>OX941080.1:105635000-115635000 GCA_954870635.1 Arctium minus | reverse complement strand
AAATTAAGCCAAAAAACAAGTATACAAAATGGCTCAATATCGTCTCTCAAGTAATAAAACGGTAAGATACCGAATATTGTCAACATAGATTGTTGTAAAAGCGCAATAAAAGTGTAGTAAAAGAGAATATTTCAGATAGCGATTTTGAAGACTTTGTTTGAGTTGGTTATCAAAATAATATAAATGACGAGATAATGGAGGGGTAAACACAAATTTCAGTGGTCAATGCTGTTGGGATGCTACAGATTAGTTCAACAACAATATCTTCCACCATCTACCTAGAAGAACATCCTTCCGGATATCCACCATTGCACTATTGTTTAGCTTTCAATCAACATATGTTTATGTGATATCAGGCCCAGTGTGAGTGTCATATGGTGTGTTCTAGGTATATGGATCAACAAATGCCCTTCTTTAAATCACTCTTCCGAGTTAATTCCCATATCATTCAAGTTGGCGTGTTCTTAGTAGATCATTCCAGAGTCCACTACACTTTAACACTTTGACTAGTGATACTTCCCTTGTTAGCAACTCTTCCAAGTATACTTCCCATATCATTCAAATTGACGTGCATATACATGGCTTATTCCTAAGACCATGACACTTTAACACTTTAAAAAGCGATCAATTCATCAAGAAGTGCCTTAGATTTTATAAAACCTAAAATGAAATAGTGGACACCATTAGTATTTGGTTTACCACCTTTTCTTTGGTCTCACACCCAAGCTATGTAGATTAGTTACCCATAACGGAAATTAAATTGCAAGGAATGTAGATAACTTAAAGTAAAGACATAAATTAAATGACAGAATGTAAAGTGCATAAAGTAAAGGCAATAAGGAATAAAGAAAGTAAAGAAAGAAATTATGCTAAGCAATGTTGTAGCAACTCATGAAGATGAACAAGAACTTGAAAAACATAGGAACTTAATATTAAATTGCAAGAATATTAAAGTAGATCACCCAAATCAGTAGTAGAACTGATTAGACAATTTGTTAAACACATGACCTCCTTATCTCTATTTATACACCAAGAGAGGGACAAAAGAGTAAATAAAGTGTCAACAAATAAGACAAAAGTACAACTTTAAAGTTTTTCATGATTACAAAAATAAAGTAGACATCCCATCATTTTTAAGCAAGCACCAGATCTGGTTACAATGAAACAAAAGGTTGGATTTTGATTATTTTCGTTGGCCATCTCCATAGAATCCTTCAATGGTCCTTCTAATAAGAAGACCTAGATGTTGTAGCATTACTGGAAACATTGAAATAAGCATAAAATCTAATTTAGCTTTCATAAGTAGTAAAAGACAGGCAAATCATAAACTTAGCTCCATGAAATAAAATCGGAAAAATAAGATAACAAAAGGGACTCGATGGTTGGAATAAAAGGAAAATTAATTACCTAAAAGATAAGAAAAAGGTGATTTATGCATTGAATTCTCAATGCATATCATCTATCAAATATGAAATGAACTTATGGGGTTATGGTCAAAACCCAAAATGAATATATTTTGACATGTATATAGTTTTGCAAAGCAACTAGAACTCATCTTGCTAGATTTAGCCTAAATCTAGGTTTTACCCAAAAACTTGAGTCTCTTTGGATGAAGACTTGAAACTTTCTAATGACTCATTTTAAATCTTAGCTCCAAGCTTTCTACAAGGTTTCCTTAACCACAAACATCTCCAAAGTTACTCCAAGTTCCAAAAAGATGGAAGGGAAAAGAGAACAATAAAACCCTAGCTTTTTGGTTGAAGAGATGAGATGAAGAATATTTTACCCTAGCATCCAATTCTAGCTTCCAACGTTCTAAATGGCGTGGGGCATGGTGGCAAGGCCAAGCCTCAAGCCTTAGGAGCTACGACGAAGCCATGGTGTTTTTAAGGCGTTATTTATGGCGTCAAATTTCTAATTTATGTATAATATTATATATATATATATATAAACGTATGTTTTGTAGTGTTACTCAACGAGTCAATAGTAATAAGCAAGTTAAATTAGGTCATATATTAAAAACATGCAAATAAGACATTAAAAACGTAAAGAAAAATCAAATATCTCATTACCATAAATGCGCATTAGGTCATGGAGTGCCATGGGCTTAACGTGGCGTGACACACAAGCCTTGGTGCCATGGCACGCCATGGTGGATGTGTGGAGAGTTTTTTAGAACATTGCTAGCTTGATGATGAAGGACAACTTTACAATCCAAGAAAATATGCCTTGAATGCTTCAAAAATCACCATAGATGAAGGGGGTTTGTTCTTGAGAGAATTTGAAGTGAAGTAGGAAAGGTATGAGAAGTGAGAAATGAGAGAAAGCTGAAAAAAAGACATTTTATCACCATCTGGTACATTTGGGAGACATTGCCATGCTACAATGCCATCACAATATCGCAAGGCATAGTTGCACAAAACACACAGAAGGCGCTCCCTTCTCTAATACTTTTCCAGGCTACATTGACATCTGTCATAGTCGCATGACATTGTAGCCAGACCCGTACCGAACCCCAAAATCCAACCTTTCGTACTCGAAAGACTCTCAATTATCTTAGGGACTAAAATCTATAATTCCTAACACTAAAATCCATGATTTAGAAGCTATTGAAACGTAGGGGGTAACTTTTAGTTACCGAAAAATCCGGGTGTTACAAATATTTTAATTCATGCAACTCCTTTTCAACTTTTGATAAGAGGAAACTAAAGCAACTTCTATTAGACATATAAACGCACACACACACATGCACGTCATGCTCGTGCACACACACACACACACACATATATATAGGAGTATCCATGAACCTATATGAACTATTTAGAAAGAGATTTAAAGGGGTTCAAAAAACCCTTGCATTGCACATCGAGATCTTCCATATATAGAGACTCACACACTCTAAAAATGATTGGTGATCTTGGGGTGTAAGAAATTTGAAACAAGAGGATCACCCTATTCGAAAATCTTGGCTCCGCCCTAGATGGATTAGTCCAATAATTTTAATTCAACTTAAAACCATGATGAAAGTATTGGTAGCCCACAACTTCGGGATTATAAGAAGCAAATAAAATTAATTTTGTTTATTCGTGTGAGATAGGTTATCAACTACAACAAAATTGCTTTTATAGGACACCACTAATTTCTAAGTGTCCTAATAGATTTCTTTATAAGACTTCATTTATAGGACCAAAAGCTAAAGCGTCCAATCTAAAGGCGTCGTAATAAGTTTATAGGATGCTTTTGGGTATTTTTACAAGTTTTTTAGGACACTTTTAATACAAAACGTCACATGAACTATCTTATAGGATGTTATTAATCTCTAGATTCAAGTTCTAATTGCAATTCAATTATGATCACAAACAGAATAACCAAATTAACAATCAACCTGTTTCAATTCAATTGAAGAATTCGTATACAATGTATCTGTGATATTTCTCTCTCTAGAATACATAATGTTTACACTTCAACTTCCAACCTCTAAATACCACATAATCTAACTTAAACCATATGCCTATTTAAACACACGCACACAACACTTACAAACACAAAACAAAAATACAACACTTTGACTTTATTACAAAGAGACTTTGACTTTTAATGATTGAGAATTGACTTGAGCTTTGACTTGCTTGACTTTCAGTGTTCAGTCTTCATGATCTTGTATCCAACAAATATATGCACTAATATTCTCCCCCTTTGGATTCAAGATCATCTCTAAAAAGATTTTGCAAATCAATCTCCCACTTTGACGTAGGTTACAAAATAATCTCCTCCTTTGATTGATCTTTAGCAACATAAGTACAATCTCTTTAAGCTCAATAGAAATCTCCCTTTCTTGGATAAATTTGTCTTCAAAAACTTTTGTAATCTCCCCAAAGTCTGTCTTCAAGAACAGTAACAATCTCCCCAAGGTTGTAAAAACCTCTTTCAGACTTCGGAAAGAAATTATCTTCAGATTTAGCTCTTTTTGCTTCAACGAACTATCTTCAAAGAAAATTTCAGTAAAATCTGCTCACATTATGAAATCTTTGAAATTTTCTCTTTCAGCTTTCAACAAACTTCCTCCAAATCAGAGCCTTTTCTCCTTTAAGCTCCAATCTTTTCTTTATCATATTCCACATTTCTTGAAACTCTCCCCCTTTTTGATGATAGAGCACTGAAATCATCAAAACTTTCACAAGAAATGTCATTAATCTTTCTGATCTGACCACTGATCTTTCACAAAAGCCTCTGACTATTTATCGATCCAAAAGATATTCATCCAAATCTTTGCAAATTTAAACAAATTATGAGTGTAACACCTGAATCAACAAATGAATCAGTTAAAAATGACTGTCAGTAACACGAAGTCACTGTGTGTAACGAATACACATTGGAAAAGAGCTTTTTGATGTTCACTCCCTAGGTCTTCCATTCAATCATCGAATAACACAAGTTTATTATATGAACGTTTTGACAGAAAAACGAATTTTCTGTGTGTTCGTGCTTATGTATGAAAGAACTTAAACTTGATGATTGCTTTTTATAGGCTCAAAATTGTGTAACCCATTGAGACAACAACAGTAATACACAGACTCAATTGTGCATGATCGAAGTGCGAAGGTGAATCAGACTTCCTTTTTTTTCATTATCCAGATTTTCCAAATGAAAACCAGATAGCATATGTGTTGCATCCCCATTAAAAATTGAAACATCTTCTTGTTGAGAAAAAGATGAGTAGTTGGTGGGGTTTAAAACAAGAGTTGGCATGGGCTAGTTGCCTGTTTCAATGATGTTCACCAAAGAACTGTGAAACAATCATAAATATGGCTGCCCGACTCAGAAAAAGTTGGTGCAGAGTTTGATATTCTTTTACTCTGATCTCTCACCCTCTTTCTTTTTAACATTGAGCTCACTTCTAACCAAACTCTCTTTTTCATTTTACCTCATCATACCCACACTCATATATTGACTCCTCACTCTTCGATCACTCAAGGATTAACTTCTTGGGTAGGAAGCACTGGTTAACATGAATCCATAGAAGTTCTGTTAAGTTCTCACACAATGAACCCATGTAATCCTATAAGCACAATGTTTCTCAAAATGGTTTAACTTTGCAGTTAAAGCACAAAATATATGTCAGATAAATGTATGCTCATGAAAATAATCATGGAGATTTGAGCATTTTAAACATTGAAGATTATTCAAAACAAGTATATAGAATGAATGAAATGAATACAAGAAACTTGTTTGAAAATCTGACATTGTATGAAAAGATCAAATAGAATAATTTATTATTCGATCAAGGCTTTGGTTAAGAACAATGGATAATGTCTATAAGAACAATTACAAACAAGTTTTGAAAGAAACATTTTGAAACTGAATCAACACTCAACAAACATTGAAGTTCAATCGGGGTGTCTTACCATCAAAAATTGGTTTCAATATGAGACATGGTAAGAACATTTCCAACCGAAAAAGTAAACCGGTGTGTGTGAATACTTGACAATTCAGCACATGAATAATGAAAACATTTAAAATCACACTTCTAAATTCATGAAATCTGTTTTGAGAATAAGAAGTGGTTTGAACAGTTAAGAATATGTTTGCATACCTGAAAGTTGTCCTTTTTTCAGACATATATGAGATTAAGAATATAATATTTCCTTACGCTCATCTTAAATCTCACGAAGTCAGCTCAAAAGTCATATTGATATGATCATTTAAGCTCCCTCTCAAATCTGCAACATTAAAAATTTGTCAAAGTACAAAGTTTTATTCACAATTTTTATTGAAAAATAAAGACATAAAGCAATAAAACGTTTAAAGAACGAGTTCTGATCAAATATAATCAGAAATTATCTTCCGTACTCCCCCTGAAATTATGCATCATAAAATTTGTCAATGAAAAACATATGATAGAAATCTACAACTCCCCTGAAATGTAGATCATCTTTTCTTGAAAATGCATATTTTCAGTAAAAATATGTACTCCCCCTTGAAGGTTGAACTTCTCAATTAAGTATCGGAGTACAATCTCATATCAGCACGGGAGTATCATCTCATTTGATCACTGAAGAGCGAGTCCTAAACTGTTGTGTTTAGAAGTCAAACTCTTAATCTTTGAAGAACAGGTCTTGAACTGTAGTGTTCGGAAGCCTTAGTTCTCTTACTCCCCTTTGACTTGAGGTGCCTGCAACACAGATTCATCTTTTGGCTTTGGTACCCACTGGTATTTGGGTCCATGTTTGTTAGTTGCAGTTCTGTTAGGAGTAATGGAATAAGAACCATACCAGTAATGATCACTTGTTTTATGAACAAAATCATATGTACAACAATAAGAACAATAATTCTTCTTATGATCTAACCTGATTAATTGATTTCTCGAATAAAAAAACTCAGGTTTACCTTTTCGCACATTGTTCTTCTTGGCATGAGATGTATGCACAAATGATTTCTTACCATTCTTCTCATCATTCTTTTCATCAGAAGTTGGTTTCACTCTCCAGACCAACTTCTCTTCTTCATACCTTCTTCTTCTTCTGTAAGTACCTGAACCATCTACATTTCTTTCATAGAAAATGTTAGTAGTACGAATCTGATCATATGAATTAACTGACCTTTTTGTTTAAATAGTTCTATGATGTGAACTTGCAGCTTTCTTGAATGAACATTCAGAATCAGCTAAATCATCTCTAGGTGTGTGGATAAATGACTCTAGAGTCTTCTGCTCAGTTACCACCACCTTAGAAATAATTTCTTCAAGCTCTTTTATCTTTGAAGATAAACTGTCCTTTTCTTTGATGTGCAGGTCAATCTCTTTATGGAATTCAGACTTCGTTTTCTGATCGTTCAAAGTACTTGTAGATAATTCAGATAGCTTGTCAGTAAGCTTTCTTATTTCTTCCTCAAAAATGTTTCTTTCTTCTTCAAAGTCCTTTTTGGCATTCTTTCTCTGACCAAATATTTTTTTGAAGATTCCAACATTTTTCTGTTCAATGGCCTTCTTTTCTTTTGCAAATTTGTCTCTTTCCATTATGATTACTTTCTCAAAGTCAGTCACTTGTTGAGAAAGTTTTGTACATTTAAGCTCAACAACTTTCTTTTCTTCAAAACATTTCCTTGAAAACTCTGAGAACTTCTGAGCAAATCCTCTCTTTTCTTTATCAAATTCTGATATCTCTTTAGAAATTTGCAGTTCTAACTCAGAAATCTTCTTTAACAACTCTTCATTAGCACACTCCAAATCCTTAACTTTCTCTTCATTCTTTTTGACAAACTCTGTTTGCTGGATTTTGACAATTTGATCTTCCAAATCTGAAATCTTGTTCTTCACCTCAATATTCTTAGTTTTCAAATTATGTACTCTCTCTTCAATGCTTTCACCATCTTTCAATTGCTGATAGTCAGAGATCTGCTTCAGAAGATCCACATTAATGTTCTTTAATGCATCGACTTCTTCTTTTAGTATCCTCTTTTCATCATGATATCTTTTTGATCGCTTTGAATAGTATCCAACTGATGAAGCGAGATTTTTGATCTCTATTTTGAGTTTTGCAATCTTTTCTTCATCATCATCAGAAAAACTCATCTTGAATTACACTATTTTAAAAAGAACTTGAAAATAATCGTTAGTTCAAGTGAAATCAAAAAACAAAAAATCTTAGAAAGAATTTTCAGAAATTAAATTTCCAAAAATCTCCTAAGTATGGAATTCGCACCACACAATGAAACACAAAGAATTCGCATACAAGCAGTCTTTCAGAATTCACATACAAGTACAATTCAGAATTCACACGCACAGAATTCGCACACAGTTATATGCGAGTTCTTGGAATTCGCATACAACACTTGTGCGAAATCTTAACTTAGAAATTTGAAAAATTAGCTTTTCGCATGAACTTGTCGCATGACAAACACATACGAATCCTATACTTAGAAAAATTTGAAACTCTTTATGCGAAATCTGAGGAATTCGTATGAAGTTAGATGCGAATTCTCGCATCCTTCCTTATACGAGTTATACACTTTTCACATAGAAGCCTTATGCGAATTCTTACCTTAGAAAGATTTTTCACAAAAACTTTTCATATAAAAGGCTTATGCGAATTCTGACAATTCGTATACAAGGCTATACGAATTCTGTGGAATTCTCACAACTTACACATGCGAATTCTACGCATTTCGCATAACACAATCATGCAAATTCTACACTTATGAAAATTTTCAAGCAAAACAATTATGCGAAATCAATAGATCTGCGAGTTCTTGGTGCGAGATCTTGATGCGAGTTCTTGGGGTTTATGCGAGTTCTTGAGATCTCGTCTAAAAACCACTCTGATCGACTGAAAAATCCATCAAACCTTTGATTTTCGGTCTGAAATTTTGACAATATGATCATAAACACTATTCGAACCTATTACAACCAAAGAATTTGAAAGAAATTCTGTCAAAAATACAAATTGGGATTGAACAGTGTTTCGAAGTCGTGAACTCGTGAAAAACGTAAAATATCAAAATTAACAAACAATTACAGTGCAATATTCTAACAAACCTATACAAGATTGACCTATTGCACTATACGAAATCAATTGAATCAAACAAACTTTCAAAAACACAGAAAAATTCAAAAATCAATCCAGACTCAGAAAACAGTGTGAACATCCATTTCTTGATCGATTTCAACTTGAACTCTGCTCTGATACCAATTATTAATCCCTAGATTCAAGTTCTAATTGCAATTCAATTATGATCACAAAAAGAATATCCAAATTAACAATCAACCTGTTTAAATTCAACTGAAGAATTCGTATACAATGTCTCTGTGATATTTCTCTCTCTAGAATAGAGAATGCTTACACTTCAACTTCCAACCTCTAACTACCACACAATCTAACTTAAACCATATAATTATTTAAACACACGCGCAAAACACTTACAAACACAAAACAAAAATACAACACTTTGTGTTTGACTTTATTGCAAATAGACTTTGACTTTTAATGCTTGATAATTGACTTGAGCTTTGACTTGCTTGACTTTCAGTCTTCAGTCTTCATGATCTTGTATCCAACAAATATATGTACTAACAGAAATTTTTGAGAAAGTGTCCTATAAACCCATCTTTTTATAGGACACTTTTTCAAATAGTGTCCTATAAAATAGCTAATATGAAACTTTTGCATAAAGAAGCTTTGAAAACTTGTTATGATACCCAAAAACGTTCTTAAAAACTTATTACAACACCTTTAGATAGGACATTTTATTTTTTTGGTTCTATAAATAAAATCTTATAAAGTGGTTTATTAGGACGCTTAGAAAATTTTGGCATCCTATAAACCTAATTTTGCTGTATCACAACCAACCCTACTTACATATCTGATGTCTTCGTCAAGCTTACCCATCATCCCTTTGTTTATCGACAATGTGATATTCCTCTAAGTTGTTACAAGCACACCCTTAGGGATTCATCTACATCTTGATGAAGTTTGGGTTACAATCCCGATGGTATAAGGATTTGCTCTAATACCATTTGTAATGTCTAAGCTCAAAGCAACATACTGAACAAATAACCTCAAAATTAGCTTAAAATCATGGTGAAAATAATTGATAAAGACTTGAAACTTAAAAAATCTGACGAATCTCATTTCCTATTGTTAATCCAAGAATCCTCTAAATCTTAGAGAGAGAAAGTAGAGAGAGAGAGTTTGAAAGCGCAAAGTAGTAATCTGATAGAATAAGCGTGAACTTCTTACAAAGACCAAAGCCACAAGGGACTTAAATACCCTTGGCTAATACAATACTGATTAAACCACTAGACACAGTATTAGACCAAACATATAAATACAATGATTACTAAAAAATCAGACTTAACAATCTCCCCCTTAGTAATCATTGGCGCTGTGGTCTTCAAAATCAATCTTCTAAATCAGCATGGACCATCTAAGCGACTTTGCAAAGCAGCTTCTTTGACTTAAAAAAAATTTCTTCTCAGCATCTTTTAAGCTCTGTTATCTTTGCTGCCTTGACAAGACTGGACCAGTTTGTAATAAACTTAAAGAACAATCGATTCATCAGTTTGTGCTCTAGACGATGCACCTCTTTCAAATGAACTTGAATAAGTTGTGGTGATCGGAGCTGGAATAGCAAAAGACAAGTATAGCTGAAAAAATTAAATCTTGAGCAAATCTTGATCAGCAGATAAACGTTGGAGCTCTTTGTCTCTTTAACTTCTCCCCCTCATGACCTTGATGATCTAGATCAACTTGGTCATGCAAATGTTGGAGATGAGACAACTTAAGATCTGCAAAATCAGAGTGTTAGAGCATAAATATGTTGGATACAAGATCAAGAAGACTGAAGGTCAAAGTTCAAGAAAGTCAAAGCTGAGAAAGTCAACTTTCATCAAAGTCAAAGTCTTTTGTAATAAAAGTCAAATGTATTTGTATTTTATATTTTTAGTTTCCTTGTATTAGGAATTGGTATAAATAGATTTTATTTTTTAGTTTTGTAGAGTGAGTTAACAGAGTTAAGAAGTAAGATTGTAATATCAGAGAGAGAGAGAGATTCGTAGAGAGAGAGAGAGAGTGTTCTAGAGAGAGAAAGATGTAAATTGTGAATTGAAAGTGAAATCAAAACAGGTAATTGATTCTTGTTTATGTTTTGTTTTGATTAATTGGTTAGAAACTAGAATCTGGGAATAACAATTGGTATCGGAGCAGATTCAAAAGTGAAAGCAGATCAAGAAAAGTGTCGACTATGTGTTCTTAAACGAGAGATTTGATTTTGGAGTGTTAGTGCAATTTTGTTGATGAAATTGATTAGGATTTGTTCGAAAAGTGTAATAGATCGAGTCTATGTACTTTAATTTCTGAATTGCACTATAATTCTCATGAATTTGTGATTTTTGTTGAATTTTTGTTCACGAGTCGATATTCACTGTTTTATCATTCGTTTTGTAGTTTGAATGTTTGTTTGTGAAATTCTTGAGTTGTAATCTGTTCTATTATTGTAATCGATCATCAATACAAAGTTTCAAGACAATTGGACAGAGTTTGGATCGATTTCAGTGAGAAAAGTTGATATTTGGTCGATATTCTGAAGAACGCGCTAGATCTCCAGAACGCGCAAGTTCATCGATCAAACGCGCAAGATTCATCCGCAAGAACGCGCAAGTCGAAGGATTGATTTTGGTCTCAAACGTGCATGGCGTTATCTGCGAGTTCTAGAAACTCACTGATCGAAGTATGCGAGTTTGGAAAAGTTGGAAAATTTTCTAAGGATCAGAACGCGCACGTAGTGGTTAGCGAGTTCTTCAAACGTGCTAATCGAAGGGTGCGAGTTTGAAGAGGAACAGTGGTTTGCGAGTTCATTCGACGTACGAGTTTGAAATTTCAAGAAAAAGTTCTAAGTGTTGGAAACGCGCAAGTAAAACTAGCGAGTTTTATTCGAATGCACAAGCTTTGACAAGCGAGTTTTGGAAACGCGCACGCCTCTGTTAGCGAGTTTGAACGATCTGCGTGTTTGATCTGCGAGTTTATCAGAACACGCAACCCTTTGCGTGCGAGTTTCACAAACGCCCAAGCTTAAGTCTGTGAGTTTCACTCTAAATAGTTGTTTGCGAGTTTCTCAAACGCGCAAGTCTCGATCTACGTGTTTCTCAGTGTCTGCGAGTTTTAGCGATTGCGAGATATATAGTGACTTGCGAGTTTTGATACTTAGTCAAATTTTTCATAATTTATGATTTTTCTAAATTTCAAGATTTTTCTTGTGATTTCATATTTTGGACTAACGATCAGTTCTAGTTTCTTATTGGATATATTTTCAAAACAGGTTTAAACAAGATAACTTCAAAAAATGCACTTTCAATTGGTACTGATGTCAAGCCTCCTGTTCTGTTCAAAGGAGAGTACGAGCAGTGGAAGGATAGGTTTCTGGATTTTATTGACAGACATGCAAACGGGGAGAATATTCTTTTGTCAATTACAGAAGGTCCTATGAAACCAATCATAGTTCAAGTACCTGATGATGATGATTCTTCTGATAGTGGACATGGTGATGAAGAAAGAGAACAAAAGACAAAACCAGTTAAAGTGGATTTATCACAGTATTCTGAAGAACAGAAAAGCCGTTACAAAGCAGACAAGCAAGCAAGATCTCTTCTACTTCAAAGCATTCCTAATGACATTTACATCAAGATTGATAGCTACAAGGATGATGCTAAAAAGATGTGGGATCAATTACAAAAGATGATGATGGGATCCAAGGTAGGGAATCAGATGAAAGTGGCTAACTGCATCAATAGCTACGAGGAATTCAAAGCCAAAGAGAATGTGAGTTTGGAAGACACATATGAACGGTTTACTTTGCTCCTGAATGAACTGAAGAAGAACAAAGTGACAAAGAAGCAGCTGGAAAACAATGTCAAATTCCTGAGTATCCTACGACCTAAGTGGAAGAAACATACACGTAGGATGAAGCAGGTGAAAGACTTAAGTGAGATACCTTTTCACGAAGTCTATGAGACTTTACGTCAGAATGAAGAAGAGGTAGAGGAGAAAAGAGCTGAAAAGAAGAAGGCGATAAGGTTCCTGATCCGATTGCTTTGGTTGTTGGAGAGAAGAAGAAAGAAAAGAAAGAAAAGATAGAGAAGAAGAAGAAGAAAGTACTGACAAGTTCTGAGTCGGATTCTGAGATAGATGGTGATGATGGAGAAAGTCTGAAACAAGCCATGCTGTTGCTGACCCGTGCCTTTCAAAAGAAATTTTACAAAAAGCCGGGATCAAATTCTCAACGATATTCTTCATCAAGTTCTAAGAACCACGAGCACCGAGAGAGGGTGGAAGGAAAGCGATACGAAGACAACAGATATGTTGAGAAGAAATATGATTAAAGGAAGAAGTTCATGAATGACTACACTGTTGGCGTAAAGCCAGCAAGTGATCCAGTTAAATGCTACAACTGTGGCAAGATTGGTCATTTTGCAAAAGATTGTAGAAAGCCAAAAGTTCGTAATTCTTAGTATTATCAGAACAAACTGCTATTGGCAAAACAGCAAGAAGCAGGAATAGCTTTAATGGCTGAGGATGAATTTTGGCTGGATCATTCCGAAGGTGAAGATGAGGAGAAGGAAGAAACAGCTCATCTCTGTCTCATAGGCAAAGAAATAAAGTATGACGAGTCCGATGATGAGACATCTGATGAGGTATTAAACTTATCTCAAAAAGATTTCATTACCAAAATGGAAGCCATGGTGGTTGAGTTTCAAGATTTACAAAATAAACTGAAAAAGGAAAAAGAAAGAGTTACTAAAAGGAAGAAGAAGATCTTTGAACTTAATTCGTCTGTTATTGGGAACAAAGATCTGATTGATTCTTTACGTAAATCTGCTTCTGATTCTAAATCTCAAGTAGATTGTTTTGAAAAGAAGATTTCTGATTTTGAAGTTAAAGTTTCTAAGTATGAGTTTGAGAAGAAAGAATCTGCACTAATTGCTCATAAACTGTAGGTTGAGAACAAGCTTTTGAATAAGAAGGTAAATGGTCTGGAAGCCAAACTCTATGCAAGAGACAAACAGATCAAACTATCTTTCTTAATGCACCTAATGAAGAGGCTGATGTTAAGAAAAAATGGGGACTTGGTTTTCAAAACCCTCATTACTTAAAGAAAGCCATCAGAAAACAACCAGCATTATATAATTTTGATTTTCTTGCTTGTGCTGGTAAACATCCTCATTTAAAACCCAAATTTGTTACCAAATTACCAGAAGAAGTTGAGGCTAAAGAAACTGAAAATAGAAAGAATGTGAAGAAAATGCAACTACCATCTAACTATGCAAAGTTAAATGATAGTTATCTTTCAGAAACACCAAAAGGTCTTTCAAACGATTATTTTGCTAGTTATTCTATTTCTGAGATGAAGGCAAAACCTGCAATTGCAAAGGTTTATGTTCCTCCACTCATTCTTGAAAGCAAAATAATTGAGCTTGAAAATGTTTTATCTGATGAAAAACTTTTGGTTGATATTCAACAAAGTGTATTTTCTACAGTATTAAAGAACACGGTTTTTCAATATACATCTACAAAGTGTTCTAAAGTTTCTAAGGCACCTCAAACTTCGTCTGATAATTTTGATGACTTATTTGACTCTGCAAATGACTTTCTTAACTCTGATGGTGGGTGCATAGAAGAAATTGATATGTTTGACTTCAATGCTTCTCTTCCTGATCATTCTACTTGTCTTATAAATGAAAAAGTGTTACCAAGTGTTCTTAAAACTGATGAATCATTAACTAATGTTGGTGAACCAGTTTCTGTGACTGCTGAATATTATTCTAAAGGTAAGAAACATAAGAAACAACAATCACAGAAACGGATTAACACTGGTAAACCAAAGAAAACTCATTTTCAGAATTCTGATTTTCCTAATAAATCTAAATCTTTTGTTTCAGATTTAAGCAAGAAAAGGTCGAAAGCTCGAACTGAATGGCGACCAAAAAGGAAGGATGATGAGAAAGCTAAATCAGTTTCTGATAACTCTTGTAATAGATCAGTTAGTAGTGATACTGATGTAGTTGATCAATTTTCTTCAAATAAACAAAACCTTGTAACTTCTTACAAGCGGTATTCAATAAAGCAATTGATTCAATTATCTCCTATTTCTACTAAATCTTATCATTATCGGAGAAATGATTTTGCTTATTCTCATAATTCTTCTGATTGGTATGGATCTTATCATGTTTATTCTTCGAGATCAAATTTTTTTAAAGTTTTTCAAAAGAACAGAGGGTCCATTTTCAAATGGATACCAAAATCTTGTACTAATCTGTTAGGACCCGTTTTTAAATGGGTACCTAAATCTATTGTTTTCTGATTTCTCTTGCAGACCCGGCATATATGGTACTTGGACAGTGGATGTTCCAAGCATATGACTGGGCAAAAAGCTTTATTGTCTAATTATAAAGAGAAATTCAGTGGAAATGTCCGATTTGGAAACGATCAGCTTTCACCAATCTTAGGATATGGTGACATCATTCAAGACAACATAACGATAAGTAAGGTGAGTTATGTCGAAGGCTTGGGGCACAACTTATTTAGCATTGGTCAATTCTGCGATAAAGGGTTAGAGGTCAACTTCAAATCTAAGAGTTGCCCAGTTTGTACTGAAGACGGCACAGAACTCTTTGCTGGAAATCGAAAGACAAACCTCTATACCATCAACCTGTCCAAAGTTCAGATTGACAATCAAGCTTGCTTAATGACAAAAGCTTCAATGCAGCAAAGTTGGCTCTGGCACAGACGTTTATCACACCTGAACTTTCGTTATATCAACAAGCTAGTTAGTGGGAAATTGGTAAAAGGACTTCCTGAGCTGAAATACGAGAAAGAACACTTATGTGCTGCATGTGAGAAGGGGTCTAGACTGTGAATCTTCTGTTAGTCGAGATTTGATCTAGAAAACTCTTGGATTAGGATTGAATAATTTAATGGCCGTATAATTGGATTGTAGGGAGTCGATCTTTGCAAGACTAATGTTCGTGTGAGAGTCGAGTCCTTCCAATCAGGTGAGTTCCCTTATTTTTCAAAATATATAAATATGTTTACGAACTGGAAATGGTTTTATGTTTCATTGCTTATTATGCTTATCTTTACCTGTTGGATAAATCATATTTTCGGATAATGTTGTAAGATTTTAATGTGTAAATGTTTATGTGTAAAGCTTCGGTTATACTTTACTTGTACGATCATGATTTATATTGTCGTGATATTCTAATGAATGTTGGCCATGATTACTCACAACCATCGGGGATGGTTGAACCGTGTGTTTGGAATTTGTTTCCCTACACACGGAAACAACATTGACTAGGGGGCCGTATGGGGATCTACTGGGGGCCCCCGAGGACGAGTAGTCCTTACGCTTGTGGACGCATTTCGGTATGGATTTGGTCATTTCGTGTGACACATAAGTTGTGAGACTAATCTGGTAAATTGATTATATTTTTTCCGTGTTTTACAAAATGGACGATGTTGAGAATTCACTAGACCTTTCGGTCTAATCCTCGTTTCCACTTTTCTTAAAATCTATTTCCAGGTAACAGGGTTGTTGCTGGAGCTTCCAAGGGGAAAGAGAAATGTTAGGAGCTAGCATGCTGGAGAGAGGGCCTTAGTTGCGACATAGTTACAGCTTTATTATAGTTTCTCGGTTGTAATAGACTTGATGTTAGATGATGTAAATCCTCACTTATCAGATTTTGTACTGGGACCCGTTTATGGGAGTTGGATCTTATTTAAATTGTTATGTTTAGTTTTTGGTTGTTACATTTGGTATCAGAGCTATAGTTTAAGCGACTTAGGTGGCCTTTTTGGACCTAAACTTTAACTGTAAGTGGGACACAACCGAGAAATAGAATGTCGTAGGATTGCCGCTATAGGAGCATATGTAATGAGAGATAGGGACTAAGATGTAAGGTAGATTTGGGATTACAAATGGCCAATGTAATCGCAAATTTACAGGTACATGTGTGTGTCTATAAACCTTATTACCTATAGGACTGTTAATATTAAAGTATATCCTCGTGCTGTTTCAATTGTCGTCATGTCGAATCGAGCTTTGCAGATTAGGGTAGTGCCGGCCGGGGAAAATATGCCGACAGATGAGGTTCGAGCTGAGATACCTAGGGGTCCTCCTGGGAGGCCGACAACTTGGGGAAGGGGCCGTGGTCGAGGACGTGGTTCGGCGAGGACTACCCGAAAGGCTACGACTCAAGTTGAGGGGAACAATGCTGGAAATCGGGGAGGAACTAATGCACGAAACACTCGCAGAGCGAAAAGTGTTGAGGTTCTCGTGGATAGGGAAACATCGCACCAAGAGAGCTCAACGACTGTGAGAGGGCGGGGAGCTGCAAGGGCTCATGGTCGGGGTCGAAACCAGGCCTTTGTAAGTTGAAGAAATGGGGAAGCTTCAAGAGACTCTGCAAGGGTTGTTGGCTCACCAGGAGAAAACATCTTTGGGAAGCAGAGATAAGAGCGAGAGCAGGGAAATGACTGCGATGTCAAGCCCGCCGGCAATTGAAGTCGGGGGTAACTCTTCATCGATGACCAGGACGACAACCAAGGTGATGACGAAGGGTTGTAGTTACAAGGAGTTTGCATCCTGCAAACCTCCTACTTACAAAGGGGAATGTGACCCAGTTTTGGTGATGAAATGGATCAAAGAGATGGAACTGGTGTTTGCTACCAGTAAATGCGCTGAGGAAGATAAGGTGACTTACGCTCTATCCATGCTACGGTCTGAAGCAACTCTATGGTGGGATGTAGAAACGGGTGGATTAGGGGTGGCTGCAGCAGAGGGTATGTCTTGGGGGACTTTCGTGGAAAAATTCAAAGAACAATTCTGCCATCTGGCGACGGTGAAGAAGCTACAAGAGGAATTTCCGGGGTCGAAACAAAAGGACATGTCGGTAAGGGAGTACACCACTAAGTTCATCGAGAAGTCTCGTTTTTCCGGATCTTACCTGCCAGGCGAATAAAGTAGAGTGGAAAGTTTTATCTTTGGGCTGAGGAGCAGTTTGAGAGAGTGGGTCTCTGCAAGAGAGACAACTACATTCCAGGTTGTCGTGCATGCAGCTGAAATGACAGAGAAAGAGAAGAACTGACAGACGGCAGATAGAGTCGACGACAAGAGAAACTGGGACGGACCAACAACATATCTGAGAAAGGGAAATAATTTCAGAATAGAGCCGAGAGGGGGTCGAGGGTTTGGAGAGAAGCCTTGCGGGAAATGTCACCGGGTGCATCGGGTAGATTGTGGTTCAGGGGAAATATCCTATTTTCAATGTGGAATGCCAGGGCACATGTCTAGGGACTGCCCGGGCAAGAAAAGTTGTTATCAGTGCGGATCACCAGACCATCTTCGGTCAGATTGCTCGCAGGTCTAACGGGGTGGATTAGTTCATACTGGGGAGCGTGGGGGAGGAAAAAGGGAATAAAGGAAGTGGGAGCCGGCTCGTCTGAAAGGAAGGGCCTTTAATATGACGGCAACGGAGGCGGAGGAGATTCCGGATGTAGTCGCAGGTACGTTTCTGGTAAACTCTACTTGTGCTAGAGTATTGTTTGAGTCAGGAGCGACTTGCTCTTTTATATCCCCTGCGTTTGCTCGGTGTTTGGGATTAAAGCCTAAACGTTTAGGGCGGGTGTTTGATGTAGAAACCGCCGATGCTAATCAGGTGTTGATTAGGGAGGTGTTTGAGGGATGTGTGATATACATAGTAGGGAGTTTAGTACCAGTGGTACTATACCCTATGTCGATGAGAGAGTTCGACGTGGTTCTTGGGATGGATTGGCTGGCTAGAAATGATGCTAGTATTGTCTGTAACAAGAAGATGATCTGTATGGTTTTACCGGAAAAAGGGGTGGTAGTGATCTATGGGGATAGACGGGAAAGGAATTCTAGTTTGATTTCCATGATCAAAGCGAATAAGAGTTTGAGAAAAGGGTTTAGGGGATTCTTAGCGTATGTAGTTGATGCTAAGAAAGAGAAGGGTAGAGTGGAGGAAGTTCGGGTAGTGAGCGAATACCCGAAAGTATTTCTGGAGGATTTGACAGATGTACCTCCTGATCGTCAAGTGGAATTTCGGACCGATCTGGTGTCTGGTGCCACTCCGGTGGCGCGTGCACCGTACAGATTAGCACCCTCAGTGATGAAAGAAATGATGTCGCAATTGCAAGAATTGTTGGACAAGGGGTTTATAAGGCCTAGCACTTCACCGTGGGGAACGTCGGTCCTCTTTGTGAAAAAGAAGGACGTATCTATGCGAATGTGCATAGATTACAGAGAGCTCAACAAGTTGACGATCAAGAATAAGTATCCGATTCCAAGGATAGACGACTTATTCGATCAGCTTCAGGGAGCAAGTTTCTTCTCCAAGATCGATTTATGGTCGGGATATCATCAACTCAAGGTGAGGGAAAAGGATATACCGAAAACAGCCTTCCGTACAAGGTATGGGCATTACGAATTCCTTGTAATGCCATTCGAGTTGACCAACGCTCCTACAACTTTCATGGATTTGATGAATAGGGTGTGTCAACCCTACTTAGACAAGTTCGTGATCGTGTTTATCAACGATATTCTAGTATACTTGGAGACCGAGAAAGATCACGAGGAGCACTTGCGAACAGTACTGAGTTTGCTAAGGCGAGAGAGACTTTACGTGAAGTTCTCGAAGTACGAATTCTGGTTGCGAGAAGTGCAGTTCCTTGGGCATGTCGTGTCCCAAGATGGAATCAAAGTGGATTCGGCAAAGGTGGAAGAAATTCGTAGTTGGGAGGCGCCAAAGAATCCGTCAGAAGTCCGAAGTTTATTAGGATTAGCAGGGTATTACCGGAAGTTTATTAGAGTTTTCTCTCGAATAGCCACACCGCTGACTTCGTTGACGAAAAAGAATGCAAAGTTCATATGGACGGAAGCTCAGAGGGAGGCCTTTCAGAGACTTAACGATATGTTGAGTAGTGCTCCGATCTTGGCCTTGCCGGACGACACGGAAGACTTCGTAGTTTATAGCGATGCGTCTAGACTGGGCTTGGGATGTGTTCTCATGCAGCGAGGGAAAGTAATTGCCTACGCATCACGCCAGTTGAAGAATCACGAATCGCGATACCCTACCCACGATTTAGAGCTGGCCTCCGTGATCTTTGCGCTGAAAATTTGGAGACACTACCTTTATGGAACACAATGTCAAATTTTCACGGATCACAAAAGTCTTTGCCATCTGTTTGACCAGAAAGAGTTGAACATGCACCAGCGAAGATGGATGGAGTTGCTGACCGATTACGACTGTAAGATTGAATACCATCCCGGGAAGGCCAACGTAGTAGCAGACGCACTGAGTCGGAAGGAAAGAAGCGAAAAACTGATGCTGGTAGCTACGAGAGCTGAGGTAACACCAACTCTACTGGAGGAAATTAAGAGATTTCAAGTGGAAGTCCTGAGGCCTAAGAACCTTAAAGATGAGAGAGTGGTAGGTCTTACAATTTCGTTAATAGAGGACAGTCGGGGACTGAAGTGCTACAGTGGGAGGATTTGGGTTCCGAGACTTGAGGATTTGAGAACGGTCATCTTAGCGGAGGCTCATAAGTCAAAGTATTCGATTCACCCAGGAACGAACAATATGTATGGAGATTTGAGACTAGACTACTGGTGGTCGGGATTAAAGAAAGATATAGCTCATTACGTGGAGAGGTGCCTGACGTGTCTACAAGTAAACGTCTACAAGTAAAGACGAAACATCAGCAACCGTACGGGAAACTTCAACCGTTAGAAATTCCCGTCTGGAAATGGGAACAAATCACGATGGATTTTGTGACTAAGTTGCCCAGAACCCCGAAGGGGTACAACGCGATTTGGGTCATTGTGGATCGGCTGACCAAATCAGCGCATTTCCTACCCATCAAGGAAACCTACTCCATGGAAAGACTTGCGAAGTTGTATATCGACGAGATTGTTGTTCGCCATGGTGTGCCCTTGTTGATTATGTCCGACCGGGATAGACGGTTCTCTTCAGCTTTTTGGAAAAGTTTCCAACGAGAGATGGAGTCGAAAATCAAGATGAGTACGGCGTATCACCCGTAGACCGACGGCCAGAGAGACCGAACTATTCAGACCTTAGAAGATATGCTGAGGGCATGTGTCTTGGATTTCCAAGGTTCGTGGGAAAACCACTTTCCGTTGATTGAGTTCTCTTACAATAATAGCTATCACGCGAGCATCAAAGCTGCTCCGTATGAAATGATTTATGGTAGAAAGTGTCGAACTCCCTTGTGTTGGAATGAGGTTGGGGAAAGACAGTTGGCTGGGCCAGAGTTAGTGCAGCAAACTATGGACACAATTGTTCAAGTGAAAGAAAGATTGAAGGTGGCGCGTGGCCGTCAAAGGAGTTATGCAGACAAGCGTCGAAAAGACATAGAATTCCAAATCAGCGATATGGTAATGTTGAAGATATCACCTTGGAAAGGTGTAATCCGCTTTGGAAAGAAAGGGAAGTTAAGCCCTCGATTCATTGGGCCATTCAAAATTATTGAGCGTGTTGGAGCAGTAGCATATAAACTAAATTTACCCGAAGAGCTGAAGAGTGTCCATAACACTTTTCACGTCTCCAACATGAGGAAGAGTGTAGAAGATGTAGACATGGCAGTGCCTTTACAAGACATACAAGTGGATGAAAAGTTGAACTTCGTCGAAGAACCAGAGACTATTGTGGATCGTAAGACTAAACGATTAAGGACAAAGGATATTAATCTGGTGAAGGTACAATGGAAGATTAACAAAGGGCGGGAAGCGACGTGGGAGCTAGAATCGGAAATGAAATCCAAATACCCATACTTGTTTGACAAAGAGATTCCGAGGACGGAATCCCTTTAAGGGGGGAGTGTTGTAACGATCGTAAATCCTTGGAGATTTAATGGGAATTTAATAAATGGGGCAAAAGTGTGAGAAAAAAGAAGTTGAGGGGCTTGGTTGCAAATAAGGGCATAAAAGGGCTCAAAACCCTAATTTTCTATTAGTTTGGATCATTTCTTAGGTGCGGCGCAAGAGCAGAGAGGAAGGCGATTTGGAAGCTTTTGGGAGGAATTTTGGAATCGTGAAATCAGAAAAGGAAATCGTATCTCTTGGTGAGGTTCTTCAAGAGGTAAGCACTAAAATCCCTGCATATTAATTGAAATATTTTCATTTTGGAGTTGGGATAGGGGCGATTATTGGTCTGTAAAAACCTGGGTTTTGTTCTAAGGGGTCGATATTGTTGGGAGGTTTAGGGTTAAAATTGATAGAGATTAGAGGTTAATTAGGTAAGCTAAAACCCTGTATCATTTATCGATTTAGTGGAATTTGTTAGAATTTGTGTCATCGAATATGGGTTCAATCGGCGGGGTCACCCGGTATTTGGGAACCAGGGTCACCCGGGGTAGTATCTCCCGGGGTCACCCGGTGTGGTGCAGCCCGGGGTCACCCGGGGGTGTGTCGACCGGGGTCCCCCGGGGTGTTGGCGACTGGGCTCCCCTTTTCGCCCGGGGTCGCCCGGGGGGGGGGGGGTCAAAGCCCGGGGTCTAGACTGTGAACCTTCTGTTAGTCGAGCTTTGATCTAGAAAACTCTTGGATTAGGATTGAATAATTTAATGGCCGTATAATTGGATTGTAGGGAGTTGATCTTTGCAAGACTAGTGTTCGTGTGAGAGCCGAGTCCTTCCAATCAGGTGAGTTCCCTTATTTTTCAAACTATATAAATATGTTTACGAACTGAAAATGGTATTATATTCCATTGCTTATTATGCTTATCATTACCTGTTGGATAAATTATATTTTCGGATAATGCTGTAAGATTTTAATGTGTAAATGTTTATGTGTAAAGCTTCGGTTATACTTTACTTGTACGATCATGATTTATATTGTCGTGATATTCGAATGAATGTTGGCCATGATTACTCACAACCATCGGGGATGGTTGAACCGTGTGCTTGAAATCTGTTTCCCTACACACAGAAACGACATCGACTAGGGGGCCGTATGGGGATCTACTGGGGCCCCCCGAAAACGAGTAGTCCTTACGGTTGTGGACGCATTTCGGTATGGATTTGGTCATTTCGTGTGACACATAAGTTGTGAGACTAATCTGGTAAATTGATTATGTTTTTTCCGTGTTTTACAAAATGGACGAGGTTGGGAATTCACTAGACCTTTCGGTCTAATCCTCGTTTCCACTTTTCTTAAAATCCATTTCCAGGTAACAGGGTTGTTGCTTGAGCTTCTAAGGGGAATGAGAAATGTTAGGAGCTAGCATGCTGGAGAGAGGGCCTTAGTTGCAGCATTGTTACAACTTTGTTATAGTTTCTCGGTTGTAATAGACTTGATATTAGATGATGTAAATCCTCACTTATCAGATTTTGTACTGGGACCCGTTTATGGGAGTTGGATCTTATTTAAATTGTTATGTTAAGTTTTCGGTTGTTACAAAATAGGTCATGTAAAATAAGCCAACACAATAAGTTGCCATTCAGACATCACATCTTCCTTTTATATATTAAACCCCTTCTTACAATCAATCGTCTATCCACCGATGTGGGATAACCAAATAACATCACAATTAAATATTTGTGAATACTCAAATCTAATCTTATGGTGGCACTTCATTCGTTGTGGTTGTGTCTTTTATAATTATAAAAACTATAAGATATAAGATAATTTATTGCAAAAAGAGGTCAGCCAAAAAAGGCCAGCGCCATATGTTGCTACATACTCTTTTAAACATGTAAAACATCTCATACTTCTTTTATCTACTTACCCCCTTCTTCCAAGTTAGCGTCTTTCTACCGATGTGGGATAATCTAATAACACCAAAATTATATATTTGAGAAACACTCAAATCTCATGGTAGAACATCATTGGTTTTGGTTGTTGCTTTTATAAAATAAAAGAATTTGTTTTTATATAGATTAGTTTTTTTTTTTGAAAAAAAAGGGTGGACAAAATGAGTCAACCAATGAGTTCGAAGGATCGGCAAAAATGTGCCAACGACGTGGGTTTAGAAGATCAGCCAAGAGGAGCCAACCCCATGAGTTGTCACAAATACATCTCAACCTTCTTTCATACACCCACCATCCATTGTCACTCTTTCATCTCTCCATCAATGTGGGATAGACAAAACTCAACCAGAATTCAAGATATGAATAATACACAATTATTAGAGTGTCACATCATTGTTCTTGGTTGTTGATAGATATAAAGATATTTAATTTTATATGATTTTTTTTTTTGCAAAAAAGAGAGTTGGACAACATGAGCCAACCAATGAGTTCGGATGACCAACCAAAATGAGCAAACGACATGATTTTAGAGGATCGGCCAAGAGGAGCCAACCCCATGAGTTGCCACAAATACATCTCAACCTCCTTTTTATATACCCACTATCCATTATCAATCTTTCATATCTCCACCAATCTAGGATAGACATAACTCAAACACAATTCCATAAATGAATAGTACACAATTCTTAAAGTGTCACATCATTTTTCTTGGTTGTTACTTTTACATATATAAAAATTTGTATAGAAAATAGTAGAATATTGGATAATACTTAATTCTTAGTGTGGCACATCATTTGTTAGTTTTTATCTCCTTGTCAATATGGGGTAACCAAATCGAACAACAGTTGAAAATTGGGAATGCTCAATTATTAGGGTGCCACATTATCGATTGTTTGGTTTGTTTTCTATTAAGTTTTATATGGATAAAGTTGTCCACTCGTCCTTCTTTTCTATACCCATCTTCCTCTATTGACGCATTAATTTATCATCAATATGGGATACCTAAATTTTAACGACTATGTAATAATTTTATAATACTTAATTTTAATGGTACCACCTCATTATTTTATTGTGATATATTGATTCTTTTATATAGGTTGATTATTTTGCAAAAAGAGGGTTCGCCAAAATGAAACCAACCTTATTAGTTTGGAAGGTTAGTCAACATGAGCCAATAACATGAGTTTAGAGGATTAGCTAAGAGGATCAAATTCATGAGTTGAAACAAAGACATCTTAACCTCCTTTTATACACTACTAGAAAATTGTGAAATACCGACGGCAATTACCGACGGCAAAAAACAGTCGGTATTTACCGATGGCAAACCGACGGCCCACCAACGGTATCTTTTTAATTTTATTTTTTATTTATTTTTAATAAGTCGTCGGAAAACCGTCGGAAAAATTGATGATACACCGACGGCTTACCGACGGTTGGTTTTTTCATTTTATTTTATATTTATTTTTAATAGGTAAATATCGTCGGAAAACCGTCGGTAACTGAAACCGTCGGTAAGTTGTCGGTAGTTGTCGTCGGAAAACCGTCGCTAAATATTACCGACCAGCTTTTTACCAACGGTCATTCCGATCGAAAAACCGTCGCTAAAGCCTTTTCCGACGGTTTACCGACTGTTTCAGCCGTCGGTAATACGATTAATTTTAGTAGTGATATACCTACCATCAATTGTTAATCTTTCATTTATCCTTCAATGTGGGATAGACAAAGTTCAACCTCCATTCAAGAAATATAGAATACTCAACTCGTGGATCTTACTTAAAGATATATAGATGTGGGGTAATCAAGATTTCATCATAGTTTATCATTTGACAAATACTTCATTCTTCATTGTACTCGTGTCATCAACCTTGATTTCTCCTTTAATATATATGTAGATTTTGATTATGTAAAAATTAAAGAAAAACATATGTTAAAATAATAAAATAGAAGTAATAGAGACAAATCGAGATTCAATTATATAAACTTAGTTCATATAAAATGAAAATGAAAATTTTAACTATTACATTAAATGTTTTGTCATGTAAATTAAATAATTATTTAACCCAAAATTGGATCAACATTCTATGTTGTCATCTACTCCTTTATATAATAATTTTCTCTTCTAAACTTTTCACTTTCTCACCAATGTGGGATAATCAAGATTTCACTACAATTCACCATTTGACAAATACTTCATCCTCATTGTTCTACCTCATCAACTATGGGTTTTCCTTTAATATATATATATATATAGACTATTACATGAAATGTTTTGTCATGTAAATTAAATAATTTTTTAACCCAAAATTGGATCAACATTCTATGTTGTCATCTACTCCTTTATATAATCATTTTCTCTTCTAAACTTTTCACTTTCTCACCAAGGTGGGACAATCAAGATTTCACTACAATTCACCATTTGACAAATACTTTATCCTCATTGTGCCACCTCATCAACTATGGGTTTTCCTTTAATA
Source organism: Arctium minus (assembly GCA_954870635.1). Classification (NCBI taxonomy): domain Eukaryota; kingdom Viridiplantae; phylum Streptophyta; class Magnoliopsida; order Asterales; family Asteraceae; genus Arctium; species Arctium minus. The sequence goes on along the minus strand of OX941080.1, from coordinate 115,609,193 downwards.
TATATATATATAGATTGTTAAGAAATGAACAAACCATTCATCTACTTCTATCTTAAGTCAATCAACATAACTCCAAGTAACTCCAAGCCATTCATCTTCCAACTACTATCATACATTAAAGCTACATAACTCTAAACGCTCCTATTTAAGGATGTTGATAGCAACCTTGAAGAACAACATTTGTGAGAACACGATTCTGGAAATCGTTATAAGTTGTTGTTTGTTCTTTTGACATATCATGATCTTGGGTTTGTTTTACATTAAAGCTACGTAACTCCAAACGATCCTATTTAAGGTTATTGATAGCAACCTTGAAGAACAACATTTACGAGAACACGATCGTGGAAATCGTGTAGAATTATAATTGTAGTTTGTTCTTTTGACATATCATGATTTTGGATTTGTTTTATTTGATGAAATTTGAAATGTTTTTCTTTTGATTTTTGTGTCTTTAGTTGGATCATGTGTGATTTTTAATAATATGATGAGTTTAGTGTTTTTGTTTGTTTGAAATTAGCAACTAAAATATGTGCATAATAAAGGCTTTGATGACCTTCAAGAATACATGTTAGGGTTTCAACAACATTCTTTAACAACAAAGGTACCGTATAACTTTGATTTCTTTTTTTTATTTCATAAATTTGGTTTTGTTTATTGATAAATTATAAACTTTAGTTTATCTTTTTTATGAATCATAATTTTAGATTCGTTTCAGTTGATGAAGGTTGAAGTATTTTTTTTATTGATTTTGTGTTTTAGTTGCATCATGGACCATGTATTATGATTTTCTCATTGATGAGTTGGGTGTTTTTTGTTTGTTTGATATGCATAAAAGTGAGGTGTATTTATAGAGAAATATCGTGGTTTTATTGTTTGTAATTTTATGTTTTTTGCTAATTGATTATGTAAAGTTGAAAGATTTGAAAGACGTACATGATTATTGGATGTTAAGATATGTTTGTATTTGTAAATGGATCAATATCTAGTCAAAAGTTGAAATTACAATACTATATATAATGGGTTTATTCTGACTTCATTTTTCTAAAGTAACCCTAATGGCTACAACAATCATGAGGAATATGGTGTCCAAATTCAAGCATATGCTGAAGCAATGCGAAAATATTTAAAGTTGTTGTGAGTTTTGAAAGTTGTAGGGTTCTTAATTTAAAGTTTAAAATTATAATTCAAGATCGATGTTGATATCAATAACATTGCACATTCTTGATCTATTATGTGGATACCTTTGTTCTAAAAAGAAACATCAATAATTTTGAATTTATTTTAATTTCATTTGCACTTCGGACAATAAATACTTTGTGTGTATTTGTTTGATAATTTTATTCATTTAGTAATGAAAATTATAATAGGTACCAAACTTAATAGACATATTTTTATCATCAAGACAATCAATATATAAAACATTTCATGTAATAGTTAAAATTTTCTTTTCATTTTCATTTTCATTATATATGTATATATATATATAAATGTGTGTGTGTATGTGTGTAAATGAAACAACCAATGGTATTTAAGATGACATTTTGAGAACGGGGTATTATCAAACTGTGGATTGTGGTTGAGATTAAGTTGTCCCACGTATTGGTGAGTAGTTGGAATAAGTAAGGTTGTATAAAAAAGAAGGATGAGATGTATTTGTGTCAACTCATACACATGGGGTTGTCTTATTTTGAGTGACCCTCATTTTGCAAAAAAAAAACATTATATATAAATCAGTTGGAAAATTGATCATAAATAACCATTTATAAATATAAGGAACAACGGTAAGTGTAAGGTGATATCTTAGAGTACGATAAAATGGATGGATATGTGTATCAATATATCTATATAAAAACAAATATAGAATAAGATATGACATGAAACCATAAGATTTGAGTATTATCAAATATTGAATTGTGGTTGAGTTTTTTGGTTATCGCATATTGGAATCATTAAATTAATGTTATTGCTAATGCTTAATTGTGTGCGTAACAATGGAGTTTCTAGGGTTCTAAGGATTATGTAGGTTGTAGAAGTTTGGTAAATACATTTACAGATGGATTGTTGATTAGCTTGGATATGACTATTGATCGCCGAAATGTGTGTTCTTTCTTCTCAATGCCTTATGCCTCATACTTACTATAATGCTTAATACTGATTATACAATTACACCTAACCATTTTCACAAGTTTAACTTCACCATCACAACATCATTTCTTTTTCTTGAAAGCTATCTAGAATAATTCACATATAGAAGACCTAAAATATATCAATTGTATTATATCACGTTTCATTAATTGTCACCTAACAAATTACGTTTCATCTTAACTTATGTATTTCTTACCTTTCATTTTACATAAAATGATTAAAAGCTATTTTTCTAAAATAAAATTGGAGAGAAACCAAACTATGAAGAAACAATCTCAAGCAGATAAAAAAAATTCGAACAGAAGAATAGAAAAACTAACAACTCAATCGGACTTGCCTAGAGTTGAAGTGGTGACAATACTGACGATTACTATTACTCTTCGTGCAATAGTATATAGGTTTTAGAAGAGAGGGTTTTGAGGAGGGTTTTCGGCCAAAGTTGCAGACGAGTATATTATAACAAATGTAAAAAAATTATCAAAGTATCTCGCAATTATGCAAAACTAAGTAGCAACATCACATTTGCATGGTAAATCAATATTTTATGGGAATATATGTAGAGGATATAAATCAATATATTATGAATTATGACAAAACAATTCTCATTATACATCTCATGATTATAATCATTAGCTTTACACATTTCTTTTATCATTCTGAACCAACTACAAAGTGTGATGATGTAGAACTTATTAATTATATATATATATATAAAGAAACAATCGATTGAGGATGATGAAACAACTTCATATCAAACATAATATCGGTTCTTATATGTGATTATCGCTCATATAACTTCAATATATTCAACAAAAATGATCGTCACCGCGCAACGTGCGGTGTCGAACACTAGTATATATATTAAGGAAAACCATGAAGATATGATGTGGCCTCTTGAGAGGTCTTGATTCATTGCTATTTTTTTTTCATAGTTTTGAATTATTTTTTAATAAAAATTGTTAATAAATGAACAAACCTTTTATTTTCTCTTTAATATTTTTAATATTACATAATAATACTCTTATCATTGACAAAATATTTTGTCCAACAAATATATATATATATATATATATATATAATTGTATATTCATTGAATAGCTTATGACAATTATATAATTATTTTATCAAACATATAATTTTAATTTCATTTATATATTAATATATATATATATATATATTAAAGAATAACTACGGCTGTTTGACGTGGCTTCTCCTAAAGCTTATAAATTCTTTTTTATATTTTCTCCTTAATTCTCACAATATGCACTACTATAATTTTTTTCGATTTATGTTTTTAGTTAAATTTATGCATTAACTCTAAACGCTCCTATTTAAGGATGTTGATAGTAACTTTGAAGAACAACATTTGCGAGAACACGATTCTAGAAATCGTGTACGAAGGGTCGTGTACAATTATAAATTGTTGTTTGTTCTTTTGACATATCATTATCTTGGGTTTGTTTTACATTAAATCTACATAACTCCAAACGATCCTATTTAAGGATGTTAATAGCAACCTTCAAGAACAACATTTACGAGAACACGATCATGGAAATCGTGTAGAATTATAATTGTAGTTTGTTCTTTTGACATATCATGATCTTGGGTTTGTTTTATTTGATGAAATTTGAAATGTTTTTCTTTTGATTTTTGTGTTTTTAGTTGGATCATGTGTGATTTTTAATAATATCATGAGTTGAGTGTTTTTGTTTGTTTGGAATTAGCAACTAAAATATGTGCATAATAAAGGCTTTGATGACCTTAAAGAATACATGTTAGGGTTTCAACAACATTCTTTAACAACAAATGTACCGTATATATATTTGATTTCCTTTTTTTATTTCATAAATTTAGTTTTGTTTATTGATAAATTATAAACTTTAGTTTGTCTTTTTTATGAATCATGATTTTAGGTTCGTTTCAGTTGATGAAGGTTGAAGTATTTTTTTTTATTGATTTTGTGTTTTAGTTGCATCATGGACCATGTATTATGATTTTCTCATTGATGAGTTGGGTGTTTTTTGTTTGTTGATATGCATAAAAGTGAGGTGTATTTATAGAGAAATATGGAGGTTTAATTGTTTGTATTTTTATGTTTTTTGATAATTGATTATGTAAAGTTGAAAGATTTGAAAGACGTACATGATTATTGGATGATAAGATATGTTTGTATTTGTAAATGGATCAATATCTAGTCAAAAGTTTAAATTACAATACTATATATAATGAGTTTATTCTGATTTCATTTTTTTTCACATTTTTTAAAGTAACCCTAATGGCTACAACAATCATGAGGAATATGGTATCCAAATTCAAGCATATGTTGAAGCAATGCGAAAATATTTAAAGTTGTTGTGAGTTTTGAAAGTTGTAGGGTTGTCAATTTAAAGTTTAAAATTATAATTCAAGATCGATGTTGATATCAATAACATTGCACATTCTTGATCTATTATGTGGATACCTTTGTTCTAAAAAGAAACATCAATAATTTTGAATTTATTTTAATTTCATTTGCACTTCGGACAGTAAATACTTTGTGTGTATTTGTTTGATAATTTTATTCATTTAGTAATGAAAATTATAATAGGTACCAAACTTAATAGACATATTTTTATCATCAAGACAATCAATATATAAAACTTGTTGGTCCCGAAGGTGCTTAACAAGTTTGTAGAAGTGGGGGTTGAATACAAACACATAATTTTAAAGTTTAATAAATTGTTTATTGGTAAATCAAAACACAATTTACAAGTTTGTTGCGGAATAAGATTAAGTAAAACCTAATCTAAACAAACTTAGGAATCACTAAGATGGTTGCACTAGAAATAGAGAATAGGGGATTGGGAGAATATAGAAAACAAGGGTTTTTATATATTTAGAAACATGGAGTGTTTATCTTTCTATTTATACCCTATGCATTAAATGCATGGCAGAGAACTTTACATCTGTCCTTCATTGATTGGCTGCATGGGTCTGACTTTAGGAGACATGCTTTCGGCCGTATGATGAACAGTGTAGTTGACAGAGTTGTTGTACGAATTGCTGCAGAAGTATGTCCGTTCTGACAGATCGTACAGGTGTGCAAGGGTAAGACAAAAGAGACTTGAGGCATAAGCTAAGTGATCATCGATCGCTGAATATCTCTTCCTTCATAGATATAAAGAAGTTCAGCTATCGCTGAAGCTTTTCCTCAGGTTTCTTCGCATGTGTAGATTCGTCTTTGATTCACTGATATCCGCATCAGGTCATGAGTAGACTTGTCTTTGTTCAACAGCTTTGTCTTCGATTCAGCAGTGAACATCTTTTGTCATGAAACTTGTCTTCAGGGATTACGTATAACTATTTACATTAGAAATCATCAGCGATACTGAACATACTCAGTATTTGATCGCTAATAGTGAAACACTTTTACATATGAATGCTTACAAGAGAGATCATCAGTGATAGCTAAACAGACTTAGCATGATCACTGATGATGAAACACTAATACAAAATATTAAACGTAATTTTCACTAAGTATAGAGAAGGGTCGTTATCAAATCACTGAGAGAGTATGGATCAACAATCTCCCCCTATTTGATAATGACAAAGTAACTAAGAAGATAATTAATTTTAGTTCAAAATGAGGAATAATCAGGACTCATAACATACACATCCCAATTACTATTTTGAGGGATCTTTTACAGTACTGATAGGGTTAAGTAGTTCACTGAATTTTCATTAATTCGAAGAAAGATTTACAAGAGAGATAAAAATATAAAGTACAAGTGAAGAACTAACGACTGTAAGTCTAACTAATAGATTACAAGAAGTAAGAAAAAATATATCAGCTATCTAGATAAGATTGCAAGACCTTGATCATGTAATCAGGTACTTTTTCTCCTTTTTGCCTTCGATCTGTTGATTCTTGACGAATGATTGTCTTCATCGATTCAGCTAACGGAGAGAAGTCACACCATAGGCACAAAAGGTCCTTGAGATGATTTAGAGGACAGATAGGAATCTCAGAGATTCTTTGAAATATGAGTACTCCTTCATCATCTCTGAAGAAGATTCCATAAGGATAGATCAGCACTTGCCCTGGAATGAATGGTCTACCAGAAGGTATGGAGAGATCAAGAACTGAGAGATTAGGAGAATGCCCGAACAGTGTTTCCTTTGAAAATTTGATGGAGGTGTCGTTTCTGATTGCAGAGACATTTTCAGAGGAGGAGGAGGAGGCAGGTTTTCTTTTGATTTTCCTTGGCTTAGAAGGAAGAGCAGACGATACCTTTAATACAACAGCGATTCTGTTGATGAGAACATCATTGATCCCTTCAACATAACCTCCGTAAGTTGACTTTGATTTCTTCAGTGCATCCTTAAACTCTAACCATTCCATGTAGCCGAAGCTTTCAAGTCTTGAGACGAACATTGCCTTTGAGCTTCCATCCTCTCTGGTTATCTCCATTGTTACAGATGTTCGGTCCTTCTTCTTTGTTCCAGAGATGACAAAGGCTATGATCTTCATCGGGTCAGAGCGATAGTTGATTTTTTGTTTACACCATTCAAGGGCTTTATCGCTGACCTCCTTTTCTTTTGAGCGCTCGTTTTCAATTTCTTTGAGTAGATCAAACTAAACTTCCACTGGATTTTTCTTTAGTCTCTTGTCTTTGACCTGAGAAGACAGAATCTTGAGAGCTAGAGTTGAATCCTTTTGACATTCAACGATCAGCTTCTCAACTCTAACAGATTCTTCATTTTCAGCTTCAGTCAGGAAGCCGAGCTCTGTATATGAAGTTTGAAGAGGGATCTTTAGCCGTTAACTCTCCAGATGAGAGATCATCTATGTTCTTCTGTTTAATTCCTCCTCTGACAATTGAGCTGGTCTAGAGGGCCTTCCTTGGTGATGCAGGGCTTCTTCTTCTTCTTCTTGTTCATCAACCTCATTGAATGAGGTTGGGATTATTTGATCTTCAGCTGTTGAGGCTTGGATTATTTGTAGTTCAGTTCCCTTAAGCAGGGGAGAGAACTGACTGATCAAAAAAGAAGAAAAGAGTTAGTGTTTATTTAGGAAGAAGATAGATAAAGGCTTAGAATGAGATAGGGATGTGGTAGGTATAGAAGGAGAGAGGTACGATGGAAAGGCATACCTAAGAAGGATTCTCCCCCTCAGATGATGAAACAATTTTCAGATTTCCCTCGGCAACTATTACCTTCTGCTTGTCTTGGGATGGAGCATCTGAAGTTGTTTCACTTCTTTAGAAGTTGTCGCTGATGAGACGTTTGCTGAGAACCATAGATATTGGTCCTCTTCATCATCATCCTCATCATCATCAGCTGGCAGGTCTTTCTCTTGATCATGAAGATCAAGGTCTTCATCATATTCCTCATCCTCCTCCTCTTCCTCTTCTTCATTGAAAAGATGAGCTACTGCAGAAGAGGGAGGGGCTTCATCAACGACCTTCTCCACCTCGACAAGAGATGGAGGTTCTTCTGTCTGAACCTCAGCTGCAGTTGTATTTTCTTATTCAAGTGATATCTCCCCCTCTTTGTCATTATCCACAAGGGGGAGTTCAGCAGAGGCTGGAGCAGCTTTAGCAGTGGCCAAAGAACATACTTCAGCCTCGAAGCATTCCAAACGTCCTTCAATGACAAGGATATCTGAAGTAGCCTGCTGAATAAATTTAACTGCTATATTCAGTGATGTGCGGTCGTTCTCTGTGAAGGAAGGTGTTGGTGATGGAGCTGGTGCATTCAGATTTGTCAGGACTTGCTGAAGTATAACAGTGCATGAGTCTATCTTTGAGAGACTATCTTTGAGGAGAGACCCTGTACTTCAGTGCTGATGGAGCCAAGACGTCCCTGAAGGAGTTGAGTTTGTTGGTGGTTGACAACCAAGTCCTCCTTTACTTTGACGATCTCTTCTTGAAGAGTCGTGATTTGCGAGGTGGAGGCAGTTGTCAGCCTTTTCATCTCCTCACCAGCTTGATTGACAGCGCTGGTGGTCTTGTTCAGGGAAGTGGAGAGAGTATCCACTTTGTCTGAAAGTTTGTTGACATGAGCGTCAACTGTTCCCAAATTAGGACCTGAAAGAAAAGTTAGTGATTGAGCTAAACGTTGCTCAGGCTTATATGGAGAGATGGGAGATATGTATTTGGGTGAAGGAGTACCTGATATGTCAAACATGTTAAAGAATTGCATATCTCCTTCAAAATTTTGATTATCAGGTCCTAGGGATGCAACATGAGGAGGTTGCTGCACAATAATGGGTGGGTTATTGACCAAAGAAATAGAGGAAGAAGGAATAATGGGGATAGAAGAATTTGAGAGAGCAGTGGAAATTACCTCAGTTGATTGGTGTTGAGGAACTGAGGGAAGTTGGGTTGTTACTGGTGCAGTGTCAGCAGTTGTCATCACTGGCACGGTTGAAGTTGGAGCAACAGTTGTGGAGGAGATATCCATGAAAGCATACAAAGTAGTTTGTTGAGAAACTACTTCAAGTATTGTTGCCGATGGGGTTGACTCCTTGGTCTTTCTGACCTTCTTAAAGGGACCAGAGAGCAGTTGATTGTTGTTTTTGAGCGGTGGTAGCGGCAGGGATAGCAGAAGAATGAACCTCCTGCGTGGCCGCTGAAGAAGAAGAATGGAGAGAGAGGCGGGAACGTAAGGTTGAAAGACTTACCTCATTTTCGACAGGCTTGATCTCAAGCGTTCGCTGACCCACCTTGGAGAAGGTACCATCATTAGAAGTTGGGTACTTCTCAGCGTATAGAAAGTGTAGGTAGGCGCAGATGAAACACATGTATGGGATCTTGGTATCCCTCTCCGTCTTCTCAATCTTTGACTTCAAATTGTCAAAGATTGCGCCAGCATAGTCGTAGTGTTTACCGGCTATCACTGAATAGCCCATCTGGAGCTGCATCTTTCTTGCCTGGTCCAGAGAGCCTATCTTCCCCTCATGCTCTGAATGATGTGGGTGAAGATATAGTTCAGATGGGAATGCATGTTCGCCTTCTGAATCTTGGTCAGTTTTTTTTTGGAATCTTGGAGCGAGGCTTGTTTTCCCAGGAGTACTCCATGTCATCCAGAAACATGATCAGCTCAGCGTCAGTAGGAAGAGAGTCGAAGCCAACATTGGTCTTTTGCAGGGAATCTTAGAGCCTTCCTGAGACCAAAAGCAGTGAGTAGTCCGGGACCAAGTTCAGTAGTGAGGGAGATGGCAGGGACTACTTCACCCTTTCTGTTTGTGATAGTGGTTTCATCACCGGTAAACCAGAATTGTTGCAGAAGAGTCCTTGAAGGTTTTGGGTTCATAGATAGAGCATAAGCAATGCAAGATTGCTTCAGAAATGCGGCTGCGTCCACCAGATGTAGGTATTTCTCAGCATCAAATTCCAACCTAGCAAGGCGGTTGTTCTTTGGGACTTCGGATTCAGTGAAGGATAACTTCACGTTCTTGGAAGCAACTATAGTAGCTTGGGCCATTTCTGAATTTAGAAAGAAGTAGAGTGAAATGAATGGTTTAGAGTCTAAAAACGATTTAAAATTTTACTAGTTTCTGTATTTAAAAAGACACAGAGAAAAAACAAAGTTGTTTTTAGAGTAAAACAGTTTTCTTTGTGAAGAAGAAAGAACATGTTGAAAAACCAAATGTTTAGAGTTTAGATAAAATCAAAAGAAATGATTTTAGATTTAAGAAACATTTTAAAGTCCATAATAATAGAATACTGAGGATTTTAAGAATAGGTTGAAGATGGGAAGAACAAAAACATGTTAATCTTGAATATATGAAAATTTGAAGATTATGATGTTCTTGTTCGTTTGAATGCCTTGGAAGCTTTTTACTTGCTTGGGAAGTTTTAAGAGAGCGTAAAAAGATAAGAATGAAAAAGGCATTCTTTTTATATGAGGAGAGAGAGAGAATGAATGAGGCGGGAACAAAAATGCTCATCATGACATGGACACGTCTTACGAAGTTGATAGGATAGAAGGGCAACAGACGAACGTGTCAGAGAAAAAGGTATGTTGTGGATTGTCGGTTCAAATGACGTCATAGGAGAGAAAAAAATGTTTCATTTGTCCTTTTTGAAAGTATCTCTGAAGAAAAGTCAGAGATAGGTTTTCTTTTTGAAAGAATCTTTGATAAAAATTCAGAGATAGGTTTTCTTTTCAAAGGATCACTGATGAGAAATATCAGTGATAAGAGTTGTTTATCAAAAAGCTTTTAATCATTTGAAGAATATCAGTGATTGAAGATTTGATTTTTGAAAACGTCTTGCTGAATGAGATATTCAGCGATAGAAAAAGAGAGAACATACTTGAGAGTCAAAGATACTTGGACAGAGAGTAAGTGATGAAGGGGAACTCTGTATTACTGACATAATGCATGAAGGATGAAGAGTCAATCTTCAAGATTCAACATTCCAAGCTCACTGATGAGAAAGTTGAATCTTGTCTCATCAAGTGGTTTGTGAAAATATCAACAAGCTGATAGTCAGTGGGGATAAAGTGGATTTAAATATCACCATTCATCACATGATCTCTGATAAAATGATATATGATCTCTATGTGTTTTGTCTTTGAATGTAGCACTGGATTGTTTGCTATAGCGATAGCACTAGTGCTGTCGCAATAGATTGGAATCTTTGATAGTTGAAGGTCATAGTCTAATAGTTGATTTCTCATCCATAAGACTTGAGCACAACAACTTCCAGCGGCTACATATTCAGCTTCAGATGTGGAAGTGGACACTGAATTTTGCTTTTTACTCGTCCAACTTACCAACTTTCCTCCTAGAAGTTGACATCAACCAGTGGTGCTCTTTCTATCGAGTTTACAACCTGCAAAAATCACTATCTGAATATCCAATTAGATCGAACCCTGAGTCTTTGGGATACCAAAACCGAGGTTAGGAGTTCCTTCCAGATATCTGAAGATTCGCTTTACAACGATCAGATGGGATTCCTTGGGTTCAGATTGATAGCGTGTACACAGACATGTAGAGTACATGATGTCAGGTCGGCTTGCTTTTAGATACATCAGGGAGCCTATCATTCCTCAATAGGCAGTGGCATTAATAGGTTTCCAGCTGGATCCTTGTTTAATGTTAGAGGAGGTGCCATAGGAGTTTTCATCGTTGAAGTCTGAGTTAGATCAAACTTCTTCAACATGTCTTTAACATACTTACCTTGGTTGATAAAAGTACCCTTTTCAGTTTGCTTAATCTGATGATCAAGAAAGTAAGTTAGCTCGCCCATCATACTCATTTTGTATTCTTTCTTCATTCTTACAGCAAAATGAGTACACAGAGATGGGTTAGTAGAACCAAATATTATGTCATCGACATATATTTGCACAAGAATAATGTGAGCTTTTATCTTTCTGAAAAACAAGGTATTATCAATTTTATTGTGTTCAAAATTTTCAGATATAAGAAAAGATGAGAGAAGTGTCATACCAAGCACGAGGGGCTTGTTTTAGACCATAGAGAGCCTTATCCAATTTATATACATAATTTGGATGCTTAGGTTCAAAAAACCCTGGGGGTTGTTCTACATTGACTTCTTCATTTAACTTTCCATTCAGGAATGCTGGCTTTACATCTATTTGACATACAATGAAGTCTTTATAAACTGCATAAGCTAAGAAGAGTCGAATTGCTTCGAGCCTAGACACATGGGCAAAGGTTTTATCATAGTCTATGCCTTCCTCTTGTTTGTATCCCTGAGCAACAAGTCTAGCCTTGTTGCGGGTTACAGTTCCATGTTCATATAACTTGTTTCTAAACACCCATTTGGTGCCTATAACAGTTTTATCAGATGGTCTAGGAACAAGATTCCAAACTTTGTTTCGAGTAAACTCAGTCAGCCCTTCTTGCATAGCCCTAACCCAGTTTGGATCTCTAAGGGTATCATCAGTCTTCTTTGGCTCTATTAATGAAATAAAGTTGACAAAGAGACAAATATTACCTAAACTTCGTCGAGTCTGAATACCTGCATCGGGATCACCAATAATTTGATCTATGGGGTGATCTTTTGTCCATCGCTGAGCAGGAGCATGATCGCTCACTTCAGGAGTTGGATCAACAATAGGAATTTTCACTAATGAAGAAGCTTGAGGTTCATCAGCAATTAACTGTTGAGTGTCAGACAGACCATTGTTTTCTGAGAGGTTTTCAGACGAAGGCAAATCTGATGGAGGGAGTTTGTTCAGAGGCTCAACTGAGACCCATAATGTGGATTCAACATTTGGTGGGAGGATGTTTGGATCATCATCAACAACTGGATGATTTGTGTGCTGATGGTTTGAGAAGAAAGGTTCTGTTTCTCTATAATGAGAAAACATCCAAGCATTTAGTTCTTCATTTTCAGTGATAGGTTTAGAGTTCGCTGAACGGGTTTCGTCAAAGGTGACATGAATTGTTTCTTCTATAGTTTGTCTTCTTTTGTTGAAAACTCTGTAGGCTTTAGAGATGGAAGAATATCCAAGAAATATTCCATCATCAGCTTTTGGATCGAACTTTCCAAGAGAATCTTTGTTGTTTAGAATGAAGCATTGACAACCAAAGATATGAAGAAAACTGATAGAGGGTTTTCTTCCATGGAATAGTTCATAAGTTGTCTTTCTAAATCACTTTACTATCAACGATCTGTTTTGAGTGAAGCATGCAGTGTTAACAGATTCAGCCCAAAATTGAGTAGTAAGATGAGAATAGCTGAGCATTGATCTGACAGCTTCAATGATTGTTCTGTTTCTTCTTTTAGCGACTCCGTTTTGCTGAGGCATTCTTACAGAGGAAAAGTTGTGAGAAATTCCCTTTCTCTCAAAGAAATCGTTCAGGGAATTATTTTTGAATTCAGTTCCATGATCACTTCTTATTGAGCGAACAGTAATATTATTCAGCACTTCCATCTTTCTAACAAAAGATATCAGTTCTTCTGGAGTATCACTTTTGCAGCGAAGAAAGATAACCCAGGTGTAGCGAGAGAATTCATCTATAATGACAAGCGTATATTTCTTTCCAGCTATGGATTGGATATTGACAGGGCCAAACAAATCCATATGCAAGAGTTGAAGAGGACTTATCACTGAGGAAACTTGTTTCGATTTGAAACTAGCCTTAGTCTGTTTTCCTTTTTCACATGCTGAACATAGAGATTCCTTAGCATATAAGTGATGAGGAAGACCAGAGACCAGTTCCTTAGAAGAGAGAGAATTCAGGGTGTTGAAATTTAAATGAGAAAGCCTTTTATGCCATAGCCAGTTGACATCAGAGGAGGCTTACACATTTTCAGTGGTAGTAGAGTCCATATCTATTACATAGACATTTTCCATACGATAACCACTGAGAGCAAGTTTTCCATTTTCATTTACCACTGAACATGCTTTCTTAGTAAAGCGAACTTCATAGTCTTTGTCACAAAGCTGACTGATGCTTAGAAGATTTTGCTTCAGTCCGTCTAAGTAAGAGACTATTCAGAAGGTAGTTGTCCCATTTCTGAGGACACCAAACCCTCGGGTATATCCTTTTCCATTTCCTCCAAAGGTCACAGACGGACCTTTCTCTTCCTTGTATTCAGTAAGCATGTCTTTTTGTCCTGTCATGTGACGAGAGCATCCACTATCTAGATACCAGATGCCCTTTGATCCCTTCAAACATAAGGAAGACTAAGTTTTGTTTAGTACTCACTTCTCAATGGGTCCATTAGGGTTAGTAGAGATGGAAGGGTCAACAATCTTCATAGCAAATGAAGATTCAACTTCAGTGGTAACCTTCACTTTGGTTAATTTCCTAACCTTAGTGGTATTTTTCACCTTTGTCGATTTCTCAGCTTTGGTGATCTTCTTAGCCTTGGAGGCATTCATCTTCACTTTAGTTGTTTTATCAGCTTTTGTGGTAGTTGGACATTTACTAGCAATATGGTCAGTGAATCCACAATGATAGTATTTTCTATATTTGAAGGTAGTTTTAGGACCATGAGTAGTAAGATTAGAAAATTTGAGATGAGCAGGGCCAACTCCAAGAATGCCTTTAGCATAAGATCTGGGAGGAACTTTCAGTTCTTTAGATTTCTTAGGCTTAAGATCAATCTTCAGCTTTGGAGGACAGATATCAAAGATTTCTGTCATAGAGCTAGAAGATCGATTCACTGAAGGTTTAGAAGGAACTTTCAGTTTTGCTTTCTTGGTAGCCTTCTGAGGATGGAAAATGGATTTTCTTTCATCTTCAGGCTTAGAGGCTTTTGATAATTCCTCAGGGATGGGATTGGAAGAAGAAGAAGAGCACTGAGCATAAGAGGTATCAGGGATAGAAGAGTCAAACATTCCAAACTTAAGCATGGAGCTGTCTTCCTTAGGTTCATCCTGTTGTTTCCAAAAACCAAGACCAGTTCTATCACTGGCAGGGATTTGAGCACTTATAATCTCAGTGATCTTTGTTGAGGATTTGCACCATCCATCAACAATTGCCTTTTCTGCTTTTAAAGTAGTGGTGGCTTGTTCGCATTCAATGTTGATGATTTCGTTGACAATGACTTGATCTTTCAAACTTTCCTCTAAAAGAGTCATCAGTGATACTGAACATACTGAACATACTCAGTATTTTATCGCTGATAGTGAAACACTTTTACATATGAATGTTTACAACAGAGATCATCAGTGATAGCAAAACAAACTTAGCATGATCGCTGATGATGAAACACTAATACATAATATTAAACGTAATTTTCACTAAGTATAGAAAAAGATCATTATCAAATCACTGAAAGAGTATGGATCAACAAAACATTTCAAGTAATAGTTAAAATTTTCTTTTCATTTTCATTATATATATATATATATATGTGTGTGTGTGTGTGTGTGTGTCTCTATGTGTGTATGTGTGTAAATGAAACAACCAATGGTATTTAAGGTGGCATTTTGAGAACGGAGTATTATCAAACTTTGGATTGTGGTTGAGATTAAGTTGTCCCACATTGGTGAGTAGTTGGAATAAGTAAGGTTGTATAAGAAAGGAGGATGAGATGTCTGTGTGTCAACTCATACTTTTGGGGTTGTCTTATTTTGAGTGGCCCTCATTTTGTAAAAAAAACATTATATATAAATCAGTTAGAAAAATTGATCATAAATAACCATTTATAAATATAAGGAATAACGGTAAGTGTAAGGTGAGATCATAGAGTACGATAAAATGGACGGATACGTGTATCAATATATCTATATAAAAACAAAGATATAATAAGATATAACATGAAACCATAAGATTTGAGTATTCTCAAATATTGAATTGTGGTTGAGTTTTTTGGTTATCCCATATTGGAATCATTAAATTAATGTTATTGCTAATGCTTAATTGTGTAGTAAAAAACCTTTACATAAGGTTTTTCACAGCGTAATAATGGAGTTTCTAGGGTTCTAAGGATTATGTAGGTTGTAGAAGTTTGGTAAATACATTTAGAGATGGATTGTTGATTAGCTTGGATATGACTACTGATCGCCGAAATGTGTGTTCTTTCTTCTTAGTGTCTTATGCCTCATACTTACTATAATGTTTAATATTGATTATACAATTACACCTAACCATTTTCACAAGTTTAACTTCTCCATCACAACATCATATTTTTTTCTTGAAAGCTATCTATAATAATTCACATATAGAAGACCTAAAATACATCAATTGTATTATATCACGTTTCATTAATTATCACCTAACAAATTACGTTTCATCTTAACTTATGTATTTCTTACCTTTCATTTTACATAAAATGATTAAAAGCTATTTTTCTAAAATAAAATTGGAGAGAAACCAAACTATGAAGAAACAATCTCAAGCAGATAAAAAAAATTCGAACAAATGAAAAGAAAAACTAACTACTCAATCGAACTTGCCTAGAGTTGAAGTGGTGACAATACTGACGATTACTATTACTCTTCGTGCAGTAGTATATAGGTTTGAGAAGAGAGGGTTTTGAGGAGGGTTTTCGGCCAAAGTTGCAGATGAGTATATTACAACAAATGTAAAAAAATTATCAAAATATCTCGCAATTATGCAAAACTAAGTAGCAACATCACATTTGCATGGTAAATCAATATTTTATGGGAATATATGTAGAGGATATAAATCAATATATTATGAATTATGACAAAACAATTCTCATTATACATCTTATGATTATACATCTTATGATTATAATCATTAGCTTTACACATTTCTTTTATCATTTTGAACCAATTACAAAGTTTGATGATGTAGAACTTATTAATTATATATATATATATAAAGAAACAACCGATTGAGGATAATGAAAAAACTTCATATCAAACGTAATATCGATTCTTATATGTGATTATCGCTCATTTAACTTCAATATTTTCAACAAAAAATATCGTCACCTTGCAACGTGCAGTGTCAAACACTAGAAAAAGTAATAATCACAACCAATTTAAAAATGCAGTATTCTTCATTTCTTGAATTATGATTGATTTTTGTTTATCCGACGTTGATGAGAGATTAAATCTTGAAATTGGATGGTGGGTATATGAAAATAGGTTAAGATGCCTTTGTAAAAAGTCATGGGATTGATTTTTTTTGTCGATCCTTTAAATTCACGTCGTTGGTTCATATCGACCGACCATTTGAAATCATTGGGTTAGGTCATTTTGATCAACCCTCCTTTTACAAAAAGAAAAAAAATTAATTAATCCATGTAAAAAATATTTTCTTCTTTTATTACACTATAAAAGCAACCACAATCAATGATATCACCGCATGTGATTTGAGTGTTTCTCAAATCTTAAATTTTGGTGTTATTTGGTTTTCTCATATCAATGGAAAAACGATAGTAAGAAGAAGAGGGTGAGTATATAAAATAAGAATGAGATGTCTTACAAGTTTAAAAGAGTTTGTAGCAACATATGGGGTTGACTTTTTTTAGCCCACCTCTTTTTTGCAATAAATCATCTTATATAATTTATCTTTCTTTTATAATTATAAAAGGAACAACCAAAACCAATGATGTGGCACCATGATACAAAGATCTTAAAATTTTGATGCTATTTAGTTATAACACACCGGTGGAAAGACATAGATTGTAAGAAAGGGGATCATTTTGGTCAACCCTCTTTTAAAAAAAAAAGGTTTATCCATATTGTAAGTTTTATATGCTCACGACATTAGTCACACAATGATACTAGTGGAAAGTACGTCAACCTATAAGATTACATACAAAGAATACATATTTTGATACTATTATTGGATAATCAAAAACCAAAATAACATACATATCCGTTTCGCCGCCTCAGCACACGTTGCTAAAATGTCGTCTCCGGGAACTTGCCGGCGGTCACCAAGCCTCTTAATTCAAGTTACCGACAAAGAGACGACTCCATTTTCTGATGAACAAGTCTCAAGTACTTGAACCAGCAACATATAGCGAACGCATATGATGGTTTCCAAGCGATATACTCCCTTGCTTTCAAGTATTTCAACTCCATAAACCTATCGAAGAACTGTTGTAGTTTTGCTTTCCGTGGCCGCCGATCATCGGAGACGGAAAAATTAGGGTTTTTGAATCCATCGCCCATCTCTCTACAAACAAACTACTTGAATGCATAACATCTATGTGTTGTGTTCGCGTAAACAACATCCGGTTGGATCCATCTCACCACTGCATCCAAATTCCAATCGAACTTTCCTCTTGGTTTTCAACAAGATCGGTGATGTCGAACCCTAAATTTGAAATCATGGTGGTTTTGAAATCATCGATGGAGATGAAAGATGGGATCAGGTGGGTTTTGAAAGATAAAATTACAAGTTTGTCCTCAAATTTTCGAACTAGACATGAGATTAGACATGTCTTTCACTAATATTACAAAAGTGCCACCCTTTTTAATAACCATTGATTAAATCCCTTGGATGATTGAGATTAATCCTCACGGTCCTCAACATTTTTTTGGTTCTCATTTGATTACCGTCCTTGTTGATTAATTATTATTCTAATATATAATTATGAAAAAGTTTGCATAACCTTCTCGATTACCCAAAAGTCAAAGACAAATAAAAAAGTAACGAAGATCATTATAGACTCAAAATAATAGGTCATGTATTTGATCTTGAACCCATATTAAAAAAATCAAACAAGATGGTTAACCTACCTTGATTTTAAAATAAGCGGTCTATGAGTTCTCAAAATATTTAATATTTCTAAATTAATATGTCTATATATATAGAGAGAGGTGTGGGTTTAAATGAGAACATCCTTATTTTACAAAAATATGAGAATACTTATGAGCCTCCAAATTATTTAACCCATAAAGTAATTAGAAAGAATGAAATCATCGAATGCTTCTTATGCCGATACCTCCGTCTGTGATAATAATGTGATAATGATTTGATGAATTGAAGACTTATTATGATGTGATTTTTCTGTGATAATGATGTGATTTTGCTGTAACAATTATGTGATTTTGATGTGATAATGTTGTTGATCACGTCCACAATCATCGGTTCTATCTGTGCATCATGCGATTGTAGTTTTTTTCCCATTTCCCCCTGCATGCTTTGGATAATCCTAAAAAGCGTAAATATTTATTTAATATTTATTGTTTTCTTAATCCTTCTAAAACAATGACTTAAAACAGAATGATAGGTTTACAAGTGTTCTCGCATTTACGTAAATTCAAGTGTTCTTGTTTGAGCCATTTCCTACACACACACACACACACACACACACACACATATATATATATATATATATATATGTATAAGGAAGGGAAACTTGAGATCATGTGAGACCTTCTAGTTCTCATGAGACATGTAAGATCACCTTGGAGCTACTGGATGGGGGTTTTTCTTAATTCATTTGAATCTTGACAGCAAAAAACACCAAAGCTTCATGGCAAAGCACCAAACATTCATATGGAAAAAAACTGAACTTTCACACGAAAAATACATCAAACCTTTTTGGAAAACATACCAAACCTTCACATGAAGCACAACTTTCATGGTGATCTCACGAAAATTGGATGGTCTCACTGAAACCCAATCCTAAAAGAGGTTGAAAACCATGAGAACCAGTGAATTTTGTGTTGATTCACATTGTGAAACAAAAATACACGTAAAAAAACTTTACATGTGAAACAATATCTTCCATCCTAGTCTTAAATGAAAAACAATCATATGAAACAATACATTAAGATAGGTTTTCACAGTTTTATAACCTTTTGGTGGTTCTTAAATGTTTATAATTTTTTGTTGTTCTTAAATGATTATCCCCTTACATATAATTAGAATTGTGTAGGATTTTTTGTGAGAACCACAGAAACCACCCCTTTTCGCTTGGATGAATCGTGTCTCATACTTTGATGCCTCAAAAATTTGCAGTGGCATAATCGTAACTAACTGGAACTTCAATGGCAATATGCTAGGCGAACACGGAGGTTACCATTCCTTAACCTCCCCCGAACACCATAACATACCTTAAACTGACCATTTTAATATAAGTTAACATGAAATATTCAACATTAACATACATTAATGCACCATAACAAATCCAAAAACATAAGTTAACATACCTCAGAACCTTACCATGTTCTAGAATGAAAACCTTAGCTGTTTGTTTTTAAAGTAGAGTTGAAGTCTTAAGTCTTATTTCACTTCTGATTGATAAGAGGTAGTGCATAATCAATAAGGCTGTTTTTGTAAGAAAGTATGAACTCTTTTCGTATGAAAAGGGAGAATCTCTCTTAGACTACTATAACCGTTTTAATAGTCTTCTTAACGATCTAAGACTTCTGGGTCACATTTATGAGAATGAGGAATTCCTGTGCAACTTCATGGACTATCTTTGCAAGTTTTGGGAAAACCTTTGTACTTGCATCATGTTGGATCCCAGATTTAGTCTTTTAACAATGATATAAACACATAACAATAATAAGAAAAGCGGAAGCAAACAATGTTTAAATCAAAGCAAGATTAACATACACACAATAATAAGAAGATATATCCAAAATATAAGAACAATGAATATTCACTTGGATAATACAAGTAGATTATAAAGAACACCTAAAAATGTGGTTTAATCTTACAAGATCTTCTAGAATACTTTTCTAGTAAAGAAATAATTCTTTTACAAGTTAGTAAAGAAAAACACACTTTGAGCAATGGGATGCACGTCCTATTTATAGGAACATAAAGTGAACAGTGTACTTTCTTGACACTAAAGCCATGCTTGAACAGTGTCTTACCTAAATGGTAAGCTCAAGACATTCTTGAACATTAACCTATCTAGAAAGGTAAACCTTATCACTAAGTGACGTGTCTTCTGTTCTTGTGTCAACACTTGTAGAATTCTTCAGCTTGATCTTCAGAGACAATGTCTTCAGAGCTGTGATGTAGGTACCTCTGATGAAGCCATCTCTGATGTTCTTCTGCTGAATTTATCTATCTCTAGAATGAACTTCAGAGGCAAGCTTCCTCTCTGGAGTCTATCTCTGGAAGTCCTCTTAAAGGACTTAGATTATTTTCAATATTTTTACATATCAGAATTGGGGCTAACAATCTCCCCCTAAGTATTGAAAATAAATATTTGCAAAATAGCAGAGATAAGTTAATCTAGAAAACAAATAGGAGAAAGTCATCCTCTATTAAATGTTACTTCTCACTTAGATATTTTTAAGTTACAGTCAAATAGAAGATAACAATAAAAAAATTACAAGGAAAGTAAACTAGATTCTATCACCAGAACATATCCTATGAAACTTCATAATTAGCTCTCTGAATTCAATCATTGAACTAATCTCAATGTGTAGTTTCTCTAATAGGTCAGCTCTGTGTCTTTCCTTCATTACACCAATCATCTTCAGCATGCCCCTTAAAGTCTTATCAGAGTACTTGGCACCCTTTATGCAAGGAAGATCTTCTTGACATTGTTTATTCTGAAGACGAAACCTAGAGGCTCTGCTATGACTGAGTCATTCTTATATTTCTCCAAGTCTGCACAGGTCTCAATTGGAGCAGTGACCCCTAACTTTTCTTCTGCAAGGTTCAGAGCAATCTTTAAGTCTAATATTGCTCGAAGTTTAATGTGAGCTTCCATGACACATCAAAATTCATATTGAACCATTCTGAACACTCTTCCTCTTTCATATTTTGCAGAGCACTAGGCATGGAGTTGAGACAAATCGTTGGGGTTCAAGTTCACAAGTTCATTGTCATTGAATTGGTAGATCTTCCCATCAGATCGAATGACCTCGTAATGCCTGTATATGATCTTGTTGTAGGCAAACTTCTTTTCAGAGATCCTGTGCACCTCTGTAATAAGTGATTCTGAGAGAACATCTGCTTTGAGATTTGTCTTTTCCCTGATGAATACTTTCTCAACTTCTTCCATACCATCTCTAATTCTTGGATTTATATGGAATGCCAGTGTTTCATCCATGTTATACTCGTAGTATAAATACCTGAGGGTATCTTCTATTGAGGTCTTGTCTTCTGTGGTCATGAATTCTGGTGGCTTTGTAAATCTAGAAAGTGTAGGGATGCCAATGATTGTCTTCTGTACAGGTTCCTCTGGAGGTGCTTGTTCATCAACAACCATTGTGGGTTCTTCAGCAGATGGCTGTTGAGCTGTCTCTAGTTCTTTCCTTTGGACTTGTGGGGATTATGGAGGAGTTTCATTGATTGCAGAGGATATCAATACTTCCAGCTGTGCATTATCCAGATTCTGTTGCTCTACCTCTTATGTGGAAGTTTGATGAGGTTGAGAATTTCTGTAGACATACTCCTCTATTTCAACAACATCGTTTTCTTCTTCAGTATTCACTTCTTCTTCTTCAGAGTCACTCCTAAATGCATCTCTCATAACTACTTTTGGGCATTCTGGTGAGGAGAAGGCATCTTCAAGAGGAGGTTTTGGAGTAATCGACCATTTGTTCACCATCATGCTCCAGGGCACCTATTGTCTCTGGAGTGGTGTCTATAACGGGAAGAAGTGGTGGATGGTGCCAAGAATATCACTGGCACAAGAGACTTCAAGAGTGTTGATTCATTGTCCTCAACAGAGGTGGAGTGCCTCTCTGGTTCACTCTGATCCTGAGCTCCTTTTCCTTTATTTGCAGAGGGGGAGGGGGCAAAGCCACTTGTTTCTTCTGCTCTGAGATAATGTTTCTCTCCCTTTTGATGTTTTGATGACCCTTTAGGCTGATCATCATGATGGTCGTCATCAGAACCATCAAATCGTGCCTTCTTTGCTTCCTCAGAGCAAGAAGTCTCTAGGGATTTTCTTTTCAACTTTCCCACTTCTTCTAGAGAAAGAGCTTGCTTTAGAAGTCTCTGAACGGTCTGTGTTTGTTTCCTTCCCTTTGTAACAAATTTTCTCGAGATAGTGAGCATCTTATGGGTCACTGATTTAGAGAAATCTTGCATATCGGTTTTGGTGACCAAGTGGGTGTTGTTTGAAGGTTGTGGGAGTGAATATGGAGAAGCAGCTAGAACTGCCAACTTTGGAATTGTCACTGTTAGTACTTTGAGCAGCTCATCCTTGAAGTTAGAAAAATCTTTAGTGGTGACAGAGGGAGCTGGAGTAGAGGGAGCCGGAATGGCTCTGATGATCTCTGCTTTGGCCTCTGAGAGATCCTTGGATATGGCAGATGAGTTGTTGAGGATCAGCTTCTCCAGAGAATCAATGTGGTTGTTGTTGGAGTTAAGTGCAACACGCAACCTAGAGACCTCTGAAGTTAATTTAGCATCTTCAGAGTTCGAGGCAGAGGCCTCCAAGGCCTTCTCCAAATAAAGTTTTAGATTGTTCAGGGATCCTCTGATTTCATCACCAAAGATTCTGAACTCTTCTTTGGTGACATAATCAGAGTTGATAACCTTGGATCCAACACATGGATCCAATTTTCACTCGAGTCCAGAGGGGCCTTCTTCAGAGCTGGTTTAATGGTGGATCCGGAAGGACTTCCCATAAATCCTTGAGAGTCCTTTTTCAAGGATTTCTCTATGATGGTTCTGATTGGTCGATCATCATCTGAATCAGATTCAGAAGATGAGAACCGAATGTGTTTGGACACCTTGTTGTCCAGGAAAGTGAGTCCACGTGCAACTAGGTCATTCCATTGTCCATCTGTGAGACAATCCTTACGAGAGGTCTTAAAGCTATCTAGTTCTAAGGGACGGGCACCTAATTTATGAGCCACAAAGGCATCATGTGTGTGGGGTGGTTACATACTCTGGGGCAAATGAATACTTGTTTCTTTAGAAAAGTTCTTTTAGGAGGACTTAGCTAGATCAGAGGTTTCCCCTTGGGTGCGTGCTTTAGAGCCAGAAGGTTGTGCCTCTAAGTGGTTATATTGGGCAGGGTTCGAGGTGTGTACCTATGTTTCAATATCTACTAGTGCTGAACCACCTAGGATAGGAGATGTGTTAGTAAGAAGAGATGGGCCAGGTTGGCTCTCAATTGTGCCATCAGAGGCATCTTTTACTACCTCACTTCCCTCGGCACTTAGGGTTTTAAGAAACTCACCCTCTGGTGGACTCTCATTCTCACATTCCTTTTCTCTGATAGAGCTGATCTCTTTGTCAGAGGGAGGACTCTCTCTTCTCTCTTCACTTCCCTCAACAGAGACACCCTGTGGTTGCTCTCTGTTATCATTTTGAGCAGCCTTAGAGATTTCACTCTCAGATTCTAGCTCTGGTTCAGGCCCTAAATGTGTTAGGGATCCCACCATCGGTTCTGATGGTTGGGCACCACTACTAAGATAGATACGGGCTGAGTGGTTTTCAGGAATGTACTGGAGCATGCTCTGAGGAAACTTCCTCTCGTATGGGTAAGGAGGCATTGTAGTTGCCTTGACTGAATTCATCACATAAAGAGGGGTTTTTGGTCCTTCCTCTGACATGGAAAACTTGGTCATTGCCCGTCTGATCAGCAAGGAGATGAACCTTGGAAACAATACTGAGATTGGTTGTTTTCCTTTCTCCAGGGCTTTGTTTTTGCGATCTACTGTAGTGAGGATTTCAGAGTAAAGAAGTTCCGCCATGTCTATGTTTTGGTTGAAGTACATTGCATACATTATCGCCAAAAGAGAGGAATTTTCTTGATATTGACTCCCAATCTTACATCTTAGTGTGCGGTTTAGCACACTGAACATAAAGTTCCAGGTTGGAGGGATGTGTTATCGCCTGAATTCACTTAATCGAGTGATCTCCTTGTTGTATCCAAGATGTTGAACAAACTGGATAAGAAGATCCTGAGTCGGGGGTTTTTCAAACCTTGGTATTTGAAGGTCAATGGTGTTCAATAGAAACAGTTTGTCGTCTTAAAGTATCAGGTTGAATGCGTATGTTGACTCCTCTTTTTCCAAGATCAACATATCCAAGGATTCCTTCAGCTTGTTCATTGTACTCACTTGAGTATCACCATTGATGCATAAAGTTGAGAGGAACATCTGCGTCATATGCGGTTAGGGCATCTTTGAGTTCACATGAACGAAAAAACTCCAGTACATGAAGAAATTGTTCATCGAACTTGGAAGGAGTAAGATCGGGATGATAGTTGTTCCCTTTGACTGGAACATCAAACTGTGCGAGATTCATGCTGGGAACAATCCTGGTTGAGTTTGCAAAGTTGTTTTCTTGGTCCGCCATTGTTGCAGGTTTTTAGAGTTCTTGAAGCTTTTGAATGCTTTGAGAGAATTTTAGAAGAGCGTAAAAGGAAAATGGAGTGTAAGGTGGGTTTTTATGGACATGAGACGTGGGATAGAGGGTTATGGAAACGGCGTATTTGAGTACCCATGTCAGAAATGGAAATGGCGTTTGTGAGTACCCATGTCAGAAACGTTCCATCGTCCATCAACTCAAATATTGACACGTGGAGAGTGAGAGTGAAAGGATGCTTATGTCAGATAGTTATCATTTTGGATATTTTATTTAAAAAAATATGATAGTTATCCAAGTAAATAACCCATACAAACCAATTTTCTTTTGAAAGAAGTTCATAAGTTTAAATTCCTTTTTTCAAACATCAAAAAAATTTTAAAAAATTATTTACAAAAAAAAAATTTCAAAACTTGATTAATAAATATCCAAGAACACTAAGAATTTAGTGCTCTGATATATCTTTAGAGCATATTATGTCAGAGGCTCTGAGAATATTATAGAGACCAATTAATAGTCTCTTAGATATGTTTCTTTGAAACAATCAAATTTGATTTACAGAAAAAGATAAGGTAAAATATGAGAATGAGAAACATACCTTTCCTTTTGAAATGATCTTCTGATAAAATGATCAGAGTCTCTGATGTAAGTATCAGAGATAAGATCAGAGGCTCTGATATGAAGAGCAGAGGCTCTGAAACTTGGTTTGATGACAATCCATCATTCTTTAGCTCCCCCTTGACAAATGATGGGTTCTTTTCTTTGCTCCCCCTTGATTTATGCTTTGGTGTACAAATTGATATGATTTTTAACATGCTCTGGAAGGTCAGAGGCTCTGAAGAAGGTCTCAGAGGCTCTGATTTCTTAAAATATGCTACAGTAAGATATTAGAAGCTCTGAAGAAAGTATCATAGATTTTGAAAGATTTTGAAATTAAGTAGACATATTTAGCATGCCCCACTTGCTAATCAAGAAATTAAACCTTCGTTCATCTAAAGCTTTTGTGAAAATACCAGCAAGTTGGAGATTAGTTGGAACAAAATACATATCAATTGTACTTTTTTCAACATGATCTTTAAGAAAATGATACCTGACATCAATGTGCTTTGTCCTTGAATGTTGCAATGGATTAGCAGAGATGGCAATAAGACTTCTGGAGTCCCAAAGAATGGGAATTCTATCAAACTGAAGACCATAGTCTCTAAGTTGAGTCCTCATCTAAATGACTTGTGAACAACTAGCAACAACACCATATTCTGCCTCTGTTGTGGAAGTTGATACATAATTTTGCTTTTTAGATGACCAACTCACTAGTTTATTTCCCAAAAGTTGACAACACCCAGAGGTACTTTTTCTATCTAACTTGCATCCTGCATGATCTGCATCTGTGTAGGCTGTTAGTTAAAAATCAGAGAGTTTTGGATACCAGAGACCACGAGATGATGTGCCTGTGAGGTATCTAAACATTCTCTTGACTGCAGACGAGTGAGATTCCTTTGGATTGGCTTGATATCTAGCACAGAGACATGTTGCAAGCATTATATCAAGCCTAATTGCAGTTAAGTATAAATTTGAACCTATCTTGCCTCTGTAGGTTTTAACATCCAAAGATTTTCCTGAAGTATCAGAGTCAAAAGTTTGACTCTGGTGGCAATAAGAGTTTTCATAGGAGTTGAATCATGGAGTTTGTACTTTTTCAAAATATCAGAGGCATATTTGGCTTGATTTATAAAAGTGCCCTCTGATGTTTATTTTACTTGAAGTCCTAGAAAGAAAGTTAATTCTCCCATTAGACTCATTTAGAATTCACTCTTCATCAAGTTTGAAAACTTATCACAATACTTTTGGTTTGTAGAACCAAAGATAATATCATCAACATATATCTGTACTAGTAGTAGCTCATTTTTATATCTTTTGATG
The DNA here is from genome assembly GCA_954870635.1 of Arctium minus. Lineage (NCBI taxonomy): Eukaryota > Viridiplantae > Streptophyta > Magnoliopsida > Asterales > Asteraceae > Arctium > Arctium minus. The sequence goes on along the minus strand of OX941080.1, from coordinate 115,582,492 downwards.
AACAGTGTGGTATCAATTGTTTCATTTTCAAATCCATTTTCAATTAGAAAAGAGGACAGAGTTGCATACCATGCTTTAGGAGCTTGTTTAAGACAATCCAGAGCTTTATCAAGATGATAAACATGGTTTGGAAACTCTGTACTCTCAAATCCAGGTGGTTGTTGGACATATACTACTTCATTAAGTTTCCTATTAAGAAAAGCAGATTTAACATCCATTTGATACACTCTGAACCCTTTGTGTGCAACATAGGCTAAGAAGATTCTAATTTCTTCTAGCCTAGCCACAGGTGTAAAAGTTTTATCATAATCAATGACTTCTTCTTGGAAATACCCCTTAGCAACCAGTCTAGATTTGTTTTTGATGATTATGTCATCTTCATCGTTTTTGTTTCTGAAAACCCATTTGGTTCCAATTGCAAATTTGCCTTTGGGAAGGGGAACCAGGGTCCAGACTTTATTTCTTTCAAACTCTTGAAGCTCATCCTGCATGCATGGAATTGATCCAATGAGGATCTTCAAGAGCTTCATTTACCTTCTTTGGCTCAATGATGCTCAAAAAGTTTACAAAATAGCATTAATTGATTGTGACAGATCTGGTTTTGATACCATCTGAAGGTGATCCTATGATCTGATCATGGCGGTGATCTTTAGTCTATCTTGTCATGGGAGCATGAATGTTGGGTGGAGTTTGAGCTTCAGAGATGACAGATCATGACATCTCTGTTGTGCTATTCAGAGGCTCTGAAGATATTTCCAGAGATGGTGATTGTGGCTCTGGAGTTTCTTTAGATATCTCTAGTTTACCTTCTGCTTCTAAATATTCTTGATCTACATCAATTGTTCTTGATGCTTCACTTGGACGTGTATTGGGTGAAGTAGAAGGTGTGTTAATAGAGGGACCAATAAGAATTGTACCTGTAGTCTGTGGTTCCTCTGATGATGCTCTGCAAATGTCTCTGAGTATGAATTCAGAGTTATCATCATCATTAAAGAAGTATTCAAAGATTTTGTTTAGTTCAGATTCTCTGAGTTGTGATGATTCAGAGATATTCTTTGTTGTGAATTGATCTTTCTGAATGTCAGAGCTTCTGGTCTCATCAAAAGAGACATTGATACTCTCTTGGATAATTCTGGTTCTGAGATTGAACACTCTGAAGGCTTTTGAGGTTAAAGAATAACCAATGAATTTACCTTCATTTGCCTTTTTATCAAACTTACCAAGATGATCTTTTTCATTCAAGATGTAACACCTGCACCCAAAAACATGAAAATATTTGACATTTGGTTTTCTGTTGTTAATGAGTTCATATGCTGTTTTCTTGAATCTTTTGACAATTATGGCTCTGTTTTGGGTAAAGCATACTGTTGAGACTGCTTCTGCCCAAAAGTTGGTTGGAAGATCAGATCCTGCAAACATTGTTCTTGCAGCGTCAACAAGTATTCTGTTTTTCCTCTCAACAACAACATTTTGTTGAGGTGTCCTTACTGCAGAGAAGTTAGGAGTTAGCCTTCTTCTGAAAGATAAGAGTTAATCTTGGCATTTATAAACTCTGTTTCATTGTCACTTCTCAGCTTTTGAACTTTGCTGTTAAACAAAACCTGTAATCTTCCTAACAAACTAATCTGAATATTAGGTACTTCAGATTTTACTCTGATGAATTCAATCCAAGTATATCTTGAGTATTCATCAATTCGTACAAGAATATACTTTTTGCCTAACAGACTTTGCACAGAGATAGGACCACAGAGGTCCACATGAAGCATGTGCAGAGGTCTTGGACAGTTATTATCACTTTTGGTTTTGTGGAAAGATCTTTTCAATTTTCCCATCTCACAAGCAGTTCAAAGACGATCTTTGCTAAACTTCAGAGGTGGTAGTCCCTTAACAAAAGTAAGTTTTACTAACTTATCAAGTGATGAGAAGTTCAGATGAGAAAACTTCTTATGCCAGAGCCAAACATACTTATTGTTCAGAGATACCAGACAGAGATTCTCTGAACCAGTATCAATGTGCTTGGTAAAATTCATTCTACACAAGTTACCTTTTCTGTCTGCTCTGACCATTTCTTGACCAGTTTTTGAGTGAAGTAATGAGCAATATTTTTCTTGAAATTTCACATCAAAACCATGGTCACAAAGTTGACCTATGCTGATTAAATTATGCTTGAGTCCATCAACATAAGCAACCATGGAAACAGATACATTACCTCTAGACAACTCACCATAACCTCTAATCTGACCTTGCATATTGTCCCCAAAAGTTACTGCTCCTCCAGTTTTTTCTTTAAAAGAGAATAGCAACTTCTTATCTCCAGTCATATGCCTTGAGCATCCAGAATCTAAATACCAGATGGGAATATGTTGTTTCTGCAAGACAGATTAAAGAGTTTTAGGTACCCATCTTATTATGGGTCCATTCTTGTTAGGTTTGGGAGTTTTCTTTTCAGATTTTGGCATTCCATCATTTGATGCTTTGCCAGAATTGTTTCTCTTTTGTTTATGAGTTTTAGTCTCTAAAGGCTTTTTCAGATATTGACTCAGAAAACAATGAGATCCATTGAAGTAATTTTTCAACTTTATCATGAGATTGATACAATTACAGTTAATAGAGTAAGAGGAAGTTGGAGCAAAGCTTTTGATTGAATTACAAACAGTGGGTACATTTTCTTTTTGGAAAAATATTGTTAAAGCCACAAAGTTGAGCCTTTCATACTTCGATTTTTTAACTTCGTTTTCTTTAGCCTTTAAAACTTTCTTAAGCTCTTTGTATTTATTAGAAAAAGAATTTTCTTTTAGTTTCTGAGATTTTTCAAGTTCAGATTTTTCATTGAAAATTTCTTTCTTTTCTGATTCCAGAAGGTCCTTTTCTCTTTTGTAAAACATCAAGTCTTTTGTGACTTGTTTTCTCTTTTCTTTTTCCTCAAAGAGTTTTTGCTTTAAGCTCTGAAATTCACTTGTTAATTTAAGTACATCCATTTCAAGTTCACTTTTAGAAGTAGATGGAGAATTTACATTTTCAGAGTGGTCCTCTAATGATCCATCAGTCTGATCTCCATCTGCCATTGCCATGCCCCAGAGGTTGGTTGGCTCTTCTTCTCCATCACTTATTGAGTCTGAAAGCCAATCTTCCATTTCTGCTACAAGTACCCTCTATCTGACATTGTACTTGTATTTATTTTGTAGTAGTCCTGATCCTTGATCAGTCTAACTCTGCAGTTTGCAGAAAAGTGGCCTGATCCTTGATCGTTCTAATTTGCTAAGAGCAACAACTACTTCTGTCTTTTGAGATTGAGGTTGGAAGTACCTTTGAGGTTGGGGATACTTTTGTTGAAATGATTGATGAGGTCTTGTTTTTTGAACAGTTTCATGATGGTTGCATTGACTACCCTTTTGATCACTATTAAGAATGGATTTGGGTTCTTGATGATATTCAGTTTTCTGAAATCTTCTTTCTTGATTTCCTCGTCTTTCTTCATCATATCTTCTTCCTTCGAACACTTTCTTGCCAAATTTTTTGTTGAATTGATGAGTTATCAAGGAAAGAGATTTAGCAAAAGTATTTATATATCTTCATCTTGATCAGAGTCTAAGTCCGAGAGCTTGTCATCTTCACCAAGCATGGCCTTTTTGGATTTTCTTTTGGATTATTTTCTTGAAGGCTTCCCTTTTGAATTTTTGGTTTCTTCATCTGACATTCTTTTCAAACACCTTTTCCTTTGACATTAATGCTAGAGGTCCACCTAAAGAAGTCTTGGCCTTTTGCTTGACAACTTCCTTTTCTTGGGCAATAAGTGTGCCATAAATGTTAGTTAACGACCATGATTCAAGGTTTTGATTGGCTTGAATTGACATGTATAGTTGTGACCATTCTTCATTTAAGCTTTTAAGGAAAAATACATTATTCTTTTCTTTAGTCCTTGAGACCCCAAACTTCTTGCATTTATTGATCAAGATGTTAAATCTGGAATAAGTTTGTTGTCGTGTTTCTTCAGGTTGTGCTTTAAAGTCATGGTATTCATTAATGCAAAGAGTTCTTCTGTTTTTCTAAGTTTGAATGCCACCTTCCAGTTGATTTAACAACTGATCCCAAATTTCTTTTGCTGTCAATCAAGAATCTAGTTCTTGGAAGATATCATTGGGGATGGCCAATATCAACAGTCTAACATCATTAGAATCATTTTCAATCATTTTTGTTTCTTCAGTGAAGTTTGAAGTTTTATTTTCATAAAATGCGGGTATTACAGATGTAGTTGCAGTAGTTGGAACTCTAGGTACCAAAACCATCGGTTGGTGAGGTCTTCATTGACAGATCTCATTAGATATTTATCCATTCCTTCCAAAAAGTTAACCATCCATATTCCATTGGGGATATTCATCCCTCAGAACAGTAGGAGGTTTTGTCAAAGATCCAACTATATATTTGGCACTTTTACTAGAGTTTACACATTTGCAAAGAAGAAGATGAAGTTTTGAATAGATGGTGGTTGAAAGAAGATCTTTCACCAAAGTGAAGTACTGTGAGTGATTTTCAAACCTGGAACATATGAAGTTCTTGAATAATCAGAAGTTTATATGAACATTCACAGATTATGAGAACTTGAATAAAAAAGACATAAATCTATCCGAGTACACATATATGATCTTGTTTGTTTTAGGAAAAACAAACCAGCTCTGATACCAATTGTTGGATCCCAGATTTAGTCTTTTAACAATGATATAAACACATAACAATAATAAGAACATCGGAAGCAAATAATGTTTAAATCAAAGCAAGATTCACCCACACACAATAATAAGAAGATATATCCAAAATATAAGGACAACGAATATTCACTTGGATAATACAAGTAGATTATAAAGAACACCTAAAAAGGTGGTTTAATCTTACATGATCTTCTAGAATACTTTTCAGTAAAGTAATAATTATTTTACATGTTAGTAAAGAAAAGCATACATTGAGCAATGGGATGCACGTCCTATTTATAGGACCATAAAGTGAACAGTTTCATTTCCTGACACTAATGCCATGCTTGAACAGTGTCTTACCTAAAAGGTAAGCTCAAGACATGCTTGAACAGTAGACTATCTAGAAAGGTAAACCTTATCACTAAGTCACATGTATTTTGTTCTTGTGTCAACACTTGTAGAATTCTTCAACTTGATCTTCAAAGACAATGTCTTCAGAGCTCTGATGTAGGTACCTCTGATGAAGCCATCTATGATGTTCTTCTGCTGAATTTCTCTATCTCTTGGAATGAACTTCAGAGGCAGGCTTGCTCTCTGAAGTCTATCTCTAAAAGTCCTCTGAAAAGGACTTAGATTATTTTCAATACTTTTACATATCAGAATTGGGGCTAACACATCAAGAAAACTAAGGATCTTGATCTATGCCACTCACTGCTTTGTATGGTACTCTCTTCAATTATGAGCAGACTAAAATGTTAAGGAAGTCTATCATTAAAGATATAAAGAGCTCCTCTCTAGCTCTTGTCAGGGATTCTTCCAAAAACTCTATGTGTGTTCCAAGAATCACCAATCCCTCATATTCTGACCATAATAGTCAAGAGGATCCTAATGATCCTTCAGAAGCCTATCTTAGTGAGGCTGATGATGAAGGGGAGGAAACCTCCGTTGCTCAGTTGTCAGATGGTGTTGCCATGCTGGCAAGTTTTTCTATAGCTAAACCTCACTTCTCTTCAGGAATATCTATGTTTTGAAGAAAACCCTCTTCCACTTTTTCAAAGACCACTTCCTCTAACAAATCCAATGAGGAATGTTACAAATGTGGGAGGAAAGGACACTTCGCTTCTGAGTGTAGAAGTAGACCATTTGACAAACCCATACTATCCTCATGTAGTCGTATCTCCACTCGGTCTGTCAGAACCAAATCTGAATCCTACGAACCTTCTTTCCAAAAGCCAAATAAGTCTGTCTCCTCAAACTCTTACCATGCTGAGAAATACAAGGAAAAATATAAGAGAGAGAAAGAAAGAAATGCTCTCCTAGCCAACAAAGGGAAGGTCCTCTTGCTGAATCTCATGATTGGGCAGATGAACCCACTTCTGAAAGTGACAAAGAAATGGCCAACCTTTGCTTCATGGCTAAAATAAATGATGTTGATGACAGTGAAGATCAATCCTCTTCTATGGCCCTTGTGTCTGCTAAGTGCTCTACCTCATCTACAAGGTACATTCCTTTTTCTCTCTCTCAAATACTGAAAAGATTGAGGCCTTTAACTCTTTCACTGTTGTCTTCTATGAAGCGAAAGATGCGAAGAAAAAGGCAAATGCTCAGATAAAATCTCTCTCCTCTCAACTTCAAATTTGTCTTTCTCAGCTGAAACATTTTTGACAAAATCAAGGTTGAGATTAAAGACTTGAAAACCATTAATTTCACTCTTGCCAAAGAGAAAAATAAACTTCTCAAAAGGTTTAAAAAGGAGCAAGAAAATGTAAAAAGGTGGACAAGTTCCTCCAAGAATCTAGAAAAAGATTTTTCAAGATCAAATGTCTTGTGATGAAAAGTCTGGACTGGTCTTTGGGAAAACTGACCTTGATCCTCCTTCTGATACCCATGCACTTTTTTCTCTTCCTTCATTTTATGAGTCTTCTGAAGAAAACTCTGACAACTCTTAACCCATGGACTCTTCTGATCTCTTTGAAACTCTAAAATTTGGGATGTTCATTCAAGACAAAGGCATTGGTTCACCTCCTGAAAGAGAGGAAGTTCAAGGTTCAAATGACCCTCCCAAACCCATTCTTGAGTCAATGATATCTATGATGATTAATGAGGGTTCCTCTTCTAAACCCAAAACCTCTAAAATTCCAAATAGAGAAATTTTCCTCCTATGATAAAGGAAAATCGGTTGCCGATCCTCCCTCCAAGAGAAAATTTCCCAAGAGAGATCCTAAGAAATCTTCCATTCTTCCTATTCCCAGATCTGTGATTTTGAAAAAGTCAAATCCCAAGCTATCCTCTTCTACTTCGTTGGCTAACTCTAACAAAGGTATCTTGGGTTCCAAACCTCATGTTTCATCTTCCTCTACAAAATCTATAAAAGTCAATGTGACTGGTCAACACAAGGAAGCTGATCAAAGCTCTAAAAAGATTTTTTTATATAGAGAAAATTTTATAACTGTGGTGATACCTTCCATCTTTCTAAAGACTGCCCTTTGGAAAGAAATGACATAAATACATCCAAAGACTCTCCATCCTTTTCTAACCTAAAAGGACCCATTTCCAAATGGATACCAAAGAACTGATTTCTTTGTGATTGTAGGGACAGGGACACCAACAAATCTGGTATGTTGATAGTGGGTGTTCACGACACATGACTGGCAACAAATCTCTCCTTGTTAACTTTATGTCTACCAAAGGTCCTTCCGTCACCTTTGGTGACAACTGTAGAGGAAGTACTAAGGGTTATGGAACACTCTCAAATGGTTCTATCACATATGTTGAAGGCTTAATGCACAATATCTTAAGCATAAGTCAACTGTGTGATCTGGGGTACAAAGTAACATTTGAACTATCTACATGCACTGTTACAAACAAAGACATGGAAGTTGTACTTTCTGGCTACCGGAAAGAAAATGTCTATATCATAGACATGGAACAAAGCTCATCCTTCAGAACGAACATATGCTTTGTCTCTGAAAACACTGTAAAAAGAAGTTGTCTCTGGAATAAACGTCTCTCCCACATCAACTTTAAGACATTGAGTGTTCTCTCCAATCAAGAGCTTGTTACGAGAATGGCAAGGTTATCTTTTGTAAAAGAAAAGTTGTGTGTTGCTTGTTAGAAAGGAAAACTCATAAAATCATCCTTCAAGTCAAAGCAATGCTTCTCTATGTCCCAACCTCTCCAGATGCTCCACATGGATCTATGTGGACCAGTCATCACTCCAAGTCTTGGTGGTCTAAAGTACATTTTGGTCATTATTGATGAATTCACTTGTTACACTTGGGTAAATTTTCTCAGGTATAAAATTGACACTACTGAAGAAATTATAAAGTTCATCAGGAAGTCCGAAGTACTAAATGGGCAGCTAGTAAGATCGGTGAGAAGTGACTACGGGACAGAGCTCAAGAATAATATGCTGGATGACTTCTTCAATGACAAAGGGATATCTTAGAACTTCTCTGCCATCAGAACTCCACAACAAAGAGGTGTAGTGGAGAGAAAGAACAGAACATTGTGTGAAGCTACCTGATCAATGCTGAGTCAATCTCATCTTCCTACCTATTTTTGGGTTGAATCAATCATTATTGCATGCTTTACCTAAAACAAGTCATCATTGTAAAAAGGCATAAGAAGAATCCTTATGAAGCCTTTAATGGGAGAAAAGCCAACATTGGTTTTCTTCATGTCTTTGGGTGTGTCTGCTTCATTCTCAATGACAAAGAAAAGTTGGGAAATTTTGATCCCAAGCCTCATGAATCCATTAATGTCAAATTTGATGACATCAAAACATCATCACTCTATTGTGATGATGATGAATTGAACCGATGGATATCCTCTTGTGTTGGTGATGGTCCTCTCTCCACGTCATCAGACACTCCTTATAATTTTTCCACTCTCCAAATCCACACCTACCAAAACAATGATCCCTCTACATCCTTTACCCCTCTTCTTGTGAAGAGAACAATCCTCAACCTACCTAACCTCAAAACACACAACAAATCATCCCAACTTCTCAACCAGACATACCCTCTTCATCTATTCCTGCCGATCTTCCATCTTTCTCTCTTGAAGATTTCTCATCCAACTCTCCTCTCCAACCTTCCTTCCCTCCTACAGTACCTCCTGCCACAAAATGGACGAAAGATCACCTCATTGATCAAATCATTGGTGATCAACAAGCTGTTGTTTAGACTAGAAGAGGTGTTGGAAATATTTGTCTCTATGTGAACTTTCTTTCAATCATTGAACCAAAGAAAGTTGAAGAAGCTCTAGATGATTCATGCTGGATCACTTCCATGCAAGAAGAACTTTCTCACTTTAAAAGGAATAAACTATGGAGATTTGTTCCTCGTCCTTATAGAAAACTATCATAGGAACCAAGTGGGTCTTTCAAAACAAGATGGATGAAGAAAGCTAGATTGGTAGCCTAAGGCTATAGACAATAGGAAGGCATTGACTATGATGAAACATTTGATCAAGTTGCAAGACTTGAAGCTATCAGAATTTTCCTTGCTCATGCTGCCTACATGAACTTCAGATTCTTCCATATGGATGTTAAGAGTGCCTTTCTGAATAGGGAACTAGCTGAAGAAGTCTATGTGAAACAGCCTCCCGGATTTGAAGACCCAGTCCACCCGGACTCTGTGTACAGGTTGGAAAAAGATCTCTATGGTCTAAAACAGACTCCTCGTTCCTGGTATGACACCCTTGCCGATTTTCTTCTGAAAAAAAATACTCTAGAGGTAAAATTGACAACACTCTCATCATCAAGCAAACCTCAGGTAATATAATTTTTGTTCAAATTTATGTAGATGATATCATTTTTGGTTCCACTGATGAATAGGGGTGAGCAAAACCCGCCCAACCCGAAAAACCCGACCAGACCCGAAATTTAGTCTCCCATCCGATACCCGAGAAACCTGAACCCGAGGACAACCGATCCGAAAATAATATCGGGTATAGTAGGATCGGGTTGGGTACCAAAATCCCAAACCCGCCCGACCCGAATATCCGAACAATTCTAAGTTGTAAACCTAAATTTTCTATTTTCAGTTTCACAAATCACAATTCACAATTCACTTTTCACTTTTCAGTCTTCATCTCATCTCATCTCATCGACTCATCGTCTTCGCTAGATGACGCTCAGATTCAGACCTCTCTCACTTTGCTCATCGCTCTCCCAGTCTCTCACTTCGCTGAGCTCAACGCTCATCGCTCGCTCAGGCCTCAGGCTGTCGGCCACTTGGCCTGTCGACTCTCGCATACAACACATTCATCTCCTCCCGGCGAGCCACTCCAGTCCACTAAGGAGAGGCTCCATCGGTCCTGTGCTGTTTTGGTGACTACGTCTCTACTCTCTACGTCTCTACGTCTCCCTGTACTTTGACATTTTGATCCAAATTTATTTTACCATTTTCTCTTCAAGCTTTACTTTGACATTTTGAAGTTCAGCATAAGAAGCTATATTTTCTTTAGTGATCAATAGACGATCGTATTTCTAAACATGGTTGCCAGAATTGTACAAATCATAGTTCAAATCTTATTATTTGGTTCAATTTGTCCAGCAAAACATACAAATCTTTTTATTGAATTGGAATGTTGTTTGAACAACAAATTGAGCTTAGCCACTCTAGTCTCTAAGTCTCTCTGTACGTATTATATAATTTTATTTATTTAGGGGTTTTTGATTTGAATGTTGAGATCATGGGGTAGAGGCGTAGAGCTAGAGGTAAGGTTAATGGATTTATTTGATTTGAATGTTGAGATCGTTGGTTTATTTAGGGGTTTTTGATTTTAATGTTTTCACAATTTCACTTGCTAAGTTGCTAAAGTCTAGCTTAGAGTCTGTCTTCACCATACAATTGCTTAAATGGTTTATGGTCTACAATGTCTGTTATGATTAATTTGTTCTGGATGCTCCATCATGTACATTTGCTGAAATAACAATTAATTTGGATGCTCCATGTACAATTACTTCTCGGGAGATTCAGACTGCTGTGGCCTGTGACTGAGTGACTCTGTGAGACTTGTTCTTCCTGGTGAATTGGCGAAACACGTTGTGTCTGAAGGTAGTCAAGGTACTAAGGCTGTAACTATTAACTAAATTTACAAGTGCTTAACATGTTTGAACTATGAAGGAAATTGTTTGAAAGTTTTCGAGGTAACGAGTTTAAATATGAGATTAGTTGATTAAATGTTAACGTAGTCGATAAGAATTGCAATGATATGAATTGATAATCTGCTCTGTATCTTTGATTTAAGTTTTGTAAATTTTCATCTTCTGTTAATGACTTATTGTGTTTAATTTGGATTTTGCTGAAATGGTTTATTATTTTGCCAAGTGAATTGTTGGGTGTCGTTTTAAACTTTTAATAAGAGAGGTGCAACAAATAACAATTATGGTTTTTTTTATTTTACAAGCTACTTTCTTAGTTTCTTACTTTCTTATGTGAATGACTGAATGTGGCATACGACTTCATATTTGTATATAGTATATTGTTGGTCCTAGTTAGTTATTCTTGCTAAAGTCTAGCTTAGGAAAGGTTAACAAATATTTGTATATTACGGTTCTTTTTTTAGTTTGGCAAAGTGATAGTTTCTAGACCTCATAATAGTTTGGCAAAGTAATTGTTTGAAACTGTATATGTGATACTCCCTTTTTGCTTTGAGTTTGAAGTAAGTCCATTTATGATTTATGTGGACACCATATGTCTCAATCTTGGCACCAATTTGTTGATTGTATTTGTTCATTTACACTTTACAGTTCACATATGTCTCGATCTCAAGCTAAAAGTAGTGCACCCCCTGAACCAAAGAAGCGTAAAGCTACAGAAACAAGATCTCATGTATGAGATCATTTTGATAAAATATTAACCCATAAGGTAATTTGATTAAAGGTAAATGCAAATATTGTGAGAAAACATATGCGGCCGACCGGAAAAAACATGGCACGTCCTCGTTAAAGAATCATTCGATTTCATGCCTTAAGAACCCACATGCCAAAGAAACTAGACAATCCATGTTGGCATTCGGTTTGAGGGGTGAAAGCAATGAAAGTGTTTTAACCAATTGAGTGTTTAATCAAGAGAATGTTAGGAAAGCAATGGCTAAGATGATAATCATGGATGAACTACCTTTCAAATTTGTAGAGGGTAGGGGGTATAGAAAATTTGTGCAAGAAGCTTGTCCAATGTTTAAAATACCGTCTAGATGGACGGTTAATAGAGACATATTTGCCATCTATGTTGAAGAGCGGAATAGCCTTAAAAAGTTTTTTAAGGAACACTCACAACATGTTAGCTTGACCACTGGTACTTGGACATTCGTGCAACGGATCAATTATATGTGCATAACTGCACATTATATTGATGCCGAATGGAAGTTGAACAAAAAAATAATATCTTTTGTGCCGATCCACTCACACAGAGGGGATGCAATTGCCAAAGCTTTAGAGGTTTGTTTGGTTGAGTGGGGCATAAAAAACATTTCTACCATCACCGTAGATAATGCATCTAGTAACGATGTTGCCCTTGTGTTTTTGAAAAGCAAACTAATATCTTGGGGGTGCTCATCTGTAAGATCTCAATACTTGCATATGAGATGCATTGCACATATTCTCAATTTGGTAGTCCAAGATGGGTTGAAGATGGCTGACTCGGCACTTAAGAAGCTTAGAGATACTGTAAGAGAGCTTGCTACTTTACTTGGTGTTGAAGAAAAAAACTCGCTCTGTCTTGATGTTCCTACTCGATGGAACTCAACTTACATGATGCTCAAGAATGCCATTCCTTATCGATACGTGTTTGAAGCCTATGACGGCCATGATGCATTAGTCAAGATAGATCTAGGTGATTCTGTACTCGCGGATTATGATTGGGTTTATTTAGAGAGCTTTGTTACCCTTTTAAAGACCTTTTATGAGATGACTGTAAGAATCTCAGGCTCTCTTTATCTCACTTCTAATTCTGACTTGACTGCGATATGTGATTTGGGGTTCTCGCTTGCGGAGATGATTGCTTCTCCGAATTTAACTGAAAAGGTACAACTCAAAGTCTCAAAGTAGGTTAGACACTTAATTTGGCTTACTTTATTAGTTTATTTATATTCCTAATTTACATTAATACATTGATTAATTGATAAGTTGATATAGTTATGTACTTCTTTTGATTTTTATATAAACAAAATATGGGCCAAAAAATGAAGGATAAATTTGATAAATATTGGGGTGATCCGGAGAAGATGAAGTGGAGTTCATGCCATCCCAGTTCGAGCAGTTATTTGGTAAAGAAAGAGGTGAGGCATGTTTTAGAAAGGTAAAATCTCAACTCACTACCTTTTTTGAAGATTATGTGCAACAATATTCAGAACCTTCTCAATCTCAATCTCAAACTCAAACCGAATCCCAATCTCAATCGGAAAAAGGTCTCCCCCCCACCCCCCTGCAAGGTCACAATCCAAGTTTAAAAGTTTGTTGATGAAGCAAAAACTTGAAAGCGGGGTCTTAGATAGCAAAAGAAGTGAGCTTGATGTTTACCTAGGTGAGACAATTATAGATGATAATGGGAAGGACTTTGATTTGTTGATGTGGTGGAAAATAAATAGTGCACGATTTCCCATTCTTTCAAAATTTGCTAGAGATGTCCTCGCCATACCCATTTCCACAGTTGCGTCTGAATCAACATTTAGTACAAGTGGTAGGGTTTTGGTTAATTTTAGGAGTTCTCTAACTCCTAAAATAGTTGAAGCACTTATATGTGCCCTAGATTGGTTAAGGGGTCCGAGTGAACCACTTGCGGTGGAAGAAAATTTGGAGGACCTTGAGAAGTTTGAGAAAGGTACGACATTATTTTATGAGTTAGTTATTATTTATAAATTATAATTACGACATTAGTTTATAATTATAAGTTATCATTACGTGCAGAAATTGATAATTTAAGAGTTGGAACTTCTTCTACTCGTGTTGAAGATAAACTAAATCTTAGTACAGACGCATCTGAGTTTGGGGGATTTGAAGAAGCTGATTCATGAATCATGATTGAGAAAGGTACTTTAAATTTTTATTTGTTAGTTGTTACTTTTAATTTTACATGATAAATGCTTTTCATGATTTGTTATTTTTTATTTGATAGGATTCAAATGAAGTCGGTGAAAGTTGGTCACTTGGTTGGTTGGAAGTTGAAGGTTAGGTTGTTTCACACTTTCACAGTTTCACTTGTTGGTTTCAATTGAATTGGAACTTTGGTAATTTGGTAGTTTGGTTGTTTCGAACTTTGGACTTTGGTAATTTGTAGTTGGTATTTGGTAACTTGGTGCTTGGTAATTGGTATTTTAGTCTTTAGATGTAATTTTGGACTTTGGTAAATTTGGACTTGGTATTTTAGAATTTAGATGTAATTTTGGACTTTGGTAATCGGTACAAAACTACAAATACAATGGTATGTAATTTTGGACTTTGCTAATAGAATTTGGTTGTAATTTAAACTTTGGTTGTAAGTTCCATGTTGTAAGTTCCATGTTTTGATTTTTTGTTTTTTTGTTTTATAACATATGATATGTGGATATGGACCATATGGATATGGTTAAGTTTTAAATTTTAACAGGTCCAAAAAGAAAAGGCCCAATTTGGCCCATACCTGAAAAACCCGATTAGTAAACCCGAACCCGAAGTACCCGAACCCGAACATCTGAAGTTGATATCGGTCGGGTTTCGGGACTTATTTATTCCCACGAATATCCGATCGGGTTTCGGTTCTGGGTCCCCGACCCGACCCGTCCCGTCCCTTGCACAGTCCTACTGATGAATCATTGTGTGATGAGTTTTCCTCTCTCATGAAGAGCCAATATGAAATGAGTATGATGGTGGAGCTCACCTTTTTCTTGGGACTTCAAGTAAAACAAACCTCAGAAGGTATCTTTATAAATCAAAGTAAATACATACGTGACCTTCTGAAAAAGTTCAATTTTGAAAACTCTTCTCCCATGAAAACGCAAATCCGAATGGTGTATCTGTGGATAACACAAATTATCGAGGAATGATCGACTTACTTCTCTATCTTACTGCTAGTAGATAAGATATTATGTTTGCTACGTGTTTGTGTGCGTGTTACAAAGGCAACGCGAAAGAATCTCACTTGGCAGCGGTTAAACGCATCTTCCGGTGTCTAAAAGTTACCATGAATCTGGGTCTTTGGTATCCCAAAGACACGGGTTTTGATCTAATGGGGTAGCAGGATGAACAGTTGACAGGAAAAGCACCACAGGCAGCTGCCAACTCCTTGGTGGTAAACTTGTTAGCTGATCTAGCAAAAAACAAAACTCAGTTTCTACCTCTACTGTTGAAGCTGAATATGTAGTTGCTGGAATTTGTTGTGCTCAAATTCTTTGGATGAAGAATGAACTTAGAAACTACAACCAAATATACTCCAACATACCGATTTTGTGTGACAACTTTAGTGCAACTTCCATTGCAAACAATTCGGTGCTGCATTCCAGATCCAAATACATCGATATTTCATAACACTTCATTCGAGATCACATCCCCAAGGGTGATGTTGAACTGCATTTCGTCCCTACTGATCTTCAATTGGCCGATCTCTTCACAAAGCCTCTTGACGAAGCTCGGTTCAAGTTCCTACTTAGAGAACTAGGCATGTTGAATTTTGATGTGTAAAATAAAATGTTGACATCATCTTGCCGACATCATCAGATGACACCATTTTCCCACTAACCTCCTATATCTACTCTTCTCCTTCTTCACAACCATACCTCACCCTTTACCCACACTCCCTTCCCTTACCGACCCACCCTCTGTCGACCCCCCTTGCCGAACGGCTCCTCTACCGACTCCCCTTGCCGAATGGCCCCCCTGCCGACCCCACCCCTTGCCGACCCCCTCTGCCAAACACCCCCTTCGCTGACCCCCCCTACCGAATATCCCGTCCGGCGACCCCCCTCTGCCGAACACCCCCTCCCCCGACCACACCCTCTATCGGACGCCCCTTCTGCCGAACACCCCCTGCCGACTACCACCTACCAAACAACCTCCCCCAATGGTTTGTCTTCTCTTTCTCTCTCTCTCCCTCTCCCGTCCTTATCCACCCCTATTTTCGAGGATGGCCTCACCACTACCTATTTTCTCTCCCCATCATTACCCCTATTAACTTTTCCCACACTCTTACCTTTTCAAATTCTCTCTTCCCTCCAATTATGAATACTACCTCCCATCTTCATCTTCTTCTTTTATCATTTTCATCATCTCCCTTTTCTCCCAATCTCCAACTAGAAACCTGCAACTCTTCTTCTTCTATCTTTTGTTTGCAGCCATGGCATCCTCCACCACCACTCTCTCTAAGTCCGCCAAGAAAACTGTGGGTGCTTCTGTTAGACTGAAATTATATTCAAGATTAAATGAGGGTCTTTATTGTATTTGTGGTAAGTTTGAGTGTGTGTTGTAATTGTGCTTAGAATGTTTGACCTTGCTTGGTCATGTTGACCTATATATAAGCAAGTCTTTGTGTTGTTGTAAAAAGAGTGTGTGACAAATCGTTATTGTTGTGGTAGTGATTGAGAGAGAGAGAGATAGAACACATAGTTGCACACCGTGAGAACACACACAAACACTTTTTCTTGAAAGGATTATCACAAATAGGTATATGGCTTGATGTAATATGTGTGATTATATAAACAAAAGTGTTTTGTGTAAATCTGGATGTGTTTATGCTAGTAATTCATGGGCCACAATTGGTATCAGAGCCAAATCCATTTTGAAATCAAGAAAATTTTGAGTCGGCACTATTCATCATCACTGTTCACGAAGTCAAAATCAATTTTGAATTTTTGTGAAAATTTCGAGTTGAAATTGATTGATTTGTGTTCGTTTATCATTTTTGATCAATACTGTGTGTTTTTATTTGTGAATTGCATTGTGATTGAGTTTTAATTTCGATTTTTGGTTGAGTTGTTATTCACGAGTTCTACGCACTATTCTTGAATCAATTTGTAAATTTGTGTGTTTTTAATCGAAATTCTTTGTTAGAATTGTGTTCTAGATGTTTAGACTAGCAAATTGTCAAAGTTTCGAGTGGAAATTCTAGGTCTAAAGTGGTTTTGGTGTGATTCTTAACAGATTTTTGATGTTTGCGTAGGATCCAAACTTTGCGCAAGTTCGTCAAGGTTTGCGCAAGTTCATCTTGATTTGCGCAAGATTCATCGAGGAAAAATCATCAAGTAATTTTTCTGAGGTTTGCCTCATCAACGAGATACGCAAAGTGTTGTTTGCGTATTCAACCAGAAACGCAAAGTGAGCTTTGAGTAATCAATGGGCTGCGAAAAGTGATAGTTAAATTTGGTTTGCGCAAGAAATAGTTAGAGTTGGTGTTTGCGTATTACACTTGTCACGCAAAGTTAGCTTTGTGTCACACACGGGTTACGCAAAGTCAGGTTTGCGTAACACACTCGTCCCGCAAAGTAAGGTTTGCGCAACACACTGGTCACGCAAAGTAAGGTTTGCGCAACACACTGGTCACGCAAAGTAAGGTTTGCGCAACACACTGGTTACGCAAAGTAAGGTTTGCGCAATACTCTTGTTACGAAAAGTGTAGTTTGCGCTACAGCCTGTTTTCGCAATCTTCTACCTTGCGCTACATACAGTGTTATACTTGAATTTTATTTTCGAGTTTTCTTGATTTGTTGGATTTAAAGATCTTTACTAGCTAATATTTTTCATCTTGTATAGGTTTATACATCTTTTAATCATGGCGAATGACTTACTCTCTATGGGATCTCATCTGAAGCCTCCGGTCTTGTCTATCGGAGAATACTCACAATGGAAGAAAAGGATGACTCAGTTCTTGAATCTAAAGAACAGAGATTATATGGATTATATCTTAAATGGTCCGATTGAGACAAAAACACATGTACCTGCACAAGCAGCTTCAGCTACATCTCCAGATATTCCGGACAGATATGTGCCAAAGCCATATGTATACTTCAGTGAAACTGAAAAGGCAAAACATAAGATAGATGAAGAGGCACTTATCTATCTCACTCTGGCAATCCCTAATGACATCTTGTTGGGAACTGAAGATGTAACCAAGTCATTAATGCTGCTAGTTCAGAGTTAGTACTGCCAGAGGATCTCAAAGTTAATACTGCTAGGTATTACTACTTCTAGTAGAATTAATACTGCTAGTCAAAGTTAGTGCTGCTTGAACAAAGTTAGTACTGCTTAGCTAGTTAGTACTGCTAGTGGTTAGTGTTGCTTAGTAGTTAGTGCTGCCAAGACTCAATTAATGCTTCCAAGGTGATCAAGGTGATTAATGCTGCTTCTAAGATAATGTGAACATAATGCTGAAAAGATTGCGTCTGGAGATAAACATGGAAATCTTGGAGATAATTATGAAGATTATTTTGAAGATCTTTTTAAGTTTTGTAATTATCTTTATTTTCAGTATATGTATAGAATTGTTTTAGAATAGTTAAATTAATTCTGAGTTTTTGTTCTAGAAAAAATCAACCTCAAGGCATCGTTCCTAATTCTAGAGAAGTAGAATTCGTCTTGAAAGAGCCTGTTCTTCAAGATTGAGGTTGTGAGTGAAAAGCTTGTAACTTGAATCATTAAATAAAGTTTACAAGTTGATTGTGATTCACTGTTTCATTGTTTTTCTGGTTATTGAATATTAAAGTGTTTTTCCGCAACTTCTTTAATATTGTTTCTGAGTATTCATAATTCTTGTTGAGAATTCGATCCTGACAAGTGGTATCAGAGCCTGTTCTCTCAGAAACATTCATTCATTCATCATGGAAAACTTTGCAGAATCAAACAGTACTCTTGTCTCTAAGGTTCCAATGCTCAAACCCAATGAGTTTGACATGTGGAAGATCAGAATCAGGCAATACATTCTCCTCACTGACTACTCAATGTGGGATGTCATTGAAAATGGCCCCTCTACTGAAGGTCAGATTGGACCAGATGGGAAAAGATCTCCACCAAAGACAGATGGTGAGAGGAAGATCCGACAGACAGAGATGAAGGCCTTGAGCACTATGCTCTTGGCCATCCCTAATGAATATCAACATCAATTTTGCAACTGCACAGATGCTCAGATTCTCTGGAATGCTCTAGAGAAAAGATTTGCTGGAACAAAGAGCACCAAAAGAAATCAAAGGGATGTTCTGAAGCAGCTGTATGAGAACTTCACTTCATCGAAGAATGAGTCTATGACTCAAACTTTTGACAGGTTCAACAAGCTTATTGGTGAACTGGCTACTGTTGGAATGAAGATGGAGCAAGATGATATCAACAGGAAGTTCCTCAGATCTCTTGGGGATGAATGGACTATGTACACTGTCTCATATAGACAGAGTGACAATCTGGAAGAGAAGGAACTGGATAATCTGTATAATGATCTAAGAGTTTTTGAATCAGAGGTAGAAGCTAAGAAGAAGCCCACTGGATATATTCATAATACTGCACTTCTATCAGCATCCACTGATACTACTGCTAACCCTGAAGCAGTTAGTGCTGCAAGTGGAGTGAATTCAGAAAAAGGCACTAAAACTGTCTTTGAAGCCTTTTTGTTCAGTAACAGCAACAACTCCTTGATTAATGATGATCTGGAACAACTTCACCCTGATGATCTGGAGGAGATGGACATTAAATGGCAGATGGCCATGTTATCTCTGAGGGTGAAGAAGTTTATTAAAAGAACTGGGAGGAACAACTTCTCTCAAAGAAGAGAAGATGGAGCTGGTTTTGACAAAACAAAGGTGGAATGCTATAAGTGCCACATGAAGGGACACTTTGCTAGAGAGTGCAGAAGTGGTGTGCCAAATAACAACCATCAACAAACTCAGAATGGAGGCTACAATCAAAACAAGAACTCTGCTCAAGCCCTTGTTTCTCAACAAGGAATGAGGTTTGACTGGAGTGACCAAGCTAAGGAAGCCATTCAGAATCAAGCTCTTATGGCAGAGGTGTCTGATCTCCCCTCTGAGGTAATTTCTAATCTTTGTACTCAATCTTGCATAGACACTGTCAAAAGGTATAGGGATCATAACCAAAACATGTGTGATGACCTCAAAAGATTAGAAAAGGACAGAAGAGATTATGTGTTGATAGTTGAGAGGTTTGAAGAACAAATCAAAGGATTCCAAGCCAATGAACTTCAACACTCTTATGACACAAACTACTGGAAGTGGGAAAAGAATGAGTTAGAGACCGAACTGTCTAAGTCCAAAGAAGAGAATGATAAGTTGAAAGAAGAACTAGCTAAAGTTAAGCTTGATGTAGAAAAGTTTTCATATGCTTCAAAAGCAATGGATTCTCTTCTAAAGGCTCAGATTCATGATAAGATGAAGCCTGGTGTTGGATACAACAACACACCCCCTCCTTACAACAACAACTACATCCCTCCTACATCAGACTTGTTAGAGACCAAGGAGAAAAAGGACTTGTCTGAGGAAGCCTTTGAGATAGATCCTTTGGATGAGGTGGTTGTTGAGGATATGACTGAGAAAGAAGCCAGTGAGAATAGGAACAATGCTATGAGTAAAGAGATACGCTTAGAAAACAACATTGTTACCAATGAGGGTGGTGGAAGGATCTGGGTCAAGTCTAAAGAGATAGAGAAGACCAAAGGAAAGGCCAACAAGGTCCATTACAAACAGACCACTGTTGTGAATCCTGACCCTGTAAACAGTGTGCTTGCAATAAAACTGAGAGCCTAAATTCTGGTACAAAGAGAGGTAATCAAAGAAACTGGAATAATCAATGGGCTCAGAAACAAGGAGTTGATCTAAGTAAAATAATCAGACCAAAACCTTGTTTCATATGTGGCAAGTTGAATCATTTGGCTAAGCACTGTTTCTTTAACCCTATTAACCAAAAGATGAACTTTCAAAGATTTGTGCAAAAACCTGTTGGTTATAGGAAGGCTGGAAAGAAACATGTGGCTAAGAAATCTGTTGAAACCAAAGGCCACATGAAGAAAAAGGTTTTAGAAGAGAGTATTAAAATGTGGGTGCCTAGAAGCACTAAAACTGTTAGTACTGCTACATCAAATAGTACTGCTGACAGGGATAGTGCTGCCAGAAGTAATACTGCTGCTACCAGTGTTAGTACTGCTGAGAATATTAATGCTTCTAACACTGTTAGTACTTCTTCAAAGGTTACTACTGCAAACACAGTTACTGCTGCTGACACAGTTACTACTTCTAACAAGGTTAGTACTGCTAAGCATGCAAGTGCTGCTAATGCAGTTAGTACTTCTAAAACCAGTACTGCTTCTAGCAAATGTGCATCCAAACCCATTATTGTGACAAAGTATTCTAGTAATGAGGAGTCAAAGTTTAAAAATCTTGTCAAGAAGGAATGTAAAAATTTTGATGAGAAAGGGATACCCAAGACCACTTTGGCTTGGGTTCCTAATCAATACTAACTGATTTATCTTATATGCAGGGCAACCAACAGCTTAAAGGGAAGAGCATCTGGCATGTTGATAGTGGTTGCTCTAGGCACATGACAGGCAACATGTCATGCCTTCAGGATTTCAAGCATATCAATGGAGGACATGTTGCATTTGGAGACAATCTTGCAGGTGGAAAAATAAGTGGAAAAGGTAATGTTACAAAAGGTAAGATGACATTTGAGGATGTCTACTATGTTGATCAGTTAAAGTACAACCTGTTAAGTGTATCACAAGTTTGTGACAAACAACATAGTATATTATTTACCAATACAGAGTGTATGATCCTTGCTCCAGGATTCAAGGTAGTTGATGAAAGCATGATACTACTTAGAACTCCAAGAAAGGACAATGTTTATTGTCTCGACATGGACAATATTTCAAGTGATTCATCCCTGAACTGTCTTGTTTCAAAAGCTTTTGTGGATGAATCCTCTCTTTGGCACAGAAGGATGTGTCACATGAACTTCAAGACAATGAACAAACTTGTTAAAAACAACCTTGTAAGAGGTTTACCATCAAAAGTCTTTTCATGTGATGATCATTGTGTTGCTTGTCTTAAAGGCAAACAACACAAAACTTCTCATAAGTCCAAAGAGTTAAATACAATTTCTTCTTGTCTCCAGTTATTACATATAGATCTGTTTGGTCCTACAAATGTTATGAGTATAGGCAAGAAATCATACTGCTTAGTTATTGTTGATGATTACTCTAGATTTACTTGGGTATATTTTCTATGGACCAAGGATGAGACAAGTGGACTGATCAAATCCTATATCCTAAGAATTGAAAACCAAACAAATCAAAAAGTAAAAGTCATTAGATCAGACAATGGAACTGAATTTAAAAATCTTGATCTAAACACCTTTTATGAAGAAAAAGGTATTGAGAGACAATATAGTGCCCCTAGGACTCCTCAACAGAATGTAGTTGCTGAGAGGAGGAATAGGACACTAATAGAGGCTGCTAGATCTCTGTTGGCTGATTCAAAACTGCCAATTACTTTCTGGGCTGAAGCAGTTAATACTGCCTGTTATGTCCAAAATAGAGTTCTAGTGGTCAAGCCAAAGAACAAGACACCTTATGAGCTCTTAAATAAAAGAAAACCCTTTATTGGATTTTTTAAACCATTTGGGTGTCCTTGTACAATTCTCAATACCAAATCTCACTTAGGAAAGTTTGATAGCAAGGTAGATGATGGATTTCTTGTTGGTTACTCATCTCAGAGCAAGGCCTACAGAGTTTTTAATACTTCTTCTAGAATAATTGAAGAAAGTGACAATGTCAAATGCAATGAGAATACACCAAATCCAATTGGTTCTGGTCCTCAGTGGCTGTTTGACATTGATTCACTAACTAACTCTTTTGGTTTCAGTAGTGATGATTATTCAGGATAAGGAAGCTCAGAGTCAGGAGTTACACAATCACACAACATCATGCCTCAGTCTGTGATTTTTCTCATAGCTACAGTGGATCATGTTGAAGACTGTGAAAAGGAGCCATCTACTGAACCAAATCAGAGTGAAGAAGAAAGAAGAGATGAGGAGAGTCAAGAAAATAAAGAACCAGAAGTAGCTGCTGAAATCACCTCAGTTGAGTTGAATGACTCCAATCTAGAGGTGGGACTCAATGAAGAACCTAGTCATCAATCAAGAACACAAAAGAATCATCCTCCTCAACTGGTAATAGGAGATATCTCTTCTCCTATGATGACTAGAAATCAAAGCAGGCTGCAAGATATGCAAGACCAACAACATACAGTGCTTTCTTGCTTTCTATCCCAGCTTGAGCCTAAGAAGGCTTATGATGCTATGAAAGATTCCAGTTGGATAGAAGCCATGCAAGAAGAGCTACTACAATTCAAGTTGCAAGATGTTTGGGATTTGGTAGACCTTCCTAAAGGTCAAAGAGCAATAGGCACAAAATGGGTCTTCTGGAATAAGAGAGATGAGAGAGGAATAGTAATAAAGAACAAAGCAAGGTTGGTGGCACAAGGGTATACACAAGAAGAAGGAATAGATTATGAAGAAGTATTTGCACCAGTGGCTAGGATAGAAGCAATTAGATTGATCCTGGCCTATGCTTCTTATATGAAGTTCAAAGTCTATCAAATGGATGTAAAAAGTGCATTTCTATATGGATCAATTGAAGAAGAAGTATATGTCTGTCAACCACCAGGGTTTGAAAACCCAAGCTATCCAGACAGAGTATACAAACTGAAGAAGGCACTTTATGGACTGCATCAAGTACCAAGAGCATGGTATGACACTCTGTCATCCTATCTCTTGGAAATGGATTTGAAAGAGGAGTTAGTGATAAGACTCTGTTCATCAAGAGAAAGAAGAAGGACATCTTGCTGGTCCAAATCTATATGGACGATATCATCTTTGGATCCACAAGAGACAATATGTGCAAGGAGTTTGAGGATCTAATGCATCAAAGGTTTAAAATGAGTTACATGGGGGAACTTACTTTCTTCCTTGGACTCCAAGTCCAACAGAAGCCAGATGGTATATTTATCTGTCAGTCCAAGTATGTGCAGGACATTCTAACCAAGTTTGGTTTCTCAGACTCAAAGCCTGCCAGCACACCTATGGAAACACACAAGCAGATAACAACAGATCTTGAGGGGGAGGATATGGATGTTCATCACTACAGATCCATGATTGGCTCTCTCATGTATCTTACAGCCTCTAGGCCAGATATAATGTTTCCAGTCTGTGTGTGCAAGATTTCAAGTTAGGCCAAAGCAATCACACTATCAAGCTGTTAAGAGGATACTTAGATATCTCAAAGGGCAACCTAGATTGGGACTTTGGTATCCTCATGACTCATCATTTGACCTACTTGCATACTCAGACAGTGACCTAGGTGGAGCAAACTTGGACAGAAAATCTACTTCTGGAGGATGCCAGTTTTTGGGTGCAAGACTAGTATCATGGCAGTGCAAGAAACAAACCACAATGTCCACATCTACGACAGAAGCAGAGTACATAGCAACTGCAAATTTCTGCTCTCAAGTCTTATGGATTCAGAATCAAATGTTGGACTATGGGGTAACCTTTCTACACACTCCAATCTTTATTGATAATAGCAGTGCTATTAGCATTGTTAATAATCCTATCAAGCACTCGAAGACAAAGCAATGAAAAGAAGCTTATTCAAGTTGTAAAAGTTCATACTGATAACCAGTTTGCTGATCTATTCACCAAAGCATTTGATGTGGGTAGATTCACTTTCTTGGTAACAAGTGTGGGAATGATCAACTCTGAATGGGCTCCTACTTAAAAAGTGGTTCAATACCTGTATATAGTTTACGCTTAGAGTTACTAATCTTCTTTCTCAGGAAATGTATAGCAGTACTCAGTTCATCACAAGCTTAAAAGTGTAAGTATGGTTAATACTGCCAGTGCAATTTTAATACTGCCAGTGCAATTTTAATACTGCCAGTGCAATTTTAATACTGCCAGTGCATTTTTAATACTGCCAGTGCACAGTTAATACTGCTAGTTAGTTAATACTGCTAGTGGTTAATACTGCTCTCAGTTAATACTGCTAGTGGTTAATACTGCTTTCAGTTAATACGGCTTTCAGTTAATACTGCTAGTTAGTTAATACTGCTAGTGGTTAATACTGCTCTCAGTTAATACTGCTAGTTAGTTAATACTGCTAGTGGTTAATACTGCTCTCAGTTAATACTGCTAGTTAGTTAATACTGCTAGTGGTTAATACTGCTTTTAGTTAATACTGCTCACTGTTAATACTCTTTCACTATCTTTTTAAGGTTAATACTGCTTATAATCCACAAGCTATAAATACCCTTTCCCCGCCTAAAAGATCATCACGACTCTTTGTCTACTGTTCATCTTCTCTCTCACTCTTTTCTCTCAAGTAACCAGTGCTCGCTAGGCAAGAATCCTTGCGTACAGATGGCTTCAATGGCATTTATTGATGAGCACAACGAGATAGCAATGCTCCAAAAGCCAAAATAAGCCAAAGGTTTTCACCAGATAGTCGATTTCCTGAGGTCAAGCCATATCGCTCATGCTCTCACGGTGTCTCCTACCATCTACGTAGAGCATCAAAGGCAATTCTGGGCCAATGCCACTACTAGCACTGAAAACGAAGGAGACCATTCGCATCTGTCTACGTCTAGACGATGCTTCAGGTATATCTTCTATTCCAAATGAGGATTTGTTTTCAAACCTCACCAGAATGGGGTATGAAGGCCAAATGGGGATTTTCAAGTTTTTCAAAGCTCAATTTTCACCCCAATGGAGGTTCTTTGTTCATACCCTGATGCACTATGTTTCTAAGAAAACTACTGGATGGAGCCAATTCAGCAGTCCCATTGCCTATGCTTTGGTATGCTTATCTACTGCTAGAAAATATAACTTTTCTTTGATGATCTTCAATGATCTTGTCTCAAACCTGGACAACAAGAAGACTTTCTTCATGTATCCCAGGTTTGTACAGGCAGTTATAACCAACGAATTGACGGATATACCTCACTTTGATGAGGTATATGTACCTAAACCCCCTAAAGGCAAGGTCTTCTCAAACATGAGAAGATCTGCTAGGGACTCGGAAGGAGTTGACACCCCATTGTTCTCAACAATGATGGTGGTGTCCCAACCACAAGAAGGTATGGCCTCAGGGTCAAGGCCCTCCTTAGACCAACCCACTGAGAGCCAATCCCAACCTTCCGTCTCTCAAATTTGTCCTCAGTCCTTTGCTGCTAAACCCACTCCTATGATAACCAAGACTTATCTCAAGAGAAAGGTACACAAGGCTCCTTCCCTTGTTGTCCCTACTATTAACCAAGAGCCTCAAAGCCCTCTATTGAAGCATTCTCCAATAGAGAATATCCAAAGGGAATCCAATAGGGTGTCTCCCAACCCTGAGGAGGTGCTCTCTAAGGAGATGGATGAGCATATGGGTGAGAAGGCTGCCACTACTTTTGCCAGCACAGAGAAGGACAGTGGTAACATCTCTAAGACCTTCCCCATGGCAACTTTGGGTGAGAAATCAACCAAAGGACCCCGGTGCCAAGAAACCAAGGGGGTAGTTGGTGCTTTTGCTAGGCAGAAGGCCACTACTACAAGATCCAAGGATCCCTCAAGGATGGGCAAAACATCCGAAAAGGGTGAGGACAGATCTGAAACTGATGAATTGATGGCAAACTGTTCCAAGGATCCTTCAAGGGTGGGTAAAACACCTATAGAAGGTGAGGATAGCTATACTTACTTGGAATTGATGGAAACAATAGCCAACATCAATGTTGATGTGGTTAATCAAGGAAAGGAAATCAAGGCATTGCAGCAAGTGGTCATCTCCCAACAACAGCAGATTTCAAAACTCAAGCAACTGGTGAGAAAGCTCATTGCCAAGAAAAGAAGAAAACAATTTGTTCTAAGGAGGAGAAAGGGGGCAACCAAAAAGGAAAATGAGAATGCTTCCAAAAAGGGGGAGAGTTCAAGCTCAGAAAAGTTAGATCAACAGATTGAAGGGGAGTTTGTTGAAGCACAGGGAGAGTTTGTTGAAGAAAAAGCTGAAGGTGAAATAGAAACAGAAAGTGCCAAAGCAGCAGAAATAACCCCAGCAGCAGAAACTGTTAGTACTGCTGAAACTACACAAGCAGCAGTAACATGGTCAACACCTGAAGAGGTTGAGGTAGCTGAGATGCTTGTAAAAGCAAAGAATGACACTCCCAAAGCAAAGGGAGTGGTCATAAATGAAGGGGGAGCAAAGATAACAGAAAAGAAAGACATGGCTGCAGATGCAAAGAGAAAAGGGAAAGAAAAGATGATAGAATCTGATCAACCAACCAAAAAGCAAAAGATGGTTGAGTCAGATGAAGCATTAGCCATGAAAATGCAAGAAGAGTTAGATCAAGCAGAGAAAGAGCAGGTTGAGAAAGACAGAGAGATAGCCAGAGCACTAGCCAATGAATTAAATGAAGCATTTCAGAAAGGGTTGGAAACAGAGAAAGCAAAACAAAGAGCAATAAGCTTGAGAAAGGCTATGATGGCCAGATGAAGTGCAAAGAAGAGAAGGCCTTCACAAACTTACCTTGCAACTCAGGAAAGAAACAAGATGATAACTTTCTTGAGGAGTGCAATTGGTGTGAAGAAAGAAATGTTTGTAAAGATGACTTTTGATCAAGTCAAGGGCTTATATGAGAAAGAAATGGGAAAACTGAAAGGTAATGAAAAGGACAGAGTGGAGTTTGAAAAGAATGCCAAGGAGAGGCATGATGTGAATATTAATCAAACCTTCCCTGAAAGTGAAGAGGGAACTCCAACAAATGAAAAAGCAGAGATTAAGGAAGAAAAGAAGAAGGAAGCTACTATAGGGCAAAGTCAAAGGATTCTGAAGAGAACTAAGATGATGGTTAAAAGAAAGAAAACTGACAAGAAGCCTAGAGTAGAAGAAGAGAAAAAGGTTGCTGAAGAAGAGGAGGCACCTAAGAATGAAGAAAAGAAAGCTGAATTTCAGGAAGTACCACAGAGTTCAGATGTTAATATGTACATGGTGGTAATGGATAAAATTCCAAAGCCTATCACAGCTGAACCTGTTGGATTCAAACCTCCTGAAGTTATCCACTGGGATACTATAGAGGTGGATGGTAAAGAGTATATCAGATTGAAAAGAAAGGATGAGAAGTACTATGTGTTTGCAACATGGAACAAAATTTCCAGAGAATGTTCAAGATCTGATTTAGAGGAGATGTATGAAGTTGGTATGAAGTTACATGCAGATCAGTTGAAAGCTCCAGGGTTACCAATTGTGAAGTTGGTTATGGAGTATTTGTGCATGTTATTCAATCCAGAAGCAGTAAAGCATTTAATCAGAGATGTGTTTAAAACTGTTAGAGGATGGACTATGTATGAAAGGAGTGGAGTCTATGAATTGGCCTTGGATACTTTTCACATGGAATATTACTTGGTGGATGGGGTCTACAATCACACACGTCTAAGGCTTCATGCCATGTTAAAGAAGAAGCTGGGTTGTACATCAAATTCAGAAATGGCAAAGTATCTAATTCAGAGAACTATCAATCAGAGCATGGGACTGGATCCTAACATGGGACTGGATCAATGAAAGTTTTGGAAGCATCTGAAGAACTTGACTTCTCTTTCTAAAAGTCAAGTTAGGGGGAGATTGTTGGGAACTGAAGATGTAACCAAGTCATTAATGCTGCTAGTTCAGAGTTAGTACTGCCAGAGGATCTCAAAGTTAATACTGCTAGGTATTACTACTTCTAGTAGAATTAATACTGCTAGTCAAAGTTAGTGCTGCTTGAACAAAGTTAGTACTGCTTAGCTAGTTAGTACGGCTAGTGGTTAGTGCTGCTTAGTAGTTAGTGCTGCCACGACTCAGTTAATGCTTCCAAGGTGATCAAGGTGATTAATGTTGCTTCTAAGATAATGTGAAGATAATGCTGAAAAGATTGCGTCTGGAGATAAACATGGAAAGCTTGGAGATAATTATGAAGATTATTTTGAAGATCTTTTTAAGTTTTGTAATTATCTTTATTTTCAGTATATGTATAGAATTGTTTTAGAATAGTTAAATTAATTCTGAGTTTTTGTTCTAGAAAAAATCAACCTCAAGGCATCGTTCCTAATTCTAGAGAAGTAGAATTCGTCTTGAAAGAGTCTGTTCTTCAAGATTGAGGTTGTGAGTGAAAAGCTTGTAACTTGAATCATTAAATAAAGTTTACAAGTTGATTGTGATTCACTGTTTCATTGTTTTTCTGGTTATTGAATATTAAAGTGTTTTTCCACAACTTCTTTAATATTGTTTCTGAGTATTCATAATTCTTGTTGAGAATCCCTAATGACATCTACAATCGCGTAGATAGTAGGGAATCTGCAAAAGCTTTATGGGATGAACTGGAGATACAGTTTCAGGGAACAAAGAATTCAATTCAGACAAAGTTGAATCAAAGTATAAATGCGTATGAAGGCTTCCATGCAAAAGAAGGAGAGACTTTGTTGCAGACATACACACGTTTCAATGTGATTCTGAATGATCTAAGGAGAAATGGAATGAACAAGTCAGTATCAGAGATCAACTATAAGTTCATTAAGAATTTGAACCCATAATGGAAAAGCTATGCTATCAACATTCAGATGACTAAGGACATGGCTCAAGAAGAAGTCAATGATATATTCACAACTTTGTCTCAGCCTGAGGATGAAGTAAAGCAGCTGAGTGCTGAAAAGAAGATGGTCAAGGATTCTCTAGCCTTAATGTCTGAACGAAAGAAAGGGTCAAGTTTCAGTTCCAGTTCTTCTTATAAGACAAATTCAAGGAAGTCCAAAGCTCTCCTCACTGAAATCACTGATTCAAGTACTGATGAATCGTCTACTGAAGTTGAAGAGCATTCAGACGAGGATATTCAATGGTTTGCTGAAAATCTGGCTCTCCTAACAAAGCAGTTTCAGAAAAGCTTTGGTAAGAACAGATTCTCAAAGCCGAAATATGAGAGTTACAAGAAAGACAAGTACAAACCAAGGTCTGAAAAGAAGTTTGAGAAAAGAGGAGAGAAAAGTGTTGGGAATATAAGATTTGTTCAAGTATGGTTAATGCTGCTAGTATATCATGATTACTACTTCTAGTAGATTTAATACTGCTTGAAAAGTTAGTGCTGTTATTTCAATAGTTAGTACTGCTAGTAGTTAGTACTGCTAAGGGATTACTACTACCAACATGATTAATACTGCTGAGGAGTTTAATGCTGTTGAAGATGGTTAATACTTCTGAAGAAGGTTAGTGCTGCTTATGAGATGAAGACTAAGTATGGAATGAAGACAGCTGTATAGAAGACTTACTAAAGTAAAGGAGATAATTATGGACTGAAGATCAATTGTATTTTGATAATTATCTTGTTATATGTCTTGTATAAATAGTATAGAAGTCTTTGATAGAATTAACTTTTGATTGATAAGTTTTAGAGAGAGAATTAACCTCAAGATTCATAATCCTAGTTCTAGAGAAGTAGAATTCGTCTTGGTGAGCCTGTTCATCAAGATTGAGGTTTTGTTTGAAAACTTGTAACTTTAATCATTCAATAAAGTTTACAAGTTGTGATTTTCTGATTCACTGTTACTTTGATAGTTGAATATTAAAGTGTTATTCCGCAACTCCATTAATATTGTTTCTGAGTTCATTATTCTTGTTAAGAATTAGATCCTGACAAGTGGTATCAGAGATAGTATTCTCAGAAACATTCATTCATCATGGACAACACAGGTGAATCAAACAGTACTTTCATTTCAAAGGTTCCCATGCTCAAACCTAATGAGTTTGATATGTGGAAAATTCGGATCAAGGAGTACATCCTCCTTACATACTGTTCTATGTGGGACATTGTTGAGAATGGTCCCTCTACTGAAGGTAGAATTGGACAA
Organism: Arctium minus; assembly: GCA_954870635.1. Classification (NCBI taxonomy): domain Eukaryota; kingdom Viridiplantae; phylum Streptophyta; class Magnoliopsida; order Asterales; family Asteraceae; genus Arctium; species Arctium minus. Next base: position 115,551,925 of record OX941080.1, on the reverse strand, counting down.
GATGGCAGAAGACCACCTCCAAAAAATCATGGTGAGAAGAAAGTCAGACAGTTAGAGATGAAAGTCTTAAGCACCCTGCTTTTGGCCATTACTAATGAGTATCAACATCAGTTTCAACACTGCACAGATGCTCAGATTCTATGGAATGCTTTAGAGAAGAGATTTGCTGGCACCAAGAGCACTAAGAGGAATCAAAGGGATATTCTCAAGCAGCAATATGAGAATTTCACATCTTCAAAGAATGAGTCTATGACTCAAACTTTTGACAGATTCAATAAGTTGATTGGTGAGTTGGCTACAGTTGGAGTCCATATGGAACAAGATGATGTCAATCGAAAGTTCCTTAGATCTGTTGGAGATGAATGGACCATGTACACTGTTTCATTCAGACAGAATGATGAATTAGAAGAAAAGGAATTGGATGATCTGTACAATGATCTAAGTGTATTTGAATCTGAGGTGGAAGCAAAGAAGAAGCCTACTGGATATGTTCATAATGTTCCACTCCTATTAGCATCAACTGATTCTACTGCTAACCCTGAATCAGTTAATGCTGCCTGTGGAGTAAATCAAGAAAAAGGCAATGAATCTGTTTTTGAAGCCTTTCTTTCCAGCCATGGTAATTCCTCCATAATCAATGATGACTTGGAGCAGCTTCATCCTGATGATCTTGAAGAGGTGGATATCAAATGGCAGATGGCCATGCTTTCTATGAGGGTGAAGAAATTCATCAAGAGGACTGGGAGGAATAACTTCTCCCAAAGAAGAGAAGATGGAGCAGACTTTGATAAGTCAAAGGTGGAATGCTACAAGTGTCATATGAAGGGACACTTTGCCAGGGAATGCAGAAGTGGAGTGTCTCACAACAATCACCAACAAGTACAGACTGGAAGCTTCAACCAGAACAGAAACTCTGCTCAAGCTCTTGTTTCTCAACAAGGAATGGGGTTTGACTGGAGTGATCAAGCAGATGAAGCCATTCAAAATCAAGCTCTCATGGCAGAGGTATCTGATCTCCCAAATGAGGTACTTTCTAATCTCTGTTCTCAAACTTGCATAGACATTGTTAAAAGGTACAGGGATCACCACCAGAATATGAGTGATGACCTTAAGAGATTAGAAAAGGATAGAAAAGACTATGTGAGAATTGTTGAGAGGTTTGAGGAACAAATCAGAGGTTTTCAAGCCAATGAACTTCAGCACACATATGATACAAATTACTGGAAGTGGGAGAACAATGATCTAGAAATCCAACTGACAAAGTCCAAGGAGGAGAATGAAAAGTTGAGAGGAGAACTAGACAAGGTTAAGTTAGATGTGGAAAAGTTTTCATATGCTTCTAAAGCCATGGATTCAATTCTAAAGGTCCAAATCCATGATAAGCTTAAACCAGGAATTGGGTACAATACCACACCACCACCATACAACAACAACTACATCCCTCCTAAATCAGACTTGCTAGAGACCAAGGATAAGAAGGATTTGCATGTGGGAGCAACTAAGATAGATCTTTTAGATGAAGTAGTTGTTGAGGACAAGACTGAGAAAGAAGCTGGTAAGAGTAATGATAACACTGTGAGTGGTGAGATTTCCTTAGAAAATAACATTCTTACCAATGAGGGTGGTGGAAGGGATTGGGTCAAATCCAATGGTGTAGAGAAGACTGAGGGAAAGTCCAAAAAGTTTCATTACAAGCAGACTATAGTTGTGAATCCTGTTCCTTGCAAACAGTGTGCATGTAATAAATCTGAGTCCCTAAAACAGGATAAAAGGAGGGGAAATCAAAGAAATTGGAATAATAAGTGGGCTCAGAAACAAGGAGTTGATTTGAGTAGAATCATCATACCAAAACCTTGTTTCATATGTGGGAAATTGAATCATCTTTCCAAGCACTGTTATTGTAATCCAACTAACCAAAGGATAAATTTTCAAATATCTATGCAAAAACCCTTTGTTTATAGGAAGGATGAAAGGAAGCATGTGGCTAAGAAACATGTTAAATCTAAAAGCCATATGAAGAAAAAGACTATAAAAGAGAGTGTCAAGATGTGGGTTCCCAAAAGCACTAAAACTGTTAGTACTGCTACCACAAATAGTGCTGCTGACAAAGATAGTGCTGCCAGAAGCAATACTACTACTATCAATGTTAGTGCTACAACCATTGTTAGTACTTCTTCAAATGTTAATACTGCTAACTCTGTTAGTGCTTCTAACAAGGTTAGTACTGCTAAACCTGTTAGTGCTGCTAACTCTGCTAGTACTTCTAAAATTAGTACTGCTTCTAGTGTTTGTGTTGCAAGACCAATCATCTTGACAAAGTACTCCAGTAAAGAGTTCTCTGATTTTAAAAATCTCATCAAAAAGGAGTGTAAATAATTTGATGAGAAAGGGAGACCCAAGACCACTTTGGCTTGGGTTCCCAATCAATACTAATTGATTTATCTTATGTGCAGGGCAACCAGCAACTCAAGGGAAAGAGCATTTGGCATGTTGATAGTGGTTGCTCTAGGCACATGACAGGGAACATGGCTTGCCTCAAGAGTTTCAAGAAAATTGTTGGAGGGCATGTTGCCTTTGGTAATACTCCAGATGGAGGTAAGATTAGTGGTAAGGGTGATGTAACAAAAGGTAAGATGACCTTTGAGGATGTTTTCTATGTTGAGCAACTAAGGTACAACCTGTTAAGTGTATCACAGGTTTGTGACAAAAAGCATAGTATATTATTTACTGATTCAGAATGCATTATCCTTGCTCCTGGATTCAAGGTAGTTGATGAAAAGATGATACTACTAAGAACTCCCAGAAAGGATAATGTCTATTGTTTGGATATGGAAAATGTTTCAACTGATTCATCCCTAAACTGTCTTGTTTCAAAAGCATCTTTGGATGAATCATCACTTTGTAAAAGGTTTGCCTTCAAAAGTCTTTTCATGTGATGATCATTGTGTTGCTTGTCTCAAAGGCAAACAACACAAAACTTCTCATAAGTCCAAAGAAGTGAACACTATTTCTTCTTCTCTTCAGTTGTTGCATATGGATCTGTTTGGTCCTACAAATGTCATGAGTATAGGTAAGAAATCATACTGCTTAGTTATTGTTGATGATTACTCTAGATTTACTTGGGTATATTTTCTAAGGACTAAGGATGAGACAAGTGGACTGATCAAATCCTTTATTCTAAGAATTGAAAACCAAACAAATCAAAAGGTAAAAGTCATTAGGTCAGACAATGGTACTAAATTTAAAAATTTTGACCTAAACACCTTTTGTGAGGAAAAAGGAATTGAGAGGCAATACAGTGCTTCTAGGACTCCACAACAAAATGGTGTTGCTGAGAGAAGAAATAGGACACTGATTGAAGCTGCTAGATCTCTGTTAGCTGATTCAAAACTTCCGATTACTTTCTGGGTTGAGGCAGTTAATACTGCTTGCTATGTCCAAAACAGAGTTCTAGTAGTCAAGCCTAAGAACAAGACACCATATGAGCTTTTAAATAAAAGAAAACCATTTATTGGATTTTTGAAAACTTTTGGGTGTCCTTGTACCATTCTCAATACCAAAACTCACTTAGGAAAGTTTGATAGCAAAGTAGATGATGGTTTTCTTGTTGGTTACTCATCTCAGAGTAAGGCCTACAGAGTGTTTAATTCTTCTTCTAAAATAATTGAGGAAAGTGACAGTGTCAAATGCAATGAGAACACACCAAATCCTATTAGTTCAGGTCCTCAATGGCTATTTGACATTGATTCACTAACTAACTCTTTGGGTTTGAGTAGTGATCGTACAGGATCAGGAAGTAGAGGATCAGGGGAAGAACAAGTACAACATATTATTCCTCAGTCTGTGATCTTTCCATTTCCTACAATGGAACCTGTTGAAATCTGTGAAAAGGAGACTGTTATTGAACCAATTCAGAGTGAAGAAGAAAGAAGAGATGAGGAGAATTCAGAGCATGAAGAGCCAGAAGCAGCTAATGTGATTCCCTTAGCTGACTTAAATGATTCCAATTTAGATGTAGGAATTAATGAAGAACCAAGTCTTCAGATAAGAACTCAGAAGATTCATCCTCCTGAGATGGTAATAGGAGACATTTCTTCTCCTATGATGACAAGGAATCAAAGAAGACTTCAAGTTTTGTACGATCAGCAAAATACAGTACTCTCTTGCTTTGTATCCCAGATTGAGCCTAAGAAGGCTTATGATGCAATGAAAGATTCAAGTTGGATAGAAGCCATGCAAGAAGAGTTACTTCAGTTTAAATTGCAAGATGTTTGGGACTTGGTGGACCTTCCAAAAGGTCATAGACCAATTGGCACCAAGTGGATTTTTAGAAATAAAAAGGATGAGAGAGGAATAGTAATCAGAAACAAAGCAAGGCTAGTGGCACAAGGGTACACTCAGGAAGAAGGCATAGACTATGAGGAAGTTTTTGCTCCAGTTGCAAGGGTAGAGGCAATTAGGCTGTTTCTTGCTTATGCTTCATATATGCAGTTCAAGGTATATCAGACGGATGTGAAGAGTGCCTTTCTATATGGAACAATTGATGAAGAAATATATGTATGTCAACCCCTGGTTTTGAAAATCCATCATATCCTGACAGAGTATACAAAATTAAGAAAGCACTTTATGGTCTTCATCAAGCCCGAAGAGCATGGTATGATACACTGTCTACCTATCTCTTGGAAAATGGGTTTGAAAGGGGAAATATTGACAAGACTCTCTTCATTAAAAGAAGGAAGAAGGACACCTTACTTGTTCAGATCTATGTGGATGACATCATATTTGGCTCCACAAAAGATCAGATGTGTAGAGACTTTGAAGAGTTGATGCACAAGAGCTTCAAAATGAGTTCAATGGGTGAACTTACTTTCGTCCTTGGGCTTCAAGTTAAACAGCAGAAAGATGGGATTTTCATAAGTCAATCAAAGTATGTGAAAGACATCCTAGATAAGTATGGTCTATCAGACTCAAAGCCAACAAGCACACCAATGGAAACACACAAACAAATCACTGCTGATCTTGAGGGGGAGGATGTGGATGTCCATCTTTATAGATCAATGATTGGATCTCTCATGTATCTCACATCCTTAAGACCAGATATCATGTTTCCAGTGTGTGTTTGTGCCAGATTCCAAGTCAAGCCAAAGCAATCTCATCTTCAAGCAGTTAAAAGGATTTTCAGATACTTAAGAGGGCAACCTAGATTAGGTCTTTAGTATCCTTATGAATCTGCTTTTGACTTGATTGCATATTCAAACAGTGACTTGGGTGGTGCTAATATGGACAGAAAGTCTACTTTAGGGGGATGTCAGTTTTTGGGTGCAAGACTAGTATCTTGGCATGTCAGGATCGAATTCTTAACAAGAATTAATACTCAGAAACTAATATCAAAGAAGTTGCGGAAAAACACTTTGATATTTAATAAAACAGTAATCAAACACAGTGTATAATGATCAAACAGTAAACTTGTATTGAATGCTTAAAGTTACAAGATTACACACTCAACCTCAATATTGATGAACAGGCTCACCAATACGAATTCTACTTCTCTAGAATTAGGATCTATGCCTTGAGGTTGATTTCTCTCTTGAAAAACAATTATTAAAAGTTCTGTCTATCTATTCTAAACATTCTATACATATACTAATAAAAAGATAATTACAAAGAATAAACAAATCTTCAGTATATCTTCCATGTATATCTTCTAAGTATATCTTCAGTATATCCAGCTGTAGTATTCGTATCTCTTTAGCAGCACTAATAATGCTCAGCAGCATTAACTTCAAGTAGCAGCATTAACTACTAGCAGTATTAACTACTAGCAGTACTAACTAGCTAAGCAGTACTAACTTTGTTCAAGCAGTACTAACTTTAACTAGCAGTAGTAATTCTACTAGCAGTAGTAACACTTAGCAGTATTAATCTTCAACTTGTTCTGGCAGTAGTAACTACACTTGTACTAGCAGTAGTAACTACACTTAGTAGAATCTTCAGTTCCCAACATGGCAGTGTAAGAAGCAAACCACAATGTCCTTATCCACAACAGAAGCTGAGTACATTGCTGCTGCAAGTTGCTGCTCTCAGGTTCTATGGATTCAGAATCAAATGTTGGACTATGGGGTAACCTTTCTTCACACACCAATCTTCATTGACAATAGCAGTGCTATTAGCATTGTTAATAATCCAGTCAAGGACTCCAAAACAAAGCACATTGAAATAAGGTATCACTTTATTAGAGACTGCAATGAAAAGAAGCTTATTCAAGTTGCTAAAGTTCATACTGATAACCAGTTTGCTGATCTATTCACTAAATCTTTTGATGTGGGTAGATTCACTTTCTTGGTTACAAGTGTGGGCATGATCAACTTTGAATGAACTCATGTTTAAAAAGTGATTGTATACCTGTTATTTGATTATTTTTGGTGCTACTAATCATCTTTCTCAGGAAGTGTATTGCCTTACTCAGACTAACTCAAGCTTCAATAGTGTAAGTTAGTTAATACTGCTAGTGGTTAATACTGCTCTCAGTTAATACTGCTATCAGTTAATACTGCTAGTTAGTTAATACTGTTAGTGGTTAATACTGTTAGTGGTTAATACTGCTAGTTAGTTAATACTGCTAGTGGTTAATACTGCTCTCAGTTAATACTGCTAGTTAGTTAATACTGCTCTGAGTTAATACTGCTTCTTTCCCGAATCATATAAATACCCTCTTTTCCCGCCTAAAAGCTCATAACGACTCTTTGAATACTGTTCATCTTCTCTCTAACCTTTTTCTCTTAAGCACCTAGTGAGTTTCAGTCCAGAATACTCAAGCTCGATGGCATCAATGGCGTTTATTGATGAACACAACGAGATTGCAATGCTTCAAAAGCCTAAGCAGGCTGATGGATTTCATCAAATAGTCGATTTTCTCAAGTCCAGCCATATCGCTCATGCTCTTACAGTGTCACCATCAATCTACATTGAGCACCAGAAGCAATTTTGGGCCAATGCCACCGCTATTACTGAAAATGGTGTGCAAATTATCAAGACAAGGGTGTGTGACAAACCCTTGACAGTTTCTGAAGAGGTAATTCGCATCAGTCTACGACTAGACGATGCCTCAGGTATCACATCTATCTCTAATGATGATCTGTTTTCCACCCAATGGGGTATGGAGGCCCATTGGGTGTTTTCATGTTCTCCAAAGCTAATTTTTCTCCCCAATGGCGTTTCTTTGTCTATACCCTTATGCATTGTATTTCTAGAAAGACTACTGGATGGAGTGAGTTCAGTAGTACCATTGCTTATGCTTTGGTCTGCTTGGCCACTGCCAGAAAGTATAATTTTTCAAAAATGATTTTCAATGACCTTGTGTCAAACTTGGGAAATAAAAAGAGTTTCTATATGTACCCAAGATTTTTCCAGGAAGTTATAACCACTGAATTGACGGATATGCCTCAATTTGATGAGGTATATGTACCTAAAATCCCCAAGGGCAAGGACTTTTCAAATATGAAGAGATCTGCCATGGACTCAGAAGGAGTTGACACCCCATTGTTCTCTACAATGATGGTGGTGTCCCACAATCCAGAAGGTATGGCATCAGGGTCAGATCCCTCACTAGACCATCCCACTGAGAGCCAATCCCAACCTTCAATCACTATATCAGTCCCTCAGTCCCTTCTTCAAAAACCAACTTCACCAATCACCAATACTTTCATAAGGAAAAAGGTAAAGAAGGCTCCTTCCCTTCTTGTACCTTCACCCACAAAGCTTTTAAGCCCTCTAATGGAGAATTCTCCATTAGAGAATATCTATAGGGAAACCACAGGGGTGTCTCCCAACCCCAAGGAGGTGCTCACTGAGGAGATGTGTTATTCCCAGATTCTAGTTTCTAATCAAGATTAATCAAACAAACAAGATTAACAATCAAATTACCTGTTTGATTTCAATTCAATTCCAAGACTACACTTTCTCTCTCTACAATCACTCTCTAACGAACTCTCTTTCTCTATGATATTTCTCTCTCTAAAATACAACTGAATAATGATTCAATTAAGTTCTCTTACTAATTACAAAGGAAAGAAAACTATTTATACTTACAACAAATACAAGGAAAACACAAATACAAAGTACATTGACTTTTATTACAAAAGACTTTGACTTTAATGAGATTTGACTTTCTCAGCTTTGACTTCTTGAACTTTGACCTTCAGTCTTCTTGATCTTGTATCCAACAGATTTATGCTCTAACAATCTCCCCCTTTGGATTCAAGATCACTTTTGAAAGATCTAGTAATTCAGTCTTCACTTAAAACTCTGTCAGTACAAACTTCCCTTTTTCTTTGATGGTATTCTTTCCAAAACTGTCTTCCAATTATTAACAATTTCCCCAAAACTTTCACAACATACTTTCAGACTTTGGAAAGAAATTATCTTCAGAATCAGCTCGAATTGATTTAGCAAATAATCTTCAAATAAAATTTCCTCAAAATCTTCAGAAATTCTTTGATCTTCTTCAAACCTTTACTTTGAACTTTTCTGACTTGGACATTACTGAAAATCATCTCTCAAAACTTTATCATTTCTTGATATCATCTCCCCCTTTTTGATGATTTGAGCATCGATATCATCTAAACTTTCTCCAAGAAATGTCTTTGAAATTCTTTATGACCACTGATCTTTCCAACTGAGCCTCTGATTCTTTGCCAATTCGAACAATGTATTCATCCAGATCTTTTCAAATGTAGACAAAATAAGAGCAGGTAACTCCTGAATCAACAAATGAATCAGTTAAAAATGCCTGTCAATAACACGAAGTTACTTTGTGTAACGAATACACAATATAAAGGAGCTTTTTGATGTTCACTCCCCCAGGACTTCCATCCAATCATCGAAATACCACAAAGGCAATTTCTATGAATGTTATGACAAAGAAACGAATTCTTTGTCTGTTCGTGCATGTGTAGAAAAAATTAAGCACGATGATTGCTTTTCAATAAGGCTCAAAGTTGTGTAAACCACTGAGACAACAGTAGATAAACACAGACTCAATGTGCATGATTGAAGTGCGAAGGTGGGGCAGACTTCCTTCTTTTTCAATATCCAGATTTTCCAAATAAAAAACCAGATAGATAATATGCTGCGTCCCCAGAAAAATATGAAACATTTTCTTTTTGAGAAGAAAATGAGTGGTTGGTGGGGCTTAGACAAAAGTTGGCATGAGCTATTTGCCTGTTTCAATAATGTTCACGAAAAAATTGTGAAACATTAGTAATGTGGCTGCCCGGCTCAGAAAGTAGTTGGTGCAGAGTTTGATATTCTTTTACTCTGATCTCTCACCCTCTTTCTTTTAATCATTAAACTCACTACTAACCAAACTCTCCTTTACATTTTACCTCATCACACCCACACTCATTTCTTTTCGACTCCTCACACTCAATCAATAACGGTTTAACTTCTTGGGTAGGAAACACTGGTTAACGTGAATCCATAGAAGTTCATTTAAGTCCTAGCACAAAGAACCCATGTAATCCTATGAAAGCATAATGTTGCTCAAAATGATTTAACTTTATCAGTTAAAGCTCATATACAAATGTCAGACGAATGTAGGCTCAGAAAATATAATCATGAGGATTTGAGCATTTTTAGACATTGAAGTATTTTCAAACAAGTATATTGAATGAATGAACATGAATGCACAAGACTTGTTTGAAAATCTGACATTGTATGAAAATGATCAGAAATGAAATGATATAGCAATTAAGGCTTATGGTAAAAAATAGCGGATATTGTCCATACGAAACAAAATATAAACATTCTTGAAATGACGGTTCGAAATGAAATATCTCTCAAAATTCTTTAAAGTACAAGCGGGGTGTCTTACCATCGAAATTATGTTTCAATATGAGACATGGTAAGAACAATTTGAACAAAAAGTCAAACCGGTGTGTGTGAATACTTGAAAGTATAAAGAAAAGACAATACGCAAGTATTTATCTTTGGAAACACACGGTTTGTTTATCATTTAAGCACAAAAATAAAATGAAAACATTTAAAATCACACTTCCAAATTATAAAATCGGATTAAGAATCGGGAAGTGGTTTGAACATTTTAAGAACATGTTTTCTATATCTGAAAGTTGTCCTTCTTTCAGATATATTTGAGATTAAGATAAGAAATTTACTTTTTCGCTCAATCTTAATTCTCATAAAGTCAACTGTATTCATTTAAGATATGATCATGTCATCCTCTCTCATCCTGCATAAGTCTCAAAGTCTAGTCAAAATTTATTCACAAAATTTATTCAAATGTAAATGACATAAAGCAATAAAACGATTAAAGTACGAGTTCTGATCAGAAATAATCAGAAATCATAGTCTTACTCCTTTTGACTTGACTTATATGCTCCCCCTAAAATCATGCATCACAAAAAAAAATTTGTCAGTTAAGTAAAATGCAGAAATTAGTTATGCTCCCCCTGAAATGAATGTAGATCATCTAAAATCTTCTCTTACTCCCCCTGAGATCATGAGCAAGCAATTAAAGTGCATATATCCTTCAGACATAAAAATAAAGAAAATGATAAAAAATAACAATACGTAACTTTATTAGGTAACAACCGATTATGTCTTAAGATTTAACATACCAAGCTTAGAGACAATAAAATTAAATCTCTTTTCATCTAATGGTTTGGTAAATAAATCTACAAGCTGATAATCTGTTTTTACAAAATAAAGTTCAATTGTTCCTTTTTCTACATTATCTTTTATAAAATGATACCTGACATCTATGTGTTTAGTTTTCGTATGCTGGACAGGATTAGCAGATATTGCGATTGCACTCTTCGAGTCACAATAGAGTGGAATTTTATCAAACTTGAATCCATAGTCTCGCAGTTGTGTTCGCATCCACAAGACTTGAGAGCAGCAACTGGTAGCAGCTACATACTCTGCTTCAGCAGTCGATGTGGAAACGCATAGTTGTTTCTTTGATGCCCAGCTAACGAGCTTGTCTCCTAGAAATTGACCGTGACCAGAAGTACTCTTTCTATCCAACATGCAACCTGCATGATCTGCATCTGAATATGCAGTCAGTTGAAACCCAGTATCCTTAGGATACCACATACCAAGGTCTGCAGTCCCCTTCAGATATCTAAAAATCTGTTTGACAGCAAATGGGATTCTTTGGGAGCAGCTTGATATCTAGAACATAAACATGTTGAAAACATAATATCTGGTCTACTAGATGTAAGATACATTAACGATCCTATCATACCTCTATAAGTTCTAACATCAACACTTTTACCCGAAGGATTAGTGCTAATTTTAGTACCTGGTGCCATCGGGGTTCCAATTGGTTTACAATTTTCCATTTTGTATTTCCGAAGAATATCCAAAATGTACTTAGATTGGTTAATGAAAATCCCCGAAGAAAACTGCTTAACTTGTAATCCGAGAAAGAAATTCATCTCTCCCATCATACTCATTTGAAAACGTGACACCATGAGGTTAGAAAAGTTTTTGCAAAATTTTGGATTTGTAGAACCAAATATTATATCATCAACATATATTTGAATAAGAATAATATCAGCTTTTTCTTTTTTGATGAATAAAGTAGTATCAACCTTACCTTTAGAAAAACCGGACTTGACCAAGAATTTAGATAAAACGTCATATCATGCTCGAGGGGCTTGTTTTAAACCATAGAGGGCTTTGTCCAAGATATAAACATGATCTGGCTTCTCTGGATTGACGAACCCTTCTGGTTGAGACACGTACACTTCCTTTTTAAGAATACCATTCAGAAAGGCTGTTTTCACATCCATCTGAAAGACTATGAAATTCTTATAAGCTGCGTAGGCTAGAAACATGTAGATTGTTCTATACGCGCTACTGGAGCATACGTCTCATCGTAGTCTATGCCTTCCTCTTGCCAGTAACCTTTGGCAACAAGTCTAGCTTTGTTTCTTATGACGATACTATCTTCATCCTTTTTATTTTTGAATACCCATTTAGTTCCTATCACTGTTTTACCTTCTGGTTTTGGAACTAATCTCCAAACCTTTAGGGCTTCAAACTGATTGATCTCTTCTTGCATAGCAGATACCCAGTCCGAATTAGCAAGAGTCTCTGATACTCGCGTTGGCTCAATCTTACTGAGAAATGAGTCATGCATACATTGATTAAGAGTCGCTGACCTCGTTTGTACAGGCTTGTTGAGATCTCCAATTACTTGATGTAATGGATGATCTTTGGTCCAGCGATGCTCATGAGGGAGTGGAGTAGATATTGATTGAACATGATCATCATCTTGAAATCCACTATCAGACTCTTCAGTTTGAATAACAGGAGGGGGGTCTGCAGTTGAAGTCTCAGGTATAGAAGTGTCAGTTGGAACAACAAATTGAGGCTGTTGAGTTGACAGTGTATTACACCCAACTGAAACTGTTATTCCCAGATTATCAAGTTCTAATTTCTAACAAACAATCAAGATGAGAATCGAATTCATATGTCATTGAATTAATCACAACTATTACAAACAAACTCACTTTCTCTCTCTACAAACACACTCTCTCTCTCTAGAATGATTTTCTAATCACCTCTTCTCTGATTTGTTTACAATGAGTGTTCTACTGATTACAAAGACAACAAAGGTATTTATACCCTTGACAATTACAAAGGAAAACAAAATACAATTACATTGACTTTGACTTTTATTAACAAAAGACTTTGACTTTGATGAAAGTTGACTTTCTCAGCTTTGACTTCTTGAACTTTTGTCTTCAATCTTTATGATCTTGAATCCAACATATTTATGCTCTAACAATCTCCCCCTTTGGATCAAGATCATTACTAAAAGATTTAGCAATGCGATCTTATTTCTTTAAGCTCGATTGAAGTAACTCCCCTTTGAACAATTTCTATCTTCACTTGTAATCTCCCCTTTTTAAACAAACATGATATACAAACTCCCCTTAACACAATGAAATTCTTCTTTAGATTTGTCTTCAAAAACTTTCAACAATCTTCTCAACGTCTGATCTTCAAAAATAGTAACAATCTCCCCCAAGGTTATAATCAAACCTCTTTCAGACATTGAAAGAAATTATCTTCATTTTCAGCTCTGAATGATTTATCCAACTTTCTTCAAATAAACTTTCTCCAAAATCTGCTTGCTTTCGAAATTCTTTGAACTTTCTCTTATCAACTTTGATCAAACTTCAAATCTGAAATATCTCTCTCCATATCCAATACAAACACTTCTTTCTGGACATTTCTTTCAACTTTAACATTTCTTTGAATCACACATTTCTTCTCCCCCTTTTTGATGATTTGAGCATCGATATCATCAAAACTTTGTTCAAGAAATGTTTTTGACCATTCTGATTCTATCAAGAGCCTCTGATTCTGTGATCCATAGCCAAGTATTCATCTAGATCTTTGCAAATCCAGACAAAATAAGAACATGTAACTCCTGAATCAACAGATGAATCAGTTAGAATGCCTGTCAGTAACACGAAGTCACTGTGTGTAACGAATACACAGTATAAAGGAGCTTTTATGATGTTCACTTCCCCAGGGCTTCCATCCAATCATCGAAATACCACAAAGGCAATTTCTATGAATGTTATGACAAAGAAACAAATTCTTTGTGTGCGCGTGCATGTGTAGAAAGAATGAAGCACAAATAATTGCTCAACATTGTGTAAACCACTGAGACAATCAGTAGATAAACACAGACTCAATGTGCATGATTGAAGTGCGAAGGTGGGGCAGACTTCCTTCTTTTTCAATATCCAGATTTTCCAAATGAAAATCAGATAGATTATGTGTTGCGTCCCCAGAAAAATATGAAACATTTTCTTTTTAAGAAGAAAATGAGTGGTTGGTGGGGTTTAAGCAAGAGTTGGCATGGGCTAGTTGCCTGTTTCAATAACATTCACCAAAGAGTTGTGAAACGCTAGTAATGTGGCTGCCCGGCTCAGAAAGTAGTTGGTGCAGAGTTTAATATTCTTTTACTCTGATCTCACACCCTCTTTCTTTTTAATCATTAAGCTCACTACTGACCAAACTCTCATTTCCATTTTCCCTCATCACACCCACACTCATTTCTTTTTGACTCCTCACACTCAATCACTAAGGATTAACTTCTTGGGTAGAAATCACTGGTTAACGTGATTTCATAGAAGTTTCAATTAAGTCCTAGCACAAAGAACCCATATAATTCTATGAAAGCATAATGTTGCTCAAATGGTTTAACTTTATCAGTTAAAACTCAAATACAAATGTCAGATGAATGTATGCTCAGAATATAATCATAAATATATGAGCATTTTAAAACATGGAAGTATTTTCAAACAAGTATATGAAATGAATGAATATGAATGCAAAAGACTTGTTTGAAAATCTGACATTGTATGAAAATGATCAGAAATGAATGATATAACAATCAAAGCTTAAGGTCAAGAATAATGGATATTGTCTATACGAAACAAAATATAGACATTCTTGAAAAACCGTTTCGAAATGAATTAACGCTCAAAATTCTTTGAAGTACAAGCGGGGTGTCTTACCATCGAAAAATTGTTTCAATTTAAAGACATGGTAAGAACAATTTGAACAAAAATTCAAACCGGTGTGTGTGAATACTTGAAAGTATGTAGAAAAGACAATACGCAAGTATTTATCTTTGGAAACACACGGTTTGTTTATCAATTAAGCACAAAAATAAAATGAAAACATTTAAAATCACACTTCCAAATTATAAAATCAGGTTAAAATTCGAGAAGTGGTTTGAACATTTCAGAACATGTTTTCTATATCTGAGAGTTGTCCTTCTTTCAGATACATTTGAGATTAAGATAAGAAATTTACCTTTTTGCTCAATCTTAATTCTCAGAAAGTCAAACTGTCGTCATAAAAATATGATCGTGTCAGCTCCTCTCATCCTGCATAAGTCTCAAAGTCTAGTCAAAACAACTTTATTCACAAATTTATTCAAATGTAAACGACATAAAGCAGTAAAACGATTAAAGTACGAGTTCTGATTTGAAGTAATCAGAAATCATAATCCTTTTACTCCCCCTAAAATTATGCATCTAAAATATGTCAGTTACAAAGCACATGAGAGAAATCTTCAACTCCTTTTGGAATGTAGTTCGTCATATCTATCGGATGCAAAAATTTCAGAAAAAATATGGACTCCCCCTTGAAGGTTGATATCCTCGTTGAAGTATCGGAGTACATCCTTATATCAGCCCGGGAGTATCTTTCTTTAAGCATTTAAGTACGGGTCCTGAACTGTAGTATTCAGAAGCCACACTTCGTTGAAGTACGGGTTCTAAGCTGATGTACTTAGAAGCCTTGGTTCTCTTACTCCCCCTTGACTGTAGGTGCCTGCAACATAGATTCATTTTTCGACTTTGGTACCCACTGGTATTTGGGTCCATGTATGTTAGTTGCAGTTCTTATGGGAGTAACTGAATAAGAACCATACCAGTAATGATCACTTGCTTTGTGAACAAAATCATATGTATTACAGTAAGAACAATACCTTTTCTTAGATAACCTGAACATTTGATCTCTCGAGTAAGCAAGATCAGGTTTACCTTTTAGCACTTTGTTCTTCTTTGCATTTGATGCAGATACAAATGACTTGTTTGTTTTCTTCTTTCCTATCTTTTCTTCCTTCTTCTCATCATCATCCACTGGTTTCACTTTCCATACCAGTTTCTCTTCTTGATATTCTCTTCTTCTTCTTTGTGTACCGGAACCATCTACATGGTTATCATAGAAAATATTAGAAGTACGAATCTGATTGAATGAATTGACTAACCTTCTTGAAGAAACAGATTTCATGTGTGAGCTTGAAGCTGTCCTTTTTAAGTCAGCTGAATTATTTCTAGGTATGTGGATTTTTGACTCTGGAGTCGTTTGCTCAGTCACCACCACCTTTGAAACAATCTTTTCCAGCTCTTTTACCTTTGAAGAGTAACTGTCTCTTTCTTTAACAATAAGATCAATCTTCTCTCAAATTCAGACTTTGTTTCCTGCTCTTTAAGCACAGAAGTAGATAGCTCAGATAGCTTTGCAGTTAGCTTCTTTATCTCAGTCTCAAAAATATTTCTTTCTTCTTCAAAGTCCATTTCAGCATTTGTCCTCTGACCAGATATTTCTTTGAATATCCCTACATTCTTTTGCTCTATTGATTTCTTTTCTTTGGCAAAATTCTCCCTTTCCAGAATGATTACTTTCTCAAAATCAGAGATTTGTTGAGAAAGTTTAATACATTTAAGCTCAATCGTTTTCTTCTCATCAGCACATTTTCTGGAAAACTCGGAGAATTTCTTTGCAAATGATGTATTTTCAATCTCAAAATCAGATCTTTCTTTGACCATCTTTTTCTCCAGATCAGATATTTTCTTTTGAAGCTCAGCATTAGCATCCTCCAGATTTTTAATCTTCTCCTCAGAACTTTCAACAGATGCTGCTTGCTGAAGTGGCACAATCTGATTTTAAAAATCATACATCTTTCTTTTCAGCTCAGAATTCTTAGATTCCAAAATCTTTACTTTTTCCCTTAAAGACAACTTTGATTTATTTTCAAGCTGATCCCACAACTGTTTTGCTGTAGCCTCTTTGATATTTAATTGAATAGAAATTTCATCTGAAATTCCTTTCAAAATAAACAGTTTGGCCAATTTATCAGCTTCAAATCTCTTTCTTTGCTCATTTGAATATTCCTCAAGTGATAATACACACTCTCCTTTTTCTTTGAGTCCATATGCTCCCGGATAATAGTAAAACTTTGTTGGAGTTTTCATCCTTCCTTCCTGCAAAGATAATCTGATATATTTTCCCGACTCATGTTTATCTATGAGATCTAGAAAACTAATCTTCCAAGACTCAAACTCTCCTTTGACTAAAACAGGAGGTTTCACATTTGATTCAACTATGAAAGCTTCTTTGGAAGTCATCCTGTTTGAAAAAGAACTTGAAAAATGATCGTTAATCCAAAATATGAAATCTCAAGAAATACAAAAAAACTTGAAATAAAAAATCAGAGATTTTGATAACAATCAGAACTATGTCCCCCTAGGCAGACTTAGCACGGGGGTCCCGCTAACTGATTAGCGGGTGGGGTCAAGGGGCAGCGCCCCTAGAGAAATTTTTTTCACTATTAAAGGCCATATTACAGTTTTGAAAATTTTCGAAAAATTTGACTAAGTAATAAAACTCGCAAGTCACTATTCAAAGTGAAACTCGCAGACGCTTAAACTCGCTAAGCCCTATTCACTGTGAGACACGCAGATTGAGACTTGCGCGTTTGATAAACTCTCAAGCAAACTCGCAGACAAACTCACAAGCAAACTCGCAGGCAAACTCGCAGATCAAACTCGCAGATGACGAAACTCGCAAGTGCCTAAACTCGCTAAAAACTGTTCACCCTGAAACTCGCTAACAGAGGTGTGCGCGTTTTCCAAACTCGCACGTCGAAGCTTGCGCGTTTAAACAAAACTCGCTAGCTTCAATTGCGCGTTTCAACACTTAGAAATAATTCTTGAATTTTCAAACTCGCAGGTCGATGAACTCGCTAATCACTATTCCTCCTGAAACTCGCTAGCTTCGATTAGCGAGTTTGTAGAACTCGCTGGCCACTACTAACGC
The DNA here is from genome assembly GCA_954870635.1 of Arctium minus. Lineage (NCBI taxonomy): Eukaryota > Viridiplantae > Streptophyta > Magnoliopsida > Asterales > Asteraceae > Arctium > Arctium minus. Next base: position 115,534,270 of record OX941080.1, on the reverse strand, counting down.
GTTTCTTAGAACTCGCAGATAGCCCTTGCGCGTTTTAGACCAAAAATTTATTCCTTCGACTTGCGCATTCTAGCTTATGAATCTTGCGCGTTTCATGACGAACTAGCGTGTTTCACGAAGAACTTGCGCGTTTGAGAGATCTAGCGCATTCTTCCTTCTGTCGACCCAAAAACTTACTTTTCCATCTGAAATCGATCTGAACTTTGTCCAAATGTCATGAAACTTTGAACGAACCTTTTTAATCAACCCAAGAACATATTCCAATACATGATTTTTACAAACAAACACTTACAATACAATAAGATCGATGAACTAGTGAAAAACGACTAGTGAATAAAACTCAACAAAAATTACAAAATTCGTGTGATTTACAGTGCAATACTGAAATTGAATTACAAAGACTCGATCTATTACACTTTGAGAACAATTCCTAAACAAAATCTGCTCCAAAATCTCACTCAAACTCAAACTTCGATTTTCGGCTCAAGAACAGTCACGAACCAAGCTTTTCTAGAATTTCTTGATCTGATTTCACCTTTGGATTTGCTTTGATACCAATTGTTATTCCCAGATTATCAAGTTCTAATTGCTAACAAACAATCAAGATGAGAATCGAATTCATATGTCATTGAATTAATCACAACTATTACAAACAAACTCACTTTCTCTCTCTACAAACACTCTCTCTCTCTAGAATGATTTTCTAATCACCTCTTCTCTGATTTGTTTACAATGAGTGTTCTACTGATTACAAAGACAACAAAGGTATTTATACCCTTGACAATTACAAAGGAAAACAAAATACAATTACATTGACTTTGACTTTTATTAACAAAAGACTTTGACTTTGATGAAAGTTGACTTTCTCAGCTTTGACTTCTTGAACTTTTGTCTTCAATCTTTATGATCTTGAATACAACATATTTATGCTCTAACAAAAACTATTAATTCTGGCTCAGCATTTGCTAGTACATCTTCAACTGTAGGAGTAACAGTAGGAATGTGAGTTTTTGACTGAACGGGGTATTCTTGTTCAGTTATGACTTCTGAAGTGACTGGATGATTGCAACTTGTGTCTTCAGACCTGTCAGTCACAGCAGATTTAGATACATTAGAGCCTAGAAACTCATCATAAAAGAATTCAAATAACAAATCTAAATCAGATAAATGTGAAATAGAAGTAGAAGCGTTATTTGAATTATTCGCTGTTGAAGCAGGTTCTGGACTGATTTTCCTAGAAGCTAATACTCCAGTGATCACGGGTTCTGAACTGAGTTGTTCAGAAGCCATCTCTTCATCGAATGTGACATTAACGCTCTCAACAACTGTCTTTGACTTCTTCAGATAAACACGATATGCTGCCGATGTTAAAGAATAACCAATGAATATACCCTCGTCCGCCTTAGCACTGAATTTATTCAGACTCTCTCTGTCGTTAAGAACAAAACATTTACACCCAAATATGTGAAAATACTTGATTGTTGGTGTTCTGTTGTTGATCAGCTCATATGGAGTCTTTTGAAAACGGCGGTGTATTATGGATCGATTTTGAGTATGACATATAGTTGACACAGCTTCTGCCCACAAGAATAAAGGTATATCTGTTAGGACTGAAAGTCCTGAGTGTTGAAAGTGGAATAAAGTATTTATAAGGGTTCGAAATGTAATTCTTTAATAGTTAATTTGTTAGATGGGCCCAAGCCCATAAAGCCCAATTACTTGATAGCCTAAGTATATAAAGGTTATTTTAGTTCATTATTAGGGGGGAACAGTTTAGAAAGAAGAGATTCATTATTCAGTTTACTAGTTGTTAGGTTTACATACTATTATCAGAAATTCTCTCTGTAAACCTTAGCCCTTTGAAGTTATATCAATCATATGACTAGTTACTGTGGCCTATCATTTGTTCATCATTGTTCATATTACTTGTGATTGCACTGCATTGGGATCTACAATTGGTATCAGAGCAGAGAGACAAAAGGTTTGATCCAGTAAAAAGGTTTGTCTAAAACCCTAAGATCAATTTTATTGTGTTAGGTGTTTTATTTGCTTGAATTGATTGTTAGTATTTGCGTTATATGTTTATCTGTTTATTTGTTTTCTGCAAAGTTAAGTTTTCTTTTTGTATCTGTGTTTCGATCGAAAATTTTGTCTGGAAATTTTTTTCTGGAAATTTTCTTTCTTTTCTTCTATCGATCGATTCTGGTTCTATCTTTCTGCAATCCTTCGGTCTAAGAGTGCTCTATCGCATCCGGTCGATTGTTTGTTTTTCTGGGCTTTATTCGATCGAAGATCGAAGGTTCTGGGGTTGGCTTCGGTTGAATCCCAGAAATTCATCGAGTTCTTCGGTGGTTTCTTCGTGTTCTTCGGTCATTTGGTATCTTCGACCTTATCTGTTTTTTTGTGTTTATCGTTTAATTTGTCTTTCGACCTGAGCCCTTCGACCGGATACGTGTTACCCGGTCTTGTCCCTTCGACCGGATACGTGTTACCCGGTCTTGTTCTTCGACCGGATTCGTGTGACCCCGGTCGTATCATTCGACCGGATAAGTGTATCCCCGGACGTGTCCTTCGACCGGATACTTGTACTCCGGTCTTACACCTTCGACCGGGTAGTTGTAATCTCCGGTCAAACCCTTCGACCGGACCTTATCTTTCCCGGTCTTTCCTTCGACCGGGGGTTTAAAAAAAAAAAAAAAAAAAAAAAAAAAAAAAAAAAAGTACAAAAGGGTCAAATTTTTTTGTCTCACGATTTTTTTGCAGTGTATTTATTTTAGCCCCCGTACTTCAAGGATTCAGCGTGTCATTTGTGACCCTAAAATTTCAAGTTGCACAAGTTGTCACTTTTGGTCCTTGCACTTTAGCGTATCAAAAGGAATGCCTTCAAGCGAAGCTCTTTCAATAAGTATGGATGAGATGCCACCGGTTCTTTACAGAGGAGAATATGACAAATGGAGGTTTCAGTTCTTAGACTTCATTGATAAACATGACTTGGGTGACTATATCAGATTATCTCTGAGGGAAGGAAAAATGGAAACTCCGACAGATATTTGTCATTATATGGGAGAAAATGGAAGAACGGAACACTTAGTGTACACAATACCATTTAAGGATTACACAGATGAGCAAAGAAAGAGATTTGAAGCTGATAAATTATCTAAAGCTTTTATCTTGCAAGGAATTTCCGAGGAGATTTCAAAAGAGATTTCTGTAAGTTTAGACAGTAAAAAGGCTACAGGAAAACAGCTGTGGGAACATCTTGAAAAGATAATGACAGGAACAAAGATGTCTTCAAGAGTAAAGTTTTTGGAAACTGAGAACTCTGAACTAAAAAGACAGATTTATGATCTGGAAGTTCGAATTGTCCAAATCCAACAAGCAACAGCTGTTGAAAGTTCTGAGGAGCAGATTGAGCATCAGAAAGATACAAATGCTGAGCTTCAAAAGCAAATATCTGATGTGGAGCAAAAGCATGCTCAAGATAAATCCGAGTTTGAGAAATCGTTCGCAAAGAAGTTCTCAGAATTCTCGAGAAAATGTGCTGATGAGAAGAAAGAAGTTGAACTGAAATGCATAAAACTTTCTCAACAAGTTTCTGATTTTCAGAAAGTAATCATTCTTGAAAGAGAGAAGTTTGCCAAAGAGAAGAAGGCCATTGAACAAAAGAATGTTAGCGTCTTCAAAGAAATATTCGGCCAAAGAAATGATGCTGAGAAGGGATTTGAAGAAGAACGAAGCTTGTTTGAGATGGAGATCAAAAGGCTTACTGCCAAGTTGTCTGAACTATCTGAGAAGGCACTAAAAGAGCAGAAAACGAAGTCTGAGTTCACGAAGAAGATTGACCTGCTTGTTCAAGAAAGAGACAACTTCGCTTCAACGATTAAAGTGCTTGAAAAGTCTGTATCAAGCTCAAATCAGAAATCTGTCTCTACACAAAGGTCAGTTAAATCTTTTGATCAGATTCGTAAAACTAACCTTTTCTATGATAGAAATATAGATGGTTCAGGTACACATCCTAGAAGAAGGAGATACAAAGAAGAGGAACTGGTCTGGAAGAAGAAACCAGTTAAAGATGAGCTGAAAGAAAGAGAATCGTGTGTATATGCAGTTAATGCAAAGAAGAACAATGCGAGTAAAGGTAAAACTGATCACATTTACTCAAGAGATCAATTACTCAAGTTGTCAGGTAAGAAATACCACTGTTCTTATTGTCGTACACATGATCACATTCACAAAACAAGTGATCATTTCTGGTATGGTTCTTATTCTATATCCCCCACAAGAACTGCAACTAACATTCGAGGACCCAAATACCAGTGGGTACCAAAACCGAAAACTGATTCTGTGTTGCAGGCACCTACTGTCAAGGGGGAGTAGAAGAACGATGGCTTCTAAGTAAATCAACTTAGAACCCGGACTTCAACGAAGTTTGGCTTCTGATCATATAACAGATCAGGACCCGCTTTTCAACGTTTAGATCTGGATACTGTGCAAATATCCAGGGGGAGCTTAATAGATCTATATCGTTCTATCATGATTTGAAGGGGAGCTTAAAAGGTAAATATATTCTAATCTAGATCTCTGATTGTTTGAAAGAAGAACAACTTTCAAGCATGAAAAACAGTTTCTGAAATGTTCAAATCACTTCTGATTCTCAAAAGGTTTCATGAATATAGAAGTGTGAATTTAAATGTTTTTCATTTTTTGAGCCTTAATGTTTAACTGACTGTGTGTTTCCAAAGATCAATACTTGCGTATTATCTTATTCTTATACTGTAACGTATTCACACACACAGTTTCAGTACTTCATTTGTATTTGTTATTACCATGTCTCATAGCGAAACAATTTTTCGATGGTAATACCCCCGTTTGAAATTCAATGTTGTTAAGCATCAATCTTAATTTCTAATATTGTGCTTTCATTGCAAAATTGTTTATATTTGTTCATATAAACAAAATATCCACTTCTTTGATACCCTAACCAGTTTAGTTGATTTGATTGGTACATTGTCGGATTTTCAAAGTTCAATTGCTCAAATCTCCTGAGCATACTTTTTGACAGTGTTATCTTATTTGAGCTTAAATGTTCAAGTTAAACTGTTGAGCAATCATTTTGTTAGGACTTAAATGGGATTTGCGTGAGAACTTAAACAACACTTCCATGGATTCACGTTAACCAGTGTTTCCTACCCCGGAAGTTATCCTAGAGTGATTTGAGGGGTGAGGGGTCATAAATCAAAGAGTGGGGGAGATAACTCATCGGGTTGAGTTTTTCTCATTGTGTGGAGCGGAAAAATTGAAAAGAGAGTTTGGTTAGAAGTGAGCTTTAATGACAAAAAGAAAGAGGGTGTGAGAACAGAGTTAAAAGAATATCAGAACTCTGTATCAACCACTTTCTGAGCCGGGCAACCACATATTCTGATTGGTTTACATTATTTGGTGACCATCATTGAAAAAAGGCACCTAGCCCATGCCAACTCTTGCATTAACCCCACCAACCACTCGTTTCTTTCTTAACAAAGAAATGTTTCATTTTCTTTGGGGACGCAGCATATCTGCTATCTATTCTTCACTTGGAAGATTTAGATATTGAAAAAGAAGGAAAGTTGCCCCACCTTCGCACCTCTTTCATACATATTGAGTCCGTGTAATATCTGTTGCTGTCTCAACAGTTTACACAATTTGAGCCTGATCAAGCTAAGTAGCTTCAATCATTTCTACACTTTCACGAGCACACAAGGAATGAGTTTTCTTGTCATAACATTCATAGAAAATTCCTTTATGGTTTTTCGATGATTGAATGGAAGCCCTGGGGGAGTGAACATCACAAAAACTCCTTTCCAATGTACATCCGTTGTACAAAGTGGCTCCGTGCTACTTACAGGCATACTAACTGTATCATTTGTTGATTCAGGTTTACAAATCTTATTATATCAGAATTTGAAAAGATTCAGATATATACATTTCATGAATTGACGGATAATCAGATCACAGGTGGGAGAATGTCAAATTATCATAAAGGGGAGATCAAAGAAAGTGCAAAAATTGAAGAAGTTTTGATGATCATGATGCTCACAATCATCAAAAAGGGGGAGAATTTTTACAAAAGTTCAATTTCAAAGTTTTGAAGAAAGAAAGTTTGATTCTCTGAAGGAGGTCTAAAGATAAAAGAGATGAAGATGTTGTTTTAAAATTCAAAGATGAAGATTTCAAAGATTTTATTTCTTCTTTCCCATATCATGTGGTGTCTGCTACAAATTTGTTTATCATTCCTCCTACGCGCTGATTGAAACAAGTTCTTGAGAAGAAATCAAATCTATTCAACTCGCGGTTCAAAAACAGATTCTTTGTTTTAAACTGAAGATGCACCGTGGAAAGTCACGTTACTCTCACATTACCTTTCTGGTGTGCTGATCCGATGTGATTGAGTTTCTACAGTTAAAAGTTGCGTGATAGTGCGTTCAGTCGAGGCCATTGTACATTGAATCTGGTTACAAAGTTGAAACTATGAAGACCAAGAACTTTATTCAAGGGGGAGCGTGAAAAGTCATGAAGACATGCAACACCAAAGTTCTTCAAAGATTCAAGAGGGAAAGAAGATCAATGTTTGAAGATTTCAAGAAGATAAATGTTTTATTCAACTTTAGGGGGAGATTGTTAGGACTGAAAGTCCTGAGTGTTGAAAGTGGAATAAAGTATTTATAAGGGTTCGAAATGTAATTCTTTAATAGTTAATTTGTTAGATGGGCCCAAGCCCATAAAGCCCAATTACTTGATAGCCTAAGTATATAAAGGTTATTTTATTTCATTATTAGGGGGGAACAGTTTAGAAAGAAGAGATTCATTATTCAGTTTACTAGTTGTTAGGTTTACATACTATTATCAGAAATTCTCTCTGTAAACCTTAGCCCTTTGAAGTTATATCAATCATATGACTAGTTGTTGTGGCCTATCATTTGTTCATCATTGTTCATATTACTTGTGATTGCACTGCATTGGGATCTACAATATCGGATTGGCTGAGCATAGTACGAGCGGCCTTGACTAGCGTCCAATTTCGCCTTTCGACTACTCCATTTTGTTCAGGCGTACGAGCAGCAGAGTACTGATGTGATATCCCGATCGATTCGAGATATTCTTCAACTATCTTGTTTTTGAACTCTGTGCCGTTGTCCGTTCGAAGAAACTTGACTTGTCGCTGCATTTTCACCTAGGTCGTCTTTAAGAAAGTAATGAGAACTTCCGGCGTCTCATCTTTTGATCGAAGAAATCTGACCCACGTGTATCTTGAGTAATCGTCCACAATAACCAACACGTATTTCTTTCCACCCAAACTCTGAGTTCTCATTGGACCAAACAAATCCATATGTAATAATTCTAACGGAGAACTAGTGCTTGGTTCAGGCTTCGGTTTATGCGGAGCTCTCTTCATCTTACCCTTCTCACATGCAGCACATAAGTGTTTTTTTCGTATTTCAGCTCAGGAAGTCCTTTTACCAATTTTCCACTAACCAGCTTGTTGATATAACGAAAGTTCAAGTGAGATAAAAGTCTGTGCCAGAGCCAACTTTGCTGCAAAGAAGCCTTTGTCATCAAGCAAACTTGATTGTCATTCTGTACCTTTGAAAGATTGATGGTATAGAGGTTTGTCTTTCGATTTCCGACTAAGAGTTCATTGCCATCTTCCGTACGAACCGAACATCTCTTAGCTTTGAAGTTGACCTCTAACCCTTTATCACAGAATTGAGCAATGCTGAATAAGTTGTGCCCCAAGCCTTCGACATAACTCACTTTACTGATCGTTATGTTGTCTTGAATAATGTCACCATATCCTAAGATAGGTGAAAGGTGATCGTTTCCAAATCTGACATTTCCACTGAATTTCTCTGTATAATTAAACAATAAAGCTTTTTGCCCAGTCATATGCTTGGAACATCCACTGTCCAAGTACCACATATGTCGGGTCTGCAAGAGAAATCAGGCAACAATAGATTTAGGTACCCATTTAAAAACGGACCCTAAGAGATTAGCACAAGATTTTGGTATCCATTTAAATATGGATCCTCCTTTTCTTTGAAAAACATTTGATCTCGAAGTATTAACATGATAAGATCCAAACCAATCAGAAGAATTATGAGAATAAGCAAAATCATTTCTCCGATAATGATAAGATGTAGTAGAAATAGGAGATAATTGAATCAATTGCTTTATTGAATATCGCTTGTAAGAAGTTACAAGGTTTTGTTTATTTGAAGTAAATTGATCAACTACATCGGTATCACTACTAACTGATCTATTACAAGAATTATCAGAAACTGATTCAGCTTTCTCATCACCCTTCCTTTTTGGTCGCCATTTAGTTCGAGCTTTCGACCTTTTCTTGCTTATATCTGAAACATAAGATGTAGATTTATTAGGAAAAGCATATTTCTAAGACTGAGTTTTCTTTTGTGTACCAGTGTGTTTCTGTTTCTGTAATCGCTGTTTCTTATGTTTCTTACCTTGAGCATAGTAATCAGCAGTTACAGAAACTGATTCATCAACCTTAGTTAATGATTTAACAGTTTTAAGAACACTTGGTAACACCTTTTCATTTATAAGACAAGTAGAATGATCAGGAAGTGTAGAGATGACATCAAACATATCAAATTCTTCCATGTACCCATCATCAGAATTTAGAAAATCATTTGCAGACTCAAATAAGTCATCAAAATTATCAGATGAAGATTGAGGTGCCTTAGAAACTTTAGAACACTTTGTAGATTTAGATTGAAAAACAGTGTTCTTTATAACTGTAGAAAATACACTTTGTTGAATATCAGCCAAAAGTTTTTCATCAAATAAAACATTTTCAAGCTCGACTATTTTACTTTCAAGAATAGATATAGGAACATAAACCTTTGCAATTGCAGATTTTGCCTTCATCTCAGAAGCAGAATAACTAACAAAATAGTCGTTTGAAAGAACTTTTGGTGTTTCTGAAAGATAACTATCATTTAACTTTACATAGTTAAATGGTAGTTGCATTTTCTTTTTATCCTTTCTATTTTCAGTTTCTTTGGCCTCAACTTCTTCTGGCAATTTGGTAACAAATTTGGGTTTTAAATGAGTATGTTTACCAGCACAAGCAAGAAAATCATAGTTATAAAGTGCTGGTTGTTTTCTGATGGCTTTCTTAAGATAATGGGGGTTTTCATAACCAAGTCCCCATTTCTCTTTAACATCAGCTTCTTCATTTGGTGCATTGAGAAAAATGGTTTGATCTGTTTGAACTCTCGCATAAAGTTTTGCTTCCAGACCATTTACCTTCTTATTCAAATGCTTGTTTTCAACCTGCAGTTTATGAAAAGTTAGTGCAGATTCTTTCTTCTCAAACTCATATTTAGAAACTTTAACTTCAAACTCAGAAATCTTCTTTTCAAAACAATCTACTTGAGATTTAGAATCAGAAGTAGACTTACGTAAAGAATCAATCAGATCTTTGTTTGAAATAACAGACGTATTAAGCTCAAAGATCTTCTTGTTCCTATTAGCAACTCTTTCTTTTTCCTTTTTCAGTTTAGTTTGTAATTCGTGAAGCTCAATCACCATGGTTTCCATTTTGGTAATGAAATCTTTTGGAGTTAACTTTAATACCTCATCAGATGTGTCATCATCAGAATCGTCATTCTTTACTTCTTTTCCCATGAGACAGAGATGAGTTGTTTCTTCTTTCTCTTCATCTTCACCTTCGGAATGATCGAGCCAAAATTTGTCCTCAGCCATTAAAGCTACACCCGCTTCTTGTTGTTTTGCCAATAGCAACTTGTTCTGATAGTACTGAGAGTTACGAACTTTTGCCTTTCTACAATCTTTTGCAAAATGACCCATTTTGCCACAGTTGTAGCATTTGACTGAATCATTTGTTGGCTTTTCAGCAACAGTGTAGTCATTCACGAACTTCTTCCTTTCATCAGGTTTCTTCTCAACATATATGTTCTCTTCGTATCGCTTTCCTTCCACTCTCTCTCGGTGCTCATGGTTCTTAGAACTCGATGAAGAATATCTTTGAGAATTTGAACCCGACTTCTTATAAAATTTCTTTTGAAAGGCACGGGTCAGTAATATCATGGCTTGTTTCAGACTTTCTCCATCATCACTATCTGTTACAGATTCTGACTCAGAACTTGTAAGAACTTTCTTCTTATTCTTCTTCTCTTTCTTTTCTTTCTTCTTCTCTCCGGCTACAAGTGCAATATGTTGGATCATAAATTGTATTCAAGATTAAAGTTAAAGTTAAGGGTTTAAACTGCAATTGTGTCAAAGTTAAATTAGAGGGTCTAAAATGTATTTACTTGATAGTTACAGTTCAGGGTTTAAATTGTAATAGTTTAATAGTTATTAGCTATTGGGCTCAAGCCCGTTTAGCATTTAGTAAAGCCCAATAGGCATTAGGCCTGGGTATTTAATGTTTTGTTTATTTCAGTTTTAGGGTGAACTCTCATTATTATTACTTTCATAATTATTGTTTAGAGAGAGGTTGCTGTAATCCAAGGGTATCAAGAACACTCAAGGTTTAACAGTTTATACAAGGGATTGGTATGTTACTCTGATTTATATATCTCTTGATTATTATTGTCTTGCTTGATTACTTGATTGATTGTTTACCAACTAGATTAAACTGGGATAACAATTGGTATCAGAGCCTAAGAATCAATTTTTTATGATATTACTATTAATCGAAAAATACTATTCATGCGAAGTACTGTTCATCCTATTTCATGAATCTGTTATCGCATCCGGTCGATTAGTATTTGATTATTTGTGTTTTTGTGTTACATTCGATCGAAGGATTGCTTATTTGTTGGTTTAATTGTGTTCATCGGTCGATTAAAATTTCTGGGTTTGGTTTCGGTCGAATCCCAGATATTCATCGTGTTCTTCGGTCTATTCATCGTGATTATCGGTCTTATGAGTTAATCGATCATATCTGTTACTGTGGTTATCAATATTATTGCTTTGACCGATAGTTATTCGACCTGAGTCTTTGACCGAGAGTTTGTAAACATTGGTCCTTACTTCGACCGGGTAGTTGTGATCTCCGGTCATTCCCTTCAACCGAACCTTAGCATTCCCCGGTCTTTGCTTCGACCGGGTAGGTGCATCGACCGGACCTTAGTGGTTTCCGGTCTAGTATTCGACCGATACATTGTTACTTCGGTCTTCGCCTTTCGACCGGATACCTTGTTACTCCGGTCTTGCCATTCGACCGGATACTTGTTACTCCGGTCTTGCCATTCGACCGGGTACTTGCATACTCCGGTCTTTCCTTCGACCGGTACAGTTCATTCTTCGAAGCGCATCCCCGGTCGATTTTTGCAAACTGTGATAGGGTATCTAATTGTCAAATTTTTTTCTCTAGGGGCGCTGCCCCCATACCCCCGCAAGGGCCTTGCCCCTTGATCAAAATCTTCTTAATTTTTTAGTATTTTATTCATAGATATTAGTGCTTTATACTGTGTGCGAGGACTGCATTTGATTATTTTTGGAAATTTATTTTTTCTGAAAATTTTTGAGTGTAGTCTTTACTTTTGATTCTAACGATCTCATCTAGTTGGTTGTCTTGGTACAGAAAAGTCTATTTACTAACCGTACAACTAAGATGTCAAATCAGCTTCTCTCGATGGGTTCTCAAGTCAAACCTCCTGTCCTCGTGGCAAATGAGTATCAGCAGTGGAAGACAAGAATGATTCAGTTTCTGAATCACAAGAACAGAGAGTTCATGACAATAATCATTGAAGGTCCCAAATCTCCAATGATCACAGTAAAGGGTCAACCTGCTACAGATTCCTCTCCTGAAATCCCTGACAGAGATTTCCTAAACCTGTTCATTTCTTCACTGAAAAGCAGAAAGACCAGCTCAAGTTAGAAGAAGAAGCTCTAATCTATCTGACGATGGCAATTCCAAACGACATCTACAATCGTGTCGACAGTCAGAGTACTGCTAAAGGAATCTGGGATGAACTAGCAAGGCAGTTTGAAGGAAGTGAAGCTTCTATTCAAGCTAAGCAGAATCTGTGCATAAATGCTTACGAGGGATTTCATGCCAAAGAAGGAGAGCTGCTTTAGATACCTATAATAGGTACAACATTATTCTCAATGACTTGCGGAGGAACAAAATCGCCAAATCTGCTTCTGAGATAAACTACAAGTTCATCAAGAATCTGAATCCAGAATGGAAGAACTTTGCTATCAACCTCCAGATGTCGAAGAATATGGCTCGAGAAAATGTCACCGATATCTTCTCTACTCTTGCTCAACATGAGGATGATGTGAGATCTATGAATAATGAGTCTAATCATCTGAAGGATTCTGTGGCTCTCATAGCCGGCAAAGGTTCTGTATCCTCTGCAAGGTCGAAGAAAAAGGCGTCTAAAGCTTTAGTTACGGAAGTTACTGACTCTGACTCTGATTCAAGCAATGAAGAACTGGAAGTTGATTCAGATCCTGATATTCAAAAGTTCTCTGAAGACTTGGCTCTCATTACGCGACGATTCAAGAAGAGCTTTGGCAAGAAAAGATTTTACTCAAAGCCAAAGTATGATGGATACAAGAAAGAGAAGTCTGAGATGCGATACAAGCCGAGGCATGGAAAGAGAGAGGAAGGACGAGAAGATCGGAAGGAAGATAGAAGAGAAGGAAAGAGAGAGGAGAAGCGAGAAGAGCGAAAGGATGAACCAGGAAGATGCTACAACTGTGGCAAATTTGGGCACTTCTCAAGGGACTGCAAATTCAAGAAAGTGAAGAACTCAGAGTACTACTCAAGAAAGTCACTGATTGCCAAGAAAGCTGAAGAAGGAAAAGTACTAATGGCTGAAGAAGAGAACTGGCTGTTCCAAAGTTCTGATGACGAGGAGCAAGCACATTTCACCCAAGTTTCTTACATGGCAAAGCTGGAAGGTGCGAATGAAGACTCTGAGACACAATCCGAAGAAGCAAACTCTGAGGTAAGTGAAAATTCTGAACTTATTGAATCTTTAATGGCCCAAATACATGGCATGAAAGATGAATTTGCTTTACTGAAAGGAAAACTTAGCTCTGCACATCAATCTGTTTTAAGCTTTCGTGATGAAAATGCTATTTTAAAAGTTGTTGTGGAAGAAAAGGAAAAGGAAAAAGATGATTTAAAAGCTGAAAAAGAGTCTTTAAAAGAAAAAATATCTGGTTTAGAAACAGATCTTGTGAATCTTAATGCTGAAAAGGGTGAGTTTCAAATCAAATTTGAAGTTTGTTATAAAGAAAGAAATGAAGCTTTCACCAAAATAAAGCAACTGGAGGACATTAACATGAAACGAGGTCAGACTGAACAGACATTAAATCTGTTGACCAATAAACTCCAAGACGAAAGGTTTTACAAACTTAAACCAGGTTTGGGTGTGCCAATTAATGAAATTTTGAAAAAGGCACCGGAGCACCTATATAATTTTGATAAATTTGGCTCCGCAATAAAACCCATTCCTGACATTCGCGCTACTTTTGTTGAAGCAAGTTCTCCTAAACCTTCTGAAGAGACCAAAGGTCAAGAAGAAATGGGAAAGAACAAGTCTGGTGACACTGATTCTCAAAATCTTTTTAAATCTGTTGGTTTTACATATGGTGATTTGAACGAAAGCTATGCAACTCGAAAGATCGAATTTACTGAGTTTGAATCACTATTTACCACACCTTCTAAAGAATCAGTGAGCACCAACACAGTTCTACCTGAGACTGCATGCAAATTTGATGAGTATGAATCGGATGTTGATCCATATACTATACCATCAGTCTGAACTCCTATTGCTTCTAAACCTTTACTTCCTGAAGAGGTTGAAGAAGTTACTGCTACCGCGGATGAATCTTGTGTTCAAAATGATAAAACGGAGTTAATTGAGTCCATGACTGAAGAGATATTCTCTGATATGATGAATGCATCAGACTCTGATCCTGTTTCTGATTTAAAGGGGTCAAATTCTGTGGATGGTAATACATCTGAATTGATGAAGCAAATTGATATGTTGCAACAATCTCTTGATGAGGTTGAAGATGAAAACTTTGATCTCAAACATAAACTTGAAAAGTCTTTAAAAGTAAATCAAGAGCTTTGCATAGAGATCAATGATTTGAAAGTTACTATGTTTAAAAATGCTTCAAGTGATAAACAGATGTTCAATGATCCAAGCTGGAAGGTAAGAACCAATCCAGAATTTGATGCTCCTGCAAAACCTACAGTTGTTTACTCTGATTATCCTGAATATCCACCGAGTATTTTTGAAAAGGGTGAGACTTCAAAGAGCACTAGAAAAGAACCACCTTCTAAGTTAGAGACTAACAAGGTTCTTGTTTCTGTTTCAGATATAAAAGGAAATGGAGTTGGGAAGAGTAAGAAGAATAAAGATCTTAGTTTGAATAAAAAGAATAGTTTGAATTCTAGTAGTTGTCCTACAGACAATGTTATTTTGAATAGTACTTCTTTTGATAAACATGAATGTAAGATTTGTTTCGATAAATCTAAGTTGATGAATTTTGCTCGAAAGAATCTTTATTGCAAAAACTGTTGGGATAATTCATTCAAATACTACTCACTTCCTAAGTCCAAAAAGAATAAAAGCAAAGCTAAGCTAAACTGTAAGTCTAATTCTAATTCTGATTCTTCTACACGACACAAAGTGTATCGAGCTAAGGTTGCCAATCCTACTTCTAAAAAGCACTTTCAGGAATTAAATGTTAAGATGGTTTGGAAATGGGTTCCAAAACCGCGTTATGAATGGAGAGTGAAAGTCAAACCAGATGATATTCCTGAGTTGCTTGATGCTAACCGCGAAGGACCCATCCTGATATGGGTGCCTAAGCAAAATTAATTGTCTATTTTGCAGGCCTGTCAATTGTGGGTAATAGATTCCGGATGTTCACGCCACATGACAGGATTCAAGCACCTCTTGCATAACTATGTGGAGGAGCCTGCCGGAGCAGTTAGATTTGCCAATTCTGAAGCCGAAGGCCACGTCAGAGGATATGGAATGCTCGATAACGGTGTTGTGAAGATTCAAAAAGTGCTATATGTTGAAGGACTTGATCACAATCTGTTCAGTACCAGTCACTTCTGTGACATGCAATATCAAGTCCGCTTCACAACCACTCATTGCTATCTAGAAGATCACGATGGTTACGAAGTCTTCAAAGCTGAGCGCCATGGAAATCTATACTATGTAGATTTCCCTACACTGTCTACCACACGTCCAGTATGTCTACTAGCCAAAGCTTCTAAAGCACAATCATGGACGTGGCATCAACGCTTGTCTCATCAGAATTTCCGATCTATAGCGAAGCTACAAAGACAAGGTCTGGTCAAAGGTCTACCAGAAATGAGGTTCGAAAAAGACTCACTCTGTTCCGCATGTGAGTTGGGCAAAATGAAGCGTAGCTCCTTCAAGTCCAAAGCTGAATCATCGACCTCATCAGCACTGGAACTTCTTCATATGGACCTTTGTGGCCCAATGCGCACAGCATCTATCAACGGAAAGAAGTATGTGTTGGTAATGATAGATGACTACTCAAGGTATACATGGCTCGAGTTTCTTCGCAACAAGTCAGATACGCCAGAGTTGATTATCGCTTTCATCAAGCGTATTCAAGTACGTCTTCAACTGCCAGTAAGAACCATTCACAGTGATAATAGCACGGAGTTCAAGAATGGCACCCTGAAGAGTTATCTTACTTCCGTGGGTATTTCACACAACTTCTCCGCAGCCTACAGTCCACAGCAAAACAGCATTGTTGAACGGAAGAATCGCACTCTGGTTGAAGCAGCTCGTACTATGCTTGCTTACTCAGATCTACCCATGTACCTTTGGGCCGAGGCAGTCGCTACAGCATGTTTTACACAGAACCGTACCATTGTGGTCAAGCGATTTAATAAAACAGCATATGAGTTAATCAACAATCGTACACCTAATATCAAATTTCTTTGTGTCTTTGGTTGCAGGTGTTACATTCTAAAAGAGCGTCAAGGATTATCAAAGTTTGATAAGAAAGCGGATGAAGGATATCTCGTTGGATACTCTCTGACATCCAAAACTTATCGAATTTACATTATTCGAACTAAGACGGTTGTTGAGAGCATGCATGTCTCCTTTGATGAGAATTCTACAAGGACTTATGGACACAACAGTTCAGAACTCGGTCTTAACGACAAAGCTTCTATTCAAGCAAGAATAGAACCAGCTATAACAGGATCATCTTCTTCAAACTCTAACTCTACTTCATCTGAGTTAGATTTATTGTTTATTGATGCCTTTGATGATATATGTGCAGATTTTGAAAAAGGCAATTCAACATCAATAACAAGTGGTACAAACTCGGAGGTCCCTACTATCTCTGAAGACATGCCTGGACCTTCCGACGAAGTCACTAACACTTCAACTACATCAGGTACAACTACACCGTTAGTTTCTGACTCTACTAATACTGAATCTGTCTCTACAGATAGTTCATCTGGAAACGAAGTCCCGAGCACTTCAACCGCTAGTTGAGAAGCTTCAGTGTCAGAAACACCAGTACAAGATGTCCCGAGTACATCTGTGGAGCAACCTGCCGTACAAGATGACAATGATGCATCAAATACGCAACATGCAGTTGATGCACTACCAAGCACACATCGTTGGACTAAGGATCATCCCCTGGAAAACGTGATAGGTGACGTACAATCTGGTGTCACAACAAGATCTGCAAGAGCTAACTTCTGCATGTTTTCAAGCTTCCTCAGTTCCTTAGAGCCAAAGAAAGCGGCTGAAGCTCTACGTGATCCTTTCTGGATTTCTGCTATGCAAGACGAGCTTCTACAATTCGAAAGGAACAAGGTATGGCGCTTGATCCCACTACCTAAAGGAAAATCCGTTATTGGAACAAAGTGGGTGTTCAGAAATAAGAAAGACGAAGCTGGAGTAGTCGTGAGAAACAAAGCTCGTTTGGTCGCCAAAGGGTATTGTCAACAAGAGGGCATTGACTATGATAAAACATTCGCCCCGGTTGCAAGGATCGAAGCCATCAAAATCTTTCTAGCCTATGCAGCGCACAAAAACTTTACAGTCTATCAGATGGATGTAAAGTCGGCTTTCCTGAACGGCATTCTGCATGAGGAGGTCTACGTGGCTCAACCTGAAGGTTTCGTTGATCCTCATCACCCTGATCATGTCTATGTTTTAGACAAAGCGCTTTATGGTCTTAAACAAGCACCGCGAGCCTGGTATGAAACTCTCACTAAATTTCTACTTGCTTCTGGTTTCAAGAAAGGTACAGTAGATACAACCTTATTTCTTAAAAGGCAAGGTGATGACTTGATTCTTATTCAGATTTATGTTGACGACATAATATATGGGTCGACAAATCCAAAATTTTGTAAGAACTTTTCAAAGATAATGGAAACAAAGTTTGAGATGTCGATGATGGGTGAATTAAATTTCTTTCTTGGTCTACAAGTAAAGCAATTACCCGAAGGCATATTTATTAATCAAGCTAAATATATAAACTATATTTTGAAAAAGTTCAATATGTCAGATAGTTCAGTCATGAAAACACCAATGGCTACTGGTACACTCTTAGACGCGGATCCCTCCGGGAAACCTGTTGATCAAAAGGTGTATCGTAGCATGATTGGTTCTTTACTTTATCTGACTGTCAGTCGCCCGGATATAATGTTTGCCACATGTTTTTGTGCGAGATATCAGTCTAATCCTAAAGAGTCGCACTTAACTGCTGTTAAGCGAATCCTTAGATATCTCAAAGGTTCTCCTATTCTAGGCCTTTGGTATCCAAAGGATTCTCGTTTTGAACTAACTGCCTTTACAGATGCTGATCATGCAGGTTGTAAGCTAGACCGGAAAAGCACCTCTGGATCATGTCAATTCATAGGTGACAAACTTGTGAGTTGGACTTCAAAGAAACAAAACTGTGTTTCAACATCCACTGCCGAGGCTGAGTATGTAGCTGCTGGTAGCTGCTGTTCTCAAGTCCTCTGGATGACGACACAGTTAAGGGACTTTGGATACAACTACAAGCGCGTTCCGATTTATTGTGATTCCAAGAGTGCAATATCTATAACTGCTAATCCGGTACAACACTCGAAGACCAAGCATATAGATGTACGCTATCATTTCATCAAGAATCATGTAGAAAAAAGTAATATTGAAATGCACTTTGTTCAAACTGACTTCCAGTTAGCTGATCTTTTCACCAAGCTATTGGATGAAAAGCGATTTCAATTTCTAATCAGCAAACTTGGTATGTTGAACATGTCTTAAACCTTACTCATGATTCAAGGGGGAGTATTCCAAATCTTGATAGTGTGATTATTTTCCAACTGTTGTTAACGAGAAAGGAATCATTTTCATAAGTGATTACCATTGTTTCTTTCACTTATGCAGGTTGGTTCAAGTGACTATGGCTTCTAATCACATCGGATTAGAACCCGCACTTCAGTGCTCTATCTATTTTTTATATGCTTTATTTCCTTATTTATTTATAAAAAAAAAAATCCAATAGTGATTTAAGGGGGAGAATATATGTGATATTAACAGATTTTTGGATACTTAAATGCTTATCTGACCGTGTGTTCTTAAAGATAAATACTTGCGTTTTATCTTGTCAATATACTTTGTCAAGTATTCATACACATAACGGTTCAGAACATTCTATTTTGACTTTGTTATTACCATGTATCAAAAGTAAAATCTTTCTATGGTAATACTCACGTTATTTGTATTCACTGTTGATTGAATCAAACGTCATTTCATGTGCTTTCATTGAAAATATGTTTATATATTGTTCATATAAACAACATTCGTTTTTGATTCTCCAAAATCTTATTCTTCATGACAAAATGATATGAGCTTAATTGTCAAACTCTTTTAGTTTGAGGGGGAGAATTGCATCGTCATACATAACTGTTTTGACATCTCCGAAAGTCTTATTTCTCATGTAACAAGTGGTATTTGTGCTTACATGTACAATAGCCTGTTGAACAACATGTTTCTTTTAGGAAAATACATGGGATTCAGTGTGTGAGCTTAACAGAACTTCCATGGATTCACGATAACCAGTGTTTCCTACCCAGGAAGTATTCCCTGAGTGATTGAGGGGAGAAGGGTCAAAAGAATTGAGTGATGGTGTGTGAAGAGGTAAAATGAAAAAGAGAGATTGGTTAGACGTGAGCATTAAAAGAAAGAGGGTGAGAGATCAGAGTAAAAGAATATTAAACTTTGCACCAAACTTCTTTCTGAGCCGGGCAACCACATAATCTGATTGGTTAACATTCTTTGGTGACCATCATTGAAAAAGGCAACTAGCCCATGCCATCTCTTGCATACAACCCCACCAGCTACTCATTCTTTTCTCAAAAAGAGAATGTTTCACATTTTCTGGGGATGCAACACATACGCTATTGGTTCTTCATTTGGAAGATACTAATATTGAAAAAGAAGGAAAGTTGCCCCACCTTCGCACCCTTTCTCATGCACATTGAGTCTTTGTACAATTTGTTGCCGTCTCAACAAGTTTACATACTTTGAGCCTTTATTGAAAAGCAATCATCTATGCTTAATTCTTTCATACACATGCACGAGCACACAGAAATTTATTTTCTGTCAGAACGTTCATAGATAACCATGTGTTATTCGATGATTGAATGGAAGATCTGGGGAGTCTACATCAAACCAGCTCCTTATATAGTAACTTTGTGTTACTCAGTGACTTTGTGTCATTGACAGGCATTCTAACTGAGTCATTTGTTGATTCAGGGTTACACTTATTAACTGTTTGAATTTGAAAAGATTTGAATGGTTACTACTTTTTATTTGAATCTGAAAAGATTGAGATAATCACTCTTTCCATTTGGAGAGACTGCTCTTATTTCTAAACAGGGCTCGTTATATGATGAAGACTGTGCTTAAGTGATCATACACAATGGGGGAGATTGTTTTGCCAAGTTTTGATGATGTTGATTCTCACCACTCATCAAAAAGGGGGAGAAGATATAAAAAGGGGGAGAAGATACAAAAAGGGAGAACACAAACTGAAGATCTGAAGATATTCAAATTTTCAAAGTTTTGAAGCTATCAACGTCATATCTGAAGATTCTCAAGAGAAAAGTGAAGACAAGAGAAGACCCGAAGACAATTGCAAAAAAAAATTTTAATCTTGAATCCAAAGGGGGAGATTGTTGGATCATAAATTGTATTCAAGATTAAAGTTAAAGTTAAGGGTTTAAACTGCAATTGTGTCAAAGTTAAATTAGAGGGTCTAAACTGTATTTACTTGATAGTTACAGTTCAGGGTTTAAATTGTAATAGTTTAATAGTTATTAGCTATTGGGCTCAAGCCCGTTTAGCATTTAGTAAAGCCCAATAGGCATTAGGCCTGGGTATTTAATGTTTTGTTTATTTCAGTTTTAGGGTGAACTCTCATTATTATTACTTTCATAATTATTGTTTAGAGAGAGGTTACTGTAATCCAAGGGTATCAAGAACACTCATGGTTTAACAGTTTATACAAGGGATTGGTATGTTACTCTGATTTATATATCTCTTGATTATTATTGTGTTGCTTGATTACTTGATTGATTGTTTACCAACTAGATTAAACTGGGATAACACAATAGGATAAGGAATCTTTTATGCCTTCTTCTTCTCAGCTCTTTTCTCTTCCACTTCTTCTTCATTCTGCCTCAAGGTCTCAAACACCTCATGTAACGGAATTTCATTTAAATCCTTCATCTGCTTCATCCTACGTGTATGCTTCTTCCATTCAGGTCGTAGGATACTTAAGAATTTGACATTGTTTTCCAGCTGCTTTTTTTTCACTTTGTTCTTTGTCAACTCATTTAGAAGCAAAACAAACCGTTCATAGGTATCTTCCAGGCTCTCATTCTCTTTAGCTTTGAATTCCTCGTAGCTATTGATGCAATTAGCCACTTTCATCTGATTTCCGACCTTGGATCCCATCATCATCTTTTGTAATTGATCCCACATCTTCTTGGCATTTGCTTTGTAACTATCAATCTTGATGTAGATCTCATTCGGAATGCTCTGAAGAAGTAAGGATCTTGCTTGTTTATCTGCTTTGTATCGGCTTTTCTGTTCTTCAAAATACTGAGAAATATCCACTATCACTGTTTTCATCTTTTGATCTCTTTCGTCAGTACCATCTTCACTATCAGAAGAGTCAACATCAGGTACTTGAACTGTTATTGGTGCCATAGGACCTTCGGTGATAGACAGAAGAATATTCTCTCCATTTGAATGCCGATCCACGAAATCCAGAAATCTATCCTTCCATTGCTCGTACTCTCCTTTGAATAGAACAGAAGGCTTTACATCGGTGCCAATTGAAAGAGCATCTTTGGAAGTCATCTTATTTAAACCTGTTTGAAAATTATTTGCAATAACAAACTAGAAACTGATCGTTAGTCCAAATGAAAAATCAAGAAAATACAGAAAACTTGAAATATAAAATCAGAAATTTTGATCACAACCAGAAATATGTTCCCCTTCGCAGACTTAGCACGGGGGTCCCGCTTTGCGCTTCACACAGGAAACGCAAACTTACACTTTGCGTGTCACACGTGGAACGCAAACTTCTACTTTGCGTGCCACACTGGGAACGCAAACCTATACTTTGAATTTCTCACGGAGAACGCAAACCTATACTTTGCGTGTCTCTTTACTTGCCCAAAAACCACTGACTAGAAGCAAAATTACAGTGCGTGACAACTCGTGAACTCAACCTCCTTCAAAAATCAAAATTACAATTCGAATACAGTGCAATTCAGGAATTAATCTATACAGACTCGATCGATAGCACTTAGTAAACAAAACCTAATCGATTTCAACACCTAATTTGCACTAAAACTCGAAATTCGATTCTCGCTCAAGAACACATATACGAACTTTTGAATTTTCTTGATTTTTCGATTTGGATCTGCTCTGATACCAATTGTTATTCCCAGATTCTAGTTCTAATCAAGATTAATCAAACAAACAAGATTAACAATCAAATTACCTGTTTGATTTCAATTCAATTCCAAGATTACACTTTCTCTCTCTACAATCTCCCTCTAACGAACTCTCTTTCTCTCTGATATTTCTCTCTCTAAACTACAACTGAATAATGATTCAATTAAGTTCTCTTCCTAATTACAAAGGAAAGAAAACTATTTACACTTACAACAAATACAAGGAAAACACAAATACAAAATACATTGACTTTTATTACAAAATACTTTGACTTTAATGAGATTTGACTTTCTCAGCTTTGACTTCTTGAACTTTGACCTTCAGTCTTCTTGATCTTGTATCCAACAGATTTATGCTCTAACAAGATGCATGAGCATATGGGTGAGAAGGCTGCCACTACTCCTGCTAGCACAGAGGAGGACAGTGGTAACATCAATAAGACCTCACCCATGGCAACTTTGGATGAGCAATCATCCAAAGGTTCCAGGTGCCAAGAAACCAAGGGGGTGGAGGGTGCTTCTGCTAGGCAGAAGACTTCCACTACTAAATGTTCCAATGATCCTTCAAAAGGGGGTAACACTCCTAGAGAAGGTGAGGATAGATATAACTACCAAGAATTGATGGATACAATGGGCAACATTAATGTAGATGTCATCAAACAGGGAGCCGCTATAGAAGAAATGAAGTTGGTAATTCTGTCTCAACAAGTGCAGATTACCAAACTGAAGAAGCTAGTAAAGAAGTTGGTGTAGAAAAGAAAAAGAAAACAGTTTGTCTTGAAGATGAGGGCAGATGTTTTCAAAAAGGGGGAGAAACAGGATGAAAAAGAGAAACTCAGTCCTAGTGGTATGGAAGCACAATTTGAGGGGGAGCAGAATAGGGAAACAGAAACTTGCAAAGAGGCAGAAACTGTTAACCAAGCAGCAGTAAATGAAAAATCTCAAGCAGAAGTAACAGGGCTATCTGTTGAAGAGTTGGAAATTGCAGAAACATTGGTAAAAGCTAAGAATGACACTCCCAAGGCTATTCAAAAGGCCAAGGGAGTGGTCATTAAAGAAGGAGGACTTAAGCAGAAAAGCAAAGAAAGTAGTGAGGCAGAATTGAAGAAGAAAGGAAAGGCTAAGATGGTTGAAACTGAGCAACCTTCAAAGCAGCAGAAACAGATAGAGCTAGATGAAGAAATGGCAAAACAGCTTCAAGCAGAGATGGAAAAGGAGGAACAACTTCAATCAGAAAAAGACAGAGAACTTGCACTGGATATGGCTAAAAAGCTCAATGAAGAATATCAAAAGAGTGTGAAAGCTGCAACTGAGGCCAAGAAAAGTATAGCAACCAAGCACAGAATGCCTTCAAAGATCCAGAAAAGACAACCCTCTAAGACCTTTTTGGCCAATCAAGAAAGGAGAAAAATGATAAACTTTCTGAGAGGCTCAATTGGTGTAAAAGAAGAGATGTTTGAAAACATGGCATACAACAAAGTTGAAGAGCTATACAAAAAGGAAATGGCAAAGCTTCAAGGGGACTCCTCTCAAAGGGAAGAAGCTGAAAGAAGGATGAAAGAGAGGCATGATCTTAACATCCAACAACCCTTCCCTGAGGAAACCACTCCTTCAAAGGAAAAGGATGAAAAGAAGGAAGAGCAAGTTGATGTAGAAGCCAAATCTGCAAAGAGAGTAAAGACCATAGCTTCCAAGAAACAGTCCAAAAAGCCAAGGATTGGAGAAGCAGAAAAAGAGGCAGAACCATCTGTTGCAGATCATACAGAGCAAACAATTCAAAGTGCACAACAATCAAATCAATCTGATGAGGGACAACAGAAAGGATTTATGAGGGACAACAGAAAGGATTACTTCAGACTCAAAAGAGTTGGTGACTTGTTTGAAGTATACACAACTTGGGGCAAAGTGATCAGAAGTTGCTCCAGGGCTGACTTAGAAGAAATGCATAAGGTGGGAATAAAGCTATATGAGCCTGTTTTGAAAGGAACTGAAGAAAGTCTACTGAAAGTTGGTATGGAATACTTGTGTATGATGTTTGAACCAGAAAAAGTGGTGTTTAGGATCAGGGATTTGCATCATGAGTATGGGTTCAAAAGGATTGATCAGTGGATGCTCTTTGAAAACTGTGGTATCTACATGGTCACAATAGATAACTGTTATCATGAGTATTTTCTAGTGGACAAGGTGTATGATCATAGCAAGGAGAAGCTGAAAGGAATGCTGAAAGCCAAGCTAGTGTGTGCAAAAGGATCTGAAATGGCCAGAGTTGTGATAAGAAGGACAATAAATCAAAGTCTGGGACTGGATCCAAATTCGGGCAACTAAGTTGAAGTTTTGAAAGCATCTTGAAGACCATATCTGAAGAACTTGACTTCTCTTCCTAAAAGTCTAGTTAGGGGGAGATTGTTGGGAATTTAAGATTTGTTCAAGTATGGTTAATGCTGCTAGTATATCATGATTACTACTGCTAGTAGATTTAATACTGCTTGAAAAGTTAGTGCTGCTATTTCAATAGTTAGTACTGCTTGGAGAGTTAGTACTGCTAGTAGTTAGTACTGCTAAGGGATTACTACTGCCAACATGATTAATACTGCTGAGGAGTTTAATGCTGCTGAAGATGGTTAATACTTCTGAAGAAGGTTAGTGCTGCTTATGATATGAAGACTAAGTATGGAATGAAGACAGCTGTATAGAAGACTTAATAAAGTAAAGGAGATAATTATGGACCGAAGATCAATTGTATTTTGATAATTATCTTGTTATATGTCTTGTATAAATAGTATAGAAGTCTTTGATAGAATTAACTTTTGATTGATAAGTTTTAGAGAGAGAATTAACCTCAAGATTCATAATCCTAGTTCTAGAGAAGTAGAATTCGTCTTGGTGAGCCTGTTCATCAAGATTGAGGTTTTGTTTGAAAACTTGTAACTTTAATCATTCAATAAAGTTTACAAGTTGTGATTTTATGATTCACTGTTACTTTGATAGTTGAATATTAAAGTGTTATTCCGCAATTCCTTTAATATTGTTTCTGAGTTCATTATTCTTGTTAAGAATTAGATCCTGACAAGTGGTATCAGAGCTAGTATTCTCAGAAACATTCATTCATCATGGACAACACAGGTGAATCAAACAGTACTTTTGTTTCAAAGGTTCCCATGCTCAAACCTAATGATTTGATATGTGGAAAATTCGGATCAAGGAGTACATCCTCCTTACAGACTGTTCTATGTGGGACATTGTTGATAATGGTCCCTCTGCTGAAGGTAGAATTGGATAAGATGGCAGAAGACCACCTCCAAAAACTAATGGTGAGAAGAAAGTCAGACAGTTGTAGATGAAAGCCTTAAGCACCCTGCTTTTGGCCATTCCTACTGAGTATCAACATCAGTTTCAACACTGAACAGATGCTCAGATTCTATGGAATGCTTTAGAGAAGAGATTTGCTGGCACCAAGATCACTAAGAGGAATCAAAGGGATATTCTCAAGCAGCAATATGAGAATTTCACATCTTCAAAGAATGAGTCTATGACTCAAACTTTTGACAGATTCAATAAGTTGATTGGTGAGTTGGCTACAGTTGGAGTCCAGATGGAACAAGATGATGTCAATCGAAAGTTCCTCAGATCTCTTGGAGATGAATGGACCATGTACACTATTTCATTCAGACAGAATGATGAATTAGAAGAAAAGGAACTGGATGATCTGTACAATGATCTAAGAGTATTTGAATCTGAGGTGGAAGAAAAGAAGAAGCCTACTGAATATGTTTATAATGCTGCACTCCTATCAGCATCAACTGATTCTACTGTTAACCCTGAATCAGTTAATGCTACCTGTGGAGTAAATCAAGAAAAAGGCAATGAATCTGTTTTTGAAGCCTTTCTTTCCAGCCATTGTAATTCCTCCTTAATCAATGATGACTTGGAGCAGCTTCATCCTGATGATCTTGAAGAGATGGATATCAAATGGCAGATGACCATGCTTTCTATGAGGGTGAAGAAATTCATCAAGAGGACTGGGAGGAACAACTTCTCCCAAAGAAGAGAAGATGGAGCATGCATTGATAAGTCAAAGGTGGAAAGCTACAAGTGTCATATGTAGGGACACTTTGCCAGGAAATGCAGAAGTGGAGTGTTTCACAATAATCACCAACAAGTACAGACTGGAAGCTTCAACCGGAACAGAAACTCTACTCAAGCTCTTGTTTCTCAACAAGGAATGGGGTTTGACTGGAGTGATCAAGCAGATGAAGCCATTCAAAATCAAGCTCTCATGGCAGAGGTATCTGATCTCCCAACTGAGGTACTTTCTAATCTCTGTTCTCAAACTTGCATAGACACTGTTAAAAGGTACAGGGATCTCAACCAGAATATGAGTGATGACCTTAAGAGCTTAGAAAAGGATAGAAAAGACTATGTAAGAATTGTTGAGAGGTTTGAGGAACAAATCAAAGCTTTTCAAGCCAATGAACTTCAGCACACATATGATACAAATTACTGGAAGTGGGAGAAGAATGATCTAGAAATCCAACTGACAAAGTCCAAGGAGGAGAATGAAAAGTTGAGAGGAGAACTAGACAAGGTTAAGCTATATGTGGAAAAGTTTTCATATGCTTGTAAAGCCATGGATTCAATTCTAAAGGTACAAATAGATGATAAGCTTAAACCAGGAATTGGGTACAATACCACACCACCACCATACAACAACAACTACATCCCTCCTAAATCAGACTTGCTAGAGACCAAGGATAAGAAGGATTTGTATGTGGGAGCAACTAAGATAGATCCTTTAGATGAAGTAGTTGTT
Source organism: Arctium minus (assembly GCA_954870635.1). NCBI lineage: Eukaryota > Viridiplantae > Streptophyta > Magnoliopsida > Asterales > Asteraceae > Arctium > Arctium minus. The sequence goes on along the minus strand of OX941080.1, from coordinate 115,507,439 downwards.
GAGGACAAGACTGAGAAAGAAGCTGGTAAGAGTAATGATAACACTGTGAGTGGTGAGATTCCCTTAGAAAATAACATTCTTACCAATGAGGGTGGTGGAAGGGATTGGGTCAAATCCAATGGTGTAGAGAAGACTGAGGGAAAGTCCAAAAAGGTTCATTACAAGCACACTACAATTGTGAATCCTGTTCCTTGCAAACAGTGTGCATGTAATAAATCCGAGTCCCTAAAACAGGATAAAAGGAGGGGAAATCAAAGAAATTGGAATAATAAGTGGGCTCAGAAACAAGGAGTTGATCTGAGTAGAATCATCATACCAAAACCTTGTTTCATATGTGGCAAATTCAATCATCTTGCCAAGCACTGTTATTTTAATCCAACTAACCAAAGGATAAATTTTCAAAGATCTATGCAAAAACCCTTTGTTTATAGGAAGGATGAAAGGAACCATGTGGCTAAGAAACATGTTAAATCTAAAAGCCATATGAAGAAAAAGACTATAAAAGAGAGTGTCAAGATGTGGGTTCCCAAAAGCACTAAAACTGTTATTACTGCTACCACAAATAGTGCTGCTGACAAAGATAGTGCTGCCAGAAGCAATACTACTACTATCAATGTTAGTGCTGCTACCATTGTTAGTACTTCTTCAAATGTTAATACTGCTAACTCTGTTAGTGCTTCTAACAAGGTTAGTACTGCTAAACCTGTTAGTGCTGCTAACTCTGTTAGTACTTCTAAAATTAGTACTGCTTCTAGTGTTTGTGTTGCTAGACCAATCATCTTGACAAAGTACTCCAGTAAAGAGTGCTCTGATTTTAAAAATCTCATCAAAAAGGAGTGTAAATACTTTGATGAGAAAGGGAGACCCAAGACCACTTTGGCTTGGGTTCCCAATCAATACTAATTGATTTATCTTATGTGCAGGGCAACCAGCAACTCAAGGGAAAGAGCATTTGGCATGTTGATAGTGGTTGCTCTAGGCACATGACAGGGAACATGGCTTGCCTCAAGAATTTCAAGAAAATTGATGGAGGGCATGTTGCCTTTGGTAATACTCCAGATGGAGGTAAGATTAGTGGTAAGGGTGATGTAACAAAAGGTAAGATGACCTTTGAGGATGTTTTCTATGTTGAGCAGCTAAGGTACAACCTGTTAAGTGTATCACAGGTTTGTGACAAAAAGCATAGTATATTATTCACTGATTCAGAATGCATTATCCTTGCTCCTGGATTCAAGGTAGTTGATGAAAAGATGATACTACTAAGAACTCCCATAAAGGATAATGTCTATTGTTTGGATATGGAAAATGTTTCAACTGATTCATCCCTAAACTGTCTTGTTTCAAAAGCATCTTTGGATGAATCATCACTTTGGCACAGAAGGATGTGTCACATGAACTTTAAAACAATGAATAAACTTGTTAAAAACAACCTTGTAAGAGGTTTGCCTTCAAAAGTCTTTTCATGTGATGATCATTGTGTTGCTTGTCTCAAAGGCAAACAACACAAAACTTCTCATAAGTCCAAAGAAGTGAACACTATTTCTTCTTCTCTTTAGTTGTTGCATATGGATCTGTTTGGTCCTACAAATGTCATGAGTATAGGTAAGAAATCATACTGCTTAGTTATTGTTGATGATTACTCTAGATTTACTTGGGTATATTTTCTAAGGACTAAGGATGAGACAAGTGGACTGATCAAATCCTTTATTCTAAGAATTGAAAACCAAACAAATCAAAAGGTAAAAGTCATTAGGTCAGACAATGGTACTGAATTTAAAAATTTTGACCTAAACACCTTTTGTGACGAAAAAGGAATTGAGAGGCAATACAGTGCTCCTAGGACTCCACAACAAAATGGTGTTGTTGAGAGAAGAAATAGGACACTGATTGAAGCTGCTAGATCTCTGTTAGCTGATTCAAAACTTCCGATTACTTTCTGGGCTGAGGCAGTTAATACTGCTTGCTATGTCCAAAACAGAGTTCTAGTAGTCAAGCCTAAGAACAAGACACCATATGAGCTTTTAAATAAAAGAAAACCATTTATTGGATTTTTCAAACCTTTTGGGTGTCCTTGTACCATTCTCAATACCAAAACTCACTTAGGAAAGTTTAATAGCAAAGCAGATGATGGTTTTCTTGTTGGTTACTCATCTCAGAGTAAGGCCTACAGAGTGTTTAATTCTTCTTCTAAAATAATTGAGGAAAGTGACAGTGTCAAATGCAATGAGAACACACCAAATCCTATTGGTTCAGGTCCTCAATGGCTATTTGACATTGATTCACTAACTAACTCTTTGGGTTTCAGTAGTGATCATGCAGGATCAGGAAGTAGAGGATCAAGGGAAGAACAAGTACAACATATTATTCATCAGTCTGTGATCTTTCCATTTCCTACAATGGAACCTGTTGAAATCTGTAAAAAGGAGACTGTTATTGAACCAATTCAGAGTGAAGAAGAAAGAAGAGATGAGGAGAATTCAGAGCATGAAGACCCAGAAGCAACTGATGTGATTCCCTTAGATGACTTAAATGATTCCAATTTAGATGTGGGAACCAAGTCTTCATATAAGAACTCAGAAGATTCATCCTCCTGAGCTGATAATAGGAGACATTTCTTCTTCTATGATGACAAGGAATCAAAGCAGACTTCAAGTTTTGTAGGATCAGCAAAATACAGTACTCTCTTGCTTTCTATCCCAGATTGAGCCTAAGAAGGATTATGATGCAATGAAAGATTCAAATTAGATAGAAGCCATGCAAGAAGAGTTACTTCAGTTTAAATTGCAAGATGTTTGGGACTTGGTGGACCTTCCAAAAGGTCATAGAGCAATTGGCACCAAGTGGATTTTCAGAAATAAAAAGGATGAGAGAGGAATAGTAATCAGAAACAAAGCAAGGCTAGTGGCACAAGGGTACACTCAGGAAGAAGGCATAGACTATGAGGAAGTTTTTGGTCCAGTTGCAAGGGTAGAGGCAATTAGGCTGTTTCTAGCCTATGCTTCATATATGCAGTTCAAGGTATATCAGATGGATGTGAAGAGTGCCTTTCTATATGGAACAATTGATGAAGAAGTATATGTCTGTCAGCCCCCTGGTTTTGAAAATCCATCATATCCTGACAGAGTATACAAACTTAATAAAGCACTTTATGGTCTTCATCAAGCCCCAAGAGCATGGTATGATACACTGTCTACCTATCTCTTGGAAAATGGGTTTGAAAGGGGAAACATTGACAAGACTCTCTTCATTAAAAGAAGTAATAAAGACACCCTACTTGTTCAGATCTATGTGGATGACATCATATTTGGCTCCACAAAAGATCAGATGTGTAGAGACTTTGAAGAGTTGATGCACAAGAGCTTCAAAATGAGTTCAATGGGTGAACTTACTTTCTTCCTTGGGCTTCAAGTGAAACAGCAGAAAGATGGGATTTTCATAAGTCAATCAAAGTATGTGAAAGACATCCTAGATAAGTATGGTCTATCAGACTCAAAGCCAGCAAGCACACCAATGGAAACACACAAACAGATCACTGCTGATCTTGAGGGGGAGGATGTGGATGTCCATCTTTATAGATCAATGATTGGATCTCTCATGTATCTCACAGCCTTAAGACTAGATATCATGTTTCCAGTGTGTGTTTGTGCCAGATTCCAAGTCAAGCCAAAGCAATCTCATCTTCAAGCAGTTAAAAGGATTTTCAGATAATTAAGAGGGCAGCCTAGATTAGGTCTTTGGTATCCTTATGAATATGCTTTTGACTTGATTGCATATTCAGACAGGGACTTGGGTGGTGCTAATATGAACAGAAAGTCTACTTCAGGGGGATGTCAGTTTTTGGGTGCAAGATTAGTATCTTGGCAGTGTAAGAAGCAAACCACAGTGTCCTTATCCACAACAGAAGCTGAGTACATTGCTGCTGCAAGTTGTTGCTCTCAGGTTCTATGGATTCAGAATCAAATGCTGGACTATGGGGTAACCTTTCTTCACACACCAATCTTCATTGACAATAGCAGTGCTATTAGCATTGTTAACAATCTAGTCAAGCACTCCAAAACAAAGCACTTTGAAATAAGGTATCACTTTATTAGAGACTGCAATGAAAAGAAGCTTATTCAAGTTGCTAAAGTTCATACTGATAACCAGTTTGCTGATCTATTCACTAAAGCTTTTGATGTGGGTAGATTCACTTTCTTGGTCACAAGTGTGGGCATGATCAACTCTGAATGAACTCATGTTTAAAAAGTGATTGTATAACTGTTATTTGTTTATTTTTGGTGCTACTAATCATCTTTCTCAGGAAGTGTATTGCCTTGCTCAGACTAACTCAAGCTTCAATAGTGTAAGTTAGTTAATACTGCTAGTGGTTAATACTGCTCTCAGTTAATACTGCTATCAGTTAATACTGCTAGTTAGTTAATACTGTTAGTGGTTAATACTGCTCTCAGTTAATAATGCTAGTTAGTTAATACTGCTAGTGGTTAATACTGCTCTCAGTTAATACTGCTAGTTAGTTAATATTGCTCTGAGTTAATACTGCTTCTTTCCCGAATCATATAAATACCCTCTTTGCCCGCCTAAAAGCTCATAACGACTCTTTGAATACTGTTCATCTTCTCTCTAACATTTTTCTCTTAAGCACCTAGTGAGTTTCAGTCCAGAATACTCAAGCTCGATGGCATCAATGACGTTTATTGATGAACACAACGAGATTGCAATGCTTCAAAAGCCTAAGCAGGCTGCTGGATTTCATCAAATAGTCGATTTTCTCAAGTCCAGCCATATCGCTCATGCTCTTACAGTGTCACCATAAATCTACATTCAGCACCAGAAGCAATTTTGGGCCAATGCCACCACTATTACTGAAGAGGTAATTCACATCAGTCTACGACTAGACGATGCCTCAGGTATCACATCTATCTCTAATGATGATCTGTTTTCCACTCTGACTAGAATGGGGTATGGAGGCCCATTGGGTGTTTTCAAGTTCTCCAAAGCTAAATTTTCTCCCCAATGGCGTTTCTTTGTCCATACCCTTATGCATTGTATTTCTAGAAAGACTACTGGATGGAGTGAGTTCAGTAGTACCATTGCTTATGCTTTGGTCTGCTTGGCCACTGCCAGAAAGTATAATTTTTCAAAAATGATTTTCAATGACCTTGTGTCAAACTTGGGAAATAAAAAGAGTTTCTATATGTACCTAAGATTTGTCCAGGCAGTTATAACCACTGAATTGACGGATATGCCTCAATTTGATGAGGTATATGTACCTAAAATCCCCAAGGGCAAGGTCTTTTCAAATATGAAGAGATCTGCCATGGACTCGGAAGGAGTTGGCACCCCATTGTTCTCTACAATGATGGTGGTGTCCCACAATCAAGAAGTTATGGCATTAGGGTCAGAGCCCTCACTAGACCATCCCACTGAGAGCCAATCCCAACCTTCCATCACTATATCAGTTCCTCAGTCCCTTCTTCAAAAACCAACATCACCAATCACCAATACTTTCATAAGGAAAAAGGTAAAGAAGGATCCTTCCATTCTTGTACCTTCACCCACAAAGCTTTTAAGCCCTCTAATGGAGAATTCTCCATTAGAGAATATATATAGGGAAACCACAGGGGTGTCTCCCAACCCCAAGGAGGTGCTCACTGAGGAGATGCATGAGCATATGGGTGAGAAGGCTGCCACTACTCCTGCTAGCACAGAGGAGGACAGTGATAACATCAATAAGACCTCACCCATGGCAACTTTGGATGAGCAATCATCCAAAGGTCCCAGGTGCCAAGAAACCAAGGGGTGGAGGGTGCTTCTGCTAGGCAGAAGACTTCCACTACTAAATGTTCCAATGATCCTTCAAAAGGGGTAACACTCCTAGAGAAGGTGAGGATAGATATAACTACCAAGAATTGATGGATACAATGGACAACATTAATCTAGATGTCATCAAACAGGGAGCCGATATAGAAGAAATGAAGTTGGTAATTCTGTCTCAACAAGTGCAGATTACCAAACTGAAGAAGCTAGTAAAGAAGTTGGTGTAGAAAAGAAAAAGAAAACAATTTGTCTTGAAGAAGAGGGCAGTTGCTTTCAAAAAGGGGGAGAAACAGGATGAAAAAGAGAAACTCAGTCCTAGTGGTATGGAAGCACAATTTGAGGGGGAGCAGAATAGGGAAACAAAAACTTGCAAAGAGGCAGAAACTGTTAACCAAGCAGTAGTAAATGAAAAAGCTCAAGCAGAAGTAACAGGGCTATCTGTTGAAGAGTTGGAAATTGCAGAAACATTGGTAAAAGCTAAGAATGACACTCCCAAGGCTATTCAAAAGGCCAAGGGAGTGGTCATTAAAGAAGGAGGCAGAACCATCTGTTGCAGATCATACAGAGCAAACAAGACAAAGTGCACAACAATCAAATCAATCTGATGAGCATGTTGGTCTGTACATGACTTTAATAGAACCAGTACAGGTTGTTCCCATTTCTGTGAAGGCACCATAAATCATCTTTTGGGATATTATGAGGGACAACAGAAAGGATTACTTCAGACTCAAAAGAGTTGGTGACTTGTTTGAAGTATACACAACTTGGGGCAAAGTGATCAGAAGTTGCTCCAGGGCTGACTTAGAAGAAATGCATAAGGTGGGAATAAAGCTATATGAGCCTGTTTTGAAAGGAACTGAAGAAAGTCTACTGAAAGTTGTTATGGAATACTTGTGTATGATGTTTGAACCAGAAAAAGTGGTGTTCAGGATCAAGGATTTGCATCATGAGTATGGGTTCAAAAGGATTGATCAGTGGATGCTCTTTGAAAACTGTGGTGTCTACACCGTCACAATAGATAACTGTTATCATGAGTATTTTCTAGTGGACAAGGTGTATGATCATAGCAAGGAGAAGCTGAAAGGAATGCTGAAAGCCAAGCTAGTGTGTGCAAAAGGATCTGAAATGGCCAGAGTTGTGATAAGAAGGACAATAAATCAAAGTCTGGGACTGGATCCAAATTTGGGCAATTAAGTTGAAGTTTTGAAAGCATCTTGAAGACCATATCTGAAGAACTTGACTTCTCTTCCTAAAAGTCAAGTTAGGGGGAGATTGTTGGGAATTTAAGATATGTTCAAGTATGGTTAATGTTGCTAATATATCATGATTACTACTGCTAGTAGATTTAATACTGCTTGAAAAGTTAGTGCTGCTATTTCAATAGTTAGTACTACTTGGAGAGTTAGTACTGCTAGTAGTTAGTACTGCTAAGGGATTACTACTGCCAACATGATTAATACTGCTGAGGAGTTTAATGCTGCTGAAGATGGTTAATACTTCTGAAGAAGGTTAGTGCTGCTTATGAGATGAAGACTAAGTATGGAATGAAGACAGTTGTGTAGAAGACTTACTAAAGTAAAGGAGATAATTATGGACTGAAGATCAATTGTATTTTGATAATTATCTTGTTATATGTCTTGTATAAATAGTATAGAAGTCTTTGATAGAATTAACTTTTGATTGATAAGTTATAGAGAGAGAATTTACCTCAAGATTCATAATCCTAGTTCTAGAGAAGTAGAATTCGTCTTGGTGAGCCTGTTCATCAAGATTGAGGTTTTGTTTGAAAACTTGTAACTATAATCATTCAATAAAGTTTACAAGTTGTGATTTTCTGATTCACTGTTACTTTGATAGTTGAATATTAAAGTGTTATTCCACAACTCCTTTAATATTGTTTCTGAGTTCATTATTCTTGTTAAGAATTAGATCCTGACAAAAAGAGATGAAAAGAGAGAAGAGAAGAGAGAAGGAAAGAAAGAAGAGTCTGAGCCGAAATATGGACGATGCTATAATTGTGGAAAACCAGGTCATTTTTCCAAAGACTGCAAGTTCAAGCGAACAAAGAATTCAAAATACTATGCTCGGAAATCACTAATTGCAAAGAAGGTGGAAGATGGTCAAAACTTAATGGCAGAAGAGGAAAATTGGTTCTATAAGAGTTCTGATGATGAAAGCGCACACTTTACTCAGGTGTGTATGATGGCCAAAGTGAATGAAGACACTGAATTATCTTCTGATCATTCCGACTGTGGTTCTGAGGTACGTATTCAATCTTTAAAAGCTCAGGTTCAATTTATGAAAGAAGAGTTTGAAAATTTGAAAGTCAAACTTAGTCATGAAAGACAAACATTGTTGAATTTTCTTGATGAAAATGCAATGTTGAAAGATGTTGTTAAGGAGAAAGAATCTGAGAAAGAGTTTTTGAAAAAGGACAAAGATGTTTTAAAAGCAAAAATATCTGAACTTGAAAGAGACCTTGTAAATTTAAATGCTGAAAAAGGTTAATTTAAAATCAAGTTTGAAGCATGTTTTCAAGAAAGAAACGAGGCATATTGTAAAATCAAACAACTGGAGGATTTAAATCTGAAAAGAGGACAGACTGAGCAAACATTAAATCTTTTAACTAACAAACTCCAAGATGTCCGATTTTATGATGTAAAAAAAGGTTTAGGTTTTGAAGCAAATAATGTTTTGAAAACAACACCAGAAAATTTGTATAATTTTGATAAGATGGGCTCTACTCCTACAAAACCTGATATTCGTGATACTTTTGTTACTTTTCTTAAAGGTAATGTCATGAATGATGATGACACTTCATCTTGTGCTGATTCAATTTCAAGGTTTAAATCTGTTGGTTTTACTTATAAAGATTTGAATGAAAGTTACAAAACAAGAAAGCCAGAATTTAGTGAATTTTTATCACTATTTTCTCCTTGTTTACCAACAGAGTCAACCAAGGTTGAAGCAAATAGTACTGAATCTCAGTGTCAGTATGATGAATCTGATTCAGAAACTGATGTTGAGAATCAAATTCCTTTATCTGATTCATTCACTTCTAATTCCTCAAAAGAATCAAAAGATGAAAATATCATGAATCAAAACCTTAATTCTGATTTTTCAAAAATTATGACTGAGGAGATCTTTACAGAAATGATGAATGCTTCAGATCATGTTCCTATAATAGAAAAGATGGAATCAAACTCTGAGGTGAATCAAGCATCTATCTTTGAGAAACAAATCACAGATCTTCAAAAGACAATTGAAGAGTTAGAAGATGAGAACATTGATCTCAAATTCAAACTTGACAAGTCTTCCGAAGAAAACAAAGAACTCTCTAGAGAGTTAACTTTTTTAAAAGATGATTTGTTTAAAAAATATCTAAAAGAGAAAAAGATGTTTGAGTCTCTAAACTGGAATATTCATTCTAATCTAGAGTTTAAAACTATTAATTCTAAAACTTCAGTTGTTTATACTACTACTCCTGAATATCCTCCGAGTATTTTTGAAAAGGGAGAAGCTTCTTGTACTTCAAAGTCAAAATCATCTTCTACAAAGAACGCTAACAAGATTCTATTTCCTGTTTCAGATATAAAAAGGCAGAATGATAAAGGAGAATGGATGAAGAATGTGGAAGAAAATAAAGTAGCTAAAAATAAATGTAGTATCAGTGATAGTGATAGTTTGATTTGTAAAAATTCAAACGTTTCCAAATGTCAAAGTTGTATGAATGCTTGTACTTCATTGGATAAATCTAAGCTTTTGACATTTGCACGTAAGAATTTTATCTGCAAACACTGTCATGATAATGCATTTATCATTCCTTCCATTTATTCTAAATCTAAAGTTGCCAGAAAAACATCTCTTGTCAAATTAGTTTCCAAATCTTTAACACATCAGGCTAAAGTTTTTCATGCTAAGGTTGATCATTTTTCTAAAAAGAAAAGATTTCATGAGCTTAATGTGAAAATGACATGGAAATGGGTACCTAAGCCTCGCTATGAGTGGTGAATTAAGGCTAAGGTAAATGATATTGATAAATTGCAAAAAACGAACAAGGAAGGACCCATCTGGATATGGGTACCTAAGCAGAAATAATTTGCTTATTTTGCAGGCCTCACATACATGGTATATAGATTCAGGATGCTCGCGCCATATGACAGGATTTAAGCATATACTTCACAATTATGTTGAGGAACCTGCCGGTACTGTAAGTTATGCAAATTCTGAGCTTACTGGACATATTCCAGGACACGGATCTTTAACAAATGGCATCGTGACAATCAAGAGAGTACTATACGTAGAAGGACTTGATCATAATCTTTTCAGCACAAGTCAGTTCTGCGATAGTAAATTCCGAGTTCGGTTTACTGATAAATGTTGTTATATTGAAGATAAAGATGGTCGTGCAGTTTTTAAAGCTAAGCGAAATGCAAATCTTTATTCTGTGAATTTTCCAACTCTTTCTGCATCAAGGCCTGTTTGTCTGATTGCAAAAGCTTCACGAGCTGAAAGTTGGATATGGCATCGGCGCCTGTCTCATCAAAACTTTGATGCGATAAATCAGTTGGCGAGACAAGGTATTGTCAAAGGTCTACCTGAACTAAAGTTTGAGATGAATTCTCTTTGTCCCGCTTGTGAAATGGGAAAGATGAAGCGAAGCTCTCATAAAGCAAAGACATAATTCTAATCCTCAACACCTCTTGAATTGATACATATGGACCTTTGCGGCCCGATGAGGACTCAATCTATCAACGGCAAGAGATATATTTTGGTTATGATAGATGAGTACTCCAGATACACTTGGTTGGAATTTCTAAGGAACAAATCAGATGCAACAGAGTTGATCATTGCATTCATCAAGAAAATCAAGGTTCGACTACAATTGCCGGTTCAATCTTTGAGATGTGACAATGGCACGGAATTCAAGAATGAAAAGCTTCAGAGTTATCTCATATCTGTTGGGATCTCTCACAACTTTTCTGCTGCTTACACTCCTCAGCAAAACGGCATAGTTGAAAGGAAGAATCGAACACTGGTGGAAGCTGCGAGGACAATGTTAGCCTATTCTGAGTTGCCAACGTTTCTGTGGGCTGAAGCCGTAGCCACTGCGTGTTTCACACAAAACCGCACGATTGTCATCAAAAGACATAAAAAGATAGCGTATGAACTTATTAATCGTCGAAAACCGAATATTAAATTCTTTCGTACTTTTGGTTGCAGGTGTTATATTCTCAATGATCGCGACAATCTTGGAAAATTTGACAAGAAGGCTGACGAAGGATATTTCATTGGTTATTCATTATTGTCTAAAGCCTATCGGGTCTACAATAGACGAACCAAGACGATCATGGAGAGTATTAATGTGTGTTTCGATGAATCATCAAAGTTGACTTCTGAACACAACAGTTCAGAACTCAAGTTCAAGAAAAAGGTTTCTATTCAAGACGGAATAGAACCCGCAATCAAACAGACTAAGTCTTCTGATCCAAATAAAGTTACATCTGAATTAGACTTATTATTTTTTGATGCTTTTATGGATATCTGTGCAGATTTCGAAAAATCAAGCATATCCGCATCAACTTCAGTGGTTCCAGTTATAATAGAAGACATTTTAGGACCTTCTGACAATGTCACAATACCAACCTCATCAGGTACATCTACACATATATCTTATGAAGGTACTAATGTTGATTCTGTGCATACGGATCTAAATTCTGGAACAGAAGTCCCGAGCACTTCTTCTATTGCTCCGGAAATTTTTACTTCAGAAAAGGATGTACAAGATGTTCCGAGTACATCTGGGGTTGATCAAGACTTACCTGCGGTCTATGATGAATATGAGGAAGATAATACTCATGCTGGTGTTCATCCACTTCCAAGTACAATGAGATGGACACGAGCTCACCCACTTCATAATATAATTGGTGATGCACAGTTTGGTGTATAAACGCAGGCAACATCTACTAATTTTTGTTTATATTCAAGCTTTTTAAGTTCCCTCGAGCCGAAAAAAGCTTCAGAAGCCTTGTGTGATCCAGATTGGATACTGGCGATACAAGATGAACTTCTGCAATTTGAGAGGAACAAAGTTTGGCGACTCATACCACTTCCAGAAGGAAAATTTGTTATTGGAATAAAGTGGGTTTTCAGAAATAAGAGAGACGAATCTAGAGTTGTAGTTCGAAACAAAGCTCGTCTTGTTGCAAAGGGTTATTGTCAACAGGAGAGGATTGATTATGAAGAAACTTTTGCTCCTATGGCACGACTGGAAGCTATACGAATCTTCTTATCTTATGCAGCTCACAAAAATTTTACGATTTTTCAAATGGACGTAAAATCTGCATTTTTGAATGGGATATTGCATGAAGAAGTATACGTTGATTAACCAGAAGGATTCATTGATCCAAAGAACCCTGATCATGTTTTTGTCTTAGACAAAGCCTTATATGGACTCAAACAGGCACCAAGAGCTTGGTACGATACTCTAACACAATTCTTACTCGCTTCAAGATTCAAGAAAGGTACAATTGATACTACTCTCTTTCTGAAAAAGCAAGGTGAGGATATGATTCTAATACAGATTTATGTAGATGACATAATTTTCGGTTCTACAAATCCAAAGTTTTGTAAAAACTTTTCAAGAATAATGGAATCTCGTTTTGAAATGTCAATGATGGGCGAACTGAATTTTTTCCTTGGTCTTCAAGTGAAACAGTTACCCGAAGGCATTTTCATTAATCAATCAAAATATATTCGAGATATTTTAAAGAAATTTAACATGACTGAGAGTTCAGTGATGAAAACACCAATGGCAACGGGCACACTTTTGGATGCAGATCTTTCTGGCAAATCAGTAGATCAAAAAGTGTACCGTAGCATGATTGGTTCACTGTTGTACTTAACTGCAAGTAGACCGGATATTATGTTTGCTACATGTTTCTGTGATAGATATCAGGCCAACCCGAAGGAATCACACTTCGTCGCTGTTAAACGGATTCTTAGGTATCTTAAAGATACTACCGAGTTAGGCCTTTGGTATCCTAAGAGTTCGTCTTTTGATCTAACCGCCTATACAGATGCTGATCACGCATGATGTAAGCTGGATAGAAATAACACCTCTGGTTCATGTCAGTTCTTAGGTGATAAGTTGGTTAGCTGAACGTCGAAGAAACAAAATTGTGTTTCTACATCCACTGCCGAGGCTGAATATGTAGCTGTCGCAAGCTGCTGTTCACAAGTCCTCTGGATGAGAACACAGTTAAAAGATTTTGGATATACTTACCAACGAGTCCCTATCTACTGCGACTCCAAGAGTGTTATTGCGATAACAGATAATCCAGTGCAACACTCTAAGGCAAAACACATCGACGTGCATTATCATTTTATAAAGGATCATGTCGAGAAGGGTGATATCGAGATGCACTTCGTGACTACAGACTACCAGTTGGCTGATCGTTTCACCAAGTCGTTGGATGAGAAGAGGTTTAACTTTTTAGTTAGCAAACTTGGTATGTTAAATGCCACTTCATGATTCTAGGAGGAGTTTTCTAGTCTTATGCTTTATTTGAATATATCTTGGATATTTCATCAAATGTTGACTGACTAAAGCGGAATCATTTTTATAATGATTACCAAAATCTTTTACTTGCAGGATATTTTATGTGACAATGGCTTTTGGATAATTCAGTTCAAAACTCGTATTCAAATGTTTTCTTCTGAAGGATGATTTCATGTTTATATCTTTTCAGAAAGTTTTTCGTTTGAAAGAGTGTTTAGAAATTATATAGTTATATTTTTTTTGATAAGTTGACAGTTTCAGATATCAAGGGGGAGGATATCTATTGTTTGTCAAGGATGCTTTCAATGTTATATTCATTTCAGGCGGAGTTATGGATTATGCAGTACAGGTATAAATTTCTAATCCTTATAGTCCAACACTTGTGAAAGAAGAACAACTTTCACTTGTTAAAAATGTTTTTAAAATGTTCAAACCACTTCACAATCTTAAACTGTTCTTTATGATTTGAGAAGTGTGAATTTTAAATGATTTTTGGATACTTAAATGTCTATCTGACCTTGTGTTCTTTAAAGAATAATACTTGGGTATTTTCTTTTCTATATACTTTGTCAAAGTATTCATACACACACTGGTTCAGTACATTCTTTTGACTTTGTTATTACCATGTATCAATTGTTGAATCTTTCTATGGTAATACTCCCGTTTGATATTCACAGTTGTTTGAATCAAACGTCATTTATTTTTAATGTGCTTTCATTGATAATATGTTTATATATTGTTCATATAAACAACATACGTCTTTGAATTCCCAAATATTTTTTTTCTTCATGATAATTTGATCTCATCTTAATCATTGTCAAATTCTCAAAACATTTCTATTCTTTCTTAATTATTCATTCATATAAAGTTTTGAGAAATCTTAAATGTTTAAAAATGCTCAAATTTCATTTATGATTTTTGATGAGCATACATACACTGACATATGATTTCTTGTGCTTTACATATCAAGAAAATCATTGAACAACATGTACTTTTAGGAACATGGGATTCAGTGTGAGTGCTTAATAGATCTTCCATGGATTCACAATAACCAGTGTTTCCTACCCCGGAAGAAATCCTTTGAGAGATTGAGGGGAGAGGGGTCTAAAAGAATTGCGTGTGGGAGTGAGCAGAGGTAAAAAGGAAATGAGAGATTGGTTAGACGTGAGCTTATATGTTTAAAAGAAAGTGGGTGTGAGAACAAAGTTAAAAGAATATCATAACTCTGCACCAAACATCTTTCTGAGTCGGGCAGCCACATTACTGATTGGTTCACATTTCTTTGGTGACCATCATTGAAATAGGAAAATATCCCATGTCATCTCTTGCATATAACCCCACAAGATACTCATTCTTTTCTTAAAAAGAGAATGTTTCACATTCTCTGGGGAAGCAGCACATAATCTATCGGATCTTCTCTTGGAAGCTACTGATATTGAAAAAGAAGGAAAGTTGCCCTACCTTCGACCCTTTCTCATGCACATTGAGTCCATGTACAATCATTGTTGTCTCAGTGATTTACATAATTTGAGCCTTATGAAACATAATCATTGTGCTAATTCTTTCAAACACAAGCACGAGCACACAGAGAATTTGTTTTTCTATCAGAACATTCATAGAATTACCTTGTGTTTTTTCAATGATTGAATGGAAGTATTGGGAGTCAACATCAAACCAGCTCCTTAAATTGTACATTCGTTGTACACAGTAACTTCGTGTTACTGACAGACATTTCTAACTGTTTCATTTGTTGATTCAGGGTTACAACTCATATTCATTTGAATTTGAAAAGATTCAGATGAATACATTTGTGAATCAAAGGCCAATACAGATAAGATGTCAGATTGTCTATTTCTTCGCACTGGGGAAATTGTTCTCAAATTTTCATAAGGGGGTGAGGAAAGTTCATGAAGACTGTACTCATTGGTTATATGGGGGAGATCATTCAATGACAGATCTGACCTTGAAGTGTTTTAATGATTTTGATTCTTACAAATCATTAAAAAGGGGGAGATTAATCAAAGTTCAAGATCAGATTGAAGTTTTAAAGATTTCAGGCGAGATAAATATTTTCCAGATGATCAAAGTCAAAGGTGAAAGAAAGCTTGTCAAAGAGATAGTGAAAGAAAATCAGAGTTTGAAAGTAAAGATGACTATTTAGAGTATTCAAAAGCTAATCCAAAGGGAAAGACAAGTTTGAAGAATTGTCAAAGATCATACAAAAGTGTAAAAAGACTTGAAGATGTCAAAGTTATGAAAGAGCAAAAGCTGAAAGCTGAAGACAATCCTGAAGATTAGAAGACCTAAAGATTATTGCTAATTTTTTTTAATCTTGAATCCAAAGGGGGAGATTGTTAGACTGGAATTGTATTCAAGATTAAATGAGGGTCTTTATGTATGTGTGGTAAGTTTGAGTGTGTGATGTAATTGTGCTTAGAAGGTTTGACCTTGCTTGGTCATGTTGACCTATATATAAGCAAGTCTTTGTGTTGTTTTAAAAAGAGTGTGTGACAAATCGTTATTGTTGTGGTAGTGATTGAGAGAGAGATAGAACTCATAGTTGCACACCGTGAGAACACACACAAACACTTTGTCTTGAAAGGATTATCACAAATAGGTATATGGATTGATGTAATTTGTGTGATTATATAAACAAAAGTGTTTTGTGTAAATTTGGATGTGTTTATGCTAGTAATTCCTGGGCCACAGCTTCTCCAACCTCCCACGATGATCTCATTTTCAACCAATGTAACCATGTTGCAAGCTTTGACATCGATCTGAGCCATTCTGAATTTACTCCCAACTCCTTTGATAGTCCCAATCTAATCAAGTTCTTATTGATTCAAACAAACAAACAAGATGAATTAATCAGATTAAAAATCAACATGTTATGTAATTCCAATCAAACAATTCGTAAAGATGATTTTCTCTCTCTAGAACTCTCTCTCTTTACAATCTACGTATGTTCTCTCAGTTACAAGTAGTTCCACACGACTCTACTTAAGGAAAAACTAAAACTAAAGTTATTTATAATAGCCACACAAATAAACAAAACAACAAGCGCTTACAAACAAAACTTACAAACTAAGACTTTGACTTTTGACTTCCACATGAGAGTTGACTTTCAGTTTTGACTTTCTTGATATTTGACCTTCAGTCTTCTATGATCTTGCATCCAACATATTTATGCTCTAACAATCTCCCCCTTTGGATTCAAGATCATTTTCAGAAAGATTTTGCAATTCATTCTCCCCTTCGTAAGTCTTCAACAAATTTATCTCTCCTTTGTGAATTTCTCAATTCAGATCATCTTAAACTTTGAAACACAATCTCCCCTTTCTTTAATAAACAAACAGTATCTTCAAGACTTTCAGTAATCTTCCCAAAGTTTGTTCTTCAAAATAGTAGCATTCTCCCCAAGGTTATAAAAACCTCTTTCCAGACTTCAGAAAGAAATTATCTTCAGTTTCAGCTCAATTTGCTTCAGCAAACATATATTCAAAGAAAATTTCAGTAAAATCCTCAACAATTCTGAAATCTTTGAACTCTTTCAGCTTTAAACAACAATCTTTCTTTAACATCTTTCTTTCACAATCAATTCATGAACATTTCTCCCATCTTTAACATTTCTTGATACTGTCTCCCCATTTTTTATGATAGAAGCATGAAATCATCAAAACTTTCATAAGAAGTGTCTCTAAAATCGTTTCTGACCATTGATCTTATCAAGAGCCGTTGATTATCTGCCGATCCAAAAGATATTCATCCGAATACTTTCAAATTTCGACAAATTATAAGTGTAACACCTGAATCAACAAATGAATCAGTTAAGATGCCTGTCAGTAACATGAAGTCACTATGTGTAATGAATACACATTGGAAAGGAGCTTTTATGATGTTCACTCCGCCAGGTCTTCCATTCAATCATAGAAACACCACAAAGAAATTTCTATGAGCGTTATGACAAGAAAAAAACAAATTTTCTTTTGTGCTCGTTCAAGTGTTTGAAAGAATTAAGCACATGATGATTGCTTTGTAAGGCTCAAAATTGTGTAAACCACTGAGACAACAGTAAGCAAAAACAGACTCTATTATGCATGATCGAAGTGTGAAGGTGGGGTAGACTTCCTTCTTTTTCAATATCCAGATTTCCAAATGAAAAACCATATAGCATATGCGTTGCGTCCCCTTGAAATATTGAAACATTTTCTTGTTGAGAAGAAAATGAGTAGCTGATGGGGTTTTTTATCAAGAGTTGACATGGGCTAGTTGCCTGTTTCAATAATGTTCACGAAGAATTGTGACACACTATTAATGTGGCTGCCCGACTCAGAAAAAGCTGGCACAGAGTTTGATATTCTTTTACTCTGATCTCACACCCTCTATCTTTTAAACATTGAGCTCACATCTAACCAAACTCTCTTTTCCATTTTACCTCATCACTCAACCCACACTCAGTATTTGAATTCTCACACTTGATCACTCAAGCATTAACTTTTTGGGTAGGAAACACTAGTTAACATGAATCCATAGAAGTTTCATTTAAGTCCTCACAAAAGAAACCCATGTTGTCCTAAAAGAATATGTTGCTCAACTGGTTTAACTTTTCAGTTAAAGCACAAAAGATACAAATCAGATGTATGTATGCTCAATGAGATATAATCATGAATATAAGAGAATTTTAAACATTGAAGATATTTCAAACAATTATATTGAAAGAATGACATGAATACAAGAAACTTGTTTGAAAATCTGACATTGTATGAAAAGATCAATAGAATGATTTATCGATTAAGGCTTAGGCCAACAAAAATTGGAATTTGTCTATACGATTCAAGATATAGACATTCTTGAAAGAAATTTTTCGAAATGAAATTACGCTCAAAATTCTATGAAGTACAATCGCGGTGTCTTACCATCAAAAATTTGTTTCAATTTAGAGACATGGTAAGAACTTCTTCAACAAAAAGTCAAACCGATGTGTGTGAATACTTGACAGAATATGGAAAAGACAATACACAAGTATTTATCTTTGGAAACACACGGTTTGTATATCATTGAAAGCACAAGTAAAATGAAAACATTTAAAATTACACTTCTATATTCATGAAATCGTTTAAGAATCAGAAGTGGTTTGAACATTTAGAAGCATGTTTTCATACCTGAAAGTTGTCCTTCTTTCAGATACATATGAGATTAAGAATAGACATAAACCTTTTCGTTCAGTCTTAAATCTCATGAAGTCAAACTGTAATTAATATAAGATATGATCTTCTAAGCTTACTCTCAAATCTGCAAACAGTCACAAAGTCATCAAAGCAACTTTATTCAAAACTTTATTGAAAAATAAAATGACATAAAGCAGTAAAACATTGAATATTCGAGTTATGATCTGAAGTAATCAGAATTCATAATTCATACTCCTTTTCTTACTCTTACCCCCCTGCATTTATGCATTAGAAAATCATCAGTGATTAGCATAAACAGAATTCATAAACTCCCCCTCAAATGAATGTAGATCATCTAATCATCTTCTCTCACTCTCCCTGAAATCATGAATACCTTTTAGTGTAGATATATTTTCATAATAAAGATAAAGGAATGAAGAAAAATAACAATAAGAAAAACTTTAATATGTAATCACAAATTATGTCTTGAGATTTAGCATAACAAGTTTCGAGATAAGAAAATTAAATCTCTTTTCATCGAGAGGCTTGGTAAACAACTCAGCAAGCTGATAATCAGTGTTTACAAAATAAAGTTCTATTGTACCTTTTTCGACATTGTCTTTTATAAAATGATATCGTACATCTATGTGTTTGGTCTTTGTATTCTATACAGGATTTGCTGATATTGCAATGGCACTCTTAGAGTCACAATATATCGAAATCTTGTCAAATTTGAAACCATAATATCGTAGTTTCGTCCTCATCCATAACACCTGAGAGCAGCAGCTAGCAGCAGCAACATACTCCGCCTCAGCCGTTGATGTGGAAACACACAGTTGTTTCTTTGATGTCCAACTTACGAGTTTATCTCCAAGAAACTGTATATGACCCGATGTACTCTTCCTGTCCAACATGCAACCTGCATGATCTATATCTGAGTAGGCCGTCAGTTCAAAACCAGTATCCTTAGGATACCACAGACCAAGATCTGTAGTGCCTTCTAGATATCTAAATATGCGCTTCACTGCAGACATATGGGATTCTTTTGGATTAGCCTCATATCTTGCACATAAACATGTAGAGAACATAATATCTGGCCTACTTGAAGTTAAATACATCAAAGAACCAATCATTCCTCTATAGGTTCTAACATCGACAGATTTTCCCGAAGGATCCATGCCAATCTTAGTTCCTGGTGCCATCGGGGTTCCAATTGTTGTACAATTTTCCATCTAAAATTTTCTCTGAATATCAAAAATGTACTTGGATTGATTTATGAAAATCTCCGTTGAAAATTGCTTGACTTGTAATCCGAGAAATAAGTTCATCTCTCCCATCATACTCATATGAAAACGTGACACCATGAGATTTGAAAACTTGTTACAGTATTTAGGATTTGTTAAGCCAAATATGATGTCATCCACATATATTTGAATAAGAATGATATCGGCTTTTTCCTTTTTAATGAACAAAGTAGCAGACCTAGTTTTTATGAGAAGCATACGCAAGAAACATTCTGATCACTTCAATGCGTGCCACTGGAGCGTAAGTCTCGTCAAAATCAATTCCTTTTATCTACCTATAGCCTTTTGCGACAAGTCGTGTTTTGTTTCTGATTACGATACCATCTTCGTCCTTTTTATTCTTGAATACCCATTTTGTGTTGATGATAGATTTACCTTCCGGTCTTGGTACAAGTCTCCAGATTTTTAAAGCTTCGAACTGGTTCAGCTCCTCTTGCATGGCAGTCACCCAATCCGAGTCAGCTAGAGCTTCTGATACGCGAGTAGGCTCTATCTTACTCAAGAATGAGTCATGCATACACATGTTCAAAGTAGCAGACCTAGTTTGCACCAGTAAAGTTGGATCTCCAATTATCTGGCTTATTGGATGCTCTTTGGTTCACTTATGTTCGTGAGGGAGCGGATTCGATGTAGATTGATCATAAAAATAATCTAAGTATCAACTGTCTTCTTCATCATTTTGTTCAACATTTGTTGGGATTGTAGTTGAAGTTTCTTGTACAGAAGTTTCAGTTGGGACAACTTGTTCAGTCTGTTGATTATTTATCATAGTACAACCAACTGAAGTAGGAACTTCTGGTTCAACATGCTCAGGTACAAATTCAACTGAAGGAGTAATTGTTTGACCTTGAGTTTCTTGCTAAACCGGGGGAACTAGTTCAGTTGATACATCTGAACTGGTTTGATGATTAGTCATTGAATCTTCTGACCTGTCAACCAAAACAGATTTAGGCAGTTTAGATCCAAGAAATGAATCATAAAAGAATTCAAACAATAAATCTAATTCAGATAAATGAGATGTAGAAGTAGATGCTTTATCTGAATTATTGTCTTTAACCGCAGGTTCTGGACTGATTTGTCCAGAAGCTAAAACTCCTGTAAGTACGGGTTCTGAACTGTGTTGTTCAGAATCCATTTCCTCGTCAAATGTAACATTAACGCTTTCTATCACAATCTTGGAGTTCTTCAAGTACACCCGGTATGCAGCAGATGTTTGAGAGTAACAAATGAAGATGCCTTCATCAGCCTTAGGTCCGAACTTGTTCAAATTCTCTCTGTCGTTTAATGCAAAGCACCTGCATCCAAAAACATGAAGGTGTTTATTGCTAGGTGTACGATTGTTTATCAAAGCATATGGAGTTTTACCAAACCGACGATGTATTATGGACCAATTTTGTGTATAGCATGCAGTCAAAACAGCTTCTGCCCACAGAAACAGAGGTTGATCAGATTGACTCAGCATAGTACGAGCGGCCTCAACTAGCGTTCGATTACGTCTTTCTACTACTCTGTTCTGTTCTGGTGTTCTAGCAGTAAAGAATTGATGCGTTATCCCGACCGATTCGAGATAATCTTCAACAGTTTTATTCTTAAACTCTGTGCCATTATCTATTCTTAGAAGCTTGACTGGCTTTTCTAGATTTACTTGGGTAGTCTTTAAGAAACTGATGATGACTTCGGGCGTCTCATCCTTAGTTCTCATAAATTTGACCCATGTATATCTCGAATAATCGTCCACAATAACTAAGATATATTTCTTGTCGCTTATGCTTTGCATTCTCATTGGACCACAGAGATCCATGTGAAGCAATTCTAGTGGAGAACTAGTACTCTGTTCAGACCTTGGCTTGTGTGCAGCTCTCTTCATCTTTCCTTTCTAACATGTTGCGCTTGGGTGTTCTTTCTCGTACTTTAGCTCAGGAAGTCCTTTGACTAGCTTTCCCGTGACCAGTTTATTGATATAACGAAAATTTAGGTGAGAAAGCCTTCGGTGCCATAACCAACTCTGTTGCAGTGAGGCTTTTGATAATAGACAAACCTGATTGTCAGTCTGGACCTTTGAGAGATTTATGGTGTAGAGGTTTGACTTTCGCGTGTCGACCAAGAGTTCTTTACCATCTTCAGTGCGTACAGAACACCGCTTGGCCTTGAAATTTACCTCTAGATCTTTGTCGCAAAACTGGACAATACTGAATAGGTTATGTCCTAATCCTTCCACGTAACTCACCTTCGTAAACGTCATATTATCTTGTATCACGTCACCGTAGCCTAGAATCGGTGAAAACTGATCGTTGCCAAATCATACATTCCCGCAGAATTTCTCTGTATAATTAGACAATAAATCCTTTTGCCCGGTCATATGCTTGGAACACCCGCTATCCAAGTACCTCATATGACGGGTCTGCATAAGAGAAATCAGGGAATAACAACTTTAGGTACCCATTTAAAAGTGGGTCCTAACGGATTAGCATAAGATTTTGGTATCCATTTATATATGGATCCTCTGAACTTTTGAAAAACAGTTGAAACAAATGATTTATGAGAATAAACATGATAAGTTCCAAACCAATCATAAGAATATCGGTGAGAGACAAAATCATTCCGTCTATAAGTAGATGACTTAGCAGTAGACCGAGATAATAGGAATTATTGATCTATTGTATATCTCTTGTAAGAAGTTACAAGGTTTTGTTTATTCAAAGCAACATTACCAACTACATCAGAAGTACTACTAATAGATCTATTACAATCCATATCAGAAATGAATTCTGAACTCTCATCTATCTTCTGTATTGGTCGCCATTCTGTTCCACCTTCTGACCTTTCCTTTCTTAAATCTGAAACAAAATATTTAGATTTGTTAGAAAAATCAGATTTATGAGATTGTCTTTTCTTTAGCTTACCAGTGTCAGTCTGTTTCTGTGAGCGCCGTTTCTTTTGCTTCTTACCTTTTGCATAGTAATCAGCATTCACAGAAACTGATTCACCAACCTTAGTTGATGATTCACCTATTTCATGAACACTTGGTAAAGCTTGACCATTTATAACAAAAGTAGAATGATCTGGAAGTTTGTTGGTTCATAAATTGTATTCAAGATTAAAGTTAAACTTAAGCGTTTAAATTGCAATTATGTTAAAGTTAATTAGAGGGTTTGATTTGTAATAAGTTAATAGTTATTATTAGTTGGGCCCAAGCCCATTAGGCCTATTAGGCTTAGATATAAATAGGTTTTATTATTTAGTTTTTAGGGTTAACCACCTATAATCACAATTATCATATTAGTGAGTTAGTCGTATTCTCTGTATTCAAGGTTTCAAGAACACACAAGGTTTAACTGATTATTCAAGGGATTGTGGTATGATTTTCTGATTTTCTGATCTTTATATCTCTTGATCTATATTGTGTTGTGTGTTAATTATCAACTAGATTAAACTGGGTTTAACAAGTGGTATCAGAGCCTAAAGAATCAAGTTTTCTGGATTAAAACTGTTTTTATCGATACTCACTGTGTGAAAATAGATTTCTTGAACTAATTCGTTTTTATGCTTGAAATCGATCTGATTATATTAGTTTTATGCTATTGAACGTTATATGATTGGTTAATTGCATTTAAATTCATCAATTGATTTTTTTTTTTGGTTTCTGGGTCCAAGAACTGTCGACATCTGTGTCTATTAAATTGATGCATGAAAATTGATTTTAGTAATTGTTCTTGTTTGGGTACTGGTCGATACATGTTATGGGTTTCAAAAGTCTGATTTTTGCATTTGATTGTGAGTCCTTGATTGATTTCTGGGTTGATTATTGTTTACTGGGTCGAGAGCTTCAAGAACATATCGGTCGTCATTCATCAGTCCGGTCCCGGTCGATATTCAAATCGACGGACTACCGGTCGACCCTTTTCACGCAAAACAAAGGTTTGCGTCACACACTTTACCTGTCAATATCGGTCGGGGATATCCCGGTCGACCTCGGTTCACTCCGGTCGATCCAGGTCGCATCATACCGGTCACTAAAGACTGGCCAACATACTCACAATATCCCCGCTCAACATCCCGGTCTCCTGATACCGGTCGTCACGTACCGATCAATACACTCTGTCCGGTTGACTCATTACCGGTCGAATACAAATACCGGCCCATTTATTTATCCGGTCAACATCTTACCGGTCAAAACAGCTTACCGGTCGACCTCTTCGGTAAAACATCCCGGTCGTGCAACATCCCGGTTGAATAGAACACCGGTCGAAGCAAGATACCGGTCACCCTCAGCTTTGCGCCACTGCCTTGTCACGCAAAGCTCCTCTTTGCGCGACCCACATCACACGAAAACCTCACTTTGCGCCAATAGTTACTCGCGCAAATCTCCTTTTGCGCGACAAACGTCTAGCGCGAGTTCCACTTTTGCACCATCCTTTACTAGCGCAAACCTCATTTGTGCGCCACTGCCACTGCCAGATTTTCTGTGGTTACCTTATTTGTATATTTTACTATGCGTGTACTGCATTTAATTATTTTTGGAAATTTATTTTTCTGAAAATTTTTGAGTGTAGTCTTTATCCAATACTTGATTCTAACGATCTCATCTAGTTGATTTTCTTGGTACAGATTAGTTTGATTTCTAACCACAGCTAAAGATGTCTGAAGGTTATAGCCTGGATTTTGACAAGATGACTCTTTATGAAGCAAAAGCAAATGTTAAATGTTTTGCTGGAAAGTTGTCAAGATATACAAGCATGGTCTTTGATTGTGAAAAAGAGATTAAAAAGCTCAAATCCGAGATTTTACCTCTTAAAGCTAAGAGCAAGGATTTAAAGATTCAGAACTCATCTCTTCTTACTCAGATAAATGTTTTAAAAGAAAATTCAAAAGATTCAAAGAAAGATTTTATCTGTTCAGTATGTATTACTGATTCTAAAATTGATTTTGCAGGAATAATTGAGTCTAAAGAAAAGGAGATATTACATCTTCAAGGCAAAGCTGAAAGAATATGAAAGTCTTAATTCTAGCTCAAGCTGGTCAAAGAAGGAAACAATGCAAAAAGAGCTAGATGAGCTGAGAAGAAAAGCAAACAATGCTAGTGAGACATCTGAAGGACTTAAAAAGACAAACTCTAGAATTTTTGCTGAAAGGGATTCTTTGAAAGAAAAGGTCTTCAGTCTTGAGGTGAAGATTAATATGCTGAAAGAAAAGGCAACCCAAGATGGAGACAACACAAAAGTCAAAGATGAGATGTTGAAGATTGAGAAAGAAAGAAAAGAATTTGCCAAGAAATTCTCTGATTTCTCCAGAAAAGCCTTTGAAGAAAAGAAATCTTTAGAGCTCAAATGTGTTAAGCTTTTTCAACAAGTTTCAGACTTTGAGAAAGTTATCATTCTGGAGAGAGACAAGGTTGAGAATGAGAAGAAGAAAGCTGAGCAGAATGATGTAAACAAAGACTTTTCTAAAGAAAAGAAAGATCTAGAGACTGAGATATCTGAGCTGTCAACAAACGTTCTGAAAGAAAAGAAGACGAAATATGTATTGCAAAAGAAGTTTGATCTGATTGCAAAGGAAAGAAACAGTTTGTCGTCAAAGATAAAGGAACTTGAAGAGATCGTATTCAAGGTGAAGCTGACTGAGCACAAAACGCCAGAGTCAATATCTCAATCACCGAGAGATGATCAAACTGATTCAGATTGCTTACTCAAAAAGGATTCAAGTTCACATGTTTCAAATGTTTTCTATAATCCTTTATGGTGATTCAGATGATAGTCTTACTTCTAAATCTACTGATCAGATTCGTCCTTCTAACCTTTTCTATGATAAAAATGTTGATGGTTCAGGTAACTTAAAGAAGAACAAGTCTCAGAAGAAAAGGATATGGAGAAAAGAAGATGAAGAAAAAGGCAGAGGAAATTGGATCTGGTTTACACTATCAATCTTTTCCTCTGGAAAACACTATCTCCAGAGAAAAAGAAAACACTATGCTTCTATAAAAGATTAAACACTATCTCCAGAGGAAAAGAAGAAAGGTAAATCATTTGTGCATACGTCAAATGCCAAATGGAACTATGCTTCTAAAGGTAAAACTTTTGGCAAACCTGATCTGGTTTACACTATCAATCAACTGATCAGGTTAGCACAAAAGAAAATTAGTTGTTCCTACTGTGGCTCAAATGATTTTGTAGGAAAAAGTTTATGTGAATAACTGGTATGGTTCTTACTTCATATCTCCTACTAGAACTGAAACTAACCTATTAGGACCCAACTACCAGTGGATACCAAAAGCTAAATCTGTGTTGCAGGCACCCAAAGTTTAAGGGGGAGAAAGAACGTTGACTTCTGAATACTACAGATCAGGACTCTTGCCTCATTGTCAAAAAGTTGACTTCTAAGTACAACAACATAGGACTCGATCTTCAATGACAAGAATGATGACTTCTAGACAATACAGTCTAGGACTCGGACTTCAATGTCAAAGAGTTTGACTTCTGAATTTACTTTAATCCTAGTAATTCAGAACTCGGTTTCATGATTAAGGATTAAGCACATATTAAGGGGGAGCTTATATGCTTTATATATTTTTACTGATGTGTTTTCTGATGTTTCAGGAAAAGATTAAATACTATTCTCACCGGAGAATATGTATAATGGCTCTTGAATAACACAGTTCAAGACCCGATCATCATTGGTAAAAATGAATTATACTATTCTCACCGGAGAATAAGTAATAATGGCTTTTGAATACTTAAGTTCAAAACCTGTACTCAAATTTTTTCTTCTAATAGGATGCTTAAATGATAACATCTTTTATAGAAGTTTTTGGTTTGAGGGGGAGCTAACTGTTATATCTCTTAGGGAGAGGAGATAAATATGATTTCTACCATCATTCTCATATTTTTCTGATGAATTGTTGTTTTACAGATATAAAGAGGGAGAACACTTAAATGAAAATATTCATTCCAGGGGGAGTTAAGGATTCTGATTTACAGGTATATCTTTCTAATCCTTACACTCTATCTGTTAGATCACATATCTATTGGATTCAAGATCATCCAATCTGAAGATCTAATCTGAAGCTAAAGCTGGAAAGTCGACTCTCGATATTAAAGTCTAATGTCGTTTGTAATAAAATAGTTAAAGTTATTTGTCATTGTATTTTATTGTTATTAGTTAATTTAGTTAGTTAATATCTAAGTTAGTTAGATATTTGTTAGTTATATAATATCTTATATGTTACATATTATTTAGTTTAATTGTTTAATATTGCAAGTTGATTAGGAAGTGTGTCTAAGAAGCTAGATATCATATCTGATATCTCAACAACTCTCTAATACAATCAGATCACTTAGAACACACACACAAAAGGTGTAAATCTGGAGAGAACACAAGAGAGATTCAAAGATCAAACCTTGTAATCATCGATTGTTATTAATCAAAAAGGTTGGTAATCATATTGTGTTGTTTTATAAGAACTTGATATAAACATTGTGGACCGACAATTGGTATTAGAGCCTGATAATAGATCAAAATCAAGTTTTAAGAAAAACGACTCTGTGTTCATATTTTCAAAATCATTTTCGAGATTTTGAGTATTTTAGTTGTGGAAATCGATCAGGTTGTGATCGATTACGGTGATAGATCGATTTGTGAGTGATTGATTTCGGTATAGAGTTGAAATCGAGTACCATTTTGTGATTTTAGTGATAAAACAGTCGACTTCTTAAAGTCATTGTACCATCGATTTTATTTTCAAAAAGTGATATTTATCGAGATCGGGTGGTCACAATCAGTACTAGAAGTGTTTTTAGACATATTGGTAGAGTTTGGTACTGCTAATCGACGTTGAAACAAGTTTTTAGTCGATTTTTCAAATGACAGTACGAACTCGCGCAAACACAGGGAAGAACTCACGCAAAGCCCACTTTGCATGACACACTTTGCGCAACACACGAATCACGCAAGTTCCACTTTGCGCAACAAACTACACACGCAAAGTCTACTTTGCGCAACCCTCGTAAAACGCAAAGCTCAATTTGCGCAACCAACGTATCACGCAAAGTCTACTTTGCGCAACACTCTACATACGCAAAGCCCACTTTGCGCAACTCAAAGCTCACGCAAAGCTCACTTCTCGCGACCAACGGCTCACGCGAACATCAGTTTTTGCGACTCATTTGAAAAGCACAACTCTACTTCGCGCAATCAACTTGAAACGCAAAGCTCTACTTCACACGATCTCCTTGAAACGCAAAGCTTCAGTTTGCGCAACACACTCTTCACGCAAAGCTCAGTTTGCGCAACCCACTCGTCATGCAAACCACACTTTGCGCAAGCAACCTCTCGCGCAAACCTCATTTGCGCCACCTTCTAAAAACGCAAAGTTTTTCCAAACTTAGAATTTTACTCAGAATGACATCCAGAGAAGCCCTTGCAATCGGACTTGACACCAAACCACCAGTTCTCTTTAGAGGAGAATACGAACAGTGGAAAGATCGGTTCCTGAACTTTATTGAAAGACAAGATTTGGGTGAATTCATCAGGCAATCGTTAGAAGAGGGTATTATGGCACCAACTTATGAGACTCGTATGGAAGGAGCTGTGGAAACAGAATATGAACTTAAATATCATGAACTAGGAGGTGATGACCTAAAAAGAGCGAAAGGCGACAGATTAGCTAAGTCATACATTCTACAAGGAATTCCAAACGAAATCTATGTAAAGATTGATAGCTACAAGGCCTCGGGCAAACAGATGTGGGATCAACTAGAGAAGATGATGTTGGGTTCAAAGGTTGGGAATCAGCTCAAACTTTCCAACTGCCTAAAAAGTTATGAAGAATTTAAAGGCAGAAGTAGAGAGTCTCTAGAAGGAACTTATGACAGATTCGTGACCTTGCTAAACGAACTAAGCAAGAACAAGATCATCAAATCTCAAATAGAGCTGAACGTCAAATTCCTCAGCATTCTCCAGCCTGAATGGAAGAGATTTGCCAGACAGATGAAGCAGATCAAGGATCTGAATGAGATTCCACTTCATGAGGTGTATGAAACCCTCAAACAAAATGAAGAAGAGGTGGATGAAATTCTAGATGAGAAGAGGAAGGAAGTGAAGACAGTTGAAGACATAGTTGCTCTTGTTGTGAAGGAGAAGAAGAACAAGACAATTGTGTATGAATCAGAAGAAATTGAAGTTGATGCAGACTCTGACTCGGATGAAAATGAACAACTGAATCAAGCAATGCTTATGCTGACAAATGCTTTTCAGAAAAAGTTCTACAAGAAGCCAAGTTCAAACAGTCAGACGTATTCTTCTGGTCCTAACAACTATGTCCATAAGAAAAGGGTTGAAGGAAGTAGATATGAAGGAAAGAAGTCTGAAGTAAAGAGAGTAGAGGAGAAGAAGCCGGAAGAGAGAAGGTATCATGCTGAGGGAAAGAGAATAGAGGAGAGGAAACCGGGAGAGAGAAAGTTTAAAGCTGAAGAATCCAGTCAGTCAGAACCACCAACGTGCTATAACTGTGGCAAAACAGGTCACTTTGCCAGAGACTACCAAAGACCAAAAGTCAGAAACTCCGATTATTACAAGAACAAGATGCTTCTTGCAAAGCAACAGGAGGCTGGTAAGGCACTGATGGCAGAGGATGAGTACTGGCTTGATCATTCAGACGAGGAAGAAGAGGATGAAGTAGTCAACATGTGCCTGATGGGAAGCTGATTCAGATGATGAAGAAGAGGAGGTATGTGATTTATCTTATTCAGATTTCATAAATAAAATGCATGCCATGAATTTAAAACTTCAAGGATTAAAGTCAAAGCTTAAGCGAGAAAAGGGTGTCATTACAAACAAAAACCAATCAATAAAGAAACTTAGCGATGAAATTGTTGAGAAGAAAGTATTGGTTGAGGTTTTACATAGAAACAATGACACCAGCGCGAAAGAAAAAACTATAATTCTTAAAGAGAATTCTGAAGTTAAGACTAAACTAAGAAAGAGTGAGCTTGATTTATATGAGCTTACGAAATTGCATTCTTCATGTACCAAAGAAAACTTTTCTTTACTTGGTAAATTAAAATGTTTGGAAGAGAAGTTATACAAAATGGGTCAAAGTGAATAAACTATTCATCTAAACAAACCCAAAGAGGAAATAGAGAAATGGGGACTCGGGTATGAGAATCCTCACTATCTTAAAAAGGGTAAATCTGAAGTGCCTGCACTTTATGATCTTACATTTTTAAAACTAGCTCGAAGAATCCCTGAGCATAAAGTTTTATGGACTGGATTGTCAAAAGAGGATGAAGCCAAGGAAACGGAAAAACGAAAGAACACAACTAAAGTTCAACTTCCATTTCGTTATGCGAAGTTGAATTAAAGTTATAATGATGATCCAATATATCACAAGAAAACTCTTTCAAATGACTTCTTTCAGAGTTATTCTGTCAAAGAAATGGAGGCGAAGCCTATTCAAGGTAAACTATATGTCCCTCCTCTTGTTTTAGAAAGTAAAATTTCTGAACTCGAGAATTATTTAATAGATGAAAGACTTTTGATGAATATTGAACAAAAAGTTTTTTCAACTGTGTTCACAAATTCTGTTCTTTCTAAGGCTTCAAACTCTGAGGATATGTTTGGTCTAGCAAATAAAGGGTTTGATTTTCTGAACTCTGACGGTGGTTTAGATGATTGTTTTAATCAATTTGACTTTAATGCAAAACTTCCTGACTATTCATCCTTTGTTAAGAAATCTTTGGGAAAAACCATTATGCCTGTTAGCAGTGCAACATCAACGAAAGTTGATAACTCAGTCTCTGTGAAAGCAAAGAGTGCTAAAGGTAAGATTATATCTAAGCATTCACAGAAACAGAACACTACTGGTCATCCGAAGAAGAAGCATTCGTTTGTTGCTCAGAAGTCTAACTCTCGAGTTTCACATGTTTCAGATCTGAGCAAGAAAAGGCTAGAAGTTAAATCTCAGTGGCAATCGAAATAGAAGCTTGACAAGACCGTTAAATTGTTTTGTAGTGTTAATTGTAGTAAGACTTCGCCTAGTAAAGATGTCTTAATTGCTGATGTTGCTATTTTGAACTCAAAACTTGTTGTTTCTCGTAAACAATATACAATGAGCAATTATTTCAGTTATCTTTATCTGCTAGAAAGTCTTCTATTTATGATAAACATGTTTCTACTTCTTGTCAAGATTCTGAAGATTGGTTTGGCAATTATCATGTGCATTCATCTAATTATAATGCTTCAAATGAATTTCAAATGAAAAGAGGACCCAATTTCAAATGGGTACCAAAATCTTGTTCTAACACAGTAGGACCCAAATTCCAGTGGGTACCTAAGGCTAAATCTGTGTTGCAGGCACACAAAGCTTAAGAGAAATTAAGGCTTCTAAGTAAATCACCTTAGAAACCGAACTTCAACGAAGTATGACTTCCAGACAAAACAGTCTAGGACTCGTTCCTCAAAGAAACTAGGTTCTTGAATACAACAGTTCAAGACCCGCACTTCACAAATAAAACAATGGCTTCTGAACATGCCTGTTCAGAACCCGTGCTTAAGAGAAATTATGGCTTTTGAACACATCAGTTCAAGACCCGCTCTTCAATACTCAAAGAGTTTATTCCAATTTTGTCATATGAATATCTAAATTCATTATTTCTCTTCTGCAGATCCGTCATATGTGGTACTTGGATAACGGATTTTCCAAGCATATGACTGGACAAAAGGATATGCTGTCTAATTTTAAAGAGAAGTATTGCGGCACAGTCAGATTCGGCAACGACCAGTTTTCTCCAATAATGGGATACGGTGATGTACAACATGACAATATCACGATCAAGAAGGTGAGCTATGTTGAAGGCTTACGGCACAACCTGTTCAGTATAGGCCTGTTCTGTGACAAAGACTTAGAGGTCAATTTCAAAGCCAAGACGTGTTCAGTTCGCACTGAAGAAGGCGAGGAACTCTTGGTCGGTACTCGAGAATCAGACCTCTACACAATTAACTTGTCAAATGTCCAGACTGACAAGAAGGTTTGTCTACTATCGAAAGCTTCGATCCAACAAAGTTGGCTATGGCATCGACGGCTTTCTCACCTCAACTTTCGGTACATCAACAATCTGGTCAGTGGAAAGCTCGTCAAAGGACGTCCAGAGCTCAAATATGAAAGAGAGCATCTTTGTGCAGCATGTGAAAAGGGAAAGATGAAGAGGGCTCCACATAAACCAAATCCTGAACCAAGTACTAATGCTCCGTTAGAGTTATTGCATATGGACTTATGCGGTCCGATGCGAACTCGGAGTCTAGGAGGAAAGAAGTACATACTCGTTATCATGGACGATTACTCGCGATACACATGGGTCAAGTTTCTACGTTCAAAGGATGAGACACCTGATGTTCTCATCACATTCCTGAAGATGACCCAGGTGAATCTGCAGAAATGAGTCAAGCTTCTCAGAACAAACAACGACACAGAGTTCAAGAACAAGAAGGTTGAAGAATATCTCGAATCTGTCGGGATTTCACATCAATACTCTGCTGCTCGAACGCCTCAACAAAATGGAGTGGTCGAAAGAAGAAATCGTACGCTAGTCGAGGCTGCTCGTACTATGCTAAGTCAATCAGACTTACCTCTTTTTTTGTGGGCAGAAGCTGTTTCGACTACGTGTTATACACAGAATCGTTTCATGATACATCGCAGATTCAAGAAGACTCATTATGCGTTAATCAACAACCAAACTCCGACAATCAAATATTTCCATATATTTGGGTGTAAGTGTTTCATTCTAAATGATAGGGAGAGTCTCAACAAGTTCAGCGCCAAGGCGGACGAAGGCATCTTCATTGGTTATTCCTCAACATCAACTGCATATCGTATCTATCTGAAGAAGTCAAAGACGGTGATTAAAAGCATCAACGTCATGTTTGATGAATAAATGGCTTCCGAACAACATAGTTCAGAACCCGTTATAACCGGAGTACTAGTTTCAGGGCAAATCAGTCCAGAACCTGCGTCTCAACAGAATAAATCAGATGAAGCATCAACATCAACTAATCGTTTATCTGATTTAGACTTATTATTTGAATTGTTTTATGATGAATTTCTTGGATCTAATGTAAATAAATCTGTTGTGGTTGACAGGATGGAAGACTTAACGACTACTCATCCAACCAGTTCAGATGTTCCTATTGAATCCAACGCCCCAATTCAACAAGAAATTCTAATTCAAATGCCGACTCCAACAGTTGAAGAAGTGACAAATGATGAAGAGACAGAAGTAGCTGAAACAGTAGGATGTTCTGTACAGATCCATCTACAGCCGAATCAAGCTATAACTGCTGAGCCTTCTGAACCTACCACTTCAACTACAATCATCATTCCTCCTGAACAAGCTGAAGAAGGTAGAAGTGGATTTATAGATGATACAATTGACATACATTCATATAATCCACTACCTCATGAACATAAATGGACCAAAAAGCATCCGATAAGCCAGATCATTGGTGATCCATCAAAACTGGGGCAAACTAGGTCAGCATCAATGAACATGTGCATGCATGACTCCTTTCTGAGCAAGTTCGAGCCAACTCAAGTATCAGAGGCATTTGTTGATCCAGAATGGGTGATCTCAATGCAAGAAGAGCCGAATCAGTTCGATGCACTTCAAGTCTGGAGACTCGTACCAAAACCTCAAGGTAAAACAATTATAGGTACGAAATGGGTTTTCAAGATAAAGAAAGACGAAGAAGGTACCGTTATCCGAAACAAGGCGAGAGTTGTAGTCAAAGGATACAGACAAGAGGAAGGAATCGACTACGACGAGACATATGCTCCTGTGGCGCGATTAGAGGCAATTAGAATGTTTCTAGCCTACGCAGCCCACAAGAACTTCACGGTCTTTCAAATGGACGTGAAGACTGCCTTTCTGAATGCCATTCTGAAGGAGGAAGTCTATGTCTCTCAGCCAGAGGGTTTTGTCAATAAAGAGAAGCCGAATCACGTCTACATTCTCAACAAAGCACTCTACGGTCTGAAACAAACTCCTCGAGCCTGGTATGATGTCCTTTCCAAATTTCTAGTCAAGTCTGGTTTTTCAAAAGGAACGGTGGATACCACTTTGTTTATCAAAAAGGAAAAAGCCGATATCATTTTAATTCAAATCTATGTAGATGATATTATTTTTGGCTCTACAAATCCTAAGTACTGTAAGAATTTTTCAAACCTTATGGTGTCTAGATTTCAGATGAATATGATGGGAGAGATGAATTTCTTTCTTGGATTACAAGTCAAACAATTTTCATCGGGTATTTTTATCAATCAATCAAAATACATTATGGATATTCTTCGGAAGTTCAAAATGGAAAATTCAAAACCGATTGGTACCCCAATGGCACCAGGTACTAAGATTGGCACCGATCCTTCGGGAAAGGCTGTTGATGTTAGGACTACTCGAGGGATGATAGGTTCTTTAATGTATCTTACTTCTAGTAGGCCAGATATAATGTTTTGAACATGCTTATGTGCACGATATCAGGCCAATCCTAAAGAAATCCATATGTCTGCTGTGAAGCGTATATTTAGGTATCTGAAGGGCACTGCAGATCTTGGTATGTGGTATCCTAAAGATACTAGTTTTGAACTAACAGTGTACACAGATGCAGATCATGCAGGTTGTATGTTAGACAGGAAGAGCACGTCAGGACATGTACAATTCCTCGGTGATAAGCTCGTAAGTTGAGCATCGAAGAAGCGACTTTGTGTTTCAACTTCAACGACCGAAGTAGAATATGTAGCTGATGCTAGCTGCTGTTCTCAGGTCTTATGGATGAAAAATCAATTGTGCGACTACGGTTTCCACTTCAACAAAATCCCGATATACTGTGACTCCAAGAGCGCCATCGCAATAACAGCGAATCCTGTTCAACACACAAAGACGAAACACATAGACGTCAGGTATCATTTTATTAAAGATCATGTTGAAAAAGGAACAATTGAACTTTTCTTTGTAAAAACTGATTATCAGCTTGCCGATTTGTTTACCAAACCTTTAGATGAAAAGAGGTTTACCTTTCTTGTCTCTAAGCTTGGTATGCTAAATCTTAAGATCTAATCAGTAGTTACCTATCAAAGTTTTCTAATTGTATACTTTTTCATCATTTCTTCATTCTTAATTCTGATTGATATCTGCACTTCTATATTCTGTTCATGATCCAAGGGGGAGTATGAGAAGAAATTGACAAGTGGTCAATCTTATTTTGAGGGGGAGCTCATAAGATTTCTGCATTTACCTTTTATGTCAAATTTTTGTAATGCAAGATTTTAGGGGGAGCTCTTCAAGTCAAAGGAGTTTGGATATGACTTCTGATTATTACTGATCAGAACTCATACTTTAAAAGTTTTACTACTTTTTTGTCTTTTCAATTTAAGTGAATAAATTTTACTTTGACTTGACATAAGACTTTTGAAGAATTTTTGAGAGATGCTTACAAGTTCATATGTTTATGAATTTAAGCTTAGCTTCATGAGATGTAAGACCGCACGTTAAGGTTCAATCCTTTATCTTAATCTCATATATGTTTGAAAGAAGGACAACTTTCAATCATTGAAAACATGTTCTTAAATGTTAAAATCACTTCCCGATTTTTCATCAGATTTTATATTTTAGGAGTGTACTTTAAATGTTTTACATGAGCTTACATGATAAGCCAAACCAGTTTGAGCAACATATTCTTTATAGGATATACGAAATCATTGTGCTAGGAATTAACACAACTTCTATGGAATCACGTTAACCAGTGATTCCTACCTACGAAGTTAATCCATAGTGATTGAGTGTGAGAAGTCGAAAAGATATGAGTGTGATTAGAGTGAGAAACATGTTTAAAAGAAAGAGCGTGTGAGAACAGAGTTAAAAGAATATCACAACTCTGCACCAACTTTTCCTGAGCCGGGCAGCCACATTACTAGTGTTTCACAATTCTTTGGTGAACATTATTGAAACAGGCAACTAGCCCATGCCACCTCTTGATCAAACCTCACTATCTACTCATTTTCTTCTCAACAAGAAAGTGTTTCACATTTTCAAAGAGGATGCAACACATTTGCTATCTGATTTTCTTTTGGAAAATCTGGATATTGAAAAGAAGGAAATCTGCCCCACCTTCGCACTTCAATCATGCACATTGATTCTGTGTTTAACTTACTGTTGTCTCAGTGGTTTACACAAATTTTGAGCCTATAAGCAATTATCAAGTGCTTAATTCTTTCTATCTCAAGCACGAACACACAAGAAATTTGTTTCTTTGTCATAACGTTTATAGAAAAAACCTTTGTGGTGTTTCGATGATTAAATGGAAGCCTTGGGGGTTTCAACATCAAACAACTCCTTTCCAATGTGTATTCGTTACACAAAGTGACTTAGTGTTACTGACAGGCATGTTAACTGATCCATTAGTTGATTCAGGTGTTACACGACTATTTTTAATGGATTTGAAAAGATCTGGATGAATATCTTTTGAATTGACGGATCAAAGGCTCCAAGTGGTTGACATTTCTTACTCAAAGTTTTGATGAAGTCGTTGCATTTTTCATCAAAAAGGGGGAGAATCTAAAGCTTGAAGAAATGTTCAGTCCATTACATTACAAGACCAAGAACTGCGAGATCAAAGTATTCTGAAGACATGCTGATTTCATATAAATTTTCTTTGAAGATACTTTGCTAAAGCATTCTGAGCTAGAGAAAGAGATTGCATCTTCTGAGCTGAACAAGAAGACTGAATTGCTAAAATCTTTTTAGTAATGATCTTGATCCAAAGGGGAGATTGTTAGATCACATATCTATTGGATTCAAGATCATCCAATCTGAAGATCCAATCTGAAGCTAAAGCTGGAATGTCGACTCTCGATATTAAAGTCTAATGTCGTTTGTAATAAAATAGTTAAAGTTATTTGTCATTGTATTTTATTGTTATTAGTTAATTTAGTTAGTTAATATCTAAGTTAGTTAGATATTAGTTAGCTATATAATATCTTATATGTTATATTGTTAGGGCTATTTTGTTAGTTAAATAGAAGTTCAGGGTATAAATTGTCAAGTTATTAAAGTTGTAAGCTTGTTGGGCCTAAAAGCCCATAAGCCCGTCAGGCCTGCGTGCCTAAGTATTTAAAGTCTTTCCTTCGACCGGTATCTTGCATATTCCGGTCTTTGATTCGACCGGTACATTGTCTATACCGGTCCTTTGCTTGACCGGTACCCTGCTCGACCGGGTTTTTTTTTCACGATCATTTTGCAGTGCATTTCTTTTAGCCCCCGTACTTCAAGGTTTCAGTAGTGTGTCATTTGTGACCCGAAACTTTCAAGTTTCACAATTTGTCACTTTCGGTCCCTGCACTTTCAAGTTTCATCTCTCTTCAAAGCCGGAGCGAATACATTCTATTCGAAACGATCAAAATGGTGTACCTACCAAGGCTGCAGTCCAAAAGAGAATATGAAGAGTGGAAAGTTCATTTTTTGAACTGTGTGGACGAACATGAGGTGGGTCCCTACATCAGATTATCTTTGACTGAAGGGGAGATGCAATCCCAGATTCCTACAGAAGCTTCACCTGTGGAAAAGGAGGAAAGAGAGAGGGCTAACAATATAGCTCGAAATTATATGACTGATAGTATTACTTGTGAATTTTTTCGTGACATTTTTAGTGAACTTATTGATCAAATAAATACCTACAAAATGACAGGAAAAGAGTTGTGGGATTGTACTGAATGGTTGGTGTTAGGGCCAAATGAGATTTTAAAAGGAAGAAAATTGGAAGCTCAGAACTCTGAACTAAAAGGAAAGATTTCTATTTTGGAAGCTAAACCTCAGCAACCAGTCTCCGCTGAAAGCTATGAGGAAAAGATCTCTGATCTGAAAGATGTAAATGCAGAACTTCAAAAGCGTTTATCTGATTTGGAGCAACTGCTTGCTAAACACAAATCTGATTTTGAGACTAAAGAGAAATCTTTCGCAAAGAAGTTCTCAGAATTCTCGAGAAAATGTGCTGATGAGAAGAAGGAAGTTGAGCTGAAATGCATAAAACTTTCTCAACAAGTTTCTGCTTTCGATAAAGTAATCATCCTTGAAAGAGAAAAGTTTGAAAAAGAAAAGAAGGCCATTGAACAAAAGAATGTGGGATTCTTCAAAGAAATATCCGGCCAAAGAAATTATGCTGAGAAGGGATTTGAAGAAGAGAGAAGCATGTTTGAGACTGAGATCAAAAAAGTTGACTGCCAAGTTATCTGAACTATCTGAGAAGGCACTAAAAGAGTAGAGAACGAAGTCTGAATTCACGAAGAAGATTTACCTGCTTGTTAAAGAAAGAGACAACTTTGCTTCGACGATTAAAGTGCTTGAAAAGTCTGTATCAAGTACAAATCAGAAATTTGTCTCTCCACAAAGGTCAGTTAAATCTTTTGATCGGATTCGTAAAACTAACCTTTTCTATGATAGCAATATAGATGGTTCAGGTACACATCAAAGAAGAAGGAGATACAAAGATGAGGAACTGGTCTGGAAGAAGAAACCAGTTGAAGATGAGCTGAAAGAAAGAGAATCGTGTGTACATGCATCTAATGCCAAGAAGAACAAAGCGAGTAAAGGTAAACCTGATCATATCTACTCGAGAGATCAATTACTCAGGTTGTCAGGTAAGAAATACCATTGTTCTTATTGTCGTACACATGATCACATTCACAAATCCAGGGATCATTTCTGGTATGGTTCTTATTCTATATCCCCCACAAGAACTGCAACTAACATTCATGGACCCAAATACCAGTGGGTACCAAAGCCGAAAACTGATTCTTTGTTGCAGGCACCTACTGTCAAGGGGGAGTAGAAGAACAATGGCTTCTAAGTAAATCAGCTTAGAACCCGGACTTCAACGAATTTTGGCTTTTGATCACATGACAGATCAGGACCCGTTCTTCAACGTTCAGACCTGGATATTTTGCAACTATCCAGGGGAAGCTTAAAAGACCTAAATCATTATATCATGATTTGAGGGGGAGCTTAAAAGTAAGTATCTTCTAACTCTAGATCTCTGATTGTTTGGAAGACGAACAACTTTCCAGCATGAAAAACAGTTTCTGAAATGTTCAAACCACTTCTGATTTTCAAAAGGTATCATGAATCTAGAAGTGTGAATTTACATGTTTTTCACTTTTTGCGCATTAATGTTTAACTGACTGTGTGTTTCTAAAGATCAATACTTGCGTATTATCTTATACTTATACTGTAACGTATTCACACACACAGGTTCAGTACCTCATTTGTATTTGTTATTACCATGTCTCATAGCAAAACAATTTTTCGATGGTAATACCCCCGTTTGATATTCAATGTTGTTGAGCATCTATCATTATTCGAAATTTGTGCTTTCATTGCTAAATTGTTTATATTTGTTCATATAAACATAATATCCAATTCTTTGATACCCTAACCAGTTTAGTTGATCTGAATGATACATTGTCAGACTCTCAAAACAAATCTCGTGATTTCATTTCATTCATTCAATATTATTATTTTGAGAAATCTTCAAAGTTTAGTTATTCAAATCTAATGAGCATACATTTTGAAAGTGTTATCTTATTTGAGCTTAAATGTTCAAGTTAAGCTGTTGAGCTACTATTCTTTTTAGGACTTACATGGGTTTTGTGTGAGAACTTAAACAAAACTTCCATGGATTCACGTTAACCAGTGTTTCCTACCCCGGAAGTTATCCTTGAGTGATTGAGGGGTGAGGGGTCTTAACTCAAAGAGTGGGGGAGATAACTCATCCGGTTGAGTTTTTCTTATTGTGTGAAAAAAAATTGAAAAAGAGAGTTTGGTTAGAAGTGAGCTTTAATGTTAAAAAGAAAGAGGGTGTGAGAACAGAGTTAAAAGAATACCAGAACTCTGTACCAACCACTTTCTGAGCCGGGCAGCCACATATTCTGATTGGTTCACATTCCTTGGTGACCATCATTGAAACAGGCAGTGAGCCCATGCCAACTCTTGCTATAACCCCACCAGCCACTCGTTTCTTTCTTAACAAAGAAATGTTTCATTTTCTTTGGGGACGCAGCATATCTGCTATCTAGTCTTCAATCGGAAGATTTAGATATTGAAAAAGAAGGAAAGTTGCCCCACCTTCACACCTCTTTCATACACATTGAGTCCGTGTAATATCTGTTGTTGTCTCAATAGTTTACATAATTTGAGCCTGATCAAGCTAAGTAGCTTCAATCATTTCTACACTTTCACGAGCACACAAGGAATGAGTTTTCTTGTCATAACATTCATAGAAAATTCCTTTGTGGTTTTTCGATGATTGAAGGAAGCCCTGGGGGAGTGAACATCACAAAAACTCCTTTCCAATGTACATCCGTTGTACAAAGTGGCTCTGTGCTACTTATAGGCATACTAACTATTTCATCTGTTGAATCAGGATTACATTGTCCGTTATGTCTGTATTTGAAAAGATTCGGATATATGCATTTCATGAATTGACGGTTACTCAGATCAACGGATGAAGAATATCATATTATCATAAAGGGGAGATCAAAGAATGCGTTGAAATTGAAGAAGTTTTGATGATCATGATGCTCACAATCATCAAAAAGGGGGAGAATTTTTCAAAGTTCAATTTCAAAGTTTTGAAGAAAGAAAGTTTGTTTTTCTGAAGACGGTCTAAAGATCAAAGAGATGAAGATATGAGTTTAATGCTATGCTAAATTTGTGTGTCATGCTAAATTTGTTTTGTCTGAAGACAGTAAAGTTTTCAAAGTTTGTATTGATTCTTTCCCATATCATGTGGTGTCTGCTACAAGTTTCTTCATTATTCCTCCTACGAGCTGATTGAAACAAGTTCTTAAGCTGAAAGCATATTCAACTCGCGGTTCAAAGACAGATTCTTTTTTTTAAACTGAAGATGCATCGTGGAATGTCAAGTAACTCTCACATTATCTTTATTGTGTGCTGATCTGATGTGATTGAGTTTTTACAGCTGAAAGCTGCTTGATAGTGCATTCAGTCGATGTTACTGTACATTGAATCCGGTTACAAAGTTGATACTATGAAGACCAAGAGCTTTATTCAAGGGGGAGCGTGGAAAGACATGAAGACATGCAACACCAAAGTTCTTCAAAGATTCAAGAGGGAAAGAAGATCAAGGCCTGAAGTTTTTCAAGAAGATAAATGCTTTATTCAACTTTAGGGGGAGATTGTTACGACTAAAAGTCCTGTGCGTTGAAAGTGGAATAAAGTATTTATAAGGGTTCGTAATGTAATTATTCTAAAGTTAATTAATTAGATGGGCCCAAGCCCATAAGCCCGTCAGGCCTGCGTGCCTAAGTATTTAAAGTTATTTTCTATTTCATTTGTAAGGTTAGAAGTTCATAATTTCATTATTCAGTTTTCTAGTTATTAGGTTTACAAACCCTGATCAGAAATTCTCTCTGTAAACCTAAACCTTTGAAGTATTATCAATCATATGACTAGTTGCTGTGGCCTATAATATGTTCATCTTTGATTGCTGATTATTCTGTTTTGCACTGCACTGGGATATACAATTGGTATCAGAGCAAATAGGCAAAAAGGTTTGATCCCGTAAAAAGGTTTGTCTAAAACCCTAAAATCAATTACTTGTGATAATTGCTTTATTTGCTTTAATTTTTATCTGATTAATCGATATCTGCAAAGTTAAGTTTTTGTGTCTGTGATTCTATCGAAATCTCTCTTCTGAAAAATTAATAGCTATCGATCGAATCTGGAAATATCATATATTTGCAAAACATCGGTCTAAGTGAAGTGAGTTCTCTGTGTTATCGCATTCGGTCGATTAAAGTTTCTGGGTTTGGTTTCGGTCGAATCCCAGAAATTCATCGTGTTCTTCGGTCGATTCATCGTGTTTATCGGCCTTATATGTTAATCGATCGTATCTGTTTTTGATCGATAGTTATTCGACCCGAGCCTTCGACCGAGAGTTTGTAAACACCGGTCCTTACTTCGACCGG
The DNA here is from genome assembly GCA_954870635.1 of Arctium minus. NCBI lineage: Eukaryota > Viridiplantae > Streptophyta > Magnoliopsida > Asterales > Asteraceae > Arctium > Arctium minus. Next base: position 115,465,568 of record OX941080.1, on the reverse strand, counting down.
GTAGTTGTGATCTTCGGTCATTCCCTTCGACCGGACCTTAGCATTCCCCGGTCTTTCCCTTCGACCGGGTAGGTGCATCGACCGGACCTTAGTGGTTTCCGGTCTAGCATTCGACCGATACTCGGCTATTTCGGTCTTCGTCCTTCGACCGGGTACTTACTACTCCGGTCTTGCCATTCGACTGGGTACTTGCTACTCCGGTCTTACCCTTAGACCGGGTACTTGCTTACTCCGGTCTTACCTTCGACCGGTATCTTGCATATTCCGGTCTTTGCTTCGACCGATACATTGCACTCTCCGGTCTTTCTTTAGATCGATATCGTGTTAGACCGTGTCCGTGTGTTTTTGTGTTTCTTTGTTTTATTAGTATATTTGGATCATCCTGCTTGTCTAACGATCATTACAGTGCTCTTAAGTTAAGAAGTAAAGATGAACTCAAGGGAAGCTTTAGCCATCGGTTCTGACCAAAAGCCCCCGGTGCTCTTTCGGGGAGAGTACCCTCAGTGGCATGACCGATTTATGAACTTCATAGAAGCAAAATCCGCCTATGAAGCAATATACAAATGCCTGACTGAGGGTCCACCAGATTGGCCAATGAAAGTGGTACCAGGAAACCCAGCTGAAGGAAGGCCAGAGCGACAGATTCGAAAATCTCTTGGTGAGTTTACAATGAAAGAAAAGGATTTGTACGATGCAGAAAAGCTAGCAAAATTGTACCTTCTTCAAAGTCTGCCAAATGATATCTATGCTTGTATAGATAGCTTCAAGGATTCATCGAAAAAGATGTGGGACCAAATAAAGAAGATGATGATGGGAAGCCACATCAACAACCAGCTAAAGGTGACCAACTGTATCACCAGATATGATGGGTTTAAAGCAAGAAAAGGTGAAACGCTGACTGAAACCTACGAGAGGTTTAATATGCTTCTGAATGATCTTCAGAAGAATAAGATCACAAAGACGAACACGAAAAACAATATAAAGTTTATGAATAACTTACAGCCTGAGTGGAAACCGTTCATCTCCCATATACGCCACACTCAGACCCTGGAGAAGTTGTACCTTCACGAACTCTATGAAATGTTGCTCCAGGACGAAGAGGAAGTGATGGAGCTTATTGGGAACCAGAAAGCAGAGGAAAAGCCAGTAGCTGACCCATTGGCACTCGTATCTGATAGAAGAGTCAAGTCCGTCAGCCGCTCATCTGGAAAAGAGCCCGTGCTAAGTGATTCTGAACCTGAAGATCCCGATAGTGATTCAGATCCAGAGCTCACTAAGTGAAAGAAGCTATGGTGTTCTTGACCCAACAACTCCAGAAAAGGAAGTTCTTTAACAAGTCTTCCAACAAGTAAAGATTCTCTACTCTCCGTGATCATCGAGAAAAGTCTGAAGGTAAGAGACGCTTTGAAGATGGTAAGAAGCCCGAGAAGAGAAATGAAGAAAATCCGAAAGACGAGCCGATCAAATGCTACAACTGTGGTGAGGTTAGGTCATTTCGCCAAGGATTGTCGCAAACCTGTTAAGCGCAACTCCGACTACTACCGAGCCAAGCTGCTTCTGACCAAAGAAAAGGAAGCCGGTAAAGCTCTAATGGCTGAAGACGATTACTGGTTGCAAGTGTCGGATGAAGAACCTGAGGATGCTGAAGCTCATTTGTGTTTCATGGGCAAACATTCATCACCGTCTGACACTGATGATGAAGATCGCAATGCTATATGCCAGGTATGTGCCTGTTATCAAGAAGCTTTACTTGATCAGATGCAACTTTCAATGCACAAACTTGACTCTTACAAGCTACTCTTAAAATAAAAAGAACAACTTCTCTCATCTCTGGAAAACCGTGTCACTAAACAGGCTGAATTTATGGAAAAACAAAGCTTAGAAATTTCTAGCTACCTGTGCACGATTTCTAATTTAAGAGAAGAGAATGAGAGTTGTTCAACAGAGTCACAAAAGCTAAAGACCAAAGTAGATGACCTGACCAATGAGCTACGTACGTCTGAGACCGAGAAAATTGATTTGATAACTCAAAACGTGGCTTACAAAAATGAGAACATAAGGTTATCTAATCAGTTAGAAGAGCTTGAAAAGAAACTCTATAAATTTGGTCAATCTGCTCAAACGCTAAAGCTAATCGCACCAAAAGAACCCAAGTATGGAAATGCGGGTATCGGTTACGATAACCCTAATTATTTAAACAAGGCTTTAATCAAAGTTCCTACTTTATATGCATCTGAATTCTTTGGATTAGACAAAATATTTCCAGAATATAAAATACAATGGGCCATACCCACTGAGGAGGAAGACTTGGAAGATAAGTTGAGAAGGGAAAACTCCGTTCTTACTAAAAAGACAGTTCCTTTTGTCTATGATTCTTTGAATGCTACTTACTATGATGACAAACCCCGTTCTCTGTCAACCGATTATTTTCACAGTTATTCTCAAGCTGAACTAGATGCTAACACTGTTAAAACTGAGGAGGAACCTCTAGCTCACAAAGTGTATGTTCCAACTCTGCTTTTAGAAAAGAAACTTGTTCAGCTAGAAGAATCGTTTGCACTAGAGAGGGAAAATTTTCAAAAGGAAAAACAAGTTCTTTTATCCCAAATTAAGTGTCTCAGTTTAAACAAAAAGGAAACTATGTCTGATGAGGAAAAAGAACATTTCCAGACATAAATAAAGAAGTTACAATCTCAACTGGCTGCTATGGCAGCAGATCAACTGAAAGAGCAACTTCAAAAGGCTGAGCCTCAAACTAAGCCTTCCATTCTCCAAAGTGATAAATCTCATTTGTCTGAACACTCTTATCCTTCCTCTGACACATCTTCCTTCAAAGCTTTTATGGGTGACTCGTCACCAATCATTTCAAATAAGGGAAAAGAGCCTCGTGTTTTTTAAACGGATCAGTGTTCTGATTGTAAAAATGCTTCCGCAAATGATCCGCTCTCAACAAACTCTTCCGCTGTCCTGAACTCCTCAAGTGATGAGGTCCTCTCAGATGAGGAACTAGAATTTTCTGCATTCTTGAATTCTGAGGTGTGTTTAGATAGTGATTTGAGCCAATTTGATTTTAATCCTTCTCTACCTAGCCATGTTGATTTTATAAATGAGTCCTGTGAGCCTCCGGTTAAATTTTATAAGGGTGAATGTTCCACATCTGCCCCACAAAAACCTTCTGTGAACAATTCTTCAAAATCTTCAAAGTCTAAATCTAAAAAGCGTTCACAGAAGAAGAAAAAGACCGATCGCTCTCAAAGGTCACAATCTTCAGTTTTCAAATCCTCTAACTATGGGTTTAACGGCATTTCAGATATGTTTGGTCGGCGGAAAGAAGTGAAATATGCTTGGGTAGCTAAGAAGTCAAAAGAAAGCACGGCTACATCAAAATTAGTTGATCCTGTCTTAAAGTCTAGAAAGAACAATAACAATCATGATGTCTTTATTTCTAAACCTTTAGTTGAATGTAATGGAACTTTTCCTTTAAAAGTTTATTCAATTCCGCAATTACTTCAACTGTCTCATGATTGTCTGTGTTGCTCTTATTGTGGATCAAATGATTTTGTTGATAGTCGTTATGCATCTTATTGGTTTGGCTCATATCATATTGCTCATAATCATTCTCATTGTGATGTTTCCCGTGATAGACAAAGACCCAAATCTAAACGGGTCTCTAAGTCGGGTGTTAAATCTAACCCCAAAGGACCCATTTACAAATGGGTACCTAAAAAGAAATAACCTGTTTTGCAGGACGGTCATGTGTGGTATCTAGATTCAGGCTGCTCCAAGCACATGACCGGAAGAAGGGAGCTTCTCACAAACTTCACCGAGAGGTTTTGTGGGAATGTGCGTTTCGGAAATGATCACTACTCTCCTATCAGGGGTTACGGGTATATTGTCAAAGATAACGTCACGATAAAGAAAGTCTTTTATGTCGAAGGTCTCGGTCACAATCTCTTCAGTATCGGTCAATTCTGCGACAAGAATCTCAAGGTTACTTTCAAGGCTAAAAGGTGTAGCGTTCGGACTGAAGATGGAAAAGAGATCCTTGCTGGAACGCGCTGCACCAACCTCTATACGATTGACCTCTCGTCCTTGAAACCCGACAAGGAAGTCTGTTTGTTGTCCAAAGCATCTGCTGAACAAAGCTGGCTATGGCATCGTCGTCTCTCGCACTTGAACTTCAAGAATATCAACAAGCTGGTGCTCGGTGGACATGTCAAGGGTATGCCAGATCTAAAGTTTGCAAAAGATCATCTGTGTGCTGCCTGCGAAAAGGGCAAGATGAAGAAGGCGTCTCACAAGCCTAAAGTTGTTCCTAGTACTTCTCGGTCCCTTGCGCTAATCCACATGGACTTATGTGGACCGATGCGCGTTCAAAGCATTAATCACAAGAAGTATGTCCTGGTGATGGTTGGCGATTTTTCTCGTTACACGTGGGTCCGATTTCTCCGCTCAAAGGACGAAACTCCCGAGTTGATAATCTCACTTCTGAAAAGCATTCAATCCAGTCTCAACCAAATAGTTCAGACCATCAGGACGGACAACGGCACTGAGTTCAAGAATCAAGTGCTCACCGGTTATCTCACCTCCGTGGGTATCTCCCATACTTTCTCAGCCGCTCGTACTCCTCAGCAGAACGGGGAGGTAGAGCGTCGAAACAGAACTCTGGTCGAAGCAGCGCGCACGATGTTATCCCATTACAAGCTACCACTATTTCTTTGGGCAGAAGCCGTTGCTACCGCTTGCTACACTCAAAATCGGTCTATCATCAACAAGCGGTTCAACAAGACACCGTACGAGATCATCAACAAGCGCGTCCCGAACATCAACTACTCTCATGCTTTTGGATGCACCTGCTTTGTCTTAAATGATAAGGATGATCTTGGAAAATTCAGCCCCAAAGCGGATGAAGGAGTGTTTATCGGCTACTCCCAGCAAGCCAAAGCCTACCGTGTCTACAACAAACGGACGAAGACCGTCGTTGAGAGCGTAAACGTGACTTTTAACGAGGCCGCTGATATGGCTTCTGAACACCTCAGTTCAGAACCCGCGCTTACTGGTGTGTTAGCGTCTGGACAACTCCGTTCAGAGGCTACACAATCTCCGGTAGATCCAAATCAAGCGTCCACGTCATGACCACATCTTTCTGATTTGGATTTGCTGTTTGAATTCTTTTATGATGATTTGTTCAACTCTAAGCCTAATGTTGTTCAAGCACCAGAAGTTACACAGGTCACTGGTCCTTCCGTCGATGGTGGACCATCTTCTTCTGAAGTTCCCCCCTCAACTGCTATTGAATCTGAAACACCAAGTTCGAGTGATCCTTCTCCGATCGAGAATGTCCCTGCTTCTTCACCGGAACAAGTAGGATCTTCTGAAGTGATCCCTGCTGACGGTGCTCCTGAAGTTCCCGATCCGGCAGTCCCGGATCCTGCTACGCCTGCTTCATCTGCTGAGTCAACCTCTGCTTCTATCTCGACTCCAACGAAGGAACTCACACCTCACAGGCCGTCATCACTCGAAGCAGTTCAAGACCTACCCCCCGGTGGTTATGTGGATGCTGACAGTTCTCACCAGACATATCAACCTCATCCACACACCACCAAGTGGACTCGAGCTCACCCCCTTCATCAGATCATCGGTGATCCCTCCACACCAGTTCAGACTCGATCCGCCACTGCGAACGATTGCTTATTTTCCTCGTTCCTCAGTCGTATCGAACCTTCCACCGTCTCTGAAGCGCTGAATGATCCGGACTGGGTAATCTCTATGCAAGAGGAACTCAACCAATTTGAGAGCCTCAAAGTATGGCGCCTAGTTCCCCGAACTAAGAACAAGACGGTGATAGGGACAAAATGGATCTTTAAGAACAAGAAGGACGAAAACGGCATCATTGTTAGGAACAAAGCGCGTCTAGTGGCTAAAGGATATCGCCAGCAAGAAGGAATTGATTACGATGAGACATTCGCACCGGTTGCCCGCATTGAAGCGATCCGCATGTTCCTCGCCTACACCGCTCACAAGAATTTCATCGTCTTCCAAATGGACGTGAAATCCGCGTTCCTCAATGGCGTTCTCAAGGAGGAAGTGTATGTCTCGCAACCTGAAGGCTTCGTGAGTTCTGAAAATCCGAATTACGTCTATTTTCTTGACAAGTCCCTATACGGTCTTAAGCAAGCGCCACGAGCCTGGTATGATGCACTCTCATCCTTCTTAGTTAAGTTTGGCTTCTCTAAAGGTAAAATTGACACTACTTTATTCATTAAAAGAGAGAAGAAATATATCATTCTTGTACAAATTTATGTTGATGATATAATCTTTGGCTCCACAAACCCCAAGTATTGTCAGAACTTTTCTTCCTTAATGAGTAAACATTTTCAAATGAGCATGATGGGGCAAATTAATTTTTTCCTGGGTCTTCAAGTAAAACAATTACAAACAGGAATTTTCATTAATCAATCTAAGTACATCTCGGATATTCTTCGGAAATACCAGATGGAAAAATCTTCACCTATGAAAACCCCCATGTCCACTACTCTAAAGCTTCACTCCGATCCTGACGGTAAGGATGTGAATGCTACTATTTATAGAGGCATGATTGGCTCTCTGATGTACTTGACGGCTAGTCGGCCTGACATTATGTTCTCGACATTCTTGTGTGCAAGATTTCAGTCGAAACCTAAAGAGTCTCACTTAGCTGCGGTTAAGCGCATTTTTCGATATTTAAAAGGTACTGCTGATCTTGGTTTGTGGTACCCAAAAGAGACAGGTTTTGAATTGACAGCCTACTCGGACGCTGACCATGCTGGAAACATGCTGGACCGGAAAAGCACGTCGGGTCATGTTCAGTTCTTGGGCGATCGTCTTGTCAGCTGGGCTTCCAAGAAGCAAAACTGCGTGTCCACCTCCACCGCCGAGGCGGAGTATGTAGCAGCCACCAGTTGCTGCTCGCAAGTCATCTGGATGCGCACCCAGCTCAAAGATTATGGGTTTAATTACTCAAGGATCGCCATCTACTGCGACTCGAAGAGCGCTATAGCCATATCAAGCAATCCCGTCCAGCACACGAAGACGAAGCATATTGATGTGTGACATCCGTCATAAATTAAAATCTTCAAGGTTAGAATCCTTTAAGATATTAGAATAGTTTATATAATTTACTTTTCTAGAATCTAATTAGATTGGTTAGATTAAAATTTTTTTTCCCGAAATATCTCAGTAGTCATTTAGAAAGCCCGGTTCGGATCAGTAACTGACTAAAACGTCCCATAAAATGCCAAATATTATGTCACATGTCTAAAATACCTAAAATAATGAGGTTTATATTATTTAGGTAAAAATATATTTATTTGTCAAAATATACTCAATTTAGAGAGAATTGAGAATTTATAAATTGTCGGTTCTCAATTTATCTGTTTTATTTGAGAGTTTATGTTGTAATTCTTTTAAAAAATATATATATATATATTTTTTTTTGAAATGGGCTTGTAGAGGGGCCGGCCCTCCACCCTCTCCCTCTCTTTTTTTTTTTTTTTAAAAAATTACAATTTGAAAGCTCATTTCAACTCTCAAAATTTGGATACCAACTTTTCACCTCCTCATTCTCTCTCTCATTTTCGATTTTCTTCATCAAAACTCCTCCAAGAACACAAAAATTTCCAGCAAAATAAGGGTTGGTTTAAGATCAAAACATCAAGATTATTGAGGATTTCAAGTTTATTTCATCATCTACACAAGGTACAAACCCTATTTCTTCATTTCTTCAAGTTTTATTCAAGTTTGTTGTTTTGAACTTTATAAAATCTTCATGCATGTGTAGAAATATTTCATTTATAGTTTAGAAGTGAAATGGACATCATTTATGAATAAAACATTCATAAAATGATGCCATAAGATGATCTTCCATGAAAAACCAAGTTAAAAATTGAAATATTTGAGTCTCTTGTTGATTATGTCAATTTTATCATGGGTGCAACTTTGTGTACGAAAATTTTAATGTTTTAGTTGGTTTATAATCAACATTTTAGTAGTAATTTCAAGTTTAAACAAACTCTTATGATAAGATTATTCAATCTTGTGTGATTAAGAGTCTTGAAAATTGATAATTGATGAAAAATCACTTATTTGGTGTTCTTTGTCTCATGCAACTCACTTTGGATGAAATTTTGTAGTTATAAATGTGTCCAAGGTGTATGTTTTCATTCATAGATCATTATTTAGTGAAAAAGGGTTTAAATCCAATTGGTTTCACAAGAAACTATGGAAAATGGACCCCTTATTGCTTAATACAAAAACCTTGGTCTACACAGCTTGCTGTCAAGAATGGAATTTCCACTTCCAAGCTGTGTATCTCAATATTTACTCCATGAAATTTGGGCTTTTGCTTTCATACACTAATTTGATGAGTTAGTTTTCAAATGAATCAAGAATCACTAAAAATTATGAGGTTTTGGTCATTCAAATGTATTTTAGAAGAAAATTGTGCAATCTGTCCCGAGCTGACAGATTAGTACACCCTACTTCTAACGACCATAACTCCCTCATAAATCATCTAAATGAGGTGAACTCTTTTTCATATAGTATATTTTTGAGTTATATTTGCATCCATATATGTATCACTGAATTATGTTGAGTTTTGATCCTCCAAAAGCATGCCACAACAGAAGTGCGCAACTGATTCAAAAATCAGTAACCTACTGTTTTGTAGAAATTATTTGGGGCATCAAAACACTTCCAAAATTCATGAGATTTTACCTTAGAGTTCTTAATTCAGTATTTTATCTCTTATAAAAAAATGGTTAGGATTGTCAATTGGGAGGTTGTATTTTGAAAGCCATTATGTGGTTACAATTTCTGGACAGCAAGTGCTGAAATCCAGAAAGATGGTTCTAAAAACCTCAAATTTATGTATTTTGGTATAAGAATGTTATAATGATCATCAATTCTCATTTTGACAATAAAAATACATACATTGGCATTTTATAAGACGTGGGATTGGTTAGTTAGGCTTAAGAACTGGATTTGACATTTAGCACTCTTTGTGCATCTTTCTCTATAGGAAATTTAGAAGCTCTGGGATAGGGGATTTTGCTATTGCTTATCTTGCGTTATTATTCGAGGTGAGTATTCACAGCCCCACTTTTATTGTTTTGATTGAACTTGGGGTGAAAAGCATGTTAAAAATGGAATATTTAAAGATTCATGAGACTTTGATATAAAGCATTATGTATGGAAATTTATGAGGCTTTGTTGTAAAGCGGTTGGTGTAGAAGTTATATGACATGTATGTCAATGATATGTTGAGTTTTAAAAATAGTTAAGTCCCCGGGTACACTACTAGTTAACCCAGAAATGGGCCTATAGTATTAGTGGATAGCGCTATTTGGTCTGACAAGCCCACCTTATACTGACGAGTAGGGGTGCACTGTACTAGAGAAATATGACTACACATGTGGTTAAAGCCCACCTCTGAGGTAGATCATGGGGCGTTGATTTGGTCCGGAAAGGTTTAGTAGTGGCTCAACGTGGTTATATCAATGCATACCTTTTGTCATATAAGCTAAATTATGATACTCATGAATCAATGGATTGAAGTATGGATTATGCGTATGATTTTCAAACACAGCTTGCATATAAACTTGATTTGTGCATATTTAAAAACCTGTGAACTCACCAACTCTCGTAGTTGACCATATTTTGAACATGCTTTTCAGGGAACAAGAAGGTACATGGAAACGATTAAAGTTTATCTCTTGTGTAAACCGCATGCAATACTTTTATAATAGAGATTTTTGTACTTCAACTTTTGATGATGTAATTGGATTGTAATCTTTTGGAACATATTGTAAACAATGGTTGAATGTATGGTGGTATTTCTTTCTGTATCCTAAAGCTATGTCTATCGAACTGTCATGTTCCGTGTTTCCGCTTTAGCGGGGTGTGACATGATGTGCGTTATCATTTTATAAAAGATCACGTGGAAAAAGGTACTATCGAAATCTATTTTGTTAATTCAGAGCATCAGTTAGCAGACCTGTTTAGCAAAGCCTTGGACGATAAACAATTTAATTACCTTGTGTCCAAGCTAGGTATGCTAAATCTGAAAGTTTGATCCGTTCGCAGCTCTCTACGAGTTTCTTTCAATAACGAATGACTGTGACAACTGCACCAGTGACTTGTCTCTGGTTTCTATTATTCACACTCCTTGGTTATTGCATTTTACTCGTTCAGTTCTGTGTCAGTTACGAACTTCTGTATCAACAAAGTAGATTTCGTGTGTTTCTCGTTTTTCTTGTGTTCTTGTTTTTGTTTTCGTGGTGTTTTTCGTGAGTTTTGTGCAGTTCATACGGATGGTCCCTGAAAGGAGTCTGTGGTTTGTGATGGATCTTCACACCAATAATGTGTTCATGGGGAGCACGATCGTACGATGTTCGGTAAGGTTCCTTAGTCCTCCGTTCCAGGGGGAGCAGGTAAGTTTCTCGTCGTGGGGGAGCAGTTTCTCGTACTCCACGCAATGTCCGAGGGGGAGCAATTTTTTTTTTCTTTCTTTTTTCCCTTAGGAGTTATTTTTTTTGTTTAGGTTCATTTTTTTATTAAGAAAAATACAAAAATATTTTCAGTTAGGTATTTTTTTTGAAAAAGCCAAAAAAAAAAAAAAAATATTTGTTTTCATACTTAAAGTTTTTTTTCTTCTCTTTCTAAAAAGTTTTGGTTGGACCGGCCCATTTCAGGAACCGACCCATGTTTGTTCTCGGCCCAACCCTGCGACCCAAATCGATTCGACCGGGGTATTTAAAACCCCGGTCTTCGTCTTCCTCATTCATCAAAACCTTCGATCTTTGTCTCTCATCTCTCTCTCGAGTCGATTCGACCGAACACTGCTCTCGATCTCGTCTCTCTCTCTCTCGATATTGCTATTTGATCACAGGTTTGACTCTATATTCGTATCTTTATATGTGTTCAAGCTTTAATCGATCCATAAGTCTTACATTTCGGTGTTGAAGTTTGATTTCGATCTGTTTGTGTCGATTCGAGTTCTCCGGTCATTCTGTTCGACCTAGATTTTACCGGTCAAATGTGTTCACCGGTCGAATATGTTCATCGGTCGAATGTGTTCACCGGTCGAATGACTTCCGGTCATATAGTTTATCCGATCGACCTTTATCCGGTCTTAGGTAACCTCCGGTCGAAGACCATAACCGGTCAAACTCTTATCTGGTGGTTTAACCACCGGTCGAATACTTCATCCGGTCGAATGTGTCTCGGTCAAATGTCTTTCTCCGGTCGAATGGTCCCACCGGTCAAATGGTAACCCCGGTCGATGACCACATCTGGTCTTAGGAGACCCCCGGTGGAAACCATATCCGGTCTTAGCTGATCCCCGGTCTAAGACCTATCCGGTCGAAGAACTTATCCGGTCGAATCCTTGGTCCTTTTGTTGCTTTGTCTATGATGTGAATTTGGTGGTTCTCTGTGTTGGTTTGACTCCATTAAATGGGTGTAGTTATATGCGCCTTGGTGACTGACCCTCATTCCCGAATAAGGCTTTGTTCTTCCAATCTTATGGAGTTATTAACGGTTGTGGTTTAAACCATGGCCATGTAACTCCAACGGCTTTCTTTTATTTCACCTACCTGGGTACTAACCGACTATCTCTTCACAGGTAGAATGGCGCAAAACCAACCACCTGCGATTGATCCAATCGCCGATGCGGAACTGATTCCCGAGGATCAGTTCCTCCCTCTTACAGCCAATAACTACCATCTCGATGTAACCCAACCTGCTATTCAATATCAGGTCATCATCGAGATACTTATGGGGCATCCAATCTCTTATGCACCTACGGAAACTACGACCGTTCCAGTCCTATGCTTACAGCAGTTTTGGCACTCTCTCCGTGCTTTAGAGGCCGATGGAGAATTCCACCTTGAAGGTCGGATAGATCATACACCAGTGCTTCTCACGTGTGATCTCTTCCGACAATTCCTTCGTTTACCGACCGCCGGATCCGTTCCAGGCCGGTAAAGCTTCGACCCGATGGTTTCTGATGCTACACTGTGCCCCGACCTTCTCTCCTTAGGATACAGCGCAGAACTTCGCATTCCATCAACCTTTAACCGCAAGTACCTCTCGACGATCTGGTACACGATGTTCACCTACATAAATCGGTGCCTTTCGGCAATAACGAAAGACATTGATCAGACGAGTGCCCCGATTCTTCGCATATTTCACGCGGTGGCCTTCAATCGGCACATGGATTTTGCCGACTTTCTTTGGTTTGAACTCGTTCAGAGAGTTCGGTCTACAACATCTTGCCGACAGAATTTCATTCCTTTCATGAGGTTCTTACAGATTGTCATCCGGAACTTCATGAATCTGTATCCCGAGATACAGCGCCGGTCTACGCACCCAACTTGCCCACAACATCTTACGCGCAAGATACCTTCCCGCGCTGATCCAGAAGGTGTTGTCGCCCGACAAATCCCAGTCGGGTTACTAGACTATGCTCGTCCTACGGCACTGAGTGTCATAGCTTATAGGCACACACACAACATTCAAGCTCCTATGGTCCGGCAAGGACCGGCAGGACCTGCCCAGGGAGCAAGACCTGAGCGACGTGAGGGTCCGCGTCCACGAACGAGAGGCGGGAGCGTCCGGATAGCTGGGGCTTCCGGACAGGGTGTGTCGAGAGAAATAATTGTGAGGGGAACAGGTGTGGGCAGTGCCGTTGGACCGATCCAGGTTAGTTCTTCTAGACAACCATCTTCGCCGACGCCAACCGAGACTCAAATGGCAGAAGAGGCAACTGATTCTGAAGCTTTTCTTGTTCAGTCCTCTTCTGTCGTTGCTACTGAAGACACGACAGCGCATTCCGACTCGGAAGAAACCCAAATTGCACCATCGACATCAACTGAGTCTTCTGACTCAGATGGTGACGATGATCAACCCCCATCCGGAGAGATAAAGAGAGCGGAGGTAATACATAACGAGCGTACACGAGTGACGGGACAACCATCATCAGTTGTATCTCCTCTAGCCACGTCTAGCCAGGTAGCCACATCTGCTACCCAGTCTCATGTGTTGAGACAGGGCATTGAAGAAGCCGCTGTAGACCTAGCGGCGCATTTGCACACCCCACTCAGCCACTCCACCATCTCTCAACAGATGGTGGTTTCACATTCTCACGGGGATCTAGCACATCCGTTATCGGGCTCTCACTTGGAGGGTGCCGATATTGAAACAAGAGAACAGCTGCCCCCGTTCTCGACATCTTTGAATGCACGGAGTCTAGAGCCTTTTGCTATATCTGCCATTCCTAGGACACAGATTCCATTTTCGGCTATCGTCGGTCGCCTAAGTGGCCCGGCCGGAACACCTATAGTAATACCGTCTTAGGAAGGTTTACGAGGATTGGGTGGAAGTCCTACCACAGATATCATCACGCCAGCTATGAGCGTAGGCGGCTCGACTTCAACAGTCGTAGCTCAAACTGGAAGTCTAAGTGACCCAAAAGTTACCCCATCTGAGTTTGTCTCAAGGGAATACCTGGATGGCGCCCTAAATGTTGTCCAATCTATGATGAGAGAAGAGGTGGCCAACCTCAAACGCATGATCAAAGGCAAAGGTCCTGCGCTTGAGCCTGAGCCCACACCTACTCCACCTTCCTTACCCGCTACGGATCTTTCAATCCCTGAGCTTAAATCCATTCTTCTTGACAAACTACTAGCCCAGTCTCTAACCGAACCCACCCAGGATGCCGATTTGTTATCACTGCTTCATTATCAAGCATCCACACCTACCCCACCAACCCCCCAGCCTATTGTCTCTACTGAAGCCTTCCAGATCCAACAAGCCATGCTTCAGTCACTTCAGCAAACCGTAGTTGTTTTGACTGAACACCTATCAGTAGTGGAGGATACCTGTCGTAGCCAGGCAGAACGGCTCAAGCGCCAACATGATGATCAGGATGATCCTGATCACCATGAGGGGGAGAAGCGCCAACGCCTAACTGAGCCGGAGACACATACGGTGGAATCAGGTCAGGTTGAACAGGGTTCGGGTTCCAGTACAAGAACAGAGGGACAGAGACAGGAACAGGAACGGGAACAGGTGACAGACTTGGTACTATATGACTATCCGACGGTTGAAAAGCCTGAGGAATTTGAAGATGGTTCTCCGATAGTTCCTGAAGATTGGGCAATAATACTAGATCCGTATGAAGTGGCGGACACGACAGAAGAATGTGCTAATACTGAAAGAGCTCTGGTGGTTATGCAAGAAGAAATTGATGAAATACTGCATCCAGATGATCAGTCTTCTGTCGTGGTTCCTTTATTGACCTATCTAGTTGATCACCCTGACTTCACCTCAACAGTTTTTCCCGAGAAATATCCTCCAGCTTCACCAGTTAGAGAACCAGAAAGTACTTCTCCAGTTCGTCCATCCAAGTAGGAAAGAGTCAGAATAAAAGTTCCTTTCCTCGAAGAAAGCCAGAAGAAGATATTTGCCCACTGGATCAGAAAGTATGATGAAATTGTACTCCATGGTCTACAGTCAGTGAAAAACAAAGAAAAACAGCGTGAACTTAAGTTCGTGTACAGAAAGTTCCAGCACAAGTATGTCAAGACGAAGCTCAAGATTACGTCAGTTGATCAGATCCTACCTGCCTACTTCAAAGAAGTTAAGTATACGGACTTCATGGTTACAAGAGAAGATGGTCAAAGGTATTTTTTTTTCTGATGTTGATTTTCCATGTCTGGAGCCACAAGATCTGCTGTTCATACTGCGTGACTTAAAGACCAGAACTGTCAGACCCGGGGAAGTCATTGATGCACTAGAAACCGTGAAGAGATACATGAAGTGCGCAATGAAACTTGCTTCGGTGGAAGATTTTCAGATTGGATTAGAAAGCGATCAGTCGAAGATTAATCTGCTCAAGCCTGATCTGAGTGTTCCGTCTGATGCTCTAAGTGTACCTGCATTCACAGTAATAAAGATTCCAGAGTTTGGTATGTCATACGTGAACAACAAAGGTGTTCTACGCTTTATCCGTTTTGATCAGATTGCCAGATTCTGTGATGGTACCTTGATGTTGCTAAAAGACAAGTTGAAGCGTGTGCTAAGTCAAGATGAAAAAGGAGTTCAATCACTGGATTCTACATACAAGTCACTTGTTCTTGAAGCAATGGGAGTTATTGAAGAACGACTGGAGTATAGAACGCAAATCAGATATTTCGAGATCAGTTTTGGTTTTCGGAAGATATATGTTCCTAACTGGCGCGAGTTTCAACTTCTATTTAAAGGGGGAGATTGTTAGGGCTATTTTGTTAGTTAAATAGAAGTTCAGGGTATAAATTGTCAAGTATTTAAAGTTGTAAGCTTATTGGGCCTAAAAGCCCATAAGCCCGTCAGGCCTGCGTGCCTAAGTATTTAAAGTTGTTTTCTATTTCATTTGTAAGGTTAGAAGTTCATAATTTCATTATTCAGTTTTCTAGTCATTAGGTTTACAAACCCTTATCAGAAATTCTCTCTGTAAACCTAAACCCTTTGAAGTATTATCAATCATATGACTAGTTGATGTGGCCTATAATCTGTTCATCTTTGATTGCTGATTATTCTGTTTTGCACTGCACTGGGATCTACATATATATTATTTAGTTTAATTGTTTAATATTGCAAGTTGATTAGGAAGTGTGTCTAAGATTCTAGATATCATATGTGATATCTCAACAACTCTCTAATACAATCAGATCACTTAGAACACACACACAAAAGGTGTAAATCTAGAGAGAACACAAGAGAGCTTCAAAGATCAAACCTTGTAAATCGATTGTTATTAATCAAAAAGGTTGGTAATCATATTGTGTTGTTTTATAAGAACTTGATATAAACATTGTGGACCGACACTATCACTTGTTGAAAGAAGAACAACTTTCACTTGTGAAAAATGGTTTCTTAAATGTTCAAACCACTTCCTATTCTTCATAGATTTTCATGAATTGTGAAGTGTGATTTTAAATGATTTTTGGGAGCTTACTTGTTAAGATCATAAATGCCAACCACTTTTAGTTCAAGGGGGAGAATTTCATTGTCAAACATCTTATGTTTTGACTTCTCCAAATTTTTATTCTTCATGTTTGTATTCCTTTGTGATTTCATGTACAAAAGACTGTTGAACAACACGTTCTTTTAAGAAAATACAAGGGATTCAGTGTGTGAGCTTAACAGAACTTCCATGGATTCACGATAACCAGTGTTTCCTACCCAGGAAGTATTCCCTGAGTGATTGAGGGGAGAGGGGTCAAAAGAATTGAGTGATGATGTGTGAAGAGGTAAAATGGAAAAGAGAGATTGGTTAGAAGTGAAAATTAAAAGAAAGAGGGTGAGAGAACAGAGTAAAAGAATTTCAGACTCTGCACTAAACTGCTTTCTGAGCCGGGCAGCCACATTATCTGTTGTTTCACATTTCTTCGTGAACGACATTGAACAAGGCAACTAGCCTATGCCATCTCTTGCATACAACCCCACCAGCTACTCATTCTTTTCTCAAAAAGAGAATGTTTCACATTTTCTGGGGAAGCAGCAGATATACTATTGGTTCTTCATTTGGAAGATACTAATATTGAAAAAGAAGGAAAGTTTCCCCACCATCGAACCCTTTCTCATGCACATTGAGTCTATGTATAATTTGTTGCTGTCTCAACAAGTTTACATACTTTGAGCCTATATGACAAAGCAATCATCTATGCTTAATTCTATCATACACATGCACAAGCACACATAAATTTGTTTTCTGTCAGAACGTTCATAGATAACCATGTGTTATTCGATGATTGAATGGAAGTCCTGGAGAGCCAACATCAAAACCAGCTCTTTATATAGTAACTTTGTGTTACTCAGTAACTTTGTGTTACTGACAGGCATTTTAACTTAGTCATTTGTTGATTCAGGGTTACACCTATTAAACTGTTTGAATTTGAAAAGATTCGAATGGTTACTACTTTTTATTTGAATCTGCATAGATTGAAATAATCACTTTCTCCATTTGGAGAGACTGCTCTTATTTTTTACACAGGGATCTATACATGAAGACAGTGCTAAATTGGAGTCTATAAAGACAAGGGGGAGATTGTTCTGATATGTTTTGATGATGATGATTCTCACCACTCATCAAAAAGGGGGAGAATAAAAAGGGAAAATACAAAGGGGGAGAATACAATTTGAAGTCTGACTGAAGATGATTTTCAGAAGGATACTTCATTTATAGAGGAAGATGAAGACTGCAACGTTATATCAGATACAGTTTTCAAACGTCATATCCGAAGATATCTGAAGTTTTCAAGAAAAGTGAAGACCCGAAGACTATTGCGAAAAAAAATTTTAATCTTGAATCCAAAGGGGGAGATTGTTGGATCATAAATTGTATTCAAGATTAAAGTTAAAGTTAAGGGTTTAAATTGCAATTATGTTAAAGTTAATTAGAGGGTTTGATTTGTAATAAGTTAATAGTTATTATTAGTTGGGCCCAAGCCCATTAGGCATATTAGTCTTAGATATAAATAGGTTTTATTATTTAGTTTTTAGGGTTAACCACCTATAATCACAATTATCATATTAGTGAGTTAGTTGTATTCTCTGTATTCAAGGTTTCAATAACACACAAGGTTTAACTGATTATTCAATGGATTGTGGTATGATTTTCTGATCTTTATATCTCTTGATTTATATTGTGTTGTGTGTTAATTATCAACTAGATTAAACTGGGTTTAACAAAGTTTAGCATTAAAATCAAACATATCAATACTTTCATCAACACACCCATCATCAGAATTTAAGAAATCATTTGCAGACGCAAATAAGTCATCAAAATCAATTTCAGAGGTTTGAGATGTCTTAGAAGATGTTGAACACTTAATAGATTCAGCTTTGAAAACAGTGTTCTTTATTACAATTGAAAATACAGTTTGTTCAATTTCAGCCAAGATTCTTTCATCAGATAAAACATTTTCCAGTTCAATTGTTTTTCTTTCTAAGATAAGTGGAGGAACATAAATTTTTGCTTTTACAGGTTTTGCCTCCAACTCAGTAACGGAATAGCTTGGAAAATAATCATTTGAAAGACATTTTGATTGTTTTGAAAGATAACTATCATTCAGCTTTTGATAGCAGACTGGTAGATGCATTTTTTTTAAATTCTTTCTTTTCTCATCTTCTTTTGCCTCAACCTCGTCAGATGATTTGGTAACAAATTTGGGTTTTAAATGATGATATTTACCAGCAGCAAAAAGAAAATCAAAATTATATAATGCTGGTTGTTTTCTGATGGCTTTCTTTAAGTAATGGGGGTTTTCATAATCGAGTCCCCATTTCTCTTTAAAATCAGCCTATTCGTTAGGTGTGTTTAGAAAAATAGTTTGATCTGTTTGGCCTCATGCATAAAGTTTGGCTTCCAAACCATTTACCTTTTTCTCTAATGTCTTGTTTTCTACCTGCAAAATATGAGCTTTTAGAACACATTCATGCTTTTCAAGATCAGACTTAGATAGGTTAGATTCAAAATCAGAAATCTTACTTTCAAAACAATCTTTTTCTTGTTTAAAAATAGAAGTAGATTTGTTTAGAGAATCAATCAGATCTTTATTCCCAACAAGTTCCTTGTTAAGTTCAAAGATCTTTTGATTTATCTTCACAACTCTGTTCTTTTCCTTTTTCAGTTTTGATTGTAGGTCTTGAAGTTCAATCATCATAGCTTCCATTTTACTCATAAAATCATATTCATATAGATTTACTACCTCATCAGTTGTCTCCTCATCAGAATCATCATATTTCACTGTGTTTCCTATCAAGCACATGTGTGTTGTCTCCTCTCTTTCTTCTTCATCTGAATAATCCAACCATAACTCATCTTCAGCCATCAATGCCTGTCCATCCTCTTGCTGTTTAGCCAAGAGCATCTTGTTCTTATAATATTATGAGTTTCTGACTTTAGGCTTTCTACAATTTTTGGCGTAATGACCAGTCTTTCCACAGTTGTAGCATTTGATCATGTCATCTGTTTTTTTCTCAGCCCTATAATCATTCAGATATTTCTTCCTCTCATCTGGTTTCCTCTCCTTAGATCTCTTTTCCTCAAATCTTTTTCCTTCTATCCTTTCTCGATACTCATGATTCTTTGACCTAGAAGAAGAGTACCTCTGAGAGTTTGACCCCAGTTTCTTGTAAAACTTTTTTCTGAAAAGCACGGGTCAATAGTAACGTGGCTTGCTTGAGGTTCTCCCCGTCATCACTATTAGACTCAGAATCAGAATCATCTGAGCTGAGAATCACAATCTTCTTCTTCTTTTTCTTCTCTTTCTTCTCTTTTTCCTTCTCTCCTGCTACCAATGCTATGAGGTCAGTTGGTTTCTCAGATTTCTTCTTCTCAACCCTTTTCTATTCAACCTCCTCATCATTTTGCCTTAATGTCTCATAAACTTCATGAAGAGGTATGTCACTCAAATCTTTCATTTGTTTCATTCTGCGAGTGTGTTTCTTCCACTCGGGTTACAGAACGCCGAGGAACTTTACATTGTTCTCGATCTGCTTCTTTTTAACTTTGTTCTTTGATAGTACATTCAGTAGAAGCACAAATCTCTCATACGTTTCCTCCAGGCTTTCATTGTCCTTGGCCTTAAACTCTTCATAGTTGTTTATACAATTGGCCACTGTCATCTGATTTCCCACCTTGGAGCCCATCATCATCTTCTGTAACTGATCCCACATCTTTTTCGCTTTCGCTTTGTAGCTGTCGATCTTAATATAGATCTCATTCGGGATACTCTGAAGTAGAAAAGATCTTGCTTGTTTATCAGCTTTGAATCAACTCTTCTGTTCGTCAGTGTACTGAGCAAAATCCTTAGCAAAAGTCTTTGTCTTTCTCACACTGTCCTCGTCTCCATCCTCACTGTCTGAAGATTTATCATCCGGTATCTTAATAGTAGGAGGAATCATAGGACCTTCAGTAATTGAAAACATAATATTTTCTCCGTTCGTGTGTCGGTCAACAAAGTCGAGAAATATGTCTTTCCATTGCTCGTATTCCCCTTTGAAAAGAACAGGGGGATTTACATCAATACCAATTGAGAGAGCATCCTTTGAAGTCTTCTTGTTATGTAATTCCAATCAAACAATTCATACAGATGATTTTCTCTCTCTAGAACTCCCTCTCTACAATCTATGTATGTTCTCTCAGTTATAAGTAGTTCCACACGACTCTACTTAAGGAAAAACTAAAACTAAAGCTATTTATACTAGCCACACAAATAAACAAAACAACAAGCGCTTACAAACAAAACTTACAAACTAAGACTTTTGACTGTTGACTTCCTCCAAAAATCTCCTCTACAATACGCCTTCACAAACAACCCGAAAATGAGTAAGATGCTCATTGGCAAATTTTGGCTCACATGCATGTATGATGCGAAAACCAAGGAAGTCTTCGCCTCCATTCTCACTGATCCGACCACACCGGACCTTACTTTTGGTGTCGAAGATGTTCGTTCCGATCTTCATCTTCTTTCTTACCCATCCTACGACAAATTCCCGCTTAACACCGGGCATTGATGAAGTTTTTTTTGGAAGGGTGTCGTAGGCTATGCCTAGACTAATCCCTTGGAAAATTATGACTGTAAGGCATCAGCCGTGATTAAACCTCAGTGGCCACAATTGTTGTGTATGCATGGGTTCGAACCCTAGAAAGATGGGATATTCCACCACATCCCCCAGGGCCTTAACCAGTACGGCACAACCCTTGTGGTTAAGCATGTTGAAGTTACTGAAGCCTTAAACTACATCCATGGTGAGCACGACCAGACTCGGGCACTCTTCTCTGCAAGAACATGGGAGGAATCTGGAACTTCTTTTTCTCCCATGTCATTTTATATCTTTGCCGCAACACCGGTGTCCATGACAAGTCAGCTTCCTATATTACGCAATTAGCTCACGCCCTCATCTTCCAACGAAAGATTGACTTTGCCAGGTACTTCTTCCAAGAGTTGGTGAATGTCATCACCCCTCCCAAGTGCTCGAATGTTGCCTATACTCGATTAATCTCGCTCATCATCAACTCAAAGCTCGTTAACGCCCTCGAAGCCGACCTTTGTTTGGCCTCACCTCGGGTCAAGTATGACCACTCCGCACTGATCGTGAGCAAACCCATCCTCAACCATGTACCTTTGGATATCGATCGCCCTCTAGTCCCAGGTATGGTATCTTTCATCAATTCTCCCGATCTACAATGGGGTGATGCTTGAGATACTCCGGTGTCCAAGGATCCTGCGTCTGTAGTGGCCCCATCTGCCCCATCCTGAGTGAAGTCGGTTAGCAAGAAAAAATCATCAAAAGCTTACGGCACCTCCGTACTTTCTTTGATGACCTTACGCCTGAAAGAACCTTCGGTCGTTGTCCCGATCACTCATCCCTATCCAAAGCGGAGGCACTCACCCATTCCCCCTCCCTCTCCTCTCAAGAGGCTAAGGAAGGTTTCAAGGGCCAACCCACCTACTCCATTGTAACACCCCGAATTTTGGGCTAATCTTTTATTTTATGCTATTGGATTACTTTCATAATTTCACTTCTAGTCTCAGTTGTGTATCGGGAAGTCGAACCATCGAGTTTTGGAAAGGGGAGGCATTCGACAACAATGCCCGACGATAGTGCCCTCGGGCATTTTCGCGTGTCAAAGTCGCCATCAAGACCCCACTCTCAATACAATTTGGGCGAGATTGCCCGGAGAGAATGCCAATGGAACTCTCGCATGTCATTGTCGTGCCAGGTTGGTAACATGTGATACACTCCCCGCGAGAGTGATAGGCAACAATGCCAATGTCACTCTCGCTTGGCAAGGTCACCAACAGGAGCTGAGGCATTAAATGTTACTCTTATTTTAATGGGAATCATTTGTTATCATCCATGGTTTTTAAAGGTCCGATTTTCTCTCAAGATTAGGTAAGCTCTTCTTCATTTTTCATCCTCTCCCTTCATTGAATGCAAACCCAACCACAACCTTCTTGACATTTATGATCATTAAAGGTTTCTAGGGTTCTTGTGAGGTATCTAGCTCATTTGGGGAAAACATCAAGTCATCACCTCTATTTCTAGGGTTTAGCTATTTTAGGGTTTTTACATCACATAACCATTTGGTGACTTTCCTAGCCCTTACCTTACTATAAATGTTATTATTTGTTTATGTGAGAATTTCTAGGTACTTTGGAGTTAATCTAAAAATTAGGGTTTAGTAGATTTTGCTAAACTATGGACATTTGTTCTTGTTGGATGCATTTAATGTCATGATGTTTCCTATGTCCATATAGAAGTGTAAAATGAGTTAGGTTTTGGTAGATAGCCATCTCCTACAAAATAGGATCTTGACCCAAGTAATCATGGTTATTGCTAGACTTATCACTCTAGCTTATTGTGTCTTTTGCTAGTAATGAAATTGGTTATCTTAACATGAACATGAAATATGCGTTATCATGTTTTGGAATGGAATGTATTATGCATGGTAAATATTATCTTTATTTGGTCATGGTCATAATGTGAAGTTTAATATCTATTTCCTTGTACACGAGGATTTAGATGGCATGATATAATTGGTTATAATTGTTGGCCACGTGTGGTCACTAGTGAGTAGGCAATGGGGGACTTTATAGTCCTTGAGTTGTAACTCGTCTAGATTGGATAGGCAATAATGTTCGTAAGTCCTTGAGGTGTAACTCGACGGAGTAGGCAATAAAGGCATAAACGGTTTGATGTTGTGATGTCTTTATGGCATGGGAACTAGGACCGGGACATGACGTGTAATTCAATACCATCACGGGTGACTCCATTCACGTGTTTTCGTTACCCAGATGGAAACGGGTCTCCACCGTAGTTCAAGAGATATTGTGAGTCCGTGATAGTTACCAGATAATCAAACAACAAATATAAACGATAAACCAACCTGTTTAGATTACAAACGAGGATTACAGAGGTTGATTTGTTTACACTTTGAAGCTCACTTCTCTCTGATGTTCTTGATGGACCGATGTTGATGATTTGAGATATAGAAAGTTATGATCTGATGTTGCTTCATCAACACACCTTAACCAACAACTAAATCTAACGTAATATCTAGATATCTATAATATCTAGATATTATAATTAAACTAATATAATAACTAAACTAATTAAACTAATATAATTAACACAATTACACTTTGACAATTATTACGTATTTGACCCTAGACTATTGTTGAGAGTGACTTGTCAGCTTTTACTTCAGATTGTGATCTTCGTATCAGATGATCTTGAATCCAATGAGACTGTGCTCTAACAATCTCCCACTTTGGATCAAGATCATTACTAAAATGATTTAGCAATATGGTCTTTTATTTCAGCTCAGAAGATGCAATCTCTTTCTTAGTCTTCAAGATATAGTAAACTCTCCAAAAGATGTAGATTATCTTTGTTTCAGTTCATGGGAAGAAATTATCTTCAATTTTAGCTCAGAATGCTTCAGCAAAGTATCTGCAAAGAAAATTTCTTGCATTTCTGCATGTCTTCAGAATACTTGCTCTTAGCATAGACGTGATTCTTGAAACATGGGATCTAGTTGACTCTTCTCCATTTCTTGGGTAGATCTTCTCCCCATTTTTGATGGATTGAGCAACGAATTCATCAAAACTTTATGGTCAAGAAATGTTGTTCATAAGGAGCCTCTGATTCGTCAATGCAATAGATATTTATCCAGATCATTGCAAATCTAGACAAAATAGTCATGTAACACCTATAGCAATAAACAAATCAGTTAGAAACGCCTGTCAGTAACACTAAGTCATTGTGTGTAACGAATACACAATGGAAAGAAGTTGTTTGATGTTGACTCCCCCAGGGATTCCATTTAATCATCGAAACACCACAAAGGTTATTTCTATATACGTTATGACAAAGAAACAAATTCCTTGTGTGTTCGTGCTTATGATAGAAATAATTAAGCACTTGATGATCGCTTATAGGCTCGAAATTGTGTAAACCACTGAGACAACAGTAAGTTAAACACAAACTCAATTGTGCATGATTGAAGTGCGAAGGTGGGGAAGACTTCCTTCTTTTCAATATCCAGATTTTTCAAATGAAAATCAGATAACATATGTGATGCTTCCCCTTTGAAAATGAAACACTTTCCTTTTGAGAAGAATAAGAGTAGCTGGTGGGGTTAATCAAGAGTTGGCATGGGCTAGTTGCCTGTTTCAATAATGTTCACCAAAGAAATGTGAAACACTAGAAATGTGGCTGACCGGCTCAGAAAGTAGTTGGTGCAGAGTTCTGATATTCTTTTAACTCTGTTCTCACACCCTCTTTCTTTTAAACATTAAAATTAACTCATCTTCTATTTAAATTATCACCCAATCAAACACTCATTTCTTTTCGACTTATCTCACTCAATCACTATGGATTAACTTCTTGGGTAGAAATCACTGGTTAACGTGATTCCATAGAAGTTGTGTTAAGTCCTAGCACAATGAAATCATGTTTTCCTATGTTGCATATGATGCTCAATTGGTTTGACTATTTCAGTTAAAGCACAAATGATCTTGAAAACATTTAAAGTCACACTTCCAATTCATGAATTCGTTTGAGAATCGGGAAGTGGTTTGGACATTTAGAAATATGTTTTCTATGATTGAAAGTAGTCCACTTTTCAACCATATATGAGATTAAGATAAACGATTATACCTTAACGTGCAATCTTATATCTCATGAAGCTAAGCTTAAAGTCATAAAGATATGATCTTTTAAGCTTCTATCAAACTTCTGCAAAAGTCTTAAGTCAAGTCAAAGTAACTTTATTCACTTAAATTGAAAACCCAAAAAGCAGTAAAACAACGAAGGTACGAGTCCTGATCTGAAATGATCAGAAGTCATCACCTTTTATACTCCCCCAAAAATTATGCATCAGTACATTATCAGTTGTAAAAGATATGCATAAAATTTCAGACAAATATGTATGTACTCCCCCTTGATGGTTGATTTCCTCATTCGGGTATCGGAGTACAATCTCTTTTTCAGCACGGAGTAAGGTCTTTTGATCTTTAAAGTGTGAGTCTTGAACTGTTGTATTCAAGAACCTCTTTCTCTCTTACTCCCCCTTGACAGTAGGTGCCTGCAACACAGAATCATTATCCTTCTTTGGTACCCATTGGTATTTGGGTCCATGAGTGTTAGTTGTAGTTCTTGTGGGGGTTACTGAGTAAGAACCATACCAGTAATGGTCACTCGTCTTGTGAACAGGATCATGTGTACGACAATAAGAACAAAAGAATTTCTTACCTGACAAACTGATTAATTTATCTCTCGAGTAAACAAAATCAGGTTTATCTTTATGCGCATTGTTCTTCTTGGCATTAGGCGTATGTACACATGAGTTTTTACATTTTAGCTCATATTTCTTCTTTTCTTCAACTGGTTTCCTGTTCCAGACCAGTTCAGCTTCTTTGTAGTTGTTCCTTCTCTTCCTTTGATGTGTACCTGAACAATCTACGTTTCTATCAAAGAAAAGGTTAGAACTACGAATCTGATTATAAGATTTAACTGACCTCTTTGAAGAAACAGGTTTGAATGTTTAACTTGCAGTTGACTTGAATGAGCATTCTGAATCAGCTGAATCATCTCTAGGTGAGTGGACAATTGACTCTGGAGTCTTGCGCTCAGTCACCACCGCCATTGAAATAATCTTTTCAAGCTCGTTGACCTTTGAAGAATAATTGTTTCTTTCTTTGATAAGAAGGTCAATCTTCTTCTCAAGCTCAGACTTCTTTTTATTCTCTTTTTGTGCATATTTAGACAGTTTAGATAACTTTGCATTAAGCTTCCTTATTGCAGCTTCAAAGGTGCTTCTCTCTTCCTCAAATTCCTTCTTAGCACCCTTTCTTCCATCTGATATTTCTTTTAAGTATCCTATATTCTTTTGTTCAGTTGCCTTCTTCTCCTTGGCAAACTGATCTCTTTCTACAATGATTACTTTCTCAAAGTTACAAACTTGTTGAGAAAGCTTTAAACATTTAAGCTTAAGTACCATCTTCTCTTCAACACTCTTCTTGGAAAGATCTGAGAACTTCTTTTCAAACTCAGATATTTTCTTTTGTAGCTCAGCATTTGTACTCTCCAAATCTTTTCCTTTTAAGAAAACCTTTCGGTCTGAGTTAATCCATTCAGAGTTTAATGCAAGATAGTCCCAAATCTCTTTCCCTGAAGCTTCGGGAATATCCATTAAATCATATATTTCTTTAGAAATACTCTTTCTCAGATAAACTCTAGCTCTATAATCAGCAGAATCTCTTTGCACCTGTGCTCCCTCAGACAATGATAATCTCATGTTTTGACCCAGATCATCATTATCTATGAAGCTGAAAAAATTCCTTTTCCACTTCTTTTATTCTCCTTTATTCAACATTGGAAAATAGGAAGACATTATGTTACGATTAGAAAAACTTGAATATGATTGTTAGCCCAAAATAAAATCAGATAAAATTCAGAAATTCACCAAGTCTGGAACTGGAGCAAAAATCAACATTGCGTTAGAAGATGCTGGCGCAAAAGGGGTTTTGCGCGAGAAGCGGGTCGCGCGAACTGGAGCTTTGCACGAGACTTTAGTGGCGCAAAGTGGAGATTTGCGTTAGATGAAGATCGTACGAAGTAGAGGTTTGCGTGAGGTATTGGTCGCGCGAAGTTAAGGTTTGCGCGAGACGTTAGTCGCACAAAGTAGGTGTTGACCGGTAAGATGTAAGGACCGGTAAAATGTTGACCGGATAAATGTTTATATAATTCGACCGATAAGAAGACTGTGAGTGTGATCGGGAAAGTGTAGGACCGGATGAAAGATCGACCGGTATGAACAGTATGGTGACTTATGAAATGTGGACCGGATCCTTGCTTAGACCGGTATTGAGATTATAGTGCACAAAGCAATATCTTCGACCGGTACAATGCAATATCGACCGCCCGGAAGTTTATTTGATTTCTTCTACCGGTATGAGTAGGTCGACCGGTATTAGGATGGTGTAGAGGACCGATATGCTTGACCGATAAGTTATTTAATTGACCGGTAGAGATGATGTTTGGACCGATATTAAGCTATGAGAGAGAGGACCGATAAGCTTTTGGTCAACCGGTATGTTGTAATAAATTGAGATCGATCGACCGATAGTGTGTGTGTGTGTGTATAGTGGTCGACCGGTATTAGGTAAAGGATGGTGGACCGGATGAATAGTAAGAAATGTAGGTTGATGGTCGACCGGGAAGTTGAAAAAAAATGGGTCGACCGGAAGTGATAGAGAGTGTAGTCGACCGATAGTTCAAACACTGAAAATTTACTCGACCGGTATATTGAAGATATCGGTCGACCGGTATAGCTTTTAATCGACCGGAATGTTTCTTCTTGGATAAATCGATCCTGCAACTCCCCAATTAACCTGCCTAGAAATCGTTTTACAGCCCCAAACTTTGATAGAACAATCGATTTACCAACTACAACAGGTTCCAATACTTTGATTTCAAAAACAACCACAAAATGGAGGTTTTGATCGATAGCACAGTGTTTAAGAAAAATGAAGAACACAGAGACTTGAAAATTTGATTTTGAATCTGGTTAAGGCTCTGATACCAATTGTGAGTCCGTGATCGTTAGCAGATAATCAAATAACAAATATAAACGATAAACCAACCTGTTTAGATTACAAATGAGGATTACAAAGGTTGATTTGTTTACACTTTGAAGCTCACTTCTCCATGATGTTCTTGATGGACCGATGTTGATGATTTGAGATATTGAAAGTTATGATCTGATGTTGCTTCATCAACACACCTTAACCAACAACTAAATCTAACATAATATCTAGATATCTATAATATCTAGATATTATAATTAAACTAATATAATAACTAAACTAATTAAACTAATATAATTAACACAATTACACTTTGACAATTATTACATATTTGACCCTAGACTATTGTTGAGAGTGACTTGTCAGCTTTTACTTCAGATTGCAATCTTCGTATCGGATGATCTTGAATCCAATGAGACTGTGCTCTAACAGATATCTCTTGTTTGTACTTGATCAGGCGTGGAACATCTTTACAAGGTTTAGTGTTGGCATTGGTCCGACTCTTGGGTACATCGGTAACAATTAATTATGATTCTATTATCTCAATTAGAAATTGTTCAACCTTTAATAATATCACTAGACTTTTGGTCTAACACTTGTCTTGGTATTTTGCTGTCTCACAGGTCCCACTAGCGGTGTGCATAGGGCATCTTAAATTTCCGGTCGTGCACCTAGGATTTTTGAAGGGTCGGGCTTTTGGGAGTCTTTTATGAAGAGCATTTTGGAGACATAGCGACACCCACGTTAATCTAGTCTTAATTATTGTTCTTGATTAAAAAGATTGTTGTATTTTTTGTCTCATTCATCCGTTACTATAACTAATGCAAACTACCCCAACTTTATTGTGTTTTAGTTGTCCATAATTTACAGGGTGTTATAAACCTTCATATTATAGACCTTATATTGCAGAAATGTTTAGTTCTAAATTTACCTTATTTTTAGGGTGTTACAAGTTGGTATCAAAGCTCTAGTTTAAGTGAAATAGGTATGTAAACCCGATGCCTACACTTAAGATGACACAATTAAGCTACTAATTGTGAGAATTGGGTAGAATTTTAGGATGGGACAGTCTTAAAGTCGACGAAAACTACACCGTTGAGAATTATAAAAGTGGTAGAGAGAATCCGTATGTGAAGTATTTTCATAATCACACTTAGCTACTGTTATTATGAATATATCTTTACATGAGCATACATGAAGTACTAGGATTATGACGATCAATGAACTGTATTAGTACGTTTCTTGTGTATAATCTTGTATAGCCCATCTCTTACTCTCGCTCGATTGTATGGCAGAATGAGATGGTAAACACTCGTAGTCATCATCCATTTTCTCCGAAGGGCCAAGCCGTGACTGATTCCACGACCGATCAGCTGAATGTAGCGACGGCAAATGTGCGTCCTCAACTTCTGCCCTTACTTGGTGGGAGGGTAGAGCATATACCGAGAACAAATATTGCCACCACCGATCCAATTCTGACTGAGTTAACCCCTCAAAAACAAATGATGGACATGATGAGAGCCATGAACGCGACCATGGCGAAGCAACAAGAATTGTTCATGAAGCTACTAGAAGATCGAGAGGTTAATCACCGCCGACACGAGAAGATAGAGGAAAATATGGTTGTAGCGGGGTTAGGGGGTACCGGAGACGAGAACCATACGGATGGGCTAGTGACCTTGAAAACAAGGAAACCGGGGAGGGCTTGTTCATACAAGTCTTTCCTTTGTTGCAAACCGCCGGAGTTTGCTGGATCAGATGACCCTGTGGTGTGCATGAACTGGATCAGGGAAATTGAGCAAGCTTTCCGGGCAAGCGACTGTAAAGAGAGCCAAAAGGTAAAATTTTGCTCTCAAATGCTTAGAGGCTCGGTGTTGACAAGGTGGAATGTTTTCACCTTGACTCTAGAGGACTTGGTTTTGGCCAAAATGACTTTGGCGACATTCAAGAAAAATATTTTGGAAGAATATTCCAATGAACAATAGATGGACTTGATAGAGGAGGAGTTCCGTGCGCTAAAGAAAGGAAATTTTTCGCTAAAGGAATAAACCCGACTCTTCATCGAGAAGTTGAATCTTGTGGGGCATGTGGCCTCAACTGAGATAGAAAAAGTGAAGGCTTACTTGAAAGGTTTGCCTACGGACATGATGTCCATGGTCCGCAACTCCAAAGCTACCAACCTTCAAGAGACGATCGAAGAAACTAAGATCATGGAAAGAGTTTATGCAAGGGACAAGGAAAAGAAGACCAAGGTAGTAGAGAAGAGAAGGTAAGAGAGCCCGCCAAGTTCGTTCAAGAAGTCGAGGTTCCAACCAAGTGGTAAAAGCTTTGACAATCGCCGTGAGTCGAAGTGGTGCCGCAACTGGAAAAGCAAGCACTTTGGTTTTTGCAACCCCAACCCCAACCCAATATATTGCTTCAAATGCGGTAAGCCGGGTTACACTAGTCTGGTTTGTCCAATTAGAGGGACAATTTGTTATGAGTGCAAGGAAATGGGGCACGTGAAGAAGGAATGCCCCAAGCTTAAAGGAGAGGTTATGGCGAAGCAACATCTTCAGTTGACAGAAGACGTAAGGGGTTTGAAATTGTTCCAAGGGCGGATCTGGGTACCGAAGATCGGGGGATTTAGGGACTTATTGTTGGAAAACGCACTTAAATCTAAGTACTCAATTCATCCGGGGAGCACCAAAATGTACCGAGACTAGAAGCTAAACTATTGGTGGCCAGTTATGAAACCAAGCTACCGAAGACCACCAACCACCTTACAGAAGTTTGCAATCCTTAGAGATGCCGGAATGGAAGTGGGAGCACATTACCATGGACTTTGTAACCAAGATACCGAAGACCTTGAGGGGTCACGATACCATATAGGTGGTGGTGGACCGATTGACCAAGAGTGCGCATTTCTTGCCTATGTGGGAAACTTTACCGATGGACAAATTAGCTAAACTTTACATAGATGAGGTGATATCGAGGCATGGGGTGCCACTCTCTATTATGTCCGACCGTGATAGTCGTTTCACCTCCCATTTTTGGGATAGTATACAAAAGGAGTTGGGTACTAGGATAAAGTTGAGTACTGCATACCATACCCAAACAGACGTCCAGAGAGAGAGGACCATCCAAACCCTTGAAGACATGTTGAGATTGTGCATTATCGACTTTGGGGGAAGTTGGGATTCGCATCTTCTGTTAGTCGAGTTCGCCTACAACAACAGTTACCACTCAAGTATAGGTATGTCACCGTTCGAGGCGTTGTACGGAAGGAAGTGTATGACGCCCGTGTTGGAAAGAGGTGGGGAAAAGCTATTTGCCGGACTGGAGATCTTGCAAGAAACGACCGACAAGGTAAAGAGAATTAGAGAGCGGTTGAAGGCGCTCAAGACCGCCAAAAGAGCTACGCGAACAAAAAGAGAAGACCCATCGAGTTCCAAGTGGGGGAACGGGTGATGTTGAAGGTTTCACCGTGGAAGCGGATTATTAGGTTCGGAAAACGTGGGAAGCTTAGTCCCCATTTCCTTGGACTCTTCACCATTATCGAGTGCATTAGACTTCAAGCTTACAAGTTGGACCTACCACCCGAGATGAACGGGATCCACCCTACCTTTCACGTATGTTACTTATGAAGGTGTTTAGTCGAAGAGGAGAGTGTCATACCTTTGTCAGA
This sequence comes from Arctium minus, assembly GCA_954870635.1. Classification (NCBI taxonomy): domain Eukaryota; kingdom Viridiplantae; phylum Streptophyta; class Magnoliopsida; order Asterales; family Asteraceae; genus Arctium; species Arctium minus. The sequence goes on along the minus strand of OX941080.1, from coordinate 115,434,218 downwards.
GATTAGCGTGGACAACGACAAGTGCGTGGAGGAACCTGAAACCATTCTAGAAAGGAAGACGAAGAAACTTCGTCACAAGGAGGTGGTTATGGTGAAAGTGCAACAGAAGCATCATCGAGGCGCGAATGTAACATGGGAGGCAGAAGAGGAGATGAAAAGGCGATATCCTCATTTGTTTGGGTGACGCCAGATTTCGAGGACGAAACTTTTCTACGGAGGGGAGGATTGTAACACCCCGAATTTTGGGCTAATCTTTTATTTTATGCTATTGGATTACTTTAATAATTTCACTTCAAGTCTCATTAGTGTATCGCGAAGTCGAACCATCGAGTTTTGGAAGGGCGAGGCATTCGGCAACAATTCATTGGGCATTGTTGTGTGTCGAAGTCGCCATCAAGACCCCACTCTCGGTACAATTTGGGCGAGAGTGCCCGACGAGAATGCCAATGGCACTCTCGCGTATCATTTTCGCGCCAGGTTGGTGATTTGCGGTACACTCCCTACGAGAGTGACAGGGGACAATGCCAATGTCACTCTCGTCTGGCAAGGTCGCCGACGGGAGCAGAGGCATTAAATGTTACTCTTATTTTGATGGGTCTCATTTGTTATCATCCATGGTTTTTGAAGGTCCGATTTTCTCTCAAGATTAGGTAAGCTCTTCTTCATTTTTCATCATCTCCCTTCATTGAATGCAAACCCAACCACAACCTTCTTGACATTAATGATCATTAAAGGTTTCTAGGGTTCTTGTGAGGTAACTAGCTCCTTTGCGGAAAACTTCAAGTCATCACCTCTACTTCTAGGGTTTTCCTATGTTAGGGTTTTTACATCACATACCCATTTGGTGACTCTCCTAACCCTTACCTTACTATAAATGTTATTATTTGCTTATGTGAGAATTTGTAGGTACTTTGGAGTTAATCTAAAAATTAGGGTTTAGTAGATTTTGCCAAACTATGGATATTTGTTCTTGTTGGATGCATTTAATGCCATGATGTTTCCTATGTGCATATAGAAGTGTAAAATGAGTTATGTGTTGGTGGAGAGCCATCTCCTACAAAAGAGGGTCTTAACCTAAGTAATCATGGTTATAGCTAGACTTATCACTCTAGCTTATTGTGTCTTTTCCTAGTAATGAAATTGGTTATCTTAACATGAACATGAAATATGTGTTATCATATTTTGGAATGGAATGTATTATGCATGGTAAATATTATCTTTATTTGGTCATGGTCATAATGTGAAGTTTAATATCTATTTCCTTATGCATGACGATTTAGATGGCATGATATACTTGTTTATAATTGTTGGCCACGTGTGGTCACTAGCGAGTAGGCAATGGGGGACTTTATAGTCCTTGAGTTGTAACTCGTCTAGATTGGATAGACAATAATTTCTGTAAGTCCTTGAGGTGTAACTCGACAGAGTAGGCAATAAAAGCATAAACGGTTTGAGGTTGTGATGTCTTAATGGCATGGGAACTAGGACCGGGACATAAGTTGTAATACAATAACATCACAGGGGACTCCATTCACGTGTTCTCGCCACCTAGATGGAAACAGGTCTCCCCCGTATTTTAAGAGATATCTCTTATGTGTACTTGATCAGGCGTGGAACATCTTTACAAGGTTGAGTGTTGGCATTGGTCCGACTCTTGGGTATATCGGTAACAATTAATTATGTTGCTATTATCTCAATTATAAATTGTTCAACCTTTAATAATCTCACTAGACTTTTGGTCTAACACTTGTCTTGGTATTTTGTTGGCTCACAGGTCCCACTAGCGGTGTGCATAGGGCATCTTAAATTGTCGGTCGTGCACCTAGGAGTTTTGAAGGGCCGACTTTTGGGAGTCTTTTGTGAAGAGCGAATTGGAGACATAGCGACACTCACGTTAATCAAGTCTTAGTTATTGTTCTAGATTAAATAGGTTGTTGTGTTTTATGTCTCATTCATTCGTTACTATTGTTATTCCCAAATATATCAAGTTCTAATCGTAAAACAGAAATCAATATGAGAATCGAAGCTACATGTCATTGATTCAATCACAAGAATTACAAACTCAACTTCTCTCTCTACTCTCTCACTAGAAAGATATTCTAATCTGTTCTTCTCTCATATGCTCACTCTCAATTACAATGATTTCACAAATGACTTGCTACAACTTACTTACCACACACTGACTTACAAAGACTTACAAAGGTATTTATACCTCCATACAAATACAAGGAAACAAACAAATACAATATGTTGACTTTGACTTTTATTACAAAATGACTTTGACTTTCCATGAGAGTTGACTTTCAGCCTTTTGACTTCTTGACTTCTCATCTTCAATCTTTATGATCTTGAATCCAACAAATATGTGCTCTAACAACTATAATCGATGCAAACTTCCCCAACTTTATTGGGTGTTAGTTGTCCATATTTTACAGGGTGTTATAACATTCATATTATAGACGTTATATTGCCGAAATTTTTAGTTTTAAATTTACCTTATTATAGGGTGTTACATCCACCCACCGATTCTCCACAATCGGCGGGTGTTGAAATTTTCCCATCTGTGTCCGGGGACTCTGCTAAACCAAAGCCAACTTCTTCCACTTCCTCTCAAAAGGCTTTGGTCGAACCATCGGGGACCCCTCATATTCCTTCATCCACCTTCTCCTTGATGGATCAGGATGACTTGGACATCTCCCCAGTACGAGATGTTGCTTTCTCACTACACAGCCTATCCCCCGACACTTTGTAGGTCGTTGTACAACTCCGTGTAGGATTGGCCATTCCCACCGTTGTTCCTGAGGGTTTTCATTCATTTTTGGATTACTTGTTTTAGGGAACCGAACAACAGGAAACATCAGCACGACCCTCTCCCAGCCGATCGGCTGGCTCTTCCCACCGATCCCCTCAGAAACCACCAGGGAGTTCACCCCACCAATCGGCCAGCCGATCAGCTGCCTCCTCCAGCAGCTCCTCCTAGGATGATTTGGCTGATGGCTCCTCTCCAAGTCCCAACAATTCCAATGCCAGTTGCCGCACTATGACATTTGATGCCCCATCTCGGATCCTTCCGCATCATCCGTCGACACCGACTCATGTACAGGTTTCGGTTCCCCATACTCGAGACATAGCTTCATATGCTCCAGCCCCCGTCTTTCTAGCCGATTTACTTGAAGATATTCGGGATGCCAATCGTCAACATCGCTTGGTCAGTTCCTAATTTGAGGTCCTCAAAGGCGACTTAGTCTACTTTATCTCGTAGACTCTCGGCCAGCTTAAGTCCCTCCAGGACTCCAACACCAACCTCACTCCATCAATTGCTTCCCTTAAAGTAACCTCCGATGCTCGTGACGAAAAAGTACATCGACTTCATGCCTCTTCTCAGTCATATCAGGATGTTAACTCCTAGCTCCTTCGGTCTCTTCAGTCTCTCCGTCATAAGATAGACTCTTTTAGGGTTGTTTCCCTACCAGCCGCTAAGGGGGAGAAACTTCCTATGCAACCTTCATCAGCCAGCGGCCGACAGGGTCCGTCCTCTGTCTCTCCAGCCGATAATATCTTTGCAAATCGGCAGGCTTCTATCGAATTTGGTTCTACTCCTACCGAACTTCTTGCTGCTTTTATAGATATGAAGAAATCAGCCATGGTCGATCAAAGCACATCGATCATGGTCGATGGTGCTTATTCTGAGGGAGAGAAAATGGAGGGAACCACCGGTCTGGCTAAGGGGGAGCTACCCGGACCGTCCGAAGGGAACAAAGCTCCAAAAGACAAAGGCAAAAGAAAACTCTCTTGAGGCTGCAAAAGAAGAAGCCCCTCTAAAGTCTGATCCTATCAAAGCCCAAATGTATGAACTTAAGAACCTTGAAGAATCTGCAAACGAAGCCGCCCAAAAGAAGACCTCTGATATCATGTGGTACAAAAAGGACTTAATGGAAAGAAATAACAAATCTAAAACTATTGATGTAAAATTTGGTGTTAGGGCCATTTTAAATGTTAAATAGAAGTTCAGGGTAGTTTGTGACAAGTTGCAATAGTTGTAAGCTTGTTGGGCCTTAAAGCCCATAAGCCCATTATGATTGTAAAGCCTAAGTATATAAAGGCTTAATTATCTCATTATTAGGGTTAGACGTTATTCAGAACAGTTTAGAAGTTGAGAGAAATTTATTATTCAGTTTACTAGTTGTTAGGTTTACATACGATTATCAGAAATTCTCTCTGTAAACCTTAGCCCTTTGAAGTTTATATTAATCATATAACTAGTTGTTGTGGTCAATATCTTGTTCATCATTATTCATATATTTGTTGATTGCACTGAAACTGGGATCTACAATTGGTATCAGAGCAAATAGGCAAAAGGTTTGATCCAGAAAAAGGTTTGTCTAAAACCCTATAATCATTCTTTTATGTGTTAATCTCTAATTGTGCCTTATTTGATAAACAGTTTATGTGTGTTATCGATCTGGTTTGTTTGGTTATCGGTCCAATATATTGTTTAATTGGGTTCCTCGATTTTTCTGAGTTAAATTGTGTTTCGATCGAAAGTTTTTTTTTTCTTTTCTGGAATTTTGTGTTTCGATCGAATCTTAGTGAACCCTCGGTCTTAGTGATTTCTGGGTTGTGTATCGTATCCGGTCATTGGTCTGCTTGTTTTTGTTTAATTCCTTCGATCAAAGGATCGAAGGATCTGGGTTTGGGTTCGATCGAATCTCAAAACTCTTCGAGTTCTTCGGTCGAACTCTTCGAGTTCTTCGGTCGATTTTGATTATTCGATCTTATCCTTATTTTGTGGTTATCGTAATTTAAGTCTTTCGACCTGAGTATTAGACCGGACACCTGTGCCCCGGTCTTGTCCTTTCGACCGAATAGGACTTCCTCTTTCGACCGGACACTTGTGCTCCGGTCAAACCCCTTCGACCGAACAAAGTGTCCCCGGTCTTGTCCCTTCGACCGATTAAGGATCCTCCGGTCTTGTCCCTTCGACCGATTAAGGGTCCTCCGGTCTTGTCCTTCGACCGGATAAGCGTGTCCACGGTCGTATCATTCGACCGGATAAGTGTATCCCCGGACGTGTCCTTCGACCGGTTACCTGCTTCCTCCGGGAATACCTTCGACCGGATATTGTTTGACCTGATTTTCTGATTAGACCAAGTGTTTTCTGTGTTTCTTCTATTTTATTGTATTTGGATCATTCTGCTTGCCTAACGATCATTACAGTGCTCTTAAGTTAAGAAGTAAAGATGAACTCAAGGGATGCTCTAGCCATCGGTTCTGACCAAAAGCCCCCGGTGCTCTTTCGGGGAGAGTACCCTCAGTGGCATGACCGATTTATGAATTTCATAGAAGCAAAATCCAACTATGAAGATATATACAAATGTCTGACTGAGGGTCCACAAGATTGGCCAATGAAAGTGGTACCGGGAAACCCAGCTGAAGGAAGGCCAGAGCGTCAGATTCGGAAATCTGTTGGTGATTTTACTAAAGAAGAAAAGGATATGTACGAGGCAGAAAAGCTGGCAAAATCGTACCTTCTTCAAAGTCTACCGAATGACATCTATGCTTGTATAGATAGTTTCAAGGACTCATCGAAAAAGATGTGGGACCAAATAGAGAAGATGATGATGGGAAGCCACATCAATAATCAGCTAAAGGTGACAAACTGTATCACCAGATATGATGGGTTTAAAGCACGAAAGGGTGAAACGCTGACGGAAACCTACGAAAGGTTTAATATGCTTCTAAATGATCTTCAGAAAAATAAGATCACAAAGACGAACACGGAAAACAACATAAAGTTTATGAACAACTTACAGTCTGAGTGGAAACCGTTCGTCTCCCATATTCGTCACACTCAAACCTTGGAGAAGCTGTACCTTCACGAACTGTATGAAATGCTGCTCCAAGACGAAGAGGAAGTGATGGAACTTATTGGGAAAGCTGAAGAAAAGCCAGCAACTGATCAAATAGCACTCGTATCTGAGAGAAGAGGCAAATCCGTCAGCCGATCATCTGGAAAAGAACATGTGCTGAGTGATTTTGAACCTGAAGATCCCGATAGCGATTCGGATCCAGAACTTGCCAAGATGAAAGAAGCAATGGTGTTTCTCACTCAAGCATTTCAAAAGAGGAAGTTTTTCTCCAAGACTTCCAATAAGCAAAGAGTTTCTACTCATCGTGATCATCGTGATAAGTCTGAAGGTAACAGTCGCTTTGAAGCTGGTAAGAAGCCTGACAAGAGACATGAAGAAAAGCCTAAAGATGAACCGATCAAATGTTACAATTGTGGTCGGTTAGGTCATTTCGCCAGAGATTGTCGCAAGCCAATCGTGCGCAACGCGGACTACTACCGAGCCAAGCTGCTTCTTGCCAAAGAAAAGGAAGCTGGTAAAGCTCTAATGGCTGAAGACGATTACTGGCTACAAGTGTCGGATGAAGAACCCGAGGATGCTGAAGCTCATCTGTGCTTCATGGGCAACCATTCATCACCATCTGATACTGATGAAGACGATAACAATGCTCCTTGCCAGGTATGTACCCCTTTTCATGAAGCTTTACTTGATCAGATGCAATTATCTATGAACAAACTTGACTCTTACAAGCTTCTGTTAAAAGAAAAAGAACAACTTATCTCTTCTCTGGAAAACCGTGTCACTAAGCAGTCTGACTTTATGGAAAATCAAAGCTTAGAAATCTCTAGCTACATGTGCACTATTTCTAATCTAAGAGAAGAAACTGTGAGGTGTTCAACAGAGTCACAAAATCTAATGACCAAAGTAGATGACCTGACCGATAAGCTCCGTATGTCTGAGTCCGAGAAAATTGATTTGTTAAATCAAAACGTGGCTTACAAAAATGAGAACATAAGGTTATCCAATCAGCTAGAAGAGCTTGAAAAGAAACTTTATAAATTTGGTCAATCTGATCAAACGCTAAAGCTAATCGCACCAAAAGAACCAAAGTACGGAAATGCGGGTATCGGGTACGATAACCCTAATTATTTAAACAAGGCTTTATCCAAAGTTCCTACTTTATATGCATCTGAATTTTTTGGATTAGAAAAAATCTTTCCTGAATATAAGATACATTGGACTACTCCCACTGAGGAGGAAGACATTGAAGATAAGTTGAGAAGAGAAAACTCTGTTCTTTCTAAAAGGACATTTCCTTTTGTTTATGATACTTTAAATGCTTCTTATAATACTGACAAACCCCGTTTCCTGTTATCTGATTTTTTCCATAGTTACTCTCAAGCTGAACTAGATACTAAAACCGTTAAAACTGAGGAGGAACCTCTAGCTCCCAAGGTTTATGTTCCAACTCTGTTTTTAGAAAAGAAACTTGTTCAGCTAGAAGAATCGTATGCACTAGAAAGGGAAAATTTTCAAAAGGAAAAGCAAAGTCTTTTATCTCAAATTGAGTATCTCAGTTCCAATAAAAAGGAGACTATGTCGAAAGAAGAAAAAGAATATTACCAGACAGAAATAAAGAAGTTGCACTCACAACTGACTGCTATGGCAGCAGATAATCTGAAAGTGCAACTTCACAAGGTTGACTCTCATGATCAGCCTTCCATTCTTCAAAGAGAGTTATCGTCTCTGTCTGAAAACTCTTATCCTTCTTCTGACTCATCTTCCTTCAAAGCTTTTATGGGTGACTCGTCACCGATCATTTCAAATAAAGGAAAAGAGCCTCAAAGTCTTAAATCAGATCAGTGTTCTGATTGTAAAAATGTTTCCGCATATGATCTGCACTCAACAAACTCTTCAAATGCTCTGAAGTCCTCATGTGATAAGGTCCTTTCTGATGAGGAACTTGAATTTTCCGCATTCTTGAATTCTGAGGTGTGTTTAGATAGCACTTTGAGCCAATTTGATTTTAATCCTTCTCTACCTAGCCATGTTGATTTTTTAAATGAGTCATGTGAGCCTCCGGTTAAATTTTATAAAGGTGAATGTTCTACATTTGCCTCGAGAAAACCTTCTGTAAACAATTCATCAAAACCTTCCAAGTCTAAATCTAAAAGGCGTTCACAGAAGAAGAAAAAGACCGGTCGCTCTCAAATGTCACACTCGTCAAATTTCAAATCCTCTGACTATGGGTTTAACGGCATTTCAGATACGTTTGGTCGGCGGAAAGAAGTGAAATATGCTTGGGTAGCTAAGAAGTCAAAAGAGAGCTCGGCAACATCAGAATTAGTTGATCCAGTGTTAAAGTCTAGAAAGAACAATAACAACCATGATGTGTTTATTTCTAAACCTCTAGTTGATTGTAATGGAACTTTTCCTTTAAAAGTTTATTCAATTCCGCAATTACTTCAACTGTCGCATGATTGTTTGTGTTGTTCTCATTGTGGATCAAATGATTTTGTTGATAGCCGTTATGCATCTGATTGGTTTGGTTCATATCATATTGCTACTAATAATTCTCATAGTCATGTTTCCCGTGAAAGACAAAGACCCAATTATAAACGGGTCTCTAAGTCGGGTGTTAAATCTAACCCCAAAGGACCCATTTACGAATGGGTACCTAAAAAGAACTAACCTGTTTTGCAGGAAGGTCATGTGTGGTATCTAGATTCAGGCTGCTCCAAACACATGACCGGAAGAAGGGAGCTTCTCACAAACTTCACCGAGAGGTTCTGTGGGAATGTACGTTTCGGGAATGATCACTCCTCTCCCATCAGGGGTTACGGCGATATTGTCAAAGATAACATCACGATCAAGAAAGTCTCCTATGTCGAAGGTCTCAGTCACAATCTCTTCAGTATCGGTCAATTCTGCGACAAGAATCTCGAGGTTACTTTCAAGGCTAAACGGTGTAGCGTTCGAACTGAGGATGGTAAAGAAATACTTGCTGGAACGCGACGCACCAACCTCTATACGATTGACCTCTCGTCCTTGAAACCTGACAAGGAAGTCTGTTTGTTGTCAAAAGCATCTACTGAACAAAGTTGGCTATGGCATCGTCGTCTCTCGCACTTGAACTTCAAGAACATCAACAAGTTGGTGCTCGGGGGACATGTCAAAGGTATGCCAGATCTCAAGTTTGCAAAAGATCATCTGTGCGCTGCCTGCGAAAAGGGCAAGATGAAAAAGGCGTCTCACAAGCCTAAAGTCGTTCCGAGTACTTCTCGGTCCCTTGAGCTAATCCACATGGACTTATGTGGACCGATGCGCGTTCAAAGCATAAATCACAAGAAGTATGTTCTGGTGATGGTTGACGATTTCTCTCGTTACACTTGGGTCCGATTTCTCCGTTCCAAGGATGAAACTCCCGAATTGATAATCTCTCTTCTGAAAAGTATTCAAGTCAGTCTCAACCAAGTAGTTCAAACCATCAGGACGGACAACGGTACTGAGTTCAAGAATCAGTTACTCACCACTTATCTCACTTCAGTGGGTATCTCGCATACTTTCTCCGCTGCTCGTACTCCTCAGCAGAATGGAGTGGTAGAACGTCGAAACAGAACTCTAGTCGAAGCAGCACGCACGATGTTATCTCATTCCAAACTACCACTATTTCTTTGGGCAGAAGCTGTTGCTACCGCTTGCTATACTCAAAATCGGTCTATCATTAACAAGCGGTTCAACAAGACTCCGTACGAGATCATCAACAAACGTATTCCGAACATCACCTACTTTCATGCCTTCGGATGCACCTGCTTTGTCTTAAATGATAAGGATGATCTTGGCAAATTTAGTTCCAAAGCGGATGAAGGAGTGTTCATCGGCTATTCTCAGCACGCAAAAGCCTATCGTGTCTACAACAAACGGACGAAGACCGTCGTTGAAAGTGTAAACGTGACTTTTGACGAGGCCCCTGATATGGTTTCTGAACATCTCAGTTCAGAACCCGCGCTAACTGGTGTGTTAGCTTCTGGACAATTTCGTACGGAGGCTACACAATCTCCAGTGGATCCACATCATGCGTCAAGAGCACATCTTTCTGATTTGGATTTACTGTTTGAATTCTTTTATACTGACTTATTTAATGTTAAGTCTAATACTACGTCATGCGGCAGGAATAATGCTCAAGCACCAGAAGTGACACAAGTCACGGGCCCTACCGACTCCGGTGGTCCATCCTCGCCTGGTGCTCCATCCTCTACTGCCAATGATCAAGCTTCCCCGAGCTCAAGTGATAGACACCCTCTTGCTCAAGCTCTTGATGACGGTGCTACTGAACCAACTCATGTTTCCGTACAACTTCCTGCACCGACTTCTGTCGAAGGTGCTCTCGAAGTTTCCTCTCCGGCAATCTCGGAACATTCCATACTTTCATCTCCAGCTGAGTCGTCCTCTACTCCTAGTTCGACTCCCACTACGAAGGTTACACCTCACAAACCATCATCCCTCGAGGCAGTTCAGGATTTACCCCCAGGTGGTCATGTGGATTCCGATACCTCCCATCAGACATATCAACCACATCCACATACTACCAAATGGACTCGAGCACATCCTCTTCATCAGATCATTGGTGATCCCTCCACACCAGTTCAAACTCGATCCACCACCGCCAATGACTGCTTATTTTCCTCGTTTCTCAGCTGTATCGAACCTTCCACTGTCTCTGACGCACTGACTGATCCGGACTGGGTAATTGCTATGCAGGAGGAACTCAACCAGTTTGAGACCCTCAAAGTATGGCGCCTAGTTCCCCGTCCTAAGAACAAGACGGTGATCGGGACTAAATGGATTTTTAAGAACAAGAAGGACGAAAACGGCATTATTGTTCGGAACAAGGCGCGTCTAGTGGCTAAAGGATATCGCCAGCAAGAAGGAATTGATTACGATGAGACATTTGCACCGGTGGCCCGCATTGAAGCGATCCGCATGTTCCTCGCCTACGCCGCTCACAAGAATTTCATCGTCTTTCAAATGGACGTGAAATCCGCGTTTCTCAATGGCGTGCTCAAGGAGGAAGTTTATGTCTCGCAACCCGAAGGCTTCGTAAGTACTGAAAATCCGAATTACGTCTACTTTCTTGACAAGGCCCTCTACGGTCTTAAGCAAGCGCCACGAGCCTGGTATGATGCACTATCATCCTTCTTAGTCAAGTCTGGATTCTCTAAAGGTAAAATTGATACTACCTTATTTATTAAAAAAGAGAAGAATGATATCATTCTTGTACAAATCTATGTTGATGATATAATCTTTGGCTCCACGAACCCCAAGTATTGTCAGAACTTTTCTGCCTTAATGAGTAAACATTTTCAAATGAGCATGATGGGGCAAATGAATTTTTTCCTGGGTCTCCAAGTAAAACAATTACAATCAGGAATTTTCATTAATCAATCTAAGTACATCTCGGATATTCTTCGGAAATACCAGATGGAACAATCTTCATCTATGAAAACCCCCATGTCCACTACTCTAAAGCTTCACTCCGATCCTGATGGTAAGGATGTGAATGCTACTATTTATAAAGGTATGATTGGCTCTCTGATGTACTTGACGGCTAGTCGGCCTGACATTATGTTTTCGACATTCTTGTGTGCAAGATTTCAGTCGAAACCTAAAGAGTCTCACTTAGCTGCGGTTAAGCGAATTTTTCGATATTTAAAAGGTACTGCTGATCTTGGTTTGTGGTATCCAAAAGAGACAGGTTTTGAATTGACAGCCTACTCGGACGCTGACCACGCTGGAAACATGCTGGACCGGAAGAGCACGTCGGGTCATGTTCAGTTCTTGGGTGATCGTCTTGTAAGCTGGGCTTCCAAGAAGCAAAACTGCGTGTCCACCTCCACCGCCGAGGCGGAGTATGTAGCAGCCGCCAGTTGCTGCTCGCAAGTCATCTGGATGCGCACCCAGCTCAAAGATTATGGATTTAATTACTCCAGGATTCCCATCTACTGCGACTCGAAGAGCGCTATTGCTATATCAAGCAATCCCGTCCAGCACACGAAGACGAAGCACATTGACGTGCGCTATCACTTTATAAAAGATCACGTGGAAAAAGGTACTATCGAACTCTATTTTGTTAATTCAGAGCATCAGTTAGCAGACCTATTTACCAAAGCCTTGGACGAAAAACAATTTAATTACCTTGTGTCCAAGCTAGGTATGCTAAATCTGAAAGTTTGATCCGTTCGCAGCTCTCTACGAGTTTCATTCAATAACGAATGACTGTGACAAATGCACCAGTGCCTTGTCTATGGTTGCTCTTATCCACACTCCTTGGATATTGCATTTTACTCGTTCAGCTCTGTGTCCGTTACGAACTTCTGTATCAACAAAGTAGATTTCGTATTTTCCCGTTTCTTTTATGTTCGTATGTCTGTTTCTGTGATTATGCGTGCAGTTTATCTCTTGTTTGCTGAAAAGTGCAAGGTGGTTTGGGTGGTGGATCCACAACCCGGTAATGTGTTCAGGAGGACCACTAGCGTCAGTTGGTTGGTAAGTCTCACGGGTCCTCTATTCGAGGGGGAGCAGGTAAGAGGGTTCTGTGTTTGGACCTCCTCATGGTAATCATTCGAGGGGGAGCTAGGCCTCGAGTCTTTTTATTTAAGTCCTTTTATTTTTAAGTTTTTTTTTCCCCCTTAAATTTTTTTTAAGTAGTTTTATATATCTCCGACAACTCCAAAAAGATTTTTTTTAAGGTTTGTGTTTAATTAATTTTGTTTTGTGTTTTGGTTTGTTTGTTTGGTTGTTTCGGCCCATAGCCTTCCCGCCCCCCCCCCCCCCGGCCCAAGCCCAATACCCTCCGGGGTATAAGAACCCCGATCGAACCAGTTTGTCCCTCATTCGATCGATCGTTTTGTTTTCTCTCATCGTCTTCATCTCTCTCTCTCGCCCGGTGCTTCCTCCGACCCTCTCTATTCGATCGAACTCAATCGACCGATCTCAATAGTTTGGCTTCTTCTTCGATCAAACAAGGTAGGATATTCGATATGTTGGTTTTCAGGTTGCATTGATCGATTGTATTCGATCGATAGTAAGTTTTATTCTTCAATCGATCTGTGGTCGATTTATCTTCTCCGGGGGAATACTCCGATCTAGGGTTACGCCCCGGTCGAAAGCACCCCCGGTCAAAAGGGTCCCTCCGGTCGAACACATATCCGGTGGTTTAATCACCGGTCGAATGTGACCTCCGGTCGAATATCTCTTCCGGTCGTCGACCATATCCGGTCTTCAGGAATATCCGGTCGAGTGTCACCTCCGGTCTTAGTGACCTCCGGTCGAATACCCCATCAGATCGAACGTTAATCCGGTCTAAGTGACCTCCGGTCGAATGCCTTATCCGATCATGCACTTATCCGGTCTTAGTCGAACCCCGGTTAAATCTTATCCGGTCGAATCCAATTTCTTTGGTGCTTATTGTTATATCTTTTTAATAGCTTGTTTATGAGGTGATCTTGGTGGTTATTTGTGCTGGTGCAGTTTCTTGGTGCCTTGGTGACTGACCCTAATTCTCGAATAGGGTTGTGTTCTTCCAATTTTTGGAGTTACTATCCGTTGTGATTTAAATCATGACGGTATAACTCCAACGGCTATTATCTTATTCTCAACCTGCGTACTAATCAATTCATTCTTCACAGGTACAATGGCACAAAACCAGCCACCAGCGATTGATCCAATCGCAGATGCGGAACTGATTCCCGAGGATCAGTTCCTTCCTCTTACAGCCAATAACTACCATCTCGATGTAACCCAACCTGCTATTCAACATCAGGTCATCATCGAGATACTCAGGGGCCATCCAATCGCCTATGCTATAAACGGAAACTGCAACCGTACCAATTCTATACTTACAGCAGTTCTGGCATTCTCTCCATGCGTTAGAGGCCGATGGAGGATTTCATCTTGAAGGACGAATAGATCACACTACAGTGCTTCTCACATGTGATCTTTTCCGTCAATTTCTTCGGTTACCGACCGCCGGATCCGTAGCCGGACGCGACACCTTTGATCCCATGGTCACTGATGCTACACTGTGCGCTGATCTTCTCTCCTTGGGTTACGGCGCAGAACTTCGCATTCCATCAACCTTCAACCGCAAACATCTATCAACAATATGGTATACGTTGTTCACATACATCAATCGGTGCCTTTCGTCTATAACGAAGGGCATTGATCAGACGAGCGCCCCGATTCTTCGCATCTTTCACGCGGTGGCTTTCAATCGCCACGTGGACTTTGCCGACTTTCTCTGGTTTGAACTCATTCAAAGAGTTCGTTCTACTGCATCTCGCCGGTCAAACTTCATTCCATTCATGCGGTTCCTACAGATCATTATCCGGAACTACATGAACCTGTATCCCGAGATACAGCGCCGCTCTACCCACCCGACGTGCCCACAACATCCAACTCGCAAGATTCCTTCCCGTGCTGATCCGGAAGGTGTTGTCGCCTGACAAATCCCAGTCGGGGTACTAGACCATGCTCGTCCCACGGCACTGAGTGTGATAGCTTATAGGCACACACACAACATCCCAGCTCCTATGGTCCGTCCAGGACAGGCAGGACCTGCCCAGGGAGCAAGACCTGAGCGACGTGAGGGTCCGCGTCCACAAACGAGAGGCAGGAGCGTCCGGACAGCTGGGGCTTCCGGACAGGGAGTGTCGAGAGCTATTAGTGTGAGGGGATCTGGCGTGGGCAGTGCCGTTGGAACGAGCCAGCCTAGTTCTTCAAGACAACCACCGTCATCGCCACCAACCGAGACTCAAATGGCAGAAGAGGCCACAGATTCTGAAACCATTCATGTTCAGTCCTCTTCTGTCACTGCTACTAAAGACACGGCATCCAATTCCGACTCCGAAGAAACACATTTTGAATCATCGCCATCAAATGAAGAGTCTTCTGACTCTGATGGTGACGATAATCAGCCCCCATCCGGAGAGATAAGGAGAGCGGAGGGAGTATTAGTTGAATATCAAGAGGTGAGCTGTGTGAGGGAAAGGCGGAGTAAGCTACATTCTGAGAGTACACGAGTGATGGGACAACCATCTTCGGTTGTATCCCCCCCAGCCACATCTAGCCAGGTAGCCACATCTGCTATCCAGTCTCATGTGTTGGGACTGGGTATTGAAGAAGCCGTCGTGGACCTAGCGGCGCACTTGCACGCCCCACCAAGCCACTCCACCATCTCTCAACAGATGGTGGTTTCACAAACTCACGGGGATTTAGCACATACGCTATCGGGCTCTCACTTGGAGGGTGCCGATATTGAAACAAGAGAACAGCTGCCCCCGTTCTCGCCTTCTTTGCATGCACGGAGTCTAGAGCCACTTGTTATTAATGCTATTCCTAGGACACAGATTCCTTTTTCGGCTATCGCCGGTAGCCTAAGTGGCCCGGCCGGAACATCCATAGTAAACCCACCTTCGGGTAGGTTACAAGGATTGGGTGGAAGTCCTACCACGGCTATCATCACGCCAACCGTGAACGTAGGCGGCTCGACTTCAACAGTCGTAGCTACAACGGGAAGTCTAAGTGACCCCGGAGTTACCCCACATGAGTTTGTCTCAAGGGAATACATGGACGGCGCCCTAAAGGCTGTCCAATCTATGTTGAGGGAGGAGATGGACAACATCAAACGAATGGTCAAAGGCAAAGGTCCTGCGATTGAGCCGGAGACCACACCTATTCCACCTTCTCTATCAGCCACAGATCTTTCCATACCTGAACTCAAATCTATCCTTCTCGCCAAACTTATAGCCCAATCTCAAACCGAACCCACCCAAGATGCAGATTTGCTATCTCTACTTCGTTCTCAAGCATCCACACCTACTCCACCTACACCCCAGCCTACTGTCTCTACCGAATCCTTCCAGATCCAGCAAGCTATGCTTCAGTCACTTCAGCAAACCGTAGCTGTTTTGACTGAACGCCTTTCAGCAGTGGAGGATACCTGCCGTCACCAGGCAGAACGGCTCAAGCGCCGACATGATGATCAGGATGATCCTGATCACCATGAGGGGGAGAAGCGCCAACGTCTATCTGAGCCGGAGACACATGTAGTGGAGTCAGAACAGGTTGAACAGGGTACGGGTTCGGGTACAAGAACAGAGGGACAGAGACAGGAACAGGAACGGGAACCGGTGACAGACTTGATACTATACGATTATCCGACGGTTGAAAAGCCTGAGGAATTTGAAGATGGTTCTCCGATAGTTCCTGAAGATTGGGCAATAATACTAGATCCGTATGAAGTGACGGACACGACAGAAGAATGTGCCAATACTGAAAGAGCTCTGGTGGTTATGCAAGAAGAAATTGATGAAATACTGCATCCAGATGATCAGTCTTCTGCCGTGATTCCTTTATTGACCTATCCAGTTAATCACCCTGATTTTTCTTCTACAGTTTTTCCCGAGAGATCTCCTCCAGCTTCACCAGTTAGAGAACCAGTTAGTACTACTCCAGTTCGTCCATCCAAGTGGGAAAGAGTCCGAATCAAAGTTCCTTTCCTCGAAGAAAGTCAGAAAAAGATCTTTGCCCACTGGATCAGAAAGTATGATGAAGTCGTTATCCATGGTCTACAGTCAGTGAAAAATAAAGAAAAACAGCGTGAACTTGTGTTCGTGTACAGAAAGTTCCAGCACAAGTACTCCAAGACAAAGCTCAGGATTGTATCAGTTGATAAGATTATACCTGCCTACTTCATGAAGGTTAAGTATACGGACTTTATGGTTACTAGAGAAGATGGTCAACAATACTGTTTTTCTGATGCTGATTTTCCATGTCTGGAGCCACAAGATCTGCTGTACATATTACGTGACTTAAAGACCAGAACCGTCAGACCCGGAGAAGTCATTGATGCACTAGAAACAGTGAAAAGATACATGAAGTGCACAATGAAACTTGCTTCAGTGGAAGATTTTCAGATTGGGTTAGAAAGTGATCAACCGAAGATTAATCTGTTCAAGCCTGATCTGAGTGTTCCGTCTGATGCTCTAAATGTACCTGCATTCACAGTTATAAAGTTTCCAGAGTTTGGTATGTCATATGTGAACAACAACGGTGTTCTACGCTTTATCCGTTTTGATCAGATTGCCAGATTTTGTGATGGTACGTTGAGGTTTTTGAAAGACAAGTTGAAGCGTGCGCTGAGTCAAGATGAAAAAGGAGTTCAATTACTGGATTTTTCATACAAAGCACTTGTTCTTAAAGCACTGAATGTTATTGAAGAACGACTGGAATATAGAACGCAAATCAGATATTTCGAGATCAGCTTTGGTTTCCGGAAAATTTTTGTTCCTAACTGGCGTGACTTTCAACTTCTATTTAAAGGGGGAGATTGTTAGGGCCATTTTAAATGTTAAATAGAAGTTCAGGGTAGTTTGTGACAAGTTGCAATAGTTGTAAGCTTGTTGGGCCTTAAAGCCCATAAGCCCATTATGATTGTAAAGCCTAAGTATATAAAGGCTTAATTATCTCATTATTAGGGTTAGACGTTATTCAGAACAGTTTAGAAGTTGAGAGAAATTTATTATTCAGTTTACTAGTTGTTAGGTTTACATACGATTATCAGAAATTCTCTCTGTAAACCTTAGCCCTTTGAAGTTTATATTAATCATATAACTAGTTGTTGTGGTCAATATCTTGTTCATCATTATTCATATATTTGTTGATTGCACTGAAACTGGGATCTACATTTGGAACATCCAAGCTTTCTAGAATCGATGTTCGGATGATAATTTCTCGGGTTGACAAGTCTCTTCAACATGTCAGATTCTTTTACCTGGATCACTTTGGGCTCTCTGAATGGTATGAAATCTCTAATCTCATATCTAACTCTTTAAGTCGACATAAGGGTGAGGCCAACAAATATCTCAATGGGCTTCTTGACCGAATGAAAGCTATTTTAAAAGGAGTATAAAATTTTTCACACTCCTGAAGAAGAAGCTTAAATTCGTAGCCACAGAAAGATTTACCTCTTCAAACCGACCTCTCCATCTCCGGCTACTTCGGTCAAGGAAACCATCTTCAAGGACCTAGCTGCCAAGGGGATTATACCTTATTTGAAGAACTTGAATTTGAATGTTACTCACACTCAGCTTTACTTTCCGTCTACTGTGGTATTCCGGCCGACCATAGGAATTTCCTTCCTTAATGCAAAAGGAATTCTCAAATTCTTTAGGCATAAGGAAATCAAGAAAGCCGACACCACTTTTCTGGAAGCCATTGTCTCTCTTGTCCCAATGAAGCCTGAAGCTATCTTCTTCCGTCAAGACATCCTTGTTGAGCTCCAAAGAAGAAAGAATAAGTGATCTCCTGCTTTAGTTTTTTTTTAATATACTTGTAATTTATCTTTTGCTACCTTCATCGTATTTAATTCAAGTGTATCTTTTGTTTACTTAAAGAACCCAAAAAGAGTAATTATGGGTCAAAATGAAATATTCAGTATACTCTTCTTTTCATTGTTAAGTATGGATGTCATCCTCAAATAGGGGAGATTTTTGGCTCATCTAAAGATTTGAAGATCACCTCTCGATCTTCCATTTTGTATCATCCTACTTAAAATATGTTGAGGTTCTTTATAACAGCTTAGTTACAATTCAAATGTTTGGTGAAGTCGAAGATCAGCCAAAAAGTTAAAGAAGAAGTGTATCTGTCAAAGAGGATTGAAGATGTACTTCTCAGCCTGAAGCTAAGCTGCCTGGCAATGTGGAACAACACCATCCACCAGGATCTCATCGGCAGTGATGAGATCGACCAGCATGGTGCCGATCACACATCTTCATCCTGAAGATATGTGTGCTGACTTGTCATATGTGCCAACTTGTCTCTCCTCTCACCAAACTCGTTTTTGATAAGTTTTGGTGGGAAATGTTGTCGGCACAAACACATTGTACTTTTCTGATAATGTATATTTGTGATATCTTGCATTGATGGGGACTTCTTTTGAAGATCAGAAAAAGTATGTTTTGTCTCTTACACTCTTTTAAGGAAAGGTCTACAACATCCTCTGCAGGTCAACACTTCAATCCAAATACTCCAAGAGAAAAAGTACATCATGTACCTTGCAAAAGACCTGATGTCCTATCCTTGCTTGACAGACGTCCCATCCATTAAATGCATGAGGCACTATATATTGAGGATGCTTCATCATGCAAAGATAACCAGTTCCACAAGCCTTTAAGTTTTCTAAATGCTGACAATTTTCCCTCTACGAAGTTCATTGTTTTCTAAGTGTTTTTCAATTGTTTTTCATTCTATTTGTGTAAGATTGTTTGAATAGAGTTCACCTATCCTCTTCTGCGAACATCAAAGTTTTCTATGTTTAATTCTTGATATTATATCAATAAGAATTAAATTAAGTGAAAAAATTTGTGTATTGTGTTCAACCTGTTAGATCACAGATTTATTGGATTCAAGATCATCAAGACTGAAGACGAAAGATTCAAGAAGTCAAAGCTGCAAAGTCAATTCTCAATTAAAGTCTAGGTCATTTTGTAATAAAAAGTCAAAGTTTATTTTTTATGTATTTTTGTTTTCCCTAAATAGGTATATGGTTATTAGGTTGCTAGGGTTGTGTGTGTGTAAGTGTGTGCAAAAATAGAAATCATCAGCCGCACCTTTTCTAGAGAGAGAGAGAGAGCTTAGAGAGAAATCCTTCAAGAGAGAATTTGTAATCCTTTGATTGTGAAATCAAAATCAGGTTTGTTAATCTCTTGATTGTGATTATATGTTTAATGTGATAAGAAACTAATTTGCAGGGAACATCAATTGGTATCAGAGCCTATCCAAATTGAAATCAAATCAGAAATATTGTTCGTGTACTGTTCCATCGATATCCAGATCTGTTCGTGGATTTTTGTGTGAAATTTGATAAGAAATCATTTGGGTTGAGGTCGAAATCAGTTTTAGATTGAGTTTGTATTGGTTTATTTGAGTATTGCACTGTAATCGATTGTCATTTTGATGATTTTGGTGTTTTTGGTTTTCACGAGTTCATGTGCACTGTTACATTAATCGAGTCTTCTTAGAGTGTTTGCTTTTGAAATTATTTGGCTGTAATCTGTTCTATATGTGTTTGTGGTCTTATTGTCAAAGTTTGGGATTGCAATTCGATGTCTAGATAGATTTTGAGTGATTCAGAGTCGTATTTTAAAGCATAAGTGAAGAACTCGCAACCAAGCTGAAGAACTCGCAAGGTCATTCAAGAATTGTGTTTTAGCGCAAAGTATATTTTGCGCCACTACCCTTAGCGAGTTTCTGAATTTCTCGCCAGCTTCTCAGTGCTAAGTCTCTTTTGCGCTACTGCCTGTAGCGCATTTCTGAATTTCTCGCCAGCTTCTATTAGTGCTAAGTCTCTTTTACGCTACTGCCTTTAGCGCATTTCTGAATTTCTTGACAACTTCTATTAGTGCTAAGTCTCTTTTGCGCTACTGCCTTTAGCGCTTTTCTGAATTTCTCGCCAGCTTCTTAGTGCTAAGTCTCTTTTGCGCTACTGCCTTTAGCGCATTTCTGAATTTTTCGCCAGCTTCTCTTAGTGCAAAGTCTCTTTTGCGCTACTGCCTTTAGCGCATTTCTGAGTTTCTCGTCAGCCTCACTTAGCGCATTTCTGGGTTTAGCGCATTTCGGGGTTTTGCGTGTTTTGTGTATTTGTATTGTGTGCGATTTCTTTACTACTTCCTTATATTTTGCGAATTCTAGACTTGTTAAAATTGGAAATTTCATTTCTGATTTTCGGATTTTATTGATTTTATCTGGACTAACGGTCATTTTCAAGTTTTTTATTGCATATCTTTCAAAATCAGAATGACTTCTAGCGAAGCTCCTTCAATCTGTATGGATGAGAATCCACCAGTACTTTTCAGAGGAGAGTACGAACAATGGAAAAATCAGTTCCTGGATTTCATTGACAGACATGAATTAGGGGATCACATCAGAATATCTCTGAGAGAAGGAAACATGAAAACTCCAACATGGACTTATACTTTTCGAACTGAAGACAAGTTGGTAAATGAACAGGAGATTCCAATATCACCTGATAGATACACAGATGAACAGAAAAAGAGATATAACGCTGACAGATTAGCCAAATCTTTTATATTGAAAGGAATTTCAGATAAGATTTCAAAAGAGATCTCTATAAGTTTAGAAAGTAAAAAGGCCATAGGAAAACAGTTGTGGGAACAAATTGAGAAGATGATGACAGGACCAAAGATGTCTTCAAGAGTTAAGTTTTTGGAAACTGAGAACTCTGAACTAAAAGAAAAGATTTCTGCCTTGGAAGTTAAAGTCCAGAAACAAGATTCTGTTGAGAACAATGAGAAGAAATTTGAGGATTTGAAGGATGCAAATGCTGAGCTTCAAAAGAAAATATCTGATCTAGAGAAAAAGATGACCAAAGAAAGATCTGATTTTGAGATTGAAAAGAAAGCATTTGTAAAGAAATTCTCAGATTTTTCAAGAAAATGTGCAAACGAAAAGAAGGCAGTTGAGCTGAAATGTAAAAAACTTTCTCAACAAGTTTCTGAGTTTGAGAAAGTAATTATTATGGAAAGAGAAAAGTTTTCCACGGAAAAGAAGGCCATTGAACAAAAGAATGTTGGATTCTTCAACGAAATATCCGGCCAGAGAATTGATGCTGAGAAGGGATTTGAAGAAGAAAGAAGTATGTTTGAAGCAGAGATAAAGAAGCTTACTGACAAGCTATCTGAACTATCTGAAAGTGTACTGAATGAGAAGAAAATGAAGTCTGAATTCAAGAATAAGATTGACCTGCTCATTGAAAAGATACGAAGAAGAAGAATTGGTCTGGAAGAAGAAACCAGTTGAAAATGAGAAGAAAGACGAGAAAGGAAAGAAGTCATGTGTACATACACATAATGCCAAGAAGAACAATGTGCGTAAAGGTAAACCTGATCATATCTACATGAGAGATCAATTAATCAGGTTGTTAGGTAAGCAATACTTTTGTTCTTATTGTCATATACATGATCTTGTTCATAAAACAAGTGATCACTTCTGGTATGGTTCTTACTCAGTTTCTCTCATAAGAACTGTAACTAACAAACATTGACCCAAATACCAGTGGGTACCAAAGCCGAAAAGTGAATCTGTGTTGCAGGCACCTACTATCAAGGGGGAGTAAGAGAACCAAGGCTTCTAAGTAAATCAGCTTAGGACCCATACTTCAACGAAGCATGATTTCTAAACACAACAGTTTAGGACTCGTACTTCAGTTATCAAAAGACCTTACTCCTGTGCTGATATGAGAAGTGTACTCCAATACTCGAATGAGGAAATCAACCATCAAGGGGGAGTACATATTTGTCTGAAATTTTATGCATCCGTCAGATATGATGATCAACATTTGAGGGGGAGTTAATACTTATATTTTACACTGATAATTTTTCTGATGCATAATTTCAGGGGGAGTAAAAGAACTATGACTTCTGATTACTTCAGATCAGAACTCGTACTTTAATCGTTTTACTGCATTATGTCATTTAATTTTTGTGAATAAAGTTGCTTTGACTTGATTTAAGACTTTTGCAGTTTGAGAGATGCTTACAAGATCACATCTTTATGACTTAAATCTTAACTTCATGAGATGTAAGATTGCACGCAAAAGTTATAATTCTTTATCTTCATCTCACATATGGTTGAAAGAAGGACAACTTTCAATCATAGAAAATATTATTCCTAAATGTTCAAACCACTTCCCGATTCTTAAACAGATTTCATGAATTGGAAGTGTGATTTTAAATGTTTTCATTTTTATTTGTGCTTCAATGCTTAACAAACCGTGTGTTTCTACAGATATATACTTGCGTATTATCTTGTCTATATACTTTCAAGTATTCACACACACCGGTTTAATTCTTTTGTTGAATAAGTTATCACCATGTCTCATATTCACCAAGTTTTCGATGGTGATACACCCCGCTTGTATTTCAAAGAATTTTTTAGGGTCATTTCATTTCGAAGCATTCATTTCATGAATGTCTATATTTTTGTTTCGTATAGACCATATCCATTATTCTTGACCATAAGCTTTAATTGCTATATCATTTCATTTCTGATCATTTTTCATACAATGTCAGATTTCCAAACAAGTCTCTTGCATTCATGTTCATTCATTCAATATACTTGTTTGAAAATACTTCAATGTTTCAAATGCTCAAATCTTCATGATTATTTTCCGAGCACACAAACATCTGACTTGTATTTGCGCTTTAACTGTTAAAGTTAAATCATCTGAGCAACACATGCTTTCTAGGAAAACATGGGATCTTTGTGCTAGGACTTAGATCACAGATTTATTGGATTCAAGATCATCAAGACTGAAGACGAAAGATTCAGGAAGTCAAAGCTGCAAAGTCAATTCTCAATTAAAGTCTAGGTCATTTTGTAATAAAAAATCAAAGTTTATTTTTTATGTATTTTTGTTTTTCCCTAAATAGGTATATGGTTATTAGGTTGTTAGGGTTGTGTGTGTGTAAGTGTGTGCAAAAATAGAAATCATCAGTTGCACCTTTTCTAGAGAGAGAGAGAGAGAGAAAGAGAGCTTAGAGAGAAATCCTTCAAGACAGAATCTGTAATCCTTTGATTGTGAAATCAATATCAGGTTTGTTAATCTCTTGATTGTGATTATATGTTTAATGTGATAAGAAACTAATTTGCAGGGAACATCACAACCCCCCTTCTACAATACTTGTTGTGTTTACTTTCTGTTAACTGGGACCAACAATGTTTATTAAGGTTTTGTTGTTGATAATGTTCGGGATAAGATGATGTTCTATGAAGATGCTTTGATTCATCTTGAAGAGGAAATGAACGATTTGACCATCTATTGCTATCCTAAGCACTTTTTGCATCAAAAATATCCTGATCAAACCAATTGGTGTATTCAACTCCGTGTGTCCATTCAGCTGCAAATGAATTTGGAAGAAAAATGACACAAGACAGTATCGAAAACCCATGTCCAATTGTTCGAAAACTTAATTTCTCCAATCCAAAATTTGTCCAAGATCTTTCATTCTTTCCAAATATGTGGTTCTCACAATTTTTTGCATGAACCATAGTTATTTTGACATTAGCAATCCAACTGTGGTTACCCTACTCACTCGTCTGCTAACTTTCCAATGAGCACTCCAAGTATTAAAACATTGCATACAAGGATGATAACACCATACCTCCATATTTCTGATTTTCACAATGGCTAATGCTTATCACAAATATCTTTAAAGAGAAAAATTCTTACATCTTTCATACCATGTTAAATTTCCAAGGTCTTTATCGGGGAAAATAATTCAAGCTATGATGAAGAAAGAGAGTTGTTAAGTTGATAGGGAGGGTTGATTAGTAGAAACCACTTGAATGCTATGCTAGAATTTTAAGCGATTCTCAAAATATAATTGCACAATACATGTATAAATCAAGATCTTATGAAGGGATACTAGAATTCAACTCAAGAAACTACAAATTAAAATTATTGGAGTTAATACCACCATATATATGAAAGTTATATGAATTTTGTTTTCTCTTTCCACCTAAATGAATAACGATAATTTAAGTTCATCGCTTTGCTGAAAAGATATCAGAGAAATCAAGTTCTAAAAAGATAAACTAGATTTGTGAATTACTTCAAAGTTTTTTCACTATCATCAATAGGCGTATTCATCATATCATCTCAATAATCATAAATTTAAAACAGAGCAACTCTTAATCCATACCTGAATAGATAAAAGGTACATAATTTTGTTAAGAACCTTAATATGATAAGTTGTTAATTTTGTTAAGAACCTTAATATGATAAGTAATTTGTGTAGGAAGTTGGTTCACTTTCTTAATTTCTTCACGAACTACTGTCATCTTATCCTGGAATCCAATTTGTTATCCTTCATTTTTGGCCTCCCGAGTCCTGTAAACACTCTGTATAGTAGGATCTTTAAAGAAACCACTGCCCTCGAGAAAATTGAATTGTTCCATCCTTGAATCAATAGCTAAGTTGCATACCAAAAATAAACTAGTAAGCAATAAGATGTTCCAACTTAGTTTGATATGATAACTGCAAATTATGTTGCAAATGAAACTAAGGATTAAAGCGTAGATCACACCAAAGTGTTGAGGTTATGGTTTGAAATGTAAATCATAATTTAGATGACCTCCCGATCTTCCATTTTGTATCATCCTAGTTAGAATATTTTGAGGTTCTTTCTAGCAGCTTAGATACAATTTAAATGTTTAGTGAAGTCGAAGATCAACCGAAAAGTTAAAAGAATAAGTGTATCTGTCAAAGAGGATTGAAGATGGACTTCTCAGCCTAAAGCTAAGTTGTCTGCCAATGTGGAACAATACCATCGTCCAGGATCTCATCGGTAGTGATGAGATCGTCCAGCATGGTGTCGATCACACATCTTCATCCTGAAGATGTGTGTGATGACTTGTCATATGTGCCAACTTGTCTCTCTTTTCACCGAACTTGTCTTTGATAAGTTTTGGTGGGAAAATGTCATCGACACAAACACATCGTACTTTTCTTATAAAGTATATTTGTGATATCTTGCATTGATGTAGACTTCATCCGAAGATCAAAAAAAGTGTGTTTTGTCTCTTACACTCTTTTTAGGAAAGATCTACAACATCTTCTACAGGTTAACACTTCAAGCTAAACATTCCAAAGACAAAAGGTACATCCTGTACCTTGCAAAAGACCTGATGCCCTACCCTTGCTTGACATGTGTCTCATGCCTTAAGTACATGAGGCACTATATATATAGGATGCTTCGTCATGCAAAAATCACCATTCCACAAGCCTTCAAGTTTTCTAAGTGCTGGCAATTTTCTCTCTGCGAAGTTCATTGATTTTGATTTCACCTTTGTGAACTCTGGTTTTGTTGTTCTTGAGTTAATCCCAATCCCTGACGGTTTCTGTTGAGGGTTTCCAAAACGATTTTGGGTTTCACAGTTTTGGAGATCGTTTTGGTTAATTTTGGGTCCAGATCGACAGGCCTTGAAAGATCAATATGGAGGAAAGAGTGTATTAAGCGAATACGAGGTGAAATAAGGGTTTAGGTTATCTTTTAATTTTTCAGAACACGGTAAGACATAAGATGGTTTAAAATTTTGGAAAAAACAAACAGTCTGAATTGCCCAACCTTTTTACCGAATCAAACATGAGAAGTTGATAAGAGGTATTTTTGAAAAAAACAAATAGGACTTTAATATATCTGAACATCCAACCTTTACATGTATTAACTTAGAAAAACAATCAACATCAATATACCTTAACATGAAAAACAATGAAGATTAACATATATTAACAAACCTTAACAAGAAAAACAATGAATATAAACGTACCTTAACTTGAGTTGACATATATTAACATATCTTACCCATAAATGTTAACAAATTTAAATTGACCCCGATTAGCACAAATGTTGATGGGTGAACTACTGATCTTCCCTCCTTCGAAAACAATAGTTCATGGGACCATGGATCGATCTATGCACCCTCGTGATCAAGGGCCTAGGGATTTTCCTATAAAACCCACCATATTTTGAGTTCCTACACAACCTAACCATATATATATATATATATATATATAGAGAGAGAGAGAGAGAGAGAGAGAGACTTCAAATCGTGTGAGAATTATATGGCGAGAACATGAGAATAAAACCAAAACCTTCATCTACCGTCAATTACCTTCATTGACAGATTTATATCACCATGCCTGAAACTTTAACAAATTAATGCATGCAAAAGTGAATGGAAGTATGTAAAAATTCGTAAAGGTGAGTGAAAGTAAAAATAAAAATAAAAATTAGGGTTGATGAATGTTCGTGTTTTTGGTTAGAAATAAATTGAAGGTATATGAAGGTCTATGATTTTTCTAGACATTAGATTAAAACATCAATTCATCCAACGATTTAGAAGTATTCTTCCATTAACACCGTAACCTTTATCCTCATCGTGTCCTAACCCTGTATATATATATATATATATATATATATATATATATATATATATATATATATATATATATATATATATATATATATATATATATATATATATATATATATATATATATATATATATATATAGGGTCAGGTTCACGTGAGACCAAGCTGTTTCCGTGAGACCGCGTGAGACCAAGCCTTAAAACATGAAACTTCACAGCGAAACAGTGTGAAGGTAAAAAACATTCGAACCTTCATAATGTAATCACACTATGAAGGTAAAAAAAACGAACATTCACAGCGAAAAACACCGTGAACGTAACATTTACGGTGTTTTCCCTATGAAAAGTTCGATTTTTTTTACATTCACGGTTTTTTGGTGTGAAGTTTCATACTTTAAAACTTGGTCTCACCGGTCTCACGGAAACTGTTTGGTTTCACGCGAACTTAAGTCTATATATATATATATATATATGTGTGTGTGTGTGTGTGATTGGATTCAAACGAGAAACATGGTCACCTATATCATATGTGATTTTGTACTGAAATTATATCTGGTTATGGAACACGGTCAACATAGGGGTGTGCGGCAACTTGGCCTGCGACCTAGGTTACTCGTTTCAATGATATAAAATAGTGTAAAATCATATGTGATATAGGTGTTCCTATATTTTCTTATTTGAAACATGTTCTCGTTTGCATCTGCTTATATAACCGTGAGAACTAGTAGTCTTGTGTTATTTTACATTATGAAACTATACATGTGTATAATGCAATGTTGATCTAACAACCTCCTTAGACCTTCCAAGGGCATTACTATAGAATAACTAATAATCACATAAACCAAGGAAAAATAATGAATTTCAAAATTCTATTCATTACATCCAATAAATGTTACATCGGAAGACTTACAACTGAAAGGGACATCTAATTAAACTAGCTCGTTCCATACCGAACTAGCTATTACAACATAAATAAAACATGTTATCTAAATGTAACTAAGTTGATTCCTTCCCCTTGCTAAATCCTCTATGCGTGCCTCGTGAGATATACGACACTAGTTAACTTAAAAAGCTAAGTGAGTTCATGGTTAGTTCTATGAACACTGAAATGAGCATTTCAGTAACTATTATTGAATTAAACTGAAAACATAAATTGCTTAAACAAACGACGATGTTTTGCATTTAGTTATCTTGATGCACTACTTAACTGATAGAGTCGATCCTATAAGTCATAAATTGATCATCACTAACTAATAAGCTTCAAGCGATTACTATGCAACTTGTGCGTAACAATACATATACTACACTAGTAACTGATATCTGATTCCTGACGATGATGAAAACTGATCTCGATAAGTTGTAACTACTACTGATCACTAAGTCTAGTGCATCTCGATGTACCTACTGTACTAGACTTCTCAATGATGGTTTTCTACAACAAAACTATTCCTAACATTTACTATATACTATTAACTTTGGATGTTCAAACATACATGTACTAAACTGAAGTTATGGGCATAAGGTGGACAATATAACACCACTTATAATCCATAATTAAGTTGCTCAATTAAACAATCTAAATCATGCAACGGAAATCACATAAACAAAAATACGTATAACTGAAATCATGTAATTAATTGTATAAATCAAGCGTGTATGAAAATACTACGTAATTAGAACATACTAATCGTATATCCTCCCCTTAGGAAACGAGTTATGAAAACTCACATGGATTTTCGGGTGAGTGTGGAATGGGTTTCCATGTGCTCTTGTACCGTACTGAGCACCCTGACGTGTTCCTTATGTAATAAACTGGAGCAGAAATATTCCAGCATTAAACACGTTACAAAACTCAAATATTTCTCATACCTACAGAAGCTTTCTGAATACAATATCTGATAAATCTCTTCTGATTCTATATAATCGAGAATCGCTTCAATCGGGTGTGCAGTCAATTTTATACGAATTTTATAAAATCAATGTGCTGTTTGTGTCAAATACCACCCAGTTTCTAGGAACTCTTGATTTTGACCTAGTTAGGATCGATATCAGGTTATACTTGTGTGACAAAGAAATGTAATACATGTTTCAAACTTTCCAGAAACATATGGAACGTATTATTTGGATAAACGAACGATTTGTTATGAAATTTACAATCAATATGAAAGTTTCTAATCCTTCTCATAGCAACATAAAGGTTGCATCTTTGCACTCTTTTTCAGTCTCATACAAAACTCAAAGCCACTATAGAATTAACCATCACTTCAATGATGGTTTGGCTTCCCTTTAACTCGTTATTTGCTACCAAATCGTACTCAACATTGTAGGGTCAAAATGATACTCTAAAACAAATTTAGAGGAAGAGTTACTTACCAAAATCAAGGGTTTTCTTCTTTTTCTTCTACAATTTTGCAATTGTTCTTGACTGAAGAACACTTCAAACTTTTGCTTTTTCCTTCTCCATGATTCCTTGCTTCTCTTATGTGTTACAATATACACCATACTTAGACGAGATTCTTCTCCAAAATTGAATAAACTTGATTGAGTTGGTTTCCTCCAACACTTCAAAACTAATAAGCCCACTTCATTGGAAACGTGGGTTATCCCACATTTGATGTATCTTGACCAAGTCTTTAACCGCTTTGGTACTCTTTAGACTTTCCACATTTGGCATAATTAGTCCTAGACTATAACTTGCTATCTTAAATCTACTAACTTTACAACTAAGCCCCATGAATGGGTGTTACATTTGATATACAATGTGATTATTTTTTGTGTATTATTTGCATATTTTGTTTCATATTGTGAAACACACTTTAATTTTACATGCATTATTTCACACTAAAAAATATATGATTACGGGTTCTCATAGGTCTCACCCTTTTAGTGGTTCTCATTTGATTATACCCCTATATATAGGGGTTGGTTCAAATAAGAAGTTTAAACATCGTGAGAATGTAAGAAAGGAATGTTAAGAGAAGCTTAACAACGGTCGTTTTCTCTTTTTGTCCTTGGTTTGCAACGGAAAACATGTTCTCAACTGAGTTTCTCTCTCTCTCTCTCTCTCTCTCTCTACACACACACACACATAAAAAAACACTGAACCTTCACAATAAAACATTGTGAAGGTATAAAAGGCTATTGAACTTTCACTAAAAAACACTGTGAAAGTTTGTTTCTATACCTTCACAGTGTTTTTGCTATGAAGGTTCAGTGTATTTTGTGCCTTTACAGTTGGTTTTACGAAAACAGGGTGGTCTCACAAGAACCCAACCCTATATATTATGTATATATATAATTATATATAGACACGCACATACATAATTATATATAGGGGCTTAATCATTTGAGAACCCTATATATAATGTGATAACTGCAAGAACTATTATCCTAACTTATTGTTTGCACATTTTTTTTTCTATCTAAGACTAGAATTTACTATATTGATTAACATATGTTTATTTCATAATGTGTTTGTTTCATATGTATCGGTTTATAATGTCAAACTTTTTAGTTGTATTTTTGTTTCACAAACACATAAAAATGTTCACATTGTGAAACAAATGTATGAGAAGCAAACACATTGTAAAACAAATAGATATCAATCAATACACTACATGTCTAAATCTAAGCCATAGAGGAAAAAAAATCATGTTAAATAACAAATGTTACACCAATTTTCAAGGTTATCAGAATTCTATAGGTCCCCGAATGAAGACCCTATATATAATTATATATATATATAGATATAGATATAGATATAGATATATAGATAGAGAGTTGGTTTGTGGTAAGAATAATAGTTATCATGAGAAAGATCTCCACCCTTTGATCAATCCTAATTGAATATCAATTGAAAATATTCTTCTAAGCTAATTAACGAGTTATCTTGGACTTAATCTGAAGCATTAGATAAACTCTAATTAAAAGTGATCAATGGTTCAAATCCCTTTTTACACTTCTCACCATAACTCATATTCTCACTCGATCCTTCACTCTATAAAGGGGAGGGATCAAATGCAAACCAACTATTTGTACAAACCGTATAAACCTTTGATTTCATTGTTTAATTTAATGAAATTATTGAATGGAAGTGTTTAATATGATGAAATTGTTTCATATAATTCTTTTTTTGATGAAAATGCTTCATATATTTTTGTTTCTATGTAAAAATGAATTTGTTTCATACATTTCTCATTTTGATGAAATTTGTTTTCTAAAATTAATATAATGAACGCCCTCCACAATAAAAATGACTAATCAACCCTCGTAATTAGGAAAAAGTGGAAAAAAATATGATTGGTTGAATGAGGTTTGTAGGGTTTGTAAAAATTGTTTGATTTGTAAGGTAAACCCCCCCCCCCCCCCCCCACACACACACATATATATATATATATATATATATATATTATACACAGAGAGAGAGAGAGAGAGAGAGAGAGAAAGAGAGATGAGTTCATACGAGAACAATATTTATTTAAGAAAACACGAAAACAGACGAATACATACAAAATCATATATGATTCACGCGACTTTGCCCGCGACTTTAGGTCGAGGCCAAAGTCGCTCGCGTCCGTTTCTTTTGGGTTAATGTAAAATCACATATGATTTCATACATAATTTTTTATTTTCTCAAATAATTATTGTTTCTCGTTTGAACCGTTCTCTTTCTCTCTCTATATATATATCAAGTGGGATTAAAACTTGTATTTTTGTATTTGTGGGCTGGCTTGTTTGATAGGACCCAAGAAATCATTTTTTGTATAAAGAAAGAGCACCAAGTAGAAGAAAAAATGAAGTGGTGATCACTTGAACACTTCTTTGAACACCTATACATTGTGGACACTTTTTAGTTTTTAATTTTACATTTATCCCTTCAATATGTATATTATATTACTATATATATATAGAGATATTAGTTCATACGAGAACAATATATATTTAAGAAAACACGAGAACGATCGAGTATGATTCACATACAAAATCATAATATGATTCACGAGACTTTGCTGCGGCTTAAAGTCGCGTGTGTCCATTTTTTTGGCCGTTAATGCCGAATCATATATGATTTTGTACACGATTTATTGTTTTCTTAAATAATTAACGCTCTCGTTTGAATCTTCATTGGCATAGACACACCCGAGTTGCTTTTCATTGCCATTAGCTCTATTTAATACATGTTCTTAGAAGCTTAATTAGTTTAATGAAACTAATAATTTATTCTGTGAGCTATAATGACTTTTTTAGTAGTCGTTTAATGATATAAAAATGACTTATTCAGTAAAAATCTAGGAAGAGCTTTATGCAGAAAACC
This sequence comes from Arctium minus, assembly GCA_954870635.1. Lineage (NCBI taxonomy): Eukaryota > Viridiplantae > Streptophyta > Magnoliopsida > Asterales > Asteraceae > Arctium > Arctium minus. Next base: position 115,402,042 of record OX941080.1, on the reverse strand, counting down.
AAAAATTTTCCAAACCTGTCTCAACCATCTCAAACAAAAATTTTCCCAATTTATATAGACGGATTAATCCATTTTATCCATAAATAAATTAATAAAAACCAACCAAACAACCCTTAGTCAAATATGGGTTCAAAGCTCAATGTTTATAATGGTCTCTTTCTTTTATTTTGTATCCTTTACAAATAAGTAAAATTCCATAAAATATTCTCTTAGGGTAAATTAATACCCAAAAATTACATTAAATTGTTAAAAATATATTAAAATGAAATATGTTGAGTTGTAATAAACATGAATTTACTTTTGACTTTTGTGTTATTCATCTAAATTTATTTTGACTTTTGACAATCTAAAAATTAACTATGGACGACTATACCTTTATTAGATTAGAAGCAAAAAATTGGAATTCCATAAACTCTTATTTGAAAATCAAACATTATGTTTAGAAAAATTTACTTTTAAATTAAAAAAATTGCCAAACATAATTGAAAATTATTAAGGAACAGTTCACTAACCTAGATACGAACATCCTAGTCTGCCTTTGATTTGCAAAATCACTGAGGGTGCGTTTGGTTTGCGGGATTGGAATGGATTTGGGGGGATTTGGATTTCAAATACATTCTAATCCTGCTTTTGGTTTGCACGAAAGGATTTCGTTGACCGGTTTTCAAATCCGTTGACCATTTTAAAATCCCTCGTATGATGGATTTGGAAATACTTGGCATTGGGCCTGGATTTGAAATTCAAATCCGATGGATTCTAAAGCGCGACCCATACTTCAAATTGTATCGATCCAAATTCGACGTTTACCAATAAAAATAAATTCTTTATAAAAAAACCTCAATTCAAATCCAAATCCTACAAACCATGCAAGACTTGTAAATGATTGGATTTGAAATTCATTCCAAATCCTACAAACCAAACACACGAAGGGATTTCAAATATCCCCAAATCAAAATCCCTCCTTGAAATCCAATCCATTCCATTCCAATCCCGCAAATCAAACGCGCCCTAAATGAATTGTTTTATGATTTTAGAAAAAAAATTTAAAAAAAACGAATTAAAATTAAAAAAAATTCAACTTGACTGACGAAGTCAATCTGTATCAGGTAAATTAGGACCAAAATAAATAAATAAAGCATGTGGTTTATTTGAATTATTTAATATCCATGTTTTATTATTTAAATGTAATTCTAGGTGGATGACCACAATTAACAACTATCTACTCCATGCATTGGTCCACCACTACATACATACTCGGTATCTGTACATTTAAATAACTTCAAATATAAAATTTAGAGTAAACTACCATTTTCGTCCCTGTGGTTTGATGTTTATAACGATTTTCGTCTTTGGTCTTTAAAAACTGCTTTATTGGTCCTTGTGGTTTTCATTTTACTTCCATTTTCGTCCTTCCATCAAATTCTGTTAATTTTTAACGTTAAAATTCAAAAGATGTTTTGATAAGTTACATATTTGGTCCTTGTGGTATATGAAGTTTTAAATATTCATCCCTAATAATTCATTTATTACATTTTATTTCTTTATTATATTTTAGTACTATATATATAAACACATATATGTTATTAATTTAAATATTAATGTTTTTGATTAATTAATTAAAAACCGAATTTTAAATGAAAATATGGAATAGTGGGAGTAACTTTTTTAGATGGTAACTTAAAATAAATAAAAACTATTAATTTTAGGAAATTTCAACTTAAAACTTTTAAAAAAATTATACCGTTTACTGATTAATAATTTTACTGAAGTCACTGTTTTTTTTATTATAGTTGTAATACTTTTAAAAACCTACAGTTTAATTAATAAAATAAATAAAAATTTTAATATTTTTATTTATTATTTTATCGAAATTTTATTATTTTTAAAGAAATGGTTGGGTTTTTTTTATTATATTCTTTCTAAAAAATTGGTTGGTTTAAAATGGGATATTGATAAGTAATAAAAAAAAAAAAATAATTTTTGATTATATTCTTTTTAAAAAACGGTTGGTTTAAAATGGAATATTGATAACTAATACAAAAAAATCAAATAGTTTCTCTAAGATTAGGGTTGTAAACGAACCGAACGAACACGAACGGAGACTTGTTCGTGTTCGTTCGTTTAACTTAACCGAACAAACAAATAAATACGAACGGTAAGCGAACGAAATTTTTTGTGCTCACGTTTGTTCGTTACAAAAATATGTTTGTTCGTGTTCGTTTATGTTCGTTCGTTAAGAGCTAAACGAACGGACATTTAACGGATAGAAATTTAACGAACGTAAACGAACGAACATAAATGAACATAAACGAACGAATACTAATGAATAAAAAACAATCAAATTTACTCATCATTTCGTTCGTTAAAAATAACATAACAAAATGAAAAATATTAATGTTATTTTTTACGAACGAAATGATAAGTAAATGTGGTTGTTTTTTATTCATTAGTATTCGTTCGTTTATGTTCATTTATGTTCGTTCGTTTACGTTCGTTCGTTTACGTTCGTTTATATTCGTTCGTTAAATTTTCGTTCGTTCGTTAAATTTCCGTTCGTCAAATGTCTGTTTGTTTAGCTCTTAACGAACGAACATAAACGAAAACGAACAAACATATTTTTGTAACGAACAAACGTGAGTACAAAAGGTTTCGTTCGCTTACCGCTCCTATTTATTTGTTTGTTCGGTTAAGTTAAACAAACAAACACGAACAAGCCTCCGTTCGTGTTCGTTCGGTGTTCGGTTAAGTTAAACGAACAAACACGAACAAGCCTCCGTTCGTGTTCGTTCGGTTCGTTTACAACCCTAATCTTAGACAAACTATTTGATTTTTTTGTATTACTTATCAATATTCCATTTTAAACCAACCGTTTTTAAAAAAAAAATTTAATAAAAAATTATTTAATTTTTTTTATTACTTATCAATATCCCATTTTAAACCAACCGTTTTTTTAAAAAGAATATAATAAAAAAAAACCAACCATTTCTTTAAAAATAATAAAATTTTGATAAAATAATAAATAAAAATATTAAGAAATTTATTTATTTTATTAATTAAACTGTAAGTATTACGACTATAATAAAAAAAAACAGTGACTTCAGTAAAGTTATTGATCAGTAAACGATGTAATGTTTTTAAAGTTTTAAGATGAAATTTCCTAAAATTAATAGTTTTTATTTATTTTAAGTTACCATCTAAAAAAGTTACTTCCACTATTCCATATTTTCATTTAAACTTTGTTTTTAAATTAATTAATCAAAAACATTAATATTTAAATTAATAACATATATGTGTATATATATAGTATTAAAATATAATAAAGAAATAAAAAGTAATAAATTAATTATTAGGGATGAATATTTAAAATTTCATATACCACAAGGACTAAATATGTAACTTCTCAAAATATCTTTTGAATTTTTAACGTTAAAAGTTAACAGAATTTGATGGAAGGACGAAAATGGAAGTAAAATGAAAACCACAGGGACCAAAAAAGCTGTTTTTAAAGACCAGGGACGAAAATCATAGTTTACTCTAAAATTTATGTTTCTTGAAAGTAAGTCGTTTTTAAAATAGTTTTTTCTTTAATTATATAATATATCATAAGAAAACCAGATTTAATTTAATATTTAATTTATTTTAATATAAATATCCATATCTTTATTTCTATTTGTTATGAAATAAGACATTATGAGTTAAATCATATGGGAACTAAAAAAAGTTGAGAACCGTAAAAACTGATCTAAGCCGTAATTTGGTTTTGATTCTATGGTTTAAATCAAAAGTTGTTTCACCATATGAAAAGGGCATAATTGTCATTTTGACAAAGATTCAACATATGAAACACATAGTATTTCACCTAATGAAGTAAAAACAGAATTTTCATAAATATGATATTTCACCTCATGAAATCTGAACATAATGTTCCTATATATGTTATTTCACCACATGAAATCTAACTGTAATAACCTTATTCCTTAATTTTGAAGTTTTGAGAAATTGTGGGGTGTTAAGTGAAACTTTATCAATTTCAGGGTCTAGGTTGTAAATATGGAATAAGAGGGGTAAAATCTTCCAAAACCCTCTCATTTGCATTATGAGTGTTGTGGAGACTTAGAGAGCATTTGAGAGAGAAATCTGTGTGAGAAGTGTGTGTGTGTGTGTGTGTGTGTGCTTGTTTGAAGGCTTCGAAGAATTAGGCTTAGGAGGAGGACCCATCTCTCTCATTCCTGTTAGACCACAGTCTCATTGGATTCAAGATCATCCAAACTGAAGATCGCAATCTGAAGCTAAAGCCGAAACGTCGTCTCTCGATATTAAAGTCTATGTCGTTTGTAATAAATGTCAATGTAATTGTATTAGTTTACTTAGATTTAATATCTAAGTTATAACATTGTAATAGTTAGTTTACATAATATCTAAACTTAGATATTATGTATATTATTAGATTAGATATTAGGTAGGTTTATAGTTTTATATTGCAAGTTGTAGGAAGTGTGTCTAACACACTTGGTTAGATTAAGTGTATCTCTAACATCTCTCAAAAAGATCAGATCATTATTCACACATACAAACACACACTTGAAGGTGTAAAAGAGAGAAAACATAGAGAACACATTTCATGCTTAATCGATCAACCTTGTAACTCGTTTGTTATAATCAATACAGGTTGGTAATCATATTGTGTTGTTGTTTCTATAAACTTGATAAGTATTGTTGGACCGACAATTGGCATCAGATCCTGATAAAGATCAAAACAAGTTTTCAGAAAAACGACTTTGTGTTCTTCAAGAAAAATTGATTTTGTGATTTAAACTGTTTTAGGTGTTAGAATCGATCAGGTTGTGATCGTACTACATTCTAGATCGAGTTATTGATATTTGATTTCACTTTTAAGCTTAAATCGAGTTCCAATTTGTGGATTTTATGTGAAAAAGTCGAAGTGGGTAAGTTCACTGTGCCATCAATTTTATTTCGAAAAAGTGTGTTTTTGAGAGATCAAGTGCTTAAATTCTATACTAAAAGTGTTTCTAGACATATTGGTAGGGTTTGGTATTGCTAAATCGTTTCAGGATCAAATTTTAGACGATTTTCAGAAGTTCAGGACGAACACCCGCACAACAGAGGAAGAATAGCCCGCAAACTTCAACTTTGCGGCTCCCACATCAAACGCATAGGTCTACTGTGCGTGTCCCAAAGGAAACTCACATCTTACTGTGCGGCTCCAACTATAAACGCATACCTTACTTCTTGGCTCTCAAAGCACCCACAAAGCATACTTCTCGGTTCCCAAGTGACCCGCATACCTCAATTGTGTGCTCCTCACTAGACCCACACACCTCAATTGTGCGCTCCTCACTAGACCCGCACACCTCAATTGTGCGCTCCTCACTAGACCCGCACACCTCAATTGTGGGCTCCTCACTAGACCCGCACACCTCAATTGTGCGCTCCTCACTAGACCCGCACACCTCAATTGTGCGCTCCTCACTAGACCCGCACACCTTAATTGTGTGCTCCTCACTAGACCCGCAAACCTCTATGCTCCAATCCATACTTAGAATATTTTTCTGAGAATTTTTCGAAACTGCAATAGGGTCTTTAATTGTCATAAATTTTTTCTCTAGGGGCGCTGCCTCCATACCCCCGCAAGGGCGTTGCCCCTTGACCCCACCCGTGCTAAGTCTGCCTAGGGGGACAAAATTTCTTGTGTGATCAAATTTTATTTGGATTAACGATCATATCTGTCAAGTTTTCTCTTAATCAATACATGATGACATCCAGAGAAGCTCTTGCAATAGGAACTGACACCAAGCCACCAGTTCTCTTTAGAGGTGAATATGAACAGTGGAAGGATAGGTTCCTAAACTTCATCGAAAGACAGGATTTGGGTGATTTCATCAAACAATCCTTAGAAGAAGGCCCCATGAAAACAAAATATAGGGAACCAGCAGAAGGAACTGAAGAAGTAAGACATGCACTGACTTATGAAGAACTAACCGGTGATAATAAGTTAAGAGCAAACGCAGACAGATTGGCCAAGTCATACATTCTACAAGGGATTCCGAACGAAATCTACATAAAGATTGACATTTATAAGGCCTCCGGCAAACAAATGTGGGATCAACTCGAGAAGATGATGCTGGGTTCAAAGATAGGGAATCAGCTTAAAATCTCTAACTGCCTGCACACTTTTGAAGAATTTAAAGGCAGAATTGGAGAAAATCTAGAAGGAACATATGATAGATTCGTGACCTCGCTAAACGAATTGAGCAAGAACAAGGTCAACAAATCTCACATCGAACTGAGTATCAAATTCCTGAGTATTCTACAACCAGAATGGAAAAGTTTTGCCAGACAGATGCGGCAGATAAAAGATTTGAATGAGATTCAACTTCACGAGGTGTATGAAACCCTCCGTCAAAATGAAGAAGAGGTGGATGAAATTCTAGCTGAGAAAAGACAGAAAGGAAAGACAGAAAGGAAAGACAGTTGAAGATACAGTCGCTCTTGTAGTCAAGAAGAAGAACAAGACGATTGTATATGAATCAGAAGAAGATGAAGCTTATGCAAACTCTGACATAGATGAAAATGAACAAATGAAGAAAGCAATGTTGTTTCTGACAAATGCGTTTCAGAAAAAGTTCTACAGGAATCCAACATCAAACAGTCAGAGGTACTCTTCTGGACCCAACAACTACGCTCATAAGGAAAGGGTTGAAGGTAGTAGGTTTGAAGGGAAAAAGTTTGAAGGAAAGAGATTAGATGAGAAGAAAACGGAAGAGAAAAGGTACCAGTCTGAAGGAAAGAGGATAGAGGAGAAGAAACCCGAAGAAAGAAAGTACAAGGATGAAGGATCAAGTCAGCCAGGTCCACCGATGTGATACAACTGTGGCAAAACAGGTCACTTTGCCAAGGATTGCCGAAGATCAAAGGTCAGAAACTCCGATTACTACAAAAACAAGATGCTTCTTGCAAAGCAACAGGAGGCAGGCAAGGCACTAATGGCTGAGGATGAATACTGGCTTGATCACTCAGATGAAGAAGAAGAAGATGAAGATAAAGATGAAGCCGTCAATATGTGCTTGATGGGCAAGATGGAATCAGATACTGAAGCTGATTCAGAAAATGAAGAAGAGGAGGTATGTGATTTATCGTATAAAGATTTCATGAATAAAATGCATACCATGAGTTTAAAACAAGAAGAGTTAGAATCTAATCTTAAGCAAGAAAATGGTGTTATTATCAACAAAAACCAATTGATACAGAAACTTAGCAATGAAATTGCTGAGAAGAAAGTATTAATTGAGGTTTTACATACAAACGTTGACACCAACGCAAAAGAACAGACTATAATTCTAAAAGAGAATTCTGAAATCAAGTCAAAACTGAGAAATAGTGAGCTTGACTTATATAAGCTGACTAAAATGCATTCTTCATGTACTAAAGAAAACAAGTCTTTAATTGCAAAACTAGATGCTTTGGAAAAGAAGTTGTACTCATTAGGTCAAAGTGAGCAAACCATTCATCTTAACAAACCGGAAAAGAATAAAGAAAATTGGGGAATCGGTTATGTGAAACCTCATTTCCTTAAAAATGGTATAAGAGAAGTGCCTGCACTTTATGATTATACCTCTATGCTAGTTTCTCACCGAATCTCTTCACTTAAAGTTTTTAATACTAAACTATCAAAGGAGGATGAAGCAAATGAAATTGAAAAACGGAAAAAGTCATCTAAAGTTCACCTTCCATTTTATTATGCGAAGTTGAATAATAGTTATGACTATCCAAATGATGAAAAGAAATCTCTTTAAACTGACTACTTTCAAAGTTATTCTGTAAAAGAGATGGAGGCAAAGCCTGTTATAGGTAAAATATATGTCCCTTCTCTCGTGTTAGGAAGTAAAATTTCTGAACTCGAGAACTCTTTATCAGATGAAAGACTTTTGATTGAGATTCAACAAAAAGTTTTTTCAACCGTTATGAAAAATGTTGTTTTTACAAAAGCTTCTAAATCTAATGACATGTTTGGTTCATCAAACGAAGGGTTTGATTTTCTTAATTCTGACGGTGGTTTGGATGGTTGTTTTGAACAATTTGATTTTAATGCTAAACTTTCAAACCATTCATCTTTTGTTGTGAAATCTTTGGGAAAAACCAGTATGCTTGTTAACCGTGTAAAATCAACGAAAGTTGATAAGTCAGTCTCTGTGAAAGCCAAAAATGCTAAAGGTAAGAAAATATCTCAGCATTCACAGAAACCGATCACTACTGGTAAGCCAAAGAAGGTGCATTCATTTGTTGCTCAGAAGTCTAACTCACCAGTTACACATGTTTCAGATCTGCGCAAGCAAAGGCCAGAAGTAAATTCTCAATGGCAACCCAAACGGAAGCTTGACAAGACCGTTTTATCGCTTAGTAGTGTTAATTGTAATAAGACTTCGCTTAGTAAAGATGTCCTAATTGCCGATATTGCTCTTTTAAACTCAAAACTTGCTGTTTCTCGTAAACAATATTCAATGAAGCAATTATTTCAGTTATCTTTATCTGCTGGAAAGTCCTCTATCTATGATAAACATGTTTCTATCACTTTTCAAGATTCTGGAGATTGGTTTGGAAATTACCATGTGCATTCATCTCATATTAATTCTTCTTATACATTTCAAAAGAAAAGAGGAACCAATTTGAAATGGTTACCAAAATCTTGTGCTAACACAACAGGACCCAAATTCCAGTGGGTACCTAAGGCTAAATCTGTGTTGCAGGCACACAAAGCTTAAAGAGAAGCGACTTCTGATTATGTACAGATCAGGACTCGTTCTTCAATGTCAAAATAGGTTTTTGGATAATGCAGTTCAAAACCCGAACATCAAAGTCAAAATAGGCTTTTGAACAAATCTGTTCAAGACCCGCACTTCGATAATCAAAGTGAAAATTCCAAAGTTGTCGTACAAATATCTAAATTTGCAATTTCTCTTATGCAGACTAGTCATACATGGTTCTTGGACAGTGGATGTTCCAAGCACATGACAGGGCAAAAAGAGATACTGTCCAATTTCAAAGACAAATGTTGTGGAACAGTAAGATTTGGCAACGACCAGTTTTCTCCAATCATGGGATACGGTGATGTACAACAGAACAATGTCACTATCAAGAAGGTGAGCTATGTTAAAGGCTTACGACACAACTTGTTCAGTATAGGCCAGTTCTGTGACAAAGAGTTAGAGGTCAACTTCAAAGCCAAGAGATGTTCAGTTCGCAATAAAGAAGGCGAAGAACTCTTGGTCGGTACTCGAGAATCAGACCTCTACACAATCAATCTGTCAAATGTCCAGGCTGACAAGCAAGTGTGTCTACTATCGAAAGCTTCGATGCAACAAAGTTGGTTATGGCATCGACGTCTTTCTCACCTCAACTTTCGGTACATCAACAATCTGATCAGTGGAAAGCTCGTCAAAGGACTTCCAGAGCTGAAATACGAAAGAGAACATCTATGTGCAGCCTGTGAAAAGGGCAAGATGAAGAGGGCACCTCATAAACCGAAGCCTGAACCAAGTACCAATGCTCCGTTAGAGTTATTACATATGGACTTATGCGGTCCGATGCGAACTCAAAGTCTAGGCGGCAAGAAGTACATACTCGTGATCGTGGACGATTACTCGCGATACACATGGGTCAAGTTTCTACGTTCAAAGGATGAGACACCTGATGTTCTCATTACATTCCTAAAGACGACCCAGGTGAATCTGCAGAAACCGATCAAGTTTCTAAGAACAGACAACGACACAGAGTTCAAGAACAACAAAGTTGATGAATATCTCGAATTTGTCGGGATTTCACATCAATACTCTGCTGCTCGAACGCCTCAACAAAATGGAGTGGTTGAAAGAAGAAATCGAACGCTAGTCGAGGCTGCTCGTACTATGCTAAGTCATTCGGATCTATTTTTGTGGGCAGAAGCTGTTTCGATCGCGTGCTACACACAGAATCGATCCATGGTACATCGAAGGTTCAAGAAGACTCCTTATGCGTTAATCAACAACCGAACACCGACAATCAAATATTTCCATATATTTGGATGCAAGTGTTTCGTGCTAAACAATAGGGAGAATCTCAATAAATTCAGTGCTAAGGCGGACGAAGGAATCTTTATTGGTTATTCCTCGACATCAACTGCATATCGTGTCTATCTGAAGAAGTCAAATACGGTGATTGAAAGCATCAATGTCACCTTTGATGAAGAAATGGCTTCCGAACAACAACGTTCAGAACCCGTTATAACCGGAGTACTAGCTTCTGGGCAACTCAGTCCAGAACCTGCGTCTCAACAGAATAAATCAGACGAAGCTTCAACTTCAACTAACCATTTATCTGATTTAGACTTATTATTTGAATTGTTTTATGATGAATTTCTTGGATCAAATGTAAAGAAATCTGTTATGGTTGACAGGATGGAAGACTCAACAACTACTCATCCAACCAGTTCAGATGTTCCTATTGAATCAAACGCCCCGATTCAACAAGAAATTACAATTCAAATGCCGACTCCAACAGTTGAAGAAGTGACAAATGATAAATAGACAGAAGTAGCTGAAACAGTAGGAGATTCTGTACAGATCAATCTACATCCAGAACAAGCTGTACCTGTTGAGCCTTCTGAACCTGCCACTTCAACTGAAACCATCAATCCTCCTGAACAAACAGAAGAAGGTACAAGTGGATTTATAGATGATACAATTGACATACATTCATATAATCCACTGCCTCATGAACATAAATGGACCAAAGAGCACCCGATACGCCAGATTATTGGCGATCCATCAAAACCAGTACAAACTAGGTCAACATCATTGAATATGTGCATGCATGACTCCTTTCTGAGCAAGTTCGAGCCAACACGCGTATCGGAAGCACTTGCTGATCCAGAATGGGTGATCTCTATGCAAGAAGAGCTAAATCAGTTCGATGCACTTCAAGTCTGGAGACTCGTACCAAAGCCTAAAGGTAAAACCATTATAGGTACGAAATGGGTTTTCAAGATAAAGAAAGATGAAGATGGTACCGTTATCCGAAACAAGGCAAGACTAGTAGCCAAAGGATACAGACAAGAGGAAGGAATAGACTATGATGAAACATATGCTCCTGTGGCGCGATTAGAGGCAATCAGAATGTTTCTAGCCTACGCAGCCCACAAGAACTTCACGGTCTTTCAAATGGACGTGAAGACAACATTCCTCAATGGAATTCTGAAGAAGGAAGTCTACGTCTCTCAGCCAGAAGGTTTTGTCAATAAAGAGAAGCCGAATCATGTTTATATTCTCGAAAAAACACTCTACGGTCTGAAACAAGCACCTCGAGCCTGGTATGATGTTCTTTCCACTTTTCTAGTCAAGTCTGGGTTTTCAAAAGGTACGGTGGATACCACTTTGTTTATGAAAAAGGAAAAAGGCGATATCATCTTAATTCAAATCTATGTAGATGATATTATCTTTGGTTCTACAAATCCGAAGTACTGTAAGAATTTTGCAAACCTTATGGTGTCTAGATTTCAGATGAATTTGATGGGAGAGATGAATTTCTTTCTCGGTTTACAAGTAAAACAATTTTCATCGGGTATTTTTATCAATCAATCAAAATACATTAGGGATATTCTTCGGAAGTTCCAAATGGAAAATTCAAAACCGATTGGTACCCCAATGGCACCAGGTACTAAGATTGGCACCGATCCTTCGGGAAAGGTTGTTGATGTTAGGACTTATCGAGGGATGATAGGTTCTTTAATGTATCTTACGTCGAGTAGGCCAGATATAATGTTTTCAACATGCTTATGTGCAAGATATCAGGCCAATCCTAAAGAAATCCATTTGTCTGCTGTGAAGCGTATCTTTAGGTATCTGAAGAGCACTACAGATCTTGGTCTGTGGTATCCTAAAGATACTAGTTTTGACCTAACAGCCTACACAGATGCAGATCATGCAGGTTGTATGTTAGACAGGAAGAGCACGTCGGGACATGTACAGTTCCTCGGTGACAAACTAGTAAGTTGGGCATCGAAGAAGCAACTTTGTGTTTAAACGTCCACGACCGAAGCAGAATATGTAGCTGCTGCTAGCTGCTGTTCTCAGGTCTTATGAATGCGAACTCAATTATGCGACTACGGTTTCCACTTCAACAAGATCCCGATATACTCTGACTCCAAGAGCGCCATCGCAATTACGGCGAATCCTGTTCAACACATAAAGACCAAGCACATAGATGTCAGGTATCATTTTATTAAAGATCATGTTGAAAAAGGAACAATTGAACTTTTCTTTGTAAAAACTGATTATCAGCTTGCCGATTTTTTCACCAAACCTTTAGACGAAAAGAGGTTTAACTTCCTTATCTCTAAGCTTGGTATGCTAAATCTTAAGATTTAATCAGTAGTTACCTATCAAAGTTTTCTAAATTGTATACTTTTTCATCATTTCTTCATTCTTAACTCTGATTGATATCTGCACTTCTATCAAAGGTTCATGATCCAAGGGGGAGAATGAGAAGAAATTGACATCTGGTCAATATTACTTCAAGGGGGAGCTCATAAAATTTGTGCATGTACTTTTTAATGTCAAATTTCTTTTGTAATGCAAGATTTTAGGGGGAGCTCTTCAAGTCAAAAAGGGAGTACGGATATGAATTCTGATTATTTCTGATCAGAACTCGTACTTTAAAAGTTTTACTGCTTTTTGTCTTTTCAATTTAAGTGAATAAATTTTACTTTGACTTGACATTAGACTTTTGCAGAATTTTTGAGAGAAGCTTACAAGTTCATATCTTTATGACTTTAAGCTTAGCTTCATGAGATGTAAGATCAAACGTTAAGGTATAATCCTTTATCTTAATCTCATATATGGTTGAAAGAAGGACAACTTTCAATCATAGAAAACATTGTTTTTAATGTTCAAACCACTTCCTGATTTTTCAACAGATTTATATTTTGGGAGTGTATTTTAAATGTTTTCATAATCAATATTGTGCTTTAACTAAAATAGTTAAACCAATCTGAGCATCACATGCATCATAAGAAAACAAAGAATCATTGTGCTAGGACTTAACACAACTTCTATGGAATCACCTTAACCAGTGATTTCTACCCAAGAAGTTAATCCTTAGTGATTGAGTGTGAGAAGCGAAAAGAAATGAGTGTGATTAGAGTAAGCAAACTGTTTAAAAGAAAGAGCGTGTGAGAACAGAGTTCAAAGAATATCACAACTCTGCACCAACTTTTTCTGAGCCGGGTAGCCACATTACTAGTGTTTCACAATTCTTTGGTGAACATTATTGAAACTGGCAACTAACCCATGCCAACTCTTGATCAAACCTCACTATCTACTCATTTTCTTCTCAACAAGAAAGTGTTTCACATTTTCAAAGGGGACGCAACACATATGCTATCTGATTTTCATTTGGAAAATCTGGATATTGAAAAGAAGGAAGTTTGCCCCACCTTCGCACTTCAATCATGCACATTGAGTCTGTGTTTAACTTGTTGTTGTCTCAGTGGTTTACACAATTTTGAGCCTAATAAGCAATCATCAAGTGCTTAATTCTTTCAAACACAAGCACGAACACACAAGGAATTAGTTTCTTTGTCATAACGTTTATAGAAATTTACCTTTGTGGTATTTCGATGATTAAATGGAAGCCCTGGGGGAGTCAACATCAAAACAGCTCCTTTCCAAAGTGTATTTGTTACACACAGTGACTTAGTATTACTGACAGACATGTTAACTGATTCATTAGTTGATTCAGGTGTTACACGACTATTTTGTTTGGATTTGAAAAGATCTGGATGAATATCTTTTGAATTGACGGATCAGGGGCTCTAACCACAAGATAGACATTTCTTACAAATAGTTTTGATGAAGTTGTTGCACTTAACATCAAAAAGGGGGAGAATGACTACAAAAGAAATGGCAAAGATCACATGTTTCAAGAATCACGTCAAAGACTGAATTCTTCTAAAGAAAGTAGATTGAAGACATGCTGATTTCAGAGCTAAAGAAAGAGATTGCATCTTCTGAGCTGAACAAGAAGACTGAATTGCTAAAATCATTTTCGTAATGATCTTGATCCAAAGGGGGATATTGTTAGACCACAGTCTCATTGGATTCAAGATCATTCAAACTGAAGATCGCAATCTGAAGCTAAAGCCGAAACGTTGACTCTCGATATTAAAGTCTATGTCGTTTGTAATAAATGTCAATGTAATTGTATTAGTTTACTTAGATTTAATATCTAAGTTATAACATTGTAATAGTTAGTTTACATAATATCTAAACTTAGATATTATGTATATTATTAGATTAGATATTAGGTAGGTTTATAGTTTTATATTGCAAGTTGTAGGAAGTGTGTCTAACACATTTGGTTAGATTAAGTGTATCTCTAACATCTCTCAAAAAGATCAGATCATTATTCACACATACAAACACACACTTGAAGGTGTAAAAGAGAGAAAACATAGAGAACACATTTCATGCTTAATCGATCAACCTTGTACCTCGTTTGTTATAATCAATACAGGTTGGTAATCATATTGTGTTGTTGTTTCTATAAACTTGATAAGTATTGTTAGACCGACAATTCCCTAAGGCATTATTCATCCCCAACGCTCTTTATTTCTAGTGTTTAATGGAATTCTTTCTAGTTGGTATTCCTTGAATGTCAACCCTAAATGGGGATTGAGTTGTCTACCTATTGTTGGGTTTATTGAGTTATGGGCAAGAAAACACCATTGTTGGTATGTATCTTCAAGAGTCCTTCATTCCTTCAATCTTAGAAAGTTATGAACCTTCAATGGATGGATTTAATGAGTTAAGTGATGTTTTAATGTTGGGTTAATGATGGGAAATGTTAGAATATTGATTCCCTCGATTTATAAGCTTAAAAATCGTTTGGGTTTTGGTTAAGATATGAGAATGGGTGATTTTCGGCTGAAAATTCGTGCAGAGCCAAACCAGAGCCCCGCGCGGGCGCTGACGCGGGCTAGGTCGCCCCACCAGTCGCGCCAAGCACTGGAGCGGGCTGGCGTGCGTTTGGTCGAGTGGAGAACCACGCCAAACTCTGTTTGGGGCAACTTCTTGTAGTTTCGTCCTCTGTTCGGGCCTTGGATCGGGGTGGTGTTTAGGAGGTGTCTTTAGGGTGATAAGGGTTGCCTTTAGAGAGTTTTTCGAGTGGTTTAATACCCCTGTGTGTCGTGTGAATAGGTTTTCGGTTGAGACCGTAGCTCCGAGTACGAAAGTTGAGAGTGGACGGAAGGTGAGTTCCTTTTACTTACCCCTATTTGCAAGAAAGTTTTTACTATGCACATTGAGATTGAATTTGTTAAGTCTGATTTTATAGTAATCATTGTATTTATAGACTTGGTCTTATATTGTGTACAGTGTCTTACACTGTGTTGTATTGGACCAGGGTATTTAAGTCCCTTTAGTCTTTGTTCCTTGTAAGAACTTTCACGCCTCATTCAATAGACATATTACTTTGCGCTTACTTTGCTCTCTCTCTACTTTCTCTCTCTAGGATTTAGTGATCTTGGACTTACAATTGGTATCAGAGTTGTTCTAGATCTTGAGAGAATTGAGAGATTGCGTTTTTTTGTTCCTGAATTTGTAGATTAATCGAAAATTTAATCGATTTTCTTGAATTTTCAAGAAAATCTCGTTTTCTTGATTTTTCATCAAATTCAGATGTGTTTTTGAACAAATTTCATTGAAAATTGATTTGTTGGATTCGATTTTGATTGCTTAACATCTTTAATTCACATCGTTTTTCAATAAATTCAAGGTTTGAGTGTCAATTTTGAGATTTTTGAGGATTCTGGAAAAAACGCTTTCACGAACTGTTCCATTATCGAAATAGTGATTGTGTGTTTTTTGATCGAAAAGTTTGATTACAAAGTGTTACAAAGTTGTTTTCGATCATATCTGAG
This sequence comes from Arctium minus, assembly GCA_954870635.1. Classification (NCBI taxonomy): domain Eukaryota; kingdom Viridiplantae; phylum Streptophyta; class Magnoliopsida; order Asterales; family Asteraceae; genus Arctium; species Arctium minus. The sequence continues at coordinate 115,386,072 of OX941080.1, read as the reverse complement.
AAAGGATTTGTCATTTTTATCTAATCTGTATTCTATTTTTGGTGATTTTTGAGTTTTTCAGCAGGTTTGCACCAGATTTGAACTTTGCGCGAGTTCATCAAGGAGTTCAAAGTTCTCTTCATCAACCTATCACGCAAACTCAAGTTTGCGTATTCAGCCTATCACGCAAAGCTACTTTGCGTCTCCAACAGATGACGAGAAGTAAAGTTTTCGCATTCCTCGGCTTAAGAGAACTTCAGTTTGCGTTTCAAGTTACTAACGCAAAGTTCAGTTTGCGTAACCTTTGCATCACGCAATGCTTGGTTTGCGTCTTCAACGTCTTACGAAAAGTTCATCTTGCGTCTCACTCGGCTCACGCAAACATTGTTTGCGTCACTCACTGATTGCTAGAATCAAGTTTGCGTCTTGCTCTTGTCACGCAAAGTTGGTTTGTTTCTCTAGATACTCGCGATAACTTCAGTTTGCATCTCCTTCACATAACGCAAAGCTACTTTGCGTCTCTGCCTTATAACGCAAAGCTACTTTGCGCCACAGCCTGCTCACGCAAAGTCTTGTTTGCGTCTTCTGCCTCTCATGCAAACATCAACTTTGCGCCAGTCTCAGACTTAGAATTTTTCTAGACTCTCTGAAACATTGATTATGACAAATTTGCTTATCAAGCTCAGTTCTACAAAAGTGATCTTATGATGTCTCTGGGTACAGAAAATCGTCCACCAGTGCTGATTGATGAAAATGAGTTTACACAGTGCCAAGATCGGTTCCTGAACTTCATCAAACGTCAAAAGAATGGTAATGACATGTTGATCATTCTATCTGAAGGACCATTTGAAAAACCCAAGTTGGCTTCTGAATTATATAAGCCTACTAAAGAATACACACATTATGAGTTATCGGCATATCAAGCTGATCGTGATATTAAAGCAAATCTGATGCTAGCCTTGCTATACAACAGGATTGATTGTTTCAAAACTCATCCTAATCTGATGTGGCAACAGCTTGAGAAGATTATGCTTGGTTCTTCGGTCGCAACTCAACTCAGGCATACGCGCTACATGAATAACTTTGAAGAATTCAAATCCAAGGATGGGGAGCCACTGAAAGCTGTGTATGACCGATTTTGTGCCGTGATCAATGATCTTAGGAAGATTAAAGTTGAAAAGACTGAGCTTGAGACAAATCTGAAGTTCCTCAACACATTGCAACCAGAATGGAATGAAACATGCCACATATTGAGGAACGATGTCAGAATTTCTACAATGCAGATCCAAGAGATGTTCGAGATCTTGCTGACTGATGAGAGCTTGGTGTGCTAGAGAAAAAGGTCAAACTGGATAAGAAAAACAAGAAATCAGTAGATCCGGTTGCACTCCTCATGAGCCAACTGGCTGAACAAGCATTGTCTGATAATGCTTACAACGGGCCAACTGAAGATGATGGCGAGGCACTACAGAAAGCAATGATCCTTCTCTCTCAGCATTACCAGAAAAAGTTCCAACCAAGATCGGGTTCCAACACTTCTCGCTTCACTTCTGGTTCAAGAGTAAAAGTGCCCGAGCTAAAGACTATTGCCTGCTACAACTGTGGAAAGTCGGATCACATATCAAAGGAGTGTCGAGTGAAGAAAGTTAGGGACTCAGCTTATTATCGAAAGAAGCTGGAACTTGCTGAGAAGAGAGAAATTGGAACAACTTTGCTAGCCGAAGAAGAGTTTTGGCTAGATCACTCCGACGATGAAGCTGCAAATGTCGAGATTGCTCACATGTGTTTCGTTGGAGATGATCAAAATAATGATGATATTGATTCTGACACTAATGAAGATGAGGTACATTCTGATTTTGAGTACAAATTCATTACCTCTCAGATGAACATTATTATTTCTGCTTTATCTGATCTTCGCTTAAAGTTATTATCTGAAAAGAATTTAAATTCTGAAAAGTCAGATTTGATTGACAAACTGAAAATTTATTTGAAAGATGAAAAATCTATTTTGGAAAACACAAAAGACATCTTTCAAAAGAAATTGGATGATTTGGAAAATTCAAATAAGACTTATCTTGAGTCTTTGACTAAAATGACTACTTTAAAAGATGAATTTTCAGATAAAATAAATAAGTTAGAAGAAAAGTTTTATCGAAGGAACCAATCTGAACAAAAATTTCTATGAACAAACCGAGGAGTGAAGAAGCTTTAAAACAAAGGTGGGGACTTGGTTTTGACAATCCTCATTGTTTAAACAAAGTTCCTACTTTATATAAATACGATTATCTAACTCTTGCACACTATGCTCCTCAATTCAAATTTCATTGGACTAGTGAAAAGCAAGTGTTAGAACTCGAAAATGAGAAAAGGACAAATAACAAGAAAAAGGAAATTCCTTTTGTTTACACAAGCGAAAATGCAAAATATTTTCCTGAAAAATCAAGGAGAGGAATAGGAGTTTTAAATGATATATCTCCTATCAAATCTTCAATGTCTGATGATTTTATTGATCCTTATGCTCCAAATTCTGATAAGGAAAATATTTCTCCAATCATTTATGATTTTAAGAAATATACTCCTTCGTTAGTATTAGAAAGCAAAATCATCAATCTTGAAGATAAGATAGAAGATCAAAATATTTTAAAGAAAATTGAATATGATATTATTCTTTCTTTCATGACGTCTAGTCTTGAAGAAAAATTATTTTCTCAAAAATCAGATTCTATTTCTAACCTTTCTTCTGATTTTCAAGAAAACAAAAAGGAAGCTTCAAATATTAAAATATTTTCTCAAAATACTTCAGACTCCGAGGCGAATTCAGATTTATTAGTTGATCAGATTGGTTGTTTAGGTAAAATTATTTCTTCTGATTTAAATATTTCATCTAAAATTCTTGATGATTATTTTACGCTCAATGATCAATATTATAAACCTAAGCGTAAATGAAGACGGTCAAAGAAGTCGAAGAAACAAGATAAAGTTATTTCTGACAGTTCTAATTCTTCTGATTCTAATCTTTCAGATAGGACTTTGAGCAAGTCATCAAAGAAGCAGATTTGGAAAGCAAAGCGGACATCTACTGATTCTATGTTTGATGGAAATAGATATGTAGACAGACTTTATAATAGTGATTCATTTGCTTCATGTAATAAAGTTTCAAAATACTCTATAAAACAAATGTTTCAAATTTCCAAAAATGTCTCATATTCTTCTTCTGATTCTAGTTCAGATGATTATGCTTTGTATTCATCTGATGATTGTGCTTATTATTCTGATGATATTTCTCATGCTTCTCATGTCAAATCTTATAATTATTTCCCCATAAGAACTGCAACTAACAAACACGGGCCCAAATTCAAGTGGGTACCAAAATCTCAATCTGATTCAAAGTTGTAGGCATCTCATGTTAAGGGGGAATAAGAGAATGATGGCTCTTGAGTAAATCAGCTCAAGACCCGGACTTCACAGACTACGATTTCTAAACAAATCAGTTTAGAACTCGTTCTTCAATGTTTTTTCAGCTTCTGACTAAATGAGATACTGTGAGTACATCTACTTTAATTCCGCTGCATTTATTTCTGATAATGATGTTATTCCAGTTTTTCTCAATTTCTTTTTAAGAATCTGAGCTTGTTTATCTGATCCTTGATTTTGTAAAACCTAAAATTCACTTTAATTTTGAGACACAATTTTTTTTTTACAAAATGTGAAAAATAAAATTATTGAATTTTATTTTGTTCCAACTAAATATCAATTTCCGAATTCGTTACTTTGTGTCTTTATTGAATTTTTTTTAAATCGGCATATTGAATTTAAAAGTTTAAATCTTTACAAATTTTATTCTATAAAGTAAAGTTTTTACATTTTTTCTTTATTTTGAATAAAATATGTGTCTAGGATAAATTTTCAAGTTGCTTTGTTTATATTAAAGTTTTATATGTTCAACTTTCAAGTCTTACAAAAGTCGAAAAGTCAGCAACATGATTGAAAATTTTATTACTGCTTTAAAGTTGTGTGATTCGGAATATTTATAGTTTACAATGCTTGAAAAATTCTAAAAAGTCAAAATTTTGGATCGTAATGAAAATATGGGTTAAGCATTCTTATGTAAATCTGAGTGATTGAGATGAATTAAATTCATAAAATACAGAAATCTCTAAGTTTAAAAGTTTGTATATGTGGCTTTTCTGGTTTGGGAAAGTAAGTTCTTTGGGATGCTTGTCATCTGGTCCCCTAAGGTCATTTGGTCTGGGAGTGATCGAACCCAAATCCTTCAATAGAACTAGATCTAAAGTCATGTTCTACTGGTATGAATGGGTTTAGGATAAGTCGATGTAGCTTTTCTGATCCGGGAAAGTAAGTTCCAAGGGGTGCTTGACACCTAGTACCCTAAGGCCATCTGGTCTGGGAGCGGCTGACCCAAATCCTGCAATAGGGTCAGATAGAAAGTTACGTTTACGGCTTGTTCTTTACTTAATAAACTTTTTGATTCAAAAGATGCCAAAGTGCACATGCTTAAAAGATGCCAAAGAGCACACTCATGTCAAGATGCCAATGAGCACATTGCTAAAAGATGCCAATGAGCACACATCTCATGATACTTGGTGATATTTCTGAGTTGCGATAAATCTGTAAATTTGTGAAAGTCTTAAATTATTGATGGCTTAGTGTGATTACATACAAAGTTCTCTATTATATTTTTAGAATTACATTTTTCTTGAAGCTAATCGAAGTTCGCATGATTACACACTGAATAGATTGATGAAAGTTTTTGAAACTAAACATGTTTTAACTTGATATGCAATTAAACTTGTCTTTGTATCCAACAACATGTATTTGATTTCAACTGATTGATAAATCTGTGATATTTTACTAAGTAGAATTTTATTTGTTTAGTGTTTAAATTTTTACATGTTTTAGTTGTTTCAAATTTCATATTCAGTATATTTTTTTTACTTTGTTGTTTTTCATCCGTGTGTTCTCATATCATTTTCAAATGGGTTTGAGCATTATTTAAGGGGGAGTGAAAAAGGAGAATTTTCTTAATGATCTTATCTGTTTTTGAGGGGGAGTATCTGATTTTCTCTATGTGAATGCTAACTTGAATTGTCATATCTAGTGCATTTGTGTAGGGGGAGTCAAAGAGCTTAAAAAGGTAATTTTTTTTCTGATTTTAAGTCAGATTTGCGCCATCAGTTGGTCCCGCAAACCTCACTTTGCGCCACCTTCGTGTAACGCAAACCTCGCTTTGTGCCACCAGCGTGTCGCGCGAACCTCTCCTGTTTTCTCCGTTTCTTTGATTTTGCAGATCTTAAGTTGTCTCGTCTCTAACATTTGGATGACCAAGTTGATCTAGATCATCAAGGTCATGAGGGGGAGAATTAAGAGAAGTTAAGGAGATGATAAAGAGACAAAGAACTCAAATGTTTATCTGTTGATCAAGATTCGCTCAAAGATTCTATTCTCTCAGCCATTTTAATTCTTTTGTTGTTCCTGCTCCGACCACCACAGTTCATTCAAGGTAATTCAAAAGAGGGGTGTCGTATAGAGCACAAGCTGATGAACCAACTGTTCTTTCAAGATTATTTCAAACTGGTCCAGTCTTGTCAAAGGCAGCAAAGACAAATCAAACTGAAAGGTGCTGAGAAGATTTTTTTCTTTTAAAAGCCAGATTGCTTCATAAAGTCGCTTTTATGGTCCGTGCTGATTTAGAAGATGAATTTTGAACACCACAGCGCCAATGATTACTAAGGGGAAGATTGTTAAGTTTGATTTTATAGTAATCATTGTATTTATAGGCTTGGTCTTATATTGTGTACAGTGTCTTACACTGTGTTGTATTGGACCAGGGTATTTAAGTCCCTTTGGTCTTTGTTCCTTGTAAGAACTTTCACGCCTCATTCAATAGACATATTACTTTGCGCTTACTTTGCTCTCTCTCTCTCTACTTTCTCTCTCTAGGATTTAGTGCTCTTGGACTTACAGAATTAATTTCTTTACAAATTACGTATGTTTTTATATCGCGCTTCTTTAATAGATTAAAGTGTGCATTCATTTGGGCAGGGGCATGTGATGGCTTCATGGGAGGTGTGACCCATTGGGGATGCATGAATCTGTTTCATGTGATTCGATTGAGAACATGTGTGAGCCCGAACATGTGTCATAGGTGTGTGTGACTTGAGCGTTTGTCATCCACATGTGATGTGTGTGTGTGCGCATGATATTTTAATGATATGAATTGTTATGAATGTTTTATAAGCCGTTGAATACATTGTGGCATGATGTTGATTACTTGAGAGAACTCACTAGACCTCCGGTCTAACCCTCGCTTTTTAAAAAACTGAAAACCATTTTCAGGTAAGCAAGTTAGTGCAGGTTCGAGTAAGGGTAAAGAGAAGATGTGAGGGCTGGATGTTGGTGAAGTCTTATAGTCGTTTATTTAGATTCCCAGACTTAGACGCTTGTTTCAAATTTTCAGTTATGTTTGGCTAATTACACTAGACCATGGGATTATATTTCGTGTTTAAAGTCGGTATTTTGGGCCATTTCGGTATCTATCTATGTTATGGTTTTATTTTGAGATTATGGGTGTTTCAATTGGTATCAGAGCCGTAGTTAAAGGGATCTAGGTAACCGGATGGGCCTAGACTTCAATAGTGGGAGAAAGGGACACAACTGAGAAGTAGGAAGGCCTTAGGGAGACCACAACAGGGACTTAAATAATAAGGTGGCAAGGACTGTCATGTAAGGTAAATTTGGAACTACATCTGGCCAATGTAATTGCGAATTTACAAGTACATGTATGTGCTTATTTTACCTTATTGTTTTGAAACTATTGAATTAAGTTTTATTATTGTGTTGTTTCAGTAAGCAAGATGTCAGATCGTTCGATGAGAAATAGATCGGTGCCGGTGGTTAAGACCATTACGGTCGATGAACTTTTGGTGGACGGACCGATGGACCAACCAAGGAAAACGGCCACCCGTGATACGGGGAGATGTCGTGGAAGGGGTCGTGGGAGGACTCCTCGAAGGGACGCTACCCAAGTGGGCGGGGAGAATGTTGTAGCTCAGGGATGGGCAAAGACTCGCACCTCTCGTTGGGCTAGAAGTGTAGAAATTCCGCTTCAGCGTGAGGTTTCTCAGCAAGAGAGCTTGGAAACTGTGATGGGTCAAAGTCAATCTAGAGGTCGTGGTGGAGACCGCACTCGAGCTTTTGTGACCAAAGAAACCATTGCAACTGAGATGGGAATGTTGCAAGAAACTTTGCAAGCATTGTTGAACCATCAAACGAAATCTGCGTCAGACTGTATTATGAAGAGCGATAACGAGATTGGAGGGGAGACGTCTAGCCTACCCACAACGGAAGTGGGTGGTCACTCCCAACTAACCCCGCTAGCGCCTAGTGACCCTAACCGACTCAAAGGTGTAATTTCAATACGTTCTCGACATGCAAACCTCCTTCTTTCAGTGGGGAGGGTAACCCAGTTTTAGCTTTGAAATGGATTCGGGAAATGGAATTGGCGTTCGACACGATTAAGTGTGCCGAGGAAGATAGGTTGTTGTTTGCGATATCGATGTTGAAAGGGGACGCCATATTTTGGTGGGATATCGAGACGGGATGAAAAGGACTGGAAGTGGCCAAGAAGACCACTTGGGAGTCATTCACTAAGAGGTTCAAAACGCAGTTTTCCCTGATAGCGGCGATCAAGAAGGTAGAAGGGGAATTTTTGGGGCTTGAGCAAGGTGGGATGACGGTGCAAGAGTACACATCGAAGTTCATTGAGAAATCCCGATTTGCAGAATTATATGTGCCAACGGAGGAGCGTCGTGTAGAGAAGTACATTTATGGACTGAAAAGTAGTATTAGGGAGTTAGTAAGCGCAAAGGACCCCTTGAATTTCCAAGCAATAGTTGATACGGCGGAACGTACCGAAAAATAGAAGAATCGGCAAGCAACAAAAAGAGGTGGAGATAAGCGGAAGTGGGAAGGACCTGGAAATGATTCGAAACGGTCGAAAGTTTCTAGACCCAAGTCGCGGGTGGGGCAGAGATTTGGAGAGAGACCTTGCAGAAAATGTAACTGAGTACACCGAGAAGATTGCTGATTCGATCCGAATTGATGCTATAAGTGTAGGAAAGTGGGACAAATGGCTCGAGAGTGCCCCAACCCGAGAGCTTGCTATCATTGTGGTTCTCTGGTTCACATGAAATATGATTGCTCACAATTGAAGAAGGGTTCCACGGGAAATTTCGGAGGAGGCTATGGAAGGAAGAGCAGGGAGAAGAAAGTGGAGCCGACTCTGGCAAGAGCGAGGGCGCGTCAGATGACGGAAAATGAGGGGGTGGAGACACCAGACGTGGTGGCAGGTACCTTTCTTATCAATTCAACCCTAGCTAGAGTGTTATTTGATTCGGGTGTGAACCGTTCGTTCGTATCGCCGACCTTTGTGCAAAATTTGCGGGGGAAACCCAAACGGTTAAAGTGTGGGTTTGAAGTAGAAGTAGCAGATGATAGTCGGGTCATGATAGGCGAAGTTTATGAAGAATTTATGATCGATATCGAAGGTCAATCTTTTCCATTGCGGTTGTATCCGATGGGTATGGGGGAGTTTGATGTAATTGTGGGTATGGATTGGTTGGCTAGCTAGCAATAATGCCAACGTAGTGTGCAACAAGAAGTTGATCCATATCACCTTACCCGACAAGAAATAAGCGGTGATTTACGGTGATAGGAGTGATGGAAAATCTTGCCTAATCTCCATGATGAAAGCAATGCAGTGTTTAGGAAAAGGGTGTCATGGGTTCTTAGCGTATATGATAGATGCTAAGAAAGAAAAGAAGGGAGTGGAAGATGTTCCGGTAGTGAGCGAGTACCCTGAGGTATTTTCAGACGACTTGACGGGCTTACCCCCGGATCGTCAAGTCGGGTTCAAAATTGATTTGGTACCCGGAGCTGCGCCAATAGCACATGCACCATACCACTTAGCGACGATAGAAATGAAGGAAATGATGATGCAGTTACAAGAGTGGCTTAATAAGGGTTTCATTCGTCCTAGTTCGTCACCGTGGGGAGCACCGGTACTCTTTGTCAAGAAGAAGTATGGGACGATGCGAATGTGTATTGACTATCGGGAACTCAATAAGGTGACCGTTAAGAACAAGTATCCTTTCTCAAGGATCGATGATTTGTTTGACCAGTTGCAAGGAGCAAGCTTTTTCTCGAAGACAGATTTACGATCTGGCTATCATCAGCTGAAGGTAAAGGACGAGGCCGTACCCAAGTCGGCCTTTCGCATGAGATACAAACATTATGAATTCCTTGTCATGCCTTTCAGTTTGACCAATGCCCCGACGACATTTATGGACCTCATGAACCGGGTGTGCAATTCACTTCTAGACAAATGTGTGATTGTCTTCATAGACGATATTCTTATCTACTCCAGATCCCATAGTGAGCATGAAGGGCACCTTCGTTTAGCGTTGGAGTTGTTGAAGCATGAGAAGTTTTATTAAAAATTTTTGATGTGTGAATTTTGGTTGAGGGAAGTCCAATTCTTAGGACATGTGGTGTTGGAGGGTGGTATCAAGGTGGATTCGGCTAAGATCGAAGCCATTAAAGGATGGAAACCACCGAGATCCCCGTCGGAAGTAAGAAGCTTCCTCGGTTTAGCGGGCTATTATCGGAAGTTCATTCGGGACTTCGCACAAATAGCTATGCCATTGACCGCTTTGACCAAGAAAAATGTCAAGTTTGAGTGGACCGAAGCTCAAGAAACTGCTTTTAGTAGTTTGAAGGAGAAGTTGAGTAGCGCACCTATTTTATCCCTGCCTAATGGTTCTGAAGGGTTCGTGATCTATAATGACGCATTCAAGTTGGGGATTGGTTCTGTGCTCATGCAAGACGGGAAGGTGATTGCTTATTTATCCCAACAATTGAAGGAGCATGAGAAAAACTATCCCACTCACGATATGGAGTTGGCGGCAGTAGTATTTGCAATAAAGATATCGAGGCATTACTTGTATGGAGTTAGGTGTCACATTTACACCAGTCACAAGAGTCTCAAGCATCTGTTCGATCGGAAATAATTGAATATGAGACAGAAGCGATGGATGAAATTGTTAAGCGATTATGATTGTGAGATTCTCTATCATCCGGGCAAAGCTATCATGGTGGCCGATGCTTTGACCCGCAAGGAAAGGGGAGAATCTACTCAAGTGGTGGTCTATCGAGCCGAGGCGTTGGCTAATCTTTTTGGCGAGATCAAGAAACTTCAAGAGGAAGCTTTGCTGGAAGAGAACTTGAAGGGTGAAAGGATTGTTGGGTTGGTAGCAACGTTGGAATGCAATAGCAATGGATTGAAATGTATGGGGAACCGAGTGTGGGTTCGTAAGCTAGGAGGATTACGTAAGAGTGTGTTAGAAGAAGCGCACAAGTATCGTTACTTGGTTCATCCGGGAACCAACAAGATGTATCTGGATTTACGACAGTTTTATTGGTGGCCAGGAATAAAGAAGGATGTAGCTCACTTTGTTGAACGGTGTTTAACATGTTTACAAGTCAAGACGGAACATCAGAGGTCCTACGGGAAACTTCAATCATTAGACATACCGGTGTGGAAATGGGACGATATTACTATGGACTTTGTCACAATGTTGCCGCGAACACCAAAGGGTTATGATGCCATTTGAGTGATAGTTAATCGTCTCACCAAATCAGCTCACATTCTACCAATCAAGGAGTCGTATGCGATGAAGAAACTTGTGAGGTTGTATATCGATGAGATCGTGACGAGGCATGGAGTGCCTTTATCGATAGTTTTCAATCGTGATAGTCGTTTCACGTCATCATTTTGGAAAAGTCTTCAAAGAGAGTTGGGTACACAGCTAAGGATGAGTACCGCTTATCATCCCCAAACGAATGGACAGAGTGAGAGGACCATTCAGACCTTGGAAGACATGCTTCAAGCGTGTGCAATCAACTTTAAGGGCTCTTGGGAAGCCCATTTGCCATTGATAGAGTTTTCATACAATAATAGCTTCCACGCTAGCATTCAAGCGGCGCCTTACGAAGCATTATATAGACGAAAGTGCAAAACCCCATTCTGTTGGAACGAGGTTGGAGAAAGAAAGTTGGTGGGTCTGGAAATCGTGCAAATGACCGCCGATAAGATCAACCAAATTCGCGCGAAATGAGGGCGGATCAAGACCGCCAAAAGATGTATGCAGACAAGAGGAGGAAGCCAATCGAATTCCAAGTTGAAGACAAGGTAATGCTAAAGGTCTCGCCTTGGAAGGGTGTCATGCGGTTTGGAAAGAGAGGAAAGCTAAGTCCTCGGTATGTGGACCTTTTGCTATCGCCGAACGGGTTGGGGAGGTGGCCTATAAGTTGGAATTACTCGAAGAACTTAGGGGCATCCACCCTACGTTTCACGTGTCAAACTTGAGAAAGTGCTTAGCCGATGCAAGCATGGCCGTACCGTTAGACGATATTTAGTTGGATGAAAAGTTGAGCTACATCGAAGAACCGGTGGCCATCGTGGATCGTAAGGTTAGAAAGTTGAGGACCAAAGAGATCGGTCTGGTAAAGGTACAATGGCGTTGCCACAAAAGACAAGAGGCGACTTGGGAGGTTGAGGTGGACATGAAGTCCAAGTACCCAAAGTTATTCGATGATGGAATTCCGGGGACGGAATTCTTTTGAAGGGGAGGTATTGTAATAACCTTATTCCTTAATTTTGAAGTTTTGAGAAATTGTGTGGTGTTAAGTGAAACTTTATCAATTTCAGGGTCTAGGATGTAAATATGGAATAAGAGGGGTAAAACCCTCCTAAACCCTCTTATTTGCGTTATCAGTGTTGTGGAGGATTACAGAGCATTTGAGAGAGAAATATGTGTGAGAAATGTGTGTATGCTTGGAGGCTTGGAAGAAGGAGGCTTAGGAGGAGGACCCATCTCTCTCATTCCCTAAGGTAATCTTCATCCCCAATGCTCTTAATTTCTATTGTTTAATGGAATTCTTTCTAGATGGTATTCCTTGAATGAAAACCCTAACTAGGGATTAAGTTGTCTACCTAATGTTGGGTTTATTGAGTTTTGAGCAAGAAATGCCATTGTTGGTATGTATTTTTAAGAGCCCCTCATTCCTTCAATCTTTGAAAAGTTATGAACCTTCAATGGATGGATTTAATGAGTTAAGTGGTGTTTTAATGTTGGGTTAATGATGGGAAATGTTAGAATATTGATTCCCTCGATTTATAAGCTTAAAAATCGTTTGGGTTTTGGTAAAGATCTGAGAAAGGGTGACTTTCGGCTAAAAATTCGTGCAGAGCAGGACCAGAGCCCCGCTCGGGTGCTAGCGCAGGCTAGGTCGCACCACCAGGCGCGCCAAGCACTGAAGCGGATGCTGGCGCGGGTTGGGTCACGTGGAGAGTCGCACCAAGCTCTGTTTGGGGCAACTTCCTGTAGTTTCGTCCTCAGTTAGGGCCTTGGATCGGGGTGGTGTTTAGGGGGTGTCTTAGGGGTGATAAGGGATGCCTTTAGAGAGTTTTTCGAGTGGTTTGATACCCTTGTGTGTATCGTGTGAATAGGTGTTCGGTTGAGCCCATAGCTCCGAGTGCGAAAGTTGAGCATGGACGGAAGGTGAGCTCCTCTTACTTACCCCTGTTTGCAAGAGAATCTTTTACTATGCACATTGAGATTGAATTAATTTCTTTACAAATTACCTATGTTTTTATATCGCGTTTCCTTAATAGATTAAAGTGTGCATTCATTTGGGGAGGGGCATGTGATGGCTTCATGGGAGGTGAGAACCATTGGGGATGTATGAATCTTTTTCGTGTGATCCGATTGAGGGCAGGTGTAAGCCCGAAGACGTGTCATAGGTGTGCGTGACTTAAGCGTGTGCCATCTACATGTGATGTGTGAGTATGCATGATATTTCAATGATGTGAATTGTTATGAATGTTTTATAATTCGTTGAATTACATTATGGCATGATGTTGATTACTTGATAGAAGTCACTAGACCTCCGGTCTAACCCTCGCTTTTTATAAAACTGAAAACTATTTTCAGGTAAGCAGGTTAGTGCAGGTTCGAGTAAGGATAAAGAGAAGATGTGAGGGCTGGATGTTGGTGAAGTCTTATAGTCGTTTATTTAGATTCCCAGACTTAGACGCTTGTTTCAAATTCTCCGTTGTGTTTAGCCATTTACACTGGACCATGGGATTGTATTTCGTGTTTAAATTCGTTATTTTGAACCATTTCGGTATCTATCTATCTATCTATCTTATGGTTTTATTTTGAGATTGTCGGTGTTTCACTAACAAAGTTTTTATTTGTAATCTATTTCACCTCTTGAAATCAAACACAATTTTCATCTATACGTTATTTCACCTTATGAAATCAAAGAAAACGTTTGTCTATATATTATTTCACCCCATAAATCAAACACAATTTTAGGAAATAAAACCCCCCACCGTTCTCTCCGTTTCCTTTAACACTTTTGCAGATTCAGACGACGGCTTCAAATCCATAACTTTGGTGAACCACCATTGGGAGCAACGGCGTTGAAGCTACTTGTGCCATTGTCTTGTGTGCCACATTGTACTTCTTCATTGTTATTAATGTCGAAGCCCAACAACCATAAGTTTTTGTTCTGCTCCGATGGTGCACCATCGTCACCACCATATCTCATTCTCTTCTGATCTGGTTCCCATGGACACCATATTCACCCGCCACTAACCCACTACTATTACCGCCACCGTCGATAACTTCCGTTGCAACCTTTTCTATTCCTTGATTAAGTCCTTCAATTTCAATGACAAACTCTTAATCTGAGCATTAAGATCATAGGATAAACCAACAACACTGTGGCCATTGCCGTCAACAACATTGTCGTCTAGTGAAATTCCACCCTCTCCGCCACCCACACCTTCGTCAGCAACGATCGATGCAGTTTCTTGGATATCTCCATGATCATCGGCTGGATTTCCATCTCCATCTCCGCCACCAACACCTTCTTCACATCTGGTTCAGTTTCGCCAGAATGAACTTTATTTAGATCTCCGATAGGTCTACTTCACACATGTGGATATGGAAAATGGGATGATGATGAAGAAGGGGCAGTGGATCGATCCATGAGGATGATGAAGAAGGGGTGTTGTAGATCAGGAAAATGACATCAATGCCCCTTCAATTTGCCATTTATTCAATAAATGGTTTCCGATTTCAAAAAAATTACGAAAATGTCTTTGCCTTTAATGTCCATGGATTAAAATCAATAAAATTCTTAGATCGGTTTTCACTATTGATATCCTTTTTTTAATTCTCATTTGAACCGTCCTAAGGCATTATTTAGCAAACATAAACTAACTTTTTTTGAGTTTTTTTTGTAAAGTCCCGTTATATGGACATAAGCTTGGTTATTGACTGCTATTTAGAGTAGCATTTCAATAAACTAGAAGAGTTTTTTTTCTTTAACCATTTTCTTCTAAATATACCCCTTATTATTGTTAATTGTTATTATATTATTATTACTTTTAGTTATGAACTAATATTAAAAATGAAAAAATAAATAATTTTAAATTATTAACAATTATTTAATATTAAATAATTAACTATTATTTTATATTAAATTATTAACCATTAACTGTTAATCAATATTAAAGTATCAATTATTATAAATTATTATTAATCACATTAATTATTATTATTATTATTATTATTATTATTATTGTAACAATCCAACATGTCAATTCAAACATAAAATGATATAAAATAAATAACTCGCTAAAATGGCCTAGAGTAGCTAGTCGTCTCATACGATTACATACTTGAGGTTTGCGGAAACAACCAAAATTACAACTGAGAATTTTAAATTAGAAATGAAGTCTGGGAGACTAAGCAACGACTACGAACATATTTCTAGCCAAAAGGACATCGAGCTCAAATCTTCTCTTTGCCCTAACTCGAGCCCTTGCCTAACCGCTTATCTGAAAATGGTTTTAATTTTCAAAAGCGAGGGTTAGACAATGAGGTCTAGTGAATTCCCTCTAATAATAAACATCACGCCACCAATAACATTAAAAGCGAGTTTATAAGCATGTATAAACAATCCACAGTATAAAATGACATTCACAAAAACGACACATATGTCACAAGCTATAGTCTCTCTCTCTCTCTCTCTCACACACACACACGTGTCAATGTGTTCGACTCACATTGTCTTTAAATGGGACACCCCCCATATAGGCATTAACAGGACACACACCCCGATTCACGCCATCACATGTCCACCCTATATGTATGCATACACACCGAATTACATTTCATAACAAGATAAAATATGTAATTTAACAATCATTTCATGCGTTTAAAGTTTGTACGTCAACCAAGTTATGTTTAGAAAGACTCACCTGTCGTCCACGCTTAGCTCTTTCTCACTCGAGCTATGAATCCTCAAACCGAACACCTAATTACACCACACACAAAAGGGTGATAAGTCACTCAATTATCCCCCAAAGTCGTCTCTCAATATCCCTAAGAAAGTCCCTAATCGACACCTCAAACCTAGCTCCAAAAAAAAGACAAATAAACATGGAGAAGTACCCGACAGAACCCGACACAGTTTCCCGTACGGACCAACACGCTGCGAAACCTGCGCGGTACTTTTAGGAAGTTTCTGGCGTGGTTATTCATGCGACTCAAACTGTGTTGAAACCCACGCAGTGCACTACTCAACCTACACTCGTTTTCTAGCTAAAAACTCACCCAAACTCGATCTCAACCCATCTCAAATCGATTTTTGAGCTATAGCATCAAAGGGGTCGATATTCCAAAAGGCAAAACCTACCATCAAGATACCTCTTGACCCATTTAATTTCATCCATTAAAACCCCATAACCCACAAGATGAAGAAAGCTTGAAGACACACACACCTTTAATGGTGGTTTTGATTGAAACTAATGAAAACCCAAATAGAGACTCCCAAACCCCAAGGTTTTCAATTCAAAACACACAAATGAGTAATCCCTTTCATTACTCAATTACAAAACCCAACAAGAAGCATAAGAGACTAATGGAGGAGGTGATACCTTGGTAGAGAAAAAGATGAATCTTCTCAAAATGCATTCCCCCTCTGATTTCCTTCAAGAATACACTAAGCCTTTCTCTTGCTCTCCTAATCCAGCCACTAAAGTGCACAAATGAGAGAATGAGGGTTTTGGAGAGGGTTTTATTCCCTTCTTATTCCATATTTACATTTTGATCCCTGCAGTTTGAGCTTCATTAAAAACCCTGCTCTCAAATCCAAATTATCCCAAACTTATAAGGAAGATGGTTATTACAATACCTCCCCCTCAAAAGAATTCTGTCCCAGAATTCCATCGTCGAAAAGGATCGGGTACTTGGACCTCATGTCGCCCTCAACTTCCCAAGCTGCCTCTTGTCTTTTATGATTGCACCACTTCACTTTCACAAGAGCAATCTCATTGGTCCTTAATTTCTTGATTTTACGATCCATAATGGCCACTAGTTCCTCAACATAGTTTAACTTCTCGTCTACCTAAATGTCGTTCAATGGCACGGCCATATCTGCTTCACCTAGACACTTCCTAAAAAACGTAGGATGGATTCCTTGAAGTTCCTCGGGCAGCTTCAATATATATTCCACCTCTCCCACTTGCTCGATAATGGTGAATGGCCCAACATATTTAGGTCTTAGCTTCCCCTTCTTATCAAAGGGAACTACACCATTCCAAGGAGACACTTTTAGCATTACATTGTCTTCCACTTGGAATTCAATCAGTTTCCTCCTTTTATTCACATACATCTTTTGGCGGCCTGAGCCACCCTCAACTTTTTGCGAATCTGAGTTATCTTCTCGGCGGTAAATTGCACAATCTCCGGACCCGCCAATTTCCTCTTTCCTACCTTATTCCAACACAGTGGTGTTCTACACTTGCGCCCATAGAACGCTTCAAAGGGTGCCACTTGAAGGCTAACATGGAAGATATTGTTGTAAGAGAACTCTACCAACGGTAAATCGACTTCCCAAGAGCCCTTAAAATCAATTGCACACGCTCGAAGCATGTCTTTCAACGTCTGTATAGTTCTCTCACTCTGTCCATTCGTTTGAGGATAATAAGTGGTACTTAATTTGAGTTGTGAACCCAACTCTCTTTGAACGCTTCTCCAAAATGACGACGTGAAATGACTATCACGGACCAAAAATATAGACAGTGGCACACCATGCCTGGATAAAATCTCATCAATATAAAACTTCGCTAACTTCTCTAAAGTGTACATCTCTTTAATCAGTAAGAATGAGCCGACTTGGTGAGACGGTCAACTATCATCCATATGGCATCATAACCCTTAGGAGTCTGTGGCAACTTCTTGACATAGTCCATCGTGATCTCATCCCACTTCCACACCTGTATATACAAAGGTTGGAGTTTCCCGTACGATTGTTGATGTTCCGCTTTAACTTTCAAACACGTTAAACACCGTTAGACAAAGTAAGGTATATCTTTCTTCATTCTCGGCCACCAATAGGATTGTTGCAAATCCCGTTACATCTTATTTGTTCCCGGATGCAGCGAATAACGAGATTTGTGCGCTTCTTCTAACACACTCTTGCGCAACTCTCCTAGCTTAGGAACCCATACTCGGTTCTTGAATCACTTCAACCCATCACCATTACATTCTAGAGATGTCGCTAACTTGACCATTCTCTCACTCTTCAAATTCTCTTCTAACAACGTTTCACCTTGAAGCTTCTTAATCTCATCAAGGAGATTGGAAGTTGTTTCGACTCGAAAGTCTATCACTTTGGTTGATTCCCCCTTTCCTTCCGACTTAGTACGTCGGCCACCACATTTGCTTTACCCGGATGGTAAAGAATCTCACAATCATAATCACTCAACAACTCCATCCATCGTATTTATCTCATATTCAACTCTTTTTGGTCGAAGAAAATGCTTGAGACTCTTATGATCAGTGTAAATCTGACACTTAACCTCGTAAAGGTAATGTCTCTAAATCTTTAGAGCGAAAACTACCGCCACCAACTCCATATCATAGGTAGGATAATTCTTCTCATGTTCCTTCAACTGATAGGATGCATAAACAATGAATTTCCCATCTTGCATAAGAACACACCCTAATCCTAATTTGGACACGTCGCTATAGATCACAAATCCTTCGGACCTATTGTAAGGATAAAATTGGTGTGCTATTCAACTCCTATTTTAATTTATTAAAAGCCATCTCTTGAGCCTAAGTCCATTCGAACTTGACACTCTTCTTGGTCAAAGCGATCAATGGCGTAGCTATCTGGGAAAAGTCCTAAATGAACCTCCAATAGTAGCCCGCTAAGGACAAAAGCTTCTTACTTCGGAGGGTGATCTCGGTGGTTCCCATTCCTTAATGGCTTCAACCTTAGTCGGGTCCACTTTGACGTCGTCCTCCGATACCACATGTCCTAAGAATTGGACTTCTTTCAACCAAAACTCACACTTCGAAAAGTTAGCATACAACTTCTCGCACTTAAACAATTCCAACACTAAACGTAGATGCTTCTCGTGCTCTCTCCGGGATCGAGAATAGATGAGCATGTCATCTATGAATACGATCACACATTTATCTAGAAGCTAATTGCACACCTGATTCATCAAGTCCATGAATGTTGTCGGGGCATTGGTCAAAATGAAAGGCATGACAAGGAACTCATAATGCTCATATCTCGTGCGAAAATCCTTCTTGGGTACGTCTTCCTCCCTCACCATCAATTGATGATACCTAAATCTCAAATCTATTTTCGAAAAGTAGCTCATCCCTTGTAACTGGTCAAACATATCATCGATCCTTGGAAGTGGGTACTTGTTCTTGACGGTCACTTTATTAATCTCACAATAGTCTATGCACATATGCATCAACCCGTCTTCTTTTTGGCAAAAAATATCAGTGTTCCCCAAGGTGATGAACTAGGGCGTATAAAACCCTTGTCAAGCAATTCTTGCAATTGAGTCATCATTTCCCTCATCTCCGTCGGTGCCAAACAATATGGTGCACGCACTATTAGTGTTATCCCAGTTTAATCTAGTTGATTAACAATCACAGAACACAATAATAATCAAGAGATAATAAGATCAAGAATAACATACCAATCCCTTGAATAAACAGTTAAACCTTGTGTGTTCTTGATACCCTTGAATACAGAGAAAATAGGATTGCCTCTCAAATATGATTATGAATAATTATCAAAGGTTCTAACCTAAAACTAAACTAAACAAAACATTATATACCCAGGCCTAATGCCTAATGGGCTTTACTAATGCTAAACGGGATTGAGGCCCAATAGCTAATAAACTATTAACTTATTACAACTTGAACCCTGAACTTTAACTATCAAATAAATATAGTTTAGACCCTTTAATCTTGAATACAATTATGATCCAACAATCTCCCCCTTTGGATTCAAGATTAAATTTTTTTTGACAATAATCTTCAGGTCTTCACGTGACGTTGATAGCTTCAAAACTTGATATCTTTAAATAATCTTCAAATCTTCAAAATTTTGAAAATCTTCCCCCTTAATATATTCTCCCTGTGAAATAAGAGCAGTCTCTCCAAATGAAAAGAGTGATTATTTCAATCTTTTCAGATTCAAATAGTCAGTAGTAACCTTTCGAATCTTTGCAAATTCAAACAGTTTAATAGATGTAACCCTGAATCAATAAATGACTCAGTTAGAATGTCTGTCAGTAACACAAAGTCACTGAGTAACACAAAGTTACTATATAAGGGGCTGGTTTGATGTTGGCTCCCGAGGTCTTCCATTCAATTATCGAATAACACATGGTTATCTATGAACGTTCTGACAGAAAACAAATTTCTGTGTGCTCGTGCATGTGTATGAAAGAAATAAGCATATATGAGTGAGTTTCAAATTAGGCTCAAAATATGTAAACTTGTTGAGACAACAACAAATTATACACAGACTCAATGTGCATGAGAAAGGGTTCGAAGGTGGGGCAACTTTCCTTCTTTTTAAATATTAGTATCTTCCAAATGAAGAACCAATAGCGTATGTGTTGCTTCCCAGAAAATGTGAAACATTCTCTTTTTGAGAAAAGAATGAGTAGCTGGTGGGGTTGTATGCAAGAGATGGCATGGGCTATTTGCCTATTTCAATGATGGTCACCAAAGAATGTGAACCAATCAGATAATGTGGTTGCCCGACTCAGAAAGCAGTTTGGTGCAGAGTTTAATATTCTTTTACTCTGTTCTCTCACCCTCTTTCTTTTAATCTCGCTACTAACCAATCTCTCTTTTCCATTTTCCCTCTTCACACACCATCACTCAATTCTTTTGACTCTTCTCCCCTCAATCACTCAGGGAATACTTCCTGGGTAGGAAACACTGGTTATCGTGAATCCATGGAAGTTCTGTTAAGTTCTCACACTGAATCCCATGTATTTTCCTAATAGAACATGCTGTTCAACAATCTTTTGTACATGTGAGCACAAATACCACTTGTTAGATGAAGAATAAGACTTTCGGAGATGTCAAAACTGTTGTGTTTGACGATGCATTCTTCCCCTCAACCTAAAAGTGGTTGGCAGTAAGCTCATATCAATTTGTCATGAAGAATAATATGCTGAAGAATCAAAAACGAATGTTGTTTATATGAACAGTATATAAACATATTTTCAATGAAAGCACATGAAATGACGTTTGATTCAATCAACAGTGAATACAAAGAACGTGAGTATTACCATAGAAAGATTTTACTTTTGATACATGGTAATAACAAAGTCAAATAGAATGTGCTGAACCGTTATGTGTATGAATACTTGACAAAGTATATTGACAAGATAAAACGCAAGTATTTATCTTTAAGAACACACGGTCAGCTAAGCATTTAAGTATCCAAAAATCTGTTAGCATCACAGATATTCTCCCCCTTAACTGAATGTTTTTATTTTATTTTTTAATAAGATCAAGCAGGAAAAATAAAGCACGGAAGTGCGGGTCCTAATCTGATGTGATTAGAAGCCATTGTACATATTCTCCAGTGAGAATAGTATTTACTCTTCTCCAATGAAGATCGAGTCCTAAGCTGTTGTACTTAGAAGTCATCTTTTCGTTGAGGTACGGGTTCTAAGATGATTTACTTAGAAGCCTTGGTTCTTTCTCCCCCTTAAACCTTGGGTGCCTGCAACACAGATTTAGCTTTTGGTACCCACTGGTATTTGGGTCCTAATGGGTTAGTTGCAGTTCTAATGGGAGATATGAAGTAAGAACCATACCAGTTATTCACATAATCTTTTCTTACAAAATCATTTGAGCCACAGTAGAAACAACTGATTTTCTTTTGTGCTAACCTGATCAATTGATTGATTGTGTAAACCAGATCAGGTTTGCCAAAAGTTTTACCTTTTGTAGCATAGTTCCATTTTGCATTTGATGTATGCACAAATGATTCTTCTTTCTTCTTCTCCTCTGGAGATCCTTTAACTCTCTAGATCCAATGTCCTTTATCTTTCTCTTCATTTTCTTTTCTCCAGATCCTTTTCTTCTGAGACTTGTTCTTCTTTAAGTTACTTGAACCATCAACATTTTTGTCATAGAAAAGGTTAGAAGGACGAATCTGAGCAGTAGATTTAGAAGTAAGACTATCATCTGAATCATAGAAAGGATTATAAAAAACATTTGAAAAATGTGAACTTGAAGTTGTTTTTAATGAACTATTTGAATCAGCTAGATCATCTCTCGGTGATTGAGCTATTGCTTCTGGCATCTTGTGCTCAGTCAGCTTCACCTTGAATACGATCTCTTCAAGTTCCTTTATCTTTGAAGACAAACTGTTTCTTTCCTTTTCAATCAGATCAAACTTCTTATGCAACTCAGATTTTGCATTCTTCTCCTTCATGATGTTTGTTGACAATTCAAATAGCTTTCCTGTCAGCTTCGCTATCTCAGTTTCAAATATTTTCTTTTCTTCAGAAAAGTCTATATTTGCTTTCCTCAGCTCAGCTGTCTTCTTCTCTTTCTCAGCCTTTTCTCTTTCAATAATGATAACATTCTCAAAGTCTGAAACTTGTTGAGAAAGCTTAACACATCTAAGCTCTAATGATTTGTTCTCTTCAAAGGCTTTTCTGGAGAAATCAGAGAATTTCTTGGCAAAGTCTTTTCTTTCTTTCTCTATCTTCAGCAATTCATCTTGGACTTTTGTATTGTCTCTGTCTTGGGTTGCCTTTTCTTTCAACTTTTCAATCTCAACCTCAAGACTGAGAACTTTATCTTTAAACTTATCTCTGTCCGCACAGAGTTGAGAATTTATCTGTCTTAGTCCTTCACTAGTATCTCTTGCAACACTTGTACTTCTTCTAAGATCCTCAAGTTCTCTTTGCATTGCATCCTTTTTAGACCATGTAGAGCATGATTCAGATCTTTTCAACTTTGCTTGAAGATCCAAGATCTCTTTTTCTTTAGACTCAATTATTCCTGCAAGGTCAATTAAAGAATCAGAATCTTTTGAATTTTCTTTTAAAGCATTGATCTGAATAAGAAGAGATGAGTTCTGAATCTTTAGATTTTCAATCCCAGCTTCAAGGGGTAACATCTCGGATTTGAGCTTTGTAATCTCCCTTTCACAATCATCAGCCCTGTCTGTATATCTTGACAGCTGTCTAGCAAGATGTTTAGCCTTTTCTTTTACTTCAGAAAGAGTCATGTTGCTAAAATCAAGGTTGTAACCTTTAGACATGTTTAGCTGAATCGACATCCTAGCTGTATGGTTAGTAATCAAACTTTTCTGTACCAAGACAACCAACTAGATGAGATCGTTAGAATCAAAATAAAAACTACACTAAAAAATTTTCAGAAAAATAAATTTCCAAATATAATTAAATGTAGTCCTTTCAATCAGTATAAAGCTTCAAATAATACTGAACAAAAAGAAAATGTTGATCTCGAACAGAACTTTGTCCCCCTTCGCAGGCTTCAAATAATTAAATTTGACTTGTAGAGGCCATATTACAGTTTGCAAAATTTTGTCTAAGAATGCAAAAAGACAAATTTTGCTCGACCGATGTGCTTGACCGGTGTTATCTTCGACCGGTAACTTGTAATGACCGGTATTATGTTCGACCGGGAACCTTCTTGGACCGGGATACTGCACGACCGATAGAGTGCTTTGACCAGTAGATACAAGGTGTTTGACCGATATGATTCGGTCGACCGGTATTGTGAGAATGGACCGATATATATCGATCGGTCGGTATTGGGTATTCGACCGGTATTGTACTGGACCGGTAAAAGAGTTCGACCGGGAATGTGCTTAGACCGGTATAGTGATAGACCGGGAGAGTGTATGACCGATAAAGTGCCTCGACCGATAAAGCTATGACCGGTACAGATTATTCGACCGATATGTTCTTAATTCAACCCAGATTGTCGATGAACAGAACAGATAATCAACCCAGAAATTAAACACGAACTCAAAATCAAATGCAAAAATCAGACTATTGTGCCCAGAAACAAGTTTCGATCACAGTTCAATCAAAATCAAAGATTAATTTCAACTTTCATGCAACGATTTTGAAGAACACAATGTCGATATTCATGCAAACCTAGAAAACACAAAATCACAAATTCAATCATTTGTTAATTCTCAATGCAATTAATCAATCAGATAGTGTTCAATAATGCAACACACAGCTAATCAGATCAATCTTTAAACATTAACGCACCTAGATTCATGAAATCAGATGAACAGTAAAAAAAATTTCGATGAACAGTAACTTTCCCGTGAATAGTGATCGATGAACAATAATCGATGAATAGTAAACTAAAAAAATTTGATTCTTTTTGCTCTGATACCACTTGTTATCCCAGTTTAATCTAGTTGATTAACAATCACAGAACACAATAATAATCAAGAGATAATAAGATCAAGAATAACATACCAATCCCTTGAATAAACAGTTAAACCTTGTGTGTTCTTGATACCCTTGAATACAGAGAAAATAGGATTGCCTCTCAAATATGATTATGAATAATTATCAAATGTTCTAACCTAAAACTAAACTAAACAAAACATTATATACCCAGGCCTAATGCCTAATGGGCTTTACTAATGCTAAACGGGCTTGAGGCCCAATAGCTAATAAACTATTAACTTATTACAACTTGAACCCTAAACTTTAACTATCAAATAAATACAATTTAGACCCTTTAATCTTGAATACAATTATGATCCAACAATTAGTGTCTCTCCGGGCACCAAGTCAACTCTAAACTCAACGTGTCGATCTGGGGGTATGCCCGTCAAGTCACCCGGAAACAACTTTGGGTACTCGCTCACTACCGGGACCTATTCTACCTCCTTTTTCTCTGCCTTGGCGTCTAGTACATATGCGACACTCTTCAGTCGACACATATAACTCAGCGAATCGAGCCTTCTCCAAAAACTTGGTGTACTCATGGATGGTCATTTCACCTTGTTCTAACTTCAAGAACTCTTCCTCCAACTTTTTGACTGCCTCTAAGGGGCAAAATTGTACCTTAAAACTAGTAACAAAAGTTTCCCAAGTCATACCCCTTGCCGCCTTCCATCCTTTTGTTACTGCATAAATGTTGGATCCAAGATCATTGAGATTGAAAGTCAAAGCCTTCAAAGTCAAAGTTGCTTAAAGAAGAAAGTCAAAGTCTAGTTAGTTGTTTAGTTTGTGTTTTGTCTTTGTACGCATGTAGGTATAAATAGGTTTCCTTGTGTTGTAATCTTTAGGATACGCTTTGCATATTGTTGATAGAGAGAAATATTAAGAAACATAGTGCATATTGTAACATGTGTTTTGAATCTATTACATATGGCTATTGAAATGGAAATCTGTTGTTCATCTTGATTATTGCAAATATTAGGGACACACAATTGGTTTCAGAGCAAGCATTTATCAGAATTGTTCAAGAATCTGGAAATTATGGTCGAAAATTTCAAGAACTGGCAAAGCCTCTGTCCAAGATCGATTTTGTTGATTTAGTGTGTTTTTGCTTGTAATTCTTATTGCACTGTAATAGTTTAGTGATCTAGAACATGTTTGATTTGTATTGCATTGTCCAATTCACAATTGATTTGTGTGAATTTGGATTTCTGTTGATTTTTAGGTCGAGTTTGATAACTTACTGTTTTTAGATCAAGTTGCATGTTTTGTTGTTTTTTATTGTAATTGTTCTATTGTAAAGTGTTCAGATTGTTCTTGAGAGTTAATTGGCAAAGTTTCAGGATCAAATTTGAAGGTTTGAAGAGTTTTTTGTTGAATCGGTGTGTTTTTGAGTTCGATAAGGGAATAACATGTAAGATCTAGTCAACTCGCAAGATTCATATTCGAAGAACTCGCAGGGTACTTGTTCTCATTTGTGAAATTTTGTTCCAAGGCAAGAACTCGCAGAGTTCTTTGTGCATAAAGTGAAGAACTCGCAAACAGTAGTGTACGACAAGTAAGGAATCCACAGATCAAAGCCTGCGGAAAGCTATTGTTCATACGAAAAGTACCAGAATTCACAAAGCTCTTTGTGCGTTAAGTGAGGAACTTGCAGCGTTCTGTTTGCGACAAGTTAAGAACTCGTAAACAACGCCTTGCGAGAAGTTACTATTCATCACCTTAGGCCTTTATCAAGTTGAAGAACTCGCAAGAGATACCTACGACAAGCTGTTTTTGTGGATTTTTTCTAAGTGTTGAACTCGCAAGTGTACGAGAATTTTGTTTCTAAGTTATTGGAAAATATTCTAAGTTTAGAACTCGCAAGCTTCAGCCTACGACAACCTAGAACTCGCACGCCTCTGTTTGTGAGAAGTCAAGAATTCGCACATCCGTACATGCGAGAAGTGAAGAATCCGCAAGGTTCTTTCTGTGATAAGTTTTGATTCCTTACCCTTCAGTCTGCGGAAAGTGGGTTTACAAGTGTTTTCAGATCGAGAAGTAGTTTACTGTGTGTTGTGAATTCTATACTTAGTCAAATTTTGACTATTTTTCAGAAATTTTGAAATTTTTTGATTTTTGTTTAAAGATATGTGCAAGTATCAAGATGAGTTCAAAAGATGCCATATCCATTGGAACTGATGTCAAACCACCAGTCTTATTCAAAAGAAAATATGAGCAATGGAAAGACTGGTTTCTGGATTTCATTAACAGACATGCTAATGGATAGAACATAAAGCTATCTATTGAAGAAGGTTTGATGAATCCGTTATCAATAGAAGTTCTAGATGATGAATCATCTGATATTGGAGATGGAAATTAACCGAGAGAGAAGAAGACAAAGTTTGTTCCACTTGATATCTCTAAGTATTATGATAAAGAAAAAGAAAGGTATAAAGCAGACAAGCAAGCAAGGTCTCTTCTTCTACAAAGCATTACCAATGAAATCTACTGAAAATGAAATTCCCAGATTACAATCAAGCCATCAAACACTCAAGATATTGACAATATGAAGTTCTAGAGAGAGAAAGTTCCAATCATATATCTGACAATGTTAAAGCATACAATGAACTAATACAAGGCCATAGGTATTTATACCAAGGACTAAATCACAAGCTTAAAAGCTAAGTAAACTCATATTTGACTAAACAGACTTTGACTTTGTTGACTTTACTTGACATGACTTTTCCTATTAAATCTTGTATACAATAATACACTAACAATCTCCCCCTTTGTATTCAAGATTTAATAAAAATTTGACAATTGTCTTCAGCGCTTTATTCTTCAACTTTTATCTCTGACATCTTTAAAACTTTGAAACTCTTTATGAAGTTGTTGAAGAATCTTGAAAAGTCATTCACGATTAGCATCTTTGAATAGTCAACAAATCTTGTACGCGAACCATTTGAAGTCTTGACACAATACTTTGAAAACTTCTATGAAACACTTCATCTTTGAAACATTTGAAACTTCGAGGGATCTTTGAACTTTGTATCTTCATTTCTTTAATCTCTTGACCGTCTTCGGAAAAACAAACTTTCTCAAATCATCTTAATTTGGACTTGTCTTCAGAAATCTTTGAGAATCTTTTCATCTTATTTGAAATTTCAGAAATTCTTCACAAGTCTTGACTTTGAACATTCTTCAGTACTTTGAAATTGTTTTGAAATTGAACTATGTAGATTTCTCCCCCTTTTTGATGATTGTGAGCTTCATGATCATCAAAACTTTCTCAATTTCAGCACTTTCTTTGATTCTCCCCCTTTTTCAAATATTCTCCTCCCTTTGAGATACATTTGACATTCTTTGCCCTTTGATCTGAATAGCTGAATCATGAATTGTATATACCCGAATCTTTTCAAATCCAGATATAATGAACGTTGTAACCCTGATTCAACAAATGAAACAATTAGAAGCGCCTGTCAGTAACACGGAGTTACTGTGTACAACGAATGTAAAATTTAAGGAGCTGGTTTGATGATGACTCTCCAGGACTTCCATTCAATCATTGAAAAACACAAGGTTTATCTATGAATGTTCTGACAGAATTTTTTTTTCTGTGTGCTCATTCTTGTGTTATGAAAGAATTTAGCACAATGATTGTGTTTCATAAGGCTCAAATTGTGTAAACTGTTGAGACAACAACAGGTATTACACGGACTCAATGTGCATAAAAGAGGTGCGAAGATGGGGCAACTTTCCTTCTTTTTCAATATCTAAATCGTTCGAGTGAAGATCAGATAGCAGATATGCTGCGTCCCCAAGAAAAATTGAAACATTTCTTTGTTAAGAAAGAAACGAGTTGCTGGTGGGGTAATTGCAAGAGTTGGCAAGGACTCACTGCCTTTTTCAATGATGGTCACCAAAGAATGTGAACCAATCAGATTTTGTGGCTGCCCGACTCAGAAAGTGGTTGGTGCAGAGTTTTGATATTCTTTTAACTCTGTTCTCACACCCTCTTTCTTTTTAACATTTTGCTTACTTCTAACCAAACTCTCATTTACATTTTTCCGCTCCATGCAATGAGAAAAACTCAACCGGATGAGTTATCTCCCCCACTCTTTGATTTTGACCCCTCACCCCTCAATCACTCTAGGATTACTTCCTGGGTAGGAAACACTGGTAAACGTGAATCCATGGAAGTTCTGTTTAAGTTCTCACACGAATACCATGTAAGTTGTCCTAAAAGAATGGTTGCTCAACAATTTAACTTGAATAGTTAAGCTCAAAATGATAATATTGTCAGAATGTATGCTCATTTAAAATTAAGAATGAAATTTGAGCATTTGAACAATGAATATCTCTCAAAACAAGAATATTGAATGAATGAAATGAAATCAAGAGAATTGTTTTGAGAATCTGACAATGTATCAATCAGATCAAATGAAATGGTTAGGGTATCAAAGAACTAGATATTTTGTTTATATGAACAAATATAAACAATTTAGAAATGAACGCTCAAGTTGAAATGATGATTGTTGCTCAACAACTGTGATTTACAAATGGGGGTATTACCATCGAAAAATTGTTTCATTATGAGACATGGTAATAACAATTTCAAATGAAGTACTGAACCGGTGTGTATGAATACTTTACAGTATATAGACAAGATAATACGCAAGTATTGATCTTTAGAAACACACAGTCAGTTAAATAGTAAAGCTCAAATAATGAAAAACATTTAAAATCACACTTCTTAATTCATGAAATCTTTTGAGAATAGAGAAGAAGTTTGAACATTTAAAAAAAACTGTTTTTCATGCTTGAAAGTTGTTCTTCTTTCAAACAATCAGAGATGTAAGATTAGAAGATACTTACATTTAAGCTCCCCCTCAAATCATTATAGAATGATTTAGGTCAGATAAGCTCCCCCTGGATATTTTGCATAATATCCTTATCTGAACATTGAAGAACGGGTCCTGATCTGTCATGTGATCAGAAGCGATAATCTTGACACTTAAATCCGAGTTTTGAACTGTTTTGTTCAAAAGCTATTGTTCTTTGACTTTGAAGTCCGAGTCCTGAGTTGATTTACTCAGAAGTCAAAATTTTGTACTTTGAAGTACGAGTTCTGATCTGTACATGATCAGAAGTCAAACATCTTGCTCCCCCTATACATGTGGTACCTACGAAACAAATTTAACAGGCTTTGGTACCCACTGGTATTTGGGTCCTGGTATGTTAGATTTATAAATCCACCTCTCATTAGATTTATATCTTTTAAAATCCAAAATCTGAGAAGTAATTCTGTAAGATCCGTACCAGTTATGAGCAAATTCTTGTCGGACGAAATCATTCTCTCCACAGTAAGAACAACAGATTTTCTTCTGTGCAATCCTAATCAAATGATTAGTCGAGTAATATATAACAAGATTATAAAAAGATTTACCTTTATGCGTACTGTTCTTCTTGGCATTGGTTGTGGATTTGAATGATCTGTCATTCTTCTTCTCTTCATCAGGAGTCTTCACTCGCCAGACCATCTGATTTTTCTTAGAAGACTTTCCAAGAGATTTGATGTAAAAATTTGCTGAACCATCAACAGATTTATCATAAAATAGATTAGATGGCCTGATCTGACTTGATTTGACAGTGATTGGTTTGACACTTTTCTTTTTTCAAAACATTTTTGTCATGAATAGAACTTGAAGCTGTTTTGAAAGAGCAGACTGATTCTGTTGAATTATCAACAGGTGATTGGCTAATCACATCAGCTGTTACTTTATCAGACAATTCAATGTTTGCAGCTTCCAAGTCATTTATCTTTTTAGTCAAAATGTTTCTTTCATCTGAAAGTGTGTCAAACTTTTGTTTCAAATCAGATTTAGCCATCTGTTCTTTAAGAATATCTGATGATAGAACATAGATTTTGGACATGAGCTTGGATATTTCAGTTTCAAAATATGAAAGTTCTTGCTCAAAATCTTTTTGTAAGTTCTTGGATTTATCAGAAATTTCATTGAAGATCCCAACATTTCTCTTTTCAGAATTTTTCTTTTCAGATTCAAAAGACTTTTTCTTTTCTTTAAAAATTTGTCTTTCTTTTTCTAATAAGTCTTGTAAAACTGAGATCTGTTTGGGAAATTCAGCGTTTTTATCTTCAAGAACTTTTCTTTCTTTAGCAAATGTGTCTCTTTCAGAAATTAGAATCTTTTCAAAATCAGACACCTGCTTAGAAAGTTTAATGCATCTCAACTCAAGATCCTTTTTTTTCTTGTAAAGTTTTCTTGGAAATCTCAGATGATTGTTGAGTTGAAGATGTCTTCACATTAGATTTTTCTTTTTCTTCTTGGAGACTTGTTTGCAGTTCAACATTTTTCTTCTCCAAAGCAGATATCTTATCTTCAAAAGCCTTAAACTTCTGTTGAAGCTTGACTGACTCATCTTTCAGCTCAGATGATTTATTTTCAGTCGTCTTCATTTGGCTTTGAAGATTGCTTATCTTTCTCTCTTTTTGTAAAACTATTTTCTCTTTTACCCCTATGATTTTTTCTTTTATTTCAATTTCATTCTCACTTGCTCTGATGATACCTGCACAATCGGATTTAGCAATTTCAGTACATTTTGCACAAACAGGAGTTTTATCAGAATTTGACAATGTTAAAGCATACAATGAACTAATACAAGGCCATAGGTATTTATACCAAGGACTAAATCACAAGCTTAAAAGCTAAGTAAACTCATATTTGATTAAACAGACTTTGACTTTGTTGACTTTACTTGACATGACTTTTCCTATTAAATCTTGTATACAATAATACACTAACATCTACATCAAAATTGATAGCTATAAGGCAACAACAAAGAAAATGTGGAATCAATTAGAGAAGATGATGATGGGATCTATGTTAAACCCATATATTAGTTGATAAACAATCACACAACACAATAAGAACAAGAGATGAATATAAATAAAATCAATATGCCATAGATCTCTTGATAACCAGATGAATACGTGTGTGTGTTCTTGGTGTAAAACCAATACCTTTGTACGTGTAAATCTTATTAAGCGGCCTCCTTTTCCACTACCGAAATCTAGAAACAAAATGCCTTTTATATGTAGGTCAACATGACCTAGGCATTACTAGATATCTAATAAAACACCCCCTAAGTAATTAAACACTATTACAAAATAAACCCCTTTTACAATTTAATCTTGAATACAATTACTGATCCAACAATCTCCTCCTTTGGATTCAAGATTAAAAAAAAATATTGCAATTGTCTCCGGGTCTTCACTTCTCTTGAAAACTGTAGCAGATATGACGTTAAAAGCTTCAAAGCTTGTAGCTTTACACAGTCCTCACAACTTTAAGGAAACATATATCTTCCTTTTTCTTTAAATGAAGTGTCCTTTTGACGATCATCTTTAGTCAGGCTTTTGGTAAATTGGATAGGTTCAGAACTTTGTTATCTTTGAATTCCTCAAAGTCTTCAATCAATCTTAACATTTTAAAAATTCTTGTACTCTCCCCCTTTTTGTATTCTCCCCCTTTTTAATGAGTGGTGAGAATCAGCATCATCAAAACATTTCAAAATAATCCAGGAACTTTATCTTCCAAATCAACAAATAAGCACAGTCTTCATGTATAGATTCCTTTGTGGAAATAAGAGTAGTCTCCCCTAGATAGAGAGAGTGATTATTTCAATCTTTGCAGATTCAAATAAGTGATGAGGGGTAACCCTGAATAAACAAATGACTGAGTTCGAAGTGCCTGTCAGTAACACACAGTTACTGAGTAACACAAAGTTACTATATAAGGAGCTGGTTTTGATGTAGGCTCCCCAGGACTTCCATTCAATCATCGAATAACACATGGTTATCTATGAATGTTCTGACAGAAAACAAATTTTTATGTGCTCGTGCATGTGTATGAAAGAAATAAGCACCGATGATTGCTTTTCAATGTAGGCTAAAAGTATGTAAACTTGTTGAGACAACAAAAAATTATACAAGGACTCAATGTGCATGAGAAAGGGTCGAAGGTTGGGCAACTTTCCTTCTTTTTCAATATTAGGATCTTCCAAGTGAAGAACCAATAGCGTATGTGTTGCGTCCCCATAAAATGTGAAACATTCTCTTTTTGAGAAAAGAATGAGTAGCTAGTGGGGGTTTATGCAAGAGATGGCATGGGCTAGGTGCCTATTTCAATGATGGTCACCAAAGAATGTGAACCAATCAGATAATGTGGCTGCCAGACTCAGAAAGAAGTTTGGTGCAGAGTCTGATATTCTTTTACTCTGTTCTCTCACCCTCTTTCTTTTAAACATTTGAGCTCACGACTAACCCATCTCTCATTTTCATTTTACCTCTTCACACACCAACACTCAATCTTTTTACCCCTTTCCCCTCAATCACTCAGAGAATACTTCCTGGGTTGGAAACATTGGTTAACGTGAATCCATGGAAGTTTAGTTAAGCTCACACATCAAATCCTATGTATTTTCCTAAAAGAATGTGTTGTTCAACAGCCTTTTGTACATGAAAGCACAAAGAAACACAAATACACATGAAGAATAAAGATTTGGAGAGATCAAAGACGTAAGGTGTTAGACAATACAATTCTCCCCCTCAAAATAAAAGTGGTTGACAATTAAGCTCCCCCTCAACGCAAAAGTTTTTTTTTTAGAAATCAAATCACTGAAGTGCGGGTTCTAATCAGATGTGATTAGAAGCCATTGTCACCTGAACTCTCCTGCACACAAAATAAATTGTGGTAATCATTTGTGAAAATGATTCTTCTATCGTTAGCAACAGTTGAAGAATCAATATACAAACCGCAAGATTAAGATCCAGAAGACTCCCCCTCGAATCATGAGTAAGGTCTAAGAATACATGTTCAACATTCCAAGTTTGCTGATTAGAATCTGGAATCTCTTTTCATCCAACGGATTGGTGAAAAGGTCAACTAAATGGAAGTCAGTTTGAACAAAGTGCATTTCAATGTCACCTTTTTCTACATGATCTTTAATGAAGTGATATCGTACATTTATACGCTTGGTCTTTGAATACTGAACCGGGTTAGCTGTTATGGCGATTGCGCTCTTGGAATCGCAATAAATAGGCACGCGCTTGTAGTTATACCCAAAGTCCCTTAACTGAGTCTTCATCCAAAGGACTTGCGAACAGCAGCTACATATTCTGCCTCAGCAGTGAATGTTGAAACACAGTTTTGTTTCTTTGAGGTCCAACTCACAAGTTTGTCACCTATAAATTAACATGATCCGGAGGTACTTTTCCGGTCTAGCTTACATCCTGCATGGTCAGTATCTGTAAAGGCGGTTAGATCAAAAAGAGAATCCTTTGGATACTAAAGGCCTAAATTAGCAGTGCCTTTGAGATATCTAAGGATTCGCTTAACAGCATTAAAGTGCGACTCTTTGGGATTAGATTGATATCTCGTACAAAAACATGTTGTTAGAGCATAAATATGTTGGATACAAGATCAAGAAGACTGAAGGTCAAAGTTCAAGAAAGTCAAAGCTGAAGAAAGTCAACTCTCATCAAAGTGAAAGTCTTTTGTAATAAAAGTCAATGTATTGTATTTGTATTTCCTTGTTTTAGTTGTAGGTATAAATAGTTTCTATTTCTGTTTTTAGTTGTAGTATCAAAGAAGTTGGTAAAACAAAGAAGTCATTGATAGAGAGAGTGTTTTGTTTGAGAGAGATTTGTAGAGAGAGAGAAAGAGAGTTCTAGAGAGAAAATCTTGTAATCGTTGAATTGGATTGAAATCAAACAGGTAATTTGTTTGAAATCTTGTTTTGTTTGATTAATTGCATTTAGGAACTAGAATCTGGGTATAACAATTGGTATCAGAGCAGATTCCAAATCGAAATCAAGAAAAATACGAAAGTTTGACATTGTGTTCTTGAGCGAGAATTGAATTTCGAATTTTTGTACGAATTTCTAGTTGTTTTTTTTAGGTTTTGTTAAGAAAGTGTAATCGATTGAGTATGTATAGGAATTTTCAAGAATTGCACTGTAATCGATCTTTAATTTTGATTTTTGTTGAGTTTGGAGTTCACGAGTCAAGAACACTGTATTCATATCGATTTGTACATTTTTGTGTATTTGATCGAAATTAGATGTTAGGATTGTGTTCTAGATGTTTAGGCGAGTAAATTGTTAAAGTTTCATACTGAAATTCGAGGTCTAGAATGGTTTTTGGTGAAGATTTAGTAGATTTTTGAAGTTTGCGCAAGATTCAAGGTTTGCGCAAGTTCGTCGAGGTTTGCGCAAGATCCATTGAGGTTTGCGTAAGATTCATCGAGATTTCATCAAGTGATCTTTCTGAGGTTTACGTATTCAACAGAAAATCGCGAAGTGTGATTTGCGTACACTTCTTGATACGCAAAGTAAGGTTTGCGTACGCTTCTTGATACGCAAAGAAAGGTTTGCGTACGCTTCTCGATACGCAAAGACAGATCTGCGTAACCTTCTCAACAAGCAAAGCTACTCGTCACAAGAATTGATTTGCGTAACATACTCAAAACGCAAAGCGTGGTTTGCGCAACACTTTGGATACGCAAAGCGTGGTTTGCGCAACACTCTAGATACGCAAAGCGTGGTTTGCGCAACACACTAGATACGCAAAGCGTGGTTTGCGCATCACACTTGACACGCAAAACTTGGTTTACTTAGAATTTTTTTCCTGAGAAATTTTCAAAACCCAGATATTAGCGGGACCCCCGTGCTAAGTCTGCGGAGGGGGACATAGTTCTTTTTGTGATCAAAATCTCTGATTTTTTATTTTAAGTTTTTCTGTATTTTTGAGGTTTCATTTGGATTAACGATCAAGTTCAAGTTCTTTTTGAAACAGATAATTCAAGATGGGATATTCTTCTAATGATGCTGAAAAGAAGATTGAAAAGCTCAAATTAGAAAACAAAAATCTCGCTTCTTCAGTTGACTACTATTCTAAGCGGTCAAAAAGATATTCCGATAAAAGAAAGTTACTGAGAGAAGAAGTCAGTGTGTTAAAGAAGATAAATGAAGATCTGCTGAAACAGAATTCTGCGCTTAATGAAGAAAAGCTCTTGTTTTTAGAAGCTGAAAACACTGAGTTAAAGAACAAGATTTCTGAATTAGAAGATCACATTGTCAAGTTTCAGCAAACTGGGTGTTCTAATGAAAGGAAGATCTTTGAATTAGAATTGCAAATTGTTGAAGAAAGATCAGTTTTTGAGAAAGAAAAGAAAGAATTTGCTATGAAATTATCAGAGTTTTCAAGAAAATGTGTTGATGAGAAGAAGACGGTTGAGTTTAATGCATTAAGCTTTCTCAACAAGTTTCTGATTTTGAGAAACTGATCATTATTGAAAGAGAAAAGTTTGCAAAGGATAAAAAGGAAATTGAACAGAAGAACGTTGGATTTTTTAAAGAGATATCTGATGGACGAAAGAATGTGGAAAAAGATTTTGAAGAAGAAAGATAAATATTTGAGGAAGAAATCAAGAAGCTTACTAAGAAGTTATCTGAACTGTTTGAGAGTGCACTGAAAGAGCAGATAACAAAGTCTGAATTCAAGAAGAAGATTGACCTACTAATTGAAGAAAGAGACAATTTATCTTTAAAGATAAAAGAGCTTGAAAAGATTGTTTCAAAGGTGGTGGTGACTGAGCATACGACTCCAGAGTCCAAAATCCACTCACCTAGAAATAGTTCAGTTGGTTCTTTCAAGACAGCTGCAAGCTCACGTCAGAAAATTGTTTCTTCAAGAAGGTTAGTTAATTCATTTGATCAGCTTCGTACAACTAACATTTTCTATGATTGGAAAATAGATGGTTCAGGTACACATAGAAGGAGAAGAAAAAGATATGAAAAAGAGAAGCTGGTTTGGCAGGTAAAACCAGTTGAAGATGAGAAGAATGATGAGAAGAAGGAAGAAAAGAAAGGAAAGAAAGAAGAGAAGACAGGTAACAAATCATTTGTATCTGCCTCAAATGCAAAGATGAACAAAGTGCTGAAAGGTAAACCTAATCTTGCTTATTCGAGAGATCAATTGATCAGGTTATCTAAAAAGAGGTATTGTTCTTATTTTAATACATATGATTTTGTTCATAAAGCTAGTGATCATTACTGGTATGGTTCTTATTCAGTTACTCCCATAAGAACTGCAACTAACATTTATGGACCCAAATACTAGTGGGTACCAAAGCCGGAAAGTGAATCTGTGTTGCAGGCACTTACAATCAAGGGGGAGTATGAGAATCAAGGCTTCTGAACAAATCAGTTCAGGACCCGTTTGACTTCTAAACACTACAATTTAGGACTCGATCTTCAATGATGAAAAAGAAATTCTACTCCCGGGCTGATAAGAGAGTGTACTCAGATACTCAGAAGAGGAAATCAACCTTCAAGGGGGAGTACATAAATTTTTCTGAAATTTATGCATTGGAAAGATATGACGAACTACAATTCACAAGAGAATTGTAGATATCTATCATGTGCTTTTTCACTAATATATTTTAGATGCATAATTTCAGGGGGAGTAAAGGTGATGATTTCTGATTACTTCTGATCAGAACTCGTACTTTAATCGTTTTACTGCTTTATGTCTTTTACATTCGAATAAATTTGTGAATAAAGTTGCTTTGACTAGACTTTGATATTTTTGCAGGATGAGAGAGGATGACACGATCATATCATTTTGACTTAAGCATGACTTCATGAGAATTAAGATTGTGCGAAAAGGTAAATTTCTTATCTTAATCTCAAATATATCTGAAAGAAGGACAACTTTCAGATATAGAAAACATGTTCTGAAATGTTCAAACCACTTCCCGATTCTTAAACAGATTTTATAATTTGGAAGTGTGATTTTAAATTTTTTCATTTTATTTTTGTGCTTAATTGATAAACAAACCGTGTGTTTCCAAAGATAAATACTTGCGTATTGTCTTTTCTACATACTTTCAAGTATTCACACACATCAGTTTAATTTTTGATCAAATTGTTCTTACCATGTCTCATATTGAAACATATTTTCGATGGTAAGACACTCCACTTGTACTTAAATGATTTTTGAGCGTCATTTCATTTCGAAGCGTTTCATTCAAGAATGTCTATATTTTGTTGGTATGGACAATATCCGTTGTTTTTAACCATAAGCCTTGATTGCTATATCACTCATTTCTGATCATTTTCATACAATGCCAGATTTTCAAACAAGTCTTTTGCATTCATATTCATTCATTCAATATACTTGTTTGAAAATACTTCAATGTTTTTAAAAATGCTCATATCTTCATGAATATATTCTGAGCATATATACATCTGACTTGTATTTTGAGCTTTAACTGATAAAGTTAAACCATATTGAGCACCATTATGCTTTCATAGGATTACATAGGTTCTTTGTGCTAGGATTTAAATGAACTTCTATGGAATCACGTTAACCAGTGATTTTTACCCAAGATGTTAATCCATAGAGATTGAGTGTGAGGAGTAAAAAAGAAATGAGTATGGGTGTGATGAGGTAAAATGGAAAAGAGAGTTTGGTTAGAAGTGAGCTTAAATGATTAAAAACAAAGAGGGTGAGAGATCAGAGTAAAAGAATATCAAACTCTGCACCAAATACTTTCTGAGCCGGGCAACCACATTACTAGCGTTTCACAATTCTTTGGTGAACGTTATTGAAACAGGCAACTAGCCCATGCCAACTCTTGACTAAACCCCACTAGCTACTCATTTTTTCTAAAAAAGAAAATGTTTCACATTTTCAAGGGGACGCAACATATAATCTATCTGATTTTCATTTGGAAAATCTGGATATTGAAAAAGAAGGAAGTCTGCCCCATCTTCGCACTTCAATCATGCACATTGAGTCTGTGTTTATACTACTATTGTCTCAGTGGTTTATACAATGTTGAGCCTTATAAAAGCAATCATTCGTGCTTAATTCTTTCTACACGTGCACGAACACACAAATAATTTGTTTCTTTGTCATAACATTCATAGAAATTGACTTTGTGGTGTTTCGATGATTGGATGGAAGCCCTGGGGGAGTGAACATCAAAAAGCTCCTTTATATTGTGTATTTGTTACACATAGTGACTTTGTGTTACTGACAGGAATTTTAACTGGTTCATCTGTTGATTCAGGAGTTACATATTCTTATTTTGTCTGGATTTGAAAAGATCTAGATAAATACCTGGTTATGGATCACAGAATCAGAGGCTCAGTTTGTTAGATCAGTTTGGTCAATGACATTTCTTGGGAGAAAAGTTTTGATGATATAGATGCTCAAATCATCAAAAAGGGGGAGATGGTACCAAGAAATGATAAAGTTTTGGGAGATGATTTTTAGAAATGTCCAAGTCAGAAAAGTTCAAAGTAAAGATTTGAAGATTTGAAGAATATCAAAGAATATCTGAAGATTTGGGGAAATTTTCTTTGAAGATTATTTGCTGAAACAATTCGAGCTGATTCTGAAGATAATTTCTTTTCAAAGTCTGAAAGTGTTTTGTGAATGTTTTGGGGAGATTGTTAATCTTTTGAAGGCAGTTTTTGGAAAGAATACAGTCAAAGGAAAAGGGGAGATTGTACTGACAGAGCTTACAAGTGAAGATTGAATTGCTAAATCTTTCAAACAGTGATCTTGAATCCAAAGGGGGAGATTGTTAGAGCATAAATATGTTGGATACAAGATCAAGAAGACTGAAGGTCAAAGTTCAAGAAAGTCAAAGCTGGAGAAAGACAACTCTCATCAAAGTCAAAGTATTTTGTAATAAAAGTCAATGTATTGTATTTGTATTTGTTTTTCCTTGTTTTAGTTGTAGGTATAAATAGTTTCTATTTCTGTTTTTAGTTGTAGTATCAAAGAAGTTGGTAAAACGAAGAAGTCATTGATAGAGAGAGAGTTTTGTTTGAGAGAGATTTGTAGAGAGAGAGAAAGAGAGTTCTAGAGAGAGAATCTTGTAATCGTTGAATTGGATTGAAATCAAACAGGTAATTTGTTTGAAATCTTGTTTTGTTTGATTAATTTCATTTAGGAATTAGAATCTGGGTATAACACATGTGGCAAACATTATATTTGGGCGACTGGCAGTCAGATAAAGTAAAGAACCAATCATGCTACGATACACCTTTTGATCTGCAGGTCTACCAGATAAATCTGCATGTAAGAGTGTACCAGTAGCCATTGGTGTTTTCATGACTGAACTGTGTGACATATTGAACTTTCTTAACATGTCTTTTATGTATTTGGCTTGATTAATGAAAATGCCTTCGGGTAATTGCTTTACTTGTAAACCAAGAAAGAAGTTTAATTCACCCATCATCGACATTTCAAGCTTTGTTTCCATGATTTTAGAAAAGTTCTTGCATAATTTCTGATTTGTCGACCCAAATATTATGTCGTCAACATAAATCTGAATGAGAATCAAGTCCTCACCTTGCCTTTTGAGAAATAAGGTAGTGTCAACCGTACCTTTCTTGAAACCAGAAGCAAGGAGAAATTTGGTAAGAGTTTCATACCAGGCTCATGGTGTTTGTTTGAGACCATACAACGCTTTGTCTAACACGAAGACATGATCAGGGTGATGAGGATCAACGAAACCTTCAGGTTGTGAAACATAGGCCTCCTCATGCAGAACGCCATGTAGGAGACTTGGGTGAAGTGCGTCTGCTCCTCTTCATCAGAACTTTGGTACAGCCAATTCTCCTCTTCAGCCATAAACACCTTTCCCTCTTCCGCTTTCTTGGCAATGAGAGACTTCCTTGCATAGTATTCTGAGTTCTTGACTTTCTTGAACTTACAGTCTCTGGAAAAGTGTCCAAATTTTCCACAGTTATAGCATCTGCCAGGTTCATCCTTTTTCTCTTCTTTCTTCTTCTTCTCCTCT
Organism: Arctium minus; assembly: GCA_954870635.1. Classification (NCBI taxonomy): domain Eukaryota; kingdom Viridiplantae; phylum Streptophyta; class Magnoliopsida; order Asterales; family Asteraceae; genus Arctium; species Arctium minus. The sequence goes on along the minus strand of OX941080.1, from coordinate 115,346,261 downwards.
CTCTTTTATTTTCTTCTATCTTCCTTCCTTTCATCTTTCCTCTTTTCTCGTTTTTCCTCTCTCCTTCCATACCTTGGCTTGTATCTAATTTTAGACTTCTCTTTCTTGTACCCTTCATACTTTGGCTTTGAATAGTACTTTTTCTTGCCAAAACTCTTCTTGAATTGACGTGTAATCAGGGCCAAGTTCTCAGAGAACTTTTGTATATCATCATCAGAATCAATCTCCAGTTCTTCATCACTAGAAGCAAAATCAGACTCAGTAAACTACGTGACAAACGCTTTAGACACTTTCTTCTTTGACCTTGAAGAAGATACAAGATCTGAACTTGAACTTCTTCCTTTGCCAGCTATGAGAGCCACAGAGTCCTTCAGATTCTTGGACTCATTATTGATAGTTCTCACCTCTTCTTCATGCTGAGAAATAGTAGAGAAGATATCAGTTACGTTCTCTTGAGCCATGTTTTTTGACATCTGAAGGTTGATGGCAAAGTTCTTCCATTCAGGGTTCAAGTTCTTGATGAACTTATAGTTTATCTCGGAAGCAGATTTAGAGATATCGTTCCTCCTCAGGTCATTCAGAATGATGTTGTATCTGTTGTAGGTATCAAGCAGTGTCTCTCATTCTCTTGCATGAAATCCCTCATAGGTATTAATGCACAGATTATGCTTGGCTTGAATTGAAGCTTCACTTCCCTCAAATTGTCTTGCTAGTTCATCCCAGACTTCCTTAGCTGAGTTTCGACTGTCTACCCGATTGTAGATGTCATTTGGGATGGCCATCGTCAGGTAAATGAGAGTTTCTTCATCTATATTGTACAAATCTTTCTCCTTTTATGAGAAGTATTCATACGGTTTGGGAACATATCTGTCAGGGATTTCTGGAGAGGTTTCAGTTGCAGCTTGACCAGGTACTTTGATTATTGGATTTACTGGACCAGTTGTGATTGATTCCATATAATCTCTGCTTTTGTGATTCAAAAACTGAATCATTCTTTTCTTCCATTGCTGATACTCATTGGCTAAGAGGATAGGAGGTTTGGACTGAGAGCCTATAGAGAGAAGTTGGTTCGACATCTTTAGTTGTATGATTAGAAAGCAAACTTATCTGTAGAAAGAGAATCAACTAATAAGATCTTTTGAATCAAGAATTGGAAAAACTCTACACTCAAAAATTTCCAGAAAAATAAATTTCCAAAAATACTTGAGTGCAGAATTCGCAAATATCAATGAAGGCTTTCAGAATTCGCAAGCAGAAATAAATAGAATTCGCAGACTATAGCATCAAGAAACTTAGAATTCGCAAAAACACAGCCTGCGAAACCTTGACAATTCGCGAAGTAGTACCTAGCGAATCCTGTCCTTAGAGAAAGATTAGAAAGCAGACTTTCACACGTAGAATTCGCAGAGTATAGACAAGCGAGTTCTATACTTAAAGAAAATTCAGGTTTTAAGTTTCCACAATTCGCAAACAACAAAGAGAAGGTTACTTTTACGAACTTGCCAATTTTAGACTTAGAGGAAGTTCAGAAACAATTAACTTTCACACACCAAAGGAATTCGTAAGCAAGAATTCGCAACCTATTGATTTACGAATCCTACACTTAGAATATTTTGAACTTTTCCTTTTAACTTTCGTAAAACAACTTTCACAACCTGAAAGGGTAAACACAATTACAAACCTGTGAATCCTGTACTTGGTGAAAATTTTAGAGTTAAGATGGACAAGGATTCTCAAAACTACTCACGAATCTTAGGGAATTCGCTAGCCAAAGGTCTGCGAAATCTTCAGAATTCGTAGACAAGGTGTCTGCGAACCGAACACTTAATTAAAATTTTAACTTTTAAGTATCCTGCGAAAACTAAACTTTCGTAAACAAAAAACTAGCGAATCCTGAGGTTTCGCTACTCAAACACATGTGAAACTTGTACTTAAGCTAATTTAGCACCCTGCGAGACTTAGTAGTGCTTTGCGAGTTCTTCACAGAACTTGCAAGTTCATCACAGAACTTGAGAGTTCATCACAGGTTCGTCCCTGTACTCGATTTTCAATCCAGAAACTCATCAAAAGGTTAAAACACAGTGTAAAAATCATACAATATATCCACAAACATACTATAAACGAACCCCAATCAAAATCAATGACTAAAAACAACTTGAATGCTCAAAATCGAATGAAACAATACTCGACTGTCTAAAGAACATAACCCTCAAAAATCATCAAAATACCAATCGATTTATGCTTTTAAATCCAATAGGACAATCTGATAATGTTCAATAACAATAAACGCACCTATTCCAATGATTTTCAGCCTTAAAAACACAATAAACCTTGAAATCGATTTTCACACAGTAAAATTTTCGAAAAACACTATTTTAATCCAAATACTTGATTCTTTGGCTTTAATATCACTTGTTAAACCCAAATATTAGTTGATAAACAATCACACAACACAATAAGAACAAGAGATGAATAGAAATCAAATCAATATGCCATAGATCTCTTGATAATCAGATGAATACGTGTGTGTGTTCTTGGTGTAAAACCAATACCTTTGTACATGTAATTCTTATTGAGCGGCCTCCTTTTTTCACCTACGAAATCTAGAAACAAAATTCCTTTTATATGTAGGTCAACATGACCAAGACATTACTAGATATCTACTAAAACACCCCTTAAGGAATTAAACACTATTACAAAATAAACCCCATTTACAATTTAATCTTGAATACAATTACTGATCCAACAATCTCCCCCTTTGGATTCAAGATTAAAAAAAAATTTGCAATTGTCTTCGGGTCTTCACTTCTCTTGAAAACTGTAGCAGATATGACGATAAAAGCTTCCAAGCATGTAGCTTTACACAGTCTTCACAACTTTAAGGAAACAAATATGTTCCTTTTTCTTTAAATAAAGTGTCCTTCTGACGATCATCTTTAGTCAGGCTTTTGGTAAGTCAGATAGGTTCAGACACTTTGTTTTCTTTGAATTCCTCAGCAGTCTTCAATCAATATTACTTTCTCGATCAGAACAGACAAACTCAGATCTAACTGTTGGAATTCTTGTATTCTCCCCCTTTTTGTATTTCACTTGAACTATCCTCGAAGAACGGGTCTTGAACTGAATTATTCAAGAGCCATTGTACATATTCTCCGGTGAGAATAGTATTTAATCTTTTCCTGAAAAATCAGAAAATATATCAATAGAAATATAAAGCATATAAGATCCCCCTTAGTATCTGCATAATCCGTAATCATGAAACCGAGTTCTGAATTACTAGGATTAAAGTAAATTCAGAAGTCAAACTCTTTGACATTGAAATCCGAGTCCTAGACTGTAGCTAACTGTATAAATGGCTACGAGGAGTTTAAAGCTAAGGAAGGAGAGAGCTTGGAAGCTACTTATGAAAGATTTGTGTCTCTGCTGAATGAGTTGGCCAAGAATAGAGTAAAGAAGAAGCAAATAGAGAATAACGTCAAGTTTTTTAGTGTTCTTCAACCGGAATGGAAAAGGCATACATGAGAATGAAACAGATGAAGGATTTAAATGACATTCCCTTGCATGAGGTGTATGAAACCCTTCGTCATTATTGTTTATAAACTCTTGGTTTTATTTTTCAAAGGCCAGTGGCCAATTTGCAACAGTGAAATGGATTGATTATGTTCTTGGACTATTTGAAATTTTTCTTAGTCCTGTTGAGTGTTTTTTATGAAGGGATAAGGTTGGTATTCTTTTAATGAATATTCTGCTGCAACCTTTGATAATGCTCAAAATCTTTCTGTGGGAACTTGCAGTTGTTTATGGATTGATTATGATTTGGGATTCATGGGAAAATCAGTATGTTATTGCTTGATGGAGGTTTCGATGTTTGAGGATTTGATGTTTCTGGTTGGTTCAAGAAGGAGTAGAAGAAGGATCTTTAATCAAAAGATGTGGGGAGTTGGATTATATGCACCTGGGAAAATGGGTTCGGATGAGATCTTGATGATGATTTGTTTGCAGCTGATTCATTTGGATTTTAATAAAAGAAGAATGTGTTTAGATGTGGATTACGATTGGACGAGAATTAGATATGGGCCATTTTTTAATGTAGTATGGTGGGATTGGAGGTTGGGCTTAAATTTCCTTAATGACTGGGCCTGCTGTTTTGGTGATAATTGGGTCCACATAAAGATCAATGTTTGGGATTTGGATAGTATAAATGTCTATCCTCTGAGTTGGGCTCAAATTTGCTGGGTACATGGAATCAAAAGATGTTTGTGGATCAATCATCATTATTGTTAATCAATAAATCCCAAACAATCAAGCAATTACTCAATTTACGATCAAGAACTAGAGAGAGAATCTAGAGAGAGAAAGTAGATCTTGAATTCAAATCACAAGTCTGATATTACAATACGATTCTCCAGGAAAATACAAAGCTTACAAACCTATTTAAACCACCTGAACATGACAAAACTTAATGGATAAGAAAACTAAACATCTTTGACTTTCCAAATACATTGACAATGTTGACTTTCTAACTTTGACTTTCCTAATTAAATCTTGGATACAATATTTAGACTTAACAATTATGATCCTTGGAATTTCTATGAGGGCCACTATTATTATTTTAATTGCGCTGGAGTTAATGGAAAAATTGGGTCCCATTCTTCTTGGAAATGGACTATGGGATTTATTTGTTCTAAGCAGAATATGGGCCTTCAATTTTTTATTTGGGTTGCATTGACAGTATGGAGCGTGAATGGAGACAAAGCTGAAATGAGTCCTTTTTGCAAGTGGGCCATGGATCATAAGGTTTCTGCCTACCACACTGTTTGTTTCAGTCCATTGGGCCGTGATGCCTTCTCCCATGCAAGAGTGGTGGATCATTATTTAGGCCATAATGTGTTGCATTATTGTATAAGGGATTATTGGGGTGTTTTTTGGGCTTATGTTCCTTTAATGATTTTTAGTGATGACTGAGTCTGAAGAAACTGACAGTGCTGATTTGGATTCAGTTGATGGATAAAGTCTAATGAAGTATTGATTTTGCTAACCCGAGCCCTTCAGAAGAAGTTTTACAAGAAGTCAGGTTACAACAGTCAGAGGTACTCTTCTAGGTCACACAACTATGAACATAAAGAGAGGATAGAAGTAAAGAGGTATAAGGAGAGAAAGCCTGAAGAGAAGAAGTATGCGAACAGTTATGAGAAGAAAGTGGAAGAGCCAGTTAAATGCTATAAATGTGGAAAGGTCGGTCACTTTGCTAAGGATTGCCGAAAGCCGAAAGTCAGGAATTCAGACTATTACAAAAATAAGATGCTTCTGGCCAAGCTGAAAGAGGTAGGAAAAGATTTGATGGTTGAGGATGACCACTGGCTAGATTTCATCGACTCTAAAGATTAGAGAGATGAGACAATACACATGTGCTTGATGGGAACGGAAGTAAAGTATGATGAATCAGATGAAGAATCGTCGAAAGAGGTAAATAATTTTTCTAAATGTGATTTTTTAAAGAAAATGGAAACCATGATGGCTGAGGTTCAAGATCTTCAAAATAAGCTCAAAAAGGAAAAGGCAAAGTTGTGAAAAAGCGCCAAACAATATTTGACCTCAACAAAGAAATTGCTGGGAATAAAATATTGATTATTTTTTGAACAACAATGCTAACAATTTTGAAAAACAAAAGATTTATTTTGAAAATCAAGTATCTGATGCTCAATCTATGTTTAACGTGTGTTAACGTGAGAAGTAAGAGTTTGTTTTAAAAGTTAATCAGTTGTAGTTTGAAAATAAAAACTTGTTGAAAAAGATAAATGGTTTGGAGGCTATGCTTTATGCAAGAGGCTAAAGGGATCAAACCATTCATCTCAACAAGCCAAAGGAATTTAAACTTTTTAAAGATAATTGGGGCATTGGGTATGATAACCCATATTTTTTTTTTTGAAGAAAGCTATTAGAAAGCAGCCATCTTTGTACAATTTTGACTTTTTACATGTGGCTGACAAGTGCCCTCATTTAAAACCCAAATTTGTCACAAAGTCTTCTAATGAAGTTGAGGCTAAGGAAGATGAAAACAGGAAAAACACAACAAAAATGCATCTACCATTTTTCTATGACAAGTTGCATGATAGTTATCTGTCTGAACAACCAAAATTTCTATCAAATGATTATTTTCAAAGCTATTTTACGGAGGAAATGGAGGCAAAACCAGTTGCAGCAAAGATTTATGTTCCTCCACTCATTTTGGAAAGTAAAATTTCTGAACTTGAGAGTACCTTAGTAGATGAAAGGATTTTGGTTGATTTAGTTATGTTTTCTACTGTGTTATTGAACACTGATTTCAAATCTGAAGTTACAAATGATAAGTTCGAGTCAGAATGAGTTAGTGAAAACAACTCCATGATTCAGATGATTCATCTTGTAAAGTTTTCATGGGTGATGTTTTTGCTAATCCAAAACTTTCAAATTTTGATCAAACGCCCTATCAGAAACAGTGTACAAAAGAGTTTGTTTGTTCTAGATTTCAAACACAATCAATCAATATGGATCAAGATATGACAATGAAGCTTTATATCTAGAGAGAGAGTGTAGAGAGATAAATATTCAATGTATTAATATCACAAGTGTTACAATCATATGCCTTTCAAAGCTCTCTTACTCACACTTACTACTCTAACAAAGCTTACAAGAGTATTTATATGGTCAAAGACCATGTACATTACATGTAATAAAACCTTGACTCACAATGACTTTGAATATGTTTGAATTTACTAGCTATGACGTTTACACTTAAATCTGGGATACAATAATACCCTAACAATCTACCCCTTTGTATTCAAGATTTAAAAAAAATTGACAGCAGTTTTCAGCTCTTGATTCTTCAACACTTTAACTCTGAAGGTTTAAGGTTTGAAGCTCTAAAAGTCTTTAAACTCTGAAGCTTTGAAGAATCTTGAAAAGTCATTTACATTTGCTTTGTAAATTCATCAAGTCTCGAACAAAAATTTGAAAACTTGAATGTCTTTGAACATTCTTGAACTTTGCAGCTTTGAGGGATTTTTGAATAGCTTGTATCTTCACTCTTTGGTCTCTAATCAGCCTTCGAAAAATGAACTTTCTTAAATCATCTTGGAGCATTTTCTTGACTTAAGTAAATAATCTTCTTTGTCTGAAAATTTTTAAACTTCTCTTTTTCATGATTACATATCTTTTTCAGAACATCTCTTGAAATAACTCTTGAAACATTCATCCGAATTGAAAATATTCATTTGACTTGAAAAATCCAGTATATCTCCCATTTTTTCATGAGTTGTGAGCAGCAAAATCATCAAAACTTTTTCAAGTTATCACTGTCTTTCCCCTTTATGATATAATGGCAATCTCTGCACTTTTGATCTGAGTATCTGTCAATTCATAAAATGTATATACCCAAATCTTTTCAAAATCATATATAATAAGAGTAGTAAACCCGAATCAACAAGTGATACAGTTAAAATGCCCGTAAGTAACACAAAGCTACTTAGTACAACAAATGTACTGTACAAGGAGTGTTAGTGACGTTCACTCCCCAGGTCTTCCATTCAATCATCGAATAACACAAGATAATTCTATGAATGTTCTGACAAAAAATGAATTTTCTGTGTGTATGTGCTTGTGTATGAAAGAATTTAAGCATCAAGATTGCTTTATTCAGGCTCAAAATATGTAAGCCATTGAGATAACAATAGTATTACATGGACTCAATGTGCATGAAAGAGGTGCGAAGGTGGGGCAACTTTCCTTCTTTTCAATATCCAAATCTTCCAAATGAAGATCATATAGATTATGTGTTGCTTCCCCTATAAAATAAAACATTTCTTTTTTAAGAAAGAAACGAGTGGTTGGTGGGTTAATGCAAGAATTGGCATGGGCTAGTGCCTATTTCAATGAAGTTCACGAAAAAATTGTGAAACAACAGCAATGTGGTTGCCCAACTCAGAAAAGATTTGGTGTAGAGTTTTCATATTCTTTTAACTCTGATATCTCACCCTCTTTCTTTTTAACATTGAGCTCACTTCTAACCAATCTCTCTTTTCATTTTACCTCATCACACCGAGAAAAACTCAATCGGACGAGTTATCTCCCCCACTCTTTGATTTTGACCCCTCACCCCTCAATCACTTAAAGGATAACTTCTTGGGTAGGAAACACATGTTAATGTGAATCCATAGAAGTTCTTTATGCTCTCACACTAATCCCATGAAACTTTATCCTAAAAAGATGTGTTATTCAACAGTTTAGCTTGAACAAATATGAATCTCATAATATGAAATCATTGTCAAATGGACGTATGCTCCGCAAAAATTGCATAAATATTTGAGCATTTGAACTTTGAAGATTTCTCAAAACAAGGAAATTGAATGAACGAAGTGAAAGAAATAGATTTGTGTTGAGAATCTGACAATGTATCAATCAGATCAAATATAATTGGATATAAACATGAAATGTTAGGGTAACAAAGAACTTGACTGGGTTTATATAAACAATCTTGAAATAAATGCTCTAGTTGAAATGATGTATGATGCTCAACAACTTGGGATACAAATGAGATTATTACCATCGAAAAATTGTTTCTTTTAGATACATGGTAATAACAAAGTCAATATGAAGTTGTACCAGTGTGTATGAATATTTGAAGATATAGACAAGATAATACGCAAGTATTACTCTTTGGAAACACACGGTCAGAAATGATGTTATCCGAGATCTCTATGAAAATATTTTAAAGTCACACTTCTAAATCCATAAAATCTGTTTAATAGAAAGTGGTTTGAACATATAACAAAACAGTTTTCATGTTCGAATGTCGTTCTTTTTTCAAACAATAAGAGATCTAGATCAGAAGATACTTACAAACTATTTATGCTCCCCCTCAAATCATGATAGAATTAATTAGATTCAGATAAGCTTCCCCTTGACATTTGCAAAATATCCTTATCTGAACAAAATCTGCAAAGATAATATGATTTGAATCAAAGTATCCTTAATCATTAAAACGAGTTCTGAACTACTAGGATTGAAGTAAATTCAGAAGTCAAACATTCTTTGAAGACCGGGTTCTGAACTGTCGTATTCAGAAACCAAAAATCTTGTCAGGATCGAATTCTTAACAAGAATTAATACTCAGAAACTAATATCAAAGAAGTTGCGGAAAAACACTTTGATATTTAATAAAACAGTAATCAAACACAGTATATAATGATCAAACAGTAAACTTGTATTGAATGCTTAAAGTTACAAGATTACACACTCAACCTCAATATTGATGAACAGGCTCACCAATACGAATTCTACTTCTCTAGAATTAGGATCTATGCCTTGAGGTTGATTTCTCTCTTGAAAAACAATTATCAAAAGTTATATCTATCTATTCTACACATTCTATACATATACTGATAAAAAGATAATTACAAAGAATAAACAAATCTTCAGTATATCTTCCATGTATATCTTCTAAGTATATCTTCAGTATATCCAGCTGTAGTACTTTCCATCCGTATCTCTTTAGCAGCACTAATAATGCTCAGCAGCATTAACTTCAACTAGCAGCATTAACTTCAAGCAGTACTAACTACTAGCAGTACTAACTTTGTTCAAGCAGTACTAACTTTAACTAGCAGTATTAATTCTACTAGCAGTAGTAACACTTAGCAGTATTAATCTTCAACTTGTTCTGGCAGTAGTAACTACACTTGTACTAGCAGTAGTAACTACACTTAGTAGAATCTTCAGTTCCCAACAATCTCCCCCTAACTTGACTTTTAGAAGAGAAGTCAAGTTCTTCAGATATTCTTCCAGATGCTCTTTTTAATGCTCCCAAAACTTCCAAGATCACGCTGCTAAGTCTGGATTCAGTCCCAAACTCTGATTGATTATCCTCTGAATGAGATACTTGGCCATTTCTGAATTTGGTGCACAACCCAACTTCTTCTTTAGCATGGCATGAACCTTCAGTCTGGTGTGATTATATACTCTATCCACTAGGAAGTATTCTGTGTGATTTCTATCCAAAGTCACTGCATATACTCCACTAGTTTCATATAGAGTCCAACTTGTGACTTCTTTAAACACACTCTTGATGACCTGGTTCACTTCTTCAGGTTTGAACATCATGCATAGATACTCCATCACCAGTTTTGTAAGAGAAATTCCTGGAGTATTCAGATGGTCTGCATACAGCTTAATTCCTATGTCAAACATCTCTTCTATATCAGATCTAGAGCATGTTTTGACAACCTTGATCCAAGTATTGAATATTTCATACTTGTCACCCTTCCTCTTTAGTCTGATGTAATCTTTTCCATCCATTTTCAGAACATCCCAGTGAATGATCTCTGGTGGCTTAACTCCAACAGGTTCTGCAGAAATTGGTTCAGGAACTTTGTCCATCACTACCATATATAAGCTTACATCATCTTTGATTGATGACCCTTGCTGGCTTGATGACTCAGGTGCCACTTCTTCTTCAGCAACATTTTGTTCTTCTTCTATTCTAGACTTCTTATCTTTCTTTCTTTTGGCCATCATCTTGGTTCTTTTCAAAGTCTTTTGAACCTGTACTAGAGTAGCTTCCTTCTTCTTTTCTTCCTTTTCCCTTTCCATTTCTTTTATAGGAGTTCCCTCTTCACTTTCAGGGAATGGTTGATTCATATCTATATCATGTCTCTCCTTTGCCTTCTTTTCAAACTCCACTCTATCCTTTTCATTGCTCTTCAGCTTCTCCATTTCTTTCTCATATAGATCCTTGATTTGATCAAAATTCATCTTCACAAACATTTCTTTCTTTACCCCAATTGCACTTTTCAAGAAAGTTATCATTTTGTTTCTTTCCTGAGTGGCAAGGTAAGTTTGTGAAGGTCTTCTCTTCTTTGCACTTGATCTGGCCATCATAGCCTTTCTCAAGGTTATTGCTCTTTGCTTGGCTTTCTCTGTTTCCAACCCTTTCTGGAATGCTTCATTTAACTCATTTGCTAGTGCTCTGGCCATTTCTCTGTCTTTTTCAACCTGTTCCTTTTCTGCTAGATCTAACTCTTCTTGCACTTTCTTTGCTAATGCTTCATCTGACTCAATCATCTTTTGCTTTTTAGATGGTTGATCAGATTCTATCATCTTTTCTTTCCCTTTTCTTTTTATATCTGCAGCCATGTCTTTCTTTTCTGATTTCTTGTCTCTCCCTTCATTTATGACCACTCCCTTTGCTTTGGGAGTGTCATTCTTAGCTTTGATTAGCACTTCAGCTACTTCAATTTCTGTTGGTGTTAACTCTGTTACTGCTGCTTGTGAGGTTTCAGCAGCATTAACAGTTTCTGCTTCCTTCTCCCCCTCAACTTCTACTCTTTCTTTATCAATCTCCCCTTCCCTTGATGCTTCTTCCATGTTGATCTCCCCCTTTTTGGGAGCATCAGTCTCTGGTGTCCTCCTTCTGAGCACAAATTGTTTCTTCTTCTTTTGCAAAATCAGTTTCCTTACCATTTGCTTCAACTTGATGATTTGTTCTTGTTGTGACAATACTATGAGTTTTAGCTCTTCTATGTCTTTGCCCTGTTTGAGTACATCCATGTTGATGTTGCCCATTGTCTCCATCAATTCATCATAGTTATATCTGTCCTCACCTTCTCCAGGAGTGTTACCCCCTATTGAAGGATCATTGGATCTTTTAGTAGTGGAAGTCTTCTGCCTAGCAGAAGCACTATCCACCCCTGTGGTTTCTTGGCACCAGGGACCTTCAAATGATTGCTCATTCAAAGTTGCCATGGGGGAGGTCTTATTGATGTTACCACTTTCCTCCTCTGTGTTAGCAGGAGTAGTGGCAGCCTCATCGCCCATATGCTCTACCTCCTCCTCAGAGAGCACCTCCTTTGGGTTGGGAGACACCCTTGTGGTTTCCCTTTGGATATTCTCTAGGGGAAAATTCTCCCTTAGAGGGCTTAAAGGCTGTGTGGGTGATGGTACAAGAAGGGAAGGAGCCTTCTTTACCTGTTTTCTTTGATAAGTTTGGGTAATTGGAGAGGTTGGTTTTGTAAGAATGGACTGGGGAATTGTTTTTGAGTGAGAAGGTTGGGCTTGGCTAGCAGTGGGATGGTCTAATGAGGGCCTTGACCCTGCTGCCATACCTTCAGTGGTTTGGGACACCACCATCATTGTAGAGAACAATGGGGTGTCAACTCCTTCCGAGTCCCCAGCAGATCTTCTCATATTTGAGAAAACCTTGCCTTTTGGGGGTTTAGGTACATATACCCCAACAGGTTGAGGTATATCCGTCAATTCATGGTTAATTACTTCCTGAACAAATCTGGGATACATAAAGAAACTCTTTTTGTTTCCCATATTTGATACAAGATCATTGAAAATCATCTTTGAGAAATTGTACCTTCTGGATGTAGCCAAGCATACCAAAGCATATGCAATTGGACTGCTGAACTCACTCCATCCAGTGGTCTTTTTGGAGATGCAATGCATCAGGGTATGAACAAGAAAACGCCATTGGGGTGAAAACTTTGCTTTTGAGAATTTGAAAACACCCAATGGGCCTCCATACCCCATTCTAGTAAGATTAGAAAACAGTTCATCATTAGAGATAGACATTATACCAGAGGCATCGTCTAGACGTAGACTGATGCGAATGACTTCTTCAGTAACTGTAAGTGAGTGATCACAGATTCTTGTCTTGATCATTTGCACCCCATTTTCCACAACAATGGTTGCATTAGCCCAGAACTGCCTTTGGTGCTCAATGTAGATTGTAGGTGATACAGTAAGAGCATGAGCAATGTGGCTCGACTTCAGAAAGTCGACTATCTGATGAAAACCTGAAGCTTGCTTTGGCTTTTGTAGCATCGCAATCTCGTTGTGCTCGTCGATGAATGTCATGGATGCCATTGGTTTTAGTGAAAACTTGCCTGAAAACTACGAACTTGAGAGAGAAAAGGTTTTGAGCGCAAGAGAACAGTATGCAAAGAGTCGTTATGAACTTTTAGGCGGGCAAAAAGTATTTATAGTATTCGGAATATAAGCAGTATTAACCTAGAGCAGTATTAACTAACTAGCAGTATTAACCGCGAGCAGTATTAACCATGAGCAGTATTAACTGAACTAGCAGTATTAACCGCGAGCAGTATTAACCACGAGCAGTATTAACTGAACTAGCAGTATTAACCGCGAGCAGTATTAACTGAACTAGCAGTATTAACTATTAGCAGTATTAACTGAAAGCAGTATTAACCACTAGCAGTATTAACTACTAGCAGTATTAACTACTAGCAGTATTAACTGAAAGCAGTATTAACCACAAGCAGTATTAACTAGACTTACTCCTTTTAAACTTGCTAAATACTGAGTACTGCTATGCATATCCTGAAAAGAAGATTAGTAACACCAAGAATAAAAATATACAGGTATAAAACCACTTTTTGAGAAGAAGATTATTCAGAGTTTATCATTCCCACACTTGTTACCAAGAAAGTGAATCTACCCACATCAAAAGCTTTAGTGAATAGATCAGCACACTGATTATCAGTGTGAACTTTGACAACTTGAATAAGTTTCTTTTCATTACAATCTCTTATAAAGTGATACCTGATTTCAATGTGCTTTGTCTTTGAGTGCTTGACTGGATTATTTACAATGCTAATAGCACTGCTGTTGTCAATAAAGATTGGAGTGTGTAGAAAGGTTACCCCATAATCCAGCATTTGATTCTGAATCCATAAGACTTGAGAACAGCAACTTGCAGCTGCTATGTACTCTGCCTCTGTTGTAGATGTGGATACTGTGGTTTGTTTCTTGCACTGCCATGAGACTAGTCTAGCACCCAAAAACTGACATCCTCCAGAAGTAGATTTTCTGTCCAAGTTTGCCCCACCTAGATCACTGTCTGAGTATGCTATTAGGTCAAAAGGTGAGTTATGAGGATACCAAAGTCCCAATCTGGGGTGCCCTTTGAGATATCTGAATATCCTCTTAACAGCTTGAAAGTGAGATTGTTTTGGCCTAACTTGAAATCTTGCACATACACAGACTGGAAACATAATATCTGGCCTTGATGCTGTGAGATACATGAGAGAGCCAATCATGGATCTATAAAGATGCACATCCATATCCTCCCCCTCAAGATCTGCTGTGATCTGCTTGTGTGTTTCCATAGGTGTGCTGGCAGGTTTTGATTCTGAGAAACCAAACTTGGTTAGAATATCCTGCACATACTTGGATTGACATATAAAAATGCCATCTGACTTCTGTTGAACTTGGAGTCCAAGGAAGAAAGTAAGTTCCCCCATGGAACTCATTTTGAACCTTTGATGCATTAAATCCTCAAACTCCTTGCACATGTTGTTTCTTGTAGAACCAAAAATAATGTCATCAACATATATTTGGACCAGCAAGATATCCTTCTTCTTTCTTTTGATAAATAGAGTCTTATCAATGACTCCTCTTTCAAAGTCATTTTCCAAGAGATAGGATGACAGGGTGTCATACCATGCTCTTGGGGCTTGATGTAGTCCATAAAGTGCTTTCTTTAATTTGTATACTCTGTCTGGATAGCTTGGGTTTTCAAACCCTGGTGGTTGGCAGACATATACTTCTTCTTCAATTGACCCATAGAGAAAAGCACTTTTTACATCCATTTGGTAGACTTTGAAGTTCATGTAAGAAGCATAGGCTAGGAATAGTCTGATTGCTTCTATCCTAGCTACAGGTGCAAAAACTTCTTCATAATCTATGCCCTCTTCTTGAGTGTAGCCTTGAGCTACCAGCCTTGCTTTGTTTTTTATAACAATACCTCTTTCATCTCTCTTGTTTCTGAAAATCCACTTTGTGCCAATTGCTCTGTGACCTTTAGGAAGGTCTACTAGATCCCATACATCTTGTAGCTTGAATTGTAACAGTTCTTCTTGCATTGCTTCTATCCAGCTAGATTCTTTCATAGCATCATGTGCCTTTTTAGGCTCAAGCTGGGATAGAAAACAAGAAAGGACTGTATGCTGTTGATCTTTCATTTCTTGAAGCCTGCTTTGATGTCTAGTCATCATAGGAGAAGAGATATCTCCTATTACCAGCTGTGGAGGATGATTCTTTTGAACTCTTGTGTTATGACTAGGTTCTTCATTCAGTCCAGCCTCTAGATTAGAGTCATGCAACTCAACTGAAGTGGTTTCAGATGTCACTTCTGATTCTTGAGTCTCCTCATCTCTAGTGTCTTCTTCACTCTGACTTGGTTCAGTAAATGATTCCTTTTCACAGTCTTCATTTACTGTGGGTATGGGAAAAATCACAGATTTAGATATACTTTCTTGAACTTGTGTGATCTCTGATTCTCCACCATCTGTTCCTGTATACTCATTACTGAAACCAAAAGAGTTAGTTAGTGAATCAATGTCAAATAGCCATTGAGGTCCAGACCCAACAGGATTTGGTGTGTTCTCATTGCATTTGACATTGTCACTTTCTTCAATTATTCTAGAAGAAGAGTTAAAAACTCTGTAGGCCCTACTCTGAGATGAATATCCAACAAGAAATCCATCATCTGCTTTGCTATCAAACTTACCTAAGTGAGATTTGGTATTTAGAATTGTACAAGGACACCCAAAAGGTTTGAAGAAACCAATAAAAGGTTTTCTTTGATTTAAAAGCTCATATGGGGTCTTGTTCTTTTGCTTGACCACTAGAACTCTGTTTTGGACATAACAAGCAGTATTAACTGCTTCAGCCCAGAATGTAATTGGCAATTTTGAATCAGCCAACAGAGATCTAGCAGCCTCTATTAGTGTCCTATTTCTCCTTTCAGCAACACCATTCTGTTGAGGAGTCCTAGGAGCACTATATTGTCTCTCAATACCTTTTCCTTCACAAAAGGTGTTTAGATCATGATTTTTAAATTCAGTTCCATTATCTGATCTAATGACTTTTACTCTTTGATTAGTTTGGTTTTCAATTCTTAGAATAAAGGATTTGATAAGACCACTTGTTTCATCCTTAGTCCTTAGAAAATATACCCAAGTAAATCTGGAGTAATCATCAACAATAACCAAGCAGTAAGATTTCTTTCCTATACTCATAACATTTGTAGGACCAAACAGATCCATATGCAATAACTGGAGACAAGAAGAAACAGAATTTAACTCTTTGGTCTTATGAGAAGTTTTGTGTTGTTTGCCTTTAAGACAAGCAACACAATGATCATCACATGAAAAGACTTTTGAAGGTAAACCTCTTACAAGGTTATTTTTAACAAGATTGTTCATAGTCTTGAAATTCATGTGACACATCCTTCTGTGCCAAAGGGAGGATTCATCTATAGAAGCTTTTGAAACAAGACAATTTAAAGATGAATCACTATTGACATTGTCCAAATCAAGACAGTAAACATTGTCTTTTCTTGGAGTTCTAAGTAGTATCATGTTTTCATCAACTACTTTGAACCCTGGAGCAAGAATCATACACTCAGTGTTAGTAAATAATATACTATGTTGTTTGTCACAAACCTGTGATACACTTAACAGGTTGTACTTTAATTGATCAACATAGTAGACATCCTCAAATGTCATCTTACCTTTGGTGACATTACCTTTTCCACTTATCTTACCACCAGTAAGATTGTCTCCAAATGCAACATGTCCTCCATTAATTTGCTTGAAATCCTGAAGGCATGACATGTTGCCAGTCATGTGCCTAGAGCAACCACTATCAACATGCCATATGCTCTTTCCCTTGAGCTGTTGGTTGCCCTGCACATTAAATAAATCAATTAGTATGATTGGGGACCCAAGCCAAAGTGATCTTGGGTCTTCCTTTCTCATCAAAGTATTTACATTCCTTTTTAATGAGGTTTTTAAACTCAGAGCACTCTTTATTAGAGTACTTTGTCAATATGGTTGGCTTAGCAGAATCAACATTAGAAGCAGTACTAACCTTAGAAGTACTAACAGAGTTAGCAGTATTAATAGGTGTAGCAGTACTAACCTTGTTAGCAGCATTAACATTGTTAGCAGTAGTATTACTTCTAGCAGCACTATCATTGTCAGCAGCACTACTTGTAATAGCAGTACTAACAGTTTTAGTGCTTTTAGGAATCCACATATTGACACTTTCTTTAACAGAATACTTTTTCTTCATGTGGCTTTTAGTTTTAACAGTTTTCTTAGCCACATGATTCTTTTCAATTTTCTTATAACCAAAGGGTTTTTGCATGGATCTTTGGAAATTCATTCTTTGGTTTATAGGATTGAAATAACAGAATTTTGCAAGATGATTCAATTTGCCACAGATAAAACAAGGTTTTGGTCTATTGATTTTACTCAGATCAACCCCTTGTTTATGTGCCCATTGATTATTCCAGTTTCTTTGATTTCCCCTCTTTTTGTCCTGTTTTTGGGGCTCATTCTTCTTACAAGCACACTGTTTGCAAGGACCTGGATTCACAACTGTGGTCTGTTTATAATGGACCTTACCAAACTTTTCCTCTATCTTCTCTATGTTCTTGGATTTGATCCAAGCCCTTCCACAATCCTCATTGGTGATAATGTTGTTTTCTATAGAAATCTCACCACTCACCTTGTTCTCCTTACTCTTGCCAACCTCTTTCTCAGTCTTATCCTCAACAATTACCTCATCTAAGGGATCTATTTCAGTGGCTCCCTCATGCAATTCCTTCCTATCTTTGGTGTCTAATAGGTCTGAAGTAGGAGGAATGTAATTGTTGTTATATGGTGGAGGTGTGGCATTATACCCAATTCCTCTTCTCAACTTATCATGAATCTGATTTTGCAGTAAGGAGTCCATTGCTTTAGAAGCATTGGAAAACTTTTCTACATCAAGCTTAACCTTGGTTAACTCCTCTTTCAGTTTTTCACTCTCCTCTTTAGATTTAGTCAGTTTAAGTTCTAAATCCTTTTTCTCCCACTTCCAGTAATTAGTGTCATATGAGTGTTGTAGTTCATTGGCTTGAAAACCTTTGATTTGATCTTCAAATCTCTCTACTATCCTCACATAGTCTTTTATATCCTTTTCTAGTCTCTTCAGGTCATCACTCATCTTCTGATTGTGATCCCTGTACCTTTTAACAGTGTCTATGCAAGTTTTATTGCAGAGATTAGAATTTACCTCAGATGGAAGATCAGATACTTTAGCCATAAGAGCTTGATTCTGAGTAGCTTCTTCTGCTTGATCACTCCAATCAAACCCCATTCCTTGTTGAGAAACAAGAGCTTGAGCAGAGTTTCTGTTGTTATTGAAGCTTCCAGATTGAACTTGTTGATGGTTGTTGTTGTGAGACATTCCACTTCTGCATTCTCTAGCAAAATGTCCCTTCAGATGACATTTGTAGCATTCTACCTTTGATTTATCAAACCCTGCTCCATCTTCTCTTCTTTGTGAGAAGTTGTTTCTTCCAGTCCTCTTTATAAACTTTTTAACCCTCATGGAGAGCATGGCCATCTGCCATTTAATATCCATCTCTTCCAGATCATCAGGATGCAGTTGTTCTAAGTCATCATTGATCAAAGAAGAATTTCCATGATTAGAAAGAAGAGCTTCAAATACATAATCAGTGCCTTTATCTAAATTTGATCCATTAGCAGCATTAACTGATTCAGGGTTAGCAGTAGAATCAATTGATGCTGATAGGAGTGCAGCATTATGAACATATCCAGAAGGCTTCTTCTTTGCCTCCACCTCAGCTTCAAATACTCTAAGATCATTGTACAGATCATCAAGTTCTTTGTCTTCCAACTGATCATTCTGTCTGAATGACACAGTGTACATGATCCATTCATCTCCAAGGGACCTTAAGAACTTTCTGTTCACATCATCTTGATCAATCTGTACTCCCATAGTAGCTAGTTCACCAATTAGTTTATTAAACCTGTCAAAAGTTTGAGTCATGGACTCATTCTTAGTTGAGATGAAGTTTTCATACTGTTGTTTTAAGATTGCCTTTTGATTTCTCTTGGTACTTTTAGTACCTGAGAATCTCTTCTCTAGAGCATTCCAGAGCATCTGTGCATCAGTACAATTGCAGAATTGGTGTTGATACTCATTTGGAATGGCCAAGAGCAGTGTGCTCAAGGCTTTCATCTCTGTCTGTCTTGATTTCCTGTCTGTATCTGTCTTTGGAGGAGTTCTTTTGCCATCTTCACCAATCTTTCCTCCATCAGATGGGCCATTCTCAATGATGTCCCACATAGAGTAATCTGTGAGGAGAATATATTGCTTGATTCTGATTTTCCACATGTCAAATTCATTGGATCTGAGCATTGGAACTTTTGAGACCAAAGTACTGCTTGATTCTGTAAGATTTTCCATGATGAATAACTGTTTCTGAGAGAATTTGGCTCTGATACCACTTGTCAGGATCGAATTCTTAACAAGAATTAATACTCAGAAACTAATATCAAAGAAGTTGCGGAAAAACACTTTGATATTTAATAAAACAGTAATCAAACACAGTATATAATGATCAAACAGTAAACTTGTATTGAATGCTTAAAGTTACAAGATTACACACTCAACCTCAATATTGATGAACAGGCTCACCAATACGAATTCTACTTCTCTAGAATTAGGATCTATGCCTTGAGGTTGATTTCTCTCTTGAAAAACAATTATCAAAAGTTATATCTATCTATTCTACACATTCTATACATATACTGATAAAAAGATAATTACAAAGAATAAACAAATCTTCAGTATATCTTCCATGTATATCTTCTAAGTATATCTTCAGTATATCCAGCTGTAGTACTTTCCATCCGTATCTCTTTAGCAGCACTAATAATGCTCAGCAGCATTAACTTCAACTAGCAGCATTAACTTCAAGCAGTACTAACTACTAGCAGTACTAACTAGCTAAGCAGTACTAACTTTGTTCAAGCAGTACTAACTTTAACTAGCAGTATTAATTCTACTAGCAGTAGTAACACTTAGCAGTATTAATCTTCAACTTGTTCTGGCAGTAGTAACTACACTTGTACTAGCAGTAGTAACTACACTTAGTAGAATCTTCAGTTCCCAACAAATCTAATCCCTTAGGTACGGGTTTTGAACTGTGTTGTTCAAAAGCCAAAACTTGATCTTTGAAGACCGAGTCCTAGATTATTTTGTCTAGAAGTCTAAGCTCTTACTCCCCCTTTACTTGTGGTGCATGCAAAACAGATTTAGTTGTTTTTGGTACCCATTGGTATTTGGGTCCATATTTGTAAATTGCAGTTCTTTTGGGAGTAATATAGTATGAGCCATACCAGTAATTAACAAAAACTTTTGTTACAAAATCATTTGCTCCACATTAAGAACAACAATTCTTCTGTTGAGCTAGCCTGATAAGATGATTAGCATAATAAAGCGTATTAGGTTTGCCAAAAGACTTATCTTTAACTGCATTGTTCTTATTGGCATTTTGTGTGGGTACAGATGATTTCTCAATCTTCTTTTCAACAGAAGAACATTTAACTCTCCAGATCATCTTTTGCTGAGAATTATTTTTTCTAAATTTGCTTGAAGCATCGATAGATTTAACATGGAAAAGATTAGTAGTACGAATATGATCCTTAGAATTGACTGGCCTGTTTGAAGAAATGTTTGTATGATATGAACTGGAGGCTGTCTTGAATGATCATTTTGAGTCCGTTGAATCATTCAAAGGTTATTAAGCAATTGTATCGGGACTCTTTTGTTCACTCAATTCTACCTTGAAGAAAATCCCTTCAAGTTCAGTGATCTTAGTGGATAAACTATTTCTATCAGTGAGTAGATCAATCTTCTTCTGTAACTCAGACTTCGTATTCTGTTCTTTCAGTTCAGTTGCTGATAGTTTAGATAAATTCTTTAAAAGATTTTTAATCTATGTTTCAAATATCTTTCTTTTAGATTCAAACTCTTCTTCTACGTTCTTCTTTTTATCAGATATTTCTTTGAATAACCCAACATGCTTCTATTCAGGCATTTTCTTTTCTTTCTCAAACCTGTTTCTTTCAAGAATAACAACTTTCTCAAAGTATTTTGTTTATTTTTCCAACAAACTTTCTAACTCAGAAATCTTTCCAGAAAGATTAGCAATTATTTCCTTGAAAGATTTTCCTTCAGTCTCAAAATCAGCTCTCTTATTTGCAAACTTTTCTCTTTCAGTGATCAAAACACTCTCAAAATCAACAATTTTCTTTGAAAGTTTCATACATCTTAACTCAACAATCTTCTTCTCTTCATAAGATTTCTTGTAAAAATTTGACAACTTTTGTACCAAACAATTCTCAAGTTCCTTCTTTTCTTTAGCAAAATTTGTTTCAAGTACAAATAGTTTCTGATAATACAAGATCGTTCTAAATCTAGTGAGAGAAAGTAGAGAAAGAGATTTTGAAGCGCATAATATCAATTCTATTATGATGTGCGTGAGATTCTTACAAACAACAAAGCCACAGGGGACTTAAATACCCTTGGCTAATACAGAACATAAAAGCATTCTTAACACAGTATAAGACCAAGCCTATAAATACAATGATTACTATAAAATCTGACTTAACAATCTCCCCCTTAGTAATCATTGGCGATGTGGTCTTCAATATCAATATTCTAAATCAAGTCAGACCATCTAAGAGACTTAGAGAAGCTTCTTGACTTAAAAAAAATTTCTTCTCAGCATCTTTCAATCTAAATTGTCTTTGCTGCCTTGACAAGACTGGACCTGTTTGTAATAAGCTTGAAAAAACAATCGGTTCATCTGCTTGTGATCTAGACGACGCACCTCTTTCAAATGTACTGTGGTGATCAGAGCTGGAACAACAAAAGACGAGTATAGCTGAGAAAATAGAATCTTGAGCGAATCTTGAGCAACAGATAAACGTTTGAACTCTTTGTATCTATAACTTCTCCTTAACTTCTCCCCCTCATGACCTTGATGATCTAGATCAACTTGGTCATGCAAATGTTGGAGACGACACAGCTTCAAATCTGCAAAATTCAGAATAAAGGAGAAAAAGGAAAGTTTTTGCGCTACATGTTGGTGTCGCAAAGATTGTTTTGTGCTAGCAACTGTTGGCACAAATCTGAGTTTTGCGCTACCAACTGTTGGCGCAAAGCTGACTTGAAATCTGAAAATTTTTAACTGTTAGAAGTCAAAGTCCATTGAAGTACGGGTTCTGAGCTGATTTACTCAGAAGCCATTGTTTTCTTACTCCCCCTTGACATTAGGTGCCTGCAACTTAGAATCAATCTTTGATTTTGGTACCCACTTGTATTTAGGTCCATGTTTGTTAGTTACAGTTCTAATGTGAGAATATTTGTTAGATTTGACATAGAAAGCACGAGAAAAATAATCAGATGAATTAACAGAATCATCAGTAGAAGACAAAGCATAATCATTTGAACTAGAATCAGAAGAAAAATATGAGACATCTTTTGAAATTCGAATCATTTGCTTTATTGAGTATTTTAAAATTTTATTACAAACAACAAATGAATAACTTTTATAGATTTTGTCTATATATCTATCCTCATTAGTCGTAGATTCATCAGATGTCTGCTTGACCCTCCATATCTGCCTTGTAGGAGTGCTCAAAGTCCTATCTGAAATATTTGAATCACAAGAATTAGAACAGTCAGAAATGACTTTAGCTTGCTTCTTTGACTTCTTTGACCTTCTTCTTTTACGCTTTGGTTTATAATAAGCATCATTTAGCATAAAAGATTCATCAAGAATTTTTGATTTAAGATTTGAATTAGAAGAATCAATTTGTGTGTCCGTGTGATTGAACAAGGATCTTACCAGATAATAACAATCAAACATAAAAGATTAACCAACCTGTATTGATTCAGATCAAAGATTACAATGTTTGGTATTTGATCTTTGAAGCTCTCAACTTTTACACCGTGGATGTGTGTTATGTGTTCTGATATGTTGAGAAAGCTTCTAACCTACTGTTAGTGTATTATTGTATACAAGATTTAATAGGAAAAGTCATGTCAAGTAAAGTCAACAAAGTCAAAGTATGTTTAGTCAAATATGAGTTTACTTAGCTTTTAAGCTTGTGATTTAGTCCTTGGTATAAATACCTATGTCCTTGTATTAGTTCATTGTATGCTTTAACATTGTCAGATATATGATTGGAACTTTCTCTCTCTATACTCTCTCTCTCTAGAACTTCATATTGTCAATATCTTGAGTGTTTGATTGCTTGATTGTAATATGGGAATTTCATTTTCAATTGGTATCAGAGCGAGAACAAACAATTTCAGATTGATTGGATTGAACAAACTGATTGATTTTCTGAAAAATTGTCAAGAAAATTCGTTTTTGTGAAAAAGTCACTGTTTGATCGAGTTCTTCATGAATTGTTGAAATTTGTGTGTATAATTGTTTTAGTTGAATTCGATTTATGTTTGTAAACATTTAGTGTTCACAAAAAACACAAATTAATCACTAGAACAGTTTTATTTTTGGATTTCATTGTGTTTTTCTTGAAAAATATGTCGAACACTGTTCTTGAATCAAATGAGTGCATTTTGATGTTTTTAATCAAAATATTGTGTTAGATTAATGTTCTAATTGATAATTCGATCATATTGGTGCAATTTTATGTTTAAATTTGCAGGTTTAAGTCGATTTGGATTGATTTCGTGAACAAAACTCTCAAAACGCGCAAGATCTTCAAAACGCGCAAGTTCATCTCAAGAACACGCAAGATTCAAGCTGAAGAACGCGCAAGCTAAGCCTGCGAGTTTCAAAAATGTCAAAATTTGTCTAAGTGTTGAAACGCGCAAACCTCTTAAACGCGCAAACGACATAAAATGCGCACGTAGCGACTAGCGAGTTTCAGAAACGCGCAAGTGCCTACTAGCGAGTTTCAGCGTGAATAGTGATTTGCACTTTCAGTGCCTTGCGAGTTTCATTGTCATGCGAGTTTGAGCAAAACGCGCTAGTAATGGCCTGCGAGTTCTAGAAACGCGCACGTTACCATTTGCGAGTTTCTTTGTGAACAGTGACTAGCGCGTATAGTGACATGCAAGTTTAAAGACTTAGATTTTTTTTGAAAATTAAATTTTTTTTGTGTGATCCAAGTTTGACTTTTTAGTCAACATTTTTGATTTGTTTGGGAACGATCATTTTGTTCAAGCGGAACCCCCATGCTAAGTCTGCGGAGGGGGACATATTTTGTTAGTGGTCATAATTTTCTGATTTTTGACAATCATTTTTTTTAAAGCTAATATTCTGACAAGATGCCTGTTATAGACGAGAGAGGAAACACTGTTTTATTTGCAAGAGATATGGCTGTTTTGTACATGCCTGAGATACCGAAAATAGAAGCAGAAAGAGACAATCTGAAAAATCAGAATTCAAAGCTTATTAAACAGATTCAGGAGTTAAAATTAAATTTGTCAAGCTAAATCTGATTGTGCAGGTATCATCAGTGCAAGAGAGAAGGAGATTAAAGAGAAAGAGGAAATGATTAAAATAAAAGGAAATACTATTCAAGCTTGTGAAAAAGAAATCAAGCTGAAAGACAGAAAAATTGCGTATCTTCAAAGCCAATTGAAGACGACTGAACAGAAATCATCTGAGCTGAAAGATGAATCAGTCAAGCTTCAAAACAAGTTGAAGGCTTTTGAAGATCAGATATCTGCTTTGGAGAAGAAAAATGCTGAACTGCAAACAAGTCTCTAAGCAGAAAAAGAAAAATCAAATGTGAAGACATCTTCAACTTACAATCATCTGAGATTTCCAAGAAAACTTTACAAGAGAATAAGGATCTTGAGCTGAGATGCATTAAACTTTCTAAGCAAGTGTCTGATTTTGAAAAGATTCTAATTACTGAAAGAGACACATTTGCTAAGGAAAGAACAGTTCTTGAAGATAAAAACACTGAATTTCCCAAACAGATCTCAGTTTTACAAGACTTATTGGAAAAAGAAAGACAAATTTTTAAAGAAAAGAAAAAGTCTTTTGAATCTGAAAACAAAAATTCTGAAAAGAGAAGTGTTGGGATCTTCAATGAAATTTCTGATAAATCCAAGAACTTACAAAAAGATTTTGAGCAAGAACGTTCATATTTTGAAACTGAAATATCCAAGCTCATGTCTAAAATCTCTGTTCTATCATCAGATATTCTTAAAGAACAGATGGCTAGATAGATCTGATTTGAAAAAGAAGTTTGAAACACTTACTTCAGAAACAAACATTTTGACTGAAAAGATAAAGAGCTTAGAAGCTGCAAACGTCAATTTGTCAGAAAAGATTACAGCTGATGTGATTAGCCAATCACCTGTTGATAACTCAACAGAATCAGTCTGTTCTTTCAAAACAACTTCAAGTTCTATTCATGATAAAAATGTTTTGAAAATGAAAAGTGTCAAACTACAAACTATCAAATCAAGTCAGATCAGACCATCTAATCTATTCTATGACAAACCTGTTGATGGTTCAGCAAACTTCTATGTTAAATCTCTTGGAAAGCAATCTAAGAAAAATCAGATGGTCTGGCGAGTGAAGGATTCTTCAGAAGCAAAGAAGAATGACAAAGCATATGCATCCACATCCAACGACAAAAGGAACAGTACGCATAAAGGTAATTCTTTTGGTAATTCTGATACGTTTTATTCTACTAATCATCTTATCAGGATTGCTCGGAAGAAAATCTGTTGTTCTTACTGTGGAGCACATGACTTTGTAAGTAAAACATTTGTTAATTACTGGTATGGTTCTTATTATGTAACCCCCACACGAACTGCAACTAACACATCAGGACCCAAATACCAGTGGGTACCAAAAGCTAAATCTGTGTTGCAGGTACTCAAGGTTTAAGGGGGAGCATAGAACAATGACTTCTAAGTACTACAACTTAGAACTCAGACTTCAATGTAAAAGATATTGGCTTCTAAACACTTTAGTTTAGAACCCGAACTTTAATGTAAAGAATTGTGGCTTCTGATCACATGACAGATCAAGACCCGTTCTTCAATGTTCAGATAAGGATATTATGCAAAATATCCAGGGGGAACTTAATAGACCCAAATCATTCTATAATGATTTGAGGGGGAGCTTAAAGGTAAATATCTTCTGATCTTAGATCTCTGATTGTTTGAAAGAAGATCAACTTTCAAGCATGAAAAACAGTTTCTTAAATGTTCAAACCACTTCTCTATTCTCATAAGATTTTATGAATTTAGAAGTATGATTTTAAATGTTTTTCAAAATTGAGCGTTAATGTTTAACTGACCGTGTGTTTCCAAAGATTAATACTTGCATATTATCTTGTGTATATACTGTAAAGTATTCACACACATCGGTTCAGTACTTCATTTGAATTTGTTATTACCATGTCTCATAACGAACAAATTATTTTTCGATGGTAATACTCCCGTTTGCTTTCAAATGTTGTTGAGCATCAATTATCATTTCTAATTTGTGCTTTCATTGCTAAATTGTTTATATTTGTTCATATAAACAAAATATCCAATTCTTTGATACCCTAACCATTTCATTTGATCTGATTGATACATTGTCAGATTCTCAAAACAATTCTCTTGATTTCATTTCATTCATTCAATATTCTTGTTTTGAGAGATCTTCATCGTTCAAATGCTCAAATCTCATGAGTATACAGTTTGACAATGTTATCATATATTTTGTGCTTAACTATTCAAGTTAAACTGTTGAGCAACCATTCTGTATAGGACTTACATGGTATTCGTGTGTGAGCTTAAATAGAACTTCCATGGATTCACGTTAACCAGTGTTTCCTACCCAAGAAGTTATCCTTGAGTTAATGAGGGGTTAGGGGTCAAAATCAAAGAGTGGGGGAGATAACTCATCCGGTTGAGTTTTTCTCATTGTGTGGAGCAGAAAAATGGAAATGAGAGTTTGGTTAGAAGTGAGCATAAATATTAAAAAGAAAGAGGGTGTGAGAACAGAGTTAAAAGAATATCAAAACTCTGCACCAACCACTTTCTAAGCCGGGCAGCCACATATTCTGATTGGTTCACATTCTTTGGTGACCATCATTGAAACAGGCAGTGAGCCCATGCCAACTCTTGCATTAACCCCACCAACCACTCATTTCTTTCTTAACAAAGAAATGTTTCATTTTCTTTGGGGACGCAACATATCTGCTATCTGGTCTTCACTCGGAAGATTTAGATATTGAAAAAGAAGGAAAGTTGCCCCACCTTCGCACCTCTTTCATGCACATTGAGTCTGTGTAATATCTGTTGCTGTCTCAATAGTTTACATAATTTGAGCCTTATGAAACACAACCATTGTGCTAAATTCTTTCATACACAAACACGAGCACACAAAAAATATGTTTTTCTGTCAGAACATTCATAGATAAACCTTGTGTTTTTCAATGATTGAATGGAAGTCCTGGGGAGTGATCATCAAACCAACTCCTTAAATTGTACATTCGTTATACACAGTAACTCCGTGTTACTGACAGGCACTCCTAACTGTTTCATTTGTTGAATCAGGGTTACCAAGTTCATTATATCTGAATTTGAAAAGATTCGGGTATATACAGTTCATGATTCAGTTATTCAGATCAAAGGGCAGCAACTGTGAAATCATCATAAAGGAGGAGATTGTTACGTTGAATACAAAGGGGGATGATCAAAGCGAATGTTGAAATTGAAGATGTTTTGATGATCATGATGCTCACAATCATCAAAAAGGGGGAGACATTTACAAAGATCAATTTCAAAATCATCAAAGAAGATATTAAAGAAGATGTCAAAGTCAAAAAGACTTGCGGAGAGATTCTGAAGAAACAAAGATGATTCAAAGACAAATTCAGATAATTCGTGAAAGTTTGTTTGCTTGAAGGTTGATCAAAGATTACAGTGATGAAGATACAATTTTCAAAGATCCCTCGAAGTTTCAAATGTTTCAAAGAGTTTCAAAGATTTGTTCAAGACTTGTTGACATTCCGAAGATGCAAAGTGCAAAAGACTTTTCAAAGATTCTTCAAAGACTGAAGATTGTCAAAAGCTTCAAAGTTTTAAAGATGTCAGAGATAAAAGTTGAAGAATCAAGCGCTGAAGACGATTGTCAAATTTTTTTAAACCTTGAATACAAAGGGGGAGATTATTAATGTATTATTGTATCCAAGATTTAAATAGGAAAAGTCAGTTCTTGTAAAGTCAATTAGTCAAGTCTTGTTTAGTCAATCTTAGAGTTTACTTTGTTGTTAAGCATGTAGTTTTAGACTTGTGGTATAAATACCTATTGCCTTGATAATCTTGTAACTAGAATCATTGTATTACACTGTTATATCAATACACATCAGATTGCTTTCTCTCACTACTCTCTCTCTCTCTCTAAGATCTTGATATTGTCAAATATTGAATTGAGAATTGCTTGATTTGATTGGGAAATATACAATTTCACCTACATAATATCTTACCAAAAGATATTATTAAAAACTAATATAATATCTAGAATATAATATCTAGATATTATCTAACTAAATAATAACTAACTAACTAACTAAACTAATTACTTAAACACATTAAATATTAACTTTGACTATTTATTACAAACGACATTAAACTAATATTTAAGAGTCGACTTTTCTGCTTTAGCTTCAGATTGCGATCTTCGGATTGGATGATCTTGAATCCAATGAGACTGTACTCTAACAATCTCCCCCTTTGGATCAAGGTCATTATTTAAAAAGATTTATCCAATAGATCTGTGCAACTCAATCTTCTTCTTTTTCAGCTCAGAAGATGCAATCTCCTTCTTAGTCTTCATAATGTAATAATCTTCCCCTTTGGATGTAGATAAAATCTCTTTCAGATGTTGGGAAGAAATTATCTCTAGTTGTAGCTCAGATTGTTGTAGCATAGTATCTTCAAAGAGAATTTCTTGCAATTCAGCATGTCTTCAGAAGACTTGCTCTAATCATGTGTTGTTCCACATTTCTTGTGTTGGCTCTTTAGCGCTTTTACCCTTTTTTAATGAAAAGAGGAATGAGTTCATCAAAACTTTATGTCAAGAAATGTCTTCCATACGGAGCCTCTGATCCGTCAATTCATAAGATATTCATATAGATCTATGCAAATCCGGACAAATTAGTCGTGTAACACCTGTATCAACAAATGAATCAGTTAAAAATGTCTATCAGTAACACAAATTTACTGTGTATAGTGAATACACATTTCAAAGGATCTTTTTGATGTTCACTCCCCCAGGGCTTCCATTTAATCATCGAAACACCACAAAGGTAATTTCTATAAACGTTATGACAAAGAAACAAATTCCTTGTGTGTTCGTGCAAACCACTGAGACAACAGTAAGTTAAACACAGACTCAATGTGCATGAGTGAAGTGCGTAGGTGGGGCAAACTTCCTTCTTTTCAATATCCAAATTTTCCAAATGAAAATCAGATAGCATATGTGTTGCTTCCCCAATGAAAAATGAAACATTTTCCCTTTGAGAAGAAAATGAGTAGTTGGTGGGGTAAATCAAGAGTTGGCATGGGCTAGTTGCCTGTTTCAATAATGTTCACCAATAAAATGTGAAACACTAGTAATGTGGTTGTCCGACTCAAAAAGTAGTTGGTGCAGAGTTCTGATATTCTTTTAACTCTGTTATCACACCCTCTTTCTTTTAATCATTTAGCTCACTACTAATCGAACTCTTTTTGCATTATAGATCATTATCCAATCCACACTCATTTATTTGATTTCTCACACTCAATCACTATGGATTAACTTCTTGGGTAGGAAACACTGGTTAACGTGAATCCGTAGAAGTTGCGTTAAATCCTAGCACAATGATTCCGTATATCCTATAAAGAATATGTTGCTCAAACTAATTTGTAATCATGTAAGCTCATGTAAAACATTTAAATTACACTCCCAAAATATAAAATCTATTGAAAAATCGGGAAGTGGTTTGAACATTTAAGAATGAAAACATGTTCTTAATGATTGAAAGTTGTCCTTCTTTCAACCAAATATGAGATTAAGATAAAGGATTATACCTTAATGTGCGATTTTATATCTCATGAAGCTAAGCTTAAAGTCATAAAGATATGATCTTTTAAGCGTTTCTCAAAAATTCTGCAAAAGTCTTAAAGTCAAGTCAAAGTAACTTTATTCACTTTAAATTAAAAGACAAAAAGCAGTAAAACACTGAAAGTACGAGTTCTGATCTGAAATAATCAGAAGTCATCACCTTTTTACTCCCCCTGAAATTATGCATCTAAAATATGTCAGTGAAAAGCACATGATAGAGATCTACAATTTCTCTTTTTGAAATGAAGTTCAACATATCTATCCAATGCATAAATTTTAGAAAAGTATGTACTCCCCTTTGAAGGTTGATTTCCTCATTTGAGTATCAGAGTACGATTGCTCATATCAGCACAGGAGTAAGGTCTTTTGATCATTGAAGTGCGAGTCGTAAACTGTTGTGTTTAGAAGTCAAACTTCGTTGAGGTACGTGTTCTAAGCTGATTTACTTAGAAGCCATCTTTTGACATTGAAGTCTGGGTCTTGAGTTGACTTACTCAAGATCCATTGTTCGTTAAGGTACGAGTCCTAGACTGTTTTGTCTAGAAGTCATTGCTCTTTTATGCTCCCCCTTAAACTTTGGGTGCCTGCAACACATATTTAGCTTTTGGTACCCATTTGAAATTAGGTCCAACTGTGTTAGCAAAAGATTTTGGTACCCATTTAAATCTGGGTCCTCTTTGCTTTTGAGAATCAAATGAAGAATTTGAATTATAAGACGGAATATGATATGTGCCAAACCAAACATCAGGATCTTTATGAGAAGCATGATCATATATACCACAATTTGAAAATTTTCTAGTCGATTGAGATAACTGGAATAATTGTTGTACTGAATATTTCTTGCGAGAATCGACAAGTTTTGGTTTTATACAAGCAACATTCGAAAAAGATTTAGCAGTCTCGTCAAACTCCTGTTTTGGTTGCCACTTAGATTTAACTCTAAGCCTTTTCGAGCTCATATCTGAAACATTTGAGACTTTCGAGTTAGATCTTTGAGAATCAACTGAATGCATCTTCTTGAGGTTACCAGTAGTGATCGGTTTCTGTGAATGCTGAGATTTATTCTTACCTTTAGCATTCTTAGAGTTCACAGAGACTGATTTATCAACTTTCGTTGATTTTGCACCTTTTACAAGCATACTGATTTTTCCCAAGGATTTCACAACAAAAGTTGAATGGTTAGGAAGTTTGGCATTAAAATCAAATTGATCAAAACAATCATCTAAACCACCGTCAGAGTTTAGAAAATCAAATCCTCCATTAGCTAGACCAAAACTATCTTTAGATTTTGAAGCCTTAGAATGAATAGCATTTCTAAGCACAGTTGAAAACACTTTTTGTTCAATCTCAATCAAGAGTCTTTCTTCTGCTAAAGAATTCTAAAGTTCAAAAATTTTACTTTCCAACACGATAAGAGAGACGTAAATTTTACCTTTAATAGGCTTCGCCTCCATTTCTTTTACAGAATAACTCATAAAGAAGTCATTTGAAAGAGATTTCTTTTGATATATTGGATCATCATTATAACTATTATTCAGCTTCGCATAATAAAATGGAAGGTAAACTTTAGATGATTTCTTTCGTTTTTCGGTTTCCTTGGCTTCATCCTCTTTAGATAGTCCAGTACAAAAAACTTTAAGTTCAGGGAATCGTCGAGAGAGTTTCATAAATGTAAGATCATAAAGTGCAGGCACTTCAGATATACCCTTTTTAAGGTAGTGAGGGTTCTCATATCCGAGTCCCCAACTCTCTCTTTCCTCTTTGGGTTTGTTTAGATGAATGGTTTGTTCACTTTGACCCATTGTGTATAACTTCTCTTCCATAGCTTTTAATTTTGCAAGTAAAGATATGTTTCTTTCGAAGTTGAAGAATGCATTTTCGTAAGCTCTTTGAAATCAAACTCACTCTTTCTCAAATTAGACTTTTTTCATAATTCTCTCTTTTTTTTTTCATTACCAACCTTTTTGATAGATAAACAAATAACGATTACAAGGTTTGGTATTTGATCTTTGAAGCTCTCAACTTTTACACCGTGGATGTGTGTTATGTATTCTGATATGTTGAGAGAGCTTCTAACCTACATAATATCTTACCAAAAGATATTATTAAAAACTAATATAATATCTAGAATATAATATCTAGAATATAATATCTAGATATTATCTAACTAAATAATAACCAACTAACTAACTAAACTAATTACTTAAACACATTAAATACTAACTTTGACTATTTATTACAAACGACATTAAACTAATATATAAGAGTCGACTTTTATGCTTTAGCTTCAGATTGCGATCTTCGGATTGGATGATCTTGAATCCAATGAGACTGTGCTCTAACACAATTTTACCTAAGAAGCCAAACTGATCAGTCATTAAAACTGAACTTGCCTCGGAATCAGAAAAAATTTGAGAAAATTTTTCAGATTTTAGAACTTCCTTTTTGTTTTCCTTAAAATCAGAAGAAAAACCAGAAACAGAATCTTGTTTTTGAGAAATTAATTTTTCTTCAAGACTTGTCGTCATAAAAGAAAAAATAACATCTGATTCAATTTCGCTTTGAATATGTTGTTCTTCTATTTTATCTTCAAGATCAATGATTTTGCTTTCTAACACTAATGGAGGAATATATATCTCTTAGAATCATAAGAAACTGGAGATATATTTTCTTTATTAGTCTAAGTAGCACAGATATCAAAATAATCATCAGACAATGAAGATTTAATAGGAGAAATGTCATTTAAACTGTTTCTGTTCTTCTTTGATTTTTCGGGAAAATATTTGGCATTTTCGCACGTGTAAACAAAAGAAATTTCCTTTTTCTTGTTGTTCATTCTTTTCTCATTTTCGATATCTAAAACTTGCTTTTCATTCATCCAATCAATTTTAGATTGAGGAGCATATTTAGCAAGACTTAGATAATCGAATTTATATAAAGTAGGAGATTTTTCTATAACATTGTTTAAACAATGAGGATTTTCAAAACCAAGTCCCCATTTTTCTTTGATAGACTCATAACTCCAAGGTTTGTTCAAATAAATAGTTTGTTCAGTTTGATTCCTTCGATATAATTTTTCTTCTAACTAATTTATTTTATCTGAAAAATTATCTTTTAATTTGGTCATTTTTGTCAAAGAATCAAGATAAGTCATATTTGATTTTTCTAAATCATCTAATTTCTTTTGAAAGATTTCTTTTGTATGGTTTAAAATTAATTTTTCATCTTTCAAAGAAATTCGCAATTTTTCAATCAAATTTGACTTTTCTGAATTTAATTGTTTTTCAGATAATAAGTTTGAGCGTAAATCTTGTAAAGCAATTATAATGATGTTCATCTGTGAGGATATAAATTTGAAATCAAATTCAGAAGGTACCTCATCTTCATTAGTGGAATCTTCATCATCATCATCGTCACTCTGATCATCTCCTATGAAGCACATATGAGCTGTTTCCACATTATCAGCTTCATTGTCGGAGTGATCTAGCCAGAATTCTTCTTCGACTAACAGAGCGGTTCCACTCTCTCTCTCTCTTCGGCAAGTTCCAATTTCTTTCTGTAATATGCCGAATCCCTAACCACCTTTGCTCGACACTCCTTTGAAAAATGACCTGGCTTTCCACAGTTAAAGCATGCAACAGCTTTCTTAGCCTCGGGCACTTTGACATTCTTAGACCCAGAAGTGAAGCGAAGATTGTTGGAACCCGAATGATGTTGGAACTTCTTGTTATAGTGCTGAGAGAGAAGAATCATCGCCTTCTGTAGCGCCTCACCATCATCATCAGTGGCCCCGTCGTAAGCATTATCAAACAATGCTTGATCAACCAGTTGGCTCGTTAGAAGTGCAACCGGGTCCACTGTTTTCTTATTCTTCTTGTTAAGTTTAGCCTTCTTCTCCTTGACTATGCTCTCACCTGTCATCAGAATCTCATAAAGCTCTTGGATTTGCATAGAAGATATCCGGACATCATTCCTCAAGCGATGACATGATTTGTTCCATTCTGGTTGAAGTGCATTGAGAAACTTTAGATTAGTCTCTAATTCAGTCTTTTCCACTTTTATCTTTCGCAGATCATTCAGCACAGTGCAAAACCTGTCAAAGATAACCTTCAAAGACTCATCGTCCTTTGCCTTAAATTCATCAAAATTATTCATGAAGCGCGTTTGGCGAAGTTGTATCGCGACCGTTGAACCAAACATAATCTTTTCTATCCGAGTCCACATCATCTTCGGATCGTGCTTGAAACAATCAATTCTATTACAGATAGAATTGGGCAATGCTAACATCAGATTAGACTTTGCTTCACGATCTGGTTTTTCTCTTGCAACCTCTTCAGCAGTCAAAGGAGTGTCGTTCTTAGGTCTGATAAATGGTCCTTCAGTAAATGACTTCATCATATTTTCTCCATTAGCTTGACGTTCGATGAAGTTAATGAACCGGTCTTTCCATTGGGTGAATTCATTTTCATTGATCAAAATCGGAGGACGAGTTTCTGTGCCCAATTACATCATGAGATCGTTTTTGTAAAACTGAGCTTGAAAAGCAAACTTTGCAGAATCCATAGAGAAAAAACTTCAGAACATGGCAAGTCTGAAACAGAGATGCTGGCACAAACTAGAGCTTTGCGCTAATAGTGACTGGCGCAAACTGGGTTTTATGTGAAGCGTTGATGGCGCAAACTTAATTTTGCGCGAACAGTTACTGGCCCAAACTTGGTTTTCGCAAGACGTATGTGGCCCAAAAGTAGACTTTGCGTGAGAAGTGCGTGGCGCGAGTAAGGAGTGGCGCAAAACTGATTTGCGTGAAGTGTTGGTGGCGCAAATATGTTTTGCGCGAGAAGACTGAAACGCAAACAAAACCCTGAACTTGGCGAGAAACTAATGCAAAGCTTGAATAACTGGCGCAAATTACGTATGAAATGCCACAAAGTTCTATGAACTCGCGCAAACTTTGAATCTGGCGTAAAACGATGATAAACTCAGAACTCTTCTAAAATTGATTACAAAACCGAATCAGATGAAATTTTCTCACACAGATTTGATCGAAAACCGTTTTGTAATTACTTTCAAGCAAACAAATCGATCAAAAACCACAAAATCGATGATCCGTGAAATGAACAATACATTAACGACTTTTCCAGAAATTCGAAAAAATTCAAAATTGAAGATCAAATACTGATTTTCTTGCAAGATGATGTGAATCAAATATGTTTTACAATCAAAACCGAGTCCAACAAACCAATTTTCAAGAAAATTCGTTTAAAATACAGTCCGAATTTAATGAAAAATCAAGAAATGAGATTTTCTTGAAAAAATCAAGAAAATCTATCAAATTTTCTGATTCAATCACAAATTCAGAATCGAAAAACGTTTCTCTCAATCCTCTCAGATTTAAATTAGGCTCTGATACCAATTGATCATACAAGATCGTTCTAAATCTAGTGAGAGAAAGTAAAGAGAGAGAGAGTTTGAAGCGCAGAATATCAATTCTATTAAGATGTGCATGAGATTCTTACAAACAACAAAGCCACAAGGAACTTAAATACCCCTTGGCTAATATAGAACATAAAAGAATTCTAAACACAATATAAGACCAAGCCTATAAATAAAATGATTACTATAAAATCTGACTTAACAGTTTCCTTTTCAGCTCAACATTCTCAGTTTCCAAACCATTTACTTTGTTTTCAAACTTAACTGTCTCGGATTTAAGAGTTGAGTCTTCTCTCTTTGCTTCAATATCTGCTTCAGCTTTCAATAAAGTTGATTTTTCTTCAGATAGCCTCAATTTTCTTTGAAGACGTGCAATTTCCTTCTCTTTTGATTCAATTATATCTATAAAATCAGATTTAGAATCAGTAATGCACTTTGAACATTAAAATTTTTCTGTAAAAATACATCTTTTTCTTTCAACTCCTGAATCTGATTTTGAAGACTTGAATTTTGAATCTTCAAATTTTCTCGTTCAGCTTCAATAGCAGGTATCTCTGGCATATATGTGATTGCACAATCTCTCCTTGACATAAAAGTAGCCATTTTGATTTGCTTGAATGCTGAAAAAATGAAATACCAAAATCAGATAAAAATATAGATAAAAAAATATTACCTAATAGAGTGATCGTCAAAAGAAACTTCGATTCGAAGTTAAGTTATGTGCACAATCTTAAAAAATATATGAACAAAAAGATTAAAGTCAGAAATAATATCAGAAGATTAAAATTTGAAAAACAAAGTGTAAGTTTGTCTTCCAAAAATTAAATATGAAATCAGTGCGGAAAATTGACTTGTAATCTTCAATCTGCAAAAATACAGAAAAATATATCAGATACGCTTAAAATGCAGATAAACATCAAAAATACTAATTTTATATTTCCCAAATCTTCCAAGGCATCACACCTTTCAGATGATGATGATGATGATGATGACTTATTTGAGGATGAAGTTGATTTTTTAAATTCTGATGGTTGTTTTGATGAGTGTGTTGAGAAGTTTGATTTCAATGCTAAACTTCCTGATCAATATGATTTTGTGATTAAAATTGAGGCTTTACCAAGTGTTTATGAAAAAGGTGAATCGTCAACTAAGGTTGATGAATCAGTTTATGTGAGTACTTACTATGCTAAAGGTAAGAAGGAAAAGAAGAAGCACTCATAGAAACAAACCAACACTGGTAAGTCCAGTAAAAGACAAACTCTGAAATCTCATGGTTCTTACAAATCTAAATCTTGTGTTTTAGATACGAGAAGTAAAAGGTCTGAAGCAAGACATGAGTGGAGACCTAAGAGAATATTGTAGTGTAAGATCCTACATTGGTTGGGGAGGAGAACGAAAGTTTCCTTATAAGGGACTGGATACCTCCTCTAACAGACGTGTTTTAAAACCGTGAGTCTAGGTGTGTGGACAAAGCGGACAATATCTGGTACGGTTAGTCTGGGATGTTACAGATGGTATCAGAACCGGAAGTTGGCCTAGTGTACCAGAGAGGACGTTGGGCTCCCATGGGGGGTGGATTGTAAGATCCCACATTGGTTGGGGAGGAGAACGAAAGTTGCCTTATAAGGGACTGGATACCTCATCTACCAGACGCGTTTTAAAACTGTGAGGCCAGGTGTGTGGAAAAAGCGGACAATATCTGGTACGGTTAGCCTGGGATGTTACAGAGTAAGACCCCCTTCCCGAGATGAAAAAGGAGGTTACGTCTGAACCTAACACAAACTGCTAACAAGAGCATACCGAGCATTACTAAACCTTAACTAAAATAAACACCATCAAATATAACAATTGTCTCGAACGACACTTTTTTTCCTTCCAATACTTGTATCAAAGCATTAATAAAACCTAAAAATTCTTACCATCAAACCTCTTAGATGGGATTAAGCTCTGAATCCCTTAAACTCTTTAGATTCCCTTCGAATACCTGCCGCGAAGAAAGAAATGCGGCTGAGTCAAACGCTCAGTGTGCGGATACAAAGATAACAAAAAAAATAATCGAACCAAACGTTAAACTTAACAAGAATTCTAAATTTGGACCATGAGCGTACTTTTGAAGCAAAATTGAATTTCTAACACATACCACATCCAATTTTAAAAATAACAAGTCAAAATACCCACAGGACAATGAAACGGATCTAAAAGAAGTTAACCCAAAAAAATAATTTTAATTTGCTTAAACAAGTCATAACAACATTAATATATCCAAATTCTTGTATCACAAATGTATCATGTCGAAGATCGAAATCGTTAAATAAGAACAAAAACTGATCACTACATATCATACGAATTTGCAATGCTTAAATCAAAATCATAAAATGAGATTGTATACCGAACTCGAACAAATTATCGCATACACTTGCATATCAACCGACGTGACAAATGTCAGACATATGGCCACACACGCCCGTACGCTGGACTGAAGATCCACACGTACTAATGTGAGATACGGTGTTGGGCACTACATCGACACTCACCCTACAACAAATAACATATGTTTGGGTCGACCCATACGCCTCCTGAAAAAAATCACCCATCACACCATGTCCAACTTTCATCAGAGCACAAAAATAAATCGAAAGGAGACGCCGTGAACTAATCACAGCGCCACAGATGGTGTCACGCCATCGGTGCCACAATGACGTGCCTATGGTACCCTCATAGGTGGTTAGTAGCTCGATACACCTTAACGTATAAACCTCAAAAGTATGTCACAACACATGTGATCACACTAAATGAATATCAAATCATACTAATTATAAAACGAATCAAAAAGGTATTTAATCGTATAAATAGAAAAGGAATTTAAATGGAACGAGTTTAGTTAACCATGACGTAACTTCATTACGAACCTTTACAAAAAAGTTGAAACCAAAAACGTACGGCGAATCAAATCGAAACATAGACTAGGAATTTCACACTCACAACTTTTGGAAATTGTGTCGTACTAATTTCAGCACTTTACACGTTTAGAAATCCAACATTTTATCATAATTACATTAAGATTTATGAAACAATATCTAAACATAAGTTTTAAATGAATGTCTTAGGATTCCAGATAATCAAGAATGGACTGGATCGGATTTAAAATAGATTTTATACGTATTTTCAAAAAGAGTTGCACTGTTCTCGTTCAGAACAAGACCAGATTCGAAAAATCTCAATTTTAGATGACTTAGAATAAAAATCACCGATCCTCGTGTCACAACAGTTTGTAAAAGACATCTTCACGTTTCAAAAAACATATCGTATGCCTTAGTCAGATAAACGAGCAATTTGTTATGATTTTTACGATTAACACGGAATTTCCAAAGGGAAATTCAGCAAATTTATAAACGAAGTGTGGTGTTTCTAGCATATTCAAATATCGATCTATCATATGTAAAACCAAAAGAAGACTCACCCGTGATTTCACATGATCAAACGATCGACTAACACATGATCAAACAATCAACAGATCGAACGGGAAAACGAAATACTTTGGAGGAAGTAAAAACACATTATTTACCAAACCAAATGGAACGATTGGAAAGAACAACAAAGAAACCTTACGCATTCAACGAATCAAATGAATACGATTGGAAGTAAAAATTCGTATACATAATTAACTGACCTAATAAACACAAAGAGGGGAACGTAAAGAATCCGTACACATATAAAACAACTCAAATACACCGATTAGTGAGGGGGAAAATAAGGAATCCGTACCTTAGCCAATTTCTGAGATTTGCTAATGAGAGCTCAATCATATTTCTTCGATGAATCCTAAATTCACGATTAAAACTTCAAATAAAAACCCAACTTCGAACCTAAAAAATTGTTGCTTGGAACTCCAAAGATTTCAAAGTAAAATTCTCTCTCTCTCTCTCTCTCTCTCTCTTGATTACTCTACGATTTTCATGCTCTCTTCAATGGAATTTATAAAATCTAATTTCCTACTTGCACCATAAAGCTAGCAGCGCCGATCCAAGAATAAGGTTTATCCCAAACCTAAATAATTTTCATATGAACAAATCTAGTCCCTCAACTTTTATGGGGTTCGAAACTTTACTCGAAACATTTATTTCTATAATATCTTCACATGGCCAACTCTCATCAGAACACAAAAATAAATTGAAAGGAGACGTCGTGAACTAATCATACTGCCACAATGACATGCCTATGGTACCCCCATAACGTATAAACCTCGAACGTATGTCACAACACATGTGATCACACTAAATGAATATCAAATCATACTAATTATAAAACGAATCAAAAAGGTATTTAAACGTACAAGAATATTGACTGCTTCACTTAAAAGCTTTATTTTCGGAACACTTTAAAACTAAAAGACTTACAAATAGAAAAGGAATTTAAATGGAACGAGTTTAGTAAACCATGACGTAACTTCATTACGAACCTTTACAAAAAAGTTGAAACCAAATATGTACGACGAATCAGATCTGACCGTAGACCAGGAATTTCACACTCACAACTTTTCGAAATTGTGTCGTACTAATTTCAGCACTTTACACGTTTAGAAATCCAACATTTTATCATAACTACATTAAGCTTTAGGAAACAATATCTAAATATAAGTTTTAAATGAATGTCTTAGGATTCTAGCTAATCAATAATGGACTGAATCGGATATAAAATAGATTTTATACGAATTTTCAAAAACATTTGCGTTGTTCTCGTTTAGAACAAGACCAGATTCGAAAAAACTCAATTTTAGACGACTTAGAATAAAAATCACAAATTTCTCGTGTGACAACATGTTGGTCCCGGAGGTGCTTAACAAGTTTGTAGAAGGGGGGGGGGGTAGAATACAAACACAATATTTAAAGTTTAATAAATTGTTTATTGATAAATGAAACACAATTTACTAGTTTGTTGCGGAATAAGATTAAGACAGACTCAATCTAAACAAACTCAAGAAACACTAAGATGGTTGCACAAGAATATAGAGAATGGGGGATTTCAGAATATAGAAAACAAGGGTTTCTATAAATGTTAAAGAAAGGAGCACACCCTCAGATGGAGAGGTGATCTTTCTATTTATACCCTATGCATTAAATGCATGGTAGGGTATTTTACATGTGTCATCCAGTGATTGGCTTTGGGAGTCTGACTTTTGTGAGACATGCTTTCGACCGTATCATGAACAGTGTAGTTATCAGATTTATGGCAGAAGGATGTCCGTTCTGACACATCGTACTGGTTGTGCAAGGTAAGACAAAAGGAGTCTTGAGGTATAAGCTATGTGATAGTTTGATCGTTGAATGTCTTCTTTCAGAGATGTGAAAAGGTTCAGGTATCGCTGAATCTTTTCCTCAAGTTCCTTCGCGTATAAGTAGAGTCGTCTTTGCTTCACTGATATCCGTATCAGGTCACTAGTAGACTTATCTTTGTTCAGCAGCTTTGTCTTCGATTCAACTATGAACATCTGTTGACGCGAGACTTGTCTTCAGGAATTACGTTACTGTTTACATCAGAAACTATCAGCGATAACTGAACAGACTCAGTCTGATCGTTGACAGTGAAACATTAATACATAGAAATGTTAACAAGAAAGACTATCAGCGATAACTGAACTGACTTAGTCTGATCGCTTATGGTGAAACACTAATACGTATTAAACGTAATTTTCACTAAGTATAAAAGAGGGTCGTTATCAAATCACTGAGAGAGTTTGGATCAACACAACAGTTTGTAAAAGACATCTATAGGTTTCCAAAAACATATCGTATGCCTTAATCAGATAAACGAGCAATTTGTTATGATTTTTACAATTAACACGAAATTTCCAAAGGGAAATTCAACAAATTTATAAACGAAGTGTGGTGTTTCTAGCATATTCAAATATCGATCTATCATATGTAAAACCAAAAGAAGACTCACCCGTGATTTCACATGATCAAGCGATCGACTAACACATGATCAAACAATCAACAGATCGAACGGGAAAACGAAATACTTTGGAGGAAGTAAAAACACATTATTTACCAAACCAAATGGAACGATTGTAAAGAAGAACAAAGAAACCTTACGCATTCAACGAATCAAATGAATACAATTGGAAGTAAAAATCCGTATACATAATTAACTGACCTAATAAACACAAAGAGGGGAACATAAAGAATCCGTACACATATAAAACAACTCAAATACACCGATTAGTGAGGGGGAAAATAAGGAATCCGTACCTTAGCCAATTTCTGAGAATCGATAATGAGAGCTCAATCATATTTCTTCGATGAATCCTAAAATCACGATTAAAACTTAAAATAAAAATCCAACTTCGAACCTAAAAAATTGTTGCTTGGAATTCCAAATTTTCATTAATTCAAGGGAAGAATTACAAGATGTGAAAATTACAAGTACAAGTGAAGAACTAACTACTGTATGTTAAACTAATAGACTACAAGATATAGAAAAACTAATCTATGAACTATCTAAAGAAGATTTTGGAGGATTAATCATATATTCAGGTATTTCTTCTCCTTTTTGCTTTCGCTCTAAAGATTATTGGCAGATGATTGCTTTGATTTGCTCAGCTGAAGGAGAGTAGTCACACCATAAGCATAAGAGATCCTTGAGATGACTGAGGGAACAGATAGGAATTTCATAGACTCTTTGGAATCTGAGCTCTTCCTCATCATCTCTGAAGAAGATTCCAAAAGATTCTTTAATTTCTTGTCCTGCAACATATGGTCCACCAGGGGGCAGAGATAGATCGAGAACTGAAAGATCAGGAGGAGAACCAAACAGATCTTCTCTTGAGAATTTGATGGAGGTTTCGTTTCTTATCACAGCGACATTGAAGAGGAGGAGACAATCTTTCTTGTTAGATGCCTTGGTATAGAAGGAAGAGTAGATGGCACCTTTAGGATTGCAGCGACTCTATTGATAAGGGCGTTGTTGATCCCTTCAACATAGCCTCTGTAGGTTGACTTCGATTTGTTCAGTGCATCTTTGAACTCTAGCCATTCCATGTACCCGAAGGTTTCCAGCTTTGACACGAACATGGCCTTGCAACTTCCATCCTCTCTGGTAATCTCCATAGTGACATAAACATTGTCCTTCTTCTTTCTCCCAGAGATGACAACGGCTATGATCTTTATTGGGTCTGAGCGATAGTCGATTTGGTGTTTGCACCATTCGACTGAGCTATCGCTGAACCCTTGTTCTTTTGAGCGTTCCTCTTCAATCTCTTTCAATATAGCAGCCTCTAATTCAACTGGTTTCTTCTTCAACTTCTTGTCTTTGACTTGAGAGGACTGAATCTTAAGAGCAAGAGAGGCATCTCTTTGACACTCAGCTATCAGTTTCTCAGCCCTGACTGATTCTTCGATTTCAGCTTCAGTCAGGAACTCTGACCAGTGAGATGGTCTAGAGGGCCTTCCTGGATGATGCAAAGACTCGTCTTCCTGATCTTCTTCATCAATCTCTCTTACAGAGATTGGGATTATTTGTTCATTAGCTATAGCGGTTGGGATTATTTGAAGTTCTTTACCCTTAAGCAGGGGAGAGAACTGTCTGGTCAGAAAATAAAAAGAAACAAAGTTAGTGTTTATTTTGGGAAGAAGAAAGATAATGGCTAGAAGGAAACAGGGGTAGGGAATTTATAGTAGAATATGGGAACAAGAGAAAGGCATACCTGAGAAGGAGTCTCCTCAGAGAGTGAAACTGTCTTCAGGATTCCCTCAGCAACTGCACCCTTAGATTTGCTTTGGGAAGGGGTTCCTGAGGATGTTCCATGACTCCCCCCCTGCTGTGACACCCTCTTTCGAGGCTATCACTGATGATGTGGCGGCTGCAGAAAACTATAGCGATTGATCTTCTTCATCGTCATCATCATCAAGTGGGTGTTGCTCCTCATCTTGATCTTGAAGATCAAGATCTTCTTCTTCTTCTTCATCCTCCTCTTATTCTTCTTGGACTAAGTCTTCAAAAGAAAGAAGGGCTTTGTCAGCAACCTGCTCCCCCTCAACATGAGAGGGAGGTTCTTCCTGTTGAACCTCAGCTTCAACATCTTCTTCATCCTTATTTTCTTCAGCAGCTTTCTCCCCCTCTTTGTCATTATCAGGGACAGAGAGATCCTTAGGAGGAGAGGAAGGCTGTGCAGTGGCCAACTTTCGGACATCAGCCTGCAGACTATCCAGCCATCCTTGAATCATCGGGATATCTGAATTAGCTTGATGAATGAATTCAACATCCAGGTTCAGAGAGGTGCGGTCATCCGATGTGAAGGAAGGGGATGGGGTCAGAGATAGTGCATTCAGCTTGTCGAGGACTTGTTGAAGAAGAGTTGTGCAACAATCAACCTTCGAATATAGAGCGTCAAACTTTACCTGAGTATCCTCCTTCACTTTTACAAGCTCTTCTTGAAGAGCAGTGATTTGAGAGGCTTCAACTTTGGTTGAGGAGGTAGCTGTCAACGTCTTCAGCTCTTCACCAGCGGTATTGACCGTGCTGGTGGTTCCGTTGATGGCGTTGGTGAGAGAAACAACCTTTTCACTTAAACCGTTGACATTCGATTCAACAGTTGCCTAACTAGGACCTGAAAGAAAAGTTAGCTTCTGAGTAACAGGCTTAGTTGGGGAGAAGGGAGGTGTATTGGCGGTTTTAGGTATACCTGATCGTTCAAACAAGTTGAAAAATTTCATGTCTCTTTAAAAAGTTTGAGCATCAGGTCCTATAAATGCAACATGAGGTTGCTGCATATGAGATGAAGGGTTAGAGACCAATGAAATAGAAGGATTAGAGACGGGGATAGAAGAAGTTGGGATTTGAGTAGTAACCTCAGATTGTTGTTGAACTGAGGTGATAGGCGGTGTGACTGTTGATGTGACAGCGACCGACATCGTTGGCACGGTTGATGTGGCGAGAGCTGAGGATGTGGAGGAAAGAACCACAAAATCATCCAAGGAAGTTTGTCGTGAAACTTCCTCAGGTCTTGAACTAATGGCTGCTTTCTCCATAGTCACTTTGGCCTTCTTCGAAGGACCAAAAGAACTTGCAGATGGGCGTTTGGAAGGGGTGGTAGCGACAGGGGTAGCAGAAGAATGAACCTCCTGCGTGGCCGCTGAAGTCGAAGAAGTGTGGAGAGAGAGACGAGAGCGTAGGGAAGATATACTTACCTCATTTTCCAGAGCTTTGACCTCCAGTGAACGCTGACCCACTTTGGCGAAGGAGCCATCAGTAGTAGCGGGGTAGGAGTCTTTGTAGAGGAATTTCAGATATGCACAGATGAACCGTACATATGGGATCTTGGGATCCCTGTCCGTCTTCTCTATCTTTGACTTTATATCGTCAAAGATAGCGGTGGCAAAGTCGAAGTTTTTTGCCGGCGATCATTGAG
Organism: Arctium minus; assembly: GCA_954870635.1. Taxonomy (NCBI): domain Eukaryota; kingdom Viridiplantae; phylum Streptophyta; class Magnoliopsida; order Asterales; family Asteraceae; genus Arctium; species Arctium minus. The sequence continues at coordinate 115,301,400 of OX941080.1, read as the reverse complement.
TAGGCCATCTGGAGCTGTACCTTGCTGGCCTGATAAAGGGAAGCACTTTTCCCACTCATACACTGAATGAAGTGAGAAAAGATAAAGTTCAGTTGAGAAGGCATGTTGGGAATTGTGGAGCGGGGCTTGTTGTCCCAGCAGTACTCCATATCATCCAGAAATTGGATTAGTTCCGCGTCAGTAGGTAGAGCGTCAAATCCACTCCTGGGTCTGTCAGGAAATCTGAGAGCTTTTCTCAAGCCGAAAGCAGTCATAATCCCTGGTCCAATTTAAGTGCTAAAAGAAATGGCAGGAACATGTTCACCTTTCTTTGTTGGTGATGGTGGATTCTTCAGCGATGAACCAAAACTGTTGAAGTAGAGTTTTGGAGGGCTTGGGATCCACAGTTAGGGCATGAGCAATGCAAGATTGTTTCAGTAACTTTGCACCCTCCACAAGATGTGGGTATTTGATTCCATCAATATCTAGGCGTCCAAGATGGTTGTTCTTGGGGAATTCTAAGTCAGTGATGGCGAATTTGACGTTCTTGGAAGCAACAAGAGCGGATTGAGCCATTTTTGAATATGGAGATACAGAAGAGTAGAAGAAGAGTTTAGCCTAAAAATAAAGGTGTTGCCAATTTCTATTTGACGAAAGAAACATAGAAAAACCAATATTTTAAGATTAAAAACAGTGTTCTTAATGAAAGATTGAAGAACAGTAAGAAAACTAAAGGTTTTGGAGGAATAAAATCAAAAAAAATGATTTTATAGAAAGGAAATCTTATAATAAGATTGAAATGGAAACAAGATTAAATATTAAAATAACATGGTGATCTTGAATGAATATGATGCAGAAGCTTGAAATTTGCTTGAGAGAGAGAGAATGCTTGAGAGAGAAATTCTTGCTCAAAAAGATTTTCAGATAGCGTAAACGATAAGAATGGAAAAAACATTCTTTTTATACGTTTGAGAGTAGGAGAGAGAGAGAGAGAGAGAGTAAGGCGGGAAAACAAATGTTCATCATGACATGGACACGTTTCAAGACATGTCGTGGATTTTCGGTTCAAATGACGTCACGGGGAGAGAGAAAACGTTTCATTTGACCTTTTTGAAATGTAGTTGTCAGATTTGTTGTACGATTTGTGGCAGAAGGATGTCCGTTCTGACACATCGTACTGGTTGTGCAAGAAGACAAAAGGAGTCTTGAGGTATAAGCTATGTGATCGTTTCATCGCTGAATCTCTTCTTTCAGAGATGTGAAAAGGTTCAGCTATCGCTGAAGCTTTTCCTCAAGTTCCTTCGCGTATAAGTAGAGTCGTCTTTGCAACACTGATATCCGCATCATGTCACTAGTAGACTTGTCTTTGTTTAGCAGCTTTGTCTTCGATTAAGCTATAAACATCTGTTGACGCGAGACTTGTCTTTAGGGATTACGTTACTATTTACATCAGAAACTATCAACGGTAACTGAACAGACTCAGTCTGATCGCTGACAGTGAAACATTAATACATAGAAATGTTAACAAGAAAGACTTTCAGCGATAACTGAACAGACTCAGTCTAATCGGTGATGGTGAAACACTAATACCTATTAAACGTAATTTTCACTAAGTATAAAAGAGGGTCGTTATCAAATCACTGAGAATGTTTGGATCAACACAACAGTTTGTAAAAGACATCTTTAGGTTTCAAAAAACATATCATATGCCTTAATCAGATAAACGAGCAATTTGTTTTGATTTTTACAATTAACACGAAATTTCCAAAGGGAAATTCAACAAATTTATAAACGAAGTGTGGTGTTTCTAGCATATTCAAATATCGATCTATCATATGTAAAACCAAAAGAAGACTCACCCGTGATTTCACATGATTAAACGATCGACTAACACATGATCAAACAATCAACAGATCGAACGGGAAAACGAAATACTTTGGATGAAGTAAAAACACATTATTTACCAAACCAAATGGAACGATTGGAAAGAACAACAAAGAAACCATACGCATTCAACGAATCAAATGAATACAATTGGAAGTAAAAATTCGTATACATAATTAACTGACCTAATAAACACAAAGAGGGGAACGTAAAGAATCTGTACACATATAAAACAACTCAAATACACCGATTAGTGAGGGGGAAAATAAGGAATCCGTACCTTAGCCAATTTCTGAGATTTGCTAATGAGAGCTCAATCATATTTCTTCGATGAATCCTAAATTCACGATTAAAACTTCAAATAAAAACCCGACTTCGAACCTAAAAAATTGTTGCTTGGAACTCCAAAGATTTCAAAGTAAAATTCTCTCTCTCTCTCTCTCTCTCTTTTGATTACTCTACGATTTTCATGCTCTCCTCAATGGAATTTATAAAATCTAATTTCCTACTTGCACCATAAAGCTAGTAGCGCCGATCCAAGAATAAGGTTTATCCCAAACCTAAATAATTTTCATATGAACAAATCTAGTCCCTCAACTTTTATGGGGTTTGAAACTTTACTCGAAACATTTATTTCTATAATATCTTCACATAAATTACGTGATATTACATGTAGAGTCTACAAAATCATTTTCTATCTCAGATTGTAATAGGACTACTGCTTGTGTTTCTGATGTAATTGATCAATTTGCTTCTCATAAAACAACACTTGTACCTCCTTACCAGGTTTATACAATAAAGCAATAGATCCAATAATCTCATTCTACTAGACAGTGTTCCACATACGGTCGAAATGATTTTGTTACTCGACAGTATTCTGATAATTTGTTTGGTTCTTATTATATATATCATTCAAATGGTTTTCAAAAGCAAAGAGAACCCATATTCAAAAAGCAAAAAGTTGATGCTAACATGAAAGGACCCATCTATAAATGGGTACCTAAACCGATTGTTGCTTGATTTCTCCTGTGCAGACCTGTCATATGTGGTACTTGGATTCAGGGTGTTCCAAGCATATGACAGGGGAGAAAAGATATTTTATCTAATTACACAAAAAAAATTTGCGGCAACATGAGATTCGAGAATGACCAGTTTTCACCAATCTTGGGGTATGGCTAGGGCTGGCAATGGGTAAGGGTAAACCCGTTACCCGTTATGTTTCAACCCGTTGGATAAGGGTATGAATAAAGAAAATTTTATCTGTTTATCCACTTATCCATTACCCGTTTACCCAAAATTTTAGTGGGTATGATATGGATAAATGGTTTTTCGTTATCTATTACCCGTTACCCGTTACGATATAATATATATATATATATATATATATATATGTATAATTATATAAAATTAAATATTAGTGTATATATACATAATTATATTAAGTTAATTATTAATATTTTTTAATAATGGTGTCGTACATTAACGTGTACTTTAATTTATTTTTATATTTATCGAGTAAAAGATTTCATGCTTATTAAATGAGAAACAAGACGAATTTAGAAAATAAATACAACGAAAAGTGTTAGTCTTACACATTTTAAATTGTTTTTAAAATATTATACTATGATTATATTTAGAGTAATTAAATGTTTACTACAACAAATTAGATATAAAATTGTCATGATCTGAATACTTAACAAAAATAAACACTCAGAAACAATATTAAAGAAGTTTGCAGAATAACACTTTAATATTCAGAATATCAATAAAACAGTGAATCAAAAATCTCAACTTGTAAACTTTATTGAATGATTCAGAGCTACAAGATTTCACAAACAACCTCAATATTGATGAACAAGCTCACCAATACGAATTCTACTTCTCTAGAACTAGGATTATAAACTTTGAGGTTGATTCTCTCTATGAAAGCAAAAAAACTCAGAATATTGTCTAACTTCTCATTCCTAAACTATTCACAATAATTCTATACATATACTAAAGATAAAGGATAATTACAAAATATAAAAGATCTTTAGTATAATCTTCCATAGTTATCTCCAAGCTTTCCATGATTATCTTCAATCAATACAGTTGTCTTCATTACCATCCGAAGTCTTCATCTCATAAGCAACACTATCTTCATGAGTAGTATTAATACACAGCAGCATTAATACTCTGAGCAGTATTAAGTTCAGAAGTACTAACTACTAGCAGTACTAAATTTGCTTAGCAGTAGTAACTTCTTCTAGCAGTATTAATCTTGGTTAGCAGCATTAATTGTCTCAGCAGTAGTAACATCAGAAGTAGTAACCATGTTGTGCTAGCAGCATTAACCATACTTGTGCAATTCTGTAAATCCCAACAATCTCCCCATAACTTGACTTTTAGGAAGAGAAGTCAAGTTCTTCAATTATGATCTTCAAGATGCTTTCAACACTACAACTTAGTTGCCCAAATTCGGATCCAGACCCAGACTTTGATTATTTGTTCTTCTAACCACAATTCTGGCCATTTTTGATTCCTTTGCACACACTAGCTTAGCTTTCAACATCCCATTCAGCTTCTCCTTGCTATGATCATAAATTTTGTCCACCAGGTAGTATTCATGATAACATTTATCTATTGTAATCATGTATACACCACAGTTTTCAAATAATATCCAATGATCAATCTTCTTGAAACCATACTCATGATGTAGATCTTTAATCATGTACACTACCTTTTCTGGTTAAAACATCATACAAAGATATTCCATAGCTACTTTGAGTAGGCTGTCTTCAGTACCTTTCAAAACATGTTCATAAAGCTTCATGCCCACTTTGTGCATTTCTTCTAGATCTGCTCTTAAACAACTTCTGATGACTTTTCCCCAAGTGGCATATACTTCAAATATATCACCAACTCTTTTCATCCTGAAGTAATCCTTTTTGTTTTCCCTTAAGATATCCCAGAAGATGATCTCTAGAGACTTCATAGAAATTGGAACAGCCTGAACTAGTTCTATTATAGTCATGTAAAGACCCACATGCTCATCAGATTGCTTATTGGACTTCTCTGGATTCTGTACAGATTCTGCTGAAGGTGTTACTGAATGTTCTGCCTCTTTTTTAGCTTCTTCAGCCCTTGGCTTATTGGACTGTTTCTTGGAAGCTATGGTCTTCACCCTCTTTGCAGATTTAGCTTCTATACCAACATTTTCTGGCTCTTCCTTCTTTTCTTTTGTAGGTGTGACTTCCTCAGGGAATGGTTGTTGAATGTTGAGATCATACCTCTCTTTCATTCTTCTTTCAGCCTCTTCCCTTTGTGAGGAGTCCCCTTGAAGCTTAGCCATTTCCTTTTTACAGAGCTCCTCAATTTGACTATATGCCATATTAGTAAACATCTCTCCTTTGACACCAATTGAACCTTTCAGGAAATTTATCATTTTTCTCCTTTCCTGATTGGCCAAAAAGGTCTTAGAAGGTTGTCTTTTCTGCTTTTTAAGTGGCATTATTTTGACTGGTAATTTCTTGGCCTCAGCTACAGTTTGCATGCTCTTTTGATATTCTTCATTAAGCATTTTAGCCATGTCCAGTGCAAGCTCTCTATCCTTTGCAGATTGAAGTTGTTCCTCCTTTCCATTTCTGCCTGAAGCTGCTTTGCCACTTCTTCATCCATCTCAATCTGATTCTTCTTCTTTGAAGGTTATTCAGGTTCAACCACCTTTTCCTTTCCCTTTGTATCCTTCAAACTTGTCTCACTGCTTTCTTTTCTTTTCTTTGAAAGACCTCCTTCATTGATGACCACTCCCTTGGCCTTTTGAGTAGACTTAGGAGTGTCATTCTTGGCTTTTACCAATGTTTTTGCTATTTCCAACTCTTCAGCAGACAATCCTATTACTGCTACTACCTGTTCTGTTTCTACTGCTTTTGTTTCTGTTTCTGTAGCTTTCTCCCCCTCAAACTCAAATCCCATCCTAGAAGTACTTTCCTTCTCTACTTCAGCCTCTTGATTCTCCCCCTTGTTGAAAGAATCATTAGCATTTGACCTCTTCTTCATAACAAACTGCCTTCTCCTTTTCTTTTGCACCAATCTTGTTACCATTTTCTTCAGTTTGGTAATCTGTACTTGTTGAGACAGAATTACCAGTTTCATATCTTCTATGTCTTTTCCTTGCTTGATTACATCCATATTGATGTTGCCCATTGTTTCCATCAATTCATTATAATCATATCTGTCCTCACCTTCTCCAGGAGTGTTAACCCCTTTTGAAGGATCATGGGATCTTTTAGTAGTGGAAGTCTTCTGCCTAGCAGAAGCACCCTCCATCCCCTTGGTTTCTTGGAACCTGGGACCTTTGAATGATTGCTCATTCAAAGCTGCCATGGGGGAGGTCTTATTGATGTTACCACTGTCCTCCTCTGTGCTAGCAGGAGTAGTGGCAGCCTGCTTACCCATATGCTCACACATCTCCTCATTGAGCACCTCCTTGGGGTTGGGAGACACCCTTGTGGTTTCCCTATAGATATTCTCTAAGGGATAATTCTCCATTAAAGGGCTTAAAGGCTTTGTGGGTGAAGGTACAAGAAGGGAAGGAGCCTTATTTACCTTTTTCCTGATGTAGGAATTGGTGATTGGAGAAGTTGGTTTTTGAATAAGGGACTGTGGGATTGATATGGTGATTGAAGGTTGGGATTGGCTTTCAGTGGGTTGGTCTAATGAGGGCCTTGACCCTGAAGCCATACCTTCTTTATTGTGGGACACCACCATCATTGTAGAGAACAATGGGGTGTCAACTCCTTCCGAGTCCAGTGGAGATCTCTTCATATTTGAAAAGACCTTAACTTTGGGGATTTTAGGTACATATACCTCATCAAATTGAGGCATATCCGTCAATTCATTGGTTATAACTACCTGGACAAATCTTGGGTACATATAAAAACTCTTTTTGTTTCCCAAGTTTGACACAAGGTCATTGAAAATCATTCTTGAAAAATTGTACTTTCTGGCAGTGGCCAAGCAAACTAAAGCATAAGCAATGGTACTACTGAACTCACTCCAGCCAGTAGTCTTTTTGGAAATACAATGCATAAGGGTATGAACAAGAAAACGCCATTGGGTATAAAATTTAGCTTTTGAGAATTTGAAAACACCCAATTGGCCTCCATACCCCATTCTTGAAAGATTTGAGAACAAGTCCTCTTTAGGAATAGAGGTAATACCTGCAGCATCGTCTAGTCGTAGACAGATGCGAATCACCTCTTCAGAAACTGACAAGGGTTTGTCACACACCCTTGTCTTGATAACTTGCACACCATTTTCAGTAACAATGGTGGCATTTGCCCAGAATTGTCTCTGATGCTCTATGAAGATTGTTGGAGACGCTGTAAGAGCATACACAATATGGCTTGTCTTGAGAAAATCGACTATATGGTGAAATCCATCAGCCTACTTCGGCTTTTGAAGCATCGCGATTTCGTTGTGCTCATCAATGAACGCCATGGATGCCATTGAGCTTGAGAGTTCTTGCCTGAAACTTACTATGAGCTTGAGAGAAAAAAAATTAGAGAGCTGATGAATAGTAATCACAGAGTCGTTATGAACTTTTAGGCGGGCAAAGAGGTATTTATACGATTCGGGACATAAGCAGTATTAACCACTAGCAGTATTAACTAACTAGCAGTATGAACTGAGAGCAGTATTAACTACTAGTAGTATTAACTGCACTTACACTTTTTGAACCTTGTGAAGGTCTGAACAAGGCAACATACTTCCTGAGAAAGATGATTAGTAACAACCAAAAACAACCAAATAATAGGTATACAATCACTTTTGAAACATGAGCTCATTCAGAATTGATCATGCCCACACTTGTGACCAAGAAAGTGAATCTACCCACATCAAAAGCTTTAGTGAATAGATCAGCAAACTGGTTGTCAGTATGAACTTTAGCAACTTGAATAAGCTTCTTTTCATTACAATCTCTTATAAAGTGATACCTGATCTCAATGTGCTTTGTTTTGGAGTGCTTGACTGGATTGTTAACAATGCTTATAGCACTGCTATTGTCAATGAAGATTGGAGTGTGAATAAAGTTTATCCCATAGTCCATCATTTGATTCTGAATCCATAGAACCTGAGAGCAGCAACTTGCAGCAACAATGTACTCAACTTCTGTTGTTGATAAGGACACTGTGGTTTGTTTCTTACACTGCCAAGATACTAGTCTTGCACCCAAAAGCTAACATCCACCTGAAGTAGACTTTCTATCCATATTAGCACCACCCAAGTCACTGTCTGAATATGCAATCAAGTCAAAGTTGGATTCATAGGGATACCAAAGACCTAATCTAGGTTGCCCTCTTAAGTATCTGAAAATCCTCTTAACAGCTTGAAGATGTGATTGCTTTGGCTTGACTTGGAATCTGGCACAAACACACACTGGAAACATAATATCTGGTCTTGAGTCTGTGAGATACATGAGAGATCCAATCATTGATCTATAAAGATGGATATCAACATCCTCCCCCTCAAGATCAGCAGTGATCTGTTTGTGTGTTTTCATAGGTGTGCTTGCTGGCTTTGAGTCTGATAAACCATATTTATCCAGGATGTCTTTCACATATTTTGATTGGCTTATGAAGATTCCATATTTCTGCTGTTTCACTTGATGCCCAAGGAAGAAGGTAAGTTCACCCATTGAACTCATTTTAAAGCTCTTGTGCATTAACTTTTCAAAGTCTCTACACATTTGATCTTGTGTGGATCCAAAGATGATTTCATCCACATAGATCTGAACAAGTAGGATGTCCTTCTTACTCCTTTTAATGAAGAGGGTCTTGTCAATTATTCTCCTTTCAAACCCATTTTCTAAGAGATAGGTAGACAGAGTATCATACCATGCTCTTGGGGCTTGATGTAGACCATAAAGTGCTTTCTTGAGTTTGTATAGTCTGTCAGGATATGATGGATTTTCAAATCCAGGGGGCTGACAGACATATACTTATTCATCAATTGTACCATATAGAAAGACACTCTTTACATCCATTTGATAGACCTTGAACTTCTTGAATGAGGCATAGGCTAGAAATAGCCTAATTGCCTCTACCCTTGCAACTAGGACAAACACTTCTTCATAATCTATGCCTTCTTCTTGAGTGTACCCTTGTTCCACTAGCCTTGCTTTGTTCCAGATCACAATTCCTCTCTCATCCTTTTTATTCCTGAAAATCCATTTTGTGCCAATAGCTCTATGACCTTTTGGAAGGTCTACCAAGTCCCAAACTTCTTGCAATTTGAACTGCAGTAACTCTTCTTGCATAGCTTCTATCCAACTGGAGTCCTTCATTGCATCAAAAACCTTCTTAGGCTCAATCTGAGATAGAAAGCAAGAGAGTACTGTGTGTTGCTGATCCTGCAGCTCTTGAAGTCTGCTTTGATTCCTTGTTATCATAGGAGAAGAGATGTCTCCTATGACCAGCTCTGGAGGATGGTTCTTTTGAGTTCTAGTCTGATGACTAGGTTCTTCATTGATTCCAACTTCTAAATTTGACTCATTTAAGTCAGCTGAGGTGATCTCATCAGCTGCTTCTGGCTCTTCCTGCACTTGATTCTCCTCATCTCTTCTTTCTTCTTCACTCTGAATTAGTTCAGTCATAGTCTCTTTTTCACAGAAATCAACAGGTTCCATTGTAGGTATGGGAAATATTACAGACTAAGGAATAATGTCTTGTACTTGTACATCCCCTGATCCTCCATTTCTTGAACCTGCATGCTCATCACTACTGAAACCCAAAGATTTAGTGAGTGAATCAATGTCAAACAACCACTGAGGACCAGAACCAATAGGGTTTGGTGTGTTCTCATTGCACTTGACATTGTCACTTTCCTCAATTATTCTAGAAGAAGAATTAAATACTCTGTAAGCCTTACTCTGAGATGAGTAACCAACAAGAAAACCATCATCTACCTTCCTATCAAACTTTCCTAAGTGATTTTTGCTACAGAGAATGGTACAAGGACACCCAAATGGTTTGAAAAATCCAATAAATGGTTTTCTTTTATTTAAAAGCTCATATGGTGTCTTGTTTTTAGGCTTGACTACTAGAACTCTGTTCTGGACATAACAAGTAGTATTAACTGCTTCAGCCCAGAAAGTAATTGGAAGTTTTGAATCAGCTAACAGAGATCTAGCAGCCTCAATCAGTGTCCTATTCCTTCTCTCAGCAACACCATTTTGTTGTGGAGTCCTAGGAGCACTGTATTGCCTCTCAATTCCTTTTTCCTCACAAAAGGTATTTAGGTCATGATTTTTAAATTCAGTACCATTGTCTGACCTAATGACTTTTACCTTTTGATTTGTTTGGTTTTCAATTCTTAGAATAAAGGATTTGATCAGTCCACTTGTCTCATCCTTAGTCCTTAGAAAATATACCCAAGTAAATCTAGAGTAATCATCAACAATAACTAAGTAGTATGATTTCTTGCCTATAATCATAACATTTGTAGGACCAAACAGATCCATATGGAACAACTGAAGAGAATTAGAGATAGTGTTCAACTCTTTGGACTAATGAGAAGTTTTGTGTTGTTTGCCTTTGAGACAGGCAACACAATGATCATCACATGAAAAGACTTTTGAAGGCAAAACTCTTACAAGGTTGTTTTTAACAAGTTTATTCATAGTTTTAATGTTCATGTGACACATCCTTCTGTGCCAAAGTGATGATTCATCCAAAGATGCTTTTGAAACAAGACAGTTTAGGGATGAATCAGTTGAAACACTTTCCATATCTAAACAATAAACATTATCCTTTCTGGGAGTTCTTAGTAGTATCATCTTTTCATCACCTACCTTGAATCCAGGAGCAAGGATAATGCATTCAGAATCTGTAAATAATATACTATGCTTTTTGTCACAAACCTGTGATACACTTAACAGGTTGTACCTTAATTGCTCAACATAGAATACATCTTCAAAGGTCATTTTACCTTTGGTTACATCACCCTTACCACTGATCTTACCTCCATCTGGAGTATTACCAAAAGCAACATGCCTACCATCAATTTTCTTGAAATTCTTGAGGCAAGTCATGTTCCCTGTCATGTGCCTAGAGCAACCACTATCAACATGCCAGATGCTCTTCCCCTTGAGCTGCTGGTTGCCCTGCATATAAGAATAAACAATTAGTATTTATTGGGAACCCAAGCCAAAGTGGTCTTGGGTCTCCCTTTCTCATCAAAGTATTTACATTCCTTTTTGATGAGATTTTTAAACTGAGAGCACTCTTTACTGGAGTACTTTGTCAAGATGATTGGCTTAGCAGTAGAAACTTTAGAAGCAGTACTAACCTTAGAAGTACTAACAGAGTTAGCAGCACTAACATGTTTAGCAGTACTAACCTTGTTAGAAGTACTAATAATGTTAGTTTTAGCAGTACTAATACTCTTAGCAGCACTAACATTGGTAGCAGTAGTATTGCTTCTAGCAGCACTATCATTGTCAGCAGTACTATTTAGGAATCCACATCTTGATACTCTCCACAACAGTCTTTTTCTTCATGTGGCTTTTAGATTTAACAGATTTCTTAGCCACATGGTTCCTTTCATTCTTCCTATAACCAAAGGGTTTTTGCACAGATCTTTGAAAACTCATCCTTTGGTTTATAGGATTGAAATAACAGTATTTAGCAATATGATTGATCTTTCCACAAATAAAACAAGGTTTTGGTCTATTGATTTTACTCAGATGAACCCCTTGTTTTTGTGCCCACTGATTATTCCAGTTTCTTTGATTACCCCTCTTTTTATCATGTTTTAGGGGCTCAGATTTAGTACAAGCACACTATTTGCAAGGAACAGGATTCACAACTGTGGTCTGCTTGTAATGGACCTTACTAGACTTTCCCTCAGTCTTCTCTATGTCCTTAGATTTTACCCAAATCTTTCCACACCCCTCATTGGTAACAATATGGTTTTCTAGAGGAATCTCATCACTCACAGTGTTCTCCTTACTCTTACCAACCTCTTTCTCAGTCTTGTCCTCAGCAACTACCTCATCTAAGGGATCTATCTCAGTGGCTTCCTTAGGCAAGTCCTTCCTATCTTTGGTTTCTAGCAAGTCTGATGTAGGAGGAATGTAGTTGTTGTTGTATGGTGGTGGTGTGGTATTGTACCCAATTCCTCTTTTCAGCTTGTCATGAATCTGAGTTTGTAGTAAAGAGTCCATTGCTTTAGAAGCATTGGAAAACTTTTCTACATCTAGCTTAACTTTGGCTAGCTCCCCTCTCAACTTTTCACTCTCCTCTTTAGACTTTGTCAGTTGGAGTTCTAGATCCTTTTTCTCCCACTTCCAGTAGTTTGTGTCATATGAGTGTTGAAGTTCATTGTCTTGGAAACCTTTAATTTGTTCCTCAAACCTCACAACAATTCTCACATAGTCTTTTATATCTTTTTCTAACCTCTTAAGGTCATCACTCATATTCTGGTTGTGATCCCTGTACCTTTTAATAGTGTATATGCAAGTTTTAGAACAGAGATTAGAACTTACCTCAGTTGGGAGATCAGATACCTCTGCCATGAAAGCTTGATTTTGAATAGCCTCTTCTGCTTGATCACTCCAGTCAAACCCCATTCCTTGTTGAGAAACAAGGGCTTGAGCAAAGTTTCTATTCTGGTTAAAGCTACCAGTCTGAACTTGTTGGTGGTTATTGTGAGGCACTCCACTTCTGCATTCCCTGGCAAAGTATCCCTTCATATGACATTTATAGCATTCTACCTTTGACTTGTCAAAACCTGCTCCATCTTCTCTTCTTTGGGAGAAGTTATTCCTCCCAGTCCTCTTGATGAACTTCTTTACCCTCATGGAAAGCATGGCCATCTGCCATTTAATATCTATATCTTCAAGATCATCAGGATGAAGTTGTTCCAAGTCATCATTGATTAAAGAAGAGTTTCCATGGCTGGACAGAAAGGCTTCAAAAACAGATTCAGTACCTTTTTCTTGATTTGCTCCATTGGCAGCATTAACTGATTCAGGGTTAGCAGTAGAATCAATTGATGCTGATAGGATTGCAGCATTATGAACATATCCAGAAGGCTTCTTCTTTGCCTCCACCTCAGTTTCAAATACTCTAAGGTCATTGTACAGATCATCAAGTTCTTTTTCTTCCAATTGTTCATTCTGTCTGAATGAAACAGTATACATGGTCCATCATCTCCAAGGGACCTTAAAAACTTTCTGTTTACATCATCTTGATCAATCTGTACTCCCATAGTAGCTAGTTCACCAATCAGCTTGTTAAACCTGTCAAAAGTCAAAAGTTTGAGTCATGGACTCATTCTTAGTTGACATAAAGTTTTCATACAATTGTTTCAGTATTGCCTTCTGATTTTTCTTGGTACTTTTGGTACCAGAGAATCTTTTCTCTAGAGCATTCCAAAGCATCTGTGCATCAGTGCAATTGTAGAATTGGTGTTGATATTCATTGGGAATAGCCAAGAGCAGTGTACTCAAAGCTTTCATCTCTATCTGCCTTATCTTCTTTTCTGCATCAGTCTTTGGTGGAGTTCTTTTTCCATCTGCACTAATTTTTCCTTCATCAGATGGGCCTTTCTCAATGATGTCCCACATAGAGTAATCTGTGAGGAGAATGTATTGCTTGATCCTTATCTTCCACATGTCATACTCATTAGATCTGAGCATTGGAACCTTTGAGACAAGAGTACTGTTTGATTCAACTGTGTTTTCCATGATAAATGAAGGTTTCTGAGAATACTAGCTTTGATACCACTTGTCAGGATCTGAATACTTAACAAGAATAAACACTCAGAAACAATATTAAAGGAGTTTGCGGAATAACACTTTAATATTCAGAATATCAATAAAACAGTGAATCAGAAATCTCAACTTGTAAACTTTATTGAATGATTCAAAGCTACAATATTTCACAAACAACCTCAATATTGATGAACAGGCTCACCAATACGAATTCTACTTCTCTAGAACTAGGATTATAAACCTTGAGGTTGATTCTCTCTATGAAAGCAAAAAACTCAGAATATTGTCTAACTTCTCATTCCTAAACTATTCACAATAATTCTATACATATACTAAAGATAAAAGATAATTACAAAATATAAAAGATCTTTAGTATAATCTTCCATAGTTATCTCCAAGTTTTCCATGATTATCTTCAATCAATACAGTTGTCTTCATTACCATCCGAAGTCTTCATCTCATAAGCAACACTATCTTCATGAGCAGTATTAATACACAACAACATTAATACTCTGAGCAGTATTAAGTTCAGCAGTACTAACTACTAGCAGTACTAAATTTGCTTAGCAGTAGTAACTTCTTCTAGCAGTATTAATCTTGGTTAGCAGCATTAATCTGTCTCAGCAGTAGTAACTTCAGAAGTAGTAACCATGTTTTGCTAGCAGCATTAACCATACTTGTGCAATTCTGTAATTCCCAACAAAAATAATAACTATATTTATGAACTTATGTTTTACTTATATGTTTGAGGTTTAACAATATCGATTGTAGTTCAAAATAAAATTTTGTTTTACCATTTATCCATTACCCGTTTCGTTACCCGCTACTTTTAATGGGTAGGGTAGGATACGGATAAGGGTTTTATGAGATGGATAATTACCCGTTTCGTTAACCGCTATTTTAAATGGATTGGATAATGGATTAACCTTTACCCTACCCATATCCTACCCGTTGCCAGCCCTAGGTATGGGGACGTAGTTCAAGAGAACATAACGATAAAGAAGGTGAGTTATGTTGAAGGTCTAGGACACAATCTATTCAGCATTGATCAGTTTTGCGACAAGGATTAAGAGGTGAACTTCAAAGCCAAGAGATGTTGTGTACGAACTGAAGATGGAAAAGAACTCTTGGTTGGCACTCACAAGTCAAACCTCTAAATGATCAATCTGTCCAATGTCAAACCTGATAATGTTGTGTGTCTACTGTCTAAAGCCTCTATGCAACAGAGTTGGTTATGGCATAGAAGGTTGTCTCACCTCAACTTTCGGTACATTAACAAGTTGGTGATAGAAAATTTGGTTAAAGGATTACCTAAGATCCAATATGAAAAAAAAACATCTATGTGATGCGTGTGAGAAAGGCAAAATGAAAAGAGTTTCGCACAAGCCTAATCTTGAACCGAGTACAAGTGCTCCATTAGAGTTGCGTCACATGGATCTCTGCGGTCTAATGAGAACACAAAGCATCAATGGCAAGAAGTATGTCTTAGTGATTGTGGATGATTATTCCATATACACTTGGGTCAAACTTCTTAGATCAAAGGACGAGACTCCGAAAATCATTATCTCGTGTCTAAAAAGTGTCCAAGTGAACATCTAGAAGACAGTCAAGCTAATTCGAACAGACAATGGCACAGAATTCAAGAACAAGATTATTGAAGATTATCTCAAATCGTTCAAGGTAACAAATCAATTTTTTGTTGCCAGAACACCTGAATAGAATGGGGTAGTTGAAAGACAGAACAAAACGTTAGTTGAGGCTGCACACACGATGCTAAGCCAGTCTAACTTACCTCTATTCTTGTGGGTTGTAGTTGTTTCTACTGTATGTTATATCCATAATAGATCTATCATCCATCGTTGCTTCGGTAAAACGCCTTATGCATTGATAAATAACAGAACACCAAACATTAAACACTTTCACATTTTTGGATGCAAGTTTTACGTGCTGAATGACAAGGAGAGCTTGAACAAGTTCAGTCCTAAAGCTGAAGAAGGAATTTGTATTGGTTATTCTCACATATCAGCATTATATAGAGTTTATCTAAAGAATTCGAAGATTTTTATTGAAAGCGGAAATGTCAAATTTGATGAAGCTATGGAGATGGCTTCTCAGCACACCAGTTAAGAACCCGTTATTACAGGAGTATTAGCTTCTGGACAAATAAGTCTAGAACCTGTTTCTAGTGTTACTAATTGTGATAAAGCTTCTACTTCCACATCACATTTAACAGAATTACATTTATTATTTGAACACTTATATGATGTGTTTCTAGGATCTAAATTGACTAAACTTGTTGTGATTGACCGAAGATTCAAGTGATAATCAACCAATCACATTAGATGTCTCAATTGAACCAGTTCCTCCGGTTCAAACAAAACTCCAGTTCAAATACTTATTCAATCAGTTGAAGTTGCACAAGACATTGCACAGTCAGAAGTTGTACAATCGGTTGGATGTACAGTATTGCCTACTCAACAGACAACAAGTGTCTCGCCAACTGAAGCTTCGGCACCTAACACTTAAATCAAACCCCAACGAGAAGAAGAAGGATATTTAGATAATCAACATGATCAGTCTAGTTCCACTCCCTCACACAACAAAGTGGACCAAGGCACATCCGGTACAACAGATTATCGGAGACATTTCTAAACAGGTCTGCTACAGCGAACGAGTACTTGAAGATCCAGATTCGATCACATCCATGCAAAAGGAGCTAAACCAACTTGAAGCGCTAAAAGTCTGGAGACTTGTGCCACGTCCGGAAGGGAAACCAATTATAAGAACAAAATGGGTATTTTAAAACAAGAAAGATGAAGATGGTATCATGGTAAGAAATAAAGCTCGATTTGTAGAAAAGGCATACCGGCAAGAGGAATGAATAGACTATGATGAGACATACGCTCCAGTTGCACATATAGAGGCAATCAGAATGTTTCTAGCCTACGCTGTACACAAAAACTTCACTGTCTACCAAATGGACGTGAAGATTGCCTTTCTTAATGGCATATTGAAGGAGGAGGTATATGTCTCACAGCCAGAAGGGTTTGTAAATGCTGAAAAATCGGATCATGTCTACATCCTTGGCAAGGTCCTGTATGGTTTAAAGCAAGAAGCTCGATCCTGGTACGATGTTCTGTCCAAGTTTCTAGTCAAGTCAGGTTTCTCGAAAGGTAAAATCGATATCACTCTCTTTATTAAAAAGGAAAAAGTTGATATCATTCTCATACAAATATATGTGGATGACATAATTTTTGGTTCAACAAACCCTAAGTATTGTAAGAACGTTTCTGCTCTAATGTTGTCCAAATTTCAAATAAGTATGATGGGAGAGATGA
The DNA here is from genome assembly GCA_954870635.1 of Arctium minus. Taxonomy (NCBI): domain Eukaryota; kingdom Viridiplantae; phylum Streptophyta; class Magnoliopsida; order Asterales; family Asteraceae; genus Arctium; species Arctium minus. Next base: position 115,284,441 of record OX941080.1, on the reverse strand, counting down.
ATTTTATTCTCGGATTACAAGTTATACAATTTTCTACATGGATTTTTATAAACCAATCGAAGTACATTTCTGATATTTTGAAGAAGCTTAAAATGGAAAACTGTACTCCTATTTCAACCCCGATGGCACCGAGAACTAAGATCGGAGCTGATCTTTCTGGAAAAGTTGTTGATCTTAGAACCTATAGAGGCATGATAGGTTCTTTAATATACTTAACAGCTAGTAGACCGGATATTATGTTCTCTACTTGTTTGTGCGCTAGATATCAAGCTAAACCTAAAGAGTCTAATCTCTCAGCTGTAAAGTGTATCTTTGGATATCTAAAGGGGACTGCAGACCTTGGTTTGTGGTATCCTAAAGATACTGGTTTTGAGCTCACAGCATATTCAGATGCAGATCATGAATGTTGTATGCTAGATAGGAAGAGCACATCGGGTCACATACAATTTATAGGAGACAAGCATGTTAGTTGGGCGTCAAAAAAAACAATTATGTGTTTCCACATCAACCGCGGAAGCAGAATATGTAGTTGTTGCCAGCTGCTGTTCTTAAGTATTATGGATGCGCACACAAATTCGAGACTATGGCTTCCATTTCAACAAAATACCGATATATTGTGATTTGAAGAGTGTCATTGCAATATCGACCAATCCTGTTGAACATACGAAGACAACACATATAGATGTAAGGTATCACTTTATTAAGGATCATGTTGAGAAAGGTAATATTGAACTTTACTTCGTAAATACGGATTATCAACTTGTTGAAATATTTACGAAGCCATTGGACGAAAAGAGGTTTAATTTTCTCATTTCGAGACTTGGCATGCTAAATCTTAATACATATTTTTTTTACTTTGTACAGTTTACTTTATAAATTTTCTTCATGTCTTTATTTTTAATCTGAATGATATATGTACTTAAGGTTGTTCATGATCTCAGGGGGAGAGAATACTTAGACAAGACGATCATGATTTAAGGGGGAGTTAGAGAAAATGATTAGATGTTTTGCATTTGATATATACTGACATATTTTTGTGAATGCATCATTTCAGGGGGGGTAAGAGTAATTGACTTCTAATCATTCAGTTTAGAACTCGTTCTTTAAAGTTTTTAACTCGCTTTTCAAGTCTTTACTTTCAATAAATGTTGTTATTTTGTTTTCAATAAGACTTTGTTGCATTGACGACTTTTTGACTGAATGCAGATTTTAAGAGGGATCCCTCTCAAAATGTCACTGTATATCATGCTACGGTGACGGTTTTGACAAACAAATGTCACTATATATCATGCTATTATGACGGTTTCGCAAATATAACGTCACCATATGACATGCTATGGTGACGGTTTGAGGAAAAACATTAATTTTTTATAGACCTAAAGTGACGGTTTTAGGTTAATAGTAACGGTTTTTTATGTAATTTTGTAACGTTTTTTAAACGTAACCAAAAGTGTATCAAAAGTGACGGCAGGATAGGTGACAATTTTTATGTCCATGAAAACCGTTACCGTATTCCTATGGTAACGTTTTTAACCATCACTAAAGACCTTTTTTGTACTAGTGGGAGCTACCAAGTTTCATTTCATGTTGAGTTTGAGGTTGACTTTATGAGATTTAATGTTGAGCGTAAGAATTTTTCTAACCTTAATCTCATATTTGTTTGAAAGAGGAACGACTTTCAAACATGAAAAGAAATTTGCATAAACGTTCAAACCACTTCTCAATTCTTAAAATGTTTTCATGAATTTTAGAAGTGTGTATTTTTAAAATGTTTTCAATTATGAGCTTTCATGATTTACTAATCGTGTGTTTCCAATGATAAATACTTGTGTATTATCTTTTCAATATACTGTCAAGTATTCACACACAGGTTTAGTATTTTTTTTACTATGTTCTTACCATGTCTCAAATTGAAACTATTTTTTGATGGTTAGACACGCCTTTTCTATATTCAATGTTCGTTGAGCGTTATTTCATTCAAATCGATTCTTTGAAGATTTGTCTATACTTGATTCATATAGACAAATTCCAGTTATTTCATGACCTAAGCTTTTATTGTTAAATCATCATATTTGATCTTTTCCATACATTGTCAGATTCTCAAAACATGTCTATTGATTTCACTTCGTTCATTCAATTTCCTTGTTTTGAGAAAATTTTCTATGTTTAAAAATGCTCAAATCTTCATGATTATATTGTTGAGCATACATATAGTTGACATATGTAATTCATACTACTGTGCTCTAACTGTTGAAGTTAAACTATTGAGCAACATTATGCTTTTAGGACAAATTCACGGGATCAGTGTAAGAAATTAAAAGAACTTTTATGGATTTACGATAACCAGTGTTTCCTACCCAAGAAGTTATCATTGAGTGATCGAGAGGCAAGGGGTCAAAGTCAAAGAGTGGGTGTGTGATGAGGTAAAATGAAAAGAGAGTTTGGTTAGAAGTGAGCTTAAATGGTTAAAAGAAAGAGGGTGTGAGAACAGAGTCAAAAGAATATCAGAACTCTGTACCAAATCTTTTCTGAGTCGGGCAGCCACATCTACTGTTGGTTCACATTCTTTAGTGACCTTCATTGAAACATGCACTAGCCCATGCCAACTCTTGAATTAAACCCCACCTGCTACTCATCTTTTTCTCAACAAAAAGATGTTTTAAATTTTTATTGGGGAAGCAACACATAATCTATCTTGTCTTCATTTAGAAGATGTGGATATTGAAAAAGAAGGAAAGTTTCCCTACCTTCGCATCTCGTCCATGCACATTGAGTCCGTGTAATACTGTTGTTTCAATGGTTTACACTCTTTGAGCCTATAAAGCTAAGCAGCTTCAATCTTTGTTACACATGCACAAGCACACAAGGAATTTGTTTTCTTGTCATAACGTTCATAGAAAATTCTTTGTGATTTTCGATGATTTAATGGAATCCCTGGGGGAGTGAACATTAAAATGTGATTTCTTGATTACTTTTCAAGATTTTCGAAGATTCAAAAGTGACCTTCATTGAAACATGCACTAGCCCATGCCAACTCTTGAATTAAACCCCACCAGCTACTCATCTTTTTCTCAACAAAAAGATGTTTTAAATTTTTATTGGGGAAGCAGCACATAATCTATCTTGTCTTCATTTAGAAGATGTGGATATTGAAAAAGAAGGAAAGTTGCCCTACCTTCGCATCTCGTCCATGCACATTGAGTCCGTGTAATACTGTTGTTTCAATGGTTTACACTCTTTGAGCCTATAAAGCTAAGCAACTTCAATCTTTGTTACACATGCACAAGCACACAAGGAATTTGTTTTCTTGTCATAACGTTCATAGAAAATTCTTTGTGATTTTCGATGATTTAATGGAATCCCTGGGGGAGTGAACATTAAAATGTGATTTCTTGATTACTTTTCAAGATTTTCGAAGATTCAAAAGTGGCTTCGTGCTATTTACAAGCATTTTAACTGATTCATTTGTTGATTCAGGGTTGCACTCAATTCTGAATTTGAAAAGATTCGGAATCATTTATGAATTGACGGATGTTCATAGTTCAGTTGGAAAGATCATCGACAGAAATTGGTTGCAAACATTTCTTGCAAAGTTTTGATGAAGTAAATGTTCACGTTCATCAAAAAGAGGGAGAAATAATTAAAAGAAATGTTGATTGGAGAATGGATTGTGATAGTCACAAGGAGAAAGTAATCAAGAAATGATCTAGGGGGAGAAGATGGTTAAAAAATTAAAAAGTTGTTTTGGAGATATTTCAAAGAATTCTAAAAGATTACTGAAGTTTACAGAAAATTTCTTTGAAGATTATTTGTTGAAGCAAAGTGAGCTAAATTTGAAGATAATTTCTTTTTTGAAGCCTGAAAGAGGTTACTATGAATCTTGGGGGAGATTGTTAAAGTTTTTAAATAAGATAATTACAGACTTTGAATGAGGTTGTGAATATCTGAATATATTTCAAAGAAAATGGGAGATTGTCAAAGATTTTGAAAACACTCTTAAAGAGAAGAAAATGGGAGATTGATTTTGTTTAGAACAATTTTACCAAAAGAGGGGATATTGATGTTTCTTACCAAAGGGGGAGAATATATTTGACAAAACAAATAAGGGGGAAATTGTTGTTCAAAGAAGGAGATCGTTTGTTAGAGACATAAAGGGGGAGTTTGTTCCTTGATGATGAATTTTTTTGTAAGATGATCTTTAATCCAAAGGGGGAGATTTTTAGTGCATAAATGTTGGATCCAAGATCATTGAGATTGAAAGTCAAAGCCTTTAAAGTCAAAGTTGCTTAAAGAAGAAAGTCAATGTCAAAAGTCAAAGTCTAGTTAGTTGTTTTGTTTTTGTAAGCATGTAGGTATAAATTGGTTTTCTTGTATTGTAATCTTTAGGATACGCATTGCATATTGTTTAGAGAGAGAAATATTGAGAAAGAGAGTGCATATTGTAATTCGTGGTTTGAATCTAATACATATGGCTATTGAAATGGAAATTTGTTGTTCATCTTTATTATTGCACACATTAGGGACACACACTTTTCCTACCCGTCTCCTCATCCCACCAATATATTGCAGCCAATTTCAACATGAATAAGGCAAACATCACTTTGTCATCTTTGGAACACTTGCAAGTGTCAAAGACTAGCTCCATCTCTCTAACCCACTTCATTGCCACGATTGGATCACACTCCCTCTTGAAAGTAGGAGGCTTACAAGAGGAGAACGTCTTATAGTTGCACTCCTTAGCCATCAACGATTCGTTTGCCACCAATGGAGTTAATTGGGAATGACCACCAACTCCGGTTAAAGGTGGGCTAGTAATCTACATGCCCTCCTTACTTTCAGTCTTATCTTTACACCCCGATGCCAATTTCTTTTGATGAGCCAACAAGGCTTGCAATGTTTCTTGCAGTTTTCCCATTTCAGTAGAAAACACCTCTTGGGTCACAAAGGCTTGAGTGAGGCCTTGTCGCAGCCATAGATTGGCTCCTACGCCTTACGGTCATCGAGCTCTCATGTTGAGATGTCTCCCGCTCAACTGGGATATCCACGTTCCTTGCCCGACGGGTAACACGAGTTGTCTTCCGTTCTCGAGCTCCCACATTAGTTCCATCCACTTGAGTGATATCTCTTTGGGTGCTCTCCCTCTCCCCCTTCCACGACCCCTACCTCTCCCATGAGAGACCACTTGCCTTGAGGGTCCACAGGTCTATCCACCAAATCTCCTCAATCGAAATCGCCTCTGTGACCGGTGTTGACCTACTCCTCAACGATCGATCAGACATCTTTGCTTATTGAAATAAAACACAATTCAAAACTTGAACCAATAGTTCCAGTATAATAAGGTGAAATAAGTACATACATGTACCTGTAAATTTGCAATTACATTGGCCAAATGTAATCCTAAACTTACCTTACATGACAGTTCTCACTACCCTATTATTCATGTCCCTGTCGAGGTCCCTCCTAAGGCCTTTCTAATTCTCTTTTGTGCCCCCTACTCCCATTGTTAAGTTTAGGGACGTCCAGTCACCTAAATTCCTTAAACTACGGCTCTGATACCAACTGTAACAACTCAGCATCCCAATTCAAACTTAAAATGATATAAAATATATAACTCGCCAAAATGGCACGGAGTAGCTAGTCGTCTCATACGATTACATAATTGAGGTTTACGGAAACAACCAAAATCACAACAAAGAATTTTAAATTAGAAACTAAGTCTGGGAGACTAAGCAACGACTATGAACTTTCTTCTAGCCATAAAGGACCACAAGATCAAATCTTCTCTTTGGCCTTACTCGAGCCCTCGCCTAACCGTTTACCTGAAAATGGTTTTAGTTTTGAATAGCGAGGGTTAGATCACACCACCAATAATAAACATCACACCACCAATAAATTTAAAGCAAGTGTATAAGCATGTATAAACAATCCACACTTTAAAATGACATTCACACAAACGGCATATGTTGATCGCACACGCTATAGTCACACACACACACACACACACACGTGACAACGTGTTCGACTCACACTACCTTAAAATGGGAAACACCCCCGATTCATGCCATCAGATGCCTACCCAATATGTATACATACACAATGAATTACATTTCATAACAAGATAAAATATGCAATTTAACAATCATCTCATGCGTTAAAAGTTCATACGTCAAGCAAGTTAAGTTTAGAAAGACTCCCCTTTCGTCCACGCTTAGCTCTTTCTCACTCGACCTATGGATCCTCAAACAAAACACCTAATTACACCACACACACAAGGGTGATAAGTCCCTCAATTATCCCCCAAAGTCTTCTCCCAACATCCCTAAGAAAGTCCCTAAAAGACACCTCAAACCTAGCTCCAAACAAAAGACGAATCAACATGGAGAAGTACTCGACAAAACTCATCGCGGTTTACTGCGTGGCCCAACTGGGGTGAGACCCGTGCGGTACTTCTAGGTAGTGTTGTCGTGGTTATTCACGAGACCCAAACCGTGTCGAAACCCGTGCAGTGCACTATTCGGCCTACACTAATTTTCCAACAAAAAACTCACCCAAACTCGATCCCAACCCATCTCAAATCGATTTTTGAGCTATAACATCAAAGGGGTTGATATTCCAAACCTTTAAGGCAAGACCCATCAAGATACCTCTTGACCCATTTAATTTCATCCATTAAAACCCCAATACCTACTAGATGAAGAAACCTTAAAGACACACACACCATTAACGGTGGTTTTAATTGAAACTAAAGAAAACCCAAATAGAGACTCCCAAACCCCAAGGGTTTCAATTCAAAACACACAAATGAGTAATCCCTCTCATTACTGAACAACAAAATCCAACAAGAAGCATAAGAGACTAATGGAGGAAGTGATACCTTGGTAGAGAAGAAGTTAAATCTTCCCAAAATGCTTTTCCCCTCTGATTTGCTTCAAGAATACACTAAGCACTCTCTCTCTCTCTCTCTTGCTCTCCTAATCCAGACTCCAAAGTGCACATATGAGGGAATGAGGGTTTAGGAGAGGGTTTTATTCCCTTCTTATTCCATATTTTACAATTTGATCCCTGCAGTTTGAGATTCATTAAAAACCTTTCTCTCAAATGAAAGTTGAGGGAAAGGAGAGTTAATGGGAAAAATTGCCCCTCATTAATGTAACAACCCAAACACGATAATAGCATAAACATGCAATAAGAGTATGTTGGTCGTAACAATCTAAATCCAAACAATACAATATTCTCAAGGTTTAGCAGCGAGTAAACACTTCCACGGCTGAGATATTAAAAGTCTAAAACTAACTAAAAGGGGTCTTCTCTAGCCTTCATCCTGCTATCAACATCACAGGTTCTCCTTTCCCTTGGAGGAGCTCCCGACTACATTCTTACCTGAAAATGGTTTTAAGTTTTGAAAAACGAGGGTTAGACCATTAGGTCTAGTGATTTCTCTCTCAATAGAACATTTCAAAATGTCCCAAAACACAATGCATTCTGCCATAAGACCCTTTATAAACAATTAATAACATCAACACATACATGGGTATTTGCACAGTGTTCATAGCTGCCCATCACTTCTCGGTGATGTCCACTCTCGGGGCCCCAATAGATCCCCATGGACCCCGGTCGATGACATGCCTATGTGCACATGAAACGGAATCATGGCACAAGGATATGTATATATTCATATGTCTCTCAAAGAATTGTTATAATTCCATGGTACCCTAATCCCACTGTGCAATCCCCACACAAAACCAGTCCATCATTTCATGCTATAAATTATATAGAGGATGCATGCTCGATATCAAATCATTTCATGTAATAGTATGTTCAAAGCATTTATGAGTCAAATCCATGCCATCATGTCAAACCATAATCAGTGATTAAAAACATGTATCAATCATTCGTCAATTAAGAAAAGGTGTAAGGGAACTCACCTGAGCTTCGACAAAACACCACACGTCTTAGAACACAAATATGACCAAACCGAACACCTAAATTGGACGACATAAGAATGGTGTTAAACCATCTAAATCATCCTAGAATCATCTATTTCAATCTTTAAGACAATCCCCTAATCGATGCTACGATCCTAGCCTAAAACGAGAAACGAAGCAAAAACTGAAAAATTGCACAACAGTGCTCAAAGCGACTTTGGGGCGACCTAACCCTCTTCAAGGTCGTCTTCGACACTGTCCGACCCTGCACGGAGGTTTCAGCAAAAATCCTCGAAGCCACTTGCACCCAAACCTTCCCAATTGGGGTTAAGCCCCAAAATCGATAGAATCAACGTTCTAAACCATTTTAACCAATATCCTAACATCAAAAACACATTTTATCCAACCAAAATCCACCTCTTAATCTCACATTTAAAACCAAAAACACAAGCTCTTGACATTCTTGAAGATACCATTGAAATGGTGATCAATCTCAATGAAATCAATTGAAAGACTATCAAAACCAATTCAATCAAGCTTTTACCAAGTTTTCTAACTCAAAAACTTATAGAAATGAAGAAATCCTCCTTCCTTGCTTTTCTTCAAGATTGCACCAAGTTGTATCAAACCTTCAAGCCTCCATTGCTCTCCCTGATTTCTCTCCAAAACCGTATTCACCAAATGAGGATGATAAGAGGGTTTCCCCTCTTTAACCTCTTATTTGCTAACTAGTCCCTAAAAACATTGAAATTTTCATTTATCCCGTCAAACTTCCATAAACTTCAGATTTATAGGTTTAATGTTATGACAATTAACGAAAGATTACTTATCGTTAATTGATATAGATTATAAGGATTAACTTTATATTTAATTCTAAACGAAAAGAAACATAAAAGTGCGAGCCTTAGTGATTTGGTGGCTTGTTTTTCAAATTCGCATTTTAACCACTACCACCTAAAATGGTTTTACAATATATGCCATCGACTATTCACTATTCCATAGTTTTTCCTTTTAGTGGATTTTTTTTTCTAATTTTAATTTCTTTTACTTTTTGGTTTTCTTTAAAAATAAATAAATAGTTATAAATATAAATATTGTTAATTTTTTTTATAATTATATAATTATAAAAATAAACATAAACAATGTGTTTTAACATATAAATACAACATAAAATAATCTATATTATATTCGATTATTCTAAAATAACGTTATCCGTAGTATAATTAACACGTAAAAGCCGCATATACTTCTGTATTCGCTCTGAATACGGAGTAGCCCATCTAACAGCACACAAATAACTGTAATGGAAAAAATGTGCTATAATAGTAGGAAACGAATATCTTTCTGCCATATCTAATTTCACATAATGGTTACAATTAACGTACCCAATTGTAAAAACATGTTGATACCACGCTGGCGGAGTGGACCTAAGCGGCAAGTACGTCCCACTGTCGTCCATACTTATAACGTGTAATATATCACATTATATTTTGAAGCAATCAAGACATCTATTTCAGGCATCGTCATCCAGTGTTCAACTGGTGCACCTTGATCTGATCGAAAGAAGTTTAAAGTGTTGTAAGTAATATTTCAATGTTCACCTCCAAAAGCGTTGATGTATTATGTCTTGTGTGTATCTAACTCTTCCATTAAGTTAAACCGAATTGTGGGCCATATAGCTACGTGATGTAAGGGTGAAACATTTCTGGGAAATTGATTGATGTATGGATGTGCATTATAATCATTCGAAAATATATGCATTCCAGTTCGAAAATGGTTAAACGAAAACTCACCTCCATAATGATATACGATAACACGAAGTTAATCGGTAACGAAACTCTAAACTGAACGATAATCCGAATCAAATAAACACGTATCACAACTAAGAAATTAAACTTTTCCAAAATTCAAAACCAACTCAAAGCTATGAAATTTCTAGATAAAATTAAATCTTAAAAGTTTAAAACTTAAACCCTTTTACATAAAAAAAAAATCCAATAACACTCATTGTTGAAATCGATGAGTAGCTCATCCAATATAACAGTTTCAAAACAAAACCCAACACTTGGGATGACAATTGAAGAAAAATATTTATGTGTAATAGGATTTTTTTGCATTTAATTAAATTTGACTAACATAAAGAAAAATATATTTTACAATGTTATAATAAAATCAAAAGTTACAAATTTATAAAATAAATGGAAAATAATAAAACACAAACACGCACACAGAGAGTACATAAATATATATATATATATATATATATATATAAAGATAATATATATATATATAAACAAATAATATATATATATGTCAAGTCATATGATAGATTAAACCTTAAAAATTATTGGAACAATTTCTCATGCATTCAACAACCTTTAAATAAAAAAAGGGTGTCATTAGCATTGTCCAAAGTATTTTCATTAGATTCTCTAAAATGGATAATTAGAGTTTAAAATCTTTTAAAATATATATATATAAATATATATATATACTTAATTTTAACATATTCTCTATTTTAACAATTATAAAAGTGTACCCGTGCAATGTAATGCAATATATTTCAATTTTAATGTTTCGTTTTATTTTCTGTCTTTGTGGATTTTATAATACGGTTTTGTGTGGTTTTGAAAAAGCAATAATGTTTTTTTTATAAATTTATTTAATTTAATTTTTATTATAATTATAATTTAGGTTTAGTAATGGGATAATTTATTTTAGGTTTAATAATGTATCACTTTTTAATAAAATAATAATAATTATTATGTATTGTGTTAAAATTCAATGATTATCCTAATATATTTTATATTATTTATATTTTTATAATATGTTTATCCTGTATTTAATTATGTTTATCAGTTAGTAATGAATTCGAACATCCAACTTTAAATTACTGTACTTGTTTGTCGTTTACTTGTAATCCTGAATTTTAAGTAATATACATCAATAAATAATAAGGAATGTATAAAATTTTGTTTTTAATAGTTTTTCTCAAATGCTTTATAATATAGTATAGATAATATTAATTATATTATTAAATATTGTATACAACTAATAAAATATTATTTCTTTCATAAATATTTAACATCAATGTTTTTTCATTAATGAGAATATAATAAAAAAATGTTTCATGGTAATCATTTTTGGAGAGTTTCTCCAAATTTGAAGAATTTCACTATCTCTCATGTTTTCTCCATTTTTGAGAATCCGTTGAATAAAAAATTTGCCTATTTTGATTAATCTGTTGAAGATGCTATAAGAAGTTCAAAATTATATTTTCATTAATATGAGACAAATTGTAATATAAGGGTCTGATTGATTCGTAATGGAAAAGATCTGGGAGGATTTGAAATTTAAATCCATTTCAATTTCGTGTTTGGTTTGTAAGATTGTTTCAATTTGAAATTCATCAAACATAGGATTTTGAATTTCCACGGGGTGGTTGAGATTTCACGAGATTCCTTAGGATTTGTATATAATGATGTTTAAAAATATGTTAAAAACATTTGTTTTCTAATAATCAAATAATTAAAAGATAATTTAATTATTTTTATAATTTTTTAACAAATTTTTTTATAAAAAATAGAATTCAATTCAATTCCAAATTCTACAAATCAAACACATCAAAGATTCCAAATCATTCCAAATCCAGATCCCTTCAATTGCAAATCCTTTTATGAAATCCAAATCCATCAAAACATTCCATCAAATCAAATGTCCCCTAAAAGTATTGGGGAGTAATAACATAATTTTACGAGAAATGAAAAGAAATCACGACGGATGTGAAAGAAGATAATTGTTTCGATAATCATATCTTAATAGTGATTATGTATAACAAGCATACATGTGACAAATAGATAAATTGGGTCGAATGAGATATCGAATGAAATATCAGGCGATGAGTCAAATAGAAAAGTTAAGTAGGGCAGATTACATGAAAATGAAATGTACTTTAGCTCTGTTTTTATCTTTGAGAACTATGTTTCTGATGTGCAATTTAAGGCTTGACGTGCAATTTAAGGCTTGATAGATTAATAGCATATAACAATCAATACACAGATTAAGAACACAAGTTTATTGATCAATCACACGAATTACAATTAATCACAGATCTAACATATATAGTCACAAGTCTCACGTAGTGTTCTTTGTGTGTGCGAAATCTTACCAACTCTCTGATTATGATTCTATGCACGTGTCTATTAATCTAACAAATAATTCTATTTATACTAAGTCAACATTCGTTGACTTTACAACCAAACCCTTCCACTATCAAACAATTAAAACTTTTGACCTTTTAATCTGGAATACAATTTTTGATCTAACAATCTCCCCCTTTGGATTCAAGATTAAAAAAAAAATTGGCAATTATCTTCAGGTCTTCTTATCTTCAGAAATGATCTTCAGCATACAAATCTTTTCAACTTTAATCCTTGAAAACATTAACATCTTTAACAAACTTTGAAACTTTGACATCTTGAACATTTGAAGTAAATCTCCCTCTTTGGCTTTTTCAACAACTTGTCGCTTTGGTCAAACTTTAATCTCTCCTTTGTCTTCACCAAAATTTCATATTCTTCAGACAACTATTCTTCAAATTCAAACTTTGATTCTGCTTTCAAAATTATCTTTGAAATAGTAAACCATCTGACTTTAACATCTTCTCCTTTGAATCAATTTGAAATCTAACTTCGTCTGACTTTGAAACTTTGTATATATCTCTCCATTTCTGAAATCTGACTTTAAACATCTTCTCCTTTCATCACATCTCCTTTTGACACTTCTTTCGCTTCGCCCTTCTTGATAATATCAACTCTAATCTGGCTTTGAAAACTTTATATTTCTCCCCCTTTTTGATGAATTGTGAGAATCAGAATCATCAAAACTTTTTCAAGGTCAGCACAGTCTTTGAAACTTCTCCCCCAATTAATCAATGTAGCACAGTCTTCATGATTAACAATCTCCCCTTGTTGGTAGGATATGAACAATCTCCCCCATGTATGAAAGTAATGAAACTTCCCCAACTGATCTGATAATGAGCCGTCAATTCATGAAAGTATTCATCCGAATCATTTCAAATTCAGACAAATTATGAGTTGTAACCCAGAATCATCAGATAAAACAGTTAGGAATGCCTGTCAGTAACACAAAGTTAATGTGTACAACAAATGCACAATGTAAGAGCTTGAGATGATGTTCACTCCCCAGGACTTCCATTCAATCATTGAAAAACACAAGGTATTTTCTATGAATGTTCTGATAGAAAAATAAATTTTCTATGTGCTCGTGCTTGTGTTATGAAAGAATTAGAACAATGATTGTTGTTTAGGCTCAAAACTATGTAAACCAATGAGACAACAAAGGTTATACATAGACTCAAATGTGCATGAAAAAAGGGTCGAAGGTGGGGCAACTTTCCTTCTTTTTCAATATCAGTATTGATAATCCAAGATCGTTCTAAATACTAGAGAGAGAAAGTAGAGAGAGAGTTGAGACGTGAAATCAGAATTGTATTCAATATGCGCTTCCAAAGTTACAAGGAACAAAGGCCACAAAGGAATTAAATACCCTTCGCCAATACCAGATATAAAAGCATTCTAAACACAGTATTAGACCAAGCCTATAAATACAATGATTACTATAAAATCTGACTTAACAATCTCCCCCTTAGTAATCATTGGCACTGTGGTCTTCAAAATCCATCTTCAAAATCAACTCAGACCATCTAGGCAACTTAGAGAAGCTTCTAGACTTAAAAAAAATTTCTTCTCAACATCTTTCAATCTATATGCCTTTGCTGCCTTGACAAGACTGGACCTATTTGTAATAAGCTTGAAATAACAATCGGTTCATCAGCTTGTGCTCTAAACGACATATCTCTTTCAAATGTACTCGAATAAGTTTTGGTGGTCGGAGCTAGAAAAGCAGAAGGACTAGTATAGTTGAGAAAATAGAATCTTAAGCGAATCTTGAGCAGCAGATAAACGTTTGAACTATTTATCTCTTTAACTTATCCTTAACTTCTCCCCCTCATGACCTTGATGATCTGGATCAACTTGGTCATGCTTACTTTGGAGACAAGACAACTTCAGATCTGCAAAATTCAGAATAAATGAGAAAGGGAAGATTTTGCGCTACATGTTGATGGCGCAAACTTAGATTTGCGTTACCTGAAGGAGGCGCAAAGTTGAGTTTTGCGCAACCAACTGTTGGCGCAAATCTGACTTAAACTCAGAAATTAAACACCTGTTGAGCTCTTTTACTCCCCCTACACAAATGCACTAAATATGACAATTCAAGTTAGCATTCGTATAGAAAATCAGATACTCCCCCTCGAAATCAGATATGATCTTTCAAAAAAATTCTCCTTATTTACTCCCCCTCGAAAAATGCACAGACCCATTAACACATATATGAGAACACAAGAATCGAAACATCAACGTAGAAAGAAAAATATACTGAATATGTATTTTGAAAAAACTAAATATATAAAATTTTAAACACTAAACAAATTAAATTCTACTCAGTAAAATATATCACAAATTAATCCATCAGTTGAAATCAAGTGTATGTTGTTGGATACAGATACAAGTTTCATTGCATATCAAGTTAAGACATGTTCAGTTTCAAAAACTTTCATCAATCTATTCAGTGTGCTAGCATGCGAACTTCGATTAGCTTCAAGAAAATGCAATTCTAAAAATATAATAGAGAACTTTGCCTTTACTCACACTAAGCTGTCAAGAATTAAGACTTTCACAAATTTATAGATTTATCGCAACTCAAACATATCACCAAGTATCATGACATGTGTGCTCATTGGCATCTTTTAGCATTGTGCACATTGGCATCTTCACATGAGTGTGCTCTTTGGCATCTTTTAAGCTTGTGCACATTGGCATCTTTTAATCAAGAAGTTTGGTAAGTAAAGAGCATGTCGTAAACGTAACTTTCTATCTGATCCTATTGCAGGATTTGGGTCAGCCGCTCCCAGACCAGTTGGCCTTAGGGGACTAGGTGTCAAGCACCTCTTGGAGCTTACTCTCCCATATCAGAAAGGCTACATCGACACATCCTAAACCCATTCATACCAGTAGACATGACTTTCGATCTGGTTCTATAGAAGGATTTGTGTTCGATCACTCCCAGACCAAATGACTTTAGGGGACCAAATGACAAGCATCCCACAAATCTTACTTTCCCAAACGAGAAAGGTAACAGGTACAAACTTTTAAACTTAGAGATGTCTGTATTTTATGTATTTAATAATCATCTCAATCACTCGGTTTTACATCAAAGTGCTTAGCCCATATTTTCATTACAATCCATAATTCAGACATTTTAGGTTTTCTAAGCATTGTAAACTATAAATATTCCGAATAACACAACTTTAAAGCAATATCAAAAGTTTCAAACATGTTGCTGACCATTCGACTTTTGTTAGACTTGATATTTGAGCATATAAAACTTAGATATAAACAAAGCAACTTGAAGATTTTATCCTAGACACACATTTTATTCAAAAGAAAGAAAAACTGTACAACTTTTACTTTTATAGAATAAAATTTGTGAAGGTTTAAACTTTTAAATCCAACATGCCGATTTTTGAAAGCAGAAAAGATTAAAACGTTTTTCATTTAATGCTTTTGTAAAAAAAAAATATTGGCAAGATGATATTTAGTTAGAACAAAATATAATTCAATAATACCTTCTTCCACACAATGTATAATGAATTGGTGTCTCATATCTGTTGAGGAGAAATCCCAACATTTGCTGGGAATGCCACAAGCATCCAGCGCCCTCACCTTCGACTCGGGAGTACGTAACTGGCCGGGACTAACAGCCCGACCCGCTGGCTCCACGAAACTGGTGCAGGCCCTCATGTCCGCCTGTCGCTTAGTACGAGGCTTTGCGCTACCATGGTTTAAGGAAATAAAGTTGCGCCTTCACCACCAGCAATTGCTTTTGGTGTAGTGGTAAGCGCTTAATCCTAACAAGTTAAGCGTGCTCAGGCGAGAGCAACCCTAGGATGGGTGACCTCCTGGGAAGCTCAAGCCTTGGGACCTAACAATTGGTATCAGAGCGAAGTCGCGGGTTCGAGTCTCCCAGTGTGCAAATGCTGGGGGGGGGGGATTGTTGAGGAGAAATCCCAACATTTGTTGGGAATGCCACAAGCATCCAGCGCCCTCACCTTCGACTCGGGAGTACGTAACTGGCCGGGACTAACAGCCCGACCCGCTGGCTCCACGAAAGTGGTGCAACCCCTCATGTCCGCCTGTCGCTTAGTACGGGGCTTTGTGCTACCATGGTTTAAGGAAATAAAGTTGTGCCTTCACCACCAGCAATTGCTTTTGGTGTAGTGGTAAGCGCTTGATCCTAACAAGTTAAGCGTGCTCAGGCGAGAGAAATCCTAGGATGGGTGACCTCCTGGGAAGCTCAAGCCTTGGGACCTAACAATATCAATGTTCTAGGTCTGGTTGCTCAGACTCTTGAAAAAAAATTGAGATAACTAGAGCAACGTCATTATCAGAGAAAAATGCAGCGGAATAAAGTAGATGCACTCACAGTTTCTCATTCGTCCAGAAGCTAAATGCAATGAAGAACGAGTCCTAAACTGATATGTTTAGAAGTTGAAGTCAATTGAAGTACGGGTTCTGAGCTGATTTACTCAGAGCCATTGTTCTCTTACTCCCCCTTGACATTAGGTGCCTGCAACTGAGAATCAATCGTTGGTTTTGGTACCCACTTATATTTGGGTCCATGTTTGTTAGTTGCAGTTCTAATGGGAGAAAATTTGTTAGATTTAACATAAAAATCACGAGAAAAATAATCAGATAAATTAACAGAATCATCAGTAGAGGACGAAGCATAATCATCTGAACTTGAACTAGAGGAGGAATAAGAGACATCTTTTTGCAATTTGAATCATTTGCTTTATTGAATATTTGAAAATTTTATTATAAGAAGCAAATGAATCATTTCTACAAAGTGTGTCTACATTTCGGTCCTCATCAGTCGCATAGTCATCAGATTTCATCTTGATCCTCCATATCTGCCTTGTAGGATCCCTCAAAGTCCTATCTGAAAATTTTGAATCACAAGAATTAGAATTTTCAGAAATAACAATATCTTGTTTCTTTGATTTCTTTGACCTTCTTCTTTTACGCTTAGGTTTATAATAATCATCATTTAGCGTAAAAGATTCATCAAGAATTTTCGATTTAAGAATTGAGTCTGAAGAAACAATTTTACCTAACAAGCCCAACTGATCAGACACTAAACCTGAATTTGCCTCAGAGTCAGAAAAATTTCTAGAAAAGATTTCAGATTTTAGAACTTCCTTTTTGTTTTCGTTAAAATCAGAAGAAAGACCAGAAACAGAATCTTGTTTTTTAGAAATTAATATTTCTTCAAGACTAGACGTCATGAAAGAAGGAATTACATCAATTTCAATTTCTCTTTGAATATTTTGTTCTTCCATTTTATCATCAAGATAAATGATTTTGCTTTCTAACACCAATAGAGGAATATATCTCTTAGAATCATAAGAAACTAGAGATATATATTATTTATCAGTTTTAGTGGCACAGATATCAAAATAATTATCAGACAATGAAGATTTAATAGGAGAAATGTCATTTAAACTGTTTATGTTCTTTTTTGATTTATCGGGAAAATATTTAGCATTTTCGCGCGTGTAAACAAAAGAAATTTCCTTTTTCTTGTTGTTCATTTTTTTCTCATTTTCGATATCTAAAACTTGCTTTTCATTCATCCAATCAATTTTAAATTGAGGAGCATATCTAGCAACACTTGGATAATCGAATTTATATAAAGTGGGGTATTTTTCTATAGCATTGTTTAAACAATGAGGATTTTCAAAACCAAGTCCCCATTTTTCTTTGATAGACTCATAACTCCGTGGTTTGTTCAAATAAATGGTTTGTTCAGTTTGATTCCTTCGATATAATTTTTCTTCCAACTCATTTATTTTATTTGAAAAATTATCTTTTATTTTGGTCATTTCCATCAAAGAATCAAGATAAGTCTTATTTGAAATTTCCAAATCATCCATTTTCTTTTGAAAGATTTCTTTTGTATGAATCAAAATATATTTTTCATCTTTCAAAGAAATTTGCAATTTGTCAATCAAATTTGACTTTTCTATGATTAAATGCTTTTCAGATAATAACTTTGAGCGTAAATCATGTAAATCATTTTTATGATATTCATCTATGAGGATATAAATTTGAAATCGAATTCAGAAGGTACCTCAGATTCATCAGTTGAATCTTCATCATCATCATCATCAGTCTGATCATCTCCTATGAAGCACATATGAGCAGTTACCACATTGTCAGTTTCATCGTCGGAGTGATCTAGCCAGAATTCTTCTTCAACCAGCAAAGCAGTTCCATTATCTCTTTTCTCAGCTAGTTCCAGTTTCTTTCGATAATACGCAGAATCCCGAACTACCTTCACTCGACACTCCTTGGCAATGTGGCCCGACTTTCCACAGTTGCAGCACGCAGTAGCTTTCGTAGTCTCGGGCACTCTGACAGGATCATTTTTCTTAGACCCTGAAGTGAAACGAAGGTTGTTGGAACCTGAACGAGGTTGGAACTTTTTATTGTAGTGTTGAGAGATAAGGATCATCGCTTTCTGAAGAGCTTCACCATCCTCATCAGTGGCCCCGTCATAAGCATTATCAGACAATGCTTGTTCAGCTAATTGACTCGTGAGAAGTGCAACCGAGTCCACTGTCTTCTTATTCTTCTTGTCAAGTTTAGCTTTCTTCTCCTTGACTATATACTCATCTGTCAGCAAAATCTCATACATCTTTGGATTTGCATGGTAGAGATCTGGACATCATTCCTCAATCGGTGGCAAGATTTATTCCATTCCGGTTGAAGAGAATTGAGGAACTTCAGATTGGTCTCTAGCTCAGTCTTGGTCACTTTAATCTTTCGCAGATCATTTATCACAACACAGAACCTGTCAAAAACACTTTTCAGAGACTCGCCGTCTTTGGCTTTGAACTCTTCAAAATTGTTCATAAAACGCGTATGCCGAAGTTGTGTTGCAACAGTAGACCCAAGCATAACCTTCTCTAGATGTGCCCACATTTGCATTGGATTGTTCTTGTAACAATCAATCCGGTTGTAGATAGAATTTGGCAAGGCTAGCATCAGATTAGCCTTTAATTCACGATCAACTTTATTTTGTAAAGACTCTTCGGCAGTGTATTCATTGGTAGGCTTTATCACCCTAGTAGCCAATGTATTTTCAGTTGCAGGAATCTCTTTCAAGGGTGTTTCAAAAGGTCCTTGAGTGAGTATCTTCATCATTTTATCTCCGTTTGCTTGACGCTCGATGAAGTTAATAAATCGATCTTGCCATTGAGTGATATCATTCTCATTGATCAAGACTGGAGGCCGAGTATCTGTTCCCAACGACATCATGATATCGTTTTTGTAGAACTGAGTTTGAAGAGAAAACTTTGAAGAATCCATAGAGATAATAAACGCCAAGTCTGGAACAGAGAGACTGGCGCAAATTGAGATTTGCGCGACCTGAGGATGGCGCAAACTTGCTTTTGCGCTAGACGAAGATGGCGCAAACTTACTTTGTGTGAAGCGTTGGTGGCGTAAACTATACTTTGCATTAGATGATGGTGGCGCAAATTAGTCGTTGTGTGAAACGATGATGATGCAAATGAGTTTTGCGCGATATGTTGGTGGCGAGAACCTGTCTTTGCTTGAGCAGTAGGTGGCGCAAAAGTAACTTGCGCGAGACTAAGATGACGCAAAACTGATTTGCGCGAAACTAATATGGCGCAAACGTTCACTTTGTGCGAGATATAGGTAGCGCAAACTTAATTTTGCGCGAGGAACTGAAGAACTAAACTAGAACTTTGCTCGAACAACAACTGGCGCAAACTTGAACTTGATGAAAAAATTTAGAACCCCTGATAAACTTGGTGCAAAGTTTGATGATCTTGGCGCAAACTTGAAGAAGAACTTCGCGCAAAACTAGATGAATCTAATTGAACTGGCGCAAAGTCTTGATGAACTCGCGCAAAATTCAAATCTGGCGCAAAACGTGAGAAAATCAAGAAAAACTTCCAAAAATGATTACTAATTTGAAAATGATGAATTTTGCTCACACAGAAGTGATCGAAAACAATTTTCTAACAACTTTGAATCAAACAAATCAATCAAAAACCGCAAAATCGTGAAATCTTGAAAAGAACAGTACGCTTATCGACTTTTCCAGAAACTTGAAAAAAATTGAAATTGAAGATCAAAAATCGATTTTCTTGCAATCTGATGTGAATCAAATAAGTTCTTCTATTAAAATCGAATATAACAAACCAATCTACAAGAAAATTCGTTAAAAAACAGTCTAAATTTGATGAAAAATAAAAAAATGAGATTTTCTTAAAAAAATCAAGAAAATCGATCAAATTTTCTGATTCAAACACAAGTTCAGAATCAAATTTCGTTTCTCTCAAATCTCTTAGATTCAGATTAGGCTCTGATACCAATTGATAATCCAAGCTCTTTCTAAATCCTAGAAAGAGAAAGTAGAGAGAGAGAAAGTAGAGAGAGAGAGTTGAGACGTGAAATCAGAATTGTATTCAATATGCGCTTCCAAAGTTACAAGGAACAAAGGCCACAAGGGACTTAAATACCCTTGGCCAATACCAGATATAAAATCATTCTAAACACAGTATTAGACCAATCCTATAAATACAATGATTACTATAAAATCTGACTTAACAAGTATCTTCCAAGTGAAGAACCAATAGCGTATGTGCTGCTTCCCCAGAAAATGTGAAACATTCTCTTTTTAAGAAAAGAATGAGTAGCTGGTGGGGTGTTTGCAAGAGTTGCCATGGGCTAGTTTCCTATTTCAATAAAGGTCACGAAGAATTGTGAACCAACAGTAATGTGGTTGCACGACTCAGAAAGATTTGGTGCAGAGTTTGATATTCTTTTACTTTGTTCTCACACCCTCTTTCTTTTAATCATTTAAGCTCACTTCTAACCAATATCTCTTTTCCATTTTACCACTTCACACACCAACACTCAAATCTTTTGACCCCTCTCCCCTCGATCACTCAGGGAATACTTCCTGGGTAGGAAACACTAGTTATCGTGAATCCATGGAAGTTCTGTTAAGCTCTCACATTGAATCCCATGTATTTTTGTCCTAAAATAATGTGTTGCTCAATGATTTTCTTGACATTAAAGCGCATGAAATCAATTGTCAGTATATGTATGCTCATCAAAAGTAAGAATGAAATTTGAGCATTTTAAGCATTTAAGATTTCTCAAAACTTTATAAGAATGAAGAATAGAAATGTTTTGAGAATCTGACAATGATTTAAATCAGATGAAATATTCATGAAGAATTAGAAATAAGGGATATCAAACACGAATGTTGTTTATATGAACAATATATAAACATTTTAACAATGAAAGCACATTTCATCAGTTTAGAAATGACGTCTGATCTCAATCAATGTAGAATAGCAAACGGGAGTATTACCATATAAAGATTTAGCATTTGATACATGGTAATAACAAAGTCAAGAAATATACTGAACCGATGTGTGTATGAATACTTGACAAAGTATAAAGACAAGACAATTACGCAGGTATTTGTCATTGGAAACACACGGTCATATAGTCATCAAAGTATCCAAAGTAAAATCATTTAAAGTCGCACTTCTCAATTCATGAAAACATTTTAAGAATGTGAAGTGGTTTGAACATTTGAAGAAACCATTTTTCACAAGTGAAAGTTGTTCATCTTTCAACAAGTGATAGAGTTTGAGATATAGAAGATATACCTGTAGTATATATTATCTCAACTCTCCCTCGAATGAATATCATCGTTTAAGTATCCTCGACAAAACATCAGATATCCTCCCCCTAAATATCTGTAAAAAGTCAATTTATTAGAAAAATATAACAATGAAAGCACAACTTGCTATTATCTCATCCCCCTAAAAGATATAGAATAAACCATATTTAAGCATCCATCAAATTAAAAAACTTTTAGAAAAGATGTTATCATTTAAGCATCCATTAGTAGAAAAACATTTAAGAACGGGTTCTGAACAATAGTATTCAAAAACCATGATTACATATTCTCCGGTGAGAATAGTAATATTCAGTTTACCAATGAAGACCGGGTCCTGATCTGATGTAACCAGAAACCATCTTGATCTCTGAGGTACGAGTCCTAGACTTCTTTGTCTAAAAGTCATTGTTCTTTGACGAACGAGTTCTGAACTGTTGTATTCATAAGTCTTGTTCTTTTTCATTGATGATCGAGTCCTAAACTGTAGTATTTAGAAACCATCGTTCTTTCTCCCCTTTAGTCTTTAGATGTCTGTAACACAGGTTTAGCTTTTGGTATCCACTAGTATTTGGATCCTGAATTGTTAGTTGTAGTTCTAGTAGGATAGATATAATAAGAACCATACCAGTTATTTTCATAATTTTTATTAACAAAATCATTTAAACCATAGTAGGAACAACTAATTTTCTTTTGTGCTAACCTGATGAGTTGATTTATAGTGTAAACTAGATCAGGTTTGCCAAAAGTTTTACCTTTAGAAGCACTGTTACTTTTAGCATTGAATGCATGCACAAATGATTTATCTTCATTCTTCTTCTCCTCCGAAGATCCTTTAACTCTCCAAAACCAATTCTCTTTATCTTTCTCATCTTTCTTCCTCCAGGTCATTTTCTGCTGAGTTTTAGTCCTTTTGATGTGACCTGAACCATCAACATTTTTGTCATAGAAAAGGTTAGAAGAACAAATCTCATCATTTGATCTAGAAGTATGACTGTCAATTGAATCAAATAAAGGATTAATAGAAACATGTGTGAAAATTGAACTTGCTGTTGATTTGAATGAGCATTCGGATGCAGCTAGATCATCTCTTGGTGATTGAGCTATTGATTCTGGAGTCTTTGACTCTGTCAACTTCACCTTGAACATGATCTCCTCAAGTTCTTTGATCTTTTTAGACAAACAGTTTCTTTCCTTTGACAGTATGTCAAACTTCTTATGCAACTCAGATTTTGCTTTCTTCTCCTTCTGAATGTTTGTTGATAGCTCAGATAGTTTCTTGTTTAGCTCCTTTATCTCAGCTTCAAATGCTTTCTTTTCTTCATCAAAGTCTTTCTTTACATTCTTTGTTTGTTCAATCTTCTTCTTCTCCTTCTGAAACTTATCTCTCTCAAGAATGATAACTTTCTCGAAGTCTGAAACTTGTTGAGAAAGCTTAACACATTTAAGCTCTACTGTTTTCTTCTCTTCAAAGGATTTTCTGGAAAACTCAGAGAATTTCTTAGCAAACTCTTTTCTTTCTTTCTGAAACTTCTTTTCATCTAGAGAGATATGTTCTTTCAGTTTAATAATCTTTTTCTGAAGTTCAGCATTTTCTTTTTCAAAATCTTTTTTCTTTTTATCAATCTTCTTCATCTCATCTTGTGCTTTTATGTTGTCTCTGTCTTAGGTTGCTTTCTCTTTTATGATGTTGATTTCAACCTCAAGACTGAAGGCTTTATCTTTTAAAGAATCTCTTTCAGCAAATATTTGTATATTTGACTTTCTCAGCTCTTCACAAGTTTCACTTGAGATATTTGCTCTTCTTCTCAGCTCATCTAGCTCTCTTTCCATCAACTCCTTCTTTGACCATGTAGAACTAGAATTAAGACTTTCATACCTTTTCAACTTGGCTTGTAGATTTGAAATTTCTTTTTCTTTTGCTTCAATAATTCCTGCAAAATTAGTTTTAGAATTAGTAGTGCATTCTGAACAAACAAAAACTTTCTTTACATCTTTATCATCCTTCAATATATTAATCTGTTCAAGAAAAGATGCATTCTGAATCTTCATATTTTTGTTCTCAGCTTTAAGAGGTGATATCTCAGATTTGAGCTTTGTATTCTCCTTTTCACAATCAAGGGCCATGCTGGTGTATCTTGATAACTAACCAACAAGTCGTTTAACATTGGCTTTTGCTTCAGAAATATTCATCTTTTCAAAATCATAGTTGTAACCCTCATACATCTTGAAAATTGTAGAAAAATGAGATAGAAATTGTTATCCCAGATTAATCTAGTTGATAATAAACACACAAACACAATAATAATCAAGAGATAATAAGATCAGAATAACATACCAATCCCTTGAATAAACAGTTAAACCTTGTGTGTTCTTGATATCCTTGAATACAGAGAAAACTTGCTACCTCACTATATGATTATCAGAGTTAACCTAAAACTAAACTAAACATAACTTTAAATACCTAGGCTAAAAGGCCTAATGGGCTTATGGGCTTGAGGCCCAATAGCTAATAACTATTAATATATTACAGTTTAAACACTGAACTGTAACTATCAAGTAAATACAGTTTAGACCCTCTAATTTAACTTTGACACAATTGCAGTTTAAACCATGAACTTTAACTTTAATCTTGAATACAATTATTTGATCCAACAATCTCCCCCTTTTGATTCAAGATTAAAAAAATTTTGCAATTGTCTTCGGGTCTTCACTTTTCTTCGCTTTTCTTCAGATATGACGTTGATATCTTCAAAACTCAAAACTTGTAGCTTCTTTAAAATCTTCAGATTATATTCTCCCTCTTTGAGTATTCTCCCTTTTTGTATCTTCTCCCCCTTTTTGATGAATGGTGAGAAGCATCATCATCAAAACATACCAAAACAATCTCCCCCTTTTCAAGACAATTTCCCCCATTGTGTATGATCACGTAAGCATAGTCTTCATCAAGTAACGAGCCCTGTATGGAAATAAGAGCAGTCTTCCCAGATGGAAAGAGTGATTATTTCAATCTTTTCAGATTAAAATAGAAAGTAGTAACCATTCGAATCTTTTCAAATTCAAACAGTTTAATAAGTGTAACCCTGAATCAACAAATGACTCAGTTAGAATGCCTGTCAATGACACAAAGTCACTGAGTAACACAAAGTTACTATATAAGGAGATGGTTTGATGTAGACTCCCCAGGTCTTCCATTCAATCATCGAATAACACATGGTTATCTATGAACGTTCTGACAGAAAACAAATTTCTATGTGTTCGTGTATGTGTATGAAAGAAATTTAAGCATAGATGATTGCTTTTCATTATAGGCTCAAAATATGTAAACTTGTTGAGACAGCAACAAATTATACAAAGACTCAATGTGCATGAGAAAGGGTTCGAAGGTGGGGCAACTTTCCTTCTTTTTCAATATTAGTATCTTCCAAATGAAGAACCAATAGCGTATGTGCTGCGTCCCCAGAAAATGTGAAACATTCTCTTTTTGAGAAAAGAATGAGTAGCTGGTGGGGTTGTATGCAAGAGATGGCATGGGCTAGTTGCCTTTTTCAATGATGGTCACCAAAGAATGTGAACCAATCAGATTATGTGGCTGCCCGGCTCAGAAAGAAGTTTGGTGCAGAGTTTAATATTCTTTTACTATGTTCTCTCACCCTCTTTCTTTTAATGCTCACGTCTAACCAATCTCTCTTTTCCATTTTACCTCTTTTCACACACCAACACTAAAATCTTTTGACCCCTCTCCCCTCAATCACTCAGGGAATACTTCCTGGGTAGGAAACACTGGTTATCGTGAATCCATGGAAGTTCTGTTAAGTTCTCACACTAAATCCCATGTATTTTCCTAAAAGAACATGTTGTTCAACAACCTTTTTGTACATGTAAGCACAAATACCACTTGTTACATGAAAAATAAGACTTTCGGAGATGTCAAAACAGTTATGTTTGACGATGCAATTCTCCCCCTCAAACTAAAAGAGTTTGACAATTAATCTCATATCATTTTATCATGAAGAATAATATGCTGGAGAATCAAAAACGAATGTTGTTTATATGAACAATATATAAACATATTTTCAATGAAAGCACATGAAATGACGTTTAATTCAATCGACAGTGAATACAAATAACGTGAGTATTACCATAGAAAGATTTTACTTTTGATACATGGTAATAACAAAGTCAAATAGAATGTTCTGAACCGTTATGTGTATGAATACTTGACAAAGTATATTCACAAGATAAAACGCAAGTATTTATCTTTAAGAACACACGGTCAGATAAGCATTTAAGTATCCAAAAATCTGTTAATATCACAGATATTCTCCCCCTTAACTAATAGATTATTTTTATTTTATTTTTTTTTAAACCTTAAGAAAAAACAGAAAAAAATAAGGCACTGAAGTGCGGGTTCTAATCCGATGTGATTAGAAGCCATTGTCACTTGACCAGACCTGCATAAATAAAAGAAATAATGGTAATCATTTATGAAAATGATTCCTCTCTCGTTAACAACAGTTGGAAAATAACACACAAGATCAAAACTTGGAATACTCCCCCAAGAATCATAAGTAAGGTTTAAGACATGTTCAACATTCCAAGTTTTCTGATGAGAAATTGAAAACGCTTTTCATCCAATGGCTTGGTGAAAAGGTCAGCTAACTGGAAGTCAGTTTGAACAAAGTGAATTTCAATATTACCTTTTTTCTACATGATCCTTGATGAAATGATAGCGTACGTCGATATGCTTGGTTTTGGAATGTTGTACCAGATTAGCAGTTATAGATATTGCGCTCTTGGAATCACAATAAATTGGAACACGCTTGTAGTTGTATCCAAAGTCCCTTAACTGTGTCGTCATCCAGAGGACTTGAGAACAGCAGCTAGCAGCAACTACATACTCAGCCTCGACAGTGGATGTTGAAACACAGTTTTGTTTCTTTGAAGTCCAACTCACAAGTTTGTCACCTATGAATTGACATGATCCAGAGGTGCTCTTCCGGTCTAGCTTACATCCTGCATGATCAGCATCTGTAAAGGCAGTTAGTTCAAAACGAGAATCCTTTGGATACCAAAGGCCTAGATTAAGCGAGCCTTTGCGATATCTAAGGATTCGCTTAACAGCAGATAAGTGCGACTCTTTAGGATTAGACTGATATCTCGCACAAAAGCATGTGGCAAACATTATATCCGGGCGACTGGCAGTCAGATAAAGTAAAGAACCAATCATGCTACGATACACCTTTTGATCAACAGGTTTCCCGGAGGGATCCGCGTCTAAGAGTGTACCAGTAGCCATTGGTGTTTTCATGACTGAACTATCTGACATATTGAACTTTTTCAAAATATCGTTTATATATTTAGCTTGATTAATAAATATGCCTTCGGGTAATTGCTTTACTTTAACACCAAGAAAGAAATTCAATTCACCCATCATCGACATTTCAAACTTTGTTTCCATTATCTTTGAAAAGTTCTTGCAAAATTTCGGATTTGTCGAACCAAATATTATGTCGTCAACATAAATCTGAATAAGAATCAAGTCCTCACCTTGCCTTTTAAGAAATAAGGTTGTATCAACAGTACCTTTCTTGAAACCAGAAGCAAGTAGAAATTTAGTGAGAGTTTCATACCAGGCTCGTGGTGCTTGTTTAAGACCATAAAGCACTTTGTCTAAAACATAGACATGATCAGGGTGATGAGGATCAACGAAACCTTCAGGTTGAGCCACGTAGACCTCCTCATGCAGAACGCCGTTCAGGAAAGCCGATTTTACATCCATTTGATAGACTGTAAAGTTTTTGTGCGCTGCATATGCGAGAAAGATTCTGATGGCTTCGATCCTTGCAACCGGGGCGAATGTTTCGTCATAGTCGATGCCCTCTTGTTGACAATACCCTTTTGCGACCAGTCGAGCTTTGTTTCTCACGACCACTCCAGCTTCGTCTTTCTTATTTATGAACACCCACTTTGTTCCAATAACGGATTTACCTTTAGGTAGTGGGATTAAGCGCCATACCTTGTTCCTTTCGAATTGTAGAAGCTCGTCTTGCATAGCATAAATCCAGAATGGATCACGTAGAGCTTCAGACGCTTTCTTTGGCTCTAAGGAACTGAGGAAGCTTGAAAACATGCAGAAGTTAGCTGTTGCTGACCTTGTCGTGACACCAGATTGTACGTCACCTATCACATTGGTCAGGGGATGATCCTTAGTCCAACGATGTGTGCTTGGTAGAGCTTCAACTGTTTGTTGCGTATTCGACGCATCGTTTTCATCATGCACGGCAGGTTGCTCCATAGATGTACTCGGGACATCTTGTACTGGTGTTTCTGATACTGAAGCTTCTGGACTAACAGTTGAAGTGCTCGGGACTTCATTTCCAGAAGAACTATCTGTAGAGACAGATTCAGCATTAGTAGAGTCAGAAATTAACTTTGTACTCGTACCTGATGGAGATGAAGTGTTAGTGACTTCTTCGGAAGGTCCAAACATGTCTTTAGATATAGTAGGGACCTCCGAGCCTGTACCACTTGTTATTGATGTTGATATGCCTTTTTCAAAATCTGCACATATATCATCAAAGGCATCAATAAACAGTAAATCTAACTCAGATGAAGTAGAGTTAGAGTTTGAAGAATTGGATCTTTTAGCAGCTGGTTCTATTTTGGATTTAATAGAAGCTTTGTCCTTAATTACGAGTTCTGAACTGTTGTGTCCAGAAGTCCTTGTAGAATTCTCATCAAAGAAGACATTCATGCTCTTAACAACCGTCTTGCTTCGAATAATGTAAATTCGATAAGCTTTGGATGTCAGAGAGTATCCAACGAGATATCCTTCATCCGCTTTCTTATCAAACTTTGATAATCCTTGACGCTCTTTTAGAATGTAACACCTGCAACCAAATACACGAAGGAACTTGATGTTAGGTGTACGATTGTTGATCAACTCATATGCTGTCTTATTAAATCACTTGACCACAATGGTACGGTTCTGAGTAAAACATGCTGTAGAGACTGCCTCAGCCCAAAGGTACATGGGTAGATTCGAGTAAGCAAGCATAGTACGAGCTGCTTCAACCAGAGTACGGTTCTTCCGTTCAACAATGCCATTTTGCTGCGGAGTGTAGGCGGCGGAGAAATTATGTGAAATACCCACGGAAGTAAGATAACTCTTCAGGGTGTCATTCTTGAACTCCGTGCCATGTCACTGTGAATGGTTCTGACTGGTAGTTGAAGATGTACTTGAATGCGCTTGATGAAAGCGATAATTAACTCTGGCGTATCTGACTTGTTGCAAAGAAACTCGAGCCATGTATACCTTGAGTAGTCATCTATCATTACCAAGACATATTTCTTTCCGTTGATAGATGCTGTGCGCATTGGGCCACAAAGGTCCATGTGAAGAAGTTCCAGTGCAGATGAGGTCGATGATTCAGCTTTGGACTTGAAGGAGCTTCGCTTCATTTTGTCCAACTCACATGCGGGACATCGTGAGTATTTTTCGAACCTCATTTCTGGTAGACCTTTGACCAGACCTTGTCTCTGTATCTTCGCTATAGATCTGAAATTTTGATGAGACAAGCGTCGATGCCACGTCCATGATTGTGCTTTAGAAGCTTTGGCTAGTAGACATACTGGACGTGTGGCAGACAGTGTAGGAAAATCTACATAGTATAGATTTCCATGGCGCGCAACTTTGAAGACTTCGTAACCATCGGGATCCTCTAGATAGCAATGAGTGGTTGTGAAGCAGACTTGATACTTCATGTCACAGAAGTGACTGGTACTGAACAGATTGTGATCAAGTCCTTCAACATATAACACTTTTTGAATCTTCACAACACCGTTATCGAGCATTCCATATCCTCTGACGTGGCCTTCGACTTCAGAATTGGCAAATCTAACTGCTCCGGCAGGCTCCTCCACATAGTTATGCAAGAGGTGCTTGAATCCTGTCATGTGGCGTGAACATCCGGAATCTATTACCCACAATCAACAGGCCTGCAAAAGAGACAATTAGTTTTGCTTAGGCACCCATATCAGGATGGGTCATTCGCGGTTAGCATCAAGCAACTCAGGAATATCATCTGGTTTGACTTTCATTCTCCATTCATAACGCGGTTTTGGAACACATTTCCAAACCATCTTAACATTTAATTCCTGAAAGTGCTTTTTAGATGTAGGATTGGCAACCTTAGCACGATACACTTTTGGTTGTGTAGAAGAATCAGAATTAGAATTAGACTTAGAGTTCAGCTTAGCTTTGCTTTTATTCTTTTTGGACTTAGGAGGGGAGTAGTATTTGAATGAATTATCCCAACAGTGTTTGCAATAAAGATTCTTTCGACCAAATTCATAAACTTAGATTTATCGGAACAAATCTTACATTCATGTTTATCAAAAGAAGTACTATTCAAAATAACACTGTCTGTAGGACAACTACTAGAATTCAAACTATTCTTTTTATTCAATCTAAGATCTTTATTCTTCTTACTCCTCCCAACTCCATTTCCTTTTATATCTGAAACAGAAACAGGAACCTTGTTAGTCTCTAACTTAGAAGGTGGTTCTTTTCTAGTGTTCTTTGAAGTCTCACCCTTTTCAAAAATACTCGGAGGATATTCAGGACAATCAGAGTAAACAACTGTAGGTTTTGCAGGAGCATCAAATTCTGGATTGGTTCTTACCTTCCAGCTTGGATCATTGAACATCTGTTTATCACTTGAAGCATTTTTAAACATAGTAACTTTCAAATCATTGATCTCTATGCAAAGCTCTTGATTTACTTTTAAAGACTTTTCAAGTTTATGTTTGAGATCAAAGTTTTCATCTTCAACCTCATCAAGAGACTGTTGCAACAAATCGATTTGCTTCATCAATTCAGATGTATGATCATTCACAGAATTTGATACCTTTGAATTAGAAACAGGATCAGAGACTCAATAAACTCCAGTTTTTTATTTTGAGAGCAAGAGCCATTCGTGATAGCGTGTTCTTCTTCAACCTCTTCAACAAGTAAAGGTTTAGAAGCAATAGGATTTGAGACTGATGGCATAGTAAATGGATCAACATTCGATTCATACTCATCATATTTGCATGCAGTCTCAGGTAGAACTGTGTTGGTGCTTACTGATTCGTTGGAAGGTGTGGTAAATAGTGATTCAAACTCAGTAAATTCGATCTTTCGAGTCGCATAGCTTTTGTTTAAATCACCATATTGAAAACCAACTGATTTAAAAAGATTTTGAGAATCAGTGTCACCAGACTTGTTCTTTCCCATTTCTTCTTGACCTTTGGTCTCAGATAAAGGTGTAGGAGTACTTGCTTCTACAAAAGTTGCGCGAATGTCAGGAATGGGTCTAATTGCGGAGCCGAATTTATCAAAATTATATAGATGCTCCGGTGCCTTTTTCAAAATTTCGTTAATTGGCACACCCAAACCTGGTTTAAGTTTGTAAAACCTTTCGTCTTGGAGTTTATTGGTCAACAGATTTAATGTCTGTTCAGTCTGACCTCGTTTCATATTAATGTCCTCCAGTTGCTTTATTTTGGTGTAAGCTTCATTTCTTTCTTTATAACAAACTTCAAATTTGATTTGAAACTCACCCTTTTCAGCATTAAGATTCACAAGATCTGTTTCTAAACCAGATATTTTTTCTTTTAAAGACGCTTTTTCTGCTTTTAAATCATCTTTTTCCTTTTCCTTTTCTTCCACAACAACTTTTAAAATAGCATTTTCATCACGAAAGCTTAAAACAGATTGATGTGCAGAGCTAAGTTTGCCTTTTAGTAAAGCAAATTCATCTTTCATACCATGTATTTGGGCCATTAAAGATTCAATAAGTTCAGAATTTTCACTAACCTCAGAGTTTGCTTCTTCGGATTGTGTCTCAGAGTCTTCATCATCACCTTCCAGCTTTGCCATGTAAGAAACTTGGGTGAAGTGTGCTTGCTCCTCGTCATCAGAACTTTGGAACAGCCAGTTCTCTTCTTCAGCCATTAGTACTTTTCCTTCTTCAGCTTTCTTGGCAATTAGTGACTTTCTTGAGTAGTACTCTGAGTTCTTCACTTTCTTGAATTTGCAGTCCCTTGAGAAGTGCCCAAATTTGCCACAGTTGTAGCATCTTCCTGGTTCATCCTTTCGCTCTTCTCGCTTCTCCTCTCTCTTTCCTTCTCTTCTATCTTCCTTCCGATCTTCTCGTCCTTCCTCTCTCTTTCCATGCCTCGGCTTGTATCGCATCTCAGACTTCT
Organism: Arctium minus; assembly: GCA_954870635.1. Classification (NCBI taxonomy): domain Eukaryota; kingdom Viridiplantae; phylum Streptophyta; class Magnoliopsida; order Asterales; family Asteraceae; genus Arctium; species Arctium minus. The sequence continues at coordinate 115,252,396 of OX941080.1, read as the reverse complement.
CTTTCTTGTATCCATCATACTTTGGCTTTGAGTAAAATCTTTTCTTGCCAAAGCTCTTCTTGAATCGTCGTGTAATGAGAGCCAAGTCTTCAGAGAACTTTTGAATATCAGGATCTGAATCAACTTCCAGTTCTTCATCGCTCGAATCAGAGTCAGAGTCAGTAACTTCAGTAACTAGAGCTTTAGACGCCTTTTTCTTCGACCTTGCAGAGGATACAGAACCTTTGCCGGCTATGAGAGCCACATAATCCTTCAGATGATTAGACTCATTATTCATAGATCTCACCTCATCCTCATGTTGAGCTAGAGTAGAGAAGATATCGGTGACATTTTCTCGAGCCATATTCTTCGACATTTGGAGGTTGATAGCAAAGTTCTTCCATTCTGGATTCAGATTCTTGATGAACTTGTAGTTTATCTCAGAAGCAGATTTGGCGATGTTGTTCCTCCGCAAGTCATTGAGAATAATGTTGTACCTATTGTAGGTGTCTAATATCAGCTCTCCTTCTTTTGCATGAAATCCCTCGTAAGCATTTATGCACAGATTCTGCTTAGCTTGTATAGAGGCTTCACTTCCTTCAAACTGCCTTGCTAGTTCATCCCATATTCCTTTAGCAGTGCTCTGACTGTCGACACGATTGTAGATGTCGTTTGGAATTGCCATTGTCAGATAGATTAGAGCCTCTTCTTCTAACTTGAGCTGTTCTTTCTGCTTTTCAGTGAAGAACTGAACAGGTTTAGGAATCTCTCTGTCAGGGATTTCAGGAGAGGAATCTGTAGCAGGTTGACCCTTTACTATGATCATTGGAGTTTTAGGACCTTCAATGATTACTGTCATGAATTCTCTGTTCTTGTGATTCAGAAACTGAATCATTCTGGTCTTCCATTGCTGATACTCATTAGCCATAAGGACAGGCGGTTTGGACTGAGAGCCCATCGAGAGAAGCTGGTTGGACATCTTAGCTGTACCACTTGTTAGTAATTAAACTTATCTGTACCAAGACAACCAACTAGATGAGATCGTTAGAATCAAAATGAAAACCACACTCAAAAATTTTCAGAAAAAATAAATTCCCGAAAATAATTAAATGCAGTCCTTTCAATCAGTGTAAAGCTTCAAATAATACAGAACAAAAAAAAAAGCTGATCTCGAACAGAACTTTGTCCCCCCTTCGCAGACTTAGCACGGGGGCAACGCCCTTGCGGGGGTATGGGGGCAGCGCCCCTAGAGAAAAAAATTTCGACTTTGAGAGGCCATATTACAGTTTGCAAAAATCGACCGGAGATGTGCTTCGACCGGTATTGAGTTCGACCGGTAACTTTTTTGACCGGGGAAGTGCAAAGACCGGTAAGATATAAGACCGGAACTATGCTTGACCGGTAAAATTGATTCGACCGGAAGTATGCTTAGACCGATAATGCTTAGACCAATAGAGGTCTTTGACCGGTAAGGGTCTTCGATCGGGACTTCCTTAGACCGAGGTGAGCTGAGAGTGTACCGGTCGAATGCTAAGGACCGATAAATGGTATTCGACCGGAAGAGTAAGGACCGGTATGGTGCTAAGGACCGATGTAGTGTTCGACCGGTAAGATGATTAGACCAATAAACTGTTCGACCGATATTATGCGTTCGACCGGGACGTCCTTAGTTTACCCAGAACTATGAACAACCCAGAAAAATCAACCCAGAAATCACAGAAATCACTCAAATTGAAAGCAAAAAATCAGACTTTTGTACCCACAATCATGTGCCGATCACAATGCAATCAAAAGCAGAGATTAAATTCAACTTTCATGCTTCAATTTTATGAACACAGTGACCAAAAGATATACGAACCCAGATTTGAGAAATCATAAAAATCCAACCAATTGATGAATTTAAATGAAATTAAACACTTAGATGATATTCAATTAGCATAAAATATACCTAATCAAATCAGTTTTGTGCATAAAAACTCATTAAATCAAGCAATTGAATTTCACAAAATATCGAAGTCGATGAACACTGAGAATTCGATGAACAGTATAATCCAACAAACAGTAAAAATCGATAAACTTGATTCTTATGGCTCTGATACCACTTGTTATCCCAGATTAATCTAGTTGATAATAAACACACAAACACAATAATAATCAATAGATAATAAGATCAGAATAACATACCAATCCCTTGAATAAACTGTTAAACCTTGTGTGTTCTTGATACCCTTGAATACAGAGAAAACTTGCTACCTCACTATATGATTATCAGAGTTAACCTAAAACTAAACTAAACATAACTTTAAATACCTAGGCTAAAAGGCCTAATGGGCTTATGGGCTTGAGGCCCAATAGCTAATAACTATTAACATATTACAGTTTAAACCCTGAACTGTAACTATCAAGTAAATACAGTTTAGACCCTCTAATTTAACTTTGACACAATTGCAGTTCAAACCCTGAACTTTAACTTTAATCTTGAATACAATTATTTGATCCAACAGAAATGATCGTTAGCAAAAATCAAAAACTTTAATCACAGTCAGAAATATGCCCCCCTTCACAATTACATCTCATATTGCAGCTTGATATAAAAAAATATGCTAGAAATGATCTTTAATCAGAAAATCAGAAAAATCACTTGAAAAATATGCTAAGTACATAATTCGTATGTAAGAATTCATATACAAGAATTTGTATGGCACAATTCGCATAACACTCACAGATAAGAATTCGTATGAACTAGAATTCGCATGAAAAAGATATCAAAAGGATACGAAATCTGAGTTTTTTGCAGAAGACTAGTGTGCGAATTATGGGCTTTTCGCAGAAGACTAGTGTGCGAATTCTTCACAATTCGTACATGTCTCTTTTGCGAATTCCACACTTCTCGTAGATAGCTTTGTGCGAATCCTTAGCTTTTCGTATACGTCTTCATGCGAATTCCTTCCTTGGCAACTTTTCCACACAGAATTATGCGAATTCTTTCAAGTTTCTTATGTGATTTGCGAATTCTTCCACCCTGCAAGTTCATCATGCGAGTTCTTCATTTTCTCTGCGAATTCTGTGAATCTTGAGACATTTTTCACTAATTTCCACCCAAATCTCAATGTTTGACTCTGAAATTTTGTACAAATGATCAAAGTAACATCATGAATAACCCTGTGTAAGGAATTTCTCTAAGAATAACTATTGAAGTAGAAATCGATCCATGGCAGTCCGCGAGCAAAAAGTTTCTGGAAATTGAAACTTTGATCAAATTATACTAATTTGTTGATCAATTCGATTTCCAACCTGAACAAGAATTGTTCAATAACAGTTTGCGATCATAATGAAAACTAATTCACACCCAAATTTCCATTAAATCAAAGAATTTGATTTTGCACAGAGTCGATGGAACAGTGATCAAAGAATTTGTGACCCAGATTACTAGCATATAACAATCAATACACAGATTAAGAACACAAGTTTATTGATCAATCACACGAATTACAATTAATCACAGATCTAACATATAGTCACAAGTCTCACGTAGTGTTCTCTGTGTGTGCGAAATCTTACCAACTCTCTGATTATGATTCTATGCACGTGTCTATCAATCTAACAAAGAAACCTATTTATACTAAGTCAACATTCGTTGACTTTACAACCAAACCCTTCCACTATCAAACAATTACATCTTTTGACCTTTTAATCATGAATACAATTCTTGATCTAACAAAGAAGAAACTAGAATGATGGAAAATGACTCAAAAACTGTTAGATTACTTATAATGGCCATTCCCAATGATATCTTTCAAGAACTTGATTCTTGTGTAACTGCAAAAGAGATATGGGATCAGTTGTTAAACCAACTTGAAGGTGGCCTACAAACTCAGAAAAACAGAAGAAATCTTTGCATTAATGAGTATCATGACTTTCATGCACTACCTGAAGAAAATTTTGCACCAAACATACTCAAGATTCAACATTCTCATCAATAAATGCAGAAAATTTGGAGTTATGAGGACAAAAGATGAAAACAATGTTCTTTTCCTTAAAAGTTTAAATGAAGAATGGTCACAAATGTCCATGTCAATACAAGCCAATCAAAATCTTGAATCATGGTCATTGACTGATATTTATGACACTCTTGTAGCACAGGAAAAAGAAGTTGTTAAACAAAAGTCAAAAACCTCTTTAGGTGAACCACTTGAACTCATTTCAAAACAAAAAGGTGTATCACAAGAAGGCAGAAGTGCAGAAACAAAGAACTGTTTGAAAAAGGAACCAAAAAGAAAATCTAAAAAGGTTTTAATGACGGAAGAAGATGAACATTCAGACTCAGACTCAGATGATGACATCAATGCCTTTGCCAAATCTCTTGCATTAATTACTCACCAATTTAACAAGAAACTTGGCAAGAAAGTATTTGAAGGAAGGAGATATAATGAAGAAAGGAGAAATCCAAAAAGAAGATTTCAACAAGAACCCATATTCACTCTATATAGTGATCAAAAGGGTACAAATTTCAACAATCATGATGCTGCACAACAATCAAGAACTCATCAACCATTCCAACCCAAGTATCCTCAATCTTAGAGATACTTTCAGCCCCAACCTCAAGATCAGAAAACAAAAACTGTTGCTGCTCTTCCACCAAATCAAAATGTTGGAAGATGCTTCAGATGTGGAAAGTCAGGCCATTTCTCTGCAAATTGTAGAGGTAGACTTGTCAAAGATCAAGACTACTACAAGAACAAATACAAGTACAATGTCAAAGAAAAAGTACTTGTTGCAGAGATAGAAGATTGGCTATCAGACTCTACAAGTGATGGAGAGGACGAGCCTACCAATCTCTGTATTATGGCGTTTGCAGATGATCAAACTGATGGATCATCAGAGGACTGCTCTGAAAACGTAAATTCTCCTTCCACCTCTGAAAGTGAACTTGAAATGTATGTTCTTAAGCTAACAGACGAGTTTCAGAATTTAAAGCAAAAACTCTTTGAAGAAAAAGAAAAGAGAAGACAAATGACAAAAGATCTATGTTTTTATAAAAGAGGAAAGGATATTCCTGAGTCAGAAAAGAAAGAAATTATTATTGAAAAATCTGAACTTGAAAAAGCTTAGAGACAAAAGGAAAAATCTTTTTCTGAGAAACTCAAAGAATTGGAAAAAGTGATAAAAGTCAAAGAAGAAGAAGTTAAAAGATCTGAGTATGAAAGGCTCAATTATGTTGCCTTAACTATCTTTTTTCAAAAGGAAAGAGAAATCCTACATCAATCTCTGGAAAGGAAAGAACTTCAAATCAAAATCATTAAAGTCTCTAGACCTAAGGAAATTAAGAAAACTACAAAGGTAGTTATTTCTGACATGGCTAAAAGAAACTTTCTTGACTCTGATTCTGAATCTAATCCAGAGGTAGATGAGTAGATATTCTATTGACCAGAAGAAGTAATTCATAAAAGCACAAAGACTGTTGGTTCTGGAATTTTGAACGTTCCTGTTCTTATTTTGAAAAATAAATCCAGAATACCAATATGTCCTGATTTAGCAGACATGTGTCTACAGGCAAAAACTTATCTGGATCTTGAAAAAGAGTTAAAAGAAAAGGCCAAGAATAAAACTACCACTTCTCAACTCTACACTTATAAACCAATCAAATTTACTCCTGAACAAAAAGGCAAATGGCAAGAAATTAACCATTCAGATCCTGTTTGTGTAGTGAGCAATGTTAGACTAATATTGTATTCAAGATTAAAAGTGAGGGTTTATTTTGTAATTGTGTAACAGTTTAAGGGTTTGGTTGTAAATTCAACATGAGTTGACTTTGTATAAATAGGTTTGTTTCTTTGTTAGATAAGTAAGCACGATCACTAGATACGTTCAGAGAGAATTTGGTAAGAACATGTATACACACATTGAGAACACACAGTTAATACGTGAGATCTATAATTAAGGGTTAGATCTGTGACTAAATGAAATAATGTGATTTGATCTAGTACAAATGTGTTGTTAATCTGTGTTGTGATTGATATGCTAGTAATTCTAGGTCACAAATTGTATCAAAGCCTGATTAGAAAGCAGAAAGATTGAAATTTCAATTTTGGAAAGTCACTGTTTCATCAAAATCAAGTTTTTGATTTAGTGATGTTTTTGATGTAAATTTTGTACTACATTGATCGCCTAGTGAAAGAGAACATTTCTTACTTGAAGTGGAAATCAATTTGATCAACAAATTAGTGTAATTTGATCAATCATTCTTCTTTTTTAAAGTTTTTGTTGCGGACTGACATTGATCGATTCCTACTTCAAGAATTATTTTTAGAGAAATTCCTTACACAGGGTTGTTCATGATGTTAAAGTGATCAATCGTGCAAAGTTTCAGAGTCAAATTCAGAGTTTTGGATGGAATTCAGTGAATTTTTGTGAAAAATATATCGAGATCTACAAAATTTGCAGACTTCATGAAGAACTCGTAGGGCAATGGAATTCACAGCCTGAAGGAATTCGCATACTACAGAGAAGAAATTTTGCTAAGGTAGGAATTCGCAAGTGTGAGACTTACGAATTTAGAGGAATTCACACCTGAGAGAGTTACGAATTTCAAAGAATTCGCACAAGACACACCTACGAAATGTGTAGAATTTGCAACTGAGTGTTCTACAAGTTTTAAAGAATTTGCAAACTGGTCTTCTGCGAAAAGCTCAGGATTCGTAAACCAGTGTTCTGCGAAAAGTTCAAGATTTCATATCGTTTTTATTATCTTTATCTTACTAATCTTGATTGTGAGTGTCTTGCGAATTGTACTTTACGAATTCTATCCTTGTGAATTTCTTTTTATGTGACTTGCGAATTATGCTATACAAGTTCTATACTTACGAATTCTTGCTTGCTAATTCTAGGTTGTGAGTAGCTTACGAATTCTTGCCTTGTTTTTCATTTAAAGTGATTTTTCTATACTTTTACTTCAAAGCGGGACCCCCGTGTTAACACTGCGTAGGGGTACATATTTCATAGTGTGATTAAAGTTTCTGATTTTTTAGTATTTTTTCAGATATCATCATGCCTTACACAGATGAAAAAGGAAATCTGGTGCTAACCAACAGAGATTGTGCTTTAGCGTACATGCCAGAGATTGCAGCATTGGAAGCTGAGAACAAGAATCTGAAGATTCAGAATTCATTTCTTATTGAACAGATTAATAAATTGAAAGATGATAAATCTTTAAAGAAAGATTTTGTTTGCTCTAAATGTATCTCTAACTCTAAATTTGATTTTGCAGAAATCACTGAGTCAAAAGAGAAGGAGATTTTAAATCTGCAAGCAAAACTGAAAAGACCTGAAAGTCTTAATTCAATCTCTGCATGGTCTAATAAGGAAATAATGCAAAAAGAGCTAGATGAACTGAGAAGAAGAGCAAACATCTCAAGTGAAACTTGTGAAGGGCTGAGAAAGACAAATTCTAAAATTTTTGCTGAAAGAGATAAGTTGAAAGATAAAGTCTTCAGTCTTGAGGTTGAAATCAACATGATGAAAGAGAAAGCAACCCAAGACAAAGGCAAAATAAAAGCACAAGAGGAGATGAAGAAGATTGATAAAAAGAGAAAAGATTTTGAAAAAGAAAATACTGATTTTCAGAAGAAGATGAATGAACTGAAAGAAAAGATCTCTCTAGATGAAAAGAAAATGGAGAAAGAAAGCAAAGAGTTGGCAAAGAAGTTTTCTGAATTCTCCCGAAAATCTTTTGAAGAGATGAAAACAGTAGAACTTAAATGTGTTAAGCTTTCTCAACAAGTCTCAGACTTTGAGAAAGTAATCGTAATGGAGAGAGATAAGTTTGAGAAAGAAAAAAAGAAGATAGTTGAGCAAAAGTGTATAAATAAAGATTTTGGAGAAGAAAAGAAAGCTTTTGAAGCTGAGATAAAGGAGCTGAATGGAAAGCTATCTAAGCTGTCAACAAACATTCAAAAGGAGAAAAATGCAAAATCTGAGTTGCCTAAGAAGTTTGACATGCTGTCAAAGGAAAAAAACTGTTTGTCTACCAAGATCAAAGAACTTGAGGATATCATGTTCAAGGTGAAGTTGACTGAGCACAAGACGCCAGAATCAATTGCTCAATCACCAAGAGATGATCCAATTGCATCCGAATGTTGATTCATATCAGCTGCAAGTTCAATTTTCACACATGTTTCTATTAATCCTTTATTTGATTCAACTGACAGTCATACTTCTAAATCAAATGATCAGATTCATCCTTCTAATCTTTTCTATGACAAAAATGTTGATGGTTCAGGTAACATAAAAAAGGACAAGTCTCAGAAGAAAATGTTTTGGAGAAGGATAGATAAGAAAGAAAAAGATAAATGGATTTGGATAGTGAAAGGTTCCTCGGAGGAGAAGAAGGAACAAAAATCATTTGTGTATACACCAAATGCTAAAAGGAACTACGCTTCAAAAGGTAAAACTTTTGGCAAACCTGATCTGGTTTACACTATAAAACAATTGATCAGGTTAGCTCAAAAGAAAATTAGTTGTTCCTATTGTGGTTCAAATGATTTTATTAATAAAAATTATGAAAATAGCTGGTATGGTTCTTACTTTATCTTTCCTACTAAAACTGCAACTAACAAATCTGGATCCAAATACCAGTGGATACCAAAAGCTAAATCTGTGTTGCAGGCACCCAAGGTTTAAAGGAGAGAAAGAACCAAGGCTTCTGAATAAATCAGTTCAGAACCCGTGCTTCAAAGAACTATGGCTTTTGGACAATACAGTTCAAGACCCTCACTTCAATGTCAAAGAATTTGACTTCTAAATTTACTTTAATCCTAGTAAATCAGAACTCGGTTTCATGATTAAGGATTATGGAAATGTTAAGGGGGAGCTAATATGTTTTATATTACTACTGATATATTTTCTGATTTTTCAGGAGGAGATTTATCTTAAGGAAAGTTATTATTCTCACCGGAGAATACATGACTTTGGCTTCTAGTTACATCATATCAGAACCCGGTCTTCATTGGTAAAAATGCGTACTACTATTCTCACCGGAGAATAAGTAATCATGGCATCTTAATATTACAGTTCAGAACCCGTATTCAAATGTTTTTCTTCTGACGGATGCTTTCAAGATCACATATGTTTAAGAAGTTTTTTTATTTTGAGGTGGAGTTTGTGTTTTACACTGCTATATCTTTTATGGGGAGGAGATATTAGCTAAATGTACTTTTATTGTTATATTTTTTTAATAACTTGAATTTTTCCAGGTATCGAGGGGGAGGATATTTGTATTTTTGTCAAGGATATTTCACTGAAAATATTCATTTTAGGGGGAGTTAAGGATTTTGATTTAAAGGTATATATTTCTAATCCTTACACTCTATCACTTGCTGAAAGAAAACAACTTTCACTTGTGAAAAATGGTTTTTAAATGTTCAAACCACTTCACATTCTTAAAATGTTTTTCATGAATTGAGAAGTGTGTTTTTAAATGATTTTTGGATACTTTAATGCATATCTGACCGTGTGTTCTTCAAAGAAAAATACTTGTGTATTTTCTTTTCATATACTTTGTCAAGTATTCATACACATAACGGTTCAGTACATTTCTTGACATTGTTATTACCATGTATCAAATGTTAAATCTTTCTATGGTAATACTCCCGGTTGTATTCACTGTTGTTTGAATCAAATGTCATTTAATCATTATATGTGCTTTCATTGCAAATATGTTTATATATTGTTCATATAAACAATATTCGTCTTTGATTTCCCTTATTATTTTTCTTCATGAATTTTGATCTGATCTTAATCATTGTCAGATTCTTAAAACATTTCTATTCTTTCATGATTATTCATTCTTATAAAGTTTTAAGAAATATTAAATGCTTAAAATGCTCAAATTTCATTCTAGTTCTTAAAGAGCATACATATATTGACAATTGATTTCTTGTGCTTTAATGTCAAGAAAATCATTGAGGCAATACATGCTATTAGGAAAATACATGGGATTGAGTGTGAGAGCTTAAAAGAACTTCCATGGATTCACGATAATCAGTGTTTCCTACCCAGGAAGTATTCCCTGAGTGATTGAGGGGAGAGGGGTAAAGAGATTGATTGTTGGTGTGCGAAGAGGTAAAATGGAAAAGAGAGATTGGTTAGAAGTGAGCTTAAAAGATTAAAAGAAAGAGGGTGTGAGAACAGAGTAAAAAAATATCAGACTCTACACCAAACTTCTTTCTAAGTCGGGTAGCCACATAAACTGTTGTTTCACAATTCTTCGTGAACGATATTGAAAAAGGCAGTGAGCCCATGCCATCTCTTGCATATAACCCCACCAGCTACTCATTCTTTTCACAAAAAGAGAATGTTTCACATTTTCTGGGGATGCAACACATACGCTATTGGTTCTTCACTTGGAAGATACTGATATTGAAATAGAAGGAAAGTTACCCCACCTTCGACCCTTCATCATGCACATTTGAGTCTATGTATAATCATTGCTGTCTCAATGGTTTACATACTTTGAGCCTTATGAAACACAATCATTGTGCTAATTCTTTCATAACACAAGCACGAGCACATAGAAAATATGTTTTTCTGTTTGAACATTCATAGAAAATACCTTGTGTTTTTCAATGATTGAATGGAAGTCCTGGGGAGTGAACATCACTTCAAGCTCCTTACATTGTACATTCGTTGTACACAGTGGCTTTGTGCTACTGACAGGTATTGCTAACTGTTTCATTTGTTGATTCAGGGTTACAACTCCTAATTTTTTTGAATTTGAAAAGATTCAGATAAATACTTTCTTGAATTGACAGCTCATTCAGATCAGTTGAATGATTTTCTCATATCATTCTTTGGAAGAGATTTATAATTTTCCTATCTGGGGGAGATTGTTATTATTCATCAAAGAGGAGTTTGTTCATATTTCACCAAAGGGGAGATCATGAAGAATGTGCTAAATTGTTCATTTGGGAGAGATGTTCCAAAGACAGATATAAACTTAAAGAGTTTTAATGATTTTGATTCTCACAAATCATTAAAAAGGGGGAGATAAATCAGAGTTCAAGTTCATATGAATAAAGTTTGTATCAAGAATGGGGGAAAGATGATTTTCAAAGTCAGATTTCAGAAGATGTAATGAAAGGTGAGAACAAAGTTTGAAAGTTTTGAAGATTAGTCAAAGTTTGAAGACTTAAATGATTGAGAAGATTATAGCAAAGGTTTTTGTGCTAAAGAGAATGGATTGTTGTAAACAAAGGGGGAGAATGAAGATTGTGCTAAAGCTGTCAAAGGTTTCAAAAGTTTCAAAGTTTGCTGAAAATGTCAAAGTTTTCAAGATGTAAAAGTTGAAAAAGATTCAAAGCTGAAGATTATTCTGAAGATAAGAAGACCTGAAGATTATTGTCCAAAAAAATTTTAATCTTGAATCCAAAGGGGGAGATTGTTAGACTAATATTGTATTCAAGATTAAAAGTGAGGGTTTATTTTGTAATTGTGTAATAGTTTAAAGGTTTGGTTGTAAAGTCAACATGAGTTGACTTTGTATAAATAGGTTTGTTTCTTTGTTAGATAAGTAAGCACGATCACTAGATACGTTAAGAGAGAATGTGGTAAGAACTTGTACACACACACTAAGAACACACATTTAATACGTGAGATCTGTAATTAAGGTTAGATCTGTGACTAAATGAAATAATGTGATTTGATCTAATACAAATACGTTGTTAATCTGTGTTGTGATTGATATGCTAGTAATTCTGGGTCACAAGCAACAAAGAGAAGAAGATGTTTTTTAACAAGAAAAGGCAACTTGAAAAGAAGGTTGTCTTTCAAGCCAAAAAGAAGGAAGTAGTTAGGAATACTTGTAATATTCCTAGTGCTAGTTTGAAAAAGAATCAAAGTGTACCAAATGCATTCAAAGAAATGAGAAACCTTGCACCTACTTCTTCTTGTTCCTATTAATTGCAATTGCATTCAACTCTTGATAAAATTGAAAAATCATTTAAGAGGTTCTCATTGTTTTCTGAATAAGTCTCTAAACAAAAATTCTGAGACAAAGCCTCAAAAGAGAAGGAACAATTCTGCCAAAACATCAAAAGTTGAAATGGTAAATGTTCATCAAAATCCTCAGAAATCTAACAAGAAAGGACCCATAATGAGATGGGTACCTAAGAAACTCTAATCTGTCTTGCAGAAACAATCTATGCCAATATGGTACTTAGATTCTGGATGTTCAAGGCATATGACTTGATATAATAAGTTTCTATCCTCTTACAAAGCTAAATCAGGAGGAGCAGTAACTTTTGGAGACAATATGCAAGGTCAGATTAAGGGTTATGGTGAGCTAACAAGAGGTAATGTTTCTGTATCAAAGGTTGCTTATGTTGATGGGTTAAAACACAACTTAATCAGCATAAGTCAACTTTGTGACCATGTTGTTATCCCAGATAACAATGTAAATCAAACAATGACAATTGATTCCATCAAATCATACTTTGATTAATCACAATTTCAATTACAATGCGCTCACAATGAACTTTCTCTCTCTAACTCTGATACTCTCACAATGTTATCTCTGAGAACTCTCCTAGAACTGCTACATTAAAATACGCACAACACCCTATTTATACTAACTAAGAAACGCGCAAATTTACAACAGAAACAAAACATGTAGAATATTAAAACTTTTACAAAACAAGAAAACAGAAAATACATTGTTGACTTTGAATTTTATTACACTGACTTTGACTTTGATGCTTGAGAATTGACTTTCATCTTTGACTTCAATCTTAAGTCTTCTTGATCTTGTATCCAACATATTTATGCTCTAACAATCTCCCCCTTTGGATCAAGATAATCTCAAAAAGATTTTGCAGTATAATCTTCTCTCTTTAAGATCAGTAAAAGTAATCTCCTCCCTTGATCAACTTTAGCAATCATCATAATCTTCAGCATTCTTTCCAAAATCTTTCTTCAATCAAAATAACAATCTCTCCCAAGAAAGATAGATATACTCTTCAACAGTCTTCCCAAAATTATCTTAAACCTCTTTCGGTCTTCAGAAAGAAATTGTCTTCAGAATTTACTCAGGCTGCTTCAACAAATAATCTTCAAAGAAAATTTAAGTAAAAATTCTGCACATCTTCATAAAACTTTGAATTTGCTCTTTTGAACTTTCAATCTTTGTTATTCTTTGAACTTTTCTTTATCAACTCTCTCATTCCTTGTATCTTCTCCCCACAACTAAAATTATCTTCACTTTTTCAACCAACATTTCTTGAATTCTTCTCCCCCTTTTTGATGATTAGAGCATAGAGATCATCAAAACTTTATCCAAGAAATGTCATTATCAATTATGACCACTGATCTTTTGAAATCTGAGCCTCTGATTCTCCATCGATCCAAAATAAGGTATTCATCTAGATCTTTTCAAATCTAGACAAATTAGAGTGTAACACCTGAATCAACAAATGAATCAGTTAATGTGTCTGTCAGTAACACAAAGTCACTGTGTGTAACGAATACACATGAGAAAGTAGATTTTTGATGTTCACTCCCCCAGGGCTTCCATTCAATCATCGAAACACCACTAAGTAATTTCTATGAACGTTATGACAAGAAAACAAATTCCTTGTGTGTTCGTGCATGTGTTAGAAAGGATTAGCACATGATGATTGCTTTTTATAAGGCTCAACATTGTGTAAACCACTGAGACAACAGTAGTATAACACAGAATCAATTGTGCATGATCGATGTGCGAAGGTGGGGGCAGACTTCCTTCTATTCAATATCCAAATTTTCCAAATGAAAATCAGATAGATTATATGTTGCGTCCCCTTAAAATATGAAACACTTTCTTTTTAAGAAGAAAATGAGTGGCTGGTGGGTTTTTTATCAAGAGTTGGCATGGGCTAGTTTCCTGTTTCAATAATGTTCACGAAGAATTGTGAAACACTAGCAATGTAGCTGCCTAACTCTGATCTGACACCCTCTTTCTTTTTAAACATTAAGCTCGCGTCTAACCAAACTCTCTATTTCATTTTATCTCATCACACAATCCCACACTCATTTCTTTTTGACTCCTCACACTCGATCACTAAGGATTAACTTCTTGGGTAGAAAACACTGGTTAACGTGAATCCATAGACGTTTCATTTAAGTCCTACACAATGAACCCATGTATTTTCCTATAAGCACAATGTTGTTCAGATGGTTTAAATATAGCAAGTAACTCACAAAGTATGAAATACAAGTCAGATATAGGTATGCTCAGATATGTAATCGTGAAGATTTGATCATTTTTGAACATTGAATATATTTCAAACAGGTATATTGAAAGAATGAAATGAATACAAGAAACTTGTTTGAAAATCTGACATTGTATCAAAAAGATCAATATCGAAATGATTTATCGATTAAGGCTTAGGTCAGCAAAAATTGAATATAGTCTATACGAAACAAGAATATAGACAAGTCTTGAAAGAACGTTTAGAAATGAATTCACGCTCAAAAGTTGAATAACAATCGGGGTGTCTTACCATCGAAAAATATTGTTTCAATTTAGAGACATGGTAAGAACGAATTCAACAAAAATGAAACCTGCGTGTGTGAATACTTGACTGTATATAGACAAGATAATACACAAGTATTAATCTTTGGAAAAACACGATTTGTTGATCATTAAAGCACAACTAAAATGAAAACATTTAAAATCACACTTCTATATCCATGAAATAGTTTAAGAATCAGAAGTGGTTTGAACATTTAAAAACATGTTTTCTATGATTGAAAGTCGTACTTCTTTCAACCATATATGAGATTAAGAATAGAAATAAACCTTTCCGATATGTCTTAAATCTCATGAGGTCAGCTTAAAGTCATAATGATATGATCGTGTAAGCATCCTCTCAATCTGCATCAGTCACAAAATCTTGTCAAAGCAACTTTATTCACAACATTTATTGAAAAATAAAATGACATAAAGCAGTAAAACATTGAATGTACGAGTTCTGATCTGAAATAATTAGAAGTCATAATTCTTACTCCTTATCTGTCATACTCTAATTCCCCCTGCATTTATGTATCATAAAAATTTACTAGTTAAACATATTCAGAAATATATGAACTCCCCCTCAAATAGATATAGATCATCTTATCATCTTCTCTCACTCCCCCTGAAAACATGAACATACATTAAAGTGCAGATATCTTTTACAGAATAAAGATAAAGAAATGAAGAAAAATAACTATAAGAAAACTTTAATAGGTAATCACAAATTATGTCTTGAGATTAAGCATACCAAGTTTCGAGATAAAAAAATTAAATCTCTTTTCGTCGAGAGGCTTGGTAAACAAATCAGCAAGCTGATAATCAGTGTTCACAAAATAAAATTATATTGTACCTTTTTCAACATTGTCTTTGATAAATTGACATCGAACGTCTATGTGTTTTGTCTTTGTATGCTGTACAGGATTTGCGGATATTGCAATGGAGCTTTTAGAGTCACAATATATCGGGATCTTGTCAAATTTGAAGCCATAATCTCGTAGTTGCGTCCTCATCCACAACACCCGAGAGCAACAACTTACAGCAGCAACATACTCCGCCTCAACCGTTGACGTGGAAACACACAGTTGTTTCTTTGATGCCCAACTAACGAGTTTATCTCCAAGGAATTGTATATGACCCGATGTGCTATTCCTGTCTAACATACATCCAGCATGATCTGCATCTGAGTAAGCTGTCAGTTCAAAACTAGTATCTTTTGGATACCACAGAACAAGATCTGCAGTCCCCTTCAGATATCTAAATATGCGCTTTACTGCAGACATATGGGATTCTTTTGGAATAGCCTGATATCTTGCACATAAACATGTAGATAACATAATATCTGGCCTACTTGAAGTTAAATACATTAAAGAACCAATCATTCCTCTATAGGTTCTAACATCGACAAATTTTCCCGAAGGATCCATGTCGATCTTAGTTCTAGGTGCCATCGGGGTACCAATTGGTTTACAAGTTTCCATTTTGAATTTCCGAAGAATATCAAAAATGTACTTAGCTTGATTTATAAAAATCCCCGTAGAAAATTGTTTTACTTGTAATCTGAGAAAGAAGTTCATCTCTCCCATCATACTCATTTGAAATCTGGACACCATGAGGTTTGAAAAATACTTACAAAATTTAGGATTTGTAGAGCCAAATATAATGTCATCGATATATATTTGATTAAGAATAATATCAGTCTTTTCCTTTTTAATGAATAAAGTAGTATCGATTTTACCTTTTGTGAAGCCTGACTTGACCAAAAACATTGATAGTACCTCATACCAGGCTCGAGGCGCTTGTTTAAGACTGTAAAGTGCTTAATCCAAGATGTAGACATGATCTGGTTTATCTGGATTCACAAAGCCTTCAGGTTGTGAAACATAGATTTCCTCCTTAAGAATGTCGTTCAGAAAGACAGTATTCACGTCCATTTGATTCGCGTATGCGAGAAACATGCAGATTGCTTCTATACGTGCCACTGGAGCGTAAGTCTCATCATAATCAATGCCTTCCTTTTGCGACAAGTCGTGATTTGTTTCAAATTACGATACCGTCTTCATCCTTCTTATTTTTGAATACCCATTTTGTACCAATAATAGATTTTTCTTCAGGACATGGTACAAGTCTTCAGACTTTCAAGGCTTCAAACTGATTTAGCTCCTCTTGCATTGCAGTAACCCAATCACAGTCAGCTAGAGCTTCAGATACTCGAGTAGGCTCTATCTTGTTCAGAAAGGAATCATGCATACACATGTTTAATGTTGAAGACCTAGTTTGCATCGGTTTTGATATATCTCCAATAATTTGGCTTATCAGATGCTCTTTGGTTCACTTGTGTTCGTAAGGGAGCGGATTCGATGTAGATTGATCATAGTTATCATCTAGATATCCACCATCAACTTCTTCTTGTTCAACATTGTTAAGGGATGCAGTTGAAGTCTCTTGTTCAGAAGTTTCAGTTGGGATAGCTTGTTCACTTTGTTAATTATCCATTACAGTGCATCCAACTGAAGTAGTTTCTTTTGGTTAAACATGATCAGGTGCAATTTCAACTGAAGGAGTATTTGTTTGAACTTGAGTTTCTAGTTGAATTGGGTGAACAAGTTCAGTTGACACATCTGAAGTAGTTGGATGATTAGGCATTGAATTCTCTGACCTGTCAACCACAACAGACTTAGGAAGTTTAGATCCTAGAAACTCATCATAGAAAAATTCAAACAATAATCTAATTCAGATAAATGAGATGTAGAACAGTAGAAGTAGAAGCTTTATCCGAATTAGTCTATTTAGATACAAGTTCTGGACTGAATTGTCCAGAAGCTAACACTCTGGTAAGTACGGGTTCTGAACTACCTTGTTCAGAAGCCACATCCTCATCAAATGTGACATTAACACTTCGATTACAGTCTTTGAGCTCTTCATGTATATCCTATATGCAACAGATGTCTGTGAGTATCCAATGAAGATTCTTTCTTCAGCCTTCGGTCCGAACTTATTCAAGTTCTCTCTATCATTCAATACGAAGCACCTGCATCCAAAAACATGAAAGTGTTTAATTCTAGGTGTACGATTGTTAATTAATGCATAAGGAGTTTTACCAAACCGTCTTTGAATAATGGATATATTTCGCGTATAACATGCAGTAGAAACAACTTCTGCCCACAAAAATAGAGGTAGATCGGACTGGCTGAGCATAGTGCGAGCTACTTCGACTATCGTTCGATTGCGTCGTTCAACTACTTCATTCTGTTCTGACGTTCGAGCAACAGAGAATTGATGTGTTATCCTGACCGATTCGAGATAATCTGCAACAATTTTGTTCTTAAACTCTGTGCCATTATCCGTTCTTAGAAGCTTTACTGTCTTCTACAAGTTCACCTAGTTAGTCTTTTAAAAATTGATGAGTTCTTCGAGCGTCTCATCTTTTGTTCTTAGAAACTTTACTCATGTATAACGTGAATAATCGTCCACTATCACCAAAACATACTTCTTTCCTCCTATGCTTTGAATTCTCATCGGACCACACAAATCCATGTGTAACAACTCAAGTGGAGAACTTGTGCTCGGTTCGGGTTTTCGCTTGTGAGCTGCCCGCTTCATTTTACCTTATTCACATTCAGCACATAGATGTTCTTTTTCATATTTGAGCTCAGGAAGACCTTTGACTAATCTGCCTTTTATCAGTTTGTTTATGTAGCGAAAATTCAGGTGCGACAACCTTCGGTGCCAAAGCCAACTTTGTTGCATCGAGGCTTTTGTCAATAAGCAAACCTGATTGTCAGTCTGGATCTTTGTCAACTTTATCGTGTAGTGGTTGGACTTTCGAGTGCCAACCAAGAGTTCTTTTTCATCTTCAGTACGCACCGAGCAACTTTTGGCTTTAAAATTTACCTCTAATCCTTTGTCGCAGAACTGACCAATACTAAATAGGTTATGCCCTAATCCTTCTACGTAACTCACCTTTGTTATCGTGACATTCTCTTGTATCACGTCACCGTATCCGAGAATTGGTGAAAATTGGTCATTTCCAAAACGAACATTGTCGTTGAATTTCTATGTATAATTAGACAATAAATCCTTTTGCCCAGTCATATGTTTGGATCACCCGCTATCCAAGTACCACATATGACGGGTCTGCATACGAGAAATAAGGGAATAACATATTTAGGTATCCATTTAAAAATGGGTCCTTTCAGTTTAGCACAGGATTTTGGTATTCATTTATAGATGGATCCTCTGACTTTTTGAAAAACTTTTAAAACATATGGCTTATAAGAACAAACATGATAAGTACCAATCCAATCATCAGAAAATCGGTGAGAACTAAAATCATTCCGTCTATAATTAGATGACTTAGTAGTAGAATGAGATAATCGGAGTAATTGTTTTATTGAATATCGCTTGTAAGGAATTACAAGGTTTTGTTTATTAGAAGCAACACTACCAACTACATCAGAAAAACTACTAGTATATCTATTACAATCCATATCAGGAGATGATTCAGAACTCTCATCGATCTTCCTTTTTGGTTGTCAATCCTTTCGTTCTTCAGATCTTTTACTTTTCACTGAAACATAAGATTTAAATATGTTAGGAAAATCAGATTTCTGAGATTGTCTTTTTGTAAGCTTACCGGTGTTAGTTTGTTTTTGTGAGCGCCATTTCTTTTGCTTCTTACCTTTTGCATAGTAATCAACATTCACAGAAACTGATTCACCAACCTTAGTTGATGATTCACCAACTTCATGCACACTAGGTAAAGTTTGACCATTATTGACAAAGTAGAATGATCTGGAAGTGGAGCATTGAAGTCAAACATATCAATCTCATTTACACACCCTTCATCAGAATTTAAAAAATCATTTGTAGACGCAAATAAGTCATCAATATCAACTACAGAGGTGTGAGATGCTTTAGAGGATTTAGAACACTTTTTAGATTCAACATTTAAAGTTGTGCTCTTAAAAACAGTAGAAAATACATTTTGTTCAATATCAACCAATATTCTTTCATCAGATAAAATATTTTCAAGCTTAATTATTTTGCTTTCTAAAATGAGTGGAGGAACATAAATCTTAGCTTTAACAGGTTTTACCTCCAACTCTTTTATCGAATAGCTTTCAAAATAATCATTTGAAAGAGAATTTGGCTGATCTGAAATATAACTATCATTCAGCTTTTGATAGAAAAATGGTAGTTGCATTTTCTTTAAGTTCTTTCTTTTCTCATCCTCTTTAGTCTCTACCTCATCAGATGATTTGGTAACAAATTTGGGTTTCAAATGAGGATATTTACCAGCCACAAAAATAAAATCAAAATTATACAAAGTTGACTGTTTTCTGATAGCTTTCTTTAGATAGTGTGGGTTTTCGTAACCGAGACCCCACTTCTCTCTAACATCAACTTCATCATTAGGTGTGTTTAAGAAAATGGTTTGACCTGTTTGGCCTCTAGCATACAATTTTGCTTCCAAACCATTTACCTTTTTCTCTAAAGTCTTCTTCTCAACCTGCAAGTTAAACACTTTGAGAACACTTTCTTGTTTTTCTGAAACAAACTTAGAAATCTTAGATTCAAAATGAGAAATCTTACTTTCAAAATAATCTTTTTCTTTTTTAAAATCAGAAACAGATTTGCGTAGAGAATCAATCAGATCTTTGTTTCCAAATACTTCTTTGTTAAGGTCAAAGATCTTTTAATTTTTCTTTGCAACTCTGCTCTTTTCCTTTTTCAGTTTATTTTGGAGATCTTGAAGTTCGACCATCATGGCTTCCATTTTGGTCATAAAATCAGATTTAGAAAGATTAATTACCTCATCAGCAGTTTCTTCATCAGAATCATCATACTTCACAGTGTTGCCTATCAAACATATGTGAGCAGTTTCTACTCAGTCCTCGTCATCAGAATGATCTAGCCAAAACACGTCTTAGCCATCAATGCCTTGCCAGCTTCTTGTTGCTTAGCCAAGAGCATTTTGTTCTTATAATATTCTGAATTTCTGACTTTTGGCTTCCGACAGTCCTTTGCATAATGACCGACCGTACCACAATTGTAGCATTTGATCAGATCATCTGTTTTCTTTTCAGCACCAACATAATCATTCATATACTTCTTCTATTCTTCCATCTTTCTGTCCACATACCGATTCTCCTCATATCTTTTACCTTCAACTTGTTCCCGGTATTCATGATTATTTTGAACCAGACGAAGAATACCTCTTGGTGTTTGAACCCGGTTTCTTATAGAACTTCTTTTGAAAGGCACGGGTCAAAAAAAGCATAGCTTGCTTGAGGTTTTCGCCATCGTCACTATCCGAATCAGAATCAGAATCGGAACTGG
The DNA here is from genome assembly GCA_954870635.1 of Arctium minus. Classification (NCBI taxonomy): domain Eukaryota; kingdom Viridiplantae; phylum Streptophyta; class Magnoliopsida; order Asterales; family Asteraceae; genus Arctium; species Arctium minus. The sequence goes on along the minus strand of OX941080.1, from coordinate 115,231,533 downwards.
GAATAACTATTTTCTTCTTCTCTTTCTTCTCTTTCTCCTTCTCTCCAGCTACAAGTGCAATGGGGTCAGAAACTTTCTCAGTTTTATTTCTCTCAACTCTTTTCTCTTCAACCTCCTCCTCATTCTGACGTAGTGTATCATAAACTTCATGAAGAGGTATGTCGCTCAAGTCCTTCATTTGTTTCATCCTGCGGGTGTGCTTTTTCCATTCCGGTTGTAGGATGCTTAGAAACTTGACATTGTTTTCTATCCCCTTCTTCTTCACTTTGTTCTTTAAGAGTTCATTTAGAAGAATCACGAACCTCTCATAGGTTTCCTCCAGACTCTCACTTTCTTTGGCCTTAAACTCTTCATAGCTGTTGATATAGTTGGCCACTTTCATTTGGTTTCCGACCTATGAGCCCATCATCATCTTTTGTAGTTGATCCCACATTTTCTTTGCATTCGCTTTATAGCTATTGTTAGAGCATAAATCTGTGGGATACAAGATCAAGAAGACTGAAGGTCAAAATTCAAGAAAGTTAAAGCTAAGAAAGTCAAATCTTAAGTGAAACTCAAAGTCTTTTGTAATAAAAGTCAAAGTGTCTTTGTATTTGTATTTGTATTTGTATTTTGTATTTTAGTTTCCTTGTATTAGGAATTGGTATAGATAGATTTTATTTTTCAGTTTTGTAGAGTTAGTTAACAGAGTTAAGAAGTCAGATTGTAATATCAGAGAGAGAGAGAGATTCGTAGAGAGAGAGAGAGTTCTAGAGAGAGAAAGTTGTAAATTGTGAATTGAAAGTGAAATCAAAACAGGTAATTGATTCTTGTTTATGTTTTGTTTTGATTAATTTATTAGAAACTAGAATCTGGAACAAACAATTGGTATCAGAGCAGATCCAAAAGTTGAAATCAAATCAAGAAAATGTTCGATACTGTGTTCTTGAGCCGAAGAATCGAATTTTGAGTTTTAATGTGCTTTTGGAGCAGATTTTGATTAGGAATTGTTCGAAAAGTGTAATAGATCGAGTCTATGTACTTTAATTTCTGAATTGCACTGTAATTTTCTCATATTGTTGGATTGTATTGAGTTTTTAGTCACGAGTTTTTAAAGCACTGTTCTATAGATCATTTTGTACTTTTATTGTTTGTAATTGAAAATCAGTGCTTGATTTGTGTTCTAGATGAATAGTCGATCGATTTCACAAAGTTTTGAAGTGTAAATCATTGTTTCAAGTGATTTATGATCGATCAAATGAAGAACACGCACGGAACTCTGAAGAACGCGCTAGATTCATAGAACGCGAAAGTTCATCGTTCAAACGCGCAAGAATCATCCGCAAGAAAGCGCAAGTCAAAGGATTGATTTTTGTCTCAAACGCGCAAGGCGTTATCTGCGAGTTCTAGAAACTCGCTGATCGAAGTCTGCGAGTTTGAAAAAGTGAGAAAAATTTTCTAAGGACCAGAACGCGCACGTAGTGATCTGCGAGTTCTACAAACGCGTTAATCGAAGGATGCGAGTTTGAAGAGGAACAGTGTTCTGCGAGTTCTTTCGACGTGCGAGTTTACAAGTAAAGCTAGCGAGTTTTGTTCAAACAAGCAAGCTTTGACAAGCGAGTTATGGAAACGTGCATGCCTCTGTTAGCGAGTATTATCGAGAATAGTGATCAACGTGTTTAGGCGTTAGCGAGTTTCAGAAGAAATAGTCACTTGCGAGTTTCAGTGTCAAGCGAGTTTCATCGATCTGCGAGTTTGAGCTCTGCGAGTTTCATCAATCTGCGAGTTTGAGCTCTGGGAGTTTATCAGAACACGCAAGTCTGTGTTTGCAAGTTTCTTAAATGCGCATGTTTTGATCTGCGTGTTTCTCAGTGTCTGCGAGTTTAAGGGCTTGCGAGTTATATAGTGGCTTGCGAGTTATATAGTGACTTGTGAGTAAATTTTTCGAAATTTCTGATTTTTTTTAATTTTCAAGATTTTTTTGTGATTTCATATTTTGGACTAACGATCAGTTCTAGTTTCTTATTGGATATAGTTTTCAAAAGAGGTTTAAACAAGATGACTTCAAAAGATGCACTTTCAATTGGTACTGATGTCAAGCCTCCTGTTATGTTCAAAGGAGAGTACGAGCAGTGGAAGGATAGGTTTCTGGATTTTATTGACAGACATGCAAACGGGGAGAATATTCTTTTGTCAATTACAGAAGGTCCTATAAAACCAATCATAGTTCAAGTACCTGATGATGATGATTCTTCTGATAGTTGACATGGTGATGAAGAAAGAGAACAAAAGACAAAACCAGTTAAAGTGGATTTATCACAGTATTCTGAAGAACAGAAAAGTCGTTATAAAGCTGACAAGCAAGCAAGATCTCTTCTACTTCAAAGCATTCCCAATGAGATTTACATCAAGATTGATAGCTACAAGGATGATGCTAAAAAGATGTGGGATCAATTACAAAAGATGATGATGGCATCCAAGGTAGGGAATCAGATGAAAGTGGCTAACTGCATCAATAGCTACGAGGAATTCAAAGCGAAAGAGAATGAGAGTTTGGAAGACACATATGAACGGTTTACTTTGCTTCTGAATGAACTGACGAAGAACAAAGTGACAAAGAAGCAGCTGGAAAATAATGTCAAATTTCTGAGTATCCTACGACCTGAATGGAAGAAACATACACGTAGGATGAAGCAAATGAAAGACTTGAGTGAAATACCTCTTCAAAAAGTCTATGAGACTTTACGTCAGAATGAAGAAGAGGTAGAGGAGAAAAGAGCTGAAAAGAAGAAGGCTGAAAAGGTTCCTGATCCGATTGCTTTGGTTGTTGGGGAGAAGAAGAAAGAAAAGAAAGAAAAGATAGAGAAGAAGAAGAAGAAGAAAGTACTGACAAGTTCTGAGTCGGATTCTGAGACAGATGGTGATGATGGAGAAATTCTGAAACAAGCCATGTTGTTGCTGACCCGTGCCTTTGAAAAGAAATTTTACAAAAAGTCGGGATCAAATTCTCAACGATATTCTTCATCAAGTTCTAAGAATCACGAGCACCGAGAAAGGGTGGAAGGAAGGAGATATGAAGAGAACAGATATGTTGAGAAGAAACCTGATGAATGGAAGAAGTCGTGAATGACTACACTGTTGCCGAAAAGCCAGCAAGTGATCCAGTCAAATGCTACAACTGTGGCAAGATTGGCCATTTTGCAAAAGATTGTAGAAAGCCAAACGTTCGTAATTCTCAGTACTATCAGAACAAGTTGCTATTTACCAAACAGCAAGAAGCAGACATAGCTTTAATGGCTGAGGACGAATTTTGGCTGGATCATTCAGAAGGTGAAGAGGAAGAAAAGGAAGAAAATACTCATCTCTGTCTCATGGGAAAAGAAGTCAAGTATGATGAATCAGATGACGAGACAACTGATGAGGTATTAAATTTAACTCAAAAAGATTTCATTACCAAAATGGAAGCCATGGTGGTTGAGCTTCAAGATTTACAAAATATATTGAAAAAGGAAAAAGAAAGAGTTGCTAAAAGGAACAATAAGATCTTTGAGCTTAATACGTCTGTTATTTGGAACAAAGATCTGATTGATTCTTTACGCAAATCTGCTTCTGATTCTAAATCTCAAGTAGATTGTTTTGAAAAGAAGATTTATGAGTTTGAAATTAAAATTTCTAAGTATGAGTTTGAGAAAAGAGAATCTGCACTAACTGTTTATTAATTGCAGGTTGAGAACAAGCTTTTGAATAAGAAGGTAAATGGTCTGGAAGCTAAACTTTATGCAAGAGGACAAACAGATCAAACCATTTTTCTTAATGCACCTAACGAAGAGGCTGATGTTAAGGAAAAATGGGGTCTTGGTTTTCAAAACCCTCATTACTTAAAGAAAGCCATCAGAAAACAACCGACACTTTATAATTTTGATTTTCTTGCTTGTGCTGGTAAACATACTAATTTAAAACCCAAATTTGTTACCAAATTACCAGAAGAAGTTGAGGCAAAAGAAACTGAAAATAGAAAGAATGTAAAAAAAATGCAACTACCATTTAACTGTGCAAAGTTAAATGATAGTTATCTTTCAGAAACACCAAAAGTTCTTTCAAACGATTATTTTTCTAGTTATTCTGTTTCTGATATGAAGGCAAAACCTGCAGTTGCAAAGGTTTATGTTCCTCCACTCATTCTTGAAAGCAAAATAGTTGAGTTGGAAAATGTTTTATCTGATGAAAATTTTTTGGTTGATATTCAACAAAGTGTATTTTCTACAGTTTTAAAGAACACTGTTTTTCAATGTGCATCTACAAAGTGTTCTAAAGTTTCAAAGGTACCTCAAACTTCGACTGATAATTTTGATGACTTATTTGAGTCTGCAAATGACTTTCTTAATTCTGATGATGGGTGCATAGAAGAAATTGATATGTTTGACTTCAATATTATCTTCCTGATCATTCTACTTGTCTTATAACTGAAAAAGTGTCACCAAGTGGTTTTAATATTGGAGAATCATTAGCTAAGGTTGGTGAATCAGTTTCTGTAACTGCTGATTATTATTCTCAAGGTAAGAAACATAAGAAACAGCGATTACAGAAACAGAAATACACTGGTACACAAAAGAAAACTCAGTCTCAGAAATCTTCTTTTCCTAATAAATCTAAATCTTTTGTTTTAGATATAAAGCTCGAACTGAATGGCGACCAAAAAGGAAGGATGATGAGAAAGCTGAATCAGTTTCTGATAATTCTTGTACTAGATCTGATAGTAGTGATTCTGATGTAGTTGGTCAATATGCTTCTCATAAACAAAACCTTGTAAATTCTTACAAGCGTTATTCAATAAAGCAATTGATTCAATTATCTCCTATTACTACTAAATCTTATCATTATCGGAGAAATGATTTTGCTTATTCTCATAATTCTTCTGATTGGTTTGGATCTTATCATGTGTATTCTTCAAGATCAAATATTTTTAAAGGTTTTCAAAAGAACAGAGGGTCCATTTTCAAATGGATACCAAAATCTTGTGCTAATCTGTTAGGGCCCGTTTTTAAATGGGTACCTAAATCTATTGTCTCCTGATTTCTCTTGCAGACCCGACATATGTTGTACTTGGACAGTAGATGTTCCAAGCATATGACTGGGCAAAAAGCTTTATTGTCTAATTATACAGAGAAATTCAGTGGAAATGTCAGATTTGGAAACGATCAGCTTTCACCAATCGTAGGATATGGTGACATCATTCAAGACAACATAACGATCAGTAAGGTGAGTTATATCAGTAAGGGTTAGAGGTCAACTTCAAATCTAAGAGTTGCTCGGTTTGTACTGAAGACGGCACAGAACTCTTAGGTGGACATCGCAAGACAAACCTCTATACCATCTACCTGTCCAAAGTTCAGATTGACAATCAAGTTTGCTTAATGACAAAAGCTTCAATGCAACAAAGTTGGCTCTGGCACAGACGTTTATCACACCTGAATTTTTGTTATATCAACAAGCTGGTTAGTGGGAAATTGGTAAAAGGACTTCCTGAGCTGAAATACCAGAAAGAACACTTATGTGCTGCATGTGAGAAGGGTAAGATGAAGAGAGCTCCGCATAAACCGAAGCCTGAACCAAGCACTAGTTCTCCATTAGAATTGTTACATATGGATTTGTGTGGTCCAATGAGAACTCAGAGTTTGGGTGGAAAGAAATACGTGTTGGTTATTGTAGACGATTTCTCAAGATACACGTGGGTCAAATTTCTTCGATCAAAAGATGAGACGCCCGAAGTTCTCATTACTTTCTTAAAGACGACCCAGGTGAAAATGCAGCGACAAGTCAAGTTTCTTCGAACTGACAACGGCACAGAATTCAAGAACAAGATTGTTGATGAATATCTCGAATCTGTCGGGATTTCACATCAGTATTCTGATGCTAGAACGCCTGAACAAAATGGAGTAGTCGAAAGGAGAAATCGGACGCTAGTCGAGGCCGCTCGGACTATGCTTAGCCAATCAAACTTACCTCTATTCTTATGGGCAGAAGTTGTGTCGACTGCATGCCATACTCAAAATCGGTCCATAATACAACGCCGTTTTCAAAAGACTTCATATGAGCTGATCAACAACAGAACACCAACAATCAAGTATTTTCACATATTTGGGTGTAAATGTTTTGTGCTTAACGACAGAGAGAGTCTGAATAAATTCAGTGCTAAGGCGAACGAGGGTATCTTCATTGGTTATTCTTCAACATCGGCAGCATATCGTGTTTATCTGAAAAAGTCAAAGACAGTTGTCGAGAGCGTCAATATAACATTTGATGAAGACATGGCTTCTGAACAACTCAGTTCAGAACCCGTGATCACTGGAGTATTAGCTTCTGGGCAGATCAGTCCAGAACCTGCTTCTACAGCCAATAATTCGAATAATGCTTCTACATCTATTTCACATTTATCTGATTTAGATGTTTTATTTGAATTCTTTTATGATGAGTTTCTAGGTTCTAATGTATCTAAATCTGCTGTGACTGACAGGTCTGAAGACACAAGTTGCAATCATCCAGTCATTTCAGAAGTTTTAACTGAACTTGTATCCCCTGTTCAGTCAGAAACTCACATTCCAATATCTACTCCTACAGTTGAAGATGTACAAGTAACTGCTGAGCCAGAAGTAACTGTTTCAGTTGGGTTTCATACTTTGTCTACTCAACAGCCAGATTCTGCTGTTCCAACTGATACTTCTGCACCTGAAACTTTAACTGCAAAATCCCCTTCTATTATTCAAACTGAAGAGTCTGATAGTGGATTTCAAGATGATGATCATGTTCAATCAGTATCTACTCCACTCCCTCATGAGCATCGCTGGACCAAAGAGCATCCTTTACATCAAGTAATTGGAGATCTTAACAAGCCGGTACAAACTAGGTCAGCGACTCTTAATCAATGTATGCATGACTCATTCCTCAGTAAGATAGAACCAACGCGAGTATCAGAGGCTCTTGCTGATTCGGACTGGGTATCTGCCATGCAAGAAGAGATCAATCAGTTTAAAGCCCTAAAGGTTTGGAGATTAGTTCCAAAACCAGAAGGTAAAACCGTGATAGGCACTAAATGGGTATTCAAGAATAAAAAGGATGAAGGTGGTATCGTCATAAGTAACAAAGCTAGACTTGTTGCCAAAAGTTACCGGCAAGAGGAAGGCATAGACTACGATGAGACGTATGCTCCAGTAGCGCGTATAGAGTCAATCCGCATCTTTCTAGCCTACGCAGCTCATAAGAATTTCACAGTCTTTCAGATGGATGTGAAAACAGCCTTTCTGAATGGTATTCTTAAGGAGGAAGTATACGTGTCTCAACCAGAAGGGTTCGTCAATCCAAAAAAGCCAGATCATGTTTATATCTTGGACAAAGCCCTGTATGGTTTAAAACAAGCCCCTGGAGCATGGTATGAAGTTTTATCTAAATTCTTGGTCAAGTCCGGTTTTTCTAAAGGTAAGGTTGATACCACTTTATTCATCAAAAAGGAAAAATCCGATATTATTCTTATTCAAATATATGTTGATGATATAATATTTGGTTATACTAATCCTAAATCTTACAAAAACTTTTCTAACCTCATGGTGTCACGTTTTTAAATGAGTATGATGGGAGAGATGAATTTCTTTCTCGGATTACAAGTTAAACAATTTTCAACAGGGATTTTCATCAACCAATCAAAGTACATTTTGGACATTCTTCGGAAGTACAAAATGGAAAATTGTAAACCAATTGGAACCCCGATGGCACCAGGTACTAAAATTAGCACTGATCCTTGGGGAAAAAGTGTTGATGTTAGAACTTATAGAGGTATGATAGGATCGTTAATGTATCTTACATCTAGTAGACCAGATATTATGTTTTCAACATGTTTATGTTCTAGATATCAGGCTGCTCCCAAAGAATCCCATTTGGCTGCTGTCAAACGGATCTTTAGATATCTGAAGGGGACTGCAGACTTTGGTCTGTGGTATCCTAAGGATACTGGGTTTCAACTGACTGCCTATTCAGATGCAAATCATGTAGGTTGCATGTTGGACAGAAAGAGTACTTCAGGGTACGTTCAATTTCTTGGAGACAAGCTCGTTAGCTGGGCATCAAAGAAACAATTATTCGTTTCCACATCGACTGCTGAAGCAGAGTACGTAGCTGCTGCTAGTTGCTGCTCTCAAGTTCTGCGGATGCGAACACAACTACAAGACTATGGATTCAAGTTTGATAAAATTCCAATATATTGTGACTCGAAGAGTGCAATCGCGATATCTGCTAATCCTGTCCCGCATACGAAAACCAAACACATTGATGTCAGATATCATTTTATAAAAGATAATGTAGAAAAAGGAACAATTGAACTTTATTTTGTAAAAACAGATTATCAACTTGCAGATTTATTTACCAAACCCTTAGATGAAAATAGATTTAATTTTCTTGTCTCTAAGCTTGGTATGTTAAATTTTAAGACATAATCGGTTGTTACCTCATAAAGTTATGTATTGTTATTTTTTTTCATCATTTTTTTTATCATTATGTGTGAAGGATATCTGCACATTAATTGTTTGCTCATGATTTCAGGGAGAGTACGAGAAGATTTTAGATGATCTACATTCATTTGAGGGGGAGCATAACTAATTTCTGCATTTTAATTAAATGACAAAATTTTTGTGATGAATGAATTTAGGGGGAGTGTACAAGTCAAAAGGAGTAAGACAATGATTTCTGATTATTTCAAATCAGAACTCGTACTTTAATCGTTTTACTGCTTTATGTCTTCTATTTTTCAAATAAATTTGTGAATAAATTTGCTTTGACTAGACTTTTGAGATTTATGCAGAATGAGAGAAGCTGACAAGATCATATCTTAATGACTTCAGCTTGACTTCATGAGATTTAAGATTGCGCAAAAAGGTAAATTTCTTATCTTAATCTCAAATGTATCTGAAAGAAGGACAATTTTCAGATATAGAAAACATGTTCTAAAATGTTCAAACCACTTCCCGATTCTTAAACAGATTTCATAAATTGAAGGTGTGATTTTAAATGTTTTCATTTTTCATTTTTAGCTTCAATGATTAATAAACCGTGTGTTTCCAAAGATAAATACTTGTGTATTATCTTTTCAGATACTTTCAAGTATTCACACACATCGGTTTAATTTTTGATCCAATTGTTCTTACCATGTCTCTAAATTGAAACAATTTTTCGATGGTAAGACACCCCGCTTGTACTTTAATGAATTTTGAGTGATATTTCATTTCGAAACATCATTTCGAGAATGTATATATTTTTGTTTCGTATAGACAATATCTATTATTCTTGACCTTAAGCTTTGATTGTTATATCATTCATTTCTGATCATTTTCATACAAAGTTAGATTTTCAAACAAGTTTCTTGTATTCATTTCATTCTTTCAATATACTTGTTTGAAAATACTTCATTGTTTCAAAATGCTCATATCTTCATGATTATATTCTGAGCATACAATTTATCTGACTTGTATATAATCTTTAACTGATAAAGTTAAATCATCTGAGCAACATATGCTTTCATAGGATTACATGGGTTCTTTGTGCTAGGACTTAAATGAACTTCTATGGATTCACGATTACCAGTGTCTCCTACCCAAGAAGTGAATTCATTGTGATTGAGTGTGAGGAGTCTAAAAGAAATGAGTGCGGGTTGTGCGTTGAGGTAAAATGGAAAAGAGAGTTTGGTTAGATGTGAGTTTATTGAATTAAAAGAAAGAGGGTGTGAGATCAGAGTAAAAGAATATCAAACTCTGCACCAACTACTTTTTGAGTCGGACAACCACATTACTAGCGTTTCACAACTCTTTGGTGAACGTTATTGAAACAGGCAACTAGCCCATGCCAACTCTTGATTAAACCCCACCAGCTACTCATTTTCTTCTGAAAAAGAAAATGTTTCATATTGTTCTGGGGACGCAGCATATAATCTATCTGGTTTTCATTTGGAAAATCTGGATATTGAAAAAGAAGGAAGTCTGCCCCACCTCGCACTTCAATCATGCACTTAGAGTATGTGTTTATCTACTGTTGTCTCAGTGGTTTACACAATGTTGAGCCTTATTAAAAGCAATTATTTGTGCTTAATTCTTTCTACACGTGCACGAACACACAAATAATTTGTTTCTTTGTCATAACATTCATAGAAATTGCCTTTATGGTGTTTCGATGATTGTATGGAAGCCCTGGAGGAGTGAACATCACAAAAGCTCCTTTATATTGTGTATTCGTTACACATAGTGACTTCGTGTTACTGACATACATTTTAACTGATTCATTTGTTGATTCAGGAGTTACATGTTCTTATTTTGTCTAGATTTGAAAAGATCTGGATGAATACTTGGTTATGGATTACAAAATCAGAGGCTCAGATTTACAGATCAGAATGGTCAAAGACATTTCTTGGGAGAAAAGTTTTGATGATCTAGATGCTCAAATCATCAAAAAGGGGGAGATGATATCAAGAAATGTTATCAAGAAATGTTAAAGTTTTGTAGTTTGGGGGAGATGGTATTAAGAAATGATAAAGTTTTGAGAGAAGATTTTCCGAAATGTCTTAGTCAGAATATTCAAAAGTAAAGATTCGAAAAAGATCAAAGAATTTCTGAATATTTGAAGAAATTTTCTTTAAAAATTACTTGCTAAAGCAAACCGAGCTGATTCTGAAGATAAGTTCTTTCCAAAGTCTGAAAGTATTCTTGTGAAAGTTTTGGGGAGATTGTTAATCGTTTGAAGACAGTTTTGGAAAGAATACCGTCAAAGAAAAAGGGGAGATTGTACTGACAGAGCTTAAAGTGAAAACTGAATTGCTAGATCTTTAAATAGTGATCTTGAATCCAAAGGGGGAGATTGTTAGAGCATAAATCTGTTGGATACAAGATCAAGAAGATTGAAGGTCAAAATTCAAGAAAGTCAAAGCTAAGAAAGTCAAATCTTAAGTGAAAGTCAAAGTCTTTTGTAATAAAAGTCAAAGTGTCTTTGTATTTGTATTTTGTATTTTAGTTTCCTTGTATTAGGAATTGGTATAAATAGATTTTATTTTTCAGTTTTGTAGAGTTAGTTAACAGAGTTAAGAAGTCAGATTGCAATATCAGAGAGAGAGATTCATAGAGAGAGAGAGGGAGTTCTAGAGAGAGAAAGTTGTAAATTGTGAATTGAAAGTGAAAGTGAAATCAAAACAGGTAATTGATTCTTGTTTATGTTTTGTTTTGATTAATTGATTAGAAACTAGAATCTGGAACAGATAGCTGTCTATCTTGATGTATATCTCATTCGGGATACTCTGGAGTAGAAGAGGTCTTCCTTGTTTGTCGGCTTTGAAACGACTCTTCTGCTCCTCAGAATATTGAGCAAAGTCCTTCGGAACAGTTTTCATATTTCTCACTCTGTCTTCGTCACCATCCTCACTGTCTGAAGATTCATCGTCAGGTATTTCGACAGCGGGTGGTATCATGGGACCTTCAGTAATTGATAGCAGAATGTTTTCCCCATTTGAGTGACGGTCGACAAAGTCGAGAAATCGATCCTTCCACTATTCATATTCACCTTTGAATAGAACATGAGGCTTTTTTGTCCGTACCGATAGAAAGAGCGTCTTTTGAAGTCATCTTGATCTACACTGCTTACTGTGATCGTTAAAATTCAGAAAACAAACTGGATCTACAAAAATCAAACTCAGTTAAATTTCAGAAAAATCAGAAAAATTTACTAAGTATAGAACACGCATGAAACTGAAATGATACACTTCGCGCAAACAACTCTATGCGAGTATTGAACTTCGTGCACACCAAAGACTCAAGTGAACACACTTCTCGCACCCAAGGTTATGCGAGTTTGTGGTTCGCGCAAGTCATAAGATGCGAGAACTGAAGTTCGCGCACAACAAAGTTGCGTGAAACAAGGTTCGCGCACAAAGACTTATGCGAGTTCTAATTTCTCGCACAACATTATGTGCGATTTTTGAAACTTCGCGCAAAAGACTTGCGAGATCGAGACTTAGAAAATTTTCAGAAATTTGGTTCTTGCTAAATGCAAACGCGCAAGTATAGGACTTGGCGAGTTTTAGAGTTAGAAAAATTTAACAAGGATACTTCGCGTAAAAGATAAACGCGCATGACACAATCTACTTATGTTATGTGTGTCTCAATACAGATTCTTGTGAGTTTCAAGCATTTGTAATCTATGTTTCAACACAGCTTCTTGTGTTTTTCACATCTCATTTCACAGTCTGAACACAATTTGTGTTTTAACAGTCCATTTGATTGTAATATGTGAGTTCCAGGTTGAGTAATCTATGAGGATTCTATTTGAAGTTATTTTCAGACTTTTAATCTACTTAATGTGCAAGTTCCAGTCTGTGAAAATTCAAGTGGTTTGAGAGATCCAGAGACATAATTTTTTTTCCAGAGATAGAAAAATTTTCAGAGATTATTTTTGTGTGCTGATATAAGTTTGACTTTCAGTTAAACTGTTCTGAATTGTTTGGGAACAATCTTTCATAATCAAGCTAATCATTCAAGATGTCTTCTATAGGAAAACATTCTACTGAGAGAAAGAGGATTAATAACAAAGATTTGGAACATATCGTTTTAATTCCACATATCATAGTGGATGAAAATGAAACGTCTTCAATCTTAAATAAATCTGTGCCTGAGATACCAAGAAAAGAAGCTGAGCAGAATAGACTGAAAGAGCAGAATTCAGAGCTTGTTAAGCAAATACAGGAGTTGAAGTCTAAATTGTCAAAATCTGATAAAACTCCTGTTTGTACAAAATGTACTGACCATGCTAAATCTGATTGTGCAGGTATCATCAGTGCAAGAGGGAAGGAAATTATAGAAAAAGAGAAAGAGATTAAAGATAGAGAGAAAACAATTGCAATAAAAGAAATTTCTATTCAAACTCTTGAGAAAGTAATCAAGCTCAAAGAGTCAAATATTACATATCTTCAAAGCCAACTGAAGACGACTGAACATAAATCATCAGAATTGCAAGATGAATCAATCAAGCTTCAAAACAAGTTTAAGGATTTTGAAGACAAAATATCTGCCTTGGAGATACAAAAGGCTGAACTGACAAAAAGCGTCTAAGCAGATAAAGATAAATCAAAACTGGAGAAATCCTCAACTCAACAGTCATCTGAAATTTCTAAGAAAACTTTACAAGAGAAAAAGGATTTGGAGCTGAGATGTTCAAAACTTTCAAAGCAAGTATCCTACATTGAATTTTTTTTGATAACTGAACGGGATACCTTTGCTAAAGAGAGACAAGTTCTTGAAGATAAAATCACTGAACTTCCCAACCAGATATCCACTTTACAAGACCTACTTGATAAAGAAAGAAAATGCTTTAATGAAAATAAGAGGTCTTATGAGCTTGAAAAGAAAAACGCGGAAAAGAGAAATACTGGAATTTTCAAGGAAATGTCTGAAAAATCCAAGAACTTAGAAAAAGATTTTGAACTTGAACGCTTACATTTTGAATCTGAAATATCGAAGCTCACATCCAAAATAATTGCTCTATCATCAGATGTCCAAAAAGAACCGAAGGTTAAATCTGATTTGAAACAAAAGATTGACACACTGAATTCTGAAAGAAACATTCTATCCGAAAAGATAAAAGACATGGAAGCTGCAAACGTTGAATTGTCAGATAATGTTACAGCTGATGTGATTGACCAATCACCTGTTGATAATTCAACAGAATCAGTCTGTTCTTTTAAAACAGCTTCAAGTTCTATTCAAGAGAAAAATGTTTTCAAACTGAACAGTGTCAAATTTAAAATAGTCAACTCAAGTCAGATTCGACCATCAAATATGTTTTATGATAAATCTGTTGATGGTTCAGGAAATTTTTATGTTAAATCTCTTGGAAAGAATTTGAAGAAAAATCAGATGGTCTGGAAAGTGAAGAGTTCTTCAGATGAAGAGAAGAAGAATGACAAAGCATCTACATCTACATCCAAAGCCAAAAGGAACAGTACATATAAAGGTAAATCTTTTGATAATCCTGATATGTATTACTCGACTAATCATTTGATCAGGATTGCTCAAAGGAAAATCTGTTGTTCTTACTGTGGAAAGAATGACTTTGTTCAGAGAGAAACTGCTCATAATTGGTACGGTTCTTACAGAATAACTTCTCAGAATTCTGGATTTAAAAGATATAATTCTAATGAGAAGTGGATTTGTAAATCTAACATACCAGGACCCAAATACCAGTGGGTACCAAAACCTATTAAATTTGATTTGCAGGTACCACAAGTTTAGGGGGAGCAAGATGTTTGACTTCTAGACAAAACAGTCTAGGACTCGTACTTCAAAGTACAAGTTTATGGCTCTTGAATAATTCAGTTCAAGACCCGTACATCAAAGTTTAAAGATTGTGGCTTCTGATCACATGACAGATCAGGACCCGTTCTTCAATGTTCAGATAAGGATATTATGCAAATATCCAGGGGGAGCTTAATAGACTTAAATCATTCTATAATGATTTGAGGGGGAGCTTAAAGGTAAATATCTTCTATTCTAGATCTCTGATTGTTTGAAAGAAGAACAACTTTCAAGCATGAAAAACAGTTTCTTAAATGTTCAAACCACTTATGGTTCTCAAAAGACTTAATGAATTTAGAAGTGTGATTTTAAATGTTTTTCATTTTTGAGCTTTAATGTTTAACTGACCGTGTGTTTCCAAAGATCAATACTTGCATATTATCTTGTCTTTATACTGTAAAGTATTCATACACATCGGTTCAGTACGTCATTTGAATTTGTTATTACCATGTCTCATAACGACCAAATGTTTCGATGGTAATACCCTCGTTTGCTTTCAAATGTTGTTGAGCATCATTCATCATTTCAAATTTTTGCTTTCATTGCTACATTGTTTATATTTGTTCATATAAACAAATTATCCAATTCTTTGATACCCTAACCATTTCATTTGATCTGATTGATACATTGTCAGATTCTCAAAACAATTCTCTTGATTTCATTTCATTCATTCAATATCTTGTTTTGAGAGATCTTCATTGTTCAATTGCTCAAATCTCATTAGCATACATGACAATCATAAAATCCCAATCACAACAAGCTATTACTCAAGATATCATCATTAAGATCAAGAACTAGAGAGAGAAAATCTAGAGAGAGAAAGTAGATCTCATATTCATAAGTCTCTAGCTATTACAAACAATGCATTCTCTAGAACTCTACACAAGATTACAATGGCAAACCTATATATACCACACATCTAAAACAAAGCCTTAATGGCTAAGGAAACTAAACTTACTTTGACAAACTATTACAAGGTCAATGTTGACTTTTACACATTTGACTTTCCTATTAAATCTTGGATACAATATTTAGACTTAACAATCTCCCCCTTTGTATTCAAGATTTAATAAAAATTTGATGCAGATCTTCAACTCTTGATTCTTCATCTTTTGTCTCTTGAAGCTTTCAAAAACTTTGCTCTTTTGCAGCTTTTGAAGAATCTTGGAAAGTCTTTTTAATCTTTGATGCTTTCGAAAGTCAACATGCCTTGAACAAAACAGGAAATTCTTGAAACTTCTGTGAAACTTGAAACTTCATTTCTGAAAAGTCTTTCGTCATCAAACAAAATTGTATCTTCATCACTTTGATCTCTGAATCGTCTTCGGAAGAACAAACCTACTTGAATTCTTGAAATTTTCTTTTGAAGAAGCTTTTGACTTTGAATCAGCCTTTGAAACAGCGTTTGAAACAGCGGAAGCAAATTGAACTTTAGGCTTGAACTTTGAACTTGAACTCTGAAATTGAATCTTTATAATTCTCCCCCTTTTTGATGATGTGAGCATCATTATCATTAAAATATCATCAATTTTAGCATAGGCTTTGATTTCCCCCTTTGTGAACAACAAACAATCTCCCCTTGATATTGCTGTACTTTTGATCTGAAGAGCCGAATCATGAACAATATATATCCGAATATTTTCAAATTTAGATATAATGAGCGTGTAACCCCGATTCAACAAATGAAACAGTTAGAAATGCCTGTCAGTAACACGAAGTTACTGTGTACAACGGATGTACATTTTAAGGAGCTGGCTTGATGATGAATCCCCAGGACTTCCATTCAATCATCGAAAAACACAAGGTTATTCTATGAATGTTCTGACAGAAAAACATATTCTCTGTGTGCTCGTGCTTGTGTTTTGAAAGAATTAGCACAATGATTGTGTTTCATAAGGCTCAAAGTATGTAAATCACTGAGACAACAATGATTGTACATGGACTCAATGTGCATGAGAAAGGGTCGAAGGTGGGGCAACTTTCCTTCTTTTTCAATATCAGTATCTTCCAAGAGAAGATCCTATAGATTATGTGTTGCTTCCCCAGAAAATGTGAAACATTCTCTTTTTAAGAAAATAATGAGTAGCTGGTGAGGTTGTATGCAAGAGATGGCATGGACTATTTGCCTATTTCAATGATGGTCACCAAAGAAATGTGAACCAATCAGTAATGTGGCTGCCCGGCTCAGAAAGTGGTTGGTGCAGAGTTCTGATATTCTTTTAACTCTGATCTCACACCTTCTTTCTTTTTATCATTATACTCACATCTAACCAATCTCTCATTTCCATTTTACCTCTGCTCACTCCCACACTCAAATCTTTTAGACCCCTCTCCCCTTAATCACTCAAAGGATTTCTTCCGGGGTAGGAAACACTGGTTATCGTGAATCCATGGAAGATCTATTAAGCACTCATACTGAATCCCATGTTCCTAAAAGTACATGCTGATCAATGATTTTTCTTGACATGTAAAGCACAAGAAATCATATGTCAGAGTATGTATGCTCATTGAAAAATATGAATGAAATTTAAGTCTTTGAAGATTTCTCAAAACAAGGATATTGAATGAATGAATATGAAGTCAAGAGAATTGTTTTGAGAATCTGACAATGAATCAATCAGATCAAATCAAATGGTTAGGGTATCAAAGAATTGGTAATTTTGTTTATATGAACGAATATAAAAAATTTATCAATGAAAGCACAAATATGAACAAGATGAATGATGCTCAACAACTTTGAATTTCAAACGGGGGTATTACGATCGAAAAGTTGGTTCTTTTAGAGACATGGTAATAACAAATTCAAATAAAATACTGAACTGGTGTGTGTGCATACTTGACAGTATATGGACAAGATAATTCACAAGTATTGATCTTTGGAAACACACAGTCAGTTAAACATTAAAGCACAAAAATTGAAAAAACATTTAAAAATCACACTTCTAAATTCATGAAATTGTTTGAGAATAAGAAGTGGTTTGAACATTTAAGAAACTGTTTTTCATGTTCGAAAGATGTTCTTCTTTCAAACAATCTGAAATCTAGGATCAGAAGATATTTACCTTTTCAGATCCCCCTCAAATCATGATTAAATGATTTATATCTTTTAAGCTCCCCCTGGATATTAGCACAATATCCGTCTTTGATCATTGATGAACGGGTCCTGATCTGTCATGTGATCAGAAGCCACCACCTTTACTCCCCCTTAAATTAAGCATCTGAAATATTACAAGTAAAACAGGATAGAGATCAAACACTCCCTTTTGAATTGTTAGACCATCAATATCAGAAAAATTTAGCAAAGAAAAAGTATAGGATAGAGATCAGATCAATTCTCTTGGGATGAAGACCATCAATATCCATCGGATTCAAGCATATAGGAGTAAGGTCTTTTTGATCGCTGAGGTCCGAGTCCTAAACTGTTGTGTTTAGAAGTCAAACTCCTTTGAAGACCGGGTCCTAAGCTGATATGCTTAGAAGCCATTATCTTGACATTGAGGTGCGGGTCTTGAACTGTGTTATTCAAGAGCCATTGTTTTTCTTACTCCCCCTTGGATTGAGGTGCCTGCAACACAGATTCAGGTTTCGGTTTTGGTACCCACTGGTATTTGGGTGCAGAAATGTTAGTTGTAGTGCGTGTGGAGGATACAGAGTAAGATCCATACCAGTAATGATCATTTGCTTTATGAAAATGATCATGTGTACAACAAATAGAACAAAAATATTTCTTACCGTTGGGTGCTATGTTCTTCTTTGCTTTGTGTACAGGTACACATGATTTCTTCTCTTTCAGCTCATTTTCCTTATCATCTTGGACTAGTTTCTTTTGCCAAACCAGTTTCTCTTTCTTGAAACTTTTTCTTGGATAAGTATCTGAACCATCTAAAAATTCATCATAGAAAAGGTTAGTGCGACGAATCTGATTAAAGGATTTGACTGACCTTTGTGAAGGGATGAATTTCTGATTTGAACTTGAAACAAAATTTTCAAGTTCTTTAATCTTTGACGCAAAATTATCTCTTTCTTTCATAAGCTGGTCAATCTTTGTCGTGAATTCAGACTTCGTCCTTTGCTCTTTCAGCACAGCAGCAGACAGTTCAGACAACTTTGAAGTTAGCTTCTTGATTTCAGATTCAAAAATGGATCTTTCTTCCTCAAATCCTTTTTCTGACTCTGTTCTCTGGCCAGATAATTCTTTAAAGAATCCTACATTCTTTTGTTCTATGGTCTTTTTCTCTTTAGCGAACTTTTCTGTTTCTAAAATCAGAACTTTCTCAAAATCTGAGATTTGTTGAGAAAATTTTAAGCATTTAAGCTCCACCGACTTCTTTTCTTCATAGCACTTCTTGGAAAAGTTTGAGAACTTCTTGGAAAAAATTTTCTTTTCACTTTCAAACTCAGCTTTATTTGCAACAAGCTGTTTTTCTAAATCAGATAAATTCTTTTTAAGCTCAGTGTTCTCAGATTCCAATCCTTTTATTTTCTCATCAGAATGTCCAGAAGATCTTTTCTGAAGATCTTCATTAAGAACCTTTAAAGCACAGAGTTCTTCTTTCAAAGATAAGATTTCATTAAAATATTCTATTGACTTCTGAGAATGAAATTCAACTTGATGACCCAGATTAATCTTCTCTAATTCCACCTTTCTGATCTTTTCTTCAAGATCTGTAAAAAATCCCATGATTAAAGAGTAATCAGCTTACAGTGAATGATCGTTCCAAACTAATGTATCAGAAAATCAAAAATCAGATAGAATTGAAAATTTTCGAAAAATATTAAAAATTGAAAATTTGAAAAACACTTGAAATGACACAAAGATTAACAAAAAAAATAGATGACACACCAAAAAAAAAAATTCCAGGGTCTCACTACACGAGCAAACAAACTTTGCGGGTCTCACTACACCCGTAAAGTAGAGGTTTGCGGGTGCTGAAGGAAACGCATAGTATAGAATGCGGATCCTTCTTGAAACGCAAGATGAGCTTTGCGGGTCCTTCTTGAACCGCAGAGTATGGTATGCGGGTCTCACTTGAAACGCAACGTATGGTATGCGGGTGTCACTTGAAACGCAAAGTATGGTTCTCAGGTCTGTATGAATGACCCGCAAACAGTATGAATGACACGCAAAGTCGATTTCTTGACATAATCTTTCTCAAATCGATTGATTCCTGCACAATTGAACTTCAAGAATTTGTTAGCATCATCGAAAAACAGTTCTAAACACACACATGCAATCAATTTTCGATTAAAAACATCAAATCGAATATTTTCAATCAAGAACAGTAATTGAACACGTTTTCACGAAAATCTCAAAAATCAAAAAATTGAAACCGATTTTGATCGAATTTCGAGATGGAATCAAAACAACAAACAATCACCAACATAAATCGAACACAATGAATCCAGTTTCTTGCATTAAAACCGATTTTTCACAAAAAAATTCAGATGAAACAGTAACAAACTCGTTTCTTGAAAGAAAAATAAAAAAAAATGATTTTCAATCCAAAAACACACAAATTTCAATTCAAATCATGATCTAATCATTCCTGAACAGTTTGGTACGGTTCTGATACCAATTGATATTCATAAAATCCCAATCACAACAAGCTATTACTCAAGATATCATCATTAAGATCAAGAACTAGCGAGAGAAAATCTAGAGAGAGAAAGTAGATCTCATATTCATAAGTCTCTAGCTATTACAAACAATGCATTCTCTAGAACTCTACACAAGATTACAAAGGCAAACCTATATAAACCACACATCTAAAACAAAGCCTTAATGGCTAAGGAAACTAAACTTACTTTGACAAACTATTACAAGGTCAATGTTGACTTTTACACATTTGACTTTCCTATTAAATCTTGGATACAATATTTAGACTTAACAATACATTTTGACAATGTCATCATACATTTTTGTGCTTAACTGCTAAAGTTAAATTGTTGAACAACCATTCTTTATAGGACTTACATGGGATTCATGTGTGAGCTTATAAGAACTTCCATGGATTCACGTTTACCAGTGTTTCCTACCCAGGAAGTAATCCTAGAGTGATTGAGGGGTGAGGGGTCAAAATCAAAGAGTGGGGGAGATAACTCATCCGGTTGAGTTTTTCTCATTACGTGGAGCGGAAAAATGTAAATGAGAGTTTGGTTAGAAGTGAGCAAAATGTTAAAAAGAAAGAGGGTGTGAGAACAGTATTAAAAGAATATCAGAATCTGCACCAACCACTTTCTGAGCCGGGCAGCCACAAAATCTAATTGGTTCACATTCTTTGGTGACCATCATTGAAAAAGGCAGTGAGCCCATGCCAACTCTTGCATTTAACCCCACCAACCACTCGTTTCTTTCTTAACAAAGAAATGTTTCATTTTCTTTGGGGACACAACATATATGCTATCTAATCTTCACTCGGAAGATTTAGATATTGAAAAAGAAGGAAAGTTGCCCCACCTTTGCACCTCTTTCATGCACATTGAGTCCGTGTAATACTTGTTGCTATCTCAACAGTTTACACATTTTGAACCTTATGAAGCACAATCATTGTGCTAAATTCTTTCATACACAAGCACGAGCACACAGAAAAATTGTTTTTCTGTCAGAAAATTCATAGATAAACCTTGTGTTTTTCAATTATTGAATAGAAGTCCTGGGGAGTCATCATCAAACCAGCTCCTTAAATTGTACATTCGTTGTACACAGTAACTCCGTGTTACTGACAGGCATTTCTGACTGTTTCATTTGTTGAATCAGGGTTACAACGTTCATTATATCTGGATTTTAAAAGATTCGGGTATATACAGTTCATGATCCAGCTATTCAAATCAAAGTGCAGAGAATGTTAAATGTATCTAAAAAGGGGAGAATATTTGAAAAGGGGGAGATTCAAAGAAAGTGCTGAAATTGAGAAAGTTTTGATGATTATGGTGCTCACAATCATCAAAAAGGGGGAGATATCTACAAAGATCAATTTCAAAGTCATAAAGAAAGATGAAAGATTGTTTGGATCAAGAAGATTCTAAAGAATTCTGAAAGTTCAAGAAGAGATAATTCTGAATGTTCCTAAAGAGATAATTCTGAAAGTTCAAGACAATTCAGATGCTTACTATGTTTCAGAAACAGATTCTGAAGATGATTTCTAAAGAAAGATGATTCGAGAAAGTTTTTTTTTTTCTGAAGACTGATCAGAGATTACAGAGATGAAGATACAATTTTCAAAGATCCCTAGAAGATTCAAAGAAGTTTCAAAGAAGTTTTTAAAGTTTTCAAAGATTTGTTCAAGACTTGTTGACTCATCAAAGAAGCAAAGTGTTAAAGACTTTTCAAGACTCTTCAAAGACTGAGAGGCTGAAGATTGCCAAAGCATCAAAGTTTAAAGATTGTCAAAGATAAAAGTTGAAGATTCAAGCTCTGAAGATAAGTGTCAAATTTTTTTTAAATCTTGAATACAAAGGGGTAGAATGTTAGTGCATTAATTGTATCCAAGATTTAATTAGGAAAGTCTTGTAAAAATCCTTGTAATTGAATAGTCAAAGGAAGTCAATGATAGTCATATTGTGAGAAAGTCAACATAAGTCTTAGAAGGGTTTTAAGTACTTAGAGTGTTTTAGTTACTTGAGAGTTTAGTTGGATTACTTGAGAGTTTTATCCTTGGTATAAATAGGTTTTGTACTTGTAATTTTGTAAGAGCTAGCCTGATTGTAACCTGAGAGAATCCTTGAGAGAGAAACCTTGTAACCCTTTCACTTGTGACATCAATATACATGTGATTTCCCATGATTCTCATTGTTATTTGATTGATTTGTTTGTGTGATTTGAGAGGACAATTTCAACACTTCTCGTAGAAACACACTTTGCTCACGACTCTTCGAATGAACAGTGTAAACTCACAGCTTGTGATATGCGAGTTTCTGCTTCCCGCACGAAACTATTAGCGAGTTTCTTCGTTTGTGAATTCTTATCTTGCGAGTTCTTGCTTCTGCGAGTTCTTCACTTAGTGAGTTCTTCCTTTGCGTGTTCTTTGGATCTTACGATTTCTTCACTTGTACAGTTCCAAAATTCGATCTTTTATACAGAAACCAATCAAATCTGTTAGTCCAAGATCTCTAAATCCTAGAGAGAGAAAGTAGAGAGAGAGAGAGCAAGAGAAGCGCAAAGTATCAAGTGTATTAGAAAGAATGCGTGAAGTGTTACAAGACACAAGGACCAAAATGACTTAAATACCCTGGTCAAAACAACACAGTATGAGACACTAAACACAGTATAAGACCAAGCTTATAAATACAATGATTACTATAAAATCAGACTTAACAATCTCCCCCTTAGTAATCATTGGCGCTGTGGTCTTCAAAATCCATCTTCTAAATCATAATGAACCAACTAAGCGACTTTGCAAAGCTTTCTGACTTTTAAAAAAAAATTATTCTCAGCATCTTTCAGTTAGAGTTATCTTTCCTGCCTTGACAAGATTGGACCAGATTGAAATAAACTTGAACCAACAGTCGATTCATCAGTTTGTGCTCTAGACGACACACTCTTTTAAATGACCTTGAATGAACAATGGTGGTCGGAGCAGGAACAACAAAAGATGTAGTATAACTGAGAAAATAGAATCTTGAGCAACAGAATCTTGATCAGCAGATAAACGTTTGAGCTCTTTGTCTCTTTAATATCTCCTTAACTTCTCCCCCTCATGACCTTGATGATCGGGATCAACTTGGTCATGCAAATGTTGGAGACAAGATAACTTAAGATCTGCAAAATCAGAATAAAGGAAAAATAGGGGAGGTTTGCGCGACACGCTGGTGGAGCAAAGTAAGGTTTACGCTAGACGAAGGTGGCGAAAAGTGAGGTTTGCGCTAGCCGAAGGTGGCGCAAATTGAGGTTTGCGCGACCAACTGTTGGCGCAAATCTGACTTGAACTCAGAATTTTTTTATCTTTTTAATCTCTTTGACTCCCCCTACACAAATGCACTGGATTTGACAATTCAAGTTAGCATTCATATAGAAAAACAGGTACTCCCCCTCAAAAACAGATATGATCTTTTCAGAAAAATCTCCTTTTTCACTCCCCCTTGAAAAATGCATAAACCCATTTATAAAGAAAATATGAGAACACAAGAAATGAAACATCAATGTAGAATGAAAAATATACTGAATATGTATTATGAAATGACTAAATATATAAAAATTTAAACAGAAACAAATAAAATTCTACTTAGTAAAATATCACAGTAAAATCCATAAGATGAAATCAAATGTATGTGTTTGGATACAGAAACAAGTTTCATTGCATATCAAGTTAAGACGTTCAGTTTCAAAAACTTTCATCAATCTATTCAGTGTGCTCACATGTGAACTTCGATTAGGTTCAATAAAATGCAATTCTAAAAATATAATAGAGAACTTTGCCTTTACTCACACTAAACTGTCAAGAATTAAGACTTTCACAAATTTATAGATTTATCGTAACTCAAACATATCACCAAGTATCATGAGATGTGTGCTCATTGGCATCTTTTAGTATTGTGCACATTGGCATCTTCACATGAGTGTGCTCTTTGGCATCTTTTAAGCTTGTGCACATTGGCATCTTTTAATCAGAAAGGTTGGTAAGTAAAGAACATGCCGTAAATGAAAATGTGTTCCCAGATCAAAATCAAGCAATCTAAAACAATCCCAAACAAGATTTATGGTTTGACAGTATTAAGATCTTGAGAGAGAGTAGAGAGAGAGTAGAGAGAGAAAGTCAAGTCGTATTGATATTACAATTAAGCTCTTAGAAAATAACAAGTAACAAACCTATTTATATCAACTAATAAACTCTCAAGTAATCCAACTAAACTCTCAAGTAACTTGAATAACTATCCACTCAAACACTCAAGTACTTAAACTCTCAAGTACTTAAGCACCCTCTAAAACTTATGTTGAGTTCTCACTATTTGACTTCCATTGACTATGCAATTACAAAGGCTTTTTACAAGACTTTCCTAATTAAATCTTGTATACAATTAATGCACTAATTACAAGACTTTCCTAATTAAATCTTGTATACAATTACAAGACTTCCATTGACACTTGTCTTCAGCGCTTGATTCTTCAACTTTTATCTTTGACATCTTTAAAACTTTGAAGCTTTTAACAATCTTCAGTCTTTCAGTCTTTGAAGAATCTTCAGATAAGATTGAAAAGTCTTTCACATTGCATCTTTGGAGAGTCAACCAGTCTTGAACACAAATACGAATCTGAATTCTTAAAACTTTTGAAATTCCTTGAACCTTTGAAACTTCTTTAGAAAAATTCATCTTTGAACTTTGAGGAATCTCTGATCATGTATCTTCGTCACTGTGATCTCTTGATTGTCTTCAGAAAAATGAACTTTCTCGAAACATCTGAATTTGTTTTTGAATTATCTTTCTTCAGAATCTTTCCGCAAGTCTTTTTGACTTTGACATCTTCTTGAACTTTCAGAATTATTTCTTCAGGATTATCTTCACTATTTGTCTTTGAAATTGATTTTTGTAGATATCTCCCCCTTTTTTATGAATGTGAGCACCATAATCATCAAAACATCTTCAATTTCAACATTCTCTTTGATCATCCCCCTTTGTATTCAACGAAATCCATCCTTTGATCTGAGTATCTGAATCATGAACTGTATATACCCGAATCTTTTCAAATTCAGATAAAATGAACTTGGTAACCCTGATTCAACAAATGAAACATTTAGAAGTGCCTGTCAGTAACACGGAGTTACTGTGTACAACGAATGTAGAATTTAAGAAGCTGATTTGATGATGACTCCCCAGGACTTCCATTCAATCATTGAAAAACACAAGGTTTATCTATGAATGTTCTGACAGAAAAACAAATTTTCTTTGTGCTCGTGCTTGTGTATGAAAGAATTTAGCACAATGATTGTGTTTCATAAGGCTCAAATTGTGTAAACTGTTGAGACAGCAAGAAGTATTACATGGACTCAATGTGTATGAAAGAGATGCGAAGGTGGGGCAACTTTCCTTCTTTTTCAATATCTAAATCTTCCGAGTGAAGACCAGATAGCAGATATGCTGCGTCCCCAAAGAAAATGAAACATTTCTTTGTCAAGAAAGAAACGAGTGGCTGGTGGGGTTAATTGCAAGAGTTGGCATGGGCTCACTGCCTGATTCAATGATGGTCACCAAAGAGTGTGAACCAATCAGAAGATGTGGCTGCCTGGCTCAGAAAGTGTTTGGTGCAGAGTTTTGATATTCTTTTGACTCTGATCTCACACCCTCTATCTTTTTAAACATTTAAGCTCACTTCTAACCAATCTCTCTTTTACATTTTACCGCTCCACACAATGAGAAAAACTCAACCGGATGAGTTATCTCCCCCACTCTTTGATTTTGACCCCTCACCCCACAATCACTCTAGGATAACGTTCTGGGTAGGAAACACTGGTTAACGTGAATCCATGGAAGTTATATTTAAGTGCTCACACAAATCCTATGTAATTTGTCCTATAAAGAATGGTTGTTCAACAGTTTAACTTGAACAATTAAGCATAAAAATGATAACATTGTCAAAATGTATGCTCATCAAAAGATATGAATGATAATTGAGCATTTGAACAATGAAGAACTCTCAAAACAAGGATATTGAATAAATAAAATGAAATCAAGAGAATTGTTTTGAGAATCTGACAATGTATCAATCAGATCAAATATCATAAGATATGAACGTGAAATGGTTAGGGTATCAAAGAATTGGTTATTTTGTTTATATGAACAAATATTAACAATTTTGCAATGAACGTACAAAGATTGAAATGATGATTGATGCTCAACATTTGAAAGCAAACGGGAGTATTACCATCGAAAAATTTGTTCATTATGAGACATGGTAATAACAAAATCAAATGAAGTACTGAACATGTGTGTATGAATACTTTACAGTATATAGACAAGATAATACGCAAGTATTGATCTTTGGAAACACACGGTCAGTTAAACATTAAAGCTCAAAAATGAAAAACATTTAAAATCACACTTCTTAATTCATGAAATCTTTTGAGAACCAGAAGTGGTTTGAACATATCAGAAAACGTTTTTCATGTTCGAAAGTTGTTCTTCTTTCAAACAATCAGAGATCTAGATCAGAAGGTACTTACTGTTATGCTCCCCCTCAAATCATGATAAAATGATTTAGGTCATGTAAGTTCCCCCTGGATATTTGCAGAATATCCATATTTGAACATGAAAGAACGGGTCCTGATCTGTCATGTAATCAGAAGCCATAGTCTTTACATTAAGGTGCGGGTCTTGAACTATGTTATTCAAAAGCCATAAACTTGTACTTTGAAGTACGAGTCCTAGACTGTTTTGTCTAGAAGTCAAACATCATGCTCCCCTTACACTTTGGGTGCCTGCAACACAGTTTTAGCTTTTGGTACCCACTGGTATTTGGGTACTGAAGTGTTAGTTGCAGTTCTTGTGGGGGTTACATTA
The DNA here is from genome assembly GCA_954870635.1 of Arctium minus. Lineage (NCBI taxonomy): Eukaryota > Viridiplantae > Streptophyta > Magnoliopsida > Asterales > Asteraceae > Arctium > Arctium minus. The sequence continues at coordinate 115,204,690 of OX941080.1, read as the reverse complement.
TATGAACCATACCGGTAATTAACAAAATTTTTACTTACAAAGTCATGTGCTCCACAGTAAGAAATGCAAATCTTCTTTTGAACAACCCTGATCAAATGGTTACCAAAAGAGTTACCTTTATGCACACTGTTCTTGTTAGCATTGGTTGTGGATGCAAATGCTTTGTCTTTCTTCTTCTCTTCTGAAGAATCCTTCACTCGCCAGACCATCTGATTTTTCTTAGATTGCTTTCCAAGAGATTTGACATAGAAGTTCGCTGAACCATCAACATATTTGTCATAAAATAGATTTGATGGTCTAATCTGATTTGATTTGACAGTTTGTGATTTGACACTTTTCTTTTTCAAAACATTTTTTTCATGAATAGAACTTGAAGTTGTTTTGAAAGAACAGACTGATTATGTTGAATGATCAACAGGTGATTGGCTAATCACATCAGCTGTTACTTTATCAGACAATTCAATGTTTGCAGCTTCTAAGTCATTTATCTTTTTAGTCAAAATGTTTCTTTCATCTGAAAGTGTGTCAAACTTTTGTTTCAAATCAGATTTGGCCTTCTGTTCTTTTTGATAATCTGATGACAGAGCATTTAATTTGGATGCGAGCTTAGATATTTCAGATTTAAAATGTGAACGTTCTTGCTCAAAATCCTTTTCTAAGTTCTTGGTTTTCTCTAAAATATCCTTGAAAATCCCAGTATTTCTCTTTTCTGCGTTTTCCTTTTCAAGCTCAGAAGACCTCTTGTTTTCTTTAAAGCATTTTCTTTCTTTCTCAAGTAGGTCTTGTAAAGTGGAAATCTGGTTGAGAAGTGTTGACCCCAGTTGTGATGTTCTTTAACTTGATTTAACCTTTTACTACACACAAATTAAATAAATAGAGTGCGGAAGCATTTAATATGTGTAGAAAAGATTGAACATGCAAGGTAGTAAACACACACGTAACAGAAAGTAAAGTGTTACAAGAAAGTTACTCAAAGAATTGTTTCATTGATTACTCAAGAACACCAAGAACATGCACTGGTGTGTGCAAAAATGCTCAAGGATTATACAGACTACTATTTTGTGTGTGGTCTCGTTGTTTGTGCTCTAAGGTGGTGCTACTTAATATAACAGAAGGATGCACCCCTTAGTACAAGACAGAAACTGACATTCCATAAATTGAATGCCACCTGTAAAGTAAACATCGTGGGACGCCCATTACTTTGATCTTGAGGATCTTCGTACAGCAGGTCTCACGTGCTTGGCACGTGGTCTTGTCTTGAACTCTTAGAAAAGCTTCATTGATCTCCAGAGGTTAACCTTCACAGAGGCTCTGTGAGTGATCACAGAGGCTCTGTGATCTGAGTATCAGGTTTGTCTTCTGGTAGATCTTCTGCTGAGTAACCTATGAGCTTTGGTTCCTTCTGTGGTGTACTTGAGTGTTCAGCGGCAGTTTCTGCGATTCCCATACTTAGCCTATTTTTCAATACTTCTATACATGTGAGTAGAGCTAACAATCTCCCCCTAAGTATTGAGAAATAAAAATTTGGAATTTACAACGATGGCTAAGCTAGAAGCAAAAGAGGTGAAAGGAACTCAACCTCTGAAAAGTGATATTCATTCGTAAAAGAAAAATGCCAAAAGGCAATTACATTAAGCATCGAAATACATGAATGAACAACAAAAGATTACAGAAGTCATTGAGGAAAATCATTTATCGTGTTGGTAAAGCTTTCAACTAGAGTTTTTCTCATCGATAGAATGAGTTCCCTGTACTTCAGTTGTGCATCAATCTGTCCGATCATTGTCTCTGCAGGTCCCGCTTGCACAAACTCAGAGCCTTTCTTCCTCAGAATCGTATTCTTTATCTTATGCAGAGTATTGTTTGAATACTTGTGACTTTGATTTGGCCGACACATCCTTTTAAGCCCATCATCGTCTCTGTAGATGAATCCGAACTCAGGCTCTGTGATTAAGGAGTTGGGAGAAACGTTCTCGATTCCGGGGAATTGGTCATGAGGTTTGGTGATCGACAACTTCTCGACTCCGAGTTGTAGAGCTACCTCGAAGTCCATTTTGCTGTGATATTTTACATGTTCGCGCATCACTTTTTCTTGTTTTTCTTTTTCGTTTTTCTCTCACCCCCCTTCCCTCTAACTAATGGGTTCTCTTTCTTATTCACTTTAGCCTCAGCGGCTTCAACTTCTGTTCGTACTCCCTCGTCTCTCAAGTAAACTACAATGTCTCCTACTTTGAATCCTACGCGAGGGGGGGGGGTTACAGGACGTGGTTCTGGTGTCCTGTTCCCTCGTATGTATTCCCTAACACCTTCTTTACTACCCAAATAAGTCAACATCTTTGTTGACAGAGGTCTGGCTTCTAAATATCCTGTTTTGATGGTGGTGGGTTTATGAGACTTTATCTCATAGAGTTTGATTGTCTTATCCTCTGCTGGTAGCTTTCCTTCTCCTATCAAGTCATCGCCTAGAAGCAGTCCTAGGAAACGTCCAAACATAATGTTCTTTGGTTCTGTCCCTCTGTCTTGGTCATGCTGTTTGGAAATCACAACATTTTGGATCTCCCTGAAAATTAGTCCAGCGTAGTCCAGTCGGAGATCGTAGTAAATCCCATACATTATAGCCAAAATTGTATGGCTTGATTGATCCGGGCTTCCAACCTTCGATGTTAGGCAACGGTTCAGAATAGAGAAAAGTACGTTCCACAGAGGGGGTAGATTCTGTCATCTAAAGGTTGTTCTTTTGGATATTGGAACTGCGTAGCCAATGAACCTCATAAACTCTAGTATCTCTTCCCTTGTGGGCTCCTCTGAGAATTTACGCAGGTTGAGATCAGATTTGGTGGGAAGTCCAAATACATCGGAGAGTTTCCTACGATTGATCCCTAAGTCCAGAATTTTTACAGTTGATGGATGGGTTGCATAGCCAATGATGCAGTGTCCATATTTGTCCATCTTGGCATGGCGGGCACTTAGCCAAAGCTGTTGGATGTAGGATTCCAGAATGTCATCTCGTTTCAACGTTAGGGCTCTAACCAGGAAATGATTCTTGAGGAGTTGAATCAATGGTGCAGCTTCAGTGGGAAAACCAGAGGGATTGAGGGTGACAAAATGGTTGTTTGGTTTATTGTTCATTTGGGTCAAGTGATAGTCATGCCTGGTGAAGGATAACATTCTGCTGGTAAGCACATGTTCTTGGTCGACGGAGTCTGAATCAGCCTTTTGAGCCATCGAGTGATGAGAGTAGTTTGATTTCATGGATCCATTTGAGTTCTTGGAGGAAGATGAGGGAGAAGCCATGGAAAGAAATGGAGAATGAGAATTATTTGCAAAGATATTCTTGAAGGAGAGAAGATAGTAGGTAAAAAGAAATTTGGGGTATGAGAGGGGTTTATATATGAAGAGAGAGGGTAAAAAGAATGAGCGGTAAAAGATAAAATTTTCAAATCCGTGATGAGTGGTAACGGATAAGAAACGGTTTTAAAAAACGACGGTACAGGTTACGAACCAATCAAATATTGCCACGTCAGATGATGGCGGTGCACGATCTAGGACGTACGCCACCCTATTCTCACGCGCCTGGCATTTTCTATTCTCACGTGACAGTGAGTTTCAAAAAATAACCCGCAGCACATGACCTTAATTTCTCAAGTGATGGGAATGACAGAAGCTCTGTGGGTAAGAGACTTCTAAGGTCATAAGCAAGGTTATCAGAAGAGCTTTTTAAGAGGGAGAAAAGTGCGATGAAATGATCGAGTTACTTTTAAAGTGCATTTGGTCAAGCACCCTCAATTTAGAGGTGCAGAGACTCTGTGATAGATCACAGAGGCTCTGTGGTCGACCTCAGAGGTTTTGATACCAAAATTTTCCTTTTTAGGAATGATTTCAAAGATTTGATCATTTCAAAGTTTTCACAGAAAAAGTAGTACAAAGTGGGATCTTTCTGAGGGCATAGTGCTCGAGAAAGAGTTTTGACCCTTGGTTCAGATGGACTAACCTCACTCTGTAGTCTGTTGCGCAAAACTGTCTTGCACCCCCTTGACTAGTCACGATTGGTCATTGATAGTTCGTTCTGCTCCGCCTTCAACTATGCTTGGATCATATAAAGATAAGGTTTGCACAAGACATAGATTCGCAGAAAATAATATAATAAAGAAAGCCGAAGAGATTATTTACAAACAAGAAATAAGTTACATACAAATATGTACAACAGAGGCTCTGTGCAGGGGTACAGAGGCTCTGTGGTCAACTCATGTTGAGCATACCAATTTTGCCAACTAGAAAAGTGATTCTTTTCTCATCCAATGCCTTTGTGAAAAGGTCGGCAAGTTGATAGTCTGTAGGCACAAAGTACATCTCTATTGTCCCATGCTCCACATGATGTTTAAGAAAGTGATACCTGATATCGATATGTTTGGTCTTAGAGTGCTACACAGGATTGGCAGAGATCGCAATGGCACTTTTGGAGTCACAGAGGATGGGGATTTTTTCGATATCAAATCCATAGTCTTTAAGTTGGGTCCTCATCCACATAACTTGTGAACAGCAACTTGCAGCAGCAACATATTCTGCTTCTGCTTTAGAGGTCGAAACACAGTTCTGTTTCTTGGAAGTCCAACTTACCAGTTTCCCTCCTAGGAATTGGCAACTCCCAGAGGTACTTTTCCTGTCGAGCTTGCATCCTCCGTAATCTGAGTCTGTATAAGCCATGAGATCAAAGCCAGAGTTCTCCGGATACCAGAGACCAAGATTTTTGGTCCCTTTTAGGTATCTGAAGATCCTCTTGACAGCATGAAGATGAGATTCTTTGGGGTTAGCTTGAAATCTTGCACATAGACATGTGGCAAACATTATATCAGGTCTACTCGCGGTTAAGTACAGCAGAGATCCTATCATACATCTATAGAGTTTACACTCCACCGATTTGCCCTCTGGATCTGCATGGAGCTTGGATCCAGTGATCATAGGAGTTTTCATTGGTGAAGAGTCAGAGAGCATGTATTTTTCAAGTATGTCAGAGACATATTTTGATTGATTTATGAAAATACCCTCTATGGTTTGTTTGACTTGCAATCCTAAGAAGAATGTGAGTTCTCCCATCATGCTCATCTCAAACTCACTTTTCATCAATGACTCGAACTTTTTGCAATATAAATCATTTGTAGACCCAAAAATAATGTCATAAACATAAATTTGTACAAGCAGAATCTCACCTTTTCTCTTCTTATAGAATAAAGTCATATCAGTAGTACCTCTTTCGAAACCGTTTGCAAGGAGGAAGTTTGAAAATCTATCGTACCATGCTCTGGGGGCTTGTTTTAGTCCATACAGAGCCTTGTCTAGAAAGTAGACATGTTTTGGGTACTTAGAGTTCTCAAACCCTGGTGGTTGTTGGACATATACTTCTTCTTGAATCTGCCCATTCAGAAAGGCTGACTTGATATCCATTTGATATACTTTGAAATCTCTGTGGGTTGCGAAGGCAAGAAAGATTCTTATTGCATCGAGTCGTGCCACAGGGGCAAAGGTTTCTTCATAGTCAATGCCTTCCTCTTGACAGTATCCTTTGGCCACCAGTCTTGCTTTGTTTCTGATCACCACACCGTCTTCATCCTTTTTGTTCCTGAAGACCCATTTGGTCCCTATTGCGGTTTTTCCTTTCGCCAGAGGCACTAGGGTCCATACTTCGTTTCTTTCAAACTGCAGAAGCTCATCTTGCATAGCTTCTACCCAGTTTGGGTCTTCAAGAGCTTCAGATATCTTTTTGGGTTCGATGATACTCACAAAATTTGTATAGTAACAAAAATTTGCAGTACTCGATCGAGTTTGGACCTTGTCAGAAGCGTCACCAATAATTTGGCTCTGTGGGTGACTTCTGGTCCATTTGATCATTCTAGGCAGGTGATCATTTGAAACTTCTGTGGTTAGCTCAGGAGCATGTTCACCTTGATTTAGATCATTCTCTATTGAGAGGAATTGATCATTCGTACTTGCCACAGGACTTGGTTGTTCATCATGAATTGAGGTAGAGACCTCTGCGGATTCTTGATCTTGTGTTGACCCTTCAGAAAGATTTTCAAGATGACCATGATTTTGACTGAGCTTGGGGCCTTGATTCGCATTGTCCTCTGAGTGCTCCCCCTCGATGGTTGCACCTGCAACATTGTTGGAAGAGGGTGAAGCATTGCTAGGACCATTTAGAGAAGTACCTGTTTGGTCCTTAGAGGGTTCGGCTTCAGAGGCTCTATGCTCACCATCAGAGGGTCCATCATCATTGAACATCTCTTCAAACAGATGATGAAGATCATTTGTTCTTGATGATCCACCAGAATTCTCATCTTGAAGTTTGAGTCCTGAGCTGATTTGCTCAGAAGTCACCTGAAAATAATCATCAAATGAAACATTAATACTTTCGAGTATATGCTTGGACTTGAGTACATAGATTCTGTATGCCTTGGAGTTTGATGAATAGCCAACAAATTTGGCTTCATCGGCTTTGGGACTAAATTTCCCTATCTGATCTCTGTCGTTCAGTACAAAGCATTTGTAGCCAAAGACATGGAAGTACTTAATGTTTGGCTTCCTCTTGTGTAGCAAGTGATATGGTGTCTTTGCATGTCTCTTCACGATCAAGGATCGATTTTGGGTGAAGCATGCGGTTGAAATGGCTTCTGCCCAGAAAGAAATAGAGAGCCCTGAAGCAGTGAGCATAGTTCTTGCGGCTTCCACTAGTGTTCTGTTCTTTCGTTCCACAACACCGTTTTGTTGTGGAGTCCTTGTAGCAGAGAAGTTCTGTGATATGCCTTCTGTCGAAAGGTAGGCTTCAATGGTTGAATTCTTAAACTCTGTCCCATTGTCACTTCGGATTCTCTGTACCCTGCAGTCATAAATAACTTGTATTCTCTTGATAAGATTGATTAGTACTTCAGGAACATCTGATTTCTTTCGAACAAATTCAACCCAAGTATATCTAGAGAATTCATCTATCAGTACAAGGATGTACTTCTTGCCACCAAGACTCTACACAGAAATAGGACCACAGAGGTCAACATGAAGCATCTGCAGAGGTCTGGTGCAAGATATGTCGGACTTGGTTTTGTGGGCAGCCCTTTTGAGTTTGCCCATCTCACAAGCTGAGCATAGATGATCCTTATCAAATCTAATACTTGGTAGACCACTTACAAGTTCTAGTTTCACAAGTTTGTCAAGTGTGTGAAAGTTTAGATGACAGAACCTGTTGTGCCAGAGCCAAGCTTCTTCATTCTTACTTGAGACTAAGCAGAGCTTTTTTTCTCTGTTAGTTGATTTAAAGTCCATGAGGTATAAATCACCTCGTCTTTTGGCTCGCAGAAGCTCTGTTGTTGTATCTTCCTTCAATAGAGAGCAGTACTGTCTTTTGAACATTACATCGAGTCCATTGTCACAGAGTTGACTTACACTCAGAAGGTTGTGCTTTAGGCCATCCACATAGGCAACTCTGTTGACATCGATGTCTCCTTTGGCAATGACTCCATAGCCTTTTATTTGTCCCTTTTTGTTATCTCCAAAAGTCACAGATCCTCCTCCATGTTTTTCTTTGTAGGAGGAAAGCAACCCTCTGTCGCCAGTCATGTGTCTTGAGCACCCGGAGTCTAGGTACCAGATAGGCACTTGTTGTTTCTCCTGTGAACAGATTAGAGAGATTTAGGTACCCATTTGCAAATGAGTCCATTTTTGTTAGGAGACTTTGAAGATGCCTTAACATCTTTGGTTTTGGATTTATCCTCATTTACAGAGGTACCAGATTGTCTCTTCTCACCCTTGAATTTTGCATTCTTCGACTTGGGGTGAGATATAAGACAGGAGGGCCTCGAGAAATGTTGATTCACAGAATGCATAAGATCAAAGCATTTACAATAAGGAACATTTGAGGCAAACTTCTTGAAAATTTCATTAAATTTGTCAAAGGAGGGTACAGAGCAAATTTTACTACAACCAATTTTAGATCTGGGTTTCTTTTTACAGAAAGCTTTGTCTAATCTAGGTTGAGTTTTTTTGAAAACTCTTCTTGAGTGGCTCTTTGGTTGTACTCTCCCTTGATCTTCTTTCCTTGTTTTCACTACAACAGAAGCATCAAGGTTATCAATTTTAGGCCATTTATTCTTCTGTTGCCAAGTGAATTTTTCTTGAAAAGATTTTAATGGTCTTGGAGCTCTTGAAGCATGAGGGATCTTGTTCTTTTTAGATTTTTCAAGCTCAAGAGAAGTCTTTACTTGAACGCACATGTCCAGGAAATCAGGAAAGATAGGTACATCTGTGGTTTTCCTTTTGGGAAGAACTGTCCTATTAAGAATGCCAGAGGTAAGTTTACTCTTCCCTGGACCACAGGGGGTTATCTCAAGTTCCACAGAACTTGTCCCATTGTCGACAGAAGACTCTGATTCTGACTCAGAGTCTGAATCGAGAAAGTCTCTGTGAATGAGATCCTGACCTTCTGTAAGTGCCTTGCTTTGTCCATTGGTGTCCTCTGAAGTATTTAGACTTTTTGAAATACACGGAATGACCATAGGGACATTAAGACAGTTTTGTAGATCTTGTTCAAAGATTTCTCTTATTTCAGAGGTGAAATCAGGATGGTTGAGAAAATTATTTTCATAAGTTTTCTTCAAGTCATTTTCTAAAAACCTTTTAAACAGTTTTTCTTCCACAGAGGCAGGTACAAACTCTGGTTGTTCAGAGGATAGTTACTTTTCAGGAATCATCATGCACACAAAAGCCATTTGAGTTTGCGTTTCTGGGTGGCCAAATCTGAAGACCCCTATCTGTTTTTGAGACAGATATTTTTTTGGTATAGATTTTCCTTTTGATGAAGGTGCAGATGGTAAATCATTGTTTTCATACCATACATTTGCCATCTGCAGAGGTTTCCTCAGATGTGGTCCTTCAGAGATTCTGCGTCTCTTAAATGTGGATAAGAGGTGTGGAAAGCTTGGTTTTTAAAGTTGTCCAGGGCAGAAGATGTTTGATAAAGATTTGTTTCTATTGTTTCCCGTGTAAGGGTCAATATCCTCGAACCCTAATCCTCTTCTGCCTATCTGGGTGTTAACCTTTTCATGAACTTTTTGAGCATCCTGATACCTCTTAATTTGGAGATCTCTGTCAAACAGATCTTGATGAAGAACTTCTCTTTCTTTTTGAAAAACGTTTTTCAAAGAAATGGCATTTAAACGATCACTATCACATTTCTTTAGCTCTTTGACCTTTCCTTTCAAGGCTTTGTCGAGATTTCTGATTTTATCCTTGAAACCCCTTTTTGTTGAAATATGCTCAGAGGTAAGAGTTTTGTTTTCAAGGTAAAGCTTATGCTTCTCTTCTGTGAGAAGCCTAGTTTCTCTTTCAAAGAAGGCAAGCTTTTTCTCAAGATCCGAGCATGTGTTATTATAAGGTAGAAGATCATTTTGTATTTCATGAAGTTTGTTTTCAAGGTCTGAGTTGCAAGAGTTAGAAGTGGATACCTCACTCTCGTTGTCAGAAGAGTGGACTTCTGCCATTCCACAGAAGAGTGCGTTGTTTTCTTCATCAGATGATTCATCGGTTACAAGGTTCTCTTGTTCTGCCATTAGGGATTTCTGAGTGTAGTACTCTGCTTTCTTTTTATAGAAGGCAGCGTCCCTTGTGGGTTTCCCTGTGTTGGCAGAGGACCTGCACTCTGCTGCATAGTGGCCTAGTTTCCCGCATTTGAAGCAGCCTTCAGTTTGCTTCGGGAATTTGTCACCAGCTCTGCCGTCTGACTTCTGTCCATTCCTTTCTTCTTGCCTTGGTTCTTCAGACCACTCCTTTCTTTTTGTCTCACCATATCCTCTGCTTCTGTCATCTCTTTCTTCTCTCTCTCTCTGTACTCCGGCTTCTTCTTGAGACCACGATTGAACTCTCGGGTCATTAGTGCAAGTGTTTTGGCCAGAGCAGCCATGTCAATTTCCTCCTCAGAATATTCTTCACTTTCACTCTGTGCCACAAGTACCTTCTTCTTCTTCTTCTGTGCCTCCTCAGCTGCCTTATCCTTCTTTCCCTTATCTTTGCCTTCTGATGCACTTCCCACAAGAGCCAGAGGACCTCCGACAGAGGTTGATAGTTTGGAAATTCTGTTCTCATGGCTAATCAGTGTTCCAAAGAGATCAAATATGGACCAAACATCAAGATCCAATGTGGCTTGCATAGACATGGTTAGATGAAGCCATTCATCATTCAGGCTCTGTAGAAATCTGACATTGTTTTCTTCAGAGGTTCTGTAGATGCCATACCTCTTACACTTGTTTATCAAAGAGTTGTATCTGTTGTAAGTGCTTTGAATGGATTCACCCGGCAGAGCTTTGAATGCAAAATACTCATTTATGCATAAGGCTCTGTTGTTCATGAGGGTTTTGGCACCACCCTCAAGTTGTTTCTCTAGTTCTAACCATAGGTCCTTTGAAGTTTCACATGAGTCAAGAGATTGAAAGATATCATTTGGTATAGCCATTATGATTAGTCTTTTGGCTTTCTTTGCAAGCTCATGTTGTGCCTTTTCTTCATCACTTCATTCAAGGACAGGTTTGGGGTGTTGATTTTCAGGAATTTCAGGATTATTGGCAGCGGTAGGAACACGAGGAACAGTTGTCATTGGGATGAAAGGAGGATTGTGAAGAAATTCAACCAGACCAGGATCCACACCTTCAAGGAAGTGTACCATCCTGATCTTCCACTGAGGATATTCATCCCTTAGAAGAGTGGGAGGTTTGGACTGAGATCCAGCACTGAAGTAGTTGACAGTGTTTAGAGAGGAGAACGAGGTATGGCACGAATCAGAAGGAGTATAACAGTAAAGGTTTTTGAAATGATGAGAATATAAATTAGTAAGAGCAGATGATCAACCAAGTAGCTTTGAATCTGTCTTTGAGTGAAGAACACACTTGTACCTGTTACTATACCAAACAGGTTGATATAGCTTCAGAAAAACAGAGTGTGACTGTGAATGGAGTTTGGAACGAAGAACAGACTCAAACTACTACCTTGAGTACTGGAAACAAGTATAGAATAGGATCCTTTGATGTTGAAAATCAAAGTTTGCTCTGATACCAATTGTTGACCCCAGTTGTGATGTTCTTTAACTTGATTTAACCTTTTACTACACACAAATTAAATAAATAGAGTGCGGAAGCGTTTAATATGTGTAGAAAAGATTGAACATGCAAGGTAGTAAACACACACGTAATTAATGAATAGGAAGTAAAGTGTTACAAGAAAGTTACTCAAAGAACTGTTTCATTGATTACTCAAGAACACCAAGAACATACACTGGTGTGTGCAAAAATGCTCAAGGATTATACAGACTACTATTTGTGCTCTAAGGTGGTGCTCCTTAAAATAACAGAAAGATGCACCCCTTAGTACAAGACAGAAACTGACATTCCATAAATTGAATGCCACCTGTAAAGTAAACATCGTGGGACGCCCATTACTTTGATCTTGAGGATCTTCGTACAGCAGGTCTCACGTTCTTGGCACGCGGTCTTGTCTTAAACTCTTAGAAAAGCTTCATTGATCTCCAGAGGTTAACCTTCACAGAGGCTCTGTGAGTGATCACAGAGGCTCTGTGATCTGAGTATCAGGTTTGTCTTCTGGTAGATCTTTTGCTGAGTAACCTGTGAGCTTTGGTTCCTTCTGTGGTGTACTTGAGTGTTCAGCGGCAGACTTCTGTGATTCCCATACTTAGCCTATTTTTCAATACTTCTATACAGGTGAGTGGAGCTAACAAGAAGTTCAGTAACTTTATTTTCAAGAACTTGTTTCTCTTTAGCAAATATATCCCGTTCAGTTATCAAAATCTTTTCAAAGTCGGATACTTGCTTGGAGAGTTTTACGCATCTAAGCTCCAAATCCTTTTTCTCTTGGAGTGTTTTCTTTGAAAAGTCTGATATCTTTAGAGTTGAAGATGTCTCTAGTTTTGATTTTTCTTTCTCTGTTTGGATGCTTCTGTATTTCCAAGGCAGATATCTTATCTTCAAAAGCCTTAAACTTGTTTTGAATTTCAATTGATTCAGCATGTAAATCTAATAATTTTCGTTCAGTTGTTTTCAGTTGGCTTTTGAGATATACAATCTTTTTGTCTTTCAACTTAATCTCTTTCTCACATGACTGAATAGTCTTTTCTTTTAAATCAATCATTTTTTCTCTTTCTTTAATCTCTTCCTCTTTCTCTCTTATCTCTTTCTCTTTCTCTTTCTCTCTTATCTCGTTCTCTTTTGCACTGATGATACCTGCAGAATTAGATTTAACAGTATTAGTACACTTTATACAGTCAGAAGTTTTATCAGAGTTTGACAAATTAAATTTCAACTCCTGAATCTGTTTTAGAAGCACTGAATTCTGATTTTTCAGTTGATCTCATTCAGCCTCTATTTTCAGTATCTCAGGCATGTACAAGACTGCCAAATCTCTTGCGGACAATATAGTATTTCCTTTATCATAAGTAGTAGGCATCTTGACAGATTAGCTTGATATGAATGAACGTTCCCAAACGATTCAGAAAATTTAACTGAAAGTCAAATTTAGATCCGCACAAAAAAAATAATCTCTGAAAAATTTTCTGTCTCTGGTTCTCTTAAACCACTTGAAACTTGCGCTTGAAAAATTCTCAAGACTAGTACTCGCAGACTGTTTAATCACAAACTTGCACACTGTGCAGACTGTTAAAAAACAGATTACAGTCAAAACAACAAGTAACTCTCAAAACTGCAAGGATTAGAAAACTCAAACTTCACAAACTTCTTGAAATTTGCATACTGCTTATCTTTTAAAACTCACAGATCAAAAACATATAAACTTGCATGCCACAGAATCTGAATTCACAGATGATTAGCAGACTGTGTGAATTAAAAGTGTTGTGTGAATTAAAACTGCAGGTGCTTGCAGATTATATTCTCAGACTGTGTAAATTGAAGCACTCAAATCAATTAAATCCTGTGTTATGAATTTGCAGGCTGTGTAATCAAAGTAAAACTTGAATCTGCAAAACTGTTGAAACTTCAATTGAAACCAAGTTCAAACTATGCAACACAGATCCTTTAAACTTGCAACTTGCAGACAAAATGATTAAGAAACCTGCAGATTGTAAATGAAACTCACAAAAACTGTGTTCATGAAAATCTAACTTCAAACTCGCATGTGTTTGAACTAAAACTAACATAGCAGATCATTTGAATAAGAAACTTGCAAAACCAATCACTCAGACCTTGAACCATGCAGTCCATATTGAACTGAAAAAAGTGAATTATAACAAATTGACAGATCAATTGTATGAGAAAAATTGCAGGTTGTGGAAATGAGTAGCAGGCTGTGCAAATGATTAGCAGGTTGTGCAAATGATGCAGGCTGAATGAGCCAAAACATTAACACTTACCAACCAAACAATCTTAACACTTAAAAACAAATTTCAAAAACTGCACAAGTTACACTAACTGTGTAAAATCATGAAAATCACAAATCCCTCCAATTCAAAACTACATATTATGTGAACAAGAAAATCTCAATAAAATTGAATTTGCATACTGATGCATGGGAATGTGCAAATTACCTTCAAAATGAAACTCACAAACTGTGCAGATTACAAACTTGTGCAGATTACAAACGTTCAGACTTGCAAATCACATGAAGAAAATTTTGCAAATCAAGTGAACTTTATAATTTGTAGACCATGTAAACTTGCAAGATGTGTTTGAAAAACTTGAAAACTGCAGACTAACTGAAACTTGATAACTTGCAGATTACAACATTCACAGATTACATTAGAAATGAAACTCACAGACTATTGATTTTGAAACCTGCAGGTCAATGAAGTATAAGCTTTCAGATCAAACAATTTTAAAACTCACAGACCATGTAAATCCTTAAACTCGCAAATCACACATGACACAAAACTTGCAAAAGATTGTGAAATTGAAACTCGCAAATTAAACTTGCATGCTTCAAATGAAGGCACAGATCAGATTGTATTAAAAAACACAGATGAAATCAAATTGAAACATCAAACTCGCAGGCTACACAAATGATTGTAAACGCAGATTATGCCAAATTGAATCTGCAAATCAATTGGAGATTATGTGAATTGGAATCTCACAATCGCAAATTAAAGTGACTGTGAAAGCAAACTCACAGATTTCAAAATCTGAAACACGTATATCAATTGACAATAATCTTGCTGATCAATTGAAATAGAACTCGCAAGTGCTTATACTGAAAGCACGCAAATCTCATTAAATTGGAAACTCTCAAATCACATGAGTATGAACTCGCAGACTTGATTATCTTGAAACTTGCAGATTGATTGGAATGAAACTTTCAAGTCACTTGAGCTTAAACTCGCAAGCCCCTTGAAACATCAATTGTAACTTGTCCTGAACGCATAGATTGAATGACCTGCAAATTGAATCTGAAATTGCAAGTTAATCGAAATTGAACAGGTCAATTTGAATTCTCAGAAGGCTGTAATCAAACTCGCAAACCAATTTAGTTGAAACACACAAACCAACTTTGATGAAACGTGTGAAGAACTCGACCTGCAAATTAAAAATGAAATTCCAAGTCTATTGAAATTGAAATACAAGTCGATTGAAATTGAACATGTCAATTTGAATTTGAAATCGCAAATCAAGTGAAATTGAAATTCATAAAATGAGCAAATTGTAAAACGCTCAAATCGATTTTCCCAAAACGCGCAAATCTAATTGAGTCTGAAATGCGCAATTGGAATTGATCAAACGCGCAAACAGAGTTGATTTCAGAAAATGCGTAAGTCGAAGGAATGAAACGCGCAAACTGAAATTGGATTTCAGAAACGCGCAAGTCGATTTGAGACTGAAACGCGCAAATCGAAGAAGGTTGTCTCAAACGCGCAAGTCGTTGCTAGCGAGTTCATAGAATTCGCAAGTCGAAGTCAACGAGTTTTCTTCCATCTGGGAGTTTGCTAAAACGCGCGAGTAAGCATCTGCGAGTTTTACAAACACGCACGTCACGGTCTGCGAGTTTGTTCAAAACAGTGTTCTACGAGTCGATTGGTTTGCGAGTTTGTTCGAAACAGTGGTGTGCGAGTTTTATCGGTCTGCGAGTTTCAAGCAATTCAGTGGTCTGCGAGTTTGAGTACTTAGTCATTTTTGTCCGTTGTTTCAAATTTGATCAGTCTTGAATTTTACACACCGAGTGTAATCTGCGCTTCTTGAACGATCATTTCAAATCAAATTTCTGTTACAATCATGTCTAGAGATCTACTCAGCATGGGTTCGAAATCCAAACCTCCGGTTCTTCAAGCTGATGAATACCCACGGTGGAGGATAAGGATGATTAATTTCTTCAATAATCAAGATAAGAAATTAATGGATTCAATTCTTAATGGTCCACATTTTCTACATGTGACAGTTGCAAGAATTCCAGCTCCTGATAATAGTCCTGAAATTCCCGAAAGGATTGTAGCTAGAGATCCTATTCAATACAGTGGCACTGATAGAGAGTTAGTGGAAAGGGATGCAACTGCTTTGACATTTCTGATAATGGCCATCCCTAATGATATTTTCAATCGTGTTGATAGCCGGGAATCCGCCAAGGACATTTGGGATGAGCTAGAAAAACAGTTCATGGGATCAGCAAAATCTGTCAAGACTAAAAGGAATCAGAGTATCAATGCTTATGAAGGATTCAAAGCAAAAGATGGAGAATCTCTGAGGGAAGCGTATGATCGTTACAACATCATTCTAAATTATTTGAGATGGAACGGAATTCAAAAGTATGAATCTGAAATAAACTTCAAGTTTATCAAGAATCTTCAGCCAGAGTGGGATGTCTACACAATACAAATGCAAATAAATAAAGACATGGATGAAGAAAAGTTGAATGATTTGTTATGTGCTTTAAACCAACATGAGGATAAGTTAAAGGAGCAGGCTTCTGTGAACAAAGAGTTGCTTCAGTTAAAGGAGAAACAAAAGAAGGTAGAAGACTCTTTAGCTTTAATAGTTCAGGACAAGGGAAAGACAGTTAAGTAAAGTTCTAGTTCGGGAAAGAGTTTGAAAAAGAAAGCACTGATCACCAACATGGTTAACAGTTCAGACAATTCAAAGGTTTGGTCGGAAGAAATTTTATAACAAGCCAAAGTTTGATTCCTACAAGTACAACAAGAATAAAGGCAGACATGAAGAAAGAAAAGAGAAAGAGAAGAAAGAGGAGAGAAAAAAGAAAAGAAAGAGGAGAAAGAAAAGTCTGACAAATGTTTCAACTGTGGAAAGCCCGGTCACTTCATCAAGGACTGCCCAGAAAAGTGTGTCAAGAACTACGAGTACTACAAAAAGAAAGCTCAATTGGCAAAAGCTTTGGAAAAGGGTATAGCTTTAAAGGCAGAAGATGAGATATGGTTGGGTTACTCTGATGATGAAGAAACTGAGGTAGCTAAAGTGAATCTGACTCAAGTCCATTACAACTTAATGGCACATCTGAATGATGAGTCAGATTCTGAGGTAAATTCTAATTCTGATCAGTCTGATAATTCTGAATCTTTTAATGATAATGATGAAGCAATGAACTTGATGTCTCAACTAAATCTGATGAATTCTGAGTTTTTGAAATTAAAAGAAAATTTCAAACAACAAAGGAGTACAATACAAGGACATCAAGATTAGGCTTTCATCTACAAAACCTTGGTTGAGGAAAAAGAAGAGGAGAAAAATGTTCTGTAATTGGAAATAATCAAATTTCAAACAAGAATTTCTGAACAACAAAAAGAAATCATGACTTTAAAAGATAAGAATCTTGATCTAACACTTCAGTATGAAATTGTTTTGAAAGATAGGACGGAAGCTTACACGAAGATCAAGGAATTGGAAAATCTAAATTACAAAAGAGGTCAAACGGAACAGACTCTTAAAATTCTAACCAACAATCAGAAAGACACTCGTTTCTATACAGCAAAACCAGGTTTAGGTATCTCTGATGTGGATGTGTTCAAAAAGGCACCCGAAAATCTTTATAACTTTAAAAAGTCGGGTGATGAAACTATTGTTTTAATTCCACACATCATAGAAACATTTGTAAAATCTGAGACACCTGAGCCTAAATCTCCTAAGACAGAAAAGGAAGTGACAGTAGAAGAAAAGATAGAAATTGAAACTGAATCAGAAACTCAGTATTTTAAATCTGTTAAATTTTCATATGATGAACTGAATACTTCTTACAAAAGTAACAAGGATTCGTTTGTAGAATATGAAAATATCTTTAAAGAAAAACCTGAGTCTGTAAGATCTAATTCAAATTCTGACAATTCTGAAATTGTCTTGACCTGCTCAATCTTAGAAGATAAAAATGAAAATATCATTTCTGATAAGTCTAATTCCGTTTGTACTTCTAAATATTCTGATCTTGAATATCAACAAGCCTTGGATAAAATTGAAGGATTACAAAGGCAAATCTCCCATCTCAACAACTTGATTGTTGAATTGGAAGACGAAAATGAGAATTTTGTGATGGAACTAGACTCAAGCTTTAATCAAAATGAATCTTTGCAAAAAGAAATCAGAAGTTTAGAATCTCAAATTTTCAAATTATCAAAAGGCAAAAAGGTTATTGTTGATAAAGATATCCCAATTTCTGTGATTAAATGTGAGTCTTCATCTGAGTCTGGACAAGCAAAAGTAAAAGGTGAATGTTCTTATTCTTCATCATCTGATAATATTTCTAAATCTGTTTCTATTTCAGATGAAAATGTGAAGAAAGATTGTTTGAAGCAAAAGAAGACTACAGTGGAAAAGACTGTGAATGAAATGGATAAATGTCAATGTAATAAAGTAGATAATGCTTGTTCTTCTGTCAAACAACAAAATTTCAATAAAACGAATATCTTTTCCCGAAAAGAGTTGTTGACGCAAGCTACTACTAGATTGCAATGTTCATATTGTCTTAGTAGTTCATTCTCTTGGAAACAAAAGTCTTCAGAGAAAATTAAACATATCCAATTTAAGAACATAAAATCTCTTAATCGTTTTAAAGCCAACAATGCTGAGATTTATTCTTTAAAAAAGAAAAATAATGATTTTCATGTTAATAAACTTGCTGATGTGAAATTTGTGTGGAAGTGGATTCCAAAAGCTAAACTGAACACACAAACTCTACCAAAAGGACCAAGATTTGAATGGAGAATTAAAGGGTCATCAACAAATTTAAATACTGTTAAGAGTACTAACAATAAAGGACCCATATTCATATGGGTACCTAAATTTAAGTGATTATTGATTTCAGGCGTGTCATGTGTGGATCATTGTGTTAGAGCATAAATATGTTGGATACAAGATCAAGAAGACTGAAGGTCAAAGTTCAAGAAAGTCAAAGCTGAAAGAAAGGCAACTCTCATCAAAGTCAAAGTCTTTTGTAATAAAAGTCAATGTATTGTATTCGTATTTGTTTGTTTCCTTGTTGTAATTAGTTGTAGGTATAAATAGGTTTCCCTGCTTTGTAATCAGTAGCAACAAACAGAAGAGTTTCAGTTGTACGTTTTATCAGTTACATTTTAGAGAGAGAAAGAGAGAGAGAATCTAGAGAGAGAAAGTGTAATCTTGTGGTTTATTGAATCGAATCAAACAGGTAATTGTGATATGTTGTTTCTTTGATTGTTTGTGTGTGATTAGAAACTAGATTTTGGGAATAACAATTGGTATCAGAGCAGATCCAAATCGAAATCATATCAAGAAATTCAAGAAATTCAAGAAAGTTAAGTTCGTATTTGTGTTCTTCGGTGTCCAGATCAAATTTGAATTTTTGTGCGATTTTGGAGTTCTAATAGATTAGGTTTTTGTTAGAAAAGTGTAATCGATCGAGTCTGTATAAGTAATTTCAAGAATTGCACTGTAATCGATCTTTGATTTTGATTTTTGTTGAGTTTGTGTTCACGAGTTTTTACGCACTGTAATCGAGTCGATTTATGTTTTTGATCGAAATTAAGTGTTAGAATTGTGTTCTAGATGTTTAGACTAGTAAATTGTCAAAGTATCGAGTGAAATTTCAAGGTCTAAAGTGGTTTTTGGTGTGATTCTAATCGAGTTTTTAAAGTTTGCGCAAGATCCAAACTTTGCGCAAGTTCATCAAGGTTTGCACAAGTTCTTCAGAGGTTTGCGCAAGATTCATCGAGAAATTTCAGTGTTTGATATTGAGGTTTGCGTATTCTTTTAGATACGCAAAGTGTCATTTGCGCAAGTAGAGTGATACGCAAAGTGTCGTTTGCGCAAGTAGAGTGATACGCAAAAGGGAGGTTTGCGTAACCTGTTCGATACGCAAAGCGTGGTTTGCACAAGAAGCACGATACGCAAAGCGTGGTTTGCGCAAGAAGCACGATACGCAAAGCGTGGTTTGCGCATCACACTTGACACGCAAAGCTTGGTTTACTTAGAATTTTTTTTTATGAGAAATTTTCAAAACTGTAATATGGCCTTTAATAGTGATTGTGATCAATTTTTCTGAATTTCTATTTCAAAGATTTCTTGTATTTTTGTGATTTCATATTTTGGACTAACGATCAGTTCTAGTTTCTTATTGCAAATATTTCTCAAACAGGTTTAATCTAGATGACTTCTAAAGACACTCTTTCCATCGACACTGATGTCAAGCCTCCTGTACTGTTTAAAGGAGAGTATGAACAATGGAAGGACAGATTCCTTGATTTCGTGGACAGGCACACAAATGGAGAGAATATTCTTCTGTCAATTACAGAAGGTCCTATGGCACCAATCATAGTTCAAGTACCTGCTGATGATGATTAATCTGATAGTGGAGATGGTGATGAAGAAAGAGAACAAAACACAAAACCAGTTAAAGTGAATTTATCTCAGTACTCAGAAGAACAGAAAAGTCGATATAAAGCAGACAAGCAAGCAAGATCTCTTCTACTTCAAAGCATTCCTAATCAGATTTACATCAAGATTGATAGCTACAAGGATGATGCTAAGAAGATGTTGGATGAATTGCAAATCATGATGATGGGATCCAAGGTCGGGAATCAGATGAAAGTGGCTAACTGCATCAATAGCTATGAGGAATTCAAAGCCAAAGAGAATGAGAGTTTGGAAGATATATATGAAGGGTTTACTTTGCTTCTGAATGAACTGACGAAGAACAAAGTGAGAAACAAGCAGCTAGAAAACAATGTCAAATTCCTGAGTATCCTACGACCTGAATGGAAGAAACATACACGTAGGATGAAGCAGATGAAAGACTTGAATGACATACCTCTTCACGAAGTCTATGAGACTTTACGACAGAATGAAGAAGAGGTTGAGGAGAAAAGAGCTGAAAAGAAGAAGG
Source organism: Arctium minus (assembly GCA_954870635.1). Taxonomy (NCBI): domain Eukaryota; kingdom Viridiplantae; phylum Streptophyta; class Magnoliopsida; order Asterales; family Asteraceae; genus Arctium; species Arctium minus. The sequence goes on along the minus strand of OX941080.1, from coordinate 115,184,347 downwards.
TTGAAAAGGTTCCTGATCCGATTGCTTTGGTTGTTGGAGAGAAGAAGAAAGAAAAGAAAGAAAAGGCAGAGAAGAAGAAAAAGAAGAAAGTGCTTACGAGTTCTGAGTCAGAATCTGAATCAGATGGTGATGATGGAGAAAGTCTGAAACAAGCTATGATGTTACTGACCCGTGCTTTTCAAAAGAAATTCTACAAGAAGCCGGGATCAAATTCTCAAAGGTATTCTTCATCAAGTTCAGAGAATCATGAGCACCGAGAGAGGGTGGAAGGAAAGAGATATGAAGAAAACAGATATGTTGAGAAGAAACCTGATGAAAGGAAGAAGTTCACGAAGGATTACACTGTTGCCGAAAAGCCAGCAAGTGATCCAGTGAAATGCTACAACTGTGGCAAGATTGGACATTTTGCAAAAGATTGTAGAAAGCCAAAAGTTCGTAATTCTCAGTACTATCAGAACAAACTACTACTGGCCAAACAGCAAGAAGCGGGCATAGCTTTAATGGCTGAGGATGAATTTTGGCTGGATCATTCAGAAGGTGAAAAGGAAGAGAAGGAATAAATTGCTCATCTCTGTCTTATGGGAAAAGAAGTCAAGTATGATGAATCAGATGACGAGTCAGCTGATGAGGTATTAAACTTAACTCAAAAAGATTTCATTACCAAATAAATTGAAAAAGGAAAAAGAAAGAGTTGCTAAAAGAAACAATAAGATATTTGAACTCAATAAGTCGGTTATTGGGAACAAAGATCTGATTGACTCTTTACGCAAGTCTGCTTCTGATTCTAAATCTCAAGTAGATAGTTTTGAAAAGAAGATTTCTGATTTTGAAGTTAAAGTTTCTAAGTATGAGTTTGAGAAGAAAGAATCTGCACTAACTGTTCATAAATTGCAGGTTGAGAACAAGCTTTTGAGTAAGAAGGTAAATGGTCTGGAAGCCAAACTCTATGCAAGAGGCCAAACAGATCAAACCATTTTTCTGAATGCACCAAACAAAGAGGCTGATGTTAAGGAAAAATGGGGATTTGGTTTTCAAAACACTCATTACTTAAACAAAGCCATTAGAAAACAACCGACACTTTATAATTTTGATTTTCTTGCTTGTGCTGGTAAACATACTCATTTAAAACCTAAATTTGTTACCAAATTACCGGAAGAAGTTGTGGCCAAAGAAACTGAAAATAGAAAGAATGTAAAGAAAATGCAACTACCATTTAATAATGCAAAGTTAAATGATAGTTATCTTTCAGAAACACCAAAAGTTCTTTCAAACGATTATTTTGCTAGTTATTCTGTTTCTGAGATGAAGGCAAAACTTGCAGTTGCAAAGGTTTATGTTCCTCCACTCATTCTTGAAAGCAAAATAGTTGAGTTGGAAAATGTTTTATCTGATGAAAAACTTTTGGTTGATATTCAACAAAGTGTATTTTCTACTGTATTAAAGAACACGATTTTTCAATCTACATCTACAAAGTGTTCTAAAGTTTCTAAGGCACCTCAAACTTCGTCTGATAATTTTGATGACTTATTTGAGTCTGTAAATGATTTTCTTAATTCTGATCATGGGTGCATAGACGAAATTGATATGTTTGATTTCAATGCTAAACTTCCTGATCATTCTACTTATCTTACAAATGAAAAAGTGTTACCAAGTGGTGTTAATATTGATGAATCATCAACTAAGGTTGGTGAATCAGTTTCTGTAACTGCTGATTACTATACTTAAGGTAAGAAACATAAGAAACAGCGATTACAAAAATAGAAATACAATGGTACACAAAAGAAAACTCAGTCTCAGAAATCTGCTTTTCCTAATAAATCTACACCTTGTGTTTCAGATATAAGCAAAAAAGGTTGAAAGCTCGAACTGAATGGCGACCAAAAAGGAAGGATGATGAGAAAGCTGAATCAGTTTCTGATAACTCTTGTAATAGATCAGTTAGTAGTGATACTGATGTGGTTGATCACTTTGCTTCAAATAAACAAAACCTTGTAACTTCTTACAAGCGGTATTTAATAAAGCAATTGATTCAATTATCTCCTATTTCTACTACATCTTATCATTATTGGAGAAATGATTTTGCCTACTCTCTTAATTCATATGATTGGTTTGGATCTTATCATGTGTATTCTTCAAGATCAAATATTTTTAAAGGTTTTCAAAAGAACAGATGGTCCATTTTCAAGTGGATACCAAAATCTTGTGCTAATATGTTAGGACCCGTTTTTAAATGGGTACCTAAAGTTATTATTTCCTGATTTCTCTTACAGACACGGCATATGTGGTACTTGGACAGTGGATGTTCCAAGTATATGACTGGGCAAAAAGCTTTATTGTCTAATTATACAGAGAAATTCAGTGGAAATGTCAGATTTGGAAACGATCAGCTTTCACCAATCTTAGGATATGGTGACATCATTCAAGACAACATAACGATAAGTAAGGTGAGTTATGTCGAAGGCTTGGGGCACAACTTATTTAGCATTGGTCAATTCTGCGATAAATGGTTAGAGGCCAACTTCAAATCTAAGAGTTGCTCGGTTCGTACTGAAGACGGAACAGAACTCTTAGGTGGACATCGAAATACAAACCTATATACCATCAACCTGTCCAAAGTTCAGATTGACAATCAGGTATGTTTAATGAAAAAAGCTTCAATGCAGAAAATCTGGCTCTGGCACAGACTTTATCACACCTGAACTTTCGTTATATCAACAAGCTGGTTAGTGGAAAATTGGTAAAAGGACTTCTTGAGTTGAAATACGAGAAAGAACACTTATGTGTTGCATGTGAGAAGGGTAAGATGAAGAGATCTCCGCATAAACCGAAGCCTGAACCAAGCACTAGTTCTCCGTTAGAATTGTTACATATGGATTTGTGTGGTCCAATGACAACTCAGAGTTTGGGTGGAAAGAAATACGTGTTGGTTATTGTGGACGATTACTCAAGATACACATGGGTCAAATTTCTTCGATCAAAAGATGAGACGCTCGAAGTTCCCATTACTTTCTTAAAGACGACCCAAGTGAATATGCAACGACAAGTCAAGTTTCTTCGAACGGACAACGACACAGAGTTCAAAAACAAGATAGTTGAAGAATATCTCGAATCGGTCGGGATATCACATCAGTACTCTGCTGCTCGTACGCCTGAACAAAATGTAGTAGTTGAAAGGCGAAATCGGACGCTAGTCGAGGCTGCTCATACTATGCTCAGCTAATCCGATCTACCTCTATTCTTGTGGGCAGAAGTTGTGTCAACTGCATGTCATACTCAAAATCGATCCATAATACACAGCCATTTTCAAAAGACTCCATATGATTTGATCAACAACAGAACACCGACAATCAAGTATTTTCACGTATTTGGGTGTAAGTGTTTCATGCTTAATGACAGGGAGAGTCTGAATAAATTCAGTGCTAAGGCGGACGAGGGTATCTTCATTGGTTATTATTCAACATCGGCAGCATATCGTGTTTATTTGAAGAAGTCACAGACAGTTGTCGAGAGCGTTAATGTCACATTCAATGAAGAAATGGCTTCTGAACAACTTAGTTCAGAACCCGTGATAGCTGGAGTATTAGCTTCTGGGCAGATCAGTCCAGAACCTGCTTCTACAGCGAATAATTCAAATAACGATTCTACTTCTATTTCACATTTATCTGATTTAGATTTCTTATTTGAATTCTTTTATGATGAGTTTCTAGGATCTAATGTATCTAAATCTACTGTGACTGACAGGTCTGAAAACACAAGTTGCAATCATCCAGTCACTTCAGAAGTTGTAACTGAACTTGAATCTCCCGTTCAGTCAAAAACTCACATTCCAACATCTACTCCTAAAGTTGAAGATATACAAGTAACTGCTGAGCCAGAAGTAACTGTTTCAGTTGGGTGTAATACACTGTCTACTCAACAGTCAGATTCTGCTGTTCCAATTGATACTTCTGCACCTGAAACTTCAACTGTAAACCCCCTCCTGTTATTCAAACTGAAGAGTCTGATAGTGGATTTCAAGATGATGATCATGTTCAATCAATATCTACTCCACTCCCTCATGAGCATCGTTGGACCAAAGAGCATCCTTTACATCAAGTAATTGGAGATCTAAACAAGTCGGTGCAAACTAGGATCAATGTATGCATGACTCATTCCTCAGCAAGATAGAGCCCACGCGAGTATTAGAGGCTTTAGCTGATTCGGATTGGGTATTTGCCATGAAAGAAGAATGAAATCAGTTTGAAGCTCTGAAGGTCTAGAGATTAGTTCCAAAACCGGAAGGTAAATCCGTGATTTGCACTAAATGGGTTTTCAAAAACAAGAAGGATGAAAACAACCTTTCTGAATGAAAACAAGAAGGATGAAAACAACCTTTCTGTCCAGTAGCGCATATAGAAGCAATCCGCATGTTTCTAGCCTACGTAACTCATAAGAATTTCACAGTCTATCAGATGGATGTGAAAACAACCTTTCTGAATGGCATTCTTAAGGAGGAAGTATATGTGTCTCAACCAGAAGGGTTCGTCAATCAAGATAAGCCAGATCATGTCTACATCCTAGATAAAGCTTTGTATGGTTTAAAACAAGCCCCTCGAGCATGGTATGACGTTTTATCTAAATTTTTGGTCAAGTCCGGTTTTTCTAAAGGTAAGGTTGATACCACTTTATTCATCAAAAAGGAAAAAACCGATATCATCCTTATTCAAATATATGTTGATGATATAATATTTGGTTCTACAAATCCAAAATTTTGCAAAAACTTTTCTAACCTCATGGTGTCACGTTTTCAAATGAGTATGATGGGAGAGATGAATTTCTTTCTCGGACTACAAGTTAAACAGTTTTCTACGGGGATTTTCATTAACCAATATAAGTACATTTTGGACATTCTTCGGAAGTACAAGATGGAAAATTGTAAACCAATTGGAACCCCGATGGCACCAGGTACTAAAATTAACACTGATCCTTCGGGTAAAAGTGTTGATGTTAGAACTTATAGAGGTATGATAGGATCGTTAATGTATCTTACATCTAGTAGACCAGATATTATGTTTCCAACATGTTTATGTTCTAGATATCAGGCTGCTCCCAAAGAATCCCATTTGGCTGCTGTCAAAAGGATTTTTAGGTATCTTAAGGGACTGCAGACCTTGGTCTGTGGTATCCTAAGGATACTGGGTTTCAACTGACTACATATTCAGATGAAGATCATGCAGGTTGCATGTTAGACAGAAAGATTACTTCAGGTCACATTCAATTCCTTGGAGACAAGCTCGTTAGCTAGGCATCAAAGAAACAATTATGCGTTTCCACATCGACTGCTGAAGCAGAGTATGTAGCTGCTGCCAGTTGCTGCTCTCAAGTCTTGTGGATGCGAACACAGTTGTGAGACTATGGATTCAAGTTTGATAAAATTCCAATCTATTGTGACTCAAAGAGTGCAATTGCGATATCTGCTAATCATGTCCAGCATACGAAAACCAAACACATTGACGTCAGGTATCATTTTATCAAAGATAATATAGAAAAAGGAACAATTGAACTTTATTTTGTAAAAACATATTATCAACTTGCAGATTTATTTACCAAACCCTTAGATGAAAAGAGATTTAATTTTCTTGTCTCTATGTTTGGTATGTTAAATCTTAAGACGTAATCGGTTGTTACCTAATAAAGTTACGTATTGTTGTTTTTCATCATTTTTCTTTATTATTATTTCTGTAGGATATCTGCACTTTAACATGACTGTTCATGATCTCAGGGGGAGAGTGAGATGCATTTGTAAGATGTTCTACATTGTTTTGAGGGGGAGCATAACTAATTTCTGCATTTTGATTAACTGACAAATTTTTGTGATGCATGATTTTAGGGGGAGCATATAATATCAAAAGGAGTAAGACTATGATTTCTGATTACTTAAAATCAGAACTCGTTCTTTAATCGTTTTACTGTTTTATGTTCTTTTACATTCAAATAAATTTTGTGAATAAATTTTGACTAGACTTTGAGACTTATGCAGGATGAGAGAGGATGACACGATCATATCTTAATGACTACATTTTGACTTTCTGAGAATTAAGATTGAGCGAATAGGTAAATTTCTTATCTTAATCTCAAATGTATCTGAAAGAAGGACAACTTTCAGGTATAGAAAACATGTTCTTAAATGTTCAAACTACTTCCGATTTTTAAATAGATTTTGTAATTTGGAAGTGTGATTTTAAATGTTTTTCATTTTTATTTTGTGCTTAAATGATTACAAACCGTGTGTTTCCAAAGATAAATACTTGCGTATTGTCTTTTCTATATACTTTGAAGTATTCACACACACCGGTTTGACTTTGTTCAACATGTTCTTACCATGTCTTTACATTGAAACAATTTTTTCTTCGATGGTAAGACACCCCGCTTGTACTTCAAAGAATTTTGAGCGATATTTCATTTCGAAACGTCATTTCAAGAATGTCTATATTTTGTTTTGTATGGACAATATCCGTTGTTTTTAACCATAAGCCTTGATTACTATATCATTCATTTCTGATCATTTTCATAAAATGTCAGATTTTCAAACAAGTCTTTTGCATTCATATTCATTCATTCAATATACTTGTTTGAAAATACTTCAATGTTTTAAAATGCTCATATCTTCATGATTATATTCTGAGCATATATACATTTGACTTGTATTCTGAGCTTTAACTGATAAAGTTAAACCATATTGAGCACCATTATGCTTTCATAGGATTACATGGGTTCTTTGTTCTACGATTTAAATGAACTTCTATGGAATCACGTTAACCAGTGATTTCTACCCAAGAAGTTAATCCATAGAGATTGAGTGTGAGGAGTCTAAAAGAAATGAGTGTGGGTGTGATGAGGTAAAATGGAAAAGAGAGTTTGGTTAGTAGTGAGCTTAATGATTAAAAGAAAGAGGGTGTGCGATCAGAGTAAAAGAATATCAAACTCTACACCAAATACTTTCTGAGTCGGGCAACCACATTACTAGCGTTTCACAATTCTTTGGTGAACGTTATTGAAACAGGCAACTAGCCCATGCCAACTGTTGACTAAACCCCACTAGGTACTCATTTTCTTCTAAAAAAGAAAATGTTTCACATTTTCAAGGGGACGCAACATATAATCTATCTGATTTTCATTTGGAAAATCTGGATATTGAAAAAGAAGGAAGTCTGCCCCACCTTCGCACTTCAATCATGCACATTGAGTCTGTGTTTATACTACTGCTGTCTCAGTGGTTTATACAATGTTGATCCTTATAAAAGTAATCATTCGTGCTTAATTCTTTCTACACGTGCACGAACACACAAAGAATTTGTTTCTTTGTCATAACATTCATAAAAATTGCCTTTGCCCTAGGGGAGTGAACATCAAAAAGCTCCTTTATATTGTGTATCTGTTACACACAGTGACTTCATGTTACTGACAGGCATTCTAACTGATTCATTTGTTGATTCAGGAGTTACATGTTCTTATTTTGTCTAGATTTGAAAAGATCTGGATGAATACTTGGTTATGGATCACAGAATCAGAGGCTCAGATTGACAGATCAGAATGGTCAAAGACATTTCTTGGAAGAAAAGTTTTGATGATATAGATGCTCAAATCATCAAAAAGGGGGAGATGGTATCAAGAAATGATAAAGTTTTTTTGAGAGATGATTTTCAGAAATGTCCAAGTCAGAAAAGTTCAAAGTAAAGATTTGAAGATTTGAAGAAGATCAGAGAATTTCTGAAGATTTGAGGAAATTTTCTTTGAAGATTATCTGCTAAAGCAATCCGAACTGATTCTGAAGATAATTTCTTTCCAAAGTCTGAAAGTATTTTGTGAAAGTTTTGGGGAGATTGTTAATTGTTTGAAGACAGTTTTGGAAAGAATGTTGTTAAAGAAAAAAAAGGGGAGATTGTACTGACAGAGCTTAAAGTGAAGACTAAATTGCTAGATCTTTCAATAGTGATCTTGAATCCAAAGGGGGAGATTGTTATAGCATAAATATGTTGGATACAAGATCAAGAAGACTGAAGGTCAAAGTTCAAGAAAGTCAAAGCTGAAAGAAAGTCAACTCTCATCAAAGTCAAAGTCTTTTGCAATCAAAGTCAATGTATTGTATTCGTATTTGTTTGTTTCCTTGTTGTAATTAGTTGTAGGTATAAATAGGTTTCCTTGCTTTGTAAACAGTAGCAACAAACAGAAGAGTTTCAGTTGTACGTTTTATCAGTTACATTTTAGAGAGAGAAAGAGAGAGAGAATCTAGAGAGAGAAAGTGTAATCTTGTGGTTTATTGAATCGAATCAAACAGGTAATTGTGATTTGTTGTTTGTTTGATTGTTTGTGTGTGATTAGAAACTAGATTTTGGGAATAACACATTGATTCTGGAGCTTCAAGAAACATGACAGCGCATAAACACCTGCTGTTCGACTACGTAGATCATTACGCAGGAACAGTAAGTTTTGGGAATGAGATGAAAGGATATGTCAGAGGTTATGGGACTATCAAGAACAATTTGATCACAATATCAAAGGTTCTGTATGTGGAAGGCTTGGCTTACAATTTGTTCTCCATAAGCCAATTTGCAGAAAAGAAATGCAAGATAGAATTTGATGCTGATTTTTGCTACATTAAAGATCAAAGTGGAGCAGAACTAATTAAAGCTGGTCGAATGGGATTGTTATACGGTGTTCACTTTCCAACAATGAAAGCTTCAAAGACAGTATGTCTAATCTCAAAGACATCAACAGAAGAAAGTTGGTTGTGGCATCAGAGACTTTCTCATCAACATTTTCGTGATTTGAACAAGCTGAGGACACAACAGTTAGTGACTGGACTTCCTGAATTGAAGATTGAGCAAGACTCACTTTGTTCAGCCTGTGCAAAAGGAAAGATGAAGAGAAGTTCACACAAATTAAAGATGTTATCAAACTGTAAGAAGTGTCTGGAGCTAATTCACATGGACTTGTGTGGACCGATGAGAACTCAATCCATCAACGGAAAGAAATACATATTAGTGATGTTGGATGAATTTTCTCGGTATACTTGGCTAGAGTTTATAAGACAGAAATGTAAGACTCCTGATCTAATCATCAAGTTCATCACGAAGATTGAAGTTCTGATACAAAGCCCTGTAAAGCAACTAAGTAGTGATAATGGAACAGAATTCAAGAATGCTACTTTGCAAACATTTCTAGAATCTGTTGGCATATCACATAATTTTTCTATTGTGATGACACCTCAACAAAATGGGGTCGTTGAACATAAGAATAGAACTTTGGTTGATGATGCACGGACAATGTTGGCATATTCAGAGCTACCAATGTTTCTATGGTCTGAGGCTATAGCAACTGCATGCTTCACACAAAACAGGACTATTATCAATAAACGTTTTAATAAAACTTCTTATGAATTGATTAATGGTCGTAAGCCTGATTGTAATCCTTGAGAGAACCCTTGAGAGAGAAACTTTGTAACCCTTTCATTTGTGACATTAATACACATGTGAGTTCCCATGATTCTCATTGTTCTTTGATTGATTTGTTTGTGTGATTTGAGAGGACAATATCATTTTGTTTGTGTGATTTAATATCATTAACAATGGTGGACTCATGTTCAATGAGTACCAAAGACTCATTTTGTTTTGCAGTATTATCATATTTTGGACTATGACTTCTGATCAGGACTCGTACTTCATGATTTGTGCTTCACAACAAAAATCAAGGGGGAGAAATTAAGATGTGTGCATACTTCAAGGGGGAGCTTAATGCAAAAGTCTGTAAGTGTGTATATATATTTGATAGATTTGAAAAGTTTGAAAAGTTTTTTTTTTCTCTGAGAAAATTACTGGTTTTGTGCTAAAAAGTCAATTTTACAAAGTTACTATTTTGGGAAAGTAAAAGTTTTCATTTTTGGAAAGATTTCATTTTCTGAAAAAAAAATTCTCAAATTTTTTTCTAAGTAATGAAACGCGCAAAGCACTATGCTTTCGCTTAAACGCGCAAGGCTTAGTCTGCGAGTTCACTAAACACGCAAGCTGAAGCTAGCGAGTTTGAAAAACACGCAAGCTGAAGGTAGCGAGTTTGAGTAAAACGTGCTTATAGAAGCGTGCGAGTTTCAAAAACGAGTTACGTGCGAGTTTGGTCGAGAATTGTCTTTCAGCCTGCGAGTTTCAACATTCTTATTCCTTAGGCTTGCGAGTTTCACTAATTTTTCACTTAAATTGTTTCTTAAGTGAAAATCACACACCTATTTGTCGATTTTTGAGACGAATACCTTGTTTTCTTTATATGGGAGAAGAAAAACTCAAATCGTGCGTTATGTGCGAATTTTGTTCCATGAACAGTGGATAGCGAGTTCTTTGATTTACGAGTTCTATGAGTGAACAGTGTCTAGCGAGTTCTTTGACTTGCGAGTTTTGTCGAGTATATAAATGTTCCATCTCTTTACTTCTCTCATTATCAGTGTGCGGATTCCAACACTTGGCGATTTTTCTCTCTGAACTTTCTTGCGACTTTCATCTTTTCAGATCATTTCTCTAAAAGATATCAGTGTAGGTTGTTGTTTTTCCATTGTTTGATTGATTGTTCTTATCTGTTATCGATTCTAGGGTTTTGTAATTAGTTTGTCAATTCAATTTTTTTTTCATCTTCTGGTTCGTAATGTTCTGAAATTTGACAGGACACTAAACATTTTGGGTTTGTTCTTTCAAACTAATGGTAGTATTGAAAATCACAATTGATATAATCTGGGTTTTGCTCGATAGACTGATTTTTGCAGGTTACCATAACTCTTGGATTCTTGAACTGACCATTGGTTACTCTGGACTGAACTGAACTCGACTCATGTTCTGGACTCGAACTGATATTCTGAACTAAACTAATCTGGACATAATGGATGGATGAATGATTTCATAATCTTTAATCATATTGTTCAAAGATCAATAGAAGATTAAAAGTCAGATTCTTTTGAATTAAAGTGAAAAGTTTGAATTTTGAAAGTCATATTTGAATTTCAAAAATTTTCAAATAAAAAGTAAATTGTAAAGTTTGGTTATTGGAGTTCATTTCAAAAAAATTTCAAGTTTAAAGAGTCAAAAGTTTTTGGTTACCTTTGCAAAATCAGTATGATTTTTTTTCAAGCATTATTTTTAAATACAACATTAATTTGATAGAAAAAATTTGAAATGTGAAGTGTTGTTATCAATTTTATGTTTTGTGTGTTGTTGTGCAATTTTGTTCATTCGAAGTTGCAACTTGTTTTCTGCAACTTACTGTACTTTCATTACAAGATCTTAATGTACATTGTTCTGTACTTCAAAATTGGTTTTTCTGAAAAACAGGTTTTTGGATTTATACTGACATATTGGATTTTATCCAATACATTTTATGATTTTTCAGGAAATCAATGGCGGAGGAAAATATTCATGACCAAAGTGTTCAGATGGATGAACATGATCCGAATGTTTCACGGGAGATGCCCATGCCTTCTTCCCGATCCCATTTTTTTGAAGTTGATGATGATCCTGATCTTCAATTGATCAATCCTCAAGATTATCTCTCTTTGTCGACAAATAATCATCATGTGATATTGGACAACCTCATGGTCAAGCCATTGATAAAGGAGATACTGAAAAATCATCCAATCTATACTGCCTTAACTACAACTGCTACTGTACCAATGATCTATTTACAACAAGCATGGAGAACCATTGAGCATGTAGTGCAAGGCAACAGAAAGTATTTTACCATTCGCATCGACAACTTCACATCCATTCTGACCAATCAGAGGCTGAGATTGCTTCTTGATCTACCTTTGCCAAATTCTAGAGAAGGAAAGACAATTTTTGATCCCTATCCGATAGATCAAGAAATGTTTGCTGGTATTCGCGCTCTTGGATATGTTGGAAGTCTTACAAAGATGAGTGACTTTCGGAAGTCAAATTTGCCACCATTCTACTATCAGTTTTTCTCAGTGATCAACAAGTGCTTCACATCATGACACTCTGGGCACGAAAATACAAACATTCATACTCTAAGACTGTTCCATGCTATCATTTATGATCTGCATGTTGAATATGCTGTAGCCATCTGGACTGAGCTGTATGAGAAAGTTCTGAGCAAAAGACATTCAAAGAAGCCAAAATATGTGCCTTATCAGAAATTCTTACAACTTATTGTCCGAGGTATACCAAGATCTAGCCAGATGTTCCAAAAAGATTACATCATGAAAGTGCCCCAGAAAATGAAATGACACATCTTCAAAAGCAGTAGCAATCCTTCACTTTTGAGATGCCAGTTCCTGCTGCACTGCTTGCTTATGCCGATCCGAATGCTCCGAGTGTTAGGAAATATAGGGAGTCCATGGATTGCCAGAGCCGGAGATCCCTACCCAGGACTCAGAACCAGTTAGTCGAGCGGAGTCAGTGAGGGTTCAATATACTACGGGAGTAGTTGAACGGGAAAGTGAGTAGAGAGAAAATATAGAGAGGGGTTCAGGAGTGGGGCGGATTTCTGTACTGGAGGGTGTGGGAACACAGGCACAATCTGCCACGCATTTAGTAATTCCTACATCTCAACCTGAGATTGCTATCATTCCTCAATTGGGCACTCAGGAAGAGAATCCCAATGAAAGTCAGAACTCTGAGAGAACTATATCGGTTGGACAAGCAAGCTTTTCTAGTACTTCAGTACCTTCAGCAACATCAGAACAGGATGAAGCAAATCAAAGAAATGATCAGAATGATAATACTGATGATTACATGGGTCATAGTTTCGGATTTTTGGAAAATGTTTCTTTACACCAAAGTTTTGGTTCTACTGCAAGAGATCTTGACTTGGAAGGTGTTGATTCCACAATCAGGAATATTATTTCTGACTCTGGAGTTATAAGGCAGGAAGAGGGAGTATTAGTTGAAAACCCAGAAAATGTGAGGACTAGAGTGAATGTAGAAAAAGAACATGGTGAGCGTGAGTGAATCCAAACCTACCATTCTAGAAGGGCATCCACATCTACTACCTCGCCGCATGTGTTGCGAGCAGGAGGTATTGAAACAGACATTAGTCGCCCACTAATGCATATGCACACCTCAGCCAGCCATTCTATTGCCTCTCAACAGGCTATAGTCTCAACTTTACACGGGGATTTAGCACATACTCTATTTGCCTTTCAATCAGAAATGGCAGGTATTGAAACAAGAGCTCAACTGCCCCCGAGCTAGACTTCTTTCAGTGCACCATTGAGTCTAGAACCAATTGTTACATCTATTTTCATTCCTAGGACACAACCAACCATATCTTCTACTATCGGGAGTCTTAGTGCCCCGATCGGAACATCTGTAGTAGCTCTGCATTCCGGACTACAAGGATCAGGTGGAAGTCCTGTCATTGCTAACACTATGCCAGCTTTGAGCACAGGCCACATTGTTGTATCTTCAATATCTGTGTTAACGGGAAGCTTGAGTAGCCCCGGTGTTAGTTTACCCGAATTCATTTCAAGGGAATTTCTCAATGACGCCTTAAAGGTCGTTGAAAACTCTTTATCGCAGAAATTTCAGTCGGAGATGAGTAAGGCAACTGAAAAGTTTGAGGAGGAGATTGGAAAGGTGATGAGAATGTTGAAAGGGAAAAATCCAGTTGTTGAGGAGCCTGAGAAAATAGTTCCACCACCATCAGTTCCACAACCACCACCAGTTCAATCCGTCTCTGAATTGAAATCTTTACTTCTAGCCCATCTGTTATATGAAGCTCCAAGAGATCAAACCGAAGCAGATCTTATTGGATTATTGAGACAACAATCCCAACCAATTGTTTCTCAAGTTCCAGTAGATTATGTTACATAGTCTCAGTTCAATCAGTTCAAAGATTCAGTAGAGAAGCACTTACAGGACCTAACCACAACAATTCAACTTTCCTGCAAGGCTCAATATGATGCAGTTTTAAAGAAGAGGCATGATCGTGATTCTGATCAAGATCATGAGGGGGAGATGAATAAGAGACAGAAAACTGCAGAAGGTACTATTATTGTTACTATTGAGGAGCAGGGGACTGAAGTAACTGAAACTAGACATGGAGAACAATCAGAAAAGGAACAGTTGGAAGAGAATGTTCCAGAGGCTGAAGTAGAGTTGATGATCTATGACAATACAGAATCAAGGGTTGAAAAGCCTGTGATTGCCATTGTTGAGGAAGTAATGGAGATGTTGGGAGTTACTGTTGAAAACTTTGTCAACCTAGATGATTATGAAAGTGATGATGATGAACAGGTTGATGCTAGGTATGACAGTTATTGGAGAGTAAAGCAGGAAGGAATGGACGTTATTGAGCACAATATTCAAAGTGATGGACCAGATCCTGAGAATACAGTTATAGTTGAAGAGTTTATAGAGAATGCTATTTCTCAAGGAAATCTGAGTCAGAGTGAAAATGTTCTGGATGATTTGTTTGGAGAAAATTTAGATGAAAATTTTGATGATCTTGAAGGTGAAGATGAAGAGATTGCAGATCTTGATCAAACGTTTCTAGTTCAATAAGCCGAAGTTGTGGAGGTTGCACAGATTGCGAGTACAGTTGATTATGCTCCATCAACCTACAGATTGTTTGATGAAGACGAAATCTTGACTGCTATTCCGATAGTCTCACCCACAAAAAAATTTTATGTCCCTGAAAATCTTGATGCTTCTGAACCAAGAGTTGCTCTACCTTTGCCTGAAAATTTTGATTCTGAACAACCAGCTGATCAACCCAAGCAGAAACCAAAAGCTGACAAACCCAGAAAGTCAAAAAGATCAAGAATTCCTACCTCAAAGCCCAAACCAAAAGATCTTGAAGAAGAAAGGCCAATTATTGTTGATATCCAAGACTTCAGGAATAAGCTGTACAAAGAAAGAAAACAAAGAGAAAAGGAGGAAAGGCAGATAATCAGGGAAGCAAGAGCTGAATTAAGAAAAGAGGAAGAAGAAGCAGCCAGAGCCAAAGATAGTGCACTTCCTTACATTCGAAATCCAGATAGTCCAAAGATATTAAGCACAGCTGAAACCTCTATACAGTTAAAGCCAAATCCTGTTTTTGTTACTCCAATGGAAGTGGAAGAATTCTAAAAATCTCATGGTCCAGAACTTGAAACAATGCAAGTAGAAGAGCTCATTTCTTATGAATTCAACAATATAGGGAAGGTTACTTTTAAAGGAGATGTTAGAGTTGGTTCTGTTCCATAAACAGGATATGATGTTGAAGGAGATTCTTTGAAGTTCATTGAGATCATCAGAAAGTCACTTAAAGTACCGTTCCTGGAAGAGTCAACCAAAATCTTTGTTTCTTCTCTGCAGCCGGTCGATGAAGCTTGTTTTTATGGTGTTGGAGATAGAGACAAAGTTTATCAGTCCAACTACATCAGATTTATGAAGACTCAAAGCAGAATTTCCCCATTTGCAATAAGAGAAGAGATTCTGCAGGTCCAAAATGTTCATATTTGCAAGATTCTTAATGTCCACTATCCAAAGTTCACAGTTCAAAGAAAAGATATGCAGATCAGTACCTTTGCAGAACTTGATTTTGATAACTTGAACTTCCCAGACATTATGTTCATTGTGAATGAGTTCAGAGACAGGAGAAATAGAAGGAGGTCACAAGCTATTGCTTATGCTTTGGATGCTATTAAAAGATTCATGACAAGGAGTGTCTACAATGCTTATTCGTTTGACTTTCAACTTGGCATTGAAACCAATCAGAACAGAGTAAATCTGCTGGCACCAAACTTCAACCATCCTAAGATCAAAGTTCTAGAGACTTTTCAGATCTCCAGATATCCATAGTTGGGTGTGATGTATGTTAACACTAAGTCTCAAAAGAAGCAGTTCATGCAAGCATCAAAATTGGCTAAGTATTCAGATGGTACTTTAAAGTATGTGCGGAAAGTGCTTGATGATAAATTGTTTCTGTCAGAGCAGGAAAGATTAAGAAAGAATGAAGCTGTAAGAACAATTGAGTCTCTTAACATGGAAGCTATGCTAGAAGAGATCAACAAGAAGATTGATTTCAGGGAGCACATCAGAAGAATTGAAGCACACCTTGGAATTAGAAGAATCTGTTTTAGAAGATGGGACCAGAGCAAATTGGTCAAATGATCTAAAAGGGGGAGATTGTTATTGTATTTTTAGTTTAGAACATTTTATGTTGACTTTTGTTAGTTTACCTTTGTTTCTTGTTTGACCTATAAATAGTTCTTCCTTGATTTCCTTAGTGGAAACTAGCCTGATTGTAATCCTTAAGAGAATCCTTGAGAGAGAAACCTTGTAACCCTTTGACTTGTGACATTAATACACATGTGATTTCCCCATGATTCTCATTGTTCTTTGATTGATTTGTTTGTGTGATTTGAGAGGACAATATCATTTGGTATAAGAGCAATGGTGATACCAAATGAAAATGTGTCCACAGATCAAAATCAAGCAATCTAAAACAATCTCAAACAAGATTTATGGTTTGACAGTATTAAGATCTAGAGAGGGAGTAGAGAGAGAAAGTCAAGTCGTATTGATATTATAATTAAGCTCTTAGAAAATAACAAGTAACAAATCTATTTATATGAACTAATAAACTCTCAAGTAATCCAACTAAACTCTCAAGTAACTTGAATAACTATCCACTCAAACTCTCAAGTACTTAAACTCTCAAGTACTTAAGCACCCTCTAAAACTTATGTTGACTTCTCACTATTTGACTTTCATTTACTTCCATTGACTATGCAATTACGAAGGATTTTTACAAGACTTTCCTAATTAAATCTTGTATACAATTAATGCACTAACAGTAAACGTAACTTTCTATCTGAACCTATTGCAGGATTTGGGTCAGCCGCTCCCAGACCAGTTGGCCTTAGGGGACTAGGTGTCAAGCACCCCTTGGAACTTACTCTCCCAGATCAGAAAGGCTACATCGACACATCCTAAACCCATTCATATCAGTAGAACATGACTTTCGATCTGATTCTATAGAAGGATTTGAGTTCGATCACTCCCAGGTCAACTGACCTTAAGGGACCAGATGACAAGCATCCCACAGAACGTACTTTCCCAAACCAGAAAGGTCACAGGTACAAACTGTTAAACTTAGAGATTTTTGTTTTATAAGAATGTAATAATCATCTCAATCACAAAGTTTTATGTCTAAGTTCTTAGCCCATATTTTCATTACGATCCAAAATTCCAACTTTTTAGGTTTTCTAAGCATTGTAAACTATAAATATTCCGAACTACACAACTTTAATGCAATAACAAAAGTTACAAACATGTTGCTGACTTTTCGACTTTTGTTAGACTTGAAAGATGAACGTATAAAAACTTTAATATAAACAATCAACTTGAAAATTTATCCTAGATACACATTTTATTCAAAAGAAAGAAAAATTGTAAAACTTTTACTCTATAGAAAATAAAATTTGTGAAGGTTTAAACTTTCAAATTCAACATGCCGATATTTGAAAATAGAAATATTTGATCGGCAAGTTTATATTCAGTTGAAACAAAATATAATTCAATAATATTATCTTTTACACAATGTATACAGAATTTGTGTCTCATTTGAAAAAATTTGGGTTGAACAGATTCAGGAGTTGAATAAAATAACTCAGATTCTTTGAAAAATATTTGAGAAAACTGGAACAACATCATTATCAGAGAATAATACAGCGGAATAGAGTAGATGCACTCACAGTTTCTCATTAGTCAGAAGCTTAATTCCTTAAAGAACGAGTTCTAGACTGACTTATCTAGAAATCGAAGTCCATTGAAGTACGGGTTCTAAGCTGAAGTACTTAGAAACCAAAATATTTCTCTTACTCCCCCTTGACATGAGGTGCCTGCAACTTTGATTCAGATTGAGATTTTGGTACCCACTTGAATTTGGGCCCATGTTTATTAGTTGCAGTTCTTATGGGGAAATATTTATAAGATTTGACAGTTAAATCTCGAGAAATATTATCAGAAAAATAAGCACATTCATCAGATGAATACCAAGAATAATCATCTGAACTAGAATCAGAAGAAGAATATGAGACATTTTTGGAAATTTGAATCATTTGCTTTATTGAATATTTTGAAATTTTCTTACAAACAGCAAATGAATCACTTTTATAATATCTGTCTACATATCTATCTCCATCAGTCTGAGAGTCATCAGATATCCGCTTCGCCCTCCAAATCTGCTTCGATGACTTGCTCAAAGTCCTATCTGAAATATTAGAATCAGAAGAATTAGAATTATCATAAATGACTTTATCTTGTTTCTTTAACTTCTTTGACCTTCTTCTTTTACGCTTATGTTTATAATACATATCATTTAGCGTAAAAGATTCATAAAGAATTTCTGAATTAATATTTAAATCAGAATAAATAATTTTATCAAAGCAACCAATCTGATCAGACAATAAATCTGAACATACCTCGGAGTCAGAATTATTTTGAGAAAAGATATCAAATTTAGAAACTTCCATTTTGTTTACTTGACAATCAGAAGGAAGGCTAGAAATAGAATTTTGTTTTTGAGAAAATAATTTTTTTTCAAGACTAGACGTCATGACAGAAAGAATAATATCAGATTCAATTTCTTTTAAAATATTTTGATCTTCCATCTTATCTTCAAGATCAATGATTTTGCCTTCTAATATTAAAGGAGTGGTATATCTCTTAGAATCATAAAGGATTGGAGATATATTTTCCTTATCAGATTTATTAGCAAAAATATCAACAAAATCATCAGACACTGAAGATTTGACGGGAGATATATCATTTAAACCTATTCTACCTCTTCTTGATTTATCAGGAAAATATTTGGCATTTTCATAAGTGTAAACAAAAGGAATTTCCTTTTTCTTGTTATCTGTCATTTTCTCATTTTCGATTTCTAACAGTTGCTTCTCATTCACACAATCAAATTTAAATTGAGGGGCATATTGAGCAAGAGTTAGATAATCGTATTTATATAAAGTAGGGGATTTTTCAATCGCATTGTTTAAACAATGTGGATTTTTAAAACCAAGTCCCCATTTTTCTTTTAAAGCTTCCTCACTCCTTGGTTTATTCATAAAAATTATTTGCTCAGATTGGTTTCTTCGATATAACTTTTCTTCTAATTTATTTATTTTATCCAAAAAACTGTCTTTTAAATTGGTCATAGCAGTAAAAGATTCAAGATAAGTCTTATTTGAATTTTCCAAATCATCAAATTTTTTTGAAAGACTTCTTTAGTATGAACCAAAATAGATTTTTCATCTTTCAAAGAAATTTTCAATTTGTCAATCAAACCTGACTTTTCTGAATTTAAGTTCTTTTCAGATAATATCTTTAAGCGAAGATCATGTAAAGCAGTAATTATAACATTCATCCGAGAAGAAATAAAATTGTAATCAAAATCAGAAATTACCTCGTCTTCATCAGTATCAGAATCATCATTTGACTGATCATCTCCAACAAAGCAAATTTGAGCGATCTCGACATTTGTAGCTTCATCATCAGAGTGATCCAGCCAAAACTCTTCTTCTGCAAGCAAAGCAGTTCCATTCTCTCTTTTCTCAACAAGTTCCAGTTTCTTTCGATAATATGCTGAGTCCCTAACCTTCTTCACTCGACAATCCTTTGAAATATGACCCGGTTTACCACAGTTGTAACATGCAGTAGGTTTCATTGCCTCTGGCACTTGAGCATTCTTGAACCCAGAATTGAAGCGAATATTGTTTGAACCCGACCTAGGTTGAAACTTCTTCTGATAATGTTATGAGAGAAGGATCATAGCTTTCTGCAGTGCCTCACCATCATCATCAGTTGACCCGTCATAAGCATTATCAGACAATGCTTGTTCTGCCAGTTGTTTCGTGAGAAGAGCAACCGGGTCCACTGATTTCTTGTTCTTCTTGTCCAGTTTGGCCTTCTTCTCTATGACAATACACTCATCTGTCAGCAAGATCTCAAACATCTCTTGAATTTGCATTGTAGAAATTCTGACATCATTCATTTGTCTTTTCCACTTTTATTTTCCTTAGATCATTAATCACGGCACATATCTGTCATACACAGTTTTCAGTGGCTCCCCATCCTTGGCTTTGAATTCTTCAACGTTGTTCACGTAACGAGTATGTCGGAGTTGAGTAGCAACTGAAGAACCAAGCATAATCTTTTCAAGCTGTTGCCACATAAGATTAGGATGATTTTTGAAACAATCAATCCTGTTGTAGATAGAGTTTGGCGGGGCTAGCATCAGATTTGCCTTGATATCACGATCAGCTTGATACTCCGATAACTCATTAGGTGAATATTCTTTGGTAGGCTTATATAATCCAGAAGCCAACTTGGGTTTCTCAAAAGGTCCTTCTGAAAGAATGATCGTCATGTCATTTCCATTTTTTTGATGCTCTATAAAATTCAGAAACCTATCTTGCCACTGTGTAAACTCATTTTCATCAATCAACACTGGTGGACGATTTTCTGTACCCATAGACATCATAAGATCACTTTTGTAAAACTGAGCTTTATAAGCAAACTTGTCAGAATCCATTTCTCAGAAATCCAGAAAAAATGCTAAGTCTTGAAACAGTTGGCGCAAACTTGAGGTTTGCCTGATAGGCAGAAGACGCAAACTAAGATAGTCGCGAGCAATTGGAGACGCAAAGGAAACTTCTCTTGAACTGAGGATGACGCAAAATGTACTTTGCGTGAGGTTTTGGTGACGCAAAGCTTTCTTTGCTATAGACTAAAGAAACGCAAATGATGACTTTGCTTGATGTACTCTGAAATCAGCAAGACGAACTCGCGCAAACCGTGAAGAACTCGCGCAAACTTTGAATCTGGCGCAAACCGCTGGAAAAACACAAAAAATCACCAAAAAATTGATTACAGATTAGAATTTCCAGATGTATTCTTCCACAGATATGATCGAAAACAACATTCTAACATTTTTCAATCAATTTTTCGATTAAAATCCACAAAATCAAGAACTCGTATACTCAACAGAACTGAAAAACGAGTTTTCCAGAAACATTTAAAATTTCAAAATTGATTATCAAAAACTGTTTTTCTTGAAATTTGGTGTGAATCAAGATTGTTCTACATGTAAAATCGAATCCAACAAACCAAAAATCAACGAAATTCAATCAAAAACAGGCCAGATTTGATTAAAAATTCAAAACCAGATTTTCTTGAAAAAATTCAAGAATATCAATCAAATTTTCGAATTAATGCACAAATTCAGATACGAAAATCAATTCTCTCAATTCTCTCAAGATCTAGATTGGCTCTGATACCAATTGATAGTCCAAGATCTCTAAATCCTAGAGAGAGAAAGTAGAGAGAGAGCAAGAGAAGCACAAAGTATCAAGTGTATTAGAAAGAATGTGTTAATCCGATCAACTTGGTCATGAGGGGGAGAAGTTAAGGAGATGTTAAAGAGACAAAGAGCTCAAACGTTTATCTGCTGATCAAGATTCTGCTACTCAAGATTCTATTTTCTCAGTTATACTACATCTTTTGTTGTTCCTGCTCCGACCACCATTGTTCATCCAAGGTCATTTAAAAGATGTGTGTCGTCTAGAGCAAAAGCTGATGAATCGACTGTTAGTTCAAGTTTATTCCAATCTGGTCCAGTCTTGTCAAGGCAGCAAAGATAACTCAAACTGAAAGATGCTGAGAAGAATTTTAAAAAAAAAAAAAAGTCATAAAGCTTGGTAAAGTCGCTTAGTTGGTCCATGCTGATTTAGAAGACGGATTTTGAAGACCACAACGCCAATGATTACTATGGGGGAGATTGTTAAGTCTGATTTAATAGTAATCATTGTATTTATAGGCTTGGTCTTATACTGTGTTTAGATGTCTCATTCTGTGTTGTATTGACCAGGGTATTTAAGTCCCTTTAGTCCTTGTGTCCTGTAAGGATTCACGCATTCTTTCGCAGATCATTCAGCACGGTACAGAATTTGTCGAAAACACTCTTTAGAGACTTACTTTCTTTGGCCTTGAACTCCTCAAAGTTGTTCATGAAGCGTGTATGTCTAAGTTGAGTCGCAACTGAAGATCCAAGCATGATCTTTTCTAACTGTTCCCACATCTGATTTGGATATTTTTTGTAATGAACAACACGGTTATAGACAGAGTTTGGCAAAGCTAGCATCAGATTAGCACTTAATTCTCGATTAGCTTTTATTCGTAAAACTTCGTCAGGTGTTGCGGGACTTCATCAACTTTGTTAGGCTTTATGAAAGATCCTTCAGTTAGAGACTTCATCATATTTGCTCCATTAGTTTGACATTCAATGAAGTTGAGGAATCGATCTTTCCACTGAGTGAATTCGTTTTCATGTATCAGTACTGGAGGACGAGTGTTTGTACCCAATGACATCATGAGCTCATTCTTATAGAACTGAGCTTGAAAGGCTAATTTGGCAGAATCCATGGCAGAAATCCAGAAAAAAAAACTGTTGACTGAGCTCGCACAAACTTGAGGTTTGCGTGAGAGGCAGGTAGCGCAAACTGATATTTGCTTGAGTAACCAAAGGCGCAAACTTAGATTTGCGTGAGCAGTATGAGATGCAAACGAGATTCTCGTGATCAATGAGTGACGCAAAAGAGACTTTGCGTGATGAGAAAATGACGCTAACTGAACTTTGGTTGATGCTTCATGACGCAAATTGTACTTTGCATGAAAGGCTTGAAACGCAAATGTTACTTTGAGTGAGCTGAATATAACGCAAATGTTACTTTGCGTGAATAACCCAATACGAAAAGTTGAACTTTTCGTGAAGAATATAAGACGAGAACTTGCTCTTTGCGTGAGAGGCAACTGACGCAAATTTAACTTTGCGTGAGATTGATTTGCGTGAGAAGAAAACGTGAAATACACAGACAATATTAGGAAGAACTGGTGCAAACTAAGTTGAACTCGCCAAACCAAATGATGAGCTCGCGCAAACTTTAAATCTAGCGCAAACATGATAGAATTTCAGAAAAACATTCAAATTTTGATTTTAAAACAGAAATTGATTGAAATTTCTTACACAAATACAATCGAAAACTATTTTCTGACAACTTTCAAACAAAAACATCGATCAAAAACCACAAAATCGAAATTTCGAAAACTGACAGTTCGTAAAAACACGACTTTTCCAGAAATCGAAATATTTCAAAATTGACAAACAAGACTTGAATTTGTTGCAAATCGATGTGAATTAAAGATGTTTAGCAATCAAAACCGAATCCAACAAACCAATTTTCACAAAAATTCATTCAAAAACATGACCAAGTTTGATGAAAAATTCAAAAACGATATTTTCTTGAAAAATTCAAGAAAATCAATCAAATTTTCGAATTAATTCACAAAATCAGATATGAAAAACAATTCTCTCAATTGATAGTCCTAGATCTCTAAATCCTAGAGAGAGAAAGTAGAGAGAGAGAGCAAGAGAAGCGCAAAGTATCAAGTGTATAAGAATGAATGCGTGAAGTGTTACAAGACACAAGGATCAATTTTGTGTCTTGTAAGGATTCACACATTCTTTCTAATACACTTTATACTTTGCGCTTCTCTTCCTCTCTCTATCTACTTTCTCTCTCTAGGATTTAGAGATCTTGGACTAACACAATCTTTACCAATTAACTTGTAAATATGCAGATCTTCTCGATTTCAAGTATAGAACTGATTACAATCAATGAATTACAAATACAAACACAAATCAAAACATATTTATTCTATTATAGTGCGATGAAATGGTTTGAAGAAGAACTCAAGAAATTTAAAAAAATTCAGTTCGATCTAGTGTCAATTAGACAAAACTATTCAAACAGAACTCGATCTAGATGTAAAATCGAACATAATGAAACAAAATTCGAATCAAATGCATCACTGAAATTCAAAAATCGAATTTCTACCAAGTTTTTCCAAAATACGATCCAAAAGTCGAATTAATCCAAGTTTTTCTCTGAATTTCGTGTGCTCTGATACCAATTGTTATCCCAGATAACAATGTAAATAAAAAAATGATAATTTATTCCACCAAATCATACTTTGATTAATCACAATTTCAAATACAAGGCGCTCACAATGAACTTTCTCCCTCTAACTCTGATACTCTCACAATGCTATCTCTGAGAACTCTCTTAGAACTACTACATTGTTAGGAACTGAAGAATTTACCAAGTATGGTTAATGCTTCCAGTACAAGATTACTACTGCCAGAGGACTTCAATAGTTAATACTAGAGTATTACTATTGCTAGTAGAATTAATACTGCTAGTCAAAGTTAGTGCTGCTTGAACAAAGTTAGTACTGCTTAGCTAGTTAGTGCTGCTAGTGGTTAATGCTGCTTAGTAGTTAATACTGCCAAAGCCGATTAGTGCTGCTTATAAGATGAGGATTTGAATTAGAAGAATGACAGCTGGATATTCTGAAGATATTCATGGAAGATATACTGAAGATATTCTATGTATTGTAATTATCTTTTTGTTCAGTATATATATAGTTTTGACAGTATAGTTTTAAAAAAAAAAAATTATATGTTTATGTTCTAGAGAGAATCAACCTCAAGGTATAGATCCTAATTCTAGAGAAGTAGAATTCGTCTTGAAAGAGTCTGTTCTTCAAGATTGAGGTTGAGTGTGTAATCTTGTGATTTGATCATTGAATACAAGTTTACAAGTTGTTGATCATATACTGTTTGTTTACTGTTATATTGAATATCAAAGTGTTATTCCGCAACTTCTTTGATATTGTTTCTGAGACTTTATTCTTGTTAAGAATTCGATCCTGACAAGTGGTATCAGAGCAAGTTCTCTCAGAAACATCTACTCATTCGTCATGGAAAACTTTGCAGAATCAAACAGTACTCTGGTCTCAAAGGTTCCAATGCTCAGATCCAATGAATTCGATATGTGGAAGATCAGAATCAAGCAGTACATACTCCTCACTGACTATTCTATGTGGGACATCATTGAGAATGGCCCTTCTGAAGCAGGAAAGATTGGTGCAGATGGAAAGAGAACTCCACCAAAAACTGATGCTGAAAGAAAGACTAGACAGACAGAGATGAAAGCCTTGAGCACTTTGCTCTTGGCTATTCCCAATGAATAGCAACATCAGTTTTGCAACTGCACTGATGCAGAGATGCTCTGGAATGCTCTAGAGAAGTGATTCTCAGGTACCAAAAGTACCAAGAGAAATCAGAAGGCCATTCTGAAGCAACAATATGAGAACTTTATGTCAACCAAGAATGAGTCCATGACTCAAACTTTTGACAGGTTCAACAAGCTTCTTGGTGAACTAGCTACAGTGGGAGTACAAATTGATCAAGATGATCTAAACAGGAAATTCCTAAGGTCCCTGAGTGATGAATGGACCATGTATACTTTGTCTTTCAGACAGAATGACCAACTGGAAGAAAAGGAACTTGATGATCTATATAATGATCTAAGAGTTTTTGAATCTGAGGTAGAGGCTAAGAAGAGGCCTTCTGGGTATGTTCACAATGCTGCACTCCTTTCAGCATCAATTGATTCTACTTCCAATCCTGAATCAGTTAATGCTGCCAATGGAGCAAATCAAGAGAAAGGCACTGAAACTGTATTTGAAGCCTTTCTGGCCAGTCATGGAAACTCTTCCCTTATTAATGATGACTTGGAACAGCTCCATCCAGATGATCTTGAAGAGATGGACATTAAATGGCAGATGGCCATGCTCTCTATGAGAGTTAAGAAGTTCATCAAAAGAACTGGGAGGAACAACTTCTCCCAAAGAAGAGAAGATGGAGCAGGTTTTGACAAGTCTAAGGTGGAATGCTATAAATGCCATCAAAAGGGACACTTTGCTAGGGAATGCAGAATTGAAGTGTCTCACAACAACAACTATCAGCAGACACAATCTGGAAGCTTCAATAATAACAGAAACTCTGCACAAGCCCTTGTCTCTCAACAAGGTATGGGGTTTGATTGGAGTGATCAAGCTGAAGAGGCAATTCAAAACCAAGCTCTAATGGCAGAGGTGTCTGATCTCCAAACAGAGGTAACTTCCAATCTATGTTCTCAAAATTGCATTAACACTGTTAAAAGTTATAGGGATCACAATCAGAACATGAGTGATGACCTTAAGAGATTGGAAAAGGACATAAAAGATTATGTGAGGATAGTTGAGAGATTTGAAGAGCAGATTAAGGGTTTTCAAGCCAATGAGCTTCAACACTCTTATGACACAAACTGCTGGAAGTGGGAGAAGAATGACTTAGAACTTCAACTGACCAGATCCAAAGAAGAGAGTGAAAAGCAAAGAGGAGAGCTAGCTAAAGTCAAACTAGATGTAGAAAAGTTTTCCAATGCTTCCAAAGCAATGGATTCTTTGCTACAAACTCAGATTCATGATAAACTGAGAAGAGGAATAGGGTACAATACCACACCACCACCCTATAACAACAACTACATCCCTCCTAGTTCAGATTTGTTAGAAACAAAGGATAGGAAGGACCTACCTAAGGGAGCCACTGAGATAGATCCCTTAGATGAAGTAGTTGTTAAGGATAAAACTGAGAAAGAAGTTGTCAAGGATAAGGACAACACTGTGAGTGGTGAGATTCCTATAGAAAACCACATAATCACCAATGAGGGATGTGGAAAGCATTGGATCAAGTCCAATGAGACAGAGAAGACTGAGGGAAAGCACAAGAAGGTTCACTATAAGCAGACCACTGTCGTGAACCCTATCCCTTGCAAGCAGTGTGCATGCAATAAATCTAAGCCCCAAAAACATGATAAACCAAGGGGAAATCAGAGAAACTGGAATAACCAATGGGCACAAAAACAAGGCATTGATCTGAGTAAAATCAATAGACCAAAGCCTTGTTTCATATGTGGAAAGTTAAACCATTTGGCTAAGTACTGTTTCTTTAACCCTATTAACCAACAGATGAACTTTCAAAGATTTGTGCAAAAACCTATTGGTTATAGGAAGGCTGGAAAGAAACATGTGATGAAGAAATCTGTTGAAACCAAAGGCCCCATAAAGAAAAAGGTTTTAAAAGAAAGTATTAAAATGTGGGTGCCTAGAAGCACTAAAACTGTTAGTACTGCTGACAGGGATAGTGCTGCTGGAAGCATTACTGCTGCTACCAGTGTTAGTACTGCTGAAAATATTAATGCTGCTAATACTGTTAGTACCTCTTCAAAGGTTAATACTGCCAACACAGTTACTGCTGCTAACACAGTTACTACTTCTAACAAGGTTAGTACTGCTAAGCATGCAAGTGCTACTAAGGCAGTTAGTACTTCTAAAACCAGTACTGCTTCTAGCAAAAGTGTTTCCAAGCCTATCATTGTGACAAAGTACTCCAGAAATGAGGAGTCAAAGTTTAAAAATCTTGTCAAGAAAGAATGCAAGTATTTTGATGAGAAAGGGGTACCCAAGACCACTTTGGCTTGGGTTCCTAATTCATACTAACTGATTTATCTTATGTGCAGGGCAACCAACAGCTCAAGGGAAGGAGCATATGGCATGTTGATAGTGGTTGCTCTAGGCACATGACAGGCAACATGTCATGTCTTCAGGATTTCAAGCATATCAATGGAGGACATGTTGCATTTGGAGATAATCTTACTGGAGGTAAAATAAGTGGAAAAGGTAATGTTACAAAAGGTAAGATGACATTTGAGAATGTCTACTATGTTGATCAATTGAAGTACAACCTGTTAAGTGTATCACAGGTTTGTGACAAACAACATAGCATATTATTTACTAATACAGAGTGTATGATCCTTGCTCCAGGGTTCAAGGTAGTTGATGAAAGCATGATACTACTTAGAACTCCAAGAAAGGACAATGTTTGTTGTCTAGATATGGACAATGTTGATAGTGATTCATGCCTGAACTGTCTGGTTTCAAAAGCTTCTGTGGATGAATCCTCTCTTTGGCACAGAAGGATGTGTCACATGAATTTCAAGACTATGAACAAACTTGTTAAAAACAACCTTGTAAGAGGTTTACCATCAAAAGTCTTTTCATGTGATGATCATTGTGTTGCTTGTCTTAAAGGCAAACAGCACAAAACTTCTCATAAGACCAAAGAGTTAAGTACAAATTCTTCTTGTCTCCAGTTATTGCATATGGATCTGTTTGGTCCTACAAATGTCATGTGTATAGGCAAGAAATCTTACTGCTTAGTTATTATTGATGATTACTCTAGATTTACCTAGGTATATTTTCTAAGGACTAAGGATGAGACAAGTGGACTGATCAAATCCTTTATTCTAAGAATTGAAAACCAAAGTAATCAAAAAGTAAAAGTCATTAGATCAGATAATGGGACTGAATTTAAAAATCTTGATCTAAACACCTTTTGTGAAGAAAAAGGAATTGAGAGACAATATAGTGCTCCTAGGACTCCTCAACAGAATGGAGTTGTTGGAAGGAGAAATAGGACACTAATAGAGGCTGCTAGATCTCTGTTGGCTGATTCAAAACTGCCAATTACCTTCTGGGCTGAAGCAGTTAATACTGCCTGTTTGTCCAAAACAGAGTTCTAGTGGTCAAGCCAAAGAACAAGACCCCATATGAGCTTTTAAATAAAAGAAAACCATTTATTGGATTTTTCAAACCTTTTGGGTGTCCTTGTACAATTCTCAATACTAAATCTCACTTAGGTAAGTTTGATAGCAAAGCAGATGATGGATTTCTTGTTGGTTACTCATCTCAGAGTAAGGCTTACAGAGTTTTTAACTCTTCTTCCAGAATAATTGAAGAAAGTGACAATGTGAAATGCAATGAGAACACACCAAATCCTATTGGGTCTGGTCCTCAGTGGCTATTTGACATTGATTCACTAACTAACTCTTTTGGTTTCAGTAGTGATGATTATGCAGGTTCAGGGAGTGGAGGATCAGGAACTACCCAAGTCCAAGACAGTATATCTAAATCTGTGATCTTTTCCATACCCACAGTGGATCCTGTTGAAAACAGTGAAAAGAAACCATCTACTGGACCAAGTCAGAGTGAAGAAGAAAGTTGAGATGAGGAGACTCAAGACAATAAAGAATCAGAAGTAGCTGCTGAAAACACCTCAGTTGAGTTGAATGACTCCAATCTAGAGGTGGGACTTAATGAAGAACCTAATCATCACACCAGAATTCAAAAGAATCATCCTCCACAGCTGGTAATAGGAGACATATCCTCTCCTATGATGACTAGAAATCAAAGCAGGCTGCAAGAAATGCAAGACCAACAGCACACAGTGCTTTCTTGCTTTTTATCCCAGCTTGAGCCTAAGAAGGCACATGATGCTATGAAAGAGTCCAGTTGGATAGAAGCAATGCAAGAAGAGCTACTGCAATTCAAGCTGCAAGATGTTTGGGATCTGGTAGACCTTCCTAGAGGCCAAAGAGCAATAGGAACAAAATGGGTCTTCAGGAATAAGAGAGATGAAAGAGGCATAGTAATAAGAAACAAAGCAAGGTTGGTGGCTCAAGGGTATACACAAGAAGAGGGAATAGATTATGAAGAAGTATTTGCTCCTGTAGCCAGGATAGAAGCAATTAGATTATTCCTGGCTTATGCTTCTTATATGAAATTCAAAGCTTATCAAATGGATGTCAAAAGTGCATTTCTATATGGATCAATTGAAGAAAAAGTATATGTCTGTCAACCACCAGGGTTTGAGAACCCAAGCTATCCAGAAAAAGTATACAAACTAAAGAAAGCACTTTATGGACTGAATCAAGCACCAAGAGCATGGTATGACACTCTGTCATCCTATCTCTTGGAAAATGGCTTTGAAAGAGGAGTCATTGATAAGACTTTATTCATCAAGAGAAAGAAGAAGGATATCTTGCTGGTCCAAATATATGTTGATGATATTATCTTTGGATCCACAAAAGACAATATGTGCAAGGAGTTTGAGGAACTAATGCATCAAAGATTCAAAATGAGTTCCATGGGGGAACTTACTTTCTTCCTTGGCCTCCAAGTTCAACAGAAGTCAGATGGAATATTTATCTGTCAGTCCAAGTATGTGCAGGACATTCTAACCAAGTTTGGTTTCTGAGATTCAAAACCTGCCAGCACACCTATGGAGACACACAAGCAAATAACAACAGATCTTGAGGGGGAGGATATGGATGTTCATCATTATAGATCCATGATTGGCTCTCTCATGTATCTTACAGCCTCTAGGCCAGATATAAGGTTTCCAGTCTGTGTATGTGCAAGATTCCAAGTTAGGACAAAGCAATCTCACTATCAAGCTGTTAAAAGGATATTCAGATATCTCAAAGGGCAACCCAGATTGGGGCTTTGGTATCCTCATGACTCATCTTTTGACTTACTTGCATACTCAGACAGTGATCTAGGTGGAGCAAACTTGGACAGAAAATCTACTTCTGGAGGATGTCAGTTTTTGGGTGCACGACTAGTGTCATGGCAGTGCAAGAAACAAACCACAGTGTCCACATCTACAACAGAGGCAGAGTACATAGCAGCTGCAAGTTGTTGTTCTCAAGTCTTATGGATTCAGAATCAAATGTTGGACTATGGAGTAACCTTTCTACATACTCCAATTTTTATTGAGAATAGCAGTGCTATTAGCATTGTGAATAATCTTGTCAAGCACTCAAAGACAAAGCACATTGAGATCAGGTATCACTTCATAAGAGACTGCAATGAAAAGAAACTTATTCAAGTTGTAAAAGTTCATACTGCTAACCAGTTTGCTGATCTATTCACCAAAGCATTTGATGTGGGTAGATTCACTTTCTTGGTAACAAGTGTGGGAATGATCAACTCTGAATAAGCTCCTTCTCAAAAAGTGGTTACATACCTGTATATTATTTATTCTTGGTGTTACTAATCTTCCTTTTCAGGGAATACATAGCAGTACTCAGTTCATCACAAGCTTAAAAGAGTAAGTATTGTTAATACTGCCAGTGCAGTGTTAATACTGCCAGTGCATTGTTAATACTGCCAGTGCATTGTTAATACTGCCAGTGCACAGTTAATACTGCTCTCAGTTAATACTGCTAGTTAGTTAATACTGCTAGTAGTTAATACTGCTAGTTAGTTAATACTGCTAGTTAGTTAATACTGCTAGTGGTTAATACTGTTCTCAGTTAATACTGCTAGTTAGTTAATACTGCTAGTGGTTAATACTGCTCTCAGTTAATACTGCTAGTTAGTTAATACTTCTAGTGGTTAATACTGCTCTCAGTTAATACTGCTAGTTAGTTAATACTGCTAGTGGTTAATACTGCTCTCAGTTAATACTGCTAGTTAGTTAATACTGCTAGTGGTTAATACTGCTGTTAGTTACTACTGCTCTAGGTTAATACTGCTTATATCCCGAATACTATAAATACCCTTTGCCCGCCTAAAAGTTCATAACGACTCTTTGCATACTGTTCACTTGCGCTCTAAACCCTTTCTCTCTCAAGTTCAAAGTTTTCAGGCAAGAAACTTCAAGATCAATGGCATCAATGGCATTTATAGACGAGCACAATGAAATCGCGATGCTACAAAAGCCCAAACAGGCCGCTGGTTTCCACCAGATTGTGGATTTCCTCAAGACAAGCCATATTGCCCATGCTCTCACTGTGTCGCCATCCATCTATATCGAGCATCAAAGGCAATTCTGGGCAAATGCCACCATTGTTACTGAGAATGGTGTGCAAATGATCAAGACAAGGGTGTGTGACAAACCCTTGACAGTTACTGAAGAGGTAATTCGCATCAGTCTACGTCTAGACGATGCCTCTGGTATAACTTCTATCTCTAATGATGAACTGTTCTCTACTCGTACAAGAATGGGGTATGGAGGCCCATTGGGTGTGTTCAAGTTCTCAAAAGCAAAATTTTCACCTCAATGGCGTTTCTTTGTCCATACCCTTATGCATTGTATCTCTAAAAAGACTACTGGATGGAGTGAGTTCAGTAGCACCATTGCTTATGCTTTGGTGTGCTTGGCCACTGACAGAAAGTATAATTTTTCTAAAATGATTTTCAGTGATCTTGTCTCAAACTTGGGAAGCAAAAAGAGCTTTTATATGTACCCTAGGTTTGTCCAAGAAGTTATCACCCACGAATTAACGGATATGCCTCATTTTGATGGGGTATATGTACCTAAACCCCCTAAAGGCAAGGTTTTCTCAAATATGAGAAGATCTGCTGGGGACTCGGAAGGAGTTGACATCCCATTGTTCTCTACAATGATGGTGGTGTCCCACACTGATGAAGATATGGCAGCAGGGTCAAGGCCCCCATTAGACCATCCCACTGCTAGCCAATCCCAACCTTCCCACTCTAAATTCATTCCCCAGTCTCTTCTTGATAAACCAACTTCACCAATCACCCAAACATACAAAAGGAAACAGGCAAAGAAGGCTCTTTCCCTTCTTGTACCTTCACCCTCTAAGCCTTTAAGCCCTCTAAGGGAGGATTCTCCCTTAGAGAATATCTTCAGGGAAACCACAGGGGTGTCTCCCAACCCCAAGGAGGTCCTCTCTGAGGAGGAGGATGAGCATATGGGTGAGCAGGCTGCCAGTACTTCTGCTATCACAGAGAAGGACAGTGGTAACATAAATAAGACCTCCCCCATGGCAACTTTGACTGAGCAATCATTCAAAGGTCCCAGGTGCCAAGAAACCAAGGGGGTGGATAGTGCTTCTGCTAGGCAGAAGACTTCCACTACTAAAAGATCCCATGATCCTTCAATAGAGGGTAACACTTCTGGAGAAGGTGAGGACATATATAACTACTATGAATTGATGGAAACAATGGGCAACATCAACCAAGATGTTCTTAAACAAGGGAAAGAAATAGAAGAAATGAAGTTGGTAATTTTGTCCCAACAAGTGCAAATTACCAAACTCAAGAAGCTGGTGAAGAGGTTGGTACTTAAAAAGAAAAAGAAGCAATTTGTGCTGAAGAAGAGGGCAAATGTTGAAGATACTTTCAACAAGGGGGAGAAGCCAGAGGGAGAAACAGAGAAAGAAAGCTCAGCTGTAAAGGAAGTTGAAGTTGAGGGGGAGACAAAACATGGAACAACAGCAGAAACTGTTAATGCTGCTACAACAGAAGAAGCTGTTAATGCTGCTACAACAGAAGCAACAATTAATGTTGCTAAAATACAAGAAGCAGCAGAAACAGAAGCAGAAGAAACAGGGCTCTCTTTAGAGGAAATGGAGATAGCAGAAACTTTGGTTAAAGCCAAAAATGATACTCCTAAGGCTACTCAAAAGGCCAAGGGAGTAGTCATCAATGAAGGAGGGATCTCAAAGAAGGAAAAAGAGAAGGAAGTCTTGAAGAATATAAAGGGAAAAGGAAAGGAAAAGATGGTTGAAGAAGCTGAACTGCCTGCAAAGAAGAAGACTCAGATTGAAATAGATGAGGCAATAGCAAAGCAGCTTCAAGATCAATTGGAAAAGGAGGAGCAGATTCAAACAGAAACAGATAGAGAACTGGCAAAGATCATGGCCAGAAAGTTGAATGCAGAATATCAGAAAAGCATAAAAGAAGCAGCTCAAGCCAAAAAACTTCAAGTCAAAAAGATGCCAATTCAAAAACATAAAAGACAACCTTCCAAAACATTTTTGGCCAATCAGGAAAGAAGAAAGATGAAAAATTTCTTGAAAGGTGCAATTGGTGTTAAGGGGGAGATGTTCACCAACATGGCATACACTCAGGTTGAAGAGTTGTACCAGAAAGAGAGGTCTAAGCTTCAAGGGGATTCAGTTCAAAGGGAAGAGGCTGAGAGAAGAATGAAGGAAAGGCATGATCTGAATATTCAGAAACCATTTCCTGAGGAGACCACACCTTCAAAAGATAAAGCTGAAGAAATGAAGGAAGAACATGAGGGTGTTGGTGTAGAAGCTAAATCTGGGAAGAGGGTGAAGACAATTGCTTCCAAAAAGCAGTCTAAAAGGCCTAGAGTGGAAGTAACAGCAGAATATGCAGCAGAGCCTTCAGATGTACCTTTAGCAGAATCAGTACAAATTCCAGAACAGTTCAATAAGCAAACTGATAAGGGTATGGATCTCTACATGACAATAGTAGAACCTTTGAAGGTTGTTCCAATCTCTATACAAGCTCCAGAGATCATTTTCTGGGACATTCTAAGAGATAGTGGAAAGAATTTCTTCAGAATCAAGAGAGCTGATGGTTCATTTGAAGCATATTCAACATGGGGGAGAGTTATCAGAAGTTGTTCAAGAGCTCATATAGAAGAATTGTACAAAGTGGGGATGAAACTCTATGAGCCTGTGTTGAAAGGTACTGAAGAAAATATTCTCAAGGTAACAATGGAATACTTGTGTATGATGTTTGATCCAAAAAGAGTGGCTTATAGGATTAAAGATCATAATCATGAGTTTATATTCAAGAAGATTGATAAATGGATACTATTTGAAAACTGTGGAGTATACATGATTACTATTGACAACTGTTATCATGAATACTACCTGGTGGACAAAATCTATGAGCATAGCAAGGAGAAGCTAGAAGGGATGCTTAAAGCTACACTGTTATGCACAAAGGATTCAGAGATGGCTAAAATTGTGGTAAGAAGAACTGTAAATCAAAGTCTGGGGCTAGATCCAAATTTGGGAAACTGAACCTGAGGTGTTGAAAGCATCTTGAAGATCAGATCTGAAGAACTTGACTTCTCTTCCTAAAAGTCAAGTTAGGGGGAGATTGTTGGGAACTGAAGAATTTACCAAGTATGGTTAATGCTGCCAGTACAAGATTACTACTGCCAGAGGACTTCAATAGTTAATACTGCTGAGTATTACTACTGCTAGTAGAATTAATACTGCTAGTCAAATTTAGTGTTGCTTGAACAAAGTTAGTACTGCTTAGCTAGTTAGTGCTGCTAGTGGTTAGTGCTGCTTAGTAGTTAATACTGCCAAAGCCGATTAGTGCTGCTTATAAGATGAAGATTTGAATTAGAAGAATGACAGCTGGATATTCTGAAGATATTCATGGAAGATATACTGAAGATATTCTATTTATTGTAATTATCTTTTTGTTCAGTATATATATAGTTTTGACAGTATAGTTTAAAAAAAAAAATTATATGTTTATGTTCTAGAGAGAATCAACCTCAAGGTATAGATCCTAATTCTAGAGAAGTAGAATTCGTCTTGAAAGAGTCTGTTCTTCAAGATTGAGGTTGAGTGTGTAATCTTGTGATTTGATCATTGAATACAAGTTTACAAGTTGTTAATCATATACTGTTTGTTTACTGTTATATTGAATATCAAAGTGTTATTCCGCAACTTCTTTGATATTGTTTCTGAGACTTTATTCTTGTAAGAATTTGATCCTTACAACACAAAAACACCCTATTTATACTAACTAAGAAACGCGCAAACTTATAACAGAAACAAAACACGCAAAATATTAAAACTCTTACAAAACAAGAAAATAGAAATACAATGTTGACTTTGACTTTTATTACACTGACTTTGACTTTGATGCTTGAGAATTGACTTTCAGCTTTGATTTCAATCTTCAGTATTCTTGATCTTGTATCCAACATATTTATGCTCTAACACATTGTTTTGATGTGAAATTTCAAGAAAAACATTTTTCACTTCTTCACTCAAAAACAGGTCAAGAAATGCTCAGAGCAAACAGAAAGGGTAACTTATATAGAATGAATTTTACCAAACACATAAAAACTGACTTAGGGAAACTTTGTCTAGTATCTCTGAATAGTGAAGATGTCTAGCTCTGGCATAAAAAGTTCCCTCATCTAAACTTTTCTTCACTTGATAAATTGGTCAAACTAAATCTGGTTAAGGGATTACCATCTCTGAAGTTCAACGAAGATCATCTTTGTTCTGCTTGTGAAATGGGAAAAATGAAAAGATCTTCCCAAAAGACCAAAAGTGATAATAATTGTGAATCATAAAATCCCAATTTTATCAAGCAATTACTCAAGATTAAGACATTAAAGATCAAGAACTAGAGAGAGAAAATCTAGAGAGAGAAAGTAGATCTCGTATTCATATGTCTCTGAATTACAAGTATGAGACGCTCTCTAGAACCATATTACAAGATTACAAGACACAACCTATATATACTACCTATCTATTACAAAGCCTTAAAGGCTAAGGAAACTAAACAAAGCTTTGACTAAGACATTGTTGACTTTTACATCATTTACTTTACTATTAAATCTTGGATACAATATTTAGACTTAACAATCTCCCCCTTTGTATTCAAGATTTAATAAAAATTTGATACTGAAATTCAGCTCTTGATTCTTCAGCTTTTGTCTCTGGTAGCTTTGAAACTTTCACAGTCTTCACACTTTCAGCCTTTTGAAGAATCTTGAAAAGTCTTTTTAATCTTTGAAGATTTGAAAGTCAACATGTCTTGAACAGGAAACAAATTTCTTGAATCTTCGGAAACAGATTTCTTGAATCTTCTGAAAAACTTTGACAACTTTGAAACAAACTTTGAAACTTCTGAAAATTCTTTGAAACAACTTGATTTTGTATCTTCATCTCTTTGATCCCTGAACCATCTTTGGAAGAACTGACTTTCACAAGTCATCTTGAATTAACTTTGAACAATCTTCTTCAGATACATTTATCTTTGTAACAGCGGAAGCATTTTGAACTTTCAGAAATTCTTCATCAGACTTTGAAGATCTTGATCCAAACAAACTTTCGTCAGACTTGAACTTTGAAATTGATCTTTGTATAATTCTCCCCCTTTTTGATAAATTGAGAGCATCATAATCAACAAAATTTCTTCAATTTCAGCATAGACTTTGATCACCCCTTTTGTAACCAAATAACAATCTCCCCTTTGACAATAGGTACGCTTTGATCTGAAGAGCCGAATTATGAACAGTATATATCCGAATCTTTTCAAATTCATATATAATGGACGTGGTAACCCTGATTCAACAAATGAAACAGTTAGAAATGCCTGTCAGTAACACAAAGTTACTGTGTACAACGAATGTACATTGTAAGGAGCTGGTTTTGATGATGACTCCCCAGGACTTCCATTCAATCATTGAAAAACACAAGGTAATTCTATGAATGTTCTGATAGAAAAACAAATTTTCTGTGTGCTCGTGCTTGTGTTTCGAAGAATTTAGCACAATAATTG
Source organism: Arctium minus (assembly GCA_954870635.1). Classification (NCBI taxonomy): domain Eukaryota; kingdom Viridiplantae; phylum Streptophyta; class Magnoliopsida; order Asterales; family Asteraceae; genus Arctium; species Arctium minus. The sequence goes on along the minus strand of OX941080.1, from coordinate 115,147,217 downwards.
TGTTTCATAAAAGCTCAAAGTATGCAAATCACTGAGACAACAATGATTATACATGGACTCAATGTGCATGAGAAAGGGTCGAAGGTGGGACAACTTTCCTTCTTTTTCAATATCAGTATCTTCCAAGAGAAGAACCAATAGATTATGTGCTGCTTCCCCAGAAAATGTGAAACATTCTCTTTTAAGAAAAGAATGAGTAGCTAGTGGGGTTGTATGCAAGAGATGGCATGGGCTATTTGCCTATTTCAATGATGGTCACCAAAGAAATGTGAACCAATCAGTAATGTGGCTGCCCGACTCAGAAAGATGTTTGGTGCAGAGTTCTGATATTATTTTAACTCTGTTCTCACACCATCTTTCTTTTGAACATATAAGGTCACATCTAACCAATCTCTCATTTTTATTTTACCTTAGTTCACTCCTATACTCAATTCTTTTAGACCCCTCTCCCCTCAATCACTCAAAGGATTTCTTCCGGGGTAGGAAACACTGGTTATCGTGAATCCATGGAAGATCTATTAAGCACTCACACTGAATCTCATGTTCCTAAAAGTATATGCTGGTCAATGATTTTCTTGATATGTAAAGCACAATAAATCATATGTCAGTGTATGTATGCTTATCAAAAATCAGAAATGAAATTTGAGCATTTTTAACGTTGAAGATTTCTCAAAACAAAGATATTGAAAGAATGAAATGAAATCAAGAGAATTGTTTTGAGAATCTGACAATGTATAAAATCAGATCAAATGAAATATCTAGGGTATCAAAGAACTGGATACTTTGTTTATACGAACAAATATAAACAATTTAGCAATAAAGGCACAAACTTGAAAAAGATGAATGATGCTCAACAACTTTGAAAGCAAACGGGGGTATTACCATCGAAAAATTTGTTCGTTTAGAGACATGGTAATAACAAATTCAACTAAAATACTAAACCATTGTGTGTGAATACTTGACAGTATATAGACAAGATAATACACAAGTATTGATCTTTGGAAACACACGGTCAGTTAAACATTAATCTAAAAAAAATTGAAAAACATTTAAAAGTCACACTTCTGAATTCATGAAATCTTTTGAGAATAAGAAGTGGTTTGAGCATTTAAGAAAATGTTTTTCATGTTCGAAAGTTGTTCTTCTTTCAAACAATCATAGATCTAGGATCAGAAGATATTTACCTTTTCAGCTCCCCCTCAAATCATGATTAAATGATTTATATCTTTTGAGCTCCACCTGGATATTGGCATAATATCCTTTTCTGATCATTGAAAAACGGGTCTTGATATGTAATGTGATCAGAAGCCATCACCTGTACTCCCCCTATAATTTATGCATTAGTAGATATATCAATTAAAACAAGATAGAGATCCACAACTCTTTCTGGAATGCGGTCCGTCATATCAGGAAAATCTATCAATGAAAAGTCTAGGATAGAGATCCACAATTCCTTCTGGAACGTAGTCCATCATATCTTTCTATTGCAGAAAGAGTGTACTCCTCCTTGAAGGTTGATGTCCTCGTTTGAGTGTTGGAATACGATCTCTTATGATATCACGGGAGTAGAGGGCGTTAAACCTTTGAAGTACGGGTCCTAAACTTATGTACTTAGAAGCCATATTCTTGACATTGAGGTGCGGGTCTTGAACTGTGTTATTCAAGAGCCATAATCTTTCTTACTCCCACTTGACTTGTGTTGCCTGCAACAAAGAATCAGTTTTCTTCTTTGGTACCCACTAGTATTTGGGTCCAGAAATGTTAGTTGCAGTTCGTGTGGGGGTAATAGAGTAAGAACCATACCAGAAATGATCACTGGTCTTGTGGATATGATCATGTGTACAGCAGTAAGAACAATAATATTTAGTACCAGAAAACCTGAGTAATTGATCTCTTGAGTATATGAGGTCAGGTTTACCTTTATGCTCTTTGTTCTTCTTTGCTTTGTCAGAATGTACACATGATGTCTTCTTTTTCAGCTCATCTTTCTTGACATCTTTGTCTGATTTCTTCATCCAGACCATTTTCTCTTTCTTGTAACTTCTTCTCCTTGGATATGTATCTGAACCATCTAAATATTGATCAAAGGAAATGTTAGATTGACGAATCTGATCAAAATATATAACTGACCTTTGTGAAGAGGCAGATTTCTGAATAGAAGTTGAAACAGACTTTTCAAGCTCTTTGATCTTTGATGCAAAAATGTCTCTTTCTTTCACAAGTTGGTCAATTTTCTTTGAGTACTCAAACTTCGTCTTCTGCTCTTTCAGTGTAGTAGCAGATAATTCAGATAATTTTGAAGTCAGCTTTTTGATTTCAGTTTCAAAGATTGAACGTTCTTCTTCAAATCCTTTCTCTGACTCATTTCTCTGACCAGATAATTCCTTGAATAATCCCACATTCTTCTGTTCTATGGTCTTCTTTTCTTTATCAAACTTTTCTCTTTCCAAAATCAGTACTTTCTCAAAATCGGAGATTTGTTGAGAAAGCTTAATACATTTAAGATCAACTGACTTTTTCTCTTCAAAACATTTCTTAGAGAAATCTGAGAACTTCTTTGAAAAAAATTTATTTTCACTCTCAAAATCAGCTTTTTCTTCAACAAGCTATTTTTCAAAATTAGATAAATTCTTTCTAAGCTCAGAGTTTTCAGATTCCAATCTCTTTATCTTCTCTTCATTCTGTCCAGAAGATCTTTTCAGAAGATCTTCATTGATGATCTTTAAGGCATTGATTTCTTTTTTCAATGAGATGATTTAAGTAAAATACTCTCTTGACTTTTGTGAATGAAAGTCAACAGCATGACCCAGATTAAAGTTCTCTAGTTTCAGCTTTCTATTCTTCTCTTCAAGATCTGAAAGAAATCCCATGATTAATGAGTAATTAGCTTAATATGAATGATCGTTCCAAACTATATATCAGAAAATCAAAAATCAGATTGAATTGAAATTTTGCACAAAATTTAAAAATTTGACCAACACTTGAAGTTGCGCAAAGTATAAGTTTTCGGAAACAGTGTGTTGCACAAAAGGAAGCTTTGCGCAAGCCAAATGAAACGCAAAGTAGGTTTGCGTGACCCACTGGAGACGCAAAGTAAGCTTTGCGCGTGCTGAGTGTTGCGCAATGTAAGCTTCTCGGAACTGACGTGATACGCAAAGTGTGGTTTACGTGATAGCATTGATGCGCAAAGTGAGGTTTGCGTATCGGTCTTGAAGCGCGAGATGAGATTTGCGTTATACACGTGATGTGCAAACGAAGCTTCTCGTATGTCGAATGATGCGAAAAGTAAGGTTTGCGTGACAGGCTTGATGCGCAAGATGAGACTTGATACGCAAAGTTAGATTTTCGTGATCCTTGAATTGCGCAAATTATGGTTTTCGAGACCCACTGAATACGCAAAGATGAGGTTTGCGTAATACAAGGGATGCGCAAATCTGCAAGATGAACTTCAAGGATGAACTTGCGCAAACCGTCTATGAATCTTGCGCAAAGTGTATGAACTTGCGCAAACCGTGTTCTTGGCAGATTCTTTCTCAAATCTACTCAAACCTGCAAATTTGATCTAAAAAATTTATCAGCATCATCGAAAAACAATACTAACCACAAATATACAATCAATTTTCGATTAAAACCAACAGTTCACACAAAAACAATCAAGAACAATGTTCGAACGAAAATATCCAGAAAACTCAAATTTCGAAAATTGACATCGAATTAGTTAGAATTATAAGATGTAATCAATACAATAAACAATTCTAATCATAAAACGAATACAATGATTCCATTTTCTTGCAACAAATACGATTTTTCACACAAATTCGTATGTAACAGTATTCAAAACTCACGTTCTTGAAAAAATTCGAAAAACACAAATTTTCGATTTAAAACTCCAGATTTCAATTCAAACTTTGATCAAATCATTTCCGAAAACTTTGGTTCAGCTCTGATACCAATTGTTAATCATAAAATCCCAATTTCATCAAGCAATTACTCAAGATTTAGACAGTAAAGATCAAGAACTAGAGAGAGAAAATCTAGAGAGAGAAAGTAGATCTCGTATTCATATGTCTCTGAATTACAAGTATGAGATGCTCTCTAGAACCATATTACAAGATTACAAGACACACCCTATATATACTACCTATCTATTACAAAGCCTTAAAGGCTAAGGAAACTAAACAAAGCTTTGACTAAGACATTGTTGACCATTACATCATTGACTTTACTATTAAATCTTGGATACAATATTTAGACTTAACAATAATTGTCCAAGACCTCTGCATATGCTTCATGTGGACCTCTGTGGTCCTATCTCTGTGCAGAGTCTATCTGGTAAGAAGTATATTCTCGTTCTGATTGATGAATACTCTAGATATACTTTGATAGAATTCATCAGAGCCAAGTATGATGTACCTTATATCTTAATAAGGTTGATAAAAAGATTGCAAGTTCTGTTTAACAACAAAGTTCAGAATCTTAGAAGTGATAATGGGACAGAATTCATAAATGCTAAAATCAAATCCTATCTTTCAGAAGAAGGCATAACTCCTAACTTCTTTGCAGCAAGAACCCTTCAACCAAATGGTGTTGTTGAGAGGAAAAATAGAACACTTGTTGAAGTTGCAAGAACAATGCTTGCAGGATCTGATCTTCCAACAAAATTTTGGGCAGAAGTAGTAGCTACAACCTGTTTCACTCAAAAGAGAGCTACCATTGTCAAAAGATTCAAGAAAACATCTTATGAACTCATTAAAAATAGGAAACCAAATGTTAAAGATTTTCATGTTTTTGGATGCAGATGTTACATTTTGAATGATAGAGAGTTTCTTGGAAAGTTTGACAAGAAAGCAGATGAAGGCAAATTCATTGGATAGTCATTAGCCTCAAAAGCCTTCAGAGTGTTCAATTTGAGAACAAGAAAAATCCAAGAGAGTATCAATGTGTCTTTTGATGATGCCAAAAGCCTTGCCAATAGAGATATCAACCCAACAGCCAAAAATGTCTCTGGATCATCAAAAATGAGAGAATCTGAACTCAATAAGATATTCGAAGATTTCTTTGATGATGAAAACTCATAATTTCTTTTCAGAGATATTCACAGAGCAACTTTAGGGGAACCTCAAAATACATGAACAACTCTCTCTGGTCCCTCTGAAATCACAACTTCTGCTTCTTTAAATACAGGTCCAAGAAATAAATCAAGACAAACTAAAGAACAAATCTCTTCAAAAGCAGAAGATGAACAAGAGACATCTCTTGAAGAGAATTCAGAGGCTGTTTCACCGTGTCTGGAACCCACTTTAGAGCCTCTGAACAGCACAACAGAGATGTCACCAACTACCATCTCTGAAGCTCAAACTCTACCTCACATTCATGCTCTAATCACAAGATGGAAAAAGGATCATCCCCATGATCTGATCATTGGATCACCTTCAGAAGGAGTCAAAACCAGATCTGCCACAATCAATGAATGTTATTTTGTAAACTTTTTTGAGCATCATTGAACCAAAGAAGGTAAATGTGTTGGTCCCGAAGGTGCTTAACAAGTTTGTAGAAGGGGGGGGGGGGTTGAATACAAACACATAAATTAAAGTTTAATAAATTGTTTATTGATAAATCAAATACAATTTACAAGTTTGTTGCGGAATAAGATTAAGACAGACTCAATCTAAACAAACTTAAGAAACACTAAGATGATTGCACAAGAAATTCAGAGAATGGGGGATTAAGAGAGATAGAAAACAAGGGTTTCTATATGGAGTTCAAGGATTGAGCACACTCTCAGATGGAGAGGTAATCTTTCTATTTATACCCTATGCATTAAATGCATGGCAGGGCACTTTACACGTGGCGTTCAGTGATTGGCTTTGGGAGTCTGACTTTGGGAGACATGCTTTCGGCCGTATCATGAACAATGTAGTTGACAGAGTTGTTGTACGATTTGTGGCAGAGACATGTCCGTTCTGACACATCGTACTGGTTGTGCAAGGTAAGACAAAAGGAAACTTGAGACATAAGCTTTGTGATCTTTTGATCGCTGAATATCTCTTCTTTCAGAGATAGAAGAGGTTCAGCTATCGCTGAAGCTTTTTCTCATGTTCCTTCGCGTATATGTAGAGTTGTCTTTGATTCACTGATATCCGCATCAGATCACTAGTAGACTTCTCTTTGTTCAGCAGCTTCGTCTTCGATTCAGCTATGAACATATGTTGACGGGAGACTTGTCTTCAGGGATTATGTTACTGTTTACATCAGAAACTATCAGTGATAACTGAACAGACTCAGTTTGATCGCTGATAGTGAAACACTAATACATATGAAATATTTACAAGAAAGGTCATCAGCAATAACTGAACAGACTCAGGCTGATCGCTGATGGTGAAACACTAATACATATTAAAACGTAATTTTCACTAAGTATAGAAGAGGGTCGTTATCAAATCACTGAGAGAGTTTGGATCAACAATCTCCCCCTATTTGATAATGACAAAGTAACTAAAGAAAATTACTTTATGATTCAAAATATAGGAATAAAAAGGACTCCTAGCATGCGTGTCCCAATTACTATTTTGAGGGATCTTTTACAGTACTGATAGGGTTAAGTACATCACTGCAATTTTCATTTAATTCAGGGATAGAATTACAAGATGAAAATCATAAGTACAAGTGAATAACTAACTACTGTAAGTATAACTAATAGATTACAGAAAAGGAAACTAATCTATCAGCTATTAAAAGAAGACTTAGGAGGATCGATCATATACTCAGGTATTTCTTCTCCTTTCTGTCTTCATTTCAAAGGTTCTTGGCTGATAATTTCTTTGATTTTCTCAGCAGCAGGGGAGAAGTCACACCATAAGCATAAGAGATCCTTGAGATGATTCAGAGGACAGATAGGAATCTCAGAGACTCTTTGAAATCTGAGTTCCTCATCATCATCTCTGAAGAACACTCCATACGGATCGTCAATTACTTGACCACCTTGGAAAGGACCACCAGGAGGCAGAGATAGATCCAGAACTGAAAGATCGGGAGGAGGACCAAACAGTGCATCTCTTGAAAATTTGATAGAAGTTTCATTCCTGATGATGGCGATGTCTTCAGAGGAGGAGGACCCAATTCTTCTCTTGAGTTTCAAAGATTTGGGAGGAAGAGGAGATGGCAGCTTCAGTACAGAAGCGACTCTATTTATGAGGGCTTCAAGAAGTCCTTCAACGTAGCCTCTGTATGTAGATTTGGATTTCTTCAGTGCATCCAAGAACTCTAACCATTCCGTAAATCCGAAGCTCTCAAGTTTGGATACGTACATAGCTTTTTGGGTTCCATCCTCTCTGGTAATCTCCATGGTCACTGAGAGTTGATCCTTCTTCTTGCGACCAGAGATAGTCACGGCTGATATCGGAAGAAGATCAGAACGATAATCCATCTTCTGTTTGCACCATTCGATAGACCTATCGTTGATCTCTTGTTCTTTGGAGCGTTCCTCTTCAATTTCTTTCAGCAGTGCAGCTTGAACTTCCACAGGCTTGCTTTTCAGCTTTTTGTCCTTGACTAGAGAAGATTGAATCTTTAAAGCGAGTTGGGCATCTTGTATGCATTCAGCGATCAGCTTCTCAGCTTTGGCAGATTCTTCTCTTTCGGCTTCAGTGAGAAAGTCGAGCTCTGTGGATGTTTAAAGAGGGACTTTCAGCCGTTGACTTTCTAGTTGAGCGATCATTTCAACTCTTTTCTTCACCACTTCCTCTGACCAATGAGATGGTTGAGAGGGCCTTCCTGGATGGACCAGGGAATATTCTTCTTCTTCTTCATCAATCTCAGCGATAGAGATTGGGATTATTTCTTCAGCGATAGTAGCAGGAATTATTTGTAGTTCAGAACCCTTAAGCAGGGGTGAGAACTGTCTGGATAGAAAATGAAGGAAAGAAGGGATAAGTGTATATTTTTAGAAAAAGAGAGATAAAGGTTAGAAGGAAATAGGGGTTTGGAAAGAGTAGGAGAGTGGTACAATTGAAAGACATACCTGAGAAGGATGCTCCCCCTCAGATTGTGATCCAGTCCTCAAGCATTCTTCAGCGATTGGTTGCTTGTCTTTTCTTTGCGAAGGAGCGCTTGAAGATGTATCACCTCTCACCCCTACTTTGACAGCCTCTTACGAAGTTGTCCCTGATGCGACGTTCGGCTTGGAGAACCACATAGATTGGTCTTCTTCATCGTCGTCATCGTCATCGGAGGGTTGATCCTATTCTTGATTATCAAGATCTAGATCATCTTCCTCTTCATCGTCTTCTTCCTCATCATCTTCAAAGAGAATAGAATGAATAGATGAGGATTCTTTTACCTTCTCCCCCTCAGATTGAGAGGGAGGTTTCTTTGGAGTCTTAGCTTCCCCAGCAGCAGCGATAGATGTTTCTTCAGCTTTCTCCCCCACTTTGTCATTATCAGCGGTAGGGGGTTGCTCAGCTGCCGGAGTTGCTGTTGAAGCTTTAGGCACTTGGACGTCAGCCTCCAGACGCTTGACCCGGTCTTCAACCGCAGGGATGTCGCACGTGGCATCATGGATGAATTCCACAGCGATGTTGAGGTTGGTCCGATCATCTTCAGTGAAGGAGGGAGGCAGCGCTGGAGCTGGTGCATTCACCTTTTGTAGAAGTTGCTCAAGAAGGGACGTGCAGAGGTCAACCTTTGAAGAGAGACCCCGAACTTCAGCGGTAAGAGACTCAAATCGCCCCTGAAAGAGTTGAGAGGAGTCTTTGAGTTGGACGACTTGTTCTTCAACAGCTGAAAGTTGTGATTTCTCAGCTTTAGATGAGCAGGTCGCGGTCAACTTCTTCAGCTCCTCACCAGCCTGATTGACGGCACCGGTGGTGTCGTTGATGGTGTTGGTGAGGGCATCCACCTTCTCTCCCAGACTGTTGACATGCGTGTCAACAGACGCCAAACTAGGTGGGGAAAAAAGTGTTTAATCCTATAGGTGTACCTGACGTATCAAACATTTTGTAGAACTGCATAGATTCCTCAAAAGTTTCATGTTCAGGTCCTATAGCGAAAGAAGAGGTAGCGGGTTCAGAGACCAAATGAGTAGAAAAGGGAAGAGTTTTGGGGATAGAAGTAGGGATGGGGTTAATATCAGCGAATGAGATAGTAGGTGGGGTCACTGATGATGTGACAGCGATCGAGATCGCTGACACGGCAGTATGAGTGACTGCTGGAGTTGTGGAGGAAAGACCCACAAATGCATCTAAGGTAGCTTGTTGAGAAGCTCCCTCAGGTATAGTACTAGAGGGTGTACTTTCCTTAGTCTTTTTGGCCTTTTTGGAAGGACCAATCGGACTAGCTGATGGTCATTTAGAAGTAGTGGTAGTGACAGGGATAGCAGACAAAGGAACCGTCTGTGTGGTCACTGAAGATGAAGAAGAATGGAGAGAGAGACGAGAGCGAAGGAGAGAGATACTTACCTCGTCGGCGAGTGGCTTTACCTCCAGTGATCGTTGACCTACCTTGGCAAAGGTGCCATCATCTTTGGTGGGATAGGTGTTGGGATAGAGGAACTTGATGTACGTACATATGAAACGTACGTACGAGATCTTGGGATCTCATTCAGGCTTCTCTAATCTCGACCTCAGGTCTTCAAAGATTGTTGTGGCGTAGTTAAAGTTTTGACCAGCGATAACGGAGTAGGCCATCTGCAGTTGTGTTTTGCTGGCTTGATCCAGCGAACCACTCTTCCCGCTCATGCACTGAATTATGTGCGAGAAGATAAAGTTCAGTTGTGAGGGCATCTGAGCTTTGAGGATCTTGGTGAGCTTCTTGTTGGGAATAGAAGATCTCGGTTTGTTTTCCCAACAATAACCCATTGCGTCCAGAAATGATATCAGCTCATCATCAGTGGGGAGTGCGTCGAAACCCACTCTTTGGTTTGTCAGGGAATCTTAAAGATTTTATGAGGCTAAGAGCGGTCATGCTCCCTGGCCCCAAGTCCGTGCTGAAAGAGATAGCAGGGACTCGTTCACCTTTCTTGTTGGTGAGTTCAGTTGCATCAGCAGTGAACCAGAACTGCTGGAGTAGAGTCTTGGAAGGCTTAGGATCCACAGTGATCGCGTAAGCTATACATGACTGCTTGAGGAATTCAGCATCTTCCACCAGATGTGGGTATTTGTCAGCTTTGAACTCGAGTCTTGCCAAATGATTACATTTAGTAATCTCAACTTAGTGAGAGCAAATCGTACATGCTTGGAAGCAACGATTGAAGACTGTGTCATTTCTGTTATGGAAAGAAGCATAATAAAGAAATGATTTAGATTAAAAATAATATGATTACCAGTTGCCATAGAAGAAGTGAAACTGGAAAAATATCAAGTTATTTTTAGGAATAGAAAAATAGTGTTCTGGGTAGAAAGAATGAATAACACGTTAAAAACCAAAAGGTTTTTATTGAAAAACATAAAATCAGAAAGAATGATCTTTAGTTTTTAAAACAAACGTTTTATAAAATCCATGAAGAACAAGAACGAATAGGATTTAAAAAAATAGAAAGCATACGAATAATGCACATAAACATGAAATAAACCTGTTGATTTTGAAGAAGAAGAGTTGCAGGTTCAATATTCTGGGTTTACTTGCTTGAGTGTTCTTGAGAGAGAGAGAATGTTTCTTGCGTTGACAGTTTTGAAAGCGTAAACCATATAAAGGAGAGAAGAATTCCTTTTATACGAAGAGAGAGAAGAGAGAGAGTAGGAATGAAGCGGGAAAAGAAAGGATCATCATGACATTGACACGTTCCACGAAGTTGATTGGATAGAAGAGCAACGGACGAACGTGTCAGAAGAGGCATGTCGTGGATTGTCGGTTCAAATGACGTCATAGAAGAGAGAGAGACTATTCATTTATCTGTTTTGAAATTATCGCTGAAGAAAAGTCAGCAATAGATTTTTCTTTTTTTTTTTAAAGTATCCCTGATGGAAAAGATAGGGATAGAGTTTCTTTTAAAAGGGTCACTGAATAGAAATATCAGTGATTAATGTATTTTAAAAAAAAAACTTTTAATCATTTGAAGAAGGTTCAGTGATTAAAGTATATTTTGAAAGATATCTTAACTGAGTTAAGATTCAGTTGAGAGAACATACCTGAGAGTCAGAATGTTTATCAGAGAGAATGATGAGAGGGGAACTTTTGATTACTGACACAATACATGAACGTTGAAGAATTATTCTTCGAGGTTCAGCATTCCAAGCTCACTGATGAGAAAGTTGAACCTTGTCTCATCAAGAGGTTTGGTGAATAAATCAGCAAACTGAAAGTCAGTAGGGATAAAATGAAGTTCAATATCACCATTCATCACATGATCTCTGATAAAGTGATATCTGATCTCAATGTGTTTCGTTTTTGAATGTAGCACTGGATTATTTGCTATAGCGATAGCACTAGTGCTGTCGCAATAGATAGGAATCTTTGACAGCTGAAGGTCATAATCTAATAGTTGATTTCTCATCCACAAGATTTGAGAACAACAGCTTCCAGCGGCTACATATTCAGCTTCAGCTGTGGAAGTGGACACAGAATTTTGCTTCTTGCTTGTCCAGCTTACCAGCTTTCCTCCCAGGAGTTGTCAAGTTTACAGCCTGCAAAATCACTATCAGAATAACCAGTTAGATCGAACCCTGAGTCTTTGGGATACCAAAGACCGAGGTTAGGAGTTCCTTTCAGATATCTGAAAATTCGCTTTACAGGGATCAGATGGGATTCCTTGGGTTCAGATTGATAGCGTGCACATAAACAAGTAGAGTACATAATGTCAGGTCGGCTCGCTGTAAGATACAGCAGGGAGCCTATCATTCCTCTATAGGCAGTGACATTAACAGGTTTTCCAGAAGGATCTTTGTTAAGTGTTAGGGGTGGTGCCATAGGAGTTTTCATCACTGAAGTTTGTGTAAGATCAAACTTCTTCAGCATATCTTTAACATACTTACCTTGGCTGATGAAAGTACCTTTGTCAGATTGTTTAATCTGAAGACCAAGAAAATATGTCAGCTCACCCATCATACTCATTTTATATTCTTTCTTCATTCTTTCAGCGAAGCGAGTACATAGAGATGGGTTAGTAGAACCAAATATTATGTCATCGACATATATTTGTACAAGAATTATATGACCTTTTATCTTTCTGAAAAATAACGTATTATCAATCTTGCCACGCTCAAAATTTTCAGAGATAAGAAATGATGAGAGAGTGTCATACCAAGCACGAGGGGCTTGTTTTAGACCATGGAGAGCCTTATCCAATTTATAAACATAATTTTGATACTTAGGGTCATAGAACCCTGGAGGTTGTTCTACATAGACTTCTTCATTCAGCTTTCCATTTAGGAACGCTGATTTTACATCCATTTGATAGACGAGGAAGTCTTTATAGACTGCATAAGCTAAGAATAGTCGAATGGCTTCGAGCCTAGCCACAGGGGCAAAGGTTTCATCATAGTCTATACCTTCCTCTTGTCTGTATCCCTGAGCAACAAGTCGAGCCTTGTTGCGGGTTACAGTTCCATGTTCATCTAACTTGTTTCTAAACACCCATTTGGTGCCTATAACAGTTTTATCAGATGGTCTAGGAACGAGATTCCAAACTTTGTTTCGAGAGAATTCAGTCAGCTCTTCTTGCATAGCGCTGACCCAGTTTGGATCTCTGAGGGCATCATCAGTCTTCTTTGGTTCTATTAAAAAGAGAAAGTTGACAAACAGACAGATATTTCCTGAGCTTCGTCGTGTCTGAATACCTGCATTGAGATCACCAAGAATTTGATCTATTGGGTGATCTTTGGTCCATCGCTGAGCAGGAGCATGATTGCTTAACTCAGAGGTTGGATCAACAATTGGAATGATTACTGATGAGGACATTTGAGGTTCATCAACAATTAACTGTCGAGTACTGGACATGCTGTTGTTATCAGAGAGGTTTTCAGACGAAGGTAGATCTGATGGTAGTAGTGTGTTAAGAGGTTCAGCTGAAACCCATGAGGTGGATTCAGCGTTAGGATGTATAATGTTTGGATCATCATCAGCGGAAGGAGGATATGAATGCTGATGGTTTGAGAAGAAAGGTTATGTTTCTCTGTAGTGAGAAAAAATCCAAGCATTTAACTCTTCATTGTCAGTGATTGGTTTAGAGTTCGCTGAGCGAGTTTCATCGAATGTGACATGAATTGTCTCTTCCACATATTGTCTTCTTTTGTTGAAAACTATGTAGGCTTTGGAGATGGAGGAATATCCTAGAAATATTCCATCATCAGCTTTTGGGTCGAACTTTCCAAGTTGATCTCTGTTGTTTAAGATATAGCACTGACAACCAAAGATATGAAGAAAGCTGATAGAAGGCTTCCTTCCATGAAAAAGTTCATAAGCTGTCTTCCCAAATTGCTTTACTATCAGCGATCTGTTTTGAGTAAAACATGCAGTGTTTACAGCTTCTGCCCAAAATTGAGTAGGGAGATGAGAATCGCTGAGCATTGATCTAGCAGCTTCAATGATCGTTCTGTTTCTTCTTTCAGCGACTCCGTTTGCTGAGGTGTTCTTACTGAAGAGAAGTTATGAGAAATTCCCTTGTTCTCAAAGAAATTGATCAGGGAACTGTTTTTGAATTCAGTTCCATGATCACTTCTTATTGAACGAATAGTAAGATTATTCAGCACTTCCATCTTTTTAACAAAAGATATTAGTTCTTCTGAAGTATCACTCTTACAGCGAAGAAAAATAACCCAGGTATAACGAGAGAATTCATCTACAATGACAAGCGTATATTTCTTTCCAGCTATTGATTGGATGTTGTCAGGGTCAAACAGATCCATATGCAAGAGCTAGAGAGGACTTGTCACTAAGGAAACTAGTTTAGACTTGAAACTAGCTTTTGTTTGTTTTCCTTTTTCACATGCTGAGCAGAGAGATTCTTTAGCATATGAGTGCTGAGAAAGACCAGAAACCAGTTCCTTAGATGAGAGAGAATTCAGGGTTTTGAAGTTTAGATGAGAGAGCCTTTTATGCCATAGCCAGTTGACATCAGAAGAGGCCTTAGAAAGAAAACATAAGTTTTCAGTGATAGTAGAGTCCATATCTATTACATAGACATTTTCCCAGGAGTTGACATCCACCAGTGGTACTCTTTCTGTCAAGTTTACAGCCTGCAAAATCACTATCAGAATAACCAGTTAGATCGAACCCTGAGTCTTTGGGATACCAAAGACCGAGGTTAGGAGTTCCTTTCAGATATCTGAAAATTCGCTTTACAGGGATCAGATGGGATTCCTTGGGTTCAGATTGATAGCGTGCACATAAACAAGTAGAGTACATGATGTCAGGTCGGCTCGCTGTGAGATACAACAGGGAGCCTATCATTCCTCTATAGGCAGTGACATTAACAGGTTTACCAGAAGGATCTTTGTTAAGTGTCAGGGGTGGTGCCATAGGAGTTTTCATCGCTGAAGTTTGTGTGAGATCAAACTTCTTCAGCATATCTTTAACATACTTACCTTGGCAGATAAAAGTACCTTTGTCAGATTGTTTAATCTGAAGACCAAGAAAATATGTCAGCTCACCCATCATACTCATTTTATATTCTTTTTTCATTCTTTCAGCGAAGCGAGTACACAGAGATGGGTTAGTAGAACCAAATATTATGTCATCAACATATATTTGTACAAGAATTATATGATCTTTTATCTTTTTGAAAAATAACGTATTATCAATCTTGCCACGTTCAAAATTTTCAGAGATAAGAAAAGTTGAGAGAGTGTCATACCAAGCACGAGGGGCTTGTTTTAGACCATAGAGAGCCTTATCCAATTTATAAACATAATTTGGATGCTTAGGGTCATAGAACCCTGGTGGTTGTTCTACATAGACTTCTTCATTCAGCTTTCCATTCAGAAATGCTGATTTTACATCCATTTGATAAACGATGAAGTCTTTGTAGACTGCATAAGCTAAGAATAGTCGAATTGCTTCGATCCTGGCCACAGGGGCAAAGGTTTCATCATAGTCTATGCCTTCCTCTTGTCTGTATCCCTGAGCAACAAGTCGAGCCTTGTTGCGGGTTACAGTTCCATATTCATCTAACTTGTTTCTAAACACCCATTTGGTGCCTATTACAGTTTTATCAGATGGTCTAGGAACAAGATTCCAAACTTTGTTTCGAGAAAATTCAGTCAGCTCTTCTTGCATAACGCTGACCCAGTTTGGATCTCTGAGGGCATCATCAGTCTTCTTTGGTTCTATTAAAGAGAGAAAGTTTACAAAGAGACAGATATTACCTGAGCTTCGTCGTGTCTGAATACCTGCATCTGGATCACCGAGAATTTGATCTATTGGGTGATCTTTGGTCCATCGCTGAGCAGGAGCATGATCGCTTAACTCAGAGGTTGGATCAACAATTGGGATGTTTACTGATGAGGACGTTTGAGGTTCATCAGCAATTAACTGTTGAGTAGGTTCACCAGAGAGATTTCCAGACGAAGGGAGATTTGATGGTAGTAATGTGTTTAGAGGTTCAGCTGAAACCCATGAGGTGGATTCAGCGGTAGGATGTATAATGTTTGGATCATCATCAGCGGCTGAAGGATCAGAATGCTGAAGGTTTGAGAAGAAGGGTTCTGTTTCTCTGTAGTGAGAAAGCATCCAAGCATTTAACTCTTCATTGTCAGCGATTGGTTTAGAGTTCGCTGAGCGAGTTTCATCAAAAGTGACGTGAATTGTTTCTTCTACGGTTTGTCTTCTCTTGTTGAAAACTCTGTAGGCTTTGGAGATGGAGGAATATCCTAGAAATATTCCATCATCTGCTTTTGGATCGAACTTTCCAAGTTGATCTATGTTGTTTAAGATAAAGCACTGACAACCAAAGATATGAAGAAAGCTGATAGAAGGCTTCCTTCCAAGAAAAAGTTCATAAGCTGTCTTCCCAAATCGCTTTATTATCAGCGATCTGTTTTGAGTAAAACATGCAGTGTTTACAGCTTCTGCCCAAAATTGAGTAGGGAGATGAGAATCGCTGAGCATTGATCTAGCAGCTTCTATGATCGTTCTGTTTCTTCTTTCAGCGACTCCGTTTTGCTGAGGTGTTCTTACTGAAGAGAAGTTGTGAGAGATTCCCTTGTTCTCAAAGAAATTGTTCAGGGAACTGTTTTTGAATTCAGTTCCATGATCACTTCTTATTGAACGAACAGTAAGATTGTTCAGCACTTCCATCTTTTTGACAAAAGATATTAGTTCTTCTGGAGTATCACTCTTACAGCGAAGAAAGATAACCCAGGTGTAGCGAGAATATTCATCTACAATGACAAGTGTATATTTCTTTCCAGCTATTGATTGGATGTTGACAGGGCCAAACAGATCCATATGCAAGAGCTGAAGAGGACTTGTCACTGAGGAAACTTGTTTTGACTTGAAACTAGCTTTTGTTTGTTTTCCTTTTTCACATGATGAGCAGAGAGATTCTTTAGCATATGAGTGTTGAGGAAGACCAGAAACCAGTTCCTTAGATGAGAGAGAATTCAGGGTTTTGAAGTTTAGATGAGAGAGCCTTTTATGCCATAGCCACTTGACATCAGAAGAGGCCTTAGAGAGAAAACATAAGTTTTCAGTGATAGTAGAGTCCATATCTATTACATAGACATTTTCTCTTCGATAACCACTGAGAGCAAGTTTTCCTTTTTCATCTACCACTGAACATGCTTTCTTAGAAAAGCGAACTTCGTAGTCTTTGTCACATAGCTGACTGATGCTTAGAAGATTGTGCTTCAGTCCATCTACATAGGCGACTCTTCGAAAGGTAGTTGTCCCATTGCTGAGGACACCAAACCCTTGGGTAAATCCTTTTCCATTTCCACCAAAGGTCACAGAGGGACCTTTCTCTTCCTTGTATTCAGTGAGAAGGTCTCTTTGTCCAGTCATATGACGAGAACATCCACTATCGAGATACCAGATGTCCTTTGATCCTTGCATACATAAGGAAGATTAAGCGTTGTTTGGTACCCACTTTTCAATGGGTCCTTCAGAGTTAGTGGATAAGAAAGATTCAGCAGTCTTCACAGCTGATGAAGATTCAGCTTCAGTGGTAATCTTCACTTTGGTTAATTTCTTAACCTTAGTGGTATATTTCACTTTGGTTGATTTTTCAACTTTGGTGACTTTCTTTGCCTTAGAGGCATTTTTCTTCACTTTAGCTGTTTTATCAGCTTTGGTGGTATTTGGACATTTACTTGCAATATGATCAGTAAAACCACAGTGATAACATTTTCTGTATTTGAAAATGGTTTTAGGATCAGTAGAAGGTTTTGCAAGTTTAAGATGAGCAGGACCATGTCCGAGAAGGCTTTTCTCATGAGATATGGGAGGGATTTTCATTTCTTCAGATCTCGTTGGTCTAAGGTCAATCTTTAGCTTTGGAGGACAGAGATCAAAAATTTCTATCACAGAGCTAGAGGATTGCTTAGCTGATGGTTTAGAAGGAATTTTCAGCTTTGCTTTCCTGGTTGTCTTCTGAGAAAGGAGAATGGACTTTCCTTTATCCGTAGACTTAGTGTCCTTGGATTTTTCCTCAGAGATGGGATTTGAAGAAGAACAGGGATATAATTGATTATAAGAAGTGTCAAAGAAAGATGTGACAAAAGTTCCAAACTTAAGCGAGGAACTTTCTTCTTTAGGATCATCCTGAGGTGTCCAAAAACCAAGACCAATTTTATCACTTTCAGGAGTTTGAGCATTTATTATCTCAGAGATCTTTGTTGATGATTTGCACCATTTTTCAACATGAGCCTTTTCTGCTTTTAGAGCAGCGATGGCTTGTTCGCGTTCAATGCTGATGATTTCATTTATAATGACTTGATCTTTCAACTTTTCTTCTAAAAGATTTAGTTCACTGATATTTTCATGACATTTCTCTAGCTCTTGAGTTAAATACACATTTTTATTTTCAGCTTGAGTTTTGTCGTTTAGAGCATTATAAAGGTCAATCGTCAGCACATCAACAGCGCGACTTCTCTCAGCTTCAGGCAGAGAGGGATTTGTAGAGATAGATACCTAAGATGATATGTAGCTCATAGAAGGTTCAGATGGTTCTTCTACTTCTTCTTTAATCTCAGCCATGAGGCAAAGATTAGCGACTTCTTCTTCATCAGAAGATGATTCTTCTGATTCAGCCCAGTCATGTTCTTCAGCGATGAGACCTTTACCTTTTCGCTGATATCTTTTCAGCTTTTGATATTTGTTCTTCAGCTTATGGTATTTGTCATCACTGGATCTTCTTGAGGTAGAAGGTTTGAGGACCTTTTTCGACCTGCACTCACTAGAAAAATGTCCAATTTTTTCGCAGTTATAGCAAGTGGCTGTAGCCTTATCAACCGGAGTTGATTTTGGATTTTCAGTAAGAGAGAGAGGTTTACTTCTTCGGAAGTTACTCTTTCTTGCAAATCTCTTAAAAGAGTTTGTCAAGAGTGCTAAGGACTCATTAAACTCTGAAAGATCAGGGTCTGATAGATCCTCAGATTCAGAATCTAACTCAGTGATGGTGAGAGTAGATCGCTGAGATGGAATTATCTCTGGCGAGACTAAAGCAACAGCAGTGCTTTTGGAGTCTTTAGAATCTTTTACAAGATTCTTCTTTAGGAGATTAGATTGCTCATAGTTGAGCAATATTCCATACAGAGTGCTTAGAGAGAGAGTATGTAAGTCTTTTGTCAGCTTAAGACATATTGAATAACTGTCCCAGCTTTCAGGAAGACTTTCCAAGAATTTTGTTAGGACCTCAGAATTAGAATAGGTCCTACCAACAGTTCTTAGGTCAATGATTAGGCAGTTAAACCGCTGATGAACGTCAGAAAGAGATTCATTCTTACCAGCTATAAAACTTTCATATTGTCTTACCAAGTTAATCTTTCGAGTCTCTTGTATTTCAGTGGTGCCCTCATATTGAACAGATATGGTTTCCCACATTTCTTTAGAAGTTTTTAGATGCATGATGGAATGGAAAACTTCATCAGGCAGAGCCATTGATATAATGGTCTTTGATCTTGCATCTATGCCTACCTTCTTTTTATCTTCATCACTCCACTGTCTTATTTCCTTAACGACATATCGTTCAAGGAAAACTTCAGTGGTGGCAGTAGCGGGAACCGCAGCTATAATTCTAACAGGTTCATAGGGTCCGTTTTCTATATATTCAGGTATAGTAGGATCCGCACCTTCAAGAAATAGCATCATTCGATTTTTCCATAGAGAAAAGTTATCTCTGCTAAATCGAGGAGGTTTAGAAAGTGAACCATTATCATAGTAGTTTGTGTTTGTGTTTAGTGCCATTTTAGAATAGTAGGGAAGAGTATACAGCAAGATCTTGTTTATTAGATTAAACAAACTGCTCTGATACCACTTGTTGGTCCCGAAGGTGCTTAACAAGTTTGTAGAAGGGGGGGGGGTTGAATACAAACACAGAAATTAAAGTTTAATAAATTGTTTATTGATAAATCAAATACAATTTACAAGTTTGTTGCGGAATAAGATTAAGACAGACTCAATCTAAACAAACTTAAGAAACACTAAGATGATTGCACAAGAAATTCAGAGAATGGGGGATTAAGAGAGATAGAAAACAAAGGTTTCTATATGGAGTTCAAGGATTGAGCACACTCTCAGATGGAGAGGAAATCTTTTTATTTATACCCTATGCATTAAATGCATGGCATGGCACTTTACACGTGGCGTTCAGTGATTGGCTTTGGGAGTCTGACTTTGGGAGACATGCTTTCGGCCGTATCATGAACAGTGTAGTTGACAGAGTTGTTGTACGATTTGTGGCAAAGACATGTCCGTTCTGACACATCGTACTGGTTGTGCAAGGTAAGACAAAAGGAAACTTGAGACATAAGCTTTGTGATCTTTTGATCGCTGAATATCTCTTCTTTCAGAGATAGAAGAGGTTCAGCTATCGCTGAAGCTTTTCCTCATGTTCCTTCGCGTATATGTAGAGTTGTCTTTGATTCACTGATATCCGCATCAAATCACTAGTAGACTTCTCTTTGTTCAGCAGCTTCGTCTTCGATTCAGCTATGAACATATGTTGACGCGAGACTTGTCTTCAGGGATTACGTTACTGTTTACATCAGAAACTATCAGTGATAACTGAACAGACTTAGTTTGATCGCTGATAGTGAAACACTAATACATATGAAATGTTTACAAGAAAGGTCATCAGCGATAACTGAACAGACTCAGTCTGATCGCTGATGGTGAAACACTAATACATATTAAAACGTAATTTTCACTAAGTATAGAAGAGGGTCGTTATCAAATCACTGAGAGAGTTTGGATCAACAAAATGAATCTCTTAGGATCCTCGATGGATCTTTGCCATGCAGGATGAGCTTCAAAAGTTTGAAAGAAACAAAGTCTGGACCCTAGTTCCCCTTCCTAAAGGAAAATTTGCAATTGGAACTAAATGGGTTTTCAGAAATAAAAAGGATGAGGATGGCATTATAATCAGAAACAAAGCTAGGTTAGTTGCTAAGGGATATTGCCAAGAAGAGGGCATTGATTATGATGAAACCTTTGCACCTATGGCTAGGCTAGAAGCAATTAGAATATTCTTAGCATATGTTGCACACAAAGGGTTCAAAGTATATCAAATGGATGTTAAATATGCCTTTCTAAATGGTTAATTAAATGAAGAAGTTTATGTCCAGCAACCATCTGGATTTGAAAGTACAGAGTTTCCTAACCATATTTATTATCTTGATAAAGCTCTGTACGGATTTAAACAAGCTCCAAGAGCCTGGTATTCTACTCTGTCCACATATCTGATAAATAATGGCTTTGAAAAAGGTACAATTGATACTACTTTATTCATCAAGCGGTACAAAAATGAGATGCTTTTAGTATAGATATATAATGATGACATTATCTTTGGCTCTACAAATCAAAAGTATTGTGACATGTTTTCAGAGTTGATGAAGAGTGAATTTGAGATGAGTCTCATGGGAGAATTAACATTCTATCTGCACTTACAAGTAAAACAAATTTCAGAGGGTACTTTTGTAAGTCAATCTAAGTATGTCTCTGACATTTTGAAAAAGTACAAACTCAATGATTCAACTTCTATGAAAACATCTATCGCCACAGGAGTCAAACTTGACTCTGATCCTTCTGGAAAACCTATAGATGTCAAGACTTACAGAGGCATGATAGGATCACTTCTGTACTTAACTACAAGTAGGCCTGATATAATGTTTGCAACCTGTCTCTGTGCTAGATAACAAGAAAATCCAAAAGAAACTCATTTATCTATTGTCAAAAGAATATTTAGATACCTTAGAGGCACACCTTCTTTGGGTCTCTGGTATCCAAAACTCTCTAGTTTTGATTTAACAACATACACTGATGTAGATCATGCAGGGTACAAACTAGACAGAAAAAGTACCTCTGGATGCTGTCAATTATTGGGTAACAAATTAGTGAGTTGCTCATCCAAGAAGCAGAACTGTGTTTCAACTTCTACTGCAGAGGCAGAATATGTTGCTACTGCTAGTTGTTGCTCCCAAGTCATTTGGATGAAAACTCAACTCAGAGACTATGGTTTACAATATTACAGAATTCCCATTCTGTGTGATTCCAAAAGTTCCATAGCCATCTCTGACAATCCAGCACAACATTCTAAGACAAAGCACATTGATGTCAGGTATCATTTTCTCAAAGATCATGTTGAAAAGGGAACAATTGAGATGTATTTGTACCAACTGATCTCCAACTTGCTGATATTTTCACAAAAGCTTTCGATGAACGAAGGTTCAATTTCTTAATTAGCATGTTGGGTATGTTGAACATGTCTACCTAGCATAAAGAAGAACATCAGAGTCTCTGATCAACACATCAGAGCCTCTGACATATGTAGCATGTTTAAACCCAGAGCCTCTGAGACTAGTTTTAGAGACTCTGGACTTTTAACCAAGGCTCAAAATACCCTTCATCTGTCAAAAGGGAAAATATAAAAAGAGGACATTCTTTGGTCAAGGGGGAGCAAAAGAAAAAGCACCCTTCATTTGTCAAGGGGGAGCTAGAAAATTGGCAACTTCAGAATCTCTTATATTCATATCAGAGTCTCTGATCATTTCTCTGATATTCATATCAGAGTCTCTGATCTTATCTATGATATTCATCTTAGAGTCTTTGATCTTTTCTCATTTTACCTCATATTGGTAATATCGGGGACTATGATGATTTCTCAAAAAGATACGATTTTCATTCTCATATTTTTTAAATAAATTATATTTAGAAAAGAGGAATTTCTTTTGAGGAAATAAATGCGTGTATGAGTTACGCCTTTCTGGATAACCATCAAATTTTAATAAAAAATCCTATTGACGGTTATCTGACATCAAGAGTCCCTTCATCATTCCTCTACACATGTACCCTATTGATTACGGAAATGATGGAACGTTTTTCTGACATGGGAACTCACAATCGCCATTTCCATAGCCTCACTCCCACTACCCTTGTCTATAAAAACCCATTTCTTCCTCACTTCATTCTTTACGCTCTCAGAAATTCATCTCCATTTATTCTCTCTCTCTCTCTAATACTCTCAAGCAAGAAAACCTGCAACAATGGCAACTCACGCTCAAAACTCAGGCGACTCAAGCAGAATCGTTCCAAGTTTGAACATGGCTCAGTTTGATGTACCAGTAAAAGGCGATAACTACCACATAGACATCACCCCTACCAAGTTCGACGAACAATTTCGTCATGTGCTAGAATTTCTTAGCAACTATGAACTGAGAGATGCCCTAACAGACTACGCTCCAGATGTTCCTCTTCGATATGTCCAACAATTGTGGTATTCAAGTGAAAACAATGATAAATAAGGAGGTTTGATTGGATACATTGACCTAGGTGAACAAAGAATTAACATCAGAATCACACGCAACACCTTGACCCGCAGATTCAACCTACCTACTACTAGAGATCTTCAAATCCAACAGTTTGTAAAACCACCAACTCCTGCAGTTCTTCTCCAGTTTCTTCATCATCTTGGCTACAACAAGGAGATTACGCGCCTCAGCAACTTTCGACGCCAATACCTTCCTCTAACCTGGAACTTCATGTTTAGTGTGTTGAATCGCACACTAACATGTAAGATAGGTATCCAAGACCAGGCTCATCCAACCAACCTTGTCATCATGTATGCTCTTTTCTTCAATCGAAGAATAAATATGGCGAGTTATTGACTGTTGTAGACAAAAAATAAGGATCTTGCCAAAGGGAAGCAACCAATCTCTGTTTTGTTCCCTCGATTCATCTCTCTGGTTATTCGACGGCAATGGACCGGAATTTTTTCACCGAGGAAGGCCCAAGAACACCATTATTCATAATGAACTCTTTCAAACCAACTGTTGTTCCTCCTTACCCAAATGAGAGAAGATTCCCAAGAACCATGCTTGAATACCTTCCTGCTACTTCTGACAACCAAATTCTCCTTAGTTGTGTTGCCCAATCATCAGAACCGATGGTGGGATGCCCAACACATTTATGATCTGAGCCTGAGTTAGAATCAGAGAGTGACATCTCAGATGCTACTGAACAACATCACAGAGAGCAACCAGAGGGTGGCTCTGTGAAAGTGAGTGAGAGAAAACCAGAGAACCCTCCCTCTGACGAAGAGCTTAACTCTATCAGAGACGAGGGAGGTGAGGCTGAGAGTACACCAGAGGGTGAGTTTCTTAACTTAGAAGCCGAGAGAAGTGTGGTAGCAAAAGATGCCCTCGAAGGCATAAATGAGATACTCCCAAACCCAACTCCCCGTGCTATCATATCTACTATCGAAGGTGGTCCAACACCAATGGATATTGAAACAGAGGTGAACACCTCGAACCCTTCCCAAGCCATCCGCTTAGAGGCATCTTCTTCTGCCTCTGAAGCAAGCACCAAAGGGGACCCTTTGTTATGGCTAAGTCCTCCCAACAGGACTTAGACAAAACCAAAAGTACTCATTTGCCCCAGAGTACGCTACCTACACACACATGATGCCTCTGTGGATCATAATATAGTTGACCGTCCCTTAGTCCAAGAAAGACTTCAGAACTCTCGTAAGGATTGTCTTTTAGAGAGACAATGGCACGACCTTCTAGCACAAGGACTCCTTAGCCTGGACAGCAAGGTGTCCACTCATGTTAGGTTCTCGTCTTCATCTACCTCTAACTCTGATGATGACAGACCTATTATAACCATTATAGAGAAATCCATGAAAAAGGATTCTCAAGGATTAATGGGAAGTCCTTCCGGAGCCAACATCAAAACAACTCTGAAAGAAGTCCCCTTTGTTCTCGAGGGTAAATTAGAATCATGTGTTGATTCTAAGATTTCCCACTCTGACTATGTTACCAAAGAAGAGTTCAAAATCTTTGTTGACGAAATCAGAGGATCTCTGAAGGATCTAAAACTTCAGATGGAGAAGACCTCAGAGGCCTCTTCCTCAAACTCTGGAGTTGCAAAGCTCACTTCAGAGGTCTCTGAGTTGCGCACAACTTTGATTTCTCAGGGTTCAAGAATGGAGGCTCTAAAAAATCTCGTCATTGGCAATTCCTCTATCCTATCCATGGAAATTGAAGCAGCCAAAGAAGCACTACTAAAGGCAATCCCACCTCCCTCTGCTCCAACACCTACCTCTGAAGACTTTTCTCATTTCAAAGAGGAAGTCTTGAGGACATTAGTAGAGTCAATCGCCAGGATTCCTATTGCAACTGTTGCTCCAACTCCTCCCATACCTTCAGAGCTAATCATCAAAGCTGTCCTCAACAACTTCTCTAAATCCATCACCAACAAAATGATGACCATCTCAAGCAAGTTTGTCACCAAAGGCCAACGAAAAGAACAATAATGTTGAAGACCTTCTAAAGCATGCCATATCTTCAGAAGGACAACCGAAAAGAAAGACACCAGGGGTTGCTTGCTCTGAAGAGGGAAGAAAGAGAACGAGATTTGAAGACTCTGATGACAGAGATGATCAACCTCAGGGGTCATCAGGATTTCAAAAGGGGGAATCACAAAAAGAGTTGAATCACAACAAAGATGTTGAATCACAAAAAGAGTCAACTCCCTCGAAATCCATCAGGGGTCATCAGGATTTCAAGACTCCATACAACAAAGATGTTGAATCATAAAAAGAGTCAACTCCCTCTAAATCCAACAATGGCAGTGTACAAGACAAGGAACCAGATGTAACACCCTGGATTTTCATTATATATTATCGTTGTATTCTTGCGTTTACCTTTTGTCGTAGACGCCGAGTTTTGAATCGAGAGTTAGTGTTTGGGTTTTGGTTGAAATTATGGGAAACAGAGAGTTACGCGGGCTATGTCGCGGCTTCTAGACCGCGAGGTAAATCGCGTAACCCTTTGGAGGATTTCCAGATTTTGACACGCACGGGCTAGGCCGCGGCTAGTAAGCCGCGAGCTAAGCCGCGTGACCCACTAGAGTATTCCAGTTTTATGGCACACGCGACTTTTGCCGTGGCTTGAAGGCCGCGGTGTAAGCCACCCAACCCTCTGGCCGACTTAAAGGTGGTCAGCCACAAATACCACTTTATTGATATTTTTTTCTCTCTCTCTTCAAATCTCTCTCTCTCTCTAAGTTTCTCTTTGGTTTATTCGATCTTTAAAGCTCCATTGATTGCTATTATTAAGTGCATTGCTCAGGGTTTCGGTGTAGAAAGCTTCACCTCTTCGTCGTGGTCGATATCTGGTTTTTCGGGGTTTTGCCTAAAACCTATTTCGTGAGTTCCTGCTACCTTTTTTCTAAACTTTATACATGTCAACACTTACATTTTGAACTTCTATATATCTTCATGGTTTCAGATCTAAGTTTACTACATTTTGATATAACTTGAGTTTTGGTGGATTTTAGGGTTCCTGATCATTTTCGATTAAAATGATGGGTTTCATCTTATTTTAAGTAAAAGGATGTTTTACTTGCACATTTATGTGGGTTACTTAAAAGAATGTTTAAAGTTCATTTTTGATGATTTTCATTCTTACCAGAAGTTAAACTTGAAAATGCATGTTGTTTATAAATGTTATTTTATACCATATGACTATCTATGGTTGGTCACATATGTTATTGTGACGAGTCTGTACCATTACTAGTGGATCCCTAGGTCTTGAGTCGACTTATATTTGGGATGTTTTTCCCCTCTTTGTAAATGGATGTATATGATCCTCGAGAGCAATTTGGTACGGTTTTGCAAGACCGGTTACTTGCCATGGATCATATTTTCCTTTATTTGTAGCTATGGATGCATATGATCCTCGGGGGAAATTTTGTACGATTATGTGAGATCGGTTACTAGCTAAGGGTCATATGGTAGTCCTAGTGAAGGAGTTTGACTTGGTTTCCTTGAGGGCCCTCCCTCACATTGTAGTACGGACCTTTGTAGTTTGTGGCCATGGATTCCAAGTGTTTCGACTCATAACTCGGATTGTGACCTACTTTGTATTACGCTACAATCCTTGGTAAAACTGGTTATCTTTGTCATCGTAAGATGAGTTTACATTTAAAAGGCCCGGTTGTGGCAAAGGTTTCATTTGAAAACTAAACTTTATTGAAAAGATTTCCTTATGATTAGATTGTTTATATCTCTTGAAATTTATAAACTGTATGTTCTCACTAGGCTTTAAGCCTAACACTTTTTCTCAAATGATGTGTATAACAAGTTCCCGTTAGCGGTGGGTTGATAAGGGCTTGAGTGACGAGCTTGGTCTCGGGGATTTGAGATGACTAGTATTGATGTTGGGCATTTTTTGAAGTCCCCTTTCTTTTGGTGATAATGGATTAACAACCGATGTATTCTAGATAGATTATGTTTAGATTAGTTTGTTGTCGAGTTCAATATCAGTATTAAGGTTTGTAAAGGTTAAGTACATTTTACCATTTTTGAGAGGTTTATACCAAGTGTTGATGTTTCTTTGTCTAGTTTCCGCGTTTTAAATTCACTCTGGTTTTTAGGGTGTTACAAGTTGGTATCAGAGCTGTAGTTTAAGTGATCTAGGCATGAATGTAAGATGTCTAGATTTAGACTGAGTATGTTAAGCATTGATTCATGAGTATTCGGTAGAACTACTAAGATGGGTTGGTCTTAGAGTTGACGGAAATATAGTTATCGAGCGTCGTGGCGATGGTGACAAGAACCGTTATGTATTATATTTTCATAATCTCACTCAGCTAATGTGATTATGAGAATATTTATACGTGATTGTGCTTGATTTGCTGTTACCCTGACAATTGGTAATATGGTAGTACGTTTTCCATTGTGTTTACCCTACGCTTCTTGTCTCTCTTTCTCTGTCTTGTGTAGCAGATCAGAATGGTGAGTACGCACGGTAGACCGTGTACCCATGCAGAGGGTGTCGAGGCGACAACCTCAACCGCTGTTCAACCGGCTGGGGTTGAAGTCGTTGTGCGCCTATCTGTTCAACCAGTACCAGGTGGGGGACCAGAGGTCTTTCCGCAGGTAGACCTGGCTCCGTTCCACCTAGTCGTCAGGGATGCGATTTCCCAATCCGAGTTGATGGTCAGCATGATGTTGGCAATGGATGAAGCTATGGCTAAACAGGAGGAGTTTCTGCTGCAAGTGATCGGGGATCGCGATGTGAGCCATCGGAGGGTTGAGGCAATTGCGGAGAAGGTTGTGGTGGTTACTGAAAAGAGGAAGAGGGAAACCAGTTCAGTACCTCCCAAGAGAACCCGACCTTTTGTCGGAAACCGAAGCTTCAACGGCTATCAAGGATCTAGATGGTGCTGGAGATGCCGAACCAAGCACCACGGTAGCTGTAACACCGCTCCTCAACTTTGCAGCAAGTGTGGGAAGTCTGACCACTTCTCACGTGACTGTTCGATCAGAGGGCTTATCTGCTTCGAGTGTAAGGCACCGGGGCATGTGAAGAGAGATTGACCGAAGCTTAAATCGGGTAGCGCACCAGACAGAAGAGAAAACCCATCTAGGGTTCCGGGTCGAGCGTTTCAGATGACGGCCGATGAGGCCAAGGCATCCGCTGACGTGGTATCGGGTACTTTTCTTATAAACTTTGTACTTGCCCGTGTTTTAGTCTTGAGGATGCATTAGT
The DNA here is from genome assembly GCA_954870635.1 of Arctium minus. Taxonomy (NCBI): domain Eukaryota; kingdom Viridiplantae; phylum Streptophyta; class Magnoliopsida; order Asterales; family Asteraceae; genus Arctium; species Arctium minus. The sequence goes on along the minus strand of OX941080.1, from coordinate 115,119,075 downwards.
GGTAGAAATAGCTGATGGTAGTCATGTTCGGATCCGTCATGTTTTGAAGAAGTGTACTCTCGGAATCGAAGGGAGATAATTCTCGATCGATTTACTGTCGATGTTAATCGGGGGTTTTGATGTTGTGGTCGGCATGGATAGGTTGTCAAACAATCATGCCGAGATCGTATGTTCCAAGAAATTGATTTTACTTCCCAACCCCCTCTGGCGAAGTCGTTGTCATATTTCGTGAAATGAGAAAAGGTGAAGTGGCAATAATCACAATGGCAAAGGCATGCAAGTGCTTAGTAAAAGGATGTTAGTCTTTCCTAGCCTATGTGATCGATGCCAAGCTAGATAAGTTAAAGCTTGAAGATGTGAAGATTGTGCGTGAGTTCCCAGACGTCTTTCCAGACGACTTGCCCGGGTTGCCACCCGATTGTCAAGTAGAGTTTCGGATTGATCTCGTACCGGGAGCGGCTCCTGTTGCTAGAGCCACTTATCGGTTAGCGCCAGCGAAGATGCAAGAGATGATGGCACAACTCCAAAAGCTTTTAGAGAAGGGATTCATAAGACCGAGCTCGTCGCCGTGGGGAGCTCCGGTCTTGTTCGTCAAGAAGAAGGATGGCACAATGAGAATGTGCATCGAATTATCGTGAATTGAACAAGGCGACAGTGAAGAATAAATATCCGCTTCCGAGAATAGACGACTTGTTTGATCAACTGCAAAGAGCGGGTTGTTTTTCCAAGATTGACTTACGTTCGGGTTACCATCAAGTGAAGATAAGAGAAGAAGACGTTCCGAAGACAGCTTTCAGAACGCGTTACAGCCATTATGAGTTTCTTGTAATGCCTTTTGGCCTAACGAATGCACCAGCGGTATTTATGGATTTGATGAATAGGGTGTGCCGAACTTTCCTCGACAAGTCGGTCATCGTATTCATTAATGATATACTTGTGTACTCTAAGAGCGAGTTAGAGCACGAGCAACACCTACGCGAAGTTCTTGATGTGCTGAGAAAAGAAAGGTTGTACGCCAAATTTTCCAAGTGTGACTTTTGGCTTGAAGAGGTACAGTTTTTGGGTCATGTTGTCACTTGAGACGGAGTGAAAGTAGATCCCTCCAAAATTGAAGCTATGATGAATTGGGAGCCTCCCAAGAACCAGTCTGAGATCCGAAGATTCTTGGGTCTGGCGGGATATTATCAGAGATTTCTTCAGGATTTTTTTCGAAGATCGCTTCTTCCTTGACAGTTCTAACTCGGAAGAATGCGAAGTTTGATTTTACCAAAATGCAAGAGAAGGCGTTCCGGATTCTTCAAAAGAAATTATGTGAAGCTCCGATCTTGTCGTTACCTGAAGGGTCAGAAGACTTCGTGGTCTATAGCGATGCTTCGAAGATGGGTTTAGGTTTTGTGTTGATGCAGCGGGGCAAAGTAATCGCTTACGCCTCGAGACAACTTAAGATACACGAGAAGAACTATCCTACCCATGATTTCGAGTTAGCAGCAGTAGTGTTCGCCTTGAAGCTTTGGCGACATTATCTCTATGGCATGAACTGTACACTCTACACAGATCATAAGAGCCTGAAATATGTCTTTGATCAGAAAGAGTTGAATATGAGACAACGGCGGTGGCTCAAATTGCTTAAAGATTACGACTGTGAGTTTCGTTACCATCCCGAGAAGGCAAACGTGGTAGCCGATGCGTTAAGTCAGAAAGACTATATCGGAAGTATTCAGTCTACCTGTTCGAGAATCGATTTAGTATACACCCTTGTGGAAAAGATCAAGGCATCGCATATCGAAGCCTTCTTAGAAGAGAATCTCAAAGAGGAAGTCACGAAGAAGCAGCGTTTACTCTTAACGGAAGATAGTCGTCGGGTAAAACTGTTCAGCGATCGTGTGTGGGTACCCAAGATTGGGGGTAACCGTGATCTACTGCTTAAAGATGCTCACAAGTCCAAGTATTCCATACATCCGGGAAGTACGAAGATGTACAGGGACTTGACGCTGCACTATTGTTGGTCGGTAATGAAACTTGATGTGGCACGTTATGTGGAGAGTTATGTTACGTGCTCGCAAGTTAAGGCCGAACATCAACGACCATATGGGAGCCTTCAGTATTTAGAGATTCCCGAGTGGAAGTGGGAGCATATCACCATGGATTTCATGACTGAGTTGCCTAAAACTCTTCGTGGTCACGATACCATTTGGGTGATAGTTGATAGATTGACAAAGAGCGCTCACTTCTTGGCCATGCGTGAGACATTACCGATGGACAAGCTAGCAAAACTGTACATCGATGAAGTGGTCTCGAGGCACGGTATACCATTGTCAATCGTGTCAGATTGCGACAGTCGGTTCACTTCGAACTTTTGGGATGGGTTTCAGAAAGAGCTTGGTACACGAGTTAAGTTGAGTACTGCTTACCATCCACAAACCGACGGGCAAAGCAATAGAACGATCCAAACGTTGGAAGACATGTTGAGGTCTTGTGTCATCGATTTCGGGGGTAGTTGGGACTGTCACTTACCTTTGGTGGAATTTTCTTACAACAATAGCTACCACTCGAGTATTGGAATGGCACCTTTTGAGGCATTGTAAGGGCGAAAGTGCCGAACTCCCGTGTGTTGGTTTGAAGCGGGAGAAAAGCAGTTCGCCGGACCTGAAATCGTGCAAGAGACGGGCGATAAGGTCAAGAGCACTCGTGAAAGATTGAAACCGGCTCAGGATCGGAAGAAGAGTTATGCCGATAAGAAGAGGTGGCCGATGGAATTCCAAGTTGGCGACCGTGTATTGTTAAGGTATCGCCGTGGAAGAGCATTATTCGATTCTGAAAACGTGGGAAGCTGAGTCCCCGTTTCCTTGGACCTTTCAAAGTGCTCAAGAGGGTGGGTTTGCAAGCCTACAAATTGGAACTACCGCCAGAGTTGAGCAGATTACAAAACACGTTTCATGTTTGTTACCTTCGAAAGAGTTTGGCGGAAGAGGAAAGCGTCATCCCTCTCTCCGAGTTAAAAGTAGACGAGGGTAACCATTGTGTAGAAGATCCTGATGCTATCTTAGAGAGAGAGTCTAAGAAGTTGCGTCGCAAAGAAGTCACTATGGTCAAGGTGCAGTGGAAGCATCATAGGGGAGCCATGTAACACCCTGGATTTTCGTTATACATGTATCGTTGTAAATCTTGTGTATAACTCGTGTCGTTATCACCGTAATTGGTTTATTGTTTGAATTTATGTTGTTCGGTAAAGTTGGAACCTTCCAGTGAGTTCCGCGACTTGCTCGCGACTTGGAGTCGCGACATAAGTCACGATGTCAACTGTCGATTATGGGTTTACGAGCTTCGCGACTTGCATGGGAGTGGTAGTCGCGGCATTAGTCACGACATCCACTGCTTGGGTTTTGATTTGAGAACACGGGCGAGTTATGCCGCAAGTTGAGGTCGCGGCATAACCCGCGAAAGACCCTGGCCGACTTAAGGGTTTCAGTTTCCAAAATATCTCAGTTTGGATTTCATCTCTCAATCTCTAAACTCTCTCCTCTCTCTCTAAATCGTTTCTCTCTCTCTCTCTAGAGTTGGTAGTTAATATTTGGTGTTCGATCCGAGGTTTCGGTGTTTTAAGCTTCACCTCTACGTCGTGATCGTTATTTGGTTTTCCGGGTTTTATCCTAAAACCTACTGGTGAGTTCCTACTATCATTTTAAACTTTATACATATCAAAAGTTACCTTTTGGAACTCCTATATATCTCAATGGTTTGAGATTTAAGTTTTATACATATTTGATATAACTTGAGTTTTGGGAGATTTTAGGGTTCCTGATCATTTGTGTTTACTAAAATGATGGATCTTATCTTAATGAAGTAAAATGATGTTTTACTTGTACATTATGTGGATATATGAAAATAATGTTTAAGAACTCATTTTAATGATTTTCATTCTTACTAGAAGTTGTATTGGAAATGACATTTTGTTTATAAAATGTGTTTATACCATATGTTTATCTATGGTTGGTCACATATGTTGTTGTGACGAGTCTGTACCATTACTAGCGGATCCCTAGGTTTTGAGTCGACTCTATTGTTGGGATGTCACATTCCCCATTTTGTAGCTATGGATGCATATGATCCTCGGGGGCAACTTGGTACGGTTACGTGAGGCCGGATACTAGCCATTGTTCATAGTGATCTTAGTAAAGGAGTATACATTAGTTTTGCTTGGGGCTAGATCTCACGTTGTAGTACGGACTTATGTGTTTGTATCCTTGGATTCCAATTGTTTAGCTCATAACTCGTATTTTGGCTTACTCTGTGTTACGCCACAATCCTTGGTAAAATATTTATCGTTGGTTATTTGAAGACATGTTTATAACGAAAAAGCCCGGTTGTGGCAAAGGATTCAATTGTAAGATTAAACCTCTTTCGAAATATTATCTTATGATACAAATGTTTATATCTTTTGAGATTTATAAACTGTATGTTCTCACCAGTCTTTAAGTCTGACACTTTTTCTCAAATGATATGTATAACAGGTTTCCTTTTGCGGTGGGATGCACTGGCTTTTGAGAGACGAGTTGGGTCTCGAGGCATTTTTGAGATGACTAAAGTGTGTTGATAGTTCGGTATTGTTAAGTACCATTCTTTTGATGAACTTTGGATTGTCAACTGATGTAATCTAGATAGTTATGTTTAGATTAGTTTGTTGATGAATTTTAAATCCATGCAGGTTTTTGTAAAGTCTTAAGGACTGATACACTTTTGAGAAGTTTATAGCAATACAGATGTCATATTGCCTTATTTTTGAAGTTTAAATTTACTCTGAATTTTAGGATGTTACAAGTTTGTATCAGAGCTCTAGTTTAAGTGAACTAGGCATGAATGTAAGATGTCTAGACTTAGACCGAGTATGATAAGAATTGATCCGTGAGATCGGGTAGAGCTTCTAAGATGGGTTAGTCTTAGAGTCAACGGAAAGTGAGTTTATCAGGCGTTGTGGCAATCGAGACGAGAACCTTTATGTGTTATATGTTCATAATCTCACTTACCTAATTTTATTATGAGGATATCGTACGTAAGTGTGCTTGGATTTCTATTGCTATGACGATTGGTAATGTGGTAGTACGTTTCCTTTATGTTTATTCCAACTCTCTCTTATCTCTTTTCCTGTTCTGTGAAGCAGCTTGGCATGGTGAATACGCGTGGTAGACCGCGTACACGTGTTGATGGTTTGGAAGCGACAGCCTCCACCGCTGGTCAGTCGGAGGGAGTTGAGGTTGTTGTGAGACCACCTGTTCAGCAAGGGCTAGGTGGGTGGCCAGAGGTCATTCCGCGAGTAGATCTGGCTTCGTCCCACCCAGTCATCCGGGATGCTAGTTCCCCGTCTGAGTTGATGGCCAGCATGATGTTGGTAATGAGGGAAGAGATGGAAAAGCAGCAAGAGTTTCTGCTGAAAGTGATTGAGGACCGCGATGTTAACAATCGGAGGAGTGAGACGGTTGTGGAAAATATTGTAGCGGGTCCTGGAGGCGTTGGTGCAGGGGCCAGGGCTGAGGAGCACGGGATTGTTGGTGCTCCGGGAAATAGGAAAAGTTGATCCTACAAGTCCTTTCTGGGTTGCGGACCGCCAGAGTTCTCTGGTTCCGACGACCCAATCTTGTGTGTGAAGTGGATTCAAGCAGTCAAGCAAGCTTTTGGCTCTTTCGAATGCGGAGATGATCAAAGAGTGTGGTTCGGTACCTAACTGCTGAGGGATACTGCGCTCATTTGGTGGAATGTCATTCAATCCACCCTATCTCCTGTTGTGTTGGCTTAGTTTTCTTGGGCCGAGTTCAAGAAAAAGTTGTTAGAAGAGTTCTGCAATGAAAGAACAATGGACCGAATCGAGAAAGAATTTTGGTCTCTGGTAAAGGGAAGCCTGACGGTGAGAGAGTACACCCGTCAGTTCATTGAGAAGCTTGATCTGGTTGGGCACGCTACCCCAACAGAGAAGGATAAGATGAAGGCCTATCTGAATGGTCTACCTGCGGACATGCAATCTATGGTCCACAATTCTAAAGCTTCTAACCTCTGCGAGATGGTTGAAGAAGCTCAGTACATGGAAGATATATTCGCAAGGAACAAAGCTGAGAAAGCTGTAGTGGTGGTTGATAAGAGAAAGTGGGAGAGCAATTCTGATCATCCCAAGAGATCACGACCTTTTGGCGGAAACCGAAACTTCATCAATCAGCAGGAAGCTAGGTGGTTCCACAACTGTCGAACTAAACACCACGGTGACTGTAACACCACTTCTCATACTTGCTATAAGTGTGGGAAGCCTGGTCACACTATCAGAGATTGCCCGGTCAGAGGACTTGTCTGTTATGAGTGCAAGGCACCGGGGCACGTGAAAAGAGATTGCCCGAAGCTTGTGTCGGGTAGCACGCCAGCAAGGAAGGAGAACCCTTCTAGGGTTCCGGGACGAGCATTTCAGATGACGGCCGATGAGGCCAAGGCATCCGCTGATGTGGTATCAGGTACTTTTCTTATAAACTTTGTACCTTCTCGTATTTTATTCGATACAGGTGCCAGTTTCTCTTTCGTATCTGATTTGTTCTGTCAGACGATTTCTATGCCCACTACTAGTCTTGAGGATGCATTAGTGGTAGAAATAGTCGATGGTAGTCAAGTTCTGATCCACGATGTTCTGAAGTAGTGTACTCTTAGTATCGAAGGGAGAGAATTCTCGATCGATCTACTGCCGATGTTAATCGGGGGTTTTGATGTTGTGGTCGGCATGGATTGGTTGTCAAACAATCACGCTGAGATCGTATGTTCCAAGAAGTTGATTCGACTTCCCAACCCCTCTGGCGAAGTCATTGTCATCTATGGTGAAAAGAGAGAAGGTGAAGTGGAAATAATCACAATGGCAAAGGCACGCAAGTGCTTAGTAAAAGGATGTTCGTCTTTCCTAGCTTATGTGATCGATGCCAAGTTAGAGAAATCAAAGCTGGAAGATGTGAAGATTGCGCATGAGTTTCCAGAAGTATTTCTGAACGACTTGCTCGGGTTACCACCCGATCGTCAGTTAGAGTTTCGGATTGAACTTGTGCCTGGAGCAGCACCAATTGCTAAAGCTCCTTACCGTTTAGCGCTGTCAGAGATGCAAGAAATGATGGGACAAATCCAAGAGCTTTTGGAAAAGGGCTTTATAAGACCGAGTTTGTCACCTTGGGGAAACTCCGGTCTTGTTTGTAAAGAAGAAAGATGGCACGATGAGAATGTGCATTGACTATCGTGAGTTGAACAAAGCTACAGTAAAGAACAGATATCTGCTTCCGAGAATAGACGACTTGTTCGATCAACTTCAAGGAGCGGGATGTTTTTCCAAAATCGACTTACGTTCGGGTTATCACCAAGTGAAGGTGACTGAAGAAGATGTTCCGAAGACAGCTTTCAGAACGCGTTACGGCCATTACGAGTTTCTTGTAATGCCTTTTGGTCTAACGAACGCACCAGCGATATTTATGGACTTGATGAATAGAGTGTGCCAACCATTCCTCGACCAGTCGGTCGTTGTATTCATTGATGACATACTCATGTACTCCAAAAGCGAGTCAGAACACGAACAACATCTACGGGAAGTGCTTGAAGTGTTGAGAAAGGAAAGATTGTATGCCAAGTTTTCCAAGTGTGACTTTTGGCTTAAAGAGGTACAATTTCTGGGTCACGTTGTCACTCGAGACGGAGTGAAAGTGGATCCCTCCAAGATTGAAGTTATGATGAATTGGGAATCTCCCAAGAGTCCGTCAGAGATCCAAAGTTTCTTGGGTCTGGCAGGGTACTACCGGAGATTTATCCAAGGCTTTTCGAAAATCGCTTCTTCCTTGACAGTTTTGATTCGGAAGAATGTGATGTTTGAATGGACCGAAACACAAGAGAAGGCTTTTCGTATCCTTCAAAAGAAGTTATGTGAAGCTCCGATCTTATCGTTACCTGAAGGGTCAGAAGACTTTGTGGTCTATAGCGATGCTTCGAAAATGGGTTTAGGTTGTGTGTTGATGCAACGAGGAGAACTATCCTACCCATGATTTGGAGTTAGCAGCGGTGGTGTTCGCCCTGAAGCTTTGGTGACACTCTCTCTATGGCACGAAGTGTACACTCTTCACAGATCATAAAAGTCTGAAATATGTCTTTGATCAAAAGGAGTTGAATATGAGGCAACGGCGGTGGCTCGAGTTACTCAAGGATTACGATTGTGAGCTGCTTTACCATCCTGGTAAGGCAAACGTGGTAGCCGATGCGTTGAGTTGGAATGACTATAGCGGTTGTATTCGGGCTACCCATTCGAGAATCGAGTTGGAGTCTAGTCTTGTTGAAAAGATCAACGCATCGAAAGTTGAAGCATTGTTAGAAGAGAATCTCAAAGAGGAAGTCATGACAAAGCAGCGTTTGCTCTTAACGGAAGATAGCCGTGGGGTAAAACTGTTCAACGGTCGCGTGTGGGTACCCAAGCTTGGGGGTAACCGTGATCTGTTGTTTGAAGATGCACACAAGTCCAAGTATTCCATTCATCCGGGGTGTACAAAGATGTAGAGGGACTTATAGCTGCACTATTGGTGGCCGGTAATGAAACTTGACGTAACGCGTTACGTTGAGCGTTGTGTGACGTGTTCGCAATTTAAGGCTGAACATCAGCGACCGTATGGGAGTCTTCAGTCTCTAGAGATTACCGAGTGGAAGTGGGAGCATATCACTATGGACTTCGTGACAAAGTTACCTAAAACTCTTCGAGGTCACGATACCATTTGGGTGATAGTTGATAGATTGACAAAGAGCGCTCACTTCTTGGCCATACGCGAGACATTACCGATGGACAAACTAGCAAAACTGTACATCGATGAGGTGGTCTCGAGGTACGGCATACCATTGTCGATCGTGTCGGATCACGACAGTCGGTTCACTTCGAACTTTTGGGATGGGTTTCAGAAAGAGTTTGGTACACGAGTTAAGTTGAGTACGACTTACCATCCACAAACCGACGATAAAGCGAGAGAACGATCCAGACATTGGAAGACATGTTGAGATATTGTGTCATCGATTTCGGGGATAGCTGGGACTCTCACTTACCTTTGGTGGAGTTCGCTTACAACAATAGCTACCACTCAAGTATTGGAATGGCACCTTTTGAAGCATTGTACGGGCGAAAATGCCGAACTCCCGTGTGTTGGCTTGAAGCGGGAGAAAAGCAGTTCGTCGGACCTGAAATCGTGCAAGAGACGGTCGATAAGGTCAAATGTATTCGTGAAAGATTGAAAGCGGGTCAGGATCGGCAGAAGAGTTATGCCGATAAGAAGAAGCGGCCGATGGAATTCCAAGTAGGTGATCGTGTGTTGCTTAAGGTATCACCGCGGAATGGTATTATACGGTTCGGAAAGCGTGGGAAACTGAGTCCCCATTTTCTCGGACCTTTCAAAGTGCTCAAGTGAGTAGGGTTGCAAGCATACCAATTCGAACTACCGCTAGAGTTGAGTAGAATCCACAACACGTTTCATATTTGTTACCTTCGAAAGTGTTTGGCGGAAGAGGAAAGCGTTATTCCTCTCCCCGAGTTGACAGTAGACGAAGGTAACCATTGTATAGAAGAGCCTGACGCAGTCTTAGAAATAAAATCTAAGAAGTTGCGTCACAAAGAAGTCACATTGATCAAGGTGCAGTGGAAGCATCACCGTGGAGCAAATGTGACGAGGGAATCCGAAGAGGATATGAAGCGAAGATATCCTCATCTTTTTGTATAGTTTGGATTTCGGGGACGAAATCATTCTCAAGTTGGGGAGGATTGTAACACCCTGGATTTTCGTTATACATGTATCGTTGTAAATCTTGTGTATAACTCGTGTCGTTATCACCGTAATTCGTTTATCGTTCGAATTTATGATATTCGGTAAAGTTGGAACCTTCCAGTGAGTTCCGCGACTTGCTCGCGACTTGGAGTAGCGGCATAAGTTGCGATGTCTACTGTCGATTATGGGTTTACAAGCTTCGCGAGTTGCATGGTAGTGGTAGTCGCGGCATTAGTTGCGACATCCACCGCGACTACCACTGCTTGGGTTTTAATTTGAGAACACGGGCGAGTTATGCCACAAGTTGAAGTCGCGGCATAACCCGCGAAAGACCCTGGCCGACTTAAGGGTTTCAGTTTCCAAAATATCTCATTTTGGATCTCATCTATCAATCTCTAAACTCTCTCCTCTCTCTTTAAATCGTTTCTCTCTCTCTCTCTCTATTGTTGGTAGTTGATATTTGGTGTTCGATCCGAGGTTTCGGTGTTTTTAGCTTCACCTCTAATTCGTGATTGTTATCTGTTTTTCCGAGTTTTATCCTAAAACCTACTAGTGAGTTCCTACTATCATTTTAAACTTTATACATATCAAAAGTTACCTTTTGGAACTCCTATATATCTCAATGGTTTCAGATTTAAGTTTTCTACATATTTGATATAACTTGAGTTTTGGGAGATTTTAAGGTTCCCGATCATTTGTGTTTACTAAAATGATGGATCTTATCTTAATGAAGTAAAATGATGTTTTACTTGTGCATTATGTGGACATATGAAAAGAATGTTTAAGAACTCATCTTAATGATTTTCATTCTTACCAGAAGTTGAACTGGAAATGACATTTTGTTTATAAAATGTGTTTATACAATATGTTTATTTATGGTTGGTCACATATGTTGTTGTGACGAGTCTGTACCATTACTAGAGGATCCCTAGGTTTTGAGTCGACTGTATTGTTGGGATGTCACATTCCCCATTTTGTAGCTATGGATGCATATGATCCTCGGGGGCAACTTGGTACGGTTATGTGAGGCCGGATACTAGCCATGGTTCATAGTGATCCTAATGAAGGACTTATGTGTTCGGGGGCAACTTGGGGCTAGATCTCACGTTGCAGCACAGACTTATGTGTTCGTATCCTTGGATTCCAATTGTTTAGCTCATAACTCGGATTTTGGCCTACTCTGTGTTACGCCACAATCCTTGGTAAAATGTTTTATCGTTGGTCATTTGATGACATGTTTATAACGAAAAAGCCCGGTTGTGGCAAAGGTTTCAATTGTAAGATTAAACCTCTTTGGAAATATTATCTTATGATACAAATGTTTATATCTTTTGAGCTTTATAAACTGTATGTTCTCACCAGGCTTTAAGTCTGACACTTTTTCTCAAATGATATGTATAACAGGTTTCCCTTAGCGGTGGGATGCACTGGGTTTTGAGAGACGAGTTGGGTCATGAGGCATTTTTGAGATGACTAAAGTGTGTTGATAGTTGGGCATTGTTAAGTCCCATTCTTTTGATGAATTTTATATTGTCAACTGATGTAATCTAGATAGTTATGTTTAGATTAGTTTGTTGATGAATTCTAAATCCGTGTAGGTTTTTGTAAAGTCTTAAGGACTGATACACTTTTGAGAAGTTTATAGCAATACAGATGTCATATTGCTTTATTTTTGAAGTTTAAATTTACTCGGAATTTTAGGATGTTACAAGCCAACGTGACGTGTAAAGCTGAAGAGTAAATGAAGCGAAGATATCCTCATCTCTTTATATAGTTGGGATTTTTGGGACGAAATCATTCCCAAGTTGTGGAGGATTGTAACACCCTGGATTTTCATTATATATTATCGTTGTATTCTTGCGTTTACCTTTTGTCGTAGACGCCGAGTTTTGAATCGAGAGTTAGTGTTTGGGTTTTGGTTGAAATTATGGGAAATAGAGAGTTATGCGGGCTATGTCGCGGCTTGTAGGCCGCGAGGTAAGTCGCGTAACCCACTGGAGTATTCCAGTTTTATGGCACGCGCGACTTTTCCCGCGGCTTGAAGGCCGCGGTGTAAGCCGCGCAACCCTCTGGCCGACTTAAAGGTGGACAACCACAAATATCACTTTATTGATATTTCTCTCTGTCTCTCTCTCTTCAAATCTCTCTCTCTCTCTCTCTCAAAGTTTCTCTTTGGTTTCTTCGATCTTTGAAGCTCCGTTGATTGCTAGTATTCAGTGCATTGCTCGGGGTTTCGGTGTAGAAAGCTTCACCTCTTCGTCGTGGTCGATATCTGGTTTTTCGGGTTTTCGCCTAAAACCTATTTGGTGAGTTCCTACTACCTTTTTTCTAAACTTTATACATGTCAAAACTTACATTTTGAACTTCTATATATCTCCATGGTTTCAGATCTAAGTTTACTACATTTTGATATAACTTGAGTTTTTGGGGATTTTAGGGTTCCTGATCATTTTCGATTAAAATGATGGGTTTCATCTTATTTGAAGTAAAAGGATGTTTTACTTGCACATTTATGTGGGTTACTTAAAATAATGTTTAAAGTTGATTTTTGATGATTTTCATTCTAACCAGAAGTTAAACATGAAAATGCATGTTGTTTATAAATGTTATTTTATACCATATGAGTATCTATGGTTGGTCACATATGTTGTTGTGACGAGTCTGTACCATTACTAGTGGATCCCTTGGTATTGAGTCGACTTATATTTGGAATGTCTTTTCCCCTCTTTGTAAATGGATGTATATGACCTCGAGGGCAATTTGGTACCGTTTTGCAAGACCGGTTACTAGCCATGGATCATATTTTCCCTTATTTGTAGTTATGGATGCATATGATCCTCGGGGGCAATTTGGTACGATTATGTGAGATCGGTTACTAGCTTAGGGTCATTTGGCAGTCCTAGTGAACGAGTTTGACTTGGTTTCCTCGAGGGCCCTCCCTCACATCGTAGTATGGACCTTTGTAGTTCGTGGCCATGGATTCCAAGTGTTTCGACTCATAACTCGGATTGTGACCTACTTTGGGTTACGCTATAATCCTTGGTAAAACTGGTTATCTTTGTCATCGTAAGATGAGTTTACATTTAAAAGGCCCGGTTGTGGCAAAGGTTTCATTTGAAAACTAAACCTTATTGAAAAGATTTCCTTATGATACGATTGCTTGTATCTCTTGAAATTTATAAATTGTATGTTCTCACTAGGCTTTAAGCCTAACACTTTTTCTCCAATGTTGTGTATAACAGGTTCCCATTAGCGGTGGGTTGATAAGGGCTTGAGTGACGATCTTGGTCTCGGGGATTTGAGATGACTAGTATTGATGTTGGGCATTTGTTTAAGTCCCCTTTCTTTTGGTGATACTGGATTAACAACCGATGTAATCTAGATAGGTTATGTTTAGATTAGTTTGTTGTTGAGTTCAATATCAGTATTTAGGTTTGTAAAGGTTAAGTACATTTTACCATTTTTGGGAGGTTTATACCAAGTGTTGATGCTTATTTGTCCAGTTTCCGCGTTTTAAATTCACTCTGGTTTTTAGGGTGTTCACCAGAGAGGCACTCCACCTCTGCTGAAGACAACCAGAGAATCCTAGCATCTCATGTACCTGTTATATTTTTAGCACCATCAACTTCAGAGGCACCAACCTACGATGTAGTAGATGCTATACCAGAGACCATTGGTGCTCTGGATGAAGAAGATGATGAGAAAATGGTGGACTTCTCAACCTCTGAAGATGCATTCTCATCACCCGAAAGACCATAAATTGTGATGAGAGATGCTTTTGGATCAGAATCTGTAATAGAAGAAAAATCAGAATCTGAAAAAGAAGAAACTGCTGAGGAAGAAGAACAAATTGAAGTTATTGATGTGGAATAATATGTCTATAAAATTGACCAACCACATCATACTTCAATAGAACCTGAGCTAAGATGTGTGTCCTAGATTCAAGTTCTAATTGAACACAAACAATCAAGATGATGAATCGTAATCACAAGTCTTTGATTAAATCTTCAAACAATTACAAACTCTCTCTATCTCTCTCTACTTTCTCACTCTAGAATAATCTTCAATAAACTCTTCTCTAATATGCTCTCTCAATCACAATGACTTACAATCTTACGTACACCCTGATTACAAATGAAACAAGGTATTTATACCTCCATACAAAATACAAAGAAACAAACAAAATTACAAATGTTGACTTTGACTTTATTAACAAAATGACTTTGACTTTCCATGAGAGTTGACTTTCAGCCTTTGACTTCTTGACTTTTGATCTTCAATATTTATGATCTTGAATCCAATAAATCTGTGCTCTAACAATCTCCCCTTTGGATCAAGATCATTACTAAAAGATTTAGCAATCCAATCTTCTCTCTTTAAGCTCGATTGAAATAACTCCCCCTTTGATCAATCTTTATCATCTCTTGTAATCTCCCCTTCGATACAAACATGATTTACATTCTCAAAGAATCAACATTCTCCCCCTTAATACTATGAAATTCCTCTTTCATTAACTCAGAAAAATTCATTCTCCCCTTTTGTGCATAGAATATTCTCCCTTCTTTGATAAGCACAATCTTCAATACTTTGTCCTTCAAGAATAATTGACATTCTCTCCCAATGTTATAAAACCTCTTTCACAAATAAAATTTCAACAAAATCTTCAATGTCTTTCAGCTTTCAAACATATCTTGAACAGCTCTCCCATATCTTGAACTTCGGACATTTCTTTTTCTTTGCTTTCTCAAACATTTCTTGAACTCTTCTCCCCCTTTTTGATGATTAGATCATCGAAATCATCAAAACTTCCACCAAGAAATGTCTTTGACCATTCTGATCTGTCCAAGAGCCACTGATTCGTTGATCCGTAACCAAGTCTGCATCTAGATCTTTTCAAATCCAGACAAAATATTTGTGTAACTCCTGAGTCAACAAATGAATCAGTTAATATGTCTGTCAGTAACACAAAGTTACTATCTGTAAAAAATACACATAGGAAAGGAGCTTTTTGATGTTCACTCCCCCAGGTCTTCCATTCAATCATCGAAACACCACAAAGGAAATTTCTATGAACGTTATGACAAAGAAACGAATTCCTTGTGTGTTCGTGCTTGTGATTGAAAAAATTAAGCACTTGATGATTGCTTTAAGGCTCAAAAATTGTGTAAACAACTGAGACAACAGTAGATAAACACAGACTCAATGTGCATGATTGAAGTGCGAAGGTGGGGCAGACTTCCTTCTTTTTCAATATTTTTTTTTTCCAAATGAAAATCAGATAGATTATATGTTGCGTCCCCAGAAAAATATGAAACATTTTCTTTTTAAGAAGAAAATGAGAAGTTGGTGGGGTTTTATCAAGAGTTGGCATGGGCTAGTTGCCTGTTTCAATAATGTTCACCAAAGAAATGTGAAACATTAGTAATGTGGCTACCCAGCTCAAAGAGTAGTCGGTGCAGAGTTTGATATTCTTTTACTCTGATCTCACACCCTCTTTCTTTTAATCATTAAGCTCACATCTAACCAAACTCTCTTTTCCATTTTACCTCAACGCACAACCCACACTCATTTCTTTTAAACTCCTCACACTCAATCACTATGGATTAACTTCTTGGGTAGGAAACACTGGTAATCGTGAATCCATAGAAGTTCATTTAAGTCCTAGCACAAAAAATCCATATTGTCCTATGAAGCATATGTTGCTCAAAATGGTTTAACTTGAACAGTTAAAGCTCAAATACAAGTCAGATGTTTATATGCTCAGAATATAATCATGAAGATATGAGCATTTTTAAACATTTAAGATATTTCAAACAAGTGAATTGAATGAACAGATAAGAATGCAAGAGACTTCTTTGAAAATCTGATATTGTATGAAAAATGATCAGAAATGAAATGATATAGCAATTAAGGCTTATGATCAAAAATAATAGATATTGTCTATACGAACCAAGATATAGACATTCTTGAAATGACGTTTCGAAATGAAATGACGCTTAAAAATTCATTGAAATACAAGCGGGGTGTCTTACCATTGAAAAAGATGTTTCAAATTTGAGACATGGTAAGAACGTTTTGAACAATAAGTCAAAACGGTGTGTGGAATACTTGAAAGTATATAAAAAAGACAATACGCAAGTATATATCTTTGGAAACACACGGTTTGTAATCATGTAAGCACAAGATAAAATGAAAACGTTTAAAATCACACTTCCAAATCATAAAATCTATTTAAGAATCGGGAAGTGGTATGAACATTTAAGAACATGTTTTCTATATCTGAAAGTTGTCCTTCTTTCAGATATATTTGAGATTAAGATAAGAAATTTACCTTGTCGCTCAATCTTAATTCTCATAAAGTCAGTTGTAGTCATTAAGATATGATCGTGTCAACTCCTTTCGTTCTGCAAAAGTCTCAAAGTCTTGTCAAAAACAACTTTATTCACAACATTTATTCAAAAGTAAAGCACATAAAGCATTAAAACAGTTAACAGTACGAGTTCTGATCAAAAGTAATCAGAAATCATCACCTTTACTCCCACTGAAATTATGCATCTAAAATATGTCAGTGAAAAAGCACATGATAGAGATCTACAATTCTTATTTTGAATTGTAGTTCATCATATCTATCGACTGCATAAATTTCAGAAAAGTATGTACTCCCCCTTGAAGGTTGATTTTCTCATTGGAATATCTGAGTACTATCTCTTATCAGCCCGGGACTAGCATCTCTTCTTCATCATTGAAGTACGAGTCCTAAACTGTTGTGTTTAGAAGTCAAACTCCGTTGAAGTACGGGTTCTAAGCTGATTTACTTAGAAGCCTTAGTTCTCTTACTCCCCCTTAACAATAGATGCCTGCAACACAAAAACAGGCTTTGGTAACCACTAGTATTTGGGTCCATAATTGTTAGTTACAGTTCTTATGGGATTAACTAAATAAGAACCATACCAGAAATGATCACTAGTTTTATGAACAAAATCATATGTATTACAGTAAGAACAATACCTTTTCTTTGACAACCTGAACAATTGATCTCTCGAATAAGCAAGATCAGGTTTACCTTTCAGCACTTTGTTCTTCTTTGCATTTGAGGCAGATACAAATGATTTGTTACATGTTTTCTCTTCCTTCTTTCCTTTCTTTTCTTCTTTCTTCTCATCATTCTTCTCATATTCAACTGGTTTTACCTTCCAAACCAGCTTCTCTTTTTCATATCTTTTTCTTCTCCTTCTATGTGTACCTGACCATTTATTTTCCAATCATAGAAAATGTTATTTGTACGAATCTGGTCATAAGATTTATCTGACCTTCTTGAAGAAACGGGTTTCATGTGTGAGCTTGAGGCTGTCTTTTTAAAGTCAGCTGAATTATTTCAAGGTGTGTGGATTTGTTACTCTGGAGTCGTGTGCTCAGTCACCACCACCTTTGAAACAATCTTTTCAAGCTCTTTTATCTTTGAAGATAAACTGTCTCTTTCTTCAATGAGTAGGTCAATCTTCTTATTGAATTCAGACTTCGTTTTCAGCTCATTAAGCACACTTTCTGATAGTTCAGATAACTTGTCATTCAACTTCTTTATCTCTTCCTCAAAAATATTCCATTCTTCCTCAAAGTCCTTCTCGACACTCTTTCTTCCATCAGATATTTCTTTAAAAAATCCAACGTTCTTCTACTCAATTGACTTTTTATCCTTTGAAAACTTTTCTCTTTCAATAATGATCACTTTCTCAAAATCTGAAATCTATTGAGAAAGATTTATACATTTCAGCTCAACCGTCTTCTTCTCTCAGCACATTTTCTGGAAAATTCTGAGAACTTTTTTGCAAACTCTTTCTTTTCTTTATCAAAAACTGATCTTTCATCAACAATTTCCAATTCTAATTCAAATATCTTCTTTTCATTAGCACAACCTGTTTGCTGAAACTTGACAATGTGATCTTCTAATTTTGAGATCTTGTTCTTTAACTCAGTGTTTTCAGCTTCCAAAAACAAGACTTTTTCTTCATTAAGCCCAGAAGTCTGTTTCAGAAGATCTTCATTAATAGTCTTTAAAGCACTAAATTTTTCTCTCAGTATCTTCCTTTCATCATTGTATTTATTTGATCTCTTTGAGTAGTAGTCAACTGAGGAAGCAAGATTTTTATTTTCTAATTTGAGCTTGGCAATCTTCTTTTGATCATCATCAGAAAAATATCCAATCTTGAATATCTGTTACAAAAAGAAACTTGAAATGATCGTTAGTCCAAATATGAAATCTCAAGAATATAGAAATAACACAGAAAAATAAAACTTTGAAAAATTTGACAAAGTCCTGAAACTCCCAGAGCACTATTCACGACCAAACTCGCAGATACTTATTCCTGCAAATCACTATTCACCCTTAAACGCGCTAACAGAGGCATGCGCGTTTACTGAATTCGCAAGGCACTACTTGCGCGTTTGAACAAACTCGATAATCACTGTTTGCGCAAAGTATAGGAATGCACTAGACAATGATGGCGCAAATCTTGAAAAGCGCTAGTCGAAGGTTGCACGAAACTAAAACTCGCAGAGCATGAAACTCGCTAACTGAAGCTAGTGCGAAACGTGAAACGCTCTAAAGGATACTCGCGCAAAAGATGAAACGCGCTACGGGCTACTCGCGCAAAGGATGAAACTCCAGAGATTGATGACTACATCTCTAAAACCACCCTTAAAATTCCTCAATCATCACAGGCAAAGGAACCAGAGAAAAAACTGTTGTCTGCTGAAGAAACAACCAGGGTTGTCGATGAACAGGCTCCTCTAAAGGATCTTGTTCAAAAGGCAAGCATTAGTCTACCATCAAAAGTCTTCACTCAACCTCCCACATTTCTTGCCTCAAAGCTAGAGACTTCCATAGAGGATCACTTCCGTTACATCTACAACGAATTCAATCTGGAAGATACTCAAGTTATTCCTCTGAATCCAAGAATCAGAGAGAATATGCCATACTATGAGCAGAGGTTCATAAGAGACAAGACCAGTCCGAGAGCAAAGGTTATCTCAGATCATGCGATAACAAAAGTCAACAAAGTCTCTGAAAGAACATTTTCCTACAACAAGATCATCTACTGGCATTATGAGGTAATTCGTTCTGATGAGAAGGTTTATGAGTTCAATGACAATGATCTCGTAAATCTAAACCCTTATGATCTACCTCATCTGTATGCTTACTGCTCTGCCAAATACGATCAAGGAAGGCCATTCAGAATGAGCCTTTATAAAGTCAGATGTGCAATGGAAGCTTATGTCAAACTCAGAGCAAGACTTGATTTCTAGATTGCTCTGAATCTGGGTGAAGAAAGATCGGGAGTAACTGAACATGTGGAGACAATAGAGAATCTTGACAAGTACAAGACTGGATCTATAATCGCAGAGCCTCTGGGTTTTGTCTACAGAGTCAACCAGATCAAGAAAATCTTCCTGGCTTCAGAAGTCTCAAAGTACTCTGATGAGACTTTAAGAGGTGTGCAGAAGATGATACATGTGAAGGAAGAACGACACAGAGCAGATCTTTTGGCATAACTAGACTTAGAGATTGGCTCAATGATTAACTAAAGAGAGCTTGTTATGAAGTTCCATGGAATTTGTTCTAGTGATAGGTGTTAGTTCGTTTCTTTATGTTTTGTTATTACTTTCTCTATTTTGAAATTCCTAATGTTTTGAGAAATAATATTTAAGAGGATGACATTCTCCTCTATGCTTTCAAGGTTAAAATTTTCTTTCCTCTGCTACTCTTGCAATTTTTTTATTTTCAATACATAGGGGGAGATTGTTAGCCCCAATTCCAGATTGTAAAAGTATTGAAAATATCTAAGTCCTATTTCAGAGGACTTCCAGAGATAGACTTCAGAGGTAGAACCTTCCTCTGAAGTACATTCCAGAGATAGGAATTTTTAGCAGAAGACATCAGAGATGGCTTCATCAGAGGCACCTACATCAGAGATCTGAAGAGCCCCTCTCTGAAGATAGCGCTAATCCTTTCTTCAAGTATCAGAAGAACAGATGACTCATCATTAGTGATAAGATTTACTTTTTAGAGTAGGTCACTGTTCAAGCATGTCTTGAACTTACCTTTTAGGTAAGACACTGTTCAAGCATGCTTCTATAAGTCAAATCGTACACTGTACACTTTATGGTCCTATAAATAGGACCATCACTCCATTGACAAAAGTGTGCTTTTTGATATATCTTGTATCTGATAAATCTTTTAATATATTGAAAGTACTTCTAAAAGAAGATCTTGTACGTTTTACATATCTGTTTATGAACTGTGATATTTGAATCTGCATTGATATTAAACTGTATTGCTTCAGTTGTTCTCATTATCACTATTATTGTTTATATCATTGTCATAAGATTAAATCTGGGATCCAACAACATGGATAATAAAATGATGCAATTTAATAACCAAATAACACCTTCCATTGATGGGGGAGACCCGATTCCATTGTACGTGGCAGAACACAAAGTTAAGCCACATAACCATGTTATCGAAATAGAACTTAGATCGTGACTGTATTGCCTGTTCTGCCGAGCTACACCTCCAGTCGGACTTTATTTCAAGTCCCAAACACCGTATCCCCCATTGCCTGCTCTGCCGAGCTAAAACTCAAGGATACACGATCTTATTGCATGTTCGGTCTCTAGCGGAGTTTCATCCTCAGGGTACTCATTCGATCCCTAGTGCCTGCTCCCTAGCATTCAAAATAGGAGCCTCAACTCCTTATTTGATAACTCATGATGTCTTACCCTCATGCACAAGAATTAGACATCCAATCACAAGACCCATGGTCCTGAAGTACAACCCATAAAGGTTCATCTTCATCAAACAACCGGGACGACATTAATGCCAACACGGTATAATTTCCCAAAGTGAGGATCCCAAGAGTCCTCCCCATTAAATACGACAGACTTACATGCCTATGGATCCAATGCATTACAGTCTAAGATACATGACTCCAAATGAATGACACACGCACTCAACCATGTATTCTCCAAAACAAAGCGCAATAAAAGCAACACTCACCGAAAGCTCCACTTTAAGCTAATAAACCGGACAAAAGTCCCCAAGACTCGGTGATTACAAAAACTGAGGCTTAAGCCCAACCAACAAATGACCTTATGCTAAAATCCACAAAATGCAATAAAATGCAACCGACCATGACTATGCAACCACATGCTTCAAAATGTATGAATACCATCCTATATCATTTAGATTTGAGTAAATCATTTTCTAAACAAGTTTTAACCACATAGGTTTACAACATCCAAAATATTCACAAGGTCGAGAATGACCAAACTCCAATGACTCACATATTGATATTTTCAAACCATTTTACAACTCGGAATACACCTATTACCAATAACCTCAAAATGTATTTTTTACCAAATACCCTCCATCTATGAAAATGGTTATCAAATCATTTTCGTTATGATACATTTATCACAAATCCCAAAAATCCCAAAGATGTGTGTTTTATAAGTTTATAAAGTTAAACACTTCCAAATAACCAAAACTTATCAGGTGATCAGCAGTTAACAATTTCATGTAAAACACAAAACACTTTAAAATGAACATTTTGGCATGTACAATGTTTTCATAAATCAACTTGAAATCACTTCGCTAGATTTAGGCTAAATCTAAATTTTACCCCCAACTTGAGCTTCGTTGAAGAAACTTGAATCCACAGGAAAAACCTTCCAAAACCTATATTCACAAGTTTCCAACGATCAATATACTCATTCAACCATTAAGAATCAATCCCCAAACATTTTACATCAAAATCCACAACTTGACCAAACCCCGAATTTTTGACCTAATTTCTCCAAAACTATCAAATCCGAAATTTGAGAAACCAAACACTAGGAAATCAAGAAGAGAACATTTCTATCTTAATTTAGGGTTTAGAAATGGAAGGGGTACACTTACCACTTAGGTTTTGATGAAAACCTAGAAACCCTAGCCACAACCTTGGAGAAATGGGTGAAGATGATGAACCATTGCCTCTATCTTCCAATCTTTACCAGCTGATGATGGAATACCTTGAGAGCTCAAAGAATGGACCCAAAATGAGTTAGGGTTTGAGGGGAAAGTGGGAGAAATGATTTGGGATAGAATGGGAAAAGTTTGGAGAAGAGAAATGAGGAAGAAGACTGAATTTTCGCTCTTAATAGCAGTCTGGTCCCTTTGTACGACATTGACCAGCGACAATGCCCTGGGCATTGTCGCCTGGCAATGTCGCCAACTCCCCCTTGGCTTCTGACTTTAGCTGCAACAATGACAGGTGCGACTATGACACTAACATAGTCGTCGGGCATTGTAGTCGTGCCCGTACCAAGCCCCAAAACTCGACTTTTTCAACGCCAATACCCCCATACTCTAAGGGACTTTAAATAGTGGTTTCTCACTAAAAATCCAACCAATAGTAAGATACAAAAACGTCCAGGTAGCCTTTACTTACCAAAAATTACGAGTGTTACAATCCTCCCAACCTTAAAAGAGATTTCGTCCTCGAAATCTAGACTTACAAGAAACATTGCGTCCAGGATAGATTGTCTCTACTCCGCTTGTCAGAGCTACCACCATAACCTTATGCTAGTTCTCATGATAAATGTCCCCTTGGGCACATCACACTTATATATGAATGAACAATTATCTTACTAACGTAGCCTTTAACCATGAGACTGTGGTTACCTCCCAACCTTGAGTGACACGTACTACCTTAAGGGTAGTTTGTGATCTCATCATGTCATCGGCCATTTCACCTCAGATCCACATGTTTCTGAACCCAAAACCAATGATCGACATCAAATTTAAGGATCAAACAACAATCACAGCCAAATGTACGAGTTCACGTCCTTAAATCGGTCCCAACATAACAATGTGATACGGAATAGTCAACACAAACCAAATATGTCTATTACAACCAAGAAATTTAAAGAAACTAGTTCTAAGCCGCTTCTATAACCAGCTTTCTGGCTCTAGACACCTCTAACACTTCTCCTTTCCCTTAGACGAACCGGTAGCAACCCTGTTACCTGAAAATAGTTTTAAGGAAAAAAAATAGGAAGCGAGGATTAGACCAGAAGGTCTATTGAATTCCCGACCTCGTCCGCTTTACAAGTATTTCAGAAATATAAACATTTTGATAAGAAATATTCTTAACCTTCATAAAATAAACGATTAGTGACACTTTGCAAACCTTATCAGTAACTCAGGACCTCTCGTCCTCAGGGCCCCCAGTCGATCCCCATACGACCCCCTAGTCGATGTCGTTATCAATGCGTAGGAAACAAATTCCCTACACACGACTCAACCATCCCCGATGATTGAGATTTAACCATGGTGTCTATTTTTAAACGCAATATCAACCCAAACGGAGAGCAATAAAATGAAATACACCCATAGTGTTTCAATAAATCATGTGCATATCATCAATAATAATTCTCATAAAAAAAACTATAAACATTAAGTCTAATTTACTGCTTATAAAGTAGACCTACAATTTTGTAAGAATTGTCAAATAGGAACTCACCTGGTCTGGATGACGATTGCCACAGCAAACCACTATCCCAAAATTGGAAATCCTAAATTTATTAACATAACAGCATTATAAACCAGGGTATGGTAAGGACTTCTCGCTAGATCGATTTAAGAATATAAGACCCTACACCACTACACCCCGACTGCCCCGGTCGAGCTCTCTCAAGCAACATCGGTCAAAGATCACCCCGGTACAGTGGTGATACTGGTCGGTCGGAAGTGATACCGGTCGTGTGATACCTATCAAGCGATACTGGTCCAGCGATGCCGGTCGAGCGATGTCGGTCAAACGATACCGGTCGGGTGATACCGGTCAAGCGATACTGGTCGAGCGATGTCGGTCGAGCGATGTCGGTCAAGCGATATCGGTCGAGCGATGCCGATCAATAATCATGCCTAACTTTTGCGGCGATAAAATTTACAATAAATCGGGAACACACACAGCCGAAGGAACTCTCGAATTCCTCTCATTCTATCACTAAATAAACAATTACATTAACCTCCATCCTTAATTTAACATGGCTTTCGCGATTTTAAACCACTAAATTTCTCTCAACACTTCCAGACTCAACCCCAACTCTAACCAGATTACTCCTCAACATTTACACGAAACAGAGATATAAATTTTTTTAAGTCTAGACATTTACCTGTTGGGATGAATCTAATCGCGATTTTATTTCTCCCTCCTGATCTTCCAAGCTTCTGTCGATCTCCCTTCTCTTCCTCTAGCCGCCGCACCCTCACCAAAGGTTTACTGTTTTCTATTTTCCAAGAATGAACAGTGACCTAGAGTTTTAGGCTATAAAAATCCCAATCTTCCATTTTAACCCCTTTAACTCTTTTATTTTCCCTCTTAGCACCTTAGTTCACTTATTTACTACAGAAAAAGAAAAGAAAATTTTTTTTTATACAAAGAGTCTCTTGCTAACGAAGGTTACAACACTCCCCCCGTTAATAGAATTCCGTCCTCGGAATTTCCTAGACGAATAATTGTGGGTATTTAGCCAACATCTATGCTTCCAGTTCCCACATCACTTCTCGTCCTTTATGGAACTTCCATTGAACTTTCACTAGGTTGATATCCTTTGATCTCAGCCGTTTAATCTCTCGATCCACTATAGACTCAGGTTCTTCGGTGAAACTCAACTTCTCGTCCACTTGTATATCGTGCAAAGGTACCACCATTTCAATATCTGCTAAAAAATTTCTCAAATTTGATACATGGAAAGTGGGGTGGATACTCTTTAGTTTCTCAGGTAAGTCCAGCTTATATGCCACAGCTCCGACTCGTTCTACAATTTCGAACGGCCCAATAAATCGCGCGCTCAACTTTCCTTTCTTCCCAAAGCGGATTACACCCTTCCAAGGGGATACCTTCAGCATTACTCTATCACCAACCCGGAATTCTATATTTTTCCGTCGTTTATCAGCGTAACTCTTTTGAC
Source organism: Arctium minus (assembly GCA_954870635.1). Taxonomy (NCBI): domain Eukaryota; kingdom Viridiplantae; phylum Streptophyta; class Magnoliopsida; order Asterales; family Asteraceae; genus Arctium; species Arctium minus. The sequence continues at coordinate 115,094,263 of OX941080.1, read as the reverse complement.
GGTCGCGCACCACTTTTAGTCATTCCCGCACTTGGACAATTTTATCTGCAGTTTGTTGTACTAACTCTGGCCCAGCCAGTTGTTTTTCCCCAACTTCATTCCAACACAAAGGGGTTTGACATTTCCTACCATAAAGCATTTCATACGGAGACGCTTTGATGCTGGCATGGTAGCTATTATTGTAGGCGGATTCAATTAACGGTAGATAGTTTTCCCACGAACCTTGAAAATCCAAGACGCATGCTCTCAACATATCCTCTAAAGTCTGAATAGTCCGCTCGCTTTGGCCGTCGGTCTGAGGATGGTACGCCGTACTCATCTTAATCTTCGAACCCAATTCTCGTTGAAAGCTCTTCCAGAATGCTGAAGTGAATCTGCTATCCCGGTCAGACACAATCGACAAGGGCACACCATGTCGAACAACAACCTCGTCGATATACAACTTTGCAAGTCTCTCCATAGGGTAAGTTTCTTTAATGGGCAGAAAATGTGCCGATTTTGTCAGTCGATCCACAATGACCCAAATCGCGTCATACCCCTTCGGAGTTCGGGGCAATTTAGTCACGAAATCCATCGTGATTTGTTCCCACTTCCATACAAGAATTTCTAATGGATGAAGCTTCCCGTACGGTTGTTGATGTTCTGCTTTCACTTGTAGACACGTCAGGCATCTCTCCACATAGTGAGCTATATCTTTCCTTAGTCCCGACCACCAGTAATCCAGCCTCAAATCTCCGAAAATTTTATTCGTCCCTGGGTGGATTGAATACTTTGAATTATGAGCTTCCGTTAAAATGATCTTCCTCAATTCTCCAAGCTTCGGTATCCAAATCCTTCCCTATTAGCATTTCAGTCCCCGACTGTCCTCTAATAGAGAATTTACAATACCTAATATTCTCTCTGTTTTAAGATTTTCTGATTTTAGGGCTTCAACTTGAAACCTCTTAATCTCTTCCAGTAACACTGGTGCCACATCCGCTCTCGTAGCTATCAACATTAGCTTTTCACTCATTTCCTTCCGACTCAGAGCGTCGGCTACTACGTTAGCCCTTCCGGGATGGTATTCTATCTTACAGTCATAGTCGGTTAGCAGCTCCATCCATCTACGCTGGCGCATATTTAATTCCTTCTGGTCGAACAGATGACACAGACTTTTGTGGTCCATAAAGATTTGACATTTCGTTCCGTAGAGGTAGTGCCTCCAAATCTTTAGCGCAAAAACCACCGCGGGCAACTCTAGATCGTGGGTAGGATATCTCGATTCGTGAACCTTCAGTTGACGAGATGCATAAGCAATTACCTTTCCTCGTTGCATAAGTACGCATCCCAACCCAGTCTTGACACATCGCTAAATACTATAAAGTCTTCCGTACCGTCTGGCAAGACCAAAACCGGAGCACTTCTTAGCATATCCTTGAGCCTCTGGAAAGCCTCTCTCTGCACTTCCGTCCATATAAATTTTACATTCTTCTTCGTCAATGAAGTTAGCGGGGTGGCTATACGAGAGAAGTCTTTTATGAACTTCCGATAATATCCGGCCAGCCCCAAGAAACTTCGAACTTCCGACGGATTTCGTGGTGCCTCCCAATTTCAAATTGCTTCCACCTTACCCGGATCCACTTTGATCCTTTCTTGGGACACGAAGTGACCCAGGAATTATACTTCTCGCAACCAAAATTCATACTTCGAGAATTTTGCGTAAAGTCTCTCTCTCTTTAGTAGCTCCAAAACTGATCGCAACTGCTCCTCGTGCTCCTTCTCGGTTTTCGAATACACCAAAATATCATCAATAAATACAATCACGAAGTTGTCTAAATAGAGTTGACACACCCTATTCATTAAATCCATGAAGGCTGCAGGAGTGTTGGATAACCCAAATGGCATTACAAGGAATTCGTAATGTCCATAGCTTGTGCGGAAGGCCGTTTTCGATATATCTTCTTCTTTCACCTTGAGTTGGTGATACCCCGACCTTAAGTCGATCTTGGAGAAGAAACTTGCTCCCTGAAGGTGATTGAATAAGTCGTCTATTCGAGGGATCGGGTACTTATTCTTGATCGCCAACTTGTTGAGTTCTCTGAAATCTATGCACATTCGCATAGATCCATCCTTCTTTTTCACAAAGAGCACCGGCGCTCCCCATGGTGAAGTACTAGGTCTAATGAACCCCTTATCCAATAGTTCTTGTAATTGAGACATCATCTCTTTCATTTTCGATGGGGCTAAACGGTATGGTGCACGTGCTACTGGAGTGGCCCTTGGCACCAAATCAATTCTAAATTCGACTTGACGATCAGGGGGGAGATTCGTCAAGTCTTCCGGAAACACTTCCGGATATTCACTCACCACCCGCACCTCTTCCATTCTACTCTTTTCTTTCTTAACATCGATCACATATGATAAGAATCCCCTACACCCCTTTCTCAAACTCCTATTTTCTTTGATCATAGAGATCAAACTATAATTTCTTTCCCGCCTATCCCCATATATCACTACTACTCCTTTAGCCGGTAGTACCATACGAATCATTTTCTTGTTACAAACAATACTAGCATCATTTCTAGCCAACCAATCCATTCCGAGATCCACGTCAAATTCTCTCATCGGCATAGGGTATAGTACCACTGGTACTAGACATCCTTCTATATCTATCATACACCCCTCAAACACCTCCCTAATCTCCACCTGATTAGCATCGGCGGTGTCTACATCGAATCCTCACCCCAACCGCCTAGATTTTAACCCCAAACACCGAGCAAAAGCAGAAGATACAAATGAGAAAGTCGCTCTGGAGTAAAACAATACTATAGCACAAGTGGAGTTTACCAGAAACATACCTGCTACCACATCCGGGATTTCTTCCGCCTCCGTTGCTGTCATGTTAAAGGCCCTCCCTTTCGGATGAGCCAGCTCTCCTTTCTTTTCTTCCCTCCTTCCTCCCCCACGTTCCCAGACTGAACTGGTCCACCCCGCTTGAACTATGGGCACTCGGATAGCCTCAGCGCTCCTCACTCTCCTAGTAGCTCGAGTGTTGACTCCTCCCCTATTTCTCGCATTATTCCCTTCCACTTGGGTTGTAGCCCTTCGGGTAGTCCTAACGGGACCACGCCCTCGACCACGGCCCTGCCCCCGAGTTATCGGGCTTATAGGAGGGTCCCTCGGTATTTCAGCCTGAATCTAAACTGCCGGTATATCTTCCTTAGCCGGCCCTGCCTTACTTCTCAAAACTTGATACGCCATTACGAAAACTGCACAACATAAAAGAAATCTTGTAAGGTTAACTCTCCTATCTGTAACGAGATTTATAGACACTGTTAAGTCTAAATATTGTATCCAAGATTTAATTAGGAAAGTCAAAGTTAGAAAGTCAACATTGTCAATGTATTAGGAAACTCAAAGTATGTTTTGTTTTTCTTAGTGGTTAAGTCTTGTATTAGGTAGTGGTATAAATAGGTGTTGATTTGTTAGAGTTGTGGTAAAAATCTTGTAATTACGTAGAACCAGATTTTTGAGACTTGTAGCTATTCAAGATTTGTTTTCTCTCTCTAGATTCTCTCTCTAATTCTTGTTCTTAATTGATCATATATTGAGTAATTGCTTAATTGTTTGGGATTTATTGTTTAACAATTGGTATCAGAGCTGAACCAAACTTTTCAGGAATGATTTGATCATGATTTGAATTGAAAGCTGAGTATTTTTGGATCGAAAATCAATATTTTTGAAAAAATTTCAAGAAAACGAGTTTTGGTACTGTTCTTCTGAATTTGTGTGTAAAATCGTTTTTGTTGCAAGAAAATGGATTCATTGGATGCGAATTGTGTTTAGAATTGATTCTTGTTTGGTTTAAATCTCTTAATTTGAACAAAATCAATTTCAATTTTTGATTTTTGATATTTTCTTGAAAAGCGAGTTCGAACACTGTTCTTGAACGAAATTGTTTGAATTGTTGTTTTTAATCGAATTTTGATAGTAATTTTGTGATTAGTATTGTTTGTCGAAGATACTGATAAGTTTGTGAGATCAAAGTTGCATGTTTGAATCGATTTGGATCGAAATGTACAAGACAGTTACCACTTTGCGCAAGATCCACGGTTTGCGGAAGTTCATACGCTTTGGGCAAGATTCATAGTCGTTTACGCAACCTTTGGGCATTTCAGTTTGCGTATTGAATTTGTCACGCAAAGTTCCAATTGCGTTTGAAGCCTATCACGCAAAGCTTCTTTGCGCAATACAAGGATCGAAAAGGGCACGTTGCGCATCAAGGCAAATACGCAAAGTCACATTTACGCATCATTCGACGTACGCAAAGCTCACTTTGCGCATCAAGACACTTACGCAAACCTCCTTTGCGCAAAACACTTATTCCGAGAACCTTACTTTGCGCAATCCAAGTCTCACTTTGCGCCTTTCACTAATAACGTGAAGCTTACTTACGCAAAACTCAATCTTGCGCAAACAGTGTCTTTTCCATACTTTGTCAAAATTTTCAAAACTGTAATATGTCCTTTAAATGTGAATTTTTTTTCTGATATATAGTTTGGAGGGGGACAAAAGTTCTTTTTGTGCAAGATTTCAATTCAATCTGATTTTTTATTTTCTGATATATTGTTTGGAACGATCATTCACATTAAGCTGATTACTCATTAATCATGGGATTTTTTACATATCTTGAAGAGAAGATTAGAAAGGTGGAACTAGAGAAAATTAATTTGGGTGAAAAGATCAGTGTTTTAAAGATCATCAATGAAGATCTTCTGAAAAGAAGAAATCAGTGTTTTAAAGATCATCAATGAAGATCTTCTGAAAAGATCTTCTGGGCAGAATGATGAGAAGATAAAGAGATTGGAATCTGAGAACTCTGAGCTTAGAAAGAATATATCTGATTTTGAGCAAAAGCTTATTGAAGAAAAAGTTGTTTTTGAGAAAGAAAAGAAAGGATTTTAAACTAAGTTCTCAGATTTCTCAAGGAAGTGCTTTGAAGAAAAAAAGACAGTGGATCTTAAATGCATAAAACTTTCTCAACAAATTTCCGATTTTGAGAAAGTGCTTATTTTGGAAAGAGAGAAGTTTGAGAAAGAAAAGAAGGCCATAGAACAGAAGAATGTGGGATTCTTTAAAGAATTGTCCATCCAGAGAAATGATTCAGAGAAAGGATTTGAAGAAGAACGTTCAATATTTGAGTCTGAAATCAAAAGGCTGACTTCAAAGCTATCTGAACAATCTGCTACTGCACTGAAAGAGCAGAAGACGAAGTCTGAGTTTTCAAAGAAGATTGACCAACTTGTGAAAGAAAGAGACAACTTTGATTCAAAGATCAACGAACTTGAAAAGTCTGCTTCAAGTTCAAATCAGAAATCTGTCTCTTCACAAAGGTTAGTTAAATCCTTTAATCAGATTCGTCAATCTAACATTTTCTTTGATGAATATTTAGATGGTTCAGATACATATCCAAGGAGAAGAAGTTACAAGAAAGAGAAACTGGTCTGGATGAAGAAATCTGTCAAAGATGACAAGAAAGATGAGCTGAAAGGAAACACATCATGTGTACATACTCACAAAGCAAAGAAGAACAAAGAGCATAAAGGTAAACCTTACCTCATATACTCAAGAGATCAATTACTCAGGTTTTCAGATACTAAATATTATTGTTCTTACTGCTGTACACATGATCATATTCACAAGACCAGTGATCATTTCTGGTATGGTTCTTACTCTATAACCCCCATAAGAACTGCAACTAACATTTCTGGACCCAAATACCAATGGGTACCAAAGAAGAAAACTGATTCTTTGTTGCAGGCACCTCACGTCAAGGGGTAGTAAGAGAACAATGGCTTTTGAACACAACAGTTCAAAACCCGGACTTCAAAGCTGAAAGATTATGGCTTCTAAGCACATCAGCTTAGGACCCGTACTTCAACGGAGTTTGACTTCTAAACACAACAGTTTAGGACTCGGACCTCAGCGATCAAAAAGACCTTACTCCTGTGTTTTTGCATCCGATGGATATGATGGTCTACATCCCAAGAGAATTGATCTGATATAGATTTCTCTGATATGATGATCTACAATTCAAAAGGGAGTGTCTAATCTCTATTCTATTTTAACTGATATATCTCAGATGCTTAATTTAAGGGGGAGTAAAGGTGATGATTTCTGATTACTTCAGATCAGAACTCATACTATAAAATGTTTTACTGCTTTCTGTCTTTTATTTTTGACTAAATGTTGTGAATAAAGTGGCTTCTGATCATTTGACAGATCAAGACCCGTTTTTCAATGTGCAAATAAGCATATTGTGCTAATATCCAGGGGGGGCTTAAAAGATTTAAATCATTATATCATAATTTCAGGGGGAGCTGAAAAGGTAAATATCTTCTGTCCTAGATCTCTGATTGTTTGAAAGATGAACAACTTTCGAACATGAAAAACAATTTCTTAAATGTTCAAATCACTTCTTATTCTCAAAAGATTTCATGAATTTAATAGTATGCTTTTAAATGTTTTTCATTTTCGAGCTTAATGTTTAACTGACCGGGTGTTTCCAAAGATCAATACTTGTGTATTATCTTGTCCATATACTGTCAAGTATTCACACACACCGGTTCAGTATTTCATTTGAATTTGTTATTACCATGTCTCTAAACGAACCAATTTTTCGATGGTAATACCCCCGTTTGCTTTCAAAGTTGTTGAGCATCATTCATCTTTTTCAAATTTGTGCCTATATTGCTAAATTGTTTATATTTGTTCATATAAACAAAATATCCAGTTCTTTGATTTGATCTGATTTTAATCATTGTCAGATTCTCAAAACAGTTCTTTTGATTTCATTTCATTCATTCAATATTCTAGTTTTGAGAAATCTTAAATGTTTAAAAATGCTCAAATTTCATTTCTGATTTTTGATGAGCATACATACACAGACATATAATTTCTTATGCTTTTCATATCAAGAAAATCATTGACCAGCATGTACTTTTTAGGAACATGGGATTCAGTGTGAGTGCTTAATAGATCTTCCATGGATTCACGATAACCAGTGTTTCCTACCCCGGAAGAAATCCTTTGAGTGATTGAGGGGAGAGGGTCTAAAAGAATTGAGTGTGGGAGTGATCTGAGGTAAAATGGAAATGAGAGATTGGTTAGATGTGAGCTTATATGTTTAAAAGAAAGAGGGTGTGAGATCAGAGTTAAAAGAATATCAGAACTCTGCACCAAACATCTTTCTGAGTCGGGCAGCCACATTACTGATTGGTTCACATTTCTTTGGTGACCATCATTGAAATAGGCAAATAGCCCATGTCATCTCATGCATTAACCCCACCAGCTACTCATTCTTTTCTTAAAAAGAGAATGTTTCACATTTTCTAGGGAAGCAGCAGATAATCTATTGGTTCTTCTCTTGGAAGATACTGATATTGAAAAAGAAGGAAAGTTGCCCCACCTTCGACCCTTTCTCATGCACATTGAGTCCATGTACAATCATTGATGTCTCAGTGATTTACATACTTCGAGCCTTATGAAACACAATCATTGTGCTAATTCTTTCAAACACAAGCACGAGCATGTTAGATCATAAATTGTATTCAAGATTAAAGTTAAAGTTAAGGGTTTAAACTGCAATTGTGCTAAAGTTAATTAGAGGGTTTAAATTGTAATAAGCTAATAGTTAATAGCTATTGGGCCTCAAGCCCGTTTAGCATTTAGTAAAGCCCAATAGGCATTAGGCCTGGGTATTTAATGTTTTGTTTATTTCAGTTTTAGGGTGAACTCTCATTATTATTACTTTCATAATTATTGTTTAGAGAGAGGTTGCTGTAATCCAAGGGTATCAAGAACACTCAAGGTTTAACAGTTTATACAAGGGATTGGTATGTTACTCTGATTTATATATCTCTTGATTATTATTGTGTTGTTTGATTACTTGATTGATTGTTTACCAACTAGATTAAACTGGGATAACAATTGGTATCAGAGCGAGGTCGCGGAGTACGGGGCTTTGCGCTACCATGGTTTAAGGAAATAAAGTTGCGCCTTCACCACCAGCAATTGCTTTTGGTGTAGTGGTAAGCGCTTGATCCTAACAAGTTAAGCGTGCTCGGGCGAGAGCAATCCTAGGATGGGTGACCTCCTGGGAAGCTCAAGCCTTGGGACCTAACAATTGGTATCAGAGCCTAAAGAATCAATTTTCTTTTGTGATATTACTGTTCATCGAGAAAAGTATTGTTCATCGAGAAAATTTACTGTTCATCCTATTTCATGAATCTGTTATCAAAATCACTGTTAATACATCCGGTCGATTAGTATTTACTTATTTGTGCTTTTGTGCTTCATTCGATCGAAGGATTGCTTAGTTGTTGGTTTAATTGTGTTATCGGTCGAATTAATTTTCTGGGTTTGGTTTCGGTCGAACCCCAGATATTCATCGTGTTCTTCGGTTTAGTCTTAGTGATTATCGGTCTTATATGTTAATCGATCATATCTGTTACTGTGGTTATCAATATTATTGTTCGACCGATAGTTATTCGACCTGTACCTTCGACCGGGTAGTCGTGATCTGCGGTCTTACACCTTCGACCGAATAGTTGTGATCTCCGGTCATTCCTTCGACCGGACCTTAGTATTCCCCGGTCTTTCCTTCGACCGGATAGGAGTATCGACCGGACCTTAGTGGTTTCCGGTCTAGCACTCGACCGGATACTTGTTACTCCGGTCTTGCCATTCGACCGGGTACTTGCTTACTCCGGTCATCCCTTCGACCGGATACCTGTTACTCCGGTCTTGCCATTCGACCGGTGCCTTGCATATTCCGGTCTTTGCTTCGACCGGTACAGTTCTAGGGGCGCTGCCCCCATACACCCGCAAGGGCGTTGCCCCTTGACCCCACCCGCTAACCGGGTAGCGGGACCCCCGTGCTAAGTCTGCGAAGGGGGACAAAGATTTGCTCTTGATCAAAATCTTCTTAATTTTTCAGTATTTTATTCATAGATATTAGTGCTTTATACTGTGTGCGAGGACTGCATTTGATTATTTTTGGAAATTTATTTTTTCTGAAAATTTTTGAGTGTAGTCTTTGCTTTTGATTCTAACGATCTCATCTAGTTGGTTGTCTTGGTACAGAAAAGTCTATTTACTAACCGTACAGCTAAGATGTCGAATCAGCTTCTCTCGATGGGTTCTCAAGTCAAACCTCATGTCCTCGTGGCAAATGAGTATCAGCAGTGGAAGACAAGAATGATTCAGTTTCTGAATCACAAGAACAGAGAGTTCATGACAATAATCATTGAAGGTCCCAAAACTCCAATGATCACAGTAAAGGGTCAACCTGCTACAGATTCCTCTCCTGAAATCCCTGACAGAGATATTCCTAAACCTGTTCAGTTCTTCACTGAAAAGCAGAAAGACCAGCTCAAGTTAGAAGAAGAAGCTCTAATCTATCTGACGATGGCAATTCCAAACGACATCTACAATCGTGTCGACAGTCAGAGTACTGCTAAAGGAATCTGGGATGAACTAGCAAGGCAGTTTGAAGGAAGTGAAGCTTCTATTCAAGCTAAGCAGAATCTGTGCATAAATGCTTACGAGGGATTTCATGCCAAAGAAGGAGAGCTGCTTTTAGATACCTATAATAGGTACAACATTATTCTCAATGACTTGCGGAGGAACAAAATCGCCAAATCTGCTTCTGAGATAAACTACAAGTTCATCAAGAATCTGAATCCAGAATGGAAGAACTTTGCTATCAACCTCCAGATGTCGAAGAATATGGCTCGATAAAATGTCACCGACATCTTCTCTACTCTTGCTCAACATGAGGATGAGGTGAGATCTATGAATAATGAGTCTAATCATCTGAAGGATTTTGTGGCTCTCATAGCCGGCAAAGGTTCTGTATCCTCTGCAAGGTCGAAGAAAAAGGCGTCTAAAGCTTTAGTTACCGAAGTTACTGACTCTGACTCTGATTCAAGCAATGAAGAACTGGAAGTTGATTCAGATCCTGATATTCAAAAGTTCTCTGAAGACTTGGCTCTCATTACGCGACGATTCAAGAATGATGAATACAAGAAAGAGAAGTATGAGATGCGATACAAGTCGAGGCATGGAAAGAGAGAGGAAGGACAAGAAGATCGGAAGGAAGATAGAAGAGAAGGAAAGAGAGAGGAGAAGCGAGAAGAGCGAAAGGATGAACCAGGAAGATGCTACAACTGTGGCAAATTTGGGCACTTCTAAAGGGACTGCAAATTCAAGAAAGTGAAGAACTCAGAGTACTACTCAAGAAAGTCACTGATTGCCAAGAAAGCTGAAGAAGGAAAAGTACTAATGGCTGAAGAAGAGAACTGGCTGTTCCAAAGTTCTGATGATGAGGAGCAAGCACATTTCACCCAAGTTTCTTACATGGCAAAGCTGGAAGGTGACGATGAAGACTCTGAGACACAATCCGAAGAAGCAAACTCTGGGGTAAGTGAAAATTCTGAACTTATTGAATCTTTAATGGCCCAAATACATGGCCTGAAAGATGAATTTGCTTTACTGAAAGGCAAACTTAGCTCTGCACATCAATCTGTTTTAAGCTTTCGTGATGAAAATGCTATTTTAAAAGTTGTTGTAGAAGAAAAGGAAAAGGAAAAAGATGATTTAAAAGCTGAAAAAGAGTCTTTAAAAGAAAAAATATCTGGTTTAGAAACAGATCTTGTGAATCTTAATGCTGAAAAGGGTGAGTTTCAAATCAAATTTGAAGTTTGTTATAAAGAAAGAAATGAAGCTTTCACCAAAATAAAGCAACTGGAGGACATTAACATGAAACGAGGTCAGACTGAACAGACATTAAATCTGTTGACCATTAAACTCCAAGACGAAAGGTTTTACAAACTTAAACCAGGTTTGGGTGTGCCAATTAATGAAATTCTGAAAAAGGCACCGGAGCACCTATATAATTTTGATAAATTTGGCTCCGCAATAAAACCCATTCCTGACATTCGCGCTACTTTTGTTGAAGCAAGTTCTCCTAAACCTTCTGAAGAGACCAAAGGTCAAGAAGAAATGGGAAAGAACAAGTCTGGTGACACTGATTCTCAAAATCTTTTTAAATCTGTTGGTTTTACATATGGTGATTTGAACGAAATCTATGCAACTCGAAAGATCGAATTTACTGAGTTTGAATCACTATTTACCACACCTTCTAAAGAATCAGTGAGCACCAACACAGTTCTACCTGAGACTGCATGCAAATTTGATGAGTATGAATCGGATGTTGATCCATCTACTATACCATCAGTCTCAACTCCCATTGCTTCTAAACCTTTACTTCCTGAAGAGGTTGAAGAAGTTACTGCTACTGCGGATGAATCTGGTGTTCAAAATGATAAAACGGAGTTTATTGAGTCCATGACTGAAGATACATTTTCTGAAATGATGAATACTTCAGACTCTGATCCTGTTTCTAATTCAAAGGGATCAAATTCTGTGAATGATCATACATCTGAATTGATGAAGCAAATCGATTTGTTGCAACAGTCTCTTGATGAGGTTGAAGATGAAAACTTTGATCTCAAACATAAACTTGAAAAGTCTTTAAAAGTAAATCAAGAGCTTTGCATAGAGATCAATGATTTGAAAGTTACTATGTTTAAAAATGCTTCAAGTGATAAACATATGTTCAATGATCCAAGCCGGAAGGTAAGAACCAATCCAGAATTTGATGCTCCTGCAAAACCTACAGTTGTTTACTCTGACTGTCCTGAATATCCACCGAGTATTTTTGAAAAGGGTGAGACTTCAAAGAGCACTAGAAAAGAACCACCTTCTAAGTTAGAGACTAACAAGGTTCCTATTTCTGTTTCAGATATAAGAGGAAATGGAGTTGGGAAGAGTAAGAAGAATAAAGATCTTAGTTTGAATAAAAAGAATAGTTTGAATTCTAGTAGTTGTCCTACAGACAGTGTTATTTTGAATAGTACTTCTTTTGATAAACATGAATGTAAGATTTGTTCCGATAAATCTAAGTTTATGAATTTTGCTCGAAAGAATCTTTATTGCAAACACTGTTGGGATAATTCATTCAAATACTACTCCCCTCCTAAGTCCAAAAAGAATAAAAGCAAAGCTAAGCTGAACTCTAAGTCTAATTCTAATTCTGATTCTTCTACACAACCAAAAGTGTATCGTGCTAAGGTTGCCAATCCTACTTCTAAAAAGCACTTTCAGGAATTGAATGTTAAGATGGTTTGGAAATGGGTTCCAAAACCGCGTTATGAATGGAGAGTGAAAGTCAAACCAGATGATATTCCTGAGTTGCTTGATGCTAACCGCGAAGGACCTATCCTGATATGGGTGCCTAAGCAAAACTAATTGTCTCTTTTGCAGGCCTATCGATTGTGGGTAATAGATTCCGGATGTTCACGCCACATGACAGGATTCAAGCACCTCTTGCATAACTATGTGGAGGAGCCTGCCGGAGCAGGTAGATTTGCAAATTCTAAAGCCGAAGGCCACGTCAGAGGATATGGAATGCTCGATAACGGTGTTGTGAAGATTCAAAAAGTGCTATATGTTGAAGGACTTGATCACAATATGTTCAGTACCAGTCACTTCTGTGACATGCAATATCAAGTCCGCTTCACAACCACTCATTGCTATCTAGAAGATCACGATGGTTACGAAGTCTTCAAAGCTGAGCGCCATGGAAATCTATACTATGTAGATTTCCCTACACTGTCTGCCACACCTCCAGTATGTCTACTAGCCAAAGATTCTAAAGCACAATCATGGACGTGGCATCGACGCTTGTCTCATCAAAATTTCCGATCTATAGCGAAGCTACAAAGACAAGGTCTGGTCAAAGGTCTACCAGAAATGAGGTTCGAAAAAGACTCACTCTGTTCCGCATGTGAGTTGGGCAAAATGAAGCGTAGCTCCTTCAAGTCCAAAGCTGAATCATCGACCTCATCAGCACTGGAACTTCTTCATATGGACCTTTGTGGCCCAATGCGCACAGCATCTATCAACGGAAAGAAGTATGTGTTGGTAATGATAGATGACTACTCTAGGTATACATGGCTCGAGTTTCTTCGCAACAAGTCAGATGCACCAGAGTTGATTATCGCTTTCATCAAGCGTATTCAAGTACGTCTTCAACTGCCAGTAAGAACCATTCACGGTGATAATGGCACGGAGTTCAAGAATGACACCCTGAAGAGTTATCTTACTTCCATGGGTATTTCACACAACTTCTCCGCAGCCTACACTCCACAGCAAAACGGCATTGTTGAACGGAAGAATCGCACTCTGGTTGAAGCAGCTCGTACTATGATTGCTTACTCAGATCTACCCATGTACCTTTGGGCCGAGGCAGTCGCTACAGCATGTTTTACACAGAACCGTACCATTGTGGTCAAGCGATTTAATAAAACAGCATATGAGTTAATTAACAATCGTACACCTACACCGTTAGTTTCTGACTCTACTAATACTTAATCTGTCTCTACAGATAGTTCATCTGGAAACGAAGTCCCGAGCACTTCAACCGCTAGTCCAGAAGCTTCAGTGTCAGAAACACGAGTACAAGATGTCCCGAGTACATCTGTGGAGCAACCTACCGTACAAGATGACAACGATGCATCAAATACGCAACAAGTAGTTGATGCACTACCAAGCACACATCGTTGGACTAAGGATCATCCCCTGGAAAACGTGATAGGTGAAGTACAATCTGGTGTCACAACAATATCTGCAACAACTAACTTCTGTATGACTACTCATGATTCAAGCGGGAGTATTCCAAATCTTGATAGTGTGATTATTTTCCAACTGTTGTTAACGAGAAAGGAATCATTTTCATAAATGATTGCCATTGTTTCTTTCACTTATGCAGGTTGGTTCAAGTGACTATGGCTTCTAATCACATCGGATTAGAACCCGCACTTCAGTACTCTATCTATTTTTTATATGCTTTATTTCCTTACTTATTTAAAAAAAAAAAAAAAAACCAATAGTGATTTAAGGGGGAGAATATCTGTGATATTAACAGATTTTTGGATACTTAAATGCTTATCTGATCGTGTGTTCTTAAAGATAAATACTTGCGTTTTATCTTGTCAATATACTTTGTCAAGTATTCATACACATAACGGTTCAGAACATTCTATTTTGACTTTGTTATTACCATGTATCAAAAGTTAAATCTTTCTATGGTAATACTCACGTTAGTTGTATTCACTGTTGTTTGAATCAAACGTCATTTCATTTGCTTTCATTGAAAATATGTTTATATATTGTTCATATAAACAACATTCGGTTTTGATTCTCCAGCATAGTATTCTTCATGACAAATCGTCTATAAGCTTAATTGAAAACTCCTTAAGAGCTTAAATCGTCAAACTCTTTTAGTTTCAGGGGGAGAATTGCATCGTCAAACAACTTCTGTTTTGACATCTCCGAATATTATATTCTTCATGTAACAAGTGGTATTTGTGCTTACATGTACAAAACTCCTGTTGAACAGCATGTACTTTTAGGATAATACATGGGATTCAGTGTGTGAGCTTAACAGAACTTCCATGGATTCACGATAACCAGTGTTTCCTACCCAGGAAGTATTCCCTGAGTGATTGAGGGGAGAAGGGTCAAAAGATTTGAGTGTTGGTGTGTGAAAAGAGGTAAAATGGAAAAGAGAGATTGGTTAGACGTGAGCATTAAAAGAAAGAGGGTGAGAGAACAGAGTAAAAGAATATTAAACTCTGCACCAAACTTCTTTCTGAGCTGGGCAGCCACATAATCTGATTGGTTAACATTATTTGGTGACCATCATTGAAAAAGGCAACTAGCCCATGCCATCTCTTGCATACAACCCCACCAGCTACTCATTCTTTTCTCAAAAAGAGAATGTTTCACATTTTCTGGGGAAGCAGCACATACGCTATTGGTTCTTCATTTGGAAGATACTAATATTGAAAAAGAAGGAAAGTTGCCCCACCTTCGAACCTTTCTCATGCACATTGAGTCTTTGTATAATTTGTTGCTGTCTCAACAAGTTTACATACTTTGAGCCTAAAATGAAAAGCAATCATCTATGCTTAATTCTTTCATACACATGCACAAGCACACAAAAATATGTTTTCTGTCAGAACGTTCATAGATAACCATGTGTTATTCAATGATTGAATGGAAGACCTGGGGAGTCTACATCAAACCAGCTCCTTATATAGTAACTTTGTCTTACTCAGTGACTTTGTGTCATTGACAGACATTCTAACTGAGTCATTTGTTGATTCAGGGTTACACTTATTAACTGTTTGAATTTGAAAAGATTTGAATGGTTACTACTTTTTATTTGAATCTGAAAAGATTGAGATAATCACTCTTTCCATTTGGAGAAACTGCTCTTATTTCTAAACAGGGGTCGTTATATGATGAAGACTGTGCTTAAGTGATCATACACAATGGGGGAGATTGTTTTGCCAAGTTTTGATGATGTTGATTCTCACCACTCATCAAAAAGGGGGAGAAGATACAAAAAGGGAGAATACAAACTGAAGATCTGAAGATATTCAAATTTTCAAAGTTTTGAAGCTATCAACGTCATATCTGAAGATTCTCAAGAGAAAAGTGAAGACAAGAGAAGACCCGAAGACAATTGCAATTTTTTTTTAATCTTGAATCCAAAGGGGGAGATTTTTGGATCATAAATTGTATTCAAGATTAAAGTTAAAGTTAAGGGTTTAAACTGCAATTGTGCTAAAGTTAATTAGAGGGTTTAAATTGTAATAAGCTAATAGTTAATAGCTATTGGGCCTCAAGCCCGTTTAGCATTTTGTAAAGCCCAATAGGCATTAGGCCTGGGTATTTAATGTTTTGTTTATTTCAGTTCTAGGGTGAACTCTCATTATTATTACTTTCATAATTATTGTTTATAGAGAGGTTGCTGTAATCCAAGGGTATCAAGAACACTCAAGGTTTAACAGTTTATACAAGGGATTGGTATGTTACTCTGATTTATATATCTCTTGATTATTATTGTGTTGCTTGATTACTTGATTGATTGTTTACCAACTAGATTAAACTGGGATAACAGAGCACACAGAGAATTTGTTTTTCTGTCAGAACATTCATAGATAAACCTTGTGTTTTTCAATGATTGAATGGAAGTCCTGGGGAGTCAACATCAAACCAACTCCTTAAATTGTACATTCGTTGTACACAGTAACTTTGTGTTACTGTCAGGCATTCCTAACTGTTTCATTTGTTGAATCAGGGTTACCACGTTCATTATGTCTGAATTTGAAAAGATTCAGATATATACAGTTCATGATTCGGCTTTCAGATCAAAGCGCGCCATCTGTCAAAGGGGAGATTGTTTTTTCGAATACAAAGGAGATGATCAAAGTCTGAGCTGAAATTGATGAAGTTTTGATGATCATGATGCTCACATCATCAAAAAGGGGGAGAATTATAAAGATTCAATTTCAAAGTTTATGTTTAAAGTTCAAGTCAGAAATTCAAAATGCTTCCGCTGATTTAAAGTGAAAAGATTCTGAAAGGAAAATTCAAAGATTCAAGAAGGTTTGTTCTTCCAAAGATGGTCCAGAAATCATAGAGATGAAGATACAATTTTCAGATGTTTCAAAGTTTAAAGTCAAAAGTTTCAAGCTTTCAGTTTCATTTTCAAGACTTGTTGACTTTCAAAGCTTCAAAGTTCAAAAGACTTTCCAAGATTCTTCAAAGACTGAAAGAGTAAAGACTGTGAAAGCTTCAAAGTTTAATGTTAAAGAGACAAATGCTGAAGAATCAAGAGCTGAAGATCTGTATCAAATTTTTATTAAATCTTGAATATAAAGGGGGAGATTGTTAAGTCTAAATATTGTATCCAAGATTTAATTAGGAAAGTCAAAGTTAGAAAGTCAACATTGTCAATGTATTAGGAAAGTCAAAGTATGTTTTGTTTTTCTTAGTGGTTAAGTCTTGTATTAGGTAGTGGTGTAAATAGGTGTTGCTTTGTTAGAGTTGTGGTAAGAATCTTGTAATTACGTAGAACCATATTTGTGAGACTTGTAGCTATTCAAGATTTGTTTTCTCTCTATAGATTCTCTCTCTAATTCTTGTTCTTAATTGATCATATATTGAGTAATTGCTTAATTTTTTGGGATTTATTGTTTAACAGACACAAACATGTACCTGTAGATTTGCGATTACGTTGGCCAAGTGTAATCTCAACTCTACCTTACATGTTAGTTCCTATCCCTCATTACAACAGTTCCTATAGCGGCGATCCTATAGCATCCTAATTCTCGGTTGACCCACTTATAGTTTAAGTTTAGGTCCAAACAGGCCACCTAAATCGCTTAAACTATGGCTCTGATACCAATTTGTAAGGATCAAACAACAATCACAACCAAATGTATGAGTTCTATTCCTTAAATCGGTCCCAACATAACAATGTGATACGGAATAGTGAACACAAACCAAATATGTCTATTACAACCGAGAAATGTAAAGTAACTAGTTCTAAGCCGCTTCTATAACCAACTTTCTGGCTCAAGACATCTCTAACACTTCTCCTTTCCCTTAGACGAACCGGTAGCAGCCCTATTACCTGAAAATAGTTTTAAGGAAAAAAAATAGGAAGCGATGATTAGACCAGAAGGTCTAGTGAATTCCCGACCTCGTCCGCTTTACAAGTATTTCAGAAATATAAACATTTTGATAAGAAATATTCTCAACCTTCATAAAATAAACGATTAGTGACACTTTGCAAACCTTATCAGTAACTCAGGACCTCTCGTCCTCGGGGCCCCCAGTCGATCCCTATACGGTCCCCTAATTGATGTCGTTATCAATGCGTAGGAAACAAATTCCGTACACACGACTCAACCATCCCCGATGATTGAGATTTAACCATGATGTTTATTTTTCAACGCAATATCAACCCAAACGGAGAGCAATAAAATGAAATACACCCATAGTGTTTCAATAAATCATGTGCATATCATCAATAATAATTCTGATAAAAAAAACTGTAAACATTAAGTCTAATTTACTGCTTATAAAATAGACCTCCAATTTTGTAAGAATTGTCAAATAGGAACTCACCTGGTCTGAATGACGATTTCCACAGCAAACCACTATCCCAAAATTGGAAATCTTACTTTTATTAACATAACAACATTATAAACCAGGCTATGGTAAGGACTTCTCGCTAGATCGATTTAAGAATATAAGACCCTACACCACTACACCCCGACTGCCCCGGTCGACCTCTCTCAAGCAACATCGGTCAAAGATCACCCCGGTCCAGTGGTGATACCGGTCGGTCGGAAGTGATAACGATCGTGTGATACCGGTCAAGCGATATTGGTCGAGCGATGACGATCGAGCGATGCCGGTCAAGCGATACCGGTCGAGCGATGCCGATCAAACGATACCGGTCGGGTGATATCGGTCAAGCGATACTGGTCGAGCGATGCCGGTCGAGCGATGTCGGTCAAGCGATACCGGTCGAGCAATGTCGGTGAATAATCATGCCTAACTTTTGCGGCGATGAAATTTACAATAAATCGGGAACACACGCAGCCGAAGGAACTCTCGAATTCCTCTCATTCTATCACTAAGTAAATAATTACATTAACCTCCATCCTTAACTTAACATAGATTTCGCGATTTTAAACCACTAAATCTTCCCTCAACACTTCTAGACTCAACCCCAACTCTAACCAGATTACTCCTCAACATTTACACGAAACAGAGATATAAAGTATTTAGAAGTCTAGGTATTTACCTCTTGGGATGAATCTAATCGCGATTTGATTTCTCGCTCCCGATCTTCCAAGCTTCTGTCGATCTCCCTTCTCTTCCTCTAGCCGCCGCACCCTCACCAAAGGTTTACTGTTTTCTATTTTCGAAGAATGAACAGTGCCCTAGAGTTTTAGGCTGTAAAAATCCCAATCTTCCATTTTAACCCCTTTAACTCTTTTATTTTCCCTCTTAGCACCTTAGTTCACTTATTTACAACAGAAAAAGAAAAGAAAATAAAATTTATACGAAGAGTCTCTTGCTAACGAACGTTACATCAAACCCCAAAGAATTCTCAAAATTCTTTAATGATCCACTCTTGAATTTGATAAAGTCGTCCTTCCAAGGGCGTACCAATGCGCTCTCCGGTTAGCTGGTTAATGCAGATCCGCTATCACTCAACTTCGATCTACTCTCAAACCTCAAAACATTCCCTCAATAAGATCTTTACCACATCAGGAAAACCTATACACATCAATACTTAATTACCAACATCTAATCTTCCATTAAATTCCACCACCGAGAGGTCAACATTCCTCATGATCTAACGGGAACACTTCCAAACATCTCAAGATTCATGGACTTCAAGAAAACAAGTCGACTCCTAAAACCAAAATGGTGATATCGAAAACGTGGACATCCCGCCCAATATTTCATTCTAGAAGCATGGTCGCATTAAAGTTGACACCTAACGGGGACTAAGATTCCGAATCTTACATCCCTAACAAACGGATCACACTATTTATTTTGTTCACGAAAACCCATTAAGACGGTACACCGTTAATATATAATATGATGTCAAACAGACAAGCAACCCATCAAATCGAACCCAAACAGGCGCAGATAATCCCACAAGACCTTATCCCTTAGGTTTACCGAAACAGAAAGATCACGCCTTAATTAACTGGGAAGACATAGATCTAATACATCCATTATTCATGCATGCACAAGTCCAAAAATGAAACCCAAAAATTCAAGACTGCAAGCAAGTCGGATCATCTGACGCTGCAATTCCCAAGGACTCCTCTAGTCCCTAATTACAACTCCTTTTACTTTAGGGGTTTAAATTTATAGCCACAATGAGTTCAAGGTTTTCCAAGCTAATACGCCAATTTGAAATTTACAAAACTTTCAAACGCAACAGTTTTATAACAATCGATCGTACATATAAAATCTACTACCGCTTACCCGGTAGGTGTGCACAGTGGCCACATACGCCACACATATAAAACCATTTCGAAAAAGATTTGATCATTAACACACGCTTATAATGACAATAAAAGAAGATGGGCAACAAACTTTTCAAATGGACCACTATGGTCCATACATGCATTAATTTTTGTCGTCTACATAGAATAATTTTCTGTATTAAAACAATGTGCAATAGATGTTCGTCCGGTCGCCGACACCCGTGTCATCAGGTCACCAACTTCCATGGCCTTCCGACACTGAGCACGAGTTTATCCTCGAAATACCTCTGATGGCTTAGTGTCAAATCTACTAGGCCACAACCTCTACATATAGGTACGATGTCTCACTCCTCACGAGTTCATCACCATAATACCAAGGGTCCCGGAATCAGACTTGATAAGAGATCACCTCCGCAATACCCACGAAATCCTGGAGTCCAACCCATATGGGTTCCTCTCCGTAATACCGACCACCATGATGCCTACATAGTATTGTTCTCAAAACGAGGTCATCAAGACTCCTCAAATATCAATGTGACTGACTCACATGACTATGGATCAAATGCATTTACAGTCTAAATTATATGGCTCTAAAATGAATGTCCAATGCACCCAAAACATGTAATTTCCAATAATTATGCAATAAATGCATTATATGTTTAAAGATCCACATTTAATGGTTAAAGTCGGAAAAATGTCCATGAAACTCATCTAAGTTAAACTCAAACCAATACGCACATAATGCACTTGACTAATTAAATAAATTCATCATAAACCACATGAGGTGAAAAGGCATATTTTCCAATTTTTAATAAACATATGGCACCTAGAATACAATTAGGTCCACGAACCGACATTTTATTGAGACACAATGGATAAAGGTCAAAACCGTATGGTTTTCATTCTGAAAATCCTCACAAGTCATAGAACAACGATCATCACAAATTTCTATGTTTATGATTAAAAGGGGCTATCATATGACCCTCAAAAGTTCATAAGTTGGATGATGTTTGAAAACAACATTTAACCTAAAACAAGGTTAACAAAACTCATTTTAAGAGTCAAACAATAATTTAACCAAAACATCCATATATCCAAGAAGTAATTTTGAAGAAATCTGTAAATTTTGGTGTGTGAAAACACCTAATAAAACCTCTTAAATGATCTTTAAGGATAATCCCAAATATACTCAAAATCGTAAAACTCATCAAATATGAATCAAACTCATAAAAATGTGTTCAAATCCCAAATAGAGATATTTTGACATGTATATAATTTTGCAAAGCAACTTGAGCTTCCTTTGGTGAAGACTTGAAATCTTCTTGTGAGTTCTCTAAATATTTAGATCCAATACTCCCACAAGGTTTTCTTACCACAAATGTCCCTAAAATTCCATCAAAATAGAAAGACATAGAAAGGCGATGAAGAACATTAAAACCCCTAGCTTTTTGGGTGAAGAGATGGGGAGATTACCTTAACCATAAACTCTTGAATTCACCAAGAATATTAAATCTTCTCCTATATCTACTTGAAAATCTTCAAAAATTGAGTCTATATGCTCAAGAATCACCAAATCGGGTAAATGATGAGAAAGATACGACCAAATGAAGAAAAGCCCCAAAAATCGCGATTTAAACCTTCAGATTGATTCCAGTGGCCTTTCCCGCAACTTAAGGTCCAGTGGAAAGTCGCACGCTTCACTTGGGCATGCTACATAAACTTAAGCGGTCTGGGTCGCGACCTAGGGTTGCACGCCAGGTCGTGGTGCTCTGTTTTTCGTCTTTTTCTCCCATTTTTCGTGCCAAATTCAATTCTCGATGGTTCCAATATAATCCGTACATAAAATATTATTTAAATATTCGTCCTAAAGGTCAAACTACTTCCAAAATTATAAAGCAGAAACTCCAAAATTATTGGTGTTACATATTACACCTGCTATTTCAGTGATCTAATGTTACGGATTCTTCTTCGCAACATGGAGATAAGACCAAATTCAAACCAATGCCCAAATTATTCAATGCAACCCAAACCGGAAGTTTACCATGGAATATACACCATAAAAATGTTGATCTTTATTGGAATAAGAGTGTTCTATCAAAGTTCTGGATAAAGACCACCGTTTTCGCGAAATTTATCTTCTAGCAAGACTTTCAACTTTTTGACCAAGAACCCATCAAAAGCCACCACCATTTGTCCATACAATCATCAAAAGGTTGTATGCTTTGCATAAGAGAAGTCAAATCTGCTAGCTCCTTAGTTGCCACCCTCTCATATCTCTAGCCCGATCCCACACCAGTCGTGCATGCCTTCACACCAATTACCTCTATTCCTCACTTTTACATCGCTTTCCTTTTCCAAGTTTTATAACCTTGGAAAACGATCACTCCAACAAAAATTCCGGACCGCTCCCTAGATAATGAGGAAACGATTAAAGAATGTACTTACTGAAATAAAAGAACCTAAAATCTCCAAAATCTATTTTACCCATTTTGATAGAGCTATTGGAGAGCAGTGGTCCAATTACCGCTCATTTGAGTTTTGTTAAAATACCGATTATAGATCATTTTTGAAATGCAACAAATCAAATGAACAACTATTCTATTAAATATGTTGTTTTTACCATTGTAATGATAAATCATGATTCTGTACGGTTGAATGATTCAAATAATAAAATTTTAAAAAATCAATTTCATGTTAAAATACACATACACACGTAGCTCGTAAAAGCGTTACTAGTTTTTAAATACGGTCGTTCATAATACATCCATGTGCTCGTAAAAATTCAATCGATCTTTATGTTAACAAGATCTTCTAATAGTAGATACAATTGACAGAAAGTCGTGTTTTTACCACAATATATGTATTTGTATTATTTTATAAAGAGTAAACTACTTCTAAAACATTACATAAAAACAGACTTCATCATGAGAAATTACCGACACTGTTAATTATTAACAGTCATGGAGGAAACTTCGACGACTACAAACCCAAAAAAGAGGTTGTTTACGAATGGAGTATCGACAAAGAAAAGGTCTTTGGAGTATCGTAAAACTACTTACTTTTATTTAATTCTTATTTTCGTTAACATAGTTTTTAAAGAAAAAATACGTTTAAGAGTTCATTGTTTAAAAAAAATCTATTTTTCACACATAATTTCAAAAGAAATTCAAAGAAGAGAAATGGTAAAAAAAGTCAAACTATAAATTCTTGATTAGGAATTTTGTAAACTGTAAACCCATATATATATATATATATTAAAATATCAAAAGAATATATTTCTTTTAAATACAATTGTTAAAGTCATTTTTTTTTCTTTTAGATTTTTGGTGGGACAAGGTGAAGTCTCCCTAGTTACTTTTAATGGGTCAATACCTAAATATAGAAGAATTTGGATGAACACATTAATGCACATGTCCTACTACCTAATGCCTATATGGGTTTTATATACCCGCAACTCTAACCGGCCTGCACAGAGCCTGCCTCTGAGAACATCAATGTAAGGAGGCATTTTTTTGACTCACTCAAAGGCTAAGGCAGGGAGAAAGGGGGGGGGGGGGGGGGGGGAGGGGGGGTGTTGCGATCGAACTCAGACCTGTTATGTATTTGAGCAAAATCACCCCACTCATTTGCCAACTAAACTACATACCGGAGGCATAAATCCCAATATTATTATTCTTGTCAAAATTTTTATTAAATTTTCTTTTTCAATTTAAAAATATGTAATAACCAACAAATTCTACAAAATGATAAAATGAATATTCTAAGGGTAGGAACCAATTTTTATTTCAACGGATTATCCAAAACTTTTTTTTTAAACGTAGAAAGTATGAAAGAGATGATAAAAAAACTTCAAATTTGGATAACTCTATAAAAACGACTACTTAAAATAAATAAATGATTCTTTATTATTCTCACTAATAAGTTTTAGCGAGAAAAATTATTTAAATGCATTGAATATTTTAATAATATAATTGCTCTTGTAATCTTTAAAATAAAAAAATTTGTTGAAGTCAATGTAATTTTGTTTTTAAATGTTTTGATTTTTTATTTTAGAGTGATTTTTACGAATTTTTTGTAGTTATGAGGTAAATCTTTAATTAAGAGGCAACCTTTGAATAGTTCAATTAAGAGGCAACCTCTTAATAGTTAAGAGGTAAATCTTGTTTGGCAAAAAAAAGGTTTGCATCTTAATGGTTCCAAAACCATCTGAATGATTTATTGTTTTGACCATGTCTTAACCATTCAGAGCCCTTATTTCATCCTGAACAATTAGCAAACAACTATATTTCATTTCGCATTATATCATAAGAGCCTCTTAATCATTCTGATCACTTAATCATTCTGCACCTCACCATTCAGCAACTGCCAAACAACCCTAAATAAAAAGTTTTTAAAATATTTAATTGCAAATCCAATCAATGGCATGTGGGGCAAAAAATTGTGGAAGCAAAACAAGTGACTGGGCCACCTCTATTTGTTAGAGGAGAAAAAAGTTATTCGATTTACATCAGGATTCGTTTTACACGAAATCGAAATCTATAATTTAAGGAACATAAATATATGAATATTGTAGGCGGACTTGCTTAATATTTTTTATATTCAACTCAAAGTTTTTTTAATTTTGAAGACAAATGTTTCTTTTATAATTAATTCGGTATAGTATTTTTTGTTTAATAATACTATGTTGGTGGAAATTTCAATATGGGAGATAGATTTTATGTTTCGTTTTAGTTTAAAGCCCATAATATGCCCAAACCGCCTAAACCGGTGCACCATATCGCCTTTCTGTGGTCCGATTTGACCGGTTTGGTATTTTGCTACCAAACCGCTCGGTTTGAAAATTTTCTAAACCGCCATGACGGTTTGGTTTGTGTTTTGGGGGGTTAAACCGCCAAACCGGACCGCAAACACCCCTATCCATCTCATAGAAGTGTATGTTTCCTTCTTTTCTTGAAATTTTGACAACATAAGCATACCATAAAAATAGAATTTCTTTTATCCTTTCACTTTCATCTCGTTATAAAATATTTTACTAGATAACATTGATAATATTTTACTTTGTAACATACTTATATACTTGATATTAAATTCAAAACACATAAATGTTTGTTTTATGAAATTAAAACGATTAATTAGTATTTTGATAAAGATCTAAAATGAAATTTATATTATATTTGTGACAACCAACAATACTTTGGAAATTAAAAATAAAAGTAGATGACAATATTAACCAAGATGGAAACGTTTTTTATATTAATTGCGACAATGAACTGTTTCACATAAACGAACAAATATCTAATATGTCACAAATTTATTGATTGAAAGTTGTTCTTACGTGTGATCAAATGTTTTCTTCTATTGATTGGCACCTAAGACACATATATGTGCTAGAGGGTACTCTGTAAAGTTATCACATTCGAGGGACATGCTATTAAGGATAAAAGTTCAACTTTGTGTTAACGTAATCGTCCGTTAACACATTGATTGCAAACTAATCGACTTTAGAATTATTTCTTGTATAAATAAAATACATTTAAAGTTTATTCTTTTGAACTAAAAAGAACATTTATAATACCAAAACAAGGTTTACATTATTGTTGTGTGTGAAAATTATTTAGTTTTAAAGAAGAAATCTCCCTTGAGAGGGTCCCCTACACAAGTGGTAGAGATGTTTGTGGAGAAAACACTTGTATCCCTTTTGTCCCCACCTATCTAATATTTATGTCGTTCTTGACTAGTCTATATTATATATGGATGTGTAAACTTCGAATGGTCAGAAAACTAGAATCCAATAGAACCAAAAATGAGGTGTTTGTCTAAAACGCAAATATTCTGTAACACCCTAAAAATGGAGTAACAAAATTTTCGGAAAATGGAAATGTCGTTTATAAAAATGCCAAAGCATGAGGCTCCCAAAAATGGGGAAATGTAGAAACATGTTTAGTTACAGTTTGAAATTGAAAGGGAAATAAACAACAACCTATTAATCTACTTCCTTAAGCAAAAATAAGATTACAAAAGGGGTGTTGTCTCTAACCAAACAAAAGTCTTCATCGAAAGAAATGTGCACCCACTTGCACTCCCCAAGCTCTCACGGGTCCGTCTAAACATTCTTAGATGCGACAACACTAAAACCTGAGATACACATAGACACCAAACAAGTGTTAGGCCAAAAAGCCTAGTGAGGTTGAATGACAAGTAATAAATGCATGAATGAGAATTACATAGCTTATACCAATGATTATATCCATTGCCGGAATAAATGGGGGAGAGCCATAACACCAATCAAATTCCACCCAAGAGACGAGATACCCTAGTGTCAACTTCCATGAGCGACATCACAAGGCTCGACACATCCGAGGGAACAACCAGGCATTGCCCCAAATGGCGGAGGTCTATGTACATACCAACACGGTGGCACCCAATACTATGTCCTCCTAGTATCTATTTGACTTGGTTCATCCAATCAACTCATTTACAACTAATGAGGCATAACAGTTCTCACAAGATATATATATATATGTATATATATATATATATATATGATGTCAATATGAGTCATATGATCCAAATATGAATACTCATACACAAAATATGATATTATACGCTTCATAATAGTTTAGTGTTGGTCCCAAAGATGCTTAACAAGTTTGTAGAAGGGGGGGTTGAATACAAACACAAAATTTAAAGTTTAATAAATTGTTTATTGATAAATCAAAATACAATTTACAAGTTTGTTGCGGAATAAGATTAAGTAAGAACGTAATCTAAACAAACTTAAGAAACACTAAGATGGTTGCACAAGAATTAGAGAATGGGGATTGAAAGAATATAGAAAACAAGGGTTTCTATATTTGTTAGAAAAATTGAAGGCTGAAGGCTTCTCTCAGATAGAGTCTCGATCTTTTTATTTATACCCTATGCATTAAATGTATGGCATAGTACTTTACACGTGTCCTTCTATGGTTGGTTGCATGCGTCTGACTTTTGGAGACATGCTTTTGGCCGTATGATGAACAAAGTAGATATCATAGTTGTTGTACGAAATATTGCAGAGGTATTTCTTTTCTGACACTCGTACTATGTGTGCAAAGATAAGACAAAAGAGACTTGAGGTATAAGCAATGTGATTATCGATCACTAAATATCTCTTCATTCTTAGAGATAGAAAGAAGTTCAACTATCGTTGAAGCTTTTCCTCAGGCTCCTTCGCGTGTGAGTAGACTTGTCTTGTTTTCGTTGATATCCGCATCAGGTCATGAGTAGACTTGTCCTTTGTTCAGCAACTTTGTCTTCGATTCAACAGTGAACGTCTTTTGTCGCAAACTTGTCTTCAGGGATTACGTCTACTGTTTACATGAGAAATCATCAACGATACTGAACACACTCAGTATTTAATCGCTGATAGTGAAACACTTATACATACAGAAGTTAAACGTATTTTTCACTAAGTATAACAAAGGTTCATTATCAAATCACTGAGAGAGTTAGATCAACAATCTCCCCCTATTTGATGATGACAAAGTAACTATGAAGAAAATTACTTTAAGTTAAAATAAAGGATAATCAGGATTCATAACATAGATGTCCCAATTACTTTGAGAGATCTTTTACAGTACTGATGGATTTAAGTATTTCACTGAAATTTTCATTAATTCAAAAAAAAATTACAAGTGAAGATATGAAAATTACAAGTACAAGTGAAGTTTTAATCTACTGCAAGTCTAACTAATAGATTACATGAAACAAAAGAAAATCTATCAACTATCTAGATAAGACTTCAGGACCTTGATCATATAATCTGGTACTATCTTTCCTTTCTGTCTTCGATCAGCTGATTCTTGTCGAATGAGAGTCTTGATCGGTTCAGCTAAGGGAGAGTAAGTACACCATAAGCATAGAAGGTCTTTGAGATGACTTAGAGGGCAAAGAGGGATTTCAGAGACTCTTTGGAACCTGAGCTGACCTTCATCATCTCTGAAGAAGATTCCAAAAGGTTTCTTTAAAATTTGACCTGGGATGAATGGTCCACCAGGAGGCAGAGATAGATCAAGAACTGAGAGATCAGGAGGAGGCCCGAACATTGCTTCTTTAGAAAACTTGATGGAGGTGTCATTTTTTATCACTACGAAATTTTCAGAGGAGGAGGAGGCAAGCTTTCTCTTAACTTGTTTTGGCTTAGGTGGAAGAGCTGAAGGCACCTTCAATATAGCAACGACTCTGTTGATGAGAGCTCCAACGAGACTTTCAAGATAGCCTTTGTACCTTGATTTTGATTTCTTCAGTGCTTCTTTGAACTCTAACCACCCAACGTAAACAAAGTGTTCCAGCCTTGACACGAACATAGCTTTTGAGCTTCCATCCTCTCTAAGTATCTCCATAGTGACTGATGTCCGGTCCTTCTTCTTTCTCCCAGAGATAGTAACAACAACGATCTTTACTGGGTCAGAGCGATAGTCCATCTTTTGTTTACACCATTCTACACTTTCATCGCTGACCTCTTTTTCTTTTGAGTGCTCCTCTTCAATCTCTTTCAGAATTGCAGCTTGAACTACCGCTGCATTCTCCTTCATCTTGTCGTCCTCAAACATGGACGCATGTATCTTAAGAGCTAAGTCAACATCTCTTCGGCAGTTAGCGAACAACTTTTCAGTCCTGACGGATTCTTCATATTTGGCTTTGGAGAGAAAGTTGAGTTCTTCTGGTAGAGACTGAGGAGGGATCTTTATTCTTTGACTTTCTAGATGAGAGGTCATCTCTGCTCTTCTTTTTAGTTCATCCTCTGACCATTTAGGTGGTCGAGAGGGCCTTCTGAGACTGAGTTCCCTTAAGTAGGGGAGAGAACTGTCTGATCCCCTTCTACTTTCCTTGAGTGGAAGAATCTGGAGCACTATCTTTCTGTCTCCCCGGTGCTTCATTTAAGACAATGCCTTTTGATACAGGTGTTGATGATTCATTTATTGCTGAATACCACAGAGAAGGGTCTTCATCCTCCTCATCATCATCATTAGTGGTATTGCCATCATCATCATTAGCGGTATTATCATCATCATCTTGGATTTGAAGATCAAGTTCTTCCTCGTCTTCTTCTTCTTCTTCATCCTCTTCTTCTTCTAATACTTGAGGAGAAGGAGGAGCTTGATCTTCAGTAATCTTTTCCCCCTCATCTTGAGAGAGAGGTTCATCAACCTTCTCCCCTTCAACATGGAAGAGAGGTTCTCCCGCTATTTCCTCCTGTGCTTCCGCTGAGTTTTATTCATTAAGATTCTTCTCCTCCTCTTTGTCATCGTCTTGGGGGAGGATAGGGAAAGGAACGACAGCAACATCAGCGACAGGTTCTTTGCAGGCATCAACATCCAGCTTGTCTAGACGTCCTTTGATCACTGGAATAGAAGAAGTAGCCTCATGAATAAATTCTACAACAATATTCGGAGACACTCTGTCATTCTTAGTGAATGAGGGAGTGGAAGCGGGAGCTGGTGCATTCACGGTTGACAAAATTTGAGCGAGCAACTGATTGGCAGTCTCCAGCTTGCCCTTGAGGTTCTTGACTTCGCTAGTTAGGTGATCAACATGGCCAGTGAGGAATTGGATTTTAGTTGTATTTCGGGCCATGTTATCCTTCAGCGTGTTGACCTCTGCCTAAAGAGAGCTATGCTGAGAAGCCTCAGCTTTGGTGGAAGTGGCAGCAGTAAGGGTCTTCAGCTCTTCACCCGCTGTATTTACAGCAGTGGTGTTGGTGTTGATGGAGGTAGAAAGCGAGATAGGGTGAGGTAAAGCCTCAGACCGGTCAAACACTTTCCTGCTCAAGATAGGGTACTAGAAAGGGATCATACGAAAGAGTCCACCTTTGCAGCGAGTTAGGTCACGTTGGCATTAATTGTGCTCAAAGTCGGACTTGAAACAGAAGTTAGCAGTTGAGAAAATTTATGCTCAAGCTTATTTAGAGAGGTGGGAGATGTGTATATGGTTTTGGGTTTATCTGAAGTGTCAAACGTGTTGAAAAAGTTCAAGTCTTTTTCAAATTGAGAGAAGGGTTGAGATATTTGAACCATGACAGGTCCTACATTTGCAGCGATAGAAGTTAGCTGCTGTAAAGTGGGAAGGTTAGTGACCAAAGAAGTAGAAGAAGAGATAGCGGGGATAGAAGAAGGAGCACTGGTGATTATTGAAATTACCTCAGGTGGGGCTTGAGTCACTGAGGAAATGGGTGTAGTCACCGGTGGTATATCAACGATTGAATTCACTGGTAAGGTTGTTGTGGTTTGTTAGGTCCATTTGAGATCAAGATTGGTATTGATTGATAAGAAGAACAAGGAATCAAGGGATAGAAATCTGTAGTTTTATTGAAAGCAAGTAAACTACACTACTTGAGAGCAAATCAAATCATACGGTTACATTGAAAATGAAAGTTAACCAAAACTAGGATACAAGATTCCTATTTATACCCCCACATCCCTTGTACACAATTTATGCCCAAACCCATTACAAGGCCCAATATATAAAATGTAGATTACTTTATAAAACTTCTAAAGTGAACATAAAATATGTTCTAACATTCTCCCCCTGTTAATCATAAAATCACAATCAATCAAGCTAATTACTCAAGATTAAGCAATAAAGATCAAGAACTAGAGAGAGAAAGTCTAGAGAGAGAAAGTAGATCTTGAATTCCAATCACATGTCTCCGAATATTACAATGCAATGCTCTAGACGTAGTTACAAGATTACAAAGGACAAACCTATATATACAACCTAACTATTACAAAGCCTTAAAGGCTAAGGAAACTAAACATGCTTTGACTTAGACAATGTTGACTTTTACATCATTGACTTTCCTATTAAATCTTGGATACAATATTTAGACTTAACAATCTCCCCCTTTATATTGAAGATTTAAAAAAAATTTGATACTGAAATTCAGCTCTTGATTCTTCAGCATTTGTCTCTTTGAAGCTTTCACAATCTGAACTCTTTCAGCCTTTTGAAGAATCTTGAAAAGTCTTTTTAATCTTTGAAGTTTTGAAAGTCAACATGTCTTGAACAGGAAATAAATTTCTTGAATCTTCTGAAAAACTTTGACAACTTTGAAACAAACTTTGAAACTTCTGAAAATTCTTTGAAACAACTTGATTCTGTATCTTCATCTCTTTGATCTCTGGACCATCTTTGGAAGAACAGACTTTCACAAATCATCTTGAATTAACTTTGAACAATCTTCTTCAAATACATTTCTCTTTGTAACAGCGGAAGCATTTTGAACTTTCAGAATATCTTCATCAGACTTTGAAGATCTTGATCCAAACAAACGTTCGTCAGACTTGAACTTTGAAATTGATCTTTGTATAATTCTCCCCCTTTTTGATGATTGAGAGCATCATAATCATCAAAATTTCTTCAATTTCAGCATAGACTTTGATCACCCCTTTTGTAACCAAATAACAATCTCCCCTTTGACAATAGGCGCACTTTGATCTGAAGAGACGGATCATGAACAATATATATCCGAATCTTTTCAAATTCAGACATAATGGACGTGGTAACCCTGATTCAACAAATGAAACAGTTAGAAATGCCTGTCAGTAACACAAAGTTACTGTGTACAATGAATGTACAATTTAAGGAGTTGGTTTGATATTGACTCCCCAGGACTTCCATTCAATCATTGAAAAACACAAGGTAATTCTATGAATGTTTTGACAGAAAAACAAATTCTCTGTGTACTCGTGCTTGTGTTTGAAAGAATTAGCACAATGATTGTGTTTCATAAAGGCTCAAAGTATGTAAATCACTGAGACATCAATGATTCTACATGGACTCAATGTGCATGAGAAAGGTGCGAAGGTGGGGCAACTTTCCTTCTTTTTCAATATCAGTATCTTCCAAAAGAAGATCCGATAGATTATATGTTGCTTCCCCAGAAAATGTGAAACATTCTCCTTTTAAGAAAAGAATGAGTAGCTGGTGGGGTTAATGCAAGAGATGGCATGGACTATTTGCCTATTTCAATGATGGTCACCAAAGAAATGTGAACCAATCAGTAATGTGGCTGCCCGGCTTAGAAAGATGTTTGGTGCAGAGTTCTGATATTCTTTTAACTCTGATCTCACATCCTCTTTCTTTTAAACATATAAGCTCACATCTAACCAATCTCTCATTTCCAGTTTTACCTCAAATCACTCCCACACTCAATTCTTTTAGACCCTCTCCCCTCAATCACTCAAAGGATTTCTTCTGGGGTAGGAAACACTGGTTATCGTGAATCCATGGAAGATCTATTAAGCACTCACACTGAATCCCATGGTCCTAAAAGTACATACTGGTCAATGATTTTCTTGACATGTAAATCACAAGAAATCATATGTCAGTGTATGTATGCTCATCAAAAATCAGAAATGAAATTTGAGCATTTGAACTTTGAAGATTTCTCAAAACAAGAATATTGAATGAATGAAATAAAGTCAAGAGAATTGTTTTGAGAATCTGACAATGAATTAATCAGATCAAATCAAATGGTTAGGGTATCAAAGAATTGGATATTTGTTTATATGAACAAATATAAAAAATTTATCAATGAAAGCACAAGTATGAAAAAGATGAATGATGCTCAACAACTTTGAATGCAAACGGGGGTATTACCATCGAAAAATTGGTTCAAATTTGAGACATGGTAATAACAATTTCAAATAAAATACTGAACCGGTGTGTGTGAATGCTTGACAGTATATGGACAAGATAATACACAAGTATTGATCTTTGGAAACACACAGTCAGTTAAACATTAAGCTCAAAATTTGAGAAACATTTAAAAGCTCACTTCTGAATTCCTGAAATCTTTTGAGAATAGAGAAGTGGTTTGAACATTTCAGAAAATGTTTTTCATGTTCGAAAGTTGTTCTTCTTTCAAACAATCAGAGATCTAGATCAGAAGATTTTTACCTTTTCAGCTCCCCCTCAAATCATGATATAATGATTTATGTCTTTTATGCTCCCCCTGGATATTAGCACAATATCCTTCTTTGAACATTGAAAAACGGGTCCTGATCTGTCATGTGATCAGAAGCCACTTTATTTACATCATTTATTCAAAAATAAAAGACAGAAAGCAGTAAAACAATTTTATAGTATGAGTTCTGATCTGAAATAATCAGAAGTCATCACCTTTACTCCCCCTTAAATTAGGCATCTGAAATATGTCAGATAAAACAAGATAGAGATCAAACACTCCCTTTTGAATTGTTAGACCATCAATATTAGAAAAATCTAGCAGTGAAAAAGTATAGGATAGAGATCAGATCAATTCACTTGGGATGGAGACCATCAATATCCATCGGATGCAGAAACACAGGAGTAAAGTCCTTTTTGATCGCTAAGGTTCGAGTCCTAAACTGTTATGTTTAGAAGTCAAACTCCTTTGAAGACCGGGTCCTAAGCTGATGTGCTTAGAAGCCATAATCTTGACATTGAGGTGCGGGTTTTGAACTGTTGTGTTCAAAAGCCATAATCTTTCTACTTTGAAGTCCGGGTCTTGAGCTGATTTACTCAAGAGCCATTATCTTTCTTACTCCGCCTTGACTTGTGTTGCCTGCAACAAAGAATCAGTTTTCTTCTTTGGTACCCACTGGTATTTGGGTCAAGAAATGTTAGTTGCAGTTCGTGTGGGGGTAATAGAGTAAGAACCATACCAAAAGTAATCACTGGTCTTGTGGATGTGATCATGTGTACAACAGTAAGAACAATAAAAATTATTACCTGAAAACCTGAGTAATTGATCTTTTGAGTATTTGAGATCAGGTTTACCTTTAAGCTCTTTGTTCTTTTTGGCTTTGTGAGAATGTACACATGATGTCTTCTTTTTCAGTTCATCTTTCTTGTCATCTTTGTCTGATTTCTTCATCCAGACCAGTTTCTCTTTCTTGTAACTTCTTCTCCTTGGATATGTATCTGAACCATCTATATATTCATCAAAGAAGATGTTAGATCGACGAATCTGATTAAAGGATTTCACTGACCTTTGTGAAGAGACATATTTCTGATTTGAACTCGAGGCAGAATTTTCAAGTTCTTTGATCTTTGATGCAAAGATGTCTCTTTCTTTCACAAGTTGATCAATCTTCTTTGAGAACTCAGACTTCGTCTTTTGCTCTTTCAGCGCAGAAGCAGACAGTTCAGACAACTTGGAAGTTAGCCTTTTGATTTCAGACTCAAAGATGGATCTTTCTTCTTCAAATCTTTTTTCTGAATCATTTCTCTGGCCGGATAATTCTTTAAAGAATCCTACATTCTTCTGTTCTATGGCCTTCTTTTCTTGAGCAAACTTCTCTCTTTCCAAAATCAATACTTTCTCAAAATCAGAGATTTGTTGAGAAAGTTTTAAGCATTTAAGCTCCACTATCTTTTTCTCTTCAAAACATTTCTTGGAGAAATCTGAGAACTTCTTTGAAAAACTTTTCTTTTCACTTTCAAAATTAGCTTTATCTTCAGTAATTTTTTGCTCCAAATCAGATATATTCTTTCTAAGCTCAGCATTCTCAGATTCCAATCTCTTCATCTTCTCTTTGAAAGCCCTCAGCTTGTTTTGAAGTTCAACTGATTTTGCTTGTAGCTCAGGTGATTTCTGTTCAGATGGCTTTGTAGAGTTATAATTTCTCTTTCTTTCTCTTTTATCTCTTTATCCTTCTCATAGATGATATCTGAAAATTTAGAAAGAGTCTTAGTACACTGTATACATTCAGGAGTTTTAACACAGTTGAACAATTTAAGTTGCAACTCCTGAGTACTTCTGAGATATTCTGAATTTTTTATTTTCAAGTCATTTCGTTCAGCTTCAATAACAGATATATAAGATTTGTATAAAAAAGAAATCTTGAAAAAGTAATCAGTTTGATGTGAATGACCGTTCCAAACTATATATCAGAAAATCAAAAATCAGATTGAATTGAAAATCTAGCACAAAATTTAAAATTTGAACAACACTAGATCTTGCGCAAAGTAGAATTTCTCGGAAGAAGTGAGGTGCGCAAACGAAGGTTTTCGCAAACAATGAGATACGCAAAGGATGGTTCTCGGAACCCTTAGAATACGCAAAGTAGGATTCTCGTGACAGGCTAAATATGCAAAGTATGTTTCTTGGAACAAGTGAGATACGCAAAATAGATTTGTGTATGAGTCTTGATGCGCAAAATACACTTTGCGTATTTGCCTTGATGCACAAAAAGATGTTCTCGTGATCCACGAAATGCGCAAAGTAGTTTTGCGTATACTGAAGGATACGCAAATGTAACTTTGCGTATCTTCCTTGATGCGTAAAGTACCCTTTTTCGATCCTTGTATTATGCGGAGAAACTTTTTGATGATATACTTGATGCGCAAACTAAGCTTTGCGATTCTCAAAGGATACGCAAACTAGACATCTTGAAGCTTGAAAACACTTGACCAAACCGATTATGAATCTTGCGCAAACCGTTTATGAATCTTGCGCAAAGTGTATCAAACTTGCGCAAACAGTGAATCTTGACAGTTTCTTTCTCAATTCGATTCAAACCTGCACATTTGATCTCAAGAACTTGTTAGAATTATCAACAAACAGTACGGAACATAGAAATATTGATAAATTCAGATTGAAAACAACAATTTGCACACATATGATCAAGAACAGAGACCGAACTTGAGTTGAAGAAAATTTCAAAAAACGAAAATTGGAATTGATTTTGAACAAAATACGAAATGTAATTTAAACAAGAATCAATCACCAATACAAATCGAACCCAATGAATTCATTTTCTTGCATAAAAAACGATTTTTCACATGAAATTCGGATGAACAGTACCCAAACTTGTTTTCTTGAAAAACTTTCGAAAAATTCAAATTTTCGATCCAAAACACAGATTTCAATTCAAATCATGATCAAATCTTTCCTGAAAAGTTTGGTTCAGCTCTAATACCAATTGTTAATCATAAAATCCCAATCAATCAAGCTAATTACTCAAGATTAAGCAATAAAGATCAAGAACTAGAGAGAGAAAGTCTAGAGAGAGAAAGTAGGTCTTGAATTCCAATCACATGTCTCTGAATATTACAATGTGAGCTACGTGGTTACAAGCTTACAACACCAACAACCTTTATAAACCACCTATCTAACAAGACTTAACAACTAAGGAAATGCTAAACTAGCTTTGACTTAGACAATGTTGACTTTTACATCATTGACTTTCTTAACAACTAAGTTTTGTAAAGTAATCATTCTCCCCCTAAGTTTTATGCAACACTAAGTTTTCTAAAGAAATCAAGGGGGAGAGGAGCTGAAGCTGGAGCTGATTAGAGAATGATTACTTTATAAAACTTAGGGGGAGAATGTTTGTGAGTCCAAGATCAATGAATCTCTAGAGAGAGAAAGTAGAGAGAGAGAACTTGAAAGCACAAAGTAATTGTATATTCAATATGTGCATGAAACCTTACAAACAAACAAGACCAAAGGGACTTAAATACCCTTGGTCAAATACAACACAGTATTAGACTTTAGACACAGTATTTGACCAAGCCTATAAATACAATGATTACTATAAAATCAGACTTAACAATCTCCCCCTTAGTAATCATTGGCGCTTTGGTCTTCAAAATTCATCTTCTAAATTAGCACGAACTATTAAAGCGACTTTGTGAAGCTTTCTGACTTTTTAAAAAAAATTCTTCTCAGCATCTTTCAGATTGATTTGTCTATGCTGCCTTTGACAAGTCTGGACCAGATTGAAATAAACTTGAAAGAACAGTCGGTTCATCAGCTTGTGCTCTATACGACACACCTCTTTTGAATAACCTTGAATGAACTATGGTGGTCGGAGCAGGAACAACAAAAGAATTAGTTGAAGCTGATAGAGTAGAATCTTTGAGCGAATCTTGATCAGGAAATAAACATTTGAGCTCTTTGTCTCTTAAATATCTCCTTTAACTTCTCTTAATTCTCCCCCTCATGACCTTGATGATCTGGATCAACTTGGTCATGCAATGTATTAGAGACGAGACAACTTAAGATCTGCAAAATCAAAGAAACGGAGAAAAACAGGAGAGGTTTGCGCAACACGCTGGTGGTGCAAAGTGAGGTTTGCGTTACACCAAGGTTGCGCAAAGTGAAGTTTGCGTTACACCAAGGTGGCGCAAAGTGAGGTTTGCGTTAGACCAAGGTTGCTCAAATCTGACTTAAACTCAGAAAAAATTACCTTTTTAAACTCTTTGACTCCCCCTACACAAATGCACTATATATGACAATTCAAGTTAGCATTCATATAAAGAAAATCAGATACTCCCCCTCAAAAACAGATAGGATCATTAAGAAAATTCTCCTTTTTCACTCCTCTTGAATAATGCTCAAACCCATTTCAAAAAGATATGAGAACACAAGAATGAAAAAGAACAAAGTAAAAAGAAAAAAAATATACTGAATATGAAATTTGAAACAACTAAAACATGTAAAAATTTAAAAACTAAACAAATAAAATTCTACTTAGTAAAATATCACATATTTATCAAACAGTTGAAATCAAATACATGTTGTTGGATACAAAGACAAGTTTCATTGCATATCAAGTTAAAATATGTTCAGTTTCAGAAACTTTCATCAATCTATTAAGTGTGCAATCATGCGAACTTCGATTAGCTTCAAGAAAAATGTAATTCTAAAAATATAATAGAGAACATTGCATGTAATCACACTAAGCCATCAAGAATTTAAGACTTTCACAGATTTACAGATTTATCGCAACTCAGAAATATCACCAAGTATCATGAGATGTGTGCTCATTGGCATCTTGACATTAGTGTGCTCTTTGGCATCTTTTAAGCATGTGCACTTTGGCATCTTTTGAATCAAAAAGTTTATTAAGTAAAGAACATGCCGTAAATGTAACTTTCTGTTTGACCCTATTGCAGGATTTAGGTCAGCCGCTCCCAGACCAGTTGGCCTTAGGGGACTAGGTGTCAAGCACCCCTTGGAACTTACTTTCCCAGATCAGAAAGGCTACATCGACATATCCTAAACCCATTCATACCAGTAGAACATGACTTTCGATCTGATTCTATTGAAGGATTTGGGTTCGATCACTCCTAGATCAAATGACCTTAGGGGACCAGATGACAAGCATCCCACAGAACTTACTTTCCCAAACCAGAAAGGTCACAGGTACAAACTTTTAAACTTAGAGATTTCTGATTTATAAGAATTTAAAAATCATCTCAAACACAAGGTTTTACGTCTAAGTGCTTAGCCCATATTTTCATTATAATCCAAAATTCCGACTTTTTAGATTTTCTAAGCATTGTAAACTATAAATATTCCGAATCGCACAACTTTAAAGCAGTATCAAAAGCTACAAACATGTTGCTGACTTTTCGACTTTTGTTAGAGCTGAAATGTGAACATATAAGAACTTTAATATAAACAAAGCAACTTTAAAATTTATCCTAAACACACATTTTATTCAAAAGAAAGAAAAAACTGTAAATCTTTTACTTTATAGAATAAAATTTGTAAAGATTTAAACTTTTAAAACTGAAAAGAATTTTTTTTTGAAAGCGCAAGTGTCTCAAAAGAAATATTGGGATGAACAAAATCCAAACGAGATTGAAAATGCTCAGATTCATGAAAAAATATGAGAAAACTGGAAATACATCACAGAGATAAAATGCAGCGGAATAAAAAGTAGATGTACTCACAGTATCTCGTTAGTCAGAAGCTATAAGCTTTGAAGAACGAGTCCTAGACTGATATGTCTAGAAGTCGTAGTCCATTGAAGTACGGGTTCTGAGCTGAAGTACTCAGAAACCAATTTTCTTTTACTCCCCCTTGACTTGAGGTGCCTGCAACTTTGAATCAGATTGAAATTTGGGAACCCACTTTAATTTGGGCCCGTGTTTGTTAGTTGCAGTTCTTATGGGGAAATATTTATAAGAATTGACAGTTAAAGCACGAGAAATATGATCACAAGAATGAACAGAATCATCAGAGGAAGAGAAAGCATAATCATCCGAACTAGAATCCGAGGAAGAATATGAGACATGTTTTGAAATTCGAATCATTTGCTTTATAGAATATTTTGAAATTTTATTACATGTAGCAAATGAATCACTTTTATAAAGTCTGTCTACACATTTATCCTCATCAATCATAGAATCAGTAGATGTCCGCTTCGCTCTCCAGATCTGCTTCTTTGATCGAGCTCTCAAAGTCCTATCTGTAAGAATTGAATCGGAAGAATTAGAACTGTCAGAAATAACTTTATCTTGTTTCTTTGACTTATTTGACCGTCTTCTTTTACACTTTGGTTTATAATATTAATCATTGAGCGTAAAAGAATCATCAAGAATTTTAGACTTAATATTTAAATCAGAAGAAATAATTTTATCCAAGCAACCAATCTGATCAACTAATAAATCTGAATTTGCCTCGGAGTCTGAAGAATTTTGAGAAAATATTTTAAAATTTGAAACTTCACTTTTGTTTACATGAAAATCAGAAGAAGGGCTAGAAATAGAATCTGGTTTTGGAGAAAATAAATTTTCTTCAAGACTAGATGTCACGAAAGAAAGAAAAATATCAGATTCAATTTCCTTTAAAATATCTTGCTCTTCTATCTTATCTTCAAGATCGATGATTGTACTCTCTAATACTAATGGAGGAGTATATTTCTTAGAATCATAAATGATTGGAGAAATATTTTCCTTATCAGAATTAGAAGCATAAGGATCAATAAAATCATCAAACATTGAAGATTTGATAGGAGATATATCATTTAAAACTCTTCTTCCTCTTCTTGATTTTTCAGGAAAATATTTTCCATTTTCACTTGTGTAAACAAAAGGAATTTCATTTTTCTTGTTATTCATCCTTTTCTCATTTTCCAGTTCTAACACTTGATGTTGGGTCTGAATGTGCTAAGGATGGATACTACTACTGATTAAAAGGTATTACTACTGCTTGTAAGTTTAATACTGCTAGATGAAATATTACTATTGCTAGTAGAATTAATACTGCTTGAAGAGTCAGTGCTGCTATATGAATAGTTAGTACTGCTTGGAGAGTTAGTACTGCTAGTAGTTAGTACTGCTGAAGATTACTACTGCAAGTGAGGAGTTAATACTGCAAGCATGGTTAGTACTGCCAGAGACAAAGTTAATACTGCTATTGAGTTAGTGTTGCTTATGAAGATAAAGATGAGCTGGAGATAAAGATGAAGATAATTATGGAATGGATTATGAAGATCAATTTTATTTTGATAATTATCTTGTAATTAATTATGTATATATAGTCTAGAAGTTTTTGATAGAGAAATATAGTTTTGACAGAGTTTTTCATATACGTTTGTGTAGAGAGAATTAACCTCAAGATTCATTGTAATCCTTTCTTTAGAGAAGTTTAGAAAGTCTGTTGAGTCTGTTCAACAGATTGAGGTTGTGTTTATAATCATTAAGTTTTATGCAATACAAACTTATGATTTGAGTTCATATTCTGTGTTTTTGATTAAATTGTTAAAGTGTTATTCAACGACTTCTTTAACATTGTTTCTGAGTTTGTATTAAATTCTTGTTTAGAATTTTCGATCTTGACAAGTGGTATCAGAGCTAGAAAACTCAGAAATCTATAATCATGGATGGTTCAAGCGATAGTGTTCTGGTCTCAAAGGTTCCAATGCTCAAACCCAATGAGTTTGACATGTGGAAGATCAGAATCAAGCAATACATTCTTCTCACAGACTTCTCAATGTGGGACATCATTGAGAATGGTCCCTCAAATGGAGGAAAGATGGATGCAGACGACAAGAGATCTCCACCAAAGACTGATGGAGAGAGGAAGATGAGGCAGACAGAGATGAAAGCCTTGAGCACTCTGCTCTTGGCAATTCCTAATGAGTATCAACATCAATTCTGCAACTGTTCTGATACACAAATTCTATGGAATGCACTGGAGAAAAGATTTTCTGGTACCAAAAGTACCAAGAAAAATTAGAAGGCTATCTTGAAGCAGCAATATGAAAACTTCATGTCTACAAAGAATGAGTCCATGACTCAAACTTTTGATAGATTTAATAAGTTAATTGGTGAATTGGCCAATGTTGGTGTCCAAATAGATCAAGATGATGTCAACAGAAAATTTTTAAGATCTCTTGGTGATGAATGGACTATGTACACTGTCTCCTTCAGACAGAATGACCAACTGGAGGACAAGGAATTGGATGACCTCTATAATGACCTTAGGGTGTTTGAAGCAGAGGTAGAAGCAAAGAAGAGGCCCTCTGGATACTCATACAATGCTGCTCTTTTATCATCTTCTACTGATTCTGCTGCTAATTCAGAATCAGTTAGTGCTGCCCATGGATCAAAGCAAGATGGATCTAATGACTCAGTCTTAGAAGCTTTTCTAGCCAGTCATGCTAATTCCACTCAAATTAATGATGACTTAGAACAAATAAATGCTGATGATCTGGAAGAGATGGATATCAAGTGGCAGATGGCTATGCTCACAATAAGGGTAAAAAGATTTATCAAAAGGACTGGAAGGAACAACTTTGCTCAGAAAAGAGAAGATGGGGTTGGATTTGATAAATCCAAGGTTGAATGTTACAAGTGTCACAAGCTGGGGCACTTTACAAGAGAATGCAGAAGTGGAATGCCTCAACAGCACACTAGCAACCATCAACCATCACAGTCCACTAGCTTCAATAACAGGAACTCTTCTCAAGCTCTTGTTTCCCAAGAAGGAATGGGATTTGATTGGAGTGACCAAGCAGAAGAAGCAGTCCAGAATCAAGCTTTAATGGCTAAAGTTTTAGAGTCATCTAGCACTGATATTCCCACAGAGGTAACATCTAACCTTTGCTCTAAAACCTGTATTGAAACTGTTAAAAAGTACAGGGATCACAATCAGAGCATGTGTGATGACCTTAAAAGGTTAGAGAAAGATAGAAGAGAGTATGTAGTTATTGTTGAGAGGTTTGAAGAACAAATTAAGTCCTACCAGGCTAATGAACTTCAACACTCTTATGATACCAACTACTGGAAGTGGGAAAAGAATCAGTTAGAGACTGAACTAGAAAAGGCCAAAACAGAATATGAGAAAATTAAGAGTGAGTTTGAGAAAGCTAAACTAGATATTGAGAAATATTCCAATGCCTCTAAAGCAATGGACTCACTTCTGAAAACTCAAGTTCATGACAAGCTGAGAAGAGGTATAGGCTATAACACCACCCCTCCACCATACAACAATAACTATATCCCTCCCACCTCAGATCTCTTAAAAAGACAGGACAAGAAGGAATTACCTGAAGGAGCCACTGAAGTAGATCCTTTAGACAAAGTAGTGGTTGAGGCAGATTTTGAAGAAGAGGACTCTGAGAGTAAGAATGAGGAAGACCACAAAGATATTCCCTTAGAAAACCACATACTGACAAATGAAAGGGGGGGGGGGTAAACCTTTTGTCAAGAGTGAGAAAGTGAAGTCTGGGTAAGAGACTGTTAAGAATAAAAAAGCTGAGACCTCTAAGAGAGGGAAGGGAAAGGTATAAGGAGTCCATTACATGCAAACCACTGTTGTTAATCCATGTACTTGTAAACAGAATCATCCCCAATAACATGATAAAACAAGGGGAAATCAAAGAAATAGAAATAATCAGTGGGCTTTAAAACAAGGAATTGATTTGAGAAAAATTAACAGACCAAAGCCTTGTTTTATCTGTGGCAAGTTAAATCATCTAGCCAAACACTGTTATTTCAATCCTATTAACCAAAGGATCAATTTTCAAAGAAATATACAAAATCCTCTTGGTTATAGGAAGCAAATAAGGAATCATATGGCTGAGGATAGGGCACCTATAAAATGTCATGCTCATAATAAGTTTGCTAATTCAAAGAAAAATACTCCAAATAAGCCAAGGAGTAACTTGAAGAAAAAGAAAGCAAACAACTTTGTCCAGATTTGGGTTCCAAAAGTAAAGAAATTTGTTAGTACTGCTACTTCAAATAGTACTGCTGACAGAAATAGTGTTGCTGCAAGCAATACTACTGCTAACTCCGTTAATACTGCTAACAAAGTTAGTACTGCTAACCCAATTAGTACTGCTAATGATGTTAGTACCGCTAACAAAGTTAGTACTGCCAATCAAGTTGGTACTGCTTCCAGTGACAAGCCCATTATTTTGACAAAGTATTCAAGCAATAAGATTCCTCAGTTTGATAATCTCATCAAGTCTGAATATGAATATGTTGATGAGAATGGGAAACCCAAGACCACCTTGGCTTGGGTTCCTATTAAACACTAACTGATTTATTATATGTGCAGGGCAACCAACAGCTCAAGGGAAGGAGCATTTGGCATGTTGATAGTGGTTGTTCCAGGCACATGACAGGTAACATGGCTTGCCTTCAAAACTTCAAAATAATTGATGGAGGACATGTTGCTTTTGGTAATAATCCAGCAGGTGGAAAGATAAGTGGAAAAGGTAATGTGTCAAAAGGTAAGATGACCTTTGAGGATGTATACTATGTTGACCAATTGAGATACAACCTGTTAAGTGTATCACAGGTTTGTGACAAGAAACATAGCATATTATTCAATGATACTGAATGTATTATCCTTGCTCCAGGGTTCAAGGTAGTTGATGAAAGTATGATACTACTTAGAACTCCTAGAAAGGACAATGTTTATTGCTTAGACTTGGAGAGTGTAGTTTCTGATTCATCTCTAAATTGTTTATTTTCAAAAGCTTCATTGGATGAATCATCTCTTTGGCACAGAAGGATGCGTCACATGAACTTTAAAACAATGAACAAACTTGGGAAAAACAACCTTGTAAGAGGTTTTCCACAAAATGTATTTTCATGTGATGATCATTGTGTTGCATGTCTTAAAGGCAAACATCACAAAACTTCTCATAAGTCCAAAAAGATAAATACAATCTCTTCACCTCTTAATTTACTGCATATGGATCTGTTTGGTCCTACAAATGTGATGAGTATTGGTATGAAATCCTACTACTTAGTTATTGTTGATGATTTCTCTAGATTCACTTGGGTCTATTTTCTAAGGACTAAGGATGAGACAAGTGG
This sequence comes from Arctium minus, assembly GCA_954870635.1. NCBI lineage: Eukaryota > Viridiplantae > Streptophyta > Magnoliopsida > Asterales > Asteraceae > Arctium > Arctium minus. The sequence continues at coordinate 115,050,194 of OX941080.1, read as the reverse complement.
ACTGATCAAATCCTTTGTTCTTAGAGTTGAAAACCAAACAAATCTAAGAGTTAAAGTCATCAGGTCTAATAATAGAACTGAATTTAAAAACAATGACCTAAACAGCTTCTGTGAGGAAAAAGGCATTGAGAGACAATACAGTGCTCCTAGGACTCCTCAACAGAATGGTGTTGCTGAAATGAGAAATAGGACTCTGATAGAAGCTGCTAGATCTCTGTTGGCAGATTCAAAACTTCTAATTACTTTTTGGGCAGAAGCAGTTAATACTGCCTGCTATGTTCAAAACAAAGTTCTAGTAGTGAAATCCCAATACAAGACACCTTATGAGCTTTTTAAAAAGAAGAAACCTTTTATTGGATTTTTCAAACCATTTGGGTGTCCTTGCACAATTCTCAATACCAAAACTCACCTAGGCAAGTTTGATAGCAAAGCTGAGGATGGGTTTCTTGTTGGATATTCATATCAAAGTAAGGCCTACAGAGTTTTCAACACCTCTTCTAGGATTATTGAGGAAAGTGACAATGTCAAATGCAATGAGAACACACCAAATCAACTTGGTTCAAGTCCTAATTGGCTATTTGACATTGATTCACTGACTAATTCTTTGGGTTTCAGTAATGAGCATAATGCAGGAACAGGGACAGAAAAGGTACAAGTACAAAGACAAGAGTTTGTGTTGTTCCCAACACCTACTGCTGATCCTGTTGAATTCTGTGACCAAGATAAGAAAGATTCTTCAGATTCAAACGACACTGAACCAGCTCAGAATGAAGAGGACAAAGGTGAAAAGGAAGATCAACCCTCATATTCAGGAACCAAAGGTCCTGAGATGCCATGCTTGGAAGAAGATGACATAGATGATGATAACTCTTCAGTTTTTGGTGGCAGCACTCCTGAAAAGAATGACTCTAATCTGGAAGTAGATATTCATGAAGCGGTTGTTCATCAAACAAGAGTTCAAAAGAATCATACTCCTCAATTGGTGATTGGTGACATCAATTCACCTATAATCACAAGGAATCAAAGTAAGTTGGGAGGATTGAAAGATATACAATCAGGTTTACTTTCTTGCTTTCTATCTCAGGTTGAACCCAAAAAGGCATTTGATGCAATGAAGGATCCAAGCTGGATAGAAGCAATGCAACAGGAGCTATTGCAGTTTGTGCTGCAGGATGTATGGGATCTGGTGGATCTTCCAAAAGGACACAGAGCAATTGGCACAAGATGGACCTTCAGGAACAAGAAAGACGAGAGAGGAATAGTAGTAAAGAACAAGGCCAGATTAGTGGCACAAGGGTATACTCAAGAAGAAGGAATTGATTATGAAGAGGTATTTGCACTAGTGGCCAGGATTGAGGCAATCAAGCTATTTTTAACCTATGCTTCTTTCATGAAGTTTAGGGTCTACCAGATGGATGTAAAGAGTGCTTTTTCTGTATGGGAGAATTGAAGAAGAAGTGTATGTCTGTCAGCCTCCAGGGTTTGAGAATCCAAATTATCCTAACAGAGTATACAAATTGAAGAAGGCACTCTATGGGCTACATCAAGCACCAAGGGCATGGTATGACACTTAGTCTACCTATATCTTGGAAAATGGTTTTCAAAGAGAAATCATAGACAATACTCTGTTCATTCAGAAGAAGAAGAAGGACATCCTAATAGTGCAAATCTATGTGGATGATATTATCTTTGGATCCACAAAAGATCAAATGTGTAGAGATTTTGAAGATTTGATGCACAAAAGATTCAAGATGAGTTTTATGGGTGAACTTACCTTCTTTCTTGGGCTACAAGTTAAGCAAAAGAAATATGGGATATTTATAAGCCAATCCAAGTATGTGCAGGACATTTTTACTAAGTTTGGATTCTCAGATTCAAAGCCTGCAAGCACACCCATGGAGACACACAAACAGATCACTGCAGATCTTGAGGGGGAGGATGTGGATGTTCATCACTATAGATCCATGATTGGCTCCCTCATGTATCTCACTTCTTCAAGACCAGATATCATGTTTCCTTTTTGTGTGTGTGCAAGATTTCAAGTAACGCCTAAGCAGTCATACTTTCAAGCAGTCAAGAGGATATTTAGATATCTCAAAGGCCAACCTAGATTAGGTGTTTGGTATCCTCATGACTCACCATTTGATCTACTTGCTTATTCAGACAGTTACTTGGGTGGTGCAAATTTGGATAGAAAGTCAACTTCAGGGGGATGTCAGTTTTTTGGTGCAAGACTAGTGTCATGGCAGTGCAAGAAACAAACCACAGTGTCCACCTCTCCAACAGAAGGAGAGTACATAGATACTGCAAGTTGCTGTTCACAAGTACTCTTGATTCAGAATCAAATGTTGGACTATGGTATGACTTTTCTTCACACTCCAATATTCATAGACAATAATAGTGCTATTAGCATTGTTAATAATCCAATCAAGCACTCCAAAACAAAGCATATAGAAATCAGGTACCACTTTATCAGAGACTGTAATGAAAAAAAGCTAATTCAGGTTGTGAAAGTCCATACAAGTAACCAATTTGATGATCTATTCACCAAAGCTTTTGATGTGGGTAGATTCACATTCTTGGTCACAAGTGTGGGCATGATAAACATTGAATAAGCCTCATTTGATATGCTTTATGTACCATTTCTGTATAGACTCTGTTAGAGCATAAATTTGTTGGATACAAGATCAATAATACTGAAGGTCAAAGTTGAGAAAGTCAAAGCTGCTAAAGTCAAATCTCATTAAAAAGTCAAAGTCTATTTTGTAATAAGTCAAACTTAGTTGTATTTGATTTTTTATTTGTTTCCTTGTATTAGGTGGTAGTATAAATAGTTTTTGTTCTTGTAATTCAGAATGTACGTATTGTAAGAATTGAGATTTGAGAGAGAATATGGTTTTAGAGAGAGAAAGAGTTCTAGAGAGAGAAAGTGTAATCTTGTGAAAATCAAAGTAATCAAACAGGTAATTCATTGTGTTTTAATCTTGTTTGATTGTTATTGAATAGAAACTAGAATCTGGAACACACAATTGGTATCAGAGCAGATCCAAATCGAAAAATCAAGAAATACGTATGTTCGTAATGTGTTCTTCAAGTCCAGATTTGATTTTTGAGTTTTAGTGAGTTTTTGTAGTTGTAATCGATTAAGTGTTGTTAGGAAAGTGAATTCGATCGAGTTTGTATAGAAAGATTTGTCAATTGCAATGTAATCAATTCGAATTTTCAAATTTTTGTGGTTTTCGTGTTCACGAGTTCTTGACACTGTATCTGATTCAAATTTGTAATTTTTGTGTATTTGATCGAAAATTAGTGATAGTTTTGTGTTCGAGTTATATAGAAGATCAAATTGTTGAAGTTTCGAGTTAGGTTTCTAGGCTTAAATGAGTTGTTGGTGCGATTTAGTTCGATTTTAGAGGTTTGCGGGTGTTCTTCAGGTTTGCGTTTGATTCATCGAGATTTGCGTTCCATTCAAACAGGTTTGCGGGTCATTCATCAAGAAGTGAAGGTTTGCGGTTCCTTCTAGAAACGAGAAGCTAAAGTTTTCGTTTCCCTTGAGAAACGAGAAGTGGATTTTGTGGGCTTAATGACAAACGCGAAGTAGAAGGATTTGAGTTTAGAAGACAAAATCGTGATTTGCATTTGTAAACGAGACATGCAAAGTTTATCTTGCGGGTGTAACTTGACACGCAAAGTGTGTCTTGCGTTTGTAATTTGAAACGCAAAGTTGAGAAAAGCAAAGGATTTCTAGAAACGCAAAGTAGTGGTTTGCGTTTCCTTCTTGAACCGCAAAGTAGTGGTTTGCGTTTCCTTCTTGAACCGCAAAGTAGTGGTTTGCGTTTCCTTCTTGAACCGCAAAGTAGTGGTTTGCGTTTCCTTCTTGAACCGCAAAGTAGTGGTTTGCGTTTCCTTCTTGAACCGCAAATTAGTAGTTTGCGTTTCTCACTTGAATCGCAAAGTAAAGGTTTGCGTTTGCCTCTTGAAGCGCAAAGTGTGGAGGACTTAGACAAAATTTTCAAAATAGTAATATGGCCCCTCGACCCCGCAAGGGCGTTTCCCCTTGACCCCACCCGCTAACCGGGTAACGGGACCCCCGTGCTAAGTCTGCGAAGGGGGACATATTTCTGATTGTGATCAAAATTTCTGATTTTATATTTCAAGTTTTTTTGTATTTTCTTGATTGTTTCATTTGGACTAACGATCAGTTTCCAGTTTCTTATTGCATATATTTTTCAAACAGGTTTAAACAAGATGACATCCAAAGATGCACTTTCAATTGGCACCGATGTAAAGCCTCCTGTTCTATTTAAAGGAGAGTACGAGCAATGGAAGGATAGATTTCTGGATTTCGTGGATCGGCATTCAAATGGAGAGAATATTCTTCTGTCTATCACCGATGGTCCTATGGAACCAATAATAGTTCAAATACCTGATGTTGACTCCTCTGATAGTGAAGATGGAACTGAGGAAAGAGATCAAAAGATGAAAACAGTGGTAGTGGATATTTCTCAGTATTCTGAAGAACAGAAAAGCCGATACAAAGCAGATAAACAAGCGAGATCGTTACTTCTTCAAAGCATTCCGAATGAGATCTACATCAAGATTGATAGTTACAAGGGAAATGGTAAGAAGATGTGGGATCAATTGCAAAAGATGATGATGGGATCCAAGATCGGGAATCAGATGAAAGTGGCTAACTGCATCAACAGTTATGAGGAATTCAAAGCCAAAGAGAATGAAAGCTTAGAAGATACTTATGAACGGTTTATCTTGCTTCTGAATGAATTGTCCAAGAATAAGGTGAAAAAGAAGCAACTTGAGAACAATGTCAAATTCCTGAGCATCCTACAACCAAAATGGAAGAAGCATACACGTAGGATGAAGCAGATGAAGGATTTGAATGACATACCGTTACATGAGGTATATGAGACTTTGAGGCAGAATAAAGAAGAAGTGGAAGAGAAAAGAGCTGAGAAAAAGAAGGCTGAAAAGGTTCCTGATCCAATTGCATTGGTAGCTAGAGAGAAAAAGAAAGAAAATAAAGAGAAGAAGAAAAAGAAGAAAGTGATTACCAGTTCTGAGTCTGAATCTGAATCAGATGGTTATGATGGAGAAAGCCTCAAACAGGCTATGTTGTTATTGACCCGTGCATTCCAGAAAAAGTTTTACAAGAAGCCGGGATCTAACTCACAGCGGTACTCTTCATCAAGTTCCAAGAATCATGAACACCGAGAAAAGGTGGAAGGAAGGAGATATGAAGAGAACAGATATGTTGAGAAGAAACCTGATGACAGGAAGAAGTATGTGAATGACTACACTGTTGCTGAAAAGCCAGCAAATGATTCAGTCAAATACTACAACTGTGGCAAGATGAGTCATTTTGCAAAAGATTGTAGAAAGCCAAAAGTTCGTAACTCTCAGTACTATCAGAACAAGTTGCTATTGGCAAAACAACAAGAAGCGGGAGTAGCTTTAATGGCTGAGGACGAATTTTGGCTTGATCATTCCGAAGGTGACGATGAAGAGAAAGAAGAAACAACTCATCTTTGTCTCATGGGAAAAGAAGTCAAGTATGATGAATCAGATGACGAGACGGCTGATGAGGTATTAAACATAACTGAAAAAGATTTTGTAACCAAAATGGAAGCTATGATGGTTGAGCTTAATGATCTTCAAGTAAAACTGAAGAAAGAAAAAGACGGAGTTGCTAAAAGAAACAATAAGATATTTGAACTCAATCAGTCGGTTATTGGGAATAAAGATCTGATTGATTCTTTATGCAAGTCTGCTTCTGATTCTAAATCTCAAGTAGATTGTTTTGAAAAGAAGATTTCTGATTTTGAAGTTAAAGTTTCTAAATATGAGTTTGAGAAGAAAGAATCTGCCTTAATTGTTCATAAACTGCAGGTTGAAAACAAGCTTTTGAATAAGAAGGTAAATGGTCTGGAAGCCAAACTTTACGCAACAGGCCAAACAGATCAAACCATTTTTCTTAATGCACCTGATGAAGAGGCTGATGTTAAGGAAAAATGGGGACTTGGTTTTAAAAACCCCCATTACTTAAAGAAAGCCATCAGAAAACAACCAGCATTATATAATTTTGATTTTATTGCTTGTGCTGGTAAACATACTCATTTAAAACCCAAATTTGTTACCAAATTACCGGAAGAAGTTGAGGCCAAAGAAACTGAAAATAGAAAGAATGTAAAGAAAATGAAACTACCATTTAAATATGCAAAGTTAAATGATAGTTATCTTTCAGAAACACCAAAAGTTCTTTCAAACGATTATTTTGCTAGTTATTCTGTTTCTGAGATGAAGGCAAAATCTGCAGTTGCAAATGTTTATGTTCCTCCACTCATTCTTGAAAGCAAAATAATTGAGCTTGAAAATGTTTTATCTGATGAAAAACTTTTGGTAGATATTGAACAAAGTGTGTTTTCTACAGTTTTAAAGAACACTGTTTTACAATTTAAATCTACAAAGTGTTCTACAGTTTCAAAGGCACCTCAAACTTCAACTGATAACTTTGATGACTTATTTGAGTCTGCAAATGATTTTTTAAACTCTGATGGTGGGTGCATAGAAGAAATTGATATGTTTGACTTCAATGCTTCTCTTCCTGATCATTCTACTTGTCTTATAAATGAAAAGGTGTTACCAAGTGTTCTTAAAACTGCTAAATCATCAACTAAAGTTGGTGAATCGATTTCTGTAACTGCTGATTATTATTCTTAAGGTAAGAAACATAAGAAACAGCGATTACAGAAACAGAAATACACTGGTACACAAAAGAAAACTCAGTCTCAGAAATCTACTTTTTCTAATAAATCTACATCTTATGTTTCAGATATAAGCAAGAAAAGGTCGAAAGCTCGAACTGAATGGCGGCCAAAAAAGGAAGGGTGATGAGAAAGCTGAATCAGTTTCTGATAATTCTTGTAATAGATCAGTTAGTAGTGATACTGATGTAGTTGATCAATTTGCTTCAAATAAACAAAACCTTGTAACTTTTTACAAGCGATATTCAATAAAGCAATTGATTCAATTATCTTCTATTTCTACTACATCTTATCATTATCGGAGAAATGATTTTGCTTACTCTCATAATTCTTCTGATTGGTTCGGATCTTATCATGTTCATTCTTCAAGATCAAATAATTTTAAAAGTTTTCAAAAGAACAGAGGGTCCATTTTCAAGTGGATACCAAAATCTTGTGCTAATCTGTTAGGGCCCGTTTTTAAATGGGTACCTAAATCTTTTGTTGCCTGATTTCTCTTGCAGACCTGGCATATGTGGTACTTGGAAAGTGGATGTTCCAAGCATACGACTGGGAAAAAAGCTTTATTGTCTAACTATACAGAGAAATCCAGTGGAAATGTCAGATTTGGAAACGATCAACTTTCACCTATCTTAGGATATGGTGACATTATTCAAGACAACATAACGATCAGTAAAGTGAGTTATGTCGAAGGATTGGGGCACAACTTGTTTAGCATTGGTCAATTCTGCGATAAAGGGTTAGAGGTCAACTTCAAATCTAAGAGTTGCTCGGTTCGTACTGAAGATGGCACAAAACTCTTAGGTGGACATCGAAAGACAAACCTCTATACCATCAATCTTTCCAAAGTACAGATTGACAATCAAGTATGCTTGATGACAAAAGCTTCAACACAACAAAGTTAGCTCTGGCTCAGACGTTTATCTCATTTGAATTTTCGTTATATCAACAAGCTGGTTCGTGGGAAATTGATCAAAGGACTTCCTGAGCTGAAATATGAACGAGAACACTTATGCGCAGCATGTGAAAAGGGTAAGATGAAGAGAGTCGCACATAAACCGAAGCCTGAATCAAGCACTAGTTCTCCGCTAGAATTGTTACATATGGATTTGTGTGGTCGAATGAGAACTCAGAGTTTGGGAGGAAAGAAATACGTGTTGGTCATTGTGGACGATTACTCAAGATACACGTGGGTCAAATTTCTTCGATCAAAAGATGAGATGCCGGAAGTTCTCATTACTTTCTTAAAGATACACGTGGGTCAAATTTCTTAAAGACCCAGGTGAAAATGCAGCGACAAGTCAAGTTTCTTCGAACGGACAATGGCACAGAGTTCAAAAACAAGATAGTTGAAGAATATCTTGAATCGGTCGGGATATCACATCAGTACTCTGCTGCTCGTACGCCTGAACAAAATGGAGTAGTCGAAAGGCGAAATCGGACGCTAGTCGAGGCCGCTCGGACTATGCTTAGCCAATCAGACTTACCTCTATTCTTGTGGGCAGAAGCTGTGTCGACTGCATGTCATACTCAAAATCGGTCTATGATACATCGACGTTTTCAGAAGACTCCATATGAGTTGATCAACAACAGAACACAAACTATCAAATATTTTCACATATTTGGGTGTAAATGTTTTGTGCTTAATGACAGAGAGAGTCTGAATAAATTCAGTGCTAAGGCGGACGAAGGCATCTTTATCGGTTATTCTTCAACATCTGCCGCATATCGTGTTTATCTAAAGAAGTCAAAATCAGTTGTTGAGAGCGTTAATGTCACATTTAATGAAGATATGGCTTCTGATCAAATCAGTTCAGAACCCGTTATCACTAGAGTATTAGCTTCTGGGCAGATCAGTCCAGAACCTGCTTCCACAGCCAATAATTCGAATAATGCTTCTACATCTATTTCACATTTAACTGATTTAGATTTGTTATTTGAATTCTTTTATGATGAGTTTCTAGGTTCTAATATACCTAAATCTGCTGTGATTGACAGGTCTGAAGACACAAGTTGCAATCATCCAATCACTTCAGAAGTCATAACTGAACAAGAATTCCCTGTTCAGTCAGAAACTCACATTCCTACAATTACTCCTACAGTTGAAGATGTACAAGTAACTGCTGAGCCAGAAGTAACTGTTTCAGTTGGCTGTGATATCATGTCTACTCAACAGCCACAGTCTGTTGTTCCAACTGATGCTTCTGCACCTATAACTTGAACTGCAAAACCCCCTCCTGTTATTCAAACTGAAGATTCTGATAGTGGATTTCTAGATGATCATCATGTTCAATCAGTATCTACTCCACTCCCTCATGAGCATCGCTGGACCAAAGAGCATCCATTACACCAAGTAATTGGAGATCTAAACAAGCCTGTTCAGACTAGGTCAGCGACTCTTAACCAATGTATGCATGACTCATTCCTCAGTAAGATTGAGCCAACGCGAGTATCAGAGGCTCTTGTTGATTCGGACTGGGTATCTGCTATGCAAGAAGAAATCAATCAGTTTGAAGCCCTAAAGGTTTGGAGATTAGTTCCTAAGCCAGAAGGTAAAACCGTGATCGGCACTAAATGGGTATTCAAGAATAAAAAGGATGAAGATAGTATCGTCATAAGAAACAAAGCTAGACTTGTTGCCAAAGTTTACCGACAAGAGGAAGGCATAGATTATGATGAGACGTATGCTCCAGTAGCGCGTATAGAAGCAATCCACATGTTTCTAGCCTACGCAGCTCATAAGAATTTCACAGTCTTTCAGATGGATGTGAAAACAACCTTTCTGAATGGCATTCTTAAAGAGGAAGTGTACGTGTCTCAACCAGAAGGGTTCATCAATCCAGATAAGCCAGATCATGTCTACATCTTGGACAAAGCCCTTTATGGATTAAAACAAGACCCTCGAGCATGGTATGACGTCTTATCCAAATTCTTGGTCAAGTCTGGTTTCTCTAAAGGTAAGGTTGATACTACTTTATTCATCAAAAAGGAAAAAGATGATATTATTCTTATTCAAATTTATGTTGATGATATAATATTTGGTTCTACAAATCCAAAATTTTGCAAAAACTTTTCTAACCTCATGGTGTCACGTTTTCAAATGAGTATGATGGGAGAGATGAATTTCTTTCTCGGATTACAAGTAAAACAATTTTCTACGGGGATTTTCATTAACCAATCTAAAGTACATTTTGGACATTCTTCGGAAGTACAAAATGAAAAATTGTAAACCAATTGGAACCCCGATGGCACCAGGTACTAAGATTCACACTAATCCTTCGGGTAAAAGTGTTGATGTTAGAACCTATAGAGGTATGATAGGTTCATTAATGTATCTTACATCCAGTAGACCAGATATTATGTTTTCAACATGTTTATGTTATAGATATCAAGTTGCTCCCAAAGAATCCCATTTGGCTGCTGTCAAACGGATTTTTAGATATCTGAAGGGGACTACAGACCTTGGTTTGTGGTATCCTAAGGATACTGGGTTTCAACTGACTGCCTATTCAGATGCAGATCATGCAGGTTGCATGTTGGACAAAAAGAGTACTTCAAGTCATGTTCAATTTCTTGGAGACAAGCTCGTTAGCTGGGCATCAAAGAAACAATTATGCGTTTCCACATCGACTGCTGAAGCAGAGTACGTAGCTGCTGCCAGTTGCTGCTCTCAAGTCTTGTGGATGCGAACACAACTGCGAGACTATGGATTCAAGTTTGATAAAATTCCAATCTATTGTGACTCGAAGAGTGCAATCGCGATATCTGCTAATCCTGTCCAGCATACGAAAACCAAACACATTGACGTCAGGTATCATTTTATAAAAGATAATGTAGAAAAAGGAATAATTGAACTTTATTTTGTAAAAACAGATTATCAACTTGCAGATTTATTTACCAAACCCTTAGATGAAAAGAGATTTAATTTTCTTGTCTCTAAGCTTGGTATGTTAAATCTTAAGACATAATCGGTTGTTACATAATAAAGTTACGTATTGTTATTTTTCATCATTTTCTTTATCTTTATGTCTAAAGGATATATGCACTTTAATTGTTTGCTCATGATCTCAGGGGGAGTAAGAGAAGATTTTAGATGATCTACATTATTTTAAGGGGGAGCATAACTGATTTCTGCATTTTACTTAACTGACAAAATTTTTGTAATGCATGATTTTAGGGGGAGCTTATCAAAAGGAGTAAGACTATGATTTCTGATTGCTTAAGATCAGAACTCGTTCTTTAATCGTTTTACTGTTTTATGTTCTTTTATTGTTCGAATACATTTTGTGAATAAATTTTTGACTAGACTTTGAGACTTATGCAGGATGAGAGAGGATGACACGATCATATCATTTTTGACTTTAGCTGACTTTATGAGTATTAAGATTGAGCGAAAAGGTAAATTTCTTATCTTAATCTCAAATGTATCTGAAAGAAGGACAACTTTCAGATATAGAAAACATGTTCTTAAATGTTCAAACCACTTCTCGAATTTTAAACAGATTTTATAATTTGGAAGTGTGTTTTAAATGTTTTCATTTTATTTTTGTGCTTCATTGATAAACAAACCGTGTGTTATCCAAAGATTAATACTTGTGTATTGTCTTTTCATATACTTTCAAGTATTCACACACACTGGCTTGATTTCTTGTTCAAATAGTTCTTACCATGTCTCATATTGAAACATAATTTTTTCGATGGTAAGACACCCCACTTGTACTTCAAAGAATTTTGAGCGTCATTTCATTTCAAAACGTCGTTTCAAGAATGTCTATATCTTGGTTCATATAGACAATATCCATTATTCTTGACCTTAAGCTCTGATTGATATATCATTTCATTTCTGATCATTTTCATACAATGTCAGATTTTCAAACAAGTCTTTTGCATTCATGTTCATTCATTCAGTATACTTGTTTGAAAATACTTCAATGTTTTAAAATGCTCATATCTTCATGATTATATTCTGAGCATACATTCATCTGACATTTGTATATGAGCTTTAACTTTTATAGTTAAATCATCTGAGCAACATTATGCTTTTATAGGAAATATGGGTTCTTTGTGCTAGGAATTATCTGAACTTCTATGGAATCACGTTAACCAGTGATTTCTACCCAAGAAGTTAATCCATAGAGATTGAGTGTGAGGAGTCAAAAAGAAATGAGTGTGGGTTGTGTGATGAGGTAAAATGGAAAAGAGAGTTTGATTAGTAGTGTGCTTAATGATTAAAGGAAAGAGGGTGTGAGATCAGAGTAAAAGAATATCAAACTCTGCACCAACTACTTTCTGAGCCGGGCAACCACATTACTAATGTTTCACATTTCTTCGTGAACGTTATTGAAACAGGCAACTAGCCTATGCCAACTCTTGAATAAACCCCACAAGCTACTCATTTTCTTCTCAAAAAGAAAATGTTTCACATTTTAAAGGGGACGCAACACATAATCTATCTGATTTTCATTTGGAAAATCTGGATATTGAAAAAGAAGGAAGTCTGCCCCACCTTTGCACTTCAATCATGCACATTGAGTCTGTGTTTATCTACTGTTGTCTCAGTGGTTTACACAACTTTGAGCCTTATTGAAAAGCAATTATTTGTGTTTAATTCTTTCTACACATGCACGAGCACACAAAGAATTTGTTTCTTTGTCATAACATTCATAGAAATTGCCTTTGTGGTATTTTGATGATTGCATGGAAGACCTGGGGGAGTGAACATCAAAAAGCTCCTTTATATTGTGTATTCGTTACACACAGTGACTTCGTGTTACTGACAGGCATTTTAACTAATTCATTTATTGATTCAGGAGTTACATGTTCTTATTTTGTCTGGATTTGTAAAGATCTAGATGAATACTTGGTTATGGATCACAGAATCAGAGACTCAGTTTGACATATCAGATTGGTCAAAGACATTTCTTGGAGAAAGTTTTGATGATATCGATGCTCAAATCATCAAAAAGGGGGAGATGATATCAAGAAATGATAAAATTTTGAGAGGTTTTTTTTTCAGAAATCTCCAAGTCAGAAAAGTTCAAAGTAAAGATTTTAAGAAGATCAAAGAATTTCTGAAGATTTGAGGAAATTTTCTTTGAAGATTTTCTGCTAAAGCAATTCGAGCTGATTCTGAAGATAATTTCTTTCCAAAGACTGAAAGTTTTCTGTGAAAGTTTTGAAGAGATTGTTCATTGATTGAAGACAATTTTGGAAAGAATACAGTTAAAGAAAAAAAGGGGAGATTGTATTGACAGAGCTTAAAGTGAAGACTGAATTGGTAGATTTTTCAACAGTGATCTTGAATCCAAAGGGGGAGATTGTTAGAGCATAAATTTGTTGGATACAAGATCAATAATACTGAAGGTCAAAGTTGAGAAAGTCAAAGCTGCTAAAGTCAAATCTCATTAAAAAGTCAAAGTCTATTTTGTAATAAGTCAAACTTAGTTGTATTTTATTTTTTATTTGTTTCCTTGTATTAGGTGGTAGTATAAATAGTTTTTGTTCATGTAATTCAGAATGTACGTATTGTAAGAATTGAGATTTGAGAGAGAATATGGTTTTAGAGAGAGAAGGAGTTCTAGAGAGAGAAAGTGTAATCTTGTGAAAATCAAAGTAATCAAATAGGTAATTCATTGTGTTTTAATCTTGTTTGTTTTATTGTTATTGAATAGAAACTAGAATCTGGAACACACAGACTCCTTCCTGTCCACTTTCTCATATTGTATTGTGTATGGTGTTGCTAACCTTGTATGTTTAAGTGTTTCAGATTGCTTAAATTGAATACTTGGTACTTCTAGTTAAGTTAATACTGCTCTCTATATTACTAACGTTGACAGTTTAAATATGGTTAAGTATGGTTACTATTGCTAGGTAGTTTATACTGCCAGTGCAAAGTTACTACTCCTTACCTTGTTTCTACTGCTAATCAGTGTTACTACTGCTAGCATGTGTTAATACTGCTAGTCTGTGTTAGTACTGCCAGTATGAGTTACTACTGCTAATATGAGTTAATACTGTGAGTTGGTTAATACTGCTAGGGTACTTAGTACTGCTTCTAACTGAAACCCTCCAGCTATAAATACCCCTTTGTGACCGCCAAAATACAAACGGCTCTTTGAACTTCCATTGCTTCTCTCTCTCTCTCTCTCTCTCTCTCTCTCTCTCTCGATTTCTTGCTCACCAGTGTAAACCACTAGTTGCGATTCGAACCCTAGAATCAATCAGAAGATGGCAGGACTAGAATTCTTTGATGAACACAATGAGGTTGCTATGCTGCAAAAACCCAAACAGGCTGAAGGCTTTCATTAGATTGTGGATTTCCTACAATCCTCACACATCGCCCACGCATTAACTGTTAATCCCATAATCTATGTGGAACATCAAAGACAATTATGGGCCAATGCTGCTATTCAAACCGAAGATGTCACTCAGGTCATCAAAACTAGGGTTTGTGATAAACCTCTAACCATCACCGAAGGCTGTATTCGCATCCATCTACGCTTAGATGATGCCTCAGGTATTACCTCTCTTCCTAAGGAAGATCTCTTCCATGCTCTTATTCGTATGGGGTATGAAGGTCCCACTGATGTATATAAGTTTTTCAAGAACAGATTTTCACCACAGTGGCGATTCTTTGTTCATACCCTAAAACACTGCATTTCACGAAAAACAACTGGATGGAGTGACTTTAGCAGTACCTTAGCTTATGATCTAGTCTGCTTAGCTATCTCTAGAAAGTTTAATTTTGCTCAAATGATTTTCAATGATTTAATGTCAAACCTGGATACCAAATCAAAAATCTTTTTTATGTATCCAAGGTTTGTACAAGAAGTACTTGATAAGGAATTGACGGATTTACCTACCTTCAAGGAGGTATATGTACCCAGTAAGGACTTCTCAGGTAGAGACACTCCATTGTTCTCTACAATGATGGGTGTGTCTCATTCCCATGGTGAGGCATCAAGGTCATAGTCCACATCTGACCACCAAACTGATGACCTACCCACACCACTCATTTCTATCAATATCCCTCAGTCTCCTATTGACAAGCAACAATCCCCCATCACCAAAACTTACACAAGGAAAAAGGTACAGAAGGTTCCTTCCCTTCTAGTATCTTCACCCCCAAAGCCTGCAAGCCCTCTAATGGAGCATTCTCCATTAGAGAATATCCAAAGGAAAACCACAGGGGTATCTCCCAACCCCTAGAAGGTGCCATATAAGGAGAAGGATGAGCATGTGGGCAGTGAGGCTCACACTACTGTTTCTGCACAAGGTGTAGGACAGGACAGTGTGAACATACCTAAGACCTTCCCCACGGCAACTTTAGATGAGCAATCATCTAAAGGTCCCAGGTGCCAAGAAACCATGGGGGTAGCAGGTGCTTTTGCTAGGCAGAAGACCTCTACTAAAAGATCCAAGGATCCTTCAAAGGTGGTAAAAACACCTAAAGGAGGTGAGGACAAATATACGTACAATGAATTTATGGAAACCATTGCAAATGTAAACCTGGATGTCATCAAGCAGGGCTCAGAAATAGAGGAGATGAAGAAGGTAATTATATCTCAACACACTCAGATAGTAAAGCTCAAGAAAATGGTGTTGAAACTTGTGCACCAAAATAGAAAGAAGCAATTCATTTTAAAGAAAAGGAGAAGTGACCATGCTGCTTTCAAAAAGGGGGAGAGTCAGGTAAAACAGGATGAAAAGGAGAGTACAAGTGAGATGGAATTCCAGTTTGAGAGGGAGACTGGTGTTGATAAAGAAGAGACAGTTGGTTCAGAAGCAGAAACTTTTGAGAATGTAGCAGATATTGCAAAAGCAGCAGTAATTGAGGCTGCAGCAATAACAAATGAACCTGAAGCAGAAACAGAATTGTCTAGAGAGGAAATTGAAATTGCAGAAACCGTTGTGAAAGCTAAGAATGACACTCCCAAAGCCACTCAAAAGGCCAAGGGAGTGATGATCAAAGAAAGAGGATTAGAGAAGAAAATAAAAGAGGTAAGTGTGGAGGATGCAAAGAACAAGGGAAAGGAGAAGATGATTGAGTCTGAGCAACCATTGAAGAAGAAGAAACAGATTGAGTTGGATGAAGAAGTGGCCAAAAAGCTTCAAGAAGAGTTGGAAAAGGAGGAAGAAATTCAATATGCCAAAGACAGAGAGCTTGCATTGGATATGGCTAAAAAGATAAATGAAGAATATCAAAGGAGTTTAAAGCCTACTGTTGTTAAGAAAGTAACAAAGAGAGCTACTGTGCAAAGGCAAAGAAAGCCCTCAAAGACATTTTTGGCTAATCAAGAGAGAAGGAAAATGATAAACTTCCTGAAAGGAGCTCTTGGTGTTCCTGAAGGAATGTTTACCAACATGCCTTATTGTAGGATAGAGGAGCTGTATACGAAGGAGATGGTCAATCTGAAAGGGGACTCCACTCAAAGGGTAGAGGTTGAAAGGAAAATTAAAGAGAGGCATGACCTCAACATACAACAGCCCTTCCCTGACAGTGAAGAAGGCACTCCTAGCAAAGACAAGGAAGAGGTGAAGCAAGAAGAGACATTAGCCCAACAGATTGGAGATATTAAAAGAAAGAAGTCCATTGATACCAAACCAAAAGCAAAGAGGCCTAGAACTGAAGAAACAGAAAAGGAAAGTGAAAGAAGGGAAAATGAACCTTCAGCAGAGCCAGATCAGAATCTAGAGCAGTCCAATAAACAATCCAATGAGCAATTCCATTTGTACATGACAGTGACAGATGATGAACCAATGAAAGTTGAACCTATCTCAGTGAATGCTCCAGAAATCATTCATTGGGATATGATGATAGATCAGAAAAAGGAATACTTAAGGATAAAGAGAATGGGGGACAAATATGAGGTCTACTCAACATGGGCAAAGATAATCAGAAGTTGTTCCAGATCTGATCTAGAAGAAATGTACAAGGTTGGAATGAACTTATATGGTGAAGTGCTGAAAGGAACTGAGATGAGCCTACTTATATGGTGGAATACTTGTGCATGATGTTTGATCCAGAGAGAGTGAAGCAAAAGATTAAAGACTTGCATCATGAGTATGGGTTTAAAAGGATTGATTACTGGATGTTGTATGAAAACTGTGGAGTGTATATGATAACTATTGACAAGAGTTATCAAGAATACTATCTGGTGGATAAGATCTATGACCATAGCAAGGCTAAACTGCAAGCAATGTTGAAAGCAAAGTTGGTATGTCCAAAGAACTCATAAATGGCAAGGATAGTAGTCAAGAGAACCATCAATCAAAGTCTAGGTCTGAATCCTGATTTGGGAATATAAGCTGAAGTTTTGAAAGCATCATGAAGACCTATGTTGAAGAACTTAACTTCTCATTCTGAAAAGTTAAGTTAGGGGAGATTGTTGGATCTGAATGTGCTAAGGATGGATACTACTACTGATTGAAAGGTATTACTACTGCTTGTAAGTTTAATACTGCTAGATGAAATATTACTACTGCTAGTAGAATTAATACTGCTTGAAGAGTTAGTGCTGCTATATGAATAGTTAGTACTGCTTGGAGAGTTAGTACTGCTAGTAGTTAGTACTTCTGAAGATTACTACTGCAAGTGAGGAGTTAATACTTCAAGCATGGTTAGTACTGCCAGAGACAAAGTTAATACTGCTATTGAGTTAGTGCTGCTTATGAAGATAAATATGAGCTGGAGATAAAGATGAAGATAATTATGGAATGGATTATGAAGATCAATTTTATTTTGATAATTATCTTGTAATTAATTATGTATATATAGTCTAGAAATTTTTGATAGAGAAATATAGTTTTGACAGAGTTTTTCATATACGTTTGTGTAGAGAGAATTAACCTCAAGATTCATTGTAATCCTTTCTTTAAAAAAGTTTAGAACGTCTGTTGAGTTTGTTCAACAAATTGAGGTTGTGTTTGTAATCATTAAGTTTTATGCAATATAAACTTATGATTTAAGTTCATATTCTGTGTTTTTGATTAAATTGTTAAAGTGTTATTCCGCGACTTCTTTAACATTGTTTCTGAGTTTGTATTAAATTCTTGTTTAGAATTTTCGATCTTGACACTTGCTTTTCACTAGTCCAATGAAATTTGAACTGAGGAGCATCGTGTGCAAGATTTAGATAATCATATTTATATAGAGTAGGAACTTCGTTTATCACTTTGTTTAAACAATGAGGATTGTTAAAACCAAATCCCCACCTTTGTTTTAAAGCTTCTTCACTCCTCGGTTTGCTCATAAAAATTGTTTGTTCAGATTGGTTCCTTCGATAAAGATTTTCTTCTAATTTATTTATTTTATCTGAAAATTCATCTTTTAAATTAGTCATAGCAGTCAAAGACTCAAGATAAGTCTTATTTGAATTTTCCAAATCATCCAATTTGTTTTGAAAGATGTTTTTTGTATTTTCTAAAATAGATTTTTCATCTTTCAAAGAAATTTTCAGTTTGTCAATCAAATCTAACTTTTCAAAATTTAAATTCTTTTCAGATATTAACTTAGAACGCAAATCAGATAAAGCAGTTATTATGATTTTCATCTGAGAGGTAATAAAATTGTAATCAAAATCAGTATATATCTCATCTTCATCAGTATCTGAATCGTCTGACTGATCATCTCCGATCAAGCACATCTGAGCGATCTCGACATTTGCAGCTTCATCGTCAGAGTGATCCAGCCAGAATTCTTTTTCTCCTAGCAAAGCAGTTCCGTTCTCTCTCTTTTCAGCCAGTTCCAGTTTCTTCCGATAGTAAGTTGAGTCCTTAAGCTTCCTTGCTCGACACTCCTTTGAAATGTGTCCCAGCTTTCCACAGATGTAGCAGGTAGCAGTCTTTGGCTCGGGCACTTTGACTCTTGAACCGGAAGTGAAGCGAGAAGTGTTGGAACCCGACTTTGGTTGGAACTTTTTCTGGTAATGCTGAGAGATAAGGATCATTGCTTTCTGCAGTGCCTCACCATCGTCATCAGTTGACCCGTTGTAAGCGTTATCAGACAACGCTTGTTCATCCAGTTGGCTCATGAGGAGTGCAACCGGGTCTACTGATTTCTTATTCTTTTTGTCCAGTTTGGCTTTCTTCTCTAGCACCAAACTCTCATCAGTCATCAAAATCTCATAAAGTTCTTGGATTTGCATAGTGGAGATTCTGACATCGTTCCTCAGTCTATGGCAAGTTTTGTTCCATTCAGGCTGAAGAGTATTGAGGAATTTCAGATTTGTTTCAAGCTCAGTCTTTTCAACTTTTATCTTTCTCAGATCATTGATAATGGCACAAATTCTGTCATACACCGTTTTCAGTGGCTCCCCATCCTTGGCTTTGAATTCTTCAAAGTTATTCATGTAGCGCGTATGCTTGAGTTGAGTTGCTACCGAAGAACCAAGCATAATCTTCTCAAGCTGTTGCCACA
This sequence comes from Arctium minus, assembly GCA_954870635.1. Classification (NCBI taxonomy): domain Eukaryota; kingdom Viridiplantae; phylum Streptophyta; class Magnoliopsida; order Asterales; family Asteraceae; genus Arctium; species Arctium minus. The sequence goes on along the minus strand of OX941080.1, from coordinate 115,030,997 downwards.
TCAGATTAGGATGAGTTTTGAAACAATCAATCCTGTTGTATATTGAGTTTGGCAAGGCTAGCATCATATTTGGTTTAATATCACGATCAGCTTGATATGCAGACAACTCATCATGTGAATACTCTTTAGTGGGCTTATATAATCCAGAAGCCAATTTGGATTTTTCAAACGGTCCTTCAGATAAAATGATCATCATGTCATTTCCATTCTTTTGTCGTTCAATGAAGTTCGGGAACCGATCTTGCCACTGTGTAAACTCATTTTCATTAATCAGCACCGGTGGACGATTTTCAGTTCCCAAAGACATCATAAGATCATTTTTGTAGAACTGAGCTTGATAAGCAAATTTGTCAGAATCCATGTTTAAGAGAATCCAGAAAAATTCTAAGGCTGAGACTGGCGCAAAGTAGAGCTTTGCGTGAGAAGCAGAAGACGCAAACTGAGCTTTTCGCAAGCAACGGGAAACGCAAACTGGACTTTGCGTAATCCGAGTGATGCGAGAACCGAACTTTTCGATACAAGAAGTTTGCGCAAACTGAGCTTTGTGCAAGACAATACGAACTTTGCGTAATCCACGTGATACACAAAATAAACTTTGCGTAATCCAAGTGATACGCAAAATGAACTTTGCGTAATCTAAGTGATACGCAAACTAAACTTTCCGTAAATCACTAATAACGAAGACTGGACTTTGCGTAAGCTGGATGATACGAAAACTAAGCTTTACGGGAGCTTGATGATACGAGAACTAAACTTCTCGTAACTCACTGGATATGCAAAATTTGCTTTGCGTGAATAGACCAATGCGCAAACCTGAAACACACTAACACAAGGATTAGAAGTATATGAACTTGCGCAAAGTAGAATGAACTTGCGCAAACCTATATGAACTTGCGCAAACCTACAAGAACTTGCGCAAACATTAAAATTCAAATAAAACTCGCAAGATCAATTATAACCAAGAAATTAATGCAAGAAATTCACACATTGATTATCGAAAACAAATTTCTTACACTTTTCCAACAAGGAATTCGATTAAAAACCACAAAAACTCAAAATCGATAATGTAACAGTACGTGAAAACGGGTTTTCCAGAAACTCTTTAAATCTCAAAATTGACGATCTAAAACTGTTTTTCTTGCAAAATTATATGAATCAAATCTGATCAATAAACAAAAACGAGTCTAATGAATCAAATAGCAAACAAATACGATCACAAAGACATCCGAATTTGATGAAAAATCAAGAAAACGAGATTTTCTTGAAAAATTCAAGAAAATCGATCAAATTTTCGATTAATTCAACAATTCAGGAACGAAAAAACAAACTCTCAATCCTCTCAAGATTTAGATGGATCTGATACCAATTGTGAGTCCAAGATCAATGAATCTCTAGAGTGAGAAAGTAGAGAGAGAGAACTTGAAAGCACAAAGTAATTGTATATTCAATATGTGCATGAAACCTTACAAACAAACAAGACCAAAGGGACTTAAATAACCTTGGTCAAATACAACACAGTATTAGACTTTAGACACAGTATTTGACCAAGCCTATAAATACAATGATTACTATAAAATCAGACTTAACAATGTTAGAACATATTTTATGTTCATTTTAGAAGTTTTATAAAGTAATCTAGTTATTTGTATTGGGCCTTATATATGGATTTGGGCTTAAATGTATACAATGGCTTGGGGGTATATATATAGGAATCATGTAGCCTTGTTTTAGGTCAACCTTCATTTTCAATGTAGCCGTATGATTTGCTTTGCTCTCTAGTAGTGTAGTTTACTTGCTTTCAATAAAACTACAGATTTCTATCCCTTGATTCCTTGTTATTCTTATCAATCAATACTAATCATGATCTCAAATGGACCTAACAAGTGGTATCAAACTAAACGAAGATATATTTCTTTGACGATCGAGATCTGGTTTGGTTTTTGAAAGAACAGTCTATTGAATATTTCGATTTCTGGATTTGTGTTGATTTGAATGTTATTTGTTGTTAAATTGATTCAGAAGTTACTATAGATCATTATTGAATCAATTACTAGTATCAATTTCATTCCAGAAAATCGAATCTGTCGATTTTTTAGTGTCTTTGTTCGAAAATATGTATGTATTGTGGTTGGATCAAAATGCTCATTAGAGTCAAGTTTGAACAAAATGATCAACTACAAATGTGCTCAAAAGATGTTTTCGAACATGTGGATAAAATCTCAACTCAGAAATCGATGTATTGATAGTTTTGTTGAAGATTTTGTGAAAATCAGTTCGAGATCCATAGAATTCGCTGGATTTAATTGAAGAACTCGCAGATGGTAGAAGGATTCGCAAAAAGAAGAAATGTTTGAAGAATTCACAGGGAACATTTGGACACAACAAATTTTTACATGTATGGATTTCGCAAGTAGTATCAGATCGAAACAAGAATTCAGGAATGGTTTTAAACTGATCAATTGGTCGACTTTTTCAAGAACTCGCAAAGAGAACTGTGCAGATTTGAATTTCGCAATTTTGTGTTGTTTCTGATCTGAATTTGATTGTTTTGTATTCGATTTTATGTCTAGAACAGGTTTGGTTTGAGTAGCTTTGTCCAATTCACAACCAAATTGTGTGAATTTTGGATTTTGTTGCATTTCTAGTTCGTGTTTTGAAAACGCCTTATGAATAGATCAATTTGTAATTTTTAGTATTTTTGATTGAAATCATTTTAATGTAATATGTTCTTATGGTGATCAAGGACAAATCTGCAAAGTTCCAAGGCCTAATTCGAAGGTTTGAACTGAATTCATTTGAAAAAGTTAGATTTTTGGTCGAAAAGATGAAGAATGCGCAATATCTGAAGAACGCGCAAACTTCATTAGGAAGAACACGCAAAGGGCTAAAACACTCAAAGGGTGAAGAACACGGAAGACTAAGTTTGTGAGAAGTAGGAACGTGCACATCTCTATGTGCGAGTTTGTGTTCTTTGGTTCATTTGTTCTACGAGAAGTGGAGTTCTGGGAGAAGTGATTTTTGCGCGAAGTTAAATTGTGGAAAATTTTCGAAGTGTCAGAACGCACAGACGCATTGTGCGAAGTTATTCCTCAAGAACTCGCAAGGCTTTGCCTGTGCGAACTTAGAACTCGTATGATCCAGTTTGCACGAAGCTTGAACGCGTATCCTTCATTATACACGAACCACAGAACACGCAACCTTTGTTCTGCGCGAACCTTAAACGCACGTAGCTCTATTTGTGCTAAGTGTCATATTTTCTTTGTTCTGCGAGTTTCATTACTTAGAAAAAATTTTCTGAGTTTTTCGAGTGTTGACCAAGTTTGATTTTTAAAGTCAAGTTTATTTCTGAATTTTTGGACGATCAAATCAGTGCATTGTTTAAGATGACTTCAAGGGAGGCTCTTGCTATCGGTACAGACGTGAAAACACTAGTTCTTTTTAAGGGAGAATACGAGCAATGGAAGGATAGATTTTTAGACATTATTGACCGAAATGATCTGGGTGATTACATTAGACTGTCTTTGAAAGAAGGAGTGATGAAACCTCCAACAAAGATTCATACATCTGAAACTGATAGAGAGGAAGCTGTAAACAAAGATTACCCATTGCCACTTGAAGAATATACCGAGGAACAGAAAAAAAGTCAAAAAGCTGACATATTGGCCAGATCTTTTATTCTACAAGGTATTCCCAATGAGATATATGTCAAGATAGAGAACTACAATTATACGGGAAAGCAAATGTGGGATCAGCTTGAGAAAATGATGCTAGGGTCCAAAATTGGAAATCAACTAAAAGTATCAAGCTGTCTTAACAATTATGAAGAATTCAAGGCTAAGGAAGGTGAAAGCCTTGAGGCTACATATGACAGGTTTGTTACTCTTCTGAACGAGTTGAGCAAGAACAAAGTCAAGAAATCTCAGATTAAGTTAAATGTGAAATTCTTGAGTATCTTTCAACCTGAGCGGAAAAGGTTTACCTGCCAAATGAAGCAGATGACAGATCTCAATGAAATACTGTTACATGAAGTGTATGAGACTTTACGACAAAATGAGGAAGAGGTAGAAGAGATTAGTGATGAAAAGAGGAAATTTGAGAAACTGATAGCAGATCCAGTTGCCCTGGTAGTTAAGAAGAAAGAGAAAAGACCAGTTAGTTTGAAGAAGAAAAAGAAGTGATAATGTCTGAATCTGAGAATGAAAGTGATGGGGATTCTTATTCTGATGATGGTGAGAACCTGAAACAAGCTATGTTACTGTTTACCAAAGCTTTCCAGAAGATATTCTACAAGAAACCGAGTTCAAACAGTCAGAGGTACTTATCAGGATCCAGAAATTATGAGCATAAGGAGAGAGTTGAAGGGAAAAGGTTTGAGGAGAAACGGCCAGAGGAGAAGAAGTATGGGAACAGGAATGAGGAGTAGAAAGAATCTGAGCCAGTAAAGTGCTATAACTGTGGAAAAGTAGTCCATTTTGCTAAGGATTGTCGGAAGCCGAAGGTCCGCAATTCAGATTACTACAAGAACAAAATGCTTTTGGCCAAGCAACAAGAAGTTGGCAAAGCATTGATGGCTGAAGATGAATATTGGCTGGATCACTCAGAATCTGACAATGACAAGGAAGAAAATGCTCACATGTGCTTTATGGGTCAGAATGTCACTGAAGCAGATTCTGATGTTGAGGATTCTGAAGAGGTATGTGATATGACTGAATCTGATTTTCTATCTCAAATGAAATCCATGATGATTGAACTTCAAGATTTGCAGTCTAAGCTTAAACGCGAAAAGGGTATCATTAAAGAAAAAAACCAATCAATACTAAAGCTCAACAATGATATTGCTGAGAAGAACGTATTGATTGAAGATTTACACAAAAATATTGATACAAGTGCTAAAGAAAAGACTGTAATCCATAATCAACTATTTGAAACATCATCAAAATTTAAACTGTGTGAACTTGAAGTTAAAGAGGTTGCAAAAAAGTGTTAATCTTTAAAGAAAGAAAACAAATCTTTAGTTGAAAAAGTGAGTGGTTTGGAAGAGAAACTTTATACTCTTGGTCAGGCTGAGCAAACCATTCATTTCAACAAACCAAAAGAGAGTAGTGAGTGTTGGGGTATTGGCTATGATAACTCACACTACCTGAAAAAGGGTATTTCCACAGTGCCTGCCTTATACGATTTTGGTTTTCTTAAATTGGCACCTCAAAACCCTGAACTCAAAGTTAAATGGACAAAACTATCAGATGAGGATGAAGCTAAGGAAATTGAGAAAAGAAAGAATAAAACTAAAATGCAACTTCCATTTCGATATGAGAGGTTGAATTCTAGTTATAGTTCTATACAATCAAAATTTCTTTCTAACGATTATTTTCAAAGCTATTCTACAGAGGAAATGGAGGCAAAACCGATTGAAGGCAAAATTTATGTTCCTCCACTCTGTCGGTCCTGTATATTTGAACATGATCTTACCAGACAATCAAACAATCACAAACATATAAGATTAACCAACCTGTTCGATTATAAACGACGGATTACAGGATTGATATATTTCTTTTTGAAGCTCTCTATGTTTTCTCTCTGGATCAAGTTGGTTGTTGTTGATAATGATGAGTTGTGTTGTAAGATATCTTGATATCTCACCTAATAACTTAACATAATATCTAATATAATATCTAAGATAATAATATCCTAAGATATCTTAGCAAATAGATATTTAAGAATATTATAATAATATATACAATAATTAACTTTGACAATTATTACAAACTATCATTAGACTAATATTGAGAGTGGCTTTTCACCTATAGCTTTAGATTCCAGTCTTCAGATTGGATGATCTTGAATCCAATAAATCTGTGATCTAACAATCTCCCCCTTTGGATCAAGATCATAACTAAAAGTACTTAGCAATTTAGTCTTCTCTTTCAGCTCAGAAGATGCAATCTCCTTCTTTGTCTTCAATATATAATAATCTCCAGTTTTAGCTCAGAATGCTTTAGCAAAGTATCATCAAAGAAAATTTCTCTAAAATCAGCATGTCTTCAGAATACTTTGTGTTTGAATAATTCGATCTTGGACATTTCTCTCAACTTTTGTTCTCTCCCATTTCTTCTCCTATTTCTTGATTAGCTCTTCTCCCTCTTTTTGATGAAAATAGCAACGATTTCATCAAAACTTTGAGTAAGAAATGTCTTTCATACGGAGCCTCTGATCTGTCAATTAAAAAGATATTCATCCAGATCTTGCAAATCCAGACAAAATAATCGTGTAACACCTGAATCAACAAATGAATTAGTTAAAATGCCTGTCAGAAACACTAAGTCACTTTGTAACGAATACACATTATAAAGGATATTTTTGATGTTCACTCCCCCAGGGCTTCCTTTCAATCATCGAAACACCACAAAGGCAATTCCTATGAAAGCTATGACAAAGAAACAAATTCCTTGTGTGTTCGTGCATGTGATAGAAAGAATTCAGCATTGATGATTGCTTATAGGCTCAAAATTGTGTAAACCACTGAGACAACGGTAAGTATAAACACAGACTCAATGTGCATGATTGAAGTGCGAAGGTGGGGCAGACTTCCTTTTTTTCAATATCCAGATTTTCCAAATGAAAATTAGATAGCAAATGTGTTGCTTCCCTTTTGAAAATGTGAAACACTTTCTATTTGAGTAGAAAATGAGTGGTTGGTGAGGTTTGATCAAGACTTGGCATGGGCTAGTTGCTTGTTTCAATAATGTTCACCAAAGAGTTGTGAAACATTAGAATTGTGGCTACCCGGCTCAGAAAAAGTTGGTGCAGAGTTCTTATATTCTTTTTAACTCTGTTCTCACACCCTCTTTCTTTTAAACATTAAGCTCACTCTTACCAAACTCTCTTTTTCTGTATACCTCATCACACAATCCACACTCATTTCTTTTGACTCCTCACACTCAATCACTATGGATTAACCTCTTGGGTAGGAAATCACTGGTTAACGTGATTCCGTAGATGTTGTGTTAAGTCCTAGCACAAAGAAATCCCTTGTTTTCATAGAAAGCATGTGATGCTCATACTGGTTTAACTATATCCGTTAAAGCTCAAAGATGTATTAAGAAAACATTGAAATTTACACTTCCAAATTATAAAATTTGATGAAGAATCGGGAAGTGATTTGAACTTTTGAGAACATGTTTTCAATGATTGAAAGTTGTCCTTCTTTCAACCATATATGAGATTAAGATAAAAATTATACCTTGTTCGTGCAATCTTACATCTCATGAAGTTAAGCTTAAAGTCATAAAGATATGAACTTGTAAGCATCTCTCAAACTGCAAAAGTCTTATGCCATAGTCAAAGCAAATTTATTCACTGAAATTAAAAAGAAAAAAAGCAGTAAAACAATGAAAGTACGAGTTCTAATCAGAAATAATCAGAAGTCATTTCCATACTCCTTTGACTTTTAGAGCTCCCCCTAAAATCATGCATCACAAAATTTTTACATAAAAAATAAATGCAGAAATTTGGTATTCTCTTTCTCAAATTAACGTTGATCATCTATGAATTTCTTCTTACACTCCCCCTAAGATCATGAACAGACTCTTAAAGTGTAGATATCTTGCAGACATGAAGAAAAAGAAATGATGATAATTTTACAATAAGAAACTTTAATAGGTAACCACCGATTAGGTCTTAAGATTTAGCATACCACGCCTAGAGACAAGAAAATTGAATCTCTTTTCGTCCAAGGGTTTGGTAAACAAATCTGCAAGCTGATAATCAGTTTTTACAAAGTAAAGTTCAATTGTTCCTTTTTCAACATTATCTTTAATAAAATGATACCTGACATCGATGTGTTTGGTCTTTGTATGCTGAACAGGATTAGCTGTTATTGCGATAGCGCTCTTCGAGTCACAGTAGATCGGGATTTTGTTGAAGTGAAAACCGTAGTATCGCAGTTGCGTTCTCATCCACAAGACCTAAGAATAGCAGCTAGCAGCAGCCACATATTCTGCTTCGGCCGTTGAAGTTGAGACACATAATCGCTTCTTCGATGCCCAACTTACGAGTTTATCACCGAGAAATTGTATATGACCTGACATGCTCTTTCTGTCTAGCATGCAACCAGCATGATCTGCGTCTGTATATGCTGTTAGTTCAAAGCTAGTATCTTTAGGATACCACAGACCAAGATTTGTAGTCCCCTTTAGATACCTAAAATTGCGTTTAACTGCAGTCACATGGGATTCTTTAGGATTGGCCTGATATCTAGCACATAAACATGTAGAAAACATTATATCCGGCCTACTAGAAGTAAGATACATCAAAAAACCTATCATTCCTCTATAAGTCCTAACATCAACAGCTTTTCCCGAAGGATCGGTGCCAATCTTAGTACCAGGTGCCATTGGGGTACCAATCGGTTTACAATTTTTTATTTTGAACTTCCGAAGAATATCAAGAATGTATTTAGATTGATTGATGAAAATCCCGTTGAAAATTGTTTGACTTGTAATTCGAGAAAGAAATTCATCTCTTCCATCATATTCATCTGAAAACGTGACACCATTAGATTTGAAAAATTCTTACAGTATTTAGGATTTGTAGAGCCAAAAATAATATCATCCACATATATTTGAATTAGAATGATATCGGCTTTCTCCCTTTTAAGGAATAAAGTGGTATCGACTGTACCTTTTGTAAAACCTGACTTTACCAAAAACTTAGATAAGACATCATACCAGGCACGAGGAGCTTGTTTCAGTCCATAAAGAGCTTTGTCGAGAACGTATACATGATTCGGTTTCTCTTGATTAAGAAAGCCTTCTGGCTTAGAGACGTAGACTTCCTCCTTGAGAATGCCATTCAGAAATGCTGTCTTCACGTCCATTTGAATGACCATGAAGTTCTTGTGGGTTGCGTAGGCTAGAAACATCCGAATTGCCTCTAAACGCGCCACTAGAGCATAAGTCTCGTTGTAATTTATTCCTTCCTCGTGCCTATATCCTTTGGCAACAAGTCTTGCTTTATTTCTGATAATAGTACCATCTTCATCTTTCTTGATTTTGAAAACCCATTTCGTACCAATTATGGTTTTACCTTGAGGTTTGGGTACGAGTCTCCAGACTTTAAGTACTTCAAACTGATTCAGCTCTTCATGCATTGCAGCCACCCAATCGGAATCAGCAAGGGCCTATGATATGCGAGTAGGCTCGATCTTGCTCAGAAAGGATTCATGCATACACATATTCATTGAAGCAGACCTAGTTTGCACCGGTTTTATTGGATCTCCAATGATTTGGCTTATCGAGTGCGTTTTGGTCCATTTGTGTTCATGAGAGAGTGGATTATATGTAGATAGATCAATATCATCATATATGAGTCCACTGTTATCTTCTTCAGGATGATCAGTAGGAATGGGGGGTTCAGTTGAAGTAGTAGGTGCAGAAGTCTCAGTAGATACAACTTGGTCAGCAACTTCTGTCTCTTCATTATTGGTCACAACTTCAACTGTCGGAGTAGGTATTTGAACTTGAGCTTCTTGTTGAATCATATCTGACATGGTTGGATGAGTAGTCATTGAGTCTTCCATCCTGTCAACGACAACATATTTGGTTACTTTTGTTCCAAGAAATTCATCATAAAATAGTTCAAATAATAAATCTAAATTAGATAAATGATTAGTAGACGTTGATGCGTCATCGGATTTGTTCGCTTGAGACACAGGTTCTGGACTGATTTTCCCAGAAGCTAGTACTCCTGTTATCATGGGTTCTGAACAAACGTGCTCAAAAGCCATTTCTTCATCAAATGTAACGTTGACGCTTTCAACAACATTCTTTGACTTCTTCAAGTATACACGGTATGCAGTAGATGTAGAGGAATAGCCAATAAAGATGCCTTCATCTGCTTTAGCGCTGAACTTGTTAAGACTCTCTCTGTCGTTTAGAACATAACACTTACACCCAAATATATGAAAATATTTGATTGTAGGTGTTCGGTTGTTGATTAACGAATATAGAGTCTTCTTAAATATGCGGTGTATTATGGAACGATTCTGAGTGTAGCACGCAGTCGATACAGCTTCAGCCAATAAAAAAAGAGGTAAGTCATATTGGCTTAGCATAGTTCGAGCAACCTCGACTAGCGTTCGATTTCGCCTTTCGACTACTTCATTCTGTTAAGGCGTACGTGACCAGAGTATTGATGTGAAATCCCGACTGATTCAAGATATTCTTTAACTGTTTTGTTCTTAAACTGTGTGTCGTTGTCAATTCTGAGAAGCTTGACTGGTTTCTACAGATTCAACTAGGTCGTCTTCAGAAATGTGATGAGTACTTCGGCCGTCTCATCTTTTGAACGTAGAAATTTGACCCACGTGTATCGCGAATAATCTTCCACGATAACTAATATGTATTTCTTTCCGCCTAAGCTTTGCATTTGCATCGGACCACAGAGATCCATATGCAACAACTGTAATGGAGAGCTGGTACTCGGTTCAGGCTTTGGTTTGTGCAGAGCTCTCTTCATCTTACCTTTTTCACACGCTGCACACAGATGTTCTTTGACATACTTTATCTCAGGAAGTCCGTTCACTAATTTTCCACTGACCAGTTTATTGATGTACCGAAAATTGAGGTGAGAGAGCCGTCGATGCCATAACCAACTTTGTTGCATCGAGGCCTTTGAGAGTAGACATACCTGCTTGTCAGTCTAGACGTTTGACAAATTGATTGTGTAGAGGTTGGACTTTCGAGTGCCGACCAAGAGTTCCTTGCCATCTTCAGTGCGAACATAACACCTCTTGGCCTTGAAATTTACCTCTAAGCCTTTGTCACAGAACTAGCCTATACTGAAAAGGTTGTGTCCTAAGCCTTCAACATAGCTCACCTTCTTAATCGTGACTTTGTCGTGTACCATATCACCATACCCCAGAATTGGTGAAAACTGATCGTTACCAAATCAAACTGTTCCGCAGTATATCTCTGTATAGTTGGTCAACATACCTTTCTGCCCGATCATATGCTTGGAACACCCGCTATCCAAGTACCACATATGACGGGTCTGCACAAGAGAAATCAGGAAACAAGATATTTAGGTACCCACTTATAAATGGGACCTAAGGTGTTAGTACTTGATTTTGGCACCCATTGAAATTTGGGTCCTCTTTGCTTTTGAGAATCAAATGAAGAATTAGAATGATAAGAGTGTACATGATATGTGCCAAACCAATTATCACAATCTTGACAAGAAGCATAATCATCTTTATCATAATATGAAGACTTTCAAGCAGACAGACGTAACTGGAATAATTGCTTCATAGAATATTTCTTGCGAGAAACGACAAGATTAGATTTAGAAACAACAACATTCGCAATCAAAACATCTTTACTAGTAGTAGTCTTATTACAGTCAACACTATAAAAAGATTTAGCAGTCTCGTCAATCTCCTGTTTTGGTTGCCACTTAGATTTAACTCCAAGCCTTTTCTTTCTCATATCTGAAACATTTGAAACTTTTGATTTAGAATTGTGATAATCAAATGAATGCTTCTTCTTTGGCTTACCAGTAGTGATCGGTTTCTGTGAATGCTGAGATTTCTTTTTACCTTTAGCATTCTTAGTTTTCACAGAAACTGATTTATCAACTTTCGTTGATGTTTTACCTTTCTCAAGCATACTTAATAATCCAAAGGAATTCACAACAAAAGACGAATGATTAGGAAGTTTGGCACTAAAATCAAATTGATCAATACAATCATCTAAAACACCATCAGAGTTTAGAAAATCAAACCCTCCATTAGTTAGACTAAACATATCATCAGATTTTGAAGCCTTAGTTGATTTAGAAAGAATAGTATTCTTAAGCACAGTTGAAAATACTTTTTGTTCAACATCAATCAAAAGTCTTTCATCTGCTAAAGATTTCTCAAGTTCAGAAATTTTACTTTCCAAAATGAGAGGAGGGACGTAAAGTTTAACTTCAATAGGCTTCGCCTCCATTTATTTTACAGAATAACTCTAAAAAAAGTCATTTGAAAGAGATTTTGATTGAACATAACTATAACTTTGATTCAACTTCCCATACAGAAATGGAAGTTGAAATTTGGATTTGTTCTTTCGTTTTTCTGTTTCCTTGGCTTCATCCTCTTTAGACAGTCCAGTCCAGAAAACTTTAAGTTCAGGGAATCGTTGAGAAAGTCTTAAGAATGTAAAATCATAAAGTGTTGGCACTTCATATATACCCTTTTTAAGGTAGTTAGGATTCTCATAACCAATTCCCCAACTCTCTTTATTCTCTTTGGGTTTGTTTAGATGAATGGTTTGTTCAGTTTGACCCAATGAGTATAACTTCTTTTCCAAAGCATTTAATTTTGCAAGTAAAGATTTGTTTTCTTCGGACCGCGAAGACTACATTCTCGTAAGCTCTTTGAAATCAAACTCAGACATTCTCAATTTAGAATTTGTTTTAGTAATTTCTTTAAGAATTATGGTTTTTTCTTTTGCGCTGGTGTCATTGTTTTTTTGTAAAGTCTCAATCAATACTTTCTTCCCAGCAATATCATCGCTAAGTTTCTGTATTGATTGGTTTTTGTCATTAATAACACCCTTTTCACGCTTAAGGTTCGACTCTAATTCTTGGAGTTTTGTCATCATGGCATGCATTTGATTTATGATATCTGATTTAGTTAAATCACATACCTCTTCGTTGTCTTCTTCATCGGAATCAGCTTCAGCTTCTATTTCCAGCTTGCCCATGAAGCATAGATGTGTTGTGTCGTCCTTCTCTTCATTCTCATCTTCTTGGTCTGAAAGATCTAGCCAGAACTCATCTTCTGCCATCAATGCCTTTCCAACTTCCTGTTGCTTGGCTAGAAGCATTTTGTTCTTGTAGTAGTTGGAGTTCCGGACTTTGGGTCTTCGACAGTCTTTGGCAAAGTGTCCAAGTCTACCACAGTTGTAAGACTTTGGAGGTTCTTGCTGATTGGTCTCTTCAGCTTTATACCTTTTCTCTTCTGGCTTCCTTTCCTCTAACCTCTTTCCTTCAAATCTTTCCTTGTGAACATAGTTAATAGGACCAAATGAATACCTGTGACTGTTTGAGCTAGCCTTTTTGTAGAACTTCTTTTGAAAAGCCTTGGTCAACATAAGCATAGTCTGCTTTAGTTTTTCACAGTCGTCAGAGTTAGAGTTCGCTTCACTTTCAACCTCATCTGATTGAGACAAAATCTTCTTCTTCTTCTTCTTCACAACAAGAGCAATTGAATCTGCAACTGTCTTCTCACCCTATCTCTTTTCATCCATGATCTTATCCACCCCTTCCTCATTTTGCTTGATGGTTTCATAGACCTCATGAAGTGGAATATCATTCAGATCTTTTATTTGCTTCATCTGTCTTGTAAACCTTTTCCATTCAGCTCTATCTATGATATATTGACCTTGTTCTTGCTTAACTCATTCAGCAAGGTCACAAATCTGTCATATGTTTCTGCTAGAGATTCTCCAACTCTGCCTTTGAATTCTTCATAGTTGTTGAGGCAGTTGGATATCTTGAGTTGGTTTCCAAGTTTTGAACCAAGCATCATTTTCTCCAATTGATCCCACATCTGTTTGCCTGTAGCTTTGTAGCTGTCAATCTTCACATATATTTCATTAGTAATGCCTTCAAGAATGAAAGACTTTGCTAATCTATCAGCTTTTGATCTCTTTAGGTCTTCACCATCGAGTTCATCAAACTTAAGTTGATATGGTTCTTCCTCTGTCCCAACCATACGAGTCTTCATAACAGGTGACATAGTTCCTTCTTCTAAAGATTTCCTGATTAATTCACCCAAATCATGTCTTTCTATGAAGTCCATGAACCGATCTTTCCACTGCCCATACTCTCCCCTAAAGAGTACTGGTGGCTTTGTGTCAGTTCTGATAGCTAGATCATCTCTTGATGTCATCCTGTTTTATTAATGTGCAATAAGAACTTGTATTTGATCGTTAGTCCAGATAAAATCAGATAAATACTAAATAATACGATTGAGTAAGACTATGTCAAGAACTGGCGCAAAAGCACAAATTTGCACTAAAGGAGGCTGGCGCAAAAGTCAACTTGGCGCAAAAGAGATTTTGCGAGAAGAATGGGTCGCGCGAAAGGAACTTTGCGCGAGTAGTGGGTGGCGCAAAACAGACTTTGCGCGAGAAGAAGGTCGCGCGAATTGGAGTTTGCGCGAGTAATGGGTCGCGCGAAATGAAGTTTGCGTGAGACGTTGATGGCGCAAACCGGGGTGCTCGACTGGGGTCCTGCTTTGACCGGAGAGTTGCGTCGACCGGAGTGTTGCTCGACCGGACTTGCGACCGGTGTCCTACTTCGACCGGGGCGTTGTGGTGACCGGTGTCAGCGACCGGTGTGTTCGACCGGGGTCTTGTTGCAACCGAGGTCTTATTTGACCGGTATGGAACTGTGATCGGGGTAGAGCGACCGGGGTTGTTCGACCGGTGTGAGTGTGACCGGTGTCGACCGGTGTGTGTTCTTCTTCGATAACCGGCTCTGTAACACCCAAATACACCTATCTAGAAATCGATTTACGATTCTAAAATTTGACAATACGATCGCCTAATCAACTGCAACAACTTACAACCAAGTAATTTAAAAAACAAACAGTTTTTGAAAATTTGATCGATGGTACAGTGACTTTGAAGATGAAGAACACAGTGAGTTCTTTAAATTTGATTTGAATTTGGTTTGAGCTCTGATACCAATTGTCGGTCCAGTATATTTGAACACGATCTTTCCAGACAATCAAACAATCACAAACATATAAGATTAACCAACCTGTTCGATTACAAACGACGGATTACAGGATTGATATATTTCTCTTTGAACTTCTCTATGTTTTCTCTCTGGATCAAGTTGGCTGATGTTGATAATGATGAGTTGTGTTGTAAGATATCTTGATATCTCACCTAATAACTTAACATAATATCTAATATAATATCTAAGATAATAATATCCTAAAATATCTTAACAAATAGATATTTAGGAATATTATAATAATATAAACAATAATTAACTTTGACAATTATTACAAACTATCATTAGACTAATATTGAGAGTGACTTTTCAGCTTTAGCTTCAGATTCCAGTATTCAGATTGGATGATCTTGAATCCAATAAATCTGTGATCTAACATTATCAACACAAATTTCTCAAAGTCTTCCAAAACTTCTAAATCAAATGATGTTAATAGTCTATTTGATGAAGAGTTTGATTTCCAAAATTTTGATGGTTGTTTTGATGAATGTGTTGATCAATTTGATTTTAGTGCAAAACTTCCAAATCATACATGTAACACCCGTAATTTTCGGTAAGTAAAGGTCACCAGAGCATTTTCGGAACTTATAAGTGGCAGAACTTTTGATGGAAAATCATTATTTAAAGTCCCTTGGAGTATCGGGAGTGTTGACATTGAAAAGGTTGAGTCTCGGGGCCCCGGAAAGGTCCCGCTACAATGACTAGCGACTATGACAGTCGTAGAGAAGGAATAGAGGCTAGGGGGAGCTTGGCGACATTGCCAGACGACATTTCCCTAGACATTGCCTAGGGCAATGTCCCTGGTCATTGTCTCACCAGTGGCCCAGGATGCTGTTAAGTCGTGAATTTCAGCCTTATTTCTCATTTTCACTTCTCTAAACTTCCTCCATTCTCTCTCAAAACGTTTCCCGTTCCTTCCCCTCAAACCCTAACTCATTTTGGGTCCAATCCTTGTGTTCTTGAAGTGTTTCATCATCAAGTGGTGAAGACTGGACGCTAGAGTCAAGAGTTCACTATTGTCATATTCAACCTCAAGCTTCATTTTTGGGTTTTCTAGGTTTTCATCAAAACCTAAGTGGTAAGTTTATCCCTTCCATTTCGAAATCTTAATATAAGATATAAATGCTCTCTTGATGATTCCTTAGTGTCCGGTTTCTCAAATTTCGGGTTTGATGATTTTGGAGAAATTAGGTCAAATTAGGGTTTTGGCCAAATTGGGGATTTTGATGTAAAATGTTTGGAGAACGATTCTAAATGATTGAATGAGTATATTCATGGTTAGAAACGTGTTATTATAGGTTTTTGGAAGATTTTGCTTATGGATCCAAAGTCTCTTCAAGGAAGCTCAAGTTGGGGGGTAAAATCTAGATTTAGCCTAAATCTAGCACGGTGAGTTCAAGTTGATTTGTGAAAACGATGTACATGCCAAAATGCCTATTTTAAATTGTTTATATGCTTTACATGAAATTATCTGTTAGGACTGAAAGTCCTATGTGTTGAAAGTGGAATAAAATATTTATAAGGGTGCATAATGTAATTAATGAATAGTTGATTTATTAGATGGGCCCAAGACCATTAGCCCATTAGGTCTTGTAAGCCTAAGTATATAAAGGCATATTTAGTTCATAATTAAGGTTGGACAGTTAGAAGTTAAGGCTAATAATTCAGATTACTAGTCAATAGGTTTACTCTCTCTGATCAGAAATCCTTTCTGTAAACCTGTAACCCTTTGATTGCATATTAATCGTATGACTAGTAGTTGTGACTCAAATACTGTTCATCTTTGATATTATTTTCTGTGATTGCACTGTAATGGGATCTACAATTGGTATCAGAGCAAAGAGACTGAAGGTTTGATCCAAAAAAGGTTTGTCTAAAACCCTTAATCGATTATCTGTGTTTTGCGATTTTACTATTCATCGATTTACTATTCATCGATTTCACTATTCATCGATTCACTATTCATCGATTAACTATTCATACCGGTCGAACTATTCATACCGGTCGAACTATTCATCCGTTACTATTCATACCGGTCGATCACTATTCATCCGATACTATTCATACCGGTCGATCACTATTCATCTGGTACTATTCATACCGGTCGATCACTATTCATCCGGTCGACACTATTCATCCGGTCGATCACTATTCATCCGGTCGACACTATTCATCCGGTACTATTCATACCGGTCGATCACTATTCATCCTGTACTATTCATCCGATACTATTCATCTCAGTGACTATTCATCCCGGGGTCTTTTACCTATTTTATTTTATATATCATTTTTTTTGGATCATCCTGTTTGTCTCACGATCGCTACAGTGTAGTTAAGATAAAAGTTTAAACCCGTTCAAGTTTCATCTCTTACAAAATGGTGAACCCACCAAGGCTGCGGTCCAAAAGAGAATATGAAGAGTGGAAAGTTCATTTTTTGAACTTTGTGGACGAACACGAGGTGGACAACTATATCAGATTATCATTGATTGAAGGAGAACAACAATCCCAAACTCCGACAGAAGCTTCTCCTGTGGAAAAGGAGCAAAGAGAGAGTGCCAATAATTATGCTAGAAATTATTTGACAAATTGTATTTCGTGTGAATTAATTCGTGACATTTTTAGTTAAATTATTGGTCAAATAAATTCTTAAAAAATGACAGGAAAAGAGCTGTGGGATTGTACTGAATGTTTGGTGCTAGGGCCAAAGGGTTTATTAAAAGGAAGAGATTTGGAAGCTGAGAACTCTGAGCTAAAAGGAAAGATCTATAATTTGGAAGCTAAATCTCAGCAAATAGTCTCTATTGAAAGTTCTGAGGAAAAGATCTCTGATCTGAAAGATGCAAATGCAGAACTTCAAAAGCGTTTATCTGATTTGGAGCAATTGCTTGCCAAACACAAATTTGATTTTGAGACTAAAGAGAAATCTTTCGCAAAGAAGTTCTCAAAATTTTCGAGAAAATGTGCTGATGAGAAGAAGGAAGTTGAGCTGAAATGCATAAAACTTTCTCAGCAAGTTTATGACTTTGAGAAACTAATCATCCTTGAATGAGAAAAGTTTGCCAAAGAGAAGAAGGCCACTGAACAGAAGAACGTAGGTTTCTTCAAAGAAATATCCGGCCAAAGAAAGGATGCTGAGAAGGGATTTGAAGAAGAAAGATGTACATTTGAGGTTGAGATCAAAAAGCTTAACAAGAAGCTATCTGAAATATCTGAGAAGGCACTAAACGAGCAGAAAACGAAGTCTGAATTCACGAAGAAGATTGACCTGCTTGTTAAAGAAAGAGACAACTTTGCTTCGACGATTAAAGTGCTTGAAAAGACTGTATCAAGTTCAAATCAGAAACCTGTCTCTTCACAAAGGTCAGTTAAATCTTTTGATAAAAATATAGATGGTTCAGGTACACATCAACGAATAAAAGGAGATACAAAGAAGAGGAACTGGTCTGGAAGAAGAAACCAGTTGAAGAGGAGCCGAAAGAAAGAGAATCATGTGTACATGCGTCTAATGCCAAGAAGAACAAAGCGAGTAAAGGTAAACCTGATCATATCTACTCGAGAGATCAATTACTCAGGTTGTCAGGTAAGAAATACCACTGTTCTTAATGTCGTACACATGATCACATTCACAAAACCAGTGATCATTTCTGGTATGGTTCTTATTCTATTTCCCCCACAAGAACTGCAACTAACATTCATGGACTCAAATACCAGTGGTTACCAAAACCGAAAACTGATTATGTGTTGCAGGCACCTACTGTCAAGGGGGAGTAGAAGAACGATGGCTTCTAAGTAAATCAGCTTATAACCCGGACTTCAACGAAGTATGGCTTCTGATCATATGACAGATCAGGACCCGTTCTTCAACGTTCAGACTTGGATATTTTGCAAATATCCAGGGGGAGCTTAATAGATCTATATCGTTCTATCATGATTTGAGGGGGAGCTTAAATGTAAGTACTTCTGATCGAGATCTCTGATTGTTTGAAAGAAGAACAACTTTCGAACATGAAAAACTTTTTCTGAAATGTTCAAACCACTTCTAGTTCTCAAAAGATTTTATGAATTTAGAAGTGTGATTTTAAATGTTTTTCAATTTTTGAGCATTAATGTTTAACTGACCGTGTGTTTCCAAAGATCAATACTTGTGTATTATCTTGTCTATATACTGTCAAATATTCACACACACCGGGTCAGTACTTATTTGAAATTGTTATTACCATGTCTAATAACGAACCAATTTTTCGATGGTAATACCCTCGTTTGAAATTCAATGTTGTTGAGCATCAATCATTAATTCTAAGCTTGGGCTTTAATTGCTAAATTGTTTATATTTGTTCATATAAACAAAATATCCAGTTCATTGATACCCTAACCAGTTTATTTGATCTGATTGATACATTGTCAGAGTTTCAAAGTTAAATTGCTCAAATCTCATGGGCATACTTTTTGACAGTGGTATCTTATTTGAGCTTAAATGTTCCACTTAAACTGTTGAGCTACTATTCTTTTTAGGACTAACATGGGATTTGTGTGAGAACTTAAACAGAACTTCCATGGATTCACGTAAACCAGTGTTTCCTACCCCGAAAGTTATCCTAGAGTGATTGAGGGGTGAGGGGTCATAATTCAAAGAGTGGGGGAGATAACTCATCCGGTTGAGTTTTTCTCTTTGTGCTGAGCGAAAAAATGGAAAAGAGAGTTTGGTTAGAGGTGAGCTTTAATGATAAAAAGAAAGAGGGTGTGAGAACAGAGTTAAAAGAATATCAGAACTCTGCACCAACTTCTTTCTGAGCCGGGCAGCCACATCTACTGATTGGTTCACATTCTTTGGTGATCATCATTGAAACAGGCAGTGAGCCCATGCCAACTCTTGCAATTACCCCACCAACCACTCGTTTCTTTCTCGAAAAAGAAATGTTTCATTTTCATTGGGGACGCAACACATCTGCTATCTAATCTTTACTCGGAAGATTTAGATATTGAAAAAGAAGGAAAGTTGCACCACCTTCGCACCTCTTTCATGCACATTGAGTCTGTGTAATATCTGTTGCTGTCTCAACAGTTTACACAATTTGAGCCTTATGAAACACAATCATTGTGCTAAATTCTTTCATACACAAACACGAGCACACAGAATTTTTTTTTTCTGTCAGAACATTCATAGATAAACCTTGTGTTTTTCAATGATTGAATGGAAGTCCTGGGGATTCATCATCAAACCAGCTCCTTCAATTGTACATTCGTTGTACTCAGTAATTTTGTGTTACTAACAGGCATTCCTAACTGTTTCATTTATTGAATCAGGGTTACCCAGTTCATTATATCTGAATTTGAAAAGATTCAGATATATACATTTCATGAATTGACGTATACTCAGATCACAGGTGGGAGAATGTCCAATTATCTTAAAAGGGAGATCAAAGAGAGTGTTGAAATTGAAGAGTTTTTATGATCATGATGCTCACAATCATCAAAAAGGGGGAGAGAATTTTACAAAGTTCAATTTCAATGTTTTAAAGAAAGAAAGTTATTTCTGAAGACCGTCTAGAGATCAAAGAGATGAAGATTTTGTTTCAATTTTCAAAGAGATTTCAAAGATTGTATTGATTCTTTCCCGTATCATGTGGTGTCTGTTACAAGTTTGTTTTTCATTCCTCCTACAAGCTGATTGAAACAAGTTCTTAAGTGGAAAGTCTATTCAACTCGCGGTTCAAAGACAGATTCTTTGTTTTAAACTGAAGTTCACCGTGGAAAGTCACGTTACTCTCACATTATCTTTCTTGTGTGCTGATCCGATGTGATTGAGTTTCTACAGTTAAAAGTTGCGTGATAGTGCATTTAGTCCAGGCTATTGTACATTGAATCTGGTTACAAAGTTGATACTATGAAGACCAAGAGCTTTATTCAAGGGGGAGCGTTGAAAGACATGAAGTCAAGCAACACCAAAGTTCTTCAAAGATTCAAGAGGGAAAGAAGATCAAGGCCTGAAGTTTTTCAAGTTGTTAAATGTTTTATTCAACTTTAGGGGGAGATTGTTAGGACTGAAAGTGCTATGTGTTGAAAGTAGAATAAAGTATTTATAAAGGTGCATAATGTAATTAATGAATAGTTGATTTATTAGATGGGCCCAAGCCCATTAGCCCATTAGTTCATGTAAGCCTAAGTATATAAAGGCATATTTAGTTCATAATTAAGGTTGGAAAGTTAGAAGTTAAGGCTCATAATTCAGATTACTAGTCAATAGGTTTTCTCTCTCTGATCAGAAATCCTTTCTGTAAACCTGTAACCCTTTGATTGCATATTAATCATATGACTAGTAGTTGTGACTCAAATATTGTTCATCTTTGATATTATTTGTTGTGATTGCACTGTACGAGGATCTACATTATCAAATGTTGAGTTATTTGGCAAATCTTGATTATCTTGAAGTGTTTGGTTTTATTAACTTTGTAAAACACCTACGTTTGGGATTTTGAGCATTTTGACAACAAAAATTATACACATTGGTATTTTGATGATTTATGTCATGAAGTAAGTATGAGTATAAATGCATTTTATCGTGCATCTTGGATAAGTGTTTGATTTTGGGTCGTGGGACGTTTTTGAAGAAAATATATGATAGAAACTCACATGGAAAATGATTGGTTCCAAACTAAACTACGTTGGGTTTATTTATATAATTTGTAGTATGGGTTTACCTAATTGTGGATTATTTACGTTTCGCTTCATTTTATGATTTTCAACGTTGAGTCTTTGGATTTGTTGAGCTTATGGCTCGGTTTGGATTTTGTTGGGTTTAGAGGACACTTGTCCGATTTTAATAGCTCAATGTAGAGCGTTTGGTTATGAATTGCATTTATTGCATCGTATTTGAGAGTTACATGTTTTGAATGCGTTAGCTCATTCGTTTCGAGTCATGTAAAGTTTTAGTTAGTGCAATGGATCCATAGGCACAGTGTTCTTTTGTCCCGTTTTGGACAAGTTCCCCACTTTGGCACGGAATAGGCATCGGGTCACCATGGTAAGTAAGGTGTAGACCTATACGGTCGGGCAACGTCCCATGGGCAGTAAGGTGTAATTCCCTTATGCATAAGTTCCCGTTTTGGAACTGGGTTCCCCTGTTTTGGAACTCTCAAGAATAGACCTAGAGGGGTTGACTTGATGTTTTCGAGCAATAGACTTAGAGGAGTTGAGCTCGGTATGTTTTATGGGCATAACCTATATGTTTTAGTTTCCTACATAGTTATGTGACCTACTTTTGTGTTCCGTCACATACTATATAATCGGGTCTCCCCCGTCACCGTAAGGTGTTGTTTTGGTTACGGAGTTTTATAATCCATGTTTTCGATGGTGTTTTGGGCATGGATTGTTGTCCATGTTTTTGGGATATTTTGGATGAGAGAGTTTGTCCACGTTTTCATTATTTGATTATTAAAATGTCAGTTATGTTTTACGCGAGTTTTGGGTCTTGGACTTATATTCGAAGAAATGTTTTGTTTTGTGATTTTAATCACGAAGAAGGTGAATGTTGAAAAATAGATTGTTTCTAGATTTAATGTATTTCATTTTGGTTGCTTTCATATTGAAATAGAAATGCATTTTGTTTCAACAAATTTTGAGGTTGCTGACTTGTTCACCAAACCTCTTGAGGAAAAGAGATTTAAATTTTTGGTTAGCAAACTTGGAATGTTGAACCTTGATGCATAGTTATATTCTTATTTCTTGTACCTGTTGTTGAAGGGAGTTGTTTTTGAATTTATCTGTTCAGGTGTTTTGGTTGTTAAATTCTTTCAAAGTTTGATACTATTGACAGTTATGGACTCGTGTAAAGTGAGTACCAAAATCTAAATATGTTTTGCAGTAAAACAATTTCTGGCAGTGTACAAAAAGATCACATCATGGACTTTGACTTCTCATCAAGTCAGACCAGGACTCGTGCTTCAGTATGCTGAGCAGAATGCATAATCCAAGGGGGAGTATACAGCTCAATGCACACTTCAAGGGGGAGCATATATGCAAAGTCTGTAAGTGTGTGTGTAAGTCTGTGTTTGAAAAGATTTTGGAAATCTGAAAGAATTTTAAATAAAAAAAGTTGCATTTTTGAGCTTAAAAAGTGGTTTTATTAAAATTGCTATTTTTAGAAAGTGGGACAAATTATTTTTGGAAAGTTTTCATTTTTGGAATATTTTCAAAAAATTTCTAAGTATAGAACGCGCACATAGTGTCGTGCGAGTTCTTAATACGCGCACATCATTGCATGTGCAAAGTGTAGAACGCGTACACTGTGTCATGCAAGTTCTCACTTCACACATAGCATTGTCTGCTTGAAGTTCAAAACATGCACACTATGTCGTGCGACTTCCCACTTCACGCATGACCCTGCATGCGAGTTGCTTCTTGCGCGAAGTGAACAGACACGACCTTGCCTTTGTTGTGCGGCAAGTGCCTCTACTATGGTTTGCGTGAAGTGAGCACCTAATCCATTCGTGCCACGTGTCAACGAGTTTTTCCGGGTATAAATTCTATGTTTTCTCAGTCTATGCTCACTTCTCTCAAAACCTCTTCAGCGAGTTTATCACTTAGAACTTTTTCTGTTCTTCAAACTTCAAACGTGTGACTTTCAGTTTCCTTGTTCTTCATCATCGAATCAATGTAGGTTTTGATTCATTATTGTTTGATTGTTATTCGTTTATATTTCTTGTACGTTCTTTTTGTATTTGCAGGTTTTATTTTTAAAAATTTTCTAGGATTTTTCTTCGATTATGTCTTTGTGTATTTTCATATTCTTGCCCGAAGATACTTGGTTTTTGATTTTGGAATAAAGAATGTTGTATATGTATGTTTAAATTCCAAAAAGCATCTGGGTTTCTTGTTCGATTATTGTTTTGCAGGGTTACCTTGACATTGGATTTCGAATCGATATCATGAACTGATTGGACTCGAATTGTTGAACTTGAACTCATGAACTGAAATCTTTGAACTAGAACTCTGTTCAAATGAATCAATCTTAAAAATATGGAATATTGGACTCTAATGAAATCTGATAATAAACCCTAATCGAAATTTGGACTTAAAATTTCAAATTCTTGGGTTTTCAAAGTTCAAAATTTCAAATTCTTTCAAAGGAACAGGATTTTGTGTGTTCTTGACTTAGAACACAAGTTCTTGCGTGTTCTTGATATGAACACTTGGTTTTGCGGGTTCTTAGTCTAAATTCTATATTATGCGAGTTCTTGAACTTATGTGAGTTCTTGAACTTATGCATAAGTGTTCTGCGAGTTCTTGTAACCATCTGAGTATCATGCGAGTTCTTGGTGATTATGTATGTCATGCGAGTTTCTAGTCTATCTCAGTGTCATGAGAGTTCTGTCCTTATAAAATTTTTGAGTTCAAATTTTTTTTTTTTGAAACTTTTCAGATGTTTGAGAGTTCATGCAATACTACTTCATTTTTGAGAACAAAATCAAAACATCAAGTGTTTTGGTCAATTTTGGTTATTTTTTTCTGTATGATGTTGCATTTTGAACCTTGCAACAGTTTGTGCTTATCTTGTGAGCTTAAAAGTACAATCTTTTTGTACTTTGATACTGTGTGTATCAAAATCATTTTCTGAAAACAAGTTTTTGTGCTTATTGCTAACATATTGGATTCTATCCAATACTTTCTTTCCATTTCAGGTATAAAATGGCAGAGGAAATTTCTCATGATCCCATTGTACAGATGGATGAGAATGATCCTAATGTGTCCAAGGAAACTCCTATGCCATCTTCAAGATCTCACGTTCAGTGAGCAATCGGTGTAGATCCTGATCTTTCTCTCATTCATCCTTCTGAGTATTTGTTGCTCTATCCGAATAACCACCATGTGGATTTTGACGTTTTAAATATCAATCCACTTGTTATTGAAATTTTGAAGGGTCATCCACTCAGTAAGGCCTTGACAGACACAACATCAATTTCTTTGTTATACATGCAGCAGGCCTGGAAGACTATCGAGTATGTGGTGGAGAGCAACATAAACAAATTCTTCAAAGTTCGTATTGAAAAGTTCACTTCAATTCCGACTTATCAAAGACTCAGACTTATTCTGGATTTACCTGAAGCAAATTCCAGAGAGGGTATAAACACTTTTTACTCATACCCAGTTGATTCCTAAGTATTTAAAGGAATTCGAGCCTTAGGGTATGTGGGTCAATTGACAAAGATCAGCGAATTCAAGAAGATAAATCTTCCACCATTGTACTAATAAATGTTCTTCGTCATCAATCGTTGTTTGACCTCCAGGCACTCAGGCCTTGATAATACAAACATGCATACACTGCGGCTGTTTCATGCTATCGTGTACGATATGCACGTAGACTATTCAGTGACATTCTGGACAGAATTATATGAAAAGGTCATCAGCAAGAGAACATCCAAGAAACCACTATATGTGCCATACCAGAGGTTTCTTCAATTGATTGTTCGAAGTATGTTCCGCTCCAATAGAGATATCCCAAAAAGATCTCATCATGAGTTTGCTTCTGAATTTGAAATGAGGTATCTTCAGAAGCAGAAAAAGACTTTTGCTTACTCCATGCCTATTCTAGCAGCTCTACTTTTCTATGTTGATACGAACTCAGAGTGTATTAAGGAAAATAGAGAGTCTATGGGAATGGTAGAATCGACAATCCTTACGGTAGGCTCCAACCTTAGACGAGTGGAGTCAGTGAGGGTTCCTGAGACTATGGGAGTCCAGGGACGGGGAGAGTTGAGAGAAAATTGTGAGAGGGGTACAGGCGGGAGTCAGGATTCTCAACCTGAAGCTGTGGGGACTTCGGCACAAGTTGCCAATCGTCTAGAAGTTTCCACATCTCAACCTGAAAGGACTATCATTCATCAATCAAGTCCTTAGGAAGAGATTGCTAATGATGGTGAGAACTCTGAAACAGAGTCGGATCAGTAGGCATGTTCTACAGAGACTATTCCTTCTGCTACTTCGGAACAACAAGAGAAGAATATTCATGATGCTGATGATGAAGATGAAAATCTACAACACAGTTTTGGTTTCCTTGATGATGTATCATTACACCCGAAGGATATGGAGATAGACACAACTGCTACTAACATACAGAATGTCCTGGGAGATATAAGGAGAAATGAGGGAGTTGAAGTTGAAAATTCAGATAATGTGAGGAAAAGTGTGAATGTAGAAAAGGATATGGTGAGAGAGTGTGTAACCTAACCTACAGATCCAAAAGGGCAACCACATCTAATACTCAACCGCATGTGTTGTGTGCGAGTATTCAAGACATAAGTAGCCCACTTATGCACTTGCACACCTCAACCACCCATTCTATTGCCTCTCAACAGGCTTTAGTCTCATCTTTACACAGGGATATAACACATACTCTATCCAGCTTTCACTCAGAAAGTTTGGGTATTGAAAACAGAGCTCAGCTGCCCCAGAGCTCACTTTCATTCTGTGCACAATCAAGTCTAGCGCCCATTGATTTATCAACTTCCATTCCTAGGACACTCATACAATCTTCTGCTACCATCGCTTGTCTCAGTGACCCGATCGGAACACCTGTAGTAGCTTCGCAATCCGGACTACGAGGATCAGGTGGAAGTCATGTCATTGCTACCACGATGCCAGCTATGAACACAGGCCATACTGTTGAATCTTCAACAGTTGTGAGAACGGGAAGTCTAAGTGACCCCGGTGTTATTTTCCCAGACTTTGTGTCGAAGGAATTTCTCAACGGGGCCTTAAAGGTTTTTGAAGATCGTATGGCGGCGAAGTTTATGGAGGAATTGGGAAAGGTGAAAGGATTGTTAAAGGGTAAAGGACCAGCTATAGATATGCTTGTTTAGCCACCTCCACCACCACCAGTTCAGTCAGTTGATCTATCTGTGGAGGAGCTGAAATCACTACTCTACGCGAAGCTATTATCTCAGGCACCAACTGATGAATCAGATGCTGATTTGATTGGTTTGCTAAGATCTCAACAACATCAAGTACCTTCAGAAACAATTTCAGTGTCAGAATTTAATGCTTTCAAGTCCGAAATGGTACAACACATTCAGCAGTTGACAAAAGCAGTTCAAGATTCTTGCAGGTCTCAGGCAGTTACCAGAAAAAGGCATGATCATAATTCTGATCAGGATCATGAGGGGGAGATGCCAAAGAGACAAAGAACTATCAATGAATCTGAACGTGCTCAGGGTGAAACTGAAAGAGAAGGGGACATGGAAATGGTGGACATTGGTGATGATGAACCCGTTGATGTTGTAGAAGGTGAAGGAATGGAGTTAGTTTTGTACGTTAATGAATACGTAGAACCATTGGTTGAAAAGCACGTGGTTGCTACAAGGGAACAAATTTTGCAGTTAGGGTTAGAAACCATCTATGTTATAGATCTCTCATCTGACGAAGAAACGTCTGCAAACGAAAAGTATGAGAAGTTTTTGAGAATAAAGGAGGAGGAAAGAGATCTGATATTATAATCTAGAGTTGAATTGCTTGATTGTGATTGGGAAATACAATTTTACAGCATTCTGGACATCCTAACTCTTTCGCAAGATGATATCCAACTGAGTCCTGTAAAGCATGATCTTCCAGAAACAACCAGAGAAATTCCAGAAATACCTACTTTCAAGGAGATAAATATTATCAAACCTTCCAACCAACCAACAAATATTCCAAGTCCTGTAAGTCAACCACCACCTAGCCCAGAAAACCCAACTAGTCAAACTATCCTATCTAGCCAAACTAGCCTACCTGGCCCAAACAAAATTCCCAGCCCTATCCTTACTAATCAACCTACCTCTGAAAACCAACCTGAAACAACCACTTAATCAGAACCTGAACTATAATTCCCATCCAACCCAGTTGAAACCCAAGCCGGTCCTTCTAACAACCTCAAGCCCCTCTTGCTCTTAATGAATCATAGTTAAGAAAAATGAGGAATACCCTTAGACAACCCTTTCTGGAAGAAGAGATGAAAGGAATATTCGTTCACAGGCTCAGGTTGATGGATAAATTTAAAGTTTTGGGTGTTTCAGATCATCCTAAGGAATACCAAGAAGAGTATGCCCGAATGATGAGTTGGGTGAGATGGCTAGAGAAATATGTTAAAAACAAGTCAGCCATTGTGATAGTGAAGAAGGTTAGACTTGTAAAATTTCAACGAATATGGTATCCGGTCTTTCATGTTCAAACGAGAGACTTATCAGAAACTGAATTTGCGTTTTTGAACGTGGACGATATCGAGTATCTTTATCATATTTTCAGAAACATGACAGTTCGACCGGAGAACATACTATTTGATTTGGAAGCAGTGAAGAGGTTTATGAGAAGGCAGGTGAACTACACGTACTGTTATGACTTTCAGCTCGGAATTGAAACCAATCAATGAAGAGTCAATATGATAAAGCCTAATCTCAACCTTGAAAACATTGATCATTATGATCTGTTTACCGTACTTGAGCAGCCTAAACTTGGTGTAGTCTAAAAGAATTATGAGAACAAGAAAAGGTTCATCAGAGTATCAGAAATCTCCAATTTTTCAGATGTAACGTTGAAGGTGACCAGACTGCAGTTGAATCAGAGGCACAAGGAGAATAAGGAGAAGATTATGCGCGGTGAGAAAGGCATGGACAAGTTTGACAAGATTCATCTTGAAAGAGTTCTTGATGCCATAGATGACAGAATCAACTTCAGGCGCGGGATCAGATGTTTTGAATCATTACTCGGAATCAGACTAGGAAGATTTTCTCGTTGGGGCAGGCTTATTGTAAATGCTTGATTTAAAAGGGGGAGATTCTTAATGTAATAGTTTAGATCAACATTTATCTTTTGTAATGTTTGACTTTAACTTTTAAGTCTTTGAGAGTTTTAGTCCTTTGAGAGTGTCTTTGTTGTGAGTGTTCTAGCATCATATAAATAGCTTGTATGTGTCTTGAGATAAGCATGTAACAAAGTGACAGTGTCTTGACCGTATTGTAACCATTCGGCTAAGTGAGATATATGACTATTTCTCTCTCTAGATTCCCTCTCTACATTTTGTGTTGAATTGTTTGTTTTGATCATTATGGCTTGAATTTATGGACTTACAGTATGAAACTCTTACTCAATTCTTACTCGCCTCCCGTTTTAAAAATGGTACGATTAATACAACCCTGTTCCTTAAAAATCAAGGTGATGATTTAATTCTAATCCAGATTTATGTGGACGACATTATATTTGGGTCTACTAATCCAAAATTCTGTAAGAACTTTTCTAAAATCATGGAGTCTCGTTTTGAAATGTCAATGATGGGTGAGTTAACATTTTTCCTTGAACTTCAAGTCAAACAGTCACCCGAAGGCATTTTCATAAACCAACTGAAATACATAAGAGACATCCTAAAAAAGTTCAATATGATAGAAATACATAAGAGGCATTTTACCACAACTGTTTTCCTGTAGCCTTTTTACTTTCTAATTTGATAGAAATCTCTTTTGAAATCTCATCTGAAAAACTTTGCAATATAAAAGATTTGGCCAATTTGTCAGCTTCATATCACTTTTTCTGCTCATCTGTGTATTGATCAAGTGACATTGGACACTCTCTTCGTTTTGTTAATCCATTTCCTATTGGAAAAATGCCAATCCTTGTTGGAGTTTTCATTTTTCCTTCCCTCAGAGATATTCTGATATGATTCCCTAAATCATGTCTATCAATGGAATCTAGAAAGCGGTCATTTCATTGCTCATACTCTCCTCTAAAAAGCATCGGTGGTTTCACATCCGTACCGATTGAAAGAGCTTATCTGGAAGTTATCCTGTTACAAAAAGAACTTGAATTTGATCGTTAGAAATTCAGAAAAAATAGATCACAATCAGAGATTTGTTCCCCCATCGCAAACTTAGTACGGGGTTCCATATTTTGACAATCAGAAATTTGTTCCCCCATCGCAAACTAAGTACAAAACTCACAGAACAATGAAAAATTGAACTTACCTAAAAAACAATATCTTGCGAATTTGGGACTTCGCGCAAGATGTATCGTGCGAGTTTGTGCTTCGCGCAGAACACAGTGTACGAGTTCAGAGGTTCGCGCACAGAACAACGTGTGTGTTCTATGTTCGCGCACAATGAACGTTGCGAGTTCTGGACTTCGCACTGGAACCTTTGTGTAAGTTCTTCTTCCGTGCACGATACACTGTGCGAGTTCTTGACACTTCTCGCAGGCTACACACTTCTCACAGAGTCTTTGCGAGTTATGAACTTAGAAAAATTTTCCAAAAATTACTTCTCGCTAAATGCAAATACGCAAGATTACTTCTCGCAAAACCCTCTTGCGTGTTATGGACTTAGAAAAATTTCCAATAGTTCACTTTGCGCAACCCTTTACTTCTCGCAGAACCACTTCACGCAGATCACACTTCGCGCAGGATGAAAGAGTTGAACAGTAGAAATTCGCACAATGCTTCTTGCGAGTTCTTTAACCTTTTGCGTGTTTCAAGGTTGTGCGAGTTCTTCAGCCTTAGTGAGTTCTTTGTCGTGTGTTTTCTTCATTTGCGTGTTTTTCAGATCTTGCGAGTTCTTTACTTTACGTCCAAAAACTCGATTTTTGCATCTGAAATCATTTAAAAGTATTGCCAATTGATCCGAAACTCTGTAATAATCTTCTAACACATCTCACGAACACAATACAATGGAACAATTTCAGATTAAAACACTAAAATATCAAATTCGATCTGAGAACAGTTCATTTTTCAGTCTCGAACTCAATTTCAAGAAAATCTAAAATTCACATCAAATTGATGTAACCTTGACAATGCAATCCAAATGAATTTGTTCTAAATGCTAAGATGAATCAAAAAACAACTTATTACAACTCAAAAAAACAACACTGAATCATGAAAAACAAAATTTCTCAGCCCATTTTGCAAGTTTTTCCAATCTGTCAAACAAAATCTTGAATTAATTCAAATTTTCTGAATATCTTCTACTCTGATACCAATTGTTAAACCCAGAATTCAAGTTCTAATCACTACTAACAATCAAGATGAGAATCAATCAAAATAATATGTCATTCATTTAATTCACAGATTACAATCTTTCTCACTTTCTCTCACTACATACACTCTCTCTCACTAGAAGGATATGCCATAAACCTCTTCTCTCATATGCTCTGTGTGAACTACACTGTTGGGAACTGAAGAATTCATCAAGTATGGTTAATGCTGCTGGTTCAAAGTTACTACTGCTAGAAGACTTAAAGGTTAATACTGTTGAGTGTTACTACTGCTAGTAGAATTAATACTGCTAGTCAAAGTTAGTACTGCTTAGCTAGTTAGTACTGCTAGTAGTTAGTGCTGCTTAGTAGTTAATGCTGCTAGAAGAAATTTAATGCTGCTGAAGATTAATACTGCTTATATGATGAAGATTCGCATGAAAGGATATACATGGAAGCTTAGAGATATACATGGAAGATATACTGAAGATATGTTTATTTTTTTGTAATTATCTTTTTGTTTTAGTATATGTATAGAAGATACAGAATAGTTTTGGGTGAGATTAATTAATTCATTCTAAGTGTTAGTTCTAGAGAAAATCAACCTCAAGGCATAGATCCTAATTCTAGAGAAGTAGAATTCGTATTGGTGAGCCTGTTCATCAATATTGAGGTTGAGTGTGTAATCTTGTAACTTCAAAGCATTCAATACAAGTTTACAGATTGTTCTTCATATTTTCTGTATTGATTTACTATTTCATTGAATATCAAAGTGTTATTCCGCAAACTTCTTTGATATTGTTTCTGAGAATTAATTCTTGTTGAGAATTCGATCATGACAAGTGGTATCAGAGCCAAACTCTCTCAGAAACATCTATTCATCATGGAAAATCTTACAGAATCAAGCAGTACTTTGGTCTCTAAGGTTCCAATGCTCAAACCTAGTGAGTTTGACATGTGGAAGATCAGAATCAGACAATATATTCTTCTCACTGACTACTCAATGTGGGATATCATTGAGAATGGTCCTTCTGAAGCTGGAAGGATAGGACCAGATGGGAAAAGACCTCCACCAAAGACAGATGGTGAAAGGAAGATCAGACAGACAGAGATGAAGGCCTTGAGCACTCTGCTCTTGGCCATCCCCAATGAATATCAGCATCAATTTTGCAACTGCAATGATGCTCAGATTCTCTGGAATGCTCTAGAGAAAAGATTTGCTGGAACCAAGAGCATCAAAAGAAATCAAAGAGATGTTCTAAAGCAGCAGTATGAGAACTTTACTTCCTCAAAGAATGAGTCTATGACTCAAACTTTTGATAGGTTCAATAAGCTCATTGGTGAACTGGCTACTGTAGGAGTAAAGATGGAACAAGATGATATCAACAGAAAGTTCCTCAGATCTCTTGGGGATGAATGGACTATGTACACTGTCTCATATAGACAGAGTGACAATCTGGAAGAGAAAGAACTTGATGATCTATACAATGATCTAAGAGTTTTTGAAACTGAGGTAGAAACCAAGAAGAAGCCCTCTAGTTATATCCACAATGCGGCACTTTTCTCAGCATCCACTGATACTACTGCCAACCCTGAAGCAGTTAGTACTGCCAGTGGAGTAAGTTCAGAAAAAGGCACTGAAACTATCTTTGAAGCCTTTTTGTCCAGTCATAACAGCAATTCTTTGATTAATGATGATCTGGATCAAATTCACCCTGATGACCTGGAGGAGATGGATATTAAATGGCAGATGGCCATGTTATCAATGAGGGTGAAGAAGTTCATTAAAAGAACAGGAAGGAATAACTTCTCTCAAAGAAGAGAAGATGGAGCTGGTTTTGACAAAACCAAGGTGGAATGTTATAAGTGTCACTTGAAAGGACACTTTGCTAGAGAATGCAGGAGTGCTGTTCCAAACAACAACCACCAACAAGCTCAGAATGGAGGCTACAATCAAAACAAGAATCCTGCTCAAGCCCTTGTTTCTCAACAAGGAATGGGATTTGACTGGAGTGATCAAGCTGAGGAAGCCATTCAGAATCAAGCTCTTATGGCAGAAGTGTCTGATCTTCCCTCTGAGGTAATTTCTAATCTTTGTACTAAATCTTTCATTGACACTGTCACAAGATACAGGAATCACAATCAGAGTATGTGTGATGACCTCAAAAGATTAGAAAAGGATAGAAGAGATTATGTGTTGATAGTAGAGAGATTTGAAGAGCAAATCAAAGGCTTTCAAGCTAATGAACTTCAACACTCTTATGACACAAACTATTGGAAGTGGGAAAAGAATGAATTAGAGACCAAACTGTCTAAATCCTTAGAAGAGAGTGATAGGCTGAAAGAGGAACTGTCTAAAGTTAAACTTGACATAGAAAAGTTTTCATATGCTTCAAAAGCAATGGATTCTCTTCTAAAGGCTCAGATTCATGACAAGATGAAGCCTGGTATTGGATACAACAATACACCTCCTCCTTACAACAACAATTATATCTCTCCTACTTCAGACTTGTTAGAAACCAAGGAGAAAAATGACTTATCTGAGAAAGCCTTTAAGATAGATCCTTTGGATGAAGCAGTAATTAAGGATTTAACTGAGAAAGAAGCCAGTGAGTATAGGGATAATGATGTGAGTAAAAAGATACCATTAGAAAACAATATTATCACCAATGAGGGATGTGGGAAAATCTGGGTCAAGTCCAAGGAGATAGAGCAGACAAAAGGAAAGGATAACAAGGTCCATTACAAACAAACCACAGTTGTGAATCCTGGATCCTGTAAACAGTGTGATTGCAGTAAAGCCAAGAGCCTAAATTCTGATTTAAAAAGAGGAAATCAAAGAAACTGGAATAATAAATGGGCTCATAAACAAGGAGTTGATCTGAATAAAATCAATAGACCAAAACCTTGTTTCATATGTGGCAAGTTAAATCATTTGGCTAAGTATTGTTACTTTAACCCTATTAACCAACAGATGAACTTTCAAAGATTTGTGCAAAAACCTGTTGGCTATAGGAAGGCTGGAAAGAAACATGTGATAAAGAAACATGGTGAAAGGAAAAGCCCCATGAAGAAAAAGATTTTAAAAGAAAGTGTCAAAATGTGGGTGCCTAGAAGCAATAAAACTGTTAGTACTGATGACAGGGTTAGAAGCACTAAAACTGTTAGTACTGCTAACATGGTTACTACTGCTATCTGTGTTAGTACTACTGAAAATATTAATGCTGATAATACTGTTAGTACCTCTTCAAAGGTTAATACTGCCAACACAGTTACTGCTGCTAACACAGTTACTACTGCTAATAAGGTTTGTACTGCTAAGCATGCAAGTGCTGCTAAGGCAGTTAGTACTTCTAAAACCAGTACTGATTCTAGCAAAAATATTTCCAAGCCTGTTATTGTAACAAAGTACTCCAAGAATGAGGAGTTAAAGTTCAAAAATCTTGTCAAGAAAGAATGCAAGTATTTTGATGAGAAAGGGGTACCCAAGACCACTTTGGCTTGGGTTCCTAAATCATACTAACTGACCTATCTTATGTGCAGGTCAACCAACAGCTCAAGGGAAAGATCATATATCATGTTGATAGTGGTTGCTCTAGGCACATGACAGGCAACATGTCATGCCTTCAGGATTTCAAGCATATCAATGGAGGACATGTTGCATTTGGAGATAATCTTACAGGTGGTAAGATAAGTGGAAAAGGTAATGTCACCAAAGGTAAGATGACATTTGAGGATGTCTACTATGTTGATCAATTAAAGTACAACCTGTTAAGTGTATCACAGGTTTGTGACAAACAACATAGTATATTATTTAAAAATACTGAGTGTATGATCCTTGCTCCAGGGTTCAAGGTAGTTGATGAAAGCATGATACTACTTAGAACTCCAAGGAAAGACAATGTTTATTGTCTAGATATGGACAATGTTAATAGTGATTCATCCCTGAACTGTCTTGTTTCAAAAGCTTCTGTGGATGAATCCTCTCTTTGGCACAGAAGGATGTGTCATATGAATTTCAAGACTATGAACAAACTTGTTAAAAACAACCTTGTAAGAGGTTTACCTTCAAAAGTATTTTCATGTGATGATCATTGTGTTGCTTGTCTTAAAGGCAAACAGCACAAAACTTCTCATAAGACCAAAGAGTTAAATTCTGTTTCTTCTTGTCTCCAGTTATTGCATATGGATCTGTTTGGTCCTATAAATGTTATGAGTATAGGCAAGAAA
Organism: Arctium minus; assembly: GCA_954870635.1. Lineage (NCBI taxonomy): Eukaryota > Viridiplantae > Streptophyta > Magnoliopsida > Asterales > Asteraceae > Arctium > Arctium minus. The sequence continues at coordinate 114,995,994 of OX941080.1, read as the reverse complement.
TCTTACTGCTTAGTTATTGTTGATGATTACTCCAGATTTACTTGGGTATATTTTCTAAGGACTAAGGATGAGACAAGTGGACTTATCAAATCCTTTATTCTAAGAATTGAAAACCAAACTAATCAAAGAGTAAAAGTCATTAGATCAAATAATGGAACTGAATTTAAAAATCATGATCTAAACACCTTTTGTGAAGAGAAAGGTATTGAGAGGCAATATAGTGCTCCTAGGACTCCTCAACAGAATGGTGTTGCTGAAAGGAGAAATAGGACACTAATAGAGGCTGCTAGATCTCTGTTGGCTGATTCAAAATTGCCAATTACCTTCTGGGCTGAAGCAGTTAATACTGCTTGTTATGTCCAAAACAGAGTTCTAGTGGTCAAGCAAAAGAACAAGACCCCATATGAGGTTTTAAATAAAAGAAAACCTTTCATTGGTTTCTTCAAACCTTTTGGGTGTCCTTGTACAATTCTCAATACCAAATATCACTTAGGTAAGTTTGATAGCAAAGCAGATGATGGATTTCTTGTTGGATATTCATCTCAGAGTAAGGCCTACAGAGTTTTTAACTCATCTTCTAGAATAATTGAAGAAAGTGACAATGTCAAATGCAATGAGAACACACCAAATCCTGTTGGGTCTGGACCTTAGTGGCTATTTGACATTGATTCACTAACTAACTCTTTTGGTTTCAGTAATGAGTATGCAGGTTCAGGAAGTGGAGGATCAGGGATCACACAAGTTCAAGAAAGTATATCTAAATCTGTGATATTTCCCATACCCACGGTGAATTCTGTTGAAGACTGTGAAAAGGAATCATTTACTGGACCAAGTCAGAGTGAAGAAGAAACTAGAGATGAGGAGACTCAAGAAAATAAAGAATCAGAAGTGGCATCTGAAAACACTTCAGTTGAGTTGCATGAATCTAATCTAGAGGCTGGACTGAATGTAGAACCTAGTCATAACACCAGAGTTCAAAAGAATCATCCTCCACAGCTGGTAATAGGAGATATCTCTTCTCCTATGATGACTAGACATCAAAGCAGGCTTCAAGAAATGCAAGATCAACAGCATACAGTGCTTTCTTGTTTTCTATCCCAGCTTGAGCCTAAAAAGGCACATGATGCTATGAAAGAATCTAGCTGGATAGAAGCAATGCAAGAAGAACTGTTACAGTTCAAGCTACAAGATGTATGGGATCTAGTAGACCTTCCTAAAGGTCACAGAGCAATTGGCACAAAGTGGATTTTCAGAAACAAGAGAGATGAAAGAGGTATTGTCATAAGGAACAAAGCAAGGCTAGTGGCTCAAGGATATACTCAAGAAGAGGGTATAGATTATGAAGAAGTTTTTGCACCTGTGGCTAGGATAGAAGCAATCAGACTATTTCTAGCCTATGCTTCTTACATGAACTTCAAAGTCTATCAAATGGATGTAAAAAGTGCTTTTCTCTATGGCTCAATTGAAGAAGAGGTATATGTCTGTCAACCACCAGGGTTTGAAAACCCAAGCTATCCAGACAGGGTATACAAATTGAAGAAAGCACTTTATGGACTACATCAAGCTCCAAGAGCATGGTATGACACTCTGTCATCCTATCTCTTGGAAAATGGCTTTGAAAGAGGAGTCATTGATAAGACTCTATTCATCAAGAGAAAGAAGAAGGATATCCTGTTGGTCCAAATCTATGTTGATGATATTATCTTTGGATCCACAAGAGACAACATGTGCAAGGAGTTTGAGGATCTAATGCATCAAAGGTTCAAAATGAGTTCCATGGGGGAACTTACTTTCTTCCTTGGACTCCAAGTTCAACAGAAGTCAGATGGCATCTTCATCTGTCAATCCAAGTATGTGCAGGACATTCTAACCAAGTTTGGTTTCTCAGAGTCAAAACCTGCCAACACACCTATGGAAACACACAAGCAGATAACAGCAGATCTTGAGGGGGAGGATATAGATGTGCATCATTATAGATCCATGATTGGCTCTCTCATATATCTCACAGCATCAAGGCCAGATATAATGTTTCCAGTCTGTGTGTGTGCAAGATTCCAAGTTAGGCCAAAGCAATCTCACTATCAAGCTGTTAAGAGGATATTCAGATATCTCAAAGGGCAACCCAGATTGGGACTTTGGTATCCTCATGACTCATCCTTTGACCTACTTGCATACTCAGATAGTGATCTAGGTGGAGCAAACTTGGACAGAAAATCTACTTCTGGAGGATGTCAGTTTTTGGGTGCAAGACTAGTCTCATGGCAGTGCAAGAAACAAACCACAGTATCCACATCTACAACAGAGGCAGAGTACATAGCAGCTGCAAGTTGCTGTTCTCAAGTCTTATGGATTCAGAATCAAATGTTGGATTATGGGGTAACCTTTCTACACACTCCAATTTTTATTGACAACAGCAGTGCTATTAGCATTGTTAATAATCCAGTCAAGCACTCAAAGACAAAGCACATTGAAAACAGGTATCACTTCATAAGAGACTGTAATGAAAAGAAACTTATTCAAGTTGTAAAAGTTCACACTGATAATCAGTTTGCTGATCTATTCACTAAAGCCTTTGATGTGGGTAGATTCACTTTCTTGGTAACTAGTGTGGGAATGATCAACTCTGAATAAGCCCCTTCTCAAAAAGTGGTTCTATACCTGTATATTATTTCTTCTTGGTGTTACTAATCTTCTTTTTCAGGATATGTATAGCAGTACTCAGTGTTTCGCAAGTTTAAAGGAGTAAGTTAGTTAATACTGCTAGTAGTTAATACTGCTCTCAGTTAATACTGCTAGTTAGTTAATACTGCTAGTAGTTAATACTGCTCTCAGTTAATACTGCTAGTTAGTTAATACTGCTAGTAGTTAATACTGCTCTCAGTTAATACTGCTAGTTAGTTAATACTGCTAGTTAGTTAATACTACTAGTTAGTTAATACTGCTAGTTAGTTAATACTGCTAGTCGTTAATACTGCTTTCAGTTAATACTGCTAGTTAGTTAATACTGCTAGTTAGTTAATACTGCTAGTCGTTAATACTGCTTTCAGTTAATACTGCTTTCAGTTAATACTGCTAGTAGTTAATACTGCTTTCAGTTAATACTGCTAGTAGTTAATACTACTCTAGGTTAATACTGCTTATGTCCCGAATACTATAAATACTCTTTGCCCGCCTAAAAGTTCATAACGACTCTTTGCATACTATTCTCTTGCACTCTAAACCCTTTCTCTCTCAAGTTCGAAGTTTTCAGGCAAGCTTTTCACTAAGATCAATGGCATCCATGGCATTCATTGATGAACACAATGAGATCGCGATGCTACAAAAGCCAAAGCAAGCTGCAGGATTTCATCAGATTGTGGATTTCCTCAAGTCAAGCCATATTGCTCATGCTCTTACTATATCACCTACAATCTATATTGAGCATCAAAGGCAGTTCTGGGCTAATGCCACCATTGTTGCTGAGAATGGTGTGCCAATGATCAAGACAAGGATCTGTGAAAAGCCACTAACAGTTACTGAAGAGGTTATTCGCATCAGTCTACGTCTAGAAAATGCCTCTGGTATAACTTCTATCCCAAACGATGAACTGTTTTCCACTCTTACAAGAATGGGGTATGGAGGCCCATTGGGTGTTTTCAAATTCTCTAAAGCCAAATTTTCACCCCAATGGCGTTTCTTTGTCCATACTCTCATGCACTGTATCTCCAAAAAGACTACTGGATGGAGTGAGTTCAGCAGCACCATTGCTTATGCTTTGGTGTGCTTGGCCACTGCCAGAAAGTATAACTTTTCTAAAATGATTTTCAGTGATCTTGTCTCAAACATGGGAAACAAAAAGAGCTTCTTTATGTACCCCAGGTTTGTCCAAGAAGTTATTACTCATGAACTGACGGATATACCTCAACCTGTTGGGGTATATGTACCTAAACCCCCCAAAGGCAAGGTTTTCTCAAATATGAGAAGATCTGCTGGGGACTCGGAAGGAGTTGACACCCCATTGTTCTCTACAATGATGGTGGTGTCCCAAACCAATGAAGGTATGGTAGTAGGGTTAAGGCCCCCAATTGACCAACCCACTGCTAGCCAATCCCAACCTTCCCTCTCAAAATCTATTCCCCAGTCCCTTCTTGAAAAACCAACCTCTCCTATCACCCAAACTTACAAGAGGAAACAGGTAAAGAAGGCTCCTTCCCTTCTTGTACCATCACCCACTCAGCCTTTAAGCCCTCTAAGGGAGAATTCTCCCTTAGAGAATATCCAAAGGGAAACCACAAGGGTGTCTCCCAACCCAAAGGAGGTGCTCTCTAAGGAGGAGGTAGAGCATATGGGTGCTCAGGCTACCACTACTTCTGCTAGCACAGAGGAGGAAAGTGGTAACATTAATAAGACCTCCCCCATGGCAACTTTGAATGAGCAATCATTCGAAGGTCCCTGGTGCCAAGAAACCACGGGGGTGGATAGTGCTTCTGCTAGGCAGAAGACTTCCACTACTAAAAGATCCAATGATCCTTCAAAGGAGGGTAACACTTCTGGAGAGGGTGAGGACAGATATACCTACCAGAAATTGATGGAAGCCATGGGAAACATCAACCTAGATGTTATGAAACAAGGAAAAGAAATAGAGGAGATGAAGCTGGTTATTCTGTCCCAACAAGTTCAGATTGAAAAATTGAAGAAGATGGTGACCAGGCTGGTTCAAAAGAAAAGAAGGAAATAGTTTGTACTCAAAAAGAGGGACCAAGTTCAAGATTCTTTCAACAAGGGGGAGAAGCATGAAGGGGAAACTGTTGAAAAGAAAGCTGAAGTTGAGGGGGAGACAGAGGAAGAGATGGAAAAAGAAACAGATACTGCTGCTGAAGTAAAAGTAGCAGCAGAAACTAAAGCAGCAGAAATAGGGCTCTCTGTGGAAGAAATGGAGATAGCAGAAACTTTAGTCAAAGCAAAGAATGATACTCCTAAGGCTACTCAAAAGGCCAAGGGAGTAGTTATCAAAGAAGGAGGGATCTCAGAGAAGGAAAAAGAGAAGGAAGTTTTGAAAGAATCAAAGGGAAAAGGAAAAGAGAAGATGGTTGAAGCTGAAATGCCTCCAAGACAGAAGTCTCAGATTGAAATGGATGAGGCAATAGCAAAGCAGTTGCAAGACCAAATGGAGAAAGGGGAGCAGTTGCAAACAGAAAAGGATAGAGAACTGGCAAAGATTATGGCTAAGAAGTTAAATACAGAATACCAAAAGAGTTTGAAAGAAGCAGCTCAGACAGTAGCTCAGGTCAAGAAACTTCAAATTAGAAGATGCCTATTCAGAAGCAAAAGCAGAAAAGACAACCCTCCAAGACATTTTTGGCCAATCAGGAAAGAAGAAAAATGATAAACTTCCTGAAAGGTGCAATTGGTGTTAAGGGAGAGATGTTTATCCACATGGCATACTCTCAGGTTGAAGAGTTGTATAACAAGGAAATGGCCAAGCTCCAAGGGAATTCAGCACAAAGGGAGGAGGCTGAGAGAAGGATGAAAGAGAGACATGATCTCAACATCCAACAACCATTCCCTGAGGAAACCACACCCTCCAAAGAAGAAGCAGAAGAGAAGAAGGAAGAACCTGGAAGTGTTGGTATAGAAGCCAAGTCTGGAAAAAGAGTGAAATCAATTGCTTCAAAAAGGCAGTTGAAAAGGCCTAGGGTGGAAGAAACTGAAAAGGAAACAGAACCTTCAGTCACATCTCCAACAGAGCCAGTACAGAGTCCAGAGCAGGTCACTAAGCAAACAGATGAGAGTATGGATCCGTACATGACAATAGTGGAACCTTTGAAAGCTGTTCCAAACTCTATGCAAGCTCCAGAGATCATCTTCTGGGATATTCTGAGAGACAATGGAAAGAATTTCTTCAGAATCAAGAGAGCTGATGGTTCATTTGAAGCTTATTCAACATGGGGAAAAGTCATCAGAAGTTGTTCAAGAGCTGATATGGAAGAATTATATAAAGTTGGGATGAAACTTTATGAACCTGTGTTGAAAGGTACTGAAGAGAATCTTCTCAAAGTGACATTGGAATACTTGTGCATGATGTTTGAGCCTGAAAGAGTGCATCATAGGATTAAAGATCATATGCATGAGTTCATATTCAAGAATATTGACAAATGGATACTGTTTGAAAACTGTGGAGTATACATGATTACTATTGACAATTGTTATCATGAATACTACCTGGTGGACAAAATCTATGAGCATAGCAAGGAGAAGTTAGAAGGGATGCTTAAAGCTACACTGGTATGTACAAAGGATTCAGAGATGGCAAAGATTGTGGTGAGAAGAACTGTAAATCAAAGCTTGGGCCTAGATCCAAATTTGGGAAATTGAACCAGAGGTGTTGAAAGCATCTTGAAGATTAATTCTGAAGAACTTGACTTCTTGTCCTAAAAGTCAAGTTAGGGGGAGATTGTTGGGAACTGAAGAATTCATCAAGTATGGTTAATGCTGCTGGTTCAAAGTTACTACTGCTAGAAGACTTAAAAGTTAATACTGCTGAGTGTTACTACTGCTAGTAGAATTAATACTGCTAGTCAAAGTTAGTACTGCTTAGCTAGTTAGTACTGCTAGTAGTTAGTGCTGCTTAGTAGTTAATGCTGCTAGAAGAAATTTAATGCTGCTGAAGATTAATACTGCTTATATGATGAAGATTCGCATGAAAGGATATACATGGAAGCTTAGAGATATACATGGAAGATATACTGAAGATATGTTTATTTTTTTGTAATTATCTTTTTGTTTTAGTATATGTATAGAAGATACAGAATAGTTTTGGGTGAGATTAATTAATTCATTCTAAGTGTTAGTTCTAGAGAAAATCAACCTCAAGGCATAGATCCTAATTCTAGAGAAGTAGAATTCGTATTGGTGAGCCTGTTCATCAATATTGAGGTTGAGTGTGTAATCTTGTAACTTCAAAGCATTCAATACAAGTTTACAGTTTGTTCTTCATATTTTCTGTATTGATTTACTATTTCATTGAATATCAAAGTGTTATTCCGCAAACTTCTTTGATATTGTTTCTGAGAATTAATTCTTGTTGAGAATTCGATCCTGACATACACATTCTAATCTGACTAATCTCACTTACAAAGGAAAGACTATTTATACCATACAATAACAACAAGGAAACAAAACAATAAAACACAATTTCTTTGACTTTGACTTTATTACAATGACTTTGACTTCACAGTGAGAGTTGACTTTCAGCTTTGATTTTCTTGATCTTTGACATTCAATATTTATGATCTTGAATCCAAAAAATATGTGCTCTAACCATGTTAACCAATGATTTTTTACCGAAGAAGTTAATCCTTGAGTGATCGAGTGTGAGGGGTCAATTTGTGAGTGTGGGTGTGTGATGAGCAGAAAAATAGAAATGAGAGTTTGGTTAGAAGCGAGCTTAATGTTAAAAAGATAGAGGGTGTGAGATCAGAGTAAAAGAATATAAAACTCTGCACCAAACTTTTTCTGAGTCGGGCAACCACATTACTGATTGTTTCACATTTCTTTGGTGAACATCATTGAAACAGGCAACTTGTCCATGCCAACTCTTGTTTAAAACCCCACCAGCTACTCATCTTTTTCTTAAAAAGAAGATGTTTAATATTTTCTAGGGATGCAACACATATGCTATCTCGTCTTTATTCGGAATATGTGGATATTGAAAAAAAGGAAGTCTGCCCCACCTTCGTACGTCAATCATGCACGATTGAGTCCATGTATTACTATTGTTGTCTCAATGGTTTACAGATTTTGAGCCAATTAAAAGCAATCATCATGTGCTAAATTTTTTCATACACAAGCACAAACACACAGGAATTTTGTTTTTTTGACTAAACATTCATAGTTTAACCTTGTGTTATTCGATGATTAAATGGAAGACCTGGGGGAGTGAACATCAAAATATCCTTTCCAATGTGTATTCGTTACAAGCAATGACTTCGTGTTACTGATAGACATTATTAACTAATTTAGGTGTTGATTCAGGTGTTACACACATAATTTGTCTGAATTGGAAAAGATTCGGATGAATATCTTATGAATTGATAGATAATCATAGGCTCAGTGGAAAAGATCTTGGTCAAAATTTTAAAGGACATTTCTTGTAAAGTTTTGATGATTTCTATGTTACAATCATCAAAAAGGGGGAGAATATTTGATCAAGAAAAGTTAAAGATATGTTGGAATTTAAAGGAGAAATTTTGTTACGAAAGATGATTTGAAGAAATATCATTGCAAAATTCTGTCAAAAAATGCAATTTGTGAGAAGACTGTACAAGTTTGAAAGAGCAAGATCAAAGAGTTCAGATTATTTGTGGGAATTTACTAAAATTTTCTTTGAAGTTTGTTTTGCTGAAGAAAAGCGAGTTAAATCTGAAGATAATTCCTTTCTAGAGTCTGAAAGAGGTTTTCAACCTTGGGGGAGATTGTTATTATTTTTGAAGATCATTTTTCACAAACTTTGGGGAGATTACAGAAAGGGGAGACTATTTTTGATCTTAAAGGGAAGATTGTGCTTCAATGTTTATTTTTCTGAAGATGATCAGTTGTCTTAACAAAGGGGAAGATTAAAGTAGCTAAAGATTAGTCAAAGAGGGAAGATTGTATTGCAAAATCTTTTTGAAGATGATCTTAATCCAAAGGGGGAGATTGTTAGTGGAGAAATATGTTGGATACAAGATCATAGAAGGCTGAAGACTGAAGTCAAGAAAAGTCAAAGCTCAAGTCAAACTCTCATGCAAAGTCAAAGTCAATTGTAATAAAAGTCAAAGTCATTGTGTAATGTAGTGTGAGTGTTTTAGTAGTTGAAGTGTTTTGTAAATAGGGATATGGCTAGTTGTATCATATTAGTGAGCTTAGAGTTGTACGCGTTTATTGTGTTAGAGAGAGAAATATTTGAGAGAGCTTCATATTGTAATCTGGAATTTGAGATAAATGGAAACTGATTGAATTCATTGTGTTATCTTGATTTGCACTGATTGTGGGACACACATGATATCATTTTAATTCAAATATATGTGGATGATATTATATTTGGTTCAACTAATCCAAAGTATTGTAAAAATTTTCTAACGTCATGGTGTCACGTTTTCAGATGAGTATGATGAGATAGATGAATTTCTTTCTCGGATTACAAGTCAAACAATTTTCTACGGGGATTTTTAATATGTCAAATTGTACTCCAATTTCTACTCCGATGGCACCAGGAACTAAAATCGGAGCTGATCTTTCGGGAAAAGTTATTGATGTTAGAACCTATAGAGGGATGATTGGTTCTTTAATGTACTTGACATCTAGTCGTCCAAATATAATGTTCTCTACATGTTTATGTGCTAGATATCAAGCTTCACCTAAAGAATCCCATATGTATGCTGTAAAGCGCATATTTAGATATCAAAAGGGAACTGCAAATCTTGGTTTGTGGTATCCTAAAGATACAGGTTTTGAGCTAACAACATATTCAGACGCAGATCATGCAGGCTGTATGCTAGACAGAAAGAGCACATCGGGTCACATTCAATTTCTTGGAGACAAGCTCGTAAGCTGGGCATCAAAGAAAGAACTTTGTGTTTCCATATCGACTGCTGAAGTAGAGTATGTAGATGCTGTCAGTTGTTGCTCTCAAGTGTTGTGGATGAGAAGACAACTTCGAAACTATGGTTTCCAGTTCAACAAAATTCCGATATACTGTGATTCGAAGAGCTCCATTGCAATATCAACTAATCATGTTCAGCAAACTAAAACTAAACATATAGATGTGAGATATCATTTTATTAATGATAATGTCGAAAAAGGTACAATCGAACTTTACTTTGTAAACACAGATTATCAACTTGCAAATTTGTTTACCAAGCCACTTGAGGAAAAGAGATTTAATTTTATCATTTCAAAACTTGGCATGTTAAACCTCAAGACTTAATCTGTTGTTACCTAGTACACTTTAGTTTTGTTAATTTTCTGCATTTCTTTATTTTTAATCTGAAAGATATCTGCACTGAAAGTTTTGTTCATGTTTTCAGGGGGAGTTACATAGAGCTTACTTGATCTACATTCTAGGGGGAGTTGTAGAGATTTGCATATAATTTTCACTGACATATCATGTAATGTATATTTTCAGGGGGGGGGGGGGTAAAGAAAATGACTTCTGATTACATCTTATCAGAACTCGTTCTTAACAAGTTTTACTGCTTTTATGTCTTTTATTTTTGAATAAAGTTTGTGAATAAGACTTTGTACTTTGACGATTTTTTGACTAATTGCAGATTTTTAGGGGGAGCTTACATGATCATATCAACTATGGATTTCGAGCTGACTTTACGAGATTCAAGCTGAGCGTAAGGATCATTCTAATCTTAATCTCATACATGTTTGAAAGAAGGACGACTTTCATACATGAAAACATGTTCTTAAATGTTCAAACCACTTCTCGATTCTTACACAGATTTCATGAATTTAGAAGTGTGATTTTAAATTTTTTCATATTATGAGCTTCATTGTTAAACAAACCGTGTGTTTCCAAAGATAAATACTTGTGTATTATCTTTTCTATATACTGTCAAGTATTCACACACACTGGTTTAGTACTTTATTGACTATGTTCTTACCATGTCCCAAAATTGAACATAGTTTTCGATGGTAAGACACCTCGTTTGAATTTCAATGTTTGTTGAGCGTTATTTCATTCAGAACGTTTCTTTCAAGAATATCTATATTTGATTCGTATAGACAACATCCAATTTTTCATGACCTAAGCTTTTAATGATAAATCATTACTATTTTATCTTTTCAATACATTGTCAGATTCTCAAACAAGTCTTTTGTACTCATTTCATTCTTTCAAATATACTTGTTATGAGAAAATCTTTCATGATTAAAATGCTCAAATCTTCATAATTATCTTCATGTGTATACAAATATCTGACATGTATTTCATTATATGCTTTAACTGTTCAAGTTAAAGCATTTGAGCAACATTTTTTTAGGATAAAATTCACGGGATCAGTGTGACGACTTAATTGAACTTTAATGGATTCACGATAACCAGTGTTTCCTACCCAAGAAGTTAACCTTCAGTGATCGAGAGGCGAGGAGTCAATATCTGAGTGTGGGTGTGTGCTGAGATAAAATGAAAAGAGAGTTTGGTTAGAAGTAAGCTTAAATGTTAAAAAGAAAGAGGGTGAGAGATAAGAGTAAAAGAATATCAAACTTTGCACCAATTTTTTCTTAGTCGGGCAGCCACATTACAGTTGTTTCACACTTATGTCGTGAACATCATGGAAACATGCAACTAGCCCATGCCAACTCTTGCTTAAACCCCACCAGCTACTCATCCTTTTCTCAACAAAGAGGTGTTTCAATTTTTCTGGGGATGCAACACATAATCCATCTAGTCTTTATTCGGAAGATGTGGATATTGAAAAAAAAGGAAGTCTGCCCCACCTTCACACTTCGATCATGCACAATTGAGTTCGTGTATTACTGTTTTTGTGTCAATGGTTCACACATTTTGAGCCTGATAAAGCAATCATCTTATTCGATGATTGAATGGAAGACCTATGGGAGTGAACATAAAAAAACTCCTTTCCAATATGTATTTGTGACACACAGTGGCTTCGTGCTACTGACAGGCATTATTAACTTATTCATTTGTTGATTCAGGTTTACACTCTTATTTGTCTAAATTTGAAAAGTGAATACATTATGAATTGACGGATGATCAGAGGCTCATATGAAAAGATCATGGTCAGAATTTGTTGACATTTCTTAAAGTTGTTTTGATGATTTCTGCTTTACATCATCAAAAATGGGGAGATGGTCAAGCAATGTTTGAAATGGAAAGGAAATTAAGGGAGAAAGAATGTCAAGAAATATGATTTGGAGAAAGTTCATTGCAAGGATTTGTCAAGGAATGCAAGTTATAAGGATATTGTACAGAATTGAAAGAGAAAACTTAAAGAATTCAGAATGGTTGTTGAAATTTATTGAAATTTTCTTTGAAGTTGTTTTGGTGAAGTAAAGTGAGCTAAATCTGAAGATAATTTCTTTCTGAAATCTGAAAGAGGTTTCTACAACCTTTGGGGAAGATTGTTAAAGATTCTTAAAAAGCATATCAACAGACTTTGATGTGATTACAAAAAGTTGTGAAGACAGTTCAAAGGAAAGAAAGATTGATTTTGTGCAAAAGGGGAGAGTTTATAATTTGTGATAAAGGGAGTGATTGTGCTTAATTGCTTAAAATTCTGAAGATGATCATTGTTGAAAGAAATTTACAAGGGGGAGATTGTATTGCATATCTTTTTGGAGGAGATCTTGAATCCAAAGGGGGAGATTGTTAATGCACAAATATGTTGGATACATGATCATGAAGATGAAAGATGAAAGTCAAGTCAAAAGCTCAAGTCAATTCTCAAGCTAAAGTCAAAGTATTTGTAATAATGTCAAAGTCAAAGCTTTTGTATTTGAGTGTTTAGTTTTCCTTTGTAAGTGTTAGAGTATAAATAGTTTTATTTTCGTTAGTAGAATCATTAGGTTAAGAGAGGCTAGAGTTGAGCGCGTATCTAGAGAGAGAACAATTGAGAACCTTGTAATCAAATTGAATTGAATTGAGATCGTTTGTTCAATTGATTGTTTGTGTCATCTTGAATTGAATTGCACTTATTGTGGGACACACGCATTATAAAATAATTTACCAGTTTCCCTTTTTGGAAGGAAACTTGAAATATAAGTTTGTTTTTAGAGTAAAGCAATGTTCTAAAGAAAAGAAGTAAGAAGAACAGTCTTAAAAACCAAAGGTTTTTGCCAAAAATAAAATCATAAAGAAAATGATTTTAAGAATGAAAAACACCTTGAATCCAAAAACAACGAAAGTTTTAGAATCAAACAAGTGTTTTTACTAAGAAAAAGATTAAGAACAAAAACTTGGAAGTCTTGAGAATTTGAAGATTAAGGTGTTTTGCTTGATTGCTTGAATCTCGAGAGTGTTTTTCTTGCCTTGGAAGTTTTGTGAGCGTAAAAGGCAAAAATGTAAACGGCATTCCTTTTATATGAGAGAGAAAGAATTTGGAGCGGGAAAAGGAGGTCATCATGACACGGACACGTCCCACGAAGTTGATTAGACATGAAGTGCAATAGACGAACGTGTCAAAAAAAGTTGTGCCAGGGATTATATTTAGAAAGTATCACTGACGGAAATTCAGAGATAGATTTTCTTTAGAAAGGATCACTGACGAGAAATATCAGTTATAAGATTTGTTTATCAAAAAAAATTGTTTTAGCCACTTGAAGAAATTCAGTGATTAATTTTTTGGTTTTTGAAGACGTCTTACTGAATAGGATTCAACGAGAGAGAATGAGAGAACATACATGTGTTAGATATATGTAATCAGGGATTATGAGGATAGGTAGAATTTTTATAACTAACAGTATGCATGAATGCTGAAGAATTAATTTTCAAGATTCAACATTCCAAGCTCACTGATGAGAAAGTAGAATCTTGTCTCATCAAGAGGTTTAGTGAAAAGATCAGTGAGCTGATAGTCAATAGGGATAAAGTGGAGTTCTGAAAATGTATGATCCCCAACAATTCAAGCACAAACAATTAAAGATTTAACAATCAAGATCTTAGAGAGAGAGTAGAGAGAGAAAGTCTCGGTCGTATGTATTATAAATCTGACAATTACAATACACCAAGTTACAATGACTCAAGATACTAACACTATTTATACCTAAGACAAACACTCACAAGCTTACAATCTATACAAAATCTCATACCACTAAAGTTGACTTTGCATACTTTGACTTTGACTTTTTAACATTAAATATTGGATACAATTTATACATGCAATAACATTCTCCCCCTTTGTATTCAAGATTTAATAAAAATTTGACAATCTTCTTCAGTGCTCTGGTTCTTCAGACTTTGACTCTGACAGCGTTAAACTTTGAAGCTCTAACAGTCTTTAATCTCTGAAGTTTTGAAAAGTCTTTCACATTTAGCATCTTTGGAAAGTCAACAAGTCTTGAACACGAATCTGAATTCTTGAAACTTTTAAAACAACTTTGAACCATCTTTGAAATCTTCATCTTTGAACTTTGAGGAATCTTTGATCTCATATCTTCATCTTTCTGATCTCTGGACTGTCTTCAGAAAACCAACTTTCTCGAATCATCTTGACTTGTCCTTGAATCATCTCGGAATGATTTCTTTTCATCACACTTGAATGAATTGAACTTTCAGAATTTCTCCACAAGTCTTTTCACTTTATGACTTTGAAATTGAACTTTGTAAATTTCTTCCCCTTTTTGATGAATTATGAGAATCAAAATCATCAAAACTCATTTCAAAGTCAGCTCAGTCTTTGAAACTTCTCCCCCAATGAAACAATATAGAATAGTCTTCATGATCTCTTCTGGTAATGTTAGAACATTCTCTCCCATTTGATCTGATAATGAGCCGTAAATTCATGAATGTATTTATCCGAATCTTTTCAAATTCAGACAAATTATGAGTTGTAATCCTGAATCAACAGATGAAACAGTTGGGAATGTTTGTCAGTAACACAAAGTTACTGTGTACAACGAATGTACAATTTAAGGAGCTGGTTTGATGTTGACTCCCCAGGACTTCCATTCAATCATTTAAAAACACATGGTCTTTTCTATGAATGTTATGACAGAAAAATAAATTTTTTGTGTGCTTGTGCTTGTGTTATGAAAGAATTAAGCACAATGATTGTGTTTCATAAGGCTCAAAGTTATGTAAACCATTGATACAACAATGATTATACATAGACTCAAATGTGCATGAAAAAGGGTCGAAGGTGGGGCAACTTTCCTTCTTTTTCAATATCAGTATCTTCCAAATGAAGAACCAATAGATTATGTGTTGCTTCCCTAGAAAATGTGAAACATTCTCTTTTTGAGAAAATAATGAGTAGCTGGTGGGGTGTTATGCAAGAGATGGCATGGGCTAGGTGCCTATTTCAATGTCGTTCACGAAAAATTGTGAAACAACAGTGTATGCGGTTGCCTGACTCAGAAAGAAGTTTGGTGCAGAGTCTGATATATTTTTACTCTGATTTCACACCCTCTATCTTTTAATCTTTTAACCTTACTTCTAACCAATCTCTCATTTTCATTTTACCTTTTCACACACCAACAATCAAATCTTTTGACCCCTCTCCCCTCAATCACTCAGGGAATACTTCCTGGGTAGGAAACACTGGTTATCGTGAATCTATGGAAGTTATGTTAAGCTCTCACATCGAGTCCCATGTATTTTCCTAAAAGCATATGTATCTCAATTATTTTCTTGACATTAAAGCTCAAGAAATCAATCCTCAGTGTTTGTATGCTCATTAAAATCAGAATGAAATTTGAGCATTTTAAGCATTTAAGATTTCTCAAAACTTTGTATGAATGAATAATCATGAAAAAATAGAAATGTTTTGAGAATCTGACAATGATTAAGCCAGATAAAAGTTCATGAAGAATAATATTTTGGGAGGTCAAAGACGTAAGATGTTTATATGAACAATATATAAACATATTAACAATGAAAGCACATGTAATAATGAAATGATGTCTGGTTCAAACAACAATGAATAACAAACGGGAGTATTACCATAGAAAGATTAAACTTTTGATGCATGGTAATAACAAATTCAAGAAATGTACTGAACCGATGTGTGTATGAATACTTGCTAGTATAAAGATATGACAATTACACAAGTATTTGTCATTAGAAACACACGGTCAAATATGCATTAAAGTATCCAAAAACATTTTAAAAAACACACTTCTGAAATCATGAAAACATTTTAAGAATGTGAAGTGGTTTGAACATTTAAAAAAAATATTTTTTTTATGCTTGAAAGTTGTTCTTCTTTCAAACAATCAGAGATTAAAATAAGAAGATATTTTATATTCTAATAAGCTCCCCCTGGATATTTGCATAATATCCTCATTTTAAACATTTAAGAACGAGTCCTGATCTGTTGTAATCAGAAACCACAATTCTTGACATTAAAGTACGGGTCTTGAATTGTGTTGGGTCTGAAATATACCAAACATGGTTACTACTTCTAGTTCAACATGGTTACTACTTCTAGTTCAACATGGTTAATACTTCTGTGGTTAATGTTGCTACTTCTAGTTAATGCTGCTAGAAGAAAACAGTTAATACTTCTAGTTGTTAATACTTCTAGTTAGTACTTCTGATATTAATGCTTCTAGTTAATGCTGCTAGAAGAAAACAGTTAATACTTCTAGTTGTTAATACTTCTAGTTAGTACTTCTGTTATTAATGCTGCTAGTTGATGGTTAATGTTGCTCAACAAGATTAGTACTGCTAGTTCAAAGTTAGTACTGCTTGAAGAGATTAATGCTGCTGAGCATGGTTAGTACTGCTAGAGTTAATACTGCTCAGAGTATTAATGCTGCTTATGATTAATACTGCTTATAAGATGGAGATCTGCATGAAAGGATAACAGCTGGATAATCTGAAGATATACATGGAAGCTTAGAGATATACATGGAAGCTTGAAGATAATGATGGAAGATATTCTGAAGATATTTTATTAATTGTAATTAGCTTTTATCTTCAGTATATATATTGTATTGTTTAGAATAGTTAGATAACTTTTGATAATTGTTTTTCAAGAGAGAAAATAACCTCAAGGCATAGATCCTAATTCTAGAGAAGTAGAATTCGTATTGGTGAGCCTGTTCATCAATATTGAGGTTGAGTGAGTAATCTTGTAACTTTAAGCATTCAATACAAGTTTACTGTTTGATAATTATATACTGTGTTTGATTACTGTTTTATCAAATATCAAAGTGTTTTTCCGCAACTTCTTTGATATTAGTTTCTGAGTATTAATTCTTGTTAAGAATTCGATCCTGACAAGTGGTATCAGAGCTAGTATTCTCAGAAACCTGCAATCATCATTCTTCCTTGAAATCAGAAATCATCAATGGCTAAAGTTTCAGATTCTTCAAGCACAGAAATCCCCACAGAGGTAATGTATAATCTTTGCTCTAAAACTTGTATGGAAACTGTTAAAAGGTACAGGGATCACAACCAGACAATGAGTGATGACCTTAAAAGATTAGAGAGAGATATAAAAGATTATGTAAGAATTGTTGAGAGTTTTGAGGAACAGATCAAAGTTTTCCAAGCCAATGAACTTCAACATTCTTATGATACAAATTACTGGAAGTGGGAGAAGAATGACCTAGAACTTCAGCTGAAAAAGTCTAAAGAGGAGAATGAGAAGATAAAGAGTGAGTTTGAGAAAGCAAAGCTGGATATTGAGAAATTTTCCAATGCTTCTAAAGCAATGGACTCTTTGCTCCAAACTCAAATCCATGACAAACTTAGAAGAGGAATAGGTTATAACACCACACCACCACCATACAACAACAATTACATCCCTCCTATATCAGACTTGCTAGAGACCAAGAATAGGAAGGAATTGTCTGATGAAGCCACTAAGATAGATCCATTAGACAAAGTGGTGGTTGAAACAGACTCTGAAGGAGAGTACTCTAATAATAAGAGTAAGAAGAACACTGTGAGTGGTGAGATTCCCCTAGAAAATCACATTATCACCAATGAGGGATGTGGAAAGACTTGGGTCAAATCTAAGGACATAGAAAAGACAGAGGGAAAGTCTGGTAAGGTCCACTACAAACAGACAATAGTTGTGAATCCTGTCCCTTGCAAACAGTGTACTTGCAATAAATCTGAGCCCCAAAAACATGATAAAAGGAGGGGAAATCAGAGAAATTGGAATAATCAGTGGGCACAAAAACAAGGGGTTGATCTAAGTAAAATCAATAGACCAAAACCTTGTTTTATTTGTGGAAAGCTTAATCATGTTGCCAAATACTGTTATTTCAATCCTATAAACCAAAGAGTAAATTTTCAAAGACAAACTCAAAACTCCTTTGGTTATAGGAAGCAAGGAAGGAATCAAATGGCTGAGAACAGAGAACCTAAAAAGTCTCATGTTCAAAACAAGTTTGCTAAAACTAAGAAAAATACTTCAAATAAACAAAGGAGTAACTTAAAGACAAAGAAAGCAAACAACTTTGCTCAAGTTTGGGTTCCAATTGCAAAGAAACCTGTTAGTACTGCTATCCCAGATAGTATTGCTATCAAGAATAGTGCTGCTAACTTGATTAGTACTGCTAACCAAGTTAGTACTGCTAACAAGGCTAGTGCTGCTTCTAGTAGTAATGCAGCCAAGCCTATAATCTTGACAAAGTACTCAAGTCATGAGATTCCTAAACAACTCATTCAGACCAAACTGACAGATTATATTAATGAGAAAGGTCAACCCAAGACCACTTTGGCTTGGGTTCCATCAAAGACTAACTGATTTATCAAGTGTGCAGGGCAATCAAAAGCTCAAGAGGAAGAGCATTTGGAATGAAGATAATGGTTGCTCTTGGCACATAACAAGGAACATGGACTGCCTTCAAATTCTTTAAAAGATTTGATGGAGGACATGTTACTTTTGATCCAGCAGAAGGTAAGAAAAGTGAAAAAGGTTGCTAATACTGAAAGGTAGTTAGTACTTCTAGTTCAGTAAATACTGTCAGACTGTGTTAATGCTGCTGGTATGTGTTACTACTGCCAGTCTGTGTTAATGCTGCTGATAAGTGTTACTACTGCTAATGTAAGTTTTCTATACCTAAAAAAAATGATCTTCATTGATTTTATGTCAAACCTGGATATCAATCAAAAAGCTTTTATCTGTATCCAAGGTTTGTACAAGAAGTACTTAATAATGAATTGACGGACATACTTCACTTTGATGAGGTATATGTACCTAAACCCCCTAAAGGCAAGGTTTTCTCAAACATGAGAAGATCTGCTAGGGACTCTGAAGGAGTTGACACCCCATTGTTCTCTACAATGATGGTGGTGTCCCACACTGAAGAAGGTATGGCAGCAGGGTCAAGGCCCTCATTAGATCATCCCACTGCTAGCCAATCCCAACCTTCCCACTCTATATCTATCCCACAGTCCCTACTTCATAAGCCCACTTCTCCAATTACCCAAACTTATACAAGGAAACAGGTAAAGAAGGCTCCTTCCCTTCTTGTACCATCACCCACTAAGTCTTCTAGCCCTCTAAGGGAGAATTCTCCCTTAGAGAATATCAATAGGGAAACCAAAGGGGTGTCTCCCAACCCCAAGGAGGTGCTCACTGAGGTGGAGGTTGAGCATATGGGTGCTAAGGCTGCCACTACTCCTGCTAGCTCAGAGGAGGTCAGTGGTAACATACATAAGACCTTCCCCATGGCAACTTTGGGTGAGAAATCAACCAAAGGTCCCAGGTGCCAAGAAACCAAGGGAGTAGAAGGTGCTTCTGCTAGGCAGAAGATCTCTACTAAAAGATCCAAGGATCCTTCAAAGGTGGTAAACACACCTAAAGGAGGTGAGGACAGATTTAACTACAAAGAACTGATGGATACACTTGGTACAATTAGTCTGAAAGTTCACAGATCATGATTATTTCAAAAAGGGGGAGACTTAAACAACTGAATTTGAGAAGACATGAGAAGGAGAATCAAGTTGATATGAAATCTTATTTTGAGGGGGAGATAAGTGAAGAAGATAAAATAAAGCATTAACTACATCAGAAACAGAAAAGAAGATAACAGCAGAAACTGAATCAAGAAGAACTAGTAATTGCAGAAAGTTTTGAAATTATCATAAAGACCTTATGTTGAAGAACTTAACTTCTCAGTTTTGAAAAGTTAAGTTAGGGGGAGATTGTTGGGTCTGAAATATGCCAAACATGGTTACTACTTCTAGTTCAACATGGTTACTACTTCTAGTTCAACATGGTTAATACTTCTGTGGTTAATGTTGCTACTTCTAGTTAATGCTGCTAGAAGAAAACAGTTAATACTTCTAGTTGTTAATACTTCTAGTTAGTACTTCTGATATTAATGCTTCTAGTTAATGCTGCTAGAAGAAAACAGTTAATACTTCTAGTTGTTAATACTTCTAGTTAGTACTTTTGTTATTAATGCTGCTAGTTGATGGTTAATGTTGCTCAACAAGATTAGTACTGCTAGTTCAAAGTTAGTACTGCTTGAAGAGATTAATGCTGCTGAGCATGGTTAGTACTGCTAGAGTTAATACTGCTCAGAGTATTAATGCTGCTTATGATTAATACTGCTTATAAGATGGAGATCTGCATGAAAGGATAACAGCTGGATAATCTGAAGATATACATGGAAGCTTAGAGATATACATGGAAGCTTGAAGATAATGATGGAAGATATTCTGAAGATATTTTATTAATTGTAATTAGCTTTTATCTTCAGTATATATATTGTATTGTTTAGAATAGTTAGATAACTTTTGATAATTGTTTTTCAAGAGAGAAAATAACCTCAAGGCATAGATCCTAATTCTAGAGAAGTAGAATTCGTATTGGTGAGCCTGTTCATCAATATTGAGGTTGAGTGAGTAATCTTGTAACTTTAAGCATTCAATACAAGTTTACTGTTTGATAATTATATACTGTGTTTGATTACTGTTTTATCAAATATCAAAGTGTTTTTCCGCAACTTCTTTGATATTAGTTTCTGAGTATTAATTCTTGTTAAGAATTCGATCCTGACAAATTGTGTTATTCAAGAGCCTATTTTCTTGCTCCCCCTTAAACCTTGGGTGCCTGCAACACAGATTTAGCTTTTGGTAGCCACTGGTATTTGGGTCCTAATGTGTTAGTTGCAGTTCTTTTGGGGGTAACATAATAAGAACCATACCAATAATCAACAAAATTATTACTTACAAAATCATTTGCTCCACAGTAAGAACAACAAATCTTTTTTTGAGCAATCCTGATCAAATGGTTAGTAGAATAAAACATATCAGAATTACCAAAAGGTTTACCTTTATGAACTCTGTTCTTTTTGGCTTTGGATGTGGACGCATATGCTTTATCTTTCTTCTTTTCATCTGAAGAACCTTTAACTCTCCAGACCATCTGTTTTTCTTAGAATTGTTTCCAAGAGATTTAACATAAAAGCTCGCTGAACCAACAACAGATTTGTCATAGAATAGATTAGATGGACGAATCTGATTTGAATTGACAATGCTTGGTTTGACACTTTTCTTTTTGAAAACATTTTTCTCATGAATAGAACTTGAAGCAGTTTCCAAGTCCATTATCTTTTTGGATAAAATGTTTCTTTCAGTAGTAAGTGTGTCAAACTTTTGTTTCAAATCATATCTTGCCAACTTTTCTTTAATAATGTCTGAGGATAGAACAGAGATCTTGGATGTGAGCTTAGATATTTCTGACTCAAAGATTTGACGTTCTTGCTCAAAATCTTTTTCTAAGTTCTTGTTTTGTTCAGAAATATCTTTGAAAATCCCAACATTTCTTTTCTCAGCATTTTTCTTTTCAAGCTCAAAAGACTTTTTTCTTCTCTTGAAAACATTTCCTTTCTTTCTCAAGTAAGTCTTGTAATGTAGAGATCTGTTTGGGAAGTTCAACAGTTTTGTTTTCAAGAACTTTGCTCTCTTTAGCAAAAGTGTCTCTTTCTGTAATTAAAATCTTTTCAAACTCGGACACTTGCTTTGAGAGTTTTAGACATCTAAGCTCAAGATCTTTTTTTTCTTGGTTAGCTTTCTTTGAAAAATCAGAAAGCTTTTGAGTAAATGATTTATCTGAATCAGCTTTATCTTTATTTGATTGGAGACTTTTCATCAGTTCAACATTCTTTATCTCCAATGCAGATATCTTGTCTTCAAAAGCCTTAAACATTTGTTGAAACTCAACTGATTCAACTTACAGTTCTGATGACTTTTGTTCAGTTGACTTAAATGGCTTTGAAGATTTGTTATCTTTGACTCTTTGAGCTGGATTACTTTCTTAGTAGTTTTAATTATATCATCTTTCCTTTTAATGTCTTTCTCTTTCTCTTTAATTTCTTTCTCTTTCTCTTTAATTTCTTTCTCTCTTGCCTTTATGATACCATCAAAATCAGATTGAGAATTATTAGTACATTTAGCACATACAGGAGTTTTATCAGAGTTTAACAATTTAGACTTAAACTCCTGAATCTGATTTAGAAGGGTTGCATTTTGAATTTTGAGCTTGTCTCGTTCAGCCTCAATTGTTGGTATCTCAGGCATGTACATGATAGCACAATCTCTCCCTGATAAAACATTAGACATCTTGATATCTGAAAAAATTTACTTCAAAATGATCGTCAAAAATCAGAAAAATTATGATCACTCTCAGAAAAATGTCCCCCAGAGTTAGCACGGGGGTCCCAAAATATTGAATGTATGCTTGAAATGATCGTTCCCAAAATATTCAGATAAAAATTTGACTTGAAAATCAAACTTGAACAACACTTTAAAAGATCAGAAAAATTTCTAAGTCTAAAACTCGCATAACAAAGAAAGTCGCAAAACACTATTCACTACACTTCGCGCTAACAGGCTTGTGCGTGTTTCTGGTTCGCGCATAACACTACGTGTGCATTTCTCGGTTCGCGTAAACAGCAGTGTGCGCATTTTGACTTCTCGCAAGGTTTGTCGTGCGCGTTTTGGTTCATTTGCGTGTTCTATACTTAGAAAATTTTGACAATATCGAAACTCGCAAAATGTAAACTCGCACGTCTAAGGAACTCGCATGTCACTGTTCATTCACTTCTCACTAGATAGCTTATGCGCGTTTACCACTTCTCGCAACCTCTTTATGCGTGAACCATACATAACATTTTGCGCGTACTTCAGTGTGCGTATTCTTCAGATGAATTTTGCGCGAAGTCTGGATCTAGCGCGTTCTTGACTCTGTGTTTCCGAAATCGATCCAAAAATCATAATACCTGAAATTAAGACATGTGATTGCATAGATTTTATCGATTAAACATATAGAACACATTTCTAATATCAATTTCATATTAAAAACAACAGATCACATTAATTCGATTCAAACAGTGTTCGATGAACATTTTTCAAGAAAACCAAAAATTCATAAATTCAAACTGAATTTGTGAGTAAATCGTGAAATGATGTGTACAAGAAATGATCAAAACATAAAATCGAATATCACTAGCCCATTTTTACAATCTAAAATCAACAATTGACAGAAAATTCGATCCAACAGTAGAAGTTCCAGTCGATATTCTGTGTGTTCTTGAAATCTCAGAAAAATCAATCCAATTATGATGATCCAATCAATCTGAATATAATTTGGTTTCACTCTGATACCAATTGAAAATGTATTATCCCCAAAAATTCAAGCACAAACAATTAGTCTATATCACCATTCATCACCTGATCTCTGATAAAATGATATCTGATCTCTATGTGTTTCGTCTTTGAGTGTAGCACTGGATTGTTTGCTATAGCGATGGTACTAGTGTTGTCGCAATATATTGGGATCTTGGATAGCTGAAGGTCATAGTCTAATAGTTGATTTCTCATCTATAAGACCTGAGTACAACAACTTCCAGCTGCTACATACTCAGCTTCAGTTGTGGAAGTGGATACTGAGTTTTGCTTTTTACTTGTCCAACTTACCAGCTTTCCTCCTAGAAGTTGACATCCTCCACTGGTACTTTTCTATCAAGTTTGCAACCTGTAAAATCACTATCTAAATTACCAGTGATATCAAACCCTAAATCTTTGGGATACCAAAGACCAAGGTTTGGAGTTCCCTTAAGATATTTGAAAATTCGCATGACAGCGATCAGATGGATTCCTTGGGTTCTGATTGATAGCGAGCACAAAGATAGGTTGAATACATGATATCAGGTCAGCTCGCTGTTAGATACAACAGCGAGCCTATCATTCCTCTGTAGGCAGTGACATTAACAGGTTTTCTAGCTGGATCCTTGTTTAATGTCAGGGAGGTGCCATAGGAGCTTTCATCGCTGAAGTTTGAGTGAGATCAAACTTTTTTCAGCATATCTTTAACATACTTATCTTGATTAATAAATGTACCTTTGTCAGATTGCTTGATCTGAAGTCCAAGGAAGTAAGTTAGTTCACTCATCATACTCATTTTATATTTTTTCTTCATTCTTTCAACGAAACGAGTACACAGAGGTGGGTTAGTAGAACCAAATATAATGTCATCAACATATATTTGTACAAGAATAATATGAACTTTTACCTTTCTGAAAAATAAGGTGTTATCAATTTTACAACACTCAAATTTTTCAGAGATAAGAAAGGAAGAGTGGGTGTCATACCAAACACGAGGAGCTTGTTTTAACCCATAGAGAGCCTTATCGAATTTATATACATAATTTGGATGCTTAGGGTCATGGAACCCTAGGGGTTGTTCAACATAGACTTCTTCATTCAACTTTCCATTTAGGAATGTTGATTTGTCGTCCATTTGATAAACTCTAAAGTCTTTGTAAACTTCATAGGCTAAGAATAATCGAATTGCTTCGAGCCTAGCCACAGGAGCAAAGGTTTCATCATAGTCTATGCCTTCCTCTTGTCTGTATCCCTAAGAAACTAGTCTAGCTCTGTTACGGGTTACAGTCCCATGTTCATCGAATTTGTTTCTAAACACCCATTTAGTGCCTATAACAGATTTCTTAGATGGTCAGGGAATGAGATTCCAAACTTGATTTCTAGAAAACTCAGTCAGCTCTTCTTGCATAGTGCTGACCCAGTTTGGATCTCTGAGGGCATCATCAGTCTTCTTTTGTTCTGTTAAAGAAAGAAAATTAACAAAGAGAGAGATGTTACCTGAACTTCATCGTGTTTGAATACATGCATTAGGATCAACAAGAATTTGATCTATGGGGTGATCTCTGGTCCGTCGCTTAGCTGGGGCATGATCGCTTACCTCAGGAGTTGGATCATCAATAGGAATGTTAACTGATGAGGAAACTTGAGGTTCTTTAGCTATCAGATGTTGAGTGTCAGATAGACCATTATTTACTGAGAGGTTTTCAGACGAGGAAAGATCTGATGGAGGAAGTGTGTTAAGTGGAACAGCTGAAACCCAAGAGTTGGATTCAGCGTTAGGATGTATGATGTTTGGACCTTCATCAACATTAGGAAAATTTGTACGCTGATGAGTGTTGAAGAGATGTTATGTTTCCCTGTAATGAGAGAACATCCAAGCATTTAGTTCATCACTGTCAGCGATATTAGGGTCGGGTCGTCGCGGATTAGTCGGTGCTGCCCAATTGGATACCCGGATACCGCGGGTGCGTGTGTGTGTGGGCATAGCCCAAGTTGTCGTCCAAAAAAAAACTGTCAGTGATAGGTTTAGAGTTCGCTGATCTTGATTCGTCAAAGGTGACGTGAATTGTTTCTTCTACTGTTTGTCTTCTCTTGTTGAAGACTTTGTAGGCTTTAGAAATTGAGGTATAGCCAAGAAAGATTCCATCATCAGCTTTTGGGTCGAACTTTCCAAGTGCATCTTTGTTATTTAAGATAAAACACTAACAACCAATGATGTGAAGAAAACTGATAGAAGGTTTTCTTCCATGAAAGATATCATAGGCTATTTTACTGAAACGTTTTACTATCAGAGACTTGTTTTGAGTAAAACAAGCAGTGTTGACAGCTTCTGCCCAAAACTGTGTTGGAAGATGAGAATCGTTGAGCATTGATCTTCCAGTTTCAATCATCGTTCGGTTTCTTATTTTAGTGATACGGTTTTGCTGAGGAGTTCTTACTGAAGAGAAATTGTTCAGGCAACTATTATTGAATTTAGTTCCATGATCACTTCTTATTGAGCAAACAGTTCTTCTTGAGTTTCACTTTTACAGCGAAGAAAGATTACCTAGGTGTAGCGAGAGTATTCATCTACAATGACAAGTATATATTTTTTTCCAGCTAGGGATTGGATATTGACATGGCCAAATAAATCCATATGCAAGAGTTGAATAGGACATGTCACTGAGGAAACTTGTTTTGATTTGAAACTAGTTTTAGTCTGCTTTCCCTTTTCACATGCTGAATAAAGAGATTCCTTGGCATATGAGTGCTGAGGAAGACCGGAGACTAGTTCTTTTGAGAAGAGAGAACTCAGTGTTTTGAAGTTGAGATGAGATAGCCTTTTGTACCATAACTAGTTGACATCTGAGGAGGCCTTAGAGAGAAAACGAACATTTTTAGTGGTAGTAGAGTCCATGTCTACTACATAGACATTTGCCATACGTTAACCACTAAGAGCGAACTCCCCTTTTTCATTCATCACTGAACATGCTTTCTTGCAAAAGCGAACTTCATAGTCTTTGTCACATAGCTGATTGATGCTTAGGAGGTTATGCTTCAGTCCATCTACATAAGCGACTCTTCTGAAGGTAGTTGTCCCATTGCTGAGAACACCAAACCCTCTGGTATATCCTTTTCCATTTCCACAGGGACCTTTCTCTTCCTTGTATTCAGTGAGCAGGTCTTTTTATCTAGTCATGTGTCGAGAGCATCCGCTTCTAAATACCAGATACCATTCGATCCCTGCAAACACATGGAAGATTAAGTTTTGATTGGTATCGACTTTTCAATGTGTCCAACAGTGTTAGTGGAGATGGAAGGTTCAACAATATTCACGGCATTTGAAGATTCAGCTTCAGTGGTAACCTTCACTTTGGTTATTTGATTACCTTAGTGGCATTTTTCACCTTAGCAGATTTTTCAGCTTTGGTGACCTACTTAGCCTTGGTGGCAATCATCTTCACTTTAGCTGTCTTTTCAACTTTTGTGGCAGTAGGACATTTACTAGCAATATGGTCAGTAAGTCCACAGTGATAGCATTTTCTATAGACGAAATTTTCCTTAAGACTATAAGAAGTTGAGTTACAAAACTTTAGATGAGCAGGGCCAACACCAAGAATGCCCTGGGCATAAGATTTTGGAGGAACTTTCAGTTCTTCGGATTTCTTAGTCTTAATATCAATTTTCATCTTTGGAGTTAATCTCTAAGAGATATTAGTTCCAGAGCTGGAAGATTGATTTATTGAAGGTTTGGAAGAGAATTTCAGTTTAGCTTTTTTGCTAGCCTTCTGAGGATGATGAGAAGTGGATTTACCTTTATCAGCGATCTTGGAGCTCTTTGATAAGTCCTCAGGAATAGGATTGGAAGACGAAGAGCAATGAGTAGAAGAAGTATCAGGGATAGAAGAGACAAACATTCCAAACATAAGCATGTAACAGTCTCTGCTAGATTCATCTTTTTCAGGATGTTAACCGAGACCAGTTTTTTCATTAGCAGGGATTTAAGCCTTGATGATTTCAGTGATCATGGTTGAATATTTACACCATCCCTCAACAGTTGCCTTTTCTGCTTTTAAAGCAACGATGGCTTTTTCGAGTTCAATGCTGATAATTTCATTGACAATGACCTGATCTTATAAAGTTTCATCTAGAAGAGTTAGTTCTTTGATCCTTTCATGACATTTCTCTAACTGTTCAGTTAAATCAATATTCTTGATTTCAGCTAGAGTTTTGCCATTTAGTGCATCGTACAAGTCTATTGTCAGCACATCTACTGCGCGACTTCTCTGAGGTTCAGAAAGAGAGGGATTAGTAGAGATTGATAACTGAGAGGAGATGTAACTCATGGAAGTTCTTGTTGGTTCTTCCACTTCTTCTTTAATCTCAGCCATAAGACAGAGATTAGCAACTTCTTCTTCATCCGAACTTGATTCTTCTGATTCAGCCCAGTCATGCTCTTCAGCGATAAGACCTTTACCTTTTCGTTTGAAGTTTTTCAGCTTTTGATATTTTTCTTTCAGCTTAAGGTATTTGTTATCGCCGGTATTCCTGGAGGTAGAAGGTTTGAAAACTTTCTTTGACCTACATTCACTTGCAAAATGTCCAACTTTCTTTGTCTTGTCAGTTATAGAGAGAGGCTTTATTTCTTCTGAAATTGCTCTTTCTTGCAAATCTTTTGAAGGAGTTTGTCAAGAGTGCTACGGATTCATCAAACTCTGAAAGATCAGGGTCTGATAATTCCTCAAAGTCCGAATCTAACTCAGTGAGAGTAGATCGCTGAGATGGAATAATCTCTGAAGAGACTAAAGCAACATGAGTCTTTTTGAAGTCTTTAGAATCTTTTTACAAGATTATTCTTCAGAAGATTTGATTGCTCATAGTTGAGCAATATTCCATGTAAGGTGCTAATAGAGAGAGAATCTAAGTCTTTTGTCAGCTTAAGACACATTCAATAACTGTCCCAGCTTTCAGGAAAACATTCCAAGAATTTAGTTAAGACCTCAGAGTTAGAATAGGTCCTACCAACAGTCCTTAGATCAATGATTAGACAGTTAAATCTCTGGTGAACATCATAAAGGTATTCATTCTTACCATAGATAAAACTTTCATATTGTCTTACCAAATTAATCTTTCTAGTTTCTTGGATTTTAGTGGTACCTTCATATTGAACACATATAGTGTCCCACATTTCTTTAGCCGTTTTCAGATACATGATGGATTGAAAGGCTTCATCAAGCAGAGCTATAGAGATAATGGTTTTTGCCTTAGCATCTAAACCAACTTTCTTTTAATCTTCATCACTCCATTGTCTTATTTCCTTAATAGCATATCTTTTAGGGACAGCAGGAGTGGTGGCGGTAGTAGGAACTGCAGCTATTATTGTGAAGGGTTCATAAGGGCCATTTGCTACATATTCAGGTATAGTGGGATCTACACCTTCTAGAAATAACATCATTCGATTTTTCCAGAGAGCAAAGTTATCTCTATTAAATCGAGGAGGTTTTGAAAGAGAACATTATCATAGTAGTTAGTGTTTGTGTTAAGTGCCATATTTGAAATAGAAAGGAAGAGAATATAGCAAGATCTTGTTTATGAGATTAAAAAATCTGCTCTGATACCACTTGTTGGTCCCGAAGGTGCTTAACATGTTTGTAGAAGATGGGGGGGTTGAATACAAACATAAAATTTAAAGTTTAATAAATTGTTTATTGATAAATCAAAATGCAATTTACATGTTTGTTGCAGAATAAGATTAAGTAAGAACCTAATCTAAACAAACTTAAGAAACACTAAGATGGTTGCATAAAAATTAGTGAATGGGGATTGAAAGAATATAGAAAAAACAAGGGTTTCTATATTTGTGAGAATGATTGAAGGATGAAGGCTACTCTCAGATAGAGTCTCGGTCTTTTTATTTATACCCTATACATTAAATGCATGGCAGGGTACTTTACACGTGTCCTTCTATGGTTGGTTGTATGCGTCTGACTTTTGGAGACATGCTTTTGGTTGTATGATGAACAGTGTAGATATCAGAGTTGTTGTACGAAATGTTGCAGAGGTATGTCTTTTCTGACACTCGTACTATGTGTGCATAGATATGACAAAAGAGAACTAAGGTATAAGCAATGTGATCATCGATCGCTAAATATATCTTCCTTCATAGAGATAGAAAGAAGTTCAGCTATCGCTGAAGCTTTTCCTCAGGATTCTTCGCGTGTGAGCAGACTTGTCTTGTTTTCGCTGATATCCACATCAGGTCATGAGTAAACTTGTCCTTTGTTCAGCAGCTTTGTCTTCGATTCAGCAGTGAACGTCTTTTGTTGCGAAACTTGTCTTCAGGGATAACGTCTACTGTTTACATGAGAAATCATCAGCGATACTGGACACTCTCGGTATTTAATCGCTGATGGTGAAACACTTATACATATAAAAGTTAAACGTAATTTTCACTAGGTATAACAGAGAGTCATTATCAAATCACTAACAGAGTTGGATCAACATTTAGGCATATACCCACCAATAAGAACTTATCCACATCCCCAATTTTACATGTATTTCTACTTTTCAAGAATTTCCCATCACATTCCCAAAACACTATTTACATCAAATAACTTGTATGGATAAAACCCTAATTTTTACAAAACAAAGAAAAGTAGTAATAATGCAAGTATAAACATGTATCTCATTTGTAAAAGGGTTTAGAACACTTACAATCTAGGTTTTTGATTAAAACCTAGAAAATAGCAAACCCTAGGTTGAAGAGAGTGGAAGCTTGGAAGAGAAGGCTTGATGACATAGTGTTCTTCACTAAATGATCCTTAATGTAACCTTAACTTCAAAAGCAACCTCCCAACCACCCCAAGATAAAAGATTATGAGGAGTGATGTTTGGAAGAAAAGAATCGCACCCTATGTCTCCAAAATCGCCTAACAAAACAAACTTGGGAGAAAAGTGAGGCTGAAATCGGTCAAGGGCTCTGTTGGTCCCGAAGGTGCTTAACAAGTTTGTAGAAAGGGGGGGGGGTGAATACAAACACAAAATTTTAAAGTTTAATAAATTGCTTATTGATAAATCAAATTACAATTTACATGTTTGTTGTGGAATAAGATTAAGTAAAACCTAATCTAAACAAACTTAAGAATCACTAAGAAGGGTTGCACTAGAAATAGAGAAAAGGAGATTGGGACGGTATAGAAAACAAGGGTTTCTATATATTTAGAAAGATGAAGGCTCTTCAGATGGAGTGTTGATCTTTCTATTTATACCCTATGCATTAAATGCATGGCAGAGTACTTTACACGTGTCTTTCATTGATTGGCTGCATGGGTCTGACTTTAGGAGACATGCTTTCGGTCGTATGATGAACAATGTAGTTGACAAAGTTGTTGTATGAACTGCTGCAGAGGTATGTCTATTCTGACAATCAAACGATGTGTGCAAATGTAAGACAAAAGAGACTTGAGGCATAAGCTAAGTGATCGTCAATCGTTGAATATCTCTTCCTTCAGAGATATAAAGAAGTTCAGCTACCGCTGAATCTTTTCCTCAGGTTTCTTCACGTGTGTAGACTCGTCTTTGCTTTATTGATATCCGCATCAGGTCATGAGTAGACTTGTCTTTGTTCAGCAGCTTTGTCTTTGATTCAGAAGTGAACATCTTTTGTCACGAAACTTGTCTTCAGGGATTACGTCTAACTATTTACATGAGGAATCATCAGCGATACTGAACATATTCAGCATTTGATCGCTGATAGTGAAACACTTATACATATGAATGTTTACAAGAAAGATCATCAGTGATAACTGAACAGACTTAGTATGATCGCTGATGATGAAACACTAATACATAATGTTAAACGTAATTTTGACTAAGTATAGAAAAGGGTCATTACCAAATCACTGAGATAGTATGGATCAACAATATCCCCCTATTTGATGATGAAAAAGTAACTATGAATACACGTCCCAATTACTATTTTGAGGGATCTTTTACAATACTGATAGAGTTAAGTACGTCACTGAATTTTCACTAATTCAAAGAAAGAATTACAAGAGAGATGAAAATTTTAAGTACAAGTGAAGAACGATCTACTGTAAGTCTAACTAACAGATTACAAGAAGAGAAAAAATCTATTAGCTATCTAGATAGGACTTCAGGACCTTGATCATGTAATTAGGTACTTCTTCTCCTTTTTGCCTTCGATCAGCAAATTCTTGTCTAATGATTGTTTTGATCGGTTCAGCTACAGGAGAGTAGGTACACCATAAGCACTGGAGATCCTTGACATGATTCAGAGGACGAATAGGAATCTCAGAGATTGTTTGGAATCTGAGTTGTCCTTCATCATCATTGAAGAAGATTCCAAAATGATTTTTCATCACTTGTCCTGGAATGAATGGTCCACCAGG
This sequence comes from Arctium minus, assembly GCA_954870635.1. Classification (NCBI taxonomy): domain Eukaryota; kingdom Viridiplantae; phylum Streptophyta; class Magnoliopsida; order Asterales; family Asteraceae; genus Arctium; species Arctium minus. The sequence goes on along the minus strand of OX941080.1, from coordinate 114,964,323 downwards.
AGGTAGGGATAGATCAAGAGCTGAGAGATCAGGAGGATTTTCGAAGAGTGCTTCTTTCGAGAATTTGATGGAGGTGTGACAGGATCGAAATTCAAACAAGAATTTAATTCACACACACTTAGAATCAATGCTAAAGAAGTTGCGGAAAAACACTTTAACACTAACAATCAATGAAACAGTATATGCACTTAAATCACTAACAATCATTGATTAAACTTGATGATTACACACAAAACCTCAATCTGTTGAACAGGCTCAACAGACGTTCTATACTTCTCTATAGAAAGGATCTAAACTAGTCTTGAGGGTGATTCTCTCTAAAACAAAACGTATGAATAATCATTATTTCTAACAAAGACTTCTATACTATATATACAAGACTGATTGCAAGATAATTATCAAAATAAAATTGATCTTTAGTCCATAATTATCTCCTTTACTTTAGCTTCAATCTATACAGTTGTCTTCATTATCATACGAAGTCTTCATCTCATAAGCAGCACTATCTTCATGAGCAGTAGTAATTCTGAACTAGCAGTATTAATCTCAGCAAGCAGTATTAATTTTGTCTCAGCAGAATTAACTCCTTCAAGCAGTAGTAATTGTGATCTAGCAGAATTAACTTCCTCAAGCAGTAGTAATAGTCATATCTAGCAGTAGTAACCATCCTTAGCACATTTCAGACCCAATAATCTCCCCCTAACTTAGCTTTTCAAATTGAGAAGTTAAGTTCTTCAAAAACTGGTCTTCATGATGCTTTCAAAACCTAAGTTTACACCCCTAGATTAGGATCCAAACCTAAGCTTTGATTGATGATCCTGCTAACCACAATCCTTGCCATTTCTGAGCCTTGAGAACAAATTAGTTTTGCTTTCAGCATCCCCTGTAGCTTGGCTAGGCTGTGGTCATATATCTTATCCACCAGGTAATATTCCTGAAAGCTTTTATCTATGGTTAAGATATACACCCCACACCTTTCAATAAGCATCCAGTTGTCCACAAACCTGAAGACAACTTTGATAAAATGCTTAACAAGATCTGGACTGAACATCATGCATAAATACTCCATTGCTAGTTTCTTGAAGTTCATCCTTGGATTCTTCAGCACATCACCATACAGAGTCATTCCTACTTTGAACATTTCTTCCAAGTCTGACCTTGAACAACATCTGACTATCTTCCCCCAAGTAGAATAGACTTCAAAGTGATCACCCATTCTTTTGATTCTGAAATACTCTTTGCCTTGATCTTCAAGAATATCCCAGTGGATGATTTCATGGGCTTGGACTGAAATGGGATCTGCCTTCACTGGATCATTATCTGTTACAGTCATGTAAAGTTCAAAATGCACATCAGATTGACTTGGTTGCTGTGCACTTTGACTTGATTGCTCAGCTTGACCTGTAACAGATGGTTCTGTTTCTTTCTCAACTTCTGCAACCCTTGGCTTCTTAGACAGTTTCTTGGAAGTTATTGTCTTCAACCTTTTAACAGATTTGATTTCTTTAGAAGTAGCTTTCTCTTTCTTTTCTTCATCCTTAGGGGTGGTCTCCTCACTCTCAAGGAAGGGTTGTTGAATATTGAGATCATGTCTCTCTTTCTTTTCTCAGCTTCTGCAACCCTTTGAGTGAAGTCCCCTTGAAGATTTGCCATTTCCTTCTTGTATAGATCTTCAACTCTTTAGTAGGACATATCAGCAAACGTTTCTTCCTTAACCCCCACAGAGCCTTTCAGAAAGTTGATCATCTTTCTCCTTTCTTGATTGGCCAGGTAAGTTTTAGAAGGTTGTCTTTTCTGCTTCTTTGCTGGCAGTCTTTGTATGGATGCTTTCACAGTGCTTTTCTTGGCCTCAGCTGCAGCCCTTAAGCTTTCTTGATATTCCTCATTCAGCCTAGTGGACAGATCTAGAGCAATCTACCTATCGTTGGCCTTCTGAGTTTCTTCTTCTTGTTGTAGCTCAGCCTGCAGCTTCTTAGCCAGTTCCTCGTCTAGTTCAATCTGTTTTAGTTTCTTTGGTGGCTTTGCAAATTCATCCACCTTTGCCTTTCCTTTCCTCTTCAGTTCAGCCTCACTGATTTCTTTCCTTTTTAGCTCAGGGCCTCCCTCATTGATTTCCACTCCCTTGGCCTTTTGAGTGGCTTTGGGAGTGTATGTTTCTGCTGCTAAGCCAATTGATGTTGCTTTCTTGAACATTTCTACTGTTGGCTCTGTTTCTACTGCTGTACTGGTTTCTGGTTCTTTGCCCTTCTACCCCTCAAAAGTAGAGTCCATTCCAACAGGACTCTGTTTCTCAGATTCAGCTCTATTCTCCCCCTCTTTGGAAGCATCATGAGGGATGCTCCTCTTCTTCAGTATGAATTTGGTCCTCTTCTTCTTTTGCACATGCTTGAGGACCATTTTCTTGAGGTTGGAAATCTGGACTTGTTGGGATAAGATCACTTGTTGCAGTTTCTCAATAAGTTTGCCCTGAGATAGGACATCATTATTGATATTGGCAATAGTTTCCATCAATTCATCGTATGTATATCTATCCTCACCACCTTTATGTGTGTTTACCACCCTTGGAGGATCACTGGAACTTTTAGTAGGGGTCCTCTGCCTAGCAGAGGCACCTTCTACCCCCATGGTTTCTTGGCACCGAGGACCTTTGGATAATTGCTCACCCAAAGTTGTCGTGGGGAAGGTCTTAGAGATGTTCACACTGTCCTGTCCTGCACTTTGTGCAGAAACAGTAGTGTGAGCCTTTCTGCCGACATGCTTAACCTTCTCCTTAGTAAGCACCTTCTTGGGGTTGGGAGACACCCCTTTGTTTTCCCTTTGGATATTCTCTAATGAATAATGCTCCATTAGAGGGCTTGTAGGCTTAAAGGGTGTTGGTACATGAAGGGAAGGATCCTTCTGCACCTTCTTTTTAGTGTATAATTTGGTGATGGGAGGGGTTGGTCTGTTTAGAAGGGACGGAGGAATTGTTTTTATGCTGGAAGGTGTGGGTAAGTCATCAGTGCGTTGGTCCAATGAGGCTTGGGAACCTGATGCCTCACCTGTAGAGTGGGACACAACCATCATTGTTGAGAACAATGGTGTGTCAATACCTGAGAAGACCTTACAAGTCCTCATATTAGAAAACACCTTCCCTTTCGGGACCTTAGGTACATATACCTCATTAAAATGAGGTAATTCCGTCAATTCCTTATTCAATATAGCTTGTACAAACCTGGGATACATATAAAAGCATTTTGACTTGGTATCCAGGTTTGATAGAAAATCATTTAAGACCATTTGCGAAAAATTGAACTTTCTGGAGGTTGCTAAGCGACCAAGGTATAAGCAATGGTACTGTTGAACTCACTCCAGCCAGTTGTTTTCTTTGAGATGCAATGCTGGAGAGTATGAACAAAGAATCTCCACTGAGGTGAGAATTTGTTCTTAAAGAACTTATAAATCTCAGTGGGACCTTCATATCCCATTCTGCTTATATTTTCAAAAAGATCTTCCTTGGGTAGAGATGTTATACCTGAGGCATCATCTAAAAGTAGATGAATGCGAATGGTCTCCTCCGAGATGGTCAGGGGTTTATCACAAACCCTTGACTTGATAACCTGAGTACCCTCTTCATTATGGATAGTGGCATTTACCCAGAACTGTCTTTGATGCTCCACATAGATTGTGGGATTGACCGTTAAAGCGTAGGCGATATGTGTGGATTTTAGGAAGTCCACAATCTGATGAAATCCTTCGGCTTGGTTGGGCTTATTCAACATCGCCAACTCATTCTGGTCATCAACAAATACAAGACCTGCCATTTGAGAGAGATTCGACTGGGAACTAGGGTTAAGAGCTTCAAGAGCAAGAACGTTAGCGAGAACGAGAGAGAAAGAAGATAAATAAGCGCAAGAAATTCAAAGATCCGTTTTGATTTTTGGCGGACTAAGGGGGTATTTATACAATCAGTGAAACAGTTAAGAGCAGTACTAAATTACATTAGCAGTAGTAACTGACCCCCGTAGTAGTAACTCTTTGAAGCAGTAGTAATACTTACTAGCAATAGTAATACAGACTAGCAGTAGTAATACATACTAGCAGTATTAGCACAGACTAGCAGCATTAACACAGACTGGCAGTAGGAAAACGAACCAGCAGTAGTAACACAGACTAGCAGTGGTAATACAGAGTAGCAGTAGTAATACATACTAGCAGTATTTACTATACTTCACTTTTATTTGGCCTTTCATCCTGAAACACTTAAGCACACAAGGGTTAATAGCACCAATTTAATGAAAGTAAATAAGGAGGAATCTATATAGGTACATAAAGATAATGAGAATATACTTATTCATTGTTCATCATGCCCACACTTGAGACCAAGAATGTGAATCTACCCACATCAAAAGCTTTTGTGAATAGATCAGCAATCTGGTTACTTGTGTGTACTTTCTGAACCTGAATTAGCTTTTTCTCATTACAGTCTCTAATAAAATGGTACCTTATTTCTATATGCTTTGTTTTTTGAATGCTTGACTGGATTATTAACAATGCTAATAGCACTACTATTGTCTATGAAAATAGGAGTGTGAAGAAATGTCATGCCATAGTCCATCATTTGATTCTGAATCCATAGCACTTGTGAGCAGCAGCTTGCAGCAGCTATGTATTCTGCTTCTGTTGTTGAAGTGGACATTGTGGTTTGCTTCTTACACTGCCATGATACTAGTCTTGTACCCAAGAACTGACATCCTCCAGTTGTAGACTTTCTGTCCAAGTTAGCTCCACCCAAATCACTATCTGAATATGCAAGTAGGTCAAATGGTGAGTCATGAGGATACCAAAGGCCTAATCTGGCTTGACCTTTGAGATATCTGAATATCCTCTTGGCTGCTTGAAAATGTGATTGCTTTGGCCTAACTTGAAATCTTGCACACACACAAACAGGGAACATGATATCTGGTCTAGAAGCTATGAGATACATGAGAGAGCCAATCATGGATCTGTAATAATGAACATCCACATCCTCCCCCTCAAGATCTGCAGTGATCTGTTTGTGTGTCTCCATGGGTGTGCTTGCAGGCTTTGAGTCTGAGAATCCAAACTTATTAAGAATGTCCTGCACATATTTGGATTGATTTATAAAAATCCCATCTTTCTTCTGCTTAACTTGTAGCCCAAGGAAGAAGGTAAGTTCACCCATAGAACTCATCTTGAATCTCTTATGCATTAATTCTTCAAAATCTCTGCACAATTGATCTTTTGTGGATCCAAAGATGATGTCATCCACATAGATTTGCACTAACAGATGTCCTTCTTCTTCCTTTGAATGAACAGAGTCTTGTCAATGATTCCTCTCTCAAAACCATTTTCCAAGAGATAGGTAGACAATGTGTCATACCAAGCTCTTAGTGCTTGATGTCGTCTATATAGTGCTTTCTTCAATTTGTATACTCTGTCAGGGTACTTGAGATTTTCAAACCCTGGAGGCTGACAGACATATACTTAGTATTCAATTTTGCCATATAGAAAAGCACTTTTCACATGCATTTGGTAGACTTTGAACTTAATGAAAGAAGCATAGGCTAAAAACAGCCTAATTACCTCAATCCTAGCCACTGGTGCAAAAACCTCTTCATAATCAATTCCTTCTTCTTGAGTGTACCCCTGTGCTACCAATCTAGCCTTGTTCTTGATCACTATCCCTCTCTCATCCTTCTTGTTTTTGAAAATCCATTTTGTCCCTATAGCTCTGTGTCCTTTAGGCAGTTCTACCAAATCCCATACATTTTGCAGTACAAACTGCAGCAGCTTCTCTTGCATTGCTTCTATCCATCTTGGATCTTTCATTGCATCATGTGCCTTTTTGGGCTCAACCTGAGATAGAAAGCAAGATAGTAAACCTGATTGTATGTCTTTTAATCCTCCCAACTTACTCTGATTCCTTGTGATGATTGGAGAATTGATGTCACCAATCACCAACTGAGGAGGATGATCTTTATGCACTTTTGTTTGATGAATATCCTCTTCATTAATCTCTACATCCATATTAGAGTCATTCTTTTCAGGAGAGCTGCCACCAAACACTGAGGAGTTCTCATCATCCGTATCATCTTCTGCCAATGCAGGCATCTCTGGTTCTAGATGTTCTGATGTCAAAAGTTGATTCTCTTTTTCACCTCTCTCCTCTTCATTCTGAGCAGTTTCAGTATCCTTTGAATCTGAAGCATCTTTATTCTCTTGAACACAGAGTTCAATAGAATCTGCTGTAGAGATTGGGAACAGCACAAACTCTTGTCTTTTGTCTTATATTGATTCTGTCCCTGTTCTTGTATTATTCTCATAACTGAAACCCAAAGAATTAGATTGTGAATCAATGTCAAAAAGCCACTCAAGGCTTGTACCAAATTTATTTGGTGTGCTCTCATTGCATTTGACATTGTCACTTTCCTCAATTATTGTAGAAGAGGTATTAAATACTCTGTAAGCCTTACTTTGGGATGAGTAACCAACCATAAATCCATCATCTGCTTTGCTATCAAACTTGCCTAAGTGAGTTTTGGTATTAAGAATTGTGCAAGGACACCCAAAAGGTTTGAAAAATCCAATAAAAGGTTTCTTCTTTTTAAAAAGCTCATAGGGTGTCTTGTCTTGGGATTTTACTACTAGAACTCTGTTTTGAACATAGCAGGCAGTATTAACGGCTTCTGCCCATAAAGTAATTGGAAGTTTTGAATCTGCCAACAGAGATCTAACAGCTTCTATTAGAGTCCTATTTCTCCTTTCAGCAATACCATTCTGTTGAGGAGTCCTAGGAGCACTGTATTGTTTCTCAATGCCTTTTTCCTCACAAAAGTTGTTTAGGTCATTATTCTTAAATTCAGTTCCATTATCAGACCTAATGACTTTAACTCTTAGATTTGTTTGGTTTTCAATTCTAAGAACAAAGGATTTGATCAGTCTACTTGTCTCATCCTTAGTCCTCAGAAAATAGACCCAAGTGAATCTAGAGAAATCATCAACAATAACCAAGCCGTAGGATTTCTTGCCAATACTCATCACATTTGTAGGGCCAAACAGATCCATATGCAGTAAAGTAAGAGGTGAAGAGATTGTATTTATCTCTTTGGACTTATGAGAAGTTTTGTGCTGTTTTGCCTTTAAGACATGCAACACAATGATCGTCACATAAAAATACCTTTTGTGGTAAACCTCTTACAAGGTTGTTTTTCACAAGTTTATTCATTGTTTTAAAGTTCACGTGACACATCCTTCTGTGCCAAAGAGATGATTCATCAACAGAATCTTTTGAAAATAGACATTTAAATGATGAATCATTAGATACATTCTCTAAATCCAAGCAATAAACATTGTCCTTTCTTGGTGTTCTCAGTAGTATCATACTTTCATCAACTACCTTGAACCCTTTAGCAATGATAATACATTCAGTATCAGTGAACAATATACTATGTTTCTTGTCACAAACCTGTGATACACTTAACAGGTTGTATCTTAATTGCTCAACATAGTAGACATCCTCAAATGTCATCTTACCCTTTGACACATTACCTTTTCCACTAATCTTTCCTCCAGAAGGATTATCACCAAATGCAACATCTCCTCCATCAATTATTTTGAAGTTTTTTAGGCAGGACTTGTTGCCTGTCATGTGCCTAGAGCAACCACTATCAACATGCCAAATGCTCTTCCCTTTTAGCTGTTGGTTGCCCTGCACATAAAGTAGAACAGTTAGTTTTTAATAGGAACCCAAGCTAAAGTGGTCTTGGGTTTCCCATTCTCATCAACATATTCACAATCAGTTTTGATGAGCTTTTCAGACTGGGGAATCTTATGGCTTGAGTATTTTGTCAGGATAATAGGTCTTGCAGTACTAATACTAGAAGCAGTACTAACTGAATTAGCAGTACTAACTAGGTTAGCAGTACTAACTCTGTTAGCAACACTAACATTGGTAGCAGCACTATTTCTGTCAGCAGTACTATTTGAAGTAGCAGTACTAACAGCTTTCTTTATTTTTGGAACCCATACCTGGACAAAGTTGTTTTCTTTCTTCTTCATTAAGTTACTCCATGACTTGTTTGGAGTATTTTTCTTTTATTTTGCAAACTTGTTTTGAACATGAGTTTTTAAAGGTTCTCTTTTTACATTTTCAGCCATATGATTCCTTCTTTGATTCCTATAACCAACAGGATTTTGTATATGTCTTTGAAAATTTATCCTTTGGTTCATAGGATTGAAATAACAGTATTTGGCAATGTGATTAAGCTTTCCACAAATAAAACAAGGTTTTGGTCTATTGATTTTACTTAGATCAACCCCTTGTTTTTGTGCCCACTGATTATTCCAGTTTCTTTGAATACCCCTTGTTTTATCATGTTTTTGGGGCTGATGCTGTTTACATGTACATGGATTCACAACTGTGGTCTGCATATAGTGGACTCCCTGTACCTTTCCCTTTTCTTTCTTTGAGCTATCCACCTTTTCACTCTTGATGAATGATTTACCCCCCCCCCCCCTTCATTTGTAAGGATATGATTTTCAACAGGAATCTCTTCTGCATTCTTACTCTCAGAATTCTCTTCCTCAACCACCACACTATCTATAGGATCCACTTCTGTTGCTCCTATAGGTAAGTCCTCCTTATTTTGGTTCTCTAAGAGATATGAAGAGGGAGGGATGTAATTATTGTTATAAGGTGGAGGTGTTGCATTGTATCCTATACCACTCTTGATCTTATCATGAACTTGAGCTTTAAGCAAAGAGTCCATTGCTTTGGAAGCATAAGAAAACTTCTCAATGTCAAGCTTAGCTTTCTCATACTCACTCTTTATCTTCTCACACTCCTCTTTAGACTTTTCTATTTGAATCTCTAATTGATTTTTCTCCCACTTCCAGTAATTTGTGTCATAGTAATGTTGAAGTTCATTGGCCTTATAAGCCTTTATTTGATCTTCAAACTTCTCAACAATCACTTTATACTCTCTTATATCTCTCTCTAACCTTTTAAGGTCGTCACACATGCTTTGGTTATGATCCCTGTACTTTTGTACAGTCTGAAGACACTCTTTAGTGCACATTTTAGTTTTTACCTCTGTTGGAAAATCTGTGCTTGAAGATTCTGAGACTTCTGCCATCAAGGCTTGATTCTGAACAACTTCTTCTGCTTGATCACTCAAATCAAATCCCATTCCTTCTTGAGAAACAAGAGCATGAGTGGAGTTTCTGTTGTTTTGGACGCTTGAGGAATGTGCTTGCTGGTGGTTGCTGACATGTTGTTGAGGAATTCCTCCTCTGCATTCTTTTGCAAAGTGTCCCATCTTGTGACACTTGTAGCTCTCCACCTTTGACTTGTCAAACCCAGCACCATCTTCTCTCCTCTGAGAGAAGTTGTTCCTTCCAGTCCCCTTTATGAATCTCTTGACCCTCATAGTTAGCATGGCCATCTGCCACTTTATATCCATCTCCTCAAGGTCATCTGCATTAATTTGTTCAAGATCATCATTAATTAAAACAGAATTAGCATGACTATCAAGAAAAGCTTCTAATACAGAGTCATTAGATACATCCTGCTTAGATACATAAGCAGTACTAACTGATTCTGTATTAGCAGCAGAACCAGTAGAAGAATAAGATGATAAAAGAGCAGCATTATGAGTGTATCCAGATGGTCTCTTCTTGGCTTCAACTTCAGCCTCAAACACCCTTAAGTCATTATAAAGATCTTCTAGTTCTTTGTCCTCCATCTTGTCATTCTGTCTGAAGGAGACAGTATACATGGTCCATTCATCTCCAAGGGACCTTAAGAACTTTCTGTTTACATCATCTTGATCAATCTGCACTCCAACCGTAGCTAGTTCACCAATCAGCTTGTTAAACCTGTCAAAAGTTTGAGTCATGGACTCATTCTTAGTTGACATGAAGTTTTCTTAAAGTTTCTTCAATATTGCCTTCTAATTTCTCTTGGTACTTTTGGTACCAGAGAATCTCTTCTCTAGAGCATTCCAAAGCATCTGGGCATCAGTGCAGTTCCAGAGTTGGTGTTGATACTCATTAGGAATAGCCAAGAGCAGTGTTCTCAAGGCTTTCATCTCTGTCTGCCTGATCTTCCTCTCTCCATCCGTCTTTGGTAGGATTCTTTTTCCATCTTCTCCAATCTTTCCTTCATTAGATGGGCCATTCTCAATGATGTCCCACATAGAGTAATCTGTGAGAAGAATGTATTGTCTGATCCTAATCTTCCACATGTCAAACTCATTAGATCTGAGCATTGTAACCTTTGAGACCAGAACGCTATCACTTGAACCGTCCATGATGATTGTTGTTTTTCTGAGTTTAACAATGCTCTGATACCACTTGACAGGATCAAAATTCAAACAAGAATTTAATTCACACACACACTCAGAATCAATGCTAAAGAAGTTGCGGAAAAACACTTTAACACTAACAATCAATGAAATAGTATATGCACTTAAATCACAAGTTATATTGATTAAACTTGATGATTACACACAAAACCTCAATCTATGGAACAGGCTCAACAGACGTTCTATACTTCTCTATAGAAAGGATCTAAACTAGTCTTGAGGTTGATTCTATCTAAAACAAAACGTATATCGAAGTGAGAAGGTGGGGCAGACTTCCTTCTTTTTCAATATCCAGATTTTTCAAATGAAAATCAGATAGCATATGTGTTGCGTCCCCTTGAAAATATGAAACATTTTATTTTTGAGAAGAAAATGAGTAGCTGATGGGGTTTTTATCAAGAGCTGGCATAGGCTAGTTGCTTGTTTCAATAATGTTCACAAAGAATTGTGAAACACTAGAAATGTGGTTGCCCGACTCAGAAAAAGTTGGTTCAGAGTTTGATATTCTTTTACTCTGTTCTCTCACCCTCCTTCTTTTTATTCATTGAGCTCACTTCTAACCAAACTCTCTTTTTCATTTTACCTCATCACTCAACCCGCATTCAGTATTTGACTCCTCACTCTTCGATCACTCAAAGATTAACTTCTTGTGTAGGAAACACTGGTTAATGTGAATCCATATAAGTTTCAATTAAGTTCTCACAATGAACCCATGTTTTCCTAAAAGAACATGTTGCTCAACGATTATCTTGACAATTAAGCACAAAATACCATAGTCAGTGTATGTATGCTTCACATTATCAATGTGTGAGCTTTTGAACATTTAATATTTCTCAAAACAGTGAAATTAACAAATGAAACGAAGCCAAGTGAAGTGTTTTGAGAATCTGACAATTATATAAACAAATCAAACAAAATTGATTTAGCAATAAAGGCTTAGGTCAGCAAAAACTGGATATTGTCTATACGATTCAAAATATAGACATTCTTGAAAGAACGTTTAGAAACGAAAACACGCTCAAAATTCATTGAATTTCAATTGGGGTGTCTTACCATCGAAAATTTGTTTCAATTTAGAGACATGGTAAGAACATATCCAACAAAAGTTAAACCGGTGTGTGTGAATACTTGAAAGTATATAGAAAAGATAATACGCAAGTATTAATCTTTGGAAACACACGATTTATAAATCATTTAAGCACAAATAAAATGAAAACATTTAAAATCACACTTCTATATTCATGAAATCGTTTAAGAATCAGAAGTGGTTTGAACATTTAAGAACATGTTTTCATATCTGAAAATTGTCCGTCTTTCAGACAAGGATGAGATTAAGATTAGAAATAAACTTGTTGTTCCGTCTTAAATCTCATGAAGTCAGCTCTAAGTCGTATATGATACGATCGTTTAAGCTTCCTCTCAATTCTGCAAAAAGTCACAAAGTCGTCAAAGTGCAAAGTTTTATTTACAACATTTATTGAAAAGTAAATGACATAAAGCAATAAAACATTGAATGTACGAGTTCTGATCTGAAGTAATCAGAAATCATATTTCTTAATCCCCTTGAAATTATGCATCATAAAATATGTCAGTGAAAACATGATAGAGATCTATAACCCCCCCTGAAGTATAGATCATCATATCGTCCGAATGCATATTTCCAGAAAAATATGTACTCCCCCTTGAAGGTTGATTTCTTCATTTGAGTATCGGAGTACAATCTCTTATTAGCACGGGAGCATCATTACTTTTGATCATTGAAGAGCGAGTCCTAAACTGCTGTGTTTAGAAGTCAAACTCCTATCATTGAGGTACGGGTCCTGAACTGTAGTATTCAGAAGCCTTGGTTCTCTTACTCCCCCCTTGACTTTAGGTGCCAGCAACATAGATTCATCCTTTGGTTTTGGTACCCACTGGTATTTGGGTCCACATTTGTGAGTTGCAGTTCTAATAGGAGTAATTGAATAAGAACCATACCAGTAATGATCACTAGACTTATGAACAAAATCATATGTACGACAGTAAGAACAATACCTTTTTCTAGACAACCTGATCAATTGATCTCTCGAGTAAGCATAATCAGGTTTACCTTTCTGCACATTGTTCTTCTTTGCTTTTGATGCATGTACAAATGACTTGTTTCCTTTCTTCTCATCTTTCTTCTCATCATTCTTTCCATCATCAACTGGTTTCACCTTCCAAACCATCTTTTCTTCTTCATATCATCTTCTTCTCCTTCTTCTAAAAGTATCTGAACCATCTACATTTTTATCAAAGAAAATGTTAGTAGTACGAATCTGATCAAATGAATTAACTGACCTTCTTGTAGAAACAGTTTTTTGATGTGAGCTTGCAACTGTCTTAAATGAACATTCAGAATCAGCTGAATCATCTCTAGGTGTGTGGACTTTTACTCCAGAATCGTGTGCTCAGTCACCACCACCTTTGAAACAATATCTTCAAGCTCATTTATCTTTGAAGATAAACTGTCCTTTTCTTTGATGTGCATGTCAATCTCTTTCTGGAATTCAGACTTCACTTTCTGCTCTTTCAGTACACTTGTGGATAGTTTAGATAACTTCTTTGTCAGCTTCTTTATTTATGTCTCAAATATCTGTCGTTCATCTTTAAAGTCCTTCTCAGCATTTGTTCTCTGACCAGATATTTCTTTAAAAATTCCAACATTCTTCTGTTCTATAACCTTCTTCTCTTTTTCAAACTTGTCCTTTCCAGGATGATCACTTTCTCAAAGTCATAAACTTGTTGAGAAAGCGTAGAACATTTAAGCTCAACCATCTTCTTCTCTTCAAAACTCTTCCTAGAAAAGTCAGAAAACTTCTTTGCAAACCCTTTCTTTTCACTCTCAAAATTATCTCTGTCTTTGGCTATCTTTTGTTCCAAATCTGATATTTTCTTTTGAAGCTCAGCATTAGCAATTTCCAAACTGTTTACCATCTCCTCATTCTTATCAACAGAATCACTTTGCTGCATTTGGACAATTTGATCATCCAAGTCTTAGATCCTTCTAGTCAACTCAGTATTCTCAGCTTCCAAATTCTGTACCTTTTCTTCATTCAACTCAAAAGGCTTTTTCAGAAGATCTTCATTAATCTTCTTTAAATCACTAACTTCTTCTCGCAGTATCTTCCATTCATCATGATATCTTTTTGATCTCTTTGAGTAGTAGTCAACTAAGGAAGCGATATTTTTTTTCTCTATTCTGAGCTTGGCTATCTTCTCATCATCATCATCAGAAAAACTCATCTTGAAAATATGTTTACAAAAAGAACTTGAATTTGATCGTCAGAAATTCAGAAATAAACTGGATCTACAAAAATCAAACTTGGTTAAACTACAGAAAACTCAGAAAAATTCTAAGTATAGAAAAACTTTGTCCCCCTCTGCAGATTTAGCACGGGAAAATATTCTAAGTACAAAACTCTTATAACAAAGAAATATGAACTTCGCGCAAGAACAGTATCATGCGAGTTTTGGAATTCGCGCACAAACAATGAAATGAGAACAAACTTTGTGCAAGACGTGATGTGCGCGATCTAACTTCGCGCACGATGAATGATGCGAGTTATGAGGTTCGCGCACGCCTTGATGTGCGAGTTCTTGTTTCTCGCACGTTACAACTTGCGAGCTTCTACAAATCTACTTCGCGCAATGCCGTTGCGAGTTCGAGACTTAGAAAAAATTTCAATTTTCACTTCTTGCTAAATGCAAACGCGCAGATTATCAACTTCTCGCAGAACAAAACATCGCGCAGACCACACTTCGCGCACGATGAAGGAGTTGAACAGTACAAACTCGCACATAGATACATGCGAGTTCTGACTTCTCGCAAGCTTCGTCTTGCGTGTTTTCACCTTTATGCGAATCTCAAGACTATGTGAGTTCTTCAGCTTTAGCGAATTCTTTGTCGTGCGAGTTCTTCATCTGCGAGTTCATTGAATCTTGCGAGTTCTTGGGTTTTCGAACAAAACTTTAATTCTCTCTCTGATTTCGATTCAAATCTTCACCAATTCGCTTGAAATCTTGCATGAATCTCCTAATACATGTTTCGATCTGATTACAATACAAAGATTGCAAACTAAAACAAGAATAAAGCCAATTCGATATAGAACAGTACTGTTACAGACTTCAAACTCAAAATTTACAAAATTCAAAATTCACAATAATATGTTGTGAATTAGACAAAGTATACTAAAACAAATGAATTCTACATGTCAAATCGAATCTGAAACAACCAATTCTAAACCCAAAACAACATAATAATCCCAGATTCGAATTTTCACAGTTCGTGTGCGAGTTCTTGAATAATCGGCTCAAAATTCTTGAATTCAATCTGTTTCTGAATTTCTTCTGCTCTGATACCAATTGTTAAGGTCCCAAATCAAGTTTTATCAATAACAACAATCAAGATGAACAATTTCCGTAATCATATGTCATTGATTTAATTCATAGATTACAAACCCACTCTCTCACTACAACTTTCTCTTACTAGAAAGATATTACAGTGACCTCTTCTCTCATATGCTCTGTTTTCTTACAATGACTTACCACCTTCATACAAAGACAAGAACTAGATCTATTTATACTAGCAACAACAACAAGGAAATAAAACACAAACTTTGAATTTGACATTTATTACAAATGACTTTGACTTTCTTGCTTGAGAGTTGACTTTGAGACTTTCACTTGTTTGACTTTAATCTTCAAACATTATGATCTTGCATCCAACAAATATGTGCTCTAACACTACCCAATGCATTAAATGCAAAGGACACTTGTCACATGTTGAGTGGATCCTTGGGATTTCTTCAATAAATTATGAGACATTTGAAGTGACTTATCAATATACAAAAAGGAACTTTTGTACTCCGATAAGACAATATCCCAATAACATATACCTGGTACAAATCTTTTTGAAATCTTTTAAAAGAAAGTCTCTATCAGCTCAGAACTTGACTGAATATCCTCTGTGCAATTGAAGGTTCCATTCCTTTTGTCAAAAGGATGTTGGGAAAGAAGAAGAATAGTCGAATCATGAGGATTTGCTATAAAGGGTATCAACGAATTAGGAAATAATTCAGCAGTAAGATAGTATGTCGAAGCTTCGGCAAGGGATAGCCGATTGAAGGGGATATCGGCAGAGGTGACTCCTGCCGACCCACTAAGGAAGTATCGGCATGAGAGATTCTGCCAAAGATATTTCCTCTCTTCGGCAGGGGTAGCTCATTACTTGTAATGTTTATCTTGATCCGCATCAGTAGACTCACTTCATGTTGAATTCGGTTGGTCTTAGATTCACCGGTCTTTTAAAGCACAACTAAGCTATTACAAAGAACCATAAAATACTCTAAGTATGAATATGTACCACATTTTACAGATAGACAACTATAAGCCGAAAAGGGGAGGTCATCTTCAAATCTTTGATGACCCAACAGGTTGACTTGACCTTTGAATTTTAATTCCCATGATCTTGGATCCAACATATTTGTGTACTAACAATCTCCCACTTTGGATTCAAGATCATCTTCAAAAAGAAATTTGGCAATAAAGAACAATCTCCCCTTTTGTATGATCTTTAGCGAATTCAATCTCCCACTTTAACATCTTTACAAAGATATTCATGTTATCTCCTCTTTGAATTCAAAATGAAATTCAGCATTCACAGATATTCTTCCTCTTTACAACTTTGACGAACAATTTTCCTTTAAAAATCAATCTTCCTCTTTGAGTAAATCTGTTCAAAGTCAATCTTCCCTTTCTTTGAAATATCTTCATATTTTCAGTATTCTCCCCCAAAGTCTGTGACTAACTTTTTCAAGAATTTAACCATCTATCCCAAGGTTATGAAAACCTCAGTCAGACTTCAAAAAAGAAATTATCTTCAGATTCAACTCACTTTGTTTCAGCAAATAATCTTCAAAGAAATTTTCTATAAACTTCAGCAAACTTTCTGAATTCTTTAAACTTTCTCTTTCATTCTGTATTTTCTCCCCATAATTTTGAAATATAACATTCAAATATTTCTTTTCTTGATCACTTTCCCCCGTAACTGATATCATTTGTTCTCCAGACAACATTTCTTGAAACTTATTCTCCCCCTTTTTGATGATGTAGAGCATAGAAATCATCAAAACTGTCTCCAAGAAATGTCATGAACCATGTTTTGACCACTGATCATTCCAAATAGATTTCTGAACATACGTCAATTCATATAGTGTATTCATTGGAATCTTTTCAAATTCAGACAAATAGGAAAGTAAACCTGAATCAACAAATGAATCAGTTAAAATGTTTGTACGTAGCACAAAGCCACTTAATACAACGAATGTACTGTACAAGAAGTTTTATTGATGTTCACTCCCAAGTTCTTCCATTCAATCATTGAATAACAAAAGGTAATTCTATGAACGTTCTGACAGAAAAACATATTTTGTGTGGGTATGTTCTTGTGTATGAATGAATTTAAACATTTTGCTTTATATTAGGCTCAAAATGTGGAACCCATTGAGATAACAACAATATTACACAGACTCAATTATGCATGATCGAAATGCGAATGTGAGACAAACTTCTTTCTTTTCCAATATCCAAATCTTCCAAATGAAGATCAGATAGTGTATGTGTTGCGTCCCCAAAGAAAATATGAAACATCTTCTTGTTGAGAAAAAGATGAGTAGCTGGTGGGGTTTAAATCAAGAGTTGGCATGAGCTAGTAACTGCTTCAATGATGGTAACCAAAGAATGTGAATCAACAGATTATGTGGTTGCCCGACTCAGAAAAAGTTAGTGCAGAGTTTTCATTTTTTTAACTCTGATCTCACACCATCTTTCTTTTAATCATTTGAGCTCACTTCTAACCAAACTCTCTTTTCATTTTACCTCATCACACACCCACACTCTGAAATTGACCCCTCGCCTCTCGATCACTCAAGGATAACTTCTTGGGTAGGAAACACTGGTTAGCGTGAATCCATAGAAGTTCTGTTAAGTCCTCACATTGATCCGGTGAATTTGTCCTAAAATCACGATGTTGCTCAAAAATTTAATTTTAACAGTTAAAGCACAATAGTACGAAATACATGTCAAATATATGTATGCTCAGTAAAATAATCATTAAGATTTGAGCATTTTAAAACATGGAAGATTATCTCAAAACAAAGAAATTGAAAGAACAAAGTGAAATCAATAGATGTGTTTTGAGAATCTGACAATGTATGGAAAAGATCAAATATGAGTGATTTATCAATAAAAGCTTAGGTCATGAAAAATTGGATGTTGTCTATATGAACAAGTATAAACATTCTTGAAAGAAACGCTTTAAATGAAATAACGCTCAACAAAATGTGAAGTACAAAAGGAGTGTCTTACCATCGAAAAATAGTTTCATTTTTGAGACATGATAAGATCATAGTCAATAAAAGTACGAAACCGTTGTGTATGAATACTTGACAGTATATGGAAAAGAAAATACCCAAGTATTTATCTTTGGAAAAACATGGCTAGTTAAACATTAAAGCTCATAACAAGTAAACATTTAAAATCACACTTTTGTATTCATGAAATATGTTTACGAATCGAGAAGTAGTTTGAACAATTAGAAACATGTTTTCATGTCTGAAAGTTGTCCTTCTTTCAAACACAATGAGATTAAGATTAGAATATTCATTATGTTCATCATTAATCTCAAAAAGTCAATTCCAAAGTCATGATTGATATGAACATGTAAGCTCCCCCCTCCCCCTCAAAATCTGCAAGTAGTCAACAAGTCGTCAAAGCAACAAAGTCTTAATGAAAGTAAAACATTTATTGAAAAATAAAGACATGAAAAACAAAGTAAAACTTTGACAGTACGAGTTCTAAACTGAGTGTTTAGAAGTCAATGTCCTTACTCCCCCTGAAAAATATGCATCATGAAATTTGTCAGTACAAGATATATGCAAAAGTTCTCTAACTTCCCCTAGAAAGTATGATCTTCTAATCTTTATCTCACACTCCCTCTGAAATCAAGAACATAACATTTCAGTGTAGATATCATTCAGATTAAAAATGAAAAAATGAAGAAAAATTAAAAATTAAACTGTACTAGGTAAAACGGATTATTTTTAAGATTCAGCATACCTAATTTCGAAATGAGAAAGTTAAATCTCTTTTCGTCGAAAGGTTTATTGAATAAATCAACTAATAAAGTGATACCGCACATCTATGTATTTGGTCTTTGTGTGTTGTACAAGATTAGCAGATATCGCTATGGCGCTCTTCGAATCACAATATATAGGAATCTTGTTGAAATGGAAGCCATAATCTTGAAGCTGTGTGCGCATCCACAACACTTAAGAGAAGCAACTTGTAGCAGCTACATACTCTGCTTCAGCAGTTGATGTGGAAACACAAAGTTGTTTCTTTGATGCCCAACTTACGAGCTTGTCTCCCAGAAATTGAATGTGACCCGATGTGCTCTTCCTGTCTAGAATACAGCCTGCATGATCTGCGTCTGCATGCCCTATTAGTTCAAAACTACTATCTTTAGGACACCACAAACCAAGATCTGCGGTTCCCTTCAGATATCTAAATATCCGCTTAACTGTTGAAAGATGGGATTCTTTGGACGAAGCTTGATATCGAGCATATAAACATGTAGAAAACCTAATACCTGGCCGACTAGCCATCAAGTACATTAATGAACCTATCATGCCTCTATAAGTCTTAAGATCAACAAATTTTCCCAAAAGATCAGCTCCGATTTTAGTACCTGGTGCCATCGGGGTTGAAATAGGAGTACAATTTGACATATTAACTTTCTTTAAAATGTCAGTAATATAACTTTGATTGATTTATGAAAATCCCGGTTGAAAATTGTCTTACTTGTAATCCGAGAAAGAAATTCATCTCTCCCATCAAACTCATTTGAAATCTTGACACCATGAGTGCAGAAAAGTTCTTACAGTACTTTGTGTTTGTAGAACCAAAAATTATATCGTCCACATATATTTGAATTAAAATGATATCAACTTTTTCCCTTTTAATGAATAAGGTGGTATCAATTTTACCTTTTGAAAAACTAGACTTGACTAATAACATTGAAAGAACGTCATACGAGGCGCGAGGGGCTTGTTTTAAACTGTAAAGAGCCTTGTCAAGGATATATACATGATCTGGTTTATCCGCATTGACAAAACCTTCAGGCTACGAGACGTAGACTTCCTACTTTAGAATGCCATTTAAGAAAGCAGTCTTCACGTCCATTTGGTAGACTGTGAAGTTCTTGTGTGCATCGTAGGCTAGGAACATCCTGATTGCCTCAATACGCGTAACTGGAGCATAAGTCTCTTCGTAATCTATGTCTTCCTCTTGCCGATATCCTTTAGCCACAAGTCTTGCTTTATTTATGACAACCATACCATCCTTATCCTTTTTATTCTTGAATAACCATTTCGTGCCAATGATAGTTTTTCCTTCAGGTCGGGGAACCAATCGCCAGACTTTAAGAACCTTAAATTGGTTGAGCTCTTCTTGCATGGCTGTAATCCAATATGGATGACGAAGAGGTTCCGAAACTTTTGTAGGCTCAATCTTGCTTAGAAAAGAATTAAACATGCATTCATCCGCTGTTGCAGAGCTAGTTTGCACCGACTTTGAAGGATTTCCTATTATTTGATGAACCGAGTGCTTTTTGGTCTACTTGTTTACATGAGGGAGTGGATTAGATGTAGACTGATCATGTTGATCATCTAAATATCCACTATCTTCTTCTTGTTGGGGTTCTGTTGAAGTAACTGGTGCAGAAGTCTCAACTGGTTGGACACTTGATGTCTGTTCAATAGGCAATACTATGTACCCAACTGATTGTGTGACTTCTGTCTCAGCATTGTCATGTGCAACTTCAACTGATTGAGTAGGTGTTTGAACTTGATTTTCAGTCTGAATCGGGGAATTTGATTCAGTTGAGACATCTGATGTGATTGGTTGATTCTCATGTAAATCATCAGATCTGTCAATCACAACAGGTTTAGTCACTTTAGATCCTAGAAACTCATCGTAAAAATGTTCAAACAGTAAATATAATTCTGTTAAATGTGATGTGGAAATAGAAGCATTATCAAAATTAGGAACTTTAGATACAGGTTCTGGACTGATTTGTCCAGAAGTTAATACTCCTGTTATAATGGGTTCTAAACTGCTCTGTTCAGACGACATTTCTTCATCAAATATAACATTGACGCTTTCAATTACAATAGTTGACTTCTTCAAGTAGACTTTATACCACAGATATCTGAGAGTAACCAATGAAAATGCCTTCTTCAGCTTTGGGACTGAACTTGTTCAAGTTTTCCTTATCATTCACCACAAAACACCGGCATCCAAAGATGTGAAAATGTTTAATGCTATGTATCCTATTGGTAATTAAAGCATACATCATTTTACCAAAACGACGATGGATGATGGATCTGTTTTGAGTATAACAAGCAGTAGACACAACTTCAGCCAATAGAAATAAAGGTAGATCAGATAGACTAAGCATAGTGTGAGCAGCCTCGACTATATATCTGTTTCACATTTCTATGAAATTGTAATCCCAATCACAATCAAGCAATATTCAATTAATCAAGATCTGACATTGAAGGTCTAGAGAGAGAGTAGAGAGAGAAAGCGCTCAAGTCATATGTGTATTACAAAACTGAATGTTTACAATGAACTCTAGTTACATAATTCCAAACAACAAGCTATTTATACAAGGAACTAAAACTACGAGCTTAACTACAAAAAAAAATGAACTCTCACAAGTCTAAACATCATAATCTCACATTGACTTATCTAGACTTTGACTTTGTTGACTTTGCTAGGCTTGACTTTTCTCATTAAGTCTTGGATAAAATTTTATACACTAACATTCTCCCCTTTGTATTCAAGATTTAAAAAAAAATTGACACCAGTCTTCAGCCCTTGATTCTTCAATCTTTAACTCTAACAACTTTGAACTGTGAAGCTCTTTCTGAAGTTGTTGAAGAATCTTGAAAATTCATTCACGTTTAACATCTTTGATTAGTCAACAAGTCTTGAAAACGAATCATTTGAAGTCTTGAAGCAATACTTTGAAAACTTCTTTAAACTTCTTTGAAAAACTTCATCTTTGAAACTTTTGAAACTTTGAGGGATCTTTGACAAATTTGTATCTTCATCTCTACAATCTCTGATCAGTCTTCGGAAAAACAAACTTTCTTGAATCATTTGGACTTGTCTTCAGAATCTTTTGAGAATTATTTCTTTTCATTTGATTTGAACTTTCAGAAATTCTCCACAAGTCATGACTTTGAACTTTCTTCAGAACTTTTAAATTGATCTTTGTAGACTTCTCCCCCTTTTTGATGAGTGTGAACATTATGATCATCAAAACTCTTCAATTTCAACACAGTCTTTGATCTTCCTCTTTGTAAGAAACTAACAATCTCCCCTTTTTATGGTAAGTTTGACATTTTCCGCCCTGTTGATCTGAATTGCTGAATCATGAACTGTATATATCCGAATCTTTTCAAATTCAAATATAATGAACGTGGTAACCCTGATTCAACGAATGAAACAGTTACTATGCCTGTAAGTAGCACGGAGCCACTTTGTACAACGAATGTACATTGGAAAGGAGCTTTAGTGATGTTCACTCCCCCAGGATTTCCATTCAATCATCGAAAAACCACAAAGGAATTTTCTATGAATGTTTTGACAAGAAAACATATTCCTTGTGTGTACGTGAAAGTGTATGAATAATTGAAGCTACTTAAGCTTTTTCAGGCTCAAATTGTGTAAACTGTTGAGACAACAACAAGTTATTACATGGACTCAATGTGCATGAAAGAGGTGCGAAGGTGGGGCAACTTTCCTTCTTTTTCAATATCTGAATCTTCCGATTGAAGATCAGATAGCAGATGTGTTGCGTCCCCAAAGAAAATGAAACAATTCTTTGTTAAGAAAGAAATAAGTGGCTGGTGGGGTTAATGCAAGAGTTGGCATGGGCTCACTGCCTTTTTCAATGATGGGCACCAAAGAATGTGAACCAATCAGATTTTGTGGTTGCCCGTCTCAGAAAGTAGTTGGTGCAGAGTTTTGATATTCTTTTAACTCTGTCCTCACACCCTTTTTCTTTTTAACATTTAGCTCACTTCTAACCAAACTCTCATTTACATTTTATCGCTCCACACAATGAGAAAAACTCAACCGGATGAGTTATCTCCCCCACTCTTTGATTTATGACCCCTCGCCCCTCAATCACTTTAGGATAACTTCCTGGGTAGGAAACACTGGTTTACGTAAATCCATGGAAGTTCTGTTTATGTTCTAACACGAATCCCATGTAAGTCCTATAAAGAATAATTGCTCAACATTTTAACTTGAATAGTTAAGCCCAAATAAGATAACACTGTCAAAATGTATGCTCATTAAAGATATGAATGAAATTTGAGCATTTGAACTTTGAAGATTTCTCAAAACAAGGATATTGAATGAATGAAATGAAATCAAGAGAATTGTTTGGAGAATTTGACAATGTATCGATCAGATCAAATGAAATAGTTAGGGTATCAAAGAATTTGATAGTTTGTTTATATGAACGAATATAAACAATTTAGCAATAAAAGCACAAATTTGGAAATGATGATTGATGCTCAACAATATTTGAAAGCAAACGGGAGTATTACCATCGAAAGATTTTTCATTATGAGACATGGTAATAACAAATTCAAATGAAGTACAGAACCGGTGTGTGTAAATACTTTACAGTATATAGACAAGATAATACGGAAGTATTGATCTTTAGAAACATACCGTCAGTTAAACATTAAAACTCAATAATGAAAAACATTTAAAATCACACTTCTAAATTCATAAAATCTGTTGAGAACCAGAAGTGGTTTGAACATTTCAGAAAACGTTTTTCGTGCTTGAAAGTTGTTCTTCTTTCAAACAATCAGAGATCTAGATTAGAAGACATTTACCTTTAAGCTCCCCCTCAAATCATGACAAAATGATTTAGGTCTATTAAGCTCCTCCTGGATATTTACAAAATATCCATGTCTAAACATTGAAGAACGGGTCTTGATCTGTCATGTGATCAGAAACCACAATCTTGACACTTAAGTCCGGGTTTTGAACTGTTTTGTTCAAAAGACAAAGTTCTATGCTCCCCCTTAAACCTTGGGTGCCTGCAACACAGTTTTAGCTTTTGGTACCCACTGTTATCTAGGTTCTGATGTGTTAGTTGCAGTTCTTATGGGGGTAACATAGTAAGAACCATACCAGTAATTAACAAAATTCTTACTTACAAAGTCATGTGCTCCACAATAAGAACAACAAATTTTCTTTTGAGCAACCCTGCTCAAATGGTTAGTAGTATAATACATATCAGAATTATCAAAAGATTTACCTTTGTGTGCACTGTTCTTTTTTGCTTTAGATGTGGATGTATATGCTTTGTCTTTCTTCTTCTCAACATCTAAAGAACTCTTCACTCTCCAGACCATCTGATTTTTCTTCGAATGCTTTCCAAGAGATTTTATATAAAAATTTGCTGAACCATCAACAGATTTATCATAGAATAGATTAGATGGTCTAATTTGATTTGAGTTGACAGTTTGAGATTTGACACTTTTCTTTTTCAAAACATTTTTCTCATTAATAGAACTTGAAGCTTTTTTGAAAGAACATACTGATTTTGTTGAATGTTCAACAGGTGATTGATCAATCACATCAGCTGTAATCTTTTCTGACAGTTCAACGTTTGCAGCTTTCAAGCTTTTTATCTTTTTGGATAAAATGTTTCTTTCAGAAGTTAGTGTGTCAAACTTTTATTTCAAATCAGATTTGGCCTTCTTTTCATTTTGGACATCTGATGATAGAACAGTTATTTTGGATATGAGCTTAGATATCTCATACTCAAAATGTGAACGTTCTTGCTCAAAATTTGTTTCCATGTTCTTGGTTTTCTCAGAAATATCTTTGAAAATCCCAGTATTTCTCTTTTCGGCATTTTTCTTTTCAAGCTCATAAGACTGCTTCTTTTCTTTGAAAATCTGTCTTTCTTTTTCAAGCAAGTCTTGTAAAGTTGAAATCTGTTTGGGAAGTTCAGTAATTTTGGTTTCAAGAACTTGTCTTTCTTTCGCAAAAGTGTATCTTTTAGTTATTATTATGTTTTCAAATTCTGACACTTGCTTAGAAAGTTTAATGCATCTCAGCTCCAAATCCTTTTTCTCTTGGAGTGTTTTCTTTGAGAAATCAGATATCTGTTGAGTTGAAGATGTCTCCAGTTTTGATTTTTCTTTATCTGCTTGGATGCTTTTTGATAGTTCAACATTCTGTATCTCCAAGGCAGATATCTTCTCTGTCGGTCCACAATAATATCAAGTTCTTATCGACAATAACACATAAACGATTAACCAACATGTTTGATATAACATTCAACGATTACAAGGTTCGGTATTGATCTTTGAGAAGCTCTCTATGTGTTTACACCTTTTGGGTGTGTTTTTCTTGTGTGTGTAATGTGAGAGATCTGATCTGATTTGATCTTAGCTTCTTAGATACACAACCCTTACAACTTGCAATATAAAACTATATTAAACTAAACTAATCTAAATAAACTAATATAATAACTAACTAATATCTAAACTAAATAAATTAACAAACTAACTAGTTACTTAGAAACAATAAAATACAATAAAACTAACTTTGACTTTTATTAAAAATAAACATTAGACTTAATATCGAGAGTCGACTTTCCGGCTTTAGCTTCAGATTGGATCTTCAGAATGAATGATCTTGAATCCAATAGATATGTGATCTAACAATCTCCCCTTTGGATCAAGATCATTACTAAAAAGATTTTAGCAATTCAGTCTTCTTTTTCAGCTCAGAAGATGCAATCTCTTTCTCTAGCTCAGAATGCTTTAGCAAAGTATCTTCAAAGAAAATTTATATAAAAGCAGCATGTCTTCAGAATACTTAGATCTCGCATTTCTTGGTCTTTTCGTAATTTAATGGACTAAACATTTCTTCAAGCTTTAGATTCTCCCCCTTTTTGATGAAAAGTGTAATGACTTCATCAAAACTTCGAGTAAGAAATGTCGGTCAGTTGGAGCCCCTGATCCGTCAATTCAAAAGATATTCATCCAGATCTTTGCAAATCCAGACAAAATAATCGGGTAACACCTGAATCCACTAATGAATCAGTTAACATGCCTGTCAGTAACACTAAGTTACTGTGTGTAACGAATACACTTTGGAAAGGAGTTGTTTGATGTTGACTCCCCCAGGGCTTCCATTTAATCATCGAAACACCACAAAGGCAATTTCTATAAACGTTATGACAAAGAAACAAAGTCCTTGTGTGTTCGTGCATGTGATAGAAAGAATTAAGCACTTGATGATTGATTTTAAGGCTAAAAAATTGTGTAAACCACTAGGACAACAGTAAGTTAAACACAGACTCAATATGCATGATTGAAGTGCGAAGGTGGGGCAGACTTCCTTCTTTTCAATATCCAGATTTTCCAAATGAAAATCAGATAGCAAATGTGTTGCTTCCCCTTTGAAAATGTGAAACACTTTCTTGTTAAGAAGAAAATTAGTAGTTGGTGAGCTTTGATCAAGAGTTGGCATGGGCTAATTGCCTGTTTCAATAATGATCACCAAAGAATTGTGAAACATTAGAATTGTGGCTGCCCTGCTCAGAAAAAGTTGGTGCAGAGTTCTGATATTCTTTTAACTCTATTCTCACACGCGCTTTCTTTTAAACATTTAGATCACTCTAACCAAACTTTCTTTCTCTTTTTAACACACTTGTTTCTTTTGACTTCTCACACTCAATCACTATGGATTAACTTCGTGGGTATAAATCACTGGTTAACGTGATTCCATAGAAGTTGTGTTAATTCCTAGCACAATGAGAATGAAGAAATGATGAAAAAAGTATACAATTAGAAAACTTTGATAGGTAACTACTAATTATACCTTAAGATTTAGCATACCAAGCTTAGAGACAAGAAGGGTAAACCTCTTTTCGTCTAAAGGTTTGGTAAACAAATCGGCAAGATGATAATCAGTTTTTACAAAGAAAAGTTCAATTGTTCCTTTCTCTACATTATCTTTGATAAAATGATACCTGACATCTATGTGTTTGGTCTTTGTGTGCTGAACAGGATTCACTGTTATTGCGATGGCGCTCTTGGAATCACAGTGTATCGGGATTTTGTTTAAGTGGAAACCGTAGTCGCGCAATTGAGTTCTCATCCATAAGACCTGAGAACAGCAGCTAGCAGCAGCTACATATTCTGCTTCGGCCATGGAAGTTGAAACATAAAGTTGCTTCTTCGGTGCCCAACTTACGACTTTATCACCGAGGAACTGTATATGTCCTGACGTGCTCTTACTGTCTAACATACAACCAACATGATCTGCATCTGTATACGCTGTTAGTTCAAAGCTAGTATGTGACATCCGTCAAATCCAAATCTCTCAGGTTAGTATCCGTTGAGCTATTATTAGTGTAGTTCATAGAAAATACCTCCTTAGGATTTAACTAGGATAGTTAGATTAAAATTTCCAGAAAAACTTCGGTAGTTGCTTAGAATACCCGGTTCGGACCAATAACTGACTAAAACGTCCTATAAAATGCCAAATGTCATGTCTAATATCCTTTATATACAAAATAATAAGTTTTTTTTATTTAGATATAAACATATTCATTTTGTAATTTTTATTTAATTGAGAGTGCATTTGAGAGTTAAAATTTACCAATTTACCAAAATGCATCATGTATTTGAGAGTTAAAATTTACAATCTTATTTTAAATTAATTTTTTTTATGGAATTGGGTTAAAAACAACCCCTAAAACCAGCCCATCATTTTAATCCCAATAAAACTCACATTTGTGTTCTAAAATCATTTTAAACTTTAAAATTTTGAGACTTAACCTTTCATCTCCACATTCTCTCTCTCATTGTCGAATTCATCTAAACAACACCACCAAGAACTCAAATTTCCAGCAAATTAAGGATTGTTTTAAGATCAAAACATCAAGATTATTGAGGATTTCAAGTTACATCATCATTCAAACAAAGGTACCAAGTCTCTTTTGTCAAA
The DNA here is from genome assembly GCA_954870635.1 of Arctium minus. Lineage (NCBI taxonomy): Eukaryota > Viridiplantae > Streptophyta > Magnoliopsida > Asterales > Asteraceae > Arctium > Arctium minus. The sequence goes on along the minus strand of OX941080.1, from coordinate 114,936,814 downwards.
TTCTCCATCTTTTTCAAGTAAATGTGCAAATTTCCTTTGTATAAACACATGCATGTATGAAAGTATATCCTTTGTGGTTCTAGAAGTGAGTTTGAACACCAGTAATGGAAGAAATATCCATTAAGTGGTATCAAACAATGAACTCCAATGATGAACTAATAAAAAGTGATGGAAATTCTTGGAAAATTCATGTAGAACAACTTGATGATGATTATAGTTACACATTGTTATATGAGGATTATGGTAATCAAATTTAGTATAAATTTGTCTTACTTTATTGGTATTTTATGTTGGAAATAAACTTTTTTGACAAGAATCATCAAACTTGAGTGATTAAGGGTTTAAAAGCTTGGTTGTGATGAAAAATCACTTATTTTTGTTTTAGATATTACATGCAACCTCATTTGGACGATTTTATCTAGCTAAATTCATGTCCAAAAGTTGTAATTTTCTTTCTAACTTATTGTTTATTGAGTTAAGGTTCAAATCCAAGTGGTTTCACAAGAAACCATGGATTTTTGACCCATCATTAGCTTAATACAAAATCTTAATACAAACAGCTTGCTGTTGTGATTGAAACCTCTACTTTCAAGTTAAATATCTCCATGAATACCCCATAAAAATTGGGCATTTTTCTTCTAAACCTTAGTTCTATGTGTTAGCTTTCTAATGCATCTTGATTCACTCAAAAATATGGAGTTTAGGTCACTCAAATGAATTTTTTCAAAAGAAAGGTGTAATCTGTCCAAAGCTAACAGATTGGTACACCCAACTTCTAACGACCATAACTCCCACAAAAATCATCAATTGTGGTGAATATTTTTACCTGTAGTAGATTTATGAGTTATCTTTAAAAGCATATATAGAACACTGAAAAATATTGAGTTTTGATCCTCCAAAAGCATGTTACAACAGAAGTGTGCAACTGATTCAAAAATCAGTGACATTCTGTTTTGTAGAAATTATTGGATCATCTAAGCACCTCCAAAATTCATGAAATTTTACCAAAGTGTTCTTAAAACAGTATATTAGCTCATATAAAAAAATGGTTAAGTTTGTCAATTGGGAGGATTCCTTTTGAGAGCTATTTTGTAGACACATTTTCTGGACAGCATGAGCTGAATCTGGAAAGATTGTCTTAAAACCTTTTAAACACACAAATCACTATGTAAGGTTGATTTAAAGCGAAATGATTCTTCATTTTAGATAATAATTTAGAATATGGCATTTTATAAGACGTGGAAATGGTTAGTTAAGCTTAAGATTGGGAATTGACTCCTAGCACACTTTCGTACAATTTCCTCCATATGGAGTTAAGGGAACCGGACTAGAGGATCACTCTCGCGTTATCATTTGCGTCATCAATCGAGGTGAGTATTCACAGCTCCACTTTTACCGTTTTATAAGATTTGGGGTGAAACGCATGCTAATGAATTATTATTGAAAATTCATGATGCTATGTTGAGAAGTTAATAAGTGTTTGAAGTGGAAATATTTGACATGAATACTAAATGATATGTTGAGTTTAATTAATGTTAAGACCCCGGTAAGCAATACTATTTAACCCGTAAAGGGCCTATGGTATTAGTGGATAGCGCTATTTGGTTTGACAAACCCATCTTATGCTGACGAGTAGGGGTGCACTGTATCAGATAATTATGAATACCCATGTGGCTTATAAACCACCGCTGAGGTAGTTCGTGGGGCGTAGTTTAACAGGGAGGTTTAGTAGTGGCTCAACACTTATATATCAAAGGTTATCAATGTCATATAAATTAAATTGATTAGCTCATGATTTCAAGTTTTAAAAGTTTGGTGTGAACTTACGTTTCACAATTAAAGATTCTGCATAAAAATTGGTTTGTGCATATTTAAAACCTGTGAACTCACCAACTCTTTGTAGTTGACCCTTGTTTTTTTTTTAAACATGCTTTTCAGGGAACAAGAAGGTAATTGATAAAGTATAAGTTTCATCCCATGATACCACCAAGATCAACAATTTCCTTAGTTCATTTTGTTGAACTTAACTTTTGATTGTAAAAGTTGTTGTAAATTTTTTTTGTATTGGATTAAATGTATGGTGGTATTTCTTGTATCCAAGTGCAATGTATATCGAACTGTCATATCTCGTGTTTCCGTTTTAGCGGGGTGTGACATAGTATCCTTAGGATACCACAGACCAAGATCTGCAGTCCCCTTCAGATACCTAAATATGCGCTTAACTGCAGACAAATGGATTTCTTTTGGATTGGCTTAATATCTTGCACATAAGCATGTTGAAAACATTATATCTGGCCTACTAGAAGTAAGATACATTAAAGAACCTATCATTCCTCTATAAGTCCTAATATCAACATCCTTTCCCGAAGGATCGGTGCCAATCTTAGTACCTGGTGCCATTGGGGTACCAATCGGTTTTGAATTTTCCATTTTAAATTTTCGAAGAATTTCAAGAATATATTTTGATTGATTGATAAAAATACCCGATAAAAATTGTTTGATTTGTAAACCAAGAAAGAAATTCATCTCTCCCCATCATATTCATCTGAAATCTTGACACCATAAGGTTAGAAAAATTCTTACAGTACTTAGGATTTGTAGAGCCAAAAATAATATCATCTACATAGATTTGAATAAGAATGATATCGACTTTTTCCTTTTTAATAAACAAAGTGGTATCTACCGTACCTTTTGTAAAACCAGACTTGACTAAAAATTGAGATAGGACATCATACCAGGCGCGAGGAGCTTGTTTCAGTCCGTAGAGTGCTTTGTCGAGAATGTAGACGTGATTCGGTTTCTATTGATTGACAAAACCTTCTGGCTGAGAGACGTAGACTTCTTCTTTTAGAATTCCATTCAGGAATGCTGTCTTCACGTCCATTTGAAAGACCGTGAAGTTCTTGTGGGTTGCGTAGGCTAGAAACATTTGAATTGCCTCTAAATGTGCCACAGGAGCATAAGTCTCATCGTAGTCTATTCCTTCCTCTTGTCTGTATCCTTTGGCTACAAGTCTTGCTTTGTTTCTGATAACGGTACCATCTTCGTCTTTCTTGATCTTGAAAACCCATTTCGTACCTATAATGGTTTTACCTTGAGGTTTTGGTACGACTCTCCCGACTTTAAGTGCGTCGAACTGATTCAGCTCTTCTTGCATTGAAATCACCCATTTTGGATCAGCAAGTGCCTCTGATACGCGAGTTGGCTCAAACTTGCTCAGAAAGGAGTCATGCATGCACATATTCATTGATGTTGACCTAGTTTGCACCGGTTTTGTTGGATCACCAATGATCTAGCTTATCGGATGCTCTTTGGTCCATTTGTGTTCATGAGGCAGTGAATTATATGATTATATATCAATATTATCATCTATAAATCCACTTGTACCTTCTTCAGCTTGTTCGAGAGGAATAATGATTGCAGTTGAAGTAGTAGGTGCAGAAGGCTCAGCAGGTACAGCTTGGTCCGGCTGTAGATTAGTCTGTACAGAACATCCTACTGTTGCAGCAACTTCTGTCTCTTCATTATTTGTCGCAACTTCAACTGTTGGAGTTGGCATTTGAACTGGAATTTCTTGTTGAATCGGGGTGTTGGATTCAATAGGGATATCTGATATGGTTGGAAGAGTAGTCGTTGAGTCTTTATTCCTGTCAACCACAACAGATTTCTTTACATTAGATCCAAGAAATTCATCATAAAACAGTTCAAATAATAAATCTAAATCAGATAAACGATTAGTAGACGTTGATGCTTCATCTGATTTATTCTTTTGAGACGCAGGTTCTGGACTGTGTTGCCCAGAAGCTAGTACTCCGGTTATAACAGGTTCTGAACTGTCTTGTTCAGAAGCTATCTCTTCATCAAAAGTGACGTTGACGCTTTCGATAACCGTCCTTGACTTCTTCAGATATACACGGTATGCAGTTGATGTAGAGGAATAACCAATGAAGATGCCTTCGTCCGCCTTGGCACTGAACTTGTTCAGAGTCTCTCTATCGTTTAGAACGAACACTTACACCCAAATATATGGAAATATTTGATTGTCGGTGTTTGGTTGTTGATTAACACATAAGGAGTCTTCTTGAATATGCGGTGTATCATGGAACGATTCTGAGTATAACACGCAGTCGATACAACTTCAGCCCACAAAAATAGAGGTAAGTCAGAATGACTTAGCATAGTACGAGTAGCCTCGACTAGCGTACGATTTCTTCTTTCGACCACTCCATTATGTTGAGACGTACGAGCAGCAGAGTATTGATGTGAAATCCCGACATATTCGAGATATTCTTCAACCTTCTTGTTCTTGAACTCTGTGTCGTTGTCTGTTCTTAGAATCTTGACCGGTTTCTGCAGATTCACCTGGGTCGTCTTCAGGAATGTAATGAGAACATATGGTGTCTCATCCTTTGAACGCAGAAACTTGACCCAAGTGTATCGCGAGTAATCGTCCACGATAACTAGTATGTACTTCTTTCCACCTAGACTTTGCATTCGCATCGGACCATAGAGATCCATATGCAACAACTCTAACGGAGCGCTTGTACTTGGTTCAGGTTTTGGTTTATGTGGAGCCCTCTTCATCTTTCCCTTTTCACATGTTGCACAGAAGTGTTCCTTTTCATATTTCAGCTCTGGAAGTCCTTTGACTAGTTTTCCACTTACCAGCTTGTTGATGTACCTGAAGTTGAGGTGAGAGAGTCGTCGATGCCATAACCATCTTTGTTGCATCAAGGCTTTCGAGAGTAGACAAACCTGCTTGTCAGTCTGGACGTTTGACAAATTAATTGTGTAGAGGTATGACTTTCTCGTGCCGACCAAGAGTTCTTCTCCTTCTTCAGTGCGAACTGAACAACTCTTAGCTTTGAAATTGACCTCTAAGCTTTTGTCACAGAACTGGCCTATACTGAACAGATTGTGTCTTAAGCCTTCAACATAGCTCACCTTCTTGATCATGACATTGTCATGTACCATATCACCATAACCCATTATTGGTGAAAACTGATCGTTGCCGAATCTAACTGTTCCGCCATACTTCTGTGTAAAGTTGATCAACATACCTTTTTGTCCAGTCATATGCTTGGAACATCCGCTATCCAAGTACCACATATGACGGATCTACACAAGAGAAATTACGATACAACAGATTTAGATAGTCATAAAACAAAATTTAAGACTTATGAGCATTGAAGTGCGGGTCTTGAACTGATTTGTTCAAAAGCCTAATTGACATTGAAGTCCGGGTCTTGAGCTGATTTACTCAAGAACCATTGTTCTTTGAGGTACGAGTCCTAGACTGTTTTGTCTAGAAGTCATTTCCATAAGCTCCCTCTTAAACTTTGGGTTCCTGCAACACAAATTTAGCTTTTGGTACCGATTGAAATTTGGATCCAACTGTGTTAGCACAAGATTTTGGTACCCAATGAAATTTGGGTCCGCTTTGCGTTTTAGAATCAAATGAAGAATAATGATGATTAGAGTGTACATGATATATGCCAAACCAAACATCAGGATCTTTACGAGAAGCATGATCATATCTACCATAATTTGAAAATTTTCTAGTAGATTGAGATAACTGGAATAATTGCTGTACGGAATATTTCTTGCGAGAATCGACAAGTTTTGGTTTTATACAAGCAACATTCGAAAAAGATTTAGCAGTCTCGTTAATCTCCTGTTTTGGTTTCCATTCAGATTTAACTTCTAGCCTTTTTCTTGCTCAGATCTGAAACAGTTAAAACTTGTGAGTTAGACTTGTGAGTAACAACTGAATTCTTCTTCTTTAGGTTACCAGTAGTGATCGGTTTCTGTGAATGCTGAGATTTAATCTTACCTTTAGCATTCTTAGCATTCACATAGACTGATTTATCAACTTTCGTTGATTTTGCACTTTTTACAGTCGTACTGGTTCTTCCCAATGATTTTACAATAAAAGATGAATGGTTAGGAAGTTTCGCATTAAAATCAAATTGATCAAAACAACCATTCAAACCACCGTCAGAGTTTAGAAAATCAAACCCTCCATCAGTTAGACCAAAACTATCATTAGATTTTGAAGCTTTAGAAAGAACAACATTTTGAAAAACAGTTGAAAAAACTTTTTGTTCAATATTAATGAAAAGTCTTTCATCTGTTAAAGAATTCTCGAGTTCAGAAATTTTACTTTCCAAAATGAGAGGAGGGACATATAGTTTACCTTGAATAGGCTTCGCCTCCATTTCTTTGACAGAATAACTCTGAAAGAAGTCATTTGAAAGAGTTTTCTTTTAATATATAGGATCATCATTATAACTATTATTCAACTTCGCGTAACAAAATGGAAGATGAATTTTAGATGATTTCTTTCGTTTTTCAGTTTCATTGGCTTCATCCTCTTTTGACAATCCAGTCCAGAAAACTTTAAGTTCAGGGATTCGTCGAGCTAGTTTCATAAATGTAAAATCATAAAGTGCAGGCACTTCAGATTTAGCATTTTTAAGGTAATGAGGATTCTCGTAACCGAGTGCCCATTTCTCTATTTCCTCTTTGGGTTTCTTCAGATGAATGGTTTGTTCAATTTGACCTAATTTGTATAACTTCTCTTCCAAACTTTTTAATTTAGCAAGTAAAGAAATGTTTTCTTTGGAAGTTGAAGAATACAATTTCGTAAGCTCAGTGAAATCAAACTTACTCTTTCTCAATTTAGCTTTTGTTTCAGTAACTTCTTGAAGAATTATGGTCTGTTCTTTGGCGCTGGTGTCAATGTTTTTGTGTAAGGTCTCAATCAATACTTTCTGCTCAGCAACAACATTGCTAAGTTTTTGTATTGATTGGTTTTGTTCAAGAATGACACCCTTTTCTCGCTTAAGCTTAGACTCTAACTCTTCGAATTTTGACATCATGGCGTGCATTTTATTTATGAAATCATATTGAGTTAAATCACATACCTCATCATTGTCATCTTCATCAGAATCTGCTTCATCTTCTATTTCCATGTTACCCATGAAGCGCATGTTTGCTTTCTCGTCATTCTCTTCATTGTCATCTTCCTGGTCTGAATGGTCTAGACAGTATTCATCTTCAGCCATCAATGCCTTACCCGCCTCCTGTTTCTTTGCAAGAAGCATTTTGTTCTTGTAGTAGTCGGAGTTTCTGACTTTGGGTCTTCGGCAGTGTTTGGCAAAGTGACCTATTTTGCCATAGTTGTAGTACGTTGGAGGTTTTGTCTGATTAGATGCTTCAGCTTTGATTTTCTTTCTTCCGGCTTCCGTTCCTCTATTCTTTTACCTTCAAATATATTTCCTTCAACCTTTTCCTTGTGAATGTAATTGCTCGGACCAGAAGAATATTTCTGACTGTTAGAACTTGGCTTCTTGTAGAACTTCTTCTGAAAAGCCTTAGTCAACATAAGCATTGCCTGCTTTAGTTGTTCACAGTCATCCGAGTCAGAGTTCGCTTCAGCTTCAATCTCTTCTGGTTCAGACATAATCAGCTTGTTCTTCTTCTTTTTCACAAAAGAGCAATTGAGTCAGAACTTGTTTTCTCAATCTGCTTCTTTTCATCCAGTATTTCATCCACCTCTTCTTCATTCTGTCTGAGGGTTTCATACACCTCATGAAGTGGAATCTCGTTTAAATCTTTGATCTGCTTCATCTTTCTGGCAAATCTCTTCCATTCAGGCTGGAGGATGCCGAAAAATTTGACATTCAGCTCTATTTGCGATTTGATGACCTTGTCCTTGCTTAGTTCGTTCAGCAAAGTGACAAACCTGTCATAAGTTTCTTCTAAAGATTCTCCAACTCTAAATTCTTCATAATTGTTTAGGCAGTTGGATATTTTCAGCTGATTCCCAACCTTTGAACCTAGCATCATCTTTTCTAGCTGATCCCACATCTGTTTGCCTGAGGCCTTATAGCTGTCTATCTTCACATAAATTTCGTTTGGAATGCCTTGAAGAATATAAGACTTTGCTAATCTATCACCTTTTTCTCTTTTGAGATTATCACCTTCTAGTTCATGAAACTTAAGTTCAAACTCTGTTTCCACAGTTCCTTCCATACGAGTCTCATAAACTGGTTTCATAACCCCTTCTTCTATTGATTTCCTGATGAATTCACCCAACTCATGTCTTTCAATAAAGTCCAATAACCGATCCTTCCACTGTTCATACTCTCCCCTGAAGAATACTGGTGGTTTTGAGTCAGTTCCGATTGCTAGGGCTTCTCTGGAAGTCATTCTTTGAAAAAGACTAAGTCTGGTATTGGCGCCAAATGAGGTTTTTCACGAAAGGTTGCTGGCGCAAGAGAGATTTGCGCGAGATGTAGGTGACGCGAAGCAGAACTTTGCGTTAGTAGAGGATGGCGCAAAGTATGGTTTGCGCTACAAGGTGTTGGCGCAAAAGTTTAACTTCGAGGAATGGAGCAAGCTGAGGTTTGCATGAAGTGAGGGTCGCGCGAATTGAGATTTGCGCGAGGTTTGAGTGGGGCAAAGTATAACTTTGCGTGATAAGACACTAGCGAAAAAGTACTTGCTTGAGCTTAGGCTTTGCGTGAACTGAGGTTTGCATGAGTAGGTGATGAAGTAAGACTTGAGATTCGAGATTTTCGCTAAGTGTTGGTGGCGCAAGACAAGGTTTGCGTGACACGTTGTTGGCGCGAATTGAGGTTTGCGTTACAAGAGGGTCGCGCAAACTGAACTTTGTGTGAGCTGTTGGTGGCGCGAATTGATGTTTGCACGGTGAACTGATGGCGCAAACAAGACAATGAACTGGCCCAAACGTGACTTTGCGTGAGTTCGTCCCTGTACTTCGAAAAATCGATCTAAAAACCTATTTTACTTCGATTAGCAGTACCAAACTCTAGCAAAAAGACCACCAACACTTCTAGAACAGATTGTTACCACTCGATCTCGATAAAAATCACTTTTTGAAAAAGAGATCGATGGAACAGTGACTTTTTGAACGTTAACAGTTTGACACTAAAATCTCAAAATGGAACTCGATTGAAGTTATATACTGAAATCAAACAACAACAACTCGATCTAGCACCCTATTCGATCACAACCTGATCGATTTCAACCCCAAAAACACTCTTAAACTCGAAAATGATTTTCAAAAGAAGAATACAGAGTCGATGGTTTAAAAACATGATTTTGAATCACTTATCAAGTTAGGCTCTGATACCAATTGTCGGTCCACAATAATATCAAGTTCTTATTGACAATAACACATAAACGATTAACCAACCTGTTTGATATAACATTCAACGATTACAAGGTTCGGTATTGATCTTTGAGAATCTCTCTATGTGTTTACACCTTTTGTGTGTGTTTTTCTTGTGTGTGTAATGTGAGAGATCTGATCTGATTTGATCTTAGCTTCTTAGATACACAACCCTTACAACTTGCAATATAAAACTATATTAAACTAAACTAATCTAAATAAACTAATATAATAACTAACTAATATCTAAACTAAATAAACTAACAAACTAACTAGTTACTTAGAAACAATAAAATACAATAAAACTAACTTTGACTTTTATTACAAATAAACATTAGACTTAATATCGAGAGTTGACTTTCCCGCTTTAGCTTCAGATTGGATCTTCAGAATGGATGATCTTGAATCCAATAGATATGTGATCTAACATTTTCTTCGAAAGCCTTAAACTTGTTTCGAAGCTCAACTGATTCATCTTTCAGCTCTGATGATTTTTGTTCAGTTTTCTTCAGTTGGCTTTGAAGATACACAATCTTTCTCTTTTTCAGTTTGATTTCTTTTTCACAAGTTTGAATAGTGTTTTCTTTTAAAGAAATCATTTTCTCTTTTTCTTTTATTTCTTTCTCTTTTGCACTGATGATACCTGCAAAATTAGATTTATCAGTATTAGTACACTTTATACAGTTAGAAGTTTTATCAGAGTATGACAAATTAAATTTCAACTCCTGAATCTGTTTAAGAAGCTTTGAATTATGATTTTTCAGATTGTCTCTTTCTGCTTCTATTTTCGGTATCTCAGGCATGTACAATACAGTCATATCTCTAGCTGAAAGTACGGAATTTCCCCTCTCATCTGTTTTTGGCATTTTGAATGATTAGCTTGAATGAATGATCGTTCCCAAACAATTCAGAACAGTTGACTGAAAGTCAAACTTGGATTAGCACAAAAAAAATAAACTCTGAAAAATTTACAAGTATAAAACTCGCAACCTACTCAAACTCGCAGAACACTATTTCGCACTAGTCACTGTTCACAAAGTTTCGCGCTAACAGGCACTTGCGCGTTTTGGGTTCGCGCAAAACACTACTTGGGCGTTTTACAGTTTGCGCAAAACATAACCTGCGCGTTATGAGGCTCGCGCAAAACACTGATATGCGCGTTCTGAAGTTCGCACAAAACACGACTTGCGCGTTCTGAAGTTCGCGCAAAACACGACTTGCGCGTTTAGAAGTTCGCGCAAAACACGACTTGCGCTTTCTGAAGTTCACGCAAAACAACGATATGCGCGTTTCAAGGTTCGCGCAAAACTCAATATGCGCGTTTCAAAGTTCGTGCAAAACTCAATATGCGCGTTTCGTCCTTAGAAAAAATTTTGCAATTTTAGAACTCGCAGACGAGGTTTGCGTGTTCTTCAGAATCTTTGTGTGTTCTTTACTTGATGAAGCTTGCGTGTTTTTCCAATCTTGCGCGTTCTTCACTTGACATCACGGATTCGATCCATATCGATTAAAACCTGCAAATAGAACTTGATAATGCACAGATTTGATCGATTAAACATGTAGAATATATTTCCAATATCAATCTCCGATGAAAAACAACAAATCAAACCAATTCGATTCAATCAGTGTTTGAAGAACATTTTTCAAGAAAATCAAGATTTCACAAATTTATATCGATTTAGTTCGAATTACTTGATACAATCAATACAAAAAAACGTGTGAAATCATAAATCGACTTCAATAGATCCATTTTCTTGAATCAAAAACTATTAATCAATGAAAAATCGATTCAGCAGTGACTTTTTCAAGAAACGACTGTTCTTAATAAAATTTCTAGAAAAACGATCAAATTTGATGTGATAATCTTTCTGAATTCGTGTGGTCTTGCTCTGATACGAAATGAAATTGTAATCCCTATTACATTCAAGCAATATTCAATTAATCAAGATCTGACATTGAAGGTCTAGAGAGAGAGTAGAGAGAGAAAGCGCTCAAGTCATATGTGTATTACAAAACTGAATGTTTACAATGAACTCTAGTTACATGATTCCAAACAACAAGCTATTTATACAAGGACCTAAAACTACAAGCTTAACCACAAAGAAAAATGAACTCTCACAAGTCTAAACATCATAATCTCACATTGACTTATCTAGAATTTGACTTTGTTGACTTTTCTAGGCTTGACTTTTCTCATTAAATCTTGGATACAATTTTATACACTAACATTCTACTACTCCATTATGCTCTGGCAGCAGAAAATTGATGAGTTATCCCAACTAGTTCAAGATAATCGTCAATTTGTTCTTGAATTCTGTGCCATTATCAATTCTGAGCAGCTTAATTGTCTTCTGCAAGTTCACTTGTGTCGGTCCACAATGTTTATCAAGTTTTATATCAAACAACACAATCTGATTACCAACCTGTTTGATTAATAACAATGGTTACAAGGTTTGATCTTTTCAAGCTCTAGATGTGTTCTCTGTTTTACACCTTTTGTGTGTGTGATAAAAGTGATCTGATTAACTTAGTGTGTTGAGCACACTTGCTTCAACCATGTTGGGAATTCAAAATAATACAAGTATGGTTAATGCTGCTAGCACTAAATGGTTACTACTTCTGAAGTTACTACTGCTGATACAGGTTAATGCTGCTAACCAAGATTAATACTGCTAGAAGAAGTTACTACTGCTAAGCAATTTTAGTACTGCTAGTAGTAAGTACTGCTGAACTTAATACTGCTCAAAGTATTAATGCTGCTGAAGACTTAATGCTGCCTAAGAGATAATCAAGATTCGTGCAGATCAAGACTGAAGATAATCATGGAAGGCTTGGAGATAAATATGGAAGATTATTCTGAAGATCTTGTATTATTTGTAATTATCTTTTATCTTTTGTAAAAGAATAGAATTAGTCAGAATTGTTTAAGATATCAACTTTAGAGAGAATTAATTCTGAGTTTTTGTTTTCATAGAGAGAATCAACCTCAAGGTTTATAATCCTAGTCCTAGAGAAGTAGAATTCGTATTGGTGAGCCTGTTCATCAATATTGAGGTTGTGTGTGAAATCTTGTAGCTTTATAACCATTCAATAAAGTTTACAAGTTGTTATTCTAATTCACTGTTTCATTGATCTTTGAATATTAAATTGTTATTCCGCAAACTTCTTTAATATTGTTTCTGAGTGTTTATTCTTGTTAAGAATTCCGATCCTGACATGTGGTATCAGAGCTAGTATTCTCAGAAATCTTATTCATCATGGAAAACACAGTTGAATCAAACAGTACTCTGGTCTCAAAGGTTCCAATGCTCAAATCTAATGAATTTGACATGTGGAAGATTAGAATCAAGCAATACATTCTCCTCACAGATTACTCCATGTGGGACATCATTGAGAATGGCCCATCTGATGCAGGAAAGATTGGTGAAGATGGAAAAAGAACCCCACCAAAGACGGATGCAGAAAGAAAGACAAGGCAGACAGAGATGAAAGCCTTGAGCACACTGCTCTTGGCCATTCCCAATGAGTATCAACACCAATTCTGTAATTGCACTGATGCACAGATGCTCTGAAATGCTCTAGAGAAGAAATTCTCTGGTACCAAAAGTACCAAGAGAAATCAGAAGGCAATTTTGAAGCAACGGTATGAAAACTTTATGTCAACTAAGAATGAGTCAATGACTCAAACTTTTGACAGGTTTAACAAGCTAATTGGTGAACTAGCCACTATGGGAGTACAGATTGATCAAGATGATGTAAACAGAAAGTTCTTAAGGTCCCTTGGAGATGAATGGACCATGTACACTGTTTCATTCAGACAGAATGAACAATTGGAAGAGAAGCTTTCTGGTAGAGGCAAAGAAGAAGCCTTCTGGATATATTCATAATGCTGCACTTCTATCAGCATCAATTGATTCTAATGCTAACCCTGAATTAGTTAATGCTGCTAATGGAGCAAATAAAAAAAAAGGCACTGAATATGTGTTTGAAGCCTTTCTTTCCAGCCACGGAAACTCCTATTTAATAATTGATGATTTGGAACAACTTCATCCTGATGATCTTGAAGAGATGGATATTAAATGCCAGATGGCCATGCTTTCCATGAGGGTGAAGAAGTTCATCAAGAGAACTGGGAGGAACAACTTCTCCCAAAGAAGAGAAGATGGAGCAGGCTTTGATAAATCAAAGGTGGAGTTCTATAAATGTCATCTGAAGGGACACTTTGCCAGGGAATGTAGAAGTGGAGTGTCTCACAACAACAACCACCAATAAGCACAATCTGGAAACCTCAACCATAACAGAAACTCTGCTCAAGCCCTTGTTTCTCAACAAGGAATGGGATTTGACTAGAGTGATCAAGCAGAAGAGGCTATCCAAAATCAAGCTCTTATGGCAGAAGTATCTGATATCCCAACTGAGGTAAGTTCTAATCTCTATTCTAAAACATGCATTGACACTGTTAAAAGGTACAGGGATCACAACCAGAAGATGAGTGATGACCTTAAGAGGTTAGCAAAAGATATAAAAGACTATGTGAAAATTGTTGAGAGGTTTGAGGAACAGATTAAAGGTTTTCAAGCCAATGAACTTCAGCACTCATATGATACCAATTAATGGAAGTGGGAGAAAAAGGATCTAGAACTCCAACTGACCAAATCTAAAGAAGAGAGTGAAAAGTTGAGAGAGGAGCTAACCAAGGTTAAGCTTGATGTGGAAAAGTTTTCCAATGCTTCGAAAGCAATGGACTCTTTACTACAAACTCAGATTCATGACAAATGGAGAAGAGGAATTGGGTACAATACCACACCACCACCACCATACAACAACAACTACATTCCTCCTACATCAGACTTGCTAGAAACCAAAGATAGGAAGGACTTGCCTAAGGGAGCCACTGAGATAGATGCCTTAGATTAGGTAGTTGATGAGGACAAGACTGAGAAAGAGGTTGGTAAGAGTAAGGAGAACACTGTGAGTGGTGAGATTCCCCTAGAGAATCACATCATTGCCAATGTGGGTGTGGAAAGATTTGGGTCAAATCAAAGGACATAGAGAAGACAGAGGGAAAGTCTGGTAAGGTCCATTACAAACAGACCACAGTTGTGAATCCTGTTCCTTGCAAACAGTGTGCATGCAAGAAATCTGAGCCCCTAAAACATGATAAAAAGAGGGGAAATCAAAGAAACTGGAATAATCAGTGAGCACAAAAACAAGGGGTTGATTTGAGTAAAATCAATAGACCAAAATCTTGTTTTATCCGTGGAAAATTGAATCATCTTGCCAAATACTGTTATTTCAATCCTATAAACCAAAGGATGAATTTTCAAAAATCTATTCAAAAAACCCTTGGGTTATAGGAAGAAGGAAAGGAACCATGTGACTAAGAAATCTGTTAAATCTAAAAGCCACATGAAGAAAAAGACTGTTAAAGAAAGTGTCAATATGTGGGTTCCTAAAAGAACTAAAACTGTTAGTACTGCTACCCCAAATAGTACAGCTGACAATGATAGTGTTGCTAGAAGCAATACTACTGCTACCAATGTTAGTGCTGCCAAGAGTATTAGTACTGCTAAAACTAACATGGTTAGTACTTCCTCAAATGTTAATACTGCTAACTCTGTTAGTGCTTCTAACAAGGTTAGTACTGCTAAACCTGTTAGTGCTGCTAACTATGTTAGTACTTCTAAAGTTAGTACTGCTCCTAGTGTCTGTGCTGCTAGACCAATCATATTGACAAAGTACTCCAATAAAGAGTGCTCTGATTTCAAAAATCTCATCAAAAAGGAATGTAAATACTTTGATGAGAAAGGGAGACCCAAGACCACTTTGGCTTGGGTTCCCAATCAATACTAACTATTTAATCTTATGTGCAGGGCAACCAGCAGCTCAAGGGAAAGAGCATCTGGCATGTTGATAGTGGTTGCTCTAGGCACATGACAGGGAACATGTCATGCCTCAAGAATTTCAAGAAAATTGATGGTGGGCATGTTGCCTTTGGTAATACTCCAGATGGAGGTAAGATAAGTGGTAAGGGGGATGTAACCAAAGGTAAAATGACCTTTGAAGATGTATTCTATGTTGAGCAGTTAAGGTACAACCTGTTAAGTGTATCACAGGTTTGTGACAAACAGCATAGTATATTATTTACTGATTCTGAATGCATTATCCTTGCTCCTGGATTCAAGGTAGTTGATGAAAAGATGATACTACTAAGAACTCCCAGAAAGGATAATGTATATTGCTTAGATATGGAAAGTGTTTCAACTGATTCATTCCTAAACTGTCTTGTTTCAAAAGCTTCTTTGGATGAATCATCACTTTGGCACAGAAGGATGTGTCACATGAACTTTAAAACAATGAATAAACATGTTAAAAACAACCTTGTAAGAGGTTTACCTTCCAAAGTCTTTTCATGTGATGACCATTGTGTTGCCTGTCTCAAAGGCAAACAACACAAAACTTCTCATAAGTCCAAAGAGTTGAACACAATCTCTAGTTCTCTTCAGTTGTTGCATATGGATCTGTTTGGTCCTACAAATGTTATGAGTATAGGTAAGAAATCATACTGCCTAGTTATTGTTGATGATTACTCTAGATTTACTTGGGTATATTTTCTAAGGACTAAGGATGAGACAAATGGACTGATCAAATCCTTTATTCTAAGAATTGAAAACCAAACAAATCAAAAGGTAAAAGTCATTAGGTCAGAAAATGGTACTGAATTTAAAAATCATGACCTAAACACCTTTTGTGAGGAAAAAGGAATTGAGAGGCAATACAGTGCTCCTAGGACTCCACAACAAAATGGTGTTGCTGAGAGAAGGAATAGGACACTGATTGAGGCTGCTAGATCTCTGTTAGCTGATTCCAGACTTCCAATTACTTTCTAGGATGAAGCAGTTAATACTGTTTGCTATGTCCAAAACAGAGTTCTAGTAGTCAAGCCTAAAAACAAGACACCATATGAGCTTTTAAATAAAAGAAAACCATTTATTGGATTTTTCAAACCTTTTGGGTGTCCCTGTACCATTCTCAATACTAAAACTCACTTAGGAAAGTTTGATAGCAAGGCAGATGATGGTTTTCTTGTTGGTTACTCATCTCAGAGTAAGGCTTACAGAGTTTTTAATTCTTCTTCTAGAATAATTGAGGAAAGTGACAATGTCAAATGCAATGAGAACAGACCAAATCCTATTGGGTCTGGTCCTCAGTGGTTATTTGACATTGATTCACTAACTAACTCTTTGGGTTTCAGTAGTGATTATCATGCAGGTTCAGAAAGTGGAGGATTAGGGGATGAACAAGTACAAGTACAAGACATTATTCCTCAGTCTGTGATCTTTCCCATACCTACAATAGAGCCTGTTGATGTCTGTGCAAAGGAAATTATGACTGAACTGATTCAGAGTGAAGAAGAAAGAAGAGATGAGGAGAATCTAATGCATGAAGAGCCAGAAGCAGCTGATGAGATCCCTCAGCTGACTTAAATGATTCCAATCTAGATGTGGGAATCAATGAAGAACCTAGTCATCAGACTAGAACTCAAAAGAACCATCCTCCAGAGCTGGTCATAGGAGACATCTCTTCTCCTATGATAACAAGGAATCAAAGCAGACTTCAAGAGTTGCAGGATCAGCAACACACAGTACTCTCTTGCTTTCTATCTCAGATTGAGCCTAAGAAGGTTTATGATGCAATGAAAGATTCCAGTTGGATAGAAGCTATGCAAGAAGAGTTACTGCAGTTCAAATTGCAAGAAGTTTGGGACTTGGTGGAACTTCCAAAAGTTCATAGAGCTATTGGCACCAAGTGGATTTTCAGAAATAAAAAGGATGAGAGAGGAATTGTGATCAGGAACAAAGCAAGGCTTGTGGCACAACGGTACACTCAAGAAGAAGGCATAGACTATGAAGAAGTGTTTGCTCCAGTGGCAAGGGTAGAGGCAATTAGGCTATTTCTAGCCTATGCCTCATACATGAAGTTCAAGGTATACCAAATGAATGTGAAAAGTGCCTTTCTTTATGGTACAATTGATGAAGAAGTATATGTCTGTCAGCCCCCTGGATTTGAAAGTCCATCATATCCAGACAGAGTATACAAACTGAAGAAAGCACTTTATGGTATGATACACTATCTACCTATATCTTGGAGAATGGGTTTGAAAGAGGAATAATTGACAAGACCCTCTTCATTAAAAGAAGTAAGAAGGACATCCTACTTGTTCAGATCTATGTGGATGATATCATCTTTGGATCCACAAAAGATCAGATGTGTAGAGACTTTGAAAAGTTGATGCACAAGAGCTTTAAAATGAGTTCAATGGGTGAACTTACTTTCTTCCTTGGGCTTCAAGTGAAACAGAAGAAAGATGGGATCTTCATAAGTCAATCAAAATATGTGAAAGATATCCTGGATAAGTACGGTTTAACAGACTCAAAGCCAGGAAGCACACCTATGGAGACTCATAAACAGATCACTGCTGATCTTGAGGGGGAGGATGTTGATGTCCATATATATAGATCAATGATTGGATCTCTCATGTATCTCACAGCCTCAAGACCAGACATCATGTTTCCAGTGTGTTTGTGTGCCAGATTCCAAGTCATGCCAAAGCAATCACATCTTCAAGCTGTTAAAAGGATTTTCAGATATTTATGAGGGCAACCTAGATTACGTCTTTGAAGCTGAGTATATTGCTGCTGTAAGTTGCTGCTCTCAGGTTCTATGGATTCAGAATCAGATGTTGGACTATGGGGTAACCATTATTCACACTCCAATCTTCATTGATAATAGCGGTGCTATAAGCATTGTTAACAATTCAGTCAAGCACTCCAAAACAAAGCACATTGAGATCAGGTATCACTTTATTAGAGATTGTAATGAAAAGAAGCTAATTCAAGTTGCTAAAGTTCATACTGACAACCAGTTTGCTGATATATTCACTAAAGCTTTTTATGTGGGTAGATTCACTTTCTTGGTCACAAGTGTGGGCATGATCAACTCTGAATGAGCTCATGTCTTAAAAAGTGTTTTCATACCTGTTATTGGTTTATTCTTTGGTGCTACTAACATCTTTCTCAGGAAGTTATTACCTTGCTCAGAGTACCTCAAGCTTCAAAAAGTGTAAGTATAGTTAATGCTGCCAGTGCACAGTTAATACTGCTAGTTAGTTAATACTGCTAGTGGTTAATACTACTCTCAGTTAATACTGCTATTTCGTTAATATTGCTAGTTAGTTAATACTTCTCTTAGTTAATACTGCTAGTTAGTTAATACTGCTAGTGGTTAATACTGCTCTCAGTTAATATTGCTATTCAGTTAATACTGCTAGTGGTTAATACTGCTCTCAGTTAATACTGCTAGTTAGTTAATACTGCTAGTGGTTAATACTTCTTATGTCCCGAATCCTATAAATACCCTGTTGCCCGCCTAAAAGTTCATAACGACTCTTTGATTTCTTTTCATCTGCTCTCTAACCCTTTTCTCTCAAGCACCAAGTGTTTCAGTCCAGAATTCTCAAGCTCGATGGCAGCTATGGCGTTTATTGAAGAACATAATGAGATTGCAATGCTACAAAAGTCGAAGCAAGCCGCTGGATTCGATCAAATTGTGGATTTTCTCAAGTCCAGCCTCATTGCCCATGCTCTTACAGTGTCGCCAACAATCTACATAGAGCATCAAAGACAATTTTGGGCGAATGCCACTGCAGTCACAGAAAATGGTGTGCAGATAATCAAGACAAGGGTGTGTGACAAACCCTTGTCAGTTTTTGAAGAGGTGATTCGCATCTGTCTACGTCTAGACGATGCTGCAGGTATTACTTCTATTCCTAATGAGGACTTGTTCTCTAACCTTTCAAGAATGGGGTATGGAGGCCAATTGGGTGGTTTCAAATTCTCAAAAGCTAAATTTTATACCCAATGGCGTTTTCTTGTTCATACCCTGATGCACTGTATTTCCAAAAAGACTACTGGATGTAGTGAGTTCAGCAGTACCATTGCTTATGCTTTGGTCTGCTTGGCCACTGCCAGAAAGTACAATTTTTCTAAAATGATTTTCAATGATCTTGTATCAAACTTAGGAAGCAAAAAGAGTTTTTATATGTACCCAAGATTTGTACAGGTAGTTATAACCCATGAATTGACGGATATGCCTCACTTTGATGAGGTATATGTACCCAAAATCCCCAAAGGTAAGGTCTTTTCAAATATGAAGAGATCTCTATTGGACTCGGAAGGAGTTGACACCCCATTGTTCTCTACAATGATGGTGGTGTCCCACAATGAAGAAGGTATGGCTTCAGGGTCAAGGCCCTCATTAGACCATCCCACTGAAATCCTATCCCAACCTTCAATCACCATATCAATCCCTCAGTCCCTTGTTCAAAAACCAACTTCACCAATAACCAATACATACATCAGGAAAAAGGTAAAGAAGGCTCCTTCCCTTCTTGTACCTTCACCCACAGAGCCTTTAAGCCCTCTAATGGAAAATTCTCCATTAGAGAATATCTACAGGGAAACCACAGTGGTGTCTCCCAACCCCAAGGAGGTGCTCAATGAGGAGATGAATGAGCATATGGGTACAAAGGCTGCCACTACTCCTGCTAGCACAGAGGAGGTCAGTGGTAACATCAATAAGACCTTCCCGATGGCAACTTTGGGTGAGCAATCATCCAAAGGTCCCAGGTGCCAAGAAACCATGGGGGCAGCAGGTGCTTCTGCTAGGCAGAAGACCTCTACTACAAAAAGATCCCATGATCCTTCGAAAGGGGGTCACACTCCTGGAGAAGGTGAGGACAGATATGACTATCTAGAATTGATGGAAACAATGGGCAACATCAATATGGATGTAATCAAGTAGGGAAAAGACATAGAAGAGCTGAAACTGATAATTCTGTCTCAACAAGTACAGATTACCAACCTGAAGAAAATGGTGAAGAGATTGGTCCAGAAAAAGAAGAAGAAACAGTTTGTGCTCAAAAGAAGGAAACTAGAGACTGATGCTCCCAAAAAGGGGGAGTCAGAAGTTGATGTCAACATGGAAGATGATAAAGACAAAGGGGAGCAATTTGATTTTGAGGGGGAGCAAGCAGTGGAAACTGAAACAGAGTTTGTACAAGCAGCAGGAATATCAAGCATAACAGCAGTAAAAGAGAAAGCAGTAGAAAAAGAATCAGTTTTTGTACAAGCAGCAGTAATAGTTAATGCTGTTGAAACAAGTAAAGCAGCAGAAACTGTTAATACTGCTGAATTGAATGAAGCAGCAGAAATAGTACAAGAGGTATTAACAGATCTTGAGATATCAGAAACTTTGATCAAGGCTAAACATGATACTCCCAAGGTCACCTCAAAGGCCAAAGGAGTTATCATCAAAGAAAAAGGTGAAGTGATTAAGAAAGCAAGTATTGAGAAGGTGGTAAGCAGGGATAAAGGCAAAGCAAAGTTAGTGGAATCTGATCAACCAATTAAAAAGCAAAAGTTGGTTGAGTCAGATGAAGCTTTGGCCAGGAAGATTCAAGCTGAACTTGACCAAGCAGAATTAACTAAAGTGGACAAAGATAGAGAGATGGCTAAGGCTCTGGCTGCAGAGTTAAATGAAGCTTATCAACAAAGTTTGGCAACTGAAATAGCACAGAAGAAAGCTGCAACTCTGAAGAAATCTTTGTTGGTTAAAATGGCTGCTAAGAAGAGACAACCCTTAAAGACCTTCCTTGGTACTCAAGAGAGAAAGAAGATGATTACTTTTCTCAAAGGTGCTGTAGGAGTCAGAAAGGAGATGTTCTCAAAGATGTCTTTTGAACAGATTAAAGAGTTGTATGAGTCAGAGATGCTAAAGCTTCAAGGGAATGAAAAATCCAGAGTTGAAATGGAAAAGAGGATGAAGAAAGTAATAATTTTTTGATAAAAAAACCTTTCCCTGATGAGCAAGAAACACCAAAGAAAGAAGCAACTCTAGGTGAAAGTCTGAGGACTTTAAAAAGAACTAAAATGATGGCAAGAAGAAAATCAGCCAAGAAGCCTAGAGTGGATAAAGAAGAAGCTGAGAAGGTTGCTGAAGAAGAAGGGGCACCTAAGTCAGTTGAACAGAAAGAACCATCAAGTACTAATGATGTAAATCTATACATGGTAGTGATGGACAAAGTTCCTGAACCTATAACAGTTGAACCTATTGGTGTTAAGCCTCCTGAGGTCATTCTCTGGGATACATTGAAGGTTGATGGCAAAGAGTATATCAGGCTCAAAAGAAAAGATGAGAAGTATGAAGTGTATAATACTTGGGCCAAGATTGTCAGAACATGTTCCAGGTCTGATTTAGAGGAGATGTTTGAAATAGTAATGAAGTTGTATGCTGATCAATTGAAAGCTTCAGAGATTTCAATCACAAAACTTGTGATGGAGTATCTTTGTATGTTGTTCAAGCCTGAAGAAGTGAAGGACATCATCATAAATGTGTTTCAAAAAGTCACCAACTAGACTCTATATGAAACTAGTGGATTATATTCTTTGACTATGGATTCAAATCACATAGAATAATTCCTAGTGGATAGAGTGTACAACCACAGTAGATTGAAGCTGCATGCAATGTTGAAAAAGAAGCTTGGATGTGTTCCAGATTCAGAAATGGCAAAGTACTTGATTCAGAGGATTATCAATCAGAGTTTGGAGTTGAATCCAAATACAGGTGTTTGAGCTATGAAGTTTTGGGAGCATCTTAAAGACCATCTGAAGAACTTGACTTCTCTTCCTAAAAGTCAAGTTAGGGGGAGATTGTTGGGAATTCAAAATCATACAAGTATGGTTAATGCTGCTAGAACTAAATGGTTACTACTTCTGAAGTTACTACTGCTGATATAGGTTAATACTGCTAACCAAGATTAATACTGCTAGAAGAAGTTACTACTGCTAAGCAATTTTAGTACTGCTAGTAGTTAGTATTGCTGAACTTAATACTGCTCAAAGTATTAATGCTGCTGAAGACTTAATGTTGCTTAAGAGATAATCAAGATTCGTGCAGATTAAGTTTGAAGATAATCATGGAAGGCTTGGAGATAAATATGGAAGATTATTCTGAAGATCTTGTATTATTTGTAATTATCTTTTATCTTTCGTATAAGAATAGAATTAGTCAGAATTGTTTAAGATATCAATTTTAGAGAGAATTAATTCTGAGTTTTTGTTTTCATAGAGAGAATCAACCTCAAGGTTTATAATCCTAGTTCTAGAGAAGTAGAATTCGTATTTGTGAGTCTGTTCATCAATATTGAGGTTGTGTGTGAAATCTTGTAGCTTTATAACCATTCAATAAAGTTTACAAGTTCTTTTTATGATTCACTGTTTCATTGATCTTTGAATATTAAAGTGTTATTCCGCAAACTTCTTTAATATCTTTTCTGAGTGTTTATTCTTGTTAAGAATTCCGATCCTGACAAACCAACATATATCTTTAACAAAGATATTATGTAAACTAATAATATAACATCTAGATAATATAACTAAACTAACTAAATAAACTAATATCTAACATAACTAGATATTTAAACTAATTACTAGAATTACAATAGACAATAATATACTTTGACATTTATTACAAACGACATTAGACTTTGTATCGAGAGTCGACTTTCCGGCATTAGCTTCAGATTGGATATTCAGATTGGACGATCTTGAATCCAATAGATATGTGATCTAACAACTTGTATGGTCTTCAAAAATGAGATGATGACATCGGGCGTCTCATCTTTTGATCTCAGAAATTTTACCCAAGTGTATCTTGAATAATCATCCACGATTACTAGAACGTACTTCTTGTCGTTAACGGTTTGTGTTCACATGGGACCACAGAGATCCATATGCAACAACTTAAGAGGAACACATGTACTATGTTTAGGCTTAGGATTATGAGAAGTTCTTTTCATTTTACCTTTCTCAAACATGTCACACAGATGTTCTTTTGCATACTAAAGCTCTGGAAGTCCTTTCACCAAATTCCCAGTGACCAACTTGTTAATGTATCGGAAGTTGAGGTGAGATAACCTTCTAAGCCTTAACAAGTTTTGTTGGATTGAGGCTTTCGATAGTAGACACATAGCATTATCTGGTTTAACATAGGACATATTGACTGTGTAGAGGTTTGACTTTCGCGTGCCAACCAATATTTCTTTTCTTTCTTCAATTCTGACACAACATCTCTTGGCTTTGAAGTTTACCTCTAATTCCCAGTTCACCTTCTTAATCGTTATGTTCTCTTGCACAACATCTTCGTATCTATGTATTGGTGAAAACTGGTCATTCCCAAATCGGACATGGCCGCAAAATTTCTCTGTATATGCTTGGAACAGCCAGAATCCAAGTACCACATATGACGGGTCTGCACAGGAGAAATCAAGCAACAACCAATTTTGGTACCCATTTATAGATGGGTCCTTTCATGTTAGCACAAAATTTTGGCATCCATGTGTATTTGGACCCTCAAGCTTTTGAAAAACTTTTGAAATATAATTATGATAGACATAATATGAACCACACCAATGATCAGAATTTTGTCGAGTAACAAAATCATTTATACGAGACGTGGAAGACTGAGTAGTAGACAGATTTAATTGGATCAATTGCTTTATTGTATAAGACTTGTAAGGATGTACAAGTTTTTGTTTATGAGAAGCAAACAGATCAATTACGTCGCAATCACTAACAATAGTCCTACTTCTATCCGATAAAGAAAATGATTTTGTAGACTCGTCAATCTTCTTCTTTGATCTCCACGCTAGTCTCCCTTCAGAACATTTCTTTCTCATAT
The DNA here is from genome assembly GCA_954870635.1 of Arctium minus. Lineage (NCBI taxonomy): Eukaryota > Viridiplantae > Streptophyta > Magnoliopsida > Asterales > Asteraceae > Arctium > Arctium minus. The sequence continues at coordinate 114,912,816 of OX941080.1, read as the reverse complement.
CTGAAACATATGAATTATGCATGTTAGAACTGTGAGATTTCATAAATTGTTTCTTTATAGACTTAACTTGGTTCGTTTCTGTGAGTGCCTTTTCTTTTGTTTCTTACCTTTGGCATAGGAGGTGCTCACAAGAACTGTTTCATCAACTTTTGTTGATGATTTACCTTTTTCATAAACACTTGGTAAACCATTAGAAGAAATAACAAATTGAGAATGATCTAGAAGTTTTGCATTGAAATAAAACTGGTTAACACACTCATCAAAACAATCATCAGAGTTTAGAAAATCAGTTTCATCATCAAACAAATCATCACCATCATCAGATAGAGGAGCTTTGGAAGCATTTGAAAACAACTTCTTATCATTTGTAATATCAGATTTGAAGTTAGTGTTAAAGAAAACAGTTGAAAAGACCATTTGTTTTAAATCAATCAGGAGTCTCTCTTCTACTAAAATATTCTCAAGCTCAGAAATTTTACCTTCTAAGATGAGTGGAGAAACGTAAAGTTTACCTTCAATAGGTTTTGCCTACATTTCCTCAGTAGAATAACTTTGAAAATAATCATTTGAGAGAAACTTTGATTGTTTAGTACTGTAACTAGCATTCAGTTTTTCATAACGGAATGGTAATTGCATTTTATCTTTATTTTCCCAGTTTTCATCTTCCTTAGCCTCAACCTCGTTTGATGACTTTGTCCATTTGACTTTGAGTTCAGGGTGTTTCTTGGCCAGTTGTAGAAAATCAAAATCATATAAAGCAGACCTTTTAGAAATACCCTTTTTCAAATAATGTGGGTTATTGTAACCAATACCCCAATATTCATTAAAAAATGTAAACTCTTTCGGTTTATTAAGATAAATGGTTTGATCGGTCTTACCTCTAGTATAAAGTTTTTCTTCCAAACCACTGATCTTTTTAATCAATGTTTTACTTTCTTTCTTTAAAGATAAACAGTTTTTAGCAAAAAAAAAATTATCTCACGTTCACACATTTTGAATTTAGAAAATGTTTCAGATAATTGACTTTGAATTGCAGTCTTTTCTTTACCAAAGGTATCAATGTTTTTGTTTAAAGTCTCAATCAATACAGTCTTCTCAACAATAACATTGTTGAGTTTCAATATTGCTTGGTTTTTCTTTATAATGACACCTTTTTCGCGTTTAAGTTTAGACTGCAAATCCTGAAGTTCAACCATCATGGATTGCTTTGGTGAAAGAAAATCAGATTCAGTCATATCATTTACCTCATCAGAATCCTCCTCATCGGAATCCGCCTTAGGAACCTTCTGTCCCATGAAGCACATATGGGCAGTCTCTTCTCTTTCACTTTCGGAATCAGTGACATCCAACCAATGATCATCCTCGGCTATGCCTCTTTCTGTTTTGCTAGGAGCTTTTTATTCTTGTAATAATCAGAATTCTTCACCTTAGGCTTCCTGCAATCTCTGGCAAAGTGGTCGATCTTGCCACAGTTGTAGCACTTGACTGGTTCAGCCTCTTTCTTCTCCTCGTACCGATTCACATACTTCTTATCTTTCAGCTTCTTCTCCTCAAACTTCTTCTTTCCTTCTACTCTTTCTTTATGCTCAAAATTTCTTGAACCTGAAGAATACCTCTAACTTTTTGACCCGAGTTTCTTGTAGAACTTTTTCTAGAAGGCCCTAGTCAGTAAGAGTGTTGCTTGCTTCAAATTCTTACCATCATCAGATTCAGAATCATCACTTTCTTCTTCTTCTTCTTCTTCTTCTTCTTCTTCTTCTTCAGACTTACAGACTTCTTTTCCATTCTTTTCACTACCAATGCAACATGATCAACCACTAGTTTTTCTGCTTTCTTTTTTTCGGCTCTTATCTCCTCTACTTCTTCCTCATTCTGGCGAAGAGTCTCATAGACCTCATGCAAAAGAATCTCATTTAGATCCTTAAGTTGCTTCATCGGGCGAGTAAATCTTTTCCATTCTGGTTGTAAGATACTCAGAAACTTTACATTCATCTCAATCTGAGATTTCTTAACTTTATTCTTGCTGAACTCATTCAATAGAGTGACAAATCTGTCATAAGTGGTCTCTAGAATCTCACCTTCCTTTGCTTTAAGTTCTTCATAGTTGTTAAGGCAATTAGAGACCTTCAGTTGATTTCCTATCTTTGATCCCAACATCATCCTCTCTAGTTGTTCCCACATCTTTTTACCAGTAGCTTTGTAACTGTCAATCTTTACATAAATCTCTTTCAAGATCCCTTTAAGTAGAAAATATTTTTCCAATCTATCAGCCTTGTACCTTTTCTTCTGTTCATCAGTATACTGATCTGGATCCATTTCATACTCAGTTGTGTGAACCTCTTCTTCATCATCGTCTGTAGTATGATTCTTCATTGGAGGTTTCATGGGACCTTCTTTAAATGATAATCTAATATACTCACCAATATTATTTCGATCAATGAAATCCAAGAACTGGTCCTTCCACTATTCGTACTCTCCTTTGAATAGCACCGGTGGTTTAACATCGGTTCCAATGGCAAGAGCATCCCTTGATGTCATCTTGATAAATGCACTGATCTTTAAACACAAAAACAGAAATTTTCCAAAAGCTTGAAAAATAGTCAAAAATTGACTAAGTATAGAATTCTCACGTCACAAAGCTCACTTTTCGCACAACACTGAAGTTAGCTTTTCGCACACAGAACAAACTTTGCACACTAAAAGATACGAAAACCAATCTTTTCGCACGCTACGTGATGCGAATTCTAACTTCTTGCACGTAGAAGGATGCGAAGTTCTTACTTTTCGCACAAAGGTGGATGCGAAATTCAACTTTTCGCACATAGCCTGATGCGAAATCCTTACTTGTAATCTTCAAACCTCTAAAGCTTTTCGCAGAGGAGAAATGTACGAAATCTTGACTTAGGCAAATTTCAAAAATTCACATTTCACAAAGGAATATTGTAAGACTTTTGGACTTAGAAAAATTTCAGATAACTTTCAGCTTGCGAATTCCTCCATTTTTCGCAGATCGAAGACTTGAACAAAAGCTTTTCGCACACTGGGACGTATGAATTCTGAACTTTTCGCACGAAGTGTTAGTTGAAATCTAGCTTTTCGCACATAAGGTCATGCAAAATCCTCTCTTTTTGTATCACACACGATGCGAAATCTTTACTTTTCGTATACCGTGGTATGCGAAATCTGGACTTGAAAAAATTCGAGGCTCTTCAATGTGCGAAATCTGTAGCTTTTCGTACACAACTCTATGCATATTCCAGAATTTTCGCACAAGCCTTATGCGAGTTCTTGAGCTAGTGAAGGATGCAAAATCTGTAGATCTTGCGTATTCTTGAGTTTATCGAACTAAAAAACACAAAATCAGCCTCAAATCCAATCAAAACATCAAATTTGTTTATGATACTTCATCAATTTGCCCTATATCACTTTTCGAACAGGTTACAAGTACTTGATTACAATCAAAATAACAAAACTTGAATTATGAAGCGATTACAGTACGTCAAAACTTTCGAACTATAAACTCAATCAAATCCAAAATTCACACAAACAGTTGTGTGAATTACAATTCAGACGATTATAATTCAAAAACAACTAGAAATCAAGAAATTCAAGAGATGAACAGTGATCTGCGAGTTCTTGAATATCGGCCACAAAATTCACAGATTCTTGGTTGATTTCTGAAAATGTGCATGCTCTGATACCAATTGTTATTCCCAGATAATGTGCAAAATCAAGATGAACAAACAATTTCGATTTCAATTGCCATTTTATTGATCTATGAATCACAACTTACAATACGTACAATTTGCTTTCTCTTTCAATATCCCTCTCTCTAGAATATTCTCTATCAAAGTGCTATATGCTTAACAACAAAGCAAAACCTATTTATACCCCTAAGGATTACAAAGACAAAGAAACTAAACTAACAAGCTAACTAAAGACGTTGACAAGCTTTGAATTTGACTTTCCTCTAATAGATTCTTTGACTTTGACTTTGCTTGAGGGTTGACTTGAGCTTTGACTTTTAATTCCCATAATCTTGGATCCAACATATTTGTGCACTAACATACAACATTCACCCCTGTTGTTGAAAAAACTACCGAAACCACTAGGGAACTAAGAATGAGAGGCTAATAATTCTGTCCCTCCAAGATCTGAATACCTTTACTATTTCCAGAAGATGCCCTAAGGAAAAAGTCATTAAAAAACAATGTTGAAGACCCAAAAACCAATGTTGTGATTCCAACCATACCACAAGAGAGTAAGACCAACACCCAAGGACTAAAGGAGACAATCTTGCTTAAAACATTCAAGCAAAGCTATCATTAAACCAATTCCTCCTTATGTACCTTAACCCCAAAGTCTAAGGAATCAAAATGAGAAATTGCACTTAATTTCTCTTTTGGATGTGTTTAAAAAATTGCATATCAACATACCCCTTGTTGAAGAAATTAAGCAAATGTCCAGTTATGCTTAGTTCCTTAAAGATATCTTAAGAAAAAAGAAGAAGTTGACCGAATATAAATATGTTGCTCCTACTGAGGGTTGTAGTGTACTTCTGACCAGTAGAATACCTCCTATGCCTAAAGATCTAGGAATTTTAACTAATCCACGTTCAATAGGTGGGAGGGAGATTGGAAAGGCTTGTTTGGCTTGGGATCAAGCATCAAGCTTATGCCTTAATCTGTTTTCAACACCTTAGGCATAGGACAAGCTAGGCCTACCACTGTTACACTCCAATTAGCCAACAAATCCATTGCATTCCCAAAGGAAAATATTGAGGATGTCATAGTCAAAGTGGATAAATTCATTTTTCTGGTAGATTTCATCATTTTAGACATTGAGGTTGACAAAGATATTCCTATCATTTAAGGAAGACCATTCTTGGCCACCGGAAGAACTTTGATAGATGTCCAGAGAGGAAAGTTGACTATGAGGCTTCAAGACGAAAAAAAGTCACATTTATTGTTATTAATTCCTTAAAATAACTTGATGATATAGAGGATTGTTGAAGCATAAGTGAAACTGAATCATTATGTCATGAGGAAGGAATTAAGAAAGCCTTTAAGTTTGAGAAAGAGGATGATGAGGATTTAATCTTAAGAGAAGAATAGACTGTCCCATTAAATGTTGCAACATTTGAGCTGCTGGAAATAATGAGCAAAAGACCTTTACCCCATCTATAGTTTTACAAAGAAGATTGAACCCTGTCATCAAAGAGGTAGTAAAAACTGAAATTTTGAAATGGTCAGATACATGAATTATTTTTCCAATAACCATTAGTTCTTGGGTTAGTCCAGTCTAATGTGTTCCATAGAAGGGAGGATTACCGTCAACCGTAATGATAAAAATGAACACATTCCTACTAGAATAATCTCTGGAGGAAAATTTTGCATGGACTACCGTAGACTAAACAAGGCTACCTATAGAACTATTTTCCATGACCTTTCAATGATCAAATGTTGGACACGTTATCTGAAAAAGAGTATTACTACTTATTGGATGGATACTCATGATACATCCACATAACCATATCAACGGAGGACCAAGAAAATACCTTCACTTGTCCTTATGACACTTTGTCTTTAGGAGAATGCCTTTTGGACTTTGCAACACTCCCGCAACTTTTCAAAGATGCATGATGTCCATATTTTTTTATATGCTTGAAAAATCCATTGATATTTATGGACGATTTTTTTGTCTATGGTTCATCTTTTGATTATTGTTTGGAAAATTTTAAAAAGAGTACTGAAACGTGTGAAAAAATTATTTGGTTCTCAATTGGGAAAAATATAATTTCATGGTTCAAGAAGGAACTGTTCTTGGTTATTTAATTTCAAAAAGAGGAGTTCAGGTGGACAAAGCTAAGCTTGAAGTCATTGAAAAACTACATGAAACAACCACTGTTAAAGGAATTAGAAGTTTTCTAGGCCATGCTAGATTTTATAGAAGGTTTATCAATAACTTTTCAAAAAATCTCATAACCTTTGTGTTTAATATTATAGAATGATCAAAAATTTTGTTTCAATGAAGAATGTAGAAATGCATTCCTTACTTAAAAAAAATCTGTAGTGACTACACTAGTGGTTGTTGCTCCAGATGCAACTATTTTCAATTACCTTAAATTTCATCGTTACAAGAAAAATTTCATCGTTCGGCTCTGATACCAATTGTAAGTCCACTAATCAAGCCATATCAATCAAAATGTAAAGATTTGACAATTATGTGTATGATCTAGAGAGAGAGTAGAGAGAGAAAATATCACAAGTGGTATTATCCTCAATATGAATGTTACAAGCTTACCAAGAACTCTCATGACACATAAAATCTCATATACTTATTTGACAAACTCTCACAAAGCATAAGCTCTCATATGCTTATCCATTCTAAACTCTTACAAGCTATGACTTTGTTTGACTTTTCTAGACTTTACAGACTTTGACTTTTCAATCTAAATCTTAGATACAACAATACACTAACAATCTCCCCCTTTGTATTCAAGATTTAAACTTTTTTTGACAATAGTCTTCATCTCTTGATTCTTCAAACTTTATCTTTGACGGTCTTAAACTTTGAAGCTCTGATAATCTTTAAACTTTGATGCTTTGAAGAATCTTGAAAAGTCTTTCACAAAGCTTTGTAAAGTCATCAAGTCTTTAACAAAACTTTAAATTCTTGAAACTTTTGAACTTTGCAATTTTGAACTTTAAGACAACTTTGAGGAATCTTTGAATGCTTGGTATCTTCATCTCTTTGATCTCTGGACTGTCTTTGGAAAAACAAACTTTCTTGAGTCATCTTGATTTGTCTTTGAATCATCTCTGAATAATTTCTTTTCATCAGACTTGATTGAATTGAACTATCAAAATTTCTCCACAAGTCTTTTCCACTTTGACATCTCTTTATGGCTTTGAAATTATGACTTTGAATTTGAACTTTTAGAATTTCTCCCCCTTTTTGATGATTGTGAGCATCATAATCATCAAAACTTCTTCAATTTAATCACTTTCTCTGAATATGAATTTCCCCCTTTTATGATACAATAACAATCTCCCCCTTTATAAAATGACAATCTTTGCTCTTTTGATCTGTGTATCCGTCAATTCATAAGAAATGTATATACCAGAATCTTTACAAATCCAGATATAATAAACGTTATAACCCTGAATCAACATAATGAAATAGTTAGCATCCATGTAAGGAGCACGGAGCCACTTTGTACAATAGATGTACATTGGAAATGAGTTTTTGTGATGTTCATTCCCCCAGGGCTTCCATTCAATCATCGAAAACCACAAAGGAATTTTGTATGAATGTTATGACAAGAAAACATATTCCTTGTGTGTACGTGAAAGTGTAGAATGATTGAAGCTACTTAAGCTTTTTCAGGCTAAAAAATGTGTAAATTGTTGAGACAGCAACAAATATTACACGGACTCAATGTGCATGAAAGAGGTGCGAAGGTGGGGCAACTTTCCTTCTTTTTCAATATCTAAATCTTCCGAGTGAAGACCAGATAGCAGATATGTTGCGTCCCCAAAGAAAATGAAACATTTCTTTTTCGGGAAAGAAACGAGTGGCTGGTGGGGTAATTGCAAGAGTTGGCATGGGCTCACTGCCTGTTTCATTGATGGTCACCAAAGAATGTGAACCAATCAGTAGATGTGGCTGCCCGACTCCAAAAGTGGTTGGTGCAGAGTTTTGATATTCTTTTAACTCTGATCTCACACCCTCTTTCTTTTTAACATTTAAGCTCACTTCTAACCAAACTCTCATTTACATTTTTCCGCTCCATACACTGAGAAAAACTCAATCGAATGAGTTATCTCCCCCACTCTTGGATTTAAGAACCCCTCACCCCTCAATCACTCTAGGATTACTTCCTGGGTAGGAAACATTGGTTAACATAAATCCATGGAAGTTCTGTATAAGCTCTCACACTGATCCCATGTAATCTGTCCTATAAAGAATGGTTGCTCAACAATTTATCTTGAACAGTCAAGAGCAAATATGATAACATTGTCAAAATGTATGCTCATTAAAAATATGAATGAAATTTGAGCATTTGAGCAATGAATGTAGATCCTAGTACAGTGCAATGAACATCAAATATTCAATGATGAACAGTATTTAAGCCACAACTACTAGTCATATGATTAATATGAAATCAAAGGGTTACAGGTTTACAGAAAGGATTTCTGATCAGAGAATGTAAACCTATAGACTAGTAATCTGGAATGTATGAGACTAAACTAATAATGAAACTAAAATAGCCTTTATATACTCAGGGTTTACAAGATAATGGGCTTATGGGCTTTCAGGCCCAACAAGCTAATAACACTTTCAACTAATTACAATTTACACCCTGAACTTCTATTTAACATATAAATTGCCCTAAAAATCTCCCCCATTAAATAGAAGTTGAAAATCACGCCAGTTTGGAACATAAATCTTTCGAAAACCAAAGTTGATCTCGAAGAATCGTATTCGAGTTTTGTACTCCAGTCGTTCTTTAATTACACCCAGTGCTTCAAGAACAAGTGGCTTATATTTAGGATCCAAAAGTTGAACCCCTTTTTCATCTTGGTCAAGTGCACGCTTCAACTTGTCTTTCAGCAACATTAACGTACCGTCATAGAATCTGGCAATCTGACTGAATCGAATGAAACGCATAACGCCTTTGTTGTTCACGTAAGTCATGCCAAGTTCTGGAAGCTTTAACACAGTAAACGCTGGTACATTCTGGGCTTCAAAAGGAATCTTCAAATCAGGCTTGAGCAGGTTTATCTTTGGCTAGTCGCTTTCTAACCCGATCTGAAAATCTTCCAACGAGGAAAGCTTCATCGCACACTTCATATATCTCTTTACTGTCTCGAGTGCATCAATGACTTCCCCGGGTCTGATGGTTTCGGTCTTTAAGTCTTGAAGTATGAACAGCAGATCTTGTGGTTCAAGAAATGGAAAGTCAGCTTCAGAAAAACAATACTTCTGACCATCTTCTTTCGTTACCATGAAGTCTGAATACTTTACTTTCATGAAGAAGGCAGATTGAATCTGGTCAACTGATGTAATCCTGAGCTTTGTCTTGGAGTACTTGCCTTGAAACTTCTTATACACGAATACGAGCTCACGCTGCTTTTCCTTGCTTTTTACTGACTGTAGACCATGAAGTACAACTTAATCATACTTCCGAATCCAGTGGGCAAAGATCTTCTTTTGGCTTTCTTCAAGGAATGGCACTTTGATTCTGACTCTTTCCCACTTGGATGGACGAACTGGCGGAGTACTTTCTGTTTCCATAACTGGTGACGCTGGAGGAGATCTGACGGGAATATATGTATCAGGAAGATCAGAGTGATCAACAGGATAAGTCAAAGGCGGAACCGCAACAGAAGTCTGAATATTTGGCTGATAATCTGAATGAAGAATCTCATCAATTTTGGTTTGCATGACTACCTGCGCTCTTTCAGTGTTGGCATATTCTTCTATCGGGTCAGAAACTTCATAAGGATCAAGAATTAATGCCCAGTCTTCAGGAACTATCAGAGAACCTTCATCAAATTCCTCAGGCTTTTCAACCATTGGATAATCGTATAGCACTAAATCCATAACCTGATCCCGTGCCTGACCCTGCCCTTCTGGTTGAGTACCAGAACCCGAACCCTGTTCTGTTCCCACCTGAACTGTTTCCACAGACTGTGTCTCCGGATCTGTTAGGCGTTGGCGCTTCTCCCCCTCATGGTGATCAAGATCATCCTGATCATCATGTCGGTGCTTGAGCCTGTCTGCCTGGCTTCGCAGGTGTCCTCCATGGCTGATAGGCGTTCAGTCAATACAACGACGGTTTGCTGCAAAGACTGAAGCATGGCTTATTGGAGCTGGAAGGCTTCAGGAGATATAATGGGTTAGGGGGTGGTGGGGTAGGTGTGGATGCTTGGGCACGTAAAAGCGATAGAAGATCGGCATCCTGGGAGCGTTCTGTTTGAGATTGGGCAAGAATATTGGCAAGGAGTATGGATTTCAAGTCCTCGATTGACATATCGGTAGCTGGAATGAAGGGTGGTGGTGTATGAGGTAGTGGTTCAGGCTCAGTAGCTGGACCTTTGCCTTTGATCATACGCTTCAGTGCGTCTACCTCCTCCCTTAACTCGGATTGCATCATGGTGTGGACAGCCTTTAGGGCGCCGTCCATAAATTCCCTTGAGACGGACTCATGTTGGGTAACTCCTGGGTCACTTAGACTTCTAGTTGTAGCTATTACTGTAGAAGTCGAGTTGCCTACGTTCACAGCTGGCGTGATGATAGCTGTGGTAGGACTTCCAACCAATCCTCGTAAACCAACCGAAGTTGGAATTACTATAGGTGTTCCGGCTAGCCCACTAAGGCCTTCAGCAGTAGCCGAGAATGGTACCCGTGTCCTAGGAATAGGAGAAATCATATCAAATGGCTCTAGACTTTGTGCACCGAAAAACGTCGAGAACGGGGGTTGTTGTTCTCTTGTTTCAATACCAGAACTCCCCAAGTGAGAGACCGGTAGCTTTTGTGCTATATCCCAGTGTGAACTTGAAACCACCATCTGTTGAGAGATGGCGGAGTGGCTGGGTGGGATGTCAATTAGCGTCGCTAGGACCACGACGTCTTCTTCAATACCCTGTCTCAACACATGAGACTGGGTAACAGATGCGGCAACCTGGCTAGATGCGGCGTGGGGGTCGACAACCGGAGGTGGTTGCGACGTCACTCGTGTACGCTCAGTTTCATATTTTCTCTTTCTTTCCCTCTCTCGGCTCACTTGAATATCATCTTCGTCTAAAACTCCCTCCGCTCTCCTTATCTCTCCAGATGAGGGCTCATCATCATCACCATCAGAGTCAGAAGACTCATCATTTGATTCTGATGCATTGGTGGTGGGTTTCGACTGACTGTCGGATTGGTCGGCTGCAGCCGCAGACTCCTTTGCGGTTTCAGCAGCTTTTTCCTCTTTAGAGGTGGTGGCAGAGGAGGACTGAACGTTGGCAGATTCAGTTTTTGTGTCCTCTTCAACCATCGGAGAGGCTGTCTGTGGCGGTATCGGTGACCGTCTTGAAGTACTGGCTTGGCTCGGTCCAACGGCACTGCCCACTCCAGTTCCCCTCACTGTATGTTCTCTCGTCACACACTGTCTGAAAGCCCCAGCTATCCGGACGCTACCGCCTCTTGTACGGGGACGCGGACCCTCACGCCTCTCAGGTCGTGCTCCCTGGGCAGGTCCTGCCGGTTCTGGTGGGACCATAGGAGCTGGAAGATTATGTGTGTGCCTATACGCTATAACACTCAGTGCCGTGGGACGAGCATAAGCCAGCAACCCGAGGGGGATTTGTTGGGCGACAACACCTTCTAGATCAGGACGAGTTGGTATCTTGCGAGTCGGGTGTTGTGGACAGGTTGGGTGCGATGAACGGCGTGCAATGTCAGGATACAGATCCATGTAGCTGCGTATGATCAGTTGGAGAAACCTCATAAACGGTATGAAGTTCTGTCTCTTTGTAGTGTTGGCTCGTACTCTCTGAACAAGCTCGGACCAGAGGAAATCGACGTAGTCTGCGTGGCGATGGAATGCTACAGGGTGTAATAAGCGGAGGATGGGTGTACTCGTCTGATCGATGCCTTTTGTGATCGCCGAAAGGCACCGATTGAGGTACGTAAACAGCGTGTACCAGATAGTTGGGAGGTGCTTGCGGTTGAACCCAGATGGAAGGCATAGATCTGCGCCGTAGCCTAGAGACAAGATGTCAGCGCAGAGAGTTGGATCCGAAACGATCGGGTCAAAGCTATTTCACCCTGGAACTGAAGCGGCGGTCGGCAGATTAAGGAACTGTCGGAAGAGATCACGAGTGAGAAGCACTGGTGTGTGATCAATCCGACCCTCTAGCTGGAAACCATCGTCGGCCTCCAAAGCAGTTAGAGACCGCCAGAACTGTTGGAGATATAAGTGTGGAACTTCGGCAGTCTCCGTAAGTGCATAGGATATAAGATGACCCATGAGGATCTCGATGATCACCTGATATTGAATGCCAGGTTGGGTGACATCGAGATGGTAGTTGTTGGGCGTGAGCTGAATGAACTGATCCTCGCGAATCAGTTCAGCATCGGCTATTGTGTCAATAGCTAGGTTCGGGTTTTGCGCCATTTTACCTGTTAAGAATAAACCGGTTAAAACAGATGTACATCAAAACAGGATGTCTGTAGAGTTAAATGGCCATGGTTTAAACCACAACCTATACTAACTCCAAGTTATTTGGGAATACAAACCCTAATTCGTGAATCAGGGTCGGTAACCAAGGCGCACAATACCACAACCATTTAAAGTGACAGATATCCAACACTTACTCCCATCACATTTTCACCACACAAGCATATATATATAGACTTATTAAGCTCATAAAGAAACTGAAAGCACCAACCAACAGTATGCAAAAAGGATAACACCAAATGGACCGGTATGGTATTCAACCGGTAAAGGTCTTCGACCGGTAAAGGTCTTCGACCGATATGGTCTATGACCGGGGTAAAGGGTCGACCGAGAAAGTAAACGACCAGAATCAAACACTCGACCGATATGGACCTATCGACCGGTATCAACCAATTGACCGGTATTCGCCAATCGACCGGTATACAACAATTTTCAACCAAAGACCGGTATACACGACCGGAGCTTTCGACCGTGGTCGTCGACCGGGGATACTTAGGTCAAGCCCCACCAAGATACAAACGACCGGTAGACGAACAGAGAAGTAAACCCAAGGCGAAAAGCGAACAACAGATCAAACAATAATCACAAAATCGATTCAGAAACCAGATTAAACAAACCAAAAAGCTCAGTAAACTCAAATCGATCGAAATCGAGATCCTATACAACCCAAACACCAAACAATCGGAGTCGATTTAGGTGTACCTATCGTCCGGGAGAGGGTTACGGCGGTCGACCGGAGACCACACCGACCGATATCGATTGAGGTTCGCGACTACAGAGACATAGACCGGAAAGATGACCAAACGATCGGGATCGATGATCAGAAGAACCAGAAAGATGAGTGGGGGGGGGCGAGACATACCTGGTGGTTGATGAGTCGGCGAGAGTGAAGAGTCCTCGGTCGAGAGAGAGATCGAGGGAGATCGATCGAGAGAGATGAAGATAACGAGAGAGCTTGAGGAGACAGAGAGATAGAGATTGAGAGAAAAAGAAAGACCGGGGTGGATTTAAACACTCGGTCGAGTGATTGGGCCGGGTATCGGGTCGGGCCAGGGCCGGGGCCGGATATGGGCCGGACCAAAACTTTAAACAATTAACACAAATAAAAAAAAATAAAAAAAACAAAACCAAAGACATATTTTTGTATTTTTATTATAATAAGAGATGTATATATATATATAAAGAAACTTTAAGCCAAGACTTATGAGATTGTGCTCCCCCTCGACGATTACCTCGAGGAAATCGAAACACAGGAAAAACTTACCTGCTCCTCCTCGAATGGAGGACTCGCCAATCTTACCAAACATCGGACGATAGTGCTCTCCCTGAACACATGAACATCTTCTAAATCCACCACAAGCGACATGCGTTTTCGGATAGAAACTTAAGGAACTGCAAAAGAAGGCGAAACACAACGAAGAAAGGAAACACACGAGAAAAAACAGAAGCTAACAAAATCTAATTTGTTAATACAGAGTTTGAAAATCTGCACAGAAGTTAACGAGTAAAATGCAACAACCAATGAGTGTGGATATGAGCAGCTAGAGACAAGTCTCTGGAGCAGTAGGTCACAGTCATTCGTTATTGAATGAGACTCGTATAGGTCTGTGAAAGGGTCAAACTTTCAAATTTAGCATACATAGCTTGGACACAAGGTAGTTAAAGCGTTTTTCGTCCAAGGCTTTGGTGAAAAGGTCTGCTAACTGATGTTCTGTATGAACAAAGTAGAGTTCAATGGTACCTCTTTCCACATGATCTTTTATGAAATGGTAGCGCACATCAATGTGCTTCGTCTTTGTGTGCTGGACTAGATTGCAAGATATGGCAATGGCGCTCTTGGAGTCACAGTAGATGGGGATCTTCGAGTAATTAAAACCATAGTCTTTCAGCTGGGTAAGCATCCAGATGACTTGCGAGCAGCAACTTGCGGCTGCTACATACTCTGCCTCGGCGGTGGAGGTGGACAAGCAGTTTTGCTTCTTCGAAGCCCAGCTGACAAGACGATCACCAAAGAACTGGACATGTCCCGATGTGCTTTTCCGGTCCAGCATGTTTCCAGCATGGTCAGCGTCCGAGTAGGCTGTCAATTCAAAACCTATCTCTTTTGGGTACCACAAACCAAGATTAGCAGTACCTTTTAAATATCTAAAAATACGCTTAACAGCAGTTAAGTGAGACTCTTTAGGTTTAGACTGAAATCTTGCACACAAGAAAGTTGAGAACATAATATCTGGCCGGCTCGCCGTCAAGTACTTCAGAGAACCTATCATTCCTCTATAAATTGTAGCATTCACGTCCTTTCCTTCAGGATCGGAGTGTAGCTTTATACTAGTAGACATGGGGGTTTTCATAGGTGAGGAATTTTCCATCTGGTATTTTCGAAGAATGTCCGAGATGTACTTAAATTGATTAATGAAAATTCCTGTTGTTAATTGTTTTACTTGAAGACCCAGGAAAAAAATCATTTGCCCCATCATGCTCATTTGAAAATGTTTACTCATAAGGGCAGAAAAGTTCTGACAGTACTTGGGGTTAGTGGAGCCAAAGATTATGTCATCAACATAAATTTGTACAAGAATAATATATCTTACCTTTAGTATCTATCTTACCTTTAGAGAAACCAGATTTAACTAAGAAGGATGAGAGAGCATCATACCAGGCTCGTGGCGCTTGCTTAAGACCGTATAAGGCCTTGTCAAGAAAGTAGACGTAATTAGAGTTTTATGAACTCACGAAGCCTTCGGGTTGCGAAACATATACTTCCTCCTTCAGAACGCCGTTTAGGAACGCGGATTTCACATCCATTTGAAAGACGATGAAATTCTTGTGGGCGGCGTAGTCGAGGAACATGAGTATCGCTTCAATGCGGGCAACCGGTGCAAACGTCTCCTCGTAGTCTATTCCTTCATGCTGGCGATATCTTTTAGCTACCAGACGTGCTTTGTTCCAGACAATTATTCCATTCTCGTCCTTCTTGTTCTTGAAGATCCATTTCCTCCCAATCATCGTCGTATTCTTTGGCCGGGGAACAAGGCGCCACACTTTGAGGCTCTCAAATTGGTTGAGTTCCTCTTCCATAGCGATCACCCAGTCTAGATCATTCAACGCTTCGGAGACGATGGAAGGTTCGATACGGCTGAGGAACGAGGAAAATAAGCAGTCGTTCGTTGTAGTAGATCGAGTCTGAATAGGTGTCTTGGGATCACCGATGATCTGATGAAGAGGGTGAGATTGAGTTCACTTGGTGGCGTGTGAAAGAGGTTGATATGTCTGTTGAGAAGTATCGGGGTCCACATAACCACCGGGGGGTAAATCCTGAACTGCTTCGAGTGATGACGGCCTGTGAGGTGTAAGTTCCTTAGTTGGAGTCGAGTGAGCAGCAGAAGACGACTCAGCAAGAGATGCCTTTATTACAGGATCCGGAATTGCCGGAATGGGAACTTCAGGGGTGCCTTCAGCAGGTGTCGGTTCAGGAGGTCCTACTATTGCCGTTGCGACAGTAGGATCTTGGATTATTGGAGGGGGTTCACTCGAGTTCGGGAATGCTGATTCATTGACAGAAGATGATGGAGCACCAGGCGAGGATGGGCCACCTGAGTCGGTTGGACCAGTGACATGTGTCACTTCTGGTGCTTGAGCAGCATTCCTATTACATGACATATCATTAGACTTGATATTAAATAAGTCAACATAGAAATACTCAAAAAGTAAATCCAAATCAGAAAGGTGTGATCTTGACGCAGACGCTTGATTTGGATCTACTGGAAATTGTGTAGCTCCTGAACGTAATTGTCCAGAAGCTAACACACCAGTTAAAGCGGGTTCTGAACTGAGGTGTTCAGAAGCCATATCAGCGGCCTCGTCAAAAGTCACGTTCACACTCTCAACGACGGTCTTTGTCCGTTTGATGTAGACACGGTAAGCTTTGGCGTGCTGGGAATATCCGATGAACACTCCTTCGTCCACTTTGGGGCTGAATTTGCCGAGATCATCCTTGTAATTCAGTACAAAGCATGTGCACCCGAATGCATGGAAATAGTTGATGTTCGGGATGCGTTTGTTGATGATCTCGTACGGTGTTTTGTTGAAGTGCTTGTTGATGATAGTACGGTTTTGAGTGTAGCACGCGGTAGCAACTGCTTCTGCCTATAAAAATAGCGGGAGCTTGGACTGAGATAACATCGTGCGAGCTGCTTCAACAAGAGTTCTGTTCCGGCGCTCTACTACCCCGTTTTGCTGAGGAGTGCGAGCAGCTGAGAAGTTATGCGTTATGCCCACTGAAGTCAAGTAACCGGTGAGCACTTGATTCTTGAACTCTGTGCCGTTATCCGTCCTTATGGTCTGGACTAATAGGTGGAGACTGACTTGAATACTCTTCAGGAGAGAGATGATCAATTCAGGAGTTTCATCCTTTGAGCGGAGGAATCTGACCCACGTGTAGCGAGAAAAGTCGTCAACCATCACCATGACATACTTCTTGTGATTGATACTTTGAACGCGCATCGGTCCACATAAATCCATATGAATGAGTTCAAGAGACCGAGAAGTACTAGGAGTGACTTTAGGCTTGTGAGAAGCCTTCTTCATCATGCCCATTTCGCAGGCGGCACACAAATGATCTTTTTCGAACTTAAGATCAAGCATTCCCTTGACGTGTCCACCGAGCACCAACTTGTTGATGGTCTTGAAGTTCAGGTGCGAGAGTCTACGATGCCATAAACAGCTTTGTTCGGTAGAGGCTTTAGACATTAAACAAACTTCCTTATCTGCTTTCACAGACGAGAGGTCAATCGTGTAGAGGTTGGTGCGACACGTTCCAGCTAGGATTTCTTTTCCGTCATTAGTCCGAATGCTGCACCGCTTGGCTTTGAAAGTGACCTCTAGATCCTTGTCGCAGAATTGACCGATGCTGAAGAGATTGTGACCAAGCCCTTCGACATAGGACACTTTCTTGATCGTGAGATTATCCTTGACGATATCTCTGTAACCCCTGATGGGAGAATGATGATCATTTCCAAATTGTACTTTCCCACAAAACTTCTCGGTGAAGTTTGTGAGAAGCTCCCTTCTTCCGGTCATGTGCTTGGAGCAGCCTGAATCTAGATACCACACATGACCGTCCTGCAAAACAAGTTATTTCTTTTTAGGTACCCATTCGTAAATGGTTCCTTTGGGGTTAGACTTAACACCCGATTTGGATGCCCGTTTAGACTTGGGTCTTTTTCTATTACTGGGAACATCAAACTGAGAATGATAATTAGCAACATGATATGAGCCAAACCAATTAGATGCAAAACGACGATCAACAAAATCATTCGATCCACAATAAGAGCAACAAAGACAATCATGAGACAGTTGAAGTAATTGCGGAATTGAATAAACTTTTAAAGGTAAAGTTCCATTACATTCAACTAAAGGTTTAGAATTAAAAACATCATGATTGTTATTGTTTTTCCTAGACTTTAAAACTGGATCAACTAATTCTGATGTCGCCATGCTTTCCTTGGACTTCTTAGCTACCCAAGCATATTTAACTTCGTTGCGCTGACCAAAAGTATCTGAAATACCGTTAAACCCATAGTCAGAAGATTTGAAACTTGAAGATTGTTGCCTTTTAGAGCGACTGGTCTTTTTCTTCTTTTGTGAACACTTTTTGGATTTAGACTTTGAGGAATCGTTCACAGAAGGTTTTTGTGGGGCGGATGTGGAACATTCACCCTTATAAAATTGTACCGGAGGCTCACAAGAAGAGTTTAGAAAATCAACGTGACTTGGTAGAGACGGATTAAAATCAATTTGGGTCAAATCACTGTCTAGACACAACTCGGAATTCAAGAATGCAGAAAATTCCATTTCCTCATCAAAAGGGACCTTATCGCTTGAGGAATTCAGAACATCGGAAGAATTTGTTTGAAGTGGATCATAGGCGGAAGCATTTTTACAATCAGAACACTGATCCGTTTCGAAAACTTGAGGCTCTTTTCCTTTATTTGAAAGATTTGGTGACGAGTCACCCATAAAGGCTTTACAGGAAGATGTGTCGGAGGCAGGATAAGAATCTTCAGATAGATTAGTTTTCTCTCTTTGGAGAATTGTGGGCTTAGCTTGAGGCTCAGCCTTGTGAAGTTGCTCTTTCAGACGATCTGCTGCCACAGCAGCCATTTGTGAATTTAACTTCTTGATTTCTGTCTGAAAGTATTCTCTTTCCTTATCTGACACAGTTTCCTCTTTATTGGAATTGAAGCACTCAATTTGGGATAAAAACTCTTGTTTTTCCTTTTGAAAACTATCCCTTTCCTGTTCAAATGACGTTTCTAGCTGATAGTTCAAGAATCTCTAAATCTTTAGAGAGAGAAAGTAGAGAGAGACAAGATGCGCAAAACAGAAAGTATTCAATATAAGTGCGTGAGATTCTTACACAAACCAAGACCAAAGGGACTTAAATACCCTCGGTCAAATACAACACAGTATGACTTTAGAAACAGTATTTGACCAAGCCCTATAAATACAATGATTACTATAAAATCAGACCTAACAATCTCCCCCTTAGTAATCATTGGCGCTTTGGTCTTCAAAAATCATCTTCTTAAACAACACTTGACCAACAAAGAGACTTTGTGAAGCTTTCTGACTTTTAAGAAAAAATTTCTTCTCAGCATTTTTCAGATTGAGTTTTCTTTGCATCAGCTTGAGCTCTAGACGACACACCTCTTTTAAATGACCTTGAATGAATTGTTGTGATCGGAGCAGAAACAACAAAAGAAGAAGTTGTAGCTGAGAGAATAGAATCTTTGAGCAAATCTTGATCAGCAGATAAACTTTTGAGTTTCTTTGTCTCTTTATCATCTCCTTGACTTCTCTGATTTCTCTCCCTCATGACCTTGATGAACTGGTTCAACTAGGTCATGCCAATGTTGGAGACGAGACAACTTAAGATCTGCAAAATCAAAGAAACAGAGAAAACAGGGGAGGTTTGCGCGTCATGTTGGATGCGCAAACCAAGGTTTGCGTTTCATTAGGATACGCAAAACAAGGTTTGCGTTTCATGAAGGATACGCAAAACAAGGTTTGCGTTTCATGAAGGGTACGCAAAACAAGGTTTGCGTGACCAACGGAATGCGCAAAGCTGACTTAAACTCAGAAAAATGTTACCTTTTGAAGCTCTTTGACTCCCCCTACACAAATGCACTAGATGTGACAATTCAAGTTAGCCTTCATATAAAGAAAATCAGATACCCCCCCTCAAAAACAGATATAATCTTTGAAAAATAATCTCTTTGTTCACTCCCCCTTGAATAATGCATAAACCCATTAAAATATATTTATGAGAACACAATGATCAAATATTAATGTAGAAAGAAAAATATACTGAATGTAAATTGTGAAACAACTAAACATATAAAATTTTAAACACTAAACAAATAAAAGTCTACTTAGTAAAATATCACAGATTTATCAATCAATTGAAATCAAACATATGTTGTTGGATACAGAAACAAGTTTCGTTGCATATCAAGTTAAAACATGTTCAGTTTCAAAAACTTCCAGCAATCTATTCAGTGTGCTCACATGCGAATCTTCGATTAGTTTCAAGAAAATGCAATTCTAAAAATATTATAGATAACTTTGCATGTACTCACACTAATCCATCAAAAATTAAGATTTTCACAAATTTATAGGTTTATCGCAACTCAAACATATCACCAAGTGTCATGAGATGTGTGCTCATTAGCATCTTTTAACATTGTGCACATTGGCATCTTGACATGAGTGTGCTCTTTGGCATCTTTTAAGCGCATGCACTTTGGCATCTTTTGATCAAAAAGTTTATTAAGTAAAGAACATGTCGTAAACGTAACTTTCTATCTGACCCTATTGCAGGATTTGGGTCAACCGCTCCCAGACCAGTTGGCCTTAGGGGACTAGGTGTCAAACACCCCTTGGAACTTACTCTCCCAGATCAGAAAGGCTACATCGACATATCCTAAACCCATTCATACCAGTAGAACATGACTTTCGATCTGGTTCTATTGAAGGATTTCTGTTCGATCACTCCCAGACCAAATGACCTTAGGGGACCAGATGTCGAGCATCCCAAGGAACTTACTTTCCCAAACCAGAAAGGCCACAGATACAAACTTTTAAACTTAGAGATTTCTGTATTTTATGAAATTATAATTCATCTCAATCACTCAGGTCAACATCTAAGTGCTTAGCCCATATTTTCATTCCGATCTATAATTCTGATTAATTAGGTAGTCTAAGAAAAGTAAACTATAAAAATTCCGAATCACACAACTTTAAAGCAGTAATAAAAGTTTCAAACATGTTGCTGACTTTTCGACTTTTGTAAGACTTGAAATTTGATCATATAAAAACTTTAATATAAACAAAAGAACTTGAAAATTTATCCTAGACATATATTTTATTCAAAAGAAAGAAAAAATGTAAAACTTTACTTTATAGAATAAAATTTGTAAAGATTTAAACTTTTAAACTCAATATGCCGATGTTAAAAATTTTCCTTAAAGACAAAATGTAAAGAATTCGGCAAATTGATATTTAGTTGGAACGAAATGAAATTCAGTTATTTCATCTTTCACATTATAAAAAAAAATTGTGTCTCAAATTAAAAAAAAAATTTGGGTTATACAAAATCAGGTAAAAAAAATGAACAAGCTCAGATTCTTGAAATTAATGAGAAAAACTGGAACACATCATAATCAGAGATAAAATTCAGCGGAAATAAAATTGATGTACTCACAGTATCTCATTTAGTCAGAAGCTTAAATCATTGAAGAATGAGTTCTAAACTGATTTGTTTAGAAGTCGAAGTCTATGAAGTACGGGTCCTGAGCTGAAGTACTCAGAAGCCAAAGTATTGACATTGAAGTCCGGGTTCTGAACTGCTATGTTCAAAAGCCATACTTTCTCTTACTCCCCCTTAACATGAGATGCCTGCAACTTAGAATCAGATTTAGACTTGGGTACCCACTTGTATTTGGGCCCGTGAAAGTTAGTTGCAGTTCGTATGGGGAAATACTTGTTATATTTGACAATATAAGCACATGAAATATTATCAGACAAATAATCACAATCATCAGAAGAGAAAGCATAATCATCTGAACTAGAATCAGAAGACGAAAATGAGACATTTTTGGAAATTTGAAACATTTGCTTTATAGAGTATTTTGATGTCCGCCTCGCTCTCCAGATTTGCTTCTTTGACCGGTTCAAAGTCCTATCTGAAAGAATGGAATCTGAAGAATTAGAATTGTCAGAAAGAACTGTATCATGTTTCTTCGACTTCTTTGACCGTCTTCTTTTATGCTTAGGTTTATAATATTGATCATTGATCGTAAAAGAATCATCAAGAATTTTAGACTTAATATTTAAATCAGAAGAAATAAATTTATCCAAGCAACCAATCTGATCAACTAATAAATCTGAATTTGCCTCAGAGTCTGAATAATTTTGAGAAAATATTTTAAATTTTGAAACTTCTTTTTTATATTCCTTAGAATCAGAAGATAGGCTAGAAATAGAATCTGATTTTTGAAAAAATAAATTTTCTTCAAGACTAGACATCATGAAAGAAAGAATAATATCAGATTCAATTTTCTTCAAAATATTTTGATCTTCTATCTGATCTTCAAGATCTATGATTTTTCCTTCTAATACTAATGGAGGAGTATATTTCTTCGAATCATAAATGATTGGAGAAATATTTCCTTTATCAGAATCAGGTGCATAAGGAGCAATAAAATCACCAGACATTGAAGATATGATAGGAGATATATCATTTAAAACTCTTCTTCCTTTTCTTGATTTTTCAGGAAAATATTTTGCATTTTCACTTGTATAAACAAAAGGAATTTCATTTTTCTTGTTATTTGTCCTTTTCTCATGTTCGATTTCTAACACTTGCTTCTCATTCATCCAATCAATTTTAAATTGAGGAGCATAATGAGCAAGAGTCAGATAATCGTATTTATATAAAGTTGGGGATTTTTCAATCGCGTTGTTTAAACAATGAGGATTTTCAAAACCAAGTCCCCACCTTTGTTTTAAAGCCTCTTCACTCCTCGGTTTGTTCATATAAATTGTTTGTTCAGATTGGTCTCTTCGATAAAGTTTTTCTTCTAACTTATTTATTTTATCTGAAAATTCATCTTTTAAATTAGTCATAGCTGTCAAAGATTCAAGATAAGTCTTATTTGAATTTTCCAAATCATCCAATTTCTTTTGAAAGATGTCTTTAGTATTTTCTAAAATAGATTTTTCATCTTTCAAAGAAATTTTCAGTTTGTCAATCAAATCTGACTTTTCAGAATTTAAATTCTTTTCAGATAAAATATTTGAGCGAAAATCAGATAAAGCAGTTATCATGATATCAAACTGAGAGGTAATAAATTTGTAGTCAAATTCAGAATATACCTCATCTTCATCAGTTTCAGAATCATCTGACTGATCATCTCCGATCAAGCATATCTGAGCGATCTCTACGTTTGATGCTTCATCATTGGAATAATCCAGCCAGAATTCTTCCTCGGCCAGCAAAGCAGTTCCGTTCTCTCTCTTTTCTGCTAGTTCCATTTTCTGCCTGTAGTAAGCTGAATCCCTAACCTTCTTAGCTCGACACTCCTTTGAATAATGACCCGACTTTCCACAGTTATAACAAGAAGCAGTCTTAGGCTCGGGCACTTTGATTGTAGAGCTGCAA
This sequence comes from Arctium minus, assembly GCA_954870635.1. NCBI lineage: Eukaryota > Viridiplantae > Streptophyta > Magnoliopsida > Asterales > Asteraceae > Arctium > Arctium minus. The sequence goes on along the minus strand of OX941080.1, from coordinate 114,889,861 downwards.
GTGAAGCGAGAAGAGTTGGAACTCGATCGGGGTTGGAACTTTTTCTGATAGAGTTGAGAGAGAAGGATCATAGCTTTCTGTAAAGCTTCACCATCATCTTCAGTTGACCCGTTGTAAGCGTTATCAGACAACGCTTGTTCAGATAATTGCTTTGTGAGGAGTGAAACCGGGTCTACTGTCTTCTTGTTCTTTTTCTCTAGTTTGGTCTTCTTTTCTATCACCAGGGTTTCATCAGTCATTAGAATCTCGTATAATTCTTGGATTGGCATAGTGGAGATTCTGACATCGTTCCTCAATCTGTGGCATGATTTATTCCATTCAGGTTGCAATGTGTTGAGGAACTTCAGATTTAATTCAAGCTCAGTCTTTTCAACCTTTATCTTTCGAAGATCATTGATGATGGCACAGAAACGATCAAATACAGTCTTTAGTGGATCCCCGTCCTTGGCTTTGAATTCTTCAAAATTATTCATGTAGCGTGTATGCCTGAATTGAGTAGCTACTGAAGAACCAAACATAATCTTCTCAAGCTGTTGCCACATCAGATTAGGATGAGTTTTGAAACAGTCAATCCTGTTGTATACAGAGTTTGGCAAGGCCAACATTAGATTTGCTTTAATATCCCTATCAGCTTGATAAGCAGACAACTTTTCATGTGTGTACTTTTTAGTAGGCTTGTATAATTCAGAAGCCAATTTGGGTCTGTCGAACGGTCCTTCAGATAAAATGGTCATCATGTCATTTCCATTCTTTTGTCGTTCAATAAAGTTCAGGAACCGATCTTGCCACTGTGTAAACTCGTTTTCATCGATTAGTACTGGTGGACGATTTTCTGTACCCAATGACATCATAATGTCATTTTTGTAGAACTGAGCTTGGAAAGCAAACTTGGCAGAATCCATAGATGACAAAAAAAAATTCCCAGGGAGACGCGCAAACTATAGGTTTGCGTGTGAAAACTGAAGCGCAAAGAATGCTTTGCGTATGTAGGCAGAAACGCAAACTAGAGCTTTGCGGGTGTTGGAGGGAGCGCAAACTTCACTTTGCGTTTGTAGAGGGAAACGCAAACTTCACTTTGCGTTTATAGAGGGAAACGCAAACTTCACTTTGCATTTGTAGAAAGAAACGCAAAGCAGACTTTGCGTTTGAAGCTAGATGTGAAAACCTGAAAAACAAGATCAAGATTAGTAAAACACGCAATTCAACTAAATGAAAGATACGCAAAGCAACATGATGACGCGCAAAGTAATATGAATGACGCGCAAACCACATGAATGAAGCGTAAACCACAGAAAATCAAATATAATGCGCAAGATCAAATGAAAAACAAGAAATTTATACATGAAAAACACATACTGAATATCGAAAACACCTTTCTAACAACTTTTGATCAACTATATTGATTAAAATCAACAAAATCACAAAATCGTAAACTAACAGAACGAAGAACAAGTTTTTCCAGAAAAATTCAATTTCACAAAATCGATGATCTAAACTTGAATTTTATGCAAAACAATATGAAGCAAACATGATCGATTATCAAAAACGAGACTAATGAGCCCAAAAACAATCAAATTCGATCACAAACAGATCCAAATTTTATGAGAAATCAAGAAAACGAGATTTTCTTGAAAAATTCAAGAAAATCGATCAAATTTTCGATTTCAATCACAAATTCAGATACAGAAAAACAATCTCTCAATACTCTCAAGATTCAGTTGGCTCTGATACAAATTGATAGTCCAAGAATCTCTAAACCTTTAGAGAGAGAAAATAGAGAGAGAGACAAGATGCGCAAAACAGAAAGTATTCAATATGAGTGCGTGAGATTCTTACACAAACCAAGACCAAAGGGACTTAAATACCCTTGGTCAAATACAACACAGTATGACTTTAGAAACAATATTTGACCAAGCCCTATAAATACAATGATTACTATAAAATCAGACCTAACAATCTCCCCCTTAGTAATCATTAGCGCTTTGGTCTTCAAAAATCATCTTCTTAAATAGCACTTGACCAACAAAGCGACTTTGTGAAGCTTTCTGACTTTTAAGAAAAAATTTCTTCTCAGCATTTTTCAGATTGAGTTTTCTTTGCATCAGCTTGAGCTCTAGACGACACACCTCTTTTAATTGACCTTGAATGAATTGTGGTGATCGGAGAAGAAATAGCAAAAGAAGAAGTTGTAGCTGAGAGAATAGAATCTTTGAGCAAATCTTGATCAGCAAATAAACTTTTGAGTTTCTTTGTCTCTTTATCATCTCCTTGACTTCTCTGATTTCTCGCTGATTTCTCCTTGTCTCTTGACTAGCTGCACAATTTTCTTTTCTCAAATCACAGGTGGAACATAAACTTTATTATGGAAAGGTTCCTCATCAGTTTTAACGGTTTTAGCATCAAGTTCAGGTTGTGTATAGCTTCTAAAATAGTCATTTGATAGGAAACACGGTTTTTCTTCGTTGTAAGAAGCATTCAAAGAATCATAAACAAAAGGAAGTTGCATTTTGGTAGAATTCTTCCTTCGCAAATTATCCTCTTCCCATTCCTCATCCTCAATTGGTTTGGTCCACTGCATTTTGTACTCAGGATATGTTTTGTCTAATTCAAAAAATTCGAACGCATATAGCGTAGGAACTTTGGATAAGGCCTTTTTCAGATAAAATGGGTTATCGTGACCGATACCCGTATTTGCATACTTGGGTTCTTTTGGTGCTATGAGATTCAGTGTTTGATGAGATTGACCAATAGTATAAAGTTTCCGTTCAATATCCTTTAACTGATTAGATAATCTTGTGTTTTCATTTTTGTAAGCCATGTTTTGTGTCACAATATCAATTTTCTCATTCTCGAACATACGTAGCTCATAGGTAAGATCATCTACTTTGGTCTTTAGCTCTTGTGATTCTTTTGAACAACCCTCACACTCTTCTTTTAAAATAGAAATTGTGCACAGATTGCTAGAAATTTCTAAACTTTGATTTTCAATACATTCAGACTGTGCAAAAACTCATTTTTCTAGAGATGAGATGAGTTGTTCTTTTTCTTTTATGAGTAGCTTGTAAGAGTCTAGTTTATTCATAGCAAGTTGCATCTGATCAATTAAAGCTTCGTGATAAGGAGCACATACCTGACATGGAGAGTTGCGATCTTCATCATCAGTGTCAGAAGGTGATGAATGCTTGTCTATGAAACACAAGTGTGCTTCAGCATCGTCAGGTTCTTCATCAGATACTTGCAACCAGTAGTCATCTTCAGCCATGAGAGCCTTACCTGCTTCCTTTTCTTTGGCCAGAAGCAGCTTGGCTCTGTAATAATCGGAGTTGCGCACAACAGGCTTGCGACAATCCTTGGCAAAATGACCCAACCGACCACAGTTGTAGCATTTGATCGGCTCCTCTTTTGGCTTTTCTTCCTGTCTCTTTTCAGACTTCTTTCCTTCTTCAACACGTCTTTTTCCTTCAGACTTCTCTTGATGATCACGGGGAGTAGATAATCTTTGCTTGTTTGAGGACTTGTTAAAGAACTTCCTCTTCTGGAAAGCTTGAGTCAGGTACACCATAGCTTCTTTCAACTTAGTGTATTCTGGATCCGAATCACTGCCAGGATCTTCGGGTCAGAATCACTTTGCACTGGCTTCTTTTCAGACGAACGGCTGACAGACTTACCTCTTTTCTCAGATACGAGTGCTAACGGATTAACTACCGGCTTTTCCTCTGCTTTTTGATTCCCCATTAGCTCCATAACTTCCTCTTCATCCTGAAGCAGCATTTCGTAAAGTTCATGTAGATAAAGCTTCTCTAGGGTCTGAGTATGACGAATATGAGAGACGAACGACTTCCATTCAGGCTGGAGGTTGTTCATGAACTTAATGTTGTTCTCGGTGTTTGTCTTCGTGATCTTGTTTTTCTGGAGATCATTCAGAATCATGTTGAACCTTTCATAGGTTTCTGTCAGTGTCTCGCCTTTTCTTGCTTTGAAGCTATCATATCTGGTGATGCAGTTTGTCACCTTCAGCTGATTGTTGATGTGGCTCCCCATAATCATTTTCTCAATCTGGTCCCACATTTTCTTTGCAGACTCCTTATAACTGTTGATGCAAGCATAGATTTCATTCGGTAGACTTTGTAGAAGATACGACTTTGCTTGCTTTTCAGCATCATACATAGCCTTTTCTTGATTTGTAAAGTCACCGACAGTTTTTCGAACTAAACGATCTGGTCGACCTTCGGCTGGGTTTCCAGGTATGACTTTCATTGGCCAGTCTTGCGGCCCCTCTGTTAGACACTTGTATATATCTTCATAATTTGATTTCGCTTCAATGAAATTCATGAAGTGATCATGCCACTGAGGATATTCTCCCCGATAGAGCACCGGGGGCTTTTGATCCGAACCAATAGCTAACGCGTCTCTTGAATTCATCTTAAATCTCTTAACTTAAAAGCACTGTAACGATCGTTAGACAAGCAGGATGATCCAAAAAATAAAATAAATAATAGTAAAGGACAAGGACCTGGTCGAGCAAGGATTCGGTCGAACAGGACACCGGTCAAGCAAAGGACCGGTAAAGACAATGTACCGGTTAAGCAAAGGACCGGTATATACAAAGTATCGGTCGAACCAAAGGACCGGTAAAACAATGTACCGGTCAAGGACAATAAGGTATCGGTTGATAGGATTGAGCGGTAAAGCAGGGTACCGGTCGAATCTAGTTATCGGTCAAGACAAACCCGGTCGAACCAAAGGACCGGTAAAGGCAGAGTATCGGTTGAACCAAAGGACCGGTAAACAATGTACCGGTCGAATAAAGGACCGGTAATGACACTATACCGGTCGAATGATATCGGTCCAATATCTATCGGTCGAATAAACTATTGGTCAAAATCTATCGGTCGATAACAAATTAGTAACAAATAAGCAGATAGACCGATAAAATCGAAGAACAACCCGATGAACACGAAGAATCTGGAATTCGATCAAGATCAAACCCAGAAAATCGATAAATCAAGTATAAATATTCGCAGATTTGAAGATCGATAAGCAGATTTAAACACATACAAACCGACCGATAAACACTCGATTTTCCAGAAAAACTGTCGACCGATAACACAGATAAAAAATCGATTTTGCAGAATCCAAATACTCAGATAAAAATTGACCGTATACGACAAACAATATTAAGCAAATAATTAATTAAAGGGTTTTAGACAAACCTTTTCTGGATCAAACCTTCAGTCTCCTTGCTCTGATACCAATTGTAGATCCCAGTACAGTGCAATCAACAGCAAATATTCAATGATGAACAATATTTAAGCCACAACTACTAGTCATATGATTAATATGAAATCAAAGGGTTACAGGTTACAGAAAGGATTTCTGATCAGAGAAAGTAAACCTATAGACTAGTAATCTGGAAATTATGAGACTAAACTAATAATGAAACTAAAACAACCTTTATATACTCAGGCTTTACAAGATAATGGGCTTATGGGATTTTAGGCCCAACAAGCTAATAACACTTTCAACTAATTACAATTTACACCCTGAACTTCTATTTAACATATAAATTGCCCTAACAATGAAGATCTCTGAAAACAAGGAAATTGAATGAACGAAATGAAATCAAGAAAATTGTTTTGAGAATCTGACAATGTATCAATCAGATCAAATATCATGTATTTGAACATGAAATGGTTGGGGTATCAAAGAACTTGATAGTTTGTTTATATGAACGAATATAAACAATTTAGCAATGAACGCACAAAGAATGAAATGATGACTGATACTTGTTAGGTCCGAGATCTAGATCATTTCATGTTTAAGTAACTAGATAGTATAAGAGATGACTATTTATTCTAGGGAGAGAAAGTAAATCTAATCTAGAGAGAGAATGATTTAAGGGCTACATTGTTAAAAATGGAATTATCAAATGAATTATTACAAACTAACTACTATTTATAGTCCAACATAACCTACCTACCACCTAATTACATCATTAAGCACAAGCCCTTTACAATTAATCACTTTACAATTACAATTTACAAAACTATTTAAATGTTATTTACTTTCCAACACTTTTTATACATTAACATTCTCCCCCTAAAGTTTTGGAAAGTAAATCATCTTCAATCTCTAATCTCCTCTCGCCCTTGATTTGCTTGAAAAAACTTTAGTGCATGCATTAACAATTGTAAGTTCGGCTCGCCCTTGAAAGTTGCTCATTCTTTATTTTCGACTTTAAAACCGGATCCGATGTACACCGTAAGCTCGAATAAGTGCACGATAACACATCTTGAAATGTTGAAATCCAACTCGTTCCGATAAGCCCACAAGAAAGATAACGAGTGAATTTGACGTGACAAACCGTGTGCAATCTTAGTTTATAACAACGGAACCGTCGTTAACCGCGAGTCGAATAGGAGTTCAGCTTGAGAGTCGTAAACGAGATGCTCGAAGGAGGAACAATAAGTCACACACTATAATGTAGGAAATGAGGAACATTTTTTGCCAAATTTAACGGATTTTGGACCAAAAATGTTAGAAAATTAATGGGACTAACGAAAACCCATTAAATCACTATTCATTGTCTTCTTCACAGTAAAACCCACTTACTATTCACTTTTTCTTTTCCAATAGCTCAAAAACATATATTTTTTGCTCAAATGACTTGCAACCTGATCAATATGATGAATTAAACATATCTGGATTGAGATGCAGCAAACTCCGGCGAAACACATGTTTTTTCGGCCAAAAACATTTTTCCGGCGAGGCTTTTCCGGCAAACTCATCCAACAACTCTAAACTTCGATTTTCTTGCTAGAAACATTGCCATTCACGTGCCAAATAATCAACATAACATCACAAGCAGATCTGGACCGAAATTACAGCAACTTTCCGGCAAAAACAATTACTTTTCCGGTGACAACGTTTTTCCGGCGAGGAGTGTTTTAACAGACCATAGATCTCGATTTTTAAGCTTAAAATCGATCAAAAAGCTTAGATAAACTTTGTAGAACAGATCTGTAACATAAATTTGACACTATCACAGCTTTAACATCGAAATCCGGTGATGAACAGTGCGTTTTCCGGCGAAAACGTTTTTCCGGTGAAGTGTGTTCTCGGATAAAAAATTCTCGAATTTGTTGCTCAAAAATACATCAAACACTCGAGATTGACATGTAGAACAGATCTAGAACGAGATATGACAGTATCTAAGCTCAAACCTCAGATTCCGGTGAGATTCTGGTCATATCTAGATTTTTCGGCGAATGAACTTTCGAAGCTCGTATCTAGCTCGTTTTTCGACGAAATTCGAATCTAAGAGTTGTAGAATGCTCGAAATTCGATAACGAACAAATCTATGCTCATTAGATCAACTCATGCAAGAAAAATACGGATCGAAAAATTTGACGTGAAGAATACCGAAAATTTCGAACGAAAACTTCGAAAAATCTCAAAACTCAACGAAATTCAAATCCAAAAATTATACTAGATCTGTAATCTCATCAAGAACAAATCTTCAAGAGTAATTGAGTTTTGGAACAACTTACAAGTAGATCGTGCTAATAAACATGAAATGTCGAGATCGATAATCGTTACGAGAATATTTTCATCGTTCGGCTCTGATACCACTTGTTAGGTCCGAGATCTAGATCATTTCATGTTTAAGTAACTAGATAGTATAAGAGATGACTATTTATTCTAGGGAGAGAAAGTATTTCTAATCTAGAGAGAAAGAATGATTTATGGGCTACATTGTGAAAAATGGAATTATCAAATGAATTATTACAAACTAACTACTATTTATAGTCCAACATAACCTACCTACCACCTAATTACATCATTAAGCACAAGCCCTTTACAATTAATCCTTTTACAATTACAATTTACAAAATTATTTAAATGCTATTTACTTCCCAACAATTTTTATAAATTAACAACCTTCAAAAAGAAGCAACTATTTTCAATTACCTTAAATTAGATTCAATGATTAAAGCAAATACTCAATTAACTTCATTGACAAATATTACACATTTTCACATTCAAGTACTTACATTTTTATATTGACATGGATCGGTAATGCCACATAACATTCAAATACTTTTAATAAAATTCAGTTATGTTTAATTACCATAAATTACACTCACCAAGATTCAATGATTATGACAAATGTTCAATCAATTTCATTGACAAATATTGAAACATTTTTACATTAAAATAGCTTAAATATTAAGTTTTTACATTGATATAGTGTAATGCCATATAACATTTTGGTACCTTTAATAAAATGCAACCATGTTCAATTACCATAAATTACATTCAACTAGATTCAATGATTAAGACAAATATTCTATCAATTTAGACATATTTTTAAATTCAAGTAGCTTTAATATACATTTTTATATTGACACGGATCTATAATGTCATATAACATTCATGTACCTTCAATAAAATACAACTATGTTCAATTACCTTAAGTTACATTCAACTAATGATCAAGTCAAATATTCAATTAATTTCAGTGGAAAATATTGGCACATCTATAAATTTAGGTAGCTTCAATATACATGTTTAGATTGATACTAATATGTACTCCCTCATAATATTCAAGAAACTTCTATATGTTTCAATTATTTGCTACATTTCATCTAAAATGCATCTATCTTCAATTACCTTCAACTAGATTCAACGAACATACAACTATAGAAGTGAAATTTTGCAATTCAAATGTTAACCTTCATCTAAATTCATTGAGAAATGATTAAACCAAGAGTGAATTACATTGGTGGTCCATGTGGTTTGTTCCAATTTTGGATTTGGTTCCTAAAACAAACTATCTACGCCGATAGTCTCTAACTTTTCAATTTAATAGCACTCAAGATCCCTAGAGTTAACACAGTCAGTTAATAACAGTTATGAGGGACTAATCAATATTTGAGCAAACTATAAGACCAAAAATATAATTAGCTCTAAAAGAATTGTGGTTCATGACTTTTTTAAATTCTTTTTATTAAAAAATATTTTTATATTCGTAATCCAATCACAAATTAAAAATTTTAAATTAAAGTGTATCTAAATAAATAAATAAAAATTATTTACTTATTTTGAATAAAATCTTTTTATTTATTTAAAAATTATTTAATTGACAAAATGACTTTTATGTTATAAAATTTCAAGTTTGAAAAAACAATGAAAATCAAGAGAAATCCACATATTTTAATGGGCTAGACATTGTAATATGTAAGCAAAATATTGGAAATTAAGTATGGTTAACCTGAGATTATTTATATATAGTTAAACTACAAATAATTAAAAATAAAAAAAGTTTATAAATTAAGATTAAAAAAATGCCAATTATTTAAACAATTAAAAAAAAATATTGTCAAATCTAATAAGAATAATGGATATTATACGAGCAACTATAGAGAAAACATTTATTGTCCAAAAATATAAAAAATTACGATAAATTAATTTTTTATTTATTTTAAGAGCAATAACGAATATTTCAAGTTATTATGTCATTAATGATATTTTGATTATTATATCAATATAATTATTGTACTTTATTCCCAACTATTTGATAATTCAACTTAATAATTTCTCACAACATTTTAATTTTTAAAACGTGATTAATTTTTTCATAACAAAAAGTTACTTATCATTTTATTAAGAGTGAATTGCAAATTTGGTCCCTATGGTTTGTTGTTTTTCTCATATTTGGTCCCTACAAAATTTGTATTGCAAAAAAATCCCTGTGGTAAGCAAAAGTGCTCGGATTTGGTCCCTCTCAGACTAACTCAGTTAGACTCCTTCTGTTAAACCCCCTCACGTGCCTTGCACATGAGGGAATTTTAGTCCTTTAACTTACTTTTTTTGTTTTTCATTAAAATAATAGGCCACATGAACCAAATTTGCAATTTACTCAATCTAGTATTATATATATATAGTATATACATACATTAGAGTTTTCGGCCACCTCTAGCCAGCCACCTATCTTGTGCCCCCATCTGAAAACCTGTCGGCCACCTCTCGCACCCCATTGTGCATCGAACCATACCAAGAAATCGATAAGGAAATAGTGACGGGAAATCGCCGACACCACCTCCATCGTCGGTAACTCCATGTTTTACGGTTGTAGACGGCGATTCCAATTCCCCCATTATCTTCCGCTCTGATTCACTTTCTCGTATACCAATCCACCGTTGACAACGACTACACTCTAGCCGGAATTTGTGGCACGACAAGAATGTAGTGGGCGATGGAGATTGATTCAAGATTTCTGTTGCTAACGAACAACCTTCTGCAATGACTTTTGAGCTAATCTCAGATATCATACCATATCAATCGATACATCCAATCTCTCTTCGGTTTTGCTAACGGAATAAATAAAAACATAGATTAGATGTTTTATGGTTGAAATCTTGCAAATTTGTTGTTTACGTGATTAAGTTTTGTTTGTTTTTCTTCAAGAATTTTTATCTCCAAACTCCGAACAAGACTTGTCCAATGGAAGATTTGATAGGAATTTTAAAGTTTTGAATGTATGGATTCGGTACAAACCTTGCAATTTGATTTTAATTTTAATATTAAGAACAAAGAGGGTATCATTGATTGGGTGTGAATAGAAAAAGAGAGGCAAGGGGGAGATATAAGGGATGCTCGTGAATGGAAAGAGAGAGGGGAGAGGGAGATATGGGGAAGGTAGTCGCACCAGCAGGGAATATATAAATATATATATATATATATATATATATATATATATATATATATTATAACTAGTGGGGGTAATGGTAGTAGGTTCTCTATGAAATGGAATGGTCCATTCACTACCTGCAATGGTTTGAGAATCAATCTGGGCTGGAGGTATCATTTGTATTCCTGTAGAAGACACGATTTGAACGATTGAATCAATATCAACATTATACTGGCTTCCAGTAGATCTAGTTAACCTTCCAAGAAAGATTATTTCTATGGCCAGATTTCTACCAAGAAAACTTTCATATCTAAGTGTATGAATCTGCAAAGTTATATGTCTACAGAAATCATTTACACTTAATGAAAAGTTTTGAGGGGCAATATAAGCAACACCTATATTGTTGTTCATATCTATTTCCATGGTTTCTATTATAGCTTGATCAAGATTAGAAAATCTATTGTCAATCAAAACTACAAGAGCTTTTGTTCCTAAACCAGTTCTATGGAGACCGACAAATCATGTCTAGCTCAGTTGGTTTCCCCAAGGGCGGTAACATCCTGGGAGGGGTTGTGGATGGTATCCCAATCTACCCGAGTTCGAATCCAAGGGGAGTCATTCTAAGGGCATGAGAAGTACCCAGTCCTTGGGCAGGTCTAGTCGTTGACTAGGCTGCCCCCCAACCCAGTCTTAAGACTGTGGTTGGGCTCTAGGTTCAGCGTAAGCTGTGCCGGGACAGGGACGAATTAGTGGGCTGCCCGTGGATGCCCGATACCGCCGGGGAGGTGTGCGTTCGTGTGTGCGTGTGTTCGTGGTAATCGTTCGTTGGTTCGATGCCGCTATGCCTTCCAAAAAAAAAGTTCTATGGAGACCTTTTACTGCAATAGTTAAAAGTCCAAAATGCAAAGTGGTTTGGTTTGCATTTCTTAGTCTAAGGCTAGCTTCTATAGTCATTAGATTAAGAGTGATAACTCTTCCTTGAGGAACAGAAAGATTTTGTAAACTATGGTCTAAAGAGACCAGTGTTTCTTTCAAAAATCCCAGTAGCATATAATCTGGTGGGATTAAAAGCTTCTAGTTGATTATTGTTAAGAAGTTGTACACTTCTATCGACATTAATCATATCTTCAAGTCTAGAATTAGATCTTGAGGATCTCCTAGAGAAAAGTCTTCTTAGAGTACTGAAATGTAGTCTAGTGTCTTATCTAACCAACTGAGCTCTGTTATCAACAGATTCATTTTCTTGTAAAGTTCTAGAACGTCCAAGAAAAGGGGTTCTTCTTGCCATTACTTTTGTAAACAAGAAAATTCATCTTGACTTTAGGGTTGTTTTTCTTTTCAAAAGTTGTTGAAAGTTTTGAAAACTGATCAGCAAGCTTATCAATATCAGAAGATTTTGGAATTTCTTTAACAGAAATTTTGTCAATCTTGTGATGTAAAGATACTAAAAGAGCAATAATTGTTTATTTTTTGAGAAACAAGCAATTTGTTTGAGTCTGAAAGAAGATGACTTGTGTCACTGTATCCTGAAGATTTAGGCAAATATTTATCACAAAAACTTGAAGCTTCTTCAAGGATTTTTCCTTCAAAATTAAAGTTCATTTAATTGAGAACCAACTTCTCAAGTTGTTTTAAATGAATTTTGATTTCTTCAAACTGCTCTTGGGAGTTTTTCAAATTTTCAAGAACTTTGTCTTTTGAAATAGAATCTTTTGGGTTTTAGTCTTTCTGACTTATAACTAATAAATTGTATTTATTTTCAAAACTTACAAGTTTTTCTTCAAACAAAGAAAAAGTTATTTTAAGATATTCTAATTTGTTTTCCAAATCATGAATAGCTTTGTTTTTCTTGAGCATAAAATCATGAATAGATTTCCAGAGACTGGTGTTCTTATTCTGATTATATTCAAGATTTTTTCCAAGACTGATAATTAAATCTACAATACTGTTAAGGTGACTATTTTCACTGTGAAAGAGATGTTTATTTGTTTCTATGAATCCAAGATCTCTAAATCCTAGAGAGAGAAAGTAGAGACAGAGAGCAATCCATCTTAGTAATCATTGGCGCTGTGTTCTTCAAAATCCATCTTCTATATCAGCATGGACCAACTAAGCAACTTTACAAAGCTTTCTGACTTTAAAAAAAAATTCTTCTCAGCATCTTTCAGTTTGAGTTATCTTTGCTACCTTGACAAGATTGGACCAGATTGGAATAAATTTGAACGAACAGTTGATTCACCAGCTTGTGCTCTAGACGACACACCTCTTTTAAATGACCTTGAATGAACAATGGTGGTCGGAGTAGGAACAGCAAAATATGTAGTATAACTGATAAAATAGAATCTTGATCAACAGATAAACTTTGGAGCTCTTTGTCTCTTTAACATCTCCTTAATCTTCTCCCCCTCATGACCTTGATGATCGGCATCAACTTGGTCATGCAAATGTTGGAGACGAGACAGCTTAAGATCTGCAAAATCAAAGAAAAGGAAAAACAGGGAAGGTTTGCGCTACACATTGATGGCGCAAAGAGAGGTTTGCGCGACCAACTGTTGGCGCAAAGCTGACTTGAAATCAGAAAAAATTTACCTTTTTAAGCTCTTTGACTCCCCCTACACTAATGCACTAGATATGACAATTCAAGTTAGCATTCATGTAGAAAATCAGATACTCCCCCTCAAAAACAGAATTTCTCCTTATTCACTCCCCCTTGAATAATGCACAAACCCATTAAGATATAAATGAGAACACAATGATTGAAACATCAATGTAGAAAGAAAAATATACTGAATATGCATTTTGAAATGACTAAATATATAAAAATTTAAACAGAAACAAATAAAATTCTACTTAGTAAAATATCACAATAAAATCCAACAGATGAAATCAAATGTATGTTTTTGGATACAGAACCAAGTTTTATTGCATATCAAGTTAAGACATGTTCAGTTTCAAAAACTTTCATCAATGTATTTAGTGTGCTCGCATGTGAACTCCGATTAGCTTCAAGAAAATGCAATTCTAAAAATATAATAGAGAACTTTGCATGTAATCACACCAATCCATCAAAAATTCAGATTTTCACAAGTTTATAGGTTTATTGCAACTCAAACATATCACCAAGTATCATGAGATGTGTGCTCATTGGCATCTTTTAGCATTGTGCTCTATGGCATCTTTACATGAGTGTGCTCTTTGGCATCTTTTAAGCTTGTGCACATTGGCATCTTTTGAATCAACAAGTTTATTAAGTAAAGAACATGCCATAAACGTAACTTTCTATCTGACCCTATTGCAGGATTTGGGTCAGCCGCTCCCAGACCAGTTAGCCTTAGGGGACTAGGTGTCAAGCACCCCTTAGAACTTACTTTCCCAGATCAGAAAGGCTACATCGACACATCCTAAACCCATTCATACCAGTAGAACATGACTTTCTATCTGATTCTATAGAAGGATTTGGGTTCGATCACTCTCAGATCAATTGACCTTAGGGGACCAGATGACAAGCATCCCACAGAACTTACTTTCCCAAACCAGAAAGGTCACAGGTACAAACTTTTAAACTTAGAGATTTCTGATTTATAAGAATTTAATAATCATCTCAAACACAAGGTTTTAGGTCTAAGTGCTTAGCCCATATTTTCATTACGATCCAAAATTCCAACTTTTTAGGTTTTCTAAGCATTGTAAACTATAAATATTCCGAATCACACAACTTTAAAGTAATATCAAAAGCTACAAACATGTTGCTGACTTTTCGACATTTGGTAGACTTGAAAGTTGAACATGTAAAACTTTGATATAAACAAAGCAACTTGAAAATTTATCCTAGACACACATTTTATTCAAAAGAAAGAAAAATTGTAAAACTTTTACTTTATAGAATAAAATTTGTAAAGGTTTAAACTTTTAAATTCAACATGCCGAGATTTAAAAATAGAAATATTTGATTGGCAAGTCTATATTCAGTTGAAACAAAATATAATTCAATAATATTATCTTCCACATAATGTATAAAGAATATGTGTCTCATTCGAAAAAATTGGGTTGAACAAATTCAGGAGTTGAAATAAATGTGCTCAGATTCTTTTAAAAACATTTGAGAAAACTGGAACAACATCATTATCAGAGATAAATGCAGCGGAATAAAAGTAGATGTACTTACAGTTTCTCATTAGTCAGAAGCTTAAAGAATTGAAGAATGAGTCCTAGACTGACATGTCTAGAAGTCAATGTCTTTGAAGCACGGGTTCTAAGCTGATGTACTTAGAAGCCAAAATGTTGACAATGAAGTCCGGGTCTTGAGCTGATTTACTCAAGAGTCATTGTTCTCTTACTCCACCTTGACATGAGGTGCCTGCAACTTAGAATCAGTTTGAGATTTTGGTACCCACTTGAATTTGGGCCCATGTTTGTTAGTTGCAGTTCGTATGGGGAAATATTTATTAGATTTAAGACGAGAAGCACGAGAAAGATCATCAGAATAATAAGCACAGTCATCAGATGAATACAAAGCATAATCATCTGAACTAGAATCAGAAGAAGAATATGAGACATTTTTGGAAATTTGAATCATTTTCTTTATTGAATATTTTGAAATTTTCTTACAAACAGCACATGAATCACTTTTATAATATATGTCTACATATCTATCTCCATCAGTCTGAGATTCATCAGATATCCGCTTCATTCTCCAAATATGCTTTGATGATTTGCTCAAAGTCCTATCTGAAAGATTAGAATCAGAAGAATTAGAACAGTCAGAAATAACTTTATCTTGTTTCTTTGACTTCTATCAAAGTACATTATAAGACCAAACCTATAAATACAATGATTACTATAAAATCAGACTTAACAATT
Source organism: Arctium minus (assembly GCA_954870635.1). Lineage (NCBI taxonomy): Eukaryota > Viridiplantae > Streptophyta > Magnoliopsida > Asterales > Asteraceae > Arctium > Arctium minus. The sequence goes on along the minus strand of OX941080.1, from coordinate 114,874,308 downwards.
TCTTTATAAAAGGAACATTTAAAACGATGCTCATTAGAAGAGATAACAGTTCTACTTGCTTGAGAAATTTCTAAATTAAGATAATCTATACTATTCATACAAAACTAAATACAAGAAAATAAAACAACCAGATAATAACAAAGTAATAACACCAAGATACATAAAAGCAAAAATAAATACAAGCTCTGATACCAAGAGGATACGGGGTAATTCAAGAGAAAATTAACTAAATTTTTTCTTAAATAAGACCATATGATGGGTTGGAACGCAGTTACTAGTGTAAAAATACACTAAATCTGGGCCTCAGCGAGGTTAAGGTATAGACTGTATGATGCCAAGTTCCACTGCTATTCCTTTTCAAGGAGATTGAAGATTCTCTATAATGAAATTAATCCATGTAGAGTATGTCCAATGATTTTTGTTGAAGGCTGACCAGGCTTCAAACTTAACTTCGTTTTTGATTTTAGGATTAAACCAAAAGTTTTGAGAAAAAATATTTATATCTTGAAAAACTTTTCTAACTATAAGATACTTAATATCAGGATAAAGCAAATCGGAAGCTAGAAAATATGTAAGATTCTTTTTTAGATTTTTTTAGATTAATATTTCATAATCAACATAACACAAACATTTACAGGGACAATTACAAACATAATGATGAGTTTTGGAGAAGGTACCAAGGCATTTTTTAGATAAATGCATTAAAATATAAGGAGATTGAAATAAATAAAAGATTTTCTTTATGGAGGAAAAGGGATTAGAAAACCAATGTATCAGAGGTTGTTAGTCTTCATATGATTTAGATAAAAGAAATTTATCATCTTTTTATATTAAAATTTTAAGAAAACTAAGATCTTATTTATGAATATTATGACACCCATCTTTGTGACTCTGTTATCACTACTTGAAAACATTTTTTAATTAAACCTATGAAAGCTGATTTAAAACATCTTTTGAAACTCACCTTTTTGGACTAATTCGTACTATTCCCCTAAAACGCCTTCATCATCGGCTATCAGCGGGTACTGGTCCGAGGTTAAACATCCTTACGTCTTTTGTTTCAAAGAAATTTTAAGACTTTCAAAGAACTAATTAGAACAATTTTTCAAAAATACGACTAAGACATCTCTTAGAAGTTTGGCTCACTGCCTGACAATTATACCTTTGCCATGTAGGTATGAACTAACAGATACAAGATTTCTTCATGATATAATTTATAAGATCTCTTCTTCTTATAATAAAAATATAAAAAAAAAATAAAACACTTTTAACTTTATCATATGAATTTTCACAACATGAATTGGATTTCTTAGCCTAAGGACTTAGCCTGCCATAAGAAATTATGATAAACAATACTAACCTTGTATTATACAGTCGGATGATTACAAATCTTCAAACTTCTTACAAATTATAAGAAAACTAGATATTTCCTTACTTGCACTCTTGCTTTCAACTATGATACAAGCACACACTTCAACTTATCAACTTATGTTTTTTCACCGTACTTTAAACTAAAAATATAGGTACATATTTATAGGAGCAAAAAGCAGAAATGACCGGCTACCGAAGGCTATAACCGGATAGAAAAGGCATTTGTCGTTGATCGATAATGGAGGAAAAAGGAGCCACTTGTCACGAAAGATTCCATCTTTTTTTAAAAAGTCGGGTCCCACATGGTTGCATTTTTCAAAAGGCTTCGAGAAAAGGATGAGTAAGAAATTCAGAAATATTCTTAGCCGTCCACGTAGTGTCCTTTACAGCTGTAGAATAACAGGTGTAATATTCGATTTATCAAGCGATCATACTTTTGTATTTTTGTCCTTGATTGAATAATTCAGCCATCTTCTTGTTTTGTAAATGAGTGTCCATCTATCTGTAATATCTTCATCATCTTCTTCAAAGAAATTCAGAAATGCATAACTTGCCATTGGTGATGGAATATATATCTTGACAGTAGGAGACTCTCCAAACAAAGAATAATCATTTGAGAGAAGAACTTCAGAGTTCCAAAAGAAGTCTGAATAATGAACATGTTGGAACCAAATTTTTGTATCTTCAATTCTTTGTCCAGTAATGAATTGCCAACAAGGATTATTGGGCATAAGTTCACTGTCCCAATCTGATGAGAATGCTTTAGTTATTATCTTGATAGCTGAACAACTAGGTTCAGGTTCAGATTTCCAGAATTTAGGAGGAGAAGCAAATATATCCAAAACTATGACAGAATCATCATATTTTTGAACTAAAGAAATTGCTTGCTTGACTCGAGAAGGGAGCCACTCCACTTGTTTAATGTTCGTAAAGATTAGTCCGCAGAGTAATCCATACTTGAAAAGATCATGAAAACTGATTTTTTTCTTTTTTGAATTTGAGTTCAGATGCAATGTTCAAATCAATCTGAACAGTTCTAAAAAATCTTTTCTTTTCATTTTCTGGTACAAGAATTTCTTCCGGTTGTACTGAAAAACCTTGAATAGGTGATCGTGAAATAACCATCAGCCATTCTTGAAGTTTTAAAAAGGTTTTAAAGTTGATGTCAGAGAGATCAACTAAATCATGTAGTTGAGAAAAACAGTTTAGTCTTGGTAAAGTTAATTGTTGTGTATTAAGATCTTCCACCATTGGTGATTTACCTTTATCACTCATCTGTGAAGATGAAGAAGATGTCATACAAGTGTTTTTCAAAGTGAGTCCATGAATGAAGTCCGATTTTTCTGTTTTCACAGATTGTTCATGTTCAAAGATAGGGTCTAAATAATAATTAAAGCCTACTTTTTCATGAGCAACTTTGAGACATTCAGAAAAACTTTGAAAGCCCTTCCATAAAGAGAGAAGGGGTCTCTGATGCTCAATCTGGGCAGCAATATTTGTCCAGTTTTTGTAAATTCCCTTTTTAGGTCCAGTCATTAATAAATAACATGAAAACCTTTTAGGGTCTTGTTTTATTTCAATAAATGGGAAACCGAGTTAATAATAAAAATTTTCTCATTGGTTTGGCCAAGTTTTGTATCAAGGTTTCATATGGCATTATATATAGAAGCTTCCTCTTTTGTAAATCTAGACCTTAAGTTGAAAATAAATTTTTTATCTGGAGGATAAACAGGAATAAACTGTCGACCAACAATCATATTATCTTTTGTAGTTGGGAGATTTTCCTTTTCTACAACTCTTGGTTTAGGCATCCTGCAAAATTAAGAAAGAGGATTAAACCTTGAAAGAAGACCAGGAATAACATTTGTTTTTCCATTTATGTGTTCTAAATTGAATTTTATTCCTTTGCCAATAATGTACTCATTAAGCTTTAACCATCTATTTGACAAAAGTTTGGATTCTTTCTTTCTATCTGCAAATTTTACCAAAGCTTCACAGTCAGTTCTGAGTGTGATTTCTTTCTTTCCTGTTAGAAAGAGAGCAAAAGATTCAAAAGAATTAATAACAGCTAAGACTTCAAAGTCTAAAGATGTTAATCTTCCTTTTTGCTTTGTAAATTCCAGAGGCATATCTACAAATTTGTTCTTCATGAATAGAGGAGTATTTAGAAGGTCTTTTTAAAAGAATTCCTCCCCATCCATATTCAGAACCATCAGTTTGAACAATTAAATAATCAGAATCTAATGGCATAGCCATTTTTGGGAGATTCATAACTATCTTTTTCAATTGTTGAACAAGTTTAATATCCTCATAATTAAAATTTCTTGTTCCTTTGACTGATGTTTTGTTATAAAGAGGTCCAGTATATATTTCGAAAGATTCTTGATAAAAGGTCTAGCATAATTGAGAGAACCTAAAAAACCTTGAAGTTGTTTTAGATTTTCTAATTTATCTCGATAATCAAGAATTTTCCTTGAAATATGTTTCTGAAGCTTTATTTTTCCTTTTGCTATTTCTACACCAAGAAATTCAATGTGTTCCTTTAAAAGTTGCATTTTCTTGAGAGAAATCACCATTCCTTCTTTTTCAAAGATTTTAAAAACAGTATACAAATGTGCATAGTGTTCATTTTTATCTTTTGAGAAAACCAAGACATCATCAATATAAACACATGTAAAATTAGATAAGTGTCTAAAACAGTCATCCATTTTTCTTTGAAAAACTTGAGGAGCATTTTTCAAACCAAAAGGCATAACCTTCCATTCAAAATGTCCTTCACTACAAACAAATGATGTCCAAGGGATAGAATCTGGGTGCATTTTTACTTGCCAAAATCCTGATTTGAGATCAAATTTAAAAAACCATTTTGCACCTTGGATTTTATTTAAAAGGATTTCTTTTGTAGGAATACAATAGCCATCAATATGGGTATTGTCATTTAGTCTCTTATAGTTAAAAACCATCCGAGATTGGCCACGCTTTTTCTCAGATTCTTTTTGAACTATAAAGGCTACAGTTCTATGCTTAGAAGTGCTTCTTGTAATTACTCCTAACTTGAGTAATTGGGAAACATGCATTTTGAACTCTTCAATAGTCCAATTATCATATTTTGGCATCCCTGTCTTAATTACCAAGTTTGGATTAATTATTTCAGGTTTACAGAAAATTTTGTTTCTATCCCAAAACTTATCTGGGACTTCACCAATAATTTCTGTTTTTTGTAAATGATCCACCATATGTAAAATGTCTTCATAAGTAAAGGTTTTACTTATGAGTTTTTGATTTAAAATATGGGGTTTTACCAAATTATATGATAAGTCTAAAAAAGAATAATCTTTAAAAGAGTCATCAGTTTCAATTTTCCAAAGTTCATCAAAGTCTGGAAAATCATCTGTAGTCTTCTTAGGACTAAGTACTGCTAGTTTTTTGTACAACTGTTATTTTCACAAGAACAGTTATCAGGGGTACAAACTAGTCTGGGTTTTGTAATGCGGCTTTTTCATCATTACTTCCACCATGCTTTCGAGCGTACTCTAAAATAATAGGTGTAAGGGTGGTGTGTTGAGAAAAAAAGACATAATCTCTACATATTGTAAAGGATCTGTCCTTTGCAAGTAAAAAATTTAATCCAAGGATTAAACTAATACCATGCAAGTCATTTAGAGGTGCTACCCAACATGTTTCCATAGAAAATACAGTTGACCATTCTTGACAATTTGTTTGAAATTGTAAACGAATGTTTTTCAAAAAATGAGTAGTCAAGTGTATTGTTCCATAAAAAGTCATTGACTTTAGAGGTGTCTGTGCTTCTACCAAATTACTAAGTAATTGTGGAGGTAGGATAGAGGCATCTAAAGTAGATTGTGTTGCTCCTGTATCAATAAAAGCAGGAAGTTGAAATTTCATGCCTTTTGTTAACCAAGGATTTTGTGTTAACCTTGTTAACTAATCTGGACCCTTAATCTTGAAAATTAATGGTTGTGATTAAAACAGTTTTTTAAATTAAAAAAAAGGGAAAAAAATGGGTTCAAATTTGATGTTCCTATATGAACAAGGGTAAAAAGGTAAAATTGTATTTGTTGATAATCAAGGAAAGGTATCAAATCCCAAAATATTCGGGATCACGTCTTCTACTCTCTTTGGTGTTGGCATAATTTGCTATGTGCATATATGCACGATTATTGGTGTGCATATATGAAGATTATTGTTCATATATATGAATGTTTTTGAAGGGTGGGTTAGGGTTTATTGTTCATATAAAAAACAAAATATTTTTGTTACTGTTTAGAATTTGAATATAAGAAAAATAAAGAGTTGCATATGTAATTTGCTATGTGCATATATGCACGATTATTGGTGTGCATATATGAAGACTGGTTGTCCATTAATGTGCATAAATGCACTTTGTGAAGGGTGAGTTTATTGTTCATATATATGAATGTTTTTGAAGGGTGGATTAGGGTTTATTGTTCATATAAGAAACATAAGATTTTTGTTTATTGTTTAAAATTTGAATATAAGAAAATTAAGGAGTTGTATATGTAATTTGCTATGTGCATATATGCATGATTATTGGTGTGCATATATGAGGACTAGATATGCATGATTATTGTTGCTTGGCTAGAAGCATCTTATTCTTGTAATATTCGGAGTTTCGGACTTTTGGTTTTCGGCAGTCCTTGGCAAAGTGACCGAGTCTACCACAGTTGTAGCACTTCATCAATTCTTCCTTCTTAAACTCTTTGGCTCCATCCTTCTTCTTGTCTTCTGGTCTCTTTTCTTCAACTTTCTCCTTCTGCTTGTAGTTATTCGGACCAGACGAGTACCTCTGACTGTTGGAGTTTGGATTTTTATAGAACTTCTTTTGGAAAGCCTTGGTTAACATTAGCATGGCTTCCTTCAGTTGATCACAATCGTCAGAGTCAGACTTTGCCTCACTATCAGCCTCATCTGATTCAGATGCTATTGCCTTCTTCTTCTTAGACTTTTTCTTGACCACAAGAGCAACTGGATCAGCAACTTCTTTGTCAGCCTTTTTCATCTCAGCCTTGATTTCATCCACCTCTTCCTCATTCTGTTTGAGGATTTCATAAACTTCATGAAGTGGAATGTCCTTCAGATCTTTCAACTGCCTCATTTGTTTGGTGAATCTCTTCCACTCTGGCTGAAGGTTGCTGAGAAATTTCACATTCAACTCAACTTGAGATTTGTTGATCTTGTTCTTGCTGAGCTCATTCAGCAATGTGACAAATCTGTCATAAGTGGCTTCGAGTGATTCTCCAGCTTTGGCTTTGAATTCTTCATAATTATTCAAGCAGTTGGAAACTTTAAGTTGGTTGCCGACTTTTGATCCAATCATCATCTTCTCCAATTGATCCCACATTTGCTTACCGGTAGCATTGTAGCTATCAATCTTGATATATATTTCATTTGGTATGCCTTGGAGAATAAATGATCTTGCCAGCTTGTCACCCTTGTGTCTCTTCAGCTGATCTTCCGAATATTCACCAATCGATAATTTATACTCTGTCTCTTCTTCTTCACCATTTTCTCCGGCTACATTGACAACCTTGGTCGGAGGTGTCATGATTCCTTCATTCAGAGATTTTCTGATATAGTCTCCCAAATCATGTCGATCGATGAAGTCCAAGAATCTGTCCTTCCATTGCTCATACTCCCCCTTGAAGAGTATTGGTGGCTTCACATCTGTTCCGATAGCAAGAGCTTCCCGAGACATCCTTACTGGTATGATTAGAAATCAAACTTATCTGGTATTGAAGACAATCAACTAGATGGAGATAGTTAGAAACAAGATAAAAACCACACTAAAATTTTTTCAGAAAAATAAATTTCCAAAAATAATTAAATGCAGTGCTCTCAATCAGTATAAAGCACAAATAGATTAAACACAGTTAAAACTGGTGCAAAAATCAGATATTTGCCAAGGACAAAGGTGCAAAGGACGGTTTGCACGAGAGGCAGGTCGCGCAAAGAGAGGTTTGCGCTAGACACGGGTGGCGCAAAGTAGAAGTTCGCGTGAGAAGCAGGTGGCGCAAAGTTTCAGTTTGCGTGAGAAGAGGGTCGCGCAAAGTAGGAATTGCGTGAGAAGACTGTGGCGCAAAGTGAGAATTGCGCGAATAGTGGGTCACGCAAAGTGCGATTTGCGTGAGCCTTGGGTCGCGCAAACACTGTTGTCGACCGGGATTTTGTTTGACCGGTAAGATACTTGGACCGGTAACTTGTTTCGACCGATAAAGTGTTGACCGATATTGTGATTCGACCGATAAAGTGTTGACCGGTATTGTGATTCGACCGATAAATTATATGAACCGATATAGTGCGGACGACCGGGGAGGTCTGTGAGTGTATCGGTCGACCGGTATGGATGGTGGACCGATACGTTGTATGGACCGATAAAGGTATTCGACCGATATTGGCTTAGACCGATAGAGGTTTTCGACCGGTAAGAACAATGTATGTCGGGCGACCGATAGAATAACAAAGATCGATGAGAACAGTGTATGTCGGGCGACCGATATGTTCTTGATGTTTTTCGACCTAGATACCAAAATTCAACCCATAAAATACTCGATAACACAAATTAAACTATCAAACTTTGCCAAAACGATTGATTAACCAACTAGAACTTATTGCAATCAATTAATTTCAATAAAAACCACTCTAAGGGAGATTTGATTTATGACACAGTGTTGACTCGTGAACGAACCTAGAACAGCAAATTCATCAAATTGATAATCAAAATCGATGCGATACTCAAAGTAATCAATACCCAATCATGATAATAGGCAAAACAAACACAATCCAACCAATAACAACTTGAATGAACAATTACACAAAAAAAACTATGAATCTTTGACAGAAAAATAGAACCGAACAAAAGTTATTCAATTCAATCTGTAACTTGCTCTGATACCAATTGTGTGTCCCAGTGAATAATCATTCAATCAAGTAAACAAATAAACAATACGATAATGCAAACCTGATATTGATTATCAAACGATTCAAACGATTACAAGTGTTCTTGACCAATCTCTTTCTCTCTGTATCGCCTCTGCTCTCTCTATCTTTTTCTCTTTATGTACGGCGCAAACCACAAGCAGCTAGCCTCCAATAATTAATTTCTCAATTTTCTCCCTTAAACCTAATTAACTCTAAACTAATATAATTTATACTTACGCCTTATTAGCCTAAAGGGCTTGGCTTGGCTATGCTTGGGCCCAACTACTAAAAACAACTATTAACTAAATTAAAAGACAAATAAAGAAAATACGAAAAACATACTTTGACTATTTATTACAAAAGGACCCTAGACTATTTGTTGAAACGACTTTATCAGCTTTGACTTCAGTTTTTCATCTTCAGATAATGATGATCTTGAATCCAATAAAACTGTGCTTTAACAATGTGCATAAATGCACTTAGTGATTGCATATATATAAGACGATTATTGAACACAATGAAGGAATGACAATTAAAAAAAAAAAGGAAAAAGAATCAAAGTTATGATAAGAAGATTAGGATAAACAATTAAAAAAACAAATCAATTCCATAATTATCTCAAATCCCATAAATATCTCATAATGTGATTATGATATAATATAATATTAATTAAATTTAAAATTCCTAATTCCTAATTTACCTATGCTAAAAAACGGTTACATATACTAAACCTAAAAAATATTTGAAATCCTATTGGTCTAAAATGGTTAACAAAGTTAACACAAAATCTTTGGTTAACAAAAGAAAGGGACCCTATATATATATATATATATATATATATATATATATATATATATATATATATACACACACACACACATAGACGGAGGACCAAACGAGAACAATAACTATTTAAAAGAACACGAGAACTAACAAAATCATTAGTGATTTTACATTAACGTGCAAAAAAGCCACGCGAACCTGAATCCGCGGACAAAATCCTTTTTTCGTGTGTTAATGTAAAATCACTAATGATTTTGTTAGTTCTCGTGTTCTTTTAAATATGTATTGTTCTCGTTTGAACCCGACTATATATATATATATATATATATAGAGAGAGAGAGAGAGAGAGAGAGAGAGCAAGTATATATATATATAGGGTCAGGTTCATTTGTTAACCACATTTTTTGTGTTAACTTTATCAACCATTATAAGCCCTTGATCTTGGAAATCAATGGTTAAGATTGAATATTTTTTAAAAGCCTTAATAAATGTACAGTTAATGAAAAATTAGGAGTGAACTATAGTGATAAGGGTATTTTGGGGAAAAAATTAATGAAATATTATGTTTTAATTTTCTCTTAATTAATGTTCCTTCCAAAAGAATCATACCCCCTGGTTCATTAGTGTTCATGAATCTGCATGTATTTGAACATTATTCTTCTAAAAGAATCGTAACCCCCGGTCCATGCATGTTCATATGAAGAAATATGAACATTATTACTTTTAAATATCATCTTCATATGAAAAAATATGATCAATATTACTTTTAAATATCATATTATATGAAGAAATATGAACAATATTACTTTTCAATATCACCTCGAGCATGTGCTAAGTTTATGTTATCTTAACTGACATCATATTCATATGAAGAAATATGAACATTATCTATACTATATTATAAAGCATGGATAAAAAACTCTTAAATACAAATTATTAGGCACAAGGTACCATCATTTTATGCAAGATTTTAAAAATCTCTTAATTTACAAGTATCAAAGCACAATATACATATTACTACTGCAGACTTCTAACACCCACCAATTTGGTATGTGCAAGACCTTCCTTTTATCTAGACCTTTTAATGTATCACTATTAATTAATATATTATCTATACTATATTATAAAAAACAAATAAAAAACTCTTAAATACAAATTATTAGTCATAAGGTACCATCATTTTATACAAGATTTTAAAAATCTCTTAATTTACAAGTATCAAAGCACAAGATACATATTACTACTGCAGACTTCTAACACCCACCAATTTGGTATGTGCAGGACCTTCCTTTTATGCAGACCTTTCCATGTATCACTATTAATTAATATATTATATTACTATAATTTTGTTTTAATTATATTATTAAATATGTAATTGGTTATTTTTTCTAGATATCATTAAAATATATAAGATAATCATTGAATTCTAACAAAATAATATTATATTATTAAGCCTAAATTAAACAAATTTATAAAAAAACTTTATCACATTCTCAAAACCATCCAAAATCGTACTGTAAATCGATAAAAAAATAAAATAAAATATTAAAATCATGATGTATCTCGCTGCATTGCACGAGTACGCTTTTAGTATTACTATAATTTTGTTTTAATTATATTATTAAATATGTAATTGATTATTTTTTATAGATGTAATTAAAATATATAACATAATCATTGAATTCTAACAAAATACTTAAATTTTTTTATATAAAAGCATTATATTATTAAGCCTAAATTAAACAAATTTATAAAAAAAACATTATCATTTTTTCAAAACCATCCAAAATCGTACTATAAATCGACAAAAAAATAAAATAAAACATTAAAATCGTGATGTATCTCGCTGCATTGCGCGAATACACTTCTAGTTACTTTTAAATATCATATTCATATGAAGAAAATATGAACAATATTACTTTTCAATATCACCTCGAACATGTGTTAATTTTATGTTACCTTAACTGACATCATATTCATATGAAGAAATATGAACATTATTACTTTTAAATATCACCTCGAACATGTGTGTATGCACCTACATACGAATCGCCTTAACTGAATATCCTCCATCCATATTCTGTGTTTCCCGCATCGACACGATTCCACCAATCGCACTACTATCGACGTCATTATATATGATTGAATTCATAACATTTGATGTCGTTGTTGCGTTCATTCCAGGTATGTTCATGTGTTTTATGATTTAAGAAAAATAGCATAAAATTTTCTGGAAAACAATGACTATACGATTTTATCAGACAAATGAACCGGAAAAACTATAATAATAATGGTTTGATTTAAAAAATTTGATGAAAATGGACAAAATTCTACAATCGTAACCTACAATAAAATTATGGAAACTTGAATCTTGTAACTCTCCAATAAAATTGATGAAAATTGGTTATTTAGAAAATGACTTTTGTACCCTTTTACATTAAATATCAAAATAAATTAAACATCACCCATTGCAATCCTATTGGTCGAGCAAAGTTCATAAAGTTAACAAAAAATGTATGGTTAACAAATGATCCTTGCTCTCTCTCTATATATATATACTTGCTCCCTCTCTCTCTCTCTCTCTCTCTCTCTCTCTCTCTCTCCATATATATATATATATATATATTTAATATCTTTTAGAGTAAATTGCAATTTTAGTCTCTGTGGTTTATTGTTTTTAGTGAAAAATGAATAAAATGGGCAAAATGGCCCATATACTCTCATGTGCAAGGCGCATGAGGGGGTTTAACGGAAGGGAGTCTAACAGAGTTAGTCTGATGGACCTAATCCGAGCACTTTTGCATACCATGGGGATTTTCTTGCAATAAAAATTTTGTAGGGACCAAATGTGAGAAAAACAACAAACCACAGGACCAAATTTGCAATTCACTTTTTTATTAATTTAATAGTTTTTGTTAAGTCTGATTTTATAGTAATCATTGTATTTATAGGCTTGGTCTTATACTGTACTTAGATAGGTTTTATCTGTGTATAAGCCAAGGGTATTTAAGTCCCTTTGGTTCTTGTGTCTTGTAACACTTTCACGCTTATTGAATACAATCCATACTTTGCGCTTTGAACTCTCTCTCTCTAGGATTTAGAGATCTTGGATTCACAGTTTTTTTAAAATAAATATAAATTTTCTTATTTATGTACTTGAATTTAAGAAATTTGATTTGTGATTGGATATATAAAATACTTTTTTGAGTAAATTACACTCTTGTCCCTGTGGTTTTCTCAGAATCTGGATATGGTCCCTATTTTGAAAAAAGTACACTAGACGTCCCTGTGGCATGCATTTCGTTTCAAGCTGGATCCCTGACACTAACAAAGTTAACTCTCTTCCGTTAACTAAGGGGAAATATAATCATTTAATTTATTAATTAAAAACAATTTTTAAATAACCAATTATAATATGACACATGTCTCACTTTTTCACTTTTTGTTCCTTTTGACCTTTCTCACCTCTCCTCCATTTGACTACCTAGCCGACCTCACCATCAACTTTTCCCCCACCTTCTCCACCTTTAAACCTGCAAATAGAAGAAACTCTCTTTTCCACCATTTTTAAAAACCCATTTGCATATATATATATATATATATATATATATATCTGTGTGTGTGTGTGTGTGTGATTATTTATAAACAACGATTTTCTTTGTCTTCCTCCCCAACAAGGACCACCGTCCATCTTCTTTGGTGACAACTCCGATGGATGACTATATATTATATATGATTTTTCATCCTCTCCACCCAAATTAACCCACAACCATTACCACCCACCCATCTGCAACTCTCATCACTTATAAGACACACACACATATATATATATATATACACACATATAGTATATGTATATACATACGCCAACAACTCTCAATCCCCTAAAAATACATATTTCACACACACACACCCTACATATATATACCTATAACATGCACAACAAATATATATTTACAACAGGTGTGTAACAACCCGATTCGCAAAAATAACGTATAAATGTCTCTAATATAAAACAATGCCAAACGACCCCAAAAAAACAATTCCAACAAGGTTTACTGAAACAACCTATTACACAACTGAGATTTAATACAGGAAATAACTAAATCTGAGGTCTTGCAGCAATCTTCCCCTATGCCACTCTTCTCGCCTACAACTCCTCTTGCCCTTGCTAGAACCCTCTGCTGGGCACTTTCCTGAAAATGTTTTTAGTTTTGAAAAGAGCGAGGGTTAGACTGAAAGGTCTAGTGAATCCCCTCTAACAACAATATTATACTCAACAGACATTCAAATGATTTATAAAAATAAACCGTTTCAGCTTTTAAGAAGACAATTACACTTTCAATAAACTTCTCAGCTCACACTACCGCCACCCTTAGGTGACAACGTGTCTGTGGCTCACATTGTCTTATTGGGACACCCCCCCAATGACATAAACGTAACACACAACCCCCGGTATGAGCACAGGCGGGACACCCCCCCGGACTTTGAGCATATTACACACTTTTGACCATGTATGCATACATTTCCACTAAAACAACGATAACAGAGATATCTTTAGCATTTGAATAAATCTCACTTGTAAACATTAAAGCAACATCATTTCAAAGCTTGTACATAAACTCACATACATAAACATACATACATAAAACATAACTTCTTCGTCATAAGAATCTTTAGTTCAGAAAACTCACCATTGGTCCATGATTAAATCCGCGCTCTAACAATCTCACGACCTACGATAACATCGATATACTCGTGAGACACCCTACAGGTAAAACAACTAACGAAGGTTATCTCCCTATCACTCTCTGTTGATCTTAAAGAGCGACCTTCTATAAAGGACCAACCAAAACCCACACTGGTAGAAAGCCTCACACGGCCCCTCGCCTTTCGGTCGTCTGGGTTCACGATCCTCGGGCTCCCCGCCCGGTATCCCCAACTCCCTCGGGCCCCCGTCTCCCGAGGTCACAGCCCAGGTCGCTCCTACCCCGGGGTTCCCGTCCCCCGGGCCAACTCTCCCCGGGTCCTATTGACCGGGACGCCCCCGCTCCATCCCGACTCCCGGAACCACGACTACACACCGGGCGCTCGACTCCCGGCCCGGTCGAAGATACACCTAGATGCGATTAAGGGTTCTGCACGAACCCCAGACCTCGAACCACATACCCAAGTTCTATAATCCAATGATTAACCTACCAACCTATGTGGGATTTGGACTCCCAACAACAATAATCAACCCATTAACATAATCAATCTTTAGGATTGATTTTAAGGAGTAAAAGAGGGTTTTTCAATCATTTCACTCAACCCTACAATCCAACATCAGACTCCATCCTTTTTAGAAAAGTCTTACTCATTCTACTAATTCAAACAGAGAAAACGTGGTCTTAGAAGCCTTACCTTGAAGAAGCTGAATATCAATCCCTTCCGATCATGTTCTCTCCTTCAATCTCCCAAAGAAAAGTTCCCTGCTCCTTTTCTCTAATCCAATTGCAGCCGCCAAAGAAAAATGGAGAAGATCCTTGGAGTACACACTTTTATTCAAAACTTACACTTAGCCCCTTGTACTTTGGGTCTTGAACAACTTTTCACCCAAACTCTAAAATTATCGATTCGAACCCGAATATTACAATATCCCCCCTCAAAAGAATTCCGTCCCCGGAATTCCATTGTTGAACAAACAAGGGTACTAGGACCTCATGTCCGCCTCCATTTCCCATGTTACCTCTTGCCCGTTTTATCCTATCGCCATTTCACTTTCGCCTGACGGTTCACTTTTGATCCGTACTTCTTATTTGCTTGCATACCTTTAGAAGGCATTGTCGTCAAACTTCCAATAAATTCTCTTAACTAGAGGCCTGACGCCTGAAACAGATTTTCCTCGTACACTCCAGATAACTCACTATCTCTCCAACTCTTTTCAAAAACGCGGCCCAACACGATCTCCCCCTCAAATACGCCTTTTCACTCTATAGGAACGACTTCCGTAACAAGTTACACCCTCTCAACTTGAGATTTTCAAATCTCGCGTTCTTTTAATCATATCAACTTAACTTCACTCTGATGTCTGAGATATTATGCCAGAACCAAAGCCATACCATTTGACAGGTTGATCGTACCAGATGTTGTCCGTTTTGTCCACACACCTAGACTCACGATTTTAAACGCGTCTCTTTACGGTTTTACATTCATTTTACTCCTTTTCACTAACGAACTTCACCGGAGTTAGAATCTCAAAGACGTGCATCCCAGACTAAGATAATAACCTCTCAAATTGACAACTTAGCACAATGTCAACCTTAGACATCACCATGAACCCACCGTTGTGATTTTCTTCATCCAGCATCCCATCATATCAAAACATCTTCTCTCAACACTACATACGCCTAGTGCGAAAGGCACCTTCTTTCTCAAACCATAAAGGTCACCACTCACCGATGTTGCACAACTCACACGTATTAAACGTACGTTGTGCCAAACGCCATCACTCCAACCTTTTATCTGAAAAACATAAAGCTTCTACCACTCGCCACTTTCATAGTCCGTTTGTTCCAATTGACCGATTTAATATGACGCATACTTCAGTTTCTCATCGCATCCACCATCGTCCAACCATATGTACAATAAAACCCAAACTTCACCTGCTCAATACGGAGTGACCATGCTCACACAAACTATTCCATGTAGTTTAACACCGGATGGTCGACTCACTTGGAATCCTTTCCACACAATACCATGCTTGACACTATGTTCCTTTACTCTAAGTACTACATCCAACCCCTTCTTCCCTTCCTTCTCAAAGCCTTCAAACCCACTTCTGCACACCGGCTCACTGACTTGCAGTGCAAGCTTTAAGCCAACCGCATGATTTATATTACTCAACACCCAAACTGCAATGTACGCCATAATCTCTTTCTCACACTCATGTTAGGGGTTTTTAAACTTACTAACGGCAAAAATCTGGAAACACCATTCTACATTTTGAATCAATTGACAAACTTCATGCTTTCAGATTTCCCGCCTTCCCGACATAATATCTTCACTCTCTTCTCAATGCGGGAAACACTACTCACCCAACATTGCCTTCTCCAATCATGATTCTCAGTGTGTCGAAAACACATTTACAATACTTTACTTAGTCAACCGGTTACTCTCCATTCTTACGCGAGGTAATCAACCAAGCTCCTCCAAAACATTACTCACTACTCGAAAGCACAATTCTCACTCCCCCGAACAGGATTGCTTTATCTGCTAAAGTTCCTTTACAATCAAGGAATGCTTCGACCTTCTCACGAATTTTCCTGTCTCCTACATCACATCATAAACTAAACGATTCGACATTTCCAACAATATTTTACCGGGTTAAGATGAACTCCCTCATCGACCCTTCGCGAGCCAGAAACCTAAGGTTCCTATATGAAGCTGCCACCATCAAATACTCGAACCCATTAATCTCAAGGTAACAATGCCACTATACCAACCAACACTCAACTGCCACCATAAATAACAAGACACTTTTGAGAGTTCATCAGAAATCTCTGAACGAGGATTCCCGCCTATCCTTAGTCGATATCAGCAATAAAAATCCACTACTTGATTTCATGGAAAAACTCCTTACCATGCCAACGACTTGTACGACCACCAAGGCATAAAATTACACTAACTTATCCAATGTCCATTACCACAACACACCCTCTTACTATAATCGAGATCTTCCCTAATACTCGGTACACAAACAGGTACCGATCTCTTCGTGTTGCTCATGACACCACTAACTGAAATAAGGTCATTTCATGACTTTGCCTCTATAAATCTGGATAACAACCAAAATCATGATCATCTAAATCACTCAACCTGACCTCATTCCTTGCCAGATCATTGCGATATACCAGAACAAATTCATGTAGTCGGTAAGATTTAGCGTACTATCTCACAGGTCAACTCGCTCGAAGTACAACCACCCTGATAGCTCCATATACCTTATTCCCACACGAGCCATCAGAACCTCAAGGGAATTTTACCTGACCCACTAAAGGTCTTCCAATTCCGCCAAGACCACTTGAGGTGGTTCTATACTATGCCAAATACACATCACATTCGTACAACCCTTGCTTCCTTCCGAAAACTCAAAAGATGCAACCGTAACCACTTCCTCATTCCCAATTACCCAACAATGGCCTTAAACATTGACCGTTGACTTCACAAACGCTTCTGACCAACAAGGATTCTCAAAGAAACCCACTCTTTCCAACGCATCATAGCCACCTCGATGCCCCACCGACTTTGCATGTTGAAGGCACAAGACTTACTTGCTATAATATGATTACTAAACCACCTCAAACTCCGGCTCGATGTCGATGACTTTTATTCCAAAAATTCCAACGCTACTTATCAACATGTTGCTAAAAGAGGCATCTTAACAGCTTCGGATTTCACTCCGACAACACCACCCATCGACTACCATATCACCAGTTACCGATAGATGCGCATGCTACCACTAAACGAAGCATCCTTAACTTCAGAGGCAAAGGCTCCCGATAACCCCTGCCTTTCCCTAGTGGGAATGCCAAGGTCATGAATCGACCAGCAACGGCTCGAACGCCAACCTTCACTCTCCACACCTTCCCTGCTCCTTAATCGCGATGCTTCCTTACGACCTAGAGAGTTCATAGCTTTCATGCATGACAATACACTAGTTTGAAAACATTTGACACGTTTAAAAACCGACAAGTATTCCACTACAATACAAGCTTGAGTGTACACGACACCACTCCGGCATAACTGAATAGCCATGCGAGACGATTTCATATATCGTTCTTACTTGACTCCACGAATAAATGAACTTCATACAACCAAAATCGATGTTGGGACCTTTAAAAAAATATTTTTAATAAAACTTTACTCAAGCAATTCATGAAATTATAACAAAATTACTTATACCGGGTTCAAATTTTAGCACACCATGCAATAAACTTGCCCTTTTCCAAAACCAACACACGTTTATACACGCTATCTCATTTTCAAAACAAATGTCTCATAAGGTGCACACACACTCCAATATACATGGCATGAAAGACTCAAGCAAATTATTCGAAACCCCATGTATGATACTCCTTTTTCATTGAAGGCTATTCACTCTCGTAAAGTCATCTGCTTACATTCACACCAATTTATCACCGACCCTTACTTCCGACCAACCAGTCGGGTCCCTCGCAATTGCAACCACCTTCAGCACCAATATTTCCCAACATGCTTGCATGTCCAACCACTCTTTTACCACGACAACTAAAGATTTGTAGATCAAACGTCTTCACCTTGACCTAAAAATCTCACCAAAAATAGCTCGTATACATCTTATCCTTACTCCATATTATCAAACAATCCAACTATCAATCCTTACATTTGCCACAACCCTCGACACCAACGTTTCCCAACAACCTGGTATGTCCAACTACCAGTAACCACCACAACTATTGATTCGCAATTCCTGCGTCCTCACGTTGGTCCAAATAAACTTACCAATAATAGCTCATTTCCATTCTATCTTCATTCCATTTTATTAGTTAACACGAATAACATCTCTCAACCACCCTCACCACCTTTCAACTTACTACAGATTCAAAAGGCTCAAATCTATTATTCGATTCTTGGGATTAACTCTCCTGATTCCCATTGATCGACACAACAAACTACCAAACCGACGACTCCCTTGGAGTGAATAGCTCACCTCCAATCGTCATTCTTCCCTTTTTGGACCCAAGAAGTTCTTCCTCAAGACGAAATGTCTACATCCCACATAATACTCATCCCAAATGGTATTAACCTTAAAACCATAAACGTGTTCACACAGCGCGCCAGACCAACGCTATCTTTTCAACGATAGAACTCACTACCCAAAACTACACCCATCGATTATCCCAACAGTAGTACTCGAGTATACCCATGCACCTGTAAATTCATAATGGCATTGGCCAGATGCAATTCTGAATTTACCTTACATGAGAGTCCTCACTATTGTCGTCCTGATTCTTGATAACCAAGGTATCTCTTAAAGGCTTTCTAAAATCTCAATTGTGTCCTCCTACTCCCCAGTTTAAGTTTAGGCCCATCCGGTCAACTAAATCCCTTAAACTATGGCTCTGATATCAATTGTAACAACCCGATTAGCAGAAATAACGTATAAATGTCTCTAATATAAAACAATGCCAACGACCCTAAAACAACAATTCCAACAAGGTTTACGGAAACAACCTATTACACAACTGAGATTTAATACAAGAAATAACTAAATCTGAGGTCTTGCAGCAATCTTCCCCTATGACACTCTTCTCGCCTACAACTCCTCTTGCCCTTGCTAGAACCCTCTGCTGGGCACTTTCTTGAAAAGGATTTTAGTTTTGAAAAGAGCGAGGGTTAGACCGAAAGGTCTAGTGAGTCCCCTCTAACAACAATATTATACTCAACATACATTCAAATGATTTATAAAAATAAACCGTTTCAGTTTTTAAGAAGACAATTACACTTTCAATAAACTTATTAGCTCACACTACCGCCACCCTGAGGTGACAGCGTGTCTGTGGCTCACACTGCCTTATTGGGACACACCCCCAATGACATAAATGGAACACCCCCCCGGTATGAGCACATGCGGGACACCCCCCTACTTTGAACATATTACACACTTATGACCGTGTATGCATACATTTGAAAAAATCTCTCATGTAAACATTAAAGCAACATCATTTCAAAGCTTGTAGATAAACTCACATACATAAACATACATACATAAAACATAACTTCTTCATCATACAAAACATTAGTTCAGAAAACTCACCTTTGGTCCTTGCTTAAATTCGCGCTCTAACAATCACCTACGATAACATCGATATACTGGTGAGACACCACACATGTGAAACAACTAACGAAGGCTATCTCCCTCTCACTCTCTCTTGATCTTAAAGAGCAACCTTCTACAAAGGACCAACCAAAACCCACACTGGCAGAAAGCTTCACCCGACCCCTCGCCTTCCGGTCGCTCGGGTTCACGATCCCCGAGCTCCCCGCCCGGTATCCCCAACTCCCCCGGGCCCCCGTCTCCCGGGGTCACAGCCCAAGTCGCTCTCACCCCGGGGTTCCCGTCCCCCGGGCCAACTCTCCCCGGGTCCTATTGACCGGGACGCCCTCGGTCCATCCCGACTCCCGGAACCACGACTACACACCAGACGCTCGACTCCCGGCCCGGTCGAAGATACACCCAGAGGTGATTAAGGGTTCTGCACGAACCCCAAACCTCGAACCACACACCCAAGTTCTATAATCCAATGATTAAACTACCAAACTATGTAGGATTTGGACTCCCAATAACAATAATCAACCCATTAACATAATCAATCTTTAGGATTGATTTTAAGGAGTAAAAGACGGTTTTTCAATCTTAATTTTCACTCAACCCTACAATCCAACATCAGACTCCATCCTTTTGAGAAAAGTCTTACTCATTCTAATAATTCAAACAGAGAAAACGTGGTCTTAGAAACCTTACCTTAAAGAAGTTGAATATCAATCCCTTCCGATCACGTTCTCTCCTTCAATCTCCCAAAGAAAAGTTCCCTGGTCCTTTTCTCTAATCCGATTGCAGCCGCCAAAGAAAAATGGAGAAGAACCCTGGATTAAACCCTTTTATTCAAAACTTACACTTAGCCCCTTGCACTTTGGGTCTTAACACAACTTTTCACCCAAACTCTAAAATTATCTATTCGAACCCGGATATTACAAGGTGAGGTTGGTGCTCGGAAGTTGCAGGTGGTTTTTTTAAATCCTATTGTGTATCTCTAAGTTACAGGTGTGTTACATTGTTAGTTCAAAAAAAAGTTAATTAAAGGTAAGTATATCTAATTATCTATGTGTGTGAAATAGATGGAAAAAAAATCATAAGACACACATACATGGATATACAAACCTACAACTTAGAGAAAAAAAAGTGGAATGGAGAGGAGTGAGAATAAAAGTTTGTGAAGTATTGGATGCTTTCCATAACCGGAGAAGAAAAGTGAGAATGTTTCTTGTATTTATATTTATATATATATATATATATATATATATATATATATATATATTTGTGTGTGTGTGTGTGAAGTGGTTTTAATCGATGATATGTGTGGAAGAAATGGATATATATAGTGATGTACCCAAACGGTGAAACCATTATGGACGCCGGTGGGTATTTAGGTTTATCGGGGGGGGGGGGGGGGGAGGCGTTCAACGGGAAGGATGCCGGCGGTGGGGGGTGAAATTAGGTTCCCGAGGGTGTAGGGGGAGGAAGAAGACAACTGTGTGTATGTACAAAATATATATATATATATATATATATATATACATATAATAATACATCATCTTTTTAGGTTTTAATAAAAAAATAGATAAAAAGTGAAATTGACCAACTTACCCCTGAGTTAACGAAAGATAGTTAACTTTGTTAGTGTCAAGGACCAGCTTGAAACGAATTGTAAACCACAGGGACGTCCAGTGTACTTATTTCAAAATAGGGACCATATCCAGATTTCGTAACTGCGGTTATATTTTAATTATGGATTGAATCCCTCAAGGAAAATAACTACATATACCGTCATCGTGGTTCCAGTTTTTTTTTCGAATGGGTTCCAGACTTTAACTCCTTTGAACTTTACTCCATTATGTAAGGGGCATTGTGTTCATTTACTATTTTTCTTTACTTTTTAAAGAAAAATAAAAAATAAGTTAATATTATAATATATTTATATAATTAAAATAAATAAATATATATATATATATATAGAGAGAGAGAGACATACAAGCATACACCTGTAACCCCCATTCCTCCCCCACCGGAGTAGGTCTTCCCTCCGGTGTGGACCTGCTTGTGGCAAAGACGATGATCCTTTTATTTTTCGATTATGGTTTGCCGCCGACATATGTGTGCATGTAAATCACGGGAGTTAAACCCATTCATCAGAGAAGAAGGTTTCTTTTCGGTTCTAAGTTGTCATCCACAAATGTGTGTGTATACACACACGCACATATATATAGGTGTGTGTGTGTGAGAGAGAGAGAGTTATGTAAGGTTTATAATAGACATTTCCTGTTGAGATTCCGTCATCTTTGGCGACACTTCTTGCGATCTCCGACCGACCCCCAACCCCCTTCCTCAAGTCACACCTACAAGGCTACAACCAAGAAGGAACCCCTGACAAAGAGGACCTGTGGGGGCGGAAAAAACACTAAAACCAACCGTTGTCTCTCGTCTCACACCTGCAACCAACGGAACACCCCTCAGCGTTCTTCCTGCCCTCGTCAACTGTTCTTCCTGCCCTCGACAACCAACCAACCGAAACCCTATCATCCTCACAGAGTCCCTCACCGTTCATCATTTCTCCACCCTATACCATTGATCATAACCGGATTCCATATTGGTAGGGACTATATCGATAATTTCTTGAATCCCCAAACCATCGATTACGGTGGGTTGTTAAAACTTGATTTTGTTGGGTTGTGTTCCTTACATTGTTGTGTATTGAATTAAAACGGTATGTTTTTTTGGGTTGTGTACTCTGGCTGGTACCGTTAGCTGTATTTGTTGTGTTACTCATACAAACACCGCCCCCCAACACACATTGTGTATTGAATTCAAAGAATAATACCTATAAACAATATGTTTCATTTGCTTTAATTTGAGGGTGATTTAGGGCTGTGATTTAGAGAGTAAAAAGAGAAGATAAACACACGGTGCTTTAATTTGAGGGTGATTTAGGGCTGTGATTTAGAGAGTAAAAAGATAAAGGGTCATGGTGTTTTGGGAAGAAGAAGAATATAGATGAAAGGGACACATGTCATCTAATAATTGGGTGTTTAAAAATAATTTTTAAAGTAATAGATAAAAAGACCAAAAGGCCCCCGACTTAACATGTCAATATTAACAGAGTTAAAAGTAGGGACTTGATCCATAACAAAACAAAAACCATAATGGTCATCCTTGTAATTAGTTTATTTGAGGGACCCAATCCAAAATTTGACATAACCACAGGGTCCAAATTTGTAATTTAATCTAAAAAGAATTAAAAAAAACATGAATCACAAAATTTTTAGAGCAAATTACGTTTTTGGCCCCTATAGTTTGCCCAAATAATGACTAGTCTCTTGTAGCGGTTGCTAACGTAACTATAGGGACCTTGAGTGTTATGAAATTGAATAGTTAAGAACCATCAATGTAGATAGTTTGTTTCAGGGACCAAATCCAAAATTTAAACAAACCACAAAGACCACCAATGTAATTCACTCTTAAACCAATCTAAATTTATTTTGCACATGAAAATACCTTAAACAACATAAATGCACAAACAACTAAAGTAATTTTATACAAAAACTACATCAAGCAAGTCTACAATAATACCTTTACTAGTAGCAACAGTGGTGTATCATGTAGTTGTTTTTTTTAATCTTCTTCATCAAGTAGATGTAACACCCTAAAAATAGGGGTTAATTTAAACGTGAATATTTGCGGAAATAAGCGGATCTAACATAACCAAAACACCTAAAAGGGGAAATAATTGTATGGCATTTACATTACAAATAACAAAGTGAAATATAACTCAACAACCTACTAATGTCGACCAACTAGATCTAGATTATGGACGGGTGTTGTTATATGACTTCCAAAAGTATACTATTGCTATACCCAAAAGTACGCCTCTACGTGCTCCCAAAAATGATATAAATCCTTCAAGGCTCTCCACTCAAACACGAGGAGTCCCACCACTAGAATGGCCTGTTATACATGTCATTTTAAGAAAAAGTGTTAGGCAAAAGCCTAGTGAGAACAAACACTAATATTGAAGAAGACAATAAGTTTCAATGAGATAAATGCGGAAAGCAATAGAAATAGACGTGGATATAACATTGTTTTTCATATAAATACCTCTAGGGTTGACAGGGGTGTCCCGCTTACTAACACAAGTGACGGAACACAAAAGTTAGACACTTGGCGTGATAGTAAAACTAAAATACATAATAATAAATACACGTATTGGATGTCGAGCTCGCCTACTTAAAGCGTACACCCATGGATTACCAACTTCAACCCTTCAAGGTCCTTACGTTAGGTTACCCTCATCTAATAAAATATACTAGCACGTAAGACTTATACCATACCTTCAATGCCTAACCGTGCCTCAATGTGGAAAACTAGTGTTCCATCATCGGACATAAAGACTCTATTGTGTATGGATCCATTACACTTAACACCAACTAAACAACAACTTCCAAGTAGCAAAATATCAACAATTTTCCGTAACTAAATATCTCATCAAATTCCGAAGACAAACAAGATACCATCCAAAGCATAAACAAGTTTTCAAATAAATTTATATGAAGTTCCATAATTCCCAAAACGTCCTTTTGAACCTTATTTCAATGTAAGAACTCAAATCGCACAAGTTTTCATCCAAAATATTCCATCATATCAAAACCCTAGTTTTAACCTAAGGTATTTAACTCATAAATTCAAAGGGCATAATCCACAAGTGTATAAGCCATAAATAACCCAAGAATATTACTTATTAAACCTTGTAAACATATCCATCCAAATAAACCCTAAAATCTCCAAAAATTTGGTTTTGATGAGAACTCATCTAAATCATAAAATAATCAAGGTGGATATGTTTAGAAGGTTCAAACACACATTTTACATGTATAAAGTTTATAAAAATGAGAATGAACTCACCTTGATGGTTGATACAAAAGAAACCAACCTGAAGAATGAAGGAGATGAGCACTTGGTGTCTAGATCACTTGAGAGATTCCTATATTCACTTACTAGATGCATCAAGGACCACCATTAATGATCAAGGTATCACAATAAATGAAGTGAGAGGTTTGGGAGAGAAGTCTTACCAAAACTGTAGAGGGAAATCGACCTAGATCTTCTAAAATCAGATAAAAAGAAGGAAAAACGCGGCCTACACTTTTATACCCGAATTCCCTTTTCGGCGAAAGTTCCTGCGATTGTGACACTTGTCAGTTTCGCCGGTACAATCACTTGTGCTCTACTGCCCACGGTACAAAACATGCGGAAGTGTCGTGCGATAGTGACCAGGGCACTCTCGCACGGCACTATCGCCGAAATGGTACCGAGGGTTTACCCCTCCCTCACAATTGTGCCTCAGCGATTGTGACACCCTGTCATTCTCGTGGGTACAATAGCGCACATGGTACCGAGGCTCGATTTTCGTCCTGAATCTGATTTCGAGCACAAACACTACCTCCTAACTTCGACACTTAGAATCTCCAAGATATTAGGGACATCTACAACAAAATTTAAGATTCCTATTTAAAACAAGTGGGTCCATCAAATAAATGTATGCCCAAAAATCCGGGTGTTACAATAGAATTGTGGTCTCTTTGTTGTTCTTGAACTTTCCTAAGCCATTTGTTAATAACCACAATTTTCTTCTTTTGTCCATTGTTGTTGCTTCTTGTAGAAAGTGATGAAAAATAATTTAGGTTATATAGTAGGAGATGAATATAACATAAATTAGGGTTAAACAATAGAGAAATGTTGCAATCTATGAAAAACAACGAAAATTAGGGTTTCTTACGACATATATATGTGGATGTAGATGAAGATTAATGGAGATTATTCGAGAAAAACAATTGAAAAAAGACGTTTTTGTGATTTCCCATGTAATGGTGATTTTCTCCAGAGAAACGATAGAGAATTGAGACTTTTGCCGGAGAGAATCACAATTTTGTTTGGAGAGAATAGTGGTTTGTTTTCTGAATTGTGCATGTATTGGAATCAGACTCTAGAAACATAGTTATAGAATTCCCCTAATATTTTTTATTAATTACAATATTGCCATCGCTAAAATGGCAACCCTTGATCATACTTTGAATTTGATCCAATGATCCAAATCTCTTTTTACCATTGTTACTAGAAACCAACCCTATCTATTAATAAAAACTAGAAATACCCTAATAACCACCGATTAGTTTTAATCTAATGATTATTAAAAATAACCATTTATTAAATGGAAAGGGCAAAATGGTACATTATCATTAATAGATAATCATTCCCATTTATTAAATACCTTGAATAAATGAAATTTACCATAAATTATGAGAACTTCATTTATCCTTCAAAAAAATCACAATTTTTTTTTGTTTTAATAAATTACACAATCAGTTGTGTTCTTGGTATTTTTGAAATTCCTCTTTTTTGTCATTCATTATATGGGTTGTTATTCCCAGATTCTAGTTCCTATTCACAATCAAACAAATACAAACAAGATTTCAATCAAATTACCTGTTTGATTAATCTTTCAAATCCAACGATTACACTTTCTCTCTCTAGAACTCTCTCTCTCTCTCTCTCTCTACAGATCTCTCTCAAACGAATTCTCTCTCTCAATATTAACTAACTTGTACGTTCTTTTCTTTACTGCTTACAAAACAGAAATAGAACACTATTTATACCAACAATTACAATACAAAGGAAAATAAAACACAAAACAAATACAAAGACTTTGACTTTCTTAAACTTTGACCTTCAGTCTTCTTGATCTTGTATCCAACAGATTTATGCTCTAACAATCTCCCCCTTGGGATTCAAGATCACTGTTGAAAGATCTAGCAATTCAGCTTCATTTTTAAGCTCTGTCAGTACAATCTCCCCTTTTTCTTTGACGATATTCTTTCCAAAACTGTCTTCAAACGATTAACAATCTCCCCAATACTTTCACAAGATACTTTCAGACTTTGGAAAGAAATTATCTTCAGAATCAACACGGATTGCTTTAGCAAATAATCTTCAAAGAAAATTTCCTCAAATCTTCAGAAATTCTTTGATCTTCTTCAAATCTTCAAATTACTTTGAACTTTTCTGACTTGGACATTTCTGAAAATCATCTCTCAAAACTTTATCATTTCTTGATACCATCTCCCCCTTTTTGAGGATTTGAGCATCTATATCATCAAAACTTTTCTTCCAAGAAATGTCTTTGACCATTCTGGTCTGTCAAACTGAGTCGTTGATTATGTGATCCATAGCCAAGTATTCATCCAGATCTATTAAAATCTAGGCAAAATAAGAACATGTAACTCCTGAATCAACAAATGAATCAGTTAAAATGTCTGTCAGTAACACAAAGTCACTGTGTGTAACGAATACACAATATAAAGGAGCTTTTTTATGTTCACTCCCCCAGGGCTTCCATCCAATCATCGAAACACCACAAAGGCAATTTCTATGAATGTTATGACAAGAAAACATATTTCTTGTGTGCTCGTGCAAGTGTAGAAAGAATTAAGCACTTGATGATTGCTTTTAAGGCTCAACATTGTGTAAACCACTGAGACAATAGTAGATAAACACAGACTCAATGTGCATGATTGAAGTGCGAAGGTGGGGCAGACTTCCTTCTTTTTCAATATCCAGATTTTCCAAATGAAAATCAGATAGATTATGTGTTGCGTCCCCAGAAAATATGAAACATTTTCTTTTTGAGTAGAAAATGAGTAGATGGTGGGGTTTTATCAAGAGTTGGCATGTGCTAGTTGTCTATTTCAATAACGTTCACCAAAGAGTCGTGAAACGCTAGTAATGTGGCTGCCCGACTCAGAAAGTAGTTGGTGCAGAGTTTAATATTCTTTTACTCTGTTCTCTCACCCTCTTTCTTTTTAATCATTAAGCTCACATCTAACCAAACTCTCATTTTCAGTTTACCTCATCACACCCACACTCATTTCTTTTCGACTCCTCACACTCAATCACTAAAGGATTAACTTCATGGGTAGAAATCACAAGTTAACGTGATTTCATAGAAGTTTCAATTAAGTCCTAGCACAAAGAACCCATATTATCCTAGAAAGCATATGTTGCTCAGATGATTT
This sequence comes from Arctium minus, assembly GCA_954870635.1. Taxonomy (NCBI): domain Eukaryota; kingdom Viridiplantae; phylum Streptophyta; class Magnoliopsida; order Asterales; family Asteraceae; genus Arctium; species Arctium minus. The sequence continues at coordinate 114,846,270 of OX941080.1, read as the reverse complement.
AACTTTATCAGTTAAAGCTCATATACAAATGTCAGATATGAATATGCTCAGAGATATAATCATGAAAATATGAGCATTTTTAAACATTGAAATATTTTCAAACAAGTATATTGAAATAATGGATATGAATGCAAAAGACTTGTTTGAAAATATGACATTGTATGAAAAATGATCAGAAATAAATGATATAACAATCAAATCTTAAGGTCAAGAATAATGGATATTGTCTATACGAAACAAAAATATAGACATTCTTGAAATGACGTTTCGAAATGAAATATCGCTCAAAATTCTTTAAAATACAAGCGGGGTGTCTTACCATCGAAAATTTGTTTCAATTTAGAGACATGGTAAGAACAATTTGATCAAAAATTAAACCAGTGTGTATGAATACTTGAAAGTATGTAGAAAAGACAATACACAAGTATTTATCTTTGAAACACACGGTTTATTAATCATTGAAGCTCAAAATGAAAAATGAAAACATTTAAAATCACACTTCCAAATTATAAAATCTATTTAAGAATCGGGAAGTGGTTTGAACATTTCAGAACATGTTTTCTATATCTGAAAGTTGTCCTTCTTTCAGATACATATGAGATTAAGATAAGAAATATACCTTTTCGCTCAATCTTAATTCTCATGAAGTCAGTTGTAGTCAATAAGATATGATCGTGTCAGCTTCTCTCATTCTGCAACAGTCTTAAAGTCTAGTCAAAACCAATTTATTCACAAAATTTATTCAAATGTAAATGACATATAGTAGTAAAACGATTAAAGTACGAGTTCGGATTTGAAATATTCAGAAATCATAGTCTTACTCTATTTGGTATGACATATAAGCTCCCCCCTAAAATCATGCATTACAAAAATTTTGTCATTTAATTAAAATGCAAAAATTAGTTATGCTCCTCCTCAAAAAAAATGTAGATCATCTTTAATCTTCTCTTACTCCCCCTGAGATCATGAGAAACTATTAAAGTGCAGATATCCTTCAGAAATAAGAATAAAGAAAATGATGAAAAATAACAATACGTAACTTTATTAGGTAACAACCGATTATGTCTTAAGATTTAGCATACCAAGCTTAGAGACAAGAAAAGTAAATCTCTTTTAATTCTAAGGGTTTGGTAAATAAATCTGCAAGCTGATAATCTGTTTTTACAAAATAAAGTTCAATTGTTCCTTTTTCGACATTATCTTTTAATAAAATGATACCTGACATCAATGTGTTTGGTTTTCGTATGCTGGACAGGATTAGCAGATATCGCGATTGCACTCTTCGAGTCACAATATATTGGAATTTTGTCAAACTTGAATCCATAGTCTCACAACTGTGTACGCATCTACAGGACTTGAGAGCATCAACTGGCAGCAGCTACGTACTTTGCTTCAACAGTCGATGTGGAAACGCATAATTGTTTCTTTGATGCCCAACTAACGAGCTTGTCTCCAAGAAATTGAATGTGACCTGATGTACTCTTTCTGTCCAACATGCAACCTGCATGATCTACATCTCAATAAGCAGTCAGTTGAAAACAGTATCCTTAGGATACCACAGACCAAGATCTGTAGTCCCCTTCAGATACCTAAAAATCCTTTTAACAGCAGCCAAATGGGATTCTTTAGGAGCAGCCTGATATCTAGAACATAAGCATGTTGAAAACATAATATCTGGTCTACTAGATGTAAGATACATTAACGATCCTATCATACCTCTATAAGTTCTAACATCAACACTTTTACCCGAAGGATCAGTGCTAATCTTAGTACCTGGTGCCATCGAGGTTCCAATTGGTTTACAATTGTCCATATTGAACATCCGAAGAATATCCAAAATGTACTTAGATTGATTAATGAAAATCCCCGTTGGAAACTGTTTAACTTGTAATCCGAGAAAGAAATTCATCTCTCCCATCATACTCATTTGAAGTCGTGACGCCATGAGGTTAGAAAAGTTTTTGCAATATTTAGGATTAGTAGAACCAAATATTATATCATCAACATATATTTGAATAAGGATGATATCGGTTTTTTCCTTTTTGATGAACAAAGTGGTATCAATTTTACCTTTGGAAAAACCTGACTTGACCAAGAATTTTGATAGAACATCATACCATGATCGAGGGGCTTGTTTCAAACCATACAGGGCTTTGTCCAAGATGTAGACATGATCTGGCTTATCTGGATTCACAAACCCTTCTGGTTGAGACACGTATACTTCCTCCTTAAGAATTCCATTCAGAAAGGCTGTTTTCACATCCATCTGATAGACTGTGAAATTCTTATGAGCTGCGTAGGCTAGAAACATGCGGATTGCTTCTATACGCGCTACTGGAGCATACGTCTCATCATAGTCTATGCCTTCCTCTTGCCGGTAACCTTTGGCAACAAGTCTAGCTTTGTTCCTTATGACGATACCATCTTTATCCTTTTTATTTTTGAATACCCTTCAAATTGATTTAATTCTTCTTGCATGGCAGATACCCAATCCGAATAAGCTAAAGCCTCTGATACTCGCGTGGCTCTATCTTGCTGAGGAATGAGTCATGCATACACTGTTTCATAGTCGCTGACCTAGTTTGTACAAGCTTGTTAAGATCTCCAATTACTTGATGTAAAGGATGCTCTTTGGTCCAGCGATGCTCATGAGGGAGTGGAGTAGATGAAGATTGAACATAATCATCATCTAAAAATCCACTCTCAGGCTCTTCAGTTTGAATAATAGAAGGGGGTTTGCAGTTGAAGTTCCAGGTGCAGAAGCGTCAGCTGGAACAGCAGACTCTGGCTGTTGAGTTGACAAAATATCACACCCAACTGAAACAGTTACTTCTGGCTCAGTAGTTACTTGTATATCTTCAATTATAGGAGTAGTTGATAGAATGTGAGTTTCTGACTAAACGGGAGATACAAGTTCAGTTAAGACTTCTGAAGTGATTGGATGATTGCAGCTTGTGTCTTCAGACCTGTCAGTCATAGCAGATTTAGGTACATTAGATCCTAGAAACTCATCATAAAAGAACTCAAATAACAAATCTAAATCAGATAAATGTGAAACTGAAGTAGAAGCGTTATCCGAATTTTTCTCTATAGAAACAGGTTCTGGACTGATCTGTCCAGAAGCTAATACGCCAGTTATCACGGGTTCTGAACTGAATTGTTCAGAAGCCATGTCTTCATCGAATGTTACATTGACGCTCTCGACGACTGTCTTAGACTTCTTCAGATAAACACGGTATGCTGCAGATGTTGAAGAATAACCAATGAAGATACCCTCATCTGCCTTAGCACTGAATTTATTCAGACTCTCTCTGTCGTTAAGCACGAAACACTTACACCCAAATATATGAAAATACTTGATTGTCGGTGTTCTGTTGTTGATCAGCTCATATGGAGTCTTTTGGAAACGGCGGTGTATCATGGATCGATTTTAAGTATGACATGCAGTTGACACAGCTTCTGCCCACAAGAATAGAGGTAAGTTAGACTGGCTCAGCATAGTCCGAGCGGCCTCGACTAGCGTCCGATTTCGCCTTTCGACTACTCCATTCTGTTCAGGTGTACGTGCAACAGAGTATTGATGTGATATCCCGACCGATTCGAGATATTCTTCAACGATTTTGTTTTTGAACTCTGTGCCGTTGTCAGTTCGAAGAAACTTGACTTGTCTCTGCATTTTCACCTGGGTCATCTTTAAGAAAGTAATGAGAACTTCGGGCGTCTCATCTTTTGATCGAAGAAATTTGACCCACGTGTATCTTGAATAATCGTCCACAATAACCAACACGTATTTCTTTCCTCCTAAACTTTGTGTTCTCATCGGACCGCAGAGATCTATATGTAACAACTATAGTGGAGAACCGGTGCTTGGTTCAGGCTTCGGTTTATGTGCGACTCTCTTCATCTTACCCTTTTCACATGCAGCTCATAAGTGTTCTTTCTCATATCTCAGTTCAGGAAGTCCTTTTACCAACTTATCTTTGACCAGCTTGTTGATATAACGGAAATTCAGATGTGATAGTCGTCGGTGCCAAATCCAACTTTGTTGCATCGAAGCTTTTGATAATAAGCAAACATGACTGTCATTCTTGACCTTTGAAAGATTGATGGAGTAGAGATTTGTCTTTCGCTTGCCAACTAAGAGTTCTGTGTCGTCTTCAGAACGAACCGAACATCTCTTAGCTTTGAAGTTGACCTCTAACCCTTTGTCGCAGAATTTACCGATGCTAAACAAGTTGTGCCCTAAACCTTCGACATAACTCACCTTCTTAATCGTTATGTTGTCTTAAATGATGTCACCATATCCTAAGATTGGTGAAAGCTGATCGTTTCCAAATCTGACTTTTCCACTGAATTTCTCTGTATAATTAGACAATAAAGCTTTTTTCCCAGTCATATGCTTGGAACATCCACTGTCCAAGTACCACATATGTCGGGTCTGCAAGAGAAATCAGGAAACAACAACTTTAGGTACCAATTTAAAAACGGGTCCTAATAGATTAACACAATATTTTGGTATCTATTTGAATATGGATCCTCTTTTTCTTTGAAAACTTTTAAAAACATTTGATCTTGAAGAATACACATGATAAGATCCAAACCAATCAGAAGAATTATGAGAATAAGAAAAATCATTTCTCCGATAATGATAAGATTTAGTAGTAATAGGAGATAATTGAATCAATTGGTTTATTGAATACCGCTTGTAAGAAGTTACAAGGTTTTGTTTAAGACAAGCAATTTGATCAACTACGTCATTATCACTACTAACTGATCTATTACAAGAGTTATCAGAAATTGATTCAACTATCTCATCATCCTTCCTTTTTGGTCGCCATTCGGTTCGAGCTTTCGAGCTTTTCTTGCTTATATCTGTAACAAAAGATTTAGATTTATTAAGAAAAACAGATTTCTGAAAATAAGTTTTCTTTGGTCTACCAGTGTTAATTCGTTTCTATGATTGTTGTTTCTTATGTTTCTTACCTTTAAAATAATATTCAGCAGTCACAGAAACTAGTTCACCAACATTAGTTGATGATTCATCAGTTTTAAGAACACTTTGTAACACTTTTCCATTTATAAGACAAGTAGAATGATCAGGAAGAGAAGCATTGAAGTCAAACATATCAATTTCTTCTATGCACCCACCATCAGAGTTAAGAAAGTCATTTGCAGACTCAAATAAGTCATCAAAAATATCAGACGAAGTTTGAGGTGCCTTTGAAACTGTAGAACACTTTGTAAATTTAGATTGAAAAACAGCGTTTTTTAAAACTGTAGAAAACACACTTTGTTCAATATCTACCAAAAGTTTTTCATCAGATAAAACACTTTCAAGCTCAATTATTTTGCTTTAAAGAATGAGTGGAGGAACATACACCTTTGCAGAAGCAGGTTTTGCCTTCATCTCAGAAACAAAATAACTAGCAAAATAGTCATTTGAAAGAACTTTTGGTGTCTCAGAAAGATAACTATCATTTAACTTTGCATAGTTAAATGGTAGTTGCATTTTCTTTATATTCTTTCTATTTTCAGTTTCTTTGGCCTCAACTTCTTCTGGTAATTTGGTAACAAATTTGGGTTTTAAATGAGTATGTTTACCAGCACAAGCAATAAAATAAAAATTATAAAGTGCCGGTTGTTTTCTGATGGCTTTCTTTAAGTAATGGGGGTTTTGAAAACGGAGACCCCATTTTTCCTTAACATCAGCCTCTTCGTTAGGTGCAATGAGAAAAATGGTTTGATCTGTTTGGCCTCTTGCATAGAGTTTAACTTCCAAACCATTTACCTTCTTATTCAAAAGCTTTTCTCAACCTGCAATTTATGAATAGTTAGTGCAGATTCTTTCTTCTCAAACTCAGACTTAGAAATTTTAACTTCAAAATCAGAAATCTTCTTTTCAAAGCAATCTACTTGAAGTTTAGAATCAGAAGCATACTTGCGTAAAGAATCAATTAGATCTTTGTTCCCAATAACAGACTTATTAAGCTCAAAGATCTTGTTGTTTCTTTTAGCAACTCTGTCCTTTTCTTTCTTCAATTTAATTTGAAGATCATTAAGCTCAACCATCATAGTTTCCATTTTGGTTATGAAATCTTTTTCAGTTAAGTGCATTACCTTATCAGCAACTTCATCATCTGACTCGTCATATTTCACCGCTTTGCCCATTAAGCAGATATGAGCAGGTTCTTCTTTCTCTTCCTCTTCATCATCTGAATGATCCAGCCAAAATTCGTCTTCAGCCATTAATGCTATGTCCGCTTCTTGCTGTTTGGCCAATAGCAGTTTGTTCTGATAATACTGGGAGTTTCGAACCTTTGGCTTTCGACATTCTTTAGCAAAATGTCCAATCTTGCCACAGTTGTAGCATTTAATTGGATCATTTGCTGGCTTTTCAGCAATGGTGTAATCATTCACATACTTCTTCTTTTCTTCCGGCTTCCTTTCCATATATCGGTTCTCTTCATATCGCTTTCCTTCAACTCTTTCTCGATGCTTATGATTCTTGGAGCTTGATGAAGAATATCTTTGTGAATTTGATCCCGGATTCTTGTAGAATTTCTTTTGGAAAGCTCGGGTCAGTAAAAGCATTGCTTGTTTGAGACTTTCTCCATCATCACCATCTGATTCAGATTCTGACTCAGAACTTGTAAGTACTTTCTTCTTTTTCTTCTTCTCTTTCTTTTCTTTCTTCTTCTCTCCTGCTACCAAAGCAATAGGTTCAGGAACTGTCTCTGCCTTCTTTTTCTTAGCTCTTTTCTCTTCTACTTCTTCCTCATTTTGCCTCAGAGTCTCATAAACCTCATGTAATGGAATGTCATTGAGATCCTTCATTTGTTTCATCCTACGAGTATGCTTCTTCCACTCTGGTTGTAGGATGCTCAAGAATTTGACATTGTTCTCAAGTTGCTTCTTTTTCACCTTATTCTTGGACAACTCATTCAGAAGCAAGACAAATCGTTCATAAGTATCTTCTAAGCTCTCATTCTCTTTGGCTTTGAATTCCTCATAACTGTTGATGCAGTTAGCCACTTTCATCTGATTCCCTACTTTGGATCCCATCATCATTTTCTGCAACTGATCCCACATCTTCTTAGCATTTGCCTTGTAGCAGTCTATTTTGACGTAGATGTCATTCGGGATACTTTGAAGAAGAAGAGATCTTGCTTGCTTGTCTGCTTTATATCGGCTTTTCTGTTACTCTGAATATTGACTATACTCTACTGGAATTGTTTTCATCTTCTGTTCTCTTTCCTCAGTACCATCTTCACTATCAGATGAGTCATCATCAGGTATTTGAACTGTGATTGGTACCATAGGACCTTCCATGATGGACAGAAGAATATTTTCTCCATTTGTGTGCCGGTCCACAAAATCCATAAATCTGTCTTTCTACTGTTCGTATTCTCCCTTGAACAGAACAGGAGGCTTGACATCAGTGCCAATGGAAAGAGCATCTTTAGAAGTCATCTTGAATGAACCTGTTTGAAAAATATATGCAATAAGAAACTAGAACTGATCGTTAGTCCAAATATGAAATCACAAGAAAAATCTTGAAATATAGAAAAATCAGAAATTTAGAAAAATTTGACTAAGTGACAAAACTCGCAAGTCACTATTTCTGAAAAACCCGCAAACTAAGGCTTGTGCGTTTGTGAAACTCGCACGCAAAGACTTGCGTGTTCTGGGAAACTCGCTAGTCGCTGAAACTCGCTAGACGTAGAAACTTGCAAGAGACTGTTCTCGAAGAAACTCGCTAACGCCTAAACCCGCAGATCACTATTCACTGATAAACACGCAGGATGAGACGTGCGTGTTTTGAGAAACTCGCTAGCCACTACTAGCACGTTTTGACCAAACTTGCAGATCAACCAAACTCGCAGATCACTGTTCCTCCTCAAACTCGCACCCTTCGATTAGCGCGTTTGTAGAACTCGCTAACCACTACGTGCGTGTTCTGGTCCTTAGAAAAATTTCCCAACTTTCAAAACTCGCAGACTTCGATCAGTGAGTTTCTAGAACTCGCTAACAATGCCTTGCGCGTTTTGATCAAAACTGAGATTCTTCAGCTTGCGCGTTCTAACGAAGAACTTGCGCGTTTTGTAGATCTAGCGCGTTCTTCAGAAATCCTTGCATGTTCTTCACTTTTTCGAGCCTTTCGTCTTGAAATCGATCAAATTCTTCAAATTTGATCTTAAAACTTTGCAATTATACTCAATTTCAACATAAGAACATGTTACAATGCTTGAAATTTACAAACAAATACACATTGAACCAATATGATTCAATTTACAGTGCACACATACTCGTGAAATCGAACTCCTTCAAAATCAAAATCAACAAATGATTACAGTGTATTTCTCGAAACATGTTATACACACTCAATCAAATGCACTCTACGATCATAACCTGATCAATATCAACATCTAATTCGCACAAAAACTCAGATTATGATTGTACGGCTCAAGAACACAGTGTCGAATATTCTTTTCTTGATTTGATTTCAAATGAATCTGCTCTGATACCAATTGTTATTCCCATATTCTAGTTCCTATTCACAATCAAACAAATACAAACAAGATTTCAATCAAATTACCTGTTTGATTAATCTTTCAAATCCAACGATTACACTTTCTCTCTCTGGAACTCTCTCTCTCTCTCTACAGATCTCTCTCAAACGAATTCTCTCTCTCAATATTAACTAACTTGTACGTTCTTTTCTTTACTGCTTACAAAACAGAAATAGAACACTATTTATACCAACAATTACAATACAAAGGAAAATAAAACACAAAACAAATACAAAGACTTTGACTTTAATGAAATTTGACTTTCTCAGCTTTGACTTTCTTAAACTTTGACCTTTAGTCTTCTTGATTTTGTATCCAACAGATTTATGCTCTAACATGGGTTTCATACACATGTGAATGACTCATTGTTTCATCGTCTTTCTTTTTATGTGTTCCATACATATGTCAATTAACCACCGTATTTACTGTCCTTCAGTTATGGATTGCATGCACATTGAATGCTTCATCGTATTCACCTTCTTTCAATTTATGTGTTGCATGCACATGTGAATGAATCACTGTATTCACCGTCTTTCAATTTATGGGTTGCATGCACACATAAATAAGTCATCATATTAAATGCCTTTCATTTTCTGGGTTGAATGCACATGTGAATGGGACACCATATTCAATGTTCTTCAGTTTTTGGGTTAATTCACATGTGAATAAGGGGTTGTTTGTTTACTTCTTAATGATTCCATTAAGAGGCATCATTTGAATCGTTAAGAGGTAAATCTTGTTTGGCGAAAAAAATGTCTGCCTCTTAACGGTTCCAAAATCCTCTGAATGATTTTGTATCTTGACCCGACCTTAACCATTCAGAGCCATGATTTCATTCTTAACAATTATCAAACAACCATATTTCATTTCACACTGTATCATAAGAGCCTCTTAATCATTTTGACCACTTAATCATTCTGCGCCAAACCATTCAACAACTATAAAAAAACAGCACCTAAGTCATCATATTCACATTTGCATAAAACCCAAAAAGACAAAATAGAAAAATTATATGTTTGAATGCTACTACCCATTCAAGTGCGTATAAACCTAGAAAAACATATTATAAATATAATATGCTTCAGTTCCACTTATCATCTTCCTCGTCCAACAAGATGAGTCTCCATGACCTTTGGACGTACTCCTCCTGTAATCATCCTATACAACTTCGCCATGTGTCTTTGCGTCTTTCATCCGTTGTTTGATATCGTAATAGAAGAGTAGACGAGATATTTTGAAGTATATATTAATGGTATAACAGAGGAGACTTTGTTCCAAATCTACAAGGATCTTCTTCTTCTCGATGATGTTATTCGGTATCAACTTATAAGCATAAAAAGGAGAAATTAATCAAATCAAATTAGAAAATGAAGGCATCAAGAAAAAATGATTCCATTGTTGTAATTTGGAATTAAAAAGTTAACCAAACATTTGAAGGAATGATAGTATTGATACGTTGTGTGTCCCTATTTCAAGTTATAATCAATCACAAACAATCAAGATGAGAAAATCATATGTCATTGATATTCACATTTCACATATTACAAGCTTTCTCTCACTACTCTCTCTCAAGAATGATGTAACAGTAACTCTCTTCTCTAATCAACTCTCTTTCTCTAATCTGAATTCTTACCACAAATGACATACACAATTCTTACATACTTACTCACTTACAAAGAATTACAAAGAACACAAGGTATTTATGCCTCCATACAAAATACAAAGAAAAACAAACAAATACAAATGTTAACTTTGACTTTATTAACAAAATGACTTTGACTTTCACTTGAGAGTTGACTTTCTCAGCATTGACTTCTTGTACTTTGACCTTCAGTTTTCATGATCTTGTATCCAACAGATTTATGCTCTAACAATCTCCCCCTTTGGATTCAAGATCGTCATAAAAAGATTTAACAAATCAATCTCCTCTTTAAGCTCTGTCAGTACAATCTCCCCTTTTCTTTATAACGTCTTTATCTTCAAAAACTGTTTGAGTTCTTCCAAAGTCTGTCTTCCAAAAGATATAACAATCTTCCCAAAAATGATAGAAACGATCTTCAATAATCTTCCAAATTTATCACAAAACTCTTTCAGACTTCGGAAAGAAATTATCTTCAGATTTAGCTCTTCATAGAAAATTTCAGAAAATTAGCACATCTTCAAACATCTTTGACTTTGCTTGAACAATCTTTCAAACTTTCAAACTTTGAAATTTATCTTCTTCAACTCTTTATCTTTGAAATTTCTGATCCGAACATTTCTTTAAAAACATCTCCCCCTTTTTGATGAAACGAACATCGGTATCATCAAAACTTTCACCAAGAAATGTCTTTGAAATCTTTCTGACCACTGATCTTTCAAACCGAGCCTCTGACTATTAGCCAATTCGAACAATGTATTCATCCAGATCTTTTCAAATCTAGACAAAATAGGAATGTAACACCTGAATCAACAAATGAATCAGTTAAAATGCCTGTCAGTAACACAAAGTCACTGTGTGTAACAAATACACATTGGAAAAGAGCTTTTGTTATGTTCGCTCCCCCAGGGCTTCCATTCAATCATCGAAACACCACAAAGGCAATTTATATGAACGTTGTGACAAGAAAACAAATTGCTTGTGTGTTCGTGCAAGTGTTGAAAGAATTAAGCATATGATGATTGCTATTATTAAGGCTCAACATTGTGTAAACCACTGAGACAACAGTAGATAAACACAGACTCAATGTGCATGATTGAAGTTCGAAGGTGGGGCAGACTTCCTTCTTTTTCAATATCCAGATTTTCCAAATGAAAACCAGATAGATTATATGTTGCGTCCCCTTTGAAATATGAAACACTTTCTTTTTTAGAAGAAAATGAGTGGTTGGTGGGGTAGTATCAAGAGTTGGCATGGGCTAGTTGCCTCTTTCAATAATGTTCACCAAAAAAATTGTGAAACATTAGTAATGTGGTTGCCCGGCTCAGAAAGTAGTTGGTGCAGAGTCTGATATTCTTTTACTCTGTTCTCACACCCTCTTTCATTTTAATCATTAAGCTCACATCTAACCAAACTCTCTTTTACATTTTACCTCAAGGCACAACCCACACTCATTTCTTGTTGACTCCTCACACTCAATCACTATGGGATAACTTCTTGGGTAGGAGACACTGGTAATCGTGAATCCATAGAAGTTCATTTAAGTCCTAGCACAAAGAATGCATGTTCCTATGAAGCAAATGTTGCTCAAAATGGTTTAACTATATCAGTTAAAGCTCAAATACAAGTGTCAGAAATATGTATGCTCAGTGATATAATCATGAAGATTTGAGCATTTGAAACAATGAAATATTTTCAAACAAGGAAATTGAATAAATGAACATGAATGCAATAGACTTGTTCGAAAATCTGACATTGTATGAAATGATCAGAAATGAATGATATAACAATCAAAGCTTATGGTTAAGAATAATAGATATTGTCTATATGAACCAAAATATAGACATTCTTGAATGAAACGCTTCGAAATGAAATAACGCTCAAAATTCTTTGAAATACAAGCGGGGTGTCTTACCATCAAAAAATATGTTTCAAAATTTGAGACATGGTAAGAACATTTTGAACAAAAAATCAAACCGATGTGTGTGAATACTTGAAAAGTATAAAGAAAAGACAATACACAAGTATTTATCTTTGGAAACACACGGTTTATAATCATGTAAGCACCAGTAATTCTTGAAAACATTTAAAATCACACCTCCAATTCATGAAATCTGTTTAAGAATCGGGAAGTGGTTTGAACATTTACGAACATGTTTTCTATGATTGAAAGTTGTCCTTCTTTCAACCATATATGAGATTAAGATAAGAAATTAACCTTTTTCGCTTTGTCTTAAATCTCATGAAGTCAGCTGATGTCGTAAAGACATGATCTTGATAGCTTCTCTCATTCTGCAAAAGTCTCAAAGTCATGTCAAAAACAAATTTATTCACAAATTTATTCAAATGTAAAAGACATAAAGCATTAAAAACAGTTAACAGTACGAGTTCTGATCTGAAATAATCAGAAATCATCACCTTTACTCCCCCTGAAATTATGCATCAGAAAAATTATCAGTATAAAAGATATGTATAAACTCCCCCTCAAATGTAGAACATCATTTCTGTCGGATGCATAAAATTTCAGACAAATATATATATTCTCCCCCTTGAATATTGATTTCCTCAGATATGTATATAGGAGTACATTATCATTCAGCTCAGGAAAAAATCTTTTGATCATTGAAGTGCGGGTCTTGAACTGTTGTATTCAAGAGCCATCAGTTCTTTCACTCAACCTTGACTTGACATTCCTGTAACACAGATTCATCCTTTACTTTAAACTTTTAAAAACTTTTGATCTAGAAGAATAAACATGATAAGATCCAAACCAATCATTAGAGTTATGATGATAAGCAAAATCATTCCACTGATAGGAAGAAGATTTTGTAGTAGTAGTAGGAGATAATCGGAAAATTGCTTATTAGAATATCGCTTGTAATCAGTTACAAGGTTTTTATTTGTCGAAGCAATAGAACCAACTACATCACACATACTACTATTTGATCTATTACAAGAATTATCAGTAATTGATTCCGCCTTCTCATCACTCTTCCTTTTAGGTCGCCATTCAGATCTTGCTTCTGACCTTTTCTTTCTTATATCTGAAACAAAGGATTTAGATTTATTAGGAAAATCAGATTTCTGAAAATGATTTTTCTTGTGTTTACCAGTGTTATTCTGTTTCTGTGATCGATGTTTCTTATGTTTCTTACCCTGAGCATAGTAATCAGCAGTTACAGAAACTGATTCATCAACCTTAGTTTATGATTCACCTTTTTCATGTACACTTGGTAAAGCTTTTCCATTTATGATGAAAGTAGAATGATTTGGAAGTTGAGCATTAAAGTCAAACATATCAATTTCCTCGATACACCCTTCATTAGAATTTAGAAAATCATTTGCAGACTCAAATAAATCATCAAAATCAGTCGCAGAAGTTTGAAGAATTTTAGAAGATGGAGAACACATTTTAGATTTAACATGAAGATATGTGTTCTTTAACACTGTAGAAAATACATTTTGTGTTAGATCACCCAAAATTCTTTCATCAGATAAAATATTTTCTAACTCAATTATTTTGCTTTCTAAGATGAGTGGTGGTACATAAATTTTGGCTTGAACAGGTTTTTCCTCCATCTCAGTAAAATAATCAGTTGAAAGAAATTTTGGTGTTTTAGAAAGATAACTATCATTCAGTCTTTCATAACAGAATGATAGTTTCATTTTCTTCAAATTCATTATTTTCTCATCTTCTTTTTCCTCAACTTCTTTTGATGCTTTGGTGATAAATTTGGGTTTCAAATGAGGATATTCATCAGCCGCATATATATAATTTGCATTATATAGACCTGGTTGTTTTCTGATAGTTTTTTCTAAGTAATGAGGATTATCAAACCCTAATCCCCATTTTTCTTTAAAATCAACATCTTCATCAGGTGTATTCAAGAAAATAGTTTGATCTGTTTGGCCTCTAAGATACAATTTTGCTTCCAAACCATTTACCTTTTTCTCTAAAGTCTTGTTTTCAGCCTGCAATTTAAAAGCTTTTAGTACACATTCTTGTTTTTCAGAATCAGACTTAGATAATTGTTTTTCAATATCAGAAATCTTATTTTCAAAGCAAATCTTTTCATTTTGAAAAACAGAAGCAGATTTGCGTAGAGAATCAATTAAATCTTTGTTCCCAATAACTGATTCATTAAGTTCAAAGATTTGTTGATTTCTCCTAGCAACTCTGTCTTTTTCCTTTTTCAGTTTTAATTGAAGTTCTTGAAGTTTGACCATCATGGCTTCCATTTTGGTCATGAAATTATTTTCAGTTAAGTTCATTACCTCATCAGCAGTCTCATCATCAGAATCATCATCTTTCTCTTCTTTTACCATCAAGCATAAATGATTAGTCTCTTCTTGTTCTCTTTCCTCATCAGAATGATCTAACCAGTATTCATCTTCAGCCATTAATGCTCTGCCAGCTTCTTGATGCTTGGCCAAGAGCAATTTGTTCTGATAATACTCTGAGTTGCGAACCTTTGGCTTCCGACATTCTTTTGCGTATTGTCCGAACTTGCCACAGTTGTAGCATTTGATCAGATCATTAGCTGGCTTGTCAGTACTTGTGTAATTATTCACAAACTTTTTCTTCTCTTCTGGCTTCCTCTCAACAAATTTATTTCCTTCCACTCTTGCTCTATGCTCATAGTTCTTTGAGCTTGATGAAGAGTATCTCTGAGAATTAGACCCTGGTTTCTTGTAGAACTTCTTTTGGAATGCTCGGGTTAGTAACAACATTGCTTGTTTAAGATTCTCTCCATCATCTCCATCAGATTTTGATTCTGATTCAGAACTTGAAATGACTATCTTCTTCTTCTTCTTCTTCTTCTCTTTCTCTCCGGCCACCAATGCTATAGGATCAACAACTTTCTCAACTTTCTTTTTCTCAGCTCTTTTCTCTTCTACCTCTTCTTCATTCTGTCGCAGAGTCTCGTAGACTTCATGTAGAGGTATTTCGCTCAAATCCTTCATTTGTTTCATCCTTCGTGTGTGCTCTTTCCATTCAAGTTGCAATATGCTGAGAAACTTCACATTGTTCTCAATCTGTTGCTTGTTGACCTTGTTCTTGGAAAGCTCATTCAGAAGAAACACAAACCTCTCATAGGTCTCCTCCAAGCTTTTATTTTCTTTTCCTTTAAATTCTTCGTAGCTGTTTATGTAGTTAGATACCTTCATTTGGTTTCCAACTCTAGAACCCAAGATCATTTTTCTTAACTGATCCCACATTGATTTGGCAGTTTTATTGTAGCTATCCATTTTCACATATATCTCATTAGTCATGTTTTGTAAAAGCAAAGACCTGGCTTGTTTATCAGCATCAAACCGTTTCTTCTGTTCATCAGAGAAATTAGCATACTTTTTATCCACTCTCCATGTTCTCGGAGCTCCATCAGAATCATTACCACCAGTAGGAATCTCCTCAGTAGGTTTATTCATTGGGCCTTCTGTGATAGATGTCAGAATGTTCTCTCTATTTGATTGTCTATCAACAAAGTCCAAAAATCTATCTCTCCATTGTTCATATTCTCCTTTGAATAGTACCGGAGGCTTGACATCAGTTCCAATTGAGAGAGCGTATCTGGAAGTCATCCTGTTTTGAAAAATATATGCAATAAGAAACTTGAAATTGACCGTTAGTCCAAATGAAATCACAAAAATACAAGAAATATTGAAATATAGAAAATTCAGAAACTCATAAATTTTGACTAAGTGTTAAAACTCGCAAAGCACTATAGAAGCTTAAAAACACGTAGAAGCTTGAAACTCGCAAGTCACTATTCACTGAAAAACTAGCAGATCACTGAAACTCGCAGAAGCTTAAACTCGCAAGTGACTGTTCCTTAGAAACTCGCAGATAGAGATGTGCGTGCTCCCTGAACTCGCAAAGCAGTACTTGCGCGTTTGAACATACTACTTGCACGTTTGAACAAACTCGCAGATCGATCTAACTCTTAAACTCGCTAATGGTAGCGTGCACGTTTTCTGAAACTCGCAGATTGAACAAACTCGCAGATCACTGTTTCCGAATAAACTCGCAAGCTTAGACTTGCACGTTTGTAGAACTCGCTAATGTCTACGTGCGTGTTTCAATACTTAGAAAATTTTCTCCAATCTTCAAACTCGCAGACTTTGATCTGCGCGTTTCTTAGAACTCGCAGATAACGCCTTGCGCGTTCTATGAACTCGCTAATAACGCCTTGCGCGTTTGAGACCAAAATTTTCAACTTGCGCGTTCTTGCGAAGAACTTGCGCGTTTCTTGGATCTTGCGTGTTCTTATTCTTTCCTTGCGTGTTCTTGATCTTGTTCGATCAAAAATCAAGTAAACTTGATTTTTGAATCTGAAATTTGTACAATTTCATCTTCACACCATACGAAACACATTTTCAATACTGAAATTTCAAATACATGTGAAAATTACAATGATTAATTGAAATTACAGTGATCGACTTGTGAAACTCAAAAACTCAACAAAACTCAAAATTATCAAACGATTACAGTGCAATTATCGAATTAAACCATATAGACTCGATCGAATTCACTTATCAAACAAAACCTAATCGATTTCAACTCCAAATTCGCACTAAAACTCAGAAATCGATTCTCGGCTCAAGAACACAGTGTCGAACCAATTCTTGATCTGATTTCAGTTTGGATCGGCTCTGATACCAATTGTGTGTCCTTGATCTGATACCAATTGTTTGGATCGGCTCTGATACCAAGGTCTAATCAATCACAAACAATCAAGATGAGAAAATCATATGTCATTGATATTCAAATTTCACATATTATAAGCTTTCTCTCACTACTCTCTCTCTAGAATGATGTAACAATAACTCTCTTCTCTAATCAGCTGTCTCTCTAATCTGAATTCTTACCACAAATGACATACACACTTCTTACTCACTTTCAAAGAATTACAAAGAACACAAGGTATTTATACCTCTATACAAAATACAAAGAAAAACAAACAAATACAAATGTTAACTTTGACTTTATTAACAAAATGACTTTCACTTTCACTTGAGAGTTGACTTTCTCAGCATTGACTTCTTGTACTTTGACCTTCAGTCTTCATGATCTTGTATCCAACAGATTTATGCTCTAACATACGCACTAATTATTTAGTGCTTAAACACTCATTTCTTCTTTTATAGATAGGTCATTTTTATCTTTTTATCCCAATATTGAGTCATTTTTAAATCTTATTTTTCACTTACTTATTTATAGTGCTAAAGTTTATAATTACCCGTTGTCATTCTATGGAAGGCTAATTTGGGATTTTTGATAGAATTCAAAGGGTTGTATCATATGCTGCAACATTAGCAAAGCATGGAACTAAAGGAAGAAAACATTAAGAAAAGGGAGACTTGACTTGAAGTCAACTTTTGTAGCTTGGAGGGAAATATTTTGAAGCATTTGGAAAATTAAAAAAGCTAGAAATTAATTAAACCTAGTATTAGTTTTCATTTTGCATTTTCTTTGACTTTATGTACTTGGAAACTTTGGCTCCAAGTTTGGATGATTATTTACATTTCACCCCCTAGCTTAGTATAAATAGAGGGCTTGGGTTAGTAGTTTTATCATACTTAGATCTAATGAACTTCGGTTCTAATTTACTTTTAGAAGTCTAAATTTTAGTCATTTGAATTTTATTCTTGTCTTCTACCTTCTGTAGCATTTACATAGCATCGTTACTACCTGTTGGATCATAAATTGTATTCAAGATTAAATTGTAATAGATGTCTAGTTTGTAATAGTGTTTAATACCTTAGGGCGTGTTTTAGCAAATAATTAATAATGTTTAGGTCTTGTTGACCTAGGTATAAACAGGTTTTATTTTTCCAGAATTAGGTTAATCCTCATAATCATAATTATAGTAGAGGAGGCGGCTACAGTATTCTCTCTGTATTGTACGCACAAGGTACCAAGAACACACACCCGTTTTTCATTGATTAATCAAGATATCATTTGTATGTTATTCTGATTTGTTTATCTCTTGTTCTTATTGTGTTGTGTTAATTTATCCACTATAATCTGGGTTTAACAAGTGGTATCAGAGCCAAAGAATCAAGATTTTTCTATTACACAGTGTTCATCAATATGTTACTGTGTGAAATTAAAATTCATGATTTAATGTGTTATTATGCATAAAATCGATTTGATTAGGTGTGTCTTATGTTATTGAATATGATCTGATAGTTTAATTTCACTTTAAATCATTAATCGATTGGCTTTTTATGATTTTTGGAATCTGGGCTCACGAAACTAGCGACTACTGTGCTATTCAAATTGAGTGATCAAAAGTTAATTTTAATCGTTGTTTTTGATTGGGTATTGATCGATATATGTTTATGGATATATGATATGATATGATTTTTATACTGTGTTTTAATAGTTCGATGTGTTTTCTTGACTGAAAATCGTACTGGGTCAAACTGTGATGAACTAGCGCATTTGTTAAAAGAACTCCCAGTTTGCGCCAGATTCAAGGGTATTTTGCGCCAGTTCATAGTATTTTTTGCGCCAGTCCCTCTTAGCACAAAAGTGAATTTTGCGCCACCCTCTGTTAGCGCAAAACTTAGTTTGCGCCACTCACTATATCGGTCGACATCGGTTGTAGCATACAACACCGGTCCACCCCGGTCGCAAGACACTAGTCAGGTCAGGTCGATACTCAGGTCCGGTCGCGGGACACCGGTCGAAGGATAACAACGGTCGGACGGACACCGGTCGAGGACACCGTTCAAGCAACTCACCGGTCTCACAAGACACCGGTCAGCCTCAAGACCCCGGTCAAGGCACAGGTTTGCGCCATCAACTCTTCGCGCAAACTCCAGACTTTCGCTACCCGCCGTTCGCGCAAAACTCATCTTGCGCCACTCTCCTTTCGCGCAAAACTCCCCGAGGGTTTCAAAGTACTTCGTGCAAAGTTTTACTTCGCGCCACCTACTATTCACGCAAAACTCACTTCGCGCGACCCTCTTTTCGCGCAAATCTCATAACGCGCAAGCTTTAGTTAGCGCAAAACTCAAAAGCACAAATTGACTTTTGCGCCAGATCCCTTTAGCGCAAATCTTGTTTTGTGCCATCCTCACTAAGCGCAAAGTTGCATTTTGCGCCAACCTCTGTCACTTGCTATTCTCTTTGTGTTTTATACTGTTTGCAAATTCTGCATTTAATTATTTTTGGAAATTTATTTTTCTGAAAATATTTGAGTGTAGTTTTTATCCAATTCTTGATTCTAAAGATCTTATTAGTTGATTTTCTTGGTACAGATAAGTTTGCTTTCTAACCATACAACTAAAGATGTCGAACCAACTTCTCTCGATGGGCTCTCAGTCCAAACCTCCTGTTCTCTTGGATAATGAGTATCAACAATGGAAGAAGAGAATGATTAAGTTTCTAAATCACAAAAGCAGGGATTACATGGAATCAATCACTTCTGGTCTAGTAAATCCAATGATCAAAGTACCTGGTCATGCAACAACCGAAACCTCTCCAGAAATCCCTGACAGATATGTTCCTAAACCGTATCAGTACTTCACTAAAAAGGAGAAAGATATGTACAAGATAAATGAAGAGGCTCTCATTTATCTGACAATGGCAATTCCAAATGACATCTACAATCGTGTAAACAGTCGGAGCTCTGCTAAAGAAGTTTGGGATGAATTGTCAAGACAGTTTGAAGGAAGTGAAGCCTCCATCCAAGCCAAGCAGAATCTATGCATAAATGCCTATGAGGGGTTTCATGAAAAGGAAGGAGAGACACTACTAGATACCTACAACAGATACAATATCATTATAAATGACCTGTGGAGGAACAATATCTCTAAATCTGCTTCCGAGATAAATTATAAGTTCATCAAGAACTTGAATCCTGAATGGAAGAACTTTCCCATCAACCTCTAGATGTCAACGAACATGGATCATGAAAACGTCACTGATATTTTCTCTACTCTTTCTCAGCACGAGGATGAGGTGAGAACTATCAATAATGAGTCCAATAATCTGAAGGATTCCATGGCTCTTGTTGATCCAAACTCTCTCAGTGATTTGATAACGACCCTCTTCTATACTTAGTGAAAATTACGTTTTAATATGTATTAGTGTTTCACCATCAGCGATCAGACTGAGTCTGTTCAGTTATCGCTGATAGTCTTTCTTATAAACATTTCTATGTATTAGTGTTTCACTATCAGTGATTAGACTGAGTCTGTTCAGTTATCACTGATAGTTTCTGATGTAAACAGTAACGTAATCCCTGAAGACAAGTCTCGCGTCAACATATGTTCATAGCTGAATCGAAGACGAAGCTACTGAACAAAGAGAAGTCTACTAGTGATCTGATGCGGATATCAGTGAATCAAAGACAACTCTACATATACGCGAAGGAACATGAGGAAAAGCTTCAGCGATAGCTGAACCTCTTTTATCTCTGAAAGAAGAGATATTCAGCGATCAAAAGATCACAAAGCTTATGTCTCAAGTTTCCTTTTGTCTATCCTTGCACAAACTAGTACTATGTGTCAGAACGGACATGTCTCTGCCACCATACGTACAACAACTCTGTCAACTACACTGTTCATGACCCGGCCGAAAGCATGTCTCCCAAAAGTCAGACTCCCAAAGCCAATCTGTAACGCCACGTGTAAAGTGCCCTGCCATGCATTTAATGCATAGGGTATAAATAGGAAGTTCACCCCTCCATCTGTGGGGGTGCTCAATCCTTGAACTCCATATAGAAACCCTTGTTTTCTATCTCTCTTAATCCCCCATTCTCTGAATTTCTTGTGCAATCATCTTAGTGTTTCTTAAGTTTGTTTAGATTGAGTCTGTCTTAATCTTATTCCGCAACAAACTTGTAAATTGTATTTTGATTTATCAACAAACAATTTATTAAACTTTAATTTCTGTGTTTGTATTCAACCCCCCCCCCCCTTCTACAAACTTGTTAAGCACCTTCGGGACCAACAAGTGGTATCAGAGCAAGTTTGTTTAATCTAATAAACAAGATCTTGCTGTATACTCTTTCTTGCTATTCTAAAATGGCACTAAACACAAACACAAACTACTATGATAATGGTTCACTTTCTAAACCTCCTCGATTTAGCAGAGATAACTTTTCTCTATGGAAAAATCGAATGATGCTATTTCTTGAAGGTGCAGATCCTACTATACCTGAATATATAGAAAACGGACCCTATGAACCTGTTAGAATTATAGTTGCGGTTCCCGCTACTGCCACCACTGAAGCTGTCCCTGAACGATATGTCGTTAAGGAAATAAGACAGTGGAGTGATGAAGATAAATAGAAGGTAGGAATAAAATGCAAGAGCAAAAACCATTATCTCAATGGCTCTGCCTGATGAAGTTTTCCATTCCATCATGCATCTGAAAACTTCTAAAGAAATGTGGGAAACCATATGTGTTCAATATGAGGGAACCACTGAAATTCAAGAGACTCGAAAGATTAACTTGGTAAGACAGTATGAAAGTTTTATCGCTGGTAAGAATGAATCTCTTTCTGACATTCATCAGTGGTTTAACTGCCTGATCATTGACCTAAGAACTGTTGGAAGGACCTATTCTAATTCTGAGGTCCTAACAAAATTCTTGGAAAGTCTTCCTGAAAGCTGGGACAGTTATTCAATATGTCTTAAGCTGACAAAAGACTTACATACTCTCTCTCTAAGCACTCTGTATGGAATATTGCTCAACTATGAGCAATCTAATCTCCTGAAGAAGAATCTTGTAAAAGATTCTAAAGACTCCAAAAGCACTCCTGTTGCTTTAGTCTCTTCAGAGATAATTCCATCTCAGCGATCTACTCTCACCATCACTGAGTTAGATTCTGAATCTGAGGATCTATCAGACCCTGATCTTTCAGAGTTTAATGAGTCCTTAGCACTCTTGACAAACTCTTTTAAGAGATTTGCAAGAAAGAGTAACTTCCGAAGAAGTAAACCTCTCTCTCTTACTAAAAAGCCAAAATCAACTCCGGTTGATAAGGCTACTGCCACTTGCTATAACTGCGAAAAAATTGGACATTTTGCTAGTGAGTGCAGGTCGAAAAAGGTCTTCAAACCTTCTACCTCAAGAAGATCCAGTGATGACAAATACCATAAGCAGAAGAACAAATATCAAAAGTTGAAAAGCTATCAGCGAAAAGGTAAAGGTCTCATCGCTGAAGAACATGACTGGGATGAATCAGAAGAATCATCTTCTGATGAAGAAGAAGTCGCTAATCTTTGCCTCATGGCTGAGATTAAAGAAGAAGTAGAAGAACCATCTGAACCTTCTATGAGCTACATATCATCTCAGGTATCTATCTCTACAAATCCCTCTCTGCCTGAAGCTGAGAGAAGTCGCGCTGTTGATGTGCTGACGATTGACCTTTATAATGCTCTAAACGACAAAACTCAAGCTGAAAATAAAAATGTATATTTAACTCAAGAGCTAGAGAAATGTCATGAAAAGATCAGTGAACTAAATCTTTTAGAAGAAAAGTTGAAAGATCAAGTCATTATAAATGAAATCATCAGCATTGAACGCGAACAAGCCATCGCTGCTCTAAAAGTAGAAAAGGCTCATGTTGAAAAATGGTGCAAATCATCAACAAAGATCTCTGAGATAATAAATGCTCAAACTCCTGAAAGTGATAGAACTGGTCTTGGTTTTTGGACACCACAGGATGATCCTAAAGAAGAAAGTTCCTCGCTTAAGTTTGGAACTTTTGTCACATCTTTCTTTGACACTTCTTATAATCAATTCTATCCTGTTCTTCTTCAAATCCCATCTCTGAGGAAAAATCCAAAGACACTAAGTCTACGGATAAAGGAAAGTCCATTCTCCTTCCTCAGAAGACAACCAGGAAAGCAAAGCTGAAAATTCCTTCTAAACCTTCAGCTAAGCAATCCTCTAGCTCTGTGATAGAAATTTTTGATCTCTGTCCTCCAAAGCTAAAGATTGACCTTAGACCAACGAGATCTGAAGAAATGAAAATCCCTCCCATATCTCATGAGAAAAGCCTTCTCGGACCTGGTCCTGCTCATCTTAAACTTGCAAAACCTTCTACTGATCCTAAAACCATTTTCAAATACAGAAAATGTTATCACTGTGGTTTTACTGATCATATTGCAAGTAAATGTCCAAATGCCACAAAAGCTGATAAAACAGCTAAAGTGAAGAAAAATGCCTCTAAGGCAAAGAAAGTCACCAAAGTTGAAAAATCAACCAAAGTGAAATATACCACTAAGGTTAAGAAATTAACCAAAGTGAAGATTACCACTGAAGCTGAATCTTCATCAGCTGTGAAGACTGCTGAATCTTCCTTATCCACTAACTCTGAAGGACCCATTGAAAAGTGGGTACCAAACAACGCTTAATCTTCCTTATGTGTGCAGGGATCAAAGGGCATCTGGTATCTCGATAGTGGATGTTCTCGTCATATGACTGGACAAAGAGACCTGCTCACTGAATACAAGGAAGAGAAAGGTCCCTCTGTGACCTTTGGTGGAAATGGAAAAGGATTTACCCGAGGGTTTGGTGTCCTCAGCAATGGGACAACTACCTTTCGAAGAGTCGCTTATGTAGATGGACTGAAGCACAACCTTCTAAGCATCAGTCAGCTATGTGACAAAGACTACGAAGTTCGCTTTTCTAAGAAAGCATGTTCAGTGGTAGATGAAAAAGGAAAACTTGCTCTCAGTGGTTATCGCAGAGAAAATGTCTATGTAATAGATATGGACTCTACTATCACTGAAAACTTATGTTTTCTCTCTAAGGCCTCTTCTGATGTCAACTGGCTATGGCATAAAAGGCTCTCTCATCTAAATTTCAAAACCCTGAATTCTCTCTCATCTAAGGAACTGGTTTCTGGTCTTCCTCAGCACTCATATGCTAAAAAATCTCTCTACTCAGCATGTGAAAAAGGAAAACAAACAAAAGCTAGTTTCAAGTCAAAACAAGTTTCCTCAGTGACAAGTCCTCTTCAGCTCTTGCATATGGATCTATTTGGCCCTGTCAACATCCAATCAATAGCTGGAAAGAAATATACGCTTGTCATTATAGATGAATATTCTCGCTACACCTGGGTTATCTTTCTTCGCTGTAAGAGTGATACTCCAGAAGAACTAATATCTTTTGTGAAAAAGATGGAAGTGCTGAACAATCTTACTGTTCATTCAATAAGAAGTGATCATGGAACTGAATTCAAAAATAGTTCCCTAAACAATTTCTTTGAGAACAAGAGAATCTCTCACAACTTCTCTTCAGTAAGAACACCTCAGCAAAATGGAGTCGTTGAAAGAAGAAACAGAACGATCATAGAAGCTGCTAGATCAATGCTCAGCGATTCTCACCTCCCTACTCAATTTTGGGCAGAAGCTGTAAACACTGCATGTTTTACTCAAAACAGATCGCTGATAATAAAGCAATTTGGGAAGACAGCTTATGAACTTTTTCTTGGAAGGAAGCCTTCTATCAGCTTTCTTCATATCTTTGGCTGTCAGTGCTTTATCTTAAACAACAGAGATCAACTTGGAAAGTTCGACCCAAAAGCCGATGATGGAATATTTCTAGGATATTCCTCCATCTCCAAAGCCTACAGAGTTTTCAACAAGAGAAGACAAACCGTAGAAGAAACAATTCACGTCACTTTTGATGAAACTCGCTCAGCGAACTCTAAACCAATCGCTGACAATGAAGAGTTAAATGTTTGGATGCTTTCTCACTACAGAGAAACAGAACCTTTCTTCTCAAACCATCAGCATTCTGATCCTCCAACCGCTGATGATGATTCGAACATTATACATCCTACCGCTGAATCCACCTCATGGGTCTCAGCAGAACCTCTAAACACATTACTACCATCAAATCTGCCTTCGTCTGGAAACCTCTCTAGTGAATTTTCTCAACAGTTAATCGCTGATGAACCTCAAACGTCCTCATCAGTAAACATTCCAATTGTTGATCCAACCTCTGAGTTAAGCAATCATGCTCCTACTCAGCGATGGACCAAAGATCACCCAATAGATCAAATTCTTGGTGATCTCAAAGCAAGTATTCAGACACGACGAAGCTCAGGTAATATCTGTCTCTTTGTAAATTTTCTCTCTTTAATAGAACCAAAGAAGGCTGAAGATGCCCTCAGAGATCCAAACTGGGTCAGCGCTATGCAAGAAGAGCTGACTGAATTTTCTCGAAACAAAGTTTGGAATCTCGTTCCAAGACCATCTGATAAAACTGTAATAGGCACCAAATGGGTGTTTAGAAACAAGTTAGATGAACATGGAACTGTAACCCGCAACAAGGCTCGACTTGTTGCTCAGGGATACAGACAAGAGGAAGGCATAGACTATGATGAAACCTTTGCCCCTGTGGCCAGGCTCGAAGCAATTCGACTATTCTTAGCTTATGCAGTCTATAAAGACTTCATCGTTTATCAAATGGACGTAAAATCAGCGTTCCTAAATGGAAAGCTAAATGAAGAAGTCTATGTAGAACAACCACCAGGGTTTTATGACCCTAAGTATCCAAATTATGTTTATAAATTGGATAAGGCTCTCTATGGTCTAAAACAAGCCCCTCGTGCTTGGTATGACACTCTCTCATCTTTTCTTATCTCTGAAAATTTTGAACGTGGCAAGATTGATAATACGTTATTTTTCAGAAAAATAAAAGGTCATATAATTCTTGTACAAATATATGTCGATGACATAATATTTGGTTCTACTAACCCATCTCTGTGTACTCGCTTCGCTGAAAGAATGAAGAAAGAATATAAAATGAGTATGATGGGTGAGCTGACATATTTTCTTGGTCTTCAGATTAAACAATCTGACAAAGGTACTTTTATCTGCCAAGGTAAGTATGTTAAAGATATGATGAAGAAGTTTGATCTCACACAAACTTCAGCGATGAAAACTCCTATGGCACCACCCCTGACACTTAACAAATATCCTTCTGGTAAACCTGTTAATGTCACTGCCTATAGAGGAATGATAGGCTCCCTGCTGTATCTAACAGCGAGCCGACCTGACATTATGTACTCTACTTGTTTATGTTCACGCTATCAATCTGAACCCAAGGAATCCCATCTGATCGCTGTAAAGCGAATTTTCAGATATCTGAAAGGAACTCCTAACCTCGGTCTTTGGTATCCCAAAGACTCAGGTTTCGATCTAACTGGTTATTCTGATAGTGATTTTGCAGGCTGTAAACTCGACAGAAAGAGTACCACTGGTGGATGTCAACTACTGGGAGGAAAGCTGGTAAGCTGGACAAGCAAGAAGCAAAATTATGTGTCCACTTCCACAGCTGAAGCTGAATACGTAGCCGCTGGAAGCTGTTGTTCTCAGATCTTGTGGATGAGAAATCAACTCTTAGATTATGACCTTCAGCTGTCAAAAATTCCCATCTATTGCGACAGCACTAGTGCTATAGCTATAGCAAATAATCCAGTACTACATTCAAAGACAAAACACATAGAGATCAGATATCACTTTATCAGAGATCATGTAATGAATGGTGATATTGAACTTCACTTTATCCCTACTGAATTTCAGCTTGCTGATTTATTCACCAAACCTCTTGATGAGACAAGGTTCAACTTTCTCATCAGTGAGCTTGGAATGCTGAACCTCGAAGAATAATTCTTCAGCGTTCATGTATTGTGTCAGTAATCAAAAGTTCCCCTCTCATCATTCTCTCTGATAAACATTCTGACTCTCAGGAATGTTCTCTCAACTGAATCTTAACTCAGTTAAGATATCTTTCAAAATATACTTTAATCACTGAACCTTCTTGAAATGATTAAAAGTTTTTTGAAAAATACATTAATCACTGATATTTCTATTCAGTGACCCTTTTAAAAGAAACTCTATCCCTATCTTTTCCATCAGGGATACTTTTAAAAAGAAAAATCTATTGCTGACTTTTCTTCAGCGATAATTTCAAAACGGATAAATGAATAGTCTCTCTCTTCTATGACGTCATTTGAACCGACAATCCACGACATGCCTTTTCTGACACGTTCGTCCGTTGATCTTCTATCCAATCAACATCGTGGGACGTGTCCATGTCATGATGAGCATTTGTTTTCCCGCTTCTCTCACACTCTCTCTCATTTTTCTCTCTCTTCGAATAAAAGGAAAGAATGCCTCATTCTTTTTGGCTTACGCTTTCTAATCTTACAAAGCAAGAAATACTCTCTCTCTCAAGAACACTCAAGCAAGTAAACCCAGAATATTGAACCTGCAACTCTTCTTCTTCAAAATAAACAGGTTTATTTCATGTTTATGTGCATTGTTAGTATGCTTTCTATTCTTTTTAAAATCCTACTCGTTCTTGTTCTTCATGGATTTTATAAAACGTTTTTTTTCTAAAAACTAAAGATCATTCTTTCTGATTTTATATTTTTAAATAAAAACCTTTTGGTTTTTAAAGTGTTCTTCATTCTTTCTACCCAGAACACTATTTTTCTATTCCTAAAAATAACTTGATATTTTTCCAGTTTCCCTTCTTCTATGGAAACTGGTAATCATATTATTTTTAATCATAATCATTTCTTCTATCATGTTTCTTTCAATAGCAGAAATGACAGAGTCTGAGATTGTCGCTTCCAAGACAGTTAAATTCACCATCACTGAAGCTGAGATTACGAAAAGTAATCATTTGGCAAGACTCGACTTTCAAGCTGACAAATACCCACATCTGGTGGAAGCTGCTGAATTTCTCAAACAATCATGTATAGCTTACGTGATCACTGTGGATCCTAAGCCTTCCAAGACTCTACTCCAGCAGTTCTGGTTCACTGCTGATGCAACTGTACTCACCAACAAGAAAGGTGAACGAGTCCCTGCTATCTCTTTCAGCACGGACTTGGGGCCAGGGAGCATGACCGCTCTTAGCCTCAGGAAATCTTTAAGATTCCCTGACAAACCAAATAATGGGTTCGACGCACTCCCCACTGATGATGAGCTGATATCATTTCTGGACGCAATGAGTTATTGTTGGGAAAACAAACCGAGATCTTCTATTCCCAACAAGAAGCTCACCAAGATCCTCAAAGCTCAGATGCCCTCACAACTGAACTTTATCTTCTCGCACATAATTCAGTGCATGAGCGGGAAGAGTGGTTCACTGGATCAAGCCAGCAAAACACAACTGCAGATGGCCTACTCCGTTATCGCTGGTCAAAACTTTGACTACGCTACAGCAATCTTTGAAGACCTGAGGTCGAGATTAGAGAAGCCTGAACGAGATCCCAATATCTCGTACGTACGTTTCATATGTACGTACATCAAGTTCCTCTATCCCAACACCTATCCCACCAAAGATGATGGCACCTTTGCCAGGGTAGGTCAACGATCACTGGAGGTAAATCCACTCGCCGACGAGGTAAGTATCTCTCTCCTTCGCTCTCGTCTCTCTCTCCATTCTTCTTCATCTTCAGCGACCACGCAGACGGTTCCTTCGTCTGCTATCCCTGTCGCTACCACTACTTCTAAACGACCATCCGCTAGTCCGATTGGTCCTTCCAAAAAGGCCAAAAAGACTAAGGAAAGTACACCCTCTAGTACTATACCTGAGGGAGCTTCTCAACAAGCTACCTTAGATGCATTTGTGGGTCTTTCCTCCACAACTCCAGCAGTCACTCAACATGCCGTGTCAACGATTTCGATCGCTGTCACAACATCAGTAACCCCACCTACCATCTTACTCGCTGAGATGACCCCCAACCCTACTTCTATCCCCAAAACTCTTCCCTTTTCTACTCATTTTGTCTCTGAACCCGCTACCTCTTCTTTACCTATAGGACCTGAACATCAAACTTTTAAGGAATCTATGCAGTTCTACAAAATGTTTGATACGTCAGGTACACCTATAGGATTAAACACTTCTTTCCCCACCTCTCCAAATAAGCCCGTATCTGAACTAACATTATTTTCAGGTCCTAGTTTGGCGTCTGTTGACACGCATGTCAACAGTCTGGGAGAAAAGGTGGACGCCCTCACCAACACCATCAACGACACCACCAGCGCCGTCAATCAGGCTGGTGAGGAGCTGAAGAAGTTGACCGCGACCTGCTCATCTAAAGCTGAGAACTCACAACTTTCAGCTGTTGAAGAACAAGTCGTCCAACTCAAAGAGTCCTCTCAACTCTTTTAGGGGCGATTTGAGTCTCTTACCGCTGAAGTTCGGGGTCTCTCTTCAAAGGTTGACCTCTGAACGTCCCTTCTTCATCAAATTCTACAAAAGGTGAATGCACCAGCTCCAGCGCTGCCTCCCTCCTTCACTGAAGATGATCGGACCAACCTCAACATAGCCGTGGAATTCATCCATGATGCCATGTGCGACATCCCTGCGGTTGAAGACCGGGTCAAGCGTCTAGAGGCTGACGTCCAAGTGCTAAAAGCTTCAACAGCAACTCCGGCAGCTGAGCAACCCCCTACCGCTGATAATGACAAAGTGGGGGAGAAAGCTGAAGAAACATCTATCGCTGCTGTTGGGGAAGCTAAGACTCCAAAGAAACCTCCCTCTCAATCTGAGGGGAAGAAGGTAAAAGAATCCTCATCTATTCATTCTATTCTCTTTGAAGATGATGAGGAAGAAGACGATGAAGAGGAAGATGATCTAGATCTTGATGATCAAGAAAAGGATCAACCCTCCGATGACGATGACGACGATGAAGAAGACCAATCTATGTGGTTCTCCAAGCCGAACGTCGCATCAGGGACAACTTCGCAAGAGGTTGTCAAAGCAGGGGTGAGAGGTGATACATCTTCAAGCGCTCCTTCGCAAAGCAAAGACAAGCAACCAATCGCTGAAGAATGCTTGAGGACTGGATCACAATCTGAGGGGGAGCATCCTTCTCAGGTATGTCTTTCAATTGTACCACTCTCCTACTCTTTCCAAACCCCTATTTCCTTCTAGCCTTTATCTCTCTTTTTCTAAAAATATACACTTATCCCTTCTTTCCTTCATTTTCTATCCAGACAGTTCTCACCCCTGCTTAAGGGTTCTGAACTACAAATAATTTCAGCTACTATCGCTGAAGAAATAATCCCAATCTCTATCGCTGAGATTGATGAAGAAGAAGAAGAATATTCCCTGGTCCATCCAGGAAGGCCCTCTCAACCATCTCATTGGTCAGAGGAAGTGGTGAAGAAAAGAGTTGAAATGATCGCTCAACTAGAAAGTCAACGGCTGAAAGTCCCTCTTCAAACATCCACATAGCTCGACTTCCTCACTGAAGCCGAAAGAGAAGAATCTGCCAAAGCTGAGAAGCTGATCGCTGAATGCATACAAGATACCCAACTCGCTTTAAAGATTCAATCTTCTCTATTCAAGGACAAAAAGTTGAAAAGCAAGCATGTGAAAGTTCAAGATGCACTGCTGAAAGAAATTGAAGAGGAACGCTCCAAAGAACAAGAGATCAACGATAGGTCTATCGAATGGTGCAAACAGAAGATGGATTATCGTTCTGATCTTCTTTCGATATCAGCCGTGACTATCTCTGGTCGCAAGAAGAAGGATCAACTCTCAGTGACCATGGAGATTACCAGAGAGGATGGAACCCAAAAAGCTATGTACGTATCCAAACTTGAGAGCTTCGGATTTACGGAATGGTTAGAGTTCTGGGATGCGCTGAAGAAATCCAAATCTACATACAGAGGCTACGTTGAAGGATTTCTTGAAGCCCTCATAAATAGAGTCGCTTCTGTACTGAAGCTGCCATATCATCTTCCTCCCAAATCTTTGAAACTCAAGAGAAGAATTGGGTCCTCCTCCTCTGAAGACATCGCCATCATCAGGAATGAAACTTCTATCAAATTTTCAAGAGATGCACTGTTTGGTCCTCCTCCCGATCTTTCAGTTCTGGATCTATCTCTGCCTCCTGGTGGTCCTTTCCAAGGTGGTCAAGTAATTGACGATCCTTATGGAGTGTTCTTCAGAGATGATGATGAGGAACTCAGATTTCAAAGAGTCTCTGAGATTCCTATCTGTCCTCTGAATCATCTCAAGGATCTCTTATGCTTATGGTGTGACTTCTCCCCTGCTGCTGAGAAAATCAAAGAAATTATCAGCCAAGAATCTTTGGAACGAAGACAGAAAGGAGAAGAAATACCTGAGTATATGATCAATCCTCCTAAGTCTTCTTTTAATAGCTGATAGATTAGTTTCCTTTTCTGTAATCTATTAGTTATACTTACAGTAGTTAGTTATTCACTTGTACTTATGATTTTCATATCTTGTAATTCTATCCCTGAATTAAATGAAAATTGCAGTGATGTACTTAACCCTATCAGTACTGTAAAAGATCCCTCAAAATAGTAATTGGGACATGCATGCTATGAGTCCTTTTTATTCCTATATTTTGAATCATAAAGTAATTTTCTTTAGTTACTTTGTCATTATCAAATAGGGGGAGATTGTTGATCCAAACTCTCTCAGTGATTTGATAACGACCCTCTTCTATACTTAGTGAAAATTACGTTTTAATATGTATTAGTGTTTCACCATCAGCGATCAGACTGAGTCTGTTCAGTTATCGCTGATAGTCTTTCTTATAAACATTTCTATGTATTAGTGTTTCACTATCAGTGATTAGACTGAGTCTGTTCAGTTATCACTGATAGTTTCTGATGTAAACAGTAACGTAATCCCTGAAGACAAGTCTCGCGTCAACATATGTTCATAGCTGAATCGAAGACGAAGCTGCTGAACAAAGAGAAGTCTACTAGTGATCTGATGCGGATATCAGTGAATCAAAGACAACTCTACATATACGCGAAGGAACATGAGGAAAAGCTTCAGCGATAGCTGAACCTCTTTTATCTCTGAAAGAAGAGATATTCAGCGATCAAAATATCACAAAGCTTATGTCTCAAGTTTCCTTTTGTCTATCCTTGCACAAACTAGTACTATGTGTCAGAACGGACATGTCTCTGCCACCATACGTACAACAACTCTGTCAACTACACTTTTCATGACCCGGCCGAAAGCATGTCTCCCAAAAGTCAGACTCCCAAATCCAATCTGTGAACGCCATGTGTAAAGTGCCCTGCCATGCATTTAATGCATAGGGTATAAATAGGAAGTTCACCCCTCCATCTGTGGGGGTGCTCAATCCTTGAACTCCATATAGAAACCCTTGTTTTCTATCTCTCTTAATCCCCCATTCTCTGAATTTCTTGTGCAATCATCTTAGTGTTTCTTAAGTTTGTTTAGATTGAGTCTGTCTTAATCTTATTCCGCAACAAACTTGTAAATTGTATTTTGATTTATCAATAAACAATTTAATAAACTTTAATTTCTGTGTTTGTATTCAACCCCCCCCCCCCTTCTACAAACTTGTTAAGCACCTTCGGGACCAACATCTCTCATAGTGTCAGGTTCTGATTCTTAACAAGAATGATTAAACTTAGAAACAATATTAAAGAAGTTGCGGAAAAACACTTTAATATTCAAATATCAATGAAACAGTAAAATATAAATCATAACTTGTAAACTTTATTGAATGATTAAAGTTACAAGCTTTCACACAAAACCTAAATCTTGATTAACAGGCTCACCAAGACGAATTCTAGTTCTCTAGAATTAGGATTGCAAACCTTGAGGTTAATTCTCTCTCAGAACAAAAACTTAAAATTCTCGTATCACAAACTATTCTGAATAATCCTATACATATACTTAAAATAAAAGATAATTACAAAACATAAAAGATCTTCAGTATATTCTTCCATAATTATCTTCAACCTTCTATGATTATCTTCAAACCTTGATCTGCACGTATCTTGATTATCACATAAGCAGTATTAAATCATAACAGCATTAATACTCTGAGCAGTATTAATCTTCAGCAGTACTAACCATCTTCAGCAGCATTATCCAATCAGCAGTATTAACTACTAGCAGTACTAACTCTCCAAGCAGTACTAATTATTCAAGTAGCAGCACTAACTCTTTAAGTAGTATTAATTCTACTAGCAGTAGTAATCTTGAAAGCCTGGCAGTAGTAATCACTTAGACAAATCTTCAGTTCCCAACAATCTCCCCCTAACTTGACTTTTAGAGAAGAGAAGTCAAGTTCTTCAGATGCTCCCAAAACTCCATTGCTCATAATCCCATATCAGGATTCAGCCCCAAACTTTGATTAAGAGTTCTCTGAATTAAGTATCTTGCCATTGCAGAATCTGGTGCACAACCTAGCTTTTTCTTCAACATAGCATGCAGCTTTAACCTGCTATGGTTGTAAACTCCATCCACTAGGAAGTATTCAAAGTGACTTGTATCCATAGCCAGTGCATATACTCCACTTCTTTCATACAGAGTCCAGTTGTTGATGGTTTTGAAAACATTTCTGATA
Organism: Arctium minus; assembly: GCA_954870635.1. Classification (NCBI taxonomy): domain Eukaryota; kingdom Viridiplantae; phylum Streptophyta; class Magnoliopsida; order Asterales; family Asteraceae; genus Arctium; species Arctium minus. The sequence continues at coordinate 114,812,695 of OX941080.1, read as the reverse complement.
ACATGCGTAGATATTCCATCACAAGTTTTGTAACAGGTATCCCTGGAGCTTTCAGCTTATCAGCATATAGTTTCATCCCCACCTCAAACATTTCCTCTAAGTCAGATTTGGAGCATACTCTTACAATCTTGGCCCAAGTAGGATACACTTCAAATTTGTCATCTTTCCTCTTCAGCCTGATATACTCCTTTCCATCTACTTCCATGGTATCCCAGTGAATAATCTCAGGAGGCTTGACACCAACTGGTTCAGCAGTTATAGGTTCAGGCACTTTCTCCATCACCACCATGTACATACTCACATCAGAAGTACTGGATGGTTCTTCCTGAGATTGATCTTTCTTTTCATCAGACTTAGGTGCCCCTTCTTCTTCAGCTACCTTCTGTTCTTTCTCAGCTTCTTTCTTATCCACTCTAGGTTTCTTAGCAGATTTCCTTCTAGCCATCATTTTAGTTCTTTTCAGAGTCCTCAAACTTTCACCTAGAGTAGTTTCCTTCCTTGGTGATTCTTGATCATTAGGAAAGGGTTTTTGTATTAGAAAATCATTGTTCTCTTTCATCCTCTTTTCCACTTCAACTCTGGCTTTGTCATTTCCTTGAAGCTTGGTCATCTCTGCATCATACAACCCTTTGATTTGATCAAATGACATTTTTGTGAACATCTCCTTTTTGACTCCCACAGCACCTTTGAGAAAAGTGATCATCTTCTTTCTTTCTTGAGTGCCAAGGTAGGTCTTTGAAGGTTGCCTCTTCTTTGCACCAAATTTGATCATTCCAGTCTTCTTTGGAATTGCAGATCTCTTCTGTGCCATCTCTGTTGCCAAACTCTTTTGATAAACTTCATTAAGCTCTGCAGCTAGAGCTTTTGCCATCTCCCTATATTTCTCCACTTGAACTGTTTCTGCTTGCTCAAGTTCTGCTTGAATTTTCTTAGCCAAAGCATCATCTGACTCAATCAGCTTTTGCCTTTTAAGTGGTTGGTCAGATTCCACTATCTTCTTTTTGCCTTTGTCCTTGCTTGTTAGCTTATCAACAATGGCTTTCTTGATAACCTCGGCATTGTCTTTGATGACAATTCCTTTGGCCTTTGAAGTGACCTTAGGAGTATCATGTTTTGCTTTTATTAGTGCTTCAGCTATCTCAATTTCTTCCAAATTTCTGCTAATGAGGTCAGTTAGTACCTCTTGAACAATTTCTGCTGCTTCATTTATTTCAGCAGCATTAACTGTTTCTGCTGCTTTCTCTGTTACTGCTGCCTTTTCTGTTTCTACTGCTTGTACATAAAACTCCCCCCTCAACTCCATGTATCTCCCCCTTATTCTCAGCATCAAACTCCTTGTTGACCTCAGCTTCTGACTCCCCCTTTTTGGGAGCATCATCCACTGGGTTCCTTCTTCTGAGTACAAGTCTTTGCTTCTTCTTCTTTTGAAACACTTTCTTAACCAACTGCTTTAATGTGCTGATTTCTTCTTGCTGGTTGATGATGACCTTCTTGAGTTCATTGACAACCTTCTTTTGAGCATCCAGTTCAGTTGCCATTTTGGACATGGCCGAAATCAATTCGTGGTAGTCATATCTATCCTCACCTTCTACAGGAGTGTTACCCCCTTTTGAGGGATCATTGGAATGTTTAATAGGGATCTCCAGCCAGGCTGAAGCACCACCTATTCCCTTGGTTTTATCGGCACCCGGGACCTTTGGATGATTGCTCACCCAAAGTTGTCATGGGGAAGGTCTTAGTGATGTTACCACTGGCCTCCTCTGTGCTAGCAGGAGAAGTGGCAGCCTTCTCACCCACATGCTCATGCATCTCCTCAGTGAGCACCTCCTTAGGGTTGGGAGACACCCCAGTGGTTTCCCTATGGATATTCTCTAATGGAGAATGCTCCATTAGAGGGCTTTGAGGTTCTGGGTTTGTAGGAGGTACAACAAGGGAAGGAGCCTTGTGTACCTTTCTCTTAGTATACGTTTTGGTTAAAACTGGTGTTGGCTTAAGAACAAGGGACTGAGGAAGTGATATAGTGGTTGAAGGTTGGGTTTGGCTATCAGTGGGATGGTCTAGTGAGGGTCTTGACCCTGATGCCATACCTTCTTGGTTGTGGGACACCACCATCATTGTAGAGAACAATGGGGTGTCAACTCCTTCCGAGTCCTTGGCAGATCTTTTCATATTTGAAAAGACCTTGCCCTTAGGGATTTTAGGTACGTATACCTCATTGAACTGAGGTATATCCGTAAATTCAGTGGTGATAACAACCTGGACAAATCTTTGATACATATAGAAACTCTTTTTATTATCCAAGTTTGACACAAGGTCATTTAAAATCATTTTGGAGAAATTATACTTTCTGGCAGTGGACAAGCAGACCAAAGCAAAAGCAATGATACTGCTGAACTGACTCCATCCAGTAGTTTTTCTAGAAATACAGTGCATAAGGGTATGAACAAAGAAACGCCATTGGGGAGAAAAATTAGCTTTGTAAAATTTGAAAACACCCTGTTGGCCTTCATACCCCATTTTGGTGAGATTGGAAAACAAGTCCTCATTAGGGATAGAGGTAATACCTGAGGCATCGTCTAGACGTAGACTGATGTGAATGACCTCTTCAGTGACTATCAAGGGTTTGTCACACACCCTTGTCTTGATAAACTGCACACCGTTTTCAGTAACAGCGGTGGCATTGGCCCAAAATTGCTTCTGATGCTCGATGAATATTGGTGGTGACACAGTAAGAGCTTACGCTATATGACTGGTCTTGAGAAAATCAACTATTTGATGGAATCCATCAGCCTGCTTCGACTTTTGAAGCATTGTGATCTCATTGTGTTCATCAATAAACGCCATGGATGACATCGGTCCTGAGGATTCTCGACTGAAACACACTGGTTGCTTGAGAGAAAAGAGTTAGAGAGAAGATGAACAGTATTCAAAGAGTCGTTGTGAGCGTTTAGGCGGGCAAAGAGGGTATTTATATGATTCGGGACAGAAGCAGTATTAACCCTATTTTCAGTTAAATAAGTACTAACTGAGAGCAGTATTAACTGAAAGCAGTATTAACTGAAAGCAGTATTAACTGAAAGCAGTATTAACTGAAAGCAGTATTAACTGAAAGCAGTATTAACTGAAAGCAATATTAACTAACTAGCAGTATTAACTTTGTACTGAAAGCATTAAAACTGCACTGGCAGTATTAACAATACTTACACTTTTTAAGCTTGTGTTAGTCTGAGCAAGGCAATAAACTTCCTGAGAAAGATGATTAGTAGCACCAAACAAAATAAACAAATAACAGGTATACAATCACTTATTAAACATGAGCTCATTCAGAGTTGATCAGGCCCACACTTGTGACCAAGAAAGTGAATCTACCCACATCAAAAGCTTTAGTGAATAGGTCAGCAAACTGATTATCAGTATGAACTTTAGCAACTTGAATAAGCTTATTTTCATTGCAGTCTCTAATAAAGTGATACCTGATTTCAATGTGCATTGTTTTGGAGTGCTTGACTGGATTGTTAACAATGCTAATAGCACTGTTATTGTCAATGAAGATTGGAGTGTGAAGAAAGGTTACCCCATAGTCCAGCATTTGATTCTGAATCCATAGAACCTGAGAACAGCAACTTGCAGCAGCAATATACTCAGCTTCTGTTGTGGATAAGGACACTGTGGTTTGCTTCTTACACTGCCAAGATACTAGTCTTGCACCCAAAAGTTGACATCCCCCTGAAGTAGACTTTCTATCCATATTAGCACCACCCAAGTCACTGTCTGGATATGCAATCAAATCAAAAGTGGATTCATAAGGATACCAAAGACCTAATCTAGGTTGCCCTCTTAAATATCTGAAAATCCTCTTAACAGCTTGAAGATGTGACTGCTTTGGCTTGACTTGGAATCTGGCACACACACACACACTGGAAACATGATATCTGGTCTTGAGGCTGTGAGATACATGAGAGATCCAATCATTGATCTATAAAGATGGACATCAACATCCTCCCCCTTAAGATCAGCAGTGATCTGTTTGTGTGTTTCCATTGGTGTGCTTGTTGGCTTTGAGTCTGATAAACCATACTTATCTAGGATGTCTTTCACATACTTTGATTGACTTATGAAAATCCCATCTATCTGTTGTTTCACTTGAAGCCCAAGGAAGAAGGTGAGTTCACCCATTGAACTCATTTTGAAGCTCTTGTGCATCAACTCTTCAAAGTCTCTACACATCTAATCTTTTGTGGATCCAAATATGATGTCATCCACATAGATCTGAACAAGTAGGGTGTCCTTCTTACTTCTTTTAATGAAAAGGGTCTTGTCAATGATTCCCCTTTCAAACCCATTTTCCAAGAGATAGGTAGACAGAGTATCATACCATGCTCTTGGGGCTTGATGTAAACCATAGAGTGCTTTCTTAAGTTTGTATACTCTGTCAGGATATGATGGATTCTCAAATCCATAAGGCTGACAGACATATACTTCCTCATCAATTGTTCCATATAGAAAGGCACTTTTCACATCCATCTGATATACCTTGAACTTCATATATGAGGCATAGGCTAGAAACAGCCTAATTGCCTCTACCCGTGCCACTGGAGCAAAAACTTCCTCCTAGTCTATGCCTTCTTCCTGAGTGTACCCTTGTGTCACTAGCCTTGCTTTGTTCCTGATTACTATTCCTCTCTCATCCTTTTTATTTCTGAAAATCAACTTGGTGCCAATTGCTCTATGACCTTTTGGAAGGTCCACCAAGTCCCAAACATCTTGCAATTTAAACTGTAGCAACTCTTCTTGCATGGCTTCTATCCAACTTGAATCTTTCATTGCATCATAAGCCTTCTTAGGCTCAATCTGAGATAGAAAGCAAGAGAGTACAGTATGTTGCTGATCCTGCAAATCTTGAAGTCTGCTTTGATTCCTAGTCATCATAGGAGAAGAGATGTCTTTTATTACCAGTTCAGGAGGATGATTCTTCTGAGTTCTTGTCTGAAGACTAGGTTCTTCATTAATTCCCACATCTAAATTGGAGTCATTTAAGTCAGCTGAGGGGATCTCATCAGCTACTTCTGGCTCTTCATGCTCTAAATTCTCTTCATCTCTTCTTTCTTCTTCACTCTGACTTGGTTCAATAACAGTCTCCTTTTCACAGATTTCAACAGGTTCCATTGTAGGTATGGGAAAGATCACAGACTGAGGAATAATATCTTGTACTTGTTCATCCCCTGATCCTCTACTTCCTAATCCTGCATGATCATCACTACTGAAACCCAAAGAGTTAGTTAGTGAATCAATGTCAAATAACCACTGAGGACCTGAACCAATAGGATTTGGTGTGTTCTCATTGCATTTGACATTGTCACTTTCCTCTATTATTCTAGAAGAAGAATTAAACACTCTGTAGGCCTTACTCTGAGATGAGTAACCAACAAGGAAACCATCATCTGCTTTGCTATCAAACTTTCCTAAGTGAGTTTTGGTATTGAGAATGGTACAAGGACAACCAAAAGGTTTAAAAAATCCAATAAATGGTTATCTTTTATTAAGAAGCTCATATGGTGTCTTGTTCTTAGGCTTGACTACAAGAACTCTGTTTTGGACATATCAAGCAGTATTTACTGCTTCAGCCCAGAAAGTAATTGGAAGTTTTGAATCAGCTAACAGAGATCTAGCAACCTCTATCAGTGTCCTATTCCTTCTCTCAGCAACACCATTTTCTTGTGGAGTCCTAGGAGCACTGTATTGCCTCTCAATTCCTTTTTCCTCACAAAAGGTGTTTAGGTCAATATTTTTAAATTCAGTACTATTATCTGACCGAATGACTTTTACCTTTTGATTTGTTTGGTTTTCAATTCTTAGAATAAAGGATTTGATTAGTCCACTTGTCTCATCCTTAGTCCTTAGAAAATATACCCAAGTAAATCTAGAGTAATCATCAACAATAACTAAGCAGTATGATTTCTTACCTATACTCATGACATTTGTAGGACCAAACAGATCCATATGCAACAACTGAAGAGAAGAAGAAATTGTGTTCAACTCTTTGGACTTATGAGAAGTTTTGTGTTTTTGCCTTTGAGACAAGCAACACAATGATCATCACATGAAAAGACTTTTGAAGGCAGACCTCTTACAAGGTTGTTTTTAACAAGTTTATTCATTGTTTTAAAGTTCATGTGACACATCCTTCTGTGCCAAAGTGATGATTCATCCAAAGAGGCTTTTGAAACAAGACAGTTTAGGGATGAATCATTTGAAACAATTTCCATATCCAAACAATAGACATTATCCTTTCTAGGAGTTCTTAGTAGTATCATCTTTTCATCAACTACCTTGAATCCAGGAGCAAGGATAATACATTCTGAATCAGTGAATAATATACTATGCTTTTTGTCATAAACCTGTGATACACTTAACAGGTTGTACCTTAACTACTCAACATAGAAAACATCTTCAAAGGTCATCTTACCTTTTATTACATCTCCCTTACCACTAATCTTACCTCCATCTGGAGTATTACCAAAGGCAACATGCCCTCCATCAATTTTCTTGAAGTTCTTGAGGCAAGCCATGTTCCCTGTCATGTGCCTAGAGCAACCACTATCAACATGCCAAATACTCTTTCCCTTGAGCTGTTGGTTGCCCTGCACATAAGATAAATCAATTAGTATTGACTGGGAACCCAAGCCAAAGTGGTCTTGGGCCTCCCTTTCTCATCAAAGTACTTACACTCCTTTTTGATGAGATTTTTAAATTTAGAATTCTCTTGACTGGAGTAATTTGTCAAGATGATTGGTCTAGAAGCATAAGCACTATAAGTAGTACTAATTTTAGAAGTACTAACAGAGTTAGCAGCACTAACAGGTTTAGCAGTACTAACCTTGTTAGAAGCACTAACAGAGTTAGCAGTATTAACATCTGAAGAAGTACTAACAAAGTTGGTTTTAGAAATACTAATACTCTCAGTAGTACTAACATTGATAGCATCAGTATTGCTTCTAGCAGCACTATCTTTGTTAGCAGCACTCTTTGTGGTAGGAGTACTAACAGTTTTAGTGCTTTTGGGAACCCACATCTTGACACTCTCTTTTACAGTCTTTTTTTTCATATGGCTTTTAGATTTAACATGTTTCTTAGACACATGGTTCCTTTCATTCTTCCTATAACCAAAGGGTTTTTGCACAGATCTTTGAAAATTTATCCTTTGGTTCATAGGATTAAAATAACAGTGCTTGGCAAGATGGTTCAATTTGCCACATATGAAACAAGGTTTTGGTCTGATGATTCTACTCAGATCAACTCCTTGTTTCTGAGCCCACTGATTATTCCAATTTCTTTGATTTCCCCTCCTTTTATCATGTTTTAGGGGCTCATATTTATTACCTGCACATTGTTTGCAAGGAACAGAATTCACAACTGTGGTCTGCTTATAATGGACCTTTTTAGACTTTCCCTCAGTCTTCTCTACACCATCAGATTTGATCCAATCCCTTCCACCACCCTCATTGGTAAGAATGTTATTTTCTAAGGAAATCTCACCACTCACAGTGTTATCCTTACTCTTACCAGCTTCTTTCTCAGTCTTGTCCTCAACAACTACTTCATCTAAAGGATCTACCTTAGTGGCTCCCTCATGCAAGTCCTTCCTATCCTTGGTCTCTAGCAAGTCTGATTTAGGAGGGATGTAGTTGTTGTTGTATGGTGGTGGTGTGGTATTGTACCCAATTCCTTGTTTAAGCTTATCATGGATTTGGACCTTTAGCATTGAATCCATGGCTTTAGAAGCATATGAAAACTTTTCAACATCCAGCTTAACCTTGGCTAGCTCTCCTCTCTAGACTTTGTTAGTTGGATTTCTAACTCATTTTTCTCCCACTTCCAGTAATTTGTATCATATGTGTGTTGAAGTTCATTGTCTTGGAAACCTTTAATTTGTTCCTCAAACCTTTCAACAATTTTCACATAGTCTTTTCTATCCTTTTCTAACCTCTTGAGGTCATCACTCATACTCTGGTTGTGATCCCTGTACCTTTTCACAGTGTCTATGCATGTTTGAGAACAGAGATTAGAAATTACCTCAGTTGGGAGATCTGATACCTCTGCCATGAGAGCTTGGTTTTGAATGGCCTCTTCTGCTTGATCACTCCAGTCAAACCCCATTCCTTGTTGAGAAACAAGAGCTTGAGCAGGGTTTCTGTTCTGGTTGAAGCTTACAGTCTAAGCTTGTTGGTGGTTGTTTTGAGACATTCCACTTCTGCATTCCCTGGCAAAGTGTCCCTTCATGTGACACTTGTAGCACTCTACCTTTGACTTATCAAAGCCTGCTCCATCTTCTCTTCTTTGGGAGAAGTTGTTCCTCCCAGTCCTCTTGATGAACTTCTCTACCCTCATAGAAAGCATGGCCATCTGCCATTTAATATCCATCTCTTCAAGATCATCAGGATGAAGCTGTTCCAAGTCATCATTGATTAAAGAAGAGTTACTATGGCTGGAAAGAAAGGCTTCAAAAATAGATTCATTGCCTTTTTCTTGATTTACTCCACTGGCAGCATTAACTGATTCAGGGTTAGCAGTAGAATCAGTTGATGCTGATAGGAGTGCAGCATTGTGAACATATCCTGTAGGCTTCTTCTTTGCTTCCACCTCAGATTCAAACACTCTCAGATCATTATACAGATCATCCAGTTTCTTTTCTTCCAACATGTCATTCTGTCTGAATGAGACAGTGTACATGGTCCATTCATCTCCAAAAGATCTGAGGAACTTTTGGTTGACATCATCTTGTTCCATCTGAACTCCAACAGTAGACAACTCACCAATTAACTTATTGAATCTATCAAAAGTTTGAGTCATAGACTCATTCTTTGAAGATATAAAATTCACATATTGCTGCTTGAGAATATCCCTTTGATTCCTCTTAGTGCTCTTGGTGCCAGCAAATCTCTTTTCTAAAGCATTCCATAGAATCTGAGCATTAGTGCAGTGATGAAATTGATGTTGACACTCATTAGGGATGGCCAAAAGTAGGGTGCTTAAGGCTTTCATCTCCAATTGTCTCACTTTCTTCTCAGCATCAGTTTTTGGAGGTGGTCTTCTTCCATCTTGTCCAATTTTACCTTCAGCAGAGGGACCATTCTCAAGAATGTCCCACATAGAAAAGTCTGTAAGGAGGATGTACTGCTTGATCCTAATTTTACACATGTCAAACTCATTAGGTTTGAGCATGGGAACCTTTGAAACAAGAGTACTGGTTAATTCAATTGTGTTGTCCATGATGAATGAAGGTTTCTGAGAATACTAGGCTCTTATACCACTTGTCAGGATCTGATTCTTAACAAGAATGATTAAACTCAGAAACAATATTAAAGAAGTTGCGGAAAAACACTTTAATATTCAAATATCAATGAAACAGTAAAATATAAATCACAACTTGTAAACTTTATTGAATGATTAAAGTTACAAGCTTTCACACAAAACCTCAATCTTGATGAACAGGCTCACCAAGACGAATTCTACTTCCTAGAATTAGGATTGCAAACCTTGAGGTTAATTCTCTCTCAGAACAAAAACTTAAAATTCTCGTATCACAAACTATTCTGAATAATCCTATACATATACTGAAAATAAAAGATAATTACAAAACATAAAAGCTCTTCAGTATATTCTTCCATAATTATCTTCAACCTTCTATGATTATCTTTAAACCTTGATCTGCACGTATCTTGATTATCACATAAGCAGTATTAAATCATAACAGCATTAATACTCTGAGCAGTATTAATCTTCAGCAGTACTAACCATCTTCAGTAGCATTAACCAATCAGCAGTACTAACTACTAGCAGTACTAACTCTCCAAGCAGTACTAACTATTCAAGTAGCAACACTAACTCTTTAAGCAGTATTAATTCTACTAGCAGTAGTAATCTTGAAAGCCTGGCAGTAGTAATCACTTAGACAAATCTTCAGTTCCCAACACATAGGTGGCAAAGGAAAGAGTTCAAGTTCAGTTCCTGTATCTGCTGCAAGGTCAAAGAAAAAGTTGTCTAAAGCTCTTGTTACGGAGGTTACTGAGTCCGATTCTGCTTGAAGTGATGAAGAACTGGAGATTGACTCTGATGATGATATACAAAGGTTCTCTGAGAACTTGGCCATGATAACTCGTCAATTCCAGAAGAGCTTTGGCAAGAAAAAGTACTACTCAAAGCCAAAGTATGAAGGGTACAAGAAAGAGAAATCTAAAGCAAGATACAAGCCAATGTATGGAAGGAGAGAGGAAAGACGAGAAGAGAGGAAAGATGACAGGAAGTAAGATAGAAGAGAAGAAAAGAGAGAGGAGAAGAAAGAAGAAAGAAAGCATGAACCAGGAAGTTGCTACAACTGTGGAAAATTTGGGCACTTCATCAGAAATTGCAAGTTCAAGAAAGTAAAGAACTCAGAATACTATGCAAGGAAGTCACTCATTGCCAAGAAAGCTGAAGAGGGAAAGGTGTTTATGGCTGAAGAAGAAAACTGGTTGTTCCAAAGTTCTGATGACGAGGAGCAGGCGCACTTCACCCAAGTATCCTACATGGCAAAACTGGATGGTGACGATGAAGCTTCTGAGACACATTCCGAAGATGCAAACTCTGAGGTAAGTGATAAGTCTGAACTTATTGAATCTCTGATGGCCCAAATACAGAATATGAAAGATGAATTTGCTTTATTGAAAGGTAAACTCAGCTCCGCACATCAATCAGTTTTGAGTTTTCGTGATCAAAACGCCTTACTGAAAGTTTTTGTGGAAGAAAAAGAAAAAGAAAAGGATGGTTTAAAAGCTGAAAAGGAATCCTTAAAGAGAAAAATATCTGGTTTAGAAAAGGATCTTTTAAATCTCATTGCTGAAAAGGGTGAGTTTAAAATCAAATTTGAAGTTTGTTTTCAAGAAAGAAATGAAGCTTACACCAAAATCAAGCAATTGGAGGATATTAACATGAAACGAGGTCAGACTGAGCAGACATTGAATCTGTTAACCAATAAACTCCAAGATGAAAGGTTCTATAAAGTTAAAACGGGTTTGGGTTTGCCAATTAACGATGTTTTGAAAAAGGCACCGGAGCACTTGTATAATTTTGATAAACTTGGCTCCACAGTCAGACCCATTCCTAATATTCGTGCAACTTTTATTGAAGCAAGTACTCCTAAACCTTTTACAGAGACCAAAGGTCGAGAAGAAATGGGAGAGGACAAGTCTGGTGAGACTGATTCTCAAAATTCTTTTAAATCAGTTGGTTTTAAATATAGTGACTTGAACAAAAGCTATGAGACTCGAAAGATCGAATTTGCTGAGTTTAAATCATTATTTACCACATCTTCAAAAGAATTAGTCAGCAATGACACAGTTCCACCTGAGACTGAATGCAAATATGATGAGTATGAATCGGATGTCGATCCATCAAATATACCATCAGTCTCAAATCCCATTGCTCCTAAACCTTTACTTGTTGAAGAGGTTGAAGAAGAAACTGTCATCATGAATGGATCTTGTTTGAAAAATAATAATATGGAGTTTATTGAGAACATGACTGAAGAAAGGTTTTCTGAAATGATGAATGCTTCAGACTCTGATCCAATTTCTATTTTAAAGGAGTCAAATTCTGTGAGTGATCATACATCTGAATTGATGAAGCAAATTGATATGTTGCAACAGTCTCTTGATGAGGTTGAAGATGAAAACTTTGATCTCAAATTTAAACTTGAAAAATCTTTGAAAGAAAATCAAGAGCTTTGCACAGAGATCAATGATTTGAAAATCACTTTGTTTAAGAATGTTTCAAATGATAAACATATGTTCAATGGTCCAAGCTGGAAGGTAAGAACTAATCCAGAATTTGATGCTCCTGCAAAACCTTCAGTTATCTACTCTGATTGTCCTGAATATCCACCTAGTATTTTTTAGAAGTGTGAGACTTCATGTAACTCTAGAAAAGACTCACCTTCTAAGATAGAGACTAACAAGATTCCTGTTTCTGTTTCAGATATAAAAGGAAATGGAGTTGGGAGGAGTAAGAAGAATAAAGATGATAGTTTGAATAAAAATGATAGTTTGAATTTTAGTGAAACTTCTGTTACAAAGAGGTGTAATACAGACAGTGATGTTTTGAATAGAAATTCTTTTAATGGACATGAATGTCAGAATTGTTCCGATAAATCTAAATTTATGACTTTTGCTCGAAAGAAACTATATTGCAAACACTGCTGGGATAATTCATTCAAATACTACTTCCCTCCTAAGTCCAAAAAGAGTAAAAGAAAAGCTAAAATGAACCTTAATTCTAATTCTTCCACACAACCCAAAGTGTTTCGTGCTAAGGTTACCAATCCAAGATCTAAAAAGCATTTTCAGGAATTAAATGTTAAAATGGTTTGGAAATGGGTTCCAAAACCCCGATATGAACGGAGAGTGAAAGTTAAACCTGCTGATATTCCTGAATTGCTTGAAGCTAACAACCAAGGACCCATCTTGATATGAGTACCAAAGCAAAACTAATTGTCTCTTTTGCAGGCCTGTCGATTGTGGGTGATAGATTTCGGATGTTCACGCCACATGACAGATTCAAGGACCTCTTGCATAACTATGTGGAGGAGCCTGCCGGAGCAGTTCGTTTTGCAAACTCTGAAGTAGAAGGACACGTTAGAGGATATGGAATGCTTGATAATGGAGTTGTGAAGATTCAAAGGGTTTTATATGTTGAAGGACTTGATCATAATTTGTTTAGAACCAGTCACTTCTGTGACATGAAATATCAAGTTCACTTCACAACAACTCGTCGCTATCTTGAGGATCCAGATGGTTACGAAGTCTTCAAAGCTGAACGCCATGGAAATATATATTATGTAGATTTTCCAACACTGTCTGCCACACGTCCAATATGCCTATTAGCCAAAGCATCTAAAGCATAATCGTGGGTGTGGCATCGCCTCTTGTCTCACCAGAATTTCAGATCAATAGCTAAGCTACAGAGACAATGTCTGGTCAAAGGTCTACCAGAAATGAGGTTTGAGAAAGACTCACTATGCTCTGCATGTGAGTTGGGCAAAATGAAGCGAAGCTCATTCAAGTCCAAAACTGAATCATCAACCTCATCTGCACTGGAACTTATTCATATGGACCATTGTGGCCCAATGCGAATAGCGTCTATCAACGGCAAGAAATACGTCTTAGTAATGATAGATGACTATTCAAGGTATACATGGTTCGAGTTTCTTCGCAACAAGTCAGATGCGCCATAATTGATTATCTCCTTTATTAAGCGCATTCAAGTACGTCTTCAATTGCCAGTCCGAACTCTTCATAGTGACAATGGCACGGAGTTCAAGAATAACACCTTGCAGAGTTATCTTATCTTTGTGGGCATCTCACATAATTTCTCCGTAGCCTACACTTCATAGCAGAATGGCATAGTTGAACGGAAGAACCGCACTCTTGTGGAAGCTGCTCGTACTATGCTTGCATATTCCGATCTACCCATGTATCTTTGGGCTGAGGCAGTCACGACATCTTGCTTCACTCAGAATTGTACCATTGTGGTCTAACGTTTTGACAAAACAACATATGAGTTGATCAACAATTGTAAACCTAATATCAAATTCCTTCGTGTTTTTGGTTGCAGGTGTTACATTCTACGAGAGCGTCAAGGTTTATCAAAATTTGATAAGAAAGCGGATGAAGGATATCTCGTTGGATACTCCCTGACATCCAAAGCTTATCGAATCTACATTATTCGAACCAAGACGATTGTTGAGAGCATGAATGTATCTTTTGATGAGAATTCTACTCGGACTTCTGGACACAACAGTTCAGAACTCGGACTAAAGAACAAAGCTTCTATTCACTCCAGAATAGAACCAGCATCTAAAGAATCTACTTCTTCTAACTCTAACTCTACTTCTTCTGAGTTAGATTTGTTGTTTATTGATGCCTTCGATGATATTTGTGCAGACTTTGACAAAGGCATATCAACATCAACACAAAGCTCGGAGGTCCCTACTCTTACTGTATACATGTCTGGACCGTCCCAAGAAGTAACTGAAACTGGATCTCCATCAGGTACAACTAAACCACTAGTTTCTAACTCTACTAATGCTGAATCTGTCTCTGCAGATATTCCTTCTGGAAATGAAGTCACTAGTACTTCAGCCGCTATTCCAGAAACTTCAGTATCAGAAACACCAGTACAAGATGTTCCGAGTACATCTGTGGATCGACCTGCCGTGCATGATGAATACAATGCATCAAATACACAACAAACAGTTGAATCCTTACCAAGCACACATCGTTGGACTAAGGATCATCCCCTGCATAACGTGATAGGTGACTTACAAGCTGGTGTCACGACACGGTCAGCGTCAGCTAATTTCTGCATGTTTTCAAGCTTCCTTAGTTCCCTAGAACCAAAGAAAGCATCAGAATCTCTACGTGATCCCTTCTGGATTTCTGCTATGCAAGACGAGCTTCTGCAATTCAAATGGAACAAGGTTTGGTGCTTGATCCCACTACCTAAAGGTAAAACTGTTATTGGAACAAAGTGGGTATTCAAAAACAAGAAAGATGAGGCAGGAGTAGTTATGAGAAACAAATCTCGATTGGTTGCAAAAGGGTACTGTCAACAGTAGGGTATTGACTACGACGAAACCTTTGCCCCTGTTGCAAGGATCGAAGCCATCAGAATCTTCTTAGCATATGCAGCGCACAAAAACTTTACAGTCTATCAAATGGACGTAAAGTCAGCTTTCCTAAATGGCGTTCTGCATGAGGAGGTCTACGTGGCACAACCTGAAGGTTTCATTAATCCTCATCACCCTGATCATGTCTATGTGCTTGACAAAGCACTGTATGGTCTTAAACAAGCACCAAGAGCCTGGTATGAAACTCTAACTAAATTTCTCCTAGCTTCTGGCTTCAAGAAAGGTACGGTTGACACCACCTTATTTCTCAAAAGGCAAGGTGACGACTTGATTCTCATTCAGATTTATGTTGACGACATAATATTTGGGTCGACAAATCAAAAATTTTGCAAGAACTTTTCTAAAATCATGGAAACAAAGTTTGAAATGTCGATGATGGGTGAGTTAAATTTATTTCTTGGTCTACAAGTAAAGCAGTTACCCGAAGGCATTTTCATTAATCAAGCTAAATATATAAAAGATATGTTAAAAAAGTTCAATATGTTAGATAGTTCAATCATGAAAACACTAATGGCTACTGGTACACTCTTAGATGCAGATCCCTCTGGTAAACCTGTTGATCAAAAAGTGTATCATAGTATTATTGGTTCTTTACTTTATCTAACTACCAGTCGCCCAGATATAATGTTTGCCACATGTTTTTGTGCGAGATATCAGTCTAATCCTAAAGAGTCACACTTTAATGCTATTAAGCGAATCCTTAGATATCTCAAAGGCACTCCTAATTTAGGCCTTTGGTATCCAAAGGATTCTCGTTTTGATCTAACTACCTTTATAGATGTTGATCATGCATGATGTAAGCTAGACCGGAAAAGCACCTCTGGATCATGTCAATTTATAGGTGACAACCTTGTAAGTTGGACCTCAAAGAAACAAAACTGTGTTTCAACATCCACTGCTGAGGCAGAATATGTAGCTGCTGCTAGTTGTTGTTCACAAGTCCTCTTGATGAAGACACAGTTCAGGGACTTTGGATACAACTATAAGCGCATTCCTATTTATTGTGATTCCAAGAGCGCAATTGCTATAACAGCTAACCCAGTTCAACATTCGAAGACCAAGCATATCGTTGTACGCTATCACTTCATCAAAGATCATGTAGAAAAAGGTGACATTGAAATGCACTTTGTTCAAATTGACTTCCAGTTAGCTGATCTTTTCACCAAGCCGTTGGATGAAAAGAGGTTCCAGTTTCTAATCAGCAAACTTGGTATGTTGAACATGTCTTCTTAGACCTTACTCATGATTCGAGGGGGAGCATTCTGAATATTAATCTTGTGTTTTATTCTCCAACTATTGCTAACGATCGAGGAATCATTTTCACAAATGATTACCATGATTTTTTTTTTGTGTAGGATAATTCAAGTGACAATGGCTTCTAATCACATCTGATTAGAACCCGCACTTCAGTGCTTTGTTTTCTATTTGTTTTCTATTTGTTGTTATAAAAAAATTGAGGGGGAGCTTAATTGTCAAAGAGCTTAATTGACAAACTCTTTTAGTTTGAGGGGGAGAATAGCATTGTCAAAACAACTTATGTTTTTTATTTCTCCAACATTTTATTCTTCATGTTTATTCCTTTGTGCTTACATGTACAAAAGGTTGTTGAACAACATGTTCTTTTAGGAAAATACAAGGGATTCAATGTGTGAGCTTAACAGCACTTCCATAGATTCAAGATAACCAGTGTTTCCTACCCAGGAAGTATTCCCTGAGTGATTGAGGGGAGAGGGGTCAAAAGATTTGAGTGTTGGTGTGTGAAGAGGTAAAATGGAAAAGAGAGATTGGTTAGAAGTGAGATTTAAAAGATTAAAAGAAAAAGAGTGAGAGAACAGAGTAAAAGAATATCAGACTCTGCACCAAACTTCTTTCTGAGCCGGACAGCCACATGATCTATTGCTTCACATTTCTTCGTGAATGACATTGAAAAAGGCACATAGCCCATGCCATCTCTTGCATACAACCCCACCAGCTACTCATTCTTTTCTCAAAAAGAGAATGTTTCACATTTTCTAGGGACGCAACACATACACTATTGGTTCTTCATTTGGAAGATACTAATATTGAAAAAGAAGGAAAGTTGTCCCACCTTCGACCTTTTCTCATGCACATTGAGTCTTTGTATAATTTGTTGTTGTCTCAACAAGTTTACATACTTTGAGCCTACATTGAAAAGCAATCATCGGTGCTTAATTTTTTTTCATACACAGGCACGAGCAAACAGAAATTTTTTTTCTGTCAGAACGTTCATAGATAACTATGTGTTATTCGATGATTGAATGGAAGTCCTGGGGAGCCAACATCAAAACCAGCTTCTTATATAGTAACTTTGTGTTACCCAGTGACTGTGTGTTACTGACAGGCTTTCCAAACTAAGTCATTTGTTGATTCAGGGTTACAATTTTTTCTTATTTGAATCTGTAAAGATTGAAATAATCACTCTTTCCATTAGGGGAGACTGCTCTTATTTCCACACAGGGATCTATACATGAAGACTGCACTTAATTGTTGATCTGGAGAAGACATTCCTAGTTTGTTTTGCTATGTTTTGATGATGATGATTCTCACCACTCATCAAAAAGGGGGAGAATACAAAGAGAAAGACTATACTGAAGACTGCTGAAGAATTCAAAAGATATCAAAGTGTCTGAGCTAATTTGATTTATCAAAAGCCTGACTGAAGATGATCGTCAGAAGAACACTTCATTTGAAGAAAGAGGAAGATGAAGACTGTGTAAAGCTACAAGTTTTAAAGCTGTCAACGTCATATCAGATACAGTTTTGAAGAGAAGTGAAGACCCGAAGACAATTGCCAAATTTTTTTTAAACTTGAATCCAAAGGGGGAGATTAAATTGTAGTCATATCATAAATTGTATTCAAGATTAAATTGTAATAGGGGTCTAGTTTGTAATAGTGTTTAATACCTTAGGGGTGTTTTAGCAAATAATTAATAATGTTTAGGTCTTGTTGACCTTGGTATAAATAGTTTTTTTTTCTAGAACTAGGTTAATCCTCATAATCATAATTATAGTAGAGGAGGCGGCTACAGTATTCTCTCTGTATTGTACGCACAAGGTACCAAGAATACACACCCGGTTTTCATTGATTAATCAAGAGATCATTGGTATGTTATTCTGATTTATTTATCTCTTGTTCTTATTGTGTTGTGTTAATTTATCAACTATAATCTGGGTTTAACACTACCTTTACTTTATTACACTTAACGTCTTTACATACCTCTCTTTAATTCCAACTATTTACTTTAATCATTTAATTTCATGTCTTTACTTTGTTCTTTACATTTCCATGCATTTACTTTCCGTACTGAGTAGCTAATTCTCTTATCTTAGGTGTGAGACATGAGATTTTAAACCGGAAATCGCAATAATGATGTTCCACTATTTCATTTCAAGTTTTATAAAACCAATGACACTTGTTAACGAGTTGATCACTTTGAAAAGTGTTAAATTGTCGTGGTCTTAGAGATAAGCCATTTGAATGCACGCCAATTTGGATGATATGGGAAGTTGACTTGAGAGAGTTGCTAACAAAGAGATATGTTATCTATGTTTTTCAAATTGATTAATTCTCGACAGGTTGGTCACTTATCAAAGTGTTAAAGTGTATTGGACTTAGAGGTAAGCCAACTGGAACACATCAACTTGGATGATATGGGAGTCGGCTCGAGAGAGTGATTTTAAACAAAGATATTTGTTAATTAATATATTTTGAGGACACCATGCGTCACTACTTCTTTGGTCCTGGTACTGCATAGAGATATGAAGGTTTTATAGACAAATGTTAGTGTGACGGTTGAAGTCCGATAGTAATACCCTCAAAATAGATGGTGGAACTAATTATTGCCAACTTGTTGCTGTAACATTTTACAACATTGGTCTGCTAGATTCCGTGTTCATGTCTCACCACAAGTTTTACACCCATGCTTTCTTATATTACGTGATTTCTATTATTGTTAATACCGACTCAAAAGAATTTTTCAAATTCGCCATCTGAAATCATCTCTTTCATTACATTTTTTATACACTTTTACTCCAATCTCCGTAGACGATAATCGTATCTTTACCACTTTATTACTTGAAAGACGATATTGAGCCATTTTGTATACTTTCTTTTTGGTTCTAATTATCACATGTATGAAGGTGTGCAAAAAACACTATTAAGTTTTTGGCGCCATTGTCTGGGATTGGCAAGCTAAAAGTTTTTAAATGTATTTTAAAATTTTTGATTTCTCTACCACAATTGTAATCACTTAAGTGTGGTGTCTACTAAGGATACACCGATGGGAGTTTCTCGAATTTGATCCTGATATCGAGAGAACTTTTTTGTCAAAGAAGAAGGGCGCAAAATGCATTATTTGCCTTAATCGTTCCAAATATGACATTACCTCCCCCATTTATTGAAACCCCCCCACCCCCCGCCTCCGCCACCGCTAATTCCACCTTTTGGAAATCCACCACCCTAATCAGATTATGATACATAACCCGAGAACAATAATCCACCACGAAATGAAGCTCAAAACATAATCCATCTTGCAAATTCTGAAGAAGGAGGAATTATGGACTATGTTATACCTGTGTTTGATCAGTTGAACCTAGGGATAGTTGGGCCACAATTACAAACCCTCCATTTTGAGCTAAAACCAATCATGTTTGATATGTTGCAAACTAATGGCCAATTAGATGGATTGCCAATGGAAGACTCTCATTCACATTTAAAATCTTTCATGGAGATCACCGATGCTTTCTTGATCCCTGGGGTAACGATACTCTAAGACTTACTTTATTTCCATTTTCTTTAAGGGATCGAACAAAGTCATGGTTTAATTCTTTGCAACCATGTTCTATACCAATCATGGAACAATACGGCTAGAAAGTTTTTGGAAAAATATTTTCCACCCACTAGGAATGCCAAGTCCAAAAAGTGAAATCTGTTAATTTAAACAAATGAACGATGAAGAAGTTCCTGATGCATGAGAGAGGTTTAAAGAGTTTTTAAGAAAATGCCCTCACTATGACATTCCTTACTCTATTCAACTTAAGACTTTTTATAATAGGCTAAACCCCATGGCTAAACAAATGCTCGATGCAACACAAGAATGGGCCTTTACAACTAATACCTATAATGACGGGCATGATATTCTTGATTTTTTAGCAAATAATGTACATTGGGTTGATCCACATGCACAAGTACAAAAGAAGACCGTTGGAATACATGTTGCAGACGGATACACTCCATTAACAAATCAACTTACTTCCATCACTACTATGCTTAATAATATAACTTCTGGCCAAGGACTATAGCCAACTACCATTACACCTATTTCAGTAGTACTCTTAGTGCAATATGTTTGTTGTGTAGGAGACACTCGTATGAACATTGTCAGCAAAATTATGAATCTATAAACTATATTCGTAGTTGATCTGGTCTTATACCAACAATTAGTATGCCAGTTGGAAAAAACACCTGAACATTTCTTGGAATAGTCCATGTTTGAATCCACCCTTATCTAAACAACAAGGAACCTCAAATTTTCAACCACAACACCATGAAACTATCTCTCAAAATCATCACCAAGGTTTTCAAAATGCTCAACCAACTTTTCAAAACAAGCCACCTCCACAGACTGCTTCATCATCTTCTTTAAGTAATGATAAAAGGGTTTATAACCCAAAATCAAGCAAGTATAAATCAACAAAACACATCAATCAGAAACATAGAAACACAAATCAGTGAACTTGCACCTAATCAGAACAATAGGGCCATTGGCACTGTACCAAGTGACACTGAAGTCCCAAGTGCCTTAGGGAAAGAGCATGTGAAGGTAGTGAACCTTAGAAGTGGGAAGGAATTGACAAGAATTGTGCACAAAGAATTTGGACCAATGACCAAATCCAAATTAAAAAAAACATGGTATCCAAGTCTAATACTACAACATTGACCCCTGTTGTTGAAAAACTACCAAAACCACTAGGGAACTAAGAATGTGAGGCTAAAAATTATGTCCATCCAATATTTGACTACCTTCGGAAAATGTCAGTAAAAAACAGTATTGAAGACCCAAAAAGAAATGTTGTGATTCCAACCATACCACAAGAGAGCAAGACCAACACTCAAGGAATAAAGGACCCAATCTTGCTCAAAACATTCAATCAAAACTATCATTAAACCAATTCCTCCTTATGTACCTTTCCCCCAAATGCTAAGGAATCAAAAGGAAAAATTGCACTTAATTTTTCTTTTGGATGTGTTTAAAGAATTGCATATCAACATACCACTTGTTGAAGCAATTGAGCAAATGCCCACTTATGCTAAGTTCCATAAAAATATCTTAAGTAAGAAGAAGTTGACTGAATATAAAACTGTTGCTCTTACTGAGGGCTGTAGTGCACTTTTGACCAGTAGACTGCCTCCTAAGCTTAAAGATCTAGGAAATTTCACTAATCCATGTTCAATAGGTGGGAGGGAGATTGGGAAGGCTTGTTTGACTTGGGATCAAGCATCAAACTTATGCCTTTATCTGTTTTCAATACCTTAGGCATAGGACAAGCTAGGCCTACCACTATTACACTCCAATTAGCCAACAAATCCATTGCATACCCAAAGGAAAATATTGAGGATGTCATAGTCAAAGTGGATAAATTCATTTTTCTGGAAAATTTCATCATTTTAGACTTTGAGGTTGAAAACGATATTCCTATCATTTTTAGGAGACCATTCTTGGCCACTGGAAGAACTTTGATAGATGTCCAGAAAGGAAAGTTGACTATGAGGCTTCAAGACCAAAAAAAGTCGCATTTAATGTTTTTAATTCCTTAAAATACCTTGTTGATATAAAGGATTGTTCAACCATAAGTGAAATTGAATCATTATGTCATGAGGAAGAAGTTAAGAAAGCCTTTAAGTTGGAGGAAGAGGATGATGAGGATTTAATCTTATGAGAAGAACAGACTGTCCCATTGAATGTTGCAAAATTTGAGCTGCTAGAAATAATGAGCAAAAGACCTTTACCCCATCTATAGTTTCACCACCTGACCTGGAGTTAAAATAAGTCCCATCTCATCTGAAATATGATTTTCTAGGAGAAGAAAGGAAATTGCCGGTCATCATATCATCTATCCTAGATTTGCATCAAGAAAAGAAGTTGGTGAATATGTTGAAATTGCACACAAAATACTTAGGATGGATCATTGATGACCTTAAGGGGATTAGTCCTTCTATTTATCAACATAAGATCATCCTAGAAGATAAGAACTTCACATCCATAAAGCCACAAAGAAGGTTGAACCCTGTCATCAAAGAGGTAGTAAAAAAGGAAATTTTGAAATGGTCGGATACATGAATTATTTTTCCAATAACTATTAGTTCTTGGGTTAGTCCAGTCTAATGTGTTCCAAAGAAGGGAGGATTCACCGTCATCCCTAATGATAAAAATGAACACATTCCTACTAGAATAGTCTCTGGATGGAAAATTTGCATTGACTATCATAGACTAAACAAGGCTACCAAAAGAACTATTTTCCGTGACCTTTCATTGATCAAATGTTGGAAAGGTTAGACATAAATTATTATTACTACTTATTGGATGGTTACTCATGATACAACCAAATAACCATGAAAGTCCAAGAATCTCTAAATCCTAGAGAGAGAAAGTAGAGAGAGAAAGTAGGAGCGCCAAAGTAATCTGATGTATTCAAAATATATGTCCAAAGTTACAAACACAAAGCACCTAAGGGACTTAAATACCCCAGGTCTTAACCAATACAGATAAGCACTCTAAAAACAGTAAAGACAACTGAGAATAAATACAATGATTACTACAAAATTAGTCTTAACAATCTCCCCTTAGTAATCATTGGCGCATTGGTCTTCAAAAATCAATCTTCTAAACCAGCATTGACCATCTAAGCGACTTTGGTGAATCATTGATGCTCTTCTCTTTGACGAAGTCTATTCAGTACAATTAACACTTCCAAACGTCGCAGAGTGGAGCGGAAATTCAATCTCTCTTGAATAGAATCCAAAGTCTTCTTGAGGAGACGAATTTCATCATTATCAACCAGAAATGAATTACTTCTTGTTTCCAAAAATCTTCTTTTAGCCTCTTTCAGACGTTGCTCCAACTGAAGCTTGATCACCTTTAAGGTTCCATCAGAGTAATGAGCAATTTCTTCAAATCTGAAAAAGCATTTTTCATTTGAGCCATTTTTGTAGACAACTCCATAAGGATCTTGAACAATGGTGAGTAGAGGATACGACTCTAAGTTTGGCAAGCTTCGATTGGGCCTTTGAAGAATTACAACCGGCTGAAAGCTTTCAACTGCCATCTGAAAATCAAAAACTCTGATGAATCGGATTTGCCGTCGAATGAATATTTTTATAACGAACAATGCCTTAGAAACATCCTGATTTCTATGATAGAGATTCCTGAAATGATCATATAAGAACTCAATATCATCAATGGAAAGATTAGTAAAATCTGCCTCTGAGAAGATATATCGCCTGCAATCTCTTCTTTCAACTTCAAAGTCAGGATACCAGATATTCACAAACTTGTTGATCGTGACACTGATGACTCGAACAATCAAGTGTAGAGAAGAAACATTATTATTCCTTTGGCGCTGGCACTTAATGAACATTAAGTATTCATACTGATAGGCATCTGACTCTTTCTCAACTCCAAGAATTGCATAAATGTTGATCGGTCTTCTTCTAGAAACAAAGATGTTACTCTGAGTATCTTCTAGAAAAGATGATCCTTTCCTGGAAGCCAAATATCTACGTTGCAAACTTCTTTGTCTCTGTTGTCTGGTCAAAGTTGGTCCTTCTTCCAGGATAGTCAGTGGAATCACGGGTTCAGAGATAGGAACATCATCTTGTGCTCTAGACGACTGACCAACTTCAAATGAGCTTGAAGGAACGGTGGTAGTCGGAGTTGAACTAACAACAGGAGTAGAAGTAGCTGCAGTTTCATGTACTTGAGTTGCTTCAGTAACTTGAGATGATTCAGAAACCTCATCATGAGTAGGAAGATCACTGTACAACATGTCGGCAATTTCTTTGTCCTTTGCATCCAAAAACACAGAATCATCTTCTGTATCAGAAATGACGATTAAGTCATCACACTCAAATCTGACATCTTCATCATCGTCTGAATTTATTTCTATGAAATTCGCAAAGAATGATCTCATATCATTAGCTGCCTCTGAATCTTCAATCTCTTGAGCCCTAGCTGAAACATCTGGATCCACATACACAACAATCTGCATATTATTTTCAATATTGTGCTCAGAAATATTCAGTACATTAGTCATAGAAGACAAGTCAGCATTTTCTATCATAACATTCACAAGATCTTGAATGCTACAGTCTTGAACGTTATTAGTACTCTTCTCTTTATCAACTGCATCTTCTTGTGACTGATCCTCTCTAGCAAAAAAACCCTCCACCCGCTGTCTCTTATTCATCTCCCCCTCATGACCATGAGGATCGGGATCATCCTGGTCATGTTGGCGTTTAAGAGACGTACCTGCCTCAGTCCTGCAACTCTGTTCATGAATATCAAACCTGTTAGATAGTTGAGAAAAGTCTTGAATCATGAAAGATTTAAGATCAGCAAAGCTAGTTTGAACTTCAGATCTGAAAGCATGAAACTCGTCAGATAAAGCAGTAATTCTTTTAGAATCAGTCGAAGGAACTGGAGGCGGCGTAGGCTGGAAATTCCTTAGAAGAGAGATCAAATCTTGATCTTGATGTTCAGGCGGTGACATCGAAAGAAGGCAAGCATAGAATAAGTCTGTCAACTCGGTAATTGGAAGATCATGAAGAGAAGATCGTGAAGATGAACCAGGAGGAACTGTAGTAGATCGTTGAGGCATAGAAGTCGATGCAGAAATACCAGCTGTCTGCGTAAATATTGGAGGCAGAGGAATAGACATGATTGCAGGAGATGTGGTGACAATGGAAGATGGTTCTCGTAAAACTACCCCAGTTGGTCTTCTAAACGGAATCACTTCAGGAATCGAAGAGGTATCAACTTCTGGCATTTTACCCTTGAAGAAAGCACGCAATTTATGAATTTCCGCTTGCTTGTGCTCTTCAAATTGCTCACTCATCTTTCAAATCATCTCATTCAGAGTAGAGAATTTATCAGAAGAAACCCGAGCTTTAACAGAAGAAATTTCTACAGCTGAAACAGTTGTAGAATGAATAGCAGCAAGAGAAGTTGCTGGAGCTTGACTTATCTGTGTTGAGGCTTGAGCAAACTCTAAATCAAGTTCATCCACGTGAATACGAGGAACTGAAGGATTAATAGAAACCGATTCATCTTCTGATACAACCTCTTTTAAAACAACTACTTCTGGTTCCTTAGATTGCCTTGTATAAACCCGAAGACTCGGTTGATCAACATCATCACCATCATCATTATCATTGTCATCATCTTCACTTCCAGGAATATCATCATGAATATCATCAGCAGTATCTCTATCTTCATCTTCATCAGCATTAACAACAGCATCAGCACCAGGATCATCATTATCATCATCATCCTCAATGTCAATAGTAGCAGTACTAGCTGCAGGATCAGTATCAGCAAGAACATCATCAATTTGTTGAGTTGCAACTGCTTCTTGTTCTACAGAAACTTCAACTTGTTGCTCAACAGTTTCTACTTCATGTTCTGAAGAATCTTCAACCTCTTGAACAGCAGCAACTTGTGTATCATGGGATGGCTCATCTTGTGCAGCTTCCATGAATTCATTCTCCATGCAGTACTCAATGACGCTATCATCGGTCATATCAGCGTAGTTGGCAATTAAAGCATATGGAATAGTCATCGAGAAGTTGAACGATTGCTTCTGTTTCTGAATATATGTCATTTCAGAATCCGGGATCTGAGGCCAATTCAATCGACAAGGAATAGCTGAATTACTCCTTAGCATGCTGCGTACAATCAGCTTCATGTATCTGACAAATGGAATAAATTTCCTCTTCTTGTTTGTCCTTTTGTCTTGTACTCTCTCTAATAATTCAGTCTAGAATATGTAGGTATAGTCAACATGCAGGTCATAGATAACTGCATGGAATAACCTCAGATAGTGTAGACTTGCATTGTCAGTGCCAGAATGCTTAGAAGTTAGGCACCTGTTGAGAACTGAGAACAATGCGTACCAGACTGGAGGAAGATTTGACTTATCAAAGTCACTGACCCAATTCAGAGTGCCCCCATATCCCAGATTTCTGATGCCTTCAAGAACATTCTCTTCAGAGGGAAACTGATCGTAAAAAGTATGCCCTGGTCGAGAGTTCGGTTCTGGAAGTTCAAAGATAAGTCACAGACGCTTGTAAGATAGGATCGAATCAAATTGATCGATCTGTAAATCGAATCGGTGAGGTCGAGCTAGCTCATTCTTCGTAATGGTACGCCACGCCTGCTGTAGATAAACTTCAGGAACATCTGCGCAGTAAGAGAGAGCAGGGGCGAGTGGATGACCTTTGAGGATTGAGCGTATCACCAAATGAATCTTGATTCGATCAAAATCCATGTAGTAGTTGTTCGGCTTGTACGGCATATACATGATCGTTGGAAAAACATCATTCGGAGTTCGTCGTGAAGCAGACAGATTGGCTCCAACAGAAGGAACAGACGGCATAGGCGTCTCATGAGAAGCCCGATCAGAAGGATCATCGAGAATAACGTTCTCGTCTTGAATTACTGGATCAGTATTGGTTTGAGAAGCCATTGAACTATATGGAAAACAGAAACGAAGAAAAAATTAGACAAGGAAAGAAAAACACAAAAATGAAAAAATTTCTAAGTGAGGTTTGAGTGACAAGTGAGAAACGCAAATAGAGGTTTGCGCGATGAACTAGAGACGCAAAGCTAGGTTTGCGTGTCAAGCATGAAACGCAAACTGAAGTTTGCGTATTCAGTTCATAACGCAAACATAAAGTTTGCGTGATTAACTTGTGAAGAAAACCTAACCTGAAAATTTTTCCATTAACAGAGGTTTGCGTGACACGTAGGTGACGCAAAAGAAACTTTGCGTGACCAACGGGTAACGCAAAGTAAGCTTGGCGTGACCTACTCGTTACGCAAACTGAACTTCAAATAAAAACACACAACAATGAGGTTTGCGTGTCATAGAGGTTACAAAAAGTAAACTTTGCGTGAACCACTCGTAACGCAAAGTAAACTTTGCGTGACCATCATGATACGTAAAAACCCTAACAAAAAAAAGGACACTTTGCACGAATTCATCTGTTGAAGTTGAAAAATCCTCAAAATCGATTTAAACCCAAAATTGATGATTTGAAAAACATTTAGGAACATTTATAAACAAAATCGATCAAAGAGATACTGATTAAAATCAATATACAACCCAAAATTTGATTATTTTCAAACTACACAGATGAATAGTCGCACAAATATAAGAACACGAAATCAAAGCATCAAATCAACGAAATAAAGTAAGAAAACACATACCTGAAGGACGAAATAGAGAACTAAAACAAACCCAAAGATTGATTCAAGCAACAAAGAACAAATTGAAATATGAGAATATGAACAGTTAAAAAAAATCGTATATCAGATGAAAAGTTCGACTCGATTAAAAATCGTATATCAGATGAAAAAAATCGTGTATCAGATGATACCCAAAAATCAAATGCAAAAGGGAATAAAAAACATACCTGATTTCACGAATCCAAAATCTGAAAGAAATCAGATTAGAAAATCGAGCAAAAAGTGTTCGACAGAGAGAGGGAAAGGTCAGATATAACACAAAGCAATAAGCGGGAAAAGGAAAAAAAATAGAAAATTCTATTTAAACCAAGTCTACTTACATAAAAAATTAAGATTTTCACAAATTTACAGGTTTATCACAACTCAAACATTGCACCAAGTTTCATGAGATGTGTGCTCATTGGCATCTTTTTAGCAGTGTGCACATTGGCATCTTCACATGAGTGTGCTTTTTACCATCTTTTAAGCATTGTGCACTTTGGCATCTTTTAATCAAAAAGTTCGGTAAGTAAAGAACATGCTGTAAACGTAACTTTCTATCTGACCCTATTGCATGATTTGGGTCAGCCGCTCCCAGACCAGATGGCCTTTGGGGACTAGGTGTCAAGCACCCCTTGGAACTTACTTTCCCGGATCAGAAAGGCTACATCGACATATCCTAAACCCATTCATACCAATAGAACATGACTTTTGATCTAGTTCTATAGAAGGATTTGGGTTCGATCACTCCCAGACCAAATGACCTTAGGGGACCAGATGACAAGCATCCCACGGAACTTACTTTCCCAAACCAGAAAGGTCACAGGTACAAACTATTAAACTCAGAGATTTCTGTATTTTAAGAATTTCTTATTCATCTCAATCACTCAGATCAACGTCTAAAAGCTTAGCCCATATTTTCATTCTGATCTATAATTCTGATCATTTAGGTAGTCTAAGCAAAGTAAACTATAAATATTTCGACTCACATATCTTTAAAGCAGAATCAAAAGCTACAAACATGTTGCTGACTTTTCAACTTTTGTAAGACTTGAAAGTTGAACATATAAAACTTTAATATAAACAAAGAACTTGTAAAAGATCCTAGACACACATTTTATTCAAAAGAAAGAAAATCTGAAAAATTTTACTTTATAGGCTTTTGTAAAGATATCAGCAAGTTGATATTCAGTTGATACAATATATAATTCAATAGTACCTTCTTCAACATGATGCTTTATGAAATGGTACCGCATATCTATGTGCTTGGTCTTAGTGTGCTGAACCGGATTGACTGATATGGCAATTGCGGACTTGTTGTCACAATAGATAGGTACAGTTTTGTACAACATCCCATAATCACGTAGTTGTGTCTTCATCCAAAGTACTTGAGCGCAACAACTAGCTGCGGCGACGTACTCTACCTCTGCAGTTGATATAGAAACACAATTCCGCGTCTTCGACGCCCAGCTGATCAGTCTGTCTCCCAAGAATTGAAGATGTCCTGAGGTACTCTTCTGGTCCAATTGATTACCGCCAAAATCTGCATCTGAATAAGCAATCAATTTATAGTCAGAACTTTTAGGATACCATAAACCTAAATAAGGAGTTCCTTTAATATATCTAAAAATACGTTTGACTGCTAGCAGATGAGATTCTTTAGGCTTGGCTTAGAATCTGGCACATAGACAAGTAGAGAACATTATGTCCAGGCGACTTGCTATGAGATACATCAGCGATCCGATCATTCCTCTATATGTCTTTTGATCAACAGCTTTTCCATCTGGATCTAGTCCGATTTTGGCACCGTGACCCATCGGCGTGCCGATTGAAGTAGATTTGTCCATCTTGATTTTCTTCAAGATGTCAAATACATACTTTGACTGGTTGATGAAGATTCCATCTGGAAGCTATTTCACTTGTAAGCCGAGGAAGAAATTGATTTCTCCCATCATGCTCATCTGAAACCTAGAAGTCATTAGATCAGAAAACCATGTACATAAGTATTTGTTAGTCGCACCAAAAATAATATCATCTACATATATTTGAACTAAGAAAATATCCAAGTTTGATCTATAAATGAAAAGAGTGGTATCGATAGATCCTTTGGTGAAGCCAGATTTGAT
Organism: Arctium minus; assembly: GCA_954870635.1. NCBI lineage: Eukaryota > Viridiplantae > Streptophyta > Magnoliopsida > Asterales > Asteraceae > Arctium > Arctium minus. The sequence continues at coordinate 114,783,323 of OX941080.1, read as the reverse complement.
CAAGAAGGCTGACAGCTCATCATACCATGCGCGCGGTGCTTGTTTCAGGCCATACAATGCTTTATCGAGAAAATAGACATGATCAGGACGATCTCTGTCAACAAACCCCTCTGGCTGAGAAACATAGACTTCTTCTTTCAGTTTTGCACTGAGGAATGTTGTCTTGACATCCATCTGATAGACAGTGAAATTACGAAAAGCAGCGAAGGCAAGAAACATCCGAATAGCTTCTAATCTTGCAACTGGCGCGAAAGTTTCATCGTAGTCAATTCCTTCTTCTTGTCGATATCCCTTGGCTACCAATCTAGCTTTATTTCGAATAACGATACCATCTTTGTCTTTCTTATTCTTGAATATCCACTTTGTTCCAATTATGCTCTTTCCTCTCGGTCGTGGTACAAGTCTCCAAACTTTCAGCGCATCAAATTGATTGAGCTCCTCTTGCATAGCTATAATCCAATCCGGATCCTCCAACGCTTCAGAAACTTTTGTTGGTTCAATCTTGCTTAGAAAGCAAGTGAAGAGACATTCGTTGGAAGTAGCCGTCCTGGAACGTGTAGACACACTGGCTTGAGGATCTCCAATAATTTGATGAATTGGATGAGATCTTGTCCATTTTGTGGTATGAGAGAGAGGATCAATTACATATTGAACCACTTCTAACTGTTGAGAGGGAGGTTCAAGAGCTTTTAAGTCAGTTGAAGAGATAGAAATAGTTTCAACTTGAGGAGGAGGTATCTCAACAACATCTGGATCAGATTCTGGAAGAGTTGGATGAATAATAACAGTCTGTTCTTCTTCCTGAACTGATTCCTCTTGAACAGATTGTTCTTGTACAGATTCTTCTTGAAAAGGTTCAATTTCTGATGGTGCTAGATCAGATGCAGAAATACTAGTTTGAATAACAGGAGGTACTGGAATATCATCAGTTTCAGAGATAGATGCAGCGGAATTTGTAGCAGATGAGCTCACAGTTTCCTGATTCAAAACATTTGAAACATTTTCAGAGTTATATCTAGGCACATCATCATAAAAAATTTCAAACATAAAATCAAGATCAGAAAGATTAAGCGAAGAAGTAGAAGAATCCTGATTTGTCGATTGTGGCGAAGGTTCTGAACTGAGTTGTTCAGAAACTGAATTTCCAGTAAGAACGGGTTCTGAGCCTGGTTGACCAGAAACCAAATCAGCAGCTTCGTCAAATTTGACATTTATACTCTCTATCACTTTTCTTGCTGAGATAAGAAAGACTCTGTAAGCTGCAGAGTTAGAAGAATAACCCAGAAAAATACCCTCATCTGCCTTCGGACTAAACTTGTTCAGATTATCCCTGTCATTCAGAATATAACACTTACACCCAAAAGACGTGAAATATTTGACATTTGGTTTGATACCGTTCATCAGCTCATATGGTGTTTTGTTGAATCGACGATGTAGAATCGATCGGTTCTGAGTATGACATGCAGTTGAAACAGCTTCAGCCCAATGAGACAAAGGAAGACCAGAATAAGCAAGCATAGATCTTGCAGCCTCAACAAGCGTTCTATTGCGACGTTCAACAACCCCATTCTGTTGCGGTGTTCTAGCAGCATAAAATTGTTGTTGAATTCCTTGATCCTCGTAAAAAGCTTGAAGAGTACTGTTCTTGAATTCAGTACCATTGTCTGATCTGACAACCTTGACTTTCTTTTGCTTGTTGGTCTGAATTGTTTTGATGAGGTTGATGAGAATCTCTGGGGTTTCATCTTTGGATTTGAGAAACTTCACCCATGTATATCTTGAATAATCATCAACAACCACCAATACATACCTTTTCTTATCAATACTCTTTGTCTTCATCGGTCTGCATAAATCAACATGCCGTAAATCAAGTATGTCTGAAGTGCATGGTTCAGGCTTTGGCTTGTGAGGAGCTTTCTTCATCTTTCCTTTCTCACAATCATGACAGAGGTGGTCTTTCTGAAAACGAAGTACTGGAAGACCTCTCACTGAATAATTCTTGACCAGGCGATCCATATACTTAAAGTTGAGATGAGCTAGTCGACGATGCCAAATCCAACTTTCATGAACTAAGCTTTAGAAAGTAGACAGATGTCTGATGGGATGTTGACTTTGGAAAGATCAATAGTATACAGATTGGATCTTCTCTTTCCATCTAGAAGATCTCGGCCACTATCATTCTTCACAGCAACACTTTTAGATTTGAAGATAACTTCAAGATCTTTATCACAGAACTGTCCGATGCTGAATAAGTTGTGGCTTAGACCTTCGACGTAACTGACTCTCTTGACATTTATATTACCTTGACCAAGATCACCATAACCAAGAATTGGAGCAGTCTCACAGTTTCCAAACTTAACACGACGGCAACATTTTTCTTTAAAATTTGACAGAAGTGATTTGTTGCCCGTCATGTGTTTGGAACACACCGAATCCAGATACCATAAATGACTAAGTTGCACAAACATAAACTACACAGATTTAGGTACCCATATGCTTATGGGTCCCTTCTTGTTAGATTTGTGTCTTTTATTTTTCACAGATTTATTATGTAAACAATCAAGAATGCAATCATCAATAGAGGAATAAACATAATCATCAGAATCAGAACTAGAAGAAGAAGAAGAAGAAGAAGAGACATGCTTTGCAATGTGAATCATTTGTGGAATTGAATATTTTGTATTTTTATTACACAAAGCAAATGTATCATTGTCACAAAGATTCACTACACAAGTATCTTCTAGTAGTTCAGACTCTATAAATTTCTGCTTTATCCTCCATATCAGCTTTTGTGATCTCTTCACAGTCCGATCTAAAACAGAGGAATCAGTAGAATTAGAATTTTCAGACAAGACATTATCTTGTTTCCTTGACTTCTTTGACCTTCTTCTTTTACGCTTAGTTTTTTATTTATAATACTGAACATTTAGCGTTAAAGAATCATCAATAATTGAATTAGAAGAAGAAACTTTATCTAAGAAATCAGCCTGAGCATTCGACATGGAAGAACTATGTTGGGAACTGAAGATTCTACTAAGTGTAGTTACTACTGCTAGTACAAGTGTAGTTACTACTGCCAGAACAAGTTGAAGATTAATACTGCTAAGTGTTACTACTGCTAGTAGAATTACTACTGCTAGTTAAAGTTAGTACTGCTTGAACAAAGTTAGTACTGCTTAGCTAGTTAGTACTGCTAGTAGTTAGTACTGCTTGAAGTTAATGCTGCTAGTTGAAGTTAATGCTGCTGAGCATTATTAGTGCTGCTAAAGAGATCCGGATGGAATGTACTACAGCTGGATATACTGAAGATATTTTATTCATTGTAATTATCTTTGTATTCAGTATATATATATAGTATTGTTTAGAATAGGAATATAACGTTTTAACTTTAGTTTTCATTCTTTTAGAGAAAAACAACCTCAAGGCATAGATCCTAATTCTAGAGAAGTAGAATTCGTATTGGTGAGCCTGTTCATCAATATTGAGGTTGAGTGTGTAATCTTGTAGTTTTAAGCATTCAATACAAGTTTACTGTTTGGTAATTATATACTGTTTTTGATTACTGTTTTATCAAATATCAAAGTGTTTTTCCGCAACTTCTTTGATATTAGTTTCTGAGTATTAATTGTTGTTAAGAATTCGATCCTGACAAGTGGTATCAGAGCAAAATTCTCTCAGAAACAGTTATTCATCATGGAAAATCTTACAGAATCAAGCAGTACTTTGGTCTCAAAAGTTCCAATGCTCAGATCCAATGAATTTGACATGTGGAAAATCAGAATCAAGCAATAAATTCTCCTCACAGATTACTCTATGTGGGACATCATTGAGAATGGCCCATCTGATGGAGGAAAGATTGGTGAAGATGGCAAAAGAACCCCTCCAAAGACAGATGCAGACAGGAAGACAAGGCAGATAGAGATGAAAGCCTTGAGCACACTGCTCTTGGCCATTCCAAATGAGTATCAACACCAATTCTGCAATTGTACTGATGCACAGATGCTCTGGAATGCTCTAGAGAAGAGATTCTCAGGTACTAAAAGTACCAAGAGAAATCAAAAGGCAATCTTAAAACAACAGTATGAAAACTTCATCTCAACTAAGAATGAGTCAATGACTCAAACTTTTGACAGGTTTAATAAACTAATTGGTGAACTAGCTACTATGGGAGTACAGATTGATCAAGATGATGTGAACAGAAAGTTCTTAAGGTCCCTTGGAGATGAATGGACCATGTACACTGTGTCATTCAGACAGAATGATCAGTTGGAAGAAAAAGAACTTGATGATCTGTACAATGATCTTAGAGTATTTGAAGCTGAGGTGGAGGCAAAGAAGAAGCCTTCTGGATATATTCATAATGTTGCACTCTTATCAGCATCAATTGATTCTACTGCTAACCCTGAATCAGTTAATGCTGCTACTGGAACAAATCAAGATAAAGGGACTGATTCTGTGTTTGAAGCTTTTCTTTCCAATCATGGAAATTCCTCTTTGATTAATGATGACTTAGAACAACTTCATCCAGATGATCTGGAAGAGATGGATATTAAATGGCAGATGGCCATGCTCTCCATGAGGGTTAAGAAGTTTATAAAGAGGACTGGGAGAAACAACTTCTCCCAAAGAAAAGAAGATGGAGCAGGGTTTGATAAATCAAAGGTGGAATGCTACAAATGCCATCTGAAGGGACATTTTGCTAGAGAATGCAGAAGTGAAGTGTCTCACAACAATCACCAACAAATTCAATCTGGAAGCTTCAATAACAACAGAAACTCTGCTCAAGCCCTTGTTTCTCAACAAGGAATGGGGTTTGATTGGAGTGATCAAGCAGAAGAAGCTATTCAGAATCAAGCTCTTATGGCTAAAGTATCTGATCTCCCATCTGAGGTAAGTTCTAATCTCTGCTCTAAAACTTGCATAGACACTGTTAAAAGGTACAGGGATCACAATCAGAAGATGAGTGATGACCTTAAGAGATTAGAAAAAGATATCAAAGACTATGTAAGGATTGTAGAGAGATTTGAAGATCAGATCAAAGGTTTTCAAGCCAATGAACTCCAACACTCATATGACACTAATTACTGGCAGTGGGAGAAAAAGGATTTAGAACTTAAACTGACCAAATCTAAAGAGGAGAGTGAAAAACTGAAAGAGGAGTTAACCAAAGTTAAGCTTGATGTAGAAAAGTTTTCCAATGCTTCTAAAGCAATGGACTCCTTACTGCAAAATCAGATTCATGATAAGTTGAGAAGAGGAATTGGGTATAATGCCACACCTCCACCATATAACAACAATTACATTCCTCCTACTTCAGACCTATTAGACACCAAAGATAGGAAGGACTTGCATGAAGGAGCCACTGAAATAGATCCCTTAGATGAGGTAATTGTTGAGGATAAGACTGAGAAAGAGGTTGGCAAGAGTAAGGAGAACAAGGTGAGTGGTGAGATTTCTATAGAAAACAACATTATCACCAATGAGGATTGTAGAAGGGCTTGGATCAAATCCAAGAACATAGAGAAGACAGAGGAAAAGTTTGGTAAGGTCCATTATAAACAGACCACAGTTGTGAATCCAGGTCCTTGCAAACAGTGTGCTTGTAAGAAGAATGAGCCCCAAAAACAGGACAAAAAGAGGGGAAATCAAAGAAACTGGAATAATCAATGGGCACATAAACAAGGGGTTGATCTGAGTAAAATCAATAGACCAAAACCTTGTTTTATCTGTGGCAAATTGAATCATCTTGCAAAATTCTGTTATTTCAATCCTATGAACCAAAGAATGAATTTCCAAAGATCCATGCAAAAACCCTTTGGTTATAAGAAAATTGAAAAGAATCATGTGGCTAAGAAAACTGTTAAAACTAAAAGCCACATGAAGAAAAAGTATTCTGTTAAAGAAAGTGTCAATATGTGGATTCCTAAAAGCACTAAAACTGTTAGTACTGCTATCACAAGTAGTGCTGCTGACAATGATAGTGCTGCTAGAAGTAATACTACTGCTAACAATGTTAATGCTGCTAACAAGGTTAGTACTGCTAAACCTGTTAGTACTGCTACACCTGTTAGTACTGCTAACTCTGTTAGTACTTCTAAGGTTAGTACTGCTTCTAGTGTTGATTCTGCTAAGCCAATCATATTGACAAAGTACTCTAATAAAGAGTGCTCTGAGTTTAAAAACCTCATTAAAAAGGAATGTAAATACTTTGATGAGAAAGGAAGACCCAAGATCACTTTGGCTTGGGTCCCCAATCATACTAATTGATTTATTTAATGTGCAGGGCAACCAACAGCTCAAGGGAAAGAGCATATGGCATGTTGATAGTGGTTGCTCTAGGCACATGACTGGCAACATGTCATGCCTTCAGGATTTCAAGCAAATTAATGGAGGACATGTTGCATTTGGAGACAATCTTACTGGTGGTAAGATAAGTGGAAAAGGTAATGTCACCAAAGGTAAGATGACATTTGAGGATGTCTACTATGTTGATCAATTAAAGTACAACCTGTTAAGTGTATCACAGGTCTGTGACAAACAACATAGTATATTATTTACTAACACTGAGTGTATGATTCTTGCTCCAGGGTTCAAGGTAGTTGATGAAAGCATGATACTACTTAGAACTCCAAGAAAAGACAATGTTTACTGTCTTGATTTGGACAATGTCAATAGTGATTCATCTTTAAATTGTCTTGTTTCAAAAGCTTCTATAGATGAATCCTCCCTTTGGCACAGAAGGATGTGTCACATGAATTTCAAGACTATGAACAATCTTGTTAAAAATAACCTTGTAAGAGGTTTACCTTCAAAAGTCTTTTCATGTGATGATCATTGTGTTGCTTGTCTTAAAGGCAAACAACACAAAACTTCTCATAAGACCAAAGAGTTAAATTCTGTTTCTTCTTGTCTCCAGTTATTGCATATGGATCTGTTTGGTCCTACAAATGTTATGAGTATAGGAAAGAAATCTTACTGCTTGGTTATTGTTGATGATTACTCCAGATTTACTTGGGTATATTTTCTAAGGACTAAGGATGAAACAAGTGGTCTTATCAAATCCTTTATTCTAAGAATTGAAAACCAAACTAATCAAAGAGTAAAAGTCATTAGATCAGATAATGGAACTGAATTTAAAAATCATGATTTAAACACTTTTTGTGAAGGAAAAGGTATTGAGAGACAATATAGTGCTCCTAGGACTCCTCAACAGAATGGTGTTGCTGAAAGGAGAAATAGGACACTAATAGAGGCTGCTAGATCTCTGTTGGCTGATTCAAAATTGCCAATTACATTCTGGGCTGAAGCAGTTAATACTGCTTGTTATGTCCAAAACAGAGTTCTAGTGGTCAAGCAAAAGAACAAGACCCCATATGAGCTTTTAAATCAAAGAAAACCTTTTATTGGTTTCTTCAAACCTTTTGGGTGTCCTTGTACAATTCTAAATACCAAATCTCACTTAGGTAAGTTTGATAGCAAAGCAGATGATGGATTTCTTGTTGGATATTCATCTCAGAGTAGGGCCTACAGAGTTTTTAACTCTTCTTCTAGAATAATTGAAGAAAGTGACAATGTCAAATGCAATGAGAACACACCAAATCCTGTTGGGTCTGGACCTCAATGGCTATTTGACATTGATTCACTAACTAACTCTTTTGGTTTCAGTAATGAGTATACAGGAACAGATGGTGGAGAATCAGAGATCACACAAGTTCAAGAAAGTATATCTAAATCTGTGATTTTTCCCATACCCACAGTAAATGAAGACTGTGAAAAGGAATCATTTACTGAACCAAGTCAGAGTGAAGAAGACACTAGAGATGAGGAGACTCAAGAATCAGAAGTGGCATCTGAAACCACTTCAGTTGAGTTGCATGACTCTAATCTAGAGGCTGGACTGAATGAAGAACCTAGTCATAACACAAGAGTTCAAAAGAATCATCCTCCACAGCTGGTAATAGGAGATATCTCTTCTCCTATGATGACTAGACATCAAAGCAGGCTTCAAGAAATGCAAGATCAACAGCATACAGTCCTTTCTTGTTTTCTATCCCAGCTTGAGCCTAAAAAGGCACATGATGCTATGAAAGAATCTAGCTGGATAGAAGCAATGCAAGAAGAACTGTTACAGTTCAAGCTACAAGATGTATGGGATCTAGTAGACCTTCCTAAAGGTCACAGAGCAATTGGCACAAAGTGGATTTTCAGAAACAAGAGAGATGAAAGAGGTATTGTCATAAGGAACAAAGCAAGGCTGGTGGCTCAAGGCTATACTCAAGAAGAGGGTATAGATTATGAAGAAGTTTTTGCACCTGTGGCTAGGATAGAAGCAATCAGACTATTCCTAGCCTATGCTTCTTACATGAACTTCAAAGTCTATCAAATGGATGTAAAAAGTGCTTTTCTCTATGGATCAATTGAAGAAGAAGTATATGTCTGTCAACCACCAGGGTTTGAAAACCCAAGCTATCCAGACAGGGTATACAAATTAAAGAAAGCACTTTATGGACTACATCAAGCCCCAAGAGCATGGTATGACACTCTGTCATCCTATCTCTTGGAAAATGACTTTGAAAGAGGAGTCATTGATAAGACTCTCTTTATCAAAAGAAAGAAGAAGGATATCTTGCTGGTCCAAATCTATGTTGATGACATTATCTTTGGATCTACAAGAAACAACATGTGCAAGGAGTTTGAGGATTTAATGCATCAAAGGTTCAAAATGAGTTCCATGGGGGAACTTACTTTCTTCCTTGGACTCCAAGTTCAACAGAAGTCAGATGGCATTTTCATATGTCAATCCAAGTATGTGCAGGATATTCTAACCAAGTTTGGTTTCTCAGAATCAAAACCTGCCAGCACACCTATGGAAACACACAAGCAGATCACAGCAGATCTTGAGGGGGAGGACATGGATGTGCATTATTATAGATCCATGATTGGCTCTCTCATGTATCTCACAGCATCTAGGCCAGATATAATGTTTCCAGTCTGTGTCTGTGCAAGATTTCAAGTTAGGCCAAAGCAATCTCACTTTCAAGCTGTTAAGAGGATATTCAGATATCTCAAAGGGCAACCCAGATTGGGACTTTGGTATCCTCATAACTCCCCTTTTGACCTAATAGCATACTCAGACAGTGATCTAGGTGGGGCAAACTTGGACAGAAAATCTACTTCTGGAGGATGTCAGTTTTTGGGTGTTAGAATAGTCTCATGGCAGTGCAAGAAACAAACCACAGTATCCACATCTACAACAGAGGCAGAGTACATAGCAGCTGCAAGTTGCTGTTCTCAAGTCTTATGGATTCAGAATCAAATGTTGGATTATGGGGTAACCTTTCTACACACTCCAATCTTTATTGACAACAGCAGTGCTATTAGCATTGTAAATAATCCAGTCAAGCACTCAAAGACAAAGCACATTGAAATCAGGTATCACTTTATAAGAGATTGTAATGAAAAGAAACTCATTCAAGTTGTCAAAGTTCACACTGATAATCAGTTTGCTGATCTATTCACTAAAGCTTTTGATGTGGGTAGATTCACTTTCTTGGTAACAAGTGTGGGAATGATAAACTCTGAATAATCTTCTTCTCAAAAAGTGGTTTTATACCTGTATATTTTTATTCTTGGTGTTACTAATCTTCTTTTTCAGGATATGCATAGCAGTACTCAGTGTTTAGCAAAGTTTAAAAGGAGTAAGTAGTTAATACTGCTTTCAGTTAATACTGCTAGTGGTTAATACTGCTTTCAGTTAATACTGCTAGTGGTTACTACTGCTTTCAGTTAATACTGCTAGTGGTTAATACTGCTTTCAGTTAATACTGCTAGTGGTTACTACTGCTTTCAGTTAATACTGCTAGTGGTTAATACTGCTTTCAGTTAATACTGCTTTCAGTTAATACTGCTAGTGGTTAATACTGCTTAGTAGTTAATACTGCTAGTTAGTTAATACTGCTAGCCATTACTACTGCTAGTAGTTAATACTGCTCTAGGTTAATACTGCTTATATTCCGAATACTATAAATATTTTTTTGCCCGCCTAAAAGTTCATAACGACTCTTTGCATACTGTTCTCTTGCGCTCAAAACCTTTTCTCTCTCAAGTTCGAAGTTTTCAGGCAAGTTTTCACTAAGATCAATGGCATCCATGACGTTCATCGACGAGCACAACGAGATTGCGATGCTACAAAAGCCAAAGCAAGCTTCAGGATTTCATCAGATTGTGGATTTCCTCAAGTCAAGCCACATTGCTCATGCTCTTACTGTATCCCCTACAATCTACATTGAGCACCAAAGGCAGTTCTGGGCTAATGCAACCATTGTTGTGGAAAATGGTGTGCAAATGATCAAGACAAGAATCTGTGATCACTCACTTACAGTTACTGAAGAAGTCATTCGCATCAGTCTACGTCTAGACGATGCCTCTGGTATAACGTCTATCTCTAATGATGAACTGTTTCCTAATCTTACTAGAATGGGGTATGGAGGCCCATTGGGGGTTTTCAAATTCTCAAAAGCAAAGTTTTCACCCCAATGGCGTTTTCTTGTTCATACCCTGATGCATTGCATCTCCAAAAAGACCACTGGATGGAGTGAGTTCAGCAGTCCAATTGCATATGCTTTGGTATGCTTGGCTACATCCAGAAGGTACAATTTCTCAAAGATGATTTTCAGTGATCTTGTATCAAATATGGGAAACAAAAAGAGTTTCTTTATGTATCCCAGATTTGTTCAGGAAGTAATTAACCATGAATTGACGGATATACCTCAACCTGTTGGGGTATATGTACCTAAACCCCCCAAAGGCAAGGTTTTCTCAAATATGAGAAGATCTGCTGGGGACTCGGAAGGAGTTGACACCCCATTGTTCTCTACAATGATGGTGGTGTCCCAAAACACTGAAGGTATGGCAGCAGGGTCAAGGCCCTCATTAGACCATCCCACTGCTAGCCAAGCCCAACCTTCCCTCTCAAAATCAATTCCACAGTCCCTTCTGAATAAGCCCACTTCTACAATTACCCAAACTTATCAAAGAAAACAGGTAAAGAAGGCTCCTTCCCTTCTTGTACCATCACCAACTAAGCCTTTAAGCCCTCTAAGGGAGAATTCTCCCCTAGAGAATATCCAAAGGGAAACCACAAGGGTATCTCCCAACCCAAAGGAGGTGCTCTCTGAGGAGGAGATAGAGCATATGGGTGATGAGGCTGCCACTACTCCTGCTAGCACAGAGGAGGAAAGTGGTAACATCAATAAGACCTCCCCCATGGCAACTTTGAATGTGCAATCATTTGAAGGTCCCTGGTGCCAAGAAACCACAGGGGTGGATAGTGCTTCTGCTAGGCAGAAGACTTCCACTACTAAAAGATCCAATGATCCTTCAATAGGGGGTAACACTCCTGGAGAAGGTGAGGACAGATATAACTATGATGAATTGATGGAGGCAATGGGCAACATCAACATGGATGTACTCAAACAGGGCAAAGATATAGAAGAGCTAAAACTCATAGTACTGTCACAACAAGAACAAATCATCAAGTTGAAGCAAATGGTAAGGAAACTGATTCTGCAAAAGAAGAAGCAACAATTTGTGCTCAGAAGGAGGAAACCAGTGACTGATGCTCCCAAAAAGGGGGAGATCAACATGGAAGAAGCATCAAGGGAAGGGGAGATTGATAAAGAGAGAGTTGAAGTTGAGGGGGAGAAGGAAGCAAAAACAGAAAGAGGTTCAGTACAAAAAGAAGCAGAAACTGTTAATGCTGCTGAAACCTCACAAGCAGCAGTAACAGAGTTAACACCAACAGAAATTGAAGTAGCTGAAGTGCTAATCAAAGCTAAGAATGACACTCCCAAAGCAAAGGGAGTGGTCATAAATGAAGGGAGAGACAGAAAATCAGAACAGAAAGACAAAGCTGCAGAATCAAAGAATAAGGGAAAAGAAAAGATAGTGGAATCTGATCAACCAATCAAGAAGCAAAGGTTGGTTGAATCAGATGAAGCTTTAGCAAGGAAAATGCAGAAGGAGATGGAAAAAGAAGAAAGAGCTCAGGTGGAGAAGGACAGGGAAATGGCAAAGGCTTTAGCTGCTGAGCTAAATAAAGCCTATCAAAAGGGGCTTGAAACTGAAAAGGCTAAACAAAGGGCTATAAGTCTGAGAAAAGCTATGATGGCTAACACAAGTGCAAAGAAAAGAAGACCTTCACAAACTTACCAAGCCACTCAGGAAAGAAACAAAATGATAACTTTCTTGAGGAGTGCAATTGGGGTAAAGAAAGAAATGTTTGTGAAGATGAGTTTTGATCAGATCAGAGAGCTCTATGAAAAAGAAATGGGGAATCTGAAGAGCAATGAAAAGAAAAGAGTAGAGTTTGAAAAGAAGGCCAAGGAGAGTAATGATATAGATATGAATCAACCATTTCCTGAAAGTGAAGAGGGAACTCCTATCAAAGAAATGGCAAGGGAAAAGGAAGAAAAGAAGAAGGAAGCTACTCTAGTACAGGTTCAAAAGACTTTGAAAAGAACCAAGATGATGGCCAAAAGAAAGAAAGATAAGAAGCCTAGAGTAGAAGAAGAACAAAATGTTGCTGAAGAAGAAGTGGCACCTGAGTCATCAAGTCAGCAAGTGTCATCAATCAAAGATGATGTAAGCTTATATATGGTAGTGATGGACAAAGTGCCTGAACCAATTTCTGCAGAACCTGTTGGAGTTAAGCCACCTGAGATCATTCACTGGGATGTACTGACAATGGATGGGAAAGATTACATCAGACTCAAGAGGAAGGGTGATAAGTATGAAGTATTCAACACTTGGGTCAAGATTGTCAGAACATGCTCTAGATCTGATATAGAAGAGATGTTTGACATAGGAATTAAGCTGTATGCAGATCATCTGAATACTCCAGGAATTTCTCTTACAAAACTGGCGATGGAGTATCTATGCATGATGTTCAAACCTGAAGAAGTAGACCAGGTCATCAAGAGTGTGTTTAAAGAAGTCACAAGTTGGACTCTATATGAAACTAGTGGAGTATATGCAGTGACTTTGGATAGAAATCACACAGAATACTTCCTAGTGGATAGAGTATATAATCACACCAGACTGAAGGTTCATGCCATGCTAAATAAGAAGTTGGGTTGTGCACCAAATTCAGAAATGGCCAAGTATCTAATTCAGAGGATAATCAATCAGAGTTTGGGACTGAATCCAGACTTAGGAGCATGATCTTGGAAGTTTTGGGAGCATCAAAAAGAGCATCTGGAAGAATATCTGAAGAACTTGACTTCTCTTCTAAAAGTCAAGTTAGGGGGAGATTGTTGGGAACTGAAGATTCTACTAAGTGTAGTTACTACTGCTAGTACAAGTGTAGTTACTACTGCCAGAACAAGTTGAAGATTAATACTGCTAAGTGTTACTACTGCTAGTAGAATTACTACTGCTAGTTAAAGTTAGTACTGCTTGAACAAAGTTAGTACTGCTTAGCTAGTTAGTACTGCTAGTAGTTAGTACTGCTTGAAGTTAATGCTGCTAGTTGAAGTTAATGCTGCTGAGCATTATTAGTGCTGCTAAAGAGATCCGGATGGAATGTACTACAGCTGGATATACTGAAGATATTTTATTCATTGTAATTATCTTTGTATTCAGTATATATATATAGTATTGTTTAGAATAGGAATATAACGTTTTAACTTTAGTTTTCATTCTTTTAGAGAAAAACAACCTCAAGGCATAGATCCTAATTCTAGAGAAGTAGAATTCGTATTGGTGAGTCTGTTCATCAATATTGAGGTTGAGTGTGTAATCTTGTAGTTTTAAGCATTCAATACAAGTTTACTGTTTGGTAATTATATACTGTTTTTGATTACTGTTTTATCAAATATCAAAGTGTTTTTCCGCAACTTCTTTGATATTAGTTTCTGAGTATTAATTCTTGTTAAGAATTCGATCCTGACAAACTAGCCTCGGAGTGAAAGTTTTGAAAAATGCACAAGTCGGGAGGAGGTTTGCGCGACCCTTTGGTGGCGCAAACTGAACTTTGCGCTATCAACGGCTAGCGCAAGATGTCAGTTTGCGTGACCAACTGGTGGCGCAAATGCACACTGTTTTGAGAAACTTGAGTATTTTCCTTAGAATCGATAGAATATCCAGAAGTAATTTTGTCTTCAAAACTTGTTTTCATTATAAAAAGAAATAAATCGTTTTCTAAATCAGTTTGAAGACTTTGTTCTTCCAATTTATCTTCAAGATCAACTATTTTGCCTTCTAACACTAATGGGGGAATGTATCTCCTAGAATCATATGACACCGGAGATGCACTTTCCTTATCAATGTTAGCATATATATCAATATCAGTTGGTAATGAAGATTGATTGGAAGACTTGACATTTAAAACATTTTTGGAAATTCTAGACTTCTTCGTTTTCTCAGGAAAATACTTAGCATTTTCAGAAGTATAAACAAATGGCATTTCCATTTTCTTGTTATGCATCCTCTTTTGATTTTCAATTTCTAAAACTTGCTTTTCATTCAACCAGTCAATTTTAAATTGAGGAGCATAATTCGCAAGAGTTAGATAATCAAAATTATATAAGGTTGGGGTTTTTGAAATAACATTGTTTAGACAATGAGGATTTTCAAAACCAAGTCCCCACCTTTCTTTTATAGCCTCGTCACTCCTAGGCTTATTCATATATATAGTCTGCTCAGTTTGGTTTCTCTTATACAATTTTTCTTCTAACACAATTATTTTATCAGATAAACTTTTGTTCAAATCAGTCAATTCAGTCAAAGAATCACGATAAGTCTGATTTGATAATTCTAAGTCATTCAAATTCTTTTGAAATTTCTCTTTTGTGTCATTAAAAATGATCTTTTCATCTTTCAGAGAAATTTTCAATCAAAACAGACTTCTCTTGATTATCATGCTTTTCAGATATGAACTTTGAACGTAAATCATGTAAAGCTTTGATAATCACAGTCATTTGAGAAGAGATGAAATTTAAATCAAACTCAGAAATTACCTCAAATTCATCTCTTGAGGTGTCCTCTTCTTCATCATTGCTTTTGTCATCTCCGATGAAACACATGGTTGTAGTCTCTTCATTCTCAGCCTCGTTATCTGAATGATCCAACCAGTACTCCTCTTCAGCCATCAGTATAGTTCCATTTTCCCTCTTCTCAGCCAGTTCCATCTTCTTTCTGTAGAAAGCTGAATCCTTTACCACCTTCACTCTACATTCCTTAGCTAGGTACCCGGGCTTTCCACAGTTGTAGCAGTTCATAATCTTCTTTTCATCCTTTTTCGGTTCTACTACTTTTGCAGGCTCATATTTTGGTAGGTAAAGCTTTAATGGAGAACCAGGTTCAACATTCTTGGAACCAAAAGTGAAACGGAGATTATTGGATCCAGTTCTATGCTGAAACTTTTTCTGATAGTGTTGCGAGAAAAGTATCATTGCTTTCTCCAAGGCTTCACCATCATCTTCTGTGGAACCATCAAAAGCAGATTCAGATAAAGCTTGCTCAGCCAGTTGGATAGCCAGAAGAGCAATCGGATCCACTGACTTAGGCTTATTCTTCTTATCCAACTTTGCCTTCTTTTCTAATACCATGGATTCATCGGTCATCAGAATTTCATACAATTCCTGAATGGGCATAGTAGAAATCCTGACATCATTTCTCATTCTATGACAGGACTTGCTCCATTTAGGTTGGAGTGCATTCAGGAACTTCAGGTTGGCTTCTAACTCAGTCTTTGTCACCTTGATCTTGTACAGATCATTAATCACAGCCCAAAATCTATCAAATGCATTCTTCAGACTTTCTCCATCCTTAGCTTTGAACTCCTCAAAATTATTCATGTATCTGGTCTGACGCAATTGAGTTGACACAGCTGTACCAAGCATGATCTTTTCCAATTGAGTCCACATAAGCATAGGATTCTGTTTGAAGCAATCAATTCTGTTGTAGATCGAATTTGGTAGTGCAAGAATCAGATTGGACTTTGCCTGACTGTCAGCTTGATATCTCAACAATTCATCAGCATCATACTCCCTCAGAGACTTCTCTACAGTTGAAGCCAGAGTAGTTGTTGTAGCTGGTATAACTTTCATCGGCCTCTCCATAGGACCCTCAGTCAGAGATTTCATCATGTTATCCCCATTCGGTTGTCTTTCTATGAAGTTAATGAATCGGTCCTGCCACTGTTCAAATTCATTCTCGTTGATCAGTACAGGAGGACGTGTGTCAGACCCCAATGACATCATCAGGTCATTCTTGTAAACTTGAGCTTGCAGAGATATACTGAACACAAACACAATCTGAAAAAAAAATCAAAGTCTGGAATATGTAATTTGGCGCAAACTTGAGGTTTGCGTGAGCAGTTGGTGGCGCAAAGAGAGCTTTGCGAGAGCCAAGTGAAACGCAAGAAGAGCTTTGCGTGATAAGCAGATGACGCAAACTAGACTTTGCGTGAGGTGTTGATCGCGCAAACTGAGCTTTGCGTGATGAACTCGAGGCGCAAACTGGACTTTTCGCGAGCTAAGGAAAACGCAAAGTAATCTTTGCGTATGCTATGAAAGACGCAAACATCAATTTTCTTGATGCACTTGAGACGCAAAACAAAAATTTTCACGATAGAAGAAGACGCAAACTTAAGTTTGCGTGAGGAACACAGATCAAATCTGAACTTCTCGTGATGACGAAGATTGCACTCGATGAATCTAGTGCAAACCAGATGAACTCGTGCAAACCTGAGATGAACTAGCGCAAAGTTCAGATCTGGCGCAAAGTTCTGAAAAACAAGAAAAACTTGCACAATTCGATTATATCCATGAAATTAATGTAACAAATTCACACAACATTGAACGAAAACAAGTTTCTAACAAATTTCAATCAACAGAAACGATTAAAAACCACAAAATCGAGATTTTCAAAATGAAACAGTTCGTGAAAACGAGTTTCCAGAAAAAACAAGATTTCTCAAAAAAAACGATCAAATACTGTTTTTCCTGCAAAAAGATGTAAATCAATTAAGATCTTCTATCAAAATCGAGTCCAAAGAAACACTTTGCAAACAAAATCGTCCTAAAAACAGTCTAAATTTGATGAAAAAGCAAAAAACGAGATTTTCTTGAAAAAATCAAGAAAATCGATCAAATCTTCTGCTTTAATCCACAAATTCAGAAACAAACACGAATTCTCTCAGTCCTCTCAGATTCAGATAAGCTCTGATACCAATTGAAAGTCCAATAATCTCTAAATCCTAGAGAGAGAAAGTAGGAGCGCCAAAGTAATCTGATGTATTCAAAATATATGTCCAAAGTTACAAACACAAAGCACCTAAGGGACTTAAATACCCCAGGTCTTAACCAATACAGATAAGCACTCTAAGAACAGTAAAGACAACTGAGAATAAATACAATGATTACTACAAAATTAGTCTTAACAAACCATATCACCGGAGGACCAAGAAAATACTACCTTCACTTGTCCTTATGACACTTTTGCCTTTAGGAGAATGCCTTTTGGACTTTGAAACACTCCCGCAACTTTTCAAAGATGCATGATGTCCATATTTTCTTATATACTTGAAACGTCCATTAATATTTATTGATGATTTTTCTGTATATGGTTCATCTTTTGATCATTGTTTGGAAAATTTAAAAAAGATTATTGAAATGTGTGAAAAACTGATTTGGTTTTCAATTGAGAAAAATATAATTTCATGGTTAAAGAAGGGACTGTTCTTGGTCATTTAATTTAAAAAAGGGGAGTTGAGGTAGACAAAGCTAATCTTGAAGTCATTGAAAAACTACATGAACCAACCACTGTTAAAGGAATTAGAAGCTTTCTTGGCCATGCTAGATTTTATAGAAGGTTTATCAAAGACTTTTCAAAAAATCTCAGAACCTTTGTGTTTAATATTATAGCATGATCAAAAAATTTATTTCAATGAAGAATGTAGAAATCCATTCCTTACATTAAAAAAAAGCTTTAGTGACTACACTAGTGGTTGTTGCTCCAGATTGGTACAAACCTTTTGAAATCATGTGTGAGGCAAGTGATTCGGCTGTAGGTGTTGTCTTAGTTCAATGAAAATAGAAAGTATTTCATTCCATCTATTATGCTAGTAATACTTTGAATAAAGCACAGTTAATTACACAACAACTGAAAGAGAGTTATCAGCTGTGGTTTTTGCCTTTGATAGGTTTAGATCCTATTTGATGGGGAAAAAGGTCATTGTACATGACGACCATGCCACCATCAAATACTTCATCTCAAAAAAGGATGCAAAACCTAGGTTGATAAGATGGGTTTTGTTGTTGCAAGAGTTTGACCTAGAGATTGTGGATAAGAAACGAAAAGACCACTAAGTAGCTGATCATTTGTCTAGGTTAGAAAAATCTGTTCAGGATAGAGGAGAAGGTGACATCATTGAGACCTTCACTGGTGAAAGAATCATTGTGTTACAACAATTAGAGCTACCATGGTTTGTTGATATAACAAATTATTTAAGCTTATGGCGTAAAACCTTCTTATTATATTGGCCATATGCTTAAAAAACTTCTCCATGACACTAAATCATATTTGTGGAATGGTCCTATCTTGTTCAAACTTGGTGCAGATAAATTATTAAGAAAGTGCATCCCAGAAACTAAAGTGGCAGCAATTCTGCAGCATTGCCACCAATCAGAATATGGAGGACATTTTGGAGGCCAAAGAACAACAACTAAAGTTATACAATCTGTTTTTTTATTGGTCAACTTTCTTCAAAGATGCCCACAATTTTTCAAAAAGATGTAATGAATGCCAAAGAAGTGATTCCGTTTCTCAAAGAAATGAAATGCCTTCAAATGGGATTCTGGAAGTAGAGTTGTTTGATGTTTGGGGTTTTGATTTCATGAGACCATTTCCTACATCAAACAAATGTAGATATATTCTAGTTGTTGGTGTCTATGTCTCAAAATGAGTGGAAGCCATGGCATGTGTTTCCAATGATGCAAAAAATGTGGTTAAGTTCCTTCAAAAGCAAATTTTAACAAGGTTTGGTACCCCTAGGGCACTAACCAGTGATGAGGGTACCCACTTTGTGAACAATCTGTTGAGTGGATTTCTTGAAAAATACAATATTAACTACACAATTGGCACTGCATACCACCCACAAACTAATGGATTGGCTGAACAATCAATTAGAGAAATAAAGGGAATTTTAGAAAAAGTTGTCAAGCCAAGCATAGAAGATTGAGCTTTCAATCTAGATGATGCTTTACAGACATGTCAGACTGCTATTAAAAAACTAATTAGTACGTTTCCATACAAGCTAGACTTTGGAAAGGCTTGTCATCTCCCTTTAGAACTTGAACACAAAGTATATTGGGCAATCAAAGAACTGAATATGTGCTTAGATGTTGTTGGTAATAAAAGAAAGTTACAACTATGTGAAATGGAAGAACATAGGAACATGTCCTATGAGAATGATAAACTTAATAAATAGAAGACATAGAAATGGAATGACAATAGAATCCATCACAACGAATTGAGAGCATGCCAACATATTTTCTTGTTTAACTCTATATTTAGATTGTTCCATGGAAAACTCAAATCTAGATGGTGTACACCATTCCTTATTCATAAATTCTACCCATGTGGAGCTATTGACCAAGTTAACTCGGAGGACAACACTATGTTCAAAGTAAATGGCCAAAGAGTGAAACTATTCCATGATCCTGTGGCAATCCGAGAGCTTTGCCCTATGAATTTGGTTACCCTTTGCTAAAAGTTTCAAGAAAGATGGGAACTATCTGAAAATCCCAAAGTTTTGTAAATATGCATTTTTATCCTTTATTTATTGCTTAATAGAACAACTTAATGTGTTTGTTAGTTGTAATATACAACCTTGTTTTCGAGAAAGAAGAAGCTAGAGGAATGTTAGATCCACGCTATGACATCAGAAACCCTAGCTTTTGAAAAGGAAATTGCAGTTTGAGAAGGAAGATTTTATGAAAAAAAAATTAAAAGATAAGTTTAGGGATGGTACAATATGATTTCATGCTTACACAAGTGTTTTCTACTTTTGGCAGACCATCTTAAACTTCTCTTACAAATTTAGCTTCCCATACCTTTTTATTTTTAACCCTTGATTAATAACCAATCCCTCTAAATCCTTGATTTTTCTTCTTTAATCCCCAAGTTTAAATTTAATAACCACCCCTTAAAACCTTTTCAATTCTCATTGAAAACCATTTTCTCATCTCTTTCTCTTTCACCAAACAATGTGTTCCCAAAACCTTGTCTGAACTTCATTATGGGGAAAGTGAAGAGAGGATGGCCAGGGACCAAGATGAGGAAGGAAACTCACACCCTGTTCGTAAAAGGCAATAAAATCGGGCAGTGGTGAAGCCAAGAAAGGAAAAGGGTGAACCCTTGATGGTGGTGCTCAATGATGACATCACAACACCACAAAACCACCACACCAGATGCAACCGCACCATAAACCATAAGACCACACATCACTGTAGAAACCCCCAAATGATGAACTTATGATGAATGAGGCACCCCTTGTGTAGAAGATTGATTCCCTCGCTATTGTACTCTTTCAACAAATGAAAGAAGCCATAGGCCACATCCAAAGCATCACCATCAATAGCCCCTCAGGTATCTTCTAACCCTAGTATACTACCACTAGATGGGCAGTTAACCTTCATTTTTGAGGAGGAAGAAATAAAAGTCGTTAAAAGCACAACATCTGATACTCTCTACTTTTTGCCTCATGAATTTGAGCCTAATCCAGAACCAACAGATGAAAACTTGGCCTTGGCCACTATTCCTAATTCTGATGTTGCCACACTGACATCGCTAAATCTGGTGAAGGGATCATGGCAAAAGTTGATGAAATATTAAATAGGATCGGTATCACTTATCATAGGGAAAAGAGTAGGGAATCATTTGTTGCACACACAACCCCTTCCCTCAACATTCCCGATTTAAATGAGACTGAGGACTTCTTTATGGAGGAACAATCCACTGTAGTGATACCTAGCAAGAAGAGGAAGTCCTTGGGGAAGAAACATGCTAAAAAGTCTAAAATATGTGATGAGGGACACTCTAGAAATAAAGCATAGACTCGAAAGAGATTTGTTAGTGAAATATCAAAAACATCAACCAGGAAACAAGAGCACCATGTTGCAACATGTGTGCAGCATGAACAAAAACTAATAGGGGTAAAAGGGAAAGTTCACTTAAGCCCGTGCTCATCCCAAAACCAGATAAACCTCACAATGGCTTTTGATCTAAGGATGCTACAAAGGTGTGGTCCAAATTTCAGACAAGCGTGAGATTACCTGACAAGGGTTTAGACAAACAAAGTGTTAGGGAGTTCCATTTCATCAAACAAGTGGTTGACACTCAAGGCGTAGACAAACTTTGTGAGATTCACTCATCCTACAACTTAACACTTCTCAAGGAGTTTTATGATGAAATTTCAGTGACCAGTACTTCAAAGATCAATGTTTGGGGCACAACCCTGACTCTTACTTCTAAAAAGATCAACAAGTTCCTTGATCTTACCCCTCCTAAACGCACTGAGTTTTACCATTTGTTGCACAATCCCACCCATGATGACTTGGCTAAAGTTGTTGTGTGACGCCCTGTTTTCCATAACATCATAAAGTTTACATATATGGAAGCATTATAACAATAGTTCAATAGCCTAACACATATTATGACTATTTTAAGAACTATAACTCATCGTACGATACCTTCATTTATTATCTTGATCTTAACTGAGATACATATATGGAATACGTAAGCTATAAGCTTAGTGAGGATTTATGGTTTCATGAAGACACCATCTTTCATAAAACATTTTATTTAAGTGAATGAAAAACAATTCAATACACTTCTCATAAATGCATAACAACATTATTACATAAAACTTCTTGTGCAAAAACATAATCTTAGTGTGAGATCTCATATGTGTAAGTATGCCAAACATTCTCAACAGATTCCTAGATCCCTGGGGTTCCGCGAAGGATCTTCCCCCTGAGGTCCGTTTGCGAGACGTCCTCCATTCTTATACCCGGGCATTTAACATGACCATACTTTCACATGCACAAAACTTTTTATATGTCACATGTAAAATACATATCTTTCTCTTAAAATGCATTATAGACATAACCATATCTCATGCAAGAAAAACATGCCAAAACATCATTTCAAAATGCATAAAAACATTTATTTAACATATATGTATCCCAGTAAATCTCATAACGTACTCACCTTGATTGCTTAACTGTAGTGCTTGATTTACCACCCTAAAGTAAATATAACTCTAATATACTTTTGCTATTTTCATGTGTTTTTTTATACTTTTATAAAATGAAATGCATACATATATTTATAGTGAATAGGAAGCAGGTAATCTGAAATGGATGAGGTGGCCATGACAAAGACGGTGGGCATCATGTTAATTTCAAAAACTTCCAAACCTTTGTCACAAAGTTTTTTCCATCACAAGCATTTATATATATAATAGTTATAAATACTTTATTTATTATTTATACTATTATCTTTATCTAGCATAACTTTGTATATGTAATCCCAAACCTCAATAAGAACATATATTTGAGACTTATTTGATAATGGCTACCCATTGCTATACCTTTTTTCTGTGTTGTACAAATTTTCATAGTCATATGTTGATCTTTTTGACATTTACGGTATCTAGATTTTTCAACGCATATATATATGAAATTCGGTATTAATCTGATATTCCTATAATCCATAAATGACACAATTTTATCGTTATGCTCAAGTGACCATAAAATAAAAGTGTTATTCTTTTCCAAATTTGAAAGTGTCGTTATGGTCTACGTAAATCACCGAGTCCAAAAATATATGCATTATATAATTTATAAATCCATTCGGGCTCTAAAATTAATAAAAAAGATATATTTAATATTGAATCGGTCCCATAAATAAAACTTTGTTGGGTTTCAAATCTGAAAGTTTCATTGTGATTGACATAAATCGTTGGTCACAAAAACATATTAGTCGCATTTCATAAAAATCTATACGACAAGCTATTTTAAGTAAAACGGAAAAACCTTTTAAATATAAATAATATTAAAATATCTAATAATAATATATACATATACACGATTAGGACATATGTATATATTGTATAATTTAATTTATCGATAATAATTCTAATATATTTTAACATATATTTATCTTCATAATTATTTATCATATATATTTTTCTCTTTTTTGTTTTCAATAAAAAATACTTTCTAAATCTTTGAATAATCTTCTTTTCAATGATATCAATATTTTGGTATTAAAACCGTAACTTTAAATATGTATCCGATGTAAATATCTACTTATCGGATAATATAACTTAAATTATAGATCATAAAACATCATATTTAACACTTATCTTAAAGATAACTAAATGGCCATAATCTTCTTTATTATTTGAAATAGTGAAAATGGGGTGTTACATGTTGTTGTCTTGGGCAAGCCTAGGTCTGAATGGGAGCGAATGGGAGCCACACACCAACTTCATGTTCAAAACTTTTAGGCCATTTACTTAACAACAGACTCAAATATGTAGATAAACTTTGTAAGACATTCTATTTCTCCTCCAACTCATGACAGTTCTATCTATGTAGATAGAATGTTTCTACTGTTTTTTTCTTACCACAAAGAGAAACATTAACTTGAGAAAAATCATCCTAAAAAGAATTAGGGATTGTGCTAGCAGAACCAGGGGCAAACTTTACTACCCTGGACTGATCATCAACCTTCTAGTCAAGAATGGAGTGCCCGAATACTGTGATAATCTAATTGTGAAAGATCAAGGAGAAAATAGGAAGATTGATATGAAGGCAGTGGCAAGGTTCAGAGACAGGGAGGAAAAGGGTGTTGGTGAGCTGACATGATGAATCTTATGCAAGATTTATTGGCTCAAAACATGATAGGAATTATGCGTATGGACGATTTCTAGCCCGGATTCTGACTAAGAGGTGTGAGAGAAAGACAAGCAAGCCCTATCCCATCCCTTTTAAATAAGAGAGTGACCAACCCTCTTAACCCTTAACGAGGGCCTTCGCTTGACCCTCAACCGTTGGTTCCCTCCCGTTCCTTACCTTCAGCTAGCAGTTACCTGCCTCACCGATCAAATAGAAGGGAAAACGATGTCCAAATCACGATTTCCTCTATTTTTAGTCTATCCAGGTACTTGCTGGTGAGTGTTCCCCCTAGCGCTCCCTTAAGCCATACCCTCCACTAGTTGACTTATGTGCCCTTAGGGGCACAAAGCTTGCTAGTTAGTATGACTTTCTGTAGGGAGATAGCTAGTTAACTTCCTCTCTTGCCTTCTGAATTAAAGCGAGCTTTTTTCTTCCTCACCTGTTGAGACAGATAGTTGACTTACACGCCCTATTCAATAGGGGCCTAGCGAGTGTTTGAAGCCACTTACAGGCAAGCCCCTAGGTTAATACAAAGGAGAGGCTACCAATCACGTTTAGCCAATTAATTCCTACTAATAACCATCTCTCATTTACTACCGCCTGTACTCCGTATCTAGGAAGCTACTTGACCTACGAGAGGGGTGTTAGAAGGCCATTTCTCTTTGCTGAAAAGCCTGCCTTATGGATGTTTTGCTGGAACATATAAATGAATTCCTTGACAAGATTGACAGCTTAAAGACTGATCTAGTGGAGCATATGAAGGAAGAAGACAGAAAGACAAGGGTTACCATTAAGAAGCTGAAGGCATGTGTGGTGGACAATACAAACTCAAATATCAAGAAGCTATCTCAAAATAAAGGCAAAAAAAGCTGAAAAAACATAGGCTTTGTGAGGAAATCAAAAGTTGAAAGAGGAGAGAAAGAAGGTCATTGGTGCAACATCCACAACCATAACAACCCCAACATCAGTCCAACAGTTTTGTTCCAGAATCAAGTTCAATCAGATTAAACACAGATCTTTAATCATAAAGTCATTTGTCTTGATCTTGAATGATTTACAATATGTTTCTCTCTCTATAAGCTCTTGACTTTCTCTCTCTATCCATAAGTCTCACTTACAAAATATGAATATCTATCAATGGCTAGTTACAAGATTACAAAGCAAGGAAACTATTTATAATAAGTCAACAAGGTTGACTTTACAACATACCTATTTAAAGAAAGTCAAAACCTTTGATTTTACAAGACACACACTAATAGACATTTACACTTTACACCCTTTAAATCTTGAATACAACATTTAGGATCAACAATCTCTCCCGTTGGATTAAAGATTTATAATTTTTTTAACAAGAATCTTCAACTTTCTCTTCTTCAGAACTATTAAGTTTGTTTTTGTAGTAATCATTGTATTTATTTTCCTAGTCTATACTGTGCTTAGAGTGCTTATCTATGTTGTTAAGGCTAGGGGTATTTAAGTCCCCTTAGGCCTTTGTTTTTGTATCTTTGGAACATACTTTGAATATCAGTTTACACATTTGGCGCTCTATCTTTCTCTCTCTAGAGATTTAGTGATTCTTGGACTTTCAATTGGTATCAGAGCATTCTGAATCTTGAGAGGACTGAGAGATTGTTTGGTCTGATTTTATAGTAATCATTGTATTTATAGGGCTTGGTCAAATACTGTGTCTAATGTCAAATACTGTGTTGTATTTGACCAAGGGTATTTAAGTCCCCTTGGGCCTTTGTTTTTGGAACTTTGGAACATACTTTGAATATCAGTTTACACATTTGGCGCTCTATCTTTCTCTCTCTACTTTCTCTCTCTAGAGATTTAGTGATTTTTGGACTTTCAAGAACTTTGACACTTTTCAGTTCTTTTGAATCTAAATATTCTTCAACTTTAGATATCTCACAACTTGAAACTTTAAACTCACCATCATGACTTGAATATCCTTTTATTGACTATATCAACCTTCGCTTTGACAAATATCTCTTTATTTTATATCTTCCCTTAATAACTCTTTTCAACAAACCTTTTTATTTCTCTCCTATTCTTTTCTTTGCATAAGCCTTTCAGTGTCTACTTCCTTTCTTTGGAAAACAATCTCCTCCAATTTCTTCTTCAAAATCAGAAACTAATATTTCTTACTTGATATGAAATCTTCAAAACATTCAAAACATCTCTCACTAATTTGAAATCAAACTTTTCAGAATCATTTGTTTTGAAAAATCTTTCAGATTATCTTCCCAAATCTTGAAATTGAAACTTCAGAATCATCTCCCCCTTTTTGATGAATTGTGAGCAACATAATCATCAAAACACTTTTCAATTTCTATATCATTCTTTCAATACAATCTTGCCCTTTTGTAGACATTTTTCATTGATCTAAGGAACCGTTAATTCATAATTGTATTCATCCAAATCTTTTCAAATTCAGACAAATTGAAAGTTGTAACCCTGAATCAACATATGAATCAATTAGTATGCCTGCAAGTAGCACGGAGCCACTTTGTACAACACATGTACTTTGGAAAAGTGCTTTTTGATGTTCACTCCCCCAGGACTTACATTCAATCATCGAAAAACTACAAAGGAATTTTCTATGAACGTTATGACAAGAAAACATATTTTTTTTTTGTACGTGCAAGTATAGAAATGATTGAAGCAACTTATGCTTTATTAGGCTGAAGTTGTGTAAACTGTTGAGACAACAACAAGTTTCCACGGACTCTATGTGCATGAAATAGGTGCGAAGGTGGGGAAAATTTCCCTCATTTTCAATATCTACATCTTCCAAATGAAGATAAAATAGCGGATATGTTGCGTCCTTAAAAAATGAAATATTTCTTTGTTAAGAAATAAACGTGTGGTTGGTGGGGTTAGTGCAAGAGTTGGCATGGGCTAGTGCCTGTTTAAATGAAGTTCACGAAAGAACTGTGAAACAACAGTAATATGGTCTGCCCGACTCAGAAAAAGTTTTGGGGCAGAGTTCTCACAATCTTTTAACTCTGATTTGACACCCTCTTTATGTTTTTAATCAGCTCACGTCTAACCAAACTCTCATTTACATTTTACCTCATCACACTAAGAAAAACTCAACCCTTTGAGTTATCTCCCCCACTCTTTGATTTAATGACCCCTCACCCCTCAATCACTCAAGGATAACTTTTTGGGTAGGAAACACTGGTTAACGTGAATCCATAGAAGTTCTTTTAAGCTCACACACGAATCCCATGAAAATTTTGACCTAAAAATATGTTGTCTAACAGTTTAACTTTGAACAAATAAAGCTTAAAATGTGATATCATTGTCACATGAATATATGCTCTTCAAGAATATGAATGATAACTTGAGCATTGGAACTTTAAAGATCTCTCAAAACAAGGAAATTGAATGAATACACTGAAAAACAATAGACTTGTTTGAAAATCTGACAATGTATCAATCAGATCAAATATCATTAAATATGAACATGTAAGGTTAAGGTATCAAATAATTTGATATTTTGTTTAGATGAACGAATATAAACAATTTTGAAATGAACACATAAATTTAGATATGATAATCGATGCTCAACAACATTGAAAGAAAACGAGGGTATTACCATCGAAATATGTTTCGTTTAGAGACATGGTTATAACAAAGTCAAATGACGTTGTACCAGTTTGTATGAATATTTAACAATATAGATAAGATAATACACAAGTATTTATCTTTTCAAACACACAGTCATAAATGATGTAATCCAATATTCACAAGAAAGACATTTAAAAGCACACTTCTAAATTCATAAAATATTTTTGAGAATAAGAAGTGGTTTGAACATTTAAGAAAATGTTTCTCATGCTTAAAAGTTGTCCTTCTTTCAAACACGTTGAGATTAAGAATCAGAAATACTTACGTTTAGTGTAATATTCTCATCTTCCCTTCAAAACATGATTGAATAACTAAAAATCAGATAAGCTTCCCCTTGATATCTACAAAAAGTCAAAAATCTCATCAAAATATCAAAATCAAATTCAAACAAAAATATCAACAACTTATTTTCTATATCCCACCCCCCTGAAAAATCAGAAAATTATAGCAATGACCCTGCATGTATCATAATGAAGAATACAATCGTTGAAGTACGAGTTCTGAACTGAAGTATTCAGAAGTCATTATTCTTTACTCCCCCTAAAGAAATGAATTAACCTGCAAAAGATAAAATGATTTTGGAAATCATGTAGGATGATTCCGCATTCATTAGTAATTAAAATGTAATCAAGCTCAAGAACTCCCCCTGGAATTAAGCATAATGAACATGAACTCTCCCTAGACTTACGCAAAGAAATCAAATAGACTCAAGTAGACATATTTAGCATACCTAACTTGTTGATTAGAAATTTGAACCTCTTTTCATCCAACGGCTTGGTGAAAAGGTCTGAAAGTTGGTAGTCCGTCTGTACGAAATGCATCTCAATCGATCCTTTCTCTACATGATCTTTGATGAAACGGTATCTGACATCAATATGTTTGGTCTTGGAGTATTGTACCGGGTTAGCAGTTATTGCAATCGTGCTCTTCGAATCACAATATATAAGAACTTTGTTGAAGGTGTAGGTATAGTCTTTAAGTTGTGTCTTCATCCACAAGACCTATGAACAGCAACTCGCCACAGCAACGTATTACGCTTCTGCTGTCAAAGTTGATACACAGTTCTGCTTCTTAGACGTCTAGCTAACCAACTTGTCACCTAGAAACTGACATGATCCGGAATTGCTCTTCCGGTCCAACTTACAACCAGCGTGATCTGCATTTGTAAAAGCAGTTAAATCAAAGCTTGAATCCTTTGGATACCAATGACACAAATCTTGAGTTCCCTTTAGATACCGAAGGACTCTTTTGATGGCTGCAAGGTGAGACTCTTTAGGATTAGACTGATACCTTATACAGAAGCACATGGAAAACATTATGTCGGGTCTATTGGCCAGTAGATATAACAAAGAACCAATGATGCTTCTGTAGTTCTTTTGGTTAACAGACTTACCAGATAAATCTACATCCAAAAATATTTTAGTTGTCATCGGCATTTTCATTGTAGAACTTTCATCCATGTTAAACTTTTTCAAAATTTCTTTAATGTACTTAGATTGATTAATGAACATGCCTTCAAGTGATTGTTTAATTTGAAGACCAAGGAAAAAATTCAACTCACAATCATACTCATTTCAAATCTAGTTTCCATAATTTTTGAAAAGTTCTTGCAGTATTTAGGATTTGTAGATCCGAAAATTATGTCATCAATGTAAATTTGTATCAAGATTAAGTCATCACCATGATTTTTTCAGAAATAAAGTTGTATCAATTGTACCTTTCTGAAATCTTGAAGCTAGAAGAAAGTCAGTCAGTGTATCATACCATGCTCTTGGCGCTTTTTTTAAGTCATTTAATGCCTTGTCAAGAACATAGACATGATCAGGAAAATCTGGATCAACGAAACCTTCAAGTTTTCCAACATATACCCCTTCGTGCAAGATCCCATTCAGAAAAGCTGACTTTACGTCCATCTGCTAAACTTTGAAGCTCTTTTGAGCTACATAGGCCTAGAAAATACTAATTGTTTCAATCCTAGCTACTGGTGCAAAGGCCTCGTCATAATCTATACCTTCTTGTTGACAATAACCCTTAGCTACTAATCTAGCTTTGTTTCTGATGAGTATTCCTTCTTCATCCTTTTTGTTCCTAAATACCCCCTTCGTTCCAATAATCGATTTGTCCTTGGGTCTAGAAATCAACCACCAAAATTTATTTCTCTTAAGTTGTAGAAGCTCATATTGCATTTCTAGAATCCAATCAGGATCTTGTAAAGCTTCCGATACTTTCTTTGGCTCTATCGTACTTAGAAAATTTGTAAACATGCAGAAATTTGCAGATGTCGATCTCGTTTTTACTCCACAATCAATGTCACCAATTATATTGTGTACGGGATGATCACGAGTCCATCTATGTGTACTTGGTAGGGTTTATACATTAATTTGATTGTTTTGAACATCATAAGCATCCGTTATTTCTGTAATTACTTTAGAATCAACTGTTTGAACTTCTGCAGTAGGTAACTCTGATGTTTGTAACTCTGGCATGACTGATTCAGTACTTGGAACTTCAGCCTCAGAGTTTTGTTCTGTAGACACATAAACTGGATTACTTTGATCAAAGTCATTAGTATTAATAGAAGTAGAAGGAGTACAAACAACTTCAGATCGTCCAGAAATGTTGACACTTTTCTCAAGGACCGCCAAGGGAGGATCTATGGATATATTTGATTTGTCAAAATCTGCAAAAATATCCATCAATGCGTCAAGAAACAATAAATCTAAATTAGAATGATTATAATTAGCATTAAGCTCATAAATCTTAGTCTATGATAATGCAAGTTCCATTCTAGGTTGAGTAGAAGCTTGAACACTAGATCCGAGTCCTGAACTGTTTTGTCCAGAAGTCGTTGTAAAGATTTCATCAAAGGTCACATTTATGCTTTCCATGACAGTCTTGGTACGTCGGTTATAGATCATCCGGTAAGCTTTCGAAGTAAGTGAATATCCAAGAAAATATCCTTCATCAGCTTTCTTATCGAATTTTCCAAGATTGTCCCGGTCGTTAAGAATGAAACACCTACATCCAAAGACACAAAAGAATTTCACATTAGGTTTACGATGATTAATAATCTCATAAGCTTTTTTTTCAATCTTTTTGTGATGATTGTGCGATTTTGTGTAAAGAAAGCAGTAGCAATCGCTTCAGCCCAAAGATATAATGGCAATCTTGAGTATGCTATCATGGTTCTTGCTGCTTCCACCAAAGTTTGATTCTTCCTTTCTACAACTCTATTTTGTTGAGGAGTACGTGCCACTGAAAAGTTATCAGATATACCAATAGAATGTAGAAAATTTTGTTGGGTCTCATTTCAGTACCGTTGTCAATCCTAACTTTCTGAACAAGAAGCTGTAGAAGAACTTGAATCATCTTGATAAATGCAACTATTAACTCTGGTGCATCTGATTTAGCTCGCATGAATTCTAGCCATGTATATCTGGAGTATTCATCAATCATGACTAATATGTACTTTTTACCACTGATTGATTGAATCCGCATAGGTCCACAAAGATCCATATGTATCATCTCTAACGATGATTTACAAGATGATTCCACCTTTGCTTTATGGGAACTGCGTTTCATCTTTCCCATTTCACACGATGAGCACAGAGAATCCTTCTGAAATCTCATCTCTGGTAGACCTCGAACTAAACCTTTGCTTGCAAGTTTGTTGATGTCGTTGAAGTTCTGTTGAGATAACCTTTTGTGCCAAATCAAACTCTCATCTCTTGTAGCTTTTGACAGTAGACATACTAGTCGTGAAGCAAATAGAGTAGGAAAGTTGACCATATAAAGATTACCAACTCTTTTTGCTTTAAAGATCTCAACTCAATCTTTATCATCAACAGAAAAACATGTAATTAAAAACCTAACATGAAACAGACTATCACAAAATTGACTGATGCTGCAAAGGTAATGATCTAACCCGTCAACATATAGTACTTTTTATATGGTGATGGTTCTATTTGTTAACACACCATGACCTCTGACAAAACCTTTTGTTCTGTTCCCAAGACGTACTGTTCCAGCAGGATGTTCCACATAATTGTGCAATAAGTGCTTGAACCCTGTCATGTGTCATGAGCATCCAGAGTCAACGATCCACACATGACAGTCCTGGAAAAGAACAATTACTTAACTTTACGTACCCATATCTAGATGGGTCCTTCCTGGTTAGTATCTCTTAATTTCTTAACATTTGTTACCGAGCCTTTGATTCTCCATTCATATCTAGGATTTGGTAACCATTTCCAAACAAACTTGACATCCACATATTTAAAATTCCTTTTCTTTGAAAATATGTTCTTTTCAGCTTGAAAGATATAAACATGTTGAGTTGAGGCTTTGGAAAACGATTTGTTCCGAGAAAATCATTTAACATTCTTTTTCTTTGAAAAAGTGGAGTTGAAAGAGAATGAGTTATGCCCACAATGATTACAATGCAGATTCTTTTGAGCTAATGTCAACATCTTTGATTTATCGAAAGAATTACATTTATTCAAACAAAGTTCAAATTTATTAACATCAAAAGAAATACAACTGTTTAGGGAAACCCCTTTACATCTATCATTGTTTGCTTTTACATTCTTAACAGAAGTACAAATTTAGAAACATTTTGTTTTCCCTTCTATATATAATTCTCTCTCTTCAACTTCTCACGTTACTTGACGTTTACATGTGAAACACCAGAAGAATTAGAGTTAGAAGAATTCTTAGAAGATGAATTTACAGTTTTAGTGCCTGAAGTTTCTTCTTTCTCAAAAATGCTAGCCTCTTTTTCAAACTTTTCAATATAGACAACTGAGGTTTTTGATTGAGAAACAAACTCTAGATTGGAATGAATATTCCATTTTTGACTTCCAAAACCTTTCTGATCATTCAAATTTCTTTTAAAATACACATCTTCTAACTTAATGATCTTTCTGCAAAACTCTTGGTTTTCATTTTGACATTTCAAGCTTAAATTGAAGATCAAAATTTTTCATCCTCAACCTCTTCAAGAAGCTTTTTCAAATTAGAGAGTTCTTTTTGCAAATCAGAATGTTTGTCAGTCTCAGAGTTAGATTCAGACTCTTTAAAATCAGGTTCAGAATCTGAAGCATTCATCAATTCATCAAAAATTTGTTTAGACATATTGTTTTTTTTTTTTGAAAAAGGGGACGGAACCCCAGGAAAAATTTTATTCAAACCAAAAATAAAATGTACAATTTACGAGGGGTATACCCCAAGATATACAAGTCGAGAACTCAAAACATGTTTAGGCAAAAACCAAAAAAATATCCTAACCCAACCATCTACCAAAGGATGATACAACCAAAAATCCAACCCATAACAATTGACCAAAGAAAATTTCAATTTACAGCCCATTCCAAAAATCATCATCCAAGTATAAGCCCATAATAAAAAGATTAAATCCTTTTATGGTACTCCACTTTAGCCCACTTGCTATACTCCTCATATTTGAAGCCTAACTGAATATTCCAAATACAAATGAGCAGGCCCAGCATACTACTACTCCAATATCCCATTTCCATTGTTGTTTAGACATATTGTTGATGAAATCAGACTTTGCTTTAGAAATAGATATCTCATCAGTAGTGAAATCCTCTACCTTACACTTCTTAGAAGAATCAGAAAAAATAGATTCAGATTTAGTATTCTGAATACAATTGTCAGAATCAGATTCATAATCATCATACTGACATTTAGACTCAGTGTTATATTTATCTTCACATACTAATTCAACAGGTGTATTTGATGTGGAAAACAATGATTCAAACTCAAAAAATTCAATTTTTCTATTTTTATAGCTCATGTTTAAATCATCATATTGAAATCCAACTGATTTAAAACTTGAGTTCTGTGAATCAGCTTAATCATCAGATAAATCATCATCTATCTACTCTTTTCCTTTTTCAGAAGATTTAGATATTCCAGTTCCAGCTTTAACAAAAGTTTCACTGATATCTGGAATCCTTTGAGATTTTGGCCCCATTTTGTCAAAATAATACAAGTAATCGGGAGCACTTTTCAAAATGTTATTTTCAGATAATCCCAAATTCAATTTTGGATTATAAAATCTAACATCTTTTGTTTTGTTGGCCAAAAGATTCAAAGTCTATTCAATCTGACCTCTTTTGTAATTTAAATCCTTAAGTTGCTTAATTTTACAATAAGTCGCATTTCTTTCTTCAAAACAAACTTCAAACTTTATCTTATATTCACCTTTTTCCAAATTCATGTTAACCAAATCCCTTTGAAGTTCAGAAATCTTGGCATTTAAATCAGATTTTTCTTTTCTCAACTGAAATTTCTCATTTTCCTTGTCCTCAACCAACACCTTCAATAATGCATTTTCATCTATGAAATTCATCATTGATTGTCTTTCATGATTGAGCTTATCTTTTAAAACTTTAAACTCGTTTTTCATAAAATCAATCTGAGAAAGCAAGTTTTGAACTTCATCAGAATTGTTAGAAGATTGACTTACCTCGAAATCAGAATCTGAGTTGATGCCATCAGTGGCGTTTGGCTCCTCATTCAGCTTGGCCATAAAATTGTAATACACTTCAGTGAAATGAGCTTCGTCCTCATTAGAAGTCTCATCTAGCCAATTTTCCTCTTTAGCCATGAGGACCTTTCCTTCCTCTTGTTTCTTCACCAACAGACTTTTCTTTGCGTAGTACTCATAATTCTTGACCTTCTTGAATCGGCAGTCTTTGGAAAAATGCCCTGGTTTTCCACAGTTAAAGTACCTGGCATTCTGAACATCCACTTTCTCTTTCTCATCCTTCACATATACTTTCATTTTCTCATACTTACTCTTGTACTTGTCTGATTTGTCTGCCTTGTAATATTTAGGTTTGCTCTCGGAATAATACTTCTTCTTTCCAAACCTCTCGTTGAATTGCTTATTCATCAAGGCTAGATTCTCAACAAATCTTCTCACATCCTGATCAGAATCCTCATCCTCTTCTTCTTTTTCAGATGAATCCTTTTCAATTACGAGCATCTCTGACATGTATGAAGCTTTAAAGTGCTTTGACTTGGAAGAGTTTGCTTTCACAGTACTTTTCTTTCTATCCAATAGTGCAAGAGACTCAGCTACCATCTTCTTTTTAGCACTAATTTGTTTGACTTAATCCTCATGTTGAATCAGAGTGACAAACAGATCATTAATATACTCTTGATCTATATTCTTTGTCATCTATAGATTTATTAAATAAGTATCCCAATCCGGATTCAGATTCTTCACAAATTTGTAGTTGATCTCATACACTGACTTATGTAGCCCATTTCTTCTCAAGTCATGAAGAATCACATTGAATATGTTGTAAGATTTTGTCAGAGTTTCACCTTCATTTGCCTTGAACCCTTCATATGCATTGATGCTCTTGTCAATTTTTCTTTTATGGACCTTTCTGTTCTTTGTAGCTGTCTCTCCAATTCATCCCATATATCCTTTGCAGATTCTCTACTATCCACCCTATTAAATATGTCATTTGGTATTGCCATGGTCAGTAGAGTCAATGTTTGCTAATCAATCAAGGCATGTGCCCTTTCAGCTTCATTGAAGTATTCATATGGCTTTGGAATTTTTCTCTCAATCTCAGGAGATGAAGTTGTTGCAGGTTGACTAGGTACAGTAATCTAAGGTTCAATAGACCCTGAAGAACATATTTCATCAAATCCCTATTCTTATTGTTCAAGTATTGGGTCATTCTTCTTCCACTGAGGATACTCTCCAATTAGCAGTACTGGAGGCTTTGACTGAGAACCCATGCTTAACAAGTCTTTAGAAATGTTTAGATCTGAAAAAGTATGAACTTGATATGATCGTTAGCAAAGAAATCCAAAAAACTTTGACTTGGAAAAAGTCAAACTTGGTCAACATAAAATTTTCCATGTGTGGAATTTGCAGACCAAAGGAATCAACTTTTTGTGAAGTTGCGAGTTTGGCACTTGTTGCAAATCAAATAACTCCACTTGTCGCAACCAACTTCTCGTAAGCACTTCTCGTATACCAAAGAACACGAACACTGAACTTGTCGTATGCGCCTACACCCGAATAGTAGCTTGTCGTATGTCACAGGGTACGAGTATCACACTTGTCGTATAAATCGGCTTCCTTCAAGTTTGATGAACAGTGACTTGTCGCAACAGGGACTTACGAGTTCAGTACTTCTTGTAATTCGACGCTTACTTTTAATGCTTTGTTTAGATCAAGTAGGTTTGACTTTTGTTAATTACTTTGACTTTCTGTATTATAGTTTACTTGCTTTGAAAGAACTTGTAGTGAGGTTAATATGTAATGCTTTGTGAGAGAAGTAGTTTGAGAGAAGTTGTCTTGAGAATGTGCTAGTGTATAAATAGCTTTGTGATGTGAGAGTTTCTATAACCTTTGAGAATTGTGCGCTCATTGTATACTTGTGACTTCATGAAATACATATGACTTTCTCACTCTAAATTCTCTCTCTGGAATCTTTACTTGATTTGCGTTTGAATTGATTGATATGGCTTGAATTGGATATTATCAATTGCTATCAGAGCCTACCCAATCAGAATCAGATTGTTTTGATTAATTTCTTGGATCGATTTTCTGGAAATTTCAAGAACACGAAGAATGTTGTCTGGAACTTCACTGTTTGATCGAATTTTCTTTGATTAGTTATGTTTTTGGTGTAAAATGGTTTAGTGATGCTCGATTTTATGTTTTGATCATTTCTTATTCACATTATTTCACGATTCACTCACAAGTTTAGATTGAATTTCTGAATTTTTGTATTTTTCTTGAAAAACATATCGAACACTGTAATCTTGATTGATGCACTTTAGTTTTTGGTTTTTGATCATTTTTGTATGTTAAAAAAGTGTTTGATTTCACTTTTCGAACCTATTGGATATGTTTGTGAAGCAATTTGCAGATTATTCGAGTTTTTGAGTCGAATTCGTGAGGTGTAAGTCAAGAACGCGCAAGATGCTGTTGATTAAGCTTTCTGAGAGTTCTAGTTGGTTCGCGCAAAGGGTTTCTTTTCTTGTTGAGCGAGTTCTTGAAGTCTTGCGAGTTTATGTTTTGCGAGTTCTAATATTCTCAAATTTTTCTAAGTATGGTTCACGCAAAGGCACGTGCGAGTTCTATCTGACGTGCGAGTTTATATTCGTCTGCGAGAAGTTCAAGTGTTCGAAATATTCTAAGTCAGAAACACACATAAAGTACCTTGCGAGAAGTAATTTTGTGCACATCGTTTCTAGCGAGTTTCTTATTCCGCGCAAGTAGTGTTCTACGAGTTTTTGAAAACTCAAATGAATATGACAGTTCATGAGAGTTTTAGTTTTCTATGAGAGTTCAAGGTTCATGCGAGTTCTAGTTAAGACCATGCTTTATGAGAGTTTCATTTCTTGCGAATTTTGGTTATCTTGCGAGTTCTTTGACATGCGAGTTTCTAGTCCCTCTCAATGTCTTGAGAGTTCTGGACTTAGAAACTTTTTCAAAATTTTCAACATCTAAGTGTTTTTGCAATACAACTTAATTTGTCAGAACAAATCAAAATAACAAGTGTTTTGTTCAAGTTTGTGTCTTTTTGGTTATTTTTTTTAATCTTGTTCAAAGTTACATTTTGCAATCTTGTAACTTTTTGTGCTTATTTTTTTTGAGCTTCAAAGTACAATCCTTCTGTACTTGATATTTTATGTATCAAAACGTTTTCTGAAAATAAGATTTGAGCTTATTGACAAATACATTGGAATTTATCCAATACTTTTTATCTTTTTCAGGTAAACAATGGCGGAAGAACAATTTCATGATCAAAGTGTCCATATGGATGAACATGATCCAAATGTCTCTAAGGCAACTCCTATGCCTTCTTCCAGATCTCATTTCCAGTCAGAAGTGGGAGTAGATCCTGATCTTGCCTTGATACAACAGTCTGAGTATCTGTTATATTATCCAAACAACCACCATGTGGACTTTGACTCACTAAATGTCAATCCACTTGTAGTAGAAATTCTGAAGGGGCATCCACTGAATCATGCTCTGACAGACACTGTTGCCATTCCGATGATCTACTTGCAGCAAGCCTGGAAAACAATTGAGTATGTGGTTGAAAGTGAAAAGGTCAAATACTTCAAGATCCGAATTGACAACTTGACATCCATCTTGACCTACCAAAGACTCAGATTGATACTTGATATACCAGAGGCAGACTCTAGACCAGACAGAACATCTTTTGATTCATATCCGGTGGATTCAGAAGTATTTGAAGGCATCAAAGCCTTGGGATATGATGGTCCACTCACAAAGATTAGTGAATTCAAGAAGACTAATCTTCCTCCATTCTACTATCAGATGTTTTCTGTATTCAACAAATGCTTCACTTCAAGAAATTCCGGTCTGGACAATACAAACATGCACACACTGAGGCTATTTCATGCAGTCGTGTACGATCTACACGTCGATTACTCAGTGATCTTCTGGACGGAACTATATGATAAAGTAATAAGTAAGAGAACTTCTAAGAGACCGATCTATGTGCCTTACCAGAGATTTCTACAGTTGATTATCCGAAGCATGATCCTCTCAAATCGAGATATTCCGAAAAGATCTCAACATGAACTTGCTCCAGAATTTGAGATGAAATATCTTCAGAAGCAAAAGAAGAAGTTCAATTACTCCATGCCAGTTCCACAAGCTCTACTCTCATACGCTAATCTGACCTCTAAGTGTGTAATAGAGTATAGAGAGTCTATGGGATTACCAACACCGGTTATCCCTACCCAAGACTCAACCCTTAGGCGAGAGGAGTCGGTAAGGGTTCCTGAGATCACGGGGGTCCAGGAACGGGGAGAGATGAGGGAAAATCCATAGAGGGGAACAGGTAAGGTTCAGAACATCACATCAGAAGCTGTGGGGACCTCAGCACAAGATGCCACACGTCTAGAGGATTCAACATCCGAACCTGAAAGGACTTTAATCCGTAAATCAAGTCCTCAGGAAAGGATAGCTGATGAAGATGTGAATTCTGATACTGAGTGGATCAGCATGCTAGTTCATCAGAGACAGTTCCTTCAGCTACTTCGGATCATCATGTTGAAGATCTTATTCATGATGCTGATGTTGATGACGAAAATCTCCAATACAACTTTGGTTTTTTAGAAGATGTCTCTCTACATCATGATGATATGGAGATCGACACTGCTGTTACTAATATTGCACAAGTATTAGGAGATATAAGGAGATCTGAAGGAGGTATAGTTGAAAATATTGAAATGGTGAGACAAAGGGAGATTGCAGAAAAAGAATATGGTGAGCGTGAGTGCAACATAACCTACCAATCCAGAAGGGTAACCAAATCTAGTGCTCTGTTGCATGTGTTGCAATCGGAATCACAAGTCATAAGTCACCCGCTTATGCAACTGCACACCTCATCCAACCATTCTACTGCCTCTCAACAGGCTGTAGTCTCATCTTTCACGGGGTTTTAGCACAAACTCGATCTACATTTCACTCGGAAATGGCAGGTATTGAAACCAGAGCTCAGCTGCCCCAAAGCTCAACTCCTTTCATTGCACCATTGAGTCTAGAGCCAATTGGTTTATCATCTTTCATTCCTAGGACACATACACAAACTTCTGCTATTACCGGTCGTCTAAGTGACCCGGTCAGAACATCCGTAGTAGCTCCGCAGTCCAGACTACGAAGATCGGATGGAAGTCCTGTCATTGCTACCGAGATTCCAGCTTTGAGCACAGGCCACACTATTGGATCCTCAACAGTTTTGACAACGGGAAGTCTAAGTGACCCCGGAGTTATCTTACCCGACTTCGTGTCAAAGGAATACCTCGACGGCACCTTAAAGGCTGTTGAGAAACATGTCACTGAGAGCTTATCTGCCAAGTTTGAGGAGGAGATTGCTAAATTAAAGAGCCTAATGAAGGGGAAAGGCCCAGCGGTGGAAGAGCCTATTCAGCCACCTCCACCACCACCAGTTCAGCTAGTTGATCATTCAGTGGAGGAGCTGAAATCTATGTTGTATGCCAAGTTTTTATCTAAGGCACCCGCTGAAGATTCTGATGCCGATCTTATTGGTTTGCTAAGAGCTCAACAAACTCCAATCTCATCTGAAGTTGTTTCCATCACTGAGTTCAATGCCTTCAAGTCATAAATGGTTCAGCACATTCAAGAGTTAACCAAAGCAGTTCAGGATCCGTGCAAAGTTCAAGCAGGTTCTAAGAAAAGTCATGATCATGATTCGGATCATGACCATGAGGGGGAGAAAAACAAACGCCAAAGAACTGCTATAGAATCTGAACGTGCTATTGGTGGATCAGAAAGAGGTGAGGATACAGAAATGGTTGATCTTGATGGTGATGAGCAGATGAATAGGGGTGAAGATCAGGGTATGGAGTTGATCTTATACGTTAATGAAGATGTAGAACCATTGGTTGAAAAGCCCGTGGTTGCTACAAGAGAAGAGATCATAAGACTCACTGGTTTGGAGGAAATTTATGCTATTGACTTATCTTCCGATGACGAAGAAACATTTGTTGAGAAGTATGATAATTTCTGGAAAATCAAGGAGGAAGAAAGGGATGTGATTGAAGAAGGAGAAGCGTGTATTCTGGACATCCTTGCGTGCTCACAAGAAGACATCCAACTGAGCCCTGTGACTTATGACCTTCCAGAAACTACACGTGAACAACCTGAAATACCAACTTTCAAAGAAATAAACCTTACCAAACCTTCCAACCAACCTATAAACACATCTAGCCCAGAAGATCAACCTACCCAAACTACCAAATCTACCCAAGTTACCCAATCTACCCAAACTACTACACTTAGCCAAACTACCCAACCAATCTCAAATCAACCAATCTCAACTCAACCAATCCCAACTAGCCAACCTATTCAACCTACGCAAACAAATTTACCTAGCCCATATAGATTTCCAAGCCCAAACCATGATGAACCACCTAGCTTTGAAAACATACCTGAAATAAACACTGAAACTGAACCTGAACCTTTCTTTCCTTCCAACCCTGCCGAAGTCCAAGCCGGTCCCTCAGACCAACCTCAAGTACCTCTTGACCCTTCTGAAGATCAAATCAGGCAAATGAGGAATACTTTGAGGCAACCGTTTCTGGAAGAGGAGATGAAGAATATTTTTGTTCACAGGATCAGAGAAATGGATAGATTCAAAGTCTTGGATGTCTCAGATCAACCATTGAAGTATCAGGAGGAGTATGCTCGGATGATGAGTTGGGTTAGGAGACCAGAGAGAAATGTTAAAAACAAGTCAGGAATAGTGACTATGAAGCTTGTGAGACTTTTTCAATTTGTACGTATTTGGTATCCAGTATTCCATATGCAACGAAGAGACTTGACAGAGTGTGTATTTTCTGAAGCTGACTTCTGTTTTCTGAATGTGGATGACATCGAGTATCTCTACCATCTCTTCAGAAATATGACTGTTAGGAAAGACAATATTCTTGTTGCCTTGGATGCTGTAAAAAGATCTATGAGAACACAGGTGAACTACACTTATTGCTATGACTTCCAACTCGGAATAGAGACGAATCAAAGGAAAGTCAACATAAAGAAACCTGATCTTAGTTTGGAGAATATTGATGATTACAATCTGTTCACTGTGCTAGACAAGCCTGAACTTGGTGTAGTTTACAAGACTTCTGAGAACAAAAAGAGGTTCTTCAGATATCCGAAATCGCCAAGTTTTCAGATGGAACCTTGAAAGTGATCAAGATGCAATTGGAGAGGAACTTAAAGAAAACAAAAAGAAGTTGAAACAAGGTGAAAAAGGAATGGGAAAGCTTCTCAAGATCCAAACTGAAAGAATTGTTGATGCCATTTATGATCGTTTCAACTTCAGACGTGGAATCAGAAACTTTGAGTTACTACTTGGTATTTGACAAGGAAGACTATCTCGGTGGGGAAGACCAAATATCAACACTTGATCTAAAAGGGGGAATTGTCAATGCTTTGTTTAGATCAAGTGGGTTTGACTTTTGTTAATTACTTTGACTTTCTGTATTGTAGTTTACGTGCTTGGAGAGAACTTCTAGTGAGGTTAATATGTAATGCTTTGTGTGAGAAGTAGTTTGAGAGAAGTTGTCTTGAGAGAAGTGCTAGTGTATAAATAGCTTTGTGCTGTGAGAGTTTCTGTAACCTTTGAGAATTGTGCACTCATTGTACACTTGTGACTTCATGAAATACATATGACTTTATCACTCTAAATTCTCTCTCTAGAATCTTTACTTGATTTGTGTTTGAATTGATTGATATGGCTTGAATTGGACATTATCACTTACGAATTCCAAACTTGTTGTACAGAGATCCTTGCGAGTTCTTCTATGAAAATTGCCTTCTCGTAACCTTTGACTTGCGAGAACCTCACTTCTCATAAACGACTATGTATGAGTTTTACTTCTCGTATACAACACCTTACGAGAACTTTAGTAACTTCTCGTAGACAGGGGCTTGCGAGAACTACACTTATTGTAAACAACTACTTACGAGTTTTGTCCTTAGAAAAAATCACAACCAACTAAAACTCGAACAAAGAACCTTGCGTCAAGTTGGTTGAATATTGCGAGTTCTTGATGAACTTGCGAGTTCTTCACATCTTGCGACAAGTCGGACTAAAAACCAAAAATCAATCCAATCATCTTCAAAACTTTATCAATTTCTACCAAATTCTGAGGTTTTATCCACGAACACTTTCTGAATAACTTTGTAGCACAAAATTTCGATCAAAAACAACTTGAATCCCATCTTCGATCTGAACACAGTCTCAAAAACTTTCAAACCAAAAAATGTACAAATTTCAAAATTGATCTAATTTGTTTAGAATTTGGCTACGATATCTAAACAAGGATCAATCCAAACTACAATACGAGTACAATACAATCAAAATTTGATCCAAACAACTCCAAATTTGCAGAATTAGAATCCAACACAGTAAACTTTTAAAAGTATCTTACAACTTCTCCAAAATCTTCAAATTTGATCCATTTTTTCTGAAATCTTTGTTTTCTCTGATACCAATTGTTGTTCTAGAATCAAGTTCAATTAGATTAAACACAGATCTTTAATCACAAAATCAATTGTATTGATCTTGAATGATTTACAATATGTTTCCCTCTCTATAAGTTCATGACTTTCTCTCTTTATCCACAAGTCTCGCTTACAGAATATGAATAACTATCAATGGCTAGTTACAAGATTACAAAGCAAGGAAACTATTTATACTAAGTCAACAAGATTGACTTTACAACACACCTATTTAAAGGAAGTCATAACCTTTGACTTTACAAGACACAAACAAATAGACATTTACACTTTACACCCTTTAAATCTTGAATACAACATTTAGGCTCAAAAAGCAGCCTACTCCATTGTAGTTGGACATGTTTCATCATATTCCTTTTGCTCCATTTTCTTCTTTATTTTTAATTTTTTGAGTCTGGGATTGTTTTATACATTTCTAGGTTTATTTTCTTGCAAGATGAGCCTATGTTGATATGGTCACCATGCCTTTATAGCCCCAATAATTTCTACAAGTCTAACTATTATTGTAGTTATAGTCCTTGCTAGAACTAGCTTTATTTTGCTTTGGACACATTTTGATCACACATCTTGCACATAATTAAGATATGATATAGGACCTTTGTTCTTTTCTTCCTAATGGCCACTTGAACCTATTTGTTATACACTTTTTCACCCATACACATATAATGAGGACATTGGGGGAGGGGGTACATCATGGCCAAAAGATCAAAACAAAAAGCATAAAGTGCCAAAAAATAATTCCATGTATTGGATTTAAGGACTATAAATGTCCCAAAGGGGCAATGTGGATGATATCAACAAATGAGCACAAAAGTGTCAAAAATTGAAAAAAAAAGATCCAATGTTGATACAAAAGTGAGAGAAGGCAAGGTGAGATAAAAATGTGCCAAAAGATATCCAGTTACTTAAAGCCCTAATGATCTTAATTGTAGGATTTGTCGA
This sequence comes from Arctium minus, assembly GCA_954870635.1. NCBI lineage: Eukaryota > Viridiplantae > Streptophyta > Magnoliopsida > Asterales > Asteraceae > Arctium > Arctium minus. The sequence goes on along the minus strand of OX941080.1, from coordinate 114,739,691 downwards.
ACATAAAAATAAATAGAAAATAATGCTAGTTTATGGTTCATACTCACGACTAGGTTGGAATATGCTCACTTAGGATTCATGATAGGCTATAAATTGCATTTTTGGCACGATCAACATATTATGTCCACTTACTTCTATCTTCTTGCAAAATTTTCAAATATGAGTCAAATTTAGTTGTCTTTTAGTTGCTTGGGGACAAACAACAATTCTAGTTTGGAGGGGGGGTCATACCCACTAATTATTTAGTGTTTAAACACTCATTTGTTCATTTATAGATATGTCATTTTATCTTTATATCCAACCTTGAGTCATTTTTATATCTTATTTTCCAATTATTTATTTTATGGAGCTAGAGTTTATGATTTACCTGTTGTTATTCTTTAGAAAGCTAATTTGGACTTTTTGGCAAAAATCAAAGGGTTGTATCCTATGCAGCAACATTAGGAAAGCATGGAATTGAAGGAAGAAAGCATGTAGAAAAGGGAGACTTGATTTGAAGTCAACTTTTGTAGCTTGGAAGGAAATATTTTGAAGTCTCCTAGAGAAATAAAAAGGCTAGAAGTTAGTTAAACCTAGTTTTAGTTGTCATTTTGTACTTTCTTTGACTTTGTGTACTTGGAAACTTTGGCTCCAAGTTTGGATGATTATTTATATTTCACCCCCCCCCCCCCCCCCCCTCTAGCTTAGTATAAATAGAGGTATTGGGGTAGTTATTTTAGTTTTATCATGCTTAGATCTAATTTACTTCCGTACTAATTTACTTTTGGAAATCTTTAAATATTAGTCTTAATATATATGATTATTGGAATTTTATTTTAGTCTTCTATCTTCTATTTCTATAGCATTTAAATAGCGTTGTTACTTCCTTTACTTTATTACGCTTAACGTTTTTACATTATGTTCTTTAATTTCGGTCATTTAATTTCGTGTCTTTACTTTCTGTTCTTTACATTTCGATGTATTTACTTTCTGTAATGAGTAGTTAATTCTCTTAGCTTGGGTCTGAGACAAAGGGTGAGATTTTTAATCGGAGGAAAGTGGACATTGTTTCACATCAAGTTCTATAAAACCAATGACACTTCTTGATGAGTTGATCACTTTGAAAAGAGTTAAAGTGTTGTGGTCTTAGAGATAGGCCATTTGAATGCAAGACAATTTCAATGATATGCGAAGTAGATTTGAGAGAGTTGCTAACAAAGGGATGTGTTACCTATGTTTTTCAAATTGATTAATTCTCGACAAGTTGGTCACTTATCAAAGTGTTATAGTGTAGTGGACTTATAGTTGATCTACTTGGAACACATCAACTTGGATGATATGGATGATAGAGTGATTTTAAACAAAGAAATTTGTTAATCCATTTATATTGAGGACACCATGCATCACAACTTCTTTGGTCCTGGTACTAGATAGAGATATGCAGGTTTTAAAGACAGATGTTAATTCGATGGTTGAAGTTCGAGAGGAATACCCTCAAAATAGATGGTGGAACTAATTATTGCCAATTGCTTGTTGTAGCATTTCTACAACATTGGTCTGTTGGACTTCGTGTTTATGTCTCACCACAACTCTTACACCCATGTTTTCTTATATTCTATTATTTCCATTATTGTTAACACCAACTCAAAAGAATTCTTCAAATTTGCCATTTGAAATCATCTATTACCTTACACTTTTACTACACCTTTACTCCAATCTTCGTGGACGATAATCGGTATCTTTACCACTTTATTACTTGTTATTGAGCCATTTTGTATACTTGATTTTTGATTTTAATTATCACATGTTTGAAGGTGTGTAAAACGCACTATCATGTATGAAATTGGAATAGTGATAAGGATAGGTGGAACTGGCATGGGAGTTTAGAGAAATACAGAGTTGGAAGTTATGGTAATCCTATGAAAAAGGAATGATGCATGATTTTAGGATATTGAGAAAAATAAAAGATAATGTTATTTTATATTTAAGTTCCTCCCTTATTTATAATATTAATGTTAAACAAATTTCCATTATTTTCAAAACTGCTAAAATGCCATTGAAATCTTGTCCTTTCATTTTTCTGATTAAGTGATTCATAAGTGGTTCCTCACTTTTCATTTATTTAGATATTTTCCTTGAACCTCACTCACTCAATCACTTACTCTCTCTCCCCCTATACATATACACACATAAGAATGATCAAATAAGTAGGCGACCAATTTACGAGAAGTGTGAGAATTAGTCGAATCACATTTGTGATTTACAACAAGACCATTTTGACCCAACACCATCATGAACCATGGAAACCGGTAATATTCACAAGATTTTTTTGACCCAAACTTCAATTTAATAATATTTTCAATAATGTCTCTTCTCTTCCTGGAAATCCAAAGAATACTTTACTTACCTGAATCGGAAAACATCAATGCTCGACGAATATGTGGCTCTTATTAAATCTTTGAAGCCAAAATGAAGCATCATAAAGAAGCCCAAGGTAGGTGTACTAAAGAAGGGTGATTGCTTTCATTGCACAAACCCAATCATTGGAAGAGTAACTATCATATCTACCTTCAGGAAACGAAGAAAAGAAGTGTGACTTCTTCTTCATGTATCTATGTTATAGAAACTAACCTTTTTTACTTCTTGTACATCATGGGTATTGGATACCGGATCTAGTTCTCATATTTGTAGAAGTAGCAGGAACTAAGAAAAAAAGTAGAAGTTTGAGCAAATGTGAAGTTGATATGCAGGTTGTAAATAGAGAAAAGGTTATCGTTGTTGTCGTAGGATCTATTTCGTTAACTTTACCTACCGGATTATTATTAGAACTTGATCACTGTTATTGCATACCATCTATTTCTAGAAATTCGATTTATGTATCTTGTTTGGAAAAGAAAGGTTTTACCTTTACCATTAAGAACAAATGTTGTTCTTTTCCTTTTGGTAATATATATTATGGTGATGCAAGTTTGATTAATGCTCTACATGTTCTTAGTATGGATAATCCAATATATAACACATATAAAATGAAGGTCAAATCGAACAACTCGAATTGTACTTATCTCTATCATTGTCGCCTTGGTCATATAAATGAAACTCGCATCTTCAAACTCCCTAAAGATGGTTTGTTGGATAAATTTGATTTTGAATCATATAGAACATGCAAATCCTGTTTGATTGGTAAGAGGACGAAGGCTTATTTTGTTGGACAAAGTGAAAGAGCTATCGATGTATTAGGAATCATACATAGTGATGTATGTGGTCCAATGAACATACAAGTTAGAGGTGGTTATAGATACTTTATTACATTCATTGATGATATCAATAGATTTGGTTATGTATATTTGATGTGACATAAGTTGGAATAATTTGAAATGTTCAAATAATTTCATAATGAAGTACAAAACCAACTTAGCATGAGTATTAAGATTCTTTGATCAAATCGAGATGGTGAATACTTAGACATGGATATCTTTATCATCTAAGAGATTGTGATATTGTATCACAAATAAATCCACCCAGAATACCATAGTGGATTGATGTGTCCGAGAAGAGGAATCGTACACTATTAGATATGGTATGATCTATGATGAGTCAAGATGAACTTTCGACATCCTTCTGGGTTACGCTCTAGAAACAACAACTTTCACATTAAGCCAAGGTCTATCAAAGTCTGTTGAAAAGATACCATATGAGATATGGATTGGGCAGAGTTCCAATTTGTCTTTTATGAAACAAAGGGTTGTAAGGTTTACACGTGACGTCTAATAACAACTAAATTATAACTCAAATATGACAATTTCCCTCACGACAACAAAGCCTTCGTTGGTCGGACTGGTGTTTTCTTGGAAAAGGAGTTTATTTCCAAATGAGCCCGTGAGAGGAGTATAGACCTTGAAGTTGTACAAGAAAAAAATATGCCAACAATGATGTAACAAGCACAAACACCACAAGAAGTTGTGAATACACAAGGGGTTGTGGAGAAACACACTGATGCAATAACACAAAATGTTCGCAAATCTGGTGGATCACGAAATGAGCATGAGAGGTATGAAATTCTCATCACTCAAACTTGGGGTGTGATGCTTATGGATGATGAGCCAACTAGCTACTAAGATGCCATAACGAGCATCGATTGACAGAAATGGGTATATGCTATGAGCATTGCCTCCATTTATGAAAACTAAGTTTCAAACTTAGTTGAACCACCCAATAAGGTATGACCTATAAGGTGCAAATAGGTCTTCAAGAAGAAGACCTACATGGACGATAATTGTAGTTACCTATAAAGCCCGATTGCTTGGAAAGGTAATCTCAAGCAAATTCAAAGGGATGATCATGATGAAACTTTTTCACTAGTCAAAATGATTAAGTCTATTAGAATTATAATGACCATTGTTGCATATCACAATTATGAGATCTTGCAAATGGATGTCAAAACGACCTTCCTTAATGGAAAGCTAAATGAGGACGTGTATATGATATAGTCTGAAGGATTTATCACTCCTAAATATGCTAATAAGTTATGTAAGTTGCAACAATCCATTTATGGATTAAAGAAAGCTTTCAGAAGTTGGAATTATCGTTTTGATGAAGCAATCTGAAAGTCCAAGATCACAAAATCTCTAGAGAGAGAAAGTAGAGAGAGAAAGTAGGTACGCTCCAAGTAAACTGATATTCAAAGTGTAAGGTTCCAAAGTTACAAAACAAAGAACAAAGGGGACTTAAATACCCCTTGCCTTAACAACACAGATAAGAACTCTAAACACAGTTTAGACAAGGAAAAATAAATACAATGATTACTATAAAATCAGATCTAACAATCTCAGCCTTAGTAATCATTGACGCTCCTCTCTTTGACGAAGTCGATTCAGACCAATTAAAACTTCTAAGCGTCGCAGAGTGGAGCGAAAATTCAATCTCTCTTGAATTGAATTTAATGTCTTCTGGAGAAGTCGAATTTCATCATTATCAACCAGAAATGCATTACATCTTGTTTCCAAAAATCTTCTTTTAGCCTCCTTCAGATGTTGCTCCAACTGAAGCTTGATCACTTTCAAAGTTCCATCAGAGTAATGAGCAATTTCTTCAAATCTGAGAAAGCATTTTTCATTTGAGCCATTCTTGTACACAACTCCATATGGATCTTCAACTATGGTGAGAAGAGGATAAGACTCTAAGTTTGGCAAGCTTTGGTTGGGCCTTTGAAGATTAACAACCAGCTGAAAACTTTCAATGGCCATCTGGAAATCAAAAACTCGGAAGAATCGGATTTGCCGTCGAATGAATCTTTTGATGATGAACAAAGCTTGTGAAACATCCTGTGATCTATGATAGAGATTCCTGAAATGGTCATATAAGAAATCAATGTCATCTATAGAAAGGTCAGTGAAGTCTGCCTCTGAGAATTTATACCGCCTACAGTCTCTTCTTTAAACTTCAAAATCAGGATACCAGATATTCACAAACTTGTTGATTGTGAGACTGATGACTCGAACAATCAAGTGTGGAGAAGAAACGGTATTATTCCTTTTGCGCTGGCACTTAATGAACATTAAGTATTCATATTGATAGGCATCTGACTCTTTCTATACTCCAAGAATTGCATAGATGTTAATTAGCCTTCTTCTAGAAACAAAGATGTTACTCTGAGTGTCTTCTAGAAAAGTTGATCTTAGTCTTGAAGCCATGTACCTCTGTTGCAAACTCCTTTGTCTCTGTTGTCTAGATAAAGTTGGTCCTTCTTCTAGAATAGACGGTGGAATCACAGGATCAGAAGGTGGAACATCAGTTTGTGCTCTTGACGACTGACCAACTTCAAATGAACTTGAAGGAATAGTGGTAGTCGGAGCTGAACTAGTAGCAGGAGTAGATGTAGCTTTAGCAGTTTCAAGAACCTCACCATGAGCAGGAAGATAACTGTATAACAATTCTGCCTCTTCTTCATCTTTTGCATCCATGAACACTGAATCATCTTCTGTATCAGAAATGATAATGATGTCATCACAATCTTCTATCTTCACTTTACAGACTTTTTCATACTTAGAATCATCATCATCATCTGAATTAATTTCAATAATGTTCGAAAAGAAAGACTTCATATCAGATACAATTTCAGCATTAGCAACTACAAATGGATTAGAAATAATGTCTGGATCTTCATAAACCACAATCTGCCAGTTTTTCTCTTTGTTTTGTTCAAAAACTTTGACAAAGTCAGACATTGAAGAAGAATCAACCCTATCAATCAACAAATTCACCAAGTCATTTACGTTGCAATCTTCAACATTTTCAGCACTCTGTTCAGATCCACCAACCGCTTCTTCTTGAGATTGATTAGCTCTCACTGAAGAAGTTACTTCCATTCTTGGTCTCTTAGCCATCTCCCCCTCATGGCCTTGATGATTGGGATCATCTTGGTCATGTCGGCGCTTAAGAGACGGGTCGGCCTCTGTTCTGCAGCTTTGTTGAAGAATATTAAACCGGTTAGCAAGATCAAAAAAAGATTGAGTCATGAAAGACCTTAAATCTGCAAAACTGGTTCAAACTTCTGATCTGAAAGAATGGAATTCTTCAGATAACGCTGTAATCCTGTCAGAATCAGATGAAGGCCCTTGAGGTTGGAAATTTCTCAATAGAGAAAGCAGATCCTGATCTTGATGTTCCGGCGGAGATATGGAAAGAAGGCGTGCATAAAACAGATCAGATAATTCAGAAATAGGCAGATCATGCAAAGAAGACCTGAAAGCTGTAGCAGAAGGAATTGATGTGGAGAGTCTAGTAGACATAGTGAATACGGGAGGAGTCGGTAGAGAAACTATTGGTGAAGCTGTAGAAACTGGGACAGACGAAGAATCTCTGGAGGAATGAGAGACGGATCAATCTCAGGCATCTTGCCTTTGAAGAATGTCTTCAACTTCTGAATTTGTGCTTCCTTTTCTGCATCCATTCTCTCTGATAACTGACGAATGACTTCGTTCAAAGTAGAAAATTTCTCAGAAGAAACCCGAGCTTGAACAGAAGAAAGCTCTACAGCTGAAACTGTTGTAGACTGAATAGTCGCAAGCGAAGTTGCTGGAGCTTGACTTTGTACCGAAGCTGAGGCATGATCAAATGTTGTATCCAATTCATCTACTTGAAGATGAGCAACAGAAGGATTAACAGGAACAGAATCATCTTCAGAAACAACTTCTGTTGAAACACCAACTTTTGGTTCCTTGGAATGTCTTGCATAGACCCGAAGACTTGGTTGATCAGCATCATCACCAACATCACCCTCAGAATCATCATCATGCACATCTTCATATCTAGGAAAATCATCACCAATATTGGCATCTCTATCACCATCTTCATCAGCATCTACATCAGCAGTAGTATCATCATCAACATCCTCAAGATCAATAGCAGCATCAGTAGCAGCTTCAGATAAAACAACATTAATTTGTTGAGTTGTAACTGTTGTCTCAACTTCTTGTGCGGCAGAGACTTCAACTTCCTGTTCAACAACTATGTCAACCTCTGTTTCAGCAATTGTTTCAACCTTTTGTTCAGCAGCTGTTTCAACCTCTTGTTCAGCAGCTGTGTCAATTTCAACCTCATGTTCTGCATGTGACGGTTCTGTTCGATCAGCACTAGCCGGTTCATCTTGATCAGCTTCCAAAAAGATATCATTGTCCAGACAATACTCAATGATACTTGCATCAAATGGATCTGCATACTTCGTAATAAGATCAGCAGGAATAGGCATGGAATAGTTGAAAGACCTCTTCAGCTTCTGAATATAAGTCATTTCAGTGTTTGGAACCTGAGGCCAAGATAATCTTCGTGGAATATATGGATTGCTTCTAAGCATACTACGAACGATCAGCTTCAAGAATCTGATAAAAGGAATGAATTTGCACTTCTTGTTTGTAAGCTTGTCTTGTACCCTCTCCGAGAGTTCTGTCCAGAAAATGAAAGTGTTGTCGACATGCAAATCATAGATGATTGCATGGAACAATCGGAGATAGATTAGACTGGCGCTGTCCGTTCCAGAATGTTTGGCCGAAAGGCACCTGATAATAACAGAAAAGAGAGCATACCAAACCGGAGGAAGATTAGACTTATCAAAATCACGAACTCTATTCAAAGTACCAACATAGCCGAGATTACGAATTCCTTCAAACACTTCCTCTTCAGACGGAAAGTTGTCATAAGATGTTCGGCCCGGTCTGGAGTTGGGCTCAGGAAGCTCCAGTATCAGTCGTAGACGCTTGTATGAAAGAAATGAATCATACTGGTCAATTTGTAGATCAAATCGGTGCGGACGAGCCAGCTCATTCTTTGTAATAGTGTGCCAGGCCTGCTGAATGTATACCTCTGGGACTTCAGCACATGATGTAAGAGCCTGTGCAAGTGGATGACCTCTGAGAATAGCACGAATGACTGGATGAATTTTGATTCTGTCAAAATCCACATAGTAGTTGTTCGACTTGTAAGGTAGGATGTACATCAATGATGGAAAGACGTCGTTCGGAGTGCGATGTGAAGCATACAGATTCGCCCCGACAGAAGGCACAGATGGCATTGGCGTATCATGTGATGCTTGATCAGACGGATCCTCGAGAATGACATTCTCGTCTTGGATCATGGGATCAGAAAGGGTATGAGAAGACATTTGAAGACCTGTAAAACAAAAACGAAGAAGAATTAAACAAAGTAAGAAAACTGAAAAATTGAAAATTTTCTAAGTCTGGTTTGCGCATCTAGTTAGATACACAAAGGACAGATTGCGCATTGAACGTGATACGCAAAGGACAGTTTGCGCATCAGGCATGATACGCAAACTGAAGTTTTGCGTATTCAGTGCAATACGCAAACTAAGGTTTGCGTGTTGAACTTGATTCGAAAACTAGACCTGAAATTTTCCAACATAAAACTCAAGGTTTGCGGAACACGAAGATTACGCAAAGTATACTTTGCGTATCCTAAGAAGTACGCAAACTATACTAAACAAACACACAAAAACACTGAGGTTTGCGTATCAAGTTAGATACGCAAAGTACACTTTGCGTAACCAACGGGATACGCAAACCGGACTTTGCGTGTCCTGTTGGATGCGCAAAGTACACTTTGCGTACCAACCACTTGATACGAAAACCCTAGGTTTTCGGGAGTTCGATCTGAAAAACATAAAAAAGCAAAATTAAAGATAAAAACCAACAAATTAGAGGGTAAGAAATCATACCTGAGGTTCGAAAATACAAACTAGAAGAAACCCAATACTCGATTTTGAACACAAACGACTCGAACTGAGGTTAGAAGAACGATGAACAGCGAAAAACGCGATAAACTCAGAACGAAATCAATAAAGGGATTGAAACCAACAACAAACAATGAAATATTAAACAAAACTACAAACAAATGAAAGAAATACAAACCTGATCGAAATGCAATCAAAGATAGAATCAATGGAGTGAAGTGGAATCGGTGCACAGAGATGAGTTGAGAGGGAAGATGAACAGTGCGTTTGTTCAAAATGAAATGGTGCGAAAAAGTAAATTGAAACACAATTAAACCTATTTATACTAAAAACACTCACTAAAAAATAAATTTCACTATAAAAAAACACATTCTAAAAAAATATACAAAAATATTTACCTGTCAAGCTCGTTTTACTCCCCCTACACAAATGCACAAAATTTATCAAATCAGATCAGCATTTGCATAGAAATATTAGAAAAATACTTACCTGATTAATTACTGATCAGTTCGTGAAGTATTTTTATCAGCTTGGTTCACTCCCCCTCAAAAACAGACTAGATCAGATATTCTTTTCAGATTGGCTCTCCCCCTCGAAATATGCACAGACTTTTTAACAAAAATATGGATACACAACCATATAAACATCAGTGTAAAAAGAAAAATAATACTGAATATAAATTTTGAAACAACTGAACATGTAAAATTTTAAATACTAAACAAATTAAAGTCTACTCAGTAAAATTTCACACATTTATCAATCAGTTGAAATCAAACATATGTTGTTAGATACAAGAACAAGTTTAATTGCATATCAAGTTAAGACATGTTCAGTTTCAAAAACTTCCATCTATCTATTCAGTGTGCTCGTATGTGAACTTCGATTAGCTTTAAGAAAAATGAAATTCTAAAAATCTTATAGAGAACTTTGCATGTACTGACACTAAGTCATCAAAAATTAAGACTTTCACAAATTTACAGGTTTATCGCAACTCAAACATATCACCAAGTATCATGAGATGTGTGCTCATTGGCATCTTTTTAGCAGTGTGCACATTGGCATCTTCACATGAGTGTGCTCTTTGGCATCTTTTAAGCGATGTGCACTTTGGCATCTTTTAATCAGAGAGTTCATTAAGTAAAGAACATGCCGTAAACGTAACTTTCTATCTGACCCTATTGCAGGATTTGGTTCAGCCGCTCCCATACCAGTTGGCCTTAGGGGACTAGGTGTCAAGCACCCCTTGGAACTTACTTTCCCAGATCAGAAAGGCTACATCGACACATCCTAAACTCATTCATACCAGTAGAACATGACTTTCGATCTGGTTCTATAGAAGAAGTTTGGTTCGATCACTCCCAGACCAAATGACCTTAGGGGACCAGATGACAAGCATCCCACGGAACTTACTTTCCCAAACCAGAAATGTCACAGGTACAAACTTTTAAACTCAGAGATTTCTGTATTTTTAAGAATTTTATTATTCATCTCAATCATTCAGATCAACGTCTAAATGCTTAGCCCATATTTTCATTCCGATCTATAATTCTGATCATTTAGGTAGTTTAAGCAAAGTAAACTATAAAAATCTCGACTCACATATCTTTAAAGCAAAATCAAAAGCTACAAACATGTTGCTGACTTTTCGACTTTTGTAAGACTTAAAAGTTGAACATATAAAACTTTAATATAAACAAAGAACTTGTAAAAGATCCTAGACACACATTTTATTCAAAAGAAAGAAAATCTGTAAAATTTTACTTTATAGAATAAAATTTGTAAAGATTTAAACTTTTAAATTCAACATGCCAAGTTTTGAAAGCAAAAAATTAAAACGTTTTTCATCTAAGGCTTTTGTAAAGATATCAGCAAGTTGATATTCAGTTGGTACAAAATATAATTCAATAGTACCTTCTTCAACATGATGCTTTATGAAATGGTACCGCATATCTATGTGTTTGGTCTTTGTGTGCTGGACCGGATTGACTAATATGGCAATTGCGGACTTGCTGTCACAATATATTGGCATTGTTTTGTATAACATCCCGTAATCCCGAAGTTGTGTCTTTATCCATAGGACTTGAGCGCAACAACTAGCTGTGGCACGTATTCTGCCTCTGCAGTCGAGATAGAAACACAGTTCTGCTTCTTCGACGCCCAGCTTATCAGTCTATCACCCAAAAACTGAAGATGACCTGAAGTACTCTTCCGATCCAACTGATTACCGCCAAAATCTGCATCAGAATAAGCAATCAATTTATAGTCAGAACTTTTAGGATACCATAAACCTAAGTAAGGAGTTCCCTTGATGTATCTAAATATGCGCTTGACTACTAGTAGATGAGATTCTTTAGGCTTGGCTTGGAATCTGGCACATAGGCACGTAGAGAACATTATATCCGGGCGACTTGCTGTAAGATACATCAGTGATCCGATCATCCCTCTATATGTCTTTTGATCCACAACTTTTCCATCTGGATCAAGTCTGATTTTAGCACCATGAGCCATCGGTGTGCAGATTGAAGTAGATTTGTCCATCTTGAATTTCTTCAAGATGTCAAATACATACTTTGACTGGTTGATGAAGATTCCATCTGGAAGTTGTTTCACTTGTAAGCCGAGGAAAAAATTGATTTCTCCCATCATGCTCATTTGAAACCTAGAAGTCATTAGATCAGAAAACCAATTACATAAAGATTTGTTAGTCGCACCAAAGATAATATCATCTACATATATTTGAACTAAGCATATATCCAAGTTTGATCTATAAATGAAAAGAGTGGTATCTATTGATCCTTTGGTGAAGCCGGATTTGATCAAGAAGGCTGACAGCTCATCATACCACGCCCTCGGTGCTTGTTTCAGGCCATACAGTGCTTTATCGAGAAAGTATACGTGATCAGGACAGTCTTTGTCAACAAACCCCTCTGGTTGAGATACATAGATTTCTTCTTTCAATTTCCCGTTGAGGAAGGCTGTCTTGACGTCCATCTGATACACAGTAAAATTGCGATAAGCAACAAAAGAAAGAAACATGCGGATAGCTTCAAGTCGAGCGACTGGCGCGAATGTTTCATCGTAGTCAATTCCTTCTTCTTGTCGGTATCCCTTGGCTACCAATCTCGCTTTGTTCCGAATAACGATACCATTTTTGTCTTTCTTGTTCTTGAATATCCACTTTGTTCCAATTATGCTCTTTCCTTTCGGCCGTGGTACAAGTCTCCAAACTTTGAGTGCGTCAAATTGATTGAGCTCCTCTTGCATTGCTATAATCCAATTCGGATCCTCCAATGCTTCAGAAACTTTTGTTGGTTCAATCTTGCTTAAGAAGCAATTGAAGAGACATTCGTTGGAAGTAGCCGTCCTGGAACGTGTAGACACATTGGCTTGAGGATCTCCAATAATTTGATGAATTGGATGAGATCTTGTCCATTTTGTGGTGTGAGGTAGAGGATCAATAATGTCTTGAACCACTTCTAATTGTTGAGAGGGAGGTTCAGAAGCTTCTAAATCAGTTGAAGAGATAGACACAGTTTCAACTAGAGGAGGAGGTAACTCAACAACATCTGGATCAGATTCTGGAAGAGTTTGTTGAATAACATCATTTTGTTCTTCTTCCTGAACTGATTCCTCTTGAACAGATTGTTCATATTCAGATTCTTCATGAATATGCTCAGTTTCTGATTGTGTCTGATCAACAGGATGAACTGGAACAGCATCAGGTTCAGAGATAGATGCAGCGGAATTGGAAGTAGATGTGTTCTTAGTTTCCTGATTCAAAACATTTGAGACATTTTCAAAGTTAGATCTAGGCACATCATCATAAAAATTTTCAAACAGAAAATCAAGATCAGAAATATTAAGTGAAGAAGAAGAAGAATCCTGATTTGACGGGTGTGGCGAAGGTTCTGAACTGAGTTGTTCAGAAGCTGAATTTCCAGTAAGAACGGGTTCTGAGCCTGATTGACCAGAAACCAAATCAGCAGCTTCGTCAAATTTGTCATTTACACTCTCTATCACTTTTCTTGCTGAGATCAGAAAGACTCTGTAAGCAGCAAAGTTAGAAGAATAACCCAAAAAAATACCCTTATCTGCCTTCGGACTAAACTTGTTCAGATTATCCCTGTCATTCGGAACGTAACACTTACACCCAAAAGACTTGAAATATTTGACATTCGGTTTGATACCGTTCATCAGTTCATATGGTGTTTTGTTGAATCAGCGATGTAGAATCGATCTGTTCTGAGTATGACATGCAGTTGAAACAGCTTCAGCCCAATGAGACAAAGGAAGACCAGAAAAAGCAAGCATAGATCTTGCAGCCTCGACAAGCGTTCTGTTTCTTCGTTCAACAACTCCATTCTGTTGCGGTGTTTTGGCAGCAGAAAATTGTTGTTGAATTCCTTGATCCTCGTAAAAAGCTTGAAGAGTATTGTTCTTGAATTCAGTGACATTGTCTGATCTGACAACCTTGACTTTCTTTTGCTTTTTGGTCTGAATTGTTTTGATGAGGTTGATGAGTATGTCTGGGGTTTCGTCTTTGGATTTGAGAAACTTCACCCATGTATATCTTGAAAAATCACCAACAACCACCAAGACGTATATTTTCGTACCAATACTCTTTGTCTTCATCGGTCCGCATAAATCAACATGCAGTAGATCAAGTATGTCTGAAGTGCAGGGTTCAGGCTTTGGCTTGTGAGGAGCTTTCTTCATATTTTCTTTCTCACAATCCTGACAGAGGTGGTCTTTCTGAAAACGGAGAACTGGAAGACCTCTCACTGAATCATTCTTGACCAAGCGATCCATATATTTAAAATTAAGATGAGCTAGACGTCTGTGCCAAATCCAACTTTCATGAACATAAGCTTTAGAAAGTAAGCAAATATCTGATGGGATTTTGATCTTGGAAAGATCAATGGTATATAAGTTGGATCTTCTTTTTCCCACCAGTAAATCTCTGCCACTATCATTCTTCACAACAACTCTTTTAGATTTGAAGCTAACTTCAAGGTCTTTGTCACAGAACTGTCCGATGCTGAATAAGTTGTGACTTAGGCCTTCGACGTAGCTGACTCTCTTGACAGTTATATTGCCTTGAATAAGATCACCATAACCAAGAATTGGAGCAGTCTCACAGTTTCCAAACTTAACACGACCGCAACATTTTTCTTTAAAATTGGACAGAAGTGATTTGTTGTCAGTCATGTGTTTAGAACACCCCTAGTCCAGATACCATAATTGACTAAGCTGCACATACAGAAATTACACAATTTTAGGTACCCATATGCTTATGGGTCCCTTCTTGTTAGATTTGTGTCTTTTATTTTTCACAGATTTATCATTCATATAAACATGAAAGCAATCATCAATAGAGGAAAAAACACAATCATCAGAATCAGAATTAGAAGAAGAATATGAGACACTCTTTGCAATATGGATCATTTGCTGAAATGAATATTTTGTATTTTTATTCCAAATGGCAAATGTATCAGATTCAAAAAGACTTTCTACACATTTAACTCCTAATAATTCGAACTCTGTTGTTTGCTGTTTAACCCTCCATATCTGCTTTGATGACTTCTTCACAGTCCGATCTGAAACAGAAACATCAGAAGAATTAGAATTTTCAGATAAGACACTATCATGTTTCCTTAACTTCTTTGATATTCTTCTTTTACGCTTCTTTTTATAATATTGAGCATTTAGCGTTAAAGAATCATCAATAATTGAAGCAGAAGAATAAACTTTATCTAAGAAATCAGCCTGAGCATTCGACATTGAAGAACTAGCCTCGGAGTGAGAATTTTCAAAAATCACCAAGTCAGGAGGAGGTTTGCGCATCCCATTGGTTGCGCAAACTGAACTTTGCGCTATCAACGGCTTGCGCAAAGTGTCGGTTTGTGTAACCAACTGGTTGCGCAAATGCACACTATTTTTTAAAACTTGAATATTTTCCTTAAAATCTTTAGAAAATCCAGTAGAAATTTTGTCTTCAAAACTTGCTTTCATTATAAAAAGGAATAAGTCGTTTTCTAAATCATTTTGAAAACTTTGTTCTTCCAATTTATCTTCAAGATCAACTATCTTACCTTCTAACACTAATGGGGGAATGTATCTCCTAGAATCATAAGACACCGGAGATGCATTTTCCTTATTAGCATTAGCAAATATATCAACAAATTCAGTTGGTAATGAAGATTTATTGGAAGACTTGACATTTAAAATATTTTGAGATTTTCTGGAATTCTTTGATTGGTCAAGAAAATACTTGGCATTTTCAGAAGTGTAAACAAATGGCACTTTCATCCTCTTTTTTGTAATTCTTCTCTCATTTTCTTCATCTGAAATTTGTTTTTCACTAGTCCAGAAGAATTTAAATTGAGGGGCATATCTTGCAAGACCAAGATAATCATATTAATATAAAGTAGGAACTTCTGTTTTACCAAGATTTAAATAATGCGGATTTTCAAAACCGAGTCCCCACCTTTCTTTTATAGCTTCTTCACTCCTTGGTTTGTTCATGTAAATGGTTTGCTCTGATTGTTCTCTCTTATACAATTTCTTTTCTAAAACAACTATTTTATCATAAAGAGTTTGATTTGAAGAGGTCAGTTCAGTCAAAGAATCACGATAAGTCTGATTTGAATTTTCTAAATCATCCAACTGCTTCTGAAACTTCTCTTTTGTGTCTGTTAAAATAGTCTTTTCATCTTTCAAAGAGATTTTCAATTTTTCGATCAAAACAGACTTTTCTTGATTATCAAGCTTTTCAGATATGAACTTAGAACGAAAATCATGTAAAGCATTGACAATAACATTCAATTGAGAAGAAACGAAGTTAACATGAAACTCAGAAATTACCTCAGACTCATTTGTGGATGTATCATCTTCTTCATCATCGCTTTTGTCATCACCTATGAAGCACATGGTTGCGGTCTCTTCATTTTCAGCCTCGTTGTCTGAATGATCCAACCAATACTCTTCCTCTGCCATCAGAATTGTTCGGTTTTCTCTCTTCTCAGCCAGTTCCATCTTCTTTCTGTAGAAAGCTGAATCCTTGACTACCTTCACTCTACACTCTTTAGCTAGGTGCCCGGGCTTTCCACAGTTGAAACAGTTCATCACCTTTTTCTCTTCCTTTTTCTGTTCATCCACCTTAACAGGTTCATACTTTGGAATGTAAGCCTTTGATGGAGCACCAGGTTCTACTTTCTTTGAACCATAAGTAAACCGAAGGTTGTTTGACCCAGATCTGTGTTGAAATCTTTTCCGATAATGCTCAGTGAGAAGTATCATGGCCTTTTCTAAAGCTTCGCCATCATCATCCGTTGATCCATCATAAGCAGATTCAGTTAAAGCTTGCTCAACCAGTTGGCTAGCCAGAAGAGCAATTGGATCCACTGGCTTAGTCTTATTCTTCTTATCCATCTTTGCCTTCTTTTCTATCACCATTGTCTCATCTGACATCAGAATTTCATACAATTCCTGAATTGGCATAGTAGATATTCGAACATCATTTCTCATCCTATGGCATGACTTGTTCCATTCTGGTTGTAGTGCATTCAGAAACTTCAAGTTAGCTTCCAATTCAGTCTTTGTAACTTTGATCTTGTACAGATCATTGATTGCAGCCCAAAATCGGTCAAATACACTCTTCAAGCTTTCCCTGTCCTTAGCCTTGAACTCTTCAAAATTATTCATATACCTTGTTTGGCGCAACTGAGTTGACATAGTTGTACCAAGCATAATCTTTTCCAGTTGAGTCCACATCAGCATAGGATTCTGTTTGAAACAATCAATTCTATTGTATATCAAATTTGGTAGAGCAAGAATCAGATTTGATTTGGCCTGGCTATCAGCTTGATATCGTAACAACTCATCAGCATCATATTCCCTTAATGCTTTCTCAACAGTTGTAGCAGCAGTGGTTGCAGTAGCTGGAATAACTTTCATTGGCCTCTCCATAGGACCCTGAGTCAGTGATTTCATCATATTATCCCCATTCGGTTGTCTTTCAATGAAGTTAATAAATCGATCATGCCACTGTTCAAACTCATTCTCATTAATCAGTACAGGTGGACGTGTGTCAGACCCCAATGACATCATCAGGTCATTCTTATACACTTGAGCTTGCAGAGACATTTTTGAAAAATGCAGAAGTTCAGAAAAAACTCTAAGTCTGAAACACACGCAAACTGAAGGTTTGCGTAACAAGAGAGATCCGCAAAGTGAACTTTGCATAGGCAGAGTAGTACGCGAACCAAATTTTTCGGGTCCAGAAGTTTGCGCAAACTTAGATTTGCGTAACCTAAGTGATGCGCAAAATGATCTTTGCGTATGCTGAGGGATGCGCAAAATGATCTTTGCGTATGCTGAGTGATGCGCAAAATGATCTTTGCGTATGCTGAGTGAAAATTGTACTTTGCGGAACCTTGATGATACGAGAACTAAGCTTTTCGGATTGCACTTGATACGAGAAGTGATCTTTTCGGATTACACTTGATACGCAAAATTAACTTTGCGTATGAGGCTCGATGCGAAAACCCTGAAATGCACTAACACAAAGATTAGTACAATATGAACTTGCGCAAAGTAATATGAATCTTACGCAAAGCACTAAGAACATGCGCAAACCTACATGAACTTGCGTAAAGCGTAAAAATCAAGAAATTTTTCGCAAGATCAAATGAAACAAAGCAATTAAACCAAGAAAAACACACACTGATTATCGAAAACCACTTTTTAACACTTTTCAAACAACAATTTCGATTAACAATCACTAATTCACAGATTCAATGAATGAAACAGTACGAGAACACAAGTTTTCCAGAAAACACAAAATCGTAAAATCAATGATCAAAAATTGAAATTCATGCAATGATATATGAAACAAATATTATCGATTATCAAAAACGAATCTATAGAAACAAATTACACACAAATTCGACCACAATCCTATCCAAATTTGATGAAAAAGCCAAAAAAACGAGATTTTCTTGAAAAAATCAAGAAAATCAATCAAGTTTTCTGCTTCAATCCACAAATTCAGAGTCTAAAACACAATCTCTCAGTCCTCTCAAGATTCAGAAGGCTCTGATACCAATTGAAAGTCCAAGATCACAAAATCTCTAGAGAGAGAAAGTAGGTACGCTCCAAGTAAACTGATATTCAAAGTGTAAGGTTCCAAAGTTACAAAACAAAGGACAAAGGGGACTTAAATACCCCTTGCCTTAACAACACAGATAAGAACTCTAAACATAGTTTAGACAAGGAAAAATAAATACAATGATTACTATAAAATCAGATCTAACACAATCAAAGAGTTTGGTTTCTTAAAAAATGAGGATGAACCTTGTGTCTACAAGAAGGTTAATGGAAGCATTGTATCTTTCATACTATTGTATGTAGATGACATACTACTGATTGGGAATGATAGCCCAAATGTCTGAGTTTGTAAAGGGTGGCTAGGGAATTTCTTTACAATGAAAGACTTGGGCAAAGCAATATATGTGTTAGGTATCTAGATCTATTAAGATAGATTGTGGAAGTTTCTTAACATAAGCCATAGTACATATATAAATAAAGTACTGAAACAATTAAGTATGTCAGAAAGAAAGAAAGGGTTCTTGCCAATATCTAATGGCATATCACTTTCTAAAACACAATTTCTCGTTACAGCGCAAGAAAGTGAACAGATGAGTAAGATTCCATATGGCTCGACAATCGGATCTATCATGTATGCCATGATATGTATTCAACCTGATGTTTCATATGCCTTAACCATGATGAGTAGATACCAATCAAATCCTGGTGATGGTTACTAGATTTCAGTGAAGAATATCCTAAAGTAACTGTGAAGGACAAAAGATTCATTCTTGGTATACGACAATGATGAAGAGTTGAGTGTAAAGGGTTATACTACTTCAAGCTTCCAAATTGAAAGAGATTATTCTATATCGCAATCCAATTTTTTTGTGTTTGGTCTAAATGGTGGTGGTGTAAGGTGGAAGAGTTCCAAGCAAGTGACAGTAGTTGATATCATAATAGAAGTTGAGTACATCGCAATATCAAATACATCTATGGAAGTTGTTTGGATGAAGAAATTTGTTTCTCAACTTAGTGTAGTTTCGAGTAGTGACAGTCCTATAGAGTTGTTGTTTAACAACAACAAAGCTCCAACATAA
This sequence comes from Arctium minus, assembly GCA_954870635.1. Taxonomy (NCBI): domain Eukaryota; kingdom Viridiplantae; phylum Streptophyta; class Magnoliopsida; order Asterales; family Asteraceae; genus Arctium; species Arctium minus. Next base: position 114,720,284 of record OX941080.1, on the reverse strand, counting down.
GAAAAGGAACTGAGATCTCACCAATGATACAAATATATTCTGAAATGATATCATCTTATTCGGGAGATTATCGAGAGAGGGGATGTTATTATATGGAGTGTATATACGGAAGCAAAAGCTATTGATCAATTGACAAATCCCTTAACACAGCAGAAGCATGATGGTCATTGTAGATCTATTGGTACTCGATACATGGTATATTGTTTTTAGTGCAAGTGGCAGATTGTTAGTGTATATGTCCAAAACGCAGTCATCGAATGATTCTGTTTGGACATTGTGTCATGGTATTCATTAGATGAAAGGCATTACCTAACTATTATGTTTTTGTATTATTGTGTGTTTTATTCAAATGTAATAATAACCTTAGAATATTGTATTGTAAAATATCCCTGGTCAAATATTAATTCGGGTCTAGGTTGAAATAATATAGTAAGACTAATATATCCAGCGATTCATATAGAGATATAAAATCCACATATGGGTACAAGATGGGATCTTGCGTATTGAACATGACTCGCTATGAGAATTTTTCATTGGATGTCATATAGTGTCCTAGACGTTTCTCTTGTGATCGTTTTTCATATAGTCCTATAACTTGAGATCATGGAGTTTTCTCTGTGTGAGTGGTGTACTTTGACAATTGATTCTAATCATTCCATAACTAGGTGAGATAATGGTTGTGGGTATGTCATGTATCACTTAGTAGTACTATCATAGATCAAGATAGGATTTGATCTTCTTGGATGACAAGAGTGATTTCTCTGGGCTCCTCGAATGAATTAACACTGTAGAAGTGCATGCATGCTCAAATAGTCAGTAACTCAGTATATGATACTGATATCTGTCTTGTCAGTATGTTCCAAAATCGAGAAACTAAATATCGGACACAAAGAGGAGGATACTTACATGCCTCGTGTTCAATCTGGATATCTAGAATTAGAAGAACATAAATGTGTATAACTAATAATGATTACACAGTCTGCTAATCAGTTGAATCACCAAAACTTTGTTATTTGGATAACAATGATCATGCATTACTAGATGCCACTCTTTGTTTATAATCATAAATAGGATTTATAATTATTGTCAACGTGATAAAATCTCAATGGATCACACACATAAAATGTTTATCTGAATAACAAGAATAAATAATTAAAGTGTTTAATTGTTATATATGATTTTGGGATATTTAATTCGATTAAATATAATCATATCAAAGCTAGCTTGTTTGATAAGCGTGAAATAGAGAAGACAAGTATTGACTTGTCAAATTAAATATGTGTAAGAGGACAATCATGCCTTTAAAAGATATGAGATCTTTTAAAAGCATTAACCACTCTTCGAGGCATGGTAGTTATAATGATTGTTTGTTATACAAACATCATTACAATTATATAAATAGAGACCCATTATGAGACAATTATTTATCCGATTCAATTATTTATATCTATATTCCACAAGCACTTCTTTTTCTCTTCCAAGGACTTAGAGATCGTGTCTAGCATTTGGGGAAGAAAGAGGATCTCCTCCATTGGCTTTGGACGTCAACTCGATTTAGAGAATTTGCATGGGTACCATAGAGGCAACGAGCTATGTTCCTTGGCTTAGATTCACCAAATGGTTGTTGTTCGTTCTGCTAAAATTTTGAAACACCCATCCTACTCTGTTTCATTTGTATTTTTGGAGGAAACCAGTTATTTTCTTGCTAAGTGTATGGCTCCCATATTCCAAAAAATCTTTGATTTTTAGTTGTTCCAGTCCCTGTGCAAATGATTTCGGTTTACTACAACTTTATTACTTTTTGCAATCATAGTGTCCGGTGTACACTTGTACTGCCACTATGGCAATTGTGACCACTTTGTAGATCTATAGAATTTCCGCTATTAATCCCTTAAATGAATAATTACAAGGGTGTTGTATAGTGCATTTTGTGCACACAACTTTGTGTAGTTTAGTTGCGTCTTTTATGCATCTTAGTCCATAGTTTTGTCCTTTCAAGCATTTTTTATTGATCTTTTCTGTTTCTATCTCGAACTATGGTCGGAATGGCTTTTTAGAATAGTTTTTATGCTTTTGGTATGTTTCAGTACAGATTATATGAGGTGTTCAAGGCAGAGGCAATGAATGAGTCGGGTGGATTGAAGAAAGAAGGCAAGAAAAAAAATGAAGAAAGAGAATATGTATGCCCAAAATGATGAAGAATTAAAGCATAAAGATGAATACTTGAAGAAGATGGATTCTGCCACACTTCACGTGGGCGAAGGATAACCTTCAAGGTCGTGAAGAAAACCCCTCTTAAATGAAGATCATGTTTTGTCCATTTTCAAAGGCGTGAAACCCATCTTTCATGGTTGTGAACCCTTATCCGGAAAAACATGGAACGTTATGTTTTCTTTCATGAATGTGAAAGGGTGTCTTTATGGTCGTGAAAGGCGCCTAGTAACCAAATTTCTAAGGGCTTTTTGGTTCTTTTGTCTTGCCTTTTTCTATCCTTTTAGGGGTTTTTTTCTGGGATCGACCGTATTTTTTTTATAGAGTATGATATACTCTCGGTTTTGGGGTTCCTTTAGTTATGTTTTTCAATCTTTGGGGAGGAAGTCTCTTTTGCTAGGAGCTTATGCTATTGGAATTCGATTTACAATTGGTTTTCATATGATACTGAGTATCTTCTTTCCTATTTTCTTTTGATTAATTATTGTTTTGTCCGAATATTTTATTCGTTGAATTGTTTTTTAGTATTCTTCATTAATTTTTCAAGATTCTTTTTTGTTTACATTTTGTTTCAAGATTTCTGCACTTTTTCATTTTTTTACTTCATCATTCTTTATATTTTTGCATTATTCTACTCCATTTCCTAAACCCTATCATGCCTTATTGCACTTGATTCATTCAATTCAGCACATTTTATTTTATGTACTTTAAAATTCTGCACATTAGGTTAGAGTAATCAGTTTTCTGCACTCATTTAAATGTCTACACATGTTTAACTAATTGTTCATTGTTCATCCTTGTTTTCATTAAGTTCATAAGAATTTAATGTAGTTATCTTGCTAGTATTAGATTTACTTCATCTTTATTTTTATTAGGGTCTTGATAAATAATTTATTGTCTGGTTTTAATTTACTAATCATTCAACTGGGTAATCGTCAATTAGGGTCAAGGTTTTGCTATTGACCAATTGATTTTAAAATGGGAATCGAGTTTTAATCTATTTCAATCTAACGAAAGTTGGTGATGAGTCAATTGGTTTTTAACAAAACATTTAGTTAACTCGATTAGTTTTTGATACGAACGAAGATTTGGTCTTTTACTTAGATTAAGCTGATAAATGACAACAGTTGTAACATGAAAATAGTTAGGGACGTTGATTGGAAAAGGTAATAATTTTAAATCCTAATGTTTCTTTCTATCGTACGCATATTGCGAAAGTAAATTTGAGTATTGGGTTAGAAAAACTTTTCTACGTCGAAAGAGGGTTAAAGTAGTTTTGCATAACGGATTCCACCATTACCAAAATCCGACACTAGTACAAAAACTCACAATGGCCACGGTTAAAAACCGTGGCCGTATGCCTTTAGCCACATTTTTTTTCTTCAATCAAGTCGTAGCCTATTCTGCCGTGTCTTTTGATACCCAAATGGCCACGTTTAAAATGTGTCACCATATCACATGAAAAAACGTAGTCATGCCGTAAAAACCGTGGCCATAAACATATCGAATTTTTTATGGTATTGGGACATTTTTCCTATAACCGTGGCCATAAACTACTTATCGCCACACAAACTCACCTTAAACATGGCCAATTCATTACATATATTTACACTTGATTTTTATAAACGTGGCTATTGATATCTTTTGGTCACATAAGATAAAGAAAACCATGACAATAAACTACTTATAGCCACATAATTTGTCTTTTAAGGTGGCCAATGATTACCCTATAACGACGTTTAACGTGACCATATACTACTTATCGTCACACAAATTTTATATTAAATGTGACCAATTCATGACATGGTTACCATAAATGTTAGAACTGTGGCTAATGGGTGTCTTTTGGCCACAAAAAATAACTAAAAATGTAGCCATAAACAACTTATGGCCATGAAATTTCATAGTAACCATGACAAATTCATGCATATGGTTACACTGAATTGTTAGAATCGTGACTATTGATTATATTTTTGTCACATTAAATAAATAAAATCGTAGCAATAAACCAGTTATCGCCACACGGACTTCTTATTAACCGTTGCCAAATCATAAAATTTGGTTTCACTGAATTGTTAGAAATGTGGCTATTGATTAACTTTTGGTCACATGAGTTAACTAAAACCGTGACCATAAACTAATTATAGCCACACAAATGTTACATTAACCGTGGCCATTTCATGCGATTACATTGAATTGTTAAAATCTGTGGCTATTGGTAGCATTTTGGTTACAAAAAATAGCTAAAACCGTGACTATATAATATTTATAGTCACACAAAATTTTATTTACCCGTTGCCGTTTCATGACATATGTTGACGTTGAATTGCAAAAACAGTGACCGTTGCTTACCTTTTGGTTACATGAAATAATTAAAATGGTGGTCATAAACTACTTATAACCACGAAAATTTCATATTAACCGTGGCCAATTCGTGACATATAGTTACAGTGAATGGTTAATATCATGGTGATTGGATACCATTTTGTCACATTAAATAACCAAACCATGACAATAAAGTAATTTTAGTAACACAATTTTCATAGTAATCGTGGCCGATTCATGATGGATGGTCATGTTGAATTATAATTACCATGGCTAATAGTTGCCTTTTGGTCACACGAAATAACTAAAACCGTGGCATTAAACTATTTGCAGCCACACAAATTTTATATCCACCGTAGCCAATTCTTGATAATGGTTTCTTAAAATTGTAGAACCATGGCTATCGGTTGTGTTTCGACCATACGAAATAACTAAAATGTGGCCATAAACTACTTAGAATCACAGTTTAAATTGAAAATCATATAGCCATAAAAGATGATGACAATAATAATATTTGCAACGGTTTTAATAATGTGTGCCAAAATAATAAATAAATCTTTAAAAAAGTTTAATTTAATAATTAACTTAGAAACATCAAACAACTAAATTAATAGTCATATGATCATAAGGAATGAAAATACCAATGATAAACTTATCACTACTAGTTATCTAATATATTAGAATTTTTCTTATTAAAGTTGCTCCTCGTATGCTTCTTCTTCTGTAACTCACTGACACTTATATAATTCTTCCTTCTCTTCTTAGAATTTTGTTTGTCATCCTGTTGATTAGAAGTTGGATCCGGTACCTGCAACAAGAATAAAAATACATGTTAAAATATTACACTTTTTGTAGTAATCTTATACTAATAAAAATTGTATGCTAACCTTCCAAGGTGAAGATTTCTTATTATTACATATAATGCAACCGTCAACACTAAAGGGCCGTTTACCTAAACCTTACCCGGTAAACGCTTACCGCTAATATTCAACACTTTCATTTTACTTATCGAGTAAGATTTACCCCTATGGTTGTCGTTTACCCAAACCTATGCATGTCAGATGGGCTATATCATCTATAAGAAAATAAAATACACAAACATTTTTTTACGGTTTATAATGTGAGAATAAAAGTTAACGACCAAAGAAAATTGGATAAGCAGCTAACCTTTGTGTCAGGGATGACAAGGCTTTTTGGCCAGGCCACAAAACTCTCAAATGCCTCCCCCACTGTCTTGTGCTCACCGGATTCTATTGGTAAAAAAGCAGCCGGCTTTATAGGTTTATCGATTGAGACTTTATAGCAATCATCATCAAGAGTAACTCCATGTAATATTTGTTCCTTTGATGAATAATAAACTCTACCGTGTGTAACGATGTTTCTTAGCTCTGGATACGCCAGTTGGCATTCTACGATCTACAAAATTATAAGACATATGTACCTCATAAATCTCAACCCTACGATTTATGTTAATCTAAACAATTTAAAAAACATACTATTGGGTGTTTAATTGGGACAAATTGAGATACCGTATTATCAGACTCTTGCAAGTTAATATGAGAAGACGGGATAGCACCAGAAAGTTCATGCCTAGATCCAGAAGACTGTTGGCTACTTGTACCAGTTAGTTGAGTAGATTGTTGGGGTGGCATAGGAAGTGAAGATCGCAAACCCTTTCTCAAAGATTCCTAGAAAGTGTAGTTGAGATTTTAGACATTTTACAATGATTTATTGAAGTAGTCTCTTAAACATACATTCAAACAAAGAACAAAGTAATACCTGTCTTTCAGACTTTTTGTTTGTAGTAGGAAATTGTGGTAATGTAATTCCATGAGAAGCAAGAAGAGATAATAAGGCATTCAATGTTTGACCTTGTTCTTGTACCACCGTAGACAGATGTTTAGCTTCTTCATCCTTCGATGCTAAGGTTTCAGTCATTGTTTGTTCCCGTTCTTGCATCTTCGTATACAACAGCTTAAATTCCTCACGTTGTTGTCTCTCATCATCCAATTGTTTCTCAAGTTGAGCAATGCGTTCATTTGATGTACCTCTACGCCGAGGAATGTGCCAATATTTTGTTGGAGTGACTCCCTTTCCAACCCCTCTTACACGTCCATTATGATCTTTGCCAAACACCAAAGTAAGGGCATCGGTGCCTTCGTCAAGCTTTATGGATCCTTCTGCAATCTCCTTTTCATGGCAAGTCTGTATACATAATAGGGAAAAAATTAATTTTGATTATATACTTGCACACTTGTTTTAGTAAAAATCAAATTACTAGGAAGTTGTAGGTTTCTTACAATTTCATTTGCCACATTCCTAACATCATCGTGTTTGTATTCTCCATCTTTCGATTCACGTGCCTTCCTCCACATGAAAGATCGCTCAGGAACTTCATCTTCCGCAAGTTCTTTATTCTTGACCTAGTAATTCATTAACCGAACAGATGGAGTATAACTCAAACAACAAATCACATACAATAAGAGAACTCACTTACTAGTTTTTCTCTTAGTCCCGTGTATCCCGAACGTCCCAACCGATGTGGGTACTTGACCTTGGCACATGCTTGTTTTGCCGCTTTAGACACATCCTTGCAACGCATATAAAAGATTTACATCAATATTTAGACTTATAAAATGAAGATAAAACAACGATAATTAAAAGAATTTGTACTATTAGGACCTTGAATTCTGGTGAAAGTCTCCATTCCACGAATGCGTCCCAAAGTTTTTGTTGCACAAACCCCCTGTATAGTTTAGGAATGACTCTGAGTTTCCTGGGTTTATCTATATTGGGTTGAATATACTTTGTGTATAACTTCCTTCTGAAATCACGTAAATGTTTAGCAAGATGACACATCATTTGTTTCCTCCTTGACAAATCTATTTCATAATAAAGCTGGCATCATATTTAATAGTAAGTTAGACACATATATTTGATAGAAAGTACAATAAATAGAACCTTAACCTTTAATATAAATCATTTGATGCATACCGTTATTGAATCCCAAAGCATATATTTCAGCTCTTTCGTCACTTTTTTCCATTTTAAGAAACGAAGTCCAACGGCATGTCTTGCCAAGTCCCCTAAGTAACTAGAGAACTCTGCTCTATATTTCCCCGTTAATCTGCCCCATTGATCAAACTCTACTACACGTCTCTTTCCTTTAGATTCTCTAAAATCTTTATGAAGTTTTACTAACCTAGTTAAACCCCTCGTCTTCTTCTTTGCTACATTCCCAATTTCTTCGTGTTGATCCCCAATTTCTTCGTTTTGATCCCCTATATCTTCTTCTGGATCCCCTCTATCTTCTTCTTCTGGATCTCCTCTATCTTCTTCTGGATCCCCTCTATCTTGATCTAAATAAGAAAATAGGAATTAAAATAGTAATTTCATCATATACATTATGACTCACAATTGTTAAAAGTGTAAAATTTAATGTCAAAGTTCATAATCATGAAGTAACATCATATGAGCAACTTACACAGATCAAGACAGGTTACGCAACAAGGGTGATCCTTCTATATAAGGGCAAAAAAAATTTAAAATGCAGCATAAGGGATCAAGACATGTTAAGTAACAGAGTTTGCTTCTGTCCAAACAAAAAGTTGTTGTTATGATGATGCATAATTTAAAAAGTGCAGCAACGGTTCCTTTGTTCATAATTATGGACAGATTCGAATTGTAAAGCAGCATGAGAAAGTGGGGATTCAAAAGATGATAAAATTGTTGGTGTTAACGAGGCACCTGCTGTTGATAAAGGCCAATCAAAAGATGATGATCTCATGCTGTCAAGACTTAGAGATCAGATATGTGTAGAGTGTATATGTAGAGTTGTTTATATATATATATATATATGGAAACCTAATCTGGAGAATAGCAAGAGGAGAGGAAGGCAACATACATCACAAAAGGAGATTGTGGCACATCTTTGATTATGATAGAAATAATCATTGATGATTTTGCTTATAATTTGTGATTTTTGAAGATCCAAGGTGTCAGAAAATCAATTTGATGTTACATCAACATAGCCCTTTATGATTTAAAGATGCTCGAAGGCGTGTTGAGGCAGAAGCTGCTATAGAAGCAAAACAGAAAGCTTCTGCTGCGATGTTCAATCCATATTTCAAAATGCCATACCAACTACTGTGTATCTCTTGACAGATCTATCCATTCGAAAAGTGCAGAAAACTAAAACTCGAATGTTGGTGGTTCCAGATCTGTCATAGTTGGTTTTTTGCAGATATTGAATCAAGGTTATGACTGTTGCAGCTCAAAATATTAAGCCTGCTGCACTTGAACTTGGTGGAAAAAGTCCGATAGTGGTATTTGATGATGCTGACACTGATAAAGTTGTTGAATGGACGCTCTTTAGTTGCTTTGGGTAAAGATTTATATTCTTTCATCCAACGAGACTTGGAACTTATTTGTAAATTTTCTTGAGAGCATGGTTCAAATGTCTTCCGTCAGACACTGCAATCAATTTACCCCTCCATCTATGGGCATGAGCTTGTTAAAGCTGGAATCACATTGGCACTGTTTGGAGGTGTAAGAAAGCATTCAATGGATCAAAATAATTAAGGTTCCTGACAGATAAGACATTATGAAGCTGAAGTGAGTCGCAAAAGAAATGTGAGGCCATAATGGACAAACCAAGTGATGCTAATGCAATAAGAAAAATATATAGCAGTTGCTATAACTTCAGAAGACCTTTTCCGCAGAAAGCTTCCTCGGGTTATCGGTGGTGATAATTTTCTTTGGCCATTGTCTTGTCAACAGATTCTACCTCAAGCTACCTCAAGCTACATGAGTGTGGCTTTTCATGCTACTCGACTTGCTATAGAAGATGCTCTTAGATCTGCAGAGGTATTCCTTAGTCCGTCTCGGATGCTTAGAAGCTACGCAGAGGCAGTCCAAATTGTGCAGAGGATGTACAAACGTCCAGAACTTGTACAGAGGCTCTGGGTGTACACATGTTTTTATCCAGAGTTCTAACAGAGTTGCGAAAGCATCAAAATAAGCAGATTATGTGATCTGCTGCTCATTTGAAAACCTGCAGTCGGCTATTGACATTCTCTTTCTATGTGGAAGTTCAGATCTGGTGGTAGCAAAACACGCAATTCTCTTATATTATTTGTTTGACATCAGAAGTTGTTCAGACATGTGCTTCCAGAAATCTGTCCATGCCAATTCTGTGTTCATTAATGTCTACATAACTATTCGTGTTGTCCACGCTTCGAATAACTACTGTGTTGAAACAAAATATATCGGTGCTATTAATTTGAATGCAGCTAGAGATTTTTGTATTCGATAATAGGGTTGCATTCTTGTGTTCAGAGTTTTTCTCTAGGTTGTCCAGAGTTAAAAGGAAAGAGTGATCAGAGTTCTGATCAAGTGTTTTCGAAGATCTGATCAAGGCAAATCAGAGTTTATACTTGGCCTTTTCAGAGTTAGTGATTTCTTGACAGCTTTGCGCGCCTGTCGTATTTTGCTCAAATCTCCCTCCTCGAAGATTCAAATTTGACGAGTCCAGATGTGTTGGATTCCCAAGACACATATGAACATTTTTCATGTTTTGAGTTTGTTTTGAATCAGTGTGCTGATTGGTCAGAATCTGTGTTAAAGTCATTATATAGCTGCTGGACAGAAAGTTGTATTTTTCACACAATTTCTCCCAAATTTTCAGAAAGGTGTTCTATCTTCTGATTTTGTTGATCCAAGCTGAGTTATTGAATAGTGTTAAGACACTCCCTCACCTGATCTTAATGGAATAAGCTCTTGAACTTAAGAGAGCATCAAATCTTGTGTATCGATTAATGTATTATGTTTTTGAGTGTTCATGTTGATCCATATTTGTCCATGTTAAACATTCGATCTAGGCAGAATGATTTCAGAGTTATGACAGATTGCAAAGTGTAATCAAAATTCGATTAGGTGTTGTTGTGTAAATTTCTTTTGGTTAAAAGAAGTCAGATTTATGCTCATGATAATCAGGAGCTCTTTGTTTCTAGCGATCATGATTGATACAATGTTGATTAAGTGTAATTAGTATTTTGATCAAGGCATGAAAGTTTAATAGTAAAAGTATGGACAATGAAAATTTTCAGATTTTCAGTTTACAAAATTCGTGTTGTCTTGCTGTCAAGTGCAATCATATTCATGGTTAATCTGTTTGGCTTCAGAGTTCCAAACTAACAACTTCGATATGAGCAAAGTTATGGATAATGAGTTTGAAAGTCTATAGACAACTTTTTGGAGATGTATGCTACTGGTTCATTCAAGATTCGATCCAGGTTTTAAATTGTGCAGAGTTTGAGAAACTTAATTTCAATGAATGTTCCATGATGTATTCGAAAATGTGCAAACTCTGTTCATGTTTGGTACTTGATAAGAGTTATGGACATGGTGATCCAGAGTTCGATCAATAGTCTATTTAGATTTTATAAACCTTCAAGATTTACAGCCTTGGTGTCTAGAATTATTCTTTGCTAATCAGAATTCTGAAATGAAGGATCAGAATTACTAACAAACAAGTTATGTCTTCAAATTTAACTTTATGAAAAATTGCAGCAATTTTTTATTTTCAACTTCCAATAAGTTATTGCATCATGTTGCATCGCACGAGTATTCAACTAGTTTGGTAATATATGTATAACCCACCTTTGGTTTTTCTCCAGTAATGCCACCAATCTCCTTATACTTTAAAGACCAATTTCATCTTTTCCAAACAAACCTTGAATCGAGATTGGGACTCCGTAACTGATTAGCCAAACGGGTTACGGTTATAGGACCGGTTGCATAAGTTACAAACTGTCCTCATATTTAGAAGCCATAACCACTTATAACCGGGACAGGGACCATTGTAATCGGTTTCCGGCACCGGTAACCATAAGTACCCCGCTGTAACCGGTATGCCCGACCGATCTACCTGTGTACCTATCTCTATTGCTAACTAGGTAACTTGGTACAAATTACCTTACACACACACACACACACACACACATATATATATATATATAGTTACGATGAATTTACAGTATCGTGAATATTAGCTACATTTAGGAACACACATATATAGTAAAACCGTGGCCATAAACTACTTATAGCCACACAATTCACGACCATTGATTACCTTAAAGCCACATGAATTTATTTTAACCGTGACCTTAACTATACTTATTACTATGAAAATTTGATATTACCGTAGCCAAATCATGACATATAGTTATGCTTAATTTTTATAACCGTGGCTATCAGTTAACTTTTGGTCAAACACAATAATAGTAATTTTGGTCATAAACTACTTATTAGCCACACGAACTACATTTATAGAAGCGTGACTACCGGTTAAGCGTGACTACCGGTTACCTTTTGGACACATGTGTTGGTTATACTTTTAGCCACATAAATTTTATTTTATCCATGACCAAATCATAACATATAGTTACCTTTTGACCAAAAAGAAAAAACTGTGACTAATTCATGCCATATAATTACATTTAAATTTTAGAACCATGACTATTTTGATCACACACATTAATAAAAACTGTGGCCATAAATTACTTATTACTCACATGAACTGAATTGTTAGAAACATGGCTATTGGTTACCTTTTAGCCAGCGACTTATTTTAAACGTGGCCTTAACTATATACTTGTAGCTATAAAAATTTCATACTAACCGTTACCAATTCATGACCTATTGTTACGCTTAATTTGTAAAACTGTAGCTATTGGTTACCTTTTAGCCACCGACTTCTTTTAAACGTGGCCTTAACTATATACTTTTAGCTATAAAATTTCATACTAACCGTTGCCAATTTATGACCTACAGTTACGCTTAATTTGTAAAACCGTAGCTATTGGTTACCTTTTGGTTACACAAGATAACGAAAATTGTGGCAATAAACATATTGTCTTTTAGCCACGTTTAATAAGTTTTTGTGACAATATATATTTTATTTTTAGCCACAGAAAATTGGCTTCATGTGGGCGTATGTCTATCTATGGCCACAGACTATAACCGTCACAACATAAAGTCATGGTTAAGACCAAAAATTGTGACTGTATGTCTGTATATGGCCATGGTTTTTTACTGTTATTGGCCACGGTCAAAAACGTGTCACCATAGTGAATCATTTAGTCACAAATTTATTAAAACCGTGACATTATTTTTGGACGTGTTTGTTAATGGTCACAATTATTGAGTTAAGTCGTGGCTAAAACAACACTCTAATTTTATTTATGACTTTTGGCCACGGTTTAAAATTTAACCGTGGCTGGCCTGTATTTCCAAAACCGTGGCAAAAGGTCATTTTTGTACTAGTTTGAGGTTCACATGATCTCGTGCCCTTTTGTTAATTGTCATATGTTTTGCATAGTTTACTTTTTTGTTTTTCTCATTTCCTTGATCTTGTTTGTTTCATCTAACTAGTTTAATAATCAAATCAATCATCTGATTCGCATAGCTAGGCTATGATTATCAAGAGGTTAGTGTTTAGACTGTCACTTCCCCGTGTTCGACTTGTATGTTGATAACTCGTACGCTTGCGACATAAATTTAAAACACATCAGACGTCACTGTGGTATCAATTTAATTACAATCAAGTCCCTAGTGCTAACTCTGCTAAAAAATGTTCGTCCACCGCCACCATTTCCACCAAATACCTATCATTCTATAGACCCTTCATTAACTTCATCTAAGGACTATTTTTGAGTTTCTATGGAATGAACAACTATATGCCGCATTCTTAAAGTGTTAACTTTGATTGCAATAAGTGATATTTCTATACCATCGAGCTCGCTTTAAATGTATCAAGATGAACCCTACGACACTAAGACAATAATTAAAGGTGAGGTCGGGGCTCTGAATGCATCTTTTACTCTGGGATAAACTTGTCTATGATGTCTCTAAAACCATAGATAATCATATACAAATGTATCAAATCTCAAGAGAGCGCTCCAAATGGCTCCCTTTGTTATTAGCTAGTTTCTTTTCGAGCATTTGTAGCTTCTATAGATGCTTGTGAGAACAATAATTTTTTTATGACACATTATTGAATTTTGAAGACCGACCTTGAAAAGCATGCCAAAATGTAAAATCGTGACAAAGCTTCTTGTCAAAGGCATCCAGGATCACTTGGAGCATTGTTGTTTGTCAAGTTTAAGTGATCTTGATTTTACTTTAAACTACTAATATCTAAATGATTTAGTTGAAAAACAAGTAAATAATTTCCATTTCTTATTTAAAATAGTTGAAACTTATCTCCTGGGTTATGTGAATGTCCATGGGACTTCACAAACTCCCGACGGCTTTTAGTCATGTCTATATTTGGTTGCTGGGTTTAGGGTTAACCGTAAACCCGACTATAAGTAATATATATTTTTACATTATACCTATAAATTGCTAAGGCAATTTGACCCGTAGCTGAAATTAAATAATTCTACAAAAAACCAACCTCATAGATGGTATGTCAAGATGTCAAAACCACTTTAAAATCTCTATGCAAAATCTCACTTCTTAGACTCTATTATTTTGTATGATTAGCATTGTGTCAAAATGTTACCCTAAATTTGTTCATAAAAAAATTGTTTTATATTTTTGTACATTCTAAACTGTTAAATTTATTATTAATATTTATGAAAAGTAGGCAACTGAATGTCTTTCTACTTGCAATGAATGTTCATTATATGATGCAAATAGGGGAACTAATTAAATAAATAAACGAAAATATTATATAATGAACGGACAAATGGAATGAAATGTAAAAACAAGGGTAAAATGTAAAAAATGTCAAAGTTATGAGGTGCAGTTGTTTCTTGAACGATAAGGGAGCTAAATGTCAGATATCTAAATTTAATGGACCTATATTTAACAAAGACACATTTTGTCTACTAATATGGAAAACTTCTACACTATAACAAACACAACAATTTAGGGGTACACAAAAACATAAAAACCTCAATAAATCAACCCAACAGATCAATCAAACCCAAACTAATACATGACTATTAAAGGGAAAAGCAAATAGAACAACAATAAATGGAGAGAATGAATCTGTACTTCTCATTAATCGAAAGCCCTTTATATAAGGATGAGTTACAAGTAGATAACTACGAGATATTTCAGTTCTAACCTATCTCTATCTCAATCGTCTTATCTTTTAGACGATGGCACACTTATCCTACAACACTTCCCCTTGTGCCGAGTCAATGGAGTGGTGGTGCACAACTGTTGCCTCGTTAAAACCTTACGCCAAAATAATAACCATTGGGAAAAAATAAAAATAGGACGAAATAAATAGTACAACGCACCAGCTTTTTTGCAATACATAGACTTTTCCTTTAGTCTAGTTTTCTCTTAAATCCATAAATTAATCATGAGAGTTAGGAAAGCATGATGGTATATAAATTATTGGCTCACTAAAACCTTACATCAAGGAACAAAACCAAATGGGAAAAATAAAATTTGGTTGAAGGAAAGAACACAACATACCAATATCACATATATAGTAGACTCCCCCTTTTGTCTACTACTCTCCCTGATTCGTAGATTAATCAAAGGAGTTTGGAAAACGTTTCATTTTAATACTTTCTACATGTTTCCCAAATATGGTCTTTTTAAGTGATGATTTGGTAAACAATATGTCATATTCTCCTATCTCACTTGATTCATTTCAATCTTGAGGATAGTTTGTTATTGATGATTGTATAAAACTTAAGTATAATATGCTTTGTGTTATCACTCTTGATGTATCTTGCGTTCATTTATTCAATACATGATGCATTATTTCCATATATGTAAGTAGGATACTTTTTGATCTCAAAATTACTAGCTCCTCTAATATGTGTAATGATACTCCTTAATCATATACATTCTTTAATTATCTCATGGAGAGTAATATTCTTGGAATAGTTCAAGGATGTAGTTACAAAGGTTTGTTTAGCTTACTTCCAAGCAATCACCATGTTCCCTGTGGTAGTTCCTTGTCCAGTTTGGGAACAACCTTTATATGGGTCATACAGATACCTAATATCAACAAAGACATACCAAGACATTGTTTGGTGTTTTTCTATAAGAGCTAGTACTTTTGTTGCTTACATTCTAAGTAGGTATTGAAGTTTCATCATCAATCTCATTTTTCTTTCTATAGGGAAAGTATAAGCCCATATCAATGGTTCCAAAAGATTAACTTGATATCATTCCAATGACGTTGCGTTGGCGCCGAGCTAAATCTAGCTAAAAAATCACTGAGAAATACAATAGACGATCAACTATATTGTGTTAAGTACGATAATGCACATATTGTACTTAGATAGGGAATTTCAACTCCTAACACTTATTCGTCATCATTCTTTAGACGAAATAGATATTTTCTTATATGTAACTGTTGGTCCCGAAGGTGCTTAACAAGTTTGTAGAAGGGGGGGGGGGGTTGAATACAAACACAGAAATTAAAGTTTAATAAATTGTTTATTGATAAATCAAAATACAATTTACAAGTTTGTTGCGGAATAAGATTAAGACAGACTCAATCTAAACAAACTTAAGAAACACTAAGATGGTTGCACAAGAAATTCAGAGAATGGGGGATTTTTAGAGAGATAGAAAACAAGGGTTTCTATTATGGAGTTCAAGGATTGAGCACCCCTTCAGATGAAGGGGTGAGCTTCCTATTTATACCCTATGCATTAAATGCATGGCAGGGTACTTTACACGTGGCATTCATAGATTGGCTTTGGGAGTCTTACTTTTGGAGACATGCTTTTGGCCGCTTTATGAACAGTGTAGTTGACAGAGTTGTTGTACGATTTGTAGCAGAGACTTGTCCGTTCTGACACATCGTACTGGTTGTGCAAGGTAAGACAAAAGAAAACTTGAGGCATAAGCTTTGTGATCGTTGATTGCTGAGTATCTCTTCTTCCAGAGTTAAAGAAGTTCAGCTATCGCTGAAGCTTTTCCTCAGGCTTCTTCGCGTAAGTAGATTCGTCTGGTCTTCGCTGATATCCGCATCAGGTCATTAGTAGACTTATCTATTGTTCAGTGGCTTCGTCTTCGATTCAGCTATGAACTATGTTGACGCGAGACTTGTCTTCAGGGATTACGTTAACTGTGTTACATGGGAAACGATCAGCGATGACTGAACAGACTCAGTTTGATTGCTGAAAGTGAAACACATACATATTAAATGTTTACAGAAAGGTCATCAGCGATAACTGATCAGACTCAGTCTGATCGCTGATGATGAAACACTAATACATATAATAACGTAATTTTCACTAAGTATAAAAGAGGGTCGTTATCAAATCACTGAGAGAGTTTGGATCAACAGTAACACTTTGAGCAATCATGGGAGTGCTAACCGGATGCCCTTTGTCCATATTAAATTGTCTGATTGTTTTCTAGACATATGCAGATCGGTGGATCCATATTCCACAAAATTGGTGTCGTAACTCAAATATATAGACAAAACCATGTTTTCCCAAGATCTTTCATTTCAAATGTAGATTTCAAGTGGCTTGTGGGTTCTCTTATTTCATCAAGAGTGCCTCTTATGTTCATAACATCGACATATAAAGCTACGATTGAAAATCTGGAACTCGTTTTCTTTATAAATACGCAAGGGCACAGTTCATCATTATTATATCCCTTCCCAACCAAGTATTCACTTAGGTGGGTATAGCACATCCGCGTAGATTAATTTAATCTATAAAGTAAGCATTTCAATTTTATTGCAAATGCACTATGTAGTTCAGAGTTATTTGATTTGGGTAATGTAATGTCATCAAGCACTTTTATATATCTCTGATTTTAGATCCCCATAGAGATATGTAGTAACCACATCTATGAGTCGCATTTCTAGTCCTTCGGAAACTACTAGGCTAATTAATTAGCAGAATGTTATAATGTCCATCACGGGAGAATAAGTTATCTCGTGGTCAATCCAGGGCGTAGTGAGAAACCTTGCGCCAAAGGAAGCCTCATACATTATTAATTAATTATTCTTATTATGCTTTATGACAAATGATTTATCTATGTCTTACAGGATTTACTTGGTAGGTTAGCACTACTAGACCAAATACCTGTTCATTTGTCAAATAATATAATTCTCATGGATTGCTTCTTTTCATGTAGGTCAGTTTGCTCTTTGTTGACAATTTTCAACTGAGCATTATGTCAATGTATTCTATAATCTCATGAGCAATAGTATATAAGAATATATCATCAATAAGCATGTATGATCTATCCATCAACTCATATGCACTCTCATAATTGATTTGAGATTTCTTTGATTTCTGGAATCAATAATAACTTTAGAGCGTCCTCCAGTAATGATTCATAGACATAGTTATAATCAGAGACAATCTCATGATAGATTTATGTATTGATGATAAATAGTTATGCCTTACTCTTCTCTTCCTTTAGACGAGATTCATCGAACCAAGTAGCTTCCCCTATTTCCTTTTAGGAGCTATGACCTCAACCACACCTCCATTATGTGTGATTGCAATGCATTTTCCAACAACGTTGTGCCTTGTTTGGGGACTTTTGACCTGACGAGTACATTTGCCGCTCGTATATGTTATATTGTCACTTCTAGAATAATATTTTACATATCAGGTATCGATTCTGATTCGTTTGACTTCAACTTTACGTTGTGAAGTTTTGGGGATAAAAATGAGACAAAGTGGAAATATTCAATGACACTTCCTATCATTCCCATGGAAAATCTTTTTTCCTAGCGGTAAAGAAATCACTTGTCAAGGGTTCTAATTAGCGGATAATTGTTGGGAATTCATATACAACATATGATGAATCGTCTTTAAGGACCCATTTTGGTACATTGTGGGGGCGTAATTGGCACATATACAACACAACCAAACATACGTAAATGTAAAACATCAAGATTATATACAGTTACCAACCGGTACGCATGAGATTGGTTGGTTGGTAGTAGGTCTAAACACGCATAAGTAAAGTTGCAAGTAATATTGCATTACCCCATGCAGATGTGGATAAATTGGTGCGCAACCAATTCCCTAGCTACCATCTATATTCTTGTGATGACAACTTCTATCGTTCTACGAGACCATTTTATATATACACATCAAGTATATGAAACTCTACATTGATCTCAATTCATATGCAATAATCATCAAATCCTTATGATGTAAATTCTCCAACATTATAAGTCTTGTAGACTTGATGAGATAATCAAGGTGGTGAGTCCTTAAACGTATAGCTAGTGCTAGGAGTGCAACATTTCATGTGGACAATGATATGACGCATGTTCATCGTGTCGAAACCAGAACCATAAAGTACTTTAATGGTCGACATTCTAGATGTTTATGTCCATAAATATCACATTGTATTCGTTGTAAGGATGAAATATTTTTGTATTATGTCCTTAGTTTAGGATGGTCTTATTACTGTCTTGGGTAAGGATCGGGGTATACAAAAGTTCTAGGTATTAGAGAAGGCATATTTTGTGGTGTTTCTTCTTGTGTTGCATAAGTCAACAGTTGTAATTTGGTTAATTGCCTCATTTTGCCTTTCACTCGAAAGAGAATGTGTCTATGTCTATTTTTCAAAACACGGATCACTATGTCATGATCATGGTTTCCCACGTGCTCATGTCGAAACATATATATGTTATTGTCTCAAAGTTCTTTATTGGTGACAAAATATAATTCATTAGTTTTTGACACAATAATTTCTCTACATATGTTTTCTTTCATATTTCTCATTCTTGTAATATGATTTTCATGTGAAACAACGAATATTTTACCATGGTTCTATTGTTATTTAGTGACTATTAATCTTGTGCTATTAAAAAACAAGAAAATTATAGTTCATCGTCTATGAATTTCGGTTGGAGGAATTATAAATATTAGTCTATCTCTTAAGATTGTGTAGGAGGTCCCACAAGAAAAACACTCTAGTTCTCCTTGTTGCATTCCTACACGGAACAGAGAATATTGAGAGTTCTTTTTGTTTTTGTTTTTATGTATTTCTTTACATCTATAATGGTTAGGAATTTCGGGTGTACATATGCAAATTCATTTAATATGATACATAAAATAAAATTTCAAATAATCTAATAATCAACCAACATAAAAAAAAATGATCTTAATGCATAAGAGATGGTTTAATTAGTTAGTATAAGAGATATCGCACATGTATCAATGTTTATTTTCAACTTGTCCATTTTTTGTGGGAGTGGTTTAGTTCATTTCTTATTTGATTGTCCATTATCAATTGGGACAATAGGTATATATTTTCTTTAGGTATTGGAAAATTCTTCCTGACTCTTACCATGACCTTGACCCTTTTTAGGGTCTCGTCCACATGGTGCATATATGTCAAATGTGTGAAATTGCTTTTAACTCACAATCCTTTGGAGTTGTTTCCACCTTTAACGCTTTCATTATTGATCTCGATAATTTTTTTGTCCCGACATATCTGGTGTTGTTATTCGAAAGAGCGTTGTTATGTCTCTCAACCACTTGCAGTAGGTTGATGAGTTCGTCTAAAGGTCACATTCCAACTTGTATTGGTTCAATTAATATTTACTGATATATGAAAGGTGGAAATAATGTTATGAATCATGTCATCTTAGGTTGATGAGTTCGTCTAAAGGTCACATTCCAACTTGTATTGGTTCAATTAATATTTACTGATATATGAAAGGTGGAAATAATGTTATGAATCATGTCATCTTATGTGAGTTCCTTGCCACAAATATTGAGATGCATTTTGAGACACAACATTTATTTGTTGAAATCAATCACCTAGTTGTAATCGAGTGAGTTTCATTCCACTGTATGATTTATTTAAGAAATACATGGTAATGAATACTCCCGATTCTCCTTTTAAGGGCTCCCCGCAGTTCTTGGGGGATTCTAATTTACGGTACTCCCTGTGAAGGTTGTGACTGATATGTCGACTCAAAAATCTCAAGGCATTTACTTGTACCTTACCAGTTGATTTTCTAGGGTCAATATGTTTTGATGGTTTTACATATTTGCTTGTGTTCATCCGAACCTATCTTATGGTACTCAAGTTCTTCTTAGTCGAGGATGTCGTAAATAATGGACAATATATGGTTTTCTAAAACAATGAATCATGGTCTATAATAATTATATTATGCATGAAATTTCATTATCATAACATTATTGGATTTTTGTATGCTTACATTTTGTTGATAATATTTCATCAATATTTCAATTTGCGAAAAAAAACTACCCAATCTATTGAATTTCCAGGTAGTAGGGGAATCACATAGATTTCTTAAGTCCCTACAAACCTTAGGGCTATTTACACCCGTTTGACAAAATCTAATCGATATCTTGCGATTTATTTAATTTGAAGATAACAATGTTAATTATAGAGCTTTTGGCATGAGGCCAAAAATGAATAAGAACTTGGCATATGAAGTCAATTTCAATGTTTTAATACCTTAATAACATTTTAAGAAATTTTGTCATTAGACAAATAAATATTGTTTTGACATAAAATCGACTTCAAACTTTTAACATCTTAATAATATTTTTGGAGTTTTTGGAAAAAGACCAAAACATATGAGGGTTTGAAGTCTAACTTCCAAAAATTAATTGTAAAATTGAAATTATAAGTAAGAACTCAAAATCAAGATAAATATTTGAATAAGATAATAATTTATATAAGATAAATAATTATGTGGTAAAAATAAAATCAATCAAAGAGTACATCCATTCCATAACTAAATAAAAATTTAACCAATCGAGTAGGTAAACAAAACAACAAATTCAAATAAATAAATTAATTGATCCATTTAAATAATACTAATTAATTATCATATCTCACAGATAATATATTAGTCTAACTTTAATTGTCTAAATTGAACTCGTGATCTAAATATGTAAATAGTATTAACATAACAAAATTAAGAGTAAATTACAAATTTCATCCAAACTTTTGGATTGGGTCCTCCAAACAAAATAATTACATACATGGTTACTATGGTTTTACTTTTGTTATGGATTGGGTCCCTTGCCTAACTTTACTAACTGGTTCTTCATTAAGTTAGGGATAATCTTGTCATTTAACAATTTTATTTTTTAAATTAACTTATAATATTATATCTATACTTACTACCTTATAATGCATTTACACAAAACTCTTAAACACAACTCATAATACATATGGTACTATCATTTTATGCACAAAGTTAAAAAAAACTATGAATTACTACTCTCAAGCATAATGTATACATTTTAATGCATTACTTGTACTCCTATTCACTTTGGTGGTTTCTTCGGAACTACTTTTTTCCATCAGACTTCACTCTCCTCCTTTTGGCAAAAGTCAATTTTCTTCAAGCTTTGATGGACAAGGTTTCAGACCCTCTTTTATTCCAAGAATAAAATTGATACCTATTTTCATGTTTCTCCCTAAAAGATGTCTTCCTAATGTTTAAGAGGCTTTTCAGGGTCTTCTTCTCAACACGCCATTCACAGGTTTCTTCCCATTGTCGTCTCAAAGATCCTTCTCCATAGTTCCTCCTGTTCTCTGCGATCCCCTCTCTCAGAAAAGTGAAACCCTCCTACATTTTCAAATTTAGCTTCAGATCTCTACGTTTACGGTAAGATTTTCGACACATCTTCATGTCCTGTTTGTGTATGATTGCTTGTACGTGTGCTTGATTACTGAATGTTGATCACATTGAGTTTATCTTTGCCAGGTTAGAAGAGAAAATGACGAGTAGGGTAGATCACGAGTATGATAATTTATTCAAGATCGTGTGGATAGGGGATTCGGGTGTTGGGAAAACCAACGTTTTATCGAGGTTTACGAGGAATGAGATCTGTTTGGAATCCAAATCCACCATATTATCGAGGTTTGTGTTCTTTTTCTTGTTGTTTTTTAGTTTGCTTTTGATTTGAATTGTACACAAAAAAGCATTGGCAGCTGAAGAAGGATCAATGGGTGCATCTGGGTAGGGAACCACTATTGATGTTGGTGGTGAATCTTGGAACACAGAGAGGTTGTTGTTCAAGTTAAGTGGTAGATTTTGGGAGGTGAAGATTTGGTAAGATAAGAAGAACATATGTTGTTTTACTTGTTTTTTTTTTGTAAAAGTTTGTAAAAGAAAAGACTGCATTTTTTTATAAGAGACAGAGTTTGTAGAATATTGTTGTTGAACAATTTTATTGTGATGTGATTATAGTCAAATAAGCCCATTTTGCAGTTTGAGTGTTTGTGTTCGTTGTTCTAAACTTCTAATATTGTCTTTTGAGATAAGGGTGCGTTTGATATGTTGTAAAGAATAGTTTCTTCTGTGTTTTGCAGGTGAAATATATGGGAATAAGGCTTGGGTTTTTGGGTATACTTGGAAATGACACTTTTGGATGGGGTCGAGGAGTTGCGGCTCCTGGTAAAGGGAGGTGATCTATCTCTGAGTTGATATCAAATATAATATGACTTAAAAGACCGACTTCACCATCGGTTAGGTTTTCATTTTGATATATAAGAATTGGAGAATTGATTTTAAGCTTAAGCATGTTTTTAATCACGGTGCACTTTGGTTGTAACTCAAAACTCAAACTCTACAATGGGTCATTGGGATATTGGGTTGATCATGGGGTTGTTTCACAGTCAAGTTGTGTGGATTATGTTAGAAAAATTTTCTTTTCTGTTGTATAACGATCTGAATTATGTAACTAATAGTTCAATAGTGGTTTTCCGGAAACACTAAGGGGGTGTTTGGTTCGCGGAATTGGATGGAATTCAATGAAATTGGAATGTCCAAATCCATTGACCAAATTCCAAAGTCTTGTTTGGTTCACATAATTAAAACTAAGGAATCCTGCGGATTCCATCAAATTCCTTCAAACACGGATTTCACAATTCCACGGGGTATCCTATGGAATTCATTTTCTTTCCAACAGATTCCAATTCCATCCAACCAAACGCGACCAAAATGTGTGGTCAAATTCCATCAAATTCCAATTCCAATTCATTCAAAGTCAAATTCCTTGATGAATTCCAATTCCATCGAATTCCATTCCACGAACCAAACGCCACCTAACCAGTTAAGATTCACCATCCTCACTTATTGGGTAAGATTGTTGTTCTTGTCATGCATCTTATCGATTAAGGTTATCTGTACTTCATGTTCACTGGGTAAGGTAAGCAACCACTTGATTATTAAGCATTGAACATGTAACACATTTGGTAAGTAACCACTTAATTATTAAGTTTTAAATTTTTTTCATAGGTAATTGTGTCTACAAGGAGCCCCAAGTCAGACAAACAATACATTTGATAGTAGCTCGTACGTGATAAGAGAGAAACTGATCCTGAGAAGCACCTTCGTTGTGGAACATAAATGAACTTTTTATTTGAAGGTACCTTAGATGGGTTTCTTATGAAGTTCAATATTTTAGCGGAACTCCCAACAGTCCTACCGGCTTACAAAGGCAGCAGCGGCCTCGACAAAGCAGCAAAACGCAACAGCAGACGCGGGAAGAACCAGAGCAGCAAACGCAACAGCAGCATACTCGACACAACAGTAGCTAGGAACTGGACAAACCAGAGCATCCCAAATGACTTAACCAAACAGACGAACACCTTGATACTTCTGGAGCCCCGAACCTTCATCCAACCACAATGGCATTCTTCGACATCAAACTGGAGCCCTTTTTTTCACTTCACCGAACTACTACCGAACGAACGTGTACCCCGCAGCTGTCGAACAGTAAGCAGCGCCTTGCTGCAGTCTCCGTCCAGCGACCGAACGACTACCGAACTAGGGTCGATCACCACCCAGCTGCTGGATCGTCCAGCCACTCCCCCCAATCGATGTTAAAACTTCGATTCCTCTTTCCGATTGAGTACCTAAAAAAGCAATGCTTGACTGTAAAGTGTTTAGTTGCCACTAAAATGTCTAAACTCAAGGAGAAATATAGAGGAACCTCATGGAGCAAATCATTTTCATCAAAATGAGGTGATGATTACAGTTGACACTTTTAATTTTAGCTTTAAATTTAGCCAAAAAGGAATCATGGTGTACTTCCAGAAGAAAATTTTGCATTTATGGTGGGACTAAAGTAGTAATTATGTTTACATTTTGTTTTAAAAAAATGCTTTTGAATGTTCATGGGTTTCATGGTGTACTGCAACGTTAAGAGTTAAGACCTACAACTTATCTTCCAATATCAAAACTTTATAGGACACAAAGAATGTCTAAATGTACTAATACACTACTTTATATGATGTCGACGCAAAGAATGTCTAAATATACTGCTATGATTTCATGAGTTTTATGATTTTCAGTCGAAGGAAGATAAGCCCGTGAAAGCAAAACAGGATGCCATAAACAAAGTCGTAACATGCAATCCTCAACCTGTTATAACTTAGAACTGCGAAATTTATGTTCTTACAGTAAAATATGTTTACAAATGAGCACTTCACAAGAACTAAGCCACATTCTAGTATATATATATATATATATATATATATATATATATATATATATATATATATATATATATATATAGGGAGAGGTACATTTGAGAAATGGTAAATATATGAGAAATAGAGAAGTAATCTTAGTCATTCATCTGTTCAACATTTGCGGCTTTGACCGCGAAGCACCGGATAATTCTTGTGTGGTCTATAGAAGGTAGAGGGGTAATTTCGTAAAATACACGGGATGACTTCATATATAAATCTGTATGAATCACAAAAATTCATATATGAACCTGTTAATTAGTTCAGCTGATTCATATATGAATCTTTGTGATTCACAAAGGTTCATATATGAATCTTTGTGATTCATACAGATTCATATATGAATCTGTTAGTTAGTTCAACTGATTCATATATGAATCACAAAGATTCATATATGAATCAGTTAAAAGAGTTCAGTTGTGAATTGCACTGGTTCATATATGAACATATAGTTCATATGTGAATTATACATGTTCAAATATAAACATAGCCCGTGTGTTTTGTAAAATTTACGAAACTGTCCTTCTATTTTTGGGATAGCCGCAACTTTTGACCGGTCAAAGCCGCAATATTTGACTAGTCAAATCCGATCTTGACCATATGAATGGCTAGGATTACTTCTCTATTTCTCAAATATTTACCATTTCTCAAATGAACCAAACACTATATATATATATATATATATATATATATAGGGGTTAAATCTAGTGAGGACCAAAAAAATGTTACAAACTTGAGGACTAATCTAATCCCTTGATTAGAATAAATCAAGGGTCATTAAAAAAAAGCTTAATTGTAATAAAAGGATAACATAAGGGTATTTATGACATTTTGTAATGATTTTTAGAGGTATAATTGATATTATATTATTAAATTTAAATAAATAATTAGGCGGACTCCAAATAATATTAATAACTGATTAATTCTTATTCATCTCATTCATTATTCTTCATCTCAAATTCACCATCGTCTCCGTCAATTTTCATTTCCATCAATTTCATCTCCATTAATGACCGACTGGAAGTTCGGTTCATAATCTTTAATCGTTAATGGCAACTGATAAAGATCTTTTACTGTCGAAGATAAGGATCAAAGGTAACGTTTTTTATAAACCTGGCAAAAACTGACACGACACGCTAACCCGACAAGAACTCGACACGAAATAAACGGGTTTGGGTAATACATTTCAACCCGTTTACTTGACACGACACGAAAATTAAACGGGTAAGGTCAGGGTCAAAAATTTCAACTCAAAAATGACCCGAATAACCCGTTTATATATATATATATGTTTGTGTGTGTGTGTATGTATATATATATATATAAGTTTTCCTTTTAATGCTTTGGATTTTTAGTGTTTTAGATTTGATTATAATTTTGAACTATAAATTTTGGATTTCTAATGCTTTCATTTGAATTTTTTATTTGTATTTTTTTGTGAATTTTCGATTTTTAATTTTAATTTTATAAATGTTAAATGGGTTAAACGGGTTAGACGGGTCGTGGCGGGTTAGGCGGGTCGGGTTAGGGTTGGGATTTCCTGGCCCGTTTATTAAACGGGTCGGGTTAGGGTTAGACACTTTCAACCCGTTTAACTTTGAACCCGACACGACACGACACGTTTGCTAGGTCTAGTTTTTTACTAAAAATTTTAACATTTAAAATTTAGGCTTTTAATAGGAGTTGAAATCGATTTCTTGATCTGCAGTTGATCAGATTTAAACAATTTGATCAAAGAAAAGTAGTTATTGAACAAGGAGTTGAAGTTTCATAAGGTGAAACATTGGCATTATGTTTCTTAAGGTGACTTTGAAACAATGAATTTTGTTTATGACTTTGAAAAACTATCATTATGTTTATGTTTCATAAGGTGAAGTTGTTTATGTTTCATAAGGTGAATCTGATTCATAAGTTGAATGTGTTTATGTTTCATTAGATGAATCTGATTCATAAGGTGAAATGTGATAATTGCTTGATTCAATCGATATAATAAAAAGAATAGTAGAAGAGACTTCAATCGGGATGAATACGAAAACCCAGAACTCAAAAATTGGAACTCAATCATCTGAACCTGAAAATTTTGAACATTTATAAAGGAAGGTATTGTATAAAAAAATAAAACTATTTAATTAGAAAAAATAAAAAATATCATATTTATTACCAAATGACCATTATGCCCATTTTTAATTAAAAACCCTTTAAATTACAACCATAAGATCAAAATTGATTTAAGGCTTAGATTGGTTTTCACGGTCCTTAACCTTTTTACGGTTTTCATTTGATTACCGTCCTATATATATATATATATATCGGCCAAGGCTATTTTACAAACCACATAAATCCGTACAAACCGGTGTTTTCATTGTCTAATTAAATGAAATTGTTTCATTAAAGTGTTTAATATGATGAATTAGTTACATATAATTCTTTTCTTGATGAAATTGTTTCAAATATTCTGTTTTATATGTAATAATGAAATTGTTTCATCTATTTTCGCATTCTGATAAAACTTTTTCATGTATTCTTGATTAATCAACTCTCATATATTCTTGATGAAATTATATCATATATGCTTGACTAATCAACCCTTATAATTAATGAAAAGTGAAAGAAAAGAAAAAGTATTATTGGATGAATGCAGTTTGTTAGATTTATGTGGTTTGTAAAATAATCAGACACTATATATATATATACATATATATATAGGGGTAGTTTAATTTACAATTCATGAAAATCTTACAACTCATGCAACCCACTTCTTAACCGTTGGATTAATGATCGACGGTTACAATACATGTGGGTCCAATATTTTCAATTAAAAAAAACAGAAAAATAAAAACAAAATAACCGTCGATCATGAATCCGACGGTTAAGATGTGGGTTGCAAGATATCCTTCCAATATATATATATATATATATATATATATATATATATATATATATATATATATATATATGAAACTTACTTAAAACTCATCCACCGATAGCCCCTGAAGCTCATACTCTTCCGGCGCTGGCGCCTCTTCCCCGATCACCTCTGGTGGGTATTTGCAGACCAAGACCAAACAAATCGTTGAATTGTTATGCATAAATCGAATCTGTTGAGACTCTATCTTCATCTCCGTCGAATCTGTTGCATAAATCGAACACCCTCGATCTCCATCGCCATCGAAGCCAAACACCGCTATTGAGTCTCCATTTCCATCGAACCCACAACTGAAAACCCCATACCTCAGATCTGAAAGCAAAGCATCTGCATCAAAGGCAAACTTTCCAATTTCGAATGAAATATTCGAAGGTTTGTGGGTTGTGGGTTTGTGGGCAGATTGGTAGAGCATCCAAGATGGTAGAGGGGGTAATTCGATTCTCTTTGTTAATGAGGAGAACAAGAGATTGTTCCCAGAGTTGACTGCTACTGGAATCTTGAAATCATCTAGAGATGTTGAACTTGGTAAATGCATCTCTTACTACAATGGACCTTGGTGGCAACAGGTTTAATGGGTCAATTCATGTGGAAGTCATGGGTTTGCTTGAATTAGAATGCTTGGTTCATTCAAATAATCATCTTTCTGGTTCAATTCCTTTTTCGAACAATTCAAGATATTTGTGTCAAGTTAGTATTCCAGATTCGAGCTTTGTTCAACACCACAGGCTGTATATATGATCTTTGTTGACATACTCTATACCAAATGAATTAGGAAGCTGTTTGATTGTTGTTAATCTTTTGCTCCATGGTAACTTGATTTCTGGGAAAATATCGAAATCTGTCTAAGTTAACCAACCTCATCACCAGTGGGGGAACACAGGGGCCGAAAAATGATATTACAAAATTTTAGAGACTGAAAATATAGCAATATAAATTCATTGAGATTTTAATATGTTTTTTTGACTATGATCTACTAATAAATTTTATTAGAAACTAGAAATGTACCCTCGCAATGCAGCGGGTTTCTGAAATCTATAACTCGAACCCTCAATCATTATTCATACTTTTTGTTAGTCTTTTTTGATTTTATTTTATGATTTTGAGAAACCTAGATTAAAAACAAAAATATATTTTAGTTTATTTAATTATGGTTTTTTATAAAAAATAATAATAAAATATTTTGTTACGGATCAAAAAATGTTTAATTTAAATTATAACTATATTTAAGATATTTTATATTTAAAATTAAAAAGATAACATACTTCAATAAAAAATAAAAATAAGGTGTTTTATCTCGAATTTTTTTATATTTATCGGTTAGTTATATCAATAGTTAAAAATTTTAGATATTTTAGAAAATAAAAATAAGTGTTTATCTGCAGTTAGTTACACGAATTCAAACATTGAGCTTTTATAAGTTGTACTTATGTTTAATCAATTTGTACTTTTGGATTTAAAGTAATATGCATTAATAAGTGGTACCTAATGCATAAAAATTATTTTTTAAGAGTTTAGCTTAAATGCTTTATAATATAGTATAGATATATTAGTTTAAATTTAAAATTACAAGTTAATGAAACATAATTATAACTTATTAAAGTCCCATGTTTTTATTTGTATAACTAACTGCAAATAAACATATTAAATACAGGATAAACACTATGAGATAAACTACCTGTTTTATTTTTTATTAAAATATATTATCAATAATTTTAAATATAATAAAATTTATATTTATCGGTTAGTTATATCAATAGTTAAAAATTTTAGATATTTTAGAAAATAAAAATAAGTGTTTATCTGCAGTTAATTATACGAATTCAAACATTGAGCTTTTATAAGTTGTACCAAAGCATTATGAAATTGTAAATTAAGTAATTGACTTTAATTAGTTGTATTTTGTGCTTAAAATGTTATAATTAAGAGTTTTTTATATCCTTTTTATAATATAGTATAGATATAAAAAACTTCGTTAAACGTAAGAATATTAACAAAAAATATATCAATGGTTTATATATTTTTGTACTATAATATAGTAATAAATTTGATAAAATCTACATATAGAAACAAAGATTAACAAATGTAATACTAAAATCTAGATATTTCACGTCATTTATATAGAAGTCAAATAAATTTATAAATTTTTATACGATTTATAAAAATTATATGCAATAAATATGTGCCGCACATGGGAAGAAAAGAAGTAATGAAAGAAAAATAATAATATTTGGTAGTAAAAATAAAAGAACTAGCACCATGGAGTCGTGCACTAGAACCCAAGATCATTCACATGTGGCCAAGAAATTGATAGTCATCTCAACAGAACACCAAATACATATTTTTTTACTAATATATGATATTTGTTCCTAAATTTGCAGGAGTCATGGCCCCCTTTGGTCCTCACTGTGTTCCGCCCCTGCTCATCACCTTAGATTTATCTAGCAGTCTGTTATTAGGTGGGATACCTTCTGAATTTGGCTGGTCTTTAAAGCTGCAACAGCCGTATATTTGGGGAACAATAATATCACTAGAATCAATACCTACGAAACATGGCCAACTCCTCATATTCAAGATGGAGATCACCGGAAAAAGCACAAAGGGAGTTCTCAATAGAGGGAGGCCTGGAGATTGGGGAAGGGTCTCTAATGAAAGGGACGAATGATACGATTTTATTAAAAAAACTGTAAAAAGACAATACTAGCCCCGACTTAATGGAGCACCTGTTGGTTAGTGGAGTTAGGATATGGGACCCAATCCATAATAAAAGTAAAACTATGGTGACCATATATGTAATTATTTTGTTTGAAGGACCCGATCCAAATTGTCAATAACCACAAGGACGAATTTGTAATTTACTCTAAAATTAATCAACTAAACACATCAATATTGCAACTAAAGGTGGATGCATACATAAAGTTCGATGTGTCCAAAACAATAAACGTTATACTAACACAATTAAAATAAATAAGATGAAACAAATATTGAAATAACTAATAGTCTAATTCATTACTTGGATTAGTCTAAAGAATAGATTTAATAGATCCAATTAAATAAAACTAAGTAAACATGTCCAAAAATGAATCAAGATCGGCTAGTGTACATAAATAATATTAAACTAAAATAAAAATTTATTAAATAAAAACGTCAAATAAAGTAATGAATAAAACAAATTAAGTTTTCTTTCTAATTATAGAAAACGAAACATATCGTCTTGTCGGATATATGACTCCAAGTTTTGAATTATTTAATTCATTTTTATTGTTAGAAAGAAAAAATTGACAACAAAATCATTCAACTATCCATATAATTTAGATAATTATATACCATAATTATACTAAAATTCTATATATAGATTCAAATAATTATCTTTTAATATAATTTCTTTTCTTTTTTATGTCAATATCCATTTTCATTTATTTAAGTATTTCAATAAAAAACTAAATAATCATGAATGTGATTTGTTTTTTTTTTTTTTTTTTTGAATTCAATTGATATCAATCACGAAAATAACATAAGTATTCTATAGAAAACTTAAGAATTTTTAAAAAATAAAGATGATTTCATAATATTAACTTATGGAGAAATTGATAGAAAGCTTACTAGATTTTTTTGACATACGTGGCAACGAGGAAAGGATAACGGAGTAGCGATGCAATTTTGCGACAATCTGTTCAACGACAACGGGCAACAACCATTTAGAGACGATGAAAAACAACTTTGAGTGTTACGTGCTGATAACATGTTAAAGCGAAAAGCAAATAGAACAACAATAAACAGAGAGAATTAATATGTACTTCTCATTAATCATAAGCCCTTTATATAGGGATGACTTACAAATAGATAACTAAGAGATATTTAAGTTCTAACGTATATTTATCTCTATCGTCTTATCCTTTAGACGATGACACACTTATCCTACAACAATGACCTAATTATACAAAAAAAATCATTAATTAGGCTTGGCCTAAGGAAACATAACCCAACCCAAATCATCCCATATATCTATTGTATGGTTTTTCATCAATTAGGTGGCGTTTGGTTCGCAGATTCTGAATGAATCTCATCTGGAATGTTGAATTCCATTGATCAAATTTCATTCATTTGTTTGGTTCGTTCTTTTTCATAGAAGGAATCTCTAAATTCCACCAAATTCCACAAATGAAGGAACTTAACATTCCTTAGCAACTACAAGGTATTTTGATGGAATGGAATTTTTTTCATAATACCACATATACCCTTAATCCAATATAACATAATCACATAAAACCTATCTGATTAAACCACCCCTCCATCGGTTCCTTCTTCGAACCTCCGCTGATCTGAACTGTAACACCCTCGAAATTGGAAAGAGCAACTAATTTAAAATTTTCAACTAAACAACAAAAAGGATAAAATCTATTCTACAAATCAACACTTGAGTCGCCTCAATAAGGATACTAGATTTAACTTCAACAAATAAAAGGTCAAGTCTCGAATAAAAACTAATCAAGGTCGGGTGTTACTAAAACCCAAAAGAAACAGTTACTGTTCTCAACGACTAAAACGGAAGACTGCATCAAGCCACTCACCCTTGCACATACTCCTAGCACTCAATACTTCACCAAAACTCTAGAACCTCTTCCCCCAACCGGAACCTGATGCACATGCCGACAAATAAAAGGTTAGGCTAACGCCTAGTGAGTTCAAGAGTTTACATCATGAAATAAATACATTTGCTAAAGGGAGAGAAAGTAGTTTAAATCACAGACCTTCAGAAATATTTACTTTAAATATTCAAACGACACCATTTTTCAAAAGTACACCTTTAAAACAAGGAACCCACATGAACCTTCTTTCGTAAAACCACTTTAATCCCAAACTCACCCAAAACGTGAATAATAAGCAAAACTCCCAATTTATAATAATGCGAAATAAAACTTTACTTCTCAAAACACCCCAAACGTGGGCAGGGCATAATACACAACCCATAAATATTGAGTAAACAATTCCCCATAAGCAAAACTTCACCGAAAGCATGGATGATTAAAATGATACAATTAAATACCCAATTAACACCTTCCGGTGACGGTGGAGAGCCGATTCCATTGTACGTGGCAGAACACAAAGTTAAGCCACATATCCATGTTGTCGAACTACACCTCAGATCGTGACTGTATTGCCTGCTCTGCTGAGCTACACCTCCAGTCGTGACTGTATTGCCTGTTCCGCCGAGCTACACCTCCAGTCGGACTTTATTTCAAGTCCCAAACACCATATCCCTTATTGCCTGCTCTGTCGAGCTACACCTCAAGTATACACGATCTTATTGCCTATTCGGTCTCTAGCGGAGTTTCATCGTCAAGGTACCCACTCGACCCCTAGTGCCTACTCCCTAGCATTCAAGATAGGAGCCTCAACTCCTTACTTGATAACTCTCGATGTCTAACCTCGTGCACAAGAATTAGACATCCAAACACAAGACCCATGGTCTCGAAGTACAACCCATAAAGGTTTCTCTTCGCCAAACAACCGGGACGACACCAATGCCAACACGACATTATTTCCCAAAGTGAGGATCCCAAGAGTCCTCACCATTAAACACGACTGACTTACATGCCTATGGATCCAATGCATTACAGTCTAAAACACATGACTCCTATTGGATGACACACGCACTCAAAACATGTATTCTCCAAAATAAAGTGTGATAAATGCAACTCACACCTAAGACTCCACTTTAAGTCATTAAAACCGGACAAATGTCCTCAAGACTCAATTTAGTCAAAACCGAGCCAAAGACCCAACAATTTACGTAAACCCCCAAATGAAAGTCGGTATAAACATTGAAACACGATTGACCAACTATCATGCAAACCCAACGACCAAAAGTATGATTAACTCAAATCTCATCATTGGTTGAGGCAGACCATTTCCAAATGAACTCGTACCCCTATATTTCCAAAATGCCTCTTAACACGATAATATGCATTTTCCGAAAAGGTTTATAAGGTCAAACACACAAAATGATACTTACGTCAAATCAACTCCAATTATATATGTAAAATCATCGATGAAGCATTTCAACATGATTTATTTACCAAAATTCCCAAAAATCCCAAATGGGTGTTTCACCATGTTTATAAAACTAAACATTTCAAAATAACCAAAACTTATTAGGTGATCAGGAGTTAAAAATTTCACATAAAACACAAAACACTTTAAAATGAACATTTTGGCATGTACACCGTTTTCACAAATCAACTTGAACTCACCTTGCTAGATTTAGGCTAAATCTAGATTTCACCCCAACTTTAGCTCCTTTGAAGAACACTTGAATCTTCAAGGTCAAAACCTCCATAAACCTAGATGTACAAATTCCACTTATAAATAATCACATTCAACCATATAGAATTGATCCCTAAACACATTACATTAAAATCTCCATTTTGGTCAAAACCCTAATTTTGACCTAATTTCTCCAAAACCATCAAATCCGAAATTTGAGAAACCAAACGCTAGGAAATCATCAAGAAGGCATTTAGAACTTATATTAAGGTTTAGAAATGGAGAGGTTAAACTTACCACTTAGGTTTTGGTGAAAACCTAGAAAACCCTAAAATGAAGCTTGAGGTTGAAGATGAAGATGGAGATGGAGAGTTCTTGGTCAAGGCTTTCAATCTACCATATAATGATGGTCTATCCCCACAATACCAAAGGATTTGAGCCAAAGATGCTCCAAAATCACCATAGATGAAGGTAGGTGTTCTTGGGAGAGTTTAGAGAGAGTTGGGAGTGAAAAGGAGAAGTGAGAAATGAAGAATGAGCAAAATCCCGAATTTATCAGCTCTTTTGCCCCCTGGTGCGACATTGACCAGCAACAATGCCCTAGGCATTGTCGCATGGCAATGTCGCCAACCTCCCTATGGTTTCTGACTTTTGCCGCGACAATGACAGGTGCGACTATGACACTGTCATAATCGTCGGGCATTGTAGTCGTGCCCGTACCAAGCCCCGAAACTCGACTTTTTCAGCGCCAATACCCCCGATACTCTAAGGGACTTTAAATAATGATTTCCCACCAAGAATCCCGCCATCTATAAATTATAAAAACGTCCGGGTGGCCTATACTTACCGAAAATTACGGGTGTTACATGAACCACCGCCGAACACTGCCGACGACCACCGACCTGAACCACCGCCGACATAAACAACTTACAAGAAGATTCATGCCAAAATATTCCCAAATCAACAATTTAAAAATAAAACAAGGTTTGAGGAAAACAACCTATTTCACAACTGAGAATTTATAAGAACGACTAAGACTGGAAAACTAAAATCAGCGATCTTCTAAAATAAGCCCCGACTCACACTTCTAGTTCTCCTTATCGGATCCTCCTATTTCACGATCTCTTGAAAAGGTTTTTAATTTTGAAAGAGCAAGGGTTAGACTGAAAGGTCTAGTGAGTTCCCTCTAACAACAGTTCACAAGCCATAACATCATATAAAAGATTTGTAAGCAAATATAATCCAATTCAGTTTTTATAAAAACATCACATCCGCAAATCACGCTTTCGGCACTCACTGAAGTCACACATAGGCGACAACGTGTCTGACTCAAACTGCCTTATTCTGGGACACACCCCCAATTGGCATAAACGGGACACACCCCCACACCCCCCGGTATGAGCGCAGGCGGGACACCCCCCCCCCCCCGACTTAGGCCATACTCGCCTACTACAATGTATGCATACATTTCCACGTGTCATGAACGATAAAAACATAACTCGCTTTAAGCATTAAAAACATAACCCGCATTAAACAATAAAATATAACTCGCATTTACCACCATCTCGCATATATCATATATTGCGTAAATCAACAATAAGGGTCGGGTTAGAAAAATCACCTGTCGCCCATTTGCTTACTTCTCTAAACGCGCCCAACCGAAATTGATTACCTATGGTTAAAGGATCAGTAGTGCACAGTTATTCACATGACCAAAGGTTACACGGACACCCCCTCGGGATCAACTCTAAACATATTACAAAAGAAACCTCATGGGCCTCGGCCAGAGTTAAAACTTCGAACAGGCGGTGGCGGTTGACATTACCCGGGTTAGTCCCGGCTCACAACCCGTCTCCCGGGTCCTACAGCCGACTCTCGGCCCCAACCCGTCTCCCGGGTCTCAAGCCGACTCCCAGATCCATCTCGTTTCCCAGGTCTCAGCCGACTCCCGGCACCAACACCCGATCTCCCCGGGGCATGTAACTCCCGGGAGCCCCGTCTCCCGGGGTCCCTGCCCGGTCCCATTACTCTAAATCCCAGTGGAGTCACCCGGGTCACCCCCCGTCGATCGACTCTCGTGGATTCTTAACTAGTTCGGCTGTGCCAACCTTTAGGCAGCGACGGCGACTCGACATTCCCCACGGGAAGACGATTTCCAGCGATTGGAACCGTCACACAAACCCACTAAAACCCACACCTCACAACCCATTAATCTCAATCGATTTGAGATAACTTTTTAGGACTTAAAATTCCATTTTACCCCACATAATATGAACACAGATTTCTCTTTTTTAATCAAGACACAGATGATAGACCACACATTTTTCAACAATAGGAGACATCAATCAAGAGAACTTACCTTGAAGAGATTGATGTAGGATTGATTTCAATTGCAACTTTCCCCTTTGATTTCTTTCCTAAAAAATTGCCTTTCACCTCCTCTCTAGCGATTCTTCTCAGCCGCCATCCAAAAATTAGGGATAAGTCTCTAGGGCTAACTTCATCTTATCCAACTTTACAACAAGCTCCTCACACTTTTGGGCTCTTTATCAACCACACTCCCAAACTCTACATTTATTCCAAATGAACCCGGTTGTTACAGCCGACCACCGCCGACCATCGCCGGTCAGAACCACCACCGATCACTACCGATGTTAACCACCACCGACCACCTCCGACTACCCACCGGTCTGAACCACCGCTGACCACCACTGATCTGAACTACCGCCGACCACCGCCAATCTGAACCACCGCCGATTTGTATCACCACCAATCTGAACCACCTCCGACCACCGTCGATCTAAACCACACCAACCACCGCCGATTTGAACCATCGCCGACCACCGCCGATCTGAACCATTGCCGATCTCGACCACCGCCGATCTGAACCACCACCAATCTGAACCACCGTCGACTAACGCTGATCTGAACCACCGCCAACCACATCCGAAAGGGTATTTTGGTCATTTACCAATATTCCATTCAAATCCCAAAGCTACATTATGTGAACCAAACAGAAAGATTCCAATTCCCTTAACAGGTTCCATTCCAATTCTATCAACCAAACATGTGGTCAAACCTGACAACATTCTATTCCAATTTCTTCAAAGTTAAATTCTTTTTGACAGATTCCATTCCATCCAAAAACATTCTGCGAACCAAATGCCACCTTAGGGTTTTATTGCTTTACGTCTTCAACAGTCTAACTCCAAGTATATAATCTTAAAAAAAAGGATAAATGGTGACAAACTAGTTTATACAAATAGTACTCACTGAATCTATTGTAATTTATGGTTTCACTTTCATTGGATATACTGTTTGGTAAAACGCCTCGATCATTAAGGCCATAGTTTGATATGAACTTTTCTCATTTCTCCATCGATCACTGAAAGTGAAAACTCGATCAAAATCTTTCATTTAAAGTTTCAACCTGACCAACCCACATGGTTCGGATTGAGTTATACTTTTAGAACATTTTGAATGAGTTGAAAATTTTCAAACTGCAGTTATCGGAGTGGATTGTTCAAAAGTCTTCAAACCAACCAATCTAATACATGTACACCCCTAGATAATATCTAACAAACCATATCATTCAACAAATTCCCGGTGCTTGAAGTCGGAAATTAATTTTCGGTCTTTCATCAAATTAAGGTATATTACAAAACCTGTTCTTTAATTTGTAGCGTACGTTTTCAAGTATTCTAATAAACCTCAATATTATTGTACTGTTTATAGAGATGACCAAATGGACGCGTCCCGGCCTGGGACCGACAGAGGATTTGAGACCGACTTGGGACCAAGCCCGACTTGACCCGGTAGAGACTGGTTATGGCCCGGGCGGTCCTTAACTGGTTATGATTTCATCCAAAACACAAGGCTCGGCCTGGACTGGCCCGGGACCGGCCCGATTTTTTATTTAAAATTTATTTTAAATGTACTTTTAAGTATATTTTTAAGTAAAAATGTATTTGTTAGTATATTTGATTGACCCGATTATAATAAAATGTATTTTATTAGTGGATTTGATGGACCTAATTATAATAAAAACATATTTGTTAGTGTGTTTGATTGACCAAATTCTTGAAAAAATATTTTTATATGTTAAAAATCGATTTAAAAAAAAATTAAGTGGGACTGTTTGGGCCTGACCCTTGACTGGGACCGGGATCGGTAACCTTAACAGCTAAAGCTTAACCGAGCCTACCGTTTTGGGTCGAGACCGGTTACACCGTGACTGTTTGGAACCGACACCGATTTAGGCTAGACTCTGGACTGATTTTTTTGGCATCTCTATTGTCGTATGCTAAATTGATTGATTTCATCTTTAATTTTAAGTTTAAATTTTTGTGTAAGTTTTGCTTTGAAATCAAAACCTCAACAAATTTATATTATAACTTTGTGTGTTTCATCATAAATGTTTGATTTTATATCACAAATTTATATTATAACAGTTATAAACCACATGTTTTCAAAAAGTTAAATGTTAGAGCATCTCCAATGCATAACCAATTAATGGGTTTTTACTATTTGAAAAAGCTTTTAAAAAGGTTTTGATGCATTTGGATGAAAAGCTTTTTGTTGGAAAGGTTGGAGTTCTCCAACCTATTGAACCAAAGACTTTTTCTAATTATATTTTCATTTTACACCATCTCTTAATCATATTTTCATTTTATCTTTTATCATGTTTTGATTATTTAATCTAATTATTAAATATCTATAGTAAAACAAAATATATTTTATAAATTAAATATCTAATTTATTAAATAGAAGTAAAAAAAAAATAACCCCCTATTTCTCTTTACTTTTATTAACATACATCTTGTTATTTTTAAATATCGTTTAATGTGTTGTTTTAAAATATTTGAATTATGGTTTTAAAAAAATATCACGTGTGTCTTAAAATGACAAATTAAATGAGGGACTTTTATAAAACATTTTAAATAGATGATGATAGATTTTAATGTAATTGATTAAAAAGCTTTAGAAAGGGTTTTTTGCATTGGAGAAGGTGTTTAATGATAGGTTTTTGTTAAAAAAAGTTAGTGGAAATATGATGTGGCAAAGTAAAAAGTCATTGAAAGACTTATGCATTGTGGATGCTCTTAGGCTGAGGACTGACCGATTGAGGTGGCTGAGCTGGGCTGGGCTGCGTCACTTTTGGACTAACCCATATGTTTTCAAAAAGTTAAATGCTGGAAATATCAACCTACTTTTATAAATTTTTTTTAATTATAGCATTATATTTTTATTTTTCTTATTACAATAATATACTTTTAAATAACTTTATTATTAGGGTATTGTTTTTGAAAAATTTATTAATTATAGAAATCAATAACCATATTCCCATGTCATTTATTTGTGCAGGTGGGATGTCCACGTACAACATATTGTTGATATGAAATTATTTCAAGGTTCTAAAAAAACGCTTTGGTGTCATCATTGGCTCTGAGGCGTGACCTTGCCGTCGCGCTTACCCCTAATGGCGTGCTATGGCACACCATGGCTTGCCATATTACAAATCTGTGTACATTCGATTAGAATTTACCTATTAGTATCGTTTAGAATTTGCCAATTAATATCTATTAGAATTTAGAATTTTTTTAATTGTTTTATATGAATTTAAAATGTTATTATAACTTTAATCATTATCGTTCAAGATACTGACATAACCACACACACACATACACATACATTATATATAGATTTACCGCTTTAAGCCACGCCTTGTAAAACGCCATGGTTTCGCCGTAACTCGTAAGACTTGAGGCTTGACCTCGCCACGCCTCAAGCCATTTAGAATCTTGTATTTTTTATTGTACTTTCAAAATTTTGACTTTACATATTATTTAATAGATATATTAATCATTTAGAAAATTTCTAAAATATTAATTAATATAAAAAAATATTTTGAAAATGTTAAAATATTAATTAATATAAAAAAATACACTTGTAGAGCATAATCTATCTCGTTAACATTTCGAAAATGTTAAAAAAATATGTATGTTTTGAACAAAGAATATATGAAGTGTTACGTTTTTACAAACACAATATTTATCTTTAAAAGAATATATCATATTTGTTTTAAAAAGTTTGACTTGACATATTATTTAATAAATATATTAAGTTAATTTGAAAATTTCTAAATTATTCATTAACACAACAATATTAAGAAGACTTGTATACTACAAGAAAAAGCTTGGTTAGTGACCAAGAAATAGTGGTCACTAAATTGAATATGTTTGTGACCAAAAATAGTGGTCGCTAAATGGTAATCATTAATCATAACGTTGAAGGGTTAGTGATCATTAATAGTGGTGCCTAAATTGTAAGGGTTAGTAACAAAAAATGGTTGTCACTAAATTAAGTGTTTGAAATAAATTTGCTATTAAGGGTCGAAATATAAAACAAATTAAAAGTGTAGGGTCTAACATTGCCAAGTCTGTAACCTTACAAACAAAACACACGCAGATCCATATGACCCGACTTTATAAACCATGACCCGCCATCCCTCATCCCGTCAGAGCCCTAATCTCCCCATTGTTCAAACAACATGTAAAATCAGAGTCAAGATCATGTGAAATCAGAGCCGGAGCCCTCGAATCATCGTGCAAATCGTCTCCCCTTACTGTCATTCTTCCAATATTTGCCTCTCAGATCGTCGTGGCCTCTATTCGCTGTTACAATTCTCAACTCGAATCGGTAAGCATTGTAACACGAAATTGATTGATTTTCGCTTGGTTAATTATGATGGATGCTTGCTGGTTCTTATTTATTTATTTACTTATTTATGTATTGCTGGTTCTTTTCTATCTGTTAAACGCGATTCACATATGTGTTAGGTTTCTGTATTGCTCAGAAGTTCGTTTTTCGGTTGTTCTGTGTTTGTGGAGCTTTGGCCTTTGAGTAGATATGTTATTGAAATGCTGAAGAGATGGATGTTTTGTCATATAACTGAGTCGAGAGGCCTAAATGCAAAAGCAGAAATTTTGGGAGGGAGGGAGGTGGAAAAAAA
Organism: Arctium minus; assembly: GCA_954870635.1. Classification (NCBI taxonomy): domain Eukaryota; kingdom Viridiplantae; phylum Streptophyta; class Magnoliopsida; order Asterales; family Asteraceae; genus Arctium; species Arctium minus. Next base: position 114,679,053 of record OX941080.1, on the reverse strand, counting down.
TGTTGGATATCATAATTTGCTTCTTTTATTAGCCATTCTTTGTTGGATCTTGAGTGACAACGTAAAGATCATTAATAGTTTATTTAAATCAATATGCAATGCGTTCTGCCTACCAATTGTGTTCCCTTTCTTGGGTTTTCATGGGTTTTTGTGTTTTTTTTTTTTTTGTGTGTGTGTGTGTGTGGGGGGGGGGGGGGGGGGGGGGTTATGGGAATGGAAGAGGCAGTGGGAGTTGCAGCAGAAAGCAGATGTTAGTGATGATGGATGAAAATGAGTTGAGCCACCAATCTCTTGCTTGGACTATTGGTCATCACATAGATTCCAAGATGCTTATCTGCACCATGCAGGATGTGTTCGAAATGTGAGGCATACCCCCTGTCTGCTGGGATATATATTTACTTGTTTTGCTGCTATGAATCTCGCTTTGCGAGAGAAAAAGTTCATGAGTTATTTGTTTATAGTTACTGATGTCACATTTTGATCCCTCTGTTCTTTAATTCCAGATGTTGGCATTACATTTCTTTGTCTTATAGATAGAAGCATAGATGCACAGATAAGCTGTATGCATCTTCTTGGGGTAGCAAGTCTCTCTCTCTCTCTCTCTCTCTCTCTCTCGCTAAAATTTGGTAATCTTTGATAGTGGAAATGGTTCTAAAATTTATTTCCTTATTTCTGATAATTACAGCAGCTGAGCTGATAAAGTAACTCAAAGAAAGTGAGAACTGAGAAGAAGGCAACCATTGACTTGTTGAAGAAAGCTAAAACTACCTGCAGCAATTATGGGGTACGATTCCCCTTGTATGTTTGAATAATTTAGATTTTGTGATACCCGCTTATGTTCTTGCTAACTTGCAGATCACAGCAGAAGGAATGACACAGGTTGGAGACCCTAAAGTGGCCACACAACTTTATGTTGCAAAGTTTTGATACTTACGGACTTTATATATCATATTTCTTTAAGTTGTATTCCATATGATCGTCCTGGTTGACAAACTACTTTAAAATTTCAGAAACATTGTACAACACTTATACTAAATTGAAGCCATCTTTTCATTTACCATTAATTAACAAAACACAAATCCCATGATGATTTTCTCCATTTTTTATTGTTATTGTTCTTGTTAATTAAGGAACTCTTAAAAGGGTCTTCCTTGGGAAACAAAAGGGGCATACCAAAGAAAACATTCGAACTCGAAGTTTCAGTTTGTTTTCTATTTGAATTTCAGTGATGTCTTATTGAACAAATCATAGTTGGCTTTGATTGCATATTAACCATTACTGTTGCAAAAAGATTACCAAAATAAACACTATAAGTTGCATGTACACGTGGTTTTGGGCAAATTGTGGATTGTGAATGCAAGAAAACTGTTGCCCTTTGCACTCTTTGTCTCGAATTGTTTAGTCTTGTAAATTCTAGTGTTTATCTTTTCCATCTTTGCAAAGATCGATGATGATGATGGTTTCACAAGTGCACAACTCATTTGAATTTTGCTCTGTTTTTCAAGATTTGATAGAAGTTGCCAATGTGCATGATTCTGAGAAAAACATTATGCTCAAGTCCTTTTTGTGTGTCATTCTAGTTTCACATTTCATGATATTTTTTTGTGAAAACAGATTGGAGATCGGTTTACTGTGAGAGTGAGGATATCCAACACTTCAGCTGCTCGTGTATATTTTGAACACTTCATCGTCAAAATCCCAAATGAAGAGGTTACATTTATCCTTAGATTTTTAATCCAGCGGCATACCTGTGTGGGTCCTTTGGTTAAACGACCTTCTGTCAGATTTTATTTTTAAATCCATGACCTTCTGACATATTTGAGAACGCCACAACTCATATGAAGAATGACTTCAGAAACCTGTCAGAAGGTCATTGATTTAATTAAAATCTTATTCAAGGTTTATGTCAAAAGACCAGACAATCTTGTGTTCTCAAGGGGTTATTTAGGAGAGTAACTTTCTGACACATTTTTCTAAATGCCCTTCGGGAAGATTTAAGAATGCCTCTGTCTAACACAAGAATGTGTCGGAAGGTTATTCTCCTATATAACCCGTTGTGAAGTCGGGGCAAGTAATCGATAGAAGTTGGAAGTGTTTTCGGTTTTACCCGTTTAATTTCCATTCACCCCTAATGACTCCGGTTAGAAGATCCGGATCACCACAGGTCGGCTTGCCATTTACTTGATTGTAAGAACACATAACACTTGAACCTGGCATCTGGTTCTTGTAATTGGTCTACAACATTTGATGTTTCATTCACAGTTTATTTTATCATTTTTGTATGTGAAATCCCTATGTAATTGTCATGTAATTTGGATCTAAGTCTTCAATAAGGCAATATCATATTTTATCCCTATGAATATTTCAATTGGAGAATTAGTTACAAATTTAATTTGGTTTTTCATGTAGGGGGTTCTGTGGAGAAAGGACTTCAACATCATGGAAGAAGCTGATGGTGTTAGCAGGGGAATCTCCATAGACGCCGATGATGTTATGGTTAATGGTAGCACCCTAGAGATTCACTTGTACTGGGTTGGGAAGGGGACTACTGCAATTCCAGATCGAGGTGTATATGGACCTCTTATATTCGCTATCACAATAACACCAAGTTAGTACATTCTTACTATCACCTGTTCCATTTTCATTTTTCTCACTTTCAATCATCGCAGATCTTCAATGGTGTTGGCACGGATGTTGTATGTTCGTCTGAAACCAGAGTTGGTCATAATGTTTAAATGCTTCGTTCTTTTGAATAGATCAGTTATGCGGCAAAATTCTTATCTTTGCATTACAAGGTATATGCAGAACATCTCTTGGAGCCATTGCTGCAGACAATGCTTGCATTATCGGGACCCAAAACCATGATTTTGGTATCGCTTAACAACATATAATCACTCGACTCGTTCGTTGTTATGGACATTTGGTTTTAGTAGAAATTCGGTTCATATTTTAGATTTTCATTGTTATAAATCATTAGGTTTTTTATTTTAATGCAATAACAATTATAGTAGAAATTAGTTAATTTTTTTTTCTTCACATTTTATATTTAGTGACCACTTTCTTTTGTCACTAACAAATACTAACACTAGTGACCACATATTTGGTCACTAATGGATGCTAACGGACTTTAACGGAGCCGTTATCTTGAACTCAATTAGTGACCTATTTTGTGGTGGTCACTAATTTGGTCACTAATTTAATTAAGTTAGTGACGACTTTCTCCGTTTAGTGACGATAATTAGTGACCAAATTAGTCGTTACAAACACAGTGACCACTCTATTTTTGTTACTAATTAGTGACCATTTTTTTATTTGGTCACTAACGCAAATCAGTGACGGACCTTTAGTGACGAAAAGTGACCACCCAAATTTTGGTCACTAAAATGCAACCAATTTTATATTGTTAGTGACCAAATTTTTTTCGTCACTAAATAACAATTTTCTTGTAGTGGTAGATCAAGCAATGAAAATAAGAAGTGTTACGTTTTTGTACATAAAAAAATATTTCTTGAGAAAAGAATTGGGAGGGGGGTGGGGGGTTGAGGAAACAATTAAAGTTTTCTGAAATAGTTTTTATTTGTACCATGTAATTAGAATGACGTTTCATCTACATTTCATTTAAGCCATGTAAGCATAAAAAGTGGTGGGGGGTTAACTGATTAAAAAAGTAAGAAGTTACATATTGTTATAATGAGTAGGTTTTTCAAAATACAATGCTTTTATTTAAAAATAATTTGAAAGTACACAAATGTAATAAGGACAAATGAATGTACAATGCTATAATAAATTTTTTTATAAAATTAAGTTGTTATTTCATGCATTTAGCTGTTTTAAAAAATAGAGTAAATTACGTGTTTGGTTAACGTCTGAAGTTTTTTTTTTCTTAGGTGTAATTACAGATTTAAGCCTTGTGTTATTGTAATAACCCAATTTTTTTAAATATAACTCCCATAGATATATAAAACCATAAAGTCTAATTAGTTCATCACAACGGAACCTTTCAAGATGACAAAACTTATGGAGAAAAAGTCTAAATCAAGAATCACAAAAACACTCGAGAATCACTCCTCGACATTCTTTTATTCTTCGGGATTCAGGTCCTAAGTCTTCTCTTTTCCCTTACTACTACTCCCGAATATATGATGACCTAGTTGTATAATTATTTTGAAAAGGAGTTGAGTGAGCCTAAGGCTTAGTGAATTCATGATTTTAATGCATGTACGATATCAATAAATAGATTTAGATTTCACAAAGCATCATAAATTTATGAATTATGATGCATACGCTGAAAACAACATAATTCACAAAGCTAACGACGTTATGGGAGGTGTCTACCTCGCACAGTGGCAAACTCACATAACATGTACGCGCTTACAACTTAGACAAGCTCACAAAACATGTTGGTCTTATTGGTTACAGACTCACACCGTAGTACACCCTCGTTTGCCACACAAATACACAAAACACATATATAAAAATATTACACATTTTATGAAGATGCGACATATTAAAAATCTCGAATAGCCTCAAGCAAGCTTCTATATATTATAAATGATGCATGCAACCTTTTCTTAGAATAAAGAGTAAATTACCTTTTTCGTCCCTGTGGTTTGTTGAAAAGTGCGGATTTCAACCCTATGGTTTTAAAATTTCGGTTTTCGTCCCTATGGTTTACAATTCATTTCTATTTTCGTCCCTGAGGCCTTTTAACTAAGAAGGACTAAAATAGAAATAAATTGTAAACCATAGGGATGAAAAAAGTAATAATATTTATATCACAAGGACGAAAAAGTTAACGAATAAAAAACCATAAGGATGAAAATTATAATTTCAAAAACATAAGGATGAAAATAGAAAAGTTCAACAAACCATAGGGACTAAAAACGTAATTTACTCTAGAATAAATAACGTGTAACTCACAGTTCTAGTCGTAGCCCATACCGTTTTTTGAACTGACTAGCGTCTCCCTTACAAATCGAAGACCATAATTTTAATTTTAGAATAAAATACGACACTACTCCATACGATAATCTTAAATTATCCATGAGTTGGTGTTTGATTACTACTTGTTTAAACATGAACCTCCACACACACACACACACACACATATATATATATATATACCTATATATATGTGGGTTAAATCATGTGAGAACCAAAAAAAGTTGTGAACCGTGAAACCGAAGTAAACCCTAATTTGGTTTTGATCCTATGGTTTAAATTTAAAGCCGTTTTTAATTAAAAAAGGCATAAATGTTATTTTCCTAACAAAGATTCCCAAATGAAATACATAATCACCATGCTACTTCATGTCATACAATAAAACACAATTTTCATTTATATGCTATTTCACCCCATGAAATCCAAGATAATTTTCATATGTATGTTATTTCACTACATGAAATCAAACACAACTTTCATCTGTAATCTATTTCATCTCATGAAATCAAACACAATTTTCGTCTATATGTTATTTCACCTCAAGAAACCAAACACATATTTCGTCTATATGTTATTTCACCCCATGAAATCTAACACAATTTTGAGGAACAAAAAAAACCCAAAATCTGTGAACAGACTTATACTCTTGAAGGGAGATGTGGATGGTTTCTCAGAAGGTGGCTTCAACACCGTTGCAAATCTCTCTTCGTCTATATATTCCAAGAATTGATTGGACATCAACACCAAACTAAAAGAAAAAGAGATTCAACGGATGAAAGGAACCCTAAATTGAATCCAAACACTAAAGCAAAATAAAATTTACCTTACCAAATGAATGCTAGATTGAAAAATCGATTTTTGGCAGCGACGATCTTTTGGAGGACAATGTCAGGCTTGTCATTGTCATCATCATCAGGTAGCGGGAGAACGATTTCCACAGCAGAAGAGAGAATCTCCCGAGAATGAGCAAAAAATCGATTTAGTTCCAAGAAAACCCAAAATCAATTATCAAATCAAGAAAAACGAGATTAGAAGGATGAAAGGAACCCCAAAATTGAATCCAAACACTAAACCAAAATCATATTTATCTTACCTTCTAGTGTCGCCAAGTAGAGCTAACTTGAAGGAAATCGAAGGTTTTCACGGTTGTTGTGATTGCAATTGTGTGATAGAGCGGGTTGTGAGACGATGGATGCGACAGAGGCAATGGAAGGTTTTCAATCGAAGACAATGGAAGGTTGTGGTTGTGAGACGTAAGACGATGGCGGAAAATTGAGTCCAGAGGCGGTGGAAGACGATGGATCCATGAGGTTGAGGGGACGATTGATGCGATGGGGATAATGAAAAAGGGGGTGGGCCGATGAAGCCCTATTGATCTGATTTAAAAACCCAAGAATGCCCTTCCAATTTCAAATATAGTCCATAATAAACTATAAGTTTCTAAGTTATTTCAAAAATGCCACTGTCTTTCATGTCCATAGATTAAAATCAATAAATTGCTTAGATAGGTTTTCACGATTCTCTACCTTTTTATGATTCTTATTTGATTATTGTCCTATATATATGTGTGTGTGTACGCACCAACAGTGCATGACTTTGCATGAATGACATATATATATATATATATATATATATGCATCCTATCACATGGTAGATTACATATATATATAAACCATGCAACTCCTTCATATATCTATACCATTTCTTTTACTTAAGTTGTATTTGGGAGCATGACCAGACTATTGATTTCTAAGTTATGTTTAAAGAAAACTTTCACTTAATTCATAACATTTAAGGGACGAGGGTTTACCAAGACCCATGATCGTCCAAGGGAGTTCCACCCCCATTTTTTTCCCTACTCGTCCCTCCCTTTCAACCCAATCCACACCGAGCACCCCATTGCTCGAATGGATTGTTACCGAGAGTATACCTCGACAACATCGAGAGCACTGGTTGGGGAACCGCTACAGTTTATTGTTGAGGCCATCGAAACCTCAATGGAACTCTCAGAAATGATTAAAACATCTAAAGTCATGAAATCGAAGTGATCGAGTTTAGAAAAGCTTACCGAAAACACGTCGAACAATTTGTGCTTCACCAACCTATCGTTGTCTTTCACCTCTCTTATATGAGCTTCCTTCCTTGAGAGCTTTTTTTTACCTAAGCTTGTTGACCTACCCCCTATATATACTTGACCGCAATGACGGTTTTGAATTAGTTGAATGGACAAAGCCGTGGGTTATTTCTTCCGGCCGTTCAAGCCCTTTGACATGCCAATTTTTAAGAGCTTTGCCGCAAAACATCCCAAACCTTCCCTACTTGACATACCAGATCCTTAATGATATAAAATGTTTTTTATATTAACAAAGTAGATTTATTTTACAAGGGTTATCACACGTATGTATTTTATAATGCTTTTGGTCACTTATCCTAGTTTTTCGTTAAAAGTTTTATGTTACATACGTAACTTAGAGGCATGTTAGTCATATTCCTTAATTTTTATTTGCAAATTAAAAACAATCATCACGAAACCAATTAATGAATCAATTGATGTCGTGTGTCCCTCCTCTCCCCCTTCACTTCCCATTTGTTGTTAACATATTTTCGCAACCCCACCCCTATTCAAACCCCACCTGCAACCTATTTTTCTTAACGCAAACAACAAGAATTAATTTCACATGACCATCAAGACATGAACCCTAAGAGCATCAACATCAAGAATACAATAATAAATTTATGAAATTTCACTCAAGAAGTTTGTGATATAAAACTCATATAAATCAGAAATGCTAAATCTAAATCAAAATAAACAAAAACCCTGAATCAAATTTAAACAAAAACCTAAATACCGAAACCCTCTGTCAACTCATGGTCTCTCTATGTGTTCTATTTTCCCCATTTCATATGTAAAAGTATTGTAAAAATAAGACAAATGTTGATATCCAGAGATAGCCCTTGAAGAAAAACCAGAGACCTTAACCGAAAGATAATCAGACAAGGCAGAGACCCCGACCACCCCTCGAACTACCTCTGGACTAAAATGAAAGAACTTTTCTCTCTAAGTGTGATGCTCCCAAGCCTAACCGTTTCCGTCCAAAGTTTGTTAGTGCAATTTACTCGTGAATTATCCTCATTGGACTGTGCATTGACTTTCTCCCTTTGTAATCGTATCACTTGAAATCACTTTTCATTGTGTAATCTTACCATATCTTTGTGAATTAGAGGGAGAGAGTTTTGTGAGATTATTACACACACTTACTGTGTGAGTACTTTGAAGATCATTCCAAGTGTAATCAATCTCAATCAATACATATGACGATGGTGATTCATTTTTACTCATCGTTTTATTCTTCTTGCCTATTTGATCTAAATCTGCTTCCGCTAACAATTCTTAAAGTAGATCATTAAATTAAGAATCTCGGGTCAAACAATTGGTACCAAAGCAAATTGGTTAGAATTAATCAAATCGATTGAAACTGAGTTGATTGTTTCTCAATTTAATTAGACACAATATTTGAATATGAAGTTTCTCAATTTAAAACCCTATTTCACTGAAATTTGTGATCGATTTTTTAATTTTATATCAATTAGTGGTAATCTGTGATTTGAAGAACAATGTGTATTGATTCTGCGAAATCAATGGCAAACAATTTCTAGCACACTTATAGTGTAGTAAGGGTGTGCAAAACAATTCCGAACCCGAACAGAAAATAAGGTGTTTGTGAAAAACCCGAATACTTCGAATCCGAAAATACGAAACACGAATTTTGGGGGATATTTGGGTTCAAATCAAGTTTGATCTTTAGCCACCTGGCTCATCCGAAAACTCAAAATAATATACATATATATATATATATTGAATATTATATAAATATATTTATTTATCTAACTATCTTTTGAAACTCGTAAATTCTAGTCGGTCGAAATGTTTTCTAATTTTTAAACGATTTCATAATCTCTTAATCGATTTAATTCATCATCAAAATCGATTGAATTTATACATAATTTTTGCATTATAGCAATACCCGACCGACATCAACCCGAAAACGGACCAACCCAAACCCGAAGAAATCCAAAATCCGAAACCATTGATTTTCATATCCGAAATCCGATCGGGTTTTTGGTTTGCCCATCCGAACCCACCTCCCCGCCCAATGCACATCCCTACAATGTAGGATCTCTCACTAAACCACCAACTCTACTCTGAGAAGAGTACACACAATGGAAGATGTGCAAATATGTACAAATTTATGCATAAATGGTCCTTTTGTGCCTACAGTTCTTGTTCCAACTATTCCTGAAATTCCAGCTTACTACAGTCCAAAAGATGAGTAATGGAGCAAGGAGGACATTGAGAAGATTAAGGCTGATAAAAAGGCAAAAAAGTTACTCATTATGGCCTTCCCCAAGGAGATTATTCAATCTCTAGACTCTTGCAATTATGCCAAGGAAATTTTGGATGAGTTGGCTAATCAGCTTGAAGGAGGAATACACAGAAAAATGGAAGGGTGCAGTATGTTATAGAATATAAAAGCTTCTTAGCTCTACCAGAAGAGACCCTGCAAATGACTTATGATCGCTTCAACACTCTGGTGAACAAATACAAAAAGAATGATGTTATTCGTTCCAGAGAGAAGCACAACTCGTTTCTGAAAAGTTTTAGTGATTAATGGTCGCAACTATCAATTTATTTTCAAGCCAACCAAGATCTGGAAGTTTGGTCTCCACATGATGTTTATGGGACACTAGCTTCTCAAGCAAAAGAAATTAACAAGAAGAAGTCATCTCCGGGTGGCTCTTTGGCCCTTGTCTCTAAAGAAAAGGTGTAGACAAAAGTTAGCTCATCCAGAGACAATGAGAAGATAAAGAGCAATAAGAAGGCCCTGGTGATTGAAAGTGATACAGAGGCAGTTGTAACACCCTCAAATTTGGAAAGAGAAACTAATTAAAATTTTCAATAAATACATCGAATAAAGGGTAAATTCTCTTTTTACAATTCAATACTCGAAGTACCCCTGATGGGAATCTAGATTTAACCTCAACCAATAATAATTCAAGTCTTATACAAGACTAAATAAGGTCGGGTGTTACTTAACCCAAATACAAGTTTCTATTCCCAAGATGAATGTGGAAGACTTCACCAAGCTACTCTCTCTCGTGCATATAAGTAGCACTCATATCTTCACAGTGTCGCTAGTACCATTCCTCAACCGGGACCTGATGCACATGCCGACAAATAAAAAGGTTAGGCTAACGCCTAGTGAGTTCAAGAGCTTTCAACATGAATCAATATAACGTTAAAAGGAAAGAATGCAACTTAAATCATAATCCTTCTAAATGATTTACATTAAATTTGAAAACGACCCGTTTTCCAATAATACACATTTTTAAAGACGAACGCCCCAATACAAAACATTCTTCAAAAGTGATGCAACCCAAAACTCACTCAAAACATGAATAGAAATCGAACCCCCAATTTATGAAAACGTGGATAAAACTTTATATCCCGAAACACCCAAAACACGGGTGGGGCATAATACTCAACTCATAAATCATGGATAAAAATCCATATATATAAAATGTCACCGAAAACATGGGTACTAAAACTCAATACCCAAAACAACCCCTTTCGATGACGGGGGATACCCGAATTCCATCGAATGTGGTGGCACACAAAGTTAAGCCACTTATCAATGTTCTCGACATTCACATAGGGCCATGGATCCCCATATACGGCTCCTCTGAGCAAGTACCGTAAGATACCCAAATGACCCTAGTGTCTACTCGACCTCTAGATGATTGTCACCACAAAAGCCACAAGTCCCCATATCTAGCTCACCATGGGCACCACCGTATGACTTAGCTCCGAATACGACTCTGTAGAGCACCACCACAAGCTTACATAAAAACATGACTTGGGGACCACTCACTAGACTCAAACATGGACATCAAAACTCCATGATGAATAAACATACCTGATTACACAGGCATCAATTTCAACCACCCACGATCTATACCTAGAGCCCTTCACCATAAATATTTCCAGTCTCAAAACATGGATAAAGTTCCCAATTAAACCAACTGACTGACTCGTATGCTTATTAATCCAATTCATTACAGTCTAAAATGTTACATGACTCCAACGAATGAAGTAACACATTCAAAACATATAATTCTTAAATAAGATGCAACTAAGTACACCATACGTTAAAGGCTCCTTATCGAGCTGCTAAAACTGAATAAATTTTCTAAAGACTCATCTGAGTATAAATCAATCCCCAAAGGCATAATAAATGTTTGGCTAAAATACGGGAGCCAATATGGTTACATAACCCAAATTACATCTTTTCCCAAAATCTTTGTCTCACAAATCATAATAGGCCTTCGGCCCAAAACCAAAAAGGTTTACAATTTAAAAAATGTTCACAAGGTTGGGAATGACTAAAATTCAAATGACTCACACGTTCGTATTTTTAAAATGTACCATTACACAAACGATGCATATTTCCAACAAACACTAAAAGTGCATTTTGACCAAATATTCTCCATTTATGCAATAAATCATCAAAACACTTTCATTTATGACTTATTTATCAAAATGCCCAAAAATCCCAAATATGGGTGTTTTACAAGGTTTATAAAGCCAAACACCTCAAATAATAAAAACCCACCAAATAACTCAACAATTAATAATTTCATGTAAAATATGTAAAAAAATTTAAATGGACATTTTGGCATGTACACCGTTTTTACAAATCAACTTGAACTCACCTTGCTAGATTTAGGCTAAATCTAGATTTTCCCCAACTTGAGCTCCTTTGAAGAAGTTTGAATCCTCAAGCCACATCTTCCAAAAACCTAGATCCACAATTTTCCAACCATAAATATTCATATTCAATCGTCTAGAATCGTTCCCCAAACATTTTATATCAAAATCTCCATTTTGGCCAAAAATCCTAATTTGACCTAACTTCCCCAAAATCATCCAAACCAAAATTTGAGAAATATAAACACTAGAGAGTCATCAATGGAGAACTTATAACTCATAATAAGGTTTAGAATTAGGAGGATGAAATCATCACTTAGGTTTTGGTGAAAACCTAGAAAACCCCAAATTCCTTGAAGATGGAGGTGATGATGATGAGCTCTTGGCCTTTGCTTCTAATCCACCACCAAATACTATTGAATCTTCCCAAAACTAACAATCTAACCTTGAAAATCTCTCAAAAACGAAACCATAGCATTTTGAATTGCCCAAAACAGAGTGGAAATGAACAAGATATGACCAATTGAAGAAAATCCCGATTTTATGCACTGCAGGTCTGGCGCGACCTAGACATGCGACAGTGCCCTCTATCACTGTAGGGGGAACTGTCACCCAGGATGTACCAAGGGCCTGTTGTCTCTTGCGACCCTGCCATGCTACAGTGCCCTATGGCACTGTCGCTGGGCAAGTAGCCAAACTCGTACCTAGAGTTTTTCGACCGTTCTTTGACCTCTTTCTTGACGACTTTTCGACCGTTTTCCCGGCCGTTCCTCGATTGTTCTTCTAGCCATTCCTCGTCCTTCTCTTAGAACATTTGATGCCATTATTCCATTTATTGTGCCATTGTTATAATTTTATGGCACATTCGTTGGGACGACTGAACACTCGGTAACGCCGGTGCTATTGTGACATATGTCACAACTACATGGAACTATAGTCGGGACTACCACACTTTCAGTACCATCTGTGCTATTGTGACAGATGTCACAACCACATGGCACTATAGCCAAAACTATTACACTTTCATTACCATTTGTGCTATTGTGACATATATCACAACCGGTCACAACCACATGGCACTATAGCCAGGACTACCACACTTTCAGTACCATTTGTGCTATTGTGACAGATGTCACAACCACATGGCACTATAGCCATACTCCATATTTGGTTCTTCATTTACCGATTCACCCAGTTCAATACTTTTCCTCCATTAGGATAAAAATCATGATGTTACAATCCTCCCAACCTTATAAAATAGTTCATCCACGAAATCTAGTTCATACAGAAAACATTTTAATACCATACAAAACTTATTGGATTCCCTCGATTCGCAGAAGTAGCTTGGTCCTTTCTTGCAATAGTTAAACATTGACAAGAAAAGTGTTCTAAAAATTGATGGAGTAATTTCTAGCCATATGATCTCAGTTGCCTCCCAACCTTAGGTGACACGTACTACCTTCAGGGTAGCTTGTGACCTCAACTTCTCATTGACTAATTCATCTCAATTCAGCATGATTCTGAATCTCAGCCCACCCTCTCAGCTATGCTCTCACGACTACTGCTGAGGTCCCAAGACTATATCTCCAACAATTCTGGCGCTCACTCACATATGTAGCAGAGGAGGTGGGAAACCGTCTTGATCCCCACATAGATGCTACACCAATAACTCTCACACGAGAACTCTTCCAACAGATACTTCATCTTCCCACCGCCACCTCCGTACCCGACATAAATAAATTTGACCCGCAGGTGTCCGAAGCTACTCTGTGCGCCGACATTCATTCCCTGGATACTCGGAGGACCTTCCATAGACTTCCTCCTTCAACTGCCGGTACCTGACGCCAATTTGGTACACGTTCTTCATGATTCTAAATCGGTGTCTATCTTCCACAACCTAGGGCATCGACCAAAGCAGCGCAAACTTTCTGCGCCTATTTCACGATGTTGCTTTCCACCACCATGTCTACTACACAGACATCCTTTGGTACGAGCTAGTTCAGAAGGCGTGGGACAACGACTCCAACAAGTGAAGAAACTTTGTACCATTCATGCGGTTTTTCCAGATCATCATCAATCACTTCATGGAGGTCCATCCCGCCCTTCCTCGCCGTTATTCACACATGGTTTGTACTCAAAACCGTATGGATCGTTTACAAAATAAAGTCGAAATCGCCAATTTCGTATCAAGACGAATTCCAGATGGCCTACTAGCATACACACATCAAACGACACTGAGTGTGATAGAATATAGGAATAAACACAACATTGTTGCTCCTATAGTCCGTCCAGAACTGGAACGACCTTCCCAAGGAGCATGACTAGAGAGCCGTGAGGGTCCACGTACTAGAGGTGGTAGGGTCCAGAGAGTTGGGACTCCCGGACAGGCTGTGACGAGATAAAATATTGAAAGGGGAACAAAAGAGGGCGGTGCCATGCAACAAAGCGTTGTTAGTTCTTCTCGTCGATCAATTACACCACCACAGAAGGACCCTGGGCTTCTAAAGGTTGACACCTCATTGCATGACGTACAAGTCATTGCAGAAACCTTCGCAACAGACACCGATGGTACACAATCATCCTCCGCCATTGAATCTGAAGCAAACGATGGGTCAACGGAATCCAGTGATGAGTCTTCTGACTCTGATGATGACGATAACAACCAGTTTCGCCAACAACCCATTCCCGATGCCCCAACCTCTAGTGGAGAGATAAGGTGAGCGGATGGATTATTAGTCGAAAATGTTAATATTGTGAGCCAGAGGGAAATGATTAGCAAACATAACTACGAGCGTACACGAGTGATGAGACAACCATCTATAGTTGACCTCCCCCAAACCAGAGTTGACCAGGTACCCACATCTGCTACTCCGTCTCATGTGTTGGGATCGAGTATTGAAATATTCATCGTGGACCTAGCAACGTAATTGCACAGCCCCCTGAGCCACTTTGATATCTCTCAAAAGATGTCAGTTTCACTTTCACATGGAGATATACCACATTTTCTACCTGTCTCTCACTTGGAGAATTTAGGTATTGAAATAAGAGGACTCCTGCCCAGTCCTCGACATCTTTCTGTGCACCTCTGCGTCTAGAGCCATTTGCTTATATTCTTTCTTTGGCTAGGACACACACACACACACACACACCATCATCTGCTATTGCTGGAAGTCTTTGTGACCCAGCTGGAACACCCATAGTATCTCTACCTCTTGGTGGAATATGAGGATTGGGTGAAGTTCTACCACAGTCATCATGATGCCAGCTATGAACGTAGGCGGTACGACTGTTCATTCAACATTTGTCACCACAACTGGAAGTCTAAGTGACCCAGGCGTTACTTTACTCGAGTTTGTCTGAAGGGAACATTTGGACGACGCCCTAAAGGTTGTCCAAACTCATATAGAGGCAGCGATGAAACAAAAGGTAGATGAGCTCAAGTGGTTGATCAAAGGCAAGAGTGTTATGACTGAGCCTGAACTCCAAACACCTCTACCACCTCCACCGCCTCCACCTACCGACTACTCAGTTGATGATCTGAAAGCCATGTTACTTGCAAAGCTCAGTTGAGTCATCTACTAAAGCCGACCTGTTATCCTTACTTCGTTCACAAGTACCACCTCCTCAACCTATACCACTATCTACTATCTCACTTGATGTTATCCAGAACATAACCGACACCCTACAGTCTGTGCAACAAACACTTGCTACACTTACTGATAGAGTTGCCTCATTGGAGACCACCAGCAAAGGTCAAGAACAGGGGCTCAAGCGCAGACATGATGATCAGGATGATCCTAATCACCATGAGGGGGAGAAGTGCCCACGTTTATTCAAGCCAGAGACAGTAAATATGGAATTAGCAGAGGTACAGAAAGATACATCTACACTTGTACAAAACAAAGAATAGGGTCAGACTCAGGAACAGGAAAGGGTCATGGACATGATTATATTTACTGATGCAAAACCGATGGTTGAAAAGCTTGAGGAATGTGACAGATAGACATTGTTAGGTCATGAATTCACAATTAATCAATGATAAAAAGATTGAACAAAAAGTAGATTGGGTTGGAAATGATTGTATTATTCACAATCTAGAGAGAGAAAGAATTTCTCTCACTAGAAACACTTACAAACATGTTACACATTTTAGCCCAACCCATTATGCTAATGACAAAGCCTATTGCACTAAGGATGACTTTATAAAACTTTCTAAATACAGTACATTAACATTCTCCCCCTAAAGTTTTGTAAAGGAATCATCTTTTATCAGCTTCAGCTCTTCTCCCCCTTGATTTCTTTTAAAAACTTTAGCGTTGCTTAAACTTCAAACAACTCCGACTCCCCCTTGAAAGTAGCTCTTATTCTTGGAGTATCAACTGAAATATCAGATCTGATGTGGACAGTAACCTCGACTGAGTGGACATAAAGACAACTTTAATCTTTAGTAAACCCAACACATTCCTTAACGCTCACAAGAATGATATGTGTGGATTATGACATGACAACCAGAGTGCATCTTTAGTATATAACATCAAATCTGTCTTTGACCGCGAGTTGAATAGGAATTCAGCTTAAGAACTTAATCTGGTATGCTTGTCGGAGGATGAAACTTGTAGCAAACACTACTAGGTAGGGTAGAAGATTTATCTGAGGAAAAATTTGACAGTTAAATTTCACAAGGCAACTTGTCGTAAAAATGGGTGTGAACAGTAACTTGTCGCAAAAACTCAGAACTCGCAGAACAAGTAAACTCGCAGAGCAATAAACTCGCAAAAAACTATTCATGTTCTTTCGCGCTAAACATGATGTGCGTGTTCTTGAAACTCGCAGGTCTCGACGTGCGCCTTTTATGCCTTAGAAAAAAATTTGACAGTATCAAAACTCGCTAAGCATGGAACTCGCAGACTGAAGGAAGTTAATCGCCCAAACTCGCAAGCTTCGTCTTGCGCGTTTTCCAAACTCGCACGCCTCACCTTGCGCGTTTACTCAAACTCGCAAGCTTAGTCTTGAGCGTTTCCTAAACTCGCACGCTTCACCTTGTGCGTTTTAGGACTTAGAGGAATTTGACAATATCAAAACTCGCAGACTGCATTTGCGTGTTTCTCTCTATCCTTGCGCGTTCTTCAACTTGCGGGTTTTTCAGATGAATCTTGCGCGTTCTTCGATGAACTTGCGTGTTCTTCAGTTGAAGCTTGCGCGTTCTTGAGTCGAGCTTGAAATCTTAAAATCAACAAATCTTCCACATTTCTTCGAATTTTGAGATGAAACTTTGAGAGCATGTTCGAAATTCACTTCTGAACAACTTTGTAGTTGATGATCTTGTCTAAAAGCACCTAGATACAAGAATTCGATCACAACACAGTGAAAAAAAATTTCGAACAAGAAAAATCTCAAAATCGAACAATTCTTCTAAACTAATTGAAATTATACAATGTTATTGATTACAACTAATTCGACTCTAATCACA
The DNA here is from genome assembly GCA_954870635.1 of Arctium minus. Lineage (NCBI taxonomy): Eukaryota > Viridiplantae > Streptophyta > Magnoliopsida > Asterales > Asteraceae > Arctium > Arctium minus. The sequence goes on along the minus strand of OX941080.1, from coordinate 114,661,876 downwards.
TAATCAATCTATCATCAAATCTTGATCAATTAAGGTCCAAAAAGAAATTTGAAATCAACAGATACTGTTCATTCGACCAAATCACTGTTCCATCGAAAAATTTGCGAATTCGATCGTTTCGTTGAATGATTTCTTCGATTAGGCTCTGATACCACATGTTAGGTCATGAATTCACAATTAATCAACGATAAAAAGATTGAACAAAAAGTAGATTGGGTTGGAAATGATTTTATTATTTACAATCTAGAGAGAGAAAGAATTTCTCTCACTAGAAACACTTACAAACATGAAAGGCTACATTGTGAAAATGAGTTGTTACAAACAAACTACAAACACCTCCTATTTATACCCCAATCACCCATGTTACACATTTTAGCCCAACCCATTATGCTAATGACAAAGCCTATTGCACTAAGGATGACTTTACAAAACTTTCTAAATACAGTACATTAACAGACATCCGATGAACAGGATGAATGGGTACTCATTGATATCCAATCAGAGATAGATCCATGTGTTAAACATAATATCATTAAAAGAGTTGTGCGGTACAAGATGAAGTCAATGACTTGTATATTTTTTTATGATGAAGAGTGTCTACAACAAGAAGACTATGACATCTTGTTTGATGACCTCCTACATGACTATCAACCCATGGAGTTATATTCAATGGATATTCCTTTGCTTACTTACATGGCAAAACATTCCAGCCAAGCTTAGACATAAACCACATCTTTTGAAACCACCAATGCTCAACCAGATCCACCGTTAAAATGGGAAAGGGTAAGAATTCTCACTCCATTTATGGAAGAATCATAGAAGATGATCTTTGCCCACTGGATACATGAGTACAATCAGATTGCGCTATATGGTATTGGGTCGATGAAGAACAAACAGAAACAGATTGAGTACATCAACATGCGGAAGACGAAAGGAAAAGTAATCAGTTCTGTTAGAACAAAATACAAGATCAAGAAGGTCAATCAGAGTTCATCCTCTCGTCTTTTCAGAGTATGGTTTCCAGTCTTCAATGTGACGAGAGATGATGGCAACAACTGGGAGTTCTTCGAAGCTAACTTTGAAAATCTAGAACTACTAGATCTTTAGTTTTTGCTATATGATATGAAGACCAGAAACATCGGCCCACGTGAAGTTCTTGATGCTTTAGAAGCCGTGAAACGTTGCGTGAAAAGTTCTTTGAAGCTATCTGTTAGATCTGATTTTATAGTAATCATTGTATTTATTTCCTTTATCTTTCAGTACTTTTAATTCTTTTCTGTCTTGTAAATGCCTTGGGGTATTTAAGTCCCCTTGGCTTGCTTTCTTGTAAGAATTTTTACACATTTTGAATACAAGTTACTGTTACATTCAAGCGCACTTTTCTCTCTCTAGATTCTCTCTCTACAGATCTTGTGATCTTGGAATAACAATTGGTATCAGAGCCTTCAAGATCTTGAGAGGATTGAGATTAGTGTAATTTTGTTTCTGATTTGTGTGGATAATTCGAAAATTTGATCGATTTTTGTTGATTTTTCAAGAAAAATCTCGTTTTCTGGATTTTCACCAATTTCAGTCAAATTAGTGATCGAATTGCTATGAATTTGATGTTATTAGATGTATTTTAGATAGTCGATCTAGTTTGTTTCTTGTTGATTTGCATAAAAACGTGATTTGGTGCTTCGATTTTGAGTTTCAATATGTTCTGATAAAGTCGAGTTCTGTGTTTTGTTCTATTTGAGTTTTTGAGATTTGGAGTGTTTTGATCGAATTTGTTAATAGAATTGTATTAAAAACTTGTTTTCGATCGATTGTGTGCAATGTGTTTGGGTGTAATTTCATTGATATGATTGATATTGCAAATTTATCATCGAGTGTAAGTATGCGTGTGATTCAAGTAGTATGCGGGTCATTCATCTTACTGTGCGTGTGATTCATATGATTGTGCGGGTTGATATTATAGTTTGCATGTTAGTCATAGATTTTGAAGTATGCGTGTGATTAATGAAGTATGCGGGTTATTCATATTCATATTATTAGTATGCGCCTCTATCATATATTCATTGTGTAACTAACTTTTGGGTGTTAGTGTTTGTCTCAGGTTATCGGGTCTCTCTTGGAAAAGAAAACTCTTGTGCGTATCTTTCGACACACGCAGATCTTCAAGTGCATGTCATTCGACACACGCAGATCATCAAGTGCGTGTCTCTTTTAACACGCATAACATATAGTGCGTGCCCTGTTGAACATGCATAATATATCTTGCGTATCTCTCTATACACGCATTGTTTCAAGTGCGTGTCACTCTGAACCCGCAAAGTATCAAGTGCGTATCTCTCAGAACACGCATAGTCCTCCTATCACTCGGATAGTCCTTGTTTGCGTATCATCAAGGACCCGAATAGTTTCTTTTGTGATTCAAGTCAGAAACGCATACCTTGGGTGTTCGGGTCTTCAAGACTTGGTTATTTTTTCTGAATACCAGATTTCATCAAAATGTCTCTACAAGCTCAACTTTACAAGAATGACCTCATGATGTCGTTGGGGTCTGATACTCGTCCACCTGTGCTGATAAATGAGAACGAATTTGAACAATGGCAGGACCGGTTTATTAATTTCATCGAAAGGCAACCAAATGGGGAAAATATGATGAAAGCTTTGACTGAAGGTCCCATGGTCAGGCCAATGAAAGTGATACCAGCTATTGGAAACACTCCAGCCACTACTGTAGAAAAAGCCCTGAGAGAATATGAAGCTGATGAACTTCTAAGATACCAAGCTGACAATCAAGCCAAGTCGAATTTGATTCTTGCTCTATCGAATTCCATCTATAATAGAATCGATTGTTTCAAACATAATCCTATGCTGATGTGGACACAACTGGAGAAAATCATGCTTGGTACTGCAATGTCTACCCAGCTTCGTCAGACAAGATACATGAACAACTTTGAAGAGTTCAAGGCTAAGGATGGGGAAAGTCTGAAAAGTGTCTTCGACAGGTTTTGGACTGTTATTAATGATCTGTATAAGATCAAGGTAACAAAGAATGAGCTGGAGACAAATCTGAAGTTCCTCAATGCACTCAAACCTGAATGGGAAAAATCCTGTCATCGGATGAGGAATGATCCCAGAATTTCCAAAATGCCTATTCAGGAAATGTTTGAAATTCTGATGTCTGATGAAGCCATGGTTCTGAAGAAGAAAGCTAAGCTGGATAAGCAGAAGCCAAAGACTGTGGATCCAATCGTTCTTTTAGCTAGCCAAATGGCTGAGCAAGCCTTGACTGAGTCTGCTTACAACGGGTCAACAGATGACGATGGCGAAGCATTGGAAAAATCCATGATTCTTCTAAGTCAGCACTATCAAAAGAAATATCAGAAACGGTCAGGTTCAAACAATCTTCGTTTCTCATCTGGATCAAAGAAGGTAGAACCTGATACTACATCAAAGCCTTTCTTTCCCAAATATGAGCCTGCTACTGCAGCTGAACCAAAGAAAGAAGATAAGAAGGTTGTGACTTACTACAACTGTGGCAAACCCGGGCATATTTCAAAGGAGTGCAGAACGAAGATTGTGAAAGATGTTGATTTCTATAAGAAGAAATTAGCTTTGGCTGAGAAGAAAGCAAGTGGAACAATTCTGTTGGCTGAGGAGGAATACTGGTTAGACCACTCAGACAATGAAGCTGATAATGAAGAGACTGCTGCTATGTGTTTTATTGGAGACGACAACAATGATGATGAGGATGAGGAGACTTCAACCGATGAATCTGAGGTACCATCTGAGTTTGATTTTAATTTCATTTCATCACAAATGAATGTCATTACAAATGCTTTACATGACTTTCGTTCAAAGCTTCTATCCGAAAAACGTGAAAATCAAGAAAAGTTTGTTCAAGTTGAAAAATTGAAGATTTCTCTGAGAGATGAAAAAGCTATTTTAAAGTTTACAAAAGAGAAATTTCAAGAAAGAATAGAAGATTTAGAAATTGAAAAACAGACTTCTCATGATTCTTTGTCTGAATTGTCAATTTTAAATCAAGAGTTTTCGGATAAAATAATTGAATTAGAAGAAAAGCTTTATAAACAAAAACAAACTGAACAAACAATTCATATGCATAAACCAAGGAGCTATGAGTCGTTAAAAGAAAATTGGGGTCTTGGATTTAAAAATCCTCAGTTTTTAAAGAAAGCTAAATTTGAGATTCCCAATTTTTATGATTACGAATGTCTTGGTCTTTCACAATATGGTTCTCAATACAAACCTCTTTGGACAAGTGCTAAAGAAACTACATTTGAGGAAGATAAAAAACGGATAAACAACAAGAGAATGGAAGTTCCTTTTGTTTACACTCAAGAAAATGCAAAATATTTTCCTGAAAAAGTAAAGAAGAGAAGACAAAAGTTAAACATTGTTTCTTCTACTAAATCTTCTATATCTAATGACTTCTTTGATTTAAATGCAGCTAATTCTAATAAGGACAATATATCTCCAGTACCTTATGATACTAAGGGATATATACCTCCATTATGATAAACATTTTAATTTTTTTTTGTTTTTAGAATATATAGAAGTAAGAGTGTGTATTTTCTTTTATTTATTCCCTTTGAACTTGTTTGACTATTCATCTTCCCTCCATTCTCTCTGTATTTTCTTCTTGTTTTCTCATCCGATTTATTTCAGATTGTGGCTTTGGAATTTCAGGTATGTTTTTGTATTTTCGTTATATGTTTGTAGTTTAATTAGTGTTCCTTTACTTTGTTTTGATTTTATTTTATTTTTTTTTTGGTTTCTTACTGTGTATTTTTACTGATTTGTGATTTTTTCACTGTTCATCGATTTCTAAAAACTCAGATTTGAGTTGATTTTGATCGATTTGCGTATTGGGTTTTGTTTAGACCTTATAATCGACACTCAGGTATGTTTTATTTTGGTTTAATTTCGTTGTTTTGTGCTTAGATTTAGTGTTTTGGGGTTTTCGGGTTCGAACAAAGCGTGTTCTAGGGTTTTGTGTTCAAGTCTTTGAGACCCGCAAAGGCTACTTTGCGTGTCCTGTTAGAACCACAAAGTGTTCTTTGCGTGTCTTACTAGACCCGTAAAGAATACTATGCGTTTTTAACAAGACCCGCATAGTGTGCTTTACGTGTCTCTTTAGACCCGTATAGTGAACTTTGCGTTTCACTTGTAACCCGCATTACTCTAGTTTGTTTTGTTTCCTTTGTGTAGTTTACGTCTCACTAAGAACACGCAAAGTCTATCTTGCGTCTTCTTAGTGACACGCAAACTCTTTGAGTGTTTCGTTTGTTTCAATGTATGCTTTGCGTTCCATTAAGGACACACATTCCTTCCTATGCGTTCCCTTAAGGACCTGCATTTCTTCCTATGCGTTCCCTTCAGGACACGCATTTCGTCCTTTGCGTTCCCTTAAGGACCCGCAAACCATACTTGGAAATTTTTTTTTCATGTTTTCTGTTGAATGTTTAACTTTGTTTTGTTTTTGTGTTTCAGGTTATCATGTCTTCTCAAACAAATACTGATCCAATGATTCAAGATGAGAATGTCGTTCTTGAGGATCCGATTGATCAGGCATCTCATGATACACCTATGCCGTATATTCCATCTGTTGGGGCTGATCTTTCTATATCTAGGCAAACTCCAAATAATGTGTTTCCTAACATCATGTACATGCCTTATAAGCGTAACAACTACTTTGTTGACTTTGATCGCATCAAGATTCATCCTGTCATACTCTCCATTCTTCGTGGACATCCGCTCTCTCAAGCTCTCTGTTCAGTTGCTGATGTTCCGGAAGTCTATGTTCAGCAAGTTTGGCACACCATCACTAAGAACGAACTGGCACGTCCTCATCGATTTGATCTCAAAATTGATCAATTTGATTCATATCTTTCTTATAAGCGTTTACGGTTGATTCTTGAGCTTCCTGAGCCTACTTCTAGACCTGGAAGGACAACGTATGATAACTTTCCATCCGAAGAGGAAGTTTTTGAGGGAATCAAGCGACTAGGCTATGTTGGTTCACTGGAAAAGGTTGTAGACTTTGACAAGTCTAATCTTCCTCCTGTCTGGTATTCTTTATTTTCAGTCATCAACAGGTGCTTAACTTCTAAACATACCAGCACGGATAGTTCTAGTCTTCACTATCTTCGACTGTTCCATGCAGTAGTCTATGACCTGCATGTCGACTATACGATTATTTTCTGGACCGAGCTCTCTGAAGTAGTGAAAGACAAGTTAACCAACAAGCGACGAAAGTTCATTCCTTTTATCAGGTTTCTCAAGCTAATTATTAGAAGCATGTTTTGAAGCAATCCGGCCATTCCACGTAGATTATCTTGGCCGCAAGTTCAGGATTCTGAGATGCTTTATCTTCAGAAACAGAAGAAGTCATTCACTTTTTCTATGACCATTTCTTATGGTCTTATTGCCAATTATGCTGACATGACCAATGACAGTGTCATCGATTATTGTTTAGAAAATGAATTTGAAGAGGCTGAACAGGAAGAACCTTCTAATGGCACTCCAGCTGGTACTACTCATGAAGAGCAAGTTGAAGCAACTATTCAGGAAATAGTTACTGCCGTTGCAACTACACTAGAGACAGATGTTGATCTTTCTGCAGCACCACAAGATGTTGCTACTCATCAAGTGGAATCTGTCATTGCTGCTATCGAAGCTGAAGCCACTACTGTTACTGCTGATATTGGAGAAGATGCCAATCCTGATGAAACTGGAGTTGCTAATGATGATGCAACAAATGCTGATCTTTATGATGATGATGAAAATACAACAAGTGATTCAGTCAATGGTGATGATGATGCCGATCAACCCAACATGAAAGTGTCTGAACAGAAAATAAGAACACTGGAAGTGGTTGTTGTCTCAGAAGATGTTTCAGAAGATGAATCGGTGTCTATTGATCCCTCTGCTGCTCGTTTAAACGTTGATGAACTGGATATCTCATTTGTTCAAACCTCTACTCAAACACAGAGTGAAGCTCTTGCTTCTTTTACTGTTGATGTTACTGCTACCATTGTCTCTGCTGTTGAGCTTTCTATGGTTCCTGCACGTGTTTCTTCTGAGAAATTTACAACTCTGAATGAGGTAATTCGTCAGTTCTCAGAAAGGGTGGATGCTCAAAAAGAATAAGATATTAATAAGATGAAGTCGTTTTTCAAAGGGAAAATGCCAGAGATAGATACTTCGGTTCTTCCTTCTAAGATTCCTTTCCGCCGTTCTTCAGGGGTGATTCTTTGGGAACCTTCTTCTGCGGTGTCTTCATCTACATCACCGATTGTATCTCTTCCTTTTCCGTCTTTATTCACTCAGTATGCGGGGATTTCCAGGGCTTCTATTCATGATGTTCCGATTTCTGAGCTATCTGATCTTCTTTATGCGCGTCTTCTATCTATGTCTCCGCCATAACATCAAGATCAAGATTTGATCTCTCTGCTGAGGAACTTCCAGCCAACGCCGCCTCCAGTTTCTTCCTCTTCCGATTCTGATCGCATTAATGCTTTATCTCATGAATTTCAGGAATTCAGATCGGAAGTTAGATCCAGTTTATCTGATCTTCGTTCTTTTATGTCACAAGCTTTCTCTGATCTATCTAACAATATTGATCATCTAGAGCAATCATGCAGGACTGAGGCTGACCCGTCTCTTAAACGCCGACATGACCAAGGTGATCCCGATCATCAAGGCCATGAGGGGGAGTTGGCAAAGAGACAAAGAACGGAAGGGTCTTCTGAAGCACGAGAAATTGTTCAAAAAGAAGTGGCTGGAGATAGAGAAAAGACTGCTGATACAGTTCAAGATTGCAGTATCCAAGATTTAGTGAATGTCATGGTTGACAATGCTGATGTAACTGCTTTGCATAATGAATTTAATATGTCTGAAGCAAATATTAATAATATGCAAATTGTAGTGTATGTGGATCCAGATGTCTCAGGTAGAGCTTATGAAGTTGAAGAGTCGGAAGCAGCAAATGACATGAGATCTTTCTTCGCGAACTTCATAGAGATAACTTCAGATGATGATGAAGAAGTTAGATTTGAGAAAGTTGCTCAAGTTAAAGAAGAAGATTGCAACAATATCATCATTCTATCTGATACAGAGGATGATACTGTTTTCATGGATGCATCAGATACAAAAGAGGCTGAATTGCTATATGGTGATCTTCCAAGTCAAGGTGAGATTTCAGAAGATGATCAACCTTCATCTACTCCTGTATCTAGTTCTGCTCCGACAACCAATATTCCGTCAAGTGCATTTGAAGTTGGTCAGTCATCTAAAGCTCAAGCAGATATTCTTTCCTTCGAACCGATAATTTCTCCATCTCTTCTAGAAGAAGGAGAAGCTTTAACTAGGCAACAAAGGCAGAGAAATCTACAGCAGAGATATATGGCTTCTAGACTCAGAACAGCTTTTCTTGAAGATATCCAAAGCAACATCTTTGTTTCAAGAAGAAGGACAATCAATATATATGCCATAGTTGGAGTAGAGAAAGAATCAGAAGCTTATCAGCATGAATACTTAGCGTTTATCAAGTGCCAGCGCAAAAGGAATAACACCGTTGCTTCTCCTCATCTAATAGTTCGAGTTCTCAGTGTCACATTTAATAAGTTTCTGAACATATGGTATCCAGACCTTGAAGTGGAAAGAAGAGACTGCAAGCGGTACAATTTTTCAGAGGCTGATTTCATTGATCTTTCAATTGATGATGTTGAATTCTTATATGATCACTTCAGGAATCTTTATCACCGGACTCAGGATGTTTCTCAAACTCTTTTTGTTATTAAACTGTTCATTCGACGACAGATTCGATTTTATCGAGTTTTTGATTTCCAGATGGCCGTCGAAAGCTTTCAGCCTGTAGTTAATCTTGAAAGGCCCAACCGGAGTTTGCAGAATCTAGAGTCTTATCCGTTATTCACCATTATCGAAGATCCATACGGAGTAGTATATAAGAACAACTCAAGTGAAAAATGCTTTCTACGATTTGATGAGATTGAATATTACTCTGATGGAACTCTAAAGGTGATCAAACTTCAGTTGGAGCATCGTCTACAAGAGGCTAGAAGAAAGTTTTTGGAAACAAGAAGAGAGTCATATCTTTTTGAAAATGATGAAATTCGTCTGATCCGTAGAACTTTGGTCACTATTCAAGATAGACTGAATCTCCATTCAACTCTGTGACGATTGGAAGTATTAGTTGGGCTGAACAGACTTCGTCAACGAGAAGAACGTCAATGATCCTTCAAAGTCACCTAGATGGTCAATGCTGTTTTTGAAGTTTTTTTTTGAAGACCTCGGCGCCAATGATTACTAAGGGGGAGATTGTTAGATCTGATTTTATAGTAATCATTGTATTTATTTCCTTTATCTTTCAGTGCTTTTAGTTCTTTTCTGTCTTGTAAATGCCTTGGGGTATTTAAGTCCCCTTGGCTTGTTTTCTTGTAAGAATTTTTACACATTTTGAATACAAGTTACTGTTACATTCAAGCGCACTTTTCTCTCTCTAGATTCTCTCTCTACAGATCTTGTGATCTTGGAATAACACTATCTTATGTTGAAGACTTCTAAATGGGTCTGGAAAGCAATCAGCCCAAGATCAATCTTCTCAAACCTGATCAGAGTCTTCCCAACATATAGAATGTACCTGCCAACATATTGTTTGAAATTCCCGAATTCGGCATGACCTACAAGAATGGTAAGGGTGAAATGCACTTCATGAGATTTAGCCAGATTGCCCGATACTGTGACGGTACACTGTATTTATTTCGAGATAAGATGCGTGTCATCATTGCTCGAGACGACAAAGGGATCTAGACTTTGGAACTGAGATACAGAAGACTTGCACTTGAAGCAATTGAACTTCTAGATGAAAGAATTGAGTACATATGCAAGTTGAGAAGATTCGAGAGCAAGTTTAGACTCAGGAGAAGATATGTTACCAATTGGCGGCAAATTCGAACTTAAATTCAAACTTATATTCAAAGGGGGAGATTATTAGGGTTATTTTATTATTGAATAGAAGTTTGGGGTTTTATTTTGTAAATACCCTTTGAGGTATAAATATGGTTGCTAATCATATGTTTAGGGTTAATGGTCCTTATTATTCTTTTCGGCTAATTCTTTGTACGCACTTTGAAGGTTTTCATTCAATTCAATCATATGACTAGGTTTTGTGATTAATTCAGTGTTCTTATTGATTAATTATTACTATTTCACTGTTACTGGGATCCACACTCCTATCAAGGTTTAAGATTTGAAAACTATTTTTCAAAGAGATGAAAAAGGGTATGGAGTTTATAAGTCAGAACCAATCTCTTGAAAGCCTAAAAAGGACTTCTTGGATTCTGATTCAGATGAAGAATCTGATGACTCTCCAGACATAGTGGCAAAAGGGAATGTCAAGTCCAAACTTGACTCTGGAATAGTAAATCAAGCGATTCCAAGTACTAAAAATCAGATTCTAAAGGTTTCTATCTGCCCTGACTTCATATACATGTGCTTAAAAGCCAAATCATCTCTAGATTTAGAAAAGGAAATGCAAGAAAAGTCTAAAACCAATAAAGTGCAACCAAAGCCAAAACCTTATTCATTTAATCCAATTAAGTTCACTCTAGAACAAAAAGTGTTTTCCTAGATTGAACTCATAGTTAATCAAACGGTAATAAAATCATAATAATATGTGGAAGCTTTGAAAGATTAATAGGTAGATAAACACAGGTAAACTAGAGAAAGAAATAAATACAACATATTGAGAGGATTGAGACATCACATTCATTGTATTGATAGAAATCAAGATGAATATAACAAGAACACCAAGAACACGCACAAGTTGTGTGTAATTCTCTCTCAATCTCACAAACTCTCTCTAGCTACTAAGTGCAGTTGAGTGTGTGTAATCTGTTGAGCGTACAAAATATCTAAAAAAATATCCCTTTTATAGGGGAATATCACAAAAGTAAAGCCTGACACTAATAGGAAGTTGCCACCTAGAAAGGTGTAGTAACCACTTCATGTTGACGTGGCAGAACTGCATTGGCTGACTGAGCTAGGAGAGAAACACTTGTTGAAATCTTCAGAACACAGAGGTAGCTTACACAGAGCATAGCATAGAGGCTTTGTTGTCCAATGGTTACTTCTGGTTAGGTACTTCTATACAGAGGATTGTAGAGCTTCCGAAGATCAACAACTTTCTTCGATAGAGGTCCTCTGGATCTGAGGACTTGTCTTCTTTTACAATACTTTTACAGTGATAGAATTGGGGCTAACCTCTGTTAAAGTATTGAAAAATAAGAATTGGAAATAAAGTACGTCTAGTCTTGAAAGCAAGAGATTTTAACTAACCTCTGTAAAAGTAGTTTCATTACATAAAATGAAGTACAAGAGAATTACCAAAGAAACTACTTGGGGAAATCATTAATAAGATTTACAAAGCTATCAGCTAGGGTCTTCTGCATGGTCAGGATGAAATCTCTGAATTTGAACATTGTATCAATTTACTCAATCATCTTTAGAGCAGGGCCTTTTTGTACCCTAGTAGTGTTGATTCTTCTTCTGATAGTTCTTTTAAATTTCTGAAGAGACTCCGAAGAGTATTTGTGACAATTAATGGGCTTGAATATCTTCATCTGACCATCATCATCTTTATACACAAATCCAATGATAGGCTCTATGATCTCAGAATTGCAGGGAACATTTTTTTATGGTTTGTGAAGTGTCATCAGGGGATGTAACAACAAGTTTGTCAACCCCAACCTTTAAGGCTTGTTGGAAGTCGATTTTTCTATAGTACTTCACATGTTCTCTCATCACCTCCTTGATGCACCGGTTGTAAATAGTGAACTCCTTTCTTGTACCCAACCTCTGCTCTATGAAGGCATGCAATTCTAGTAGATCATATGGGCACAGGTTGATCAAATCTGCATTCGAGAAAACATACTGATTGCCATCTTTTCGCTTGACTCTATACTTGGCATACATTACAACTTTGTTGGCGAAGTAATGAAGGGTAATTGACATGACTTTCTCAATATCACACTCAGAGAACACCTTGCTTTTGTCTTGCGATGTATGACATAACCTCCTCTTGACTTCTTCTTTCATGAGTGGATGGATATTCGGCACAATTATCACTTCTTCATCTCTTGTACTATACAAAAACTTGTAAATATTTTCGTGGAAGGTTAGTTCTTTCGGTGGAGGTCTGGGGATAGGTCTCTTCATCACGTCCATTGATCCCATAATCTCTGCCTTTCTATCTTGAGTTACTTCTGCAGGTGCATTTGATGTTGAAGGAATAGAAGGCGTATGAGTTCTGGTTTCAGAGGTGGTGGTTGTAGGTGGCAAAGAATTGAGCTTGGACTCTGTGTATATCTCCTTCTGTGCATTCTCTTCTGAACAATTTACTGGTTCTGTTTGAGCATATAGGATTGGCGTAGAAGCAATTTCTAGAATTGGTTCTGGATCAACAAAATTGATGAACTTGGCCAAATCTTCGGAAAGTGTTTCATTTTCAGCCTAAAAAATTACCTTTGGTTGAATCTCTGGAATTACCTCAAAAGATAATCGAGTATTGGGTATAAAGTGTTATGTGGAATCTTGCTTTTGTTGAGAACCACGCTATGAGCATAAGGGTACTGCAAATATAGGGGTTGTTGAGATGGGTTGTGAGCTTTGAAGTCTAGCAGTTATCTCCCCCTTATGATGATTAGAAGGACCAGAGGCATCTGACACTCATCATCATACTTCTATATCTTTTTCTGAGCATCTGCTTGGCATGACACATGTGCCTTTCTCTTCTGTCCTCTGGGTTTCAAATTGGATTTAACGTTGTGCTCGATCATAACTAAGATATCCTCAGTTGCAAGTGTTGCTTTTTTTACTTCGACGTCACACTTGAATCGCATCAAAGCAATGTTATTTTTTATGGTCTCTGCAGTAGTGTTCGCAGATGTAGTAAAGTTGTCATAGATAGAGTTTACTTTATTCATAAGAGAGCCCACCAACTTGTACATCTCAGCCCTTGTGATGTAGTATGTAGGAGTAAGAAGTTGGTTATGGGCCTGAGAGACAGGTGCCGTTGTAGGCTAAAAACCATATCCTTGATATCTGAGCGGAGTTTTGTCAAGACTCTCTCTGAGGTACTGGCAAAAGTGGCTGTCTCTGCAAATTTCTGATTGATAATTTCACCAAGGCATTTGATAGTCTTAGTGTTTTCCTTAATGGCCTCTGCAGGGGTTTGGATCTGATCTTTTGTCACGGCAGAGGTTGAAGCAGTTGCAAGGGTTTTGATATCCACAAAGTTGTCCATAGATACATTCTTTAGAGACTCTAGGCTCTCTGAAACTTAGAACTCTGTTGAATAGAGTCCTTCTTCAAGTAGTTGACCTGATCTGAAAGGCTAATGACTTTGTTAGAGAGATGGACGACTGTGGAAGCTCTGTCAGTGGAAGGGGTTACCAAGCTTTTCTACTCAGTAATGGATGTCTTCATATGATCAGCAATGGCCTGGAACTCGGCATTTGTGACGAATGAAGAAGAAGGGATAACCTCTGGTTCAACACATGAACCAAATTTAGTCCCTGTTCCTAGGACACCTAAAGAGCTTATTTTGGTGATGGGATCTTCAGGATTTTCGTCTGATCCTCGAATATCCTCACAAGAAAATGATTCTACAAATGTTCCAGCACCATCAACACTAAGTGGAGATCCAGAGTCTTCCACTGGTGTGGTGGGGAGAGGACTAGGAGGTTGTTCTAGAACCTCTTCATCATTGTGTATACTCACAAACTGCTCTGGACAATCTTGGGTTGTTCGTTTGAGTGTGACATAGGCAACACATGCCTCTGTGTGAGGTTCTGTCATGTTGTCAGGCAAATCAACACTTATTTATTTAGTAACATCCATTTAAGAGAATGAAGCTGGAATGGGTTCCCGGGCTATAGATGGACCAGAGGATGAAAAAGACTCCTTAGTCCGGTTGGTTAGGGTTGGGCATTTTCCATCGTTTGCTCAACCATTTGTGTATCCTCTGCCATCACCCTTCTTTCCCTTCTCTTTTTTCTTTTCATTCTTTTTTCTTTTTTACAGACATCTCTCTACCACAACTTCCTTTCCTCTTTTAACTCTCACTTCCTCTTGTTATACTCTCTCCTCTCTTCTTTCAGCACCACCCTGTACACCCTCTGCGTTATCAGACCTAAAGACTACCATTGGCTCACCAAGGGCTAAGCCTATTCATGGAGGGGTTACAGGGCTCGGTTCTAGAATCCTGTTTCCACGCCTATACTCCCTCCTCACATTTTTATCCTTGATGTAGGTCATGAGCCTCTCTGGTAGAGGACGAACATTGGGATATCCAGCAACAATGATTGTTGGCTTATGGGTATTCACGACATGAGTTTTGATTGGATTACCATGTAGAGGAAATCCATCATCTATGATCAACTAAGCGAGAAATATTGTGATGAATCTGTGGAACATGAGTGAAGGTAAGGCCTTCTTCCTATCCTAGTATTCTCTCTTTTTGACCACAACTCCAGCCAATTCCCTTAGGTTCAATCTAGCATAGTCTAGAGGTATGTCAAAGATGATCCCATACATAATTGCTAGTATGTTGTGGCTGCTCTGATCAGGACTTCCAATCTTACCAATTAGAGTTCTGTTCAGAATTGAAAATAAAACATTCCATATATGGGGAAGAAACTGCCTTTGAAACTCAGTCCTATTGGAAATGTCCTTGTTGTATCCAATGAACTTGAGGAAATCCACCAATTCCTTATGAGTAGGCTTGGGACTCGGGAACATATTTAACAATCCCCATCATTGTTCGCATTGGCAGTTCAAAAATAGTCGAAATCGGTAGGCAATTGATCCCTAATTCCTGTATATGAGATCCATCTGCATTGGAGACATAGCCAATCACGACATTCCTATCCTCATCAAAACGGAAACTCTGCCAGTATTGATGAATGTACGACTCTGGTATGTCATTTCGATTCAGGGTTAGGGCTTTGTAAAGTGTTAGAGCACAGTCTCATTGGATTCAAGATCATCCAATCTGAAGATCCAATCTGAAGCTACCGCTGAAAAGTCGCTCTCGATATAAAGTCTAATGTCGTTTGTAATAAAATGTCAAAGATGTTTATTTGTATTTTATGTAATTAGATATTTAGCATAACTAAATATCTAAGTTTAGTTAGTTGTTAGTTATTATATTTGTTAGATAATATCTAAGTTATTTAGTTTTATTGTTTAATATTGCAAGTTGGTCTTGCAAGTTGTTTAGGTTGGTTAGTGTGTGATAGAAGCTAGAGAGATCAGATCAGATCTCATAACACACATATCCAAGAACACACACACTTACAGTGTAATACACAGAGAGAAAACACGAGAGCTTCAAACCGAAAACCTTGTAATCATCGATTGTTATTAATCAAACAGGTTGGTAATCGTTTATGTGTTTATTGTCAATAAAACTTGATAGTATTGTGGACCGACAATTGGTATCAGAGCCTGATAAGAGATTCAAATCAAGTTTTTCAAAAACTCGACTCTGTGTTCTTATTTGAAAAAATCATTTTCGTGATTTAGTGTGTTTTAAGGTTAGAAATCGATCAGGCTGTGATCGATTAGGGTACTAGATCGTTGTGGTGTTGTTTAATTTAAGTATAGAGCTTATATCGAGTTCCAATTTTGCAATTTTTGTGTCTGAGTTTATGTTCAAATATTTCACTGTGCCATCGATTTGTTCTTCAAAAAGTGATTTTTATTGAGATCGAGTGGTAACAATCAGTTCTAGGAGTGTTTGTGGTCATTTGTAAGTATTTTGAACTGCTAATCGAAGTCCAATAAGGTTTATTGAGCAAATCAGGTCGAATTTCGTAGTACAGGGATGAACTCGCGCAAACACAGGGACGAACTCACACAAGTTGTACTTTGTGCCACCCACTTTGCGCCATCAACGTTTCACGCAAAGTTTTACTTTGCGCCACCAACTGATCATGCAAACATCAATTTGCGCGACCAACGTATCACGCAAACTTCACTTCGTGCGACCAACGTATCACGCAAACTTCACTTTGCGCAAAACTCAAGTTCGCGCCACCCTCAGCTCGCACAAACCTCCTTTTGCGCCACCTTCAGTTCTCTAGGGGCGTTGCCCCCATACCCCCGCAAGGGCGTTGCCTTTTGACCCCACCTGCTAACCGGGTAGCGGGACCCCCGTGCTAAGTCTGCCTAGGGGGACAAAATTTGTTGTGTGATCAAATTTTATCTGGACTAACGGTCAAATCCAAGTTCTTATTGCACATTATTAATCAAACAGGATGACATCCAGAGAAGCCCTTGCAATAGAAACTGACACCAAGCCACCAGTTCTCTTTAAAGGAGAATACGAACAGTGGAAAGATCGGTTTCTGAACTTTGTTGACAGACATGAGCTGGGTGATTTCATCAGGAAATCTATAGAAGAAGGAGTTATGAAACCAGTCATGACGACTCGTTTGGTTGAAATAGATCAAGGATCTGAATGAGATTCCACTTCATGAGGTGTATGAAACCCTCAGACAAAATGAAGAAGAGGTGGATGAAATTCTAGATGAAAAGAGGCAGAAAGGAAAGACAGTTGAAGACACAGTTGCTCTTGTTGTCAGGAAGAAGAAAAACAAGACAATTGTGTATGAATCAGAAGAAGATGAAGGTTATGCAAACTCCGACATGGATGAAAATGAACAACTGAAGCAAGCAATGCTTCTGTTGACAAATGTTTTTTAGAAAAAGTTCTACAAAAAGGCAACATCAAACAGTCAGAGGTATTCTTCTGGTCCCAACAACTACATCCACAAGGAAAGGGTTGAAGGAAGTAGATATGAAGGAAAGAGATTTGAAGGGAAAGGAACAAAGGAGAGGAAACCTGAAGAGAGAAGATATCAGTCTGAAGTAAAGAGAATAGAGGAGAGGAAACCAGAAGAGAGAAATTTTAAAGTTGAAGGATCCAGTCAGACATAACCCCCTACGTGCTACAACTGTGGCAAAACAGGTCACTATGCCAGAGACTGCCGAAGGCCAAAAGTCAGAAACTCCGATTACTACAAGAACAAGATGCTTCTTGCAAAGCAACAGGAGGCTGGTAAGGCACTGATGGCTGAAGATGAATACTGGCTTGATCATTCTGACGAGGAAGAAGAGGATGAAGAGAAGGATGAAGCCGTCAACATGTGCTTGATGGGAAAGCAAGATTCAGATGCTGAAGCTGATTCAGATGATGAAGAAGAGGAGGTATGTGATTTATCGTATTCAGATTTCATGAATAAAATGCATGCCATGAATTTAAAACAACAAGAGTTAGAGTCAAATCTTAAGCGAGAAAATGGTGTTATAACTGACAAAAACCAACTGATACAGAAACTTAGCAATGAAATTGCTGAGAAGAAAGTATTGGTTGAGGTTTTACATAGAGATAATGACACCAACGCAAAGGAAAAGACAATAATTCTTAAAGAGAATTCTGAACTCAAGTCTAAACTGACAAAAAGTGAGATTGATATATATGAGCTTACAAAATTGCATTCTTCATGTACCAAAGAAAACTTTTCTTTACTTGGTAAATTAAAAAGTTTGGAAGAGAAGTTATACAAAATGGGTCAAACTGAACATACTATTCATCTGAACAAACCTAAAGAGGAAATAGAGAGATGGGGAATCGATTATAAGAATCCTCACTGTCTTGAAAAAGGAATGTCTGAAGTGCCTGCACTTTATGATCATCTTTCTATGAAATTAGCTCGACGAATCCATGAGTTTAAAACTTTCTGGACTAAACTATCAGAAGAGGATGAAGCCAACGAAACTGAAAAACGGTTGAAATAATCTAAAGTTCACCTTCCATTTTATTATGCGAAGATGAATAATAGTTATAACGAAAATCCAATATATCAAAAGAAGAAAACTCTTTCAAGTGATTTCTTTCAAAGTTATTCTGAAAAGGAAATGGAGGCGAAGCCTATTCAAGGTAAACTATATGTCCCTCCTCTTGTTTTAGAAAGTAAAATTTCTGAACTCGAGAATTCTTTAACAGATGAAAGACTTTTGATGAATATTGAACAAAAAGTTTTTTCAACTGTGTTAAAAAATGTTATTATTTCTAAAGCTTCAAACTCTGAGAATATGTTTGGTTTTACAAATAAAGGGTTTGATTTTCTGAACTCTTACAGTGGTTTAGATGATTGTTCTAATCAATTTGACTTTAATGCAAAACTTCCTAACCATTCATCTTTTGTTAAGAAATCTTTGGGAAAGACCAGTATGCCTGTTAACAGTGCAAAATCAACGAAAGTTGATAAGTCAGTCTCTGTGAAAGCTAAAAATGCTAAAGGTAAGAATATATCTCAGCATTCACAGAAACCAAACACTACTGGTAATCCGAAGAAGAAGCATTCGTTTGTTGCTCAGAAGTCTAACTCACGAGTTTCACATGTTTCAGATCTGAGCAAGCATAGGCCAGAAGTTAAATCTCTGTGGCAACCGAAACATAAGCTTGACAAGACCGTTAAATTGTTTTGTAGTGTTAATTGTAGTAAGACTTCGCCTAGTAAAGATGTCTTAATTGCTGATGTTGCTATTTTGAACTCAAAACTTGCTGTTTCACGTAAACAATATACAATGAAGCAATTATTTCAGTTATCTTTATCTGCTAGAAAGTCTTCTATTTATGATAAACATGTTTCTACTTCTTGTCAAGATTCTGAAGATTGGTTTGGCAATTATCATGTGCATTTATCTCATTCTAATTCTTCAAATGCATTTCAAAAGAAAAGAGGACCCAATTTGAAATGGGTACCAAAATCTTGTGCTAACACAGTAGGACCCAAATTCCAGTGGGTACCAAAAGCTAAATCTGTGTTGCAGGCACACAAAGTTTAAAGAGAAATCGACTTTTGATTATGTACAAATCAAGAATCGTTCTTCAATGACAAGACATTGGTTCTTGAGTAAATCAACTCAAAACCCGAACTTCAATGTCAAAATTAGGCTGTTGAACAAATCAGTTCAAGAACCGCTCCTAAATGCTCAAGAGTCTTAATTCCATCTTTGTTTTAAGACTATTTAAATCAATTGTTTCATTATTTATCTTGTGCAGATCCGTCATATGTGGTACTTAGATAGCGGATGCTCCAAGCGTATGACTGGAAAAAAAGATATGCTGTCCAATTTTAAAGAGAAGTATTGCGGATCAGTCAGATTCGGCAACGACCAGTTTTCTCCAATAATGGTATATGGTGATGTACAACATGACAATGTCACGATAAAGAAGGTGAGCTATGTAGAAGGCTTACGGCACAACCTGTTTAGTATCGGACAGTTCTGTGACAAAAGCATAGAGGTCAATTTCAAAGCCAAGATGTGTTCAGTTCGCACTGAAGAAGGCGAAGAACTCTTGGTCGGAACAAGAAAGTCAGACCTCTACACAATAAACTTGTCAAAAATCCAAACTGAAAAACAGGTTTGTCTAATGACGAAAGCCTCGATGCAACAAAGCTAGTTATGGCATCGAAGGCTCTCTCACCTCAACTTCAGGTACATCAACAATCTGGTCAGAGGAAAGCTCGTCAAAGGACTTCCAGCGCTCAAATATGAAAGAGAACATCTTTGTGCATCATGTGAAAAAGGAAAAATGAAGAGGGCTCCACATAAACCAAAGCCTGAACCGAGTACAAGCGCTCCGTTAGAGTTATTGCATATGGACTTATGCGGTCCGATGCGAACTCAAAGTCTAGGCGGAAAGAAGTACATACTCGTGATCGTGGACGATTACTCGCGATACACATGGGTCAAGTTTCTACGTTCAATGGATGAGACACCAGATGTTCTCATCACATTCCTAAAGACGACCCAGGTGAATCTGCAGAAACCGGTCAAATTTCTAAGAACAGACAATGGCACAGAGTTTAAGAACCAAAAGGTTGAAGAATATCTCGAATCTGTTGGGATTTCACATCAATACTCTGCTGCTCGTACGCCTCAACAAAATGGAGTGGTCGAAAGAAGAAATTGAATGCTAGTCGAGGCTGCTCGTACTATGCTAAGTCAATCAGACTTACCTCTATTTTTGTGGGCAGAAGCTGTATCGACCGCGTGCTACACACAGAATCGCTCCATGGTACATCGCAGATTCAAGAAGACTCCTTATGCGTTAATCAACAACCAAATACCGACAATCAAATATTTCCATATATTTGGGTGTAAGTGTTTCGTTCTAAACGATAGGGAGAGTCTCAACAAGTTCAGTGCCAAGGCGGACGAAGGGATCTTCATTGGTTATTCCTCGACATCAACTGCATTCTGTGTTTATCTAAAGAAGTGAAAGACGGTGATTGAAAGCATCAACGTCACGTTTGATGAAGAGATGGCTTCCGAACAACACAGTTGAGAACCCGTTATAACCGGAGTACTAGCTTCTGGGCAACTCAGTCCAGAACCTGCGTCTCAACAGAATAAATCAGATGAAGCATCAACGTCAACTAATCATATATCTGATTTAGAATTATTATTTGAATTGTTTTATGATGAATTTATTGGATCTAATGTAAAGAAATCTGTTATGGTTGACAGGATGGAAGACTTAACGACTACTCATCCAACCAGTTCAGATGTTCCTATTGAATCCAACGCCCCGATTCAACAAGAAGTTCCAATTCAAATGACGACTCCAACAGTTGAAGAAGTTCCATGTGATGAAGAGACAGAAGTAGCTGAACCAGTAGGATGTTCTGTACAGATCCATCCACAGCCGGAACAAGCTGTACCTGCTGAGCCTTCTGAACCTACCACTTCAACTGCAATCATCATTCCTCCTAAACAAGCTGAAGAAGATACAAGTGGATTTATAGATGATACAACTGACATACATTCATATAATCCACTACCTCATGAACATAAATGGACCAAAGAGCACCCGATAAGCCAGATCATTGGCTATCCATCAAAACCGGTGCAAACTAGGTCAGCATCAATCAATATGTGCATACATGACTCCTTTCTGAGCAAGTTCGAGCCAACATGCGTATCCGAGGATCTTGCTGATCCAGAATGGGTGATCTCAATGCAAGAAGAGCTAAATCAGTTCAATGCACTTCAAGTCTGGAGACTCGTACCAAAGCCTCAAGGTAAAACCATTATAGGTACGAAATGGGTTTTCAAGATAAAGAAAGACGAAGATGGTACCGTTATCCGAAACAAGGAAAGACTAGTAGCCAAAGGATACAGACAAGAGGAAGGAATCGACTATGACGAGACATATGCTCTTGTGGCACGATTAGAGGCAATCAGAATGTTTCTAGCCTACGCAGCCCACAAGAACTTCACGGTCTTTCAAATGGACGTGAAGACTGCCTTTCTGAATGGCATTCTGAAGGAAGAAGTCTACGTCTCTCAGCCAGAGGGTTTTTTCAATCAAGAGAAGCCGAATCACGTCTACATTCTCGACAAAGCACTCTACAGTCCGAAACAAGCTCCTTGAGCCTGGTATGATGTCCTTTCCAAATTTCTAGTCAAGTCTGGTTTTTCTAAAGGTACGGTGGATACCACTTTGTTTATCAAAAAGGAAAAAGCCGATATCATTCTAATTCAAATCTATGTAGATGATATTATTTTTGGCTCTACAAATCCTAAGTACTGTAAGAATTTTTCAAACCTTATGGTGTCTAGATTTCAAATGAATTTGATGGGAGAGATGAATTTCTTTCTCGGTTTACAAGTCAAACAATTTTCATCGGGTATTTTTATCAATCAATCAAAATACATTATGGATATTCTTCGGAAGTTCAAAATGGAAAATTCAAAACCGATTAGTACCCTAATGGAACCAGGTACTAAGATTGGCACCAATCCTTCGGGTAAGGCTGTTGATGTTAAGACTTACAGAGGAATGATAGGTTATTTAATGTATCTTACTTCTAGTAGGCCAGATATAATGTTTTCAACATGCTTATGTGCACGATATCAGGCCAATCCTAAAGAAATCCATATGTCTGCAGTGAAGCGCATATTTAGGTATCTGAAGGGCACTGCAGATCTTGGTCTGTGGTATCCTAAAGATACTAGTTTTGAACTAACAGTGTATACATATGCAGATCATGCAGGTTGTATGTTAGACAGGAAGAGCACGTCAGGACATGTACAGTTCCTCGGTGATAAGCTCGTAAGTTGGGCATCGAAGAAGCAACTTTGTGTTTCAACTTCCACGGCCGAAGCAGAATATGTAGCTGCTGCTAGCTGCTGTTCTCAGGTCTTATGGATGAGAACTCAATTGCGCGACTACGGTTTCCACTTCAACAAAATCCCGATATACTGTGACTCCAAGAGCGCCATCGCAATAACAGCGAATCCTGTTCAACACACAAAGACTAAACACATAGACGTCAGGTATCATTTTATTAAAGATCATGTCGAAAAAGGAACAATTGAACTTTTCTTTGTAAAAACTGATTATCAGCTTGCCAATTTGTTTACCAAACCTTTAGACGAAAAGAGGTTTAACTTTCTTGTCTCTAAGCTTGGTATGCTAAATCTAAAGATTTAATCAGTAGTTACCTATCAAAGTTTTCTAATTATATAATTTTTCATCATTTCTTCATTCTTAATTCTGATTGATATCTGCACTTCTATATTCTGTTCATGATCCAAGGGGGAGTATGAGAAGAAATTGACAAGTGGTCAATCTTATTTTGAGGGGGAGCTCATAAGATTTATGCATTTACCTTTTATGTCAAAATTTGTAATGCAAGATTTTAGGGGAAGCTCTTCAAGTCAAAGGAGTTTGGATATGACTTCTGATTATTTCTGATCAGAACTCGTACTTTAACAGTTTTACTGCTTTTTGTCTTTTCAATTTAAGTGAATAAATTTGCTTTGACTTGACATAAGACTTTTGCAGAATTTTTGAGACATGCTTACAAGTTCATATGTTTATGACTTTAAAGCTTAGCTTCATGAGATGGAAGATCGTACGTAAAGGTATAATTCTATATCTTCATCTCATATATGGTTGAAAGAAGGACAACTTTCAATCATCGAAAAACATTGTTTTCAATGTTCAAACCACTTCCCGATTCTCAAAACGAATTCATGAATTGGAAGTGGGACTTTAAATGTTTTCAAGAAATATATTGTGCTTTAACTGAAATAGTTAAACCAATCTGAGCATCATATGCATCATAGGAAAACAAGGATTTCTTTGTGCTAGGAATTAACACAACTTCTATGAAATCACCTTAACCAGTGATTTCTACCCAAGAAGTTAATCCATAGTGATTGAGTGTGAGAAGTCAAAAAGAATTGAGTGTGATTAGAGAAAGCAAAATGTTTAAAAGAAAGAGCGTGTGAGAACAGAGTTAAAAGAATATCACAACTCTGCACCAACTTTTTCTGAGTTGGGCAACCACATTACTAGTGTTTCACAATTCTTTGGTGAACATTATTGAAACAGGAAATTAGCCCATGCCAACTCTTGATCAAACCTCACCAACTACTCATTTTCTTCTTAACAAGAAAGTGTTTCACATTTTCAAAGGGGAAGCAACACATTTGCTATCTGATTTTCATTTGGAAAATCTGGATATTGAAAAGAAGGAAGTCTGCCCCACCTTCGCACTTCAATCATGCACATTGAGTCTGTGTTTAACTTACTGTTGTTTCAGTGGTTTACAAAATTTTGAGCCTATAAGCAATCATCAAGTGCTTAATTCTTTCTATCACAAGCACGAACACACAAGGAATTAGTTTCTTTGTCATAACGTTTATAGAAATTACCTTAGTGGTGTTTCGATGATTAAATGGAAGCCCTGGGGGAGTCAACATCAAACAACTCCTTACCAATGTGTATTCGTTACACACAGTGACTTAGTGTTACTGACAGGCACGTTAACTGATTCATTAGTTGATTCAGGTGTTACATGACTATTTTGTCTGGATTTGAAAAGATCTGGATGAATATCTTTTGAATTGACCGATCAGAGGCTCCAAGTGGTTGACATTTCTTACTCAAAGTTTTGATGAAGTCGGTGCACTTTCCATCAAAAAGGGGGAGAATCTAAAGCTTGAAGAAATGTCCAGTCCCATTACATCACAAGATGAAAGAAGAGAAAAGCTAACCAAGAACTGCGAAATCAAAGTATTCTGAAGACATGCTGATTTCAGATAAATTTTCTTTGAAGATACTTTGCTAAAGCATTCTGAGCTAGAGAAAGATATTGCATCTTCTGAGCTGAACAAGAAGACTGAATTGCTAAAATCTTTTTAGTAATGATCTTGATCCAAAGGGGGAGATTGTTAGAGCACAGTCTCATTGGATTCAAGATCATCCAATATGAAGATCCAATCTGAAGCTACCGCTGAAAAGTCGCTCTCGATATAAAGTCTAATGTCGTTTGTAATAAAATGTCAAAGATGTTTATTTGTATTTTATGTAATTAGATATTTAGCATAACTAAATATCTAAGTTTAGTTAGTTGTTAGTTATTATATTTGTTAGATAATATCTAAGTTATTTAGTTTTATTGTTTAATATTGCAAGTTGGTCTTGCAAGTTGTTTAGGTTGGTTAGTGTGTGATAGAAGCTAGAGAGATCAGGTCAGATCTCATAACACACATATCCAAGAACACACACACTTACGATGTAATACACAGAGAGAAAACACGATAGCTTCAAATCGAAAACCTTGTAATCATCGATTGTTATTAATCAAACAGGTTGGTAATCGTTTATGTGTTTATTGTCGATAAAACTTGATAGTATTGTGGACCGACAATTGGTATCAGAGCCCGATAAGAGATTCAAATCAAGTTTTTCAAAAACTCGACTCTGTGTTCTTATTTGAAAAAAGGAAGAAAGCGTAAAGAGAGCCATTGATTTGTGTTCAAATCAAGTTTTTCAAAAACTCGACTCTGGTATCAGAGCCATTGATTTGAGTAGAAAGAAAGGAAGTTGCAGGTGTTCTTGTTTTGAGAGTCTGGAGAAGATGAAGAAAGCATAAAGAGAAAATGAGGGGAAAATTGGGGTTTTTAAAAGCATATTTGAAAAGCACTAGAGTGTAAAACCCTTTCTCCAAACGATGCTTGAGACATGCCCAATGAGAGACTGACATGCGTCCATAGACATTTCATAAATAAGGGACGTGTGTAGACGTTATGGACCACACGCGTGAGGATAATTGCAATAATAGGGTTGTGTCTTTCAGAAAAAAACCAGCGTCTTAGATGAAGATAAAACACACAAGTGTAATATCCATAGAGGAGGTTCTATACAAATAAAACCTCAAAATTCTAAGACCGAGACATCAGCCTACATGATTATACCTTTTTATACGTAAACATTTGCAAATCAATGAAATGGTCGAGAATGTGTCACAAAAGATGTCTTTTTAACTAAGAGGCTTTGGAACTGAGTGTAGAGGCTCTTAGAAGAAAAATAGTCTTCTTAAGACACTTAGACCTAAAGATTTTGACCACTCAAAGTATTAGTTGGTGAAAATCACGTTTTAAGGATTTGGGATGAAGTAACATAGAACAAGTAGAGACTTTGTAACCTAGCACATAGATTCTGGCTAAAATAACAGAGACTCTGATGACTAACGGATAAACAGAAAATATGCTTGTATGAAGTAAATGTATATACAAGTAAGGTGAAGAGCAAAACTCTATTTATTTGTCGCAGAGACTCTGTACCAAAGTGAAGAGGCTCCATGCACCTAAACTTATCCAATCAAGTTGAGCATACCCAACTTACTGACCAAGAAATTGAACATCTTTTCATCAAGAGCTTTGGTAAATATGTCCACAAGCTTTGGTAAATATGTCCACAAGCTGGTAGTTTGTGGGCACAAAATAAATTTCTATGGTGCCCTTCTCAACATGGTCTTTGATAAAATGGTACCTCATATTGATATGTTTGGTCTTAGAGTGTTGCAACAGATTTGCAGAGATGGCTATAGCACTTTTTGGATCGTAGAGGATGGGAATCTTGTCAAACTCAAAGCCATAGTCTTTGAGCTGAGTCTTCATCCAAATGACTTATGAGCAATAGCTTGCTGCAACCACATATTTAGCTTCTGGGGTTGATGTTGACACATAGTTATATTTCTTTGAAGTCCAGCTCACCAACTTGTTTCCAAGTAGTTGACAGCTCCTAGAGGTTCTCTTTCAATCAAGCCTACATCCTCCATGATCTGCATCTATATAAGCTATTAGCTCAAAGACAAAGTCTTTAAGCTACTAGAGGCCATGGTGTTGAGTCCCATTTAGGTACCTAAAGATTCTCTTGAATGCAATTAGGTGAGATTCCTTTCATTTAGACTGAAATCTAGAACAGAGACATCTGGCAAACATAATATCTGGTCTACATTCGGTTAAGTAAAGAAGTGAACCAATCATTCCTTTATAGAGCCTTTCCTCTACAGATTTCCCAGAGGTATCTGGGTCAAGTATGGACCCTACGGCCATTGGTGTTTTCATAGAGGAAGAGTCAGAAGGCTTGTATTTTGCCAAGATGTCAGAGACATACTTAGACTGGTTTATAGAAATGCCCTCTGTGGTTTGTTTCACTTGAAGTCTGAGGAAGAAGGTGAATTCTTCCATCATACTGATTTCAAAATCAATCTTCATTAACTTAGAAAACTTTGCACAATAATAAGGATTAGTAGAACTAAATATGATATCATCCACATAAATTTGCACTAGAAGTATATCATGCTTGTGTCTTTTTATGAATGAAGTAGTATCGATGGTACTGTTTTCAAAGTTATTCTAAAGTAAAAAGGAAGAGAGACACTCATACCATTCCCTTGGAACTTGTTTTAGCCCATATAGTGCTCTGTCAAGGAAGTATACATAGTTGGGATGTTTAGAGCTCTCGAAGTATGGTGGTTGCTAGACATACACTTCTTCTTGCAATTTACCATTTACGAAAGTTGACTTTACATCCATTTAATAGACTTTGAAGCCTTAGTGTGCAGCAAAGGCCAGAAAGATTCTGATGGTCTCTAGCCTTGCCACGGGTGCAAAGGTTTCGTCATAGTCTATGCCTTCTGCCTGGAAATATCCCTTAGCCACCAATCGAGATTTGTTCCTAATTACTATTCCATCCTCGTCCTTCTTGTATTTGAAAACCCACTTAGTTCCTATTGAAGATTTACCTTTGGGTAGAGGGACTAAGGACCATACTTTGTTGCGTTCAAATTGCAGAAGCTCCTATTGCATAGCTTCTACCTAGCTTAGTTCATGAAGGGCTTCAGAAACCTTCTTGGTTTCAAGCATGCTAAGAAATTGACAAAGAAGGCTTCATTAGTAGTGGCTAATCTGGTCTTTACACCATCAGAAGGATTTCCAATTATCTGGCTCGAGGGATGGTCTTTCGTCCACTTAGTCATCCGGGGTTCATATTCAGAAAGAGTTATATTTCTGTATTGGAAGTGGAAGGTATGTTTGTCGTTGTGCATAGGATCGATGAGGTAGATTCTGTGCGCTCCCCCTCGATAGAGTGACCTACAGAGCTAGTCACAGAGGGTGATTCAATAAATGGTCTAGTGTACGTACCAGACTCTGGAGCCACAGAAGCTTCTACCACAAAAGCTCTGTGAGGTTCTGCAGACACTTCTTCATCTTCAAGGATATCTTCGAATAGTTGTGCAAGTTCTACATCCTTTGTTGATGATGAGCCACTAGTATGCTTCTGAAGTTCGAGTCCTAAACTGAGTTGATCATAAGGCACAGGGGTAATGTCATCAAAAGAGACATTGATGCTCTCCAAGATCTGCTTTCTCTTCAGAATGAAGACTCTGTAGGCCTTTGAGGTTAAGGAATAACAAATAAACTTTGCTTCATTGGCCTTTTTGTCAAACTTTCCAAGCTGATCTCTATCATTGAGCACAAAACATCTACAACCAAAGACATGAAAGAATTTTATGTTAGGCTTTCTTTGGTTCATAAGTTCATAAGAAATCTTCACATGTCTCTTTACTACCAATGACCGGTTCTGAATGAAGCATATAGTAGAAACAGCTTCTGCCCAGAAACATGTGGGTAATCCAGATGCTGCTAGCATGGTGTTGGTAGCTACAACAAGTGTTCTGTAACGTATCTCAATGACCCTATTCTATTGAGGAGTTATGGCTGCAGAGAAGTTCTGGTAGATGCCTCTGGTTAGATAATCATCCATTTTGGCATTCTTGAACTTTGTCCCATTGTCACTTCTCAGTTTCTGAACCTTGCTATCGTATAAAACCTGGATTCTTTTTAAGAGATTTATTAGTAGTTTAGTAACATCATACTTCTTACGAATAAACTCTACCCAAGTATATCTGGAAAATTCATCGTTGAGTACAAGAATATACTTCTTACTAGACAAGCTCTATACTGCAATAGGAGCACAGAGGTCTACATGCATCATATTCAAAGGTCTTGTTCAGAAGATGTCCGACTTAGTTCTGTGTGTGGCCCTTTTTGATTTACCATATTCACACCAAGACACAAGTGATCTTTGTCAAATTTGAGAGAGGGTAGACTACTTACCAAGTTGTGCTTCACCAATTTATAAAGTGTATCAAAGTTAAGATGTGAGAACCTATTGTGCCAGAGCCAAGCTTCCTCATTTTTCTTTGAAACAAAACAAAGTTTTTCTGTGTTGCTCATCGCATTAAAGTTCATGAGATAGAGGTAACCTTTTCGATCGGCTCTTAGAAGTTCTTCACCTGATAATGTGAGTAATGAGCAGTACCTTCTCCTAAGCTTGACATCAAAGCCACTGTCGCAGAGTTGACTTATGCTTAAGAGGTTATGCTTTATGCCATCCACATATGCAACCTTTGACACAGCTACATCTCCTCTGGTAATGGCTCCATAACCTTTAATTTGACTCTTTTTATCATCGGCAAAAGTTATTGATCCTACATATTTGTCTATATATGAGGATAGCAACTTCTTAGTGCCAGTCATGCGTCTTGAGCATCCAGAGTCAAGGTACCATACTGACACATGTTGCTTCTGCAAAACATATTAGTGAATTTTAGGTACTTGTATCCAAATGGGTGATTTTACATTAGGAGCTTTTGATTTGACCTCTGCAACCTTAGGCTTTTCATTTTGTACACAGGTCTTCTGTGGTTGCTTCTTTCGGCCATTGAGGTTTCCATTCTGTTTAGTGGGCTCGAGTGGAAGCAGTTGGGGTTTGAGAAATGCTTCTTTAATTGATGCAACAAGTTAATACAATGACAAATATGCATGCAAGAATGTTGCTAAAACTTTTCATTGATTTTCTCAAAAACTGGTACAGAAGATTTATGTATTTTCTTCCTAGCATCAGAGGTTTTATAGGACTTCCTATCTAGTTTGGATTTATTTTCAATGTTCTTTTTTCCCTGCAGAGGTCTCTACTCTAACTTCTTCCCCTTGTCCACATAATTCACTGTCACAGAATGATTAGATTTATCATTTGCAATCCACTTTCCCTTCTGTTCCCTTGTAAACTTGATTGGTTTGAAAGCATATGGTTTTGAAACCTGAGGAGTCACGACAGAAGTCTTCTCTTTTTGCTCCTTTTCAAGCTCTAAGGATGTCTTGGCGCTTAAACACATATCCAGAAAATCAGGGCAGATAAGAATCTCTGGTACATACTTTTTTACAGAAATTATTTTGTTCAAGATTCCAAAGGGTAGTTTAGCTTCCTCAGAGCCATTTGGAACTATCTCTGGTGCTTCTTGAGTTAACATGGGTTCAGTGAGACCAAATGGACTTTCATTCAATATAATTTATTCATCCACATAGGATGACTCATTTGAATCATAGTCACACTCAAGAAAGTTTTTTTTGAGATTCTTTTGATAGTGGTACTAAAATTGATGTACCAAGCTCATCTGAATTATCATTTTGACTTGTTTTCTTAATATTGTGTGGAACGACTTCAGGTTCGATTGAACAAGAGCTTCCAACTATCTTTGGCTCCTCGAAGCCAGTCTCTGGAGTAACATATGATGAATCATCCTTGGAATCTGAGTCTGAATCAAGCAAATCTTTTTGCTTTCTTTCAAAAGCTAGATTTTTAGGATAAATGTCATAGCCATCAACATCCTTTTTCATTGTTTTGCTTACCTCTGTCATTGTGCAAGGCACAACTTCAGGTTTTGTTGAGTTACTATGCCTCAGAACCTCCAAGAGATCTTCTTTATAAATAATTTCTTCTTCTGCCTTAGAAGGAAAAATTTAGTAGCCTCTGCATTGAGTGCAAAGCTATTTTGTTTATGTGTTTCTGGGTGGCTAAACATGATGAAGTCATTCTTTTTACTCTTTGCAATGATTGGTTGCTTAGAGGAATAGGCAATGTTTTCAAACCTCTGTAGGTTCCTTGTCCATGTGCCATCAGAAGTTTTCAGCCTCTTAAAGACAGAAGGCATTACTGGAAATGATGGTTTTTGAGTTTTTCCATTGAAAAATGTGGACACCAAAGGATCTTTCTTCTTGCCAGTGAAGGGATCAGTATCACTGAAACTCAACCTTGCGTATCCATTTGAGAATTTTTCTTTGTGTGCACATCTTGAGCATCTTGATATTTCTTAATAATGATCTTTTGATGACTCATTCCAAGTGGCTTCTGAGTAAATCAGCTCAGGACTCGTATACCAATCGTAAGCCTCTACCTCAACATCTTCTTGAATAGTTGAGTTAAATCAATTATTTGAGGAAATGTTTGATGATGTTGATCCCTCTGAGGATGGTCACAGAGTCTCTAGAGTCGAAGTCTCTGCGGACCAACCACCACAAGGTATATCTCTTACTGGTCATAATAATAATTCACCCTCTTCAACTACTTGTGTAGGTACAACATTCGAGGGGGAGCATGCAGAGAACACGGTTAACCAAGATTCCATGCTCAATCAAGAAGAAAATGTTACTCCAACGACCATAGAGGACACATCTCCAGAGCATGCCGAGAACTCAACTCCAGATACCACAGAGGTTTCTACTCACACTTATGGTGATTCATCATCTCCTGTGATAAGCGCAAATGATCAGCCTTCTGCATCAGAAGTTGTTCAAATACCAACCGCCTCGCCCACAGAAGTACAACTCGATGCTACTAATTACCATCTTCCAAGGATGACTAAGTGGACCAAGAGTCATCCACAGAGTCAATTCATTGGTGATCCTTCTGAGAAATTAGAGACTTGATTAACTACTGCAAATTTTTGTTTCTACACAAATTTTGTCAGTATGATTGAACCAAAGAAGGTCTATGAAGCCATGGATGATCCAAATTGGGTAGAAGCTATGCAAGATGAGGTTCTGCAATTTGAGCACAACAAAGTATGGTCCCTAGTACCTCTACCGAAAGGCAAAACTGCTATTGAGACCAAATGGATCTTCAGAAACAAAAAGGATGAAGATGAAGTGGTCATTAGGAACAAAGCAAGATTGGTGGCTAAGGGATATTGCGAAGAAGAAGGGATTGACTACGAGGAAACCTTTTCCCCTATTGCACGGCAAGAAGCAATTAGGATATTCCTAGCATTCGCAGCCCACATAGGTTTCAAGGTATACCAAATGGATGTCAAGTCAACCTTTCTAAATGGTCAGATTTAAGAAGAAGTATATGTCCAGCAACCACCAGGTTTCGAGAGTTCAGAATTCCCAAATCATGTCTACGTTTTGGACAAGGCTCTGTATGGACTCAAACAATCCCCCAGAGCCTGGTATGATCGACTCTCAAACTTCTTGCTTGAGAATAAGTTCGCAAAAGATACAACCGATACTACTTTGTTCTACAAAAGGAGATGAGGTGAGATTTTACTTCTGCAAATATATGTGGATGACATTATATTTGGCTCTACTAATGAAAACTATTGCAAAAAGTTTGAAACACTCATGAAGATTGAGTTTGAAATGAGTATGATGGGAGAATTAAATTTCTTCCTCGGGCTTCAAGTCAAACAAACCATAGAGGGTATTTTTATAAATCAATCAAAATATATCTCTGACATACTTGAGAAATTCAAACTCTCTAACTCTTCTGTGATAAAAACCCCTATGGCCACTGGATCTAAGTTACACTCTGATCTAGGGATATCATCTTTATGTTGTGAAAAGGATCTTTAGATATCTCAGAAGAACCAAAAATCTTGGCCTCTTGTATCCAAAGAACTATGGCTTTGATCTTATGGCTTATACAGATTCAGATTATGGAGGATGCAAACTAGACAGAAAAAGTACCTCTGGAAGTTGTCAATTTCTAGGTGGTAAACTAGTGAGCTGGACATCTAAGAAGCAGAAGTGTGTGTCCACATCTATGGCAGAAGCTGAGTATGTTGCTGCTGCTAGTTGTTGTTCTCAAGTTCTGTGGATGAGAACTCAGCTCAGATACTATGGTCTAGATATTGAGAAGATTCCCATCCTTCGTAACTCAAAGAGTGCCATAGCCATCTCTGCCAATCCAGTACAACACTCCAAGAAAAAGCACATCGACATAAGGTACCACTTTCTGAAACATCATGTGGAAAAAGGTACGATAGAAATGTATTTTGTGCCCACAGATTATCAACTTACTGGCCTGTTCACTAAAGCTTTAGATGAGAAGAGATTCTTATTCTTAGTTGGCAAGTTGGGTATGTTGAACATAAGTTGATTCACAGCGCCTCTGCACTTTGGTACAGATTTTCTCATGTATATAGTTTTATCTCTAAATGTATAGCTTTACTTCTGCATGTAAAGTCACTCTTTTCCTTGTTCATTCTATTATTTTTGCTTCTTTGGTCTCTGTCTTGTGCACTACTTATTATATTTGACCCAAGCATAGATCAAGGGGGAGAAGAAGGAGACCTTGATGAAAATCACAGAAGCCGATCATTCAAGGGGGAGCCAAGGTAGCCATTCTATCGAGAAGATTGCAGAAAAAGATAAATGCTTCGCACAAACCCATTGTCAAATACACTTTTCTCGGACACAAATTTCCAAATATGTCCAAAATTACCTATGTAAACGTGTCAAAACTTTGAATGGTCAAAATATTTTTGAGGACTTTCCTTAATTTGAAATTTTTGGTCATAGAGCCTCTACGACTTCTCACAGAACCTCTGCAAGATGTAACAGAGCCTCTACGCCTAAAAAGCATCATTTGACCTTTGACATATGTTCGGAAATACTCTATTGATCATTTCATTGATCTTCAAATGTTTTGGGTAAAGAAAAGGTGTAATCATGTGCGAGTTCAAGACAACCCCCAGACCACAAAAGCTCTTTCAACCACAGAGCTTATGTAACTCTCAACACTTGTATTTGTTTTTAAATGTCTAGGGTGCGGGTTCTTTTGAGAGTGACAGTTATTTGGGTTTAGCAAACGCCATGCGCGTGAGAGTAATGAGAGGTTCATGTTCTTTCATCATGCACCACCATTGATGACGTGGCAACATTTGATTGGTAAGTGATCTGTACCGTCATTTTTGAAACGTTTATCACAAACGGCTTTGTACTCGATTACAGATTCCAAATATTTATCTTTTACCGCTCATTTTTTTCTCTCGCCATAAAAACCCAAATACCTTTATCCTTTCATTCTTTACCTGCATTTATCTCTCTCTCAAGAACTCAAGCAAGAAAACTACAACTTCATTCTGCTTCTACTCTTTTCTAATGGCATCTCACTCTGAATCCGGCGAGAACAACATTCTACCCCCATGGAACAATGACGAACCACATTCTGATAGTGTTGAGCAAGAAAACCCCCTAAGTAGAATTGTATCGTTCGCTCAAGTCCAATACCAACGCATTACTCTACCTCTCAAACCCAACAATCACTATGTTGTGTTAAACCCTGAAGCCTTCAACAAGGAATATGAGCCCCTAATCACTTTACTAAAAGGACACTTCATAAGCAAAGCCCTAACCATGAATCGAAATGACATTCCTGAAACTATTATTCAACAATTAAAGCTAAGTTGTCGTTATGAAGAAGATGATCCTGCAATAGTAGGTTTTGCTACCACTGGGGATATGGACCACATTCTATAACTAGGAATCAATAGGAAATTGATTTCCTTCGTTTTTGAAATGCCCACCAAGAAACAACTGAATATTGTCAATTATGCCACAAAACCCTCTAATGATGAACTTGTGGACTTCCTTATCTTCATTGGCTATGGAAAGCCAATCACCAATAGGACAGACTTCAGAAGGCAATTCTTACCACCACTATGGAATGTGCTCTTCTCCATACTTAACTGATGTCTAACTGGAAAAATTGGGAGTCCAGACCAAACAAGCCACAACACACTTGCCATTATGTATGGAATTTACTTTGATCTTCCACTTGACTATGCACGATTGATCCTAAGGGAAATGGTTGGAGCTGTGATCAAGAAGCGAGAAGATCAGTCTAGAGGCAAGGCTCTGTCATCCTTGATGTTCCAGAGATTTATAGTCGTGCTTCTGGGGAATCATTTGATAGAGAAGAAGATTCCCTTGACTGGAAATATGGTCAGAACCCACGCCATGACCACACAGAAGCCAACCATTATACCCTCTGGTTACCCGAATGCACACCCACTTCCCAAGAGGATGTTCAAATACCTGGTAGAGAAGCTTGGAGGGCCTACAGACGTGGAAACAGGACTCTAGAACCGAGTCCTGTACCCCTGATGAGCCAGTGATGATCTTTAGGACTGATACTCAAGAGGGTGAACAAGGTGGATTTCAGAGACAAGAGAGAGTTGAGGGTGAGGTAAGAACAGAGTGTGGGGAGGGAAATGAGAGAAGAGAGACCAAGAATAAGGAAAAGAAAAAGAAACCTCAAAAGAGGAGCAAAGAAGAAGAGGTCCCAATTCCCACAGAGATCGCAGAGGTAGAAGAACCTCAGAAAAAAAAGACTTCGAAAAATGGTCGAAGAGGAAGAAGCCCCAACTCAACAGGCCTCTATATCTATGCCAGAGATACAAGCCAATATACAAGAGAAGGAACCCCAGAGGAGGAGGAGCAACCTCTGTAGAGGAGAAAGAGGAGATTAAAGAAAGTTGTGATCGAAAAACCTCATATCACAGAAGATGAGGTAAGGGCTGAAGAAACAAGAATAAATGAGCCTAAGAGCCCCATAGACCTGGCTGCAGAAATTGTGCTAGAAGCCGTGGAAAGATTAAGTTTACTGGCTACAGAAGACTAGGTTCAGACTCTCCTCCACCTCTGGTGAAGACCACAGAAGTCCAAGAAGAGGTTATGGTGGAGGAAGTCAATGAAGAGAAGGAAGAGGAAATAGAGAAACAAACGGAGGAGGAGACTGAAGGAGAAAAAGATGCCTCTAAAAGCGAGCAACCCAACCGAACCCCCAGTGCTACCCACATCCCTATCCCTGCAGGTCTAGTGTAGAGGGATATTGAAAAAGGAATGCACACTCCGAACCCAACCCAAACCAGTCGGACATAAGAACCTTTTTCATCATTTGTTCCCGTTATAAACAGGGAATCCATTCCCACCACATCCTCTAAAAATGATGATGGTATAGATATAAGTGTTCAATTGCACCAGAACATGACACCACCCAATACAGAGGCATTTGTTGCCTCTGCCACACACGAGGGTCCAACCCAAGGTTGTGCAGAGCAACCTGAGATTTCGCACAGATACGATGAAGTTCTAGACCAACCTTAAAGTAAAATTCCTGCCACACTATTGGTAGACTATGAATCTCCAATAGATGATGACATGGACGGAACATTCGTAGAAACTCCCTCTTTATAGGAGCATCAAGGATCGGATGGAAATCCTACAAAGCCCAACCCAAAAGCAAGCTCTCTAGGTGCCAAAGGATCAATCTGGACCATGTGTTGGTCCAGAGGATGAACCCTCTACACATGTCACAAAGGCTGAATTTAAAGCCTTTGCTGATGTTTTGTATTCCACTCTAGGCGAGTTGAAAGCTTGGCCACCACCACCGAGGAGAAGATTATATATACAGAGCGCCTATCCAACAGATTAGGGGATACCTATACTGAAATGGCTCTTTGCGAACAAACACTGCTGCATAGAACGATAAAATCACATAACGTCTAGAGAACCTTCAGAAGGCCTCAGACTAGAACTCTGCTGCAATTCAGAAGATGATCGACACCTCTGCCACCACTGATACTAAAGCTGAATCCAACCAATTGGCAGAGGTAGGAAGGCAAATACTGAAGCTTTCAAGTGTCTGGAAGATATTGTAACTCAGAAGAATCCAGCATCTGCAGCTGCTGCTAGTACTTCAACCTCCACAGAAGAAGTTCTCAAAGTACTTCGTGCAGAGATCAAGGACATGTTTCGCAGTACCATGGTCCCAGTCGCAACACTTCCCAACCACAGAAGGAGATGAGCATTCCTTCGAACCTTGTCACCAAGGTCGAGATGCATAAAATGGGAGAGGCTTTATTGAGTCAAGTGCACAGAATAGGGGATGAATTTACCTCTAAGGCTAATCTTACAGTAGACTCTGTGAAGAAGAACGTAGCTCTGATGAAGTTTATCACATACTACGAGGTAAATAAGGCCACTATTGCAGCAGGGGACATCGTGTCCATGATCGAGCACTCAGTAAAATCCAACCTGAAACCTGCCAGCTAAAAGAAAAGGAAGGAACCCTCTTCTTGCCAAGCAGAGGTAGATCAGAAAAAGAGTAAGCATGATGATCAAGAGCCAGACTGACCCTTCGGGTCATCATGAGGGGGAGAAGCTACCAATTATTGCAGCTCAACCCATTTCAGTGACTCCCCTTACTGTTGTACCATTGAGCTCAGAGGAACAACCACAGAAGAAAACATCATGCACCTCTGCAGCTCAAAATTCAACGAGCATCCCCTTAATCATCACTCCTATAGATCCCCTCTCAAAGCCCAAAGTCAATATGGGGTATGAATTCATCGTAGAGGACCTAGACAAGTTTGTAAGATCAACAAGTCTGGAGATTATACCAGAAGCCTCTACACCTCAAGTACAGTACTCTGCACTCAAACATGTCAACACTGGTGAAGATGTACTGTTGATGCCCACAGAGAAACCTCAACAGAAGACCAAACCCTCTACCTATGAACCTAAATCAAAGAAGCCCTCTGCAGCTAAAACAACTGAGCCAAAGAAGCCTATAGATGATAGAGTCAAGGAGATAGTTCAATCCATGGACGCAATGAGGATTCCAATCCCCAGGCCACCACTAAAGAACTCACCTTCCACGAGAACATCTACAATTTCTTATACAACACAGAAGATGAGGTTATGTTCTTAGCACCAAACATTCATCCCTTAATGAAGGAAGAGGTCAGAAGGATGTTCTGGAAAACAACTCAAAATAAGAGCAAGGTCTTCTCAAAGTATGATATTTTATCGGTTCTGGGCATCACTCTGCATTCCTTCGCCAACAAGACAATAATAAATGTGAAGTATCATGTACAGAGGAAGAATGGGGAAGAGTATGTCTTCTCAAATGCAGACCTGATTAATCTTTGTTCTTTTGATCTACCCCAACTCCATGTTTTCACAAAACAGAGGCTAGGCCAGAGAAAGGAGTTCACATTAGCCAATGGGTGCATCAAAGAGGTCATGCGCGAACACGTCAAGTATTATAGAAAAATGGACTTCCAGATAGCTCTGGAACTGGGAGTTGACAAACTATCAATTAGAGCCCCAAATGACCTGATCCCTGGCATAGAAACCATTCCCAGCAACTCCTTGATCGTTGAGACTGTAAATGAATTCGTTTACAAAGACGATGATGGCCAAAAGAAGATGTTCAAGCCTAGTCAAGCATACAAGTACTCGAATGACACTATGCTGAAGTTAAGAACAACTATAAGCCATAGAGTGGGGACTGACAGAGTACAAAGGGGGCTTGTAGAGAAGATGATCTGTGACATTGATACTCAATTGAAGTTTAGGGATCTCATCATGTCCTGCGCAAAACATTGGTTGAAAGCTTTACAAATCCTATAGATGATTTCCCTAAGTAGTTTCACTTGTATTCTGTACTTGTAACTTTTATTTTGTCTTCTGTAAATGCCTTCTGGCATCAAACTTAAATGAAAGATATTTATTTACAGAGGTTGAGTTTCTTTCACCACTTGTTCTTGGTTAGCCTAAAAGCACTTAACGTCCAAACTTTATTTTTCAATACTTGGAGGGAGATTGCTAGCTCCAATAGTTCATTCATAGAAGTATTGAAAAATAGGTTAAGTACAAGAACCGCAGAAGACTTCTGCTGCATACACCAAGACTCTCAAGCAGCATAGATCAAGGTATCTGTCGACTACTATCTGGGAAGAACTTAAACAGAAGATCAACCTCAGACTACAGAGCCTCTGTGATCCTTCACAGAGCCTTTGTGCAGGCAACCCCTTGGAGTAGAAGACTTGTGCAATTTCTTGAAGACCAAAGATCATGTGCCTCTAACGTGCTCCTGTTGTACGAAGATTCTGAAGATCAAATCGTACACCCACGATGCATTACTTTTCAGGTGTCATTCCCTTTATGGGTGACAGCCTTTGTACTATACTATTTGTGTGCTCAACGATCTGTATATATAGGGAGCACCTCCTGCCATTGTTGGCAATGCAGTACACATATCACACATGCCTAAATTCTAGTGAGAGAAACCTGTAGAGAGCATTTTTCACACAGTAGCGTGTTCTTGATGTATTTTGAAAGTTAATGAAGATAATATGTTGAGTGAACCATTCTTATTGTTCCTGTTATCTTTGTTACGTGTGTGTGTGTGTGTTTCTACCAAATAGCTCAAACCATTTCATGCACTAAAACGCTTCTACACATTATCTGTTCTTGCATGCTTTGAGTTTATTACATCATTGTTGAATAAAACTGGGATCAACAGTTTTTATGACAAGGCTTCCCCATTGGCACGTGGCATTATATCTGGTTCGATATTTAAAACAAAACGAGCAAGGATTATTTTACTCCGCAAACTCCAACTTTCATTTGCAAGCATACTCAGATTATGATTTAGGAAAATGCACCAACTATCATCGATCAACCCATGGTGTCAAGATCTTCAACCGAAGTTGAGTATCGAGTTATGGCATTTACTGCTGCAAATTGAATGTGGATTTAAAATCCGTTGCATGATCTGGGCATACATCATTCAAATTCGATTTTTTTATTTTATGATAACAAATCAACAAGAGATAGCCGCAAACCCAGCTTCACACGAACCAACCAAACACATTGACGTAGACTGTCCTTTTATTCGAGAAAAAGTGGCAGAAAAATTCTTCAGGTGATGCCTATACAGTCATCGCTACAACTTCTGGTTTTTTTTACTGAACCTTGCCTAGACCTATTTTGCAACATTTATTTTCCAAGGTGTCATTAAAGAATATATTTTCTCCATGCTTATCTTGAGGGGGCATAACACAGTTTATATAATGGGATGTTCGTGTCATTTCAATTAAGTTAGTTTCTGCAGTTTGTTCAGATTAGTTGAGGCTCTGTTATTGTTGAAGTATAAATCCCTTTTGTATAGCTCTTTTTCAATAAAAATATTGATTACAATTTCTCTCATTATCTCCTTCAAGTCATATGTTAGCAGGTTATCAGGTAAATGATACACTTAAATTGTTAAATGTATGAAAAAGTTAATTCCCTAAATCAAATATAGTAAAAAGTGGTGCTCAAATATAAAAATTAATTTAAAGTTAGTTGCATTTTAATGCAATTCCCGAAATAAATACACACACCACAGAAAACAAATTAAGACCAAACATGTGATTTATTGTTTACATATATGGGTAGTTGGGTATACTATGAAAAACTCAAAACTATTTCATTTCAATGGACAAGAATGAATGGAAACTCTAAACACAAAATACCAATCTTCATTATTTAGTTAATTTAATTTCCAATATCATACACAAATAATGAGAAGTTTGGTTAGCAGGATTCCAACGGAATCTAAAGAAATTATAATAAGTTAATTTCATTGCTCAAATTTTATTCCCACGTTTGGTTTTCATATAAAATGGAATTGAATTCCACATTCCACCATTCATGATTTGGTTATTCCAACATAAGGTAGAAGAAATTGAATTTCTTTCCATCATATTTTCTTAAAAAGACAAAAGTACACCGTAGTAATAAATTATATATACAAAAAAATATATGTAACTTATTTTTTATTTATATACATGTAATATAATATATCAGCCTTAGGTTCATTTGAGAAATGGTAAATATATGAGAAATAGAAAAGTAATCCTAGACATTCATACGGTCAAGATCGGATTTGACTGGTCAAATATTTCGGCTTTGACTGGTCAAAAGTTGCGGCTATTCCAAAAATAGAAGGACACTTTCGTAATTTTTACAAAATACACGGGCTATAGTGTAATTCACATCTGAACTCTTTTAATTGATTCATATATGAACTTTTGGAATTCATATATGAACTAATTAATTGATTCACATATGAACTAATTAACTGTAAGTTCATATATGAATCAGTTGAACTAATTAACAGATTCATATATGAACTTTTGTGATTCATATATGAACTAACTAACTGATTCACATATGAATGTATAGTTGATATGTGAATCATATAGGTTCATATAAGAACTCATCTCGCGTATTTTACGAAACTACCCCTCTATCTTTCATAGACCATGCAAGGAATTATATGGTGCTTCGCGTTAAAATTCGCAAATGTTAACCAGATGAATGGCTAAGATTACTTCTCTATTTCTCATACACTTACCATTTCTTAAATGAACCTCTCCCTAATATATCATGTGTATATATATGTGGTGTATATATACAATAGAGTAAATTACACTGTTGGTCTGTGGTTTGCTCACAATCTGGATATGGTCCCTATTTTTAAATAAGTACATTGAACATCCATGTGGTTTGCATTTCGTTTCATGTTGGGTCCCTCTTTTCAAAATAAGTACATTGAAGGTCCTGTGACACTAACACCGTTAAACCCATTCCGTTAACTTAGGGGCATTTTTGTCATTTCCTTTTTTGTCTTTTTCGTATTAATTAAATACTCATTATAAGCCACCCACTTAAATAATGATATGTTCCCTACTCCTTCCCTCTTGTCAGCATCCACCTTTTTCTCCTTTTGACCCATTCTCTTTCTTTGACCACCCCGACCATTCCCACACGATCTCACCTGCAAAATACATACATATATTGTTGGGCTTAAAATGTTGTATTCTAGATTCAATGGGTTAAATTGTAAATACCTTGAGGATTCAACTTGTGACTATCCTTGGTATAAAATAGCTTTTAGTAGTTAGAATCTTTAAGCACTTTGATAAATTGTAAAGTTTAACTATGTGTTTTCCAAGGTATAAACTTTTCTCTCTAATAATACATGACATTTTAAAGCCATAGATTTGTTCTTAATCTTTCTATTCTAGATTTACATGATATATATTGAATCTAGAAGTCATATATATATATATATATATATATATATATATATATAAATCACACAAACACAACTATAGAGGAAAAAAACCATCCCCCACCGGCAACACAGTCCCCCGTCGGCGACACCAGTCCCTTGCCGACGACACAAGTTCTCCAGTTATTCCTCCAACAACACCTACACCCACCAACCTCATTATATTCCACAACCATCTTCAATCTAAAAATAGAACCCCCACCCCTAATATCCATTTTCCGACTCTCTTTCTCTTTCTCTTTCTCTTTCTCTTTCTCTTTCTCTGGTGACCCAATGGGGGAGGAAGGGAGGAGAGAGATAAAGAGAAAAAAGGAAAATAAAGGAGAGAAGAAAAGTTGCAGGTGGGGTAGGGGAGGGGGTGGGGCTAGGTGGCAAAAGTAATTTAGGAGGGAAATGAAAAAGAAAAGAAAAATAAACTTAAAACACCAAAATATCCTTTACTTAATGAAGTTAACGAAATCATTTTGATTCCATTAGAGGGGGGGGGGGACTCAGAACGTGCAAACATGCATAGTACAAGTACCGGGAGTGTAATTAATGTGCTTTAGGGACCGTAGTCATACACACAACAAAGCACAGGACCGAGAATGTATTTTACTCTCTATATATTATAATATATAATGTAATATTGAGGCAAAATCATATATAAACCTTATTTATCTTACAAACGGTATAAATCAATCTTGACCATCCATCTTACTCAGTTCTTTTTATAACTTTTTTAATTCAACAAGGATATTTCCATCTCAAGTGATTTTATATGGTTGTGATATCAAATATATCAAATCCCGTAATTATCTCTTTTATGGTTTCCTAAATAAAATATCATTGATTAATATTGAGCTTGTGCATTAATCTCACGAATTGTTCGCTTTCGTAATCCAACTTTAAACTCTTGTGAACTGGTAACATAACCGAAAATCCATTGATCATCATGATATTCAAAAGCGTGTTTCTTTTGAATCTTCCAAAGTTTTGAATGATTTGTGTGATATCAAAGTAAATGGAGATGTTAGATTGAAGCAACAGTGTGGTTATGGAACAATGATGATTCAAGTTTCTTAGAAGATTTTTCCAATATGATGATTGTTCTCCACGCAGATGAAGATCATTCATTCAATGAATGTATTAAAATAAACATAGTTGACGATGATCTGGAACCAAGCACATGTTGATGGCTGAAGATGATATATTGAATTAATTTTTAGAAGAAAACAAAGTTGATTCCCAACGAGATCTTGAATGCGATATATTGAGGGGTTCGATGAGTTTGAAGATAGTATAGATGAAGGTTTATTTTAGTCATTTTCTTCTTGATTGTAATCTTTGTATTGGTTTATTATAAATGTATGATTATTGAATTGACAGTAGGTTCTAATTTATGACTACATATTGTTTCACCACGTAATGTAGCCTTCAATACATATTGTTTCACCAGTGCACTAAAGCATGACTACATATTGTTTCACCAGGGTAACATCGTGTTCAACTAGTGAACTGCTAGCCTTCTATACTTATTGTATAACCATTGTACTAATGTTGAACCAGTGAAACATTAGTTTTGATGATATACCGTTTCACCATTGCATTATAAAACATGATATTCACTAGTGAACAAATTACATTAGTTACATTTTTTGTATAAATGTTTAATTTTCCCCATTACTCGTATCCCACACATTAT
Organism: Arctium minus; assembly: GCA_954870635.1. NCBI lineage: Eukaryota > Viridiplantae > Streptophyta > Magnoliopsida > Asterales > Asteraceae > Arctium > Arctium minus. The sequence continues at coordinate 114,618,683 of OX941080.1, read as the reverse complement.
AGCGATTACCATTGACTCTAAACATTTTTACACGATTATAAGCCCCTTCATTTTCAAATAATATTTTCTACTATCATTTTTCCAATGATTTATGTACGTTAACTATTCTGTCAACGGTAACATTTCAAATTGTAAATAGCAACAGTTTATACAAAATGGATTTCATTCCTAGGTGAAACATAATCACAATTATACATATTGTTTCACTAGTGAAACATCAATACAATCTCATTGTAAAAGTTCACTTGTAAAACATAACTCGTCTTATAGTTACAATTGTGCAATAGCACAATATTTTTTTTACAAATGAAATATCAAACTTTACATTACCATTGTATTAAATCACAACTACATACTATTTAAGCGGTATAACATCATGTTTCACTAGTAAACTATTAGTCTTGAATACATATTGTGTAACCATCGTACCTATGTTTCACCATTGAAACATAAGTTTCAACCACTTACTATTTCACTATTGCAATATGAAACCTTCTCTTTCACTTGTGAAACAAAATACGATAGTTACAATTGTTTCTTGCATCGCTTTCCCTTGTATTTCTTTTAACTTTAGTACTTCGGTTACCATTTCATCTCCATCTTCGAGATCGAGTTGTACTTGTTTGCACGATCTGATTCCATGGTGAAATATGGTGATGATCGACTACAGAGTCCTGAAGAAAAAAGATGAATTTCTTGGGACTATTAACAAATTTGAATGGGACATACACAATTTGGAGATTTATGCGGGGATTTTGATCGATTATCCTAAAATATATTAGGATTTGAATCCCGTAAATAGCCCTTATTTTCAAAAATTTGACAGGATTTGCTCACGGTTTTAAGTTTATTTTCATTTTTGCCGCTGCTCATTTTGATCCATGGATGAAATTGATTGGACGAAGGGTATCGATTCATAAGGTTTCTAACTTTTAACATGCTTGTATTTGATTTATCCTCTATGTAATACATATATATATAGAAGGATGATCAAACGAGAACAGTAACTATTTAAAAGAACACGAGAACTAACAAAATCATTAGTGATTTTACATTAATGCACAAAAAAGCGACGTGAACCTGAACCCGCGACCAAAGTCCTTTTTTTGTGTGTTAATGTAAAATCACTAATGATTTTGTTAGTTCTCGTGTTCTTTTAAATAGGTATTGTTCTCGTTTGAACCCGACTATATATATATATATATATATGGGGGGTCTTAATCATTTGAGAACTTCACAATTTGTGAGATTCATCATAAATCTATCATTTAAAATGATTAACGAGATAATTAATGCACTTTTTGTATAAAAAAAATCAAATTCCATATATATATAGGGTTGGGTTCATGTGAGACCATCTTGTTTTCGTGAGACCCGTGAGACCATGATTTTACACTTGAAGCTTCACAGCAAAACACTGTGAATGTAAAAAAAATCCAAACCTTCACAGTGTTTTGCTGTGAAGTTTCAAGTATAAAAACATGGTCTCACGGGTCTCATGAAAACAGACTGGTCTCACGTGATCCCAAGTCTCTCTCTCTCTCTCTCTCTCTCTCTCTCTCTCTATATATATATATATATATATATATATATATATATATATATCCTCTCTTCTATAAAATACATACATAGACATGCACAATTGAATATGTACACAAGGTGAACATATTATGAACACAACCACAAGGGTTGTGGAGTGTTGTGGAGTATTGGTTAAGGCCCTGGGGATGTGGTGAAATATCTCATCTGCCCAGGGTTCGAATCCAGGCGTACACAACAAATGTGGCCACTGAGATGTAATCAGGGTTGATGTCTTACAGTCATAATTTGCCAAGGGATTAATCTAGGCTTAACCTAGGACACCCTTCTAAAAAAAACATATTATGAACACAATGAAAACAACTTTAAGAAATTTCGTACTAGGGATTCACAAGTGGTAGGTTTAGATTTAATTTTGTTGTTTTAGTTGGTGTTCACAATATGTTCACAAGATATACTAGATCTCGTGGATTTGGAGGGTGTTCAAAAATTATATTAGTATTTCTAAAAATATGTTCACAATATGTTTACCTTGTGTGCATATTTAATTGTATGTGTGTGTTACGGAAAAAGGTACGAAAAGAGGGATAAAAATCTCCTGTCTCAAATTATCATGTCTCATTCATGTCAACCAATCACATGAATACACGTCATCGGAAAGAGAATATAAACTTGAATCAAATAAAATCAAAATTATATAAAATCTGATGTGTCTTAATTTCATTGGTCGGACAAGAATGAGACATGAGATTTTGGGACAATAGATTTTTATTCCGAAAAGAGAGGAGCAATGAGAGATAAGAGAGGATAGAGAAAGAGACTTTTTATTAAATTATATTTTATTTTTTAACTAATTTTTATAGTCTAAATTGAATATCACAAATTAAGAAGTTGCTAAAAGAAGGTCATATATATATATATATATATATATATATATATATATATATATATATATATATATATATATATATATATATATATATATATATATATATACTCAGAGAGAGAGAGAGAGTTAATTACACTCTAGGTGCTTGTGGTTAGCCCAAAATCTAGATATGATCCCTATTTTGAAATAAGTACACCAGGGATCTCTATGGTTTGCATTTCGTTGCACTCAGGGTCACTGTAATTATAATGTTGGTCCTGTGGTTAGAAACCTAGAGTGCAAAGAAATACAAACCACAGACCAGAGTGCAACGAAATGCAAACCATAATGATCCCTGATGTACATATTTCAAAATAGGGACCATATCCATATTTTGAGTAAACCACAGACCAACAGTGTAATTAACTCATATATATATATATATATATTGGAAGGATATTTTGCAACCCTTAAAAAGGTTGCAACCCTTGCAACCCACATCTTAATCGTTGGATTCATGATCGACGGTTATTTTATTTTTATTTTTCTCTTTTTTTAATTAAAAATATTGGGCCCCATATCTTTTATAACCGTCGATCATGAATCCGACGGTTAAGATGTGGGTTGCAAGGTTTGCAAATTAAACAGACCCTATATATATGTATGTATGTATGTATGTATGTATGTATGTATGTATGTATGTATGTATGTATGTGTGTGTTTGTATAATATATTCATAATTTACTCATGATTTAATAAAGGGTGATTTACATATTTTTTTTTCACATTGAACGTAAATTTTAGACTTGTTTACGGGCAGTACGGCTCACCAGACCTAGTCCTCTCGGCCCGTTAGAAAAGCGGGTTTGGACAATTATTCCCGAAAAATGGGCGGGCTCGGATTGGACTATTAAAATTAATGGGTGGGGCTGGGCAATAAAAAAATTTCGGACAAGCCCCGCTTGTTATATTATTATAGTTGATTAAATTTTATATATAATTAATAATTTAATTTTTTTATTAAAAAGATTTAGAAGTGGTTTTAGGGTTGGGTTCCGGTGAAAAGTTGAGTTAATGATGAGAAGCATGAGAAGTGGTTATCGACCGTTGGATGAGAAATTGACGCACATTAGAATGAGATGCACCGAGATAAGACGCACCAGATCAATTCTCTTCTAAGCCGCAATTCATGGGAGGGCTTGGGATTAAAAGAGATCAATGGTTCAGATCCATTTCTGATCACGCTTCTCACCGTTAACTAACTTCTCACACGATCGTTTGCCTATATATATATAATACGTCTCAAATCTCGATCTTGAAATATTAGGTGCATAAATATTTTGTTATTGAAAAAACGCGGACTCCGAAAGTTGATAAATCATTAGAGAGAAAATGTACCATGATCCATATATTGTGAAACTATTTTTTCTTACGCTATGTACATTGATATCTTTTACGTCTTATTTTATGCTCGAAAGAACTTACGTCATTTAAATGATTTTATATAACTTATGATTTTATATAAGTTTTATTTTTCAAATGTAAAAAAATAAGTCCACTAACTTATGGGCAAACCTGACCTGTGTTTATAAGGCAGATACGAACAAATCCATAACCCTGAAAATTGAATTTGGATTTGATATATTAGGCAACTTAAAATGTAACTCAAATGCAAAAAGCAACTTAAAAATTTCTCATCCTTTTATGATTATATATAGCAATTTTGAATACAATTAAAGAGCTCTCAAAAGATACATCTGTTGCTCACCAATAATTACCAAAATCATACATGATTAATAATTTGAAAATAAGATAAGTTAATGGATAAAAACACTTAAACCAACATCTAAAAGACTGCAGTTGTTCAGACTGATGCATGTGTCTTTGCATCTAGAGACTTCAACACTAGTTCACCCATCTCCTTGCATCCGACCAATTTCTGCAGGTTATCGGTTTCAACTTTCAGGATTTTACTAATTTAATTTGAACAATATATCCTCATATTTAAAAGTGTTATAATAGATTTAAATAACATTTTTTATACGTTTTAACAAGTTTTTAAAATATTTTCAAAATAAAGTTTTATACTAACTATTTTACAAGACACTTTTGAAAAGTTTTTTGGGCTACTTTTTCAAATAATATTCTATAAAATAGCTAATTTATCATAAAAATGTATTATAAACTTATTGTAACACTTTTAGATAGATCGTTTTATTGTTTATTTCTATAAACATAAGCTTGATAAATATTCTTTAAACATTTTAGGCGTTAATTAATCTTGTTGAAGTGAGTGCTTATTGAAGGTGAAAGTGTAGATGATAATAAGTAAGGTACATACATTCCCAAGTGAGTAAATGTCGCTGGTACGAAATCCCCTATCTAAAGTATTCAGCACAGCCAACTCGATTCTATCAGCTGCTTTCTTTTCACCCAAACCATGTTTCAAAAGCATTGCAGCACTGAGTATAGTTGCCAAGGGGTTTGCTTTATCCTGCATGCATGCATGCATAATTAATAATTATTTAAAACAATTAATATATCCATCTTAAATCATTAATTAATTAATTAAAAAAACCCATTTATAATTTCAAACATTAATTAACTACCTGCCCAGCAATATCAGGAGCAGAACCATGGATAGGTTCAAATAGTCCAGGTCCCTGCACACAAAAATACAACCAAAATAAATAAATAAAGAGAAAAGGGTTATAACCATTAACCACTATAATAAAAATGGATTTATATAGGTAGTTTAAAATGTATAAATGTCTTAATAGAGTGTTTTATAAGTCTTAAATTTATATGACTTAATCATAAAATGTTTAAGTTTATAGAACATTTTGTTGGAAATATTTGTGAAGTAGGGGTGAGCAAAGGCAGATATCCGCCTAAAATTTCTGGAACGGAACCGGTTAGGCGGTTACACCGGTTCTTTATATTTGTGAACCGGTCCTGGAACTGCCGGTTCTGTTTCGATACCGGGTACCCGCTATCTAATTTTTAAACATTTTTTTATTATTCATATTATGAAAAAGTAAATATTAATATATTACAAAGTCCCAACGTAAAGAAATAAACACCACAAACGTGAAAACTAATATGATAAAAACTAAAAAATAATAAATACTACAAACGATGCTTATAAAACAAATAAATATTACTAACGGTGCTTCCAAAACAAATAAATACTACAGTGCTTCCAAAACACTTCACGTCAACAAATAATACAAATGGTGCTTTCCTAAAAGGTATTTATTAAAATTTTGTAAATAAATAAAATATATTTTATTAAAAAAATAGCGGGTACCCGTCGGTTCCGGTTCTGGGTACCTAGCGGCACTGGGTACTTGGTCCCGGCGGATACGCAACGGTTAACGATTCCAAAAAAAATGAGAATCGGAACCGGAACCGGTCCCAATCGGTTCCATATTTTAGGAACCGAACCAATCACATCGGTTCCGATTTCGGAACTGGCAGTTTCGAAGCGGTTCCGGTTCCAAAGGCGGGTACCCGCTTCCGATGTTCATCTCTAATTGGAAGGTTGGAAACTTTACCTCCATCCCACATTGGAAGGATCAAATAATAAAATGCACTTTATAAAGCTTTGTCTATCAATGGGCCTTGAACAAGTTGGTGGACTCATGGTGGGAATCATGAGTGGTAGGCCCAACGCACACGCTCGTGATCGAGGCCGAGGGATTCATGGAGTAATTAAATACAGAGTAATTAAATAATCAATATTTATTTACAATATTTAGCAGATTTATAAAAAACGTTGAGTTAATTATCTCCCAAAAAACACACATCGAATCTGTAACACCCTGAATTTTGGGATTGGGTGAGAAGTTGACCATTACCCAAAGTTCAAGGGGGCAAAGTGTAACTTGGGTAATATATATACAAAGTTAAATCTAGATATTTTGTAAAATATCAGATTTGAGTTCTTGAGATCTTTGAAGTCAGAGAGAAAGGAAGGCAGGAGAAGAAGCTTTGTTTTGGGTCGATCATTTCGGGCAAATCGAGGTACGAATCTAGCTTAATGCTTTGATCTGAATGCTTTTAGCCGTGTAGAATCTCGTTGTGTAGGTTTTGAACCGTTCCATTTTGAGATCTGAGTATTTTCTCATTTGGATCTGGGTTGAATCTGGGTTCTGCATCGCTGTTCTTGATGAACAAGGCGATGGTCAATCGACCGAAGGTTTGATTCGACCAGACTGGTGTTCGACCGAAGGTTTGATTCGACCGGACTGGTGTTCGACCGAAGGGTTGATTCGACCGGATGGTTGATTCGACCGAGGGGTTGTTCGACCGGATGCTCCCTCGACCGGTGTTGTCTGTTCGACCCGGGGTAGTGTTGGACCGGGGAGGTGTTCGACCGGTTGTTGCCTTTAACCGGATTAGGTTCTGTTAAATTGTTAGCTTCTGTGTCTTTGAGTCCTATTCAAGTAACGAGAGGTTTATCTGTATTTCGACTTACCGATTCTTTCGGTGTTATCATAGGTAGCGCTCGTTAAGAAGAAGGAAACAGAGGTGAGTTCCTACTATCATTTTAAACTGTATACATATCAAAAGTTACCTTTTTGATCTTATCTTATTTTAAAAGTAAAATGATGTTTTACCTGTGCGTTTATGCGAAAGAAATATTCAAAGGAACTTCTTTTAAATGATTTTCATTCTTACCAGAAGTTGAACTGGGAATAGCATTTTGTTTATAAAAATGTGTTTGTAACCATATGTTTATTTATGGTTGGTCACATACGTTGCTGTGACGAGTCCTTACCATTACTAGTGGATCCCTAGGTTTTGGAGTAGACTGTATTGTTGGGATGTTACATTCCCCAGAATTGTAGCTATGGATCACTTGTTCCTCGGGGGCAACTTGGTACGGTTATGTGAGGCCGGATACTAGCCATGGTTCATAGTGATCCTAGTGAAGGAGTATACCTTGGTTTTGCGCTTGGGGCTTGATCTCACGTTGAAGCACGGACTTTGTGATTCGTATCCGCGGACTCCAATTGGTTTAGCTCGTAACTCGGATTGTTGGCCTAACTTTGTGTTACGCCACGATCCTTGGTAAAATATTTTGTTTTCGGACCTTTTGTGGTATGTTTATAACGAAAAAGCCCGATTGTGGCGAGGACCTAAATTGTAAACTTAATCTCTTTGGAAATGTTATCTTGATGCAAATGTTTTATCTTTTGAGCTTCATAAACTGTATGTTCTCACCAGGCTTTAAGTCTGACACTTTTTCTCAAATGGTATGTGTATCAGGTTTCCATTAGCGGTGGGTTGCCGGGGTTTTTGGAGAGACGAGTTTTGAGTCTCGAGGTTTTTGGAGTTGATTAGTATTGTTATTGGGCATTGTTAAGTCCCATTCTTTTGATGAAATCCTTGTATAGGATTGTATAGTCTTGAGGACTGATCCCATTTATGAAAAGTTATGGTTTTACTTTCGTTATATTTTCAGGTTTCCAGGTTTTAATTTACTCTGATTTTTGAGGTGTTACAGAATCTGCTATCTCTCTCTCTCTCTCGGTTTTTTCCTGTTTCCTATCGCTGCACAACTGCTACTGTTCTTCCAATTCTGCATCGATTTTTGGCTAAAATACGATATCATTGCTGTTGATATACGTATCGAGACTGTATTCGATCCTGGGGCTTTGGGACTGGTATCTTACTACATTTGGAGACGGCATATAAAACCTTTAAGGACAGGTTTTCTAAACCGTGCAGTTCGTCTTTCGTTTACGATCATCTAAAACAGGTTGGTTTTAATTATTGTATTGTAGTTTAATTCCATTCACTAGAGTGAACAGTCTACTTCTACCATTTTCTTATAACGACTCTATCGCGAAGGATAGAATTGTTCTAGGTTCACCTGTTAATTGGTTTTAATTAATCTAGAACAGTTTTTGATTGTAAAGCCTTCCACTTTATAAATAAAGTTTAAATCTTTATAAATAAAGTTGCCTTCTTTATTAATACAACTTGTTGTTTTTCCGATTATTGAATTTTACTAATACGAAAAATTCAACAATCTTAAAGGTTTTATATGGATTTTGGAAACACCTCCAACATTCAAGTGATGAATCAAGAGATTGTCAAACTTGACCGATTAGACGAGTGCTATTACACCCGATGGGATGAAAAGGTTAAGTTCATGTTGATGGTCATTAAGCTCTATCATGTGATGGACCCAAACCTCCCACATATCCCTGATGATCTGATTCCTGAAAAAGGAAAAGAACCGGATAGGGAGAAAATTGTCGAACTGAACAAGTTAAGGCTAATCCGTAAGGAGGAGATATCCTTGGCCTGCGGACACATTAAAAATGCCCTATCCGATAGACTCTATGACTTGTACTCTCCAATTACCGATCCAATAGAGTTATGGAACGCGCTTGAATTTAAATATCAGACACAAGAAGAGGACACCAATAAGTATCTTGTGTCTCAATATTTACGTTTTCAAATGATTGATGAAAAACCAATCCTGGAGCAGATTCATGAGCTCCAGGTTATTATAAACAAACTCAAAGCACTTTCCATAGCTCTTCCAGAAAATTTCCAAGTGGGGGCGGTGATTGATAAATTCCCCCATCTTGGAAAGATTTTTCAAAACGAATGATGCACAAATCCGAAGACTATTCTTTGAATGACCTGCTCAAACACATAAGGATCAAGGAAGAAACTCGTAATCGGGACAAAAGAGGCAAGTCTGTGATGAGTGCAAACAACGTGTAGGCTGGCAAAGGGAAGGGAAAGGTTGGAGGTTCTAGTAAGAAGTGGAATCTGGGTCCACAAAAGAAGAGTTTTAAGAGATCTGGGCAACAATCAAAACCTGTGCAACACTTCAAGAGAACTGGGAAATGTCACGTCTGCGGAGGGACGGGACACTATGCCTGGGAATGCAAAGAACGGAAATCTAGACCACCAGCAGCAAACTCTGTTGAAGGAATCCAGCATCTTGTTGCAAACTTACAGATGGAAGAGATTGATATGATCTCGGAGGCAGCCACTAGAATCACGACTAGTAGAGGAGGTTGGTACTTGGACACGGGAGCCACAATTCATGTGTGTGACTCCAGGTCCAAGTTTGTTGAATATGGTCCTGTTCGAGAAGGAAAACATGTGATCGTGGCAAACAACGGCAAGGCCGATGTTGCGGGTATGGGTATGGTGCTACTCAAGTTCACTTTTGGCAAAACTGTCACTCTGAGGAATGTACTTCACGTTCCTTCCATAAATAAGTGCCTCATTTCTAGAAACAAACTTGATGAAAATGGGTTTGGACTCAATATCGAGGCAAGGAAGCTCGTGATCTACAAGCAGAAGACTTTCATTGGAAAGGGATACAACCAGTTGGGTATGTATCGTTTGAATTTGAGTGATGATGTAAATGGGGTCGGGCCGAGTGAATCTGGGGGTAGTAATGTGTTAGCCACTTCTGATGATATTTTTGATATTTCTGCAATTGATGTAGTTCCCTCTTAAGTTAATAAAGTTAATTCTTTTGAATATTTTGCTTGTTCAATATCTTTATGGCATAATCGTTTAGCACACACCAATGTAAAAAATAATGAAAAAAATGCAAAATAAAGGATTAATTAATATTGACAATAAAGATTTTGGAAAATGTGAAACTTGTGTAAAATCAAAATTTACAAAGAAACCTTTTCCATCAGTTAAAAGGGATACTACCATTTTAGAGTTGATTCATTCCGATATCTGTGAATTAAATGGAATACTTACCCGTGGTGGTAAACGGTATTTCATTACATTTTGTGATGACTTCAGTAGATTTTTACATGTTTACTTGCTACATTCAAAAGGCGAAATTTTTTATGCTTTTAAACTTTATAAAGCTGAAGTGGAAAATCAACTTGAAAAATGAATCAAAATTCTTCGATTAGATAGAGGTGGGGAATAGTTTAATATAGAATTTGATACTTTCTGCGAAGAGAATGGTATCAAACATGAGCGCACCTCACCGTTCACCCCTCAACAGAATGGTTTGGCAGAACGAAAGAATCAGACTCTTGTTGAGATGGTCAACTATATGTTGAACCAATCGGGTCTGTCAAACAACCTGTGGGGAGAAGCCTTACTGACCGCTTGTCATATTCACAACCGGATCACTAGTCGTGTGATCCCAACTAGCCCATACGAGCTATGGAAAGGAAGGAAACCCAATCTGAACTATTTTAGAGTCTGGGGTTGTGTTGCCTACTATCGAACTCCTGATCCAAAAAGATCTAAATTGGGAGCTCGTGCCATTAAAAGCATTTTTGTGGGATATGCTAGAAATAGCAAGGCTTATAGGTTATTGGATAAAGAATCACGATTAATAGTAGAATCCAGGGATGTGGAATTCTTTGAAGACAAGTTTTCAGAAGATGCTGAAAACTCAGAAAGAACATTGGCTTCAAATCTTCCTAGTACATCTCGTGATAGTTCGAAAACCTCAAACAAGGTTGACGAACCACGTAGAAGTATTAGAGTAAGAAAAGAGAAAAGTCTAGGAGATGATTTCTTCTCCTACCTAGTTGAAGGAACACAAAAGAAAGTGACTAGAGAAGTCATTTTATCGATTAACATCGAAGATGATCCTAAGAATTTTAAACAGGCCATGTCTTCAAGGGACGCTCTAGTGTGGAAAGAGGCAATAAATGATGAAATGGACTTTATTATAGGGAATGGAACTTGTGAATTGGTTGATTTACCCAAGGGAGTGAAACCCATAGGTTCTAAATGGGTATTCAAAAGGAAGTTGCATCCAGATGGATCAATATCAGCATTTAAGGCAAGATTAGTGGCTAAAGGATATAGACAGAAAGAGGGAGTCGATTACTTCAACACCTATGATCCAGTTTCTAGAATTTTTTCTATTCGAACTCTTATAGCAATCTCAGCCATAAAAGGACTGTACATTCATCAAATGGATGTGTAGACAACCTTTTTGAATGGTTATCTAAACGAAGAAGTTTATATGGAGCAACCTGAAGGGTTTGTGATACCCGGACAAGAGAACAAAGTATGTAGACTTGTTAAATCTCTGTATAGGTTGAAACAAGTGCCAAAATTGTGGCATGAAAGATTTGATACGACAATCACTTCTTTCGGGTTCAAGCATAATGGGGCTGATCGGTGCATTTACTCAAAATGCACAAAAGAATCTACTGTAGTAATCTGTCTCTATGTAGATAATATGTTAATCATCGGGACTAACCTTGAGGGTATTCTTGAAACAAAGAACTACCTATCCTCGATCTTTAAGATGAAAGATCTTGGAGAAGTTGACATTATTCTTGGAATAAAAATAAAGATATCAGGATCGCAAAGCTCTCTAAGTCAATCACACTATATAGAGAAGATACTAACAAAGTTTCAACATTTTAATATAAAGGAGTTTAACACACCTTTTGATTCAAGTGTGAAACTTGATAAAAACTCTGGGAAGAGCAGTGGCTCAACTAGAGTATGTCAGTGCAATAGGTTGCATGATGTATGCAATGCATTGCACTAGACCGGATATTGCTTTTGATGTGAGTAAACTGAGTCAATATACTAGCAATCCGGGTCCAGATCACTGGAAGGCAATTGGTAGAGTATTAGGTTACTTGAAAAGAACTAGTAATCTAGAATTGACATATTCTACACATCCAGGAATATTGGTGGGATATTCTGATGCCAGTTGGATAGATTACTCAAGTGATTCTAATTCCACAAGTTGGTGGATTTATACTCTAGCTGGGGGCGGTTTCTTGGGCAAGCAAGAAACAAACTTGTATCGCCCATTCGACTATGGAAGCCAAATTCATTGCCTTAGCAGCTGCAGGCAAATAGGCTGATATCCATTTGTGGCCTCGATCAACTCCCTCGATACAAATGTATTGTGACAGTGAGGCCACACTGTCAAAAGTGTAAAATGTTGTGTATAATGGGAAGTCATGACATATAGGTCTTCATCATAACTATATGCGAGAACTGATCGAAAATGGTACCATTAGTATTGTGTATGTCAAGTCGTGTGGAAACTTAGCGGATCCGTTGACTAAGCCTTTGACGAGAGACTTAGTAGGATCAACTACCAGAGACATGGGTTTAAAACTACGTAGAATTGGTTAGTGATGGGAACCCAATTTGGATTTAGTGCTCCTATCTCTCAAGTTTAATGGGTAATAACAAATCACTTAACTGACAGAAGGTACTATCAAATGATAGACTCGTGTAAGGTATAAGATAGTATGTCGTTGCCGAGAACAAGGATGAGATTAAAACCTTAATCTCTTAACAAAGTTTAGAGGCATCTTAGCAGCGAAGATGTTATAGAACTTTGCCTATGTGACTAAGAGGTGGTGTCGCCTCAAATAAAGAGTTGTGGTTTCTCTTCTAAAAGGACATGAAACAGGATTAAGCGCATGGCCATATTCGCGCTCAGTGAGAAAGCAAAAAAGTAAGATGTTGTGTGTAAGTAAGCCGATTGGGTCTTAAAATTCAAGGTTTAAATCCTAAGGATACCATTGAATTGATCATTTCTTGCATACTTGCATCAAACAGGGTTTAATCTCAGTGTCACCTCTGTAGCATCCTCTTATACGAATGTTAGAAAACTTTCCAACTTGGTGGGGGATTGTTGAAAATATTAGTGAGATTGGAAGGTTGGAAACTTTACCTCCATCCCACATTGGAAGGAATAAATAATAAAAGGAACTTTATATAAAGCTTTGTCTATCAATGGGCCTTGAACAAGTTGGTGGACTCATGGTGGGGATCATGAGTGGTAGGTCCAACGCACACGCGCGTGCGTGGCCGTGGCCGAGGGTGCGAGCATGGGATTCGCGGAGTGGCGCGAGAAGGCGCATGCCACATCAGAGCAGAAGGAGCCTCGCCCTGAGCTCTTGAGTATCTTTTTAGTGCGATTTAGAGGGTGTGTAGATAAATACAGATTAATTAAATAATCAATATTTATCTACAATATTTAGTAGATTTATAAAAAACGTTTTTTGAATTTTAACCAATTTTAAAACATGGATAATATAGGAATGGAAACTAAGTCTCCCAACTAACCAACTTCTCCGATTCTTGGGGAGAAAGTAGGGTTTTTTGGGAGCCAAAACTTAGTATAAATACTAAGTTAATTCTCTCCAAAAAAAAACACACATCGAATATGCTATCTCTCTCTCTCTCGTTTTTTTCCTGCTACCTATCGTTGCACGGCTGCTACTGTTCTTCCAAATTCTGCATCGATCTTTGGCTAAAATACGATATCATTGACGTTGATATACGTATCGAGGCTGCATTCAATCCTAGGGCTTTGCGACTGGTATCTCACAGCATTTGGAGACGTCGTATAAAACCTTTAAGGACAGGTTTTCTAAACCGTCCAGTTCGTCTTTCGTTTACGATCATCTAAAACAGGTTGGTTTTAATTATTGTATTGTAGTTTAATTCCATTCACTAGAGTGAATAGTAGTGAATAGTCTGCTTCTACCATTTTCTTATAACGACTCTATCGCAAAGGATAGAATCGTTCTAGGTTCATCTGTTAATTAGTTTTAATTAATCCAAAACAATTTTTGATTGTAAAGCCTTCGACTTTATAAATAAAGTTGCCTTCTTTATTAATAAAACTTGTTGTTTTTCCAATTATTGATATTTACTAATACAGAGAAATTCAACACGTTTTACTAAAAAAATTTAAAAGATTTCTAAAATAAATTAGTGTCATATTAATTATTTTATAAGAAATGTCATATAAACCAATCTTTTTATAGGATACTTCATAAAATAGCTAACACGACCCTTTATTTTTAAAATGTTCTAAAAAAGTTGTTAAAATCCCCCCAAAACATCCTAATAGACTTATTGCAACACTTTTAGACATGATGTTTTATGGTTTATTTCTATAAACTTAATAGTCCTATATATAAAGTTGATACTTACATATTTTATGCGTCCTATAATCCCATTTTTGTTATGATGAAGTAAATCTAGTATTTGATTGTGGAAAGTTAATTAATTACCGATGCGGCAAGACTAGCAGAAGGAAGCATTCCAATGCTTCCGGTGATCGTTGAAGCTTCATCTGATAGAATATCACCAAATATGTTGTTTGTAACTATTGTGTCAAACTGCATGCAAACAGATAATCTCGTGAGTTATTTGTTTCAATTTTCTCTTCGCTTTGCATAGAATACAATATTAACTTCATTCAAAAAAGGAAAATAGAACTTAAGGGATGTTTGGTTCATGCATTTTGAAAAAATTGGAATGTATAATTTCTTTGACCAAATTCCAAATTCAATGTTCGGTTCATATAATGAAAGTGATGGATTCCTATGAATTCCATTGAATTCCACGATTTAAGGAATTCATCATTCTTTGGCTTAAGTGAAGGAATTGAATTCCTACCAACTAAACACGTGGTCCAATTCCATCAAATTATATTCCAATTACTTCAAACTCAAGTTCCTTCGATGGATTCCAATTCCATCAAATTAAACACGTGGTCCAATTCCATCAAATTATATTCCAATTACTTCAAACTCAAGTTCCTTCGATGGATTCCAATTCCATCAAATTCAATTCTACGAACCAAACATACCCTTAAGATTTCAGTATCTTTTAAAAAACAAACAGATGATAGAAGCCAGATAGAAGAAAAACCTGTTTCGGATTTCGAACAAGCTGCATGGCTGCGTTATCAACGAACATATGAGAGAGTTCAACATCGGGATACTCTACAGATATTGCAATTACCCTTTTCCTCCAAAACATAGACGCCTGATAACAACATCATTAAATCCATATACATGACCAATCAAAGCTCATATCCCAGCGTTCAATTTGCTTTAATCCCTAAGACTATTTTGCCAGAAAAGAAAACAAAATTATAAAAGGACATTGATACCTCGAGGACATTTGCTTTGTCAATTGAACAAAGTTTTCCACTGCGTTTACGAGCCGTCTCAAATGCAATACGAGCAATGCGGTCAATCTCGTATGCTGCATAAACCTCGGTGTTGAATCCAATCTCATTGCCATTTTCATCGGTTCCATATCCCTTTGGTTTCCCAAAGTAGATACCTTCAAAAATTAATGTATGATAATTAGAGGTAAACATGTTACGATACCATGTTTTTTTTCCATATACCATGTACCAACAAATTATGATTGGTACAAAAAAATTTATACCAAGTACCAACCAACTATACTTGTTGAATTTTACATGTTGGTACGATATTGTACCAACATCGTAAAAATTGAATTTTATGAATTTATTTAAATTCATATCTTTACCAACTACATTTAGATGCACTAAAACTATCGTGCACTCACATAACATTTTGATATGTGTATAAATTGGTACCAACTTCTTTCGGTTGGTACATGTTAGTACGATATTGTACCAACATCGTAAAAATTGAATTTAATGAATTTATTTAAATTCATATCTTTACCAACTAGATTTAGATGCACTAAAACTATCGTACACTCCCATAACATTTTGATATGTGTTGTACCACTAATTCCTATCAATCCAAGCATTCAAATAATCTTCATATAATACAAACATTTACTAATAGTCTAATGCAAGCGATTATTGAGGAGCGTTGATGGACAATGGAGGTGTGGATGCATTACTAAGATTGTTAGGGCTAAGCAAAATTAATTCAATCATATTCTATATATCTAGCTGTATAATAATTTAGCAAAATTTAAAACAAGGTAATTTAAAATTTGAAATCAAAATATGTTATATTATTACTTAAACTTTAATTAATAAATAAGTCGATACGGTACGGTATTAACGTGGTACACGATTTCTAATACCACGTACCAACTAAGTTTATATAGTTGGTACGGTACTACCAACCAATTATATTGGTAACAATTAAATTGGTACGGTTGGTACAACAATTGGTTGGTTTGTATTGGTACAAAATTGACACCCCTAATGATAATTAACTAATTAAATGAAATGAATTATATATATATATATATATTAACTGTGTTGAAGATAAGGTAATTGTAATAATCGGGTTCAAGTGAGAAATGTAGAGTTTGGATGAATTGTTGACCAAATCCCAAAGTTGGAGGGGCTAGTTGTAATTTGGCATAAAGAGAATTAAACCCTAGGGGATCCTTCCACATTTTATTGTTGGCGGCTGAACTTTTAGGGAGAGAGGGAGCGAGTCTGGAAGGCGATTTGGAGAAGGAAATCAAAAGAGCATTTGTTCTTTGGGATTCAATATGTATAAATCCTTCTAGGTAAGTTTTATCTTTATCTATTGTTGTTTTGATTAAACAGTTGGAGTTTGGTGTAATATTTGGGTCCGAAAATTTTATAAATTTTGGAAGTTAGGTGAAAAGTTAAGCGAGACCCAAAGTTCAGGGGGTTATTTGAAACTTTGGATATATATATATATATATATATATATATATATATATATATATATATATATTTAACCCTAAGTTAAGTTTATCAGAATTCATACTGATTTTCTTGAGACCGACTAAAGAGAACGAGAATAGAGCGAAGCAGGGAAAAAGAAAAGCTAGGTATCAAAGGATTGATCAGTTATTGACAAATAGAGGTATGATTCTAGCTTAATACTTCTATCTAAGTGTTATAGTCGGTAAATAGTATAGTTATTTATGCTTTTATCCATATTTTCAATCAATTCATGGATCTGAGTTTTCTGTAAGTCGGACTCTGTTTGAATATCGACCGGGCTAGTGACCGGTGGGTGGTGACCGGTGTTGGTCAACCGGATAGGACCGGACCCCAGGGTGACCGGTGTCGACCGGGCCCAGGGCGCGACCTGTGTGTTATGTTGACCGGTCTCGTCGACCGGTATGTTGGCTACCGGTCCGTCATCGACCGGTATAATGTCGCCCAGTCTCAACCGGGTGTATCGACCGGGAAGGTCTCGACCGAAGTAGTAGTCTCGACCGGGTAGTAACAGTATGTTGTTTTGAATTATTTAAAGAAGGAAAGAATGTTATTCACGAGTTAGCTTACCTTTGTATTTCGGTACCATCGTAGGTGGTGTTAATCGTTAGAAGACAAATTTTAAGCAAGAAGAATCTGAGGTGAGTCTTTCAAACTAAATCTTTTACGATTTTGACAGTTATTTGATAAATGTGAGTTTTATGAACTTCACATTTATATTATTGAAAGTTATGAAGATTTATTGAAAAAGGTTGATTTAATTATGTTAGCATGTTTATGATATGTTTATATAAACTTGTTTTATATATTGTGAAGGTTAAGTGTATGCATACATTTGAGACAGAAGTCTGACCTAAGTCGGGAAGTGTGATCCGCCTGCTCGTAACGGGGAGTGTGGCCCGTTTATTCCATTAGGGTGTGTCCCTAAAATAAGGCAGTACGAGACAGACATACCGTCTTTGACAGCAATGTTGGTCAGTAGCTTAAGTTACGCTTGCGAAGCGTAAAAGAGTGGTCAGTGATGGCCAGTAGATTGAGTTACGCTTGCGAAGCGTAAAGTACGATTAATGTTTGATTAATAGAGCGAGTTACGTTCGTAAGATATAAAGCTTGTTTAAATGTTTTAAATAATATTTGAACTGTTATAGTAGTGCTTGGAGGGGATTCACTAGACCATCGGTCTTGTTGGATCATAAATTGTATTCAAGATTAAAGTTAAAGTTAAGAGTTTAAAATGCAATTATGTTAAAGTTAGTTAGAGGGTTTATTATGTAATAAGATAATAGTTATTAGTTGTTGGGCCCAAGCCCATTAGGCCTATTAGGCTTAGGTATTTATAGTTTTGATTAATTAGTTTTAGGCAAGAACTCTGATAATTTTCTAAATAGTAGACGTACGTTTACTCTGTAATCCTACATTCAAGGTATCAAGAACACATAAGGTTTTCATTGATTATTCAAGGGATTGGTATGTTATTCTAATCTTTATATCTCTTGATCTATATTGTGTGTGTGTGATTGTTTATCAACTAGATTAAACTGGGACAACAGGTCTAACCCTCGCTCTTTCAAAATTATAATTCTGTTTCAGGTTATCGCAAGATAGCATGTACAGATATGGGTAAAGAGAAGTTATGAGCTATATCCAGGAGCTAGAAGACTCCTTGTAATAGTTCCTTTTTGACTCAGTTGTGTAATAGGTGATAGTTGTAAACCTTATACTCTGAAATGTAAGCATGGGGCTGTTTTTAGACAGAAATGTTATTTTGATGTAATTATAATGTACAGGTTGTTACAATTGGTATCAGAGCATTAGTTTAAGGGATCTAGGTGACCAGATGGTCCTAGACTTAAACTGAGAAAGTAGAAGCACAACTGAGAAGTAGGAAGACCGTAGGAAGTCAACATTAAGGTAGTAAGGACTAGTATGTTTGGTAAATTTGGAATTTCATCTGGCCAGTGTAATTGTGAATTTACAAGTACATGCTTGTGCTTAACTTGCCGTAATGTATAGCATGTTAGATTGAATGTCTTATGTTTCTTCTTATCAGAAGTATGTCTGAGCGAGTGACAAGGAGTAGGTCTATGCCGAATCTTGAAATTGAGCCAGTTAATGAAGTCGTTGCCGAAGAGCGAACGACTGCGGTCAACCCGACTGCTAACCGAGGAAAGGGTCGCGGTCGACCTAGAGGTAAAACGGTTCAGAAGGCGACTACTCAGGTAAGAGTTTCCACTGTGGGAACTCGAGGTGGGAAGACGACTCGTGGTATTATTCGAGCTAGAAGTGTCGAAGTGGGATCCGAACAAGAAACTTCTCATCAGGAAAGTTCAGCTTCTGTGAGAGGTCGAAAGCAGACAGGAAACCGTGGTGGAGGTCGAACTCAGGGTTTTGTTACCCAAGAAACCTTCGCGACAGAAATGGGAAAGTTACAGGAAACGTTGAACGCTTTATTGGCTCAGCGTACTAATGAGGTTTCGTCAAGTAATGAAAAGAGTGAAGAAAGAGTAGCGACTGAGGTATCAGACTCACCCGAAACTATAGTGGGTAGTCACCCTCAGTCAAACCCCATTATGTCAACTAAAGCGGTAGTTGGGAGAGGATGTAGTTTTAAGGAGTTTGCTGCCTGTAAACCTCCTACTTACAAAGGGGAATGTGATCCAGTGATAGCGCTAAGATGGGTAAAGGGGATGGAGCTAGCATTTGATACTAGTAAGTGTGCTGAGGAAGATAAAGTAGTTTATGCATTGTCAATGTTGAAAGATGAAGCTGTAATGTGGTGGGATGTTGAAGCAGGAGGACAAAGTTCAACGGTAGCCAAAGAAAAGTCTTGGGGTGAGTTTGTGAAGAGATTTAAAGCGCAATTTTGCCCTCTGGCGGCAGTTAAAAAGTTGGAAGAAGAGTTTCTGAGTTTAGAGCAAAAGGGGATGTCAGTTCGTGAATATACTACAAAGTTTATAGAGAAGTCTCGATTTGCAGAAGTTTATATGCCTAATGAAGGAAGGCGAGTAGAACGTTTCGTCTTTGGGCTGAGAAGTGATATTCGAGAATTTGTTTTGAACAAGGAACCATCTACGTTTCAAATGGCCGTAAATGC
This sequence comes from Arctium minus, assembly GCA_954870635.1. Taxonomy (NCBI): domain Eukaryota; kingdom Viridiplantae; phylum Streptophyta; class Magnoliopsida; order Asterales; family Asteraceae; genus Arctium; species Arctium minus. The sequence goes on along the minus strand of OX941080.1, from coordinate 114,598,721 downwards.
AGCTGAAATGAGGGAGAAGGAAAAGAATCGGCAAGCTACTAAAAGAAGTGGAGACAAAAGAAAATGGGACGGAACTGTCCGTGACTCCAAAACGTTTAAATCTGAAAAATCTGATCAACGGTTTGTTAATAAGTTTGAAAATAAGCCATGTAGCAAGTGTAACCGAAGACATAAAGGAGAATGTAAGATTGATCAAGAAGGTTGTTATAAATGTGGAAAGATTGGGCATATGGCTCGGGATTGCCAGGGTTCAAGGTCTTGTTATCAGTGTGGATCTCCTGATCATATCAGGACTAATTGTCCACAATTGAAAAAGGGAACGGTCGGAGGGTATGTAGATAAGGGAGGTGAGAAAAAGGTGGAGCCAGCTAAGGCGAGGGCTAGAGTTTTTAATATGACTGCAGAAGAAGCGGCAGAGATACCGGATGTGGTAACATGTACTTTCTCTATAGATTCGAATTTTGCTAAAGTGTTGTTTGATTCAGGCGCAAACCGTTCGTTTGTGTCTCCAAATTTCGTGCATAAATTACATGTGAAACCCAAGAAGCTTAGGCATGAATTGGAAGTAGAAGTGGCTGATAATAGTCAAATCTTAGTGGAGGAGGTGTATGATGGGTGTAGTATTGTCATCGATGGGCAGTCATTTCAACTTCGATTGTACCCGATGGGTATGGGAGAATTTGATGTCATTGTGGGAATGGACTGGTTGGCGTCTAATGATGCTCATATAGCGCAGCCAGGTAAAGAAGAGATAGTAGTGTTTGGAGATCGGAGGGATAGAAAGTCGTGCTTAATTTCAATGATTAAGGCTAAGCGGTGTCTAGTAAAAGGGTGTGTGGGATTCTTAGATTATGTAATAGATGCTAAGAAGGAGAAAAAGGGATTAGAGTAAGTTCCGGTGGTAAGTGAATTTCCAGAAGTATTTCCGGAAGATTTAACCACTCTGCCTCCTGATCGGCAAGTGGAATTCCGTATTGATTTAGTACCCGGAGCGACACCGATAGCAAGAGCACCTTATAGATTGGCACCGGCAGAAATGAAGGAAATGATGACTCAACTGCAGGAGTTACTCGACAAGGGGTTTATTCGTCCTAGTACTTCACCATGGGGAGCGCCGGTGTTGTTTGTTAAGAAGAAAGATGGGTCTATGAGAATGTGCATAGACTATCGTGAGCTCAATAAAGTGACTGTCAAAAATAAGTACCCGCTTCCCAGAATTGACGATCTTTTTGATCAACTTCAAGGAGCGAGCTACTTTTCGAAAATAGATCTACGATCTGGGTAGGATGTAACTAAGACTGCCTTTCGTACGAGGTACGGACATTATGAGTTTCTAGTTATGCCCTTTGGACTGACCAATGCGCCGGCAGCTTTCATGGACCTGATGAATAGAGTTTGTAGTTCGTTATTAGACAAGTGTGTCATAGTCTTTATAGATGATATACTGATTTATTCGCGGTCCAAAGAAGATCATGAAACTCATTTACGAGCGATATTAGAATTGCTTAAGCGCGAGAAATTGTATGCCAAGTTCTCAAAATGTGAATTTTGGCTGAAAGAAGTTCAGTTTCTAGGTCATGTGGTGTCGAAAGAAGGGATTAAGGTTGATCCGGTTAAGATTGAGGCCATTAAAGGGTGGGAAGCGCCGAAAACACCATCAGAAGTAAGGAGTTTTCTAGGATTGGCGGGTTATTATAGAAAGTTTATCCAGGACTTCTCGAGGATAGCCACACCACTAACAACGTTAACTAGAAAGAATGTTAAGTTTGTATGGGCGGAAACTCAGAAAGAAGCGTTCAGTAAATTGAAAGAGAGTCTAAGTAGTGCGCCTGTCTTGTTTCTACCCAACGGAATGGAAGGATTCGTAATCTATAGCGATGCTTCAAATTTGGGTCTGGGATGTGTGTTAATGCAAGAAGGCAAGGTGATTGCTTATGCATCTCGTCAGTTGAAAGAACATGAAAAGAATTACCCAACGCATGATTTAGAGTTGGCAGCGGTAGTCTTTGCTTTGAAAATTTGGAGGCATTATCTGTACGGGATCAAGTGTCAGATTTACACGGATCACAAGAGCCTTCAATATTTTTTCAATCAGAAGGAGCTCAATATGAGGCAACGTAGGTGGATGGAGTTGTTGAGTGATTATGACTGTGATATCCTGTACCATCCTGGCAAGGCCAATGTGATAGCGGATGCTCTAAGTCGTAAGGAGCGTGGAGAAACAACGAAAGTGGTGGCCTATGGAGTAGATGGGATTTCCAATTTCTTAGAAGAAGTCATAAAGTACCAAGAAGAAGCGGTGTCAAAGGAAAACTGGAAAAGTGAAAGAATAGTTGAAATTGTTAATTCGTTAGTTGTTGACAATCGCGGAGTGAAGTGTTTCAATAAGAGAGTATGGATTCCAAAAGCAGGAGAACTGCTGAAGAAAGTATTGGAAGAAGCTCATAGATCACATTACTCAGTATATCCAGGAACCAACAAGATGTATAGAGATCTGAAACAAAGCTATTGGTGGCCAGGTTTAAAGAAAGATATTGCTCACTTCGTCGAGCGATGCCTGACATGCTTGAAAGTTAAAGCTGAGCATCAGAGACCTTATGGGGAGCTTCAGTCGTTAGAAATTCCAGTGTGGAAGGGACGTGTTGGTGAAGTGGCCTACGAACTTGATCTACCAGAAAGTTTGCATGGGATTCACCCCACATTTCATGTGTCAAACTTGAAAAAGTGCTTGGCAGAAGCAGATGTATTAGTTCCCTTAGAAGACATTCGGGTAGATGAAAAATTAAATTATATTGAGGAACCCGTAGAAATTTCGGACCTCAAAGTAAAGAAGTTGAGAAACAAGGAAATCCGATTAGTGAAAGTCCAGTGGAAATTTCATAAAGGACAAGAGTCAACTTGGGAAGTGGAGGCAGGTATGAGATCTCAGTATCCCCATTTGTTTAGCGATGGAATTCCGGGGACAGAATTCTCTTAAGGGGGGATATTGTAATATCCGGGTCCGAAAATTTTATAAATTTTGGAAGTTAGGTGAAAAGTTAAGCGAGACCCAAAGTTCAGGGGGTTATTTGAAACTTTGGATATATATATATATATATATATATATATATATATATATATATATATATTTAACCCTAAGTTAAGTTTATCAGAATTCATACTGATTTTCTTGAGACCGACTAAAGAGAACGAGAACAGAGCGAAGCAGGGAGAAAGAAAAGCTAGGTATCAAAGGATTGATCAGTTATTGACAAATAGAGGTATGATTCTTGCTTAATACTTCTATCTAAGTGTTATAGTTGGTAAATAGTATAGTTATTTAAGCTTTTATCCGTGTTTTCAATCGATTCATGGATAAGAGTTTTTTGTAAGTCGGACTCTGTTTGAATATCGACCGGTGGGTGGTGACCGGTGTTGGTCGACCAGATAGGACCGGACCCCAGGGTGACGGGTGTCGACCGGGCCCAGGGCGCGACCTGTGTGTTATGTTGACCGGTCTCGTTGACCGTTATGTTGGCTACCGGTCCGTCATCACCGGTATAATGTCGACCGGTCTCAACCGGGTGTATCGACCGGGAAGGTCTCGACCGGAGTAGTAGTTTCGACCGGAGTAGTAGTCTCGATCGGGTAGTAACAGTATGTTGTTTTGAATTATTTAGAGAAGGAAAGAATTTTATTCACGAGTTAGCTTACCTTTGTATTTCGGTACCATCGTAGGTGGTGTTAATCATTAGAAGACAGATTTTAAGCAAGAAGAATCTGAGGTGAGTCTTTCAAACTAAATCTTTTACGATTTTGACAGTTATTTGATAAATGTGAGTTTTATGAACTGCACGTTTATATTATTGAAAGTTATGAAGTTTTATTGAAAAAGGTTTATTTAATTATGTTAGCATGTTTATGCTATGTTTATATAAACTTGCTTTATATATTGTGAAGGTTAAGTGTATGCAAACATTTGAGACAGAAGGCTGACCTAAGTCGGGAAGTGTGACCCGGCTGCTCGTACCGGGGAGTGTGGCCCGTTTATGCCATTAGGGTGTGTCCCTAAAATAAGGCAGTACGAGACAGACATACTGTCTTTGACGGCAATGTTGGTCAATAGTTTAAGTTACGCTTGTGAAGCGTAAAAGAGTGGTCAGTGATGGCCAGTAGATTGAGTTACGCTTGCGAAACGTAAAGTATGATTAATGTTTGATTAATAGATCGAGTTACGTTCGTAAGATATAAAGCTTGTTTAAATGTTTTAAATAATATTTGAACTGTTATAGTAGTGCTTGGAGTGATTCACTAGACCATCGGTCTAACCCTCGCTCTTTCAAAATTATAATTCTGTTTCAGGTTATCGCAAGATAGCAGGTACATATATGGGTAAAGAGAAGTTATGAGCTATATCCAGGAGCTAGAAGACTCCTTGTAATAGTTCCTTTTTGACTCAGTTGTGTAATAGGTGATAGTTGTAAACCTTATACTCTGAAATGTAAGCATGGGGTTGTTTTTAGACAGAAATGTTATTTTGATGTAATTATAATGTACAGGTTGTTACATTTGGTTCATTGGATTTTGTTTCTATTTAATCGGAAGTATGGATCTCTGTTTCTTGTTATCTGTGGGAGCGAGAGGGGTTTATATATTTTGGTCGATCTGAGTTGGTCCGATTAGTGAAGGTCACCGTCACCCGGTGATCGATATCCCCAAAACTCGGTGCCTAAGCCAAAACCCCGTGACCCAACTCGGCACTGCAGTCGAAGAGGGTAAGCGTCAACCCCTGGGTGCCATGTGTCAGGCGACCCCGAGTAGCTAACAGTCGGGCGACCCCGAGTAAGTGAGGGTCGGGTGACCCCGGGCATCAAGGAGTCGAGCGACTCGGGTGAGTAATGACCGGGTGAACCCGGGTAACTAGCAATCGGGCGATCCCGAGAAGCTAGTGATCGGGCGATCCTGGGAACTTGCAATCGGGCTCGAGTGGATGCGACCTTCATTCTGAGTTTCGAAATCGTGAGAAGAGGATGGGAATCGTAGGGAAGGATTTTCGGATTTGAGATCATATGACCGTAAGGTTAAGTAGGAGACTCACCGTTTGTTTATTTCTACACCGTAGGGGGAAAATGTATCTGGTCGATAGCGTAAGCGTGAAGAGTTGGGCACAAAGCCACGTGAGTTTTCTAACGAAATGCTTTCGATGGTAAAGTCGTTAAAGACATGAGGAAGTTTATTTTAAAAGCATTTTTCTTATTATTATGTGAACATATTACATGCGAGACTTATTATAAATGTGGTTTATACTTTTGTTGTTGATTAAATGTATGCATACATTATTGTGAACGATTACGGCCAAAGTCGGGGGGTGTGTCCCGCCTGAACTCATATCGGGGGGGGGTGTCTCGTTCATGCCAATGGGTGTGTGTCCCAATTAAGGCAGTATGAGTCAGACACGCTGTCACTTTCGGGTGACAGTAGTGTGTGCCAGAAGTATGGTTGTAAGTGTTAAATTGTTATAACTGAATTGGTTTATGTTATTATAAATCTTTTCTACATTTCTGTTGTTAACTGTTGTTAGAGGGGACTCACTAGACCTTCGGTCTAACCCTCGCTCTTTCAAAACTAAAACCTTTTCAGTCAGACGTGAGGTAGAAGGATCGAGCAAGGATAAGGAGAAGGTGTGAGCCGGAGTTGGGTTAGAAGACCTCCATTTCAGTTTTTGTTCCTTGTAATCTCAGTTGTGTATTAGGTTGTCTTTCCGCAAACCTTGAATTTTAGATGTTGTTTTGGGACGTTTGGCGTTGTTAATTAATAAAGTTAGCTTTGTTGTATGTCGTGATTTTGGGTTGTTACAAGTAAATCTAACTACAAATGTACTGAGAGCTATATATACCTCCTGTAAGTTCCCTTATAATCATCAAGTCGACACCTTCAACAACCTCTTTCTTCAATGTCGAAGAATCCACTAACTGAAAATGGTAAAGATAATGAATCATTACAACAAAATCAGGTTTATATAACGTAAAAAATGTCTAAGTTTTCTAGTGACTGTTTTATAGCGTAATAATAAGACCAAACAATTATGCATCCTAAATGAAAGCATTTCAATAACTTTATACGGTGTTTTTGGAAGTTTTGACAAGTTCTTAGGACATTTTCGAAGTACAGTGTTGCATTAGCTTTTTTACTGTATCAACACATATATTTATAGAAAATTTGTTTTTATTCGACATTTTTTTCATATAACTTAACGTCATATAAAAAATTAATACAACGTTCTATTTCAAAAATGTTTTAGAAAAACTTGTTAGTACGACCGAAAGCATCCTGTATAGACCTATTACAACCATAAGACGGCGCCACAATATCGTTTGGTTCAATACACTTTAGTCTATTATAACATTTAATTATACTCCCTCTGTCCCAAACTAAATGTCCACAATGAAAATGACACGCAGTTTTAGGAACGTGCAATTATTACACTTTTTAAATAACCAAAAAAACACTTTTACCATTCATAATAGAGAGAGAGAGACTTTTTCCACCTTATAATTAAGGGTAAAATGGGAAACTAGAAATTTACTTTTGAAAGTGGACATTTATTTTCGGACAAACTAAAATAGTAATATGGACACTTAATTTGAGACGGAAAAAGTAACATTTTATAAAACCGATTTCGTTGTGGTGTCTCGTGTGTAGATATGTTGATGATGCGAATGAGTAGCAATATATAGTATACCTGTGGTAGAACCAACACTGGCCTCAAATTTGCAAAAACTTTAAGACCTCCACGAAGGTGAAGTAATGAAGTATCGGCCTTCAAATCATGTCTCTCCATTTTATCCCATTTATACCTTTCAAATCAAAACCAAATATATATATATACATATATATATATATATACCCAATTAATTAATTAATGATTTATAATACAAAAAAAGATTAATTAATTAATTAGATAGATAGAATACCAGCCAATAGCACCAAGGAGAACAGCATCAGATTGCTTTGCAGCAGTGAGAGTTTCCTCCGGTAATGAAACTCCGCTCAAATCCATGGCGGCACCTCCGATTGGCATCTCATTGAACTTGAATTCAATCCCTAATTAACAAACAAAAATAAATCATACTGCTATATCTATTTTTTATGTAAAAATAAAAAGTTTCATTAGAATGAGAAAATGCATGAAACAATTTCATCAGAATGATAAAATGCATGAAACAATTTCATTTTTACATAAAAAAACACAAATATATGAAACAATTTTATCAACAAAAAAATTATATGACACAATTTCATCAAATTAAACAATTTCATGAACCAACTTCATTAACTTAATCAATGAAATCGACGGTTTCCACGGTTTGCAAAATTAGAGTGGTTTCCATTTGATCTCTCCCCTATATATATATATATATATATATATATAACTCTTTAGGCGAAGGAACGTGTGAGAAGTTGAGTTAATGATGAGAAGCGTGAGAAGTAGATCTCAACCGTTGATCTCTTTTAATCTCAAGCCCTCCCATGAATTGCGGCTTAGAAGGAAACTGATCTGGTGTAGTTCGGTGCATCTTATCTTGGTACATCTCATTCTAATATGCGTTCATTTCTCATCTAACGGTCGATAACCACTTCTCACGTTTCTCACCCGAACCCAACTCTAATTCTTTAAAACTAATTAAAACATGTATATATATACCTACCTTGAATTGATCCAACAAGATTAAGAACATTCTTGGCAACAGAAATGACTTCAGGGCCAATTCCATCGCCAGGAAGCAGAGTGATGTTGTAGCTTTTGGCGGTGGATGAGCAACGGATAATGGGTGGCGTTGGATGGCGTTGAGGAAGAGACGATGTTGTTGTTACAAAGCAGGATCTGAGTCTCAAAGTGTGAAGCTGCATTGTTAATTGGTTGGTTGTCAACATGGAATGGAAGCTGTATTATACTATATTACTATATATATATATATATATATATATATATATATATAAATATAAGAGTAAACTCCAATTTTAGTCCCTAACGTTTTGTGATTTCTTTGAAAGAGGTCATGTGGTTTCATAATTCAAGTTTACATCCCCAGGGTATGGATTTTGCTCTGAAAAAGGTCCCTGACCCCTAACTCTGTTAAAAACCTCCGTTAGGGTCAGGGGCATTTTCGTCCAACCATGTTTTTGTCCTTTTTTTGAATTCTTTTTTTTTGCCTATTCTTATATTTATAAATACAAACAAACTTTATGACCTTTTTTTAATTAACTAATATATATATATATATATATGTATATATATATGTATACATATGTGTGTGTGAGAGAGTTTTAAACACAGGGTAACAGGACCATCGTTGCTTCACCGATCATCACCATCGCCAACAACACAACACCACCGCCATCTATATAGGACCACCCCGCGAAAAACCACCACCACAACAGGGATGCCGGCGGTGGGTTGCTTCTCCGGCAGCTAGACGACAATAAGTTTCACGACGGAGTGAGAACAAGATCATACTTCCTCCGAGTTTCTGCAAATGCTTCGCTAAGGACTTGCTCGATCCAATCCTCCGTTTTCGCCGTTTCCAGAAAGCATAAAGCTTTACGATTAAAAGTTGTTTGTTAAGGCATCAATTGATGGTTTTTATTTCAAAGTTTGTTAAAAGTTGTTTGTGAAATAACTTATATGTTATACGTGCGTTGATTTCGATTTCAAAGTTGTTTGTTACATCATCGATCGATAATTTCAATTTCAAGGATGTTTGTTAGGCTTCAATTTTGAGTTTGAAGCATTTGTTGTGGCATCACTCGATAATTTCGATTTCAAGGATGTTTGTTATGCTACAATTTCGATTTCAAACTGTTTGTTAGGCTACATCTGGATCTGTGTTGATTTGCGAGAGGCCACAAACGATTGAATCAGATATCGATTGTAGTTGGGTGATGGGGATATTATCGAGATGGACAGTGAAGAGTTGTATTCGGAGACGGCGGAGGGAGGGAGGGAGTCGAGCTTGAGTATCCATCGCCATTGTTGCTATACGTATTCTGGTTGTAGCCATTGTTTTGATTCATCGAGCTTGAGTATCCATCTCCATTGTTGCTATACATATTATGGTTGTAACCATTGTTTTGATTCATCGAGCTTGAGTATACGTCCCCATTGTTGCTATACTTATTCTGGTTGTAGCCATTGATCTGGTTTTCCGACCTGACCATGTAGCCATTGTTCTGATTCATAGAGCTAGAGTAGCCATTGTTCTGATTCATGGAGGTGGAGAAGCCATTGTCGTTGTTGTTTGAATAACCATTTCCGTTAGTAGAAAAGTAGTACTCTCACTACTTACCAACTTTTCAAAGGGAGCTTCCTTCTCCGTCGGCGTGAAGTACTGATCAGTAGCAGGACCGCCGTCTTCCTTCGTCTCCACCGGCGTTCCATTCTTGGAACCACCCTCTAAGGTAGATGATGATGATGATGTCATCTGGTCTTCCTCACTGGAAAGCTCACTCGACCCTCGACCATAAAGACCATAACCATATTCTTGCTCAACCGGTGCTGGCGCTGTAACATCCCCCGTCCCCGTGGTCCGGAACGGGTGATGTCACGAACGGGACTTAACATAATTACACAACTAAATCAGAGCTACTAATAAACTCCAAACATATATTACAATCCAAAATCTTACACTTCAAAAAGTGTTTATAAACTTAGAACGTTTATATAATAATGCGAGTCTAAGAACTCCAAAATTTTTACGCTCGATCTCAAGTCCCGTCCCCGTAAACGTCACTTCGAACCTGCCGTGTCAGAAAACAAAAACACGGCTGAGCACAGGGCTCAGTGAATGGATTATAATATAAATTCGTAAATAATAATGAAAACATCGATAACGAAGCGGAAGACATAAAAATTTGATTCGAAGAAAGTTCTTTGAGACTGAAGTTCATAGTTCATTTAAATCAAGAGAAACGTTTGGTAATATAATCAAAAGCAATAATCTCAAGAACATTTCACACTTTAACTTCAAAACGTAATATAAGTAAAGTCCGTCAATTCCAGTCATGTTCGTGGGGTGATCAGCCACACGAACTGGGTCGGCATGCGGGCACACACAACGAGTCCCCCGTGAATTTAACCACGGTCACATATTCTGTGGGTAAATTTCTAGAATCGATTCATCTGCCCTGGAGCCAACAAAGTTAGCCAAGTCCCCCCAGAGTGGGTTCACGTAAGCCACGTAGGCTTAACTCTGGTGGACCGTCATCTGCAGGACGCTATGACAACAAAGCCGCCATAGAAGGCATCCCAAATAATGTGCCCATTTATTGGGTTCTTCTAAAATCAACGAAAACTAAACATATGCCACTTACCCAAATGGCGATCACAGAAATTATAATCTATATACTTCACATTTTTTTCATAAACAATCTCATACGAGACACATTTTAATAAAACATCAAAATGTTCAAACAATTGATTCAATAAACCAAAAGCAATGTGTAAGTGTGTGTACAATTTCGCATTTGTTGATCACATTCAATTGATCAATCACAAGGCGGTGAACCACCTTTCGGAAGGGTCAACTATAACAAATAGTTGCCCACGATTCAAAAGAAATGAAATTCATACCTTAACCAAATTGAGACGTAAAAAGCGATCAACCGAGACTCACGACGAAGCTTAACCCGATCGATTGCCTATTTAAACCATAAATTACTATTACTCGCATGACATAAAACTCAAAGGTTATCATCCTAAGCTTAATCACGAAATTGTATTCTCTTAGACATTAAACCGAACACTTGGTGTGCGGTTAAACATCTAAATACAAATGTCACCATTTTAATTCTAAACTTTACCCATTTGTAATTTTGACAAGCTTAAACATTCCTAAATATGTATTTGATCATAACTTTGCAATAACATGTCATAATCTACCAACCAACTTCAACTACCCTAACTTACCAACTTAAATAACTTAATAAGAAATTTATACCTCTAAGAAGGGTTCGTCGTGTAGATTCCAAATACGTAATTATTTCGTTGATTTGCTTTACGAAATTGACAGAAATTTAGAGAGAAAATTGAGATTAGAGAGAGAAAGCTATGAGAGAAAAAAAATGGCGGTTTGAAGACGATGGATCTTGTTTGGTTTTTTTTTTTTTAGTTTTATACATATATATATAATATAAGTTTAGTTAATTTACGAGTTTAACCCCTCAACTATCATTAGTTGTTATTTTTAATTACGGTTCATTTCGGGTAAGAAATAATTATATGTTTTTAAACCGAGTCTTACAATTATTCCCCTCCTTAAAAGAGATTTCGTCCCCGAAATCGAATTTAGACAGGAAACTTACATTGATTAAAGAACTCGGGGTATTTTCATCCCATATGTTCCTCAGTTTCTCCACGTCGCCTCACGTTCAAAGTGATTTTTCCAAAGAACTTTTACAAAAGGAATCACTCTCTTCCGTGTAACTCTCTCATCACGATCAATAATCGCTTCAGGTTCCTCACGATAAGAAAGATCAGGTTCTATACGTTTTAAAGAATAATCAATAACATGTAGGGGATGATAGTTCTACCCTCGAAGTGAAGAGGCATGGAACACATTATGTACGTGAGATAATTGCGGCGGTAAAGCTAACCGGTATGCCACAATTCCAACCCTTTCCATAATTTCAAAGGGATCAATATACTTCGGGCTCAAGTTTCCTTTGAGACCAAAACGTATGATACCACGAGTTGGGGAAAACTTTAAGAAAACTTTATCTCCCGGTTGGAACTCGATAGGTCGTCGTCGCTTGTCGGCGTAACTCTTTTGACGAGCCTGAGCCTCTTTCATCAATTGACGTGCAATTTCGACCTTCTCGGTAGTAACTTGTACCAATTCTGGACCTTCGAGAATACGTTCTCCAACTTCATTCCAACAAGTCGGTGTTCGACATTTTTGGCCATAAAGAGCTTCATAAGAGGCCATGCCGAAACTCGACTGCCAGCTATTATTATAGGAGAACTCTATTAGGTACAAGTAACTATCCCAACTTCCATGCCATTCCAACACACATGCTCGGAGCATATCCTTCAATGTTTAAATTGTACGTTCAGATTGCCCATCAGTTTGCGGATGTAAGGCTGTACTAAAATTCAAACGTGTGCCCCAAGCTTTATGTAAACCTTCCCAAAACTGAGATGTAAAACGTGGGTCTCGATCGGAGGTAATCGATACAGGAGTGCCATGGAGACGTACAATCTCACGTTGGAATACTTCCGTTAATTTATCAATTGACCAAGTTTGTTAGATAGGAAGAAAATGAGCCAATTTCGTCAGTCGGTCAACCACTACCCAAATTGCATCGTGTTTCAAGGTTGTGCAGGGTAGTCCGACTACAAAATCCATAGTTACGTGTTCCCATTTCCTTACGGGAATGTTCAGCGATTGGAGAAGACCACCCGGATGTTGATGTTCGCTTTTAACTTGTTGAAAAGGGAGACAACGAGCTACAAAATCGGCGATATCTCGCTTCATTCCAACCCACCAAGTAATGGGTCTTTAAATTGCGATACATTTTTTTTGTTGTACCCAGGTGAACAAAAAACATAGATTTATGAGATTTGGTCAGAATTTGATCTTTAAGCTCCGAGTTATTCGGAACACAAAGACGATCCCGAAACCACAACATATGATCATCATCGATCCTAAATTCCGAACTAACATTATCTTTTGCTTGCTGGAAGTTCGCCCACAATTCACCGTCGTCTTGTTGGGCTTCTTTTATCCGAGAAATTAGAGTCGGTTCTACCATTAGATTCGATAGAATTTCCGTTTGCGAACTCGGATAGATTTCCAGTCCGGACCGTTCGATTTCCAAAGCCAACTCTGTAGAAACAAGTAAAGAAGAAACCTCTTCCACGACTTTACGACTTAAGGCGTCGGCAACTACATTAGTCTTACCTGGATGATAATGTATATCAACATCATAATCCTTTAGAAGTTCGAGCCACCTCCCCTGACGCATATTTAACTCTTTTTGAGTAAATATCTATTTAAGGCTCTTGTGGTCGGTGAAAACTTCACATATCTCACCGTATAAATAATGATGCCAAATTTTAAGTACGAAGATAACCACAACCAATTCGAGATCGTGAGTCGGATAATATACCTCATAAGGGTTTAATTGACGTGATGCATATGCGATCACTCTACCGTTTTGCATAAGAACACAACCGAGACCTTTCTTTGAAGCATCACTGTAAACTTGAAACCCGTCGGTGCCAGACGGTAATACAAGAATAGGCGCGGTAACCAACCGATTTTTCAGTTCCTCGAAACTAGGTTCTTGTTCGGAACTCCAATTGAATTTGACTCCTTTTCGGAGTAATCGGTTAATGGTAGAGATATTTTAGAGAGCTGTCAACAAATCGTCTATAATAACCAGCCGGACCCAGAAAATCACGAACTTCAGATACATTCGTAGGTCGAGGCCATTTAGTGACGGTTTCAATTTTCGTTGGATCGACTTTAATACCTTCCGCAGAGATTACGTGTCCGAGAAAAGATACTTGATCAAGTCAGAATTCACATTTGGAACATTTTGCATATAAATTTTTCGTTCGAAGAGTTTCCAAAACGATGTGAAGATGTTGATCATGTTGTTCTCTTGACTTTGAGTATATCAATATGTCATCAATAAACACGATAACAAAGTCGTCGAGATAATCTTTGAAAACCCGATTCATTAGATCCATAAAGACCGCTGGAGCATTAGTTAGCTCGAAAGGCATTACTAAGAATTCGTAGTGCCCATAGCGAGTTTTGAATGCGGTTTTCGAAATATCACAATATCGGATACGAAGTTGATGGTACCCGGACTGAAGATCAATTTTGGAAAAGTATCGTGTCCCTTGTAATTGATCGAACAGATTGTCGATTCTCGGAAACAGATACTTGTTATGGATCGTTAATTTATTAAGCTTGCAGTAATCAATACAAAGACGCATTGTACCGTATTTCTTTTTGACAAAGAGAACCGAAGCTCCCCAGGGTGAGACACTGGGTCTAATAAAACTTTTCTTCAATAAATCATCGAGTTGAGTTTTGAGTTCCTTCATTTTAGTTGGAGCCATTCGATAGGGAGCCTTGGAAATAGGAGAAACTCCCGGAACTAGATCAATGGTAAATTCGACTTCCCGGACTAGTGGTATACCCGGTAGATCGTCGGGAAAGACATCAAGATATTCAGAAACAACAAGTGTGGGTGCAGAAGTAGGGAATACCTGTTAGCGATCTTGTAACGAGGACAGAAAACCTTCGTTACTTTGCCAAGTATACCGCTTCACAGTAATAGAGGTTTCAGCGCTAACATCTACTTTTGGAGTACCTCCTTGGAAGATTGCCTCTGCTTTGTCAATATCCCCACATAAAATTTATTTGGCATTACATTCTATAGTTGCACAGTGGTGTGACAACCAGTCCATACCCAATATTAATTGAAAGTGGGACATATGCATTGGAAGTAGAGTGACCTCCCGTATGCAGTCTCCAATAAATAATGGACAGTTTGAAAATGGAGTTAACAAACAAATTGAACCACCCATTGGGGTAGATATCACGACTGTAATTTAGGTGGTTTGCTCAAAAGGTTTTTAACTGGGATTATATTTGTTCAGAAACAACAGAGTGTGTTGCCTCAGTATCAAACAAGGCATACGCAGATAAATCGATTAAGTTAACATGGTCTGCTTAATGTATATATGCATCATAATTGACATGGTCTAACGGACCACATCAACAATATTCGGCTCACTTGTACCCCTCACTGGATTGGTTTGGGTAACCCTCAGGTTAACATCTGGATTTGCGTGGGCGACCACGTCTCGACATTCTAACACATAACAAGATCAAGATCGGAATTCAAAACAGTTACGGATTAAAAATCGGTAAATAGAATTAAATTCTAATCTACCCATTCTAATGTCTACCCAATCCTCACAGGTCAAACCTATTTAATCTACAAGTCGAAACCTATGCTCTGATACCATATTTGTAACATCCCCCGTCCCCGTGGTCCGGAACGGGTGATGTCACGAACGGGACTTAACATAATTACACAACTAAATCAGAGCTACTAATAAACTCCAAACATATATTACAATCCAAAATCTTACACTTCAAAAAGTGTTTATAAACTTAGAACGTTTATATAATAATGCGAGTCTAAGAACTCCAAAATTTTTACGCTCGATCTCAAGTCCCGTCCCCGTAAACGTCACTTCGAACCTGCCGTGTCAGAAAACAAAAACACGGCTAAGCACAGGGCTCAGTGAATGGATTATAATATAAATTCTTAAATAATAATGAAAACATCGATAACGAAGCGGAAGACATAAAAGTTTGATTCGAAGAAAGTTCTTTGAGACTGAAGTTCATAGTTCATTTAAATCAAGAGAAACGTTTGGTAATATAATCAAAAGCAATAATCTCAAGAACATTTCACACTTTAACTTCAAAACGTAATATAAATAAAGTCCGTCAATTCCAGTCATGTTCGTGGGGTGATTAGCCACACGAACTGGGTCGGCATGCGGGCACACACAACGAGTCCCCCGTGAATTTAACCACGGTCACATATTCTGTGGGTAAATTTCTAGAATCGATTCATCCGCCCTGGAGCCAACAAAGTTAGCCAAGTCCCCCCAGAGTGGGTTCACGTAAGCCACATAGGCTTAACTCTGGTGGACCGTCATCTGCAGGACGCTATGACAACAAAGCCGCCATAGAAGGCATCCCAAATAATGTGCCCATTTATTGGGTTCTTCTAAAATCAACGAAAACTAAACATATGCCACTTAACCAAATGGCGATCACAGAAATTATAATCTATATACTTCACATTTTTTTCATAAACAATCTCATACGAGACACATTTTAATAAAACATCAAAATGTTCAAACAATTGATTTAATAAACCAAAAGCAATGTGTAAGTGTGTGTACAATTTCGCATTTGTTGATCACATTCAATTGATCAATCACAAGGCGGTGAACCACCTTTCGGAAGGGTCAACTATAACAAATAGTTGCCCACGATTCAAAAGAAATGAAATCCATACCTTAACCAAATTGAGACGTAAAAAGCGATCAACCGAGACTCACGACGAAGCTTAACCCGATCGATTGCCTATTTAAACCATAAATTACTATTACTCGCATGACATAAAACTCAAAGGTTATCATCCTAAGCTTAATCACGAAATTGTATTCTCTTAGACATTAAACCGAACACTTGGTGTGCGGTTAAACATCTAAATACAAATGTCACCATTTTAATTCTAAACTTTACCCATTTGTAATTTTGACAAGCTTAAACATTCCTAAATATGTATTTGATCATAACTTTGCAATAACATGTCATAATCTACCAACCAACTTCAACTACCCTAACTTACCAACTTAAATAACTTAATAAGAAATTTATACCTCTAAGAAGGGTTCGTCGTGTAGATTCCAAATACGTAATTATTTCGTTGATTTGCTTTACGAAATTGACAGAAATTTAGAGAGAAAATTGAGATTAGAGAGAGAAAGCTATGAGAGAAAAAAAATGGCGGTTTGAAGACGATGGATCTTGTTTGGTTTTTTTTTTAGTTTTATACATATATATATATATATATAATATATATAAGTTTAGTTAATTTACGAGTTTAACCCCTCAACTATCATTAGTTGTTATTTTTAATTACGGTTCATTTCGGGTAAGAAATAATTATATGTTTTTAAATCGAGTCTTACAGGTGTCGGAGCCATAACTGGCTCTGCTACTACTGTAACAACCACCATCGGAGTTGGTGCCGATGCCGGTGTTGAAGAAGAGGAGATTGTTAAAGTATTGAAAAGGTTGTAATGAATGAGGTTGGTGAAGAACTTGGTGTTTCTGGCATGAAGCTGGGTTTGGAGGGATAGAGAAAGAAGTATGAGGAAGAAGAAGGTGTTAACAATGGTGGCCATGACGGAAAATTAATGAGATTGGTGATCTAAAAATGGGTGATTTATAGGGGGGGGGGGTTTGAGGTGGCACCGGAATGATTTGCGGGGATTGATTTGAGGGTGTGGTATTGAGCTAAACGGATTATGTCGTCGGGGGTAAGGGACGGCGGGGTGTTACGGTGGTTAGCGGTGGTCATGATGGCAATCATAGTTTGATAGAAGAAAGGGATGGGTTATCGTCCCTGTGATTTTATATATACATACATAGGGTGCGTTTCATTTGAAAACCGATCAATTCGTGGAAACTCTGCAAACCATTGTTTTAGGAAACAATATATATATTTATGGAAAACTATTATGATTCATTAATAATGATTGTGATATATATGGAAGATGATAAGATTCATTTATTATAATCATGACTTTAGATTAGGAAATTTAACAAAATGTTTCCTAAAATAGTGGTTTGCAAAGTTTCCACGAATTGATTGGTTTTCAAATGAAACGCACCCTATATATATATATATATATATAGGGTTAGGTTCTTTTGTTAACCCTTGTTTTGTTGTTAACTTTATGAACTAATCTCAAGCATCCATCTTAACATTGGATGGTTGAGATTAAAACTAATTTTGTAATTAATAAAATATGTTTTATTTATTAAATGGACATGTGAACATATGTGGTTAGGGGTAATTTGGGGAATCAAATAATAATTCCTTTAAACCCCCATTTAATGGCTCATTAATTTCCCCTTAAACCACAATCGTAACCGATGATTCCTCTACAATTCACTATTTTGAAATTGAGATTGTTAATTAGTTCATCCTTTACTAATATTCATATATCACTAATAATTAGGATTCAGTTATCAAAGCCTCTTCATTATATGTTTTGAACATCACGTATACAATGTTCATGTCCATTCATGTGCATCCAAGGTGAATCAAAGTGCACATTTACACTTTTTCGTTACACTGTTCATTCATTTTTACTACATATATTTGAACATTGATGAACATTATAAACAATGAACGTTGCTGAACATTATAAATATGAACATTGAAAAATATTTTTCGTTACACTGTTCATTCATTTTCACTACATATATGGTATATTATAAACAATGAACGTTGCTGAACTTTGATAGAACGACTATTCGATATACGGTTTTATCCAAGCATGAACCAAACTACTATAGTAATATTGAAATGATTCAAAAATATTACGAAAAATGATAAAATTCTAGAATCGTAAGCTACAAATCAATTAAACTTTCATCAATTAGAATCTAGAATCGTAACCTACAATTAAATCAATTAAAAATATTATGAAAAAGGATAATTTTGGAATCTTCATTTTTGTAACTCTCATAAAATTAATGACAAAAGATTACTTATGAAATGACGTTAATACCCTTTTGTATTAAATAAATAAATCAATTAAACATCAACTAACCTTGCAATTCTATTGGTTGAGCAAGATTCACATAGTTAACAAGAAAGAAATGGTTAACAAATGATCCTTGTTCTCTCTCTCTCTCTCTCTCTCTCTCTATATATATATATATATATATATATATATATATATATAATATTAGAGTTATTTACATGTTGGTCCCTTAAAGTTTGATATTTTCATAAAATTAAAAAAACGAAAAAAGATAGCAAAAAAGGGATAAAAACATGTTTGGACGAAAATGCCCCTGACTCTAACGGTGATTTTTAACGGAGTTAGTGTCCAGGGACCTCTTTCAAAGCAAAATCCATACCCTGGGGACGTAAACTTGAATTATGAAACCATAGGGACCTCTTTCAAATAAATCACTAAACGTCAGGGACTAAAATTAGAGTTTACTCTATATATAATAATAAAAGCTAGATAGATTGATCTGGTTAATTGAGTTTACTTTTTGCGTAAGTCATGCAAATATCTTTGAATGGATTCTTTTTAATTTATAATAATAATAATAATAATAATACACATGATCCACATTCAAGTGGGACAATAATACAAAAGTATACCATCGCATCACGATTGAAGAAAGATTTTTTAATTACCGTTTAAAACGTACTATACCCAATTGTGCCAACCTTATCATTTTTTGCTTTACTTAATCTAAATTATTAAATGTCCAAAATTAAAGTTATTATTATTTTTATAGCAAACTAAATGCTTAAAAAGCTTTTATCAAAAGATCAAAATTACACTCATATAAAATATTAAATAGCATTTATTCAAAAAAAAATTAAATAGCATAAATATCATATGATCTTTTTTTTTCGACATAATTGATATTTATAGATATCATCGTGATTATATTTTTGAATGCATTAACCAATTTATTGTTTATTTGTTAACAAAATATAAATCACATTTCGAATGAAAAAAAAACTCAACAAATTAGTTTTCAACTCAAACGACGACAGTGTGAGGGTCATTCCATCTGTTGACATTTTTTTGGCTTTTGGTATAAGAAATCACGTCTTTCCTCTTTTTCTTCTCTCTACTTGTTATATCATTCATTTTTTGGCTCAAGTTAATATTTTTTTTCCAGTTGATTGTGACTCCTTTTAAATGACATTAAGTTGATAACAAAATACATGTCGTACGAGGATGAATGGTGGAGGTGACAACATGATCATATGAGTATGACATTTATTATTGTGACTCCTTTTAAATGACACTAGTGTTTGATATTGCGCGTTGCACGATGATCAAAATAAATGTTATTTTGTGGTTTCAACGGTCTCACAAAAACATCATGGTCTCACATTATCCAGACTTTATATATTTTTGTACATAAGAGAGGTCTTCAAGAGATAATGTAGCATCTTTTAATACTTAGAATCTCTTATCTTTTTTTTTCTCAAATTTTTGATTTCTTAAAATGTTGAATATGTTTAAGACTTCTCTATGTTCATATGTAACTTAAACACGATTACATAGCATTGTCAATAGTAATTCTTTCAATTTAAAACTTTTTTTTACAATCTAGGTCAAAAAATTTGATTGAGGCATGTGCCACTTAAACACGATTACATAGCATTGTCAAACACCGTCAGTTTTTTTCACTTTTCTTGTGTGGAGGTGATTCACCGGTTTCAGTTTCTAAATTGGTAGTCTTCGGTAACATTGTTGACAATGGTATAAATGTCATTAAATTGTAGCAAAGTTTCATGGTTGGAACTCTTAAATTATATGAAACAAAAAAGTAAATTCGTAAATGAATATTAGTCTAGTTTTAAAAATGATTCAATCATTAAAGGTTAAGAAAATTATTTTGGATAATATTAGTCGATTTACATTCTAATAGAACTTCAATTTCTCAAATGTAACACTAAAAATCTATTAGTATATACATAAAACAATACGTGAATATAAAAATATAAATTTACAACCATTTGCGAGTAACAATGTAATATTTGAATAAACAATACACAAATATTCTTTTAGCATCGTGTGTTATGCTCCTGAGAAAAAAAATATAGAAATAAAAATTAAGGCAATAATACATCATGAAATTCTAAAATAGACAAAATCAAGAATAGATTGAAATTAAAGGAGTAGTTAAATGAAAGACTTACATGTAGTAACGTATATGTGTACCATGGTGATGAGGCTTTGATGCTCTTTCGGATATTTGGTGATCTTAAGAGTTTGTTTCTACTTGTGTCACTTACTACAAAAAAAAAACACAACATAAACATCATATGAAATCAACATAATGGCAAATAACTTGACTATAACAAAAGTCCATAACTTAGATCGATCTTTTAGTAAGAGAATGTGTTAGAAGAAAATAATGGGAGGTAGGTTGTTGTATGACAACGAAGTGAAAAAACCAATAACATATCCAACAAAAAAACATGTGTGTTTAAATAAGGGGAAATAGATGATTAATTAAAATAAATGAAGGAAATGAATGGTTAATAACATAAAAAAGTGAAAACAAATTATTAATTAACAAAAATTGCAATAAAACAAATGATTAATATAAGAAGGTGGATGGTTTATGTATTGAAAGCTAATCAAAGTGGTGCCAAAATTACCAAAGTAGCCTCCTTACATGTAACACCCTGAATTTCGTTATATAATCTTGTATTCTTGTGTATAACTTTTGTCGTTAGCACCCCGTCTGGTATAAAGTTCGAGTTTATGGATTTCGGTAAATCTGGGAACTTCCAGTGAGTTTCGCGACTTGCATGGGAGTGGTAGTCGCGGCATTAGTCGCGATGTCCGCTGTTGGTCTTTGGGTTTGAGAACGCGGGCGAGTTATGCCGCGAGTTGAAGGCGCGACATAACCCGCGAAAGTCCCTGGCCGACTTAAGTGGCTTCAGCCACAAATATCTCTTGTTCTCTCATTCTCTCAATCTCTAACTCTCTCTTTTCTCTCTCTAAATATTTATCTCTCCCTCTCTCTAAGTTTGGTTGGTATTCCTTGGATCTTCGAGCTTCCGTTAATCTCTAGTATTAAGTGCATTGCTCGGGGTTTCGGTGTAGAAAGTTTCGTCTTCGCAAGGGGGTCGATATCTGGTTCTTCGGGTTTTCGTATAAACCTATTGGGTGGGTTCCTACTATCATTTTAATAACTGTATACATATCAAAAGCTACCTTTTGGAACTCCTATATATCTCCATGGTTTCAGATCTAAGTTTCCTGCATATTTGATATAACTTGAGTTTTGGGAGATTTTAGGGGTCCCGATCATTTTTGACTAAAATGATGGATTTCAACTTATTTGAAGTAAAAGGATGTTTTACTTGCTGATTATGTAGCTTATGCAAAAGAATGTTTATGAACTCATTTTTATGATTTTCATTCTTACCAGCAGTTGGTCTGGAAAATGGCATTTTGAAATATAAATGTGTTGAAAGCTGTTTATCTAGCTTTGTTGGTCACATGAAATATTGTGACAAGTCATGACTATACTAGTGGATCCCTAGGTATCGAGTCGGTTTCTGGCTGAGAAGGATATGCCCCTTCTGTTGTAGTTAGATACATTTAATCCTCGAGGGCACTTGGTACGGTTATGTGAGACCTGTTACTAGCCATGGGTCAAATGTAGTCTAACGAAGAGTATGAATGGTTCCTTGGGGGCCTCCCTCACATCGTAGTACGGACCAAAGCGTTCGTGGCCATGGTTCCAGTATTTAGCTCATAACTCGGATTGGTGGTCTACTTTGTGTTACACCACAATCCTGGGTAAAATGGTTCTTTTGTCATCGTATGATGAGTTTTGGACCGAAAAGCCCCGGTTGTGGCGAAATGTTATCTTTTATAAATTAAACCTTTATGAAAAGATTTCCTAATGATACTGATGTTTATATTTCGGGAAGTTTATAAAAGAACTACTTGTGCATTAAATTGTGAGGTTCTGGACAGAAGGTTTATGACCTTATTTTAAATGGATTATGTTCCTATCAATGGAGAACTTGGAAATGCTCGTTTGAAAGATTTCCGTTTGGATGCAAATGTTTATATCTCTGATTTTGTATAAACTGTATGTTCTCACTAGGCTTTATTAGCCTAACACTTTTTCTCAAATGATATGTATATCAGGTTCTCGTTAGCGGCGGGTTGCTAAGGGCTTGAGTGCCGGGATTGATCTCGAGGGTTTTTGAGATTGTGTAGTATTGGATTGTTGGGCGTTGTTAAGTCCCACATTTTTAGATGATTCTGGATCAACAACTTATGTAATCTAGATAGTATATGTTTAGATTAGTTTGTTGATGAATTCTATATCCGTTCAGATTTTGTATAGTCTTAAGGACTGATCCCCTTTATGGGAAGTTTATATCAATACGGATGTCTTGTTGCCATATTTCCAGGTTTTAATTTACTCTGAATTTTAGAGTGTTACAAGTTGGTATCAGAGTTATAGTTTAAGCGAACTAGGCATGAATGTAAGATTTCTAGACTTAGATTGAGTTTGATAGGCATTGATTGTGAGATTGGGTAGAACTTCTAAGATGGGACAGTCTTAGAGTCGACGGAAGTTATGTTCATCCGGCGTTGTGATGATGGTAACAAGAACCCTTATGTGTTATATGTTCATAATCTCACTTAGCTAATGTGATTACGAGGATATTTTACGTGAGTGTAATTGGTTTACTAATGTTATGGCAATTGGTAGGCGTAACGGTACGTTTCTTTCGTGCATGTTTCAGTTAAACTATTCCTTACCCTTTCTCGTGCTTGTGTTTACCTGCTCTACCTTGGTATGTTGACCGTTAGAGTAGTGCGAAAGTTTCTAAGCGAGTAAGCTAAGGAATGATTGTTGTTTATAGCAATGTCTCTTTGGGATGATAGTAAGTGCGTGGAACGCATTAAGTTAATCATCTTGAGCCAGATTCATTGGTGGAATTAGAATTATATCTTGTTAGATTGATTCTATTTCGAGGAGATTTGTAAGTTAATTAATGGGATGGTTGCCCTATGATGCCTGAGGCATCCGGTTAATTATAGTACGTCGGGATGTTGGGAAGCGTAGTATTAAGATGTGAGGGCCGACCGAATTCATGCATTAAATTTATTTCTAAAGTAAGGTTGCATAAATTGCTTTTCTTGATCGCCAACCATAAAGTAAATTACCGTATAACGTTTTGGCAAAACATTTAGCAATCAACATATTTTAAACTATGAGCATAAGCATGCTTAAAATGGTTTGTTGCACCTGATTTCAAATTGTTATCAAAACTCTCTTTATTCACGTCTTGTGTTTAAATGCTATTTTTGGATGTCGAAATATATGTGTTTTAACGCTTTTTGAGTTAATGGGAAAGTAGCTGTGGAATTTTGACCTTGACATTGGATCTCTTCCACGTATGTCAATGGTTTTAAGGGAAGAGTTATTCCCATGCTTTTGAGTAGGAGTTTCTTGGGAATTTTTAGTTGTGTGAGTTTTTGTTGAATTCTTGGAGTTTTGTTTTACGGATTCTTTTGTCGCATGTGTATATTTTGAGATACGTGAGTTTAATTTCATTGCGTGCAAGTTATGAGTTCCTTGGGCGTCGTGTATCATCAAAAATCTTGTCAAAATGGTCGCCTTACCTTGTGTTGAAAAATGGAAATTTGGACACCACTTGATTTTTAGCGTTAATGAGTTTATGAAAATCCAGTTGGATTATGGTGTCTCATCTTACGACTTTTGTGTCGCGTAAATAATTTCAAGAACCTGTGCATATGCATCATTGTGTGCGTTAATTTCGGAGTTTTTGTTAACAAATGTCAACCGTCGTGTACTATGTGCATTAGATTTAAGTATAACGTTGGTGTGAATGATTGCATAAACGATTTATGTTATTTTTTTAAAACAGAACTTTCGTTCTGATCGTATTTCCATCATTAACTCTTACTGTTAAAATTTCCGCAAAGCATTTAGCGAGTTGGCGGTATTTTTGTCGTTGTAGTTTTTATTTTGGTCAGATGTGTTTATCTTTACAACGTGAAGCTTTAAAATCGATTTGAAATTTTATTTGCATCCCCGTTATTTTACCGCCCTTTGGGGAATGAATTGTTGCAGATGGGGTGAGTTGAAAATTCTTTTGCTGCAACGTCTCTTGGTTATAGAGAAGGAATTTTAAAAGATAAAATTATGATTTTTCCCTTTGGAGTTGTACAAACAATTGTTGCACATGTTGAAGTACAAGAACCTATTTTCACGTTTATAGTGTAACTATTGCGTATGTTTTACTCGGTATTTCTCAAGGTGCGAGTATTTTGTTAAGTTTTCGTATTCGGTAACTTGGATTGTTTTAACATCATAAATTGCTCATGTCAAGCTTGAATATTTCAACAAGTGAATAGCGTGATTTACATATTCTGGGTGATTTTGTACACGTAAAATCTACATTATGATTTATGCATCTTTGATGATTTTGTGCATCTTAGTATTTTTGCATTCATAAACTTTTGGAAAATCTTTGGTCTCAATACGTGTTGAGTTTTGGGAAATCATGTCCTGGTGGTGTGTGTTTTCATAAACATTGTTTAAAGACATTTCATTATTTGGGGAAACGTTAAATGTCGGTTAAATGTGTTTTAAGGTTTACGAGATTTTCGTTGGAAATTTACGTAAGTGTCGGGCCTTTGACTCGGGTTTTGACTGAACGAGTCGTGTGGACATTTGTCCGGATTTATAACCGCAATGAAAGGTTTTAGTATGATGGAGTTTATTTGTGTTTTTGGTGAGTTAAAGTTGATTTGTGAAAACGGTGTACATGCCAAAATGTTTATTTTAAAGTGTTTGTGTTTTACATTAAATTGTTAACTGCTGATAAATTTTGGTTATTTTAAAATGTTTAGTTTTATGAACATGTTGAGACACCCATTTTGGGATCTTTGGTTATTTTGGTAAATAAATCATGTTGAAGTGTTTCTTTGATGATTTTACATATATAAGTGGAGTTCATTTGACGTAAGTGTCATTTGGTGTATTTGATCTTATAAATCTTTTCAGAAAATGCATATTATTGTGTTATGAGGCATTTTGAAAACATAAGGGTATGAGTTCATTTGGAAAACGGTTTGTTTCAACCAACGATGAGATTTGAGTTAATTATACTTTTGGTCGTGTTTGCATAATAGTTGGTCAAACGTGTTTCAATATTTATATCGACTTTCATTTGGGTATTTACGTAAACTGTTGGGTCGTTGGCTCAGTTTTGACTAAATGGAGTCTTGAGGACATTTGTGCGGTTTAAAAACAATTGTGGAATTTTTGGAGTATGATGGCGATTATTTCATGCCATTGGGAGTTACATGTTTTGGGAGCTTTGGTTTTTTAGTTGGAGTCATGTAATGTTAGACAGTGTTGTAGATCCATAGACAGTCTGTCTGTTTTGTAAAGCCTGAGGTTTTGGGTTACACTTAGTGACCTCTCGGGTTGGCTAGCGAGTAGACAATAGGTGGCACGAGCTGCTGAGTTGGGAATCGTCTGGATTGGATAGGCACCCGTGTCCGTAAGCCCTTGAGGTGGAACTCGACGGAGTATGGCTAGAGGCAATAAACGGTTTGAAGTTGTGATGTCTGGTATGGCATGGGAACTAAGATCGGGATACGTGGTGAAATCCAATAACATCATGGGTGGCCCCATTCATTTGTTCTCGCCACCCAAGATGGAAACATTTAGAGGTCATGCGAGGAAGTTGTATGGGCGGCCTACTTGCGTGTCCTTCTATTCTCTTTGTGTACGGGTCTCTCCGTCGTAGACCCGGGGTATTTTAAACACTAATGTCATATTTTTACCAACTTTGGTTATGTGGAGTCGACGGTAAATGATGGCTTTAATATTGGGTTCTCCCCACATATATTAAGGTTTGAATGAAATGTGTTATTCCTGCATGTTGATATTTAGTTTTCTTTCGTTTTTGGTCGTGTGAGTATTGGGCTTAGTGTCCATGTTTTCGGACGTACGATGTGGATGGTGTTACTAATGTTTCATACTTCAAGTTAGTACAAGTCGTGTCAATTTATAAAGCATCGTTGAAATGAAGGATCCATCTTTGAAATTGCATAACTTTGAAAAGGAGTTGTTCCATGTTTTAAAATTCATTATCTGAAAGATTCTGTTTTAAAGAGAAGTTCATCAATTTAATTGCTTTTACTTATGTAAAACTCTTGAGCTCTCTAGGCATTAAGCCTAATCCTATATACTTTCAGCATGTGCATCAAATTTCTGTTGTGGGTTTTATTAGCGCCCGTCCTGTATAGTCCGAATGTATAAGATTGGTGGTATGTTTAGAGATTAATCTTTATAATGTGGTTGTAGACGAAGTATTTATAGAAGTATTAAGAAATTTGAATAAGGGCTATTACCAGATTTGGAGTCGGATCGGAGTTGAGTGATATCAGAATCTGTGTTAACCGATTGCCGGAAAGACGCATTAGTGCGCCTTGTAAGAATATCTTTATCAATATTAGGAATGGATCAGTGAAATCTGAGAGTTTTGGGAAGATTAGCTTCGACCGTTGGCTTTGAGTTCGGAACCGTGCAGTTTGAAAAAAATTGATAGATGGAAAGTTGAGGTCGCTAATTTCCTGGAGGTAGTAATTGTCACCTAAGGTTGGGAGGCAACCGTAACCTTATGAGTAAAGGTTACTTTAGAGAGTTGAGTGTTCGCTCGGTTAGGAGTGAAATGTGCCCAAGAAGGGTAGCTAATGTGGATGTCGGTATTAGGATCTCGTTAATGATTCTGGCAAATGGGTTAAGAACGATCTTTTCTGCGAACAGTGTTCCATTGAGAAGAGTAGATTTCGAGGACGAAATCATTCTAAGGTTGGGAGGATTGTAACACCCTGAATTTCGTTATATAATCTTGTATTCTTGTGTACAGCTTTTGTCGTTAGCACCCCGTCTAGTATAAAGTTCGAGTTTATGGATTTCGGTAAATCTGGGAACTTCCAGTGAGTTTCGCGACTTGCATGGGAGTGGTAGTCGCGGCATTAGTCGCGATGTCCGCTGTTGGTCTTTGGGTTTGAGAACGCGGGCGAGATATGCCGCGAGTTGAGGTCGCGGCATAACCCGCGAAAGTCCCTGGCCGACTTAAGTGGCTTCAGCCACAAATATCTCTTGTTCTCTCATTCTCTCAATCTCTAACTCTCTCTTTTCTCTCTCTAAGTTTGGTTGGTATTCCTTGGATCTTCGAGCTTCCGTTTATCGCTAGTATTAAGGGCATTGCTCGGGGTTTCGGTGTAGAAAGCTTCGTCTTCGCAAGGGGGTCGATATCTGGTTCTTCGGGTTTTCGTATAAACCTATTGGGTGAGTTCCTACTATCATTTTAAAAACTGTATACATATCAAAAGCTACCTTTTGGAACTCCTATATATCTCCATGGTTTCAGATCTAAGTTTCCTGCATATTTGATATAACTTGAGTTTTGGGAGATTTTAGGGTTCCCGATCATTCTTGACTAAAATGATGGATTTCAACTTATTTGAAGTAAAAGGATGTTTTACTTGCTGATTATGTAGCTTATGCAAAAGAATGTTTATGAACTCATTTTTATGATTTTCATTCTTACCAGCAGTTGGTCTGGAAAATGGCATTTTGAAATATAAATGTGTTGAAAGCTGTTTATCTAGCTTTGTTGGTCACATGAAATATTGTGACAAGTCATGACTATACTAGTGGATCCCTAGGTATCGAGTCGGCTTCTGGCTGAGAAGGATATGCCCCTTCAATTGTAGTTAGATACATTTAATCCTCGGGGGCACTTGGTACGGTTATGTGAGACCTGTTACTAGCCATGGGTCAAATGTAGTCTAACGAAGAGTATGACTGGTTCCTTGGGGGCCTCCCTCACATCGTAGTACGGACCGAAGCGTTCGTGGCCATGGTTCCAGTATTTAGCTCATAACTCGGATTGGTGGTCTACTTTGTGTTACACCACAATCCTTGGTAAAATGGTTCTTTTGTCATCGTATGATGAGTTTTGGACCGAAAAGCCCCGGTTGTGGCGAAATGTTATCTTTTATAAATTAAACCTTTATGAAAAGATTTCCTTATGATACTGGTGTTTATATTTCGGGAAGTTTATAAAAGAACTACTTGTGCATTAAATTTTGAGGTTCTGGACAGAAGGTTTATGACCTTATTTTAAATGGATTATGTTCCTATCAATGGAGAACTTGGAAATGCTCGTTTGAAAGATTTCCGTTTGGATGCAAATGTTTATATCTCTGATTTTGTATAAACTGTATGTTCTCACTAGGCTTTATAAGACTAACACTTTTTCTCAAATGATATGTATATCAGGTTCTCGTAAGCGGCGGGTTGCTAAGGGCTTGAGTGCCGGGATTGATCTCGAGGGTTTTTGAGATTGTGTAGTATTGGATTATTGGACGTTGTGAAGTCCCACATTTTTAGATGATTCTGGATCAACAACTTATGTAATCTAGATAGTATATGTTTAGATTGGTTTGTTGATGAATTCTATATCCGTTCAGATTTTGTATAGTCTTAAGGACTGATCCCCTTTATGGGAAGTTTATATCAATACGGATGTCTTGTTGCCATATTTCCAGGTTTTAATTTACTCTGAGGTTTAGAGTGTTACATTACAACAAAAAATGCATTTTCATAGAGGGGCATTAAAGTCTTTAATATATTTAACATTTTAAAAAAATTCAAAAAAACCACAAAAATTTTAGCTAAGAATCCTAATCTAAAAGAGTGACACATCACTACTCCTTGGTTTTCCTTTAATATATATATATATATATATATATATATATATATAGGGGTGGTTTCAATTGGAAACCATATTAGATTGGAAACTTTGGAAACCGTCAATTTCATTGGTTAAATTAATGAAATTGGTTTATAAAGTTGTTTAATATGATCAATTTGTTTCATATAATTCTTTTGTTAATGAAATTGTTTCATATATTTGTGTTTTTTATGTAGTTTCATCTATTTTTCTCATTCTGATGAAATTGTTTCATGTACTTTCGTAGTATGATGAAATTTTTTCATTTTTACATAAATAACACAAATATATGCAACAATTTCATCAATAAAAGAATTATATGAAACAATTTCATCGAATTAAACAATTTCAGGTATGCCCCTCACATTGGGAATTGGCAGCCTGTGTGGGCCGGTTTGCATGTCCGGGAAATACACGTTTTGCTCCAATTTCATCGAATTAAACAATTTCATGAAACAGTTTCATTAACTTAACCAATGAAATCGAGGGTTTCTACGGTTTTCAAAATTAGAGTGGTTTCCATTTGATCGCACCTCTCTCTCTCTCTCTCTCTCTCTCTCTCTCTATCTATATATATATATATATATATATATATATATATATATATATATTAAACCCCAGAAAGTTCAAAGATGGTAGTATGGCATTTAAGACTTCGTTTGCAACCAACAAGGCTCATGGATGGTTGGCATTAAAACCCCACATTTTAATACACTACAAAACAGATCAGTTTTTTCGGCGGCCAAATCCGTTGGAAATCCGCCGGAAATTAAAGTTTTCGGCGAATTTTCGACAGCATTGGTCGTCGGAAAAAAAATATGACAAAATTACCAGCAGATCTGAGTTTTCCGGTGGCCATTTTCCGCCGGAATTTTTTTTCAAAAAAAATAGATTTTTTAATTTAATAATTAACTTAATTAGAATTAATTAATTTCCGACGGATTTCTGGCAGCCATCTTCCACCGGATTTTTTTTTCAAAAAAAATAGATTTCTTAATTTAATAATGAACTTAATTAGAATTAATTAATTTTCGACGTATTTCCGGCGAAATATTCTGCTGGAAAATTAAATAAATTTTTAAAAAATTTAATTTCTGAAAATAAAATTAAATAAATTCTCTAGCAGAATATCCGCCGAATTTTTATCTTCTAGATTTATTATAAACAAAAATCCGGCGGATTACCGACGGCCTTTTTCTGCCCATTTTTTTTTTCAAAAAAATATATTTTCTTAATTTAATAATTAACTTAATTAGAATTAATTAATTTCCGGCGAAATATTCTGCCGTAAAATTAAATAAATTTAAAAAAATTAATTTGTGAAAATAAATTTAAAAAGTTAAATAAAGTTTCCGGCGGAATATCCATCGAAAAAACCTGCCGGATTTTTATTTTCTAGATTTATTATAAACAAAAGTTTTTGGCGAAATATCCGCCACTAATCCCTCGGTAATTTTGAAGCTTTTATTAAAAAAAATGAAAATTACTATTCATTTTATTCTAAATTTTTTATACAAATACACATTTATATATGCTAGTTGTGTAACCGCTAAAATGCAGTGAAACACAGAGTTTTATTGTAAACCGTAGATAACAAATTGAGGAATAGTAAAAGTATTACATAAAGATCTGATTTTATACAACGATAAATAAGAACCATTCTCCAAATTTCCACCATTTCATCTTCAATCCTCATCCTTTGCATTATTATTGCTCCCTTCTTGTTTCCTTATGCAATAGTTTCGTTAACCCTTTAGCTGATCCATGACTGCATATTCAACATAAGTAATCATTATATACATCAATATATACAATCACTTTTACTAAATAGTTTTAGTTAAAAATGGATACAACCACTTTGGCAATCAAATTCGTAGTACTACCTCAATTTGTATCAAACACTTCAATCTATACAATCTTCGAACATAGTAATAGATGTATATATATACACACTCAATTCTCGTAAAGTACTTGCATTCGTAAGTAAATAAGGAACAATACATCCATCCCTTAAGATTAGAACTTTATATACATAGAATTATAGTGTGTTGGTGTAACACCCCGAATTTTGGTTTGACCTGAGTTGAAGATTTTTGGAAGCAGTGGCCCGCACGAGTGGCCGCACGGCTTGGCCCGTGCCATGACCCGTGCGAGGGTCTGTTTGTTCGCGGATCCAGTGTTCGGCGCGAGTCACCGCGTGGCTCTGCCTGCGCCATGACCCGCGCGGAGGGCCTGAACACCTTAAATGAGTTTTCTGCCCCAAATTCATTTATTTCTCATTTCATCATTTCTTTCCTTCCAAGTTTCTCTCCCAACCTTCTCCCTCTTCATTTACTTCATCTCAGGGTTTGGTCCAACCACCATAAATTCCATTGATTGCTAGAGTTAAGAGCATCATCCAAGGTTTTGGTTTGGAAACTTCACCACCATCTCCATCTTCATCTTCTCCAAGGGGACAAAATCTAGATTTTTTGGTTTTCTTCTAAAACCTACTTGGTGAGTTCCTACTACCATTTTCTAAACTTTATACATGTCAAAGCTTACATTTTGAACTCCTATATATCTCCATGGTTTTGGATTTAAGTTTTCTACATTTTGACCTAACTTGAGTTTTGAGAGATTTTAGGGTTCCCAATCATTTTCAACAAGAACAAAGGGTTCCATCTTATTTGAAGTAAAATGATGTTTTACTTGCACCTTTATATGAGTTACTTGAAAGAATGTATATAAACCCATTTTATGATTTTCATTCTTATCAGCAGTTAAACTTAGAAATACATTTTGGGATTTAAAATGTTATTGGAACCATATGACTAACTATGGTTGGTCACAAATGAAATTGTGACAAGTCTAGACTATTACTAGTGGATCCATAGGTATTGAGTCAACTTATATTATTGTGATGTCTATTCCCTTTTTGTAGTTGTGGATGCATTTGACCCTCGGGGGCCTTTGGTACGGTTATGTGAGATCGGTTACTAGCCATGGATCATAATGTAGTCCTAGTGAACGAGTATGACCTGGTTTCCTCGGGGGCCCTCTCTCACATCTTAGTACGGACCGAAGTTGTTCATGGCCATAGATTCCAAGTATTAAGCTCACAACTCGGATTGTGGCCTACTTTTGTGTTCCGCCATAATCCTTGGTAAATCGGGTATCCCCTGTCATCGCAAGATGAATTTTCGGACCGAACGGTCCTTATGTGACAAAGATTTCAATTGTAAACTAAACCTTCTTGAAAAGATTTACTTTCGATACAATTGTTTTTATCTCTTGAAATTATAAACTGTATGTTCTCACTAAGCGTTAAGCCTAACATTTTTTCTCAAATGATGTGTATAGCAGGTTCCTTTAGCGGTGGATTGCCAAGGGCTTGAGTGACGAACATGGTCTTGAGGCATTTTTTAGATGACTAGTATTTGATGTTAGGCAAGTGTTTAAGTCCCATCTTTTGGTGATTTTGGGTCGACAACCGATGTAATCTAGATAGTTATGTTTAGATTAATTTGTTGTTGATTTCCATATCCGTTCACAGGTTTTGTAAAAACTTAGTACTTTTCCCCTTTTTGGGAGGTTTATACCAAATACAAACGTCATATTGCCTAATTTCCGAATTTTAAGTTACTCTAATTTTTAGGGTGTTACAGTTGGTCAAATACCTCCACCAATCCATTATTTTTACGCTAAGATTATACATTTCCATTAACAACATTGTATATTTGTTACACATTTCCTCTAGACAACCAATCCCTCTTACACATATTACATATGCTCAATAGTTACTTAGTGGAGTTCCAAAACCATAAACCAAATTCCGCTAGTCGACTACAAAACCTAGATCTACCTACCTTGTCAAATATATATATATATATATATATATATATGGGGGTGGGGGGTTATGTTTATCATACTCAAAAGGAAAACTAAATGCATAAACTCAAGTCCCCACCACCAAGGGGAGCAACTACCATAAATATTTCTAAAAGGTTTTGAACAAACCTACTACCACATGATATAGGCAACGGAAGCATATTTAAAATTATCATGTGTAGCAATACAAACTAACAACTTTTCAGGATACATATGTTCTAGATAATTAACTACAAAAGAATGAACCAAGATTACTTACTTGTTGATTGTGATTGCCGAAAACCACAATGATAAATCAAACCTTTGATCTCGCTTCTTGGATGTTAAGGACCAATAGTATGAATCCCTCTAGTGGCTCACACTTAAGAACACCAAATACCAACAATCAAGAAGAAGCTTAAACCCTAAACCCTTATTAGGGTTCACGATTTTGGGAGAGAGAGAGTCGACGACTACTAGAGAGAGAGAGAGAGAAAAAAACTGATTAGGTTTTGATCCCTAGCAGTTTATTTATACCCCTCTCCTGCTTCTCTATTTTACACTTAGCCCCCTTGAACAGATAAACTCGTTAAAACTATTTTAACCAATTATCATTTATCCCTTTATATAATTAATCTAATTAATTATATTTTAGCTTACAATTAATTTATCATCAAATGACAAATTAATAAACTAATTGTTTCCCTTTATCCTTCTGATTGTTTATTTGGGTCTTAAGGGCAACCCAAAAGGACCTTGCTATTATTAGAAATATTACCAATAGTTAATGACCTTGGACACTATATCCAACAATTTCATCAAATTTACATCCATGAACCTATATAAAGTTTAATGCATAGTTCAAGCAAATACTGGAAACAACTTAACAAAAATTAATATGCCTCTTTGTAAAATCGCTTGAAAAGGAAACAACAATACCATAGGACAAACCACATACAAAATAGATTCCAATCACCATTGAAACACTAAATAAGTAACATCCATACTAGAAAGAAGAAATATAATTTAATAAAAAGAAAGGTATTAAACCAATAACCTACACTATGCCAAGCAAAAAATGATACTCCCTAGTTCAAAATTTAGGGACATGTTTTCACATTTGTGATTAATACTCTCCAGTTAGCTACATTCAGAAACCTATTGAATATAAGAACCCTGTATGAGGGTTGTTCATTGTTTTCAAGTGGCATGTCCATAGCAAGCTACTTAACTAAATTAAAGAACATAATCTCATTCTCAATTGGTCGGTTCCAACTTCAAAGTCTTCTACCAGGCCCCAATTACTCCGATTGATATATTTGGTTTTAGTTCCATAGGAATCTGCTTAGAGAGAGAGAGAGAGGGAGAGAGAGAACATAAAGAATCTTGCATTTGGGTTCTTTTTAACTTTAGATCATAATTCATAACGTATAACAAGATATATTCCTTAAAAACATGTGTGACATGTGAATAGTTATCATAATTCATATGATAACTTTAGATCATAATTCATAACGTATAATAAGATATATTCATAATGTATAACAAGATATATTCCTTAAAAACAAGATATATTTATCACTCATTTTTTTGGCTCAAGTTAATATTTTTTCGTTGATTGTGACTCCTTTTAAATGGCATTAAGTTGCTAACAAAATACATGTGGTACGTGGATGAATGCTGGAGGTGACAGCATGCTCATGTGAGTTGGCTGCATTTAATATTGTGACTCCTTTTAAATGGAATTAAACCCCACATGGTTCATGGATGGTTCACTACAAAAATCGAACCTTTCAGTGACGGAAAATTCCATCGCTGATCCGTCACTGAAAGCGAATTCCGTCGCTAATCTGTTACTGTCATTGAAAGTTCGTCACTGAAAATATGGTGGGTGATACTATTAGCGACGGAATTCTGCGATGGATTAGCAACGATATTAATTAGCGATGGTGTAACACCTCGAAATCCTTGGCCGAAAATAGGGCAAAAAGGGACAACAGTGTCCCGCGCACCTTTCCGCATGAATCAAGCCGTGCCATGAGCTGCACGAGGCTCTGTACTTCCATAACTCCAGAGGTCGGAGCGCCTCTCCGTGCGAGTCGATTCACGCGAACGCACGCACGCGACCCTTATGCATATTTAAAAGGGGGAAACCGGCCTCAAACATCATTTATTCTCATTTTGCAAAACTAGGGCTTTGAGGAGGCGATTTTTCTAAGGCAAAAAGGTAAGGTTACTAATCTCTTCATTCATTACTCTTGGTGGAGATCATTAAGTCTTGGTATGGTTGATCTAGGGTTGGTGAATATTGATTCTAGTGATTAAAGCTTCAAGGATTCTCTCATCTCCTCCATTCTAGAGTTTAGTTTTCTTTCGAAAACTACTAAGGTGAGTTCATCCTCTTTTACAAACTTTATACATGTTAAAATATGGATTTTAACCTCTTAAACATCTCCACTTTGATTCCTATTGATTTGGGCGAGTTTGCACCAAAACCTAATTTTGTAGATTTTGGGGTTTATGTGGGTAAACTTGATTTTAAGGTATTATAACCTATCCTTGGGAGTAGTTATGTATTTGTGTATATGTAGACATGGATTTACTCAAATCTCAAGTTTAAACACTTTGAAAATAAAAACTAGGGTTTCGAGATATTGATGTAAGTTTATTGAATGAGAACTTGGGTAAATTGATTTAGTGAGTGGAAGTATTATTCAAAGAATTATATTGGAACCTCTTGGAATTACATGAGTAATTATATGGATTCTGGATTTTTGCACATTTGATGGCTTTGTACTATGGGAGTTATTGGTTGGTTTCGTTGGCATTGGATTGACTATTTGGTTGCACTTGGGCGTCATGAACCCATAATTATTTGTATCATTACGTTCGATAATGGAACGCTAGTTTTCCACATCGAGGAACGGTTAGGCATCGGATAGGGTATAAGTCCTACGTGCTAGTACACGATATTGGATGAGGATCTCAACGTTAGGACTCTATGTGGTTGAAGTTGACTTCCCGTGGGTGTAGGTTTAAAGCTACCGAGCCTAACATCCCTTGCGTGTATTTTATTATTAGTTTGGCTTTACTAACATGTCAAGTGGCTTAATTTTGTGTTCCGTCACTTATGTTAGTAAGCGGGACTCCCCCGTCAAACCAAGAGATATTTGTATGAAAGTAAAGATTTATCTATATTTATTTCACCGACTTTTCTTGAATTATCCCATTTGAATTTACTGATTATCACAATATAATTGTTTTATCTCACTAGGATTTAGCCTAACACTTTTTCTTAAAATGACATGTATAACAGGTCATTCTAGCGGTGGGACTCCTCGGTTTTGAGTGGAGAGTCAATAAGAGAAGTAGCATTTTTGGTGGCATATGGAGGCGTACATTTGGTACAGTGATAGTATATTTTGGAAGTGAGATGACAACACCCGTCCATAATATGGATTTAGTTGATCTAGATTAGTAGGTTGTTGGTTTCCATTTCCATTGGTTATTTGTATTGTAAACGTCATACAATTATTTCTCTTTTTGGGTGATTTGGTTATGTTAGTCTTGTTTATTTCGCAACTATTTCAGGTTTAAATTAACCCCTATTTTTAAGGTGTTACAGACGGACTGATTTAGCAATGCCCATTTATTAGCGATGGATTTATTTAGCGACGGATTTAGCGACGACAACTTTTAGCGATGGAATTCCGTCACTAATTCTGTCGCTACTTTAAAAAAAATAATTATTATTTTTAAATGTTGTATTTCCTGTATTTTTATACAAATAACTTGCCCATTAACAAAACAAAACATCCCAATAAATTGAAAATCCAAATTCATACAATCCAACGTAGCAATCTAACTAGGGGGAGGGCAGGAGTGGGGAAACTGTATCCCTCCTGCTGCATAAAGGCAACAAACTACAACGATAATGTGAGTTGCTCAGCTAGCTGGGTAGCATATCTGACCTGTTTGGCATGCAGTTCTTCGTTGCGCTTCCTTTTGATCTCCAACTGGGCCAAATAGTTCTCTTCCCGTAGCTTCGAATCCCTCGCATCCTCCTCAATCTTTGCCACCCGCTCTCTCAACTCAACTAACTGTAAATATTCAGTATTTGACAAAAATTAGTATTTATTGGCAATGAAAAGAAACAACATGATACAAAACCAATATAACCAACATACTTCCGCTGTCGATGTAGTCCCGGATGATCTCCCACCGCTGCTGCTACTACATTCACCGGTTATAACATAACGGGGATCCTAGGTCGTCCTGCAGCCAAAAATACGGCCCTTCTTCCGTCCTTCGGCACTCTGCTCCCAAAGAGTTGTCTCGTCAATCAGAGGGGCACCGGGATCCTGGCTAGCCTGTACCTCATCCCTAAGCTCTCGAAAGCACGTCTATAGTTTACCAAAACAAAAACGGGCAATAAGAAATTTCGGCAGCATAACGACTCTAAATCAAACATATCCAACCTATCTACTTAGCCATAATCTAACGTCTAACCCAACAGTGGCAGCCCAAACAACATATATACAACACATATACATATATCCATTGCGGTTACCAAACAACACACATGTTATCTATATTCATATACACATTCATATAAACATATACTAGTGTTGGGCCCGTGCATTGCACGGAAGGATAAATTTTTTGTTGGAATATTGAACCGAGTTAAAATGAAACGTAATTTCTCTGTTAACAGTTAATGAAATACAATGTGAAAAACGAATGTATTTTCATAAGTGGTTAACTTGCATATATTCTTAATCGTTTGTTGTTATAAGTTTGTACAATAATATTGGTAATAGTTTTGTATTATATTATTTAAAACTCAAACGACATGTCTCACAACATATCACTATTATTGAAATAATTATAAATATGAACATACGTTTTTACAGATTTTGCAATTTTTCTGAAACCTCCTCGACAACACTTGACAATCACTTTGAACGTATAAATCTGTAGATTAATTAACAACATTCAACCCACATCAAATATGACAAAGAAAATAAATGATTTATATCTTTTGTAACCGGCAACTCAACTGATATAGTTCAAATTCACTCAGTACCACTTAAAAATTTATCTGACTATTGACTTCAAGACCTCATAGTATTAGTCGATAAAAATAAAGATATGTATATATGTCTTATTCCCCTACTTCGAAAAATATGATTGTGGGTTTTGAAAAATATAAACAAATCCTCAGTAAATAAAATAAAATATAAAAAAATAGTTTTTCAAAGAAACAAAAATAATAAAATAAAATATAAAAAAGTAGTTTTTCAAAGAAACAAAAATATAGTTGAATACCTTTTGTTCAGTTGCAAGTTCCGCCATTGACACCCGACCGTTCGTCTTCTTCTTGTACTCGGATGATACATAGAGAAACTATATATATTTATAGTGAACGTAGAGAATATTTTAAAATCTTTTATTTTCATTTTCGATTTTACATTTAAATGTAAATATATTAAAAATATGGAAGAATATTTTTATATCTACATCGTTTCTATTTTATTTTATTTACACTTGGTTAATTTGGAAAGTATTGCGGAATATTTTAATTTTAAAGAATATGATAATTTATTAGTGTATCTCGTTATTTTTTATTTTTAATTCATATCAACCTTATTTTTTCTTTTTTTAATGCTCGTGAAAAAAATACGTGTATATTTTATATTAGCAAAAAAATACGAGTAGATTTTATATTATGCTAACATAAAATACGTGTAGATTTTATAAAATAAAATAGATTTTATATTAGCAAAAAAAATACGGAAGAAAAAAGAGTTTATATTACATCTCATTATGTAAAAAGATTTTATAAAATAAAATATGGAAAAATCATTATGAGATGTAATATAAAAAAATACGGAAGAAAAAAGATTTTATATTACATCTCATTAATATAGATTTAAATGTAAAATCTACATTTAAAATAGATTATGCTAATATAAAATCTATTTTATAAAATCCTCCACCAAAAAAACAAATATTTATATTAATAAATGAGTATCCATTCCACAAATAGATGATTATGTGAGATACTGTGCTTGGAAAGGTTGTATCAAAGCATTAAGAAATTGTAAATTAAGTAATTGGCTTTAATTAGTTGTACCTTGTGCGTAAAATGTTGTAATTTAGAGTTTTTTTATGTCGTTTTTATAATATAGTATAGATACTACACATATACAATATCTAGAACAATATATACATAGATCAAATCGATGTTAGTAACCAACACACGTACACATCATGTACACATATATATAACACCGATCAACAAATACATAGAACACATTCACATACACATAAACATGTGCACATATAAAACAAAGTGTAATGGTTTTAGAAACCTTACCGTAACTTTAGCCGCTTTGGGGTAAACGTACACCGGAGGATCAATAGGTGGGTCGGACGCACCCGGAGTGCCCTTCCGGTTCGAGCAGTGGAGTCGCTCATACACCTCACTAGAACTCGAGTCGGGACCACATGCCTCTAACTACAATAGAAACCGAAGATAAGTTGTTAGAAAACATACAAACTAATCTCGGTAGATATTCAAAAAAAATTGTAGACTTACCATCTTGTATCGATGTTGTGCAGCACTAATCGATCCCCCAACATACCTGGAGGACACCCCCTCAAACTCGGTCGACCGATTGGTCCTAGCGGACCTAGACTGAGCTTTCCAACGGTCGGTATCTTACACCTGTCAAAACCATAACACATAACTCGATATAAAACAAAGGTAATGCACAAACCACAAACTATAGATAAAAACCTGATCTATCATCTCGTGCCAATAGGGCTCTGGGATCCTGTTAGTGCACAAATATGTTGGATCCAAGATCATTAGAATTGAAAGTCAAATGACCAAGTCAAAGCCTCATTGCAAAGTCAAAGTCAAAGAGTTTAAAGAGGAAAGTCAAAGTCAATTGTCAAAGGTCAAAGTGTTTAGTTTAGTTAGTTTTTGTCTTTGTAACCTTGTAGGTATAAATACTTGTTTTCTATTTATAGAATCATAAGACACTGAGAAGAGAGCTAATATTAGAGAATTCTAGTGAGAGAAATATTAAGAGAGAAATTGCATACGATTGTAATATGTGGATTCAAGATTAATACATATGACAATTGTGATTGAATCTCTTGTTGATCTTGATTGAGTTAAACAATTTGGGAAATAACAATTGGTATCAGAGCAGGCATTGAATCAGAAAATGGATCAGAAGTTAGAAATTTGGTGATCGACTTCAAGAACTCGTACGACTTACTGTTCCAGAATCGAATCCTTGTTCTAGTATTGTTTTTTATTGTATTTTGATCACACTGTTTTCATTTTATGGTCTAGAACATTTTTTTATTTGTATTGATTGTCCAAATTCACAACAGGTTGTGTGAATTTTAGATTTGAGTGAATTTTTGTTCAAATATTGTTCACGCACTGTATTTTGAGATCAATTGTAATTTTTGTTGATTTGATTGTAATTGGTCAATTGTAATCTG
The DNA here is from genome assembly GCA_954870635.1 of Arctium minus. Taxonomy (NCBI): domain Eukaryota; kingdom Viridiplantae; phylum Streptophyta; class Magnoliopsida; order Asterales; family Asteraceae; genus Arctium; species Arctium minus. The sequence continues at coordinate 114,558,167 of OX941080.1, read as the reverse complement.
TTCGACTTGTAATCGAGGACAAATTGACAAAGTTTCATTGCCTAATTGAAAGTTTTGGATCGAATTTGGGTTGAAATTGGAGTTTTTGGGCCGAGATCTACAAAACTCGCATGATGATGAAGAACACTAAGGAAGTTCCACTTGATTTTGTCAAGTATTCATATGAACAGAAAAGCAGATATAAAGCTGATAAGCAAGCTAGATCTCTACTTCCTCAAAGCATATTAAATGAGATGTACATTAAGATTTACAGTTACAAGACGACTGCAAAGAAAATGTGGGATCAATTGGAGAAAATGATGATGGGGTCTAAGATTGGAAACCAGATGAAGGTGGCAAACTGCATCAATAACTATGAAGAGTTCAAGGCCAAATCTGGTGAAAGTTTGGAAGAGACATATGAAAGATTTGTTTCTCTATTGAATGAGCTAGCCAAGAACAAGGTAAAGAAGAAGAAAATTGAGAATAATGTGAAGTTTCTGAGTGTGTTGCAACCCGAATGGAAGAAGCATACAAGAATAATGAAACAGATGAAAGATCTGAGTGAGATTCCTCTACATGAAGTTTATGAAACACTCCGTCAGAATGAGGAGGAGGTTGAAGAGGAGAGAGAAGAGAAAAAGAAAAGTGAAAAACCAGTTGTTGATCCAGTTGCATTGGTAGTTGATAAAAAGATAGAGAAAGAGAAGAAAGATAAGAAGAAGAAAAAGAAAGTTGTGTTGACTGAGTCTAAGGAGAGTAACAGTGATGACTCCGATTCTGATGATGGAGAAAATCTGAAGCAAGCTATGATATTGCTTACCCAATCCTTTCAGAAGAAGTTCTATAAGGAGTCGGGTTCTAACAGTCAGAGGTACTCTTCAGGATCAAGAAATTATGAGCACAAGGAAAGGATTGAAGGAAGAAGGTTTGAGCACAAGAGATCTGAAAGAAAGTCTGATGGAAGGGAGCCAGAAGAAAAGCACTATGTGAACAGTTATGATACACATAATGTGGAAGAACCGATTAAATGCTACAACTATGGTAAGATAGGCCATTTTGCCAAAGACTGTCGGAAGCCAAAAGTTCGCAATTTTGAGTACTACAAGAACAAGATGCTTCTGGCCAAGAAAAAAGAATAAGGCAAAGCTCTTATGGTCGAAGATGATCACTGCTAGATCATACCGATTATGAGGACGACAAAGAGGAAACTGCTCATATGTGCTTAATGGGCAAGGAAGTCAAATATGATGAATCTGATGAGGAGAATTCCGAAGAGGTAAACAATTATTCTGAATCTGATTCTTAAAGCAAATGGAAACCATGATGGTCGAGCTTGAAGACTTGCAAGCTAAATTTGAAAAGGAGAAAAGTAGAGTTGCGAAAAAGCGTCAATTAATTTTTGATCTCAACAAGGAAATTGTTGGGAACAAAAACTTGATTGACTCTTTGAACAAAGATGTTACTGTTTTTGAAAAACAAAAAGCTTGTTTTGAAACTCAAATTTCTGAAGCAGTTTTTAAGTTTAACATGTGTGAACGCGAGAAACAATAGTTTATTTAAAAAGTTCACAATTTGCAGATTGATAATAAAAATTTGCAGAAAAAGCTTAATGGTTTGGAAGCAAAGCTTTATGCTCGAGGTCAAACTGATCAAACCATTTATCGAAACAAACCAAAGGAAGTTACAGATTTTAAAGATAATTAGGGTATTGGTTACGATAACCCACATTATTTGAAGAAAGCTATTAGAAAGCAGCAAACTTTATATAATTTTGATTTCTTACAAGTGGCTGAAAAATGTCCTCATTTGAAACCCAAATTTGTTACAAAATCATCTGATGAGGTTGAGGCTAAGGAAGATGAGAACAGAAAGAACACAACCAAAATGCAACTACCATTTTGCTATAAAAAGCTGAACGATAGTTATCTTTCTGAGCAACCAAAGTTTCTGTCAAACGATTATTTCCAAAGCTATTCTACTGAGGAGATGGAGGCACAACCAGTTAAAGCAAAGATTTATGTTCCTCCACTCATCTTGGAATGTAAAATTTCTGAGCTTGAGAACACCTTAGTAGAAGAAAGAATTTTGGTTGATCTTGAGAAAATTATGTTTTCTACTGTTATGATGAATACTAATTTTAAATCTGAAGTTACAAATGATAACTCTGAATCAGAAAGAGTTTGTGTAAACAACTTCACTGATTCAGATGCATCATCTTGTAAAGTTTTCATGGGCAATGTTTTTGCTAATCCAAAAACTTCAGATTGTGCTAAAATGTCTTATTAAAAGAAGTGTTCTAAAAAGACAAATGATTTCAAATTTCCAAATTCTTCCAAGGCACAACAATTTGATGATGATGTTGATGATTTATTTGCGGATGAAAATTATTTTTTAAATTATGATGGATGTTTTGATGAAAGTGTTGATAAGTTTGATTTCAATGCTAAACTTCCAGATCATACTCCTTTTGTGATCAATAATGATGCTTTACCTAGTGTCTTTGAGAAAGGTGAAACATCAACTAAGGTTGATGAATCTGTTCCTGTGAGTACCTATTACTCTAAAGGTAAGAAGCAAAAGAAAAGGCACTCACAGAAACGGACCAACAGAGGTAAGCACAAGAAAACCAAAACTCTTAAATCTCATGTTTCTAATAAATCTAAATCTTGTGTTTCAGAATTGAGAATGAAAAATTCTGAAGCGAGACTAGAATGGAGACCTAAAAGGAAGATTGAAGAGTCTACGAAATCATTTTCTGATTCAGATTGTAATAGGACTACTACTAGTTTGTCTGATGTAATTGATCAATATGCTTATCATAAAAGAAAACTTGTAGCTTCTTACAAGGTTTATACAATAAAGCAGTTGATCCAATTATCTCATTTGCCTAGTCAGTGTTCCACATACGGTCGAAATGATTTTGTGACTCGACAATATTCTGATTGTTGGTTTGGTACTTATTATATACATCACTCTAATGTTTTTGAAAAACAAAGAGGACCCAAATTGAAACGGGTGCCAAAATCTTGTGCTAACACGAAAGGACCCATCTATAAATGGGTACCTAAACCTATTGTTGCTTGATTTCTTCTGTGCAAACCCGTCATATGTGGTATTTGGATTCAGGTTGTTCCAAGCATATGACTGGGCATGAGGATATTTTATCTAACTATATAGAGAAATTTTGCGGAAATGTGCACTTCGGGAATGAATTTAGAAGTGTGATTTTAAGTGTTTTCATTTTATGAACTTTAATGTTTAACAAACTGTGTATTTCCAAAGGTAAATACTTGTGTATTATCTTTTCTATATACTGTCAAGTATTCGTACACACCGGTTTAGTACTTTATTGACTATGTTCTTACCATGTCTCATATTGAAACTAATTTTTGATGATAAGACACCCCGTTTGAAATTCATTGATATTTGAGTGTTAGTTCATTTCATTCAAAGCGTTTCTTTCAAGATTGTCTATATTTGGTTCGTATAGACAACATCCAATTTTTCATGACCTAAGCTTTTAATGATACATCACTCATATTTGATCTTTTCGATACATTGTCAGATTCTCAAAACATATCTATTGATTTCACTTCATTCATTCAATTTCTTTGTTTTGAGAGAATCTTTCATGATTAAAATGCTCAAATCTTCATGATTATCTTACTGAGCATACATATATCTGACATGTTTTTCATACTATTGGGATTTAACTGTTAAAGTTAAACGATTGAGCAATTTTGTGTTTTTAGGACAAAATACACGGGATTAGTGTGAAGAGTTAAAAGAACTTCTATGGATTCACGATAACCAGTGTTTCCTACCCAAGAAGTTATCCCAAGTGATCAAGAGGCGAGGGGTCAATATCTGAGTGTGGGTGTGTGCTGAGATAAAATGAAAAGAGAGTTTGGTTAGAAGTGAGCTTAAATGATAAAAAGAAAGAGGGTGTGAGAACAGAGTTAAAATAATATGAAAACTCTGCACCAACTTTTTCTGAGTCAGACAGCCACATTACTGTTGTTTCACAATTATTTCGTGATCTTCATTGAAACATGCACTAGCCCATGCCAACTCTTGTTTTAAACCCCACCAGCTACTCATTTCTTTCTCAACAAAGAGATGTTTCAATTTTTCTTGAGGACGCAACACATAATCTATCTCATCTTCATTTGGAAAATGTGGATATTGAAACAGAAGGAAGTTTGCCCCACCTTCGCGTTTCGATCATGCACAATTGAGTCTGTGTATTACTATTGTTGTCTCAATGGTTTACACACTTTGAGCCTATTTGAAAAGCCTAAGTAGCTTCAATCCTTCTACACTATGCACGAGCACACAAGGAATACGTTTTCTTGTTATAACGTTCATAGAAAATTCTTTGTGATTTTCGATGATTGAATGGAAGCCCTGGGGGAGTAAACGTCAAAAAGCTTATTTCCAACGTACATTCGTTGTACAACGTGGATCTGTGCTGCTTACAAGCATTTTAACTGATTCATTTGTTGATTCAGGTTTTTCACTCTTATTTATCTGAAATTGAAAAGATTCGGATGAATACATTATGAATTGACATGTTCAGAGGCTCGTTTGGAAAGATTAGTGGTCAGAAAATCGTTCATGACATTTCTTGAAGATAGTTTTGATGATTTCTATGCTCTACATCGTCAAACAGGGGGAGAATTAATTTCAAGAAATGTTGTCTAAAGAACAGACTGTGAAAATATGGGGAGAATTAATTTCAAGAAAGGTTGTCTAAAGAACAGACTGTGAAAATATGGGGAGAATGTTCAGAATGAAAGAGAAAGTTCTGAAAGTTTGATGAAGTTTAGAGAAAATTTCTTTGAAGATTATTTGCTGAAACAAAGTGAGCTAAGTCTGAAGATAATTTCGCTTGTGAAGTCTGAAAGAGGTTTTTATTACCTTGGGGAAGATTGTTATAGTTTTTGAAGAACACATTCACAGACTTTGGGGGAGAATAATTTAACATTGAAGATTGTTTGTCAAGACATAAAGAGAGAGATTGTTTTGAGGTGCTGAAATTTCTTTTGATTCAAAGGAGAAGCTTAAAGGCTTATCTTTGTAAAGATGCTAAAGTGGGAGATTGAAGTTGTTAAAGATCTACAAAGGGGGAGATTGCTCGTTTTTGCTAAATTTCTTTTTAAAGATGATATTGAATCCAAAGGGGGAGATTGTTAGTGCACAAATATGTTGGATCCAAGATCATTGGAATTGAAAGTCAAATGCCCAAGTCAAAGCCTCTTTGAAAAGTCAAAGTCAATGAGCTTAAAGAGGAAAGTCAAAGTCAATTGTCAAAGTCAAAGTGTTTAGTTTAGTTAGTTTTTGTCTTTGTAACCTTGTAGGTATAAATACTTGTTTTCTATTTATAGAATCATAAGACACTGAGAAGAGAGCTAATATTGGAGAATTCTAGTGAGAGAAATATGAAGAGAGAAATTCCATACGATTGTAATATGTGGATTCAAGATTAATACATATGACAATTGTAATTGAATATCTTGTTGATCTTGATTAAATTGCACAATTTGGGAAATAACAGATCCAGTCAGGGTGGTATCCTATAATGATCGAGAAATCCTGTTTGCCCCAAACCACATTATCAATTCATAAGGCCTGTTCCGCAGGCCACTCACGTGCACTCCTCATCCAGTCCTTGTACCTATTGTTCATGGTACTGACTCATGCAGCATACACCTCTTCCTCCCGATCGTAGTCCCACTGATACTTTCCCTACATGCACAAGATTTGTATCAAGGTAAAAAAAATAATATGATATGTACAATTAAAAGTGATTCAATTACCAACCCGAAAGCACTCGAACATACGATTACGGTCAGCTTGAGGGACCTTCCTCCAACTATACCACAGACCACGAAACAAACCCCTAAAAATGGTGGTCATCTCTCGGACGACATAGATATCAAGAAACCTACACAATTAAAAATTGTACAACATAAAATCATTTATATAATTTGATTACATAATATAAGGCCTTATACCACATCTACTTACCCGTCGGAACCTATCACTAGCCGCGGTCGCTGACTAGTGTGTCGTGGCGTCACCTGTGAATGATTGGGTCCTCTCGTCTACCCCGAAGCAGTTGACCCAAGGATATCCACTGGCACGTCCTCATCGCCAAGTCCAAGGTTTGGGTGGGTGTCACCCAAAAACTCATCACAATCATCAGCACGCGGGTCCTCACGCCCGCTAGATCTACTGCTGCCTCGACATCTACCTCTACCTCTACACCCCCACCTCGTGGACGACTTGCCATCACCTGAAAAAAATGGAAATTCTCTTTTATAAAACAAAATGGGAGAATGTCAAATGTCAATTATACAATTGCGAACTAAACATACAGAAGATAAGCTACTCATCAGAGGAATGATTATATAAAATAAGTTCATTTTCGTTATCTGAATCGTCATATGTGTCTTCAAATTCTGCTTCTTCTTCGCAATCTTCATTAACAGGTCTATCGTCACCGACATAAGCATCGACTACATTTACCTCCCTTGTGACAAGTGTGACAGAATATATGTCATCATTTAATCCTGCAGACATTGTATGAGTTACCCTTTCATTGATTTGAAAGAAATGTTCTCCATCCACATTTCCATCAACCTCGACATTGTTAACTGATTCTGCTACTTCATATAGGCCACGAGGCTTCATCTTGACAACCGCCCACCAATATTTCAAATCCTTTGTCATCGAAGGATATGAAGTATAATAGACTTGTTATGCCTGTGATACTAGGACGACTGGGTCGTCGGTTCTTAGTTTGGACTTATATTTGATATCAACCAAACTATGTTTACGATCAACTCTAACCCCCAATGGAGTATCAAACCAAGTGCATTTGAACAACACAACAATGCAACGCCTCACACAAAAATATTCCACCTCTACAACGTCGTCCAACATTCCATAATAGTCGGACTCATCAGACTCATTGTAACAGACCCCTTTTACACATACACCACTGTTATGTATTACTCGACTAGCACCATGGGTTACCGTATGGAACTTGTAACCATTAACAAAGTATCCTTAATGCGACCAAGCATAACGGCCTGATCCGTGAGCTAATGATTTCAATTGTTCACTTGAGTTGGGTGACACGAGCACGTGATGCTCGAACCAGCCACAGAACCTTTGTTGTCATAGTTGTTCAAATGCAACATCATCAATATTCGGTTCCATTAGTTGAGCCCATTGATCAAAGTACCACTGAAAAGGTTGAACTTCTACACAGTTGAACAACACATATGTGTAGATCTTGAGAGGGTCATTCCGTCTGTTGACATTTTTTTGGCTTTTGACATAAGAAATCACGTCTATCATCTTGTTCTTCTCTCTCCTTGTTATCTCTCATTTGTTGCCTCAATAAAAACCCATATGCAAGTTCGTATTGAGGATTATAGTAAATTAAACCATGTTATAAGATTAGAGTTTCCTTTTATGAAATTGTCCAAAATTTTTTATTAACATTTACCATTTTCTAGGGTTTTAACGGATTTACATCTCCACCATTTCTTATGTTTTCAAATGTTCTTGATGTTGTTGGGTTAGATTCTTGAACTGGTAGAATGTTAGCTCCAATTGTCATTCATGGAAGTATTGAAAAATGGGCTAAGTATAGGAACCATAGAAGACATCTGCTGCATACACCAAGACTCAATAGAAGCACAAGATTAGAGCGTCTGTCGGCTAACTTCAGAAGAAGAACTTAACCTGAAGATCATCATCTGACCGCAGAGCCTTTGTGGTGGCAACTTCTGGAAGAAAAAAACTTGTGCGATTCTTGAAGAAACAAGACCATGTGCCTCTCACGTGTCCCTGTTGTACGAAGATCCTCAAGATCAAATAGTACGCACATGATGGATTAATTTCCAGGTGTCATCCCTTTTATGGAATGACAACCTTTGTCTTGTACTGTTGTGTTCTCCATTATCTGTATATGTAGGGAGCACCTCCTATAATTGACACATGCAACACAAAATTACATACATGCCTGATTTGTAGAGAGAAATCTGTTGAGAGCATTTTAACACACACTACTGTGTGTTCTTTGTGTATGTGCAAGTTAATGAAGATGAACATTGAGTGAATCATTCTTATTGTTTTACATCTATCTTTATTACTTGTTTGTATGTGATTCTACCAAACAAAACCTTTCTTATGAACTAAAATGCTTCCGCATCTTAATCTGTTTTTTGGTTTATATCATTGTTGAGCTAGACTGGGCACCAACATTTGGTATCAGAGCGAACTTTGATGTTCAATATCAAAGGATCATACTCTGCAATGATTTCTAGTTGTTTGGTAGTTTTCTTGAACTGATTTTAGTATCGTTCATCATTCCTGAAGAACAGTCTCTGTTTCTGGGTTATTATCAACCAGTTTTATTTTTACACAATTATAGGAGTGTTTCTTATCCGAAATCGTTTGAGAGTGTGTTGTAAGATCTACAACAACTCTTTTCTTCCAAGCTTTATCCTACTTTCGTCCTTTACCTTGTTCAAATCATTTGTTTTCTTGTTCATTGTTCGTACTCTGTTTTTTCCATCTAAAACACTTATTCTTTTTAAATGGCAAACACAAACTTCGTCACTGCTGGTTCTCAAACCAAACCTCCAACTCTATTGAGGGGCGAGTATCCTCAATGGAAGATTCGTATGATAAACTTTATGGAGGGAGTAGACAAAGATCTAGTGTCTCATGTCCGAAACCCACCTCACGTACCCATGATGACTGTTCCAAGGGTACCTGCCACAGAAACCACTCCAGAGATCCCTGAATATCAAAAACCAAAGCCTATTATTGAATGGGAACCTGAAGATTGGGGAGTTTACGAAATGGGAAAGAAAGCCAAACGTTTACAGATCATGGCTATCCGAAATGACCTTTTTCAGTCTTTTGATGCTTGTGAGTCTGCATATGATCTATGGGTGGAGTTAGAAAAGCAGTTAAAGGGTGGGGCTAAGACACAGAAGAATAGAAGAGCTCAGTGCATTAATGAAGACTATGCATTCAAAGCTCTGCCGAGTGAGTCCCTTTAAAGCACGTATGACATGGTTAACTATCTGATCAACAAATGCAAGAAGTTCGGCATCCACAGAACTTCTGAAGAGAATAATGTCATTGTCCTCAAGAGTCTTAATGATGAGCTGCTACATCTGTCTATGTCTCTACAAACGAATCAAGATCTTGATACATGAATTCTGACCGACCTTTTTGGCATTCTGGTTGCCTAAGAACACTACATTGTCCAGGCCAAAACCCAAGTGGGTGGGCCTCTGGAACTTGTTGGGAAGGCCACAGAGGTTCAGGAGAAGCCTCAGAATGAGAAGGCTCTGGAGGAAGGTTCGAAGAAGAAAAAGATGAAGAAGGTACTTGTTGGGGAGAGTGTAGAAGAGGAAGCATTTGATGAAGAGGAAGTGAGGATGGCTTCAATAGCCAAATCTTTGGCACTGATTACAAAATAGTTCAATCATGGACTCAAAAAGAAGCCAACTTTTTACAGAGGACCGGAATAGCGAGAAGGAAGAGGTGGTGTATTCCATGGTCATGGGCCATAGATAGATAGGGTCTATCATGACCAAAGACCATATGGACCACCACAAGGGTATGAGCAGAGAAACCCCAGAAGAGAGGAGTGTTAGATATGAATTGTATTCAAGAATAAAATAGAGGGTCTATTGTGTAAATGTTGTAAAGTCAAAGGGTTTATGTTGTAAAGTCAACTTTAGTTGACTTAGTATAAATAGCTAGTTGTTTCCTTGTAATCATGAAGTCACGCACATTTAGAGAGAACACAGAGAATTCGTATACATCAAGTGAGATCTGTGACACCATAGACTTGTGACTTCGTTGTAATCTTGTGACTTGATTAATAAAGATTGTTTGATAATTCTGTGTATTGATTAATTGCTAGTATACTGGGATCACATTTGGTATCAGAGCACAAATTCGACAAAATTGAGTTTTTAGAGTTCGTATTCTGTCTTGTGAGTCTTGAGTGAATTTGTGAGTGAAAAAGAGTTTTTGATAAATCTTTTGATTGGATTTTGGTCAATTTATGATTTAGAACAAATCTTTGTAAGTGAATTGCATTGAAAAATCGAATTTGATCATCAATTTGTGATTTTTTTAAAAAGTTTTGTTCGAACGAGTCCAAGTTACTGTTTAATCAAAATTTTTGTGTTTGAATGTGAATTTGGATTAGATATTGATTTGGATTGTTCGATGTACTAATCTGGTTATCTTTGTGAAGTTACAACCACTGGATCGAAGTTTTTGAGTGAAATTTGGACTAGAATCTGTTTTTTTAGGACCGTAACTCAAGAACTCGCAAGATCAGTACATTTTGTACAAAGAACTCGCAGATCTAAGATTTTGCAGAAAGAATTCACTTAATTCTATCTAAAATCATCAAGTATAGAATTCGTACAACAGTGATGTACGAAAAGTAGAAGAATTCGCATAAAAAATATTGAAAAATCTTTTAAAGTGTGGAATTCGTATACTTCTATATACGAAAAGCAAGAACTCACAGAGGTCTATTGTGCGAAAAGTTGATTTTTGAAAATTCAAAGGAAAGAATTCGCAAGCAACTACATGCGAATTGCACAGAATTCGCACATAGTTATGTACGAATCTTGAAGAATTCGCAGGGGTGCTTTGTACGAATTCATAAGAATTCGCATAAATCTTCAAATTTCTTTCTAGGTTCAGAATTCGTATGAGATGCGAAAAGTTTGTGAAATCTCAAAAAATTTTCTAAGGACTCGCATCCTCTAGCTATACGAATTCTGTTTGCGAAAAGTTATTGTGCGAAAAGCTTGAAGTCAAAATTTTTCTAAGGTTGGATTTCGCATAAGAGATACGTGCGAATTGTAAAGAACTTGCATAAAGCTTTATACGAATTCTTAAGAATTCGCATATAGGCTCATGCAAATTGCTTTGTTTTGAGTGTCTCTTGCATGCGAATTGTAGACTTGTGCTAATTGTAACTTGCTTATACGGATTCTGTGTGATATACGAATTCTATATATCACTTTTCATGCGAATTGCTCTTTAGTCTCAGTGTATCCGAATTCTGTACTTCAAGTTTTTAGAAATTTCATTTTCTGAAAATTTTTAAGTCTTATATCTTTTATCTCAATTTGTTGAACTACATATCAATACTAGAAAATTTTGTTTGTGTGTGCAGATAATCTCATAATGTCTAAAGAACTTCTCTCGATGGGTTCCCAATCTAAACCTCCGATGTTATCTGTCGGGGAGTACGCTCAGTGGAAGAGGAGGATGGTTCAATTTTTAAATCACAAGAACCGAGACTACATGAAATCAGTTATAGATGGTCCAGATGAACCTGTAGTCACTGTACCTGGACAGGCTGCCATGGAGACCTCTCCAGAAATATCTGTCAGATATGTGCCTAAGCCATATCAGTACTTCAGCGAGAGAGAGAAGGAATTATACAAGATAGATGAAGAAGATCTTATCTATCTCACAATGTCTATTCCTAACAATATCTACAACCGAGTAGATAGTCGTGAATCCGCCAAGGCCATGTGGGATGAGCTCGAAAGACAGTTCCAGGGTACAGAACGGTCAATACAAGCGAAGCTAAACCAAAGCATTATTGCCTATGAAGGATTTCATGCCAAAGAAGGAGAAGCTTTAGTGGATACTTACAACAGATTCAATGTGATTCTGAATCATTTAAGGAGGAACGGGATGAACAAGTCTGTTTCAGAAATCAACTACAAGTTCATCAAGAATCTGAACCCTGAATGGAAGATCTATGCTATAAACTTCCAGATGACCAAGAATATGGCCTAGGAGGATGTAAATGACATCTTCACTACCCTCTCATAGCATGAGGATGATGTCAAAGTGTTGAACAAAGAAAAGAAGATCGTCAAGGATTTGCTGGCTTTACTATCTGAAAAGGAAAAAGGGTTCAAGTTCAAAGACCGTTTCTGCATCCAAATACAAGTCAAAGAAGTCCAAAGCCTTCCTCACAAAACTAAGCCAATCAAGTTCTGAATTATCTTCCGATGAGACTGAGCTGCACTTTGATGATGACTGTAACACCCGAAAATTCATAAGGTAAGTAATTCTCCTCTTGATTCGTTAAATTAGGACTATTTGTGGATATGAGCCTTTATATGCATTTGATGATGGTTGTTATATTGAAATGTTGTATAAACTGAGTTATCATCTTAATCGTTTAAACCTTGCGTTCGTAATTGTGTTAGATTGAGTTTTCAGGCTTTTGGGAGTGTGGCGCGATAGTGCCAAGGGCACAATCGCCGGTCACTATCGCGGCGTTTATACCGAGAGTTGGGGATTTTGGCGCGACTGTGACCTCACGATAGTGACATTATCACTGTCGCTGGTCACTATCGCGTGGGATGTACCGCGGGCTTTGAGCTTGGCGCGATTGTGACATGCGACAGTGACAATGTCACTGTCGCCGGGCACTATCGCCGACGGGATCTAAGACTTAAATGAGTTTCTTGGCCGATTTTAACCTCATTCCAACATTTCCCTCTTTTCTCTTTGGCGATTTTGAAGCTTCCTAAATCAATTCCATACATCCCCAAAACCCTAACCCTCATAAATACAACATCTTTTGGTGGTTGGATCATTGATTACTAGCATTAACTCATCTCAAGGAAGATTTCTAGGGTTTCTCAAAGTGCACCTTCTCATCTCCAAGTCTCACCTCCAACTTCTAGGGTTTTCATCTTTTCTAGGTTTTGGTTCAAAACCTAGATTGTGAGTTTACTAAACCTTTGTTAAAACTAGATACACATCATAATCTTCTACTTGTTATTATTATATTTTGATGAAAATGTTCATCTTTATATGTCAAGTATTGATGGTTTTCTTATGGAAAATGTGAATGTATGTTATGAGTATCTTGCCATGAGTTACTCTATTTGTTCAAATATTTGGGGTTTTTCTCATGGATACATATTATGAGTATATTGACATGATTATCGTGTATATGCTTTGGTATATGATGATTTCTACTTGGAATATCCTTTTGGTGAAATTGTATCTACCAAAATGACTATATGGTCAATTGGGTCTTATGTTGGACTTATGTGGTTAGGATGGTAATATTGTACCCATGGTTGGTATCAAAATATGATTGGTTGAAATATACCTCTAGACCTCCTATATGCATTATGTTGGAAGAACCAAGTCAGTAGACACTAGAAGGATGTAGTCTTGGGCGCCACCGTGATGGTATGTGCCTAAACCTCCGCCATTCGGGGAATTTCCTTAGTTGTAGTCCTCGGATGTGTCGGGCCTTTCGGGTGCCTCTTGTTAGTTGGCATCAAGTTATATTGACTCTTTAGGTGGAACTTGATTGGTGCTATGGGTCTCCCCTATTGACTCCACATTTGTTGAACTCTGGTTAACTGCTTATAAGAATTGTAATTGTTCATGCATGATTATTATTGTTCAACTCACTAGGCTTTTTGGCCTAACACTTGTCTGGTGTCGATGTGTATCTCAGGTTCTAGCGGCGCCGGTCCTAAGCTGTCATAGTTGCTTGGGTGAGAGCTTGGGGAAACTTTGCAATTGGATATACTTTTGGTAGAAGAAACTTTTGGGTTTATAGATGACACCCCTTTTGTAATATTTTTTCTAGTTATAGAAATTAGATTAGTTGGTTGTTATTTATTATCCGTTAAATTACAACTGTAATTAAACAGGTCTGTATATTTCCCCATTTTTGGGAGGCTCTTGCTATGGCAATTTTATATACCTCATGTCCGTTTTTCAGATTTTTGTTATCCTTATTTTTAGGGTGTTACAAGTTGGTATCAGAGGTTTAGTTTAAGTGAACTAGGTATTGTTTTAGCATATCTAGACTTAAGCTTTAGACTTTATAGTTTCACTGTCCACTTGGGGTAGAAATCCTAGGTGGGGAGAGCGTTAGGAGTTATGGAATTACTTTGATTGAAAGTTGTGATGATGGTGACAAGAATTATTGTGTATGGTTCATTCATAATTTCACCTAGCAACTGCTATTATGAATGCATTATTACGTGAGCATACTTGGTTTACTATTGTTATGATAATTGATGAAGGTATTAGTACGTACAATGAGTTCAACTCGCATAGTCTCTTCTCAATCTCTTTTCTCATATACGTGTGGCAGATTTCAATGGTAAACACTCGGAGTAGGTTACCGAGCACGCCAGAGAGGCGAGTGGAGATAGAATCTACTGCAGACCAACCTCATGTGGTCGATACCTCTGTGGTTCCTCCCATACCCAATATCTTGGGAGGGGCACCCAAACAGATTCCACGCGTGAACCTCATGACTAACAATGCCATCATGGAATAGGTACGATGGAGACCAGGATAAGAGACAATATGATGTTGGCCATGAACTCGGCCATGGCCCAACAACAAGAGTTCTTCATGAAGCTTCTGGAAGATCGAGACGCCAGTCACCGACAACCGGAGACGATGGCGGAGAACATCGTTATGGGGTCGGGTGGACCGGTTGTTGTGTCTGTTGTAGACCCGGTGGATAACGGGAACAAGGTGAAGGCCAAGGGGTGCACCTACAAGGCGTTTCTGGGGTGCAACCCGAAAGAGTTTGCAGGTTCCGATAACCCAGTTGCTTGCATGTATTGGCTCAAAGAGGTGGAGATGGCCTTCGAGTCCAGTGAATGTGACATCTCTCAACGGGTCAAGTTATCTTCTCAACTACTTCGGGGAGAGGCTTTGATTTGGTGGAATCTCACTCGATCCGCCCTTACTACCGAGGTATTGGCCAAGTTAACTTGGCCGGTTTTCAAGGAAAAGATCATGGATAAGTATTGTAGTGAACGGTCGTTGTAAAAACTGGAACGGGAGTTCAGGGACTTGAAGAAGGGTACTCTATCCACTGCCGGCTACTCCAAGCTCTTTTTGGAGAAATTAAATTTGGTGGGACATATGGTCCCCGATGAGAAGTCAAAGATCAAAGCTTACCAGCAAGGGTTACCGGCCGAGATGAGGACGGCGGTGAGAAATGCTAGAGGGTCGACATTGCAAGAAGTCATAGAAGAGTCCTTGCTTATTGAGGACGACATGCTTGCGAAGAAGGAAGAGAAGAAGCAGTTTGGGGAAAAGCGAAAGTGGGAAGGGCCATCTAGGCCAGTTCGTCAATCAAGGCCGTTTGTAAGCGGAAGAGCGGGTGACCATTGTCGGGAGGATCTGTGGTGCCACAAGTGCAAGACCAAGCACTCGGACCTATGGGTTACAAGAACTTACTCGGGCCCGGTAGGGTGTGCCAAGTGTGGCAAGAAGGGCCACACAACTCGAGAGTATCCCATTCGGGGGCCAGTGTGTTTTGAGTGCCGAGAGCCGGAGCACATGAGGAAGGATTGCCTGAAGCTAGTAGGGGGCCATAATCAAAATTTCGTGGGTTCGACGGCTAGAGTTGAGCAACCACCGAGGGTGCCAAGCAGAGCTTTCCGGATGACTACCGAGGAGGCAAAGGAGACTGCTGATGTTGTTTCAGGTACGTTCCTAGTAAACTCCTTGCCCGCTCGTGTTTTGTTTGATTCGGGTGCTACGTGTTCCTTTGTATCAGATGTTTTCTGTAAACAATTCACCACTCCTATTAGTGTTCTTCCCGATGCGCTTGTAGTAGAAATAGCTAATGGAGATCAAGTGATCATCCGTGATCGATTTTGTGATTGCACTTTACAGATTGATGGAAATTCTTTTGGAGTAGATTTGCTACCTATGGCTATAGGGGGTTCGACGTGGTTATAGGCATGGATTGGTTGGTGAGGCATAAGTCTTCCATCTTTTGCTCCAAAAAGATGATCCAAGTGCCTTTGATGGGAAATGGTGTGGTTACCATCTTCGGGGAGAAAGGGAAGAGGACTAATCCTATCATCTCTTCTCTTAAGGCCCGAAAATTTCTAGCAAAGGGTTACCCTTCGTATCTGGCTTATGTGGTGGACGCGAAGAAAGAAAAGAAGTCGGTGGAAGATGTAAAGGTCATGAAAGATTATTCGGACGTCTTTTCGGAGGACTTACCCAGGTTACCGCCAGAACGACAAGTGGAGTTTCAAATCGACCTCACTCCGGGAGCGGCTCCGATAGCTCGTGCTCCCTATCGGTTGGCCCCGACAGAGATGAAAGTGATGATGACACAACTTCAAGAGTTCTTGGATAAGGGCTTCATCCGACCGAGCTCGTCACCTTGAGGAGCACCGGTTTTGTTCGTGAAGAAGAAAGACGGATCCATGCGGATGTGTATCGACTACCGAGAGCTAAACAAAGTCACGGTGAAGAATAAGTATCCTCTACCTCGCATCGACGATCTTTTTGATCAACTTCAAGGCGCGGGATGCTTCTCAAAGATTGATCTTCGATCCAGATACCATCAAGTGAGAGTGAAGAAGGATGATATTCCGAAAACGGCTTTCCGAACACGGTATGGTCACTATGAGTTCTTGGTGATGCCTTCTGGCTTAACGAACGCTCCGGCCGTATTCATGGACTTGATGAACCGTGTGTGTACCCATTCTTGGATAAATCCGTAATCGTCTTCATCGACGATATTTTAATCTACTCAAAGGACGAGTCCGAGCATGGGAAACATTAGCGGGAAGTATTGGAAGTCCTAAGGAGGGAGAAGTTGTTTTCAAAATTCTCGAAGTGCGAGTTCTGGCTCCAAGTGGTGCAATTCTTGGGGCATGTGGTGTCTAAAGATGGAGTAAAGGTGGACCCTACATAGAACGAGGCGATGACGAGTTGGGAGCCTCCAACTAGTCCGACGGAGATTCGAAGTTTCTTGGGTCTGGCGGGTTACTACCGGCGTTTCATTCAAGACTTTTCCAAGATAGCTACGCCACTTACCTCGCTCACAAGAAAGAATTTCAAGTTTCTTTGGACCGATGCACAGGAGCACGCCTTCCAAACGCTTAAAAAGAAGTTGTGCGAAGCTCCGATCTTATCCTTAACCGAAGGATTGGAAGACTTCATGGTGTATAACGACGCTTCTAAGATGGGGCTTGGATGTGTACTAATGCAGTGGGGCAAGGTAATAGCCTATGTGTCGTGACAACTAAAGGATCATGAAAAGAATTACCCGACTCATGACTTAGATTTGGCGGCGGTAGTTTTTGCGTTGAAGCTGTGGCGACACTACTTGTATGGGACCAAGTGTACTCTGTTCACGGATCACAAGAGTCTTAAGTACATCTTTGATCAAAAGGAAATCAACATGCGACAAAGAAGATGGCTTGAGCTTTTGAAGGACTACGATTGTGACCTACTCTATCATCCTGGTAAGGCCAATGTGGTGGCGGATGCATTGAGTCGAAGGAGTCACGATGGTGGTGTCAAGATGTTCCTTACAAGGATCGATGTGGTATCGAATTTGTTGGAAAGCATAAAGGCGAGTCAAGTGGAAGCACTTAAAGAGGAGAATCTCAAATCTGAAATCATGGTGAAGCAATGGGAATTCTTAACGGAAGACAGTCGTGGACTTAACCTCTTTCAAAGGAAAATTTAGGTACCGAAGGTTGGGGGAAACTGTGACCTAATTCTTGAAGAAGCGAACAAATCGAAGTATTCTATACATCCCGGTTGCACCAAGATGTATAGATACTTGAAATTGAACTATTGGTGGCCGGTGATGAAGCTAGATGTGGCTAGTTATGTGGAGAGATGTGTCACGTGCCTCCAAGTCAAGGCGGAACATCAAAGACCATATGGGAGTTTGCAGCCGTTGTCCAATCCCGAGTGGAAATGGGACAACATCACCATGGATTTTGTGACGAAACTACCGAAGACCTTGCGCGACCATGACACCATTTGGGTAATTGTTGACCGGCTAACCAAGAGTGCGCATTTCCTCGCGATGCGGGAGACTTTGCCAATGGAGAAATTGGCCAAGCTTTATATTGATGAGGTGGTGTCAAGGCACGGAGTTCCGCAATCTATCGTGTCGGATCGGGATAGTCGCTTCACATCTAACTTTTTGGCAAGCTTACAGAAAGAATTGGGCACTAGACTGAGTTTGAGCACTGCGTATCATCCTCAAACGGATGGTCAAAGCGACAGGACGATCCAAACACTAGAGGATATGTTGAGATCATGTGTAATAGATTTCAGAGGAAGTTGGGACTCACATCTACCTTTGGTAGAGTTCGCGTACAACAACAGTTACCATTCTAGTATCGGGATGGCACCGTTTGAGGCTTTGTATGGTCGGAAGTGTAGAACCCCGGTTTGCTAGTTAGAAGCGGGCGAAAAGCAATTTTCCGGACCAGAAATAGTTCAAGAGACGGCGGATAAAGTGAAGGAGATCCGAGAAAGATTGAAGGTGGCTCAAGACCGACAGAAGAGCTATGCGGACAAGAAGAGAAGACCGGTCGAGTTTCAAGTGGGCGACCAGGTCATGTTGAAGGTATCTCCATGGAAAGGGATTATCCATTTCGGGAAGCGCGGGAAGCTTAGTCCTCGCTTCCTTGGACCCTTTGTGATTCTAGAAAGAATTGTATTGCAAGCCTACCGTTCGGACTTACCACCGGAAATGGATGGAATACATCATACGTTCCACGTGTGTTACCTTCGGAAGTGTCTAGCCGAGGAGGAAAGTGTGATCCCTTTGACGGATATTCGGGTGGATAATTGGAATCATTATGTGGAAGAACCAGAGGAAATCTTAGAGTCAAAAGTGAAGAAGTTGCGGCATAAAGATGTGGTTATGGTCAAAGTCCAATGGAAGCACCATCGGGGTGCTAACATTACTTGGGAGTCCGAAGATGATATGAAGAAGTGATACCCTCACTTGTTTAACTTAGGATGAGATTTCGGGGACGAAATCCCAATTAGGTGGGGAGGATTGTAACACCCGGAAATTCATAAGGTAAGTAATTCTCCTCTTGATTCGTTAAATTAGGACTATTTGTGGATATGAACCTTTATATGCATTTGATGATGGTTGTTATATTGAAATGTTGTATAAACTGAGTTATCATCTTACTAGTTTAAACCTTGCGTTTGTAATCGTGTCAGACTGAGTTTTCGGGCTTTTGGGAGTGTGGCGCGATAGTGCCACGCGATAGTGCCAAGGGCACAATCGCCGGTCACTATCGCTACGTTTGTACCGAGAGTTGGGGAGTTTGGCGCGACTGTGTGTTGGGAACTGAAGAATTCATCAAGTATGGTTAATGCTGCTGGTTCAAAGTTACTACTGCTAGAAGACTTAAAGGTTAATACTGCTGAGTGTTACTACTGCTAGTACTATTAATACTGCTAGTCATAGTTAGTGCTGCTTGAACAAAGTTAGTACTGCTTAGCTAGTTAGTACTGCTAGTAGTTAGTGCTGCTTAGTAGTTAATGCTGCTAGAAGAAGTTAATGCTGCTGATCATGGTTAGTGCTGCTAAAGAGATTCGGATGGAAAGAATGACAGCTGGATAATCTGAAGATTATGGAAGCTTAGAGATATACATGGAAGATATACTGAAGATATTTTATTTATTGTAATTATCTTTGTATTCAGTATATATATTGTATAGTTTAGAATAATGAGTTAATTTTTGTTTTCATTCTTTTAGAGAGAAAATCAACCTCAAGGCATAGATCCTAATTCTAGAGAAGTAGAATTCGTATTGGTGAGCCTGTTCATCAATATTGAGGTTGAGTGAGTAATCTTGTAACTTCAAAGCATTCAATACAAGTTTACAGTTTGTTGATTATATTCTGTTTTGATTTTCTGTTTGATTAAATATCAAAGTGTTATTCCGCAAACTTCTTTGATATTGTTTCTGAGAATTAATTCTTGTTGAGAATTCGATCCTGACAAGTGGTATCAGAGCCTAACTCTCTCAGAAACAGTTATTCATCATGGAAAATCTTACAGAATCAAGCAGTACTTTGGTTTCTAAGGTTCCAATGCTCAAACCAAGTGAGTTTGACATGTGGAAGATCAGAATCAGACAATATATTCTTCTCACTGACTACTCAATGTGGGATATCATTGAGAATGGTCCTTCTGAAGCTGGAAGGATAGGACCAGATGGGAAAAGACCTCCACCAAAGACAGATGGTGAGAGGAAGATCAGACAGACAGAGATGAAGGCCTTGAGCACTCTACTCTTGGCCATTCCCAATGAATACCAGCATCAATTTTGCAACTGCACTGATGCTCAGATTCTCTGGAATGCTCTAGAGAAAAGATTTGCTGGAACTAAGAGCATCAAAAGAAATCAAAGAGATGTTCTAAAGCAGCAGTATGAGAACTTCACTTCCACAAAGAATGAGTCTATAACTCAAACTTTTGATAGGTTCAATAAACTCATAGGTGAACTGGCTACTGTAGGGGTGAAGATGGAACAAGATGATATCAACATAAAGTTTCTCAGATCTCTTGGGGATGAATGGACTATGTACACTGTCTCATATAGACAGAGTGACAATCTGGAAGAAAAAGAACTTGATGATCTATACAATGATCTAAGAGTTTTTGAAACTGAGGTAGAAACCAAGAAGAAGCCCTCTGGTTATATTCACAATGCTGCACTTCTTTCAGCATCCACTGATACTACTGGCAACCCTGAAGCAGTTAGTACTGCCAGTGGAGTAAGTTCAGAAAAAGGCACTGAAACTATATTTGAAGCCTTTTTGTCCAGTCATAGCAGCAATTCTCTGATTAATGATGATCTTGATCAAATTCACCCTGATGATCTGGAGGAGATGGATATTAAATGGCAGATGGCATGTTATCCATGAGGGTGAAAAAGTTCATTAAAAGAACTGGAAGAAATAACTTCTCTCAAAGAAGAGAAGATGGAGCTGGTTTTGACAAAACCAAGGTGGAATGTTATAAGTGTCACAAGAAAGGACACTTTGCTAGAGAATGCAGGAGTGCTGTTCCAAACAATAACCACCAACAAGCTCAGAATGGAGGATACAATCAGAACAAGAATCCTGCTCAAGCCCTTGTTTCTCAACAAGGAATGGGATTTGACTGGAGTGATCAAGCTGAGGAAGCCATTCAGAACCAAGCTCTTATGGCAGAAGTGTCTGATCTCCCTACTGAGGTAAGTTCTAATCTTTGCACTAAATCTTGCATTGACACTGTTACAAGATACAGGGATCACAATCAAAGTATGTGTGATGACCTCAAAAGATTAGAAAAAGACAGAAGAGATTATGTGTTAATAGTAGAGAGATTTGAAGAGCAAATCAAAGGCTTTCAAGCTAATGAACTTCAACACTCTTATGACACAAACTATTGGAAGTGGGAAAAGAATGAGTTAGAAACCAAACTGTCTAAGTCCTTAGAAGAGAATGATAGACTGAAAGAGGAACTGTCAAAAGTTAAGCTTGACATAGACAAGTTTTCCTATGCTTCAAAAGCAATGGACTCTCTTCTAAAGGCTCAGATACATGATAAGATGAAGCCTGGTATTGGATACAACAATACACCCCCTCCTTACAATAACAACTATATTTCTCCTACATCAGACTTGTTAGAAACTAAGGAGAAAAAGGACTTGTCTGAAGAAGTTTTTAAGATAGATCCTTTGGATGAGGTAGTAGTTAAGGATTTGACTGAAAAAGGAGCCAGTGAGAACAGGGATAATAATGTGAGTAAAAAGATACCATTAGAAAACAATATTATCACCAATGAGGGATGTGGGAAAATCTGGGTCAAGTCCAAGGAGATAGAGAAGACTAACGGAAATGATAACAAGGTCCATTACAAACAAACCACAGTTGTGAATCCTGGATCTTGTAAACAGTGTGATTGCAATAAAGCCAAGAGCCTAAATTCTGGTTTAAAAAGAGGAAATCAAAGAAACTGGAATAATCAATGGGCTCAGAAACAAGGAGTTGATCTGAATAAAATCAATAGACCAAAACCTTGTTTTATATGTGGCAAGTTGAATCATTTGGCTAAGTATTGTTACTTCAACCCAATTAACCAACAGATGAACTTTAAAAGATTTGTGCAAAAACCTGTTGGTTATAGGAAGGCTGGAAAGAAACATGTGATAAAGAAATCTGTTGAAAGTAAAGGCACTTTAAAGAAAAAGATTTTAAAAGAAAGTATCAAAATGTGGGTACCTAGAAGTACTAACAGTGTTAGTACTGCTAACAATATTAGTACTGCTAACACAGTTACTACTGCTAACAGTGTTAGTACTGCTGAAAATATTAATGCTGCTAATACTGTTAATACCTCTTCAAAGGTTAATACTGCCAACACAGTTACTGCTGCTAACACAGTTACTACTTCTAACAAGGTTAGTGCTGCTAAGCATGCAAGTGCTGCCAAGGCAGTTAGTACTTCTAAAACTAGTACTGATTCTAGCAAACATAGTTCCAAGCCTATTATTGTAACAAAGTACTCCAAGAATGAGGAGTTAAAGTTCAAAAATCTTGTCAAGAAAGAATGCAAATATTTTGATGAGAAAGGGGTACCCAAGACCACTTTGGCTTGGGTTCCTAATTCATACTAATTGATTTATCTAATGTGCAGGGCAACCAACAGCTCAAGGGAAAGAGCATTTGGCATGTTGATAGTGGTTGCTCTAGGCACATGACAGGCAACATGTCATGCCTTCAGGATTTCAAGCATATCAATGGAGGACATGTTGCATTTGGAGACAATCTTACTGGTGGTAAGATAAGTGGAAAAGGTAATGTCACCAAAGGTAAGATGACATTTGAGGATGTCTACTATGTTGATCAATTAAAGTACAACCTGTTAAGTGTATCACAGGTTTGTGACAAACAACATAGTATATTATTTACTAATACTGAGTGTATGATTCTTGCTCCAGGGTTCAAGGTAGTTGATGAAAGCAGGATACTACTTAGAACTCCAAGAAAGGACAATGTTTACTGTCTTGATATGGACAATGTTGATAGTGATTCATCTCTAAATTGTCTTGTTTCAAAAGCTTCTGTAGATGAATCCTCTCTATGGCACAGAAGGATGTGTCACATGAATTTCAAGACTATGAACAATCTTGTTAAAAATAACCTTGTAAGAGGGTTACCTTCAAAAGTCTTTTCATGTGATGATCATTGTGTTGCTTGTCTTAAAGGCAAACAACACAAAACTTCTCATAAGACCAAAGAGTTAAATTCTGTTTCTTCTTGTCTCCAGTTACTGCATATGGATCTGTTTGGTCCTACAAATGTTATGAGTATAGGCAAGAAATCTTACTGCTTGGTTATTGTTGATGATTACTCCAGATTTACTTGGGTATATTTTCTAAGGACTAAGGATGAAACAAGTGGTCTTATCAAATCCTTTATTCTAAGAATTGAAAACCAAACTAATCAAAGAATAAAAGTCATGAGATCAGATAATGGAACTGAGTTTAAAAATCATGATCTAAACACCTTTTGTGAAGAAAAAGGTATTGAGAGGCAATATAGTGCTCCTAGGACTCCTCAACAGAATGGTGTTGCTGAAAGGAGGAATAGAACACTAATAGAGGATGCTAGATCTCTGTTGGCTGATTCAAAATTGCCAATTACCTTCTGGGCTGAAGCAGTTAATACTGCTTGTTATGTCCAAAACAGAGTTCTAGTGGTCAAGCAAAAGAACAAGACCCCATATGAGCTTTTAAATAAAAGAAAACCTTTTATTGGTTTCTTCAAACCTTTTGGGTGTCCTTGTACAATTCTAAATACCAAATCTCACTTAGGTAAGTTTGATAGCAAAGCAGATGATGGATTTCTTGTTGGATATTCATCTCAGAGTAAGGCCTACAGAGTATTTAACTCTTCTTCTAGAATAATTGAAGAAAGTGACAATGTCAAATGCAATGACAACACACCAAATGCTGTTGGGTCTGGACCTCAGTGGCTATTTGACATTGATTCACTAACTAACTCTTTTAGTTTCAGTAATGAGTATACAGGAACAGGAAGTGGAGGATCAGGGATCACACAAGTTCAAGAAAGTATATCTAAATCTGTGATTTTTCCCATACCCACAGTAAATTCTGGTGAAGACTGTGAAAAGGAATCAATTACTGAACCAAGTCAGAGTGAAGAAGACACTAGAGATGAGGAGACTCAAGAAAATAATGAAGTGGCATCTGAAAACACTTCAGTTGAGCTGCATGAATCTAATCTTGAGGCTGGACTGAATGAAGAACCTAGTCATAACACCAGAGTTCAAAAGAATCATCCTCCACAGTTGATAATAGGAGATATCTCTTCTCCTATGATGACTAGACATCAAAGCAGGCTTCAGGAAATGCACGATCAACAGCATACAGTGCTTTCTTGTTTTCTATCACAGCTTGAGCCTAAAAAGGCACATGATGCTATGAAAGAATCCAGCTGGATAGAAGCAATGCAAGAGGAACTGTTACAGTTCAAGCTACAAGATGTATGGGATCTAGTAGACCTTCCTAAAGGTCACAGAGCGATTGGCACAAAGTGGATTTTCAGAAACAAGAGAGATGAAAGAGGTATTGTCATAAGGAACAAAGCAAGGCTGGTGGCTCAAGGCTATACTCAAGAAGAAGGTATAGATTATGAAGAAGTTTTTGCACCTGTGGCTAGGATAGAAGCAATCAGACTATTCCTAGCCTATGCCTCTTACATGAACTTCAAAGTCTATCAAATGGATGTAAAAAGTGCTTTTCTCTATGGATCAATTGAAGAAGAAGTATATGTCTGTCAACCACCAGGGTTTGAAAACCCAAGCTATCCAGACAGGGTATACAAATTAAAGAAAGCACTTTATGGACTACATCAAGCCCCAAGAGCATGGTATGACACACTGTCATCCTATCTCTTGGAAAATGACTTTGAAAGAGGAGTCATTGATAAGACTCTATTTATCAAAAGAAAGAAGAAGGATATTTTGCTGGTCCAAATCTATGTTGATGACATTATCTTTGGATCTACAAGAAACAACATGTGCAAGGAGTTTGAGGATTTAATGCATCAAAGGTTCAAAATGAGTTCCATGGGGGAACTTACTTTCTTCCTTGGACTCCAAGTTCAACAGAAGTCAGATGGCATTTTCATCTGTCAATCCAAGTATGTGCAGGATATTCTAACCAAGTTTGGTTTCTCAGAATCAAAACCTGCCAGCACACCTATGGAAACACACAAGCAGATCACAGCAGATCTTGAGGGGGAGGATATGGATGTGCATCATTATAGATCCATGATTGGCTCTCTCATGTATCTCACAGCATCAAGGCCAGATATAATGTTTCCAGTCTGTGTATGTGCAAGATTTCAAGTTAGGCCAAAGCAATCTCACTTTCAAGCTGTTAAGAGGATATTCAGATATCTCAAAGGGCAACCCAGATTGGGACTTTGGAATCCTCATAACTCACCTTTTGACCTAATAGCATACTCAGACAGTGATCTAGGTGGGGCAAACTTGGACAGAAAATCTACTTCTGGAGGATGTCAGTTTTTGGGTGATAGACTAGTCTCATGGCAGTGCAAGAAACAAACCACAGTATCCACATCTACAACAGAGGCAGAGTACATAGTAGCTGCAAGTTGCTGTTCTCAAGTCTTATGGATTCAGAATCAAATGTTGGATTATGGGGTAACCTTTCTACACACTCCAATCTTTATTGACAACAGCAGTGCTATTAGCATTGTGAATAATCCAGTCAAGCACTCAAAAACAAAGCACATTGAGATCAGGTATCACTTTATAAGAGATTGTAATGAAAAGAAACTTATTCAAGTTGTCAAAGTTCACACTGATAATCAGTTTGCTGATCTATTCACTAAAGCTTTTGATGTGGGTAGATTCACTTTCTTGGTAACAAGTGTGGGAATGATAAACTCTGAATAATCCCCTTCTCAAAAAGTGGTTTTATATCTGTATAGTATTCCTGGAGTTACTAATCGTCTGTTTCAGGATATGCATAGCAGTACTCTGTGTTTAGCAAGTTTAAAAGGAGTAAAGTAGTGAATACTGCTTTCAGTTAATACTGCTAGTGGTTAATACTGCTTTCAGTTAATACTGCTAGTAGTTAATACTGCTTTCAGTTAATACTGCTTTCAGTTAATACTGCTAGTGGTTAATACTGCTTTAAGTTAATACTGCTAGTAGTTAATACTGCTTTCAGTTAATACTGCTTTCAGTTAATACTGCTAGTAGTTAATACTGCTAGTAGTTAATACTGCTAGCTAGTTAATACTGCTAGCTAGTTAATACTGCTAGCTAGTTAATACTGCTAGCAGTTAATGCTGCTAGTAGTTAATACTGCTCTAGGTTAATACTGCTTATATTCCGAATACTATAAATACTTTTTGCCCGCCTAAAAGTTCATAACGACTCTTTGCATACTGTTCTCTTGCGCTCAAAACCTTGTCTCTCTCAAGTTAGAAGTTTTCAGGCAAGCTTTTCACTAAGATCAATGGCATCCATGACTTTCATCGACGAGCACAACGAGATTGCGATGCTACAAAAGCCAAAGCAAGCTTCAGGATTTCATCAGATTGTGGATTTCCTCAAGACAAGCCACATTGCTCATGCTCTTATTGTATCCCCTACAATCTATATTGAGCATCAAAGGCAGTTCTGGGCTAATGCAACCATTGTTGTTGAGAATGGTGTGCAGATGATCAAGACAAGAATCTGTGATCAATCACTCACGGTTACTGAAGAGGTTATTCGCATCAGTCTACGTCTAGACGATGCCTCTGGTATAACCTCTATCCCAAATGATGAACTGTTTTCAAACCTTACAAGAATGGGGTATGGAGGCCCATTGGGAGTGTTCAAATTTTCTAAAGCAAAATTCTCACCCCAATGGCGTTTCTTTGTCCATACTCTTATGCATTGTATCTCCAAAAAGACTACTGGATGGAGTGAGTTCAGCAGCACTATTGCTTATGCTTTGGTGTGCTTGGCCACTGCCAGAAAGTACAATTTTTCTAAAATGATTTTCAGTGATCTTGTCTCAAACATGGGAAACAAAAAGAGCTTCTTTATGTATCCCAGGTTTGTTCAAGAAATTATTACTCATGAATTGACGGATATACCTCAACCTGTTGGGGTATATGTACCTAAACCCCCCAAAGGCAAGGTGTTCTCAAATATGAGAAGATCTGCTGGGGACTCTGAAGGAGTTGACACCCCATTGTTCTCTACAATGATGGTGGTGTCCCAAACCAATGAAGGTATGGCAGCAGGGTCAAGGCCCCCATTAGACCAACCCACTGCTAGCCAAGCCCAACCTTCCCTCTCAAAATCAATTCCCCAGTCCCTTCTTGAAAAACCAACCTCTCCCATCACCCAAACTTACAAGAGAAAACAGGTAAAGAAGGCTCCTTCCCTTCTTGTACCATTACCCACTAAGCCTATAAGCCCTCTAAGGGAGAAGTCTCCCCTAGAGAATATCCAAAGGGAAACCACACGGGTGTCTCCCAACCCAAAGGAGGTGCTCTCTGAGGAGGAGGTAGAGCATATGGGTGATGAGGCTGTCACTACTCCTGCTAGTACAGAGGAGGAAAGTGGTAACATCAATAAGACCTCCCCCATGGAAACTTTGAATGAGCAATCATTTGAAGGTCCCTGGTGCCAAGAAACCACAGGGGTGGATAGTGCATCTGCAAGGCAGAAGACTTCCACAAATAAAAGATCCAATGATCCTTCAAAGGAGGGTAACACTTCTGGAGAGGGTGAGGACAGATATACGTACGATGAATTGATGGAAACAATGGGGAACATCAATCAAGATGTTCTCAAACAAGGCAAAGAAATTGAAGAAATGAAGCTAGTAATTCTGTCACAACAAGAACAGATTGCTAAGCTGAAGAGGATGGTGGTTAGTCTGGTACAAAGGAAGAAGAGAAAGCAATTCCAATTAAGGAGAAGGCCAACTGAGGATGATGCTCCCAAAAAGGGGGAGATCAACATGGAAGAAGCCACAAGAAAGGGGGAGCTTGATGGAGAGAAAGTTGATGTTCAGGGGGAGCAGCAAGAAGAAACAGTTACTACTGCTGACATTAATAAAGCAGCAGAAACTGTGAAAGAAGTGTTAACAGATCTTGAGATTGCAGAAACCTTACTAAAAGCCAAGAATGATACTCCCAAGGTCACTTCAAAGACCAAAGGTGTAATCATAAAAGAACAAGGTGAAGTGATCAAGAAAGATAACAGTAAGAAGGCAATGAGCAAAGACAAAGGAAAAGCAAAGATGGTAGAATCTGATCAACCAATAAAAAAGCAAAGGTTGGTTGAATCAGATGAAGCCCTAGCTAAAAAGATGCAGGAGGATATTGAAAAAGAAGAAAGAGTTCAGATGGAAAAGGACAGGGAAATGGCAAAAGCTCTAGCTGCTGAACTGAATGAAGCTTATCAACAGAGTATGGCAACTGAAATTGCACAGAAGAAAGCTGCAAGTATGAAGAAATCTGTGGTGAAAACAGTTGCAAAGAAGAGAAGACCCTCAAAGACATTCCTAGGTACCCAAGAGAGAAACAAGATGATTATTTTTCTCAAAGGTGCTGTAGGAGTCAAAAAGGAGATGTTCTCCAAAATGTCTTTTGAGAAGATCAAAGAGCTCTATGATTCAGAGATGTTAAAGCTTCAGGGAAGTGAAACTGCTAGGGTGGAGATGGAGAAGAGAATAAAAGAAAGTAATGACTTTGATTGTCAAAAGCCATTTCCAGATGAGCAAGAAACACCTCCTAAGAAAGAGTCCACCCTGGGAGAAAGTCTAAGGACTTTAAAGAGAACAAAAATGATGGCAAGGAGAAAGCCAATCAAAAAGCCTAGAGTATCTGAAGAAGAGGCTGATAAGGTTGCTGAAGAAGAAGGGGCACCTGAGTCATCTAAACAGACAGAGCTATCTAACACTGATGATGTAAATTTGTATACGGTAGTGATGGACAAAGTGCCTGAACTAATTTCAGCAGAACCTGTAGGAGTTAAGCCTCCTGAGGTCATTCTCTGGGATACATTGACAGTGGATGGAAAGGAATACATAAGGCTGAAAAGAAAGGATGAAAAGTATGAAGTGTTCAACACATGGGAAAAAATTGTCAGAACATGCTCTAGATCAGATCTTGAAGAGATGTTTTAGATAGGAATGAAGTTGTATGCAGATATTCTAAAGGCTCCAGGAATTTCAATTACAAAACTGGTAATGGAGTATCTGTGTATGATGTTCAAACCTGAAGAAGTAAAGCATATGATCAAGGATGTATTCAAGACGGTCAACAGTTGGACTCTATATGAAATTAGTGGAGTATATACAGTGACTTTGGATTTAAATCACACTGAATACTTCCTAGTGGATAGAGTGTACAATCATAGCAGATTGAAGCTACATGCCATGCTGAAGAAAAAGTTAAGGTGTGTTCCAGATTCAGAAATGGCTAAATACTTGATTCAAAGAACCATCAATCAGAGTTTGGGATTGGATGCAAACACTGGAATTTAGGCCATAATAGAGTTTTGGGAGCATCTTGAAGATTAATTCTGAAGAACTTGACTTCTCTTCCTAAAAGTCAAGTTAGGGGGAGATTGTTGGGAACTGAAGAATTCATCAAGTATGGTTAATGCTGCTGGTTCAAAGTTACTACTGCTAGAAGACTTAAAGGTTAATACTACTGAGTGTTACTACTTCTAGTACTATTAATACTGCTAGTCATAGTTAGTGCTGCTTGAACAAAGTTAGTACTGCTTAGCTAGTTAGTACTGCTAGTAGTTAGTGCTGCTTAGTAGTTAATGCTGCTAGAAGAAGTTAATGCTGCTGATCATGGTTAGTGCTGCTAAAGAGATTCGGATGGAAAGAATGACAGCTGGATAATCTGAAGATTATGGAAGCTTAGAGATATACTGAAGATATTTTATTTATTGTAATTATCTTTGTATTCAGTATATATATTGTATAGTTTAGAATAATGAGTTAATTTTTGTTTTCATTCTTTTAGAGAGAAAATCAACCTCAAGGCATAGATCCTAATTCTAGAGAAGTAGAATTCGTATTGGTGAGCCTGTTCATCAATATTGAGGTTGAGTGAGTAATCTTGTAACTTCAAAGCATTCAATACAAGTTTACAGTTTGTTGATTATATTCTGTTTTGATTTTCTGTTTGATTAAATATCAAAGTGTTATTCCGCAAACTTCTTTGATATTGTTTCTGAGAATTAATTCTTGTTGAGAATTCGATCCTGACACTGTGACCTCGCGATAGTGATATTGTCACTGTCGCTGGTCACTATCGTGTGGGATGTACCGCGGGCTTTGAGCTTGGCGCGATTGTGACACGCGACAGTGACAATGTCACTGTCGCCGGGTACTATCGCCGACGGGATCTGAGACTTAAATGAGTTTCTTGGCCGATTTTAACCTTATTCCAACATTTCCCTCTTTTCTCTTTGGCGATTTTGAAGCTTCCCAAATCAATTCCATCCATCCCCAAAACCCTAACCCTCATAAATACAACATCTTTTGGTGGTTGGATCATTGATTACTAGCATTAACTCATCTCAAGGAAGATTTCTAGGTTTTCTCAAAGTGCACCTTCTCATCTCCAAGTCTCACCTCCAACTTCTAGGGTTTTCATCTTTTCTAGGTTTTGGTTCAAAACCTAGATTGTGAGTTTACTAAACCTTTGTTAAAACTAGATACACATCATAATCTTCTACTTGTTATTATTATATTTTGCTCAAAATGTTCATTTTTATATGTCAAGTATTGATGGTTTTCTTATGGAAAATGTGAATGTATGTTATGAGTATCTTGCCATGAGTTACTCTATTTATTCAAATATTTGGGGTTTTTCTCATGGATACATATTATGAGTATATTGACATGATTATCGTGTACATGCTTTGGTCTTATGTTGGTTAGGATGGTAATATTGTACCCATGGTTGGTATCGAAATATGATTAGTTGAAATATACCTCTAGACCTCCTATATGCATTATGTTGGATGAACCAAGTCAGTAGACACTAGAAGGATGTAGTCTTGGGCGCCACCGTGATGGTATGTGCCTAGACCTCCGCCATTCAGGGAATTTCCTTAGTTGTAGTCCTCGTATGTGTCGGGGCTTTCGGGTGCCTCTTGTTAGTTGGCATCAAGGTATATCGACTCTTTGGGTGGAACTTGATTGGTGTTATGGGTCTCCCCTATTGACTTTACATTTTTTGAACTATGGTTAACTGCTGATAAGAATTGTAATTGTTCATGCATGTTTATTATTGTTGAACTCACTAGGCTTTTTGGCCTAACACTTGTTTGGTGTCGATGTGTATCTCAGGTTATAGCGGCGCCGGTCCTAAGCTGACATAGATGCTTGGATGAGAGCTTGGGGAAACTTTGCAATTGGATATACTTTTGGTAGAAGAAACTTTTGGGTTTATAGATGATACCCCTTTTGTAATATTTTTTCTAGTTATAGAAATTAGATTAGTTGGTTGTTATTTATTATCCGTTAAATTACAACTGTAATTAAACAGGTCTTTATATTTCCCCATTTTTGGGAGGCTCTTGCTATAGCAATTTTATATTCCTCGTGTCCGTTTTTCGGATTTTTGTTATCCCTATTTTTAGGGTGTTACAATGACATTCAGAGATTTGCTGAAAACCTGGCCCTCATCACCAAACAGTTCCAGAAGTGTTTTGGGAAGAAAAGGTACTCAAAGTCAAAATATGAAGGGTACATGAAGGATAGATCAGAGAAGTACAAACCAAAGTTTGGGAAGAAAGAAGAAAAGAGAGAAGAGAAAAGAGAAGAAAAGAGAGAAGGGAAAAGAGAAGAGAAGAAAGATGAGAAGACTGAGCCTAAATTTGGGAGTTGTTATAATTGTGGAAAGCCAGGCCACTTCTCGAAGGATTGCAAGTTCAAGAGGGTTAAGAATTCAGAGTACTATGCCAAGAAGTCCTTACTGGCAAAGAAGCAAGAAAAAGGAAAAGAGTTAATGGCTGAAGAAGAAAACTGGTTCTTTCAAAGTTCGGATGACGAATCAGCCCATTTTACTCAGGTTTGCATGATGGCAAAGATCGATGAGAATGTAGAAACCTCTTCTGAGCAATCAGATGGTGACTCTGAGGTAAGTACTGCTTTTGAAAACTCTGAACTTGTTGAATCTTTAATGGCTCAAATACAAAATATGGAGAAAGAGTTTGAAAATTTAAAAGGAGAACTTAGCAATGAAAGACAATCAATGATGAATTTTCGTGATGAAAACGCATTATTGAAAGTTGTTGTTGAGGATAAGGAATCTGAAAAGAATGCCTTAAAGAAAGAAAGAGAAGTTTTAAAAGCTAAGATTGTAGAACTTGAAAGAAACTTAGTTAATTTAAATTCTGAAAAGGGTGAATTTAAAATCAAATTTGAAGCTTGCTTTCAGGAAAGGAATGAAGCATATTGCAAACTCAAACAAATGGAGGATTTGAACGTAAAAAGAGGACAGACTGAGCAAACATTGAATTTGCTAACAAACAAACTCCAAGATGTCAGATTTTACAATGCTAAGACGGGATTAGGATTAACAGAAAATGATGTTTTAAAGAAAGCCCCCGAAAACTTGTATAATTTTGATAAATTGGGGTCAAAACCAAAGAAAATCCCGGACATTCATAAAACATTTGTTAAAGTTGAAACTCCCAAGTCTGATATTTCTTCTAAAGGTAAAGAGGTGATAGATGATGATACGTCTAGTTGTGCTGATTCACAATCATGTTTTAAATCAGTTGGATTTCAATACAATGATTTGAACAAGACTTATAAAAACTATAAAACTTGAATTTGTTGAGTTTCAGTCATTGTTTTCCACACAATCTCGAACTGAATCAGCTGACAATGACACAAATATACCTGAGACTGAATGTCAGTATGATGAGTATGAATCAGACACAAATGTTGAGACTCAGACTCCTATATCTGAATCTGTCACTTCTGAATGTCCAAAAGAAGTTAAAACTGAAGAGTGCTCAAATGTCATGAATCCTAGCATTCAAACTGAATTTGCAAACAAAATGACTGAGGAGATTTTTGATAAAATGAGGAATGCTTCAGATCTTGTCCCTATTATAGAGAAGTTTGACTCAGACTCTGTGATGAATCAGACATCTGATTTTGAAAAACAAATCAAAGACCTACAAAAGACCCTTGAATAGTTAGAATATGAGAACTGTGATCTCAAATTCAAACTTGAC
Source organism: Arctium minus (assembly GCA_954870635.1). Lineage (NCBI taxonomy): Eukaryota > Viridiplantae > Streptophyta > Magnoliopsida > Asterales > Asteraceae > Arctium > Arctium minus. The sequence continues at coordinate 114,524,982 of OX941080.1, read as the reverse complement.
AAGTTTTTTGAGTAAAACAAAGAGCTTTCCAAAGAGTTAAATGATTTGAAAGCTGATTTGTTTAAACAAAATTTGAATGATAAAAAGATGTTTGACTCTAAAAAATGGAATGTGCATTCAAATCCAGAGTTTGAGACTTCTTCCAAAACCTCTATTGTTTATTCTGAAAGTCCTGAATATCTTCCAAGTATATTTGAAAAAGGCGAGTCTTCAGGTATTTTAAAGAAAAAATCTTCTTTGAAAAAGAAAACTAACAAGGTTTTATTTCATGTTTCAAATCTAAGAAAGAGAAATGGTAAAAGAGAATGGATGAAGAAAGAGAGTGAAAAGAAAGATGTTGAAAGTGAATGTAATGTTACCAATAGTGATGATTTGACATGTACAAGTTCAAACGACAATAAATGTCAAAGTTGTATGAATAATTGTAATCATTTTGAGAAATCAAAATTGTTGACATTTGCTCGTAAGAACATGATTTGCAAACACTGTGGTGACAATACATTTTCATTTAACTCTATTCCTCCTAAGCCAAATTTTGTTAAAAAGGCATCTAAAGCTAATACAGTATCCAAATCATCAACACAACAAAGTAAAGTATTTCAAGCTAAGCCTGCTTATCTTTCTAAGAAAAGCAATTTCATAAGCTTAATGTTAAAATGATTTGGAAATGGGTACCAAAGCCTAGATATGAATGGAGAATAAAGGCTAAGGTAGATGATATCAAGAAATTGAATGAGGCTAACAAAGAAGGACCCATCTGGATATGGGTACCTAAAAAGAAGTGCTCTGTTCTTTTTGCATGCTTGTCAGTTGTGGTACGTAGACTCAGGATGTTCTAGACACATGATAGGAGTTTAGCATCTACGGCATAATTATATTGAAGAACCTGCAGGAACGGTCAGCTTCGCCAACTCTGAGCTTAGTGGAATCATCAGAGGACATGGTTCATTAAAGAATGGCACTGTGACGATCAAGAAAATACTGTATGTAGAAGGACTTGATCACAATCTATTCAGTACAAGTCAATTCTGTGACAGTCAATATCAAGTTCGGTTTACAGTCGATAGCTGTTTTATTGAAGATGCGAACGGTGATGAGATTTTCAGAGCATAACGTTATGGTAATCGTTATGCTGTGAACTTTCCTACGCTTTAGGCTACAAGATCTGTATGCCTACTTGCTAATGCATCAAAAGCTGAAAGTTGGACATGGCATCAACGCTTATCTCATTATAACTTTAAAGCAATTGATCAGTATGCGAGACAAGGAATTGTCAAAGGTATACCTGAAATGAGGTTTGAGAAAGATTCTCTTTGTCCCACTTGCGAGACGGGAAAGATGAAAAGGAGTTCACATAAAGCAAAGACTGAATTTTCCTGCTCAACACCTCTGGAACTAATTCATATGGACCTTTGCGGCCTAATGCGTACTCAATCTATCAATGGTAAAAAGTACATACTTGTGATGATAGATGAGTACTTGAGGTACACTTAGCTGGAGTTTCTGCGAAACAAATCTGATGCGCCAGAACTGATAGTTGCCTTTATCAAAAATATCCAAGTTCAACTCCAATTGCCAGTAAAATCGTTGCGAAGTGATAATGGCACAGAGTTCATGAATGATTCTATTCAAAGCTATCTCACATCTTTTGGGATTTCACATAACTTCTCTGCTGCCTACACTCCACAACAAAATGGCGTGGTCGAAAGGAAAAATCGAACCTTGGTTGAAGCTACAAGAACGATGTTGGCTTATTCTGGTCCACCAATGTATCTCTGGGCTGAAGGCGTTGCGACCGCGTGTTTTACTCAGAACCGAACGATCTTGATTAAAAGATTTTACAAAACATCGCATGAGCTTATTAACAAACGAAAATCGAACATTAAATTTCTACGTGTTTTTGGTTGAAGGTGCTACATTTTAAATGACCGTGATAATCTTGGAAAATTTGACAAGAAAGCTGACGAAGGCTACTTTGAGGTCTAAAGCCTATCGTGTATACAACAGACGGATCAAGACTATCATGGAGAGCGTGAACGTGTCATTTGATGAATCTTCTACATTGACTTTTGAACACAACAATTCAGAACTCAAGCTTAAAGAAAAGGCTTCTATTCAAGACAAAATAGAACCCGAATCTTCACAGTCTACGCTTTCTAACTCATCTAATGTTACACCAGAGTTAGATTTATTATTTCTTGATGCATTTATGGACATTTGTGCAGATTTTGACATATCTTAAGTGTCCGCGTCAACGTCAGAGGTCCCAACAGTTACTGAAGTCATCTATGGACCTTCTGAACTAATCACTACAATAACCTCGTCAGGTACATCTACACCTAATATTTCTAAAAATACTAATACTGATTCTGCTTCTGTAGATACAAATTCTGGAAGAGAAGTCCCGAGTACTTCATCTGTTGCTCCAAAATTACCTGCTTCAGAAATAAATGTACAAGATGTCCCGAGTACATCCGAGGTTGCTCCTGCCGTTTATGATGAAGATGACGACAATAATACGCAAGAAAATGTTCAACCTATTCCAAGCACAACACGTTAGACAAGAGATCACCCCTACGTAATATCATTGGTGACATACATAGTGGTCTTCAAACGCGTGCAACATCTACCAAGTTTTGTTTATATTCAAGTTTCCTTAGTTCCTTGGAGCCTAAGAAAGTCTCAGAAGCCTTGCGCGATCCCGATTGGATTCAAGATATGCAAGACGAGACGTTTGCCCCTGTAGCACGGATCAAAGACATCAGGATCTTTTTATCTTATGTAGCTCATAAGAACTTTACTGTCTATGAAATGGACGTAAAGTCTGCATTTTTAAATGGGATTCTGCATGAGGAGGTCTATGTTGCTCAACCTGAAGGTTTCGTTGATCCGAAACACACACAGATCATGTCTACGTACTAGACAAAGCGCTATATGGTTTAAAACAGGCACCAAGAGCTTGGTAGGAAACTTTAACTCAATTCCTACTGGCTTCTTGATTTAAAAAAGGTACAATCGATACAACCCTGTTCTTGAAAAAACAAGGTGGTGATTTGATTCTAATACAGATTTATGTGGACGATATTATATTCGGGTCTACTAATCCTAAATTCTGTAAGAACTTTTCAAAAATTATGGAATCTCGTTTTGAAATGTCAATGATGGGTGAGCTAACATTTTTCCTTGGACTTCAAGTAAAACAGTCACCCGAAGGCATTTTCATAAATCAGTCTAAATACATAAGAGATATCCTGAAAAAGTTCAATATGACTGATAGTTCAGTAATGAAAACGCCGATGGCAACTGGAACACTTTTAGGTGTTGATTTTTCTGGTAAATTTGTTGATCAAAAAGTGTACCGAAGCATGATTGGATCGTTACTGTATCTAACAACTAGCAGACCTGATAGAATGTTTGCTACATGCTTCTGTGGTAGATATCAAGCGAATCCGAAGGAATCTCACCTCGTCGCTGTTAAAAGAATTCATAGATATCTCAAAGGCACTCCTGAGTTAGGCCTTTAGTATCCTAAGGATTCTGGTTTTGATTTAACTGCCTATACAGATGCTGACCATGCAGGTTTGCAAACTGGATCGAAAGAGCACATCTGGATCTTGTCAGTTTTTAGGAGAAAATTTGGTTAGCTGGACTTCAAAGAAACAAAACTGCATTTCTACATCCACCGTTGAGGCAGAATATGTAGCTGCGGGTAGCTGCTATTCACAAGTCCTCTGGATGAAGACACAGTTGAAAGATTTTGGCTATTCCTACCAACGAGTTCCTATTTACTGTGATTCCAAGAGTGCGATAGCGAAAACTGCAAATCCAGTGCAACACTCGAAGACAAAATACATTGATGTACGGTACCATTTCATAAAGGATCACGTGGAAAAGGGCAACGTAGAAATGCATTTTGTGCAAACCGACTACCAATTGGCTAACCTTTTCACTAAACCGTTAGATGAAAAGCGTTTCAACTTCTTATTCAACAAATTAGGTATGTTGAATGCCAGTCCATGATCTGAGGGGGAGTGACTCTTAATTCTACTTATATTGCACATGTTTTGGAAATCATGAACAATTTTTCCTATTCATCATGTACTGACTAAAGCGGAATCATTTTTACAATGATTACCAAAAAAATTTATTTTGCAGGTTGATTTCAAGTGACTATGGTTTCTGATTATATCAGATCAGGACCCGTTCTTAAATGGTAAAACTGAATATTACTATTCTCACTGGAGAATACGTAATAATGGCTTATGAATACTTAAGTTCAGAACCCGACCCTCAATGTTTTTTTTCTTCTGAAGGATGCTGACTGGATAATATCTTTTCAAGAAGTTTTTCTTTTGAGGGGGAGTTAATGAAAAATTCACTGTCATATCTTTTAGGGGAAGTAGATACAAGTTTATTATACTTTGATTGTTATATTTTTCTGATGAATTGACTTTTTTTACAGATATTGAGCGGAAGAATATATGAAGTTTTGTCGAGGAAGCTTAAATGATAATATTCATTTTAGGGGGAGTTAAGATTTCTACATTACAGGTATATATTTCTGAATCTTAAACTATATCATACTTTGAAAGAAGGACAACTTTCAAGTGTGAAAAATGTTTTCTTAAATGTTCAAACCACTTCACATTCTTAAAATGTTTTCATGAATTGAGAAGTGTGCTTTTAAATGTTTTTTTAGATACTTTGATGTTTATCTAACCGTGTGTTTCCAACAGGTCAATACTTGTGTATTAACTTGTCTATATACTATCAAGTATTCTTACACACATCGGTTCAGTACATTATTTTTTACTTTGTTATTACCATGTCTCAAACGATAAATCTTTCGATGGTAATACTCCCGTTTGCTATTCAAAGTTGTTTGAAATCAGACGACATTTCTCTTTATATGTGCTTTCATTGATAACATGTTTATATCTTGTTCATATAAACATCTGACGTCCTTGATACCCCAAATTATATTATTCTTCATGAATATTTGATCTGATTTTATCATTGTCAGATTCTCAAAACCATGAAATTGAATGATAATAAATGTTCAAAGTTTTGAGAGATCTTCAATGTTCAAATTGCTCAAATTTCATTCTTATCTTTAATGAACATACATACACTGACTATGATATCTTGTGCTTAACTGTCAACATAAACTGTTGAGCAACACTTTCTTTTTAGGACAAAATACATGGGATTCAGTGTGAGTGCTTAAAAAAACTTCCATGGATTTACGTTAACCAGTGTTTCCTACCCCGGAAGTAATCCTGAGTGATTGAGGGGAGAGGGGTCAAAAGAATTGAGAGTGGGTGTGTGCTGAGGTAAAATGCAAAAGAGAGATTGGTTTGAAGTGAGCTCAAAAGATTAAAAGAAAGAGGGTGAAAGACCAGAGTAAAAGAATATCAAACTTTGCACCAAACTTTTTCTGAGCCGGGCAGCCGCATAATCTGTTGGTTTACAATTCTTCGTGGCCTTCATTGAAACAGACACCTAGCCCATGCCAACTCTTGTATAAAATCCCACCTGCTACTCATTCTTTTCTTAACAAAAGAATGTTTCATTTTTCAAGGGGAAGCAACACATTATCTATTTGATCTTCATTTGGAAGACTCGAATATTGAAAAAGAAGGAAAGTTGCCCCACCTTCGACCCTTTCTCATGCACATTGAGTCTGTTTATAATTGTTGATGTCTTAATGGTTTACATACTTTGAGCCTTATTAAAAGAAATCATTGTGCTAATTCTTTCATAAACAACCACGAGCACACAAAAAATTTGTTTTTCTGTCAGAACGTTCACAGATTAACCTTGTGTTTTCAATGATTGAATGGCAGTCCTGGGGAGTGAACATCAACCAAGCTCCTTATATAGTACATCCATTGTACTCAGTAACTATGTGTTGCTGATAGGCACTTTAACTGTTTCATCTATTGATTCAGGGTTACCATTCTTAATTTGTCTGAATTTGAAAAGATTCAGATAAAAACATCTTATGAATTGACGGAAGCTTATCAGATCAGATCAGTTGGGGGAGATAGTTCACATCCTACCAAAAAGGAAGATTGTTATTCATGAAGACCATGCTTATCTAATTATTTGGGGGAGATCATTCAAAGACAGAGCTGACATTGAACAATTTTGATGAGAAAGAAAAGTTGATTTAAAGTTCAAGTCAGATTTAAAAATGGGAGATAGTTCGAGATTTTAAAGTCAGATCAGTTTCAAAGTAGAAAGTACAAGAATGAGAAAGAAAAGTTAGATGGTTGATTGATTTAAAGAAAGAGATAAATCTGAAAACTGCATCAAAGTCAGAGTTTGAAGAAAATGTTGACTACTCAATACTACTAAAAGCTAATCCAAAAGGTGAGAATCGTTTAAAGTGTCATATATCGAAGATTAACCAAAGTGACAAAGTTTTGAAGTTGTAAAGTTTGTTGAAGACATCAAAGATTTCAAGATTTAAAGTTGTGAAAGATTCAAATGCGGAAGAGTTTTCTGAAGAAAAGAAGATGAATTGTATTCAAGATTAAAATAGAGGGACTATTGTGTAAATGTTGTAAAGTCAAAGGGTTTGTGTTGTAAAGTCAACTTTAGTTGACTTAGTATAAATAGCTAGTTGTTTCCATGTAATCATGAAGTCACGCACATTCAGAGAGAACACAGAGAATTCATATACATGAAGTGAGATCTGTGACACCATAGACTTGTGACTTCGTTGTAATCTTGTGACTTGATTAATAAAGATTGTTTGATAATTCTGTGTATTGATTAATTGCTAGTATACTGGGATCACAAGGAGGGAAGCTCAAATAGAAAACAGCACTACTAGGTTTTTATTATATCTAAAGTTTGCAGTGACACTTTGATCACCAGAGAGTGTTTGACCATAGAAATGATGAGAGAAGAATGGTGGATTATCAACAGAGAGGGGTCAAGTACCCACAGAAGGATGACCCAAGAGGAGGTGAGCAAGCAATGGCCACAGCTCCGCAGAACACCGAATGTTTTAAGTGCGGCAAGCCTGGACACTACGTCGCAGAGTGCCGCAGTCAACTCAAGAGTCCAACCTGTCCGAGACTCTGCTTTCTACAAAAAGAAGGCAGAGTACTATGCCTAAAAATCCTTGATAGATGAATAGGGGAACTGGATCTCTAACGAATCATATCATGAAGGGGACATAAATGCACTGTTCTATGGAATGGCAGAGCTCAACCCCTTAGAAGATGATAGTGATGTATCCACTTCTGACTCTCACTCACATGACATTGAAGTTAAATTGCTTAAACTAACCGAAGAATTTCTTGCTTTTGAAAAGACTTGTGAAGATTTGAAAAAGAAACTTGCCTTTTATGAGAGAGAATCCAGACTTTTCACTCAAGAAAAGGACAAGTTATGCCTTGAAAAGAAAAGTCTTGAAAATAAACGTCTTACAGAAATGAAACCCCTTAAGGAAAAGATTGTCTGTCTTGAGTTAGCCTTAAAAACCAAGACCAAAGAGCTCAAAGACAATGAGAGCGACATAATGAACATTCTTTCTCTTAAAAACTTTTTTCCAAAAAGAAAGAGAAGTCCCCCATCAATACTTGCTCAACAGAGATCTTCTGATAAGAAAATATCAGGATGCACAGAAGGTGCATGAGAAGGTGAATACCCAAGTTGGAAGAAGAGGTATACGGTTCTGCGATATAGATCCCTATACTAGAAGTAAAAGAAATCAATCCTTATCATCTATCTTATGCCTTGGGAAAGTTCAAAAATCAGGTTTTCCCAACTTGACTTCTATATTTAAGAGGCGCAGAACCTCTGGGGAGCCACATGAGAGGAGTCCATTGATAATGACAAATGTTTGGTATGAAAACAAGTGTTTGTCATCATCAACCTCTGTCAAAAGAGAATCTATACCAAAGAAGTATCTGACCAAAAATCAAATTGGACTCTTCAAATTTGGTCATCCAGAATCACAAGCTCAAGTGGCCTTTGTGTGCATGATAACTCCTAAAAAGGAATTGTCCTCTAAGGCACCTGAGTTCATTCCAGCCTCTACAGAAGTAAAGTTATTGAAACCTTTTGAAAATGATTTACAAGAAACATATGAAAATCACCTTTTCAATAGTCCAGATATTACCTCTGTTATATAAGAAATCTTTGAACAAGATTTGATGGAGAGCCTAAAAGTTCCTAAAGTTGTCCCCTGCGTTTTGAAAGAATTAAACACCTAAAAGGACAATGATGAACGAAAATGTAGTACATATCCATAAAATCATGCCTCTAGTCATAGAGACTTCCTTGATTCAGACTCAGAATCTGAGAATGACTCAACCTCTGTTGATCTAGAGACTGGCTCTGTCGAACTAGAAGTAGTTCCTTGCAAACTAGAGGGATCTAAACTACCCTATGGCATTCTTAACATAACAATTGCTCCTAAAATGAGCTCTGCAAGGATTTCTATTTTCCCTGACTTTCTAGATATGTGCTTACAAGCTAAGACTTCTCTTGAGCTTAAAAAGATAAACAAACAAAAGAAAGTGTCCTCTCAGAATCAAAAAGCTCTTAGATCTTTAAAGCATAATTATTAAAAATTCACTTGGCAACAAAAGCAGAAATGGATTAGTAATGACAAATCTTTTGCTTCTGTGGCAGTGAATCCAAGGGAGTGATACCACAGAAGGCGGGTATTGCCAAAGAGCCATCCGAAGAGGAGTTTTAATAAAAATCAGTCTAGCCTAGATAGGTCATCCGGTAAAAGGAAGTCTGATACTAGGATAGATTGTAATCAAAAGTGCTTTGTACCCTACTTTAATGAATTTAATGGAAAGTTTAAGCAACTTGCTTCTGGTGTTCATCATTGTGAATGTTTTAAACTTATGCATCAATTATGTCAACACTTCTCAAGCCCTCACTGCTTCCTCTCTCGACCCAAAGCTAAGAATGCAAAATTCAAGGGTGAGAAGAAGCTAAATGGTTCTTCTACTACAGAAGGTAAAGCCAAACCTAAGGATGCTAAGGCAACCTTAAAGACCCCTAACAAAAATGGACCAAATATGTGCAGCAGAAATAGCGTGTGCCGGTCTGGTTACTAGACTCCGGGTGCTTTAGGCACATGACTGGCGACAGAGGGTTACTTTCCTTCTACAAAGAAAAATCAGGAAGAGGTTATGTGACCTTTGGAGATAATCGAAAGGGATAAATAAAAGGTTATGGAGTCATCGCCAAGGAAGACGTCAATGTCTGAAGAGTTGCATATGCGGATGGCCTTAAGCACAACCTACTAAGTGTCAGTTAACTCTGTGACAATGGATTCGACGTTATGTTCAAAAAGAAATAATGTTCTCTGCTATGTGAAGGAACAAGCACATAGCTTCTTCTTGTCGATAGAAGAGGTGATCTGTACCTCATGAACTTTAAAGAAACTAACAAAGATGAAAAGCTTTGTTTAGTTTCAAGTAAAAACGAAGAAGCTTGGCTCTGGCACAACAGGTTTTGTCACTTAAACTTTCATACTCTTGACAAACTTGTTAAATTGAATCTGGTGAGTGGTCTTCCAAATATAAAATTTGACAGAGATCATCTATGCTCTGCTTGTGAAATGGGCAAACTCAAACAAGCTTCCCACAAGATCAAGTCAGATGTATCCTGCACTAGGCTTTTGTATATGCTTCGTGTTGACTTCTGCGGACCAATACCTGTACAGAGCCTAGGTGGCAAGAAGTACATTCTTGTGCTAATAGATGAATTCTTTAGATACACATGGGTTGAATTTGTTCGAAAGAAGTCTGATGTTTCTCAAGTACTAATTACTCTTATGAGAAAAATTCAAGTTCTTTATGACAGCAAGGTATAGAAGCTAAGAAATGACAATGACACTGAATTTAAAAATTCAACCATTGATGCCTATCTTTCCGAAGAAGGCATTTCACATAACTTCTCATCCACAAGAACTCCACAACAGAACGGTGTTGTTGAAAGGATTACATTTTGAAAATGATAGAACTATGCTCACTGCTTCTGGATTATCAACTTCTTTTTGGACAGAAGTTATCTCAACTGCATGTTTCACTCAGAACAGATATCTGATTGTGAAAAGACACCCAAAGACTCCTTACCATCTAATCAACCAGGGGAAGCCGAATTTCAAGTTCTTTCATGTATTCGAATGTAGATGCTTTGTCCTAAACGAAAGAGAGCATGTTGGAAAGTTTGATCGTAAAGCTGATGAAGCCAAGTTCATTGGTTACTCAGCAACCTCTAAAGCTTACAGAGTCTATGTGTTGAAGTCGAAGTTAATATTGGAAAGTATTAACGTCTCTTTTGTTAGTCCAGTAGATCACAATCTAGACAATGATGAAAGATTAACAAGATGAATTGGGAGGAATTGCACTATATTATTCACATAATCTAGAGAGAGGAAATGTTCTTTCTCTAGAAACACACAGTACACGTATGGATTACATTTTGAAAATGAAATCTTACCTACAAATTACAATACAACTCTTATTTATACCCTATCACCTTGTTTACATATTAAGCCCAAACCCAATGCTATTACAAGGCCCAAATAACAATAAATGATGACTTTACAAAACTTCTAAACTTATAACATTTTATGTTCTAACATCTGTTCATGACTCTTTTCAGGTGACTTCTGAGAAAATCAGCTCAGGACTCGGACACCTAGTGCAAGCCTTTGGAGAAACATCTACTCGAGAAAATGAGTTATATCATTTATTTGAGGAAATGTTTGATGATAATCCCTCTGCGGATGGTCACAGAACCTCTAAAGCCGAAAATTCTGCAGACCAAGTACCTCAAGGTATATCTCTTACTGGTCCTGACAATACTTCACCCTCTTCAACTACTTCTATAGGACCAACTATTGAGGGGGAGCATGCAGAGGATACTGACAACCATGGCTCCATGCCCAATCAAGTCGAAGATCATATTCCAATTGACCTAAGAGGATACATCACCAGAGAAAAACGAGGACTCAACACCAAGTACTACAAGGGTCTCTACCTCGACTCAAGAATACAACTCTACTCTTGTGATGAGCACAAATGATCAAGTACCCGATGATGTATCCACAGAAGTACAACTTGATGCTTCCAATGACCATCTTCCAAGAATTACAAGATGAACCAAAAGTCACCCACAAAGTCAAATCATTGGTGACCCGTCTAACAATGTCAAGACTCGACCATCTACTGCAAATTTTTGGTACTTCACAAATTTTGTCAAAATGATTGAGCCTAAGAAGGTTTCTGATTCCCTGGATGATCCAAACTGGATAGAGGCTATGCAAGAGGAGCTTCTGCAGTTTGAGCGCAACAAAGTGTGGACTCTAGTGCCTCTATCAAAAGGCAAAAATGCAATAGAGACCAAATGGGTCTTCAGGAACAAGAAGGATGAAGATGGGGTGGTTATTCGGAATAAGGCAAGATGGGTGGTTAAAGGATACTGCCAAGAAGAGGGTATTGACTACGAATAAACCTTTTCCCCTATTGCACGAATTGAAGCAATTAGGATTTTCCTAGCCTTCGTAGCCCACAGAGGATTCAAGGTATATCAAATAGATGTAAATTCAGCCTTTCTGAATGGTCAAATACAAGAAGAAGTTTATGTCCAACAACCACAAGGGTTCGAGAGTTCAAAATATCCAGACCATGTATACTTTCTGGACAAGGCTCTGTATGGACTCAAACAGGCCCCTAGAGCATGGTATGATAGACTCTCTAACTTCTTGTTTGCCAACAAATTTTGAAAGAGGTACTACCGATACTACACTATTTTATAAGAGGAGAAAAGGTGAGATTCTACTTATCCAGATATATGTGGACGATATTATATTTGGGTCTACAAATGAAAATTATTGCAAAAAGTTTGAGACATTAATGAAGAGTGAGTTTGAGATGAGCATGATGGGAGAGTTATACTTCTTCCTCGAGCTTCAAGTCAAACAAACCACAAAGAGTATTTTTGTTAACCAATCCAAATATGTCTCTGACATACTTTCTAAGTTCAAGCTCTCTGACTCTTCTGCAATGAAAACCACTATGGCCACTGGGTCTAAGCTCTACGCGGACCTAGAGGGTAAGTCTGTCGAATGTAAGCTCTATAGAGGCATGGTAGGGTCTCTATTATATTTAACAGCAAGTAGATCGGATATAATGTTTGCCACATGTCTTTGTGCAAGATTCCAAACTAATCCAAAGGAATCCCATCTTTATGTTGTCAATAGGATCTTTAGACACCTAAAGGGAACCAAAAATCTTGGCCTCTAGTATCCAAAAAACTCGGGCTTTGATCTAATGGCTTACACAGATTCAGACTATAGAGGATGCAAATTAGACCGAAAGAGAACCTCTGGAAGTTGCCAATTTCTAGGAGGAAAACTTGTGAGTTGGACTTCTAAGAAGCAGAATTGTGTGTTCTCATCTACGGCAGAAGTTGAATATATTGCTGCTACTAGTTGTTGTTCACAAGTTATGTGGATGAGAACTCAGCTCAGAGACTATGGTCTAGACATCGAGAAGATTATCATCCTCCGTGACTCAAAAAGTACCATTGCGATATCTGCCAATCCTATTCAGCACTCCAAGACTAAACACATTCATATCAGGTATCACTTTTTGAAGCATCATGTTGAACAAGGTATGAAAGAAATGTATTTTGTACCCATAGACTATCAACTTGCTGACATGTTCACAAAAGCTCTAGAGGAGAAGAGATTCTCATTTTTGGTTGGCAAGTTAGGTATGCTAAACTTAAGTTCACTTACAGAACCTCTGTACCTTGGCATAGAGCTTCTGATGTACATATTCTTAGCTTAGTTTGTATAGCTTCGTCTCTATATGTATTACTTATCATATTTTTTACCCACAGACTATCCATTGTTCTTGTTGTTCATCATTACTTTTTGAATTTTTGATCTATGTCTTGTGCATTACTTATCATATTTGATTCAAGCATAGTTTAAGGGGGAGCAGAAGGAGACCTTGATAAAGATCACATAAGTTGATCAATCAAGGGGGAGCACACGGAGCCATTCCATCAAGAAGATTGCAGATGAAGGTAAGTTCTTCGCCCAAACCAAATATCAAAAACACTTTTCTCGGACACAAACTTTCGTATACGTCCAAACTTACCCCTAGAAATAAGTCAAAACTTTGATTGGTCAAAATTGATTATGGTCTTTCTTTAATTAGAAATTTTTGGTCGTCGAGCCTCTGCGATCTCTCACAGAAAATCTGCGAGATGTAACGGAGCCTCTACGCCCAAAGAGACCCTCCTTGATCATATCATTGATTTTCAAAACTTTTGGGTTAGGAAAAGTTATTATTCAGTGGAAGTACCATGAGAACCCCCAGACCACAGAAGCTCTTTCAACCATAGAGCTTCTATAACTCTCAACACTTGTGAGTTTTTTAAAATGGTATCTATTGTCCGGGTTCTTTTGAGAGTCAAGGTCATTTGGTTTTAGCAAACGCCACGCGCGTGAGAATAATGGGAGGCGCACGTACTCGATTATGCACCACCATTAATGATGTGGCAACATCTGATTGGTGGGTGATCTGTACCATCGTTTCTGAAACATTTATCTAAAACGGCTATGTACAGATTACGGATTCCAAGTTTTTATATTTTACCGCCTAATCTTTCACCCCTCCCACCATAAATACCCAAATCCATTTACCCTTTCATTTTTTACCTGCTACTTTCTCTCTCAATAACTCAAGCAAAACCTGCAACTTGCTTTCTTCTATCTTTCTTTCAATGGCATCCAACTCAGTCTCCGACGAGAACTCTGACTACTCTGCACCTCAAAGCAATGACAACAACTCTAACAGTGTCGATCAAGAACCCATTTCAAGTAGGTTGATTTCCTTTGCAAACCATCTGAACAATCTTCCTCTGAAACCCAATAATCACTTCGTGGTTCTCAACACTAAGGCCTTTGCCAAAGAATACGAAGCTATGATTCTTTTGCTCCAAAATCATTTCATTTCCAAGGCCCTAACCATGACAAGGATTGATATCCCCGAAATTTATGTACAACAGTTATGGCAATCTTGTAGGTATGAGAAACATAAGAAGTTTGGATCAGCTATCATTGGATATGCTACTGGTCCCTCTGCCAACAAGGTCCTAGAACTAGGGATAAACAGAAAATTAATTTCTACTATTTTTAGGTTACCTACAAAAACACAACTGAACTTAATCAAATAATCTGAAGAACCTGAGGAGTTAGTAGAATTCCCGATGTACCTTGGCTATGGAAAGCCAATCACAAAGAGGAATGACTTCAGATGACAGTTTCTCCCACCGATTTGGAATGTCTTATTCTCCATTCTCAACAGAGCCCTCACTAGAAAATTTAGGAGTCCAGACCAAATGAGCCACAACATCTTGCCCATCATGTATAGCATATACTTTGATTTGCTTCTGGACTATGCCAAACTCATGCTAAGATAAATGATTGGCTCTGTAGTGAAGAAGTGTGACGAACAAAGCAGAGGCAAGGCTCTGCCATCATTGGTCTTCCACAGATTTATCACGGTGCTTTTGGGGGACGCAATGATTGGTGAAGCAGTAGAGGGAAAGACAATCAAACTCCACGCCATGAACACACACAAGCCAACCATCATCCCCTTTGGCTATCCAAATGCCAGACCCATCCCAGCCATGTTACTTTCATACCTGGGTAGAGAAGCTAAGAGGGAATATATTCATGGAAACAGGACTCCAGAACCGAGTCTTGCAACCCCTCCACAGATAGGAGCCAACCCCGGTGAGGAAGTATTTTTTCTTAGGCCCAATACTACAGAGGGAGTACAAGGGGGAGTACAGGGCGAAGAGAGAGTAGATAGAGTGAAAAAATCAGAGCTTAGGGAAGGGAGTGAGAAGAGAGAAAGGAAGAAAAAGGAAATCAAATCCCAAAAGAGGATTGAAGAAGAAGAAGTCCCAAACCCCCCAGAGGTCCAAATGGGAAGAGGTTGAAGAGCCTCCAAAGAAGAAGAAGATGAAACTAAGGAAACGATCTGAGATGGAAGAGCCTCGAACCAAAGAGGCCTCTGTACCCACTCCAGAGGTACATGCCATGATAGATGAGAGGGAACCTGCAGAGGGAGAAGAGCAGCCTCGGTAAAGTTACCATTGAAGAACTTACGGATACAGAGATCGAGAAAAGAGATGAAGACTCAAGGCCTCTAAGCCCAATAGCTCTGGCAGTAGAGATTGCAAATGAAGTTGTGGAGAGATTAAGTCCACAAGCAACAGAGGACATTCCTCAGAACCCTACACCACTGGAACCCTCTCCACCAAAGGTTAACAGTGCAGAAGAAGAAACAATGGTAGTAGAGGATGTAGATGAAATGAAGGAGAGTGATGGGGAAGAGAGAGAGAGAGAGAGAGAGATAGATAGGGAATAATGAGCAGAAGGGGATTGAGGGAGAAAAAGATGCCCTAGATGGCACACAATCCAAACCACCCCTAGTGCAAACCACCCATCTACCTCTGCAGGTCTAGTGCATTAAGGTATTGAAACAGGAGTGCACACTCTGAGCTTAACCCCAACCAACCAGACATAGGAGCCTTTTTCTTCCTCTGCTTCAAGTCAATCCGGGGAAAACCAAACCACCACATCCTCTTAAAAGGATGTTGGTGCAACTATAAGTGATCATTCACCCCAGAGCACGATACCAACCAATGAAGAGGCATCTGTTGCCTCTGTCACACACGAGGGAGAAATCCAAGGTTGTTCAGAGAGGCCGGAGAGCGTGCATAGAGACTCTGTGGTTCTAGACCAACCAAAGAGTCCACTCATCAAAAAACAAGTGAATGACTCTGAATCCTCACTTGACAAAGCCGATGACAGAACTTCTGTAGAAGATTCTTCCTCTAAGAACTTCAAGGATCAGGAGGAAAGCCTACAAAGCTCACTGCTAAAACAGACTTTGAAGGTGCCAAAGGAACATTAGCCAAATCTGGATCGTGTGTTATTCCAGAGGTTACCCCTGGTGCATTTGTTATAAAGGATGAGTTCCAAACCTTTGCTAGAAATGTGTACCAAAGAATGGATGAGTTGCAAAGCTCTAACCCCTCTCTTTCTTTGCGCACAAGGTGGAACAACTCACATAGGTGGTCACTAACCTGAAAAACATCTCCATGACCAACTCTGTGGCCATCACCAAGATTTGTGAAGCCTCTGACAACCATGTCTCCAAAAGTAATTTCAACAAGTAGACAGAGGCAGTCCAAGTGAATACAGAGGCTCTGAAGTGTTTGGCCGAGATTGAAAATCAAAAGAACCAAGAATCTGCTGCACCTGCCAACACTTCAACCTTCACAACAGAAGTTCTTCAGAAGTTGTAGTCTGACATACGGGAAATGGTTTGCAGTACCATGGTCCTTGCAGCATCCTCTTCTCAACACCAAGCAGAAGTGAGCTTCCCATCACACTTAGCTACAAAGGCAGAGCTCCATCAAACGGGAGAGGCTCTGCTGAATAAACTAAACAAAATCAGGACGACTTCACCTCCAAGGCCAACAAAGTTGCAGAGGACATCAAAAAGACTATCGCCTTTATAAAGTTCAAAACCGATTTTGAAATAAACAAAGCTACCTTGGCAGCAGATGATACAATATCAATGATCAAGCATTCTGTGAAGACGAACCTAAAGCTTGCCAGCCAGAAGAAGCGAAGGAAGGAACTCTCTTCATGCCAAGCAGAGGCAAATCAAAAGAAGAGGAAGCATGATTAACAAAGACAAGATGGAGATGGTCTTTCGGCTCATCATGAGGGGGAGAAGGCTCTACCAACAACAACTGCAAAACCCATAGCAGCAACTCCCCTAAGTGCAATACCAATAAGCTCAGAGGGTACCTCAAATAAGACAAAATCTTGCACCTATGCAACTCTAAACTAAACAAGCGTCCAAGTCATCAATCCCTCAGAGCCCCTAATAAAGCCCAAGTTGAATGTGGGATCAGAGCGCATAGTAGAGGGTCTGGAGAAATTCGTTAGATCATCAAGTCCAGAAATCATTCAAGAGGCCTCTGCTCCTAGCTTTCAATACATAGCTCTTGAACCAATAAACATCAATGAAGACAATGAAAAGTCGATGCCCATAGAAAGATAACCACAGAAGACCAAAGTTTCACATTCTCGGAACCCAAGAAAAAGAAACCCTATGCTGCTAATACAACTAATCCAAAAAAACCAACAGATGATCGAGTGCAGAAGAACGTTCAATCCTTGGATGCTATGTGGATTCCAATTCCCAGACCACCACCAAAAGAACCAACTTTTCACGAGAACATCTATAACTACTTGTACAGTGCAAAAGATGAAAGGATTTTCATAGAACCAAATATTTACCCTCTGATGAAAGAGGAAGTCAGAAGGAGGTTCTGGAAAACTACACAAGATAGATCCAAGGTCTTCTCAACTTCTGATATTAAACAAATTATGGGCATCACTTTATATTCCTTTGCAAACAAGGTTGTCATGTACGCAAAGTACCATGTAGAGAGGAAAGGTGGGCAGAAGCCTGTCTTATCTGATGCTGCTCTGATAAACCTCTGTCCCTATGATCTGCCACAACTACATGTAGTCAGAGAGTAGAGGCTCAGGCAAAGAAAGGAGCTCACCATTGCTAATGGGTGTATAAAGGAGGTCATGTGCGAGCACATCAAATACTTCAGCAAAATGGACTTTGAAGTTGCTTTGCGCCTTGGAGTTGACAAATTAGCCATAACAAAGCCAGATGACCTCATCCCTGACATTGAAGAAATCCCAAGAAATTCACTGATCGTGGAGCCTGAAAATGGGTTTGTTTACAAGGACGACGATGGCCGAAAGAAGATCTGTTAGTGCACAAATATGTTGGATCCAAGATCATGGGAATTTAAATCCAAAGCTCAAGTCAACTCCCAAGTCAAAGCCTCAATAGCAAAGGTCAAAGTCAACTTACTTAAAGAGGAAAGTCAAGTCAAAGTAGCTTTGCTTAGTTAGTTTTGTTAGTTTGTATTTGTTTTGTAATAGATGTAGGTATAAAAGCTTTTCTTGTCCCTTGTTAGACTTGTAGCACATATTGAGAGAATACATAATTCGTATCCTGAGAGAGAAATATTGTAACTTTGAGAGCATTAGTAATCTGTGATTTGAATCAATTACATATGGCTATTTTGATTGAATCTTCTTGTTCATCTTGATCGATTTGCACATTAAGGGACACACAATTGGTATCAGATCTTGCACTTAATCAGAACAATTCAAGAATCTGAGAAGTAGTTGATTGAAATTTTCAAGAACTCACACACACACTGTTTAAGGATCAATTTCGAGTTGTTGTAGTGTTTTTGGAGTTGTAGTTGATTCATTGTATTCGATTCATTGTCTAGAACAAGTTGTATGTTGATCATAATGTCCAATTCACAGTTGTTTGTGTGAATTTGGATTTATATTGGTTTTTGGTTCGAGTTGTAAAGTCTTACTGTGTTCTTGATCCATTTTGTTTTTTTTTTTTATTTTGGTTGTAATAAAGTGTTTGTAACATGTTCGAGAAGTGATCTAGAGCAAATTTTTGAAGTATCATAATCAAATTTGGTGATTTGAATCGAATTTGGACTGAGTTTGAAATTTTTGGGTCGAGATCTGAAGAACTCGCATCTCAAGAATTCGCATGACCTTTGTTTAGTGAAATTTCCAAGGAAGGAATTCGCACGAGCTTATATACGAAAAGAGAGGATTTCGCATTGCTCAGTGTACGAAAAGCAAAAATTCGCATTGTTCGAGATACGAAAAGTTGGAATTTGTATTTCTAAGGGAACATTTTGCATCCTTATTGATAAGAAAAGTGAGATTTCGCATCTCACTACATGCAAAAAGAGTAGAATTCGCATGATGAAGACTTGATGTTTTTCTAAGTCTGGAATTCATACCATTACGAAAAGTTGAGAAGTTCAAATTTGGCTAAGTGTAGAATTCGTATAATTCCTTTATGCGAAAAGCTTTGGAGGTTTGAAATTTACAAGTGAGGATTTCGCATTAGGCTACGTGCGAAAAGTTGGATTTCGCATACACCTTCGTGCGAAAATTTAGAACTTCGCATCCTTTGACGTGCGAAAACATAGAATTTGCATCAATCTGTGTGCGAAAAGCTTGGATTTTGTATCCTTTGTTGTGCGAATTTTGTGTGTTGTGCGAAAAGTAAACTCTTTAAGTGTGAATTCCCTACTTAGTCATTTTCTGACTGATTTTCAGAAATTTGTGAAATTTTCTGATTTTGTGTTTAAAGATATGTGCATACATCAAGATGACTTCAAGGGATGCTCTTGCTATCGGAACAGATGTCAAACCACCAGTCTTGTTTAAAGGAAAGTACGAACAGTGGAAGGACAAATTTTTGGATTTCATTGATCGAAATGATATTGGTGAGTATATTAGATTGTCAATGAAAGAAGGTCCCATGAAACCTCAAACAAAGACTCATACTACAGAAGATGATGGAGAAGAGGCTCACACAGCTGAGTATGAAATGGATCCAGATCAGTTTACTGATGAACAGAAGAAAAGGTACAAGACTGATAGATTGGCAAAATCTTTTCTACTTCAAGGGATACCGAATGAGATTTTTGTAAAGATTAACAATTACAAAGCTACTGGTAAACAGATGTGGAATCAACTAGAGAGGATGATGTTGGGATCAAAGATTGGAAACCAACTGAAGGTCTCTAATTGCCTTAACAACTATGAAGAATTTAAAGCAAAGGAAGGTAAGAGTCTAGAGACTACTTATGACAGATTTGTCACTTTGTTGAATGAGCTAAGCAAGAATAAAGTGAAGAAGTCGCAGATTGAACTGAATGTGAAGTTTCTAAGTATCTTACAACCAGAATGGAAAAGATTTACTCGTCAAATGAAACAACTCAAGGATCTAAATGAGATTCCTTTGCATGAGATCTATGAGACTCTTCGCCAGAATGAGGAAGAGGTAGAGGACATAAGGTCCGAAAAAAAGAAAGCAGATAAACCAATAGTTAATCCAGTTGGTTTGGTGGTTAAGAGAAAGGAAAATAAGTTTGTAAGTCTGAAGAAGAAGAAGAAAGTAATTATGTCTGAGTCTGTGGAAGAGGAAAGTGATGATTCTGAATCTGATGACGGTGAGAATTTGAAGAAAGCAATGCTCTTACTGACCAGGGCATTCCATAAAAAGTTCTACAAGAAGCCCGGGTCAAACAGTCAAAGGTATTCTTCAGGTTCAAGAAATTTTGAGCATAAAGAGAGAGTAGAAGGAAAGAAGAGATTTGAGGAGAAGAAGCCGGAAGAGAAGAAGTATGTGAATCGGTACGAGGAGAAGAAAGAGGTTGAACCAGTTAGACCTGGCAAACGTGTCGTGTCGTGTCAGTTTCGTGTCGGGTTCAAAGTTAAACGGGTTGAAAGTGTCTGACCCTAACCCGACCCGTTTAATAAACGGGTCAGAAAATCTCAACCCTAACCCGACCCGCCTAACCCGCCACGGCCCGCCTAACCCGTTTAACCCGTTTAACATTTATAAAACTAAAAATTTAAAATCAAAAATTCACAAAAAATACAAATACAAAATTCAAATGAAAGCATAAGAAATCCAAAATTTATAGTTCAAACTTATAAATTATAACCAAATCTAAAACACTAAAAATCCAAAGCATTAAAAAGAAAACTTATATTATATTATATTATATTATATATATATATAACGGGTTATTCGGGTCATTTTCGAGTTGAAAGTTTTGACCCTGACCTTACCCGTTTAATTTTCGTGTCGTGTCGTGTCAACCCGTTTACTTAAACGGGTTGAAATGTATTACCCAACCCCGTTAATTTCGTGTCGAGTTCGTGTCGGGTTAGCGTGTCATGTCAGTTTTTGCCAGGTCTAGAACCAGTCGAGCGCTACAACTGTGGAAAGATCGGCCTCTTTGCCAAAGATTGCAGGAAGCTTAAGGTGAAGAATTCTGATTATTACAAGAATAAAATGCTCCTGGCAAAGCAGTAAGAGGCGGGAAAAGCTCTAATGGCCGAGGACGCTCATTGGCTGGATATCACTGATTTCGAGAGTGAAAGAGAAGAGACTGCTCATATGTGCTTGATGGGACAACAGATAGCTAAGAAAGATTCCGATGAGGAGGATTCTGATGAGGTAAATGATATGACTGAATCTGATTTTCTTTCACAAATGCAATCGATGATGGTTGAACTTCAGGATTTGCAGTCTAAAATTAAACGCGAAAAATGTGTCATTGAAAAGAAAAATCAAGCAATACTGAAACTAAACACTTTTATTTCTTAGAAGACTGTATTGATTGAGACTTTAAACAAAAACATTGATACCTTTGGTAAAGAAAAGACTGCAATTCAAAGTCAATTATCTGAAACATCTTCTAAATTCAAAATGTGTGAACGTGAGATAAACCATTCATCTTCTAAAATGTGCTTAAAAGTGTATATCTTTAAAGAAACAAAATAAAACTTTGATTGAAAAGATCAGTGGTTTGGAAGAAAAACTTATACTAGAGTTCAGACTGATCAAACCATTCATCTTAATAAACCAAAAGAGTTTACATTTTTTTAATGAGTATTGGGGTATTGGTTACAATAACCCACATTATCTAAAAAAGGGTATTTCTAAAAGGCCTGATTTATATGATTTTGCTTTTCTTCAACTAGCCAAGAAATATCATGAACTCAAAGTCAAATGGACAAAGTCATCGGATGATGTTGAAGCTAAGGAAGATGAAAACAGAGAAAACAAGAATAAAATGCAACTATCATTGCATTATGAAAAACTAAATGCTAGTTACAATACTAAACAATCAAAGTTTCTTTCAAATGATTATTTCCAAAGTTATTCTACTAAGGAAATGGAGGCAAAACCTATTGAAGGTAAACTTTACGTTCCTCCACTCATCTTAGAAAGTAAAATTTCTGAGCTTGAGACTACTCTAGTAGAAGAGAGAATTTTGATTGATTTAGAACAGATGATCTATTCTACTGTTTTCTTGAATACTGACTTCAAATTTGATTTTACAAATGATAAGAAGTTGTTTTCAAATGCTTCCAAAGCTCCTCTATCTAATGATGGTGATGATTTGTTTGATGATGAGACTGATTTTCTGAACTCTGATGATTGTTTTGATGAGTGTGTTAACCAGTTTGATTTCAATGCAAAACTTCCGGATCATTCTCAATTTGTTATTCATTCTAATGGTTTACCAAGTGTTTATGAAAAAGGTGAATCGTCAATGAAAGTTGATGAAACAGTTCCTGTGAACACCTCCTATGCCAAAGGTAAGAAACAAAAGAAAAGGCACTCACAGAAACAGACCAACACTAGTAAGTCTAGAAAGAAACAATGTTAGAAATCTTATAGTTCTAACATGCATAATTCATATGTTTCAGATATGGGAAATAAATGTTCTGAAGGGAAACTAGAGTGGAGACCAAAGATGAAGATTGACGAGTCTACAAAATCATTTTATGATTGCGAATGTAATAGGGTTACTGATAGTGTTTATGATGTAGTTGGTCAACTTGCTTCTTCTAAACAAAAACTTGTACATTCTGACAAGTCTTATACAATAAAGCAATTGATCCAATTAAATCCGTCTACTACTCAGTCTTCCATATCTCATAGAAATGATTTTGTTACTCAACAAATTTCTGATCATTGGTTTGTTCATTAATGTCTATCATAATTATGTTTCAAAAGTTTTTCAAAAGCTCAGAGGGTCAAAATTTAAATGGATGCCAAAATCTTGTGCTAACGTGAAAGGACCCATCTATAAATGGGTACCGAAACTAGTTGTTGTCTGATTTCTCCTGTGCAGACCTGTCATATGTGATACATAGATTCAGGATGTTCCAAGCATATGATAGGGCAGAAAGATATTTTATCTAATTATACAGAGAAGTTTTGCGGCAACGTGAGGTTTGGTAATGACCAGTTTTTACCAATTTTGGAACACGGAGATGTCATGCAAGAGAACATAACGATTAAGAAGGTGAGCTATGTTGAAGGATTAGGACACAATCTGATCAGCATTGGTCAGTTTTGCGATAAAGACTTAGAGGTGAACTTCAAGGCCAAGAGATGTTGTATCAGAATTCAAGACGGAAAAGAAATCTTGGTCGGCACACGAAAGTCAAACCTCTACACAATCAATCTATCCAATGTTAAACCAGATAATGTTATGTGTCTACTGTCAAAAGCCTCGATGCATCAAAGTTGGTTATGGCATAGAAGGCTATCTCACCTCAACTTTTGCTACATTAACTAGTTGGTGACTGGGATTTTGGTGAAAGGACTTCCAGAGCTTAAGTATGAAAGATAACATTTGTGTGACGTGTGTGAAAAATGAAAAGAGCTTGTCATAATCCTAAGCCTGAACCCAGTATAAGTGCTCCATTAGAGTTGTTGCATATGGATCTTTGTGGTCCCATGCGAACACAAAGTATAAACGGCAAGAAATACGTTCTCGTGATTGTGGATGATTATTCAAGATACACTTGGGTCAAATTTTTAAGATCAAAAGACGAGACTCCTGATGTCATCATCTCATTTTTAATGATCGTCCACGTGAATTTGCAGAAGACAGTTAAGCTGCTCAGAACAGATAATGGCACAGAATTCAAGAACAAAACAGCTGACGATTATCTCGAATCGGTCGGGATAACACATCAGTTTTCTACTGCCAGAACACCAGAACAGAATGGAGTAGTAGAAAGGCGAAACAGAACTCTAGTCGAGGCTGCTCACACTATGCTTAGTCAATCTGATCTACCTCTATTTCTGTGGGTTGAAGTTGTGGCTACTGCTTGTTATACTCAAAACAGGTCCATCATCCATCGTCGGTTTGGTAAAATGTCGTATGCTTTGATTAATAATAGAATACCTAGCATCAAACATTTTCACATCTTTGGATGCAGGTGTTTTGTGCTGAACGATAAGGAAAACTTGAACAAGTTCAGTCCCAAGGATGACGAAGACATTTTCATTGGCCACTCTCAGACATCTGCGGCATACAGAGTCTACATGAATAAGTCAAAGATTTTAGTTGAGAGCGTCAATGTTACATTTGATGGAGAGATGGCTTCTGAGCACCTCAGATCAGAACCCGTTCTAACCGGAGTTTTAGCTTCTGTACAAATCAGTCTAGAACCTGAATCTAAAGTTCCTAATTCTGATAAAGCTTGTACTTCTACATCGCATTTAACATAATTAGATTTATTGTTTGAAAACTTTTACGATGAGTTTCTTGGTTCAAAAGTGACTAAACCTGTTGTGATTGACAGATCTGACAGATCTAAAGATTCAAGCAGTTATCATCCAATCACTTCAGATGTGTCACTTGAATCAAATTCCCCGATTCAGACTGAAACTCAAATTCAAACAGGTACTCAATCAGTTGAAGTTGCACATGATCCTGAAGAGCCAGAGGTTGCACAATCAGTTGGATGCACTGTCATGCCTACTCAACAGACATCAAATGTCCAACCAACTGAGACTTCTCCACCAGTTACTTCAACTGAACCCTAACAAGAAGAAGATACTAGATATTTAAATGATTAACATGATGATTCTACATCTAATCCACTCCCTCACATACACAAGTGGACCAAAGAGCACCCGGTTCATCAAATAATAGGAGATCCTTCAAAGCCGGTGCAATCTAGGTCTGCAACAGCAAATGAATGTATGTTTGATTCTTATCTAAGAAAGATTGAGCCTACAAAAGTTTCTGAAGCTCTTCATGATCCAGATTGGATTACAGCCATGCAAGATGAGCTCAACCAATTTGAGGCGCTTAAAGTCTAGCGATTGGTGCCCCGACCTGAAGGAAAAACTAATCATTGGCACGAAATAGGTATTCAAGAATAAAAAAGGATGAGGATGGTATTGTTGTAAGAAACAAAGCAATACTTGTGGCTAAAGGATATCGGCAAGAGGAAGGCATAGATTATGACGAGACATAAGCTTTAGTTGCACGTATTGAGGCAATCAGGATGTTCCTAGCCTATGTTGTACACAAGAACTTCATAGTCTACGAAATGGATGTGAAGACATCCTTCTTAAATGTCATTCTTAAGGAGGAGGTCTATGCTTCGCAACCTGAAGGTTTTGTCAAGGCGGATAAAGCAGATCATGTATATATCCTTGACAAGGCTCTTTACGGTTTAAAACAAGCCCCTCGCGCCTGGTATGATGTTCTTTCAAAGTTATTAGTCAAGTCTGGTTATTCAAAAGGTAAAATTGATACCACCTTATTCATTAAAAGGGAAAAAACTTATATCATTTTAATTCAAATATATGTGGACGATATAATTTTTGGTTCAACAAACCCCAAGTACTATAAGAACTTTTCTTCCCTCATGGTGTCAAGATTTCAAATAAGTATGATGGGAAAGATAAATTTCTTTCTTGGATTACATGTAAGACAATTTTCAACGAGGATTTTCATAAATCAATCAAAGTATATTGCTGACATTTTAAAGAAATTTAATATGTCAAATTGTACTCCTATTTCACCCCCGATGGCACCAGGTACTAAAATCGGAGTTGATCTTTTGGGAAAAGCTATTGATCGTAGGACTTATAGAGGCATGATAGGTTCATTTATATACTTGACGGCTAGTTGGCCAGATATTATGTTTTCCACATGTTTATGTGCTCGATATCAAGCTTCGCCCAAAGAATCCCATCTTTCGGCAGTTAAGCGTATATTTAGATATCTGAAGGGAACCGCAGATCTTGGTTTGTGGTATCCTAAAGATACTAGTTTTGAGCTAACAGCGTATTCAGACGCGGATCATGTAGGTTGTATGCTAGACAGGAAAAGCACATCGGGTCACATACAATTTCTGGGAGTCAAGCTCGTAAGTTGGGCATCAAAGAAACAACTATGTGTTTCCACATCACAGCTAAAGCAGAGTATGTAGTTGCCGCAAGTTGCTGCTCTCAAGTATTGTGGATGCACACACATCTTCAAGACTATGGCTTCCATTTCAACAAGATTCCTATATATTGTGATTCGAAGAGTGCCATAGCGATATCTGCTAATCCTGTTCAGCACACAAATACCAAACATATAGACGAGCGGTATTGTTAAGTCTGATTTTATAGTAATCATTGTATTTATAGGTTTGGTCTAATACTGTGTCTAGTGGCTTAATCATTATTGTATAAGTCCAGGGTATTTAAGTCCCTTGTGGCTTTGTCGTTGTAAGGATTCACGCATATTCAATATCAGATTACACTTGACGCTTCAAACTCTCTCTCTCTACTTTCTCTCTCTAAGATTTAGAGGATTCTTGGATTAACAATTGGTATCAGAGACAATCTAAATTTGAGATATTTGAGAGAATTGATTTTTGTTTCTGAATTTGTGATTTAATCTGAAAATTTGATCGATTTTCTTGAAAAATCGTTTTTGGATTTTTCATCAAATTCGGACTTGTTTTTTATTGAATTTTTGTGTAAATGGTTTGTTGGATTCAATTTTGAATGTAAAACACTTTTGATTCACATCAGTTTGCAAGAAAATCGTGTTTAGACGTTCAATTTTTGAAATTTTTGAGTTTTTAGAAAAACGGTTTTTCACGTACTGTTCATATAAAGTGTCGGGCCACAATACTATATTAAGTTCTTATAAAGCAACACAATATGATTACCAACCTGTTTTGATTAATATTCAAACGATTACAGGATTGATCTATTCAAGCTTTTGATGTGTTCTCTGTTTTTGCACCTTTTGTGTGTGTGAAAAATGTGATCTGATTTTCTTGTACGATTCTTCTACAACACACTACCAAACTAATATCTAAACTAACTAAAACTAATATCTAGATATTATCTAGATATTATCTAACAACTAATATAATATATAACTTAGATATTAATCTAACAAACTATTATCTAACATAATTAGATACTTAAACTAAGTTAAACTAAATACTAAAATTACAATAGACAATAATTTACTTCGACATTTATTACAAACGACATTAGACTTTGTATCGAGAGTCGACTTTCCGGCATTAGCTTCAGATTGGATCTTCAGATTAGATGATCTTGAATCCAATGAGACTGTGGTCTAACAATCCCCCCCTTTGGATCAAGATCATTACTAAAAAGATTTTAGCAATTTAGTCTTCTTGTTCAGCTCAGAAGATGCAATCTATTTCTCTAGCTCAGAATGCCTTAGCAAAGTATCTTCAAAGAAAATTTATCTGAAATCAGCATGTCTTCATAATACTTTGATCTCGCAGTTCTTGGTTAGCTTTTCTCTTCTCCAATGTCTTGTAATGTAATGCACTGTACATTTCTTCAAAGCTTTAGATTCTCCCCTTTTTTGAGGAAAAAAGCAATGCTTTTTCATCAAAACTTGTAGTAAGAAATGTATTTCACTTGGAGCCTCTGATCCGTCAATTCAAAAGATATTCATCCAGATCATTTCAAATCCAGACAAAATAGTCGTGTAACACCTGAATCAACTAATGAATCAGTTAATATGCCTGTTAGTAACACTAAATCACTGTGTGTAACGAATACACATTGGAAAGGAGTTGTTTGATGTTGACTCCCCCAAGGCTTCCATTTAATCATCGAAACACCACAAAGGTAATTTCTATAAACGTTATGACAAAGAAACAAATTCCTTGTGTGTTCGTGCTTGTGATAGAAAGAATTAAGCACGGATGATTGCTTATAGGCTCAAAATTGTGTAAACCACTGAGACAACAGTAAGTTAAACACAGACTCAATATGCAAGAGTGAAGTTCGAAGGAGCGGCAGACTTCCTTCTTTTCAATATACAGATTTTCCAAATGAAAATCAGACAGCAAATGTGCTACTTCCCCTTCGAAAATGTGAAACACTTTCTATTTGAGTAGAAAAATGAGTAGATGGTGAGGTTTGATCAAATGGTGAGGTTTGATCAAGAGGTGGCATGGGCTAGTTGCCTGTTTCAATAATGTTCACCAAAGAGTTGTGAAACACTCGTAATGTGGTTGCCCGACTCAGAAAAAGTTGGTGCAGAGTTGTGATATTCTTTTAACTCTGTTCTCACACGCTCTTTCTTTTAAACATTTAGCTCACTCTACCAAACTTTCTTTTTTCAATTATATCTCATCACTCAGTTCTTTTCGACTTCTCACACTCAATCACAATGGATTAACTTCTTGGGTAGAAATCACTGGTTAAAGTGATTCCATAGAAGTTGTGTCAATTCCTAGAACAAAGAAATCTTGTTTTTCTATTATTCATATGATGCTCAGATTTGTTTATCTATTTCAGTTAAATCACAATGTAGAACTTGAAAACATTTAAAGTCACACTTCCAATTCATGATTTCGTTTTGAGAATCGGGAAGTGGTTTGAACATTTAGAACAATGTTTTCTATGATTGAAAGTTGTGCACTTATCAACCATATATGAGATTAAGATAAAGGATTATACCTTAACGTGCGATCTTACATCTCATGAAGCTAAGCTTAAAGTCATAAACGTATCATCTTTTAAGCATCTCTCAAAACTTCTGCAAAAGTCTTATGTCAAATCAAAGCAAAATTTATTCACTTAAATTGAAAAGACAAAAAGCAGTAAAACTGTTAAAGTACGAGTTCTGATAAGAAATAATTAGAAGTCATCACCTTTTACTCCCCCTGAAATTATGCATCAGTACATTATCAGTTGTAAAAGATATGCATAAAATTTCAGACAAATATGTATGTACTCCCCCTTGATGGTTGATTTCCTCATTCGAGTATCGGAGTACAATCTCTTTTTCAGCACGGAGTAAGGTCTTTTGATCTTTGAAGTACGGGTCTTGAACTGTTGTATTCAAGAGCCATACTTCATTGAAGTACGGGTTCTAAGTTGATTTACTTAGAAGCCTCTGATTTTACCCTTGAAGAACGAGTCCTGATCTGTACATAATCAGAAGTCTATGATCTTTGAACTTCGGGTCTTGAGTTGATTTACACAAGAACCATTTCTCTCCTACTCCCCCTAGACAGTAGGTACCTGCAACACAGAATCATCCCTTTTCTTTGGTATCCATTTCCAATTGGATCCAACTGTGTTAGCAAAAGATTTTGGCACCTAGTGAAATTTAGGTCCGCTTTGCTTTTTAGAATCAGATAAAGAATTGGAATGATAAGAGGGAACATGATATGTTCCAAACCAAACATCAGAATCTATACGAGAAGCAAGATCATGTTTCTCATAATTTGAAAACTTTCTAGCAGACAAAGATAACTGGAATAATTGTTGTTTTGAAAATTTCTTGCGAGAATCAACAAGTTTTGGTTTAGAAAAAGCAATATCCACAATTATATCATTTTTACTAGTAGTAATCTTATTACAGTTCGCACTAGAACATGATATAGCAGTCTCGTCAAACTCCTGTTTTGGTTGCCATTTAGATTTAACTTCAAGTCTTTTCTTGCTCATTGCTGAAAAATTTGAAACTTGTGAGTTAGACTTTTGAGCAACAAACGAATGTTTCTTCTTCGGATTACCAGTAGTGTTCGGTTTCTGTGAATGCTTAGATATAATCTTACCTTTAGCATTTTTAGCTTTTACAGAGACTGATTTATCAACTTTCGTTGTTTTTGCACTGTTAACAGGCATACTGGTTTTTCCCAAAGATTGCACAAGAAAAGATGAATGGTTAGGAAGTTTCGCATTAAAATCAAATTGTTCAAAACAACCATCCAAACCACCTTCAGAGTTAAGAAAATCAAACCCTCCGTTTGATGAACCAAACATGTCATCAGATTTAGAAGCCTTTGAAATAATAACATGTATCAGCACAGTTGAAAACACTTTTTGTTCAATCTCAATCAAGAGTCTTTCATCTGTTAAAGAGTTCTCGAGTTCAGAAATTTTACTTTCCAAAACGAGAGGAGGGACGTAAATTTTACCTTTAATAGGCTTCGCCTCCATCTCTTTTACATAAATAACTTTGAAAGAAGTCATTTGAAAGAGATTTCTTTTGATATTTTGGATCATCATTATAACTATTATTCAGCTTCGCATAATAAAATGGAAGGTGAACTTTAGATGATTTCAATCGTTTTTCAGTTTCGTTGGCTTCATCCTCTTCAGACAGTACAGTCCAGAAAACTTTAAGTTCAGGGCATCATCGAGAGAGTCTTAAGAACGTAAAATCATAAAGTCCAGGCACTTCAGATATACCGTTTTTAAGATAATGAGGATTCTCATACCCGAGTCCCCATTTCTCTATTTCCTCTTTGGGTTTGTTCAGATGAAAAGTTTGTTCACTTTGACCCAATTTGTATAACTTCTCTTCCAAACTTTTTAATTTAGCAAGTAAAGAAATGTTTTCTTTGGAAGTAGAAGAATGTAATTTCGTAAGCTCAATGAATTCAAATTCACTCTTTCTCTGTTTAGACTTGATTTCAGAATTTTCCTTAAGAATTATTGTCTGTTCTTTTGCGCTGGTGTCATTATTTCTATGTAAAACCTCAACCAATACTTTTTCTCAGCAATTTCATCGCTAAGTTTCTGTATCGATTGGTTTTTGTCAGTTATAACACCCTTTTCACGCTTAAGATTTGACTCTAAATCTTGGAGTTTTATCTTCATGGCATGCATTTGATCACATACCTCTTCATTAGAATTAGCTTCGGTTTTTATCTTCATCTAACTCATCAAGCATAAGTGTGTTGTCTCTTTATTCTCTCCTTCTGCTTCCAAGGCAGAAATCCTTCCTTTGTAAAGTACAGGTGTATTCTCATCCATATTGATTGAATTAGCTTCGCTGTTTAATAAATAAGCAATAAGAACTTGTACTTGACCGTTAGTCCAGATAAAATTTGATAACACAAGAAATTTTGTCCCCCTAGGCAAACTTAGCACGGTGGTCCCGCTAAATGACAATTAAAGACCCTATTACAGTTTTGAAAAATTCTCAGAAAAAAATATTCTAGGTATGGAATAGTGATTGGCGCAAAATGGAGGTTTGCGCGAGCTGTGTCTGGCGCGAAACACAGTTTGCGTGAGAAGTGGTTGGCGTGAATTGTGTTTGCGCGAGTCGAAGGTGGCGCAAGATGAGGTTCACGCGAGTAGAGGGTGTCGCGAACTTGAGGTTTGCGCAAGTAGTGGTTGGCGCAAAGGAGACTTTGCTTGATCAGAAGGTCGCGCGAGTTGAAGATTGCGTGAGCAGTTGATGGCGCGAACTGAGGTTTGCGTGAGTAGTATATAGCGCAAAGGGAGGTTTGCGCAAACAGCGTGTGGCGTAAAGCTTGTCTTGCGCGAATAACGTGAAGCGCAAACGATGCTATGAAGTGACGCAAATGTGAACTTTGCGTGAGTTCGTCCCTGTACTTCGAAATTCAACTGAAAACCTGTTTCTTCGTCGATTAGCAGTACCAAACTCTACCAATATGACTAAAAACACTTCTAGTACAGATTGTGACCACTTGATCTCGATAAAAATCACTTTTTGACAATATGATCGATGGCACAGTAAATTTTTAAACTCGACTTTCAGACCACAAAATCACCAAAATGGAACTCGATTTAAGCTTTAAACTGAAATCAAACCAATACAACTCGATCTAACAGCCTAATCGATCACAACCTGATCGATTTCCAACCCAAAAACACTCAAAATCTTGAAAATGATTTTGAAAATTAGAACACATAGTCGGTTTTTGAAAACTTGATTTTGAATCACTTATCAGGCTCTGATACCAATTGTCGGTCCACAATACTATATCAAGTTCTTATAAAACAACACAATATGATTACCAACCTGTTTTGATTAATATTCAAACGATTACAGGATTGATCTATTCAAGCTTTTGATGTGTTCTCTGTTTTTGCACCTTTTGTGTGTGTGAAAAATGTGATCTGATTTTCTTGTACGATTCTTCTACAACACACTACCAAACTAATATCTAAACTAACTAAAACTAATATCTAGATATTATCTAGATATTATCTAACAACTAATATAATATATAACTTAGATATTAATCTAACAAACTAATATCTAACATAATTAGATATTTAAACTAAGTTAAACTAAATACTAAAATTACAATAGACAATAATTTACTTCGACGTTTATTACAAACGACATTAGACTTTGTATCGAGAGTCGACTTTCCGGCATTAGCTTCAGATTGGATGATCTTGAATCCAATGAGATTGTGGTCTAACATAAAGAATTTCAGAATTTGTGGTTTTTTGATCGAAATTTTTGTTTGAAAGTTGTTGTAAATATGTTTTCGAACACTTCTCAGTGAGAAATTTTATCAAATTCTGTTTTGTAATCGTTTTTTTGAAGAATTCTGAGTTTTATCTTCGGTTTGCGCCAGATCTATAGTTTGCACGAGTTCATCGAGCTTTGCGCGAGTTCATCCTGTTCTTCAAAGATTTGCGCCAGTTATTGTTCAAGAAAAGTTCAAGTTTTCTTGGTTCTCGTCACCTTCATCTCGCGCGAAGATAAGATTACGTCTGATTCATCTAATGCAAATCCGTTTTGCGTCATCTCTGTATCACGCAAAGTCTATTTTGCGTCACCTGTGTATCACGCAAGGTTAAGTTTGCGTTACAGGCTTCTCACGCAAATTAGTTTTGCGCCATTTACTTGTCACGCAAAGATCAGTTCTCGCTTCTTACCTCTCACGCAAAGAGTGGTTCTCGTCATCAAAGTTTCATGCAAAGTCAAGTTTTTGTTTTCAGTGATTCGCGAAAAGTCAAGTTCTCGCCATATTTGTCTCACGCAAGAGAGGTTTTTGCTATCATCGAGTCACGCAAACTTCATCTTGCACCATTTACAGCTCACGCAAAGTAACATTTGCGTCATTAGCTTCTCACGCAAAGTTAGGTTTGCGTCTTCAACGCCTCATGAAAAGTTTGTTTGTGCCATCAACGATTCACGCAAATCTCATTTGCGTTACATACTCTCATGCAAACCTCTAGTTTACGCCAGTTCTGTCAAGACTTAGAATTTTTGTGGTTTTCTAAAGATATGGATTCTGCAAAGTTTGCTTATCAAGCTAAGTTCTAAAAAAACGATCTCATAATGTCATTGGGTACAAAAAATCGTCCTCCGGTTCTGATTGATGAAAACGAGTTTACTCAGTGGCAAGATAGGTTTCTGAATTTTATCGAGCGTCAAAAGAACGGAAATGACATGATGAATATTCTACCTGAAGGACCTTTTGAAAACCCATTCTGGCTTCTGGATTATATAAGCCTACCAAAGAATATACACCCGATGAGTTATCGCAGTATCAAGTCGATCGTGATATCAAGGCAAATCTAATGCTAGCCTTGCCAAACTCTATCTACAATAGGATTGATTGTTTCAAAAATCATCCTAATCTTATGTGGCAACAGCTAGAAAAGATTATGCTTGGATCTTCAGTTGCAACTCAACTTCGGCATACGCGCTACATGAACAACTTTGAAGAATTCAAAGCCAAGGATGGGGAGTCACTGAAAATTGTTTATGACAGATTATGTGTCGTGATAAATGATTTGAGAAAGATAAAAGTGGAAAAGACTGAGCTTGAGACAAATCTGAAATTCCTCAATGCACTTCAACCAGAATGGAATAAATCTTGCCATCGCTTGAGGAATGATGTCAGAATTTCTACCATGGAAATCCAAGAGATGTTTGAGATCTTGCTGTCAGATGAGTGCATAGTCATAGAGAAAAAGGCCAAACTTGACAAGAAGAACAAGAAAACAGTGGACCCAGTTGCACTTCTAACGAGTCATCTAGCTGAACAAGCATTGTTTGATAATGCTTATGATGGAACCACTGATGATGATGGCGAGGCTCTTCAGAAAGCAATGATCCTTCTCTCACAACATTATAAGAAAAAGTTCCAACCTCGGTCGGGTTCCAACAATCTTCGCTTCACTTCTGAGTCAAAAGTCAAAGTGCCCGAGCCAAAGATAGTTGCTGACTGTTACAACTGTGGTAAGCCGGGTCACATCGCTAAGGAATGTAGAGTGAAGAAGGTTCGAGATTCGGCATACTATCGGAAGAAAATGGAACTTGCCGAGAAAAGAGAGAACGAAACATCTTTGCTTGTAGAAGAGGAGTACTGGCTTGATCACTCCGATGATGAAGCTGACAATGTGGAAATTGCTCAAATGTGCTTAATCGGAGATGATCAGTCAGATGATGATGATGATGATACTGATGAAGATGAGGTAATTTCTGAGTTTGATTACAACTTCATTTCTTCTCAGATGACCATTATTATAACTGCTTTATCTGATCTTCGCTCGAAGTTAAAATCTGAAAAAAATTTAAATTCAGAAAAGTCATATTTGATTGACAAATTGAAAATTTCTTTGAAAGATAAAAAATCTATTTTGGATGATTTGGAAAATTCAAATAAGACTTATCTTGAGTCTTTGACTGAAATGACCAAATTAAAAGATGATTTTTCGGATAAAATAAATAAGTTAGAAGAAAAGTTATATCGAAGGAATCAATCTGAGCAAACAATTTTCATGAATAAACCAAGGAGTGATGAGGCTTTAAAAGAAAAATGAGGACTTGGTTTTGAAAATCCTCATTGTTTAAACAATGTGATCGAAAAATCCCCTACTTTATATAAATACGATTATCTAACTCTTGCTAAATATGCTCCTCAATTTAAAATTGATTGGATGAATGAAAAGCAAGTGTTAGAAATCGAAAATGAGAAAAGGATAAATAACAAGAAAAAGGAAATTTCTTTAGTTTATACAAGCGAAAATGCCAAATATTTTCCTGATAAATCAAAGAAGGGCAGAAAAAGTTTAATTGATATATCACCCATTAAGTCTTCAATGTCTGATGATTTTGTTGATGTTTATGCTACTAATTCTGATAAGGAAAATATCTCTCCAATCATTTATGATTCTAAGAGATATACTCCTCCATTAGTATTAGAAGGCAAAATCATTGACCTTGAAGATAAAATGGAAGATCAAAATATTCTAAAAGAAATTGAATCTGATATTATTCTTTCGTTCATGACGTCAAGTCTTGAAGAAAATTTATTTTCTCAAAAATAAGATTCAGTTTCTGACCTTTCTTCTGATTTTCAAGAACACAAAAAGGAATTTCTAAAAACTGCAAACTTTTCTCAAATTTGTTCTGACTCCGAGGTAAGTTCAGATATATTTGTTGATCAGTTAGGTTTCTTAGGTAAAATTGCTTCTTCTGATTCAAATATTAAGTCTAAAATTCATGATGAATCTTTTACGCTCAATGATGATTATTACAAACCGAATCGTAAAAGAAGAAAGTCAAAGAAGTCAAAGAAACAAGATAAAGTTATTTCTGACAATTCTAATTCTTGTACTTCAAATCTTTCAGATAGGACTTTGAGCACGCATTCAAAGCAGCTATGGAGAGCCAAGCGGACATCAGATGATTCTACGACTGATGAAGATCGATATGTAGACAAACATTATAAAAGTGATTCATTTGCTTCTTGTAATAAAATTTCAAAATATTCAATAAAGCAAATGATTCAAATTTCCAAAAACGTCTCATATTCTTCTTCTGATTCTAGTTCAGATGATTATGCTTTCTCTTCTGTTAATTCTTATGTTCGTTTGTCTGATAGTTTTTCTTGTGCTTTCTATGTCAAATCTCACAAATATATCCCCACACGAACTGCTGATAATCCAAAAATCCTCTAAATCTTAGAGAGGGGAAGTAGAGAGAGAGAGAGATTAGCACAAGAATATGAATTGTATTAGATGAGCGTGTAATTCTTACAAAGACCAAAGCCCAAAGGGACTTAAATACCCTGGACTTATACAACACAGATAAGCAACCTAAACACAGTATATGACCAAGCCTATAAATACAATGATTACTATAAAATCAGACTTAACAACTGCAACTAACTTTCATGGACCCAAATACAAGTGGGTACCAAAATCTCAGAATAATTCTAAGTTGCAGGCATCAAATGTCAAGGGGGAGTAAGAGAAACATGGCTCTTGAATAACATAGTTCAAGACTCGCATCTCAATATCAAGACTATGGATTCTGAGTACTTTAGCTCAGAACCCGTACTTCAATGGACTACGACTTCTAAACATATCAGTCTAGGACTCGTTTTTCAAAGATTTTCACTTCTGACTAATGAGAAACTGTGAGTACATCTATTTTAATTCCGCTGCATTTATCTCTGTATTTGATGATATTCCAGTTTTCTCAAAAGTTTTTCAAGAATCTGAGCAAGTTTAACCCTCTCTTGAATTTTGTTCAACCCAAAATTTTTCATTTGAGACACAACTTCTTTTTACATCTTGTGTGAAAGATTGTATTATTGAATTTTATTTTGTTCTAACTAAATATCAAATTTCCGTTTTATTAGAAAAAATTGTTTTAGTTTTCTGCTTTCAAAATTCGGCTTGTTGAATTTAAAAGTTTAAATATTTACAAATTTTAGTCTATACAGTAAAAGTTTTACAGGTTTTCTTTCTTTTGAATAAAATATGTGTTTAGGATAAACTTTTCAAGTTGATTTATTTATATTAAAGTTTTATATGTTCATCTTTCAAGTCTAACAAATATCGAAAAGTCAGCAACATGTTTGAAACTTTTAATTTTGCTTTAAAGTTATGTGATTCGGATTATTTATAGTTTACAATTCTTAGAAAACCTAAAAAGTCAGAATTTTGGATCGTAATGAAAATATGGGCTAAGCATTTAGATGTAAAACCGAGTAATTGAGATGAATTAATCATATAAAATACATAAATCACTAAGTTTAAAAGTTTGTACCTGTGACCTTTCTGGTTTGGGAAAGTAAGTTCCGTGGGATGCTTGTTATCTGATCCCCTAAGTTCAATTGATCTGGGAGTGATCGAACCCAAATCCTTCTATAGAATCAGATCGAAAGTCATGTTCTACTGGTATGAATGAGTTTAGGATGTGTCGATGTAGCCTTTCTGATTTGGGAGAGTAAGTTCCAAGGGGTGCTTGACACCTAGTCCCCTAAGGCCAACTGGTTTGGGAGTGGTTGACCCAAATCCTGCAATAGGGTCAGATAGAAAGTTATGTTTACGGCATGTTCTTTACTTACAAAACTTTTTGATTAAAAAGATGCCAAAGTGCACGAGCTTAAAAGATGCCAAAGAGTACACTCATGTCAAGATGCCAATGAGCACAATGCTAAAAGATGCCAATGAGCACACATCTCATGATACTTGGTGATATGTTTGAGTTGCAATAAACTTATAAATTTGTGAAAGTCTGAATTCTTGATGGCTTAGTGTGAATACATGCAAAGTTATCTATTATATTTTTAGAATTGCATTTTCTTGAAGCTAATCGAAGTTCGCATGCTAGCACACTGAATAGATTGATGAAAGTTTTTGAGACTGAACATGTATTAACTTGATATGCAATAAAACTTGTATTTGTATTCAACAACATATATTTGATTTCATTTGATAGATAAATCTGTGATATTTTACTAAGTAGAATTTAATTTGTTTAGTGTTTAAATTTTTATATATTTAGTTGTTTCAAAATACATATTCAGTATATTTTTTTTTCTACATTGATGTTTGATCATTGTGTTCTCATATATCTGTTTTAATGGGTTTGTGCATTATTCAAGGGGAGTGAATAAGGAGAATATTCTGAAAAGATCATATCTGTTTTCGAGGGGGAGTATCTGATTCTCTATATGAATGTTAACTTGAATTTTCATATTTAGTGCATTTGTGTAGGGGGGGTCAAAGAGCTTAACAGGTGAATTTTTTTCTAAGTCCGCTTTGCGCCAATAGTTGGTAGCTCAAATCTCACTTTGCGCCACCTTTATCTAGAGCAAAACTCTCTTTGCGCCACCAACGTGTAGCGCAAACCGTCCCTCTTTCTCCTTTATTCTGATTTTACAGATCTTAAGCTGTCTCATCTCCAACATTTGCATGACCAAGTTGATCCAGATCATCAAGGTCATGAGGGGGAGAATTTAAGGAGATGATAAAGAGACAAAGAGATAAAACGTTTATCTGCTGTTCAAGATTCGCTCAAGATTTTATTTTTCTCAGCTATACTTGTCTTTTGTTGTTCAAGCTCCGACCACTACAGCTTCTTCAAGTACATTTAAAAGAGGTGTGTCGTCTAGAGCACAAGCTGATGAATCAATTGTTCATTCAAGTTTATTACAAACTGGTCCAGTCTTGTCAAGGCAACAAAGACAACAAAGCTTAAAAGATGCTGAGAAGAATTTTTTTTTTAAGTCAAGAAGCTGCTTCGCAAAGTCACTTAGATGGTCCATGCTGATTTAGAGGATGGATATTGAAGACCACAGTGCCAATGATTACTAAGGGGGAGATTGTTAAGTCAGATTTTATAGTAATCATTGTATTTATAGGTTTGGTCTAATACTGTGTCTAGTGGCTTAATCAATATTGTATAAGTCCAGGGTATTTAAGTCCCTTCTGGCTTTGTCTTTGTAAGGATTCACGCATATTCAATATTAGATTACACTTTATGCTTCAAACTCTCTCTCTCTACTTTCTCTCTCTAAGATTTAGAGGATTCTTGGATTAACAGGTATCACTTTATAAAAGATAATGTCAAAAAAGGTACAATTGAACTTTATTTTGTAAACACGGATTATCAATTAGCCGATTTATTCACCAAACCTTTGGACGAAAAGAGATTTAACTTTCTCATTTCGAAATTAGGTATGTTAAATCTTAAAACATAATCCGTCTTTACCTAGTACAGTTTAATTTTTAATTTTTCCTCATTTCTTTATTTTTAATCTAAATGATATCTGCATTGAAAGGTTCTGTTCATGATTTCAGGGGGAGTTTGTGATAACGATCAGACAATCATACTTTCTAGGGGGAGTTAGAGAATTTTTGTATATATTTTGTACTGAAAAATTTCATGATGCATATTTTCAGGGGGAGTAAGGACATTGACTTCTAAACACTCAGTTTAGAACTCGTACTGTCAAAGTTTTACTTTGCTTTTCATGTCTTTATTTTTCAATAAATGTTTCTACTTTCAATAAGACTTTGTTGCTTTGATGACTTTTTGACTATATGCAGATTTTGAGATGGGGCCTACATGATAATATCAATCATGACTTTGGAGCTGACTTTTTGGATTAATGATGAGCGTAAGGATTATTCTATCCTTAATCTCATATATGTTTGAAAGATGGACGACTTTCAGACATGAAAACATATTTTCTTAAACATTCAAACCATTTCTTATTCGTAAAAAGATTTCATAGATATTAGAAGTGTAGTTTTAAATGTTTTATTGTTATGATCTTTCATAATTAACTAACTGTGTGTTTACAAAAACTAATACTTGCGTATTATCTTTTCCATATACTGTCAAGTATTCATATACACCAGTTTAGTACTTTTAACGACTATGTTCATACCATGTCTCAAAATTGAAACTAACTTTCGATGGTAAGACACCTCGTTTGATATTCAAAGTTTATTTAGCCTTATTTCATTCAAAGCGTTTCTTTCAAGAATGTCTATACTTGTTCATATAGACAACATCCAATTTTTCATGACCTAAGCTTTTATTGGTAAATCATTCATCTTTGATCTTTTTCATACATTGTCAGATTCTCAAAATATATCAATTGATTTCACTTCGTTCATTCAATTTCCTTGTTTTGAAAAAATCTTACATGTTTTAAAATTCTCAAATCTTCATGATTATCTCATTGAGCATATACATTTTATCTGACATATGTATTGTGCTTTAACTGTTGAAGTTAAATCTTTGAGCAACATTTTCTTTAGGACAAAATTACATGGGATCAGTGTGAGAACTTAATAAAACTTCTATGGATTCACGATAACCAGCGTTTCCTAACCAAGAAGTTATCTTGAGTGATCGAGAGACGAGAGGTCAACATCTGAGTGTGGGTGTGTGTTGAGATCAAATGAAAAGAGAGTTTGGTTAGAAGTGAGCTTTAATGTTTAAAAAGAAAGAGGGTGTTATATCATAGTTAAAAGAATATCAAAACTCTACACCAAATCTTTTCTGAGTCGGGCAGCCACATAATCTGTTGGTTCACATTCTTTGGTGACCTTCATTGAAACAGGCACTACCCATGCCAACTCTTGATTTAAACCCCACCAGCTACTCATCTTTTTCTTAAAAAGAAGATGTTAGAGCAAGTATTTATTGGATTCAAGATCATTAAAGATTGAAGACAGAAGTGAAGAAGTCAATGCTGGAAAAGTCAACTCTCATCAAAGTCAAAGTCTTTTGTTAATAAAGTCAAAGTCAATGTAATTGTATTTGTTTGTTTTCTTTGTAATTGTCAAGGGTATAAATAGTCTTTGTTTGTCTTTGTAATCAGATGTACACAAATCAGAGAGAGAGCAGATTAGAGAAGAGTTCATAGTATATCATTCTAGAGAGAGAAAGTTGTAATTTGTAATCTTTGAGTTTGGAATCAATGAAAATGATTTAGATTCTCATCTTGATTGTTTGTTAGCGATTAGAACTTGAATATCAGGGAATAACACTTGGTATCAGAGCAGAAGAAATTCAGAAACAAGGATCGAAATCAAGAAATTTTGGTCGACTTTTTCAAGAACTTGCAAGGAACTGTTGAGATTTGATTTTTTCGATTTTGTATTGTTTTGGTCGTGTAATTGCTTGTTTTAGATTCGATTTGGTGTTTAGAACATATTGTGTTTGATTCTTTTTGTCTAATTCACACTGTTTGGACATGAATTTTGAATTTTTGTTGGATTTGAGTTCGAGTCTATATACGAACTGTTCTCATATCGAATTGTATTTTTAGTGTTTTAATCTGAAATTGTTCTATTGTAACCTGATCGAGTGATGAAATAGAATATTCGTATAAAGTTTCGAGATCAAATTCGAAGGTTTTGATGGATTTCAGTGGGAAAATCGATTTTTTGTTCGAAGAGCCCAAGAACGCGAAGATCAGTGAAACGCGCAAGTTCATCGAAAGAACGCGCAAGCTTCATCTGGAAGAACGCGCAAGTCGAAGGAAATTGATTTTTGGACAAAACGCGCAAGTCGTTATCTGCGAGTTCTAGAAACGCGCAGATCGAAGCCTTCGAGTTTGAAGTCTGGGAAAAATTTTCTAAGTGTTGGAACGCGCAAGCCATGGTTAGCGAGTTTGCTCAAACGCGCAAGTAGTGCCTAGCGAGTTTGGAAAACGCGCACGTCTCTATTAGCGCGTTTCATTGTGAATAGTTACTTGCGAGTTTCAACGACTAGCGAGTTTCAGCAATTAGCGAGTTTATCAAAACACGCAAGTCTTTGCGTGCGAGTTTCTCAAACACGCATGCTTAAGTCTGCGAGTTCTCTTTGAACAGTGGTTTGCGAGTTTACGCATCTGCGTGTTTCTCAGTGAATAGTAATCTGCGAGTTTCAAATTTTCATAGTGATCTACGTGTTTCCATACTTAGAATATTTTCTGAGAAATTTTCAAAATTGTAATATGGCCTTTAATAGTGAAATTTTTTTCTCTAGGGGCGCTGCCCCTCGACACCGCAAGGGCGTTACCCTTGACCCCACCCGCTAACCGGGTAGCGGGACCCCCGTGCTAAGTTTGCGGAGGGGGACATAGTTCTGATTGTGATAAAAAATTTCTGAATTTTTATTTCAAGTTTTTTCTGTATTTTTGAGATTTCATTTGGATTAACGATCAAGTTCAAGTTCTTTTTGTAACAAATAATTCAAGATGGGATATTTTTCTGATGATGATGAAACTAAGATTGAAAAGCTGAAATTAGAGAACAAAAATCTTGCTTCCTCAGTTAACTACTACTCAAAGAGATCAAAGAAATATTCTGATGAAAGGAAGCTACTGAGAGAAGAAGTCAATGCTTTAAAGATAATTAATGAAGATCTTCTGAAATAGACTTCTGGGCTTAATGAAGAAAAGGTCTTGTTTTTGGAAGCTGAGAACACAAAGTTGACAAGCAAAATCTTTGACTTGGAATATCAGATTATCCAAATCCAGCAGCAAGCATCTGTTGAAACTTATGAGGAAAAGATTAAGAGTTTAGAAGATGCTAATGCTGAGCTTCGAAAGAAAATATCTGATTTGGAACAAAAGATGGTCAAAGATAAAGATGACTTTGAGAGTGAAAAGAAAACATTTGCAAAGAAGTTCTCAGAATTTTCTAGAAAATGTGCTGAAGAGAAGAAGACGGTTGAGCTTAAATGCATTAAGATTTCTCAACAAATTTCTGATTTTGAGAAAGTGATCATTATTGAAAGAGAAAAGTTTGCAAAGGATAAAAAGGAAATTGAACAGAAGAACGTTGGATTTTTTAAAGAGATATCTGATGGACGAAAGAATGTGGAAAAAGATTTTGAAGAAGAAAGAAATATATTTGAGGAAGAAATCAAGAAGCTTACT
This sequence comes from Arctium minus, assembly GCA_954870635.1. NCBI lineage: Eukaryota > Viridiplantae > Streptophyta > Magnoliopsida > Asterales > Asteraceae > Arctium > Arctium minus. Next base: position 114,482,531 of record OX941080.1, on the reverse strand, counting down.
AAGAAGTTATCTGGACTGTCTGAGAGTGCACTGAAAGAGCAGATAACGAAGTCTGAATTCAAGGAGAAGATTGACCTACTCATTGAAGAAAGAGACAGTTTATCTTTAAAGATAAAAGAGCTTGAAAAGATTGTTTCAAAGGTGGTGGTGACTGAGCATACGACTCTAGAGTCCAAAATCCACTCACCTAGAAATAGTTCAGTTGGTTCTTTCAAGACAGCTGCAAGCTCATATCAGAAAACTGTTTCTTCAAGAAGGTTAATTAATTCATTTGATCAGATTCGTACAACTAACATTTTCTATGATTGGAAAATAGATGGTTCAGGTACACATAGAAGGAGAAGAAAAAGATATGAAAAAGAGAAGCTGGTTTGGAAGGTAAAACCAGTTGAAGATGAGAAGAATAATGAGAAGAAGGAAGAAAAGAAAGAAAATAAGGAAGAGAAGTCAGGTAACAAATCATTTGTATCTGCCTCAAATGCAAAGAATAACAAAGTGCTGAAAGGTAAACCTGATCTTGCTTATTCGAGAGATCATTTGTTCAGGTTTTCAAAGAAAAGGTATTGTTCTTACTATAATACATATGATTTTGTTCATAAGTCAAGTGATCATTTCTGGTATGGTTCTTATTCAGTTACTCCCAATAGAACTGCAACTCACAAATATGGACCCAAATACCAGTGGGTACCAAAGCCGAAAGTTGATTCTGTGTTGCAGGCACCTACTGTCAAGGGGGAGTAAGAGAACTGAAGGCTTCTAAGTAAATAAGCTTAGGACCCGTACTTCAACGGAGTTTGACTTCTAAACACAACAGTTTAGGACTCGTACTTAAAAGTTGAAAAAAAAAGAGATGGTACTCCCGGGCTGAGAAGAGATTGTACTCCGAAACTCGAATGAAGAAATCAACCGTCAAGGGGGAGTACATTATTTTTCTGAACATTATGCATTTGAAAGATATGACGAATTACATTCCAGAAGGAGTTGTAGATCTCTATCATGTGCTTTTCACTGATAAATTTCTTGATGCATAATTTCAGGGGGAGTAAAAGGATTATGATTTCTGATTATTTCAGATCAGAACTCGTACTTTAATAGTTTTACTGCTTTATGTCATTTACATTTGAATAAATTTTGTGAATAAATTGGTTTTGATTAGACTTTAAGACTGTTGCAGAATGAGAGAAGCTGACACGATCATATCTTTTTGACTTCAGCTGACTTCATGATATTTAAGACTGAACAACTAAGGTTTAATTTCTTATCTTAATATCTCATATGGTTGAAAGAAGGACAACTTTCAGTCATAAGAAAACATTTTCTTAAATGTTCAAACCACTTCCTGATTCTTAAACAGATTTCATGAATTGGAAGTGTGATTTTAAATGTTTTCATTGTTAAATGTGCTAAAATGATTAATAAACCGTGTGTTTCCAAAGATAAATACTTGTGTATTGTCTTTTCGTATACTTTCAAGTATTCACACACACCGGTTTCATTTCTTTTTCAAATTGTTCTTACCATGTCTCATATTTGAAACATAATTTCGATGGTAAGACACCCCGCTTGTACTTCAATGAATTTTGAGCCTCATTTCATTTCGAAGCATTCATTTCAAGAATGTCTATATTTTTGTTTCATATAGATTATATCCATTATTCTTGACCATAAGCCTTAATTGCTATATCATTTCATTTCTGATCATTTTCATACAATGTCAGATTTTCAAACAAGTCTTTTGCATTCATATCTATTCATTCAATATACTTGTTTCAAAATACTTCAATGTTTCAAAATGATCATATCTTCATGATTATATCATCTGAGCATACACTTTATCTGACATTTGTGTATGAGCTTTAAATGATAAAGCTAAATCATCTTAGCAACACATGCTTTCTAGGACTTCATGGGTTATTTGTGCTAGGAATTAACTGAACTTCTATGAAATCACGTTCACCAGCGATTTATACCCAAGAAGTTAATCCTTAGTGATTGAGTGTGAGGAGTCTATAAAGAAATGAGTGTGGGTGTGACGAGGTAAAATGGAAATGAGAGATTGGTTAGTAGTGAGCTTAATGATCAAAAGAAAGAGGGTGTGAGAATAGAGTAAAAGAATATTAAACTCTGCACCAACTACTTTCTGAGTCGGGCAGCCAAATTACTAGTGTTTCACAACTCTTTGGTGAACGTTATTGAAATAGGCAACTAGCCCATGCCAACTCTTGATTAATACCCCACCAACCACTCATTTTCTTCTTAAAAAGAAAATGTTTCATATTTTTCTGGGGATGCAGCATATTATCTATCTGGTTTTCATTTGGAAAATTTGGATATTGAAAAAGAAGGAAGTTTGCCCCACCTTCGCACTTCAATCATGCACATTGAGTTTGTGTTTATCTACTGTTGTCTCAGTGGTTTACACAATGTTGAGCCTTATTAAAAGCAATCATTCGTGCTTAATTCTTTCTACATGTGCATGAACACACAAAGAATTTGTTTCTTTGTCATAACATTCATAGAAATTGCCTTTGTGGTGTTTCGATGATTGGACGGAAGCCCTGGGGGAGTGATCATAACAAAAGATCCTTTATATTGTGTATTCGTTACACACAGTGACTTCGTGTTACTGACAGGCATGTTAACTGATTCATTTGTTGATTCAGGTGTTACACGATTATTTTGTCTAGATTTGAAAAGATCTGGATGAATAAATTGTTCGGATTGATAATGAATCAGAGGATCAGTTTGAAAGATCAGTGGTCAGAAAGATTTCAAAGACATTTCTTGGTGAAAGTTTTGATGATATTGATGCTCTAATCATCAAAAAGGGGGAGAAGATAAAGTTTGAAGAAATGTCCATTACAAGTATTTGTTTCAAGAGATGTTTGAAAAGGAAAGTTTAATTCAAGATTTGATTGAACTGAAAGACTTTGAAGATTATTTGCTGAAGCAAGTCGTGCTAAATCTGAAGATAATTTCTTTCTGAAGTTTGAAAGAGTATTGTGATAGTTCTGAAGAAATTATTGAAGATTGTTTCTACCATCTTTGGGAGAGAATTTTTCTGAGACTTATCAAAGAGGAATTTCATAGTGTTAAGGGGGAGTTTGTAAATCATATTTGTATAAAAGGGGAGATTACAAGAGAAGATAAAGGTTGATCAAAGAGGGAGCTTAATCAAATCGAGCTTAAAGAGAAAAGATCGCATTGCTAAATCTTTTAGTAATGATCTTGATCCAAAGGGTGAGATTGTTAGACCAAGTATTTATTGGATTCAAGATCATTAAAGATTGAAGACAGAAGTGAAGAAGTCAAAGCTGGAAAAGTCAACTCTCATCAAAGTCAAAGTCTTTTGTTAATAAAGTCAAAGTCAATGTAATTGTATTTGTTTGTTTTCTTTGTAATTGTCAAGGGTATAAATAGTCTTTGTTTGTCTTTGTAATCAGATGTACATGAATCAGACAGAGAGCAGATTAGAGAAGAGTTCATAGTATATCATTCTAGAGAGAGAATGTTGTAATTTGTAATCTTTGAGTTTGGAATCAATGAAAATGATTTAGATTCTCATCTTGATTGTTTGTTAGCGATTAGAACTTGAATATCAGGGAATAACAGAAGATGTTTCAATTTGATTGGGGAAGCAACAAATACTCTATCTTGTCTTCATTCAGAAGATTTGGATATTGAGAAAGAAGGAAGTTTGCCCCACCTTCGCACCTCGTTCATGCACAATTGAGTCCGTGTAATACTGTTGTTGTCTGAATGATTTACACACATTTTGAGCCTAATATAAAGCAAAATGTTTTAAATTCTTTCATACACAATCACGCACACACAGAAAATATGTTTTTCTGTCAGAACGTTCATAGAATTACCTTGTGTTATTCGATGATTGAATGGAAGACCTGGGGAGTGAACATCAATAAAACTACTTGTATAATACATTCGTTGTACTAAGTAGCTTTGTGTTGATTACAGGCATTTTAATTGATTCATTTGTTGATTCAGGTTTACACTCTTATTTGTCTGAATTTGAAAAGATTCGGATGAATATATTATGAATTGACGGATGTTCAGAGGCTCTTTTGGAAAGAACAGTGGTCAGAATATGGTGACATTTCTTGATGAAAGTTTTGATGATTTCGCTACTCTACGTCATCAAAAAGGGGGAGACATTATTCCAAGAAATGTTGGAATTTGAGGATGGAGAATGGTCAGAATGAAAGAGAAAGTTCAAGAGTCCAGAAAGTTTGATGAAATTTGCTGAAATTTTCTTTGAAGATTATTTGCTAAAGCAAAGTGAGCTGAATCTGAAGGAAATTTCTTTTCTGAAGTCTGAATGAGGTTTCCATAACCTTGAGGGAGATTGTTAAAAATTCTTCAAGAAGATAATTACAGATTTTAGGGAAGATTGCTGAAAATCTGAAGACACTTCAAAGAAAGGGAAGATTGATTTTGAACAGATTTACTCAAAGGGGGATATTAATTTTTTCAAAAGAGAATTGTTCATCTAGAATGTAAAGAGGAAGATCATTCTTTGATGCTGAAATTCGTTTTTAATACGAAGGGGAGATGACATGATTATCTTTGTGAAGATGCTAAAGTGAAAGTTTGAATTCGTTAAAGATCATACAAGGGAAGAGATTGCTCGTTAATGCTAAATTTCATTTTGAAGATGATATTGAATCCAAAAGGGGATATTGTTAGTGCACAAATACGTTGGATCCAAGATCATGGGAATTAAAAGTCAAAGTTCAAGTCAACTCCCAAGTCAAAGCCTCAAGAGCAAAGGTCAAAGTCAACTTACTTAAAGAGGAAAGTCAAGTCAAAGCTAGCTTAGCTTAGTTAGTTTTGTTAGTTTGTATTTGCTTTGAAATAGATGTAGGTATAAAAGCTTTTCTTGTCCCTTGTTAGACTTGTAGTACATATTGAGAGAATACATAATTCGTATTCTTGAGAGAGAAATATTGTAACTTTGAGAGCATTTGTAATCTGTGATTTGAATCAATTATATATGGCTATTTTGATTGAATATCCTTGTTCATCTTGATCGATTTGCACATCAAGGGACACACAAGATCTTCAAACCACGTCAGAGTAACAAATACTCCAATGACACTCTCATCAAGATAAGGGCCACGATAATCAAATGGATGGGAACTGAAAGAGTGCAGAGGGGGCCTGCAGAGGATATGATAAGTGACATAAACACACAGTTGAAGTTCAGGGATCTCATCTTCAGCATGCGCAAAACAATAGTTGAAAGTTTTACCTAGCCGATAGATAATTTTCCTCAATAGTTTCTTTCGTAACATGTACTTGTAATTTTCCTTTTGTTTATCTTCTGTAAATGCCATTATGGTATATGTTTAAATATGAATGAAATTTTTCTTCAGAGGATGAGTTCCTTTCACCTCTTGTTTCTTACTTAGCCAAAAGCACTCAACTTCCAAAATTTTATTTTTCAATACTTAAGGGGAGATTGTTAGCTTCAATTGTCATTCTTAGAAGTATTGAAAAATAGGCTAAGTATAGGAACCACATAAGACATCTGCTGCATACACCAAGACTCAACAGAAGCACAAGATCAGAGCCTCTGTCGGCTAACTTCAGAAGAAGAACTTAACCTGAAGATCATCATCTGACCGTAGAGCCTCTGTGACCCTTCACAGAGCCTCTATGGTGGGAACTTCTGGAGGAAAAAGACTTGTATGATTCTTGAAGAAACAAGACCATGTGCCTCTTATGTGCCCCTGTTGTACGAAGATCCTCAAGATCAAATAGTACGCACACGATGGATTACTTTCTAGGTGCACTAAAACGCTTCCACAAACGCTTCCACATCTTAACATGTTTTGCATATTTTTCGTTTATATCATTGTTGAGCTAGATTGGGCACCAACATCGAAGATGAGAAATACATAAATAATTATAAATTAGTTCAAGCATAAAATGACTAAAGTTCATGACTAAATTGAAGGTATGTCGAAGTGACCAAAACCTATACAAAACAAACCACATGAGTTGATTTGTATTAAATAAAGAGTAAACTCTAATTTTGGTCCCTGAGGTTTAGTGAAATCTTTGAAAGTGGGACCTGAACTTTGATAAGTCTAGAAATCATCCTTGTGGTTTTCATTTTGCTCTAAAAGTGGTCCTCGTCACTAACTCCGTTAATGTTGTCCGTTAAAAGAGGGGTATGTTTGTCTTTTCCATTACTTATAATTCTCTTTTTAATAAATTAAATATATAAATATTTTGTATTTCTTATATTATATATTATATATATAATCTCACAGGTCGTTCCCCTTCCTCGGTCGTTCCCCGACAGTGCCTTCCCCTTCCCCAATCGTTCCCACTCCGGTGACCTAAAGAAGACAACTTCGAAACGCTTCCTTCTCTGGCCAAAGAAGATACAATAGACGAAGTCATCGACTGTGTTGGTCAGAATATGCTAAGGATGGATACTACTGCTAGTTGAAAGGTATTACTATTGCTTGTAATTTTAATACTGCTAGTAGAATTAATACTGCTTGAAAAGTTAGTACTGCTACTTGAATAGTTAGTACTGCTTGAAGAGTTAGTACTGCTAGTAGTTAATACTGTTGAAGATTATTACTGCAAGAATGGTTAATACTGCTCAATGATTAATACTGCTAAAAGAAGAGAAGGTTAGTGCTGTTTCTAAAGATTCAGAAGACTTGAAGATAAAGATGAGTTGGAGAAATGGTTGAAGATAATTATGGTATTGATGCTGAAGATCAATTTTATTTTGATAATTATCTTGTACTCAGTCTTGTATGTATAGTATAGAAGTCTTTGTTAGAATTAACAATTATTCATACGTTTTTGTTTAGAGAGAATTAACCTCAAAAATAGTTTAGATCCTTTCTATAGAGAAGTATAGAACGTCTGTTGAGCCTGTTAAACAGATTGAGGTTTTGTGTGTAATCATTAAGTTTTATGCAATATAAACTTATGATTTGAAGTTCTATATACTGTTCCATTGATTTTCTGTTAAAGTGGTTTTCCGCAACTTTTTTAACTTAAGTTTCTGAGTGTGTTATTTAAATTCTTGTTGAGTTTCGATCCTGTCAAGTGGTATCAGAGCTAGAAAATTCAGAAACTTTTAATCATGGACAGTTCAAGCGATAGTGTTTTGGTATCAAAGGTTCCCATGCTCAAACCCTATGAGTTTGACATGTGGAAGATCAGAATCAAGCAGTACATTCTTCTCACAGACTTCTCAATGTGGGACATCATTAAGAATGGTCCTTCTGATGGAGGAAAGATGGATGCAGAAGGAAAGAGACCTCCACCAAAGACAGATGGAGAGAGAAAGTTGAGGCAAACAGAGATGAAAGCTTTGAGCACTCTGCTTTTGGCTATACCTAATGAGTATCAACATCAATTCTGTAACTGTTCTGATGCACAAATTCTTTGGAATTCTCTGGAGAAAAGATTTTCTAGTACCAAAAGTACCAAGAGAAATCAGAAGGCCATCCTAAAGCAGCAGTATGAAAACTTCATGTCCACAAAGAATGAGTCCATGACTCAAACTTTTGATAGATTTAATAAGCTAATTGGTGAATTGGCTACTGTTGGTGTCCAGATAGATCAAGATGATGTTAACAGAAATTTTTTAAGATCTCTTGGTGATGAATGGACTATGTACACTGTCTCCTTCAGACAGAATGACCAATTGGAGGACAAGGAATTGGATGACCTCTATTATGACCTTAGGGTGTTTGAAGCAGAGGTAGAAGCAAAGAAGAGGCCCTCTGGATACTCATACAATGCTGCTCTTTTATCATCCTCTACTGATTCTGCTGCTAACTGAGAATCAGTTAATGTTGACCATGGATCAAAGCAAGATGGATCCAATGACTCAGTTTTAGAATCTTTTCTAGCCAGTCATGCTAATTCCTCTCTAATTAATGATGACTTAGAACAGATAAATGCTGATGATCTGGAAGAGATGGACATCAAGTGGCAGATGGCTATGCTGACTATGAGGGTAAAAAGATTCATCAAAAGGACTGGAAGGAACAACTTTGCTCAGAAAAGAGAAGATGGGGTTGGATTTGATAAATCCAAGGTTGAATGTTACAAGTGTCACAAGTTGGGGCACTTTGCAAGAGAATGCAGAAGTGGAATGCCTCAACAGCATGCTAGCAACCATCAACCATCCCATCCCACTAGCTTAAACAGTAGGCACTCTTCTCAAGCTCTTGTTTCCCAAGAAGGAATGGGATTTGATTGGAGTGACCAAGCAGAAGAAGCAACTCAGAATCATTCTTTAATGGCTAAAGTTTCAGAGTCAGCAAGCACTGATATTCCCACAGAGGTAACTTATAATCTTTTCTCTAAAACCTGTATTGAAACTGTTAAAAAGTACAGGGATCACAATCAAAGTATGTGTGATGACCTTAAAAGGTTAGAGAAAGATAGAAGAGAGTATGTCTGATTGTTGAAAGGTTTGAAGAACAAATTAAGTCTTACCAGGCTAATGAACTTCAACATTCCTATGATACAAACTACTGGAAGTGGGAGAAAAATCAGTTAGAGGTTAAGCTTAAAAAGTCTGAAGAGGAATGTGAGAAGATAAGGAGTGATTTTGAAAAAGCAAAGATGGACATTGAGAAATATTCCAATGCTTCTAAAGCAATGGACTCACTCTTAAAAACTCAAGTCCATGACAAACTTAAAAGAGGAATAGGATATAACACCACCCCTCCACCATACAACAATAACTATATCCCTCCTACATCAGATCTATTAGAAAGACAGAACAAGAAAGAACTACCTGAAGGAGCCACTAAATTAGATCCTTTAGACAAAGTAGTATTTGAGACAGATTCTGATGAAGAGGACTCTGAGAGTAAGAAGGAGAAAGATCAAAAAGATATTCCCCTATAAAACCACATATTGACAAATGAAAGAGGCGGAAACCTTTTGTCAAGAGTGAGAAAGTAAAGTCTGGGGAAGAGACTATTAAGAATGTAAGAGCTGAGACCTCTGAGAGAGGGAAGGGAAAGGCACAGGGAGTTCATTACATGCAAACTACTATTGTTAATCCCTGTACTTGTAAACAGAATCAGCCCCAACAACATGATAAAACAAGGGGAAATCAAAGAAATAGAAATAATCAATGGGCTTTAAAACAAGGAATTGATCTGAGAAAAATTAACAGACCAAAGCCTTGTTTTATCTGTGGCAAGATAAATCATCTAGCCAAACACTGTTATTTCAATCCTATTAACCAAAGGATCAGTTTTCAAAGAAATATACAAAATCTTGTTGGTTATAGGAAGCAAATAAGGAATAATATGGCTGAGAATGTGAGAAGGGCACCTATAAAATCTCATGCTTAGAATAAGTTTGCTAATTCTAAGAAAAATACTCCAAACAAGCCTATGAGTAAATCAAAGACAAAGAAAGCAAACAAATTTGTCCAGGTTTGGGTTCCAAAAGTAAAGAAATCTATTAGTATTGCTACTTCAAATAGTACTGCTGACAGAAATAATGTTGCTGTAAGCATTACTACTGCTAACCCAGTTAGTACTGCTAATAAAGTTAGTACTGCTAACCCAATTAGTACTGCTAATGATATTAGTACTGCTAACAAAGTTAGTACTGCCAATCAAGTTAGTATTGCTTTCAGTAACAGACCCATTATTGTGACAAAGTATTCAAGCAATAAGATTTCTCAGTGTGATAATCTCATCCAATCTGAATATGAATATGTTGATGAGAATGGAAAACCCAAGACCACTTTGGCTTGGGTTCCTATTAAAAACTAACTGCTTTATTAAATGTGCAGGGCAACCAACAGCTCAAGGGAAGGAGCATTTGGCATGTGGATAGTGGTTGTTCCAGGCACATGACAGGTAACATGGCCTACCTTCAAAACTTCAAAAGAATTGATGGAGGACATGTTGCTTTTGGTGATAATCCAGCAGGTGGTAAGATAAGTGGAAAAGGTAATGTGTCAAAAGGTAAGATGATCTTTGAGGATGTATACTATGTTGAGCAATTGAGATACAACCTGTTAAGTGTATCACAGGTCTGTGACAGGAAACATAGCATATTATTCACTGATACTGAATGTATCATCCTTGCTCCAGGATTCAAGGTAGTTGATGAAAGTATGATACTACTTAGAACTCCTAGAAAGGACAATGTTTATTGCTTAGATTTGGAGAGTGTAGTTTCTGATTCATCTTTAAACTGTTTATTTTCAAAAGCCTCTTTAGATGAATCATCTCTTTGGCATAGAAGGATGTGTCACATGAACTTTAAAACAATGAACAAACTTGTGAAAAACAACCTTGTAAGAGGTTTGCCACAAAAGGTATTTTCATGTGATGATCATTGTGTTGCATGTCTTAAAGGCAAGCAGCACAAAACTTCTCATAAGTCCAAAAAGATAAATACAATCTCTTCACCTCTTAATTTACTGCATATGGATCTGTTTCGCCCTACAAATGTGATGAGTATTGGTAAGAAATCCTACTGCTTAGTTATTGTTGATGATTTCTCTAGATTCACTTGGGTCTATTTTCTGAGGACTAAGGATGAGACAAGTGGACTGATCAAATCCTTTGTTCTTAGAGTTGAAAACCAAACAAATCTAAGAGTTAAAGTCATTAGGTCTGATAATGGAACTAAATTTAAAAATAATGACCTAAACAGCTTCTGTGAGGAAAAAGGCATTGAGAAATAATACAGTGCTCCTAGGACTCCTCAACATAATGGTGTTGCTGAAAGGAGAAATAGGACTCTGATAGAAGCTGCTAGATCTCTGTTGGCAGATTCAAAACTTCCAATCACTTTTTGGGCAGAAGCAGTTAATACTGCCTGCTATGTTCAAAACAGAGTTCTAGTAGTAAAATCTCAAGACAAGACACCCTATGAGCTTTTTAAAAAGAAGAAACCTTTTATTGGATTTTTCAAACCATTTGGGTGTCCTTGCACAATTCTCAATACCAAAACTCACCTAGGCAAGTTTGATAGCAAAGCTAAGGATGGGTTTCTTGTTGGTTATTCATCTCAAAGTAAGGCCTACAAAGTTTTTAACACCTCTTCTAGGATTATTGAGGAAAGTGACAATGTCAAATGCAATGAGAACACACCAAATCAACTTGGTTCAGGTCCTGATTGGCTATTTGACATTGATTCACTGACTAATTCTTTGGGTTTCAGTGATGAGCATAATGCAGGAACAGGGACAGAAAAGGCACAAGTACAAAGACAAGAGTTTGTGTTGTTCCCAACACCTACTGCTGATCCTGTTGAATTCTGTGACCAAGCTAAGAAAGATACTTCAGATTCAAAGGACACTGAACCAGCTCAGAATGAAGAGGACGGAGGTGAAAAGGAAGATCAGCCCTCAGAATCAGGAATCAAATGTCCTGAGATGCCAGTTTTGGAAGAGAATGACACAGATGATGATTCTTCAGTGTATGGTGGAAGCTCTCCAGAAAAGAATGTCACAAATATTGAAGTCAATCTTAATGAAGAGGTTGTCAATGCTACAAGAACTCAGAAGAATCATCCTCTTCAATTAGTGATTGGTGACATCTGTTGGGTCTGAAATGCTCTAAGGATGGTTAATACTGCTAGACATGACTATTACTACTGCCTGAGGAAGTTAGTACTGCCAGATCACAATTACTACTGCTTGAAGGATTTAATACTACTGAGACAAAATTAATACTGCTTGCTGAGATTAATATTGCTAGTTCAGAATTAATACTGCTCATGAAGATAGTGCTGCTTATGAGATGAAGACTCCGTATGGGAATGAAGACAGCTGTATAGATTGAAGCTAAAGTAAAGGAGATAATTATGGACTGAAGATCAATTTAATTTGATAATTATCTTGTAATCAGTCTTGTATATATAGTATAGAAGTATTTGATAGATTAATTCAATATGTTTTGTTAGAGAGAATTAACCTCAAGATAAATAGAATCCTTTCTATAGAGAAGTATAGAACGTCTGTTGAGCCTGTTCAACAGATTGAGGTTTTGTGTGTAATCATCAAGTTGAATCAATATAAACTTGTGATTTGAGTTTTATATATTGTTCCATTGATTGTTAGTGTTAAAGTGTTTTTCCGCAACTTCTTTAGTATTGATTCTGAGTGTGTGTGAATTAAATTCTTGTTTGAGTTACGATCCTGACAAGTGGTATCAGAGATTTGTTAAACTCAGAAAAACAACAATCATCATGGACGGTTCAAGTGATAGCATTCTGATCTCAAAGTTTCCAATGCTCAGATCTAATGAGTTTTACATGTGGAAGATTAGGATCAGGCAATACATTCTTCTCACAGATTACTCCATGTGGGACATCATTGAGAATGGCCCATCTAATGAAGGAAAGATTGGTGAAGATGGAAAAAGAATCCCACCAAAGACGGATGGAGAGAGGAAGATAAGGCAGATAGAGATGAAAGCCTTGACCACACTGCTCTTGGCTATACCTAATGAGTATCAACACCAATTCTGTAACTACACTGATGCCCAGATGCTTTGGAATGCTCTAGAGAAGAGATTCTCTGGTATCAAAAGTACCAAGAGAAATCAGAAGGCAATATTGAAGCAACTGTATGAAAACTTCATGTCAACTAAGAATGAGTCAATGACTCAAACTTTTGACAGGTTTAACAAGTTGATTGGTGAACTAGCTATTGTTGGAGTGCAGATTGATCAAGATGATGTAAACAGAAAGTTCTTAAGGTCCCTTGGAGATGAATGGACCATGTATACTGTCTCCTTCAGACAGAATGACAAGCTGGAAGACAAAGAACTAGACGATCTTTATAATGACTTAAGGGTGTTTGAGGCTGAAGTTGAAGCCAAGAAGAGACCATCTGGATACACTCATAATGCTGCTCTTTTATCATCTTCTTCTTCTACTGATTATGCTGCTAATACAAAATCAGTTAGTACTGCTTATGTATCAAAGCAGGATGTATCTAATGACTCTGTATTACAAGCTTTTCTTGCTAGTCATGCTAATTCTGGTTTAATTAATGATGATCTTGAACAAATTAATGCAAATGACCTTGAGGAGATGGATATAAAGTGGCAGATGGCCATGCTAACTATGAGGGTCAAGAGATTCATAAAGAGGACTGGAAGGAACAACTTTTCTCAGAGGAGAGAAGATGGTGCTGGGTTTGACAAGTCAAAGGTGGAGTGCTACAAGTGTCACAAAATGGGACACTTTGCAAAAGAATGCAGAGGAGGAATTCCTCAACAACATGGCAGCAACCATCAGCAAGCACATTCCTCAATCTTCCAAAACAACAAAAACTCCACTCAAGCTCTTGTTTCTCAAGAAGGAATGGGATTTGATTGGAGTGATCAAGCAGAAGAAGTTGTTCAGAATCAAGCCCTGATGGCAGAAGTCTCAGAATCTTCAAGCACAGATATTCCAACAGAGGTAAAAACTAAATTGTGCACTAAAGAGTGTCTTCAGACTGTACAAAAGTACAGGGATCATAACCAAAGCATGTGTGACGATCTTAAAAGGTTAGAGAGAGATATAAGAGAGTATAAAGTAATTGTTGAGAAGTTTGAAGATCAAATCAAGGCTTACAAGGCCAATGAACTTCAGCACTACTATGACACAAATTACTGGAAGTGGGAGAAAAATCAATTAGAGATTCAAATAGAAAAGTCTAAAGAGGAGTGTGAGAAGATAAAAAGTGAGTATGAGAAAGCTAAGCTTGACATTTAGAAGTTTTCTTATGCATCCAAAGCAATGGAATCTTTGCTTAAAGCTCAAGGTCATGATAAGATCAAGAGTGGTATAGGATACAATGCAACACCTCCACCTTATAACAATAATTACATCCCTTAGAAAACCAAAATAAGGAGTACTTACCTATAAGAGCAACAGAAGTAGATCCTATAGATAGTGTGGTGGTTGAAGAAGAGAATGAGGAAGAGAATTCTGAGAGTAAGAATGTAGAAGAGATTCCTGTAGAAAATCATATTCTTACCAATGAAGGGGGGGTAAACCATTCATCAAGAGTGAAAAGGTGGATAGCTCAAAGAGAGAAAAGGGAAAGGTACAGGGAGTCCACTATATCCAGACCACAGTTGTGAATCTCTGTACATGATAAAACAAGCGGTAATCAAAGAAACTGGAATAATCAGTGGGCACATCTGAGTAAAATCAATAGACCAAAACCTTGTTTTATTTGTGGAAAGCTTAATCATATTGCAAAGTACTGTTATTTCAATCCTATGAACCAAAGGATAAATTTTCAAAATCCTGTTATACAAAACCCTGTTGGTTATAGGAATCAAAAAAGGAATCATATGACTGAAAATGTAAAAAGAGCACCTATAAAATCTAATGCTCAAAACAAGTTTGCAAAATCAAAGAAAAATACTCCAAATAAGTCAAGGAGTAACTTAATTAAGAAGAAAGCAAACAAATTTGTCCAGGTATGGGTTCCAAAAATAAAGAAAGCTGTTAGTACTGCTACTTTAAATAGTATTATTGACATAAATAATGCTGTTGTAAGCAATAGTACTGCTAACCCAATTAGTACTGCTAATGATGTTAGTACTGCTAACAAAGTTAGTACTGCCAATCAAGTTAGTACTGCTTCCAGTAACAGACCCATTATTGTAACAAAGTATTCAAGCCATAAGATTCCCCAGTCTGAAAAGCTCATCAAAACTGATTGTGAATATGTTGATGAGAATGGGAAACCCAAGACCACTTTGGCTTGGGTTCCTATTAAAAACTAACTAATCTACTTTATGTGCAGGGCAAACAACAGCTAAAAGGGAAGAGCATTTGGCATGTTGATAGTGGTTGCTCTAGGCACATGACAGGCAACAAGTCCTGCCTACAAAACTTCAAAAGAATTGATGGAGGACATGTTGCATTTGGTGATAATCCATCTGGAGGAAAGATTAGTGGAAAAGGTATTGTGTCAAAGGGTAAGATGACATTTGAGGATGTCTACTATGTTGAGCAATTGAGATACAACCTGTTAAGTGTATCACAGGTTTGTGACAAGAAACATAGTATATTGTTTAATGATACTGAATGTATTATCCTTGCTAAAGGGTTCAAGGTAGTTGATGAAAGTATGATACTACTGAGAACACCAACAAAGGACAATGTTTATTGCTTGGATTTAGAGAATGTATCTAATGATTCATCATTTAATTGACTATTTTCAAAAGCTTCTGTTGATGAATCATCTCTTTGGCACAGAAGGATGTGTCACATGAACTTTAAAACAATGAATAAACTTGTGAAAAACAACCTTGTAAGAGGTTTGCCACAAAAGGTATTTTCATGTGATGATCACTGTATTGCTTGTCTTAAAGGCAAACAACACAAATCTTCTCATAAGTCCAAAGAGATAAATACAATCTCTACACCTCTCCAATTATTGCATATGGATCTGTTTGGTCCTACTAATGTGATGAGTATTGGCAAGAAATCTTTAGCTTAGTTATTGTTGATGATTTCTCTAGATTCACTTGGGTCTATTTTCTGAGGACAAAAGATGAGACAAATGGACTGATCAAATCCTTTTTTCTCAGAGTTAAAAACCAAACAAATCAAAGAGTTAAAATCATCAGGTCTGATAATGGAACTGAATTGAAAAACCATGATCTAAACAGCTTCTGTGAGGAAAAAGGTATTGAGAGACAATACAGTGCTCCTAGGACCCCTCAACAGAATGGAGTTGCGGAGAGGAGAAATAGGACACTGATTGAAGCTGCAAGATCCCTGTTGGTAGATTCAAAACTGCCAGTTACATTTTGGGCAGAAGCAGTTAATACTGCTTGTTATGTTCAAAACAGTGTTCTAATAGTTAAATCTCAAGGCAAGACACCATATGAACTTTTTAACAAGAAGAAACCTTTTATTGGATTTTTCAAACCATTTGGGTGTCCTTGCACAATTCTTAATACCAAAACTCAGTTAGGCAAGTTTGATAGCAAAGCAGATGATGGATTTCTGGTTGGTTACTCATCCCAAAGTAAGGCTTTAAGAGTATTTAATACCTCTTCTAGAATAATTGAGGACAGTGACAATGTCAAATGCAATGAGAGCACACCAAATAAACTTGGTACAGGCCCTGATTGGCTTTTTGACATTGATTCACTGACTAATTCTTTGGGTTTCAGTTATGAGAATAATGCAGGAACAGGGACAGAATCAGTACAAGACAAAAGACAAGAGTTTGTGTTGTTCCCAATCTCTACAGCAGATCCTAATGAACTCTGTGTTCAAGAGAAGAAAGATGCTTCAGATTCAAAGGATACTGAAACTGCTCAGAATGAAGAGGAGAGAGGTGAAAAGGAGGATCAACTTTTGACTTCAGAACATCTAGAACCTGAGATGCCTGCATTGGCAGAAGATGATACTGATGATGAGAACTCCTCAGTGTTTGGTGGCAGATCTCATGAAAAGAATGACTCTAATCTGGATGCAGAGATTAATGAAGAGACTATTCATCAAACAAAAGTGCATAAAGATCATCCTCCTCAGTTGGTGATTGGAGACATCAATTCTCCAATCATCACAAGGAATCAAAGTAAGTTGGGAGGATTAAAAGACATACAATCAGACTTACTATCTTGCTTTCTATCTCAGGTTGAGCCCAAAAAGGCACATGATGCAATGAAAGATCCAAGCTGGATAGAAGCAATGCAAGAGGAGCTGCTACAGTTTGTACTTCAAAATGTATGGGATTTGGTAGAACTGCCTAAAAGGACACAGAGCTATAGGGACAAAATGGATTTTCATAAACAAAAAGGATGAGAGAGGGATAGTGATCAAGAACAAGGCTAGATTGGTAGCACAGGGGTACACTCAAGAAGAAGGAACTGATTATGAAGAGGTTTTTGCTCCAGTTGCTAGGATTGAGGCAATTAGGCTGTTTTTAGCCTATGCTTCTTTCATGAAGTTCAAAGTCTACCAAATGGATGTGAAAAGTGCTTTTCTATATGGCAAAATTGAAGAAGAAGTATATGTCTGTCAGCCTCCAGGGTTTGAAAATCCCAAGTACCCTGACAGAGTATACAAATTGAAGAAAGCACTGTATGGACTACATCAAGCACCAAGAGCTTGGTATGACACATTGTCTACCTATCTCTTGGAAAATGGTTTTGAGAGAGGAATCATTGACAAGACTCTGTTCATTCAAAGGAAGAAGAAGGACATCCTATTAGTGCAAATCTATGTGGATGACATCATCTTTGGATCCACAAAAGATCAACTGTGCAGAGATTTTGAAGGATTAATACATAAGAGATTCAAGATGAGTTCTATGGGTGAACTTACTTTCTTCCTTGGGCTACAGGTTAAGCAGAAACAAGATGGAATCTTCATAAGCCAATCCAAGTATGTGTAGGATATTCTTAATAAGTTTGGATTCTCATACTCAAAGCCTGCAAGCACACCCATGGAGACACCCAAACAGATTACTGCAGATCTTGAGGGGGAGGATGTGGATGTTCATTATTACAGATCCATGATTGGCTCTCTCATGTATCTCACAGCTTCTAGACCAGATATCATGTTCCCTGTTTGTGTGTGTGCAACATTTCAAGTTAGACCAAAGCAATCACATTTTCATGCAGTCAAGAGGATATTCAGATATCTCAAAGGTCAACCCAGATTAGGCCTTTGGTATCCTCATGACTCACCATTTGACCTACTTGCATATTCAGATAGTGATTTGGGTGGAGCTAACTTGGACAGAAAGTCTACAACTGGAGGATGTCAGTTTTTGGGTGCAAGACTAGTATCATGGCAGTGTAAGAAGCAAACCACGGTGTCCACTTCAACAACAGAAGCAGAATACATAGCTGTTGCAAGCTGCTGCTCACAAGTTCTATGGATTCAGAATCAAATGATGGACTATGGTATGACATTTCTTCACACTCCTATTTTCATAGACAACAGCAGTGCTATTAGCATTGTTAATAATCCTGTCAAGCATTCCAAAACAAAGCATATAGAAATAAGGTACCATTTTATCAGATACTGTAATGAGAATAAACTAATTCAGGTTCAGAAAGTACACACAAGTAACTAGTTTGCTGATCTATTCACAAAAGCTTTTGATGTGGGTAGATTCACGTTCTTGGTCACAAGTGTGGGCATGATGAACAATGAATAAGTATATTCTCATTCTCTTTATGTACCTATATAGATTCCTCCTTATTTAGTTTCATTAAATTGGTGCTATTAACCCCCGTGTGTTTAAGTGTTTCAGGTTGTTTTGATTGGATACTTGGTACTTCTAGTTCAGTTAATACTGCTCACTATATTACTCATGAATATTTTTTCAAAAATGGTTAAGTATGGTTACGACTGCTAGGTGGTTTATACTGCCAGTGTAAAGTTACTACTGCTTGACTTATTTAATACTACTAATCAGGGTTAATACTGTTGGTCTGTGTTAATACTGCTAGTCTGTGTTAGTACTGCCAGTATGTGTTACTACTGCTAATATGAGTTAATACTGCGAGTTAGTTAATACTACTAGTGTACTTACTACTGCTTCAAAGAATTACTACTGCGGGGGTCAGTTACTACTGCTAATGTAAATTAGTACTGCTTTTAACTGTTTTATTGGTTGTATAAATACCCCCTTAGTCCGCCAAAAATCAAAACGACTCTTTGAATTTCTTGCAATTATTTATCTTCTTTCTCTCTCGCTCTCGCTAACGTTCTTGCTCTTCAAGCTCTTAACCCTAGTTCGCAGTCGAATCTTTCTCAAATGGCAGGTCTTGTATTTGTCGATGACCACAATGAGTTGGCAATGCTGAATAAGCCCAACCAAGCCGAAGGATTTCATCAGATTGTGGACTTCCTAAAATCCACACATATCGCCCACGCTTTAACGGTCAATCCCACAATCTATGTGGAGCATCAAAGACAGTTCTCGGCAAATGCCACCATCCATAATGAAGAGGGTACTCAGGTTATCAAGTCATGGGTTTGTGATAAACCCCTGACCATCTCGGAGGAGACCATTCACATTCATCTACTTTTAGATGATGCCTCAGGTATAACATCTCTACCCAAGGAAGATCTTTTTGAAAATGTAATCAGAATGGGATATGGAGGTCCCACTGAGGTATATAAGTTCTTCAAGAACAAATTTTCTCCTCAGTGGAGATTTTTTGTTCATACCCTCCAGCACTGCATTTCAAAGAAAACAACTGGCTGGAGTGAGTTCAGCAGTATTATTGCTTATGCTATGGTCTGCTTAGCAACCTCCAGGAAGTTCAATTTTTCGCAAATGATCTTAAATGACTTACTGTCAAACCTGGATACCAAAAGAAAATCTTTTTATATGTATCCCAGGTTTGTGCAAGCTATACTGAATAAGGAATTGACAGATTTACCTCATTTTAATGAGGTATATGTACCAAAGGTCCCAAAAGGGAAGGTGTTTTCTAATATGACGAGGACTAGTAAGGACTCCTCAGGTATTGACACACCATTGTTCTCTACAATGATGGGTGTGTCTCCTTCCCATGGTGAGGCATCAGTGTCAAAGCCCTCATCTAACAACCAAACTGATGACCTACCAACACCACTCATTTCTATTACCATCCCTCAGTCCCTTCTTAAAAAGCCAACTTCACCCATAACCAAAATATATATAAGGAAAAAGGTAAAGAAGGTTCCTTCCCTTCTTGTACCTTCACCCCCACACCCTTCAAGCCCTCTAATGGAGCATTCTCCATTAGAAAATATCGATAGGGAAACCACAGGGGTGTCTCCCAACCCCAAGAAGGTGCTCACTAAGGAGCAGGTTGAGCATATGGGCTGTAAGGCTCACACTACTGACTTTGCACAAAGTGCAGGGTAGGATAGTGTGAACATATCTAAGACCTTCCCCATGGCAACTTTGGGTGAGCAATCATCCAGAGGTCCCCGGTGCCAAGAAACCAAGGGGGTAGAAGGTGCCTCTGCTAGGAAGAGAACCCCTACTAAAACTTCCAGTGATCCTCCAAGGGTGGTAAACACACCTAAAGGTGGTGAGGATAGATATACCTATGATGAATTGATGGAAACGTTGGCAAATATAAATAAGGATGTCCTATCTCAGGGCAAATTCATAGAGGAGATGCAACAGATAATCCTCTCCCAACAGGTACAGATCAGCAACCTCAAGAAATTGGTTCTAAAGCAAGTGCAAAAGAAGAAAAGAACCAAGTTTATACTGAAGAAGAGGAGCATCCCTCATGATGCTTCCAAAAAGGGGGAGAATAAGGGGGAGTCAAGAACTGGATCTGACAAGCAAAGACCTGATGGGATGAAGTCTACTTTTGAGGGGGAGAAGGGCAAAGAAGCAGAAACTAGTAAAGAAGTACAAACAGAGCCAGCAGTAGAAACATTCAAGAAAGCAACATCAATTGGCTTAGCAGCAGTAACAGAGGCAGCAGTAGTAACAGGGATTTCTGTTGAAGAAATAGAGATAGCAGAAACCCTTCTAAACGCCAAAACAGACACTCCCAAAACCACTCAAAAGGCCAAGGGAGTGGAAATCAAAGAGGGAGGCCCTGAGCTAAAAAGGAAAGAAATTAGTGAGGCTGAACTGAAGAGGAAAGGAAAGGCAAAGGTGGATGAATCTGCAAAGCCACCAAAGAATCTAAAACAGATTGAACTAGATGAGGAACTGGCTAAGAAGCTGCAGGCTGAGCTACAACAAGAAGAAGAAACTCAGAAGGCCAAAGATAGGCAGATTGCTCTAGATCTGTCCACTAAACTGAAAGAGGAATATCAAAAGGGCTTGAAAGTTGCAGCTGAGGCCAAGAAAAGTACAGTGAAAGCATCCAAGCACAGACTGCCAGCAAAGATTCAGAAAAGACAACCTTCTAAGACCTATTTGGCCAATCAAGAAAGGAGAAAAATGATAAACTTTCTGAAAGGCTCAATTGGTGTAAAAGAAGAGATGTTTGGTAGCATGTCATACAGGAGAGTTGAAGAGCTATATAAAAAGGAAATGGCAAAGCTTCAAGGGGACTTCACTCAAAGGGTTGACTTTGAAAGACAAATGAAAGAGAGACATGATCTCAATATCCAACAACCCTTCCCTGAGAGTGAGGAAACCACTCCTTCAAAAGAAAAGGCTGAAGAAAAGAAGGAAGAACATGTTGCGGTGGAAGTCAAATATGTCAAGAGAGTGAAAACTATAGCTTCCAAGAAACTGTCTAAGAAGACAAGGGTTGCAGAAGTTGAGAAAGATACAGAACCATCTGTTATAGGTCAAGCTGAGCAATCAAGTCAAAGTGCACAGCAACCAAGTCAATCTAATGTGCATTTTGAACTTTACATGACTGTAACATATAATGATCCAGTGAAGGCAGATCCCATTTCAGTCCAAGCCCCTGAAATCATCCACTGGGATATTCTTGAAGATCAAGACAAAGAATATTTCAGAATCAAAAGAATGGGTGATCATTTTGAAGTATATTCTACTTGGGGGAAGATAGTCAGATGTTGTTTAAGGTCAGACTTGGAAGAAATGTTTAAAGTGGGAATGAATCTGTATGGGGATGTGCTGAAGACTCCAGGGATGAACATCAAGAAACTAGCAATGGAGTATTTATGCATGATGTTCAGTCCAGATTTTGTCAAGCATGTCATCAAAGATGTCTTGAAGTCTGTGGACAACTAGATGCTTATTGAAAGGTGTGGGGTGTATATCTTGACCATAGATAAAAGCTTTCTTGAATATTATCTGGTGGATAAGATATATGACCATACCCTAGCCAAGCTACAAGGGATGCTGAAAGCCAAACTAATCTGTCCTCAAGGCTCAGAAATGGCAAGGATTGTGGTTAGTAGGATCATCAATCAAAGCTTGGGTTTGGATCCTAATCTAGGGGTGTAAACTTAGGTTTTGAAAGCATCATGAAGACCAGTTTTTGAAGAACTTAACTTCTCAATTTGAAAAGTTAAGTTAGGGGGAGATTGTTGGGTCTAAAATGTGCTAAGGATGGTTAATACTGCTAGACATGACTATTACTACTGCCTGAGGAAGTTAGTACTGCCAGATCACAATTACTACTGCTTGAAGGAGTTAATACTGCTGAGACAAAATTAATACTGCTTGCTGAGATTAATACTGCTAGTTCAGAATTAATACTGCTCATGAAGATAGTGCTGCTTATGAGATGAAGACTCCGTATGGGAATGAAGACAGTTGTATAGATTGAAGCTAAAGTAAAGGAGATAATTATGGACTAAAGATCAATTTTATTTTGATAATTATCTTGTAATCAGTCTTGTATATATAGTATAGAAGTATTTGATAGATTAATTCAATATGTTTTGTTAGAGAGAATTAACCTCAAGATAAATAGAATCCTTTCTATAGAGAAGTATAGAACGTCTGTTGAGCCTGTTCAACAGATTGAGGTTTTGTGTGTAATCATCAAGTTGAATCAATATAAACTTGTGCTTTGAGTTTTATATATTGTTCCATTGATTGTTAGTGTTAAAGTGTTTTTCCGCAACTTCTTTAGCATTGATTCTTAGTGTGTGTGAATTAAATTCTTGTTTGAGTTACGATCCTGACAACATCAATTCTCCAATGATCACAAGGCAACAAAGCAAGATAGGGGGATTAAAAGATCTACAATCAGGTTTATTGTCTTGCTTTCTATCACAGGTTTAACCCAAAAAGGCATTTGATGCAATGAAGGATCCAAGCTGGATAGAAGCAATGCAAGAGGAGCTACTGCAGTTTGTACTGCAAGATGTATGGGATCTGGTGGATCTTCCAAAAGGACACAAAGCAATTGACACAAGATGGATCTTCAGAAACAAGAAAGATGAGAGAGGAATAGTAATAAAGAACAAAGCCAGACTAGTGGCACAAGGGTATACTCAAGAAGAGGGTATTGATTATGAAGAAGTATTTGCACCAGTGGCCCGGATAGAGGCAATCAGGCTATTTTTAGCCTATGCTTCTTTCATGAAGTTCAAAGTCTACCAAATGGATGTAAAGAGTGTTTTCCTGTATGGGAAAATTGAAGAAGAAGTGTATGTCTGTCAGCCTCCAGGATTTGAGAATCCAAAGTATCCTGACAGAGTTTACAAATTGAAGAAGGCACTCTATGGGCTACATCAAGCACCAAGGGCATGGTATGACACTCTGTCTACCTATCTCTTGGAAAATGGCTTTCAAAGAGGAATCATAGACAAGACTCTGTTCATTTAGAGGAAGAAGAAGGACATCCTAATAGTGCAAATCTATGTGGATGATATTATCTTTGGATCCACAAAAGATCAAATGTGCAGATATTTTGAAGATTTGATGTACAAGAGATTCAAGATGAGTTCTATGGGTGAACTTACCTTCTTCCTAGGGCTACAACTTAAGCAGAAGAAAGATGGAATATTTATAAGCCAATCCAAATATGTGCAGGACATTCTTAATAAGTTTGGTTTCTCAGACTCAAATCCTGCAAGCACACCCATGGAGACACACAAAAAGATCACTGCAGATCTTGAGGGGGAGGATGTGGATGTTCATCACTACAGATCCATGATTGGCTCCCTCATGTATCTCACTGCTTCAAGACCAGATATCATGTTTCCTGTTTGTGTGTGTGCAATATTTCAAGTAAGGCCTAAGCAGTCACACTTTCAAGTTGTCAAGAGGATATTCAGATATCTCAAAGGCCAACCTAGATTAGGTCTTTGGTATCCTCATGACTCACCATTTGATCTACTTGCTTATTCAGACAGTGACTTGGGTGGTGCAAATTTGGAAAGAAAGTCAACTTCAGGGGGATGTCAGTTTTTGGGTGCAAGACTAGTATCATGGCAGTGCAAGAAACAAACCACATTTTCCACATCTACAACAAAAGCAGAGGCCATAGCTGCTGCAAGTTGCTGTTCTCAGGTACTCTGGATTCAGAATCAAATGCTGGACTATGGTATGACCTTTCTTCACACTCCAATCTTCATAGATAACAACAGTGCTATTAGCATTGTTAATAATCCAGTCAAGCACTCCAAAACAAAGCATATAGAAATCAGGTATCATTTTATCAGAGACTGTAATGAAAAGAAGCTAATTCAGGTTGTAAAAGTTCATACAAGTAACCAATTTGCTGATCTATTCACTAAAGCTTTTGATGTGGGTAGATTCACATTTTTGGTCACAAGTGTGGGCATGATAAACTCTGAATAAGCCTATTATCTTTTGTCTTATGTACCTGTATAGATTCCTTCCTGTCTACTTTCTAATATTGTATTGTGCATGGTGCTACTAACCTTGTGTGCTTCAGTGTTTCAGATTGCTTCAAATGGATACTAGGTACTTCTAAATCAGTTAATACTTCTCGCTATATTACTCATGAAAATTTTTCAAAAATGGTTAGGTATGGTTACTACTGCTAGGTGGTTTATACTGCCAGTCCAAAGTTACTAGTGCTTGACTTATTTAATACTGCTAATTAGAGTTACTACTGCTGGTATGTGTTAATACTGCTAGTCTGTGTTAATACTGCTAGTCCGTGTTAGTACTGCCAGTATGTGTTATGTAACATCCCAATTTTTTTTATAAAACATCCATATATATAAATAAAGCCATAATGTCTAAATAGTTCAATACAGCGGAATATTTCAAGATTATAAAACTTAATGGAAAAGTGTCTAAAACATGATCTCTTAAAATCTCGAACGACATTCTTCGTCGTGCATTTATTCCAACGACGATCCGACTCTAGACTTTCTCCTTCCCTTTGCTACTAGTCCCGATTGAGTGTCGACCTGGTTGCATAAGTATTTTTGAAAAGGAGTTCCTATGATAAGTTGTGCCAGATAAGTATCAAAACAAGATGAATAATTTCTCTATGATCGATTAGACTAAATATGCATAAGTTATTGTGAAGAATGCAATGTCGCGCATGAAACATCGTAAATTTGATCGAAAGGAAAAAAAATGAAGCATGATAAATACTGAAAGAAAAACAAAATAGTGCACCAAGACTATCTTTCTCAGGAAAGATAAAAAAAAAACTGGATAGAATTATGCTCCTAAGTTGGCACTAGGAAGTATATTAGTGCAAAATGAGAATTATTATTGCACGTAGGTCATGTTAGATGGAAGGGTAAGAAAGAAAATACCCAATTTATAAGTTGGAATGGGTAAATGGCAACAATGGTAGTTGCGCCTAATATATGGACATTATTACTTATACAATGAAATGTGTTACTTATACAAATAGCAAGAATGAGAAATATTTGTTCAATCAGATGGAAGCACTTGGATATGAGGCAAAGATGATGGTGATATATAATTGAATAAAGACGGGTACAATCACTTATGGAAGAGTAGAACTAAAGAGTTCAGTTGAATAGAATGGATGTAGATCTACTATATTGGACATAAGAAGTACAATAACAAATGTTGTTAGAAGAAAATATGGGGAAAATATATAAAAAAAACGGTCGAATAGACTAAGTTAGGAAAAAAAAAGCCTATACCAAATTATAAGGCTTGAAACGAGTATGAATTCCAAAGATTGGGGAAGAAAGGCGAGCAAGTTGGATAAACATGTATGTCTAAGAATACATGATATCATGTAAGTGATATAGTGAAAAAAAAGGTCTTAGAAGGAGACGAGATTTAAATACCCTCATTTATTTAGGAGGAATTTCGAGGACGAAATTCTCTTAAGGGGGAGAGTTTGTAATAACTCAAAAGAAAAACCCAATGAAAATGAAAGTTGTTACATATTCGGGGGATTAATATGTAAACACAAAGAAAGATGAAGGGGTTATGCCTTAATTGCTTGTGCAACTCAATCGACAAATTTAAAGAAACCTCTATCCATTTATATAGATTGTGCGATTCCTTTTCCGTGAAACCGTTTGCGGCTTGGTATAAAATGGGTTAGGAGTTTGCGGTCTCATGTAAAAAGTTGTCGATAAGCAGGACTACACTAAGTAAAGGCACCCGTGGGAACCGGAACAGAAGTCGATGATGCTCTATATCGCAACAGGTTCGACGTCAATTGGTAAGTGATGCGTGCCCGTCGTCTCTAAATTTTGTTAACTATATAATCACTTTAATTAGTCGTTGATCGTTCGGGTGGGTTCCCGAAGGACAACGGTGGCCAACGATAACCACTACCATCTCTATCATATGTCACAAACGACAATCTTTGTGACACCGAGTTGTCTAACCGTG
This sequence comes from Arctium minus, assembly GCA_954870635.1. Classification (NCBI taxonomy): domain Eukaryota; kingdom Viridiplantae; phylum Streptophyta; class Magnoliopsida; order Asterales; family Asteraceae; genus Arctium; species Arctium minus. The sequence goes on along the minus strand of OX941080.1, from coordinate 114,456,310 downwards.
ATCCTCGTTTCGGTTATAAAAGATAGAACTTATGGTTTGTGCGGTTGTCGGTTAATATATATAAATACCGATATTTCGCAGTCACTGTGAATTGGATGGTTCACAGCTTTATATGATGAAAGTTTTCTAGCTAGGTGATATATAAATATATATATATATATATATATGTGTGTGTGTGTGTGTATGTATGTATGTATAAGTCTCGTTGGTTCTATGTATTGTTTCATTGAAAATAAAAAGAAGCAAATCACAAGGTTTTGTCTGTTAATCGAGAGTTAGCATTATACTCTTTGGAAAAGAGAGATATATATCTCATGAAGTCATGCAAGAAACGAAGCATCAATGAGTTTTTAAGATATATATCATGCATGCATCTTACATGAATTGTTGGTGGCTTAGGATGGATTTGTAGGAGAAATATATGTACACTTCATGCATGCGTAATCATTATAAGCTTGGGATATGAATTTGTTATATATATATATATATATATATATATATATGTCTAAATGGATGATAAATTAAGTCATAATCTAAGGCGTTTGGTTTAAGGTTATCGTAGAACGTAGAGTCGTATTTTATATTTAAAATTGTGGCCTTGGATTTGTAGGGGAGACTCTAGCAACTTTAAAGATCGTTTTGCGCCATGACGAGTACGGCGAGTTATACGTGACTTTTATAAATGGTTGCATGTTTTATTAAAAATTACTTACGAGCATATTGATATTTTTAAATGTCGTTTATGCGTTAAACGAGAAATATTTCCATGATATGTGTTTGTGATTTGTGTGGAAATGGGGGAGTATTACGGTGTAAGTCCGTAAGTCGAGCATGCTGTGTGAGCTCGTCTAAGCCGTAAGTGCGAACATGCTGTGTGAGTTCTCCAGGTAAAGCTGTGTGGACTAAATACCTCCCAATATGTCGTTAGTTTTGTGATTTAAATTATTTTACCGCACGCATTATAAATTATGATGCTTTGTGAATTTCAATATTGATATTATTCATGCATAAAAACCGTGTATTCACTGGGCCTTAGGCTCACCCAAACTCTTTTAAAATTGTTGCAACCCAGGCGACTACTGGATTGGAAAGAAAAGTGGGATAAAGCTAGATCGGTTGAGTGAACATCAGAAGAATGATATGTTCCGTTCAAGGCACTAATACATAGAGCAAGACTACATTTGTCAAAGAAATATATTGTTTCCGCTGCAATGTAATGTTTGATCTTGGGGATACTATTTTTAATTTATTGAGGTATTCCAAATCTTGGGATATTGCAAGTGGTATCAGAGCCTTAGTTTAAGTGAACTAGGCTACTTTAAACCTAGACTTAAACTAAGAATGAAGTATTTGACAGATATGTGACTAAAAATTGATTTATAGTGATGAGAGTAGTAGTTTAAGTTAATTTGTGGTTAGTCTTAAACCAGATCAAATTAGGGAATTTGTTAGATGGCTTGATGCCATTAAACATTACGACATTGAAAGAGGCGTGTCTAAAAATGATGCAAAACACTTGGTAAGAGGAAAAAAAAAAGGTAATGGTCGTATAGGGTGAGAATAGAGTTTTGGTGATGAACTCCCGCTAATTCGCTTGGGTGATAAGAGAATATGTTTAGCTTTAAGAATAGAAGGAACTCAATGAGTTGATTTAACCTAAATTTAAATATGATGTGAGGCATTCCATAGTCAATTAACACTGAGAATGATTAGGTATGAGACAAATGACGAGGTTGGTAGCGTCGTCAATTACTAGAACGAATTCACGATAAGAGTTAGTGATCTTGGTCGCATACATGACCAATTGATTATTCTACAGTCAAAAGTGGCATGTCAGGATCGTACGTAAACGATATGAGAAATATCCATGGATTTTCGCAAGATTAATTTCTTAAAGTGAATGACACTGGAGGTGTATGAGATGGTACTATAATGTTGGAGATAATGGTCATCTAGACCAGTCGAAAATTAGGGTTCCATTATTCTCCATGTATGTATTAAAAGTGGTTAGATGGGATATGTATATATATATATATATATATATATATATATATTATTTTTTTGATGGAAGTAAGCATAGATTTCTTCGAGCAAGAGATGGAAGCAAACATTTGATATACATAAGAAAAAAAAGTTGTTTCGTAATTAAATATTCATGATTGTCCAATGTGTATGGGTATTGAGCAATGAAATGCATGTGTGATGAGATGAAAGAAGGCAGTAAAATTGTGCCCATGATTATAGTTAGAAACACACTAGAAATAATGCGAACATGAGATGTTTTCATGAAAATAAGTTAGCTTTGCTACAAAGCATAACAAAATGAAAAAGTAACAATTTGTAGTTAGAACCACCAAGAAAAATATATGTGATGAAAGAAATTGTAAGTACTAGAAGTCAACAAGAGAAGTTGATGTTTATATAAGAATCAGACAAAGTATCCATGGCATATTATGGAAGTCATGAAAGAATAAATGACATTGGAAGTAAAACCAAAAGTTGAGATAGTTGATCAGATAAAATATGTGAAAGGAAATTGAAAGAAAGGAAAATACATCATAGTCTAGATACTCGTCTTAGTATCAATGACTACTAATGCGAGTGTGATTTGAAAGTGTTAAAATAGATGAAGTTGATATCAGGGTCAACTGTTGAATGAAATGCCTGAGTTATTAGATATGGTGGGCTTTTGCCGGTAGCAACTTCCAAATCAAACACGTTAAAGGATGTTGTCGATAAATCAAGAACATTATAAAAAGGATTCACATGACAAAATTACGAGGTCTTTGTATAAAACATTCAACCATCTGAGTATAAGGAAGATGAAGGGACGATAATTTTCATGAAGTGGTTGAATGAAAGGAAAATAAGAATTACTTTGGCATGTGTGAGCTCTCACCTAGAAGGTAAGCTTTGAAGTGAAAATCTTGATATATCGTGTTCTTATTACTAAAGGAATACTAGAAAAGCGATAAGATGTAAAAATGAAGTGATAGTGATGTCATAGTATTAGCTTAACAGTCAATGACAAAGATATACTGATGAATGACAAAATGGATACAGTTGGCCATAGGCAGATTCAACTTGACGAAATTAGCAAATATTGCATGATTGAAATAGACAGAAAAAAATAATTGGTCAAGTTTGGCATATTTGATCTCTTCCGAAACATATATCGACTGTACGGAAATCCTACCCAAATTGTTTATGTCAAGAAAGTTGATGCAAGTTCAAGCTACAAATAGGGAAATAGTGCATGTCTATGAGAGTATGCAGAATAATGATATATGAATTAAGTTGATGACTAAGGGAAACAAGTGTTTGAAAAAAAAATATACAAGAAGTACATATAGTAAGAGCAAGAAATGGTAAGATGAGTATATGTGAATATAACATGAAAGGAGTTTCTATGATCAGTTGTGCTAGATAAGTATCAAAACAAGATGAATAATTTCTCTATGATCGATTAGACTAAATATGCATAAGTTATTGTGAAGAATGCAATGTCGCGCATGAAACATCGTAAATTTGATCGAAAGGAAAAAAAAATGAAGCGTGATAAATACTGAAAGAAAAACAAAATAGTGCACCAAGACTATCTTTCTCAGGAAAGATAAAAAAAAATTGGATAGAATTATGCTCCTAAGTTGGCACTAGGAAGTATATTAGTGCAAAATGAGAATTATTATTGCACGTAGGTCATGTTAGATGGAAGGGTAAGAAAGAAAATACCCAATTTATAAGTTGGAATGGGTAAATGGCAAAAATGGTAGTTGCGCCTAATATATGGACATTATTACTTATAGAATGAAATGTGTTACTTATACAAATAGCAAGAATGAAAAAATATTTGTTCAATCAGATGGAAGCACTTGGATATGAGGCAAAGATGATGGTGATATATAATTGAATAAAGACAGGTACAATCACTTATGGAAGAGTAGAACTAAAGAGTTCAGTTGAATAGAATGGATGTAGATCTACTATATTGGACATAAGAAGTACAATAACAAATGTTGTTAGAAGAAAATATGGGGAAAATATATATAAAAAAAATGGTCGAATAGACTAAATTAGGAAAAAAAAAGCCTATACCGAATTATAAGGCTTGAAACGAGTATGAATTCCAAAGATTGGGGAAGAAAGGCGAGCAAGTTGGATAAACATGTATGTCTAAGAATACATGATATCATGTAAGTGATATAGTGAAAAAAAAGGTCTTAGAAGGAGACGAGATTTAAATACCCTCATTTATTTAGGAGGAATTTCAAGGACGAAATTCTCTTAAGGGGGAGAGTTTGTAATAACTCAAAAGAAAAACCCAATGAAAATGAAAGTTGTTACATATTCGGGGGATTAATACATAGAGCAAGACTACATTTGTCAAAGATATATATTGTTTCCGCTGCAATGTAATGTTTGATCTTGGGGATACTATTTTTAATTTATTGAGGTATTCCTAATCTTGGGATGTTACATGTTACTACTGCTAATATGAGTTAATATTGCGAGTTAGTTAATACTGCTAGGGTACTTTGTACTGCTTCTAACTGAAACCCTCCACCTATAAATACTCTTTGTGACCGCCAAAATACAAACGGCTCTTGGAACTTCCATTGCTTCTTTTTCTCTCTCTCTCTCGATTTCTTGTTTACCAGTGTCAACCCTATTTACCATTCGAACGCTAGGTTTAACCAGAATGATGGCAGGACGAGCATTCTTTGATGAACACAATGAGCTCGCCATGTTGCAGAAACCAAAGCAAGTTGAAGGTTTCCATACCATAATGGATTTCCTCAAATCCTCTCACATTGCCCACGCTCTAACTGTCAATCCCACAATCTTTGTGGAACATCAAAGACAGTTCTGGGCCAATGCTGCTATTCAATCTGAAGAGGGCAAACAGGTCATCAAAACAAGGGTATGTGATAAACCCCAGACCATCACAGAGGAATGTATTCGCATCCATCTACGATTAGATGATGCCTCAGGTATAACCTCTTTACCTAAGGAAGATCTTTTCCAAACTCTTAGTCTTATGGGGTATGAAGGTCCCACTGATGTGTTCAAGTTTTTTAAGAACAGATTTTCACCACAGTGGAGATTTTTTGTTCATACCCTACAACATTGCATTTCACGAAAAACAACTGGATGGAGTGAGTTTAGCAGTAACTTAGCTTATGCTTTGGTCTTCCTAGCTACCTCTAGAAAGTTCAATTTCTCACAAATGATTTTCAATGATTTTATGTCAAACATGGATACCAAATCCAAAAGCCTTTATATGTATCCCAGGTTTGTACAAGAGATTATACTGAAGGAATTGACGGATCTACCCTATTTTCAAGAGGTATATGTAACAAAACCTCCCAAAGGGAAGGTATTCTCAAACATGAAAAGGCCCTCCAAGGACTTTTCTGGCCAAGACACCCCATTGTTCTCTACAATGATGGGTGTGTCACATTCCCATGGTGAGGCATCAGTGTCAAAGCACTCATCTGACAACCAAATTGATGACCTACCCACACCACTCATTTCTAGTAATCCTACTCAGTTTCCTATTGACAAGCCCACATCCCCCATCACCAAAATATATATAAGGAAAAAGGTAAAGAAGGTTCCTTCCCTTCTTGTACCTTCACCCTCACAACCTTCAAGCCCTCTAATGGAGCATTCTCCATTAGAGAATATCGATAGGGAAACCACAGGGGTATCTCCTAACCCCAAGAAGGTGCTCACTAAGGAGCAGGTTGAGCATGTGGGCAGTGAGGCTCACACTACTGACTTTGCACAAAGTGCAGAGCAGGACAGTGTGAACATTCCTAAGACCTTCCCCACGGCAACTTTGGGTGAGCAATCATCCAGAGGTCCCCGGTGCCAAGAAACCAAGGGGGTAGAAGGTGCCTCTGCTAGGCAGAGGACCCCTACTAAACGTTCCAGTGATCCTCCAAGGGTGGTAAACACACCTAAAGGTGGTGAGGATAGATATACCTATGATGAATTGATGGAAACGTTGGCAAATATAAATGAGGATGTCCTATCTCAGGGCAAAATCATAGAGGAGATGCAACAGATAATCCTCTCCCAACAGGTACAGATCAGCAACCTCAAGAAATTGGTTCTAAAGCAAGTGCAAAAGAAGAAAAGAACCCAGTTCATACTGAAAAAGAGGAGCATCCTTCATGATGCTTCCAAAAAGGGGGAGAATAAGGGGAAGTCAAGAGATGGATCTGACAAGCAAAGTCCTGATGGGATGAAGTCTACAGTTGAGAGGGAGCAGGGTAATGAAACAGGGCCAGCAGCAAAAACTTTCAAGCAAGCAGCACAAATTGGGCTAGCAGCAGTAACAGAGCCAACAGCAGTAATGGGGCTATCTGTTGAAGAGATAGAAATAGCAGAAACTCTTCTAAAGGCCAAAACAAACACTCCCAAAGCCACTCAAAAGGCCAAGGGAGTGGAAATTAAAGAAGGAGGTCTTGAGCAGAAAAGAAAAGAAATCAGTGAGGCTGAACTGAAGAGGAAAGGAAAGGCAAAGGTGGATGAATCTGCAAAGCCACCAAAGAAGCTAAAACAGATTGAACTAGATGAGGAACTGGCTAAGAAGCTGCAGGCTGAGCTACAACAAGAACAAGAAACTCAGAAGGCCAAAGATAGGCATATTGCTCTAGATCTGTCCACTAAGTTGAATGAGGAATATCAAAAGAGCTTGAAAGTTGCAGTTGAGGCCAAGAAAAGTACAGTGAAAGCATCCAAGCACAGACTTCCAGCAAAGATTCAGAAAAGACAACCTTCTAAGACCTATTTGGCTAATCAAGAAAGGAGAAAAATGATAAACTTTCTGAAAAGCTCAATTGGTGTAAAAGAAGAGATGTTTGGTAGCATGTCATACAACAGAGTTGAAGAGCTATATAAAAGAGAAATGGCAAAGCTTCAAAGGGACTTCACTCAAAGGGTTGAGTTTGAAAGACAAATGAAAGAGAGACATGATCTCAATATCCAACAACCCTTCCCTGAGAGTGAGGAAACCACCCCTTCAAAAGAAAAGACTGAAGAAAAGAAGGAAGAACGTGTTGTTGTGGAAGTCAAATCTGCCAAGAGAGTGAAAACTATAGCTTCCAAGAAACAGTCCAAAAATTTAAGAGTTGAAGGAGCAGAAAAAGAGGCAGAACCATCTGTTACAGGTCATACAGAGCAATCAAGTCAAAGTGCACAACAACCAAGTCAATCTGATGTGAACTTTGGTCTTTACATGACTGTAACAGATAATGAACCAGTAAAAGTAGATCCCATTTCAGTTCAAGCCCCTGAAATCATCTACTGGGATATTCTAGAAAATCAAGGAAAAGAGTATTTCAGAATCAAGAGGATGGGTGATCACTTTGAAGTTTATTCTACTTGGGGCAAGATAGTCAGAAGTTGTTCAAGGTCAGACTTGGAAGAAATGTTCAAACTTGGAATGACTCTGTATGGGGATGTGCTGAAGACATCAGGGATGAACATCAATAAACTAGCAATGGAGTATCTATGCATGATGTTCAGTCCAGACCTTGTCAAGCACGTAATCAAGGAAGTTTTCAAGTCTGTGGACAAATGAATGATCATAGAAAGGTGTGGGGTGTATATCTTAACCATTGACAAAAGCTTCCATGAATATTACCTGGTGGATAAGATATATGACCATATCCTAGCCAAGCTACAGGGGATGCTGAAAGCCAAACTAATCTGTCCTCAAGGTTCTGAAATGGCAAGGATTGTGATTAAAAGGATCATTAATCAAAGTCTACGTCTGGATCCTAATTTGGGGAACTAAGCTGAAGTGTTAAAAGCATCATGAAGACTCTAAGTTGAAGAACTTAACTTCTCATCCTGGGAAGTTAAGTTAGGGGGAGATTGTTGGGTCAGAATATGCTAAGGATGGATACTACTGCTAGTTGAAAGGTATTACTATTGCTTGTAATTTTAATACTGCTAGTAGAATTAATATTGCTTGAAAAGTTAGTACTGCTACTTGAATAGTTAGTACTGCTTGGAGAGTTAGTACTGCTAGTAGTTAATACTGTTGAAGATTACTACTGCAAGAATGGTTAATACTATTCAATGATTAATACTGCTAAAAGAAGAGAAGGTTAGTGCTGCTTCTAAGGATTCAGAAGACTTGAAGATAAAGATGAGTTGGAGATATCGTTGAAGATAATTATGGTATTGATGCTGAAGATCAATTTTATTTTGATAATTATCTTGTACTCAGTCTTGTATATATAGTATAGAAGTCTTTGTTAGAATTAACAATTATTCATACATTTTTGTTTAGAGAGAATTAACCTCAAGAATAGTTTAGATCCTTTCTATAGAGAAGTATAGAACGTCTGTTGAGCCTGTTAAACAGATTGAGGTTTTGTGTGTAATCATTAAGTTTTATGCAATATAAACTTATGATTTGAAGTTCTATATACTGTTCCATTGATTTTCTGTTAAAGTGTTTTTCCGCAACTTCTTTAACTTAAGTTTCTGAGTGTGTTATTTAAATTCTTGTTGAGTTTCGATCCTGTCAGACTGAATGGTGTTCATAACAGATCTTTTCAAAGAACAATCCTTGGGAAGAGGATTTTTAGTTTTAGGCAGTTTTTCTTCAGATTGAGAAGATATAGAAGGCGCGTGGTGATCAGAGGATGAAGGTGGAGGTCCGCAATGGAAGTGAGCGTGTCCGCTTCACTTCAAGGCGGAGACGGCTTGTTTGAAATTAAAAGATACGGCAAACTTGTGATTATTCAACTGGAAGATGGGATTTAGATCTTCAATAGTCTGAATTCCAACAAAATCGACAGTCGTTGTAGTGGTAGTAGTAGAAGAAAAGGTTGAAGGAATTAGAGATTGAAGAAAATTGGTGATATAGACGGTGATTATACAGCGACCCGCAACACCATCTAGCCAACACCTGAACCATACCACTATCCGGCCACCACTACAAAGAACCGCACTTGATCCCCTCACCACTATTGTGAACCAGAAAATAACTATCAGATTTGTCTTCATCGAAGAAGATCCAGATATGTTCTTCTTCTTCAAGACCGACTACATGGTCATGCTTCTATTGTAAAAAGGAGATTACAAAGACATCTGAAACCAATCATTGAAATGACATATGATTTAGAGGCTAAGCAGTGATAGATGAAGCTTTTTGATGCACTCGGTTGTAATACCCCGGATTTTCGTTATGTAATCTTGTTATTCTTGTGTTTAAGCATTGTCATTAGCACCGCGTTTGGTTTGGAGTTTGAGGTTGGATTTTGGTGGTTTTGAGCAAAACATAGTGAACTACGAGAGTTGCACCGCGACTTGAGGTCGCGGCACAACCCGCGAAACCCACTGTTTGTGTGGGTTTTATGTTAGCGGGCGAGTTATGTCGTGACTTGAGGTCGCGGCATAACTCGCGAGGTCCCCTGGCCGACATGGGGGTGTTCAACCCAAAATATCTTCATTTGTTTTTTTTCTCAAATATCTCTCTCTCTCTCTCAAGTCTCTCTCTCTTTCTAGATCTCCTTGTACCTCGTTAGTTGCTAGTATTAAGTGCATCTAGCAAGGGTTCGATATAGAAAGCTTCGTCTACTCTCGGTGGTCGATATCAAGTTTTCGGGTTTTCATTTAAAAACCTATTTGGTGAGTTCCTACTACCTTTTTCTAAACTTTATACATGTCAAAACTTATATTTTGAACTTCTATATATCTCCATGGTTTCAGATCTAAGTTTACTACATTTTTTATATAACTTGAGTTTTGGGAGATTTTAGGGTTCCCGATCATTTTCGACTAAAATGATGGGTTCCATCTTATTTGAAGTAAAAGGATGTTTTACTTACACATTTATGTGGGTTACTTGAAAGAATGTTTATAAGTTCATTTTGATGATTTTCATTCTTACCCGAAGTTAAACTTGAAAATGCATTTTGTTTATAAATGTTATTTTATACCATATGACTATCTATGGTTGGTCACATATGTTGTTGTGACGAGTCTGTACCATTACTAGTGGATCCCTAGGTATTGAGTCGATTTATATTTGGGATGTCTTTTACCCTCTATGTAAAAATGGATATATATGATCCTCGAGGGCCATTTGGTACTCTTATGCAAGACCGGTTACTAGCCATGGATCATATTTTCCCTTATTTGTAGCCATGGATGCATATGATCCTCGGGGGAAATTTGGTACGATTATGTGAGATCGGTTACTAGCTAAGGATCATATGGTAGTCCTAGTGAACGAGTTTGACTTGGTTTCCTTGAGGGCCCTCCCTCACATCGTAGTACGGACCTTTGTAGTGTGTGGCCAAGGATTCCAAGTGTTTCGACTCATAATTCGGATTGTGGCCTACTTTGTGTTACGCTACAATCCTTGGTAAAACTGATTATCTTTGCCATCGTATGATGAGTTTACATTGAAAAGTCCCGAATGTGGCAGAGGTTTCATTTGAAAACTAAATCTTATTGAAAATATTTCCTTATGATACAATTGTTTATATCTCTTGAAATTTATAAATTGTATGTTCTTACTAGGCTTTAAGACTAACACTTTTTCTCAAATGATGTGTACAACAGGTTCCCATTAGCGGTGGGTTGCCAAGGTCTTGAGTGACGAGCTTGGTCTCGGGGATTTTTGAGATGACTAGTATTGATGTTGGGCAATTGTTTAAGTCCCATTCTTTTGGCGATATAGGATTATCAATTGATGTAATCTAGATAGGTTATGTTTAGATTAGTTTGTTGTTGAATTCCATATCCGTATTCAGGTTTTGTAAAGGTTTAGTAGATTTCCCCTTTTTGGGAGGTTTATACCAAGTGTTGTTGTTTAATTGTCCAGTTTCCGCGTTTTAAATTCACTCTGGTTTTTAGGCTGTTACAAGTTGGTATCAGAGCCCTAATTTAAGTGATCTAGGCATGAATGTAAGATGTCTAGACTTAGACTGAGTATGTTAAGCATTGATTCGTGAGCTTGGGTAGAACTTCTAAGATGGGTTGGTCTTAGAGTCGACGGACATTATAGTTATCGAGCGTCGTGGCGATGGTGACAAGAACCGTTATGTATTATATGTTCATAATCTCACTTAGCTAATGTTATTATGAGAATATTTATACGTGATTGTGCTTGATTTGTTGTTACTCTGACAATTGGTAATATGGTAGTACGTTTTCCTTTGTATTTACCCTACCCTTCTCGTCTCTCTTTCTCTGTCTTGTGTAGCAGATCAGAATGGTGAGTACGCACGGTAGACCGCATACGCGTGCAGATGGTGTCGAGGCGACAGCCTCAACCGCTGTTCAACCAACTGGGGTTGAAGTCATTGTGCGCCTGTCTTTTCAGCCAGTACTAGGTGGGGGGACAGAGGTCTTTCCGCAGGTAGACCTGGTTCTGTCCCACCCAGTCGTCAGGGATGCGATTTCCTAATCCGAGTTGATGGCCAGCATGATGTTGGCAATGGATGAAGCTATGGCTAAACAACAGGAGTTTCTGCTGAAAGTGATCGAGGATCACGATGTGAGCCATCGGAGGGTTGAGGCAATTGCGGAGAAGGTTGTGGTGGTTGCTGAAAAGAGGAAGTGGGAAAGCAGTTCAGTACCTCCCAAGAGAACCCGACCTTTTGTCGGAAACCGAAGCTTCAGCGGCTATCAAGGAGCTAGATGGTGTCGGCGATGCCGAACCAAGCACCACGGTAGCTGTAACACCGCTCCTCAACTTTCCAGCAAGTGTGGGAAGTCTGACCACTTCTCATGTGACTGTTCGATCAGAGGGCTTATCTGCTTCGAGTGCAAGGCACCGGGGCACGTAAGGAGAAATTGCCCGAAGCTCAAGTCGGATAGCGCGTCTGAGAAGAGAGAGAATCCATCTAGGGTTCCGGGTCAAGAGTTTCAGATGACGGCCGATGAGGCTAAGGCATCAGCTGATGTGGTATCGGGTACGTGTCTTATAAATTCGGTACCTGCTCGTGTTTTATTCGATACGGGTGCCAGTTTCTCTTTTATTTCTGAGTTGTTCTGTCAAAAGATTGTTATGCCCACTACTAGTCTTGAGGATGCGTTAGTGGTTGAGATAGCAGATGGTAGTCGAGTTCTGATCCGCGAAGTTCTGAAGAAGCGTACTCTCGGAATCGAAGGGAGAGATTTCCCAATCGATTTTTTGCCGATGTTAATCGGGGGTTTTGATGTTGTGGTCGGCATGGATTGGTTAGCGAACAATCATGCCGAGTTCGTATGTTCCAAGAAATTAATTCGACTTCCTAATCCTAGTGACAAAGTTGTTTGTGATTTATGATGAGAAGAGGAAGGGAGATGTGGCAATAATCACCATGACTAAAGCACGCAAGTGTTTGGTGAAAGGATGCTCGTCTTTCCTAGCCTACGTGATCGACGCCAAGCTAGAGAAGTTAAAACTTGAAGATGTGAAGATTGTGCGTGAGTTTCCAGACGTCTTTCCAGAAGACTTGCCCGGGTTACCACCCGATCGTCAAGTGGAGTTTCGGATTGATCTCGTGCCAGGAGCGGCTCCTGTTGCTAGAGCCCTTACCGGTTAGCGCCAGCGGAGATGCAAGAGATGATGACACAACTCCAAGAGCTTTTGAAGAAGGGATTCGTAAGACCGAGCTCGTCGCCTTAGGGAGCTCCGGTCTTGTTTGTTAAGAAGAAGGATGGCACAATGAGAATGTGCATCGGTTATCGTGAGCTGAACAAAGCAACAGTGAAGAACAAGTATCCGCTTCCCAGGATTGACGACTTATTCGATCAACTCTAAGGAGCGGGGTGTTTTTCCAAGATCGACTTACGTTCGGATTACCACCAGGTGAAGGTAAGAGAAGAAGACGTTCCGAAGACAGCCTTCAGAACGCGTTACGGCCATTATGAGTTTTTTGTAATGCCTTTTTGCCTAACGAACGCACTAGCGGTATTTATGGATTTGATGAATAGGGTGTGCCGACCATTTCTCGACAAGTCGGTCATCGTATTCATTGATGACATACTCGTGTACTCTAAGAGCGAGTTAGAGCATGAGCAACACCTACGCGAAGTTCTCGATGTGTTGAGAAAAGAAAGATTGTACGCCAAGTTTTCCAAATGCGACTTTTGGCTTGAAGAAGTGCAATTCTTGGGTCACATTGTCACTCGAGACAGAGTGAAAGTGAACCCCTCCAAGATTGAAGCTATGATGAATTGGGAGCCTCCCAAGAGTCCGTCCGAGATCCGCAGTTTCTTGGGTCTGGCGGGGTACTATCGGAGATTTATTCAAGACTTTTCGAAAATCGCTTCTTCCTTGACAGTTTTAACTCGGAAGAATGTGAAGTTCAATTGGACCGAAATGCAAGAGAAGGTGTTTCGTATTCTGCAAAAGAAGTTGTGCGAAGCTCCAATCTTATCGTTGCCTGAGGGGTCGGAAGACTTTGTGGTCTATAACGATGCTTCGAATATGGGATTGGGATGTGTGTTGATGCAAAGAGGAAAGGTAATCGCTTACGCCTCGGGACAACTTAAAATACACGAGAAGAACTATCCTACCCACGACTTGGAGTTAGCAACGGTGGTGTTCGCCTTAAAGCTTTGGCGACATTACCTCTGTGGCACAAAATGTACGCTATACACAGATCATAAGAGTTGAAGTACGTCTTTGATCAAAAATGGTTGAGCATGAGGCAAAGGCGGTGGCTCGATTTTCTCAAAGATTACGTTTGTGAATTGCTTTACCATCCTGGTAAGGCTAACGTTGTAGCCGATGCGTTAAGTCGGAAGGACTATAGCGGAAGTATTCGGGCTACCCATTCGAAAATCGAATTAGTGTCTAGTCTTGTTGAAAAGATCAAGACATCGTAGGTTGAAGCTTTGTTGGAAGAAAATCTCAAGGAGGAAGTCATGACGAAGCAGCGATTGCTCTTAACGGAAGATAGTCGTGGGGTAAAACTGTTTAGCGGTCGTGTGTGGATGCCCAGAGTTGGGGGTAACCGTGATCTATTGCTTGAAGATGCTCACAAGTCCAAGTATTTCATTCATCCGGGAAGTACAAAGATGTACAGGGACTTGAAGTTGCATTATTGGTGGCCAGTAATGAAGCTTGATGTGGCGCGTTATGTGGAGCGTTGTGTGACGTGCTCGCAAGTTAAGGCCTAACATCAATGACCGTATGGGATTCTTTGGTCCTTAGAGATTCCTGAGTGGAAGTGGGAACATATTACCATGGACTTTGTGACGAAGTTGCCTAAAACTCTTCGAGGTCACGATACCATTTGGGTAATAGTCGATAGATTGACTAAGGGCGCTCACTTCTTGGCTATGCGCGAGACATTAGCGATGGACAAGTTAGTGAAGCTTTACATCGATGAAGTGGTCTCGAGGCATGGAGTACCCTTATCGATCGTGTCGGATCGCGTCAGTCGGTTTACTTCGAACTTTTTGGATGGGTTTCCGAAAGAGCTTGGTACGCGAGTTAAGTTGAGTACGGCTTACCATCCACAAACCGACGGGCAAAGCGAGAGAACGATCCAAACTTTGGAAGACATGTTGAGGTCTTGTGTCATCGATTTCGGGGGTAGTTGGGACTCTCACCTACCTTTGGTGGAGTTTGCTTACAACAATAGCTACCACTCGAGTATTAGGATGGCACCTTTTGAGGCATTGTACTGGCGGAAGTGCCGAACTCCCATGTGTTGGCTTGAAGCGGGAGAGAAGCAATTCGTCGGACCTGAAATCGTGCAAGAGACGGCCGATAAGGTCAAGTGCATTCGTGAAGATTGAAATTGGCTCAGGATCGGCAGAAGAGCTATGTCGATAAGAAGAGGCGGCCGATGGAGTTCCAAGTGGGCGACCGTGTGTTGCTTAAGGTGTCGCAATGGAAGGGCATTATCAGGTTCGGAAAACGTGGGAAGTTGAGTCCCCGTTTCCTTGGACCTTTCAAAGTGCTTAAGCGGGTGGGTTTGCAAGCCTACCAATTGGAGTTGCCGCTAGAGTGGAGTAGAATTGACAACACGTTCCGTATTTGTTACCTTCGGAAGTGTTTGGCGGAGGAAGAAAGCGTCATTCTCCTCTCAGAGTTAAGAGTGGACGAGGGTAACCGTTGTGTAGAAGAACCCGACGCTATCTTAGAGAGAAAGTCTAAGAAGTTGCGTCACAAAGAGGTCACTATGGTCAAGGTGCAGTGGAAGCATCATCGAGGAGCCAACGTGATGTGGGAAGATGAGGAGGATATGAAGCGAATATATCCTCATCTTTTCGAGTAGATGGGATTTCGGGGATGAAATCATTCCCAAGCTGGGGAGGATTGTATCACCCCGGATTGTCATTATGTAATCTTGTTATTCTTGTGTTTAAGCGTTGTCGTTAGCACCGCGTTTGGTTTGGAGTTTGAGGTAGGATTTTGGTGGTTTTGAGCAAAACACAGTGAACTGCGCGAGTTGCACCGCAACTTGAGGTCGCGGCACAACCCGCGAAACCCACTGTTTGTGTGGGTTTTGTGTTAGCGGGCGAGTTATGTCGCGACTTGAGGTCGCGGCATAACTCGCGAGGTCCCCTGGCCGACATGGGGGTGTTCAACCCAAAATATCTTCATTTCTTTTTTTTCTCAAATATCTCTCTCTCTCCCAAGTCTCTCTCTCTTTCTAGATCTCCTTGTACCTCGTTAGTTGCTAGTATTAAGTGCATCTAGCAAGGGTTCGGTATAGAAAGCTTCGTCTACTCTCGGTGGTCGATATCAAGTTTTCGGGTTTTCGTTTAAAAACCTATTTAGTGAGTTCCTACTACCTTTTTCTAAACTTTATACATGTCAAAACTTACATTTTGAACTTCTATATATCTCCATGGTTTCAGATCTAAGTTTACTACATTTTTTATATAACTTGAGTTTTGGGAGATTTTAGGGTTCCCGATCATTTTCGACTAAAATGATGGGTTCCATCTTATTTGAAGTAAAAGGATGTTTTACTTACACATTTATGTGGGTTACTTGAAAGAATGTTTATAAGTTCATTTTGATGATTTTCATTCTTACCCGAAGTTAAACTTGAAAATGCATTTTGTTTATAAATGTTATTTTATACCATATGACTATCTATGGTTGGTCACATATGTTGTTGTGACGAGTCTGTACCATTACTAGTGGATCCCTAGGTATTGAATCGTCTTATATTTGGGATGTATTTTCCCCTCTTTGTAAAAATGGATATATATGATCCTCGAGGGCCATTTGGTACTCTTATGCAAGACCGGTTACTAGCCATGGATCATATTTTCCCTTATTTGTAGCTATGGATGCATATGATCCTCGGGGGCAATTTGGTACGATTATGTGAGATCGGTTACTAGCTAAGGGTCATATGGTAGTCCTAGTGAACGAGTTTGACTTGGTTTCCTTGAGGGCCCTCCCTCACATCGTAGTACGGACCTTTGTAGTTCGTGGCCAAGGATTCCAAGTGTTTCGACTCATAATTCGGATTGTGGCCTACTTTGTGTTACGCTACAATCCTTGGTAAAACTGATTATCTTTGCCATCGTATGATGAGTTTACATTGAAAAGTCCCGGATGTGGCAGAGGTTTCATTTGAAAACTAAATCTTATTGAAAAGATTTCCTTATGATACAATTGTTTATATCTCTTGAAATTTATAAACTGTATGTTCTCACTAGGCTTTAAGCCTAACACTTTTTATCAAATGATGTGTATAACAGGTTCCCATTAGCGGTGGGTTTCCAAGGGCTTGAGTGACGAGTTTGGTCTCGGGGATTTTTGAGATGACTAGTATTGATGTTAGGCAATTGTTTAAGTCCCATTCTTTTGGCGATATAGGATTATCAACTGATGTAATCTAGATTGGTTATGTTTAGATTAGTTTGTTGTTGAATTCCATATCCGTATTCACGTTTTGTATAGGTTTAGTACATTTCCCCTTTTTGGGAGGTTTATACCAAGTGTTGTTGTCTAATTGTCCAGTTTCCGCGTTTTAAATTCACTCTGGTTTTTAGGCTGTTACATCGGCCATGGTAACAGGTTATGTATAGCTGCAAGGAGGTCAAATTTCTGATCGAGAATCGAGTTGTGATAGTTGATAAATGGATTAATGTCGGTTTTGAACTGGAAGCTTTGATTGATGATGACAGCGGCATTTCCTACCATCAAAAGTCTGGCCTGCTTCACATTCTTCTTAATCGTTTGGTTCGTCTTCCTCGTTTCTCATATAACTCCTTCTTCCACATTGTTCTAAATCGGCTACTTTTCAACTTTCAAAACTTGTAAAAATGATGAACAATTGCATTGATATGGTGGTACAACAATACATCAATGGATATGGTGGTTTCATTGGATTGGGCGTACAGGAGATGGCGGCGGAGAAGAGAATAGTCGAGGATGAAATCCGGGAAGGAGATGGTTTTGAGATATATTTAATGTTATATATATTGTATATTGTTTTAATTTTCAAAAGAAAATAAGTAAAAAAGCTAAAAAGTCTATAATACCCCTAGTCTAACGGAGATTATTAACGTAATTAGTGACCGAGGACCATTTTTAAAGCAAAATGAAAACTACAAGGATGCTTTCTAGACTTATCAAAGTTCAGGTCCCACTTTCAAACTTTTTACTAAACCTTAGGGACCAAAATTAGAGTTTACTCTTAAATAAATCATTTTTTAATAAACTTCATTCCTAGTCCCTGTGTTTTTCCGATTTTCTTAGTTTTTGTCCCTAAAATTTGTTTATTATAAATTTGTCATTGTAGCTCGTTGTTTTGCTTGCTTTTGGTCTCTCATCCTAAAGATTATGGTAGTTAACCTAGTTAACAAAAGAGGGCATTTTGGTTATTTACCCCTTTTTGTCTTACTAAAACTTTAAAAAATATATTATTATAGTAATATAGTAATATATTAACATATAATATATATATATATATATATATATAATAATATGCATAAGCACAACCTCTGTCACCGGCCTCTATCTCTACCTCCCCCATTCGTTGGCCTCCCCACTTCACCTTCGGTGACACACACACAACAAAGTGATACACACATACAATATACTCATCATATAAAGGTCAATCCCCTCCCAACGCCTTTGACATGTGTGCTTATAATGTTGTGATGGCGGTGCAGGGGTGAGATGTGCAATACTGACAGGAAGAAATGAGGTCACGATGGAGGTGATGGTGATGGTTACTTGTTGTTACGGTGATGAAGATGAGAGTAGTGGTTTGTCAGCAGGATGGTTAGGTCAATCGAAGGATAGTGAGAGAAGAAGAGGCACAAGAGTGTTGCATGATGGTTCTAAAAGATGGTGGCGGTTGTGACATGTTGGTGGAGCTTCGTGGTAGAGAGAAGGGGTTGTTGGATCAGGTGCAAGCGGTGGTTAAGGGAGATATATAATGCAGGTGGTGAGCGGTAGAAGGAGAAGGGAAGTGATGATGGTTGTTAAAAGAAACAAAGAGGGCAATATAGTGGTGGTTCTGATTGGGGCAAGGAGGAGAAGAGGGGTCGTTCAAGACGGGGTTGGTCGTCGTTAGATAGGAAGTACACAACGACGAGATGGTCGGTGGGAAAGGGTGTTGGAAATGAGAGAGAAAAGGTATAAAAAAGACAATGGAGAAAAGACAGAAATTTAAAAGGTAAAGCAAGAAAACAAGAAACTACACGGAAATGCCCTTTACTTAACATATGGAAGTTAACAACCGTTAGTGGGTGTGATCAAAACTAAGAAAACAACAAACTACAATGACAATTTTATAATAGACAATTTCTAGAACAAAAAATGTATACTTTTGTAATGTAAGAATTGTAGTTTACGGACCATAAGCAAGAGAACTAACATACCACATGGACTAAGGGGCTGTTTGTTTACCTCTTAATGGTTCCATTAAGAGGCAACCTCTAAATCGAGAGGTGTATTTTGTTTGGCTAAAAAAAAGTCTGTCTCTTAATGGTTCCAAAACCCTCTGAATGATTTTGTATCATGGACCTCCCTTAACCATTAAGCACCCTGATTTCATTCTAAACAATTACAAAACAACCCTATTTCACATTGAACTATATCATAAGTGCCTCTTAATCATTCTGACCACTTAATCATTCTGCACCAAATCATTCTGCTACTGCCAAACAACCCCTAAATCCGTAATTTATTCTATATTTTATTAAGCTATTTTAATAAATGAAAAAAATTTATTTGAGAGTATAATTTGTGAAGTTAACCGATATTATTGAAAATTTATATAATGAAAGATAGAAAAAGAATTTATACTTAGGGTCTGTTTGGTTCATGGAATTGGAAGGAATTTGAAGGAATTGGAATGACCAATTCCATTGACCAAATTCCAAGCCCGTGTTTGGTTCACGGAATGAAAGTGATGGAATCCTTCCAATTCCATTAAATTCCACAATTTAAGGAATTCATCATTCCTTGTCTTAAGTGAAGGAATTGAATTTATACCAACCAAACGCGTGGTCAAATTCCATCAAATTTCATTCTAATTCCTCCAGAGTCAAATTCCTTCAATGGATTTCAATTCAATCAAATTTCATTCTATGAACCAAACGCCCCCTTAATTTTGGTGTAAAAATAATATTGTCCATTGTAGATATCCCATGATACATACACCTACATGTGTGTAGGCACATATAGATGTTGATATACAAATGTGTTATTATATGACAACCGAGGGAAAGGTTGTATTTTGCATAATTTTAAATCTTCTTTTGACAAATGCTCTACTTGCAAACAATAATGCCAAGGAACAACTCGATGGTCAAGTGCAACGGGCAAATAAATGCTAGACTTTAGGGGTCCTTTGAGTTTTTTTCAAGGTCATACAAAGGATTTCCTGTGACTACTGTCTTTAATGGCAGAACACGAGTAAGATAACCTAGGGCACCGAATAATCACATCATAAAAATACGAAGGGTTGAAATGAAAAAGATTTTACAAAATGTTTGATTTGTGTTTTCTCAGGCTATGTGTAATAGGATGAAATTTTATTTTGATTTTTGATATAATTATTTATTGTTATAAAAAGATTTCATATGAAAAAATAATACGAAAATATTATCTACATTATAATTTTAACAATCAATAGATTTACAAAAATAACTAATAATTTTGTATTAGTTAGGATCTAGTTTATTTTGATTTTTGATGTAATCAATTTTCTTTATAAGATATTTGCATATGAAAAAATGAGAAAATGAGAAAATATTATTTAAAAATTAACTTTTAAATATAAAAACAAATTTATTCATGAACTTGAAAAATGGTCTTGAACTCAAAACGTTTTTTTTTTAATTAGAAATGATAATTAAGCCAATTGAATTAATACAAAAATCTTTGCATTTTTAAAATCGTCCCAACAATCCCACAAGTATGCTTTACCTAGGAAAACTGTCTCTCAATAAATAGAGTTAGCAAATGACCAATTTCAAAAGCAAAATACAAAATATAATGATTACTTTGATATATATTGAAGCTCGGGGACAATTATATATTTTCGGGCAAATCACAGGGACCAAAAGTGAAGTTTTTCCTCTTAAACCAATTGAATTGAATGAGAATGTAAAGAAAAAAAAAGGTTAATGCAAGAATCAAACCTGAGTGGCCAAGAGAGAGGTTGTATGCTTAAACCAATAAGCCAAACACTCAATTTTTTTTTGAAAGGCAGCAGAAAATATATTAAAAACCAAGAGAGTATACAGGGGAAAAAAAACAAAACCGCGAGGTGCAGTAAAAAACAAAACCAAAAAGGCTCAACCGCCAAAACAACCCAAGTAAAACAACAGCATAAGGAAAGGTACCGAAAGGAAACGAAGAAGCCTTCAACGCGGATTATCCATTAAGTGTGAGAGCAGACGGGTTCTCAATCCACCGTTCCCATGAGATGGAGCCCTTTTTAAACTTTCTCGATACCCACTCGAACACACGAAGTTGAATTTCGGTAAAAGTAATCGCGATGGGTGAAGAGGATTTTTTGAAGATAAAGTCATTCCGCTTACCCCAAAGCAGGTAACAGGTTGCCCAAATTGAAGCCTGCAAGATATGTTTTAGCCACGGCAAGGAATCATCTTCTCCTTGATATGATAAGATTTCAGATACCGAGTTCATCCTGTCTGCTCTAATGCTCCACCATTGGCAGAACCGAATCCAGATTTGTTTGACTGGTGCACAGATTGCAAGGCAGTGATCAATTGTCTCAGGTACATCTTCACAAAACGGATAGAGGATTGTGTCCAAATCTATGCCTCTATAATCCAACGCAACTCGAACCGGGAGTCTTCCATGCATTGTGCGCCAAACGAATACATAAAATTTGTTATATTTAATATAAGAAGTCCAGAAAACGGGGTGGCCATGGCCCCCCACAGTCACCATTGTGTTCCGCCTCTGACTGTCTTCATGGCACCATGAGATTAGTCGAGTTGCACACAAGTTAATCTAAACACTCACAGTTACTAAAACAAAGGAGTCGATGTGTAGGAATACAATCACAACGGTATAAAATGATTCACCAACTTGACTACTCTATTTTCTAAAAACTCTTTCTCGAAACACCGATCTGCTACATAGAACTCCAAACATCAACAATTAGTTTTCAATAAATCACTCTTTGATTGACTAAGCAAGAACTATGTGGACTATTCACTCAAAGAATAAACCCCTTAGAAATGAAATTTTTTATTTTAGCAGAGTGAGAGTGAAAGTGAAAGTTGGGGAAAAATATTGATATTTGATGTATGTTTTAAATTAAGGGTCTTCATCTAAACTATCAAACCGCACAAACCGCCCACACCGCAATGCAAAGTGCGGTTTAGAACGTCCGCAGTGTGGTTTGCGGTTTGTATTTTTACCAAACCGCACTATGCGGTGCGGTTTGCGGTTTTGAGTTATCAAACCGTTGTTCAAACCACACCACACCGCACATTATATATATGTATATATTTTTAATTTTATATATTAAACACACGTATATGTATATATAGAATAATTGCAATATTTATATAATATGTATTTTAGAATCGGACGTATTGAATATTTTTATTTTTAGGAACTACGATCACGTTATCGTTGATTTTAAAATGAAGTTTTGATCTTATAATTATTGAATTGTAGATGTAAAATGTGAGATACAAACCGCATAAACCAAATGCGGTGCGGTTTGGTGCGATTTGAGGTATATGCGGTGCGGTTTGCGGTTTGAAAAAATGCTCAAACCGCATATGCGGTGCGGTTTGCGGTTTTACCCCAAACCGCACTAAACCACACCGCGAACACCCCTATTTTAAATGAATGGACATAGCATTCGGTTACAAGTAAAAGTGACTTTTTGTCTTATTCGAAGGTCAGCAGGACGTCTTGCAAATGTTCAGATCCAACTTTTTCATAAATCCTTTTGTTATGATTGTCGACACAACACCGCATCGGATTGGAAACATCAATGCCTCGAATGAACCATTCCGAATCGTTGAAAACTTTATTACGTTAAATACATTTGGCTTTTCTTGCATAATATCATCAATAAACTCACCATATTTTTATATTATTAGATTCTTACACCACTATCACAATGTCTATAAAATTCAATTAAATTACTTGGAGAGATCCAAAGCTTAACATTATTTGATGGAGATTTTTAAATAAAATAAAGAGTAAATTACAAATTTCGTCCCTGTGGTTTGGTAAAATTTTAGATTAGGTCCCTTAAATGAAATAATTACAAGGATGGTCATTATGGTTTTATTTTTGTTATGGATCAAGTCCCTCGTGTTAACAACCGTTTAAAATCTCTGTTAATTTAAAGTCATTTTTATAGTTTCATTGTGTTAAGAAACTTGTAATTGTTCAAAAGACCTGTTTTGTTAGTTTTTGAAACTCAAGAATCTTCTCCTTCCTCTAACCTCTTCTCCATATTCCTATGAACATAAGTCTAACCCAAACACCATATCCAAAATCAAATGAAAACAAAGATTCAAACCCATAAAAAAGTTGTAAAACGGAATCTACACAAAGCCGTTTTTAAGAACAAAATAACAACACAAACCCATTTTTAGAAATAAAATCAATAATACAAACCCATTTTTAATAACAAAATCGAAAACAAACCCTATCCATTCCGATCAAAAACTGATATCAAAACACAGCTATGAATAGAACTTTTTTTCACAAAACCAAGATCCGACTTTCTTAAGAAATCAGAATCCGAATCGACAAATGATGATCTAGTCTACAATATTGACCTGAGCTCTGGAACAGAGATTCGCAAACGAGGGTAGTTCGTGCATAACGAGAACGAGAATTTAACAAAAATCAAGCTTCAATATGCTAAAATAACAGTAAATCATCAAATATATTGTCTACTTGAGTGACACCCACAATTATTTATCCTGATAAATGCGATATAATGATCAAAATCTATAAAACAATGACAAATTATAGATACCCAAGTGAGGCAATTGGTATTTATGAGAAACCCAGATGAGAAATCTAAGCATGAACAATGTGGAGGCAGAGAGAGAGATATGTGGAGTGATTGATGAGAGGATGAGTTATTAGAAAATGACATTTAAATCTTTAACCCCCTTTACCCACTTATCCTTGTAATAGCATATGCAGTATGAGCCTCTAAAAGATGGGTAGGGTTTGTTTTTATTTGTTATTGAAAACGGGTTTATGTTGTTGGTTGTGTTCTTCAAAGATGGCTCGTATTGTTATTTTGTTCTTCAGAATGGATTTTTGTAGATTTTTCTTTTAACTTGGATATGATTTTTGGGTTAGACTTTTATCCATAGGAACCTGGGGAAGAGATTAGAGAGAAAGGAGAAAGTTTCTTGAGTTTTAGAAATTAGCAAAACAAGTCCTTTAAATAATTACAAGTTTCAAAACACAATGAAACTATGAAAATGCTTTAAGTTAACAGAGATTTTATATGGATGTTAACATGAGGGACTCGATCTATAACAAAAATAAAACCACAATGACCATCTTCGTAATTATTTCATTTAAGGGACCCGATCCAAATTCTCACCAAACCACAGGGACGAAATTTGTAATTTACTCTAAAATAAAATATTAAACTTGGTTTCTTGTAACTACGCAAAATCATGAAATCTTGGAATGACGATGTTAAAGCAACCGTTATTTTAATGAGGTTTTCAAATTAATTTAAAAAACATGTGTTTATAGAAATCTCATCCAAATAAAATTATTGATTTAGAAATTATGAGTGCTTTAAATTTTTATCAATAAACAAAAAAAACGTCATTTTTCCTTGGATTAACACACATCATGAGATAACATTAAGGTGCCGTTTGTTTTTTAAGAGGTTTAAAGTCTGAAGTCTTATTTTGGTTATGATTAATAAGAGGTGGTGTGTAAAAAAGTCTGAATGATTCAGACTTAAGAGTTATTAAGAGATTTTTTTAAAAAAACAAACAACCCCTAAATCTATTCGTGTAAAATTTGATAGAAATGATAAATCTTGGATAGCACCAAATATTAAGATTCTATGTATATTCTTTTTTATCTTTTTCCTCCGATGTAAACAAATAGTGTGTAATAAATTTTGGATAACTACACTATTCACCATGCAGATGACTGATTTGGTGTCAAATTTGATGTTGTTATTGGAGATGGTGTAATAATGAAAATATTAATAGAAATTAACGTAAATGGCCATTTTACCCAACTCAATTCACCTTGTAACCAACTCTCTCTAAAATTCTCTTTAAAACATTAATCAAACTATTATTACAAGAATTACAATATTACAAACTAAATCTCGTTCAAGAGATTTGAAGGAGATGAAAAATGTAAACCCTAAGTTGAGAGAAAACCTAATATCTAGAACAAATTTGTGAAACTAAGAAAAAAATGAATGAGCAACCAGCTAACAATACACGTTTATATATTTTCCAAATATTGCACTCCAGTCCTTATAACTTTGACAAATTGCTCCGCTACCCTTTATCTTCAGTAGAAGTGAAGCGCAGTCCTTGAAGCCCTTATATACCAATAGTTTTACAATTTAAACCCTATAAAACCAAAAATGTACAAACCAAACAAATTAAGTTAATACATTGTCAAGGTTGGTACAAAACTAACGTTACCTTTTAACACACTCCCTCAATCTTGACAACGGAAAAGATCCAACATATTTAATTTATTAATGAGATAGTTATGTTGATTTACACCAAGTGATTTTGTGAAAATATCAGCTGGATTTTCTGAGGATAAAACTTTCATAGTTTTTATCATTCCAGTTGAGATTTTATTTCTCACTTGATGTATGTCTATCTCTATATGCTTAGTTCGCTCGTGAAACACTGGGTTATTAGCAATTTGTATAGCAGACTTATTGACACATTTTAGACTTACAGGAAGTAAGTTATCTATTCTTAAATCTGCTAAAATATTTAAAACCCAAATAATCTCACAGAGAGCAGAGGCCATAGCCCTGTATTCGGACTTTGCAGAAGAGCGTGAAACAGTAGGTTGTTTCTTGCTCCTCTAAGAAATCATACAATTACCTAAGAAAAGACAGTAACAGTTACTGACCTCCTTGTGGACAAACACTTTCCCCAATCAGCATCAACGAAAGCAGAAAGTTTAAAATCAAAGTGAGAGCAAGATGAGAAATGAACACCCTTACCAGGAGAAGTCTTCAAATACCTTAGAACCCAAAAAGCCAATTTTAAATGAGACTGACGTGGAGAATGCATAAATTGACTTAAGCAATGTACAACAAAAGCAATGTCAGGTCTTGTAGCTAGCAAATAAATGAGTCTACCAATTAACTTTTAATACCCAGTAAAATCCTTTAAAGGAGGATCTTTCGATTCAGAACCAGCTGAATCTGTAACCACCAAGTTCATATCCTTTGGGGTATTAATTGGCTTACATCCTAGATATCCAAAATCATTTAAAAGTTCAAGACAGTACTTTCTTAGCGACATACACAATCCACTATCAGTTACTAAAATTTCAATACCCAAGAAAAAATTCAACAAACCTAAATCTTTAATTTTGAAATTAGACTGTAAATGATCCTTAACCTTTTTAATTTCAGAATCAGAGTTTCCTGTAAGAACTATATCATCCACATATACAAGAAGAATAAGGCAAACATTTTCAGAGTATTTTGTAAACAATGAATAATCGCTAACACTCTGACAGAAACCATATTGAAGAAGACAAGTAGACAATTTTTCATACCACTGACGTGGTGCTTGTTTCAGACCATAAATAGATTTTACTAATTTACAAACCCTTTTATCATTAGCAGAAAAATAGCCTGGAGGTAAGTTCATATAAACATCTTCAACAAGATCTCCATACAAAAAGGCATTGTTTACATCTAGTTGGCACAATTGCCACTTGTTTTGCACAGCCAAGCTAATGACACATCTGACTGTGACCATTTTCACAACCGGTGAAAATGTTTCCTCATAGTCTATATATTCTCGTTGACTGTAGCCTTTGGCTACAAGACGAGCTTTATATCTCTCTATTTCTCCAGTGGACTTATATTTGATTTTATATATCCATCTACAACCTACAGGTTTTCTACCAGGAAGTAAATCAGTTAGAACCCAAGTACCATTTCTATATAAAGCTTCCATCTCATCATTCATAACATTTACCCAGTTTTGATCCTTACTTGCTTTCAAAGAAGTTTTCAGGTTCACAAGACTTATTAAGTGTAGAAACAAAACAAAAACTATTAGAATTCAGACGAGAGTAGTTCACAACCTTTTCTAAACCATACTTGACTTTACCTTCTACAATATAATCATCAAAACGACGAGGAAAAACAGATGAACGATTAGATTTTCGAACATAAGTCATATTTTGATTTTGATTTACAACACCCTCAGGAGGGGTCCCCAATTGATCATCATTTAAATTTTGAACAGTTAAGTGTCGAAAATCAGCAGCAAGGGAATCACTGGCAGGCTCAGTGCCACCAAGACCACTTGATCCGGCGGCTCTGTTTATTTCAATTATACTACTAGTACTACCAGGGCCCATAGACCCGACAGCTCTATTTTGGCTACTCAGATGATCATGGTTACTAGAGCTGTCAGAAATATTTGAACTTGTAAAATTTTCACATTAGGGATTTCCCTAGTATCATCATCGGGCAATTCAGTAGGCAGATCATTAGACTGAAATATAACAAAATCAAAAAAGTTTAATGAGTTTATGTCACTAGAATCATCACTCAGAAAGTTTGCACCCATTTTAAATGGAAAAATAGTTTCATAAAATTTAACATTTCTAGAAATGATGATTTGTTTTAAATCCAAACTATAAAGTCCGTATCCCTTCTTTGAATTTGCATAACCAAGATGAACACATTTTTCAGATCGTGAAGAAAACTTGTCAGATACATTAGGTCTTACAGCAAAGCATAAGCATCCAAAGTTTCTAAGATGAGTTAAAATAGGTGCAAAACTAAAAACGAGTTCATATGGACACTTTCCATTTAACACGGAAGAAGGAGTACGATTAATAAGGTAGACAGCTGTCAAAATACACTCATTCCACATGTTTAACGGAAGGTGTCCTTGAAACATTAACGCTCTAGCTACATTCAATAAATGTCTAAGTTTGCGTTCCACTACCCCATTTTGTTGAGGAGTGTACACACACGTAGTTTAATGAATTATTCCATTTGTCTTAAAAAACATGCCTACCTTACTATTAGTGAACTCAGTCCCATTATCGCTTCGAAAGATTTTAACATGTTTACCAAACTGAGTGATCAATAAGTTGTGAAAAGCAACAATATTATCAAACACTTCATCTTTACTTTTCAGCAAATAAACCCAAACATACCTAGAATAATCATCAACTATAGTTAAAAAGAATATGTACCCCTCCTTACTAGGAACTCGATATGGTCCCCATAAATCTAAATGAACAAGCTCACCAAGCATGGTAGAGGAATGATTACTTAATTGAAATTTATCTCTCGTTTGTTTAGCCTTGTGACAAATATCACAGGGGGTAGAAACAGAATCACCAGAAATATCAAGAGTTCCTTTTAGAACACCAAGAACTTGATCGGCGGGATGGACCAACCGTCTATGCCATAACTGGCGTGACACATTGCAAACAATGGTCACATTAGTCATATTTGAAATATTTTTAGATTTTAGGGAGACATACGACTCACCCTTAGACCATTTGTGAAAAAAATATAACCCTCCTTGTTCGCTACCAGTCTCCACAATTCTCTTAGGAAGAGAACCCTGAAGAAGGTAACACTTATTCTCGTCAAACCCAACAAAGATTTTGCTATCTCTAGCAATTTTATGAACAGACAAAAGATTAACATGAAAATCAGGAATTACAAGCACATCAAACAAAACAACTTTGTCATTAAGTCTATAATTCCCAATTTGATTTATTTTAGCCTCATCTCCATTTGGTTGAGTAACTATAAGATTTAAATCAGAAACATTAATAATATTTTCAAGTTTAGAGGTAGAAGATGTCATGTGTTGATTAGCACCAGAGTCGATTATCCAACCAGAATAAGAATCATTAGACCCTAGATTAGACATATTTGTGACATTAACAGGAAACATACCTGCCATATTGACAGAAATGTTTTCAGATTGTTTCTGATCAAGGAGAGAAAGTAACTTGACAACTTGATCCTCTGTAAGATATGTAGAAGTATTCTGTTTACATCCAGAAGCATCCGAGGAACTGGCATTGTTAGATGAAGACTTGAAAGGTTGATTTATTTTAGATTTAGTAAATTAGAAATCCTTAGGAAAACCAATTAATTTATAGCACCTTTCAATTGTATGCCCTGTTACCCCACAATGCTTACACAAGAGAGGGGATTTACCACCCCTCTTCTTATTATCATTAGTTTTTCCAAAGAAAGCAGTATTGTGATTTTTGGTATCAGAGGGTCGAGTCACACCACGGTGTGACTCTTCTCTTGATACTAAAGAGAATGCAGTTTTGACTGAAGGAAGTGGATCAGTGGTTAAAATGTTGCTACATATATGTATATAAGTTTCATCCAATCCCAACAAAAACTGCATGAGTTTTATCAACTGATTGTGTTTTGAAAAATCATGAGCAGGATTGCAAGTACATGATGGAAGTTTGATTAGAGCATCAAACTGTTTCCACAAGGAATTTAACTTGTGATAATAGTCTGAAACAGTAGATCTGTTTTGAGTAAGAGAGTTAATTTTTTGATGCAAACTGAAAGGAACGGATCCATCAATTTTATCATAAGTTTCTTTTAATTCTAGCCAGACCTCAGATGCAACTCTAAAGAAAACTTGACTGACAAACAAATCCTCAGAAATAGAGTTGAGGATCCAAGATAAAACGACCGAATTACACCTGTCCCATTACTTGCCTAACACATCATTATCAACAGATCGAAGCACATAACCATCTATAATTCCAAGTTTATTTTTAGTTTCCAAAGCCAAAATCATAGCACAAGACTATACTTTATAATTGTCAGTTCTCGTAAGTTTCAAGGTCAATATGGAGGCTCCTGAGGTATCACTAGGATGGAGATAGAGTGGATCTCCAAAGTCCAGTTTAGCGATCAGAGATCGTTGTCCTGGCTCTTTGGAGGATTCAGCTCCAGTCATAGTGAATATCTAGGAGAAAGAAACAACACACAAGGACAAAACTCTAAGGGCTTAGAGGAAGGATTCCTTGCCACTCAATAGATGGAAGGTCAAGCCAACCTCTTAGATGTCCGAAAAAAAAAACACAAGAGAGATAGAAGGACTTACAGCGGAAGAGAAAAGAGATAAGTGAGGAACGGACTTACAGAGCAAAACTTGGAGAAGTGAGCAGCGGATTATGATGAACACAAATCTAGAAACTCACAGAGTGTCCAGATCAAGCACAGGACCAGGATATAAAGTAAAAAAAACTAAACAACCTGAACACCCAATATCAGAGAAAAGAACTCCAAGAGAGCTCAAGATAATGATACAACAAAAAAATTTAGAAAAATAGAAAGAAGGTAGATAAACAGAACGCTATCAAACACAAAGAACAAACAGATCTGCAGGAGAACAACCTCTTAATGAACCGTACAGAATATGTTGGTCCCGGAGGTGCTTAACAAGTTTGTAGAAGGGGGGGGGGGTTGAATACAAACACATAATTTAAAGTTTAATAAATTGTTTATTGATAAATCAAATACAATTTACAAGTCTATTGCGGAATAAGATTAAGTAGAACTCAATCTAAACATACTTAAGAAAACACTAAGATGGTTACACAAGAATATATAGAGAATGAGGATTAGAGAATATAGAAAACAAGGGTTTCTATATTATAGAAAGATGAAGGCTAGAGGGGAGCACACTCTCCAGATGGAAAGATAATCTTTCTATTTATACCCTATGCATTAAATGCATGGCAGGGAACTTTACACGTGTCCTTCATTGATTGGCTGAGTGGGTCTGACTTTGGGAGACATGCTTTCGGCCGTATCATGAACAGTGTAGTTGACAGAGTTGTTGTACGAATTGTGGCAGAGGTATGTCCGTTCTGACACATCGTACTGGTTGTGCAGGGAAAGACAAAAGAGACTTGAGGCATAAGATAAGTGATCATCGATCGCTGAATATCTCTTACTTCAAAGATATAAAGAGGTTCAGCTATCGTTGAAGCTTTTCCTCAGGTTTCTTCGCGTATGAGTAGAGTCGTCTTTGCTTCACTGATATCCGCATCAGGTCACTAGTAGACTTGTATTTGTTCAGCAGCTTCGTCTTTGATTCAGCTATGAATATCTGTTGACGCGAAACTTGTCTTCAGGGATTACGTTTACATCAGAGAACATTAGCGATAACTGAACAGACTCAGTCTGATCGTTGATAGTGAAACACTAATACATATGAGCGTTTATAACAAAGATCATCAGCGACAACTGAACAGACTCATCTTCATCGCTGATGGTGAAACACTAATACATATTAATAAACGTAATTTTCACTAAGTATAGAAGAGGGTCGTTATCAAATCACTGAGAGAGTTTGGATCAACAATCTCCCCCTATTTGATAATGACAAAGTAACTGAAGAAAATTACTTTATAATTCAAAATAATGGAATAATCAGGACTCATAACATACATGTCCCAATTACTATTTTGAGGGATCTTTTACAGTACTGATAGGGTTAAATACTTCACTGAAATTTTCATTAATTCAAAGATAGAATTACAAGATATGAAAATTATAAGTACAAGTGAGGAACTAACTACTGTAAGTTTAACTAATAGATTACAAGAAATAGAAAACTAATCTATCAGCTATCTAAAGAAGACTTTGGAGGATTAACCATATAGTCAGATATTTCTTCTCCTCTTTGCCTTCGATCTGAAGATTCTTGACTAATGATTGCCTTGATCGGTTCAGCAAAAGGAGAGAAGTCACACCATAAGCATAGGAGATCCTTGAGATGGTTGAGGGGACATATAGGAATTTCATAGACTCTTTGGAATCTAAGTTGTTCCTCATCATCTCTGAAGAAGATTCCAAAAGGCTCTTTGAGTACTTGCCCTGCAATATATGGACCACCAAGAGGCAGGGATAGATCAAGTACTGAGAGATCAGGAGAAGGACCAAACAGAGCTTCTTTTGAGAACTTGATGGAGGTGTCGTTTCTTATTGCAGCATCATTCTCAGATAAGGAGGAGACAGGCTTTCTTTTGAGTTGCCTTGGCTTGGAACGAAGAGCATATGGTACCTTTAACACAGCAGTGACTCTGTTGATGAGGGCTTCTAGGATGCCTTCGACATAGCCTCTGTAGGTTGATTTGGACTTCTTCAGCGCATCTTTGAACTCTAGCCATTCCATGTAGCCGAAGCTTTCAAGCTTCGAAACAAACATAGCCTTCGAGTTACCATCCTCTCTGGTTATCTCCATCGTTACAAAAATTCGATCCTTCTTCCTTTTCCCAGAGATGACAACAGCTGATATCTTTAATGGGTCAGAGC
This sequence comes from Arctium minus, assembly GCA_954870635.1. Lineage (NCBI taxonomy): Eukaryota > Viridiplantae > Streptophyta > Magnoliopsida > Asterales > Asteraceae > Arctium > Arctium minus. Next base: position 114,424,313 of record OX941080.1, on the reverse strand, counting down.
GATAGTCGACTTTATGTTTGCACCATTCGACAGTGTTATCGTTGACCGCTTGTTCTTTTGATCGCTCCTCTTCAATTTCCTTTAGTAGAGCAGCCTGGACTTCCACTGGATTCTTTTTCAGATTCTTGTCTTTGACTTGAGAGGACTGAACCTTGAGAGCTAGAGAGGCATATCTTTGATAATCGGCAATCAGTTTCTCAGCCCTGACAGATTCTTCAATTTCAGCTTCAGTCAGGAAGTCTAGTTCTGTAGATGTTATTTGAAGAGGGACCTTCAGCCGTTGACTCTCTACATACGAGATCATCTCTGTTCTTCTCTTCATCTCTTCCTCTGACCAGTGAGATGGTCTAGAGGGCCTTCTTGGATGGTGCAGGGCTTCTTCTTCTTCATCTTCTTCATCAATCTCATTAAAGGAGATTGGGATTATTGAGTCATCAGCTATGGAAGCTGGGATTATTTGTAGTTCCTTTACCTTAAGCAAGGGAGAGAACTATCTGGTCAGAAAATAGATGAAAAGAGTTAGTGTATGTTTTGGGAAGTAGAGAGATAAAGGCTAGAAAGAAACAGGGGTTGGGGATTTATAAAATGATATAGGGACAAGTGAGAGGCATACCTGAGAAGGATTCTCCCCCTCAGATGGTGAAACATTTTTTAGGCTTCCCTTAGAAGTTGAACCCTTTGGTTTTGTTGATCCAAACTCTCTCAGTGATTTGATAACGACCCTCTTTTATACTTAGTGAAAATTACGTTTAATATGTATTAGTGTTTCACCATCATCGATCTGACTGAGTCTGTTTAGTTATCGCTGATAGTTTTTCTTGTAAGCATTTATATGTATTAGTGTTTCACTATCAGTGATCAGACTGAGTCTGTTCAGTTAAAGCTGATAGTTTTTGATGTAAACAGTAACGTAATCCCTGAAGACAAGTCTCGCGTCAACAGATGTTCATAGCTGAATCGAAGACAAAGATGGTGAACAAAGACAAGTCTACTAGTGACCTGATGCGGATATCATTGAAGCAAAGATGACTCTACTTATACGCGAAGGAACCTGAGGAAAAGCTTCAGCGATAGCTAAACTTCTTTGTAACTCTGAAGGAAGAGATATTCAGCGATCAAAGGATCATGAAGCTTATGCCTCAAGTCTCCTTTTATCTTGCCTTGCACAACCAGTACGATGTGTCAGAACGAACATACCTCTGCCACAATTCGTACAACAACTCTGTCAACTACACTGTTCATGATACGGCCGAAAGCATGTCTCCCAAAGTCAGACTCTCTCAGCCAATCAATGAAGGACACGTGTAAAGTGCCCTGCCATGCATTTAATGCATAGGGTATAAATAGAAAGTTCACCTCTCCATCTGAGGGTGTGCTCTATTCTTGAACCTTCATAGAAACCCTTGTTTTCTATAGTCTCTAATCCCCCATTCTCTATATTCTTGTGCAACCATCTTAGTGTTTCTTAAATTTGTTTAGATTGAGTCTGTCTTAATCTTATTCCGCAACAAACTTGTAAATTGTGTTTGATTTATCAATAAACAATTTATTAAACTTTAAATTATGTGTTTGTATTCAACCCCCCCTTCTACAAACTTGTTAAGCACCTCCGGGACCAACAAGTGGTATCAGAGCGGACTGTTTAATCTGATAAACAGGATCTTGATTTATTCTCTTCCTTGCTATTCTAACATGGAACTTAACACAAACACAAACTACTATGATAATGGTTCACTTTCCAAACCTCCTCGATTTAGCAGAGATAACTTCTCTCTCTGGAAGAATCGAATGATGCTATTTCTTGAAGGTGCAGATCCCACTATACCTGAGTACGTAGCAAACAGACCATATGAACCTGTCCAAATCATAGTTGTCGTTCCAGTTACTGCTACCACTCCATTTGTTCCTGAACGCTATATTGCTAAGGAAATCAGACAATGGAGTGATGAGGACAAAAAAAAGGTTGGTATTGATGCAAGGGCAAAGACCATTATCTCTATGGCTCTGCATGATGAAGTTTTCCATTCCATCATGCATCTTAAAACTTCTAAAGAAATGTGGGAAACCATATGTGTTCAATATGAAGGCACCACTGAAATCCAAGAGACTCGAAAGATTAACTTGGTAAGATAGTATGAAAGTTTTATCGCTGGTAAGAGTGAATCTCTCTCTGATGGTCATCAGCGGTTTAACTACTTAATCATTGATCTAAGAACCGTTGATAGGACCTATTCTAATTCTGAGGTCCTAAAAAAATTCTTGGAATGTCTTCCTGAATGCTGGGACAGTTATTCAATATGTCTCAAGCTGACAAAAGACTTAAACTCTCTTTCTCTCAGCACCTTGTATGGAATATTGCTTAACTATGAGCAATTAAATCTCTTGAAGAAGAATCTTATAAAAAATTCTAAAGACTTCAAAAGAACTCATGTTGCTTTAGTCTCTTCAGAGACAATTCCATCTCAGCGATCTACTCTCACTATCACTGAGTTAGCTTCTGAAACTGAGGATCTATCAGACACTGATCTTTCAGAGTTTAATGAATCCTTAGCACTCTTGACAAACTCTTTTAACAGATTTGAAAGAAAGAGCAATTTTAGAAGAAATAAGCCTCTATCCCTCACTGACAAGCCAAAATCAACCCCTGTTGATAAGGCTACTGCTACTTGCTTTAACTGTGAAAAGATTGGACATTTTGCAAGTGAGTGCAGGTCAAAGAAAGTCTTCAAAACTTCTACCTCAAGAAGATCCAGCGATGACAAGTACCTAAAGCTGAAAGAAAAATATCAAAAGTTGAAAAGCTACAAGAAAAAAGGTAAAGGTCTCATTGCTGAAGAACACGACTGGGTTGAATCTGAAGAATCAAGTTCTGATGAAGAAGAAGTCGCTAATCTCTGCCTCATGGCTGAGATTAAAGAAGAAGTGGAAGAATTCCTCTCTACCTGAATCAGAGAGAAGTCGCGCAGTTGAGGTGCTGACGATTGATCTTTACAATGCTCTAAACGGCAAATCTCTAGCTGAAAGCAAGAACAATGACTTAACTGAACAGCTGGAAAAATGCCATGAAAAGATCAGAGAACTGACTCTTTTAGAGGAAAGTTTGAAAGATCAAGTTGTTGTAAATAAAATCATCAGTATAGAATGCGAACAAGCCATCGCTGCTCTAAAAGCAGAAAAGGATATTGTTGAAAAATGGTGCAATTCTTCAACAAAGATAACTGAGATAATAAATGCTCAAACTACTGGCGGTGATAAAAATGGTCTTGGTTTTTGGAAACCACAGGATGAGCCTAAAGAAGACTGTTCCATCTTTAAGTTTGGAACATTTGGCACTTCTATCTCTGACACTTCTTATAATCAATTTTATCCTTCTTCTTCTAATTCTATCCCTGAGGAAAAATTCAAAGGCTCTAAGTCTGCGGATAAAGGAAAATCCATTCTTCGTCCTCAGAAGGCTTCCAAGAAAGCAAAGCTGAAAGTTCCCTATAAACCTTCAGCGAATCAATCCTCTAGCTCTGTGATAGAAATCTTTGATCTCTATCCTCCAAAGCTAAAGATTGATCTCAAGCCTAAGAGATCTGAAGAAATCAAAATTCCTCCCAAATCTCATGAAAAAAGCATTCTTGGACCTGTCCCCTCTAATCTTAAATTCTCAAAACCTCTCTCTTCTGGTCCTAAAACCACATTCAAATATAGAAAATGCTATCACTGTGGATTTACTGACCATATTGCAAGCAAATGTCCAACTGCCACTAAAGCTGATAAATCAGCTAAAGTGAAGATGAATGCCTCCAAGGCTGAGAAAGTCATAAAAGCTGAAAAATTGACCAAGGTGAAGAATACCACTAAGGTTAAGAAATTAACCAAAGTGAAGATTACCACTGAAGCTGAATCTTCATCTGCTGTGAAGATTGTTGAACCTTCCATCTCCACTAACCCCAAAGGACCCATTGAAAAGTGGGTACCAAACAAAGCTTAATCTTCCTTGTGTGTGCAGGGATCAAAGGGCATCTGGTATCTCGATAGTGGATGTTCTCGTCATATGACTGGACAAAAAGACCTGCTCACTGAATACAAGGAAGAGAAAGGTCCCTCTGTGACCTTCGGTGGAAATGAAAAAGGATATACCTGAGGGTTTGGTGTCCTCAGCAATGGGACAACTACCTTTAGAAGAGTCGCTTATGTAGATGGACTGAAGCATAATCTTCTAAGCATCAGTCAGCTATGTGACAAAGACTATGAAGTTCGTTTTTCTAAGAAAGCATGTTCAGTGGTGAATGAGAAAGGAAAACTTGCTCTCAGTGGTTATCATAAAGAAAATGTCTATGTAATAGATATGGACTCTACTACCACTGAGAATGTGTGTTTTCTCTCTAAAGCCTCTTCTGATGTCAACTGGCTATGGCACAAAAGGCTCTCTCATCTAAACTTCAAAACCCTGAATTCTCTCTCTTCTAAGGAACTGGTTTCTGGTCTTCCTCAGCACTCATATGCTAAAGAATCTCTCTGTTCAGCATGTGAAAAAGGAAAACAGACAAAAGCTAGTTTCAAGTCTAAACAAGTTTCCTCACTGACAAGTCCTCTTCAGCTCTTACATATGGATCTGTTTGGCCCTGTCAACATCCAATCAATAGCTGGAAAGAAATATACGCTTGTCATTGTAGATGAATACTCTCGCTACACCTGGGTTATCTTTCTTCGCTGCAAGAGTGATACTCCAGAAGAACTAATATCTTTTGTTAAAAAGATAGAAGTGCTGAATAATCTCACTGTTCGTTCAATAAGAAGTGATCATGGAACTGAATTCAAAAACAGTTCTCTGAATATTTTCTTTAAGAACAAGGGAATCTCTCACAACTTCTCTTCAGTAAGAACACCTTAGCAAAACGGAGTCGTTAAAAAAAGAAACAGAACGATCATTGAAGTTTCTAGGTCAATGCTCAGCGATTCTCATCTCCCTACACAATTTTGGGCTGAAGCTGTAAATACTACATGTTTTACTCAAAACAGATCGCTGATCGTAAAGCGATTTGGAAAGACAGCTTATGAACTTTTTCATGGAATAAAGCCCTCTATCAGCTTTCTTCATATCTTTGGTTGTCAGTGCTTTATTCTAAACAACAAAGATCAGCTTGGAAAGTTCGACCCAAAAGCTGATGATGGAATATTTCTAGAATATTCCTCCATCTCCAAAGCCTACAGAGTTTTCAACAAGAGAATACAATCTGTGGAAGAAACAATTCATGTCACTTTTGATGAAACTCGCTCAGCGAACTCTAAACCAATCGCTGACAATGAAGAGTTAAACGCTTGGATGTTTTCTCACTACAAAGAAACAGAACCTTTCTTCTCAAACCATCAGCAAACAAATCATCCTACTACTGATGATGATCCAAAAATCATACATCCTAACGTTGAATCCAACTCATGGGTTTCAGCAGAGCCTCTAAACACACTTCTACCATCAGAAGCATCTTCGTCTGAACATCTCTCAGAAAACAATGGTATGTCTGACACTCAACAGCTAATCGTTGATGAACCTCAAGCTTCTTCATCAGTGAACATGCCCGTTGTTGATCCAACCTCTTAAATGAGCGATCATGCTTCTGCTCAGCGATGGACCAGAGATCACCCTATAGATCAAATTCTTGGTGATCCTGATGCAAGTATTCAGACACGACGAAGTTCAGGTAATATATGTCTCTTTGTTAACTTTATTTCTTTAATAGAACCAAAGAAGGCTGATGATGTCCTCAAAGATCCAAACTGGGTCAGCGTTATGCAAGAAGAGTTGATTGAGTTCTCTCGCAACAAAGTTTGGAATCTCGTTCCTAGACCATCTGACAAAACTGTTATAGGCACCAAATGGGTGTTTAGAAACAAGTTAGATGAACATGGAACTGTAACCCGCAACAAGGCTTGACTTGATGCTCAGGGATACAGACAAGAGGAAGGCATAGACTATGATGAAACCTTTGCCCCTGTGGCTAGGCTCGAAGCAATTCGACTCTTCTTGGCTTATGCAGTTTACAAAGACTTCATTGTATATTAAATGGATGTAAAATCAGCGTTCCTAAATGGAAAGCTGAATGAAGAAGTCTATGTAGAACAACCCCCCAGGGTTCTATGACCCTAAGTATCCAAATTATGTTTATAAATTGGATAAGGCTCTCTATGGTCTAAAACAAGCCCCTCGTGCTTGGTATGACACTCTCTCATCCTTTCTTATCTCTGAAAATTTTGAACGTGGCAAAATTGATAATACATTATTTTTCAGAAAGATAAAAGGTCATATTATTCTTGTACAAATATATGTCGATGACATCATATTTGGTTCTACTAACCCATCTCTATGTACTCGCTTTGCTGAAAGAATGAAGAAAGAATACAAAATGAGTATGATGGGTGAGCTGACATATTTTCTTGGTCTTCAGATTAAACAATCTGACAAAGATACTTTTATCAGCCAAGGTAAGTATGCTAAAGATATGCTGAAGAAGTTTGATCTAACACAAACTTCAGCAATGAAAACTCCTATGGCACCTCCTCTAACACTTAACAAAGATCCATCTGGAAAACCTATTATTGTCACTACCTATAGAGGAATGATAGGCTCCCTGCTGTATCTCACAGCGAGCCGACCTGACATCATGTACTCTACATGTTTATGTGCACGCTATCAATCTGAACCCAAGGAATCCCATCTTATCGCTGTTAAGCGAATTTTCAGATATCTGAAAGGAACTCCTAACCTCGGTCTTTGGTATCCCAAAGACTCATGGTTCGATCTAACTGGATATTCTGATTGTGACTTTGCAGGGTGTAAAATTGATAGAAAAAGTACTACTGGTGGATGTCAACTCCTAGGAGGAAAGCTGGTAAGTTGGATAAGCAAAAAGCAAAATTCAGTGTCCACTTCCACAGCTGAAGCTGAATACGTAGCCGCTGGAAGTTGTTGTGCTCAGGTCTTATGGATGAGAAATCAACTATTAGACTATGACCTTCAGCTATCAAAGATTCCAATCTATTGCGATAGCACTAGTGATATTGCTATAGCAAATAATCCAGTGCTACATTCAAAGACGAAACACATAGAGATCAAATATCATTTTATCAGAGATCATGTGATGAACGATGATATTGAACTTCACTTTATCCCCACTGACTATCAGCTAGCTGATTTGTTTACCAAACCTCTTGATGAGACAAGGTTCAACTTTCTCATCAGTGAGCTTGGAATGCTGAATCTCGAAGAATAAATCTTCAGCGTTCATGCATTATGTCAGTGATTATAAGCTCCCCTTTATCATTCAATCTCTGATTAAAAATCTGATTCTCAGGTATGTTTTCTTACTCCACTCCAAATCACTGAATCTTCAGTGAGTAAGACGTTTTAAAAATAAACCTTTGATCACTGAAGTTTTCTTCAAATGATTAAAAGCTTTTTGAAAAACAAAATATATCACTGATTTTTTCTCTTCAGTGATCCTTCTAAAATAAAAATCAATCTCTAAATTTTTATCAGGGATTCTTTCGAAGGAAAACCTATCTCTGACTTTTCTTCAGAGATAATTTCAAAAAGGACAAATGAAACGTTTTTCTCTCTCCTATTACGTCATTTGAACCGACAGTCTGTGGCATGCTTTTCTCTGACACGTTCGCCCGTTGCAATTCCATCCAATCAACTCCTTCAAACGTGTCCATGTCATGATGAGCATTTGTTTTCCCGCCTCTCTCTCTCTCTCCTACTCTCAAACGTATAAAAAGAATGTTTTTTCCATTCTTATCGTTTTACGCTTTCTGAAAATCTTTTTGAGCAAGAATTCTCTTTCAAGCTTCTGCATCGTCTTCATTCAAGATCACCAGGTTATTTTAATCTTTCATCTTGTTTCCTTTTCAATCTTGTTATTAAAATCCATTTATGTTCTATCATTATGGTTTTTTTATAATATTTTTTTCTATAAAATCATTTTTTTTTATTTTATTTCTCCAAAACCTTTGGTTTTTCTTACTGTTCTTCACCCTTTCATTAAGAACACTGTTTTTGATCTCAAAATATATTGGTTTTTCTATGTTTCTTTCCTCAAATAGAAACTGGCAACACCTTTATTTTTAGGGTAAACTCTTCTTCTACTCTTCTGTATTTCCATATTCAGAAATGGCTCAATCTACTCTTGTTGCTTCCAAAAACGTCAAATTCGCCATCACTGACTCAGAAATCCCCAAGAACAACCATCTTGGATGCCTGTAATTCGATGGAATCAAATACCCACACCTTGTGGATGCTGCTAACTTCCTGAAGCAATGTTGCATTGCTCATGCTCTTAATGTGGATCCCAATCCATCCAAAACTCTACTCCAACAATTTTGGTTCACCGCTGAAGAATCCACCATCACGAACAAGAAAGGTGAACAGGTTCCTTCCATTTCATTCAACACTGAACTCGGACCAGAGATGATGACTGCTTTTGGCTTGAGGAAGGCTCTCAGGTTTCCTGACAAACCCAAGAGTGGGTTTGATGCTTTGCCCACTGATGCTGAACTCATCCAATTTCTAGACGCAATGGAATACTGTTGGGAACACAAGCCACGAACAACCATTCCCAACAAGAAGTTGACTCTCATCAAGAAGAAAAACATGCCTTCCCAACTGAACTTCATCTTTTCTCACTTCATTCAGTGCATGAGTGGGAAAAGTGGTTCCCTTGATCAAGCCAGCAAAGTTCAACTACAGATGGCCTACACTGTAATCGCTGGCAAAAACTTCGACTTTGCCACCGCTATCTTTGATGATCTGAAGTCAAAGATAGAGAAGAAGGAGAGGGATCCCAAGATCCCATATGTACGGTTCATATGTGCATATCTGAAATTCCTCTACAAAGACTCCTACCCCACTACTATTGATGGATCCTTCGCCAAAGTGGGTCAGCGTTCACTGGAGGTTAAACCGCTGGAAAACGAGGTAAGTATCTCTACCCTACGCTCTCGTCTCTCTCTCCACACTTTTTCTACTTCAGCGGCCACACAGGAGGTTTCTTATTCTGCTATCCCTGCCACTACCACCCCTTCTAAACGCCCATCTGCTAATTCCTTTGGCCCTTCGAAGAAGGCCAAAGTGACTAAGGAAAAAGCAGCCACTAGTTCAAGGCCTGAAGAAGTTTCTCGACAAACTTCCTTGGATGATTTCGTGGTCATCTCCTCCACATCCTCAGCACTCACATCATCAACCGTGCCAGCGATCTCGGTCGCTGTCACAACATCAGTGACGCAACCACCCATCTCGGTACCATCTGAGGTAACTACCCAACTCCCAACTTCTTCTATCCCTATCTCTAATCCCTCTATTTCTTTGGTCTCTGACCCTCCTTCTCTCGTGCAGCAACCCCACGTTGCATTTTTAGGACCTGATGCTCAAACCTTTGAAAGAGACATGCAATTTTTCAAGATGTTTGAATCATCAGGTATACCTAAAAACGCCTATACCTCTCCCATCTCTCCATCTAAGACTGTTACTCAGACGCTAACTTTTCTTTCAGGTCCTAGTTTGGCAACTGTTGACTCGAATGTCAACAGTTTGAGTGAAAAGGTGGTCTCTCTCACCAACGCCATCAACGGAACCACCAGCGCAGTCAATACCGCTGGTGAAGAGCTGAAAACACTGACAGCTAGCTGCTCCTCCAAAGCTGAAACTTCTCAAATCTCTGCTCTTCAAGAAGAGATTGTCAAAGTAAAGGATGACTCTCAACGTCGGTTTGACGCTTTATCCTCAAAGGTTGATGCTTGCACCGCTCTTCTTCAGCAAGTCCTCGACAAGCTGAATGCACCAGCTCCGACTCCTTCCTCTTCCTTTACATCGGACGACCGCACATCTCTGAACGTAGCTGTTGAATTTATTTATCAAGCTACTTCAGATATCCCTGTGATTAAAGGATGTCTAGAGAGTCTGGAGGCTGAAGTCCAAAAGTTGGCCACTGCACAGCCTTCCAAAGATCTCTCCCTCGCTGATAATGACAAAGAGGGGGTGAAAGACGCTGAAGAAAATAAGGAAAAAGAAGTTGTTGCTGAGGTTCAACGGGAAGAACCTCCCTCTCATGTTGAGGGGGAGAAGGTTGCTGACAAAGCCCCTCCTTCTTTTGAAGTCTTAGTCGAAGAAGAAGAGGAAGAAGAAGAAGAAGAAAATTTTGATCTTCAAGATCAAGAGGAAGAGCAACCTCATCAGGATGATGATGATGACAATGAAGAAGATCAGTCCTTATGGTTTTCTGCAGCTGCCACATCATCAGTGATAGCTTCGAAAGAAGCTGTCACAGCAGGGGGAGTCTTGGAACATCCTCAGGAACCCCTTCCCAAAGCAAATCTAAGGGTGCAGTTGTTGAGGGAATCCTGAAGACAGTTTCACTATTTGAGGAGAATCCTTCTCATGTATGCCTTTCACTTGTTCCCATATCCTACTATAAATTCCTTACCCCTGTTTCCTTCTACCCTTTGTCTTCCTCCTTCCCAACATATACACTAACATATTTCTTTCTATTTTCTGACCAGACAGTTCTCTCCCCTGCTTAAGGGTAAAGAGCTTCAAATAATCCCAGTCGTTGTAGCTGATGAACAAATAATCCCAATCTCTGTAAGAGAGATTGATGAAGAAGATGAGGAAGAAGAGTCCCTACAACATTCAGGAAGGCCATCTAGACCATCTCATTGGTCAGAGGAAGAGGTGAAGAGAAGAACAGAGATGATCTCTCATCTAGAGAATCAACGACTGAAAGTCCCCTCTCAATCATCAGATCTAGAGTTCCTGACTGAAGCTGAAATCGAAGAATCTGTCAGGGTTGAGAAGCTGATAGCTGATTATCAAAGAGATGCCTCTCTTGCTCTCAAGATTCAGTCCTCTCAAGTCAAAGACAAGAAGCTGAAGAAGAAACCAGTTGAAGTCCAGGTTGCTCTCTTGAAAGAGATTGAAGAGGAGCGCTCAAAAGAACAAAGGGTCAGCGATAGCTCAGTCAAATGGTGCAAAAACAAAATCGACTATCGCTCTAACCCAATGAAGATCGTTGCAGTCATTATCTCTGGGAGAAAGAAGGACAAAGTCTCTGTCACTATGGAGATTACCAGAGAGGATGGAAACTATAAGGCCATGTTCATGTCAATGCTGGAAACCTTCGGTTACATGGAATGGCTAGAGTTCAAAGATGAACTGAAGAAATCCAAGTCAACCTACAGAGGCTATGTTGAAGGGATAAATAATGCCCTCATCAACAGAGTCGCTGCAATCCTAAAAGTGCCATCTACTCTTCCTTCAAGGCCAAGGCATCTCAAAAGAAAGCCTGTCTCCTCCTCTTCTGAGAATGTCGCAGTGATAAGAAATGAAACCTCCATCAAATTCTCAAGAGAAGCTCTGTTTGGTCCTCCTCCTGATCTTTCAGTTCTCGATCTATCTCTTCCTCCTGGTGGACCATATGTTGCAGGACAAGTAATTAAAGAACCTTTTGGAATCTTCTTCAGATATGATGAGGAAGTACTCAGATTCCGAAGAGTCTCTGAAATTCCCATCTGTCCCCTCAGTCATCTCAAAGATCTCTTATGCTTATGGTGTGACTACTTCCCTTCTGCTGAACCGATCAAGGCAATCATCAGTCAAGAATCTTTAGATCGAAGGCAAAGAGGAGAAGAAATATCTGACTATATGATCAATCCTTCAAAATCTTCTTTAGATAGCTGATAGATTAGCTTCCTATTTCTTGTAATCTATTTAGTAAAACTTACAGTAGTTAGTTCCTCACTTGTACTTATAATTTTCATACCTTGTAATTCTTTTCTTGAATTAATCAAAATTTCAGTGAAGTACTTAACTCTATCAGTACTATAAAAGATCCCTCAAAATAGTAATTGGGACATGTATGTTATGAGTCCTGATTATTCCTTATTTTGAACCATAAAGTAATTTTCTTCAGTTACTTTGTCATTATCAAATAGAGGGAGATTGTTGATCCAAACTCTCTCAGTGATTTGATAACGACCCTCTTTTATACATAATGAAAATTACGTTTAATATGTATTAGTGTTTCACCATCAGCGATCTGACTGAGTCTATTCAGTTATCGCTGATAGTTTTTCTTGTAAGCATTAATATGTATTAGTGTATCACTATCAGTGATCAGACTGAGTCTGTTCAGTTATCGCTGATAGTTTCTGATGTAAACAGTAACGTAATCCCTGAAGACAAGTCTTGCGTCAACAGATGTTCATAGCTGAATCGAAGACAAATATGGTGAACAAAGACAAGTCTACTAGTGACCTGATGCGAATATCAGTGAAGCAAAGACGACTCTACTTATACGCGAAGGAACCTGAGGAAAAGCTTCAGCGATAGCTGAACTTCTTTGTATCTCTGAAACAAGAGATATTCAGCGATCAAACGATCATGAAGCTTATGCCTCAAGTCTCCTTTTGTCTTACCTTGCACAACCAGTACGATGTGTCAGAACGGACATACCTCTGCCACAATTCGTACAACAACTCTGTCAACTACACTGTTCATGATATGGCTGAAAGCATGTCTCCCAAAGTCAGACTCTCTCAGCCAATCAATGAAGGACACATGTAAAGTGCCCTGCCATGCATTTAATGCATAGGGTATAAATAGAAAGTTCACCTCTCCATCTGAGGGTGTGCTCTATTCTTGAACCTTCATAGAAACCCTTGTTTTCTATACTCTCTAATCCCCCATTCTCTATATTCTTGTGCAACCATCTTAGTGTTTCTTAAATTTGTTTAGATTGAGTCTGTCTTAATCTTATTCCACAACAAACTTGTAATTTGTGTTTGATTTATCAATAAACAATTTATTAAACTTTAAATTCTGTGTTTGTATTCAACCCCCCCTTCTACAAACTTGTTAAGCACCTCCGGAACCAACAGGTTTGCTTTGGGAAGGGGTTCCTGAAGAAGTTCCACTTCTCCCCCTACTGTGATAACTTCTTTCGAAGCTATCACTGATGAAGTGGTCGCTGCAGAAAACCATAGAGACTGGTCTTCTTCATCGTCATCATCATCATCATGTTGCTCTTTATCTTGATCCTGGAGATCAAGATCTTCATCCTCTTCTTCCTCCTCTTCTTCGTCTTCGAATAAAACGGGATAGATCAAAGATGGAGGGGCTTTGTCAGCAACCTTCTCCCCCTCAACCTGAGAGGGAGGTTCTTCCGTCTGAATTTCAGCAGCAGCATCCTCCTCAAGATTTTCTTCAGTACGCTCTATCTCCCCCTCTTTGTCATTATCAGAACGGGGGAGGCCAGAAATTGAAGGAGCAGCTTTTGTAGATGTCAGGGACCGGACTTCAGCCTCCAGACGCTCTAGAAGTTCTTCAATCACAGGGATGTCTGAAGTAGCTTGATGAATAAATTCAACAGCTATATTCATAGAGGTGCGGTCAGCCTTTGTGAAAGAAGGAGTGGGCGTCGGAGCTGGTGCATTCAGCTTTTCAAGGACTTACTGTAGAATTGAGGTGCAGGAATCGATCTTTGCAGATAACCCCTGGATATTGTTGCTTAGAGTATCGACACGTCCCTGAAGGAGTTGAGAATCCTCCTTTACTTTGATAAGCTCTCCCTGAAGAGTTGTGATTTGGGAGGCTTCAGCTTTGGATGAGCAAGTAGTCTAGAGCTTCTTCAGCTCTTCACCAGCGGTATTCACAGCGCTGGTGGTTTCGTTGATGGAGGTGGTGAGAGAATTCACCTTGACACCCAAACTGTTGACATGAGAGTCAACAATTGCCATAGTAGGACCTGAAAGAAAAGTTATCTTCTAAGTAACAGGCTTATATGGAGAGATGGGAGTTGTATTTGTGGGTTTAGGTATACCTGATGTTTCAAACATATTAAAAAATTGCATATCTCTTTCAAAGGTTTGAGCATCAGGTCCTATAAATGCAACTTGAGGTTGTTGCATGAGAGAAGGGTTAGAGATCAAAGAGATGAGAGGACAAGTAACAGGGATAGAAGAAGTTTGGAGTTGGGTAGTTACCTAAGTTGTTTGTTGAACTGAGATGTTCAGTGGCGTCATTGATGTTGTGACAGCGACCGAGATCACTGGCACCGTTGATGTGATGACAGTTGTAGATGTGGAGGAGAGTCCCACAAAATCATCCAAGGTAGTTTGTTGAGAAACTACCTCAGGCCTTGAGCTAGGGGCGATAGTCTCCTTAGTCAATTTGGCCTTCTTCGAAGGACCAGAAAGACTAGCTGATGGTCGTTTTGAAGTGGTGGTAGCGGCAGGGCTAGCAGAATAAAGAACCTCCTGCGTGGCCGCTGAAGTAGAAGAAGTGTGGAGAGAGACGGGAGCGAAGAGTAGAGATACTTACCTCGTTGTCGACCGGTTTGACCTCCAACGATCGTTGACCCACTTTGGCGAAAGTACCATCTTGAGTAGTGGGGTAAGTGTTGGGGTTGAGAAACTTTAGGTATGCACAGATGAACCGTACATATGGGATCTTGGGATCCCTCTCCGTCTTCTCTATCTTTGACTTGAGATCGTCAAAGATAGTGGTGGCATAGTCGAAGTTCTTTCCAGCGATCACAGAGTAAGCCATCTGGAGTTGAACTTTGCTCGCCTGATCCAGTGACCCACTCTTCCCACTCATACATTGAATGATGTGTGAGAAGATGTAGTTCAGTTGGGAAGGCATGTTTGCCTTCAGGATCTTTGTCATCTTCTTGTTGGGAATGGTTGAGCGAGGCTTGTTGTCCCAAAAGTATTTCACATCATCCAGAACCTGGATGAGTTCAGCATCAGTTGGAAGGGCATCGAATCCACTTTTGGGTTTGTCAGGGAATCGGAATGCCTTCCTCAGGCCGTATGCAGTCATCATGCCTGAGCCTATATCAGTGCTGAAAGAGATAGCAGGAACCTGGTCACCTTTCTTGTTGGTGATGGAGGTTTCGTCAACAGTGAACCAAAACTGTTGAAGAAGAGTTTTGGATGGTTGAGGATCCACAGTGATTGCGTAAGCAATACACGACTGCCTCAGGAACCTAGTTGTTTCACCAGGTGTGGGTATTTGACACCATCGAAGTCCAATCGAGCAAGATTATTGTTCTTGGGAATTTCAAATTCAGATAGAGCAAACTTGACACAATTGGAAGCAATGAGAGTGGATTGTTCCATTTCTGAATATGGAAAGAATGAGAATAGAAGGAAAGGATTAGAGTCTAAAAATAAAGAAGTTTTTTTTTACCAGTTTCTATTTGGAGAAAGAAACGTAAAAAAAACTAAAATATTTGAAGATTAAAACAGTGTTCTTAGTCGAAGAAAGAAGAACAATGAGAAAACCAAAGGTTTTGAAGAAAGAAGAACAATGAGAAAACCAAAGGTTTTGAATGAACAATGAGAAAACCAAAGGTTTTGAATGAATAAAATCAAAAAAATGATTTTAGTGAACAAAAATCTTGTGAAAACTCATAATGATGGAACATAGATAAGATTTAGTAACAAGATTTAAGACAAAGAATATCAAAATAACCTGTTGATCCTTAAGGAAGAAGATGCAAATGCTTGAAAGAGTTGTTTGCAAATGCTTGAGAGAAATTCTTGCTTGAAAAGATTTCCAGAAAGCGTAAAAGGATAAGAATGAAAAAAACATTCCTTTTATACGTTAGAGAGTGTGAGAGAGAATGAGGCGGGAAAAAAATGTTCATCATGAAATGGACACGTTCCACGAAGTTGATTGGATAGAAGGGCAACAAACGAACGTGTCAGAAAAAGGCATGTCGTGGATTGTCGATTCAAATGACGTCATGAGGAGAGAGAAAAACGTTTCATTTGTCCTTTTAGAAATTATCTCTGAAGAAAAGTAAGAGATAGGTTTTCGTTTTGAAAGAATCCCTGATAGAAATTCAGAGATTAATTTTTCATTTCAGAAGGATCACTGAAGAGAAATATCAGTAATAGAATTTGTTTATCAAAAAGCTTTTAATCATTTGAAGAAAGAAAATGATTATTTTTAGTTTTGAAAAAAACTTGTTGAATGAATATTCAGTGATGGAGAATAAGAGAACATACCTGAGAGTCAGAAATTTATTCAGAGATAGATTGATAAAGGGGAACTTAGAATCACTGACATAATGCAGGAAGATGAAGAGTTACTCTTCAAGATTCAGCATTCCAAGTTCACTGATGAGAAAGTTGAACCTTGTCTCATCAAGAGGCTTGGTAAAGAAATCAGCTAGCTGATAGTCAGTGGGGATAAAGTGAAGTTCAATATCACCATTCATCACATGATCTCTGATAAAATGATATCTGATCTCTATGTGTTTTGTCTTTGAATGTAGCACTGGATTTTTTGCTATAGCGATAGCACTAGTGTTGTCGCAATAGATTGGAATCTTTGATAGCTGAAGGTCATAGTCTAATAGTTGATTTCTCATCCATAAGACCTGAGCACAACAACTTCCAGCGGCTACATATTCAGCTTCAGTTGTGGAAGTGGACACTGAATTTTGCTGTTTGCTTGTCCAGCTTACCAGTTTTCCTCCTAGGAGTTGACATCCACCAGTGGTACTTTTTCTATCAAGTTTACAACCTGCAAAATCACTATCGGAATATCCAGTTAGATCGAACCATGAGTCTTTGGGATACCAAAGACCGAGGTTAGGAGTCCCTTTCAGATATCTGAAAATTCGCTTAACAGCGATCAGATGGGATTCCTTGGGTTCATATTGATAGCGTGCACATAAACATGTAGAGTACATGATGTCAGGTCGGCTCGCTGTGAGATACAGCAGGGAGCCTATCATTCCTCTATAGGTAGTGACAATAATAGGTTTTCCAGATGGATCTTTGTTAAGTGTTAGAGGAGGTGCCATAGGAGTTTTCATTGCTGAAGTTTGTGTTAGATCAAACTTCTTCAGCATATCTTTAGCATACTTACCTTGGCTGATAAAAGTATCTTTGTCAGATTGTTTAATCTGAAGACCAAGAAAATATGTCAGCTCACCCATCATACTCATTTTGTATTCTTTCTTCATTCTTTCAGCAAAGCGAGTACATAGAGATGGGTTAGTAGAACCAAATATGATGTCATCGACATATATTTGTACAAGAATAATATGACCTTTTATCTTTCTGAAAAATAATGTATTATCAATTTTGCCACGTTCAAAATTTTCAGAGATAAGAAAGGATGAGAGAGTGTCATACCAAGCACGAGGGGCTTGTTTTAGACCATAGAGAGCCTTATCCAATTTATAAACATAATTTGGATACTTAGGGTCATAGAACCCTGGGGGGTTGTTCTACATAGACTTCTTCATTCAGCTTTCCATTTAGGAACGCTGATTTTACATCCATTTAATATACAATGAAGTCTTTGTAAACTGCATAAGCCAAGAAGAGTCGAATTGCTTCGAGCCTAGCCACAGGGGTAAAGGTTTCATCATAGTCTATGCCTTCCTCTTGTCTGTATCCCTGAGCATCAAGTCGAGCCTTGTTGCGGGTTACAGTTCCATGTTCATCTAACTTTTTTCTAAACACCCATTTGGTGCCTATAACAGTTTTATCAGATGGTCTAGGAACGAGATTCCAAACTTTGTTTCGAGAGAACTCAGTCAACTCTTCTTGCATAGCGCTGACCCAGTTTGGATCTCTGAGGGCATCATCAGCCTTCTTTGGCTCTATTAAATAAATAAAGTTGACAAAGAGACAGATATTACCTGAACTTCGTCGTGTCTGAATACGTGCATCGAGATCACCAAGAATTTGATCTATGGGGTGATCTCTGGTCCATCGCTGAGCAGGAGCGTGATCGCTCATTTCAGAGATTGGATCAACAATAGGAATGTTCACTAAAGAAAAAGCCTGAGGTTCATCAGCTATTAATTGTTGAGAGTCAGACATACCTGTGTTTTCTGAGAGAAGTTCAGACAAAGATGGATCAGATGGAAGAAGTGTATTTAGAGGCTCAGCTGAAACCCATAAGATGGATTCAGCGTTCGGAGGTATGATGTTTGGATCATCATCAGCAGCTGGAGGAGGATCTGAATGCTGATGGTTTGAGAAGAAAGGTTCTGTTTCTATGTAATTAGAAAACATCCAAGCATTTAACTCTTCATTGTCAGCGATTGGTTTAGAGTTAGCTGAGCGAGTTTCATCAAAGGTGACATGAATTGTTTCTTCCACAGATTGTCTTCTTTTGTTGAAAACTCTGTAGGCTTTGGAGATAGAGGAATATCCAAGAAATATTTCATCATCCGCTTTTGGGTCGAACTTTCCAAGTTGATCTTTGTTGTTTAAAATAAAGCACTGACAACCAAAGATATGAAGAAAACTGATAGAAGGTTTACTTCCATGAAAAAGTTCATAAGTTGTCTTTCCAAATCGCTTTACTATCAGCGATCTGTTTTGAGTAAAACATGCAGTGTTTATAGCTTCAGCCCAAAATTGAATAGGGAGGTGAGAATCGTTGAGCATTGATCTAGCAGCTTCAATGATCGTTCTGTTTCTTCTTTTAACGACTCCGTTTTGCTGAGGTCTTCTTACTGAAGAGAAGTTATGAGAAATTCCCTTGTTCTCAAAGAAATTGTTCAGAGAACTGTTTTTGAAATCAGTTCCATGATCACTTCTTATTGAACGAACAGTAAGATTATTCAGCACTTCCATCTTTTTAACAAAAGATATTAGTTCTTCTAGAGTATCACTCTTGTAGGGAAGAAAGATAACCCAGGTGTAGCGAGAGTATTCATCTACAATGACAAGTGTATATTTCTTTCCAGCTATTGATTGGATGTTGACAGGGCCAAACAAATCCATATGCAGGAGTTGAAGAGGACTTGTCACTGAGGAAATTTGTTTAGAATTTAAACTAGCTTTTGTTTGTTTTCCTTTTTCACATGCTGAGCAGAGAGATTCTTTAGCATATGAGTGCTGAGGAAGACCAGAAACCAATTCCTTAGATGACAGAGAATTCAGGGTTTTGAAGTTTAGATGTGAGAGCCTTTTGTGCCATAGCCAGTTGACATTAGAAGAGGCTTTAGAGAGAAAACATATGTTTTCAGTGGTGGTAGAGTCCATATATATTACATAGACTTTTTCTTTACGATAACCACTGAGAGCAAGTTTTCCTTTTTCATTCACCATTGAACATGCTTTCTTTGAAAAGCGAACTTCATAGTCTTTGTCACATATCTGACTGATGCTCAGAAGATTGTGCTTCAGTCCATCTACATAAGCGACTCCTCTGAAGGTAGTTTTCCCATTGCTGAGGACACCAAACCCTCGGGTATATCCTTTTCCATTTCCACCAAAGGTCACAGAGGGACCTTTCTCTTCCTTGTATTCAGTGAGCAGGTATTTTTGTCCTATCATATGACGAGAGCATCCACTATCAAGATACCAGATGCCCTTTGATCCCTGCAAACAAAAGGAAGATTAAACTTTGTTTGGTACCCACTTTTCAATGGGTCCTTTAGGGCTAGTGGAGATGGAAGGTTCGGCAATCTTCACAATAGATGAAGATTCAGCTTCAGTGATAACCTTCACCTTGGTTAATTTCTTAACCTTAGTGGTATTTTTCACCTTGGTAGATTTTTCAGCTTTGGTGACCTTCTCAGCCTTGGAGGCATTCATCTTCACTTTCGCTGATTTATCAGCTTTAGTGGCAGTTGGACATTTGCTTGCAATATGGTTAGTAAATCCACAGTGATAGCATTTTCTATATTTAAAAGTGGTTTTAGGACCATGAGTAGAAGGTTTTGAGAATTTAAGAAGAGGAGGTCCAGCTCCAAGAATGCCTTTATCATGAGATCTCGGAGGAATTTTCATTTCTTCAGATCTCTTAGGCTTAAGATCAATCTTCAGCTTTGAAGGACAGAGATCAAAGATTTCTATCACAGAGCTAGAAGATTGTTTTACTGAAGGTTTAGAAGGAACTTTAAGTTTTGCTTTCTTGGTAGCCTTCTGAGGATAAAGAATAGATTTTCCTTTATCTGGGAGCTTAGAGCCTTTAGATATTTCCTCAGGGACAGGATTAGAAGAAGATGATGAAGAGCATTGAGCTTGAGAAGTGTTAGGGATAGAAGAGACAAACGTTCCAAACTTAAGCATGGAACTGTCTTCTTTAGGTTCATCCTGTGGTTTCCAAAAACCAAGACCAGTTCTATCACTGGCAGGAATCTGAGCACTTATAATCTCAGTGATCTTTGTTGAAGATTTGCACCATCCTTCAACAGTAGCCTTTTTTGCTTTTAGAGCAGCGATGGCTTGTTCGCGTTCAATGCTGATGATTTCATTAACAATGACTTGATCTTTCAAACTTTCCTCTAAAAGAGTCAGTTCTCTGATATTTTCATGACATTTCTCTAGCTGTTCAGTTAAATCAATGTTTTTGTTCTCAGCTAGAGTTTTGCCGTTTAGAGCATTGTATAGATCAATCGTCAGCACGTCAACAGCGCGACTTCTCTCTTATTCAGGTAGAGAGGGATTAGTAGAGATAGATACCTGAGATGATATATAGATCATAGAAGTTTCAGTTGGTTCTTCCACTTCTTCTTTAATCTCAGCCATGAGGCAGAGATTAGCGACTTCTTCCTCATCAGAACTTGATTCTTCTGATTCAGCCCAGTCATGTTCTTCAACGATGAGACCTTTACCTTTTCGCTTGTAGTTTTTCAACTTTTGATATTTCTTTTTCAGCTTAAGGTATTTGTCATCGCTGGATATTCTCGAGGTAGAAGGTTTGAAGACTTTCTTCGACCTGCACTCACTTGCAAAGTGTCCAATCTTTTCACAGTTAAAGCAAGTAGCAGTAGCCTTATCAACAGGGGTTGATTTTGGCTTGTCAGTGAGGGAGAGAGGCTTATTTCTTCGGAAATTGCTCTTTCTTGCAAATCTATTAAAAGAGTTTGTCAAGAGTGCTAAGGACTCATCAAACTCTGAAATATCAATGTCTGATAGATCCTCAGAATCAGAATCTAACTCAGTGATAGTAAGATTAGATCGCTGAGATGGAATTATCTCTGAAGAGACTAAAGCAACAGTGGTGCTTTTGGAGTCTTTAGAATCTTTTATAAGATTCTTCTTCAAGAGATTTTATTGATCATAGTTGAGCAATATTCCATACAAAGTGCTGAAAGAAAGAGAATTTAAATCTTTTGTCAGCTTGAGACATATTGAATAACTGTCCCAGCATTCAAGAAGACATTCTAGGAATTTTGTTAGGACCTCAGAATTAGAATAGGTTCTACCAAAGGTTCTTAGATCAATGATTAAGCAGTTAAACCGATGATGAACATCAGAGAGAGATTCATTCTTACCAGCGATAAAACTTTCATACTGTCTTACCAAGTTAATCTTTCGAGTCTCTTGGATTTCAGTGGTGCCTTCATATTGAACACATATGGTTTCCCACATTTCTTTAGAAGTTTTAAGATGCATGATGGAATGGAAAAATTCATTAGGCAGAGCCATAGAGATAATGGTCTTTGCCCTTGCATCAATACCAACCTTCTTTTTGTCTTCATCACTCCATTGTCTGATTTCCTTAATAACATAGCGTTCAGGAACAAAAGGAGTGGTGGTAGTAGCTGGAACTGCAGATATAATTTGGACAGGTTCATAGGGTCCATTTGCTACGTACTCAGGTATAATGGGATCTGCACCTTCAAGAAATAGCATCATTCGATTCTTCCAGAGAGAAAAGTTATCTCTGCTAAATCGAGGAGGTTTAGAAAGTGAACCATTATCATAGTAGTTTGTGTTTGTGTTAAGTGCCATATTAGAATATCAAGGAAGAGAATAAAGCAAGATCTTGTTTATCAGATTAAACAGTCTGCTCTGATACCACTTGTTGGTCCCGGAGGTGCTTAACAAGTTTGTAGAAGGGGGGGTTGAATACAAACATAGAATTTAAAGTTTAATAAATTGTTTATTGATAAATCAAATACAATTTACAAGTCTATTGCGGAATAAGATTAAGTAGAACTCAATCTAAACAAACTTAAGAAAACACTAAGATGGTTGCACAAGAATATAGAGAATGAGGATTAGAGAATATAGAAAACAAGGGTTTCTATATTATAGAAAGATGAAGGCTAGAGGGGAGCACACTCTCCAGATGGAGAGATAATCTTTTTATTTATACCCTATGCATTAAATGCATGGAAGGACACTTTACACGTGTCCTTCATTGATTGGCTGAGTGGGTCTGACTTTGGGAGACATGCTTCCGGCCGTATCATGAACAGTGTAGTTGACAGAGTTGTTGTACGAATTGTGGCAGAGGTATGTCCGTTCTGACACATCGTATTGGTTGTGCAGGGAAAGACAAAAGAGACTTAAGGCATAAGCTAAGTGATCATCGATCGCTGAATATCTCTTACTTCAGAGATATAAAGAGGTTCAGTTATCGCTGAAGCTTTTCCTCAGGTTTCTTCGCGTATGAGTAGAGTCGTCTTTGCTTCACTGATATCCACATCAGGTCACTAGTAGACTTGTCTTTGTTCAGCAGCTTCGTCTTCGATTCAGCTATGAACATCTGTTGACGCGAAACTTGTCTTCAGGGATTACGTTTACATCAGAGAACATCAGCGATAACTAAACAGACTCATCTTGATCGCTGATGGTGAAACACTAATACATATTAATAAACGTAATTTTCACTAAGTATAGAAGAGGGTCGTTATCAAATCACTGAGAGAGTTTGGATCAACAGTATACAGTAGATCACAACTATATTTCGATTCAAATCATTAGAGGTTCTCCTTACAACAAGGATCTTAGACAAGAAAACCAATCTAAGCAACCACACAAAATAAGAGAGACAAATTACCTTCAGTGAATCGTCCACGAAATGGTCTGAAGAGGCCAGATCACGACTCACTTCACTAGGACCTCTCTTTTATCGAGTGAGAAAGGAGAAAGAAACAGATCTAAGCTTAAATGAAAAACAAATCTAAGCTACCAAGTGAAGACAAACAGCAAATCTAAGAGAACAAAATGAAATAGGAGAAAAAAATCCTTTAGCAAGTCGAAGAAGAAGTGGTCACATGAACCAGATCGTGATTTGCTTCATTAGGATCTCCTATTAACAAGAAGAAAAGAAAACAATACTTAGATCGACAGGTCTAAGTGATCACACAAACAAGAATAGAGCCTCAAACAAACTTTGGACTAAGATCTATATCAGATCTAATCCTAAGCACATGAGGAACGATGAAAACAACAAATGAATCTCAGAGAGAGCCTTAAACACAGATCCAGTCACAGACGCACGAGATTAAAAAAAACAATTAGATCGACAGGTCTAAGTGATCACACAAACAAGAATAGAGCCTCAAACAAACTTTGGACTAAGATCTATATCAGATCTAACCCTAGGCACATGAGGAACGATGAAAACAACAAATAAATCTCAGAGAGCGCCTTAAATACAGATCTATAACAGATCCAGTCACAGACGCATGAGATAAAAAACACACTTATTGTACGAAGATATAACCACAAATAGGTCAGATCTGAACAAATACGAGTCAGTGATGAAGAAGAAATGAAGAAAACAAAGGACACTCGGACAAGATCTAAACAGATCAGATCCAAGTGAAGAAGAAAGGTCGTAAACAAATAAAACGAAACTCACACATAGTACAGATGTATGATTTGGAAAAAAAAACAAAGCGACCTTACTGAGATTAAAAGAAAAACTCAGAGATGAAAAGAGAGAGGAAGGGGTTTACCATTCATGACGATGAGTGTAACCTGAACGCCAGCGAGAAGATACAGCGACGCTTTGATACCATCTTCAAAACATTAATCAAACTATTATTACAAGAATTACAATATTACAAACTAAATCTCGTTCAAGAGATTTGAAGGAGATGAAAAATGTAAACCCTAAGTTGAGAGAAAACCTAATATCTAGAACAAATTTGTGAAACTGAGAAAAAAATGAATGAGCAACCAGCTAACAATACACGTTTATATATTTTCCAAATATTGCACTCTAGTCCTTATAACTTTGACAAATTGCTCCGCTACCCTTTATCTTCAGTAGAAGTGAAGCGCGGTCCCTGAAGCCCTCATCTACCAACAGTTTTACAATTTAAACCCTATAAAACCAAAAATGTACAAACCAAACAAATTAAGTTAATACGTTGTCAAGATTGGTACAAAACTAACTTTGCCTTTTAACAAATTCACCAAAAAAATGAACAAGTGTCAATGTTGCAACTTGCAGAGAAGGCAATTTTTTCTTTAAAAAACTCAAGTGGCACTTGCAATCTTATGGAGGGGGCATATCACCAAGTTTCAAACTTGTGGAGGTGCCACTCCTCTCAGGTTTCCATTTTCAAAAAACAAGCTCCCTCGTCCATTGTTTTCCGTCACATGTCACATTAATCTTCGCTTAAATTTTTAAAATCTTGCATAAAATGATGGTACCTTATGCCTAATAATTTGTATTTAAGAGTTTTTTTATCCGAACTTTATAATATAGTATAGATAACCCCTTCATAAGTTGCGGCCTAGACACTTGAAGAGGTATTAACTTTTTGATGAGTGTTGAAGAGAGTTGATTAAGAGGTAAATTGAGCTGATGTTGATTTCCCAAATATTAGTCCATAAAAATATTTCGGAAACTAGTGACGTGTTCAAACAATAATTAATGTGTTTTACAATGTTAAATTTATAGTTTTGATGATGGCTTTTAAAACTTCTGGTCAAGTTAATATTATTTTACGTTGACTGAATATGAATAGAATTTGCAGACAGATAGATACTTGATCCCAAGATGAATGAAAATAAAAACAGTGACAAAATCTGAATCCCCATTATTTCATTTCATTTATTTCCACCATCATGTTATATTATATTGTTACATACAACAATTTTCAATACAAACAAAGAAAATTTTATCAAGAAGGATGATTAACGAGATAAATTAATAGGTCCATTATTCCGCAAGCTATTATATTATATTATATTATAGCATCCCAAACAACTGCGTGGATTTTTATCGATATAAAATAAACCCAGAGAGTCAAACTGAAACTGTTGCCGGTATCGTCTTTGTATCCACAGACTTCAATACTTGTTCTCCCATCTCCTTGCATCCAACCAATTTCTGCATTACAGCAGCCAACTATGAGGGAATTGGTATTATACGCACAGTGTTTTGAGAAAGGATTAAAAGGTACATACAACATTCCCAGCAGCTGAGAAAATGTCACCGGTACGAAATCCCTTATTTAAAGTATCCAGCACAGCTAACTCGATCCTCTCAGCTGCCTTCACTTCACCCAGACCATATTTCAAAAGCATTGCAGCACTGAGTATGGTTGCCAAGGGGTTTGCTTTATCCTGCACAGCTAAAACCAACCATAAAATATTTCCATCTTAAATTAACAACCCACAATTTCAAACATTATTAATTAACCACCCACCTGCCCAGCAATATCAGGAGCAGAACCATGGATGGGTTCAAAGAGTCCAGGTCCCTACACACAAAAAAACATCAAAAATTAGGTGTAAGTTGTTTCCACCATTCAACATTTGCAGTTCTTGGTCCTGTTTATATTGGCATGAGAACAAATGAAGTTGGTGCAAATTGGAAACTTGATGACAATACCGATGATGCTCCAAGACTAGCAGAAGGAAGCATTCCAATGCTTCCGGTGATCATTGACGCCTCGTCTGATAAAATATCACCAAATATGTTGTTTGTAACGATTGTGTCAAACTGCAAATACATGGAGATACTGTCAGTTGCTTGTTTCAATTTTCTCTTCACTATGCATAGAATATATATAATACAGCAACAAATAAGAGTCACAGAAGAAAAACCTGTTTGGGATTTCGGACAAGCTGCATGGCTGCGTTATCAACGTACATGTGGGAGAGTTCAACATCAGGATACTCTGCAGATATTGCTGTTACCCTTTTCCTCCATAACATTGACGCCTGCTCAATTGTCAAAAGAAAAAAAAAAGGAAAAAAGTAGGATAGCATCATTAAATGCATGTAACCACCAACAAAGACTCATAACCCATGGTTCAATTTCAGTCACCCATGGAACCCTGGGACTATTTTGCCAGAAATAAAAATAAAAATAAAAACAAAAATCTACAAGGACATTGGTACCTCCAGGACATTTGCTTTGTCAACAGAACAAAGTTTGCTACTGCGCTTACGAGCCGTCTCAAATGCAACACGAGCAATGCGGTCAATCTGGTTGGGAAGAAAGAAAGGTTCTTAGCATACATGATATACATGGTCAAATGGAAAGATAAACAATTTCTATGTTGGTTCTCCCAAACCTTGAGCATTGAGATGGATATCTTGAGGGCTACGGTGAGCAATGCGAAACCAACAATTTCATATTAAAATTCGGCAAAGAAAAATTGTACGAGATGCCAACCTCATATGCTGCATAAACCTCGGTGTTGAAGCCAATCTCCTGACCATTTTCATCAGTTCCAAATCCCCTTGGTTTTCCAAAGTAGATGCCTTCAACAAATAAAAATTGGTAAGGCATATCCCACCAGAAACAAAACTACCCAGTTTTTCGTACCGACAAGACTCAAATTATGGAATCCAATCCATGCAAGATATTCCAAATTCAGAAAATGTAAAGGCTAGTTTTTTAGCTATTTTCTCAATCTTTTTCCCCTTCCAACATTTTCCATTTCCAAAGTCAGCTATTACAAGTAATAAATTCCAAATGCATACTACAAAAAAGGATAACAAGTCTTAAAGTTAGACTTCATGTCAAAGATCATCTCTGCCAATCTAATTGAGTAAAGATACATATGAATTGCATTTTCTTTGCAAAAACAAAACCTATGGATCTAAGATTCAAACAATGACCAAAAACTTATATACAACATAGCAAAGCACAATAAGCAACCTTAAAAATGAACTAATCTCTTGATGTGCTCAAGTCCTTCTTCAACTACCTCTTAAAGACAAAAGTATTAAACAAAATGTGTTCAAGCTAAAATAAATCTGCTCAGATCTACACACTAACCTCCTGTAAGTTCCCTTACAACCATCAAGTCGACACCTTCAGCAACCTCTTTCTTCAATGTTGAAGCATCCACTAACTGAAAGTGGTAAAGATAATGAAACAATGAATCAACTATGACAACAAGCTATGTGACCAATTAATGTGACATGTAAATAATGATCGGTTAGAAAGGATGATCAGATACAGTTAGCACATATAGTGGTGTGGCATAGTAGTTAATGATCCCTATTATTTACATGTGTTGTAAAAGGATTCTAAACCAACTGTATGACATGGACATGAAAACTGTCCATCCTCAAACTCTTATATGCTCACAGCAAGTATTTAGGAAATAAGTAAGTAAGCTCATGACGGGCTAGGCTAGTCCTCCGATAACTTAAACAAAAGCATAACTAGATTTTCTAGATTCAATAATGTCACAGGTTTAACAGTGCTGCCCTTTTTCTCTCTAGTTCAGGAACAGGTTGTGACGAATGAGCCTTATTCCTATAGACAAAATGGCTGCCAACAACGTGTAAGTGGACCATAAGACAAGCCCAACCACATCAAAAACACTAGGGCAAAAGTGGAGTTTCAACAGGCATGAAGAGAAGCCCTAGTTGACGTACAAACTTTTTATCAAGTCTGAAAAACTGTAGTTGGAGATTCAAATATTTATACAAAATTCATGACCTTCTTCTTTGTAACAATTAACTTAAGACTATCAACTTCATCGTAAGTTATTACAACTGTTAATAAAATAACTAAGAAAGCTAAAGTAATCACAAATGCACATTACAGAAAATTTACATATAAAAGCTAGCATCCACTATATATGCCCTTTTCATTGGAAGCATTAGATGCCATGCAGATCTCCTCACTTGAAAACCGTATACTCTCTCAGAAACTGGAATTTGCAAAAATCAGATTTTACTGCTCATTAACCCCTCGTCTTTATAAGAAGATAATGCATGAGGATTGAATAAATAGCATATATCTTCATGTCCATGACTAGCATACCTGTGGTAGAACAGACGCTGGCCTCAAATTTGCAAACACCTCAAGACCTTGACGAAGGTGAAGCAATCCAGTCTCAGGCTTCAAATGTTTCTCGTTTTTATCCCATTTATACCTTCAATCCATTTTAATCAAAAGATAAAATAAATCAAAACCTCAACTGTTAAAACAGATGCATCGAAAAAGACATTGGAGCTCCAATTCTAACAAAAGATATAGTGTAATTGTTCAATTCCATGTACCCAATTAACAAATGGTTTTCTGAATTTATAATACATTTAAGTTAAAATATTAGGCAAAATTACAAAAAAGAGTTTTCACCCGCCAATAGCACCAAGGAGAACAGCATGAGATTGCTTTGCAGCAGTGAGAGTTTCTTCCGGTAATGGAACTCCGGTCAAGTCCAATGCAGCACCTCCCATAGGCATCTCATTGAACTTGAATTCAATCCCTAACAAAGGATCATACATTCTGTAAAGCTAACACATATCTATGCTATGAGTTTGAATAACACCATTAATTGCAAACTATGAATACCTTCAATCGAGCCAGCAAGATTAAGAACATTCTTGGCAACGGAGATGACTTCAGGGCCAATTCCATCGCCAGGAAGCAGAGTGATGTTGTAGCTTTTGGCAGTGGATTTTGTGGTGGCGGAGCAGCGGATAATCACTGGTCTTGGATGGTGTTGAGGGACACAAGTAGAGTGGAAGCTAAAGGGTCTGAGATTGACAAGTTGCATTGAGGCCGCCATTGTTGGTTGTGAACAACGAAGCTACTAACAACTAGTTGGGTCGTTGGAGGTAGGTCCAAGAAAAAGTTAGCACAAAATAATTACCGTAAAACAATCATAAAAATCACGGTTTCAAAAAATGATAAGCAAGTTACCTCCTACAACTGTTCTGCAATTCAAGTTTACAGCACTACAACTTCAGCCCTATGATTCAATTCCAAACACTTTGGGAACAATGAGTTCAGACGGAGGGCGGCGTTCGACGGTGGCTAATCGGGGACGGCGACGGCTGCTGTTGGGTCGTGGGTTTGCTGCTGTAATCGTCGTCTCTTAAGTTACCGATTTAGACTTTATATATTTAGTAAACTTCACTTTTGGTCCTTGAGCTTTAGTGATTTCTTTGATAATGGGACCTGAACTTCAATAAATCAAGATATCATCCCTTAGGTTTGGATTTTGCATTGAAAATGGGACCTAGCCACTGAGGCCATTAGAAATAGGGGTGCTCAAAAACCCGACCAACCTGACCAACCAGGAGAAAAATCAACCCGAGGTAACCCGACATATAATCAATACAAAATTAGGACAACCCGAATCTATTGGGTTGATGTAACGCCCAAAATTTTGGTAAGTTTGTGACGTCATTCCATTCTTCGACTCGTTACCTAGTGGTTAAGCTTTTATTCTATTTCCCTCATCGAGCGATCAAACCTTAAGAAGAATCCCTCAAATCTCAGCCCCGATACTGGTTAGGCGAGAATGCCCAGCGACTATGCCACGTGTGTCATGGTCGCTCCCTCTGAATCACCCTCGGTACAGGTTGGGCGACAGTGCCCGGCGATTGTGCCTGGGTCACTATCGCGGATGTCACAATCGCGGGGTTGGTACCGCGGGGTCCCCCAAGCGAGCGATTATGCCCAACGATTATGCCAAGGGCATAGTCGCGAGGGCAATGTCACCGGCAGGCCCTGGCCTTTTAAACCCTCACTCTCTCCACTCTTCTCATTCAAGACCTCAACCACTTCATCACTCTCTCTTCACCCAATCCCCCATTAATATCGATTTTTGGAGCATTCAAACCACATTCACCCATGTCTATTGCAAGCTTTCGTATCACCATCAAGTATTGGAGGCTAGGGACGAAGACCCACCATCTCCATTGTGTTCCCTTCAAGAAAGTTCTAGGGTTTGAGTTTTATCAAAGCCTACTATTGTGAGTTCATCCCTTCTTCTTGGTAACATATCAATCAAGTTATAAATACTCTACTTATATCTTCCTAGCGCTTTATGTCTTAAGTTTTCGGTTTGGGTGATTTTGGAGAATTAGGTCAAATTAGGGTTTTGGCCAAAGTGGGGATTTTTTATCTAAGTTTTTGGGGAACAATTTTATATGGTTGAATATGTTTATTTATGGTTGGAAACTTGTGGATCTAGGTTTTTGGAATGATTTGCTTATGGATTCAAGTTTCTCCAAAGAAGCTCGAGTTGGGGTAAAATCTAGATTTAGACTAAATCTAGCAAGGTGAGTTCAAGTTGATTTGTGAAAACGGTGTACATGCCAAAATGTTCATTTTAAAGTGTTTTGTATTTTACATGAAATTGTTAATTGTTGATCATCTGATAAGTTTTGGTTATTTGGAAATGTTTAACTTTATAAACATATAAAACACACATCTTTGGGATATTTGGGATTGTTGATAAAGGTATCATAATGAAAAATGATTTGGTAACCATTTTCATAAACGGACGGTATTTGGTGAAAATACATTTTTGTGGTTATGGGTAATAGGTATATTTTGGGTTGTAAAATGGTTTGAAAATACCAACGCGTAAGTCACTATAGTTTGGACATTTCAGACCTTGTGAATAATTTCGGATACTGTAAACCTATGTGGTTATAAACTTGTTTGGAAAATGATTTGTTCAACTCTAAATGATATTGGATTGTATTCATACGCTTCGGAGCATGTGGTTGCATAGTCATGGTCGGTTGCATTTTATTGCACTTTGTGGATTTTAGCATATGGTCATTTGACTGGTTGAGCTTAAGGCTCGATTTTCGGCTTTGCCAGGTCTTAGGAACTTTTGTCCGGTTTTAATAACTTAAAGTGGAGCTTTTAGGTGTGAGTTGCATTTATTGCACTTTATGGAGAATATATGTTTTGAGTGTGTGTGTCATTCATTGGGAGTCATGTATTTTAGACTGTAATGCATTTGGATCCATATGTGAGTCAGTCATATTTAAGGATGAGGAGTCTTGATATTCTCACCTTGGGAAATATGCCGTGTCGGCATCGTTGTTGTCCCAGTTGTTTGGGGAAGAGGAACCTCTATGGGTTGTACTTCGGGACCATGGGTCTTGTGTTTGGATATCTAATTCTTGTGCACGAAGGTTAGACTTCATGAGTTATCAATTGAGGAGCTGAGGCTCCTATCTTGAATGCTAGGGAGTATGCACTACGGGTTGAATGAGTACCCTGAGGATGAAACTCCACTAGAGACCGAACAGGCAATAAGATCGTGTATCCTTGAGGTGTCACTCGGCGGAGCAGGCAATGGGGGATACGGTGTTTTGGGACTTGAAATAAAGTCCGATTGGAGGTGTAGCTCGGCAGAGCAGGCAATACAATTACGATATGAGATGTAGTTTGACAACGTAGCTAGGTGGCTTAAGTTTATGTTCCGTCACATACCACGGAATCGGGTCTCCCCCATCACCGGAAGGTGTTACTTGGGTATTAAATTGTATTATTTTATTATCCACGTTTTCGGTGACGTTTTGCATATATGGATTTGTTTACTCAAGATTTATGGGGTGAGTATTATATCCCGCCCATGTTTGGGATGTTTCGGGAAGTAAAGTTGTTACCTGTTGTTATAAATTGGGAGTTTGTTTATTATTCACGTTTTAGGTGAGTTCGGGATTGGAGTTGTTTCACGAAGGAATGTCTGTGTTGGGTTATGTGTCTTTAAAGGAGCGAACTATTGGAAATTGATGTCGTTTGATGTTTAAAGTAAATCTTTTTGAAGGTCTATGATTTAAACTGCATTCTTTCCCTTTAACAAATATATCTATTTCATGTTGTAAACTCTTGAACTCACTAGGCGTTAGTCGAACATTTTTATTTGTCGGCATGTGCATCAGGTTCCGGATGGGAGAAATGGTTCTAGCGTTTTGGTGAAGTGTTGAGTGCTAGGAGTATGTGCAAGGGTGAGTAGCTTGATGAAGTCTTCCGTTTCAGTCTTAGAGGAGAGCAACTGCTATGGGGTTTTAGTAACACCCGACTTTAATTATCCTCTATACTAGACTCGACCTATCAATTGTTGAAGTTTAACCTAGACTTCTATTCTTGGTGACTCTAGTGTTGTTTTGAAGAATAGATTATATCCTTAACTGATGTATATTTGAAAGTTTTAAATTAGTTGTTCTTTCCTTTTTCGAGGGTGTTACAAGTTGGTATCAGAGCTTAAGTTTGAGAGAATTAGGTATTGATTTGGGATGCCTAGACTCAAACTAGTGTTCTTTTAAGTGATTGAAAGTGAAACTACGCCATTAGGTACCTTAAGATATGATATTTTGGGGTTGATAGAGTCGCTAGAAACGGGAAACTTGTCGAGGATAGCAAGGATGATCATGTATGGTATGTTCATAATGGCACCTGGCCAGTGTTATGGTGAACCTACATGCTACATGAGTACACTTGAACTGCCTTGGTATGATGACCGTTAGGGTAGTGAGAAAGTTTCTAAGCGAGTAACCGATAGAAGAATTGATGTTTGTAGCATTGTCATTTGGAGTGATGGTTAAGCACGATGAAATACATTAAGTTGACCATTTTGAGTCGGAGTTATTGGTCAAATTAGAACCATAGACTTGTTAATGAACTCTATTTCGAGGAGAAATTGTAAGGTGAGCCGATGAAATCGCCGATGATCGCCTTAAGATGTTTGAACATCCGGATGACAATAATATGACGGAAAATTGAGGAACGTGATTTCGGGGTGTTGAGTGCCGACCAAATCCATGCACGACATTTATTTCTAAAATAAGTTTGCATCAATTGTTTCTCATGTTTTCAAAGTATGAAGTGAGTTTCTTTACGAAGTCTTGGTAAAGCATTTAGCACTCATTAGATTTTAAACCGTGAGTTTAAGCATGCATGAAATTGTTTTGTTGCACGTGGTTGCAAATATTTTTTAATTGAAAATCTCTTTATCCCCGTTTCATGTCTAACACTATTTTCGGATATCGTAATATTCGTGTTTTAATGTTATATGGGGTATTGGGCAAGTAACTATGAAATTTTAACCTTGCCATTGGATCTCCTCCACGTATGTTAAGGTTTTAAAGGAAAGGTTATTCCCATGCTTTTTAGTCGAAGTTTTTTTGGAAATAGTTTGTACGAGTTTTGTTGAATTTTATGGAGTATTGTTTTGCGACGTTTTCGACGCGTGAGTAAACTTTGAAATGCGTGAGTTTTAAATTTTGTTGCGTGTAAATTTGCAATTTATTAGGCATCGTGTCCCATGCAAGCTTTGTTGAAAAGTGTCATTTTACTTTTCATTTGCCATAAAAAGGGGAAACTCTTAGAAGTTTAACATTTTAGACATATTGTCGCCTTATGCTTTTATGTTGGTAAGTGAAAATGTTGAAACCGCTTGATTTTAGCGTTAATGATTTTATGAAAATTCAGTTGAGTTTTATGGCGTTTTATTTTACGACCGTTTTACGTCATGCAGTAGAACTTTGAGAGGTGTATACTTGCATTATTGTGTGCGTTAACTTGTGAGTCTTTGTTTAATACTTTTGGCTCGTGCGAGTCTTGCACCGGTATTTTCGCAACCGTAAGAGGCGTCTTGAGAGTTTTGTTAGTATATATTACCCCATATGTTATTTTGGGAGTGTCAATGTCGTATGGTTTCTCTTTTGGGTTCTATACAATCGTTAATTAGTTGTATGCTATTTAGTATTCGAATTAATTTATAATGTTGGCACGAGTAAACATATGGAAGATTTATGTGTTTCGTATTGGACTTTTGATCTAAACATGCTTCAGCTGTTGATTTTGCTGTCATAAATTTTCCGCAATGCCTTAAATGATTTATCGGTATATATGTCCTTGTAGCTGTTATTTTTGGGACAAATAACATTTTATTCGTACAACCTAAAGTTTGAAATCGAACTAAATTATTGTATGTTTGACCAAAGCGCATGCTTCTATCATTTTGCTAAGTTTGAGAAATAAATGGTTACATGAGAGTCTTTTTGGAAGTGATATTCCATGACATTTTATGGTTGAAGCAGAAAATTTTAGGGGCTTGAATTTGTGAAGTTCATCTTTTGGAATTGGTACAAACATCTTTTACACATGGTTTTAATGCATAAAATTATTTTTCGTACACGGCGTAAATTAATGCATGTACGGACCATAGTGGTCCATTTGAAAAGTTTGTTGCTCATCTTCTGTTATTGTCATTATAAGCGTGTGTTAGTGATCAAATATTTTTCAAAATGGTTTTATATGTGTGGTGTATGTGGCCACTGGGCCCACCTACCGGGTAAACGGTAGTAGATTTTATATGGACGATCGATTGTTATAAAACTGTTGCGTTTGAAAGTTTTGTAAATTTCAAATTGGCATATTGGCTTGGAAAACCTTGAACTCATTGTGACTATAGATTTAAACCCCTATCGTGAAAATAGTTGTAATTAGAGATCAGAGGAGTCCTTGGGAATTGCAGCGTCGGATGATCCGACTTGCGGTCAGTCTTGAATTTTGGTTTCAATTTTGGACCTGTGCACGCATGAATAATGGATGTATTAGATTTATGTCTTCCCAGTTAATTAAGGGGTGATCTTTCTGTTTCGGTAAACCTTCGGGATAGGATCTTGTGCGATTATCTGCACCTGGTTGGGTTCGATTTTATGGGCTACTTATCCGTTTGACATCAAGTTATATGTTGACGGTGTACTGTCTTAATGAGTTTTCGTGAACAAAAGAAATAGTGTGATCCGTTTGTTAGGGATGTAAGATTCAGAAATCTTAGTCTATGTTAGGTGTCAACTATAATGCGACCATGCGTCTGCAATGAAGTATTGGACGAAATATTGTTGATCCAAACTCCCTCAGTGATTTGATAATGATCATTTTCTATACTTAGTGAAAATTACGTTTAACATTATGTATAAGTGTTTCATCATCAACGATCATATTGAGTTTGTTCAATTATTACTGATTATCTTTCTTGTAAACATTCATATGTATAAGTGTTTCACTATCAGCGATCAAATACTGAGTATGTTCAGTATCGCTGATGATTTCTCATGTAAACAGTTAGACGTAATCCCTGAAGACAAGTTTCGCGACAAAAGATGTTCACTGCTGAATCGAAGACAAAGCTGCTGAACAAAGATAAGTCTACTCATGACCTGATGCGGATATCAGTGAAACCAAGACGAGTCTACACACACGAAGAAACCTGAGGAAAAGCTTCAGCGATAGCTGAACTTCTTTATATCTCTGAAGGAAGAGATATTCAGCGATTGATGATCACTTAGCTTAAGCCTCAAGTCTCTTTTGTCTTACCCTTGCACACATCGTACGATTGTCAGAATAGACATACCTCTGCAGCAATTCGTACAACAACTCTGTCAACTACACTGCTCATCATACGGCCGAAAGCATGTCTCCTAAAGTCAGACCCATGCAACCAACCAATGAAGGACAGGTGTAAAGTACTCTGCCATGCATTTAATGCATAGGGTATAAATAGAAAGATTACAACTCCATCTGAGAGTTTCCCCTAAGCCTTCATCGTTATAAAAATATAGAAACCCTTGTTTTCTATACTCTCCTAATCCCCCATTCTCTACTTCTAGTGCAACCCTTCTTAGTGATTCTTAAGTTTGTTTAGATTAGGTTTTACTTAATCTTATTCCGCAACAAACTTGTAAATTGTAATTTGATTTATCAATAAATAATTTTTTAAACTTTAAAATTATGTGTTTGTATTCAACCCCCCCCCCCTTCTACAAACTTGTTAAACACCTTCGGGACCAACAAGTGGTATCAGAGCAGATTGTTTAATCTCATAAACAAGATTTTGCTTTATTCTCTTCCTTGCTATTCTTAATATGGCACTCAATACAAATACAAACTACTATGATAATAGTTCGCTCTCAAAACCTCCTTGATTTAGCAGAGATAACTTTGCTCTCTGGAAAAATCGAATGATGCTATTTCTAGAAGGTGTAGATCCAACTATACATGAATACGTAACAAATGGCCCATATGAACCTTTCACAATCATAGTTGTCATTCCAGCTACTGCGACCACTCCTGTTGTCCCTGAACGTTTTGCTATTAAGGAAATAAGACAATGGAGTGATGAAGATAAAAAGAAGGTTGGCTTAGATGCGAAGGCAAAGACAATTATCTATATGGCTCTGCCTGATGAAGTTTTCCATTCCATCATGCATCTTAAAACTGCCAAAGAAATGTGGGATGCTATATGTGTTCAATATGAAGGTACTACTGAAGTCCAAGAAACCCGAAGGATTAACTTGGTAAGACAATATGAAAGTTTTATCGCTGGTAATAATGAATCCCTATCTGATGTTCACCAGAGATTTAACTGTCTAATCATTGATGTAAGAACTGTTGGTAGGACCTATTCTAGCTCTGAGGTCTTAACTAAATTCTTGGAATGTCTTCCTGAAAGTTGGGACAGTTACTCAATGTGTCTTAAGCTGACAAAAGACTTAAATTATCTCTCTCTTAGCACTTTATATGGAGTATTGCTCAACTATGAGCAATCAAATCTTCTAAAGAAGAATCTTGTAAAAGATTCTAAAGAATCCAAAAGCACTCATGTTGCTTTAGTCTCTTCAGAGATCATTCCATCTCAGTGATCTACTCTTACTATCACTTAGTTAGATTCTGAATCTGACGAATTATCAGACACTGATCTTTCAGAGTTTGATGAATCCTTAGCACTCTTGACAAACTCCTTCAAAAGGTTTGCAAGAAAGAGCAATTTCAAAATAAATAAGCCTCAATCCATATCTGACAAGCCAAAATCAACCCCTGTTGATAAGGCTACTGCTACTTGCTATAACTGTGAAAATATTGGACATTTTGCAAGTGAGTGCAGGTCAAAGAAAATCTTCAAACCTTCTACCTCCAGAAAGTCCAGCGATAACAAATACCTTAAGCTGAAAGAGAAATATCAAAAGTTGAAAAACTTTAA
This sequence comes from Arctium minus, assembly GCA_954870635.1. Lineage (NCBI taxonomy): Eukaryota > Viridiplantae > Streptophyta > Magnoliopsida > Asterales > Asteraceae > Arctium > Arctium minus. Next base: position 114,387,327 of record OX941080.1, on the reverse strand, counting down.
AAGAAAAGGTAAATGTATTATCACTGAATAACATGACTGGGTTGAATCAGAAGAATCTAGTTCTGATGAAGAAGAAGTTGCTAATCTCTGTCTTATGGCTGAGATTAAAGAAAAAGTGGAAGAACCAACAGGAACTTCCATGAGCTATATATCCTCTCAGGTATCTATCTCTACCAATCCCTCTCTTTCTGAAGCTGAGAGAAGTCGCGCTGTTGATGTGCTGAAAATTGATTTGTACAGTGCACTAAATGGCAAAACTCTAGCTGAAAACAAAAATATTGATTTAACTGAACAGCTAGAAAAAATGTCATGAAAAGATCAGAGAACTGGCTATTTTAGAGGAAAGTTTGAAAGATCAAGTCATTGTCAACGAAATTATCAGCATTGAACGCGAACAAGCCATAGCTGCTTTAAAAGCAGAAAAGGCAATTGTTGAGGGATGGTGTAACTCTTCTACCAAAATCACTGAAATCATCAGGTCTCAAATCCCTGCCAGTGATAAAACCGGTCTTGGTTTTTGGAAAGAATAGGATGAACCTAAAGAAGACAGTTCCATGCTTAAGTTTGGAATGTTCGTCTATTCTATCCCTAACACCTCTTCTACTCAGTGCTCTTCTTCCTCTAATCCTATTCCTGAGGAGTTATCAAAAAGTTCTAAGCTCGTTGAATAAGAGAATTCCATTTCCCATCCTCAGAAGGCTACCAAGAAAGCAAAACTGAAAGTTCCTCTCAAACCTTCAGTAAATTGATCTTCTAGCTCTGAAACAGAAATCTTTGATATCTGTCCTCCAAAGCTGAAAATTGATCTTAAGCCTAAGAAATCTGAAGAACTAAAAATTCCTCCTGTTAGATCTCATATTTATTGGATTCAAGATCATTCAATCTGAAGTTTGGAATCTGAAGCTAAAGATGGAAAGTCAACTCTAAATATTAGTCTAATGTTACGTTTGTAATAAATGTCAAAGTTAATTATTGTGTTAATTATAGTATTTAATATTAGTCCTTAATATCTAATAATAGATATTTAGTTTAGGATATTTTGTTTTACATAATATCTAGTTTAGATATTATGTATGTTAGTGTGTTAGAGAAGTTAGAGATCAGATCACATACAACACACACATACACGATGTTTATTGTTCATCAGAGAGAGAAAAACATCGAGAGCTTCAAACCGAAAACATCAATCTATAATTTGTGATTCATAATCTAAAACAAGTTGGTAATCATATTGTTTGTTGTTATTTGATAAGAACTGATTCAACGGTTTATTTACGGACCGACAATTGGTATCAGAGCTAAGACCAGATCAAAATCAAATTTTTAAGAACTCGACATTGTGTTCTTCATTTGCAAAACCATTTTTGAGATTTAAAGTGTTTTAGGTGTTGAAATCGATCAGGTTGTGATCGATAAGTGTATTAGATCGATTTGGTATAGTTTGATTTCGTTATTGCACTTCAATCGATTCCCATTTTGTGATATTTGCATCAAACTGTTCACGAGTAAAAACAACACTGTTCCATCGATCTATTTTTCAAAAAGTGATTCTTATTGAGATCAAAGGCTTGTAATCGATTCTAGAAGTGTTAGTGGTCGATTTGTTAAAGTTGGGTCTGCTAAATCGAAGTCTAGATAGGTTTATTTGTCAAATTAGTCGATTTTCGAAGCTGTAGGGACGAACTCGCGCAAAGTTCAAGTTTGTGCCAATTCATAGCAAGGTTTGCGCCAAAGTCAAAAGAAGTACTTCAAAGTTATTCGCGCAAAGTTACTTTTGCGCTATCAGTTAATCGCGCAAAGTTACTTTTGCGCTATCTGTTACTCGCGCAAAGTGTCATTCGCTCCAGCTTCGATTAAATCAAAGTTCAGGTTTGTGCCATCAACATCTCACGCAAATCTCTATCTTCAAAGTTTGGGCGACCTTCATCTCACACAAAGTTTCCTTTTGCTCCAACTCCTTATAGCGCAACTTGACTTTTGCGCCAGCGTCTTCTAGCGCAAAGTGTTACTTCGCGCCGCCTACACCTCACGCAAAACTCTTTTGCGCCAACCTCCTTTAGCGCAAAGTGGGTCTTTTGCTCCAGAACCAGACTTAGTCTTTTTCAAAGGATGACTTCAAGAGAAGCTCTAGCTATCGGAACTGACACAAAACCACCAGTACTCTTCAGGGGAGAGTATGAGCAGTGGAAAGATCGATTCATGAACTTCATAGAAAGTCAAGATTTGGGTGATTTAATCAGGAAATCAATAGAAGAAGGAGTTATGGCACCAGTTTATGAGACTCGTACGGAGGGAACTGTGGCAACAGAGTTTCAACTTAAGTATGAAGAGCTCGAAGGTGATAACCTAAAAAGAGCAAAAGGTGATAGATTAGAAAAGTCTTACATTCTTCAAGGGATTCCAAATGAAATATATGTGAAGATAGACAGCTATAAAGCCTCTGGAAAAGAGATGTGGGATCAGCTAGAGAAAATGATGCTAGGTTCAAAAGTTGGGAACCAGCTCAAGATATCCAACTGCCTCAACAACTATGAAGAATTCAAAGGCAGAGTTGGAGAGTCTCTAGAAGGAACATACGACAGATTCGTGACCTTGCTGAATGAACTAAGCAAGAACAAGGTCAACAAATCACAAATAGAGCTGAATGTCAAATTCCTCAGCATTCTCCAGCCTGAATGGAAGAGGTTTGCCAGACAAATGAAGCAAATCAAGGATCTAAACAAGATTCCACTTCACGAGGTGTATAAAACCCTCAAGCAGAATGAGGAAGAGGTGGATGAGATCATGGATGAAAAGAGACAGTCTGAGAAGACAGTTGCTGATTCAGTTGCACTTGTTGTGAAAAAGAAGAAGAATAAGATGATTATGTCTGAATCAGATGAGGTTGAAAATGAAGTGAACTCTGACTCTGACGACTGTGAACAACTAAAGCAGGCTATGCTTATGTTGACTAAGGCTTTTCAAAAGAAGTTCTACAAAAATCTAAGCTCGAACAGTCAGAGGTATTCTTCTGGTCCAAGCAACTATGTTCACAAAGAGAGGATTGAAGGTAAAAGAGTAGAGGAAAGAAGGCCGGAAGAGAGAAGGTATAAAACTAAAGAAACTAGTCAGTCAGAACCTCCAAAGTGCTACAACTGTGGTAGACTTGGACATTTTGCCAAAGATTGCCGAAGACCCAAAGTCAGAAACTCAGGCTACTACAAAAACAAAATGCTTCTAGCCAAGCAACAAGAGGCTGGAAAGGCATTGATGGCAGAAGATGAATACTGGCTAGATCATTCAGACCAGGAAGATGAGAATGAAGAGAAGGACGAGACAACGCATCTATGCTTCATAGGCAAGATGGAAATAGAAGCTGAAGCTGTTTCCGGTGAAGATGACAATGAAGAGGTTTGTGATTTAACTGAATCAGATTTCTTAAATCAAATGCATGCCATGATGATAAAACTCCAAGAATTAGAGTCTAAACTTAAGCTTGAAAAGGGTGTCATTAAAGAAAAAGACCAATCAAAACAGAAACTTAGCGATGATATTGCTGGGAAGAAAGTATTGATTGAGGTTTTACATAAAAACATTGACACTAGTGCAAAAGAGCAGACCATAATTCTTAAAGAGATTGTTGAATCAAAGTCAAAATTGAGAAAAAGATTTCAAAGAGCTTACAAGAATGTATTCTTCGCGTACCGAAGAAAACAAATCTTTACTTGAAAAATTAAATGCTTTGGAAAAGAAGTTATACTCATTGGGTCAAACTGAACAAACCATTCATCTAAACAAACCCAAAGAGAAAAAAGAGAGCTGGGGAATTGGTTATGAGAATCCTCACTACCTTAAAAAGGGTAAATCTGAAGTGCCTGCACTTTATGATTTTACTTTTTTGAAACTAGCTCGACGATTCCCTGAGCTTCAAGTTTTCTGGACTGGACTGTCTAAAGAAGATGAAGCCAAGGAAACAGAAAAACGAAAGAACACATCTAATGTTCAACTTCCATTTCGTTATGCGAAGCTGAATAATATTTATAATGATGATCCTAAATATCAATCAAAATCTCTTTCAAATGACTTCTTTCAAAGTTATTCTGTAAAAGAAATAGAGGCTAAACCTATTGAAGGTAAACTTTATATCCCTCCTCTCGTTTTGGAAAGTAAAATTTCTGAACTTAATTCTTTAACAGATGAAAGACTTTTGATTGATATTGAACAAAAAGTGTTTTCAACTGTGATTAAAAATTCTGTTCTTTCTAAATAATCAAAGGCTTCAAAATATGATGACATGTTTGGTTCAACTAATGGAGGGTATGATTTTCTAAACTCTGACGGTGGTTTGGATGATTGTTTTGATCAATTTGATTTTAGTGCCAAACTTCCTAATCATTCATCTTTTGTTGTGAAATCCTTGGGATTATCCAGTAAGTTTGTGAAAAGCAAATCATCAACGAAAGTTGATGAAACAGTTTCTGTGACAACTAAGAATGCGAAAGGTAAGAAGAAATCTCAGCATTCACAGAAACCGATCACTACTGGTAACCCAAAGAAGATGCATTCAGTTGTTTCTCAAAGATCTAACTCAAAAGTCTCAAATATTTCATATCTGAGCAAGCTAGGAGTTAAATCTCAATGGCAACCAAAACGGAAGATTGACGAGACTGCTAAATCTTTTTTTAGTGTTGATTGTAATAAGACTCCGACTAGTAAAGATGTTTTGAATGCGAATGTTGCTACTATTTTGAAACCAAAACTTGTCATTTATCGCAAGAAATATTCTATGAAGCAATTATTCCAGTTACGTCTGTCTGCTAGAAAGTCTTTATATTATGATAAACATGCTTATGCTTCTTGTCAAGATTCTGATGTTTGGTTTGGAAATTATCATGTTCATTCTTATCATTCATATGATTCATTTGATTCGTAAAAGCAAAGAGGACCCAAATTTCAATGGGTACCAAAATCATGTACTAACACTGTAGGACCCATTTACAAGTTGGTACCTAAATCTCTTGTTTCGTAATTTCTCTTATGCAGACCCGTCATATGTGGTACTTGGATAGCGGGTGTTCCAAGCATATGACAGGGCAGAAAGGGATGTTGTCCAATTATACAGATAAATATTGCGGGACAGTTCGATTCAGCAACGACCAGTTTTCACCAATTCTGGTTTATGGTGATATGGTACATGACAAAGTCACGATCAAGAAGGTGAGTTATGTTGAAGGATTAAGACACAACCTGTTCAGTATAGTCCAGTTCTGTGACAAAGGCTTAGAGGTAAATTTCAAGGCCAAGAAGTGTTCTGTTTGCACTGAAGAAGGCAAGGAACTCTTGGTCGGCACTCGAAAGTCCGACCTCTGCACAATTAATTTGTCAAACGTCCAGACTGACAAACAGGTATGTCTACTCTCTAAAGCCTTGATGCAGCAAAGCTGTCTATGACATCGACGACTCTCTCACCTCAACTTTAGGTACATAAACAAGTTGGTCAGTGAAAAGCTAGTTAAAGGACTTCCAGAGCTGAAGTATGAAAAAGAACACCTATGTACAGCATGTGAAAAGGGAAAGATGAAGAGAACTCCACATAAACCAAAGCCTGAACCGAGTACAAGCTCTCCGTTAGAGTTGTTGCATATGGACTTATGCGGTCCGATGCGAACACAAAGTCTAGGCGGAAAGAAGTACATACTAGTTATCGTGGAAGATTACTCGCGATACACTTGGGTCAAATTTCTACGTTCAAAAGATGAGACACCTGATGTTCTCATTACATTCCTGAAGACGACCCAGGTAAATCTGCAGAAACCGGTCAAGCTTCTAAGAACAGACAACGACACAGAGTTCAAGAACAAAACAGTTCAAGAATATCTCGAATCGGTCGGGATATCATATCAATACTCTGTTGCTCGTACGCCTCAACAGAATGGAGTGGTCGAAATTAGAAATCGTACGCTAGTCGAGGCTGCTCGTACTATGCTAAGTCAATTTGACTTACCTCTATTTATGTGGGCTGAAGCTGTATCGACTGCTTGTTACACTCAGAATCGATCCATGATACACCGCAGATTCAAGAAGACTCCTTATGCGTTAATCAACAAATGAACACCGACAATCAAATATTTCCATATATTTGGGTGTAAGTGTTATGTTCTAAACGACAGAGAGAGTCTGAACAAGTTCAGTGCCAAGGCGGACAAAGGCATCTTTATTGGTTATTCTTCTACATCAACTGCATACCGTGTATACTTGAAAAAGTCAAAGAATGTTGTTGAAAGCGTCAATGTCACATTTGATGAAGATATGGCTTCTGAACAACACAGTCCAGAACCCGTGATAACCGGAGTACTAGCTTCTGGGCAAATCAGTCCAGAACCTGCATCTCAAGCGATCAAATCAGATGAAGCATCAACGTCTACTAATCATTTATCTGATGTACATTTATTATTTGAACTGTTTTATGATGAATTTCTTGGATCTAATGTGCAGAAATTTGTTGTGGTTGACAAGATGGAAGACTCAATGACTACTCATCCAACCAGTTCAGATATCTCTACTGAATCCAACTCCTCGATTCAGCAAGAAATTCCAGTTCAAATGCCGACTCCAACAGTTGAAGTTGTGACAAATAATGAAGAGACAGAAGTTGTTGTATCAGTAGGATGTTTTGTACAGACTGATCTACAGACGGACCAAGTTGTACCTGCTGAGCCTTCTACACCTACTACTTCAACTGCAACCATCATTCCTCCTGAACAACCTGAAGAAGGTACAAGTGGATTCTTAGATGATAATATTGATATATATATTCATATAATCCACTCCCTCATGAACATAAATGGACCAAAGGGCACCCGATAAGCCAGATCATTGGCGATCCAACCAAACCGGTGCAAACTAGGTCAGCTTCAATGAATATGTGTATGCATGAATCCTTTCTGAGCAAGATCGAGCCATCTCGCGTATCTGAGGCTCTTGCCGATTCAGACTGGGTGACTGCAATGGAAGAAGAGCTGAATCAGTTTGACGCACTTAAAGTCTGGAGACTCGTACCCAAACCTCAAGGTAAAACCATTATAGGTACGAAATGGGTTTTCAAAATCAAGAAAGATGAAGATGGTACCGTTATCAAAAACAAAGCAAGACTTGTTGCCAAAGGATACAGCCAAGAGGAAGGAATAGACTACGACGAGACTTATGCTCATGTGGCGCGTTTAGAGGCAATTTGAATGTTTTTGGCCTATGCAGCTCACAAGAACTTCACTGTCTTTCAAATGGACGTGAAGACCGCCTTTCTGAATGGCATTCTAAAGGAAGAAGTCTACGTCTCGCAGCCAGAAGGCTTTGTCAATCAAGAGAAACTGAATCATGTTTACATTCTCGACAAAGCACTCTATGGACTGAAACAAGCTCCTCGCGCCTGGTATGATGTCCTATCTCAATTTTTAGTCAAGTCTGGTTTTTCAAAAGGTACGGTAGATACCACTTTGTTTATTAAAAAGGAGAAAGCCGATATCATTCTTATTCAAATCTATGTGGATGATATTATTTTTGGCTCTACAAATCCTAAGTAGTGTAAGAATTTTTCAAACCTTATGGTGTCAAGATTTCAGATGAATATGATGGGAGAGATGAATTTCTTTCTCGGGTTACAAGTCAAACAATTTTCATCGGGGATTTTTATCAATCAATCAAAATACATTCTTGATATTCTTCGGAAGTTCAAAATGGAAAATTCTAAACCGATTGGTACCCCAATGGCACCAGGTACTAAGATTGGCACCGATCCTTCTGGAAAGGCTGTTGATGTTAGGACTTACAGAGGGATGATAGGTTCTTTGATGTATCTTACTTCTATTAGGCCAGATATAATGTTATCTACATGCTTATGTGCTAGATATCAGGCCAATCCCAAAGAATCCCATTTGTCTGCAGTTAAACGCATTTTTAGGTATCTGAAGGGGACTGCAGATCTTGGTCTGTGGTATCCTAAAGATACTAGCTTTGAACTAACAACATATACAGATGCAGATCATGTTGGTTGTATGCTAGACAGGAAGAGCACGTCAGGTCATATACAGTTCCTCGGTGATAAACTCGTAAGTTGGGCATCAAAGAAACAACTTTGTGTATCAACTTCAACGGCCGAAGCAGAATATGTAGCTTTTGCTAGCTGCTGTTCTCAGGTCTTGTGGATGAGAACACAACTACGCAACTACGGTTTTCACTTCAACAAAATCCCGATCTACTGTGACTCAAAGAGCGCAATCGCGATAACAGCGAATCCTGTTCAGCACACCAAGACCAAACACATAGATGTCAGGTATCATTTTATCAAAGATAATGTCGAAAAAGGAACAATTGAACTTTTATTTGTAAAAACTGATTATCAGCTTGCAGATTTGTTTACCAAACCTTTAGACGAAAAGAGGTTCACCTTTCTTGTCTCTAAGCTTGGTATGCTAAATCTTAAGACATAATCAGTAGTTACCTATCAAAGTTTTCTAATTGTATACCTTTTTCATCATTTCTTCATTCTTATTTCTGAATAATATCTGCACTTCAAATATTCTGTTCATAATCCAAGGGGGAGTATGAGAAGAAATTGACAGATGGTCAATATTAATTTGAGGAGAAGACTCACTAATTTATGCATTTACCTTTTTAATGTCAAATTTTTGTGATGCATGATTTTAGGGGGAGTTTTACAAGTCAAAGGAGTATGGATATGACTTATGATTATTTCAGATCAGAACTCATACTTTAATTATTTTACTGCTTTTTGTCTTTTTATTTTAAGTGAATAAATTTGCTTTGACTATGACATAAGACTTTTGCAGTTTTTTTTTTTTTTGAGATGCTTACATGTTCATATCTTTATTACTTTAAGCTTAGCTTCATGAGATGTAAGATCGCACGTAAAGGTATAATCCTTTATCTTAATCTCATATATGGTTGAAAGAAGGATAACTTTCAATCATAGAAAACATTGTTCTTAAAAGTTCAAACCACTTCCCGAATCTCAAAACGATTTCATGAATTGGAAGTGTGCCTTTAAATGTTTTCAAGATATACTTTGTACTTTAACTGATAAGTTAAACCATTTTGAGCATCATATGCTTTCTAGGAAAACATCGGATTTCATTGTGCTAGGACTTAACACAACTTCTATGGATACACTTTAACTAGTGTTTCCTACGCAAGAGGTTAATCCATAGTGATTGAGTGTGAGAAATCAAAAAGGAATGAGTGTGGGTTGTGTGATGAGATATACAGAAAAAGAGAGTTCGGTTAGAAGTAAACTGAATGTTTAAAAGAAAAAGGGTGTGAGAACAGAGTTAAAAGAATATCAGAACTCTGCACCAGCTACTTTTTGAGTCGGGCAGCCACATTTCTAGTGTTTCACGTTTCTTTGGTGAACATTATTGAAACAGGCAACTAGCCCATGCCAACTCTTGGTTAACCCCACCAGCTACTCATTTTCTACTCAAATAGAAAGTGTTTCACATTTTCAAAGGGGAAGCAGCACATTTGCTATCTGATTTTCATTTGGAAAATCTGGATATTGAAAAGAAGGCAGTCTGCCCCCACCTTCGCACTTCAATCATGCACATTAAGTCTGTGTTTAACTTACTGTTGTCTCAGTGGTTTACACAATATTGAGCCTTATAAGTAATAATCAAGTGCTTAATTCTTTCTATCACATGCACGAACACACAAGGTCATTCAGAGTATGAGTGGCAAGATAGGATCACTGGACCAAGCCAGCAAGATGCAGCTCCAAATGGGATACTCGGTGATCACTGGAAAGCATTTTGATTATGCTGGAGCGATCTTTGACGATCTATTGTCAAAGATCGAAAAGTCTGAAAGGGATCCCAAGATTTCCTACGTTCGTTTCATCTACGCCTATTTCCGGTTTCTCCTCGCTGAGAAGTACCCCACCTTCAATGATGGTACCTTATCACGCGCTGGCCAACGAGCATTGGAGATCAAACCAGCTGACAATGAGGTAAGTCTCTCTACTCTTCGCTCTCATCTCTCTCTACTCTTCAACTTCAGCGGCCACGCAGGAGGTTCATTCTTCTGTTATCCCTGCAGCTACAACCCCTTCCAAGAGACGATATGCTGCTCTTTCTGGCCCTGCTAATGAGGCCAAAAAGACCAAGGAGTCAACCACTTCTGGAATGATACCTGAAGTAGTTTCTCAATTCGTGGGTCGCTCCTCCACATCAGCTACCACAACACCCATGTCAGTGATGCTAATCGCTGCCACAGCACCGGTGACAACCCCAATCTTCTCAATTCTTCAAGACCCACTAACTGAGGTAATTCCTCCTATCACCAGTGTTCCCTCTACTTCTATCCCCATTACTTCTTCTTTTACTATTTCTTTGGTCGTTAACCATGCCAACATTTCGCAGCAACCTTTTCACGCTGCGACTATAGGACCTGGTACTCAAACTACTCCTCCAAACATTGAAGGAGACATGAAATTTTATAATATGTTTGATCTATAAGGTACTCCTAAACCCATATACACTTCTCCCACCTCCCCATATAAGCCTAAGCATCATTTTGCTCAACCACTAACTCTTGTTTCAGGTCCTACTGTAGGTATTGTTGATGCAAGCGTCAACAAACTCACTGACAGAGTGGACTCTCTCTCCTCCTTCATCAACACCACCACCAGCGCTGCCAACCAAGCTGGTGAGGAGCTGAAAAGACTTACAACTGATTCTACTTCCAAGGCTGAAGCTTCTCAGATCACGGCTCTTCAAGGAGAGATTGTCAAAATGAAGGAGGACTTGGTTGTTAATCATCAACAAGTTCAACTTATACAGGGAAGATTTGGCACACTCACCACTGAGGTTCAGGGTCTCTCTTCAAAGATTGACTCCTGCAAAGCTCTGCTCAATCAGGTCCTGAATAAGATGAATGAACCAGCTCCTGCACCGACGCCTTCGTTCACGGAAAATGATCGTACATCGCTGAATATCGCCATTGAATTTATTCATCAGGACACTTCCGAGATCCCTGATATTGAAGGTTGTCTGGACCGATTGGAGGCTGAAGTCCGTTCTAAGCCTGCTGCTGAGGCTATAACTGACGCTGCTGAACTCCCCCATGCTGATAATGACAAAGAGGGGGACAGATCACATGAAGAAAATTCATATGCCGCTGCAGCTGAGGTTCAGGCAACGGAAGAACCTCCCTCTCAAGTTGTGGGTGAGAAGGTCGCTGAAGTTTTAGCAACAGAAGGTCAAGTCCCTCCCTCTTCTTCACTTGCTATGGTTGATGAAGAAGAAGAGGAGGAGGAAGAAGAAGAAGATGATGAAGAACTTGATCTCTATGATCAAGGAAATAAGGATGCCGCTGACAATGATGATGATGATGAAGAGGATTAGTATCTCTGGTTCTTAGCTACAAACATCTCATCAGCTCCAGCTATGAAAGGCATTGCTATTTCTGATGCAGGGGGAGAAGTGAAGCAGCTTCAGGTGCCTAATCCCAAGGCAAATAGAAGAGAATAGCTGCCGAGGGAAACCTGAAACTCGTTTCACCATCTGAGGGGGAGAATCCTTCTCAGGTATACCTATCCCTTGTTCCTCTCTCCTTCTTTTCCTACCAAACCCTTTTCTCATTCTAGCCTTTATCTTTCTTATTCTATAATAAACACTAACTCCCTTTTTCATTTTTGATCAGTCAGTTCTCTCCCCTGCTTAAGGGAACTGAACTTCAAATAATCCCAACTTCATCAGCTGAAGATCAAATAATCCCAACCTCCTTCAATGAGGTTGATGAAGATAAAGAAGAAGAAGCCCTGTTCCATCCAGGAAGGCCCTCTCGACCAGCTCAATGGTCAGAGGATGAACTCACAAGAAGAACATAGATGATCTCTCACCTAGAGAGTCAGCGGCTAAATATCCCTCTTCAATCCTCATCAAAAGAGCTTGACTTCCTGACTCAAGCTGAAATCGAAGAATCTGTCAGAGTTGAGAAGCTGATTGGCTGAATGCCAACAAGACGTGAATCTAGCTCTCAAGGTTCAGTCTTCTTAGATCTAAGACAAGAAATTGAAGAAAAATCCAGTAAAGGTTCAAGTTGCACTGCTAAAAGAGATTGAAGAGAAACGCATAAAATAAAAAGAGGTCAGCGATAAAACACTAGAATGGTGTAAACAGAAGATTGATTATCGCTCTGACCCATTGAAGATCATAGTTGTTGTCATCTCTAGGAGAAAGAAGAAGGACCGACTTTTAGTAACAATAGAGGTAACCAGAGAGGATGGAAGCTTAAAGGCAATCTTCGTATCAAGACTTGAAAGCTTTGGCTACATGGAATGGTTAGAGTTCAAGGAAGCGCTGAAGAAATCAAAGTCAACCTACAGAGGCTATGTTGAAGGTATTGTTGAATCCCTCATCAACAGAGTCACTGCTGTATTAAAAGTGCTCTCTGCTCTTCCTCCGAAGCCAAGGCAAACCAAAAGAAAGCCTGCCTCCTCCTCCTCTGATAATGTCACTGCAATCAAGAACGAAACCTCTATCAAGTTCTCGAAAGAAGCACTGTTCGGGCCTTCTTTTGATCTCTCAGTTCTTGATCTATCCCTGCCTCCTGGTGGACCATTCATTCTAGGACAAGTGTTGAAAGATCGTTTTGGAATCTTCTTTAATGATGATGAAGGTCAGCTCATATTCCAAAGAGTCTCTGAGATTCCTATATGTCCTCTGAATCATCTCAAGGATCTCCTGTGCTTATGGTGTACCTACTCACCTCTAGCTGAACCGATCAAAACAATCATTAGACAAGAATCTGCTGATCGAAGGCAAAAAGGAGAACAAGTACCTGATTACATGATCAAGGTCCTGAAATCCTATCTAAATAGCTAATAGATTTTTTCTTACTTCTTGTAATCTGTTAGTTAGACTTACAGTAGTTAGTTCTTCACTTGTACTTAAAATTTTCATCTTTCTTGTAATTCTTTCTTTGAATAAATGAAAATTCAGTGAAGTACTTAACTCCATTAGTACTGTAAGATCCCTCAAAATAGTAATTGGGATGTGTATGTTATGAGTCCTGATTATCCTTTATTTTGACATTAAAGTAATTTTCTTCATAGTTACTTTGTCATCATCAAATAGGGGGAGATTGTTGATCCAAACTCTCTCAGTGATTTGATAATGATCCTTTTCTATACTTAGTGAAAATTACGTTTAACATTATGTTTAAGTGTTTCATCATCAGCAATCATACTGAGTCTATTCAGTTATCTCTGATGATCTTTCTTGTAAACATTCATATGTATAAGTGTTTCACTATCAGCGATCAAATACTGAGTATGTTCAGTATCATTGATGATTTCACATGTAAACAGTTAGACGTAATCCCTGAAGACAAGTTTCGCGACAAAAGATGTTCACTACTGAATCGAAGACAAAGCTGCTGAACAAAGATAAGTCTACTCATGACCTTATGTGGATATCAGTGAAGCCAAGACGAGTCTACACACGCGAAGAAACCTCAGGAAAAGCTTCAGCGATAGCAGAACTTCTTTATATCTCTGAAGGAAGAGATATTCAGTGATTAATGATCACTTAGCTTATTCCTCAAGTCTCTTTTGTCTTACCCTTGCACACATCGTACGATTGTCAAAATAGACATACCTCTGCAGCAATTCGTACAACAACTCTGTCAACTACACTGTTCATCATACGACCAAAAGCATGTCTCCTAAAGTCAGACCCATGCAACCAACCAATGAAGGACACGTGTAAAATACTCTGCCATGCATTTAATGCATAGGGTATAAATAGAAAGATTACAACTCCATCTGAGAGTTGCTCCTAAGACTTCATCTTTCTAAAAATATAGAAACCCTTGTTTTCTATACTCTCCTAATCCCCCATTCTCTACTTCTAATGCAACCCTTCTTAGTGATTCTTAAGTTTGTTTAGATTAGGTTTTACTTAATCTTATTTCGCAACAAACTTGTAAATTGTAATTTGATTTATCAATATACAATTTATTAAACTTTAAAATTATGTGTTTTTATTCAACCCCCCCCCCCTTCTACAAACTTTTTAAGCACCTTCAGGACCAACAAATATCCACGTTTTCAGTACTACCATTTGATTTTGATGTCGACTTATTATTTAAGGTCAACGAGTCTCTGGAATGTTTGGAAGTACTCCCGTTTGATCGTAAAGAGTGTTTGCCTCGCAACGATAGAGTTCTAAAGGATTTGATGATGGAAAGTAAGTATCGATCTGTATGATTTACTTGTGGTGGTAAAGATTTTATTGACGGAGTGTTTGAGGTTTGGGGTTAGATCAAAGTTGTGTGATAGTCCAGTCTGAATAACCCGACTCTCTGAAGATCATAATAACAAGTCCTTGGAAAGAAGGCTCTATCGATGACGAGGGTGAATTATTCGGGAATTTTGGGAACTCTCTGCGCTTGGGTGTTGATCATCGGAATGCAGATCCATAATCGTGTTGAACAGATACAGATTTGTCAGAGCGAGGTCGAGGTCACAAACTGCCCTTGAGGTAGAACGTGTCACCCAAGGTTGGGAGACAACCATAGTCTCGTGATCGGAAGCTATCTAGTAAGTTAAGCGTTCACTTAGATATAAGTGTAAAGTGCCAAAGGGGGACATTTGTCGTGAGTAGCAACATAAGGTTTATCATGGGTGTTCTAGCAAGTGGTTTGGAGACTACCTTTATCGCGGACAACGTTAAATGGGGAACTAGATTTCGAGGAGGAAATCATTCTAAGGTTGGGAGGATTGTAACACCCAGAATTTTGGTAAGTTTGTGACGTCATTCCATTCTTCGACTCGTTACCTAGTGGTTAAGCTTTTATTCTATTTCCCTCATCGAGCTATCAAACCTTACGAAGAATCCCTCAAATCTCAGCCCTAGTACTGGTTAGGCGATATTGCCCGACGATTGTACCCGGGTCACTGTTGCAGATGTCACAATCGCGGGGTTAGTACCGCGGGGTCCCTCAAGCGAGCGACTATGCCCGACGATTATGCCAAGAGCATAGTCGCGGGGGCAATGTCGCTGGCAGGCCCTGGCCTTTTAAACCCTCATTCTCTCCACTCTTCTCATTCAATACCTCAACCACTTCATCCCAAAACTCTCTCTTCACCCAATCCCCCATTAATATCGATTTTTGGAGCATTCAAACCACATTCACCCATGTCTATTGCAAGATTTCGTATTACTATCAAGTATTGGAGGCTAGGGAAAAAGACCCACTATCTCCATTGTGTTCCCTTCAAGAAAGTTCTAGGGTTTGAGTTTTATCAAAGCCTACTATTGTGAGTTCATCCCTTCTTCTTGATAACATTTCAATCAAGTTATAAATACTCTACTTATAGCTTCCTAGCGCTTTATGTCTTAAGTTTTTGGTTTGGGTGATTTTGGAGAATTATGTCAAATTAGGGTTTTGGCCAAAGTGGGGATTTTTTATCCAAGTTTTTGGGGAACAATTCTATATGGTTGAATATGTTTATTTATGGTTGGAAACTTGTGTATCTAGATTTTTGGAAGGATTTTCTTGTGGATTCAAGTTTCTCCAAAGAAGCTCGAGTTAGGTAAAATCTAGATTTAGCCTAAATCTAGCAATGTGAGTTCAAGTTGATTTGTGAAAACGTTGTACATGCCAAAATGTTCATTTTAAAGTGTTTTGTATTTTACATGAAATTGTTAACTGTTGATCACCTGATAAGTTTTGGTTATTTGAAAATGTTTAACTTTATAAACTTATAAAACACACATCTTTGGGATATTTGGGATTGTTGATAAAGGTATCATAATGAAAAATGATTTGGTAACCATTTTCATAAACGGACGGTATTTGGTGAAAATACTTTTTTGTGGTTATGGGTAATAGGTGTATTTTGGGTTGTAAAATGGTTTGAAAATACCAATGCGTAAGTCACTAGAGTTGGGACATTTCTGACCTTGTGAATAATTTCGGATACTGTAAACCTATGTGGTTATAAACTTGTTTAGAAAATAATTTGTTCAAATCTAAATGATATTGGATTGTATTCATATGCTTCGGAGCATGTGGTTGCATAGTCATGGTCGGTTGCATTTTATTGCACTTTGTGGATTTTAGCATTTGGTCATTTGATTGGTTGAGCTTAAGGCATGGTTTTCGGCTTTGTCGGGTCTAGGGACTTTTGTCCGTTTTTAATAACTTAAAGTGGAGCTTTTAGGTGTGAGTTGCATTTATTGCAGTTTATGGAGAATACATGTTTTGAGTGCGTGTGTCATTCATTGGGAGTCATGTATTTTAGACTGTAATGCATTTGGATCCATAGACATGTGAGTCAGTCATATTTAAGGATGAGGAGTCTTGATATTCTCACCTTGGGAATTATGCCGTGTCGGCATCTTTGTTGTCCCAGTTGTTTGGCGAAGAGGAACCTCTATGGGTTGTACTTCGGGACCATTGGTCTTGTGTTTGGATGTCTAATTCTTGTACATGAGGGTTAGACGTCATGAGTTATCAAGTGAGGATTTGAGGCTCCTATCTTGAATGCTAGGGAGTAGGCATTAGGGGTCGAATTAGTACCCTGAGGATGAAACTCCACTAGAGACCGAACAGGCAATAAGATCGTGTATCCTTGAGGTGTCGCTCGGCAGAGCAGGCAATGGGGGATACGGTGTTTTGGAACTTGAAATAAAGTATGACTAGAGGTGTAGCTCGGCAGAGCAGGCAATATAGTTACGATCTGAGGTGTAGTTCGACAACGTGGCTAGGTGGCTTAACTTTGTGTTCCGTCACATATCACGGAATCGGGTCTCCCCCATCACCGGAAGGTGTTACTTGGGTATTAAATTGTATTATTTTATTATCCACATTTTCGGTGAAGTTTTGCATATATGGATTTGTTTACTCAAGATTTATGGGGTGAGTATTATATCCCGCCCATGTCTGGGATGTTTCGGGAAGTAAAGTTGTTACGTTTTGTTATAAATTGGGAGTTTATTTATTATTCACGTTTTGGGTGAGTTCGGGATTGGAGTTGTTTCACGAAGGAATGTCTGTGTTGGGTTACGTGTCTTTAAAGGTGCGGACTATTGGAAATTGATGTCGTTTGATGTTTAAAGTAAATCTTTTTGAAGGTCTATGATTTAAACTGCATTCTTTCCCTTTAACAAATATATCTATTTCATGTTATAAACTCTTGAACTCACTAGGCGTTAGCCTAACCTTTTTATTTGTCGGCATATGCATCAGGTTCTGAATGGGAGAAATGGTTCTAGCATTTTGGTGAAGTGTTAAGTGCTAGGAGTATATGCAAGGGTGAGTAGCTTGATGAAGTCTTCCGCTTCAGTCTTAGAGGAGAGCAACTCCTATGGGGTTTTAGTAACACCCAACTTTAATTAGCCTCTATACTAGACTCGACCTATCAATTGTTGAAGTTTAACCTAGACTTCTATTCTTGGTGACTCTAGTGTTGTTTTGAAGAATATATTATATCCTTAGCTGATGTATATTTGAAAGTTTTAAATTAGTTGTTCTTTCCTTTTTCGAGGGTGTTACAGTTGATATTGGGTTAGGCTCAAAGTAACCCGATAAACGTTTTAGTGACTTCTCTAAAATTATTAATATTTCCCGTTAATATGTATAAGTTACCAAAAACAATTCGACAATAACGATCAATGGAACTCATATGAGGACATTAATGGAAAGTTATATGTAATACATAAAAATTTGATGAACTCGTATTTATTCTTTTGAAAGATGGATTGTATTTCGAAGAAAATTTTCCTTATTTTTAGGTTTTCGATATTGTTTTTGCTTTGTTTAAACACAATCCAACCAACCCGAACGGGTTGGGTTGGGTTGGGTTACACTTTTGTTTGGGTTGGGTTGGGTTGAAAATTCTCAAACCTCCAACATTGGGTTGGGTTGTTGAAATGCCTTCAACACGATCAACCCAACCCATGAGCACCCCTAATTAGAAATGTCCGTTTAAAACCAGGGGTAAAATCGTCCAACTATGTTTTCTCTATCTTTTTGCAATTTTTTTATTATTTTTTCCTTATTTTTGTTAAAACCATGAAATTAGGCGGAAACTATGTTAACTATTAGAGTAAATTACGGATTTGGTCCCTGTTGTTTGTTAAAATTTTGGATTGGGTCCCCCTAAAGAATTAATTACATATAACATCACTGTGGTTTCAACTTTGTTTTGGATTAGGTCCCTCCATATAACTCTAGTTAACTTAGGTCTGTTAAACCCTTCACATGCCTCCCATGTGAGGGGCAAATCTGTCATTCTCTATATAACCCTTATTTTTAATACTTAAAAAAAACTAAAAGCATACATGATCGTCCAATACGACTAACCCTACATGAGGCGTGATCTTCATCAGCAATATCGTATACTCAATCGGACAATCATCTTTCATCAAGCAACCTCCAATTCAATCGTTCATCTAAAGTTCATTCGACAAACTTTGAACAGTATTCAAGTCCATACCTTTAGTAGTATCCGTCAAATCTACAAAGTTTGAACCTTTGAAGATCTTTTGAGACCCACCATTAATCTTATTGCAGTTTCGATAATCAAAACCAACCAAAGGCAAGCAAGCAGATAGTTCTTTCGACCCAGATGACGACCCATGATAAAACCCGTTGTAGGAAGGTAGATCACTTCCTGAACCTGTATTCATTCCATAACCGCCATTTCTATGCCACTTATCTCCAAAAACCCCATGGTTATTAGTCCGAAATCAAAATCAAAACCACGGTGATCGAAATTTCAAATTTCAAATCATTTATAGTTAATTTCATGATCTGAACATCTGATTGTTACAATAAAATAACAGCATCGGTTTCTCAACAAGTTTCGTTGATAAATCATTAATGAATCGAGATTAAACCTGGAGCAATTAGCAATCCATGTTATATTTGTAATGATCAACTACCCATATATGTGATTCTCATCTTCCAGTTCTCCGGTAAAAGGTAACACCGCGATACTGAGACTCTGAGGCCTAGGTCCTCTTCTACTCTTCCTCACTTGTTGTTTGTGCTGCTGCTGATGTTGCCACTGACTTATTTGGAACACTCTTTCTTCTACGACACTGTCACCACGAACATCCAACCACTGTTTCTATGCCACTAATCAAAATGGAACTCAAAATTGAAATCAAAGTAACCTGCTATTAGTCTGAAAAGAGAGAGAGGGAGAGATCGACCATCGCATTTGGTACCCAGATAAACATACGCATACAAAGCAACAAAATCAAAATCAAAATCAAAATTGAAATCAAAACTAAAATCAAGATGAACTTGCTTATTAGTTTGAGAGCATTCAACCAATCGCATCAACCATCACTGAGTCTGATCGATGATCGAATAACCTAGTTTTCGTTTCTTGCTCTCTGGAGTCTGGTCAAAAAATCGAATAAGTAATTCACAGTTCAAACCAAAAAACGTATTAAACAAGGGCTATTTAGATTGACAAAAATGTCCCTCACATGGGAGGCATGTGAGGGGTTTAACAGACCTAAGTTAACTAGAGTTAGATGGAGGGACCTGATCCAAAACAAAGTTGAAACCACAGTTATCAGTAATTAATTCTTTAGGGGGACCCAATCCAAAATTTTAACAAACCACAGGGACCAAATCCGTAATTTACTCTAACTATTATATATATATATATATAGTGGTCAGTGGTCTAATCAAATGAGAACTCAATATTTGTGATAACCATGAGATCCAACATGAGCCAATCATTTAAAATAATTAATACTATTTCTTAAAATAAAGTAAAATGGTAAATTAGTAATTTATGTTGAGAAATGAGAATTCAAGTTACTTTAATTAGTTTAATATTCAAATTTTGTATTTTAGTCCCTCTCTATCTCACAAACAGATCAACAAGTCTCTCTCTCTCCCTCTCTCTCTCTCTCTTTCTCTCTTTCTCTCTCTATCTATCTATCTCACAAACAGATCGAGTTCATTGGACATACCCAGTACCGACCTCCCTTTTCTCCGGTGCCCTTACTTCTCCCTCAACTCCAGCCACCACAGAATCCTCTCACCATTTGTCTTCCCTAAAGCACCACTTCCCATAAAACTCGAACAACCATGGCTACCATTGTGAGGCTTCGACTACATCTCCATCGAACCCAATTTTAAAAACCCCAGATCTCCATCTTTATCGAACCTAGTTCTGAAAACCCCATATCTCTATCTCCATTGAAACCAACCACCACTGTTGAGACTTAATCTCCATTGTACCCATAATAGAAAAACCTATATCTCCATTAGACCCAAATCTGAAAATTTGAAGGTTCTGCATTAAAGAAAATGTATTGATATCGAAGGTCTACATCATTTCTTTCTGGAAAAATAATTGTCTAGAAATCGAAGATTTTGTATATTAAAGTTTGGGTTGTTGATTTATTGTTGTGTATATGTTTTGAGAGATCTTTGTGTTCTTGGTAGTTAGAGAAAATGATACATCATATTATCGAGAATTTGAATCCTTTTGAACTGCCTATCCGGGGATATGTGGAGATTGTTGTTGTTGTTTTCTTTATTTCTTCAAATCTTGATGGGGTATCACGGTGGTTATGTGTGATTTAAAACCCAGATCATATCTGGTCTCAACCCATATTCAAAACAGTATCACAGTGGTGTTATAGTAAGTATGGTGGGTTTGTTTCTTACTGTTTAGAAAGTTATTGGGTATCAAAGTGTTTATCACAGTCATTTAACGTCTTACTGTTAGAAGTTATCGGGTATCACAGTGGTGTAAGTTGGAATAAGTTTGGCCGGAATAAGGTTCGTCGGAGAGAGGAGAGGGGAGAGAGAGGAGAGAGGAGAGAAATTTACAAAAAGACTAATTTACCCCTATATATTATCCAAAAGTTCAAATTTCTTGAAAATTAATGGATAATTACCAAAATTAATATTTTTAATAATAACCATTGATTATTAATAATGTCTGGTTGATATTGGATCTCACGGTTATCACAAATAACCGAGTGCTCCCTTGAATGACCCCTATATATATACATATATATACATATATATATAATACTACAAGACGAATTAACGATGACGGTTTACACCACAAGGACGAACTTGACCGTTAACCCATCATCACTGTTACTCTGACACCCTTTTAACCCATCACAGCCATGAAGGATCAATTACACAGAGCCGATGAAGGATCATCGTCTAAACTCTTCGTCCCTATCCCTGTTCTATATCCCCATCATCACACTTGTGATTTGGTCCCTATTCCAATACACACATCATCGTCCCTGTTTTACTGTGATTTTGGTTCTGTTCCAATAGACACATCATCGTAACAAACAGAGATAGGTGATTTACATGCTTACTCAAGTTATAACACATGACCTGTTTATTCTTCATTGATTCATCTTCATCCTTCACCCATGTTTCCTCTCTTTGTTGTTGTTCATTAACTCATCTTCATCTTTATTGATTCATCTACCCATCTACCCAAATTCAAGCATAAGAACCCTAAACAAGATAAGATTTGAAACAAAAACATATAGGACTAGTAAATCAACATAATTTAAGATAAATCCATCTACCCAAATCCATGAATCATTAAAAAATCATTGATCATCATCTTTTTCCCCTGACTGTTTACACAGGGACCATCGTCTTCCTCCCCCCCCCCCCCCCTCTTGTTGTCGTTGTAAACCTTAACATAGGGGCCAACGTTAAAATAAGACCATCAACCATTTTTTATAAAGAAAGGTTCTTCGATCATTGCAACAAGGACGATAAATAAAAAAAGTGCAAAAAGAAGGACAAAACATGTATGGACGAGAATACCCCTGGCTCTAACGGAAATCATCCACGGAGTTAGTGATGAGGTCCCATTTTCAAAGCAAAATTCAAACCTGAGGGACGACATCTTGACTTATTGAAGTTCAGGTCCCACTTTCAAAGAAATCGCTAAACCTCATGACCAAAAGTGAAGTTTACTCTAAAATAAATAATACACAATAAATTAATATTTTTTATTAAATAATATATATACGGGTATGAGGCGAGGTATGGAGTGCGGTTGATAACACCAATTTTTGGTGTTATTTTCATATCACTTTCCAAGTAATTTTGTTTATCTCCAAGCAAATAAGATCGGATTTTTATAGTTTAAAACAAGTGTTTCAGGATTTATGTGATGCTATGAAAAATCCAAGAACATGTCCGAGAAGTAAGGTTTTCCGAGCAAAAATTGATCACGAAAGTTCTCAAGATTCAAGTGTGAAAAATGGTCATTCGATCAAGTGGGTTAAGTTTTATTGAAAAAATTATTTTCCCCAAAACAGTGGCAGAAGCAACTTGGATGCTAGTTGCTGAAGCTGAACTCACTTAAAACTCACCTGAAGCTGAAATCAGAGCTCGTTGTAAGTTAGTTGACTTAACTGCAACTCACTTCAAACTAGCTTTGACGGTGTTGGACGTTTTTAAAGCCTTTTTCACCTAGGGTTTGGAAGATGTCGCATTCTATCACATAGAGGACGACAAAGGAACAATTTGGGGCGACTTTGGCAAGGGAGAAACACCGAATTGAAGCGAGGAAACGATTTGGGAAACGATTTCTACTCCGATTTCTTGCCGATCTTCGTAGGTATTACACAATCAAGGAAGTTTACAATCCTAGATTTTTCGAGAGACTTTTCTTTGATTTATGAATTCTTCTATTGTTTTGTTTGTTAATACCCCCAATATGAACTAATCTTTAGATGTTGGGGGTTGGTTTGACTTTGGTTTAAGCTTATGAACATGTGACTTGAGATTCTTATCAGTTTTTCCTAACTAATGAAGCATATGATTTGGGTTTTAATGCTTTTGTGAGTCTGATCAACTTTCATATGATTTGTTCGTTATAATTTAAGTTCGAGAGAATTAATTGTTAACAAGAACTAGAATTATATGCCTAAGATGAGAAATTGGATAAAGATATAGCAAGTAAGCCTTAGTATTGCTATAATCTAGAAATTAATGTGTTTTGAACTCATGTGTTGAGATCGAGAGATGAAACTTGTGTTTTCAAAATAAAATTCATTGTTGCTTGAGAAAGAACAACGGTGATTTTAGAGATTAGATATTCATTAAATGGATTAACTAGTAGTTGTTTTGAGAACATTGTTCCTTAGTGAAAACCATAGGATTTCCAACCCTCAACTATTTTCTCCATGAAAAGTTCCTTAAGTCGTTTATTGGTCCGTTCTTGATTTATTTGCTAGTAGTTAATTATTCTAGTTTCCAACAATTCACCTTTTGGATCGTTCAGTTAATAGTGAATATAGTAATTGTAATACTAGTTCCCTTGGTTCGATACTCGTACTTCCAAGTACATATTACTTGATTCGACCTGTACACTTGTGGTTAGATTAGGAGAGTGTAAACCCGCCTATTAGCGGTACCCGTCCCTGGCCACATCCCCGCTTTGAGAAAAACGGGGATCCCGTCCCCGTCCCTGAGACCCGGTTTAGCGGGGAATCCCCGTCCCCGACCAAGGCGGGTGTACTGTTCCTCGACGGGTCGGGCCAATTCTTATGCCTACTATCAAGTATCAACTCTAGTCCCTACTTTAAACTAATTACATATAGAGGTGTATATTTGATATAGTGATAGTATATTTTGGAAGTGAGATGACAACACACGTCCATAATCTAGATTTAGTTGATCTAGATTAGTAGGTTGTTGGTTTACATTTCAATTGGTTATTTGTAATGTAAACGCCATATAATTATTCCCCCTTTTGGTTGATTTAGTTATGTTAGAGAATATCCAGCAACTTCTCCAAAATGGAGAAAATTAAGAATATAGGGATTTTGAGCTATAATTTTGCTCCAACAGCTTCCCCAAAACTATCCCCAAAATGGAGAAAGTATGAGAGAGAGAGTTTTTCTCCAAATATGGAGATAACCCAAAAATGATTACTAAGAGAGAGAAACTATTTTTTATTATATCCCACCAATGAGAAACTTTGAAATGAAAGGTTTAGGTGAGAGAAATAATATTTTATTAAATATATAGAATATTATAATATTATAATCAATGATTTATCTCCAAAATGAGGAAGTTGTTGGAGATGGATGCAAATTTTTTTGAAGATTTTGATTTTTGATTCTCCATTTTGGAGAAATTTTGGGGAAGTTGTTGGAGATGCTCTTAGTGTGTTTATTCCGCAACTATTTCAGGTTTAAATTAACCCCAATTTTTAGGACATTACAGTTGCAACTTAAGTACAAAAAATTACATTTTTGAAGTAATTATATTTAAGCGTTATTTCAAGTTCAATAATATAATTAGTTAATACAGTTTAAAACTTACTAGAATTTGTATTTATATTATACTGTATTATTTAATAATAATTATAAATATAAACTATGTTTTAGTTAGTATTATATAATAACAAAAATATTATAATATACATGCATATATAATACATCTATATTATATTATAAAAACGGTATAAAAACTCTTAATTACAACATTTTAAGCACATGTTACAACTAATTAAAGTCAATTACTTAATTTACAATTTCTTAATGCTTTGGTACAACCTTTCCAAGCACAAAATCTCACATAATCATCTATCTGCGGAATGGATACTCATTTATGGATACTTTCCAAATTAACCAAGTGTAAATAAAATAAAATAGAAACGATGTAGATATAAAAATATTCTTCCATATTTTTAATATATTTACATTTAAATGTAAAATCGAAAATGAAAATAAAAGATTTTAAAATATTATCTACATTCACTATAAATATATATAGCTTCTCTATGTATCATTCGAGTACAAGAAGAAGACGAACGGTCGGGTGTCAATGGCGGAACCTGCAACTGAACAAAAGATATTTCACTATATTTTTGTTTCTTTGAAAAACTACTTTTTTATATTTTATTTTATTTACTAAGGATTTGTTTATATTTTTCAAAGCCCACAATCATATTTTTCGAAGTAGGGGAATAAGATATATATATATATATACATATCTTTATTTTTATCGATTAATACTATGAGGTCTTGAAGTCAATAGTCAGATAAATATGTTGTGAGACATGTCGTTTGAGTTTTAAATAATATAATACAAAACTATTACCAATATTATTGCACAAACTCATAACAATAAACGATTAAGAATATATGCAAGTTAACCACTTATGAAAATACATTCGTTTTTCACATTGTATTTCATTAACTGTTAACAGATAAATTACGTTTCATTTTAACTCGGTTCAATATTCCAACAAAAAATTTATCCTCCCGTGCAATGCACGGGCCCAACACTAGTATAATATAAATAGGGCAAATTGCATGAAAAGGTAATGTACTTTCACCTTATTCCTATTTTAGGTAACGTACTTTTAAAACATTCAATTTGGTACCTGAAAGGTGAAATCTCAAACATTTAAGTACTCAGGTGACCGGTTCAACCATTAACCGATTACAATATTGACTTGACAAATGACATGACATACAACTCAACATTTTTTTTTGTTGACATGGCATTTGATGTGGACTTTTTAATATAAACTTAGTTTTAAATATATATATATATATATATATGTAAATATATATTGTTTTTTTATTAGTTTAAAATAAAATAAAAAAACATAATATTCATTCATTCTAAGTTCCAACAAGAACCCATTACCCTTCTCTTCGTCAGAATCTGCATCACACAAGAAATCACATTCAAAGTAAAACTTAAATTCCAAAATGTTTTCAGAATCTACATTCACACAGGAAATCATATCCAAAATAAAACTCAAATTCAAAAATGTTTAAACATTTGTTAACATCTCATCTTCTTCCACATTAAGATCTGGATTTTTTTTTTCAAAATCTTTGTCTTTCTTCAACATCCAGATTTGGGTTTTTCAAAACCTTCGTCCTTTTCAACATCAAGATCAACTTTTTTTTTTCAAAATCTTTGTCTTCTTCAACAATAAGATTAGGGTTTTTGTTTTAAATTTATTTTTCATAAATGGAGTCTAATTTGTGATTGGGAAGCTAAACAAACCCAAATCTGATGAAAGGGAGAAAAAAGGATGACGATCACACAATCTATTAGCCTGATATTCATCTTCCGAAAACTCATCCGGATCTGATCTACTTCGACTATGCTCATCATCTCGATTTAAAACTTCCGACATCACAACAAAATTCAATTACCGCTAACCATGAGAGTAATATTAGTGTGAATTATTTGAAGTAGATGAAGAGGTTTGCCAATAGGGGATGGGTAAGTGGACTTTTGGGAAGATGAAGAAATTGGAGGATGAGCATATGGGTTCTCGTAAGGAATGATGAAGATTAGGGCTTTTTTTTTTAATTATAAACATTGTAGTATACAAATCAGAATATATATATATATATATATATAAGATTTAAATCTAATTAACTAAGTTTATATTAAAAAGTCCACATCAAATGCCACGTCAAATAAAATGATGAACCGGTCACCTGGGTATATAAATATTTGAGATTTCACCTTTCAGGTATCAAATTGAATGTTTTCAAAGTATGTTACCTAAAATAGGAATAAGGTGAAAGTACATTACCTTTTCATGCAATTTGCCTATATAAATATATAATAGTTACAAACTACTATATGTAATCTCCAACAACTTTCCTATAATTTTTCTAAAATAGAGAACGAAAAGTGAAAATCTCTAAAATGTATTACATTAAACTTCAACAGATTTGCTATTTTAGAAAATTTAAAACAACTTATATTATTATAATACTAGAAGCGTACTCGCACAATACAGCGAGATACATCACGATTTTAGTGTTTCATTTTATTTTTTTTGTTTTTTTGTCGATTTACAGTACAATTTTGGATGGTTTTGAAGCTTAATAATATAATGTTTTTTATATAAAAAAAATTAAGTATTTTGTTAGATTCAATGATTATCTTATATATTTTAATGACATCTAGAAAAATAACCAATTACATATTTAATAATATAATTAAAACAAATTTATAGTAATATAATATATTAATTAATAGTGATACATGGAAGAGTCTGCATAAAAGGAAGGTCCTGTACATACCAAATTGGTGGGTGTTAGAAGTCTGCAATAGTAATATGTATCTTATGCTTTGATACTTGTAAATTAAGAGATTTTTAAAATCTTGCATAAAATGATGGTTTCTTGTGCCTAATAATTTGTATTTAAGAGTTTTTTATTCGTGCTTTATAATATAGTATAGATTCTCTAATTTATCATCCCAATACACTTTAAAAAATAACTTGATATAAAATGATAAAAATTGAATCTCATTGGTGGGATAAAATAAAATAATATTTCTCGCTCCTATTTAGAGTATTATAGAAAAAAAATTATATTTAGAGATTTTTCCATGATTCTCTATTTTAACAAACAATATAGCAATGCTGTTGGAGAATAATAGCAAAGCAAATTTTTTTTTTTTCTATTTTAACAAATGTTGTTGGAGATGCTCTAAGTATATAATAGTTACAAACTACTATATATAAATAATAAAATATATAATATAAATAATAATAAAATATATAATATATTATTGAACGATTTGACATTTTCTTGTTTTTATAAGTATTTCAATTTCCAACTAGCCAACAACAATAATAATAAGAAACAATAAATACAAGTGAAGAGTCAAAATTTTACGTATTCCAAAGTAATTTACACCCAAGGTAGGGTGGAAATAATCCTACATCAATAGTCGCATAAGTAAACTAGGATTTTGAGTTTTTGTACAACAAAACTTGACATATCAAACAAATAAATATTTTATATAACTTAAAATTATATTTACTGATTTACATAATTATATTAAATAAAGCATTCAATTACTAAGATTTAGGTAATTAGATTTTTTTGGACTTGTGTAATTTATCTAAAAAGTACTATGTTGAATAAAAAAGAAGCCAAATAAGGAGTATATAGTAATTAAAAAAAAAACTACATAATTTATGATTAGAGCACTTTATAGTGGAGGATATGTAGGGTTAAGGAGGAGCCGCACAAGTTAAAGTTCACTAGAACTCGTGCAATACAGCGAGATATATCACGATTTTAATGTTTTATTTTATTTTTTGTTGATTTACAGTACGATTTTAGATGGTTTTGAGAAAGTGATAATGTTTTTTTTTTTTTAAATTTGTTTGATTTAGGCTTGAATTTATGACAAGTCTAAACTAGGTGCAGGGAAGGTTCTGGGTTGTGTTTTGATATTGAAAAATACTTTATTTTTCAAAATAATTATCATTATTATTTTAGGTTGTCTTAAATTAAGTGTCCATTTTTTAAAGTAAAATGTCTAATTTTTCATTTTAACCTTAATTATGAGACGGAGAAAAAATTTCTCTCCATGATTAGGGGTAACAATGTTCTTTTGCTAATTAAAAGATGTTATAATTACACCTTACTAAAATTGTGTACAATTTTTATAGTACACATTTATTTTGGGATGAAGAAAGTATTATTTTTTATAAATTAAAATGGGTTGCCTAGAGTTTGAGGGGGTTGAGTATTTCTTAACGTCAGGAATGATTTCTTATTAAGAAATTATGGTACTTGTGAATACGATCTTTTAATAGGAAATTGGTTTTTGGTAATTGTCACATCAGTACTTTTTTGTTAATGTTGCAGTGAATATTATAAGAAATTGTTTTACGTCACCTCATGTTTTTTTTATTTTATGTTTTGTGAAGTATGCTAATAAAAAATGTATGAACAATTTATTAAATGATATTTTGGTTATAAGAAAATACAAACCCTTTGATTGTTAATTAATACTGATATAATATTTTTCTATTTATTAAATTATAAATTTAATATCGTATTCGATGTTTTTATAAATTTAACATTAGTATATTAACGAATATTAAAAAAAGAATGTAAAATATAATTTATATTATAATACAATAAAATATATTATATAATGAAAATACAAACTTAAAACAAATAAAATTACTATAAGTATGCTTCAAATCTCTTATAACATATGTATTGAGTACGAAAACTATCTTAACAAATTAAAACTATCTGAAAAACATTTATAAATTTAAAACTATATGGAGCATTAAAAAAAAATTATTTATAAATATTTTTTATTGAATCAAAACATATTATAAATTAAAATATTTTATTTTATTTTATTTGATTAATTTATTTTACTTTATGATAATTATTTAATTAATAAATTATTTGGTATTAAGTAATATCAGATAATATTTAAGTATAGTTTTGTTGTTATTTGATTAAAATATATTTTTTTATGATGAAGTGTCACTTAGAAATTGGTAAGAAATCATTGAAGTGGAGGGTTATTTCTAGATAATTTCTAAAGTTGGCTTGACACTTAGGTGGTGTTTGTTTTTTAAGAGGTGTTGAAATCTACAGTCTTATTTTACTTCTAATTAATAAGAAATGGTGCTGAAGTTTGAAATCTAAATTAATAAGATTGTTGGTTTTGTAAACTGACAAATGTCTTAATATGTATAATTGTTTTATTTATCCCTAAAATTGTTATATTGTTGAATTTATAAATCCATCAATTCATGTTAACTAAAATATACTACCATCCATTTTTCACGAGAGTTGAGAAGGACATCTATGTCTGTAAAACATATCATCATATCATTTAATTACTTGTACCATATCGAATGTTGTACATTATTATCACCATTCTTGAACAAGAATCACCAAAAACAAGGAACAAGAAATTATAGTCAAGAATCGAAAACCAAATTGCATCCAGAAACCAAATCTTCAAACTAAAGACAATAAACCAATCGTTATTCCGGTTCAACGTCTCTTATTGGGATTGAATTTTGAATAGATGAAAGACCATTAAACCAAAACCAATTTTCAATAGACCATGTATTATTGATTGGAAGAACCAACTGATCTCAATGAATTGCTCTTATAAGCCAACTCTTCAAATCATGAATGAGCAGCGATGAATGTTGGATTACTCACCTTCCTTGATCTAAACCCATATTTCCTTCCTTCAGGATCTACTTGTTCGGTGGCAATCCTTTTTGCAGGATGTTTAGGTTGTTCAGCCTCCACTTCAGTTGTTTTAGAAAATAAGGTATGCTCAATTTGTGATCCAGTATTCGAACGTTATTCATCAGAGAGAAAACCAGACTTCATTTGTTAATTCACATACGAAAGAATCAACATTCATGCCTAAAAATCCATATAAATAGTCATTAAATAAAAAGTAGTCAGACTGATCCATCAACTCTAGTGCCTGCCCATATTCATACATACAAACATAGTCAGTTTGATCCTTAAGAACCCATTTTGGAGTGCTTGAATTCAAACATCCTTGAAAGCTCGAAAGTAAAAAAAAAAAAAAAAAGAAGCATAGTTCTTTGGGATGAGTTAAGAGGACTCAACATTAAACTCATTTTGCATTTCTCTTGGCAAACTCAATGCCAACATATTTCTGATTTGCATAACAAGATGCCTCACCTTTTAATTCCTTAAACTCATCACCTCTATCCAAATTCAAGCCATCACTTCAATTCCATTATGGATCCTAAAGAAAATCGAATCAAAAGGAAACTTTCTAGATACAACAAATTGAACATGGGAGATCTTATCACAGGGAAGAACCATAGAGTCGAACCACATGGATGGACCACAGGGACGAAATTGTAACACCCTAAAAATAGGGGTAAATTTAAACCTGAATAAATGCGGAATAGAACATTCTATAAATAAGTAAATCACCCTAAAGAGGGGAAATAGTAAGGCGTTTACATTTTCAAAAACAATATAAGAGATAAAAATCGACAACCTACTAATCTAAACTAAACTAGTTCAGATTACGGACGGGTGTCGCTATCCCCTTTCGAAAAGAATTCTAATAAGCCAAAATACGCCAAATCTATGCTTTTCCAAAAATGCTAACTCCGACCACTTGGTCGTCCACTCAAACCCGAGGAGCCCCGCCGCTCGGATGACCTGATATACATGTCATTTCTAGAAAAAGTGTTAGGCTAAAGCCTAGTGAGATCAAACATTTATAACTGGAAAAGTAATATCAATTTTGTAATGCAATGATAGAAAACCATATTAATCTCTAATATGTGAAAGCCAACAATATCTACATTTCATCATGGTATGACGGGGGAGACCCGATTTTCACGATTAGTGACGGAACACAAGAGTAGGCCACATGTCTTGTTAATTAAGACAAACCCATAGATTAAAATCAAATGATTTATCGAGCTCAACTCCTGTAAGTCTATTGCCCGTGGAGACTCAAATTCAACCCCTCTGGTCTATACTTTGAGGTATCCAAAATCTAGAAAAGTCATGCACATTGGAATTACACCTTACTGTCCATGGGACAATGCCCGACGGTATCTTATTTACTATAGAGACCTGATGCCTATCCCATTCGACAATAGGGGAGGTCGACATTCCCCAACAAAACCAAATACCACGACTCTCATGCCTGTGGATCCATTACACTAATCAATATAAAATGACATCTAAACATGTAATACTATTCCCAATATAGTTTAATTGGTTTATGCAAGAACTTGATCACTAAGCCAATTCTCCATTTTGCAACATGACCCAAATATGGAAGACATAACTCTTTGGTTCCAATGTTTCCTGCGATCCCATAACATATTAATTAGTCATAAGAGTCAAAATATATGTTAGATTTACCAAGACTTTAAGTATTCCAAACCCTAGTTTAACCTAGGTTTTTCCAAAGGTTTATAAATATGAGGGACAAGTAACCCCCATCATAGAACACATAATTATCCCAAATCAAACCCAATAAATACACATATTTAACCTTTATAACAAAATAATCAAAACATTAAATCTCCCCAAAAACATATTTAGGTCAAACTCTTCAAAAATCAAGATAATGTAACCAAGGAGAGATTTAGAAGCTTAAAACATATGATTTTAACTTGTATAAGGTTTTAAAATGAGAATGAACTCACAATTTAGGTTTTGTTAGAAAAACAAAATCTTGTTTTACGATTGACTTTTTGTAATTCTTTGACTTTAAAATCCCTGAGGTACGATACTTGGTATTACTTACCGTTATTACTTGCTTTGGACGACACTAGCATGCCATGTATACTTGCATGATTTACTAGTTGCTATAGCCTTTTTGGGATTATATTTCACCCACACCAATTATCCAAAAGAAAATTAGAAAGAATGTCATACCATGTATGAGGAGTTTGTTTAAGACCATATATAATCTTGTCTATCTTATAGACAATACCCTGGATGTTTAGGATCCATAAAGCTAGAAGGTTGCTTCATAAAGACTTCTTCAGCAAGTTTACCATTCAGAGAATCATCTAGAAAACTCTGAAGTTCTTGTGTGCAACATAGGCAAGGAAAATTAAGTGATTCTTCAATTCTTTTTGGCTCGATGAGAGATAGGAAATTGACATACAAACAGATATTACCAACATCACATTGGGTTTGAACATTTGCTTACTGATCACCAATATTTTGCTCTATTGGGTGATCTCTTAGTCCACTTAGTAGCTGGAGGAAGTGGATGATGAAGAGAAGTAGCAACACGTTAAGTATTAGTCGGAGAGTTAGAAGAGACTGATATTGAGTTTAGGTCACCGATTGAGATTGAGTTCTCAAAAGAGTGAAATTCCAACCACTGGTTAAGCTCAAAAGAGTGAAATTCCAACCACTGGTTAAGTTCAAAATCATCACATTAAAATGATGATGTTGTAGGCACTGATCCAGATTTATCAAATCTAACATTAACAGATTCATCTATTTACTAATGACACATATTATACACCCGGTAGGCTTTTGAGAAGAGAGCATCCGACAAAGAATCCTTCATCAGATTTAGGATCAAACTTTCCCAAATGATTTCGATCATTGAGAATATAACATGTACATCCGAACATATGAAGAAAACCGATATTTGGCTTTCTACCATGGAATATGCATCTTCACATAGTGATCGATTTCTCCTTTAAATAACTCCATTTTACTGTGGAGTCCGAACTGCTGAGAAGTTTTGAGAAATACCCTTGTCATCAAATAAGCTTTCAAGAACATTGTTCTCAAATTTAGTGTATTTATTACTTCGAATTTATCTAACAAGTTGATCGTTCAAGACTTCTGTCCGTTTCACAAAGTTGATTATTCTTCGGCTGCACACTCTTGTGTGGACCACAGAGATCCATGTGGAGCATGTGCAAAGATGCATAAATAAAAGAACACATCTTGGACCTAAAACCTGTTTTGGTTTGCTTGCCTTTTTCACAAGAAACATACATCTTCTTTTTGACATATGACATCCTAGGAAGTCCAATGACCAAATATTTACTAGAAATATTGTTGATGGTCTTGAAGTTGAGATGAGACATCTTTTTATGCCATAGCCAACTTTTATCAGCAGTAGCCTCAGAGTAGAAACATATGTTGACGTTAGTTCCTGATGACTCCATGTCACTCACATAGACATTATCCTTTCGGATACCAGATAGTACCTTTTTGCTAAAATAATCAAGAATAGTACACTAACCTTTTCCAAAGTTTACAACGAAACCTCAGTCACATATTTGACTGATACTCAGCAAATTATGCATCAGTCCATCCACATAGGCCTCTCTTTGAAAGTAACCGAGCTATTGGAGATCACACCATATCCTTTAGTAAGACCTCTAGCATTATCTCCAAAGTTTACAAAAGGACCAAGTTCGGACACATAATTGATTAGCAGAGATTAAAATATAGTCATACGCCATGAGCAACAGTTATTCAAGTAACATATTTTAATTATGACCTGGTACTGCAATCATAAAAAAATCATTTCTTCAACACCCATCTTAAAATGGGTCCTTTTGGGTTAGAAAAGTTAGAAACTTTTGATATATATATATATATAGAGAGAGAGAGGGTTGGGTTCCGGTGAGAATGAAAGTTATGGTGAGAAAGGTAAGAAGGGATCTCCACCCTTGAGATGCATAGAGATATACCTAATCAATTCTCGTAAGAAGCACAATTCATGGCAGGGGTGAGATTAAAAGAGATCAAAGGTCCAGATCCCTTCTTACCTTCTTATTTTAACTCTTCTTCTCACACAATCCTTCCTCTCTCTCTCTCTCTTTCTCATTTTAACTCTTCTTCTCACACGATCCTTCGTCTCTCTCTCTCATTTTAACTCTTCTTCTCACACGATCCTTCGTCTCTCTCTCTCTCTCTCTATATATATATATGATATTTAAACATAGGACAATTTTAACATTTATGAAAATCATACAGAGGAGGAGGATAAGAAGTGTGTATGTGTGAAATGGGTAGAGTTTGTGGTACATTTTGGAGAACCACACTTAGTACCAAAAGATTCCCTTTTTCGGATGACCAAAGATTTTTAAGGAGGATATTGAGAAAAAGATCCTTGGTCAGAGTACGTAAATTCATTTAACATCATACATTAGATTTTGGATGTTCAAGATGAGAGAGAGTATCCAAAACAAAATTATGATAATTTGTCATTTGAAAACCAATTAATGAACTAACATGAACGGAAAATTGATCATTCTTTTGCACTCATTTTCTTAATTATTACTATTTTAATAGAGCCTTACACATATCCATATAAAAATACATAAGAGGTTTATCATCACTTTAGAAGGATGAGAGAATTTGTGTACCTTACTGTATGACTCAGAATTTTTAGAAGAAGGTGGAGGTTCAGATGTAGAGGCAACAAACGTAGCATCAAGAAGGCTTCAAAATCAGATAGCTCAAAAGATGAGTTATCATGCACAAATATGATTTTTCACCTTCTTAATTACTATACCATATAAAGATACATAAGAGATTTATCATCATAGGATTTAGAAGGATGAGAGAATTGTGTACCTTACTGCATGGCTTAGAAGTTTTAGAAGAAGATGGAGGTGCAGATGTAGAGGCAACAAATGTAGCGTCATTAGGGCTTCAAAATCGGATAGCTCAAAAGTTGAGTTATCATGCACAAATGTGATTTTTTGCTTTCTTCATTACTATAGGATGAGGTAGAGAAATCCGTCCAGTCATGTTTTAATTCTCAGTGAGAAGCTTTAGATAATATATAGGATTGGTAGAAAGAAAGATAAAGAGTCATTATCTCGGGAAGTAGAAGTAATTGTAGATCTTGTTTATGAAGTTCAACAAACTTCTCTAATACCACATGTCGGTCCCTAATGGGTTAATGACTTATACTACAAGATGGGTTAATGACTTATACTACAAGTGTTTGGAGAAAGGGGGTTTGAATACAAACATAACAAATTTTCACCTTTTAATTCTATTTGTTTTATTAAAACATAAAGAATTTACAGATTTTTTGTAGAAGCTAGGAAGGTAAGACTTAATCCTAAACAATCAGACCAGTTAACAAATTGCTAAAGACTAAAAGAGTAAGAGAAGAAGGTACTATTTCATATCTGAAGAACTGAGATAGTCTTCAGAGGTTAAGGCGCTGATTTGCAAGAAGATTGTAACACCCGTATTTTTGGGTGGATTTCCCTTTTTATATATTTATATATATAGTATGGGATTTATTTATTGGTTCGTCAATGCCTTGAGTGCGTTTTTGAGTTTGGTTTAGTGGGCAACTTTCATTCTTCGTTATCGAATCAGTACGGGGTGAAAAGATAAATTTTTCGGAGCACGTCGCACCCCAGGCGACAATGCCCAGTGACTATGACATATGTCAATTTCGCGTGGGCTAAGTCGCGGGGAGGAGTGGACTCACGGTACATCCGCGGCGACAGTGTCCGGCGACATTTCTCGGGTCACTGTCGCATGGTCATAATCACGAGCGGCGTACCGCGAGGGTCCCAACGTGGGCGACATTGCTTGGCTAGTCGTCGTGTCATAGTCGCCGACGGGTTGTTTGGGTATAAAAATCAGATTTCGGGATCTTCATAATTGTTTGTGTTGGAAGCAGATTTGGGGAGCTCTTCTTCAGCGATTTTTGGGTGAGTTCTAACCCTATGTTTCCATATTTTCATTTATTGCTCTTCCATAAGCATTTATGAGGATTTAATGCTTGTCTAGGGTGATCTTGTGGTAGATTTAGCTTGGTTCAACTTCTCAAGTCTCCAACTCTCCACCTGTCATTTCTAGGGTTTGATTTATTGTAAGAAAATCACTAAGGTGAGGGTATTTATTGACTTTCCTACTTATATACATGCTTAATAATGTGCTAACGACTATGGTAACCTTTTCTTGTCTTTTGAGTTGATTATGTAAAGTTAACCTAAAATCTCATTTTTGGGTAATGTCTCAAATCTTAGCATGGAATATGAGTTATGTGAGCCACCACGACACATGTTGGTCTTACTAATAGTTTTTTAATGGGTTATAGTATCGGTTGATGGAGATATATTAAATAGACTAAAGACTCGGTTTGAGTTGATTGTCACGATAGGCTAAAGACTCGGTTTGAGTTGATGTCACAATAGACTAAAGACTCGGTTTGAGTTGATTGTCACGATATACTAAAGACTCGGTTTGAGTTGATGTCACGATAGGCTAAAGACTCGGTTTGAGTTGATGTCTCCAATAGCTAAAGATCTAGTTTGGGTTGATGCTATCAAGTTGGATGGCTTTGGTGGAACTATAATCATGATGGCGAAAATTATATTGTAAACTAATCTTTGATGTCAGGTGGAGTAATTCGGTGGTGAATCACATCAATGTGGACGTTTGTGTATCATAACTTTATTTCGTTAAATACTTTACGATTGTACTTTCTCACTAGGCTCAAGCCTAACACTTGTTTCTTTGGTTGTCATGTATGACAGGGCATCCTAGTGACGGGAACCTTCGGGAATGAGTGGCCGATCGTGTGATCGAGAGCGGTCCTTTTGGAGATCTAGAGACCGGTTTATACATTTTGTTAGCTAACCAATTTTTGGAAGAATAGAGACACCCGACCGTAATCTAATGGAATAGTTTAGATTATTAGGTTGCCGTATATTTATTCTTCATTCAATGAATTTGTAAACATTATACCATATTCCCCGTTTGGGACGAAACTTTGGAATCTTTTTGGAAGGTCTTTGTATATTCAGGTTTTGATCAATTTACAGCTGTCATATTGCCAAATTTTTAAATTTCTCCAATTTTTAG
The DNA here is from genome assembly GCA_954870635.1 of Arctium minus. NCBI lineage: Eukaryota > Viridiplantae > Streptophyta > Magnoliopsida > Asterales > Asteraceae > Arctium > Arctium minus. The sequence continues at coordinate 114,350,143 of OX941080.1, read as the reverse complement.
GGTGTTACAAGTTGGTATCAGAGCACTAGTTTAAGTGAACTAGGTATGAATGTAGAATGCCTAGACTTAAGCTGTGAATTTAAGTTATGATTGAGTGAGATTGGGTAGAACTCCTAAGATAGGATGGTCTTAGATGTCGACGGAAACTGCATAAATTGAGAGTTATGGTAATGGGGATGAAAATTCTTATGTATCACATGTTCATAATTTCGCCTAGCTAACGTTATTATGAGGATGTTTTACGTGAGTATGCTTATTTCCGTTGTTACAATGATTAATGAATGTAGTAGTACGTTTCCTTGGTTTCCTTTCCATGATCTATATCTCATCTATGTTCTCGCGTATGTGAGGCAGAATATGGTAAATACTCGGAATCGACCGGAGGGTTAAGATACAGCGGCATCCACGATCGACCAAGCAAGAGTAACCAATGCAGACATGCCCCCACCGATTGTAGATGCGTTGGGCGGGGGACCTGAGCATATACCCAGGCGTAATATAGCCTCGACTCACCGGATAATAGAAGAGGTGACTCCAGAGACAAGAATGATGGACAGAATTATGCAAGCCATGAATGGAGCTATGGCACAACAACAAGAAATGTTTCTGAAGTTATTGGAGGACCGAGACGCTGCTAACCACAGACATGAGACGGTTGCGGAAAACGTTTTAGTGGCGGGATCCGGGGGTACGGGACCCGTAATTCTCACTAATGAGACCCCAACCCCGGAAACAAGGCAAGTATCAAAGACTTGCACCTTCAAGGCGTTCCTTGGTTGCCGACCAACGGAATTCAAAGGCTCAGATGATCCGGTCACTTGTATGAACTGGATCCGGGAGACAGAGCAGGCCTTCCGATCAAGTGAATGTGGTGAGAGTCAGAAAGCGACATTTGGTTCTCAGATGTTAAGAGGGGCGACCCTCACGTGGTGGAATGTGTACTCCTCGTCAGTGGAGGCCATGGTGTTGGCCAAACTGAGTTGTCCAACCTTTAAGCAGAAATTGTTAGAAGAATTTTGTAATGAGCGAGCTATGGACAGAATAGAAGAGGAGTTCCGGAACTTGAAGAAAGGAAACTTGTCACTAAAGGAGTACAACCGACAATTCATGGACAAGTTGGGATTGGTGGGACATCTTGTCTCGAGCGAAAAACAGAAGATCAAAGCCTACACCAAGGGCTTGCCGTCCGAAATGTTGAACTTGGTGCGGGTGTCTAAGGCCTCAACCCTACGAGAGGCAATCAACGAAGCTCAACTGGTAGAAGATTCCTACGGTCCAAGCAAAGTAGAAAAGAATGGACCGGTGGAGAAGAGAAAATGGGAGGGGAACTCTACACCCTCAAGAAAGACGAAACCTTTCAACAACAACTACCGTGGGAACGAGGTTGGACATGAAGATAGATGGTGCTCTAAGTGTCGGAGCAAGCATGTTGGCCCGTGCACCTCAGGCGGGTCAAAATGTTTCCGTTGTGGGAAGATGGGGCACGAGCGTCGTGATTGCCCGGTCAAATGAGTCACGTGCTTCGAATGCCAGGAGTAGGGTCATTTTCGGAGTGAATGTCCGAAGTTGAAGACAGGGGGTAGCGGAGCAAAGAAGACGGATCCTCCTAGAGCAACGGGAAGAGCGTTTCAAATGACCACCGAAGAAGCGAAGGCTTCGACCGATGTAATATCAGGTACGTTTCTTCTAAACTCCGTACCTACACGTATATTGTTTGATTTCGGAGCGAGTTTTTCTTTCATGTCGAATTCCTTCTGCAAAAACTTAACCGTGCCCACTAGTAGCTTAGATGATGCTTTGGTGGTAGAGTTAGCGGATGGTGACCAAGTGATAATTCGGGATATAATTAAGGATTGCAAATTGGAGATCAAAGGAAAGGAATTTTCGGTTGACTTAATGCCAATGGCTATCGGAGGGTTTGACGTTGTTATTGGAATGGATTGGTTATCGAATAACCATGCCGAAATCCTTTGTGTGAAGAAGTTGATTCGAATCCCAATCTTGAATGACGGGTCGGTAACCGTGTACGGCGAAAGAAGGAAAGGCGAGGTAGCAATTATTAGCTTGGTGAAGGCGCGAAAGTGTTTATCGAAAGGATGTTCGTCCTTTTTGGCGTACGTCATAGATGCAAAGCTCGAAAAGAGAAAGCTGGAAGATGTGGAGGTGGTAAAAGAATTTCCTGACGTGTTTCCAAACAACTTGCCTGGACTACCACCCGATCGCCAAGTGGAGTTTAATATTGATCTAACACCGGGAGAGGCCCCGATAGCTAGAGCCCCGTATCGGCTGGCTCCATCAGAAATGAAAGAGATGATGGGACAACTCCAAGACCTACTCGAGAAGGGCTTCGTGAGGCCGAGCTCGTCATCGTGGGGAGCACCAGTCTTATTCGTAAAGAAGAAGGATGGCACGATGCGTATGTGCATAGATTATAGGGAGCTGAATAAGGTGACCGTGAAGAATAGGTGTCCACTCCCTAGAATCAATGACTTATTTGACCAACTTCAAGGAGCGGGATGCTTTTCGAAAATTGATCTTCGCTCGGGCTATCATCAAGTGAAAGTCAAGGAGGATGACATTCTGAAGATCGCGTTTAGGACGCGCTATGGACATTATGAGTTTTTGGTGATGCCCTTTGGTTTGACGAACGCACCAGCAGTGTTCATGGACTTGATGAACCGCGTGTGCCGACCATTTCTCGACAAGTCGGTCATCGTGTTCATTGACGATATTCTGATCTACTCCAAAAATGAATCCGATCATGTGCAACATCTCCTCGACGTGTTAGAGGTCCTGAGGAGAGAGAATCTTTATGCAAAATTCTCCAAGTGTGAATTTTGGTTAAAAGAAGTGCGGTTTTTGGGGCACATAGTCTCGAAGGACGGTGTGAAAGTAGACCCTGCAAAAATAGAAGTCATGATGAATTGGTAACCTCCTAATAGTCCATCCGAAATCAGAAGCTTTTTGGGGTTAGCGGGTTATTACAGAAGGTTCATTCAAGACTTCTCCAAGATCGCATTGGCATTAACGACTTTAACCAAGAAGAATGTGAAGTTTGTGTGGACCGAGTCTCAAGAGATGTCATTTTGGACCTTGCAAAGGAAACTTTGTGAAGCTCCGATCTTATCCTTGCCGGAAGGGTCAGAAGATTTTGTGGTATATAGCGACGCCTCGAAGCTGGGTCTTGGGTGCGTGCTCATGCAGAGGGGAAAAGTGATTGCCTATGCGTCAAGGCAACTAAAGGTGCACGAGAAGAATTACCCCACTCATGATTTAGAGCTAGCGGCGGTGGTGTTCGCGTTGAAATTGTGGCGCCATTATTTGTACGGTATAAAATGTACCGTGTACACGGATCTTAAAAGCTTGAAGTATGTCTTTGACCAAAAGGAACTGAACATGAGGCAAAGAAGATGGTTAGAGCTGCTCAAGGACTACGATTGCGAATTACTCTACCACCCGGTTAAAGCAAATGTGGTGGCCGATGCCTTGAGTCGGAAAGAGTATAGTGGGAGGCTTCAAGCCAAGCTTACACGAATTGAGTTGGTGTCGAGCCTCATGGAGGAGATCAAAGCGTCGCAAACCGAAGCCTTGTTGGAAGAGAACCTCAAAAATGAAGGAATGAGCAAACAACGCCTTCTATTGACCGAAGATAGTCGAGGGATAAGATGTTTCAATGGACGCGTTTGGGTGCCGAAGATTGGAGGTAACCGGGATTTACTCTTGGACGACGCACATAAATCCAAATATTCTATCCACCCGGGAAGCACAAAAATGTATAGGGACTTGAAACTGCATTACTGGTGGCCGGTCATGAAGTTGGATGTAGCCCGATACGGGGAGCGATGCGTGACTTGTTCGCAAGTGAAGGTCGAACACCAACGACCTTATGGGAGCCTTCAATCGTTGGAAATACCCGAGTGGAAATAGAAGAAGATTACCATGGACTTTGTGACCAAGCTACCAAAGAATTTGAAGGGGAATGACACCATTTGGGTGATTGTGGACCGTCTAACGAAGAGTGCTCATTTTCTAGCAATGAGGGAAACTTTGCCAATGGATAGATTGGCGAAGCTTTATATAGACGAAGTGGTCTCTAGACATGGCATACCCTTGTCTATAGTCTCCGATCGTGATAGCCGGTTTACTTCAAGATTTTGGGGAGCCTTGCATCACGAGTTAGGTACACGAGTGAATTTGAGCACGGCATACCATCCATAGACGGACGGGCAAAGTGAAAGGATGATTCAGACTTTGGAGGACATTCTTAGATCATGCGTGATCGACTTTGGCGGTAATTGGGATGCCCATTTGCCTCTAGTAGAGTTTGCTTACAATAACAGTTATCACTCTAGCCTTGGAATGGCACCATTCGAAGCTCTTTATGGGCGTAAGTGTAGAACCCCCGTATGTTGGTTAGAGGCGGGAGAGAAGCAATTTGCCGGTCCGGAGATTGTACAAGAGACGACCGATAAGGTCAAGGATATCCGAGAACGTTTGAAAGCGGCGCAAGATCATCAGAAAAGTTATGCCGACAAGAAGAGGAGGCCAGTAGAGTTCCAAGTGGGAGACCGTGTGATGCTAAAGGTGTCTCCTTGGAAGGGTTTGATACGGTTTGGAAAGCGAGGGAAGCTAAGTCTCCGTTTCCTTGGACCGTTTACTATACTCGAGCGTATTGGACTTCAAGCTTATAAACTAGACTTACCGCCGGAGATGGACAGAATCCACCCTACGTTCCATGTGTGTTACTTGCGGAAGTGTCTGGCGGAAGAGGAAAGTATTATTCCGTTATCGGAAATTCGAGTGGACGACAACCGTTGTGTTGAAAAGCCCGAAGCTATTCTGGAAAGAACGACCAAGAAACTTCGGCATAAAGAAGTGGCGATGGTCAAGGTTCAATGGAAGCATCACTGCAGTATCAATGTGACTTGGGAAGCAGAAGAGGACATGAAGCGACGATATCCCCGTTTGTTCGACAAGTTGGGATTTCGGGGACAAAATCATTTCCAAGTTGGGGAGGATTGTAACACCCATATTTTCGGGTGGATTTCCATTTATATATATATATATATATATATATATATAGTATGGGATTTATTTATTGGTTCGTCAATGCCTTGAGTGCGTTTTTGAGTTTGGTTTAGTGGGAAACTTTCATTCGTCGTTATCGGATCAATACGGAGCGAAAAGAGGAATTTTTCGGAGCACGTCGCACCCCAGGTGACAATGCCCAACGACTATGACATATGTCAATGTCGCGTGGGCTAAGTTGCGGGGAGGAGTGGACTCACGGTACATCCGCGGCGACAGTGCTCGGGTCACTGTCGCATGGTCATAATCGTGAGCGGCGTACCGCGAGGGTCCCAACGCGAGAGACATTGCTATGGCATAGTCGCCGTGTCATAGTCTCCGATGGGCTGTTTGGGTATAAAAATCAGATTTCGGGATTTTCAGAATTTTTTGTGTTGGAAGCAGATTTGGGGAGCTCTTCTTCAGCGATTTTTGGGTGAGTTCTAACCCTAGGTTTCCATATTTTCATTTATTGCTCTTCCATAAGCATTTATGAGGATTTAATGCTTGTCTAGGGTGATCTTGTGGTAGATTTAGCTTGGTTCAACTTCTCAAGTCTTCAACTCTCCACCTACCATTTCTAGGGTTTGATTTCTTGTAAGAAATCACTAAGGTGAGGGTATTTCTTGACTTTCCTACTTATATACATACTTAATAATGTGCTAACGACTATGGTAACATTTTATTGTATTTTGAGTTGATTATGTAAAGTTAACCTAAAATCTCATTTTTGGGTAATGTCTCAAATGAAGAGCATTTGAGGGGACATTTGATCTTAGCATGTAATATGAGTTATGTGAGCTACCACGACACATGTTGGTCTTATTAATAGCTTGTTAATGGGTTATAGTATCGGTTGATGGAGGTATATTAAATAGACTAAAGACTTGGTTTGAGTTGATTGTCACGATAGGCTAAAGACTCGGTTTGAGTTGATGTCACAATAGACTAAAGACTCGGTTTGAGTTGATTGTCACGATAGACTAAAGACTCGGTTTGAGTTGATGTCACGATAGGCTAAAGAATCGGTTTGAGTTGATGTCTCCAATAGCTAAAGATCTAGTTTGGGTTGATGCTATCAAGTTGGATGGCTTTGGTGGAACTATAATCATGATGGCGAAAATTATATTGTAAATTAATCTTTGATGTCATGTGAAGTAATTCGGTGGTGAATCACATCAATGTGGACGTTTGCGTATCGTAACTTTATTTCGTTAAATACTTTTCGATTGTACTTTTTCACTAGGCTCAAGCCTAACACTTGTTTCTTTGGTTGTCATGTATGACAGGGCATCCTAGTGGCGGGAACCTTCGGGAATGAGTGGTCGATCGCGTGATCGAGAGCGGTCCTTTTGGAGATCTAGAGACCGATTAATACATTTTGTTAGCTAACCAATTTTTGGAAGAATAGCGACACCCGACCATAATCTAATGGAATAGTTTAGATTATTAGGTTGCCGTATATTTATTCTTCATTCAATGAATTTGTAAACATTATACCATATTCCCCGTTTGGGACGAAACTTTAGAATCTTTTTGGCAGGTCTTTGTATAATCAGGTTTTGATCAATTTACAGCTGTCATATTGCCAAAATTTTAAATTTCCCCAATTTTTAGGGTGTTACAAATATGCATTTAGCAATTCTTCAAAGAGGCAAGTTGCATATAATCCAGAAACCGCCTTTTATAGCAGTCCATACATTTAATGCATCAATGCAATTTCAACGCATGTCTTCATTTGATTTGTTGATCCATATACCTTTGTACTTTTCATATCATCCATTTGATATGATGTATACATTTGTTGCTTTATCCCATCCTTTTGTATGCAGAGTGAATAATAAAGAAAGTGAATATTACTTACTTAGTATGACATATTGAATATGTTCCCACACTAAGATTTAGAGTTGGTAAAAGAAACTCGGTCCCAAATTCTATACTTCAAATCGGCTTGCCATATCGTATTTGTCAAACTAGTTGAATTATCTGTCTTGGCTAGATTATAAATCCAATCCACTTTGGTGTCTATCTAACTTCACTTCAACTAGTCTTCAATTTTGCTGAAGGCGTTTTCCTTGATCAGACACATATTACAAAACAACACTTAACACTTACAGGAAAACCTATTTAAAAGGATGATTGGGTATACGAATTACAAGTTGTATTTCAGATACATCAAAAACACATCCTTGTCAATTTTAGATCCTAGACAATCGGATCCTATACAAATCAGATCCTCTAACATTTCAGGTCTTCTTTGTATTTTGGATAGTAGGAAAGAACTTAAAATCCTAAAACATTCTAAGTGTTTGATCGGATGTTATTATGTATTATTATCAAATCCGATGGTTGAGACCAACAAACGATTAAAGTTATTGTTTCATCACAACAGCTAAAAGACGTTCATGTTCAAGAGGATCTCTTCATCGAGAACGAAATAAAGGGGGATGCAAATGAACAAGAATCATAGATTTCCCTTCTGGTCGTTTCAAGAAAAGGGTCAAATCTTTATTTAACGTTTTTATCGTTAATTTTGATAGATGTGAAATGTTTCATTGTAATTATAATTGGTTTGTATCCTGAATACATTCTCTTATAAGTTCTTTATGGCATGCATACACTTGGCCATGGTGATCAATCAATGCCCATTAGAGAAAGGTGATATGGTTGGCTTGATCACAATTAGTGTTTAAATAGTCCTTGTGTTTGAATTTGGCAAAATTTGGTACAAAATATGCCATTATATGCATTCTTTTTTAGTATTTGTCATTGTTAGAGAAATTTGTATTATGTGTAAAATTAGTGACAAGAAATCACATGACCAAAACCAAAGAACTTTACAAATTTGATGTCAAATAAATCTTCTATTTTTTGTAAGGTTGATTAAGCTCAATGGCCGTATTTGTACAGAAATAATAGCTCATGGTGATACTAATAGCAAATATAACACTTTACATAGGAAACTCTCATGTGAATGTATTGAAAATCTCATCTTCCTGTGATTTCAAACCAGACGTCGTCGTCAAAACCCTTGTGGTCATTGTTGTTCACGTGGATGACTTCATACCATTCATGGTTGTCCGAGGATTAATCCGTACACATAAGCCGACTCAGATTCCCAAAATTACCCAAAATAAAAGGAGAAAGTCATTTCATTATGATAGTTATTCTTTTTAATAATTCGATGTTCATGACTTAATTGTTGTAGTATAACTAATTTCTACTTTTTGTGATTTTTAGGATCATATAATAGCATGATACGGTTCAATACATGAAATAGTATGCATGCAATTTAACGAAATGTGTTTTTCATAACCATATCACAAATTTCCTTTTACTTGATTTCACACTCTACATAAGGCAAACAAAACTATGTGTTGTTTGGTAAAAACGTAATTGTACTATGCAATTTTGCTTATTACATATATTGAATTTTATATCTAGTCGCATTGTATGGGTATATGACTAGTTGTAATAGAAATTATATTTTGAATTTTTTAGTATTTGTAATATATTAATGTTAATTTATACAAATCAAATATAATGTTAAATTTTTATTTAATTAATAAAAAATTATTAAATATTAATTAATGATCCTGTTATTTGAATTTTTTTTTATAACCAAAACTTCATTTAATAATTTATTCATACATTTTTTATAAACACATTTCACAAAACATCATATAAAAAAACATGATGTCACATAAAACAATTTCTTAACAAATTATCCCTTATATTTTCTTATACTATACACCGTCATGTTAGGGAAAAGTATTGATATTACATTGACAATTATCAAAAATCAATTTCTTATTAAAAAATAAAACTTGCAATCACCGTAAATTCTTATTTAAGAGTTCCCAAAGTTTTTAGGGTGCGTTTGGTACGCAGACATGATAGGACAGGACAGGACGGGACAGAACAGAATAGGAGAGGACAGAACAACTGTTCAGCGTTTGGTAAAACAGATTTGGACAGAACAGAACAGATAACATGACCAATTTACCCCTAATAAGTTGTTAATATATTATTTTTTTTGATTAGTTATGTAAATTATTAAATTATAACAAAATAAATATTTTTATAACAAAATATAGTGTTAGAAAGTTTTTTTCAAGATAGATTAAAGTGACATCAAAATAAAAAGTTTATATAGTTTCTAATTTTTATTTTTAACCTTTTCTATATATTTTTTACTATTAATATTTAATAATTTAAATAAATTAATCAAAACATAGTAATTATATAAAAATAATATTTGAGGATAATAAATTAAAATTTTAAAGAATATAAAATAAAATAAATAAAATTTAAAGAATAAATAAAATATAAAAATGAAGGTGTATTTAATGTTTAAGAAGAGAATTATATTTTATTTTAGTTATATTAATAAAACATAAGTCTGTTTCAGCTTGTTCTATAAGGTGGGGATGGAACAGACATGTTCCACTTTTATTCCACTTAACAGTCCTGCTAAATGTGGAACAGTAATCTCTGTTCTGTCCTGTATATCAAATGAGAAACTAGTGTAGTTAATGGTGCTAGTTTTAATTAGATATGTGCAGATGCTAACCATAGATAAGAGCATCTCCAATGGTAAATTTAATAGCTTGAGGAATGACTTGATGAAGACTTGATGCCAAATTTCACTATTGGAGCAAAAACTTGAAGAATAACTTGACATCCAATGACTTGGTGGATGTCAAGTGTTTGAGCAAAAACTTGAAGAATAGGTAGGAGTGTTTTTTTAGGGTTTATATATATTAAAAATGCAAAAAAAAACTTTTGGATCATTGGTTCGCAGCAATGAGATCTGCTGCCTCTCTTGCTGGTCTGAAAATTGAGGAGGAGGAGGAGATGGAAGCAGCAACCGACCTCCGTTCTCACTTCTTTCTACTCGTCCTTCTCCTCAAGGTATTATTATTCATCACTCTTGTTCAATTTTTTCATATCTATGTATGTATACTATCTATTTAAAACATATAAAAATGCAATTGGTTATTATTGATTTCACAAACAGGATGTGGATTAATGTTCAAAGTCAAAGAGACTAGTTTTGAACCCCAAATTTCATATGAATTTCGTTCAACTATAAAGGAAGTAGATTATAGTAAGAAATGTTGAGTTTACATATTGATTGCTTGCTGCTATTTCAGCTCTGATTCAATATCTTGGCTTTGATGTACCTTCACTGGTTTTTTGAATACCTAGCCTAAATTAAATTCATTAATAACTAGAATGTAAGAAAACGGCTCAAATAAAATTAATGTACATGTCAAGAATATATATATATATATATATATATATATATATATATAGGATGCGTTTCATTTGAAAACCAATATTACATTGGAAAACTTTGAAAACCGAAGTTAACCGATCATTGAATTTCCTTTTTTTATTTTTAATTGATAAGGTTATTTTAGTCTTTTACATAATTTCATAATATATATGGTAAGTGTTATTATTATTATAATATTAATTATTTAATTTTAATGTATTTTATATAAGGTAATATTGATCATTTATTAATTTAAACATGAAAGATTTAATTTAGGTAAACACAAATTGATTCATATGCAAGCTACAAATCAAATTATTATTTTTATTCTTATGAATCAGTGATTGATTCATCCAATGAATGAAAGTTGATATTCATATAAAATCTTCAATATTACTTCTAGACACAAAATATTAAGAGTAAATTACAGTTTTGGTCCTTATGGTTTTCATTCACTATCAATTTTGGTCCCTCTTATAAACTAATTACATTATTAGTCACTATGGTTTGCGTTTTGTTTCAATTTTGGTCCTTTTGACTAACTCTAGTTAAAAGAGTGGTTAATTTTTTTGTCTTTTGTCTTTTTTGTCTTATTAGATCATAGAGTAAATTACAATTGTAGTCCATTTGGTTTGTCTCTTTTCATTTGTCTTTCCTACAATTTTATTTTTTATTTTATACCCCTTATCATATTAATTAATTAATGATATTTTTAATTAAAAATATGTATTTTATTTTGTAAGTTATATCTCTAAAAAACTTTTGTCGATATCTGTAAAATAAGTTCAATATTGAATATTTTAAATTTTTATGCATATATATATATATATATATATAAGCAAATCCATCTACACTAATGCAAGAAATATTTTCTACTTTAACTTGGGTTTAAAAAATGGGATCATTTTTTTTAATGATGTAATATGAAGGTATAAATTTATCTACGTATATTAATAAAAAAAATGTATCGTTTCAGAAATTTCATTAATATTTAATAGACATATAAATTTTGTTTTCATAAAATGATGTCCGGATATGATTTTTAAGTTGGGTTCAAAAGATGTATATTTTTTTATGTAATATATGTATGTATGTATGTATGCATATCCATTTACACTAAACCAATGAACATTTTCTAATTGAAGTTGGGTTCAAAAAATGTATTATTTTTTTTTCTTAATAATGTAATATGGAAAATCGAAATTTATTTATGTCTGTTAATAAAAAATCCATCGTTTCAAATATTACATAAATAAGAAAAAAAAATGTACATCTTTTGAATTCAACTTAAAAATCGTTTTTGGCCATCATTTTTTGAAAAAAAAATTATCTGGCTATTAATAAAAAAATGTATCGTTTTCATATTCTAATTTAATTAAATGTTTCTCTAATTGTGTATCAAACAAAAACTTTATAGTATAAATTTAAAATGTTTAAAAAATTATCAACTTAATTTTATGTAATAAAAAATGAAATATCTGAAACGATGCATTTTTTTTAATTAAGAGACATAGATAAATTTCTATCATCATATTACATTATTAAGAAAAAAAATGACCCATTTTTTGAACCCAAGTTAAAGTATAAAATATTTCTTGCATTAGTGTAGATGGATTTGCTTACATATATATATGCATAAAAATTTTAAAAATTCAATATTGAACTTATTTTACAAATATCGACAAAATTTTTTTAGAGATATAACTTACAAAATAAAATACATATTTTTAATTAAAATATCATTAATTAATTAATGAGTAAATTACGTTTTTGGTCCATGTGGTTGCCACATATTATCAAGTTTGGTCCCTCTTTCAAACTAATTACGCTTTTTGTCATTGTGGTTGCTATTTTATTTCACTTTTGGTCATTCTATCCAACTTTAGTTAAAAAGCTTAATTAAATTAAGGGTATTTTTGTCATTTCACCTTTTATTTGTCTTTTTTATTTTGTGTTTTATTAGATTACATAGTTAATTTACATTTATAGTCCCTGTACTTTGTCTTTTTTTTTCCTTTCCTACATTTTTTTTCATTTTTCATTTTATACCCTTATTACATTAATTAATTAATAATAATTTTAACTAAAGATATATTAAAAATACGTATTCAAATTTTGTAAATTACATCATTAGAAAAGTCTTGTAGATACTTTTAAAATAAGTTAAATATTAAATATTTTTAAATTTTTATGTAACTTATTTGATATATATCTGCAAATCCGTCTACACTAATACAAAAAAAAATTCTTTTCTAAATTGTCTTAAATTTTTTTATCTTTTTCTTCTTATTTGTGCATACTAATTGATAAAATTTAGAGTAAACTACTATTTTTTTCCATGTGATTTGTTGTTTATAACTATTTTCGCCCATAATCTTTAAAAATTGTTTTTTTGGTTCTTGTGATTTGCAACTCCTTTTGCTTTTAGTCCCTGAGATTATTAGTTTTAGGGACGAAAATGGAAAAGAACAAACCACAATGACCAAATAAACAACTTTTAAAGTCAGTGACGAAAACGGTTATAAACAACAAACCACAAGAAACGAAAATCGTAGTTTACTCTAAAATTTAATTACATGGTTTTTAATAAAAAAAAATGTACCATTTATAGATAGTTCATTTAATAAATGTTTTTTAAATGTATACCAATTAATAAAATTTATAATATATTTATTAAAAAAATCAAAATATAAACTTAAATTTATCGTAATAAAAAAATATCCAAAATATAAACTTACTCTTATATAGAGGATGATATTCAGTTCTATTCCAAACAACTAATCATATACCCCAAAAATTCCAAACATTTCTAATTCTAAATCCTTATAATTCTTGTACTATATATTGACGTAATGCTTTCGAGAGATTTGGATTTTATGTAAGGATTTGGAAATGAAAATGTTTGGAATTTTTGGGTATATGGTTAGTAGTTTGGAATAGAATTGAATATCATTCTATATATAAATTTAAGTTTATATTTTTAATATTTTTTTATTACGATAAATTTAAGTTTATATTTTGATTTTTTTAATAAATATATTATAAATTTTATTAATTGGTACACATTTTAAAAAACATGTAATTAAATGAACTATCTAAAAATGATACATTTTTTTATTAAAAAACATGTAATTAAATTTTATTAAGTGGTATGCATAAATAAGAAGAAAAATATAATATTTTTAAAAACAACTTAAAATAGAAAGCTTTTTTTTTGGATTAGTGTAGACGGATTTGCAGATATATATATATATATCTATCTAATAAGTTGCATAAAAATTTAAAAATATTTAATATTTAACTTACTTTAAAAGTATCTACAAGAATTTTCTATTGATATAATTTACAAAATTCGAATACGTATTTTTAATGTATTTTTAGTTAAAATTATTATTAATTAATTAATGTAATAAGAGTATAAATTGAAAAATGAAGAAATGTAGGAAAAGAAAAAAAGACAAACTATAGGGACTAAATGTAGTTTACAATGTAATCTAATAAAACAAAAGATAAAAAAAAAAAACAAATAAAAGGTGAAATGACAAAAATACCCTTAATTTAACTAAACTTTTTAACTAAAGTTGGTTAGAAGGATCAAAAGTGAAATAAAATAGCAACCACAATGACCAAAATTGTAATTAGTTTAAAAGAGGGACCAAACTTGATAATATGTGGCAACCAAAGGGACCAAAAATGTAATTTACTCTTAATTAATATGATAAGGGGTATAAAATAAAAAAATAAAATTGTAGGAAAGACAAAAATGAAAAGAGACAAACCAAAGGGACTATTGTAATTTACTCTAAAATCTAATAAGACAAAAAAGAGAAGAAAAAAAAATTAACCACTCTTTTAACTAGAGTTAGTCAAAAGGACCAAAATTGGAACAAAACGTAAACCATAGTGACTAATAATGTAATTAGTTTATAAGAGGGACCAAAATTGATAATGAATGAAAACCATAAGGACCAAAAATGTAATTTACTCAAATATTAATATAGTGAAACATAATTGATTTGATATAGTGAAACAAAATATTAATATAGTGAAACCTGATGAAACATAAAATGTTAATATAGTGAAACCTGATGAAACAGATTTGATATAGTGAAACATAATGGAAATGTAATGAAACAAAATATTAATATAATGAAACCTGATATAGTGAAACAAAATATTAATATAGTGAAACCTGATGAAACATATTTGATATATTGAAACATAATGGAAAAGTAATGAAACAATAATGACAATGAAACTTATTTGAGTTTTTACATATTGTATATTGATAAACAGATAATAAAAAGGTAGTATTGATATGCTCTTTTTTTTAAGAAATATACGCTTTTCTATATTTAAGCATATTTCATCTTTGTTGCCAAATTTGAAACACAAAAGAAAAAGACACATTTACCCTTTTGACATATTATTATTATCTTTTATTAATAAATTAATTAATTTATTACCATATATAATTCAAATGAATCTTGACCATTGATTAAAAAAATCAATGGTTGAAATTTGGTTTCCAAAGTTTCTAATGAAATTTGGTTTCCAATTGAAACCACCCCTATATATATATATATATATATATATATATATATATATATATACTAGTGGTGTACCCGCGCGATGCAGCGCAGGTGAATCACAATTCTGACATATTAGTTTATCCTTGAATCATGTTTTTTATTTTGTTCTATTCTCCATTCCTCTCTATTTTATTTCAATGGGTTTGCATTGCTTATTTGCAAGTCAACAACTTACTTCAGAAAGTGTGGAATTTTGAAGAATCGGTGGAGAAATCAAAACGGGTTGTTTTAAGAAAGTGCTTCTATATGTATAATTTAAGAAGTAAATTAATCTAGAAGCTTTTACGTCCGCCCCGTTACTACACAGAAGTGTCCTACAACATCACAATTCCGGCAACATCGGCCAAACGGGCCGGAGCCACTGGTGGGCCAAGGGCGGCGGCGGCGGCGGGTCATGAGCGGTCGGACCCCAGACGAGATTTCTTGATCCGCCAAACTTCAACCCCAACGATTACGACGACCACCACGATAATTTTTCGAACCGAAGCTTCGAGGAGGAAGAAGACGAAGAAGAAGAAGATCAACGGTTCGATTGGAGGGCATCGAACCGGTTATCGAAGACGTTTTTCATGGATGATGTTGAAGGAGGTGGGAAGTTCGATCTCCCGTTTGACGATATCTACGATCGACATTCTGAAAGCCCCCCGCCAAGAACCAGTACGTAGGACGGGAAATGGTTGAATCTTGGATTCGACCGTTTTCGTGATCTTGGTGTATTATGGTTTGAAAAATTGTGAAACTTTTGGGAGGGAAGAAAACTCTTGGACATTCTTTGATTGTATATAAGTTGGATTAGAAAACAGTTGAAAAAGTTTGTTTTGGAAGGTGATTAAGGGTACAAAATCACCTTGAAACTAAATGATTGTAAAAAAGAATCCAGTAACAATTTCATGATTTGTTTAGAATTAATCATTCTTTGACTAATCTCATTGCTAGCCAGGACTGGGCGAAGATTGTAGGTTTCAAACACAGTCCTGAGGTAAATCTAAATCTTTATATAATAGAACAAGGGAACTGGTGATAATTTATTTTATTTTATTTTTTCCGAAAATGGATGCTCTCAGGTTTTGTCTGAATTAATTGCATGGTTAAATTATGACGGTAGGCTTCGTCTACAGCTCTGAGGTAAATTTCCCGGTGGGAACAAGATATTTGGTTGATTCTAAACATTTGTTATGGAGATATTGTAAAAGATTGGAAATCTTTGAATATAAAATTCAAAGAAATACTATAAAATTGTTTATATAATGCTCTGATCCATGGTTTATAAATTGTTTCCGAAATGAAGTGCATTTGCGAAAAATAAAGAGATAGTGAAGTTCTGAACTATTTCTGGGATTATCCGCATATTAATTGACACTCTGCATTCCGTTTCAAGTGAAACTTCATACATATGTAATTCACCAAATTATATAAATACTATTAAAAATGTGCAACCAAAATTAGGTATTTGTGGCTTTTATACATGTACATCAAACAGAAGTTGTGACAAAACATCGGCAACTTGTTCAGTTAACAATTGAGTTGGATTGAAAGAAAAAGAAATCACAAAACATTAAAAAGCAGCTCTCTTCAATGGTACAACAACCTTTATTGATGAAAATCAAACTATGCCATCCTCTTGTCCAACCAGGAGCCCCTAAGGTTTATGTACTGTAAAGCAACATCAAAACAACCAGGAATGTGAAAAATTAGAAGCAACATTGAGTCCACAAAAGATGTTGGACAACCTTTCTGTTTCCAAACTTCAGTAGCTTTCATTAATAAGCATGAACATTAAGAGGTTTAATTTTTTTTTGAAACAACAAAATATTTTAAACCCACCAAAAGGATCAACCAGTACACATCAACAAAGGCATCCAACAAAAAGAACAAAACAAACATCAAAAAACAAAGAGCAGTTCACTACCGCATGGGGCATAGACAGCTCAAAAAAGCATAACAGACCAAAGCAAGTTTGCGAGAGGCAAACCCACATCAGCGGCCCCAACTGCTGCCCATTGTGACCCATTGCACGATAGAAGTCATCTGCATTTTACTGGGCGAACCGAGCGAAGACCCGAACAATCTACGAGCTCTGTAACTATCCTGGGAACCGACAGGTACCTGCAATATACTACTTAATCCCGCCAAACTGCAAAAACTAAAACGGGAAGGAACAACGGCCAAACCACATTCTGTCTTAAGTGCACGATCCATCAATGATTTCAATGCTAATTGATCATAAAAAAATATTGAAGAATCAAACATCGAGTGGAGTCTGAAACAGACATTGATTTTGCTCCACATTTGGGTTTACCGGTAGCCACATTTGAACCCAACCCAACCCGATGAACCTGATACCCCTCTTAGTCTTATATATCATAAGCATTTGCTGCTAGACATGTTGTTAGTGCTGCCTTTTGGTCTACATGGTCGTGGCAAACAAAATGTTAGGTCTTTTCATAAGTGTATCACAATTGCACCATAATTTTACTTCCTATTTACAATTTGGTGTTGGTCTGACTTTTTCTTATTAACTCGTTACAATTAGCCTAACAGTTGTTTAAGTAAAGTCAACCCCAACCAACCCAACCCAACCCATGTGCAGTCTCCCTAGGTAGCGGCAGAAGCTTTCATGCAGTAAGAAAATATAATATGATTACAGATGGTAAGAAGAGTAAATGCACAGAGAGAGCACCCATAGTACAACAAATTGATGATAAAACAGCATCCCTCTAAATCTAATAAAAGTGAAGATATATTCTAAAACCAGAACTTCACATCACATCAGTTGATTAACAGTTTAACACCACTGCATTGGCACACAACCAACAACCATTATTTCTAAGAAATAAATGTGAAGATATATTCTAAAACCAGAACCTCACATCAGATCAGCTGAATAACACCAATGCATTGGCACACAACCAACCACCATTATTCCCAACAAACAGTAGGAGATAGTGAATATGTAGAAAAAAGATAGACCAAATCCGATGAAAATACAAATATGTAGAAGAAAGAGTAGCCTGCTCTTGGACTCTTACCTAGCTTACAACGTTGTGGTCTCTTGCCTTCTCTGATAACCTGTACGCCAAAAAGCTTCAAATTTACCAAATCCCATACACACCAAACATCAAAATGTATACAAATACTCACTTGCTGGATTTTTCCTAGGACTTCTTCCAGGTGGCTAACACAAATACAAAAACAAAACCAAAACCACATTACATCAAAATCAGACACTAAATTAAAATAATGAAGTGTTTGTTAAATTAGGTCCCATAGTTGCGATTTCAGAAAATGAAAAAAAATTAGGTTTTTAACCAAAAACAAAAAAGGAAAGGATGAAAGCATAACGATTATATTTTGAATCAACGATGAAGAGAAAGAAGATTCACCGATTTGGTGCTTGTATACACTTCGTTTACAACCCTTCGTTTACAACCCTTGTGGATTTGGTGTTATTGCTGCAAACCTTATAGTCAGGTTTCTATACACTCGAATTTGTAGGCACGTTATACAAAGGGAAGTTCTCTCGATGATGAAAGCGGTCCTATTTCAAATTTCAAATTTCAAATTTGACATCTGGAATCGGTAGAGAAGAAAATAGTTATTTTGGGAGCAGGAAATGGTTTACCTTTTCATCTTGGGAGCCAGCAAGTAGTAGGTAGAAGGAAGCAGAGGTTGAGACGTGAAATAAGAGGAAAGCATGGTCTGAGTGTGTACTATAGGTATGGGACTTGTTTGAAAATCCTTAAAGCAATGAGTTGTACATTATGCATTAAAGATAGTAATTAAGAGTTTTTCAAAATTTATGCATAAAATGATAGTAACTTATGCTTTAAAATTTGTATTTAAGACAATTGCTTAAATGTATATTAAGGTAGTATAGATGTAATTCCAAAACTGATCAGATTTAAGCCCATAGAGCTTACATCCTTTTATTATCAAACCAAGTCAAACTTGCTCGATTTGAATGAAACACCAAGAATAAAATAAATCATGAAACCTTAAATCTTCAAGCTTGTAATGGGATGTGAAAATGAAAAACTAATGCATTTCAACATCAAAAAGTTCCTTAACATCTTCAACATTGTAATATTTGAAACATTACAAGCAAACTATTACAATGAATGCACCTCCTCGAATTTTTTGGCTGCCAACTCTGTTATTAAAGTTATTTGTCTCACATTACCTATTTAAACATAATCATAGAGCATGTGTTTGCAAACCATTTGGAAAGGCAATAGTAAAAACCAAGCCCCAACATCAGCAGATCACCTTAGATCTAAACACCAATGAAACTACTAAAGGCCGTAGAGGCATTTTATCAAACACCTAATCTGCATATGTTTAATTGTCACATAAAAACAAATATGTAGAAGAAAGAATAGGATGCCCTTAGACTGTTACCTGGTGTAGTTCGAAGAAACAATTTCGTAGAAGAAAAGGTCACCTTTGAGTTTGTGTTCGCACTTGGCCAAATATTAACTGCAAAATCAAAATAGAAATCTAAATCGAAATATTAACATAAGCATCTGAGTTGGGTTTTGTCAGTGTATGTGAACGGCTGAGTTGAGTTGGGTTTAAAAGGACCATAACTCGTCGAAATCAACCGAGAACCAATCGATAAATCAAAACACGATTTGATATTTAGCTGCAAAATCAAAATAGAAATCTAAATCAAAATTTAAGAAAATCTGAGAGCGATAGTTATATAGAGCTTGCTGTAGGAAATTAGAAGATAGGGCATATTGTGTTTGGGATTTTACTGGTACCATACCGTGAGTAAAAGAGGAATCGAAATGGGAAACAATCTATAGATGGTATAGGATTTGAGACATGAATCAAAGGAAGAGCAGGATAGTATATTTGATAAAAGATTTTGAAATTTTGAATTTGAATTTGTTTGCAGCTGGAGTCCGAACATGGAAAGAAAAGCTCTGAATTGAAGAAAGCAAAAGATGCAGTAACCTAATACTGGTGGTGGTGGTGACTGCATCAAGAGTTTGTACCTTATGTATAAGAATTTATAATTCATAGTTTTTGGAATCTATTGCATAAAAGGGTTGTAACTTGTGCCTTTTGACTTGTGATTAAGAGTTTTAGGCTAAATGCATTATAAGGTAGTATAGATATATAGGGTTGGGTTCCCTTGAGAAGTTGAGTTAACGGTAATAAGATAAATGATTATCAACCATTGGATGAGAAATGGACGCACATTAGGATGAGATGCACAGAGATGCATCGGATCAATTCCCTTCTAAGCCGCAATTCATGGGAGGGCTTGAGATTAAAAGAGATCAACGGTTCAGATCCACTTTTCACGCTTCTCACCATTAACTCAACTTCTCACACGATCCTTTGCCTATAAATATATATATGAAGTATTAGATGGTACAGTTATTTCAAGAAGGATTTGATTTGACTGAATACAGTCAATTCCCACTTGATTTCATTACTTTTCCAAAAAAATTAAACTTGAAGAACAACTCATTCGATTTTCTAAAATCAAAATACAGAAGTCAAGCAGAACATCCTTCTTTAAAAGAGTAGTTTACTACTTGGGATTGGTTATCCTCTCTTATTGAAGTGTGATTTCATCTCTTCATTTGTCAACTTATATGTTGCAACATGCTCTCTTCAGTTCCACTTGAGGCACAACTTGCAAACCTCGTCTTGGAACCCTTGTATCAGGGAACTCCACCACCAAAATTTAGTCAAGTGGAAATTGCTTCATTTACCTTTCTATTCATTGGAAGTCGTCTTATTAGTTTAAAACACCGCCAGGCAATGGAATCTTGTCCGAAAGCAGACATTCCCAACTTGAAGGAACTCCTTTATGAAGAAAACTTGTACTTAACCATTGAGGTTCTCTATTCATTCTTTTTTTCTCAAAGCCAGTTTTTCCCCTCAATTCAATGATTTACTGATTGCTTTCCTGAATCTAATATGAAGAGAATTGTTATATTGTATTCCAATTAGGAAGGAGAGCAAGGGAAATTGCCTGTGCTTATCTTGAGTATGAAAGAAAGCAAACATTCGAAAAGGCCAACCGTTGTTTTTCTGCATAGTACAAATAAGTGCAAAGAGTGGCTACGCCCATTACTTGAGGTACGAACTTCTTATGGTTTTTCTTCAGTTGTACAAATTTTTGACAAACAAGTGTTTTAATAAGTTGGCTGTATTTCAGGCTTATGCTTCACGTGGATATATCGCAGTTGCTGTTGATTCTCGTTACCATGGAGAACGTGCCAAAAATTGCACCACCTATAAATGTGAGCATTGAAACCTTTGTTATTTATGGAAATTGTGTGTGTTACTATTTGACACATCTTTATGAGTTGTTTGCTCAATGTTGAAAAAATATTTTGTTAAGTATCAATTCCACTTTATAAGCCTTCTTAAATAATCATAATTAGTTAGACCGAGAAGCTGTTTCCCAATGGACAGCAGGGTACTAAGAGGTATCCAGAGAAATTCAAGCATTGCATGTTTGCTTTGATTCAAAATGCTTGGAGATGGTTTAGAAAAGAAAATGTGACCATTAGTCGAAAACAGGAGTTGCTTTTGTGCATATGCGTTATTGTGTGTGTGCTTCATCATAGGAGAATGTACTAATTATATTTCCTAATCTTGAACCATAATCCAATTTCCTATATTCTGGATCCAAACACTTGTTTCATCATGGAAAAGAGGCGATACAATGCCATTCATATTTGACACGGTTATACTTCTGCACCTCGTCACACTTGAAAACTTATTTCAAATTACATTGTATGTCAATGACCAAATTTGATCCTCCGTTTCATTTTTATGTTTTTTTAATTATAATTTGACAGGTCTGGGACCTTATAAAGTTGGCAAATTATCTTACTGGAAGAGATGATATAGACCATTCGAAGAAAGGAATTACTGGGGAATCACTTGGAGGTTGATGAAACATAAATCAATAAGAAGAGTATATCATTATTTCTTGAATTCCATAACTAAAATATTGCTTGTTCATGCAGGAATGCACGCATGGTTTGCTGCTTTTGTTGACACACGTTATTCAGTGGTTGTCCCCATAATTGGTGTTCAGGTGTGTCTTAGTGAAAAGATTCAGTTGCTTACATGAGAATGTTATTAAAGGAAGTTGGATGTGATATGATTGTGTTAGGGGTTTCGTTGGGCCATAGATAATGATCAATGGCAGGCTCGAGTCGACAGTATCAAGTCTGTGTTTGAAGGTGATACATTTTCTTTTACAAAAAAAGATAAATCTATGTTAAATGTTTTCACTTCTAAGTTTGATAAATTGCTACTTCTGTATGGCATGGTGCATTTCAAAACCTAACTTCTATCTTGACTTCCAAATCTGACTCTTCTTTCATGAATTTGAATCATATTCTCTTTATCAAACTCCAGTGAGATTTCATTAACAAACCTAGGGTATCTTTTGCCCGGAAGGTGGGGTTTAGGGGCATTACCTGCCGCCCAAAATTGTGAAAGAATGCTCATGACTATCAACAATTTAGGACAACAATTTTCGTATCTTATCCATTTGCAGTTAGATTTTCTTCATATAAAAGCAACCGGTCTTTTCTTGATGCAAGTGTACAACATAAAATTCACGAGATATAGTAAGAATCCTAAGCAATAACCATAGATATTGGCAAATTGTTGAACTGTGTAGTTACCATGTGCTTATATACTTTATCCCACAACTATTATTGTGTCTGTGTATAATTATGTATCCTAATATTGGAGACGGTGTGTATATAATTGTCGGGCTAAGTTATCCTTAAAGGCTCACTCTTGGTTGTCTTTGAATGTTGTGGTTTAATATGCATGCCTATATGTGCATTTCATCAATGGTATATGTTCTCTTTCTAAATTATTAAGTAATCTGCCCAACTTTGTAATCCTCTTTAACATTCATTTGTTATAGAAGCTCGGAGCGACTTAGGGAAGGATGTCATTGACAAAGAAGTCGTGGAAAAGGTGAGTTTCCATCCCGTCTTTGAGCTCTTGTAAATTGTGGTTCAATTTCTTATTAGACTCCTCTCAAAAGTTTGTGACTTTACTCCTTTTTTTTTTTTTTTGAAGACATTGTGACATTTAACTTAGCACAGATTTTAATAAAAATGTTTTTAACCATAGTAAAAGCCTAAAATGACCTTCAATTATGACTTTTTGTCATGGTAACTATGGGTGAAATGGGTAATTATAGTTTGGAAAATGTGTAAAAAAGGAAATATTTCTTACAACATTCCCTACATCCCAAAATTTTGCAAAGTTTGACTAAACATATAATTTGATAAAGAAGTGGCCTTTAAGAGTGACTATGGCTAAATATGTAATTGCAATTTGAATATGGTGAAAAGGGAAGAGTGCATGGAAATATTTGCAATCTGACCAAGTGAGTGATAAGAAAAGAAAAAAGCAACCAGGAGAAGAAAGGGGATGAAATTTTTGGCATCCTTCCAATTCCATGATGTTATATATGCTACTTGTATGGCCAGGTTTGTAACAGAATTGCACCTGGTTTAGCATCATCAGAGTTTGATTCAATTCATACAGTGCCGCTCATTGCACCACGTCCTTTGTTGATTTTGAACGGTGAGGCAACATATATACCATCTTAGTGATCCAAAATATATTTGGTTATACTTTATAGTTTTTGATCCAAGTTGACGATGTATGTAACATGGCAAAACTGTCTAAAACATGCAGGTGAAGGAGATCCCCGATTGCAGGAACCTGCAAGGCTTTCGAAGATGCCCATTGTCCAGATAGTTTCAAGGTAATTGATCATTTTTCTAAATTGGGACTATGGGGCGGATGATTTGGCACCGGTTTTGAACCAAATCCAAGTCAATTGTAGGTTTGGTTAATTTGTTTTTATTTTAGAAAGGTAAAGAAACAAACATTTTTCATCCACTTGACTTGTGGCATTTCAAACAATGCCTAATCTTTTATCCAACAGATTGCATTATTAGACTTTAATCAATCACATAGTATATGATATATATATATATATATATATATATATGTGTAATATGTTATGTTAACATTTCAATTCTCTTCATATTATAATAATTTCTGCAAGAGGGAGGATCTTTCAGTTTCATAACAAACAAGCACAAATACAATGGTTGGTCATAGGACTCTTACAAGCACAGATAAAAGTGATAACATGAAGAAGAGGATGGATGATTCAACCTTTCTTGGGCATGGCTGCAAGCCTTGTATACATCTTAGCCATTGACTGAAATCCTCGTACATCACCCGATCGAAGAAGATTTCCTATAATCCAAAACAATTAATAATACACAAGTCAACTCACTTGTTCTTCTTTTATTTCCACTAAATAAATATTAATATTATCCCTCCTCACAAATCTAACACTTTAATCACATCATAATTACCAATTATCAACCAATCAATGTTTCTTTTCTTTCTTAATCATTCATAAATATCTCATATCATATCAATCATAATTTTAACCGTAATTCCCAACAACAAGCCATGTATATTTCAAAATTCTTCAAACAATATAACTGGAAATATGTAGCTCTGTTATGGAAGAGAATAAACGAACAAAAGGGTATCTATTGATCCGATGGATGAATTTACAATAACCATACTTAATTTAAGCTAACAATTGCTAACTACCAACTGAAAATAACAAACTGATTTGTTAGCAGTTAGGCACTACCACCTATGCTCCCACATGTACACCATACTGATTTCAAGTTGGAGGGTGTGAAGGTTCAAACATCCCTAGCTTGTCCAGAGCATAGAATGATATTGTCTCCACGAAAGACTCTTAGTGAACAAGTCAACCAGCTGATGTTTAGCAGGTACATAGGACAGAATTAAAAACAGGGTTCTTAGCAATGTGAATAGCAGCTTGGCTATCACAATCTAAAGGGATAGGAATTACATTCAAAACCTCCAACTTATGCAAAAGTCTAGATAGCCATGCGAGCTCGGAAGTTGAGTAGCCGCACGCCTAATTGATCTATAATCATCCTCGCAGATGACAAAGGAACTGTTATACCCTGTGGTCGACAAGTTTACAAGTTTGGTCAATAAGTTATAGAAGGAGTAGTATAAATAAGGGAGGGGTATAGAGGGGAGGGTATATAGTTTTGTGAACACCAAATTGAGCGAGAACGCTTTAGGGAGAGATCCTAGGCCTCTCGAGCCTGAGATGTACTTCATTACCTCATCCCATAGACACTTGGCCTTAGTGAAGAAGGCAGAAACATCCTCGTTTCCTTGTTTTAGCCCAAAAATCTCATTTTGAAGATTATACAGTTGTGCTTCGGTTGATTGCCTAGACCTGTGTTCCGATTCCCTCCAAATTTCTCCACCAGTAGTGTTGTACAACATATCGTCCCCAATATCCTCCCCCAAAGCATTTAAGATCCATGAAATCACCATGTCATTGGGTCTCTCCCAAAATATAATCAGGTCTATCTTGATCTTGTTCTTTAGATTTAGCGGTGACAACTAATTTTATTTTTAGGCTACGTTTGGCAAACTAGCTGATGAAAAAGTCACGTTTGACAAACACTAGCTTATAAGCATGTAAAATTACCAAAAAGGACATTTACAAAATTTGTCAATTACATTATTTAATAATATAATTAAAACAAATTTATAGTAATATAATATATTAGTTAATACAAATAAGGTAGTAAATAATATAATATGTTAATTAAAGGAATTTGAAATTTATTATTATATATATTATAAATTTTGAATTTTAAACCAAATTTTAAAAAAAAATCTACATTAACTTATGATTTTAAATAACCGTTACATATAATATGGAAAAAATAATTAAATAATAATAATTGATACTAAAATATATTGATAAATATTAAAAAAATTGATATAATTATCAATAGTTCTAAATAATTAAAAATTAATATCAATGTATAATTAAAATTTATGTTATAATTTTTAGATAATATTTATTAATTAATAATAATAAAATTCAATAATTAAAATTTATTTATAATTAATAGTTAATATATAATAATGAATATTAATGAGGGTATAATTGGAATAATCATAAAAAGCTCCTCATTAGCTACTCCAAGTAGCTTATAAAAAAGCTAGCTTATGTCCATCCAAACATACACCCAGAAAATAAGCTAGCTTATAAACTAGCTTATTTTTGCCAAACGATGCCTTAGTAGAAAGAGATACGGACATTTGACCCCTTCCATGAAGCGAATGTGGTTCCAATGAACACTATGAACACTAATTATATCCCTGGATGGTCACAAGAATGCAAATATAGTTTGACTCGTCAAATTAGCCATGCTCAAATGCGGGAAAAAGATGAAATGGTGACAAGGATAAAGCAGAAAGAACACAAATGCTGATTAATGGTCGAAAGTTGATGAATTATAGCCCGGTCAATCAAGAAGACGAACAAAGGAGAAGAAAATTGACATCAAAAATGAAATCACGGCACAGCAAAATAAATCGACATCTTCAAGCCGAGTGAGCGAGTTTAATGGACTTTTAGTTTAATTTGTTAAGTTATACAAATGTGTTTGATTATGGCTTAATGCTAAACCCATGGCTAAAATTCATTAAAACCAACAAATGTTGCCTTTACCCATCAACCAATCTTTTTCCAAAAATACCCTCTTTC
Source organism: Arctium minus (assembly GCA_954870635.1). Taxonomy (NCBI): domain Eukaryota; kingdom Viridiplantae; phylum Streptophyta; class Magnoliopsida; order Asterales; family Asteraceae; genus Arctium; species Arctium minus. The sequence continues at coordinate 114,323,556 of OX941080.1, read as the reverse complement.
CCCCATTTTTTGGTTCTTCCATCCTGTGGTCTTTTCTAGTTTTCTTTGGCCAATTGTGTTGTTGTTTCATTTATATCTTATCCACATTTATTTAATTTTGATCATATGTTGTTAAGTGTATATATTGTTTTACAAAAAATAAAAATTAATAATGTGTTGGTTAGGGTTAAAACCGAATTTATGTCGTTCGGACCATTTATTCAACATAAAAAGACAAACAACAATTTATCTTAATGTATACAATCAGCCTAATCACTATAGCCGACTTGATACATATTTGGCTTAATAGAAAAAAAAAATCATAAAACCCCTTATTTATACTAACAACTGCAAACTAACTACCAACTGAAAATAACAAATTTTACTGACTAAACAACTAATCAGTTAACAGTGAATCACTACCTCTATTGCTCCCACATGTTACATCATATTAACATATTAGCTATCTCCAACTACCACAAGTGTGCATTATCACTTTTATGAACTGCAACTTTGTACATTCTCAATATCCACGTTATTTATAAACATCACTTAGTAATGTTGAAATCGACTAATTTTTAAGAAACTACATTCGTCTTAACAAACCTACTTTATTGTCAAGATAACAATAACCACACCCTAAATCTATTCACTAGAACCTTGGTCTTGGCTTAACAAAGTTAATCTGACCTTCTCTAACCCTCATCACCTCTAGTTTGACCTTCCTCGATATCCAACTTGATATTTCAAAATGCGTAGCACACCAATCAAACCTCAAAACTTCCTATCTCTTTTAGCCACCCTCTTGCTACCTTAATCTGTCACTGCCTTTCATCAGTAAATCATTTTTAAAACCATACCCAAAAGCTTAACTCATATTAGGCCTCATTCATAAAAATCAAAAAGTCTATTCCATTCAACTAACTGTTGATCTTCAGAAGACTATTTTCCTTATAACATGGTCAACCTCAAAACTCTTTACACGCACTGATGAGCGGAAAAACTTTTACGTATCTAATTAAATCCTACTTAAAACACAAGAAACACATTAAATTAAAGAAGTCTAGTGTAAAACGTCATAATTAACTGCCCAGAGTAGAACTCATGCAAAAGTGAACACTCATATCTGGGATAGTTGGTTTACCTTCCACTGCATTCCCTCTTTTCAAACTTTAAAATACAAAATGTTGGTTCTACTTACACACAACGACGCACGTACCCATAGGCAAGAAATCGAAAATGATGTGGTTCTACCAAGCAAGTGGATTAGCACATCTTAAAAAATACAAGGAGAAAGAAAAGTGCATGTCACATCATTATAGTTTATAGGTGCTTATGTACAAGTAAAAGTAGCTAAACTATCATTTCTTAAATGCATGTTTGTGTTTGGTCGATCATTATATTGAGATAACCGACCATCCTAGTAGTATGCCAGATAACTTGAGTTTTGTGAGGAGACCAAGGATAAATGCAATATTTTCATTTTTGAGATGCCTAAAATCACTTGTTACATTTCCCTTAGTCAAATACTTTTCAAATCATAGACCATTGACCACCATCTCACCATAAACAATTCTGTCACAAATGAAATTTTATCTGCACTACACATCTTAATGTGGGTGAAAGAAACATAAAGTAGCAGCAATTTGGATAAAAAAAATATATTTACTAAGGGGCCGTTTACCAAACGCTTACCCACGTAAGCGCTTACCAAGCTTACGAAGTTTTATGAATATGGCAATAGCCAATAATCTTACCCGGTAAGAGCAAAAGTAACGGTCGAGAGTCTTACCCGGTAAGTGAGGGCGATGGCTCTTACCCGGTTAGCGCTTACCGGGTAAATTTTTGCCTACAATACCGTTTTAATGGACTAAAATCTTATCCGATAAGGTAAGTGATAGCATTAAATTTAATCGGTAAGTGCTTACTGGGTAAGTGTTTGGGTAAACGGCCCCTAAGTTTGAATATACTAATATTGTGGGACATGTCTCAACTAAGAAGAATATCCATAAGAAGAATTGAGATTGAAGAACTAAAATCAGATGATAAATAAAATTGAAGAGTATTAATCAGAGTATAACAATGCAATCTATTCAAGAAACTTTACCTGAATCACAATTTAATGGGCTATCAGGTTCTGGATGGGCCATTAAAGCAATTATAGCCCTACAGACAGATTGGAGTGTCCAAGCTGGACTCCAAGCATTCTTCAGGATATCTAGGCAAATTTCTCCTGTCTACACAATAATGGATAGTAAATCAATATAAAAGAAACTCAATTGGAGGTTCAAATATATCTACCCCATCTCAAAAACTTTCAAAAATGTGACAAACTTTTCATTTCTCTCATGTCTTTCCAAAAGCTTTCCACAATCTGGGGGTCTTCACGAAACCAGACTCTAGCCGGTAGATGAAAGGTACGAGTATATCCTACCCCTCCCAGTACCCCACTTCTGATTGGGATAATACCGGGTACATTTGGTTTGGTTTTTTATTTTAAGCAAGAACAGTGACATTCTTAGGCACCACCCCACCAGAAATTTTTGCAATGAATGAAGTTACACAAGGCATGAACACGCCTTCTAAAATATAAATGTAAAAGTCAAATACATAGCAACTGATAGGTTAAATCTAGCAAATACTATTAAGTAAATGTCTAACTCATAGTTAAGTTAATGACGTATATAAAAAGACATCCACATATCAGAGGGTAAAACTAGCACCCTGATGAACACAATGATTAGCAAGCAATCTTAATGCAGTAATGCCACAGTCCACACACTACATTCTGATGGAACAACATTGAAAGCCTGAAGGAGTAGCCTAAAAACTAGGAAACAAGTTACTTGGGCTAGTAATGTCACAAATCTCAAGTTCAAATCTCAAAGGTGCTAAATCCTTAGGGGCCATGCCCACAGGCTTGAAGTCCATTTGCCCGCTCCATGTGGAAGGGGAGTTTTGCATGGACTTGGTGAACTGGTTGAAGAAAAAAGTGAGAGAGACCATAGATAAAAAGATAAGTTAAAAGGACAAATAAGGAAAGATCTATGGACAAAATGAATCATCAAATAAAAAATATCCATCATTCCATTTCGCAGTGAATATTCAATCTTTGTGAAAGATCCCAATTAAATTTTTCATGACTTTACGAATGTTCATCGTTGTCAATGCATTTATACCTATCACTGGGGGCAGAAAAAGGGGAGAGAGGGAGAAAGAGAACAAAGAAAGATCCATACCTTGAAATGTACATTTGGATGAAATATTTTAGTTAAAAACCTCACTTGAGGAGGTTGTAAAGGATATTGCTCTGGAACAGAAAAGGCAAGCTGAAAAACCCCGCCTTCATAAGGAGTTTCTGATGGTCCCTGTATAAATTAATTGGTCAAATAAGAAGATGAATGTGTGCATGCATGTATATTTCTATTAATGTCGAGCACACCTTGATAAGTGCCGTCCATTTAAATATGTTGGAATCGTCACAAACAAGTTGGATATCTGGATCAGCTACTTTCTCCCTTTGTACCTCCTTGTATTCCTTAAAAAGTCTTGCTCTTGATGCCTGCACTCAACATGGACACACTAGTTAAAGAATGACTATATAGGAGTCACAGAACAAGAACCTTCATAGGGAATTTCATATATTGATTTAAGAATAAATAGGATGAGATAGTTTATGTTGGCAATGTTGTGATATTTGAATGCTTCTCAAATCACCCAGACGGAGACTCATGCGACCTATCCCGTGACTTGAGATCCCGGCCCAAGTCGCAAATCTATCGGTTACAAACACCACAGCTCTCAGGCAACCTCTTAAGTCACGTATATCTTGCAGCTATCAAGATACACTTGGCGCGACCTAGCCACGACTTGTCAGACCGCATAGCACATTGCACGGGTTAGTTTGAAGACCTAAGTGCCTTGTCCAACGACTTGAAGTCGCAGCCCAAGTTGCGTAGGACTGTATTGGATGAAAGGCTCAAGTAATTTTCTTTTGCCTTTGTCTCGTTCTTTCCCTTTAAATTAGCTTTTTGTTTTCTTCCCAAAGATAGAAGGTCCAAAGTATAAAAGCTTCTTTTGCTGATTTTGGATCCAATGTCTTTGTAAATACGTTGTAATCCTCTCGGTTAGCAATACAATTGATATCTCTATCCCTATGAACGCACAATATCACCCTGATAGTGGAACCACGTTAAATCTTGATGTCTCTATTTACGTGCCATTTAATATTTCATCATATTGGTATTTTTTGCTACACAAGCCAGGCGGGACTGAACAAAACTGAACGGGACTCGACAACTTAAAAGAACATGACAGGGCTGGACAATTTGTCAGCCTAGTTTTAGGCACGACTAGGACAGAACAAAACTGGGTTGGACAAGTTGCCCCAAAATGTTGGTTAATGATTTTATATGGTGGATACCGGTAGTAGTGGAATAGGAGATGGTCGGCAGTGATGATGGTGGTGGAGGTAGAGGCGGTGGTGGTTGTGGATGACGTAAGTGATGGTGGATGGTGGTGATGATTGTGGTGGTGACTCATAGTGGCGGCTATGGAGATGGAAGTGGTGGTTGTGGAGAAGGTAGAGGTGGTGGTGGCCAAAGTGGTGGAGATAGAGATGGTGATGGATGGTGGTAGGGTTCAAACTCAAGAAAGATGAAAGGTAACCACAAGGGTTGTGGCGTAGTGGTTAAGGCCCTAGGAGATGTGGTGGAATATCCCATCTGCACAGGATCAAAACCAGGCGTACACAACAACTGCGGCTATTGAGTTTATTTGGGCTGATTTCTTACCGTCATAATTTGCCGGGATTAGTCTAGGCAAAGCCTAGGACACCCTTCAAAAAAAAAAGATGAAAGGTATTCAAGTCGACTCTGAAGACGAAGATGATGATCATCGTTATAGATATGATAGTGGTGCATTTCAAATTGATCAAATTTCATGATCTTGTGACTAGAACTTATTAGTGTGGTTGATGCTTTTAAGACTTATAAGTTAACAAGTAGTTTTATTAAATTATGGGCTTTATAGTCTGCTTATTTGGTATGGAAATATGAAATTATGTTATTTTTGTTCAAGTGTTATGGATTTATAAATTTTGTTCTATTTTTGAGGCTTATGCCTCATGTTCCTAAGGGAAAAAGCCACAAGGCTTGGGTTTTCATTCTTTTAAACCTTGGTTGCTACTCCCAAAAATCAGATACTATATTTCTTATCATGCATATTACTGTAGATTGATAATCCATAAGTAACATTAAATAAACCTCCATGTAGCCAGATCCAACATGTTGACCAAGCTATATTATAGATGCCTAGTTATAACATCTGTTTTTGGGTGCAGTTTGTCAGGGGTATGCTCCCTATACAATGTTGACTGCATCACAGATAGTTGATCACATATAAGGAGGACACAAAATTAGGATATTGAGAGGGCCAATTTTGGTCAATTTTTATTTAGAAGGGGGAGACATTTACGCTAAAAATCAAAAGCAATACTTGATTCTTGTAGCTACAAAAGAAAAAAAACAAGACATCATGATACAAAAATTTCTTGATAGTTTGCACCAGTAATAGCTACAGATGAAAACACAATAAGGTGGCGTTTGGTCCACAAAATGTGATGGAATCTGATGGAATTGGAATGTTGAATTCCTTTGACCAGATTCCATTCCCATGTTTGGTTCAAGCTTTTCAATGGATGGGATCTTTGAATTCCAACAAATTCCATACATGGATGATTTAAACATTCCATCACAAAAACAAGGTATTTTAATGGAATGGAATTTGGTATTTTCATAATTCCAAAATTACCCTTTACCCTAATCTATTGTTTAACACAGCCGACACCCTCATCAAATATCTGCTGCTCTCACTGGTTTCTGCTACTCGTCTTCTCCATCGTTGCTCTCTCGAAGTTTCTCCGACTTTTCTTTTCCATTGCGACAAGAAACAGGTGCGAAACTGATTGAAGTTGTTGAATTTGATGATTATCCACGAGCCTATTTCCAGACATGTTCGCTCCTGTCTTTCTTTGGTTTCAATCAATTCTGCTTCTGTATTTCGATAAGTGCAATTTGTGGTCTGTGGTTTTATTCCATCTTCGATTCTGGGATTATACTTTGCAAAAATAATCAGAGTTGGCCTTCGATGATGAAGATTCGGATTTGGGTTCCAAGATTTCGATGGAGGTTGGAGAGTGTCATGAATTTATCCGAGCCTGTTTCCAGAGAGTTTTGATTCTGTTTTTCTTTGCTCTCGACTTTTTCTGCTGCTGTTGTTCTATCAGAGTTGTTCGAGCCTGTTTTCCAGAAAGTTATGGGTTTAGACTTTGTTTAAAAAGGTGCTTATTGGATCTCATGATTTAAGGCCTTGTTCTGATCTTTTTTATCTAAAAAAATGAAGTATTTAATGACTATTTTATTAAATCATTTTTTGTTTAAAAAAATGAAAAATATTAAAAAGGGTATTTTGGTCATTTACCAAAATTTCATTCCAATTCCAAAGCTACATTATGTGAACCAAACAAGACAAATTCCAATTCCTTTGACAGATTCCATTCCAATTTTGTCAACCAAACATGGTCAAAGCTGACAACATTCCATTCCAATTCCTTCAAAATCAAATTCCTTAAACATATTTCATTCCATCCAAAAACATTTTGCGAACCAAACGCCACCTAAGGGTTCAACTTAAGTACTTGTCTGTTTTGTATACTTAATGTCTGAACTATAGAATATAGTCTTTCTTTATAGGCATCGTTTTTAGACTCAACACACATATGCATATATTAATATAAGCACAACCATTATCATAAACTTTTTAGAATTTCCAAATACCAGCATCCCCGTAGCCTTGCAACAAAGATTAGACCAAGAGAGGTGAATGGAAACAATACAAACTAGGTTTTACAAGTCAAGAGCCTTCTTGATTGGAGATGTATTGTGTAATATGGCTAGTTCATAGATCTTTGGGGTTGATTACCAAGGAATATAGACATTCAAATAAACCAAGGGATATACGTATATATATACACACACACACTGCTTAATACGAGCACCAAAAACAGAAATTGAAGCTAATCCGCCAAAGAAAGCAAATTACCCATTTAATTACAAAATAACTAACCTGCATTTTATGTAATTTTTTATCTTCCTGAAAAGCTCTGCAAATTCACAACATAATATCAATTGTAGAAAACAATCATCAAGAAATTCAACAAACAAAGGTCGAACCCTAAAAAAAAGAGCGAAACCCTAGCAGGTATTAATAAAACTGGATAAGTTTCCTAACCTGGCAGAATTGGAGTCAAGGAAAGAACAAAGATGATTGTTTCAATCTATGGCGTCACTATGTAAGGGTGCGTTTGGACAGGACAGGATAGTACATTTGTTCAGTGTTGGTAAGATATGATTAGACTGGTTAAATGACCTATTTAACCATAGTGAGTTGTTTAGTGTTTTTTTTACCAAATAAAAAGACTCAAATTCCTAAATCAAAAGACCTAAACAAATGTTCACCAACAACCACATCTTAAACACAAATGTTCAAATGCTTACCATTGTGTAGCAAAAGACCTAAACATAGAAGTTCACTTGTTTACCAACTAACATCACATGTCTAACTTCTTTAATTTGAAATCTAGTGAAGGTTCTTTTCTTAAAGTTCTCCTTTCATAATGTCTTTGTTAACATTGGCCAAAACTATGAGCACGTGGATTACAATTAGATGGCTATGATCCATGTCTACAAGAAAAACAAAACAGCAATCACGTATGACAAAATGCTATCAATCATGAAACCAAATGAAATCAGTGATAGAGGTAATTCATATATCACTTGTAACTATGTAGTAACTATGCAATACTTCTCTCAAAGTTATACTCAAGAATTACAACACTCTCGCAACTATGTAGTAATTATATTGTTTGGTTCTACTGGGTAAACAAACACATAATTGAAATAGACAATAATGCCCCACTCCCTAATTCAACATCATTGCTAGCTGGACATCTTCTTGTGTATGTCTCTACATGGGTTTGCAGAAAAGCTACAAAGCATAGAGAAAATGCTACATCATAGAGAAATTGGAAACCTCTATGAAACCTCTATAATTTAACATCATAGAGAAAATGCTATCCGATTTATGTAGACAGAAAGAAATCACATATCATAGAGGAATCTATCGATTTATGTAGACAGAAGAAATCACATATCACAGAGGAATCGATCGATTTATGTAAACAGAAGAAATCACAGATCGCATAACAAAAATGCTATCGAATTATGTAGACAGAAGAAATCACAGATCCAGAGATCGATTTATGCTATGAGAAATCAGAGATCGATCGATGTAGACAGAACAAGAATGATATCAGGAGAAATCGAGCGATATAGGGTTTAGAGAGAAAACGATTCCAGACGAAGAATAGATTACCTGGGGAAGAATCTGATGAGAAGCAGCGATCGATCTTTGTCTTTCTGTAGGAGTAGCGGTGAAGTCGATTCCAGATAAAAGGAGGACCTTTTTTCTTTTCTTTTTTTTTCTTTTTTTAACAGGGGAGTTTTTTAAAAGGGGGCAATCACACAACTAACATTTTTTTTTTAAATTGACAAAATAGCACACTTTTAGAGTAATTGCCAAAATAACACTCTATTACGCCGGATCCATTGCGCCACCTTCCGGCGTAAATTGTTCATGGGCCCCACATCTGACAAACCAATAGAAAAATGACACGTGTCAATCATGTCTCCCCTTTTTCAGACAACCCCTCCTAGTGAGCCCGACATAACCCCCCACCCGGCGTTAAACTCCCTCCCCTTGAGTTGACACAATATTCCAATCATTATCCATACTTATTAATTGTTTGACATGATTTGCTGACATCAGCCCTAAAGGTTTTTTTTTATGTTTTGTATTATTTTTTATGTTTTGTATTATTTAAAAAAATTGTAGTGTATTTTTTTACGAGTATTTATTTAAAAAAAATTGTAATTGATTAAAAAATGTATCACTTATACATTGATTAAAATGTGCATATTTTTTATTATGAGTATTTATTTTAAGACGAGGAAGTTTTATTTATCATATAATAACTGATAGTTAGTTATTGTAATAATAATAATAATAATAATAATAATAAAAATGGTGGTCTGTAAATGAAATCGACGGTTTGCATGGTTTACAAAATTATGGTGGTCTGCAAATGAAACTACTCATATATATATATATATATATATATATATATATATATATATATGGTGTGGGTTCAAACAAAAACAACTCCAATTTAACCAAACATGAGAATAAGAGAGTACTTATATCACTATAGTTAAACACATACGATATAATAGTCACGAGCACACATATGATTTTAATTTTTTTTTAAATACTTCTTTAATCACATGTGATATATATATATAGAGAGGAAGGTTTATTTGTTAACCAACAAATTGTTGTTAATTTTGTGAACCTAATCCAACCAATAGAATTGCACCTTGATATGTTGTTTTTATTCTTTTAACCATTAATGACAATGATATATTTTTTTTACTCAATACTCGGTCTAAAGTTGGTCAAAATATATCTTGGGAAGGTAAATTTTTTTGGGAAGGGAGGAATATTTTTTGGTCAAAATTTATCTGATATTTATTTTCAGTATTTATCTGATTATTGTCATTGTGTTGTCAAATCAGTATATATCTTGGGAAGGTAAATTTTTTTGGGAAGGGAGGAATATTTTTTGGTCAAAATTTATCTGATATTTATTTTCAGTATTTATCTGATTATTGTCATTGTGTTGTCAAATCAATATATATCTTGGGAAGGTAAATTTTTTTGGGAAGGGAGGATTAATTTTTTGGTCAAAATTTATCTGATATTTATTTTCAGTGTTTAAAAATTAGGAAGATTTTTTTGGAATAAATTGTTATCTATGTCACAATGAAGATAAAATAGCAAAAACCGGGTATTAAGTAAAAAAATCGGGTCTAAAGTTGGTCAAAATATATCTGATTATTGTCATTGTGTTGTTAAATCAGTATATATATCTTGGGAAGGTAAAAAAAAAATTGGGAAGGGGGAAGATAGGAATAATATGTCAACTCAATTTTTTTTTACAAAATTAAAAAAAAACGGGTTTTATTTAATACAAAACATAAAAAAAATACATTTCAGTTTTTTTTATAATTAATACAAGACATAAAAATAAAAAAATACATTACAATTTTTTTTAAATAATACAAAACATAAAAAAAAACCCTTTAGGGCTGATGTCAACAAATCATGTCAAACAATTAATAAGTACGGATAATGATTGGAATATTATGTCAACTCAAGAGGGGGAGGGGGGGGGGGTTACGCCGGGTGGGGGTGGGGGGGATTTACGCCGGGTGGGGGTGGGGGGGGGGTTTATGTCGGGCCCACTAGGAGGGGTTGTCTGAAAAAGGGGAGACATGATTGACACGTGTCATTTTTCTATTGGTTTGTCAGATGTGGGGCCCATGAACAATTTACGCCGGGAGGTGGCGTAATGGATCCGGCGTAATAGGGTGTTATTTTGGCAATTTCTCTGAAAGTGTGCTATTTTGTCAATTTTTTTTAAAAAAAGTGTTAGGTATGCCATTGCCCCTTTTTAAAATTATATACAAGGTGGAGATGTTACGAGAATTTGAGTTTATGTGGAGAATTGTGCGAAGTGGATCTGAACCATTGATCTTTTTTAATCTCAAGTCCTTCCATCAATTGCGGTTTAAAAGGGAATTGATCTGGTGCATCTCATTCTATTGTGCTTTCATTTCTCATCCAACGGTTGATAACCACTTCTTACACTTCTCACTGTTAACTCAACTTCTCACCGGAACCCAACCCTTAGGTGGCGTTTGGTTCACAATTTTTTTTTTGGATGGAATGTAATCTGTCAAAGGAATTTGACTTTGAAGGAATTGGAATGGAATGTTGTCAGGTTTGATCACATGTTTGGTTGACATAATTGGAATATAATCTGTTAAAGGAAATTGGAATCTGTCTGTTTGGTTCACAGAATGTAGCTTTGGAATTGGAATGAAATGTTGATAAATGACCAAAATACCCTTTTTGATAATTTTATTTTTTATAAACAAAACATGCTTTAATAAAATAGCCATTAATTTTTTTTTTGTAACGGTGGTTCAGATTGGTGGTGGCCAGAGATGGTTTAGAATGCTGGTTCAGATCGGATGTGGTCGGCGATGGTTCAGATCAGTGGTGGTTGGTGATGGTTCAGATCGGCGGTGGGTAGTGGTTCAGATTGGCGGTGGTTCAGATCAGTGGTGGTCAGCGGTGGTTCAGATTGGCGGTGGTCGACGGTGGTTCAAATCAGCGGTGATCAGTGGTGGTTCAGATCGACAGTGAGCGGTGGTCGGAGGTGGTTCAAATCGGCGATGGTCGATGGTCGACGATTGTCGGTGGTTCAGAACGGCGGTGGTTCAGAACGGCGGTGGTCGACAATGGTCGATGGTAGTTCAGATCGGTAGTGGTTGGCGATGGTCAGTGGTGGTCGTCGGTGGTTCAAAACGGCAGTGGTCGGTGGTGGTTAGTGGTGGTCGGCGGTGGTTCAAATCGGTGATGATTCAGAACGACAGTGGTCGGTGGTGGTTCAGATCGGCGATGGTTCAGAACGGTGGTGGTCGACGGTGGTTCAGATCGACGGTGATCGGCGGTGGTCAGCAGTGATTAGGTTATATTAGATTGAAGGCATATGTGGTATTATAAAAAATAAGAATTTCATTCCATCAAAATACCTTGTAGTTACTAAGGAATGTTAAATTCCCTCATTTGTGGAATTTGATGGAATTTAGAGATTTCTTCCGTGAAAAAAAATGAACTAAACAAAGGAATGAAATTTGGTCAATGGAATTCAACATTCCAATTCCATCAGATTCCTTCAGAATCTGCGAACCAAACACCACCTTATATATAAACTAGAGTTATGGTGATATTGAAAATCTTGAAAAGTTTAAGGTGGCTTTTGGTTCGCAGATTCTAAAGGAATCTGATGGAATTGGAATGTTGAATTCCATTGACTAAATTCCATTTCTTTGTTTGGTTCATTCTTTTTCACGGAAAGAATCTCTAAATTCCGTCAAATTCCACAAACAACGGAATATAACATTCCTTAGCAACTACAAGGTATTTTGATGGAATGGAACTCTTTTTTTCTTCATAATACCATATATACCCTCAATCCAATATAACCTAATCACATAAAACTTATCTGATTAAACCATGCCTCCATCGGTTCCTTCTCTAAACCACCGCCGACCACCGCCGATCTGAACCACCGCCAACCACCGACCACTGCCCGTTCTGAACCATCACCGATCTGAACCACCGCAGACCACTACCGATCTTAACCACTGACCACCGTCGACCACTGCCGTTCTGAACCATCGCCGATCTGAACCATCGTCGTTTTGATCCATCGTCGATCTGAACCACCGCCGACCACCGTCGATCTGAACCACCACCGACCACCGCCGATCTAAACCACCGCCGACCACTACCGATCTGAACTACCGCCGACCACCGCCAATCTGAACCACCACCGATATGAACCACCACCAATGTAACACCCGAAAATTTTGGTAAGCCATATGGAAATATTAGCACCTTATGTATCTCAAATCGTAGCCTTATGTCGCGAAAAGATGTCTTTTATCCTTAGGTTGAATCGTGAACTCACAGTCTAGAAAAGTCCATGTTTTGTCATCGAGGGGAGTCTGGGCGACAATGCCCCAACGATAGTGACATTAGCAATGTTGTCGCGTCACAATCGTCGGGCCTGAAGCCCTCTCGGTACGTATGGCGTGGTTATGCCCCGTGAGAATGACAAGACACTCTCGCTACGTCACTCTCGCGCTGTTGAGGGCACCCGCGGTACATAGCGGGCGATTATGCCCCGCGAGAATGACATTTGGCACAGTCGTCGGTCATTCTCGCCGTCGGGCCCCCGGGTTTAAATTGAATGGCCGATCTTGAGTCCTCACTTTCCAACTATTTTCCCTCTTGAATGCGATTCTCTCCTTGATTCTAGGTAAGAACTCTTCCCCTCTCTTATCTTTTCATTTACTCCAATCTCTAAAACCCTCATGCTTATTTAATGCTCACTTAGAGTTAGCATTTATTGAGAAGAATCTCAAGACTATTCAAGTGCAAGAAGTCTTTTCCTCATCTATCTAATTCTAGGATTTTGCTAGGTTTTCAACCAAACCTAGGAGGTGAGTTCATCTTACTTTTCCCAAACTTTATACATGCCAAAAACCTTATTATATTGATCTTCTAACCTTTTATAATTACACTTGTATATTTCATGAATTTGACCTAACTTGAACATTTTGGGGATTTTAGGGTTTCACCATTTTTAAGAGAAATATTGGATTTCATAATGTGGGTTATAAAATGAAGTGTTGTATGTGTTTGGTAGTTGGGAAACTTGAATACCCCATTTTGGGTACATTCAAGGTACTCCTTTGATTGGATGATTTTGAATGGCAAAAATGGTGTTTTGGAAGATAAAATGAATGGACTCCGTTTTGATTGAGAAGTAATAACTACTTTACACTTTATAAATGATATGAAAGGTTGTTCTAAGGGAACCATCTCTTTTAACCGAGAAAATGACTAGTGGATATCCATATTCGTCTAGAACTTATATGGGGAACTCTTAACAACAAATGGGTCCTATGGGAGTTGTGTTTGTGAAAACTATATAAGCGAATTTTAATTGATACAAAATATATGTGGCAAGTCTTAGAATAATGTAGATGGATCCATAAGCATTGAGTCTCGTTATATGGGATTGTTGGAATGTTAAATTCCCATTTTATACCAAGAAATAGGCATGGGGTCAAGGTGGGTAATAGTTGTGGACTTCCAAGTCGGGCAACGGCCAACGACCATTAATTGTAATTTCTTGTGAATGAGTGAAATCTAGAATCAATGGATTACCATTGATTCGTAGTGGGGCTCTTGAACATGATTGCGTGACCTACTTTTGTGTTTCGTCACCAATATGGAAACCGAGTCTCCCCCATCATCGCAAGATGTACTTGTAACTTCAAATGTTCGAAATTGAGAATGTATTATTATTTGGAGGGGTATCAACCTCATATTTATGGAAACTGTATTTATTGCTTTGTTTATAAATGGTTGATCTCACTAGGCATTACCTAACACTTTTTCTTAAATGTGGCTTGTATAACAGGTTCTAAGGTTTAGCGAGGATGTGAACGTTGAGAGCGATGTGCCAATTGCCATTTCAAGGCAACTTTTTGAGGCACCAAACTTTTGGAGTAAATACTTGGAGTTATTGTGAATAGTGGTCTTTTGTGGGTCTTAGCGACACTTGTTCTTAATCTAGATGTATGTTTGGTCTAGATTAGTAGGTTGTTGTTTAAGTATCCATTTCATAGTTGTGAACTCCTTAATTACATTTCCCCATTATTGGGTAATTATTTTATGCGTAGATTGGTTTGTGTTGCGATTATTCAGGTTTTATTTTGCCCCTATTTTTAGGGTGTTATAAGTTGGTATCAGAGCCCTAGTTTAAACGAACTAGGTATGAATTTAAAATGCCTAGACTTAAGTTGAGATGTTAAGTGATGATTTGCGAGACTTGGGTAGAACATATAGGAAAAGGCGATCTTACAGTCTAAAGGAATTACACCAATTGAGAATTTTGATGATGGTAACGAGAATTCTTATGTATAATGTCTTCATAATTTCACTTAGCTATTGTTATTATGAATATGTCATTACGTGAGCATACTTGCCTTACTATTGTTATGATGATTGATGAATGTAGTAGTACGTTATATGTGTGTTATAATTATCCTCTTACTCATCACCGTTCTCGTGTGGTTGACAACTTAACATGGTTAGCACTCAGAGTAGAGCACCTAACCGCGACGAGGGCCCCGAAGTTAGTGTAACGACTCCTGGTCCATCGAGACAAAAAACTGTTTCGTGCCCCCTATTCCTTGAATGTTGGTGGGAAGGGTTGAAACAATACCTAGAGTAAGCTTGGCCACTAATGACCCTGTCATCTAAGAGGTAGAACCTCAGATTTCAATGATGGTCAACTTTCTGCAAATGATGAATACGACTATGGACAAGAGAGACGAAAGACTGATAAAAATGTTAGAGGATAGGGATGCCGGTAACCGAAGGCCGGAGGCAGTAGTAGAGAATGTTGTAATGGTTCTATGGGTACCGAAAATGTCATCGGTACCGAAGAGCATGTCGTGGTGGGGGCAAGAAGAGTAGACATGGGATGCTCCTTTAAGATGTTCCTGTGTTGCAAACCATCCGAATTCTCAGGGACGACGAACCCGGTTGCATGCATGAAATGGCTCCGAGAGATAGAGCTAGTCTTCGAGTCGAGTGAGTGTGGGGAACCCTAGAAAGTCAAGTTCGCCTCACAGATGTTTAAGGGGGAAGCACTCGAATGGTGGAATGTAATCTAGTCAACCTTGGAGCCGATGGTTTTGGCTCAACTCTCATGGGGAACCTTCAAGAAGAAGGTAATGGACAAGTATTGTAACGAGAGGGCACTAGACCGGATCGAAGACGAGTTCAGGAATTTGAAGAAGGGTGAAAAGTCGATAGCCGAGTACTCCAGGATGTTTGTTGAAAAGTTGAGCTTTGTGGGACACCTAGTCTCCAACGAGAAGGCAAAGATAAAGGCATCCCACAAGGGTCTCCCAGCGGAGATGAAAACTGCTGTGATGAATGCCAAGGTGGCCACACTTCAAGAAGCCATCGAAGAATCACAGTTGGTGGAGGACGATCTCGTTCAAGGCAAGGAGGAGAGAGCTCACGTAGGCGACAAACAGAAGTGGGAGGGCCGGTCGGGGCCTCCTCAAAGGCCAAGACCTTTCGTTGGAAATCTCAGAGCTGAACCCCGTCGGGAACCCAATTGGTGCCTAAAATGTAGGAGTAAACATTTTCGCCCATGTCGAGTCACCTTGGGTGAATACTTCAAGTGTGGGAAATTGGGCCTCACCATCAAAGACTGTCCCATTCAGGGGACGACGTGCTACAAATGCAAGTGACCCGGCCACCACCGAAAAGATTGCCCCAAGCTGAAGGTTGGTGAGGGGTCAAGGAAAGAGAGATAATCGTCCCAAAGAGTCGGGCTGAGCGTTTCAAATGACCGCGGAGGAGGCAAAGGCGTCCTCGGATGTTGTATCGGGTACGTTTCTTGTAAACTCTGTACACGCACACATCTTATTTGATTTTGGTGCAAATTTGTCTTTTGTGTCGAATTCTTTTTCCCAACGTTTATCTACACCAATGACTGTCTTAGAAGAAGCTGTAGTGTTCGAAGTAGCTAATGGTTGCCAAGTATTGATCCGAGAAATATTCAAGGGGTGTATGGTTGGCATAGAAGCAAAAGAATTTCCAATAGATTTATTACCTATGTGATATTCCCAGTTTATGTGCAAGATTAACAAGATGAACAATTTCTCAATTAAATGTCATTGATTTAGATTCCACAGATTACAAGTTCTCTCTTTACTTTCTCTCACTACAATATACAAAATGATACGCTCTTCTCTAATAAGTTCTCTAAGTTCATATTGCAAATACAAGGACAAAAGGTATTTATACCTCAAACACATTACAAGGAACAAACAACAAAACTAACTAAACATGCTTTGACTTTAGTTGACTTTGACTTTGCAATCTTGAAAGCTTTGACTTGAGCTTTTGACTTTCCACTCTTGATGATCTTGAAGACAACAATTTGTGCTCTAACATTCTCCCCCTTTGGTTTCAAGATCATCTCCAAAAAGATATGAATTGACACACCCCCTTTGGATAAACTTGTACTTCTCTTCAAATGAATTTCATCTTTAAAGCATGTTCTCCCCTTTTGGGATAACAATTGATATTCTCAAGCAATCAACATTCTCCCCCTATTGAGATGAAAATTGATAATCTTCTCTTGAATATTGATCTCCTCTACTTGTGATCTTTAAAGTTCTCCCCCGAAGACTTTGACAAACAAGTAGATCACTTTTCTACTTGTCATCTTTAGCAAAGAAATTATCTTCGGTTGTAGCTCATTTTTCTCTTACCAAAATAATCTTTAAAGAAAAATTTCTTGAACCTTCTTGACTTCTTGAAATTTCTTCTCATATCTCTGAAAATGAACTTTCACAAACTTTCATTTCTTGACAATTAAATCTCCAACACTTCTTTTTCATTTCTTGAATCTCTGATACCAATTAATATTCCCAGAAATAGTGTATAACAAGATGATTCAACTGGATTCAATCAATTTCCATTTATATCTCAATATGAAATTTGATCACAGAGTACAATATAAACTTTCTCTCTCTAGAACATATGTGCACAACACTCTAATATGAAATTCTTTTACTCTGATCTCTCATTCTCTTTCTTTTTAACATTAAGCTCACGTCTAACCAAACTCTTTTTGCATTTTACCTCATCACACATACCCACACTCAGTTATTTTGACTCCTCGCCTCTCGATCACTCAAGGATAACTTCTTGGGTAGGAAACACTAGTTAACGTGAATACATAAAAGTTCAATTAAGTTCTCACACAATGAACCCATGTAATCCTATAAGCATAATGTTGCACAATTGGTTTAACTTTTCAGTTAAAACACATAGTGAAATACACGTCAGATGTATGTATGCTCACAAAGATAATCATGAAGATTTGAGCATTTTAATCACGGAAGATCTTTCAAAACAAGTATATTGAATAAATGAAACGAATACAAGAAACTTGTTTTAAAATCTGACATTGTATGAAAATATCAAATATGAATGATTTATCATGAAAAGCTTAGGTCATGAAAAAAATTGGAATTTGTCTTTATCAATCAAAATATAGACATTCTTGAAAGAAATGTTTTGAATGAATCAACGCTTAAAATAACAATGAATATCAAGCAGAGTGTCTTACCATCGAAAATTGGTTTCAATTTTGAGACATGGTAAGAACATTTCCAACAGAATATTAAACCGGTGTATATGAATACTTGACAGTATATAGAAAAGATAATACACAAGTATTTATCTTTGGAAACACACGGTTTGTGTAAACAATTAAGCTCATGAATAATGAAAACATTTAAAATCACACTTCTAAATTCATGAAATCGTTTTAAGAATAAGAAGTGGTTTGAACATTTAAGAAACATGTTTTCTATGATTGAAAGTCGTCCTTGTTTCAACCATATATGAGATTAAGAGTAAAATATTTCCTTACACTCAACTTAAATCTCATTAAGTAAGCTCTAAAGTCACATTGAATATGATCGTTTAAGCTCCCTCTCATATCTGCAACAATAAAAAAATCTGTCAAAGTACAAAGCTTATTCACAAAACTTATTGAAAATTAAATGACATAAAACAATAAAACGTGTTAAGAACGAGTTATGAGCAAATGTAATCAGAAGTCATATACTTCTCCTAAAATATTGCATTCACAATATTTAACAATCAGAAAAAAATGTACTCCCCCTTGAAGGTTGATCATCTCATTTATGCATCGGAGTACAATCTCATATATGCACTGAAGTATACTCTCTTTTGATTGTTGAAGTACGAGTCTTAAACTATTGTGTTTAGAAGTCAAACTCTTTGACATTGAAGTCCGAGTCCTGAGCTAATTTACTCAGAAGTCTAAGTTCTTTTACTCTCCCTTGACTTGAGGTGCTTGCAACACAGATGAATCCTTTGGCTTTGGTACCCACTGGTATTTGGGTCCATGTTTGTTAGTTGCAGTTATGTTAGGAGTAATGTAATAAGAACCATACCAGTAATGATCAGAAACTTTATGAACAAAATCATTTGCACAACAGTAAGAACAATAACTCTTCTTATGATCTAACCTGAGTAATTGATTTCTCGAATAAACATGATCAGGTTTACCTTTTCGCACATTGTTCTTCTTGGCATTAGATGTATGCACAAATGATTTCTTACCATTCTTCTCATCATAAGATGGTTTAACCTTCCATATCAACTTCTCTTCTCCATACTTTCTTCTTTTGCATGTACCTGAACCATCTACATTCCGATCATAGAAAAGGTTAGTAGTACGGATCTGATCTTTTGAAATAGCTGGCCTCTTTGTAGAAACAGTTGTATGATATGAACTTGATGCTGTCTGGAATGAACATTCAAAGTCAGCTGAATCATCTCTAGGTGTTTGAAGAATTGAATTTGGACTCTTCTGCTCAGTCAAAACCACCTTAGAGACAATATCTTCAAGTTCTGTTATCTTGGAAGATAAACTGTTCTTTTCCTTGATGAGCAGGTCAATCTGTTTCTGAAATTCAGACTTCGTGTTTTGCTCATTTATTGCCTTTGTTGACAGTTCAGATAAAGACTTTGTAAGCTTCCTAATCTCTGACTAAAAAATCTTTCTTTCTTCCTCAAAATCTTTCTCGACATTCTTTCTCTGATCAGATAATTCTTTGAAAAATCCGACATTTTTCTTCTCAACTACCTTCTTATTCTTCTCAAAATCTATCCTCTCTTTTTCCAACAGGCTTTCTAACCCAAAAATCTTTTCTTTGAGAGATTTTCTTTCAGAACCAAACTCCACCTTCTCTTTCTCAAGCCTGTCTCTTTCAACAATTATTACCTTCTCAAAATCTGATATTTGTTGAGAAAGTTTTGCACATTTAAGATCAACCACTTTCTTCTCTTCAAAAGTCTTTCTAGAGAACTCAGAGAATTTATGTGTAAACCTTTTCTTTTCTTTTTCAAATTCAGTTCTTTCTTTGGCAATCTGATGTTCTAATTCAAAAACCTTCTTACTTAGCTCTGCATTAGCCTTTTCTAAATCCTTTGCTATCTCCTCATTCTTTGTGACAAATTCTGCTTGCTAGATTTTGACAATTTGAGCATCCAAGTCTGAGATCTTTGTTTTCAACTCAGTATTCTCAGCTTCCAAACTTTGTACTTTTTCTACTTCCATACCAGAAATCTGCTTCAGAAGATCTCCATTTATCTTCTTTAATGCATTGACTTCTTCCCTTAGCAACCTCTTTTCATCATGATATCTCTTTGATCTCTTTGAATAATAATCAACTGATGAAGTGAGATTTTTATTCTTTGTTTTGAGTCTAATAATTTCTTCTTCATCACCAAAATATCCCATCTTGATAACACTTGCACAGATCGTTCACAAAAATCAGAAACTTTGATCACAATCAGAACTTTGTCTCCCTCCGCAGACTTAGTACGGGGGTCCCGTTACCCGGTTAGCGAGTGGGGTCAAGGGGCAGCGCCCCTAGAGAAAAAATTTTGACATTGAAAAACCATATCATAGATTTGAAAACTTTTTTGTCTAAGTAAACTTTTCGCATAACACACTGAAGCCTTAGGAATTCGTACACAACAGAATTCGCACAACCAAGAGAATTCACACGTAACTTTTCACACAACAGAGATATACGAATTATATACTTAGAAATTATTTGAACCTCAAAGAATTCGTATCGATGAAAAATCCACACTCAGAAAAAATTTCAACTTTCTATGCGAAATCTGAGCAATTTGTATATACCCTTATGCGAAAACCTTACTTTTCGTATGACACTCTGATGCGAAATCTTTACTTTTTGTATGATACTCTAATGCGAAATCTGTCCTTCAACAAACTTTTCGTCTATGTGAGTTATACGGAATCTGATCAATTCGCACACAAGTCTTATGCGAATTTCTCACTTAGACTTTTCAGAAATCGAGTGCCATGCGAATTCCATCATCCAAGTTCTTCATTTTTCATGCGAGTTCTTCAGTTTTCATGCGAGTTCTTCATATCTTGGCCCAAAAACATCAAATTCGACCCAAAAGCGATCCAATACTTTGAATTAGGCCATGAAACTTTGTCAATTTGATCTCAATCATACCTAGAACTGGTTGCAAACAATTAATTTCAACTAAATCAACAACAATTGAAATTTGAAGTGATTACAATGCGTTTTACAAAGTCGAATGAAAATCACATCAGATACAAAATTCACTCAATTTGTTGTGAATTGAACGAAATGATACAAATCAATTGTGTTCTAGACTATAAAACGAGTACAACACAACAAAGAATACATCCAAAACAACATAAAATCAAGAAATTTGAATCTTGAACAGTGAACTGCAAGTTCTTGAAAAATTCAGCCAAAATTTCAGATTTTTGATCTTGATTTCTGATTTTCGTCTTCTCTGATACCAATTGATATTCCCAGTTTATGTGCAAGATTAACAAGATGAACAATTTCTCAATTAAATGTCATTGATTTAGATTCCACAGATTACAAGTTCTCTCTCTATTTTCTCTCACTACAATATACAAAATGATACGCTCTTCTCTAATAAGTTCTCTAAGTTGATATTGTAAATACAAGGACAAAAGGTATTTATATCTCAAACACATTACAAGGAACAAACAACAAAACTAACTAAACATGCTTTGACTTTAGTTGACTTTGACTTTGCAATCTTGAAGGCTTTGACTTGAGCTTTTGACTTTCCACTCTTGATGATCTTGAAGACAATAATTTGTGCTCTAACACTATGGCAGTTGGAGAATTTGATATAGTCATAGGAATAGATTGGCTCATAATAAACGATGCAGAAATCTATTGTGCGAAGAAATTGATCCGAGTCCCTACCACCAGAGTGGATACAGTGCTTATCTATGGGGAGAGAAGAAAAGGGGACGTCATAATCATTTCAATGCCAAAGCACGCACGTGCCTAATAAAAGGATGCTCGTCGTACTTGGCCTACATTTTAGACGCCAAGTTAGAGAAGAAGTTATTAGAAGATGTGAAGATAGTTTGTGACTACCCTGACGTCTGTCCCGATGATCTTCTCGGTTTACCACCCGACCAACAAGTTGAATTTCGAATCGACCTTATCCCGGGAGCCGCTCCAATAGCACGTGCACCTTACCGTTTAACCCCAACCGAAATGCAAGAACTGATGTCTCAATTACAAGACCTCCTCGAGAATGGGTTCGTGAGACCAAGTTCATCACTGTGGGAAGGTCCAGTGTTGTTTGTAAAGAAGAAGGATGGCACCATGAGGATGTGCATCGACTACCGTGAGTTGAATAAGGCGACAATCAAGAACAAATACCCACTTCCTAGGATCGATGATTTATTTGATCAACTCCAAGGGGAGGGTTGCTTTTCCTAGATAGACCTTCGTTCGGGGTACCATCAGGTGAAGGTGCAGAATGAAGATGTTCCGAAGATGGCATTCAGAACGACGTCTAGAACATTGCATTGTAATATTCAGTATTGGTGATATTCAAGATCTACTTTCTCTCTCTACATTTTCTCTCTCTAGTTCTTGATATATTTTGAGTAATTGCTTGATATGTTTGGGATTTCATGATTAACAATTGGTATCAGAGCTGAACCAAACTTTTCAGGAATAATTTGATCAGAGTTTGAATTGAAATCTGTGTGTTTTGAATCGAAAATATATATTTTCGAAAGTTTTTCAAGAAAACGAGTTCTTCACTGTTCAATCTGATTTTTGTTGGTAAAATCGTTTTTAGTGCAAGAAAATGGAATCATTGAGTTCGATTTATGTTGATGATTGATTCTTGTTTTAGTTTCATATCTTAATTCATTCAAAATCAATTCCAATTTTCGATTTTTGAAATTTTCTTGAACTCGAGTTCGGTCTCTGTTCTTGATCAAAATTGTGCAAATTGTTGTTTTCAATCTGAATTTGTTAGTATATTTGAGTTTCGTACTGTTTATTGATAATACTGACAAGTTCTTGAGATCAAATGTGCAGGTTTCAATCCATTTGAGTAAGAAACTGTCAAGAACAAGGTTTGCGCAAGATTCATAGTCATTTGTGCAAGTTCATCATCGTTTGCGCAAGCATTTTCGGGCTGAGAATTCAAAGTTTGCGTAAACTTCATCTTACGCAAAACATTGTTTGCGCATCGTGCTTCTATCGCAAAGCTTCGTTTGCGTATCGAGCTAGTCACGCAAAGCTGTCTCACAAAGTTTACTTTGCGCATCAAGACCAATTCGCAAAGTCCCTCTTGCGCATCAAAACAAATACGCAAAGTTTCTCTTTACGCATCAAGGTCAATACGCAAAGCTTACTTTGCGTATCACACTGGTTCCAAGAAACATACTTTGCGTATCAAGCGTGTCACGAAAATCCTTCTTTGCGTATTACTCAGGTTCCGAGAACCATTCTTTGCGCATCACAAGTGACACGAGAACCATATTTTGTGTATCTCACAGGTTCCAAAAACCTTCTTTGTGCATCATTGCTAATACACAAAGTTCTTCTTGCGCATCAAGACTCATACGCAAAATTACTTTGCGCAACTCACGGATTCCGAGAACCTGACTTTGCATATCTCAGTGGTTACGAGAAGCTTACTTTGCGCATTTCATAGCATTCGCAAGACTCTACTTTGCGCATGTTCAAGTGTTGTTCAAATTTTCATATTTTTCGAAAATTTTTAATTCAATCTGATTTTTGATTTTCTGATATATAGTTTGGAACGGTCATTCACATCAAGATGATTACTCTTTCAAAATGTCAATTTTGTATAAATCTGAGATATCTGTTATTGAAGCTGAACGAAATGATCTGAAAATAAAAAATTCCGAATATCTCAGAAGGATTCAGGAGTTGCAACTTAAATTGTTCAATTGTGTTAAAACTCCTGAATGTATACAGTGTACTAATAATCTTTCTAAATTTTCAGATATCATCTATGAGAAGGAAAAAGAGATAAAAGAGAAAGAAAAAGAAATGATAACTCTACAAAGCCAACTGAAGCCAACTGAACAGAAATCACCTGAGCTACAAGCAGAATTAGTTGAACTTCAAAACAAATTGAAGGCTTTCAAAGAGAAGTCGAAGGGATTGGAATATGAGAAAGTTGAACTTAGAAAGAATTTATCTGATTTGGAAAAACAGCTTGCTGAAAATAAAGCTGATTTTGAAAATAAAAGAAAAGTTTTTCAAAGAAATTCTCAGATTTCTCAAAGAAGTGTTATGAAGAAAAGAAGTCAGTGGAGCTTAAATGCATTAAGCTTTCTCAACAAATCTCCGATTTTGAGAAAGTACTGATTTTGGAAAGAGAGAAATTTGCTCAAAAAAAGAAGACCATAGAACAAAAGAATGTAGGATTCTTAAAAGAATTATCCAGCCAGAGAAATGAGTCAGAGAAAGGATTTGAAGAAGAACGTTCAATATTTGAAACTGAAATCAAAAGGCTGACTTCAAAATTATCTGAACTATCTGCTAATGCGTTGAAAGAGCAGAAGACGAAGTCTGAGTTCTCGAAGAAGATTGACCAACTTGTGAAAGAAAGAGACATCTTTGCATCAAAGATCAAATAACTTGAAAAGTCTACCTCAAGTTCAAATCAGAAATCTGTCTCTTCACAAAAGTCAGTTAAATCCTTTAATCAGATTCGTCGATCTAACATCTTCTTTGATGAATATATAGATGGTTCAGATACATATCCAAGGAGAAGAAGTTACAAGAGAGAGAAACTGGTCTGGATGAAGAAATCTGTCCCAGATGACAAGAAAGATGAGCTGAAAGAGAAGACATCATGTGTACATGTACACAAAGCAAAGAAGAACAAAAAGCATAAAGGTAAACCTGATCATAAATACTCAAAAGATCAATTACTTAGGTTTTCAGGTAATAAATTTTATTGTTCTTACTGCTGTACACATGATCATATACACAAGACCAGTGATCATTTCTGGTATGGTTCTTACTCTGTTTCCCCCACACGAACTGCAACTAACATTTCTGGACCCAAATACCAGTGGGTACCAAAGAAGAAAAATGATTCTGTGTTGCAGGCACCTCAACCAAGGGGAGTAAGAGAACAATGGCTTTTGAACACAACAGTTCAAAACCCGGACTTCAATGTCAAGATTATGGCTTCTAAGTACACAACTTAGGACCCGTTCTTCAACAGAGTTTGACTTCTAAACACAACAGTTTAGGACTCGGACCTCAGCGATCAAAAAGACCTTACTCCTGTATCTCTGCATCCGATGGATATGATGGTCTTCATCCCAAAAGAACTGATCTGATCTCTATCCTATACTTTTTCACTGATAGATTTTTCTGATATGATGGTCTACAATTCAAAAGGGAGTGTCTGATCTCTATCCTGTTTTAACTGACATATTTCAGATGCTTAATTTAAGGGGGAGTAAAGGTGATGACTTTTATGGGGAAGCAACACATAATCTATTGGTTCTTCTCTTGGAAGATACTGATATTGAAAAAGAAGGAAAGTTGCCCCACCTTTGACCCTTTCTCATGCACATTGAGTCCATGTACAATCATTGTTGTCTCAGTGATTTACATACTTCGAGCCTTATGAAACACAATCATTGTGCTAATTCTTTCAAACACAAGCTAATCAAACCAACACAAGCACGGGCACACAGAGAATTTGTTTTTCTGTCAGAACATTCATAGAATTACCTTGTGTTGTTCAATGATTGAATGGAAGTCCTGAGGAGTCAACATCAAACCAACTCCTTCAATTGTACATTTGTTGTACACAGTAACTTTGTGTTACTGACAGGCATTCCTAACTGTTTCATTTGTTGATTCAGGGTTACCACATTCATTATGTCTGAATTTGAAAAGATTCGGATATATATCTTTCATGGATTGACGACTCTCAGATCAAAGTGCGCAAATTG
Source organism: Arctium minus (assembly GCA_954870635.1). Taxonomy (NCBI): domain Eukaryota; kingdom Viridiplantae; phylum Streptophyta; class Magnoliopsida; order Asterales; family Asteraceae; genus Arctium; species Arctium minus. Next base: position 114,297,821 of record OX941080.1, on the reverse strand, counting down.
TCAATGGGGAGATTGTTTTTGAATACAAAGGGGATACCAAAGACTGTGCTGAAATTGAAGATGTTTTGATGATCATGATGCTCTAAATCATCAAAAAGGGGGAGAATGTTACAAAAGCCAATTTCAAAACAATGAAGAGATGTCAAAAGTGAGAAATGCTTCCGCTGATTCAAAGTCTGTTTCAAAGACAGAATTACAAAGTTCAAAGCCTGATAAAGATTATTCAAAGATTCAAGAAAGTTTGTTTTTCCAAAGATGATCCAGAGATTAAAGTGATGAAGATACAAAGAAGTTTGTTTTTCCAAAGAAAGTTTCTTCAAAGAGGTTTTCAAACGTTTCAAGATTAAAAAAACTTTTCAAGATTCTTCAAAGGCCAAAAGACTGAAGACTGTGAAAGCGTCAAAGTTCAAAGATAAAGAGACAAAAGCTGAAGAATCAAGAGCTGAAGATCTATATCAAATTTTTATTAAATCTTGAATACAAAGGGGGAGATTGTTAAGTCTAAATATTGTATCCAAGATTTAATATGGAAAGTCAAACATGTAAAAGTCAACATTGTCTTTGTATTAGAATTGTCAAAGCATGTTTTGCATTCCTTAGTCCTTAAGTCTTGTGTTTAGATAGTGGGTATATATAGGTTTGTCCTTTGTAATCTTGGAACGATGTCTAGAGCATTGCATTGTAATATTCAGTATTGGTGATATTCAAGATCTACTTTCTCTCTCTACATTTTCTCTCTCTAGTTCTTGATATATTTTGAGTAATTGCTTGATATGTTTGGGATTTCATGATTAACACAGGACGTCCTAAGAGCATTACGAGTTTATAGTAATGCCATTTGGCTTGACGAATGCCCCTGCGGTCTTCATGGACTTAATGAACCGCGTGTCACACCCCGCTAAAGCGGAAACACGAGGCGTAACAGCTCCGATGCCATAGCACAAGATTATAAACATACCAACATTTATTAATCATTCAAAATACATTACATTTTTATGAACATAATATCGTCATCGTTTACAAATTCCAAATCTTTTAAACATACGGTATGCTTAAAGCAAAAATAGTCTTGCTTCAAAATATGAGTACGCTGATAAAGCATCATGGAATTACCTTCTCGATTCCTGAAAAGCATGAATAAAAACCAAGGTCAACTACAAAGAGTTGGTGAGTTCACAGGTTTTAAATATGCACAAAACATTTTATATGCAAGATTTGATAGCTGGAGCATATTCATGCTCAAAAGCTTAACTTGAATACTTGGAGCATATACGTGCTCAAATACTTGGAGCACATCCGTGCTCATTAGCTTAACTTGAAAATTTCATGAGTATTGCTTTACGTATGACTTGAGTCGGTATAACTTAAACTTGGTTGAGCCACTACTAAACCGTCCCGGACCCTTGTTTTTGCCCCGTGTGCCTTGACTCAGAGGTGGTCTCAAGCGCCACATGTTTAATCACTTCTCTAGTATAGTGCACTCCTAGCTCGTCAGCTGTAAGAAGTGGGGTTGGTCAAGCCCAAATAGCGCTATCCACTAATACTCAACATACTCAACATAAGTCTTAACATACTCAACATACCAACTATTTAGCTGTAAGAAGTAGTGTCGTCTGGGGACTAACTCTTAAATACTCAACATACCAACTATTTAGCGTCATACATCTTAATTTTTAAAATGCTTGAAAACAAGCCTTGGCGACTTAACAGCGCAAAACATTTCAATTAACTCATGAATCATTATAATCGTACTTAAGCATGCTTTTCACCCCAAAATACGTAAAACGATAAAAGAGGGGCTGTGAATACTCACCTTGATGAAAGCAACGAGTGAAGCTTTACTTTAAACTTAATGAATTTTGTCACGCCTTAACTTTCCCTATATAAGAGTTGCCATAAGAAACACATTAATACCCTATTCCGATGTCCAGCCAATATGTCCAATTGTCCCATGAAATGCCATCAAATAAGTTTCTTAGTCCATAATTATTTTGTCTAAACAAAGTTCCAAAATATAATAAGACATGAATTAAACTTGATAAAATTACCTTTCTGGATTCAGCACATGCTGTCCAGAAAGTTATCCGGTAATTTCAACACGGAAACTTAACTTCTCAAGAGAATTATTTAATCACAAATTTTGTGATGAAACTATGATATGTTTAGATTAAATCTGCATTTTTTCATAATTTTTGAATAACTTTTGATATAACAAATAATTTTTGTAAAATAAAGTGTCACTGATTTTCGGATCAGTGACATACCTCACTTGTAACAGGTCTTTGAGGTATCAATTCTTGGAATTAGACAGTGATCCATATATGGATGCAAACCTAACTCAAAATCCTAACATTTGGAAAAAGATTCACTTAATTTGGATGAGTAATAAGGGAGTTATGGCCTCTACAAGATAGGTGTATGAATCTGTCTTTACTGGACAGATTGCACCATTTTCTTGTAAAATCCATTAAGGTGCCCAAATCAACTCCAAATTCAATGTTTTTGGACTTTTTAGAAAGCTAACACTCTAAATTAAAGTTTAGAAGCAAAAACCCCAAATTTGGACAAGTGGTTGAGAGTTGTGCAAGCTAGAAGTGGAGTCCATTTTCTGGACAGATTCTAAAATGAAATGAATACCATTTTATGCTACCAAATGTTGATCATTAGACATGGTTTTTAGATATAAACCATGTCTTCACTCCTCATTACAAAATAAACTAACTTATACATGCATGAACATAACATAATATAAAATGACATTACCACTATTGATAAGCTCTTAATCATGAAGAACTTGGAAAATTCCTTCATAAGAACATTTTTATACTAACACTCATTGAAACAAGAGTCAAAAACTCATATTATATAAATATCAAAGGTAATCCTTCTCATTGTCAAAATTTCAATCACATGCAAGACAACATAAACACTAGCTTAGTGATTTAACACTATTTAGAACTCTTTAATCATATGAGATTGAACAATCTCATCCTAAGAGTTTATTTATACACAAAATTGATACAAATGCATAAATTTCAATCCAACATTATTAAAAATTTTGTGGACCAAAAACCATATTTCATAAAATTATCATTTCTTGACAAAATTTCCAAAATAATACACTTGGAAACCCTAGTTTCATCGGAAGATCATTAAATGGTTCATTAGCAAATATATTGATACTAATGCATCCCATTTCACTTCCAAAACTTGGATTGTACAACATTTACATAAAAAGATATGAAATATACAACCTTTTGATTATAAACTTGAAAAATGGAAGTGTTAAGTGATTACCTTCACAAAAGGAGATGAAGACTTGGATTCTAACTTCAAAATGGTGATGGATTCTTGGTTGGATTTTTGATTCTTAGCAATGAGAAGAAAAGAAGAAGAAAAAAAAAATTAAAAATGGTGATGGTGGTGGTGGGTTTTCGGCCGAAGAAGAGAGAGAGGAGAGGGAGAGGAGGTGAGGAGTTGATCTTGAAAATGAGGAGTGTTAATTGGTTTTAATTTGGTTTTTAATTAAAGAAAATAAATAATTAAAATAGGTAGATTTAGGACAAGTGTCTAGTGACTCACCAACACATATAAATTTTTTTTTAATTTAATACCATTAATTGAATTACTAGCCTTAAACTATACAATATCAGATATATTTGAGAACCGAAATACCCGATTCTCAATTTTTGCTAAATAAATGACAAATTTGAAAATTTTGCAATGCAAGAGAATTTAATATTCTGATTTTTATAATTTAAGAATTTTGGACTTTTATTCACTTATCTGGCATTTCTGGACAGTGACGGTCAGATGCGGAACTGTTCCGGGTTTTTAATGCAACTTCTAAATTTTTCAGGGAAACTTTTATCTTAAAGGCTTTTAATAAAATTTAGAAAGTGAATAAATTTATAAATTAATCTGAGGGTGCTAACCTCATTATTCAGAATTTGACAATTGTCACACCGCGTGTGCCGACCCTTCTTAGACAAGTCGGTGATGACGAGAAAGAACACGAGAACACCTTCGCGAGGTCCTAGAAGTGTTGAGGAAGGAAATATTGTACGCAAAATTTTTGAAATGCGACTTTTGGTTGAAAGAAGTGCAATTCTTTGGCCACATAGTCACTCGGGATGGTGTAGTGGACCCATCAAAAATCAAGGCCATGATGAATTGGGAACCACCCAAGAACCCGTCAGAGATCCGAAGTTTTCTGGGTTTGGCGGGTTATTATAGAAGCTTCATCCAAGACTTCTCTAAGATTGCTTCTTCTCTAACGGCCTTGAATCGGAAGAACACGAAATTCATGTGCACCGAGACTCAAGAAAAAACCTTCAGGACCCTTAAGAAAAAGTTATGTGAAGCACCAATCCTGTCCTTACCCGAAGGCACAGAAGATTTTGTGGTTTAAATTAATGCGTCGAAAATGAGTTTGGTGTGCGTGTTGATGTAGCATGGAAAAGTGATCGCCTAAGAATCAAGACAACTCAAGAAGCATGAGAAGAACTACCCCACCCACGACTTGGAACTAGATGCGGTAGTCTTCGCCTTAAAGCTGTGGTGACACTACCTATACGGAACCAAGTGCACATTTTTCACCGACCACAAGAGTTTGAAGTATGTCTTCGATAAAAAGGAATCGAACATGTGGCAAAGGTGGTGGTTGGAACTACTCAAAGACTATGAATGTGAGTTACTTTACCACCCAGGTAAAACAATTGTAGTAGCCGATGCCTTGGCCGGAAGGAGTACAGTGGTAGCATTAAGGTTGTAAATACTAGGATCAACTTGGTGTCAAGCTTGATAGAGAAGATAAAGGCATCCCAAGTCGAGGCCTTGAAAGAAGAAAACCTTAAGGGGGGAGATAATGGTGAAGCAACACCTTCAATTGACGGAAGACGGTAGCGGAATAAAGCTATTCAAGGGTTGTGTGTGGGTACCCAAGGTTGGAGGCAGTCGAGAATTACTCTTAGAGGATGCCCATAAGTCCAAATACTCTATACATCCGGGGAGCATGAAGATATATTGAAGCTAAACTATTGGTGGCTCGTGATAAAATTAGATGTGGCTAATTATGTAGAGCGGCGCCTGACGTGCTTGCAAGTGAAGGTCGAGCACCAATGACCGTATAGAAGCCTTCAATATTTAGAGATTCCAAAATGAAAGTGGGAGCACATCACCATGTGTTTCGTGACAAAGTTTCCGAAAACGCTACGAGGTCATGATAGCATATGGGTGGTCGTGGACCGCTTGACTAAGAGTGCTCACTTTCTAGCCATGCGGGAAACTGTTAGAACATAAATATTGTATCCAATATCATCAAATGTTAAAAATCAAAGTCCAAGTCAAAGCCTCTCAAGCAAAGGTCAAAGTCAAAGTGTTAGTTAGTTGTTGTTGTTTTGTCTTTGTAATTCTTTAGTATAAGTTGTTTTTGTTCTTTTGTAATAGATAGGTGGAACTTAGAAGTGTGGCACTTTGAGAGGATCTTAGAGAGATAAAGTAGAGAGAAAGCATCCTGTATACAAATTGTAAACTATGAAATTGAAATCAATGACATATGTCGATTTGAGTTGAATTTGTTGTTGTTAATCTTGATTAGAACAATTATTGTGGGACAAACAATTGGTATCAGAGCAGAGTTCGATTGAAATCATCATGAATTGTTCTTCGCAACCTGTGTACTGTGATTCGATCGATTTTAGTGATTTATACTGTAATAGTGAGTTTTATTGATTCTATAGTGGTCGATTGTTGTAATGGATTACATTTGTATTGATTTGTAACACAATCTCACTGTAATTTTCATTTGATTTTGAAAATTTTGTAAGTTTTGGTCGCACGAGTTCTAAGCATTGTATTGATTTAGAAATGTATATTTGATTGAATTTCTTTGAAATTCATTGTTTGTAATAGGACCGAATACTGTCTGTGACAGAATTGGTGAAGTTTCGAACTCATAATCGAAGAATTATTGGGTTTTGGGTCGAAATGAAGTAATTCTGGACTGAAATATCAAGAACTCGCAAGATTCAATCTTTTCGCTTGAAGAACTCGCATAATCCCTGAAGAACTTGCATGATGACTATGTTTGCAGAGGATTTCACATAAATCTGAATCTGTGAAAAAGTTAAGGGAAAAATTCGTATAAGCTTGTGTGCGAATTGTTCAGATTTCACATACTTCAGTATACGAGAAGTTGGGAGAATTTATTCCAAGGACAGATTTCGCATAGTGCTAGATACGAGAAGTGAAGAATTCACATATGCCTACGTGTGAAAAGTAAGGATTTCGCATATAGAAGCATACGAATTCCTTAAATTCACATAGGGTTACATACGAATTCTTAGGATTTCACATAGAAAGTTGGAAGATTTTCTAAGTCTAGAATTCGTATCTATACGAATTGTTTGAGGTTGACATAGTTTCTAAGTATAGAATTCGTATCTTCCTGTTGTGCGAAAAGTTGCATGCGAAAAGTTGGAAGCTCTAGAAAGTTCTATGTCTAAAATTCGCATATACTTGTGTGTGAATTCCTTAGAATTCGCATATAGCAGCGTGCGAATTCCTAGAATTCGCATCTCTTTACGTGCGAATTTCGTGGTTGTGCGAATTTCTTTAGTGTGCGAATTCCTTCTGATCTGCGAATTACTTCAGTGTGCGAATTGTGGAAGTTATACGAATTGTTCTAACTACAGTGGTGTGAGAATTCTTGCCTTAGGAAATTTTTGGAATTTTATTTCTAAAAATTTTTCTAAGATTTTCTGATTGTTGATTATTTCTTTCGAAAGTGTTATCAGGATCAATAGATGATTATTTCTTTGTTGCAGAATATACTTCTGAACAACGTAAAAAGACAGATCAGAAGCGTAAAATGATATAACTTGAAGAACAACAGAATGCAAATAAGCGTAGCATTGAAAGGTTGAAAGTAGATAATGATAGACTCAGTCAAAGTTTAATTCGGGTTGGAAATAAAAAAAAAGAGAATGAAGGGATATTAAAGAGTAAGCTCAGATTGGTTAAAGAAAAGGAAAGAGTATTGGAGATTGAGATAATGATAGACTAAGTCAAAGTTTAATTCTAAAGAAGAAGATTTATGAGATAGAAAGTGAAAATTTTGAGCTGGAAAGAAAGATTTCAGATCTGGAAGCTCAAATTGCAAAATCCAGAAACAAGATTATGTCAGTAAGAATGAAAAGACAACTAAGAGTTTGGAAAATGCTAATGTAGAGTTGAGAAAGAAAGTTTCAGAATTAGAGCAGAAGATTGTCAAAGACAAAGATGAATTTGAAAAGGAAAAGAAAGGGTTTGCACATAAATTTTCTGAATTTTCAAGAAAAGACTTTCGAAGAGAAGAAAGTTGTTGAGCTTAAGTGTGCTAAGTTCTCAAAGCAGGTATCAGATTTTGAGAAGGTAATAATTGTTGAAAGAGACAGGCTTGAGAAAGAGAAAGCTGAATTTGGTTCTGAAGGAAAAACTCTCAAAGGAAAGATTTCCGAGTTAGAAAGCCTATTGGAAAAAGAGAGAAAAGAGTTTGAGAAGGATAAGAAGGTAGTTGAGAAGAAAAATGTTGGATTTTTCAAAGAATTATCTAATCAAAGAAAGAATGTGGAGAAGGATTTTGAGGAAGAAAGGAAGATTTTTGAGTCAGAGATTAGGAAGCTTACAGAGTCATTATCTGAACTATGAACAAAGGCCTTGAAAGAGAGAAACACGAAGTCTGGGTTTCAGAAAAGAATTGACTTGCTCATCAAGGAAAGGAGCAGTTTATCTTCCAAGATAACAGAACTTGAAGAAATTGTCTCTAAGGTGGTTTTGACTGAGCAGAAGACTCCAGATTGAATTATTCAAATACATAGAGAAGAAACAACGTCAAGTTCACATCATAAAACGGTTTCTACAAAAAGGTCAGTTATTTCAAAAGATCAGATTCGTACTACTAACCTATTCTATGATAGAAATGTTGATGGTTCAGGTACATTTAGAAAGAGAACTAGAAAAGAAAAGTTAGTTTGGAGAGTGAAAGAAGATTCTGATGAGAAGAATGATCAGAAATCATTTGTGCATACACTCAATGCCAAGAAGAACATTGTGCATAAAGGTAAACCAGATCTTGTTTATTCGATAGATCAATTAATCAGTTTATCTAAAAAGAAGAGTTATTGTTCTTATTGGCGTGCAAATGATTTTGTTCATAAAACTTCTGATTATTACTGGTATGGTTCTTATTATATTACTCCTAATAGAACTGCAACTAACAAATATGGACCCAAATACCAGTGGGTACCAAATCCAAAAGATTCATCTGTGTTGCAGGTACCTCAAGTCTAGGAGGAGTAAAGGAACCATGGCTCTTAGATAACACAGTTCAAGACCCGTTCTTCAATGTTGAGAAGTTAGACTTCTGAGTAAATCAACTCAGGACTCGGACTTCAATGACAAATAGTTTGACTTCTAAACACAATAGTTTAGGACTCATACTTCAACGATCAAAAGAAAGTGTACTCCAATACATCAAAAGAAATGATCAACCTTCAAGGGGGAGTATGCATATTACCTTTACTGATAATATTGCGAATTCATATTTTCAGGGGGAGTAATTGACTTCTGATTACATCTTATCAGAACTCGTTCTTAATAGTTTTACTGCTTTTATGTCTTTATTTTCCAATAAAGTTTATGAATAAGACTTTGTACTTTGACGACTTTTTGACTACATGCATAATTTGAAGGAGAGCTTACATGATCATATCAATCATGACTTTGGAGCTGACTTTATGAGATTTAAGCAGAGCATAAGGATTATTCTAACCTTAATCTCATACATATTTGAAAGATGGATGACTTTCAGATATGAAAACATGTTCTTAAATGTTCAAACCACTTCTTGATTCTTAAACAGATTTCATGAATTTAGAAGTGTGATTTTAAATGTTTTTTTTCATATTATGAGCTTTAATGTTTAACAAATTGTGTGTTTTCAAAGATAAATACTTGTGTATTATCTTTTCTATATACTGTCAAGGTGCTCCTTTGATTGGATGATTTTGAATGGCAAAAATGGTGTTTTGGAAGATAAAATGAATGGACTTCGTTTTGATTGAGAAGTAATAACTACTTTACACTTTATAAATGATATGAAAGGTTGTTCTAAGGGAACCATCTCCTTTAAACGAGAAAATGACTCTAGTGGATATCCATATTCGTCTAGAACTTATATGGGGAAATCTTAAGAACAAATGGGTCCTATGGGAGTTGTGTTTGCGAAAATTATATAATAGAATTTTAATTGTAACAAAACATATGTGGCAAGTCTTAGACTAATGTAGATGGATCCATAGGCATTGAGTCTCGTTATATGGGATTGTTGGAATGTTAAATTCCCATTTTATACCAAGAAATAAGCATGTGGTCAAGGTGGGTAATAGTTGTGGACTTCCAAGTCGGGCAACGACCAACGACCATTAACTGTAATTTCTTGTGAATGAGTGAAATCTAGAATCAATGGATTACCATTGATTCGTAGTGGGGCTCTTAAACATGATTGTGTGACCTACTTTTGTGTTTCATCACCAATATGAAAACCGGGTCTCCCCCGTTATCGCAAGAAGTGTTTGTAACTTTCAAATGTTCGAAATTGAGAAGGTATTATTATTTCGAGGGGGTATCAACCTCATCTTTCCGAAAACTGTATTTATTACTTTGTTTATAAATGTTTGATCTCACTATGCGTTAGCCTAACACTTTGTTAGACTGATATTGTATTCAAGATTAAAAGTGAGGGTCTAGTTTGTAATAGTTTAATAGTTTGAGGGTTTGGTTGTAAAGTCAATGTGATTTGACTTAGTATAAATAGGATTGTCTTTGTTAGTTTTGTTAACAAGAGATACGCTCATTGATAGAAAACAAGTCTTGCATATAGAGAGAACACAGTGAGATCTGTGATATTTAGATTTGTGATTTAATTGTAATCTTTTGATTTGAATACAAAGTTGTTTTTGTTAATCTGTGTTGTGAATTACATTGCTAGAATCTGGGATCACATTTGGTATCAGAGCTCAGATCAAACTAATCAGAAAGATCAATTTTTTTTTTCAAGAAAAGTTACTGTTCCATTGACTCTGTGCTCATAATCAAATTCTTGATTTAATGGACATTTGGGGTTGAATTTGTGTATATAGTGATCGCACAATACCACTGAATAATTATTGTTCATATTAGAAATCATTTGGACCAAAGATTTGTCTAATTTGATCAAGGTTTCCAATTCCAGAAAGTTTTTGTCGCGGACTGACATCGATCGATTCCTACTTCAAGGGTTATTTTTAGACAAATTCACTCCGTAGGGTTATTCGAGATGATATAAAGATATTTTCTGCAATGTTTCAGAGCCAAACATCAAGTTTTGGGTGGATTTCAAGTGAAAAATTGCAAAATAGCAACGAGATCTACAGAATTCACAGAAATGTTGAAGAATTCGCAAGTAGAACTCGCAAAGTGAAAGAATTCGCAGACATAGAGAAGAAAAATGACTAAGTGAAGGATTCACAGAAGTGTACTATACGAAAAGTCAAGAACTCCCAAGTGTGAGAGACGCGAATTCTGAGGAATTCGTAACTGTGTTTATTACGAATTCAAGAAACTCGCACATGCCTTCTTGCGAAAAGTGAAGAACTCGCACATGCCATCTTGAGAAAAGCTCAGAATTCGTAAACGACTGTTTTGCGAAAAGTTCAAGATTTCGTATCCTAATTGTCTTATGAATTGTCCTTTACGAATTCTATACTTGTGAATTTTTTTGTATGTGACCTGCGAATTGCTCATACGAGTTCTTGATTGATTACGAATTGTTGTCTTGCGAATTGTTGGTTACAAATTCTAGGTTGTGAGTATCTTACGAATTCTTGCTTGCGAATTCTATACTTGTTTTTTATTTTGAGTGATTTTCTGTGATTTTTTACTGTAAATTTTTCTGATTTTCTGATTAAAGATCATTTCTAGCATATTTTTTTTGATTTCAAGATGCCATACACAAACGAGAAAGGAAATTTGGTGCTAACTAACAGAGATTGTGCTTTAGCATATATGCCAGAGATTCCTGCCATGGAAGCTGAAATCAAGAATCTGAAGATTCAAAATTCATCTCTTCTCAATCAGATTACTAATTTGAAAGATTCTAGAGATTCAAAGAAAGATGTTATTTGCTCAGACTGTGTAGCTAATTCTAAAATTAATTTTGCAGGGATTATTGAATCAAAGGAAAAGGAGATTTCTGCTCTGCAAACAAAGCTGAAAAAGTTTGTAGGATTATCTACAAACTCCACATGGTCAAAGAAGGAGTTAATGCTAAAAGAGATTGATGAACTGAGAAAAAGAGCAAACATTGCCTGTGAGACATCCGATGGGTTTAGAGAAATAAATTCACAAATATTTGCTGAAAGAGATAAGCTGAAAGATAAAGTCTTTAGTCTCGAGGTTGAGATAAACATGATGAATGAAAAAGCAACCTAAGTTAAAGACAACACAAAAGTCCAAGATGAGATAAAGAAGATTGAGAAAAAGAGAAAGGACTTAGAGAAAGACAATGTTGAACTGAAGAATAAAATATCTGAACTAGCAGATCAAGTGGATAAAGAAAAGAAAGATAAAGTTGATTTTGAAAAAGAAAGAAAGGATTTTGCCAAAAAGTTCTCTGAGTTCTCCAGAAAAGCTTTTGAAGAGAAGAAATCCATGGAGCTGAAATGCATAAAACTTTCTCAACAAGTTTCAGACTTCGAGAAAATAATTATCATGGAGAGAGATAAATATGAAAAGGAGAAGAAGAAAGCTGAACAGAAAAATGTTGGTATATTCAAGGAGATTTCTGGACAGAGAAAGAATGTTGAAAATGATTTTGAAGAAGAGAGAAAAGTATTTGAGTCTGAGATTGCAAAGCTTAACAAGAAGCTATCTGAGCTGTCAACAAACATCATGAAGGAGAAGAATGCAAAATCTGAGTTACATAAGAAGTTTGACATACTGTCAAAGGAAAGAAACTGTCTAACTACAAAGATCAAAGAACTTGAGGAGATCATGTTTAAGGTGAAGCTGACTGAGTCAAAGACTCCAGAATCAATTCTTCAATCACCAAGAGATGATCAAGCTGATTCAGAATGCTCATTCAAAACAGCTTCAAGTTCACGTTTTACAAATGTTTCTAATAATCCTTTATTTGATTCTGATGATAGTCAAACTTCTAAATCTAAAGATCAAATTCGTCCTTCTAACTTATTCTTTGATAAAAATGTTGATGATTCAGGTAATATCAAGAAGAGCAAATCTCAGAAGAAAAGCTTTTGGAGAAGGAAAGATGAGAAAGAAAAAGATAAATGGATTTGGATAGTGAAAGGTGTTAATCATAAAATCCTAATCAATCAAGCTAATTACTCAAGATTAAGCAATAAAGATCAAGAACTAGAGAGAGAAAGTAATAGTCATTGATCTCACAAATCTGATATTACAATATGAGCTACGTGGTTACAAGCTTACGACACCAACAACCTATATAAACCACCTATCTAACAAGACTTAACAACTAAGGAAATGCTAAACTAGCTTTGACTTTCCTAAAACAATGACAATGTTGACTTTTACATATTTGACTTTCCTATTAAATCTTGGATACAATATTTAGACTTAACAATCTCCCCCTTTGTATTCAAGATTTAATAAAAATTTGATACAAATCTTCAGCTCTTGATTCTTCAGCTTTTGTCTCTTTATCTTTGAACTTTGACGCTTTCACAGTCTTCAGTCTTTCAGCTCTTGAAGAATCTTGGAAAGTCTTTTGCACTTTGTAGCTTTGAAAGTCAACATGCCTTGAACGCGAAACTGAATTCTTTAAACTTTTGAAAATCTTTGAAACAAACTTTGAAACTTCTGAAAATTCTTTGAAACAACTTGATTCTGTATCTTCATCTCTTTGATCTCTGGACCATCTTTGGAAGAACAAACTTTCAATAAATCATCTTGAATTAACTTTGAACAATCTTCTTCAAATACATTTATCTTTGTAACAGCGGAAGCATTTTGAACTTTCAGAATTTCTTCATCAGACTTTGAAGATCTTGATCCAAACAAACTTTCGTCAGACTTGAACTTTGAAATTGATCATTGTATAATTCTCCCCCTTTTTGATGATTGAGAGCATCATAATCATCAAAATTTCTTCAATTTCAGCATAGACTTTGATCACCCCTTTTGTAACCAAATAACAATCTCCCCTTTGACAATAGGCGCGCTTTGATCTGAAAAGCCGAATCATGAACAATATATATCCGAATCTTTTCAACTTTAGACATAATGGACGTGGTAACCCTGATTCAACAAATGAAACAGTTAGAAATGCCTGTCAGTAACACAAAGTTACTGTGTACAACGAATGTACAATTTAAGGAGTTGGTTTGATGATGACTCCCCAGGACTTCCATTGAAAAATACAAGGTTTATCTATAATGTTCTGACAGAAAAACAAATTTTCTGTGTGCTCGTGCTTGTGTATGAAAGAATTTTAGCACAATGATTGTGTTTCATAAGGCTCAAATTGTGTAATTTGTTGAAACAACAACAGATATTACACGAACTCAATGTGCATGAAAGAGGTGCGAAGGTGGGGCAACTTTCCTTCTTTTTCAATATCTAAATCTTCCGAGTGAAGGTCAGATAGCAGATGTGCTGCGTCCCCAATGAAAATGAAACATTTCTTTTTCGGGAAAGAAACGAGTGGTTGGTGGGGTTATAGCAAGAGTTGGCATGGGCTCACTGCCTTTTTCAATGATGGTCACCAAAGAATGTGAACCAATCAGTAGATGTGGCTGCTCGACTCAGAAAGTGGTAGGTGCAGAGTTCTGATATTCTTTTAACTCTATTCTCACACCCTCTTTCTTTTTATCATTATGCTTACTTCTAACCAAACTCTCTTTTCCATTTTCCCACTCCACACAATGAGAAAAACTCAACCGGATGAGTTATCTCCCCCACTCTTTGATTTTGACCCCTCACCCCTCAATCACTCAAGGATAACTTCCTGGGTAGGAAACACTGGTTTACGTGAATCCATGGAAGTTCTGTTTAAGCTCTCACACTGAATCCCATGTTCCTAAAAGTACATGCTGGTCAATGATTTTCTTGACATGTAAATCACAAGAAATCATATGTCAGTGTATATATGCTCATCAAAAATCAGAAATGAAATTTGAGCATTTGAACTTTGAAGATTTCTCAAAACAAGAATATTGAATGATTGAAATGAAATCAAGAGAATTGTTTTGAGAATCTGACAATGAATCAATCAGATCAAATCAAAAGGTTAGGGTATCAAAGAATTGGAAAATTTGTTTATATGAACGAATATAAACAATTAATCAATGAAAGTACAAATATGAAAAAGATGAATGATGCTCAACAACTTTGAATTTCAAACGGGGGTATTACCATCGAAAAATTGGTTCGTTTGGAGACATGGTAATAACAAATTCAAATAAAATACTGAACCGGTGTGTGTGAATACTTGACAATATATGGACAAGATAATACACAAGTATTGATCTTTGGAAACACACGGTCAGTTAAACATTAAGCTCAAAAATTTTAGAAAAACATTTAAAAGCACACTTCTAAACTCATAAAACTTTTGAGAATAAGAAGTGGTTTGAACATTTCAGAAATTGTTTTTCATGTTTGAAAGTTGTCCTTCTTTCAAACAATCAGAGATCTAGATCAGAAGATTTTTACCTTTTCATCTCCCCTTTAAATCATGATATAATGATTTATGTCTTTTATGCTCCCCCTGGATATTAGCACAATATCCTTCTTTGAACATTGAAAAACGGGTCCTGATCTGTCATGTGATCAGAAGCCACTTTATTTACATCATTTATTCAAAAATAAAAGACAGAAAGCAGTAAAACAGTTTTATAGTATGAGTTCTGATCTGAAATAATCATAAGTCATCACCATTACTCCCCCTTAAATTAGGCATCTGAAATATGTCAGATAAAACAGGATAGAGATCAAACACTCCCTTTTGAATTGTTAGACCATCAATATCAGAAAAATCTAGCAGTGAAAAAGAATAGGATAGAGATCAGATCAATTCACTTGGGGTGGAGACCATCAATATCCATCGGATGCAAAAACACAGGAGTAAAGTCCTTTTTGATCGCTAAGGTTCGAGTCCTAAACTGTTATGTTTAGAAGTCAAACTCCTTTGAAGAACGGGTCCTAAGCTGATGTGCTTAGAAGCCATAATCTTGACATTGAGGTGCGGGTTTTGAACTGCTGTGTTCAAAAGCCATTGTTCTCTTACTCCCCCTTGACTCGAGATGCCTGCAACACATAATCTGTTTTCTTCTTTGGTACCCACTGGTATTTGGGTCCATAAATGTTAGTTGCAGTTCGTGTAAGGGTAACAGAGTAAGAACCATACCAGTAATGATCACTGGTCTTGTGGATATGATCATGTGTACAACAGTAAGAACAATAAAATTTATTACCTGAAAACCTGAGTAATTGGTCTCTTGAGTATATGAGGTCAGGTTTACCTTTATGCTCTTTGTTCTTCTTTGCTTTGTGAGCATGTACACATGATGTCTTCTTTTTCAGCTCATCTTTCTTGTCATCTTTGTCTGATTTCTTCATCAAGACTAGTTTCTTTTTCTTGTAACTTCTTCTCCTTGGATATGTATCTGAACCATCTATATATTCATCAAAGAAGATGTTAGATCGACGAATCTGATTAAAGGATTTCACTGACCTTTGTGAAGAGACAAATTTCTAATTTGAACTTGAGGCAGACTTTTCAAGTTCTTTGATCTTTGATGCAAAGATGTTTCTTTCTTTCACAAGTTGATCAATCTTCTTTGAGAACTCAGACTTCGTCTTTTGCTCTTTCAACACAGAAGCAGACGGTTCAGACAACTTGGAAGTTAGCCTTTTGATTTCAGACTCAAAGATGGATCTTTCTTCTTCAAATCCTTTTTCTGAATCATTTCTTTGGTCGGATAATTCTTTAAAGAATCCTACATTCTTCTGTTCTATGGCCTTCTTTTCTTGAGCAAATTTCTCTCTTTCCAAAATCAGTACTTTCTCAAAATCGGAGATTTGTTGAGAAAGCTTAATGCATTTAAGCTCCACTGACTTCTTTTCTTCATAACACTTCTTTGAGAAATCTGAAAATTTCTTTGAAAAACTTTTCTTTTCTTTTTCAAAATCAGCTTTATTTTCAGCAAGCTGTTGATCCAAGTCAGATATATTCTTTCTAAGATCAGTATTCTCAGATTCCAATACAGAGATATTTTCTTTGAAAGCCTTCAACTTGTTTTGAAGTTCAACTGATTCTGCTTGTAGCTCAGGTGATTTCTGTTCAGATGTCTTCATTTGGCTTTGAAGATTAACAATCTCTCTTTCTTTTTTCTTTTATCTCTTTCTCCTTTTCATAGAGAATACCTGCAAAATTAGATCTAGTTTTAGTACAATTTATACATTTAGGAGTTTTAACACAATTGAACAATTTAAGTTCCAACTCCTGAATCCTTCTGAGATACTCTGAATTTTTAAATTGCAGAGTCATTCGTTCAGCTTCTATTACATATATATCAGGCTTGTACAAAATTGACATCTTGAAAAAGTAATCAGCTTGATGTGAATGACCGTTCCAAACTATATATCAGAAAATCAAAAATCAGATTGAATTAAAAATTTTCGAAAAATATGAAAATTTGAACAACACTTGAAGATGCGCAAAGTAGAGATTCTCGTGTAATAGTGATGCGCAAAGTAAGGTTTTCGGATCCAACTAGATGCACAAAGAATGGTTTGCGTGTCAGCCTTGATGCGCAAATGAAGGTTTGCGTGCCAGCCTTGATGCGCAAAGGAAGGTTTTCGGATCAGCCTTGATGCGCAAAGGAAGGTTATCGTACGCTGAAGGATGTGCAAATGTTAGCTTTGCATACACTTAGTGATGCGCAAACTAAGGTTTGCGTATTGGGCTTGATGCGCAAGAGTAAACTTTGTGAGAGCTTTGCGTGACTAGCTCGATACGCAAACGAAGCTTTGCGATAGAAGCACGATGCGCAAACAATGTTTTGCGTAAGATGAAGTATACGCAAACTTTGAATTCTCAGCCCGAAAATGCTTGCGCAAACAATGATGAACTTGCGCAAATGACTATGAATCTTGCGCAAACCGTGTTCTTGACAGTTTGTTACTCAAATCGATTGAAACCTGCACAATTGATCTCAAGAACTTGTCAGTATTATCAATAAACAGTACGAAACTCAAATATACTAACAAATTCAAATTGAAAACAACAATTTGCACAATTTTGATGAAGAACAGATAACGAACTCGAGTTCAAGAAAAAACTTCAAAAATCGAAAATTGACATCGAATAAGAATGAAATACAATATGGAATCAAAACAAAAATCAATCACTAACATAAAACGAACTCATTGATTCCATTTTCTTGAACTAAAAATGATTTTCACCAAAATTCGAATGAAACAGTAAATATCACGAGTTCTTGAAAGTTTTCAGAAAATTTCAAATTTTCGATTTAAAACTTCAGATTTCAATTCAAACTCTGATCAAATCATTTCCGAAAAGTTTGGTTCAGCTCTGATACCAATTGTTAATCATAAAATCCCAATCAATCAAGCTAATTACTCAAGATTAAGCAATAAAGATCAAGAACTAGAGAGAGAAACTAGAGAGAGAAAGTAATAGTCATTGATCTCACAAATCTGATATTACAATATGAGCTACGTGGTTACAAGCTTACAACACCAACAACCTATATAAACCACCTATCTAACAAGACTTAACAACTAAGGAAATGCTAAACTAGCTTTGAATTTCCTAAAACAATGACAATGTTGACTTTTACATATTTGACTTTCCTATTAAATCTTGGATACAATATTTAGACTTAACAAAAGGTTTCTCGGAGGAGAAGAACAAACAGAAATCATCAGAGCATGCATCTAATGCAAAAAGAATCTATGCTTCGAAAGGTAAAACTTTTGGCAAACCTGATCTGATCTACACTGTTAATTAATTGATCAGGTTAGCTCAAAAGAAAATTAGTTGTTCCTATTGTGGTTTAAATGATTTTGTTAATAAAAATTATGAAAGTTACTGGTATAGTTCTTATTATATCTCTCCTAATAGAACTGCAACTAACAAATCAGGACCCAAATACTAGTGGGTACCAAAAGCTGAATCTGTGTTGCAGGCACCCAAGGTTTAAGGGGGAGAAAGAACTAAGGCTTCTGAATAAATCAGTTCAGAACCCGTGCTTCAAAGAACTATGACTTTTGAACAAAGCAGTTCAAAACCCGGACTTTAATGTCAAAGGATGTTGACTTCTAGACAAAACAGTCTAGGACTCGGACTTCTATGTCAAAGAGTTTGACTTCTGAACTTACTTCAATCCTAGTAATTCAGAACTCGGTTTCATGATTAAGGATTTTGCATATGTTAAGGGGGAGCTTACATGTCTTATATTTTTACTGATATATTTTCTGATTTTTCAGGGGGAGACTAAATGATAAATTCATTGTTACTTTTTAAACGGAATTACTATTCTCACTGGAGAATACGTAACTATGGTTTCTGGTTACATCAGACCAGGACCCGTTCTTCAATAGTAAAGATGAAAGATACTATTCTCATCGGAGAATATGTAATAATGGCTTCTGAATCCTACTGTTCAGAACCCGATCTCAAAAGTTTTTCTTCTGACGGATGCTTAAAAGCTAACATCTTTTCTTGAAGTTTTTGATTTGAGGGGGAGTTAAATGCTATATCTTTTAGTTAGAGAAGATATGAGCTACATGTACTTTCATTATCATATTTTTCTGATTAAATTGACTTTTTACAGGTATCAAGGGGGAGGATATCTGAGTTTTTGTCATGAATACTTACAAGAAAATATTCATTTCAGGGGAAGTTAAGGATTTTGATCTAAAGGTATATATTTCTAATTCTTACTCTTCATCACTTGCTAAAAGAAAAACAACTTTCACTTGTGCAAAATATTTTTTTTTAAATGTTCAAACCACTTCACATTCTTCAAATGTTTTTATGAATTGAGAAGTGTGATTTTTTAAATGATTTTTTTTGATACTTTAATGACTATTTGACCGTGTGTTTCTAATGACAAATACTTGTGAAATTGTCATGTCTGTATACTATCAAGTATTCATACACACATTGGTTCAATACATTTTTCTAGATCTTTGTTATTACCATGTATCAAATGTTTAATCTTTCTATGGTAATACTTCCGTTTGCTATTCACTGTTGTTTGAATCAAATGTTATTTCATTGTTATATGTGCTTTCATTGATAAAAATGTTTATATATTGTTCATATAAACATATTACGTCTTTGATTTCCCAAAATATTATTCTTCATGATAATTTGATCTGATTTTAATAATTGTCAGATTCTCGAAATATTTCTATTCTTTCATGATTATTCATTCATATAAAGTTTTGAGAAATCTTGAATGTTTAAAATTCTCAAATTTCATTCTAATTCTTAATGAGCATACATATACTGACAAATGATTTCTTGTGCTAAAATGTCAAGAAAATCATTGAGGCAATACATTCTTTTAGGACAAAAATACAAGGGATTCAGTGTGAGTGCTTAAAAGAACTTCCATGGATTCACGATAACTAGTGTTTCCTACCCAGGAAGTATTCCCTGAGTGATTGAGGGGAGAGGGGTCAAAAGATTTGAGTGTTGGTGTGTGAAGAGGTAAAATGGAAAATAGAGATTGGTTAGAAGTGAGCTTTAATGTTTAAAAGAAAGAGGGTGAGAGAATAGAGTAAAAGAATATCAGACTCTGCACCAAACTTCTTTCTGAGCCGGGCAGCCGCATAAACTGTTGTTTCACAATTCTTCGTGAACGACATTGGAAAAAGGCACCTAGCCCATGCCATCTCTTGCATACAACCCCACCAACTACTCATTCTTTTCTTAAAAAGAGAATGTTTTACATTTTCTGGGGAAGCAACACATAATCTATTAGTTCTTCATTTGGAAGATACTGATATTGAAAAAGAAGGAAAGTTGCCCCACCTTCGACCCTTTCTCATGCACATTTGAGTCTATGTATAATTATTGTTGTCTTAATGATTTACATACTTTGAGCCTTATGAAACACAATCATTGTGCTAATTCTTTCATACACATGCACGAGCACACATAAAATGTGTTTTTCTGTCAGAACATTCATAGAAAATACCTTGTGTTTTTCAATGATTGAATGGAAGTCATGGGGAGTCAACATCAAACCAGCTCCTTATATTGTACATTTGTTGTACACAGTGGCTTTGTGCCACTGACAGGCATTCCTAACTGTTTCATGTGTTGATTCAAGGTTACAACTCCTAATTTGTTTGAATTTGAAAAGATTCAGATGAATACATTCTTGAATTGACGGCTCATTCAGATCAGATGAATCAAAGGGAGAGATCATGAAGATTGTGCTTACTTGTTCATTTGGGGGAGATGTTCCAAAGACAAATCTAAACTTGAAGAATTTTAATGATTTTGATTCTTACAAATCATTAAAAAGGGGGAGATGTATCAAAGTTGAAGTTCAGATGAAAAGTTTATATCAGAATTAGGGAGATAATTTAGAGTTCAAGTTCTATTGATTAAAGAATTGTCAGAATATGAAATGAAAGGGGAAGATGAATCAAAGCTTAATGTCAAATGTTATATGGTTGATTAAGAAAGAGTGACAAATGATTTTCAAAGTTAGTTTGAAAGCTGAAGAAACGATTGTTGTAAAGAGATGTGATATTGTTGTAAACAAAGGGGGAGATTGACGATGTTTGAAAAGACAAAGAAAGATATTAATTTCAAAGTTGAAGAATGTCAAAGTTTTGAAGAAAGTTAGAGATTGAAGAAAAGGTAGATCTTTTAGAAATTCTACAAGCTAATCCAAAGGGGGAGATTCATTTAAAGTGCTTTCAAAGAGTTTCTACAAATCAAAGGTGTCAAAGTTTAAAGCTGCTAAAGATTCAAAGTTGAAGATTTTTCTGAAGATAAGAAGACCTGAAGATTATTGCCATTTTTTTTAATCTTGAATCCAAAGGGGGAGATTGTTAGACTGATATTGTATTCAAGATTAAAAGTGAGGGTCTAGTTTGTAATAGTTTAATAGTTTGAGGGTTTGGTTGTAAAGTCAATGTGATTTGACTTAGTATAAATAGGATTGTCTTTGTTAGTTTTGTTAACAAGAGATACGCTCATTGATAGAAAACAAGTCTTGCATATAGAGAGAACATAGTGAGATCTGTGATATTTAGATTTGTGATTTAATTGTAATCTTGTGATTTGAATACAAAGTTGTTTTTGTTAATCTGTGTTGTGAATTACATTGCTAGAATCTGGGATCACATACTTTTTCTTAAACATGGTTTGTATAATAGGTTCTAAGGTTTAGCGGGGATGTGAACGTTGAGCGACGTGCCAATTGCCATTTCAAGGCAACTTTTGGAGGCACCAAACTTTTGGAGTAAATACTTGGAGTTATTGTGAATAGTGGTCTTTTATGGGTCTTAGCGACACCCGTTCTTAATCCAGATGTATGTTTGGTCTAGATTAATAGGTTGTTGTTTAAGTATCCATTTCATAGTTATGAACACCTTAATTACATTTCCCCATTATTGGGTGATTATTTTATGCGTTGATTGGTTTGTGTTGCGATTGTTAAGGTTTTATTTTACCCCTATTTTTAGGGTGTTATAGCCGACTATCGCCGACCACCGACCACCGCCTTTCTAAACCATCGCCGATCTAAACCACAATCGACCACCGCCGTTTTCAATCACCACCGATCTAAACCACCGCTGATCTGAACCACAGCTGACCACCGTCGATCGGAACTACCACTGACAACCGTCGACCACCGACCACCGCCGTTCTGAAACATCGGTGATCTGAACCACTGCCGATCTGAACCATTGCCGATCTGAACCACAACAGACACCGCCACCGCCAATCTGAACCACCGCCGACCACCACCGTTTTGAACCACCGCCGACCACCGCCAATATTAACCACCGCAGACCACCGCTGTTCTGAACCACCGCTGACCACTGCCGATCTGAACCACCACCCACCACCGATCTGAACCACCACCGACCACATTCGATCTGAACCACTATTCTAAACCACCACTGACCACCACCAATCAGAACCACTGTTATAAATAAAGTATTTTTAATGGCTATTTTATTAAAGCATGTTTTTTTAGAAAAATTAAAATTTTCAAAAAGGGTATTTTGGTCATTTATCAACATTTCATTCCAATTCGAAAGCTACATTCTGTGAACCAAACAGACAGATTCGAATTCCTTTAACATATTCCATTCAAATTCTGTCAACCAAACAGGTAGTCAAACCTGACAACATTCCATTCAAATTCCTTCAAAGTCAAATTCCTTTGACAAATTCCATTTCATACAAAAACATTATGTGAACCAAACGCCACCTAAGAGGTCTAAAGTTTGATATACTTTGTACAAGTTTGAAAGATTCACAATCTCGTTTACATAATAATTAAAAATAAAATTATATTTTATTTTTAAATTACACTTTATACAGTTATTTAATTTACTGTTATCCCTTCATTTTTTATTTTTTATTTTTCATTTTTCATTTTAAACCGTTATGTTAAATGGATGTCAAGTCAGCATCCCTAAATGGAAAGCTGAGCAAAGAAGTCTATGTTAAACAACCCCCATGGTTCTCTGACCCTAAGCATCCAAATTATGTATATAAGTTGGATAAGTCTCTCTACGGGTTAAAACAAGCCCCTCGTTCTTGGTATGACACCCTCTCTTGTTTTTTCTAATCTCTGAAAAATTTGAACGTGGTAAGATTGACAACACTTTATTTTTCAGAAAGATTAAAGGTCACATTATTCTTGTTCAAATATATGTTGATAACATTATATTTGGTTATAATAACCCATCTCTATGTTCTCGACTCGCTGAAAGAATGAAGAAATAATATAAGATGAGTATGATGGGTGAGCTAACTTACTTCCTTAGACTTCAGATCAAGCAATATGATAAAGGTACTTTCATTCAACAGAGTAAGTATGTTAAAGATATGCTGAAAAAGTTTGATCTCACTCAAACATCAGCGATGAAAACTCCTATGGCACCTCCACTGACATTAAACAAAGATACAGCTGGAAAACCTTGACAATTTTCTACTCAGTGATACTGTTTTTGAAAATCAAAACTCATCATCGATACTTCTCATAAGTGATTCTTCTAAAAATACAAAATTCATCACTGATTTTCTATCAGAGATGTCTTTGAAAAATGAAAAAAACAATTTTTTTGTGACATCATCCTAGACGATAACCCATGGCACACATTTTTTCTGACACGTTCGTCCGTTACACTTCTTGACCAATCAACTTCATGGGACGTGTCCGTGTCATGATGAGAAATTTTCCCACTCATCATTTTCTCTCTCCTCGCCTTCACATATATAAGCAATCCTTGTTCATCTTTTTCTCTTTTACGCGCACAAACTCTCTTAAGGCAAGAATACTCAAGGAGATTAAAGCAATCTTAAGAACTTACAAACTAATTCCCAAATCCTCAAGTTTCAGGTTCTTATTCTTCATCTTTAATCTTCGTAAAACACTCTTTGATCTTAAACTTTTTTCTTACAAAGATCAAATACATGTTGTTCTTCTAAAAATCATCTTCCTCATGATTTATTTTCCAAAAACCCTCAAAGTTTTTGAGGTTTAAAAATGTTTTTACACTTTTCTCTTTCATCTTCAATGATTTTCTCGATTCTTTCCCAAAAAGAAAACTGGTAAAACATTATTGTTTACCATGTTCTATTCTTTGAAACTGGAATAATCTATTTTGCAAGTTTCTTTCCCACAAAGGAAACTGGTAAAAATTCCTTTTTCTTATCATTCTTTCTTTTTCTATTCTATTCTTTCTGGGAAATGGCATCCCAAGCAACACTCGTCAAGTCCAAGAACGTTAAGTTCGATCTTAACGCTGTGCAATTCATTGGAAACAACCATCTGGCATTACTCTCTTTCCCCAACAAGAAACCCTCGTTGCACCCTGCTGATGTTACTTCAATGCTAAAAACCTCTCCCATTGCCTATGCACTGATTGTCTCTCCTCCGGCCCACAAGCACGTTCTCTAGAAGTTTTGGTACACTGTTGAGAAAGCGGAGAAGAATCTTCGATCAGGGAAGAAATTGACAGTGATCGCATTCCAGACTCAGTATGGTGAGGCAAGCATCATTCCGAAGGGCATTCGCTAATGCATGCATCTCCCTCCAAGCCCTTTGATGCCCTTCCAACTGATGACGAGAATACGAGTGGGAAACTAAGCCCCGCTCTAAAGCCCTAGATAAAAATTTGACCAAGATCCTTAAGGCCAAGATGCCTTCTGAGCTGAACTACTTCTTCACTCATATCATTCAGTCCATGAGTGGAAAGACTGGATCCCTGGATCAAGCAAATAGATCTCAGCTCCAGATGGGATACAACATCATCGCTGGCAAAAATATTGATTTTGCCACAGTACTTTTCGAAGACCTGATGTCAAAGGTGGAGAAGCCTGAAAGGGAAGTAAAACTTCCCTACGTTCGCTTCATATCAGTGATCCTCCAACATTTCCTACAGAAGCTCTACCCGACCGAGGGTGATTATTAACTCCCAAAGCTGGGGATTCACATCCTTGATGTGGAGCGAGTTGATAACGAGGTAAGTATTCTTGAACTCAAACGCCACCTCTCCTCCACCTCTTCTACTTCTGCAGCGATGCCTTCGACTCAACCCTCCGAGGCTACCCAAGCTGTAACCACCACTTCCAAATGAAAACTGTCTCCAGCTCCTCTTGGTCAACCTACAAAGGCCAAGAAAGTTTTGAAGGAGCATATCCCTCAGCAACAACCAACACTACCATCATCAGGGACTGTGTTGGTCCCGAAGGTGCTTAACAAGTTTGTAGAAGGGGGGGCGGTTGAATACAAACAAAAAATTTAAAGTTTAATAAATTGTTTATTGATAAATCAAAATACAATTTACAAGTTTGTTGCGGAATAAGATTAAGTAAGAACCTAATCTAAACAAACTTAAGAAACACTAAGATGGTTGCACAATAATTAGAGAATGAGGATTGAAAGAATATAGAAAACAAGGATTTCTATATTTGTTAGAAAGATTGAAGGCTGAAGGCAACACTCAGATAGAGTCTTGATCTTTCTATTTATACCCTATGCATTAAATGCATGGTAGGGTACATTACACGTGTCCTTCTATGGTTGGTTGCATGCGTCTGACTTTTGGAGACATGCTTTTGGTCGTATGATGAACAATGTAGATATCAAAGTTGTTGTATGAAATGTTTCAGAGGTATGTCTTTTCTGACACTCGTACTATGTGTGCATAGATAAGACAAAAGAGACTTGAGGTATAACCAATGTGATCATCGATCGCTGAATATCTCTTCCTTCTTAGCGATAGAAAGAAGTTCAGCTATCGCTAAAGCTTTTCCTAAGGCTTCTCCGCGTGTGAGTAAACTTGTCTTGTTTTTGCTGATATCCGCATCTGGTCATGAGTAGACTTGTCTTTTGTTCAGCAGCTTTGTCTTCGATTCAGCAGTGAACATCTTTTGTAGTGAAACTTGTCTTCAGGGATTACGTCTAACTGTTCTCGTGAGAAATCATCAGCGATACTAAACATACTCAGTATTTAATCGCTGATGGTGAAACAATTATACATACAGAAGTTAAATGTAATTTTCACTAAGTATAACAGAGGGTCATTATCAAATCACTGACAGAGTTGGATGAATAATCTCCCCCTATTTGATGATGACAAAGTAACTATGAAGAAAATTACTTTAAGTCAAAATAAAAGGATAGTCAGGACTCGTAACATACATGTCCCAATTACTATTTTGAGGGATCTTTTACAGTACTGATGAGTTAAGTACTTCACCGAAATTTTCATTAAGTTGTAAAAAGAAGTTACAAAGTAGAATCATGAAAATTCTAAGTACAAGAAAAGTTCTAAACTACTGTAAGTCTAACTAACATATTAAAGAAGAAAGAGAAAATCTATCAGCTATCTAAATAGGACTTCAGGACCTTGATCATATAATCTGGTACTGTCTCTCCTTTTTGTCTTCGATCAACTGATTCTTGTCGAATGAGAGTCTTGATCGGTTCAGCTGAGGGAGAGTAAGTACACCATAAGCATAGAAGGTCCTTGAGATGACTTAGAGGGCAGAGAGGGATTTCAGAGACTCTTTGGAACCTGAGCTGACCTTCATCATCTCTGAAGAAGATTCCAAAGGGTTTCTTTAAAACTTGACCTGGGATGAATGGTCCACCAGGAGGCAAAGATAGATCAAGAACTGAGAGATCAGGAGGAGGCCCGAACAACGCTTCTTTTAAAAACTTGATGGAGGTGTCGTTTTTTATCACTGCGACATTTTCAGAGGAGGAGGAGGCAGGATTTCTTTTGATTTGCTTTGGCTTTGGTGGAAGAGCAGAGGGCACTTTCAATATAGCAGCGACTCTGTTGATGAGAGCTCCAACGAGACCTTCAACATATCCTTTATATATTGATTTCGATTTTTTCAGTGCTTCCTTGAACTCCAACAATTCAACATAACCAAAATGTTCCAGCCTTGAAACGAACATATCTTTTGAGCTTCCATCCTCTCTAAGTATCTCCATAGTAACTGATGTTCGGTCCTTCTTCTTTCTTCCAGAGATAGTAACAACAACGATCTTCATTGGGTCCAAACGATAGTCCATCTTTTGTTTACACCATTCTAGACTTTCATCGCTGACCCCTTTTTCTTTTAAGTGTTCCTCTTCAATCTCTTTCAGAATTGCATCTTGAACTACAGTTGCACTCTCCTTCATCTTGTCGTGTTCAAACATGGACGCATGTACCTTAAGAGCTAGATCGGCATCTTTCTGGCACTCAGCGAACAGTCTTTCAGTTCTGACAGATCCTTCATATTCAACTTCGAAGAGAAAATTGAGTTCTTCTGGTAGAGACTGAGGAGGGATCTTTAGTCGCTGACTCTCTAAATAAGAGATCATCTCATCTCTTCTTTGAACATCATCCTCTGACCTTTGAAGTGGTCGAGAGGGCCTTCCTGGATGATCCAGGGATACATGTTCTTCTTCTTCTTGTTCATCAACCTCATTGAAGGAGGTTGAGATTATTGGTTCATCAACTATAATAGCTGGGATTATTTGTAGAGACTGAGTTCCCTTAAGCAGGGGAGAGAACTATCTGAGCAAAAAGAACAGGGAGTTAGTGTATAGTTTTGGGAAGAGAAAGATAAAGGTTTAGAAAGTCAGCGGTGTTTGGTAGAAATAGAAGGAGAGAGGGACAATGGATAGGCATTCCTGAGAAGGTTGCTCCCCCTCAGATGGTGATAGTAGCTTTAGGTTCCCCTCGGCAGCGATCCCCTTCTACTTTCCTTGAGAGGAGGAATCTGGAGCACTATCTTTCTATCTCCCCCTTCTTCATCTATGACAATGCCTTTTGTCTGAGGCGCTGATGATGCATTTATTGCTGAGAACCAAAGAGAATGGTCTTCTTCCTCATCATCATCGTCATCATCATTAGCAACGACATCATCCTCTTGATCTTAAAGATCAAGTTCTTCCTCGTCTTCTTCTTCTTCTTCTTCATCCTCTTCTTCTTATAATACTTGAGAAGAAGAAGGAGGGGCTTGATCTTCAGTAGCTGATACATCAACTATCTTCTCCTCCTCAGTGTGAGGAGGATCATCCACTATTACCTGAGCCTCAATAGCTGTATTTTCTTCTGTAGTCTTCTCCCCCTCTTTGTCATCATCATGGGGGAGGTCAGTGGAGGGAGCAACAACAACATCAACAATAGGGACTTGGCGGTCATTAGCCTCAAGCTTATTCAGTCTTCCTTCTGTCTCTGGAATAACAGAAGTGGCCTCATGAATGAATTATACTGCAACATTCAGGGACACTCTGTCATTCTCAGTGAATGAGGGAGTGGAAGCTGGAACTGGTGCATTCACTGCTGATAGAATCTGAGTGAGCAACTGATTGGCATTCTCCAGCTTGCTGTTGAGGTTCTTGACTTCACCAGTGAGGTGATCAACATGGCCAGTGAGGAATTGAATTTGAGTTATATTGCGGGCCATGTTTTCCTTCAGCGTGTTGAGCTCTGCCTGAAGAGAGCTAAGATGAGAAGCCTCAGCTTTGGTGGAAGTACCAGCAGTAAGGATATTCAGCTCTTCACCCGCTGTATTGATAGTGTTGGTGTTGGTGTTGATGGGGGTAGATAGATAGTCCACCTTTGCAGCGAGCTGGCTCATGTTGGCATTCACTGTGCTCAAAGTAGGACCTGAAACAGAAGTTAGCAGTTGAGAAAATTTATGCTCAGGCTTATTTAGAGAGGTGGGAGATGTGTATATGGTTTTGGGTTTACCTGAAGTGTCAAACATGTTGAAAAAGTTCAATTCTCTTTCAAATTGAGAGAAGGGTTGAGATGTTTGAACCACGACAGGTCCTACATTTGCAGCGATAGAAGTTGGTTTCTATAAAGTGGGAAGGTTAGTGACCAAAGAAGTAGAAAAAGAAGAGATATCGGGGATAGAAGAAGGAGCACTAGTGATTATTGAAATTACCTCAGGTGGGGCTTGAGTCGCTGAGGAAATGGGTGTAGTCACCGGTGGTGTATCAACGATTGAAGTCACTGGTATGGTTGTTGTGGTTGCTGATGTGGAGGAGCGAGCCACAAAATCATCTAAGGTAGTCTGTTGAGAGACTACCTCAGGTTCCTTAATCGAGGGGGTTGACTCCTTAGTCTTCTTGGCCTTTTTAGAAGGACTAGGAAGAGCTGATGATTGTCTTTTGTGAGGGGTGGTTGTGGCAGGGATAGATGATGAAGAAACCATTTACGTGGCCACTGAAGGAGAAGAAATTTGGGAGAGGCGTAAGCGTAAGATCTGAAGACTTACCTCATTGTCAGCAGGCTTCACCTCGAGGACTCGTGGACCAACCCTGGAGAAATTGCAGTCACTTTCAGTGGGGTACTTCGTTCCGAGGAAAAAGTTGAGGATTGCAGAGATGAACCGGACATAGGGGATCTTCGTGTCCCGTTCAGGCTTCTCAATCTTTGACATGAGATCATCAAAGATTGCTCCGGCGTAGTCAAAGTGTTTTCCATCGAGCAGTGAGTATCCCATCTGAAGTTGAATTTTGCTGGCTTGGTCCAGCGATCCAATCTTTCCACTCATACTTTAAATGATATGAGAGAAGATGTAGTTCAGCTCTGAAGGCATGC
Organism: Arctium minus; assembly: GCA_954870635.1. Taxonomy (NCBI): domain Eukaryota; kingdom Viridiplantae; phylum Streptophyta; class Magnoliopsida; order Asterales; family Asteraceae; genus Arctium; species Arctium minus. The sequence goes on along the minus strand of OX941080.1, from coordinate 114,268,412 downwards.
TTGCCTTCAGTATCTTCGTCAGCTTATTGTTGGGAATGGTTGTGCAAGGCTTGTTATCCTATTGGTATTCCATATAATCCAGAAACTGAATAAGTTCAGCGTTAGTGGGTAGAGGGTCGAAGCCTTTGGGAGTCTTGGAGGGGAAACGCAAAGTTGTGCGAATGGCAAGGGCAATGATGTTCCCTGGTCCATGTTGATTTGTGAAAGAGATGGCAGGGATGGATTCGCCTTTTTTGTTTGTCACTGAGCCTTTGTCAGCAGTGAACCAGAAATGCTGAAGAAGAGCCTTGCTTGGCTTAGGATCAACTTGCAGAGCATAGGATAGGCTTGATTGTTTCAAAAAGTTTGCTGCTTCCACGAGATGATGGAACTTTTCAGCGCTGAAGTCCAATCGTGCCAAATGGTTGTTCTTGGGAATTTCGGAATCAACAAGGGCGAACTTGACATTTTTCGAGGCAATGAGAGTAGCTTGGGCCATTTCTGGAATAGAAATAAGTAGAATAGAATAGAAAGTTTAGAGTCTAAAAACATTATAAAATATTTTACCAGTTTCCCTTTTTGGAAGGTGATAGTCCTAGATTCAAGTTCTAATTGTCACAAACAAACAAGATTAGAATATCGAATTCATATGTCATTGAATTAATCACAACTATTACAAACTCTCTCTCTCTAGAATGATATTCTATGAACCTCTTCTCTAATCTGAATCTCACAATGACTTACACGCTTGTTTGTTACTCTTTACTTACAAAGGAAACAAGGTATTTATACCCAAGACAAATACAAATGAACAAAAATACAAATGTTGACTTTGACTTTATTACAAAGACTTTGACTTTCAGTGAGAGTTGAATTTCTTAGCTTTGACTTCTTGAACTTTCATCTTCAATCTTTATGATCTTGAATCCAATAAATCTGTGCTCTAACAATCTCCCCCTTTGGATCAAGATCATTACTAAAAGATTTAGCAATTCGATCTTCTCTCTTTAATCTCGATTGAAATAACTCCCCCTTTGATCAACCATGATTTACAATCTCCCTTAACACTATGAAATTCATCTTTGATAAGCTCAAAAAATTCTCTCCCAAGGTTATAAAATCTCTTTCACAAATAAAATTTCATCAAAATCTTCAAAGTCTTTCCGTTCAATCAAATCTTGAACATCTCTCCCATATCTTGAATTAAACTTTCCTTTTCAAACATCTCTTGAAACAAATACTTGTAATGGACATTTCTTCAAACTTTATCTTCTCCCCCTTTTTGATGATTAGAGCATCGATATCATCAAAACTTTCTCCAAGAAATGTTATTGACCATTCTGATCTGTTCAAGAGCCTCTGATTCACTGTCAATCCTCCAAGATATTCATCTAGATCTTTTCAAATCCAGACAAATTAGGAATGTAACACCTGAATCAACAAATGAATTAGTTAAAATGACTGTCAGTAACACTAAGTCACTGTGTGTAACGAATACACATAGGAAAGGAGTTTTTTTTGATGTTCATTCCCCAGGGCTTCCATCCAATCATCGAAAACACCACAAAGGCAATTTCTATGAACGTTATGACAAAGAAACGAATTCCTTGTGTGTTCGTGCTTGTGATAGAAAGAATTAAGTACGTGATGATTGCTTTTAGGCTCAAAATTGTGTAAACCACTGAGACAACAGTAGATAAACACAGACTCAATGTGCATGATTGAAGTGCGAAGGTGGGGAAAACTTCCTTCTTTTTCAATATCCAGATTTTCCAAATGAAAATCAGATAGATTATATGCTGTGTCCCCATTGAAATATGAAACACTTTCTTTTTGAGAAGAAAATGAGTGGTTGGTGGGGTTTTAACAAGAGTTGGCATGGGCAAGTTGCCTGTTTCAATAACGTTCATGAAGAATTGTGAAACATTAGTAATGTGGCTGCCCGGCTCAGAAAGTAGTTGGTGCAGAGTTTGATATTCTTTTACTCTGATCTCACACCCTCTTTCTTTTAATCATTAAGCTCACATCTAACCAAACTCCCATTTCCATTTTACCTCAACACACAACCCACACTCATTTCTTTTTGACTCCTCACACTCAATCTCTAAGGATTAACTTCTTGGGTAGGAAACACTGGTTAACGTGAATCCATAGAAGTTCATTTAAGTCCTAGCACAAAGAACCCATGTAATCCTATAAAGCATAATGTTGCTCAATATGGTTTAACTTTATCAGTTAAAGCTCAAATACAACTGTCAGATGTAAATATGCTCAGAGATGTAATCATGAAGATATGAGCATTTTTAGACAATAAAGTATTTTCAAACAAGTATATTGAATAAATGAACATGAATGTAAAAGACTTGTTTGAAAATCTGACATTGTATGAAAATGATCAGAAATGAATGATATAACAATCAAAACTTATGGTCAAGAATAATTGATATTGTCTATATGAATCAAAATATAGACATTCTTGAAATGAACGATTCGAAAAGAAATAACGCTCAAATTTCTTTGAATACAAGCGGTGTGTCTTACCATCAAAATTATGTTTCAATATTTGAGACATGGTAGTAAGAACATTTTGAACAAAAAAATCAAACCGATGTGTGTGAATACTTGAAAGTATATTAAAAAGACAATACGCAAGTATTTATCTTTGGAAACACACGGTTTATTAATCATTGAAGAAGAAAATAAAAATGAAAACTTTTAAAATCACACTTCCAATTCATGAAATCTGTTTAAAAATCGGGAAGTGGTTTGAACATTTAAGAAAATGTTTTCTTATGACTGAAAGTTGTCCTTCTTTCAACCATATCGGAGATTAAGATAAGAAATTAACCTTTCTATGCAGTCTTAAATCTGATGAAGTGACGCTGTAAGTCAAAAAGATATGATCTTGTAAGCATCTCTCATCCTGCACAAGTCTCAAAGTCATGTCAAAGCAACTTTATTCACAAAAATTTATTGAAAAGTAAATGACATAAGGAGTAAAATGATTAAAGTACAAGTTCTGATCTGAAATAATCAGAAATCATGATTCTTTACTCCCCCTGAAAATATGCATATGAAATTTGTCAGTAAAAGGCACATGATAGAGATCTACAACTCCATTTGAAGTGTAGTTCATCATATCTTTCGAATACATATTTCCAGAAAAACTTATGTACTCCCCCTTGAAGGTTGATTTCTTCTTCTGAGTATCTGAGTACACTCTCTTATCAGCCCGGGAGTAGCATTTCTTTTTCATCATTGAAGAGCGAGTCCTAAACTGTTGTGTTTATAAGTCAAACTCCGTTGAAGTATGGGTCCTAAGCTGATTTACTTAGAAGCCTTGGTTCTTTTACTCCCCCTTGACTATAGGTGCCTGCAACACAGATTCACTTTTCGGCTTTGGTACCCACTGGTATTTGGGTCCATGAATGTTCGTTGCAGTTCTTATAGGAGTAACTGAGTAAGAACCATAACAGAAATGATCACTTGTTTTATGAACATGATCATGTGTACAGCAATAAGAACAATAGTATTTCTTACCTGATAACCTGATTAATTGATTTCTCGAGTAGATACAATCAGGTTTACCTTTACGCGCTTTGTTCTTCTTTGCTTTTGTCTCATGTACACATGATTTCTTTCCTTTCAGCTCAGCTTTCTTCTCATCTTTCTTTTCTTCTTCAACTGGTTTCACTGTCCATACTAGTGTTTCTTTTTTGTATCTTCTTCTTCTTCTATGTGTACCTAAACCATCTATATTTTGATCATAGAAGATGTTAGTTGTACGAATCTGATTATAAGATTTAACTGACCTTTTTGAAGAAACAGATTTCTGATGTGAGCTTGAGATAGAAGGAAACTTGGAAAATAAGTTTGTTTTTAGAGTAAAACTGTGTTCTAAAGAAAACAAGTAAGAAGAACAGTCTTAAAAAAACCCAAAGGTTTTTGTATACAATAAAATCATAAAGAAAATGATTTTAAGAGTGAAAAACACTTTAAATACTAAAAAGAAAGAAAGTTTAGGATCAAACAAGTGTGTTTTGTAGAAAAAGATGAAGAACAAAAACCTATAAATCTTGAGATTTGAAGATTAAGGTGTTTTTGCTTGATTTCTTGAATGCCGAGGGTGCTTTTCTTGCCTTGGAAGTTTTGTGAGCGTAAAAGGCAAAAATGTAAGTGGCATTCCTTTTATATTAGAGAGAAATAATTTGGAGCGGGAAAAGGAGGTCATCATGATACGGACACGTCCTACGAAGTTAATTGGACAGGAAGTGCAACGGACGAACGTGTCAGAAAAAGTCATGCCATGAATTATCGGTTCGAATGACGTCATAAGAGAAAAAAAAAACGTTTCGATTTTAGAAAGTATCACTGACAGAAATTCAGAGATAAGTTTTTCTTTTTAAAGGATCACTGACGAGAAATATCAGTGATAAGATTTTCTTTAGCAAGGATCACTGATGAGAAATATCAGTGATAAGATTTGTTTTTCAAAAAGCTTTTAACCACTTGAAGAAATTCAGTGATTACAATTTTGATTTTTGAAAAACGTCTTACAGAATAGGATTTAGTGAGAGAGAATGAGAGAACATACCTGTGTCAGAGATATGTAATAAGGGATTATGAGGATAGGTAGAACCTTTTATAACTGACATGATGCATGAATGCTGAAGAATTAATCTTCAAGATTCAACATTCCAAGCTCACTGATGAGAAAGTTGAATCTTGTCTCATCAATAGGCTTGGTGAAAAGATCAGCGAGCTGATAGTCAGTAGGGATAAAGTGGAGTTTTATATCACCATTCATCACATGATCTCTGATAAAATGATATATGATCTCTATGTGTTTCGTCTTTGCGTGTAACACTGGATTATTTGCTATAGCGATGGCACAAGTGCTGTCGCAATAGATTGGGATCTTGGATAGCTGAAGGTCATAGTCTAATAGTTGATTTCTCATCCATAAGACCTGAGCACAACAACTTCCAGTTGCTACGTACTCAGCTTCAGCTGTGGAAGTGGATACTGAGTTTTGCTTTTTACTTGTCCAACTTACCATCTTTCCTCCTAGAAGTTGACATCCTCCAGTGGTGCTTTTTCTATCAAGTTTGAAACCTGCAAAAAAACTATCTGAATAACCAGTGAGATCGAACCCTGAATCTTTGGGATACCAAAGACCGAGGTTAGGAGTTCCCTTAAGATATCTGAAAATTCTCTTGACAACGATCAGATGGGATTCCTTGGGTTCTGATTGATAACGTGCACAAAGACATGTAGAGTACATGATGTCAGGTCGGCTCGCTGTAAGATACAACAGGGAGCCTATCATTCCTTTATAGGCAGTGGCATTTACAAGTTTTCCAGCTGGATCCTTGTTTAATGTCAGGGGAGGTGCCATAGGAGTTTTCATCGTTGAAGTTTGAGTGAGATCAAACTTTTTCAGCATATCTTTAACATACTTACCTTGATTAATAAATGTACCTTTTTCAGTTTGCTTGATCTGAAGTCCAAGGAAGTAAGTTAGTTCACCCATCATACTCATTTTATATTCTTTCTTCATTCTTTTAGTAAAGCGAGTACACAGAGATAGGTTAGTAGAACCAAATATAATGTCATCAACATATATTTGTACAAAAATAATATGACCTTTTATCTTTCTGAAAAACAAAGTATTATCAATTTTACCACGCTCAAAATTTTCAGAGTTAAGAAAAGAAGAGAGAGTGTCATACCAAGCCCGAGGAGCTTGTATTAACCCATAGAGAGCCTTATCCAACTTATATACATAATATGGATGCTTAGGTTCAGAGAACCCTGGGGGATGTTCATAATAGACTTCTTCATTCAGCTTTCCATTTAGGAATGCTGATTTGACATCCATTTGATATAGTTTGAAGTCTTTGTAAACTTCATAAGCTAAGAATAATCAAATTGCTTCGAGCCTAGACACAGGGGCAAAGGTTTAATCATAGTCTATGCCTTCCTCTTGTATCTATCCCTGAGCAACTAGTCTAGCTTTGTTGCGGGTTATAGTCCCATATTCATCTAATTTGTTTCTAAACACCCATTTAGTGCCTATAACAGATTTATCAGATGGTCGGAGAACGAGATTCCAAACTTTGTTGCATGCAAACTGTAACACCCTCGAATTTGTAAGAGCAACTAATTAAAATTTTTAAACATAACATCAAGTAAGGGACAAAACTTTCTCTTACGAATCAAAACTCTATATGCCTCAACTACGAATTCTATAATTAATCTTGACAATTATAAAACTCCAATAATATGCACAACTAAATTGAAGTCGGGTGTCACTTAACCTAATTACAAGATGTTCTCCATAACCTAGTGCGGAAGACTTCAACAAGCTACTCACTCCTTGGGCACACAAAAGGTACTCCTCCTTTCACTGAGATACTAGAACTATTCTCAACCGGGACCTGTTGCACATGCCGACAAATAAAAAGGTTAGGCTAACGCCTAGTGAGCTCAAGAGTTTTAGATGAGTAAATATCTTTAAAAAATAATGAACGTCGCTTAAGATCATAACCTTTCAATTGATGTACTTTAAACGTAGAGCAACTCTTTTCCAATGTCATGCACTTTCAAAGATGGAAACCTCATTTCAAACATGCTTTATAAATTGATGCAACTTAAACTAACTCGAAACATGAATATGAAATGACTCCCATTTAAGAAACGTGGATAAAACGTTATATCTCAAAACCCCCCAAAATGTGGGTGGGGCAAAATACTCGACCCATGATTCAACTTCAAAACCACATATACCGTATGTCCGAAAACATGGACACTAGGTCCAATACTCACGCGACCTTAAACATAAGGGATCTAACTACCCAAAACAAGGGGTTCACATAATTCATTCAAACCTTAATATACGAGGATGGAGGTCCAATATTAAGGCCCTCATTCATTGTCGACCATAAAGAACCAATGATAATAAAATATGACATCCTTTTATTTGAAATACTGATAGCCGACAACGGGGGAGACCCGCATCCGTTGAAAGTGGAGGAAACACAAAAGTATACCACCCAAGCAACGTTAATCGCATGACACCTCCCGACTCCTTTAACAAGTGTCACCCCAAGTCAGTTGACCTTGATGGATCATTTCGAAGAACTCCATCCCGAAGGCCCGACACACTTAAAGACTACCTCCCAGGAATTACTTCAAGCGGCGGAGTTCCTAGCGCCTACTCCCCCGGTAGCACTAACAAACTCAACCCACCTAGCAACCGCTTGTAAGTTTCCGGTCATAAAAGATGGGTGTCGGAGCTTAACCCCGCAACACCCAATTGACCTTCCCAAAACGGACTGACTTACGTGCCTATGGATCCAATGCAACACAATCTAACCTTACCGGACTACACATGAATGACCAAAGCACTCGAACCCGTAACCAACCTCAATACGCAATACAACGCATTAGTACGTACGTCTTGACTGGACTCTACAATGAGCCACATAAAACCGGACAAGTGTCCTCAAGACTCCTTTAAAACGTCATCGAGCCAAAATACTCAAAACCTCTTTTTGACCAATGATTAACGCTTTTCAAAAGAGTACGCAATTGACTCACTTCATGCAAGCACACCCTCAAAATACATGTGTAGACTTCAATGCAATTTAGAATTGGAACAAATTACTTTCCAAATAATTTTATGTCATTTTCTTCTTCAAAACGACCCATAACACGAAATTATGCATTTCTCTCAAAACAAACACTAAAAATGCCTTTTTAACCAAATAATTTCACTTGTGCAATAAATCACCAAACATACCCATTTATGACTCATTTATCACAAGGCCCAAAAATCCCCAATATGGGTGTTTTACAAAGTTTATAAAACCAAACTTCTCCAATAACCAAAACCCATTAAGTAACTCCACAAATGATAATTTCATGATAAACACATAAATACTTTAAAATAAACATTTTGGCATGTACAACGTTTTCACAAATCAACTTGAACTCACCTTGCTAGATTTAAATTAAATCTAGATTTTACCCCAACTTAAGCTTCCTTGAAGAAATTGAATCCACAAGCACAAACCTTCCAAAACCTAGATCCACACATTTCCAACCATAAATAATCATATTCAACCATATAGAAACATTCCCCAAACATTTTACATCAAAACCTCCATTTTGGTCAAAACCCTATTTTTGACCAAAATCTTACAAACCGAAATTGAAGGAATCAAACACTAGGAAACCATCAATGGAGAATTTATATCACTTAATATAGTTTAGAAATGGATAGGATGAACTTACCACTTAGGTTTTGGTGAAAACCTAGAAAACCCAAAATCTCTAGGTTTGGAGATGAGAACTTGATCTTCCATCAAAAGGTGAAATCACTAGTATGAGGTAGGGAAGGAAAACTCTAATATTCATGGAAAAGCCTCCAAAATCGATTAGGGTTTGTGCGGGAAGAAAGGGAAACGTTTTGGGTGAGAAATGGAATAGGGTAGAAATGGGAAATGAGAAGATTGGCTGAAAGATCGCACCTTTAAGGCTCTGGTACACGTGGGCGACATTGCCCATGCGACTATGACCATGTCAATGTCGCGGGGCATTGTCGCACAAGGTGTTCTGAGAGTACCCCTCCTCCTGCGACTTTGCCAGGCGACAGTGACACTGTCATAGTCGCTTGGCATAGTTGCCGGCATGTACCGAGCCCCGAAACGCGATTTTTTCAACGCCAACACTCCCGATACTCCAGGGGACCTTAAACAATGCATTACCCAACAAAACCCCACTGTTTACAAGTCACATAAATGTTCGGGTGACATTTACTTAACGAAAATTACGGGTGTTACAATCCTCACAACCTTAAAAGAGACTTCGTCCTCGAAATCTAGATTTCAATGAAGCGTTACCCATAGGATAGATTATCCCTAATCTATTTTCTAGGACCACTACCATAGCCCTTATGCTGATACTTATGACAGCAGCCCCCCCCTGGGCACATTACACTTATATCCGAGAAAACACTTAACTCACTAAAGTAGTCTTTACCCACAAGACTACGATTGTCTCCTAACCTTGGGTGACACTTACTACCTTAAGAGTAGTTTGTGACCTCAACTTCTCATTGGACAATACACCTCAGCTCAACATACTTCTGAACCCAAACCAAAGTTCAACATCAACCTCCAAGGAATCCTCTAAATTCTTAATACTCTGTTCTTGATATTGACAAGGTCGTCCTCCCGAGACGTACCAATACGCTCTCCATATAGTTGGTTAATGCAGATCCGGCTATCACTCAACTCCGATCTACTTTCAACCTCAAATATTCCATCACAAGATATTTACCATGTCAGGAAATCTTATACACATCGATACTTAATTACCAATATCTAATCTTCCTTTAAATTTCACCACCGCGAGGTTAACTTTTCTCATGATCTAATCAGGATACTTCCAAACATTCCAAGATTCATCTTCACAAAACGAGTCGACATCTAATACCAAAATGGTGACATCGAAAACGTGGGCATCCCGCCCAATACTTCATTCCAGAAGTATTGTCGCATTAAGGTTGATACCTAACAGAGGACTAGTGTTCCCAAGTCTTACGTCCCTAACGAACGGACCACAGTAATTCCTTTGCTCCCGGAAACTCACAAAGATGGCACACCGCCAATAAGTAGCACGACGTCAAAAGACCACGCAACCCATCAAGTCAAACCCAACTAGGCACAGATACTTACACAAGGCCTTACCCCGCAGGATTACCGAAACGTAAAGATCACCTCTTAGTTAACTGGAAAAACATGAATCTATTACCTCGATTATTCGTGCATGGACAGATTCATAACTGAAACCCACCAATCAAGGTTGACCACAAGTCGGATCATCCGACGCGTCAAATCCCAAGGACTCCTTAGTTCCTTAATTACAACTCCTTTCACGATAGGGGTTTAAATCTATAGGCCTAATAAACTCAAGGTTTTCAACTAATATGCCAATTTAAACTTTTATAAAACTTTCAAAAACATAAGCTTTATAACAATTAATCGTGCGATAAAATCCACTACCGATCACTCGATAGGTTGAAAGTTGATCACCGATGCTACACATATAAAACTATTTCCAAAATTCGTTTGATCAATATTTACGTTAATAAAACGGTAACAAAAGATGTGTAGCAAAATTTACACTATAAACATAAAAATAAATTCCTGCACCACAACACATGTAATAATGTTTGTACGACTCCAAAAGAGAACTTCACAATTTTAACTTTAAACTTTTCCCCCTTGAACCAAAAACGTTGTGGCATAAAATTCTCAACAACCCTATATGCATCCGTTTATTCCCCAAAGATCAGTAGAACGATGAGAAAGAAAATAATTTTTAAATCGAGTTTAAAACTTTGAATCGCACAGATGAACACATTTGACCAAAATAGTAACTACAACGACATGAATACCGCTAACTTGTTTAATGCATTGCGGAAAATTTCTAACAGTAAAATCAATAACCGAACTAACATGAATACTTTATATGCTTACTTACACCAACAATATAATTTAATCCAAATGCAAATAGTATACAATGATTGACATTTGTATAAAGCCCGAAGATAATTCACAAAATAATGAAACTTCCCAAAAACAACAGGTGAGATGACATCTATTAACAAAACTCATCAATTAACGCACACAAAATGCATATGTACACGTTCCCAGAATTTATTTACGCGGCACAAAATGTCGTAAGAATAGACACTATGAACCCAACTGAATTTTCATGAGACTCATTAGCGCTAAAATCAAGCGGTATCAAAATTTTCATTTTCCAACAAATAAGTATAAGACGACGATAAGTCTAAAAATGTCAAAATTCTAAAAACCGCAACGTAAGATAAAGTGACCATTTTCAGCAAAATATAATTGAGACACGACGCCCAACAAGCTCGTAAATTTACACACAAAAAAATTAAAACCCACACATTTCAAAGTATACTCACGTGCCCAAAAGGTTGCAAAACTATACCCCATAAATTAAACACGAGTCATACAGACCAAAATTCCCCAGAAAACTCTGACTCTAGAACAGGGGGACAACTCTTCCTTTAAAACCCGAACATATGTGAAGGAGATCTAATGTCAAGGCTAAAAATTTCACAGTGACCTGCCCAATATCCCAAATGACATTAAAACACGGATCTCACAATATCCGAAAATAATGTTAGACATGAAACGGGGATGAAGAGATTTTTGATGACAAATTGTGACCACGTGTAATAAAACAATTTCATGCATGTTTAAACTCACGGTCTAAAATCCGGCGCGTGACAAATATTTTTCAAATGCTCCATAATATAACTCACTTTATGATTCGGGAAATATGAGAAATAATCGATGCAATTTATTTTTAGAAATGAACTTCATGCATAAAATTGGTCGGCACTGGCATCCCGAATCACGCTCCTTAGTTCATACTATTGTCATCCGAATGCATCAAACATCTTAGAGCAACAATCCCACTAATTGGTTAACTTACAATTTCTCCTCGAAATAGAGTCGGTCTAACAAACTTATAGTTCTAATCCAACCAATAATTCTGATTCAAGATGATCAACTTCATGCGTCCAACGCACTTAACTACCACTCCGAAGTGGCATTGCTATAGACATCAATCCTTCCTTAGCTTCCTCGCTTAGAAACTCCCTCACTACCCCAACGGTCATCATACCAAGGTAGTTTAAGTATACACATGTAGCATGTAGGTTCACCATAACACTGGCCAGGTGCCATTATGAAAGTACTATACATGATCATCCTTGCGACCCTCGACAATTTTCCCGTTTCTAGCGACTCGATTAACCCTAAAATATCCTATCTTAATGTACCTAATGCGCCATCTCACTTACAATCACTTATAAGAACGCTAGTTTGAGTCTAGGCATCCAAAAATCAATACCTAAATCTCTCAAACTTAAGCTCTGATACCAACTTGTAACACCCACGAATTTAGTAAGAGCAACTAATTAAAATTTTTAAACATAACATCAAGTAACGGACGAAACTTTCTCTTACGAATCAAAACTCTATATGCCTCAACTGCGAATTCTATAATTAATCTTGACAATTATAAAACTCCAATAATATGCACAACTAAATTGAAGTTATGTGTCACTTAACCCAATTACAAGCTGCTCTCCATAACCTAGTGCGGAAGACTTCAACAAGCTACTCACTCCTCGGGCGCATAAAAGGTACTCCTCCCTTCACTGAGATACTAGAACTATTCTCAACCGGGACCTGTTGCACATGCCGACAAATAAAAAGGTTAGGCTAACGCCTAGTGAGCTCAAGAGTTTTACATGAGTAAATATCTTTAAAAAATAATGAACGTCGCTTAAGATCATAACCTTTCAATTGATGTACACGTAGAGCAACTCTTTTCCAATGTCATGCACTTTCAAAGATGGACACCTCATTTCAAACATGCTTTATAAATTGATGCAACTTAAACTAACTTGAAATATGAATATGAAATGACTCCCATTTAAGAAACGTGGATAAAACGTTATATCTCAGAACATCCCAAAATATGGGTGGGGCAAAATACTCGACCCATGATTCAACATCAAAACCACATATAACGTACGTCCAAAAACATGGACACTAGGTCCAATAGTCACGCGACCTTAAACGTAAGGAATCTAACTACCCAAAACAAGGGGTTCACATAATTCATTCAAACCTTAATATACGAGGAGGGAGGTCCAATATTAAGGCCCTCATTCATTGTCGACCATAAAGAACCAATGACAATAAAATATGACATCCTTTTATTTGAAATACTGATAGCCGACAACGGGGGAGACCCGCATCCGTTGAGAGTGGAGGAAACACAAAAGTATACCACCCAAGAAACGTTAATCGCATGACACCTCCCGACATCACAACCAGGTGCCCCTACGACTCCTTTAACAAGTGTCACCCCAAGTCAGTTGACCTTGATGGATCATTCCGAAGAACTCCATCCCGAAGGCTTGACACACTTAAACACTACCTCCCAGGTATTACTTCAAGCGACGGAGTTCCTAGCACCTACTCCCCCGACAGCACTAACAGTCTCAACCCTCCTAGCGAACGCTTGTAAAGTTCCCGGTCATAAAACATGGGTGTTAGAGCTTAACCCCGCAACACCCAATTGACCATCCCAAAACAGACTGACTTACATGCCTATGGATCCAATGCAACACTAGCTAACCTTACCGGACTACACATGAATGACCAAAGCACTCGAACCCGTAACCAACCTCAATACGCAATACATCGCATTAGTACGTACGTTAGGACTGGACTATACATTGAGCCACATAAAACCGGACAAGTGTTCTCAAGACTCCTCTAAAACGTCATCGAGCCAAAATACTCAAAACCTCTTTTTGACCAATGATTAACGCTTTTCAAAAGAGTACGTAATTGACTCACTTCATTCAAACACACCCTCAAAATACATGTGTAGACTTCAATGCGGTTTAGAATTGGAACAAATTACTTTCCAAATGATTTTATGCCATTTACTTCTTCAAAACGACCCATAACACGAAATTATGCATTTCTCTCAAAACAAACACTAAAATGCCTTTTTAACCAAATAATTTCACTTGTGCAATAAATCACCAAACATACCCATTTATGACTCATTTATCAAAAGGCCCAAAAATCCCCAATATGGGTGTTTTACAAGGTTTATAAAGCCAAACTTCTCCAATAACCAAAACCTATTACGTAACTCCACAAATGATAATTTCATGATAAACACATAAATACTTTAAAATAAACATTTTGGCATGTACAACGTTTTCACAAATCTACTTGAACTCACCTTGCTAGATTTAGGCTAAATCTAGATTTTACCCTAAATTGAGCTTCCTTGAAGAACTTGAATCCACAAGCACAATACTTCCAAAACCTAGATCCACACATTTCCAACCATAAATAATCATATTCAACCATATAGAAACATTCCCCAAACATTTTACATCAAAACCTCCATTTTGGTCAAAACCCTATTTTTGACCAAAATCTTACAAACCGAAATTGAAGGAATCAAACACTAGGAAACCATCATTGGAGCATTTATATCACTAACTTACCACTTAGGTTTTGGTGAAAACCTAGAAAACCCAAAATCTCTAGGTTTGGAGATGAGAACTTGATCTTCCATCAAAAGGTGAAATCACTAGTATGAGTTAGGGAAGGAAAACTCTAATGTTCATGGAAAAGCCTCCAAAATCAATTAGGGTTTGTGTGGGAAGAAAAGGAAACGTTTTGGGATAGAAATGGAATGGGGAGGAAATGGGAAATGAGAAGATTGGCTGAAAGATCGCACCTTTAAGGCTCTGGTACCCGTGGGCGACATTGCCTATGCGACTATGACCATGTCAATGTCGCGGGGCATTGTCGCATAAGGTGTATCGAGAGTGGTCCTCCTCCTGCGACTTTTCCAGGTGACAGTGACACTGTCATAGACGTTTGGCATAGTCGCTGGCATGTACCGAGCAATGAAACGCGACTTTTTTAACGCCAACACTCACGATACTCTAGGGGACCTTAAAAAATGCATTACCAAACAAAACCCCACTGTTTACAAGTCACAGAAATGTCCGGGTGACATTTACTTACCGAAAATTACGGGTGTTACACAAACTCAGTCAGCTTTTCTTGCTTGGCGCTGACCCAATTTGGATATCTAAGAGCATCATCAGTCTTCTTTGGCTCTGTAAGAGAAAGAAAATTAACAAAGAGATAGATGTTACCTGAACTTCTTCGTGTATGAATACCTGCATCAGGATCACCAAGAATTTGATCTATGGGGTGATCTTTGGTCCATCTTTGAGCTGCGGCATGATCGCTTACGTCAGGAGTTGGACCTTCAATAGGAATGTTCACTGATGAAGAAACTTGAGGTTCTTCAGCTATCAGATGTTGAGTGTCAGATAGACCATTATTTACTGAGAGGTTTTTAGGCAAGGAAAGATCTGATGGAGGGAGTGTGTTAAGTGATCAGCTGAAAACCAAGAGGTGGATTCATCGTTAGGAGGTATGATGTTTGGATCTTCATCAGCATTAGGAGAATTTGTATGGAGATAAGTGTTGAAGAGAGGTTCTATTTCTCTATAATGAGAGAACATCCAAGCATTCAGTTCATCATTCTCAGCGATAGGTTTAGAGTTCACTGATTTGGATTCGTCAAAGGTGACAAAATTGTTTCTTCTACCATTTGTCTTCTCTTGTTGAAGACTCTGTAGGCTTTGGAAATTGAGGAATAACCAAGAAAGATTCCATCATCAGCTTTTGGGTCAAACTTTCCAAGTGCATATTTGTTGTTTAAGATGAAACATTGACAACCAAAGATGTGAAGAAAACTGATAGAAGGTTTTCTTCCATGAAAGAGTTTGTAGGCTGTTTTGCTAAAACGTTTTACTATTAGAGACATGTTTTGAGTAAAACATGCAGTGTTGACAGCTTCTGCCCAAAACTGAGTTGGAAGATAAGAATCGTTGAGCATTGATCTTGCAGCTTCAATGATCGTTTGGTTTCTTCTTTCAGCGACACCGTTTTGCTGAGGAGTTCTTACTGAAGAGAAATTGTGAGAGTTTCCTTTGCTTTCAAAAAAGTTATTCAGGGAACTGTTTTTGAATTCAGTTCCATGATCACTTCTTATCGAGCGAACAATTAGATTATTCAGCACTTCCATCTTCCTAACAAAAGATATTAGTTCTTCTGGAGTTTCACTTTTACAGCGAAGAAAGATTACCCAGGTCTAGCAAAAGTATTCATCTACAATGACAAATGTATATTTCTTTCCAGCTATGGATTGGATATTAACAGGGCCAAATAAATCCATATGCAAGAGTTGAAGAGGATATGTCACTGAGGAAACTTGTTTTGATTTGAAACTAGCTTTAGTCTGCTTTCCTTTCTCACATGTTGAACAAAGAGATTCCTTGGCATATGAGTGCTGAGGAAGATCGGGGACTAGTTCTTTTGAGGAGAGAGAATTCAGTGTTTTGAAGTTGAGATGAGATAGCCTTTTGTGCCATAACCAATTGACATCTGAGGAGGCCTTAGAGAGAAAACAAACGTTTTCAGTGGTAGTAGAGTCCATGTCTATTACATAGACATTTTCCATGCGATAACCACTAAGAGCGACCTTTCCTTTTTCATTCATCACTGAACATGCTTTCTTGCAAAAGTGAACTTCGTAGTCTTTGTCACATAACTGACTGATGCTTAGGAGGTTATGCTTCAGTCCATATATGTAAGCGACTCTTTTGAAGGTAGTTTTCCCATTGTTGAGAACACCAAACCCTCTGGTATAGCCTTTTCCATTTCCACCAAAGGTCACTGAGGGTCCTTTTTCTTCCTTTTATTCAGTGAGCAGGTATTTTTGTTCAGTCATGTGTCGAGAGCATCCACTATCTAAATACCATATACCCTTTGATCCCTGCAAACATAAGAAAGATTAAGTTTTGATTGGTACCCACTTTTCAATGGGTCCAACAGTGTTAGTGGAGATGGAAGGTTCAAGAATCTTCACAGCATTTGAAGATTCAGTTTCAGTGGTAATCTTCACTTTGGTTATTTGATTAACCTTAGTGGCATTTTTTACCTTCGCAGATTTCTTAGCTTTGGTGACCTTCTTAGCCTTGGAGGCAATCATCTTCACTTTAGCTGTCTTTTCAACTTTTGTGGTAGTAGGACATTTACTAGCAATATGGTCAGTAAGTCCACAGTGATAACACTTTCTATAGACGAAATTTGCCTTAAGACTATGAGCATTTGAGTTAGAAAACTTAAGATGAGCAAGGCCAGCTCTAAGAATGCCCTTGGCATAAGATTTTGGAGGAACTTTCAGTTCTTCGCATTTCTTAGGCTTAATATCAATTTTCAGCTTTGGAGTTGATCTCTGAGAGATATTAGTTACAGAGTTGGAAGATTGATTTACTGAAGGTTTGGAATAGACTTTTAGTTTAGCTTTCTTGATAGCCTTCTGAGGATGATGAGAAATGGATTTCCCATTATCAGCGAGCTTAGAGCTCTTTGATAAGTCCTTAGGAATAAGATTGGAATACGAAGAGCAATGAGTAGAAGAAGTGACAGGGATAGAAGAGACAAACATTCCAAACTTAAGCATGAAACAGTCTCTGCTAGATTCATCTTTTTCAGGATGATAACCTAGACCAGTTTTGTCATTAGCAGGGATTTGAGCCCTGATAATTTAAGTGGTCTTGGTTGAAGATTTACACCATCCCTCAACAATTGCCTTTTCTTCTTTTAAAGCAGCGATGGCTTATTTGCGTTCAATGCTGATAATTTCATTGAGAATGACCTAATCTTTTAAACTTCCCTCTATAAGAGTTAGTTCTTTGATCCTTTCATGACATTTCTCTAATTGTTTAGTAAAATCAATATTCTTGTTTTCAGCTAGAGTTTTGCCATTTAGTGCATTGTACAAGTCTATTGTCAGCACATCTACTGTGAGACTTCTCTCAGCTTTAGAAAAGAGAGGGATTAGTAGAGATTGATACCTGAGAGGAGATGTAACTCATGGAAGTTCCTGTAGCTTCTTCCACTTCTTCTTTAATCTCAACCATAAGACAGAGATTAGCAACTTCTTCTTCATTAGAACTTGATTCTTCTGATTCATCCCAGTCATGCTCTTCAGCGATAAGACCTTTACCTTTTCTCTTAAAGTTTTTCAGCTTTTGATATTTTTCTTTCAGTTTAAGATATTTGGTATCTCAGGTTTTCCTGGAGGTAGAATGTTTGAAAACTTTCTTTGACCTGCATTCACTTGCAAAATGTCCAACTTTTTCACAGTTAAAGCAAGTAGCAGAAGCCTTATCAACATGGGTTGATTTTGGCTTCTCAGTTATAGAGAGAGGCTTATTTCTTCTGAAATTGTTCTTTCTTGCAAATCTTTTGAAGGAGTTTGTCAAGAGTTCTAAGGATTCATCAAACTCTGAAATATCAACGTCTGATAATTCCTCAGAGTCAGAATCTAACTCAGTGATAGTGAGAGTAGATCGCTGAGATGGAATGATCTCTGAAGAGACTAAAACGACAGGTGTGCTTTTGGAGTCTTTAGAATCTTTTATAAGATTCTTCTTCAGAAAATTTGATTGCTCATAGTTGAGCAATATTCCATATAAGGTGCTAAGAGAGAGAGAGAGAGAGAATTTAAGTCTTTTGTCAGCTTAAGACACATTGAGTGATTGTGCCAGCGTTCAGGAAGACATTCCAAGAATTTAGTTAAGACCTCAAAGTTAGAATAGGTCCTACCAACAGTCCTTAGATCAATGATTAGACAGTTAAATATCTGGTGAACATCAGATAGGGATTCATTCTTACCATAGATAAAACTTTCATATTGTCTTACCAAATTAATCTTTCTGGTTTCTTGGATTTCAGTGGTACCTTCATATTAAACACATATAGTGTCCCACATTTCTTTAGCAGTTTTCAGATGCATGATGGAATGGAAGGTTTCATCAGGCAGAGCCATTGAGATAATGGTTTTTGCCTTAGCATCTAAACCAACTTTCTTTTTATCTTCATCACTCCATTGTCTTATTTCCTTAATAGCATATCTTTCAGGGACAGCAGGAGTGGTGGCGGTAGCTGTAACTGCAGCTGTGATTGTAGAGGGTTCATAAGTGTCATTCACTACATATTTAGGTATAGTAGGATCTACACCTTCTAGAAATAGCATTATTCGATTTTTCCAGAGAGCAAAGTTATCTCTTCTAAATCGAGGAGGTTTTGAGAGAAAACCATTATCATAGTAGTTAGTGTTTGTATTAAGTGTCATAGTTTGAATAGCAAAGAAGAGAATAAAGCAAGATCTTGTTTATGAGATTAAACAATTTGCTCTGATACCACTTGTTGGTCCCGAAGGTGCTTAACATGTTTGTAGAAGGGGGGGGGGGTGAATACAAACACAAAATTTAAAGTTTAATAAATTGTTTATTGATAAATCAAAATACAATTTACAAGTTTGTTGCAGAATAAGATTACGTAAGAACCTAATGTAAACAAGCTTAAGAAACACTAAGATGGTTGCACAAGAATTAGAGAATGGGGATTGAAAGAATATAGAAAACAAGGATTTCTATATTTGTTAGAAAGATTGAAGGCTGAAGGCAACACTCAGATAGAGTCTTGATCTTTCTATTTATACCCTATACATTAAATGCATGGCAGGGTACTTTACACGTGTCCTTCTATGGTTGGTTGTATGCGTATGACTTTTGGAGACATGCTTTTGGCCGTATGATGAACAATGTAGATATCAGAGTTGCTGTACGAAATGTTGCAGAGGTATGTCTTTTTTGACACTCGTACTATGTGTGCATAGATAAGACAAAAGAGACTTGAGGTATAAGCAATGTGATCATTGATCGCTGAATATCTCTTCCTTCTTAGAGTTAGAAAGAAGTTCAGCTATCGCTGAAGCTTTTCCTCAGGCTTCTCCGTGTGTGAGTAGACTTGTCTTATTTTCGCTGATATCCGCATCAGATCATGAGTAGACTTGTCCTTTGTTCAACAACTTTGTCTTCGATTCAGCAGTTTACATGACAAATCATCAGCGATACTGAACATACTTAGTATTTAATCGCTGATGGTAAAACACTCATACATACAGAAGTTAAACGTAATTTTCACTAAGTATAGCAAAGGGTCATTATCAAATCACTGAGAGAGTTGGATCAACATACTGTCTCTTCATAAGCAACCTTGGACACTTTCGTGGAATGCTCTACCACAACAGTCACCGCTAAAACCGCCTTAGTGTCTCAAAGCACTGACTCTACGCTAGTAACTTCCCCATTACTCTCAGTGCCTCAAAGCACTGATGAGGTCGCTTCCCGCAACACCAGTTCCCCTTCTGTTGCACTACAATTTTCTCTACCCTTGCCTCTCCCTCAACATCTTTCATATTCACCACCGTACCAGCGACTGGACTCGCTGATACTTACGCATAACAACTGCAAGACTTCATGCGCATCAACATAGGACTTGACGGTCTCTCTCTCTCTCTCGGAGTCTCTCAGCATATACCAATGTCTCAGACTCCTCTCGAGCGAGACATGGAGTTTTATGGAGGACATAGTCACTTTGACTTATTCTCCGCACCATCAGGTATTCCACCCTCTCAAATCACTTCTTCCCAAATATCTAAGCCTGAGCATAGTTTTGCTCAACCTTCTTCTTTTCTTACAGGTCCTACTTTGGCCACCATCAACACCTCCCTCAAAGATGTCAGTGATCATGTGGATTATCTCTCCACCAACCTCGCCAATAACACCAGCGTCGTGAACACTGCCGGCAACTCCGTGAAGGATCTCTCTATTTCCCTCTCCTCCAAAGCTAACAATGCTCAACTCTCAGCACTAACGGAGGAGATTTCCAAGGTCAAGCAAGACGTTGAAAATAACACTTCAGCGCTGCAATCTCTCAGCAACAACGTCAGCTCACTCACATCTTCTGTCAACGATCTTAGCTCCAAAGCTGACACAACAAATCAAATCCTAACTGATGTGTTGACCCTCCTGAGGAAACCAGTTCCTGCTATCACTCCCTCTTTCATGGATGCAGATCGCAATAACCTTACCGTGGCTACCGATTTCATCCTTGAAGCGATGAAGGCCATCTCTGACCTAGAAGCCATGATGGAAACGTTGGAAGCTGGTGTTTGTTCCTTCTCAGTTGCTGTTGATGCTGCAATCACTCCCCCTAGTGATGATGACAAAGATGGGGAGAATGAAAATGATGAAAAGGAAGATGAAGACCTCCCTCATGCTGAGGGGGAGGATTTAAATAAAGAAGCTCAAGCCCCTCCTTCCTCTTCTAATGTAATTGTTGAAACTGAAGAAAAAGAGGAAGATGACAAGGAGGATGAAGAAGAGCTGGAACTTGATGACTCCAAGCAGGACTCCGGGAACGCTGAAGATAACGGTGATGAAGATGATAAATCTGCCTTATGGTTCAAACCTAACCCCATCAGCGTTCCTTCTCTTAAAGGAGTTGTCATCAACGAAGCAGGGGGAAGAACTGAGAAGACCCCTTCAGAGAAATCTTCCCAGGGCAAGCAAAATGAGTTAGCTGCCATTGGAAACCTGAAGATCTGTTTTACATCGGGGGGGGGGGGGGGGGGGGAGAAACCTTCTTAGGTATGCCTATCCATAATTCCCTATTCTGCTTCCACTTATTCTCACCTAAGACCTCTCCTACACATCTAACCTTTATCTCTCTCTTTCTACCAAACACTTAACTCCTTTTCTTTTTCATCCAACTAGTTCACTCCCCTGCTTGAGAGACAAGTTGACAACCAAATAATCCCAACAATCCGAGCTGAAGACCTTCAAATAATACCAATCTCTATATTAGAGACTGATGAACAAGAATAAGAAGAAGAAGAAGAATCATTGAGGTCACCCAAACAGACCCTCACGACTAATCCAACGGTATTAGGATGAACTACAAAGAAGATCAACGATGATTCAACAGCTTGAAAGCCAACGGCTCAAAATCCCTTCTCAACAAAGCACTGAAGATCTAGACTTCTTGACTCCCGAAGAAGGTGGAGAATCTATCAGGGATGAAAAATTATATGTTGTTTGCCAAAAGGATGCCAAACTTGCCCTTAAGGTATCATGGAACTTAGTCTTTGATTAAAGGCTGAAGAAACATCCGATAAGAGTTCAAGAAGCACTGTTGAAAGAAATTGAGAAGGAGGCCCAAAAAGAAAAAGTTGTCAGTGACTCTGAACTCGTTAGGTGCAAGAAGAAACTTGATCAGAGACTTGACCTAAGCCAAATTTCATCCGTAACAATAACAGGGAAGAGTCAAAAGAGATCAGTGACGGTGACTATGGAGGTATTCAGAATAGATGGCACAGTGAAGACAATGTTCCTGTCGAAGTTGGAAAATTTTGGTTTCTACGAGTGGTTAGAGTTCAGATAAGCGCTGAAGAAATCCAAATCCAAGTATAAAGGCCACACCGAATCTCTGGTAAACTTACTTATCGACAAAGTCTCTACAAGGATTAACATTCCTCTTCCTCTACCTCAGAATCCAAGACTAGCTAGACAAAAGAAACGTCCATCTACTTCTAACAACGAACTTGCTCTCCGAAATGAAATTGGGATCTAATTCTCCAGAGATGCAGTCGTTGGACCACCACAAGACCTATCAGCTCTAGACTTATCACTGCCACCTGGAGGACCTTTTGTTCCTGGGCAAGTGATAAGTGACCCCTATGGCTTAATCTTCCTTGACAATGGTGATTTTCAAAGATTTCAAAGAGTCTCAGAGATTCCTCTCTGTCCTCTTGCTCATCTTAAGGATCTTCTTTACTGCTGGTGCGACAACTCAACATCCGGGACTCTCATTATAACACCCTAAATATTAGGTACATTTAAAACTTAAAATTTCAGCAATATAACATCTAAAATATGGAGATTTATAAATCCTGTAAATATGAATGACTAAAACCCAATAGAGTTGGGGTAGTTGCATCAACAAAGTAGCGGAATAATAAGACATAATACACGACAACCTATTTAATCTAGAACAACAATTAAGACTAGATTAAAGGTCGGCGTCGCTATGACTTCAAAACACTCTTCTCTCAAGATTCCCAAAAAGCCCGGTCCTCCAAGAATCCTAGGTGTGCTCCTGGTAAATCATGGTGCCCTATGCACACCACTAGTAGGACCCGTGAGTCATTAAACACCAAACAAGTGTTAGGACAAAATCTAGAGATATTGCAAGAATTTAATATATTATAACGTAACAAATTCGATGTAATTAAATGTTACCAAAGTACCCGAAGGTTGGACCAATGCCAACATTCAATTTTTAAAACATGTTCCAAGCTTATAAAAATACACAAGAGGTATTTCTTGAAAGACAGGGGAGACCCGTTTCCATCTTGGGTGACAAGAACACGTAAATGGGGTCACCCGTGATGTTATTGGATTTCACCACATATCCCGGTTCTAGTTCCCATGCCATAACAGACATCACAATCCTCAAACCGTTTATGCCTCTAGTGCCTACTCCGCCGAGTTACACCACAAGGACTTACGGACATGGGTGCCTATCCAATCTAGACGAGTTGCACCTCAAGGACTTACGTCCCCTATTGCCTACCTGCTAGTGACCAAACAACCAACAATCATAACCACATATAAATATGCCATCTAAATCCTCGTGCACAAGGAAATAGACATTACTTCACATTTAGGTCATGACTAAATAAAGATAACATTTCTCATGAATAATACATTCTATTCTAAAGCATGATAATACACATTTCATGATCATTTTCATATGCATAATTCATTTGTCATAAAAGACACCATTAAATTATTATGACAAGCTTAACAACCAATATCATCATTAGTAACCAAAAACTCATTAACATGAAAGATGACTCTTTACCAATATGTAGTTTATTTTATGATTTTACATGCATATAACACCTCATTATAACATTAAATACCCTCTTCAAGAAAGAATACTCATGTACTAGTAAGCTTCCCAAAACCCTAGTTTTTAGGTTAACTTCAAATTAGCTATAATCATCACATTAGCAAATAACAACACATATTTATGGCAAATAGAGGTTAGGAGACTCACCAAATGAGTTTATGATGTAAAAACTCTAAAATGGAAAAACCCTAGAAATGGAGATGGAGTCTTGAGGTTGAAGATGAAGATGATGAGGTGGTAGATCGTTGAACCCTAGCTTTCCAAGCCTTTAGATAATGATTCCCACTTGAAGATTGGAGGGAAATGGTAGTAATAAATGTTGTAGGTCGGATTTAATGAAGAGGGAGAAGAAGAAAGTGTTTTAGGAGAATATGAGTAATGGGGCCGATTTCCCCCTTTTTAATCGACCAGGTGGTCGCGCGCGGATGCTCACGCGGAGATTCTCTCCAAGGACTGGAGTCGCGTGAAAACAGAGCCCCACGCGGATGGGGGCACGGTTCATGTCGCGTGGAAATCCACACGGAACACTGTTGTTCCCTTTGCCCTCATTCTCGGCTATAACGACCAACCCTCAACTAAGACAGATTTCAAGGTAGGATCATAAACTAACACTACACTATAAGCGAGCCATGGTTAAAAGGTAATATTTGCTTACTCAGAAATCGGGGTGTTACACTCATCAAATCCCTTATTCGAAAGGAAGCAACCCTTAGAAGACAGAAAGGAGAAGATATACCTGATCATATGATTGCTGAAGAAAAATTCCCTGAAATCCAACTTAAAGAAGAATCAACTTAGCTGATATGTGTATCCCACAATTAGTGTATAACAAGATGACAAGTACAATTCAATCAATCTCCATTTTTATTACAATCTTAGAAATCGATACAGTATATGGCTCTCAATATTTCTCTCTCTAGATATGAATGCGTATAACACTCTATGACAACTTCTAATCTAGCCATATCCCTATTTGACAAAAACACTTATATTACTAAACACTCACACAACATACACTTGACTTTGACTTTTTATTACAATTGACTTTGACTTTGCATGAGAGTTTGACTTGAGCTCTTTGACTTTTCTTGACTTCAGTCTTCAGTCTTATATGATCTTGTATCCAACATATTTGTGCACTAACAATCTCCACCTTTATATCAAAATCATCTTCAAAAAGATTTTGCAATACAATCTCCCTCTTTGATTAATCTTTAGCAACTTTAATCTTCCCCTTTGATAAGACAACTGATCTGTTAGCGCACAAATCTATTGGATTCAAGATCATCCAATCTGAAGATCGCAATCTGAAGCTAAAGCCGGAAAGTCGACTCTTAATATAAGTTTAATGTCGTTTGTAATAAAATGTCAAAGTTTAGTTTTTAGTATTTTATTATTGTTTCTAAATATCTAAGTTATTAGTTTAGATATTATGTTTGGTTTAAGTTAGGTGAGATATCTATTATCTCAAAAGATCATATCTGATAACTTGCCCAACACACAACAACAAAACACTGTTCATCAAGAGAGAAAACAGTTTGAGCTTCAAAGTGTAAACAATATCAACCACTGTAATCCTCAGTTTGTTAATCAAACAGGTTGGGTAATCTTTTATGTGTTTGTGTCGATAAGAACTTGATATATTGTGGACTGACAATTGGTATCAGAGCTTTAAAATAGATTCAGATCAAGTTTTATACGACCGACTCTATGTTCTTCATTCTCAAAATCATTTTCGAGTTTTAGAGTGTTTTAGGTGTTGAAATCGATCAGGTTGTGATCGATTAGTGTGCTAGATTGTTTGAGTAGTGTTTAATTTCATTATAGAGCATCAATCGATTCCAATTTTGTGATTTTGGTGTCTGAAGGTCGACTTCTAAAAACTCACTGTTCCATCGATCTAATTTTCAAAAAGTGATTTTTATTGAGATCAAGTGTTTATAATCTGTTCTAGAAGTGTTAGTGGTCGATTTGCCAAAGTTGGGACTAAAAATTCGATGTCTAGATAAGTTTATTGTGGTAAACAGTCGATTGTCGAAGGTACAGAGACGAACTCGCGAGAGTGCAAAAGTTGCGTCAGTTAATAGTCACTTTTGCGCCATCAACGTCTCGTGCAAAATTCCTTTCGCGCGACCAATTGCTAACGCAAAACTTGCTTTGCGCCATCAACACTTCGTGCAAACTTCAAATTCGCGTGAACTTCGACTCGCGCAAACCTCAACTTGCGCCACCTTTGTCTCGCGCAAATTTTTCGCGCAATTCTCAGATCTCAAGTTCGAAGTCACTTTTGCGCCAAACACCTCATAACGCAAAGTTGATTTTTGCGCCAACTCCTAGTAGCGTAAACCATCTTTTGTGCCACATACACCTCGCACGAACTTCTTTTGCGCCAGCTCCTTTTAGCGCAAACTTGTGCTTTTTGCGCCAATACAAGACTTACTCTTTTTCAATCAGAATGACTTCAAGAGAAACTCTAGCGATCGGAACTGACTCAAAGCCACCAGTACTCTTCAGGGGAGAGTATGAACAGTGGAAAGATTGGTTCATGGACTTCATTGAAAGACATGATTTGGGAGTTTTCATCAGGAAATCAATAGGAGAGGGAGTTATGGCACCAGTTTATGAGACTCGTACAGAAGGAACTGTGGCAACAGAGTTTAACTTAAGTTTGAGGAACTAGAAGGTGATAACCTTAAAAGAGCAAAAGGTGATAGATTAGCAAAGTCTTATATTCTTCAAGGCATTCCAAATGAAATAAACGTGAAGATAGACATCTATAAGGCCTCAGGCAAACAGATGTGGGATCAGCTAGAGAAGATGATGCTAGGTTCAAAGGTTGGGAACCAGCTCAAGATATCCAACTGCCTAAACAACTATGAAGAATTCAAAGACAGAGTTGGAGAGTCTCTAGAAGTAACGTACGACAGGTTTGTGACCTTGCTGAATGAATTAAGCAAGAACAAAGTCACTAAATCACAGATAGAGCTGAATGTCAAATTCCTCAGCATTCTCCAGCCTGAATGGAAGAGGTTTTCCAGACAAATGAAGCAAATCAAGGATCTAAACGAGATTCCACTTCTTGAGGTGTATGAAACCCTCAAACAAAATGAAGAAGAGGTGGATGAAATCTTGGATGAAAAGAAACATGGTGAGAAGACAGTTGCTCTTGTTGTGAAAAAGAAGAAAAAGAAGATGCTTATGTCTGAATCAAATGAGGTTGAAAATGAAGCGAACTCTGACTCGGATGACTGTGAACAACTAAAGTAGGCTATGCTTATGCTGACAAAGGATTTTCAGAAGAAGTTCTACAAGAAGCCAAGTTCAAACAGTCAGAGGTATTCTTCTGGTCCAAGCAACTATGTTCACAAGGAAAGGGTTGAAGGAAAGAGATTTGAAGGAAAGAGAGTAGAGGAAAGGAAGCCGAAAGAGAGAAGGTATCAGGCTGAAGGATCCAGTCAGTCAGAACCTCCAACCTGCTACAACTGTGGCAAAATAGGTCACTTTGCCAGAGACTGCCGAAGACCCAAAGTCAGAAACTCAGACTACTACAAGCATAAAATGCTTCTAGCCAAGAAACAGGAGGCTGGAAAGGCATTGATGGCAGAAGATGAGTACTGGCTTGATCAATCAGAAGATGAGAATGAAGAGAAGGATGAAACAGCTCACATGTGCTTAATGGGCAAGCAGGAAATAGAAGCTGAAGTTGATTCTGATGATGAGGAAAATGAGGTATGTGATTTAACTCAATCAGATTTCTTAAATCAAATGCATGCCATGTTGACTAAACTCGAAGAGTTAAAGTCGAAGCTTAAGCGAAAAAAAGGTGTTATCAATGACAAAAACCAATCAATATAGAAACTTAGCGAGGATATTACTGAGAAGAAAGTATTGATTGAGACAATGCATAAAAACTTTGATAACTGCGCTAAAGAAAAGACAATAATTCTCAAAGAAATAACTGAAACAAATTCTAAATTGAGAAAGAGTGAGTTTGATTTCAAAGAGCTTACGAAAATGTAATATTCGTGTTCCAAAGAAAACGAATCTTTACTTGCAAAATTAAAAGCTTTGGAAGAGAAGTTATACAAAATGGGTCAAACTGAACAAACCATTCATCTGAACAAACCCAAAGAGAAAATAGAGAGTTGGGGACTCAGATACGAGAATCCTCATTACCTTAAAAATGCTAAATCTGATGTGCCTGCACTTTATGATTTTACATTTATGAAAGTAGCTCGACGAATCCCTGAGCTTAAAGTTTTCTGGTCTGGACTGTCTAAAGAGGATGAAGCCAAGGAAACAGAAAAACGAAATAACACATCTAATATTCAACTTCCATTTCGTTATGCGAAGCTGAATAATAGTTATAATGATGATCCAATATATCAAAAGAAATCTCTTTCAAATGACTTCTTTCAGAGTTATTCAGTAAAAGAAATGGAGGCGAAGCCTATTAAAGGTAAACTATATGTCCCTCCTCTCATTTTGGAAAGTAAAATTTCTGAACTTGAGACATATTTAACAGATGAAAGACTTTTGATTGATATTGAACAAAAAGTTTTTTCAACTGTGCTTAAGAGTACTGTTCTTTCTAAATCATCAAAGGCTTCAAAATCTGATGACATGTTTGGTTCAATTGATGAAGGGTATGATTTTCTAAACTCTGACGGTGGTTTGGATGATTGTTTTGATCAATTTGATTTTCATGCCAAACTTCCTAATCTTTCATCTTTTGTTGTGAAATCTTTGGGAAAATCCAGTATGTTTGCTAAAGGCAAATCATCAACGAAAGTTGAGAAAACAGTTTCTGTGAAAACTAAGAATGCTAAAGGTATGAATAATAAATCTCAGCATTCATAGAAACCGATCACTACTGGTAACCCAAAGAAGAAGCATTCGTTTGTTGCTCAAAAGTCTAACTCACAAGTTTCAAATGTTTCAGATCTAAGCAAGAAAAGGATAAGAGTTAAGTCTGAATGGAAACCAAAACAAGAGATTGACAAGACTGATAAATCTTTTTGTAGTGTTGATTGTAATAAGACTACGCCTAGTAAAGATGTTTTGATTGCTGATGTTGCTATTTTGAAACCAAAACTTATCGTTTATCGCAAGAAATACTCTATGAAGCAATTATTTCAGTTATCTTTATCTGCTAGAAAGTCTTCATATTATGATAAACATGTTTATGCTTCTTGTCAAGATTCTGATGTTTGGTATGGCACTTATCATGTTCATTCTTATCATTCAAATTCTTCATTTGATTCTCAAAAGAAAAGAGGACCCAAATTTCAATGGGTACCAAAATCTTGTGCTAACACAGTTGGACCCAAATTCCAATGGGAACCAAAAGCTAAATCTGTGTTGCAGGAACCTAAAGTTTAAAGGGGAGCATAAAAAGTAGGCTTTTGAACAAACAGTTCAAAATCCGGACTTAAATGTCAAGAGGAGGCTTCTAAGTAAATCATCTTAGAACCCGTACTTCAACAAAATATGACTTCTAGACAAAACAGTATAGGACTCGTACCTCAACGAACAATGGCTCTTGAATACAACAGTTCAAGACCCGCACTTCAATGCTCAAAAGTCTTTACTCCAATTTTGTTTTATGGATATCTAAATCTCTTGTTTTGTAATTTCTCTTGTGCAGATCCGTCATATGTAGTACTTGGATAGCGGATGTTCCAAGCATATGACTGGACAGAAAGGGATGTTGACCAACTTTAAAGAGAAATACTGCGGAACAGTTAGATTCAAAATGATCAGTTTTCACCAATACTAGGTTATGATGATATGGTACATGACAAAGTCACGATCAAGAAGGTGAGCTATGTTGAAGGCTTAGGTCACAACCTGTTCAGTATAGGCCAGTTCTGTGACAAAGGCTTAGAGGTTAATTTCAAAGCCAAGAAGTGTTCTGTTAGCACTGAAGAAGGCAATGAACTCTTGGTCGGAACTTGAAAGTTCGACCTCTACACAATTAATTTGTCAAACGTCCAGACTGACAAGCAGGTATGTCTACTCTCTAAAGCCTCGATGCAGCAAAGCTGGCTATGGCATCGACGACTCTCTCACCTCAATTTTCGGTACATCAACAAGCTGGTCAATGGGAAGTTAGTGAAAGGACTTCCAAAGCTGAAGTATGAAAAAGAACACTTATGTGCAGCGTGTGAAAAGGGATAGATGAAGAGGGCTCCACATAAACCAAATCCTGAACCGAGTACAAGCGCTCCATTAGAGTTGTTGCATATGGATCTGTGTGGTTCGATGCGAACGCAAAGTCTATGCAGAAAGAAGTACATACTAGTTATCGTGGACGATTACTCGCGATACACTTGGGTCAAGTTTCTATGTTCAAAAGATGAGACACCTGATGTTCTCATCACATTCCTGAAGACGACCTAGGTGAATCTGCAAAAACCGGTCAAGTTTCTCAGAACAGACAACGACACAGAGTTCAAGAATAAAACAGTTCAAGAATATCTCGAATCGGTCGAGATATCACATCAATACTCTGCTGCTCGTACGCCTCAACAGAATGGAGTTTTCGAAAAAAGAAATTGTACGCTAGTCGAGGTTGCTCGTACTATGCTAAGTCAATCTGACTTACCTCTATTCTTGTGGGCTGAAGCTGTATCGACTGCGTGTTACACTCAGAATCGATTCATGATACACCGAAGATTCAAGAAGACTTCTTATGCGTTAATCAACAACCGAGCACCTACAATCAAATATTTCCATATATTTGGGTGTAAGTGTTTCGTTCTAAACGATAGAGAGAGTCTGAACAAGTTCAGTGCCAAGGCGGACGAAGGCATCTTCATTGGTTATTCATCTACATCTACTGTATTCCGTGTATACTTGAAGAAGTCAAAAACAGTTGTTGAAAGCGTAAACGTCACATTTGATGAAGAGATGGCTTCCGAACAACATAGTTCAGAAGTCGTGATAACCGGAGTACTAGCTTCTGGGAAAATCAGTCCAGAACCTGCGTCTCAAGCGATCAAATCAGATGAAGCATCAACGTCTACTAATCATTTATCTGATTTAGATTTATTATTTGAACTATTTTATGATGAATTTCTTGGATCTAATGTACAGAAATCTGTTGTGGTTGACAGGATGGAAGACTCAACGACTACTCATCCAACCAGTTCAGATATCTCTACTGAATCCAACTCCTTGATTCAGCAAGAAATTCCAGTTCAAATGCTGACTCCAATAGTTGAAGCTATGATCAATAATGAAGAGACAGAAGTTGCTGAACAAGCTGTATCTACTGAGACTTCTGCACCTACTACTTCAACTGCAACCATCATTCCTCCTGAAAAACCTGAAGAAGGTACCAGTGGATTCTTAGATGATAATATTGATATATATTCATATAATCCACTACCTCATGAACATAAATGGACCAAAGTGCATCCGATAATCCATATCATTGGCGATCCGACAAAACCGGTGCAAACTAGGTCAGCGTCAATGAATATGTGTATGCATGAATCCTTTCTGAGCAAGATCGAGCCTACTCGTGTATCAGAGGCTCTTGCCGATTCAGACTGGGTGACTGCAATGCAAGAAGAGCTGAATCAGTTCGACGCACTTAAAGTCTGGAGACTCGTACCCAAACCTCAAGGTAAAACCATTATAGGTACGAAATGGGTTTTCAAAATGAAGAAAGATGAAGATGGTACCATTATCAGAAACAAAGCAAGACTTGTAGCCAAGGGATATAGGCAAGAGGAAGGAATAGACTACAACGAGACGTATGCTCCTGTGGCGCGTTTAGAGGCAATTCGAATGTTTTTGGCCTACGCAGCTCACAAGAACTTCACTGTCTTTCAAATGGACGTGAAGACCGCCTTTCTGAATGGCATTCTAAAGGAAGAAGTCTACGTCTCGCAGCCAGAAGGCTTTGTCAATCAAGAGAAACCGAATCATTTCTACATTCTCGACAAAGCACTCTATGGACTGAAACAAGCTCCTCGCGCCTGGTATGATGTCCTATCTCAATTTTTAGTCAAGTCTGGTTTTTCAAAAGGTACGGTAGATACCACTTTGTTTATTAAAAAGGATAAAGCCTATATCATTCTAATTCAAATCTATGTCGATGATATTATTTTTGGCTCTACAAATCCTAAGTACTGTAAGAATTTTTCAAATCTTATGGTGTCAAGATTTCAGATGAATATGATGGGAGAGATGAATTTCTTTCTCGGATTACAAGTCAAACAATTTTCATCGGGAATTTTTATCAATAAATCAAAATACATTCTTGATATTCTTCGGAAGTTCAAAATGGAAAATTCTTAACCGATTGGTACCCCAATGGCACCAGGTACTAAGATCGGCACCGATCCTTCTGGAAAGGCTGTTGATGTTAGGACTTACAGAGGGATGATAGGTTCTTTGATGTATCTTACTTCTAGTAGGCTGGATATAATGTTTTCTACATGTTTATGTGCTAGATATCAGGCTAATCTCAAAGAAATCCATTTGTCTGCAGTTAAGCGCATTTTTAGGTATCTGAAGGGGACTGCAGATCTTGGTTTGTGGTATCCTAAAGATACTAGCTTTGAACTAACAACATATACAGATGCAGATCATGCTGGTTGTATGTTAGACAGGAAGAGCACGTCAGGTCATATACAGTTCCTCGGTGATAAACTCGTAAGTTGGGCATCGAAGAAACAACTTTGTGTATCAACTTCAACGACCGAAGC
Organism: Arctium minus; assembly: GCA_954870635.1. Taxonomy (NCBI): domain Eukaryota; kingdom Viridiplantae; phylum Streptophyta; class Magnoliopsida; order Asterales; family Asteraceae; genus Arctium; species Arctium minus. The sequence continues at coordinate 114,236,152 of OX941080.1, read as the reverse complement.
AGAATATGTAGCTGCTGCTAGCTGCTGTTCTCATGTCTTATGGATGACAACACAACTGCGTTACTACGGTTTTCACTTCAACAAAATCCCGATCTACTGTGACTCAAAGAGCGCCATCGCAATAACCGTGAATCCTGTTCAGCACACCAAGACCAAACTCATAGATGCCAGGTATCATTTTATCAAAGATAATGTCGAAAAAGGAACAATTGAACTTTTCTTTGTAAAAACTGATTATCAGCTTGCAGATTTGTTTACCAAACCTTTAGACGAAAATAGGTTCAACTTTCTTGTCTCTAAGCTTGGTATGCGAAATCTTAAGACATAATCAGTAGTTACCTATCAAAGTTTTCTAATTGTATACTTTTTCATCATTTCTTCATTCTTATTTCTGAATGATATTTGCACTTCAAATATTCTGTTCATGGTCCAAGGGGGAGTATGAGAAGAAATTGACAGATGGTCAATATTAATTTGAGGAGAAGACTCACTAATTTATGCATTTACCTTTTTAATGTCAAAATTTTTGTGATGCATGATTTTAGGGGGAGTTTTACAAGTCAAAGGAGTATGGATATGACTTCGATTATTTCAGATCAGAACTCGTACTTTCATTGTTTTTCTACTTTTTGTCATTTTAATTTAAGTGAATAAATTTTCTTTGACTATGACATAAGACTTTTGCAGTTTTTGAGAGATGTTTACAAGATCATATCTTTATGACTTTAAGCTTAGCTTCATGAAATGCAAGATTGCACGTAAAGGTATAATCCTTTATCTTAATCTCATATATGGTTGAAAGAAGGACAACTTTCAATCATAGAAAACATTGTTCTTAAAAGTTCAAACCATTTCCTGAATCTCAAACCGATTTCATGAATTGGAAGTGTGATTTTAAATGGTTTCAAGATCTATTTGAGCTTTAACTGAAATAGTTAAACCAAATTGAGCATCATATGCATCATAGGAAAACATGATTTCATTGTGCTAGGACTTAACACAACTTCTATGGAATCACGTTAACCAGTGATTTCTACCCAAGAGGTTAATCCTTAGTGATTAAGTATGAGAAATGAAAAGAAATGAGTGTGGTTAGAGTGAGCGTAATGTTTAAAAGAAAGAGGGTGTGAGAACAGAGTTAAAAGAATATCAGAACTCTGCACCAAACTACTTTCTGAGTCGGGCAACCATAATTCTAGTGTTTCACAACTTTTTGGTGAACATTATTGAAACAGGCAACTAGCCCATGCCAACTCTTGATCAAACCTCACCAACTACTCATTTTCTTCTCAAAAGGAAAGTGTTTCACATTTTCAAAGGGGAAGCAACACATTTGCTATCTGATTTTCATTTGGAAAATCTGGATATTGAAAAGAAGGAAGTCTGTCCCACCTTCGCACTTCAATCATGCACATTGAGTCTGTGTTTAACTTACTGTTGTCTCAGTGGTTTACACAATTTTGAGCCTTATAAGCAATCATCAAGTGCTTAATTCTTTCTATCACATGCACGAACACACAAGGAATTTGTTTCTTTGTCATAACGTTTATAGAAATTACCTTTGTGGTGTTTCGATGATTGAATGGAAGCCCTGGGGGATTCAACATCAAAAAGCTCCTTTCCAATGTGTATTCGTTACACACAGTGACTTAGTGTTACTGACAGACATTTTAACTGATTCATTTGTTGATTCAGGTGTTACACACTTATTTTGTCTAGATTTGCAAAGATTTGGATGAATATCTTTTGAATTGATGGATCAGAGGCTCGAAATGAAAGACATTTCTTACTCAGAGTTTTGATGAAATCGTTTCTCTATTCATCAAAAAGGGGGAGAACCTAAAGCCTGAAGAAATGTCCATTACATTACAAGATTAAAGAAGAGAAAGCTAACCAATAAATGCAAGAGACTAAAGCATTCTGAGCTAAAACGTGGAGATTGTTACTTGTTGAAGACTAAGAGGGAGATTGCATCTTCTGAGTTGAAAGAGAAGACTGAATTGCTAAAATATTTTTAGTAATGATCTTGATCCAAAGGGGGAGATTGTTAGCGCACAGATCTATTGGATTCAAGATCATCCAATCTAAAGATCGCAATATGAAGCTAAAGCCGAAAAGTCGACTAAAGTCTAATGTCGTTTGTAATAAAATGTCAAAGTTTAGTTTTTAATATTTTGTTATTGTTTCTAAATATCTAAGTTATTAGTTTAGATATTATGTTTGGTTTAAGTTAGGTGAGATATTTATTATCTCAAAAGATCATATTTGATAACTTACCTAACACACAACAACAAAACACTGTTCATCAAGAGAAAATAGTTTGAGCTTCAAAGTGTAAACAATATCAACCACTGTAATCCGCAGTTTGTTAATCAAACAGGTTGGTTAATCTTTTATGTGTTTGTGTCGATAAGAACTTGATATATTGCGGACCGACAATTGGTATCAGAGCTTTAAAATAGATTCAGATCAAGTTTTATTCGACCGACTCTGTGCTTTGATACCAATTGTCGGTCCATAATATATCAAGTTCTTATCGACACAAACACATAAAAGATTAACCAACCTGTTTGATTAACAAACTGTGGATTACAATGGTTGATATTGTTTACACTTTGAAGCTCAAACTGTTTTCTCTCTTGATGAACAATGTTTTGTTGTTGTGTGTTGGGTAAGTTATCAGATATGATCTTTTGAGATAATAGATATCTCACCTAACTTAAACCAAACATAATATCTAAACTAATATCTAAACTAATAACTTAGATATTTAGAAACAATAATAAAATACTAAAAATTAAACTTTGACATTTTATTACAAACGACATTAGACTTATATTAAGAGTCGACTTTCCGGCTTTAGCTTCAGATTGCGATCTTCAGATTGGATGATCTTGAATCCAATAGATCTGTGCGCTAACAATCTCCCCCTTTAGATCAAGATCATTACTAAAAAGATTTTAGCAATTCAGTCTTCTCTTTCAGCTCAGAAGATGCAATCTCCCTCTTAGTCTTCAACAAGTAACAATCTCCAGGTTTTAGCTCAGAATGCTTTAGTCTCTCGCATTTCTTAGTTAGCTTTCTCTTCTTCAATCTTGTAATGTAATGGACATTTCTTCAGGCTTTAGGTTAACTGATCATCTTCAGAAAAATAAACATTGAAGCACAATCTCCCCTTTAAGCTAAAAAACAATCTCCCTTTTCTTGGATAAAAATTGTCTTAAAAACAGTAACAATCTCCCCCAAGGTTGTAAAAACCTCTTTCAAACTTCGGAAAGAAATTACCTTCAAATTCAGCTTGATTTGCTTCAGCAAATTAATCTTCAAGGAAAATTTCAGCAAATTTCCCACAAATACTCTAAAATCTTTGAACTTTCTCTTTCAGCTCTGAATAATCTTTACATATCTTGCATTCTTTGAAACATTCTTTCAACAAACTTTCTTCAAATCGTCTTTCTTGAAATGATTTTTTTTCTTTAAATTTCAACATTTCTTTAACTTCTCCCATAACTAATACAAACTTTTCTTCAGTAAACATTTATTGAACAAATCTTCTCCCCCTTTTTGATGATTGTAGCACAGCAACCATCAAAACTGTTCCAAGAAATGTCATTAATCTTTCTGACCATTGATCTTTCATTACTGAGCCTCTGATTATCCGTCTGTTAGAGCACAGTCTCATTAGATTCAAGATCATCCAATCTGTAGATCGCAATCTGAAGCTAATGCCGGAAAGTCGACTCTTAAATATTAGTCTAATGTCGTTTGTAATAATTGTCAAAGTTAATTTATATTGTGTTTAAGTAATTTAGTTAGTTGTTAACTAAATATCTAGATATTATTCTAGATATTATGTTTAGTTATTATATTAGTTTAGTTTCATTATTGTTTAATCTTGCAAGTTGTTTTTGCAAGTTGGTTGATAGTGTGTTGTAGAAGCAAGTATCAGATGAGATCTAAGAGAGAACACACACAACAACACACACACCCAAGGTGTAAACTAGAGAGCTTCTCAAAGATCAAACCTTGTAATCGTTGTTATTAATCAAACAGGTTGGTAATCGTTTATGTGTTTGTATCTATAAGAACTTGATAGTATTGTGGACCGACAATTGGTATCAGAGCCTGAAAAATAGATTCAAATCAAGTTTTTATAAACTCGACTCTATGTTCTTCATTTCAAAATCATTTTCGAGTTTTAGTGTGTTTTTGGGGTTCAAATCGATCAAGTTGTGATCGTATAGGGTGCTAGATTGAGTTGGTGTTGTTTGATTTCAGTATAGCACTTATATCGAGTTCCAATTTTGCGATTTTTGTGTCTGAGTTTACGTTCAAATATCTCACTGTTCCATCGATCTCCTTTTCAAAAAGTGATTTTTATCGAGATCGAGTGGTAGCAATCTGTTCTAAAACTGTTAGTGGTCATTTTGTTAGAGTTTAGAACTGCTAATCGAAGATCAAACAGGTTCTTAGATCAATATTTCAAAGACAAGGACGAACTCGCGCAAAGTTCAAACTTGCGCCAGTTCATAGTCAGTTTTGCGCCATCAACTATTAGCGTAAACTTGACTTTTGCTCCATCAACACCTCGCGCAAAGTTCCTTTTGCGCGACCATCGTCTCGCGCAACCCTCAATTCGCGCCAACAACTGCTCACGCAATCCTCAACTCGCGCGACCTTGAACGTGTGCAAACCTCAGTTCACGCGACCAACTTCTCGCACAAACCTCAGTTAACGCAAAGTTGACTGTTGCGCCAACCACTTCTCGCGCAAATATCTGTTTCGCGCCACCTTCTCTTCACGCAAAACACTTTTTGCGCCAGCTTCTTCTAGCGCAAAGTGTTACTTCGCGCCACAGACATCTCGCGCAAATCTCTTTTGCGCCAGCCACTATTAGCGCAAAGTTTTCCTTTTACTCCAATACAAGACTTAGTCTTTTTCAACATTCAGAATGACTTCAAGAGAATCTCTAGCAATCGGAACTGATTCAAAACCACCAGTACTCTTCAGGGGGGAGTATGAACAGTGGAAAGATCGGTTCATGGACTTTATTGAAAGACATGAGTTGGGTGAATTCATCAGGAAATCGATAGAAGAAGGGGTTATGGCACCAGTTTTGGAGACTCGTACGGAGGGAACTGTGGAAACAGAGTTCGAACTTAAGAATCATGAACTAGAAGGTGAGAACCTAAAAATACCAAAAGGTGATAGATTAGCAAAGTCTTATATTCTTCAAGGAACTCCAAATGAAATATACGTGAAGATAGACCGTTATAAGGCCTCAAGCAAACAGATGTGGGATCAGCTAGAGAAGATGATGCTAGGCTCAAAGGTTGGGAACCAGCTGAAGATATCCAACTGCCTAAAAAATTATGAAGAATTCAAAGGCAGAGTTGGAGAGTCACTAGCAGAAACATACGACGGGTTTGTGACCTTGGTGAATGAACTAAGTAAGAACAACGTCAACAAATCGCAAATAGAGTTGAATGTCAAATTCTTAAGCATTCTCCAGCCTAAATGGAAGAGATTTGCCAGGAAGATGAAGCAAATCAAAGATTTGAACGAGATTCCACTTAAAAAGGGTAAATCTGAAGTGCCTGCACTTTATGATTTAACATTTTTGAAACTAGCTCGAAGAATCCCTGAGCTTAAAGTTTTCTGGACTGGATTGTCTGAAGAGGATGACGCCAAGGAAACTGAAAAACGAAAGAAATCATCTAAGGTTCACCTTCCATTTTATTATGCGAAGTTGAATAATAGTTAGAATGATGATCCAAAATATCAAAAGAAATATCTTTCAAATGACTTCTTTCAGAGTTATTATGTAAAAGAAATCGAGGCGAACCCTATTAAAGGTAAAATTTACGTCCCTCCTCTCATTTTGGAAAGTAAAATTTCTGAATTTGAGAAATCTTTAACAGATGAAAGACTTTTGATTGAGATTGAACAAAAAGTTTTTTCAACTGTGCTTAAAAATGCTGTTGTTTCTAAGTCTTCAAAATCTAAAGATAGTTTTGGTCTAGCTGATGGAGGGTATGATTTTCTAAACCCTGACGGTGGTTTGAATGATTGTTTTGATCAATTTGACTTTAATGCGAAATTTCCTAATCATTCATCTTTCGTTGTGAAAACCTTCGGATTAACCAGTACGTCTGAGAAAGGTAGAAAATCAACGAAAGTTGATAAATCAGTTTTTGTGAAAACTAAGAATGCGAAAGGTAAGAATAAATATCAGCATTCATAGAAACCGATCACTACTGGTAATCCGAAGAAGATGCATTCATTTGTTGCTCAAAAGTCTAACTCACAAGTTTCAAGTGTTTCAGATCTGAGCAAGAAAAGGCCAGAAGTTAAATCTTAATGGAAACCAAAACAGGAGACTGACAAGACTGATAAATCTTTTTGTACTATTGATTGTAATAAGATTTCGCCTATTAAAGATGTTTTAATTGCTGATGTTGCTATTTTGAAACCAAAACTTGTCGTTTATCGCAAGAAATATTCTATGAAGCAATTATTCCAGTTATCTTTATCTGCTAGAAAGTCTTCATATTATGATAAACATGTTTATGCTTCTTGTCAAGATTCTGATGTTTGGTATGGAATTTATCATGTGCACTCTAATCATTCTAATGCTTCCAATGAAATTCAAATGAAAAACGGACCCAAATTTCTATGGGTACCAAAATCTTGTGCTAACACAGTCGGACTCAAATTTCAATGGGTACCAAAAGCTAAATCTGTGTTGCAGGAACTCAAAGTTTAAGGGGGGGCATAGAAAATAGGCTTTTGAACAAATCAGTTCAAAACCCGGACTTAAATGTCAAGATGGAGGCTTCTAAGTATTTAAGCTTAGAACCCGTACTTCAACGAAGTATGACTTCTAGACAAAACAGTCTAGGACTCGTACCTCAAAGAACAATGGCTCTTGAATACATCAGTTCAAGACCCACTCTTTAATGCTCAAAAGTCTTATCTTAAAATTTTGTTTTATGGTTTAACTAAATATCTTGTTTCGTAATTTCTCTTGTGCAGATCCGTTATACGTGGTACTTGGATAGCGGATGTTCCAAGCATATGAGTGGACAAAAAGGTATATTGACCAACTTTACAGAGAAGTATTGCGGAACAGTTAGATTCGGCAACGATCAGTTTTCACCATACTAGGATATGGTGATATGGTACATGACAAAGTCACGATGAAGAAGGTGAGCTATGTTGAAGGCTTAGAACACAACTTGTTCAGTATAGGCCAGTTCTGTGACAAAGGCTTAGAGGTCAATTTCAAAGCCAAGAGGTGTTCAGTTCGCACTGAAGAAGGTGAGGAACTCTTGGTCGGTACGAGAACATCCGACCTCTACACAATCAATTTTTCAAACATACAGACTAACAAGAAGGTTTGTCTACTATCGAAAGCCTCGATGCAACAAAGCTGGCTATGGCATCGACGGCTCTCTCACCTCAACTTTCGGTACATCAACAAACTGGTCAGTTGTAAGTTAGTGAAAGGACTTCCAAAGCTGAAGTATGAAAAAAAACACTTATGTACAACGTGTGAAAAGGGAAAGATGAAGAGGGCTCCACATAAACCAAAGTCTGAACCGAGTACAAGCGCTCCGTTAGAGTTGTTGCATATGGATCTCTGTGGTCCGATGCGAACGCAAAGTCTAGGCGAAAAGAAGTACATACTAGTTATCGTGTACGATTACTCGCGATACACTTGGGTCAAGTTTCTACGTTCAAAAGATGAGACACCTGATGTTCTCATCACATTCCTGAAGACGACCTAGGTGAATCTGCAAAAACCGGTCAAGTTTCTCAGAACAGACAACGACACAGAGTTCAAGAATAAAACAGTTCAAGAATATCTCGAATCGGTCGAGATATCACATCAATACTCTGCTGCTCGTACGCCTCAACAGAATAGAGTTGTCAAAAAAAGAAATCGTACGCTAGTCGAGGTTGCTCGTACTATGCTAAGTCAATCTGACTTACATCTATTCTTGTGGGCTGAAGCTGTATCGACTGCGTGTTACACTCAGAATCGATCCATGATACACCGTAGATTCAAGAAGACTTCTAATGCGTTAATCAACAACCGAACACCTACAATCAAATATTTCCATATATTTGGGTGTAAGTGTTTCGTTCTAAACGATAGAGAGAGTCTGAACAAGTTCAGCGCTAAAGCGGACGAATGCATCTTCATTGGTTATTCATTTACATCAACTGCATACCGTGTCTACTTGAAGAAGTCAAAGACGATTATTGAAAGCGTCAACATTATTTTTGATGAAGAGATGGCTTCCGAACAACATAGTTCAGAACCCGTTATAACCGGAGTACTAGCTTCTGCGCAAATCAGTCCAGAACCTGCATCTCAAGCGATCAAATCAGATGAAGCATCAACGTCTACTAATCATTTATCTGATTTAGATTTATTATTTGAACTGTTTAATGATGAATTTCTTGGATCTAATGTGAAGAAATCTGTTGTGGTTGACAGGATGGAAGACTCAACGACTACTCATCCAACCAGTTCAAATATCTCTATTGAAATTGCAGTTCAAATGCCGACTCCAACAGTTGATGTTGTGGTCAATAATGAAGAGACAGAAGTTGCAGAACAAGTTGAACCTGCTGAGACTTCTGCACCTACTACTTCAACTGCAACCATAATTCCTCCTGAACTATAAGAAGAAGGTACAAGTGGATTCATAGATGATAATATTGATATATATTCATATAATCCACTACCTCATGAACATAAATGGACCAAAGAGCATCCGATAAGCCAGATCATTGGCGATCCAACAAAACCAGTGCAAACTAGGTCAGTGTCAATGAATATGTGTATGCATGAATCCTTTCTGAGCAAGATCGACGCTACTCGCATATCAGAGGCTCTTGCCGATTCAGACTAGGTGACTGCAATGCAAGAAGAGCTGAATCAGTTCGACGCACTTAAAGTCTGGAGACTCGTACCCAAACCTCAAGGTAAAACCATTATAGGTACGAAATGGGTTTTCAAGATAAAGAAAGACGAAGATGGTACCGTTATCAGAAACAAAGCAAGACTTGTAGCCAAAGGATATATGCAAGAGGAAGGAATATACTACGACGAGACTTATGCTCCTGTGGCACGTTTAGAGGCAATTCGAATGTTTCTAGCCTATGCAGCCCACAAGAACTTCACGGTCTTTCAAATAGACGTGAAGACAACATTTCTAAATGGAATTATCAAGGAATAAGTCTACGTCTCTAAGCACTCTATGGACTGCAACAAGCTCCTCGCGCCTGGTATGATGTCCTATCTCAATTTTTAGTCAAGTCTGGTTTTACAAAAGGTACGGTTGATACCATTTTGTTTATTACAAAGGAAAAAGCCGATATCATTCTAATTCAAATCTATGTGGATGATATTATTTTTGGCTCTACAAATCCTAAGTACTGTAAGAATTTTTTAAACCTTATGGTGTCAAAATTTCAGATGAATATGATGGGAGAGATGAATTTCTTTCTCGGATTACAAGTCAATCAATTTTCATTGAGGATTTTTATGAATCAATCAAAATACATTATTGATATTCTTCGGAAGTTCAAAATGGAAAATTCAAAACCGATTGGTACCCCAATGGCACCAAGTACTAAGATTGGCACCGATCCTTCTGGAAAGGCTGTTGATGTTAGGACTTATAGAGGAATGATAGGTTATTTGATGTATCTTACTTCTAGTAGGCCAAATATAATGTTTTCAACATGCTTATGTGCAAGATATCAGGCCAATCCTAAAGAATCCCATGTGTCTGCAGTTAAGCGTATTTTTAGGTATCTGAAGGGGACTGCAGATCTTGGTCTGTGGTATCCTAAAGATGTAGATCATGCTGGTTGTATGTTATACAGGAAGAGCACGTAAGGTCATATACAGTTCATCGGTCATAAACTCGTAAGTTGGGCATCGAAGAAGCAACTTTGTGTTTCAACTTCAACGAACGAAGCAGAATATGTAGTTGTTGCTAGCTGCTGTTCTCAGGTCTTATGGATGAGAACACAACTGCGTGACTACGGTTTACACTTTAACCATATCCCGATATACTGTGACTCGAAGAGCGCAATCGCGATAACAGCTAATCCTGTTCAGCATACAAAGACCTAACACATCGATGTCAGGTATCACTTCATAAAAGATCATGTTGAAAAAGGAACAATTGAACTTTACTTTGTAAAAACTGATTATCAGCTTGCAGATTTGTTTACCAAACCCTTAGACGAAAAGAGATTCAATTTTCTTGTCTCTAAGCTTGGTATGCTAAATCTTAAGACCTAATCGGTAGTTACCTATTAAAGTTTCTTATTGTAAATTTTTCTTCATTTCTTCATTTCCGCAAGATATCTGCACTTCAATATTTTGTTCATGATCAAAGGGGGAGTATGTGAAGACATTCATTGTTATTTTGAGGGGGAGCTCACTAATTTCTGCATTTACCTTTTATGCCAAATTTTTGTAACGCATGATTTTAGAGGGAGCTCGTCAAATCAAAGGAGTTTGGATATGACTTCTGATTATTTCTGATCAGAACTCGTACTTTCATAGTTTTACTGCTTTTTGTCTTTTCAATATAAGTGAATAAATTTTGCTTTGACATAGACATAAGACTTTTGCAGATTTTTGAGAGATGCTTACAAGATCATATGTTTATGACTTTAAGTTTAGCTTCATGAGATATAAGATCGCACGTAAAGGTATAATCCTTTATCTTAATCTCATATATGGATGAAAGAAGGATAACTTTCATTCATTGAAAACATGTTTTTAAATGTTCAAATCACTTCCCGATTTTTCATCAGATTTTATATTTTGGGAGTGTACTTTAAATGTTTTACATGAGCTTACATATTCTTTATAGGATATACGGGATCAGTGTGCTAGGACTTACAAGAAACTTCTATGGAATCACCTTAACCAGTGATTTCTACCCACGAAGTTAATCCATAGTGATTGAGTGTGAGAAATCAAAAGAAATGAGTGTGTCAAACAAAGAAAGAAAGTGTGGTTTGAGTGAGCTTAATGTTTAAAAGAAAGAGGTGTGAGAACAGAGTTAAAAGAATATCAGAACTCTACACCAACTACTTTCTGAGCCGGGCAGACACAATTCTAGTGTTTCACAACTTTTTGGTGAACATTATTGAAACAGGCAACTAGCCCATGCCAACTCTTGATTTACCCCACCAGCTACCCATTTTACTCTTAAAAGGAAAATGTTTCATTTTCAAAGGGGAAGCAACACATTTGTTATCTGATTTTTATTTGGAAAATCTGGATATTGAAAAGAAGGAAGTCTGCCCCACCTTCGCACTTCACTCATGCACATTGAGTCTGTGTTTAACTTACTGTTGTCTCAGTGGTTTACACAAATTTGAGCCTATAAGCAATCATCCGTGCTTAATTCTTTCTATCACAAGCACGAATACACAAGAAATTTGTTTCTTTGTCATAACGTTTATAGAAATTGCCTTTGTGGTGTTTCGATGATCGAATGGAAGCCCTGGGGGAGTGAACATCAAAAAGCTCATTTCCAACGTGTATTCGTTACACACAGTGACTTAGTGTTACTGACAGACATTTTAACTGATTCATTATTTGATTCAGGTGTTACACGATTATTTTGTCTGGATTTGCAAAGATCTGGCTGAATATCTTATGAATTGACGGATCAGAGGCTCCGTATGGAAGACATTTCTTGACATAAAGTTTTGATGAACTCGTTCCTCTTTTCATCAAAAAGGGGGAGAAGCGCTAAAGAACCAACACAAGAAATCTTGGAACAACACAAGATTAGAGCAAGTATTCTGAAGATATGCTGAATTGCAAGAAATTTTCTTTGAAGATACTTTGCTACAACAATCTGAGCTACAACTAGAGATAATTTCTTCCCAACATCTGAAAGAGATTTTATCTACATCAAAAGGGGAAGATTATTGCATTCTGAAGGCTAAGAAGGAGATTTCATCTTCTGAGCTAAAAAAGAGAAGATTAAATTGCATAGATCTATTGGATAAATCTTTTTAAGTAATGATCTTGATCCAAAGGGGGATATTGTTAGAGCACAGTCTCATTGGATTCAAGATCATCCAATCTGAAGATCGCAATCTGAAGGTAATGCCGGAAAGTCGACTCTTAAATATTAGTCTAATGTCGTTTGTAATAATTGTCAAAGTTAGTTTATATTGTGTTTAAGTAATTTAGTTATTTGTTAACTAAATATCTAGATATTATGTTTAGTTATTATATTAGTTTAGTTTCATTATTGTTTAATCTTGCAAGTTGTTTTTGCAAGTTGGTTGATAGTGTGTTGTAGAAGCAAGTATCAGATGAGATCTAAGAGAGAACACACACAACAACACACACCCCCAAGGTGTAAACTAGAGAGCTTCTCAAAGATCAAACCTTGTAATCGTTGTTATTAATCAAACAGGTTGGTAATCGTTTATGTGTTTGTATCTATAAGAACTTGATAGTATTGTGAACCGACACCGTGAATTCACCAAGTATTCATCCAAATCTTTTCAAATTCAGACAAAATAGAGTGTAACACCTGAATCAACAAATGAATCAGTTAATAATGCATGTTAGTAACACGAAGTCACTGTGTGTAACGAATACACATTGGAAATGAGTTTTTTGATGTTCACTCCCCCAGGTCTTCCATTCAATCATCGAATAACACAATGTTAAACTATGAACGTTTAGACAGAAAAACGAATTTTATGTGTGTTCGTGCTTGTGTTTGAAAGAATTAAGCATATGATGATTGCTTTTGATAATAATAGGCTCAAAATTGTGTAAACCATTGAGACAACAATAGTAATACACAGACTCAATTGTGCATGATAGAAGTGCGAAGGTGGGGCAAACTTCCTTCTTTTTCAATATCTAGATTTTCCAAACTAAAATCAGATAGATTATATGCTGCATCCCCAAGAAAAATTGAAACATTTCTCTGTTAAGAAAGAAATGAGTAGCAGGTGGGGTTTAAACAAGAGTTGGCATGGGCTAGTTGCCTATTCCAATGATGTTCACTAAAGAAATGTGAAACAATCAGTAATGTGGCTGACCGACTCAGAAAAAGTTGGTGCAGAGTTTGATATTTTTTTACTCTGATCTCATACCCTCTTTCTTTTTAACATTGTAGCTCACTTCTAACCAAACTCTCTTTTCATGTTGCCTCATCACACACCCACACTCATAAATTGACTCCTCACACTCGATCACATAAGGATTAACTTCTTGGGTAGGAAACACTGGTTAACGTGAATCCATAGAAGTTCTGTTAAGTCCTCATACAATGAACCCATGTTATCCTAAAAGAATATGTTGCTCAAAATGGTGTAACGTTGTAGTTACAGCACAATGATGATATACATGTCAGATGTATGTATGCTCACGAGGATAATCATGAAGATTTGAGCATTTTAAACATTGAAGATATTTCAAAACAAGTATATTGAAATGAATGAAATGAATTCAAGAAACTTGTTTGAAAATCTGACATTATATGAAAATATCATATATGAATGATTTATCATGAAAATCTTAGGTCAAGAAAAATAGGAATTTGTCTATACGAATCAAAATATAGACATTCATGAAAGAAACGTTTTGAATGAAATCACGCTAAAAAAACATTGAATATAAAGTGGGGTGTCTTACCATCGAAAAATTTATTTTCAATATGAGACATGGTAAGAATATATCAACAAAAATAGTAAATCGGTGTGTGTGATTACTTAACAGTATATAGAAAAGATAATACACAAGTATTTATCTTTGGAAACACACGGTTTGTTTTATCATGAAAGCACATGTACAATGAAAACATTTAAAATCACACTTCTAAATTCATGAAATATTTTTAAGAACCGAGAAGTGGTTTGAACATTTAGAAACATGTTTTCTATATCTGAAAGTCGTCCTTCTTTCAGACACGTATGAGATTAAGATTAGAATTAAACCTTATGTTCGTTCTTAAATCTCATGAAGTCAGCTCTAAAGTCATATTAGATATGATCATGGAAGCTCCACCTCAAAATCTGTATTCAGTCAAAAGTCATCAAAGCACAAAGTCTTATTCACAAAATTTATTGAAAAGTAAATGACATAAAGCAATAAAATGTGTTAAGAACGAGTTTTGATCAGATGTAATCAGAAGTCATAGTGCTTACTCAAATCCCCCTGAAATTATGCATTAAAAGATATTTCAGTGAAGAATCTATGCAAAAATTTATTAACTCCCCCTAAAATGTAGATCATCTAATTCTTGTGTCACACTCGCCTAGAAATCATGAACAGACCTTTCAGTGCAGATATCTTTCAGATTAAGAATAAATAAATGAAGAAAAATAACATAGCTAAACTGTACTAGGTAACAACAGATTAAGTCTTAAGATTTAGCATACCAAGTTTTGAAATGAGAAAATTAAATCACTTTTCATCAAGTGGCTTGGTAAACAAATCAGCAAGCTGATAATCTGTGTTTACAAAGTAAAGTTCGATTGTACCTTTTTCAACATTGTCTTTGATAAAATGATATCTCACGTCGATGTGCTTGGTCTTAGTATGTTGTACAGGATTAGCAGATATTGCAATGACGTTTTTCGAATCGCGGTAGATCGGGATTTTGTCGAACTTGAAGCCATAATCTCAAAGTTGTGTTCGCATCTATAGCACTTGAGAACAGCAGCTAGCCACAACTACGTACTTTGCCTCGTCTGTTGAAGTAGATACACATAGTTATTTCTTTGAAGCCCAACTCACAAGTTTATCTCCAAGAAATTGTATGTGTCCCGACGTACTCTTCCTGCCAAGCATACAACCTGCATGATCTGCATCTGAATATGTCGTGAGCTCAAAACCTGTATCCTTAGGATACCACAGACCAAGACCTGCAGTGCCCTTCAGATATCTAAATATTCGCTTAACTATAGACAAATGGGATTCATTAGGCGAAGCCTGATATCTAGCACATAAGCATGTAAAAAACATTATATCCGACCTACTAGATGTCAAGTACATTAAGGAACCAATCATACCTCTGTAGGTTCTAACATCTACAACTTTTCTAGAAGGATCTGCGCCGATCTTAGTTCCAGGTGCCATCGGGGTACCAATAGGAGTACAATTTTCCATTTTAAATTTTCTGAGAATATCGAAAATGTACTTCGCTAGATTAATGAAAATCCCTGTAGAAAATTGTTTGACTTGTAATCCGAGAAAGAAATTCATCTCTCCCATCATACTCATCTGAAATTTTGACACCATGAGGTTAGAAAAATTCTTACAGTACTTATAATTTGTTGAGCCAAATATGATGTCATCCACATATATCTGGATTAATATGATATCAGCTTTCTCCTTTTTAATGAAAAGAGTATTATCGATTTTACCTTTTGAAAAGCCTGACTTGACTAAAAATTTGGATAGAACTTCATACCAGGCGCGAGGGGCTTGCTTCAGACCGTAAAGAGCTTTGTCCAAAATGTATACATGATTTGGTTTCTCTGGATTGACAAAACCTTCAGGCTGAGAGACATAGACTTCCTCCTTTAAGATGTCGTTTAGAAAGGTAGTCTTCACGTCCATCTGGTAAACGGTGAAGTTCTTGTGTGCAACATAAGCTAGAAACATGTGGATTGCTTCTATGCGCGCAACTGGAGCATAAGTCTCATCATAATCTATACCTTCCTCTTGCCTATATCCTTTAGCCACAAGTCTTGCTTTGTTTCTTATGATGATACCATCTTCATCTTTCTTATTCTTGAAAACCCATTTCGTGTCGATTATAGTCTTTCCTTCAGGTTTAGGCACTAGTCTCCATACCTTAAGCACATCGAATTGATTCATTTCTTCTTGCATCGCAGTCACCCAGTCTGAGTCAGCTAGAGCTTCAGATACACGAGTAGGCTCTATCTTGCTCATGAATGAATCATGCATGCACTGGTTTAGTGTAGCAGACCTAGTTTGCACCGATTTGGATAGATCTCCAATGATTTGATGTATTAGGTGCTCTTTGGTCCACTTGTGTTCATAAGGAAGTGGATTAAATGTATATTGATCATGATTTTCATCTAAAAATTCACTATCTTCTTCATTTTGAGCAGTTAGGGGTTCAGTTAAAGTAGACGGTGCAGAAGCTTCAGTTAGTTGGATATTAGATGTCTGTTGAGAAGGCATTGTAGTGCATCCAACTGATTTAGTGACTTATGGCTCTTCATTTATATTTTCAGCTTCAATTGATGGAGTAGGTGTTTGAATTGGAGTTTCTTGCTGAACCGGGGGAACAGATTCAGTTGACACATCTGAAGTGATTGAATGATTATTGCTTGAACCTTCAGGTCTGTCAATCACAACAGGATTAGGCAATTTAGAACCAAAAAACTCATCGTAGAAAAATTCAAACAATAAATCTAATTCTGTTAAGTGAGATGTAAAAGTTGACGCTTTATCAGAATTAGTATCGTTAACCACAGGTTCTGGACTGATCTGTCCAGAAGCTAATACTTCGGTAAGAACAGGTTCTAAACTGAGTTGATCAGAAGCCATCTCTTCATCAAATGTCACATTTACGCTATCGACTACAATCATTGACTTCTTCAGATATACTCTGTAAGCAGCAAACGTTTCAGAATAGCCAATAAAAATGCCTTCTTCAGCTTTCGGACTTAACTTGTTCAAGTTCTCTTTGTCATTCAGTACGAAGCATCTGCATCGAAAAATATGGAAATATTTAATGCTAGGTATTCGATTATTAATTAAAGCATACTGTGTTTTACCGAACCGGCGATGGATTTAAAAAACCATCATCATAATTTAAAAAATCATTTGCACACACAAATAAGTCATCAGTATCATCTTCAGAAGTTTTAGGTGCCTTGGTAGAATTTGAACACATTTTAGATTCAGATTTAAAAGCAGTGTTCTTCATTACTGTAGAAAACACAATTTTCTCTAATTCAACCAAAGTTCTTTCATCATCTAAAGTGTTTTGAAGCTCAACAATCTTGCTTTCCAAAACAAGTGGAGGAACATAAATTTTGGCTTTAACAGATTTTGCCTTCAACTCTTTAGTAGAATAGCTTTCAAAATAATCATTTGATAAAAGCTTTGGTTGTTCAGAAAGATAACTATCATTCAGCTTTTTATAGCAGAATGGTAGTTGCATTCTTTTTGTGTTCTTTCTGTTCTCGTCTTCTTTGGCCTCAACCTCATC
The DNA here is from genome assembly GCA_954870635.1 of Arctium minus. NCBI lineage: Eukaryota > Viridiplantae > Streptophyta > Magnoliopsida > Asterales > Asteraceae > Arctium > Arctium minus. The sequence goes on along the minus strand of OX941080.1, from coordinate 114,218,885 downwards.
AGAAGATTTGGTAACAAACTTCGGTTTCAAATGAGGATGTTTCGTAGCCGCTTATAGAAAATCAAAATTATATAAAGCTGGTTGTTTTCTGATTGCTTTCTTCAGATAATGTGGGTTATCGTAATCGAGACCCCACTTTTCTTTAACATCATTATCCTCATTTGGTGTGTAAAGAAAGATGGTTTGATCTGTTTGACCTCAAGTATATAATGTTGCTTCCAAACCATCGACCTTTTTCACCAAATTCTTGTTTTCAATCAGCAATTTATGAACTTTTAGTACAAATTAAGATTAGATTTTGTACATTTTGAAACAGATTCAGAAATCTTTCTTTCAAAACAATATTTTTGTTGTTTAAAATCAGTAGCAGACTTGTTTAAAGAATCAATGAAGTTTTTGTTCCCAACAAGTTCCTTGTTGACATAAAAAATTGTTTGACGCTTCTTTGCAAACCCGCTTTTCTCCTTTTTGAGTTTAGCTTGAAGGTCTTGAATCTCAACCATCATAGCTTCCATCTGTTTTAGAAAATCATAATCAGAATTAAATTGTACCTCGTCAGAAGTTTCCTCGTCTGATTCATCGTACTTCACTTCCTTCCCCATAAGGGACATGTGAGTTGTCTCTTCTTTTTCTTCATCTTCTGAGTGGTCTAGCCAGAATTCATCTTCTGCCATCAAAGCCTTTCCTGCTTCTTTCTGTTTTTCCAGAAGCATTTTGTTATTGTAGTAGTCTGAGTTTCTTACAGTAGGCTTCCAGCAGTCTTTGGCATAGTGACCCACTTTACCGCAGTTGTAACACTTAATTAGCTCATCAGACTTTTTCTCACCATATTCATTCACAAACTTTCTCTTTTCCTCAGGCTTCCTTTCCACAAACTTTTTCTCCTCATACCTTCTTCCTTCAATTCTTTCTTTGTGATCATAGTTTTTCGACCCTGACGAATATATCTGGCTATTTGATCCCGACTTTTTGTAGAATTTCTTCTGGAATGCACGGATCAGCAATAACATGGCTTATTTCAAGTTTTCCCCGTCATCAGAGTCAGAATCAGCATCATCAGAATCAGATACCACCACTTTCTTCTTCTTCTTCTTCTTCTTCTTCTTCTTCTTCTCCTTCTTCTCCTTCTTCTCTTTCTCTTTCTTAGCTACTACCAAGGCTATGGGATCTACAACTTTCTTAGCCTTTTTCTTCTCTCCTCTTTTCTCTTCCACTTCCTCCTCATTCTGCCTTAATGTTTCGTACACTTCATGCAGAGGACAGTCACTGAGATCCTTCATTTGTTTCATTCTTTGCGTATGTTTCTTCCATTCGGGCTGAAGGATACTAAGAAATTTGACATTACTTTCTATCTGCTTCTTCTTCACCTTGTTCTTTGCATACTCATTCAGCAACTGAACAAATCTCTCATAAGTATCTTCTAAGCTCTCATTTTCCTTAGCCTTGAACTCCTCATAACTGTTAATACAGTTGGCCACCTTCATCTAGTTACCAACCTTGGATCCCATCATCATCTTTTGTAGTTGATCCCACATCTTCTTTGCATTTGCCTTGTAGCTGTCTATTTTGATGTAGATCTCGTTAGGTATGCTTTGCAAGAGTATAGATCTAGCTTGCTTGTCAGCCACGTATATGTTCTTTTGCTCTTCTGTGTACTGAGAGATATCTGTAGGCACTGTCTTTGTTTTCTGTTCTCTGTCCATATTCCCATCTTCACTATCCGAAGATTCGTCATTTGGGATTTCCATGGTAATCGGAACCATTGGACCTTCCTTGATGGACAACGGAATATTATCTCCATTTGCATGCCTATCAACAAAGTCTAAGAACCGGTCTTTCCATTGTTGATATTCACCTTTGAAGAGTACTGGTGGTTTGACATCTGTGCCAATAGCAAGTGCGTCTTTGGAAGTCATCTTTAGTTTTACACTGTTTGAAATGATCTTCAAAAATTCAAAAGTAAACTTGATCTGTAAAAGTCAAATTTGATCAACGCTGAAAAATCACAAAAAAAAATACAAGTGTTAGAACTTGCATATCAAAGAAAACACACACTTCGCGCATGAAGAAGTCTACGTGTTCTAAGTTCACGCAGGATAAAGCTTGCGCGTTCTTAGTTCGCGCAGATCAAGCTATGCGTGTTTTAGGTTCTGTTGGGAACTGAAGAATAACTCAAGTATGGTTAATGCTGCTAGTTCAGAATTACTACTGCTAGAAGACTTCAAAGTTAATACTGCTGAGTATTACTACTGCTAGTAGAATTAATACTGCTAGTCAAAGTTAGTGTTGCTTGAACAAAGTTAGTACTGCTTAGCTAGTTAGTACTGCTAGAAGTTAGTGCTGCTTAGTAGTTAATGCTGCCAAGACTCAGTTAATGTTGCTTCTAAGATAGTGTGAAGATAATGATGAAGAGATCGTGGTTAAAGATAAACAAGGATATTCTGAAGATATTCATGGAAGATATACTTAAGATATTCTATTTTTTTGTAATTATCTTTTTGCTCAGTATATGTATAGATTTACAGATTTACAGATTTAACAATTCTAAGTTTTTGTTCTAGAGAGAATCAACCTCAAGGCATAGTTCCTAATTCTAGAGAAGTAGAATTCGTCTTGAAAGAGCTTGTTCTTCAAGATTGAGGTTGAGTGTGTAATCTTGTGATTTTAATACAAGTTTGCAAAGTGTTTATCATATACTGTTTGTTTATTGTATCATTGAATATCAAAGTGTTATTCCGCAACTTCTTTGATATTGTTTCTGAGACTTTATTCTTGTCGAGAATTCGATCCTGACAAGTGGTATCAGAGCGAGGTCGCGGGTTCGAGTCTCCCAGTGTGCAAATGCTGGGGGGGGGGGATTGTTGAGGAGAAATCCCAACATTTGATGGAAATGCCACAAGCATCCAGCGCCCTCACCTTCGACTCGGGAGTACGTAACAAGGGTATGTGACAAACCCTTGACAGTTACTGAAGAGGTACTTCGCATCAGTCTACATCTAGACGATGCCTCTGGTATAACTTCTATCTCTAATGATGAACTGTTTTCTACTCTTACAAGAATGGGGTATGGAGGCCCATTGGGTGTGTTCAAGTTCTCAAAAGCCAAATTTTCACCCTAATGGCGTTTCTTTGTCCATATCCTTATGCACTGTATATCTAAAAAGACTACTGGATGGAGTGAGTTCAGTAGCACCATTGCTTATGCTTTGGTGTGCTTGGCCACTGCCAGAACGTATAATTTTTCTCAAATGATTTTTAATGATCTTGTCTCAAACCTGGGAAGTAAAAAGAGCTTTTATATGTACCCCAGGTTTGTCCAAGAAGTTATTAACCATGAATTGACGGATATACCTCATTTTGATGGGGTATATGTACCAAAAATTCCCAAAGGTAAGGTCTTTTCAAACATGAAAAGATCCCCTCTGGACTCGGAAGGAGTTGACACCCCATTGTTCTCTACAATGATGGTGGTGTCCCAAACTGAAGAAGGTATGGCAGCAGGGTCAAGGCCCCCATTAGACCATCCCACTGCTAGCCAATCCCAACCTTCCCACTCTATATCTATCCCACAATCCCTACTTCATAAGCCCACTTCCCCAATTACCCAAACTTATACAAGGAAACAGGTAAAGAAGGCTCCTTCCCTTCTTGTACCATCACCCACTAAGCCTATTAGCCCTCTAAGGGAGAATTCTCCCTTAGAGAATATCCATAGGGAAACCACAGGGGTGTCTCCCAACCCCAAGGAGGTGCTCACTGAGGAGAGGGTTGAGTATATGGGTACTGAGGCTGCCACTCCTTCTGCTAGCACAGAGGAGGACAGTGGTAACATAAATAAGACCTCCCCCATGGCAACTTTGAATGAGCAATCATTCAAAGGTCCCAGGTGCCAAGAAACCACGGGGGTGGAAAGTGCTTCTGCTCGACAGAAGGCTTCCACTACTAAAAGATCCCATGATCCTTCAAAAGGGGGTAACACTCCTGGAGAAGGTGAGGACATATATGACTATCTTGAATTGATGGACACAATGGCCAACATCAACAGGGATGTGATCAACCAAGGAAAAGATATCGAAGAGATGAAACTAATAGTCCTGTCTCAACAAGCTCAGATTTCCAAACTGAAGACAATGGTAAAGAGATTGCTCCAGAAAAAGAAGAGGTGGCAATCTGTGCTTAAAAGAAGGGAACCAGTGCCTGATGCTCCCAAAAAGGGGGAGTCAGAAGCTGATGTCAACAGGGAAGATGCTTCAGAAAAGGGAGAGGAACTTGAACTTGAGGGGGAGAAAGCAGCAGTAACAGAGCAACCAACAGAAACTGTTAATGCTGCTAGTTCAAGTAAAGCAGCAGAAATGGTTAGTACTGCTGAAATAAGCAAAGCAGCAGAAACTGTGAAAGAAGTTCTAACAGAGCTGGAGATTGCAGAAACCTTACTTAAAGCCAAGCATGATACTCCCAAGGTCACCTCAAAGACCAAAGGAGTAGTCATCAAAGAACAAGGGGAATTGATCAAGAAAACAAATGTAGAAAAGAAGGTGAACAAAGACAAAGGCAAAGCAAAAATGGTGGAATCTGATGAATCTGATCAACCAGTGAAAAAGCAAAGGTTGGTTGAATCAGATGAAGCTTTGGCCAGGAAGATGCAGGCTGATATTGAAAAGGAAGAAAGAGTTCAGGTTGAAAAGGACAGGGAGATGGCAAAGGCTCTAGCTGCTGAACTGAATGAAGCCTATCAACAAAACCTGGCAACTGAACTTGCACAGAAGAAAGCAGCATCTTTGAAGAAATATGTGGTGATAAAAACAGTTTCAAAGAAGAGACAACCCTCAAAGACTTTCCTTGGTACTCAAGAGAGAAACAAGATGATAATTTTTCTCAAGGGTGCTATAGGAGTCAGAAAGGAGATGTTCTCCAAGATGACATTTGAGCAGATCAAGGAGCTGTACAATTCTGAAATGACCAAGCTTCAAGGGAATGAAACTTCCAGGGTGGAGATGGAGAAAAGAATGAAAGAAAGCAATGATTTCATGATAGAAAAACCTTTTCCAGATGAGCAGGAAACACCACCAAAGAAAGAAGCCACTCTGGTGAAAGTCTAAGGACTTTAAAGAGAACCAAGATGATGGCAAGGATAAAGTCAACCAAGAAGCCTAGAATAGCTGAAGGAGAGGCTGAGAAGGTTGCTGAAGAAGAAGGGGCACCTGAGTCATCTAAACAGAAAAAGCCATCAAGTACAGATGATGTAAATATGTATATGGTAGTGATGGACAAAGTGCCTGAACCAATTTCAGCAGAACCTGTAGGAGTTAAGCCTCATGAGGTTATTCTTTGGGATACATTGACAGTGGATGGAAAGGAATTCATAAGGCTCAAAAGGAAGGATGAAAAGTATGAGGTGTTCAATACTTGGGCAAAGATTGTAAGAACATGCTCTAGGTCAGATCTTGAAAAAATGTTTGAGATAGGAATGAAGTTGTATGCAGATATACTGAAGGCCCCAGAGATTTCAATTACAAAACTGGTGATGGAGTATCTGTGTATGATGTTCAATCCTGATGAAGTAGAGCATGTGATCAGGAATGTGTTCAAATCAGTCAACAAGTGGACTCTATATGAAACTAGTGGAGTATATGCAGTGACTTTGGATTTAAATCATACTGAATACTTTCTAGTGGATAAAGTGTACAACCATAGCAGATTAAAGCTTCATGCCATGCTGAAGAAAAAGCTAGGATGTATTCCAGATTCAGAAATGGCTAAATATTTGATCCAAAGAACAATAAATCAGAGTTTGGGGTTGGATGCAAATACTGGAATTTAGACCATAATGGAGTTTTGGGAGCATCTTGAAGAAGATTTGAAGAACTTGACTTCTCTTCCTAAAAGTCAAGTTAGGGGGAGATTGTTGGGAACTGAAGAATAACTCAAGTATGGTTAATGCTGCTAGTTCAGAATTACTACTGCTAGAAGACTTCAAAGTTAATACTGCTGAGTATTACTACTGCTAGTAGAATTAATACTGCTAGTCAAAGTTAGTGCTGCTTGAACAAAGTTAGTACTGCTTAGCTAGTTAGTACTGCTAGAAGTTAGTGCTGCTTAGTAGTTAATGCTGCCAAGACTCAGTTAATGTTGCTTCTAAGATAGTGTGAAGATAATGATGAAGAGATCGTGGTTAAAGATAAACAAGGATATTCTGAAGATATTCATGGAAGATATACTTAAGATATTCTATTTTTTTGTAATTATCTTTTTGCTCAGTATATGTATAGATTTACAGATTTACAGATTTAACAATTCTAAGTTTTTGTTCTAGAGAGAATCAACCTCAAGGCATAGTTCCTAATTCTAGAGAAGTAGAATTCGTCTTGAAAGAGCTTGTTCTTCAAGATTGAGGTTGAGTGTGTAATCTTGTGATTTTAATACAAGTTTGCAAAGTGTTTATCATATACTGTTTGTTTACTGTTTCATTGAATATCAAAGTGTTATTCCGCAACTTCTTTGATATTGTTTCTGAGACTTTATTCTTGTCGAGAATTCGATCCTGACAGGTTCTCGCAGACCAAGTCTTGCGAGTTCCTTGAAATACACTTCACGCAATCACGTTGCGTGTTTAAGACTTAGAAAAAAATTCACTTTTAACTTCGTGCTAAATGTAAACTCGTAGAATGATAAACTCGCACAACAAAGAAACTAAACACAAGAACTCGCACATAAGGTCTTGAGAGTTCCTACTTCACGCACACCATACTCTGCGCGTTTGAGACTTAGAAAATTTTTGACTCTTTTTGTTCTCGCACACAAAAACTTCTCGCAGATCACTTCGCGCAAGACAAAGAGGATGAACAGTATAAACTCGCACAAAGGGTTTTGCGCGTTTCTACTTCTCACACGTCACAGCTTGCGTGTTCTTCATGTTGTTCAAAATTCTTAGATATGCGTGTTCTTCAGCCTTTGTGCTTTCTTGCCTCTTTTTGTTCTCGCACACAAAAACTTCTCGCAGATCACTTCGCGCAAGACAAAGAGGATGAACAGTATAAACTCGCACAAAGGGTTTTGCGCGTTTCTACTTCTCACACGTCACAGCTTGCGTATTCTTCATGTTGTTCAAAATTCTTAGATATACGTGTTCTTCAGCCTTTGTGCGTTCTTGCCTTTGCGTGTTCTTTAGATCTAGCATGTTCTTGAGTTTTTCGACAAAAACTCTAACTTTCCACTCGAATTCGACTCAAATCTTCATCAATTGATCTGAAACTTTGTAGAACTCTTCTAGTAAATATCTCAAATGTAATACAATTAAAAGATTTCAAACCAAAACACTAGAGATAACAAATTCGATCTAATACAGTGTGATTCAAAAACTCGAACTAAAATCAAGAAAATTCAAAATTCAGATCGATCTATTGTAAATTTGACAAATCAATTCAAACTAAACTTGTTCTAGACATACAAACGAGTACAAAGACACAAAAATCATATCAAAAACCTCACTGAATTTCGAAATCAAATCTGAACAGGACGTTTTGCGAGTTCTACAAAATGTCGACCAAAAACTTCAAATCAGTCCATAAATTCTGAAAATTTCTCAGCTCTGATACCAATTGTGTGTCTCACAATCAGTGTATAACAAGATGACAAGTACAATTCAATCAATCTCCATTTTTATTACAATCTTAGAAATCGATACAATATATGGCTCTCAATATTTCTCTCTCTAGATATGAATGCGTATAACACTCTATGACAACTTATAATCTAGCCATATCCCTATTTGACAAAAACACTTATATTACTAAACACTCACACTACATACACTTGACTTTGACTTTTTATTACAATTGACTTTGACTTTGCATGAGAGTTTGACTTGAGCTCTTTGACTTTTCTTGACTTCAGTCTTCAGTCTTCTATGATCTTGTATCCAACATATTTATGCACTAACATGATAGATTATCTTTTCTTCTTGAAATTTATTAGTTGTATACTTTTTGTACTTCTATAGTTTTCACTTGTACTTGTAACTTTTGATACTCCATATGTAATCTGATTACGAATCAATGAAAATTTTCAATGAAGTACTTTACTCCATCAGTACTAGAAAAGATACCTCAAAACAGTAATTGGGACATGTATCATATGAGTCATATTTATCCTTATGTTTTGAACTTAGCAATTTTATTCTGTTGCTTTGTCATCATCAAATAGGGGGAGATTGTTGATCCAAACTCTTTCAGTGATTTGATGATGATCCTTAAAATTACTTAGTGAAAAATGCATTTAACATTTGTATGTATTAGTGTTTCACCATCAACGATAATAATACTGAGTCTGTTTAGTATCACTGATGATCTCTGATGTATTAATGTTGAATGTAATCCTTGAAGACAAGTTTCGCGACAAAGATGTTCATCGTTAACATCGAAGACAAAGCTGATGAACAAGAGACAAGTCTACTCATGATCTGATGCGTATATCATTGAAACCAAGACAAGTCCACTCACGGTACAAACCGAAAAGGAAAGCTTCAGCAATAACTGACTTTTATCAACGCTCAATGATAGAAGACTTCATCAGCGATCACTGGTCATTAAACTTACACTCCAAGGTTTGTTTGTCTTATCCTTTTACACACATAGTACGAACTGTCAGAAGATACATGCTTTTGTCCATAATCGTACAACAACTATGAAGACTACACTGTTCACCATACGGCCTGGAGCATGTTGCTAAAAGTCAGAAGCATGCACCCAACCAGATGATGACACGTGTAAAGTACCTCTAACATACATTAAATGCATAGGGTATAAATAGGAGGTTCATCCTTCATTTTTAAGGGTTGCCCTCTACCTTTTCTCTCTTCGTATATAATATAGAAACCCTTATTTTCTATAATCTCTTCAACCTTCATTTCTCAAGTTTGATTGCGTGATACATTTTTGTCGTGCCCGGATAAACAGAAAAACATAGAGTTTTGAGCTTCGGTCAGAATTAGATCTTTAAGCTCTGAGTTATTCGGAACACAAAGATGATCCCGAAACCACAACACGTGATCATCATCAATCCTAAACACCGAACTAACATTCTCTTGTGCCTGCTAGAAGTTCGCCCATAATTCACTATCTTCTTTTTGAGTCGGTTCTACCATTAGATTTGATAGAATTTCCGTTTGCGAACTCGGATAGATTTCCAGTCTGAACCGTTCAATCTCCAAAGCCATGTTTGTAGGAACAAGTAAAGAAGAAACATGTTCCACGGCTTTACAACTTAAGGTGTCGACGACTACATTAGCTTTACACGGATGATATTATATATGAACATCATAATCCTTTAGAAGTTTGAGCCACCTCCGTTGACGCATATTTAACTCTTTTTGAGTACATATGTATTTAAGGCTCTTGTGGTCGGTGAAAACTTCACATGTCTCACCGTACAAATAATGACGCCACATCTTGAGTGCAAACATAACCGTAGCCAATTCGAGATCGTGATTCGGATAATTGACCTCACAAAGCTTTAATTGATGTGAAGCATATGCGATCACTCGTTCGTTTTTCATAAGAACACAACCGAGACCTTTCTTTGAAGCATCATTGTAAACTTGAAACCCGCTGGTTCCAGATGGTAATACAAGAACAGGCGCGGTAATCAATCGATGCTTTAGTTCCTCAAAACTAGTTCTTGTTCAGAACCCCAATTGAATTTGACTCCTTTTCCGAGTAATCGGGTTAACGGTAGAGATATCTTAGAGAAACCTTCAACAAATCGTCTGTAATAACCAACCATACCTACAAAATCACGAACTTCAGATACGTTCGTAGGTCAAGGCCATTTAGTGACGATTTCAATTTTTGCTGGAACGACTTTGACACCTTCTGCAGAGATTAAGTGTCCGAGAAAAGACACTTGATCAAGCCATAACTCACACTTAGAACGTTTTGCATATAAATTTTTCGTTCGAAGAGTTTCCAAAACAATTTGAAGATGTTGATCATGTTGCTCTCTTGACTTTGAGTATATCAAGATGTCATTGATAAACACAATAACAAAGTCATCGAGATAATCCTTGAAAACTCGATTCCTAAGATCCACAATATAAAACTCGTAACTTTGGTGTTATTTATAAAATAAATTTAGAGGAATGACTGAGAAAACGGACAGGGAACGACTGGGAAAACGACCGGTGAACGGTCGGGTTACGGCCGGGCGGTTGTTCGAGGAACGGATGAGAAAATGGTTGATGAATGGTCAAGGAACGATCGGGAGAACGGTCGAAAAGCGGTCGGTACGGTTAAGGCTACAATGCCCGACAACAATGCCCAATGTCATCCTAGGGTTTTGATCTCTTTGCACCCACAACCTCTAATACTTCCTTATGGTATATGTTGGTGTTTTGGAAGTAAAGAAAGTATTTTAGGAGTTTCACATCTTTTCTTGAGTGTTGGTTCAAAGGATTGCATCTCTTCACCAAAGGGAGCTCAAGTTTTGGGGTAAAACCTAGATTTATCCTAAATCTATCAAGATTAGTTCAAGTTGAGTTGTGAAAACTATGTACATGTCAAAAGTGTCCACTTTAAAGTGTTTATGTGTTTTCCTTGTTAATTATCAAATGTTAGAATATTTAATGAGTTTTACTTATTTGTTATATTTGATTTTATAACTTTTGTGAAACACCAACATTTGAGATTTTTGGGTATTTTGATAAATAAATCATAAGTATAGATATTTTAACGATTTATCTTATGGACGAAGATCTTTTGGTATAAATGCTCATTTAGTGTGTGTTTTAGAGAAATGTTTGATATTGTATTATGGAGCGTTTTGAAAGTGTAAATGGCGTGAGCCTTTTTGGAAAATGGGTTGTCCCAATAAAAAAATTGTGTTTTGGGTTATTCATGTATTTGGAGCATAGGTTTGCATAAAGCGTGAGTTTTTTACTTTTGATTTCATTTTATGACTTTTAACAATTGTCTTTTGATTAGTTGAGCCTATGGCTTGGTATTGACCTCGTTGGGTCTTGGGGACAAATGTTCGATTTTGATAGATCAATGTAGAGCATTGGTTATGATTTGAATTTATTGTATATTAATTGATAATTACATGTTTTGAATGCACTAGTTCATTCGTTTGGAGTCATGTAATGTTTTTGACTATAATGCAATGGATCTATAAGCACTCGAGTCTTTATGTTCAATGTTGGGACACTAGTTTTCCACATTGTAACACGAAATAGGCCTCGGGTCTCGTGGTAAGTAAGATGTTGGCCTTCGGTCGGACATTGTCCCATGAGCAGTAAGGTGTAATTCCAATGTGCTAATTGTTTTCTTTGGATTTGGATATCTCAACATATAGACCAAGAGGGGTTGAAATTAAGATCCACTAGCAATATACTTAGAGGAGTTGAGTTCGATATATCATATGATGATGATCCAAGTGTTTGATTTTATTAACATAGACATGTGACCTAAGTTTGTGTTCCGTCATGTTCTATGAAATCGGGTCGCTCCCATCACCAAATGGCGGGTTTTGGATATACTATTTGGAGACAAAGATCATCTACGATTTGATGCTCTCGATATTGTTTATCGTTTACTTTATCGGTTGCTTTGGGTATTGAGTATTATTTGTGTTTTCGATGACATTTTATATATATGGATTATTATCTATGATTTATGGGTTGAGTATTATTCTCCACCCGTGTTTTGGGTGTCTCGGGATATAAAATTTTATCCACATTTTCGTAAATTGAGAATTCGATTTCTAATTACATTTTGGGTGAGTTTTTGGGTTTGTGTTTACATCTTGAGGAAATGTGTTATATTGTCATTGTTATTTACTTAAACGTATGTTATTGTAAAACAGATAGTTTTCATGTTTAAAGTAAATCATTTTGGAAATCATGATTTAAATTGCATTCCCTCCATTTATCAATTTATATGTTTATGTTTGTAAAACTCTTGAACTCACTAAGAGTTAGCCTAACCTTTTTATTTTTTGGCATGTGCATCAGGTTCCGGTTGGGGGAGTGGTTTTAGCGACATCGTGAAGTAATGAATGCTAATTAGATGCACGAGAAGAGAGTATCTATTGGGTGAAGTCTTCCGTACTTTGAGATCAGCAACTCGTTTGGGTTTTAGTAACACCCGACCTTATTTAGTCTTTCTATAGGACTTGGTTATTATTTGTTGAGGGTTAATCTAGAATACTGTTTGAGATATTTCTAGGATAGGTTTGTATAAAGGAAAATTTATCCTTTACCGTGTTGTATTATGGAAAATTTATACTTAGTTGCTCTCTTCAAATTTGAGGGTGTTACAAGTTGGCATCAGAGCATAAGTTTGAGAGATTTAGGTGTAGATTTCAGATACCTAAACTCAAACTAGTGTTCTTCTAAGTGAATGAAAGCGAGATTGTATGATTAAGCACTTTAAGATAGGACATTTTAAGGTTGATAGAGTCACTAGAATCGGGAATCATGATGTGGGTAGCAAGGATCTTCATGTACTGTACGCTTATAATTGCACCTGGCCAGTGTTATGGTGAACTTACATGTTGCATGTATATGCTTGAATTGCCTTCACGTGATGATCGATGGGGGTAGAGGATAAATTCCTTGGTGAATAGTCATTTGAAGAAGTTTATGTTTAGAGCATTGTCACTTTGAGTGACAGATAAGTATGATGAGTACATTAAGTTGACCAAGTTGGGTCAGAGTTATGGTTGAATTAGAACCATAGGCTTGTTGAATAAGCCTTGTTTCAAGAAAAAATTGTAAGGTCAACCGATTTAGTTGTCAATTATTGCCTTAAGATGTTTGCGCATTTGGGTATCGGTGGTGTGACCGTTGGATTTGGTGAGCTTGGTCTTAAGTTTTGAGCCTCGACCAAAATTCATGCACGAAATTTACTTCTAACATAATTTGCATAAAGTATATAATATTTTCCAAAATCATTGTGCCGGTTGTATTATGATTTTTTTTAAAAGACGTCTAGCACGCACAAAATTTTAAACCATGATTTTAAACATGCATAAAATTGTTTTATTGCATGTGGTGGAAAACTTTTTGAGATTTTCTTTACCCCCGTTGTTGTCAAACGTTATTTTTGGAAATTGTAATATCCATGTTTTAATGTTGTTTAGGGTATTGGGCAAGTAACTGCGATTTATGACCTTGATATTGAATCTCCTCCACATATGTTAAGGTTTTGAATGAAGGAGTAATTTCCATATTTTGGTGTTTGGGTTTTGTTGAGAATTTTTTTCATGCGAGTTTTGTTGAAAAATGTTACTCTATGTCGTGTTGCAACATAAAAGGGAATTTTTAAAAATTTGATGTTGTATGATTGCTATGTTGAGTTTTATGTTAGTACATTTCGTTGCACACTACTTTCACGTACGAATTGAATTATACTTGTGGTGTGAGTAAGCGTATAAGAGTACCATGATAATTTGTCTTAATGTTTGTTTTATGCATTTTGGGTTATAGTTACCATCACTTTTGGTTCACACGTATGCATCATATTTATTGCTAGGTATACATGGCATTATAGCCACTATTTTGGAGCAAAAAGCATGTGGGTTGTTGGCCTAAAATTTGGAGCCGACCTAAATCATTTTTACATTGCGACCAAATCGCAAACACATATCGTTTTGCTAAGTTTTGTAGAAATAAACCGATGCATGCGGATCTTGTTGGATTTGTTTTCTTATTTTGTGTCATTATCGTTAAGTGAGAAAATCTTGAAACATGATTACACGAATTTCTTCTTTTGAGGATTTGTATAAATGTTCTGTTGCATGTTATTTTAATGCAGGAATTGATTTTACGTACATTGCATAAATAGATACGTGCTAGGACTATAGCGGTTCATTTGCAAAGTTGTTGAGCATACTTTCATGTTTCAATTATTAGTTTGAATAATGATCAAGTAGTTTTCAAGATGCTTTTAATGTGTGTGGCAAGTGTGGCCACTTTGCACGACCACCTAGTAAGTGGTAGTAAATTTTACACGTACTTATAAGTTATAAAGATTTTGTGTTTAAAAAGTCTTATAAATTTGTGAATTGGGATATTCGTTGAGTCTTATGCTTAAAAAACCTTGAACTCATATGACCCATAAATCAAATCTTTTTTTCCGAAAGGTGTGGTTTTTGAGGACTAGGGGAGTCCTTGAGAGTTGGAATTGTGGGTTGGTTTTGTATTACGATATTTTATTGTGAAAAGTCGGTGCATGTTTGAATCTTAAGGTATTAGATTTACGTGATTTACCGGTCATTAAGGTAGTAGTCTTTATCGCCTCGGTGCCTACGGTTGAAGCCTTGTATGGTTGCTTGCACATGGTTGGATTTGAATTGGTGAGTTATTTTGGTGGCATGATGTTGAGTGTTAGTGGTGTATTATTTTGGTGGGTCTTCATGAATGAAGATGGTTTTGTAGTACGGCCATGTTGCGACCTTAGGAGTTGACTTTTGATTTTAAGGTCAAGAACCATTGAGGTACTTGGGATACATCACTTAAATTCGATGAAGTGTTCACAAGTTATATGTGGTGATTCTGAGGAGATTAGATTTTTAGTGATTAGTGATTAATGATTGTGACCAATTGAGTTGTTAAGGAATTTTGAGAATGCTTTCAGGTGGTGTGTCTTATGATAGTTGTAATATATATTCAGTTGTGTTTGAACCGGAGCAAGCTAGTGGTTAAAGGATTTCGTTAAGGAAGGGACGATAAACCTTTTACGGTAATGATTCAAAGAAATTCAGTCTGAACATTTGAGGTAAACTTTAAGTGAGAACCGTTTCATGGAGGAGACTTTGAGTATTTAAGTTTAAAACATCGACGTAGCGGTGGCGATGGGTGAACTATTCAAGACCGCTTATGTGGATTCCTTTACCACCCGGGTAAAGTCAACTTATGGTAATAAGTGATCTGAATTAGAAGAAGTATATAGGTTTATGACCGGATCAATTTTTGTAAGAATCATCTTGGTTTTGAAGGAAAATAGAAAATGTAACGCAATTTGATAGACATTAGTTAGAAGCATTTAAGAGTGGATTTATTTGGGCGACAGTGGTGGAATTGAGTAGTTGAAGTCGTGAGCTGCTCTTGAGATAGTATACGTCACCTAAGGTTGGGAGGCAACCGAAGTCATATGGTTAGAAATTACTCCAACATAGTTTGATGTTCACTCTGGTATAAGTGTAACATATCAAGATGGAAATTAGATGTGAGGGTCAGCATGAAAATCGACATGGCAGTTTTGACAAGAAATTATCAAATTCAGTTTGAGGTTAAACTAGGTTAGAGACACTTCCTTGGAAAGGGAGACCATTGTTTGGTTAAAGTGACATTATTTGATTCTACATCATTTGATTGTTACCTTCTTTGAGATGGGTGGATGGCAAGCCATCTGTTAGACTTGTATTCCGGGTTGTGTGGTGTTTTGAATTGTTTCATGTGTCTCTTATGGTTCAAAATCGTTTATGAAAGTATGATATCAATGACGGAAGGGCCCTCGGGTGGTTGTTTGTTTGGTTTAGAAAAGGATCGAATCATTGAGAATGAGTCCCTCTATGGGTGATGGCATTCGAGATTTGATCGACATTAGATTTTGAGGACGAAGTCATTCTGAGGTTGGGAGGATTATAACACTCGTAATTTCGGTGTTAATTATAAAATAAATTTAGAGGAACGGTCGGGAAATGGTCAGGGAACAATTGGGCAAACGGTTGGTGAATGATTAGGCGGTTGTTCGAGGAACGGATGGAAAATGGTTGGTGAACGATCGAGGAACGATTTGGAGAATGGTCGAGGAACGGTTGGGAGAACGATCGAAAAACAGTCGGTACGGTTAAGGCTACAATGACCGACAAAAATGCCCAATGTCATAGTCGTAAGGCAATGTCGCGGGCAATGTACCAGATTCGGTACATCTCGGGCGACAATGCCCACCGACAATGCCATTGGCATTGTCGCATGGCATAGTCACGAGTGTGTTCCAGGCATAAAATCTGATTTTCGGGTTGTTCTTCATTTGGCCATAACTTTCTCATTTCTAACCCGATTGAGGTGATTTTGGAGGCTATGGATTCGTATTTCAAATATTGTCAAGATGGAAATAAAGATGACTAATGATTCCTTGACGATTTTGGGGTTTATAGAAGTTGAAAGGAAAGCCTCTAATCTACCGTCTTTCATCCTAGGGGTTTGATCTCTTTTTACCCACAACCTCTAATCCTTCCTTATGGTATATATTGGTGTTTTGGAAGTAAAGAAAGTATTTTGGGAGCTTCACATCTTGGCATGAGGGTTGGTTCAAAGGATTGCATCTCTTCACCAAAGGGAGCTCTAGTTTGGGGTAAAACCTAGATTTATCCTAAATATATCAAGGTGAGTTCAAGTTGATTTGTCAAAACTATGTACATGCCAAAAATGTCCACTTTAAAGTGTTTATGTGTTTTCCTTGATAATTATCAATTGTTAGAATAATTGATGAGTTTTACTTGGGATATTTGATTTTATAACTCTTGTGAAACACCCACAATGGGGATTTTGAGCATTTAGATAAATAAATAATAAGTATAGGTATTTTAACGATTTATCCTATGGACGGAGATCTTTTGGTATAAATACTCATTTAGTGTGGGCTTTAGAGAAATGTTTGATATTGTGTTATGCAGCGTTCTGAAAGTGTAAATGGAGTAATCCTTTTTGGAAATGGGTTGCCCCAATAAAAAAGTTGTGTTTTGGGCTATTCATGTATTTGGAGCATAGGTTTGCATAAAGCTTGAGTTGTTTATGTTTGATTTCATCTTTTGACTTTTAACAAATTGTCTTTTGATTAGTTGAGCCTATGGCTTGGTATTGATCCCATTGGGTCTTGGGGACAAATGTCCGATTTTGATAGCTCAATGTAGAGCATTGGTTATGATTTGAATTTACTGCATCTTATTTGAGAATTACATGTTTTGAATGTGCTAGTTTATTCGTTTGGAGTCATGTAATGTTTATGACTATAATGCAATAGATCCTAGGCACTCAAGTCTTTATGTTTAACGATGAGACGCTAGTTTTCCACATTGCAACACGTAATAGGCATCGTGTCTCATGGTAAGTAATATGTGGGCCTTCGGTCGGGCATTGTCCCATGAGTAGTAAGGTGTAATTCCAATGTACTAATTGTTTTTTTGGATTTGGATATCTCAACATATAGGCGTAGAGGGGTTGAAATTGAGACTCCACGAGCAATAGACTTAGAGGAGTTGAGTTCGATATATCATATGATTATGATCCAAGTGTTTGATTTTATTAACATAGATATGTGGCCTACTTTTGTGTTCCGTCATGTTCTATGAAATCGGGTCTCCCCCATCACCAAATGGTGGGTTTTGGATATACTCTTTGGAGCCAAAGATCATCCACGATTTGATGCTCTCAATATTGTTTACTGTTTTCTTTATCGGTTGCTTTGGGTATTAGGTATCATTAGTGTTTTCAACGACATTTTATATATATGGATTATTATCTATGATTTTTGGGTTGAGTATTATGCCCCACCCGTGTTTTGGGTGTCGTGATATAATGTTTTATCCGCCTTTTTGTAAATTGAGAATTCAATTTCTAATCACATTTTGGGTGAGTTTTTGGGTTTTTGTTTACATCTTTAGGAAATGTTTTATATTGTCATTGTTATTTACTTAAACGCGTGTTATTAAAAACGGATAGTTTTCATGTTTAAAGTAAATCATTTTGGAAACCATGATTTAAATTGCATTCCCTCCATTTATCAATTTATATGTTTATGTATGTAAAACTCTTGAACTCACTAGGCGTTAGCCTAACCTTTTTATTTGTCGGCATGTGCATCAAGTTCCGGTTGGGGGAGTGGTTTTAGCGACATCGTGAAGTAATGAATGCTAGTTAGATGCATAAGAAGAAAGTATCTATTTGATGAAGTCTTCCGCACTTTGAGATCAACAACTCGTTTGGGTTTTAGTAACACCCGACCTTATTTAGTCTTTGTATAAGACTTGGTTATTATTTGTTGAGGGTTAATCTAGAATACAGTTTTAGATATTTCGAGGATAGGTTTGTATAAAAGAAATTTTATCCATTACCTGTTGTATTATGGAAAATATATACTTAGTTGCTCTCTCCAAATTTGAGAGTGTTACACATAAAGACCGTTGGAGCATTAGTTAGCCCGAAAGGCATTACCATGAATTCGTAGAGCCCGTAGCGAGTTCTGAATGCGGTCTTCGAAATATCACAATCTTGGATACAAAGTTGATGATACCCGGATCGAAGATCAATTTTGGAAAAATATCGTTCCCCTTGTAATTGGTCGAACATATCGTCGATTCTCGGCAACGGATACTTGTTTCGGATCTTCACTTTATTAAGCTCCCGGTAATCAACACAAAGACGCATTGTATATTCTTTCTTTTTAGAAAGAGAACGGGAGCCTCCTAGGGTGAGACACTAGGTCGAATAAAATCTTTCTTTAATATATCATCGAGTTGAGTTTTGAGTTCCTTCATTTCCGTTGGGGCCATTCGATAGGAAGCCTTGGAAATAAGAGAATCTCCCGCAACTAGATCGATGGTAAATTCGACTTCCGCGACTGGTGGTATACCCGCTAGATCATCGGAAAACATATTATGATTTTCGAAAAAAACAAGTATGTATGCAGAAGTAGGGAATACATGTTCGGGGTCTTGTAAAGCACCTAGAAAACCTTCGTTACTTTGCCAAGCATACTACTTCACAGTAATATAAGCTAAAGCGCTAACATCTTCTTTTGAAGTACCTCCTTGGAAGATTGCCTCCGATTTGTCAATATCCCCGAACAATATTTGTTTGGCGTGACAGTCTATAGTTGCACGGTGGTGTGACAACCAATCCATACCCAACATTAATTCAAAGTAGGATATATACATTAGAAGTAGAGTGACCTCCTGTATGCAGTTCCCAATAAGCAACGGTCAATTGGAAAATCGAGTTAGCACACAGATTGCACCACCTATAGGGGTAGATATCACTACTTGAAATTCGGTGGTTTGCTCATAAGGTTTTAACCGAGATTCTAATTATTTAGAAACAATAGAGTGTGTTTCCCCGGTAACAAGGCATAAACAGATAAATCAATTAAGTTAACATAGCCTGAAATCATACCTGCTTGAGATTTGTCGCCAGGTAATGCAAAGACTCGCCCACTAGTAGTTTCTTGTTTTCCTTTTCCTTTTCCAATTGCAATCTGAGCTTTAGGACAATCTTTGGCCGTATGCCCCTGTTGTCGACAGTTGAAAAAGGAACAAATCATCTTTAGACATGGACCCCGTCGATGTCGAAGATTGCACCAATCACAAATATAAGTGAGGCTAGAAACATTCAGACTCCTATTGCTAGACAACATTGGAAGTCGTGGCATGATTTGACTTGAGCTTTTTTGCGTGTCAATGCTCGACTTTGAATTTACAAAACGAGGGTTGTTTCGGAAAGATTCAAGTCCACGTCTCTTATTGTAAACGTGTGAAGTTAACCATTGTTGTTGTGACCGATCAATATTCTTCGCTACGTCGGATACCTCAATAACGGTATTACAAGGATGATTCAATAGACGGTCCTCATACCTCGAGTTGAGTGCCCATTTAAACTTGTAGGCTTGTTGCACTTGAGTGCCTGTGGCAGTTCCTGCAAAACGAGAAAACTTAAGAAAGAGAGCCATGTAGCCGACAATGGTTCTTCCTCGCCTTGCTGGATCGTTGCATATTCTCGCACATAAGCATCACGATCTGCCGCCGTAAAGTATTGCTTGAAGAAGAATTGTTTGAAATTATATCAGGATAAATTTCTAACAGGTGGGTCAGTTTGGACGCAAGTTTCCCACCAATTTTTGGCTTCTTTCTCAAACATATAAGTGGTCAAGCGGACCCTGAACTGATCTGGGATATCTAAGGCAATGAAAATCTTTTCGATGTGCCTAATCTAGTGTTCGGTGTCTACTGAATCTACGTCCATTGTGAAAAATTGAGGCTTCTGTTTGTTAAACCTCTCCAGCCATGTATGCATTTCTCCCGTTGGGTTAACCGAACTGGATCTATGATTTCCAGTATTTGGTGTAGGACCAGAATTTGGGTTTGGAAGAAGATTTTGTGTTGTCTGTCTCATAGCCTGGATGGCCTGCTCAAGATATGTAGGCATCATACTTGAAATTGTCTGACGGACCACATCAGCAATATTAGGCTCACTTGTACCCCCCCCCCCACTTGGTTGGGTTTTGGGTTAACCTCAGGTTGAGATCGGGACTTGCGTGGGCGACCACGTCTCGACATTCTAAAACAGAACAATATCAAGATCAGAATTCAAAACAGTTATTGATTGAAAATCGGTAAATAGAATTAAATTCTAGTCTACCCATTCTTATATCTAACCAATCCTCACAAGTCAAGCCTAGTTAATCTACAAGTCAATACCTATACTCTAATACCACAATTGTAACGTCTCCCGTCCCCGTGGTCCAGAACGGGCGATGTCACTAACCGGACTTAACATAATTACCCAACTAATTCAGAGCTACTAATAAACTCTAAACATATATTACAGTCCAAAATAACTTTAATATGTGTTTAAAAAATATACGACATGGAAGTCCAAATTTGACTTGTATACTATAAGCATGGAAATAAGATTATGGTAACCATTTAAATGATTTTAGGAGTTGGAATGAATTACTAACATGGTCTTTTGATATTATTTTAGGAATAATTATAGTAACATATTGACGTTATATCTATATAAATTACAAAAGAGGCCATGTTTATTAATAATCATGGATTTATATTGATTAATGGTCTAGATTGGTCCTCATAGTTACTATAAATTATAGAGTCCTCGCATGAAGGCCCATGTGTGTATATATGTATATATATATATATATATATAGAGAGAGAGAGAGAGAGAGTCACAAACAAGAATACGAGAAGTTTCAAAATCACATGTGATACAAACATGCTGCTTTGACCGGCCATAAAGCGACCCTTTCATGCGACCCTTTGTGTTGACCAAGTAGCCCGCATTATTTTTTACATGTTATATCACATATAATTTTACTCATGTTATCACATGTAATCTTGCAATTTCTTGTCTTCTCACAAATTGACTGTCTTCTCGTTTGATCTTACATATATATATATATATGGGTAGGTTCCGTCTAGTTTTCACTAGGAACTGGGGACTGCCACAGCGCCACAAGTGACATATTGATCAAGAATATGGATGTGTTATTTATGATGAATATTCATCCTAAAGAGAGACACATGATATGATGTAGGCAGTTCTTGGTTTTTAATTAATTTTGGGTTTTGAATGGTTATTCTTATATTATATTATATATATATATATATATATATATGTGTGTGTGTGTGTGTGTGTGTGTATAAATACATATATGTGTTTGTGTATGTGTTACAAAACATTTTACTCAAAGTCTTAAAAATATTTTTTGAAGCATTCAATATAGTTGATCAATGTATCTCCTTTAAAATTCAATTACACATGTAATAACTTCCGTACAAACTCTTAAAACCTTTTGAACTCCATAAAACTAATTACTAACCAACTAATAAACATGTTAAGAAACATGATAATACTTTTCATCATTATCTTTATAAAAAAGTACTTCATCATTAAAACTAAAGTAAATTACACTTTTGGTCCCTATTGTTGCCACTTACTATCAACTCTCATCTTTAAACTTCATTGTTAAACCGGTGGTCACTGTGGTTGCAATTTCGTTTCGGATTTGGTTCCTTTGACTAACTTCCTTAAAAACAACTCAACTAAATTGAGGGCTTTTTGGTCTTTTTATTATTTTTGGTCTTTTTGTTTTGTTAGATTCTTTTTTGTGTTTTGCCCTTTTTGTCTTTCAAAGCATCCATATCCTCCCTCACCCCATATCCACCCCTCACTTCGCTCCTTTCCCTTCATCGACCATTTTCGGCGACTAACCAACTCACTATCACCACATTATCCCCACCTCTCCCCCTCTAGTCATTTCTTCGGCAAAACAAAGCCAAAAACCAAAACAAGCAGACTTAAACCCAAAACAAACCAAAATTCTGATCCAAAGCATAAGCCCCAACAGTAATTACACATGATTATTCATTTATTCTTGATCTTCTTCTCTTAGCCAGACTCTCCAACCTCTTATATCTTCTAGTTTCCAAAAGCCTAAGATCCATACATTCTTTTGATCGTCTTATGTTTATCGCACAACCTTGTCTCTATTTTGGTATGAGTATCATCATATTAGTGGATCCATAATCTTGCATTTGCATCCAATTATTATCATTTGTAGATGCAATTTATATTTTCACATTTCCTTTGGGAAAATGATTTGTTTGACTTAGACAAAAATAAGAAGATCAGAAATAAGACAAAACAATGGAGGTTTGTTGCTGCTTGGATTTTCATAGAGAAAGAGGATGAATAAGTAGGAGTGGTAGTATGGGGTTGGCGGTGCTTTGATGAAGAAAAAGGGTGATCTGGGGGTTAACAGTTTGGTCGTTAGAGAAGAAAATGGGTGGGGTTCACAATGTGGTCGCTAAAGAATAAGAAGGGAAAGGTTCACCATTTGGTCGTAGAAGAAGAAGAGGGGTGGGGTTCACGGTTTAGTCATTAGAGAAGAGGAGGGGCCGAAGATTGAAGGTTTGTGTTATACACCAGTGCTAAATGGTTGGTTGTGGATTGCATTCAAATTGAAATAACACCCAATGGCATTCGAGAGGCCATGGTCTCTCCCAGAGCGTTCGCTCAAGTTATAGACTATTGAAAACCGAATAAATCCCAAAAAGAACCGCCTCCCCAACATAACCCACTCCCACCTGTTATTCTAGGGAAAAATACTAAAAGTACCGCTAACTCACTAACATTATTTAAAGCACATAAAGTAAGGCAGTAACTAAAGTCACCACTCACACAAGACATTAAAATCACCACTCACACAAGACATTACTTTATCCTCCTTCTATACGTGAAACGGAACGATGGTTTACTCCCACCCCCAAAGTTGTCACCTTGTCCTCAAGGTGATCATTAGGAAATCTTTGCAACAATGCCTTTAGAACCTCCCAAGAAGACTCAAATTTAGACATATGTTTCCATTTAACCAAGACCTCCAACTGACCAGGATCACCATTGACAATAGGACGGGTATCCAATATATCCTGTGGTTTTGCCTGTAACACTAAATCTTCAGTGAGTTGTTGAGGAATTTCTTTGGTAGAAGCAGAATTTCCCACAACATGTCTTAACTGAGATACATGAAAAATAGGATGTATCTTGGCATCCTCTGGTAATTCCAATCTGTAGGCCACTTTTCCAATTCGTTCCAAGACCTTATACAAAAGTTTAGGATTGTTCCCACGTACCGACGATTTCTGCCGATACGACCGTAATTTTAAGAATACTCAATCTCAATGTGAGAAAGAAACATCTTTCCTCTTCAAATCTGCATGTTGCTTCATTTGACAATGAGTCTTTAACAAATGGATGTGCACCTCATCCCAAATTTCATCCCGGTCCATCAACTCTTGCTCTAATGATTGAAATTTAGAGGAAGCTTCCTTTTAGCGCAACAAAGATGGTGGTTCTCACCCATAAAGCACCCTAAACGGGGAACATTTAAGTGAAGTATTATAGGAAAGTTCGGCCCACGATAATCATTTACTCCACTGCTTTGGTCTGTCCGAAACCCAACATCTCAAATATTGTTCTAGACACTTGTTGACCACTTCAGTTTTCCCATCCGATTAAGGGTGATATGTCATACTAAATTTCAGCTTAGTACCCTGAATCTTGAACAACTCTTTCCAAAATATATTGAGGAACACTTTGTCCCTGTCAGAAACTATGGATATAGGAACTCCATGTAGTCGAATGATCTCTTGAGTAAACACTCCAGCCACTGATTGAGCATTGAATGGATGTTTTAGCCCAATGAAATGAGCATATTTACTAAAACGATTCACTACCACTAAAATGGAACTCATCCCATTCGACCGAGGCAATCCTTCAATGAAATCCATTGAGACTTCATCCCATACTGTGCAAGGCAATGATAAAGGTTGCAACAAACCTGCTGGAGTACCACTTAAGCTTTTATTTCTTTGGCACATTTCACATTTCTTAACCAAATCAGCTATATCTTTTCTCATACCAACCCAAAACACATCGACTACTATATGTTGATATGAACGATCTTCCCCCGCATGACCTCTGATAGGAGATCCATGAAATTCCTCAAATAATAAGGGAATAATCTTTGACTTTCTTAGGATAACCAACCTGCCTTTATACAACAACAACCTTTGTTGTAACTTAAATCCTTTATGGGACGTTTTATCCAATAACAGGTCAGCCTTGATTTTTCACCAAAAAATCATCTTCTTCAAGTTCTTGTTTCAAGCTGTCCCATTGTCTCCATTGTGGTCCTCCGATGCTGGAACACTCTACTACTTCTGCTTTTCGGGACAAGGCATCAACAACACGATTGGCACACCCTGACTTATAGATGATTGAAAAATCATAGCCCAACAATTTACTCACCCATTTTTGGTATTTAGGCTCAACAACTATCTTTCTAGTAAGAATCGTAGGCTCTGTTGATCACTTCGCACAATAAAATGTCTTCCCAGCAAGTAAGGTCTCCCTTTTCATATGGTAAAGACAATGGCCATAAGTTCTTTCTCGTATATAGATTTCTGTTTAGCCTTCAATCCCAATGCTTGACTGAAATAGGTTATCGGCTGCTCATTCTGGATCAAGACAACTCCCAAACCGTAGCCAGATGCATCCATTTCGATGACAAAATCTGTGGAGAAATCGGGTAACCTCAGAATCGATGTTGCTGTTCAACATCTTTTTTAATTCGTCAAAAGCCGATTGGGCCTTGTCTGACCATTGAAATTGATTTTTCTTGAGTAAATCCGTGATAGGTGCAACCAACAACCCATATCCTTTAATAAACTTTCGGTAGTAACCAGATAAACCAAGAAATCCCCACAATTCCGTAATCGTTTTGGGAATTTTCCAATCCATAATAGCTTTAATTTTGGACTCATCAACCTCTACACCTTTTCTTGAAATGACGTGCCCCAAATATCCCAATTTGTCGCTACCAAACTCGCACTTTTTCTTGTTGGCATATAATTGATGTTGGGACAAGATTTCAAATACATTCTTTAAATGTTCCAAATGGTCTTCCATGGATTTACTGTACACTAAAATATCATCAAAAAAAATACTACTATGAACTTACGTAAGAAAATTTTGAATACCTCATTCATTAAGCCTTGAAACGTAGCCGGAGCATTGACTAAACCAAAGGGCATTACTAGGAATTCGTAATGTCCTTAGTGAGTTCAAAATGCAGTTTTCTGAACATCTCCTTCCTTCATTCTGATCTGTTGGTAACCGGACTTCAAGTCCAGCTTCGAAAATACACGGGCACCATACAACTCATCCAATAACTCCTCTATAACAGGGATAGGGAACTTATCAACTACTGTAACTTTGTTTAAGGCCCTGTAATCTATGCAAAATCTCCAGCTTCCATCTTCTTTTTAACCAACAAAACAGGGCTTGAAAACGGACTTGCACTCGACTGTATCACCCCAGCTTCTAACATCTCCTTTACTAGATTTTCAATCTCGTCTTTCTGGTATTGTGGATATCTATAAGGACGCACATTTACTGGTCTCGAACCATCTTTCAACAGAATACCATGCTCCTTTCCTCTTATTGGTGGCAGACCTTGAGGCATATTAAAAATATGATCAAACTCTTGTAACAATGGTTCCAACACAACAACACCATTTGTTTCACTTTCATTGACAGCCACACACGACCCTAATTCCCCCATAATTCCATGGCCTTCTTGCTCGCTTTTAAAGATACCTTGGACCTACGCAATGATGTATATCCCCTTAACGTGACTGATTTTCCTCCAATTGTAAACTTCATCACTTGTTGTCTCCAATTGGTATAAGTTGCCCCCAAGGTTTCTATCCACTGTACACCCAAAATGACATCATTGTTGCCAAGTTGTATGGACAGGAAATCCTCTTTAATTTCCAGATTTTGCATCGATAGAGTTACTCCCCTGCAAATTCCTTCTCCTTTCACCATATTACCAGTTCCCATAGTGATAGTGTATTCTTTTGTACTCTCCATATCCAATTTCAATTTACAACTACCTCTTTCGAAATGAAGTTATGAGTAGCTCCACTATCAATCAACACTACCACTTTCTGGTTATCAATAACCCCTTCCATTTTCATCGTTTTCGGATTAGTTAAGCCAACTACTGAATTCAAATGGACCTCCACCTTATGTCTACCACATCAACCATATTCAACGATTTCTCTGTCTCTTCAGAAATTATCTCATCCTCAAATTCCTCTTGGACGAGTATAACATTCATCTATTTTTTTCTTACATTTATGACCCGGATAATACTTTGCATTACATCGGTAACAAAGTCCAAGAGAGCGTCTCTGTTGAACTTCCTGATTTGATAGCCTTCTAAACTCAGATCCATATTTTGCAATCAAAATGGGAGAAGTAACTGAATTAGATGCACTGCTTTTAGCTTCGGTGAACAAATACGAATTCTTCTTACCAGAAAACGTTGTTCTGATTCTACCAATCACTTTGCTTTTAACTTCAACTTTTGAAGTTGTCTCCATCGTTTCACTCAAGGAAATAGGAATCAGCAGACGTAATTCAACTTTAACATTATTATCCAATCCATTAATGAATTGACTAAGAAACACTTCTTCCCATATTCCATTCAAAGGAGCAGCAAACTCCACAAATTTCCTTCGATAAGCAGCTACAGAACCTTCTTGTTTTACCGCTAAAAATTGTTCACATAATGAACCACAAGCCAGCGAACGAAATTGAAGTAGAATCAATCGCTTCAAATCCTCCCATCTCGTAATCGGATGACATTTGTTCTCCCGTTGAAACCATTTCAGAGCATCGCCTTCAAAGGCTATGAACGAAACATCGATCTGTTCCTCCAGACTCAAACGGTTTAACGAAAAATACCTTTCAGTCCTAAGAATCCAACCATTCGGATCCGTCCTGTCGAACGCTGGAATTTCCAATTTCCTCCCCTTCACAGCCAGGAAACGATTCGGAGTGTGGCCATCTTCTCCTTTTCCACCCGATCCAGACGCATCATCACCATCTGACGAGGAAGATGAGTTTACTTTACTAGTCGCTTCCTCCTGTTGCTTAATAAATCGTTCCATTTGTTGCATAATTGTCTGCATTCCTTTCTTAATCGATCCCACACTGTTTTCCAGATCCTCAACTCTCGTTGCCATACTTCGAGTCGTCATTCTCCCCGGAACGTCGCTGCTCTGATACCAATTTGCTATACATCGGTGCTAAATGGTTAACTATGGATTGCTTTCAAACAAAAATACCACCCAATGGCATTCGAGAGGCCATGGTCTCTCCCATAGTGTTCGCTCAAGTTACAGACTATTGAAAAACCGAATGAATCCCAAAAAGAACCGCCTCCCCAACATAACCCACTCCCACCTGATATTCTAGGGAAAATACCAAAAGTACCCCTAACCCACTAACATTATTCAAAGCACAGAAAGTAAGGCAGTAACTAAAATCACCACACACACAAGACATTGAAAATTACCACTCACACAAGACATTACTTTCTCCTCCTTTTATACGTGAAACGTAACGATGGTTTACCAATTTGGTGAAAAAACTTTGGGAGAGACTTGGCCTCTCGAAAGCCAGAGAATCGATTGTAGGTCATTTGTGTAATCCTTTGATTTCCATATCAGTATGATGAATGTGCAACAGTTTGGTCGTCAGAGAAGAAGATGGGGTCAGAGTTTGAAGGATTTGGTCACTGATTGTTTATATGTCTGTATGTATATATATATACATACATACAAAATAATTGTTTTATTTTTTAAATAAAATTAAAGAAATGATAAAAAAAAACCAAAATACCTCGTAGTTAGTAGACCTTTTTAACGGGAGTTAGTCTCTTGGACCTATTCCGAAACAAAACGACAACCACAGTGCAATAAATGTAGTTCAAGATTAAAAATTGGTAGCAAGTGGCAACCACAAGAACCAAAAGTGTAATTTACTCTTAAAACTAAAATAATTATTTTTAAATCTAAAACATTTAAATTATAAAACTTTATATTAAGCAAATAAGATAATTATCTTTAATTTAACACTAATATTGATAAATTTTTTCGTGTTTTTTAACATGTCTTCTAATTAGCAAGACATGTTCAACCATCACTTATATTTCTATTTCGTTCAAGCATAAATTTTGAATGTTATATTTGATGGAAATTATATTAGTTTTCCATTATCATTTCATGATAAAATCTTATATCCTGTCACATCTCATAAGTAGACAACTAGTGTTCTATAAGATACTTTCCTCTTTCCCAAAACGAAGACTATCCATTATGGTAATTTCTTATGCGATTTCTTGAGTGACACGTAGGATTTTTTAATTAGATATCATGATAATAGTGAGAGTGATTTCTTGAAGATTCTCCAACCGTCCGTTAAAAGCCCCCCTCTCCAACCGCACAACTAAGAGATCTTTTTGCCACTTTGGGTTTGCCCTCTGCAAATATGCAGTGTAAATATACACAAGGCAAACGATAGGACCCACTTAAAAT
This sequence comes from Arctium minus, assembly GCA_954870635.1. Lineage (NCBI taxonomy): Eukaryota > Viridiplantae > Streptophyta > Magnoliopsida > Asterales > Asteraceae > Arctium > Arctium minus. Next base: position 114,190,145 of record OX941080.1, on the reverse strand, counting down.
TTACATTTAAATTATTTTCCATTTTCCAAATTCATGAAATAATTATTGTTTTATTAAAAATTATAATTATTGTATTTCAAAATGGTTTAATAGTAAATAAAATATGGGATCCATAAATTTGGTGTTTTTTAGAGTATGATTAATATTAAAGTTGATTTTTAATTTATTTTTTGTTAATGAGCCCACCATATTTAGTATTTTTTGTGTTCTTTTTAGTCCCAATGATGAAGTTGCTTTAAACGCATCTCCAATCGTGCCGGTTTACTTTCTCCAATTGCAAGGTAAAACCGATTTGTGTGTGTGTGTGTGTGTGTGTGTGTGTGTGTGTGTGTGTGTGTGAGAGAGAGAGAGAGAGAGAGAGAGAGAGAGAGAGAGAGAGAGAGAGAGAGGGGTGACCTCCATATTAGTTTGGAGAGGTACTATTTTCTCTGGCAAATTTTAGAAAAACCATAGGCACACCATTTATCTTTGATTTAGTTATTTATTTAATTTTTAAATACAAATTCTTTCATATTTAATATTTAGTTTAATATATATTTTGTTTATTTGTTTAATAATTTATTTTTCCATTGTTTATATTTAAAATTTTATTTATTTTAAAAAATATTTAAAAATTTATCAATGTATTTTTTAAAATTATATATATATATATGTAACAAAGACATAAACTAAAACGTCAACTGGTTTTCACTAGCCATATAGTGACTAAAGTTTTCTGCCACATTTTAAGCGCACTTAAACAGTTTCTTGCTAAACATAAAAAATCAAGGGTAAAGACGTCCACTTTAAACTTCGAAATGCATTAATTGATCATTGTGGAACGAGTATATTCATTTGGAGAATTAGTGTTATTTAATTATGTTTTTAATTTGTACTATTTGAATTAATATAAAAATGTAACGTAAAATTTATTGATTAAAAAAATTTCGCTTTTATTTTAACAAGCTTTCATTAAAAAAAATTAATTACTAAACATTTATTATTATAATAAGTAGTTACAAATTATAATTATTGTTATTAAAGATAGTTTAATAGTAAGTAAAATAAGTTATTTTAATATGAGGTCCACAAATTTAGTGTTTTTTTAGTGTTGTTTGAGTTAATCCTTTTTTATGTTAATGGGCACACCAGATTTGGTGTTTTGGTGTATATTTTACTCTCAATGTTGGGGATAGTCTAAGAGCAACTCTAAGGCATAAGTCTTTAATAGGTTTTGTTGGTCCTGAAATTAGGGGTGTCAAAAATAATCGAAACCGAATAACTCATCGAACTGAATGACATTTGGGTTAAACGGTTTCAGGTTATTCGGTTTTTGGGTTAAACAGTTTGGTTAACCGAATAAGGATCCTTAATCGTTTCGGTTTTCGGTTAATTTTTTCCTTATTCGGTTAAACCGAATAACACATTCTACTAATATTTTATATATTTCATGTTTATAAAAAAGAAACCAAATACATGTTATACTAATTTTACATATTTTATTATATTATGTTTTTTGCTTGATTTACAATGTCTCATGAACTAAAAATAATATCATTTGGTAGATATTGCTTTTTGATAGATCATGTTTTTTTAATTAATATAAAGTCAATTGTTGAGATGAATGTATGATATAATTATATATTAGAAGCAACATACACTTAATATGGGAAAACTATTTGAGCAAAAGGCCAACGAAAAAATATAAATTTTTATTTGGTTTAACCAATTACCGAAACGAATAACCCGAAAATCGAATAACCCGAATCTTATTTGGTTTGGTTATCGGTTAGTTTTAAAAAACTTGAAAACCGATTAACCCAAACCGGATAAACCGAAAACCGATTTAACCGACCGAATAACACCCCTACCTGCAATACAATGACTTACACATAATGTGTTTATAGAAGGGTCGAATATGAACACAACAAATTTTCACATTTTGTTTTATATTTTATTAAAACACAAAATTACAGATTTGTTGTGGAAGCTAGGAAGGTAAGATCTGTGATCCTAAATAATCTAATTGGTGACAAATTTGCTAATACTAAAAGAGTAAGAGAAGAAGGCACTCTTTCAGATCTGAAGAACTAAGATAGTCTTCAGATATCATGGCGATGATCTGAAAAAATCCATTCTTCAAAAGGTGCAAGTTGCATATGATCCAGAAACCACCTTTTATAACAATCCATGCATTAAATGCAGCAATGCAACTTCAACGCGTGACTTCATTTGATCTGCTGATCCACGTATCTTTATACTCTTCATTTCAACCTTTTGATATGACGTAGACATTTGTTGCTTCAGCCCGTCCTTTTATATGTCGAGTGAAAAGTAAAGGAATTGGTACTATTAAAATTGTACTTTTGAACTTGCTTTGGCTGACATGCTGAGCATGTTCTCATACCAGTGGGTTGGAGACTTGGTCCCAAAGTTCCTTGTCTAGTCTTCATCTATACTTTACTGTCTAGAGTGAACAGTAAAGTAAACGAATATTACTTAGTTTGGCTGACATGTTGAACATGTCCCCACACTAGGATTTAGAGATGGTAAAAGAAACTTGGTCCCAAAGTCTTCTTTTCAAATCGGCTTGCTAGATAGCATTTGTCAAACTATCTGACTTATCTGTCTTCTGATCTTCTTACGGCTAGATGATAAATGTTATCCGCTTTGGTGTCTATCTAACTTCTCTTCAACTAGTCTTCGATTTTGCTGAAGGCGTTTTGCTTGATCAGATACCATATTACAAAATAGAACTTACAAAGGAAATCTTATCTAACAGGATGATTAGGTTCCGAAGTACAAGGTATACTCTGGATACACCAAAGACACATCCTTTATGAGGTTAAAACAAGGAATAATAACTTAGAATAAAATGCGATTTCTTGAGAATCAAGATTGATTGACCAATGAAGATAGGTCAATTGAATTCTTGCATTAGGATGGAGACTTCTCACTTTTTCTTTAAGCCACAAACCCAATGCTGACGAGAATCTGAAATGTTGAGCTAATAAATGTCTTGGTTGAGCAGGTTTAGATGTTAGTCCGTTGTGTCATATCCGATTGATGTTGTAAATCAGATATGATCCCTTATGTTATATCCGATATATATTGTACACTAGTGTACCGCACCGCGTGTTGCGCGATGTTCGGAAAATAATTTAAGAATACAATTTTGAATACGTATTTTTACCACAAAGTTGAAGGATTTCACGGGGAAACTCGTCAGAATTCGGGTCACTTTTGTTGAACAGTTTAAGTGCTGATGAATCCACCATTCGTTTAGCAAGCTTGTGAAGAATAACACATGTAGCCATTCCGGTATCGTCTTTAACAACAAAATGTAGCTTGTACCTTAAAACAAAAAAATTTGTTATCAATTACATGGACTTTAGAACATTATAAATCTTAAAGTAACTGGACACTAACAACGTAAGAGTGACGTATGATTCGATATCGCAAGGGCCACATTTATAAAAACCATCTATCAGTGTAACCCTTCTACAACAAATTTTGCAAGCTAAGTAAAACCAACCATAATGAGTTTCAAATTTGTCAATGACACCCATAATAGTTATAGAATACCCCTGCATGTAGAAGATTAAACTATGTAATTAGCAAACTAATATAACACACCGTTGTAGCTTGTTCAACCATAGAAAATTTGATCAAAAAAAATACACCTTAGATTCATCTTTCCAGTCAGCCCTTAGCAATTGTTCAATGCTCATTCTATTATCAAACATTTCATCTTCAACTGTTTTTGGTACTACACAAACGGTGTCCATTAGTTTAACCCAAGGACATACATTTGCAAACCTACTAATCAAAGATGACACATATTTGTCGGCAAGATTGATGTATATCTTGCTTGCACTTGATGTTGAAAAATTGATGACACCTTACAATATTACACAACAAACCATGTATATGTTATTATTAATTATAGGATAATCCAGAAAAATACAAATAGGAAAGAATTGAATATACCTCTGAACTTTTTAATACGTACTGAGGTAACGATAATAATTAATGGGGAGTTCCCATTGTCATTTGGATGTTCGTCCATAAATTTCTCACCAAGTTCTCCCCACAATGTAACTTTGCAAGTAACCGAGCTACATATATATATATATATATATATATATATATATATATATATATATATATAGAGAGAGAGAGAGAGAGAGAGAGAGAGATGGCAAAATGTCAGGTTAAATGATTTTGGTAAAAAAAAAGTGTATATGTATGTATCAAACAAACTTACTAATATGAAACAATTTCCAGGTCCCTTTTTGTATAACTCCCACTAACGGTCTCCAAATCACCGATTTCTTTATACACCCAACAATATCTACACATATGTTTTAAATTAGAATAGTCGGGTGTAGAAAATAATAATGATGAAATAAAATAAGAAAATCACACAATAAATTCAGAAGTAAAAAACTTTAAAAAGAGCATACCCATGAGAATAGTGTCATCATTCACCCGAGTGTTAACCGTCTTCTCATTAATATATTGAAATCCGTGAATCGGTATTGAAGGTGCATTGTTCTCTACTCTCTTGACGGTTGTTAAAAGAGTAAACATGATCTTAAACTTCAAATTAACAACCTTATAATTTCCGGAATTTACAACAACCTTGAAGTTTTTCATGGTATACACTAAACCCTCCTTCAATACATGTTTGAACTTCGACACCAAATTCCTCTGGATTGTTGTAGCCATTAGGGTTCCCTGAAATTAAAATGACAAATGAAGCAAGTGATCATAAAGCTCCTATGTATAATACATTAGTATAAAAGTTTTGAACACGCATTGATCAATATTACAAAACATACTATTTCATCAATGAAGACCATATCTGTAACGCCCCGAAATTTTTGTTGTATAAACTCGTTCGTTAAGATTTCTAGCCTTCCTTATCTTTAATCCTAGTTATCTCGTGTCTACCTTATTGGTGTGTATCGCGTGTTTAACCAAGTTAATGTGTCAAGTATTGAGTTTGGATCAGTGAAACGGTGGATCACGCGGGTTACCTCGCGACTTGCAAGTCGCGGCACAAGTCGCGTAATCCACTGTCCATCTTCCATTTCAGGAACACGGGCGGCTTATGCCGCGACTTAAGGTCGCGACATAACCCGCGGAATTGCCCTGGACTCCCAAATACGGGTTTCTTCCCCATTTTTCTCATTTATTTCAAGTGTGGAGCTAGTAGGTGATTTTGGTGCGATTTTGGGTGCCCTAGGTGAGTATTCTTCATCTATCTTCATTTAATCTCATTAAATGAAACCCTAAGATTGTTGTTGGTGTTGCCTAGGTTGGTATAACTCTCGTTGTGAAGTTTCCTTCTCCTTAAGCTTTTGAGTTCTAGGGTTTCATATACAACCCTACAAGGTGAGTTCATTATCTTTTAATAAACTTTATACATGTCAAAATGTGGATTTTTAACCTTCTCAACATCTCCATGTTTGATTTACTTGAGTTGGGTGAATTTTCATTAAAACCTAATTTTGGGACATTTTGGGGTTATGTGGAAGAGAATGATTTTGGGGACAAGAGTATACATTTTGATTTAGCTATGGATTTTTATACATGAGAAATGTCTTTTATAACCTTGTGATTGTTTACATGGAAATCAAGATTTGGGTTTTGAAAAATGGGTAAATATTTTAGAATGAGCATTTGGGTAACTGGTTGCATTATATTTGAAAGTATCATTTAGCCCTATAAAATAGAACCTCTTGGAAACGTGGGGGTAATTATTTGGATTTGTAATTTTGTACATCCAGTGGCACTTTAATTGGGAAAATTGTTGTCTAGTTTTGTGGACATTGAATGGAATATTTGGTTGCATTTGGGCGTCATGAACCCACATATATTTATAATCTTTGACCCAATGTTGGAACACTAGTTTTCCACATTGAGTCACGTTTAGGCATCAGATGAGGTATAAGCCCTACGTGCTAAGTACGCGATATTGGATGAGGATCTGAACGTAAGGGCCCTATGTGGTTGAAGTTGACTTTCCGTGGGTGTACGTTTAAAGCCACAGAGCCTGACATCCATTGCGGGTACTTTTATGTGTTGGTTTTACTGATACGTCAAGTGGCTTACTTTTGTGTTCCTTCACTGTGTTAGTAAGCGGGTCTCCCCCGTTAACCCAAGAGGTGTTGTATTATTGTTGAGACTGCTTATATGAATTTCTTTGGCATTTCTTAAATTATTTCAATGAGAGTATTGATTTTCTAATTACAAATGTTTGATCTCACTAGGATTTAGCCTAACACTTTTTCTTAAAATGACATGTATAACAGGTTCTCCTAGCGGTGGTTTTCCTCGGGCTTGAGTGGAGAGGAAATCGAAGGTTTATAGCATTTTTGGAAGGATATAGAGTCGTGTTTTGGTTATAGAATTGGTATACTTTTGTAGGCGAAATGTCAACACCCGTTTGTAATCTAGAATTAGATAGACTATATTAGTAGGTTGTTGTACTCATTTCCCTTTACTTATTTACTTGTAAACGCCATCTGACTATTTTCCCTTTTGGGAAGATCCTTTTTATATTAGACTCGTTTATTCCGCCTTGGTTTTCAGGTTTAAATTGACCCCTATTTTTAGGGTGTTACAAGTTGGTATCATATCCAGGTTTAAGTGAACTAGGTATGGTTGTAGAATACCTAGACTTAAGCTTAGATCAAATAAGTTATGATTTGTGAGATTGGGTAGAACTCTAGTGATAAGATAGCCTTAAGATCGACAGAATTACATGAATCGAGAATTGTGACGGTGGTAGTAAGGATTCTTATGTGTGACGTGTTCATAATTTCAATTTGCTACTGCTATTATGAATATGTTATTACGTGAGCATGCTTGGATTGCTACTGTTATGATGATTGATGAATGTGGTAGTACGTTTTCTTCATGTTTGAATCATCTAGTCTATTTCTCATCTTTATTCTTTTATGTGTGGCAGACGTTATGGTAAACACTCGTAATAGGCCGGATGGTCATGATGTGACGACATCCACGGCCGACCAACCAAGGGTGACGGCAATTAAATTGCCCCCACCCCAGCGTAACGTTTTGGGCGGAGGGCCTGAACATATACCTCGACGCAACATAGCCGCATCGGAGACAATAATGGAGGAAGTAACTCCGGAGACAAGAATGATGGACCGTATGATGCAAGCCATGAATGTGGCTATGGCTCAACAACAAGAGATGTTTCTGAAATTGCTCGAGGACAGGGACACCAACAACCGCAGACACGAGACGGTCGCAGAGAACATAATTGCGGTGGGATCCGGGGGAAATGGAAATGAAATTCCCACGGACGGAGCGGCAACTATAGAAGCACGACAGTCAACGAAGTCATGCTCTTTCAAGACATTCTTAAGTTGTAGGCCACCCGAATTCAAGGGTAACGACGACCTTATAGTTTGCATGAATTGGTTATGGGAAATGGAGCAAGCCTTCCGGACAAGTGGTTGTGGGGAGGGCCAAAAAGCAACCTATGGTTCTCAAATGTTGCGAGGGGTAGCCCTCATATGGTGGAACATCTACTCTATGTCTTTAGAGGCTTCGGTATTGGATAAGCTGGACTGGGAAACTTTCAAGCGGAAATTGCTTGAAGAGTATTGCAATGAGAGATCTACGGATCGGATCGTCGACGAGTTCCAGAATTTGAAGAAAGAAAGTTTGACCGTGAAAGAGTACAACAAATTGTTCATGGACAAGTTGGGTTTAGTGGGACATCTGGTCCCAACCGAGAAGGAAAAGATCAAAGCCTACATTAAAGGCTTACCGACGGAGATGATGAACATGGTGCGAGTGTCCAAGGCCTCCACTCTTCAAGAGGCGATCGAGGAAGCACAATTGGTAGAAGATTCGTACGGTTCAAACAAGATAGAGAGAAGAGGAGGCGGAGAGAAAAGGAGATGGGAGGGAAGTTCTGTACCCTCCAAGAGACCAAGTCAGTTCAACAATAATCAGCGAGGGACCGGTTTTAGAAAATAGGTTCCATATTGCTCCAAGTGCCGGAGCAAACATCATGTTCTGTGTAGATTGGTGTCGGAGCCCTGCTTCAAGTGTGGTAAGACGAGCCACAATTTCAGGGACTGTCCGATTAGGGGACAAATTTGTTTTGAATGCAGAGCACCAGGCCATATCAGGAGCGAGTGCCCGAAGTTGAAAATTGGGGGTAACGGAGGAAAGAAGACGGATCCTCCGAGAGCGACGGGAAGAGCCTTTCAAATGACCACCGAAGAGGCGAAGGCCTCAACTGACGTAGTGTCGGGTACGTTTCTTCTAAACTCCGTGCCTACGGGTATACAGTTTGATTCTGGTGCAAGATTTTCGTTTGTGTCGAGTGCTTTCTGTCAGAAGTTGCTTATGCCCACTAACAACTTAGAAGATGCCTTAGTAGTAGAATTAGTGGATGGTGACCAAGTAGTGGTCCGTGAGATCCTAAAGGATTGCAAATTGGAAATTGAAGGAAGGGAATTTCCGGTTGATTTAATGCCAATGGTTATTGGAGGATTTGATATGGTCATAGGAATGGACTGGTTGGCAAGAAATCGTGCTGAGATCCTTTGTGCGAAGAAGATGGTTCAAATCCCAGTTTCGGATAATGAGACGGTGACCATTTATGGCGAGAGACGGAAGGGCGAGGTGGCAATTGTTAGTATGGTGAAAGCATGGAAATTCTTATCGAAAGGATGCACGTCCTTTTTGGCATATGTGGTAGACGCCAAGCTTGAGAAGAAGCGGTTAGAAGATGTGAATGTGGTAAACGAATTCTCCGATGTTTTTCTGGATGACTTGCCTGGGTTGCCACCCGAGCGCCATGTGGAATTCAAGATTGACCTAACACCGGGAGCGGCTCCCATCGCTAGAGCTCCTTATCGTTTAGCTCCTTCGGAAATGAAAGAGATGATAGGGCAATTGAAAGACCTTCTTGAGAAGGTATTCGTGAGACCGAGCTCATCGCCTTGGGGAGCGCCGATTCTATTCGTAAAGAAGAAAGATGGCACTATGCGGATGTGCATAGATTATAGAGAATTGAACAAGGTAACCATGAATAATAAGTACCCACTCCCTAGGATCGACGATTTATTTGACCAACTCCAAGGAGCGGGGTGCTTCTCAAAGATCGATCTACGTTCGGGCTACCACCAAGTAAGAGTCAAGGAAGGCGACATACCGAAGACAACTTTTAGAACGCGCTACGGACATTATGAATTCCTGGTGATGCCTTTCGGTTTAACAAACGCCCCTGCAGTGTTCATGGATTTGATGAACCGCGTGTGTCGACCGTTCCTTGATAAGTCGGTAATCGTGTTCATTGATGATATCCTAATCTACTCCAAGAACGAGACTGATCACGTATCACACCTTCGAGAAGTATTGGAAGTTCTGAGGAAAGAGAAATTGTACGCCAAATTTTCCAAGTGTGAATTTTGGTTGAAAGAAGTGTAATTTCTAGGGCACGTGGTGACGAAGGACGGTGTGAAGGTCGACCCCGCCAAGATAGAAGCTATGATGAATTGGGAACCACCTAAGAGCCCATCTGAGATTCGAAGCTTTTTGGGCTTAGCGGGTTATTATCGGAGATTCATACAAGACTTCTCTAAGATTGCTTCTTCATTGACGGCTCTAACTAGGAAGAATGTGAGATTTGTGTGGACCGACACCCAAAAGAAGGCTTTTTGGACGCTGCAAAAGAAGTTGTGTGAAGCTCCGATCTTATCCTTGTCGGAGGGATCGGAGGACTTTGTAGTTTATAGCGATGCATCCAAGATGGGACTTGGATGCGTACTCATGCAAAGGGGTAAGGTGATTGCCTACGCATCAAGGAAGTTGAAAGTGCACGAGAAGAACTACCCTACTCACGACTTAGAGTTAGCGGCGGTAGTGTTTGCATTAAAGTTGTGGCGACATTACCTTTATGGAATGAATTGCACCTTGTACACGAACCACAAGAGCTTGAAATATGTTTTTGATCAGAAGGAGCTTAACATGAGGCAAAGGAGGTGGTTAGAATTACTCAAGGATTACGGTTGCGAATTGCTTTACCACCCGGGTAAAGCAAATGTGGTAGCCGATGCGTTAAGCCGGAAGGAATATAGTGGGAAGCTACGAGCCAAGCTTACAAGGATTGAGTTATGTCAAGTCTTATAGAGAAGATCAAAGCATCACAAGACGAGGCTTTGTTGGAAGATAATCTCAAAGATGAAGTGATGACCAAGCAACGGCTACTTTTGACCGAGGATAGCCGGGGGATTAAATATTTCAATGGGCGCGTTTGGGTGCCAAAGGTTGGAGGAAACCGAGAGCTACTTTTGGAGGACGCGCATAAATCTAAGTATTCAATCTACCCAGGAAGTACAAAGATGTATAGAGACTTGAAACTATTGTATTGGTGGCCAGTCATAAAATTGGATGTGGCACATTATGTAGAGCGGTGCGTGACTTGTTCGCAAGTGAAAGCTGAGCATCAACGACCTTATGGGAGCCTCCAATCGCTGGAAATATCCGAGTGGAAATGGGACAAGATTACCATGGATTTCGTAACCAAACTACCGAAGACTTTGAAAGGGAACGACACCATTTGGGTAATTTTCGACCGCCTGACAAAGAGTGCTCATTTCCTAGCAAGGCGGGAAACTTTGCCCATGGATAAGTTGGCAAAGCTGTATATAGACGAAGTAGTCTCTAGGCATGGTATAGCTTTGTCTATAGTCTCCGATCGTGATAGTCGGTTTACATCAAGATTTTGGGGAGCCTTACATCAAGAGTTGGGCACGCGGGTGAATTTGAGCACAACATATCACCCACAGACGGACGGACAAAGTGAAAGGACGATTCAAACTCTGGAGGACATGCTTAGGTCTTGCGTGATCGATTTTGGCGGTAGTTGGGATACCCATCTACCTTTGGTGGAGTTTTCATACAACAATAGTTATCACTCTAGCCTCGGGATGGCACCATTTGAAGCTTTGTACGGACGAAAGTGCAGAACCCCCGTGTGTTGGTTAGAGGCGGGAGAGAAACAATTTGCTGGTCCGGAAATTGTGCAAGAGACGGCCGACAAAGTCAAGGCAATTCGAGAGCGGTTGAAAGCGGCGCAGGATCGTCAGAAAAGTTATGCCGACAAAAAGAGGAGACCGGTGGAGTTCCAAGTGGGAGATCGTGTGATGTTGAAGGTGTCTCCTTGAAAGGGCTTGATCCGGTTTGGAAAGCGAGGGAAGCTAAGTCCCTGCTTCCTCGGACCGTTTTCTATCCTTGAGCATATTGGACTACAAGCTTACATGTTAGATTTGCCACCGAAAATGGACGGAATTCATCCTACATTCCATGTGTGCTATCTACGGAAGTGCATGGCGGAGGAAGAAAGAGTTATACCATTGTCGAAAATTCGGGTGGACGACAACCGTTGCGTTGAGGAACCTGAAGCCATTTTGGAAAAAGAAACCAAGAAACTCCGACATAAAGAAGTGAAAATGGTGAAGGTTCAATGGAAACATCATCGCGGTGCAAATGTGACTTGGGAAGCAGAGGAGGACATGAAGCGCCGATATCCTCACTTGTTTGACTAGTTGGGATTTCGAGGAAGAAATCATTCCCAAGTTGGGGAGGATTGTAACGCCCCGAAATTTTCGTTGTATAAACTCGTTCGTTAAGATTTCTAGCCTTCCTTATCTTTAATCCTAGTTATCTCGTGTCTACCCTATTGGTGTGTATCGCATGTTTAACCAAGTTCATGTGTCAAGTATTGAGTTTGGATCAGTGAAATAGTAGATCACACGGGTTACCTCGCGACTTCCAAGTCGCGGCACAAGTCGCGTAACCCACTGTCCATCTTCCATTTCAGGAACACGGGCGGCTTATTCCGCGACTTAAGGTCGCGACATAACCCGCGGAATTACCCTGGACTCACAAATACGGGTTTCTTCCCCATTTTTCTCATTTATTTCAAGTGTGGAGCTAGTAGGTGATATTGGTGCGATTTTGGGTGCCCTAGGTGAGTATTCTTCATCTCTCTTCATTTAATCTCATTAAATGAAACCCTAAGATTGTTGTTGGTGTTGCCTAGGTTGGTATAACTCTCGTTGTGAAGTTTCCTTCTCCTTAAGCTTTTGAGTTCTAGGGTTTCATATACAACCCTACAAGGTGAGTTCATTCTCTTTTAATAAACTTTATACATGTCAAAATGTGAATTTTTAACCTTCTCAACATCTCCATGTTTGATTTACTTGAGTTGGGTGAGTTTTCATTAAAACCTAATTTTGGGAGATTTTGAGGGTTATGTGGAAGATAATGATTTTGGGGACAAGAGTATACATTTTGATTTAGCTATGGATTTTTATACATGAGAAATGTCTTTTATAACCTTGTGATTGTTTACAAGGAAATCAGTATTTGGGTTTTGAAAAATGGGTAAATATTTTAGAATGAGCATTTGGGTAACTGGTTGCATTATATTTGAAAGTATCATTTAGCCCTATAAAATAGAACCTCTTACAAACGTGGGGGTAATTATTTGGATTTGTAATTTTGTACATCCAGTGGCACTTTAATTGGGGAAATTGTTGTCTAGTTTTGTGGACATTGAATGGAATATTTGGTTGCATTTGGGCGTCACGAACCCACATATATTTATAATCTTTGACCCAATGTTGGAACACTAGTTTTCCACATTGAGGCACGTTTAGGCATCGGATGAGGTATAAGCCCTACGTGCTAAGTACGCGATATTGGATGAGGATCTCAACGTAAGGGCCCTATGTGGTTGAAGTTGACTTTCCGTGGGTATACGTTTAAAGCCACTAAGCCTGACATCCATTGCGGGTACTTTTAAGTGTTGGTTTTACTGATACGTCAAGTGGCTTACTTTTGTGTTCCGTCACTGTGTTAGTAAGCGGGTCTCCCCCGTTAACCCAAGAGGTATTGTATTATTGTTAATACTGCTTATATGAATTCCTTTGGCATTTCTTAAATTATTTCAATGAGAGTATTGATTTTCTAATTACAAATGTTTGATCTCACTAGGATTTATCCTAACACTTTTTCTTAAAATGACATGTATAACAGGTTCTCCTAGCTGTGGTTTTCCTCGGGCTTGAGTAGAGAGGAAATCGAAGGTTTATAGCATTTTTGGAAGGATATAGAGGCGTGTTTTGGTTATAGAATTGGTATACTTTTGTAGGCGAAATGTCAACACCCGTTTGTAATCTAGAACTAGATAGACTAGATTAGTAGGTTGTTGTACTCATTTCCCTTTACTTATTTGCTTGTAAACGCCATGTGACTATTTCCCCTTTTGGGAAGATCCTTTTTATATTATACTCGTTTATTCCGCCTTGATTTTCAGGTTTAAATTGACCCCTATTTTTAGGGTGTTACAATATCCAAGCTAATTAGTTCATCATTTTTTTAGTTCAAAGACTCCCACAATCGACAAACTCTTACCTTAACAGCCCAACACTCATTAACTTCTCTCAAATCTTCTAACTTTACATAATCCATTAGAAAAACCTAAGAATATAAAATCTAGACAACAAAACCTTTCTTTTCCTTAAAAATGTTAAAATAACTCTCTTACATGCCTATAAATAAACATATGTTCATTACACAAAGAGGCTTATTAATTGTTATAAATGATCTTTAATTTTAATTATGCAAATTAAAAGCTCAAAAATAAACCCCAAATTACCATTTATTTGATGTAATAAATGATCTTTATATGTCTTAATGTCTTTTAATTGTAATAATAAAGTTTGTCTTAATAATCATTACAAACACACTTATTAATTGTAATAAATTATTTTAATATCATAGTGAAATAAATATTTAAACCCTAACTATCATCTATATATATAATTGTCTTAATATCATCTATAGAGCATAAGTGGTATTAAGTTGGTGGTTCCATCATACTATTTCCTAGTGGAACACCAAGCCTCCAAATCCCAAGTCCATGTGAACTACCTACTTACTGTTATAAATGTTGAGAAAGTAATTGAATTGTTCTCAACCACTGTAGTTCAACGTCTTTCAACATGGATAATCCCATTGATATTCAGAGTTGTTGGTTACAGTTTGCATATTGCAATACAGACATGTTGTTTTCTTGAAAAATGTTTAACAAACATCCTAAAAACCTATTCAAACTTATAAAAATGTTAATATATATGACATTATTTACTTGGCGTTGTCTAACGTGGTTCTAAAAACTTATGTCTATTATAGGAATACATTCAACTTCCAAACAGAAATATTGTAAACACACATAGCGACATATATGTGGATATCTTATAATATGAAAGTAGAAATTTTGGATTGGAGATGAATCGAAGTTGCATGTCAATATCTTAAGGCCTTATTCGTGTCTTATTTGCATAAATGCACAGTTTTGTTCCTATAAATTGAAAAGCCTAGTAAAGTCATCTATTAGAACGGCTGGACTTTCTATTAACATGTTCTGTTGTAGTGTGAAATATTCAAGAAAACTCAACTCAAGGATTATATATGATCCTAATGAGGATTTTTGTGTATGATATATATTTCGTTATTGAAACAGTAAAACTTGCGTGAGCTTATTCTAATGATATTTATTCCACGTAAAGATAATTTACTGAATGACTATATTTTGTATTAATCTAAAAACTATATACATCAATTAGAGATAAGTGGACACTTTATCAACAGAAAAATAATATTAACCATGACTAACTTTTTCAGCTAAATTTTCTTATATTAGGGGAAGTTTACCAACACTAACGAGTAATTAAGCATTTGCCCGAATAAAAATCTCCACCCTTACTTACCATATCGGTTAAAAGATTCTCGGTTATTAAAATGGCATAGTATTGTTGTTGGTATGTACCCTGATAATAAGAGCTAATTATCGAGTAAGATTTTAGGTCTTTGTACATCATGCCTCTTATGGCTGTAAGATTATCATTCCTTTCAATGTTCATCCGGTAAAGTAAGTTACCAGTTAAGTGTTTAACTTGTTAGCATTTAGGAAAAAGTATTCAACCGGTTATCAAGATACCTTAATTTTAATTTTCCTTGGCTCGATTGGGAAGGCATTTCAAAACATGTAATTGGCTTTGCATATGATCATATTCGATCTAAATCAACTATTTGCACCTCTTTATTAGTAATGATACCACTTTTAATTCATTTTGTCTGACTCCAAAAAAATATTTCCTTCTCTTCCTGGTTTTCTAATCACTTCAGTTAAACATAACTTTAAAACTAAGGATGTCACGTAATGGTAATTAACTTTCCCATAATCAAATAGAGGTATGGGGCTTGGATTCCCCGCCATCCTGATTGGAATATCGAACTGCAAATTAATAATGAAATTATAGAATTAGGACGTGTTTGGTTCATGGAATTGGAATGAATTGGAATGGATAATTCCTTTGACCAATATCCAAATCCTTACTTTGGCTCACATGATGGAATCCTTTGAATTCCACAAATTAAGAAATTCATCATTAAGTGAAAGAATTGAATTCATCATTTTCCATTCCAATTCCTACCATCCACAATCAGTAATTGCCCTAAATTTATTGATACTATATCAAATCTTTTATACGTTTTAACAAAACACCAAAGAGATCAAGAAGAATTTGTTTGTGAATTTGGAGAGCAAGATTACCTTATAAGATCCATTGCATTGTTTGTGGCCAAGTCGTTTGATTTCTTCTTTGAGTTGTTGGATCTCTTCGCCTACGTTCATGATTTTGTTGCAGGTTTGTTGGGCTTACAGGGAATCCCACACCCGTCTATTGTATAGGCTTAGGTTTAAGTAACAATCACAAATTGATGCTACTGAAAAGAAAATAGAAACAATATCTAGACTTAAGATTTCTCACAATAACGTCATGATCAAAAAACGATCAAAGATGCAAAATCACTTACCAGAAACATTGAAATTGACGGTGACAGAGGCAAAGCAGCGAAATGGCAGCAGCATGGGGTAAACAACGGACAATGGTACTGGGGTTCTACAAATGGACCCCTAATTTGATTCATGGAATGAAGAACAGATCGAGAGATAAGAGGAAGTCGTACCAGGAGCAGAACGCGAGGGTTTCACGGGCCTGGTTCTTTGGGCGAAGAAGTTGATGGGTCTGAAAGAAAAACAGAATACCTAAATACCAAGAAAACATATATATGAAATAATAAAATATGGTAATTTGCAAAGATTGTAAGATCCACAAAAGTAAAGCAACAATTATCGGTAATAGAATGAATGCTAAAGAATAAACACATGTGTCAATAAATATCTTCATATTCATTAAGTCACGAACTCTTTGGTCATGAAATACCAGTATCCCCTCCAAGATAATCACAACAGATACATTCACCTGAAATGATATTCTTATATAAGATGATGGCAAGCAACACATTATTTGCTATAAGCTTCATAAATCAAACACCTATACACCCTAGATTAGATATTAAGTAACAAAAACTTTTAGGTATAAACAAAAGTCAAACACATAGCTCTTTGGTTTGTTAGAGTTAAATTGTATTCAAGATTAAAAGAGGGTCAAAGTGTAAATGTTTGTAAAATTTGGGTGTTTAGTTTGTAATTGAGTTGTAATGTCAATGGGTCATGTTGACCATATGATCTAAGTATTACTAAAGATACGAATCACAACACACAACACAGAGTTCACACAAGTTAGAGAGAGAAACATTCTACCAAGTGAGATTTGTGGCACAGAGAGACTTGTGACTAAAGGATTTGATGTAATCTTTGTTAAATCAATAAGAGATCATTTCCTACATGTTTGTGTGTTAATTGTAAGTTAGAATCTGGGATCACAATTGGTAACAGATCTTAATTTGATTGAAATCAACAAGAAAATGATCTACGCACACTGAGTTTATGGTTTTCTAGTGATTCTTGATTTTAAACTGTTTTTGGTTAAATCTTTGATTCAATAGTGTTCTACTAACATCATGGAATGATTTTGTGTAGATAAAATTCACTTTTGGACTGTAATTGAGCACTTAATTTGGATTTTTGTGAATTCTTAGTCGCACTAGTACACACACTGTTCGATCATGGATTTTTGAGTTTGAGTCGATTTTATTGCAATTCTTTGATTGAAATTGGTTCTAACACTAACAGTGACTAAATTGGTGAAGTTTCAGGCCTTAATTAGAAGATTTGTTGAACTTTTGGATTGATTGAAGTGTTTTTGGACCGAAAAATCGAAGAACTCGCAAGATTCAGAGTTTTCGTACGAAGAACTCGCATAGTTGAAAGAATTCGCATAGTTTTAATTTGAAATTTCACAAGTATGGAATTCGCATAAGAGTGTTGTACGAAAAGCACATAATTCGCATACTGCCTTATACGAGAAGTTGAAGAATTCGCATATCTCTATTATACGAAAAGTTGGTGGAAAATATTTCCAATGACAGAATTCGCATATGCCTTTATACGAAAAGTGGAGAATTCGCATAAAGAGGCATACGAATTTCGCAGAATTCACATAATCATATCATACGAATTCTTGAACATTTCGCATGAAAATTTGAATTTTTTTCTAAGTATACAATTCGTATCAATGCGAAAAGTTGAAGTTCGAAAATTTTTCTAAGTGTAAAATTCGCATCTTCCTGTCATACGAATTGTTCATGCGAAAAGCTTAAAGTTCAAAATTTTTCTTAAGTCAAGAATTCGCATAGATTAATGTGCGAATTGTTCAGAATTCACATATAACGTCATGTGAATTCCTCAGATTTCGCTTATAGCGAATTGCGTAGAATTCATATATCAAATCATGTGAATTGTTCCTTGTATGTGAATTGTGATCTAGTGGTGTGCGAATTGATCATTTTCTGCGAATTCTGGTGTTCTTTCTTGGTGTGCGAATTGTTTTTAAAACTCAGTGGTGTGAGAATTCTTGCCTTAGAAATTTTTGGGAAATTTTTCTGAAAAATTCTAAGTGTTTTAATTGTTGATTATCTTTTGAACTAACGATCATTTCTAGCTCATTTTCAACAGATTTCAAGATGCCTTATATTGACAAGAAAGGAAATACTGTTTTGACAAAAAGAGATTGTGTTATCACATATATGCCAGAGATTCCAGCCCTTGAAGCTGAAAATAAGAATCTGAAAATTCAAAATTCATCTCTTCTTGATCAGATCAATAAATTGAAAAAGAATTCTATAGTTTTAGAGAAAAGTTTTATTTTCTTAGATTTCATTTCTAATTATAAAATCAATTTTGCAAGCATCATTGAGTCAAAAGAAAAGGAGATTTCAAATCTTCAAACCAAGCTGAAGAAGTTTGAAGGTCTTAATGCAAATTCTACATGGTCAAAGAAAGAATTAATGTAAAAAGAGCTTGATATTCTCAGAGGAAGAGCAAATATTGCTGGAGAAACATGTGATGGGCTGAAAAAGATAAACTTACAAATTTTCTCTAAAAGAGACAAATTGAGAGACAAAGTGTTTAGTCTTGAGGTTCAAATAAATATGTTGAAAGAAAAGACCACAAAAGAGATAAACAACTCAAGAACTCAAGAGGATATAAAGAAGATTGAAAAGAAAAGAAATGATTTGGAAAGGGATAATGATGTGCTTCAAAAGAGGATTGCTGAAATGAAAGAACATATATCTCAAGATGAAAAGAAGTTCAAGAAAGAAAGAGAAGAGTTTGAAAGAGAAAGAAAAGCTTTTACACAGAAATTTTCTGATTTTTCAAGGAAATCATTTGAAGAGAAGAAATCCGTGGAGCTCAAATGTATAAAACTTTCTCAACAAGTGTCAGATTTTGACAAAGTCATCATTATGGAAAGAGATAAGTTTGAAAAAGAGAAGAAGTTAACAGAACAAAAGAATGTCGGATTATTCAGAGAGATATCTGATAAAAGAAAAGGTGTTGAAAAAGATTTTGAAGAAGAAAGGAAGGTTTTTGAGACAGAGATTACCAAGCTTTCAAAGAAGCTATCTGAACTATGTGTAACTGCATTGAAAGAACAAAAGACGAAGTCTAAATTACAGAAGAAGATTGATACATTGTCTGAAGAAAGAAACAGTTTGTCAAACAAGATCACAGAACTTGAAGGAATCATTTTCAAAGATGAATTGAGAGCACAAAGAAGTCCTGATACAATTACTCAATCACCCATGAATGATTCAACTGCATCAGAATGTTCATTCAAATTAGCTACAAGTTCAATTTTTGAAATGTTTCTAACAATCATTTATTTGTTGATTCAAATGATATTGTGTCAAAGCAAGAAGATCAGATTCGTCATACTAATATTTTCTATGTCAAATCTCTTGATGGTTCAGGTAACATCAGAAAGAACAAGTCTCAGCAGAAAATGGTTTGGAGAAGGAAAGATGAGAAAGACAATTCAAAGTCATTTGTTCCTACAACTCAAGTGAACAAAAAGAACAATGCTCCAAAAGGTAAATTTTTTGGTAAGTCTGATTCTTCATATTTTGTAAATCATTTAATCAGACTTGCACAAAAGAAACTTTGTTGTTCTTACTGTGGAACTGATGATTTTGTTAATAAGTATTATGCTCAAAATTGGTATGGAACTTACAAAATCACTTCTCAAAAAAATGAACTTAAAAGGTTTAAATCTAATGAGAAGTGGATTCCAAAATCTAACCACTCTGGACCCAAATACCAGTGGGTACCAAAACCTGTCAAATCTGTTTTACAGGTACCACAGGTTTAGGGGGAGTAAGAGCATTGGTTTCTGATTACACCAGATCAGAACCCAGTCTTCAATATTTAAGATGTTTGGGTTTTGAACAAAGCAGTTCAAGACCCGATCTTCATTGATAAAGATGGAGAGTTTGACTTCTGAATTTACTTCAATCCTAGTAATTCAGAACTCGGTTTAATGATTAAGGATTATGCAAATGTTAAGGGGGAGCTTACATGTTTTATATTTTTACTGATACATTTTCTGATTTTTCAGGAGGAGATTAAATGATAAATTCATTATTACTTTTAAGGTGAGTTACTATTCTCAACGGAGAATACGTGACGATGGCTTCTGGATATTTCTGTTCAGAAACCGGACTTAAGTGTTTTTCTTCTTAAGGATGCTAACAAGATACATCTTTTTTAGGAAGTTTTTATTCTTTGTTTGAGGGGGAGTTTGCTTATAAATTTCACTATCATATTTTTTTATGGGAGAGATAATAGAAAAGAGAAATGAGATTAATTGTTATATTCATATTGTTCTCTGCTAATAATTTGACTTTTTACAGATATCGAGGGGAGTATCTGAAGTTTTATCAAAGGATGCTTAAATGATAATATTCATTTTAGGGGGAGTTAAGATTTCTATACGGAAGGTATATTATTCCGAATCTTAAACTCTATCATTTTTGAAAGAAGAACGACTTTCAGGTATGAAAAACACTTTCTTAAACGTTCAAACCACTTCGTGTTCTGAAATGTTTTATGAATTTCGAAGTGTGATTTTAAATGTTTTTCATATCAGTACTTTATTGTTTAACTGACCGTGTGTTTCTCAAAGATCTATAATTGTGTATTATCTTGTCTATATACTGTCAAGTATTCTTACACACATCGGTTCAGTACATTCGTAGTGACTTTGTTATTACCATGTCTCAAAAGATAAATCTTTCGATGGTAATACTCCCGTTTGCAATTCTAAATTGTTTGAAATCAGACGCCATTTCTACATTAAATGTGTTATCATTGTCAAATTGTTTATATATTGTTCATATAAATAAATTCTTGTTCTTTGATATCCCAATATATTTTTTCTTCATGAATACATTGATATTTTGGTTTGATCGAATCATTGTCAGATTCTCAAAACACTTCTCTTGAATTTGTTTCATTCATTCAATTTCATTGTTTTGAGAAATCTTAAATGTTCAAAATGCTCAAATTCCATTCTTATCTTTAATGAGCATACATTTTCTGATAATGATATCTTGTGCTTATCTGTCAACATAACTGTTGAGCAACACATTGCTTTTAGGACAAATTACATGGGATTCACTGTGAGTGCTTAAATGACTTCCATGGATTCACGATAACCAGCGTTTCCTAACTACCATGTGTGTGTGTGTGTTTTTTCAGAGAGATCAATGTGACTTTGTTTGTGTGTAGAGTCGATGTCAGGGGAAAGGGAATTTATGATGCCTAGGGGAGGAGATCGGTAGTGGTGATGGAGATACGTAGAGGAGAGGCGAGTTGGTAAGTTGGAGCTTCGATCGGGGTTTAAACTTCGATGGAGTTATGTTCGGTAGGTTTGAACATCCTGTTTTGGCCAACCCAACCACTCCGGAGCATTTTCAATTCGTCTAATGAAACAAAGACATGGTGGTTGTTTCTTTGGCCGATGAATGTTTGATCACATGTGGTTCTCCGAGGAAAGGGAAAGGGTGTCACAGAGGTAAGGTTTGGCGGCTTGGAATGGAGACGATGTTGTATATATTTATATTATAATATTTTATATGATAATATATTAAAAATAAAGTACATAATATAAAGTAAAAATATTGTTTTATGTTTTATTTTTAAAAGAAACTTAATGATTTTGATGAAAAGACAAAAATGTCCCTCCATAGAGAAAATAAACGGAGTTAATGACGAGGGATCACTTTCAGAGTAAAATGAAAACCATAAGGAAGATTTCAAGACTTATAAAACTTCAGGTCTCACTTTCAGACTTTTCACTAAACCTCAAGGACCGAAATTAGAGTTTACTCATGTAATAATCATTTTAAATCTTAGTACATTTTGATTAAATAATCTAATTCATGTTGAACGATTATGTGTCATCATCAAAAGGAAGTGTTTGAAAAAATATTTTCTTACTATTAGAATTTACCATAATGAACGTTTCATTTTCTTTGTAAACTCCTCCCTATTTAAAGGGTTTTTGTTTAATGAGAATTACATATTTCATTCTCTCTATTTACTGTTGTTCTGCTCTATTTTTCCTATAACACGTTATCAGCACGTACGTTCAATCAACTCACCATTACACTACTGGAAAATTGTTTATTTCCGACCAAGATTACCGACGGATCACCGACGGAAATGAAAACTTTGCGACGGATAGACTATCCGTCAGTAATCCGTCGGTAAATGTTTACATTTACCGACGGATATTAAATTAAAGTTTTTTTTTTTTTAAATCCGTCGGTAATTTATATAATTTAATAAATATTTATTTTTTCTGACGTCCGTCGGTAATTACAGACGGATTACCGACGGATTGCCGACGGCCTTTAAGAATCCGTCGGTAAATTTAATAATTTAATAAGTTTTTATTTTTTCAGTGATCATGTATGTGTGTGTGTGTGTGTATATATATATATATATATGTATGTATGTTTGTATGTATGTGATCATGTATGTATATGCACATGTACGTATGTGATACACATGTACGTATGTGATCATGAATGTATGTACACCATGTAAAGTATATATGTATGTACATCATATACATGTATAGTACATATGTGATCATGTATGTATATATAAGTACGTATGTGATCATGTATGTATATACACATGTATGTATGTGATCATGAATATATGTACACCATGTATAGTATGTATGTGATCATGTATGTACCATTAAAGTCAACCGGGTCCATTAAAAGCCCATCTGAGTACGTTAAAGCCTAATTGGATCCATTAAAAGCCCAACTAGGAACGTTAAAGCCCTACTGAATCCATTAACTGGATATATTAAACCCAATTGGATCCATTAAAGCCCAACTGTGTATGTTAAAGCCCAACTAGGAACGTTAAAGCCCCACTGAATCCATTAAAGGCCAACTGTATCTGTTAAAGCCCAACTGGTAACGTTAAAGCCCAACTAAATCCATTAAAGCTCAACCGGATTCATTTAAATCCCAACTGGGTACGTTAAAGCCTAACTTGATCCATTAAAAGCAACTGGATATATTAAAACCCAACTGGATCCATTAAAGCCCAACTGTGTATGTTAAAGCCCAACTGGGAACGTTAAAGCCCCACTGAATCCATTAAAGGCCAACTGGATCTGTTAAAACCCAACTAAATCCATTAAAGCCCAACCGGATTCGTTTAAAGTCCAACTGGGTACGTTAAAGCCTAACTTGATTCATTAAAAGCAACTGGATATATTAAAGCCCAACCGGGTCCATTAAAGCCCAACTGGATTCATTAAAGCCCAACTGTGTACGTTAAATCCCAATTGGATACGTTAAAGCCCAACCGGATACATTAAAGCCCAACTGGATCCATTAAAGCCCAACTGTGTACGTTAAAGCCCAATTGGATACGTTAAAGCCTAATTGGGAACGTTAAAGCCCCACTGAATCCATTAAAGCCAAACTGGATCTGTTAAAGCCCAACTGGTAACGTTAAAGTCCAACTAAATCCATTAAAGCCCAACCAGATCCATTAAAGCCCAACCGGATTCGTTTAAAGTCCAACTGGGTACGTTAAAGCCTAACTGATCACATTTGGTCCCTGATCTAACCGGATTCGTTTAAAGCCCAGTTACTTCAGGGGTTTTTTAGTCAATTTAAATACAATTTGATAAATTAATTAATAATTTTAAATATAATTTGATAAATTAATTAATTAATAATTTATTTATTAATTTTAATATTAAATAATATATTAATTAATAATTTATTTAATAATTATAATTTTAAATATAATTTTAATTTAAAAGTAATTTATTTAATAAAAAACAATTATCCGTCGAAAATCCGTCGGTAATCACCGACGGATATAATCTGTCGGTAAATACCGACGGAATTTCCGTCGGAAATCCGTCTGTGAATGTCCGAAAATTCTTAAAAAAATAGTGGGCTTAAAGCCCTAATCTGTCAATTTCCCTCTCTGTCCCTCGATCGTCTCTCCCTCTCGTCTCCCTCTCTCGACCTCCATCTCCCTCTCGTCTCTCCCTCTCGTCTCCTCTCTCGACCTCCGTCTCTCCACCGGCGTCGACATCTCAAGCAACAGCCACCGGCGACATCTCAAGCGGCGACGTCTCCCTCGTCTCCCTCTCGTTTCTGACCTCGAGCGACAGCCACCGGCGAGCTACTTAAGAAGACCTCACAGTTTCTGCCTCTCAGTTGACGAGCCACTCAAGAAGACATTCGAGGTTTAGGTTTTTGCTCTCTCTCTCTCTCTCTCTTTCGTTTTCGTTTTTATGTTTATAACTATTTTTTTTATTAATGACTTTTTTTTGAATCCTAAGGCTGTGATGTTGAGTTTGTTTGCAACTAAGTAGGAATCTCTGTGTGTGTATGTGTGCAATGAATAAATGAAAATGTGTATGTGTATGTGAATAAATAAATGAATCTTTCCATATTTGATCCATATTTGATGTATGTGTGCAAATGGTTTATTGATAAGTTTATTCATAAGTTTATAAATATGGATCAAATATGTGATTATTGATAAGTTTATAACTCAATGAACAAATATGGATCAAATGTATGTGATTATTGATAAGTTTATAAGTATGGAAAGAAAATCTCTGTGTGTGTATGTGTCCAAATGGTTTATTTTTTATAACTCAATTGTTGTGTTTATAGGGCTATGACTACACGTCAAAATGAACAAAGTGTAGGTATGTATGTATATATTGTAGATTGAAATTGATATAAGCATATTGTATATTCAAATTGATATGAGTTGTTTTAGCTTATGAAAACGCCATTTTTGGTTTGATAAACTTGTGATATTAATTACTTGGGTTGTCATTTATTGGACAAACATTAGGTTGATAAATGGAGACATTTGGTATGATTTAGGATTTGATTATACTTGATTTTATTTATTTATTTTAGTTGGGTTGCCAATTGTTGGGCAAACATTAGGTTGATAAATGGAAATATTCATTTTATAGCCGTTATGCCGCCGAAATTTAAGAAAACATATGTTTGACTTTCCAATAATAAAACCATTACATTTAGAGTTTTAGAGTCATCCAAAACTCCTCTAAACCTATGGTTTGACCTTCAAGAAGGCAAACCATTACATGTAGTGTTCATTAGACTTCTAACTTCATTGACACCTACGGTTTGACTTTTAAATAGTCAAACCATTACACGTAGGGTTTTTAAACTTTCCAAAACACCTTTCTTTGATTGTAACCTACGGTTTGACTTTCTAATAGTCAAACCATTACACTTAGAGTTTTAGAGTCATCCAAAACTCCTCTAAACCTATGGTTTGACTTTCAAGAAGGCAAACCATTACATGTAGTGTTCATTAGACTTCTAACTTCATTGACACCTACGGTTTGACTTTTAAATAGTCAAACTATTACACGTAGGGGTTTTAAACTTTCCAAAACATCTTTCTTTGATTATAACCTACGGTTTGACTTTCCAATAATCAAACCATTACACTTAGAGTTTTAGAGTCATCCAAAACTCCTCTAAACCTATGGTTTGACCTTCAAGAAGGCAAACCATTACATGTAGTGTTCATTAGACTTCTAACTTCATTGACACCTACGGTTTGACTTTTAAATAGTGAAACTATTACACGTAGGGTTTTTAAACCTTCCAAAACATCTTTCTTTGATTGTAACCTACGGTTTGACTTTCCAATAGTCAAACCATTACACTTAGAGTTTTAGAGTCATCCAAAACTCCTCTAAACCTATGGTTTGACTTTCAAGAAGGCAAACCATTACATGTAGTGTTCATTAGACTTCTAACTTCATTGACACCTACGGTTTGACTTTTAAATAGTCAAACCATTACACGTAGGGTTTTATAGTCATCCAAAGCTCATCTAAACCTACGGTGTGACTTTTCAATAGTCAAACCATTACACCACCTCTATCTTGATTATGTTGATTAACTACTTATTTCTTTGTTGTAGTGGTTGAATATGTCGACAGATAGAGGATGGATGTATAGAAAGAACGACAGTCGGGGGTTTCTTAGCGCCGACTATATTGTTGCAATGGATAGTTTTTTAGACTATGCATATGCCGATGAAAGGACTGTTGAAAGGAAACCTACACGTGATGGGATAGTGCTTCGTATTAGATGCCCTTGTAAGAAGTGACAAAACTTACGTAAGAGAACCTCATCTTGATGCAGTTGCACGGGATAAAGCTCGGGATGAAAGGTTTTCTACTTGGTTCGAACAATACGTGAGTACAAACATATGAAATTTACGTATGTAATCTTACACATATGTAATTTATTTCTTATTTGTGGTTTTATAGGTCATGCTCGGATCAGGCGATTTCTCCGACCATTTGAAATCCCTAGCACGTGGACCAGGACGATATGTTTGGTCGCATAAGGGATATTTTGTCAATGGTTACAAGTTTCATACGGTTACACATGCTGCAGGGCGTGTCACACATAATAGTGGCGTATGTGTGAGAGGATCTTGTTATGACGACTCCGAGTTTGACTATTACGGATTGTTGGACGACGTGTTAGAGGTGGAGTATTACGATGTGGGCTATTGTGTTGTAGTTTTGTTCAAGTATACATGGTTTGATAGTCCAGATGGAGTTAGAGTCGACCCTAAACATGGGTTGGTTGATATCAAATATAAGTCTAGACTCAGAGGTGAGGACTATTACGTCCTAGGATTACAAGCGGAACAAGTGTATTACACACCCTATCCTTCAGGAAGTAAGGATTTAAAGGACTGGTGGGCAGTTGTAAAGACCAAAGCCTGTGGAATATATGAAGTTGTAGAAAGGGCTATCGATGTGTTGGATGATGATAACGTGGATGGAGAACCGTTCTTTCAAATCAACGAACGGGTAACTCATAATACAAACAACTGGGTAAATGAGGACCTCGATTCCGTCCCTCTTGTCACTGGGGAGCTTAACGTAGTCGCCACAAATGACGACGCTAGCGAGGAAGATGCATCAGATCACGAAGCTAGCGACGAGGAAGAAGAATTTGAAGATATGGATGATGATGAAGATAACGAAGACGAACTTATGTTATCTGATCACTCGTCTGATAACTAGTGTGTCTTTCTTATGTAAACATTTTCGTGTTAAACATTCTCTATTTTGCCGTTCTTATGTAGACATTTTTTGTGTTACACATTCTCTATTTTGTTGTTCTTATGTATACATTTTTGGGTCTTATGATTTATGTACACTTATATCATTTTGTGTTAACCATTCTCTATGATCTAGATGTTGGGACACCCTTCTAGGGGTAGTAGAGGTAGTAGGGGTAATAGGGGTAGGGGCAGTAGCAGCTCCGTCGGGCGTAGTGACCCCCACGCCGATGAGTTCACCGATGACGGACTAGATCAGATCCAGTCTGGTGACAGAGCAGCGGGCTCGAGGGTTAGAGGCCCGAATGTGGCATCACAGACGCCCCAGCCGAGTCAGCGACCGCCACTTTTGTTGTCTGAAGCGGGCGGGTAAGTAGATGTGATATATTATTTATTCTAGTACATAATAAACCGATCCTAATGTTTTTTATGTTGTATATTTTACAATTGTGAAGGTTTAAGGACAAGTCGGCAGTCTGAAGGGCCATTGTCGTCTTTAAGTCCATGTTCGATGGTCCTTGGGCTCATATTAGGGATGTCCCTAATGAGCACTATCTATTGTTGCTGGAATTATTTCGGGTAGGTATTTTACTCTATTTAACTTATTGAGTGGATTTATTTTTACTTAATCCAAACAATGTGTTTGCAGTTGTATTATAGCTGGCCTCCTGAGATGGACGCCGACGTAGTAGCTGCATTCCGGCGTCACCTAAATAATAGGTACGCCGACATGATGAGAGATGCACGTGTCTTCGCCGAGGAAAGGGCTTTAGCCATTGATGGTGTCCAGTTCGACGAACGTGACTACAGGATTCTTACGCCACACCCTCCAGAGTGGATTCGGAGTAAGTTTTGGGTCCAGATGATTGAGCATGTTTGTTTTGTTTTGAATACTTGTATCTGGTTGTACTAGGATTTATATTGATTTATGTCTTCTTTTTAACAGGTATGGAACACCGACGCGTTCCGGCGTGTAGTTGCGACCAATAAGGCCAATCGGTCCACCGAGTATGAGGGGATGACATCCAAACACTGTACTGGATCTATTAGTACCGCTATGCATCGGGACCGCATGGTAATTTATCATACACTAGACTAAATGTATATAATTCATGAATATATGTACTATATACTGCCGAATTTTATTACCTACTAACAATTTAAGTTGTGTATTGTAGAGAGATGCATGGGGCCGTGAGCCTACCAGCGACGAGGTTTGGGAGGCTACACACTGCACCAACAGGAAGCTTGTTCCGGGTGCGACTGGTCCGTCCACGGATCCTCCGATCTAAGTTTATCCAAAGGCGGCTCATATGATTTTAAGTTCAATTATGCATGACTAGATGTTTGTTTGTTTTATAAGATAGATAGAAATTATAGCAAACTTAGTTTGGGCTGCCATTGTTGGGCAGACGATAGGATTGTTTTGATAAAAGCAGGTCATGGATATATGTTCAAATAACAGTTGAAATGCTGCCGAATTTTCTATAGGTTAGTTGACTTGACAATGTCTAATTTGGTAAACTGTAGGATGCCTACCATCAGATTAGGGAGGAGGAGTACCCGGACTTGCCTCCCGGCACTATACCTCCCAATGACGCCGAGTTGTGGGAGCGTAGTGTCGGAGGACGGCGTAAGGGCCGTATTTTTGGATGGGGGACCAGTCAGGATCCCTATTATGCTATGACCGGTGATTCAGGTGCTAGTTCGAGGGGGAGCACGCGCGACCGTCGCGATGAGGAGGTATGCTTGTCAAATGTTGTGTAACATTGTTAATCATATGTTTGTTAAATGTTGTCTGACATTGTTCTATATATGTTTGTCAAATGTTGAATTTCAGTTGGAGGAGTTGAGGCAGAGGTTAGAGAGAGAGGAAGCACATAGGATCCAGTTGCAGGAGCGACTACAGAGAGAGGAAGCAGAGAGGATCCGGATGCAGGAGCGAATGGATAGAGATGAAGCAGAGAAGAGACAGATGCAGGAACGAATGGCACAGTTTGACGCGTTCATGATCAAGTTTAACAATCAGCACCCCTTTCCCCTCTGTAGGATTATGTTTATGTATTTATAGATATTTTGTACACTTTAAGGCTTAGTAATATTTAAAAATTGGAAGGTTTTGTACAGGATAAAAACTGTAAAATTTTAATTTTTAATTATTTTTTTTTTAAAATTAAATTACCGACGGTTTATCCGTCGGAAATTATTTTTTAATTTAATTTTTATTTAAAAAATATTCGTCGGAAATCCGTCGGAACTAATCCGTCGGTGAATAGCCGTCGGTAATCCGTCGCTAAAAGACGACCGTCGGTGATCCGTCGGAAATAACCCTGCCGTCGGTAACCGTCGGAGATCCGTCGGAAAATTAAACCGTCAGTGATCCGTCGGTAATATCCGTCGGTGATCTGAACGCCGTCCACCTTTATACCGACGGACATTTACCGACGGATTTGGATTTTACCGACGGATCACCGACGGTTTCATCCGTTGGTGATAAGCCTCTGTTTTGTAGTGTTATATTTTCGATCTTCCAACTTCATCAATCAATCTCCAATAGTTCAACAATTCAAGTAAGCAACTCATATTCTCATATTTACCGATTGACGTGGATTATTGAATTAAGATATCCTCTTTAGTGGGGTTTTGTTTGCTTTTGGATTTCAAGTTTATGCTTTCAACCATATCTTTTTTATTTGTTTTGGTTTCTTCATTTTTTACTCTCTAGGATTGGTCTAGATTTTATAGTTTTAGATTTTTTTTCTTTGAGAAGATACAGTAAAGTGTACAAGATTATCTTAGATGAGTTAGATTTTTTTAATGTTTTCTTGAGTGGATTTTACATAAACACAATTGGGTGTGAGCTAGAATTAGGAGATCGATGGTTTAGCTTATTAATGGTTTAATATTTCAATTTGTATATGAAGCTCTAGAACTAAAATATTAAGGTTTGGACTATCCAGTAAAATGTGTCTTGGAGGTTTTCAAAATTCTTGTTCCTAAACTGATTTATATATCACTAAAAGAAACGATTATGGATTTGAGATCATATTAATAATTTAACCATGTTAATTATGTAGGCTTATTCATTGTTAATTTAGTTTTAAAATAGATTTCTCCAAATAATATTCAAATCATTACCTTATAGGGACCTTCTAAATAAATTTTGGAAGTCACACTTCCGATCCCCATATATTTTGGTCTTTTACCAAAAGATCCAAAAATACTATTAGTTTCGATTTAATCTCATTTGATTGCAATGGTAATATAGCTTTTTATAGTTTTTAATTATTGTTATCTATTTATGTATAATCGGTATATTTAATCGTATTATTATTATTATTATTTATTTATATGAGATTATTTGAACTCGTTTTTAAATGTGTTTAGTTAGTATTATTTAATTGGATCTATTAAACCTATTTTTTTAGCACACTCCAAATAATGAATTAGACTATTACATATTTCAATATTGGTTCCACCAAAATTAATTTAATTTAATTGGGTTAGTATAACTTTTTTACTTTAGACATATCGTTCTTTGTATATACATCCTCAATTAGTTACAATTTTGACATGTTTAGTTGGTTATTTTAATTACATTAATATTATTTTATTTAGATCAATTACCGTTTAATTATGGATATGATATTTATCATTTTGAACCATTATTATTATTTATTAATGTTTATCAAATTTGTTGGTGCAAATGTACGAAAAAGCATTACATCATAAACACTTCACAATCTCGTTGTTTTGATGATTGACAAATAAAACTTGTTTTCATATGTTTTCTAACAATTTGATTATGTTGTGCAAAAATAAGCTTTTTAGTTATACCAGTACAGATTTACGCTTGGAATGGGCGTCATCTCAATCGTTCAACTTTTCTATCTCAAGAAGCACCGTCAATATCAGTTATCGAGATTTTTTTTCCAAGTATTTTTTTCTCTTCGGAATATTTAAATGGTAAACACTCTAACAAAATCAGTAAAATATTTGGATGATTTCTAAAATTAAACTCAAATTCTTTTATATATAAAATGTTTTCAAATAAAATAATATTTGATAGTACCTTCATGATTATGTTTAAATCAGATTTAAAGTAGAAAAGATTTGTTGTGTGTTGAAGGGTATAGAGCATTAAATGCAAAGTTGGCTCATTAAATTATCTATGCAGAAAAAGTCAATGCAGACGTCCGCTTGGTACATGCGGACGTCCATCCTGAGGATTTCCCTGACACATCGCACGCCTCTTCAAACGGCTCTTTTAAAAAGGTCAATGCGGACGTCCGCTTCCTACTCTATGCGGACGTCCACATGGGTACGTTTTTTGAAGTTTTTGAGTATAAAGCTAGGGACCCATCCCAGCCAAAAAAAAAGTAAGCCTTGCAACATTTATTTGAGTTTTCTCACTGGCTCTTGAAGAACCAAAGCAAGCACTTAAAACTCACATTTATTCTCAAAAATCATCCAAGTACTTCATTGATCAATAAAGAGTGAATACCATAAAAATCCATCATCTTGTGAGTATTTTATTTGTGTATAAGTGATCCATTCTTATCTCTAGCAAAAAGCAAGAGAAGTATATCATCATTTGTACCAAGGTTTGTGTTCTACCATAAAGAACACCTATAGTGGATCGGTGTCTCGAGAAGTGTCTTAGAAAGTGAATTAGCCAAGTTGGTGAACCACTCTAAACAACGGTGTTCGTATCACTTTCTCTACTATCTTGTGCATTATTTATATTGGGGTAATTTATCTTGAAAAAGTTTAAAAATAGTAGGGGTGTTTGCGGTCCAGTTTGGGCGGTTTAACCCCCCAAACCACAAATGGCGGTTTAGGAAATTTTCATAGCAAGTGACCAAACCGGTCAAACCGGACCACAAAAAGACGGTCTGATCTGACCGGTTTAAGTGGTTTGGGTCTCTTATGGGTTTTAAACTAAAAAAGCATATACTCTATATCTAAAATAAAATTCCTATCAATATAACATTATTAGCAAATAGTATATCGAATTATAAAAGAACATTTATATATTAAATTATAAAAAAAACATTGAGCAAGTTGAAAAAAAGTTAAACAAGTCCATCAACAATGGTCGAATTTTGGACATATATTGAGAAAGTCGAAGAAGACGATTTGGATTTAGATTTGAATTTTTAATTGATCCTAGAACTTTGTTAATTTAGATAACGCAATCAATTGAGAAAATGAAAACTAAAGACATAATTTTTTGACGAACTTTTTTTAATTGAGCTATAAAAGTTAAGTCTACAACATGAAAACTAAATATGATTAAAACATGCGTATTTTTGGTGGACGGTTCGATCCAAACCGCTCAAAAAAAGAGTGAAACTACAGACCAGACCAGACCGAGCAATTTGACTATTTTTCAGACCGGATCGGACCGCTCAAACCGCCAAAAATGGTCCAGTTTGACTTGGTTCGACCGGTTTGAGCGGTCCAACGGTTTTTTGAACACCCCTAAAAAATAGTCATTTACAACATTCCCCCCCCCCCCCCCCCCCAAGGTTGTTCTACAAAATTAGATTACAATATTCATATATTTATATGGTTAATTCAAATGTTCATCTTAATACTGGTATGTTTAGATATTTATCCAATTAGTTCACAATATTAATTAATTTGTTATTTATTTATTATTTGTTTATATTAATATTTAAATGTTTATTTTCATTATATATAATTCTTTTATTAATTATTTGGAAGTTACACTTCCAACCCCATAACTTTTGGTGTTTTGCTAAAAGCTCCAAAAATAGCATGAAAATGTTCAAATATTATTCAAATGTTTATCTTGATTATGAGTTCCTACTCATTATTTTCAACCTTACTTCATATTTGGAACTTACACTTTCAACTCCATATTTTTTTGGCATTGTGCCAAAAGCTCCTATAATGCTGATATGATAATAATTTTTCTGAATTTGATTTCATTTTTTACCTTATGTCAAAATCTACCAATTAAATAAATCGCAAGATATCGAAAGGATTTTTTTCAAATGGGTGTAAATAGCCCTAAGGTTTGTAGAGACTTAAGAAATCCACGTGATTCCCCTACTACCTGGAAATCCAATATATTAAGCGATTTATTTTCAAAAATGGAAATATTGATGAAGTATTATCAACCAAAATATACAAACATGCAAAAATCCAATATTGTTATGA
This sequence comes from Arctium minus, assembly GCA_954870635.1. Taxonomy (NCBI): domain Eukaryota; kingdom Viridiplantae; phylum Streptophyta; class Magnoliopsida; order Asterales; family Asteraceae; genus Arctium; species Arctium minus. The sequence goes on along the minus strand of OX941080.1, from coordinate 114,156,913 downwards.
TAATGAAATTTCACATGCATCGTAGTTTATTGTCTTATGAATAAAAAATATATAAAAGAAAAAAAAAGATAAAAGAAAAGAAAAAATAAAATAAAATAAGTTCATATATTATCCCTTATTTACTTAAGTGGTTGAAATAACGCATCTGTGATTCAATGTCCTAGACTCAATAGACCTTGAGTACAAATATGAATATCCAATGTAAAAACTACTTTTGTCCGAAAGATACAAGAATATACCTAAAATCCATCGCCTCCCTATTGACTTAAAACCAACCTTCTAAAAAGGTACAAACAAATATCATCATGTGTTGAGACGACATATAAATCCTAACTTTCATAGGAATACCTTTACTAGAAACCCCCAAAATAACTGTGGGATGCCCCGAAAGGGAGAATCAGGAGTACTCATGAATATGTACTTCCAGAACTAATCGTATAGTTGAATGAAACTCACTTACTCGATTACAAAAAGGTAACTAATCTCAACAAAGAAATGTTATATCCAAAATGCGTCTCAATCTTTGTGGCAAGGAACTCACAGAAGATGACATGATTTATAACATTATTTCCACCTTTCATATATCAATAAATATTAATGAACCGATATAAGTTGGAACACAACCTTTAGACAAACTCATCAACCTACTGCAAGTGGTTGAGAGACACAACAAGGTTCTTTCAAATAACAACACCAGATATGTCGGGACAAAGAAAATTCCCGAGATCAATAATGAAAGTGTTAGAGGTGAAAACAACTCCAAAGAATAGTGAGTGAAAGACAATTTCTCACACGTGGCATCTATGTACCACGTGGACAAAACCATGGAAAGGGCCAGGGTCATGACAATAGTTGGAAGGATTTTCCAATCCTTGGAGCAGAGATGCAACTACTGCCCAGTTAATATTGGATAGTCAAAGAAGAAATACATTTATCACTAGTTCTTTCGAAAAATGATCAAACTGAAAATAAACTATATCATATTAATTTAAGATTGATTAAGCATATGTTTCCTTGAAATTTATGTTAAACATAAAATTAATATACACACTCAAATCAATAACCATTATAGATGTAAAGAAATACATTAAAACAAATACAAAACTCTCAATATTCTTCGTTCCGTGTAGGAATGTATCAAGGAGAGCTTGAGTTTTTTTGTAGGACATTTCACACAATCTAAAGAGATTGACTAATATTTTATAATTCATCCAATCAAAATAATTAGACAATGTACTGTCATTTTCTTGTTGGTACAAAATTAATAGTCACTAAAGCACTATATTAATGAACACCTTGTTAAGATATTCATATCAACTGGAAATCATATTATAAGAATGGAATTGAGTATATGTACATCAAATCTAAATATATGAAAGGAACATATATTAGAGAAATTAACGTGTCAAATTAGTGGATTATCTAGGTCACTAAATCATATTTTGTCACCAATAAAGAATTTTTGGACAATTACATATATATGTTTCACATGGAACATGACATAGTGATTCGTGTTTGCAAAATACACATAGACACATTCTCTTTCGAATGAAAGGCAAAAATGAGGCAAATTGCAACTGTTGACTTCTGCGGCATAAGAAGCAACACCATTATCATAATATGCACTCTCGAATACCTAAAACTTTTGTATACCATGATCCTTAGCCAAAACAGGAATGAGACCATCCTAAAGCCAAGGACATAATACAAAATATTCCATTCTTACAACGAATACAAGATGATATTTATGGACATAAACATCCAGAATGCGGGCCATTAAAGTACTTTATGGTTCTGGTTTCGACATGATGAACACAAGTAGTATTATTGTCCACATAAAATGTTGCACTCCTAGCACTAGCTATATGTTTAAGGCTCACCGCCCTGATTATCTCATCAAGTCTACATGACTTGGAATGCTAGAGAATTTACATCATAAGGATTTGATGATTATTGCATATGTATTGGGATAAATGTAGAGTTTCTATACCCCATATGTATATCTAAAATGGTCTCATAGAAGTTTTCATCAAAAGAATATAGATGGTATCCAAGACATTAGTTATGCGCACCAAATTACCACATGTGTTTGGGGTTATGCAATACTATACATAGCTTTACTTCTTCATTTTGATACATATTACTAGCTAACCAGTCTCATGTGTACCAGTTGGTAACTGGATATAAGCCTGATACTTTACATTTACGCATGTTTGGTCGTGCGGTATATGTGCCAATTGCGCCCCCACAACGCACCAAAATGGGTCTTTAAAATGATTAAGTATATATATTTGTTGGATATGAATCTCCAAAAATTATCCACTAATTAGAATCCTTGACTGGTGATCTTTTTACCGCTAGCGGATCGTCACTTTGATGAGCCAGTCTTCCCGTCATTAGGCCTGTAAATGAATCGAACGAACGCGAACGGAGGCATGTTCGTGTTCGTTCGTTTAACTTAACCGAACAAGTGAACGAACACGAACAGTAAACGAACAAAATTTTAGGTGTTCGTTTTCGTTCGTTTAAGAAATGGATGTGTTCGTGTTCGCTCATGTTCGTTCGTTTAGGTGCTAAACGAAAGTTGTAAGTTATTATATGCCCACGACACGTGTCACACAAAGATACTGCTGAGGAGTTTGTAAACCTATAGGGTCGCACACAAAGAATGCGTTTGTTTCCATTTGTAGAAACCCAGATTTTATGAAAATATGTGTTAAACTGTAATTATGATATTTACAGGGTGAAAACGTAATTATGTTAATTACGGGGAATTATCTGTAATTATATAATTATATTTTAAAGTTTAAAAGGATAATTATATATATTTATATATAATTATATTTTAAAGTTTAAAAGGATAATTATAATGATTTATATAATTATATTTTAAAGTTTAAAAGGATAATTATATATATATATATATATATATATATATATATTTGAATTTGAATATTATAGATAATTACTAAACCTTATTTAATCCTTAATTGAATTATAGTCTAACTATAATTCTTCTGGTATAAATAAGGGGTTAGGCTAAACCATTTGAGAGACGATTGAAATTAGATTTAGCCTTTTAGAGAAATACAGAAAAGAAACATTTTCTTTTCTGTAAAACACATATAGTTCTAGGGTTCTTGGGCTAGCACCTGGTGGAGACGGGAAACGTGTTCGTGTGTGGACTACCAGTAGAGGAAACCTGCTTTGGTTTCTTAGTGCTCCATTCTTGTCTCGCTTGATCTATAAAAGGTACACATTCTAAACACCCTATGGTGTGGTTTTAGCAATAATTAAATGCATCATTGGATCCGATTGGGTTTTAAGGTTTATTCTGAAAAGTTTCTATATTAGTTGTAACCAAAATTATTTTGGTTTTCCGTTGCGTTTTATCGGTTACAAATTGTATTAAAACCCTACAGTGGTATCAGAGTCAGGTTGATGTTATTTAATTAAAAGAAATACGAATTCTATATGGCAATTTAAATTGGTCCCAATTTCAAATTGGATTTAAAATTTAAATCTAGTTGGGCTTTCATGTTGAAGGCTTGTATGGTACCTAAAATAAATTAAATTAAATAAATGGGTTATCTTTTTGGTCGATGGTAACAAAACAAAAGGGGGTTTTTATAACCCTAATTTATTGTTCCACATCAAAGCCGCTATAAGGCATTCTGCCTATATGCCGATCGCTGGCCGCCGCTTGCCGGCCGCCGCTTGCCGGCCGCCGCTGCTTGCCGGCCGCCGCTGCTTGCCGGCCGCCGCTGGTCTTGTGCGGCTGTTGCCACTGCTTGCTGTCATCGCCGGCGGTTTTTCCGTTGTGGTTCTGCCTCTTTTCTTCTTCGAGTAGTTGTGGCATCCAGATCGCCGCCCTATGGGGCTGGTGGTGTTGGCTCGTTTTATCTCAAGCCGTCGCCGATGTAATACGGTTGACTTGGCCACCGCCGCTGGCTTTTGAGTCAGGCGGCGATTCTCTTCTTTATCACCGGCTGTTAATGACCCAGTCGCCATTGACAGTCACTGACTGGAGACTAGTTGATTGTCTTCGACCATCATTGTTTCCTGCGGTGGTTAGTCACCCCTTTGATGTGGTTGCTACCATCTCAGGTCGATGCACCACCGCCGACGACATCTTCTTCCTCACCGACCACCGCCGTGGTTGATTTTCTTGCAAACTGGAAGTTTTCCGATTAGGTTCCACGGCTGCTTCCGTTTTCTGGTTGGGTCCAACGGCTGCTGCCGTTTTCTTGTTCACCACACCGCCACTCCAAGCGGGCGGAGTTTAGTTTTCCTTTTGTTTCAAGATTCCAATGCTAGCCATCGAGCCAAACAACGGTTTATGGTCAAATCGTTGTTGTTGATAGTTTGGACTCGTACTAATAGTGGAACAGTGGTGGGACTAGGGCTATGGCCCAAAGTTGTCGTCACCGGTTGCTGCCGTTATTCATTGAACACAACTAAAGGGTTGTTGGTCGTCGGTTTATTTCTTTCCCTCACCATGGATAGTTGATTGCGTGATCCATGGTCAAGCTATCAGTGTTGTTGCCACATGATACGATCACGGTCCAGGACCATATGGTTCATCGGCCTAATCCACAACTTAAATCGTCGATTTTGTTTCGATTAGTTTACCCCAAAATTCAACGGTTTCGTGTCTAATGTTTTAGGCCAAATCTTTAGTTTAGGTGTTGGACTCCGGCTAGTAGGCCCAAGTGTTTTTTTTTATCATGGGATGTTTCCCTAAATAATTCGTTTTTAGGTTGTTACCTAAATTTTGGGCTTGGGTCCAAAAGGGTTTTATGTCATGGTTTGTTAACCTAAAACTGAAATAGGACAATTAATTTTATTTTTCCATATAATAAGTTGTTTCATTTATCTTGGCCTTTTAATTATGTTAATTCGGCCAATTTTATATTTATTTTATGTTTAAAATAAATAGATAATATATGGTTTGCCCCAAAGACTCGTGGTTAATTACTTTTATTTTGGAAAATTTAAATGTATTAACAGCAGGGGATATAATTTTAATTTTCTAGATAGGTTCAATTGTAAAATAGATTAGAATATGTTATCTTTTTATTCTAAATTGTAAACCAAACAAAGACAGAGTTCCAAGAGGTCGAGATGGAGTCCATGGAGTTCACCAAGATGGCGAGGCCAGTGGGAGCTTGAAGACGTCCTTAAAATTGACCGTGGTTGTTGTGTTGGCTCACAACACCACATTAGGGGCAAATCCATATACTATTATTGTGGTTGTTTATTTTGTGTTTGCTTTTATTTATTGTTTTATTATTGCCATGATAACTGCAAACGTTTTTAAAATAAAATCAAACGCAAAACAAATTTTAAATCGGTAAATAAAATATGATATTTTAAAATTGATATGTTTATCAAAATCAAACCGATTTAATGAGACAAACTTTTAAAACAAGATTTTAGAGATAAAGTCAAACGTTTTAAAGAATTAGAATGTTTTCTAAAATTAAACCTTTTACAAAATGTAAATTTAACGCCACCCATTTAAGGTACTTGTCAAGCATAAAGGATTCTGGGGTGGTCAGTGCTCAGCCAATCATGCCGGTTGAATGTAGTGTTAGACAAGGAGCCAAAATATTGAGATTTAAGTGGAAAGTTGCTTGGCCATTCACTTAAATAGTCGTATTTTGGACGACTGATCCCAATAAACCCTAAGTCCAGTATTTAGGTGGGATCACGATACCTTAGTATGTTTTGTTTACTTGAGAATATCATAGACAGTTGCTTGGCCATTTATGAGTATTTTCAAGACGTTGAAGTAAGATTAAACATGCCAATTTCAATATATGATATATTGAATAGGATCCCACGACATCTAAGAGTTATGTTGAACATAATTGGATGATGCCTACCTAAGTAGCCTAATTCCATAGACAGTTGCTTGGCCATTTATGGAAGTAGGTGAAATATGGATCTTAGCTCAAATCAAATGATTTTTGAAAGGTTAATCTATTTATTTGAGACATTAAAGTTACTAAAATTAACTCATGTTTTTGTAGATGTCTACCTCATATTCAAACTCAAACAACTTATCCCAATTTATACTACGGTCAATCCTGGATAAAGAAAAATTGGACGGAACGAACTTCATCGAATGGTTTCGATTCCTAAGGGCAGTCCTTAGGCATGAAAATAAGTTCTATGTTCTTGAAAACCCCCCTCCAAATGCTCCTATCAGAAATGCTCCAACTGAAGTCAGAACTGCTTATGATAAGTACCAAAATGACTCTCTGATTGTTGGTTGCCTAATGTTAGCCACCATGACTCCCGAATTATTACGGGATCATGAAAATATGACTGCTTGGGATATGATATCTTCACTGAAGTCTATGTTTCGGTTACAAATAAAGCAGGAGAGATTTAATACAGTTAAAGCATTGGTTGCTTATAAAATGACTGAACGTTCGTTAGTTAGTACCCACATTTTGAAAATGAAAGGATACTTTGATCAACTGACCCGTCTTGGTTCCCCACTGGGTCAAGAGTTGGAAATCGATATGGTTCTCAACTCCCTACCCAAAACATATAAGCAGTTCATTAAGGACTATAATATGAAAGGTTTGAATAAAACTCTCACAGAGCTTTACAGCTTACTTAAAACTACTGAGAGGGATATGAAATCCAAGTTGGGTTCAACCAAACCAAAACAGGCTTTGATGATCAAACCTGACAGCGGGATAATCAAGAAAAATGGGAAGATAACCAAGGGTAAAACACATGTTGGAATCTCCAGCATAAATAAGGGCAGAGGAGAAATTCCTGAGGTTGCAGTATGGTATAATTGTTTTCACCATGGGCACCAAATGAGAACTTGTCCAGCCCGATTGGCAGAAACCAAGAAGCAGAAGGCTAACAGAGCCGGACCTTCAGGTATGTTTACCATTTTGATTTAATTCACTTCTGGCTAAGTGTTACATATTGAGTATGATACTCATATTAGTACTACTTTTTCAGGAAATAAGAAGTGAAGAGAAGATGAAACCAGACCAAATGAAGCTAAGCTAGCTGTTGCTCAATGGGACATATGATATGAACTTTCCAGATGGTCTTACATTAACACTTAACAAGTGTCTTCATGTACCTAGTGCTACTAGGAATTAAGTTTCATTTTCTCAATTACAACGAACCGAATGTATGTTTTAGAAATAAATTTTCGTTTTATCTTAATAAATGTTTTATGAAATTAATAGTTGTAATTATAAATTATTATAACGAATTAAGTGGGGCTTAAAACTGATCTATTTGTGACATTTAAACAAGAAACACATAGCCAAACTCCAGGCGGACGGAGAGTTGGAATCATATGATGATTCATATGATATATGTGTATCTTGTTAGTCAGGATGACAAAAGAGCCTTCAAAGGGTAAACCTTTAAGGGCCACAAGAAATATTAGGGGTTAACTATACTGATGTATGTGAGACTTATAGTTATGTCACAAGATACGATCATCGCTACTTCATTACATCCTACTGATGACTTTAGTAGACATAGGTATGTTTACCTAATACAACAAATATAAAAGCTTTGAAATTTTCAAAAAGTTTTAGAAAGAAGTAGTGAGTATACTTGGCAAAGGATAATGATGATTCGGTTAGATCGAGGTCATGAATATCTAAGCTAATAGATCATCCTAGAGATTTTTGGGGATTGTATCCCAGTTAACTCCTCATGGGACATTGCATCACAACGGTGTATCCAAGAAGAGAAATAGAACCCTGTTGAACATGGTTCACTCTATGATGAGTCTCACCACTCTGCCTAAATGTTTCTGGGGTTATGCCCTAGAAACAGATACCCAAATACTAGTTTATGTAGCAACCAACAAGGACTAATAAAACTCACTCTCTTAAATGAACTGGGAAGATCCCAAAGTTATCATATTTGAGAATATGGGGTTATAATGCTTAAGCTAAGCATAAAGCTTTTAGAAAGCATGATTCAAAGGTCCAAAAAGGTACATCTTTATGTGATATCCAATCGGATATTGTTTCCACAGGTCTAACGAGAACAAAAGTTTTGTTAATGCACCCTGGTGAGTTCTTAAGAAAAGATTTTTCTGTCAAGAATCACAATGGGGACACAGTAGATCTTGAAGAAATTCAAGAACCACAAAGATGGGACGATGGTTGACACTGACGTACAACATGATGTTGAGCTTCAACAAGTTGTTGAAAACAATAAACGAGACATAAAATAATCCGAAGATCGGATTATTGATAAATGGCAAGATGCCATGAAGACTGATGTCAAAAGCCACATTCCTTAAAAGGAATTTTGAGCGAGGACGTATACAAGGCTTTAAAACATCAAACCTAGAAGTGCAAGTTGCAAAAAGTCCATTTATGGACTAGAACAATCATCTCGTAATTGAAATCTTGTATATATATACAAGAAGGCCAGTGGGAGAATAACAGTATTCTAGATCCTATACGACATCCCAATGCTTGAAGGTGTAAGATCATGGATTAAGATAGTACTTCGCGATGAAGGATCTAGAAGAGATAAAGTCCTTCGTATAAAGATCTCTCGTAGCAGATCAAAATGCTTAATTAGATTAAGCAAAAGTACATACATTGACAAGATCTTGAAACACTTCAAGACGAAGGGTTCCAAGAAAGGAAATTTGCCAATAGAACATAGTGTACATCTGAGTAGAACTCAGAGTCCTAGCACTAAAGAGGACATGAACCGTATAAAGGGTGTTCCCTGTGTTTTCAGCCAATTGTTCAAATCATGTACGCCATGTTAATGTACTAAAACCAGACGTCTCGTATGCCCTGAGCATGACGAGCAGATATTAGTCAGACCCAAGTGATGCTTATTGTACAACAGTGAAGAACATTCTGAAGTATCTGAGAATAACTAAAGATATGTTCTTACTGTATAACGGTTATGAAAGAGATCTGTGTGTTTAAGGATATACAGATGCTAGTTTCCAAACCGAATGTAATGACTTGAATTGTAATAGGGATATATTGAACGGAGGTACTATGAGCTGTAAGAGCTTACATACAAATCTACTTGTCAAGCCTATGTCTCAAAACAAACATGATGTTCATGTTATAGGCTTGAGAATTTTTATATTGAATAATAATTTTAGTAAACTTTAAACTTTATGGAACAGTAAAACAATTATGTTTTTATCTGATATGGCATACTGGGTATGAGTATATACATTAAACATTTCTGTGTTCTTTATTAGCATGATTAAGTATCCTTAAATAAATATGATGATCATATTATTTAGAATTTTCCTTGATCGATTATTACTGGGGAACTAGTAATAAATCAAGATCATTGTGAAGTTTGGTCATAGTCCAAGTTGGAAGTGCACTAGGTGCAACCAGAGTCACATGCGCTTGTCGGTGCACAAGGCATTGGACAAGACCCACGGTCAAGATCACCTCATAGATTAGCGTCATAAGGTGAGTCTTGAAATAGTACAACATTATTTATCCTCAGACCTGAGATGTGCATTGGGATCTAATGCACAAGGAGTGTTATACTTTGATATAGTCTAACGTTACCCTTGACCGGGTAATCATAAGGGCTATATTAGGTATAACATGAATTGTGTAGTTAGTCGTGTACATGCAATATGGGATTTACTCCTCTCAAGATGAGAAAGATATTTCTGGGCCCCTCGATTACATATTATGATTTACATGCATGAACAAGTGGATTAGTTGGACTAATGACACTTATATAATCAAATATGTTGGGATCGAGAAACATAATCTTTGAACTATAAATGATGAGATAGATCTATGCTTTAAGTTCAAAATAAAATATCGTGAAGCAAAAGGATAATGAATGATTCTACTATATGATTGATTAGATCAATCAAATTGCTCGAAGGTAAAAGCACATTTACATAGCCTTGGGGACGGTGACGTGTTGCTAGACGCTTACCATCGTCTGTGTTACTGTGTATCATGTGCAAGTGGGAGAATGTAAGTTATTATATGCCCACGACACGTGTCACACAAAGATACTGCTGAGGAGTTTGTAAACCTATAGGGTCGCACACAAAGAATGCGTTTGTTTCCATTTGTAGAAACCCAGATTTTATGAAAATATGTGTTAAACTGTAATTATGATATTTACAGGGTGAAAACGTAATTATGTTAATTACGGGGAATTATCTGTAATTATATAATTATATTTTAAAGTTTAAAAGGATAATTATATATATTTATATATAATTATATTTTAAAGTTTAAAAGGATAATTATAATGATTTATATAATTATATTTTAAAGTTTAAAAGGATAATTATATATATATATATATATATATATTTGAATTTGAATATTACAGATAATTACTAAACCTTATTTAATCCTTAATTGAATTATAGTCTAACTATAATTCTTCTGGTATAAATAAGGGGTTAGGCTAAACCATTTGAGAGACGATTGAAATTAGATTTAGCCTTTTAGAGAAATACAGAAAAGAAACCTTTTCTTTTCTATAAAACACATATAGTTCTAGGGTTCTTGGGCTAGCACCCGGTGGAGACGGGAAACGTGTTCGTGTGTGGACTACCAGTAGAGGAAACCTGCTTTGGTTTCTTAGTGCTCCATTCTTGTCTGGCTTGATCTATAAAAGGTACACATTCTAAACACCCTATGGTGTGGTTTTAGCAATAATTAAATGCATCATTGGATCTGATTGGGTTTTAAGGTTTATTCTGAAAAGTTTCTATATTAGTTGTAACCAAAATTATTTTGGTTTTCCGCTGCGTTTTATCGGTTACAAATTGTATTAAACCCCTACAAAAGTAAACAAAAGTAAACGAACGAACATACATAAACGAACATAAACGAACGAACGTAAACGAATAGCCTTAAATGAACAATAACGAATGAATAAAAAGAAACAAAAGCAACCATCATTACTTGTCATTTCGTTACCTAGTATACACCAATTATCCAAAGTTAAAAAGAAAATACGACAATCATTCATCAATTAACATCGATTGAACAAAAAAAAACAATTCACCAATCACCATCATGATTCTTCTAGCTTCATGCTCGTGGAAAACACATCTTCAAGACTTCAATCCTCATGGAAGATTAACATATATATCATATCATCGTTTTCCTATAACAAAAAAAGTAAAATAATTATTATTTATTGACTTATTGTAACTTGTAAGAAATCAAGTATTGGAATTGGAAATAATAAGAAGTTCACCTTGTTTTTCTTCTTGTGTAGTCCATAATGATGACGATACCAATCAGCTCCACAAATGAGCATATCTACCATCTCCGTTCCTAAAGAGGAACGATGGGGATCAATAACTCTCCCACCGACACTAAAAGTTGATTCTGAAGCAACGGTAGTGATCGGAATTGCCAAAACATCAGCAGCCATTTTAGACAAAATTATGAACTTCATATTTTTCTCCTTCCACCACTCCAAGGCATCAAAAAATACACCTGGCTCACCAAGGGACACTCCTTCTTCCAAATAAATGTCTAATTCTGACTTTACACTTACAAAAGTATCAACAGTTCTAATATTTTGATCATACTTTGTGGTGCCACTTTTGATACCCTTACCAACTCTAGAACTTAGATTGGTAGAACCACTCTTACCTCCACTTTCACTCTGGTCAAGTCCAACACTAGATGAAACTACATTAGTCGCTTTATGTTGTTCAACATACTCTTCAAACATTTTAGTAAGAGTATCATGAACAATTTTCATTTGTTTAGGAGCCTCATCCATCAAATATATGGCATTAAAAGAGAACTCAAGTAGCTTCATCTTGTACCTAGGATCCAAAACAACGCCAATGGAAATCAACAAATTACAACCCCAATCTGTTTACTACCTATATGAAAGTCTACAACGAGGAACCGATGTTCGTGGGGAATGCTACTACATCAAAGGTGGAAGGAAAAGGAAGTGTGACTCTCAAGCTCACTTATGGGAAAGAGCTTTTGCTCTCAAATGTCTTACATGTACCTGATATATGCAAGAATTTGATATTTGGCCCTGTTCTTAGTAACAAAGGGTTCAAAGTTGTAATAGAATTGGACAAATTTGTCATCACTAAAGGTGGTGTCTATGTTGGCAAGGGCTACCTTCATGAGGGGCTCTTTAAGCTAAGCACTATAAATAACTATACTATTGATATGAATAAAACAAAAGTCGGCCCTAGTGCTGCTACTGCTTCTATGTACATGATAAACTTATCCTACTTGTGGCATTCTCGAATGGGACATGTTAATTTTCGCTCTTTACAAAGGATGATGAATCTTAACATGTTACCTAAATGTTGAATGAGCAAGATGACAAAGTGTGAGACTTGTGTAGAATCTAAATACTCAAGTCACCCCCATAAATCTGTTGAGAAATCCAATGAAGTACTTGGTTTAATCCATACAGACTTGTAGATTTTAAGGCAACTCCAACTAGAGAAGGGAAAACTATTATATATCATTTATAGATAATTGCAGTAAGTTCTGTTATGTTTATTTGATACATACCAAAGATGAGGCTCTCAACATGTTTAAAGATTATAAAGTCGAGGTTGAGAACCAACTCGACAAGAAGATCAAAATTCTAAGGTCTGATAGAGGAGGGGAGTATGAATCCCACGACTTTGCTGAATTTTGCTCTTCTCATGGTATAATGCATCAAACCACGACACCCTATACTCCTCAACAAAATGGGGTAGTCGAACGGAAAAACAGAACTTTAAAGAACATGATCAACTCAATGTTTATCACTTTTGGGGATCCACACAGTCTATGGGGTGAAGCCTGTCTCACTGCAAATATGATATTGAATAAGATTCCTCATAAAAAGAATAATCAATCTCCCTATGAATTGTGGAAAGGTAAATTACGTACTTTCAAAAGGACGAAAGTGTGGGATTGCCTAGCCAAAGTTCAAGTCCCTTTACCAAAGAGGACTAAGCTTAGAACGAAAACCATAGACTACATATATTTTGGCCCAGCCAAAAATAGTGTCGCCTACAGGTTTTTGGTGTATAAATCACAAGTAGAGGATGTGTACACAAACACCATAATAGAATCTGCGGAAGCAGAATTCTTTGAAAATTCATTTCCTTATAAACACAAAGAGAAATATATCTCTATTCCAACGAAAAGAGGAAATGAGGATGTCACACATCAACATGACATGAACCCAAGTATAAATCCTAATGGGGAAGGAACTTCTCAGGTTCAAAATGACATAGAACCTAGAAGAAGTAAACGTAGGAAAATAGCCAAAGATTTTGGACCAGACTATATGACTTTTAATGTGGAAGGAGAATGTGATCCCAGATTTCAAGCAATTGACAATTAAAGAACAATTTGAGAAAAGATTTAGAGAGAGAAATGTGCCAAATGTGTTGTAGTCATATATCTCTTGAAAGGAAAATTACAATACTCTGAATATGAAAAAGACTTACAAGCATACTTTTTAAAAACAAGACAAAGATATGCTTTATATAGAGTCAAACAAGCTTTGACCTCTATACAAGCTTACATGAAAAAGTCAACATTTAAACATGATTATTTGATCTAAACTTAGATCTAACAGAGAATCGTTATCTTATAAGGCAACTATGGATTCTTCTGAAGCTCCTTATTGGAAAGAAGCCATACAAAGTGAAATAAATTCCATTATACAAAATAATACTTGGAAATTGGTTGATCTACCTCTGGGACACAAACTAATAGGCCATAAATGGATCTTCAAAAGAAAACTTAGACCTGACGGTACAATAGAAAAGTACATGGCTCACTTAGTAGCCAAAGGATATCGTTAAAAAGAAGGTCAAGATTTCTTTGATACATATTCTTCGGTTACGAGAATAACCTCTATAAGAACTGTGATAGCTATTGCAGAGATTCACAATTTGGAGATACACCAAATGGATGTGAAAATTGCATTCCTAAACGATGAATTAGATGACGAGATCTATATGCAACAACCCAAGGGGTTTGTTGTTAAAGGTCAATAGAATAAAGTCTGCAAATTGGCTAAGTCCCTATACGGACTTAAACAAGCTTTAAAGCAATGGCACGAAAAGTTTGATCATACACTTATATCTCAAGGATTCCATATAAATGAATGTGATAAATGTGTGTATGTCAAACAATATAAAAATGCATATGTAATTATTTGCCTATATGTGGATGACAAGCTCATCATGGGGACCAATATAGATGTAATTAACCAAACTAAAAGGATGTTGCACTCCTCATTTGATATGAAAGACTTAGGAGTGGCGGATGTGGTTCTTGGTATCAAAATTCATAGAAATTCTGAAGGTTACATTCTCTCACAGTCCCACTACATTGAAAAGGTCCTTAGGAAATTTGGACACTATGATGATAGACCTGTTGTTACTCTTTTTGATACTTCTACCAATCTCAAGAAGAATCAAGGAGATAGTGTATCACAATTAGAATATACTCAAGTTCTTGGTAGCTTGATGTATGTCATGAATTGTACAAGACCGGATATTGCTTATACGATGAGTAGATTGAGTCGTTACTCACACAATCCGAGTAAAGATCATTGGTATGCGCTCGTATGAGTGTTCCTATAACTTTAAACATATAATACACTATGGTCTACATTATACAAAATATCCTCCCGTGATAGAAGGATATTGTGATGCAAACTGGATTTCCAATAATTCAGAAAGCAAATCTACAAGTGGATATGTCTTCACACTTGGTGGAGCAGCAGTCTCGTGGAAGTCATCAAAACAAACGGTGAACATCCGCTCAACTATGGAAGCAAAGTTTGTCGTTCTAGATAAATCCATTGAAGAAGTCGTATGGCTCAAGAGCTTTCTTGAAGGTATTTTGTTATGGCCAAAGCCTGTCAATGTTATTTGCATACATTGTGATAGGATGGCTGCTCTAACCCGAGCAAAGAACCAAGTTTACAATGGCAAGTCAAGACATATCAGGCGCCGCTATAACACGATAAAGGACTTGTTAAAGCATGGAATAATTTCCATAGATTACACAAAAGTCAAAGGCAAATATTGCAGATCCTTTGACAAAAGACCTAAACAGAGAACAAGTCATATTTACATCGAGGGGAATGGGATTAAAGCCAACACAAGAGTCACTCCTTGGCAGAAACCTAACCTAGAAACATTAGAGATCCCATGGCCTAGGTTCAATAGGCCAACTAGTTGAGCAAGACTCAAGAGTTTCAAGCACAAGGTATGCTTATTCCTATGATGATTTACATTGTGTTTTTCGAGAAGTTTAAGGGTTGAATATTTATTCTTAATAACGTCAATAGCTCTTACAATGGAATACTACGGAATGTTCCTAATTGACATTCCCTATATGAGATTGGTGTGAGGTCGCATCTTTGATAAGCGATATGGTTAAGTTCTCTAAAAGTCTCATGAAGAAAGGATCTTGTTCACGACCGAAATGAACACAACCGTAAGAATAGATATACGTAAAAATATGATGTATGTGATACTTGTTGTCTCGATTTACTATACAAAGTGGTTAAGACTACTGTTCACTACCCACAAAGTAGATCCGATTTGTATTCACTACGGACGATTCAAGTCCAAAAGACACCTTTCCATATGTATATCATTTTTAGCTTCATGAATATCAAAATAATTTCCTATGTTATATTATCTTATTTTCTATTCAAATGTGGGGTATTGTTGGGTATTGGTCTACCACATTGTCCCACATAGGAAACTTTTAGAAACTTTTGTAAGTTTATAAGTTCAAACTTACACTAGTTAACAAGTTGGAGAAAGGCCCATGGAAGGAGTTTTCAGTAGGCATTAGTGAGGAATTACCTAATGTATAATGGTCAAAAGATTGGGCTCTTGGGCTCTAATGACCATTAAATGAGATTTTTGCTAAAACCGGACAGAGGTGAAAGCGAGTTCCATGCGACTTTGGTCTCCCCGAACCCGCATTGGTTATTGTTTGTTGTCGAAAACACAGAGTCTAATGAGACCTTCATGCGGGTAAACACGCTTGCTACCCACTTTAGTCTCTGTTGTTTTATCGCACGACAGTGTCAAAAGCGAGTTTCACACGGGTAAACCCGCCCCAAACCCGCATTCATCTCCGGAGCAGTTTTTTGGTAGTTAATATCATTGGAACGTGAAGGTATAAATACCTTCACTTCCCTCCATATTTTTGACACGAAATTCCTTCATTTTTCTCTCAATATTCATCTACAAATTCATGAAATGTATTATCGATTCGATGGAATTGGATTGACGTGCATCAATCCAATTAGATAGTTGTATCCTCAAGAAGACGTCTGATCACCAACGCACGATTGGGGGCGAAATTTCGTCTTAGGACACTGCTTGAAGCAGGCCTCTATCTCTCGATTTCTACAAAGGATTCGATTTCATCATTAAGGTTCTAATTATGTTCCCTTCTTTTGGTTCAATTTTCTTAAAATTTCTTGTTATTGAATTATTTTCATTAGTATCGTTGGATTGGTTCTAACAACGACTTCCCCTTTTCTTTCTAGTCATTTATCGTACAACAATCTAATCCCTGTTGGTGATACATATTTACGCCCACAATGCTCCAAGAGTCTCTGTCATGGCATACGTGCTTGCACCTGGGCCTAGGCCAGTTTATTATTTGAAAATGGGGAAAAGGAAAATAACAGTCTGTCATATTCTTGTAATAGCAAGTCATTATAATTAGGGTTTTGTGTCATAAAATATAGGATATCATGTTGGACTTTGAGGCTTGTCGTTTCTTTGAGGCCACACCTACATACTCGAATGTTGAAATTTTAGTCGAGCCATGTATATGGAACATTTTAGATAAACTCGTGTATTAGTTAGACTAAAGATGTCAATTATTAAGAATTTACGAACCCTGACTACCCGGGTTCGAACCCCGTGGTGAACATGTGGCGATATCCAGATCATGGGCCTGCCACTTAGTGGTACCCTTAATTGGGTCGGGTCATGGTCGGCGGGGATTAGTCGGGTGGCACCCTTAAGTGAGAGCCCGGATACCCCAAGAACGTGTGTGTGTGTTATCTGCCGTTCAAAAAAAAAATTACGATTCCCAGAAGCAAACAAACAAGTTAACTATATTTATACTTATTTTCCTTGGCTAAAAGTAAAAAAAAATTGTTTCCTTCATATAATATTTTAACATTTGACTTGATTTTATTTTTTATTTTGAAAGATCAGCAACAAATTTTATAAAAACCAAACGAATGCTAAAAAAAATGAACAATTCACTTTGGAGAATAAGACACAAAGTTAGGACAAAATCATCAAAATCATCAAAAACCATCTAAATGAACAAAGTAAAAAACCACACAAAAAAGCCAAAAGATGGAACAAGTTATAAATCATCTGACTTGATTTATACTCCTAATTAATAAGGATATTTCGTTATTAATTAATTAAAAGTTCTAGGCTAACAAAAACACAAAATAAAGTTTTGCATATCACAAGTAAAAGTGGGTTAGAGCATCTCCAACCGCTTATCCAAAATGAAGAAATTGAAGATTTTAGGCATTTTTGTGCTCCAACAGATTCTCCAAATCTTTCTCCAAAATGGAGAAAGTAGGAGAGAGATTGTAATTTTCTCCAAATATGGAGAACTCTCCAAAATCTCCAAAAATGATTACCATGAAAGAGAAATTATTTTTTTTATTATATTCTACCAATTAGATTTCTTCAAAAGAGATGGGTATGAGAGATAAATAATATTTTATTAGATTTATACAATATTTTAATATTATAAGTAATGATTTCATCTCCAAAATAGAGAATCTGTTGGAGATGGATGTAAATTTTTATGTAGATTTTGACTTTTAATTCTCTATTTTGGAGAAATTTTGAAGATGCTATTGGAGATGCTCTTAAAAAACGTCAGGCTTTATTAGATCATGTACTATAATATAATTTTTAACATAATCATTTAAGTGTTACGTCAAGTGTTGAAATAATCTACAAATTAGTCTCTACTATAGTGAGTTTTAACCAATTTTTTAAGTGACACATCATCATGAAAACTATATTTTAATCATATAACAATAAAACTACAATTAAATATTGTTTATAGCAACTTAATACCAAATAATTTATTAGTTGAATAATTACTATTATGTAGTACCAAATATTTATTTTAATTTTATAAAATGATTTTGATTCAATAAATAAATGTTTACAATTATGTATTACAAAGAATTTAAAAAAAAAACTTTCTTTAATAGTTTTAATCTATATATACGTATATTTTATTCATATAAAAATAAAAAAACTACACACAACATTTAATAAATGTTAAAACATAGTTTTTCTATGATGCGATGTCACTTAAGAAAAATAGATTACTGTTAAATTCATAAAAAATCGAATATAATGTTAAATTTATAATTTAATAAATAAAAAATCATATCAAAATTAATTAATAATCTTAGTGTTTGTATTTTTTTTATAACCAAAATCTCATTTAATAAATTATTTATACATTTTTTATAAACATATTTCACAAAATATCAAAAATTATGATATGACATGAACAAACTTCTCAGTAAGAAATTATACCCTACAATTTTCTTACACTATTCATTACCACATTAGCAAAAATACTGATTTGACATTATCAATTATCAAAAATCATTTTCTATTAAAAAATCATACACACAATTACTATAATTTCTTATTAAAAAATCATGCGTGTCACTTAAGAAATTACTGTAGTGGATGATCTTGATCAACAAACATTGTGTAATTCATTTTTCTGAATTTCATACATAATTTAATAATATGATATAACGATAACTATTAGGGAAATTAATTAAAATGGCCCTATTTCAATTACGTATTACCCAAATGCCCCAAATCTCGTTCATTTTGCCGATATACCCATTTTGGCTGGGATATAGGGTCGGGATGAGACCCATCCCGGGGTTAGGGAAATTGTCGGCGTTAGGCCGGGATCAATAGTGAAATCCCGGGGTTGGGGGCCGGGATGGGAGGCGATGGTTGAGATTAAAAAATGGACGATGAGATCTCGAACTGAATTAGGTTAAATGGAATGGTCCTCATTTCAAACCCCACCACAACCACATCCTCTTCCCCAAACATTTCTAACTCTCTCATATATCTCGTGTATACCACGCTCGGATTTCGACTATGTTCGTTAGTGTTTTAGCAATGTCGAATATGTCTCGTCTACTTACTTCGGTAAGTTCTCTCTTAACCCTATTGTAGTTTTATATTTTATAAAATATTTGTTGTATGTTTTTTAGACTATGTGTTTGATTATGCGTTTATTTTAGAGATTATGTGTTATGTTTACGTTGATAATATGTTAGAATATTTCGTCTTTTTTAGAGATTGCGTTAATATGTTAGAGTATTACGTTTTTTTAGAGTGTTGTGCTTTTTTTGAAAATATTTAAGAGATTGCGTGTTTTTTAGAGATTGCGTTAATTTTACAGTGTTGCGTTAATTTTAGAGATTACGTTGATAATATGTTAGAGTATTACGTGTTTTTAGAGTTTTGTGTTTTTTTTTGAAAATATTTTAGAGATTGCGTGTTTTTTAGAGATTGCGTTAATTTTAGAGTGTTGCGTTAATTTTAGAGATTACGTTGATAATATGTTAGAGTGTGCAACTTAGGCCTCTTAACTTTGCCATATTACAACTTAGGCCCCTTAACTTTGCCATATTACAACTTAGGTCCCTTAACTTTGCCATATTACAACTTAGGCCCCTTTAGGTCCCTTAACTTTGCTAAATTACAACTTAGGCCCTTAACTTTGCAAAATTACAACTTAGGTCCCTTAACTTTGCTAAATTACAACTTAGGCCCCTTAACTTTGCTAAATTACAACTTTGGTCCCTTAACTTTGCTAAATTACAACTTTGGCCCCTTAAATTTGCCATATTACAACTTAGGCCCCTTAACTTTGCTAAAAAACCCAAATAATAACTATAATCATAAGTCTTTTAATTGTAACATATCGATTTGGATTTTGTCACATGGGTGTAAATAACCCTAAGGTTTGTAGGGATTTAAGCAATCCATGTGATTCCCCTACTACCTGGAAGTCCAATAGATTTAGTGGTTTATTTTCTAAACTTAAGCAATAGACGAAATCAACAAAACTTAGGCCTCCTTAACTTTGCAAAAAAACACAAATATTAACTATAACCATAAATCGTTGTCTTTTATTCGTTACTTATACGTTAGGTGCGTTGACAACATCTCTGCATTACTATGTAGGAGGATTTTCATTACGTTGATCTGTCTTTCAAAACACGCCTTGGCTTCGCCAAGGAAATTAGAGATATTTTTGCAGCGTGTCCACCTGAACGGACACAAAATTTACATCAAATATTCGTACGAACACCTTTTGGTCCATGGTTGGAGCTTACCAATACTGTGCAGGACCCCATCCTAGTGTACATGTTTTTATAGTTGGAGGTCGACGTCCTTAATGCCGATTCGGAGGAAATTTATTTCGAAGTGCGTGGGAAACACATGCGCTTTGGTCGTCTTGAGTTCTGTCTTATAACAGGACTCCTTTTCGGACCAACACCCTCCCTTCCTGTCATATCGGAAGGGTCCTTCGTCAAGAGGCTTTGGCCCGATCACGCCCCCTGTAATTTGAAGATGAAAATCGTCGTCCACACGATGAGAGGCGGCCTGCATGAGCTATCCGATGAGGATGTTATGCGTGTTTGCTTGGTAGAATATACCCAATTGAGTACCAAAGGAGAGAGCTAGCCTTAAAGGCATTCCTAAAGTGAAAGTTGGGAGATAGCCCCTTTTTTCGTAGCAGAAGTATTTACGGGTTCTACGGGAAAATATGTTGGTGATGGTGGAAGTCATGTTCATGGGCCGTGAGCTAAGCCAAGTGGTTTCCGACACTGTCCTTAGGGCCGTCGATGACCTCGTTAGATTTGACAACTACCCGTGGGGCTTGAATCTCCATTGATGAAGGCTTGAATCTCCAAGAAGTCTCCCTAGATCTTAGATCCAACACATATACAAGGTCACCTTTACCACACAAGTCATCAAAATCACATTCAAGTTGAAGGATGAAAGGGAAAATGATGATACCATCAAACCCTAGCTTAACATTGAGAGAGATAAGGAACTTACCACCACAAAATACTCTTGTATCTTCCAATAGACTTCAAATATCTCGACATATCCTTGAAGAGCTCTCAAAAAAGAAACCATGGCAACTTGAATCACCAAAAACGGAGTTGAGATGCAAAAGTTATGAGGAAATGAAGTTCTAGGGCTGAAAATCGGGTTTTATGCTCGAACAGGGCGTTACGCGACTTACCACGCGGCCTTAAGTCGCGACATAATTCTCCCGCTTCCCCTAATCCGCACGGGTGGCTCTAAGTTGTGGCACAAGTCGCGTAGTTCACTGTCCGCCCGGTTTTCTTCTTGTTCACTTTTTTGGCCGTAACTTCTTCGTTATAGCTCTGATTTTGTTCCAGAAAGAACCGTTGGACTCGTAATTGAATCCTTCATCCACCAAAACTATAAAATCTAGGATTCAAGTACAAAATCCTATATCTTATTTTTCCCTTAAAATTACCGATTTCTGTATTAACTTGAAACGATACTTTTCGAAATCGGGGTGTTACAATCCTCCCAACCTTAAAAGAGATTTTTTCCTCGAAATCTGGCACCAACCAAGCACCCAACATCGCACTTGGCAAGATCGATTGATTTCCTATCAAAAAGGAATGCCTTCATGAAACCTTACCTCATATACGAACCCGATTACATCCCGGTTGAGGTTGTCGTTGCGTTTCTCATAACGAGCCATCGTAAACTCAACCTCAACGTTTGATATAAATCACCCATGTCGGGATGGACGTTGAATCCTTGATTAATCACTTTCTTAACATTAAATCTCGATTTCCTCCTAATCTTATGTGGCTCATAATGCCTCAAGAGTAACTTACGACCTTATTCAGTCATTTCCACCAAGAATACCCTAAAGCAAAAATTTCCCTTAGATACCTCTAAATACGACGCATCAAGGTCTCCTCAATAATCGATTTGTACTTAAAGTCTACCTCGACATTCTCACCAAATGTCTCCAACAATCATTACCACCAAAGAGTTATCGTCCTTCGACGAAATTTCCTAACAACTAGTTTGGTCTGATCCAACACAACCTTAGATCCGTTCCTCAAAGCTGACACAGACACGATGCTTGCAAGGGCTCCCAAACTTCCATAGATCCAAACATTGGCCTGATGTTTCCTCTAGAAACGTATCATTACACTCTACAGATAGACGGTTATCCCAAACCCCATGGTTACACAACTCCCATAATGCTTTCAATCATTGATCGACGAATCAACGAAAGCCTTGACAATTACCGAAACACCAATGATTGATTCTTAATTATCAACATCTAATCTCTTCAAGGTTACCACCTGACCTGCAGACACACCAGGTCCAACAGAAGTGCACTGAAACACACCAACAGTCATTGTCCTCAAAACCAAGAGTCGACACCTAACCTCGAAATGGTTATTCTGCAAACGTAGGTTTACTACCAAATATTTCGTTCCAGGGTTGCTATGTCGAAAGAGTTGACGCCTACTCAAGGAAATAAAACCCCAAATCGATCAGTTTCACTAGCCAACCCTAACCTCATCATTATTCATGAATACCCATCAAGATAGTACACCACCGACACATAGTATATCGTCGTACCAATGGCCCACAATTCAAAACCAACCATACCCAAACAACCGTACATGGTTTTAAACCGAAGGTTTATCGAAGCATAAAGATCATCACTTAATTAACTGGGAGAGAGTATAAGTCTAACACCTCAAATACTTCTGCGTGAACTAGTTCATGAACTGAAGTCCAAAGATTCAAAACTAATCATAAGTCAGGTCCTCTGATGCTTCAAACCCCGAGTACTCCTTTAGTCTTTAATCTCGACATCTGTCACAAGAGGGCTTACATCTATAGCTCTACTGAGTTCAAGGTTTTTCAAACTATTATGTCAATTTGAACTTTTATAAAACCTCTAAATGTAAAACCTTTATAACGATTAATCATACGAATAAAATCTACTACCTTTTGCTCGGTAGGTGTACAAAGTGGTCACCACTGACACACGTATAAAATCATTCAGAAAACTATCTGATTATTATTCAAGCTAATAATGACGATGAACAAGGATATACAACAAGTTTTTTGAATGGACCACTATGGTCCTAACATGCATAAATTTTATGCCATGAATGAGAAATAATTTTACGTACTAAGACAGTGTATAACAAGGCGTTTGTACAAAACTACAAAAGGGGAATTCATGAAATCAAAATTCCAGAAATGTTTGCATTAACCATATAATGTCATGTAATAAAATTTCCCAACGTGACTAGCATGCATCAATTTATTTCCCCAAAACTTAGTAAAGACAGATGCATGTGATTTGATCAAACGTAAAAATAATTTAGTTTGATTCCAAACTTTAGGCCGTACCAATAAAATGCTTGTAAAACCCAAAACAGGATTTTCCATGATATCAAACTCTCAAAGTTTTCTCTCTTTTAGCCGCAACAAGGCACAGAATAAGATCGCACAACAAAACTTGCATGAAACAGTTTATTTCACAAAACTAGTAAGGTGATATGTGCATGCACTTTGGTTAAAACATAAAATAATCTATATCGGTTTCAAGTTCACAGCCAAATAATAATATGCTCTCATCGTTCTAAAATGTTAGTTAAAACACTATGACAGAAGTTCCAAATAGACATGTATGTATATTATGTGCAACCAAACAACTCACACAAAGCTCAAGGAAACGATAACACTTGACGCCATTAAAGTCACCCCATTAAATCCACAAAATCTCATGAATTAAAATCCTCAATAAAACTCAAACACCAAGATAATGGGAGAATCGTCCAAAACCTTAACATATGTGGAGGAGATCCAATGTTAAAGTCATAAACCGCAGTTACTTATCCAAGACCCTAAACAACATCAAAATACGCACATTGCAAAATCCGAAATAACATTGGACAACAATGTGAATAAAGAAAATCTTCAACAAAGTTTGCAACCTCATGCCATAAAACAATTTTGTGCATGCTCGAAGTCATGGTTCAAAACCTTGTGTGTGCTAAAACATCGCTCCAAGATTTGCAATTTAATCCACATGGTGATTTGGAAACATGAGAAATAATTGATGCAATTTACTTTAGAAATAGGTTATGTGCGTGCAGTTGATCGACACTCAACATCTCGAAACCACACTCCTTAACTCCTTAGTCACACTATCGTCATCTAAATGCTTAAACATCTCAAAGAAATTATCTAATATTTCATCGGTTCACCTTATCATTTCTCCTCAAATAAAGTCAATTCCATAAGGCTAAGGTTCTACCACGACCATCAATTATGACCCGAAACGGTCCACTTAATACAATCACCATGCTTATTGTCACTCCAAGTGACGAATGCTAAAATCATCAGCCTCTCCTAACGGCTACTCACCTAGAAACTTCTTTACTATCTCAACGGTCGTCACATCAAGGTAGTCCAAGCATACACATGTAACTCGTAGGTTCACCATAACACTGGCCTGGTGTAATTATGAACGTACTGTACATGATCATCCTTGCTACTCTGGGTGTGCTTCTCGTTCCTAGAGACTCCATCAACCTCAAAACATCCAATCTTAATGTGCCTATGGGTGCAACTTCACTTAAATTAATGCTAGTTTGAGTCTAGGTATCCAAAATCAATACCTAATTCTCTCAAACTTAAGCTCTGATACCAACTTGTCACACCCTCAAATTTGGTAAGAACAACTAATTAAAATTTCACTATAATATCAAATACAAACCAAAGGTTCATCATACCTCGAGGTAAATTCTACAATTAACCTTAAACAAGAATAAACTCCAAGGTTAAACAAGAGCTAAACCGAAGTCGAGTGCTACTTAACACCAAAGCAAGCTGCTCTTCACAAGACCAAAGCGAAAGACTTCGCCAATACTACGCACGTCTCGAGCATACTACTAGCACTCCTCTCATCGTAGTAATACTAGGACTATTCCCAGCCAGAACCTGATGCACATGCCGACAAATAAAAAGAGTTAGGCTAACGCCTAGTGAGTTCAAGAGTTTTCAACATGAATAAATATATCGTTAAAAGGAAAGAATGCAGTTTACACCATTATCTTTCAAAATGATTTCCCTTAACTATGAAAATGACTCGTTTTCCAATAATATGCGTTTTTAAGGATGATCGTCCCAATCCAAAACATTCTTTATAAAATGATGTCACCCAAAACTCACTCAAACGTGAATAGAAAAAGGACTCCCAATTATAAAAACGTAGATAAAACTTTATATCCTGAAACACCCAAAACACGGGTGGGGCGTAATACTCAACTCATAAATAATGGAAAACAATCCTTATAAATATAATATGCCATCGAAAACATGGAACTGAAATTCAATACTCACGCGACCATAAAATGGAATGAAATCCAAATATTAAAGTATGGACAATTAAATATCCAAAATACTATTGGCCGACAACGGGGGAGACCCGTATCCATTGAGAGTGGAGGATCAAAAAAGTATGTCACTCATACAACGTTAGTTGTATGACACTTCACGACATGAAAGCACAAGTGTCCCTATGACCCCCTGCAAGCTACACCAAAAGAGACAGTTGACCTTAGTGAATATTACTATGAATACCACCAAAGGACCGACAACATCCGAGGACTACAACCATGGCATTACCCCGAATGGCGTAGGTCCCAAATGCCCATTATGAAATGCCCATCATGAAACGCCCATCATCATAATATCACAACCGGACTCAGCCCTCCTAGTGTACACTTGAAAGGTCAAGATCATAAAACATGGGTCCCGGAGTCCAACCCCGTAATACCCTGTTGACCATCAAATAAAGACTGACTTACGTGCCTATTGATCCAATGCAACACAGTCTAACATTACATGACTACACATGAATGACCAACGCACTCGAGCATGTAATTATCATAAATATGCAATATAATGCATTAAGATGTATATCGAATATGGGCTCTTCAAAGAGCCATTAAACTAGGACAAATGTCCACGAGACTCTTTTAAGTCAAAGTCGAGTTTAAATGCTCAAAACTCATTTGACAAACAAATAACGGTTCCCCAAATAATAAGACGTACCTAAACAACGTTTATGCAGACACATACATCAAAGATATGATTAACCCAAAACTCAACACGGATTGGGACATATCATTTTCCAAAATGGGTTTATACCCTTATGTTCCCAAAATGACTCATAACACTGAGGCGTACATTTTCCAAATGGTTTATGAAATCAAATATACCAAAAATGCAGATATCATGAATTAGACTTCGTTTGTACACAAATCCCCAAGGATGCATATATCATAAAATAGACTTTATTTATACAAAATCACCAAGAATGCATAAATCATACGATTGCTTGCCAAGATATCCAAATCCCAAATATGGGCATTTTATGAGACTAAAACAATACAAATTGATCAAATGTGAAAACTTATCAAAATACCCAACACATTGACAATTACCAAGTAAAACATATTTTTACTTCAAATTACTCATTTTGGCATGTACATAGTTTTCACAAAGCAACTTGAACTCACCTTGCTAGATTTAAGCTAAATCTAGGTTTTACCCCCAAAACTTGAATCTCCATTGATGAAGGATTGAATCTCCAAGAAGTCTCCCTAGATCTTAGATCCAACACATATACAAGGTCATATTTACCACACAAGTCATCAAAATCACACTCAAGTTGAAGGATGAAAGGGAAAAGGATGATACCATCAAACCCTAGCTTAACATTGAAAGAGATAAGGAAGTTACCACCACAAAATACTCTTGGATCTTCCAATAGACTTCAAATATCTTGACATATCCTTGAAGAGATCTCAAAAAAGAAACCATGGCAACTTGAATCACAAAAAACGGAGTTGAGATGCAAAAGTTATGAGGAAATGAAGTTCTAGGGCTGAAAATCGGGTTTTATGCTCGAATAGGGCGTTACGCGACTTACCAAGAGGCCTTAAGTCGCGGCATAAGTCGCCCACTTCCCCTAAGTCGTGCGGGTGGCTCTAATTCGTAGCACAAGTCGAGTAGTGCACTGTTCGCCCGGTTTTCTTCTTGTTCACTATTTTGGCCGTAACTTTTTCGTTATAGCTCCGATTTTGCTCCGGAAAGAACCGTTGGACTCGTAATTGAATCATTCATACACCAAGACTATAAAATCTAGGATTCAAGTCCAAAATCCTATATCTTATTTTTCCCTTAAAATTACCGATTTCTGTATTAACTTGAAATGATACTTTTCGAAATCGGGGTGTCACGCTCTAAAGGTTAGATAAGTAGTATAACATAAATATTAAGTTGTATCTTGTTTTTTTTACGTACTTATGTATGTTGTGTAATTCCAGGTATGGATCTTGGAGATGTTTCCTGTCTGTCGTCACCATTTCACCAGGCGAACCGACAGGGCCATTAGGGGAACCCGTTGGGACCGGCATGTTGTACTGAATAAGGCTGCATGCATTGCAATCTTCAACTCAGTTTCGGACGTACGCTCTCTTACTATATTTCTAATTTTAGTAAGTCAACAATTAATTGTGTAACTTAGTCCTGCATATTAAATCTTTTATGTTTTACAATATATTTAGTTGAGGCATCCGACACTCGAGCGCCTCACTCCTACGGCTGTCGAACAACAGAGTCGTTGGTATCTATCCAACGTCGCTTATTTTGAAAGAGAGGCGTCCAGGCGGCTGACGAAGAGATCCTGATTACGATGACGATGACCACGATGATGACGATGATTATGAAGATGACGAAGATGACAATGATTATGAAGATGACGAAGATGGCGCGGGATATCAGGCTACCCCTAGCTCCTCCCATCATGGTGTGCCGCCTCCAGACCCATACCAAGACAAGTGGGAATACATGTACTCCATGGACAGACGCATAAAAGAGCTCGAGGCCCTCACCGCACACCTTCGCCACACTCACGTTAGTGTTTAACTTAATTTGGGGATATTACGTTCCATACTTGTATATTGGTTTGTATATTGATATTACGTTTCATACTTGTATTAGGTGACGACGAGCGCGGCGCCGACCTACACGTCCCCTGGGTTTGGACACATGTCGGCTTGACACACGAGCACGACTGATAATCCAAGATCGTTCTAAATCCTAGAGAGAGAGAGAGAGTAGAGAGAGTTTGAAGCGCAGAATGTAAGTTCTATTCAATGTATGCGTGAATGTCTTACAAGGAACAAAGCCACAAGGGACTTAAATACTCTTGGCTAAAACCATATATAAAAGCACACTAAACACAGTATTAGACCAAGCCTATAAATACAATGATTACTATAAAATCTGATTTAACAATCTCCCCTTTAGTAATCATTGGCGCTCCGGTCTTCAATGTAAACTGATATATCCAACTTCGAACTCTAATCAGACCTGCTAAGCGTCTTAGTGTAGCTTCTTGACTAAAAAAATTTCTTCTCAGCATCTTTCAATGTATGTTGCCTTTGCTTCCTTGACAAGACTGGACCTGTTTGTAATAAACTTGAAAGAACAATCGGTTCATCAGCTTGTGCTCTAGATGACACACCTCTTTCAAATGTACTCGAATAAACTATGGTGGTCGGAGCTGGAACAGCAAAAGAACTAGTAGCTGAGAAAATAGAATCTTGAGCAGCAGATAAACGTTCGAACTCTTTGTCTCTTTAACTTCTCCTTAACTTCTCCCCCTCATGACCTTGATGATCTGGATTAACTTGGTCATGCATACATTGGAGACAAGACAGCTTCAGATCTGCAAATTCAGAATAAAGGAGAAAGGGAAGGTTTGCGCTACATGTTGGTGGCGCAAACTTAGTTTTGCACTAGCTGAAGGAGGTGAAAGTTGAGTTTTGCGCTACCAACTGTTGGCGCAAAGCTGACTTGAAATCTGAAAATTTTCACCTGTTAAGCTCTTTGACTCCCCCTACACAAATGCACTAAATATGACAATTCAAGTTAGCATTCATATAGAAAATCAGATACTCCCCCTCGAAATATGAGATATGATCTTTTCAGAATATTTTCCTTATTCACTCCCCCTCGAAAAATGCACAGACCCATTGAAACAGATATGAGAACACAAGGATCGAAACATCAATGTAGAAAGAAAAATATACTGAATATGTATTTTGAAACAACTAAATATATAAAATTTTAAACACTAAACAAATTAAATTCTACTCAGTAAAATATCACAGATTAATCCATCAGTGGAAATCAAGTGTATGTTGTTGGATACAAATACAAGTTTCATTGCATATCAAGTTAAAACATGTTCAGTTTCAAAAACTTTCATCAATCTATTCAGTGTGCTAGCATGCGAACTTCGATTAGCTTCAAGAAAATGCAATTCTAAAAATATAATAGAGAACTTTGCATGTACTCACACTAAGCCGTCAAAAATTAAGATTTTCACAAATTTATAGGTTTATCGCAACACAAACATATCACCAAGTATCATGAGATGTGTGCTCATTGGCATCTTTTAGCATTGTGCACATTGGCATCTTCACATGAGTGTGCTCTTTGGCATCTTTTAAGCTTGTGCACATTGGCATCTTTTAATCAAGAAAGTTTGGTAAGTAAAGAACATGTCGTAAACGTAACTTTCTATCTGATCCTATTGCAGGATTTGGGTCAGCCGCTCCCAGACCAGTTGGCCTTAGGGGACTAGGTGTCAAGCACCCCTTGGAACTTACTCTCCCAGATCAGAAAGGCTACATCGACACATCCTAAACCCATTCATACCAGTAGAACATGACTTTCGATCTGATTCTATAGAAGGATTTAGGTTCGATCACTCCCAGACCAATTGACCTTAGGGGACCATATGACAAACATCCCACGGAACTTACTTTCCCAAACCAGAAAGGTCACAGGTACAAAATTTTAAACTTAGAGATTTCTGTATTTTATATATATAATTTTTCATCTCAATTACTCAGTTTTACATCTAAGTGTTTAGCCCATATTTTCATTACAATCCATAATTATGACTTTTTAGGATTTCTAAGCATTGTAAACTATAAATATTCCGAATCACATAACTTTAAAGCAGTATCAAAAGTTTCAAACATGTTGCTGGCATTTCGACTTTTGTAAGACTTGAAAGTTGAACATATAAAACTTCGATATAAACAAAGCAACTTGAAAATTTATCCTAGACACACATTTTATTCAAAAGAACGAAAAACTGTAAAACTTTTACTTTATAGAATAAAAATTTGTAAAGATTTAAACTTTTAAATTCAACATGCCGAGTTTGAAAAAACATTTTTCATTTAAGACAATTGTAAAGAATTCGGCAAATTGATATTTAGTCGGAACAAAATAAAATTCAATAATATCTTCTTCCACATAATGTATAATGAATTGGTGTCTCATATAAAAGTTTTGGATCTGGTTGAACTTGCTCAGATTCTTGAAAAACATGAGAAAACCGGAACAACATCACAGTCAGAGATAAATGCAGCGGAATAAAGTAGATGCACTCACAGTTTCTCATTTGTCCAGAAGCTAAATGCATTGAAAAACGAGTCCTAAACTGATATGTTTAGAAGTCGATCTGCATTGAAGTACGGGTTTTGAGTTGATTTACTCAAAAGTCATCTTTCTCTTACTCCCCCTTGACATTAGGTGCCTGCAACTCAAAATTAATCTTTTGTTTTGGTACCCACTTGTATTTGGGTCCATGTTTGTTAGTTGCAGTTCTTATGGGAGAAAACTTGTTAGATTTGACATAGAAAGCACGAGAAAAATAATCAGATGAATAAATAGAATCATCAGTAGAGGACGAAGCATAATCATCTGAACTTGAACCAGAGGAAGAATATGAGACATCTTTTGCAATTTGAATCATTTGCTTTATTAAATATTTGAAAATTTTATTACAAGTAGTAAATGAATCACTTTTATAGATTTTGTCTACATATCTATCCTCATCAGTTGCAGATTCATCAGATGTCTGCTTGACCCTCCATATCTGCCTTGTTGGAGTCCTCAAAGTCCTATCTGAAATATTTGAATCACAAGAATTAGAACTATCAGAAATGACTTTAACATGCTTCTTTGACTTCTTTGTCCTTCTTCTTTTACGCTTTGGTTTATAATAATCATCATTTAGCGTAAAAGATTCATCAAGAATTTTCGATTTAAGATTTGAGTCTGAAGAAACAATATTACCTAAGAAACTCAACTGATCAGACAATAATCCTGAACTTGCCTCAGAGTCAGAAAAATTTTGAGAAAAGTTTTCAGATTTTAGAACTTTCTTTTTGTTTTCTTTAAAATCAGAAGAAAGACCAGAAACAGAATTTGTAAGTAAATCTTGTTTTTGAAAAATTAATTTTTCTTCAAGACTTGTCGTCATGAAAGAAAGAATAACATTTGATTCAATTTTTCTTTGAATATTTTGTTCTTCCATTTTATCTTCAAGATCAATGATTTTGCTTTCTAACACTAATGGAGGAATATATCTCTTAGAATCATAAGAAACTGGAGATATATTTTCTTTATTAGTGTTAGTAGCACAGATATCAAAATAATCATCAGATAATGAAGATTTAATAGGAGAAATGTCATTTAAACTGTTTCTGCTCTTCTTTGATTTTTCGGGAAAATATTTGTCATTTTCGCGCGTGTAAACAAAAGAAATTTCTTTGTGCGTGTTGTTCATTCTTTTCTCATTTTCGATTTATAAAACTTGCTTTTCATTCAACTAATCAATTTTAAATTGAGGAGCATATTTAGCAATATTTAGATAATCGAATTTATATAAAGTGGGGGATTTTTCTATAGCATTGTTTAAACAATGAGGATTTTCAAAACCAAGTCCCCATTTTTCTTTGATAAACTTATAACTCCTCGGTTTGTGCATAAATATTGTTTGATCAGTTTGATCCCTTCGATATAATTTTTCTTCCAACTCATTTATTTTATCAGAAAAATTATCTTTTAATTTGGTCATTTCCATCAAAAAATCAAGATAAGTCTTATTTGAAATTTCCAAATCATCCAATTTCTTTTGAAAGATTTCTTTGGTATGAATCAAAATAGATTTTTCACCTTTCAAAGAAATTTGCAATTTGTCAATCAAATTTGACTTTTCTGAATTTAATTGTTTTTCAGATAATAACTTTAAACGGAGATCATGTAAAGCAGTTATAATGATATTCATCTGTGAGGATATAAACTTGAAGTTGAATTCAGAAGGTACCTCAGATTCATCAGTTGAATCTTCATCATCATCACCAGTCTAATCATCTCCTATGAAGCACATATGAGCAATTTTCACATTGTCGGCTTCATCGTCGGAGTGATCTAGCCAGAATTCTTCTTCAACCAGCAAAGCAGTTCCATTCTCTCTTTTCTCAGCTAGTTCCAGTTTCTTCCGATAATACGCGGAATCCCGAACTACCTTCACTCGACACTCCTTGGCAATGTGAGTCGTCTTTCCACAGTTGAAGCACGCAGTAGCTTTCGTAGTCTCGGGCACTCTTGCAGGCTCATTCTTCTTAGACCCTGAAGTGAAGCGAAGGTTGTTGGAACCTGAACGAGGTTGGAACTTTTTGTTGTAGTGTTGAGAGAGAAGAATCATCGCTTTCTGAAGTGCCTCGCCATCATCATCAGTTGCACCTTCATAAGCATTCTCAGTCAATGCTTGTTCAGCCAGTTTGCTCGTGAGAAGTGCAACCGGATCCACTGTCTTCTTGTTTTTCTTGTCAAGCTTGGCTTTCTTCTCCTTGACTATGTTCTCATCTATCATCAGAATCTCATAAAGCTCTTGGATTTGCATAGAAGATATCCGGACATCATTCCTCAAGCGATGACATGATTTGTTCCATTCCGGTTGAAGAGCATTGAGAACTTCATATTAGTTTCTAATTCAGTCTTTTCCACTTTTATCTTTCGTAGATCATTCAACATAGTGCAAAACCTGTCAAAGATAACCTTCAGAGTCTCATCGTCCTTTGCCTTGAATTCCTCAA
The DNA here is from genome assembly GCA_954870635.1 of Arctium minus. NCBI lineage: Eukaryota > Viridiplantae > Streptophyta > Magnoliopsida > Asterales > Asteraceae > Arctium > Arctium minus. The sequence continues at coordinate 114,123,742 of OX941080.1, read as the reverse complement.
AATTATTCATGAAGCGTGTCTGGCGGATTTGTGTAGCAACTGCTGACCCAAGCATAATCTTTTCTAACTGAGTTCACATCATCTTCGGATCATGCTTGAAACAATCAATTCAATTGTAAATGGAGTTAGGCAATGCTAGCATCAGATTGGACTTTGCTTCTCGATCGACTTTTTCTCGTTTAACCTCTTCGGCAGTCAAAGGAGTATCATTCTTAGGTCTGACAAATGTTCCTTCAGTAAATGACTTCATCATGTTCTCTCTGTTAGCTTGACGCTCGATGAAGTTAATGAACCGATCTTGCCACTGAGTGAACTCATTTTCATTGATTAAAACAGGTGGACGAGTATCTGTTCCCAATGACATCATAAGATCATTCTTGTAAAACTAAGCTTGAATCGAGAACTTTGACATATCCATATCTTCAAAAAATTAGAGAAAAAATCCCAAGTCTTGAAACCGAGAAACTGGCGCAAACAGGAGATTCGCGCTAACAGTGGATGGCGCAAACTTGCTTTTGCGCGAGTAGTAGATGACGCAAGAACTTTTTGCGTGAAGCATTGGTGGCGCAAACTTTTCTTTGCGTGAGATGTAGGTGACGCAAAAGAGTTTTTCGCGAGACAAAGGTAACGCAAAGTTGACTTTGCGTGATGAACTAATGGCGCAAACTTAACTTTGCGTGATACGTTGATGACGAGAACCTTTCTTCGCGTGATAAGTAGGTGGCGCAAAACTGATTTGTGCGAGACTGAGAAGACTCAAAACTGATTTGCGTGAGACGTAGATGGCGCAAATAAAGATTTGCGCGATGCACAGATAGCGAAAACTGAACTTTTCGCGAAAAACTTGTGACGATAATCTGGTCTTGGCGAAAAAATGAATTAGAATCCCTGAAGAACTGGCGCAAAGTTTGATGAACTCGCGCAAACTTTGATGAACTAGCGCAAAGTATGGATCTGGCGCAAAGACGATGAAAAATCACGAGAACCTTCTAATTTCGATTACAGAGTCGAATCTGATGAAATTTTCTCACACAGATATGTTCGAAAACAACTTTCTAACAACTCTGAAACAATTAATTCGATCTAAAACCACAAAAACTTGAATTCGTGAAACCAACAGTACGCTGATCGACTTTTCCAGAAAATAAAAAATTCTCAAAATTGAACTTCAAAAAATGAATTTCTTGCAAAATGATGTGAATCAAATATGTTCTAACAAAGATTTCGAATCCAACAAACCAGATTACAAGGAAATTCGACCAGATTTCAACAAAAAATTTGAAAAAAAAAATCAAGAAAATCAATCAAATTCACTGAAATGTTTACGAAATCAGAATAAGAAACCAATCTCTCAATTCTCTCAGATTCAGAATAGGCTCTGATACCAATTGATAATTCAAGATCGTTCTAAATCCTAGAGAGAGAAAGTAGAGAGAGAGTTTGAAGCGCAGAATGTGAGTTCTATTCAATGTATACGTGAATGTCTTACAAGGAACAAAGCCACAAGGGACTTAAATACTCTTGGCTAAAACCAGATATAAAAGCACATTAAACACAGTATTAGACCAAGTCTATAAATACAATGATTACTATAAAATCTGACTTAACAATGGCGCCGACCTAACGCCGGCAATTTCCCTAACCCCGGGATGGGTCTCATCCCGGCCCTATATCCCGGCCAAAATAGGTATATCGGCAAAATGAACGAGATTTAGGGCATTTGGGTAATACGATATTGAAATACGGTCATTTTAATTAATTTCCCTAACTATTACACAATAATTATTCAGATTTTTAATAAAATAATTTAGTATATTTTGCATAGTTGATAATATATTTTGTATAAATTTTTAAAGTTTAGACCCGTTTCTTTACCTAATGTTTTAATTTAATTTAACAACTTTTAAATAAGTTGAAATAAAAAAAAATTAATTTAAGATATAATAAAAAATGATGGAAAAAACTAAAAAGTAATATTTTTATGAAAACATGGAATAAAAGAAATTGAAGGTACAAACTTTTAAAGTTTTTGTTTGTTTCCAATGGAAGAAGAGGACGTTTCCATGACATCTTGGATTGCGCACCGTACAACCCAAGATTCCATTTTTTTTTTCTAATACTATATATTTTTATTTTCAAATAAAGATTCTTTTCCATGTCTATTATTTTTTTAATTTTAAACAGATTTAAATAAAAATAATAAATTATATTAAGTAATTGTTCAGGGCAATGCTATTTGTTATCTCTTTTAATGTTAGAATCAGATCAAATTATGAATTGAGAATGTAAAAAGTAGGTTTGGTGTTGATACAGTGAAGAGAAATTACTAGGTAGGATGCATTTAGCAATGTATAAAGATATAACTAATCTCCCCTATTGTTTATTTTTTTTCCAGTAAGCATGAGTTAAGTTATTTGTCTTTTGAAAGACCAGAGATTGATGATTTTCAGGGAGACAAAGATAGAGGGTTGAATTATTTTCGGTGCATTTATGGTATCAATTTGTTTGTGATGACTTAACAGGGACAAGTAAAGGGTCCTGACTTATTTCATATAACTATTTATGCTTAACGACCTGAGCCATTAAAAAAATCATATATGGTTGAACGAATAATCTACCATAACTAGTAATTAATATTCCCATTAGAGATTGATTCTTGGATTACTGGGCGTCCGGGCCTGAAAAAGAAGAACCGAACTAGAGGGTTGGGTTCTGGTGAGAAGTTGAGTTAATGGTGAGAAATGTGAGAAATAGTTATGAACCGTTGGATAAGAAATGGACGCACATTAGGATGAGACGCACCGAGATAAGATGCATCGAGATGCACCGGATCAATTCCCTTTTAAGTTGCAATTCATGGAGGGCTTGATATTAAAAGAGATTAAAGGTTCAGATCTAGTTCTCACGCTTCTCACTGTTAACTCAACTTCTCACACGATTCTTCGTCCCGAACCTAGATAAAGACTAATATATGATATTATTACTTTGAGACATTTTAGACTATAGTTTTTAAGTCGCACTAATTTTTTGAAGTCGGGTTGGATAAATACCACTTTTTTACAAGATTAAAAAAAAATCCCCAAAATTTATAAATAAGCATTTTCTTTCGATTTTTCTTTCCTTTTCTAAATTCGTAATTTTTATTTTTATTTTGTTTAACGAAGAACAACTATCTTTAGCACGGGTCCAGTCCTGACTGAACCCAAGTACCAAACCAAGCCACCGGTTCAAGCTTGGTTCTAGGGCATCTCCAACTAAGGCTGTAAACGAACCGAACGTACATGAACGAAGGCTTGTTCGTGTCCGTTCATTTGACTTAACCGAAACGAACGAATACGAATGGTAAACGAACGAAATTTTGTATTCATTTTCGTTCGTTAAGAAAAAATGTTTGTTCGTGTTCGTTCATTAAGAGAGCTAAACGAACGTAAATGAACAAACATAAATGAATGAACAAAAAAACCACCACCGTTACTCGTTATTTCGTTCGTAAAAAATAACATAACAGAATGAAAAAACGGATAAACTTAAAGTATAAAAAAAGAATTCTTAAAAATTAATTTAATTAATGATTTTACATATTAATGTCATAATATATATATATATATATATATATATATATATATATAAACGAATATATATGAACAAACATTCATGAACGTAAATGAATGAACGAAACCATTGTTCATGCTCTTTAACTAAACGAACAAAAAAATATTTTCATGTTCATTCATTTATTAAATAAACGAATTTTCCGCCGAAAGGTTCATGAACGGTTCGTTGAACGTTCGGTTCATTTACAACCCTATCTCCAACAAGTCAAAAACTCAGAAAAAAAAAAGAAATATATTATAGGTTTATTTTCTAACAGTTTTTATATTTTGTAGATTACAATATTTTTATAAAATATTATTTTTTTTCTTAAGGATTTGCATAAGTAGAATGAATAAAAAAACATTTTCTCTTTTTATAAATAATCATTTTTAAATTTTGAGAATTTTACCATCTCTCTTCTACTATCTATATTTTAAAGAAGTTTATGGAAAGTATCATAATCTTGATTCTAAGAGCATCTTCAAACGTCCGACATATCACCAAATTTGTCGGTTTGACACCTCCAAGGCTCCAACCGGCCAATATTTCTAAATTGAACTATGGTTTGGGGAACGGCAAATGGACATGGCTCACATAAAATATAACAACCACTTCGATGAAGAAAATATAACAACCACTTCGATGAAGAAAATACCCGACATTATACATTACGAGTAGTAACCCATATCACATCGTTCACAAACACGATTTCCTCAAATCGACACAAAATCAGGAAAATTAGAAACATGACACGATACACTCATACGACCATTGATTTCCGAACTAGATACCGGTAAGCGGCAACTTTCCGTTTCCGGGTAGCCGTGTTATTAATGCACAAAACTAATTTCCCGGCTTCTTTTGTAGTGAAAGAGTTGTGCACTGCATCATCCGTGGCTATCATCTTCCTCGGCTTCTCCACCGCAATTGTGTAGCTTCCGGTGGCGTTGGGTACAAACTCCGCACAGTATTCCAAATCCCACCCTCCCACAACTACGTCCCAAGTTATTGTTGCACCTGCCTGCACGATTCGTCCAACAAATCAATGAAAACGGTATCTTTGAGGGCACTACATTGCACAAAGTACAACTCATTACAGCATGGTTGACATATATTGTTCAGTAAACCACGATTTTCATCTGTATGCTTTCGAATACGGTTTACCGTTAAGGGACTAAAACTGTAATTTCAAAAGCACAGGGACTAAAACAGCCCTTAGCTTATAATAACCCGTAAAAGTTGTACCATACATATGCATGAAGACTTGGTGGTACAATCCATAAAGCAAAAGGAAAGTAAAAAAGAACAGGTAAAATTACCTCAATGCCCTCAATTTGAATGTTAACTTTTTCTCCACCTTTGACCGTGAACTCAGAAGCTGGTTTGGCTGGACCATTGTTCAACTCACTGGGTCGACTCAGACCACCGTATTGGACAGGTATATCCTCAGGCCTTATGTACCTGATAAAAAGCCAAATGTACAACTTTTAATGCATGATATATAACCATAAAAACAGAAACTTGGTTACAAAAGAAGGAATACCGACTTGTAGAGTGTTTCTGCAACATTTCCTTCCTTGGAGATCACAAATTTGCTCTTTGTCCTTTGAGTCATAAATGGACTGATAATTGAATACAACATGCTGAAGTACCATGGTGTATTGATGAATATCTACACCCAAATTCAATTTTTTATATTAAATAAATATTTAGCATTAAAAAAGGGTTTTCTTTTTAAATTTAAACTTTTAAATATGCATTAATGGTTGTACGGTACAAATAATTGAAGCATGGAATTTCAAACTCATTAAAAGCTCTTGGAGGGAGGGAGATTTTTCTGTAAAATATGCATTAAGGGGTTGTACGGTACAACTCAATGAAGCAGAAGCTTTCAAAGGAAATCTAGGTTTGCTTTGAATGAGAAGTTATTATGGTCATTTCTCACGAAGCTTTTTAGGGGTGAAATCTAGCTTCCAACCAACTAAAAAAAGTAGCCCTTTTATTTTGGAAGGTAGTTCTTGAGATGGAATGGAGTGCAGTAGTGAGATTGTACAGTACAAGTCATTAAAGCACAAAAAAAAAAGTACCTTACAGGCAACCATTTCTGGGTAATTATCTTGGAAGAGAGAAAGGATATGATTAGAAGCAACCCTAAGCTCTCTTTTGGGCATATCTTTCAGATCAGTAACCTGAATAATGGAGTTAATTCCTCCAGGTTTAAAATGCAGCATCTTGATCCCTCTTTCAAGAACTTGTACCCTCCATCTTAGAAATCTCTGCAGTTTTTCATCATCTCCAAAGAATTCCTCGTACATTTCTTGATTCTTGAACATCCCGTAAGCATTGTAACACACAGGATGGCCTTGTCGGTCGAACCCATTCATGTAAGCCACAACACCTTCAAGTTCTTTAAACCCCCCTAAATCCTCCTCAAGAATGGAGTCGGCTCCAAAGTCTTTTCGCCATGAAAGGCATTTGAGGAGCATGTTGAAAGAATCTTGAACCCTGAAGTCTCTTGCCCTAAGGAACTTCAAGAGGACGACATCGGATTTGTCATTGGGTAGCAGTGGGATACCCCAGATGGATTGTTGGTCGTTGGAGGTGGAAATGAGGTCTCTGAGCTCTTGGAGTGCTTTCTTTTCGGAGGATTTGAGGGTGTGGTGATGGTAGGTGTCTTCTTTGAAAGAGGCTGCACGAAGGGGGGATGCCATTATTGATGCTATGAAGCTTTTCTTCATCTTCTGCTCAGGTTTGGGGGTTGGGATTAAGAGTGGTGAGAAGGATGATGATGAGTCCATTTTTGTTGAAACAAACCCAGATGAAATGTTGTTGGTTAAACTTGTGAAGAAGAATAACAAAATTTGGGGTGGATTTTGAGAGATGAAAAGAATTCAAATCAAAGTTACTGAAGATAGGAATTCAAATGTTGAATGTGGTGGGGTGGGCGTGACTGAAGGGAAAATGAAAGGGGGAGGGAAAAGAGAGAGAGAGAGAGAGAGAGAAAGAAAGAAAGAAGAGTTGTGGGTATGTAATTATGATTGATTGTGACTTAGAGTCATAGAGTATGTCAGAAGGTGTCCGTACCCGCATTTATATCCATCCCTTGAGTGTTCCATATGAAGTTTCTTTTTATTTTTTTCTTAGGGCATCCGCAATGGTCAAGTCTAGACCTTGCAAACGTGTCGTGTCGAGTTTGTGTCGGGTTCAAAGTTAAACGGGTTGAAAGTGTTTAACTCTAACCCGACCCGTTTAATAAACGGGTCAGAAAATCCCAACTCTAACTCGACCCGCCTAACCCGCCACAACCCGCCTAACCCGTTTAACATTTATAAAATTAAAATTAAAAATCGAAAATTCACAAAAAAATACAAATACAAAAATCAAATGAAAGCATTAGAAATCCAAAATTTATAAATCAAAATTATAATCAAATCTAAAACTAAAAATCCAAAGCATCAAAAGGAAAACTTATATATATATATATATACAAATATAGGGGCATAATCAAATGAGAACTGGTTATTTTGTGGTAACTGTGAGATCCAATATGAGCCATACATTTAAGATAGTTAATATCAATTTTAAATAAATACAAAAGGGTATTTTGGTAACTTTGTTTTCTATATCTAATTAAATGAATTAATCCTAAAATCTCTCCATTCTTTCCCTTATACGGCTCCTCCTCTCTCTCTCTCTCTCTCTCTCTCTCTCTCTCTCTTCCATACACATAAACCCTAAAAAAATTATCTTCAAGAATGTGCCGCCATGCCCTGAAGCTCCGCTGCAACATCTCCCGCTGACAAAGTCATTCCGACCATCTTCCCTTCTCCACCAGCCCCTCTTCTCCGTGAATCTATTCCCCTCCACTGCCTCCCTCTCGACCTCAGTGTAACCGCCGCTACTGCCGGAGTCCCTGGTGTTCACAATGTATCACAAGGAGTCCGGGGTTAGGTTCTGGAATTTCTCCGACGCTTTTGAACCTGGATTAGGGATTGGTGCTATTCTTCTTTCCCGATGAACAACATCGGTGATGAACGAAAGAGTCCAATCAAGATCTGTGTGTTCACGGTCGCCGATGGTTCCCAGATCTCGGTGTCCAATCGATGGTTCACAGATCTGGGTGTCCAATCGATGGTTCATAGATCTCGGGTGTTCACGATCGCCGATGATAGTGAATGTTAAGGGAGAAACAGAAAGGGCATCGATGGTTTATGGGTTTATGCGACTAATGAAGGTTAGGGGAGAAACAAAAATGTCATCGGTGGTTTATGGGTTTATGTAGATGATGAAGGTTAGGGAGAAACATATCTCGACTGTATGTATCACAATTGTATCATAGTGGTGTATGTATTATACAATTTCTTTGATTCAAGTTCCTTCATCTGTCAAAAACAAATTTCTTTTGGGTATCACAAAGGTATCATAATGGGTATCACAGTGGTATCATAGTGGGTATCACATTAGGTATTGTATTTATTTTGGGTATCACATTGTATTTTATATCACACTGGTCTATATGTATTGCATTTTGTATCATGGTGGATATCATAATATATTTTTATCACAATGGGTATCACAGTTTATTTTGTATCACGGTGATTATCATATTGTATTTTGTATCACAGTGGACATCACAATGTATTTGTATCACAATGTGTAACATATTGTATTTTGCCGGAATAACGTTCACCACGTTCACCGGACGTCAGAGAGAGAGAGAGAGAGAGAGAGAGAGAGAGAGAGAGAGAGGAGAGAGAAGATTTTTTAAATACCTAAAATACCCTTTAATTATAATTTTAAATCAAAAATTACCAAATTTATTAATTTCCAAATTTATCGTATGATTTGTGGTTGAGATTGGATCTCACGGTTACCACAAAATAGCTAGTTCTCCCATGAAGTGCCCCCTACAAATATATATATATATATATATATATATATATATATATATATATATATATATAAACGGGTTATTCGGGTCATTTTCGAGTTGAAATTTTTGACCCTGATCTTACCCGTTTAATTTTCGTGTCGTGTCGTGTCAACCCGTTTACTTAAACGGGTTGAAATGTATTACCCAAACCCGGTTATTTCGTGTCGAGTTCGTGTCGGGTTAGCATGTCGTGTCAGTTTTTGCGAGGTCTAGTCAAGTTTTTTAAAGACTTGATCTATTTGTCACGTCACCAAAAAGTCATCTTCAAATTACTACTTCAATGGTCAAGTCTTCCAAAATCTTTTTTTTTTTTTGCATTTTTAATTCATTTTTAATATATATAGACCCTAAAAAAACACTCCTGCATATTCTTCAAGTTTTTGCTCAAACACTTGACATCCACCAAGTCATTGGATGTCAAGCTATTCTTCAAGTTTTTGCTCCATTAATAAAATTTGGCATCAAGTCTTCATCAAGTCATTCATCAAACTATTAAAAATTTACCATTGGAGATGCTCTTATATTTAACTTCAAATCCTCATCATTTTGAATAAATATTTGGTTACATGAAAATCAACGAACGAATCTTTTATTATTATTTCAACCCTTTTTTTAAGATCATAATTTAATCAAATCATGAATCAATAATTCAAAAAAACAAGTTTCGATATTAATCTGTCTAGAAAAAGAAGAAGAAAAAACCATTTGATAGGGGTGCATTTAGGAATTACTAGTTGTGTATTCGTGCAATGCGGCGTGATGCAAATGTTTTATCATGATACATTTCATTGAATGTTAACCAAATAAAACTAACTTTAAATCCATTTTACTTCGTCAATTCAGTAATTATGGCTGAATAAAGTTTGACAAAAGAAAAAGATTTCATGAAATTGCATTATGGTTTCTTCGGATGATTTAGTTATCACTAGACGATGCTCATATTTCAAAGGCTACCGTTTTTTGTGAAATAACATGTTATTTACTCTAACTTTTAGTAGATAAGTCCACTTTCTTTTTCAAGTTTTCGTTATTGCTTAAATGATTCTACAAATTAACCTAAATCATTTGGTTTTTGTGGTAATAATAATAGTATTTGATTTATTTATTAAAAAATATCATTGGTGATCGAGATAATTTGTTTTCATGGATCCATGAATGTACAAGTTCAAATCATAGGGACCATTTTCAAAAAACTTATAGGATAAATGTTTATTGAGTAATTGCTTAGCAGGTGAGCATGAAAAAACTGAGAATCTTACCCGGTTAGTGTTTACCACGTAAGAGACACTTACTAACAATTCGTTTTGATGGCAAAAAATGTTATAGGTAGGTGAGGATGGTGACATATGTCAATAAGCTGAGTACACACCGGATGAATTGAATCGTAAACTCATGTTTAAATACAACTTTCTTTGTATGTCCAGTTCAAATGTTGTGGTAACCAAGTTACAAATTCAAATCACAACCACTTCCTTATATCATATAACCATTGCCGTAAATGGAAAGGACTTGCAAGGTTTGAAGGCAAAAAGGATGAACTCAAAGAAGTGTGTTGGAAGATCTGTCATGGTCGTTTCACAGTATGGAATAACTCATTAGATAAGAAAATAACTCATTACATAAGAAAATAGATGAGATGATACAACATATGGAATAGTACAAGACCACAGGAAACAATGAAGATAATGTGTATAATGGAATATTCTACATTTAACACGTAAAAAATCAGCTTAAATTAAGCTACACCTCATAGATGAAAAACATTCAGAAACCTAATGAAACCAACCCCATTTCTCGAGTAGACCTTTAGGAAAACCCCATTATACTTTCAATGTTAAGGTGAAAGTCCTGCCAACAGTCCAACTCTTGCAGCTTCATTAAGTCCTACCAACAGTCCAAACATGCAAAACATCCACTGCTACAACCATGCTCAAAGCACTATAATAACATGGTTCTAGGTTGTTCCCAAAATTTTCATTTTTGTATTGGAAACTACAACAAATAGTACAAAAAAATCGTTAAATAAAGAAAGAATTCGTATTAAAATGTATAAGAATATACAGTTATTACAAAATATGCAAGTAGATATTTGGCATCCAAAAGTTAATGATCACATCTGTTATTTAAGAAATTAGGACACCACCCAAATACACACTACCAAAAAAGAGATCAAAACAAGCTAGAACAAAATCATAAAGAGACTACAATTTTAACACAAATGTTTTCGTTTGGCTGTTGTTTTGATCAATATTGTAACACCCGTAATTTTCGGTAAGTAAATGCCACCCGGGCGTTTGGTATCTTGTAAATGGTGCGGTTTTGTTGGGGAAGATTTATCTAACGACCCTTGGAATATCGGAGAGTATTGGCATTGAAAAAGTTGAGTTTCGGGGCTCCGGAGAGGTCCAGCTACAATGTCCGACGACTATAATAGTGTCATAGTCGCACTGTCACAGTCGCAGGCAATAAACAAAAGGAGGGGGAGAACCAGCGACAATGACCAGCGACAATGCCCTGGGCATTGTCGCATGGCAATGTCGCACCAGGGCTGTTGGAGGCTGTCAAATACGGGGTTTGGCTCATTTCTTCATTTCTCACTTCTCACTTCCTCCCCAACTCTCCCAAAACCCTCCCAAGACCCATATTCTTCATCCATGGTACTGTTTTGGAGTTCTAAATCCTGAAGCTTTGTTGTAACATTAACCTACCAAGTGTAAGGATGGAAGCTAGATAACAAGGGTCTTCATCTTCACCTTCATCTTCAACCTCAAGCTCCATTTTAGGGTTTTCTAGGTTTTCGTCAAAACCTAAGTGGTAAGTGTATCCCTTCCATTCCTAAACCTTAAAATAAGTTATAAATGCTCCATTTATGGTTTTCTAGTGTTTGATTAACCTATTTTCGGTTTGGAAGATTTTGGAGACATTTGGGTCAAAAATTAGGGTTTTGGCCAAATGGAGGTTTTGATGTAAGATGTTTGGAGATCGTTTCTAAATGGTTGAATATGTTTATTAATGGGTGGAAACTTGTGAATCTAGGTTTTTGGGAAGTTTTGGCTTGAGGATTCAAGTCTCTTCAAGGAAGCTCAAAGCGGGGTAAAATCTAGATTTAGCCTAAATCTAACAAGGTGAGTTCAAGTTGATTTGTGAAAACGGTGTGCATGCCAAAATGATTATTTTAAAGTGTTTGTGTTTTACATTAAAATGTTAACTGCTGATAAGTTTGGTTATTTGGAAGTATTTAACTTTGTAAACGTATAAAACACCCATCTTGGGGATTTTTGAGTATGTTGTTAAATGCATCGAAATGAAAATGATTTGATGACTCATTTACCTAAATGGAAAGTATTGGGTAAGAATGCATATTTATTATTGTTGGTATTACGTGCATTTTGTATCGGGAAATGTTTTAAAAATACCACCGTGTAAGTCATGGGCGCTTGGTCTTTCCCAACTTTGCAAACGTTTCTGAACTTATGAACCTTGGGTTTTGGGAAAAGATGTAACTCAAGTATTTTATTGAGTAAACCGGTGATATGGGTATTTAAATGATTTATTGTATGGGTATAAACCTCTTGTGTAATTGTCATTTAAATGTGGGTCATGGGACGTTTTGGAAAGAGTAAATGAGATTATAAACTTGTTTGGAAAATGTTTTATGTTGGAGTTTATTTCAATTAGTTGAAGCATGTATTTGCATAAATGCGGTAATTGCATTTTATTGCATTTTGCGGATTTTAGCATATGTCGTTTGATTGGTTGAGCGTAAGGCTCATTTTTTGGCTTTGTCGGGTACTGGGGACTTTTGTCCGGTTTTAATAACTTAAAGTGGAGCTTCGGGTGTGAGTTGCATTTATTGCACTTTATTTTGGAGAATACATGTTTTGAGTACGTATGTCATTTATTTAGAGTCATGTATTTTAGATTGTAATGCATTGGATCCATAGGCATGTAAGTCGGTCGTGTTTAATGGGGAGGACCGTTGGGATTCTCACTTCGGGAAATAATGTCGTGTTGGCATTGGTGTCGTCCCGGTTGTTTGGTGAAGAGGAACTTTTATAGGTTGTACTTCGAGACCATTGGGTCTTGTGTTTGGATGTCTAATTCTTATGCACGAGGTTAGACATCGAGAGTTATCAAGTAAAGAGCTGAGGCTCCTATCTTGAATGCTAGGGAGTAGGCACTAGGGGTCGAATGAGTACCCTGAGGATGAAACTCCGCTAGAGACCGAACATGCAATAAGACCGTGTATCCTTGAGGTGTCGCTCGACGGATCAGGCAATGGGGGATACGGTGTTTGGGACTCGAAATAAAGTCCGACTGGAGGTGTAGCTCGACGGAGCAGGCAATACAGTCAAGACTGGAGCTGTAGCTCGGTAGAGCAGGCAATACAATCACGATATGAGGTGTAGTTCGACAACATGGTTATGTGGCTTAACTTTGTGTTCCGCCACATACAATGGAATCGGGTCTCCCCCGTCACTGGAAGGTGTTATTTGGGTATTGATGGGTATTATTTTATTATCCATATTTTCGGTGACGTGTTGCGTATATGGGTTTGTTTACCCAAGATCTGTGGGTTGTGTATTATGCCGCCCACGTTTGGGGTGTTTCGCGAAGTAAAATCTTATTTCGAGTTATTATAAATTGAGAGTTTGCTCACCGTTTACGTTTTGGGTGAGTTTGGGGATAAAATGATTTTACGAAAGAAGGGTCAAGTTGGGTCCCTTGTTTTAAAGGTGTTTTTGGGAAATGTTGCCGTTTGATATTTATAGTAAATCTTTTGATTGTCCAAAATTTAAATTGCATTCTTTCCTTTTAACAAATATATTTATTTCATGTTGTAAACTCTTGAACTCACTAGGCGTTAGCCTAACCTTTTTATTTGTCGGCATGTGCATCAGGTTCCGGATGGGGGAAGAGGTTCTAGCTTTTTGGTGAAGTGTTGAGTGCTAAGAGTTTGTACAAGGGTGAGTGGCTTGATGAAGTCTTCCACGTTAGTCGTTGATAAGAGCAATTGTTTCTTTTGGGTTCTAGTAACTGTCATATAATTTAAAGATTGGTACTCGTGAATTATTGGTTTTGAATTTTGGATTAATATTTGATTTACGTTTGATAACTTGCATATAAAATGGTTTTGTGCATATTTAAAAACCTGTGAACTCACCAACTCTCGTAGTTGACCCTTTTTATTTGAACATGCTTTTTAGGGAACAAGAAGGTTACGGGAAATGATTAGGATTTTAGAATCATGTTACCGCGTGTTTTTAATACTTAATAAGTGATCTTGTAAAAAAGCTTTTGGATGTATTGAGTTGTTTATTTTGAGAACTTGATGTAACTTTTGGTTGAAATGTATGGTGGTATCTTATCATTTCCTAGTGCGGACGTGGCCATGAATCACATGGATAGCCCCTACTTCTCTAGAATTAGTGCACCCTTACTCGTCAGTATAAGGTGGGCTTGTCACACCAAATAGCGCTATCCACTAAAACTATAGGCTCCTTTATGAGTTAACTAGTATAGTCAGCCGGGGACTTAAAGAAACAACCCAACAGTAACACCCGACTTTGATTAGTCTTTATGCGAGACTTGACCTTTTAATTGTTGAAGTTAAATCCTGTGTTCGTTTTGAAGTGACTCAAGTGATGATTGTAGAATAGATTATATCATTTTCGTTGTATAATTGAAAGTTTTAAATTAGTTGCTCTGTACTTTTTCGAGGGTGTTACAAGTTGGTATCAGAGCTTAAGTTTGAGAGAATTAGGTATCGACTTTCGGATGCCTAGACTCAAACTAGCGTTCTTCTAAGTGATTGAAAGTGAAATTTCACCATTGGGTACCTTAAGATATGATATTTTGAGGTTGATTGGGTAGCTAGAAACGGGAAACTTGTCGAGGATGGCAATGATAATCATGTATGGTACGTTCATATTGGCACCTAGCCAGTGTTATGATGAACCTACATGGTACATGGGCATACTTGAACTGCCTTGGTGTGATGACTGTTGGGGTAGTGAGGAAGTTTCTGAGCGAGTGACCGATAGAAGAATTGATGTTTATAGCATTGCCATATTGGAGTGATGGTTAAGCACGACGAATGCATTGAGTTGACCATTTTGGATCGGAGTTGTTGGTGGAATTAGAATCATAGGCTTATCGAGTTGACTTTATTTCAAGAAGGAATTTGTAAGTTAACCGAATAAATGTGATTATTGCTTTAAGATGTTGAACATCCGGATGACGATAGTATGACTATGAGATTGAGGAACATGGTTCTAAGACATTGTGATGCCGACAAAAAGTCATGCACGAAATTATTTCTGAAACGGGTTTGCACCAATTACTTTTCATGTTTTTCGAATCATGAAGTGAAATATATTATAAGATTTTAGAAAAATGTTTAGCACACACCAGATTTAAATCGTGAGTTTAAACATGCATGAAATTGCTTATTGCACGTAGTTGCAACATTGTATTGAAAACCTCTTCATCCCTGTTTTGTGTCTAACGCTATTTCGAACATTGCGGTATGCATATTTTGTTGTTGATTAAGTCTTGTACAAGTGACTACAGTTTATGACTTTAACATTGGATCTCTTCCACATATGTTAAAGTTTTGGACGAAGAGTTATCTTCCACCATTTTGGTGATTGAGTTTCATATAGAATCTTATTCCGAGCGATTTTGTGGATTTAAGGTGGTGATTTTAAGGGCGTCCAGTTGTGTCGTTTTTCTCTTGGGTCCTTATATGAGCGGTTTGGTTGCATATAGTATGCATGTCTGTCTTAGTGGGTGTTTTCGCCATTGTATTTTAGCCCATGTCCTAGAGCGACAAAAGCATATTGTTGATTTGGCTTTGAACTTGAGAACGACGTAAATTATTTTACCTTTTAACCAAAGTGCATACACATGTCATAATGCTAGTTTTGTGAGATACCTGGTGCATGCAAGTCCAGTTGTGGAATGCTTTTCCGTGTGAGTTTGTGGAGTTTTATGAAGTATTAATTTTATAACGCTTTGCTATGCGACATGGAACTATGAAATGCGTAGACTTTAACTATGTTGCATTTAAATTTATGAGTTTATTTAGCGTCGAGTCTCATGCAAGGTTTGTTGAAAAATGACACTTTATTTTGCATGGCGGTAAAAGGGGAAACTCCTAAAATTTTAACATTTTTAGACATATTGCCATCTTATTCTTTTACGTTGGGAAACGAAAATTTTGATACAATTTGATTTTAACGTTAGTGAATTTATGAAAATTCAGTTGGGTTTTTATGACGTCTTATTGCGCGACATTTTGAGTCGCGTAGATAAAATTTTGGAACATGAATACTTGCATTATTGTGTGCGTTAATTTATGAGTTTTGTTTAATACTTTGTCTCATGTGAGTCTTGCACCCATATTTTTACAGCCGTAAGAGGCATCTTGAAAATCTTAATGTCGCATGATTACATCTTGAGTTTACGCGGGCATATGTGCATACTTTTGGGTTGAATTTGATTTTCACTCGCGTGAGTAAATATGTGATCGATTTATGTTGTCTCGTATTAAACTTTTAATATAAACGTGCTTCGATTGTTGACTTTACTGTTATAAATTTTCCGCGATGCATTAATTGAGTTATCGGGTTACATGTCATTGTAATCACTGTTTTGGACAAGTACGTTTTATCGGTGCGGTCCAAAGTTTGAACTTGATTTAAAACTCAATTACGTTCCTATCGTTTTGCTGAATTTGGGAACTAAACTGACGTATATGGGCCTTGTTAGGGATTTTATCCTCCGACGTTTTGTGGTTTAAAGGAAAAGATTTTAAAGTTGAAATTGTGAATTTCTCTTTTGGAGTTGCACCAACATTTTGTTGCACATGTTATAGTACAGAAAATTATTTTCACATACATAGTGTAAATTGATGCATGCTAGGACCTTGGTAGTCCATTTGAAAATTTTGTTGTGCATCTTTTGTTATTGTCATTATTAACGTAAGTATTGATCAAATGTATTTTGAAATAATTTTATATGTGTGGCATTGGTGATCACTTTGCACACCTACCGAGTAAACGGTAGTAGATTTTTACGCGTGCGATTAAATGTTATGGAACTTTTGCTTTGAAGGTTTTATAAAGTTTTAAGTTGGCATAATTGTTGAAAACTTTGAACTCATTAGGGCTATAGATTTAAAACCCTATCTTGAAAAGAGTTGTGATTAGGGACTAGAGGAGTCATTGGGAATTGAAGCGTCGGATGATCCGACTTGTGGTCAGTCTTGAATTTTGGGTTTCAGTTTTTGGATCTGTATGCGCATGAATAATTGAGGTATTAGATTTATGTCTTCTCAGATAATTAAGTGGTGATCTTTCTGCTTCGGTAAACCTGCGGAATAAGGTCTCGTGTGACTATTTTGTGTATGGTTGGATTTGATTTGATGGGTTGATAGTCCGTTTGACGTCATGATCTATGTTGGCGGTGTATCGCCTTAATAGTTTTTGTGAGCAAAGAAAATATTATGGTCCGTGTGCTGGAAATGTAAGATTGGGAATCTTAGTACCCTGTTAGGTGTCAACTTTATTACGACAATGCAATTGGAATGAAATTTTGGGCGGGATGTCCACGTTTCGATATCGCCATTTCGGTTTAGGCGTCGACTTGTTTCCTTGAAGTAATTGGATCTTGGAATGTTTGGGAGTATCCCCGTTAGATCGTGAGAAATGTCGACCTCTCGGCGATGGAATTAAAAAGAGGGTAGATGTTGGTAATTAAGTATCGAGGTGTATAGGTTCCCCGTTGTGGTAGAGATCTTATTAAGGGAATGTTTTGAGGTGGAGAGTAGATCGGGGTGAGTGATAGCCGGATCAGTATTAATTTGCTACCTAGAGAGCGTATTGGTACGCCTCGAAAGGACGGCGTTGTCAATATCAAGAACCAATCATTAAGAATTTTGGAAATTCTTTGGAAGTTTGGTGTCGATCATTGGTTTTAGGTTCAGAAACAGGTAGGTCTGAAGTAAATTGGACGATGAGAAGTTGAGGTTGCAAATTACCCTTGAGGTAATAAGTGTCACCTAAGGTTGGGAGACGACCGCAACCTTGTGGGTAAAGGTTACTTTAGTGAGTTAAGTGTTCGCTCGAATATGAGTGTAATGTGCCCAAGAGGGGCGACTGACGTGAGTATCAGCATAAGGATTATGATAGTGGTTCTGGCAAATGAATTAAGGACAATCTATCCTGCGGGCAACGTTCCAGGGAAACCTAGATTTCGAGGACGAAATCTCTTTTAAGGTTGGGAGGATTGTAACACCCGTAATTTTCGGTTAGTAAATGCCACCCGAGCGTTTAGTATCTTGTAAATGGTGGGGTTTTGTTGGGGAAGCTTTATCTAACGACCCTTGGAGTATCGGGGAGTATTGACATTGAAAAAGTTGAGTTTCGGGGCTCCGGAGAGGTCCAGCTACAATGCCCGGCGACTATGACAATGTCATAGTCGCACTGTCACAGTCGCAGGCAAGAAACAGAAGGAGGGGGAGAACCAGCGACAATGCCCTGGGCATTGTCGCATAGCAATGTCGCACCAGGGCTGTTGGAGGCTGTCAAATATGGGGTTTGGCTCATTTCTTCATTTCTCACATCTCACTTCCTCCCCAACTCTCCCAAAACCCTCCCAAGACCCATCTTCTTCATCCATGGTGTTTTGGAGTTCTAAATCCTCAAATCCTCAAGCTTTGTTGTAACATTAACCTACCAAGAGTAAGGATGAAAGTTAGATAACAAGGGTCTTCATCTTCACCTTCATCTTCAACCTCAAGCTCCATTTTAGGGTTTTCTAGGTTTTCGTCAAAACCTAAGTGGTAAGTGTATCCCTTCCATTCCTAAACCTTAAAATAAGTTATAAATGCTCCATTTATGGTTTTCTACTGTTTCATTTCCCTATCTTCGGTTTGGAAGTTTTAGAGAAATTTGGGTCAAAAATTAGGGTTTTGGCAAATAGAGGTTTTGATGTAAGATGTTTGGAGATCGGTTCTAAATGGTTGAATGTGTTTATTAATGGGTAGAAACTTGTGAATCTAGGTTTTTGGGAAGTTTTGGCTTGAGGATTCAAGTCTCTTCAAGGAAGCTCAAAGCGGGGTAAAATCTAGATTTAGCCTAAATCTAGCAAGGTGAGTTCAAGTTGATTTGTGAAAACAATGTGCATGCCAAAATGATTATTTTAAAGTGTTTATGTTTTACATTAAAATGTTAACTGCTGATAAGTTTGGTTATTTGTAAGTATTTAACTTTGTAAACGTATAACACACCCATCTTGGGGATTTTTGAGTATGTTGTTAAATGCATCGAAATGAAAATGATTTGATGGCTCATTTACCTAAATGGAAAGTATTGGGTAAGAATGCATTTTTATTATTGTTGGTATTACGTGCATTTTGTATCGGGAAATGTTTTAAAAATACCACCGTGTAAGTCATGGGCGCTTGGTCTTTCCCAACTTTGCAAACGTTTCTGAACTTATGAACCTTGGGTTTTGGGAAAAGATGTAACTCAAGTATTTTATTGAGTAAACCAGTGATATTGGTATTTAAATGATTTATTGTATGGGTATAAACCTCTTGTGTAATTGTCATTTAAATGTGGGTCATGGGACGTTTTGGAAAGAGTAAATGAGATTATAAACTTGTTTGGAAAATGTTTTATGTTGGAGTTTATTTCAATTAGTTGAAGCATGTATTTGCATAAATGCGGTCATTGCATTTTATTGCATTTTGCGGATTTTAGCATATGTCGTTTGATTAGTTGAGCGTAAGGCTCAGTTTTTGGCTTTGTCGGGTAATGGGGACTTTTGTCCGATTTTAATAACTTAAAGTGGAGTTTTGGGTGTGAGTTGCATTTATTGCAATTTATTTTGGAGAATACATGTTTTGAGTGCGTATGTCATTCATTTAGAGTCATGTATTTTAGACTGTAATGCATTGGATCCATAAGCATGTAAGTCGGTCGTGTTTAATGGTGAGGACCCTTGGGATTCTCACTTCGGGAAATAATGTCGTGTTGGCATTGGTGTCGTCCCGGTTGTTTGGTGAAGTGGAACCTTCATAGGTTGTACTTCAGGATCATTGGGTCTTGTGTTTGGATGTCTAATTCTTGTGCACGAGGTTAGACATCGAGATTTATCAAGTAAAGAGTTGAGGCTCTTATCTTGAATGCTAGGGAGTAGGCACTAGGGGTCGAATGAGTACCCTGAGGATGAAACTCCGCTAGAGACCGAACATGCAATTTGATCGTGTATCCTTGAGGTGTAGCTCGGCGGAGCAGGCAATGGGGGATACGGTGTTTGGAACTCGAAATAAAGTCCGACTGGAGGTGTAGCTCGACGGAGCAGGCAATACAGTCAAGACTGGAGGTGTAGCTCGGTAGAGCAGGCAATACAGTCACGATCGGAGGTGTAGTTCGACAACATGGTTATGTGGCTTAACTTTGTGTTCCGCCACGTACAATGCAATTGGGTCTTCCCCGTCACCGGAAGGTGTTATTTGGGTATTGACGGGTATTATTTTATTATCCATATTTTCGGTGACGTGTTGCGTATATGGATTTGTTTACCCAAGATCTGTGGGTTGTGTATTATGCCCCCCACATTTGGGGTGTTTCGCGAAGTAAAATCTTATTTCGAGTTATTATAAATTGAGAGTTTGCTCACCGTTTACGTTTTGGGTGAGTTTGGGGATAAAATGGTTTTACGAAAGAAGGGTCAAGTTGGGTCCCTTGTTTTAAAGGTGTTTTTGGGAAATGTTGTCGTTTGATATTTAAAGTAAATCTTTTGATTGTTCACAATTTAAATTGCATTCTTTCATTTTAACAAATATATTTATTTCATGTTGTAAACTCTTGAACTCACTAGGCGTTAGCCTAACCTTTTTATTTGTCGGCATGTGCATCAGGTTCCGGATGGGGGAAGAGGTTCTAGCTTTTTGGTGAAGTGTTGAGTGCTAAGAGTTTGTACAAGGGTGAGTGGCTTGATGAAGTCTTCCGCGTTAGTCGTTGATAAGAGCAACTGTTTCTTTTGGGTTTTAGTAACACCCGACTTTGATTAGTCTTTATGCGAGACTTGACCTTTTAATTGTTGAAGTTAAATCTAGTGTTCGTTTTGAGGTGACTCAAGTGATGATTGTAGAATAGATTATATCTTTTTCGTTGTATAATTGAAAATTTTAAATTAGTTGCTCTGTACTTTTTCGAGGGTGTTACAAATATCAGTAAGAGGTTTATGTTTCAATTTTGGCTGTTGTGAATGTATCTTTGTAATGGAGATTAATGTTCGGGTGTTGTAGTTTATAAGGAGGGTGATTAAGGGGTTCAACTTCTATGGCTTTCAACTGTGCTTATGTCAATGTTTTTAAAATTTCTAAATGTTGGAATCTTGTGTTAAAAACCCATAGGATGCCTAAGTTGTCAATAAGTGTAAGTTATGGATTCCGAAACCAAAATCGATTCCTAAGCAATTGAGAAAAATCAATTCCAGTAGAAATTAATAGAAAAATGAAACTAACTGACATTAAGTGAATGGTATGAAAATTAAGAACACACTTCAAATTGGCAAGCACACATGGGCAAAGAGCTAATGCTCTCATTCAAGGTCCACAATTCTCCAATATTTTCCTCTTTGATTAGTATGAATAATGATGAGTCTTAGAATGCCTTGAATAAAGAATCAACATTCACCAGGAGAAACTTATAAATCACTCTAATTTCTACAATTCATCTTCAAAGGAAAACCGAATGTAAAAAATTTTAATGAAAGAAAAACAAACAAACCATTAGAACACAAGACATACATCAGGGATCCTTGGAACCGCATTGAGACAAAGCAATTGAGAAAAATCGATTTCAGTAGTGGTTGAGGAAAATCGATTTCAGTAGCGGTTGAGAAAAATCAATTCCAAAGCAATTGTGAAAATCGATTTCAATAGATAGAAAGGAAAGAAACGCAAACAAAACAAGAAAGAAATCGATAGAAAAATAAAACTAAGGGACCGTTTACCCAAACACTTACCCGGTAAGTCCTTACCGTTAAAAATCGACACTCTAACTTACTTTACCGGGTAAGATTTTAGTTAATCAAAAAGCTATCGCACGCAACAATTTACCCGATAAGTCCTTACCGATAAAAATTGACACTCTAACTTACTTTACCGGGTAAGATTATAGTCCATCAAAAAGCTTTTGTGTGCAACAATTTACCTGTTAAGCGTTTACTGGGTAAAAGTCGTCACTCCCACTTACCAGGCAAGACTCTCCATCCTTATATTGCTCTTACCAGGTAAGATGTTCGGCGCTTGCAATGTTCTTAGTAGTAAAACAAATTATGGAAGACAAATAGTAGCAATTAATGCAATAAATAGTTGTTAAAGATAACATGCATACAAAAAAAATGGTAGAAGTTAATGAATCACCTTTTCACAATTGTTACCTTCTCCGTCAATCTGGACAGTGTTCTTGCATAATTTGTTCAAAATTATCCTTTCACAATTGCTACCTTCTCCGTCTATCATGACAGTGTTCTTATATTTGGGATGAACTTTGGTAGTGATCCCACTTCAGCTTGCATTTGAGATCATTCTTGTTCAAATCAATGTAAAAATTAGTATGAGATTATGTGTCAATTGTGTCACAAAATCAACATGCAGCCTGAGAAATACATCTAAAGTAAAATCAAAGATATAGACTTGAAAACAACCAGAAATGCAATTCTTGGTGTGTGCATATCTAAATTAAAACCAAAGATGTAGACTTGAAAACCACCGATGATCTTTATAGGGCTAAACACCACCAAGCTCTTATGCTTGACGATTATGTGATAAGTGCTGCTCACTAATAACAATACTCCCTTTTTTATCAGTTGCCTACATTGACCTTAAATTTCAAAGAAACTACATTGCCTTCATTGACTTTAAAAAAACAAGTGGTAAGTACCAAAAAATCATGGTTAAAACTGTAGAAGAACAACAATAATTTTTTTAAATACAAGTTTGACATTCAAAGTTAAAAAGAACTGCAGTCAATACAGAAAAGAGGGTGTAGATTATTAATGTATCCTACTATCCTCCAAAACAAGTCAATCCAATATAAATTCCTTCTTTTAATTTAAAATAAGGAAAAGCGCAAAACCATCTTCAAAAGGAAGCCAAACGGTTTGTCACAATCAACATGAAAATTTGAATAATAGTTCAAATATGGAACAATGAGATTCATGTATTTAGCTTTGTGTCGACTAAGGTCATGTGTTCTTCTTTAGGTTCATGGAAATGGGTGATTCGAGTTTACAGAAGTGAAGTTGAAGTGTGACTATTTGAGATATAACATAAGCATTGGTCTTTGAATCAAAGATTATACCATCCATGAAAAATATCAACTGAAATGTTATACGTACTTACAAGGAATAACATGGCCGGTGTAATTTGAGAATATAAGGTTGTACTTGTAACTAAATTACATGCATTTGGATCCTGAAAAGAACATAAAATTGAAGTAAGGAACAGAGAGTGTGTGCCCATATTACCAATGCTAAAGGATGTCTTCATAATACTATAAAGAACTTACGAGTGAAGGACAAACCATCAACCTCAAACTATTGAACATTTTTTCATTTCTCCCAATGATATCGGTCTCACACCTCTAACCTGTTCGAATTTTATGATGAAAAAACAAAGAAAAACAATCATATGTTCTGAATGCACATCTACAATGTTTGACTTCAGAATCAAGCCCTAGAAAACGTGGCTTTAACAAAAATCCAAAACATACAATCAAGTCTGTATGTAAAATCTCAATCTAGATTTACAATAGAAGTTTAGACAATTAATTGAAGAGCCTGATGGTCGACGAAAACCTTTGGGTCGAAACAATCGAAAGACAATAGTCGAAACAATTAGATTGGTTGATAACCCACCAAGAATCGAAACAATAAAGAACCAAAACGGAAATAAGAAAGTTTACCTTGAATGAACCACCGATTGGAGAGTGAAATCGAGAAGCTTACTTTGAATGAACCAGACGTCATTTGAGGGTGAAGGGTCGGCCGATGTCATTTGAATCGAGAGAGAAGGTGCTGGGTTTTTATCTACCCGAAGAATGTAAGTGAATAAGATGTACCACATAACGTAAATGCAGAGGTTGGGGTTTTGATCGAACAAAAACGGAGAAATAGAATGACCTCTCCAAAGAGCGGTAAAACCTTCTTTTGAAATAATGTTAGGAGTTGTAAGAGATTCTTGGGAACATAAAGGGTTGAATAGTATTTGGAGTTGTACCTTGTGCTTTAGGTATTGTTTTTAAGACTTTAAGAGATTTTAAGACTAATGCATAAAAGAATGTTGGTCCCGAAGGTTCTTAACAAGTTTGTAGAAGGGGGGGGGGTTGAATACAAACATAAATTTTCAGTTTAATAAATTGTTTATTAATGAATCAAATCACAATTTACAGTTTGTTGTGGAACAAGATTAAGTAAAACATAATCTAAACAAACTTAAGAATCACACAGATGTTTGCACTAAGAACTAGAGATAGAAGGTTGGGAGGATATAGAAATCAAGGGTTTCTATACTTGGTTCACTAAGAGAAAGGATAGAAGGCAACACTAAGAGAGAGTCTCATCCTTTCTATTTATATCATATGCATTAAATGCATGGCAGGGTACTTTACACGTGTCACTCTTGGGTTGGTTGCATGCCTCTGACTTTTGGCGACATGCTTTTGGCTGAATGGTGAACAGTGTAGTCTTTAGAGTTGTTATATGTTTTGTAGCAAAGGTATGTCTCTTCTGACAATAGTACTTTTTATGCAAGGATAAGACAAAAGAAACTTGGAGAGTAAGCTTTGTGATCATCAATCGTTGAGGGGTTCTTTCTTTAGTAAGTCTGAATTAAGGTCAACGATCGCTGAAGCTTTTCTTCAAAGTTCTTCGTGTGTTGTGAACTTGTCTTGGTTTCACTGATGTCTGCATCAGATCATGAGTAGACATGTCACTTGTTCAGTAGCTTTGTCTTTGATGTCAACAGTGAACGTCTTTGTCACGAAACTTGTCTTTATGGATTACATTTAACTGAATACATTAGAAACTATCAGCGATACTGAACAGACTCAGTATTTGATTGTTGATGGTGAAACACTAATACATACATATGTTAAACATAATTTTCACTAAGTATTTTAAATGGTCATCATCAAATAATTGAGAGAGTTTGGATCAACAATCTCCCCCTATTTGATGATGACAAAGCAATAAGAGAAAATTACTTTAATTCAGAATATAAGGATAATCAGGACTCATAACATACTTGTCCCAATTACTATTTTGAGGGATCTTTTACAATACTGATGGAGTAAAGTACTTCACTGAAACTTTCATTAATTCGTAAATAAGTATTACAAAGAGAATATGAAAATCATAAGTACAAGTGAAGTCCTATACTACTGTAAGTCTAACTAATAGATTACAAGAAAAAAGATAACCTATTATCTAAGGTGGATCTTCCTTGACAGGGAACTCTTCTACCACAATCATGTGATCAAGTACCTCTTCTCATTTCTATCTTCGAGCAGCTGCTTCCTTTCGAATAAGATTCTTGATGAAGGTCCCTGATGTTGAATTGTCGTACTATATGTAGAGAAGGTCCTTTAGGTGTACAAGAGGGCAGAGAGGGATCTCTGAGACTCTTTGAAACTTGATGATTTCATCATCATCGTGGAAGACTACACCAAGAGGTGCACTTATCACCTGTCCAACCATAAATGGTCCACCAGGGGCAGGGATAAGTTGAGTGCTGAAAGATCTGGAGAGGGACCAACTACTGCATCTCTAGAGAACTTGATACTGGTTTCATTATCGGACGAGGAAGCTTGTTTTCGTCTAACTGTTCTTGGTTTCTATGCTAGAGCTGAGGGCACACTTATTCTGGCAGTGACCTTGCTGATGAGAGCATCGAGCAGTGCTTCAACATAGCCTCTGTGCATTGATCTTGATTTCTTCAGTGCTTCCTTGAACTTCAACAACTCATAAAAACCGAAGTGTTCCAGTTTCGATAAAAAACATTACTTTGGAACTTCCATCACTTCTGACGATATCCATTGTTACATAGAGTTGATTCTTCTTGCCTTTCCTTGTGAGTTTTACTGCTGAGATCTTTGATGGGTCGAATCGATGATCAAGTTTCTTTTTGCACCAAGGTAGATCACGATTGTTGACCTCTTTTTTCTTTTTTATTCTTCTCCTCTATTTCCTTCAGAAGTGTTGCTTGTACTTTCACCGGGTTCTTTTTCAGTTTCTTGTCTTTGGCCAGGGTTGATTGTACCTTAAGGGTTAGAGAAGCATCCTCTTGGCATTCATGAATTAATCGTTCAACCCTGATCGACTCTTCTATTTTTTCTGGTGTCAGGAAAGTGAGCTCTTCAACGGAGGATTGAAAAGGGATCTTTAGCCTTTGACTCTCGAGATGAAGAATCATCTCTGACCGCCTTTGGATTTCATCATTTGTCCTTTTGATAAGTCGAGAGGGTCTTCTTGGGGGGCTCAGGGATTCTTCTTCTTCATCTTCATCATCAGTCTCTCTGATAGAGACTGGGATTATTTGATCATCAGCCGGGGTAGCTGGGATTATTTGCAGAGAAGCTCCCTTAAGCAAGGGAGAATATTGTCTGAGAAAAAAGAAAGTTAAGTTAGTGTAGGTATTTGAGGAAGGAGAAAGATAAAGGCTAGAAGTGAGACAGGGGTGATAGATGAGAAAAGAAAGAGATAGGAACAATGGAGAGACATACCTGAGAATGTAGCTCTCCTTCAGATGTTGACAATAGTTTCAGATTCCCTTCGGCAACAATCCCCTTTTGCTTGTCGTGGGTAGAGGAATCTAAAGGTTTGTATTATCTCGCCCCTGCTTCTTTTATGACGACGCCTTTTATTACTGGAGATAGAGCACTGATGGATGTAGGAGTGAACCAGAGATATGGATCCTCCTCATTCATCATCATCGTCATCATCAATAATGTCATATTTAGAGCCTCCTCCTCTTCCTCCTCCTTCTCCTCCTTCTTCTTCTTCTTAGAGGAGGAAGGAGGTTCTTGCTCTTCAATTGATTTTTCAGATGTCTTCTCCCCTCAACATGAGAAGGAGGTTCTTCCACATTTACCTCTGTTTCGACCGTTGCATTTTCTTCAATATTCTTCTCCCCCTCTGTTATTCCCAGATTTGTTCAAGTTCTCAATTACACAAACAAGATTTATCAATTACCTGTTTGATTAACCACAAGATTCAATTACAAAATGGATTGAATCACTTTCTCTCTCTACAAGTCTCTTTCTCTCTCTAAAAACTCTCTCTACGAATACAACAATTTACAAACTTGTTCTTACAACAACTTCTAATCACAAGTCTATTAAAGCAAAACAACAATACACACTTACAAAAGCTAATACAAAGACATTGACTTTGAGTTTATTTACATTTGACTTTGACTTTGCTTGAGAGTAGACTTTTGAGCTTTGACTTTACTTAACTTTAATCTTCAATCTACTATGATCTTGTATCCAACATATTTATGCTCTAACAATATCCCCCTTTGGATTCAAGATCATCTTCAAAAAGATTTAGCAAATCAATCTCCCCCTTTGGTTCAATCTGGGCAACCTCTCCCTTTGTCAAACTTTAACAAACTGCTGTAATCTTTCCAATATTTGTCTTTGAAAAAGTAGTAACAATCTCCTCCAAAGTAACAAAATCTCTTTCAGGCTACAAAATTTTTTTATCTTCAGGTTTAGCTCAGATTACTTCAGCAATTAATCTTCAAAGAAAATTTTTATAATTTCAGCACATCTTCAGAAAACTTTGAACTTTTCTCTTTCAGTCTTTCAATCTTTGCCATCCTCTGAACGTTTCTTTATCAACTCTCTTATTTCTTGTATCTTCTTCCCACATATGTTATACAAACTGTTCTGTTCTTTCAGTCTTCTTCTGTCAGGATTTTAATTCTTAACAAGAATACACTCTCATAAAACAATATCAAAGAAGTTTGCGGAATAACACTTTGATATTCAATGAAACAGTAAACAAAACAGTAAATCTAATGAACAACTTGCAAACTTTATTTAATGATTGAAAGTCACAAGCTTTTACACACAACCTCAATATTGATGAACAGACTCACCAATACGAATTCTACTTCTCTAGAATTAGGGTTCTAACCTTGAGGTTGATTCTCTCTATGAAAGCTTAAATTCAGAATTAATAATTTTTCTATTTAAAGAAAAACAAACTATTCTATACATATACTGAAGACAAAAAATAATAAAAGATCTTCAATATAATCTTCCATCATTATCTCTAAGCTTCCATAAATATCTTCAATCCAACTGTCATCCTTTCCATACTGATCTTCATCATATAAGCAACATTAATCTTCAGCAGCATTAATACTCTGAGCAGTACTAAGTTTAGCAGTACTAACAGGTTCAGCAGTATTAACTTTGTTCTAGCAGTACTAATCTTGATGAGCAGCATTAACTTTACCTAGCAATTCTTCAGTTCCCAACAATCTCCCCCTAACTTGACTTTTAAGAAGAGAAGTCAAGTTCTTCAGATGCCTGTATCAACATTTAGCCCCAAACTTTGATTGATCATTCTATGAATCAGATACTTGGCCATTTCTGAGTTTTCAACACATCCAAGCTTCTTCTTCAACATTGCATGAAGCTTCAGTCTGCTGTGGTTGTATACTCTATCCACTAGGAAGTATTCTATGTGATTTCTATCCAAAGTCACTGCATATACTCCACTAGTTTCATATAGAGTCCAATTGTTAACTATTTGAAACACATTCCTTATCACTCCTTCCACTTCATCAGGTTTGAACATCATACACAGATACTCCATCACCAGTTTTGTAATTGAAATCCCTGGAGTTTTTAACTGATCTGCATACAACTTCATCCCTATTTCAAACATTTCTTCTATATCAGACCTGGAGCATGTTCTGACAATCTTGGCCCAAGTGTTGAATACCTCATACTTTTCATCCTTCCTCTTGAGCCTTATGTATTCCTTTCCATCCACTGTCAATGTATCCCAATGAATAACTTCAGGAGGCTTTACACCAACAGGTTCTGCTGAAATTGGTTCAGGCACTTTGTCCATCACTACCATGTACATCTTTACATCATCAGTACTTGAAGGCTCTTTCTTCTCAGATGACTCAGGTGCCCCTTCCTCTTCAGCAACCTTCTCAGCCTCTCCTTCATCCATTCTAGGCTTCTTGATTATCTTTCTCCTTGCCATCATCTTTGTTCTTTTTAAAGTCCTTAGACTTTCACCAATAGTAGCTTCTTTCTTTGGTGTTTCTTGCTCATCTGGAAAAGGTTTTTCTAGCATGAAATCATTGCTTTCTTTCATTCTCTTCTCCATCTCCACCCTGGCAGTTTCATTCCCTTGAAGTTTGGCCATTTCAGAATTATATAGCTCTTTGATCTGCTCAAATGTCATTTTGGAGAACCTATCCTTTCTTACTCCTACAACACCCTTGAGAAAAGTTATCATCTTGTTTCTCTCTTGAATACCAAGGAAAGTCTTTGAGGCTTGTCTCTTCTTTGCAGCTTTCTTGACCACCACAGACTTCTTAAGGGTTGCAGCTTTCTTCTGAGCTGTTTCAGTTGCCAGGCTTTGTTGATAAGCTTTATTCAATTCTACAGCTAAAGCCTTAGCCATTTCCCTGTCTTTCTCAACTTGGACTCTTTCTTCTTGCTCAATATTTGCTTGTATCTTTCTGGCCAAAGCTTCATCTGACTCAACCAACCTTTGCTTTTTGATTGGTTGATCAGATTCCACCATCTTAGCTTTGCCTTTGTCCTTGCTTTTTGTTTTATCAACACTGAATTTCTTGACAACTTCAACATTTTCTTTGATGACAACTCCTTTGGCCTTTGAAGTGACCTTGGGAGTATCATGCTTGGCTTTGATTAATGCTTCAGCTGTCTCAAGTTCTTCCAAATTTCTGCTCTGAAGATCACTTAATACTTCTTTCACCATTTCTGCTGCTTCACTTAGTTCAACAGCATTAACAGTTTCTGCTTCTTGTACACCCTCTGAATCTTTTTCCACTTCTTGTACCCTTTCTGTACTTATTCCATCAAGCTCCCCCTCAACTCCTTGTTTCTCCCCCTTATCTGTAGCTTCTTCCATTGTGAACTCAACTTCTGACTCCCCCTTTTTGGGAGCATCATCCCCTGATTTCCTTCTCCTTAGCACAAATTGTCTCTTCTTCTTTTTCTGGACTAGCTTCATCACCAATTT
Organism: Arctium minus; assembly: GCA_954870635.1. Lineage (NCBI taxonomy): Eukaryota > Viridiplantae > Streptophyta > Magnoliopsida > Asterales > Asteraceae > Arctium > Arctium minus. The sequence goes on along the minus strand of OX941080.1, from coordinate 114,093,891 downwards.
CTTGAGTTTGGTAATTTGCATTTGTTGGGACAAGATTACCAGCTTCATTTCTTCTATGTCAGCTCCTTGTTTGATAACATCCAGGTTGATGTTTCCCATAGTATCCATCAATTCTTGATAGTTATATCTGTCCTCACCTTCTCCAGGAGTGTTACCCCCTTTTGAAGGATCATTGGATCTTTTAGTAGTGGAAGTCTTCTGCCTAGCAGAAGCACTATGCACCCCCTTGGTTTCTTGGCACCAGGGACCTTTGGATGATTGCTCACCTAAAGTTGCCATGGGGAAGGTCTTATTAATGTTACCACTGACCTCCTCTGTGCTAGCAGGAGTAGTGGCAACCTTAGCACCTATATGCTCAACCATCTCCTCAGTGAGCACCTCCTTGGGGTTGGGAGACACCCCTGTGGTTTCCCTGTAGATATTCTCTAAAGGAGAATTCTCCCTTAGAGGGCTTAAAGGCTCAGTGGGTGATGGTACAAGAAAGGAAGGAGCCTTATTTACCTTTTTCCTTGTATAAATTTGGGTGATTGGGGAAATTGGCTTATGAATCAGAGACTGTGGGATAGATATAGAGTGGGAAGGTTGGGATTGGCTAGCAGTGGGATGGTCTAATGAGGGCCTTGACCCTGCTTCCATACCTTCTTCAGTGTGGGACACCACCATCATTGTAGAGAACAATGGGGTGTCAACTCCTTCCGAGTCCAAAGGGGATCTCTTCATGTTTGAAAAGACCTTACCTTTGGGAATTTTTGGTACATATACCTCATCAAAGTGAGGCATATCCGTCAATTCGTGTGTTATAACTTCTTGTACAAACCTGGGGTACATATAAAAGCTCTTTTTGCTTCCCAGGTTTGAGACAAGATCACTGAAAATCATTTTAGAAAAATTGTACCTTCTGGTAGTGGCCAAACAGACCAAGGCATAAGCAATGGTACTGCTAAACTCACTCCATCCAGTAGTCTTTTTAGAGATGCAGTGCATAAGGGTATGAACAAGAAAACGCCATTGGGTATAAAATTTTGCTTTTGAGAATTTAAAACCACCCAACTGGCCTCCATACCCCATTCTTGATAAATTTGAGAACAGGTCCTCATTAGGAAGAGAAGTAATACCTTCAGCATCGTCTAGACGTAGACAGATGCATATCACCTCTTCAGTAACAGACAAGGGTTTGTCACACACCCTTGTTTTCAGAATCTGCACACCATTCTCTGTGATTATGGTAGCATTCGCCCAGAATTGCCTTTGATGCTCTATGTATATTGTTGGCGACACAGTTAGAGCATTGGCAATGTGGCTAGACTTCAGAAAATCCAAAATCTGATGAAATCCTGCAGCTTGCTTTGGCTTTTGTAGCATTGCGATTTCATTGTGCTCGTCGATGAATGCCATGGATGCCATTTAACTTGAATGTTCTTGCCTGAAATACTTGGTACTTGAGAGAAAAGGGTTAGAGAGCAAGTGAACAGTATGCAAAGAGGCGTTATGAACTTTTAGGCGGGCAAAGGGTATTTATAGTGTATGGGACATAAGCAGTATTAACCTACAGCAGTATTAACTAATAGCAGTATTATCTAACGAGCAATATTAACTGAGAGCAGTATTAACCAACTAGCAGTATTAATTGAAAGCAGTATTAACCACTAGCAGTATTAACTAACTAGCAATATTAACTGAGAGCAGTATTAACTACCTAGCAGTATTAACTGAGAGCAATATTAACCACCTAGCAGTATTAACTGAGAGCAGTATTAACTGAGCACTGGCAGTATTAAAACTGCTCTGGCAGTATTAACTATACTTACTCTTTTTGAAGCTTATGAAGGTCTAATCAAGGCAATAACTTCCTGTGAAAGATGATTAGCAGCACACAAATAACCAAAATAGCAGGTATAGGAACACTTTTTAAAAAACATGAGCTCATTCAGAGTTGATCATGCCCACACTTGAGACCAAGAAAGTGAATCTACCCACATCAAAAGCTTTAGTGAATAGATCTGCAAACTGGTTGTCAGTAAGAACTTTGGCAACGTGAATGAGCTTCTTTTCATTGCAATCTCTGATAAAGTGATACCTGATCTCAATGTGCTTTGTTTTGGAGTGCTTGACTGTGTTGCTAACAATGCTTATAGCACTGCTATTGTCAATAAAGATTGGAGTGTGCAGAAAGGTTACCCCATAGTCCAGCATCTGATTCTGAATCCATAGAACCTGAGAGCAGCAACTTGCATCAGCAATATACTCAGTTTCTGTTGTTGATAAGGACACTGTGGTTTGTTTCTTGCACTGCCAAGATACTAGTCTTGTACCCAAAAGTTGACATCCCCCTGAAGTAGACTTTCTGTCCATGTTAGCACCACCCAAGTCACTATCTGAATATGCAATCAAGTCGAATGAAGATTCATATGGATACCAAAGACCTAATCTAGGTTGTCCTCTTAAGTATCTGAAAATTCTCTTCACAGCTTGAAGATGGTATTGTTTTGGCTTGACTTGGAATCTGGCATATACACATACTGGAAACATGATGTCTGGTCTTGAGGCTGTGAGATACATGAGAGATCCAATCATTGATCTGTATAGATTGACATCAACATCCTCCCCCTCAAGATCAGCAGTGATCTGTTTGTGAGTTTCCATTGGTGTGCTTGCTGGCTTTGAGTCTTTTAAACCATATTTCTCCAGGATGTCTTGCACATACTTTGATTGACTGATAAAGATCCCATCTGACTGCTGTTTCACCTGAAGTCCAAGGAAGAAGGTAAGTTCACCCATTGAACTCATTTTAAAGCTCTTGTGCATCAACTCTTCAAAGTCTCTACACATCTGATCTTTTGTGGATCCAAAGATGATATCATCTACATAGATCTGAACTAATAGGATGTCCTTCTTACTTCTTTTAATGAAAAGGGTCTTGTCAATGATGCCCCTTTCAAACCCATTCTCCAAGAGATAGGTAGACAGAGTGTCATACCATGCTCTTGGGGCTTGATGTAGAGCATAAAGTGCTTTCTTCAGCTTGTATACTCTGTCAGGATATGAAGGATTTTCAAAACCAGGTGGCTGACAGACATATACTTCTTCATCAATTGTACCATATAAAAAGGCACTCTTTACATCCATTTGATAGACCTTGAACTTCATGTATGAAGCATAGGCTAGGAACAGCCTAATTGCCTCTACCCTTGCCACTGGAGCAAACACTTCATCATAATCTATGCCCTCTTCTTGAGTGTACCCTTGTGCCACAAGCCTTGCTTTGTTCCTGATCACAATACCTCTCTCATCCTTTTTGTTCCTGAAAATCCACTTGGTGCCTATAGCTCTATGACCTTTTGGAAGGTCCACCAAGTCCCAAACATCCTATAACTTGAATTGAAGTAACTCTTCTTGCATGGCTTCTATCCAACTTGAATCTTTCATTGCATCATAGGCCTTCTTAGGCTCAATCTGGGATAGAAAGCAGGAGAGTACTGTGTGTTGTTGATCCTGCAGCTCTTGAAGTCTTCTTTGATTCCTTGTAATCATAGGAGAGGAGATGTCTCCTATTACCAGCTCTGGAGAGTGATTCTTTTGAGTTCTAGTCTGAAAACTAGGTTCTTCATGGATTCCCTCCTCTAGATTGGAATCATTTAAGTCAGCTGAGGGGATCACCTCAGCTACTTCTAGCTCTTTATGCACTGAAGATTCCTCTTCTCTTCTTTCTTCTTCACTCTGTATTGGCTCAGTTATAGTCTCCTTTTCACAGAATTCAACAGGTTCTTTTATAGGCATAGGAAAGATCACAGACTGAGGTATAATGTCTTGAACTTGTGTAACCCCTGATCCTCCACTTTCTGACCCTGCATAATTGTCACTACTAAAACCAAAAGAGTTAGTTAGTGAATCAATGTCAAACAGCCACTGAGGACCAGACCCAATAGGATTTGGTGTGTTCTCATTGCATTTGACATTGTCACTTTCCTCAATTATTCTAGAAGAATTATTAAAAACTTTGTAAGCCTTACTCTGAGATGAGTAACCAACAAGAAAACCATCATCTGCCTTGCTATCAAACTTTCCCAAGTGAGATTTAGTATTGAGAATAGTACAAGGACACCTAAAAGGTTTGAAAAATCCAATAAAGGGTTTTCTTTTATTAAAAAGCTCATAAGGTGTCTTGTTCTTAGGCTTGACTACTAGTACTCTGTTTTGGACATAGCAAGCAGTATTAACTGCTTCTGCCCAGAAAGTTATTGGAAGTTTAGAGTCAACTAACAGAGATCTAGCAGCCTCAATCAGTGTCCTATTCCTTCTCTCAGCAACACCATTTTGTTGTGGAGTCCTAGGGGCACTGTATTGTCTCTCAATTCCTTTTTCCTCACAAAAGGTGTTTAGGTCAATATTTTTAAATTCAATACCATTGTCTGACCTAATGACTTTTACTTTTTGATTGGTTTGGTTTTCAATTCTTAGAATAAAGGATTTGATCAGTCCACTTGTCTCATCCTTAGTCCTTAGAAAATATACCCAAGTAAATCTAGAGTAATCATCAACAATAACTAGGCAGTATGATTTCTTACCTATACTCATAACATTTGTAGGGCCAAACAGATCCATATGCAGTAAATGAAGAGAATTAGAGATTGTGTTCACCTCTTTGGACTTATGAGAAGTTTTGTGTTGTTTGACTTTAAGACAAGCAACACAATGATCATCACATGAATAGACTTTAGAAGGTAAACCTCTTACAAGGTTGTTTTTAACCAGCTTATTTATTGTTTTGAAGTTCATGTGACACATCCTTCTGTGCCAAAGTGATGATTCATCCAGAGAAGCTTTAGAAACAAGACAATTTAAGGATGAATCAGTTGAAACACTTTCCATATCCAAACAATATACATTATCCTTTCTGGGGGTTCTTAGTAGTATCATCTTTTCATCAACTACCTTGAATCCAGGAGCAAGGATAATGCATTCAGAATCTGTAAATAATATACTATGTTGTTTGTCACAAACCTGTGATACACTTAACAGGTTGTATCTTAACTGTTCAACATAGAATACATCTTCAAAGGTCATTTTACCTTTGGTCACATCACCTTTACCACTGATTTTACCTCCATCTGGAGTATTCCCAAAAGCAACATGTCCACTATCAATCTTCTTGAAGTTCTTGAGGCAAGACATGTTCCCTGTCATGTGCCTGGAGCAACCACTATCAACATGCCAGATTGTTAGACTGTAATTGTATTCAAGATTAAATGAGGGTCATTATTGTAATTGTTGTAATAGTTGTTTGTGTGTGTTGTAAGAGAGCTTAGATGGTTTGACCTTGCTTGGTCATGTTGACCTATATATAAGCAAGTAGTTATGTTGTTTATAGAGAGAGACGTGTGTAAGTAAGAGATTAAGTGTGTGAAAGTGAAGGTGTAATATTGGTGGTTGTTGAGAGAGAGTAAGAACACACACACACAAAGAACAAACACACATACGTGAGATCTGTGACTAATTGTTAGATCTGTGATTAATTGTAATTCATATGTTTGATCTAATAAAAGTGTTTGTGTCAATCTAAATGTGTTATATCTAGTAATTCTTGGGCCACAATTGGTATCAGAGCCAAATCCGTTTGAAAATCAAGAAAAGGTTTTGAGTCGTACTGTTCACGTCACTGTTCATAAAAGTTCAAATCGATTTTGAGTTTTAGTGAAAATTCTGAGTTGAAATCGATTAGGTTATGTTCGTTTTGTGAAATCGATCGAGTTAGTATCTTTTAATTCTTGAAATCCATGTGATTTGATCATAAATTTGAAGATTTTGTGTTTTTCGAGTTCTTGAGTTTCACGTACTGTTCTTGAATTAAAATGTGATGATTTGTGTTTTTAATCGAAATTGCTTGTTATGATTGTGTTCGAAATGTGTTTGTGAATGAATTGTCAAAATTTCAGATTGAAATTCGAGGTTTAGATAAGTTTTTGATGCAAATTTGTTGATTTTAGAAATATGCGTTTCATTCATCTGAGATGTGCGTTTCATTCATCAGATGTGCGTTTCATTCATCTGAGATGTGCGTTTCATTAATCAGATGTGCGTTTCATTCATCTAAAATGTGTGTTTCACGACACAAACGCATTCTGAGTCTTGCGTTTCACGACACAAACGCATTCCGAGTCTTGTGTTTCAAGGCGCACACGCACAATAAGTTTTCATTCTGAGTCTTGCGTTTCAAAAGCACAAACGCATAGTTTAAATTGTGCGGGTCATTCGACAAACGCATAGTTAAGTTGTGCGGGTCATTCGACAAACGCATAGTTAAGTTGTGCGGGTCTCACTACAAACGCACAGTTTGGTTTGCGTTCCTTAGTTGACACAACGAGTGTAGTTTGCGTTTCACACTTAGAAATTTTTTTTTTGGAAATTTTCAAAACTGTAATACGCCCTTTAAATGTCAATTTTTTTTTCTCTAGGGGCGCTGCTCCCATACCCCCGCAAGGGCGTTGCCCCTTGACCCCACCCGCTAACCGGGTAGCGGGACCCCCGTGCTAAGTCTACGGAGGGGGACAAAAGTTCTTTCTGTGATCAAAATCTCTGAATTTTTTTTTTAAGATTTCAGTAATTTTCTTGATTTGATTGGATTTAAAGATCTTTACTAGATAATATTTTTCATCTTGTGAAAGTACATACATCTTTCAATAATGGCAAAAGAATTTCTCTCTATGGGATCTCATATAAAGCCTCCGGTCTTATCTGTTGGAGATTATTCACAATGGAAGAAAAGAATGATTCAGTTCTTAAATCTAAAGAACAGAGATTATATGACATCTATCATAGATTGTCCGAGAAATCCACAATCATTTGTACCTGGACAAGCAGCCACAACTACATCTCTAGCAATCGCAGATCGATACGTGCCAAAACCATATCAATTCTTTACTGATGTGGAAAAGGCAAGACATAAGATAGATGAAGAGGCACTTATCTATCTTACTATGGCAATTCCTAATGACATCTACAATCGCGTAGATAGTAGGGAATTTGCAAAAGATTTATGGGATGAATTGGAGAGACAGTTTCAAGGATCAAAGAAGTCAATTCAGACAACGCTGAATCAGAGTATAAATGCATATGAAGGTTTCCATGCGAAAGAAGGAGAGACTTTGTTGGAAACATACAATCGTTTCAATGTGATATTGAATGATCTAAGGAGAAATGGAATGAACAAGTCAGAATCAGAGATCAATTATAAGTTCATCAAGAACTTGAACCCAGAATGGAAAAGCTATGCTATCAACATTCAGATGACCAAGGACATGGCACAAGAAGACGTCAATGATATCTTCACAACTTTATCTCAGCATGAGGATGAAGTAAAGCAGCTTGGTGCTGAAAAGAAGATGGTCAAAGATTCTTTAGCCTTAATGTCTGAACGTAAGAAAGGGTCAAGTTCCAAGTCCAGTTCTTCTTACAAGTCAAAGTCAAGGAAATCCAAAGCTCTTCTAACTGAAGTTACTGATTCAAGCACTGATCAATCTTCTACTGAAAGTGAAGAATATTCAGATGAGGATATGCAACGATTCGCTGAAAATCTGGCTCTTCGCACAAAGCAGTTCAAAAGCTTTGGAAAGAACAAGTACAAGCCGAAATATGAGAGCTACAAGAAAGACAAGTACAAACCAAGATCTGAAAAGAAGTATGAGAAAAGAGGAGAGAAAAGAGATGAAAAGCGAGAAGAGAAGAGAGAAGGAAAGAAAGAAGAGGCTGAGCCGAAATATGGTAGATGCTATAACTGTGGAAAACCAGGTCATTTTTCAAAGGATTGCAAGTTCAAGCGTACAAAGAATTCTGAATATTATGCTCGGAAAACACTGTTAGCAAAGAAGGTGGAAGAAGGTCAGAACTTAATGGCGGAATAAGAGAATTGGTTGTACAAGAGTTCTGATGACGAATCTGCACACTTTACTCAGGTGTGTATGATGGCCAAAGTAGATGAGGACATTGGATCATCTTCTGATCATTCTGACTGTGGTTCCGAGGTACGTATTCAATCCTTAAAGGCTCAAGTTAAGTTCATGAAAGAAGAATTTAAATCTTTAAAAGGAAAACTTAGTCATGAAAGACAAATAATGTTGAATTTTCGTGATGAAAATTCAATGTTGAAAGATGTGGTTAAGGAAAAGGAATCTGAAAAAGATCGTTTGAAAAAGGACAAAGATGTTTTAAATTCAAAGATATCTGAGCTTGAAAAAGATCTTGTAAACTTAAATGCTGAAAAAGGTGATTTTCAACTAAAATTTGAAGCATGTTTTCAAGAAAGAAACGAGGCATATTGTAAAATCAAGCAACTGGAGGATTTAAATCTGAAAAAGAGGACAGACTGAGCAAACATTAAATCTTTTAACAAACAAACTCCAAGATGTCAGATTTTATAATGTTAAAAAAGGTTTAGGTTTTGAACCAAATACTGTTTTGAAAAGAGCACCAGAAAATTTGTATAATTTTGATAAAATGGGCTCTAATTCTACAAAACCTGATATTCATGATACTTTTGTAAAAGGTAAAGTTGTGAATGATGATGACATTTCATCTTGCGCTGATTCTATTTCAAGTTTAAAATCTGTTGGTTTTGCTTATAAAGATTTAAATGAAAGTTACAAAACAAGAAAGATAGAATTTACTTCTCTATTTTCTCCTTGTTTACCAACAGAATCAACCAAGGTTGAAGAAAATAATATTGAATCTCAGTGTCAGTTTGATGAATCTGATTTAGAAACTGATGTTGAGAATCAAGTGTTATCATCTGATTTATTCACGACAAATTCCTCAAATGGTTCAGAAAGTGAAAATATCATGAATCAAAACCTTACTTCTGATCTTTCAAAAATTATGACTGAGGAGATTTTTACAGAAATGATGAATGCTTCAGATCCTGTTCCTATTATAGAGAAAATGGAATCAAACTCTGAGGTAAATCAAACATCTAATTTTGAGAAGCAAATCACAGATCTTCAAAAGACAATTGAAGAGTTAGAAGATGAGAATGTTGATCTCAAATTCAAACTTGACAAGTCTTTAGAAGAAAACAAAGAACTCTCTAAAGAGTTACATATTTTAAAAAATGATTTGTTTCAACAAAATCTAAAGGAGAAAAAGATGTTTGACTCTACAAACTGGAATGTTCATTCTAATCCAGAGTTTGATACTGTTAATTCTAAATCTTCAGTTGTTTATACTTCTACTCCTGAATATCCTCCGAGTATTTTTGAAAAAGGAGAAACATCTTGTAATTCAAAGGCAAAATCATCTTCTTCAAAGAACACTAACAAGATTCTGTTTCCTGTTTCAGATGTAAAAAGGCAGAATGGTAAAGGAGAAAGGGTGAAGAATGTGAAGGAAAATAAAGTTGCTATAAATAAATGTAAAATCAGTGATAGTGATAGTTTGATGTGTAAAAATTCAAACGTTTCCAAATGTCAAAGTTGTATGAATGATTGTACTTCATTGGATAAATCGAAGCTTTTGACATTTGCACGTAAGAATTTTATTTGCAAACACTGTCATGATAATGCATTTATCATTCCTTCTATTCATCCTAAATCTAAAGTTGCCAGAAAAACATCTCATGTCAATTCAGCTTCAAAATCCTTAACTCATCAGGCTAAAATTTTTCATGCTAAGTTTGATCATTTTTCTAAAAAGAAAATATTTCATGATCTTAATGTTAAAATGATATGGAAATGGGTACCTAAGCCTCGCTATGAGTGGCGAATTAAGGCTAAGGTAGATGATATTGATGAGTTGCGAAAAGCTAACAAGAAAGGACCCATCTGGATATGGGTACCTAAACAGAAATGAGTTGTTCTTTTTACAGGCCTCACATACATGGTATATAGATTCAGGATGCTCGCGCCATATGACAGGATTTAAGCATCTACTTCATAATTATGTTGAGGAACCTGCCGGTACTGTAAGTTATGCTAATTCTGAGGTTACTGGATACATTCAAGGACACGGATCGTTAACAAATGGCATCGTGACAATCAAAAGAGTACTATACGTAGAAGGACTTGATCATAATCTTTTCAGTACAAGTCAATTCTGCGATAGTAAATTTCAAGTTCGGTTTACGGATAAATGCTGTTATATTGAAGATAAAGATGGTCGTGCAGTTTTTAAAGCCAAGCGGAATGCAAATCTTTATTCTGTGAATTTTCCAACACTTTCTGCATCAAGACCTGTTTGTCTGATTGCAAAAGCTTCACGAGCTGAAAGTTGGATATGGCATCGGCGTCTGTCTCATCAAAACTTTGATGCGATTAATCAATTGGCGAGACAAGGTATTGTCAAAGGTCTACCAGAACTAAGGTTTGAGAAGAATTCTCTTTGTCCAGCTTGTGAAATGGGAAAGATGAAGCGAACATCTCATAAAGCAAAGACAGAATTCTCATCCTCAACACCTCTTGAATTGATACATATGGACCTTTGCGGCCCGATGAGGACTCAGTCTATCAATGGTAAGAAATATATTTTGGTCATGATAGATGAGTACTCCAGATATACTTGGCTGGATTATTAAGGAACAAATCAGATGCAGCAGAGCTGATCATTGAGTTTTTAAAGAAGATTCAGGTTCGACTACAACTACCGATTATATTTTTGAGAAGTGACAATGGCACGGAATTCAAGAATGAAAAGCTTCAGAGTTATCTCATATCTGTTGGGATCTCTCACAACTTTTCTGCTGCCTACACTCCTCAGCAAAACGGTGTAGTTGAAAGGAAGAATCGAACACTGGTGGAAGCTGCAAGGACAATGTTAGCCTATTCCGAATTGCCAATGTTTCTGTGGGCTGAAGCCGTAGCTACTGCGTGTTTCACACAAAACCGCACGATTGTCATCAAAAGACATAAAAAGACAGTGTATGAACTTATTAATCATCGAAAACCGAATATTAAATTTTTTCGTACTTTTGGTTGCAGGTGTTACATTCTCAATAATCGAGACAATCTTGGTAAGTTTGACAAGAAGGCTGACGAAGGCTATTTCATTGGTTATTCGTTAACATCTAAAGCCTATCAGATTTACAATAGACGAACCAAGACGATCATGGAGAGCATTAATGTGTCATTCGATGAATCATCAACGTTGACTTCTGAACACAACAGTTCAGAACTCAAACTTAAACAAAAAGTTTCTATTCAAGACGGAATAGAACCTGAAGTCCAACAAAATAAGTCTTCTAATTCAAATAAAATTACAACTGAATTAGACTTATTATTTTTTGATGCTTTTATGGATATTTGTGCAGATTTTGAAAAATCAAGCATATCCGCATCAACTTCAGAGGTTCAAATTATAATAGCAGATATTTCAGGACCTTCTGAAAATGTCACAATTTCAACCACATCAGGTACATCTCCACATATACATTCTGAAGATACTAATGTTGATTCTGTGCATGCAGATCCAAATTCTGCAACAGAAGTTCCGAGTGATTCCTCTATTGCTCCGGAAATATTTACTTCAGAAGAGGCTGTACAAGATGTCCCGAGCACATCTGGGGTTGATAAAGATTTACCTGCAGTATATGATGAATATGAGGAAGATAATACTCAATCTGAAATTCATCCGATTCCAAATACAATGAAATGGACGAGAGATCACCCACTTCACAATATTATTGGTGATGCACAGTCGGGTGTACAAACGCGTGCAGCATCGACTAATTTTTGTTTATATTCAAGTTCTCTCGAGCCGAAGAAAGCTTCAGAAGCCTTGCGCGATCCAGATTGGATACTGGCGATGCAAGATGAACTTCTGCAATTTGAGAGGAATAAAGTTTGGCGACTTATACCACTTCCAAAAGGAAAATATGTTATTGGAACAAAGTGGGTTTTCAGAAATAAGAGAGATGAATCTGGAGTTGTAGTTCGAAACAAAGCTCGCCTTGTTGAAAAGGGTTATTGTCAACAGGAGGGGATTGATTATGAAGAAACATTTGCTCCTGTGGCACGACTGGAAGCGATACGAATATTCTTATCCTATGCAGCGCATAAAAAATTTACGGTTTTCCAAATGGACGTAAAATCAGCATTCTTAAATGGGATATTGCATGAAGAAGTATATGTTGCTCAACCAGAAGGATTCGTTGATCCAAAGAACCCTGATCATGTCTATGTCTTAGACAAAGCCTTGTATGGACTTAAACAGGCACCAAGAGCTTGGTATGAAACTCTAACTCAATTCCTACTTGCTTCAGGATTCAAGAAAGGTACAATTGATACTACTCTCTTTCTGAAAAAGCAAGGTGATGATATGATTCTGATCCAGATTTATGTAGATGACATAATTTTCGGTTCTACAAATCCAAAGTTTTGTAAAAAATTTTCAAGAATTATGGAATCTCGTTTTGAAATGTCAATGATGGGCGAACTGAATTTTTTCCTTGGTCTTCAAGTGAAACATTTACCCGAAGGCATTTTCATCAATCAGTCAAAATATATTCGAGATATTTTAAAGAAATTCAACATGACTGACAGTTCTGTGATGAAAACACCGATGGCAACGGGCACACTTTTAGATACAGATCTTTCTGGCAAATCAGTAGATCAAAAAGTGTACCATAGCATGATTGGTTCACTGCTGTATTTAACTGCCAGTAGACCGGATATTATGTTTGCTACATGTTTCTGTGCGAGATATCAAGCTAATCCGAAGGAATCACACCTGGTTGCTGTAAAACGGATACTTAGGTATCTTAAAGGTTCTACTGAGTTAGGCCTTTGGTATCCTAAGGGTTCGTCTTTTGATTTAACTTCCTATACTGATGCTGATCATGCAGGTTGCAAACTGGATAGAAAGAGCACCTCTGGTTCTTGTCAGTTCTTAGGTGATAAGTTGGTTAGCTAGACATCTAAGAAACAAAATTGTGTTTCTACATCCACAGCCGAGGCTGAATACATAGCTGCCGCAAGCTGCTGTTCACAAGTCCTCTGGATGCGAACACAGTTAAAAGATTTCGGATATACTTACCAACGAGTTCCTATCTACGGTGATTCTAAGAGTGCGATTGCGATTACAGCTAATCCAGTGCGGCATTCCAAGACGAAACACATCGACGTGCGTTATCATTTTATAAAGGATCATGTCGAAAAGGGCGATATCGAGATGCACTTAGTGACTACAGACTACCAGTTAGCTGACCTTTTCACCAAGCCGTTGGATGAAAAGAGGTTTACCTTTTTAGTTAGCAAACTTGGTATGTTAAATGCTACTTCATGATTTTAGGGGGAGTTTTCTAAACTTGTACTTTATTTGAATATATTTTGGATATTTCATCATATGTTGACTGACTAAAGCGGAATCATTTTTATAATGATTACCAAAATCTTTTTCTTGCAGGATATGTTATGTGACAAAGGCTTCTGAACAAATTAGTTCAGAACCCGTGCTTCAAAGCATAATGGCTTTTGGACAATTCAGTTCAAAACCCGTATTCAAATGTTTTCTTCTGAAGGATGCTTTCAAGATTACATCTTTTCAGGAAGTTTTTCGTTTGAAAGGGAGTTTGGAAATTATATTGCTATATCTTTTATAAAAATATCTCTAAAAAGATTGATATTTTACAGATATCAAGGGGGAGGATATCTAGTCAAGGATACTTTAACTGCTATATTCATTCTAGGGGGAGTTAAGGATTCCAATCCACAGGTATAACATTCTAATCCTTATACTCTAACACTTGTGAAAGAAGAACAACTTTCACTTGTGAAAAATGGTTTTAAAATGTTCAAACCACTTCACGATCTTAAAATGTTTTTCTGATTTGAGAAGTGTGCATTTTAAATGATTTTTGGTTACATAATTGCTTATCTGGCCGTGTGTTCTTTAAAGAATAATACTTGTGTATTTTCTTTTCTATATACTTTGTCAAGTATTCATACACACACTGGTTTAGTATTTTCAAATTGATTATGTTATTACCATGTATCAAATGATATATCTTTCTGTGGTAATACTCCCGTCGTTTGGTATTCACAGTTGTTTGAATCAAACGTCATTTAATTTTAAATGTGCTTTCATTGATAATATGTTTATATATTGTTCATATAAATAACATACGTCTTTGAATTCCCAAATATTTTTCTTCATGATAATTTGATCTGATCTTATTTATTGTCAGATTCTCAAAACATTTCTATTCTTTTCATTCATATAAAGTTTTGAGAAATCTTAAATGTTCAAAATGCTCAAATTTCATTAATGATTTTTGAATGAGCATACAAACACTGACATATGATTTCTTGTGCTTTACATGTTAAGAAAATCATTGAACAACATGTACTTTTAGGAACATGGGATTCAGTGTGAGTGCTTACTAGATCTTCCATGGATTCACGATAACCAGTGTTTCCTACCCCGGAAGAAATCCTTTGAGTGATTGAGGGGAGAGGGGTCTAAAAGAATTGAGTGTGGGAGTGAGCTGAGGTAAAATGGAAATGAGAGATTGGTTAAATGTGAGCTTAAATGTTTAAAAGAAAGAGGGTGAGAGAACAGAGTTAATAGAATATTAGAACTCTGCACCAAACATATTTCTGAACCGGGTAGCCACATTACTGATTGGTTCACATTTCTTTCGTGACCATCATTGAAATAGGCAAATAACCCATGCCATCACTTGCATAAAACCTCCCTAGCTACTCATTCTTTTCTTAAAAAGAGAATGTTTCATATTTTCTGGGTAAGCAGCACATAATCTATCGGATCTTCACTTGGAAGATACTGATATTGAAAAAGAAGGAAAGTTGCCCTACCTTCGAACCTTTCTCATGCACGTTGAGTCCATGTATAATCATTGCTGTCTCAGTGATTTACCTACTTTGAGCCTTATGAAACACAATCATTGTGCTAATTCTTTCAAAACACAAGCACGAGCATACAGAGAATATGTTTTTCTGTCAAAACATTCATAGAATTACCTTGTGTTTTTCAATGATTGAATGGAAGTCCTGGGGAGTCAACATCAAACAAGCTCCTTATATTGTACATTCGTTGTACACAATAACTTCGTGTTACTGACAGACACTTCTAACTGTTTTATATGTTGATTCAGGGTTATCATTCTTATTTCGTTTGAATTTGAAAAGATTCAGATGAATATGTTCGTGAATCTAAGGCCAATCCAGATCAGATGTGAGAATGATTTTCCTATATGGGGAGATTGTCTATTATCAAAAGGAGGAGATGAAAGTTCTTGAAGAATGTGCTTATCAGATGATGGGAAGTTCATTCAATGATGGATCTGACTTTGAAGTGTTTTAATGATTTTGATTCTTACAAATCATTAAAAAGGGGGAGAATAATCAAAGTTCAAGATCAGATTGAAGTTTTAAAGATTTTAGAGGAGATAAAGTTTTCAGTTGATTGAAGTCAAAGATTAAAGAAAGCTTGTCAAAGAAAGCTTATCAAAGAGAAAGTCAGAGTTTATGCAAAAGTTAATTCAAAGAGAGAGACAAGTTTGAAGAATTGTCAAAGTTTTCAAGATGTCAAATCCAGAAAAGATTTGAAGTTGAAGTTAATTCTGAAGATATAAAGACCTGAAGATTATTGCCAATTTTGTTTTTTTAATCTTGAATCCAAAGGGGGAGATTGTTAGACTATAATTGTATTCAAGATTAAATGAGGGTCATTATTGTAATTGTTGTAATAGTTGTTTGTGTGTGTTGTAAGAGAGCTTAGATGGTTTGACCTTGCTTGGTCATGTTGACCTATATATAAGCAAGTAGTTGTGTTGTTTATAGAGAGAGACGTGTGTAAGTAAGAGATTAAGTGTGTGAAAGTGAAGGTGTAATATTGGTGGTTGTTGAGAGAGAGTAAGAACACACACACACAAAGAACAAACACACATACGTGAGATCTGTGACTAATTGTTAGATCTGTGATTAATTGTAATTCATATGTTTGATCTAATAAAAGTGTTTGTGTCAATCTAAATGTGTTATAGCTAGTAATTCTTGGGCCACACAGATGCTCTTCCCTTTGAGCTGTTGGTTGCCCTGCACATAAGATTAGACAATTAGTATTGATTGGGAACCCAAGCCAAAGTGGTCTTGGGTCTCCCTTTCTCATCAAAATACTTACATTCCTTTTTGATGAGGTTTTTAAAATCAGAACATTTATTATTTGAGTACTTTGTCAAGATTATTGGTCTAGAAGCACTAATACTAGAAGCAACACTATCTTTAGAAGTACTAACAAGGTTAGCAGTACTAACAGGTTTGGCAGTATTAACCTTGTTGGCAGTACTAACAGAGTTAGCAGTATTAACCTTGGTAGCAGTATTATTGCTTCTAGCAGCACTATCACTGTCAGCAGCACTATTTGTGGTAGCAGTACTAACAGCTTTAGTGCTTTTAGGTATCCAGATCTTGACACTGTCTTCCACATTCTTTTTCTTCATGTAGCTTTTAGATTTAACAACTTTCTTAGCCACATGGTTCTTTTCTTTCTTCCTATAACCACAGGGTTTTTGAGTAGGTCTCTGAAAGTTCAGCCTTTGGTTCATAGGATTAAAATAGCAGTATTTGACAATGTGATTAAGCTTTCCACAAATAAAACAGGGTTTTGGTCTATTGATTTTACTCAGATCAATCCCTTGTTTTTGTGCCCACATATTATTCCAGTTTCTCTGATTACCCCTCTTTTTATCATGTTGTTGGGGCTCAGATTTATTGCATGAAGACTTGTTGCAAGGGATAGGGTTCACAATAGTGGTCTGCTTATAAAGAACCTTCTTATTCTTTCCCTCAGTCTTCTCTATCTCATTGGACTTGACCCAATTCTTTCCACATCCCTCATTGGTAATTATGTGGTTTTCTATAGGAATCTCACCACTCACAGTGTTGTCCTTATTCTTGACATTTTCTTTCTCAGTTTTATCCTCAACAACTACTTCATCTAAGGGATCTATCTCAGTGGCTCCCTCAGGCAGGTCCTTCCTATCCTTTGTCTCTAACAAGTCTGAACTTGGAGGGATGTAATTGTTGTTGTAGGGTGGTGGTGTGGTATTGTACCCTATTCCTCTTCTCAGTTTATCATGAATCTGAGTTTGTAGTAAAGAGTCCATTGATTTAGAAGCATTGGAAAACTTTTCTACATCTAGCTTGACTTTAGCTAATTCTCCTCTTTAACTTATCACTCTCCTCTTTAGATTTGGTCAGTTGGAGTTCTAGGTCATTCTTCTCCCACTTCCAGTAGTTTGTGTCATAAGAATGTTGAAGCTCATTGGCTTGAAAACTCTTAATATGATCTTCAAACCTCTCAACAATCCTCACATAATCTTTTATGTCCTTTTCTAATCTTTTAAGGTCATCACTCATGTTCTGGTTGTGATCCCTATACCTTTTAACAGTGTTAATGCAATTTTGAGAACAAAGATTAGAAGTTACCTCTGTTGGGAGATCAGACACCTCTGCCATTAGAGCTTGATTTTGGATAGCCTCTTCAGCTTGATCACTCCAATCAAACCCCATACCTTGTTGAGAGACTAGGGATTGTGCAGAGTTTCTGTTATTATTGAAGCTTCTAGACTGTGCTTGTTGGTGGTTGTTGTTGTGAGACACTCCACTTCTGCATTCCCTAGCAAAGTGTCCCTTCTGGTGACATTTATAGCATTCCACCTTTGACTTGTCAAAACCTGCTCCATCTTCTCTTCTTTGGGAGAAGTTGTTCCTCCTAGTTCTCTTGATGAACTTCTTTACTCTCATAGAGAGCATGGCCATCTGCCATTTAATGTCCATCTCTTCAAGATCATCTGGATGGAGTTGTTCCAAGTCATCATTAATTAGAGAAGAGTTTCCATGACTGGATAGAAAGGCTTCAAACACAGATTCAGTGCCTTTCTCTTGATTTGCTCCATTAGCAGCACTTACTGATTCAGAGTTGGAAGTAGAATCAATTGATGCTGATAGGAGTGCAGCATTGTGAACATACCCAGAAGGCTTCTTCTTAGCCTCTACCTCAGATTCAAAAAATCTTAAATCATTGTATAGATCATCAAGTTCCTTTTCTTCCAGTTGATCATTCTATCTGAAAGAGACAGTATACATGGTCCATTCATTACCCAGGGACCTTAAGAACTTCCTGTTTAGATCATCTTGATCAATTTGTACTCCAACTGTAGCCAGTTCACCAATTAGCTTGTTAAACCTGTCAAAAGTTTGAGTCATGGACTCATTCTTGGTTGACATAAAGTTCTCATATTGTTGCTTCAATATAGCCTTCTGATTTCTCTTGGTACTTTTGGTACCTGAGAATCTATTCTCTAGAGCATTCCAGAGCATCTGTGCATCAGTGCAACTGCAGAATTGGTGTTGATATTCATTGGGAATGGCCAAGAGCAGAGTGCTTAAGGCTTTCATCTCTGTCTGCCTTGTCTTTCTTTCTGCATCTGTCTTTGGTGGAGTTCTCTTTCCATCTGTACCAATCTTTCCTGCATCAGATGGGCCATTCTTAATGATGTCCCACATAGAGTAATCAGTGAGAAGAATGTATTGCTTTATTCTAATCTTCCACATGTCGAATTCATTGGATCTAAGCATTGGGACCTTTGAGACCAGGGTACTGTTTGATTCAACAACGTTTTCCATAATGAATAAGTTTTTCTGAGACTACAATCTCTGATACCACTTGTCAGGATCTTAATTCTTAACAAGAATACACTCTCAGAAAACAATATCAAAGAAGTTTGCGGAATAACACTTTGATATTCAATGAAACAGTAAACAAAACAGTAAATCTAATGAACAACTTGCAAACTTTATTTAATGATTGAAAGTCACAAGCTTTTACACACAACCTCAATATTGATGAACAGACTCACCAATACGAATTCTACTTCTCTAGAATTAGGGTTCTAACCTTGAGGTTGATTCTCTCTATGAAAGCTTAAACTCAGAATTAATAATTTTTCTATTTAAAGAAAAACAAACTATTCTATACATATACTGAAGACAAAAAAATAATAAAAGATCTTCAGTATAATCTTCCATCATTATCTCTAAGCTTCCATAGATATCTTCAATCCAACTGTCATCCTTTCCATACTGATCTTCATCATATAAGCAGCATTAATCTTCAGCAGCATTAATACTCTGAGCAGTACTAAGTTCAGCAGTACTAGCAGGTTCAACAGTATTAACTTTGTTCTAGCAGTACTAATCTTGATGAGCAGCATTAACTTTACTTAGCAATTCTTCAGTTTCCAACATCTTCCAAACACTTCTTTAACTTTGTCATCTCCCCCTTTTTGATGATAGAAGCATGAAATCATCAAAACTTTCAACAAGAAATGCCTCTGTAATCTTCTGACCACTGATCTTTCATACCGAGCCTCTGATTCACTGTCAACCCATAAAGATATTCATCTAGATCTTTTCAAATCCAGACAAAATTAGAATGTAACACCTAAATCAACAAATGAATCAGTTAAAATATCTGTCAGTAACACAAAGTTACTGTGTGTAATGGATACACATTTGAAAGGAGCTTGTTGATGATCACTCCCCCAGGGCTTCCATCCAATCATCAAAACAGCATAAAGGAAATTTCTATGAATGTTATGACAAGAAAACAAATTCCTTGTGTGCTCGTGCAAGTGTTAGAAATAATTAAGCATAAAATGATTGCTTATTATAAGGCTCAACATTGTGTAAACCACTGAGACAACAGTAATTAAACACAGACTCAAAGTGCATGATCGAAGTGCGAAGGTGGGGCAGACTTCCTTCTTTTTTAATATCCAGATTTTCCAAATGAAAATCAGATAGCATATGTGCTGCGTCCCCAGAAAATATAAAACATTTTCTTTTTGAGAAGAAAATGAGTGGCTGGTGGGGTTTTATCAAGAGTTGGCATGGGCTAGATGCCTGTTTCAATAATGTTCACGAAGAATTATGAAACATTAGTAATGTGGTTGCCCGACTCAGAAAAAGTTGGTGCAGAGTTTGATATTCTTTTACTTTGTTCACTCACCCTCTTTCTTTTTAATCAATGAGCTCGCTTCTAACCAAACTCTCCTTTTCATTTTACCTCGTCACATAACCCCCACTCAGTATATAGAGTCCTTACACTCGATCACTAAGGATTAATTTCTTGGGTAGGAAACACTGGTTAACGTGAATCCATAGAAGTTTCATTTAATTTCTACACAATGAACCCATGTTTTCCTATAAAAGAACATGTTGTTCAGATGGTTTAACTTGTTCAGTTAAAGCTAAAATACATGTCAGATGAATGTATGCCCATAAGATAATCATGAAGATTTGAGCATTTTAAACATTGAAGATATTTCAAACAAGTATATTGAATGAATGAACATGAATACAAGAAACTTGTTTGAAAATCTGACATTGTATGAAAAGATCAAATCAAATGATATAACAATCAAGGCTTAGGTCAAGAATAATTGAATGTTGTCTATACGAACCAATATATAAACATTCTTGAAAGAACGTTTCGAAATCAAATCACGCTCAAAATTCTTTGAATAACAATCGGGGTGTCTTACCATCGAAAATTTGTTTCAATTTAGAGACATGGTAAGAACAATTTCAACAAAAATTAAACCGGTGTGTGAATACTTGACAATATATAGACAAGATAATACACAAGTATTTATCTTTGGAAACACACGGTTTATTAACGTTTAAGCACAAGTAAAATGAAAACATTTAAAATCGCACTTCCAATTCATGAAATCTGTTTAAGAATCGGGAAGTGGTTTGAACATATTAAGAATATGTTTTCTATGATTGAAAGTCGTCCTTCTTTCAACCATATATGAGATTAATAATAGAAATAAACCTTTCCGTTTAGTCTTAAATCTCATTAAGTCAAGCTTAAAGTCATAATGATATGATCTTGTAAGCATCCTCTCAATCTGCATCAGTCAAAAAGTCCATCAAAGCAACTTTATTCACAAAACTTTATTGAAAATTTAAAAGACATAAAGCATTAAAACATTAAATGTACGAGTTCTGATCAGAAGTAATCAGAAATCATAATTCTTACTCCCCCTGAAAATATGCATCAGTAAATTTAGTAGTAAAAAGTACATGATAGAGACCCACTACTCCCCCTGGAATGTAGATCGTCATATCTCTCGAATGCATATTTCAGAAAAATATGTACTCCCCCTTGAAGGTTGAACTTCTCGTTTAAGCATCGGAGTACAATTCTCATATCAGCCCGGGAGTATCCTTTTCTTTTAACAATGAAGTGCGGGTCCTGAACTGTAGTATCCAGAAGCCAAACTTCGTTGAAGCACGGGTTCTGAGCTGATTTACTCAGAACCCTTAATTCTCTTACTCCATTTTAACTTCAGATACCTGCATCACAGATTTATCTTTTGGCTTTGGTACCCATTTATATCTGGGTCTGTTAGATCACAGATTTATTGGATTCAAGATCATCAAGACTGAAGACGGAAATCTGAAGTCAATGCTGCAAAGTCAATTCTCAATAAAAGTCTAGGTCATTTTGTAATAAAAAGTCAAAGTTAATTTTGTGTATTTTGTTTTCCCTAAATAGGTATATGGTTATTTTAGGGTGCTAGGGTTGTGAGTGTAAGTGTGTCCAAAAATAGAAGGATACGTCCTGCTCATTTCTAGAGAGAGAGAGAGAGAGAGAGAGAGAGAGAGAACTTAGAGAGAGAAAAATCCCTCAAGAGAGATTTGTAATCGTTTGATTGTGAATCAAATCAGGTTTGATTAATCTCTTGTTGTGATTATTTGTTTTATGTGATAAGAAACTGATTTGCAGGGGATCATCAGGGTCCTGAAAGGTTAGAGTAAGATTTTGGTATCCATTTATATATGGATCCTCTTTTCTTTTGACAAGCATTTGAAGCATAAGAATGATAAGAATATACATGATATGTGCCAAACCAAACAGCAGAATATTTTCGAGACCCAAAATCATTCTTAGTATAATCAGAAAACTTTCTAGTAAATGAATATAACTGGAATAATTGCTTCATAGAATATCTCTTGTAAGAAGGTACAAGTTTTGGTTTTGGAAAAGCAATATTCACAATTACATCATTTTTACTATCAATATCTCTATTACAATCAGAATTAGAAGATGATTTAGTAGTCTCGTCCATCTTCTGTTTCGGTCGCCATTCTGATTTCACTCCAATCAGTTTCTTTTTCACATCTGAAACAGTTGAAACATTAAAATTAGAATTGTGAGAATCAAAAGAATGCTTCTTCTTTGGCTTACCAGTGGTGGTCGGTTTCTGTGAATGCCTAGATTTCTTTTTCTTATTTTTGATAATTTTGGTATTCACAGAAGCTGGTTCATCAACCTTCGTTGATGTTTCACCTTTCTCATACACACTAGGTAATCCAAAAGACTTAATAACAAACTTAGAATGATCAGGAAGCTTAGCATTAAAATCAAATTGAGCAACACATTCATCTAAATCACCATTAGAGTTTAAGAAATCAAACTCATCATCAAGTAAACCAGACATATCATCAGATTTTGAAGCCTTGGATGATTTAGAAAAATCAGTATTTTTAAACACAGTAGAAAAGACAGTTTGTTCAAGATCAATCAAAATCCTTTCTTCTGCTAGAGTTTTCTCGAGTTCCGAAATTTTACTTTCCAAAACAAGAGGAGGTACGTAAAGCTTACCTTCGATAGGCTTAGCCTCTAACTCTTTTAAAGAATAACTCTCAAAATAGTCATTTGAAAGAAACTTTGATTTATCAGAACTATAACTATTATTCAACCTCTCATATCGAAATGGAAGTTGAACTTTAGTTATGTTCTTTCTTTTCTCATTTTTCTTGGATTCATCCTCTTCAGATAGTTTAGTCCACTCAACGTGAAGTTCAGGATATTGTGGTGCCAGTTTTAAAAATCCAAAATCATAAAGCGCAGACACTTCTGATATACCCTTTTTAAGATAGTGCAGATTCTCATAACCGAGTCCCCAACACTCTTTGTTCTCTTTGGGTTTATTTAGATGAATGGTTTGTTCAGTTTGACCAGAGTATATAATTTCCCTTCCAAAACATTCACTTTTTCAAGTAAAAATTTGTTTTCTTCTGAAAGCGAAGAATACATTTTAGCAATCTCTTTTGATTCAAACTCACACAGTTTATATTTTGAAAAAGTTTCATACAATTCATTATGAAGTATTGTCTTCTCTTTCCCGCTGGTATCAATATTTTTATGCAAAGCTTCAATTAATAGATTCTTCTCAGCAAGATCTTTGCTAAGTTTATGTATTAATTGATTGTTTTCTTTTATGATACCTTTTTCACGTTCATGATTAGACGTTACTTTCTGGAGTTTAATCATCATAGCTTGCATAGCTTCCATAAAATCAGATTTAGTCATATCACATACCTCTTCATTCTCCTCTTCTTCTGAATCAGCTTCATCTTCCACCTCTATCTTACCCATAAAACACAAATGAGCTTTTTCTTCTTTCTCTTCTTCCTCGTCTGAATGATCAAGCCAAAACTCATCCTCCGCCATGAGTGCCTTGCCAGCCTCTTGCTGTTTGGCCAAGAGCATCTTTTTCTTGTAGTACTCGGAGTTTCGGACTTTCGGTTTTCGACAGTCTTTTGCAAAGTGTCCGAGTTTGCCACAGTTGTAACATTTTGTTGGTTCCGACTGTTTCTTCTCTTCAGATTTGTATGGCTTCTCATCAGATATCTTTTCCTCTATTCTCTTTCCTTCGATCCTCTCCTTGTGTTCATAATTTCTGGACCCAGAAGAGTATCTCTGACTGTTTGATCTAGGCTTTTTGTAATTTTTTTTTCTTCTGAAAGGCTTTAGTTAGCATCAACATAGCCTGCTTTAAATTCTCACAATCATCAAAATCAGAAGTATCTACACTCTCCGCCTCTTCTGACTCATAAACTTTAACTTTCTTTTTCTTCTTGAGGCTCACAGACTTTTTCTTCACCACCAAGGCAATAGGATCAACAACTGTCTTCTCAGTCTTTTTCTTTTCTTCTTTTATCTCATATACCTCTTCTTCATTCTGTCTGAGAGTTTCATATACTTCATGAAGTGGAATTTCATTAAGATCTTTCATCTGTTTCATCTGTCTTGTGAATCTTTTCCACTCTGGCTGAAGTATGCTGAGGAACTTGACATTTAGCTCAATCTGTGACTTCTTTACTTTGTTCTTGCTCAGCTCATTTAGTAAAGTCACAAATCTATCATATGTTGCCTCCAGAGATTCTCCTTCTTTGGCTTTGAACTCCTCATAGTTATTGAGGCAGTTAGAGATCTTGAGTTGATTGCCAATCTTCGATCCGAGCATCATTTTCTCCAGTTGATCCCACATTTACTTTCCGGTAGCATTGTAGCTATCAATCTTGACATATATCTCGTTTGGTATGCCTTAAAGAATGAATGATCTTGCCAACCTATCAGGTTTTGTTCTCATTCTTTGCTCTTCTGTGTATTCTTCAGGTGGAAGTAGGTACTCTCTCTGCTCATTTCCAACAGTACGAGTCTTTGTTGGAATTTCCATAACACCTTCCTCCAATGACTTTCTGATATAAACCCCTAAGTCATTTCTGTCAATGAAATCCAAGAATCGATCTTTCCATTGTTCATACTCTCCCTTGAAGAGTACTGGTGGTTTAACATCGGTTCCGATAGCAAGAGTGTCAGGATCGAATTCTCAACAAGAAATAATTCTCAGAAACAATATCAAAGAAGTTTGCGGAATAACACTTTGATATTCAATGAAACAGTAAATCAACACAGTAAATATAAAGAACAAACTGTAAACTTGTATTGAATGCTTTGAAGTTACAAGATTACACACTCAAACTCAATATTGATGAACAGGCTCACCAATACGAATTCTACTTCTCTAGAATTAGGATCTATGCCTTGAGGTTGATTTTCTCTCTAGAACTAAAACTTAGAATTAATCAAAAGTTATATTTTTCTCTATTTTATCAAATCTGTACATATACTGAATAAAAAGATAATTACAATAAATAAAATATCTTCAGTATATCTTCCATGTATATCTTCAGATTATCCAGCTGTTATCCTTTCATGCGAATCTTCATCATATAAGCAGTATTAATCATAAGCAGCATTAATACTCTGAGCAGTATTAACTCTAGCAGTACTAACCATGCTCAGCAGCATTAATCTTTTTCAAGCAGTACTAACCACTAGCAGTACTAACTAGTTAAACAGTACTAACTTTGTTCAAGCAGCACTAACTTTGACTAGCAGTATTAATTCTACTAGCAGTAGTAACACTCAGCAGTATTAACCTTTAAGTCTTCTAGCAGTAGTAACTTTGAACCAGCAGCATTAACCATACTTGATGAATTCTTCAGTTCCCAACAATCTCCCCCTAACTTGACTTTTAGAAAAAGAAGTCAAGTTCTTCAGATGCTCTTCAAGATGCTCCCAAAACTTCATAATGGCCTAAATTCCAGTATTTGCATCCAATCCCAAGCTCTGATTGATAGTTCTTTGGATCAAATATTTAGCCATCTCTGAATCTGGAATACATCTTAGCTTTTTCTTCAGCATGGCATGAAGCTTCAATCTGCTATGATTGTACACTCTATCCACTAGGAAGTATTCAGTGTGATTTAAATCCAAAGTCACTGTATAAACTCCACTAATTTCATATAGAGTCCAACTGTTGACTGTCTTGAATACATTCTTGATCACATGCTCTACTTCTTCAGGTTTGAACAACATACACAGATACTCCATTACCAGTTTTGTAATTGAAATCTCTGGAGCCTTCAGTATATCTGCATACAACTTCATTCCTATCTCAAACATCTCTTCAAGATCTGACCTAGAGCATGTTCTTACAATCTTTGCCCAAGTATTGAACACCTCATACTTTTCATCCTTCCTTTTTAGCCTTATGTATTCCTTTCCATCCACTGTCAATGTATCCCAGAGGATGACCTCAGGAGGCTTAACTCCTACAGGTTCTGCTGAAATTGGTTCAGGCACTTTGTCCATCACTACCATATACAAATTTACATCATCTGTGTTTGATGGCTCTTTCTGTTTAGATGACTCAGGTGCCCCTTCTTCTTCAGCAACCTTCTCAGCCTCTCCTTCAGCTATTCTAGGCTTCTTGATTGACTTTCTCCTAGCCATCATCTTTGTTCTCTTTAAAGTCCTTAGACTTTCTCCCAGAGTAGCTTCTTTCTTTGATGGTGTTTCCTGCTCATCTGGAAAGGGCTTTTGTATCAGAAAATCATTACTTTCTTTCATCCTCTTCTCCATCTCCACTCTTGCAGTTTCATTCCCCTGAAGCTTTAACATCTCTGAATCATACAGCTCTTTAATCTTCTCAAAAGACATTTTGGAGAACATCTCCTTTTTGACTCCTACAGCACCTTTGAGAAATATAATCATCTTGTTTCTCTCTTGGGTACCTAGGAATGTCTTTGAGGGTTTTCTCTTCTTTGCAGCTGTTTTTACTACCACTGATTTCTTCAGAATTTCAGCTTTCTTCTGTGCAATTTCAGTTGCCAGGCTTTGTTGATATGCTGCATTTAGTTCAGCAGCTAGAGCCTTTGCCATTTCCCTATCCTTTTCCACCTGAACTCTTTCTTCCTTTTCAATATCCTCTTGCATCTTCCTGGCTAAGGCTTCATCTGATTCAACCAACCTTTGCTTCTTGACTGGTTGATCAGATTCCACCATCTTTGCTTTTCCTTTGTCTTTGTTCATTGCCTTCTTACTGTTATCTTTCTTGATCACTTCACCTTGATCTTTGATGATTACTCCTTTGGTCTTTGAAGTGACCTTGGGAGTATCATTCTTGGCTTTAAGTAAGGTTTCTGCAATCTCAAGATCTGTTAAAACTTCTTTCACTGTTTCTGCTGCTTTATTTATGTCAGCAGTAGTAACCGTTTCTGCTGCTTCTTGTGTTTCTATTGGCACTGAATCTCTTTCTGTTTCTGCTTCCTGCTCCCCCTCAACATCAAATTTCTCTCCATCAAGCTCCCCCTCTAATGTGGCTTCTTCCATGTTGATCTCCCCCTTTTTGGGAGCATCATGCTCAGATTTCCTTCTCCTTAGTTGGAATTGCTTTCTCTTCTTCCTCTGTACCAGACTGATCACCATCTTCTTCAGCTTAGCAATCTGTACTTGTTGTGACAGAATGACCAGCTTCATTTCTTCAATTTCTTTGCCTTGTTTGAGAACATCTTGATTGATGTTCCCCATTGTTTCCATCAATTCATAGTAAGTATATCTGTCCTCACCCTCTCCAGAAGTGTTACCCTCTTTTGAAGGATCATTGGATCTTTTTGTAGTGAAAGTCTTCTGCCTAGCAGAAGCACTATCCACCCCCTTGGTTTCTTGGCACCAGGGACCTTTGAATGATTGCTCATTCAAAGTTGCCATGGGTGAGGTCTTATTTATGGTACCACTGTCCTTCTCTGTGCTAGCAGAAGTAGTGGCAGCCTCAGTACCCGTATGCTCTACCTCCTCCTCAGAGAGCACCTCCTTTGGGTTGGGAGACACCCTTGTGGATTCCCTTTGGATATTCTCTACTGGTGAGTGCTCCAATAGAGGGCTTAAAGGCTGAGTGGGTGATGGTACAAGAAGGGAAGGAGCCTTCTTTACCTGTTTTCTTTGATAAGTTTGGGTGATTGGTGAAGTTGGTTTGTCAAGAAGAGACTGAGGAATTGATGTAGAGAGGGAAGGTTGGGATTGGCTAGCAGTGGGTTGGTCTAATGGGGGCCTTGACCCTGCTACCATACCTTCATTGGTTTGGGACACCACCATCATTGTAGAGAACAATGGGGTGTCAACTCCTTCCGAGTCCCC
Source organism: Arctium minus (assembly GCA_954870635.1). Taxonomy (NCBI): domain Eukaryota; kingdom Viridiplantae; phylum Streptophyta; class Magnoliopsida; order Asterales; family Asteraceae; genus Arctium; species Arctium minus. The sequence goes on along the minus strand of OX941080.1, from coordinate 114,066,045 downwards.
AGCAGATCTTCTCATATTTGAGAAAACCTTGCCTTTGGGGGGTTTAGGTACATATACCCCAACAGGTTGAGGTATATCCGTCAATTCATGAGTAATAACTTCTTGGACAAACCTGGGGTACATAAAGAAGCTCTTTTTGTTTCCCATGTTTGAGACAAGATCACTGAAAATCATTTTAGAAAAGTTATACTTTCTGGCAGTGGCCAAGCACACCAAAGCATAAGCAATGGTGCTGCTGAACTCACTCCATCCAGTAGTCTTTTTGGAGATACAGTGCATAAGAGTATGGACAAAGAAACGCCATTGGGGTGAAAATTTGGCTTTTGATAATTTGAATACACCCAATGGGCCTCCATACCCCATTCTTGTAAGATTGGAGAACAGTTCATCGTTTGGGATAGAAGTTATACCAGAGGCATCGTCTAGACGTAGACTGATGCGAATAACCTCTTCAGTAACTGTTAGTGATTGTTCACAGATTCTTGTCTTGATCATTTGCACACCATTCTCAGCAATAATGGTGGCATTTACCCAGAACTGCCTTTGATGCTCGATATAGATTGTAGGAGATACAGTAAGAGCATGAGCAATATTGCTTGACTTGAGGAAATCCACAATCTGATGAAATCCTGCAGCTTGCTTTGGCTTTTGTAGCATCGCGATCTCATTGTGCTCGTCGATGAATGCCATGGATGCCATTGATCTTGGTGAACAACGTGCCTGAAAGCTTCGAACTTGAGAGAGAAAAGGTTTAGAGCGCAAGTGAACAGTATACAAAGAGTCGTTATGAACTTTTAGGCGGGCAAAGGGCATTTATAGTATTCGGGTCATAAGCAGTATTAACCTAAAGCAGTATTAACTACTAGCAGTATTAATTGAAAGCAGTATTAACTACTAGCAGTAGTAACTACTAGCAGTATTAACTACTAGCAGTATTAACTACTAGCAGTATTAACTGAAAGCAGTATTAACTACTAGCAGTATTAACTGAAAGCAGTATTAACTACTAGCAGTATTAACTGAAAGCAGTATTAACTACTAGCAGTATTAACTACTAGCAGTATTAACTGAAAGCAGTATTAACTACTAGCAGTAGTAACTACTAGCAGTATTAACTACTAGCAGTATTAACTACTAGCAGTATTAACTGAAATACTCCTTTAAACTTGCAAAACCCTGAGTACTGCTATGCATATCCTGAAAAAGAAGATTAGTAACACCAAGAATAAACAATATACAGGTATAGAGTCAATTTTTGAGAAGGGGCTTATTCAGAGTTGATCATTCCCACACTTGTTACCAAGAAGGTGAATCTATCCACATCAAAAGCTTTAGTGAATAGATCAGCAAACTGATTATCAGTGTGAACTTTTACAACTTGAATAAGTTTCTTTTCATTACAGTCTCTTATGAAGTGATACCTGATCTCAATGTGCTTTGTCTTAGAGTGCTTGACAGGATTATTCACAATGCTGATAGCACTGCTATTATCAATAAAAATGGGAGTGTGTAGAAAGGTTACCCCATAGTCCAACATTTGATTCTGAATACATAAGACTTGAGAACAGCAACTTGCAGCTGCTATGTACTCTGCCTCTGTTGTAGATGTGGACACTGTGGTTTGTTTCTTGCACTGCCATGAAACTAGTCTAGCACCCAAAAACTGACATCCTCCAGAAGTAGATTTTCTGTCCAAGTTTGCCCCACCTAAATCACTGTCTGAGTATGCTATTAGGTCAAAGGGTGAGTCATGAGGATACCAAAGTCCCAATCTGGGTTGCCCTTTGAGATATCTGAATATCCTCTTAACAGCTTGAAAGTGAGATTGCTTTGGCCTAATTTGGAATCTTGCACATACACAGACTGGAAACATTATATCTGGCCTTGATGCTGTGAGATACATGAGAGAGCCAATCATGGATCTATAATGATGCACATCCATATCCTCCCCCTCAAGATCTGCTGTTATCTGCTTGTGTGTTTCCATAGGTGTGCTGGCAGGTTTTGACTCTGAGAAACCAAACTTGGTTAGAATGTCCTGCACATACTTGGATTGACAGATGAAGATGCCATCTGACTTCTGTTGAACTTGGAGTCCAAGGAAGAAAGTAAGTTCCCCCATGGAACTCATTTTGAACCTTTGATGCATTAGATCCTCAAACTCCTTGCACATGTTGTCTCTTGTAGATCCAAAGATAATGTCATCAACATAGATTTGGACCAGCAAGATATCCTTCTTCTTTCTCTTGATAAATAGAGTCTTATCAATGACTCCTCTTTCAAAGTCATTTTCCAAGAGATAGGATGACAGAGTGTCATACCATGCTCTTGGAGCTTGATGTAGTCCATAAAGTGCTTTCTTCAATTTGTATACCCTGTCTGGATAGCTTGGGTTTTCAAACCCTGGTGGTTGACAGACATATACCTCTTCTTCAATTGAGCCATAGAGAAAAGCACTTTTTACATCCATTTGATAGACTTTGAAGTTCATGTAAGAAGCATAGGCTAGGAATAGTCTGATTGCTTCTATCCTAGCCACAGGTGCAAAAACTTCTTCATAATCTATACCCTCTTCTTGAGTATATCCTTGAGCCACCAGCCTTGCTTTGTTCCTTATGACAATACCTCTTTCATCTCTCTTGTTTCTGAAAATCCACTTTGTGCCAATTGCTCTGTGACCTTTAGGAAGGTCTACTAGATCCCATACATCTTGTAGCTTGAACTGTAACAGTTCTTCTTGCATTGCTTCTATCCAGCTAGATTCTTTCATAGCATCATGTGCCTTTTTAGGCTCAAGCTGGGATAAAAAACAAGAAAGCACTGTATGCTGTTGATCTTGCATTTCTTGAAGCCTGCTTTGATGTCTAGTCATCATGGGAGAAGAGATATCTCCTATTACCAGCTGTGGAGGATGATTCTTTTGAACTCTGGTGTTATGACTAGGTTCTTCATTCAGTCCAACCTCTAGATTAGAGTCATGCAACTCAACTGAAGTGTTTTCAGATGCCACTTCTGATTTTTTATTTTCTTGAGTCTCCTCATCTCTAGTTTCTTCTTCACTCTGACTTGGTCCAGTAGATGATTTCTTTTCACAGTCTTCAACAGAATTCACTGTGGGTATGGGAAATAACACAGATTTAGATATACTTTCTGAGACTTGTGTAGTCCCTGATCCTCCACTTCCTGTTCCTGTATAATCATCACTACTGAAACCAAAAGAATTAGTTAGTGAGTCAATGTCAAATAGCCACTGAGGACCAGACCCAATTGGATTTGGTGTGTTCTCATTGCATTTGACATTGTCACTTTCTTCAATTATTCTGGAAGAAGAGTTAAAAACTCTGTAAGCCTTACTCTGAGATGAATATCCAACAAGAAATCCATCATCTGCTTTGCTATCAAACTTACCTAAGTGAGATTTGGTATTGAGAATTGTACAAGGACACCCAAAAGGTTTGAAGAAACCAATGAAAGGTTTTCTTTTATTTAAAAGCTCATATGGGGTCTTGTTCTTTTGCTTGACCACTAGAACTCTGTTTTGGACATAACAAGCAGTATTAACTGCTTCAGCCCAGAAGGTAATTGGCAATTTTGAATCAGCCAACAGAGATCTAGCAGCCTCTATTAGTGTCCTATTTCTCCTTTCAGCAACACCATTCTGTTGAGGAGTCCTAGGAGCACTATATTGTCTCTCAATGCCTTTTTCTTCACAAAAGGTGTTTAGATCAAGATTTTTGAATTCAGTTCCATTATCTGATCTAATGATTTTTACTCTTTGATTAGTTTGGTTTTCAATTCTTAGAATAAAGGATTTGATAAGTCCACTGGTCTCATCCTTAGTCCTTAGAAAATGTACCCAAGTAAATCTGGAGTAATCATCAACAATAACCAAGCAGTAAGATTTCTTGCCTATACTCATAACATTTGTAGGACCAAACAGATCCATATGCAGTAAATGGAGACAAGAAGAAACAGAATTTAACTCTTTGGTCTTATGAGAAGTTTTGTGCTGTTTGCCTTTAAGATAAGCAACACAATGATCATCACATGAAAAGACTTTTGAAGGTAAACCTCTTACAAGGTTGTTTTTAACAAGTTTGTTCATAGTCTTGAAATTCATGTGACACATCCTTCTGTCCCAAAGAGAGGATTCATCTACAGAAGCTTTTGAAACAAGACAATTTAGAGATGAATCACTATCAACATTGTCCATATCTAGACAGTAAACATTGTCCTTTCTTGGAGTTCTAAGTAGTATCATGCTTTCATCAACTACCTTGAACCCTGGAGCAAGGATCATACACTCAGTATTTGTAAATAATATACTATGTTGTTTGTCACATACCTGTGATATACTTAACAGGTTGTACTTTAATTGATCAACATAGTAGACATCCTCAAATGTCATCTTACCTTTGGTGACATTACCTTTTCCACTTATCTTACCACCAGTAAGATTATCTCCAAATGCAACATGTCCTCCATTGATATGCTTGAAATCCTGAAGGCATGACATGTTGCCTGTCATGTGCCTAGAGCAACCACTATCAACATGCCATATGCTCTTTCCCTTGAGCTGTTGGTTGCCCTGCACATAAGATAGATCAGTTAGTATGAAATAGGAACCCAAGCCAAAGTGGTCTTGGGTACCCCTTTCTCATCAAAATACTTGCATTCTTTCTTGACAAGATTTTTAAACTTTGATTCCTCATGCTTGGAGTATTTTGTCACAATAATAGTCTTGGAAATATTTTTGCTAGAAGCAATACTGGTTTTAGAAGTACTAACTGCCTTAGCAGCACTTGCATGCTTAGCAGTACAAACCTTGTTAGCAGTAGTAACTGTGTTAGCAGCATTAATATTTTCAGCAGTACTAACAATGTTAGCAGTAGTAACTATGTTAGCAGCACTAATATTGTTAGCAGTACTAACACTGTTAGTACTTCTAGGTACCCATAGTAAAATACTTTCTTTTAAAACCTTATTTTTCAAAGTGCCTTTACTTTCAAAAGATTTCTTTATCACATGTTTCTTTCCAGCCTTCCTATAACCAACAGGTTTTTGCACAAATCTTTGAAAGTTCATCTGTTGGTTAATAGGGTTAAAGTAACAATACTTAGCCAAATGATTCAACTTGCCACATATGAAACAAGGTTTTGGTCTATTGATTTTATTCAGATCAACTCCTTGTTTCTGAGCCCATTGATTATTCCAGTTTCTTTGATTACCTCTTTTTATACCAGAATTTAGGCTCTTAGTTGTATTGCAAGCACACTGTTTACAAGATCCAGGATTCACAACTGTGGTTTGTTTGTAATGGACCTTGTTATCCTTTCCTTTTGTTTTCTCTATCTCCTTGGACTTGACCCAGATTTTCCCACATCCCTCATTGGTGATAATATTGTTTTCTAATGGTATCTTTTTACTCACATCATTATCCCTATACTCACTGGCTTCTTTCTCAGTTAAATCCTTAATTACTACTTCATCCAAAGGATCTATCTTAAAGGCTTTCTCAGATAAGTCATTTTTCTCCTTGGTTTCTAACAAGTCTGAAGTAGGAGAGATATAATTGTTGTTGTAAGGAGGAGGTGTATTGTTGTATCCAATACCAGGCTTCATCTTGTCATGAATCTGAGCCTTTAGAAGAGAATCCATTGCTTTTGAAGCATATGAAAACTTTTCTATGTCAAGTTTAACTTTAGACAGTTCCTCTTTCAGCCTATCACTCTCTTCTAAGGATTTAGACAGTTTGGTCTCTAACTCATTCTTTTCCCACTTCCAATAGTTTGTGTCATAAGAGTGTTGAAGTTCATTAGCTTGAAAGCCTTTGATTTGCTCTTCAAATCTCTCTACTATCAACACATAATCTCTTCTGTCCTTTTCTACTCTTTTGAGGTCATCACACATACTTTGATTGTGATCCCTGTATCTTGTGACAGTGTCAATGCAAGATTTTGTACAAAGATTAGAAATTACCTCAGAGGGAATATCAGACACTTCTGCCATAAGAGCTTGATTCTGAATGGCTTCCTCAGCTTGATCACTCCAGTCAAATCCCATTCCTTGTTGAGAAACAAGGGCTTGAGCAGGATTCTTGTTTTGATTGTAGCCTCCATTCTGAGCTTGTTGGTGGTTGTTGTTTGGAACAACACTCCTGCATTCTCTAGCAAAGTGTCCTTTCATGTGACACTTATAACATTCCACCTTGGTCTTGTCAAAACCAACTCCATCTTCTCTTCTTTGAGAGAAGTTATTCCTTCCTGTTCTTTTAATGAACTTCTTCACCCTCATTGATAACATGGCCATCTGCCATTTAATATCCATCTCCTCCAGGTCATCAGGGTGAATTTGATCCAGATCATCATTAATCAAAGAATTGCTGCTATGACTGGACAAAAAGGCTTCAAAGATAGTTTCAGTGCCTTTTTCTGAACTTACTCCACTGGCAGTACTAACTGCTTCAGGGTTGGCAGTAGTATCAGTGGATGCTGAGAGAAGTGCAGCATTGTGGATATAACCAGAGGGCTTCTTCTTGGTTTCTACCTCAGTTTCAAAAACTCTTAGATCATTGTATAGATCATCAAGTTCTTTCTCTTCCAGATTGTCACTCTGTCTATATGAGACAGTGTACATAGTCCATTCATCCCCAAGAGATCTGAGGAACTTTCTGTTGATATCATCTTGTTCCATCTTTACTCCTACAGTAGCCAGTTCACCTATGAGTTTGTTGAACCTATCAAAAGTTTGAGTCATAGACTCATTCTTTGAGGAAGTGAAGTTCTCATACTGCTGCTTTAGAACATCTCTTTGATTTCTTTTGATGCTTTTAGTTCCAGCAAATCTTTTCTCTAGAGCATTCCAGAGAATCTGAGCATCAGTGCAGTTGCAAAATTGATGCTGATATTCATTGGGGATGGCCAAGAGCAGAGTGCTCAAGGCCTTCATCTCTGTCTGTCTGATCTTCCTCTCACCATCTGTCTTTGGTGGAGGTCTTTTCCCATCTGCTCCTATCCTTCCAGCTTCAGAAGGACCATTCTCAATGATATCCCACATTGAGTAGTCAGTGAGAAGAATATATTGTCTGATTCTGATCTTCCACATGTCAAACTCACTGGGTTTGAGCATTGGAACCTTAGAGACCAAAGTACTGCTTGATTCTGTAAGATTTTCCATGATGAATAGATGTTTCTGAGAGAGTTTGGCTCTGATACCACTTGTCAGGATCGAATTCTCAACAAGAAATAATTCTCAGAAACAATATCAAAGAAGTTTGCGGAATAACACTTTGATATTCAATGAAACAGTAAATCAACACAGTAAATATAAAGAACAAACTGTAAACTTGTATTGAATGCTTTGAAGTTACAAGATTACACACTCAACCTCAATATTGATGAACAGGCTCACCAATACGAATTCTACTTCTCTAGAATTAGGATCTATGCCTTGAGGTTGATTTTCTCTCTAGAACTAAAACTTAGAATTAATCAAAAGTTATATTTTTCTCTATTTTATCAAATCTGTACATATACTGAATAAAAAGATAATTACAATAAATAAAATATCTTCAGTATATCTTCCATGTATATCTTCAGATTATCCAGCTGTTATCCTTTCATGCGAATCTTCATCATATAAGCAGTATTAATCATAAGCAGCATTAATACTCTGAGCAGTATTAACTCTAGCAGTACTAACCATGCTCAGCAGCATTAATCTTTTTCAAGCAGTACTAACCACTAGCAGTACTAACTAGTTAAGCAGTACTAACTTTGTTCAAGCAGCACTAACTTTGACTAGCAGTAGTAACACTCAGCAGTATTAACCTTTAAGTCTTCTAGCAGTAGTAACTTTGAACCAGCAGCATTAACCATACTTGATGAATTCTTCAGTTCCCAACAAAGAGCTTCCCTTGATGTCATCCTGTTTGAATTTATATTCAATAAGAACTTGACAAACTGATCGTTAGTCCAATAGAAATCAAGTAAAAATGCAGAATACTTGAAAGAAAAACAGAAATGAAATTTCCAAAATTTCTCCAAGTATGAAATTCACAAGTAAAAAAGTTCACACAAAATTCGCAAGAAATTCCTTCAAAAATAGCAAGCAATTAGAATTCGCAACAAATAACCTTCAGAATTCGCAAGCAAAGAAATTTGTAAGAATTAATCTTCAGAATTCGCAAGTATTACAAACAGAATTCGCAATACTCAAATCTACAAATTATGAGGAATTCGTAATAACCTGAGTACGAAATCTTCGCTTTTTGCAAGAGAGACACCTGCGAATTCTATCCTTAAAATTATCATAACTTTTCACATAAAGAAATCTGCGAATTCTTTTAAAAACTACGAATTCTTGGCAATATTGACTTCTGCGAATCCTAAATTTTCGTAAAACACACTCAGCGAATTTTGGAGAACTCTCTACACACAGATTTGCGAATCCTCAAGAATTCGCAATATTCACACCTGCGAATTTTACACTTAAATTTTTTTTAAAAACAACATATTCTGTGAAAATTAAGGATTCTGCGAAAACTAGGACTCTTCTTGCGAGTTCTTGTCAAGGTCTGCGAGTTCTTTAAAAAACTTGCGAGTTCTTCAGATCTGAGATGAAATATCGATCTGCTCTGCCCAAAACCCTATCTAGACTTCGAATTACAAATCCAAACTTCAACAAATTGATCAACAACAATTTTAGAACCTATTCCTACCAACTAATTACAACAAGATTCACACAAATGAACATATTGATCAATGACACAGTGTTCGAACATGTGAGACTCAAAAACCAACAAATTCTCAAATTGGTGAAAAAAATTACAGTGTAATTACGGAACAAATATATACAAACTCAGTCTAAAACATGATTCGACAACAATTCAAACAATTACAACTCGAAAAACTAACACAAATTCAGAAATGAATCTGAACTCGATAAAACAGTGTCGACAACAACTTTTCTTGATTTCTTGATTGAATCTGCTCTGATACCAATTGTTATTCCCAGATTTGTTCAAGTTCTCGATTACACAAACAAGATTTATCAATTACCTGTTTGATTAACCACAAGATTTAATTACAAAATGGATTGAATCACTTTCTCTCTCTAAAAACTCTCTCTGCGAATACAATAGTTCATACACTTGTTCTTACAACAACTTCTAATCACAAGTCTATTAAAGCAAAACAACAATACACACTTACAAATGCTAATACAAAGACATTGACTTTGACTTTATTTACACTTGACTTTGACTTTGCTTGAGAGTAGACTTTTGAGCTTTGACTTTACTTAACTTTGATCTTCAATCTACTATGATCTTGTATCCAACACATTTATGCTCTAACACCCTCTTTTTCATAATCAGCGGGGGAGGGATCTTTAGCAACAACAAAATCAACGACAACGGACTTGCGGGCATCAACCTCTAGCGCCTTTAAGCGATATTCGATCTTCGAAATGAGAGAGGTGTCCCCGAAAACAAAATCCGCAGCTAGTTGTAGGGACAACCGATCATCATCGATGAGGAAAGATTTAGGAAGAGGAGTTGGTTCCCTCAGTTTGGCTAGAATATCATCCAAAAGCTGATTGGAGGTATCAACCTTCCCACTAAGAGTTTTCACCTCTCCAGTGAGGTGATCAATGTGGCCACTTAAAAATTGAAGAGCCGATGTGTTGGACGCCACGTCAGTCTTCAAGGCTTTGACCTCATCTTGCAGTGCTCACAGCTGAGCGGCTTCAGCTTTGTTGGCAATGGAGGAGGAGAGGGTCTTTAATTCCTCACTGAAAATGTAATCCCAGATCAAATCAAGCAATTCTCAATTCAAAATCTACCAATATCAAAGTTTAGAGAGAGAGAGAGTAGAGTGAGAAAGTCGTATTCATAGATCTGATAGTGTAAAGCGTTACAATGAATTCTAACAAGGCATAAGGTATTTATACCACATGCTAAAACTCTCAAATAGTCCAACTAAAACTCTCAAGTACTTGAACAAACTCTCAAGTTGTACTTCTCTCACAAAGCTAAACTACTTGATAAGAAACTCTCATTAGCCTAAACATCATATTGACTTACAATTACATTAGACTTTGTTGACATTTCTTGACTTGACTTTTCCTATTAAATCTTGGATACAAGAATACACTAACAATCTCCCCCTTTGTATTCAAGATTTTTAAAAAAAATTGACATTAGTCTTCAGCGCTTGATTCTTCAACTTTTGTCTTTGACATTGAATCTTCAGTCTTTTAGTCTTTGAAGAATCTTGAAAAGTCTTTTGCACTTTGTATCTTTGGAAAGTCAACAAGTCTTCAATAAAGCTTTGAAACTTTTGAAAATCTTTGGAACTCCGAGGGATCTTTGAAAACTGTATCTTCATTACTGTAATCTCTGGATCGTCTTCGGAAAAACAAACTTTCACGAATCTTCTTCAGAATCTTTTTAAAAACTTTCATCTGGCTTGGACTTTCAGAGTCATCTTCACCATTTTCATCAGAAAGTCTTGTCTTTGAAATTGATCTTTGTAGATATCTTCCCCTTTTTGATGATTGTGAGCGTCATGATCATCAAAACTTTTCAATTTGAACACATTCTTTGATCTCCTCCTCTGTGATGAACTAACAATCTCCCGTTTATGATAATTTGACATTTTCCATCCTTTGATCTGAGTATCTGAATCATGAACTGTATATACACGAATCTTTTCAAATTCAGATATAATGAACTTGGTAACCCTGATTCAACAAATGAAACAGTTAGGAATGCCTGTCAGTAACAGAAAGTTACTGTGTACAACAAATGTACAATTTAAGGAGCTGTTTTGATGATGACTCCCCAGGACTTCCATTCAATCATTGAAAAACACAAGGTTTATCTATGAATGTTCTGACAGAAAAACAAATTTTCTGTGTGCTCGTGCTTATGTATGAAAGAATTTAGCACAATGATTGTGTTTCATAAGGCTAAAATTGTGTAAACTGTTGAGACAACAACAGGTATTACACGTACTCAATGTGCATGAAAGAGGTGCGAAGGTGGGGCAACTTTCCTTCTTTTTCAATATCTAAATCTTCCGAGAGAAGACTAGATAGCAGATATGCTGCGTCCCCAAAGAAAATGAAACATTTCTTTGTTAAGAAAGAAACGAGTGGTTGGTAGGGTTAATGCAAGAGTTGGCATGAGCTCACTGCCTGTTTCAATGATGGTCACCAAAGAATGTGAACCAATCAGAAGATGTGGTTGGCCGACTCAGAAAGTGTTTGGTGCAGAGTTCTAATATTCTTTTAACTCTCTTCTCACACCCTCTTTCTTTTTAACAATTTGCTCACTTCTAACCAAACTCTCATTTACATTTTTTCGCTCCACACAATGAGAAAAACTCAACCGGATGAGTTATCTCCCCCACTCTTTAATTTATGACCCCTCACCCCTCAATCACTCTAGGACAACTTATTGGGTGGGAAACACTGGTTTACGTGAATCCATGGAAGTTCTGTTTAAGTTCTCACATGAATCCCATGTAAGTCCTAAAAGAATAGTTGCTCAACAGTTTAACTTGAAAAGTTAAGCACAAAAATGTATGATAACATTGTCAAAATGTATGCTCATGAGATTTGAGCAATTGAACAATAAAGATCTCTCAAAACAAGGATATTGAATGAATTATTTGAAATCAAGAGAATTGTTTTGAGAATCTGACAATGTATCAATCAGATCAAATGAAATGGTTAGGGTATCAAAGAATTGGATATTTTGTTTATATGAACAAATATAAACAATTTAACAATGAAAGCACAAGATTTAGAAATGATGATTGATGCTCAACAACATTTGAAAGCAAACGAGAGTATTACCATTGAAAAATTGTTTCTTTATGAGACATGATAATAACAAATTCAAATGAAGTACTGAACCGGTGTGTATGAATACTTTACAGTATATAGACAAGATAATACGCAAGTATTGATCTTTGGAAACACACAGTCAGTTAAACATTAAAGCTCAATAATGAAAAACATTTAAAATCACACTTCTTAATTCATGAAATCTTTTGAGAATAGAGAAGTGGTTTGAACATTTAAGAAACTGTTTTTCATGCTTGAAAGTTGTTCTTCTTTCAAACAATCAGAGATCTAGATTAGAAGATACTTACATTTAAGCTCCCCCTCAAATCATGATATAAAGATTTAGGTCAGATAAGCTCCCCCTGGATATTTTCAAAATATCCTTATCTGAATATTGAAGAACGGGTCCTGATCTGTCATGTGATCAGAAGCCATAATCCTTTACAATAAAGTTCGGTTTTTGAACTGTTTTGTTCAAAAGCCTTTGTTCTTTGAACTTTGAAGAACGAGTCCTAGACTGTTTTGTCTAGAAGTCAATCATCATGCCCCCCTTAAACTTTGGGTGCCTGCAACACAGTTTTAGCTTTTGGTACCCACTGGTATTTGGGTCCTGAAGTGTTAGTTGCAGTTCTTGTGGGGGTTACATAATAAGAACCATACCAGTAATTGACAAAATTCTTACTTACAAAGTCATGTGCTCCACAGTAAGAACAACAAATCTTCTTTTGAGCAATATTGATCAAATGGTTAGTAGTATAATACATATCAGGATTATCAAAAGATTTACCTTTGTGTGCACTGTTCTTTTTGGCTTTAGATGTGGATGCATATGCTTTGTCTTTCTTCTTCTCATCATCTGAAGAACTCTTCACTCTCCAGACCATCTGATTTTTCTTCGAATTCTTTCTAAGAGATTTAATGTAAAAATTTGCTGAACCATCAACAGATTTATCATAAAATAGATTTGATGGTCTGATCTGATTTGATTTGACAGTTTGTGATTTGAAACTTTTCTTTTTCAAAACATTTTCATGTATAGAACTTGAAGCTGTTTTGGAAGAACAGACTGATTCTGTTGAATTAACAACAGGTGATTGGTCAATCACATTAGCTGTAATTTTTTCTGATAGTTCACTGTTTGTAGCTTCCAAGTCTTTTATCTTTTTGAATAGAATGTTTCTTTCAGAATTCAGTGTGTCAAACTTTTGTTTCAAATCATATTTAGCCATCTTTTCTTTTTTCACATCTGATGATAGAACAGTTATTTTGGATATGAGCTTAGATATCTCAGACTCAAAATGTGAACGTTTTTGCTCAAAATCTTTTTCCAAGTTATTGGTTTTTTCAGAAATATCTTTGAAAATCCCAGTATTTCTCTTTTCAGCATTTCTCTTTTCAAGCTCATAAGACTGCTTCTTTTCTTTGAAAATCTGTCTTTCTTTTTCAAGCAAGTCTTGTAAAGTAGAAATCTGTTTGGGAAACTTAGTTATTTTATTTTCAATAACTTGTCTTTCTTTCGCAAAAGTGTCTCTTTCAGTTATTATTATCTTTTCGAATTCTGACACTTGCTTAGAAAGTTTTGAACATCTCAACTCCAAATCCTTTTTCTCTTGGAGAGTTTTCTTAGAAACTTCATATGACTGTTGAGTTGAAGATGTCTTCAAATTTGATCTATCTTTATCTGCTTGGATGCTTTTCTTCAGTTCAGCATTCTGTATTTCCAACGCAGATATTTTGTCTTCAAAAGCCTTAAACTTGAGTTGAAGCTTAACTGATTCATCTTTCAGCTCAGATGATTTTTGTTCAGTCGTCTTCAGTTGGCTTCGAAGATTCGTGATTATAGACTCTTTAACCTAGATTGCTCTCTCAACAGTCTTTATCAAGTCATCTTTCCTTTGAATATCTTTCTCTTGCTCTATAATCTCTTTCTCTTTCTCTCTGATAATACCTGCAAAATCAGATTTAGCAATATCAGTACATTTTGCACAAATAGGAGTTTTATCATAATTTGATAAATTTAACTTCAACTCCTGAATCTGTTTGAGAAGCTTTGAACTTTGATTTTTCAGTTTGTCACATTCAATTTCTATAACAGATTTATTTAAAAATTGAGACTTTTCATTTCCATCCACTATAATAGGACATGTAACTATTATTTCAGATGAACCATCTTTAACAATAGTTTCTGTTTCTATTTTAGTTTATGTATCTGAAATAGTCTCTGCTTTAACAGATGTGTTAGTGCATTAATTGTATACAAGATTTAATTAGGAAAGTCTTGTTTAAAGCCTTTGTAATTGCATAGTCAAAGGAAGTCAATGAAAGTCTAATAGTGAGAAGTCAACATTAGTTTTAGAGGTGTTGAAGTACTTGAGAGTTTGAGTGGATCTTATTCAAGTTACTTGAGAGTTTAGTTGGATTACTTGAGAGTTTATTAGTTCCTATAAATAGGTCTTCCTTGTCTTTCATTAGAAGTAACTAGCCTGATTGTAATCCTTGAGAGAATCCTTGAGAGAGAAACCTTGTAACCATTTCACTTATGACATTAATACACATGTGATTTCCCCATGATTCTCATTGTTCTTTGATTGATTTGTTTGTGTGATTTGAGAGGAAAATATCATTTGGTATTAGAGCCATATTGATTATTGAAAATGTATATCCCAGATTACAATCAAGCAATTCAAACACTCTCAATCAAGAATATGACAATATTAAGATCTTAGAGAGAGAGTAGAGAGAGAAAGTAAATATGATGTCTTCATTAAGCTCTTACAACAATTACAATACTTAAACCTATTTATACCAAGGGTATAAAACTCTCAAGTAATCCAACTAAACTCTCAATTAACTTGAATAAGGTATCCACTCAAACTCTCAAGTACTTAAACTCTCAAGTACTTAAGCACCTCTAAAACTAATGTTGACTTTCTCACTATATGACTTTCATTGACTTCCTTTGAGTATTCAATTACAAGGCTTTTTACTAGACTTTCCTAATTAAATCTTGGATACAATTAATGCACTAACATTCTCCCCCTTTGTATTCAAGATTTAAAAAAAAACTTGACACTTGTCTTCAGCGCTTGATTCTTCAACTTTTAACTCTGACAACTTTGAACTTTGAAACTCTTTCTGAAGTTGTTGAAAAATCTTGAAAAGTCATTCACGATTAGCATCTTTGAATAGTCAACAAGTCTTGTAGACGAACCATTTGAAGTCTTGAAACAATACTTTGAAAACTTCTTTAATCTTCTTTGAAAAACTTCATCTTTGAAACTTTGAAACTTCGAGAAACTTGAGGAATCTTTGAACTTTGTATTTTCATCTCTTTGATCTCTTGACCATCTTCGGAAAAACAAACTTTCACGAATCATCTTCAGAATCTGTCTCTGAAACATAGTAGGCATCTGAATTGTCTTGAACTTTCAGAATTATCTCTTCTTGAACTTTCAGAATTATCTCTTCAGGATTATCTTCGCCATTTGTCTTTGAAATTGATCTTTGTAGATATCTCCCCCTTTTTGATGAATGTGAGCACCATAATCATCAAAACATCTTCAATTTCAACATTCTCTTTGATCATCCCCCTTTGTATTCAAGATTTAATAAAAAATTTGACATTAGTCTTCAGCGCTTGATTCTTCAACTTTTATCTTTGACATCTTTAAAACTTTGAAGCTTTTAACAATCTTCAGTCTTTCAGTCTTTGAAGAATCTTCAGATAAGCTTGAAAAGTCTTTCACATTGCATCTTTGGAGAGTCAACAAGTCTTGAACACAAATACGAATCCGAATTCTTAAAACTTTTGAAATTCCTTGAACCTTTGAAACTTCTTTGAAAAAATTCATCTTTGAACTTTGAGGAATCTCTGATCATGTATCTTCATCTTTTGTGATCTCTGGACCGTCTTCGGAAAAACAAACTTTCACGAATCTTCTTCAGAATCTTTTAAAACTTTCATCTGGCTTTGACTATAAGAATTATCTTCACCATTTTCATCAGAAAGACTTTTGAAGCATTTATCTCCAAGTCTTTGATTGAAATTGATCTTTCTTCAGAATCTTTCCGCAAGTCTTTTTGACTTTGACATCTTCTTTGGACATCTTCTTTGATGACTATCATTGAATCAGGCAGTGAGCCCATGCCAACTCTTGCAATTAACCCCACCAACCACTCGTTTCTTTCTTGACAAAGAAATGTTTCATTTTCTTTGGGGACGCAGCATATCTGCTATGTGGTCTTCACTCGGAAGATTTAGATATTGAAAAAGAAGGAAAGTTGCCCCACCTTCGCATCTCTTTCATACACATTGAGTCCGTGTAATATTTGTTGCTGTCTCAATAATTTACACAATTTGAGCCTTATGA
Source organism: Arctium minus (assembly GCA_954870635.1). Taxonomy (NCBI): domain Eukaryota; kingdom Viridiplantae; phylum Streptophyta; class Magnoliopsida; order Asterales; family Asteraceae; genus Arctium; species Arctium minus. The sequence goes on along the minus strand of OX941080.1, from coordinate 114,049,822 downwards.
AACACAATCATTGTGCTAAATTCTTTCATACACAAGCACGAGCACACAGAAAATTTGTTTTTTCTGTCAGAACATTCATAGATAAACCTTGTGTTTTTCAATGATTAAATGGAAGTCCTGGGGAGTCAACATCAAACCAGCTCCTTAAATTGTACATTCGTTGTACACAGTAACTCCGTGTTACTGACAGGCACTTCTAACTGTTTCATTTGTTGAATCAGGATTACCAAGTTCATTATATCTGAATTTGAAAAGATTCGGGTATATATAGTTCATGATTCAGATACTCAGATCAAAGGATGGATTACGTTGAATACATTTTCAATTGGTATCATGTTTAATTTAAAATGATGGATTACGTTGAATAATCACTTAACTTTATGACATATCATTGAAATCCACAACCAATGCCAAAAAGAACAGTACGCATAAAGGTAAATCTTTTGATAATTCTGATATATATTAATCGACTAATCATTTGATCAGGATTGCTCAAAGGAAAATCTGCTGTTCTTACTGTGGAGAGAATGACTTCATTCGAAAAGAATCTGCTCATAACTGATACGGATCTTACAGAATTACTTCTCAGATTTCTGATTTTAAAAGATATAAATCTAATGAGAGGTGGATTTCTAAATCTAACATACCAGGACCCAAATACCAGTGGGTACCAAAGCCTGTTAAATCTGTTTCGCAGGTACCACAGGTATAGGGGGAGCAAGATGGATGACTTCTAAGTACTACAACTTAGAACTCGGACTTCAATGTCAAAGACATTGGCTTCTAAACACTTCAGTTTAGAACCCGAACTTTAATGTAAAGAATTGTGGCTTCTGATCACATGACAAATCAGGACCCGTTCTTCAATGTTCAGATAAGGATATTATGCAAATATCCAGGGGGAGCTTAAAAGAAAATAACTCATTCTATCTTGATTTGTGGGGGAGCTTAAAGGTAAATATCTTCTGATCTTGATCTCTGATTGTTTGAAAGAAGAACAAATTTCAAGCATGAAAAACGCTTTTTAAATATTCAAACCACTTCTGATTCTCAAAAGGTTTCATCAATTTAGAAGTGTGATTTTAAATGTTTTTCAATTTTGAGCTTTAATGTTTAACTGACCGTGTGTTTTCAAAGATCAATACTTGTGTATTATCTTATCTATATACTGTAAAGTATTCATACACACATGTTCAGTACTTCATTTGATTTTGTTATTACCATGTCTCATAATGAACAAATTTTTTGATGGTAATACTCCCGTTTGCTTTCAAATGTTGTTGAGCATCAATCATCATTTCTAATCTTGTGCTTTCATTGCTAAATTGTTTATATTCGTTCATATAAACAAAATATCCAATTCTTTGATACCCTAACCATTTCATTTGATCTGATTGATACATTGTCAGATTCTCAAAACAATTCTCTTGATTTCATTTCATTCATTCAATATCTTTGTCTTGAGAAATCTTCAAAGTTCAATTGCTCAAATCTCATGAGCATACATGTTGACAATGTTTTCATACATTTTGTGCTTAACTGTTCAAGTTAAACTGTTGAATAACCATTCTTTTTAGGACTTACATGGGATTTGTGTGAGAGCTTAAACATAACTTCCATGGATTCACGTAAACCAGTGTTTCCTACCCCGGAAGTTATCCTAGAATGATTGAGGGGTGAGGGGTCATAAATCAAAGAGTGGGGGAGATAACTCATCCGGTTGAGTTTTTCTCATTGTGTGGAGCGGTAAAATGTAAAAGAGAGATTGGTTAGAGTCAAAAGAATATCAAAACTCTGCACCAAACACTTTCTGAGCCGGGCAGCCACATCTACTGATTGGTTCACATTCTTTGGTGACCATCATTGAAAAAGGTAGTGAGCTCATGCTAACTCTTGCATTAACCCCACCAACCACTCGTTTCTTTCTTAACAAAGAAATGTTTCATTTTCTTTGGGGACGCAGCATATCTGCTATCTGGTCTTCACTCGGAAGATTTAGATATTGAAAAAGAAGGAAAGTTGCCCTACCTTCGCATCTCTTTCATGCACATTGAGTCCGTGTAATACTTGTTGCTGTCTCACCAGTTTACACAATTTGAGCCTTATGAAACACAATCATTGTGCTAAATTCTTTCATACACAAGCACGAGCACACAGAAAATTTGTTTTTCAGTCAGAACATTCATAGATAAACCTTGTGTTTTTCAATGATTGAATGGAAGTCCTGGGGAGTCATCATCAAGCCAGCTCCTTAAATTGTACATTCGTTGTACACAGTAACTCCGTGTTACTGACAGGAACTTCTAACTGTTTAATTTATTGAATCAGGGTTACCAAAGTCATTATATCTGAATTTGAAAAGATTCGGGTATATACAGTTCATAATTCAGATACTCAGATCAAAGGATGGAAAATGTCAAATTAACATAAAGGAGGAGATTGTTAGTTGAATACAAAGGGGGATGATCAAAGAGAGTGTTGAAATTGAAGATGTTTTGATGATTATGATGTTCACAATCATCAAAAAGGGGCAGATATCTACAAAGATCAATTTCAAAGACAAATGGTGAAGATAATCCTGAAGAGATAATTATGAAATTTCAAGACAATTCAGATGCTTACTATGTTTTAGAGACAGATTCTGAAGATGATTCGAGAAAGTTTGTTTGCTTGAAGACTGATAAGAGATTACATTGATGAAGATACATGATTTTCAAAGATTCCTCGAAGTCTGCAAAGTTTCAAAGAAGTTTAAAGAGTTTCAAAGATTTGTTCAAGACTTGTTAACTTTCCAAAGATGCAATGTGAAAGACTTTTCAAGCTTATCTGAAGATTCTTCAAAGACTGAAGATTGTTAGAGCTTCAAAGTTTTAAAGATGTCAGAGATAAAAGTTGAAGAATCAAACGCTGAAGACAAGTGTCAAAATTTTTTTAAATCTTGAATACAAAGGGGGAGAATGTTAGTGCATTAATTGTATACAAGATTTAATTAGGAAAGTCTTGTTTAAAGCCTTTGTAGTTGCATAGTCAAAGGAAGTCAATGAAAGTCTAATAGTGAGAAGTCAACATTAGTTTTAGAGGTGTTGAAGTACTTGAGAGTTTGAGTGGATCTTATTCACGTTACTTGAGAGTTTAGTTGGATTACTTGAGAGTTTATTAGTTCCTATAAATAGGTCTTCCTTGTCTTTCATTAGAAGTAACTAGCCTGATTGTAATCCTTGAGAGAATCCTTGAGAGAGAAACCTTGTAACCCTTTCACTTGTGACATTAATACACATGTGATTTCCCCATGATTCTCATTGTTCTTTGATTGATTTGTTTGTGTGATTTGAGAGGACAATATCAAGATGTGTCAATGATATGTGGAATTAAAACAATATTCTCCAAATCTTTGTTGATCATATGTTTTCTCCACTGAGACTGTTTATCTGTAGCAGACATCTTGAATGATTAGCTTGATTATGAAAGATCGTTCCCAAACAATTCAGAACAGTTTAACTGAAAGTCAAACGTTAGATCACCACAAAAAAAATAATCTCTGAAAAATTTATAACTCTGAAACTTTCAAAGCAATGAAACTCTCAGATCACAGAACTGAAATTCGCAAACCAAAAGAGTTGGCAAGACTAGAACTTGCAGACTAAGTGGATTGGAATTCACAGATCAATTAAACTTGACCTTTGAAACTAAGTATACTAAAACTTGCAAGTCAAATGAACTCTCAAGCTTCACAGACTTCACAGATGCTTGAATTGAACTAGCAGACCATGAAACACACAGACTGTTTAAAAAACTCACAGATAACAGATAACAGATCACAGATCACAACAATTAAAACTGACTGTGTTTAAAAACCTACAAATCATTAAAAACTCACAAATCAAGTGATACTTGCATCAAGTGAAAATACTTGCATCAAGTGAAAACACAGATCATAAAATAATTGCAGACTATGTTCAAACTGTGAATTGAGATGTGTAAATCAAGTGAAAATGTCCAAACCAAGTGATACCAATCAATTACAAACTTGTGCAGATCAATTACAAACTGTGCAACACAAATCCTTTAAAATTCCAAGTCCTGTTTTATAAACTAAAATTAAAAGATAACAAGTTCTGTGTTATGAACTTGCAGGCTGTGCAAATGATTTGCAGACTGTTTGATGCAGGCTGAATGAGCTAAAACATTAACACTTACCAATCAAACAATCTTAACACTTACAAAACAAACACTTACAAACCAAACTGTGTTGAAACACAGATCCAAACAGTGCACACAAACTAAAAAACACAGATCCTTTAAACTTGAAACCTGCATACAGAATGATCAAGAAACCTGCAAACTGTTTACACTGGAAATCCGCAGACCGAATCACAGGCTGTGTAAATGAAACACTTAGAACTTTCAGACCGAATTTCCATGAACTTGAATTAGCAGGCAAAATTATTTACACTCACAGATCCAAAAACTTGAAACTCACAGGCTATATGAATTTGAAACTCACAAGCAGTGTTAATCAGAACTCAAACCACTTGACAAATGTGCAGAATATGAAAACTCAAATGCACAAATCATGAATTACACAAAAGTTTATGTTCTACAAATCAATTGAATTTAACACTTGCAGAATCCAAAGAACCAAAATTCTCAGTTACTTAAAACTCAATCAGAACCTGGTTGAATTGCAAATCGAATTGAAATGTGCAAAACAAGTTCCTTTGTGAAATCTCAGACTATGAATTCTCAGACTGTATGAGCTTTAAAAACTCGCAAGTAACAGAAAACCTCAAAATCGCAGATTAATTGAAAATCAATCAATCAAATGAAATTAAAAATCAAATATAACCCAGATCATTGAAATCTAAATCAAATAGAACTCGCAGGCTGTTCATGATTGGAACTCGCAAAGTTTATTGAACTAAAACGCGCAAATCAAATGCTTGAAACACGCAAGCCAGATCATGAAGAACTCGACCCAATCAATTAGAACTCGCAATTTATCCTCAAACGCGCAAATCAAATGATCTCAAACGCGCATGTTGAATGATATGAAACGCGTAAATCAAAATCAATTTGATTTCATAAACGCGCAAGTCGATTTGAGACTGAAACGCGCAAGTCGATTTGATTTCAGAAACGCGCAAGTCTAATGAATCAAACGCGCAAACTGAATTGATTTCAGAAACGCGCAAGTCGAATGGATGAAACGCGCAGACTGAAATTGATTTCAGAAACGCGCAAGCCAAGTCGATTTGAACAATGGAACTCGCAGATAAGGTCTTGCGGGTTTGCAGAACTCGCAGAAGCCTGTCTGCGTGTTTTCTCAAACTCGCAGATCAAAGTCTCGATTTCAACTCAATGCCTTGCGTGTTTTTCATGGCCACTTGCGTGTTCTTGATGGAATCTACAACATCGATCCAAGAAATTCAAATCTGCAAAATTGATTCTTGATATTACATCAATATAACCGAAATTCAATCCCAAACACTTTCTTATCACACTAAAGTATTAAAATCGCAGAATTAAGGTGCATTGGATCAAGAACAGTGTTCGATAATATTTTCCAACAAGATCCAAAAAAAAATTCAGAAATTGAATCTGATATTGTGGATAATCTGTGAAACTTTATGAATATAATGTGATTCTAATCTGCAATAGATCACAACTTGATCATTTTTACAGTCAATCAACAAATAACAATTGCTAATTTGATCCAACAATGAAAACTCAGAGGTTGTTCTGCGATCTTGAAAATTTCAGAATTCGATCCAATCAATTCAATTCAATTCAATCTACAATTCAGTTGATTAATCTGTGAACTAGAATGATTCTATGATATAAAATGAATCCTATTGAATCATTTTGCAATCTAAAATCAATCAAACACAAGAAAATTCGATTCAACAGTGAAGATCTAAGAAATCTGCGTTCTTAAAATTTTCAAGAGAATTTGACTCTTTGATCCAAAATTCCAGATTTCGATCTTGTTTTCTGTGCAAATCTTTTCTGAAAATTGTTTGGTATAGCTCTGATACCAATTGAAAATGAATTCCCAATCTTAGAGAGAGAGAGTAGAGAGAGAAAGTTCCACACGTTTATTGATATTACAATGAAAGTTCTTAGTTACATGATTAACAAAGAAACATGGTATTTATACCAAGGACTAAACCACATGCTTAAACCACAATGCTAAACAAGATAATATCATATTGACTTTGCTAACTTTGACTATCTAGACTTTGACATTGTTGACTTTGCTAGAATTGACTTTTCACACTAAATCTTGGATACAATTTTATACACTAACACTCACAAGCAGTGTTAACTGCTGATGTGTTGGTGTTGATGGAGGCGGAAAGAGAGTCCACATGGTGGATAACCTTGTTGAGGGAGGCATCCAAAGTGGCCAAACTAGGACCTGTAAAACACGTTACTTTTTTAGCAAAGGATGGCTTAGGCTTATTTAGTAGGTTGGGAAAAGTGTGTAGGGTTTGAGGAATACCTGATGTATCAAACATATTGAAGAATTTCATGTCCTTTTCAAAGAGAGAAAGAGGCATATTTTTTTTGATGAGAACCTCCGAGAGGGAGGCCATCAGGTCCTAGTGATGCAGTTGTAAAAACTGGCTGCTGTAAAAGAGAAATATTAGAAACCAAAGAAGTAGAAAAATAAAGGGATGAGAGTGAAGGAAGAGCACTGGTGATGCTTGAAATTACCTCAGCAGTGCTTGAAGGCACTGAGAGTATGGGGGTAGACACCAGTAGTGATTCAGTGATGAGAGGCACTGAAATGGTTGAGGTTGCAACTGTAGATGAGCGGTCCACAAAATCGTCTAGAGTTGTCTGTTGAGAGATCAACCCTGTTGACGTTTATTGAGAGGCAAGGTCTGCAGACTTCTTGGCCTTCTTCGAGTGACCATGAAGAGCTGTTGATTTGCATTTTGAAGGGGTGGTGGTAGCAGTGGGGATAGCCGAGGAGGGAACCATCGACGTAGCTGCTGAAGCCGAAGAAGTGGAGGAGAGAAGAGAGCGAAGAGTAAAAAGACTTACCTTGTTTTCGGCAGGGATGAGGATGGCGTCAAGTATTCTGGAGCCTACCTTAGAGAGCTGGCAGTCTGACTCATTGGGTAGAGATCCTTCAGCATGAACTTGAGGAAAGCTGAGATGAATCGGACGTAGGGAATTTTAACTTCCCTCTCAGTCTTCTCGACCTTTGTCAGTAGGTTGTCAAAGATGAGTGCAACATAGTTGATGTTCCTCCCAGTGATAACGGGGAAACCCATCTGGAGCTGAACCTTGCTGGCTTGATCCAGCGACCCCATTTTCCCACTCATGCATTGGATTATGTGGGTAAACACATAGTTGAGCTCAGAAGGCATCTTTGCCTTCAAGATCTTGGTTAGCCTTTTGTCAGGGACGGTGGTTCTGGGCTTGAAGTCCCATTGGTACCCCATCAAGTCTAGAAACCTAATAAGCTATTCTTCTATAGGGAGGGCCTCAAAACCTTCATTGGTTTTGGAAGGGAAGCGCAGAACAGTGTGGATGGCAGTAGAAGCGATGGTCGTAGTGCCATGTTGGGTTTGGAAGGTGATAGCAGGTATTTTGTTTCCCTGCTTGGTAGTGACATCACCCTTCTCAGCAGTGTACCAGAACTGCTGCAATAGAACCTGGGAGGGAGGTGGAGCAACTTTCAGTGCATAGGAAAGTGGGGAGGCCTTTAGAAAATCCACAATGTATTGGATATGGAGGAAGGCTTCTTTGCAGGGAAGTCTAGCAGTGACAAGTAGTTGTTGGGATGCAACGATTTTGAACATGACGTTCTTCGATTTGATGAGGTTGTTTGAGATGCCATTGCTGAAATGACATATAGAATGATAGAATAAAAGATTTAGAAAGAACTTGATATTGAAAATTTTACCATTTTCCTTTTTAAGAAGGAAACTTGTAAATGAAGTTTTCCAATATATATGAAGATGAAAAGAAAATGTTCAGTTTCCTTTTTAAGAAGGTGACATGAACAGTCTTAAAAACCAAAAGGTTTTTGAGTAAAAATCATGAAGAAGATGATTTGAGAAAAAAACAATTTTCGATCAATAAAAAAGAAGTTTTAATGATCAAACAGAATGTTTTTAAGAGGAATTAAGGATAATAAGAACATGTTCTTGAAGTTTGGAAGATGAAACTTGGTGTTCTTGGGTTCTTATAATGCTTTGAATGCAGAATGTTGTTTTTGCCTTTTTGAGTATTATGTACGCGTAAAAGAAAAAACTATGAAAGTGTGAGGTTTTTATATGAGAGAGTGAGGAGAGACAAAGAATGTTGAGCGGGAAAAGAAACTCATCATGACACAGACACATCCCTTGAATTTTATTGGTCAAGAAGTGCAACGGACGAACGTGTCCGAAAGAAATGTGTGCCATGGATTGCCGTTCAAATGACGTTACAATAAAAAGTGTCTTGTCATTTTTAGGGATATCTATGAAGGAAAGTTAGGGATAACATTTTATTTTGAAGAATCACTGATAGGAAAATGTCAGTGATAAGTGTTTATTTTCAAAAAGTTTTTAACCACTTGAAGAAAGTTAGTGATTAAGTTTTTGAGTTCTGAAAAACTTCACGTTGAATAAGATTTAGTGAGGAAAGATAAGAATACATACCTGATAGTCAGAGATATTTTGGTCAGGGATTATGAGATGAACAAGACATAATTTTATTACTGACTTGATGCATGAATGCTGAAGAGTTAATCTTCAAGGTTCACCATTCCAGGCTCCTTGATGAGAAAGTTGAACCTTGTCTCATCAAGAGGTTTGGTAAAGAGATCAGCTAGCTGATAGTCAGTTGGAATAAAATGAAGTTCTATGTCACCATTCATCACATGATCTCTAATAAAATGATATATAATCTCAATGTGTTTTGTCTTTGAGTGTATCACTGGATTATTTGCTATAGCGATGACACTAGTGCTGTCGCAATAGATTGGAATTTTGGACAGCTAAAGGTCATAGTCTAATAGTTGATTTCTCATCCATAAGACCTGAGCACAACAACTTCCAGCAGCTACATACTCAGCTTCAGTTGTGGAAGTGGATACTGAGTTTTGCTTTTTTGCTTGTTCAACTTACCAACTTTCCACCTAGGAGTTGACATCCTCCAGTGGTACTTTTTTATCCACTTTATAACCTACAAATCACGATCTGAATAGGCAGTTAGATCAAACCCAGAGTATTTGGGGTACCAAAGACCTAGGTGAGGAGTTCCCTTTAGGTATCTGAAAATTCGCTTGACAACGATCATATGGGATTCCTTGGGTTCTAATTGTTATCGTGCACAAAGATAAGTAGAATACATGATATCAGGTCGGCTCGCTGTAAGATACAACAGGGAGCCTAACATTCCTCTATAGGCAGTGACATTGACAGGATTTCCAGAGGGATCCTTGTTTAATGTTAGCGGGGGTGCCATAGGAGTTTTTATCGCTGAAGTTTGAGTAAGATCAAACTTTTTCAGTATATCTTTAACATAATTACCCTGATGAATGAACATGCCTTTATCAGATTGTTTGATCTGAAGTCCAAGGAAGTAAGTTAGCTCACCCATCATGCTCATTTTATATTCTTTCTTTATTCTTTCAGCGAATCGAGTGCACAAAGATGTGTTAGTAGAACCAAATATAATGTCATCAACATATGTTTGAACAAGAATAATATGACCTTTTATCTTCCTGAAAAATAGAGTGTCATACCAAGCCCGAGCGGCTTGTTTTAACCCATAGAGAGCCTTATCCAACTTATAGACAAAGTATGAATGCTTAGGGTCAGAAAACCCTAGGTGTTGTTCAACATAGACTTCCCCAGTGAGCTTTCCATTTAAAAATGTTTATTTAACATCCATTTGATATACAATGAAGTCTATGTAAACTGCATAGGCTAAGAATAATCGAATTGCTTCGATCCTAGCCACAGGGGTAAAGGTTTCATAATAGTCTATGCCTTCCTATTGTCTGTATCCCTAAGCAACTAGTCTATCTTTGTTGCGGGTTACAGTCCCATTCTCATCTAACTTGTTTCGATACACCCATTTGGTTCCTATAACAGTTTTGTCAGATGGTCGGGGAACGAGATTCCAAACTTTGTTTCTTTCAAACTCAGTCAACTTTTCTTGCAAAGTGCTGACCCAGTTTGGATCCTGAAGGGCATCATCAATCTTCTTAGGCTCGAGAAGAGTGAGAGAAAGTTAACAAAAAGACAAATGTTACCTGAGCTTCGTTGAGTCTCAATACCTCAATCTAGATCACCAAGGATTTGATCAATAGGGTGATTTTTGGTCCATCTCTGAGTGGGGGCGTAAGTATCCATTTCCATTATTCGATCAACAATGGGAATATTCACTAATGAAGATGCTTTACCATGAGGTTCACCAGTTGTGGAGGTTCAGGTTGAATATCATTCACTGAGAGATATTCAGAGATGATAGGTAATTCAAAGGTTGGAAGATCAGATGGTGATAAAGTGTTTAGAGGAACAACTAAAACCCATGAGGTGGATTCAGTGTTAGAAGGTATGGTGTCTGGATCATCATCAGTGTTAGAAGGGTATACATGACGATGTGAGTTGAAGAGAGGTTCACGGGGAGTTTGGTTCACAGGATTTCGATGGAATCTGAAGGAATTGGAATGATCAATTCCATTGACCAAATTCCATGCAGGCGTTTGGTTGCCTATGGAATGGAATTGAATTCCAAACATTCCACCATTCATGGATTTGGTCATTCCATCACAATTGAGAAGGAATTCAATTCCATTCCATCCCATTTTTTCGAAAAGACAAAACTACCCTCATCTTCCCTACTTGATTTACCCAAACCTATATGAACCTATGTCGACTATCGTCGATCTGAACCACCGCCAACCACCACCAATCTGAACGACCACCGACCACTACCGGTCTAAACGATCATTAACAACTATCGACCACCACCGGTCTGAACCGCCACCGACCACCACCGTTCTGAACTGCCGTTGGCCCTCACCGATCTAAACCGCCGCCGACCACCACCGTTCTAAACCGCTACCGACCCTCACCATTCTGAACCGCCGTCGACCCTCACCGTTCTGAACCGCCCGACCACCGTTCTGAACCGCCGTTTTGAACCACTGCCGACCATTACTGATCTGAACCACCGACGACCAACACCGTTCTGAACCGCCACCGATCTGAACCATCATTCTGAACCGCTGCCGACCACCACCGATCTGAACCGTCACCGACCACCACCGATCCGAACCAGCGCCAACCACCACCGATTTGAACCACAATAGTTGGATTTCGATTTCAAAAGTTTTAAAAAGGGTATTTTGGTCATTTACTAATATTTCATTTAAGTCCAAAACTACATTATGTGAACCAAACAGACAAATTCCAATTCCCTTAACCAATTCCGTTCCAATTTCTATCAACCAAACAAGTGATCAAACCTGATAACTTTCCATTCAAATTCCTTCAAAGTCAAATTCTTTTGACAGATTCCATTCCATCCAACAACATTCTGTGAACCAAACGCCCCCTCAGTTTCCCCATAATGAGAAAACATCCAGGCATTGAGTTCTTCATTATCAGCGATAGGTTTAGAGTTCGCTGATCTGGATTCATCAAAAGTGATGTGGATTGTTTCTTCTACTGTTTGGCTTCTCTTGTTGAAGACCCTGTAGGCTTTGGATTCATCAGGGGACTGCTTCACTTGTAGACCAAGGAAGAAATTCAGTTCACCCATCATGCTCATCTCGAATTGAGTCTCCATAATTTTTGAATTTTTTTTACAAAACCTAGGATTTGTAGAACTAAATACTATGTCGTCTACATAAATCTGGATTAGAATTAAGTCTTCACCTTGCTTTTTTAGAAACAGAGTAGTATCAATCGTATCTTTTTTAAAACCAGAAGCAAGTAAGAATTGTGTCAAAGTATCATACCTCGCTCTCGGAGCTAATTTTAATCCATACAATGCTTTGTCGAGAACGTAGACATGATCAGGATATTGTGGGTTCACGAAGCGTTCGCGTTGATTTTCGTATATCTCTTCATGCAGAATCCCATTAATAAATGTCAACTTGACGTTCATTTGATCCACGTTACAATTCTTATGGGCAACACAAGATAAAAAGACACGAATGGCTTCAATTCGCGCCACCGGAGCAAAGGTCTCGTCGTAGTCAATTCCTTCTTGTTGACAATACCCTTTTGCTAACAAACTGAATTTATTTCTGACAACAATTCCTGCTTCGTCTTTCTTGTTTCTGAATACCCACTTTGTTCCAATAACGGATTTATCCTTAGGTCTGGGTATAAGCCGTCATACTTAATTTCTCTCAAATTGCAGCAGTTCGTCTTGCATGGCAAGGATCCAATCGGGATCTTGTAACGCCTCAGAAACTTTCTTCGGTTCAATTGCACTGAGGAAACGAGAGTATAAACAAAAATTTGCTGATGCAGCTCGCGTTTTGACACCACTTTCAATGTCACCAATAATGTTGTGTAGGGGGTGATCTCTTATCCATCTAGTACTACTCGGTAGGGGTTGAACATTGATCCGATTATTCTATTAATTATAATCATTAGTGATAGAAGGTACAACTTCATAAATAACCTTCGGTACTTCTCCAGTTTGTAATTCTGATTCAGGTAACTCTGGCATAACAGATGAAGTGCTAGGGACTTCATCTCCAGAGTTGTTATCTGTAGACACAAAAATATTATTAGTTTGATCAGAATTGTTTGGACTAGTAGTATTTGAAGAAGTAGTGATGGGTTTGGATGGTCCAGAAACATCAACACTAGTATCAGGGACCACTAAAGATGATGTGGATACATTGGATTTATCGAAATCTGCACAGATATCCATGAATGCATTAAAGAAAAGTAAATCTAACTCAGACGTAGAAGAGTTTGAGTTAGAAGACTTAGTCTCGTTTAAACTGGGTTCCACTCGGGCTTGAGTAGAAGCCTTTTCCTTAAGACCGAGTCCTGAACTGTTGTGTTCAGAAGTCGTAGTCAGATATTCATCAAAGGACACGTGTATGCTTTCCATGACCATTTTGATTCGTTTGTTGTAGATCCGATAGGCTTTGGAAGTTAACGAATAACCCAAGAAATATCCCTCATCGGCTTTCTTTTCGAATTTTCCAAGACTGTCACGGTCGTTGAGTATAAAGCATCTGCAACCAAAAACACGAAAAAAATTTGACACTAGGTTTTCGATGATTAATAATCTCATACGCCGTTTTTTGTAACCGTTTTGTGATGATCTTTCGGTTCTGAGTAAAATATGCAGTGGCAACGACTTCGTCCCAAAGATACAGAGGTAGTCCTGAATATGCGAGCATTGTTCTTGCAACTTCCACCAGAGTTCTGTTTTTGTGTTCTATAACGCCGTTCTGTTGTGGCGTACGGGCGGCAGAAAAATTATGAGAGATTCCTTCTGACTGTAAGAAGCTTTGTAGGGTCTCATTCTTAAACTTTGTACCATTATCGCTCCGTAGCTTTTGAACAAGTAGTTGAAGCAGAACTTGAATCTTTTTAATGAATGCAATTATCAACTCAGGTTCTTCAGGCTTTGCTCTCAAGAACTCCAACCATGTGTATCTTGTGTATTCATCGACCATTACTAGAATGTATTTCTTTCCATTGATGGATTGAATTCCCCATTGGCCCATAAAGGTCCATGTGAATCATTTCGAGTGGCGATTTGCACGAAGATTCCATCTTAGCTTTGAAATCGCAGGCTGGGCATAAAGAATCTTTTTCAAATCGCATCTCAGGTAGACCTTTGACCAAGCCTTTTCTTGCAAGTGTATTTATAGCTTTGAAATTCTTATGTGAGAGCCTTCTATGCCAAGTCCAGCTTTCCTCTTTCGATGCTTTGGCTATCAAGCAAACGATTCTTGTAGCTGATGGAGTTGGAAAGTTGACTGCGTACAAGTTTCCATTTCTCTCACCCTTGAATATTTCAGAACCATCATGATCTTCAATGTGTCAATGAGTTATAGTGAACCTAACATGATAGTGATTGTCGCATAACTGGCTAGTACTGTATAGACTGTGATCTAAGCCTTCTACGTACAATACCTTCTTAATGGTTACAGTGCCATTTGTTAGCATTCCATATCCTCTGACATATCCCTTAACAACAACATTCGTAAAGCCAACGGTTCCAGCAGGTTGATCAACATAATTATGCAGGAGATGCTTGAATCCTGTCATGTTTCGTGAGCATCTCGAGTCTATAAACCACAAATGACAGGCCTGCAAAAGGAACAACTACTTGGCTTTAGGTACCCATATACAGATGGGTCCTTTGTTGTTAGCATCTTTCAATTTATGAAAATCGTTGACCGTGCCCTTAATTCTCCATTCATAACGAGGCTTCGGCAACCATTTCCAAACCATTTTCACATTTACATCTTTAAAATCCTTTTTTTTTGAAAATTTATTTTTCTTAGCCTTGAAAATATGAATTGGTTGAGACGAAGCTTTGGAAAATTACTTAGCATGAGACAAGCTTTGAACTTTCTTGTTCTTTGGAACAATGGAGTGAAATGAGAATGACTTAGGGGCTGTTTGGCAGTTGCTGAATGAAAATGTTCAGTTTCCTTTTTAAGAAGGTCACATGAACAGTCTTAAAAACCAAAAAGGTTTTTGAGTAAAAATCATGAAGAAGATGATTTGAGAAAAAAAAACAATTTTTGATCAATAAAAAAGAAGTTTTAATGATCAAACAGAATGTTTTTAAGAGGAATTAAGGATAATAAGAACATGTTCTTGAAGTTTGGAAGATGAAACTTGGTGTTCTTGGATTCTTATAATGCTTTGAATGCAAAATGTTGTTTTTGCCTTTTTGAGTATTATGTGCGCGTAAAAGGAAAAACTATGAAAGTGTGAGGTTTTTATATGAGAGAGTGAGGAGAGACAAAGAATGTTGAGCGGGAAAAGAAACTCATCATGACACAGACACATCCCTTGAAATTGATTGGTCAAGAAGTGCAACGAACGAACGTGTCCGAAAGAAATGCGTGCCATGGATTGCCGTACAAATGACGTCACAATAAAAAGTGTCTTGTCATTTTTAGGAATATCTCTGATGGAAAGTCAGGAATAACATTTTATTTTGAAGAATCACTGATAGGAAAATGTCAGTGATAAGTGTTTATTTTCAAAAAGCTTTTAACCACTTGAAGAAAGTTAGTGATTAAGTTTTTGAGTTCTGAAAAACTTCACGTTGAATAAGATTTAGTGAGGAAAGATAAGAATACATACCTGATAGTCAGAGATATTTTGGTAAGGGATTATGAGATGAACAAGACATAATTTTATTACTGACTTGATGCATGAACGCTGAAGAGTTAATCTTCAAGGTTCACCATTCCAGGCTCCTTGATGAGAAAGTTGAACCTTGTCTCATCAAGAGGTTTGGTAAAGAGATCAGCTAGTTGATAGTCAGTTGGAATAAAATGAAGTTCTATGTCACCATTCATCACATGATCTCTAATAAAATGATATATAATCTCAATGTGTTTTGTCTTTGAGTGTATCACTGGATTATTTGCTATAGCGATGACACTAGTGCTGTCGCAATAGATTGGAATTTTGGACAGCTAAAGGTCATAGTCTAATAGTTGATTTCTCATCCATAAGACCTGAGCACAACAACTTCCAGCAGCTACATACTCAGCTTCAGCTGTGGAAGTGGATACTGAGTTTTGCTTTTTTGCTTGTCCAACTTACCAACTTTCCACCTAGGAGTTGACATCCTCCAGTGGTACTTTTTCTATCCACTTTACAACCTACAAATCACTATCTGAAAAGACAGTTAGATCAAACCCTGAATCTTTTGGGTACCAAAGACCTAGGTGATGACTTCCCTTCAGGTATCTGAAAATTCACTTGACAACGATCATATGGGATTCCTTGGGTTCTGATTGATATCATGCACAAAGACAAGTAGAATACATGATATCAGGTCGGCTCGCTGTAAGATAAAACAGGGAGCCTAACATTCCTCTATAGGCAGTGACATTGACAGGATTTCCAGAGGGATCCTTGTTTAATGTCAGTGGGGGTGCCATAGGAGTTTTCATTGCTGAAGTTTGAGTAAGATCAAACTTTTTCAGTATATCTTTAACATACTTACCCTGATGAATGTACATGCCTTTATCAGATTGTTTGATCTGAAGTCCAAGGAAGTAAGTTAGCTCACCCATCATGCTCATTTTATATTCTTTCTTTATTCTTTCAGCGAATCGAGTGCACAAAGATGTGTTAGTAGAACCAAATATAATGTTATCAACATATATTTGAACAAGAACAATATGACCTTTTATCTTCCTGAAAAATAGAGTGTTATCAATTTTGCCACGCTCAAAATTTTCAGTGATAAGGAAGGAGGAGAGAGTGCCATACCAAGCCCGAGGGGCTTGTTTTAACCCATAGAGAGCCTTATCCAACTTATAGACAAAGTATGAATGCTTAGGGTCAGAAAACCCTAGGGGTTGTTCAACATAGACTTCCTCAGTTAGCTTTCCATTTAGGAATGTTGATTTAACATCCATTTGATATACAATGAAGTCTTTGTAAACTGCATAGGCTAAAAATAATCGAATTGCTTCGAGCCTAGCCACAGGGGTAAAGGTTTCATCATAGTCTATGTCTTCCTATTGTCTGTATCCCTAAGCAACTAGTCTAGCTTTGTTGCGGGTTATAGTCCCATTATCATCTAATTTGTTTCGATACACCCATTTGGTGCCTATAACAATTTTGTCAGATGGTCGGGGAACGAGATTCCAAAAGTTTGTTTCTTTCAAACTCAATCGGCTTTTCTTGCAAAGCGCTGACCCAGTTTGGATCCTTAAGGGAATCATCAATCTTCTTAGGCTTGAGAAGAGTGAGAGAAAGTTAACAAAAAGACAAATGTTACCTGAGTTTTGTTGAGTCTCAATACCTCAATCTGGATCACCAAGGATTTGATCAATAGGGTGATTTTTGGTCCATCTCTGAGTGGGGGCGTAAGTATCCATTTCCATTATTGGATCAACAATGGGAATATTCACTAATGAAGATGCTTTACCATGAGGTTCACCAGCTATCAGTTGTTGAGGTTCAAGTTGCATATCATTCACTGAGAGATCTTCAGAGATGATAGGTGATTCAAAGGTTGGAAGATCAGATGGTGATAAAGTGTTTAGAGGAACAACTAAAACCCATGAGGTGGATTCAGTGTTAGAAGGTATGGTGTCTGGATCATCATCAGTGTTAGAAGGGTATACATGACGATGTGAGTTGAAGAGAGGTTCACGGGGCGTTTGGTTCGCAGGATTTCGATGGAATCTGAAGGAATTGGAATGATCAATTCCATTGACCAAATTCCATGTAGGCGTTTGGTTGCCTATGGAATGGAATTGAATTCCACACATTCCACCATTCATGGATTTGGTCATTCCATCACAATTGAGAAGGAATTCAATTCCATTCCATCCCATTTTCTTGAAAAGACAAAACTACCCTCATCTTCCCTACTTGATTTACCCAAACCTATATGAACCTATGTCGACTATCGTCGATCTGAACCACCGCCAACCACCACCAATCTGAACGACCACCGACCACTACCGGTCTAAATGACCATTAACAACTATCGACCACCACCGGTCTGAACCACGACCGACCACCACCGTTCTGAACTGCCGTTGGCCCTCACCGATCTAAACCATCGCCGACCACCACCGTTCTGAACCGCCACCGACCTTCACCATTCTGAACCGCCGTCGACCCTCACCGTTTTGATCCGCCCGACCACCGTTCTGAACCGCCATTTTGAACCACTGCCGACCATTACTGATCTGAACCACCGACGACCAACACCGTTCTGAACCGCCATCGATCTGAACCATCATTCTGAACCGCTGCTGACCACCACCGATCTGAACCATCACCGACCACCACCGATCTGAACCACCGCCAACCACCACCGATTTGAACCACAATAGTTGGATTTCGATTTCAAAAGTTTTAAAAAGGGTATTTTGGTCATTTACTAATATTTCATTCTAAGTCCAAAACTACATTATGTGAACCAAACAGACAGAGATAGTCTTAGCTCGACATTGTCAAGCCATACTATCTACCAAAATTTATTTTTTTCCAATTCCCTTAACAAATTCCATTCCAATTTCTATCAACCAAACAAGTGGTCAAACCTGATAACATTCCATTCAAATTCCTTCAAAGTCAAATTCTTTTGACCGATTCCATTCCATCCAACAACATTCTGCGAACCAAACGCCCCCTCAGTTTCCCCATAATGAGAAAACATCCAGGCATTGAGTTCTTCATTATCAGTGATAGGTTTAGAGTTCGCTGATCTGGATTCATCAAAAGTGATGTGGATTGTTTCTTCTATTGTTTGGCTTCTCTTGTTGAAGACCCTGTAAGCTTTGGATTCATCAGGGGACTGCTTCACTTATAGACCAAGGAAGAAATTCAGTTCACCCATCATGCTCATCTCGAATTGATTCTCCATAATTTTTGAATTTTTTTTACAAAACCTAGGATTTGTAGAACTGAATACTATGTCGTCTACATAAATCTGGATTAGAATTAAGTCTTCACCTTTCTTTTTTAGAAACAGAGTAGTATCAATCGTATCTTTTTTAAAACCAGAAGCAAGTAAGAATTGTGTCAAAGTATCATACCTCGCTCTCGGAGCTTATTTTAATCCATACAATGCTTTGTCGAGAACGTAGACATGATCAGGATATTGAGGGTCCACGAAGCCTTCGGGTTGATTTTCGTATATCTCTTCATGCATAAACCCAAATGTCAACTTGACGTCCATTTGATGCACTTTACAATTCTTATGGGCAACACAGGATAAAAAGACACGAATGGCTTCGATTCGCGCCACCGGAGCAAAGGTCTCGTCGTAGTCAATTCCTTCTTGTTGACAATACCCTTTTGCTAACAAACTGGATTTATTTCTGACAACAATTCCTGCTTTGTCTTTCTTGTTTCTGTATACCCACTTTGTTCCAATAACGGATTTATCCTTAGGTCTGGGTATAAGCCGCCATACTTTATTTCTCTCAAATTGCAGCAGTTCGTCTTGCATGGCAAGGATCCAATCGGGATCTTGTAACGCCTCAGAAACTTTCTTCGGTTCAATTGCACTGAGGAAACTAGAGTATAAACAAAAATTTGTTGATGCAGCTCGCGTTTTGATACAACTTTCAATGTCGCCAATAATGTTGTGTAGGGGGTGATCTCTTATCCATCTAGTACTACTCGGTAGGGGTTGAACATTGATCCGATTATTCTATTAATTATAATCATTAGTGATAGAAGGTACAACTTCATAAATAACCGTCGGTACTTCTCTAGTTTGTAATTCTGATTCAGGTAACTCTGGCATAATAGATGAAGTGCTAGGGACTTCATCTTCAGAGTTGTTATCTGTAGACACAAAAATATTATTAGTTTGATCAGAATTGTTTGGACTAGTAGTATTTGAAGAAGTAGTGATGGGTTTAGATGGTCCAGAAACATCAACACTAGTATCAGGGACCACTGAAGATGATGATGTCGATACATTGGATTTATCGAAATCTGCACAGATATCCATGAATGCATCAAAGGAAAGTAAATTTAACTCAGACGTAGAAGAGTTTGAGTTAGAAGACTTAGTCTCGTTTAAACTGGGTTCCACTCGGGCTTGAGTAGTAGCCTTTTCCTTAAGACCGAGTCCTGAACTGTTGTGTTCAGAAGTCGTAGTCAGATATTCATCAAAGGACATGTGTATGCTTTCCATGACCATTTTGATTCGTTTGTTGTAGATCCGATAGGCTTTGGAAGTTAACGAATAACCCAAGAAATATCCCTCATCGGCTTTCTTTTCGAATTTTCCAAGACTGTCACGGTCGTTGAGTATAAAGCATCTGCAACCAAAAACACGAAAAAAATTTGACACTAGGTTTTCGATGATTAATAATCTCATACGCCATTTTTTGTAACCGTTTCGTGATGATCTTTCGGTTCTGAGTAAAACATGTAGTTGCAACGACTTCGTCCCAAAGATACAGAGGTAGTCCTGAATATGCGAGCATTGTTCTTGCAACTTCCACCAGAGTTCTGTTTTTGTGTTCTATAACGCCATTCTGTTTTGGCGTACGGGCGGCAGAAAAATTATGAGAGATTCCTACTGACTGTAAGAAGCTTTATAGGGTCTCATTCTTAAACTCTGTACCATTATCGCTCCGTAGCTTTTGAACAAGTAGTTGAAGTAGAACTTGAATCTTTTTAATGAATGCAATTATCAACTCAGCTGCTTCAGGCTTTGAACAAGTACTTGAAGCAGAACTTGAATCTTTGTGTGTGAGTTGTAATGAGCTTAGAAGGTTTGACCTTGCTTGGTCATGTTGATATATATAAGCAAGTCTTTGTTTTGTTTCTAGTAGACGTGCAAGAGAGTAAGTGTGTGAAAGTGAAGGTGTAATATTGGTGGTAGTTGAGAGAGAGTAAGAACACACACAAAGAACACACACATACGTGAGATCTGTGACTAGATATTAGATCTGTGATTAATTGTAATTCATGTGATTGATCTAATAAAAGTGTTTGTGTCAATCTAAATGTGTTAATGCTAGTAAATCTTGGGCCACAATTGGTATCAGAGCCAAATCCGTTTGAAAATCAAGAAAATGTTTTGAGTCAACACTGTTCACGTTACTATTCACGAAGTCAAAATCAATTTTGATTTTTAGTGGAATTTTTGAGTTGAATCTGATTAGGTTATGTTCGAATTGTGAAACCGATCATGTCTGTATAATTTGGTTCACGAGTTTCACGTACTGTCAGGATCGAATTCTCAACAAGAATTATGAATACTCAGAAACAATATCAAAGAAGTTGCGGAATAACACTTTGATATTCAATGTAACAGTAAACAAACAGTGAGTATGATTAAAAACTTATAAACTTGTATTGAATGATTAAAATCACAAGATTGCACACTCAACCTCAATCTTGAAGAACAGACTCTTTCAAGACGAATTCTACTTCTCTAGAATTAGGAACTATGCCTTGAGGTTGATTTTCTCTCTAGAATAAAACTTAGAATAAATAATAATTAAAAGTTATCTCACTATTCTAAACTAAACAATATATATACTGAAGATAAAAGATAATTACAGTTTATACAATATCTCCAGAATATCTTCCATGAATATCTTCAGCTTTCCATGTTTATCTTTAACCACGATCTCTTCATCATTATCTTCACATTCTCTTAGAAGCAGCATTAACTGAGTGTTGGCAGCATTAACTACTAAGCAACACTAACTTCTAGCAGTACTAACTATCTAAGCAGTACTAACTTTGTTCAAGCAGCACTAACTTTGACTAGCAGTAGTAATACTCAACAGTATTAACTTTGAAGTCCTCTGGCAGTAGTAATTCTGAACTAGCAGCATTGAAGACTTGTTCACATCTTCAGTTCCCAACAATCTCCCCCTAACTTGACTTTTAGAAAGAGAAGTCAAGTTCTTCAAATGCTTCCAAAATCTTCATTGATCTACTCCAATGTTAGGATCCAGTCCCGTACTCTGATTTATAGTTCTCTGAATTAAATACTTTGCCATTTCTGAATTTGGTGCACAACCCAACTTCTTATTTAACATGGCATGAAGCTTTAGATTTGTATGGTTGTATACCCTATCCACCAAGTAATACTCCATGTGAAAAGTATCCAATGCCAGTTCGTAGACTCCACTCCTTTCATATAGAGTCCATCCTCTAACAGCTTCAAATACATCTCTTATCAAATGCTTTACTGCTTCTGGTTTGAACAACATGCACAAATATTCCATAACTAACTTCACAATTGGTAACCCTGGAGCTGTCAACTGATCTGCATGAACTTTCATCCCCACTTCAAACATTTCTTCCAAATCAGATCTTGAACACTCTCTAACAATTTTGTTCCAGGTGCTGTAGACTTCATACTTCTCATCCTTTATTTTCAATCTAATGTACTCTTTTCCATCCACCTCCATAGTATCCCAGTGGATAACTTCAGGAGGTTTGAATCCAACAGGTTCAGCTGAAATAGGCTTTGGAATTTTATCCATTACCACCATGTACATGTTTACATCTGAACTCTGTGGTACTTCTTGAGTTTCAGCCTCATTCTTAGGTGCCTCTTCTTCTTCAGCAACCTTTTTCTCTTCTTCTACTCTAGGCTTCTTTACAATCTTCTTTCTTTTAGCCATCATTTTAGTTCTCTTCAGAGTCTTTTGAACTTACCCTAAAGTAGCTTCCTTCTTCTTTTCTTCCTTTTTCTCTGCCTTTTCTTTGATAGGAGTTCCCTCTTCACTTTCAGGGAATGGTTGATTAATATTCACATCATGTCTCTCCTTGGCCTTCTTTTCAAACTCCACTCTATCCTTTTCATTACTCTTCAGCTTCCCCATTTCTTTCTCATAGAGATCCTTGATTTGATTAAAAGTCATCTTCACAAACATTTCTTTCTTTACACCAATTGCACTCCTTAAGAAAGTTATCATTTTGTTTCTTTCCTGAGTGGCAAGGTAAGTTTGTGAAGGTCTTCTCTTCTTAGCACTTGTTCTGGCCATCATAGCCTTTCTCAATCTCATTGCTCTTTGCTTTGCCTTCTCTGTTTCCAGCCCTTTCTGGAATGCTTCATTTAACTCATTTGCAAGTGCTCTGGCCATTTCTCTGTCTTTTTCAACCTGCTCCTTTTCTGCTTGATCTAACTCTTCTTGTACTTTCTTTGCTAATGCTTCATCTGACTCAATCATCTTTTGCTTTTTAGATGGTTGATCAGATTCTATCATCTTTGCTTTTCCCTTTTTCCTTGCATCTGCAGCCATTTCTTTCTTCTCTATTTTCTTTGCTCCCCCTTCATTTATGACCACTCCCTTTGCTTTGGGAGTGTCATTCTTTGCTTTGATGAGCATTTCAGCTACTTCAAGCTCTGTTGGTGTTAACTCTGTTACTGCTGCTTGTGAAGTTTCAGCAGCACTAACAGTTTCTGCTGCTTGTTTTGGCTCAGCAGTAGTAACCATTTCTGCTTCTTTAGTTGTAACTGCTACTGGTGTTGTTTCTGCAGATTTCTTTTCTTCAACAAACTCCCCCTCAAACTGTTGATCTATCTGTTCTGAGCTAGAATTCTCCCCCTTTTTGGAAGCATGGACATTTTCTATGTTGGTTGCCTCCTTTCTCCTTCTGAGAACAAACTGACCTCTTCTTTTCTTGGCCATGAGCTTTCCCACCATTTGTTTGAGTTTGGAAATCTGCTGTTGTTGGGAGAGAACCACTTGCTGCAATTCTTTGATATCCTTTCCTTGATTAACCACATCAACATTAATGTTGGCTAATGCTTCAATCAATTCCCAGTAAGTATATTTATCCTCACCTTCTTTAGGTGTTTTACCCACCCTTGAAGGATCCTTGGAAAGTTTTGCCATCAATTCATCAGTGTCAATTCTGTCCTCACCCTTTTTGGATGTTTTGCCAATCCTTGAGGGATCCTTGGATCTTTTGATAGTGGCCTTCTGCCTAGCAGAAGCACCAGCTACCCCCTTGGTTTCTTGGCACCGGGGTCCTTTGGTTGATTTCTCACCCAAAGTTGCCATGGGGAAGGTCTTAGAGATGTTACCACTGACCTTATCTGTGCTAGCAGAAGTAGTGGCAGCCTTCTCACCCATATGCTCTTCCTCCTCCTCAGAGAGCACCTCCTTGGGGTTGGGAGACACCCTTGTGGTTTCCCATGTAGATATTCTCTAAGGGAGAATCATCCCTTAGAGGGCTTAAAGGCTTAGGGGTTGATGGTACAAGAAGGGAAGGAGCCTTCTTTACCTGTTTCCTTTTGTAAGTTTGGGTGATTGGTGAAGTTGGTTTATCAAGAAGAGACTGGGGAATTGATTTAGAGTGTAAAGGTTGGGATTGGCTAGCAGTGGGATGATCTAATGAGGGACTTGTCCCTGCTGCCATACCTTCTTCAGTGTGGGACACCACCATCATTGTAGAGAACAATGGGGTGTCAACTCCTTCCGAGTCCAGAGGGGATCTTTTCATGTTTGAAAAGACCTTACCTTTGGGAATTTTTGGTACATATACCCCATCAATTCATGGGTTATTACTTCTTGTACAAACCTGGGGTACATATAAAAACTCTTTTTACTTCCCAGGTTTGAGACAAGATCATTAAAAAGCATTTGGGAAAAATTATACTTTCTGGCAGTGGCTAAGCATACCAAAGCATAAGCAATGGTGCTACTGAACTCACTCCAGCCAGTAGTCTTTTTAGAGATACAGTGCATAAGGGTATGGACAAAGAAACACCATTGAGGTGAAAATTTTGCTTTTGAGAACTTGAACACACCCAATGGGCCTCCATACCCCATTCTTGTAAGAGTAGAAAACAGTTCATCATTAGAGATAGAAGTTATACCAGAGGCATCGTCTAGACGTAGACTGATGCGAATTACCTCTTCAGTAAATGTCAAGGGTTTGTCACACACCCTTGTCTTGATCATTTGCACACCATTCTCAGTAACAATGGTGGCATTTGCCCATAATTGCGTTTGATGCTCGATATAGATGGATGGCGATACAGTGAGAGCATGGGCAATATGGCTTGTCTTGAGGAAATCCACAATCTGGTGGAAACCAGCGGCCTGTTTGGGCTTCTTTAACATCGCGATTTCATTGTGCTCGTCTATGAATGCCATTGATGCCATTGATCTTGAAGGTCTTGCCTGAAAACTTGGAACTTGAGAGAGAAAGGGTTTAGAGCGCAAGTGAACAGTATGCAAAGAGTCGTTATGAACTTTTAGGCGGGCAAAGGGTATTTATAGTATTCGGGATATAAGAAGTATTAACCTAGAGCAGTATTAACTAACTAGCAGTATTAACTGAGAGCAGTATTAACCACTAGCAGTATTAACTAACTGGCAGTATTAACTGAGAGCAGTATTAACCACTAGCAGTATTAACTAACTAGCAGTATTAACCACTAGCAGTATTAACTAACTAGCCGTATTAACTGAGAGCAGTATTAACCACTAGCAGTATTAACTAACTAGCAGTATTAACTGAGAGCAGTATTAAGCACTAGCAGTATTAACTAACTAGCAGTATTAACTGAGAGCAGTATTAACCACTAGCAGTATTAACTGAACACTAGCAGTAGTAAAATTGTACTGGCAATACTAAAACTATACTGGCAGTATTAATCATACTTACACTTTTAAGCTTTGTGAAGGACTGAGTACTGTTATACTTTTCCTGAAAAAGAAGATTAGGACCACCAAGAATAACCAATATATAGGTATTGAACCACTTTTTAAGTAGGAGCTTATTCAGAGTTGATCATTCCCACACTTGTTACCAAGAAAGTGAATCTACCCACATCAAATGCTTTGGTGAATAGATCAGCAAACTGGTTAGCAGTATGAACTTTTACAACTTGAATAAGTTTCTTTTCATTGCAGTCTCTTATAAAGTGGTACCTGATTTCAATGTGCTTTGTCTTTGAGTGCTTGACAGGATTATTAACAATGCTAATAGCACTGCTATTATCAATAAAAATTGGAGTGTGTAGAAAGGTTACCCCATAGTCCAGCATTTGATTCTGAATCCATAAGACTTGAGAACAGCAACTTGCAGCTGCTATATACTCTGCCTCTGTTGTAGATGTGGACACTGTGGTTTGTTTCTTGCACTGCCATGACACTAGTCTTGCACCCAAAAACTGACATCCTCCAGAAGTAGATTTTCTGTCCAAGTTTGCTCCACCTAGATCACTGTCTGAGTATGCAAGCAAGTCAAAAGATGAGTCATGAGGATACCAAAGCCCCAATCTGGGTTGCCCTTTGAGATATCTGAATATCCTCTTAACAGCTTGATAGTGAGATTGCTTTGGCCTAACTTGGAATCTTGCACATACACAGACTGGAAACATTATATCTGGCCTAGAGGCTGTAAGATACATGAGAGAGCCAATCATGGATCTATAATGATGAACATCCATATCCTCCCCCTCAAGATCTGCTGTTATTTGCTTGTGTGTCTCCATAGGTGTGCTGGCAGGTTTTGAATCTGAGAAACCAAACTTGGTTAGAATATCCTGCACATACTTGGACTGACTGATAAAAATACCATCTGACTTCTGTTGAACTTGGAGTCCAAGGAAGAAAGTAAGTTCCCCCATGGAACTAATTTTGAATCTTTGATGCATTAGTTCCTCAAACTCCTTGCACATATTGTCTTTTGTGGATCCAAAGATAATATCATCAACATATATTTGGACCAGCAAGATATCCTTCTTCTTTCTCTTGATGAATAAAGTCTTATCAATGACTCCTCTTTCAAAGCCATTTTCCAAGAGATAGGATGACAGAGTGTCATACCATGCTCTTGGTGCTTGATGCAGTCCATAAAGTGCTTTCTTTAGTTTGTATACTTTGTCTGGATAGCTTGGGTTCTCAAACCCTGGTGGTTGACAGACATATACTTCTTCTTCAATTGATCCATATAGAAATGCACTTTTGACATCCATTTGATAGACTTTGAATTTCATATAAGAAGCATAAGCCAGGAATAATCTAATTGCTTCTATCCTGGCTACAGGAGCAAATACTTCTTCATAATCTATTCCCTCTTCTTGTGTATACCCTTGAGCCACCAACCTTGCTTTATTCCTTATTACTATGCCTCTTTCATCTCTCTTATTCCTGAAGACCCATTTTGTTCCTATTGCTCTTTAGCCTTTAGGAAGGTCTACCAGATCCCAAACATCTTGCAGCTTGAATTGCAGTAGCTCTTCTTGCATTGATTCTATCCAACTGGACTCTTTCATAGCATCATGTGCCTTCTTAGGCTCAAGCTGGGATAAAAAACAAGAGAGCACTGTATGCTGTTGGTCTTGCATTTCTTGCAGCCTGCTTTGATTTCTAGTCATCATAGGAGAAGATAGATCTCCTATTACCAGCTGTGGAGGATGATTCTTTTGAATTATGGTGTGATGACTAGGTTCTTCATTAAGTCCCACCTCTAGATTTGAGTCATTCAACTCCACTGGGTGTTTTCAGCAACTACTTCTGGGTCTTTATCTTCTTGACTCTCCTCTTCTCTACTTTCTTCTTCACTCTGATTTGGTCCAGTAGATGGTTCCTTGTCACAGTCTTCAATAGAATCCACTGTAGGTATGGGAAAGATCACAGATTGAGATATACTGTCTTGAACTTGTGTAGTTCCTGATCCTTCACACCCTGAACCTGCATAGTCATTACTACTGAAACCAAAAGAGTTAGTTAGTGAATCAATGTCAAACAGCCACTGAGGACCAGACCCAATAGGATTTGGTGTATTCTCATTGCATTTGACATTGTCACTTTCTTCAATTATTCTAGAAGAAGAGTTAAAAACTCTGTAAGCCTTACTCTGAGATGAGTAGCCAACAAGAAATTCATCATCTGCTTTGCTATCAAACTTACCTAAGTGAGATTTGGTATTGAGAATAGTACAAGGACACCCAAAAGGTTTGAAAAATCCAATAAATGGTTTTCTTTTATTTAAAAGCTCATATGGGGTCTTGTTCTTTGGCTTGACCACTAGAACTCTGTTTTGGACATAACAGGCAGTATTAACTGCTTCAGCCCAGAAGGTAATTGGCAGTTTTGAATCATCCAACAGAGATCTAGCAGCCTCTATTAGTGTCCTATTTCTCCTCTCAGCAACTCCATTCTGTTGAGGAGTCCTAGGGGCACTATATTGTCTCTCAATGCCTTTCTCTTCACAAAAGGTGTTTAGATCAAAATTTTTAAATTCAGTCCCATTGTCTGATCTAATGACTTTTATTTTTTGATTAGTTTGGTTTTCAATTCTTAGGATAAAGGATTTGATCAGTCCACTTGTCTCATCCTTAGTCCTTAGAAAATATACCCAGGTAAATCTAGAGTAATCATCAACAATAACTAAGCAGTAATATTTCTTGCCTATACTCATAACATTTGTAGGACCAAACAGATCCATATGTAATAACTGGAGGCAATAAGAAATAGTATTTAACTCTTTGGTCTTCTGAGAAGTTTTGTGTTGTTTGCCTTTAAGACAAGCAACACAATGATCATCACATGAAAAGACTTTTGATGGTAAACCTCTTACAAGGTTGTTTTTAACAAGTTTGTTCATTGTCTTGAAGTTCATGTGACACATCCTTCTGTGCCAAAGAGAGGATTCATCCACAGAAGCTTTAGATACAAGACAGTTCAGGGATGAATCACTAGAAACGTTGTCCATATCTAGACAATAAACATTGTCCTTTCTTGGAGTTCTAAGTAGTATCATGCTTTCATCAACTACTTTGAACCCTGGAGCAAGGATCATACACTCTGTATTAGTAAATAATATGCTATGTTGTTTGTCACAAACCTGTGATACACTTAACAGGTTGTACTTCAACTGATCAACATAGTAGACATCCTCAAATGTTATCTTACCTTTTGTAACATTACCTTTTCCACTTATTTTACCACCAGTAAGATTATCTCCAAAAGCAACATGTCCTCCATTGATATGCTTGAAATCCTGAAGGCATGACATATTGCCTGTCATGTGCCTAGAGCAACCACTATCAACATGCCATATGCTCTTCCCCTTGAGCTGTTGGTTGCCCTGCACATAAGATAAATCAGTTAGTATGAAATAGGAACCCAAGCCAAAGTGGTCTTGGGTACCCCTTTCTCATCAAAATATTTACATTCTTTCTTGACAAGATTTTTAAACTTTGACTCCTCATTTCTGGAGTACTTTGTCACAATGATGGGTTTGGAAACACTTTTGCTAGAAGCAGTACTGGTTTTAGAAGTACTAACTGCCTTAGCAGCACTTGCATGCTTAGCAGTACTAACCTTGTTAGAAGTAGTAACTGTGTTAGCAGCAGTAACTGTGTTGGCAGTATTAACCTTTGAAGAGGTACTAACAGTATTAGCAGCATTAATATTTTCAGCAGTACTAACACTGGTAGCAGCAGTAATGCTTCCAGCAGCACTATCCTTGTTAGCAGTACTAATAGTTTTAGTGCTTCTAGGCACCCACATTTTAATACTTTCTTTTAAAACCTTTTTCCTCATGGGGCCTTTGGTTTCAACAGATTTCTTAACCACATGTTTCTTTCCAGCCTTCCTATAACCAACAGGTTTTTGCACAAATCTTTGAAAGTTCATCTGTTGGTTAATAGGGTTAAAGAAACAGTACTTAGCCAAATGGTTTAACTTTCCACATATGAAACAAGGCTTTGGTCTATTGATTTTACTCAGATCAATGCCTTGTTTTTGTGCCCATTGGTTATTCCAGTTTCTCTGATTTCCCCTTGGTTTATCATGTTTTTGGGGCTTAGATTTATTGCATGCACACTGCTTGCAAGGGATAGGGTTCACAACAGTGGTTTGCTTATAGTGAACCTTCTTGTTCTTTCCCTCAGTCTTCTCTATCTCATTGGACTTGATCCAATGCTTACCACATCCCTCATTGGTGATTATGTGGTTTTCTATAGGAATCTCACCACTCACAGTGTTGTCTTTATCCTTGACAACTTCTTTCTCAGTTTTATCCTTAACAACTACTTCATCTAAGGGATCTATCTCAGTGGCTCCCTTAGGTAGGTCCTTCCTATCCTTTGTTTCTAACAAATCTGAACTAGGAGGGATGTAGTTGTTGTTATAGGGTGGTGGTGTGGTATTGTACCCTATTCCTCTTTTCAGTTTATCATGAATCTGAGTTTGTAGCAAAGAATCCATTGCTTTGGAAGCATTGGAAAACTTTTCTACATCTAGTTTGACTTTAGCTAGCTCTCCTCTTAGCTTTTCACTCTCTTCTTTGGATCTGGTCAGTTGAAGTTCTAAGTCATTCTTCTCCCACTTCCATTAGTTTGTGTCATAAGAGTGTTGAAGCTCATTGGCTTGAAAACCCTTAATTTGCTCTTCAAATCTCTCAACAATCCTCACATAATCTTTTATGTCCTTTTCCAATCTCTTAAGGTCATCACTCATGTTCTTGTTGTGATCCCTATACCTTTTAACAGTGTTAATGCAATTTGGAGAACAAAGATTGGAGGTTACCTCTGTTGGGAGATCAGACACCTCTGCCATTAGAGCTTGGTTTTGAATGGCCTCTTCAGCTTGATCACTCCAATCAAACCCCATACCTTGTTGAGAGACAAGGGCTTGTGCAGAGTTTCTGTTATTATTGAAGCTTCCAGATTGTGTCTGCTGTTGGTTGTTGTTGTGAGACACTCCACTTCTGCATTCCCTAGCAAAGTGTCCCTTTTGATGGAATTTATAGCATTCCACCTTAGACTTGTCAAAACCTGCTCCATCTTCTCTTCTTTGGGAGAAGTTGTTCCTCCCAGTTCTTTTGATGAACTTCTTAACTCTCATAGAGAGCATGGCCATCTGCCATTTAATGTCCATCTCTTCAAGATCATCTGGATGGAGTTGTTCCAAGTCATCATTAATAAGAGAAGAGTTTCCATGACTGGCCAGAAAGGCTTCAAATACAGTTTCAGTGCCTTTCTCTTGATTTGCTCCATTGGCAGCATTAACTGATTCAGGATTGGAAGTAGAATCAATTGATGCTGAAAGGAGTGCAGCATTGTGAACATACCCAGAAGGCCTCTTCTTAGCCTCTACCTCAGATTCAAAAACTCTTAGATCATTATATAGATCATCAAGTTCCTTTTCTTCCAGTTGATCATTCTGTCTAAAAGACACAGTATACATGGTCCATTCATCACTCAGGGACCTTAGGAATTTCCTGTTTAGATCATCTTGATCAATTTGTACTCCCACTGTAGCTAGTTCACCAAGAAGCTTGTTGAACCTGTCAAAGGTTTGAGTCATGGACTCATTCTTGGTTGACATAAAGTTCTCATATTGTTCCTTCAGAATGGCTTTCTGATTTCTCTTGGTACTTTTGGTACCTGAGAATCTCTTCTCTAGAGCATTCCAGAGCATCTCAGCATCAGTGCAGTTGCAAAACTGATGTTGATATTCATTGGGAATAGCCAAGAGCAAAGTGCTCAAGGCTTTCATCTCTGTCTGTCTAGTCTTTCTTTCAGCATCAGTTTTTGGTGGAGTTCTCTTTCCATCTGCACCAATCTTTCCTGCTTCAGAAGGGCCATTCTCAATGATGTCCCACATAGAATAGTCAGTGAGGAGTATGTACTGCTTGATTCTGATCTTCCACATATCGAATTCATTGGGTCTGAGCATTGGAACCTTTGAGACCAGAGTACTGTTTGATTCTGCAAAGTTTTCCATGATGAATGAATAGATGTTTCTGAGAGAACTTGCTTTGATACCACTTGTCAGGATCGAATTCTCAACAAGAATTATGAATACTCAGAAACAATATCAAAGAAGTTGCGGAATAACACTTTGATATTCAATGTAACAGTAAACAAACAGTGAGTATGATTAAAAACTTATAAACTTGTATTGAATGATTAAAATCACAAGATTGCACACTCAACCTCAATCTTGAAGAACAGACTCTTTCAAGACGAATTCTACTTCTCTAGAATTAGGAACTATGCCTTGAGGTTGATTTTCTCTCTAGAATAAAACTTAGAATAAATAATAATTAAAAGTTATCTCACTATTCTAAACTAAACAATATATATACTGAAGATAAAAGATAATTACAGTTTATACAATATCTCCAGAATATCTTCCATGAATATCTTCAGCTTTCCATGTTTATCTTTAACCACGATCTCTTCATCATTATCTTCACATTATCTTAGAAGCAGCATTAACTGAGTGTTGGCAGCATTAACTACTAAGCAGCACTAACTTCTAGCAGTACTAACTATCTAAGCAGTACTAACTTTGTTCAAGCAGCACTAACTTTGACTAGCAGTATTAATTCTACTAGCAGTAGTAATACTCAGCAGTATTAACTTTGAAGTCCTCTGGCAGTAGTAATTCTGAACTAGCAGCATTGAAGACTTGTTCACATCTTCAGTTCCCAACACGTACTGTTCTTGAATCAATTTGATGATGTGTGTGTTTTTAATCGAAATTGCTTGTTAGAATTGTGTTCGAAATGTGTTGGTGAATGAATTGTCAAATTTTCAGATCGAAATTCGAAGTCTAGATGAATTTTTGGTGTGATTTTGATCGAGTTTAGAGGTTTGCGTGTGTTCATCAGAGTTTGCGGGTGTTCATCTTGGTTTGCGTGTGTTCATCCTGGTTTGCGTTTCATTCATCGTGATTTTCTTAGAATTTGATCTGAACTTTGCGGGTTCTACTTGAATCGCAAAGTGTGGTTTCAATAGTTTCAGTGTATTTTGCGTATCATTTCACAAACGCAAAGTGTTGTTTGCGTTTCACTCATGAGAATATCTCACAAGGTTTGCACATCACGACACAAACGCAAGTTAAGGTTTGCGCTTCAAATCACAAACGCAAACTGACTTTTGCGTTCCACATCACAAACGCAAAGTAAGATTTACGTTCCTTAGCACACACGCAAAGTGAGTCTTGCGCTTCATAGCACAAACGCAAAGTATCTTTTGCGTGTCTTAGCACAAACGCAAAGTAGCGTTTGCGCTTCACACTGCAAACACAAAGTAAGGTTTGCGTTCCTCATCACAAACGCAAAGTAGCGTTTGCGTTTCACACTGCAATCGCAAAGCTAAGGTTTGCGTTTCACACTTCAAACGCAAAGTCAAGATTTGCGTACCATACTTCAAACGCAAAGTGTGGTTTGCGTTTCACACTATTCACACGTTTTGCGTTTTATTCTGAGGTGTACTTAATTTTTTTTCTGAAAGTTTCTTGATTTGATTGGATTTAAAGATATTTACTAGCTAATATTTTTCATCTTGTGAAGGTACATACATTTTTCAATCATGGCAAATGAATTTCTCTCTATGGGATCTCATCTGAAGCCTCCGGTCTTGTTTGTCGGAGATTATTCACAATGGAAGAAAAGAATGATTCAGTTCTTAAATCTAAAGAGCAGAGATTATATGACATCTATCATAGATGGTCCGGGAAATCCACAATCATTTGTACCTGGACAAGCAGCAACAGCTACATCACCAGAAATCCCAGATCGATATGTGTCAAAACCATATCAATTCTTTACTGATGGGGAAAAGGCAAGACACAAGCTAGATGAAGAGGCACTTATCTATCTCACTATGGCAATCACTAATGATATCTACAATCGCGTAGATAGTAGGGAATCTGCAAAAGATTTATGGGATGAATTGGAGAAACAGTTCCAAGGATCAAAGAAGTCAATTCAAACAAAGTTGAATCAGAGTATAAATGCATATGAAGGTTTTCATGCGAAAGAAGGAGAGACTTTGTTGGAAACATACAATCGCTTTAATGTGATTTTGAATGATCTAAGGAGAAATGGAATGAACAAGTCAGAATCAGAGATCAATTATAAGTTCATCAAGAACTTGAACCCAGAATGGAAAAGCTATGCTATCAACATTCAGATGACTAAGGACATGGCACAAGAAGATGTCAATGATATCTTCACAACTTTATCTCAGCATGAGGATGAAGTAAAGCAGATTGGTGCTGAAAAGAAGATGGTCAAAGATTCTCTAGCCTTAATGTCTGAACGTAAGAAAGGGTCAAGTTTCAAGTCCAGTTCTTCTTACAGATCAAAGTCAAGGAAATCCAGAGCTCTCCTAACTGAAGTCACTGA
Organism: Arctium minus; assembly: GCA_954870635.1. Lineage (NCBI taxonomy): Eukaryota > Viridiplantae > Streptophyta > Magnoliopsida > Asterales > Asteraceae > Arctium > Arctium minus. The sequence goes on along the minus strand of OX941080.1, from coordinate 114,016,022 downwards.
TTCAAGCACTGATAAGTCTTCTACTGAAAGTGAAGAACATTTAGATGAGGATATGCAACGATTTACTGAAAATCTGGCTCTTCTCACAAAGCAGTTTAAAAGCTTTGGAAAGAACAAGTACAAGCCGAAATATGAGAGTTACAAGAAAGACAAGTACAAACCGAGATCTGAAAAGAAGTATGAGAAAAGAGGAGAGAAAAGAGATGAAAAGAGAGAAGAGAAACGAGAAGAGAAGAGAGAAGGAAAGAAAGAAGAGACTGAGCCAAAATATGGAAGATGCTATAACTGTGGAAAACCAGGTCATTTTTCCAAGGATTGCAAGTTCAAGCGTACAAAGAATTCGGAATATTATGCTCGGAAAAACTCTTTTAGCAAAGAAGGTGGAAGATGGTCAGAACTTAATGGCGGAAGAAGAAAATTGGTTGTACAAGAGTTCTGATGATGAATCTGCACACTTTACTCAGGTGTGTATGATGGCCAAAGTGGATGAGGATATTGGATCATCTTCTGATCATTCCGACTGTGGTTCCGAGGTACGTATTCAATCCTTAAAAGCTCAAGTTAAATTCATGAAAGAAGAGTTTAAAACTTTAAAAGGCAAACTTAGTCATGAAAGACAAACAATATTGAACTTTCGTGATGAAAATTCAATGTTGAAAGATGTTGTTAAGGAAAAAGAATCTGAGAAAGATTGTTTGAAAAAGGACAAAGATGTTTTACATTCAAAAATATCTGAGCTTGAAAGAGATCTTGTAAACTTAAATGCTGAAAAAGGTGATTTTTAACTAAAATTTGAAGCGTGTTTTCGAGAAAGAAACGAGGCATATTGTAAGATCAAGCAACTGGAGGATTTAAATCTAAAAAGAGGACAGACTGATCAAACATTAAATCTTTTAACAAACAAACTCTAAGATGTCAGATTTTATAATGTTAAAAAAGGTTTAGGTTTTGAACCAAATACTGTTTTGAAAAGAGCACCAGAAAATTTGTATAATTTTGATAAAATGGGCTCTATTTCTACAAAACCTGATATTCATTATACTTTTGTAAAAGGTAAAAGTGTGAATAATGATGAAACTTCATCTTGCGCTGATTCCATTTCAAGTTTAAAATATGTTGGTTTTGCTTATAAAGATTTAAATGAAAGTTACAAAACAAGAAAGATAGAATTTAGTGAATTTACGTCTCTATTTTCTTCTTGTTTACCAACAGAATCAACCAAGGTTGAAGAAAATAAAACTGAATCTCAGTGTCAGTTTGATGAATCTGATTTAGAAACTGATGTTGAGAATCAAGTGTTATTATCTGATTTATTCACGTCTAATTCTTCAAATGGATCAAAAAGTGAAAATATCATGAATCAAAACCTTCATTCTGATTTTTCAAAAATTATGACTGAGGAGATCTTTACAGAAATGATGAATGCTTCAGATCCTGTTCCTATTATTGAAAAGATGGAATCAAACTCTGAGGTAAATCAAGCATCTAATTTTGAGAAACAAATCACAGATCTTCAAAAGACGATTGAAGAGTTAGAAGATGAGAATGTTGATCTCAAATTCAAACTTGACAAGTCTTCTGAAGAAAACAGAGAACTCTCTAGAGAGTTAAATATTTTAAAAGATGATTTGTTTCAACAAAATCTAAAGGAGAAAAAGATGTTTGACTCTACAAACTGGAATGTTCATTCTAATCCAGAGTTTGATACTGTTAACTCTAAAACTTCAGTTGTTTATACTTCTATTCCTGAATATCCTCCGAGTATTTTTGAGAAAGGAGAAGCTTCTTGTAATTCAAAGCCAAAATCATCTTCTTCAAAGAAAACTAACAAGATTTTGTTTCCTGTTTCAGATGTAAAAAGGCAAAATGGTAAAGGAGAAAGGATGAAGAATGTGAAGGAAAATAAAGTTGCTAAAAATAAATGTAATATCAGTGATAGTGGTAGTTTGATGTGTAAAAATTCAAACGTTTCCAAATGTCAAAGTTGTATGAATGATTGTACTTCATTGGATAAATCTAAGCTTTTGACATTTGCACGTAAGAATTTTATTTGCAAACACTGTCATGATAATGCATTTATCATTTCTTCTATTCATCCTAAATCTAAAGTTACCAGAAAAACATCTCATGTCAAATCAGTTTCAAAATCCTTAACTCATCAGGGTTAAATTTTTCATGCTAAGATTGATCATTTTTCGAAAAAGAAAACATTTCATGAGCTTAATGTTAAAATGGTATGGAAATGGGTACCTAAGCCTCGCTATGAGTGGCGAATTAAGTCTAAGGTAGATGATGTTGATAAGTTGCAAAAAGCTAACAAGGAAGAACCCATCTGGATATGGGTACCTAAAAAGAAATGAGTTGTTCTTTTTGCAGGCCTCGCATACATGGTACATAGATTCAGGATGCTCGCGACATATGACAGGTTTTAAGCATCTACTTCACAATTATGTTGAGGAACCTGCCGGTAATGTAAGTTATGCAAATTCTGAGGTTACTGGATACATTCGAGGACACGGATCATTAACAAATGGCATCGTGACAATAAAAATAGTACTATATGTAGACGGACTTGATCATAATCTTTTCAGTACAAGTCAATTCTGCGATAGTCAATTTCAAGTTCGATTTACTGATACATGCTGTTATATTGAAGATAAAGATGGTCGTGCAGTTTTTAAGGCTAAGCGGAATGCAAATCTTTATTCTGTGAATTTTCCAACACTTTCTGCATCAAGACCTGTTTGTCTGATTGCAAAAGCTTCACGAGCTGAAAGTTAGATATGGCATCGGCATCTGTCTCATCAAAACTTTGATGCGATTAATCAGTTGGCGAGACAAGGTATTGTCAAAGGTCTACCAGAACTAAGGTTTGAGAAGAATTCTCTTTGTCACGCTTGTGAAATGGGAAAGATGAAGCGAACATCTCATAAAGCAAAGACAGAATTCTCATCTTCAACACCTCTTGAATTGATACATATGGACCTTTGCGGCCCGATGAGAACTCAGTCTATCAATGGTAAGAAATATATTTTGGTCATGATAGATGAGTACTCCAGATACACTTGGCTGGAACTTTTAAGGAACAAATCAGATGCAGCAGAGCTGATCATTGAGTTTATCAAGAAAATCCAGGTTCGACTACAATTGCCGGTTATATCTTTGAGAAATGACAATGGCACGGAATTCAAAAATGAAAAGCTTTAGAGTTATCTCATATCTGTTGGGATCTCTCACAACTTTTTTGCTGTCTACACTCCTCAGCAAAACGGTGTAGTTGAAAGGAAGAATCGAACACTGGTGGAAGCTGCAAGGACAATGTTAGCCTATTCCGAATTGCCAATGTTTCTGTGGGCTGAAGCCGTAGCTACTGCGTGTTTCACACAAAACCGCACGATTGTCATCAAAAGACATAAAAAGACAGCGTATGAACTTATTAATCATCGAAAACCGAATATTAAATTTTTTCGTACTTTTGGTTGCAGGTGTTACATTCTCAATAATCGAGACAATCTTGGTAAGTTTGACAAGAAGGCTGACGAAGGCTATTTCATTGGTTATTCGTTAACATCTAAAGCCTATCGGATTTACAATAGACGAACCAAGACGATCATGGAGAGCATTAATGTGTCATTCGATGAATCATCAACGTTGACTTCTGAACACAACAGTTCATAACTCAAACTTAAACAAAAAGTTTCTATTCAAGACGGAATAGAACCTGAAGTCCAACAAAATAAGTCTTCTAATTCAAATAAAATTACAACTGAATTAGACTTATTATTTTTTGATGCTTTTATGGATATTTGTGCAGATTTTGAAAAATCAAGCATATCCGCATCAACTTCAGAGGTTCAAATTATAATAGCAGATATTTCAGGACCTTCTGAAAATGTCACAATTTCAACCACATCAGGTACATCTCCACATATACATTCTGAAGATACTAATGTTGATTCTGTGCATGCAGATCCAAATTCTGCAACAGAAGTTTCGAGTGATTCCTCTATTGCTCCGGAAATATTTACTTCAGAAGAGGCTGTACAAGATGTCCCGAGCACATCTGGGGTTGATAAAGATTTACCTGCAGTATATGATGAATATGAGGAAGATAATACTCAATCTGAAATTCATCCGATTCCAAATACAATGAAATGGACGATAGATCACCCACTTTACAATATTATTGGTGATGCACAGTCGGGTGTACAAACGCGTGCAGCATCGGCTAATTTTTGTTTATATTCAAGTTTTTTAAGTTCTCTCGAGCCGAAGAAAGCTTCAGAAGCCTTGCGCGATCCAGATTGGATACTGGCGATGCAAGATGAACTTCTGCAATTTGAGAGGAATAAAGTTTGGCGACTCATACCACTTCCAAAAGGAAAATATGTTATTGGAACAAAGTGGGTTTTCAGAAATAAGAGAGATGAATCTGGAGTTGTAGTTCGAAACAAAGCTCGCCTTGTTGCAAAGGGTTATTGTCAACAGGAGGGGATTGATTATGAAGAAACATTTGCTTTTGTGGCACGAATGGAAGCGATACGAATATTCTTATCCTATGAAGCGCATAAAAATTTTACGGTTTTCCAAATGGACGTAAAACAACATTATTAAATGGGATATTGCATGAAGAAGTATATGTTGCTCAACCAGAAGGATTCGTTGATCCAAAGAACCCTGATCATGTCTATGTCTTAGACAAAGCCTTGTATGGACTTAAACAGGCACCAAGAGCTTGGTATGAAACTCTAACTCAATTCCTACTTGCTTCAGGATTCAAGAAAGGTACAATTGATACTGCTCTCTTTCTGAAAAAGCAAGGTGATGATATGATTCTAATACAGATTTATGTAGATGACATAATTTTCGGTTCTACAAATCCAAAGTTTTGTAAAAACTTTTCAAGAATCATGGAATCTCGTTTTGAAATGTCAATGATGGACGAACTGAATTTTTTCCTTGGTCTTCAAGTGAAACAGTTACCTGAAGGCATTTTCATTAATCAGTCAAAATACATTCGAGATATTTTAAAGAAATTTAACATGACTGACAGTTCAGTGATGAAAATACCGATGGCAACGGGCACACTTTTAGATGCAGATCTTTCTGGCAAATCAGTAGATCAAAAAGTGTACCGTAGCATGATTGGTTCACTGTTGTACTTAACTGCGAGTAGACCGGATATTATGTTTGCTACATGTTTCCGTGCGAGATATCAAGCTAATTCGAAGGAATCACATCTGGTCGCTGTAAAACGGATTCTTAGGTATCTTAAAGGTTCTACTGAGTTAGGCCTTTGGTATCCTAAGGGTTCGTCTTTTGATTTAACTGCCTATACTGATGTTGATCATGTAGGATGCAAACTGGATAGAAAGAGCACCTCTGGTTCTTGTCAGTTCTTAGGTGATAAGTTGGTTAGTTGGACATCTAAGAAACAAAATTGTGTTTCTACATCCACTGCTGAGGCTGAATATGTAGCTGCCATAAGCTGCTGTTCACAAGTCCTCTGGATGCGAACACAGTTAAAAGATTTCGGATATACTTACCAACGAGTCCCTATCTACTGTGATTCTAAAAGTGCGATTGCGATTACAGCTAATCCAGTACAGCATTCCAAGACGAAACATATTGACGTGCGTTATCATTTTATAAAGGATCATGTTGAAAAGGGCGTTAGCAAACTTGGTATGTTAAATGCCACTTCATGATTCTAGGGGGAGTTTTCTAACCTTGTACTTTATTTGCATATATTTTAGATATTTCATCATATGCTATCTGACTAAAGCGGAATCATTTGTATAATGATTACCAAATTTTTTTTTCTTGCAGGATATTTTATGTGACAAAGGCTTCTGAACAAATTAGTTCAGAACCCGTGCTTCAAAGAATAATGGATTTTGGACAATTCAGTTCAAAACCCGTATTCAAATGTTTTCTTCTGAAGGATGCTTTCATGGTTATATCTTTTCAGGAAGTTTTTCGTTTGAAAGGGAGTTTAGATATTTTATTGCTATATTTTTTCTAATAATATTTCTAAACAGATTGACGTTTTACAGATATCAAGGGGGAGGATATCTAGTCATGGATACTTTAATTGTTATATTCATTCAAGAGGGAGTTAAGGATTCTAATCCACAGGTATAACATTCAAAACCTTATACTCTAACACTTGTGAAAGAAGAACAACTTTTACTTGTGAAGAATGTTTTTAAAATGTTCAAACCACTTCACGATCTTAAAATGTTTTTTTTATGATTTGAGAAGTGTGAATTTTAAATGATTTTTTGGATACTTGTGAATTTTATTGTTTATCTGGCCGTGTGTTCTTTAAAGAATAATACTTGTGTATTTTCTTTTCTATATACTTTGTCAAGTATTCATACACACACTGGTTCAGTATTTTCAATTTGATTATGTTATTACCATGTATCAAATGATATATCTTTCTATGGTAATACACCCGTTGTTTGTTATTCACTGTTGTTTGAATCAAACGTCATTTCATTTTTAATGTGCTTTCATTGCTAATATGTTTATATATTGTTCATATAAACAATATACGTCTTTGAATTCCCAAATATTTTTCTTCATGATAATTTGATCTGATATTAATCATTGTCAGATTCTCAAAACATTTCTATTCTTTCTTGATTATTAATTCATATAAAGTTTTGAGATATCTTAAATGTTTAAAATGCTCAAATTTTATTTCTAATCTTTGATGAGCATATATACACAGACATATGATTTCTTGTGCTTTACATGTCAAGAAAATCATTGAACAACATGTAATTTTAGGAACATAGGATTCAGTGTGAGTGCTTAATAGATCTTTCATGGATTCACGATAACCAGTGTTTCCTACCCCGGAAGAAATCCTTTGAGTGATTGAGGGGAAAGGGGTCTAAAAGAATTGAGTGTGGGAGTGAGCTGAGGAAAATGGAAATGAGAGATTGGTTAGATGTGAACTTATATGATTAAAAGAAAGAGGGTGAGAGAACAGAGTTAAAAGAATATTAGAACTCTGCACCAAACATCTTTCTGAGCCGGGTAGCCACATTACTGATTGGTTCACATTTCTTTCATGACCATCATTGAAATAGGCAAATAACCCATGCCATATCTTGCATACAACCTCACAAGCTACTCATTCTTTTCTTAAAAAGAGAATGTTTCACATTTTCTAGGGAAGCAACACATAATCTATCGGATCTTCACTTGGAAGATACTGATATTGAAAAAGAAGGAAAGTTGCCCCACCTTCGAACCTTTCTCATGCATGTTGAGTCCATGTATAATCATTGTTGTCTCAGTGATTTACATATTTTGAGCCTTATGAAACACAATCATTGTGCTAATTCTTTCAAAACACAAGCACGAGCACACAGAGAGTATGTTTTTTCTGTCAGAACATTCATAGAATTACCTTGTGTTTTTCAATGATTGAATGGAAGTCCTGGGGAGTCAACATCAAACAAGCTCCTTATATTGTACATTCGTTGTACACAGTAACTTCGTGTTACTGACAGGTATTTCTAACTGTTTCATATGTTGATTCAGGGTTACAACTCTTATTTCGTTTGAATTTGAAAAGATTCAGATGAATACATTCATGATTCAATGGCTCTTTCAGATCAGATGACAGATTTTATTACATCATGTATTGGGGAGATTAATAATTTTCCTATCTGGGGGAGATTGTCTATTATTAAAAAGAGGAGATGAAAGTTCATGAAGAATATGCTTATCAGACAGTGGGAAGTTTATTCATTGACAGATCTGACCTTGAAGTGTTTTAATGATTTTGATTCTTACAAATCATTAAAAAGGGGGAGAATAATCAAAGTTCAAGATCAGATTGAAGTTTTAAAGATTTCAGAGGAGATAAAGTTTTCAGATGATCAAAGTCAAAGGTTAAAGAAAGCTTGTCAAAGAAAAAGTGAAAGAAAGTCAGAGTTTGAGAGCAAAGGTTGTCTATTCAGAATATGCAAAAGCTAATTCAAAGGAAGAGACAAGTTTGAAGATTTGTCAAAGTTTTTGAGATGTCAAAGACCTGAAGATTATTGCCAATTTTTTTTTAATCTTGAATCCAAAGGGGGAGATTGTTAGACTGTATTTGTATTCAAGATTAAATGAGGGTCACTGTTGTAATTAATGTTTGTGTGTGAGTTGTAATGAGCTTAGAAGTTTTGACCTTGCTTGGTCATGTTGACCTATATATAAGCAAGTCTTTGTTTTGTTTCTAGTAGACGTGCAAGAGAGTAAGTGTGTGAAAGTGAAGGTGTAATATTGGTGGTAGTTGAGAGAGAGTAAGAACACACACAAAGAACACACACATACGTGAGATCTGTGACTAGATGTTAGATCTGTGATTAATTGTAATTCATGTGATTGATCTAATAAAAGTGTTTGTGTCAATCTAAATGTGTTAATGCTAGTAAATCTTGGGCCACACATTACTAGAATGTATTTCTTGCCATTGATCGACTGAATTCCCTATTGGCCCGTAAAGGTCCATGTGAATCATTTCGAGTGGCGATTTTCACGAAGATTCCATCTTAGCTTTGAAATCGCAGGCTGGGCATAAAGAATCTTTTTCAAATCGCATCTCAGGTAGACCTTTGACCAAGCCTTTTCTTGCAAGTGTGTTTATAGCTTTGAAATTCTTATGTGAGAGCCTTCTATGCCAAGTCCAGCTTTCCTCTTTCGATGCTTTGGCTATCAAGCAAACGAGTCTTGTAGCTGATGGATATGGAAAGTTGATTGCGTACAAGTTTCCATTTCTCTCACCCTTGAATATTTCAGAACCATCATGATCTTTAATGTGTCAATGAGTTATAGTGAACCTAACATGATAGTGATTGTCGCATAACTGGCTAGTACTGTATAGACTGTGATCTAAGCCTTCTACGTACAGTACCTTCTTAATGGTTACAGTGCCATTTGTTAGCATTCCATATCCTCTGAAATATCCCTTAACAACAACATTCGTAAATCCAACGGTTCCAGCAGGTTGATCAACATAATTATGTAGGAGATGCTTGAATCCTGACATGTTTCGTGAGCATCCCGAGTCTATAAACCACAAATGACAGGCCTGCAAAAGGAACAACTACTTGGCTTTAGGTACCCATATACAGATGGGTCCTTTGTTGTTAGCATCTTTCAATTTATGAAAATCGTTGACCGTGCCCTTAATTCTCCATTCATAACGAGGCTTCGGCAACCATTTCCAAACCATTTTCACATTTACATCTTTAAAATCCTTTTTCTTTGAAAATTTATTTTTCTTAGCCTTGAAAATATGAATTGGTTGAGACGAAGCTTTGGAAAATTACTTAGCATGAGACAAGCTTTGAACTTTCTTGTTCTTTGGAACAATGGAGTGAAATGAGAATGACTTAGGGGCTGTTTGGCAGTTGCTGAATGGTTTAGTGCAGAATGATTAAGTGGTCTGAATGGTTAAGAGGTTTTTATGGTATAGTGTGAAATGAAATATGGTTGTTTGCTAATTGTTCATAATGAAATCAGGGCTCTTAATGGTTAAGGGAAAGTCAGGATACAAAATCATTAAGAGGCTTTTGGAACCATTAAGAGGCAGCCCTTTTTTTTGCCAAACAAGATTTACCTCTTAGCGATTCAGAGGCTGCCTCTTAATGGAACCATTAAGAGGTAAACAAATAGCCCCTTACTGCCACAGTGATTGCATTTCATATTCTTTTAAGCAAACGTCATAACCTGTGATTTATCAAAAGACTTGCATTTATTGGAACATAAATGACATTTATTTACAACAAAATTAATACAAATTCTTCTACTATCACTGTTAGATTTTACATTCTTTACATTCTCAACAGAAGTACACTTTTTAGAAACATTTTGACTTGACTTCTATTCAAAACTCCTCTTCCTCCACTTTCCATTCCTCTTCCCATTCGCATCTGTAGCACCATAAGACATTGAATTAGTTGAATTATTAGAAGATGAGTTAACATTTTTTACACCAGAAGTTTCTCCTACTTCAAAAAGGCTTGGTTGTTTTTCAAACTTTTGTGCATAAACAACTGTAGGTCTAGCTAAATTCACAAACTCTAGGTTTGACCTAACATTCCATTTCTGGTTATCAAATGCTTTTTGATTTTCAAACTCCTTTTGATTTGACAAATTCCTTTTAAAAAGATTTTCTTTTAATTCACAAATTTGTTTGCCAGGTTCTCGGTTTTCATCTAAAGATTTATGTAGCTTAAATCGAAGATCAAAATTCTTATCTTCTATTTCCTCGAGTAGCTTTTGCAAATCAGATATTTGTTTTTGCAAATAAGAGGTTTGGCTTAACTCGAAGTTAGACTCAAGCTTTTCCAAAATTGGATCAGGATCTTAGGCATTCATTAGTTCATCAAAAAAAAATTCAGACATTTTACTGATGAACTCAGTCTTCTTACCAGAATCCGTGACATCAACTGACTCTTCTATCTTACTCTCCTTAATAGAATCATAAATGGTAGATTCAGACATAATGTTCTGATCACAAGTATCAGTATCTGAATCATATTCGTCATACTGACACTTGGTTTCAGAAATATTTTTATCATCGGTTACTGATTCATCATTAGGAATAGGTGTGGTAAACAATGATTCAAATTCTACAAATTCTATCTTTCTTCTTTTATAGCTAGTATTTAAATCATCGTATTGAAATCCCACCGATTTAAAACTTGAAGATTGTGAATCAGTGCAACTGTCGGATTGGTCATCATCTACAACCTCCTTTCCTTTTTGAGGAGTTTTAGATATTAAAGTCTCAGCTTTCACAAATGTGTCACGTATATCCGGAATCTTTTGAGAATTAGGGCCCATTTTGTCAAAATTATACAAATTCTCGGGAGCCCTTTTTAAAATATATTTTTCTAACAAACCCAAACCTAATTTCGGATTATAAAACCCTACATCTTGGAGTTTGTTTGTCAAAAGATTTAAAGTCTGCTTAGTCTGTCCTCTTTTTATATCTAAATCCTCCAGTTGTTTTATTTTGCAATAAGATTTATTTCGCTCTTGAAAGCAAGCTTCAGACATAATTTTAAACTCACCTTTTTCAGAATTCAAGTTCACCAAGTCTTTTTGGAGCTCATTGATCTTGGAGGATAAATCAGCTTTCTCCTTTTTAAAAATGTTTTTCTCATTTTCCTTATCCTCAATAACAACCTTCAATAATGCATATTCATCACGAAAATTCATCATTGTTTGTCGTTCAAGGCTAAGTTTCTCTTTTAAAGCATTAAATTCATTTTCCATAAACTGAATTTGAGAAATTAGATTTTGAACTACCTTAGAATTTTCTGACTGATTGCTTACCTCGGACTTAGAATCATAATTTACTTGGTCAGCAGGTTGGGACTCATCATCAATCTTGGCCATCATACAGTGAACTTGCGTGAAATGCGCTTCCTCATAATCTGAAGTTTCACACAACCAATTTTCTTCTTCAGCCATCAACACCTTTCATTCCTCTTGCTTTTTCACCAGTAACGACTTCTTCGCATAATATTCTGAGTTCTTCACCTTCCTAAAATTCTGAGCATCAAACTTTTCATCTTTCTTCTCTTCCTTTATCTCTTCCTACTTCTCATACTTCTCATACTTGGGCTTGTACTTCTCAGTCTTCTCTTTCTTGTAATGATCTGGCTTGGGCTTGGAATAGAACTTTTTCTTCCCGAAGCTCTTGTTAAACTGTTTTGTGATCATAGCAAAATTTTCCGCAAACCTCCTAACATCCTCGTCTGATTCAACCTCTTTGTCTTTAGCAGATGACTCGGAACTGGAACTGGGAAATTCAGTCAAATATGCCTTTGAGATCTTTGTCTTTGAGGAACTTGGTTTCACAGCTTTCTTCTCCACCGAAAGTGCAAGAGATTCTTTCACCATTTTCTTCTCGTCACTTATTTGTTTCACTTGATCTTCGTATTGAACAAGTGTGACAAAGAGACCGTTCACATCCTCCTGATCCATGTCTTTAGTCATTTGGAGGTTAATGGCATAGTTGCTCCACTCGGGGTTGAGGTTCTTGATAAACTTATAGTTTTTTCGGATACAGATTTGTTCAACCCGTTTCTCCTCAGATCAATCAAGATAACGTTGAACCTGTTGTAAGTATCAAACAAAGATTCTCCTTCCTTCGCTTTGAAGCCTTCATAAACATTTATACTCTGATTGATTTTGGCTTTGATTGACTGATCAGTACCTTGCAACTGCCTCTCAAGCTTGTCCCACATTGCCTTGGTAGAATCACGACTGTCTACACGACTGTAAACATCGTTTGGAATAGCCATGGTTAGAAGAATAAGAGCTTCTTCATCTACTTTGGCATGAGTTTTATCCGCTTTACTGTAATACTGATATGGCTTCGGAACATAGCGTTTTGGTATTTCCGGAGAAGTTGCAGTCGCAGCCTGACCAGGTACTGTGACAACTGGCACATTGATAATATATTTCATGAGTTCCCTGTTCTTGTGGTTCAAGAACTGAATCATCCTCCGCTTCCATTGCGGGTATTCTCCGATTGAGAGGACAAACGGCTTAGACTGAGAGTCCATACTCAATAGATCTTTAGACGTGATTATAATCTGAAATGAAGTAGCTTGAAATGATCGTTAGTCAAAAAATCAGAAATCTTGGCTTAAAAATCAAACTTGAAAATTTTCAGAAAAAAATTCCAGAAGAATTCTAAGTATAAAATTCTCAGGAAATTGAGCGAATTCTACATTTTTTGCATCCAACAGAAAGAACTTTTCGCAGAAGACCACAATTCGCAGGCTACAGATGAGAATTCTGAACTTTTCGCAAGCTTCAGGATGAGAATTCCTAGCTTTTCGCATGCTTAGGGATGCGAATTTTATGCTTTTCGCACGAAGAGGTATGAAAAATCCTCCCTTAGAAAAAATTCAAGAACACAAACTTTTCGCAGAAGAATGTTATGCGAATTCTGGACTTAGAAATAATTCAGATGATCTTCATCATGCGAAATCTGAAACTTTTCGCATGCCACAACAATGAACAATAGCTTTTCGCACACCGTGTCTTGCGAAATCTACACTTTTAGTACAAGGCCTTTGCAAAATCTTGACTTTTCTCACGAAGCTTTGTGCGAATTCTTTGACTTTTTGCACCAAGCATATGCGAATTATGTACTTGAGAAAAAATTTCCAACTTCAAAAACCAAGAGCCATGCGAATTTCTTGAATCTAGCTAAAAGTATGTAACATCCCAAATTTTGGAGTAACTCTGTGACCCTTAAGAAAACGCCCTCTTTATATAACGCATTGAACCACAACTTTACTTGGTTTTCATGATCTAATCAAGACTCTCTTAGCCTCATTCATTTATGTGCCTAAATGTAATGATAAATGTGTGTGTATGCATGACTATGTGGAGTGAATGTGAATTCATGTATATATGTGTGTAGACCTCTGTTTATAATTAAAGTTCTGGAACCCTCGTATAAGGACACCGAGCGCTAAAAATAGAAATCTTCGTGTAGACTGGACTAACCGGCGATAATTCCAGGGGCAATGTCGCGATGTCATTGTCTCTCTAGCATTGAATTCGGCCAAACATTCCAGTAAGGGGGCTCAGACCTGTGACCTTGCCCCGATGACAATACCAAGGGCATTGTCGTCCGTGGGGTTCAGGTTGCTGTGGTGAAAATTAATTTATAGACCAAAATCATTTCCTTTTTCCATTTTTTAGCCAACCACCGATCTCTCTCATTACTTGAGCGATTTTCTCCTTTCCTTTCTATCTTCCCTCTTCATTTATTTCTACCAACAAACCCTAGCTTTTAGTGCCATCAAAGGGGTTGTTGGATTGAAGTTATTGCACTTGTGGGTTGTTGAAGCTTCAAGGAAGTTAAGCAAGACTCTCAAATCCACCTACAATTTTTAGGGTTTTCTCTCTACAAACCCTAGGTTGTGAGTTCATACTCCTTAAATGCTTTTTACTCATTTGTTACTTGCAATATTCCCTATATTATATATGTATATCTTTTATTTGGATTTTGACCTAACTTCTAGAGTTTTTACCTTGCAAACTCTAAATGGTGAATTTCTTCTATAAACTCTACTAGTTAACGTGGTGGATAATACTTGACCTAAACTACATGCTTACATGAGTAATACTTGAAGATACCTTTATTATGTGATTGACCTAATCAACTTGGTTTTTATGGAAAATGTGGAAGAAAATACAACTCTATATCATTATGGTTAATAAAGGCTTTGTTGATTTACTAAATGAAATGTAAAGATGGCTTGTCAATAGTGTGAATATATTGATTTAACATTATGAAATCTTGTATGATGTTTATGGTGGCAATGAGTTGATTTGGGAAATACATTTGTCTATTTGAGTATATCTAATCAAGATGTGATCACCTGATAAGAATGTGGGTTTCTACTCCTTGTGCACGAGGAAGTAGTTCTATGTTAATCGGACCTATTATTGAATGGTCTGTGGGGTTTGCTAGCGAGTAGGCAATAGGGGGATGTGGGCCCTTGAGGTGTAACTCGTCTAGATATGGATAGACAATAATGTCCCGTAAGACCTTGAGGTGTAACTCGACGAAGTAGGCAATAAAGGCAATGATTATGGTTTGAGGTTGTGATGTCTTGATGGCATGGGAACTAGGACCGAGACATGAGGTGTAATCCAATAACATCATGGGTGACTCCACTCCCATGTATATGTCACCCCAATGGAAACGGGTCTCCCCCGTATATTCAAGGGTTATCTCGCGTATGTTTATGTTCAGGTTCAGGAACACAGTTGTGGTGGAAATAATATTATGAGGGAATGGAGTTCGGTAACACAAGTCTTGCATTATTGTATTATGACATTCTTGTTTTGTGAATTATATAACTTATGTGATCTCACTAGGCTTTGTCCTAACACTTGTTGTGGTTGTTGTTTTCCCACAGATCCCACTCGTGGTGGAATTTAGGTTGTCGGGCTTGTCAACCGGGCACGTAGGAGATCTTGAAGTGTCGGACTTTTGTGGATTCGTGTGAAGAGAGATTTTTGGTGGATTAGCAACACCTAAATTTAATCTAGTCGTAATTCATTCTAGATTAAGTAGGTTGTTGTATTGCGATGTCTCTCATTCTTGCAACTACTTTCAGTACAAACTATCCCGACTTCATTGGATTTTAGTTGTTTTGAGATTTGGGAATTGTCTTTGTTAAATGCTTATATATACAGGGTAATTTGGATCTCCGTAATTTAGACGTTATATTGCCGAAATTTCGAATTTTAAATTTGCAAATATTAAGGTGTTACAAAGTACAAATCTTGCGAGTTCTTCAGATGTTCGGCTCCAAAATCACAAAAATGATCCAAATTTGATTCTACACTTCTTCAATTCCAACCAAACTTTAAGAAATCGATCACGATGATGTTTAGAACAAAACCTTAACAACAATTTCACCAAAAATCAACTGAATCCATGATCTCGATTCAAGTACAGTGTGCTGAGCTTTTTCGAACTAAAACTTACAAAATTGACAAATCAAGTATGAATTACAAGGAAATTGCAATTACAAATTGAATGAAAAATGTTCTAATACATCATACGCATACAATACAATCAAAAATTTGACGATTACAACACAAATTCACAAAATCGATCTAACCACAGATTGTCTGCGAGTTCTTCATTTTCGAACAAGAAATCGATCTCTGAATGATCTGATAAGTTCTGATACCAAACGTGATTCCTAGATTCAAGCTCTTCCATCATACACACAAATATGTAGAAATCATATTTAGTGATTTAACTTTGATTACAATGATTTCTCTCTTAATTCAGTGTGCCATATACCTATTTGAAAAACTCTCTCTCTAAACAGTAAGAACACGACTCTCTCAATGTGTGCGTGTCTTCTTTCTAGTTACAAGATTCTAAAGAACAAAACTATTTATACTTGGTCAAACTAGTTGACCTTACAACTCAAACTAAAGTACAAAGTCAAACATCCTTGACTTTGACACAACTTACAAATACAACTTTACAACAATTACAATATAGACCCTTTTAATCTTAAATACAATATTTTGACTCAACACACAGAGTCTCCACCCACAACATCACACTGCAAACTAGGTTCTCACGATCATTTGTATACATAATCACTCTTGCCTTCCTACATCCCTGAATGCATATATCAACAAGTCTATCTCACACTTTGTCTCTTACCACGTTTAGATGAACAACAACTCAAAATTTCCCAATTCTCAAAATGATCATTCCTTATAGATTCATTGCAATCGCCAAGAAACCATTCCAACGCCAAGGCATAATCCCTTACCGGTCGATATAATCAAAGCACTCACTTTGGTTGTACGAATTACTTCATCCATTTTACGAACCTCCAAAACCACGTAGGGAAAACACACCTCTAAGTAGCAATCTTCCACTATCATGTCGCCTACGCAAAGTGGTCCAACATCCGGCGAGTAAACATCTTTTCTGAACGACCTCCTACGTCTACACACACCAAGGTGAACTCTTACATTCCAACTCCTGATAATGCCCGTAACTTTCTCCCTTCCCCTACATATCGTATTTAGCTTTGCACCTCACCGTCCTCACTTAAAGAGGTTCAAAGCTTACTTGGTGCGAGGTTTAACTTACAATACCACTTCCAAAACTCAGGCTCAATTCCTTTAACATTTCATTACAACGTCTCAACATTATATATAAGGAGCTACTAATACCAATACCTTGACAACCTCACGTTTATCCACCCCAAACACAACCGTTCACTGACAACAACATTTCAAGTTATCGAACGAGAGTTCAAACCACCATAATACTATCAATGCCAAAGTCTATTTCTGACATTTCCACTATTTACCTCTCTTTCCTTAAGAAGAATATTGGGGTCATAAATCATCCACCATTGGCTTGACCGACTAATTCCCACTCTCGAAACCAATCCTTATCTTTAAACCCAATAACTTTCACGACCGACTGAGTTCATAGCCTTCATGCATAACGACACAAAAATTTAAAATCACTTATCATATTTGAACAATCGAAAAATACAACACCTGAAAACAACTTGAGCACACACGACTCAACACTCTCATACTTCAAGTCATGCTCAACGATCTCGAGAATCGTTTGCACTAAATATTTTTGGTAAAACACAACCTTGACCACTAAAACGATGTCATTACAACTGTAATACAAAAAGAAACCTTTCCTATACAACTAGAAAAATTCTGAACAAAATCACTTGCACGAAGTAAAGCAGTCAGCTCCTGCATTCAGTTATAAGATATCAACGTGTCAAAACTCATTTTGGTTATACAAGCTTGCAATCAAATGTTTTCATGATTTTCGCAACGAAGTTTATCTCAACATGAAGAAAAATGATAAAATTCACAAATCAATAAGTTCAAAATTTTATTATTGTGTGTCCTGTTTCTAGTTCCTAATCACAAATAATCAATCAAACAAACATTATGTTTCAATTACCTATTTGATTCAAATCACAAATTCAACTAATTACAACTTTCTCTCTCTAGAACTCTCTTTCTCTCTCTACAATTCTCTCTGTCTGGATTCACTCTCTAGATGCTCCTCTAACAAGAACAACTAACTAAACTATTTATACTAAGAACTAAAATATAAGGAAATACAAAATACAATGAACTTTGACTTTTATTACATAATAGACTTTGACTTTAATGAGAGTTGACTTTCAGCTTTGACTTCTTCTATCTTTAACCTTCAGCAATCTTGATCTTGTATCCAACAGATTTATGCTCTAACAATCTCCCCCTTTGGATTCAAGATCACTGTTGAAAGATCTAGCAATTCAGTCTTCTCTTTTAAGCTCTGTCAGATGCAATCTCTCCCTTTAACATTGTAATCTTCCAAGTCTATCTTCGAAGAATATAACAATCTCCCCAAATATGATAAACAAAATCTTCAACAATCACTTCAGAATTATCACAATACTCTTTCAGACTTCGGAAAGAAATTATCATCAGATTTAGCTCGGATTGCTTTAGCAAAAAATCTTCAAAGAAAATTTCCTCAAAATCAGCACATCTTCAAAAAATTCTTTGATCCTCTTCAAATCTTTACTTGTGAATTTTTCTGACTTAGACATTTCTGTAAATCATCTCCCAAAGCTTTAAAATCTCTTGATACCATCTCCCCCTTTTTGATGATTTGAGCATCGATATCATCAAAACTTTCACCAAGAAATGTCTTTGACCATTCTGATCTGTCCAAGAGCCTCTGATTCACTTGTCAAGTCACCATCTAGATCTTTTCAAATCTAGACAAAATAGGAAAATAACCCCTGAATCAACAAATGAATCAGTTAATACGCCTGTTAGTAACACGAAGTTACTGTGTGTAACGAATACACATTGTAAAGGAGCTTTTTGATGTTCACTCCCCCAGGGCTTCCATCCAATCATCAACATACCACAAAGGCAATTTCTATGAATGTTATGACAAGAAAACAAATTCCTTGTGTGTTCGTGCAAGTGTAGAAAGAATTAAGTCATCATATACTTATAAAGGCTCAAAATTGTGTAAACCACTGAGACAACAGTAGATAAACACAGACTCAATGTGCATGATTGAAGTGCGAAGGTGGGGCAGACTTCCTTCTTTTTCAATATCTAGATTTTCCAAATGAAAATCAGATAGATCATGTGCTGCGTCTCCTTGAAATATGAAACACTTTCTTTTTGAGAAGAAAATGAGTAGCTAGTGGGGTATTGTCAAGAGTTGGCATGGGCTATTTGCCTGATTCAATAATGTTCACCAAGAATTGTGAAACATTAGTAATGTGGATGCCCGACTCAGAAGTAATTGGTGAAGAGTTTGATATTCTTTTACTCTGATCTCACACCCTCTTTCTTTTAATCATTAAGCTCACATCTAACCAAACTCTCTTTTACATTTTACCTCGTCACACATCCCACACTCATTTCTTTTAGACTCCTCACACTCAATCACTATTGGATAACTTCTTGGGTAGGAGACACTGGTAATCGTGAATCCATAGAAGTTCTTTTAAGTCCTAGCACAAACAACCCATATTCCTATTAAAGCATATGTTGCTCAAAATGGTTTAACTTTATCAGTTAAAGCTCAAAATACAAGTCAGATGTTGATATGCTCAGAATATAATCATGAAGATATGAGCATTTTGAAACAGTGAAGTATTTTCAAACAAGTAAATTGAATGAATGAACATGAATGCAAGAGACTTGTTTGAAAATCTGACATTGTATGAAAATGATCAGAAATGATATAACAATCAAGGCTTATGGTCAAGAATAATGGATATTGTCTATATGAACCAAAATATAGACATTTTTGAAATGAACGCTTCGAAATGAAATATCGCTCAAAATTCATTGAAGTACAAGCGGGGTGTCTTACCATCGAAAAATATTTTTCAAATTTGAGACATGGTAAAAACATTTTGAATAAAAATTAAACCGATGTGTGTGAATACTTGAAAAATATATAGAAAAGATAATACACAAATATTTATCTTTGGAAACACATGGTTTATAATCAGTTAAGCACAAAATAAAATAAAAACATTTAAAATCACACTTCCAATTCATGAAATCTTTTTAAGAATCGGGAAGTGGTTTGAACATTTAAGAATATGTTTTATATGATTGAAAGTTGTCCTTCTTTCAACCATATATGAGATTAAGATAAGAAATGAACCTTTTTCGCTTCATCTTAAATCTCATGAAGTCAGCTGAAGTCATAAAGATATGATCTTGATAGCTTCTCTCATTCTGCATAAGTCTCAAAGTCACGTCCAAAGCAACTTTATTCACAAAATTTATTCAAATGTAAAAGACATAAAGCAGTAAAACGATTAAAGTACGAGTTCTGATCAGAAGTAATCAGAAATCATAGTCTTACTCCTTTTGACTTGTACACTCCCCCTAAATTCATGCATCACAAAAATTTGTCAGTTAAGTAAAATGCAGAAATTAGATAAACTCCCCCTCAAAAGAATAATAACCATCTTTAATCTTCTCTTACTCACCCTGAGAACAACAACAACATGTTAAAGTGCAGGTATCATTTCAAAATTAATGATAAATAAATGATGAAAAATTACAATAAAAGAAACTTTAATAGGTAATTACTGATTAGACTTTGAGATTTAGCATACCAAGCTTAGATACAAGAAAATTAAATCGCTTTTCATCTAAAGCTTTGGTAAACAAATCCGCAAGTTGATAATCAGTCTTTACAAAGTAAAGTTCTATAGTACCTTTTTCTACATTATCTTTGATAAAATGATACCTGACATCAATATGCTTTGTCTTAGTGTGTTGTACAGGATTAGCAGATATCGCGATTGCGCTCTTCGAGTCACAATATATCGGAATTTTATCAAACTTGAATCCATAGTCTCGCAGCTGTGTTCGCATCCACAAGAATTGAGAGAAGCAACTGGCAGCAACTACATACTCTGCTTTAGCAGTCGATGTGGAAACACATAATTGTTTCTTTGATGCCCAACTAACGAGTTTGTCTCCAAGGAATTGTATGTGACATGAAGTGCTCTTCCTGTCAAGCATGCACCCAGCATGATCTGCATCTGAATAAGCAGTCAGTTGAAACCCAGTATCCTTAGGATACCACATACCAAGATCTATAGTCCCCTCATATCTAAAAATCCGTTTGACGACAACCAAATGGGATTCTTTAGGAGCAGCCTGATATCTAGAACATAAACATGTTGAAAACATAATATCTGGCCTACTTGAAGTATGATACATTAAAGAACCTATCATACCTCTATAAGTCCTAACATCAACACTTTTACCCGAAGGATCAGTGCTAATCTTAGTACCTGGTGCCATCGGGGTTCCAATTGGTTTGCAATTTTGCATTTTGTACTTCGGAAGAATATCCAAAATGTACTTAGATTGGTTAATGAAAATCCCCGTTGAAAACTGTTATACTTGTAATCCGAGAAAGAAATTCATCTCTCCCATCATACTCATTTGAAAACGTGACACCATGAGGTTAGAAAAGTTTTTGCAGTATTTAGGATTTGTAGAGCCAAATATTATATCATCAACATATATCTGAATAAGGATGATATCGGCTTTTTCCTTTTTGATGAACAAAGTGTTATCGACTTTACCTTTGGAAAAACCTGACTTGACCAAAAATTTAGATAGAACATCATACCATGCTCGAGGGGCTTGTTTCAAACCATACAGAGCTTTATCCAAAATGTAGACGTGATCTGGCTTATCTGGATTTACGAACCCTTCTGGTTGAGACACGTATACTTCCTCCTTAAGAATGCCATTCAGAAAGGCCGTTTTCACGTCCATCTGATAGACTGTGAAATTCTTGTGAGCTGCGTAGGCTAGAAACATACGGATTGCTTCTATACGTGCTACTGGAGCATACGTCTCATCGTAGTCTATGCCTTCCTCTTGCCGGTAACCATTGGCAACAAGTCTTGCTTTATTCCTTATGACAATACCATCTTCATCCTTTTTATTCTTGAATACCCATTTAGTGCCAATTACGGATTTTCCTTCCGGTTTTGGAACTAATCTCCAGACCTTCAGGGCTTCAAACTAATTTAATTCTTCTTGTATAGCAGACACCCAATCCAAATCAGCAAGAGCTTTTGATACTCGTAGGCTCTATTTTGCTGAGGAATGAGTCATGCAGACACTGGTTTAAAGTTGCTGACCTAGTTTGCACAGGCTTGTTAAGATCTCCAATTACTTGGTGTAAAGGGTGCTCTTTGGTCCAGCGATGCTCATGAGGGAGTGGAATAGATACAGATTGATCATGATAATCATCTTGAAATCCACTATCAGTCTCTTCAGTTTGAATAGTAGGAGGAGGGTTTGCAGTTGAAGTTTCAGGTGCAGAAGCATCAGTTGGAACAGCAGACTCTGGCTGTTGAGTAGATAGTGTATCACGACCAACTGATACAGTCACTTCTGGCTCAACAGTTACTTGTATATCTTCAACTATAGGAGTATTCAATGGATTATGAGTTTCTGACTGAACGGGAGATTCAAGTTCAGTTACAACATCTGAATTGACTGGATGATTGTAACTTGTGTCTTCAGACCTGTCAGTCACAGCAGATTTAGGTAAATTAGATCCTAGAAACTCATTGTTGGGTCATCTGAAAATTTGAAGATGACCTCCTGATCTTCCATCTTATATCATCCTACTTAGAATATGTCTGAGGTTCTTTTAGCAGCTTGGTTTCTATACAAATGTTCGGTGAAGTCGAAGATCAGCCGAAGAAGACAAAGAAGGAGTACATCTCTCAAAGCGTATTGAAGATATTCTCCTCAGCCTAAAGCCAAGCATGCCCAAGTGATCAACACCATCGGCAAGGATGGTGTCAATCACATATCTCTCAGGAGTATGAAAGTGTTCTCACATCTTCAGGAGCCGAAGATCTCTCAGGTCTTCGGCAGCCGATAATCTCATCTCTCCTTAGAGTATGAAGGTGTTCTCACATCTTCAGGAGCCGAAGATCTTTCAAGTCTTCGGCAGTCTATGCTTGAGGAATTCTTTCAAACACATTGTACTTTTCTGACAAAGTATATTGTGATATCTTGCATTGACGTGGACCTCATCTGGAGATCAGATAAAGTAAGTTTTGTCTACTACACCATTTTAAGGAAAGGTCTCTACCATCCTCTCTGCAGGTCAACACTTCAAGCCAAAACACCTCAAGACAAAAGGTACATCCTATACCTTGCTGAAGACCTGTGTCCATCCTTTTCTCAATAGGTGTCCCATGCATTTAATGCATGAGGCACTATAAATATGAAGGATGGCTCAA
Source organism: Arctium minus (assembly GCA_954870635.1). Classification (NCBI taxonomy): domain Eukaryota; kingdom Viridiplantae; phylum Streptophyta; class Magnoliopsida; order Asterales; family Asteraceae; genus Arctium; species Arctium minus. The sequence goes on along the minus strand of OX941080.1, from coordinate 113,993,130 downwards.
CATGCAAGATCACCAGCTCTCAAGCATTCAAGCTCTCTAAGTGCACTGGCATTCTCTCTCTAAGAAGTTCTTATTGTTTTCTAAGTGTTTTACAATTGTTCTTCATTTCTCTTTGTGTAAGATTGTTTGAATAGATTGCATCTATTCTTTTTCGCAACAATCAAAAGTTTTCTATGTGTAATTCTTGATTTCAAATCAATAAGAATTAAATTAAGTGAAAAATTGTGAGTATTGTATTCAACCCCCCCTTCTACAATACTTTTCTTATTTACTTACTGCTATTTGGGACCAACAAGTGGTATCAGAGCGGTTTAGTTTAAATCAATAAACTAGATCCGCAATGGCATCCTCTTCTTCTTCCTCCTCTTTGAACAATGCTTCTTCACAAAACACCACTGTTGTTTCATACGACAATGGCTCTATATCCAAACCACCAAAGTTTAACCCCAATAACTTCTTCTTGTGGAAAAGTCGTATGGTACTCTTTCTAGAAGGAGTTGACAGCAGATATCCAACTATCTTACATGAAGGTCCTTTTATTCCTAGAGTTTAGGACCGATATAATGCAGACAAGGGAAAAGCTGATGAGGACTCTTCTGAGGAAGAAAGAACTCCAGCTACTGGGAGATACATTGTAAAGGACCCCAGTAAATACAATGATGAAGACAGACGTCTTATAGCTCTTGATACTAAAGTCAGATCCATCATTGCCCTCTCTCTGCCTGATGAGGTCTACCATTCTCTTTTTAACCTTTCTACTGCAAAAGAAATGTGGTCCACTCTGTGTGTTCTTTATGAAGGTACGTCTGAGGTGAAAAAGAGCAAAAAGATTGCTCTTGTAAGAAAGTATGAACTCTTCTCTCATGAGAACGGTGAGTCTCTCTCAGACTACTACAATCGCTTTAACAGTCTTCTCAACGATCTTAAACTTGTGGGTCGCATCTATGATAATGAAGAAGTCTTGTACAAGTTTATGGACTGTCTTCCTGAGTTTTGGGAAAATATCTGTACTTGTATCAAGTCTACCAAGGATCTTGATTCCATGCCTCTCACTGCCTTGTATGGCACTCTCTTCAACTATGAGCAGACTAAACTGCTTAGGAAGTCAATCACAAAAGACATCAAAGGCTCTTCTCTAGCTCTTGTCGGTGAATCTTCCAAAAGTACTGTGTGTGTCCCTAGGATCACTTATCCCTCTGATTCTGACAACAATAGTCAAGAGGACCCCAATGACCCTTCAGAAGCCTATATCAGTGAGGCTGATGATGAAGGAGAGGAGACCTCTGTGGCTCACCTGTCAGACGGTGTTGCCATGCTGGCAGGCTTTTCTAAAGGCAAGCCTCGCTTCTCTTATGGATAATCTAGGTTTTCTAGAAAACCCTCCTCTACTCTTTCTAAAAATGCTTCCTTTGACAAAACAAATGAGGATTGTTACAGATGTGGGAGGAAGGGACACTTTGCCTCTGAATGCAGAAGCAGGTCCTCTGATAAGTCTAGACTGCCCTCCTCTAAGTCTGTCAGAACCAAGTCTGATTCCTACCAACCTCCTTTTCAAAAGTCAAACTCATCTGTTCCTTCAAACTCTGACCGTGCTAAAAAGTACAAGGCCAAATACAAGAGAGAGAAGGAAAGAAATGCTCTTCTAGCAAACAAAGGAAAAGGTCTTCTTTCCGAATCTCATGATTGGGTAGATGAACCAACTTCCGAAAGTGACAAGGACATGGCCAACCTTAGCTTTATGGCTAAAATAGATGATGCTGATGATAGTGAAACCTCTTCCATGGCTCTTGTGTCCACTGAGTGCTCTACCTCATCTACTCAGGTACATCCATTTTTCTCTCTCTCTGATGCTGAGAAAATTGAAGCCTTTGACTCTTTGACCATTGACTTCTATGAAGCCAAGGATGCAAAGAAGAAGGCAAACGCTCAGATAAAGTCCCTTTCTTCTCAGTTGCAAATCTGTCTTTCTCAACTAAAACACTTTGACAAAATCAAGGTTGAGCTTGAAGATTTGAAAACTATAAATTTTACTCTTGCTAAAGAGAAAAATAAACTTTTGAAAAGATTCAAAAAGGAGCAAGAAATTGTGAATAAGTGGACAAGTTCCTCCAAGAACCTAGAAAACATTTTTCAGGATCAAATATCTTGTGATGACAAATCTGGACTAGGCTTCGGGAAATATGACCTTGAACCTCCTTCTGACACCCATGCTCCTTTCTCTCTTCCCTCATTCTATGAATCCTCTGAAGAGAACTATGATGACTCTGAACCTCTGTACTCCTCTGATCTCCCTAAAGATCTCAAGTTTGGAAAGTTTATCAAAGCTAAGAGCATTGACTCACCTCATGAGAGTGAGGAAGCCCAAGACTCAAATGACCCTTCTAAACCCATTGTTGAGTCTATGTCTTCCTTGAAAATAAATGAGGGTTCCTTTTCTAAAACCAAACTCCCTAAGATCCCAACCAGAGAACCTTCTTCAAGAAAATTTTTTTCTTCTGAAAAAGGAAAATCAGTAGTTACCGATATTCCTCCCAAAAGGAAACTTCCCAAGAAAAACTCAAAGAAACCATCTTCTCTTCATATCCCTAGACCTCTGATGTTGAAAAAGCTTCATTCCAAGACACCTTCTTCTATTCCTTCAGCTGACTCTGACAAAGGTATCTTGGATCCTAAGCCTCTTGACTATCCTCTAACCTCTAAGGCCATGAAAGTCAATGTGACCAATCATCACAAGAAAGCTGATCAAAGCTCTAAAAAGGTCTTTATATATAGAAAATGTTATAACTGTGGTAATACCTTTCATCTTGCTAAGGATTGTCCTCTGGAGAGAATTGATAAAAATGCTTCCAAGGATACTTCTTCTCCTTCTAACTCAAAAGGACCCATCTCCAAATGGGTACCAAAGAACTGATTTTCTTGTGATTGCAGGGTCTAGGGCACCAACAAATCTGGTATCTTGACAGTGGGTGCTCACGTCATATGACCGACAACAAATCTCTTCTTGTAGACTTCGTGCCATCCAAAGGTCCTTCTGTCACCTTTGGTGATAATTCCATAGGAAGTACTAAAGGTTATGGAACACTCTTAAATGGTTCCATCACCTTTAACAAGGTAGCCTATGTTGAGGGCTTGATGCACAATCTTCTAAGCATAAGCCAATTGTGTGATCTCGGCTACAAGGTGATGTTTGAATTATCTTCATGCATCATTTTCAACGAAAAGATGGAAACCGTCCTCTCTGGCTACCGTAAAGAAAATTTCTATGTCATAGATATGGGACATAGCTCATCCTTCGGAACAAACATTTGCTTTGTCTCTGAAAACACTGCCAAAAGATGCTGGCTCTGGCACAAGCGTCTCTCTCACCTCAACTTCAAGACTTTGAATGTCCTCTCAAACCAGGAGCTTGTCACGGGCATGCCAAAGTTGTCCTTTGTGAAAGAAAAGTTGTGTGCTGCATGTGAGAAAGGGAAACTCACAAAATCTTCCTTCAAGTCCAAGCAATGCTTCTCCATCACTCAGCCTCTTCAGATGCTCCACATGGATCTGTGTCGACCAGTCAGTACCCCAAGCCTTGGTGGTAGAAGGTACATTCTGGTTATTATTGATGAATTCACTCGTTACACTTGGGTATTTTTTCTCAGGTACAAAAGTGACACTACTGAAGAAATCATAAAGTTCATCAAAAAGTCTGAAGTGTTGAATGGGCAGCTGGTAAGATCTGTAAGAAGTGACAACGGAACAGAATTCAAGAACAGTATGTTGGATGACTTTTTCAATGAAAAAGGCATCTCTCAGAACTTCTCTGCCGTCAGAACTCCACAACAGAATGGTGTAGTGGAGAGAAAGAACAGAACGCTATGTGAAGCTGCCCGATCCATGCTGAGTGAATCTCACCTCCCAATCTACTTTTGGGCCAAAGCAATCAACACTGCATGCTTTACCCAAAATAGGTCCATCATTGTGAAAAGACACAATAAGACTCCTTATGAAGTCTTTTATGGTAGAAAACCCAACATTGGTTTTCTTCATGTCTTTGGGTGTGTCTGCTACATTCTCAATGATAGAGAAAATTTGGGAAAATTTGATCCCAAAGTTGATGAAGGAATCTTCGTGGGATATTCTCTCACTTCCAAAGCTTTCAGAGTCTACAACCTCCGAAGGAAGTGTATTGATGAATCCATCTATGTCAAGTTTGATGACCTCAAGATATCATCACTCTCTTGTGATGATGAAGAATTGAACATATGGATATGCTCCTGTGTTGGTGATGGTCCTCTTCTAACATCATCAGACATTCCCTACACAGTTCCCACTTCTCTCTACCAAAACAATGAACAATCTACATCTCACAACCCCTCCTCTCATCAAGAGGATGATCCTCGGCCTACCCAACCTCAACATACACTCCAAATCATCCCAGTCTCTCAATCTGACATTCCTTCCTCACCTATACAAGTCGATCTTCCATACATCTCTCCTCAAAATTTCCCTTCCCACTCTCCTCTACAAATCTCTTACCCTCCTCCTTTACCTCCTGCCCTAAAGTGGACAAAAGATCACCCCATTGATCAAATCATTGGTGATCAACAAGCTGGTGTACAGACTCGAAGAGGTGTTGGTAACATTTGTCTCTATGTAAACTTCCTTTCTCTCATTGAACCAAAGAAAGTTGACGAAGCTCTAGCTGATACATGTTGGATCACTGCCATGCAAGAAGAACTTTCTCAGTTCGAAAGGAACAAAGTCTGGAGATTGGTTCCTCGGCCTTCTAGAAAAACCATCATCGAAACCAAGTGGGTCTTTCGAAACAAAATGGACGAAGAAGGCACGGTGATCAGAAACAAGGCCAGACTGGTTGCACAAGGCTACAGGCAAGAGGAAGGAATTGACTATGACGAAACATTTGCTCCAGTTGCCAGACTTGAAGCCATCAGAATCTTCCTTGCTCATGCTGCCTACAAGAACTTCAGAGTATTCCAGATGGATGTCAAGAGTGCCTTTCTGAATGGGGAGCTAGCTGAAGAAGTCTATGTGAAACAGCCCCCTGGCTTTGAAGATCCAGTCCATCCTGACTATGTGTACAGATTGGACAAAGCTCTCTATGGTCTAAAGCAGGCTCCCCGTGCCTGGTATGAGACTCTTGCTGACTTTCTCTTGAAGCACAAGTATACAAGAGGTAAAATTGACAATACTTTGTTCATCAAGCAAACCTCAGGTAATCTTATTCTTGTTCAAATTTATGTGGATGGTATCATTTTTGGTGCCACTGATGAGTCACTGTGTGATGAGTTTGCCTCTCTCATGAAAAGCCAATATGAGATGAGTATGATGGGGGAGCTTACTTTTTTCTTAGGACTTCAAGTTAAACAATCTTCAGAAGGAATCTTTATAAATCAAAGTAAATACATTCGTGACCTTCTGAAGAAGTTCAATTTTGAAAACTCCTCCCCCATGAAAACTCCCATGGCACCACCTTTGAAACTCTATGCCGATCCGGATGGTGTATCTGTGGATATCACCAGCTACCGAGGCATGATCGGCTCTCTTCTTTATCTTACTGCACGTAGACCAGACATTATGTTTGCTACTTGCCTGTGTGCGCGTTACCAAGCCAATCCGAAGGAATCTCACTTGGCTGCGGTTAAACGCATTTTTCGGTATCTAAAAGGTACCATGAATCTGGGTCTTTGGTATCCCAAAGACTCAGGTTTTGATCTAATGGGGTATTCAGATTCTGATTTTGCAGGCTCTAAGATTGATAGGAAAATAACCACTGGCAGCTGTCAACTCCTTGGTGGCAAGCTTGTTAGTTGGTCTAGCAAGAAGCAGAACTCAGTCTCCACCTCTACTGCTGAGGCTGAGTATGTAGCTGCTGGAAGTTGTTGTGCTCAAATCCTCTGGATGAAGTACCAACTTAGAGACTACAATCAGCTGTACTCTCACATCCCGATTCTGTGTGACAACTCTAGTGCGATAGCCATCGCAAACAATCCGGTGCTACACTCTCGTTCCAAGCACATCGACATCCGATATCACTTCATTCGGGATCACATCTCTAAGGGTGATATCGAGTTACATTTCATCCCTACCGACCTCCAACTGGTGGATCTCTTCACCAAGCCTCTTGACGAAGCTCGGTTCAAGTTTCTTATCGGCGAACTCGGTATGTTAAATGCCGATGTATAAAAAAAAAACTCAGTACTTTTTCCCTTTTTTTTTCTTCATCTCACACCCAACACACTCTCTCTCTCCCTACCCCTCTCTCTCGGCTCTCTCTCTCTCTCTTTCTCCTTACCCCTCTCCCTAGTCGAACCCCCTCTCCCCCCCTTCCCCTTCGGATCTCTCTTCTTTCGGCCCTCTCCCTCCTTCGGCCCTCTCCTCCCTTCGGCTCTCTCCCTTTGGCCATCTCTCTCTCGGCCTCCCTCCTCCCCACTTCGGCTACCGACTGCCCTCCCCTCCCTTCCCTTTCGGTTTTCCCTCTCACTCCCCACCCCCTAGCCGATCCCCCCTAGATGAACACCCTCTAGCCGAAGCCCACCCTCCCCTCTCCCACCGAAACCCCTCTCTCTCCCTCTCCTTCGGCTATCTCCCTCTATCTCTCACTCTCCCTCTTTCAGCTCTCTCTCTCTCTTCCTCCCTCCCCTCACCCCCTTAGCCGAACTCTCCCACCCCCTTACCCGAAACCCACTCCCCCCCCCTCCACTCCCCTCTTCTTCGGCTAACACCTCCCTCCCCCCCCCCCTCCCCTCACCCCCTTAGCCGAACTCTCCCACCCCCTTAGCCGAAACCCACTTCCCCCCCCCTCCACTCCCCTCTTCTTCGGCTAACACCTCCCTTCACCCTCCCCTCACCCCCTTATCCGAACTCTCCCACCCCCTTAGCCGAAACGCACTTCCCCCCCTTCCACTCCCCTCTTCTTCGGCTAACACCTCACCCCCCCCCCCTCAACCAAATACCCCCTAGTCGATCCCCCCCTCCAACCGACTACCCCCTACCGAACACCCTCCCTAGGCCGAAGCCTTTCCACCTGATCACCACATCCCCCCCAACCCATTGGCCGAAGCTACCCCTAACACCCTCTAGCCGAAAAATCCCAACCCTCCTCCCCTAATCTCTTCTTTTTCTTCTTTGGCCGACAACCCCCTCATCCACTCCCTCTCCCCACTCTTTTCGGCCCCTAGCCGAACCCCCCCCCCTGGCCGATGTCTCTCTTTCCTCTCCCCCTTGGCCGAAGCCACCTTTCTTCCACCTATTCCTCTTCTTTTTCTTTTCTCAACCACCGAAACTCCTTAAACCATCCACCCCCTTTTTTTCGGCCAACAACCCCCCCCCCTCTCCTCAATCTTCGGCTACCATCCCCCTCACCCCTCCTCTTCGACGGCCGACCAACTACTCCCTCCCCCTCTTCTTTTTTTTTGTCTCACTACCCAACCACTCCATTTTTTTTGTTTTGTCCTTTCTACCTTCCACACTATTTCTCAAATCTTTTCTTTCTCCTTTCCACACTCTTTCTCCCATCCTTTTCCCTCTTACCAAGACTTCTCCCCATCCCATCTCTTCTTTTTCCTACACCTACTACCCTCTCCCACCTCTTTTTTTTTCTTCTCGGCCGAACATCCCCTCCCCCCACCCCATACCTTCGGCCGAACCCCTCCCCCTTTCTATGTTTTGTCTTTTTCCTAACCCCCTAACCTACTCCTTTTCTTCCTTTCTTTCTCCATTTATTTCCTTTCCCAAGATTTCCCTTCTATCCCATCTTACCCCATTTCCCTTTTTCCTTTTACCACCATACTTAGACTTTTCTAACATACTCCTTTCCTTTCTCCACCTGCTACCATCTTTCACCATCATTACCTACCTTTTTCTACCCCCCCCCCCTTCTCTTTTTCTTTTCTTTTAATTTCCTGTTAAAAAAAAAATGGGCCACTGAATTTATGAGTTCTTCGTGTCTTGTAATTTTTCTGTGTGTCAGTATTTTTTTTCTATGTGTTGGTGTCATCATCAAATAGGGGGAGAAATATTGTTGGCTCTCTGGTTGATTTGGTGATGACTCTCCTACCAACACTTAGAAACTCAAGAAGACCTCTCTCAACAAGGGCTCTCTATCCACCAATCAAGCTCTCAGCCCAGGTATGTTCTCATTCATAAACTCTCCCGATCTACAATGGGGTGATACTAAGGACACTCCGGTGTCCAAAGGTCCCTCAACTGTAGGGGACCCTTCTTCCCCCTCCTTAGTGACGCCGGCTAGCAATAAATCCTCAACCGCTACTGGCACCGCCGCACTTGCCCAAATGGACATACCACCGAAACAACCTTCGGCGGTTACACAGGTCACACCCCATACCTCAGTGGCGGCACTCTACCTCTTCCCCTCCCTCTCCTCTCAAGAGGTTGAGGAAGGTTTCAAGGGCCAAACCACAAACTCCACCCACCGATTCTCCACAATCGGCAGGTGTTGAAATTTTCCCATCTGGGCCCGGGGACTCTGCTAAACCACCCAAAGCCACCTCCTTTGTATCCTCACAAAAGGATACAATTGTAAAATCGGGGACCCTTATTATTCCTTCATCAACCTTTTCCTTAGTTGATAAGGATGACTTGGACTCCTTCCCTATCCAAGGTGCCTCTTCTCCACCTCACAGCCTATCACCCAGGATTCTCAGTACTGATGCTTCTGCACGATCCAAGGATGAATCTGCCCTTCCAGGAGCAGGTTCGGAGGATCCCGAAAATCTTCTGACTTCTTAGTTAAGAGGGAGTATGAGTTGAGGGGGAGCAACTTACCACTCAAGCTTAAACTCTGCTTTTGCATTGGACTATGTGATCAAACCCACCTGACATTAGTTGAGGGGGAGTATGAATTGAGGGGGAGCAACCAACCACTCAAGTTCAAACAATCCCGACTACTGTCTTCTATATCTTTGTATTTTCTCTTTCTCATTCTTTATTCATTGTATTCAGTTATTCGTTTGTATTGCTATACTTTTTCTTTCACTATGTAAAAGTCAGATATACAAAAAAAAAACTATGTGAAAAGAACTCAAAAAGAGTAAAGATGGGTCTAAATTAATTTATTCAGTATACTCTTTGTTTCATTCTTTAGTATGTATGCCATCATCAAATAGGGGGAGATTGTTGGGTCATCTGAAGATTTGAAGATGACCTCCTGATCTTCCATCTTATACCATCCTACTTAGAATATGTCTGAGGTTCTTTTAGCAGCTTGGTTTCTATACAAATGTTCGGTGAAGTCGAAGATCAGCCGAAGAAGACAAAGAAGGAGTACATCTCTCAAAGCGGATTGAAGATAGTCTCCTCAGCCTAAAGCCAAGCATGCCCAAGTGATCAACACCATCGGCCAGGATGGTGTCAATCACATATCTCTCAGGAGTATGAAGGTGTTCTCACATCTTCAGGAGACGAATATCTCTCAGGTCTTCGGCAGCTGATGATCTCATCTCTCCTTAGAGTATGAAGGTGTTCTCACATCTTCAGGAGCCGAAGATCTTTCAAGTCTTCGGCAGTCTATGCTTGAGGAATTCTTTCAAACACATTGTACTTTTCTGACAAAGTATATTGTGATATCTTGCATTGACGTGGACCTCATCTGGAGATCAGATAAAGTAAGTTTTGTCTACTACACCATTTTAAGGAAAGGTCTCTACCATCCTCTCTGCAGGTCAACACTTCAAGCCAAAACACCTCAAGACAAAAGATACATCCTATACCTTGCTGAAGACCTGTGTCCATCCTTTTCTCAACAGGTGTCCCATGCATTTAATGCATGAGGCACTATAAATATGAAGGATGGCTCAACATGCAAGATCACTAGCTCTCAAGCATTCAAGCTCTCTAAGTGCACTGGCATTCTCTCTCTAAGAAGTTCTTATTGTTTTCTAAGTGTTTTACAATTGTTCTTCATTTCTCTTTGTGTAAGATTGTTTGAATAGATTGCATCTATTCTCTTCCGCAACAATCAAAAGTTTTCTATGTGTAATTCTTGATTTCAAATCAATGAGAATTAAATTAAGTGAAAAATTGTGAGTATTGTATTCAACCCCCCCTTCTACAATACTTTTCTTATTTACTTACTGCTATTTGGGACCAACACTCATCATAAAAGAATTCAAATAACAAATCTAAATCAGATAAATGACTAGTAGATGTAGAAGCGTTATTCGAATTGTTCCCTGTAGAAACAGGTTCTGGACTGATCTGCCCAGAAGCTAATACTCCAGTTATCACGGGTTCTGAACTGAGTTGTTCAGAAGCCATATCTTCATCAAATGTTACATTGACGCTTTCAACTACAGTCTTTGAATTCTTCAGATAAACACGGTATGCTGCAGATGTTGAAGAGTAGCCAATGAAGATGCCTTCGTCCGCCTTAGCACTGAATTTGTTCAAATTCTCTCTATCGTTAAGCACAAAACATTTACACCCAAATATATGAAAATACTTTATTGTCGGTGTTCTGTTGTTGATCAGTTCATATGGAGTCTTTTGAAAACGGCGGTGTGTCATGGATCGATTCTGAGTATGACATGCAGTTGACACAGCTTCTGCCCACAGAAATAGAGGTAAGTCTGATTGGCTAAACATAGTACAAGCAGCCTCGACTAGCGTCCGATTTCGCCTTTAAACTACTCCATTCTGTTCAGGTGTACGTGCAACAGAGTATTGATGTGATATCCCGACTGATTCGAGATATTCTTCAACTATTTTGTTTTTGAACTCTCTGTCGTTGTCAGTTCGAAGAAACTTGACTTGTCTCTGCATATTCACCTGGGTCGTCTTTAAGAAGGTAATGAGAACTTCGGGGGTCTCATCTTTTGAACGTAGAAATTTGACCCACGTGTATCTTGAATAATCGTCCATAATAACCAACACATATTTCTTACCGTCTAAGCTTTGTGTTCTCATTGGACCGCATAAATCCATATGCAACAACTCTAGTGGAGAACTGGTGCTTGGTTCAGGCTTCGGTTTATGTGCATCTCTCTTCATCTTACCCTTTTCACAGGCAGCACACAAGTGTTCTTTCTCATATCTCAGCTCAGGAAGTCCTTTTACCAACTTATCTTTGACCAACTTGTTGATATAGCGAAAATTCAAATGCGATAATCGTCTGTGCCAAAGCCAACTTTGCTGCATCGAAGCTTTTGTCAATAAGCAAACGTGACTGTCATTCTGAACCTTTGAAAGATTGATGGTGTAGAGATTTGTCTTTCGATTGCCAACTAAGAGTTCATTGCCGTCTTCAGTACGAACCGAACATCTCTTAGCTTTGAAGTTGACCTCTAACCCTTTGTCGCATAATTGACCGATGCTAAACAAGTTGTGCCCTAAGCCTTCGACATAACTCACCTTCCTAATCGTTATGTTGTCTTGAATGATATCACCATATCCTAAGATTGGTGAGACTTGGTCGTTCCCAAATCGAACATTGCCGCTGAATTTCTCTGTATAATTAGACAATAAAGCTTTATGCCCGGTCATATGCTTGGAACAACCGCTATCCAAGTACCACATATGCCGGGTCTGCAAGAGAAATCAAGAAATAACAATTTTAGGTACCCATTTAAAAACGGGTCCTAACAGATTAGCACAAGATTTTGGTATCCATTAGAAAATGGATCCTCCTTTTCTTTGAAAACTATTGAAAACATTTGATCTTGAAGAATAAACATGATAAGATCCAAACCAATCAATAGAAGTATGATGATAAGCAAAATCATTTCACCGATAATGAAAAGATTTAGTAGTAGTAGAAGATAATTGAATCAATTGCTTTATTAAATAACGCTTGTAAGAAGTAACAAGGTTTTGTTTAGAAGAAGCAAGTTGAGCAACTACATCAGTATCACTACTATCAGATCTATTACATGAGTTATCAGAAATTGATTCAACTGTCTCATCATTCTTCATTTTTGGTCGCCATTCGGTTTTTGCTTTCGACCTTTTCTTTCTTAAATCTGAAACAAAAGATATAGATCTATTAGGAAAATCAGATTTCTGAGTCTGGGTCCACAATACTATATCAAGTTCTTAGATTAAACAACACATAAAGATTACCAACCTGTATTGATTATAACAAATGGTTACAAGGTTGATCGATTAAAGCTTTGATTGTGTTCTCTGTGTTTTTCTCTCAAATACACCTTTTTCTGTGTGTTCTATGTGTTCTGATATTAAAGAGATATTGAGAGATACAATCTAATCTACCTAATAACTAAATATCTAGATACTTTAATATCTAGATATTATCCTCAATAATATCTATTACAAAGATATTAAATAACAAACTATAATAAACTAACTAAACTAACTAAGTTAACTAATACAATAACAAACAATTACTTTGACATTTATTACAAATAAACATTAGACTTTAATATCGAGAGTCGACGTTTCGGCTTTAGCTTCAGATTGCGATCTTCAGATTGGATGATCTTGAATCCAATGAGACTGTGGTCTAACAATCTCCCCCTTTGGATCAAGATCATTACGAAAATGATTTTAGCAATTTAGTCTTCTTGTTCAGCTCGGAAGATGCAATCTCTTTCTCTAGCTCTTAAATCAGCATGTCTTCAGAATAGTTGCTTTTGAAGATTTCAATCTTTGACGTGATTCTTGAAACATGTGATATTTACCATTTCTTGTGTAGTCATTCTCCCCCTTTTTGATGATAAGTGTAACGACTTCATCAAAACTTTTTGTAAGAAATGTTAAACACTTGGAGCCACTGATCCGTCAATTCAAAAGATATTCATCCAGATCTTTGCAAATCTAGACAAAGTAGTCATGTAACACCTAAATCAACTAATGAATCAGTTAACATGCCTGTCAGTAACACTAAGTCACTGTGTGTAACGAATACACATTGGAAAGGAGCTGTTTGATGTTGACTCCCCCAGGGCTTCCATTTAATCATCGAAACACCACAAAGGTTATTTCTATAAACGTTATGACAAAGAAACAAATTCCTTGTGTGTTCGTGCTTGTGTTGAAATAATTAAGCACTGATGATTGCTTATTTGGCTCAAAATTGTGTAAACCACTGAGACAACAGTAAGTTAAACACAGACTCAATGTGCATGATTGAAGTGCGAAGGTGGGGCAGACTTCCTTCTTTTCAATATCCAGATTTTCCAAATGAAAATCAGATAGCATATGTGTTGCTTCCCCTTTGAAAATGTGAAACACTTTCTTGTTGAGAAGAAAATGAGTAGATGGTGAGGTTTGATCAAGAGTTGGCATGGGTTAGTTGCCTGTTTCAATAATGTTCACTAAAGAATTGTGAAACACTAGTAATGTGGCTACCCGACTCAGAAAAAGTTGGTGCAGAGTTGTGATATTCTTTTAACTCTGTTCTCACACGCTCTTTCTTTTAAACATTTTGCTTTCTCTAATCACACTCATTTCTTTTCGCTTTGCACATTCAAACACTAAGGATTTAACTTCATGGGTAGAAATCACTGGTTAATGTGATTCCATAGAAGTTGTGTTAATTCCTAGCACAATGATTCTTGTTTTCCTATGATGCAGGTGATGCTCAGATTGGTTTAACTATTTCAGTTAAAGCACAAAATTGATTTTGAAAACATTTAAAATCACACTTCCATAATATAAAATCTGTTGAAAAATCGGGAAGTGGTTTGAACATTAAAAACAATGTTTTCCGATGATTGAAAGTTGTCCTTCTTTCAACCATATATGAGATTAGGATAAAGGATTGTACCTTTACGTGCGATCTTACATCTCATGAAGCTAAGCTTAAAGTCATAAACATATGATCTTTTAAGCATCTCTCAAAACTTCTGCAAAAGTCTTATGTCAAGTCAAAGTAAAATTTATTCACTTAAATTGAAAAGACAAAAAGCAGTAAAACTTTTAAAGTACGAGTTCTGATCAGAAATAATCAGAAGTCATCACCTTTTATACTCCCCCTGAAATTATGCATCTAAAATATGTCAGTTCTAAAGCACATGATAGAGATCCACAACTTCCTTTTTGAAGTGTAGGTCATCATGTCTATCCAATGCATAAATTTCAGAAAAGTATGTACTCCCCCTTGAAGATTGATTTCCTCTTTTGAGTATCTGAGTACAATTTTTCATATCAGCACAGGAGTAAGGTCTTTTGATCATTGAAGTGCGAGTCCTGAACTATTGTGTTTAGAAGTCAAACTTCGTTGAAGTACGGGTTCTAAGCTGATTTACTTAGAAGCCTTCAGTTCTCCTACACCCCCTTGATAGTAGGTGCCTGCAACACAGGTTTAGTTTTCTTTGGTACCCATTGGTATTTGGGTTCATATGTGTTAGTTGTAGTTCGTATGGGGGTTACTGATTAAGAACCATACCAGTAACGGTCACTTGTCTTGTGAACAGGATCATGTGTACGACAATAAGAACAATAGAATTTCTTACCTGACAAACTGATTAATTTATCTCTTGAGTAAACAAAATCAGGTTTACCTTTCAGTGCATTGTTCTTCTTGGCAATCGGCGTATGTACACATGAGTTTTTACATTTCAGCTCTTCTTTAACTGGTTTCCTGTTCCAGACCAGTTCAGCTTCTTCCTGGAAGCTTCTTCTCCTTCTTTGATGTGTACCTGAAAAATCTTTATTCCTGTCATAGAAAAGATTAGTAGAATGAATCTGATTAGAAGATTTAACTGACCTTTTGAAAAGAGCAGTTTTCTGATGTGAGCTTGCGGCTGGTTTGTTAGAACCAACTGAAATATTTCTAGGTGAGTGGATTTTTGACTCTGGAGTCGTTCGCTCAGTCACCACTACCGTCTTTGAAATAATATCTTGAAGATCTTTTACCTTTGAAGAATAACTGTCTCGTTCTTTGATAAGGAGCTCAATCTTCTTCTCAAATGCAGACTTCTTTTTCTTCTCTGTCAGTACACTCTTAGATAATTCAGATAGCTTCTCGGTAAGCTTCTTTAGATTTGCTTCAAGGATGCTTCTTTCTTCTTCGAATCCCTTCTTAGCACCCTTCTGATCATTTGCCTTCCTCTCCTTGGCAAACTGATCTCTTTCCAATATGATTACTTTCTCAAAGTCTTCAACTTTTTGAGAAAGCATTAAACATTTAAGCTCGAGTGTCTTCTTCTCTTCAACACTCTTCTTGGAAAGGTCTGAGAACTTCTTTTCAAAATCTGATATTTTCTTTTGAAGCTCAGAGTTCTCAGCTTCCAAAACCTTAACTCTTGATGACACTGTTGATCCTCTCATCAGCTTCAGAATATGTTCCCATAACAGCTTTCCTTTAGTCTCTTTGCTTTCTAATGTAAAAAAGATCTCTTTTGAAATCTCCTCAGACATTGCATTCAGTAGGAAAGATAAAGCTAAGCTTTCAGCGTCATATCTCTTTCTTTGCTCGTCTGAGTACATACGAAGTGGTAATGGACAATCTAGATCTACTCTTTCTCCATTCTTCTTTGTAGTATAACACATTGTCCTTGGAGCTGTCATACTCCCTTCACTCAGAGATTTTCTAATGAATATACCCAGATCATGTCTTTCAATGAAGTCCATGAACCGATCTTTCCACTGCTCATACTCTCCTCGGAATAGTACAGGTGGCTTCGTGTCGGTTCCGATAGCTAGAGCTTCTCTTGAGGTCATCTTGTATTGATTAAGAGAAAACTTGACAGATATGATCGTTAATGCAAATTAAAAACAGATAAAATTTGATCACACAAGAAATTTTGTCCCCCTAGGCAGACTTAGCACGAGGGTCCCGCTAAAAAAAATATTCTAAGTCTGGATTGGAGCAGAGAGGTTTGCGTTTCAAGGTTTGCGTGTCAAGCACAGTGCGCAAAGTGAGGTTTGCGTTTCACGTGGGATGCGCAAAGTAAGGTTTGCGTTTCACGTGGGAAGCGCAAAGTAAGGTTTGCGTTTCACGTGGGAAGCGCAAAGTCGACTTGATCTTTTCGAGAAGAGAGTGAACACGTGAACTGAGGTTTGCGTTTCTTACTTGTTGCGAGAAGTGAGGTCGAGGTTTGCGTATGCTCTTGGATCCGAGAAGTATGCTTTGCGTATGGCTTGAGATGTGCAAAGTTGAGCTTTGCGTTTCACTTGGGGAGCGCAAAGGGACCTTTGCGTATGATGTTGGACGCGCAAAGTTGAACTTTGCGTTTCAGGATGGACGCGCAAAGTTGGGTTTGCGTTTCAGGTTGGACGCGCAAAGTTGGACTTTGCGTTTGTTCGTCTGTACTTCGAGAATTTCGACTTTTCAACCTGTTTTTCCAAGATTAACAGACCCAAATGCTACCAATATGTCTAGAAACACTTCTAGAACTGAATGTGAGCACTCGATCTCACTAAAACACACTTTTTGAAGAAAAAATTGATCGCACAGTACCTTTTTCAAAAATGAACTCAGACCACTAAAATCACAAAATGGAACTCGATTAAAGCTTAAAAGTGAAATCAAACAACAACAACTCGATCTAGCATGCTAATCGATCACAACCTGATCGATTTTAACACCTAAAACACTTTAACTCTCGAAATCACTTTTTCAAATAGAACACAGAGTCGTTTTCTGAAAAACTTGATACCAATTGTGGGTCCACAATACTATATCAAGTTCTTAGATTAAACAACACATAAAGATTACCAACCTGTATTGATTATAACAAATGGTTACAAGGTTGATCGATTAAAGCTTTGATTGTATTCTCTGTGTTTTTCTCTCTAATACACCTTTTTGTGTCTGTTCTATGTGTTATGATATTAGAGAGATATTGAGAGATACAATCTAATCTACCTAATAACTAAATATCTAGATACTTTAATATCTAGATATTATCCCAAATAATATCTATTACAAAGATATTAAATAACAAACTATAATAAACTAACTAAACTAACTAAGTTAACTAATACAATAACAAACAATTACTTTGACATTTATTACAAATAAACATTAGACTTTAATATCGAGAGTCGACGTTCCGTCTTTAGCTTCAGATTGCGATCTTCAGATTGGATGATCTTGAATCCAATGAGACTGTGGTCTAACACTGAGATTGATTTTTCTTTTGTTTACCAGTGTTAATCCGTTTCTGTGATTGCTGTCTCTTATGTTTCTTACCCTTAGAATAATAATCAGCAGTCACAGAAACTGGTTCACCAACCTTTGTTGATGATTCACCAGTTTTAAAACCACTTGGTAAACTTTCTCCATTTATGAGAAAAGTAGAATGATCTGGAAGAGAAGCATTAAAATCAAACATATCAATTTCCTCTATACACCCATCATTAGAGTTGAGAAAATCATTTGCAGACGCAAATAAGTCATCAAAGTTATCAATCGAAGTTTGAGGTGCCTTTGAAACTTTAGAACACTTTGTAGATTTAGAATGAAAAACTGTGTTCTTTAATACAGTAGAGAATACACTTTGTTCAATATCTACTAAAAGTTTTTCATCAGATAAAACATTTTCAAACTCAACTATTTTGCTTTCAAGAATGAGTGGAGGAACATAAACTTTTGCAATTGTAGGTTTTGCCTCCATCTCAGAAATAGTATAACTAGCAAAATAGTCGTTTGAAAGAACTTTTGGTGTTTCAGAAAGATAACTATCATTTAACTTTGCATAGTTGAATGGTAGTTGCATTTTCTTAATATTCTTTCTAATTTCAGTTTCTTTGGCCTCAACTTCATCTGATAATTTGGTAACAAATTTGGGTTTTAAATGAGTATGTTTACCAGCACAAGCAAGAAAATCAAAATTATAAAGTGTTGGTTGTTTTCTGATGGCTTTCTTTAAATAATGAGGGTTTTCGAAACCAAGTCCCAATTTTTCCTTAACATCAGCCTCTTCATTGGGTGTATTAAGAAAGATAGTTTGATTTGTTTGACCTCTTGCATAAAGTTTGGCTTCCAGACCATTTACCTTCTTATTTAAGAGCTTGTTCTCAACCTGTAATTTATGAACAGTTAGTGCAGATTCTTTCTTTTCTAACTCAGACTTATAAATTTTAACTTTAAAATCAAAAATCTTCTTTTCAAAACAATTTACTTGAATTTTAGAGTCAGAAGCAGATTTGCGTAAAGAATCAATTAAATCTTTGTTCCCAATAACGGACTTATTAAGCTCAAAGATCTTGTTGTTTCTTTTTGCAACTCTGTCTTTTTCCTTTTTCAGTTTTATTTGTAAGTCTTGAAGCTCAACCATCATGGCGCCCATTTTGGTTATGAAATATTTTTCAGTTAAGTGCATTACCTCATCAGCTGCTTCATCATCTGAATCATCATATTTCACCTTTTTGCCCATTAAGCATAGGTGAGCAACTTCTTCTCTTTCTTCCTCTTCATCAGAATGATCCAACCAGTATTCGTCTTCAGCCATTAATGCCCTGCCAGCTTCTTGTTGCTTGGACAAGAGCAATTTGTTCTGATAATACTCTGAGTTGCGAACCTTTGGCTTCCGACATTCTTTTGCATAATGTCCGAACTTGCCACAGTTGTAGCATTTGATCAGATCATTAGATGTCTTCTTTTCAGTATTGGCGTAATCATTCACAAACATCTTCTTTTCTTCCGGCTTTCTCTCCACATGTCGGTTCTCTTCATATCTCTTTCCTTCAACTCTTTCTCTATGTTCATGGTTCTTGGAACTGGACGAAGAGTATCTCTGAGAATTGGATCCCGGCTTCTTGTAGAACTTCTTTTGGAATGCTCGGGTCAATAGAAGCATAGCTTGTTTGAGGCTTTCTCCGTCATCTCCATCAGTTTCAGATTCTGATTCAGAACTTGTAATCACTTTCTTCTTTTTCTTTTTTTCTTTCTTTTCTTTCTTTTTCTCTCCGGCTACCAATGTTATGGGATCAGGAACCTTCTCTGCCTTCTTTTTCTCAGCTCTTTTCTCTTCCACCTCCTCTTCATTCTGACGCAGAGTCTCGTAAACCTCATGTAACGGAATATCATTTAGATCCTTCATCTGTTTCATCCTACGCGTATGCTTTTTCCATTCAGGTTGTAGGATGCTCAGGAATTTGACATTGTTCTCAAGCTGCTTCTTTTTCACTTTGTTCTTTGACAATTCATTTAGCAGTAAGACAAACCGTTCATAAGTATCTTCTAAGCTCTCATCCTCTTTTGCTTTGAATTCCTCGTAGCTATTAATGCAGTTAGCCACTTTCATCTGATTGCCAACTTTGGAACCCATCATCATCTTTTGAAGTTGATCCCACATCTTCTTTGCATTGGCCTTGTAGCTATCTATCTTGATGTAAATCTCATTCGGAATGCTCTGAAGTAGAAGAGATCTTGCTTGCTTATCTGCTTTAAACCGGCTTTTCTGTTCGTCAGAATACTGTGAAAAATCCATTGGAACAGTATTCATCTTCTGATCTCTTTCCTCATCACCATCCTCACTGTCAGATGAATCATCATCAGGTATCTAGACAGTAGGTGGTATCATAGGACTTTCAGTGATTGAAAGCAGAATATTCTCCCCATTTGCATGTCTATCCACAAAATCCAGAAATCTGTCCTTCCACTGCTCGTATTCCCCTTTAAACAGAACCGGGGGCTTGACATCAGTGCCAATAGAAAGAGCGTCTTTGGAAGTCATCTTGTATAAACCTGTTTGAAAAGATATGCAATAAGAAACTAGAAACTGATCGTTAGTCCAAATATGAAATCTCAAGAATATAGAAATAACACAGAAAAATAAAACTTTGAAAAATTTTGACTAAGTCCTGAAACTCGCAAAGCACTATTCACAGAAAACTCGCAGGCTTAAACTTGCGTGTTTGTGAAACTCGCACACAAAGAGTTACGTGTTTTGGCAAACTCGCAAGGTACTATAACTCGCAGATCGTTGAAATTCGCAGAAACTTGGAACTCGCAAGTGACTGTTCACTTTGAAACACGCTAATAAGGACGTACGTGTTTCCTTAACTCGCAAGGTACTACTAGCGCGTTTGAACAAACTCGCTAATCAAAGTTCGCGCGTTTCAACACTTAGAAAAATTTTCTAAGATTTTTCAAACTCGCAGATCACTGTTCCTGATGAAACTCGCACGCTTAGACTTGCGCGTTTGTAGAACTCGCTAATAAATACATGCGCGTTTCCATACTTAGAAAATTTTCCAAATCTCCAAACTCGCAGGCTGACAAACTAAACTCGCAGACTTTGATCTGCGCGTTTTTAGACCTCGCAGATAATGCTCTGCGTGTTTTGACCAAAAACTGAATCTTTCAGCTTGCGCGTTCTATCGAAGAACTTGCGTGTTCTTCAGACTTGCGTGTTCTTCAGACGAACTTGCGCGAAAAATGGATCTTGCGCGTTCTTCAGACTCCCTTACGTGTTCTTGACTTTTTCGAGCCTTTCGTCTTGAATTCGATCAAATTCTTCAAATTTGATCTTGAAACTTTATAATTATGCTCAATTTTAACACAAGAACAGGTTACAATACTTGAAATTTACAATCAAATACAAATTGAACCAAATTGATTCAATTTACAGTGCTCAAAACTCGTGAATAAAATTTCAACAAAAATCCAAAATTCGAGAAAATTACAGAGCAATTGACAAAATGAAATTTACAGACTCGATCGATATTACTAAACACACAAAACCTGATCGATTACAACTTCTAAATTGCACTAAAACTCAGAAATCAATCTGGACTTTGATGAACACTGTGTCGAACATTTCTTGATCTGATTTTCAGTTTTGGATCTGCTCTGATTCCAATTGTGTGTCATGTTTCTAGTTCCTAATCACAAACAATCAATCAAACAAACATTATGTTTCAATTACCTGTTTGATTCAAATCACAAATTCAACGAATTACAACTTTCTCTCTCTAGAACTCTCTTTCTCTCTCTCTACAATTCTCTCTGTCTGGATTCACTCTCTAGATGCTCCTCTAACAAGAACAACTAACTAAACTATTTATACCAAGAACTAAAATATAAGGAAATACAAAATACAATGCACTTTGACTTTTATTACATAATAGACTTTGACTTTAATGAGAGTTGACTTTCAGCTTTGACTTCTTGTATCTTTAACCTTCAGCAATATTGATCTTGTATCCAACAGATTTATGCTCTAACAATTATGCAACGGAAAAATAGGTTTGTCTTTCTTCTTTAAGTACACGCTTGCACGCGTCGAATTGTTTCCAAAACATGAAATTCGTTATGTACCCATCTAATCTTAATCATGAAAAAGCTCTTGCAATACCCTTAAAGACGTAATGAATGAAACTCATCTTGAAATTGAAGGCTATTCAATCAATCTAGGTCAACCGCTGCACCCACTCAGCCATCATTAGCACCCTATCTTTGACTATCAGTCGCTTTCTCACCCTAGCAACAACTTGTTGTTCAGATGTTCCGTAACCTATCTGTTTGATCACCCCTCAAGGCTCTCGTCATGAGCAATATTTTATAATTCACACGGTTTCAATCTTTGACCTCTACATATCGATAAACCACCCAATTCCTTCACATTCCGCTCCTCCGAAATTTCAATCCAATCCTGATATCTTCTCTCCAACATCCTTGCCACTCAATCATTGATTAGAGAGTCATAGGCTCACTTCTTTTCCCCGACCTTGGGTTAAAATTTTCAAAATCCTAACCCAGTCCTCTTCTCCTGTCCGAAAAGATCGACACATGAGTTCCTAGCATGGGGACTCACTAGAAACTAAGAGTTTACCCTTAATCAGTCATTCACCCAATTCGAACTCACGAAGTTCTACTTTTGGTCGGTCTACTATCGCTCTGAGTGATACTCCTTCTTGGGGTTGTCAACAATTACCCCACAAGCGACCTCACGCATCACAACAAAACCACTTCTAAAACCACAAGACTCGAATTTTACTCTATTCCATCACCCCTTCATTGACTAACCCATCAATATTATCCTTCCGATCAGGCGAAAACTAAACTATCCGCATGTAACCCACGTTCTATTGACTACCACACATAGAAAGGCAATTTGAGCATGTACATGTACCTGTAAATTCGCAATTACACTGGCCAGGTGTAATGTAAATTTACTTTACATGACAATCCTCACTACCTTAAATTTAGTGCATTTAGAGTGATCTTCCTAAAGGCATCCTACATCTCAGTTGTATCCCCAACTCTACTCCACAGTTTAAGTTTAGGCCCATCCCATCACCTAAATCCCGTAAACTATGGTTCTGATACCATTTCTAACGACCCAAAATAGACATGGCATAATAATAAAGATAAATTCAAATCTGATCCCAATACAATTGAAAGTAAGGATCAACATAAACTCAAATGACAAGAGTTCTATCACAGTCGAGATACTACGAGTCCGCATCTAACACCACATCTAATCCGACATTCTTCGGCCCCTCTAGAAGTCAACATTTCTCCTTTCCCTTAGATGAAGCATCAACGACACTCTTACCTGAAAACGCGTTTTAAGAGATTTGAAAGCGAGGGTTAGACCAGAAGGCTAAAATAAAGAAAACTAACTCATGCAATACATCATTATACACTAAATTTACTATCCCAATTCCAAACAAGATATCAAAACACATGCGTCCGTGAGATGTGGATTTCATTCCAAAAATCAATTTCCTTTAGATAAAACTTACCACTATAAAAAGAGGGGAAACTAGGATGGAGAATACATACCTGCAAACAATGGAGTCTTCCCCAACTTCCAATAATCTCCCTTTTTCTTAGACACCCTAGCTTCTTTCCTTTCTTCTTCTCTCTTCTCGATGGCGGCTCCAAAAAGTTAGGGAATTAGGGCTCTCTATTCCTAAAATGATATATTCCACCAATTAGCACCGTAGTCCTCAACTTTTTCCCCTTTTTCTCTTTTACCCTCAAATTCCAAGAATTTACTATTAGGACTCGGTTAGTACATTTACAAAAGGTATCACACTGTGCATCATGTGGTCATCAGAATAATGTTTGTCGGAATAATGTTCGCCGGAGGGAAGAGAGAGGAGGGAGGAGAGAGGAGGGAGGAGATTTCTAAAATACCTAACATACCCTTTAATTAAAATTTTAGTTAAAATTACCAAAATTATTGTTTTCCATATCCTCTGATTTGTGGTTAAGATTGGATCTCACGGTTATCACAGATAACCGAGTTCTCCCTTAAATGGCCCTATATATATATATGTAGGCCAAGGTTATTTTACAAACCATTGAAATATAACAAACCGTACAAACCGCAGTTTCCCTTGTTAATTGAATGAAATTGTTTCATAAAAGTGTTTAATATGATGAATTTGTTTCATATAATCCTTTTCTTGATGAAATTGTTTCATGTATTTTTGTATATATGTAATAATGAAATTGTTTCATATATTTCTCATTTTGATGAAATTTGTTTCATATATTCTTGATTAAGCAACCACCATATATTCTTGAAGAAATTGTTTCACATATTATTGACTAATCAACCTACATAATTAAGAAAAAAGTGAAAAAAGTGAAAAAAATGAAAAATTATGATTGGTTGAATGTTGTTTGTACGGTTTGTTAGATTTCAGTGGTTTGTAAAATAACCGGACCCTATTTCTCATTTTACTGAAATTTGTTTCATATATTCTTGATTAATCAACCACCGTATATTCTTGAAGAAATTGTTTCACATATTATTGACTAATCAACCATCACAATTAAGAAAAAGTGAAAAAAAAATGAAAAATTATGATTGGTTGAATGCGGTTTGTACAGTTTGTTAGATTTTACTGGTTTGTAAAATAACCGGACTCTCTCTCTCTCTCTCTCTATATATATATATATATATATAAATGTAGGACCAATCGATTTAAAACAAGAAGAGGGAGGAGGTTGGAACAACAAGCCAACAATAAATAACCATAAAAGTGTAAAGAATAAAAGGCGTTGAGTAGACGTATTAATGATCCAAGTATTTGACAAACTACCTTGAATTTGACTTCGTTTATCTCAAACTCGAACGTAATAATTCTCGAGTTCAAGTTGGTCTGAGTACAAATTACACTACTAAAATTAATCGTATTACCGACGGTTGAAACAGTCGGTAGACCGTCGGAAAAAGGCTTTAGCGACGGTTTTTCGACGGGAGTGACCGTTGGTAAAAAGCTGGTCAGTAATATTTAGCGACGGTTTTCCTACGACAACTACCGACAACTTACCGACGGTTCCAGTTACCGACGGTTTTCCGATGGTATTTACCTATTAAAAATAAATATAAAATAAAATGAAAAAACCAACCGTCGGTAAGCCGTCAGTATATCACCAATTTTTCCGATGGTTTTCCGACGATTTATTAAAAATAAATAAAAAATAAAATTAAAAAGATACCGTTGGTGGGTCGTCGGTTTGCCGTGGTAAATACCGACTGTTTTTTGTCGTCGATAATTACCGTCGGTATTTCACAATTTTCTAGTAGTGAAAATAATAATCGTTAACCTGACGAATTGAGTAATTTATAATACCAATATTAGTAATTTACTTATATTTTTATATGACATCAATTGAATTAATTTATACAACTTAACATGTCAATTTGTAACGAGACAAAAAAAAATACAATTCAACTGGTATAATATTAAAATGTCAATTTTTATTGGTATTTTATGTTATTATTTTTTTATTTAAATTAAATGAAAATGATATATTTTATAATGTTATTAATAATTTTATATTTAAATATTTTAGAGTGAATTATATTGATAGTCATGTGTCTTGTACAAAATTTGGATATTGTCTCTAAAATGAATTATCTGTACTGATAGTCTCTAATTTTTTAATTTTATAATATTTAGGGTCCATGGAGTTAACAATCGTTATGACTTACGAGGGACAAATTAGTCTTTGGGCAAACTACATGAACCAAAAGTGTAATCGACTCTAAAATTAATTGTAAATCACATGTTTTTTTTAAAAGAATTTATTTATTAAAAATATTTTATATTTCTAATCACAAATCAAATTTCTTAATTATAGTCCATATTAAATAAAAATATTTATATTTATTTTAAAAAATTATTTAATAAACAAAATGAATTTTGTGTTATAAAAATCCCAAGTAAAAAAAAACAAAGGAAATCAAATGAAGTTCATGTATCTTTCGGGTTGCGTATTAAAATATGCAAACAAAATATTAAAAGTTAAGTACGGTTAATATTTATATTAAAATTTATTCGTCAGAATAATTAATTTTTTTTGTTATGAAAAAAGATAATCATGTTTTAAAAAAGTTAAAATGCCGTGAGAAATTATTAATTTAATTATCAAACAATTGTCAATAAGCTACAATAGTTAAACCGATATAGTAAAATATTATTAAAGACATAATAACTAGAAGTTTTCTTGAAATAAAAAGGGGTAAAAAGAAAAACATTAATATATTGCAACTTTCTCTACAAAAGTTTTCTTTATAGTTGTTCATATAATTACCCATTATTTTTGTAGGATTTGCCAATAGTTTTTTCTAGTTATTTGAATAATCGGTGTTTTTCTTAATCTTTATAAAAATTGTATATGTCCAAAATGTTAAAGTTTTTTGGATCTTTATTTTGTTAGTATTGTAATTATTTGTAGTTTGACTATATATTCATAATCTCATATTAACCGTAATTAACTTCCAATATTTTGCTTGTATATTTCAATAGTCAACTCAGAAGATATGTAATTTCTCTTGAGTTCTTTTGTTTTTCTAAACTTGAGATTTTCTAACCCAGACTTCATTTTGTCAATTTAATAGTTTTTCTTGAATAAATGTAAATATTTTTATTTAAAATGTACTCTAATTTAAGAAAAATTTGATTTGTGATTGGATACATAAAATATTTTTAATAGAGAGTGAAGAAAAAAGATGTAAATCATAATTAATTTTAGAGTAAATTACATTTTTGGTTTATATGGTTTACCTAAAGACTGATTTATCTCTCAAAAACCATAACAGTTGCTAACTTACGATATTAACTTCAGAAATATTAAAAAATTATGAACTACAAGTCTAGATAATTGATTTTAAGAACCAAATCCAAATTTTAGACAAAACCATAAAAACCAATAGGGAATTTAATTAAAATACCCTTTTTTGAAAAATCAGTACCCAAAGTGTCCCAAATCTTGTAATTTTTGCCAAAATACCCCCTAAGTCCTCGTTTTTGGCCGCGTTTTTTGGAAAAACGCGGACTGGTACTGTTTGGGTCCGCGTGTGGGTCAAAACTCGGGTTGGGTCCGCGTTTCCCCTATTTCACGTGGGGTTGGTGCAATTCAATTCATTAAATTGTAATTTTTATTATATATTTACAGTTTATATCCCTATAATTATTTAGTTAGTTTACTTTATACCTTTTACTTTTCTATTATTCATTTTATACTTTTATCATATTAACACACATAATCGTATATTAACTTAAATACGTTAAAAAAATACGTTTTAATTTTAACAAGTTATACCATTATAATCGTCTCTTCGATACCTTCGAAATGAGCCCAATATTGAATATTTTTTGATTTAATTATTTTATTATACATCATATATATTAAAATTTTATACACCTATAATTATTTAGTTAGTTTACATTATACTTTTTATTTTTCTATTTTTTATTTTACACTTTCATCATATTAACACATATAATCGTATATTAACTAAAATACGTTAAGTAATTTTATGATATATAAAAACGCATTTTTAATATATATGATATAATAAAGCATATAACGTATTATATATCATATATACTACATATTTTTGGACAAGTTATTCATAATTTATGTTATTCTTCTTTCTACCATTTTACTAATAACGATATTTTAGTAATAACGTTATCGTAAAAATAATCGTTATTCTACTAAAAATATCGCTATTCTACCATTTTAGTAAAAATAACGATATTATACCATTGGACTAAAAATAACGATATTTTAGTAAAAATAACGATATTCTACCATTGGACTAAAAATATCGTTATTAGTAAAATGGTAAAAAAAAGAATAACATAAATTATGTAGTATATATGATATATAATACGTTTTATGTTTTATGGTAAAAAGAAAAATAGCATATGCATACGTTTCATACGTTTTATGTAGTACATATGATATATAATTAAATAATTAAATCCAAAAATATTCAATATTGGGCTCATTTCGAAAGTTTCGAAGAGACGATTATAATGGTGTAACTTGTTAAAATTAAAACGTATTATTTTAACGTATTTTAGTTGATATACGATTTTATGTGTTAATATGATGAAAATGAAAAATGAAAAATAGAAAAGTAAAAGGTATAAAGTAAACTAACTAAATAATTATAGGAGTATAAAATGTAAATATATATTAAATATCACAATTCAATTAAGATATGTACAGTGGAAACGCGGACCCGACCCGCGTTTTGACCCACACGCGGACCCAAACAGTACCAGTCCGCGTTTTTTGAAAAAACGCGGCAAAAAACGCGGACCTAGGGGGTATTTTGGCAAAAATTATAAGATTTGTGACACTTTGAGTACTGATTTTTCAAAAAAGAGTATTTTAATTAAATTCCCAAACCAATAATGTAATTCACTCAAAAAATTTATGAAATAAAAGTAGCAAAAGAGAGTTTTTTTATTTTTTATTTTTTATTTTTTTTTATCTTTCACCTTTAACTTTTTGATATAGTATTTCTATACTTTTTGACTTTGACTTCCAATATATTTCACTTTCTACTTTAATAATTTGCCTCTAAGCCCATTTTTTTAACATATATTTTTGTAATCGTATATTTGAATTACTTTAATCAAATAGTTAATATGAATCATATAAGTGACAAAATAGAAGGGTCGCATTATAAGTCAATTTTGATAATTTTAATACAGGCTGAATTGGATTGAGTTTATTAATTACTCCCTCTGTCTCAAAATAAGTGTTCACAATTGACTTGACATACAGTTTTAGACATGCATAATTATTACATATTTTTGTTACTAAATGACATATTTACCCCTATTTAATGTTTCTCTCTTTTCACAACTCTTATGTATTTGTGCATTAATTAAGGGTAAATGTGATAATTTAGTTATCTACCTTTTTAAAATGGACATTTATTTTGGGACAAATATAAATAGAAATGTGGACACTTATTTTGGGACGGAGGGAGTACTATTTTTATTGATTTGTTTAATACTAGCAGTGTACCCGCGCAATGCGGCGGGAAGCAAAACTTGAGCAATTGTAAACATGATGACCAATTACAATCTAGGAATTTTAGGGGGCGTTTGGTTCGCAGAATGATTTCTGATGGAATGGAATCTGTCAATGGAATTGGAATCTGGAAGGAATTGGAATGGAATGTTTTCAGGTTTGACCAACTGTTTGGTTGGCAGGAATGAAATGTAATCAGTCAAATGAATTGGAATATGTCTGTTTGGTTTACAAAGGAATTCGAATGAAATTTTGAAAAATGACAAAAATACCCTTTCTTTTATTTTTATTTATTTATTTATTTTAAATGCTGAGAGAGAGAGAGAGGAGAGAGAGAGGAGAGAGAGGAGAGAGAGGAGAGGAGAGAGATAGAGGAGAGAAAGAGAGGAGAAAGAGAGGAGAGAGAGAGGAGAGAGAGAGAGAAAGGAGAGAGAGAGGAGAGAGAGGAGAGAGAGAGGAGAGAGAGGAGAGAGAGGAGAGAGAGAGGAGAGAGAGGAGAGAGAGGAGAGAGAGAGGAGAGAGAGGAGAGAGAGGAGAGAGAGAGGAGAGAGGAGAGAAGAGAGAGAGGAGAGAGAGAGGAAAGAGAGGAGAGAGAGAAGAGAGAGAGAAGAGAGAGGACAGTAAAAACCGAACAAAATGACAATCTTGTTGCCATGCATAGGCAACATTTGCATACAAGAGAAACCAACTCTGGAAGCATGGACTGTAAAATGAGACCAGTTACTGCAATGTTGCGGGATGCAAATGTTCTAGCAAAATACATTTCATTTTTAAATATCAATTTAATGCAAGATATCTTTGAAATACTTAGTGGTGAACATGTTATAATCAGAGTTTTTTTGTGGTATAAAAGGGATGTACACGATATAATAATAAGAGTTTTTTGTGGTTAACATGGATCCATGAATTTTTACCAAACACTTACATAATTGGTTAGCAGGTGAGCATGCAAGAACCAAGAATATTAACCATTTAATGTTTACCATGTACGAGACACTTACAAACAAACATTTTTTATGGAAAAAATGTTAAACAATAATATAGGTGAGGATGGTGACACCCGCAATTGGATGACTAAATCGTAAACCATTGTTCAAAAACAACGTTCTTTGTATGTCCAATTCAAATGATATGGTAAATACAAATTTAAATTACACTCTTTTCCTTATATGAGACAACCATTGTCATGCTTCCATTGCCTAAACTCAATAATGTAATTTTTCTACTGGATTATTGGATATACACAATGACACCCTGCTGGAATTAAGCTTCCAATTTCTTTCACAGGAAAAACCATGTCAATGAATGAAACCATGTTAATGAATGAATTACCAAGCAAAGAGCAGCCTAACACTGCAAATAAAACAAAAGTTCAAAACTGCCAAAATAAGTTTCCTTTAATACATGAAGAGACAAAACAAAAAACACAAGCTTCTAAGCAACACAATGGTCTCCTCAGTAAAATGTCTCTAAGAAGTAGTAGAACAAAAATAAAATGTCTTTAATAAGCAGTAGAACAAATTGAAAATATTAAGATGTAGTTTCCTTCTTAAGCTTAGCTAACTCTTCCCTTACAACTCAAGTTTTCTGCATAATCAACACCCACCATGAGTCCAAACTAAAAACATCATCTGAAACAAGAACGAACAAAAGCACTCCATCCTTTTAAGAAGAAAATAGAGATGCATATAAGATGGGATCCAAGGCACTCCTTCCTTTTAAGTAAAATCTCAATATTCATCTTGGTGTAGCCCAATTAGCAAAAAGGATATGCAAGAGACATCTCAAGTTCGAATCTTGCAAGTGACGGGCTTGAATTCCTCCGTTAGCCCTAATCGCTAAGTCGGTTCTGAAATACATCCTGACATGTAGTTGGGACTTGGGAGTGTTTGGTTTGATCTAAGGAATGGGGAAACGGAATGAAAATGAAAATGTTGTCGACTGATATGAAAATGTGTATATTCATCGCATTATTTTACATGCTTTTACATTCCTTTCCATTGTTAATGTTTGGCAATAAATAAACCTTCAAAATTTCAAGATTCTCGAGCAGATCAATTTAGTCTACACATTTGAATATTTTGGCTAATTGTTATTGTTGATCCCAGTTATGATGTTCTTTAACATGATTTAACCTTTTACTACACACAGATTAATAAAATAGAGTGTAGAAGTGTTTAAGATGTGTAGAAAAGATTGAACATGCAAGGTAGTAAACACACAAGTAATTAATGAATAGGAAGTAAAGTATTATATGAAAGTTACTCAAAGAACTATTTCATTAATTACTCAAGAACACCAAGAACACGCACTGGTATGTGCAAATATGCTCAAATATTATACAGACTGCTATTTTTGTGTGTGCTCTCGTATTTTGTGCTCTAAGGTGGTGCTCCCTTAATATAGCAGAGGGATGCACCCCTTAGTACAAGACAAAAACTGGCATTCCATAAACGGAATGCCACCTGTAAAGTAAACATCGTGGGACGCCCATTACTTTGATCTTGAGGATCTTCGTACAGCAGGCCTCACGTGTTTTGCACGTGGTCTTGTCTTGAACTCTAAGAAAAGCTTCAACATTGATCTCCAGAGGTTAGCCTTCACAGAGGCTCTGTGAGTGATCACAGAGGCTCTGTGATCTGAGTATCATTATCAGGTTTGTCCTTCTGGCGCATCTTCTACGGAGTGGTCTTCTGAGCTTTGTATCTTCTGCGGCGACTTTCGAGATAGCAGGGGTTTCTATACTTAGACTATTTTTCAACACTTCTAAACATGGTAGATGGAGCTAACAATCTCCCCCTAAGTGTTGAAAAATAAAAATTTGGAATTTGGAGTGATGACTAAGCTAGAAACAAAAGAGGTGAAAGGAACTCAACCTCTGAACCTTGATTTTCATTAAAAATAAAATAATTCCAGAAGGCCGGAGGCATCAGGATCTTGGTCCTCATGTCGTGCCCTCTTCTGTCCTGCTTGGGTTTGGCAGGTGACAGGTTCCTTCCTCTTCTTTGGCTTACAAAGGTTGTTATCGACATGTTTTGTGATCTTCTTAATTGCGTTCTCTGCGGCCAATGACAGAGCGTTGATTTCGATGTCTGACTTGAAACGAAATGTGGCTAAGGATCGCTTCAAGTCTGCTGTCACCTTCTTTCCTTGGTCGTTGAAGTTGGATCGAATGAGGTTTTGGTTTTGTAGAAACTAATTTCCCATGGCTTCCAAGTCGGCTTTCGTTGCAAACGCAGAGGGGTCTGGGGCAGAGGTTGATGCCTGTGTGTGAAAGGGGACCATAACACTGTGAGTTATGTCCTTTATTTCCTCTCTGAGCCTGGCCATTTCGTTCACTCCGGTCTGAACTCCTTGCGTAGCATATTTTGGGAACTCTTCTGTGCAAAGATCCCCTAGAACTTGAATCTGATTGGAGTGTGCGATGATGGTTTGACCGCAGGCTTGAAGGTCAGCTCTGGTCGCGCACTTTGTTTTGAGGGCGTGCAGAGCTTCAGTATTGGCTTTTAGGGCCTCTACAATAGTTTGAGAGTTGGCTTGGGACTCTCTGGAGATAGAGCTTTGCAACTCGTTAAGTTTTTGGAGTACCGTGTCAGCAAAGGCTTTAAACTTGCCCTTTGTGACATAGATGTCCGGGGTAACCTCTGGAACAACAAATGTTCCAGATTTGGCCAACGAGTCTTTGGCACCCGTAGAGCCTGTGGGGATGTTGAGCTCTGAGGGATTTCCTTCCAATCCTCGATGTTCCACAGAGGAAGCATCTATGGAAGTTCTGTCAACATGTTCTTTGGGTGAGGGTTCAGAGACTCCCTTAAGAGCTATGTTGAATGGATCCTGTGGTTGTTCTAGAGCCACAGAATCATCGTGTTCTTTCACCACCAACTCTGAAGTGGTTTGGATTGGGCTCTGAGGTTTATCCTCAGGGGACTCTTCAAGGACTAGGGCTCTTTTTGCCTTCTGCAGAGGTTTTGCCGGACCCTCTGCAAGTTCGGTTCTTGCAGCGAGGTATTCAACATGATCTTCCCTTTTCTGCCGGAGGGCTTCCAATAATTGTTCTTTTTCGGCAAGCGTCCTCAATTTTCCTTTCTTTTTCTCATAGACTTTGATCGCAGCAGTTTCGTCTGTGGCTTTCTCTTCTGGCACCTTTTCATCGATGGTCCTCTGGTATTTCTTAGGCTTTGGAACCTCTACGTCTTCGGTTCTCTTCTTTTTGCTTTTCTTTTTTGCCTTTTTCTCACTCCCCTCCCCTCTAACTGATGGTCTATCTTTCTCACTCACTTGAGCCTCTGCGGCTTCAACTTCTGTCCGTACTCCCTCGTCTCTCAAGTAAACTACAATGTCTCCTACTTTGAATCCTACGCGAGGGGGGGTTACAGGACGTGGTTCTGGTGTCCTGTTCCCTCGTATGTATTCCCTAACACCCTCTTCACTACCGAAATAAGTCAACATCTTTGTTGATAGAGGTCTGGCTTCTGGATATCCTGTTTTGATGGTGGTGGGTTTATGAGACTTCATCTCATGGAGTTTGATTATCTTACCCTCTGCTGGAAGCTTTCCTTCCCCTATTAGGTCATCGCCTAGAAGCAGTCCTAGGAAACGTCTAAATGCAATGTTCTTTGGTTCTGTCCCTCTGTTTTGGTCCTGCTGTTTGGTAATCACGGCATTTTGGATCTCCCTGAAAATGAGTCGAGCCTAGTCTAGTGGGAGATCGTAGTAAATCCCATATATTATGGCCAAAATTGTATGGCTTGATTGATCCGGGCTTCCAACCTTCGATGTTAGGCATCGGTTCAGAATCGAGAAGAGTACGTTCCACAGAGGAGGGAGATTCTATCGTCTGAAGTTTGTTCTTTTGGTGATTGGAACTGCGTAGCCAATGAACCTCAGAAACTCTAGTATCTCTTCCTCTGTGGGCTCCTCTGAGAATTTACGCAGGTTGAGATCTGATTTGGTGGGAAGTCCAAAGACATCGGAGAGTTTCCTACGATTGATCCCTAAGTCCAGAATCTTTTCAGTTGATGGATGGGTTGCATAGCCAATGACGCAGTGTCCATATTTATCCATCTTGACATGGCGAGCACTTAGCCAAAACTGTTGGATGTAAGATTCCGGGATGTCATTTCGCTTCATCGTTAGGGCTTTAACCAGGAAGTGATTCTTGAGGAGTTGAATCAATGGTGCAACTTCAGTGGGGAAACCAGAGGGATTGAGGGTGACAAAATGGTTGTTCGGTTTATTGTTCATTTGGGTTAAGTGATAGTCATGCCTGGTGAAGGACAGCATTCTGCTTGTAAGAACATGTTCTTGGCCAACGGAGTCTGAATCAGCCTTTTGAACCATCAAGTGATGAGAGTTGTTGGATTTCTTGGATTCATTAGAGTTCTTGGAGGAAGTTGAGGGAGAAGCCATTGATAGAATAGAGGAGAAGAAGAAAAGCTTTTTGCAGGAAGCTCTTGAGGGAAAAGGATGTAGGTAAAAGAAATGAAGAGAGGCAAAAGGGATTTTATACAGAGAGAGTTAAAAAAAATTAAGCAGTAAAAAATAAAATTTTCAAATCCGTGATGAGTAGAAACGGATAAGTAGCCGTTTCTGTGAAACGACGGTACAGATGTAGGCCAATCAAATGTTGCCACGTCAGATAATGGCGGTGCACGATCTAGGACGTGCGCCACCCTATTCTCACGCGCGTGGCATTTGCTATTGTCACATGACAGTGACTTTCAAAAAATAACCCGCAACACATGACCTGAATTTCTCAAGTGATGGGAATGACAGAAGCTCTGTGGATAAGAGGCTTTTGAGGTCACAGATAAGGTTGTTATCAGAAGAGCCTTTTAAGAGGGAGAAAAGTGCGATGAAATGATCGAGTTTCTTTTAAAGTGCATTTGGTCAGACATCCTCAGTTTAAAGGTGCAGAGACTATGTGATAGATCGCAGAGGCTCTGTGGTCGACCTCAGAGGTTCTGAGACCAAAAATTTCCTTTTTAGGAAAGAGTTTCAAAGATTTGATCATTTCAAAGTTTTGACAGAAAATTTGGTACAAAGTGGGATCTTTCTGAGGGTATAGTGCTCGAGAAAGAGTTTTGACCCTTGGTTCAGATGGAATAACCTCACTCTGTAGTCTGTTGCGCAGAACTGTCTTGCTCCCCCTTGAATAGTCAAGATTGGTCTTTGATGGTTCGGTCTGCTCCTCCTTCAACTATGCTTGGATCATATAAAGATAAGACTAGTATAGGAAAAATAAACTTAAGAAACTAATTTGCAGGGGCATAAAAGTAAATATGTACAACAGAGGTAAATATGTACAACAGAGGCTCTGTGCAAGGGTACAGAGGCTCTGTGGTCAACTCATGTTGAGCATACCAATCTTGCCAACTAGAAAAGTGAATCTTTTCTCATCCAATGCCTTCGTGAAAAGGTCGGCAAGCTGGTAGTCTGTGGGCACAAAGTACATCTCTATTGTTCCATGCTCCACATGATGTTTCAGAAAGTAATACCTGATATTGATATGTTTGGTCTTAGAGTGCTGCACAAGATTGGCTGAGATCGCAATGGAACT
This sequence comes from Arctium minus, assembly GCA_954870635.1. Classification (NCBI taxonomy): domain Eukaryota; kingdom Viridiplantae; phylum Streptophyta; class Magnoliopsida; order Asterales; family Asteraceae; genus Arctium; species Arctium minus. Next base: position 113,958,394 of record OX941080.1, on the reverse strand, counting down.
TTTGGAGTCACAGAGGATGGGGATTTTTTCGATATCAAATCCATAGTCTCTAAGTTGGGTCCTCATCCACAGAACTTGGGAACAACAACTTGCAGCAGCAACATATTCTGCTTCGGCCGTAGAGGTCGAGACACAATTCTGTTTCTTGGAAGTCCAACTTACTAGTTTCCCTCCTAGGAATTGGCAACTCCCAGAGGTACTCTTCCTGTCGAGCTTGCATCCTCCGTAATCTGAATCTGTATAAGCCATGAGATCAAAGCCAGAGTTCTCCGGATACCAGAGGCCAAGATTTTTGGTCCCTTTTAGGTATATGAAAATCCTCTTGACAGCATAAAGATGAGATTCTTTGGGGTTAGCTTGAAATCTTCCACATAGACATGTGGCAAACATTATATCAGGTCTACTCGCGGTTAAGTACAACAGAGATCCTATCATCCCTCTGTAGAGTTTACACTCCACAGATTTGCCCTCTGGATCTGCATGGAGCTTGGATCCAGTGACCATAGGAGTTTTCATTGGTGAAGAGTCAGAGAGCTTGTATTTTTCAAGTATGTCAGAGACATATTTTGATTGGTTTATGAAAATACCCTCTGTGGTTTGTTTGACTTGCAATCCTAAGAAGAATGTAAGTTCTCCCATCATGCTCATCTCAAACTCACTTTTCATCAATGACTCGAACTTTTTGCAATATAAATCATTTATAGACCCAAAAATAATATGAACATAAATTTGTACAAGCAGAATCTCACCTTTTCTCTTCTTATAGAATAAAGTTGTATCAGTAGTACCTCTTTCGAAACCATTTGCAAGGAGGAAGTTTGAAAGTCTGTCGTACCATGCTCTGGGGGCTTGTTTCATTCCATACAGAGCCTTGTCCAGAAAATAGACATGATTTGGGTACTTAGAGTTCTCAAACCCTGGTGGTTGTTGGACATACACTTCTTCTTGAATCTGGCCATTCAGAAAGGCTGACTTGACATCCATTTGATATACTTTGAAACCTCTGTGGGCTGCGAAGGCAAGAAAGATTCTTATTGCTTCGATTCGTGCCACAGTGGCAAAGGTTTCTTCATAGTCAATGCCTTCTTCTTGACAGTATCCCTTGGCCATCAGTCTTGCTTTGTTTCTGATCACCACACCGTCATCATCCTTTTTGTTCCTGAAGACCCATTTGGTCCCTATTGCGGTTTTGCCTTTCGATAGAGGCACTAGGGTCCATACTTCGTTTCTGTCAAACTGCAGAAGCTCATCTTGCATAGCTTCTACCCAGTTTGGGTCTTCAAAAGCTTCAGATATCTTTTTGGGTTCGATGATACTCACAAAATTTGTATAGTAACAAAAATTTGCAGTACTCGATCGAGTTTGGACCTTGTCAGAAGCGTCACTAATGATTTGGCTCTGTGGGTGACTCTTGGTCCACTTTGTCATGCGGGGCAGGTGATCATTGGAAACTTATGTGGTTAGTTCAGGAGCACGTTCGTCCTGATGTGGATCATTTTCTGTTGAGAGAAATTGATCATTTGTACTTGCCACAGGGCTTGGTTGTTCATTATGAGTTGAGGTAGAGAGCTCTGTGGAGCCTTGATCTGGTGTTGACCCTTCAGAGAGATTTTGAAGATGACCATGATCTTGATTGAGCTTGGGGCCTTGATTCTTATTGTCCTCTGAGTGCTCCCCCTCGATGGTTGCACCTGCAGCATTACTGGAAGAGGGTGAAGCATTACTGGGACCAGTTAGGGAAGTACCTGTTTGGTCCTTAGAGGGTTCGACTTCAGAGGCTCTGCGGTCACCTTCAGAGGGTTCATCATCTTTAAACATCTCTTCAAACAGATGATGAAGATCATTTGTTCTTGATGATCCACCAGAATCTTCATCTTGAAGTTTGAGTCCTGAGCTTATTTGCTCAGAAGTCACCTGAAAAGAATCATCAAATGAAACATTAATACTTTCGAGTATATGCTTGGATTTTAGTACATAGATTCTGTACGCCTTGGAATTTGATGAATAGCTAACAAATTTGGCTTCATCGGCTTTGGGACTGAATTTCCCTATCTGGTCTCTGTCGTTCAGTACAAAGCACCTGCAACCAAAGACATGGAAGTACTTAATGTTCGGCTTCCTCTGGTGTAGTAAGTGATATGGTGTCTTTGCATGTCTTTTCACAATCAAGGATCGATTTTGGGTGAATCATGCAGTTGAAATGGCTTCTGCCCAGAAATAAATAGAGAGCCCTGAAGCAGTGAGCATAGTTCTTGCGGCTTCCACTAGTGTTCTGTTCTTTCGTTCAACAACACCATTTTGTTGTGGAGTCCTTGCAGCAGAGAAGTTCTGTGATATGCCTTCTGTCGAGAGATAGGCTTCAATGGTTGAATTCTTAAACTCTGTCCCATTGTCACTTCGGATTCTCTGTACCCTGCAGTCATAAAGAACTTGTATTCTCTTGATAAGATTGATTAGTACTTCAGGAACTTCTGATTTCTTCCGAACGAATTCAACCCAAGTATATCTAGAGAATTCATCTATGAGTACAAGGATGTACTTCTTGCCACCAAGACTTTGCACAGATATAGGACCACAGAGGTCAACATGAAGCATCTGCAGAGGTCTGGTGCAAGATATGTCAGACTTGGTTTTGTGGGCAGCCCTTTTGAGTTTGCCCATCTCACAAGCTGAGCAAAGATGATCCTTGTCGAATCTAATACTTGGTAGACCACTTACTAGTTCTAGTTTCACAAGTTTGTTAAGTGTGTGAAAGTTTAGATGACAGAACCTGTTGTGCCAGAGCCAAGCTTCTTCATTCTTACTTGAGACTAAGCATAGCTTTTCTTCTCTGTTAGTTGATTTGTAGTCCATGAGGTATAAATCACCTCGTCTTTTGGCTCGCAGAAGCTCTGTGGTTGTATCTTCCTTCAACAGAGAGCAGTACTGTCTTTTGAACATCACATCGAGTCCATTGTCATAGAGTTGACTTACACTCAGAAGGTTGTGCTTGAGGCCATCCACATAGACAACTCTGTTGACATCGATGTCTCCTTTGGCAATGACTCCATAGCCTTTTATTTGTCCCTTTTTGTTATCTCCAAAAGTCACAGATTCTCCACCAAGTTTTTCTTTGTAAGAGGAAAGCAACCCTCTGTCGCCAGTCATGTGTCTAGAGCACCTGGAGTCTAGGTACCAAATGGGCACATGCTGTTTTTTCTGTGGACAGATTAGAGAGATTTTGGTACCCATTTCCAAATGGGTCCATTTTTGTTAGGAGGATGTGAAGATGCCTTAGCATCTTTGGTTTTGGATTTATCCTTATTTGCAGAGGTACCAGATTGTCTCTTCTCACCCTTGAATTTTGCATTCTTGGGTTTAGGGTGAGATATAAGACAGGAGGGCCTCGAGAAATGTTGATTCAAAGCATGCATAAGATCAAAGCATTTACAATAAGGAACATTAGAGGCAAAATTCTTGAAATTCTCATTAAATTTGTCAAAGGAGGGTACAGAGCAAATTTTACTACAACCCATTTTATATTTGGGTTTCTTTTTACAGAAAGCTTTGTCTATTCTAGGTTGAGTTTTTTCAAAAACTCCTCTTGAGTGGCTCTGTTGTTGTACTCTCCCTTGATCTTCTTTCCTTGCTTTCACTGCAACAGAAGCATCAAGTTTATCAATTTTAGGCCATTTGTCCTTCTGTTGCCAAGTGATTTTTTCTTGAAAAGGTTTTAATGGTCTTGGAGCTTTTGAAATATGAGAGATCTTGTTCTTTTTAGAATTTTTAAGCTCAAGAGAAGTCTTTGCTTGTAAGCACATGTCCAGGAAATCAGGACAGATAGGTACACCTGTGGTTTTCCTTTTGGGAAGAACTGTTCTATTAAGAATGCCAGAGGTAAGTTTACTCTTCTCTGGACCACAGGGGAGTATCTCAAGTTCCACAGAGCTTGTCCCATTGTCGACAGAGGACTCTGATTCTGACTCAGAGTCTGAATCAAGAAAGTCTCTGTGAATTATAGCCTGACCTTCTGTTAGTGCCTTGCTTTGTCCATTTGTGTCCTCTGAAGTATTTAGAATTTTTGAAATACAAGGAATGACCATAGGAACGTTAAGACAGTTTTGTAGATCTTGCTCAAAGATTTCTCTTATTTCAGAGGTTAAATCAGGATGGTTGAGAAAATGATTTTCATAAGTTCTTCTCAAGTCGCTTTCCAAAAATCTTTTAAATAGTTTTTCTTCCACAGAGGCTGGAACAAACTCTGGTGCTTCAGAGGACAGCTCCTTTTCAGGAATCATCATGCACACAAAGGCCATTTGAGTTTGCGTTTCTGGGTGACCAAATCTGAAGACCCCTATCTGTTTTTGAGACAGATATTTCTTTGGTATAGATTTTCCTTTTGATGAAGGTGCAGATGGTAAATCATTGTTTTCATACCATACATTTGCCATCTGCAGAGGTTTCCTCAGATGTGGTCCTTCAGAAGTTCTGCGCCTCTTAAATGTGGATAAAAGTTTTGGAAGACTTGGTTTTAAAAATTGTCCAGGGCAGAAGATGTTTGATAAAGATTTGTTTCTTTTATTTCCTGTGTAAGGGTCAATGTCCCCGAACCCTAATCCTCTTCTGCCGATCTGGGTGTTTACCTTTTCATGAACTTTTTGAGCATCCTGATACCTCTTAATTTGGAGATCTCTGTCGAATAGATCTTGATGAAGGACTTCTCTTTCTTTTTGAAAAAAGTTTTTCAAAGAAATGGCATTTAAACGATCACTCTCACATTTCTTTAGCTCTTTGACCTTATCTTTCAAAGCTTTGTCAAGATTTGTGATTTTCTCCTTGAAACCCCTTTTTGTTGAAATATGCTCAGAGATAAGAGATTTGTTTTCAAGGTAAAGCTTGTCCTTCTCCTCTGTGAGAAGCCTAGTTTCTCTTTCAAAGAAGGCAAGTTTTTTCTCAAGATCCGAGCATGTATTTTTATAAGCTAGAAGATCATTTTGTATTTCAAGAAGCTTGTTTTCAAAGTCCGAGTTACAAGAATTAGAAGTGGATACCTCACTCTCATTGTCAGAAGAGTGGACTTCTGCCATTCCACAGAAGAGTGCGTTGTCTTCTTAATTAGAGGATTCATCGGTTACAAGGTTCTCTTGTTCTGCCATTAGGGATCTCTGAATGTAGTACTCTGCTTTCTTTTTATAGAAATCAGCGTCCCTTGTGGGTTTCCCTTTGTTGGCAGAGGACCTGCACTCTGCGGCGAAGTGGCCTGGTTTTCCGCATTTGAAGCACCCTTCAGTTTGCGTTGGGATTTTTTCACCAGCTCTGCCGTCTGGCCTCTGTCCATTCCTTTCTTCTTGCCTTGGCTCCCCAGACTTTTCTCTTTCATGTCTTCTTGCTTCACCATATCCTTTGCTTCTGTCATCTCTTTCTTCTCTCCCTCTGTACTCCGGCTTCTTGAGACAACGATTGAATTGTCGGGTCATAAGTGCAAGTGTTTTGGCAAGAGCAGCCATGTCAATCTCCTCCTCAGAATCTTCTTCACTTTCACTCTCTGCTACAAGTACCTTCTTCTTCTTCTTCCTCTGTGCCTCCTCAGCTGCCTTATCCTTCTTTCCCTTGTCTTTGCCTTCTGAGGCACTTCCCACAAGAGCCAGAGGACCTCCAACAGAGGTTGTCAGTTTGGAAATTCTGTTCTCTTGGCTGATCAGTGTTCCAAAGAGATCAGATATGGACCATACATCAAGATCCAATGTGGCTTGCATGGACATGGTTAGATGAAGCCATTCATCATTCAGGCTCTGTAGAAATCTGACATTGTTTTCTTCGGAGGTTCTGTGGATCCCATACCTCTTACACTTGTTTATCAAAGAATTGTATCTATTGTAAGTGCTTTGAATGGATTCACCCGGCAGAGCTTTGAATGCAAAATACTCATTTATGCATAAGGCTATGTTGTTCTTGAGGGTTTTGGCACCACCCTCAAGTTGTTTCTCTAGCTCTAACCATAGGTCCTTTGAAGTTTCACATGAGTCAAGAGATTGAAAGATATCGTTTGGGATAGCCATTATGATTAATCTTTTGGCTTTCTTTGCAAGCTCATGTTGTGCCTTTTCTTCTTCACTCCATTCAAGGACAGGTTTGGGATGTTTATATTCAGGGATTTCAGGAGTATTGGCAGTGGCCGGAACACGAGGAACAATTGTCATTGGAATGAAAGGAGGATTGTGAAGAAACTCAGCCAGACCAGGATCCACACCTTCAAGGAAGTGCACCATCCTGATCTTCCACTGAGGATATTCATCCCTTAGAAGAGTGGGAGGTTTAGACTGAGATCCAGCACTGAAGTAGTTAACAATGTTTGCCATTTTAGTTTAGAGAGGAAAAACAGAGTATGGCACGAACCAGAAAGAGTATAACAGTAATGGTTTTAGAAATGATGAGAATATGAATCAGTAAGAACAGATGACCAACCAACTAGCTTTGAATTTGTCTTTGAATGAAGGACACACTTGTACCTGTTTCTATACCAAACAGGTTGATATAGCTTCAGAAAACAGAGTGTGACTGTAAATGGAGTTTGGGACGAAGAACAGACTCAAACTACTACCTTGAGTACTGGAAACAAGTATAGAACAGGATCATTTGATATTGAAAATCAAAGTTTGCTCTGATACCAATTGTTGATCCCAGTTATGATGTTCTTTAACTTGATTTAACCATTTACTACACACAGATTAATAAAATAGAGTGCGTTAGCGTTTAAGATGTGTAGAAAAGATTGAACATGCAAGGTAGTAAACACACAAGTCATTAATGAACAGGAAGTAAAGTATTATATGAAAGTTACTCAAAGAACTGTTTCATTAATTACTCAAGAACACCAAGAACATGCACCGGTATGTGCAAATATGCTCAAGGATTATACAGACTGCTATTTTTGTGTGTGCTCTCGTATTTTGTGCTCTAAGGTGGTGCTCCCTTGATATAGCAGAGGGATGCACCCCTTAGTACAAGACAAAAACTGACATTCCATAAACGGAATGCCACCTGTAAAGTAAACATCGTGGGACGCCCATTACTTTGATCTTGAGGATCTTCGTACATCAGGCCTCACGTGTTTTGCACGTGGTCTTGTCTTGAACTCTAAGAAAAGCTTCAACATTGATCTCCAGAGGTTAGCCTTCACAGAGGCTTTGTGAGTGATCACAGAGGCTCTGTGATCTGAGTATCATTATCAGGTTTGTCCTTCTGGCGCGTCTTCTACGGAGTGGTCTTCTGAGCTTTGTATCTTCTGCGGCGACTTTCGAGATAGCAGGGGTTTCTATACTTAGCCTATTTTTCAACACTTCTAAACATGGTAGATGGAGCTAATAGTTATACACATAAATTACTCAACATTAATTGTTAAAATCAACATATCACATCATTTCAATCAACAAACATTAATTGTAGATGATGTTCTAACTAAAACAAAAAACTATCAAGAGCATAAAACCATTTCTTTAATCCATTTTAGTCCCCATAAAGCACATGAATTCTTATTTCTTGCATAAAAGAAGTCCACAAGATTAAAAACTCAAACCTGTTCAAGACTTAAACCCATCATCTTTCAATCGTTACGAGTTACCAAGCATAAAAATGATCGACTATATCTTTAGATGCTACTAACCGTGTTGGTAACTTACAACTTAATGAGCTTTATGGTATATACAACTTATTTTTTCAGTCATACTCAAGTGTTTTTTACGGCTTGAATGTTAAGGCATTAGGCCAAAATGGCAATCAAAAACCAGAAAACAAACAGAAATGAAAAATAAGATCGATGAAAGGATTCATATATATATATATATATATATATATATACACACTTACGTGGGAGCTCCCATAGATCAAACTTGTAGAGATCAACTTCGTCGATGATGGCCACCGGAAGACGTGCAAATACGACCCGTTTCTTGACTGCTAAAATATTTACCAAAGAACATGAAACCAAGTTCACAACAAATAGTTGAATGATGGCCACTTGATTGCTTGTTTTATGCATATCCAAAGAGTTGAATAGACAAACAACTACTTCAAGTTGTAAACCAAGTTCACAACAAATAGAGGTGAGACCATCAGACCATGCATCAAAACTAATGGACAAATCAAGAGCAAGAGCTGGAATTATATGAAGGTCGGGATCAAATAGGATGCACCCGCCAGAAAGTTAGAGATGAAGCTAGACTCACCAAAATATCACTTTCCAATTCCACAAGGAGTCCCAATACATAAGTCCATTTTCTACTATCCTATGGAGCTGTAAACATAACAAAATGAAGAAGAAAAAATACCATCAATAAGTTGAAGACCAACATAGCACCTGATGGTTCTAAAAAAAACTTTGACTTTCTTATAGATGTAATTGTTGCTAATAAAAAACTTGACTTGCATACGTGTTGAAATCGAAGTATCTGGTCCCTTTTATTTGAAATCGATATTTTTCTCTTTGCTTGAGGACGTGCCTAGAAAATCACATCTATAATCTGAAACTCAAACCCAATAAACAAGAACTAATTTAGAAACTCAAACCCAAAACTTCCAAACCTAGCAATGAAAATGAGAATAACCATTAAAACTATCCAATGCAATATGCTATTACTTTGGTACAAAAGCCCCAACGATGATGTTGTTTCGACTCAAGAAAATCAGTAACAACCAACCTTGTCGACATTTTTTCTGCTGTATACAGCCCCAATGGAGCCCCATGATCATTGCTTTTGTTGATGTTTTCGTCCTTTCGTCCTTTCGTCCTTTGTTTTCCAGTCGTAAGAAAATTCAGCAACCACTTGATTGATCATGTTAAAAACTCCCAATAGCCCCTTGTTTTTTCCGTTGTTCCCTCCGTTTGCGTCTACAAGATCCCCCTCGATAAACCTCGGACAATCAAATTCCAACAGTAGCAAATCAGGTGCGGATAGTTTGTGAGAGAGAGTGATAGAGAGACATAGGAGGATAGGGGAGTTGTAGTGGGAGCGCTGGTACCATTTTTCGAGTCTACAAACTTCTAGGTATGGCGGATGTGGTGCTACATATGGAGGCTGGATGAGATTACAGTCGGTGTGGGGATACACATATGGAGGTCGGATGTTGATGGTGGTTTGGTGTTGTTATGGTTCGCCGGAATGGAAGAGGATGGACGCCGGATAGGAAACGGGAGAAGCAAAGAAGGGGGCAGAGTTCTTAGGGTTGTTTGAAATGAAGTTTGAAATTTGAATTAAAATTCTGGAGGAAAGGAAATGTTTTTCCCTGAATCTAGTTTCTAATCACAATTAAACAAACAAAACACAAACAAGAATCAATTACCTGTTTGATTTCACTTTCAAATTCAAGATTACAAACTTTCTCTCTCTATAACTCCCTCTCTCTCTTTACAGATCTCTCTCTAAAATACAGCTGAAAAATATCACTTCTGTTTGTTGCTTACTTACGAAATACAAAGAATACAAGACTATTTATATCTACAACTAATACAAGGAAATACAAATACAAAATACATTGACTTTTATTACAAAAGACTTTGACTTTGATGAGATTTGACTTTCTCAGCTTTGACTTCTTGAATCTTTGACTTTTGTCTTCTTGATCTTGTATCCAACATATTTATGCACTAACAATCTCCCCCTTTGGATTCAAGATCACTGTTGAAAGATCTAGCAATTCAGTCTTTACTTTTTAAGCCCTGTCAGTACAATCTCCCATTTTTCTTTGACGATATTCTTTCCAAAACAGACTTCAAACGATTAACAATCTCCCCAAAACTTTCACAAAAATACTTTCAGACTTTGGAAAGAAATTATCTTCAGAATCATCTCAACTTGCTTCAGCAAATAATCTCCAAAGAAAATTTCAGTGAAATCCGTACATCTTCAGAAATTCTTTGATCTTCTTCAAATCTTTACTTTGAATCTTCTGACATGGACATTTCTTTAAAATTCATCTCTCAAAACTTTATCATTTCTTGATACCATCTCCCCCTTTTTGATGATTTGAGCATATATATCATCAAAATTTTGCTTCCAAGAAATGTCTTTGACAAATCTGATCTGTTCAAGAGCCTCTGATTCACCGTCAATCCGAACAATGTATTCATCCAGATCTTTTCAAATCTAGACAAAATAGAAACGTGGAACACCTGAATCAACAAATGAATCAGTTAATATGCCTGTCAGTAACACGAAGTCACTGTGTGTAACGAATACACAATATAAAGGAGCTTTTTGATGTTCACTCCCCCGGGGCTTCCATCCAATCATCGAAATACCACAAAGGCAATTTCTATGAATGTTATGACAAAGAAACAAATTCTTTGTGTGTTTGTGCATGTGTAGAAAGAATTAAGCACGATGATTGCTTTTCAATAAGGCTCAAAGTTGTGTAAACTACTGAGACAACAGTAGATAAACACAGACTCAATGTGCATGATTGAAGTGCGAAGGTGGGGCAGACTTCCTTCTTTTTCAATATCCAGATTTTCCGAATGAAAATCAGATAGATTATGTGCCGCGTCCCCAGAAAATATGACACATTTTCTTTTTGAGAAGAAAATGAGTAGCTGGTGGGGTTTAGACAAGAGTTGGCATGGGCAAGTTGCCTGTTTCAATAACGTTCACGAAGAAATGTGAAACATTAGTAATGTGGCTGCCCGGCTCAGAAAGTAGTTGGTGCAGAGTTTGATATTCTTTTACTCTGTTCTCACACCCTCTTTCTTTTAAACATATAAGCTCACATCTAACCAATCTCTCATTTCCATTTTACCTCATCACACCCACACTCATTTATTTTAGACTCCTCACACTCAATCTCTATGGATTAACTTCTTGGGTAGAAATCACTGGTTAACATGATTTCATAGAAGTTCAGTTAAGTCCTAGCACAAAGAACCCATATAATCCTATGAAAGCATAATGTTGCTCAAATGGTTTAACTTTATCAGTTAAAGCTCAAATACAAATGTCAGATGAATGTATGCTCATAATATAATCATGAAGATATGAGCATTCTAAAACATGGAAGTATTTTCAAACAAGTTAATTGAATGAACATGAATGCAAGAGACTTGTTTGAAAATCTGACATTGTATGAAAATGATCAGAAATGAATGATATAACAATCAAGGCTTATGGTCAAGAATAACGGATATTGTCCATACGAAACAAAAATATAGACATTCTCGAAATGACGTTTCGAAATGAAATATCGCTCAAAATTCTTTAAAGTACAAGCGGAGTGTCTTACCATCGAAAAATTGTTTCAATTGAGAGACATGGTACGAACAATTTGATCAAAAATTAAACCGATGTGTGTGAATACTTGAAAGTATGTAGAAAAAACAATACGCAAGTATTTATCTTTGGAAACACACGGTTTATTTATCAATTAAGCACAAAAATAAAATGAAAACATTTAAAATCACACTTCCAAATTATAAAATCTGTTTAATAATCGGGAAGTGGTTTGAACATTTTAAGAACATGTTTTCTATATCTGAAAGTTGTCCTTTTTTCAGATATATTTTGAGATTAAGATAAGAAATTTACCTTTTAGCTTTGTCTTAAATCTCATGAAGTCATGCTTAAGTCAAAAATGATATAATCGTGTCATCCTCTCTCATCCTGCATAAGTCTCAAAGTCTAGTCAAAATTTATTCACAAAATTTATTCAAATGTAAATGACATAAAGCAATAAAACGATTAAAGTACGAGTTCTGATCAGAAATAATCAGAAATCATAGTCTTACTCCTTTTGACTTGACTTATATGCTCCCCCTAAAATCATGCATCACAAAAAAAAAATTGTTAGTTAAGTAAAATGCAGAAATTAGTTATGCTCCCCCTCAAATGAATGTAGATCATCTAAAATCTTCTCTTACTCCCCCTGAGATCATGAGCAAACAATTAAAGTGCAGATATCCTTCAGACATAAAAATAAAGAAAATGATGAAAAATAACAATACGTAACTTTATTAGGTAACAACCGATTATGTCTTAAGATTTAACATACCAAGCTTAGAGACAAGAAAATTAAATCTCTTTTCATCTAATGGTTTGGTAAATAAATCTGCAAGTTGATAATCTGTTTTTACAAAATAAAGTTCAATTGTTCCTTTTTCTACATTATCTTTTATAAAATGATACCTGACATCAATGTGTTTAGTTTTCGTATGCTGGACAGGATTAGCAGATATTGCGATTGCACTCTTTGAGTCACAATATATTGGAATTTTATCGAACTTGAAACCATAGTCTCGTAGCTGTGTTCGCATCCACAAGACTTGAGAGCAGCAACTGGCAGCAGCTACATACTCTGCTTCAGCAGTCGATGTGGAAACGCATAATTGTTTCTTTGATGCCCAACTAACGAGCTTGTCTCCAAGAAATTGAACGTGACCTGAAGTACTCTTTCTGTCCAACATGCAACCTGCATGATCTGCATCTGAATAGGCAATCAGTTGAAACCCAGTATCCTTAGGATACCACAGACCAAGGTCTGCAGTCCCCTTCAGATATCTAAAAATCCGTTTGACAGCAGCCAAATGGGATTCTTTGGGAGCATCCTGATATCTAGAACATAAGCATGTTGAAAACATAATATATAGTCTACTAGATGTAAGATACATTAACGATCCTATCATACCTCTATAAGTCCTAACATCAACACTTTTAGCCGAAGGATCAGTGTTAATCTTAGTACCTGGTGCCATCGGGGCTCCAATTGGGTTACAATTTTCCATTTTGTATTTCCGAGAAATATCCAAAATGTACTTAGATTGATTAATGAAAATCCCCATTGAAAACTGTTTAACTTGTAATCCGAGAAAGAAATTCATCTCTCCCATCATACTCATTTGAAAACGTGACACCATGAGGTTAGAAAAGTTTTTGCAAAATTTTGGATTAGTAGAACCAAATATTATATCATCAACATATATTTGAATAAGGATAATATCAGCTTTTTCCTTTTTGATGAATAAAGTGGTATCAACCTTACCTTTAGAAAAACCGTACTTGACCAAGAATTTAGATAAAACGTCATACCATGCTCGAGGGGCTTGTTTTAAACCATAGAGGGCTTTGTCCAAGATGTAGACATGATCTGGCTTCTCTGGATTGACGAACCCTTCTGGTTGAGACACGTACACTTCCTCTTTAAGAATGCCATTTAGAAAGGTTGTTTTCACATCCATTTGAAAGACTGTGAAATTCTTATGAGCTACGTAGGCTAGAAACATGCGGATTGCTTCTATACGCGCTACTGGAGCATACGTCTCATTGTAGTTAATGCCTTCCTCTTGCCGGTAACCTTTGGCAACAAGTCTAGCTTTGTTCCTTATGACGATACCATCTTCATCCTTTTTATTCTTGAATACCCACTTAGTGCCTATCACGGTTTTACCTTCTGGTTTTGGAACTAATCTCAAAACCTTTAGGGCTTCAAACTGATTGATCTCTTCTTGCATGGCAGATACCCAGTCCGAATCAGCAAGAGCCTCTGATACTCGCGTAGGCTCAATCTTACTGAGGAATGAGTCATGCATACATTGATTAATAGTCGCTGACCTAGTCTGTACAGGCTTGTTAATATCTCCAATTACTTGATGTAATGGATGCTCTTTGGTCCAGCGATGCTTATGAGGAAGTGGAGTAGATACTATTGAATATGATCATCATCTAGAAATCCACTATCAGACTCTTCAGCTTGAATATTTGGAGGAGGATTTGCAGTTGAAGTTTCAGGTGCAGAAGCATCAGTTGGAACAACAGACTCTGGCTGTTGAGTAGACAATGTATCACATCCAACTGAAACAGTTACTTCTGGCTCAGCATTTGCTTGTACATCTTCAACTGTAGGAGTAGAAGTAGGAATGTGAGTTTCTGTCTGAACAGGGGATGCTTGTTCAGTTATAACATCTGAAGTGACTGGATGATTACTGCTTGTGTCTTCAGACCTGTCAGTCACAGTAGATTTAGGCAAATTAGATCCTAGAAACTCATCATAAAATAATTCAAATAACAAATCTAAATCAGATAAATGTGAAATAGATGTAGAAGCATTATTCGAATTATTGACTGTAGAAGCAGGTTCTGGACTGATCTGCCCAGAAGCTAATACTCCAGTGATAACGGGTTCTGAACTGAGTTGTTCAGAAGCCAAATCTTCATCGAATGTTACATTAACGCTCTCGACAACTGTCTTTGACTCCTTCAGATAAACACGGTATGCTGCAGATGTGGAAGAATAACCAATTAAGATACCCTCGTCCGCCTTAGCATTGAATTTATTCAGACTCTCTCTGTCGTTAAGCACAAAACATTTACACCCAAATATGTGAAAATACTTGATTGTTGGTGTTCTGTTATTGATCAGCTCATATGGAGTCTTTTGAAAACGGCGGTGTATCATGGACCGATTTTGAGTATGACATGCAGTCGACACAACTTCTGCCCACAAGAATAGAGGTAAGTCCGATTGGCTAAGCATAGTCCGAGCGCCCTCGACTAGCATCCGATTTCGTCTTTCGACTACTCCATTTTGTTCAGGCGTACGAGCAGCAGAGTACTGATGTGATATCCCGACCGATTCGAGATATTCTTCAATTATCTTGTTTTTGAACTCTGTGCCGTTGTCCGTTCGAAGAAACTTGACTTGTCGCTGCATTTTCACCAGGGTCGTCTTTAAGAAAGTAATGAGAACTTCCGGCGTCTCATCTTTTGATCGAAGAAATTTGACCCACGTGTATCTTGAGTAATCGTCCACAATAACCAACACGTATTTCTTTCCACTCAAACTCTGAGTTCTCATTGGACCACACAAATCCATATGTAATAATTCTAACGGAGAACTAGTGCTTGGTTCAGGCTTCGGTTTATGCGGAGATCTCTTCATCTTACCCTTCTCACATGCAGCACATAAGTGTTCTTTCTCGTATTTCAGCTCAGGAAGTCCTTTTACCAATTTTCCACTAACCAGCTTGTTGATATAACGAAAGTTCAAGTGAGATAAACGTCTGTGCCAGAGCCAACTTTGCTGCAAAGAAGCCTTTGTCATCAAGCAAACTTGATTGTCATTCTGTACCTTTGAAAGATTGATGGTATAGAGGTTTGTCTTTCGTTTTCCGACTAAGAGTTCATTGCCATCTTCCGTACGAACCGAACATCTCTTAGCTTTGAATTTGACCTCTAAACCTTTATCACAGAATTGACCAATGCTGAATAAGTTGTGCCCCAAACCTTCGACATAACTCACCTTACTTATCGTTATGTTGTCTTGAATGATGTCACCATATCCTATGATTGGTGAAAGCTGATCGTTTCCAAATCTGACATTTCCACTGAATTTCTCTGTATAATTGACAATAAAGCTTTTTGCCCAGTCATATGCTTGGAACATCAACTGTCCAAGTACCACATATGTCGGGTCTGCAAGAGAAATCAGGAAACAATAGATTTAGGTACCCATTTAAAAACGGGTCCTAACAGATTAGCACATGATTTTGGTATCCATTTGAAAATGGACCCTCTGTTCTTTTGAAAACCTTTAAAAATATTTGATCTTGAAGAATGAACATGATAAGATCCGAACCAATCAGAGGAATTATGAGAGTAAGCAAAATCATTTCTCCGATAATGATAAGATGTAGTAGAAATAGGAGATAATTGAATCAATTGCTTTATTGAATATCGCTTGTAAGAAGTTACAAGGTTTTGTTTATGTGAAGCAAGTTGATCAATTACATCATTATCACTACTAACTGATCTAGTAGAAGAATTATCAGAAACTGATCCAACTATCTCATCATCCTTCCTTTTTGGTCGCCATTCAGTTCGAGCTTTAGACCTTTTCTTGCTTATATCTGAAACATAAGATGTAGATTTATTAGGAAAAGTAGATTTCTGAGACTGAGTTTTCTTTTGTGTACCAGTGTGTTTCTGTTTCTGTAATCGCTGTTTCTTATGTTTCTTACCTTGAGAATAATAATCAGCAGTTACAGAAACCGATTCAACAACTTTAGTTGATGATTTAGCAGTTTTAAGAACACTTGTTAACACCTTTTCATTTGTAAGACAAGTAGAATGATCAGGAAGAGGAGCATTGAAGTCAAACATATCAATTTCTTCTATGCACCCATCATCAGAATTAAGAAAGTCATTTGCAGACTCAAATAAGTCATCAAAATTATCAGACGAAGTTTGAGGTGCCTTAGAAACTTTAGAACACTTTGTAGATGTAGATTGAAAAATCGTGTTCTTTAAAACAGTAGAAAATACACTTTGTTGAATATCAACCAAAAGTTTTTCATCAGATAAAACATTTTCCAACTCAACTATTTTGCTTTCAAGAGTGAGTGGAGGAACATAAACCTTTGCAATTGCAGGTTTTGCCTTCATCTCAGAAACAGAATAACTAGCAAAATAATCATTTGAAAGAACTTTTGGTGTTTCTAAAATATAACTATCATTTAACTTTGCATAGTTAAATGGTAGTTGCATTTTCTTTACATTCTTTCTATTTTCAGTTTCTTTGGCCTCAACTTCTTCCGGTAATTTGGTAACAAATTTGGGTTTTAAATGAGTATGTTTACCAGCACAAGCAAGAAAATCAAAATTATATAATGTTGGTTATTTTCTGATGGCTTTCTTTAAGTAATGGGGGTTTTTAAAACCAAGTCCCCATTTTTCCTTAACATCAGCCTCTTCATCAGGTGCATTAAGAAAAATGGTTTGATCTGTTTGTCCTCTTGCGTAAAGTTTGGCTTCCAGACCATTTACCTTTTTATTCAAAAGCTTGTTTTCAACCTGCAGTTTATGAACAATTAGTACAGATTCTTTCTTTTCAAACTCATATTTAGAAACTGTCAGGATCGAATTCTCAACAAGAATTAATTCTCAGAAACAATATCAAAGAAGTTTGCGGAATAACACTTTGATATTCAATGAAACAGTAAATCAACACAGAAAATATGAATAACAAACTGTAAGCTTTTATTTGATGCTTTGAAGTTACAAGATTACTCACTCAACCTCAATATTGATGAACAGGCTCACCAATACGAATTCTACTTCTCTAGAATTAGGATCTATGCTTTGAGGTTGTTTTTCTCTAAAAGAATGAAAACTAAAAATTATCTAACTATTCTAAACAATTCAATATATATACTGAATACAAAGATAATTACAATAAATAAAATATCTTCAGTATATCTTCTATGTATATCTCTAAGCTTCCATGTATATCCTTTCATACGAATCTTCATCATATAAGCAGTATTAATCTTCAGCAGCATTAACTTCCTTCTAGCAGCATTAACTACTAAGCAGTACTAACCACTAGCAGTACTAACTAGCTAAGCAGTACTAACTTTGTTTAAGCAGCACTAACTTTGACTAGCAGTATTAACTACTAGCAGTAGTAACACTCAGCAGTATTAACCTTTATGTCTTCTAGCAGTATTAACTCTGAACCAGCAGCATTAACCATACTTGAGTTTTTCTTCAGTTCCCAACAATCTCCCCCTAACTTGACTTTTAGGAAAAGAAGTCAAGTTCTTCAGATCTTCTTCAAGATGCTCCCAAAACTCCATCATGACCTAAATTCCAGTATTTGCATCCAATCCCAAACTTTGATTAATTGTTCTTTGGATCAAATATTTAGCCATTTCTGAATTTTCACCACATCCAAGCTTCTTCTTCAACATTAAATGAAGTTTCAATCTGCTATGGTTGTATACTTTATCCACTAGGAAGTATTCAATGTGATTTCTATCCAAAGTCACAGAATATACGCCACTAGTTTCATACAAAGTCCAATTGGTAACTGCTTGAAAAACGCTCCTTATGATCTCCTCGACTTCATCAGGTTTGAACATCATACACAGATACTCCATCACCAGTTTTGTAATTGAAATCCCTGGAGCTTTCAACTGATCTGCATACAACTTCATCCCTATATCAAACATTTCTTCAATATCAGACCTTGAGCATGTTCTGACAATTTTAGCCCAAGTACTGTAGACTTCATACTTTTCATCTTTTCTCTTCAGTCTGATATACTTCTTTCCATCTACTTCCAAAACATCCCAGTGAATGACTTCAGGAGGTTTAACTCCTACAGGTTCTGCTGCAATTGGTTCAGGCACTTTGTCCATCACAACCATGTACATCTTGACATCCTCAGTACTTGCAGGTTCTTTCATTGTAGATGACTCAGGTGCCTCTTCTTCTTCAGCAACCTTTTCAGCCTCTTCTTCCACTAATCTAGGCTTCTTTGTAGGCTTTCTCCTGGCAATCATCTTTGTTCTTTTTAAAGTCCTTAGACTTTCACCAATTGTTGTTTCCTTCTCTGGAGTTTCTTGCTCATCAGGGAATGGTTTTTGTAAGAAATCATTGCTTTCTTTCATTCTTTTCTCCATTTCAACCTTTGCAAGATCATCCCCTTGAAGCTTTATCATCTCAGCATCATACATCTTCTTGAGCTTCTCAAAAGACATCTTTGAAAACATCTCTACCTTGACACCTACTGCACCCTTGAGGAAAGTAATCATTTTCTTTCTCTCTTGAGCACCCAGGTATGTCTTTGAAGGTTGTCTTTTCCTTGCAGCCATTTTGATCTTAGCAGGCTTCCTCAAAGATGTGGCTTTCTTCTTGGCTTGTTCTGTTGCTAAGCTTTGTTGATAGGCTTTGTTTAACTCTGCAGCCATTGCTTTAGCTATCTCTCTATCCTTTTGCACTTGCATGGTTTCTGCTTCTTCAAGTTCAGCCTGTATCTTCCTAGCTAGAGCTTCATCTGATTCAATCAACTTCTGCTTTTTCATTGGTTTATCAGATTCAACTAGCTTTGCCTTACCTTTCTCTTTACCCATCACCTTCTCAATGCTAGAGTTCTTTGCTGCATCACCTCTTTCTTTTATGACAACTCCTTTGGCCTTTGAGGTGACCTTGGGAGTATCATGTTTGGCTTTGATGAGTGTTTCTGCAATCTCAAGCTCTGTAAGGACCTCTTTTACTGTTTCTGCTGCTTCTTTCAGCTCAGCAGTATTAACCATTTCTGCTGCTTTACTTGAATTGGCAGTATTAATGGTTTATGCTGTTGGCTCTGTTTCTGCTGCTTGCTCATTCTCCCCCTCAACATCATGTTTTTCCTCTTGCTCCCCCTTAGCTTTGGCATCAGCTTCTGACTCCCCCTTTTTGGGAGCATCAGTCACTGGTTTCCTCCTTCTGAGCACAAATTGTTTCTTCTTCCTTTGCAGAATCAGTTTCCTTACCATTTGCTTCAATTTGATGATTTGTTCTTGTTGTGACAGAACTATGAGTTTAAGCTCTTCTATATCTTTGCCCTGTTTGAGTATATCCATGTTGATGTTGCCCATGGTTTCCATCAATTCATAATAGTTATATATGTCCTCACCTTCTCCAGAAGTGTTACCCTCTTTTGAAGGATCATTGGATCTTTTTGTAGTGGAAGTCTTCTGCCTAGCAGAAGCACTATCCACCCCCTTGGGTTCTTGGCACCTGGGACCTTTGGATGATTGCTCACCCAAAGTTGCCATGGGGGAGGTCTTATTGATGTTACCACTTTCCTCCTCTGTACTAGCAGGAGTAGTGGCAGCCTCATCACCCATATGCTCTACCTCCTCCTCAGAGAGCACCTCCTTTGGGTTGGGAGACACCCTTGTGGTTTCCCTTTGGATATTCTCTAGGGGAGAATTCTCCCTTAGAGGGCTTATAGGCTTAGTGGGTAATGGTACAAGAAGGGAAGGAGCCTTCTTTACCTGTTTTCTCTTGTAAGTTTGGGTGATGGGAGAGGTTGGTTTTTCAAGAAGGGACTGGGGAATTGATTTTGAGAGGGAAGGTTGGGCTTGGCTAGCAGTGGGTTGGTCTAATGGGGGCCTTGACCCTGCTGCCATACCTTCATTGGTTTGGGACACCACCATCATTGTAGAGAACAATGGGGTGTCAACTCCTTCAGAGTCCCCAGCAGATCTTCTCATATTTGAGAAAACCTTGCCTTTGGGGGGTTTAGGTACATATACCCCAACAGGTTGAGGTATATCCGTCAATTGATTAGTAATAACTTCTTGAACAAACCTGGGATACATAAAGAAGCTCTTTTTGTTTCCCATGTTTGAGACAAGATCATTGAAAATCATTTTAGAAAAATTGTACTTTCTGGCAGTGGCCAAGCACACCAAAGCATAAGCAATAGTGCTGCTGAACTCACTCCATCCAGTAGTCTTTTTGGATATACAATGCATAAGAGTATGGACAAAGAAACGCCATTGGGGTGAGAATTTTGCTTTAGAAAATTTGAAAACACCCAATGGGCCTCCATACCCCATTCTTGTAAGAGTTGTAAACAGTTCATCATTTGGGATAGAAGTTATACCAGAGGCATCGTCTAGACGTAGACTGATGCGAATAACCTCTTCAGTAACTGTTAGTGATTGATCACAGATTCTTGTCTTGATCATTTGCACACCATTTTCCACAACAATGGTTGCATTAGCCCAGAACTGCCTTTGATGCTCAATGTAGATTGTAGGTGATATAATAAGAGCATGAGCAATGTGGCTTGTCTTGAGGAAATCCACAATCTGATAAAATCCTGAAGCTTGCTTTGGCTTTTGTAGCATCGCAATCTCGTTGTGCTCGTCGATGAAAGTCATGGATGCCATTGATCTTAGTGGAAAGCGTGCCTGAAAACTTCGAACTTGAGAGAGAAAAGGTTTTGAGCGCAAGAGAACAGTATGCAAAGAGTCGTTATGAACTTTTAGGCGGGCAAAAAGTATTTATAGTATTCGGAATATAAGCAGTATTAACCTAGAGCAGTATTAACTACTAGCAGTATTAACTGAAAGCAGTATTAACCACTAGCAGTATTAACTGAAAGCAGTATTAACCACTAGCAGTATTAACTGAAAGCAGTATTAACCACTAGCAGTATTAACTATACTTACTCCTTTTAAACTTGCTAAACACTGAGTACTGCTATGCATATCCTGAAAAAGAAGATTAGTAACACCAAGAAAAAAATATACAGGTATAAAACCACTTTTGGAGAAGAAGATTATTCAGAGTTTATCATTCCCACACTTGTTACCAAGAAAGTGAATCTACCCACATCAAAAGTTTTAGTGAATAGATCAGCAAACTGATTATCAGTGTGAACTTTGACAACTTGAATAAGTTTCTTTTCATTACAATCTCTTATAAAGTGATACCTGATTTCAATGTGCTTTGTCTTTGAGTGCTTGACTGGATTATTTACAATGCTAATAGCACTGCTGTTGTCAATAAAGATTGGAGTGTGTAGAAAGGTTACCCCATAATCCAACATTTGATTCTGAATCCATAAGACTTGAGAACAGCAACTTGCAGCTGCTATGTACTCTGCCTCTGTTGTAGATGTGGATACTGTGGTTTGTTTCTTGCACTGCCATGAGACTAGTCTAGCACCCAAAAACTGACATCCTCCAGAAGTAGATTTTCTGTCCAAGTTTGCCCCACCTAGATCACTGTCTGAGTATGCTATTAGGTCAAAAGGTGAGTTATGAGGATACCAAAGTCCCAATCTGGGTTGCCCTTTGAGATATCTGAATATCCTCTTAACAGCTTGAAAGTGAGATTGCTTTGGCCTAACTTGAAATCTTGCACATACACAGACTGGAAACATTATATCTGGCCTTGATGCTGTGAGATACATGAGAGAGCCAATCATGGATCTATAATAATGCACATCCATGTCCTCCCCCTCAAGATCTGCTGTGATCTGCTTGTGTGTTTCCATAGGTGTGCTGGCAGTTTTTGATTCTGAGAAACCAAACTTGGTTAGAATATCCTGCACATACTTGGATTGACATATGAAAATGCCATCTGACTTCTGTTGAACTTGGAGTCCAAGGAAGAAAGTAAGTTCCCCCATGGAACTCATTTTGAACCTTTGATGCATTAAATCCTCAAACTCCTTGCACATGTTGTTTCTTGTAGATCCAAAGATAATGTCATCAACATAGATTTGGACCAGCAAGATATCCTTCTTCTTTCTTTTGATAAATAAAGTCTTATCAATGACTCCTCTTTCAAAGTCATTTTCCAAGAGATAGGATGACAGAGTGTCATACCATGCTCTTGGGGCTTGATGTAGTCCATAAAGTGCTTTCTTTAATTTGTATACCCTGTCTGGATAGCTTGGTTTTTCAAACCCTGGTGGTTGACAGACATATACTTCTTCTTCAATTGATCCATAGAGAAAAGCACTTTTTACATCCATTTGATAGACTTTGAAGTTCATGTAAGAAGCATAGGCTAGGAATAGTCTGATTGCTTCTATCCTAGCCACAGGTGCAAAAACTTCTTCATAATCTATACCCTCTTCTTGAGTATAGCCTTGAGCCACCAGCCTTGCTTTGTTCCTTATGACAATACCTCTTTCATCTCTCTTGTTTCTGAAAATCCACTTTGTGCCAATTGCTCTGTGACCTTTAGGAAGGTCTACTAGATCCCATACATCTTGTAGCTTGAACTGTAACAGTTCTTCTTGCATTGCTTCTATCCAGCTAGATTCTTTCATAGCATCATGTGCCTTTTTAGGCTCAAGCTGGGATAGAAAACAAGAAAGGACTGTATGCTGTTGGTCTTGCATTTCTTGAAGCCTGCTTTGATGTCTAGTCATCATAGGAGAAGAGATATCTCCTATTACCAGCTGTGGAGGATGATTCTTTTGAACTCTGGTGTTATGACTAGGTTCTTCATTCAGTCCAGCCTCTAGATTAGAGTCATGCAACTCAACTGAAGTGTTTTCAGAAGCCACTTCTGATTCTTTATTTTCTTGAGTCTCCTCATCTCTAGTTTCTTCTTCACTCTGATTTGGTCCAGAAAATGATTCCTTTTCACAGTCTTCACTAGAATTTACTGTGGATATGGGAAATATCACAGATTTAGATATACTTTCTGAGATTTGTGTGGTCCCTGATCCTTCACATCCTGTTCCTGTAGAATCATCACTACTGAAACCAAAATAATTAGTTAGTGAATCAATGTCAAATAGCCACTGAGGTCCAGATCCAACAGGATTTGGTGTGTTCTCATTGCATTTGACATTGTCACTTTCTTCAATTATTCTAGAAGAAGAGTTAAATATTCTGTAGGCCTTACTGTGAGATGAATATCCCACAAGAAATCCATCATCTGCTTTGCTATCAAACTTACCTAAGTGAGATTTGGTATTTAGAATTGTACAAGGACACCCAAAAGGTTTGAAGAAACCAATGAACGGTTTTCTTTTATTTAAAAGCTCATATGGGGTCTTGTTCTTTTGCTTGACCACTAGAACTCTGTTTTGGACATAACAAGCAGTATTAACTGCTTCAGCCCAGAAGGTAATTGGCAATTTTGAATCAACCAATAGAGATCTAGCAGCCTCTATTAGTGTTCTATTCCTCCTTTCAGCAATACCATTCTGTTGAGGAGTCCTAGGAGCACTATATTGCCTCTCAATACCTTTTTCTTCACAAAAGGTGTTTAGATCATGATTTTTAAACTCAGTTCCATTATCTGATCTAATGACTTTTACTCTTTGATTAGTTTGGTTTTCAATTCTTAGAATAAAGGATTTGATAAGACCACTTGTTTCATCCTTAGTCCTTAGAAAATATACCCAAGTAAATCTGGAGTAATCATCAACAATAACTAAGCAGTAAGATTTCTTGCCTATACTCATAACATTTGTAGGACCAAACAGATCCATATGTAATAACTGGAGACAAGTAGAAACAGAATTTAACTCTTTGGTCTTATGAGAAGTTTTGTGTTGTTTGCCTTTAAGACAAGCAACACAATGATCATCACATGAAAAGACTTTTGAAGGTAACCCTCTTACAAGGTTATTTTTAACAAGATTGTTCATAGTCTTGAAATTCATGTGACACATCCTTCTGTGCCATAGAGAGGATTCATCTACAGAAGCTTTTGAAACAAGACAATTTAGAGATGAATCAGTATCAACATTGTCCATATCAAGACAGTAAACATTGTCCTTCCTTGGAGTTCTAAGTAGTATCATGCTTTCATCAACTACCTTGAACCCTGGAGCAAGGATCATACACTCAGTATTTGTAAATAATATACTATGTTGTTTGTCACAAACCTGTGATACACTTAACAGGTTGTACTTTAATTGATCAACATAGTAGACATCCTCAAATGTCATCTTACCTTTGGTGACATTACCTTTTCCACTTATCTTACCACCAGTAAGATTGTCTCCAAATGCAACATGTCCTCCATTGATATGTTTGAAATCCTGAAGGCATGACATGTTGCCTGTCATGTGCCTAGAGCAACCACTATCAACATGCAAATGCTCTTTCCCTTGAGCTGTTGGTTGCCCTGCACATTAGATAAATCAATTAGTATGATTTAGGAACCCAAGCCAAAGTGGTCTTGGGTACCCCTTTCTCATCAAAATATTTGCATTCTTTCTTGACAAGATTTTTGAACTTTAATTCCTCATTCTTGGAGTACTTTGTTACAATAATAGACTTGGAACTATGTTTGCTAGAATCAGTACTAGTTTTAGAAGTACTAACTACCTTGGCAGCACTTGCATGCTTAGCAGCACTAACTTTGTTAGAAGTAGTAACTGTGTTAGCAGCAGTAACTGTGTTGGCAGTATTAACTTTTGAAGAGGTATTAACAGTATTAGTAGCATTAATATTTTCAGCAGTACTAGCACTGTTAGCAGTACTAATACTGTTAGTACTTCTAGGCACCCACATTTTGATACTTTCTTTTAAAATCTTTTTCTTTAAAGTGCCTTTACTTTCAACATATTTCTTTATCACATGTTTCTTTCCAGCCTTCCTATAACCCACAGATTTTTGCACAAATCTTTGAAAGTTCATCTGTTGGTTAATAGGGTTAAAGTAACAATACTTAGCCAAATGATTCAACTTGCCACATATAAAACAAGGTTTTGGTCTATTGATTTTATTCAGATCAACTCCTTGTTTCTGAGCCCATTTATTATTCCAGTTTCTTTGATTTCCTCTTTTTAAACCAGAATTTAGGCTCTTGGCTTTATTGCAATCACACTGTTCACAAGATCCAGGATTCACAACTGTGGTTTGTTTGTAATGGACCTTGTTATCATTTCCATTAGTCTTTTCTATCTCTTTGGACTTGATCCAGTGCTTTCCACATCCCTCATTGGTGATAATGTGATTTTCTTTAGGAATCTCACCACTCACAGTATTGTCCTTATGCTTGACAACTTCTTTCTCAGTTTTATCCTTAACAACCACTTCATCTAAGGGATCTATTTCAGTGGCTCCCTTAGATAGGTCCTTCCTATCCTTTGTTTCTAACAGCTCTGAACTAGGAGGGATGTAGTTGTTGTTATAGGGTGGTGGTGTGGTATTGTACCCTATACCTCTTCTCAGTTTATCATGAATCTGAGTTTGTAGTAAAGAATCCATTGCTTTGGAAGCATTAGAAAACTTTTCTACATCAAGTTTGACTTTAGCTAGCTCTCCTCTTAGCTTTTCACTTTCTTCTTTAGATCTGGTCAGTTGAAGCTCTAAGTCATTCTTCTCCCACTTCCAGTAATTTGTGTCATAAGAGTGTTGAAGCTCATTAGCTTGAAAACCCTTAATCTGTTCTTCAAATCTCTCAACAATCCTCACATAATCTTTTATGTCTTTTTCCAATCTCTTAAGGTCATCACTCATGTTTTGGTTGTGATCCCTATATCTTTTAACAGTGTTAATGCAATTTTGAGAGCAAAGATTTGAAGTTACCTCTGTAGGAATACCAGACACCTCTGCCATTAGAGCTTGATTCTGAATAGCCTCTTCAGCTTGATCACTCCAATCAAACCCCATACCTTGTTGAGAGACAAGGGCTTGTGCAGAGTTTCTGTTGAAGCTTCCAGATTGAGCTTGTTGGTGGTTGTTATTCTGAGACATTCCACTTCTGCATTCTCTAGCAAAGTGTCCCTTTTGATGGCATTTGTAACATTCCACCTTGGACTTGTCAAATCCTGCTCCATCTTCTCTTCTTTGGGAGAAGTTGTTCCTCCCAGTTCTTTTGATGAACTTTTTAACTCTCATGGAGAGCATGGCCATCTGCCATTTAATATCCATCTCTTCAAGATCATCTGGATTGAGTTGTTCCAAGTCATCATTAATGAG
Source organism: Arctium minus (assembly GCA_954870635.1). Taxonomy (NCBI): domain Eukaryota; kingdom Viridiplantae; phylum Streptophyta; class Magnoliopsida; order Asterales; family Asteraceae; genus Arctium; species Arctium minus. The sequence goes on along the minus strand of OX941080.1, from coordinate 113,932,197 downwards.
AGAAGAGTTTCCATGACTTGCCAGAAAGGCCTCAAACACAGTTTCAGTGCCTTTCTCTTGGTTTGTTCCATTGGCAGGACTAACTGATTCAAGGTTGGAAGTAGAATCAGTTGATGCTGAAAGGAGTGCAGCATTGTGAACATACCCAGAAGGCCTCTTTTTAGCCTCTATCTCAGATTCAAAAACTCTTAGATCATTATAAAGATCATCAAGTTCCTTTTCTTCCAATTGATCATTCTGTCTGAAAGACACAGTATACATGGTCCATTCATCACTCAAGGACCTTAGAAACTTTCTGTTCAGATCATCTTGATCAATTTGTACTCCCACTGTAGCTAGTTCACCAATAAGTTTGTTGAACCTGTCAAAAGTTTGAGTCATGGACTCATTCTTGGTTGACATAAAGTTCTCATATTGTTGTTTCAGAATGGCTTTCTGATTTCTCTTGGTACTTTTGGTACCAGAGAATCTCTTCTCCAGAGCATTCCAGAGCATCTCTGCATCAGTGCAGTTACAGAACTGATGTTGATATTCATTGGGAATAGCCAAGAGCAAGGTGCTCAAGGCTTTCATCTCTGTCTGTCTGATCTTTCTTTCTGCATCAGTTTTTGGTGGAGTTCTCTTTCCATCTGCACCAATCTTTCCTGCTTCAGAAGGACCATTCTCTATGATGTCCCACATAGAATAGTCAGTGAGGAGTATGTACTGCTTGATTCTGATCTTCCACATATCAAATTCATTGGGTCTAAGCATTGGAACCTTTGAGACCAACGTACTGCTTGATTCTGCAAGATTTTCCATGATGAATAGTTGTTTCTGAGAAATCAGGCTCTGATACCACTTGTCAGGATCGAATTCTCAACAAGAATTAATTCTCAGAAACAATATCAAAGAAGTTTGCGGAATAACACTTTGATATTCAATGAAACAGTAAATCAACACAGAAAATATGAATAACAAACTGTAAGCTTTTATTTGATGCTTTGAAGTTACAAGATTACTCACTCAACCTCAATATTGATGAACAGGCTCACCAATACGAATTCTACTTCTCTAGAATTAGGATCTATGCCTTGAGGTTGTTTTTCTCTAAAAGAATGAAAACTAAAAATTATCTAACTATTCTAAACAATTCAATATATATACTGAATACAAAGATAATTACAATAAATAAAATATCTTCAGTATATCTTCTATGTATATCTCTAAGCTTCCATGTATATCCTTTCATACGAATCTTCATCATATAAGCAGTATTAATCTTCAGCAGCATTAACTTCCTTCTAGCAGCATTAACTACTAAGCAGTACTAACCACTAGCAGTACTAACTAGCTAAGCAGTACTAACTTTGTTTAAGCAGCACTAACTTTGACTAGCAGTATTAACTACTAGCAGTAGTAACACTCAGCAGTATTAACCTTTATGTCTTCTAGCAGTATTAACTCTGAACCAGCAGCATTAACCATACTTGAGTTTTTCTTTAGTTCCCAACAGAAACTTTAACTTCAAAGTCAGAAATCTTCTTTTCAAAACAATCTACTTTAGATTTAGAATCAGAAGCAAACTTATGTAAAGAATCAATCAGATCTTTGTTCCCAATAACAGACTTATTGAGTTCAAAGATCTTATTGTTTCTTTTAGCAACTCTGTCTTTTTCTTTCTTCAGTTTTACTTGAAGATCATTAAGCTCAATCATCATAGCTTCCATTTTGGTTACAAAATCTTTTTCAGTTAAGTTTAATACCTCATCAGCTGTCTCGTCATCTAACTCATCTTACTTTACTTCTTTGCCCATGAGACAGAGATGAGCTGTTTCTTCCTTCTCCTCATCTTCACCTTCGGAATGATCCAACCAAAATTCATCCTTAGCCATTAAAGCTATTCCTGCTTCTTGCTGTTTTGTCAAAAGCAGTTTGTTCTGATAATACTGAGAATTGCGAACTTTTGGCTTTCTACAATCTTTTGCAAAATGACCAATCTTGCCATAGTTGTAGCATTTGACTGGATCACTTGCTGGCTTTACGACAACAGTGTAGTCATTCATGAACTTCTTCCTTTCATCGGGTTTCTTCTCAACATATATGTTCTCTTCGTATCTCTTTCCTTCGACCCTCTCTCGGTGCTCGTGGTTCTTAGAACTTGATGAAGAATATCGTTGAGAATTTGATCCCGGCTTTTTGTAAAATTTGTTTTGAAAGGCACGGGTCAGTAAAAGCATGGCTTGTTTCAGACTTTCGCCATCATCACCATCTGATTCAGATTCAGACTCAGAACTGGTAATCACTTTCTTATTTTTCTTCTTCTCTTTCTTTTCTTTCTTTTTCTCTCCAGCTACCAAAGCAATAGGATCGGGAACTTTTTTTGCCTTCTTCTTTTCAGCTCTTTTCTCTTCCACTTCTTCTTCATTCTGCCTCAGAGTCTCATATACCTCATGTAACGGTATGTCATTCAGATCCTTCATCTGTTTCATCCTACGTGTGTGCTTCTTCCACTCTGGTTGTAGGATGCTCAGAAATTTGACATTGTTCTCAAGTTGCTTCTTTTTCACCTTATTCTTGGACAACTCATTCAGAAGCAAGACAAACCGTTTATAAGTATCTTCTAAGCTTTCATTCTCTTTGGCTTTGAATTCCTCATAACTGTTGATGCAGTTAGCCACTTTCATCTGATTCCCGATCTTGGATCATATCATCATCTTTTGCAATTGATCCCACATCTTCTTAGCATTTCCCTTGTAACTATCAATCTTGATGTAGATCTCATTCGGAATGCTCTGAAGAAGTAAGGATCTTGCTTGTTTATCTGCTTTGTATCGGCTTTTCTGTTCTTCAGAATACTGAGAGATATCCACTGCCACTGTTTTTCATCTTTTGATCTCTTTCCTCAGTACCATCTTCACTATCAGAAGAGTCATCATCTGGTATTTGTACCATGATTGGTACCATAGGACCTTCTATGATTGACAACATAATATTCTCTCCATTTGCATGTCTGTCTATAAAATCAAAGAATCTGTCTTTCCACTGTTCGTACTCTCCTTTGAACAGAACAGGAGGCTTGACATCAGTGCCAATGGAAAGAGCATCTTTGGAAGTCATCTTGTTTAAACCTGTTTGATAAATATATGCAATAAGAAACTAGAAACTGATCGTTAGTCCAAATGAAACAATCAAGAAAATACAGAAAACTTGAAATATACAATTAGAAATTTTGATCACAACCAGAAATATGTCCCCCTTCGCAGACTTAGCACGGGGGTCCCTTCAGGAGTGATGCGCAAACCACACTTTGCGTTTCAAGAGGGAAGCGCAAACCTTAACTTTGCGGTTCAGGTTAGAAGCGCAAACCTTTACTTTTGCGTTTCCAGAGACAAACGCAAATCTTACTTTGCGTTTCAAGAGGGAGTCGCAAACCTTCACTTTGCGTTTCTCACAGGGAACGTAAACCACACTTTGCGTTTTACACAGAGAACGCAAACCACACTTTGCGATTCACGTTACACACGCAAGATATACTTTGCGTTTCTAGATGCAAACGCAAACCACAATTTGTCTCCGAGCTCACACTTCTACTTTGCGTTTATCAATAAAAACGCAAAACCACTTCTCGTTTCTCATAGAAGACTGAAAATTCACTTTTCGTTTGTCACTTTGCGTTTGATTTAACACGCAAACCTTACTTCTCGATTATGAACTTTCTCAATGAATGAAACGCAAACCTCTGAAGAACAAACACAAATCTTGAATGACCCGCAAACCTTGATGAATGAAACGCAAACTTGATGAATGAAACGCAAACTTCTAAAATCGATCAAAATCACTACAAAAACTCATTTAAACGTAGAATTTCAACACTCAACTTTGACAATTCACTCGACTAAACAACTAGAACACAAACTTAACAACTAATTTCGAACAAATACACAAAAATGTACAATTCGACTCAATTACAATGCACAGGACTCGTGAACTTCGAACTTGACTAAAATCAAAATTAACGATCAAATACAGTGCATTTCTTGAAATCTCCTTTACATACTCGATCGATTATGCTATCTGGACAACATCTAATCAATTACAACTCCAAAAACGCACTAAAACTCGGATTTGACTTTTCACTCAAGAACACAGACGAACTTTCGTATTTTCTTGATTTTTTCACTTTGGATCTGCTCTGATACCAATTGTTTTTCCCTGAATCTAGTTTCTAATCACAATTAAACAAACAAAACACAAACAAGAATCAATTACCTGTTTGATTTCACTTTCAAATTCAAGATTACAAACTTTCTCTCTCTAGAACTCTCTCTCTCTCTTTACAGATCTCTCTCTAAAATACAACTGAAAAATATCACTTCTGTTTGTTGCTTACTTACGAAATACAAAGAATACAAGACTATTTATATTTAAAAATAATAAAAGGAAATACGAATACAAAATACATTGACTTTTATTACAATAGACTTTGACTTTGATGAGATTTGACTTTCTCAGCTTTGACTTCTTGAATCTTTGACTTTTGTCTTCTTGATCTTGTATCCAACATATTTATGCACTAACAGGAAACCTCTTAGCATTCCAAATTTGGTGTTGGTAGTCAGTCTAAAATCATGCATTAACACCTTGTACACCATGCTTTTCATATTGTAATTAAGAGAATTTTAAAATTCTTGCATAAAATGGTAGTACTTTGTGTTTTAAAAATTGTTTTTAAGAGTTTTTTATCCGTGCTTTATAGTATAAATATAGATTATAAATAGTTAATGTATTAAATATGACCCCAATATATATGTTATAATTTTTTTAGTAAAAGGCTGATTATCGAGAATTTCGACAAGTCCCATATGGAGCCTGTCCTTTGTGAAGCACATGTAATGAGACATTTTAGAGTTGGCTCAACGACTAAGACTAACAAGAAAAATATATTTTAAAATTTTAATTAAGAAGTTTTAAGCATTCCAATACATTTTGAATTTTATTTCACTTCTTTGACCCATTTGATACATTTTATTTTTGGTAAAAAATATATAAAATCTTATGTGTCTTAATTTCATTGGTTGGACAGGAATGGGTCATGGGAACTTGGGACAGGAGATTATTATTGATTTGATTTGTTAGAGATTTAAATCAACCATTTTTTAAATAAATGGATCGATATTACAACTTTTAATAGAGTTGGGTTCCGATGAGAAGTTGAGGTTAACGTGAGAAGCATGAAAAGTGATTATCAACCGTTGGATGAGAAATTGATACACATTAGGATGAGATGCACCAAATCAATTACCTTCTAAGCCGCAATTCATTGGAGGGCATTTGATTAAAAGTGATCAACGGTTCAGATCCACTTCTCATGCTTCTCACGTTAACCTCAACTTCTCACACGATCCTTCACCACTTTTAATATTGATAATTATTGAGGTCTTTGCATTTTTTTTTATCAATTTGTTAATTCTCTTAGAGCCTATTTGTTTTTCACTTTTTCCTGTTAATCATCACTTATGTCTGATTTGATCAGACATTTTAGACATTTTAGAATTCAGACTTGTACTAACCGGGTTAAAAGTAAAAAAAATAAAAGTTGGGTAAGAAAGTAGAAAAGTCTTATTAAGGAGGGATCCATTGTGTAAAGTTGGAAAAAGGGGGGTCTTAATCCTAAGAATTTAGGGTTGTGTGTGTGTGGCGGCTAGTCTTGAGGAGAGCTCTTGGGCGACTTCAGAGAGAGACCGAGAAAGAACGGATTCTTCAAGATCATCAAGCTTTGGATTGAATTCGTTGAAGGTAAATTTTCTTGGGTTTAAAACTCTTCTTTTTTTTAAAGAATTTAATCATTGTGATTGAGCTGGGGGTTGGGTGTTGGAACTGAAAACTGAGTTTCTGGATTGGGAAATTTAGGATTCGATGTTGGGTTTTTGTATTTTGGGATTTCGTCGATTTGGGTCTTGCATTTGTATACTGATTAAGTGATTGTATAGTTCTAAGTTCTTGAATCAATGCGACCTTGTGTATTCGTTGAATCGACCCTTCGCTGTGTCGTTCGTTCGGAGAGGTCATCGGTCGATGAGGTGATCCGGTCCTCGGACAGGACACCGGTCGACAATGGTTAGTGTTTGGTTTAAACCCCGGTCACAGTTCGCACTGGTTCCTGAGGCTGAGACCTCGGCCAGGGTAGCACCGGTCGCCGAAGGGAGGAGCTCGGTCATTCATGCTCCGGTCGAGAGAGGTTAGCAGACTCAGGTCGGCATTAAGGGGGGAGACCCCGGTCCATTGGGGACACCGGTCAAGCCATGGCCCGGTCGGGGGGGGGGGGGGGGGTTGGACCCCGGTCGCACGCTACTCACCGGGCAGCCTTTGAGGCCCCGGTCCTTGGGTGGTATAGAGTGGGCCGAAAGCCCAAGCATATTGTGAATTTAAAATCTGTTTGAACTTAGGTGTTGGGCCGTTGTAATTAAGGCCGAAGCCTAGTGTTAGATTCAATTAGTTAGTATTTGGGTTGGAGTTTTAAGTCAGGTTCACTTGTGTTTTTATTATTAATATCTTAAGGTATACCGTTCTAATTGGTTCCAAAGGGATTAAGTTTCTAGAGAATGAGGGAAGTGGGAAGTATGGGTAAATGTCGTTATAAAATAGATTGAACTGAGAGTTCATCGGTCAATGTTTCATTTATAGGTTTCGGACCGAGCTATAGGAGTAGACGAGAGATTCGAGCTAAGGGGCACCAGGTGAGTTTTTCTGAACTAAATCCTTCTGTTAACGAAAGTATGCAAAAGTTTTATTTTTAAACTTTGAATTATATATGATGGCATGAATATTATGAAAACTATATGCGAGCTTTGAAATGATGTTGCTTTAGTACTTATTTGAAAGTTTATTTAAATGTTAAAGAACATTTTCTTATTGTTGACAAAGTGGAAATGTATGCATACATGGTCCTAAGTGAGAAGGCTCAAAGTCGGGGGGTGTGGCCCGCCTATGCTCATACCGGGGGGTGTGTTCCGTTTATGCCGTTGGGGGGTGTGTCCCAACAAAGGTAGTGTGAGTCACAGACACGCTGTCACCTTAGGGTGGCGGTAGTGTGAGCGAAGAAGTTGCTGAAAGTTAAAGGTTTTTCCTTGAAGCTGAAAATGGTTATTTTATGATAAATGCTTGATTGTTTGTTTGTTGATCTATAAACTGTTGTAAGAGGGGACTTACTAGACCTTTCGGTCTAACCCTCACTCTTTTCAAATCTAAAACCCTTTTCAGGTGAAGTGTGATAGTAGAAAGAGCGGTTTCATTTTAAGAGAAGATGCGAGCAAGAGCTGAATTAGAGGACCTCCGTTGTAGATTATTGTCGGTGTAGTCTCAGTTGTGTACTATGTTGTCTTTCCGCAAACCTTGTTTTTATGTAGAATTGGGCCGTTTGGCTTAATTATTTAAGTTTAAGTTACTATCTTGTTGTATCTAAGGTTGGGTTGTTTCAGTTGGTATCAGAGCCATAGTTTAAGGGATTTAGGTGACCGGATGGGCCTAAACTTAAACTGTGGGGTAGATGGACACAACTGAGATTTAGGAAGCCTTTAAGAAAGACCTTGATAATCGTGAGGCGTGATAATAATAGTGAGTACCCTCATGTAAGGTAAATTCAGAATCGCATCTGGCCAATGCCATTATGAATTTACAGGTACATGGGCATACTCAATTGCTATTGTTGAGTGTGGTTCAGGGTAGATAGTTCTATCCATAGATTGATAGTGATAGCCTAGCGTGTGGTGGAAGTTTGTTTTGGTGGTAAGATTAATACCGTTTAGAATGAGTATCATGCGGGATGTAGATATTTCGATGAGAAAGGACCTCCTGCGTCCATAAGGAAGAGAATGAGGATAAGAGGTAAGCTTTTAGATCCAAGAGTCTTCGGTTTGGTAAAATGGTATGTCGATTAGTAAGAAGCAGGACAATGTTAATCCAAGAATCGAAGGATAGAGATGAGGTTTCTAAAGTTGTAGTTAATTGAATGGTGGTTGAGAGACGATATCAGTGTTGACTGATGAAAGGTAGTGAGGGTCAATAGAATCAAGACATGGTTGGTAAGTTGTTGAGGGTAAAAGTGAGGATGCGCATTTTGCGAAATTTTAGCTGCAATGGTAACTGGCACCTGGTCATTCAAGGATGTTGGGAAGTGTTGGTGCGGGTAGTAGTGGTATTTGTGAGGATCATGATGGGTTGGTCGGAAGTAGAAAGTCTAAGATGAGTTGTGGTGAGCGCAAGCAGTTGACCTTGTTAGAGTAAATAACCTTCAATGTCATTGAGTCTCATGCATTGTGTGTCAAGCAAATTGTTGGAGTTTTTCATGTCATTCATATAAGACGTTTTGGCGAGTGTGTGTCTTACGAAGTATTTGCTTTGAAAACGTGTCGACGCGTACAAATGTGTGTTTGGATTGAAAAGACAAGTTTATGGCGTTGAGTGACAAATTTCGATTTTGTGTGGGTGAATTATTATATGTCTTTTGTAAATGAGTTAACTTTTGTTATGAAAATCAAAACAACATTTGATCGTGTGATTTTATAAGTGAGTTTGGTACAGACTTGGGTTGTCATATCAATAATAATGAGAGTCGTTTGACACACTTAGTGTAAGCAATTATGTAGTATTTTATACACCGTGTGGGTAAAGTTCATCGGAAATGATTTCAATTGTGTCAACACCAATGTTGGGGTGTGATGAAGAGGAACTGTCGTAAAGTTGAGGTTGAACGATTCTTGAAATCGTTGTGCATAGCTAAGTCAGAGTTGTGTTGTGTACACACACGTTTGTTTTAAAATGTAGATATCTGTTAAGTCTGATTTTATAGTAATCATTGTATTTATAGGCTTGGTCTAATACTGTGTTTAGTTAGCTTATCTGTGTTGTATCTGACCAGGGTATTTAAGTCCCTTTGGTCTTGGTTGTTTGTAAGAACACATTCACGCTTACTTCAATACATTCTTACTTTGCGCTATATTGTCTCTCTCTCTCTACTTTCTCTCTCTAGGATTTAGTTGATCTTGGACTATCAATTGGTATCAGAGCAGATCTGAATCTTGAGAGAATTGAGAGATTGTGTTTTAGTTTCTGAATTTGTAGATTAATCGAAAATTTGATTGATTTTCTTGAAATTTTCAAGAAAATCTCGTTTTCTTGATTTTTCATCAAATTCGGATTGTTTTGTGATTAAATTTCATTGTAAATTGGTTTGTTGAACTCGTTTTTAATTGTAGAACATTATTGTTTCACATCGATTTGCAAGAAAAACAAGTTTTGATTGTCAATTTTGAAAATTGTTGATTTTCTGGAAAAACGGTTTTGACGTACTGTTACATTTTCGAATTTTTGATTTCGTGGTTTTTGATCGAGTTTGTTAATTGAAAAATGTTAGAATCTTGTTTTCGATAAATTCTGTGTGTATTGGTTGCATAAATTTCATGGCTATAATTGACTTTTTGGCAGATTTATTGTTTTCCATTCGGTTTGCGCCAGATTGGAACTTTGCGCGAGTTCTTCATAGTTTGCACGAGTTCATATTTTGATTTGCGTGATCTTACTAATATTGTTTTTGTGTTTCAGGTTTTCATCATTATGACGCAAAGTTTGAACTTTGCGTCTCCTTCTGCTCACGAAAAGATCAGTTCTCACCATCAACAGATCACAAAAAGATTAGCTTCTCGTCTTGAGTACTTCACGCAAAGTACCATTTGCGTTATTAGTGTATCACACAAAGTATACTTTGCGTCTTCAACCCATCACGCAAACCTAGTTTGCGCCATTGCCTTCTAACGCAAAATTCAGTTTGCGTTTTGTTCTTCTCACACAAAGCTCTTTTGCGTCACTAGCTTATCACGCAAAGCTAGGTTTGCGTCTTAATCTCCTCACGCAAAGTTTCTTTGCGTCACCATCTGCTCGTGAGAAATTCAGTTTGCATCTTCTCACGCAAAGCTCAAGTTTGCGCCATCTGTTTCAAGACTTAGTATTTTTTCTGAAGTTTATCAGAAATGGATTCTGCAAAGTTTTCATATCAAGCTCAGCTATACAAGAATGACCTCATGATATCTTTGGGATCAGAAAATAGTCCTCCTGTTCTGATAGATGAAAACGAGTTTACTCAGTGGCAAGATAGGTTCTTGAATTTTATAGAGCGTCAAAAGAACGGAAATGATATGATGAACATTCTATCTGAAGGACCGTTTGAAAAACCCAAGTTGGCTTCTGGATTATATAAGCCTACCAAAGATTATTCACCTGACGAGTTATCTGAGTATCAAGTTGATCGTGATATCAAGGCGAATCTGATGCTAGCCTTGCCAAACTCTATCTACAATAGGATTGATTGTTTCAAAACTCATCCTAACCTTATGTGGCAACAGCTTGAGAAGATTATGCTTGGCTCTTCAGTTGCGACTCAACTCCGACATACTCGTTATATGAATAACTTTGAAGAATTCAAAGCCAAGGACGGGGAGCCACTGAAAACTGTATATGACAGATTTTGTGCCATTATAAATGATCTGAGGAAAATTAAAATTGAAAAGACTGAGCTTGAAACAAATCTGAAATTCCTCAATGCACTTCAACCAGAGTGGAATAAATCTTGCCACAGACTGAGGAATGATGTCAGAATATCTACAATGCAGATCCAAGAGATGTTTGAGATCTTACTTTCTGATGAGTGCATTGTATCTGAGAAGAAGGCCAAACTGGACAAAAAGAACAAGAAATCAGTAGACCCGGTTGCTCTCATCACGAAACAACTGACAGAACAAGCATTGTCTGATAATGCTTATGACGGGTCAACTGATGATGATGGTGAGGCTCTGCAGAAAGCAATGATCCTTCTCTCACAGTATTACCAGAAAAAGTTCCAACCACGTTCGAGTTCCAACACTTCTCGCTTCACTTCTGGTTCAAAAGTCAAAGTGCCCGAGCCAAAGACTGCTGCTTGTTACAGTTGTGGAAAGCCGGGTCATATCTCTAAGGAGTGTAGAGTGAAGAAGGTTAGGGATTCGACATATTATCGTAAGAAACTGGAACTGGACGATAAAAGAGAGAACATAACATCTTTGCTAGCAGAAGAAGAATTCTGGCTAGATCACTCTGACGATGAAGCTGCAAATGTCGAGATCGCTCAGATGTGCTTTGTTGGAGATGATCAGTCAGACGATGATTCTGAAACTGATAAAGATGACGTATATTCAGAGTTTGATTACAATTTCATTTCTTCTCAGATGAATATCATGATTAATGCTTTATATGATCTTCGTTCAAAACTCTTATCTGAAAATAATTTAAATTCCGAAAAGTCAGATTTGATTGACAAATTGAAAATTTCTTTGAAAGATGAAAAATCTATTTTGGAAAATACAAAAGACATCTTTCAAAAGAAATTGGATAATTTGGAAAATTCAAATAAGACTTATCTTGAGTCTTTGACTAATATGACCAATTTAAAAGACAGTCTTTCGGATAAAATAAATAAATTAGAAGAAAAGTTATATCGAAGGAACCAATCAGAACAAACAATTTTTATGAATAAACCACGGAGTGAGGAAGCTTTAAAAGAAAAATGGGGACTTGGTTTTAAAAATCCACAATGTTTAAACAATGCGATTGAAAAATCCCCTACTTTATATAAATACGATTATCTAACTCTTGCTCAATATGCTCCTCAATTTAAAATTGATTGGTTGAATGAGAAGCAAGTGTTAGAAATCGAAAATGAGAAAAGAACAAATAAAAAGAAAAAGGAAATTCCTTTTGTTTACACATTTGAAAATACCAAATATTTTTCTGATAAATCAAGAAGAGGCAGAAAAGGCTTAAATGATATATCTCCAGTCAAAACTTCAGTATCCGATGATTTTGTTGATATTTTTGCTAACAAACCTGATAAGGAAAATATATCTCCAATCATTTATGATTCTAAGAGATATACACCTCCTTTAATTTTAGAAAGCAAAATCATCGATCTTGAAGATAAGATGGAAGATCAAAATATTTTAAAAGAAATTGAATCTGATATTATTATTTCTTTCTTGACTTCTAGTCTTGAAGAAAAATTATTTTCTCAAAAACAAGATTCAGTTTCTTGCATTTCTTCTGATTTTAAAGATAACGAAAAAGAATTTCCAAAATTTGAAAACTTTTCTCAAAATAATTCTGACTTCGAGGTAAGTTCAGATTTATTGTCTGATCAGATTGGTTGCTTAGATAAAATTATTTTTTCTGATTTAAATATTAATTCGGAAATTCTTGATGAATTTTTTACGCTAAATGATCAATATTATAAACCTAAACGTAAAAGAAGACGGTCAAAGAAGTCGAAGAAACAAGATAATGTCATTTCTGACAGTTCTAATTCTTCTGATTCTAATCTTTCAGATAGGACTTTGAGCAAGTCAAAGAAGTAGACTTGGAGAGCGAAGCGGATATCGGATGAATTTCAGATTGATGAGGATAGATGTATAGACAAACTTTATAAAAGTGATTCATTTGCCACTTGTAATAAAATTTCAAAATACTCTAGAAAGCAAATGATTCGAATTTCCAAACATGTCTCATCTTCTTCCTCTGATTCTAGTTCAGATGATCATGCTTTGTAATCATCTGATGAATACGCTTATTTTTCTGATAATTTTTTTCGTGCTTGTCGTGTTAAATCTAATCAATATTTCCCCATAAGAACCGCAACTAACAAACACGGGCCCAAATTCAAGTGGGTACCAAAATCTCAATCTGATTCAAAGTTGCAGGCACCTCATGTTAAGGGGTAGTAAGAGAATAATGGCTCTTGAATAACACAGTTCAAGACCCGCACCTCAATGTCAAGATTTTGGCTTCTGAGTACTTCAGCTCAAAACCCGTACTTCACAGACAATGATTTCTAGACATGTCAGTCTATGACTCATTCTTTAATGCTTTAAGCTTCTGACTAATGAGAAACTGTGAGTACATCTACTTAATTTCCGCTGCATTTATCTCTGATAATGATGTTGTTCCAGTTTTCTCAAATTGTTTTAAAAGAATATGAGCATTTCAATTCATCTCCTGATTTTGTTCAACCCAATTTTTTCAAATGAGACACATATTCTTTATATCTTGTGTGACAGATAATATTATTAAATTATATTTTGTTTCAACTAAATATAAATTTGCCGATCAATTGTTTCTATTTTAAAATCTTGGCATGTTGTTTTAAAAAGTTTAAACCTTTACAAATTTTATTCTATAAAGTAAAATTTTTTACAAATTTTCTTTCTTTTGGATAAAATGTGTGTCTAGGATAAATTTTCAAGTTGCTTTGTTTATATTAAAGTTCTTATATGTTCAAATTTCAGCTCTAACAAAAGTCGAAAAGTCAGCAACATGTTTGTAGCTTTTGATATTGCTTTAAAGTTGTGTGATTCGGAATATTTATAGTCTACAATGCTTAGAAAACCTAAAAAGTTGGAATTTTGGATCATAATGAAAATATGGGCTAAGCACTTAGACGTAAAACCTTGTGTTTGAGATGATTATTAAATTCTTATAAATCAGAAATCTCTAAGTTTAAAAGTTTGTACATGTGACCTTTCTGGTTTGGGAAAGTAAGTTCTGTGGGATGTTTGTCATCTGGTCCCCTAAGGTCAATTGATCTGGGAGTGATCGAACCCAAATCCTTCAATAGAATCATATCGAAAGTCATGTTCTACTGGTATGAATGGGTTTAGGATGTGTCGATGTAGCCTTACTGATCTGGGAAAGTAAGTTCTAAGGGGTGTGTTATCCCAGATTAATTCTAGTTGGTAAACAATCAATCAAGTAATCAAGCAACACAATAATAATCAAGAGATATATAAATCAGAGTAACATACCAATCCCTTGTATAAACTGTTAAACCTTGAGTGTTCTTGATACCCTTGGATTACAGCAACCTCTCTCTAAACAATAATTATGAAAGTAATAATAATGAGAGTTAACCCTAAAACTGAAATAAACAAAACATTAAATACCCAGGCCTAATGCCTATTGGGCTTTACTAAATGCTAAACGGGCTTGAGGCCCAATAGCTATTAACTATTAGCGTATTACATTTTAAACCCTCTAATTAACTTTAGCACAATTGCAGTTTAAACCCTTAACTTTAACTTTAATCTTGAATACAATTTATGATCCAACATTCTCCCCCTTTGGATTCAAGATTAAAAAAAAAAATTGCAATTGTCTTCGGGTCTTCTCTTGTCTTCACTTTTCTCTTGAGAATCTTCAGATATGACGTTGATAGCTTCAAAACTTTGAAAATTTAAATATCTTCAGATCTTCAGTTTGTATTCTCCCTTTTTGTATCTTCTCCCCCTTTTTATATCTTCTACCCCTTTTTGATGAGTGGTGAGAATCAACATCATCAAAACTTGGCAAAACAATCTCCCCCTTTTCAAGACAATCTCCCCCTTTGTGTATGATCATCATGTAAGCATAGTCTTCATCATGTAACGAGCCCTGTTTAGAAATAAGAGCAGTCTCTCCAAATGGAAAGAGTGATTATCTCAATCTTTTCAGATTCAAATAAAAAGTAGTAACCATTCAAATCTTTTCAAATTCAAACAGTTAATAAGTGTAACCCTGAATCAACAAATGACTCAGTTAGAATGCCTGTCAATGACACAAAGTCACTGAGTAACACAAAGTTACTATATAAGGAGCTGGTTTGATGTAGACTCCCCAGGTCTTCCATTCAATCATCGAATAACACATGGTTATCTATGAACGTTCTGACAGAAAACATATTTCTGTGTGCTTGTGCATGTGTATGAAAGAATTAAGCATAGATGATTGCTTTTCAATAAAGGCTCAAAGTATGTAAACTTGTTGAGACAACAACAAATTATACAAAGACTCAATGTGCATGAGAAAGGTTCGAAGGTGGGGCAACTTTCCTTCTTTTTCAATATTAGTATCTTCCAAATGAAGAACCAATAGCGTATGTGCTGCTTCCCCAGAAAATGTGAAACATTCTCTTTTTGAGAAAAGAATGAGTAGCTGGTGGGGTTGTATGCAAGAGATGGCATGGGCTAGGTGCCTTTTTCAATGATGGTCAACAAAGAATGTGAACCAATCAGATTATGTGGCTGCCCGGCTCAGAAAGAAGTTTGGTGCAGAGTTTAATATTCTTTTACTCTGTTCTCTCACCCTCTTTCTTTTAATGCTCACGTCTAACCAATCTCTCTTTTTCATTTTACCTCTTCACACACCATCACTCAATTCTTTTGACCCTTCTCCCCTCAATCACTCAGGGAATACTTCCGGGGTAAGAAACACTGGTTATCGTGAATCCATGGAAGTTCTGTTAAGTTCTCACACTGAATCCCATGTATTTTCCTAAAAGAACATGCTGTTCAACAGGCTTTTTGTACATGTAAGCACAAATACCACTTGTTACATGAAGAATAAAATATTCGGAGATGTCAAACCAGTTATGTTTGACGATGCAATTCTCCCCCTCAAACTAAAAGAGTTTGACGATTTAAGCTCTTAAGGAGTTTTCAATTAAGTTTATAGACGATTTGTCATGAAGAATACTATGCTGGAGAATCAAAAACGAATGTTGTTTATATGAACAATATATAAACATATGTTCAATGAAAGCACATGAAATGACATTTGATTCAATCAACAGTGAATACAACTAACGTGAGTATTACCATAGAAAGATTTAACTTTTGATACATGGTAATAACAAAGTCAAAATAGAATGTTCTGAACCGTTATGTGTATGAATACTTGACAAAGTATATTGACAAGATAAAACGCAAGTATTTATCTTTAAGAACACACGGTCAGATAAACATTTAAGTATCCAAAAATCTGTTAATATCACAGATATTCTCCCCCTTAAATCACTATTGGGTTTTTTTTTTTTTTTTTTATAAATAAATAAGGAAATAAAGCATATAAAAAATAGATAGAGCACTGAAGTGCGGGTTCTAATCCGATGTGATTAGAAGCCATATTCCGTTGAGGTACGGGTTCTAAGCTGATTTACTTAGAAGCCATCTTTTTGACAATTAAGTCCGGGTTTTGAACTGTTTTGTTCAAAAACCATTGTTCTTTCTCCCCCTTAAACTTTGGGTGCCTGCAACACAGATTTAGCTTTTGGTACCCACTGGTATTTGGGTCCTAATGGGTTAGTTGCAGTTCTAGTGGGAGATATGAAATAAGAACCATACCAGTTATTCACATAATCTTTTCTTACAAAATCATTTGAGCCACAGTAGGAACAACTGATTTTTTTTGTGCTAACCTGATCAGTTGATTGATAGAGTAAACCAGATCAGGTTTGCCAAAAGTTTTACCTTTTGAAGCATAGTTCCATTTAGCATTTGATGTATGCACAAATGATTCTTCTTTCTTCTTCTCCTCCGAGGATCCTTTAACTCTCCAGATCCAGTTTCCTCTTTCTTTCTCATCATCCCTTCTCCAGAAGCTTTTCTTTCGAGATTTAGTCTTCTTTAAGTTACCTGAACCATCAACATTTTTGTCATAGAAAAGGTTAGAAGGACGAATCTGATTAGTAGATTAGAAGTAAGACTATCATCTAAATCATAGAAAGGATTATAGAAAACATTTGAAAAATGTGAACTTGAAGCTGTTTTTAATGAACTATTTGAATCAGCTAGATCGTCTCTCGGTGATTGAGCTATTGACTCTGGCGTCTTGTGCTCAGTCAGCTTCACCTTGAAAACGATCTCTTCAAGTTCCTTTATCTTTGAAGACAAGCTGTTTCTTTCCTTTTCAATCAGATCAAACTTCTTATGCAACTCAGATTTTGCATTCTTCTCCTTCATGATGTTTGTTGACAATTCAGATAGCTTTCTTGTCATTTTGGCTATCTCGGTCTCAAATATCTTCTTTTCTTCAGAAAAGTTTGTATTTGTATCCTTCAGCTCGGCTTTCTTCTTCTCATTCTCAGCCTTTTCTCTTTCAAGAATGATAACCTTCTCAAAGTCTGAAACTTGTTGAGAAAGCTTAACACATCTAAGCTCTAATGCTTTCTTCTCTTCAAAGGCTTTTCTGGAGAAATCAGAGAATTTCTTGGCAAATTCTTTTCTTTCTTTCTCAATCTTCAACATCTCATCTTGAGCTAATGTATTGTCTCTGTCTTGGGTTGCCTTTTCTTTCAGCTTATTAATCTCAACCTCAAGACTGAGAACTTTATCTTTAAACTTATCTCTGTCCGCACAGAGTTGAGAATTTATCTTTCTTAGTCCTGTACTAGTATCTCTTGCAACACTTGTACTTCTTCTAAGCTCCTCAAGCTCTCTTTGCATTGCATCCTTCTTAGACCATGTAGAGCTTGACTCAGATCTTTTCAACTTTACTTGAAGATCGAAGATCTCTTTTTCTTTAGACTCAATTATTCCTGCAATGTCAATTAAAGAATCAGAATCTTTTAAATTTTCTTTTAAAGCATTGATCTGAATAAGAAGAGATGAGTTCTGAATCTGTAAAGCCTTGTTCTCAGCTTTGAGCATTTTGTCCTCTTTGTCATACTCATCAATCATGCGAGATGATGTTGATAACCGTCCAACAAGTTGTTTAGCCTTTGCTCTTACTTCAGAAAGAGTCATGTTGTTAAAATCAAGGTTGTAACCTTCAGACATCATTAGCTGATTCGACATCTTAGCTGTACCACTTGTTAGTAATTAAACTTATCTGTACCAAGACAACCAACTAGATGAGATCGTTAGAATCAAAATGAAAACCACACTAAAAATTTTTCAGAAAAATAAATTTCCAAAAATAATTAAATGCAGTATTTGCACAGTTTAAAACACAAAGAAATAATACTGAAGAATGAAATTAGGAAAATTTTGATCAAGCACAAAACTTTTGTCCCCCTTCGCAGACTTAGTACCGGTCGAAGGAAAGACCGGAGTATGCAAGTACCCGGTCGAATGGGAAGACCGGAGAAACAATTATCCGATCGAATGGGAAGACCGGAGAAACAATTATCCGGTCGAAGGTGCAAGACCGGATTAATACGTATCCGGTCGAAGGACGAAGACCGGATTGAGCAAGTACCCGGTCGAAGGTTCAGGTCGAAAGACTATCAGATACGTTAAACTTGATAAGATCGGATAACTGATAAGATCGAAGAATACGATGAGTTTCTGGGATTCGACCAAGATCAAACCCAGAAACTTTAATCGACCGATAGACTATGTTCGATCTGAATGGTGTTAAGACCGATATGTTCTTAACCATCCCAGAACGATGAACAACACAGAAACACACACAATCATAAAATTCAATCACTCAGATAATTCTTAACGCAACTAGTTAATCAGATAGCATTTAGAAGCATAAATATCAACTATCATGCAATCGATTTTCGATGAACAGTAACTTTCACAATGAATAGTAACTTTCACGATGAATAGTACTTTTCGATGAACAGTAATATCAAAAAATAGATTCTTTTGGCTCTGATACCAATTGTTATCCCAAATTAATTCTAGTTGGTAAACAATCAATCAAGTAATCAAGCAACACAATAATAATCAAGAGATATATAAATCAGAGTAACATACCAATCCCTTGTATAAACTGTTAAACCTTGAGTGTTCTTGATACCCTTGGATTACAGCAACCTCTCTCTAAACAATAATTATGAAAGTAATAATAATGAGAGTTAAGCCTAAAACTGAAATAAACAAAACATTAAATACCCAGGCCTAATGCCTATTGGGCTTTACTAAATGCTAAACGGGCTTGAGGCCCAATAGCTATTAACTATTAGCGTATTACATTTTAAACCCTCTAATTAACTTTAGCACAATTGCAGTTTAAACCTTTAACTTTAACTTTAATCTTGAATACAGTTTATGATCCAACAGGGTGCTTGACACCTAGTCCCCTAAGGCCAACTGGTCTGGGAGCGGCTGACCCAAATCCTGCAATAGGGTCAGATAGAAAGTTATGTTTACGGCATGTTCTTTACTTAATAAACTTTTTGATTAAAAAGATGCCAAGAGTGCACAAGCTTAAAAGATGCCAAAGAGCACACTCATGTGAAGATGCCATAGAGCACAATGTTAAAAGATGCCAATGAGCACACATCTCATGATACTTGGTGATATGTTTGAGTTGCAATAAACCTGTAAATTTGTAAAAGTCTGAATTTTTGATGGATTAGTGTGATTACATGCAAAGTTCTCTATTATATTTTTAGAATTGCATTTTCTTGAAGCTAATCATAGTTCACAGGCGTGCACATTAAATAGATTGATGAAAGTTTTTGAAACTGAACATGTCTTAACTTGATATGCAATAAAACTTTTTTTTGTATCCAAAAGCATACATTTGATTTCATCTGATGGATTTTATTGTGATATTTTACTAAGTAGAATTCTATTTGTTTATGTTTAAATTTTTATATATTTAGTCGTTTCAAAATACATATTCAGTATATTTTTCTTTTTTCATTGATGTTTCAATTTTTGTGTTCTCATATCCTTTTTAAATGGGTTTGAGCATTATTCAAGGGGGAGTGAAAAAGGATAATTTTTTTAATGATCATATATGTTTTTGAGGGGGAGTATCGGATTCTCTATATGAATGCTAACTTGAATTGTCAAATTTAGTGCATTTGTGTAGGGGGAGTCAAAGAGTACGTACATTTTTTTTTTCAGACTCCAAGTCAGATTTGCGTCACCAGTTGGTAGAGCAAAGCTTAATTTGCGCAAACAGCTTCTAGCGCAAAGCATGTTTTGCGTTTCCTGCATGTCGCGCAAACCTCACTTTGCGCTTCCTTCTGTTAGCGCAAACCTAACTTTGCGCCACCAACTTGTAGCACAAACCTTCCTTCTTTTCTCCGTTTCTTTGATTTTGCAGATCTTAAGCTGTCTCGTCTCCAACATATGCATGACCAAGTTGATCCAGATCATCAAGGTCATGAGGGGGAGAAGTTAAAAGAAGTTAAGGAGATGATAAAGAGACAAAGAGTTCAATTGTTAATCTGCTGATCAAGATTCTGCTGCTCAAGATTCTATTTTTCTCAATTATACTACATCTTTTGTTGTTCCTGCTCCGACCACCACAGTTCATTCAATGTGATTTAAAAGAGGTGTGTTGTCTAGAGCACAAGCTGATGAATCAACTGTTCATTCAAGTTCATTTCAATCTATTCCAGTCTTGTCAAGGCAGCAAAGATAAATCAAACTGAAAGATGCTGAGAAGAAATTTGTTTTAAAAGTCAGAAAGCTTTACAAAGTCGCTTAGATGGTCCGTGCTGATTTAGAAGATGAATTTTGAAGACCACAGCGCCAATGATTACTAAGGGGGAGATTGTTAAGTCTGATTTTATAGTAATCATTGTACTTATAGGCTTGGTCTAATACTGTGTTTAGTTAGCTTATCTGTGTTGTATATGACCAGGGTATTTAAGTCCCTTTGGTCTTGGTTGTTTGTAAGAACACATTCACGCCTACTTCAATACATTCTTACTTTGCGCTATATTGTCTCTTTCTACTTTCTCTCTCTAGGATTTAGTTGATCTTGGACTATCAATATCTTTTAAATTTCCAAATGTGTTAAGAGTTTAAATACTTTTATATAGTGTGTGTCATGCATGAAGGCTATGAACTCTCTAAGTCGTAGAGAAGGTTGCAATTAGGAATGATGAAAGTTTTGAAAATGGAAGTGTGTCGCTCGATCAGAGGGTAGAAGGTACTTGATGTTGGTATCCTTCTAAGTAAGGGTGGTGAGTAGAGGATGTGTTTAATAAAAGCACTGACTTATGTCATTAAGGATGATGGTACTATAGTGGCTTACGTTAGTTCCGAGACTTGAGATGTGAATGTCGGCAAATGGTTGTGTCGGGAGTGGAATGTGAAGTCGCAAAGGTATTATTAGCAGTTAATTGTCGCAGTGGAAGAGATAGATTTCATTGGGGATCCTTGTTGATTGGAGACATAGTGGAAGTATCTCAATGTCGACTGTTGTCGTGGAAGTCAGAAACCATTTTCGTGGTGATTGGCGGAACGCTGGAAAGGAAGAAGTAGTTATGGTTAGGTTTTAGGAGTTTTGTGAGGAAGTGAAGAGTTATTCAGAAAAGGTGTGTAATTAATGCGATGTTGGACAACATTGTGTGGATCTTACTAAAATGGAAGATCTTTGGTTCAGTCAGGTGATTCTTTACCGATGAAGGTTTGATGGTTAGGTGGGAGCGAAGTTTATATATATATAGCACAGCTGGGAGGGGTTGTGCTTTGGGAATTTAAGTCTTCGAGGTAGTACGCTTAATCTTTCAGGCTATTGGAGTTTGATTTCCAGTAGGTCGCGATGAGCCGACAAAGAATGATATCTTGTTGAGGGGTTTGAGGACCATAGTTTTGTGATTTATCCAGATTCGATAAAGACAAGGCCGTGAAATGCCTTGAAGTCCGATTTCAGTATTATGACCAGTGAGAAAATGACGGTATTGGTATGTGTGACCAGTGGTCGTGTAGATTTGCAGTTGTGCTGGGATGAAGTAGTAGAGTGATGGTGGTAACCATGGGCTAGTGATGTCTTTATGACATATTTGGGGTTGCAAAGCATTGAAGGCGGGCGTTATCGTTGTAGGATGAACGTCTTCGTCCGAGGATCTAGGGGGAATGAGTTGTAAGTGGTAAGATTGTGGTTGGGATGCTAAGTTGAAAATAATTTTGTCAAATGATTGTTGGCGGTTATCTAAGAAAGGAGCTATATGTTTTGGTTTACGGCAAGTTTTGGGCAGGATTATTTTATATCCCTAGAAGGAATGTTGAAGGTGTTGAACTGCTAAATTCCGGGGGGTTGTGCAGTAGATAGGAAATCCGTGGGCATGTTGAAGTATTCTTTGAGAATGAAGGGATTATAGCAGATTGGGCAATCTTGTTGGGCGAGCGAGATTTGTGCGACGCTTTCGAATAGTGGGTAATGTTTTAGAAGAGTTGGGTTGATTATCGCACGTGAGAATTATGGAAAGTCGGTTTACCAAGCAAAGTAATGTAAATGGATTTGGACATTTGGGAATCATTGAGGATTGGAGTAAGTAATGTTGGGTGAACGGTGTTTCTTACTGCGAGAAGGAAGTGAAGATATCATGTCAGAAAGGTGGGAAATCTGAGAGTAAGAAGTTTGGCAATTGGCACAAAATGTGGTGGTATGTTTTCAGATTCTACTGTTAGCAAGTTTATAGATCCCTAGCGTGGGTATGAGAGAGAGGAGATGGCATTTCGGTGCGGCTGGCCCAAAAGTTCACGCCTCTAATCAGTAAGTCGGCCGTTTGAAGTGGGTTTGAAATCTTCAAGGAGGAAGGTAGAGGTGGTGGAATATAGGGATCAGAACGAAGGACCATAATGTCAGTCTTGGTAATGCATAAGAAGGGGAGTACAAGTGAGACAGTGTCCGGTGTTAAAATATTTGGAATAGTTTGCATGAGCTTGTCTGCTCTATGTTGAGCGGGTAAAGTTGGGTTTTATTGCGCTCTTGGTTGAGTGATTGTGGATGTAATGAAAAAAAGAGGTATGCACCGTATTATTTGGCTAGTTGGAACCGGTGGATTACGAGGGTGTTGAATAGTGGAAGTTTCTGCCAATATGTGAGGAGTTGAAGAGATGACGTTGGGGTAATGTATATTCAGCGTGAAAGAATTTGGATAATGCCTAGGAGTTGAGATCAATGTGGGTTGAAAAAGAAGGTGCTTATGCGTTGGATTTTATGTTGTACTAAGAGGGGTTGCTTGCAATGGCAAGTTGCATGATGAAGAAACTCGTGACTGTGAGATGTTGGCGATGTCTTCAGTTGGTGATTTGTTATGTTGGCGAGTTGAGTGAGTATTTAGTCAGAGATGCATGTTGTCGTGGTGTGACTCCGGTAAAATTCTATCGGTTATGGACGTTGATGTATTCGAAGAGTAAATCTGATGGTTACGTACGACTATGTATTGATCGTAATGGCTTGGATAATCAATTGGTACTATGTTGGTTAGGATGAGAATTACGAGTCGTTAGTCCCAAGCGGCGACAAATGTAAAGTTACAAGTCTCGCATTGGAAGGGTGTGACTTGATTCAGAAAGAAATGGAAGTTAAGACCTAGATATGTTGAGCAGTTGCTATCGTAAAGCGCGTTGGGAAGGTAGAGTATAGACTGTATCTATCTATGGATTTGCGAGGAGTGCATCCCGTTTTCCAGGTATGTAATCTGAAGAAATGTTTAGTAGAAAGCGATGTAGTTATACTTCTAGAGGAATGTCCATTTAAGATGAGAAGATAAGTTTTGTAGAGGAACAAGGAATTTTCCTTGGTGAAAGTTCTGTGGCAATTCTACAAGGGTCAAGAAGCAACATGGGAGTTGGAGTCGGTTATGAAGAACCAATAATCCAGTTTGTTCGACGAAGGAATTCCGGGGACGGAATTCTTTTGGGGGGGATATTGTAATAACCGGGTTAAAAGTAAAGAAAATAAAAGTTGGGTAAGAAAGTAGAAAAGTCTTATTAAGGAGGGATCCATTGTGTAAAGTTGGAAAAACGGGGGTCTTAATCCTAAGAAATTAGGGTTGTGTGTGTATGGCGGCTAGTCTTGAGGAGAGCTCTTGGGCGACTTCAGAGAGAGACCGAGAAAGAACGGATTCTTCAAGATCATCAAGCTTTGGATTGAATTCGTTGAAGGTAAATTTTCTTGGGTTTAAAATTCTTCTTTTTTTTAAAGAATTTAATCATTGTGATTGAGTTGGGGGCTGGGTGTTGGAACTGAAAACTGAGTTTCTGGATTGGGAAATTTAGGATTCGATGTTGGGTTTTTGTATTTTAGGATTTCGTCGATTTGGGTCTTGCATTTGTATACTGATTAAGTGATTGTATAACTCAAAGTTCTTGAATCAATGCGACCTTGTGTATTTGTTGAATCGACCCTTCGCTGTGTCGTTCGTTCGGAGAGGTCATCGGTCAATGAGGTGATACGGTCCACGGAAAAGGACACCGGTCGACAATGGGTAGTGTTTGGTTTAAACCCCGCTCACAGTTCGCACTGGTTCCTGAGGCTGAGACCTCGTTCAGGGTAGCACCGGTCGTCGAAGGGAGGAGCTCGGCCATTCATGCTCCGGTCGAGAGAGGTTAGCAGACTCCGGTCGGCATTAAGGGGGGAGACCCCGGTCCAATGGGGACACCGGTCAAGCCATGCCCCGGTCGGGGGGGGGGGGGGGGTTTGGACCCCGGTTGCACACTACTCACCAGGCAGCCTTTGAGGTCCAACAAGGCGAAGGCCCCAAAAACGCCCATTAGCGGACTACCCATCGTCATGATAACACAACCCGAACTCAACCCTCCTAGTGTACACTAGAAAGGACAAGGTCATAAAACATGAGTCCCGGAGTCCAACCCCATACCACCCAACTGACCATCAAATAAGACTGACTTACGTGCCTATGGATCCAATGCAACCCAGTCTAAGATTACATGACTACACATGAATGACTAAAGCACTCGAGCCTGTAATTATCATAATTATGCAATAAAATGCATTATGTTGTAAATCATAATTTGGACTCTAAATCGAGCCATTAAAACCGGACAAATGTTCTCAAGACTCTTTTAAGTCAACACCGAGCTAAAATGCTCGAAATCCATTTGACCACCAAATAACGGTCCCCCAAAATAATGAAATGTCTTTAAACGACGTTTATGCAGACACATACCCCAAAGATGTGATTAACCCAAAACTCATCACGTAGTGGGACCAAGAATTAACCAAATAGTTTATGAACTCAAATATCCCAAAATTTCGTACGTCATAAATTAGACTTCATTTGTACAAAAATCACCGAAGATGCATAATTCATAAAATGGGCTTGATTTGTACCAAATCGCTAAGAATATGTAAAACATGTCATTTACTTGTTGAAACATTCAAAACCCAAATATGAGCATTTCATGGAACTAAACAACCCAAGTTTACCAAATATGGAAACTTATTAAAATACTCACACTTGAAAAATACCAAGTAAAATATATTTTTACTTCAAAATACACATTTTGGCATGTACATAGTTTTCACAAAGCATCTTGAACTCACCTTGCTAGATTTAGGCTAAATCTAGATTTTACCCCGCTTTAAGCTTCCTTGAAGAATTCCGAGTCCACTAGCAAAGTCCTTCAAAACCCAGATCCATATATTTTCCACCATAAATATACATCCAAAACCATATAGAATCGATCCCCGAACATGTTACATCAAAAACTCCATTTTGGGCAAAACCCTAATTTTGGACCAAAATCTTCCAAAATCTTACAAACCGAAATCGAAGGAATCAAACACTAGGAAACCATCAATGGAATATTTATATAATCTAACAAGGTTTAGAGAATGGAGAAAGTAAACTTACCACATAGGTTTTGGTGAAAACCTAGAAAACCCTAAATTTCTCAAAGATGGAGGTGATGATGATGAACATTTGATCTTTGCTTCCACTCCACCACCAAATACTCTTGGATTTTCCCAAAACTAATAATCTATCCTTGAAAATCTCTCCAATACGAAACCATGGCACTTTGAATTGCCCAAAACGGAGTATAAATGAGCAAGATATGACCAAATGAAGAAAATCCCGATTTTATGCACTGTGAGATTGGCGCGACCCTGACATGCAACAGTGACATTTGTCACTGTCGCGGGCACTGTCGCGTGAGATGGAGTGACCCTGACATGCAACAAAGACATTTGTCACTGTCGAGGGCACTGTCGCGCGAAATGTACTGAGAACCCCTTGCCTCGCGCGACCCTGCCATGTTAGAGTGCCATTTGTCACTGTAGCGGACACTGTTGCACGGAATGTACCAAGGCCTTTTTCGAAGGATTTCCCGACCGTTTTACCGAACATTCATCGACCTTTATCCCGGCCATTCCTCGATCGTTCTCTCTAAAATTTTAATGCTATTATACCAGTTATCCTGCCATTGCCATAATTACATGGCACATTCGTTGGGACGACCAAACACTCGATAACGCCGGTGCCATAGTGACATATGGCACAACTGCATGGCACTATAATCAGGACTACCACACTTTCAGTGCCATTGGTGCTATTGTGACAGATGTCACAACTACATGTCACTATAGCCGAGATGACTATACTCTTAGTACCACTGGTGCTATTGTGATAGGAGTCACAACCACATGGCACTACATCCATACTCTATATGTGGTTCTTCCTTTACCTATTCATCCAGTTCAACACTTTTCTTCAATTGGGATAGAATTTCAGGGTGTTACAATCCTCCCAACATTAAAAGAGATTTCGTCCTTGAAATCTAATTTGTACACAAACATCTTAATACTACACTATACTGAGTATCAGTCCGATAATTGTCTTATCATATACACTTCCAAAAGGGGTAACATTCTGAAGATATAAGCCTCAAATAACATCATTTTCACAAATCGGCCAATTCATTCCCTCCAAGGATGCGTCTCCGTCCCAATTCATCCGTAAATGATGTTCGATGACCACTTTACAAAACCCGTCAAGATGATTTTCGTGAAGACTCTCGCATCTAATATCCACCTTGATACATTACACTTATATCAGAGAAAACATCGACTCTTACTGGATCAATTTCTAACCACATGATCTCGGTTGCCTCCCAACCTTAGGTGACACGTACTACCCCAAGGGCAGCTCGTGATCTCAACTTCTCATTGACTAATCCGACCCAACTCAACTCAATTCTGAATCTATATTCCAATGACCAACACCAACCGAAAGAATTCCCAAAATTTATTAATAATTCACCCTTGATATTGGTAAAGTTTTCCTCCCAAGGACGTACCAATACGCCTTTCGGGAAGTTGGTTAATTCAGATTAGGCTATCACACAACCCGATCTATTCTCAAAC
Source organism: Arctium minus (assembly GCA_954870635.1). Taxonomy (NCBI): domain Eukaryota; kingdom Viridiplantae; phylum Streptophyta; class Magnoliopsida; order Asterales; family Asteraceae; genus Arctium; species Arctium minus. The sequence continues at coordinate 113,905,293 of OX941080.1, read as the reverse complement.
TTCAAACATTCCATCAATATGAGCCTTACCCCCATCAAGAATATCATGTACATCAATACTTAATTACCAACATCTAATTTCCTTGAAATTCCACCACGGTGAGACTAACATTTCTCATGATCCCACGGGGATACTTCCAATCATCCCAAGGATTCATTGACCTCCAAAGAACAAGTCGGCTTGCACTGAGCCGATACCCAAAAGATTTAAAGTTGACACCTAATATGGAATTAAACCCCAAATCATACATCTTTACAGACAAAACATAACATCATCATTATTCACCAATACCTAATAAGGTGGCACACCACAGATAATTAATATGCCGATGCACCAATAACCCACAAATTCAAAACCAACCATACCCACATGACCGTACACGATTTTAACCCGAAGGTTTATCGAAGCATAAAGATCATCACTTAATTAACTGGGAGAGAGTATAAGTCTAACGCCTCAAATTCTTCTGCGTGAACTAGTTCATGAACTGAAGTTCAAAGATTCAAAACTCACCACGAGTCAGGCCCTCTGATGTTTCAAACCCCGAGGACTCCTTTAGTCCTTAATCTTGACCTCTATCACAAGAGGGCTTACATCTACAGCTCTACTGAGTTCAAGGTTTTTCAAACTACCATGCCAATTTGAACTTTTATAAAACCTCTAAATGTAAAAGCTTTATAACGATTAATCATAAAATAAACTCTACTACCTTTTACTCGGTAGGTGTACAAGGTGGTCACCGCTGACACACGTATAAAACCATTTCAGAAAATATTTGATCAATAATCAAGGTAATACTGACACCAACAAAAGATATTTCAACAACCTTTTTTCAAAGGAACCGCTAGGTTCTCAACAGGTATAAATTTATGTAATGAATGAGAAATAGTTTTACGTACTAAAACAGTGTATAACAAGACGTTCGTACAAAACTACATAAGGGAAAATATTCACGAAATCAAATCCCAAAAATTTGCATTTAACCATGAAATGTCATGAAATAAAACTTCCCGACGTGACTCGCATACATCGATTTATTCCCCAAAATTTAGTAAAGACATAAGCATGCGATTTGAACAATTGTAAGAGTAATTTAGTTTGATTCCAAACTTTAGGTTATGCAAATAAAATGTTTGCAAAACCCAAAACAACATGTTCATGATATCGAACTCTCAAAGTTTTCTCTCTTTTAGCCCCCAATGCAACATGGAATAAGATTTCACAACAAAACTTGCATGCGACCGTTTATTTCACAAAACAGGTAGGGTGATATGCATATGCACTTAGCTAAGACACAAAATAATTTATTTCGGTTTCGAGTTCAAAGCCAAATAAAAATATGCTCTCAGCGTTCTAAAATATTGGCTAAAACACCGTGATGAAAATTCTCAATAAAATATGCATACATGCTATGTGCTACCAAACTGCTCACACGAAACCCAAAGGGGAAAACAACACTATTGGACGCCAATAAAATTTCCACGTCAAATCAATAAAACCCCGTAAAATAAAATTCTCAATAAAACTCAGACATCAAAATAATGAAAGGTAACTCTTCGTCCAAACCTTAACATATGTGGAGGAGATCCAATGTTAAAGTCATAAACCACAGTTACTTGCCCAATAACCCAAATGACATTAAAACACGGACATTTATAATATCCGGAAAATAGTGTTAGACCCAAAACGTGTATGAAGAGGTTTTTAATAGCAATTTGCAATTGCGTGCAACAAACAATCTTATGCATGCTTGAACTTTTGGTTTAAAAAAATCTGACGAGTAATAAATGCTTCATCGAGGCTTTAAAATATAGCTCACTTTATGCTTTGAGAACACGAGGAACAATTGATGCAAACTCATTTTAGAAATAAATTTAATGCATGAATTTGGTCGGCACTCAACATCTTAAAGTCACGCTCCTCGAATTCTCACGACCAAGGATTCTCCATATCCCGACACACTATTGTGATCCAGATGATCAATCATCCTAGGATAAAATTCAAGGGTTCCATAGGTTCACCTTACAATTTTCCTCGAACAATGTTGATTCAAAAATTCTATGGTTCTAATCCAACCAATCATTTCGACCAAAGACGGTCCACTTAATGTGATCACTACACTTACCGTCACTCCTAGTGACGAATACTAAAGTCAACAACCCCTCATAACAGCTACTCACTTAGAGCCTCTTCACTACTCCAACGGTCGTCACATCAAAGTAGTCCAAGTATACACCTATAGCTCATAGGTTCACCATCACACTGGCCAAGTGCAATTATGAACGTACTGTACATGTTCATCCTTGTTACACTCGACGTGATTCCCGCTCCTAGTGACTCAAATATCCTCGAAACATCCAATCCTATAGTGCTTATTGGTGCAATCTCGCTTAGCATCATTTAAGAACGCTAGTTTGAGTCTAGGCATCCAAAAATCAATATCTAAATCTCTCAAACTTAAGCTCTGATACCAACTTGTAACACCCTCAAATCTTGAAAATAGCGACCAAATTAAAATTTTCTAAATACATCGATAATAGCTTTATCTACAATCACAATTTAATATCTAACCTCAATACACACATATCCTTCTATACATACGATCTACAATAAGGACGGGTGTTACTAAAACCCAATAATAGACGCTATCTCCAAACTGCGGAGGTCTTCACCAAATACTTACACTCGCAAATAACTAAGCGCATTTCTTCATAGGACTGCTATAACCAAACCCCCATCCGGAACCTGATGCACATGTCGACAAATAAAAAGGCTAGGCTTAACGCATAGTGAGCTTAAGAGTTTTAACATGAATGAATATATCTTTAAAAGAAAGGAATTCAGTTCAAATCAAGATCCTTAGAAATGGTTTACTTTAAAATGGAAACGACACATTTTCCTCATAATATGCATTTTTAAAGACATTGCTCCCAAACACACATTCTTTATAAAACGATGCAACCCATAACTCGCCCAAAACAGGATTATAATTCGACACCTAATTTGTGAAGACGTGGATAACACTACATATCCCAAAACACCCAAACACGGGTGGGGCATAATACTCGACCCTTAAATAGCGGAAAACAACCCATAAAGATATGGTACGTCATCGAAAATATGTAACTCGAATTAATACTCACGCGACCATAAAATAGAATGAAGTCCAAATATTAAAGCATGGACAATTAAATATCCAAAATACTATGGACCGACAACGGGGGATACCCGTATCCGTTGAGAGTGGAGGAACACAAAAGTATGCCACTCAAACAACGTTAATCGTATGACACTTCATGACACGTAAGCCCAAGTGCCCCTACGACTCCCTTCAAGTTACACCAAAAGAGACAGCTGACCATAGAAAATATTACGAGAATACGCCAAAGGCTCGGCACAAGGGGGATACAACTCTGGCATTGTCCCAACAAGGCGAAGGCCCCAAAAACGCCCATCAACGGACTACCCATAGTCATGATAGCACAATCCGGACTTAGCCCTCCTAGTGTACACTTGAAAGGACAAGGTCATAAAACATGAGTCCCGGAGTCCAACCCCGTACCACCCAACTGACCATGAAATAAGGCTGACTTACATGCCTATTGATCCAATGCAACACAGTCTAAGATTACATGACTACACATGAATGACTAAAGCACTCGAGCCTGTAATTATCATAATTATGCAATAAAATGCATTATGTTGTAAATCATAATTTGGACTCTAAATCAAGCCATTAAAACCGGACAAATGTTCTCAAGACTCTTTTAAGTCAACACCGAGCTAAAATGCTCGAAATCCATTTGACCAACAAATAACGGTCCCCCAAAATAATGAAATGTCTTTAAACGACGTTTATGCAGACACATACCCCAAAGATGTGATTAACCCAAAACCCATCACGTAGTGGGACCAAGGATTAACCAAATAGTTTATGAACTCAAATATCCCAAAATGTCGTACGTCATAAATTAGACTTCATTTGTACAAAAATCACCGAAGATGCATAATTCATAAAATGGGTTTGATTTGTACCAAATCGCTAAGAATATGTAAAACATGTCATTTACTTGTTGAAACATTCAAAACCCAAATATGAGCATTTCATGGAACTAAACAACCCAAGTTGACCAAATATGGAAACTTATTAAAATACTCACACTTGACAAATACCAAGTAAAATATATTTTTATTTCAAAATACACATTTTGGCATGTACATAGTTTTCACAAAGCATCTTGAACTCACCTTGCTAGATTTAGGCTAAATCTAGATTTTACCCCACTTTAATCTTCCTTGAAGAATTCCGAGTCCACTAGAAAAGACCTTCAAAACCTAGATCCATATATTTTCCACCATAAATATACATCCACAACCATATAGAATCGATCCACGAACATGTTAAATCAAAACCTCCATTTTGGGCAAAACCCTAATTTTGGACCAAAATCTTCCAAAATCTTACAAACCAAAATCGAAGGAATCAAACACTAGGAAAACATCAATGGAGTATTTATATCACCTAACAAGGTTTAGAGAATGGAGAAAGTAAACTTACCACATAGGTTTTGGTGAAATCCTAGAAAACCCCAAATTTCTCAAAGATGGAGGTGATGATGATGAACGTTTGATCTTTGCTTCCACTCCACCACCAAATACTTTTGGATCTTCCCAAAACTAATAATCCATCCTTGAAAATCTCTCCAATACGAAACCATGGCACTTTGAATTGCCCAAAACGGAGTATAAATGAGCAAGATATGACCAAATGAAGAAAATCCCGATTTTATGCACTGTGAGATTGGCGCGACTCTGACATGCAACAGTGACATTTGTCACTGTCGCGGGCACTGTCGTGCGAGATGTCATGACCTTGACATGCAACTGTGATATTTGTCACTGTCGTGGGCACTGACCGTTTTCCCGAACATTCCTCGACCTTTATCCCGGCTATTCCTCGATCATTCTCTCGAAACATTTGATGCTATTATACCAGTTATCCTGCCATTGCCATAATTACATGGCAAATTCGTTGGGACGACCAAACACTCGGTGACGCCGGTGCCATAATGACATATGTCACAACTGTATGGCAATATAATCGGGACTACCACACTTTCAGTGCCATTGGTGCTATTGTGACGGATGTCACAACTACATGGCACTATAACCGAGACGACTATACTCTTAGTACCACTGGTGCTATTGTGACAGGAGTCACAACAACATGGAACTACATCTATACTCTATTTGTGGTTCTTCCTTTACCTATTCACCTAGTTCAACACTTTTCTTCAATTGGGATAGAATTTCAGGGTGTTACAGCTATCCACCTTCTGTTTTTGGATTTTGGAGTTTGGTTGCTAGTAATGCTATGTCTGATGTCATCATATGTTTCCTTACCTTGCATCCTTTGTAACTCCACATATAAATGCATAGAATTATACATCTTCTTCGTTAGCAAGACATATAATTTGAACGATAATATAACGAAGACCTCAAGACCATTTGCCTAACAATTCCTTCTTTCAGTTTGTAAAAATAATGAGATTAGCAATCACCTGATAATATTTGAGCCTATCATTTATAAGATAATGATGTATTTGTCACATGGATTTGTGTTTCAGGAGTCTATGACTCCATGTCTATTCACAAGATTCTTTTCAATAACTAGTTGAAATGTAACATTTTGTTAAGTATCACATATGTTTTTGCAACGGACTTCTGGTTTTGTGGATAGAGCTCTCAACCTATCACAACAAGAATCAACTAGTTCATGATTTAGAATATTGCCACACTCTAACTATTCTTTAGAAGTCTAGAGGCATGGTTACGTGGCAGAAACCAATTCTATCATATTTGATGCTTATGAATTGGTCCCTGTTTGTGAAATCATCCTTGTTTTGTTTGCTCAAAATGATCCTTGTTTGTCTGAAATCGTACATGTTTAAATTGAAATTGTTTTGTTATCTATTGTGAAATCGTCCTCGTTTTGTTTGCTTTAATTGTTACTTGATTTTAACGTAATTGAGTTTATTTATGAGTTTTTGATTTTAACATAAATGGACTTGATTTTAACATAATTTGACTAAAACTTTTAACAAGACTTTTAACATAATTGGACTTGATTTTAACATAATTAGACTGGAACTTTTAACAAGACTTTTAACATAATTGTACTTGAATTTAACATAATTGGATTGAAACTATTAACAAGACATTTAACATATTTGAGTTCCTTTTTGTGTTTTTTGATTAGCCTTACTTGATTTTAGGTTTATGTACTGTTTATTCATGGTTTGCTTGATTTATGGGTTTTGGTTCATCAAATGCAATACGAGCTTGAAGCTTTTGAACTCTGTTCTAAAAAATTCGCCGCACAACCGCCATGGCGTGCCGTGGCGCAAGGCTTGTGTCTCATGCCACGTTAAGCCGGTGGCACTCCATGGCCTAATACGATATTTGATTTTTCTTTATGTTTTTAATGTCTTATTTGCTAGTTTTTAATATATAACCTGATTTAACTTGCTTATTACTATTGACTCATTGAGTTACAGTACAAAACATATGTTTTTATATATAATAGTATACATGAACTATAAATTTGACGCCATAAATCACGCCTTGAAAACGTCATGACTTCGCCGTGGCTCCTAAGGTTTGAGGCTTGGTCTCGCCGCCACGCCACACCTCACTCCATTTATAACCTTGGTTTTGAATCATTGAATGCAATATGTGATTCTTTCTTGTGTGCTAATTAGTGATGGAAGAGAATGTACGTGTAAGGTGGACAAATGAAATTATCAAATGTTTTTCACAACCTTGTATAGAAGAGGTCAATAAAGTCGGTCGAAATAGGGAGTAGTCTTAGAAAAGAAAGTTGGAAAAGTTGGCAGCAAAGCTTGAGGAAGTGCATAACGTAAACCTCACGCAAAAACAATTCAAAAATCAATATTATTTAAAAGGAAAGTACTCAGGATGAGTGTACTTAAGAAATAGAACAAGGAATATTTATGACCCTGAAATGAATATGTTATACTTATCCAATCAAGAATAGGAAGACTTTTACAAGGTTAGTTTTTATTCTTTTTTACATTTTTAGATAGTAATGAGAATAGTACGAGTATTATAAAAATAATTATCTTTAATTTGGATGCAGGTACATCCAAAAGCAAAAACTTTAAGCGTATCACCATTGGTATTTCCTGAATTATGTATCGCTTTATTCGAGGGGACTTCTGCTACTGGATCTCGTGTTTATGCCCCTAGTTCAACCCGTGAGAGGACTGGTTTCATCATCATTTACATCTCATATCCACATTACTCAAAATGAGGAGGATAAAGATGATGAGGAAGGAAGGACTAAATGTCAATAAATCGAGTGCAAAACCTTTAAATGTCGAAGGAACAAGTCCATCTTCATCTAGACCGAATAACAAGAGTAAAACCAAGGTTGACATGGATGAATTAGCTTTTGAAAGGAGGGGCACTTCACAAACTTGTTATACAACAAACATAAAACCTAAATGCTTGTCTTGAACGGTTGAACACTCTTGGCATGATCTAAGGGATCCTATTTATAGTGTAGCCATTGACATTTTTGGGTACAAAACATTATTAAGAGAGACATGGTTAATGATCCCTCCAGACATTGATGTATTAAAAAACGGATTCAAGGACGGAAAGAAGATTGGGATTCATGGAGTCAAATTTGAGAATCCCAATGAATCCCTATTTTTATTGTATTTTTTTATTCTATAGTTTTTGGAATTTGAAGAAGTTGTTATTTGGTTACCTGTTTTGTATTTGAACATGTTATTTGGGTTATGTTTTTGTATTTGAACAAGTTGTTATTTGGTTTATGTTTTTGTATCTGAACAAGTTGTTATTTAGTTTATGTGTTTGATATTTGACTATGTAGAACATGTTATTTGGTAATGCATTGGTATTGACAAGCTTTTATCTATAATTTTATTTATGCTTTTAACAGGTTCATCATGGATGATAATAAAAAATCTATATTTGGCATTCTTATATTCTTGTATATGTTCTACTTCCAATCAATGCGTTTGAAAAGGGAAAGAGATAATACGTGTGTAATGACTAAATAACAATTTACGAATGAGCTACTTGAAGTTAACGATCGACAATGTATTGATTTGTTAAGAATGTCCCGTGATGCTTTCGTTCAACTATGTGATCACTTTAAATCAAAAGGTTGGTTAACGGATAACAAGCATATATTGGTCGAAGAAAATATGGATATCTTCCTGATAGATGTCAAGTCAGCATTCCTAAATGGAAAGCTTAATGAATAAGTATATGTTGAACAACCCCAGGGTTCTTTGGCCCTAAGCATCCACATTATGTATATAAGTTGGATAATGCTCTCTATGGGTTAAAACAAGCTCCTCGTGCTTGGTATGTCACTCTCTCCTCTTTCCTTATCTCTGAAAGATTTGAACGTGACAAAATTGATAACACATTATTTTTCAGAAAGATAAAAGGTCACATGTTATTTTTGTTCAAATATATGTTAATGACATTATATTTGGTTCTACTAACCCATCTTTGTGTACCGATTCGCTGAAATAATGTGTCAGGACATTATTGTATTCAAGATTTAAGTGTAAAAAGTCATTGTAAAGGAAAAGTCAAAGAAAGTCAAAGTACTCATGTTTAGTTAGATAGTCAATGTTTAGTTAAAAGGTCAAAGTAGTTTACTTTGTAATGGTCAATGTGTTGTAATTAGATTAGGTTTATAATGTGTTTGCTTAGTCATTAAGCTTTAGGACTTTTAGAGAGATAATCTTTGTAACAACTTTCTAGAGAGAGAAAGTTGAGATTTGTAGAGAGAGAAATCTTTAATCCATGTAATTCTTCAAAGATCAATGCAATACAATGTCATTTACCTAATAGATCTGGAGTTTACAATTGATATCAGAGCATTGGGAGATAAAAATGTGCACAAATTTGTTTAAATTGAGGAAGAATTCATGAAGATTTGAAGAAATTTATCATTTTTGAAGATTTGAAGAACACAAATGGGTTATACAATTTTTGTGTGTTTTTGAGTTTGATTTTGATTGCAAAACGTTTCTTCAATGTTATATTTCATGTTTGCATCAAAAGATTTTTAAAAGCACATCAAGATTTGTTGAATTTGATTTTTTTTTAAATTTCGTGTTCTTGAAAAAAAAAACTCTCAGTGAAATTTTTTGGAAATTGATTTTGCATATTTTTGGTGCAAAATCCTTTCTAAAAATTTGTTTTAGACATGTTTCAATCAAAGATTTCAAGTTTTCCTTTCTAAATTTAGTTTTTGAAAATTTTGGATTCATATTGTTCTTGAATGTTCTTGAATGTTCTTGTTGAAAAGTTGTTAAATTTGATTCATTGATCCATATTTTTGTTAAGTTGTTATAAAAAGGTGTTTGTCTTCATTGTTTGATCTTTAAAATCAAAATTAACAACTTGTTTTGAGTTTTTTGTGTATTTACAGGTTAGTTAGAAGAAGAAAATGTGTTATGTGATCAAGTGAAGAACTCTTATGTAACACCCCGAGTTTCGTTTGGTTTTGCGAAGTTGTATTGAGGAAAAAGAGGTTTTTGTGAGGAAAAAGAGAAAACGCACGGGTCGTGCGTATGATCCAGGGCCGAGGCATAGTGTCAGGATGCTTTTTGGAATTGCCTTAAATATCTTTTGTGAGATATTTTCTTTTTATTTTCTAAAATCTCATTTCTCTCTCTCTCTGGTTTCTCTCCCCTTTTGTTCTTCGATCTTCGAGTCTCGTTTGGTTGCTAGTTTGCGGTGTTTCTAGCAAGGGGTCGGTGTTTTAAGCTTCACCTCTACGTCGTGATCGATATCTGGTTTTTCGGGTTTTAATCTAAAACCTACTGGTGAGTTCCTACTACCATTTTACAAACTTTATACATGTCAAAACTCTTATTTGCGAAATCCGAAGTATTTCTACGGTATGATTTCATGTTCTCTACATTTTGATATAAATGAAGTTTTTGGTGATTTTCGGGGTTCCCGATCAGTTTTGACTAAAATGACGGGTTCCGCCTTATTGAAGTAAAATGATGTTTTACTTGCACATTATGTGGATATGTGAAAAGAATGTTTAAGAACTCATTTTAATGATTTTCATTCTTACCAGAAGTTGAACTGGAAATGACATTTTGTTTATAAAATGTGTTAATACCATATGTTTATTTATGGTTGGTCACATATGTTGTTGTGACGAGTCTGTACCATTACTAGCGGATCCCTTGGTTTTGAGTCGACTGTATTGTTGGGATGTCATATTCCCCAATTTTGTATCTAGGGATCATATGTTCCTCGGGGGCAACTTGGTACGGTTATGTGAGGCCGGATACTAGCCATGGTTCATAGTGATCCTAGTGAAGGAGTATACATTGGTTTTGCTTGGGGCTAGATCTCACGTTGTAGCACGGACTTATGTGTTCGTATCCTCGGATTCCTATTGTTTAGCTCATAACTCGGATTTGTGGTCTACTTTGTGTTACACCACAATCCCTGGTAAAATGGTCCTTTTGTCATCGTATAATGAGTTTTGGACCGAAAAGGCCCGGTTGTGGCGAAATGTAATCTTTATAAACTAAACCTTTATGAAAAGATTTCCTTATGATACTGATGTTTATATCTCTGATTTTGAATAAAATGTATGTTCTCACTAGGCTTTAAGCCTAACACTTTTTCTCAAATGATGTGTATAACAGGTTTCCCTTAGCGGTGGGTTGCACAGGGTTTTTGAGAGTCGAGCGTGGACTCGAGGCATATTTTGAGATGTCTAGTATTTTGGTGTTGGGCATTGTTTAAGTCCCATCTTTATGTGAATTTTGGTTCGTCAAGTGTTGTAGTCTAGACGGTTATGTTTAGACTAGTATTGTTGATAAATTCTATATCCGTATGAGTTTTGTATAGTCTTAAGGACTGATCCCCTTTATGGGAAGTTTATATCCTTACGGATGTCTTGTTGCCATATTTCCAGGTTTTAATTTACTCAGAAATTTTAGAGTGTTACAAGTTGGTATCAGAGCTCTAGTTTAAGCGAACTAGGAATGAATGTAAGATGTCTAGACTTAGATTGAGTTTGATAGGCATTGATTGTGAGATTGGGTAGAACTTCTAAGATGGGTTAGTCTTAGAATCGACGGAGGTTATGTTAATCAAGCGTTGTGATGATGGTAACAAGAACCCTTATGTGTTATATGTTCATAATCTCACTTAACTAATGTGATTATGAGGATATTTTACGTGAGTGTAATTGGTTTGCTAATGTTGTGACAATTGGTAGACATAGCGGTACGTTTCTTTCGTGCGTGTTTCAGTTAAACTCTTCCTTACCCTTTCTCGTGCTTGTGTTTACCTGCTCTACCTTGGTATGTTGACCGTTAGAGTAGTGCGAAAGTTTCTAAGCGAGTAAGCTAAGGAATGATTGTTGTTTGTAGCAATGTCACTTTGGAATGATAGTAAGTGCGTTGAACGCATTAAGTTAATCTTCCTGAGCCAGATTCATTGGTGGAATTAGGATTATATCTTGTTAGATCGATTCTATTTCAAGAAGTTTTGTAAGTTAATTAATGGGATGGTTGCCCTATGATGCCTGAGGCATCCGGTTGATTATAGAACGTCAGAATATTGGGAAGCGTAGTATTAAGATGGGAGTGCCGACCGAATTCATGCATTAAATTTATTTCTAAAATAAGGTTGCATAGATTGCTTTTCATGATCGCCAACCATAAAGTAAATTACCATATAACGTTTTGGCAAAACATTTAGCACTCAACATATTTTAAACTATGAGCATAAGCATGCTTAAAATGGTTTTGTTGCACCTGATTTCAAATTGTTATCAAAACTCTCTTTATTCAAGTCTCGTGTTTAAATGCTATTTTTGGATGTCGAAATATTTGTGTTTTAACGCTTTTTGAGTTAATGGGCAAGTAGCTGTGAATTTTGACCTTGACATTGGATCTCTTCCACGTATGTCAATGGTTTTAAAGGAAAAGTTATTCCCATGCTTTTGAGTAGGAGATTCTTGGGACTTTTTAGTTGTGTGAGTTTTGTTGAATTCTTGAAGTTTTGTTTTACGGATTCTTTTGTCGCATGTGTATATTTTGTGATGCGTGAATTTAATTTCATTGTGTCCAAGTTATGAGTTCTTTGTGCGTTGTGTCTCATCAAAAATCTTGTCAAAATGGTCGCCTTATCTTGTGTTGCAAAATGGAAATTTGGACACCACTTGATTTTAGCATTAAGGAGTTTTATGAAAATCCAGTTGAATTATGGTGTCACATTTTACGACTTTGGTGTCGCGTAAATAATATCAGGAACATGTGCATATGCATCATTGTGTGCGTTAATTTCGGGGTTTTGTTAACAAATGTCAATCGTCGTGTACTATGTGCATTGAATTTAAGTATAACTGTTAGAGCATAAATCTGTTGGATACAAGATCAAGAAGACCAAAAGTCAAAGTTCAAGAAGTCAAAGCTGAGAAAGTCAAATCTCATCAAAGTCAAAGTCTTTTGTAATAAAAGTCAAAGTATTGTATTTGTTTGTTTCCTTGTTGTAGGTATAAATAGTTTTCTTTTCTTTGTAATCAGAAGAGAACTTAATTGGAGCATTATTCAGTTGTATTTTTAGAGAGAGAAATATCAAAGAGAAACAGAGTTCGTTAGAGAGAGATTGTAGAGAGAGAAAGTGTAATCTTGGAATTGGATTGAAATCAAACAGGTATTTGATTGTTAAATCTTGTTTGTTTGATTAATATTGTGATTAGAAACTAGAATCAGGGACACACAATTGGTATCAGAGCATATCCAAATCGAAATTTCAAGAAAATCAGAAAGTTCGTTTTTACTGTTCATCGAAGTCAAGATCAAATCCGAATTTTTGTGAGTTTTTGGTGTTGTAATTGATTAGATTTTGTTCAAATAGCTTAATCGATCGAGTCTGTATAGGTGTTATCAAGAATTGCACTGTAATTCATTTGAATTTTCGAATTTTTGTGGTTTTTGAGTTCACGAGTTCTTGACAATGTTCTTGATACAAATTTGTAATTTTTGTGTATTTGATCGAAAATTAGTGATAGTTTTGTGTTCGAGTTGTATAGAAGATCAAATTGTTAAAGTTTCGAGTTAGATTTCTAGGCTTATTTGAGTTTTTAGTGCGATTTTGTTCGATCTTAGAGGTGTGCGGGTGTTCTTCAGATGTGCGTTTGATTCATCGAAGTTTGCGGGTCTATCATCAAGAAATGTACAAGTTTTTCAGAGGAATGCGGGTCATTTAGAGTCTGCGGGTATAAAGTCGTTTGAGAATCAAGAAACAAAGTGTGTTGCGCGGGTGTAACGAGACACGCAAAGAATGTTGTGCGGGTGTTACTTGACACGCACAGTGTGTCTTGCGTTTGTAATTAGAAACGCAAAGTAGTTTATCATTTGAATCGATAAGTAGTAGTTTGCGTTTCTAATCTGAACCGCAAAGTGGTGGTTTGCGTTTGTAACTTGAACCGCAAAGTGGTGGTTTGCGTTTGCTGTTTGAACCGCATAGTTAAGGTGTGCGTGTGCCTCTTGACACGCAAAGTGAGGTGTGCGTTTCATTTGTGAAGCGCAAAGCGTGGAAGACTTGGAATTTTTTTTTTGAGAAATTTTCAAAACAGTAATATGGCCCTTGATAGTGAAAAAAATTTCTCTAGGGGCGCTGCCCCTCGACCCCGCAAGGGCGTTGCCTCTTGACCCCACCCGCTAAGTCTGCGAAGGGGGACATATTTCTGGTTGTGATCAAATTTTTCTGATTTTATATTTCAAGTTTTCTGTATTTTCTTGATTGTTTCATTTGGACTAACGATCAGTTTCTAGTTTCTTATTTCATATATTTTACAAACAGGTTTAAACAAGATGACTTCCAAAGATGCTCTTTCCATTGGCACTGATGTTAAGCCTCCTGTTCTGTTTAAAGGAGAGTACGAACAGTGGAAAGACAGATCTCTTGATTTTATAGACAGACATGCAAATGGAGAGAATATTTTGCTGTCAATCACAGAAGGTCCTATGGTACCAATCATGGTTCAAATACCAGATGATGATTCTTCTGATAGTGAAGATGGTACTGAGGAAAGAGATCAAAAGATGAAAACAGTGGAAGTGGATATTTCTCAATATTCTGAAGAACAGAAAAGCCGATACAAAGCGAATAAACAAGCAAGATCCTTACTTCTTCAGAGCATTCCGAATGAAATCTACCTCAAGATTGATAGTTACAAGGGAAATGCTAAGAAGATGTGGGATCAATTGCAAAAGATGATGATGGGATCTAAGATTGGGAATCAGATGAAAGTGGCTAACTGCATCAACAGTTATGAGGAATTCAAAGCGAAAGAGAATGAAAGCTTAGAAGATACTTATGAACGGTTTGTCTTGCTTCTGAATGAGTTGTCTAAGAATAAGGTGAAAAAGAAGCAACTTGAGAACAATGTCAAATTTCTGAGCATCCTACAACCAGAGTGGAAGAAGCATACACGTAGGATGAAACAGATGAAGGATCTGAATGACATACCGTTACATGAGGTATATGAGACTCTGAGGCAGAATGAAGAAGTGGAAGAGAAAAGAGCTGAAAAGAAGAAGGCAGAAAAAGTTCCCGATCCTATTGCTTTGGTAGCTGGTGAGAAAAAGAAAGAAAAGAAAGAGAAGAAGAAAAGGAAGAAAGTGATTACCAGTTCTGAGTCTGAATCTGAATCAGATGGTGATGATGGAGAAAGCCTCAAACAGGCTATGTTGCTATTGACCCGTGCATTCCAGAAAAAGTTTTACAAAAAGCCGGGATCTAATTCACAGAGGTATTCTTCATCAAGTTCCAAGAAACATGAGCACCGAGAAAGGGTGGAAGGAAGGAGATATGAAGAGAACAGATATGTTGAGAAGAAACCTGATGAAAGGAAGAAGTTCGTAAATGACTACACTGTTGTAGAAAAGCCAGCAAGTGATTCAGTTAAATGCTACAACTGTGGCAAAATTGGTCATTTTGCAAAAGATTGTAGAAAGCCAAAAGTTCGCAACTCTCAGTATTATCAGAACAAGCTGTTATTAGCCAAACAACAAGAAGCAGGCATCCCTTTAATGGCTGAAGACGAATTTTGGCTGGATCATTCAGAAGGAGAAGAAGAAGAAAAGGAAGAAACAACTCATCTTTGTCTCATGGGAAAAGAATTCAAGTATGATGAATCAGATGACGAGACAGCTGATGAGGTATTAAACTTAACTGAAAAAGATTTTGTAACCAAAATGGAAGCTATGATGGTTGAGCTTAATGATCTTCAAGTAAAACTGAAGAAAGAAAAAGACAGAGTTGCTAAAAGAAACAATAAGATATTTGAACTCAATAAGTCGGTTATTGGGAACAAAGATCTGATTGAGTCTTTACGCAAGTCTGCTTCTGATTCTAAATCTCAAGTAGATTGTTTTGAAAAGAAGATTTCTAATTTTGAAGTTAAAGTTTCTAAATATGAGTTTGAAAAGAAAGAATCTGCACTAATTGTTCATAAACTGCAGGTTGAGAACAAGCTTTTGAATAAGAAGGTAAATGGTCTGTAAGCCAAACTTTATGCGAGAGGTCAAACAGATCAAACCATTTTTCTTAATGCACCTAACGAAGAGACTGATGTTAAGGAAAAATGGGGACTTGGTTTTCAAAACCCCCATTACTTAAAGAAAGCCATCAGAAAACAACCGGCACTTTATAATTTTGATTTTCTTGCATGTGCTGGTAAACATACTCATTTAAAACCCAAATTTGTTACCAAATTACCGGAAGAAGTTGAGGCCAAAGAAACTGAAAATAGAAAGAATGTTAAGAAAATGCAACTACCATTTAACTATGCGAAGTTAAATGATAGTTATCTTTCAGAAACACCAAAAGTTCTTTCAAATGACTATTTTGCGAGCTATTATGTTTCTGAGTTGAAGGCAAAACCTGCAGTTGCAAAGGTTTATGTTTCTCCACTCATTCTTGAAAGCAAAATAGTTGAGTTGGAAAATGTTTTATCTGATGAAAAACTTTTGGTTGATATTCAACAAAGTGTATTTTATACTGTATTAAAGAACACGATTTTTCAGTCTACATCTACAAAGTGTTCTAAAGTTTCTAAGGTACCTCAAACTTTGTCTGATAGTTTTGATGACTTATTTGAGTCTGCAAATGATTTTCTTAATTCTGATGATGGGTGAATAGAAGAAATTGATATGTTTGATTTTAATGCTATTCTTCCTGATCATTCTACTTGTCTTATAAATGAAAAAGTGTTACCAAGTGATGTTAATATTGCTGAATCATCAACTAAGCTTGGTGAATCAGTTTCTGTAACTGCTGATTACTATGCTCAAGGTAAGAAACATAAGAAACAGCGATTACAGAAACATAAACACACTGGTACACAAAAGAAAACTAAGTCTCAGAAATCTGCTTTTCCTAATAAATCTAAATCTTTTGTTTCAGATGTAAGCAAGAAAAGGTCGAAAGCTCGAACTGAATGGCGACCAAAAAGGAAGAATGATGAAAAAGCTGAATCAGTTTCTGATAATTCTTGTAATAGATCAATTAGTAGTGATACTGATGTAGTTGATCAATTTGCTTCAAATAAACAAAACCTTGTAACTTCTTACAAGCGGTATTCAATAAAGCAATTGATTCAATTATCTCCTATTTCTACTACATCTTATCATTATCGGAGAAATGATTTTGCTTACTCTCATAATTCTTCTGATTGGTTCGGATCTTATCATGTGTATTCTTCAAGATCAAATATTTTTCAAGGTTTTCAAAATAACAGAGGGTCCATTTTCAAATGGATACCAAAATCTTGTGCTAATTTGTTAGGACCCGTTTTTAAATGGGTACCTAAAGTTATTGTTTCCTGATTTCTCTTGTAGACCCGGCATATGTGGTACTTGGACAGTGGATGTTCCAAGCATATGACTGGGCAAAAAGCTTTATTGTCTAACTATACAGAGAAATTCAGTGGAAATGTCAGATTTGGAAACGATCAGCTTTCACCTATCTTAGGATATGGTGACATCATTCAAGACAACATAACGATAAGTAAGGTGAGTTATGTCGAAGGCTTGGGGTACAACTTATTCAGCATTGGTCAATTCTGCGATAAAGGGTTAGAGGTCAACTTCAAGTCTAAGAGTTGCTCAGTTCGTACTGAAGACGGCACAGAACTCTTAGGTGGACATCGAAAGACAAACCTCTATACCATCAATCTTTCCAAAGTACAGATTGACAATCAAGTATGCTTGATGACAAAAGCTTCAACGCAACAAAGTTAGCTCTGGCACAGACGTTTATCTCATTTGAACTTTCGTTATATCAACAAGCTGGTTCGTGGGAAATTGGTCAAAGGACTTCCTGAGCTGAAATATGAACGAGAACACTTATGCGCAGCATGTGAAAAGGGTAAAATGAAGAGAGCCGCTCACAAACCGAAGCCTGAACCAAGCACTAGTTCTCCGTTAGAATTGTTACATATGGATTTGTGTGGTCCAATGAGAACTCAGAGTTTTGGTGGAAAGAAATACGTGTTGGTTATTGTGGATGATTATTCAAGATACATGTGGGTCAAATTTCTTCGATCAAAAGATGAGACGCCCGAAGTTCTCATTATTTTCTTAAAGACGACCCAGGTGAAAATGCAGCGACAAGTCAAGTTTCTTCGAACGGACAACGGCACAGAGTTCAAAAACAAGATAGTTGAAGAATATCTCGAATCGGTCGGGATATCACATCAGTACTCTGCTACTCGTACGCCTGAACAAAATGGAGTAGTTGAAAGGCGAAATCGGACGCTAGTCGAGGCCGCTCGTACTATGCTTAGCCAATCCGATCTACCTCTATTCTTGTGGGCAGAAGGTGTGTCGACTGCATGTCATACTCAAAATCGATCCATGATACACCGCCGTTTTCAGAAGACTCCATATGAGCTGATCAACAACAGAACACCGACTATCAAATATTTTCATGTATTTGGGTGTAAATGTTTTGTGCTTAATGACAGAGAGAGTCTGAATAAATTCAGTGCTAAGGCGGACGAGGGTATATTCATTGGTTATTCTTCCATATCGGCAGCATATCGTGTTTATTTGAAGGAATCAAAGAAAGTTATCGAGAGCGTCAATGTCACATTTGATGAAGATATGGTTTCTGATCAACTCAGTTCAGAACCCGTTATCACAGGAGTATTAGCTTCTGGGCAGATCAGTCCAGAACCTGTTTCTACAGCGAAAGATTCGGATAACGCTTCTACATCTAATTCACATTTAACTGATTTAGATTTATTATTTGAATTCTTTTATGATGAGTTTCTAGGATCTAATATACATAAATCTGTTGTGACTGACAGGTCTGAAGACACAACTTGCAATCATCCAGTTACTTCAGATGTTATAACTGAACAAGCATCCCCTGTTCAGACAGAAACTCACATTCCTACTTCTACTCCTACAGTTGAAGATGTACAAGCAAATGTTGAGCCAGAAGTAATAGTTTCAGTTGGGAGTAATACACTGTCAACTCAACAACCTCAATCTACTGTTCCAAATGATACTTCTGTACATGAAACTTCAACTGCGAACCCCCCTCCTGTTATTCAAACTGAAGATTCTGAAAGTGGATTTCTAGATGATGATCAAATTCAATCAGTATCTACTCCACTTCCACATGAGCATCGATGGACCAAAGAGCATCCATTACACCAAGTAATTGGAGATCTTAACAAGCCTGTTCAGACTAGGTCAACGACTCTTAACCAATGTATGCATGATTTATTTCTCAGTAAGATTGAGCCAACACGAGTATATGAGGCTCTTGCTGATTCGGACTGGGTATCTGCAATGCAAGAAGAGATCAATCAGTTTGAAGCCCTAAAGGTTTGGAGACTAGTTCCTAAGCCAGAAGGAAAGACCGTGATAGGAACTAAATGGGTATTCAAGAACAAAAAGGATGAAGATGGTGTCGTCATAAGAAACAAAGCTAGACTTGTTGCCAAAGGTTACCGGCAAGAGGAAGGCATTGATTACGATGAGACGTATGCTCTGGTAGCGCGTATAGAGGCAATCAGAATGTTTCTAGACTACGCCGCTCATAAGAATTTCACAGTCTATCAGATGGATGTGAAAACAGCCTTTCTGAATGGCATTCTTAAGGAGGAAGTGTACGTGTCTCAACCAGAAGGGTTCGTCAATCCAGATAAGCCAGATCATGTCTACATCTTGGACAAAGCCCTTTATGGATTAAAACAAGCCCCTCGAGCATGGTATGACGTCTTATCCAAATTCTTGGTCAAGTCTTGTTTCTCCAAAGGTAAGATTGATACCACTTTATTCATCAAGAAAGAAAAAGTTGATATTATTCTTATTCAGATTTATGTTGATGATATAATATTTGGTTCTACAAATCCAAAATTTTGCAAAAACTTTTCTAACCTCATGGTGTCACGTTTTCAAATGAGTATGATGTGAGAGATGAATTTCTTTCTCGGATTACAAGTTAAGCAGTTTTCTACGGGGATTTTCATTAACCAATCTAAGTACATTTTGGATATTCTTCGGAAATACAAAATGGAAAATTGTAAACCAATTGGAACCCCGATGGCACCTGATACTAAGATCCACACTGATCCTTCGGGTAAAAGTGTTGATGATAGAACACATAGAGGTATGATAGGTTCTTTAATGTATCTTACATCGAGTAGACCAGATATTATGTTCTCAACATGTTTATGTTATAGATATCAGGCTGCTCCCAAAGAATCCCATTTGGCTGCTGTCAAACGGATTTTTAGATATCTGAAGGGGACTGCAGACCTTGGTCTGTGGTATCCTAAGGATACTGGGTTTCAACTGACTGCATATTCAGATGCAGATCATGCAGGTTGCATGTTGGATAGAAAGAGTACTTCAGGTCACGTTCAATTTCTTGGAGACAAGCTCGTTAGCTGGGCATCAAAGAAACAATTATGCGTTTCCACATCGACTGCTGAAGCAGAGTATGTAGCTGCTGCCAGTTGCTGCTCTCAAGTCTTGTGGATGCGAACACAGCTACGAGACTATGGATTCAAATTTGATAAAATTCCAATCTATTTTGACTCGAAGAGTGCGATTGCAATATCTGCTAATCCTGTCCAGCATACGAAAACCAAACATATTGATGTCAGGTATCATTTTATAAAAGATAATGTAGAAAAAGGAACAATTGAACTTTATTTTGTAAAAACAGATTATCAACTTGCAGATTTATTTACCAAACCCTTAGATGAAAAGAGATTTAATTTTCTTGTCTCTAAGCTTGGTATGTTAAATCTTAAGACATAATCGGTTGTTACCTAATAAAGTTACGTATTGTTATTTTTCATCATTTTCTTTATTTTTATGTCTGAAGGATATCTGCACTTTAATTGTTTGCTCATGATCTCAGGGGGAGTAAGAGAAGAATTTTAGATGGTTTACATACATATGAGGGGGAGCATAAATAATTTCTGCATTTTGCTTAACTGACAAATTTTTATGATGCATGATTTTAGGGGGAGCATATAATATCAAAAGGAGTAAGACTATGATTTCTGATTACTTAAGATCAGAACTCGTACTTTAATCGTTTTATTGCTTTATGTCATTTACATTTGAATAAATTTTGTGAATAAATTTTGACTAGACTTTGAGACTTATGCAGGATGAGAGAGGATGACACGATCATATCATTTTTGACTTCAACTGACTTTATGAGTATTAAGATTGAGCAAAAAGGTAAATTTCTTATCTTAATCTCAAATGTATCTGAAAGAAGGACAACTTTCAGGTATAGAAAACATGTTCTTAAATGTTCAAACCACTTCCCGATTCTTAAACAGTTTTTTATAATTTGGAAGTGTGCTTTTAAATGTTTTCATTTTATTTTTTGTGCTTCATTATTAAACAAGCCGTGTGTTTCCAAAGATAAATACTTGCGTCTTGTCTTTTCTATATACTTTCAAGTATTCACACACACCGGTTTGAATTTTTTGTTCAAATCGTTCTTACCATGTCTCATATTGAAACATAATTTCGATGGTAAGACACCCCGTTTGTACTTTAAAGAATTTTGAGCGGTATTTTATTTCGAAACGTCATTTCTAGAATGTCTATATTTTTTGTTTCGTATAGACAATATCCATTATTCTTGATCTTAAGCTTTGATTGTTATATCATTCATTTCTGATCATTTTCATACAATGTCAGATTTTCAAACAACTCTTTGGCATTCATATTCATTCATTCAATATACTTGTTTGAAAATACTTCCATGCTTTAAAATGTTCATATCTTCATGTTTATATTCTGAACATACATATATCTGACCCATATTTACTATGATTTAAATGTTCAAGATAAACCATTGTGAGCAACATATGTTTTGTAGGACTGGGTTCTTTGTGTTAGGACTTAACTGAAACTTCTATGGATTCACGTTAACCAGTGTTTCCTACCCAAGAAGTTAATCCTTTAGTGATTGAGTGTGAGGAGTCAAAACGAAATGAGTATGGGTGTGATGAGGTAAAATGGGAAAGAGAGTTTGGTTAGTAGTGAGCTTAATGATTTAAAAGAAAGAGGGTGTGAGATCAGAGTAAAAGAATATCAAACTCTGCACCAACTACTTTCTGAGTCGGGCAGCCACATTACTAATGTTTCACAATTCTTTCGTGAACATTATTGAAACAGGCAAATAGCCCATGCCAACTCTTGCTTAAACCCCACCAACCACTCATTTTCTTCTCAAAAAGAAAATGTTTCATATTTTTCTGGGGACGCAGCATATTATCTATCTGGTTTTCATTTGGAAAATCTGGATATTGAAAAAGAAGGAAGTCTGCCCCACCTTCGCACTTCAATCATGCACATTGAGTCTGTGTTTATCTACTGTTGTCTCAGTGGTTTACACAACTTTGAGCCTTATTGAAAAGCAATTATCATGCTTAATTCTTTCTACACGTGCACGAACACACAAGGAATTTGTTTCTTTGTCATAACATTCATAGAAATTGACTTTGTGGTGTTTCGATGATTGGATGGAAGCCCTGGGGGAGTGAACATCAAAAAGCTCCTTTATATTGTGTATTCGTTACACACAGTGACTTTGTGTTACTGACAGGCATTTTAACTGATTTATTTGTTGATTCAGGTGTTACACGTTTCTATCTTGTCTAGATTTGAAAAGATCTGGATGAATACATTGTTCGGATTAATGGTGAATCAGAGGCTCTTGAACAGATTAGATTGGTCAAAGACATTTCTTAGAAGAAAAGTTTTGATGATGTAGATGCTCAAATCATCAAAAAGGGGGAGATGGTATCAAGAAATGATTAAGTTTTGAGAGAAGATTTTCCGAAATGTCTTAGTCAGAAGATTCAAAGTAAAGATTCGAAGAAGATCAAAGGATTTCTGAAGATTTTGAGAAAATTTTCTTTGAAGATTATTTGCTAAAGCAATTCGAGCTGATAAAGAAAAATGGGAGATTGTACTGACAGAGCTTAAAGTGAAGACTGAATTGCTAGATCTTTCAACAGTGATCTTGAATCCAAAGGGGAAGATTGTTAGAGCATAAATCTGTTGGATACAAGATCAAGAAGACCAAAAGTCAAAGTTCAAGAAGTCAAAGCTGAGAAAGTCAAATCTCATCAAAGTCAAAGTCTTTTGTAATAAAAGTCAAAGTATTGTATTTGTTTGTTTCCTTGTTGTAATTAGTTGTAGGTATAAATAGTTTTCTTTTCTTTGTAATCAGAAGAGAACTTAATTGGAGCATTATTCAGTTGTATTTTTAGAGAGAGAAATATCAGAGAGAAAGAGAGTTCGTTAGAGAGAGATTGTAGAGAGAGATTGTAGAGAGAGAAAGTGTAATCTTGGAATTGGATTGAAATCAAACAGGTGTTTGATTGTTAAATCTTGTTTGTTTGATTAATATTGTGATTAGAAACTAGAATCAGGGACACACAATAACGTTGGTGTAAATGATTGCATAAACGATTTATGTTATTTTTAAAACAGGACTTTCGTTCTGATCGTATTTCCATCATTAACTCTTACTGTTAAAATTTTCGCAAATCATTTAGCAAGTTAGCGACATTTTTGTCGTGGTAGTTTCTATCTTGGTCAGATATGTTTATCTTTTCAACGTGAAGCTTCAAACTCGATTTAAAATTTTATTTGCATCCCCGTTATTTTACCGCCCTTTGGGGAATAAATTGTTGCATACGTTGAAGTGCAAGAACCTATTTTCACGTTTATAGTATAAACTATCGCGTATGTTTTACTCGGTATTTCTCAAGGTGCGAGGATTTTGTTAAGTTTACGTATTCGGTAACTTGGATTGTTTTAACATCATAAATTTCTCATGTAGAGCTTGAATATTTCAGCAAGTAAATAGCGTGATTTACATATCCTGGGTGATTTTGTACACGTAAAAATCTACATTATGATTTATGCATCTTTGATGATTTTGTGCATCTTAGTATTTTTGCATTCATAAACATTTGGAAAATCTTTGGTCTCAATACGTGTTGAGTTTTGAGAAATCATGTCCTGGTGGTGTGTGTTTTCATAAACATTGTTTAAACACATTTCATATTGGGGAACATTAAATGTCGGTTAAATGTGTTTTAAGGTTTACGAGACTTTCGTTGGAAATTTATGTAAAGTGTCGAGCCTTTGGCTCGGGTTTTGACTGAATGAGTCGTGTGGACATTTGTCCAGATTTATAACCGCAATGAAAGATTTTAGTATGATGGAATTTATTTGTGTTTTACATTAAATTGTTAACTGTTGATAAGTTTCGGTTATTTTGAAATGTTTAGTTTTATGAACATGTTGAGACACCCATTTTGGGATCTTTGGTCATTTTGGTAAATAAATCATGTTGAAGTGTTTCTTTGATGATTTTACATATATAATTGGAGTTCAATCGACGTAAGTGTCATTGGGTATATTTGATCTTATAAACCTTTTCAGAAAATGCATATTATTGTGTTATGAGGCATTTTGAAAACATGAGGGTATGAGTTCATTTGGAAAACGGTTTGTTTCAACCAACGATGAGATTTGATTTAATCATACTTTTGGTCGTGTTTGCATAATAGTTGGTCAAACGTGTTTCAATATTTATATCGGCTTTCATTTGGGTATTTACGTAAACCGTTGGGTCGTTGGATCAGTTTTGACTAAATGGAGTCTTGAGGACATTTGTACGGTTTAAAAACAGTTGTGGAATTTTTGGAGTATGATGGCGATTATTTCATGCCATTGGGAGTTACATGTTTTCTTTTTGGGAGCTTTGGTCTTCTTTTGGAGTCGTGTAAATTTTGACAGTGTTGTATTGGATCCATAGGCACATAAGTCTGTCTGTTTTGGAAAGCCTAAGTTTTTGGTTACTGTGGTGACCGCTTGGGTTTGCTAGCGAGTAGGCGATAAGTGGCTCGAGCCGCTGAGTTGAAACTCGTTTAGATTGGATAGGCACCCATATTCGTAAGACCCTGGAGTGGAACTCGTCGGAGTATGGCAAGGGGCAATAATAGGTTTGAGGATTGTGATGTCTGGTATGGCATGGGAACTAGGACCGGTATGTGTGGTGAAATCCAATAACATCACGGGTGGCCCCATTCATGTGTTCTCGCCACCCAAGATGGAAACGTTTAGAGGTCATGCGAGGAAGTTGTATGGGCGGCCTACTTGCGTGTCCTTCTATTCTCTTTGTGTACGGGTCTCTCCGTCGTAGACCCGGGGTATTTTAAACACTAATGTTATATTTTTACCAACTTTGGTTATGTGAAGTCGACGGTAAATGATGGCTTTAATATTGGGTTCTCCCCACGTATATTAAGGTTTGAATGAAATGTGTTATTCCTGCATGTTGATATTTAGTTTTCTTTTGTTTTTGGTCGTGTAAGTATTGGGCCTAGTGTCCATGTTTTCGGACGTACGATATGGATGGTGTTACTAATATTTCATACTTCGGGTTATATAAGTTGTGTCAATTTATAAAACATAATTGAAATGAAGTATCCGTCTTTGAAAGTGCATGACTTTAAAAGGGAGTTGTTTCCATGATTTAAAATTCATTATTTGAAAGGTTCTGTTTTAAAGAAAAGTTCATCAATTTAAATGCTTTTACTTATGTAAAACTCTTGAGCTCTCTAGGCGTTAAGCTTAAACCCTCTTTATTTTATCTACATGTGCATCATTTCCTGTTGGGGGTGCGGTTCTAGTAGTGCTTTGAGGAGTCGGGCCTTAGCCTTGAGCTAGAGTAAGTTGTTGGTAAAGTCTTCCATAGGTTGGAGATAGTGACTACGCATGGGTTTCTGTAGCGCCCGTCTTTTATAAGTCCGAATGTATAGATTGGTGGTATGTTTAGAAGTTAATCTTTATAATGTGGTTGTAGACGAAGTATTTATGGAAGTATTAAGAAATTCGAATAAGGGCTATTTCCAGATTTGGAGTCGGATTGGAGTTGAGTGATAACAGAATCTGTGTTAACCGTTTGCCGGAAAGACGCTTTGGTGCGCCTTGTAAGAATACCTTTATCGATGTTAGGAATGGATTAGTGAAATCTGAGAATTTTGGGAAGATTAGCGTCGACCGTTAGCTTTGAGTTCGGAACCGTGCAGTTCGAAAGAAATTGGTAGATGGAGAGTTGAGGTCGCTGATTTCCTGGAGGTAGTAATTGTCACCTAAGGTTAGGAGGCAACCGTAACCTTGTGAGTAAAGGTTACTTTAGAGAGTTGAGTGTTCGCTCGGTTGGGAGTAAATAGTGCCCAAGAAGGGTAGCTAATGTGGATGTCGGTATTAAGATCTCATTAATGATTCTGGTATTTAGGTTTGAGACGTTATTCTCTGCGATCAGTGTCTCATTGAGAAGATTAGATTTCGAGGACGAAATCATTCTAAGGTTGGGAGTATTGTAACACCCCGAGTTTCGTTAGGTTTTGCGAAGTTGTATTGAGGAAAAAGAGGTTTTTGTGGCTGTCTACAGGACGCACGGGTAGTGCGTCCTCCTTCAGAGAAAACACACGGGTCGTGCGTATGATCCAGGGCCGAGGCATAGTGCCAGCGCACGGGTCGTGCGCATTTCCTTCTTTGAGGGCGCACGGATGCTTTTTGGAATTGCCTTAAATATCTTTTGTGAGATATTTTCTTTTTATTTTCTAAAATCTCATTTCTCTCTCTCTCTGGTTTCTCTCCCCTTTTGTTCTTCAATCTTCGAGTCTCGTTTGGTTGCTAGTTTGCGGTATTTCTAGCAAGGGGTCGGTGTTTTAAGCTTCACCTCTACGTCGTGATCGATATCTGGTTTTTCGGGTTTTAATCTAAAACCTACTGGTGAGTTCCTACTACCATTTTACAAACTTTATACATGTCAAAACTCTTATTTGCAAAATCCGAAGTATTTCTACGGTATGATTTCATGTTCTCTACATTTTGATATAAATGAAGTTTTTGGTGATTTTCGGGGTTCCCGATCAGTTTTGACTAAAATGACGGGTTCCGCCTTATTGAAGTAAAATGATGTTTTACTTGTACATTATGTGGATATGTGAAAAGAATGTTTAAGAACTCATTTTAATGATTTTCATTCTTACCAGAAGTTGAACTAGAAATGACATTTTGTTTATAAAATGTGTTAATACCATATGTTTATTTATGGTTGGTCACATATGTTGTTGTGACGAGTCTGTACCATTACTAACGGATACCTAGGTTTTGAGTCGACTGTATTGTTGGGATGTCATATTCCCCAATTTTGTAGCTAGGGATCATATGTTCCTCGGGGGCAACTTGGTACAGTTATGTGAGGCCGGATACTAGCCATGGTTCATAGTGATCCTAGTGAAGGAGTATACATTGGTTTTGCTTGGGGCTAGATCTCACGTTGTAGCACGGACTTATGTGTTCGTATCCTCGGATTCCAATTGTTTAGCTCATAACTCGGATTTGTGGTCTACTTTGTGTTACACCACAATCCCTGGTAAAATGGTCCTTTTGTCATCGTATAATGAGTTTTGGACCGAAAAGGCCCGGTTGTGGAGAAATGTAATCTTTATAAACTAAACCTTTATGAAAAGATTTCTTTATGATACTGATGTTTATATCTCTGATTTTGAATAAACTGTATGTTCTCACTAGGCTTTAAGCCTAACACTTTTTCTCAAATGATGTGTATAACAGGTTTCCCTTAGCGGTGGGTTACACAGGGTTTTTGAGAGTCGAGCGTGGACTCGAGGCATATTTTGAGATGTCTAGTATTTTGGTGTTGGGCATTGTTTAAGTCCCATCTTTATGTGAATTTTGGTTCGTCAAGTGTTGTAGTCTAGACGGTTATGTTTAGACTAGTATTGTTGATAAATTCTATATCCGTATGAGTTTTGTATAGTCTTAAGGACTGATCCCCTTTATGGGAAGTTTATATCCTTACGGATGTCTTGTTGCCATATTTCCAGGTTTTAATTTACTCAGAAATTTTAGAGTGTTACATCTTAAGACTCATACGAAGAACTCTCAAGCATCATGCAAAACTCTACTCTTGATCTGATCAACTCGTAAGTTGCATGTTTGAAGAACTCGTATCAAACAGAGAAGAACTCACAACATTTAAGCTGAAGAACTCATAAGGTTCTTATACTGGAACTCGTAAGCATATTGTTTGGTATGAACTCGCAAGCCACATGGAAGAGAACTCGTATAACAGCCCATGCGTCACCCTCACAAACTCGTAAGGTGCAGCCTGCGTCAACCTTGTTATCGCAAAGTTTGATCTGCGACAATCTCACAGAACTCGCAAGTCACTCACGCTCATGAACTCGTAAGACATCTTGGGACTTCTATACTTAGTCGATTTTCAAGAGAAGTTTGCGACAAGTACCTTGCGACAACCAGACTTAGCCGATTTTCAGGTTTGTAAGATTTTTTTTCAGGTGATCTCATCAAGTGGGTCTACGTATCTCTTGTTTTTAATCAATTTAATTGTATCTAAACTCTTCCTTTGGTGATTTAGAACACGTAGCCACTTTCAGATTTGATTTTCGTCAAGAAATCAGTAAGTTACGGACGTTTGAAAGCTTCACCGAAGAGTCGCCGAAAAACCGGGTTTTGCCGGAATTTGATTTTTGACTGATGCTTTCTACTTTTTAGCTTCATAATCGTGTTTCTTTCTTGATTTTCATCAGTTTTCAGGTAATTACAGTCTATAAAATATCAAAAGACACTCGCCGGAATAACGTGATCGCCAGAGTTTCATCACGTCGAGATATAGTTCTGTATTCGTTGCATAATCTGAAATTTTGTGTGGGAATCGATTTTACTTTGAACAAGGATCATTTTGCAACAATTCTTGTGCATTTCGGTTGAGAAACGATTAAGATATCAAAGCTTGAAGTTTACAGATCGAGTTGTAGAAGATGGTGAACAGTAACTTAACGGACTGTCGTTAAGTCCGTTAAGTTTGTGACATTTTGGTCCCTATCCCGTTAGTTCGTTAGATTTCTTTGCTCTTCAGTCCAAAAATCAGTTAGCCTTTGTTAGTTCAGTTAAATAGTTTGTTAAGTTGTTACTTTTGGTCCCTGTCATTAGTTTTGTTAATTTTTCCGTTAATTCCTTTACAATTTTAGTCCAATTCTGTTAGTTTTTGTTAGGTCTGTTAAGTAGTTTCAAAAGCTATCAATTTTAGTCCATTGAGTCTTAGTTTTAAGTTTTTACATTTTTAGTCCATGTAGTTGTTAGCTTTTAGGTTTTTACAATTTTAGTCCCTATAGTTAATAGTTTCATTCTTTGTCATTTTTAGTCCTTATAGTTTGTAAGTTTAGTGTTTTTATGCTTTTAGTCCCTAGACTTTATAACTTTAATCAAATTGCTTCGAGCTTAGCCACAGGGGCAAATGTTTCATCATAGTCTATGCCTTCCTCTTGTCTATATCCCTGAGCAACTAGCCTAACTTTGTTGCGGGTTACAGTCCCATTTTCATCCAGCTTGTTTCTATACACCCTTTTGGTGCCAATAATAGATTTGTCAGATGGTCGGGGAACGAGATTCCAAACTTTGTTTCTCTCAAACTCAGTCATCTTTTCTTACATAGCGCTGACCCAGTTTGGATCTCTGAGGGCATCATCAGTTCTTTTTGGCTCTATGAGGGAAAGAAAATAAACAAAGAGATAAATATTACCTGAACTTCGTCGTATCTGAATACCTCCATCTGGATCACCAAGGATTTGATCTATGGGGTGATTTTTGGTCCATCTCTGAGCAGGAGCATGGTCTCTCAATTCAGGCATTTGATCAGTGATAGGAATGTTAATTGATGAAAAAGCTTTAACTTGAGGTTCATCAGTTGTCAATTGATGTGTTTCAGATAGAACATTATTCACTGAGAAGTCTTCAGAGAGGTTAGGTGATTCAGAGGTTGGAGGATCTGATAGAGGGAAAGTGTTTAAAGGAACAACCAAAACCCATGAGTTGGATTCAGTGTTAGGAGGTATGATTGTTGGATCATCATCAGTGTTGATAGAATGTGCATGATGATGTGAGTTGAAGAGAGGTTCAGTTTCCCCATAATGAGAAAACATCCCAGCATTTAGTTCATCATTATCAGCGATAGGTTTAGAATTTGTTGATCTTGATTCATCAAAGGTAACATGAATTGTTTCTTCTACAGTTTGTCTTCTCTTATTGAAGACCCTGTAGGCTTTGGAGATTGATGAATATCCGAGAAAAATTCCATCATCAGCCTTTGGATCAAACTTTCCAAGTGTATCTTTGTTGTTTAAGATAAAGCACTGACAACCAAAGATATGGAGAGAGCTGATAGATGGTTTATTTCATGGAATAGTTCATAGGCAGTCTTATTGAATCGTTTAACAATCAATGACCTATTCTGAGTGAAACAGGTCGTGTTAACAGCTTCTGCCCAAAACTGAGTTGGAAAATGAGAATCGTTGAGCATTGATCTTGCAACTTCGATGATTGTTCTAATTCTTCTTTTAGCGACTCCATTTTGCTGAGGGGTTCTCGCTGATGAGAAATTATGTGAGATCCCCTTGCTTTCAAAGAAGTTGTTCAGGGAACTATTTTTTAATTCAGTTCCATGATCACTTCTTATTGATCGAACAGTTAAATTGTTCAGTACTTCCATCTTTCTAACAATAGATATAAGTTCTTCTGGGGTGTCACTTTTAGAATAGAGAAAGATTACCCAGGTGTAGCGAGAGTATTCATTAACTATGACAAGAGTGTATTTCTTTCCAGCAATGGATTGAATGTTGACAGGGCCAAACAAATCCATGTGCCGGAGTTGAAGAGGATTTGTCACTGATGAGACTTGTTTAGACTTAAAACTAGCTTTAGTCTGCTTTCCTATTTCACATGCTGAACAAAGAGATTCTTTGGCATATGAGTGTTGAGGAAGACCGGAGACTAGTTCTTTTGAGGAGAGAGTGTTCAGTGTTTTGAAGTTGAGATGAGAGAGCCTCTTGTACCATAGCCAGTTGACATCTGATGAGGCTTTGGACAGAAAACATACATTCTCAGTGGTTGTAGAGTCCATATTTATTACATAAACCATTTCCATATGATAACCGCTGAGAGCAAGCTTTTTGTTTTTGTCCAAAACTGAACATGCTTTCTTAGAAAATCATACTTCGTAATCTTTATCACATAGCTAACTGATGCTAAGAAGATTGTGTTTCAGTCCATCAACATTAGCGACTCTTCGGAAGGTACTTGTAACACCCGGTTTTTCGTAAGTAAGTTTACGTCCTTCGTTGGTAATCTCTCCGCCTTCCGCCTATCTTTTTAGGTGGAAAATATTGTGCTTTCGAACCTTGAGTCGACCCATACGAGAATCGCGAGTTTCCGGCCAGTTTAGGCTTCGGTAC
The DNA here is from genome assembly GCA_954870635.1 of Arctium minus. NCBI lineage: Eukaryota > Viridiplantae > Streptophyta > Magnoliopsida > Asterales > Asteraceae > Arctium > Arctium minus. Next base: position 113,874,323 of record OX941080.1, on the reverse strand, counting down.
AATTGGCGCGATAGTGACTCGTGATAGTGAAAAGTGTCACTATCGCGTGGCACAATCGCCGGGGGTGTACCACCCGCGGTACAATCTCCGCGATAGTGCCCTCGCGATAGTGACAATGTCACTATCGCGTGGCAAGGTCGTGCACAACGTCTAGTCTTCTAAATGTCCGAAATTGTCACCATTCTCCTCATTTCTCACTTCTATCTTCTCCCCTTTTCTCTCCCAAACCTCAAAGACGAACCCTAACCCATTTTGAGGGTTTCCCCCCCCCCCTTGAACCACATGATTCTTCATCATCTAGCTAGTGGGATCTTGAACCACAAAACCTCCATCTTCATCTTCCTCATCAAGTTCAACGTGTGGGAGCTCGGGTTGAGGAGTTAGAATGGGTGTCCTCGGAAAGTCTCATCATCTAAAATGGTAAGCTTCCTTGAATTAATGTTATAAATGCTCCATTGATGTTTCCCTAGTGTTTAGTTTATCAAATCTCGGATTTGATAGCTTTGGAGAAACTAGGGTTTTGATCTCGTTGGGGATTTTAGTGAATAATGTTTGGGGAATGTTTATAAATGGTTAAATATGAGTATTTATGGTTTGGAATGTATGGATCTAGGCTTTGGAAGTTTTCGGCTTGAGGATTCAAGTGCCCTTCAAAGGAGCTCAAGTTCGGTGAAATCTAGATTTAGCCTAAATCTAGCGAGGTGAGTTCAAGTTGATTTGTTAAAATGGTGTACATGACAAAATGTGTATTTTGAAGTAAAAAAAATGTGTTTTACTTGGTATTTGTCAAAGTGTGAGTATTTTGATAAGATTTCATAGTTGGTAAACTTGGGTTGCTTAATTCCATAAAATGCTCATATTTAAGTTTTAATGTTTTAACAAACAAATAACATGTTTTACATATTCTTAGCGATTTTGTACAAATAGAGTCCATTTCATGACTTATGCATCTTCGGTGATTTTGTACAAGCGAAGTCTAATTTATGATGCACGACATTTTGGGATATTCGGGTTTATAAACTATTTGGATGATTCTTGGTCCCAACACGTGTCGAGTTGGGTAAATCACATCTTTGAGGTATGTGTCTGCATAAACGTCGTTTGAAGACATTTCATTATTTGGGGGACCGTTATTTGTTGGTCAAATGGATTTTGGGCATTTTAGCTCGGTGTTGACGTAAAAGAGTACTGAGGACATTTGTCCGGTTTTAATGGCTCGATTTTGAGTTGAAATTGTGATTTACGTCTTAATGCATTTTATTGCATGTTATTGATAATTACAGGCTCGAGTGCTTTAGTCATTCATGAGTAGTCGTGTAACTTTAGACTGTGTTGCATTGGATCCATAGGCACGTAAGTCAGTCCTATTTGATGGTCAATTGGGTGGTACGGGGTTGGACTCCGGGACTCATGTTTTATGACCGAAACTTGACAAGGAGGCACTAGGAGGGTTGAGTATGGATAGTGCTGCCTGGGAGGTGAGTACTGTAACCTCTGCCATTTGGGGAATTTCCTTAGTTGTAGTCCCCAGTTTGCCGGGCCTTTTGGGGAATTTTCTTTAGTTGTAGTCCCCGGGGTGTCGGGCCATTTGGGGAATTTCCATAGTTGTAGTCCCCGGTGTGCCAACCCCCTTTGAGGTGGAGTTCTTTGTAACGGCCACTAAGCTCAACTGTCTCTTTTGGTGAACTTGTCAAGAGGTCGTAGGGGCACTTGGGCTAGCGTGTCGTGAAGTGTCATACGATCAACGTTGTTTGAGTGGCATAATTTTGTGTTCCTCCGCTCTCAACAGATACGTGTATCCCCCATTGTATTTTGGATATTTAATTGTCCATGCTTTAATATTTGGATTTCATTCCATTTTATGGTCGCGTGAGTATTAAGTTTCAGTTCCATGTTTTGATGGCATATCATATTTATATGGATTGTTTTCCGTTATTTAAGGGTCGAGTATTTTGTCCCACCCGAGTTTTGGGTGTTTTGGGATATGAAGTATTATATACATTTTCACAAATTTGAGTATCGAACTATGACCCCGTTTTGGGTGAGTTACGGGTTGCATCATTTTATAAGAAATGTGTGTTTGGAAGCATTGTCTTTAAAAGTGCATATTATGGGAAAATGTGTCGTTTCCATTTTGAAGTATAATATTTCGAAGGATCTTGCTTTAAACTGAATTCCTTTCTTTTAAAGATATATGCATTCATGTTAAAACTCTTGAGCTCACTAGGCGTTAAGCATAACCTTTTTATTTGTCGGCATGTGCATCAGGTTCCTGTCGGGGGTTCGGTTCTAGCAAGTGCTATGAGGAGTCGAGCCTTAGCTTTATACAAGAGTGAGTAGCTGGTGAAGTCTTCCGCAGGTTGGAGATAGTGATTGTTATTGGGTTAGTAGCACCCGTCCTTTTCATAGATGGTATGTATAGGATGAATGTGTGTATTGAGGTTAATTCTCAAATTGTGTCTGTAGTCAAAGTAAGTATTGATGTACTTAGAAAATTTTTAATAAGTTGCTATCTTCAGATTTAAGGGTGTTACAAGTTGGTATCAGAACTTAAGTTTGAGAGAACTAGGTATTGAATTTTGGATGCCTAGACTTAAACTAGCTTTCTTATAAATGATTGTAAGTGAATTTGCATATTAGGTACCTTAAGATAAGATATTTTGAGGTTGAGCAAGTCGCTAGAAACGGGAAACTTGTCGAGAGTCGCAAGGATGATCATGTTCGGTACGTTCATAATGGCATCTGGCCAGTGTTATGGTGAACATACATGATACATGTGTATACTTGAACTACCTTGGTATGATGACCGTTGGGGTAGTGAGAAAGTTTCTAGGCGAGTAAGCTAAGGGAGGATTGATGTTTATAGCAATGTCACTTTGGGGTGGTAGTTAAGTGCGATGAACGCATTAAGTTGATCATCTTGAATCAGATTTATTGGTTGAATTAGGACTATAAGTCCGTTATACCGTTTCAATTTCAAGGGGAAATCGTAAGTCAACCAAAGTAATGAGATTGTTGCTCTAAGATGTTGATCAATCCGGATGACCATAGTATGTCGGGTTATTGAGAAGCGTAATCCTAAGATGTGAGTGCCAATCAAGTTCATGCACTAAATTTATTTCTAAAATAAGTTTGCATAAATTGTTTTTCATGTTCGCAAAACAAAAAGTGATTTACATTATAAAGTCTTGGGAAAGCATTTAGCATTCATCAGATTTTAAAGTGTGAGCTTAAGCATGCATGAAATTGTTTTGTTGCACATGATTGCAAATTGTTATCAAAATTCTCTTTATTCACGCCTCGTGTTTAACGCTATTTCCGGATATTATGATGTCCATGTTTTAATGTCATTTGGGTATTGGGCAAGTAACTATGAGATTTTAACCTAGACGGATCACCTCTACGTATGTCAATGGTTTTAAAGGAAAAGTTAATCCCATGAGTCGGAATTTCTTGAGAATTTTAGTTTGTACGAGTTTTGCTAAATTTCATGGAGTATTGTTTTGCGATGTCTTTTGATGCGTGGGTTATACTTTTGCTTCGTCTAAACTTGCGAGGTTATTCGGCGTCGTGTCCAATGTAAATTTTGTTGAAAAGTGTCACTTTACCTTTCATTGCAATAAAAAGAGGAAACTCTTAGAAGTTTAATATTTTAGACATATTGTCGTCTTATGCTCTTTGTTGAGAAATGAAAATTTTGACACCACATGATTTTAGCGTTAATAAGTTTTACGAAAATTCAGTTGGGTTTATGGTGTCTCATTTACGTCATTTTGCGCCACGTAAATAGTTTTGGGAACACGTGCATATGCATTATTGCGTGCGTCAATTTATGGGCTTTATACAAATGTCAATCGTTGCATACTATTTGCATTGGGATTAAGGTATAACGTTGGTGTGAGTAATTGTATAAAAGATTTACGATATTTCAAACAGAGCTTTTGTTCTGAGCATATTTCAATCATTAACTTTTACTGTTAGAGATTTCCGCAATGCATTTAACGAATTAGCAGTACTCATGTCGTTATAATTTCTATTTTGGTCAAATGTGTTTATCTCTACGACCTGAAACTTTAAACTCTATTTAAAATTTTATTTGTATTTCCACCATTTTACCGAACTTTGGGGATTAAACTGTTGCTTATGGGGTTGTTGAAAATTCTTTTGCCACAACGTCGTTTGGTTAAAGAGGAAGAATTTTAAAGTTAAAATTGTGAACTTCTCTTTTGGAATGTACAAACATTTACTACACGTGTTGTAATACAAGAACCTATTTTCACGTATAGTGTGAATTGTTGCGCATGTTTTATTATTGTATTCATTAACGTAAGTACTGAACAAACGGGTTTTGGAAATGGTTTCATATGCGTTGTATTGATGATCAGTTTTGAAACCTATCGGATGAACGATAGTGTATTTTCGCCGCACGTTTAATCGTTAAAAAGCTTATGTATTTGAAAATTTTATAAATTTCAATTGGCATACTGGTTGAAAAACCTTGAACTCATTAGGCCTATAGATTTAAACTCCCGTCATGAAAGGAGTTGTAATTAGGGACTAAGGGAGTCCTTAGGAGTTGAAGCGTCGGATGATCTGACTTGCGGTCAGTCTTGAATTTTGGACTTGGGTTTTCGAATTTGTGCGCGTTTGTATTATTGGAAATAGTAGATTTAAGTCTTCCCAGTTAATTAAGGGGTGATTTTATACTTCGGTAATCATACGGGATAAGGTCTTAGGTGATTATCTGCGATTAGATTGGGTTCTTTTTGGTGGATTGCTCGTCGGTGTGACATCATGGTTTATGTGATGGTGTACCGTCCTTGTGGGTTTCGTGATCAAGGAAAATTCTTGTGGTCCGTTTGTTAGAAATGTAAGATTTGGGATTTTTAGCACTCTGTTTGGTGTCATCCTTAGTGCGACCATCCGTCTGGATTGAAATTTTGGGTGGGATGCCCACGTTTTTGAGGTCACCGTTTAGTCCTAGGTGTCGACTTGTTTTCTTGAAGTCAAAAGATCTTGGATTGTTCGGAAGTATCCCGGTTGGATCATGGCAAATAATGACCTTTCGGTGATGGAAATTTGAAAGAAGATTAGGTGTTGATGAGCAAGTACCGATGTGTTTAAGCAGTCCTGTGGTGGTAAAGATTTTATTATGGGAATGTTGTGAGGTTGGGATTGGAACGAAGTTGAATGTTAGCCGAATCTGGGTTAACCAGTTACCTGAAGAACACATTGGTGCGCCTTGGAAGGATATCTTTATCGATATTAGGAATGGATCGGTAAGAATCGGAGGACTCATGGGAGGGTGGTGGCGATCTTTGGCTTTGGGTTCGGAACCGTGATAATTCGAAGGGATTTGATTGGTGAAATGTTGAGGTCACAAACTAACCTAGAGGTAGTAATTTTCATTCAAACGTTGGGAGACGACCGTAATCTTGTGGGTAAAGGTTACTTTGGTGAGTTAAGTGTTCGCTCGGTCATGAGTGTAATGTTCCCATGAGGGGCGGTTGGCATGTGTATCAGTGCAAGGGACATGATAGCGGTGTTGGAAGAAGGGTTAAGGGAAATCCTTCTGCGGGCAAGGTTTCATGGGAATCAAGATTTCCAGGACGAAATCATTCTAAGGTTGGGAGGATTGTAACACCCGATTTTTCGTAAGTAAGTTTCCTTCCTTTGTTGGTAATCTCTCCGCCCTCCGCCTATCTTTTTGGGTGGAAAATGTTGTGCTTTCGAACCTTGAGTCGACCCATGCGAGAATCATGAGTTTCCGGCTAGTTTAGACTTCGGTACAATTGGCGCGATAGTGACTCGCGATAGTGACAAGTGTCACTATCGTGTGGCACAATCACCGGGGGTGTACCACCCGCGGTACAATCTCCGCAATAGTGCCCTCGCGATAGTGACAATGTCACTATCGCGTGGCAAGGTCGTGCACGATGTCTGGTCTTCTAAATGTCCGAAATTGTCACCATTCTCCTCATTTCTCACTTCTATCTTCTCCCCTTTTCTCTCCCAAACCTCAAAGACGAACCCTAACCCATTTTGAGGGTTTTTCCCCCTTGAACCACATGATTCTTCATCATCTAGCTAGTGGGTTCTTGAACCACAAAACCTCCATCTTCATCTTCCTCATCAAGTTCAACGTGTGGGAGCTCGGGTTGAGGAGTTGGAATGGGTGTCCTCGGAAAGTCTCATCATTTAAAATGGTAAGCTTCCTTGAATTAATGTTATAAATGCTCCATTGATGTTTCCCTAGTGTTTGGTTTATCAAATCTCGGATTTGATAGCTTTGGAGAAACTAGGGTTTTGATCTCGTTGGGGATTTTAGTAAATAATGTTTGGGGAATGTTTCTAAATGGTTAAATATGGGTAATTATGGTTTGGAATGTATGGATCTTGTTGGATCAAATAATTGTATTCAAGATTAAAGGGTCTAAACTGTAATTGTTTGATAGTTATAGTTAAAGGGTTTAAAGTGTAATAAGCTAATAGTTTAGTTACTATTGGGCCTCAAGATCAAAGAAGGAGAATATAATCTGAAGACTGCTGAAGATTTTCAAAGATATCAAAGTTTCAAAGATTTTAAAGATATCAATTTTTGAAGCGATCAACGTCATATCTGAAGAAAAGATAATACAAGTGAAGACCCGAAGACAATTGCAAAAAAAATTTTAATCTTGAATCCAAAGGGGGAGATTGTTGGATCAAATAATTGTATTCAAGATTAAAGGGTCTAAACTGTAATTGTTTGATAGTTATAGTTAAAGGGTTTAAAGTGTAATAAGCTAATAGTTATTAAGCTATTGGGCCTCAAGCCCATAAGCCCATTAGGCCTAAAAGCCTGGGTATTTAAAGTGTTTATTAGTTTAGTTTTAGGTTTAACTCTGATAATATTCTAGTTAATAGCCGTAAGTTTTCTCTGTATTCAAAGGGTATCAAGAACACTCAATGTTTCATTGTTTATTCAAGGGATTGGTATGTTACTCTGATTTATATATCTCTTGATTATTATTGTGTTGCTTGATTATTTGATTGATTATTTACCAACTAGATTAAATTGGGATAACAGATCTAGGTTTTGGAAGTTTTCGGCTTGAGGATTCAAGTGCCCTTCAAAGGAGCTCAAGTTCGGTGAAATCTAGATTTAGCCTAAATCTAGCGAGGTAAGTTCAAGTTGATTTGTTAAAACGGTGTACATGACAAAATGTGTATTTTGAAGTAAAAAAATGTGTTTATTTGGTATTTGTCAAAGTGTGAGTATTTTGATAAGTTTTCATAGTTGGTAAACTTGGGTTGCTTAATTCCATAAAATGCTCATATTTGAGTTTTAATGTTTTAACAAACAAATAACATGTTTTACATATTCTTAGCGATTTTGTACAAATAGAGTCCATTTCATGACTTATGCGTCTTCGGTGATTTAGTACAAGTGAAGTCTAATTTATGACGCACGACATTTTGGGATATTCGGGTTTATAAACTATTTGGATGATTCTTGGTCCCAACACGTGTCGAGTTGGGTAAATCACGTCTTTGAGGTATGTGTCTGCATAAACGTCGTTTAAAGACATTTCATTATTTGGGGGACCGTTATTTGTTGGTCAAATGGATTTTGGGCATTTTAACTCGGTGTTGACGTAAAAGAGTATCGAGGACATTTGTATTGTTTTAATGGATCGATTTAAAGTCGAATTTGTGATTTACGTCTTAATGCATTTTATTGCATCTTATTGATAATTACAGGCTCGAATGCTTTAGTCATTCATGAGTAGTCGTGTAACTTTAGACTGTGTTGCATTGGATCCATAGGCACGTAAGTCAGTCCTATTTGATGGTCAATTGGGTGGTACGGGGTTGGACTCCGGGACTCATGTTTTATGACCGAAACTTGACAAGGAGGCACTAGGAGGGTTGAGTCTGGATAGTGTTGCCTGGGAGGTGAGTACTGTGACCTCCGCCATTTGGGGAATTTCCTTAGTTGTAGTCCCCAGTCTGCCGGGCCTCTTGGGGAATTTCCTTAGTTGTAGTCCCCGAGGTGTCGGGCCATTTGGGGAATTTCCATAGTTGTAGTCCCCGGTGTGTCGGGCCCCTTTGAGGTGGAGTTCTTTGTAACGTCCACCAAGGTCAACTGTTTCTTTTGGTGAACTTGTCAAGAGGTGGTAGGGGCACTTGGGCTAGCGTGTCATGAAGTGTCATACGATCAACGTTGTTTGAGTTGCATACTTTTGTATTCCTCCGCTCTCAACGGATACGGGTATCCCCCGTTGTATTTTGGATATTTAATTGTCCATGCTTTAATATTTGGATTTCATTCCATTTTATGGTCGCGTGAGTATTAAGTTTCAGTTCCATGTTTTGATGGCGTATCATATTTATATGGATTGTTTTCCGTTATTTAAGGGTCGAGTATTTTGTCCCACCCGAGTTTTGGGTGTTTTGGGATATGAAGTATTATATACATTTTCACAAATTTGAGTATCGAACTATGACCCCGTTTTGGGTGAGTTACGGGTTGCATCATTTTATAAGAAATGTGTGTTTGGAAGCATTGTCTTTAAAAGTGCATATTATGGGAAAATGTGTCGTTTCCATTTTGAAGTATAATATTTCGAAGGATCTTGCTTTAAACTGGATTCCTTTCTTTTAAAGATATATGCATTATTGTTAAAACTCTTGAGCTCACTAGGCGTTAAGCCTAACTTTTTTATTTGTCGGCATGTGCATCAGGTTCCTGTCGGGGGTTTGGTTCTAGCAAGTGCTATGAGGAGTAGAGCCTTAGGTTGATACAAGAGTGAGTAGCTGGTGAAGTCTTCCGCAGGTTGGAGATAGTGATTGTTATTGGGTTTAGTAGCACCCGTCCTTTTCATAGATGGTATGTATAGGATGAATGTGTGTATTGAGGTTAATTCTCAAATTGTGTCTATAGTCAAAGTAATTATTGATGTACTTAGAAATTTTTTAATAAGTTGCTATCTTCAGATTTAAGGGTGTTACAGTACTTGTACCATTGCTGAGTACACCAAACCCTCTGGTATAGCCTTTATCATTTCCACCAAAGGTCACTGAGGGACCTATATCTTCCTTGTATTCAGTGAGCAGGTCTTTTTGGCCAGTCATATGTCGAGATATCTAAATACCAAATACCCTTTGATCTCTGAGAGGAGATGTAGCTCATGGATGTTCCAGCAGATTCTTCCATTTCTTCTTTAATCTCAGCCATAAGACAGAGACTAGCAACTTCTTCTTCATCAAAACTTGATTCTTCTAACTCAGCCTAGTCATGCTCTTCAGCGATAAGGCCCTTACCTTTTCCCTTGAAGTCTTCCAGCTTCTGATATTTTTCTTTCAGCTTGAGGTATTTGCTATCGCTAGATTTTTTGGATGTGGAAGGTTTGAAGACTTTCTTTGACCTGTATTCGCTGGCGAAATGGCCAACTTTCTCACAGTTATAGCAAGTAGCAGTAGACTTATCAACAGGGGTTTACTTAGGTTTGTCAGATAGGGAGAGAGGCTTATTTCTTCTGAAATTGCTCTTTCATGCAAATCTCTTAAAAGAGTTTGTCAAGAGTGCTAGAGATTCATCAAACTCTGAAAGGTCAGTGTCTGATGTACTTTCTGAGTCAGAATCTAACTCAGTGATAGTAAGAGTAGATCGTTGAGATGGGACAATCTCTGAGGAGACTAGAGCAAAAAGGGTGCTCTTGGAGTCTTTAGAATCTTTGACAAGATTCCTTTTCAGAAGATTTGATTGCTCATAATTGAGCAGGATCCCATATAGGGTGCTAAGAGAGAGATGATGTAAGTCTTTGGTCAGCTTGAGACACATTGAATAGTTGTCCCAACTTTTAGGAAGACATTCCAAGAATTTTGTTAGGACCCCAGAGTTAGAGTAGGTCCTACCAACAGTCCTCAGATCAATGATTAAGCAGTTAAATCTTTGGTGAACATCAGATAGAGACTCATTCTTACCACAGATGAAACTTTCATATTGTCTTACCAAGTTGATCTTTCGGGTTTCTTGGACTTCAGTGGAACCTTCGTACTAAACGCATATAGTGTCCCACATTTGTTTAGCAGTTTTTAAATGCATGATGGAATGGAAAGCTTCATCAGGCAAGGCCATAGAGATAATAGTTTTTGCCTTTGCATCTAATCCTACTTTCTTATTCTTATTCCCTGTTTTCTAGTTTCTAATCACAAACAAATCAACAAACAAGATTCAATCAAATTACCTGTTTGATTTCACTTTCAAATTTCAAGATTACAACCTTTCTCTCTCAAGAACTCTCTCTCTCTACAGATCTCTCTCAAACGAACTTTTTCTCTCTCAATGACTTCTTCGTACAACTGAATACAACTCTTTGATACAACTTACTTACAAAGGAAATAAGGTATTTATACCCACAACTAAAAACAAGAAAACTAAACTACTAAAATACAAAAACAATACACTTTGACTTTTATTACAAAAGACTTCGACTTTAAAGAAAGTTGACTTTCTCAACTTTGACTTCTTGAACTTTGACCTTCAGAATTCTTGATCTTGTATCCAACAGATTTATGCTCTAACAATCTCCCCCTTTGGATTCAAGATCACTGTTGAAAGATCTAGCAATACAGTCTTCACTTTTAAGCTCTGTCAATACAATCTCCCCTTTTTCTTTGACGGTATTCTTTCCAAAACTGTCTTCAAACGATTTCACAATAATACTTTCAGACTTTGGAAAGAAATTATCTTCAGAATCAGCTCGAATTTGCTTTAGCAGATAATCTTCAAAGAAAATTTCCTCAAATCTTCAGAAATTCTTTGATCTTCTTCAAATCTTCAAAAAAAAATTTACTTTGAACTTTTCTGACTTGGACATTTCTGAAAATCATCTCTCAAAACTTTATCATTTCTTGATACTATCTCCCCCTTTTTGATGATTTAAGCATCTATATCATCAAAACTTTTCCAAGAAATGTCTTTGACCATTCTGATCTGTCAAACTGAGCCTCTGATTCTGTGATCCATAACCAAGTATTCATCTAGATCTTTGCAAATCCAGACAAAATAAGAACATGTAACTCCTGAATCAACAAACGAATCAGTTAAAATTCCTGTCAGTAACACGAAGTCACTGTGTGTAACGGATACACAATATAAAGGAGCTTTTTGATGTTTACTCCCCCAGGGCTTCCATCCAATCATCGAAATACCACAAAGGCAATTTCTATGAATGTTATGACAAAGAAACGAATTCCTTGTGTGTTCGTGCATGTGTAGGAAGAATTAAGCACAAATGATTGCTTTTAATAAGGCTCAACATTGTGTAAACCACTGAGACAACAGTAGTATAAACACAGACTCAATGTGCATGATTGAATTGCGAAGGTGGGGGATACTTCCTTTTTTTTCAATATCTAGATTTTCCAAATGAAAATCAGATAGATTATATGTTGCGTCCCCTTGAAAATGTGAAACATTTTCTTTTTGAGAAGAAAATGAGTAGCTAGTGGGGTTTAGTCAAGAGTTGGCATGGGCTAGTTGCCTGTTTCAATAACGTTCACCAAAGAATTGTGAAACGTTAGTAATGTGGTTGCCCGGCTCAAAAAGTAGTTGGTGCAGAGTTTAATATTCTTTTACTCTTATCTCACACCCTCTTTCTTTTGATCATTAAGCTCACTACTAACCAAACTCTCCTTTACATTTTACCTCAACACACCCACACTCATTTCTTTATAGACTCCTCACACTCAATCACTAAGGATTAACTTCTTGGGTAGAAATCACTGTTTAACGTGATTTCATAGAAGTTCATGTAAGTCCTAGCACAAAGAACCCATATAATCCTATGAAAGCATAATGTTGCTCAAAATGGTTTAACTTTATCAGTTAAAGCTCAATAATGCAAATGTCAGATGAATGTAAGCTCATAAAATATAATCATGAATATTTGAGCATTTGAAACATTGAAATATTTTCAAACAAGTATATTGAATGAATGAATATGAATGCAAGAAACTTGTTTGAAAATCTGACATTGTATGAAAATGATCAGAAATGAATGATAAATCAATTAAGGCTTATGGTCAAGAATAATGGATATAGTCTATATGAAACAAAAATATAGACATTCTTGAACTAAATGCTTCAAAATGAAAATACGCTCAAATTTCTTTGAAGTACAAGCAGGGTGTCTTACCATCGAAAATATGTTTCAATATGAGACATGGTAAGAACAATGTGAACAAAAAGTCAAACCGGTGTGTGTGAATACTTGAAAGTATAAAGAAAAGACAATACACAAGTATTTATCTTTGGAAACACACGGTTTATAATCATTTAAGCACAAATAAAATGAAAACATTTAAAATCACACTTCCAATTCATGAAAACTGTTTAAGAATTGGGAAGTGGTTTGAACATTTAAGAATATGTTTTCTATGATTGAAAGTTGTCCTTCTTTCAACCATATATGAGATTAAGATAAGAAATTAACCTTTTATCACAATCTTAAATCTCATGAAGTCAAGCTGAAGTCATAAAGATATGATCTTGTCAGCTTCTCTCATCCTGCATAAGTCTCAAAGTCTAGTCAAAACAAATTTATTCACAAATTTATTCGAAAAATAAAAAACATAAAGCAGTAAAACGATTAAAGTACGAGTTCTGATTTGAAATAATCAGAAATCATAGTCTTACTTCTTTTGAAATGACATATAAGCTCCCCCCAAAATCATGCATTACAAAAATTTTGTCATTTAAGTAAAAATGCAGAAATTAATTATGCTCCCCCTCAAAATAATGTAGATCATCTAAAATCTTCTCTTACTCCCCTGAGATCATAAGCAAACAATTAAAGTGCAGATATCCTTCAAACATAAAGATAAAGAAAATGATGAAAAATAACAATATGTAACTTTATTAGGTAACAACCGATTACGTCTTAAGATTTAACATACCAAGCTTAGAGACAAAAAAATTAAATCTCTTTTCATCTAAGGGTTTGGTAAATAAATCTGCAAGTTGATAATCTGTTTTTACAAAATAAAGTTCAATTGTTCCTTTTTCTACATTATCTTTAATAAAATGATACCTTACATCAATGTGTTTGGTTTTCGTATGTTGGACAGGATTAGCAGATATCGCGATTGCACTCTTCGAGTCACAATATATTGGAATTTTATCGAACTTGAATCCATAGTCTCGTAGTTGTGTTCGCATCCACAGGACTTGAGAGCAGCAACTGGCAGCAGCTACATACTCTTCTTCAGCAGTCGATGTGGAAACGCATAATTGTTTCTTTGATGCCCAGCTAACGAGCTTGTCTCCAAGAAATTGAACGTGACCATAAGTACTCTTTCTGTCCAACATGCAACCTGCATGATCTGCATCTGAATAGGCAGTCAGTTGAAACCCAGTATCCTTAAGATACCACAGACCAAGGTCTGCAGTGCCCTTCAGATATCTAAAAATCCGTTTGACAGCAGCCAAATGGGATTCTTTGGGAGCAGCCTGATATCTAGAACATAAACATGTTGAAAACATAATATCTGGTCTACTAGATGTAAGATACATTAACGATCCTATCATACCTCTATAAATTCTAACATCTACACTTTGACCCGAAGGATCAGTGCTAATCTTAGTACCTGGTGCCAACGGGGTTCCAATTGGTTTACAATTTTCCATTTTGTACTTTTGAAGAATATCCAAAATGTACTTAGATTGGTTAATGAAAATCCTCGTAGAAAACTGTTTAACTTGTAATCCGAGAAAGAAATTCATCTCTCCCATCATACTCATTTGAAAATGTGACAACATGAGGTTAGAAAAGTTTTTGCAAAATTTTGGATTAGTAGAACCAAATATTATATCATCAACATAAATCTGAATAAGAATAATATCAACTTTTTCCTTTTTGATGAATAAAGTGGTATCAACCTTACCTTTAGAAAACCGGACTTGACCAAGAATTTAGATAAAACGTCATACCATGCTCGAGGGGCTTGTTTTAAACCGTACAGGGCTTTGTCCAAGATGAAGACGTGATCTGGCTTCTCTGGATTGACAAACCCTTCTGGTTGAGACACGTACACTTCCTCTTTAAGAATGCCATTCAAAAAGGATGTTTTCACATCCATCTGAAAGACTGTGAAATTCTTATGAGTTGCGTAGGCTAGAAACATGCAGATTGCTTCTATGCGCACTACTAGAGCATACGTCTCATCGTAGTCTATGCCTTCCTCTTGCCGGTAACCTTTGGCAACAAGTCTAGCTTTGTTTCTTATGACGATACCATCTTCATCCTTTTTATTCTTGAATACCCATTTAGTGCCTATCACGGTTTTACCTTCTGGTATTGGAACTAATCTCCAAACCTTTAGGGCTTCAAACTGATTGATCTCTTCTTGCATAGCAGATACCCAGTCCGAATCAGCAATAGCCTCTGATACTCGCGTGGGCTCAATCTTACTGAGGAATGAGTCATGCATACATTGATTAAGAGTCGCTGACCTAGTTTGTATAGGCTTGTTGAGATCTCCAATTACTTGGTGTAATGGATGCTCTTTGGTCCAGCGATGCTCATGAGGGAGTGGAGTAGATACTGATTGAACATAATCATCATCTAGAAATCCACTATCAGACTCTTCAGTTTGAATAATAGGAAGGGGGTTTGTAGTTGAAGTTTCAGGTGCAGAAGTATCAGTTGGAACAGCAGAATCGAGCTGTTGAGTAGACATTGTATCACACCCAACTGAAATAGTTACTTCTGGCTCAACAGTTACTTGTATATCTTCAACTGTAGGAGTAATTGTAGGAATGTGAGTTTCTGACTGAACGGAGGATTCTTGTTCAGTTATGACTTCTGAAGTGACTGGATGATTGCAACTTGTGTCTTCAGACCTGTCAGTCACAGCAGATTTAGATACATTAGATCCTAGAAACTCATCATAAAAGAATTCAAATAACAAATAAAAATCAGATAAATGTGAAACTGAAGTAGAAGCGTTATCCGAATTTTTCTCTGTAGAAACAGGTTATGGATTGATCTGTCCAGAAGCTAATACTCCAGTGATAACGGGTTCTGAACTGAGTTGCTCAGAAGCCAATTCTTCATCGAATGTGACATTGACGCTCTCAACAACTGTCTTAGACTTCTTCAGATAAACACGGTATGCTGCAGATGTTGAAGAATAGCCAATGAAGATGCCTTCATCCGCCTTAGCACTGAATTTGTTCAGATTCTCTCTGTCGTTAAGCACGAAACACTTACACCCAAATATATGAAAATACTTGATTGTTGGTGTTCTGTTGTTGATAAGCTCATATGGAGTCTTTTGAAAACGGCGATGTATTATGGACCGATTTTGAGTATGACATGCAGTTGACACAACTTCTGCCCACAAGAATAGAGTTAAGCCAGACTGGCTCAGCATAGTCCGAGCAGCCTCGACTAGCGTCCGATTTCACCTTTCGACTACTCCATTCTGTTCAGGCGTACGAGCAGCAGAGTACTGATGTGATATCCCGACCGATTCGAGATATTCTTCAACTATCTTGTTTTTGAACTCTATGTCGTTGTCCGTTCGAAGAAACTTGACTTGTCGCTGCATTTTCACCTTGGTCGTCTTTAAGAAAGTAATGAGAACTTCGGGCGTCTCATCTTTTGATCGAAGAAATTTGACCCACGTGTATCTTGAGTAATTGTCCACAATAACCAACACGTATTTCTTTCCACCCAAGCTTTGTGTTCTCATCGGACCACACAAATCCATATTCAGTAACTCTAGTGGAGAACTGGTGCTTGGTTCAGGCTTCGGTTTATGTACGGATCTCTTCATCTTACCCTTCTCACACGCAGCACATAAGTGTTCTTTCTCATATTTCAGCTCAGGAAGACCTTTTACCAATTTCCCACTAACCAACTTATTGATATAACGAAAGTTCAGGTGTGATAAACGTCTGTGCCAGAGCCAACTTTGTTGCATTGAAGCTTTTGTCATTAAGCAAACTTGATTGTCAATCTGAACTTTGGACAGGTTGATGGTATAGAGGTTTGTCTTACGATGTCCACCTAAGAGTTATGTGTCGTCTTCAGTACGAACCGAGCAACTCTTAGATTTGAAGTTGACCTCTAACCCTTTATCGCAGAATTGACCAATGCTAAACAGGTTGTGACCTAAGCCTTCGACATAACTCACCTTACTGATCGTTATGTTGTCTTGAATGATGTCACCATATCCTAAGATTGGTGAAAGTTGATCGTTTCCAAATCTGACATTTCCACTGAATTTCTCTATATAATTAGACAATAAAGCTTTTTGCCCAGTCATATGCTTGGAACATCCACTATCCAAGTACCACATATGTCGGGTCTGCAAGAGAAATCAGGAAACAATAACTTTAGGTACCCATTTAAAAACGGGTCCTAACAAATTAGCACAAGATTTTGGTATCCATTTGAAAATGGATCCTCTGTTCTTTTGAAAACCTTTAAAAATAATTGATCTTGAAGAATACACATGATAACATCCAAACCAATCAGAAGAATTATGAGAATAAGCAAAATCATTTTTCCGATAATGATAAGATTTAGTAGTAATAGGAGATAATTGAATCAATTGCTTTATTGAATATCGGTTGTAAGAAGTTACAAGGTTTTGTTTATGTGAAGCAAGTTGTTCAACTACATCATTATCACTACTAACTGATCTATTACAAAAGTTATCAGAAACTGATTCAGCTATCTCATCATCCTTCCTTTTTGGTCTCCATTCGGTTCTCGCTTTCGACCTTTTCTTCCTTATATCTGAAACAAAAGATTTAGATTTATTAGGAAAATCAGTTTTCTGAGATTGATTTTTCTTTTGTGTACCAGTGTATTTCTGTTTCTGTAATCGCTGTTTCTTATGTTTCTTACCTTGAGCATAGTAATCAGCAGTTACAGAAACTGATTCACCAACCTTAGTTGATGACTCATCAGTTTTAAGAACACTTGGTAACACTTTTCCATTTATAAGACAACTAGAATAATCAGGAAGAGGAGCATTGAAGTCAAACATATCAATTTCTTCTATGCACCCATCATCAGAATTAAGAAAGTCATTTGCAGACTCAAATAAGTCATCAAAATTATCAGACGAAGTTTGAGGTGCCTTAGAAACTTTAGAACACTTTTTAGATGTAGATTGAAAAACCGTGTTCTTTAATACTGTAGAAAATACACTTTGTTGAATATCAACCAAAAGTTTTTCATCAGATAAAACATTTTCAAGCTCAACTATTTTGCTTTCAAGAATGAGTGGAGGAACATAAACCTTTGCAATTGCAGGTTTTGCCTTCATCTCAAAAACAGAATAACTAGCAAAATAGTCGTTTGAAAGAACTTTTGGTGTTTCTGAAAGATAACTATCATTTAACTTTGCATAGTTAAACGGTAGTTGCATTTTCTTAACATTCTTTCTATTTTCAGTTTCTTTGGCCTCAACTTCTTCTGGTAATTTGGTAACAAATTTGGGTTTTAAATGAGTATGTTTACCAGCACAAGCAAGAAAATCAAAATTATAAAGTGCTGGTTGTTTTCTGATGGCTTTCTTAAGGTAATGGGGGTTTTCAAAACCAAGTCCCCATTTTTCCTTAACATCAGCCTCTTCGTTAGGTGCATTGAGAAAAATGGTTTGATCTGTTTGGCCTCTTGCATAGAGTTTAGCTTCCAGACTATTTACCTTCTTATTCAAAAGCTTGTTCTCAACCTGCAGTTTATGAACAGTTAGTGCAGATTCTTTCTTCTTAAACTCATACTTAGAAATTTTAACTTCAAAATCAGAAATCTTCTTTTCAAAACAATCTACTTGAAGTTTAGAATCAGAAGCAGACTTGCATAAAGAATCAATGAGATCTTTGTTCCCAATAACAGACTTATTAAGCTCAAAGATCTTGTTGTTTCTTTTAGCAATTCTGTCTTTTTCTTTCTTCAGTTTTACTTGAAGATCATTAAGCTCAACCATCATAGCTTCCATTTTGATTATAAAATCTTTTTCAGTTAAGTTTAATACCTCATCAGCTGTCTCGTCATCTGACTCATCATACTTCACTTCTTTTCCCATTAGACAGAGATGAGCAGTTTCTTCCTTCTCTTTTTCATCCTATTAATCAGAATGATCCAACTAAAGTTCGTCCTTAGCCATTAATGCTATGCCTGCTTCTTGTTGTTGGCCAATAGCAGTTTGTTCTGATAATACTGAGAGTTTCGAACCTTTGGCTATCGACAATCTTTAGCAAAATGTCCAATATTGCCACAGTTGTAGCATTTGATTGGATCATTTGCTGGCTTTTCAGCAACGGTGTAATCATTCACGAACTTCTGCCTTTCTTCCGGCTTCCTTTCCACATACCGGTTCTCTTCTTGTCGTTTTCCTTCCACTCTTTCTCGGTGCTCATGATTCTTGGAACTTGATGAAGAATATCTTTGTGAGTTGGATCCCGGCTTCTTGTAGAATTTCTTTTGGAAAGCTCGGGTCAGTAAAAGCATGGCTTGTTTGAGACTTTCTCCATCATCACCATCTGATTCAGATTCAGATTCAGAACTTGTAATCACTTTCTTCTTTTCCTTCTTCTCTTTCTTTTCTTTCTTTTTCTCTCCAGCTACCAATGCAATAGGATCAGGAACTTTTTCTTCCTTATTTTTCTCAGATCTTTTCACTTCTACTTCTTCTTCATTTTGCCTCAGAGTCTCATATACCTCATGTAACGGTATGTCATTCAGATCCTTCATCTGCTTCATCCTACGTGTATGCTTCTTCCATTCAGGTTGTAGGATACTCAGGAATTTGACATTGTTCTCAAGCTGCTTCTTCTTCACTTTGTTCTTTGACAATTCATTTAACAGCAAGACAAACCATTCATAAGTATCTTCTAAGCTCTCATTCTCTTTGGCTTTGAATTCCTCATAACTGTTGATGCAATTAGCCACTTTCATCTGATTCCCTACTTTGGATCCCATCATCATTTTCTGCAACTGATCCCACATCTTCTTAGCATTTCCCTTGTAGATGTCTATCTTGATGTAGATGTCATTCGGGATACTTTGAAGAAGAAGAGATCTTGCTTGCTTATCTGCTTTATATCTGCTTTTCTGTTCCTCTGAATATTGACTATACTCTACTGGAACTGTTTTCATCTCCTGTTCTCTTTCCTCAGTACCATCTTCACTATCAGATGAGTCATCATCAGGTATTTGAACCGTGATTGGTGCCATAGGACCTTCCATGATAGACAGAAGAATATTTTCTCCATTTGTGTGCCGATCCACAAAATCCAGAAATCTGTCTTTCCACTGTTCATATTCTCCTTTGAACAGTACTGGAGGTTTGACATCAGTGCCGATAGAAAGAGCATCTTTAGAAGTCATCTTAAATGAACCTGTTTGATAAAATATATGCAATAAGAAACTAGAAACTGATCGTTAGTCCAAATGAAACAATCAAGAAAATACAGAAAACTTGAAATATAAAATCAAAAATTTTGATCACAAAAAGAAATATGTCCCCCTTCGTAGACTTAGCACGGGGGTCCCTGCTACGCAAACCACACTTTGCGTGTCACTCTGAATACGCAAACCACATTTTGCGTGTCACTCTGAACTGGTTACGTAAACCTTACTTTTTGTATCAAGAAGCGTATGCAAACCAAATCTTGCGTGTTGTGTAGCTTACGCAAACCTTACTTTGCGTATCAAGAAGCGTACGCAAACCAAATCTTGCGTGTTGTGTAGCTTACGCAAACCTTACTTTGCGTTTCGAGTTGAATACGCAAACCTCAATAATGATCACGATGAATTTTCTTGATGAATCTTGCGCAAACCTCGGATGAACTTGCGCAAACCTCGGATGAACTTGCGCAAAATTTGGATCTTGCGCAAACTTCAAAAATCGTTCAGAATCGCACTAAAAACACATCTAGACCTCGAATTCTAACTCGAAACTTTGACAATTTGCTAGTCTAAACATCTAGAACACAATTCTAGCACTTAATTTCGATCAAACAACACAAAAATGTACAAATCAAAGTGAATACAGTGCGTTCAACTCGTGAAACAACACTCAATAAAATTCTCAAATTCAAGAAAATTACAGTGCAAATCATGAAACAAGCTAAACAGACTCGATCGATTACACTTTTCTAAAAACCTAATAAAAAACAACTCGAAATTCACATAAAAACTCGAAATCGATCTGGACATCAAAGAACACAGTACGAACATTCTGAATTTTTTTGATTTCAATTTGGAATCTGCTTTGATACCAATTGTTATTCCCTGTTTTCTAGTTTCTAATCACAAACAAATCAACAAACAAGATTCAATCAAATTACCTGTTTGATTTCACTTTCAAATTTCAAGATTACAACCTTTCTCTCTCAAGAACTCTCTCTCTCTCTACAGATCTCTCTTAAACGAACTTTTTCTCTCTCAATGACTTCTTCATACAACTGAATACAACTCTTTGATACAACTTACTTACAAAGGAAATAAGGTATTTATACCCACAACTAAAAACAAGAAAACTAAACTACTAAAATACAAAAACAATACACTTTGACTTTTATTACAAAAGACTTTGACTTTAAAGAAAGTTGACTTTCTCAGCTTTGACTTCTTGAACTTTGACCTTCAGAATTCTTGATCTTGTATCCAACAGATTTATGCTCTAACACTTATTATCTTCGTCACTCCATTGTCTAATTTCTTTTGGAGCGTATCTTTCAGGGATAGCAGGAGTGGTGGCTGTGGCAAGGACTGCAGCTATAATCATAAATGGTTCATATGGACCATTTGCCACATACTCAAGTATAGTAGGATCTACACCTTCTAGAAACAGCATCATTCGATTTTTCCAGAGAGAAAAGTTGTCTCTGCTAAATCGAGGAGGTTTAGAGAGTGAACCATTGTCATAATAATTTGAGTTTGTATTTAATGCCATTTGAGAATAGTAAGAAAGAGAATAATGCAAGATCTTGTTTACGAGATTAAACAATCTGCTCTTATACCACTTGTTGGTCTCGAAGGTGCTTAACAAGTTTGTAGAAGGGGGGTTGAATACAAACACAAGTTTTCAGTTTAATAAATTGTTTATTGTAGAATTATATCACAATTTACAGTTTGTTGCGGAATAAGATTAAGTAAAACCTAATCTAAACAAACTTAAGAAACACACAGTTATTTGCACTAAGAAATAGAGAAGAAGGTTGAGGGAATATAGAAATCAAGGGTTTCTATCTTTGGTTTACTAAGAGAGAGAGGAATAGATCATCTTGAGAGAGAGTCTCAACCTTTCTATATATACTCTATGCATTAAATGCATGACAAGGTACTTTACACGTGTCACCTTTTGGTTGGTTGCAAGTCTCTGACTTTTGGAGACATGCTTTTGGCCGCATGGTCAATAGTGTAGTTCTTCAGAGTTGTTGTACGACTTTGACAGAGGTATGTCTCTTCTGACAGTTGTACTTTTTGTGCAAGGATAAGACAAAAGAAACTTGGAGCATAAGCTTCGTGATCTTCAGTCGTTGAATATCTCTTCCTTTAGTGAGTTAAAAGGAAGTTCAGTGAGCGCTGAAGCTTTTCTTCAGATTTCTTTGTGTGATGTAGACTTGTCTTGTTTTCACTGATGTCCGCATCAAATCATGAGTAGACTTGTCGTTTCTTCAGCAGCTTTGTCTTTGATTTAGCAGTGAACATCTTTGTCGCAAAACTTGTCTTCAGGGATTATGTCTAACAGATAATAATGAAACTATCAGCAATACTGAACATACTCAGTATTTACTCGCTGATGGTGAAACACTAATACATACAGATGTTAAACGTAATTTTCACTAAGTAAATCAGGGAGTCATTATCAAATCACTGAGAGAGTTTGGATCAACAGAGGCTCTGGTGCATATCTCTGGATTGGCTATCTCTAAACCTGTAGAGACTGAACACTTAATGCTCAGTTATTTCTAGCCTATGATTTTAGCTAAACTGGTTGTAACCGACCATAATTACTAATAATTTGCCATCATTGTCATTTCAGTTATTTTCCTATTTTACGAATGAGACTAGTATATATATACCATATATACTTATGTTTTAGACTTATGATTTTGAACAATCTTTATATACTCTCCAGCAAATTTGCTCTCATTTTTGTACCTAAAAACGATAGTGTTCTTGAGTCTTATCCCAGATTGGATTTTGTGCAACCCAGGCATAGGGTTGAAATACCAATTCGAAAAGTGATTTTACACGATTCTTGTAGATCCCAGTACAGTGTAATCAGCAGCAAATAATATCAAAGATGAACAATTATATGACCACAACTACTAGTCATATGATTAATATGAAATCAAAGGGTTACAGGTTTACAGAAAGAATTTCTGATCTGAGAGAGTAAACCTATAGACTAGTGTTATGAAAATAATGAGACTAACTCGAAAATGAAAGTAAATCAGCCTTTATATACATAGGCTTTACAACCAATTGGGCTTATGGGCTTTTAGGCCCAACAAGCTAATAACTATTGTTAACTTGACAAAATATACCCTGAACTTTTATTTAACAAATATTTAACCCTAAAAATCTCCCCCTTTAAATAGAAGTTGAAAATCACGCCAGTTTGGAACATAAATCTTTCGAAAACCAAAGTTAATCTCGAAATATCGAATTTGAGTCCTGTACTCCAGTCGCTCTTCAATTACACCCAGTGCTTCAAGTACAAGTGGCTTGTATTTAGGATCCAAAGACTGAACCCCTTTTTCATTTTGGTCAAGTGCATGCTTCAACTTGTCTTTCAGCAACATTAATGTACCGTCGCAGAATCTGGCAATCTGATTAAAACGTATGAACCGCATAATACCTTTGTTGTTTACATAAGTCATGCCAAACTCTGGAAGCTTTATCACAGTAAATGCAGGTACACTCTGGGCATCAGACGGAATCTTCAAATTAGGCTTGAGCAGATTTATCTTTGGCTGGTCGCTTTCTAACCCGATCTGAAAGTCTTCCACCGAGGCAAGTTTCATCGCACACTTCATATACCTCTTTACAGTCTCGAGTGCATCAATGACTTCCCCAGGTCTGATGGTTCTGGTCTTTAAGTCTCGAAGAATAAACAGCAGATCTTGTGGTTCAAGGCACGGAAAGTCAGCTTCAGAAAAACAATACTTCTGACCATCTTCTCTCGTTACCATGAAGTCTGAATACTTTACTTTCATGAAGAAGGCAGATTGAATCCGGTCAACTAATGTAATCCTAAGCTTTGTCTTGGAGTGCTTGCCTTGAAACTTCTTATACACGAATACAAGCTCACGCTGCTTTTCCTTGTTTTTCACAGACTGTAGACCATGAAGTACAACTTCGTCATATGAACGAATCCAGTGGGCAAAGATCTTCTTTTGGCTTTCTTCAAGGAAAGGAACTTTGATTCTGACTCTTTCCTACTTGGATGGATGGACAGGCAGAGTACTTTTTGTTTCCATAACTGGTGACGCTGGAGGAGATCTGACGGGAATATCTGATTCAAGAAGATCAGGGTTATCAACAGAATAAGTCAAAAGTGGAACCGCAACAGAAGTCTGATCGTGTGGCTGATAATCCGGATGAAGAATCTCATCTATTTCGGCTTGCATGACTATCAGCGCTCGTTCAGTGTTGGCACATTCTTCTGTCGGTTCAGAGACTTCATAAGGATCAAGAATTAACGCCCAGTCTTCAGGTACAATCGGAGAACCTTCATCAAATTCCTCAGGCTTTTCAGCCCTTGGAATATCATACAACACTAAATCCATACACCGTTCCCGTTCCTGTCCCTGCCCTTGCCCTTCTGATCGAGTACCAGAACCCGAAACCTGTTTCGTTCCCACTTGAACTGTTTCCACAGACTGTATCTCCGGTTCTGTTAGGCATTGGCGCTTCTCCCCCTCATGGTGATGAGGATCATCCTGATCATCATGCCGACGCTTGAGCCTGTCTGCCTGGCCACGGCAGGTGTCTTCCACTACTGATAGGTGTTCAGTCAATACAACTACGGTTTGCTGTAGAGACTGAAGCATGGCTTGTTGGAGCTGGAAGGCTTCTGGAGATATGATGGGTTGGGGGGGTGGGGTAGGTGTGGATGCTTGAGCACGTAGAAGCGATAGAAGATCGGCATCCTGGGAGGATTCTGTTTGAGATTGGGCAAGAAGCGTGGCAAGTAGTATGGATTTTAGGTCCTCGATTGACATCTTGGTAGCGGGAATGAAAGGTGGTGGTGTAGGAGGTAGTGGTTCAGGCTCAGTCGCTGGACCTTTGCCTTTGATCATACGTTTCAGTGAATCTACCTCCTCTCTCATCATGGTTTGGACAGCCTTTAGGGAGCCGTCCATATATTCCCTTGAGACGAACTCAGTTGGGGTAACTCCTGGGTCACTTAGACTTCCAGTTAAGGTTGCGACTGCAGAAGTCGAACCGCCTACGTTCACAGTTGGCGTGATGATAGCTGTGGTAGGACTTCCACCCAATCCTCGTAAACCAACCGAAGTTCGAGTTACTATAGGTGTTCCGGTTGGGCCACGAAGGCCTTCAGCAGTAGCCGAGAAAGGAACCCGTGTCCTAGGAATAGGAGAAATTATATCAAACGGCTCTAGACTTTGTGCACCGAAAGAAGTCGAGAACGGGGGATGTTGTTCTCTTGTTTCAATACCGGAACTCTCCAAGTGAGAGACCGGTAGCTTTTGTGCTATATCCCTGTGTGAAGCTGAAACCACCATCTGTTGGGAGATGGCGGAGTGGCTGGGTGGGGTGTGCAGTTGCGCCGCTAGGTCCACGGCGGCTTCTTCAATATCCTATCTAAACACATGAGACTGGATAGTAGATGTGGCTACCTGGGTGGATGTGGCTAAGGGGGGTACAACCGTTGATGGTTGCCCTGTCACTCGTGAACGCTCATGATGCATCTTGGTCCTCCTTTCCTTCTCTCTACTCACCTATAAATTTTCAACTGATACTCCCTCCGTTCTCCTTGTCTCTCCAGGCGAGGGCTGATTATCGTCACCATCAGAGTCAGAAGACTCTTCATTTGATTCCGATACGTTGGTGGCTGGTTCCGACTGACTGCCGGATTGATCTGCTGCCTCCTCATAGGCGGTGGCAGCTTCCGACTGAGTGCCGGAAGTACTTGTTTCCTCCGCAGACTCGGTTGCGGTTTCAGCAGTTGTTTCCACTTCCGATGCATTGGCAGAAGAGGACTGAACGTTGGTGGATTCAGTAGTTGTGTCTTCTTCTACCATCGGAGAGGTCGCCCGTGGCGGGGTAGGCGATCGTCGTGAAGTACTGGCTTGTCTCGATCCAACGGCACTACCCTCTCCAGTTCCCCTCACAACGAATTCGCTCGTCACACCTGGTCCGGAAGCCCTAGCTATCCGGACTCTACCACCTCTCGTACGGAGACGCGGACCCTCACGCCTCTCAGGTTGTGCTCCATGGGCAGGTCCTACCGGTTCTGGTTGGACCATAGGAGTTGGAAGATTGTTTGTGTGCCTATACGCTATAACACTCTGTGCCGAAGGACGAGCATAGGCCAGCAACCTGACTGGGATTTGTCGGGCGACGATACCTTCTGGATCTGGGCGTGCTGGTATCTTGCGAGTCGGGTGATGCGGACCAGTAGGGTGCGTGGAACGGCGAGGTATCTCGGGATACAAATTCATGTAGCTTCTAATGATCAGCTGGAGAAACCTCATATAAGGTATGAAGTGTTGTCTCTTTGTCGCGTTCGACCGAACTTTTTGAACAAGGTCGTACCATAGGAAATCGGCGAAATCCGCGTGGCGGTGGAATGCCACTAAGTGAAATAGGCGGAGAATGTGAATACTCGTCTGGTCGATGCCTTTCGTGATAGCCGAAAGACATCGATTGAGGTAAGTAAACATGGTGTACCAGATAGTGGAAAGGTACTTGCGGTTGAACCCTGATGGAAGACGTAGATCTGCGCTGTATCCTAGGGACACGATGTCAGCACATAGAGTGGCGTCCGATACTAGCGGGTCAAAGCTATTTCGCCCCTGGACTGAACCGGCGGTTGGTAGATGAAGAAATTGTCGGAAAAGATCACAAGTGAGGAGCACAGGTGTGTGATCAATTCGACCTTCCAGATGGAATTCACCGACGGCCTCCAAGGCATGTAGAGATTTCCAGAGCTGTTGTAAGTATAATAGTGGCACTTCCGCTGTCTCCGTTAGAGCATATGATAGAGGATGCCCACTGAGGATCTCGATGATGACCAGATATTGAATGGCAGGTTGGGTTACATCGAGATGATAGTTGTTGGGTGTGAGCTGAATGAACTGATCCTCGGGAACAAGTTCGGCATCGGCGATTGGATCAATCGCGGGTGGTGGGTTTTGCGCCATTATACCTGTTAAGAATTAATCGGTTAGTACTCAGGTATATGTAAAACAAGAATGTCGTTGGAGTTACATGGCCATGATTTAAACCACAAGCTACACGAACTCCTAAATACTGGAAAAACAAACCCAATTCGTGAAATAGGGTCTGTAACCAATTCGCGCAACACCACTTAAAATTGATATCACCACAAAGGTGCCGAAACTCGAACTCGCACAAACACCACGTGCACAAACATGTATATATATAGATATTAGCAATTAAGACACAAACCCCTTAAACCAAAACACCAAGACTACACAGGGAGTTCCAAAGGGCCGGGATAGGGAATAGACCGGTATTGTCCTCGACCGGTAAAGGTCTTAGACCGGGATAGGAAAAAAAACCTTAGACCGGGAAGGGTCTTTGACCGATAGGGCTTACAACCGGTAGGGGCATTCGACCGATATGGGCATTAGACCGATATGAACATTCGACCGGTAGGGTAATTCGACCGATAGGGTCATTTGACCGGTAAAAGCATTCGACCGGTATATACCTATTGGAACGATGAAATCTAGGTCGAAGAAAAACAATCCCAAACGACCGGGGAAATCGAATCGACACTACCAGAGTTAAAATCAAACCCTAAGATCGATTCAAACTAACACCTATCAATCGACCAACCGCTTGAAAACATAGAAATATGAGGATATTAGGGTCGAACATGTGATCGATAAACGATAGCGAGAGAGAGCGACGAGATCGAGAGAGATAACCAGAGCGTCGGTCGAAAGTTTAGAGAGAGATTGAGAGAAAAGATCGATAAGAATAGGTTGAAGGAAAGGATGAAGACCGGGGTTTTAAATACCCCGGTCGAAGAGTTTGGGTCGCACGGATTGGTTTATGGGCCGAGGAAGGGAGTTGGGCCGGGCCGAGGATGGGGTGTGGGCCGGGCCGAATAGAAACAAACCAACCAAACCAACTATTTTTGGGATTTTACTTTTTATAAAACAAATAACTGAAAATAAAAATATTTTTGTATTTTTATATTTATAAGGAAAACCAAGTTAAAAAAAACTTAACTAAAAAAAAAAACTTTGAAGAAAAAGAACGAACGGACACAACTAAGGAAGAACACATTTAAAAAAAAAACCTAAGGAAAAAAGATTGCAACCTAAAAAAACGACTCCTAAGAAAAAAAAAACTGAGAAAGGAATTGCTCCCCCTCGAACATGGAAACCCTTACGAGACAGAGCTCCCCCTCGACTATTACCGCGAGGAAATCGAAACGCAGGAAAGACCTTACATGCTCCCCCTTGAATGGAGGACTAGAGAACCTTACCAAAACATCGTACAATCGTGCTCCCCCTGAACACATGAACATCTTCTAAAGACCACCACAAACGACTTACGCTTTCAGATAACACCCGGAGAAACTGCAAAAATAAACATGAAAACACCACGAAGAAAAAAGAAAAACACACGAGAAAAAAAAATAGAAACAAACGAAATCTACTTTATTGATACAGAAGTTTGAAATTGACACAGAACTTAGCGAGTAAAATTCAATAACCAAGGAGTGTGGATCGGAGCAACCAGAGACAAGTCACTGGGGCATTAGACACAGTCATTCGATATTGAATGAAACTCGATTAGGTCTGTGAAAGAATCAAACCTTCAGATTTAGCATACCGAGCTTGGACACAAGATAATTAAAGCATTTTTCGTCCAAGGCTTTGGTGAACAGGTCTGCTAACTGATGCTCTGTATTAACAAAGTAGAGTTCGATGGTACCTCGTTCCACGTGGTCTTTTATGAAGTGATATCGCACATCAATGTGCTTCGTCTTCGTATGCGGGACTGGATTGCTAGATATTGCAATGGCGCTCTTGGAGTCACAGTAGATGGGGATCCTCGAGTAGTTAAATCCATAGTCTTTCAGCTGGGTGAGTATCCAGATGACTTGAGAGCAGCAACTGGCGGCTGCTGCATATTCGGCCTCAGCGGTCGAGGTGGACACGCAGTTTTGCTTCTTCGAAGCCCAGCTGACGAGACGATCTCCCAGGAACTGGACATGACCGAATGTGCTTTTCCGGTCCAATATGTTTCCAGCATGGTCAGCGTCCGAGTAGGCTGTCAATTCAAAAACTGTCTCTTTTGGGTACCATAAACCAAGATCAGCAGTACCTTTTAAATATCGGATAATACGCTTAACCGCAGCTAAGTGAGACTCTATAGGTTTCGACTGAAATCGTGCACATAGAAATGTCGAGAACATAATATCTGGCCGGCTCGCCGTCAAGTACATCAGAGAACCGATCATACCTCTATAAGTTGTAGCATTCGCATCCTTTCCATCATGATCGGTGTGTAGCTTTAAACTAGTAGACATGGAGGTTTTCATAGGTGAAGAGTTTTCCATCTGGTATTTCCGAAGAATATCCGAGATGTATTTAGATTGATTAATGAAAATTCCTGTTGCTAATTGTTTTACTTGAAGACCCAGGAAAAAATTCATTTGCCCCATCATGCTCATTTGAAAATGTTTACTCATTAAGGCTGAAAAGTTCTGACAATACTTGGGGTTTGTGGAGCCAAAGATTATGTCATCAACATTAATCTGTACAAGAATGATATCTTTCTTTTCTCTTTTAATAAATAGGGTAGTATCAATCTTACCTTTAGAGAAACCAGATTTAATCAAAAAGGATGAGAGAGCGTCATACCAGGCTCGTGGCGCTTGCTTAAGACCGTATAAGGCCTTGTCAAGAAAATAAACGTGATTCGGAGATTCAGAACTCACGAAGCCTTCGGGTTGCGAGACATACACTTCCTCTTTAAGAACGCCGTTCAAGAACGCAGATTTCACATCCATTTGAAAGACGATGAAATTCTTGTGGGCGGCGTAGGCGAGGAACATGCGAATAGCTTCAATGCGTGCAACCGGTGCAAACGTCTCCTCGTAATCTATACCTTCTTGTTGGCGATATCCTTTAGCCACTAGACGCGCTTTGTTCCGGACAATGATTCCATTTTCGTCCTTCTTGTTCTTGAAAATCCATTTCGTCCCAATCACCGTCTTGTTCTTTGGCCGGGGAACAAGGCGCTACACTTTGAGGCTCTTAAATTGGTTGAGTTCCTCTTGCATAGCGATCACCCAGTCTGGATCATTCAACGCTTCGGAGACAGTGGAAGGTTCGATACGGCCGAGGAACGAAGAAAATAAACAGTCGTTTGCAGTAGTAGATCGAGTCTGAACAGGTGTCTTGGGATCACCAATGATATGATGTAGGGGGTGAACTCGAGTCCACTTGGTGGTGTGTGGAAGAGGTTGATATGTCTGTTGAGAAGTATCGGGGTCCACATAACCACCGGGGGGTAAATCCTGAACTGCTTCGAGTAATGATGGCCTGTGAGGTGTAAGTTCCTTATTTGGAGTCGAGAGTGTAGCAGAGGACGACTCAGCAGGAGATGCATTTAGAGCAGTTTCCGGGATTGCCGGAACGGGAACTTCAGGAGTACTTTCCACAGGTGTTGGTTCAGGAGGGCCTACTATTGCCGGTGCGACAGTAGGATCTTGGATAGGAGGAGTATCACTCGAGCTCGGGAATGCAGAATCATTGTCAGTAGATGATGGAGCACCAGGCGAGGATGGGCCATCGGAGTCGGTTGGACCAGTGACTTGTGTTTCTTCTGGTGCTTGAGGAGCATTCCTATTACAAGACATAGTATTAGACTTAATATTAAATAAGTCATCATAGAAATACTCAAATAGTAAATCCAAATCAGAAAGGTGTGCTCTTGACGTAGACGCATGATTTGGATCTACTGGAGATTGTGTAGCTCCTGAACGAACTTGTCCAGAAGCTAACACATCAGTTAAAGCGGGTTCTGAACTGAGGTGTTCAGAAGCCATATCAGCGGCCTCATCAAAAGTCACGTTCACACTCTTAACGACGGTCTTTGTCCGTTTGATGTAGACACGGTAAGCTTTGGCCTGCTGGGAATATCCAATGAACACTCCTTCGTCCGCTTTGGGGCTGAATTTTCCGAGATCATCCCTGTCATTCAGTACGAAGCATGTGCAACCGAATGCATGAAAATAGTTGATGTTCGGGATGCGTTTGTTGATGATCTCGTACGGTGTCTTGTTGAACCGCTTGTTGATTATAGTGCAGTTTTGAGTGTAGCAAGCAGTAGCAACTGCTTCTGCCCATAAAAATAGCGGTAGTTTGGACTGAGATAACATCGTGCGAGCTGCTTCGACAAGAGTTCGATTCCGGTGCTCTACTACCCTGTTTTGCTGAGGAGTGCGAGCAGCTGAGAAAGTATGCGTTATGCCCACTGAAGTCAAGTAACCGGTGAGCACTTGATTCTTGAACTATGTGTCGTTATCCGTCCTTATGGTCTGAACTGATAGGTTGAGACTGACTTGAATACTCTTCAGGAGAGAGATAATCAATTCGGGAGTTTCATCCTTTGATCGGAGGAATCGGACCCATGTGTAGCGAGAAAAATCGTCAACCATCACCAGGACATACTTCTTATGATTGATGCTTTGGACGCGCATCGATCCACATAAATCCATGTGAATGAGTTCAAGGGACCGTGAAGTACTAGGAGTGACTTTAGGCTTGTGAAAAGCCTTCTTCATTTTGCCCATTTCGCAGGCAGCACACAAATGATCTTTTTCGAATTTAAGATCAGGCATTCCCTTAACGTGACTACCGAGCACCAACTTGTTGATAGTCTTGAAGTTTAGGTGCGAGAGTCTACGATGCCACAACCAGCTTTGTTCGGCAGAGGCTTTAGACATTAAACAGACTTCCTTATCTGCTTTCAGAGACGAGAGGTCAATCGTGTAGAGGTTGGAGCGACGCGTTCCAGCAAGGATTTCTTTTATGTCTTCAGTCCGAATGCTGCACCGCTTGGCTTTGAAAGTGACCTCTAGATCCTTGTCGCAGAATTGATCGATGCTGAAGAGATTGTGACCAAGGCCTTCGACATAGGACACTTTCTTAATCGTGAGATTATCCTTGACGATATCTCCGTAACCCCTGATGGGAGAATAATGATCGTTCCCAAACCTTACATTACCACAAAACTTCTCGGTGAAGTTTGTGAGTAGCTCCTTTCTTCCGGTCATGTGCTTGGAGCAGTCTGAATCTAGATACCACACATGACCGTCCTGCAAAACAAGTTATTTCTTTGTGCCTCTTGTGAGCCTTCTTTCCATCTTCAACACATTTCTTACCTTCAGACTTCTCTTGATGGTCACGGCGAGTGGAAAACCTTTGCTTGTTGGAAGATTTGTTAAAGAACTTCCTTTTCTGGAATTGTTGAGTCAAGAATACCATAGCTTCTTTCATCTTAGTGAGTTCAGAATCCGAATCACTATCAGGATCTTCGGGTTCAGACTCACTTTGCACTGGCTTCTTTTCAGACGAACGACTGACAGACTTCACCCTTTTCTCATATACGAGTGCTAACGGATCAACTACCGGTTTTTCTTCAGCTTTCTGATTCCCCATTAGTTCCATAACTTCCTCTTCTTCCTGGAGCAGCATTTCATAAAGTTCATGTAGATAAAGCTTCTCCAGGGTCTGAGTATGACGAATATGAGAAACGAACGGTTTCCATTCAGGCTGGATGTTGTTCATAAACTTGATGTTGTTCTCAGTGTTCGTCTTCGTGATCTTGTTCTTCTGGAGATCATTCCGAAGCATGTTGAATCTTTCATAGGTTTCTGTCAGCGTCTCGCCTTTTTTGGCTTTGAAGCCATCATATCTGGTGATGCAGTTTGTCACCTTGAGCTGATTGTTGATGGCTCCCCATCATCATCTTCTCAATCTGGTCCCACATTTTCTTTGCAGACTCCTTATAACTGTCGATGCAAGCATAGATGTCGTTGGGTAGACTTTGTAGAAGATATGTCTTTGCTTGCTTTTCAGCATAATACAAATCCTTTTCTTGATTTGTAAAGTCACGGACAGATTTTGGAACATTGCGTGCAGGTCGACCTTCTTCTGTGTTTCCCGGTACAACTTTCATTGGCCAGTCTTGCGGCCCCTCTGTCAGACACTTGTAAATGGATTCATAGTTTGGTTTCGATTCAATGAAGTTCATGAAGCGATCGTGCCACTGAGGATATTCCCCTCGATAGAGAATCGGGGGCTTCTGATCCGAACCAATAGCTAACGCGTCTCTTGAATTCATCTTAAATCTCTTAACTTAAAAGCACTGTAACGATCGTGAGACAAGCAGGATGATCCAAACACAATAATAATAAAAATAAGTAGAATAGGACAAGGACCCGGTCTAGCAAAAGTTCGGTCGAACTGGGTACCGGTCAAGCAAAGGACCGGTAAAGGCAATGTACCGGTCAAGCAAAAGACCGGTATTGACAGAGTACCGGTCAAGCAAAGGACCGGTGTTGACAATGTACCGGTCAAGCAAAGGACCGGTATTGACAACGTATCGGTCGAACCAAAAGGACCGGTATTAACAACTTACCGGTCAAAGGACAAAGACCGGTAATCAGGGTACCGATCGAAGGAATGAGTCGGTCGAGTAAAGGACCGATAATGTCAAGGTACCGGTCGAATAAACGACCAATAATGACAATTCACCGGTCGAAACAAAGGACCGGAAAAGACTATGTCCCGGTCAAACAACCTATCGAACGAACCTGATAAATAACAACTTAAGAGATAGACCGATAAAATCAAACACCGATAAACAGATAAGCCCGATAAAATCAGTTAAAGACCGATAAAAACGAACAGATAAATCGACCGAAGAACACGATGAATCTGGAATTCGATCGAAATCAAACCCAGAAAACAACTTCGACAAACAACTAAGCAGATTAAAGTTTAAACACTCTTATGTAGATTAATAATCACACTCAGAAACTCTCATACCAATAACCACAAACAAATCGACCGATACAACTTAAATCCACAGTAACCTTTGACCCAACACAGATCGACTTTCAATAGGACCGATAATAACTTTTTCAGAAATCAATCGACCGATAAAACAAATCAACCCAGATTGTCAGAAATCAAATAGATCGATAAAACTCAGAAACAGATAATCACTTAAAACAGATAAAAGCGATTAACACAAATAAATGATTATAGGGTTTTAGACAAACCTTTTTCTAGATCAAACCTTTAGTCTCTTAGCTCTGATACCAATTGTAGATCCCAGTACAGTGTAATCAGCAGTAAATAATATCAAAGATGAACAATTATATGGCCACAACTACTAGTCATATGATTAATATGAAATCAAAGGGTTACAGGTTTACAGAAAGAATTTCTGATCTGAGAGAGTAAACCTATAGACTAGTGTTATGAAAATAATGAGACTAACTCGAAAATGAAAGTAAATCAGCCTTTATATACATAGGCTTTACAACCAATTGGGCTTATGGGCTTTTAGGCCCAACAAGCTAATAACTATTGTTAACTTGACAAAATATACCCTGAACTTCTATTTAACAAATATTTAACCCTAACAATTCTTAAGAAATCCGATCAACTGATCGATTGCATTGCCCTATTATCTCTAACAGTTTCTTCTCTTCTCCAAATTGTGTGCTTGGGCAATCTAAACAGAGGCTTGAGCAACTTTTCCCGCTACCTAAGATGTCCGGGAAGTCGCCCAAACCCTTAGATCCCCTCTTTTCCACTGAAAATTGATCCCTTAAGAACCCAAAACACAATCTTCCAAAGATCAATATCGAAACCTCGATAAATTCCCAAATTTCCAAAATATAAAATTTCATAAAAATACAGGTGTTGCACATTTATAGTAATGATATGGTCAAAGACATTTGCCACAAAAACATCTATAAAAGTCCATTTCTCTCAAAGGTGAACTTCCACAGGGAGTGGCCACATGTCCTCATAGATTCACCACTTTTACCAACCGAAGACTTGTCGACCGAACTAAGTAGATTTCAGGGAATTGCCAGTTGGAGAGAATGCTCAAATATCTTTGTAACACCACTTCCGGCCGACGTTTGACCCTTAGTCACAAAATCGTGCAAAACCCATATCTTAATGATTTTTTCTTCATTTTTATGAAAATTAATTGTGAGAAATGAGCAACATAGTGTATCTGTATATAGATAATTTACATATTTTTAAAATACTAGAAATTGTATTTTGTAATTATAAATTATCAATTTATAAATTAATTTTAATTTACATATCTGAAAGTATCTGAAGAATAATATATATATATATATATATATATATATATAATATAACAGAATAATTATATACTTTGTTTATTTTATGGGTAAAAAACAAATATACTTATGTATTTAAAATAAAACTCATTGGAACAACAAATGTTTCACCACCTCATATATCAAGATCGAGATTCAAAACATTCTATATAACATATAACATATCACATATAATATATATTTTGTTTGGGAGACGATTAATGCTCAGTAGGAGGAGTCCATATCCATCCTAAAGCCAGTCAAATGGATTTTAAAAGTTTAGAGTAAATTACACTTTTGGTCCTGTGGTTGTCACTCACTATCAACTTTGGTCCCTCTTTTAAACTAATTACAGTTTTGGTCACTGTGGTTGCCATTTTATTTCACCTTTGGTCCTTTGACTAACTTCTGTTAAACAAGTCAGTTAACTCAAGGGTATCTTGGTCTTTTTATCATTTTCACTTATTTTAAATTAAAAATAATACATCTATCTAGCACATAATATTGATATTATATACTATTAAGAAATAAATATATAAAAGTGGGTATGATTGTGGGACCCACCACTACCAGGTTCTCTTCCCTCTTCTTAATGTTGACCCAAATGGTTTTTTCCATCTTTGATTAACGCCTGCATATACATGTGAAAGTGAAACTCTACACCACTGCTAATCCATTGCTTCTGGTCATCTCCCTTCACTATGATCTTCGTCTCAAAGACCACCATCGCCAACGACATCTATAGTCAAGAGGCCATCATCATCTCTCTTTGTGTTTTGGATCTACTGTATGTGTTTTCATATTTGGATTTGGCTTTTGTATCAATATCCATATTTTAAGTTCAAATCTGATATGGTTTATGTATTTCTATGGACATTTATTTCTGGATTTAAGTTTGAAGATGCATTTGTTTCAATGTGTTTTATGGTTTTTTAGATCTGGATTTGTTTTGAATTTGGTAGGAAGGGTTTTGGTTAAGATTTGGGTTTGTTTCAAGCTTCGACTTGATGTTCTCTTCTCAACTCTCTATCTCTCTCCTTTGAGGAGCCATGATTCCCGACTTTTGACGGGATCCCCAATTTATCGATCAAATAACAAGTAAATTATCGCTCCATTTGAATTAGGTTTTGATGTTAGTTGGTGGTGACTTGATTTTTGGGTTACCTTGCTGAAGAAGATGAGAGGTGGAAGGGGTGGGTTTGTTGTCGGGGGGTGCTTAGGATGTAGCCGAGGTGGGTTTGTT
Organism: Arctium minus; assembly: GCA_954870635.1. NCBI lineage: Eukaryota > Viridiplantae > Streptophyta > Magnoliopsida > Asterales > Asteraceae > Arctium > Arctium minus. Next base: position 113,838,448 of record OX941080.1, on the reverse strand, counting down.
GTCGGGGGTGGGCTCGGGATGTGGCCGGAGTGGGAACTGAAAGGACCAGGGGGTTTTCAGGTGGGGTCTCAGTCAAAGAGGATAAAAAAAATTAAGAAAATAAGGAAAGAAATATTGAAAAGACCAAAATACCCCTGGAGTTAACATACCTTTTCAACAGATGTTACTATGAGGCACCAAAAGTGAAATAGATTGGTAACCACAGTGACCAAAATTGTAATTAGTTTAAAAGAGGGACTAAAGTTGATAGTGAGTGGCAACCACAGGGACCAAAAGTGTTATTTACTCTAAAGTTTATTTAATTAAAAAAGGAGTGAATTACACTCTTGGTCCTGTCGTTTGCTTAAAATTTGAATTTCGTCTTTTCTATCATTCATGGTCCTTTGAGTTAATACCACCAGTTAGCAATCGTTAGACCTAATCATTTGCCCTTCACATGAGGGATGAATCAATTTTTAATGGACCATCAAGGATGAAAACCAGATTTTGGTCAAACTATAGTAACCAAAAGTTTAGTTCACTCTAAAATTAATTGTGCTTCCCATGTTTCTTTTAAAAAAAATCTTCATTAAAAAATATTTTATATATCCAATCACAAAGCAATTTTTTAGATTAAAGTACATATTAAATAAAAATTGTTACATTTATTTAAAAAAACTATTAAATTATAGACAAAATAACTTTTACGTTAGAAAGTCTCAAGTTTAGAAAAACAAAAGAAATCATAAGGAATTCATATATCTTTTAAGTTGGACATAAATATGCAAAGAAAGTACTTAAAATTAACTATGTGAGATTATTAATATATAGTCAAACTACAAATACCACTCAAAAGTCAACTCACATTTACCAATAGACTTGTCAATTTTCAACTCATATTAAAGAATATATAAATTAATTAAAATAATACTTACTACGTCCCAAAATAAGTGTCCATATTTCCATTTAAATTTGTCCCAAGATAAGTGTCCGATTTCAAAAATAAATGATGAATCTCTCAAATCTAGCAATTCATTAATGTACAAATATTTAAGAGTTGTGAAGGAAAGAGAGAGAGAGAGAGAGAGAGAGAGAGAGAGAGAGAGAATTAATTAAAGGTAAACTTGTCATTTAGTTAACTAAAAAGTGTAATAATTATGCATGTGTAAAACTGTGTCATTTCTATTGTGGACATTTATTTTGGGACGGGGAATAGAAAAATAAAAATCCGCAAAACCGTAATATTAAGAAAAACTATAGTCAAATCCAACAAGAATAATGGTTAACTATATGAGCAACTATAAAGAAGATGGTTGTTGTCCAAAAATATAGAAAGCTGCTATATTTTAACTTTTTTTCCTTTTTTCCCTTTTTATTCCAAGAAGTAGATGAAATCCTTCAAGTTATTACATCTTTAATAATAATTTGATTATTATATCAATTTAGTTGTTGTATGTAACACCCGTGATCTTGGACGCTTTCGTTTATGTTTTTGGTGGTCGTTTGAACATTAAGATGGAAATTTGATGAGGTTATATATATATATATATATGGTGCAACTCATTTACATGGTGCAACCTTTGCAACCCCTCTATCCACCACATATTTTATGTAATTAAAAAAAGAAAAAAACTAAAAGTAAAATGTGTGGTGGATAAAGGGGTTGTATGAGTTGCACCATGTAGAGGGGTTGCCATAATAACCTACCTCTCTCTCTCTCTCTCTATATATATATATATATATATATATATATATATTTACTTCCTTAATATGCATTGCATTGAATACAAGTATTTAAAACATTAAAAAAAACTCTTAAGTGCATTTGATAAAGCATAGTATACAAGTATTTTATGCACGGATTTTAAAACGGGTTAATACCTAAGAGTACACTTCAGCCCATGCTTTTTAACCTCTCATTTCTCTTATTTCACGTCTCAGGCCATACCCTGTTGGAAGATTTCATACTCTTTTAGAGTTGTTCACGTCTCTTTCTACCTAATACTCGCTCCCAAGAAACGTATTCTACTTGCTACTGGCTCCCAAGACGAAATTGCATATAAATTTGGTTCATCTTCTCTTCTATCCAATTTCAATCTCTTCTCTTCTATCCAATTTCAATCTCTTCTCTTACAATAAACCCTAAACAGTGTGAGACGGAGAAAGAGATCGACCACCGTTGATCAGAGTTCTAGAAGCTATGTTTGTTAAGAAAACGACCAATCGGAGCAGCCATTAATGTAAGAACTCTCTTTCTTCTCTCTAAAATATCGTTTCTCTCTCTCTCTCTATGTATCTGTGTTTTGCAAGGTTAAATTCATACTTACGTTTAGTTTAACGAGATTTTGTGTTTGTTTCATTTTATGTGATGTAGGTGTGTGCTTCTGATTGAAGATGAAGTAATTTGAATGAAAAAAAAATCTAAGCATGAGTTTTCATTGGATTCTTTCTGCTCGTGCTTTTTCTCCCGGTAATTCCGATCTATTTGAGATTTTCTATGAATTCTCCTCTTTTGAATTTTTTTGTGTTGAGTTTGTTTTTTATTTAGTTGAAAATTGAGAGAGTAAAGAGGAGGAAGTTGAAGTTTCCTTACCTTTTTGGAGGTAAAATTATGTCTTCATATCTCTCTTTCTTAATATGTGCATATCTTTGGAATTTGTTTCGTTGTTAAGGAACGTGAACAGTTCAATTGAAAAAAACTTTATGCAACAGTTGAAATTTTGATATGTGATGAATTTGTTTCAGAACGAAATAATTTTGCTCACTGTATAGATCGATTTTTACGTTTCTACTGACTCTTGATGAAATTGAGTAGAAACAAAGAAGGTAGAAGAATGGTAACGTAAGAACTGACGTATTAATTCTTGATGTTTCGTGAATGTTATTGAATAATGGAATTGAAGTTTTCGTTGCCTGTATGTGTTGATCTTAGGTTTTGTTTACTTATATTGATATCTTATGATGTTTGATTTTTTGTAATTTTTATTTATTGGGTCAAAATTACGATTATTATGTTTCAGGATGATGTCTGATATGTGGCAACTTAATTGACGCATTGCACTTTTTTTAGTTTCTTTTCGTTACTTTAATTTGTCAAAAGTCGTTAGATTGAGTCTTTTTATGTATATTTTCGATTTTTACATTTATGGAGTTTAGGTAAATCAATGACCAAATTCACTTACCTTTTGATGCTAATTTGTGGCTAATCTCATGGTTTACATTGTTGAATTGAAAGCGCGTTTTGTGATGCTATAGGATGGAAATGAAGGAAGACTTATGATTTTGGATGAAGACAAAGCTTAATTGATTTGGTGATGTACTTGGAATCTTCCAAGTGATTGTTGTTGTTAAAAGTGGGACATATGGACCATTGGTTAAAGCCTTTGTAGTTTCTTCATCATTTTGTATCCTTAAAAACCTTATAAATAGGAGGGTCTTGCAACTTGTAAATCATCCCAGAATATCATTATCTCACTACCCCATAATCCCATCATTCCATTTTCTCCCATCATATATTCACCTCAAGCTACTTCATCTTTGTGAAAAGATGAAGTTTCTTCCAAGAACTTTCATCTCTTTTTATAATTAATGCATCAATCTTTTAGTATTTTTCTTCTTGCCATCTAAATTCTATGCATTTTAATTTACACTTTTACGTTATTGTAAAATCTTTATTTTTCGTCGCATCTTTGTTAACTTCGTCTAGCTCAAACTTTATTATTGATTTACGTTCTAAATTTTAGCCATCTTGATTTACTTTACTTTGTCGTAGTTCTCTTTTGTAACTAAGATTTTTTTACGTCTTTGTGGATTTTCGCATCGTAAGACAAGTTTAGCTTCTTGTAAACTTTTATTTGTCGTTATTTAGCACATGTCTTTCGCTTTTCTAAAAAATAAAATAATGCAAGTAAACCGAGCAATGATAGGTTGACAACCTTAGCTCGGGTGTGGGGTGAAGTTAAGATAAAAAGCCTATTTTGATGGTAGGAATTTGTTGATTAAGAACAAATTGTTCTAACCATTCATTCAAGGTTATATTGATAAAAATTACATCTCTTAACAAAAATATTAAAACGTTAAAGTTTGATGACCTCAGAAATGAGCCATCTTGAACACATCAGCTTGAACGATACAGAGGTAGGCTCGAGAGAGTTACTTAGAACCAAGGAAACTTGTTTCATTCCGTACAACTTACAAAAGGGATAGATTGTGTCATTGCCAAGACTTTGCTTTATTTTGGAAACATTAAAGTTAGTCCATGGATGCGTGCCTTTCTCAACCTCGAAAGAGTGTCTTATACAAGTTGATGGTTAGATAAGATGGATTGTTTGTCACGAAATTCTATCCGATTTATTTGCTTTGAAATCTTAACGAATCCCTACACCCTTGCTTCATTTTTAATTAATTGTAATCACAGTAGTTTGTAATCAACCAACCCAACAATATTTCTTCAAAATCGCCATCGAAAATCATTTCTTTTTTGGACTTTGATTTAAATCTTTTACTCCTTTACAGGGATCGATACTCGGTATTTTACCGTTTTATTACTTGTAAAAGACGACAATGGATTGAGAAATGTATACTTGCATTATTCTCCATTTTGTGTAAAGTCTGAGAGGTTTATTGTAACACCCCCACCCCGAGATGGGAAAGGAGATTACATTTAAACTTAAAACCATCTACTAACAGAAGCATACAGAGCATTATTAAACCTTAATTAAAATAAACACCATCAAAATAACAATTGTTTCAAACAATACATATTTTTCCTCCAATACTTGTTTCAAAACATTAACAAAACCTACAAATTCAATTCAACAAACCTTTTAGATACTTGGACCCCTTACTCCTTAGTTTATCCTTGAATACATGCCGCGAATAAAGAAATGTGGTTGAGCCAAACGCTCAGTGCACGGATACAATAGATAACAAACGAATAACCAAACCCATTACCGAATATAATAAAAATCTGAATTTTGGACACGAGAATCGAATTTTTGAGTGTTCGTGAAAGCTGGATTGAGTATAATTCATTCCAAATCTAACTTAAACAACAAATTGAAATACCCCAAAACAAAGAAAACGAAATCAAAAGAAGTTAGACCAAATGACTCAAATTTAATTGCTTAATCAAAATTCATACCAAATTTGAATAAATCCAAATTCATTATATCGAGACAGTAAATACCAAATATATTCAACTAAATACCAAACGAATACCAAACGAATCTGAGAAGCTTAGAACTGTTAAAAATCAAAACAAATATATTCAATTAAATACCAAACGAATCTGAGAAGCTTAAATTAAACCATATTATAAGATTGCATACTGAGCTCAAACAAATAATCGCATACACTTGTGTTTCATGTCACACATAGACAGATACAACAAGTGTCAGACATAAGCCACACAGGCACATACATTGGAAATGCACATCCAACTGTACTAAATAATGTGAGATGCGGTGTTGGGCACTACGCCGTCATCCATCCTACAAACAAATCAAATATGCTAGGGCCGACCCATACGCCTCCTGAAGAAAATCACCCATCACACCATGGTCAGCTCTCATCAGAGCACAAAAATAAATCGAAAGGAGACGTCGTGGACTGATCACACCTCCACGGTTGGTGTCACGCCATCGGTGCCACAATGACGTGCCTATGGTACCCCCATAGGTGGTTAGTAGCTCGGTATACTTTAACGCATAAACTTCAAAAGTATGTCACAACACATGTGATCACACTAGATGAATAGAAAATCATACTAATTACAAAACGAATCAAAAAGGCATTTAATTATACAAAAATAATGACTCTCTTTAAAAGCTTTATTTTTCGAACAAACTAAATTGAAAAACCTACGAATCGGAAAAGAGTTTGAATGACATGAGTGTGTACGAACCCTTACAAAATATATGAACAAAAAAACGTATGGTGAATCAAATCCAAACATAGACCATGAATTTCACCCTGACAACTCTTCAAAATTGAGTCGTATTAGTTTCAGCACATTACATGTTTACAAATCCAACAAATTGTTATATTTCCATTAGGTTTTAGAAACCTATATCTAAACAAAAGTTTTAAATAAACGTCTTAGGATTCCAATGTATCAAGAATGAACTGAATCAAATTTAAAATAGATTTTTCACGAATTTTTGAAAAATGTTGTGTTGTTTTCGTCTAAAACGAGAACATTTTCGGAACACCTAGATTTTAGACTCCTTAGCATAAAAATCACAGTTTGCTCGTGTGACAATAATTTGTAATAGACATCTCCAGGTTTTCAAAACCTTATCGTATGCATTAATCCGATGATCACATTGCTTATACCCCAAGTCTCTTTTGTCTTATCTATGCACACATAGTACGAGTGTCAGAAAAGACATACCTCTGCAATATTTCGTACAAAAACTCCAATATCTACATTGTTCATCATACGGCCAAAAGCATGTCTCCATAAATCAGACGCATGCAACCAACCATAGAAGGACACGTGTAAAGTACCCTGCCATGCATTTAATGCATAGGGTATAAATAGAAAGATCAAGACTCTATCTGAGTGTTGCCTTCAACCTTCAATCTTTCTAAAAAATATAGAAACCCTTGTTTTCTATTTTCTTTCAATCCCCATTCTATAATTCTTGTGCAACCATCTTAGAGTTTCTTAAGTTTGTTTAGATTAGGTTCTTACTTAATCTTATTCTGCAACAAACTTGTAAATTGTATTTTGATTTATCAATAAACAATTTATTAAACTTTAAATTTTGTGTTTGTATTCAACCCCTCCCCCCCCCCTTCTACAAACTTGTTAAGCACCTTCGGGACCAAGAAGTGGTATCAGAGCAAGTTGTTTAATCTCATAAACAAGATCTTGCTTTATTCTCTTCCTTGTTATTCCAAATATGGCACTCAATACAAACACTAACTACTATGATAATGGTTCTCTCTCAAAACCTCCTCGATTTAGTAGAGATAACTTTGCTCTCTAGAAAAATCGAACGATTCTATTTCTAGAAGGTGTAGATCCCACTATACCTGAATATGTAGCAAATGACCCTTATGAACCCTTCACAATCATAGATGCAGTTCCTGCTACTTCCACCACTCCTGCTGTCCCTGAAAGATATGCTATTAAAAAAATAAGACAATGGAGTGATGAAGATAAAAAGAAAGATGGTTTAGATGCTAAGGCAAAACCATTATCTCTATGGCTCTGCCTGATGAAGCCTTTCATTCCATCATGCATCTGAAAACTGCTAAAAAATGTGAGACACTATATGTGTTCAATATGAAGGTACCACTGAAATCCAAGAAACCAGAAAGATTAATTTGGTAAGACAATATGAAAGTTTTATCTGTGGTAAGAATGAATCCCTATCTGATGTTCACCAGAGATTTAATTGTCTAATCATTGATCAAAGGACTGTTGGTAGGACCTTTTCTAACTCTAAGGTCTTAACTAAATTCTTGGAATGTCTTCCTGAAAGCTGGGACAGTTACTCAATGTGTCTTAAGCTGACAAAAGACTTAAATTCTCTCTCTCTCAGCACCTTATATGGAATATTGCTCAACTATGAGCAATCAAATCTTCTAAAGAAGAATCTTATAAAAGATTCTAAACACTCCAAAAGCACTCCTATCGCTTTAGTCTCTTCAGAGATCATTCTATCTCAGCGATCTACTCTCACTATCACTGACTGAGATTTTGACTCTGAGGAATTATCAGACGCTAATCTTTCAGAGTTTGATGAATCCTTAGCACTCTTGAAAAACTCCTTCAAAAGATTTGCAAGAAAGAGCAATTTCAAAAGAAATAAGCCTCTCTCTATAACTGACAAGCCAAAATCAACCTTTGTTGATAAGGCTACTGTTACTTGCTTTAACTGTGAAAAAGTTGGACATTTTGCAAGTGAATGCAGGTCAAAGAAAGTTTTCAAACCTTCTACCTTCTAGGAAAACTAGCGATACCAAATACCTTAAACTGAAAGAAAAATATCAAACGCTGAAAAACTTTAAGAGAAAAGGTAAAGGTCTTATCGCTGAAGAGCATGACTGGGCTAAATCAGAAGAATCGAGTTATGATGATGAAGAAGTTGCTAATCTCTGTCTTATGGATGAGATTAATGAAGAAGTGGAAGAACCAACAGAAACTTCCATGAGTTACATCTCCACTCATGTATCAATCTCTACTAATCCCTCTCTTTCTGAAGCTGAGAGAAGTTGCACAGTAGATGTGTTGACAATAGACTTGTACAAGGAACTAAATGGCAAAACTCTAACTGAAAACAAGAATATTGATTTAACTGAACAGTTAGAGAAATGTCATGAAAGGATCAAAGAACTAACCCTTCTAGAGGAAAGTTTAAAAGATCATGTCACTGTCAATGAAATTATCAGCATTGAACGCGAACAAGCCATCGCTGCTTTAAAAGCAGTAAAGGCAACTGTTGAGGGATGGTGTAAATCTTCAACCAAGATCACTGAAATTATCAGGGCTCAAATCCCTGCTAATGACAAAACTGGTCTAGGTTATCATCCTGAAAAGGACGAATCTAGCAGAGACTGTTCCATGCTTAAGTTTGGAATGTTTGTCTCTTCTATCCCTAACACTTCTTCTACTCAATGCTCTTCGTCTTCCAATCTTATTATTGAGGACTTATCAAAGAGCTCTAAGCTCGCTGATAAAGGGAAATCCATTTCTCATCATCCTCATAAGGCTATCAAGAAAGCTAAACTGAAAGTCTCTTCCAAACCTTCAGTAAATCAATCTTCTAGCTCTAGAACTAATATCTCTCAGAGATCAACTCCAAAGCTGAAAATTGATATTAAGCCTAAGAAATCCGAAGAACTGAAAGTTCCTCCAAAATCTTATGCCAAGGGCATTCTTGGATCTAGCCCTGCTCATCTCAAGTTTTCCAACTCAACTTCTCATAGTCTTAAGGCAAATTTCGTCTATAGAAAATGCCATCACTGTGGACTTACTCACCATATTGCTAGTACTGCCACAAAAGCTGAAAAGACAGCTAAAGTGAAGATGATTACCTCTAAGGCTAAGAAGGTCACCAAAGCTGAGAAATCTGCTAAGGTGAAAAATGTCACTAAGGTTAATCAAATAAACAAAGTGAAGGTTACCACTGAAGCTAAATCTTCAAATGTCGTGAAGATTGTTGAACCTTCCATCTCCACTAACACTGCTGGACCCATTGAAAAGTGGGTACCAATCAAAACTTAATCTTCCTTATGTTTGCAGGGATCGAATGGTATCTGGTATTTAGATAGCGGATGCTCTCGACACATGACTGGACAAAAAGACCTTCTCACTGAATACAAGAAAGATAAAGGTCTCTCAATGACCTTTGGTGGAAATGGAAAAGGCTATACCAGAGGGTTTGGTGTTCTCAGCAATGGGACAACTACCTTCAGAAGAGTCGCTTACGTAGATGGACTGAAGCATAACCTCCTAAGCATCAGTCAGCTATGTGACAAAGACTATGAAGTTCGCTTTTGCAAGAAAGCATGTTCAGTGATGAATGAAAAAGGGGAGCTCGCTCTTAGTGGTTATCCTATGGAAGATGTCTATGTAATAAACATGGACTCTACTACCACGGAAAACGTTTGTTTTCTCTCTAAGGCCTCCTCAGATGTCAACTGGTTATGGCACAAAAGGCTATATCATATCAACTTTAAAACACTGAATTATCTCTCCTCAAAAGAACTAGTCTCCGGTCTTCCTCAACACTCATATGCCAAGGAATCTCTTTGTTTAGCATGTGAAAAAAGAAAGAAGACTAAAGATAGTTTCAAATCAAAACAAGTTTCCTCAGTGACATGACCTCTTCAACTCTTGCATATGGATTTATTTGGCCCTATCAATATCCAATCCATAGTTGGAAAGAAATATACACTTGTCATTGTAGATGAATACTCTCGCTACACCTGGGTAATCTTTCTTCGCTGCAAAAGTGACACTCCAGAAGAACTGATATCTTTTGTTAGAAAGATGGAAGTGTTGAATAATCTAATTGTTCGCTCGATAAGAAGTGATCATGGAACTGAATTCAAAAACAATTCCCTGAATAACTTCTTTGAAAGTAAGGGAATTTCACACAATTTCTCCTCTCGGCAAAATGTTGTCGCTGAAAGAAGAAACTGAACGATCATTGAAGCTGCATGATCAATGCTCAGCGATTCTCATCTTCCAACTCAGTTTTGGGCAGAAGCTGTCAACACTGCTTGTTTTACTCAAAACAGGTCTCTGATAGTAAAACGTTTCAGTAAAACAACCTACGAACTCTTTCATGGAAGAAAACCTTCTATCAGTTTTCTTCACATCTTTGGTTGTCAGTGTTTCATCTTAAACAACAAAGATGCACTTGGAAAGTTCGACCCAAAAGTTCATGATGGAAATTTTCTTGGTTATTCCTCAATTTCCAAATCCTACAGAGTCTTCAACAAGAGAAGACAAACAGTAGAGGAAACAATTCATGTCACATTTGATGAATCCAGATCAGCGAACTCTAAACCTATCGCTGACAATGATGAACGGAATGCTTGGATGTTCTCTCATTACAGGGAAACAGAACCTCTCTTCAACACTCATCAGCATACAAATTTTCCTAATGCTGATGAAGATCCAAACATCATACCTTCTAACGCTGAATCCAACTCTTGGGTTTCAGCTATTCCTCTAAACACACTTCCTCTATCAGATCTTCCCTCTTCTGAAAACCTCTCAGTAAATAATGATTTATCTAACACTCAACATCTGATAGTTGAAGAACCTCAAGTTTCTTCATCAGTGAACATTCCTATTGATGATCCAACTCCTGAGGTAAGTGATCATACCCCAGCTCAGCGATAGACCATAGATCACCCCATAGATCAAATTCTTGGTGATTCTGATGTAGGTATTCAAACACGATGAAGTTCAGGTAACATCTGTCTCTTTGTTAATTTTCTTTCTCTTACAGAGCCAAAGAAGACTGATGATACCCTCAAAGATCCAAACTGGGTCAGTGCTATGCTAGAAGAACTGATTGAGTTTGCACGCAATAAAGTTTGGAATCTCGTTCCCCGACCATCTGATAAATCTGTTATAGGCACCAAATGAGTGCTTAGAAACAAACTAGATGAACATGGGACGGTAACCCGCAACAAGGCTAGAGTAGTTGCTTAGGGATACAGACAAGAGGAAGGCATAGACTATGATGAAACCTTTTCCCCTGTGTATAGGCTCGAAGCAATTCGACTCTTCTTAGCTTATGCAGTTTACAAAGACTTCAAAGTATATCAAATGGATGTCAAATAAACATTCCTAAATGGAAAGTTGAATGAAAAAGTCTATGTTGAACAACCCCCAGGGTTCTCTGACCCTAAGCATCCACATTATGTATATAAGCGGGATAAGGCTCTCTATGGCTTAAAACAAGCTCCTCGGGATTGGTATGACACTCTCTCTTATTTTCTTATCTCTGAAAATTTTGAGCGTGGTAAAATTGATAACACTTTGTTTTTCAGAAAGATAAAAGGTCATATTATTCTTGTACAAATATATGTTGATGACATTATATTTGGTTCTACTAACCCATCTCTGTGTACTCGCTTCACTGAAAGAATGAAGAAATAATATAAAATGAGTATGATGGGTGAACTAACTTACTTCCTTGGACTTCAGATCAAGCAAACTGACAAAGGTACATTTATTAATCAAGGTAAGTATGTTAAAGATATGTTGAAGAAGTTTGATCTCACTCAAACTTCAGCGATGAAAACTCCTATGGCACCTCCCCTGACATTAAACAAGGATCCAGCTAAAAACCTGTTAATGTCACTGCCTACAGAGGAATGATAGGCTTCCCTGCTGTATCTAACAGCGAGCCGGCCTAATATCATGTATTCTACCTGTCTTTGTGCTCGCTATCAATCAGAACCCAAGGAATCCCATCTGATCGCTATCAAGCGAATTTTCAGATATCTTAAGGGAACTCCTAACCTCGGTCTTTGGTATCCCAAAGATTCAGGGTTCGACCTAACTGGATATTCAGATAGTGATTTTGCAGGTTGCAAACTTGATAGAAAAAGCACCACTGGCGGATGTCAACTCCTAGGTGGAAAGCTGGTAAGTTGAACAAGCAAAAAGCAAAATTCAGTATCAACTTCTACACTCAGAGACAAAGCACATAGAGATCATATATAATTTTATCAGAGATCATGTGATGAATGGTGATATAGAACTCCACTTTATCCCTATTGACTATTAGCTCGTTGATCTTTTCACCAAACCTCTTGATGAGACAAGATTCAACTTTCTCATCAGTGAGCTTGGATTGTTGAATCTTGAAGATTAATTCTTCAGCATTCATGCATCATGTCGGTTATAAAAAGTTCTACCTATCCTCATAATCCCTGATTACATATCTAAGACGTTTTCAAAAAAAAACCAAAATTTAATCACTCACCTTCTTCAAGTGATTAAAACTTTTTGAAAAATACTCTATCACTGATATTTCTCATCAGTGATCCTTTTTAAAGAAAATCTATCTTTGAATTTCCATCAGTGGTACTTTCTAAAAATGAAACATTTTTTTCTCTCTCCTATGACGTCATTCGAACCGATAATCCATGGCACACCTTTTTCTGACACATTCGTCCGTTGCACTTCATGTCCAATCAACTTCGTGGGACGTGTATGTGTCATGATGACCTCCTTTTCCCACTCCAAATTCTTTCTCTCTCATATAAAAGGAATGCCATTTACATTTTTGCCTTTTACGCTCACAAAACTTCCAAGACAAGAAAAGCACTCTCGGCAATCAAGCAAAACACCTTAATCTTCAAATCCTCAAGACTTCCAGGTTTTTGTTCTTAATCTCTTTCTTAGTAAAAACACTTGTTGATTCTAAAACTTCCGTTGTTTTTTGGTGTTTCATTCTAAAACTTCCTTATTCAAGGTGTTTCATTCTTAAAATCATTTTCTCTATGATTTTATTTTGGGCAAAAACCTTTGGTTTTTAAGACTGTTCTTCTTACTTCTTTTCTTTAGAACATTGTTTTACTCTAAAAATAAACTTATTTTTCAAGTTTCCTTCCAAAAAGGTAAACTGGTAAAATATTTTATAATGTTTTTAGACTCTAAACCTTATATTTTATTGTACTTATTTCTATTCCAGAAATGGCCCAAGCTACTCTCATTGCCTCAAAATATGTCAAGTTCGCTCTTGTTGATTCTGAAATTCCCAAGAACAACCATTTGGCATGATTGGACTTCAGCGCTGAAAAGTTCCCTCATCTCGTGGAAGCAACAAACTTTATGAAACAATCATGCATGTCCTATGCTCTGCAAGTTGATCGTAAGCCAAGCAAGGCTCTTCTTCAGCAGTTCTGGTTCACTGCTGACAAGGGCTCAGTGACAAACAAGAAAGGCGAATCCATCCCGGCCATCTCTTTCACGACTCAACATGGCCCAGGGAACATCACTGCCCTTGCCATTCGCACAGCTTTGCATTTCTCCTCCAAGACTCCCCAAGGATTCGACCCTCTACCCACTAACGATGAACTTATTCAGTTTCTGGATCATATGGAATACCAATGGGATAACAAGCCTCGCACAACCATTCCCAACAAAAAGCTGACGAAGATCCTAAAGGCGAACATGCCTTCAGAGTTGAACTATATCTTCACTCATATCATTCAAAGTATAAGTGGAAAGATTGGATCGCTGGACCAAGCCAGCAAAATTCAACTTCAGATGGGATACTCACTGCTCGTTGGCAAACACTTTGACTACGCTAGAGCGATCTTTGATGATCTCATGTCAAAGATTGAGAAGCCTGAACAGAACACGAAGATTCCCTATGTTCGGTTCATCTCTGCAATCCTCCACTTTTTCCTCGGAAAGAAGTACCCCACCGAAAGTGACTGCAATTTCTCCAGGATTGGTCCACGAGTCCTCGAGGTGAAGCCCGCTGACAATGAGGTAAGGCTTCAGATCTTACGCTTACGCCTCTCCCAAATTTCTTATCCTTCAGTGGCCACGCAGTTGGTTTCTTCATCCGCTATCCCTGCCACTACCACCCCTAAAAAACAACAATCATCAGCTCTTCCTGGTCCTTCTAAAAAGGCCAAGAACACTAAGGTGTCAACCCCCTCGATTAAGGAACTTGAGGTAGTCTCTCAATAGACTACCTTAGATGATTTTGTGGCTCGCTCCTCCACATCAGCAACTACAACAACCTTACCAGTAATTTCAATCGCTGATACACCACCGGTGGATACACCCATTTTCTCAGTGACTCAAGCTCCACCTGAGGTAATTTCAATAATCACCAGTGCTCCTTCTTCTATCCCCTCTATCTCTTCTTCTTCTACTTCCTTCGTCACTAACCTTCCCACATACAACAGCCAACTTCTATCACTGCAAATGTAGGACCTGTCGTGGTTCAAACATCTCAACCCTTCTCTCAATTTGAAAGAGACTTGAACTTTTTCAACATGTTTGACACTTCAGGTAAACCCAAAACCATATACACATCTCCTACCTCTCTAAATAAGCCTGAGCATAAATTTGCTCAACTGCTAACTTCTGTTTCAGGTCCTACTTTGAGCATAGTGAATGCCAACGTGTGTGTCCCTGAAATCAAGTTTCTAATTCACAAACAAATTAAACAAACAAGATTATCACAACTACCTGTTTGATTCAAACTCAAATTCACATATTACAATCTCAATTTTTCACTTTTTCTCACTAGACTTCTCTTTCTCTCTCTTATACTCTCTCAGGATGCGTATACAGCTTCTAGTCATCTATGTATTAAAGAAAAATAGCTATATTTATACCTATAATCTAAAACAAGGAAAACAAAACAAATACAATTGACTTTGACTTTATTACAAAATGAATTTGACTTTCCATGAGAGTTGACTTACCAGCTTTGACTTCTTGTATCTTTGACCTCTAGTCTTCATGATCTTGTATCCAACATATTTATGCTCTAACAATCTCCCCTTTGGATTCAAGATCATCTTTGAAAGATTTAGCAGTTCAGTCTTCTCTTCAAGCTCAAAAAGTACAATCTCCTCCTTTGCAACAATTTTTTCTTCTCAAGACACAAACATTGCAATCTTCTCTTCCTTTGAATGTATTCTTCCCAAGTCTGTCTCTTTGAAGAGAATTAAAAATCTCCCCCAAATATGGTAGAAACAATCTTCAATAATCTCCCAAAATTATCACAAAACTCTTTCAGACTTCGGAAAGAAATTATCTTCAGATTTAGCTCGGATTGCTTCAGCAAATAATCTTCAAAGAAAATTTCAATGAAATCAGCACATCTTCAGAATTTCTTTGTACAAACTTCCAAACTCTCAATCTTTGAACTTTATCTTCTTCAAATCTTTAACTTCGAAATTTCTGATGCTGACATTTCTTTAAATCATCTCCAAGAAATGTCTTGAACCATTCTGATATGTCCAAGAGCCTCTGATTCGTTGCCAATTCGAACAATGTATTCATCCAGATCTTTGCAAAACTAGACAAAATATTCGTGTAACACCTGAAACAACAAATGAATTAGTTAATATGCTTGTCAGTAGCACGAAGTTAATGTGTGTAACGGATACACATAGTAAAGGAGCTTTTTGATGTTCACTCCCCCAGGGCTTCCATCCAATCATCGAAACACCACAAAGGAAATTTCTATGAATGTTATAACAAGAAAACAAATTCCTTATGTGTTCGTGCAAGTGTAGAAAGAATTAAGCGTGTGATGATTGTTGTTATAAAGGCTCAACATTGTGTAAACCACTGAGACAACAGTAGATAAACACAGACTCAATGTGCATGATTGAAGTGCGAAGGTGGGGCAGACTTCCATCTTTTTCAATATCCAGATTTTCCAAATGAAAATCAGATAGATTATGTGATGCGCCCCTTAAAATATGAAACACATTCTTTTTAAGAAGAAAATGAGTGACTGGTGGGGTTTTAACAAGAGTTGGCATAGGCTAGTTGCCTGTTTCAATAATGTTCACCAAGAATTGTGAAACATTACTAATGTGGCTGCCTGACTCAGAAAGTAGTTGGTGCAGAGTTTGATATTTTTTTACTCTGATCTCACACCCTCTTTCTTTTAATCATTAATATCACATCTAACCAAACTCTCTTTTCCATTTTACCTCAGCACACAACCCACACTCATTTCTTTTCGACTCCTCACACTCAATCACTATGGATTAACTTCTTGGGTAGAAAACACTGTTTATCGTGAATCCATAGAAGTTCATTTAAGTCCTAGCACAAAGAACCCATATTCCTATAATGCAAATGTTGCTCAAAAATGGTTTAACTTTATCAGTTAAAGCTCAAATACAAGTCAGATATGTGTATGCTCAGAATATAATCATGAAGATATGAGCATTTTTAAACATTGAAGTATTTTCAAACAAGTAAATTGAATGAATAGATAAGAATGCAAGAGACTTGTTTGAAAATCTAACATTGTATGAAAAATGATCAGATAAGAAATGATATATCAGTTAAGGCTTATGGTCAAGAATAATGGATATTGTCTATATGAATCGAAATACAGACATTCTTGAAAAAACGTTTCAAAATGAAATAACGTTCAATAGTCATTGAAGTACAAGCGGGGTGTATTACCATCGAAAAATATGTTTCAAATTTGAGACATAGTAAG
Organism: Arctium minus; assembly: GCA_954870635.1. NCBI lineage: Eukaryota > Viridiplantae > Streptophyta > Magnoliopsida > Asterales > Asteraceae > Arctium > Arctium minus. Next base: position 113,821,772 of record OX941080.1, on the reverse strand, counting down.
AACATATTGAATAAAAATTCAAACCGATGTGTGTGAATACTTGAAAGTATATAGAAAAGACAATACACAATTATTTATCTTTGGAAACACACGGTTTGTAATCATGTAAGCACAAATAAATCTTGAAAAACATTTAAGAATCACACTTCCAATTAATGAAATCTGTTTAAGAATCGAGAAGTGGTTTGAACATTTAAGAACATATTTTCTATGATTGAAAGTTGTCCTTCTTTCAACCATATATGAGATTAAGATAAGAAATTAACCTTTTCGTGTAGGCTTAAATCTCATGAATTCAGCTGAAGTCATAAAGATATGATCTTGATAGCTTCTCTCATTCTGCACAAGTCTCAAAGTCTAGTCAAAGCAACTTTATTCACAAATTTATTCAAAATTAAAAAAAAACATAAAGCAGTAAAACGATTAAAGTACGAGTTCTGGTCTGAAAAAATCAGAAATCATATCCTTACTCATAGATTCCCCCTAAAATCATACATCACAAAAATGTAACAGTTAAGTAAATGCAACAAGTCTATAAACTCCCCCTCGGAATAATGTTGATCATCTTAGAATCTTATCTCACTCCCCCTGAAAATATGCATCTGCAATTTGTCAATAAAAGGCACATGATAGAGATCTACAACTCCTCCTGAAGTGTAGTTCGTCATATCTTCCGAATACATATTTCTAGAATATATGTACTCCCCCTTGAAGGTTGATGTCTTCATCTGAGTATCGAAGTACAATTTGTTATCAGCCCGGGAGTATCATCTCTTTTTCATATTTGAAGTACGAGTCCTAAACTGTTGTGTTTAAAAGTCACACTCCGTTGAAGTACGGGTTCTAAGCTGATTTAATTAGAAGCCTTGGTTCTCTTACTCCCTCTTGACTTATGGTGCCTGCAACACATATTCATCTTTCGGTTTTGGTACCCACTGGTATTTGGGTCCATAATTGTTAGTTGCAGTTCTTATGGGAGTAACTGAGTAAGAACCATACTAGAAATGATCACTTGTTTTGTGAACATGATCATGTGTACGACAGTAAGAACAATAATATTTCTTTTTAGACAACCTGATTAACTGATCTCTCGAGTAGACATGATTAGGTTTACCTTTTCGCACATTGTTCTTCTTGTCTTTAGTCTCATGTTTAGGGCTGAGCATCGGACGGGTCGGGTCGGGTCTAAAATCCCCAAACCCGATCGGATGTTCGGGTGGGAAGAGGACCCCCGAAACCCGACCGAACGCAGATCGGGTGGTTCGGGTTCGGGGCAGTTCGGGTTCAGGTGGGTCGGTTCGGGTGGGTCGGATCTGGGCAAGACAAAACACTTGATAACAAAACTACCAAATCTGAAATTGCAGAGAACTATTAAAAAAAATATCATTGAATCTGCATTAGTATTCTTAAATCATTCAACGATATTTCCAAGATCCAGTTTTCAGAAATATGTAAGAGATCTAAAGCTACTTCAAATGAAAACTAAGACGATAGTTACAAAAGAAAAAAGAAAGGTAAGAGAGAAAGTGAAAATCTTGAGGATGAGAATTTCTGGTGGTCAGAGGTCAAAAGCCGGCAAAGAGATTGCCGGGAAAGGTTAGTCGTGGAGAAGATAAAGCAGTATCAAGTATCAACTGGATGGTCGACACTCGACAGGTCGAGAGTCGTTCGTCGATGGAATCATAGGTCGAGATCGTTCCTCGTTCGACTCCAGTCCTGATTTCGATGGAATCACAGGTCGATGGAATCACAGGTCGATGGACTCACATGTCGATGGAATCACAGGTCGATGGACTCCAGTCCTGATTTCGAAATATCGATTTAGGTATTTTAGGATTTAGAATCTGAAATGAGGTATTTAGAATTTAGGTATTTCGGATTTTCGTGTCGGATCGGGTTTAGGTTTTGGATACCCAACCCGATCCTATATTATCCGATAATATAAACGGATCGGGGTAGTTCGGATATTCGGGTTTCGGGTTTCGGTTTTTCTTGCTTTTTCAGTTCGGGTCGGGTTTTTCGGGTTGGGCGGGTTATGCTCACCCCTACTCATGTACACATGTCTTCTTTCCTTTCTTCTCATCTTTCTTTTCTTCTTCAACTGGTTTCACTTTCCAAACCAATTCTTCTTCTTTGTATCTCCTTCTTCTTTGATGTGTACCTGAACCATCTATATTTCTATCATAGAAAAGGTTAGTACTACGAATCTGATCAGAAGATTTAAGTGACCTTTTTGAAGAAACAGCTTTCTGATTTGAACTTGAGGCTGTCTTTTTGAAGTCAGCTGAATCATTTCTATGTGTGTGGATTTGTGACTCTAGAGTCGTGTGCTCAGTCACCACCACCTTTGAAATAAGTTCTTCAAGTTCTTTAATCTTTGAAACACAACTGTCTCTTTCTTTGACAAGAAGGTCAATCTTCGTCTCAAACTCAGACTTCATTTTCTTCTCTTTCAGTGCACTCTCAGATAGTTCAGATAACTTGACAGTCAGCTTTCTAATCTCAACTTCAAACATGCTTCTTTCTTCTTCAAATCCCTTCTCAGCATCCTTTCTTTGGCCTGATATCTCCTTGAAGATTCCAACATTCTTTTGTTCAATTAATTTCTTTTCTTTTGCAAACTTTTCTTTTTCCAAGATGATTACTTTCTCAAAATCAGAAATTTGTTGAGAAAGCTTTATACATTTCAGCTCAACTGCTTTCTTCTCATCAGCACATTTTCTTAAAAAATCTGAAAATTTCTTTGCAAACCCTTTCTTTTCAGTCTCAAAATCAGATCTTTCTTCGACCATCTTTTTCTCCAAAATAGAAATCTTTCTATTCAGTTCTTCATTCATACTTTTTTAATCCTTAGCTTTCTTCTCATACTTCTGGACTGACTCTGCTTGTATCTGAATTTGGGCAAGTTGATCTTCCAAATCTGAGATCTTTCCTTTCAACTTAGTATTTTTAGCTTCTAAACTCAGTAATAATTTTTCATCATTCAGCTCAGAAGTCTGTTTCATAAGTTCTTCATTAACAATCTTTAATGCACTAACTTCTTCTCTCAGTAGCTTCCTGTCATCAGAACATCTCTTTGCTCGCTTTGAATAATAGTCAACTGAAGAAACAAGATCTCTATTCTCTAATTCGAGCTTGGCAATCTGTCTTTCAACATCATCAGTAAAATATCCCATCATGAATATCTGTTAACAAAAAGAACTTGAAATGATCGTTAGTCCAATATGAAATCACAAAGATACAAAAATCTTGAAATAGAAATTCAGGAATTTTGAAATAGAAGTTTATGATGAGAAACTCGCAGATCACTAAGAAAACTTGAAACTCGCAGACACATAAACTCGCAGATCACTGTTCACTGAGAAACTCGCAGATGCCTACTTGCGTGTTTTATCAAACTCGCAAGCTAATCTCGCAAAACTCGCAAAACTCAAAAATGATCAAACTCGCAGACTGAATAACAAACACTTTTCAAACACGCAAACTTCGATTTGCGCTTTTCTAGAACTCGCAAATAGCACTTTGCGCGTTTCTAGCCAAAATCTAAAGTCTTTCAGTTTGCGCATTCTTCTGATGAAGCTTGCGCGTTTTGTAGATCTTGCGTGTTCTTGGGATTGTTTGTGTGTTCTTAACCTTTCGAATAAAAAGTCAATCTGAATCACCAAAAACTTATCTAGACATAGAATTACAAACTAAAACTTTGAGAATTTGATTACTTAGACATCTAAAAACTAATTCTATCACAGAATATCAATCTAAATCACAAACTATTAAAATTCGACTCTAAAACAGTGCATCGACTCGTGAAACTCAAAAATCCATAAAATTCAAAAATTGACAATCAATTACAGTGCAATTCATGATTTTAACCAAACAAACTCATTCTAAAACAATATACGAACATATTCATATCAATTACAGACTCAAATTTGACCAAGAACTCAAAATTCGAATCTAAACTTCAAGAACACAGTACGAACTCCATTTCTTGATTTGATTTCAAATTGGATCTGCTCTGATACCAATTGTGTGTCCCTGAAATCAAGTTTATAATTCACAAACAAATTAACCAAACAAGATTATCACAACTACCTGTTTGATTCAAACTCAAATTCACATATTACAATCTCAGTTTTTCACTTTTTCTCACTAGACTTCTCTTTCTCTCTCTTATACTCTCTCAGGATGCGTATACAACTTCTAGTCATCAATCTATTAAAGGAAAACAACTCTATTTATACCTATCATCTAAAACAAGGAAAACAAAACAAATACAAAATGACTTAGACTTTCCATGAGAGTTGACTTTCCAACTTTGACTTCTTGTATCTTTGACCTCTAGTCTTTATGATCTTGTATCCAACATATTTCTACTCTAACACAACGTGACCCAGCTCGGTGCAAAGGTGGACTCTCTATCTACCTCCATCAACACCAACACCACTTCTGTAAATACAGCGGGTGAAGAGCTGAAGACCCTTACTACTGCCACTTCCACCAAAGCTGAGGTTTCTCAACTTAGCTCTCTTCAGGAAGAGGTCAATACACTTAAGGATAACATGGCCTGAAATACAACTAAAATTCAATTCCTCACTGGCCATGTTGATCACCTGACTGGCGAAGTCAAGAACCTCAGCGGCAAGCTGGAGACTTCCAATCAGCTGCTCGCTCAAATTCTGTCAACCATGAATGCACCAGCTCCCGCTTCCACTACCTCATTCATTGAGAATGACAGAGTGTCTCTGAATATTGCTGTAGAATTTATTCATGAGTCTACTTCTTCTATTCTAGCAAAGAACCTGTCACTGAAGTTGTTGTCGTTCCTTCCCCTATCCTCTCCCAAGATGATGACAAAGAGGGGGAGAAGAATCTTAATGAAGAAAATTCATTAGAAGCACAAGAGGAAATAGCGGAAGAACCTCTCTCCTATGCTGAAGGGGAGAAGGTTGATGAACCTCTCTCTCAAGCTGGGGGGAGAAGATAGCTGAAGATCAAGCTCCTCCTTCTTCTCAAGTATTAGAAGAAGAAGAAAAAGAAGAGGAAGAACTTGATCTTCAAAACCAAGATGATGACAATACCGCTAATGATGATGATGATGAGGATGAAGACCCTTCTCTGTGGTATTCAGCAATAAATGAATCATCAGCACCTGTATCAAAAGGCATTATCTTAAATGAAGCAGGGGGGAGACAGAAAGATAGTGCTCCAGATTCCTCCACTCAAGGCAAGCAGAAGTGGATAGCTGCTGAGGGGAACCTAAAGTTACTATCACTATCTGAGGGGGAGCAGCCTTCTCAGGTATGCCTTTCTATTGTCCCTTTCTCTTTTTACTCCTTCCAAACACCCCTGACTTTCTAAGCCTTTATCTTTCTCCTTCTCAAACATACACTAACTTTTTTCATTTTTGCTCAGACAGTTCTCTCCCCTGCTTAAGGGAACTCAGTCTCAGCAAATAATCCCAGCTATTATAGCTGATGAACCAATAATCCCAACCTCCTTCAATGAGGTTGAATGGTTAATGAACAAGAAGAAGAAGAGAATGAATCCCCGAACCATCCAGGAAGGCCCTCTCGACCACCCAAATGGTCATAGGATGAACTAAAAAGAAGAACAGATATGATCTCTCATCTACAAAGTCAGCGAATAAAGATCCCTCCTCAGTCTCTACCAGAAGAACTCAACTTTCTCTTCAAAGCCGAATATGAAGAATCCGTCAGGACTGAAAAGTTGTTCGCTGACTGCCGAAGAGATGTTGACTTAACTCTCAAGGTACATGCGTCCATGTTTGAGGATGACAAGATGAAGGAGAATGCAGCGGTAGTTCAAGCTACAATTCTTAAAGAGATTGAAGAGGAGCGCTCAAAAGAAAAAGAGGTCAGCGATGAAAGTCTAGAATGGTGTAAACAAAAAATGGACTATCGCTCTGACCCAATGAAGATCGTTGTTGTTACGATCTCTGGGAGAAAGAAGAAGGACTGAACATCAATCACTATGGAGATACTTACAGAAGATGGAAGCTCAAAAGCTATGTTCGTGTCAAGGCTGGAACACTTTGGTTACGTTGAGTGGTTAGAGTTCAAAGAAGCACTGAAGAAATCAAAATCAACATACAAAGGCTATGTTGAAGGTCTCGTTGGAGCTCTCATCAACATAGTCACTACTATATTGAAGGTGCCTTCAGCTCTTCCACCTAAGCCAAAACAAGTTAAGAGAAAGTTTGCCTCCTCCTCCTCTGAAAATGTCGCAGTGATAAAAAACGACACCTCCATCAAGTTTTCAAAAGAAGCAATGTTCGGGCCTCCTCCTGATCTCTCAGTTCTTGATCTATCTCTGCCTCCTGGTGGACCATTCATCCCAGGTCAAGTTTTAAAGAAACCTTTTGGAATCTTCTTCAGAGATGATGAAGGTCAGCTCAGGTTCCAAAGAGTCTCTTAAATCCCTCTCTGCCCTCTAAATCATCTCAAGGACCTTCTATGCTTATGGTGTACTTACTCTCCCTCAGCTAAAACGATCAAGACTCTCATTCGACAAGAATCAGCTCATCGAAGACATAAAGGAGAGATAGTACCAGATTATATGATCAAGGTCCTAAAGTCTTATCTAGATAGCTGATAGATTCCCTTTTGTTTCATGTAATATATTAGTTAGACTTGCAGTAAATTAAAACTTCACTTGTACTTGTAATTTTCATATCTTCACTTGTAATTCTTTTTTTTTTTTTTGAATTAATGAAAAATTCAGTGAAATATTTAAATCCATCAGTACTGTAAAAGATCCATCAAAATAGTAATTGGGACATGTATGTTATGAGTCCTGATTATCCTTTATTTTGACTTAAAGTAATTTTTTTCATAGTTACTTTGTCATCATCAAATAGGGGGAGATTTTTTATCCAACTCTCTCAGTGATTTGATAATGACCCTCTGTTATACTTAGTGAAAATTACGTTTAACTTTGTATATACAAGTGTTTCACCATCAGCGATTAAATACTGAGTATGTTCAATATCGCTGATGATTTCTCATGTAAACAGTAGACGTAATCCCTGAAGACAAGTTTCGCGACAAAAGACGTTCACTGCTGAATCGAAGACAAATATGTTGAACAAAAGACAAGTCTACTCATGACCTGATGCAGATATCAGCGAAAACAAGACAAGTCTACTCACACGCGAAGAAGCCTGAGGAAAAGCTTCAGCGATAGCTGAACTTCTTTCTATCTCTAAGAAGGAAGAGATATTCAGCGATCGATGATCACATTGCTTATACCTCAAGTCTCTTTTGTCTTATCTATATACACATAGTACGAGTGTCAGAAAAGACATACCTCTACAACATTTCGTACCACAACTCTAATATCTACATTGTTCATCATACGACCAAAAGCATATCTCCAAAAGTCAGACGCATGCAACCAACCATAGAAGGACACGTGTAAAGTACCATGCCATGCATTTAATGCATAGGGTATAAATAGAAAGATCGTGACTCTATTTGAATGTTGCCTTCAGCCCTCAATCTTTCTAAAAAATATAGAAACCCTTGTTTTCTATATTCTTTGAATCCCCATTCTCTAATTCTTGTGCAATCATCTTAATGTTTCTTAAGTTTGTTTAGATTAGGTTCTTACTTAATCTTATTCCGCAACAAACTTGTAAATTGTATTTTGATTTATCAATAAACAATTTATTAAACTTTGTTTTTGTATTCAACCCCCCCCCCCTCTACAAACTTATTAAGCGCCTTCGGGACCAACAAAGAATACGTTATTCACCAAATCGAACGGAATGACTCGCAAGAAAACCAAAAGGAACCGTATACGTAATTTATGAATCAAATAAATACTTCGAATTAGGAACCGTACACATATACAAACGGATCAAAATAACCACAAAGGAGGGAACATAAAGAATCCGTACCTTAACCAATGACATATCACTTATATGCCTTCAACAAATGCAAATTCCTTTAAATCACGATCAAAACTTCCAATATAAATTCAATTTGAAACCTAAAAATTGTTGCTTGGAACTTCAAAAAATTCAACCAACTCTCGATATTTTTTTTCTTCCTAATGCTTCCATAGATGTGATTTACTGATTCAAACAAATAGGATTGGAATCTATATCCTAATTTATTTAAGTTTTATTTTATTTTATTTTATTTTGAATCCTAATTACTCTAAAAACTACCACCGTCAAACCTTTAGGAGTTATCCAATTTTTTTTACCCCATTACATATCTAGCCCCTTTAGTTTCAAAAGATTTTCAAACTTGAACCAATATATTCACTTCTTAATTACGGGATATTACAATCTACCCCCCCCCTACAAAAATTCCGTCCTCGGAATTTAAGCAACCCGTATTACCAAATCAAAACAAAATCAAATACCAACCTTCTAAATCCCATGCATAAATGGTTTTACCGTACCTTACATTGAGGGTTCTCGAATTCGAATCAAAATATTGGTCACTGAATACCTACTTAAAATATCTTAATGTCCAAACTATACAAACGGTAAGGTTATTATAATCTACCCTACCTAAAAGAGTTTGATCCTCCAAATTCATCACCGATGTATCAATACTCACAAGTCATAATTCAATCTTAGTACAAGAGATAAAAAACAAATATTATTTCAAAATCTTATTTAACATCTCAACATGAATGTAAACTCTTATCGTTAATAAGACAGTAACAAGATATCTATCAGAACCTCCAATTTCTAAATACCATATGTCTTAATTCTAGATACAAAATTGCATAACTAATATCGTCTTAGAAATCAAACTCTATCTTGAATCATTAGACTTGAGCATGCAGATATCTCCAAATAAAATTAACGTCATTAAGTTATTTGAATTGCAAACCATAATTGCCAATCTTAAAACATTTATACAACCGATATTGAGTATTCGAAAAAAAATTACCCAAGACCATTTAGTACTACAAATATATGTCATCCAACCTTCCAACTAATCCTTATAAGATATCCTATCAATTTTCATAATCCTCCTATTACGCATAATTATTTTATCAATACCACTACCTTCTAAGTATACCAAATTGCAACTCTCCTTACAGATAACGAGGTCAAAAATTACAGCTATATCCTTCATTCAAAGACTCTAAAACGTAACCACTTAAAACTATTGTTTTAGAAATTCCATTCACTTATTTAAATTACTTCCTTGAAATTAGATTGCCTAACATTAAGGTAACATCCACATATTTAAACCATTCACTGCAAGCAAACTTCAATAACATACCACTTATCGTAATTCCAAAGATTAAACTTATCAACCTAAATGATAATCCAAACCATAACTCATTAATCATCGGGCCAACTAGGGAGCCATTTAGGATAACGAAAAAGAAAATTCGACCACCACGCTTTCGCTACACAATTTAGACATCCCCTCTTAACCTACCCATACTCACAGGTCAAACCTATTTGGTTTTCTACAAGATAGAACCTAGAGCTCTGATACCATTATTGTAACACCCCCTTCCCGAGATGGAAAAGGAGGTTACGTCTGAACCTAAAACGAACCATCAGAAAAAAAGCATACAAAGCACAATTAAACCAAATTTAAAATAAACGCCATCAAATATAACCATTGTCTGGAACGATACATTTTCTTTCTTCCAATACTTTCATCAAAACATTAATAAAACCTAAAACTTCTTATCAACAAACCTCTTATATAGGGTGAAGCACTTAATCCCTTAAACTCTTTAGATTTCCTTCGAATACCTGCCGCAAAGAAAGAAATGCGGTTGAACCAAACGTTCAGTGCACGGATACAATAGATAACAAACGAATAACCAAACTCATTACCGAATATAATAAAAATCTGAATTTTGGACACGAGAATCGAATTTTTGAGTGTTCATGAAAGCTAGATTGAGTATAATTCATTCCAAATCTAACTTAAACAACAAATCGAAATACCCCAAAACAAAGAAAACGAAATCAAAAGAAGTTAGACCAAATGACTCAAATTTAATTGCTTAATCAAAAGTCATACCAAATTTGAATAAATCCAAATTCATTATATCGAGACAGTAAATTTTGTCAAAGTTTAGGACTGTTAAAAATCAAAACAAATATATTCAACTAAATATCAAACGAATCTGTGAAGCTTAAATCAAACCATATTATAAGATTGCATACTGAGCTCAAACAAATAATCGCATACACTTGCGTTTCATGTCACACATAGACAGATACAACAAGTGTCAGACATAAGCCACATAGACACGTACATTGGACATGCACATCCAACTATACTAAATAATGTGAGATGCGGTGTTGGGCACTACATCGTCATCCACCCTACAAACAAATCAAATATGCTAGGGCCGAACCATACGCCTCCTGAACAAAATCACCCATCACACCATGGTCAGCTCTCATCAGAGCATAAAAGTAAATCGAAAGGAGACACCGTGGACTGATCACACCGCCACGGTTGGTGTCACGCCATCGGTGCCACAATGACGTGCCTATGGTATCCCCATAGGTGGTTAGTAGCTCGTTATACTTTAACACATAAGCTTCAAAAGTATGTCACAACGCATGTGATCACACTAGATGAATAGAAACCCATACTAATTTAAAAACGAATCAAAAAGGCATTGATTATACGAAAATAATGACTCTCTTTAAAAGCTTTATTTTTCGAACAAGCTAAATTGAAAGACTTACGAATCGGAAAAGAGTTTGAATGACATGAGTGTGTACGAACCCTTACAAAATATATGAACAAAAAACGTATGGTGAATCAAATCCAAACATAAATCATGAATTTCACGCTGACAACTTTTCAAAATCGAGTCGTATTAGTTTCAGCACTTTACATGTTTACAAATCCAACAATTTATCATATTTCCAGTAGATTTTAGAAAACCATATCTAAAAAAAAGTTTTAAATAAACGTCTTAGGATTCCAATGAATCAAGAATGAATTGAATCAAATTTAAAATATATTTTTCACGAATTTTTGAAAACTGTTGCGTTGTTCTCGTCTAAAACGAAACCAGTTTCGGTACACCCAGTTTTTAGACACCTTAGCATAAAAATCACAGTTTGCTCATGTTAAAAATAATTTGTAATAGACATATCCAGGTTTTCAAAACCTTATCGTATGCATTAATCCGATAAGCGAGCGATTTGTTATGATTTTTACACATAACACGAATTTTTCAGAATAAAATTCAGTTGATTATAAATAGAGTTTGATGCAAATCTCTATTTATCATATGTAAAACCAAACCAAAACTCACCCACGAATAGACACAATCAAGTAATCGAACGGAAAACGCAAATAACTTTGGGTGAAGTAAGAATACGTTATTCACCAAATCGAACGGAATGACTCGCAAGAAAATCAAAAGGTACCGTATACGTAATTTACGAATCAAATAAATACTTCGAATTAGGAATTGTACACATATACAAACGGATCAAAATAACCACAAAGGAGAGAACATAAAGAATCCGTACCTTAACTAATGATATATCGCTTATATGCCTTCAACAAATGCAAAGTCCTTTAAATCACGATTAAAACTTCCAACATAAATTCAATTTGAAACCTAAAAATTGTTGCTTGGAACTTCAAAAAATTCAACCAACTCTCGATATTTTTTTTTTCTTCCTAATGCTTCCATAGATGTGATTTAATGATTCAAAAAAATAGGATTGGAATCCATATCCTAATTTATTTAAGTTTTATTTTATATTACTAGGCATATACCCGTACGATGCAGCAGAATGTAAGTAAATAACGAACAATTAATGTTACTTCCTTATAGACATGTCATCAACAATCAACCATGACCTAAGAATCACAATTTATGAAACCCTAAACCCATAAAGATATTCAATAATTAATTTATATTACAATTATTGACAAAAAAAATTATAATGATATAATTTATAATAAGAATGAAACATATTTTACGATTATGTATTTTTAATGTGCTAACGGTGGAAAAAAATAAAACGTATGGATAGAAAACAAATTAGTTCGTATATATTCATGATATTTAATAGTACGGTTAAATTAAAAAATATTCAATATTAGACTCGTTTTGAAGGTATTGACGAGAAAATTATAATGATATAATTTGTAAAAAAAGAAACATATTTTTTCCTTACATTTGTGTTAATATGATAATGGTGTAAAATGAAAAATGGAAAAATAAGGGATACAAAATAAATTAAATAAGTAATTGTAAGAGTGGTAAATGTAACATTATAAGGGTGATAAGTGTTATTGTATAAAAGTTTGTACGTATTAGGTTTTTTATATAGTAGTAGAGATTCATGATATTTAATAGTACGGTTAAATTAAAAAATATTCAATATTAGACTCGTTTTGAAGGTATTGACGAGACAATTATAATCTGTAAAAAAAGAAACATATTTTTTCGTTGAATTTTTGTTCATATACGATTATTTGTGTTCATATGATAATGGTGTAAAATAAAAAATGAAAAAATAAGGGACATAAAATGAATTAAATAAGTAATTGTAAGGGTGGTAAATGTAACATTATAAGGGTGATAAGTGTTTTATACAAAAGTTTAGGGTGATAAGTGTTATTGTACAAAAGTTTGTACAATAACCATATTTTGTACAATAACCGTATTAGTTTTTTTATATAGTAGTAGAGATTTTGAATCCTAATTACTGTAAAAAACCGTCAAACCTTTAGGAGTTTGAACCATTACATATCTAACCCCTTTAGTTTCAAAAGATTTTCAAACTTGAACCAATATATTCACTTCTTAATTATGGGATATTAAAATCTACCCCCCTTACAAAAATTCCGTCCTCAGAATTTAAGCAACCCGTATTACCAAATCAAAAAAAAATCAAATACCAACCTTCTAAATCCCGTGCATAAATGGTTTTACCGTACCTTACATTGAGGGTTCTCGAATTCGAATCAAAATATTGGTCACTAAATACCTAATTAAAATATCTTAATGTCCAAACTATACAAACGGTAAGGTTATAATAATCTACCCTACCTAAAAGAGTTTGATCCTCCAAATTCATCACCAATGTATCAATACTCACAAGTCATAATTCAATCTTAGTACAAGAGATAAAAGACAAATATTATTTCAAAATCTTATTTAACATCTCAACTTGAATGTAAACTCTTATCATTAATAAGACAATACCAAGATATCCATCAAAATCTCCAATTTATAAATACCATATGTCTTAATTCTATATACAAATTTAAGATCCTACATTGGTTGGGGAGGGGAATGAAAGTTTTCTTATAAAGGACTGGATACCTCCTCTATCAGGCGTGTTTTAAAACTATGAGTCCAGGTATGTGGACAAAGCGGACAATATCTGGTACGGTTGGCCTGGGATGTTACAAATGGTATCAGAGTCGGGAACCGGACTAGTGTGTCAGCGAGGACGTTGGGCTCCCAAGGGGGTGGATTGTAAGATCCCACATTGGTTGGGGAGGGGAACGAAAGTTGCCTTATAAGGGACTGGATACCTCCTCTACCAAACGCGTTTTAAAACCGTGAGTGCAGGTGTGTGGACAAAACGGACAATATCTGGTACGGTTGGCCTGGGATGTTACATTTATTCTATATAAATCTTGCAACAAGTTTTTGGCGCCGTTGCCGGGGAATTAGGCAAGCTAAAAGATTTTTTAAAGTAAAGTTAAAGATTTGATTTTTCTAACACCGTTTGAATCACAAATTTTTTGGTGTATGCCAAGAATACCACGTGGGGAGCTGTTCGAATTTGACCCGGACATTGAAAGAACATTCCGAATAAGAAGGAGAGGACAAAGAATCTCATTGACTTTAGATCCTCCAATCATGGAATTACCCCCACCAGGTTTTGAAAATATGGGACCTAGACAACCACCGCTTTTAGAAAACCGACAAAGACCACCACCAATATTTCATGATGCACCTCCAATTTTTGGAAACCCACCTAGCACCCTTTTCAACAAAATGCACCAAATCAATGGAACAATCATAACAATAACCATGTTGATGATGATGTAGAATCTCAAGGTAACAATGAACAAAGAAATGAAGCTCCGAACATAATTAAACTTGCAAATTCCAAAGAGGGAAAGATTATGGACTATGTTATCCCCGATTTTGAGCAATTAAATTCAGGGATAGTTAGACCCCATATGACCGCCCTCTATTTTGAGCTAAAACCCATCATGTTCCATATGATGCAAACAAATGGACAATTTGCTGGAATACCATCGGAGGATCCTTATTCTCATTTAAAATCTTTTATGGAGATCACCGATGCTTTCCTGATCCCTGGAGTATCTAACGATGCTCTGAGACTCACTTTATTTCCATTCTCTCTAAGGGATCGGGCAAAATCATGGTTTAATTCTTTGGCACCAGGTTTTGTACCATCATGGAATAATATGGCTGAAAAGTTTTTGCGAAAATATTTTCCACCTACCAGGAATGCCAAAATCCATAAATGAAATTTGAATGTTTAAACAACTGGATGATGAAGCAATTCTTGATGCATGGGAAAGGTTTAAAGAGTTGTTGAGAAAAGGCTCTCACCATGGCATTCCATACTGTATTCAACTCGAGACGTTTTACAATGGTCTAAACCCCATGGCTAAACAAATGATCGATGCGACATCAGGAGGGGCCTTTACAACTAATACCTATAATGATTATAATGATGGGTATCAAATTCTTGAAAAGATTTCAACAAACAATGGACATTGGGCTGATCCACGTGCCCAACCACAAAAGAAGACTGTTGGAGTTCATGATGTAGATGCATACACTGCATTAACAGCACAACTCACTTCCATGGCCACCATGCTAAAAACTTAAATTCTGGCCAAGGAGTGCAACCAACTATTTCTACACCTATTTCAGTAGTACTCTCAGTATAGTGTGTTTGTTGTGGTGGGGAAAACTCTTATGAACATTGTCCACAAAATACCGAATCCGTAAACTATGTTCATAATAGACCTGGTCCCTACACCAACAACTACAATGCCAGTTGGAGACAACACCCGAACTTTTCTTAGAATAATCCTTGTTTAAATCCACCTATACCTAAGCAACATGGAACTTCAAATCTTCAACCACAACAATCACAACAACCACAATACCAAAGTCATCCTCAAAACAATCACCATCAGACTTTTCATCAACAACCATATCAGTCGTCTTTTCAAAACAAACCTAACCAGCAAGCTGAGTCATCCACTTCTTTAGAAAATTTTTTGAAAGGGTTCATAAACCAAACCAATTCAGCAATGAACCATCAAAACACTACCATAAGATCTCTAGAGACCCAGATTAGTCAACTTACACTTGAATTATGGAATAGGTCTGTCGATACACTGCCTAGTGATACGGAGATCCCAAGACCAGCCATGAAAGAACATGTGAAAATAGTGACTTTGAGAAGTGGAAAGAACTTAACAGAAAGTCAACCTCTAAAAAAGCCCATTGAACCATCCAAACTCACTTCGGATGTTGTCACACCCACTGTGAAAGATAAAGGAAAATCAGTAGACGTAGGACCACTACCTAAGAAAACTGATCTCCCTTTATTATTCCTAGACGAGGGCAAAAAGGTATCATTCCATGATGAAGCCTCAACATCTCCAACAAAGATTGACAATCTTGTCACATCACCAGTCACTCCCATACTCAAAAGTTCTAAACCTACCGCCACCCCAACACCTTTAGGTCAGTCTATTGAGAAAGACATTGTAGCTCATGTCCCTCTGTACATACATTTTCCGCAAAGGTTGAGAAATCAAAAAGAGGAGTTACAATTCAAAAAGTTCCTTAACGTGTTTAAACAGCTACATATCAGCATTCAGTTGGTTGAGGCAATTGAACAAATGCCAAGTTACGCAAAGTTTCTCAATGACATCTTGAGCAAAAAGAAGAAGTTAAGTGAATATGAAACTGTTGCCTTAACAGAAGGTTGTAGTGCCCTCCTTTCAAATAAAATTCCCCCTAAACTGAAAGATCCTGGGAGTTTCACTATTTTTTGTTCAATAGGTGGGAAAGAGATTGGAAAGGCATTATGTGACCTAGGAGCTAGTATAAACCTTACGCCCTTGTTTGTTTTTAACACCCTAGGCATAGGTGAGGCTAGGCCAACCACAGTCACCCTACAGTTAGCTGACAAGTTCATAGCTCACCGGAAAGAAAAAATTGAGGATGTGTTAGTCCAAGTAGAAAATTTCATTTTTCCCGCCGATTTCATCAATCTTAATTTTGAGGCTGATAAAGACATTCTAATCATCCTAGGAAGACCATTCTTAGCAACTGGTAGAACCTTGATTGATGTTCAAAAAAGAGACTTGACTGTGAGAGTGGATGAGCAAAATGTCACTTTTAATGTGTTCAACTCTATGAAATATCCTAATGATAGAGAATAATGCTTTATCTTGAGTGATATTGAGTCTTTGTGCCACAAAGAAGGAATTAAGAAAATGTTAGACTTGAGAGAGACTAAAGTTGATGAGAAAGAAGAACGGGGAGAGAAAAGTGAAACCACCATGTTACAACATACCACAACTTTTGACTTGCTGGAAAGTGAAGATATCAAGACCCAACTCTAATCTATTGAATCATCACCTGGCCTGGAGTTAATACCACTCCCCTCACACCTAAAGTATGCATTTCTAGGTGAAGACGGCAAATTGCCTGTCATCATTTCATCCACCCTAGAAACACATCAGGAAGAACATTTGGTAAATTTGTTAAAAATGCACACTAAGGCTCTAGGATGGACCATTTCTGACCTCAAGGGTATCAGTCCTTCCATTTTTCAACACAAAATCATTTTGGAAGACAAGAGTTTCACTTCCTTTGAACCTCAAAGAAGGTTGAATCCTATCGTGAAGGAAGTTGTGAAAAAGGAGATTTTAAAATGGTTGGACGCAGGAATAATCTACCCAATAGCAAGTAGCTCATGGGTAAGCCTTGTACAGTGTGTCCCTAAAAAGGGAGGTTTCACTTTGATCACAAATGAGAAAGATGAGCTCATTCCCACTAGAGTTGTGTCTGGTTGGAGGATTTGTATGGACTACCGTAGACTTAATAAGGCTACCCAAAAAGACCATTTTTCGTTACCTTTCATTGATCAGATCTTTGACAAACTTGCAGGAAAGAAGTATTATTGTATCTTAGACGGCTATTCAGGTTACAACCAAATTGCAATAGCTTCGGAAGACCAAGAAAAGACCACCTTTACTTGTCCTTATAGTACCTTTGCTTTTAGACGAATGCCATTTGGTCTGTGTAATGCACCTGCTACTTTTCAAAGGTGTATGATGTCCATATTTTCTGATATGCTTGAAACCTCCATGGAAATTTTTATGGATGATTTTTCTGTATATGGCATGTAACACCCTCAAAATTAAAAATAACAACTAATTAAAATTTTTCTATATACATCGATAAATGATTCGTCAACAATCACAATTTTAGGTTTAACCTCAAAACACATCTTTCATTCTATGCATATAGTCTAAAATAAGAACGGGTGCTACCAAAACCCAATAACAAACGCTATCTCCAAAATGCGGAAGACTTCACCAACTACTTACTCTTGCGTAAAGCTAAGGCTCATCTCTTCATATCACTGATAGGACCAAATCCCCAACTGAAACCTGATGCACATGCCGACAAATAAAAAGGTTAGGCATAACGCCTAGTGAGTTCAAGAGTTTTCAACATGAATTCAAGAGTTTTCAAATCATGATCTTTCAAGATGATTTAACTTAACGATGAAAACGACTCGTTTTCCAATGACATGTGTTTTAAGGACGAAGGTCCCAATGCAAAATATTCTTTAAAGAATGATGTTGCCCAAAACTCACCTGAACGTGAATAGAAACAGACTCCCAAGTATAAATCACGGATAAATCTTTATACCCCGAAACACCCAAAACACGGGTGGGGCATAATACTCAACTCATAAAATCATGGAAAAACAACCCATATGATATAATGTGCAATTGAAAACATGCAACTAAGATGCAATACTCACGCGACCATAAAATGGGATGAAATCCAAATATTAAAGCATGGACAATTAAATATCCAATATACTGTTAGCCGACGACGAGGGAGACCCGTATCCGTTGAGAGTGGAGGAACACAAAAGTATGCCACTCATACAACGTTAATCGTATGACACTTCACGACACGCAAGCCCAAGTGACCCTACGACTCCCTTCAAGCTACACCAAAAGAGATAGCTAACCTTAGTGAATATTACCATGAATACCACTAAAGGACCGACAACATTCGAGGACTAGAACCATGGCATTACCCCGAATGGCGGAGGTCCAAAACGCCCATCATGAAACGCCCATCATCATAATAGCACAACCGGACTTAGCCCTCCTAGTGTACACTTGAAAAGTTAAGGTCATATGACATGAGTTCCGGAGTCCAACCTCGTAATACCCAGTTGACCATCAATTAAAGACTGACTTACGTGCCTATGGATCCAATGCAACACAGTCTAACATTACATGACTACACAGGAGTGACCACGCACCCAAGCATGTAAGTATAATCAAAATGCAACACAGTACGTTAGTATGTAATTTATAAAGGGGCTCTACATCGAGCCATTAAAACCGGCCAAATGTCCTCAAGACTCTTTTAAGTCAACACCAAGCTAGAATGCTCAAAATCCATTTGACCAACAAATAACAGTCCCCTAAATAATGTAATGCATTTAAACGGCGTTTATGCAGACAAATACCTCAAAGATATGATTAACCCAAAACTCATCACTGAGAATGTATGATCCCAGTTTTCAAGCACAATTCAATCAATTATGATATGACAATTTAGATCTTAGAGAGAGAGTAGAGAGAGAAAAATAAAAGTCGTATATTATCAATATTTGACAATTACAATGCTTCTAGTTATAAACACTTACAATACTATCACTATATATACTAAGACACTTCACTCACATGCTTAGATCATTCACAATACTGAAACTCTCTAACAACTAAGATTGACTAAAATTGACTTTACAGACTTAGACTTTTCACATTAAATCTTGGATATAATAAAATACACTAACAATCTCCCCCTTTGTATTCAAGATTTAATAAAAATTTGACAATCATCTTCAGCGCTTGATTCTTCAAACTTTGACTTTGACAGTTCTGAACTTTGAAGCTCTGACAATCTTTAAACATTCGACTTTTGAAGAATCTTGAAAAGTCTTTCACAAAGTCATCCAATCTTGAACAAAACTTTGAACTTTAATCTTTGCAACTTTGATATCTTTGAGTGCTTTGTATCTTCATCTCTTTGATCTCTGAACTGTCTTTGGAAAAACAAACTTTCTTGAAACTTTCTCGAATCATATTTATTTCTTGACTCATCTTTGTTTCTTCAGAATCTTTTGGATCGTTCAAACTTTCATCTGTCTTGAAGTGTCACTTATCTTCATTTGACTTGAACTTTCAAAATTTCTCCCCAAGTCTTTTCCACTTTGACATCTCTTTAGCTCTGAAACTATGACTTTGAAATTGAACTTTTGAAAATTTCTCCCCCTTTTTGATGATTGAGAGAATCAAGATCATCAAAACTTATTTCAAAGTCAGTTCAGTCTTTGAAACTTCTCCCCCAATTGATCAATGTAGAACAGTCTTCATGATCTCTTCTGGTAATGTATGAACATTCTCCCCCAATTCCAATTGATCTGATAATGAGCCGTCAATTCATGAATGTATTTATCCGAATCTTTTCAAATTCAGACAAATTATGAGTTGTAACCCTGAATCAACAAATGAAACAGTTAGGAATTCCTGTCAGTAACACAAAGTTACTGTGTACAACGAATGTACAATTTAAGGAGCTTGAAGTGATGTTCACTCCCCAGGACTTCCATTCAATCATTGAAAAACACAAGGTATTTTCTATGAATGTTTTGACAGAAAAACAAATTTTCTGTGTGCTCGTGCTTGTATTATGAAAGAATTAAGCACAATGATTGTGTTTCATAAGGCTCAAAGTATGTAAACCATTGAGACAACAAAGGTTATACATAGACTCAATGTGCATGATAAAGGGTCGAAGGTGGGGCAACTTTCCTTCTTTTTCAATATCAGTATCTTCCAAGTGAAGAACCAATAGTGTATATGTTGCTTCCCCAGAAAATGTGAAACATTCTCTTTTTAAGAAAAGAATGAGTAGCTGGTGGTATGT
This sequence comes from Arctium minus, assembly GCA_954870635.1. NCBI lineage: Eukaryota > Viridiplantae > Streptophyta > Magnoliopsida > Asterales > Asteraceae > Arctium > Arctium minus. Next base: position 113,801,519 of record OX941080.1, on the reverse strand, counting down.
TTGCAAGAGATGGCATGGGCTAGGTGTCTTTTTCAATATCGTTCACGAAGAAATGTGAAACAACAGTAATGTGGCTGCCCGACTCAGAAAGAAGTTTGGTGCAAAGTCTGATATTCTTTTACTCTAATCTCACACCCTCTTTCTTTTAAACATTAAAGCTCACTTATAACCAATCTCTCTTTTCCATTTTACCTCTTCACACACCAACACTCTATTCTTTTGACCCCACTCCCCTCAATCACTCAAAGGATTACTTCCGGGGTAGGAAACACTAGTTTACGCGAATCCATGGAAGTCATTTAAGTTCTCACATTGAATCCCATGTATTTGTCCTAAAAGAATAAGTTGTTCAATGATTATCTTGACATGTAAGCACAAGAAATCATTTTCCAGTATATGTATGCTCATCAAAAATCAGAATGAAATTTGAGCATATTAAGCATTTAAGATTTCTCAAAACTTTGTATGAATGAATAATCATGAAAGAATTGTTTTGAGAATCTGACAATGATTAAGATCAGATCAAAATTCATGAAGAATAAAATTTTGGGAAATCAAAGACGTAAGTTGTTTATATGAACAATATTTAAACATATTAACAATAAAAGCACATTTCAGTATAGAAATGACGTCTGATTCAAACAATCATAGAATACAAATGGGAGTATTACCATAGAAAGATGTAACTTTTGATACATGGTAATAACAAGTTCAAATGAAGTATTGAATCGGTGTGTGTTAGTACTTAACAGTATATTGACAAGATAATACACAAGTATTGATCTTTGGAAATACACGGTCAGTAAACTTTAACGGTCAACAATGAAAAACCTTTAAAATCACACTTCTAGATTCATAAAATCTTTTGAGAATAGAGAAGTGGTTTTAACAATTAAGAAAATGTTTTTCATGCTTGAAAGTTGTTCTTCTTTCAAACAATCAGAGATCTAGATTAGAAGATACTTACATTTAAGCTCCTCCTCAAATCATGATAAAATGATTTATATTCTTATAAGCTCCCCCTGGATATTTGCATAATATCCTTGTCCTTAAACATTAAAGAACGAGTCCTAAGCTGTTTTACTTAGAAGTCATAGTTTTTTAACATTGAAGTGGGGGTCTTGAACTGTGTTATTCAAAAACCTAGATCTTTGACTTTGAAGTTTGGGTTTTGAACTGATTTGTTCAAAAGCCTTAGTTCTTGCTCCCCCTTAAACTTTGGGTGCCTGCAACACAGATTTAGCTTTTGGTACTCACTGGTATTTGGGTCCTGACGTGTTAGTTGCAGTTCTTTTGGGGGTTACATAGTAAGAACCATACCAGTAATTGACAAAATTATTACTTACAAAGTCATGTGCTCCACAGTAAGAACAACAAATCTTCTTTTGAGCAATCCTGATTAAATGATTAGTAGAATAAAACATATCAGAATTTCCAAAAGATTGACCTTTATGCTTACTATTCTTTTTGGCATTGGATGTGGATGCAGATGCTTTGTCCTTCTTCTGCTCATCTGAAGAATCTTTAACTCTCCAGACCATCTGTCCTTTCTTAGAATGCTTTCCAAGAGATTTGACATAGAAGCTTCCTGGACTATCAACAGACTTGTCATAGAGTAGATTAGATAGACGAATCTGATTTGATTTGACATTGTTTGGTTTGACACTTTTCTTTTTGAAAATATTTTTCTCATGAATAGAACTAGAAGCTGTTTTGAAAGAACAGACTGATTTTGTTGAATTATCAACAGGTGATTGATCAATCACATCAGCTGAAATTTTATCTGACAATGCAACATTTGCAGCTTCTAAGTTCTTTATCTTTTCGGATAAAATGTTTCTTTCAGCAATGACTGTATCAAACTTCTGTTTCAAATCAGATCTTGTCATCTGTTCTTTTTGGACATCTGATGATAGAACAGAGATCTTGGATGTGAGCTTAGATATTTCAGATTCAAAATTTTGACGTTCAAGCTCAAAATCTTTTTCTAAGTTCTTGTTTTGTTCAGAAATATCTTTGAAAATCCCAACATTTCTCTTTTCAACATTTTTCTTTTCAAGCTCAAAAGACTTTTTCTTTTCTTGAAAATATTTTCTCTCTTTCTCAAGTAAGTCTTGTAAAACAGAGATTTGTTTGGGAAATTCAACAGTTTTGTCTTCAAGAACTTTTCTCTCTTTGGCAAAAGTGTCTCTTTCTGTAATTAAAATCTTTTCAAATTCAGACACTTGCTTAGAGAGTTTAATGCATCTAAGTCAAGATCCTTCTTCTCTTGGATAGCTTTCTTTGAAAGATCAGACTGCTTTTGAGTAGCTACATTCTCCAGATGTGCTTTGTCTTTATCTGCTTGGAGGCTTTTCTTCAGATCAGCATTCTTTGACTCCAACGCAGATATCTTATCTTCAAAAGCCTTAAACTTCTGTGATTCAGCTTGTAGTTCTAATGATCTTTGTTCAGTTGTTTTCAGTTGGCTTTGAAGATTTGTTATCTTTGACTCTTTGAGCTTGATTACTTTCTCAGTAGTCTTAATCATATCATCTTTCCTTTTAATATCTTTCTCTTTCTCATTAATTTCTTTCTCTTTCTCTATAATATATTTCTCTCTTTCTCTGATGATACCTGCAAAATCAGATTTAGCATTATTAACACATTTTATACAATCAGGAGTTTTATCAGAATTTAACAATTTAAATTTAAGTTCCTGAATCTGATTTAATAGAGCTGAATTCTGATTTTTCAGTTTATCACGTTCAGCCTCTATTGCTGGTATCTCAGGCATGTACATGACAGCAACATCTCTGCCTGACAGTACAGTATTTACTCTCTCATCTGTAGTAGGCATCTTGAATGATAGATGAGCTTGAAATGATCGTTCCTAAACAATTCAGAAAATTTGACTGAAAGTCAAACTCAGATCACTACTTGAAAAATAATTTCAAAAAAATTCTAACTCCAGAACTCGCAGATACTTAAAACTCGCAAACCATAAAACTCGCAAAGCACTATTCACTAGACTTCACGCTAAAAGCTTTAGGCGCGAACGAAGAACTCGCAGACCATTACGTGCACGAACTGAGAAACTCGCTAGAAGTATTGTGCGCGAAGTAGCTTCTCGCAAGACATGTCGTCCGCGTTTTAGACTTAGAAATATTCAAACTCTGAACTTCTCGCAAACGAAAGCAAACTCGCAAGTCAAATACCCCTTGCGCGTTCCATACTTAGAAAATATTAACAAACTAGGAACTCGCTACGTAGAAACTCGCAAATCTAATGAACTCGCATGACACTGTTCATATCCATTCTCGCATATGACTTGTGCGCGTTTTGTTAACTTCTTGCATACAACACTTTGAAATTTTGATATTCCAAGAACTTGCAGAGTATGTTTTGCGCGAACCCTCTTCTCGCAAGATTCTTTATACGCGAACTGAACTCAAGCTTTCCAATATCATCGTGCGTGTTCTTCAACTTCTTGCGCGTTCTTGATTAGCGCGAAGTTTTGACACTGAATACTCACAGATTCGATTCAAATCATGGTAAACCTGCAAATTAATTCTCAAAAATGTACCAATATGATCGAAATACAAACAAGAACACTTTCTTAGCAAACATTATGATTAAGAACACAAAACTTCGTACAATTTGACAAGATTTACAGTGTTCATGAACATTTTTCCAAAAATTGAATCTGATTAAGTGTGAAATCCGTGATCAAATCTAAACAAGAAACTTTTTAAAATAGAAATCGATCATTATATAATCATTTTTACACACAAACAAAAAATATTCAAAAGAAATTCAATCCAACAGTGTAAAAAAAATCGTACGAGTTCTTAAAAAAATTAAGAAAATTTGATCCAAATTTGGTAATCCAATCAATCTGAATTTGATTTGGGTTCAGCTCTGATACCAATTGAGAATGTATGATCCCAGTTTTCAAGCACAATTCAATCAATTATGATATGACAATTTAGATCTTAGAGAGAGAGTAGAGAGAGAAAAATACAAGTCGTATATTATCAATATTTGACAAATAAATTCTTCTAGTTATAAACACTTACAATACTATCAATATATATACTAAGACACTTCACTCACATGCTTAGATCATTCACAATACTGAAACTCTCTAACAACTAAGATTGACTAAAATTGACTTTACAGACTTAGACTTTTCACATTAAATCTTGGATACAATAAAATACACTAACAATCACGAATTAGGACAAAAGATTTTCCAAATGATTTATGAAATCAAATACACCAAAGAATTGCATTAATCATAGATTAGACTTCATTTGTACAAAAATCACCAAAGATGTATAAATCATAAAATGGACTTTATTTGCACAAACTCACCAAAAATTGCATAAACCATGCTAATATTTATCAAGACATCCAAGTCCCAAATAGGGGCATTTTGTGAGACTAAAACAACAAAAGTTTATCAAATATGACAACTTATCAAAATACCCAACACATTTACAGAGACCAAGTAAAGCATATTTTTACTTCAAAATGCTCAAAACTTATCAGCAGTTAACAATTTCATGTAAAACACAAATCACTTTAAAAATAGACATTTTGGCATGTACACCGTTTTCACAAATCAACTTGAACTCACCTTGCTAGATTTAGGCTAAATCTAGATTTTACCCCACTTTGTGCCTCCTTGACGAAACTTGAATCCTCCAAGCCAAAACCTCCAAAACCTAGATCCAAACATTTTCAACCGTAAATAACCATATTCAACCATATAGAAACATTCCCCAAACATTTTACATCAAAACCTCAACTTATACCCAAAACCCTAATTTTGACCTAACTCCTCCAAAATCTTCCAAACCGAAAATGGAGAAACATAATACTTAGGAAATCATCAATGGAGCATTTATATCACCTAATATGGTTTAGAGATGGAGAGGATGAACTTACCACTTAGGTTTTGGTGAAAACCTAGAAAACCCAAAAATCTCTAGGTTTGGAGATGAGAACTTCATCTTCCAACAAAAGGTGAAATCATTAGCATGAGGTAGGGAAGGAACACTCTAAACTTCATGGAAAAGCCTCCAAAATCGATTAGGGTTTATGTGGGGAGAAAGGGAAACGTTTTGGGAGAGAAATGGAATAGGGTAGAAATGGGAAAATGAGAAGATTGGTTGAATGATCGCACATTTAAGGCTCTGGTACCCGTGGGCGACATTGCCCATGCGACTATGACCATGTCAATGTCGCAGTGCATAGTCGTTTGGGATGTACCATAGGTACTCTCCCACCTGCGACATTGCCAGGCGACAGTGACACTGTCATAGTCGCTTGGCATAGTCGTCGGGCTTGTACCGAGCCCCAAAACTCGACTCTTCAACCCCAAGGCCCTTGATACTCTTAGGAACTTTAACCAATGCCTTTCCCAACAAAACCCCACTGTTTACAAGTCACATAAACGCCCGAATGACATTTATTTACCGAAAATTACGGCATATGATCAATGTTTGAAGAATCTTGAAAAAAGTCTTGAATGATGTGAAGCAACTGATTTGGTTTTAAATTGGGAAAAGTATCATTTTATGGTCAAAGAAAGAATTGTTCTTAGTCATTTGATTTCAAAAAGAGGAGTAGAGGTTGATAAGGCAAAACTTGAAGTGATTGAAAAATTGACTGAGCCAACCACTATCAAAGGTATAAGAAGTTTTCTTGGACATGCAGGTTTTTATAGAAGATTCATCAAAGATTTTTCAAAAATTTCAAAACCGTTGTGCTTACTACTTCAGCATGATCAAAAATTTAATTTTAGTGAGGATTGTAGAAATGCATTTCTCACTTTGAAAAAAGCTTTGGTTACTGCACCTGTGATTGTTACTCTTGACTGGGAAAAACTTTTCAAGATCATGTGTGATGCAAGTGATTGGGTCGTAGGAGCTGTCCTAGGCCAAAGGAAAGAAGAAGTGTTCTACTCCATGTATTATGCAAGTAAAACCCTAAATGAAGCTCGGATTAACCACATAACAACTGAAAAAGAATTATTAGCCATAGTTTTTGCTTTTCGAAAATTGAGATCTTATTTAATGGGAACAAAAGTCATTGTTCACACTGATCATGCTGCCATTAAATACTTAATTTCAAAGAAATATGCAAAACCTAGGTTAATAAGATGGATTATGTTGTTGCAAGAATTTGATCTTGAAATTATGGATAAAAAGGGAGTGGAGAATCTGTTTGCAGATCATTTGTCTAGACTTGAAAAGCATGTTGAAGGACTGGAAAAGAAGGACATAACAGAAGCATTCCCAGATGAGAGACTCCTTGTGTTAAAACATTCTGAAACACCATGGTTTGTTGATATTGCCAACTTTCTAGCTTGTGGAATTATTCCTCGTGAGTTTAATAAACAACAAATCCATAAAATCAGGCATGATTCTAAGTTATATTTGTGGGATGATCCATTTTTGTTTAAAGCATGTGCAGATCAGGTGTTGAGAAGATGCATTCCTGAAAGTGAAGTACCAGCAGTATTGCAAAATTGCCATGCTTCTAATTATGGAGGGCATTTTGGTGGGCAAAGGACAGCTGCAAAGGTGTTGCACTCTGGATTTCATTGGCCGACATTGTTCAAATACGCTCAAGAATTTGTCAAAACATGTAACGAATGTCAGCTGACAGGATCTATCTCCCAAAAGAATGAAATGCCTCTAAATGGAATTTTAGAGGTTGAATTTTTCGATGTTTGGGGGATTGATTTCATGGGACCATTCCCAATTTCAGGAAATTGCTAGTATATTTTAGTTGCAGTTGATTAAGTGTCCAAGTGGATCGAGGTAGTGGCATGTAACTCAAATGATGCTAAACGGTTATTAAATTTCTCCAAAAGCAAATTTTTACAAGGTTTGATACTCCCCGTGCTTTAATTAGCGACGAGGGTACTCATTTTATAAATCATTTGTTAAAGAGAGTTTTGGAAAAATATAATATCAAGCATAGAGTTGCCACTGCCTATCATCTCCAAACCAATGGTTTTGCAGAATTATCCAACCGAGAAATCAAGGGAATTTTAGAAAAAGTCGTAAAGCCGCATAGAAAAGATTGGGCTTTCAAGTTAGATGAAGCCCTATGGGCTTATCGTACTTCTTTTAAAACTCCCATTGGTATGTCTCCGTATAAAATCATTTTTGGAAAAGTCTGCCATTTACCTATTTACCTCTGGAATTGGAACACAAAGCATACTGGGCAATTAAATAGCTAAATATGAAGTCGGAATTAAAAGAAAATTTCAACTTTGTAAATTAGACGAGCATAGGAATTTCGCCTATGAAAATGCCAAGCTCTACAAGGAAAAGACTAAAAACTGGCATGACAAAAGAATTCACAAACGAGAATTTTTTCAGGGACAAAATGTGTTACTCTTTAATTCACGGCTAAAACTCTTTCCAGGAAAGCTGAAAAGTCGATGGTCTGGTCCATTTAAAATATTTAAAATCTACCCTTTTGGAGTTGTGGATCTTATAAACCCAGAAGATGGTAGTATTTTTAAGGTAAACGGATAGAGAATCAAAGCATTTTTTGATAGAATGGAGGGCCATGAGAACCCGTCCGTGGCATTTTGTGAACCAATCTGATAACCGGGACTTTTTAAAAGTCCAACCGTTGTAAATATTTGTTTTACATTTTTTTTATTTTTGTACTATATAATAAAAAAAATCGGAAATACAGGTTTGAATTCAGAGGAACAAGGGAATTTTGCAGGTGAGATCAAAGCATTCTGAAAAATTCTTCGTAGTCGGGTTTTATATATATATATATATCTGTGTGTTTGTGTGTGTAAATATATAATAGGAAAAAAAGAAGGAAATTTTTTACTAGTTTTTGGAAGCATATATAAAATCACAAACCAGTATGTTAGAATTAGGGGTGTTCATCGGTTGACATCCAATGAATGTGAGGGGAACTGAACCGATCCAATCATCCATTGGATGTTGGATTTTCCCAACCGAACCGATCCAATCATCCATTGGATGCTGGATTTTTCCAATCCAATGGATGATTGGATCGGTTCGGTTCCATCCATTGGATGTTCTTATTGGATATCCATTGGATTAGATTGGATATTCTTATTGGATATCCATTGGATCGGATTGGATCCATCCGACATCCAGTGGATGATCAAATCGGATCCATCCAACGTGTTAATTTAATGCAATGTTCTAATTAATTACTTTTAGTTTGTGTTAAAACCAACATAAGTGAGACTAAAAATTCAAAAACCAACACAAAACAAATTTAGATTTAAGAAAATTGCAAAAAAAATAATTGGATGGAAAACTGGATGGTAATCGGATGGTTAATTGGATGTTGGTCGGTTCGGTTCGGTCGATTTTGGTCGGTTCTGGACTGCCATCCAAGAACCGACCGATCCAAATTGGATGTTGAGATTTTCAATCCGGTCTAATCCAATTACAATTGGATATCCAATTATGATCGGTCGGTTCTAATTGGATCGGTCGGTTTCTATTGGATCGGTTGAATTTCTGCACACCCCTAGTTAGAATGATGAAATTAACTTTTGAAAAAAAAATATGATGTTTTGTTTCTACTTAGAAAATCCAAATAAGATTTACTTTGTACTTACAAAATTTAAAAAAAAATCATCTTTCTTCTATTTAATGTTCCCAAATCATAGACAACCTTAACCCAAAAAAACCAAAAAAAACACTTTTGAAAAGAAAAAAAGAAAGGAAAAAACAAGAAAGAAAAATTTTGAATTTTTTTTTCACCCAAAATCAGACTCTCTCTCTCTGTCGCTTAGTGATGGCCAAAAATCGGGCCCGAGCCGGGCCAAAACGGGTTTCGGGCCCAAATAGTAAACCCAAAAACCGGGCCAATCGGGCTTCGGGCCGGGCCGGGCCGGGCTTCACTCGAATATGTGTGGCCCGTTTAATGTTGGAAAAAAACCGGTTATAGGAAAACCGGGCCCAAACCGGGCCGTGATCGGGCCGAGCATTTTTCCGTATTTTTTTTAAAAAAAATATTTTCTTTATATAATAATTAATTACTAAGCTTTAAAAAATAAAAATTGGATTGGATCACTAAAATACACTTTAAAAATGCATTTTATTTATAATAAATCACTAAAATACACTTTAAAAATACGTTTTATATATAATTTTAAGTTACAAACTTACAATACAAGTATTTATAGGGGTTTGGGGAGGTAAAAAATACAAAAAAAGTCAAAAAAACGTATATAAATGGTAACATAACAGCTCTTTTTTTTTTTAAATACGAATCGGGCCGGGCTGGGCCAAAAACCGGGCCGTGAACCGGGCTCGGGTCGAGTCGGGCCGGGCCGCCAAATCCTCCAAAAACATGAACCGGTTCATGTTTTCGGGCTCCAAACCGGTTTTCCACCGGGACGGGCCGGGTCGGGCCGAGATGGCCATCACTACTGTCGCTCACAAAAAAAAACCAAAACCCTCACCTCACCCTCTCCATTGATCAGACTCTCTCACCCTCTCCATCTCCACACCGGCAGCGATCGAGAGCCTGTGGCAGCCACCATAACCTCACCACTACCATCTCTCTCTCTCTTTCTCACAACTCCATTCCTCCCCCCCTGTTGGCCGAACCCACAACCACACCCCACCGGCGATTGAGGTCGGTGGCCATCACCACACCGCCGGCGCCACTCAGTGGTCGTCGCCTCCCCCACGCTCACCTCTCTACCACCACAACCCACCCACATCATCCCTCGTCGACCCCCTACAGTTCTCACCATCGTACCATCGCCAATACAGGGGTTGTTTGCTCACACCACTATCAACGCCACACCCAACCGGCGATTGGCGTTCTTCTTTCTCGATCGACAACAACAACCATCCAGGAGGTATCGTTTTTAATCTATTTCCCCCCTCTCCTGTGTTATTTAGCAAGAAACCCCCCCTCCCTACTGCTTAATCCCGTAACCACAACTTCCATACCATTAATTTGGTTTGGTGTTTCTTTGGTACCCCATTCCACCATGTTGATTGATACCAAATGCCTATCAAAAAGCTTCCCCCTATTGTTTTATTCACAAAACATAGTGGCCAAATAGACTCTCTTCACACAGTGGCCATCATCAACTGTTTCATTTTCATTAGTGACCAATTTAAGCCCATCCCCATTATTTAAAGCCATAGGTGGATTGTTACACATTCGTGTAAACCCGTGTTGACCACCCCTATCACAATCGCACCGCCGATCGGGGCCGTTTTGTTCGATCCAGTGGCATTCGCCATCGCTCACATCACACCCAACTCAAGCGATCTTTGCGAATTATTTGATAGCTTGGTGTTCAACACCACTACCCCCCCCCCCTCATTCCACACTTGATCATTCGTCCAAAACAAGAACGACTTAACCAAATGGAACCGCCCCATTCATCCACTCCTTCCACCAATCCATCAAAGAACTCATCAAAACCCATTTGTCCTACTCAAAGGCCGAAACCATCAAACCAACCTCTAAGATTTTGACCTATTCTCTCAAAAGGAGATGTTGTGCCACCACCGGTATACGACCTTATTGTATCACAACCTAGAGAATGGAAAGTGACGGAAATGGGTGGTGTACCTATTTCAATGTCAACAATGATAGAAGACGATAAAGGCCAAAGACTCAACAAAGGCATTACCGGGAAACCTTCAAAGAAGCAATCAACGCCTCCTATGTATACACCTCGACGACCAAAAATACTCGTAGGAGGTGTTGCCACATCAAAGGCAGCCCCAACAGGTTCAAACCCCATTCCTATATCGATTATTGTGCCAACCGACTCCATCTCGGCCTTGGTTGGAAATGCGCACCCAATCGGTGGTCCAAGGACCCAACCGAAGCATGGTAAACAAAGCATGAAACGGTCCAATCCATCCCAAAAAGGTCCCAAATTCCAAATTGGACGACCCAAAAGTACACAAAACAAGGGACCTCTCATACATAGTTCGGTTGACACACTACAAATTCACTCACCAAACACAATCAAACACCCATTCCACTTGTGCAACCGCAAGACCAAAATCAAAAGAAGTTTCACCCCGACTTCAAGGGTCGGCTACTAGCCCTATTGACCGACACACCACAAAACCCATGACGCATAAAGTGGACGTTTCTATTGATATGGATACGTCCTCTTTGGTTGGCAAAACTCATTCACCAAAGAGGGTTCACAAATGTCCAAAATTAGAACAAGTTGATCATTCCAAGTTCTTTATGGGTCAAGAAAGTGGTTCCTCTTCACAACCACCTAAACCTTTGGATGACGTTTGGCAACCTACTCCCATGGTAAGTCTTCCCACACCTACCACGATTATATCTCATGAATTTGATTTCGGTAACGATTGGGATTTTATTACTTCTTTCGATACTAATCTTGATTATACTAAAAACTCACATGAGATATTTGGTTTGGATTTAACTAATTTTATTTCGATGTTATTTCACAGGAAGGTTCCACTATAGGTTTGTTGGAATGGCCTCACACTTTTTCCACAAAGATGATGGTTCCTTGTGAAGATGCCATAAACACCATCTACACCACCACCTTATTGCTACCATTCACAACCTACATTACCGAGCTCACACTGGAATCAACTCTTCCCACACACATAATCTCTCAACCGATTCCCGACTTACCCGGAGCCATTTCCATTATACCCAACAATCTCCCCGCCATGTTCATTCCAAACCTCACCTTTCCATTACCTACACACATACCCATATACACCTCACCAATCGTCTCTCACATACCCGACCTTAATTCTCAACCTACATCCCCTACCTCCCCCCCCCCCCCCGATCTATGAAAAGATGGCATCCTTCTTGTTACCTTTGCAAGCATACGATCACTACAGGGAAGATGGTGATTCGAACCATAGCTCATCAAGTTCAGATTGCAACCATATTGAAAGCTGAAAGAGAAAGAAAGTCCATGAAAGTGACGATGCCGATTGGAAGCCAAATAAAGAGGCAAAGTAGAATCGAGTACGGCACATGAGTTCAACAAGAAGCGTGCAAAAGAGAACAAAGACAACCGTAACTAAGGCAAAAAGGACTCGCCGCCAAAAAGCAAAAAATCCTAGGCATCCACAATCCGATCGATTCAGTTACACATTTGCTAGAGCGGAAAGAGGATTCGATAAGATATGTGTGGATTCTTATGAGTTTCTAGGTCAAGTCATACACCAAAGAAAGTGGGAGCACTTCACTGCCATCCCCTCACCTTACTTCTTACAATGGGTGATGGACTTTTATGATGCAGTCGCCATTTCTACCGGTACCACAACTGTGGTACGCGGTATCACGATTGCTTACGATCCCACATCAATTAATGATTTTTTTGGACTAACGACCCCCAATGTGTGTGAATATCAAGCTTTAATAAATAATCACACGGAGGAGGATCTTGCACATGTTTTACAGGTTTGTGCAAAAGAGGGGCACAAATGGATGGACACAACAAATACCAACCACTACACTTTCCAGACACGCTTTCTAGAAAAGAAAGCAAGCATTTGGTTGCACTTCATTCGTTACTCACTTAGTCCTACATCTCATGACTTCAGTGTTTCTTTAGACAGGATGCTCTTACTCTTTTGCATCATGACCGTCAAATGCATAAATGTGGGGGCCATCATTTGCAGGTCGATTCTTGGGTATGCTAGAAAACCAACAGGGAAGATGTATTTACCGGCCTTGGTACACGGCTTGCTAAAGAGACAGTCTCATCCAAGACCAAGTTGTAATCTCATGCCAAACCGTTGAAAGAAGGGCAAAACACCAAAAGAAGATACCCCACCATCCACTGAAGATTTAATGAATGTCATCCAAGGCTTACAAGAAGAGGTTCGTGAACTCAAAGAAATGGTTTTGGAGGGACAAGCGCAAGTTCTTGCTATCGGGCGTCACTTGGGAGCATCGGTACCTACTCCTCGGGAGTAGGCAGGTTTATTCCTTTTCTCCATCTTAGTAGATTTTTATTTTTATTTTTTTAGTCTTATTTTTTATATATTTTTGCGTCTTATTAGTTAATATTGGTTGTAGGTTTTTTTTTGAACTTACTATATCGTACATACTTAATGATTTAATGCATGCCTACATTTTCTTGAGAGATAGCCCAAATAATCCAATCAAAACACACATTTTTCATAATTGCTTTTGGTTTCTAGAACTATCCTAATATCTTGTTGGGTCCTCTTTTGACATTTACATTGCAAATATTTAGTTTGGGAAATGGTTGAAAACCCCCTTCTTATCTCTCACATACTTCCTTTCTTTCCTTCTCATACCACCCTTATTCCAACAATGAGGACATTGTTCATTTTAAGTTGTGGGAGAGAGCTTTTACAAAAAGAGAGGTATCAACGAAAAAACAAAATTGAGCATAACTCATACACCTCTAAGTGTGAAATAGTAGAGCATAAAATGCATACTATGAGAGACAAAAAAAAGAGGAAAAAGAAAAAGAAAAATAGTAGAGCATAAAATGCATGTTATTCAAAAATAATAATAATAATAATAATAATAATAATAATAATAATAATAATAATAATAATAATAATAATAATAATAATAATAATAATAATAATAATAAAAGAAGGTTGTGATATTAGCCACATGCAAATACCCATGTTCTATCAAGACTAGATGTGTAATGTATTTGTCTAACCAATCAAAGATACATGGCTAGCTTATGGTAAACATTTTTGCAATTTCTGATAATGTGTGTCTAGTGGTTTATAAAAGGCTATCTATTGCATAGAAAGGTATGCATGCATGACAAATCCATGATACGACAAGTTCTAATTTCATCTTTGGGTCATTTTTAGTTGTCTTTTGTGTTGCTTGGGGACAAGCAACGATTCTAGTTTGGTGTTGTGATATGCAGCAACTTAATTGACACATTGCACATTTTTAGTTTCTTTTTCGTTACTTTAATTGTCAAAAGCCGTTAGATTGAGTATTTTTATGTATATTTTCGATTTTCACATTTATGGAGTTTAGGTAAACCAATGACCAAATTCACTTACCTTTTGATGTTGATTTGTGCCTAATCTCATGGTTTACAGTGTTGAATTAAAAGCGCGTTTTGTGATGTTATAGGATGGAAATGAAGGAAGACTTATGCTTTTGGATGAAGACAAAGCTTAATGGATTTGGTGATGTACACTGAGAGCTCTTTCTTGATTCTATGGGTGGTGATGCATGCCCGTTCTTAGTTGGTGGAGCGATTTGTCTGTTAGTTCCGTTAACGAACGAGACCTCAGCCTGCTAACTATCTATGTGGAGGTATCCCTCCACGGCCAACTTCTTAGAGGGACTATGGCCTTTCAGGCCACGGAAGACTTGGAATCTTCCAAGTGATTTTTGTTGTTAAAATTGGGACATATGGACCATTGGTTAAAGCCTTTGTAGTTTTCTCATCATTTTCTCTCCTTAAAAACCTTATAAAAAGGAGGGTCTTCAACTTGTAAATCATCCCACAATATCATTATCTCACTACCCCATAATCCCATCATCCCATTTTCTCCCATCATATATTCACCTCAAGCTACTTCATCTTTGTGAAAAGATGAAGTTTCTTCCAAGAACTTTCATCTTTTTTTATAATTAATGCATCAATCTTTTAGTATTTTTCTTTTTGCCATCTAAATTCTATGCATTTTAGTTTACGCTTTTACGTTATTGTAAAATATTTAATTTTTGTCGCATCTTTGTTAACATCGTCTAGCTCAAACTTTATTATTGATTTACGTTCTAAATTTTAGCCATCTTGATTTACTTTACTTTTTCGTAGTTCTCTTTCGTAATGTAGATTTTTTTACATCTTTGTGGATTTTCGCATCGTAAGACAAGTTTAGCTTCTTGTAAACTTTTATTTGTCTTTATTTAGCACATGTCTTTCGTTTTTCTAAAAAACAAAATAATGCAAGGAAACCGAGCAATGATAGGCTGACAACCTTAGCTCGGTGTAGGGTGAAGTTAAGATAAAAAGTATATTTTGATGGTAGGAATTTGTTGATTAAGAACAAATTGTTCTAACCATTCTGTTGGGTTTTAAAATAAATTGTAACCGTTATACGCAACGGAAATTAAAAAGAATTTTGGTTACAAAATTAAATAGAAAACTTTTCTAAAACTTAAAACTCAATCGGGTCCAATGATGCATTTAATTAAATAAGAACCACATCATAGGGTGTTTAGAGATGTACCTTTTTCAGATCTGTTGTGGTTGAACTAGCTGAGCACTTAGAAACCAATCGAGGTTTCCTCTAGCGGTATCCACACACGAACACGCGAAATTCCACCGGATGCTAGCCCAATAACCCTAGATCTATATGTGTTTTACAGAAAAGAAAAGGGTTTCTTTTCTGTATTTTTCTGAAAGGCTTTTCTAACTCAATTGTATATCAAATGGTTAGCCTAACCCCTTATTTATATAAGAAGAATTATAGTTAGACTATAATTTCAATTAAGGATTAAATAAGGTTTAGTAATTATCTGTAATATTCAAATTCAAATTCATATATATATATATATATATATAGGGAGAGGTTCATTTGAGAAATGGTAAATATATGAGAAATAGAGAAGTAATCTTAGTCATTCATCTGGTCAACATTTGCGGCTTTGACCGCGAAGCACCGGATAATTCCTTGTGTGGTCTATAGAAGGTAGAGGGGTAATTTCGTAAAATACACGGGATGAGTTCATATATGAATCTGTATGAATCACAAAGATTTATATATGAATCTGTTAATTAGTTCAACTGGTTCATATATGAATCTTTGTGATTCATACAGATTCATATATGAATCTTTGTGATTCATACAGATTCATATATGAATCACAAATGTTCATATAGGAATCTGTTAGTTAGTTCAACTGATTCATATATGAATCACAAAGGTTCATATATGAATCAGTTAAAAGAGTTCAGTTGTGAATTGCACTGGTTCATATATGAACATATAGTTCATATGTGAATTATACATGTTCATATATGAACACAGCCCGTGTGTTTTGTAAAATTTACGAAATTGTCCTTCTATTTTTTGGATAGCCGCAACTTTTGACTAGTCAAAGCCGTAACTTTTGACCGGTCAAAGCCGTAACTTTTGACCGGTCAAAGCCGCAATATTTGACTAGTCAAATCCGATCTTGACCATATGAATGGCTAGGATTACTTCTCTATTTCTCATATATTTACCATTTCTCAAATGAACCAAACACTATATATATATATATATAAATATATATATAATTATCCTTTTAAACTTTAAAATATAATTATATAATTACAGATAATTCCCCGTAATTAACATAATTACGTTTTCACCCTGTAATTATCATAATTACAGTTTAACACATATTTTTCATAAAATCCGGGTTTCTACAAATGGAAATAAACGCATTCTTTGTGTGCGACCCTATAGGTTTACATACTCCTCAGCAGTATCTCTGTGTGACACGTGTCGTGGGCATATAATAACTTACATTCTCCCACTTGCACACGATACACAGTAACACAGACGATGGTAAGCGTCTAGCAACACGTCACCGCCCCCAAGGCTATGTAAATGTGCTTTCACCTTCGAGCAATTTGATTGATCTAATCAATCATATAGTATAATCATTCATTATCCTTTTGCTTCACGATATTTTATTTTGAACTTAAAGCATATATCTATCTCATCATTTATAGTTCAAAGATTGTGTTTCTCGATCCCAACATATTTGATTGTACAAGTGTCATTAGTCCAACTAATCCACTTGTTCATGCATAATATGTAATCGAGGGGCCCAGAAATATCTCTCTCATCTTGAGAGGAGCAAATCCCTTATTGCATGTACACGACTAACTACACAATTCATGTTATACCTAATATAGCTCTTATGATTACCCGGTCAAGGGTAACGTTAGACTATATCAAAGTATAACACTCTTTGTGCATTAGATCCTAATGCACATCTCATGTCTGAGGATAAATAGTGTTATACTATTTCAAGACTCACCTTATGACGCCGATCTATGATGTGATCTTGACCGTGGGTCTTGTCCAACGCCTTATGCTCCGACAAGCGCATGTGACTCTGGTTGCACCTAGTGCACTTCCAACTTGGACTATGACCAGACTTCATAATGATCTTGATTTATTACTAGTACCCTAGTAATAAGTGATCAATGACAGTTTTAAATAATATGATCATCATATTCATTTAAGGATAGTTAAACATGCTAAAACGAACACAGAGATATTTTAATTAAATACTCATATCCAATATGCCATAACTGTAAAACATAACTGTTTTAATGTTCACAAAGTAAAAGATTACTAAAATTTTACAAATCAGACTAAATTATTACAAAACCTCAAGCCTATTGAGCTAATGTGAGCATCATGCTTGCTTTGACTCAAAGGTTTGGTAAGAGGATCTGTTGGATTGTCTTCTGATCGAACTTTACATATCTTTATGTCACCTCTTTCAATAATCTCTCGAATTAGGTGATATCGTCTCATGATATGCTTGGAGCGCTGATGTGACCTTGGTTCCTTTGCCTGAGCAATGGCACCCTCACTGTCGCAATATATCTCGACAGGGTTACGTATGCTAGGGACTACTCCCAGATCTGTGATGAATTTCTTCATCCAAACAGCTTCCTTTGCGGCGTCCGACGCTGCAATGTACTCCGATTATGTAGTTGAGTCCACTATTATGCTTTGTTTGTAGCTCTTCCAGCTCACAACACCCCCGTTTAACATAAACACGTATCCCGACTGTGATTTATAGTCATCTCGGTCGGTTTGGAAACTAGCATCTGTGTATCCTTGAATACACAAATCTCTTTCTTGACCGCCGTACAATAAGAACATTTCTTTGGTTCTTCTCAGATACTTTAGAATATTCTTTACTGCTACCCAGTGAGCATCACCTGGGTTTGACTGATACCTGCTCGTCATGCTTAGGGCATACGAGACATCTGGTCTAGTACATAACATGGCATACATGATTGAACCGATGGTCGAAGCATAGGGAACACCCTTCATGCGGTTCATGTCCTCTTTAGACATAGGACTCCGAGTTTTTCTCAGATGTATACCATGTACCATTGACAAGTTTCCTCTCTTAGAACCCTCCATATTGAAGTGTCTTAAGATCTTGTCAATATATGTACTTTGGCTTAATCCAATTAAGAGTTTCGATCTATCACGATAGATCTTTATACCGAGGATATAAGTTGTTTCTCCTAGATCCTTCATCGCGAAACACTTCCCTAACCAAGCTTTTACACCTTTAAGGGTAGGGATGTCATTTCCGATGATCAATATATCATCGACATATAGGATTAGGAATACTACTATGCTCCCACTGACTTTCTTGTATACACAAGGTTCATCTTCGTTCTTTAAGAAACCAAATTCTTTAATCTTTTCATCAAAACGAAGATTCCAACTACGAGATGCTTGCTTCAGTCCATAAATGGACTTTTGAAACTTACATACCTTTTCAGGAAAATTTGGATGTTTAAAACCTTCTGGTTGTACCATGTACACGTCCTCGCTTAAAGTTCCGTTAAGGAACGCGGTTTTAACATCCATTTGCCATATTTCATAATCATGAAATACAGCTATGGCAAGAAGTATCCTGATGGATTTAATCATGGCTACTGGAGAAAAAGTTTCATCATAATCTACTCCATGAGTCTGAGTGAAACCTTTAGCTACCAACCTAGCGTTATAGGTATGTACAATCCTATCCATGTCAGTTTTCTTTTTGAATGCCCACTTGCACCCTACAACTTTGCAGCCGGTAGGTGCATCTACCAAGTTCCAAACTTGGTTATCTGACATGGATTGTATTTCAGCCTTCATGGCATCTTGCCATTTATCAAATTCTAAACCTGATACGGCTTCCTGATAGGTTACGGGTTCATCATGAACCGTATCGTCATTGCCAATGAGATAACCATATCTCTCAGGCTCTTGACGAATCCTATTCGATCTTCGGATTGTTTGTATCTCGTCATTACCTTCAACAACTTGTTGAGGCTCAACATCATGTTGATTGTCAGTATCAACCATTGTTTCATCTTGTGGTTCTTGAATTTCTTCAAGATCTACTATATCCCCCGTTGTGGTTCTCGATAGAAAATCATTTTCTAGAAACTCACCGCGGCGCGCAACAAAAACTTTGTTCTACAAAGATGCATTTTTTCAGACCTTGAATCAAGCTTCCCAGAAGCTTCCCGCTTAACATAAGCTTCACAACCCCATATTCTCATATATGACAGTTTTGGGATCTTCCCAATCCATAGTTCGAAAGGGGTTTTATCGGTATTTTTGGTTGGTGCACTATTTAGTATTCGGACAGTTGTTTCTAGGGCATAACCCCAGAAACTTTTAGGCAGATTGGTACAACTCATCATAGAGCGAACCATGTCCAACAAAGTTATATTCCTTCTTTCGGACACACCGTTATGTTGCGGTGTTTCGGGAGGAGTTAATTGGGATACTATCCCGTTATCTCTTAGATGGTCAATAAACTCTTGGCTTAGATATTCCCGACCTCGGTCCGATCGAAGTGTCTTTATCTTTTTGCCAAGTTGATTCTCTACTTCATTCTGAAACTCTTTAAAAAACTCAAAGCTTTCAGATTTGTTTTTCATTAGGTAAACATACCTGTATCTACTGAAGTCATCAGTAAAAGTAATGAAGTAGCGATGACCATTTCTTGTGGTTGAGCTAAAGGGTCCACACACATCAGTATGTATAATCCCTAACAGTTTTGTTGCCCTTTCGGGTTTGCCTTTAAAAGGTGCTTTTGTCATCTTGCCCATTAAGCAAGATTCGCATACATCATATGAATCATCACATGATTCCAACACTCCGTCCGCCTGGAGTTTGGTTATGCGTTTCTTGTTTATGTGTCCAAGACGATAATGCCACAAATAGGTCTGATTTAAGCCTCGTTTAATTCGTTTATTGTTTACATTATACATTGATTCATAATTACAACTATTTTGCATATCAATTTCATAAATACCATTGTGTGGTTTGGCCACAAAATACAAAACATTGTTAAGATAAGCTGAAATTGAATCATTACTGAAAGTAAACATAAATCCAGTTTGTTGCAAACGAGAAAAAGAAACGATATTCCTAGTAATGCTAGGTACATACAAACACTTGCTAAGTGCTAAAATAAGACCATTTGGCAGCTTCATGTCATAAGTCCCCTGAGCAATAGCAGCTACCTTAGCTCCATTCCCCATTCGAATTTCCATCTGGACTGGTTTCATTTTCTCTTCACTTCTTAGTCCCTGAAAAGTAGTACAAATGTGAGTACCACACCCAGTATCCAATACCCAGGAATCAGAGTCAGAAGTGAATAAATCAATGGTAAACATACCAGAAGGTCCGGCTCCATTAGCCTTCTGCTTCTTCATTTCTGCCAATAGGGCGGGGCACTTTCTCTTCCAGTGTCCATTCTGGTTGCAGTTGAAGAAAACTACTACCTCAGGAATCTTTCCCTTGCCCTTTTCCTTGTTTGGAGCTTCCAACTTTTCTTTTACCCTTTGGTAACCACCATTTTCTTCTTGTTTATCCCACCTTTAGGTTTGATCATCAACACCTGTTTTGGTTTGGATAAATCCAACTTGGATTTCATATTTCTCTCAGCAGTTTTAAGCATGTCGTGAAGCTCCGTGAGAGTTTTCTCCAAATCATTCATATTGTAGTTCATAACGAACTGGTCATATGACTTGGATAAAGAATTGAGAACCATGTCGGTTGCCAATTCTTGACCCAGTGGGTAGCCAAGACGGGTTAATCGGTCAATATACCCTTTCTTTCTTAAAACGTGGGTACTGACTGATGAACCCTCAGTCATCATGCAAGCATGCAATGCCCTGACTGTATCGAACCTCTCTTGCCTTGCTTGTAACTGAAACTTGGATTTCAGAGAGGATATCATATCCCAAGCATTCATGTCTTCATGTTCCCTCAGTAGCTCGGGAGTCATGGATGCATCAGACAACTAACATCTAGTGAGTCATTGAGATGCTTATCATAAGCAGCCTTGACCTCGGCTGAAGCATTTCTGGCAGGAGGGTTTGGAGGGGGGTTTTCGAGAACGTACAACTTCTTTTCGTGCTTAAGGACGACCCTCAAGAAACGAAACCAGTCCACGAAGTTCGTACCGTTTAGTTTATCCTTGTCAAGGATTGATCGTAATGCAAATTGGGATAAGTCGTTTGTGCATAAGTTTGGTTGGAGGCGTTAGCGGCCATCTACAAAATAAGTTCAATTTTAGTAATTCTTTTAAAATCTCAAATTAATTTAACCTTTTAAAAAAAATTGATTTGAGCTAAGATCCATATTTCACCTACTTCCATAAATGGCCAAGCAACTGTCTATGAAATTAGGCTATTTAGGTAGGCATCATCCAATTATGTTCAACATAACTCTTAGATGTCGTGGGATCCTATTCAATATATCATATATTGAAATTGGCACGTTTAATCCCACTTCAAGGCCTTGAAAATACTCATAAATGGCCAAGCAACTGTCTATGATATTCTCAAGTAAACAAACCATACTAAGGTATCGTGATCCCACCTCTTACACTACATTCAACCGGCATGATTGGCTGAGCACTGACCATACCGGGATCCTGTATGCTTGACAAGTACCTTAAATGGGTGGCGTTAAGTTTACATTTTTAAAAAAGTTTAATTTTAGAAAACATTCTAATTCTTTTAAAACGTTTGAATTTATCTCTAAAATCTTGTTTTAAAAGTTTACTAGGTTCGACCCCGTGTATTACACGAGGTAATTTAAAAAATTAAATCATGCCAGAAAACTTATCTTACATATATGAATGATCATCGAAAGTACGATGCTACTTTTCCAAACTTTTCAGAGTTATTTTTTTGCAGTTGGTTACAAAATGTTCTTGTTTTAGGCAGTTTTCACAAATAATGTTTTGCAAAAAATTAATAAAAAATATGAATAAATATTAAGAATTTATAAAACAAAGTTTATAATAGAACGTAAATGAAATTATGGAAAAGTATATAGTTAAAATTGATATGAAATTGCAAAAAGAAAATCACACAATTTAGTGATTATTTGTATCAAATCTCATACTAATTTTAATAAATCGCATACTAATCATGACACATTAATTCGTATGTATTTATAGATATTTAATAATATAAGTAAATCCAAAAGTATTAAATATTTGACTCATTTCGAAGGTATCGACGAAGCGATTATAATGGTATAATTTGTAAAAAATAAAAATGTTTTTTAATGCATTTTAGTTCATATATATTATTTATCTTTATATGATAAGAGTCTAAAATGAAAAATAAAAAAATAAAAGATTAAAAGTAAACTACATACCTAATTATAAGGGTATTAATATAAGGTATAAATTAAAAAAATTGAATTAAGAAAAGATTTAACGAGAAATGAATGTAGATGTGCTAAATAAACTTATAATGTAAAATGCGTCTAGATACATGTTTAGGCGGGAAAATGAAAAAATAGGCTCACCAGAAGGCGACACGTGTCCTTCTAGTTACTTATTTATTATATGTATAGATGTAATTGGTTATTTTTTCTAGATGTCATTAAAATATATAAGATAATCATTGAATTATAACAAAATACTTAATTTTTTTATATAAAAAACATTATATTATTAAGCCTAAATTAAACAAATTTATAAAAAAAAAACATTATCACTTTCTCAAAACCATCCATAATCGTACTGTAAATCGACAAAAAAACAAAAACAAAAATAAACATTAAAATCGTGATGTATCTCGCTGCATTGCGCGAGTACGTTTCTAGTGTTCGATAATACTTGATTTTCAATTTGTATTACAAAAAAAATAATACAAAATAATATTTGATTTTCAATTTGTATTAGAATAAAATATATTCTATTTTATTTTTAGAAAATATAATATATTTTAATTCAATAAAAGATATTCATATTACAATTTTGATTTCTAAATTGGATTTCCGAACATATGCAATCTCATTTTCAACTTTTATCTCATACTAATTTCGACAAATTCCATAGTAATCACGACATATTTCGTATATATTTATGATGTTTAATTATATACTTAAATCCAAAAATATTCAATGTTGGACTCATTTCGAAGGTATTGACGAAACGATTACAATGATATAATTTGTAAAAAATAAAAATGTTTTTTTCAATGCAATTTAGTTCATATACATTATTTATGTTTATATGATAAGAGTCTAAAATGAAAAATAAAAAAGTAAGGGATTAAAAGTAAATTACATATCTAATTATAAGGGTAGTAAATGTAAGGTATAAATTAAAAAAATTGAATTAAGGAAATATTAAATAAGGAATGAATGTGGATTTGCTAAATGAACTTATGGTGTAAAATGCGTCCAGGTTCATGTTTAGGTGGGAAAATGAAAAAATGGACTCACCAGAAGATGACACGTGTCACTTCCGTTACTTATTTATTATATGTATAGATTTTATTAAATCGGTTTGAGTTTGATAAACATAACAATTTAAAATATCATATTTTACTTACCGATTTAAAATTGTTTTGCGTTTGATTTTTATTTTAAGCGTTTGCAATTATCATAACAATAATAAATCAATAAATAAAAAACAAACACATAATAAACATACAAGATAATATACGGATTTGCCCCTAATATGGTGTTGTGAGCCAACACAACAACCACGGTCAATATCTAAGGACATCATCAATCTTCTCCCACTGGTCTCGCCATCTTGGTGAACTCCAGGGTCTCCGTTTTGATTTCTTGAAACTTCGTCTTCGGATGATTTACAATAGAAAGATAACATATCCTAATCTATTTTACATTTGGACCTATCTAGAAAATTAAAATTACATCCCATGCAATTAATACATTTTAATTTTCCAAAAATAAAAATAAATCAACCACGGGTCTTTGGGGCAAACCATATATTATACATATATAAATATTTGGCCGATATAATTTAACATAAATATAAAGGCCAAAACTGGAACAAAATGCTATATGACAATTTAAATTTAATTGGACCCAATCTTATAATTTGTGGGTTACTAACCCATTAATTATAATTTTAAACATAATTAAAATAATTTGGTCAAATAAATAACATAAATAAAGTGACCATTATATTAATGTCAAAGTTTTAACCGATTTAAAACAAACGACATAAAGTCTTGACTCAAAATCCAAAACGACCATTTGAACTATTAGAGAAGAAAACATGGCAACAAACGCAAACCAAGTCGAAAAAGGCATGAGAAAAAGGAGAGGGGTTTGATAAGGTTTCTCAAACCTTTTTGGAGATGTGGCGGTATAGAAAATATCTCATTAGGGTTTTGAAAACCCTTTTAATTTATCAAACAAGAGTCGACTACTTCCTTTTATTTTAATAATTGACACCCTCTTATCTTTTCCTTTCATTTTGTTTTATTTATTTTATTTAACCAAAAATACAAACGTATATTGTTTATTAGGATGGGTCTAATATATAAACATATATACTAAATTTTATTGCCATATAACATCTTATGTTCCCCCCCCCCCCTTTTTTTTAATTAAATGCTCAAAGTGGCTCTGATACCACTGTTGGGTTTTAAAATAAATTGTAACCGTTATACGTAGCAGAAATTAAAAAGAAATTTTGCTACAAAATTAAATAAAAAACTTTTCTAAAACTTAAAACCCAATCGGATCCAATGATGCATTTAATTAAATAAGAACCACACCATAGGGTGTTTAGAGATGTACCTTTTCAGATCAGTTGTGGTTGAACTAGTTGAACACTTAGAAACCAATCGAGGTTTTCTCTAGCGGTATCCACACACGAACACGCGAAATTCCACCGGGTGCTAGCCCAATAACCCTAGATCTATATGTGTTTTACAGAAAAGAAAAGGGTTTCTTTTCTGTATTTTTCTGAAAGGCTTTTCTAACTCAATTGTATATCAAATGGTTAGTCTAACCCCATATTTATATAAGAAGAATTATAGTTAGACTATAATTCAATTAAGGATTAAATAAGGTTTAGTAATTATCTGTAATATTCAAATTCAAATTCAAATATATATATATATATATATATATATGTATATATATATAATTATCCTTTTAAACTTTAAAATATAATTATATAATTACAGATAATTCCTCGTAATTAACATAATTACGTTTTCACCCTGTAATTATCATGATTACAGTTTAACACATATTTTTCATAAAATCCGGGTTTCTACAAATGGAAACAAACGCATCCTTTGTGTACGACCATATAGGTTTACATATTCCTCAGCAGTATCTCTGTGTGACACGTGTCGTGGGCATATTATAACTTACACATTCATTCAAGGTTATATTGATAAAAATTACATCTCTTAACAAAAATATTAAAACGTTAAAGTTTGATGACCTCATAAATGAGCCATCTTGAACACATCAACTTGAACGATACAGAGGTAGGCTCGAAAGAGTTACTTAGAACCAAGGAAAGTTGTTTCATTCCGTACAACTTACAAAAGGGATAGATTGTGCCATTGCCAAGACTTTACTTTATTTTGGAAACATTAAAGTTAGTCCAAGGATGTGTGCCTTTCTCAATCTCGAAAGAGTGCCTTATACAAGTTGATGGTTAGATAAGATGGGTTGTTTGTCACGAAGTTCTATCCGATTTATTTTCTTTGAAATCTTAACGAATCCCTACACCCTTGCTTCCTTTTTAATTAATTTTTATCACAGTAGTTTATAATCAACCAACCCAACAATATTTCTTCAAAATCGCCATCTGAAATCATTTTTTTTTCTTGACTTTGATTTAAATCTTTTACTCCTTTTTCCCTGTGGATCGATACTCGGTATTTTACCGTTTTATTACTTGTAAAAGATGACAGTGGATTGAGAAATGTATACTTGCATTATTCTCCATTTTGTGTAAAGTCTGAGAGGTTTGTTCTATATAAATCTTGCAACAAGGTCAAAATTTGATTCCTATCCCTTAACCTACCGCTTTGATTGTAATTTTTGTTTTTAAAGACAATGTAATTTATGTGTGTACCTTATTTGGGATCTAGGGGTTTAATGTTTGTGTTCGTTTTTCTTCTGTGTTCTGTTTTTTTCGGGTTATGAATCTAGCGAGGAACATTAAGTTTTGCATTTCTAGGCTTTATAATGTAAAGTTTAGTTTTGTGTTTCAGTGGAATGGTGTAGAGGTATGCGTGCGATTTTGTTTATATATGTTCATAAATTCCTAAGTTATCATGAATTATCATTGCAGGGCATACTGCTTTCAGAGCCTGTATAATGTCTTTTGTGTTTGTTTTTAGCTTAACCAATGTCAATGGTCCACCATAGTCAATGGTCCAACTTTTCTACTTTAAGTTGACCTTTTCTCTCAGATTTTGCACTTCACCTTACTATGTTTTTTTGGTCATATTAAAGTTGCAATTTGTTTTTGTAATTGCAAAGTTCACAAACACTGAGACTTTGGTTTTGTTGCATTAATTTACTTTATATTTGCATTTTGGTGCTGTAAAAGCTGTTGTACATGAATGTTGGAGAAATAGACTTTTTTGGTTTGCATTTTGCTGTTGCACTGCGCTTGAAAGCTAGAAAAAAAGACTTTTTTTAGTTTGCATTTTGTTGTTGCACCTACACTTGAAAGTTGGAAAAACATAAAAGGCGTTGCAATTCACCCGAACCCACCTTAAATCCGAAACATGAAAGACGGAAAAACATACCTCAAACCAGTGGATTTCCAGTACCCGAACCTGACTTTTGGGTGGCGGGCAAATCCTACAAGCTTTCTCATGTTAGTGTTTTCAAACCAAGGATCAATAGTCATGCATTTAGGGCTCCCAACGCCTACTTTTTCTTGAATACTTGTTGGATGCCATGTGCCATGAAACAATTTATTATGCTTTTGATGATGTTGATTTTAGTCATTTACTGCATAGTGTAATTCTGTTAACCTTTTTCTACAATTGTATATTATTGACCTTACTACATCTTGATAGTATAAACAATGTATTTGAAATGCTTGCAACACGGGCTGTGACTAATATGTTTGGATCACATTTTATCAAATGACGTGTTTTCTCTAAAACAACTCTATGTTTATAGATAATAATTTTCAATGCTATAGTAGACTAGCAGTTTAGTTCAAAATCGTTCAAAGGGTTTCAACTAATATTGTTCAATTGATCAAAGGTTTTTTTTTATTGTTTGATGACTTTGAACACAAAAACAGCCCATTTGAACACAAGCAAGCAAACCTTGAGTTTTTTAGACCATCTCTTGGTTGCTTAATTGGTGTTTTTTTGTTATTACCAAAGTTTTTGCAGCTCCTAAAAGTCATGGAACAAACCCTTTGGTATCGTTAGATTCTATACATCTTCCAACCTATTAGCTTATTTACAAAGATTAAAGATAATTTTAACTTGATTGAACAAACATATGTAAGTAAAATGGATTTAATAAGAAATTTTGTACAAGAATCAAACTTTGTTCAAAAATTTTGTGGGAAGACTCTTTATTATTCTAAAACAGTTATGCAAGTTAAGAGGGTCACATGGCTTACTTCTAAGGTACCGCTGAGTGTTGATTCATTTTTTATAGGTCTCTAAATAATTAAGGTCTTTTTATGTTATTGTGGTTCTAGATATTGAAGAGGAGGAAGATACAAATGGGAGCAAGGAGAAGATGGTTACTACCATCAAGTAAGGTCCAACCGAATTGGATCCATGGATATCAAATCAAGTTAAGTCTCATTACCATGTATTGCAACAGACATTCCTTAATCAATTCAACCAATTTTTATTTTATTCATTGATTATCAAAATGCAGGGTAATGAAATATTTGTATAGCTTGTTTCTAATTTATGAGACGATACCTTTTTATGACATTTGGTGGGAAGAACACATGCAATTTTGGCTACTTGCTCTGCTATTATTTGCATCTTCTTTTAGTTCTTTTCGTTTTTTGTTTATGGTCGTTTACCAAGCGTTTACAGGTAAAAATCACCACCCTCACTTATCTTATCAGGTAAGATTTTCTGTCATCAAAGTGTTTGATAAATAGCCCCTTAGTTTCCATCCTATTGCATGTGTGCTTAGCTCTCATTAGCCATGATATGCAACGAATGTTGTCTATTGACTCTGAGGCCTATGATTGTAAACAGGTCTAGGAAAAGCCCAACAGTAAAATGGAAATTCAGCCTCGAGAAACAAAACCAGAAACACGAATTGCAAAGTTTTTATTCCCCTTCCTTTACTCCTAGTCATTAAATACTTTTGCAAGCTTTAGTTCGGGTTTTTTATTCATTGTTATGATGATATATGTTCTTTGTTCAATGGCTTGGTAAATTTTCCGTCTCCATTTAAAGACTCTTCCAGAATAATCTGATCATTAGAACAAGTTTTATTTTCTTTATTAACAACAGTACAACCTCCTTCGCCTTCCCGTCAACCATTACAGCCTCCTTCGGCTTGCTGACGAGGGGTCCCATTGGATCGTTGGTGATCCTCGATAGATCAACTTAAAAGCAACAAGAAGTTATTATAAGTTTATCAAATTGAAGTTGATGATGAAAGTCCAAGATGAACCTTTATGTAATAATGACATTTAATCACCTGTATTCCATTGATCAGCTCTTTATGATGTATAACATTAACCTTCATAGCTTATCTAGATTTTAAATTTAAAGCTTGCGGTTGAAAAGTAGTGACATTGCGTCCTTTGTTCATTCTCAAACAAATAGATCGAAATTGCAGTTTTTGCCAGACGTAGACCCAAGAAAGTGTTTAGATTGTGGGACTATAAAAAAAATCTTCGGAAATAAAGTTGTTATAGATTTGTTGGTTGGTTCCTTTCCCTTTTCACAAAAAGGAACCGTGTTTGAACCCTTCGAAATTTTTTGGAACACAAAAGTTAGGTAAAAACTCCAAAATTTAAGGCAAAAAGTAAGAAATTTGAGAAAAACTGGACTCAGACCTGGGAGCATTTTCCTTCCATGTCTGTACATGCTATTAATACATATGCATTATGTAATATCCTCATTTTGTAACTTTTGTTCACTTTTCTAAACAAATTTTGTTTTTCCTGGCAAAACTGTAAATCAATTAATTGTTAGCATCTGGTTTGATACAAAATTTTGTTTCCAAAAGTAAATATATGTTTTGAGATCAATTGATTGCATCTTAGGGATTGTTTAATTGCTTATTGGGTAAGTGTTCTAATCGGTATTCTTGCTTATGCTTGTTTGATATTTACATCCCGCCGCATTGTACGGGTACACAACTAGTATATATATATATATATATATCATATTACAACCATGAGGATCGAATCGCGGACATGAAAAACGGAGAAATCATACGAACAGTGACCAATGCGACTTTCTGCACGGACGACTTTTTGATATTTCATGTGACTTTAGCCGCATTAAGGTTTGTCAGCCTAAATGCACGATTTTTGGGAATTTTTCCTTATTTCTTCCCACCATTTTCTCCCTAACTTGGGGCATTTCTGGAGCTTAGGGTCCGATTTTTGGGGTCTTGGAAGAGCATTTTTGGTGAATTCAAAAGTATTTGGTAAAAAATAACCTCCATATCTCTTAACTCTAAAAGCTAGGATTTTGAGTGTTCTTCATCCGTTCTCCTCTTCTTCCATCCTTGTAATAGGTTTTGGGTTCCTTGATGTGGAAAAGATCTCTTCAGAGTTTTAGAGCTAAGTTTTGGAAGATTTGCTAGTAGATCTCAAGTTTTCATCAAAGAAAGCTAAAGATTTGGTTTGGAACCTAGATTTAACATAAATCTAGCAAGGTGAGTTCTAGTTGATTTGCAAAACTATATACATATCATTATATCTCTAATTTGGGTTTCAAACACATTTCCATGAGCTTTTTCACTTTTGATGGTTTTTGTGAATATTTGTGCTTTTGGGCATATTTGGGTTATGAAATCATTAGAGAACGTTTATGATGTTGTGATTGGATGTTTTGAGACACCAAATGATACATATTTCATAAAATGAGATTTTTTGAACATTTGGATAATTTGAGTCAAAATACTATTTTAACTCTTGAAAATTGTATCTTGGATTATTAATGATTTCACTAGTTTTGTTAAACAATTCAAGGGGATTATTGACCTTAATTTGGGTTAAATGTAGTTTCAGGATTTCACCCAACTTATGAGTTCTGGTGGTGGCACATTAGCCCCTTTGGGTCATAAATGTGTAAACGTTTGATAATCGCCTTTCATTGGCTTTGTGGGAATTTTGAAAGTACAAATCATACGGTTTAAACCTTTGGGATATTATGCTTCAACATAGATATTGTTGGGTCTGAAATGTGCCAATGATGGTTAATACTGCTAGACATGACTATTACTACTGCCTGAGGAAGTTAGTACTGCCAGATCATAATTAATACTGCTTGAAGGAGCTAATGTTGCTGAGACAAAATTAATACTGCTTGATAAGATTAGTACTGCCAGATCAGATTTAATACTGCTCATGAAGTTAGTGCTGCTTATGAGATGAAGACTCCGTTTCTGAATGAAGACAACTGTATAGATTGAAGCTAAAGTAAATGAGATAATTATGGAATGAAGATCAATTTTATTTTAATAATTATCTTGTAATCAGTCTTGTATATATAGTATAGAAGTCTTTGATAGAACAATTAATTATTCATACGTTTTGTTTAGAGAGAATTAACCTCAAGACTAGTTTAGATCCTTTCTATAGAAAAGTATAGAACGTCTGTTGAGCCTGTTCAACAGATTGAGGTTTTGTGTGTAATCATCAAGTTTGATCAATATAACTTGTGATTTAAGTGCATATACTGTTTCATTGATTGTTAGTGTTAAAGTGTTTTTTCGCAACTTCTTTAGCATTGTTTCTGAGTGTGTGTGAATTAAATTCTTGTTTGAATTTCGATCCTGACAAGTGGTATCAGAGCTTTGTTAAACTCAGAAAAACAACAATCATCATGGACGGTTCAAGTGATAGCGTTCTGGTCTCAAAGGTTCCAATGCTCAGATCTAATGAGTTTGGCATGTGGAAGATTAGAATCAGACAATACATTCTTCTCACAGATTACTCTATGTGGGACATCATTGAGAATGACCCATCTAATGAAGGAAAGATTGGAGCAGATGGAAAAAGAATCCCACCAAAGTCGGATGGAAAGAGGAAGATAAGGCAGACAGAGATGAAAGCCTTAAGCACACTGCTCTTGGCTATTCCTAATGAGTATCAACACCAATTCTGCAACTGCACTGATGCACAGATGCTTTGGAATGCTCTAGAGAAGAGATTCTCTGGTACCAAAAGTACCAAGAGAAATCAGAAGGCAATACTGAAGCAACTGTATGAAAACTTCATGTCAACTAAGAATGAGTCCATGACTCAAACTTTTGACAGGTTTAACAAGCTGATTGGTGAACTAGCTACTGTTGGAGTGCAGATTGATCAAGATGATGTAAACAGAAAGTTCTTAAGGTCCCTTGGAGATGAATGGACCATGTATACTGTCTCCTTCAGACAGAATGACAAGCTGGAGGACAAAGAACTAGACGATCTTTATAATAACTTAAGGGTGTTTGAGGCGGAAGTGGAAGCCAAGAAAAGACCATCGGGATACACTCATAATGCTGCTCTTTTATCATCTTCTTCTTCTACTGATTCTGCTGCTAATACAGAATCAGTTAGTACTGCTTATGTATCTAAGCAGGATGTATCTAATGACTCTGTATTAGAAGCTTTTCTTACTAGTTATGCTAATTCTGGTTTAATTAATGATGATCTTGAACAAATTAAAGCAGATGACCTTGAGGAGATGGATATAAAGTGGCAGATGGCCATGCTAACTATGAGGGTCAAGAGATTCATAAAGAGAACTGGAAGGAACAACTTTTCTCAGAGGAGAGAAGATGGTGCTGGGTTTGACAAGTCAAAGGTGGAGTGCTACAAGTGCCACAAGATGGGACACTTTGCAAAAGAATGCAGAGGAGGAATTCCTCAACAACATGGCAGCAACCACCAGCAAGCACATTCCTCAAGCTTCCAAAACAACAGAAACTCCACTCAAGCTCTTGTTTCTCAGGAAGGAATGGGATTTGATTGGAGTGATCAAGCTGAAGAAGCTGTTCAGAATCAAGCCTTGATGGCAGAAGTCTCAGAATCTTCAAACACAGATATTCCAACAGAGGTAAAAACTAAACCGTGCACTAAAGAGTGTCTTCAAACTGTACAAAAGTACAGGGATCATAACCAAAGCATGTGTGATGACCTTAAAAGGTTAGAGAGAGATATAAGAGAGTATAAAGTGATTGTGGAGAAGTTTGAAGATCAAATCAAGGCTTACAAGGCCAATGAACTTCAGCATTACTATGACACAAATTACTGGAAGTGGGAGAAAGATCAATTAGAGATTCAAATAGAAAAGTCTAAAGAGGAGTGTGAGAAGATAAAGAGTGAGTATGAGAAAGATAAGCTTGACATTGAGAAGTTCTCTTATGCTTCCAAAGCAATGGACTCTTTGCTTAAAGCTCAAGTTCATGATAAGATCAAGAGTGGTATAGGATACAATGCAACACCTCCACCTTATAACAATAATTACATCCCTCCCTCTTCAGATCTCTTAGAGAACCAAAATAAGGAGGACTTACCTATAGGAGCAACAGAAGTAGATCCTATAGATAGTGTGGTGGTTGAAGAAGAGAATGAGGAAGAGAATTCTGAGAGTAAGAATGCAGAAGAGATTCCTGTGGAAAATCATATCCTTACAAATGAAAGAGGGGGTAAACTATTCATCAAGAGTGAAAAG
Source organism: Arctium minus (assembly GCA_954870635.1). Lineage (NCBI taxonomy): Eukaryota > Viridiplantae > Streptophyta > Magnoliopsida > Asterales > Asteraceae > Arctium > Arctium minus. The sequence continues at coordinate 113,768,602 of OX941080.1, read as the reverse complement.
GTGGATAGCTCAAACAGAGAAAAGGGGAAGGTACAGGGAGTCCACTATATGCCGACCACAGTTGTGAATCCCTGTACATGTAAACAGCATCATCCCCAAAAACATGATAAAACAAGGGGTAATCAAAGAAACTGGAATAATCAGTGGGCACAAAACCAAGGGGTTGATCTGAGTAAAATCAATAGACCAAAACCTTGTTTTATGTGTGGAAAGCTTAATCATATTGCCAAATACTGTTATTTCAATCCTATGAACCAAAGGATAAATTTTCAAAAACATATACAAAATCCTGTTGGTTATAGGAATCAAAGAAGGAATCATATGGCTGAAAATGTAAAAAGAGCACCTTTAAAAGCTCATGTTCAAAACAAGTTTGCAAAATCAAAGAATAATACTCCAAATAAGTCAAGGAGTAACTTAATGAAGAACAAAGCAAACAAATTTGTCCAGGTTTGGGTCCCAAAAAGCACTAAATATGTTAGTACTGCTACCTTAAATAGTACTGCTAACAGAAATAGTGTTGCTACCAATATTAGTGTTGCTAACAGAGTTAGTACTGCTAACCTAGTTAGTACTGCTAATTCAGTTAGTACTGCTTCCAGTGTTAGTACTGCAAGACCTATTATCCTGACAAAATACTCAAGCCATGAGATTCCCTAGTCTGAAAAGCTCATCAAAACTGATTATGAATATGTTGATGAGAATGGGAAACCCAAGACCACTTTGGCTTGGGTTCCTATTAAAAACTAACTGTTCTACTTCATGTGCAGGGCAACCAACAGCAAAAAGGGAAGAGCATTTGGCATGTTGATAGTGGTTGCTCTACGCACATGACAGGCAACAAGTCCTGCCTACAAAACTTCAAAAGAATTGATGGAGGACATGTTGCATTTGGTGATAATACATCTGGAGGAAAGATTAGTGGAAAAGGTAATGTGTCAAAGGGTAAGATGACCTTTGAGGATGTCTACTATGTTGAGCAATTGAGATACAACCTGTTAAGTGTATCACAGGTTTGTGACAAGAAACATAGTATATTGTTTACAGATACTGAATGTATTATCCTTGCTAAAGGGTTCAAGGTAGTTGATGAAAGTATGATACTACTGAGAACACCAAGAAAGGACAATGTTTATTGCTTGGATTTAGAGAATGTATCTAATGATTCATCATTTAATTGTCTATTTTCAAAAGCTTCTGTTGATGAATCATCTCTTTGGCATAGAAGGATGTGTCACATGAACTTTAAAACAATGAATAAACTTGTGAAAAACAACCTTGTAAGAGGTTTGCCACAAAAGGTATTTTCATGTGATGATCATTGTGTTGCTTGTCTTAAAGGCAAACAGCACAAATCTTCTCATAAATCCAAAGAGGTAAATAGAATCTCTACACCTCTCCAATTATTGAATATGGATCTGTTTGGTTCTACTAATGTGATGAGTATTGGCAAGAAATCTTACTGCTTAGTTATTGTTGATGATTTCTCTAGATTCACTTGGGTCTATTTTCTAAGGACAAAGGATGAGACAAATGGACTGATCAAATCCTTTATTCTCAGAGTTGAAAACCAAACAGATCAAAGAGTTAAAATCATCAGATCTGATAATGGAACTGAATTTAAAAACCATGATCTAAACAGCTTCTGTGAGGAAAAAGGTATTGAGAGACAATACAGTGCTCCTAGGACCCCTCAACAGAATGGAGTTGCTGAGAGGAGAAATAGGACACTGATTGAAGCTGCAAGATCCCTGTTGGCAGATTCAAAACTGCCAGTTACATTTTGGGCAGAAGCAGTTAATATTGCTTGTTATGTTCAAAACAGGGTGCTAATAGTTAAATCTCAAGGCAAGACACCATATGAACTTTTTAACAAGAAGAAACCTTTTATTGGATTTTTCAAACCATTTGGGTGTCCTTGCACAATTCTTAATACCAAAACTCACTTAGGCAAGTTTGATAGCAAAGCAGATGATGGATTTCTAGTTGGTTACTCATCCCAAAGTAAGGCTTACAGAGTATTTAATACCTCTTCTAGAATAATTGAGGAAAGTGACAATGTTAAATGCAATGAGAGCACACCAAATAAACTTGGTACAGGCCCTGATTGGCTTTTTGACATTGATTCACTATCTAATTCTTTGGGTTTCAGTTATGAGAAAATTGCAGAAACAGGGACAGAATCAATTCAAGACAAAAGACAAGAGTTTGTGTTGTTCCCAATCTCTACAGCAGATCCTATTGAACTCTGTGTTCAAGAGAAGAAAGATGCTTTAGATTCAAAGGATACTGAAACTGTTCAGAATGAAGAGGAGAGAGGTGAAAAGGAGGATCAACTTTTGACTTCAGAACATCTAGAATCTGAGATGCCTGCTTTGGCAGAAGATGATAGTGATGATGAGAACTCCTCAGTGTTTGGTGGCAGCTCTCCTGAAAAGAATGACTCTAATCTGGATGCAGAGATTATTGAAGAGGCCATTCATCAAACAAAAGTGCATAAAGATCATCCTCCTCAGTTGGCGATTGGTGACATCAATTCTCCAATCATCACAAGGAATCAGAGTAAGTTGGGAGGATTAAAAGACATACAATCAGGCTTACTATCTTGCTTTCTATCTCAGGTTGAGCCTAAAAAGGCGCATGGTGCAATGAAAGATCCAAGTTGGATAGAAGCAATGCAAGAGGAGCTGCTGCAGTTTGTACTACAAAATGTATGGGATTTGGTAGAACTGCCTAAAGGACACAGAGTTATAGGGACAAAATGGATTTTCAGAAACAAGAAGGATGAGAGAGGGATAGTGATCAAGAACAAGGCTAGATTGGTAGCACAGGGGTACACTCAAGAAGAAGGAATTGATTATGAAGAGGTTTTTGCACCAGTGGCTAGGATTGAGGCAATTAGGCTGTTTTTAGCCTATGCTTCTTTCATGAAGTTCAAAGTCTACCAAATGGATGTGAAAAGTGCTTTTCTATACGGCAAAATTGAAGAAGAAATATATGTCTGTCAGCCCCCAGGGTTTGAAAATCCCAAGTACCCTGACAGAGTATACAAATTGAAGAAAGCACTGTATGGACTACATCAAGCACCAAGAGCTTGGTATGACACATTGTCTACCTATCTCATGGAAAATGGTTTTGAGAGAGGAATCATTGACAAGACTCTGTTCATTCAAAGGAAGAAGAAGGACATCCTGTTAGTGCAAATCTATGTGGATGACATCATCTTTGGATCCACAAAAGATCAATTGTGCAGAGATTTTGAAGAATTAATGCATAAGAGATTCAAGATGAGTTCTATGGGTGAACTTACTTTCTTCCTTGGGCTACAGGTTAAGCAGAAGCAAGATGGAATCTTCATAAGCCAAACCAAGTATGTGCAAGACATTTTAACCATGTTTGGGTTCTCAGATTCCAAGCCAGCAAGCACACCCATGGAGACACACAAACAAATAACTGCAGATCTTGAGGGGGAGGATGTGGATGTTCATTATTACAGATCCATGATTGGCTCTCTCATGTATCTCACAGCTTCTAGACCAGATATCATGTTCCCTGTTTGTGTGTGTGCAAGATTTCAAGTTAGGCCAAAGCAATCACATTTTCAAGCAGTCAAGAGGATATTCAGATATCTCAAAGGTCAACCCAGATTAGGACTTTGGTATCCTCATGACTCACCATTTGACCTACTTGCATATTCAGATAGTGATTTGGGTGGAGCTAACTTGGACAGAAAGTCTACAACTGGAGGATGTCAGTTTTTGGGTGCAAGACTAGTATCATGGCAGTGTAAGAAGCAAACCACAGTGTCCACTTCAACAACAGAAGCAGAATACATAGTTGCTGCAAGCTGCTGCTCACAAGTGCTATGGATTCAAAATCAAATGATGGACTATGTATGACATTTCTTCACACTCCTATTTTCATAGACAACAGCAGTGTTATTAGCATTGTTAATAATCCTGTCAAGCATTCAAAAACAAAGCATATAGAAATAAGGTATCATTTTATCAGAGACTGTAATGAGAATAAGCTAATTCAGGTTCAGAAAGTACATACAAGTAACCAGTTTGCTGATCTATTCACAAAAGCTTTTGATGTGGGTAGATTCACATTCTTGGTCACAAGTGTGTGCATGATGAACAATGAATAAGTATATTCTCATTCTCTTTATGTACCTTTATAGATTCCTCCTTATTTACTTTCATTAAATTGGTGCTATTAACCCTTGTGTGCTTAAGTGTTTCAGGAAGAAAGGCCAAACAAAAGTGAAGTATAGTTAATACTGCTAGTCTGTATTACCACTGCTAGTCTGGGTTACTACTGCTGGTTAGTTTTCCTACTGCCAGTCTGTGTTAATGCTGCTAGTCTGTGTTAATACTGCTAGTATGTATTACTATTGCTAGTATGTTTCTACTGCTAGTAAGTATTACTACTGCTTTAAAGAGTTACTACTGCGGGGGTCAGTTACTACTGCTAATGTGAATTAGTACTGCTCTTAACTGTTTCACGGATTGTATAAATACCCCCCTTAGTCCGCCAAAAATCAAAACGGCTCTTTGAATTTCTTGCTCTTATTTATCTTCTTTCTCTTTCGTTCTCGCTAACGTTCTTGCTTTTCAAGCTCTTAACCCTAGTTCGCAGTCAAATCTCTCTCAAATGGCAGGTCTTGTATTTGTCGATGACCACAATGAATTGGCAATGCTGAATAAGCCCAACCAAGCTGAAGGATTTCATCAGATTGTGGACTTCCTAAAATCCACACATATCGCCCACGCTTTAACAGTCAATCCCACAATCTATGTGGAGCATCAAAAACAGTTATGGGCAAATGCCACTATCCAAAATGAAGAGGGTACTCTGGTTATCAAGTCAAGAGTTTGTGATAAACCCCTGACCATCTCAGAGGAGACCATTCGCATTCATCTACTGTTAGATGATGCCTCAGGTATAACATCTCTACCCAAGGAAGATCTTTTTGAAAATATAAGCAGAATGGGATATGAAGATCCCACTAAGATTTATAAGTTCTTTAAGAACAAATTCTCACCTCAGTGGAGATTCTTTGTTCATACTCTCCAGCATTGCATTTCAAAGAAAACAACTGGCTGGAGTGAGTTTAGCAGTACCATTGCTTATGCTTTGGTCTGCTTAGCAACCTCCAGAAAGTTCAATTTTTCGCAAATGATCTTAAATGATTTTCTGTCAAACCTGGATACCAAGTCAAAATCCTTTTATATGTATCCCAGGTTTGTACAAGCTATATTGAATAAGGAATTGACGGAATCACCTCATTTTAATGAGGTATATGTACCTAAGGTCCCAAAAGGGAAGGTGTTTTCTAATTTGAGGAGGACCTGTAAGGGCTTCTCAGGTCTTGACACACCATTGTTCTCAACAATGATGGTTGTGTCCCACTCTACAGGTGAGGCATGAGGGTCCCAAGCCTCATTGGACCAACCCACTGATGACCTACCCACACCTTCCACCATAAAAACAATTCCTCTGTCCCTTCTGAACAGACCAACCCCTCCCATCACCAAATTATACACTAAAAAGAAGGGGCAGAAGGATCCTTCCCTTCATGTACCAACACCCTCTAAGCCTACAAGCCCTCTAATGGATCATTCTTCATTAGAGAATATCCAAAGGGAAACCAAAGGGGTGTCTCCCAACCCCAAGAAGGTGCTTACTAAGGAGAAGGTTAAGCATGTGGGCAGAAAGGCTCACACTACTATTTCTGCACAAAGTGCAGGTCAGGACAGTGTGAACATCTCTAAGACCTTCCCCACGGCAACTTTGGATGAGCAATTATCCAAAGGTCCCCGGTGCCAAGAAACCATGGGGGTAGAAGGTGCCTCTGCTAGGCAAAGGACCCCTACTAAAAGTTCCAGTGATCCTCCAAAGGTGGTAAACACACCTAAAGGTGGTGAGGATAGATATACATATGATGAATTGATGAAAACTATTGCCAATATCAATAATGATATCCTATCTCAGGGCAAACTTATTGAGAAGCTGCAACAAGTGATCTTATCCCAACAAGTCCAGATTTCCAACCTCAAGAAAATGGTCCTCAAGCATGTGCAAAAGAAGAAGAGAACCAAATTCATACTGAAGAAGCGGAGCATCCCTCATGATGCTTCCAAAGAGGGGGAGAATAGAGCTGAATCTGAGAAACAGAGTCCTGTTCGAATGGACTCTACTTTTGAGGGGGAGAAGGGCAAAGAAGCAGAAACCAGTACAGCAGTAGAAACAGAGCCAGAAGTAGAAACGTTCAAGAAAGCAGCATCAATTGTCTTAGCAGCATTAACAGAGGAAGCAGCAGTAACATGGCTTTCTGTTGAAGAAATAGAGATAGCAGAAACTCTTCTAAAGGCCAAAACAGACACTCCCAAAGCCATTCAAAAGGCCAAAGGAGTGGAAATCAAAGAGGGAGGCCCTGAGCTAAAAATGAAAGAAATCAGTGAGGCTAAACTGAAGAGGAAAGGAAAGGCAAAGGTGGATGAATCTGCAAAGCCACCAAAGAAGCTAAAACAGATTGAACTACATGAGGAACTGGCTAAGAAGCTGCAAGCTGAGCTACAACAAGAAGAAGAGACTCAAAAGGCCAAAGATAGGCAGATTGCTCTAGATCTATCTACTAAGCTAAATGAGGAATATCAAAAGAGCTTGAAAGTTGCAGCTGAGACAAAGAAAAGTACAGTGAAAGCATCCAAACAAAGACTGCCAACAAAGAAGCAGAAAAGACAACCTTCTAAAACTTACCTGGCCAATCAAGAAAGGAGAAAGATGATCAACTTTCTTAAAGGCTCAGTGGGGGTTAAGGAAGAAATGTTTGCTGATATGTTCTATTTAAGAGTTGAAGATCTATACAAGAAGGAAATGGCAAAGCTTCAAGGGGACTTCACTCAAAGGATAGAATTTGAAAGACAAATGAAAGAGAGACATGATCTCAATATTCAACAACCCTTCCCTGAGAGTGAGGAAACCACCCCTTCAAAAGAAAAGGCTGAAGAAAAGAAGGAAGAACATGTTTCTGTGGAAGTTATATCTGCCAAGAGAGTGAAAACAATAGCTTCCAAGAAACTGTTTAAGAAGCCAAGGGTTGCAGAAGCTGAGAAAGAAACAGAACCATCTGTTACAGGTCAAGCTGATCAATCAAGTCAAAGTGCACAACAACCAAGTCAATCTGATGTGCATTTTGAACTTTACATGACTGTAACAGATAATGATCCAGTGAAGGCAAATCCCATTTCAGTCCAAGCCCCTGAAATCATCCACTAGGATATTCTAGAAGATCAAGGAAAAGAGTATTTCAGAATCAAAAGAATGGGTGATCACTTTGAAGTCTACTCTACTTGGGGGAAGATAGTCAGAAGTTGTTCAAGGTCAGACTTGGAAGAAATGTTTAAAGTGAGAATGAATCTGTATGGGGATGTGCTGAAGACTCCAGGGATGAACATCAAGAAACTAGCAATGGAGTATTTATGCATGATGTTCAGTCCAGATCTTGTCAAGCATGTCATCAAAGATATCTTCAAGTCTGTGGACAACTGGATGCTTATAGAAAGGTGTGGGGTGTATATCTTAACCATTGACAAAAGCTTTCATGAATATTACCTGGTGGATAAGATATATGACCATAGCCTAGCCAAGCTACATGGGATGTTGAAAGCTAAACTAATCTGTCCTCAAGGCTCATAAATGGCAAGGATTGTGGTTAGCAGAATCATCAATCAAAGCTTGGGTTTGGATCCTAATCTAGGGGTGTAAACTTAGGTTTTGAAAGCATCATGAAGACCAGTTTTTGAAGAACTTAACTTCTCAATTTGAAAAGTTAAGTTAGGGGGAGATTGTTGGGTCTGAAATGTGCCAAGGATGGTTAATACTGTTAGACATGACTATTACTACTGCTTGAGGAAGTTAGTACTGCCAGATCATAATTAATACTGCTTGAAGGAGTTAATGCTGCTGAGACAAAATTAATATTGCTTGATAAGATTAGTACTGCCAGATCAGATTTAATACTGCTCATGAAGTTAGTGCTGCTTATGAGATGAAGACTCCGTTTCTGAATGAAGACAACTGTATAGATTGAAGCTAAAGTAAAGGAGATAATTATGGAATGAAGATCAATTTTATTTTAATAATTATCTTGTAATCAGTCTTGTATATATAGTATAGAAGTCTTTGATAGAACAATTAATTATTCATACGTTTTGTTTAGAGAGAATTAACCTCAAGACTAGTTTAGATCCTTTCTATAGAGAAGTATAGAACGTCTGTTGAGCCTGTTCAACAGATTGAGGTTTTGTGTGTAATCATCAAGTTTGATCAATATAACTTGTGATTTAAGTGCATATACTGTTTCATTGATTGTTAGTGTTAAAGTGTTTTTCCGCAACTTCTTTAGCATTGTTTCTGAGTGTGTGTGAATTAAATTCTTGTTTGAATTTCGATCCTGACAGATATGGTTTATGGGCCTACTTATATGCGTTGAGTATGTCTTAAACATTTGGAAAAAATTTCCTTTTTGGCTTATGTGGATTACATTGGCTTTATTTAAATAGTCAAGTGTTTTGTGAAGCCTTTTGGCTTGAATTTAACTCAAATAAGTTTTGGGGATATTTGTCTAATTTTAAGAGCTCAATGTGGAGCTTTAGAGGTATAATTCATGTATTGCATATTTGTTGGATATTACATGTTTTGAGTGTGTTATTCATTCAATTGGAGTCATGTAATCTTAGACTGAAATGCATTAGATCCATAGGCATAGGTATTTGTCATCTTGTTAAGTTGTGGAGTTTTGATGTCCACACTTAAGTCTAGTGAGTGGTCCCCAAGTCAGGGTTTGAGATCTTGTGGTGGTACCCTATTGGGTCGTATACAGAGCTAGTAGCCTGCGGTGGTACTCTAATGAGTAGTATACAGACCTAGTAGCTTGCAGTGGTACTCTATTGAGTCGTATACGGTTCTAGGTCTTGCAGTGGTGCTCGTTAGAGCCGTATACGAAGACCGGTGACTTTTGTGAACTCATCTAGAGGTCGAGTAAACACTAGGGTTATTGTGGGTATCTTGTGGTGGTACTCAATGGAGTCGCATACAGGGATCCATAGCCCGAAATGAAACTCGAGAATGTTGTTAAGTGGCTTACTTTTGCATTTCTTTCACATTCGATGGAATTGGGTCTCCCCTGTCACCTAGATGTGTTGTTTTGGGGTACTTAGTTACATATGCTTTCGGTGTTTTGAATAGAGTTTTATCTATATATTTGATGTTTTGGAGTATGTGTGTTACGCATGTTTTGGTGAGTTTGGATATTGGTTGTCAATCGAAAACGGGTATTTGATTTGGAGATAACGAGATTTGGAAAGTTGTTTCTTTTTTATATATGATTTAAATAAAGGAGTCATATTTAAAGGAAATTGTCCAATTTAACTGTTTTATGTTTATATGATAAAATTGTTTTAACCCACTAGATGTTAAGCCTAACACTTTTTCTTATCGAAATGTATATCAGTGTGATCTGAGAGGATAGCAGCCTCGACGGTTTTAGTAACCACCAATTTATTTTAATTCTGTTAAGGATTAGATTGTCCCGTTTAGAACTCTGGTGCATTTTTGTACTCCTTCTTGTGTAAATTTGATGTATTTTACTATTAAAGTTGTTTTAAATTGAAGGATTTTGGAAGTTTTTAAATTGTCTGCTATTTATAAATTTTCGGGTGTTATATTGTAGCTTATTCACAATTATTTGATAACTTAATTTAATAATGTCTCAATATTTTATCCTTTAAAACATGATGATTTTTCATAACAAACAAATTTTTTATTCTAATGAACAAATTTTAACATATAAGTATATAACTATCTCACGCTAACTGCAGTTAACTTCCAATATTTTGTTTTCATGATCTAATAGTTTTTTTAGATAAATAAAAAGAGTTTTATTTGATATTTATTTAAGAAATTTGATTTTTGATTGGATATAAAAAAGAAATTTGTGAACCACAATTAATTTTATAGTGAGTTATACTTTCGGTTCGTATAGATTTCCTAAAATCTGATTTTCGTTCCTGATGATCCACAAAAGACTGATTTGCCCCTCATATGAGGGGCACATGTGGGTCTAACGGCTCTAACTGACGGTGTTAACTCAAGGGATCTTGAGTATTATGAAGTTGAAAAGTTATCGACTATCATTATAGATAGTTCGTTTTAGGAACGAAATCCAAATTTTAAGCAAACCATAGGGACCATCTGTGTATTTCACTCATAAAAAATAAAAATAAAAACATTAATTATAGAGTAAATTACAAATTTCGTCCTTGTGGTTTGATGTTGATTACGAACAAATCCCTTAATTCTAAAATTCATCAAAAGAATCCATGTGCTTAAGTGGTTTCACTTTCGTTACGGAGGAGGTCCCTTAAGCTAACTTTCGTTAAAGACTACGTTAAGTCAGGCTTTTCATGTTTTTAACTGATTTTTAAAATGTACAAGATTATAAAGCTTATGTACAAGCATGTATAACTAAAAAAACCCTAAAATAAAAGGAAAAATAAACTAAAAAGAAGAAAACAAACAAAACAAAACCTACACCCACACCCCTCTCCCATTGTCGGATCCCCTTCTAGATAACTGACCTTCACCTCCTTACTACTCCCTGCCCCAAAGAACCAACTCCGATGAACAACTCTCCTCCATTTTTGATTTGCTGACGAACCCTTCTCCCCTTATTTCAGCACCCTTTAAGAACCAACTCCAAAACCTGTCAACTCCGGCAACTCTAAACTCCACCTTCCCCGACATCAAACTCCAACACCCTTCAATAACACCAATAAAGAGCACCCCTTTTGTTTTTGCATCTGTAACTTAAAAACACCAAATCCAACCCAGATCTACATTCATTTTTTACTTTTTTTGTTTTTGGTTTGCGTTTTTTACTAGATTTGGATCAAGTTCTAGATCGATTGTGTTTGAGAAACAACTGTTTTTGTCTAAGAACCACTAGATCGTTTGAGTTTGGGCAACTACTAGATTGATTTAGGATTAGGCTTACAGAACAAATCTGGGTTTGAGTTTTGGATATCGATTAAGTTTGGTACTAGATAGAGTTTGTTCTTAAAAAAACACAGTGATGGGGCTTTAGTTCTGGATCTGGATCGATTGAGTTTGGTTGGTTTTGAATTTTTTAGTTTCTTTAGTTGATTTTGAAGACGATTTTGATTTTTTTAATGAGTTTCTTGAGTTTTGTTAAGTGTGACTTTAGGATTCTTCAGTTTTTTTAGTTCTTCGATGGTGGGTGGTTGCCAAAAAAGATGATCAAAAGGTCGTCCGAAAAGTAAAAGGGAATGGAAAGGGGTGGATGCAAGTGACAGGCTTTCATTGAGAATGTTATAATTAGTTTTTAATTAATAGTTAAAAAGACGAAAAAGCCCCTAACTTAACGGAGTTTTTTTATCGGAAGTTAGCTTAAAACACCTCCTCCATAACGAAAGTGAAACCACAGGGACCCTATCCATAAATTCTAGGGTTACCATAGGGATGAAATTTGTAATTTACAATTAATTATATATAAAATTTAATTTATAAAAATACAAAAGTATTTAACATCTAGATAATTTTTGTTTTTTGTTTTTTGTTTTTTTTTATCATGGCTTAAACGGGCCGGGTACAGCAGGTTACACAAGGTTGTGTGATTATTGTGAAATCACAAGTGCCAATTCAACAATCCTTGCATAATGTACAAACCTTGGAAGCATCCATCTTTATTATATACAAGTTAGCTTCTTGCCTAAGGTTCTTGCGATTTCGCGCTTCTTTCACACTTAGCTTTCAAGAACCCATTAATTAAATCAACATAAGGGGTTTGTGGCTTCAAGGTATTCGTTTCTGAATTGATTTCTGGTTTGCTTTTATATCAATTTTCTTTGTGGATTCCGTTCTACTGTAAACGGAATTTCAAGGGTTTTCATTTAAAGGGTTTTGATCAAAGTACCGAATGTGTTTGATAAAATGTGCATGTGTTTGATATGTTGTTTAGCGTTTGAATTATTACTCAAAATGGCTGGATTTGGCTATTTTCACTTGCATTTGAATACTCGATGTGAGATTTATAAGTTCTCACCGGAGTTTGAATCTGCCGTCAACAATGCTACAAACTTTGATCGATTAATCTGTGTTAGCAAATGGGATTTTGGTTTGAATTTATGTTTTTTCATGAAATTTTGTGGGTTCTGTTAGAATTGAAATTTAAGGTGTTCTAATTGATGGTATGATCATATTATGTGTTTGTTAAATTGTCTTTACCAAATTTGAATTCTGCTATGACTACTTAATTGAGTTTGAGGTCTGACTATGCAGTATATGTTTTGTATATCCTTTTTGAATATGAGGGTCAATTGAGATATGTGTAGAGGAATTCAGGGTTACAAAAACTTCTGATTCTGCAACTACACCGCAAAAATGTTCAATTTTATCCAAACTTTTGTATCTTTTTGACATTGTTGATGTTAACTTGTTGACAAATATTAGCACTTACCAGCTATTCTTGATGTTCTTCTGGTTGAATTTGGTTAGAGTATGTAACAGTCTCATCATTGCTTCCTTTTTCGTTTTTGCATTTCAAATCTTTATCGGGTTTCGAAAGTTCTTGAAAGTAAGTTTCTTATTCTTTTTGCATACAATGGGATTTGTTTTTCAAGTTGTAGATTTGTGATGGGTTCCGATCATGGTTGGTCAAGCACTAGGGATTTAGGGAAGAGCCAACTTGGTGGTGTAATTTTCGGTGCCAAGAAGACGACATTCAACGAATGTCTTTCTAGGCAACTCTTTGGTCAGTTCTGCAATTTGACTTGGAATAAGTTTTTTCTACTTGTAAGACATGAAAATTTTCGATTCTTACTAATATAAATCACGAAATTTGTAACAGGTTTACCAAGTCAGCACTTCATGTACGTGAAAAAAATCGACCCCGGTGTGCCATTATTTCTATTTAACTATACTGATAGAACGCTACATGGCATCTTTGAGGCTGCAAGCTCTGGGAAAATGAACATAGACCCATATGCGTGGACTAGTGACGGTTCACAAAGAACACCATATCCTGCTCAGGTACACTACCAAAACAAACAGTAATTTAGCTTAATCCATACAAATAACATAGATCCATACAGACAACATAATCCATACAGGGCTTGATGGAAAAATAACTAAACAAAACTTACAAGTATCTTGTGACATGTTTGACTTTTACATCTATGGTGCCAAAATTCGGAAACTTTATCTATGAAAACTTGATTTTGTGAATTAGGTTCAAATCCGTGTAAAGCTGCAATGTCGAGCGCTGAATGAGAATCAGTTTAAGCCAATAATAATCGACAATTACTATGCTCAGAATCTTTTCTGGTTTGAGTTGGACCATGCTCAAACAAACCGACTGTTGTCCTTACTGTCAGCTCAACCGTACTCTGCTCCACGTACTATACTTACTCCACATAGTACAACGAAACAGACAGCTTTTTTGCCATCCGAAAACAAACGTACGTGCTATATGCCTCTAGAAGTTCCTGGTGGTCATTCTAGTCATGCAAATGGTGCCAAAAATTTTCCTAGCAATATAAAAGATGCCAAGACTTTGAATGCCGTTAATGAAAAGGAAGTTTTCTGCATGAAGCTTAAAGAACTGGCTCTCAAGTCTAAACTCGTGGGTCCATCTTCTGATAGACATGAAAGCAATACTCATAAGGTGAATGACGTTTGGCCTAAACTTGTGGGCCAACCTTCTGCTGACTGTGAAGATGAATCTGTTGTGAATGATGCGACTGTGGAGCCCAATGGTTCTTCATCCAATAAGAAGAAGGAAGATGGTCCTTCTAACTTATTCCAAGATCATTCCATCATAACTCAGGTTATATAAATATAAGTATTTGTACTATGTATTTTGCTTGATCTTGGTGTTAGCGAATAAAAGCTTTGTTATTTTTCTTTGTGCATATTAGTTGATTGAAAAAGTCGAAGATCTGATGGCGTCTAAAGCAGCGCAAAATGAGAAGATTAATCTCTTGGAACAGAAGATCGCTTCTATGGAGCAGAATCTGGTATCATTTTCTTTATCTAATGAATCTTGAAGTTGAGTCTTCATTTTCTAAATGATTCGAGACAATACCGTACTTCATTGCCTATATTTATATAAAGCGAAAAGGCTTGGATTCGTGTGCTATTATTTACTTTGTGTTTTTGCATGCTATGGCTTATGATTAGTAGTTTAGCACGGTTCCATAATCTTTTTTTGTAAGCATATTTTGCTTGATAAGGGTGATCTTGATGCACCAAGACTCGCCTTTCTCGAGGGTTGGGAACTGAAGTCGTTGTATGCATCCATTCCTGTTGACATTGCAAAGAGACTGTCCTCGTGACTCAAACCAATGAACTTCCAATCACACGGTAAACCCCCTTAAATCTATTCTAAGACCAATTTTAGGTAGATGTCATGATATGGAAGGTGGTTTAGAGAGTACACTGGAGTACTACTTGTTGATCCAACTCCTTGATGAGTTAAACCGGGGTGTGGGGCAGTTTATCACAGTTAATACATTTAGGATGATAATTTTCCCACATTGTCTGTTTTAATCTGAATTAAACCGAACCAAACCAAACGAACCAAGTAAATTCCGCACGAAGTAGGTTCTGGGGAGGGTAGGATGTACACAGAACTTACCTCCACCTTGAGGAGTAGAGGAGTTGTTTCCGTGAAGCCCTTATAAATGGTGTCACTCTTATTTTTTGTATCCACTACAAATTTCATAAAGATATAATAATTGTAGCAAACTAGCAATCAACATGAGATATATGCAAATCGTTGAACCATGTAAATACCAAACCAAACATACCCGGTATATCCCACCAGAAGGTAGGGCTTGTGGGGAAAATGTACGCAGACCTTGCCTTTGTTCCACGAGATAGAGAGGTTGTTTCCGTGAAAACCAAACACATTCCTATTATCAATCGACTACCCTAATCCATCACCTTTAAGTACTCTTATTTGAGATTATGCCCTCTGATAGGACTAAAGCCTCCATATCCAAGCCTCTACTCATCCCATGTCCTCCTCGGCCTTCCTTGTCTCCTCACCCTTCAATTGTGACATTCTCCACCCTCCTAACAAGACCCATCTGAGTCTCCTACGAACATGCATAAGCCACCTCAACCTTCCCTCTCTCCACTTATCCATGATAGACACAACTCCTAGTTTTGCCTGAAAACCGGTATCCTATCCAACATAGTTCTGCCGTTAGTCCACCTCACCATCCTCATCTTTGCGAGTTCCATTTTCCTCTCATGCACTTTCTTCATCACCCAACATTCTGCACCATACAACATAGCTTGTCTAATGGTCACCCTATAGAATTTTTCCCTTTAACTTTAACGGGACCTTCTTGTCACACAAAACTCCTGTGGCCCCCTCCACTTTAGTCACCCTGCCTTTATGTGTGTCAAACGTCCTCCTCATCTGCTTCATCCTTCTAAATCATAGATCCCAATTCCCAAATACTTGAAACTATCCTTTTGAGGTACTCTTTACTCCCTAATGCTAACCTCTACCCCCCCTCTTCATTGTTCTCACTGTTGAAATTGCACCATATGTATTCCTTTTATATATTGAGACTTTATCACGTTCAAAAATGGATAGATCCAATGTCGCATTCAATAAAGATTTTATGATACATGTGTCGGGTCTACTCAATGAGTCCCAGCCTTCCCACGGATGTATTAGAAATGATACCTTGGGATGGATGTAAAGCCAAACAAATAGCTTCTGCTCCAAGATCAGAGGATTGTGTCTGTTGTAAGAATGCGACATCGAATCTATCCATTTTTGAACGTGATGAAGTTTCAATCTAGTAAATTTATAAATGAATTATATATTGAAATACAGAATACTAGATGAATCGATGAGTTCCCCGAGTTTTTTAATTAATCTATTTCTGGAGTGACGGTGCCAAAATACTTTGCAGCGAATGCTTAAATCCTTTTGCTTCCAAAACCTCCCTCCACTGCTCTAACCTAACATTTACCTCTCCCAAATAACATACACCATGGCACACCCCTTGGATTCCTCTGGAGATCTCTTCTAGAATAATGGCAAAGGGGGATGAATGGGCTTCGCACTGATTCCTGTCTCGCCACTTGTATCCTGACACAAGTCCTTGAACCATGTAAATACCGTGTCCTTGATTTCTTGTCTATAGCCATTATTTGTGTGTAAGATAATTCTAACATTGGTGCCCCGTACTGTAGTAGGCCGGTCGCGCTACCTAAACCAATCATCATATCGGTCCCTAGGCCCCATTGCTGGAAAGGCTCGGCTTCAAAACCGTACGTTTCCATGTTCTACCGTTATCGGCAATTGTATAGACAATGCTCTAATATGTGCCTACCACTCTTCTCACTTTACACTTTTGAATGCGAATAAACATGAGATTATATCATACTTTTCTGTAAAACTTATAAGATTTTAAGTGCTTCCTGATTGATTTCATGACATTTCAGGCTGAAGCAGAAATTGAAATCATGAACCTAAAAGGCCAGTGTAAAATGTTAAAAACTTCTGTGGGCTCTCAGGAGTTTGATGATATAGAAGGAAGAGAAACCAGTTTGGATAGTTTAGCTGATGAATCAATACTTCTGGTGGGAGGATTTGATGGCATGTCATGGTTGTCATCATTGGATTGTTACTCACCGTCACAAATTCTGACTAAATCTCTTGAGCCCATGAATACTGAACGATGTTATGCAGCAGTTTCGAAGTTGGATGGTGAGCTTTTCGTGTTTGGTGGTGGGACCCGTGGTCAATGGTTCGACACAGGTGATTACTCTTTTGTGTGGCTTGTGCTCTCTCAGCATCATCTTGTTAGTAACATTGGCTTTTTGTTTTTGTGAAGTTGAATCGTATGATCCAACAACGAATCAGTGGAAAACTTGCCCTCCTATAAATCGGAAAAACGGAAGTCTCGCCGGTGCCACTGTGAATGATAAGATTTATGCGGTCGGTGGCGGCAATGGTGTAGAATGCTATTCAGCTGTCGAGATGTTGGATTTTGACGTTGGAGCCTGGATTCCGACACGCTCCATGCTTCAAAAGGTTTAAACCTCAAGAAAAGCCTGTTTTTTTCTTTCCTATTCTGGCAAACAAGTGTTTAAACCTCTTACTACCTATGTCCTAAAATAAGTGTCCACATTTCTATCTAGTTTTCCCCAAAACACTTTATAAAATAAGGGTCTACTTGCCAATTTTATCCTTAATTATGAGATTGGTAAATTCATTACTTCCTTTGTTTCCAAGGGTAAAATTGTCATGTAGTTGATCAAAAAGTATAATAATTATACATTTCAAAATTTGTGTGCCTTTTTCATTGTGGACAAATATTCTTAATCGGAGGGTGTAATTCGGTTTTGTGCAATATGCATGTTTTTGCAGCGATTTGCTTTGGCAGCAGCCGAGCTTAACGGGGCACTTTATGCTGTTGGTGGCTATGATGGAAACTGCTACTTGAGGTACTTGATCTTTGACCTCATGATGTAAAATAACCCCTGCAACTTCTTTCTGATTAGAAGTTCGTTATTGTCACAGGACAGCCGAAAGATTTGATCCCAGAGAACATTCTTGGAAGAAAATTGAGAGCATGAATACAATGAGGGGTTGTCCTTCTATGGTCGTTCTGAACGAAAAACTGTAAGGCCGATATTTGTATCACTTATAGAATTATAGGATCGGTTAAGAACCAACAAAAACTGACAAATTGGAAAAGTTAGAGGAGTTTATATAACATCTTGTGTCAAATACCTAAAAGATGTAATTTTATTTGATGGTCGAAACATACATATATACTTCTGTAAGTATACATAGGTTTGGTTTGTCGGTTTTCTTGATTTTAATAGACTGATGCACACCCAGAAGTAAAGTATTCGATTTTTTTTTGAACGATAAATATTCGATTATGCAGTTTGCAATGGGTTATTCTTTTACCAAAGAGCCTTTGGCCCAGCAGTACCCGGTAACCCCACCTTCTTGGAGGTAAGGGGTTCAAGTCTCACAAGAACTGTGTGCGAGTAAAATTTGCAGACGCATGTATATATTATATACTTCAAAAAGGAAAAAAAAGGTTCTCCATGGGCGGCTGAAGGTTGAATTGTTGTTGATTTGCAGATTTGTTTTAGGAGGTTATGATGGTAATGCAATGGTTACTAGTGTAGAAATCTATGATCCTCGACGTGGATCATGGATGATTGGAGAGCCGATGAAGTATCCTCGTGGATTTTCAGCTGCAGCAGTGGCAAACGATCGTGTCTACGTCTTTGGTGGGCTCAAAAGTGGCGAAGAAATTAACGAAACAGTAAGTGGCTTCAAACTCCCTCTTTCTTACTAGCCCTGCCCCATTAAACCTCAAAATGCAAATCCAGATGGCTTGTAGTATATTGGTAGAGGTCAGGTATGTGTACATCTTACCGGCTCACCCTCCCCAGACCCCACTTCTGGATGAGATATACTGAGTTTATTTGTTTTGGTTTATTTAAGATGATTCATGGTTTAGTTTCTATTTGACATGATTGAAGCGTATCTGAATCATGGTTGTTAATCATGGCAACGACAGGTAGAATGCTACAAGGAAGGTCGAGGCTGGGAATTGAGCCACGCCAATGCTGCTTGTCGAAGGTGCTTTTTCTCGGCTATTGCTCTTTGAATGATGGCTGGTTGGTCGTGCCACTCGGTGGCTAGGCTCACGGTACAGATTATTAGTAGGTTTAGTAGATGTTGGTCTTGTTATCGGGTATTATGTGGTTTGTTTTTACACACACGGTTAACGTTGGTGGTTTCGCATAACTCGGTCTTTCACAATTATTAGAAAATAAGTACATACCAATATTCACATGTGAATATTCACTTGTATGCTTTTTATTGGCGTTGTTCAGAAAAAAAAAGTATATACCAATATTCACATGTGAATATCTACTTGTATGAATTTTTATTGGCATCATTAAAAAACTGAAAGAAAAAGGTATAACAATATATGAAGAGAATAATAATTTGTTTAATTCAAAATTTTATTAAGTTGTAAAAAGAAGTGTTACTATTGTGTCATTATATATGGTCTCTCTTAGAATTTCTTGTAACTTGATCCTGTATCGCTATGAATTCAAGCCGAAATTTCCATAATATATACATACCAAAAATCCATTTAATTTTTCATTTGCAAGATGTTCATCGAGCTCAGATCTCCTTCGTCTTTTGCTCCAAATTTCGATCTAAAACACGATGAATACTTGAATCTACCATTCAATTGTTTACTCTTCGGTCGACTGTGTTTTCTTGGCTGCTTTTCTTGCATTACTTTCATCTTCGTTAACATGGTAATTTAGTACAGTGTCGAGGCCATCGTCCCCTGTCTTTTCCGGGTTCTTGATTGCGTCAAGATCCGGGTGATCCGAATTTATTAGATCCAACATTTCCGGCGATGATTGCGATAACAACAGTCGTTGTTTCTTGAAAAACAAGATCACAACCGCACAATCGTCGATTTTTGAAGCCGGGTACTTGTATCTCCATGCTCGCACCGCGTGATCAATGAGAAATCTTGCAGCCATCGGTCGTTTTTTCACCGAGCCAACTATTTTGACTACCTCGTCATTTGTTAGCACATCCCACACCTGAATTCAAGTAAACATAGCGTTAATGGATGGATTTAACGAATCGAATGATGTCAAATTTTGATCTTGATCTTACTCCATCGGTCGCTAAGACCACAAATTCGTCTTGTTCTGTTAGTTTTCGATAAAATATATTGGGATCGCAAATAAGCCCATAATCTTTCAAACAGAAATCCCCGAAAGCCCTCGACATTGCAAGTCCGGGGCAATCTTGATCAGGCATCCATACCCTAAACACGCTTGGTTCGTGTTCCATCGCTTTTACTCTCCCGCCACTGTTCTTTATTCTTTCGTATTCACCTGTTTTATAAATCATTCATTAATGAATCCTTACATATTAGGGGTATAGGACGTAAAAAATGTTCAAGTGTGTCTCGAAAGACTTGCTTTATATGTCTTAAATTTATAGAATTAAACAATTGTGCGTCTTATGTAAAACGTTGCAATAACTTTAAAGAACATTTTTAGGTGTCTTAACAAGTTTTCAAGACATTTTTGAAATAAAAATTCTATTAATTTCTTACAAGAATAAATGGCATGTAAAAAGATGTGTTTATAGGACTCTTCTTAAAATTGTAATGTAAAAAAACTAACACGACACTTTATTTTTAAAAAGTATCCTAAAAAACTTGTTAATATGTGCAAAAGCGTTTTATAAACTTACTGCATCACTTTTACATAGGAAACACTAGTGGTTGGTTTTATAAATTAAGTCATATAAAACAGTCTATTAGGACACTTAGATATTATTGACGCCCTATGAACGCAATTATGTTGTAGTAGCTTCTCTTACGTAACACTTTACAAACCAAGGAAGAAAGATCTTACTCTGAATGCTCGGTTTCAAGTCGATTGTTAGTTGGACTGGTTGAAGCTTATCATCGTTACTTCTCGTGCAAAGAAGAGCTCGCGAATCACCTAGGTTCATAATTATCAAGTTGTCACCCTACAAAATCGCAACAAACGACATTATATGAGAAACCAAACGATTGTGCTTATAATCGAGCATTAGTTTTGCAATGAACACCGATACCTGTTTGAGTACGGATACAGACGTTGTGCCACTACCGTAGCTATCGATACTCGTATCTGCTTCAAGATCTTCGTCCATCTCTCTGAACGATTCGGTGATGCTTGCTTTCCAAGAACATAGAACGGGGTCCTTACTATCGTTGAGATTGATTACCTTTTGATCCGAACCGTTAATCTGATTCGACCAAGTTTTCCCATGAACGTGTGAATCTCTAAACATCCACGAGAGCTTCGATGGCAAGGTATCACGTACATAACGCGCTACCTTGTGACCAGATGGACCATGTCCATCAAATACACCGCAATAAATCACATCCCTTTCGCCACCAAAGTTCTGAAAATTTATACGAAATTTATAACCCGATCAAAAGTATAACCATGTTTAAAAATCTACGGTTTTAAACGTTCTTACTTCCCAAACGGTCATCGCGTCCTGATTGGTCCCTTTTCGTCCTTGTCGAGTGAACATGGATAAAATTTTGGTCGATCCTTGTAACCGCACACGGGCCCCGCAATCGCCGATGGTTATAATCTGGTCATTGTCCTCGGGCTCGCTATCCTTCGGTTTGGCAGCGTGGTCATCCGAGAAGTCCCCTCGGTATCTCACGCCCATTTGGCACGAACAACATGCACCCATTTTTCGTATCGATGAAATTTCAAAAATTTCAAGAAAAATAAAATATGTGAAACTGGAAAATTAGATATTGTGAAACCAAAGGGGGAAGAAGGTTTGAAGAGCTTCAAGCGAAGACGATCAAAATTTCGGTATGATTGAAACCTAATCTCATGATTTTAATATATATATATATATATAAATAAATGTTTAAATATATTTTGGGTGACGAAGCCAAAAATGATCTTACTGTGATGATCGTTGGCAAAAGAACACGGTCGTTGAAGACGATGCCAAAATGACCGTACTTTTGCCATTCTTTAGATCCATCTTTATTTTTCTTTTTTATCCTCTGTGTGTCTCGGAACCTCATATTTTACGCAATTATTTACGGTATTACTATATTTGTACAACCATAAAGATATATGTCCATGAAATTCCTTTTGTTGATAATCAATCTTTAAAATTCAATTAACAAAATAACTTAACATAAAGATTAATTTGTATAAATTGGTTGTCATGATCGTTAAATCGAGTATTTCTTTTTGTTTTTCATCTCATTTTCTAACAAAGTTTGGGATATATGATATAAATTAAGAGAAGATTTGAAATGAAACCACCTCACATGAATGTCACCGTACACATCCGCAATTGCTTTCGTTGTTATTCGATTCTTTTTATTTTCAAGGTTCTCTTTGGATATATATATAGAGAGAGAGAGAGAGAGGGGAAGGATCATACGAGAAGTTAAACATTTTGCGAGAAGGTGAGAAGTGTGATATCATATATGATTACACGGCCTGTGGGTGTGCTTAATCATATATGATTAAACGTCTATGTATTACCAATATAACATGTGTTTAATCATATATGATTAAGCTTGTGTATCATATATGATTAAACACTTCTCGCCTTCTCGCAAAATGTTTACCTTCTCGTTTGAACCTGCCCCATATATATATATATATATATATATATATATATATAGGGTTTGTTTAATTTGCATCCCTTAAAAAGGTTGCAAACCTTGCAACCCACATCTTAACCGTCGGATTCATGATCGGCGGTTATAAAAGATATGGGGCCCAATATTTTTAATTAAAAAAAGAGAAAAATAAAAATAAAATAACCGTCGATCATGAATCCAACGGTTAAGATGTGGGTTGCAATGGTTGCAACCTTTTTAAGGGTTGCAAAATATCCTTCCACTATATATATATATATATATATATATATATATATAAAAGAAAGACTATTTTGAGAAATGTTAAATGTGTGAGAACTAGAGAAATGATCCTAACCCTTGGATCAAATAAACAATTTTTTAAAGGAAGGGTAATATGGTAATAGAAAATTATATCTCGAACAACAACGATCGACGATGGTCTGTGGCTGCCCTTCATTTCGATCTCTTGAAATGACAAAGATCGGGGACTCCTCCCCGGTCCAACACCGACTGTCATCGGAACTGGACGAATCTGGCTCTATCCCTCTCTTTCTCGAACAACAATGGTCGTACGGTGGTTGCCTCCATCTCGCTCCAGACCATCGACGTGATAAGGACAATATCTCCACCCAATCTCATGATTTAAATCAAGGATACCAATCTTTGATTTTGATCATCTACATTATTATTGTAATATCCTTTTTTTGTTTAAAATTATTCTTGTTAATATTTTTTATTTAATATTCTTAAATAGATTGATTTGTTTCCCTCTCAATGAGGTGCAAATGTATGTATAAATAGCATTCATTGTTGTATAAATAACATTGATCAATTTTATTCTCGACCAATTTCTCATCATGGCAATCGATGGCAACACCACCACCCCCGGCCTCCTTCCCACCCCAACCACCACCTATAACAACCGCACCCCAAAACCTTATCTCGGTAAGTGTTAATGGTGTCGTTATGTGGGTCACATTGTTTCTCAATGCCCCATCTTCAAACAACTCTTCTCTCACATCGTTTTTCCCACATCTCCCGTTGGTCCAAATCCAACCCGAGTCTCTCGCCTCATCACCCCTACTTATCAAGTTACTCGCTCGGCTCGTCAAACTAATGTCGCTACCTTTGCTAATCTCCCTTCCTCTTCATGGCTCTTAGATAGCGGTGCTACCCACCATGTCATAAATGATTTGGCCAACTTAGCTTTACATGCCCTTTATGACGGCTCCGATGATCTCATCATTGGTGATGACTCCTCTTTGACGATTTCTTATATTGGTTCTTTCTCTCTCTCTCTCTCTACCTCTTATAAATTATTCAAAATTTCTAATGTTTTATTTGTACCATTTATATCCAGAAACATCCTCTCTATTTCTCAATTATGCATGGAAAATAATGCTCTTGTCGAATTCTTACCTACTTCTTTTTGTATTAACGATCGTTCGACGGGCCTCACTCTCCCCCAAGGGCCAACTAACGGGGGTATCTATGAATGGAGGATGTCACCTCCTCTCGTTCACTCAAGCATGGTCACTCCGTCCACCACTTGGCATCACCGTTTAGGTCACCCCTCTATTGATATTATTAAAACCCTACGGAGTCAGGTGCCATAATTTTTGCTCATTTCAGTCTAGTTGTAATTCTTGCAACATTAATAAAAGTCATAAACTACCCTTCTCCCAATCTACTCTTACCTCTACCGCTCTGTTAGAACTAATATTTACGGACGTTTGGACGGCTCATATCCTTTCATATGATAATTTTAAATACTTTGTCATTTTTGTTGATCACCTCCAGCATGAAAGTTCTATTTTAGGGAAGGACGACGACAAAATATATTTGGTTATACCCCCTCAAACAAAAATCGGACACCGCTTCCACTTTTCAACACTTTCGTGCTCTAGTTGAAAAATTATTTAATCGTCATATTATTCAATTATTCTCCGACAATGACAGAGAATATCTTAAACTTACTCCTAATCTCTTAACTAATGGCATCTCTCATCTCACATCCCCACCTCATACACCCGAACATAATGGGTACTGTGTGTCCAGAAATAAGCAAACATATCAAGATGAATAACAAGAATCAATTTCAAATGTCATATGTATTTCACTAAAATACTCAGATTACAAAGATGCTCTCTTTCACAATATTTCTCTCACTAAGTTCTCTCATTCAGTGTTGGTACCACTCGCTTACAAGAAAAAATAAACTATTTATACATACATGAATTACAAGACAAAACTAAACTACACTTTGACTTTGACTTATTACAAAGACTTTGACATTTGCAATAAGAGGCTTTGACTTGAGCTTTTGACTTTGACTTTTATCTTCATGATCTTGGATCCAACATATTTATGCACTAACAATCTCCCCCTTTGGATTCAAGATCATCTTCAAAAAGAATAAACATTGAAGTTCCCCTTTGATTAAAAAATAAATTATCTCTTTCTTTATATCTTGACAAATCATCTTCAGAATTATAGTATTCTCCCCAAAGTCTGTGAATGTCTTCTTCAATACTCTCTAACAATCTCCCCAAGGTAATAAAACCTCTCTCAGACTTTAGAAAAGAAATTATCTTCAGATTTAGCTTACTTTTCTTCAGAAAATAATCTTCAAAAAAAAATTCAGCAAATTTCATCAAGCTTTCAAAATTCCTTGAACTTTCTCTTTCATTCCGAACATTTCTCACACATTTCAGAAATATATCCATCAAAATCTGTCATTTCTCGAATATTCTATTCACATAACTTTCACCATCTGATCTTTAGACATCATTTCTTGAAATTAATTATCCCCCTTTTTGATGATGTAGAACGAACAATTCATCAAAACTTCTTCAAGAAATGTCATGAATCTTTTTCCGAGCACTAATATTTCCAAAATGAGCGACCGAACATCCGTCAATTCATAATGTATTTATCCGAATCTTTTCAAATTCAGACAAATAAGAATTTAACTCTGAATCAACAAATGAATCAGTTAAGATGCTTGTAAGCAGCACGAAGTTACTTAGTACTACGAATGTACTGTTCAAGGAGTTTCATACTTTCATTGATGTTCACTCCCCAGGTCTTCCATTCAATCATCGAATAACACAAGATTATTCTATGAACGTTCTGACAGAAAAACAAATTTTCTGTGTGAATGTGCTTGTGTATGAAAGAATTAAAACATGAATGTTTATAAGGCTCAAAATGTGTAAACCATTGAGACAACAACAGTATTACACGGACTCAATTGTGCATGATCGAAGTGCGAAGGTGGGACAGACTTCCTTCTTTTTCAATATCCACATCTTCCAAATGAAGATCAGATAGATTATGTGTTGCGTCCCCAAGAAAATATCAAACATCTCTTTGTTAAGAAAGAAATGAGTAGCTGGTAGGATTTAAACAAGAGTTGGCATGGGCTGGTTGCCTGTTTCAATGAAGTTCACGAAAGAATTGTGAAACAACAGTAATATGGCTGCCCGACTCAGAAAAAGTTGGTGCAGAGTTTGATATTCTTTTAACTCTGATCTCTCACACCCTCTTTCTTTTTATCAATTAAGTTCACTGTTAAGTCTAAATATTGTATCCAAGATTTAATAGGAAAGTCAATGATGTAAAAGTCAACAATGTCTTTGTCAAAGCATGTTTAGTTTCCTTAGCCTTTAAGGCTTTGTAATAGATTGGTAGTATATATATGGTGTGTCTTGTAATAATGTAACTACGTTTAGAGAACACTACATTGTAACATTCAGAGACTTGTGATTAATATTTGAGATCTACTTTCTCTCTCTAGACTTTCTCTCTCTAGTTCTTGATCTTATTGCTTATATCTTGAGTAATTGCTTGTTGTGATTGGGATTTTATGATTTACAATTGGTATCAGATATGAACCAAACTTTTCGGAAATGATTTGATCAGAGTTTGAATTGAAATCTGAAGTTTGAAATCGAAAATTTGAAATTTTCTGAAATTTTTTCAAGAACTCGTGATATTCACTGTTTCATCCGATTTTTTTGTGAAAAATCAGTTTTATTGCAAGAAAATGGAATCATTGTATTCGTTTTATGTTTAGGATTGATTCTTATATTGATTACATCTTGTAATTCGTTCTAATTCGATGTCAATTTTAGATTTTTGAGTGTTTCTGGTTATTTTTGTTCGAACTCTGTTCTTGTTCGAATTCATGTGTGTCGGTCCAACAATACTTATCAAGTTTATAGAAACAACAACACAATATGATTACCAACTTGTATTGATTATAACAAACGAGTTACAAGGTTGATCGATTAAGCATGAAATGTGTTCTCTATGTTTTCTCTCTTTTACACCTTCAAGTATGTGTTTGTATGTGTGAAATTGTTATTTTCTCTCTTTTTCACCTTTTAGTGTGTGTTTGTATGTGTGAATTGTTATTTTCTCTTGAGAGAGAGAGATACACTTAATCTATCCAAGTGTGTTGAACACACAATCTAACATAATATCTAGATATTAGATCTAGATATTATATCTAATATAAACTAAGTTACTAGATACTAACTAAATTAACTTTATCTAACTATTACAATATTATAACTTAGATATTAAATCTAAGTAAACTAATACAATTACATTGACATTTATTACAAATGACATAGACTTTAATATCGAGAGTCGACGTTTCGGCTTTAGCTTCAGATTGCGATCTTCAGTTTGGATGATCTTGAATCCAATGAGACTGTGGTCTAACAATCTCCCCCTTTGGATCAAGATCATTACGAAAATGATTTTAGCAATTCTGTCTTCTCTTTCAGCTCAGAAGATGCAATCTCTTTCTCTAGCTCTGAAATCAACATGTCTTTTTCTAACAATCTCCCTCTTTGAAGAGTGGACGTGATTCTTGAAACATGTGATCTTTGCCATTTCTTGTGTAGTCATTTTCCCCCTTTTTGATGTTAAGTGCAACGACTTCATCAAAATTATTTGTAAGAAATGTCTCTCTTGCGTTTAGAGCCCCTGATCCGTCAATTCAAAAGATATTCATCCAGATCTTTTCAAATCCAGACAAAATAGTCGTGTAACACCTGAATCAACTAATGAATCAGTTAACATGTCTGTCAGTAACACTAAGTCACTGTGTGTGTAACTAATACACATTGGAAAGGAGCTGTTTGATGTTGACTCCCCCAGGGCTTCCATTTAATCATCGAAACACCACAAAGGTTATTTCTATAAACGTTATGACAAAGAAACTAATTCCTTGTGTGTTCGTGCTTGTGATAGAAAGAATTAAGCACTTGATGATTGCTTATTGGCTCAAAATTTGTGTAAACCACTGAGACAATAGTAAGTTAGACACAGACTCAATGTGCATGATTGAAGTGCGAAGGTGGGGCAGACTTCCTTCTTTTCAATATCCAGATTTTCCAAATGAAAATCAGATAGCATATGTGCTGCATCCCCTTAGAAAATGTGAAACACTTTCTATTTGAGAAGAAAATGAGTAGATGGTGAGGTTTGATCAAGAGTTGGCATGGGTTAGTTGCCTGTTTCAATAATGATCACCAAAGAATTGTGAATCACAAGAATTG
Source organism: Arctium minus (assembly GCA_954870635.1). Taxonomy (NCBI): domain Eukaryota; kingdom Viridiplantae; phylum Streptophyta; class Magnoliopsida; order Asterales; family Asteraceae; genus Arctium; species Arctium minus. The sequence goes on along the minus strand of OX941080.1, from coordinate 113,740,728 downwards.
TGGCTACCCGGCTCAGAAAAAGTTGGTGCAGAGTTGTGATATTCTTTTAACTCTGTTCTCACACGCTCTTTCTTTTAAACTTTTTGCTTTCTCTAATCACACTCATTTCTTTTCGCTTTCTCACACTCAATCACTAAGGATTAACTTCGTGGGTAGAAATCACTGGTTAAGGTGATTCCATAGAAGTTATGTTAAGTCCTAGCACAATGATTATTGTTTTCCTATGATGCACGTGATGCTCAGATTGGTTTAACTATTTCAGTTAAAGCACAATTTAGATCATGAAAACATTTAAAATACACTCCCAAAATATAAAATGTGATGAAAAATCCGGAAGTGATTTGAACATTAAAAACAATGTTTTTCAATGATTGAAAGTTGTCCTTCTTTCAACCATATATGAGATTAAGATTTAGAATAATACCTTTACGTACGATCTTCCATCTCATGAAGCTAAGCTTTAAGTCATAAACATATGAACTTGTAAGCTTCTCTCAAAAATTCTGCAAAAGTCTTATGTCAAGTCAAAGTAAAATTTATTCACTTAAATGGAAAAGACAAAAATCAGTAAAACTTTTTAAAGTACGAGTTTTGATCAAAAATAATCAGAAGTCATCACCTTCTTTACTCCCCCTGAAATTATGCATCAGACAATAATGTTAGTGAAAAACATAAACACTAACTCCTTCTCAAATATTGATCATCATATCTGAGAAATGCATAAAATTTCAGACAAATATGTACTCCCCCTTGAAGGTTGATTTCCTCATTTGAGTATCGGAGTACAATCTCTTTTCCAGCATGGAGTAAGGTCTTTTGATCTTTGAAGTGCGAGTCCTAAACTGTTGTGTTTAGAAGTCAATTTTGACTTTGATGTTCGGGTTTTGAACTGCATTATCCAAAAACCTATTTTGACATTGAAGAATGAGTCCTGATCTATACATAATCAGAAGTCGAATCTCTTTAAGCTTTGTGTACCTGCAACACAGATTTAGCCTTAGGTACCCATTGGTATTTGGGTCCTGCTGTGTTAGCACAAGATTTTGGTAACCATTTCAAATTGGTTCCTCTTTTCTTTTGAAATGCATGTGAAGAATTTATATGAGATACTAACTAAATTAACTTTATCTAACTATTACAATATTATAACTTAGATATTAAATCTAAGTAAACTAATACAATTACATTGACATTTATTACAAATGACATAGACTTTAATATCGAGAGTCGACGTTTCGGCTTTAGCTTCAGATTACGATCTTCAGTTTGGATGATCTTGAATCCAATGAGACTGTGGTCTAACAGTGTGATTTGATGTTTTAATCGAAAATTGGTTGTATTTGTGTGTTTAGAACTGTTTTTCGATGACGCTGAAAAGTTCTTGAGATCAAATGTGCAGGTTTCAATCGATCTGAGAAAGAATCTGTCAAGAACACGCTTTGCGCAACACTCATATGGTTTGCGCAAGATTCATCGAAGGTTTGCGCAAGATCATCTGATTTGCGCAAGATTCATCGAGTGCCATCTTCGGTTTTAAGGAAAAGCTACTTTGCACATCAAGACAGATACGCAAAGTTACATTTGCGTATCCTTCAGCATTCGAGAAACTCAATTTGCGCATCCAGGCAGATACGCAAAGTTACATTTACTTCAGTATACGCAAACCTATTTTGCGCATCACACATAACTCGAGAACCATTCTTTGCGTATCTCTCAGGTTCCGAAAACCTTCTTTTGCGCATCAAGACCAATACGCAAAGTCTCTCTTGCGCATCAAAGCAAATATGCAAAGTCTCACTTTGCGCTTCTAGACTCATACGCAAACCTCTTTTGCTTATCACACAGGTTCCGAGAAGCTTGCTTTGCGCATTTCATAGCATACGCAAGACTCTACTTTGCGTATTCAGCGTGTTACGAGAACCGTACTTTGCGTTTCACTCTACTTGCGAGAACTTACTTTGCGCCTTATCTTTCATGATTTAAAAAAAAAAAAGAGTCTGGAATTTTTTTTAGTTTGTCATATATGGATTTTTTTTTAACTTTGCGTCATAACTAGTGTTGTTCAAATTTTAAATTTTTACGAAATATTTTCAATTCAATCTGATTTTTGATTTTCTGATATATAGTTTGGAACGGTCATTCACATCAAGCTGATTACTCTTTCAAAATGTCAATTTTGTATAAATCTGAGATATCTGTTATTGAAGCTGAACGAAATGATCTGAAAATAAAAAATTCAGAATATCTCAGAAGGATTCAGGAGTTGCAACTTAAATTGTTCAATTGTGTTAAAACTCCTGAATGTATACAGTGTACTAATAATCTTTCTAAAATTTTCAGATATCATCTATGAGAAGGAACAAGAGATAAAAGAGAAAGAAAGAGAAATTATAACTCTACAAAGCCAACTGAAGCCAACTGAACAGAAATTACCTGAACTACAAGTAGAATTAGTTGAGCTTCAAAACAAGTTGAAGGCTTTCAAAGAGAAGATGAAGGGATTGGAATCTGAGAATGCTGAACATAAAAAGAATATATTTGGCTTGGATCAACAGCTTGCTGAAAATAAAGCTGATTTTGAAAAAGAAAAGAAAAGTTTTTCAAAGAAATTCTCAGATTTCTCAAAGAAGTGTTATGAAGAAAAGAAGTCAGTGGAGCTTAAATGCATTAAGCTTTCTCAACAAATCTCCGATTTTGAGAAAGTACTGATTTTGGAAAGAGAGAAATTTGCTCAAGAAAAGAAGGCCATAGAACAGAAGAATGTAGGATTCTTTAAAGAATTATCCGGCCAGAGAAATGATTTAGAAAAAGGATTTGAAGAAGAAAGATCCATCTTTGAGTCTGAAATCAAAAGGCTAACTTCCAAGTTGTCTGAACTGTCTGCTTCTGCGCTGAAAGAGCAAAAGATGAAGTCTGAGTTCTCAAAAAAGATTGATCAACTTGTGAAAGAAAGAGACATCTTTGCATCAAAGATCAAAGAACTTGAAAAGTCTGCCTCAAGTTCAAATCAGAAATCTGTCTCTTCACAAAGGTCAGTTAAATCATTTAATCAGATTCGTCGATCTAACATCTTCTTTGATGAATATATAGATGGTTCAGATACATATCCAAGGAGAAGAAGTTACAAGAAAGAGAAACTGGTCTGGATGAAGAAATCAGACAAAGATGACAAGAAAGATGAGCTGAAAAAGAAGACATCATGTGTACATGCTCACAAAGCAAAGAAGAACAAAGAGCATAAAGGTAAACCTGACCTCATATACTCAAGAGACCAATTACTCAGGTTTTCAGGTAATAAATTTTATTGTTCTTACTGCTGTACACATGATCATATCCACAAGACCAGGGATCATTACTGGTATGGTTCTTACTCTGTTACCCTTACACGAACTGCAACTAACATTTATGGACCCAAATACCAGTGGGTACCAAAGAAGAAAACTGATTATGTGTTGCAGACACCTCAAGCCAAGGGGGATTAAGAAAGACAATGGCTCTTGAATAACACAGTTCAAGACCCGTACCTCAATGTCAAGACAATGGCTTCTAAGCACGTCAGCTTAGGACTCGTTCTTCAAAGGAATTTGACTTCTAAACACAACAGTTTAGGACTCGGATCTCAGTGATCAAAAAGACCTTACTCCTATGTTTCTACATCCGATGGATATGATGGTCTACGTACCAAGAGAATTGATCTGATCTCTATCCTATGTAACACTCATATTTTCGCCTTGATAAGTGTTACATAATCTAAAACAATTCTCCAAAATACTCCAAAATAATGGCTAAATTAAAACCGTTTGCAGCGGAAGACTTGAAAATAATAAATATGTAACTTAAATGCTAATCTGTCCCATACTGGATTGCGTTACATTTTATCTGCCATAGACGCCTGAACATAAATGTTGGACTTAAATGGGCTAGACGAGTCTTTATACGTGCCCCCATTTCCCTTGTTCAACATGAAACCTTCTGTCCCTGAGATGCATACTATAGTTAGCTTATAAAGCTCAGTGAGTTCATGGTTTGCGTGAATAAAAATCATATCACATCATACATATCAACTTGTAAACTCTGTATCAAATAGTGTGTGTTTTCTTAAAATATGCAACATTGAAAGAAAAGAGATCTCATAAGTTGTCTCCTCGGGTAAGGGTCATTTTGTCACTGGCATTCCCTGGGTTGTCAGACCTACACCTGTCTAGACACCCATTACGGGGTTGTGCCACTTGTCGTGTGACTTACTGGTCAAATGCCCACCCGTTAAAGCCGATCATAAAACTTTCATATGAAATAGCATGCTAGAGTTATTTGAAAACAACATAAACACATAGCATGCAACTGATCATAAATATCATACATGAAAAATATAAGACATCATGTATGAAAACTGAAACATCATGCATACATACACCTCACCATATAAATCATATAATGCTGAAAATAATTTGTATATATGTATGCATCCCAGAGTAAGTCTCATGAAGACTCACATGATTCCGTGTAGATCGGCTACTGATAGCTCTCAACTGAAAACCTACACATTTCATACCACCATATCCAATTAATGACTTATTTTCTCCAAAAGTCAACTTTAGTCAACTTGACTCGACCTAAAGTCAAACTCTAAAATCAGGTCTCTAAATGACTCAAATATATCCATTTGATCTCATCGTCAAAATACTTGTGGGTCAAACGAGGTAAAAGTCAACTATTGGTCAACACAGTCAACCTCGAACAACTTTAGTCAAACCCCCAAGTCTAAAACTCTATGATGCCTTAAAACGTCAAAATAATTATTTTATAATCTTATAAATACACCTCTCTAAATTAAAGCGACCCAATAAATATTTAACTTAAATTACGACGCTTTAATCCCATTATTAAACTATCAAAATTATTTAATAAACCTCTAAGTGTTACACTCAATAACGTCTAACATCGATTTATCCTTTTAAAAAAATTAAAGGAATCATTTGTTCCAACTTAGAGTGTCTCGAAATTTATAAATCTTACAACGACACCTTAAATACGATTATCAAATTATTTATTAGATAATAAATAATTCAATAATTGCATCTCTTCAAATTAGAGCATCCCAAAAATTACTAACATAAAGTACGACGCTTTAATCTCATTATTAAGTCATAAAAATGATTTAACAAACCTTTAAGTATACGATTGGTAACGACTCTCAACGTCGATTTATCTTTTTAACAACTAAATGAAACATTTGTTCCGAATTAAGGTGTCCTAAACAATTGTAATATAAAATTACAACACCTTTAAAACGCTTATTATATTACTAAATAATTTAATAAGTCACTAAAAAAAAATAGATTAGTTAATTAATACTAATATCTTAAAATAAATTAATATTTTCAAGATATTAATCAATCAACTAATTAAATCAAGTAAACCTAATTAATAGGTCAAACCGTCAAAGTGATGACTATAACTTAAGCTACCCAACTTAATTATAGCCCAAATATTATATTCAAAACCCAAGACCAGACCCAAAAGAACCAGCCCAACAACTCATGGTTTGAGAAATCAGTCGACGTCTGGCTATTTTGATGTCTAAAACAGAGCTGTCCGATTTCAAGGTAGATTGGCCTCATTTTTTCATCGTTTTCTTTGATTTTTCTTGCAAAAACTCTAGAAAATCATTTTCCTTAACCATAGGAACAAAAATCAACAAAAACCATCAAGTATTGAGTCTCATACGCTCATTTAAAGTTTGACTTAAAATTCCACTCGAATTTCAGTAAAAAAAACGCAAAATCGGACCTTCTAAACCAAAATCTGAGACATAAGGCTACTAAGGTTCGATAAAGGACTTAAAAACGAAGCTAACCATATAAAGAACTCGAAATTTGGTTGGGTATTTTACCTCCAATCGTCAATAAACGGAGCTTTTCGAACTCCAACTTCGACCTCCGATTTCTCTGCAACAACTTGATGAAATTTCGATTTTCTAAAGCCAATATGTGCTCTAACCGGTTGTCTTCACTTATATGAAGTTTTTTTGTCTTAATAGTTGACAAATACAACCAATAGCAAACCTTCAAAAGAGTTGTCGTTTTCGATTTTCTGAAAATATGCAGATCTGTACTATTTACAGAATAGGTCCTTGGACTTGTTAAAGTCTTACTTTAGGCCCCCTTAACTTCCAAAAAAATACATTCGGCCCCCTGCTCTCACCATATTGGCCAACATTACATTTTTCACCCTTGATTTGATATTTTCTTTCCTTTTTAGTCCCATTGAACATAAATCCATTTCTTCACTTCTCGTTTTCCTTAAAATGGAAATTAATGGTCGTGTTTACGTTTTTCTTCACATTTATTTTTGTCCGATAAAATAAAACTCATTTTATTTTATTTTCCTTTCCTTTTTTTTTCTTTTTATATCTATATATTCACCCCATTTTGGGGTGTCACAAATCTCCCCTCCTTCAAGGAATTCCGTCCTTGGAATTGTACTGACGAGGTTAATAAGGATTCTCAATCCTTGTTCGTTTATTTTTTTTTTTTTTTTTTCACTATCATGTCATTTCTGAACCTTAGGAATGCTAAATTCTTTAACACCATAACTAGTACCAAAGATGTAATCTTATTCCCTTATTCTTTTGTTTTATTGACCAAAATTTCGATTGTCTCCTTTATATAAGTAAGATTGTCATTAACCTTGACAACTTCCAAATTTATGATAACTGACTCATCATCTAAATGTTTCCTCGAATTCGACACATAAAAAAAAATGTCGAGAAATTAACCTATTACTTTGTGGCTAACTTGTTTAATAGACTACTCCATCAACTTTTGCAACTAACTCTTTGGTCAAAAACACTTTAGACTTTCTTTATCTTATTTTCCATATGTGACTGTGCCCTTCCCAAGCTATGTCTTTAACATCATTCTATCTTCGTGCTGAATTCTAGCGGTTTATGTTGCTCATTACATAAATCTCCATGTACTATGTGCATATACTTTTCTCACGTCGTTAATCAACCCATACTGGTAACATATCTGACTATTGCACTTTTATGCATATATTTGACAACTTTTTGCACATAATGTACTTCCACATAAGCTATGCAACATACCTCATGGCTGAAAACCAATGATAAATGTAGCGTGCGTTAACATGAACATTGATGGGAATGCTCATCAAACCTAAGATCAATGAGCACAACTAGGAATACTTTATCGAAAGTGATGCATACTGCCAATGTTTTTGTTGATACTCTTATGCATACTCAATGCATATAGCGTTAACTGATAGAGACATTAATGCTTACTTAACATTCATACTAAAAGCTGACAAGGTATCGTGATGTAATTTATAATACATACTCTACATCGTTTTACCGTCTCTTTGTGTGGTAGATAACACATGTTGTAAACTTAATTAGCTTTGTTTAAAGGCTCTCATATCAATGCTCATCTTACTAATTTAACTTTGTACATAGGCCCTCAGGCATATCCTAGCCCTTACTGAATTAATTGAGTCTGATCGTTCGAACTCAATCTGCTATCTATCATCGCAACTTACCATCTGATAAACTATGATCCTTCCTTGTATATCTGGATGATAGTGAATTCACCATCATAATTCTTCAACGATACTAATCAATATCTCTAGCACAAACTTTATCATTTCCCAATTGGACATTGGCTTTTAACTATCTTGATATGTGTATATAATACACTTTGAGTCGTGCTGATAATTTCTATGAAACATGGGTGCAATTACCATATTGCTAACCCTCTAGCATGTGCTAGATTAGCCTTTTCATATTCTTACAACTAGCTTTGATGTGTAGGTGAAAAAAACTTGCCTCGATACATCATTATTAAGTCAAATTTGAACTTCGGAATATAACTGAAAACCACCAAGTTATTATGTCTAGCAACCATCTGATTTATACTTAACTTTATCTTTGCTTTCATAACTGAAAGACTTGTTATTTATGACCTCAATCTAACTTGTTGTGTTGTCAGGGTCTATGCTGACGTTAAAGTCTGCAATTTGGAGGACCCTGAATGGATCCCCGATTTAACCAAAATAAACCTTTATCTTGGTTACTAATGACTTTAAATATGACAAATCTCTGAGCTTGTTAGCTTTTACTTAGATGCCCTTCTTGTCAACCGCATGAAGAAGAAAACTGGAACTTTTGCATCTATAACGCACAAGAAAATCTCCTTTCAAGACCAACATTTGTCGTTATACATGTTTAGTATTATTTCTCAAATAACTGAACACACTACAAATAGCGACTATAACAACTTCTCTAAGTATGGTCCACTCATTACGCTTACTGGGTCCATAGCGCTATTGTCACATTTCTCAATCCAAATGGCGTTACTGAAAGCCCATGGTTTTAAACTCAAAATTATATGGGCAAATGTTACTTCAAAGTATGTAACATTTAAGTTGATCTGAAATAATATCATGGTATTTAAAAACTCTCAACAATTTATATTTAAACAAAATATGAGGCTAGACACTTTCGAGATCTTGACTCTCTCTTAGTATTCCGATCTGACCACAAAATGTACATGTTACTTTACTGAACTGAATAGACATGTGCACAGATACACCCTCGCAGTAAATGTACCATTTATGCATCCTTACAGTACTCTGCCTGGACTACCGGTATCTCGGTACATGACCTTTCGTACACGTACTCAACTTAAAATGTATATATGAAAGCTAATGGAGACTGGGATTGTCAACTGCAAATAGACATATGAAATAACTCAAGTTCTGACTGAGGCAATTGGTGCTATTAAAATCAGATTTGCCTTGACATTTCTAAATCTGAACATTACATGTCTTATTTTCGGGCATAAGCCCATGCTAGTTATCCTACCATATTATGCACTACTTACTTCCAATCACCTAACGTGCATTCTTAACATCAATCATATCTAAAAGAAGAAAATTAGATCAATTTATAACTTCATTTAAACTTACTGTGCTTATGTAAAGTTATGTTGCATCTAACATATGCTATACTGATAGTGATCTAGGTACGATATTGATGGTGATTCGTATCTAAAGCTGGCGTCTTATTCTTACACATACAAGTTCAAGCTTAGGCTAAAGATCATAACCTATTTCTCTTGAACTACTGCTCTGATACCAACTTGTAACACTCATATTTTCGCCTTGATAAGTGTTACATAATCTAAAACAATTCTCCAAAATACTCCAAAATAATGGCTAAATTAAAACCGTTTACAGCGGAAGACTTGAAAATAATAAATATGTAACTTAAATGCTAATCTGTCCCATACTGGATTGCGTTACATTTTATCTGCCATAGACGCCTGAACATAAATGTTGGACTTAAATGGGCTAGACGAGTCTTTATACGTGCCCCCATTTCCCTTGTTCAACATGAAACCTTCTGTCCCTGAGATGCATACTATAGTTAGCTTATAAAGCTCAGTGAGTTCATGGTTTGCGTGAATAAAAATCATATCACATCATACATATCAACTTGTAAACTCTGTATCAAATAGTGTGTGTTTTCTTAAAATATGCAACATTGAAAGAAAAGAGATCTCATAAGTTGTCTCCTCGGGTAAGGGTCATTTTGTCACTGGCATTCCCTGGGTTGTCAGACCTACACCTGTCTAGACACCCATTACGGGGTTGTGCCACTTGTCGTGTGACTTACTGGTCAAATGCCCACCCGTTAAAGCCGATCATAAAACTTTCATATGAAATAGCATGCTAGAGTTATTTGAAAACAACATAAACACATAGCATGCAACTGATCATAAATATCATACATGAAAAATATAAGACATCATGTATGAAAACTGAAACATCATGCATACATACACCTCACCATATAAATCATATAATGCTGAAAATAATTTGTATATATGTATGCATCCCAGAGTAAGTCTCATGAAGACTCACATGATTCCGTGTAGATCGGCTACTGATAGCTCTCAACTGAAAACCTACACATTTCATACCACCATATCCAATTAATGACTTATTTTCTCCAAAAGTCAACTTTAGTCAACTTGACTCGACCTAAAGTCAAACTCTAAAATCAGGTCTCTAAATGACTCAAATATATCCATTTGATCTCATCGTCAAAATACTTGTGGGTCAAACGAGGTAAAAGTCAACTATTGGTCAACACAGTCAACCTCGAACAACTTTAGTCAAACCCCCAAGTCTAAAACTCTATGATGCCTTAAAACGTCAAAATAATTATTTTATAATCTTATAAATACACCTCTCTAAATTAAAGCGACCCAATAAATATTTAACTTAAATTACGACGCTTTAATCCCATTATTAAACTATCAAAATTATTTAATAAACCTCTAAGTGTTACACTCAATAACGTCTAACATCGATTTATCCTTTTAAAAAAATTAAAGGAATCATTTGTTCCAACTTAGAGTGTCTCGAAATTTATAAATCTTACAACGACACCTTAAATACGATTATCAAATTATTTATTAGATAATAAATAATTCAATAATTGCATCTCTTCAAATTAGAGCATCCCAAAAATTACTAACATAAAGTACGACGCTTTAATCTCATTATTAAGTCATAAAAATGATTTAACAAACCTTTAAGTATATGATTGGTAACGACTCTCAACGTCGATTTATCTTTTTAACAACTAAATGAAACATTTGTTCCGAATTAAGGTGTCCTAAACAATTGTAATATAAAATTACAACACCTTTAAAACGCTTATTATATTACTAAATAATTTAATAAGTCACTAAAAAAAATAGATTAGTTAATTAATACTAATATCTTAAAATAAATTAATATTTTCAAGATATTAATCAATCAACTAATTAAATCAAGTAAACCTAATTAATAGGTCAAACCGTCAAAGTGATGACTATAACTTAAGCTACCCAACTTAATTATAGCCCAAATATTATATTCAAAACCCAAGACCAGACCCAAAAGAACCAGCCCAACAACTCATGGTTCGAGAAATCAGTCGACGTCTGGCTATTTTGATGTCTAAAACAGAGCTGTCCGATTTCAAGGTAGATTGGCCTCATTTTTTCATCGTTTTCTTTGATTTTTCTTGCAAAAACTCTAGAAAATCATTTTCCTTAACCATAGGAACAAAAATCAACAAAAACCATCAAATATTGAGTCTCATACGCTCATTTAAAGTTTGACTTAAAATTCCACTCGAATTTCAGTAAAAAAAACGCAAAATCGGACCTTCTAAACCAAAATCTGAGACATAAGGCTACTAAGGTTCGATAAAAGACTTAAAAACGAAGCTAACCATATAAAGAACTCGAAATTTGGTTGGGTATTTTACCTCCAATCGTCAATAAACGGAGCTTTTCGAACTCCAACTTCGACCTCCGATTTCTCTGCAACAACTTGATGAAATTTCGATTTTCTAAAGCCAATATGTGCTCTAACCGGTTGTCTTCACTTATATGAAGTTTTTTTGTCTTAATAGTTGACAAATACAACCAATAGCAAACCTTCAAAAGAGTTGTCGTTTTCGATTTTCTGAAAATATGCAGATCTGTACTATTTACAGAACAGGTCCTTGGACTTGTTAAAGTCTTACTTTAGGCCCCCTTAACTTCCAAAAAAATACATTCGGCCCCCTGCTCTCACCATATTGGCCAACATTACATTTTTCACCCTTGATTTGATATTTTCTTTCCTTTTTAGTCCCATTGAACATAAATCCATTTCTTCACTTCTCGTTTTCCTTAAAATGGAAATTAATGGTCGTGTTTACGTTTTTCTTCACATTTATTTTTGTCCGATAAAATAAAACTCATTTTATTTTATTTTCCTTTCCTTTTTTTTTCTTTTTATATCTATATATTCACCCCATTTTGGGGTGTCACATCCTATACTATTTCACTGACAAATTTTTCTGATATGATGGTCTACAATTCAAAAGGGAGTGTCTGATTTCTATCCTGTTTTAACTGACATATTTCATATGCTTAATTTAAGGGGGAGTAAAGGTGATGACTTCTGATTATTTTAGATCAGAACTTATACTATAAAACTGTTTTACTGCTTTTTGTCTTTTATTTTTGAATAAAGTGGCTTCTGATCACATGACAGATCAGGACCCGTTTTTCAATGTTCAAAGAAGGATATTGTGCTAATATCCAGGGGGAGCTTAAAAGACATAAATCATTATATCATGATTTGAGGGGGAGCTGAAAAGGTAAATATCTTCTGATCTAGATCTCTGATTGTTTGAAAGAAGGACAACTTTCGAACATGAAAAACAATTTCTGAAATGTTCAAACCACTTTTATTCTCAAAAGTTTTATGAATTTAGAAGTGTGCTTTTAAATGTTTTTCTAAAATTTTTGAGCTTATTGTTTAACTGACCGTGTGTTTCCAAAGATCAATACTTGTGTATTATCTTGTCCATATACTGTCAAGTATTCATACACACCGGTTCAATATTTTATTTTAAATTGTTATTACCATGTCTCAAATTCAAACAATTTTTCGATGGTAATACCCCCTTTTGAAATTCAAAGTTGTTGAGCATCATTCATCCTTTTCATATTTGTGCTTTCATTGATAAATTGTTTATATTTGTTCATATAAACAAATAACCAATTCTTTGATACCCTAACCATTTGATTTGATCTGTTTAATTCATTGTCAGATTCTCAAAACAATTCTCTTGACTTCATTTCATTCATTCAATATTCTTGTTTTGAGAAATCTTCAAAAGTTCAAATGCTCAAATTTCATTTCTGATTTTTGATGAGCATACATACACTGACATATGATTTCTTGTGATTTACATGTCAAGAAAATCATTGACCAGCATGTACTTTTAGGAACATGGGATTCAGTGTGAGTGCTTAATAGATCTTCTATGGATTCACGATAACCGGTGTTTCCTACCCCAGAAGAAATCCTTTGAGTGATTGAGGGGAGAGGGGTCTAAAAGAATTGAGTGCGGGAGTGAGCAGAGGTAAAATGAAAATGAGAGTTTGGTTAGATGTGAGCTTATATGTTTAAAAGAAAGAGGGTGTGAGAACAGAGTTAAAAGAATATCAGAACTCTACACCAAACATCTTTCTGAGCCGGGCAGTCACATTACTGATTGGTTCACATTTCTTTGGTGACCATCATTGAAAATAGGCAAATAGCCCATGCCATCTCTTGTATACAACCCCACCAACTACTCATTCTTTTCTTAAAAAGAGAATGTTTCACATTTTCTGGGGAAGCAACATATAATCTATCGGATCTTCTTTTGGAAGATACTGATATTGAAAAAGATGGAAAGTTGCCCCACCTTCTGTGACACCTGTCAAATTCTGAATATTAAGGTTAGCACCCTTAGATTATATTATAAGTTTTGTCACTTCTAGATTTTTAATATTATTAAAAGCCTTTAAGATAAAAGTTTCCCGAAAAATTTAGAAGTTGCGTTAAAAACCCAGAACAGTTCCGCATCTGACCGTCACTGTCCAGAAATGCCAAAATAAGTGAATAAAAGTCCAAAATCCATAAACTATAAGAATCAGTATGTTTAATTTGTCTTGCATTGCAAAATTTTCAAATTTGATATTTTTTTAGCAAATACTGAGAATCGGGTATTTCGGTTCTCAAATATATCTGATATTTTATGGTATAGGCTAATAAAAAAAAATATATATATATATATATTTTATTTATTCATAATAGTATTGATGAGTCATTAGGACACTTGTCCAAAACCTACACTATTCTAATTATCTTTAATTAATTAAAAATCAAATTAAAAACCATTTAATCCCTCATTCAAAAATTTAACTCTTCATCTCCTCTCCCTCCTCTCTCTTGTTCGGCCGAAGAACACACCACCACCACCACCATTTCATTTTTTTTGTTACTCAAAATCAAATACAATCAAGAATCCATCAACAAATTGAAGATATAATCAAATTTCTTCATCAAATCTTCAAGGTATTCTCAAAAATTACATCTTCTCTCTTCATGTTTTCATTTTCGATTTTTGGGTTTGAGGAACAAAAGATTTCATCCAAATGTGGTATAAATTAGGTTTTGTTGATAAAATAGCTTTCAAATTTATGTTCATATATTCAAAAATGAGTTTTTGATTCTTGTTTTTTTTTCAAAGAAAACTTGTTTATCATCAAGTTTAGAGTTTATGATTATAATGTTGAATTTTGGTATCATAAACCACTAAAATGTTGGTATTATTGAAGTTATGATTATATTATCATAATGAAATATTAGTATAGAAATGTTCTTATGAAGGAATTTCCCTATAATTCCACATGATTAAGAACTTAGTAATAATGTCATTTTTTTTGGTGTTGTATTCATGCATGCATTTGGATGAGCATTTTGATTTCAATGAATCCATGATGCATAAGTTAGTTTATCATGTAATGAGGAGTGAAGACATGGTTTATAATCAAAAACCATGTCTAATGATCATCATTTTTGGTTTAAAATAGTACTTTATTCATTTTAGAATCTGTCCAGAAAATGGACTTCACTTCTAGCTTGCACAACTCACAAACCACATGTCCAAATTTGGGGTTTTTGCTTCTAAACTTTAATTTAGAGTGTTATCTTTCTAAAAAGTCCGAAAACACTGAATTTGGAGTTGATTTGGGCACTTAAATGGAATTTATAAGAAAGGGGTGCAATCTGTCCAATGAGGACAGAATCATACACCCAACTTGTAAAGACCATAACTCCCACATTATTCATCCAAAATAAGTGAATCTTTTTCCAAAAGATAGGATTTTGAGTTAGGTTTTCATGTATATAAGGATAACTATCTAATTCCAAGAATTGATACCCCAAAAGCCTGTTACAAGTGAGGTATGTCACTGATCCGAAAATCAGTGACACTCTGTTTTGTAAAAATTATTTGAGGTATCAAAAGTTATTCAAAAATTATAAAAAAATGCAGATTTACTCTAAACATATTATAGTATCATCACAAAATTTGTGATTAAATAATTCTCTTGGGAAGTTAAGCTTCCGTGTTGATTTTATCGAATAACTTTCTGGACAGCATATGCTGAATCCAGAAAGGTAATCTTCTTAAGTCTAAATTCTGTTTTATTGTATTTTGGAACTTTGTATAGTTTAAAAATGGATATGGACTAAGGAATTTATATAATGGCATTTCATGGGACAATTGGACATATTGGTTGGACATCGGAATAGGGCATTAATGTGTTTCTCTATGGCAACTCTTGTATAGGGAAACTAAGGGCGTGGCAAATTCCATAAGTATTAAAGTAAAGTTTCACCCGTTCCATTCGTTAAGGTGAGTATTCACAGCCCCACTTTTATCGTTTTAACTGATTTTGGGGTGAAAAGCATGCTTTAGTTGCGTATTTAAAGATTCATGAGAATTGTTTGAAAGTATTGCGAATTGGCAATTTATAAGGCTTTGTTAAAAGCGTTTGGAATTATAAGCTATATGATAAGTATGCAACTGATGTGTTGAGTATTAAATGTTAAGACCCTGTGACACTACTATTAACTTGAAGAAAATCGGGCCTATAGTATTAGTGGATAGCGCTATTTGGTGTGACAAACCCACCTTAATGCTGACGAGCAGGGGTGCACTATACTAGAGAAGATGACTAAACATGTGGCTCGAACCACCGCTGAGTTAGTTCATCGGGGGCGTTGAAATTGGTCAGGGACGGCTTAGTAGTGGCTCAACGTAATATTTATCATTGCATACCTCTTGTCATATAAACTAAGTTATGACACTCATGAATCAAAGAAATTGAAGTTTGGTTTAAACATATGTTTTACAAATGATAACTTGCATATAAATTGATTTGTGCATATCTAAAACCTGTGAACTCACCAACTCTTTGTAGTTGACCTTGGTTTTTATTCATGCTTTTCAGGAATCGAGAAGGTAATTCCATGATGTTTTAGCAGTACACTTCATATTTTGAAGCAAGATCATTTTACTTTATGCGTATCGTTATATTTTAAGTTTGGGAATTGTAAACAATGACAATACTATGTTCTTAAAAATGTAATGTATTTTAGAAGTTAAAAGAATGTTGGTATGTTTATAATCTTGTGCTATGACATCGGAGCTGTTACGCCTCGTGTTTCCGCTTTAGCGGGGTGTGACACCTTCGACCCTTTCTCATGCACATTGAGTCCATGTATAATCATTGTTGTCTCAGTGATTTACACAATTTGAGCCTTAATGAAACACAATCATTGTGCTAAAATTCTTTCATACACAAGCACGAGCACACAGAAAATCTATTTTTCTGTCAGAACATTCATAGATAAACCTTGTGTTTTTCAATGATTGAATGGAAGTCATGGGGAGTCATCATCAAACCAACTCCTTATACTATACATTCGTTGTACACAGTAACTTTGTGTTACTGACAGGCATTCCTAACTGTTTCATTTGTTGAATCAGGGTTACACGTTCATTATGTCTGAATTTGAAAAGATTCGGATATATAAAGTTCATGATTCGGCTCTTCAGATCAAAGTACGGCAACTGTCAAAGGGGAGATTGTTAGTTGATCAAAAAGGGGGAAATCAAAGTCTGAGCTGAAATTGATGAAGCTTTGATGATCATGATGCTCACATCATCAAAAGGGGGAGAATTTTATAAAGATTCAATTTCAAGTTCAAATTCAAAGTTCAAGTCAGAATTTCAAAATGATTTAAAGTTCAAGTCTGATAAATAAATTCAAAGCTAAAAGATTCTGAAGGAAGAATGTTTAAAGTTTAATCGAGATGGTTTGTGGAAGTTTAAGTTGCTTCCGCTGATTTAAAGACAAAAGATTCTGAAAAGAAAATTCAAAGATTCAAGAAGGTTTGTTCTTCCAAAGACGGTTCAGAGATCAAAGTGATGAAGATCAAAGTTGTTTCAAAGTTTCAACAAAGAAGTTTTTTCAAAAGTTTCAAGATTTCTGCTTCGCGTTCAAGGCATGTTGACTTTCAAAGATTTAAAGTGAAAAAGAGTTTTCGAGATTCTTCAAAGGCTGGAAGACTAAACACTGTTAAAGCTTCAAAGTTCAACGTTCAAGAGACAAAAGTTGAAGAATCAAGAGTTGAAGATCTGTATCAAATTTTTATTAAATCTTGAATCCAAAGGGGGAGATTGTTAAGTCTAAATATTGTATCCAAGATTTAATAGGAAAGTCAATGACGTAAAAGTCAACAATGTCTTTGTCAAAGCATGTTTAGTTTCCTTAGCCTTTAAGGCTTTGTAATAGATTGGTAGTATATATATGGTGTGTCTTGTAATAATGTAACTACGTCTAGAGAACACTGCATTGTAACATTCAGAGACTTGTGATTAATATTTGAGATCTACTTTCTCTCTCTAGACTTTCTCTCTCTAGTTCTTGATCTTATTGCTTATATCTTGAGTAATTGCTTGTTGTGATTGAGATTTTATGATTTACATTCATTTCTAACCAAACTCTCTTTTCATTTTATCTCAGCACACACCCACACTCAGATATTGACCCCTCGCCTCTCAATCACTCAAGGATAACTTCATGGGTAGGAAACACTGGTTATCGTGAATCCATAGAAGTTCTGTTAAGTCCTCACACTGATCCCATGTATTTGTCCTAAAATCAAAATGTTGCTCAACTGGTTTAACTTCAACAATTAAAGCACAGTATGAAATACATGTCAGATATATATATATATATATATATATGCTCAATAAGATAATCATGAAGATTTGAGCATTTTAATCATGAAAGATTCTCTCAAAACAAAGAAATTGAATGAATGAGGTGAAATCAATAGAAATGTTTTGAGAATCTGACAATGTATGGAAAATATCAAATATAAATGATTTATCAATAAAAGCTTAAGTAATGAAAAATTGGATGTTGTCTATATGAATCAAATATAGACATTCTTGATAGAAACGCTTTGAAGAATCAACGCTCAACAAACTTTGAATTTCAAACGGGGTTTATTACCATCGAAAAATTGTTTCATTTTGAGACATGGTAATAATAAAGTCAATAAAAATATTAAACCGGTGTGTATGAATACTTGACAGTATATAGAAAAGATAATACACAAGTATTTATCTTTGGAAACACGCAGTTAGTTAAACAATGAAGTTCATAAAATGAAAAACATTTAAAATCACACTTCTAAATTCATGAAATTTGTTTAAGAATCGAGAAGTGGTTTGAACTTTTACGAAAAATGTTTTCATGTCTGAAAGTTGTCCCTCTTTCAAACACATATGAGATTAAGATTAGAATATTCCTTACGCTCAGCCTTAATCTCATGAAGTCAGCTCGAAAGTCATAATTGATATGATCATGTAAGCTCCCCCCTCAAAATCTGCATTTAGTCAAAAAGTCATCAAAGTACAAATTCTTATTGAAACAAAAACATTTATTGAAAAATTAAAGACATAAAAGCAGTAAAACGTTTAAGAACGAGTTATGATCATATATAATCAGAAGTCAATGTCCTTACTCCCCCTGAACATATGCATCACAGAATATACCAGTGAAAAATATATGCAATTATTCATACTTCCTCTCAAATTTAGATTATCTAATCGTTGTCTCACTCCCCCTGAAATCATGAACAAACTTTAAGTACATATATCATTCAAATTAATAATAAAGTAATGAAGAAAAATAACAAAAAAATAAATTGTACTAGGTAAATACAAATTATGTCTTAAGGTTTAACATGCCAAGTTTCGAAATGAGAAAATTAAATCTCTTTTCGTCTAACGGCTTGGTAAAAAAATCAGCAAGTTGATAATATGTGTTTACAAAGTAAAGTTCAATTGTACCTTTTTCAACATTATCTTTGATAAAGTGATAATGCACGCCTATATGTTTAGTCTTTGTGTGCTGAACAGGATTAACTTATATGGCTATGGCACTCTTCGAATCACAATATATAGGAATCTTGTTGAACTGGAATCCATAGTCTCGAAGTTGTGTCCTCATCCACAAAACTTGAGAGCAGCAACTGGCAGTAGCTACATACTCTGCTTCAACTGTCGAAGTGGAAACACATAGTTGTTTCTTTGACGCCCAGCTTACGAGCTTGTCTCCAAGAAATTGAATGTGACCGGATTTGCTTTTCCTGTCTAGCATACATCCTGCATGATCTGCGTCTGAATACACTGTTAGCTCAAAACCTATATCTTTAGGATACCACAAACCAAGATCTGCAGTTCCCTTCAGATATCTAAATATTCGCTTTACAGCAGAGAGATGGGATTCTCTAGGTGATGCTTGATATCTAGCACATAAGCATGTAGAGAACATAATATCCGGTATACTTGACGTTAAGTACATTAAAGAACCAATCATTCCTCTATAAGTCCTAAGATCAACAACTTTTCCCTAAAGATCGGCTCCAATCTTAGTTCCTGATGCCATCGGGGTTGAAATTGGAGTTCAATTTGACATATTAAATTTCTTTAAAATGTCAGCAATATACTTCGCTTGATTTATAAAAATCCCCGTGGAAAATTGTTTAACTTGTAATCCGAGAAAGAAGTTCATCTCTCCCATCATACTCATTTGAAAACGTGACACCATGAGGTTAGAAAAATTCTTACAATACTTCGAATTAGTTGAACCAAATATTATATCGTCCACATATATTTGAATTAAAATGATACCATCTTTTTCCTTTTTAATGAAAAGAGTAGTATCGATTTTACCTTTTGAAAACCCAGACTTGACTAAAAACTTTGATAGAACATCGTACCAGGCTCGAGGAGCTTGCTTTAAACCATAAAGTGCTTTGTTAAGAATGTAGACATGATCTGGTTTTTCAGCATTGACAAACCCTTCTGGTTGTGAGACGTATACCTCCTCTTTCAATATGCCATTTAGAAAGGCAGTCTTCACGTCCATTTGATAGACCGTGAAGTTTTTGTGTGCAACGTAGGCTAGAAACATTCTGATTGCCTCTATACGTGCAACTGGAGCGTATGTCTCATCAGAATCTATTCCTTCCTCTTACCGATATCCTTTAGCAACAAGTCTTGATTTGTTTCTGACCACGATACCATCTTCATCTTTCTTGTTTTTAAACACCCATTTTGTACCTATAATTATTTTGCCTTCCAGTTGAGGTACGAGTCTCCATACTTTAAGCGATTCGAATTGATTGAGCTCTTCTTGCATAGCTGTTATCCAGTCTGGATTTTTTAGAGCTTTAGATACTCGTGTAGGTTCTATCTTGATCCAAAAATAATCAAACATGCATTCATTAGCAGTTGCAGACCTAGTTTGCACCGATTTTGAAGGATCGCCAATAATCTGATGTACCAGGTGCTCTTTGGTCCACTTATATTCATGAGGGAGTGGACTAGATGTAGACTGATCATGTTGATCATCTAGATATCTAGTATGTTCTTCATGTTAGGGTTCAGTTGAAGTAACTGGTGCAGAAGTTTCAGTGGATTGGACATTTGATGTATGTTGAGTAGGCATGGCAGTACATCCAACTGAATGTGCAACTTCTGGCTCAGCAGTTTCATGTGCAATTTCAACTGATTGAGTAGGTGTTTGAACTGGAGTTTCTTCTTGAATCGGGGAATTTGATTTAGTCAAGACATCTGAAGTGATTGGATGATGATTACTTGAAACTTCAGATTTGTCAATCACAACAGGTTTAGTTACTATAGAACCAAGAAACTCATCATAAAAATGTTCAAACAATAAATCTAATTCTGTTAAATGAGATGTAGACGTTGACGCTTTATCAGAATTAGAAACTTTAACCGCAGGTTCTGGACTGATTTGCCCAGAAGCTAATACTCTTGTTATCATGAGTTCTGAACTGATTTGATCAGAAGCCATCTCTTCATCAAATGTGACATTTACGCTCTCCACCACAATCTTTGAATTCTTAAGATAAACCCTGTATGATGCGGATGTTTGAGAATAACCAACGAAGATCCCTTCTTCAGCTTTAGGACTGAACTTGTTCAAGCTCTCCTTCTCATTTAACATGTAACACCTACATCCAAAAATATGAAAGTGTTTAATGCTTGGTGTTCTATTGTTAATCAACGCATAAGGTGTTTTACCGAAGCGACGTTGGATGATGGATCTATTATGTGTTAACAAGAAGTAGACACAACTTCAACCCACAAGAATAGAGGTAAGTCTGACTGGCTGAGCATCGTGTGTGCAGCCTCAACTAAGGTTTTGTTTCGTCTTTCAACTACTCCATTCTATTCTGGCGTTTGGGCAACAGAAAATTGATGTGTTATCCTGACCGATTCGAGAAGTGTATCTGGAATAATTATCCACAATCACTATGTTAGAACATAAAATGTTCTATGTTTAGAAATTTTGTAAAGTCATCATTTAATTTTATTTTGGGCCTTTGTATTTAGCATTGGGTTTGGGCTTAATTTTTGAGAAGGGTGATAGGGGTATAAATAGGATTTGTTTGTAATTGTGTTTGTAATTTTCATTTCAACAATATAGCCGTTTGTACAATGTGACTTTCTAGAGAGAGAAACATTCTACTCTCTCTAGATTTGTGAATAAAACAAACAATTTCCTTCCCAATCCTCTTGTTAATCTTTCGTATATTGAATTAATTGTGATATATGGACCTAATAAGTGGTATCAGAGCCTAAATCGAAGAATTTATCATCGATTCGATCAAGATCACAATTTCTTCAATGGAACAGTGAGTTATGCATGAACAGTTTCTGAGAACTTTTGATTTGTTGTTAATTTGGTTGAGATTTGATGCTAATTTGATTCAGAGATTAGAGTCGAATCACAGAGAATCAATTACATGTTTCAATTTCAACAAATGTGGATTAATTGTTTGATTTTGAGGATTTTGGTTCGAAAAATGGAATATACTGTGTTGAGATCGAATTTTGTTATAGAGTGCTTTTCAGACAAGATCATCAACTACAAAGTTGATCACAATCAATTTTTGAGCATGTGTACAAAATTTCATCTCAAAATTCGAAAAATTGAAGGAGAATTCGAAGATTTTTGGATGTATAGTCGAAAACATTCGTAGATCTACAGAAATCGCATGAATTTGAAGAAATCGCATGAAGAACTCGCATGAAGAATTTTCATGGTGAAGCATTGAAGAATTCGCATGAACATCATCCTTGGACACAACAAATTTTTCTAAGTCAGGAATTCGCATGTAGCTATATGCGAAAAGTGGAGAATTCGCATGCTACTGTGCTTAAGTTGTGTGCGAATTGTGAAGAATTCGCAAGCCACTTGATGCGAAATGTCAGGAATTCGCATGATGTTATGTGCGAGAAGTGGCTTCCAGGATGAAAATATTTTCCAAGTATAGAATTCGCTTGAAAAGGTATGCGAAAAAGTGAGAATTCGTATGAAGTTATATGTGAAATGCGAGGAATTCGCATATAGGCGTATGCGAAAAGCTAGAATTCGCATACAAGCCTATGCGAATTGTTGAGGTTTCGGCTCATACCTCATGCGAATTGTGAACTTAAAAGATCAATGGTCTGCGAATTGTGTGTTATGCGAAAAGTTTTCATGTGGTATGCGAAAAGTAGTTGTTCTAAACCCATTTTGCTACAAGTTTGCCCTGTTCACGAGATTTTCGGCGTAATGCATATGTGACATCATTCCTATCTTCTGTTGGTCACATATTTTTAGCAACTGATCTAAATTTTCACTAGTGCTCATGCTTGTCAAGATTTTCAGATACTGGATGTTTGGATTTAGTCTCTGATTGGATTGCATTAGCAGTTTGAGTATCTGCAATCATCAGTCTGGAGTTTTTCTCTACGATGTTTGATAGTTCCCAAGATCAAGTTCTTATCACAGAAGTATAATTAAGATGACACAATTAGCAATTGATCAATTTGTATTCAACTTGGAAATCGATTACACAGAATACGACTCTCACTATTTCTCTCTCTAAAACAATGATACGCATACAACACTCAATCCTCCTTGTCATATCCCTATTTGACAAAAACACTTATACAATAAAAACACTCACAATACATACACTTTGACTTTGACTTTTATTACAATTGACTTTGACTATGCTTGAGAGTTTAACTTGAGCTCTTTGACTTATCTTGACTTCAGTCTTTTATGATCTTGTATCCAACATATTTATGCACTAACAATCTCCCCCTTTGGATTCAAGATCATCTCCAAAAATATTTTGCAATACAATCTCCCTCTTTGACTGATCTTTAACAACTTTAATCTTCCCCTTTGTTAAGACAGTTGATCATCTTCAGAAAAAAATAAGCATTGAAGCACAAACTCCCCTTAAAGCCCAAAAACAGTCTTCAAACTTACTGTAATCTCCCCAAAGTCTATGATAATGATCTTCAAGAACAATAACAATCTCTCCCAAGGTTGTAAAAACCTCTTTCATACATCGGAAATAAATTATCTTCAGATTTAGCTCGCTTTCAGAACTCTTTGAACTTGCTCTTTCAAACTTGTACAATCTTCTCACAAATTGCATTATTTGACAGAATTTTGCAATGAAATTTCTTCAAATCATCTTTCGTAAGAAAATTTCTCCAAAACTTTTACAAACTTTCTTTCAACCAACATTTCTTGAACAAAACTTCTCCACTTCAAACATTTCTTTGATCAAATCTTCTCCCCCTTTTTGATGATTGTAGCATAGAAATCATCAAAACTATTCCAAGAAATGTCCTTAATGTTTTCGCTGACCATTGATCTTTCAACACATGAGCCTCCGACTATCCGTCAATTCATAAAGATATTCATCTGAATCTTTTCAAATTCAGACAAATTATGAGTATAACACCTAAATCAACAAATGAATCAGTTAATAATGTCTGTCAGTAACACGAAGTCACTGTGTGTAACGAATACACATTGGAAAGGAGCTTTTTGATGTTCACTCCTGTAACACCCTAAAACCAGGGTGAATTTAAAACTGCGGAAACTAAACAATTAAGCATCATTCAAAGGTATAAACCTCCCAAAAAGGGGAACTGTACTTAACCTTTACAAAAACCTGAATACGGATAAGGATCCCAACAACAAACTAATCTAAACATATACTATCTAGATTACATAAGTTGTTGATCCAGAATCATCAAAAAATATGGGACTTAACAAATGCCCAACAATCCAATACTAATCATCTCAAAAACCCTCGAGATCAATCCCGGCACTCAAGCCCTTAGCAACCCGCCGCTAACGAGAACCTGATATACATATCATTTGAGAAAAAGTGTTAGGCTTAAAGCCTAGTGAGAACATACAGTTTATAAATTTCAAGAAATATAAACAATTGTATCATAAGATAATCTTTCCAATAAGGTTTAGTTTTACAAATGAAACATTTGCCACAACCGGCCTTTTTGATACAAAACTCGTCATCAAATGACCAAAGATAACCATTTTACCAAGTATTGTAGCGTAACACAAAGTAGGCTACAATCCGAGTTATGAGCTAAACACTTGGAATCCATGGCCACGAACTCACAGGTCCGTACTACGATGTGAGGTAGGGCCCCCGAGGAAACCAAGGTATACTCGTTCACCAGGACTACACTATGACCCATGGCTAGTAACCGGTCTCACATAACCGTACCAAATGGCCCCCGAGGATCATATGCATCCATAGATACAAATAAGGGAAAATATGATCCATGGCTAGTAACCGGTCTCACATAACCGTACCAAATGGACCCCGAGGATCATATGCATCCATTTATACAAATAGGGGAAAAGACATCCCAAATATAAGTCGACTCAATACCTAGGGATCCACTAGTAAAGGTACAGACTCGTCACAACAACATATGTGACCAACCATAGATAGACATATGGTATAAAATAGCATTTATAAACAAAAATGCATTTTCAAGTTTAACTTCGAGTAAGAATGAAAATCATCAAAATGAACTTTAAACATTTTTTCAAGTAACCCACATAAATGTGCAAGTAAAACATCCTTTTACTTCAAATAAGATGAACCCATCATTTTAATCGAAAATGACCGGGAACCCTAAAATCTCCCAAAACTCAAGTTATATCAAATATGCAGAAAACTTAGATCTGAAACCATGGAGATATATAGGAGTTCCAAAAGGTAGCTTTTGATATGTATACAGTTTTTAAAATGATAGTAGGAACTCACCAAACAGGTTTATAGGAAAACCCGAAAAACCAGATATCGACCACGACGAAGAGGTGAAGCTTTCTACACCGAAACCCCGAGCAATGTACTTAATACTAGAAATCAACGGAGCTTCAAAGATCGAAGAAACCAAAGAGAGAGACTGAGAGAGTTTGAGATTGAGAGATAAGAAGAAGAGAAAGAGAGAGATCCAGAATGAGATATTTTGGGCTAAAACTCTCTTAAGTCGGCCAGAGGGTTGCGCGGCTTACACCGCGGCCTTCAAGCCACGGGAAAAGTCGCGCATGCCACAAAACTGGAATACTCCAGTGGGTCACGCGGCTTAGCTTGCGGCTTACTAGTCGCGGCATAGCCCGCGCGTGTCAACAATCTGAGAATCCTCCAGAGGGTTACGCGACTTACCTCGCGGCCTACAAGCAGCGGCATAGCCCACGTAACTCTCTGTTTCCCACAATTTCAACCAAGACCCAAAAACTAACTCTCGATTCAAAACTCGGCGTCTACGACAAAAGGTAAATGGAAGAATACAACGATAATATAATGGAAATCTAGGGTGTTACAATCCTCCCCAACTTGGGAATGATTTCGTCCTCGAAATCTAGCACCAACCAATCACCCAATATCTCCCTTGGCGAGGTCAATTGATTCCCTATTCAAAAGGAATACCTTCGCTAAACCTTACCTCATATACGAACCCGATTACATCTCGGTTGAGGTTGTCGTTGCGTTCCTTATAATGAACCATCGCCAACTCAACTTCAACTTTCCATATAACTCACCCCAAAGCAGGGTGAACGTTAAGTTTTGGCTTAAACACATTCTTAACATTAAATCTCGGTTGCCTCCCAACCTTATGTTGTTCATATTGCCTCAAGGACAACTTACTACCTTAGTCGGTCATATCCACCAAGAATACCCCAAAGCAAACATTTCCCTTAGATACCTCTAAATACGACGCATTAAGGTCTCCTCGATAATCGATTTGTACTTAAAGTCCACCTCGACATTCTCACCAAATGTATCCAATAAACATTATCACCAAACTCCTACCATGCACTCAAGCATCGATTTCCAAATCAACGAAAGTCCTGACAATTATCAACATACCGATGATTGATTTCTTAATTATCAACATCTAATTTCCTTAAGTTTACCGCTCGTCCGGCAGACGCACCAGATCTAACGGAAAAACATTGAAGCACACCAACAGTTATTGTCCTCAAAATAGAGTGTCGACACCTATCCTCGGAATGACCATTATGCAAACGTGGTTATACTACCAATTATTTCATTCCCGATTAGCAATGTCGATTCAAAGTTGACACCTACTCTTGGAAGTAGTCACCCAAATCTAACATCCTTACCAGTCAACCATAACATCATCATCATACAAGAATACCAAACAATATAGTACACCACAGACACATAGCATGCCGTCATACCAAATTCTCACAATTCGAAAACCAACCATAACCAAACAACCGAACACGGTTTTAATCCGTAGGTTCAACGAAGCATAGAGATCGTTACTTAACTAGCTGGGAGAAAGCACATGCCTAACGCCTCAAACTCCGAGGACTCTTTTAATCCTTAATATCGACTTCTAACACGAGGTGGCTTACACCTATAGTCCAATGAGTTCAAGGTTTTTCACACTACTATGCCAATTTGAAATTTATAAAACTCGCAAATACATAAGTTTTATAACAATTAAACGTGCGGTGAAAATACACTATCGTGCATTCGATAGGTTTCAAAATTGATCACCAATGCCATACATATAAAACCATTTTCAAAACTCATTTGATCAGTACTTACGCTAATAAAACGATAACGAAAGATGCGTAACAAAATTTTCAAACGGGTTACCAGGGTCTTAGCATGCAACAAATTTTGCTATGCGTATGAAAATAACTTTCCGTCCCATAATGCGTAATAAAAGTTTGTACAACTCTCAAAAGAGGATTTTGCAACTTCAACTTTAAAATCTTTCACTTTGACACAAAACGTTGGAAGATAAAATTTCCAACAAGACCTATATACGTCCGATCATTTCCCAAATGTAGTAACATAATAGGAACGTAAATATATATATATATATATATATATATATATGTTATTCGCGTTACAAATTTGGGCCGCACCGATAAAACGTACCTACCCAAAATTGTAATTACAACGACATGTAAACCGGAAATTCATTTCATGCATTGCGGACAACTCCTATCAGTAAAATCAATAACTGAAATATGTTCTAGGCAAAAGTTCCATCCGAAATAACATAAAATTTTCATACGATTACTCACACCAATAGCATAATTTATGTAATGAATGAGAAATAGTTTTACGTACTAAAATAGTGTATAACAAGACGTTCGTACAAAACTACATAAGGGAAATTCACAAAATCGAACCCCAAAATTTCTGCAATTAGCCATGAAATGTCATGAAATAAAACTTCCCATCGTGACTCGCAGACATCTGTTTATTCGCCAAAATTTAGTAAAGACATATGCATGCTCTTTGAGCAATTTCAAGAGTAATTTAGTTTAATTCCAAACTGTATAAATAAAATTTTTGCAAAACCCGAGACAATATGCTCATAATATCGAACTCTTAAAGTTTTCTCTCTTTTAGTCACAATGCGGCACGAAATAAGATTTCACAACAAAACTTGCATGCGGCCGCTTATTTCGCAAAACTAGTAGATTGATATGCGTATGCACCCGGTTAAAACATGAAATAATTTATGTCGTTTTCGAGTTCAAAGCCAAAAATAAACATGCTCTCATCGTTCTAAAATATTGGTTGAAATACCATAACGGAAATTTCCAATAAAATATGCATACGTGATATGTGTAACTAAACTGCTCCCACTAAACTCAAAGGGAAAATAATACCACTGGATGCCAATAAAATTTCCACCACTGTTTTCAAACCGGACAACTTTCCTCAAGACCCCATTTGGTTAAAACGGAGTCAACGACCCAATAGTTTACATATATACCCCATGAAAGCCAGAAGAGACATCGAAGTACGTTTGACCAAAATTATGCAAACACCACGACCCAAAAGGTAATCAACCCAAAATCTCATCGCTGGTGGAGACAAACCATTTTTCAAATGAACTCATACTCTTATGTTTTCAAAATGCCTCATAACACAATAATATGTGTTTTCTGAAAAAGGTTTATAAGATCAAATACACAAAATGACACTTACGTCAATTGAACTCCAATTATATATGTAAAATCATCGAAGAAACAACTCAACATGTTTTATTTACCAAAATACCCAAAGATCCCAAAATGGATGTCTCAATATGTTCATAAAACTAAACATTTCAAAATAACCAAAATGACTCATAGTTCAATGATATGCATTTTCCAACGGTTTATAAAATCGTATGCACCAAATGAACAATTATATAAAATGACTTCCATTTATATATTACATCGTAAAAGAAATATATCAAAATGATTTATTTATCACCATGCCCAAAAAAAATCACAAAGATGTAAGTTACATAAGTTTATAAAGTTAAACATAACCAAGTAACCCAAAACTTATCAGCAGTTAACAATTTAATGTAAAACGCAAGCACTTTAAAATAAGCAACTTATAAATAATAGCCCATTTTCTTTTTAAATAATACAGACCGACTCATATGCATATGAATCCACTGCATTACAGTCTAAATAGTACATGGCTTCAATTGAATGACCAACGCACTCAAAACATGTACTTCTCAAAAGATGCGCATTAACCGCCATCATACTTGGTATTTCACAATTGGGCTATTAAACCGGACCGAAGTCCTAAAGACTCATTTATTTTCAAATATGCATTTCCAAGTGTAACTGCTGATAAGAATAGAAATCATAAAATGAGACTATATACATACTTTCAAATACTTTACATGAATATGCAAGTAATGGTTCATAAACATTCCATTTCATGAATGAAGTATGAAAACCGACAACCATTCAAAAGTACATTTCTCTGACCAAAGGTGGTTTTATGCAATAAAACATTAAAACACATTGATTTGTGACCCTTTATCAAAATGCCCAAAAATCCCAAAGGTGGTGTTATACAAAGTTTATAAAGGTAAATATTTCAAATAATCAAAGATTACCAACTAACCCACCATTTGATAATTTCATGTAAAACACATAAACACTTAAAAAAAATGGATATTTTGGCATGTACACCGTTTTCACAAATCAACTTGAACTCACGCTCCTCGATTTCTCTAGTTACACTATTGTCAACCAGATGCTCAACATCTTAAGGAAAAGATCACGGACCTCATAGGTTCACCTTACAATTTCTCCTCGAATACATCGATTCAAAAAGTCTATGGTTCTAATCCAACCAATTAATCCGACTCGAACTGATCACTTAACTCAATCACCATACTTACCATCATTAACTTTTTCTAAAAGTTACCCATTCAGAAACTTTCTTACTACCCCAACGGTCGACATACCAAGGACGTTCATACAAGTACGAGG
This sequence comes from Arctium minus, assembly GCA_954870635.1. Lineage (NCBI taxonomy): Eukaryota > Viridiplantae > Streptophyta > Magnoliopsida > Asterales > Asteraceae > Arctium > Arctium minus. The sequence continues at coordinate 113,711,044 of OX941080.1, read as the reverse complement.
ATGGATAAAAAGGAGATTAACAGAATTAAACACGAAGGAAACGTACTACCACGTCTACCAAATATCATAACATTAGCAAACCAAGCACAAGAGAACGTACTACTACATTACCAATTGTCACAGTAACGACACCTTAAGCACCATAACGTATAAATATTCTCATAATAACATTAGCTAAGTGAGGTTATGAATATACAATACATAAAGGTTCTTAATACCGTCGCCACAACGTTCAATAACTATAATTTTCGTCGACTCTAAGACCAACCCATCTTAGAGTTCTACCCAAACTCACGAATCAATGCTTAACATACTCAGTCTAAGTCTAGACATCTTATATTCATGCCTAGTTCACTTAAACTAGAGCTCTAATACCAACTTGTAACACCCTAAAAACCAGGGTGAATTTAAAACTGCGGAAACTAAACAATTAAGCATCATCCAAAGGTATAAACCTCCCAAAAAGGGGAACTGTACTTAACCTTTACAAAAACCTGAATACGGATAAGGATCCCAACAACAAACTAATCTAAACATATACTATCTAGATTACATAAGCTGTTGATCCAGAATCATCTAAAAATATGGGACTTAACAAATGCCCAACAATCCAATACTAATCATTTCAAAAACCCTCGAGATCAATCCCGACACTCAAGCCCTTAGCAACCCGCCGCTAACGAGAACCTGATATACATATCATTTGAGAAAAAGTGTTAGGCTTAAAGCCTAGTGAGAACATACAGTTTATAAATTTCAAGAAATATAAACAATTGTATCATAAGATAATCTTTCCAATAAGGTTTAGTTTTACAAATGAAACCTTTGCCACAACCGGCCTTTTTGATACAAAACTCGTCATCAAATGACCAAAGATAACCATTTTACCAAGTATTGTAGCGTAACACAAAGTAGGCCACAATCCGAGTTATGAGCTAAACACTTGGAATCCATGGCCACGAACTCATAGGTCCGTACTACAATGTGAGGTAGGGCCCCTGAGGAAACCAAGGTATACTCGTTCACCAGGACTACACTGTGACCCATGGCTAGTAACCGGTCTCACATAATCGTACCAAATGGCCCCCGAGGATCATATCCATCCATAGCTACAAATAAGGGAAAATATGATCCATGGCTAGTAACCGGTCTCACATAACCGTACCAAATGGACCCCGAGGATCATATGCATCCATTTATACAAAGAGGGGAAAAGACATCCCAAATATAAGTCGACTCAATACCTAGGGATCCACTAGTAAAGGTACAGATTCGTCACAACAACATATGTGACCAACCATAGATAGACATATGGTATAAAATAACATTTATAAACAAAAATGCATTTTCAAGTTTAACTTCGGGTAAGAATGAAAATCATCAAAATGAACTTTAAACATTCTTTCAAGTAACCCACATAAATGTGCATGTAAAACATCATTTTACTTCAAATAAGATGAACCCATCATTTTAATCGAAAATGATCGGGAACCCTAAAATCTCCCAAAACTCAAGTTATATCAAATATGCAGAAAACTTAGATCTGAAACCACGGAGATATATAGGAGTTCCAAAAGGTAGCTTTTGATATGTATACAGTTTTTAAAATGATAGTAGGAACTCACCAAACATGTTTATATGAAAACCCGAAAAACCAGATATCGACCACGACGAAGAGGTGAAGCTTTCTACACCGAAACCCCGAGCAATGTACTTAATACTAGCAATCAACGGAGCTTCAAAGATCGAAGAAACCAAAGAGAGAGACTGAGAGAGTTTGAGATTGAGAGATAAGAAGAAGAGAGAGAGAAAGATCCAGAATGAGATATTTTGGGCTGAAACTCTCTTAAGTCGGCCAGAGGGTTGCGCGGCTTACACCGCGGCCTTCAAGCCGCGGGAAAAGTCGCGCGTGCCACAAAACTGGAATACTCCAGTGGGTCACGCGACTTAGCTCGCGGTTTACTAGCCGCGACATATCCCGCGTGTGTCAACAATCTGAGAATCCTCCAGAGGGTTATGCGACTTACCTCGCGGCCTACAAGCCGCAACATAGCCCACGTAACTCTCTGTTTCCCACAATTTCAGCCAAGACCCAAACACTAACTCTCGATTCAAAACTCGGCATCTACGACAAAAGGTAAATGCAAGAATACAACGATAATATAATGGAAATCCAGGGTGTTACAACTCCCCCAGGTCTTCCATTCAATCATCGAATAACACAAGGTTAAACTATGAACATTTAGACATAAAAAGGAATTTCATGTGTGTTCCTGCTTGTGTATGAAAGAATTTAATCATAATGATTGATTTATCAGGCTCAAAATTGTGTAAACCATTGAGACAACAATAGTATAACACAGACTCAATTGTGCATGATTGAAATGCGAAGGTGGGGCAAACTTCCTTCTTTTTCAATATCCAGATTTTCCAAATGAAAATCAGATAGATTATGTGTTGCATCCCCAAAAAAAATTGAAACATTTCTCTGTTAAGAAAGAAATGAGTAGCAGGTGGGGTTTAAACTAGAGTTGTCATAGGCTAGTTGCCTGTTTCAATGATGTTCACCAAAGAAATGTGAAACAGTTAGTAATGTGGCTGCCCGGCTCAGAAAAAGTTTGGTGCAAAGTTTGATATTCTTTTACTCTGATCTCATACCCTCTATCTTTTTTATCATTAATCTCGCTTTTAACCAAACTCTCATTTCTATTTTTCTACCCATCACACACCCACACTCATAAATTGACTCCTCACACTCGATCACTCAAGGATTAACTTCTTGGGTAGGAAACACTGGTTAACGTGAATCCATAGAAGTTCTATTAAGTTCTCACACAATGAACCCATGTAATCCTATATGCATAATGTTGCTCAAATGGATTAACTTTGCAGTTAAAGCACAAAATACATGTCAGATATCTGTATGCTCATAAAGATAATCATGAAGATTTGAGCATTTTAAACATTGAAGATATTTCAAACAAGAGAATTGAATAAATGAAATGAATACAAGAAACTTGTTTGAAAATCTGACATCGTATGAAAATATCAAATATGAATGATGTAACAAACAAGGTTTAGGTCATGAAAAATAGGATGTTGTCTATACGAATCAAAATATAGACATTCTGGAAAGAAACGTTTTGAAATGAATCATCGCTTAACAAACATTGAATATCAAGCGGGGTGTCTTGCCATCGAAAATATGTTTCAAATTTGAGACATGGTAAGAACTTGGTCAATAAAAATACTAAACCGGTGTGTATGAATACTTAAAAGTATATGGAAAAGATAATACACAAGTATTTATCTTTGGAAACACACGGCTAGTTAACCAAGAAAGCACATGTAAAATGAAAACATTTAAAATCACACTTCTAAATTCATGAAATATTTTTTAAGAATCGAGAAGTGGTTTGAACATTTAAGAACATGTTTTCCATATCTGAAAGTCGTCCTTCTTTCAGACATGTATGAGATTAAGTTTAGAATGAACCTTACGCTCAACTTAAATCTCATGAAGTTAGCTCAAAAGTCATGATAGATATTATCATGTAAGCTCCACCTCAAAATCTACATCACTCACAAGTCGTCAAAGCACAAAGTCTTATTCACAACATTTATTGAAAAGTAAATGACATGAAGCAATAAAATGTGTTAAGAACGAATTCTGATCAGATGTAATCAGAAATCGTTGTCCTTACTCAACTCCCCCTGAAATTATGCATTAAAAGATATTTCAGTGAAGAATCTATGCAAAAATTTATTAACTTCCCCTAAAATGTAGATCATCTTAACTTTATCTCACACTCCCCCTAAAATCATGAACAAACATTTCAGTGCAGATATCTTTCAGATTAAAATGAAAAAGAAATGAAGAAAAATAACAAAACTAAACTGTACTAGGTAACAACAGATTAAGTCTTGAGATTTAGCATGCCAAGTTTTGAAATGAGAAAATTAAATCTTTTTTCATCAAGTGGCTTGGTAAATAAATCAGCAAACTGATAATCTGTGTTTACAAAGTAAAGTTCGATTGTACCTTTTTCAACATTATCTTTTATAAAATGATATCTCACGTCGATGTGCTTGGTTTTAGTATGTTGCACAAGATTAGCAGATATTGCAATAGCGATCTTTAAATCGCTGTAGATCAGGATTTTGTCGAACTTGAAGCCATAATATCGAAGTTGTGTCCGCATCCATAGCACTTGAGAACAACAGCTAGCCACATCTATGTACTCTGCCTCGGCTGTTGAACTAGATACACAGAGTTGTTTCTTTGAAGCCCAACTCACGAGTTTATCGCCAAGAAATTGTATGTGTCTCGAAGTACTCTTCCTGTCAAGCATACAACCTACATGATCTGCATCTGAATATGTCGTGAGCTCAAAACCTGTATCCTTAGGATACTACAGACCAAGATCTGCAGTGACCTTCAGATATCTAAAAATTCGCTTAACTGCAGACATATGGGATTCTTTAGGTGAAGCCTGATATCTAGCACATAAGCATGTAGAAAACATTACATCTGGCCTACTAGATGTCAAGTACATTAAGGAACCAATCATACCTTTGTAGGTTCTAACATCGACAACTTTCCAGAAGGAACTGCTTCGATCTTAGTACCAGGTGCCATCGAGGTACCAATTGGAGTACAATTTTCCAATTTAAATTTTCTGAGAATATCAAAAATGTACTTCGCTTGATTAATGAAAATCCCCGTAGAAAATTGTTTGACTTGTAATCCGAGAAAGAAATTCATCTCTCCTATCATACTCATCTGAAATCTTGACACCATAAGGTTAGAAAAATTCTTATAGTACTTAGGATTTGTTGAGCCAAATATGATGTCATCCACATATATCTGGATTAATATGATATCAGCTTTCTCCTTTTTAATGAAAAGAGTAGTATCGATTTTACCTTTTGAAAAACATGACTTGACTAAGAATTTAGATAGAACTTCATACCAGGCGCGAGGGGCTTGTTTCAGACCGTAAAGAGCTTTGTCCAGAATGTATACATGATTTGGTTTCTTTGGATTGACAAAACCTTCAGGTTGAGAGACGTAGACTTCCTCCTGTAAGATGTCGTTCAGAAAGGCAGTCTTCACGTCCATCTAGTAAACGGTGAAGTTCTTGTGTGCAACATATGCTAGGAACATGTGGATTGCTTCTATACACACAACTGAAGCATAAGTCTCGTCGTAATCTATACCTTCCTCTTGCCTATATCCTTTAGCCACAAGTCTTGCTCTGTTTCTTATGACGATACCATCTTCATCTTTCTTATTCTTGAAAACCCACTTCGTGCCAATTATTGTTTTTCCTTCAGGTTGAGGCACTAGTCTCCAGACCTTAAGCGCTTTGAATTGATTCAGCTCTTCTTGCATCGCAGTCACCCAGTCTGAGTCAGCTAGAGCTTCAGATACTCGTGTAGGCTCTATCTTGCTCATGAATGAATCATGCATGCACTTTTTTAGTGTAGCAGACCTAGTTTGCACCGGTTTGGATGGATCTCCAATGATTTGATGTATTGGGTGCTCTTTGGTCCACTTATGTTCATGAGGGAGTGGATTAGATGTAGATTGATCATGGTGTTCATCTAAAAATCCACTATATTCTTCATTTTGTTCAGTTAGGGGTTCAGTTGAAGTAGACGGTGCAGAAGCTTCAGTTGGTTGGACACTAGATGTGTGTTGAGTAGGCATTGTAGTACATCCAACTGATTCAGTGACTTTTGGCTCTTTATTACCATGTACAGCTTCAACTGATGGAGTAGGTATTTGAATTGGAGTTTCTTGCTGAACCGGGGAAACAGATTCAGTTGACACATCTAAAGTGATTGGATGATGATTGCTTGAATCTTCAGGTATATCAATCACAACAGGTTTAGGCAATTTAGAACCAAGAACTCATCGTAGAAAAATTCAAACAATAAATCTAATTTTGTTAAGTGAGATGTAGAAGTTGATGGTTTATCAGAATTAGTTTCATTAACCATAGGTTCTGGACTGATCTGTCCAGAAGCTAAAACTCCAGTAATCACGGGTTCTGAACTATCTTGAACATAAGCCATCTCCTCATCGAATGTGACATTGACGCTTTCGACTACAATCGTTGACTTCTTTAGGTATACTCTGTAAGCAGTACACGTTTGAGAATAGCCAATAAAAATTCCTTCTTCAACTTTTGGACTGAATTTGTTCAAGTTCTCCTTGTCATTCAGTACGAAGCACCTGCATCCAAAGATATGAAAGTGTTTAATGTTAGGTATTCGATTATTAATTAAAGCATACGGTGTTTTACCGAACCTGCGATGGATAATGGAGCGATTTTACGTGTAGCAAGAAGTCGACACAACTTCAGCCTACAGAAATAGAGGTAGATCTGATTGACTCAACATATTACGAGCGGCCTCGACTAGTGTTATGTTACGTCTCTCTACGACTCCATTCTGTTCAGGCGTTCTGGCAGCAGAAAACTGGTGTGTTATCCCGACCGATTCGAGATAATCTTCAACCACTTTGTTCTTAAATTCTGTGCCATTGTCCGTTCTAAGAAGCTTGACTGTCTTCTACAGATTCACTTAACTGGCCTTTAAGAATGTGATGATGACATCGGGCGTCTCATCTTTTGATCTCAGAAATTTGACCCAAGTGTATCTAGAGTAATCGTCCATAATCACTAATACATATTTCTTGTCGTTGATGCTTTGAGTTCGCATCGGACCACAGAGATCCATATGCAGTAACTCCAAACTAGAACTTGTACTCGACTCAGGCTTTGGCTTATGAGCAGCTCTTTTCATCTTGCCCTTCTCACATGTTGCACAGAGATGTTCTTTGAAATACTTAAGTTCTGGAAGTCCTTTCACTAAATTACCAGTGACCAGCTTGTTGATGTATCGAAAATTCAGATGAGATAGCCGTCTATGCCATAACCAGCTCTGTTGCAAAGAGGCTTTTGAAAGTAGACACACCTCATGATCAGTCTTGACTTTTGACAAATTAATCGTGTAGAGGTTTGACTTTCTCGTCCCGACCAAGAGTTCTTTACCATCTTCAGTTCTCACACAACATCTCTTGGCCTTGAAATTTACCTCTAAGTCTTTGTCACAGAACTGACCAATGCTGAATAGTTTATGTCCTAGTCCTTCAACGTAGCTCACCTTCTTGATCGTTATGTTTTCTTGTACAACATCACCATATCCGAGAATCGGTGAAAACTAGTCATTTCTGAAGCGTACGTTCCCACAAAATTTCTTTGTATAATTAGACAATAAATCTTTCTGCCCGGTCATATTTGAAATTGTATTTTCCCAATTAATCAAGCAATCTCAATTCAAGAATATGACAATATGAAGATCTAGAGAGAGAGTAGAGAGAGAAAGTTGCAATCGTATTATTCACATATCTAACAATTACAATGCTTGATTACATCTCTTACAACACAATACACAAAGTATTTATATCGATACTACTTCTCTCATGACACTAAAACACTTCTCTCAAACATGTTTCTCTCACAACACTAAACTCTCATAAAGCTATACAATAAAACTTGACTTTGTTGACTTTTCAAATTTAGACTTTTCTCATTAAATCTTGGATACAATTAATACACTAACAATCTCCCCCTTTGTATTCAAGATTTAATAAAAATTTGACACTAATCTTCAGCGCTTGATTCTTCAACTTTTATCTATGACAGTCTTTGACTTTGAAGCTCTAACAATCTTCAGTCTTTCAGTCTTTGAAGAATCTTGAAAAGTCTTTAACACTTTGCATCTTTGGAAAGTCAACAAGTCTTTGAAAACGAATCTGAATTCTTTAAAATCTTTTGAAACTTCAGAAATTTTCATCTTTCAACTCTTTAAACTTCTTTGAAATCTTCAGAAATCTTTTGAAACTTCGAGGAATCTTTCAAAATTGTATCTTCATCTCTTGTGATCTCTGGACCGTCTTCGGAAAAACAAACTTTCTCAAATCTATCTGATTTGTCTTTGTATTATCTCTGAATAATTTCTTTTCTTCTGACTTGAACTTTCAGAAATTCTTTAACAGAACTTTCATCTGACTTGGAATTTCAAAATTATCTTCATCAATCTTTTCAACAGACTTTGACATCTTTTTATCTTTGAAATTGATCTTTGAACTTTCTTCATGCTTTGAAATTGAACTCTGTAGATTTCTCCCCCTTTTTGATGATTATGAGCATCATGATCATCAAAACTTCATCAATTTCAGCACTTTCTTTGATTTCCCCTTTTGTAATGACTAACAATCTCCCCTTTATGGTAAATTGACATTCTTCGCCCTTTGATCTGAGTATTCATCAATTCCTGAAATGTATACCCGAATCTTTTCAAATTCAGATATAATGAACATGGTAACCCTGAATCAACAAATGATACAGTTAGTATGCTTGTAAGTAGCACGGAGCCACTTTGTACAACGAATGTACCTTGGAAAGGAGCTTTTGTGATGTTTAATCCCCCAGGGCTTCCATTCAATCATCGAAAAACCACAAAGGAATTTTCTATGAATGTTATGACAAGAAAACATATTCCTTGTGTGAACGTGAAAGTGTAGAATGATTGAAGCTACTCAAGCTTTTTCAGGCTCAAAATGTGTAAACTATTGAGACAGCAACAAGTATTACACGGACTCAATGTGCATGAAAGAGGTGCGAAGGTAGGTCAAATTTCCTTCTTTTTTCAATATCTAAATCTTCTGAGTGAAGACCAGATAGCAGATATGCTGCGTCCCTAAAGAAAATGAAACATTTCTTTGTTAAGAAAGAAACAAGTGGTTGGTGGGGTAATTTCAAGAGTTGGCATGGGCTCACTGCCTGTTTCAATGATGGTCACCAAAGAATGTGAACCAATCAGTAGATGTGGCTGCCCGGCTCAGAAAGTGGTTGGTGCAGAGTTTTGATATTCTTTTAACTCTGAAATCACACCCTCTTTCTTTTTAACATTTAGCTCACTTCTAACCAAACTCTCTTTTACATTTTACCGCCCCACACAATGAGAAAAACTCAGTCGGATGAGTAATATCCCCCACTCTTTGATTTAATACCCCTCACCCCTCAATCACTCTAAGATTACTTCCTGGGTAGGAAACACTGGTTAACGTGAATCCATGGAAGTTCTGTTCAAGTTCTCACACGAATCCCATGTAAGTCCTATAAAGAATAGTTGCTCAACAGTTTAACTGAATAGTTAAGCACAAAATGTATGATAATATTGTCAAAATGTATGCTCATTAAAAATATGAATGAAATTTGAGCATTTGAACAATGAATATCTCTCAAAACAAGGATATTGAATGAATGATTTGAAATCAAGAGAATTGTTTTGAGAATCTGACAATGTATTAATCAGATCAAATGAAATGGTTAGGGTATCAAAGAACTGGATAGTTTGTTTATATGAACGAATATAAAAAATTTAGCAATGAAAGCACAAGATTAGAAATGATGATTGTTGCTCAACAACAGTGAATTACAAACTAGGGTATTACCATCGAAAAATTTGTTCGTTATGAGACATGGTAATAACAAATTAAAATGAAGTACTGAACCGGTGTGTGTGAATACTTGACAGTATATAGACAAGATAATATGCAAGTATTGATCTTTGGAAACACACGGTCAGTTAAACAGTAAAGCTCAATAATGAAAAACATTTAAAATCACACTTCTTAATTCATGAAATCTTTTGAAAATAGAGAAGTGGTTTGAACATTTAAGAAAACGTTTTTCATGCTTGAAAGTTGTTCTTCTTTCAAACAATCAAAGATATAGATTAAAAGATACTTACTTTTAAGCTCCCCCTCAAATCAAGATAATATGATTAAGGTCAGATAAGCCCCCCTGGATATTTGCAAAATATCCTTATCTGAACATTGAAGAACGGGTCCTGATCTGTCATGTGATCAGAAGCCACAGTCTTTTAACATTGTAGACCGGGTTCTGATCTGTTATAATCAGAAACCTATCATCTTGCTCCCCCTAGACCGGTGGTACCTGCAAAACAGATTTAACAGGTTTTGGTACCCACTGGTATTTGGGTCCTGGTATGTTAGATTTAGGAATCCACTTCTCATTTGATTTATATTGTTTAAATCCAGAAATCTGAGAAGTTATTCTATAAGAACCGTACCAGTTGTGAGCAGTTTATCTCTGAACGAAGTCATTCTCTCCACAGTAAGAACAACAGATTTTCTTTTGAGCAACCCTGATCAAATGATTAGTCGAGTAATATATATCAGAATTACCAAAAGATTTACCTTTATATGCACTGTTCCTTTTGGCATTTGTTGTGGATTTGAATGATCTTGCATTCATCTTCTCATCATCTGAAGAACTCTTCACTCTCCAGACCATCTGATTTTTCTTCGAATTCTTTCCAAGAGATTTAACGTAAAAGCTCACTGAACCATCAACAGATTTGTCATAAAATAGATTAGATGGTCAGATCTGATTTGAGTTGACAATATTTGGTCTGACACTTTTGTTTTTGAAAACATTTTTGTCATGAATGGAACTTGAAGTTGTTTTGAAAGAACAGACTGGTTCTGTTGAATTATCAACAGGTGATTGATCAATCACATCAGCTGTAATCTTTTCTGACAATTCGCTGTTTGCAGTTTTCAAGTTCTTTATCTTTTCAAATAAAATGTTTCTTTCAGAAGTCAATGTGTCAAACTTTATTTTCAAATCAGATTTGGCCTTCTTTTCTTTTTGGACGTCTGATGATAGAACAGAGATCTTGGACATGAGCTTAGATATCTCAGATTCAAAATGTAAACGTTCAAGCTCAAAATCTTTTTCCAAGTTCTTGTTCTTTTCAGAAATATCTTTGAAAATCCCAGTATTTCTCTTTTCAGCATTTTTCTTTTCAAGCTCAAAAGACTTTTTCTTTTCTTTGAAAAATTGTCTTTCTTTTTCAAGCAAGTCTTGTAAAGTAGAAATCTGCTTGCGAAGTTCAGTAATTTTATTTTCAAGAACTTGTCTTTCTTTCGCAAAAGTGTCTCTTTCAGTTATTATTATCTTTTCGAATTCTGACACTTGCTTAGAAAGTTTTGAACATCTCAGCTCTAAATCCTTTTTCTCTTGGAGAATTTTCTTTGAAAATTCAGATATCTGTTGAGTAGAAGATGTCTTCAGATTTGATCTATCTTTATTTGCTTGGAGGCTTGTTTTCAGTTCAACATTCTTCTTCTCTAGAGCATATATCTGATCTTCAAAAGCCTTAAACTTTTGTTGAAGCTTAACTGATTCATCTTGATGTTCTGATGATTTCTGTTCAGTTGTCTTCAGTTGGCTTTGAAGAAGATGTATCTCTCTTTCTCTTAATTTTAATTCTTTCTATTTAATGCTGAGAATACCTGCATAATCGGATTTGGAATTATTAGAACATTTAGTACAAATGGAAGCTTTGTCAGAATTTAACAATTTATAATTAAAATCCTGAACTGCTTTTGAAGGGCTGCATTCTGAATTTTCAGTTTGTCTCGTTCAGCCTCAAGTGCTGGTATCTCAGGTATGTATAAGACAGCCATATCTCTCCCTTCCAAATAATCTTTAGTCATCTTGAACAGATTAGCTTGAATATAGAAGATCTCCCAAAAGATTCAGAAATATTTGACTAGAAGAGTCAAATACAGATTGTCACAAAAACAAAGTTTCTGAAAAATCACAAGTACAAAACTCGCAGAATGTTGAAACTTGCACATAGAAGAAACTCGCAAGTCACTATTCCTTCACACTTCTCACTAGAAGCCTCGTGCGTGAACAAGAAACTCGCAGAACACTGAGTGCATGAAGTAAGAAACTCGCAAACAATGATGAGCGTGAAGTGACTTCTCGCAAGGTACTGTGTGTGTGAACTATACTTAGAATCTTGAACTTCTCGCAGAAGAATGCAAACTCGCACGCTAGTAGAAACTCGCAGAAGCCTTTGCGATAACCATAATTAGAAAATTTTCGAGTAGATAAAAACGCGCAGAATGCAAATTCGCAACCAAGAAACTCGCTAAAGAGACGTGCGCGATTTTGACTTAGAAAAAAATCTGAGAAATCGAAACTCGCAAGACAAACAATAAAACCCTTTGCGCGAAGCTGTTTCTCACAAGATGTACTATGCGTGAACCTGCAAAACTCGCATAACACATATGAACAGGGATTTGCGCGTTCTTCCTTAGCGCGAAATATGGATCTAGCAAGTTCTTCCCATATCTTCTGAAAATCGATCCAAATCTCAAAATTTCTGCAAATCTCTTTACAGACACTTACAACAGGTTTGAAAAGTGATATTTATCACTTTTTGAACATACAACAATGATCAAAACTTAAAATTACAGTACGATTCAATGAAAAATATAGACCCTGTGTGTTCGTGATACAAAATTTCAAGAAAATCAAAATTACATCAAAATCAATGATTAATTCGTGTTTGTGTGTGAATACAAAGTGTATATTATCACAAATCGATCACAATGATTACAATATTACACATGAATTTCAACAATACAACAAAAACTCGATCAAACAGTGAAAATTCAAGAATACGATTGTGTTCTTGAAATTTTCAGAAATTTGATCGAAATTGACAATCTAAACACTCTGAATTCTCTTTGGGCAGGCTCTGATACCAATTGAAATTGTATTTTCCCAATTAATCAAGCAATCTCAATTCAAGAATATGACAATACGAAGATCTAAAGAGAGAGTAGAGAGAGAAAGTTGCAATCGTATTATTCACAGATCTAACAATTACAATGCTTGATTACATCTCTTACAACACAATACACAAAGTATTTATACCAATACTACTTCTCTCATGACACTAAAACACTTCTCTCAAACATGCTTCTCTCACAACACTAAACTCTCATAAAGCTATACAATAAAACTTGACTTTGTTGACTTTTCAGATTTAGACTTTTTTCATTAAATCTTGGATACAATTAATACACTAACAATATTCTTGGAGCAACCAGAATCCTAGTACCACATATGACGGGTCTGCACAAGAGAAATCAGGAAACAATCGGTTTAGGTACCCATTTATAAATGGGTCCTACAGTGTTAGCACATGATTTTGACATCCATTTGTATATGGACCCTTTGATCTTTTGAAAAACTTTTGAAACATATGAATTATAAGAATAGACATGATATGATCCAAACCAATCATCAGAATATTGTTGAGACACAAAACCATTTCTACAATAAGTAGAAGTCCTATTAGTAATCAGGGATAATTGGAATAATTGCTTTATTGAATATCTCTTGTAAGAAGTTACAAGTTTTGGTTTATTAAAAGCAACATTGCCAACTACATCAGTTTCACTATTAGTATTTCTATTATAATCAGAATCAGAAGATGATTTTGCAGTCTCATCAACTTTCTGCTTTGGTCGCCATTCAGTTCGCACTTCAGACCTTTTCTTGCTCAATTCTGAAACAAAAGATTTAGATTTGTTAGGAAAATGAGATTTTTGAGTTTGTCTTTTCTTTTGCTTACCTGTGTTGGTCAGTTTCTATGAATGCCTTTTCTTTTGCTTTTTACCCTTTTTTATAATAATCGGTACTCACAGGAACTGATTCATCAACCTTAGTTGATGATTCAACTATTTCAAACACACTAGGTAAAGCATGAGAATTGATAATAAAATCAGTATGATCTGGAAGTTTTGCATTGAAGTCAAACATATCAATACTTTCATCAACACAACCATCATCAGAATTTAAGAAATCATTTGTACACGCAAATAAGTTATCAGTATCATCCTCAGAAGTTTGAGGTGCCTCGGAAGAATTTGAACACATTTTAGATTCAGATTTAAAAACAGTGTTCTTCATTACTGTAGAAAACACAACTTTTTCAATATCAACCAAAATTCTTTCGTCTGATAAAGTGTTTTCAAGATCAATGATTTTGCTTTCTAACATGAGCGGAGGAACATAGATTTTAGCTTTAATAGGTTTTTCCTCCAACTCTTTAGTAGAATAGCTTTCAAAATAATCATTCGAAAGAAACTTTGATTGTTCAGAAAGATAAATATCATTCAACTTTTGATAGCAGAACGGTAGTTGCATTTTCGTTGTTTTCTTTCTGTTCTCGTCTTCTTTGTTCTTAACTTCATCAGAAGATTTGGTAACAAATTTGGGTTTCAAATGAGGATGTTTGGTAGCCGCTTGTAGAAAATCAAAGTTATATATAGCTGGCTGTTTTCTGATTGCTTTCTTCAAATAATGTGGGTTATCGTAACCGAGACCCTACTTTTCTTTAACATCATTATCCTTATTTGGTGTGTTTAGAAAGATGGTTTGATCTGTTTGACCTCGAGTATACAATTTTGCTTCCAAACCATTTACCTTTTTCTCCAAATTCTTCTTTTCAATCTGCAATTTATGAACTTTTAGAACAAATTCTTGTTTCTCAAGATCAGATTTTGTAAGATTTGAAACAGCTTCAGAAATCTTATTTTCAAAACAATCTTTTTGTTGTTTAAAATCAGTAACAGACTTGTTCAAAGAGTCAATCAAGTTTTTGTTCCCAACAAGTTCCTTGTTGAGATCAAAAATTGTTTGACGCTTCTTAGCAACCCTGCTTTTCTCCTTTTTGAGTTTAGCCTGAAGGTCTTTAAGCTTAACCATCATAGCTTCCATCTATTTTAGAAAATCAGATTCATAATTAAATTGTACCTCATCGGAAGTCTCCTCATCTGATTCATCATACTTCACTTCCTTCCCTATAAGGCACATGTGAGTTGTCTCATTTTTATCTTCATCTTCCAAGTGGTCTATCCAGAATTCATCTTCTGCCATCAAAGCCTTTCCTGCTTCTTTTTGTTTTTCCAGAAGCATTTTGTTCTTGTAGTAGTATGAGTTTCTTACTGTAGGCTTCCGACAGTCTTTGGCATAGTGACCCACTTTACCACATTTGTAACACTTAATTAGCTCATCAGACTTTTTCTCACCATAGTCATTCACATACTTTCTATTTTCCTCAGGCTTCCTTTCCACAAACTTTTTCTCCCCATACCTTATTCCTTCGATTCTTTCTTTGTGATCATAGTTTTTTGACCCTGACGAATATCTCTGTCTATTTAATCTCGGCTTCTTGTAGAATTTCTTCTGGAATGCACGAGTCAGCAATAACATGGCTTGTTTCAAATTTTCCCCATCATCAGAATCACTATTCTCAGACTCAGCAGATTCAAATATCACAATCTTCTTCTTCTCCTCCTCCTCCTCCTCCTCCTCCTCCTCCTTCTTCTTCTTCTTCTTCTTCTCATTCTTCTCTTTCTCTTTCTTTGAAACAACTAAGGCAATGGGATCTGCAACTTTCTCTCCTTGATTTTTCAGGAAAATATTTTGCATTTTCGCTTGTGTAAACAAAAGGAATTTCATTTTTCTTGTTATTCATCCTTTTCTCATTTTCCAGATCTAACACTTGCTTTTCACTAGTCCAATGAAATTTGAACTGAGGAGCATAGTGTGCAAGAGTTAGATAATCATATTTATATAAAGTAGGAACTTCGTTTATCACTTTGTTTAAACAATGAGGATTGTCAAAACCAAGTCCCCACCTTTGTTTTAAAGCTTCTTCACTCCTCGGTTTGTTCATAAAAATTGTTTGTTCAGATTGATTTCTCCGATATAATTTTTCTTCTAATTTATTTATTTTATCCGAAAATTCATCTTTTAAAATAGTCATAGCCGTCAAAGACTCAAGATAAGTCTTATTTGAATTTTCCAAATCATCCAATTTCTTTTGAAGATTTATTTTGTATTTTCCAAAATAGATTTTTCATCCTTCAAAGAAATCTTCAATTTGTCAATCAAATCTGACTTTTCAGCATTTAAATTCTTTTCAGATAATAACTTAGAACGCAAATCAGATAAAGCAGTAATTATGATTTTCATCTGAGAGGTAATAAAATTGTAATCAAAATCAGGATATACCTCATCTTCATCAGTATCAGAATCATCTGACTGATCAACTCCAACCAAGCACATCGGAGCGATCTCTACGTTTGCAGCTTCATCGTTAGAGTGATCTAGCCAGAATTCTTCTTCTGCTAGAAGAACAGTTCCGTTCTCTCTTTTCTCGGCCAGCTCCAGTTTCTTTCTATAATAAGCTGAGTCATTAACCTTCTTTGCTCTACACTCCTTTGAGATGTGACCCGACTTTCCACAATTGTAGCAAGCAGCAGACTTTGGCTCGGGCACTTTGACTCTTGAACCAGAAGTGAAGCGAGAAGGGTTGGAACCCGATCTTGGTTGGAACTTTTTCTGATAATGCTGAGAGAGAAGGATCATTGCTTTCTGCAGAGCCTCACCATCATCATCAGTTGACCCGTTATAAGCGTTTTCAGACAACGCTTGTTCAACCAGTTGGCTCGTGATGAGTGCAACCGGGTCCACTGATTTCTTGTTCTTCTTCTCCAATTTGCCTTTCTTCTCTAGTATCAAGCTCTCATCAGTCATCAGAATCTCATATAATTCCTGAATCTGCATAGTGGAAACCCGAACATCGTTCCTCAGTTTGTGACATGATTTATTCCATTCAGGCTGAAGAGCGTTGAGGAATTTCAGATTCGTCTCAAGCTCTGTCTTATTGACATTTATCTTTCGTAAATCATTCAGCACTGTGCAGAATTTGTCGAAAACATTCTTTAAAGACTCAGATTCTTTGGCTTTAAACTCCTCAAAATTGTTCATATAACGTGTATGGCGGAGTTGAGTTGCGACTGATGAACCAAGCATGATCTTTTCCAATTGTGCCCACAACATATTTGGATAATCCTTGCAATGATCAACCCGGTTGTAGACAAAGTTTGGTAAGTCAAGCATCAAATTAGCTTTTAATTCTTTATCAGCTTTCATTCGCAAAGACTCTTCAGTTGTTGCAGGAGTCTCTTTATTAGGCTTTATAAAAGGTTCTTCAGTTATAGATTTCATCATGTTATCTCCATTAGCTTGACGCTCGATAAAGTTCAGGAACCTATCTTGCCATTGACTGAATTCATTTTCGTCAACTAGAACTGGAGGACGAGTTTCAGTGCCTAATTGCATCATCAGATCACTCTTGTAGAATTGAGCTTGGAAAGCAAACTTCGCAGAATCCATATTTCAGAAATTCAGAAGGTCAGAAAAAATTCCAAGTCTGGAACACACGCAAACATATGGTTTGCGTAAGTAAAGAGATCTGCAAATGAGGTTTTGCGTAAGCCAAACGATACGAGAACTGAGCTTTGCGTAAGAAGAAGGTTGTGCAAAATGAACTTTGCGTAAACCAAGTGATGCGCAATACGAACTTTGCGTAAGTCAAGTGTTACGCAAACTGAAGTTCTCTCAAGTAAAAGGATACGCAAACGGTACTTTGCGTAATACAAGGGATACGCAATCTGAGCTTTGCGTAAGAAACTTGAACCGCAAACTGAACTCTTGAGCTTTGAAATACACAAAGAAGCTTTGCGAGAGATGGATGATACGAGAACTGAGCTTTTCGGAAGGCACTGGATACGCAAAATAAACTTTGCGTGAATAGACCAATGCGCAAACCTGAAATACACTAACACAAGGATTAGTACTATATGAACTCGCGCAAAATAGTATGAATCTTGCGCAAACCAATAAGAACTTGCGCAAACCTACAAGAACTTGCGCAAACAGTAAAAAGTCGAATAAAACTCCCAAGATCGATTATAACAATGAAAATAAACCAAGAAAATCACACACTAATTATCGAAAACAACTTTTTAACACATTTCCAACAAGAAATTTGATTAAAAACCACACAATCTCAAATTCGATGATGAAACAGTACCCAACACGAGTTTTTCCAGAAAATCACAAAATCACAAAATCGAAGATCAAATACTGAATTTCATGCAAAAGTATGTGAAGCAATTAAGATCGACAGCCAATAACGAATCTAATGAAACAAATTTCACACAAAATCGTCCAGAAACCTATCCAAATTTGATGAAAAAGCAAAAAACGAGATTTTCTTGAAAAAATCAAGAAAATCGATCAAATTTTCTGCTTCAATCCACAAATTCAGAATCTAAAACAAAATCTCTCAATCCTCTCAAGATTCAGATGGCTCTGATACCAATTGTGAGTCCAAGATCAATGAATCCTAGAGAGAGAAAGTAGAGAGAGAAAGACAAGGAAGTGCAGAGTATCTGTAATATTCAATATGTGCATCAAGTTCTTACAAAGACAAAGACCAAAGGGACTTAAATACCCTTGGTCAATACAACACAGAATACGACAATAGACACAGTATTTGACCAAGACATATAAATACAATGATTACTATAAAATCAGACTTAACAGTATGTCTATCAACAAAATCTAAGAACCGGTCTTTCCATTGTTCATATTCGCCTTTGAAGAGTATCGGTGGTTTGACATCCGTACCAATGGCAAGTGCGTCTTTGGAAGTCATCCTAACAATTAAACTGAAAAGATAAGAACTTGAAATGATCGTTAGTTCAAATGAAATCAAAATGCAGAAAAGCTTAAAAAAAATTCAGAAATTAAAATTTCCAAAAATTCTTAAGTATGGAATTCGCACACTACAAATAATCAAGCAATTCGCACAAACAAACTATTCTTCAGAATTCGCACACAAGCACAATATTCAGAATTCGCACAAAGCTATATGCGAGTTCTAAGAATTCACACACAACAATATGCGAAATCTATTCTAAAATCAACTTTTCGCACAACAGAAACATACGAATTCTGTACTTAGAAACTTTTTCAAACTCAAACAATTTGCATCGATACGAATTCTATACTTAGAAAATCTTAAAACTTTCTATGCGAAATCTGATGAATTTGTATATCACCCTTATGCTAATTCAAGGAATTCGTATGCCATTGTATGCGAGTTCTTCACTTTTCGCACACAGGCATATGCGAGTTATTTCCGTAGAAAATTTTTCAATAAACTTTTCGTATAGAAGTCTTATGCGAATTCTGACTTTTCGTACACAAGCTTGTACGAATTCTGAGGAATTCTCATACAACACATATGTGAACTCTATACTTGTAAAAATTTCAGCCAAAAAAAAAAATTATGCAAAATCTTCTCTTTCTGCGAGTTCTTCAGTATTCCGTGCGAGTTCTTCAGAGTTTATGCGAATTCCGTAGATCTCGAACTAAAATCACTTTAATTCGGCCAAACACTTCATCAAATCTTCAAATTATGATCTCAAACTTCACCAAATTGATCTAATACACTATTCGAACCTTTTACAAATGATGAATTTCAAGGAAATTCAATTAGAGATACAAATTGAAACTGAACAGTGTGTTCGAACTCGTGAAAAGAAAACTTGCAAAATCTCAAAAATTGAACAGAATTACAGTGCAAGATCACTACAAATCAACTAAAGATTTGTCTAATACAACATACGAACTTACTAGACTCAATTTCTTTCACAATTACATACAAAACATGAAAATTCAATCAAAGACTCAACAAAAAGACGAAACTCCGTTTTCTTGAATGATTTCAATTTGAACTCTGCTCTGATACCAATTGATAGTTCCCAAGATCAAGTTCTTATCATAGAAATACGATTAAGATGACACAATTAGCAATTGATCAATTTGTATTGAACATGGAAATCGATTACACAGAATGCGACTCTCACTATTTCTCTCTCTAAAACAATGATATGCGTACAACACTCAATCCTCCTTGTCAACACTCACAACACATACACTTTGACTTTGACTTTTATTACAATTGACTTTGACTATGCTTGAGAGTTTAACTTAAGCTCTTTGACTTGTCTTGAATTCAGTCTTCAGTCTTCTATGATCTTGTATCCAACATATTTATGCACTAACAATCTAAAGTTAGACCTTTGAGTGCTCTTAATCATTCTTCTAACCTGATCAATTAGAAGTGTGAGTGACTGCAATCATTGTTCTGATGTTTTGGTTGTGATTCAGAGTCTTGAGTGCTTATAATCATCCAGCTGATTCGTGAAGAAAGGAGTTCTGAGTTCATTCGATCAGTGTTCTGGAAAGCAGTTAGAAAATGAGCGTCTTTCATCAGTTGTTGAACAGATTTCAAAATAATCTTCTAACCCTTGCATAGTAGTGTTTGCTACAAGATGATTCCTCCTATAAGATGATCAGAATAAGTTCTTAAGTTGAATTCTTATTCAACTCATGGTTCAAAGATAGATCTGGTGTTATAAACTGAAGATGCACTTTGGTTGTCACGTCATAATTCACACATTTCTTTCTTGTGGGCATAACGAATGTGTTGGATTTACAAGAGATAAAAGTTGTCATTTTGTGCACTCAATCGAGGCTATTGTTTACATCAGATCTAGTATTAAAGTTGAAACTTCAAGGATAAGAGCTATTTTCAAGGGGGAGCCGGAGCTATTTTGAAGTTTAAGCAACGCTAAGTTTTCTAAAGAAATCAAGGGGGAGAAGAGTTGAAGCTTGAAGAAGATGATTCCTTTTCAAAACTTAGGGGGAGAATGTTATAACATAAAATGTTCTATGTTTTGAAGTTTTTTAAAGTCATCATTTAATTGTATTTTGGGCCTTGTATTTAGCATTGGGTTTGGACTTAATTGTTGACAAGGGTGATAGGGGTATAAATAGGATTTGTTTGTAATTAGAACATACTTCTTGCCATTTATGCTCTGTGTTCGCATAGGACCGCAGAGATCCATATGCAACAACTCTAAAGTAGTGCTTGTGCTCGGTTCAGGCTTGGGTTTGTGTGAAGCTCTTTTCATTTTGCCCTTCTCACACGCGTCACACAGATGTTCTCGTTCATATTTCAGCTCTGGAAGACCTTTCACCAAATTTCCAGTCACCAACTTGTTGATATATCTGAAGTTGAGGTGAGATAGCCTGCTATGCCATAACCAGCTCTATTGCATAGAAGCTTTTGATAATAGACACAACATTATCCGACTTTACACTGGATAGGTTGATAGTATAGAGATTTGACTTTCTAGTTCCGACCAAGAGTTCTTTTCCTTCTTCCCTTCTCACACAACATCTCTTGGCTTTGAAGTTTACCTATAAATCCTTGTCGCAAAACTGACCAATGCTGAACAAATTGTGTCCTAATCATTCAACATAGCTCACCTTCTTAATTGTTACGTTCTCTTGGACTACGTCTCCGTATCCCAAGATTGGTGAAAATTGATCATTCCCAAAACGAACATTGCCACAAAATTTCTTTGTATACTCAGATAGAATATCTTTATGCCCTGCCATATGCTTGGAACAGCCTGAATCCAAGTACCACATATGACGGGTCTGCACATGAGAAATCAAGCAACAAGAGGTTTAGGTACCCATTTATAGATGGGTCCTAGCAAGTTAGCACAAGATTTTGGCATCCATTTGAATTTGGACCCTCTGAGCTTTTGAAAAACTTTTGAAACATTATTATGAAAAACATGATATGAACCAAACCAATTATCAGAATATTGTCGAGACACAAAATCATTTCGACGATATGTGGAAGACTGAGTAGTAGACGGAGATAATTGAATCAATTGCTTTATTGTATATGACTTGTAAGAAGATACAAGGTTTTGTTTATGAAAAGTAACTTGATCAATTACATCAGAAACACTATCAGTAACTCTATTACATTGAATGTCAGAACATGATTTTGTTGACTCGACAACCTTCTGCTTTGGCCTCCATTCAGATTTCACTTCGGATCTTTTCTTTTTCAGATCTGAAACATATGAATATTTCATGTTAGAACTGTGAGACTTGAGATATTGTTTATTCTTTGATTTACCAGTGTTGTTCCGTTTCTGTGAGGGTCTGTTCTTTCTTTTTGCAGAATAGATGCTCACAGAGACTGGTTTATCAAATTTCGTTGATGATTCACCTTTTTCATACACACTTGGTAAACCATTAGAATTAATAACAAACTGAGAATGATCTGTAAGTTTTGAATTAAAATCAAATTGATCAACACATTTATTAAAACAACCATCAGAGTTTAGAAAATCAAACTCTTCATCAAACAGAACACTATCATCATTAGATATAGGAGCTTTGGAAGTATTGGAAAAATCAGTGTTTATAAAAACAGTAGAAAATACCATTTGTTCTAATCCAATCAAAATTATTTCTTCTTCAAGAGTATTCTCAAGCTTAGAAATTTTACTTTCTAAGATGAGTGGAGGAACATAAAGCTTGCCTTCAATAGGCTTTGCCTACATTTCCTCTGTAGAATAACTTTGAAAATAATCGTTGGAAAGAATTTTTGACTGTTTAGAATTGTAACTAGAATTCAACTTTTCATAACGAAATGGTAGTTGCATTTTAGTTTTATTTTTCCTTTTCCCATTTTCCTTAGCTTCTACTTCATCTGATGATTTTGTCCATTTGACTTTAAGTTCAGAATGTTTCGGTGCCAGTTGGATAAAATGAAAATCATATAAAGCAGACGTTGTTGAAATACCCTTTCTTCAAGTAATGAGGATTATCGTAACCGACACCCCAATACTCATTGAAAGAAGTAACCTCTTTTGGTTTATTAAGATGAATAGTTTGATCAGTCTGACCTGGACTATACAGTTTTAGTTCCAAACCATTCACTTTTTCAACCAAAGTTTGATTTTCTGATTTCAAAGTTAAACATTTCTTTGCAACCTCTTTCAACTTACGTTCACACATTTTAAATTTTTATTTTGTTTCAGATAATTGACCATAGATTGCAGTCTTTTCTTTTCCAAAGGAATCAATGTTGTTATGTAAAGATTCAATCAATACAGTCTTCTCAACAATGTCTTTGTTGAGTTCCTGTATTGCATGATTTTTCTTTTCAATGATACCTTTTTCACGTTTTAGTTTAGACTGAAGATCCTGAACTTCAACCATCATGGATTGCATTTGAATTAAAAAATCAGATTCAGTCATATCATTTACCTCTTCAGAATCCTCTTCATCTGAATTCTCTTCAGCAACTTTCTGTCCCATTAGCCACATATGGGCAGTCTCATCTTTCTCATCCTCATAATCTGATGGTCCAACCAGTAATCATCTTCGGCCATCAGTGCTTTGCCAACTTCTTTTTGCTTCGCCAAGAGCATCTTGTTTTTTGTTATTAATTCTCAGTTTATCAAGTTCTAATTGCTAACAATCAAAATAACAAGATGAGAATTTCGTAATCACATGTCATAGATTTCAAATTCACAGATTACAAGTTTTCTCTTTCTACTTTCTCTCACTAGAATGTATACAATAATTTCTTATCTAATCTGCTCTGTGTGCTTACTCTCTTCTCATATTCTTGATTACAAGGACAAGAACTATTTATACTAAGCATTAACTAAAAGAAAACAAAACACAAACTTTGACTTTGACTTATTACAAGGGACTTTGACTTTCACTTTGAGAGTTGACTTTGAACTTTGACTTGCTTGACTTTCAGATTCAGTATTAATGATCTTGTATCCAAAAAATATGTGCACTAACAATCTCCCCCTTTAGATCAAGATCATCTCTAAAAGATTTTGCAATATAATCACCCCCTTAAGCACAAAATTACTATCTCCTCCTTTGTTGCACTGAAGAAGTTTATCAACTTATCTTCCCCTTAAGCTCAGCTTGTACAATCTCCCTCTTTGTAGATTAATATCAGATTAAATCTTCTCTTTTATGCTCAGAACAATCTCCCCTTTCTTTGATAAACTCTCTTTCAAAGACAGGAAATAAATTATCTTCCTGTTCAGCTCAGATTGCTTCACCAAAAATATCTACACAGAAAATTTCAGAAAAATCTGCTCAAACTCTGAAATCTTTGAACTTTTCTCTTTCAACTTTCAACAAACTTCTTCAAATTTTGCATTTCTTATATACTTCTCAAACACTTCTTGATCTTCTCTCTCAACTTCAACATTTCTTTATTATCTTTCCCCCTTTTTGATGAATGAAGCATGAAATCATCAAAACTTTCACAAGAAATATCACTGAGTCTGTCTGACCATTGATCTTTAATAACGAGCCTCTGAGCATCGATTGATCCAAAAGATATTCATCCGAATCTTTGCAAATTCAGACAAATTATGAGTGTAACACCTGAATCAACAAATGAATCAGTTAGAAGTGCCTGTCAGTAACATGAAGTCGCTGTGTGTAACGAATACACATTGAAAAGGAGATTTTGAGATGTTCACTCCTCCAGGTCTTCCATTCAATCATCAAAACACCACAAAGGAATTTCTATGAACGTTATGACAAGAAAACGTATTCCTTGTGTGCTCGTGCATTTGTTTGAAAGAATTAAACATAGATGATTGCTTTTTATAGGCTTAAAATTGTGTAAACCATTGAGACAACAACAGTTAAACACAGACTCAATTGTGCATGATCGAAGTGCGAAGGTGGGGCAGACTTCCTTCTTTTTTAATATCCATATTTTCCAAATGAAAACCATATAGATTATGTGCTACGTCCCCTTGAAATATTGAAATATTTTCTTGTTGAGAAGAAAATGAGTAGCTGGTGGGGTTTTTATCAAGAGTTGGCATGGGCTAGTTGCCTGTTTCAATAATGTTCACGAAGAATTGTGAAACACCAGAAATGTGGTTGCCCGACTCAGAAAAAGTTGGTGTAGAGTTTGATATTCTTTTACTCTGATCTCTCACCCTCTTTCTTTTAAACATTGAGCTCACATCTAACCAAACTCTCATTTCCATTTTACCTCATCACTCAACCCACACTCAGTATTTTGACTCCTCACACATTCGATTACTCAAGGATTAACTTCTTTTGTAATACAAGTATTTTGTAATACTCGGAATTCTTCACTTTAGGCTTCCTGCAATCCTTGGCAAAGTGGCCTATCTTACCACAATTGTAGCATTTTACGGGCTACTCTTCTTTCTTCTCCATGTACTTGTTCACATATCTTTTCTCTTTCGGCCTTTTCTCCTCAAATATTTTCTTTCCTTCAACCCTTTCTTTATGCTCATAATTCTTTGAACCTGAGGAATACCTTATTTGACCCAGGCTTCTTGTAAAACTTCTTTTGGAATGCCTTGTTCAGTAAGAGCATTGCTTGATTTAGATTTTCACAATCATCAGAATCAGACTCATCAGTATTCTCCTCCTCAAACTCAGAAACAATTACTTTCTTCTTCTTCAAACTAATTGACGATCAATTACTGGTTTCTCAGCTTTCTTCTTCTCAGCTTTTATCTCATCAACCTCTTCTTCATTCTGTCTTAGAGTTTCATAAACCTCATGTAGAGGAATCTCATTGAGATCCTTCATTTGCTTCATCTGTCTGGTAAATCTTTTCCATTCAGGTTGCAGTATACTTAAAAACTTAACATTCAGCTCAATCTGAGATTTCTGCACTCTATTCTTGTTTAGTTCATTTAGAAGAGTGACGAATCTGTCATAAGTTGCCTCTAGGTTCTCACTTTCCTTTGCTTTAAACTCTTCATAGTTGTTGAGGCAATTAGACACCTTCAGCTGATTACCAACCTTAGAACCCAACATCATTCTTTCCAATTGATCCCACATCTCCTTTCCAGTTGCTTTGTAGCTGTCTATCTTCACATAGATCTCATTTGGTATTCCTTGGAGTAAAAAGGAATTTGCTAGTCTGTCATCTTTGTGCCTCTTCTTAACTTCATCTTCATACTCATCAGGATCAATCACATATTCCTTTCTCACAACTTCTTGTCCATCCTCTATTGTAGTATAAACCTTTGTTGGAGGTTTAATGAGCCCTTCTTTTAAGGATATTCTGATATAATCACCAAGCTCATGTCTGTCAATGAAGTCCAAAAATCTGTTTTTCACCCTTGAATAGAACGGGTGGTTTAACATCTGTACCAATTGCGAGAGCATCCCTTGAAGTCATCTTTACAATCTGTTGTATAAAAAAAATGAATGATCGTTAGTTCGAAAAATAATCAACAATCAAAATTCTCAAAAAAAAATCAGAAAGAATTTCCAAAAAATTTCTAAGGTAAGAATCCTCACACCACTTTAGCTCAACAATTCACACACTACAAGTAACCTTCACAAAATTCGCAGCAAAATCCTGTACACCAAGAGAAATTCGCATAACTTGAGATGTGAATTCTTAGAAATTCGCACGCTTCAGTATGTGAATCCTGTGCAATTCGCAGGCTTTGGTATATAAATTCTAGACTTAGAATTCTCAATCTTCAAACTTTTCGCACAAGAAGGAGATGTGAAATCTATACTTAGAAAAATTTCTTGATCTTCAACATCCCGTATCGATGCGGATTGTATACTTAGAAAATTTCTCAATTTTCTATGTGAAAAGTACAAAATCCGTATGTAGCTTGATGCGAATTCACGAAATTCGCATATAGTGCGATGCGAGTTCTAAGAATTCGTATGAAGACCAATGCAAAATCCACAAAATCCGTACGTAGGCAGATGCGAAATCTGCACTTCTCGTATCTAGGCCGATGCGAATTCTGATCTTTTCGTAAATAGCCTATGCAAATTCTGTGCTTTTCTTATCCAACTCTATGAGAATTCCACACTTGTCATTTTCAAAAATCAAGTGCTATGCGAGTTCTTGATGCGAATTGTTTGAATCTTGCGAGTTCTTCAATTTTCGAGCCACAAATACTTCAATCGATCTAAAAACCCATCAATCCTTCGAATTAAAGTCTGAAAATCCACCAATTTGATCACCAAATGAACTAGAAACTATTACAAGCAATGAATTACAATCAAATAGACTCAAGCATACATTTTGATCTTAGCATAGTGCGTTGAACTCGTGTTTTCTCAAACTCACAAAAACTTAAAATCAAACATGAATTACAGTGCGATTGTGATTCAAATTGATACAAACCTATTCTAATACATCACACGATCACTGTATAATCAATTAAACCCAAAATTACAATGCAAAACTCAAAATTCAATCAAAATTCAGACTACAGAATGCGAAGACATATTTTGTTGATTTTTAATCGAATTTGCTCTGATACCAATTATGTGTCCCAGAAATAAGCAAACAGATCAAGATGAATAACAAGAATCAATTCCAAATGTCATATGTATTTCACTAAAATACTCAGATTACAAAGATGATCTATTTCACAATATTTCTCTCACTAAGTTCTCTCATTCAGTATTGGTACCACTCGCTTACAAGGGAAAATAAACTATTTATACCTACATGAATTACAAGACAAAACTAAAATACACTTTAACTTTGACTTATTACAAAGACTTTGACTTGAGCTTTTGACTTTGACTTTTATCTTCATGATCTTGGATCCAACATATTTATGCACTAACATGTACACCGAACGACGACACCGTCACATTGTTGAAACGGGTCTCACACTTTTATCACATGCCAACCTCCCTCCTAATTTTTGGCCCTACGCTTTTACAACGACTACATACTTAATCAATCGCGTCCCTACTCCTACTGCCCACCATTCCTCACCCTACATCAAACTCTTCAATACCAAACCTAATTACACCAAACTTCGAAGCTTTGGTTGTCTTTGTTATCCATGGTTAAAGTCGTACAACACCCACAAAATGCAACCTAAATCCACCCCTTGTATATTCGTTGGTTACTCTCCCACTCTAAGTGCATATTATTGTCTTGATCCAAGAACCAACAAAGTTTACACTTCTCGCCATGTCAAATTTATTGAGTCACAATTTCCTTATTCTACTCTATGCTTCGCACCATCCACTTCCCCCATTATAAATACTCATGAGTGGTGCACCCTTTCTCTACCTCTTCTTTGCAACACTAATGTCACCCCAACAAACCCCCCAACAACATCTTCCATCACTCCCTCACACACTTTGGCTAACAGTCCTCCTTCACCCTCACATAATTCCGTTTCTCCTCCTACTGTGCAACCCACTCCATCCCATCTAAGTACACCATCTTCCTCCATTGCATCCTCACCTACATCCTCGTCTCCACCATCCTCACCTCTACCAACCCATACCATCATCACCCATCTCACCAATAACATCATCAAACCTAATCCTAAATATATTAACCAATTTTCTCTCCCTCCTCCTCACGCACCTACAAGTGCCACAAAAGCTCTCAAAGACCCAACATGAGTCAAGCCATGCAACTTGAATTAGATGCCCTTACCCGTAACAACACTTGGAACCTCGTTCCTCTTCATGTTTCTCAAAATGTAGTTGGTTGTAAATGGTTATTTCACATCAAATATAATCCAGATGGCTCTATTGAACGGTGCAAATCCCGACTTGTTGCAAAGGGATTTCACCAACGCCCCGACATTGACTACTCCGAAACCTTTAGCCCAGTCGTAAAACCTACCACTGTTCGCCTCATTCTATCCCTAGCCTTTGTCGTGGTTGGTATCTCCGTCAACTCGACATTAACAATGCGTTCCTTCAAGGTACTCTTACCGAGAGTGTTTACATGTCTCAACCCACAGGATTTATCGACAAAGAATGTCCTACCCATGTTTGTAAACTCAACAAAGTTATTTACGGCCTTAAACAAGCCCCAAGAGCTTGGTACACAGAACTTAAAACCTTCCTTCTATCTTTTGGTTTTCGAAACTCCATCTCCGATCCATCACTGTTTTATACCAACATGGTAATGCCACCATCTATCTTTTAGTCTACGTTGATGATATTATTTTCACTGTCCCTTCTCCCTCATACCTAACTAATTTCATCTCTACTCTCGCTCATCGCTTCTCCCTCAAAGACCTTGGTCCCCTCTCCTATTTTCTAGGTATTGAAGTCATCCCTAATAACCAAGGACTTCTCCTTAACCAAACCAAATACATTCATGACATGCTAGTAAAGCATAACAAGCATGACTCAAAACCATTATCCACTCCACTCGCTCTAAATCCTCCCCTCACTTATGCCACAAACCCACCAATTCCCAACCATACAAATTATCAAGCCATCATTGGCAGCTTACAATACCTTTCTCTCACACTGATGATACTCTTCTACCTGAAGAACCGGAGGTTTTGATTTTGATCCCATGCTTAAACAGATCTCTCGACATACTGAAATATAGAAGGTAATACTGAAAGAATGCTTTAATATGATCGTCCAAAGAATTCATAAGAAATTTGACTTAAAAAGCCAACTGTGGTCAAAAACTGAAAATTTGCAAAAAATTTCTAAGTGCTGAAGTCGCAAAGCACTAAGAAGAACTTGTTGCAGAATGAAAGAAGTCGCTGGCTAAACTTGTCGTAAACCCACAATTCGCAAAGCACTGTATCTGAGAACTAACAACTCGCAGGTTTAAGTGTGTGAGTTCTAACTTGTCACAAGCTTTGATGTACGAGTTCTTACTTGCCGCAAAGAGATGTACACGAGTTCTACACTTAGACAAATATCAGAAAACACTTCTCGTAAATCACATGAGTTCTACACTTAGTCAAAATTCACAAAAGTAACTTCTCGTGAAGGTACGAGTTCTACACTTAGTCAAAAACGAGGAAAACTTGTCGTAGGAACTACTTGTCGTAGACCGCTTCGTACGAGTTCTAGGTTGTCTTAAGATTTGGCTTGCGAGTTTCAACATGTCGTAAGCTGACCTCTGCGAATTTTGTACTTAAGAAATTCCAAGAAATCCAACAACAAATCGTAAGCAAGGTCTTGTGAGTTCCTTGCTTGTCGTAGACTTTGATCTGCGAGTTCTTCACACCTTCTCTTCAGTTGAAGCTTGCGAGTTCTACAATGATACTTGCGACATTTGTGGATTTTCACAAAGTTGGCCATAAAAACTTCAATTCTGGAAATTTGATTTGTAACTTCACAGGGTTGCTCGAATGATGATTCAGAACACTTTTCTACCACAAGATTTCTTCAAGAACACATTGGATTATCGAATTTGATTCAAATATAGTTTCACGTACACTCCGACTTCAAGAAACTGAAAATTCCAAAATTCACAACTGAAAGTTGTGAATTAGGATTTGTAACCCAAATAAATGTTTTTCCTCTATAAAAAATGTACCCCCTTGCAATCAAATTTCTTCCCAAAAACACACTATATCAAACAATTGTCAATGGAACAGTGACTATCCAGAAGCGACTTGCGAATTCTTCATTTTCTTTCAATTTTTTACCAAAAATTCGACCAAAAGCTATCAAATCATGTCTCTGAATTCGACGGTTTGCTCTGATACCAAATGTGAGTTCAGAATTCAAGCAAACATACACATATTTCAATCAAGATCAATCAAAAAAGGCACACAAACACACACACATATATATATATATATAGAGAGAGAATGTAGAGAGAGAAAGTCATATGTCTATTATGTCACAAGTGATATGGTTACAAGAGTTACAAAGGAAATGACAAAGACAAAAACTATTTAAAGGGTCAAACAAACCTTGACCAAGTTAAGACATGAAAGACTTAACAACTAAGAAAAGTTTACTTACAAAGCTTTGACCAAAATAAGAACATAAAAGACAAAATGATTCCAACACAAAATAATTTAACAAATTCAAATAGTATTTAATGAAGTGGAATCAAGAAAGTACAAAAGGTTACAAGAGACAGCGTTAATGAAATCATAACTAATATGCCTAAAGTCTAAAGAGGTTGTTACTTGTAACACCCTAAAAATTTGGGCAATTAAAAATTCGAAATTTTGGCAATATAACATCTAAAATACGGAGGTCCAATATACCCTGTAAATAGAAACATCTAAATAAGAGCAATTCCCAATTTCATGACAACTAAAACCCAAATTAAGTTGGGTTAGTTTGCACCAAAAGTAGTCGTAAAATAAGGAGACATATCAATACAACAACCTACTTAATCTTTAGTTAATTCGAACTAGATTAATTTGGGTGTTACTATTCCACCAAAAATCTCTCTTCTCAATGATTCCCAAAAAAATGGCACTTCAAGATCTCCTACGTGCACGGTTGACAAACGCGACATCCTAGATTCCACCGCTAGTGGGACATGTGAGATAATCAACAACCATAACAAGTGGTAGGACAAAGCCAAGTGAGATCTCATAAATTAAACAGTTTACAAACAAGAATATCATAGTACAAGACTTGTGTTACCGAATCCATTTGCATTATAGTGTTATTTCCACTTGCAACGATGTTCCCAAACCTGAGAATAAACGCAAAAGAGATAACTCTTGAAATACGAGGGAGACCCGTTTCCATCGGGGTGACATGTGCACGAGAGTGGAGTCACCCATGATATTATTAGATTACACCTCATGTCCCAGTCCTAGTTCCCATGCCATCAAGATATCACAACCTCGAACCACAATATTGCCTACTCCGTCGAGTTACACCTCAAGGTCTTAAGGGACATTATTGCCTATCCAAATCTAGACGAGTTACACCTCAAGGACTTGCATCCTCCATTGTCTACTCGCTAGTAACTCATACCGGCCAACAATCATAGGCCTATTAGATATGCAAACTACATCCTCGTGCATAAGGAAGTAGGAGCCAACAATATCAACATATAATCACATACAAGTCAAATATACATCTTTCAACATGTTTCACATTTCCACCCATGAGTATAATATTTACCATATGAGATTTCCCATTTATGAGACATTTATGTGTGTATACATTTATAATGAGCATACAAGTATGTACATAACTATTTAGAGGTCAAGAGCTCACCAACTAGGGTTTGTAAAGAGAAAACCCTAGGATAAATAAACTTGGGATGGACTTGATTATCTTGAAGCTTTTGACCCAAAGAACACAATCTAAGACCCAACAACCTTCTTGAGATCACTTAATGCTAGGTTGAGGTTGGTAGCATTAAATGAAGGAGGAGAAGAGAAGAGGGAATTGAAAATCGCCTAAGGAGAGGGAGAGAGTCGATCTGCTTTTTAAGTGTGATAAATGAGAGCGTTTTTCCCTAAAAACGACTTTAATGAGTTGTCTCTTCATCCCTGCTCGCGATTGTGCCCTTGCGACTATGCCACGACATTGTCGCCGGGCATAGTCGCCCGTGCTACCCCGGTCTCAGTACAAATGTGGCGAGAATGCCACCCGCGACTATGCCATGGCATAATCGCCGGGTATAGTCGCCTCTCGTCCCCCACCTACTGTTCGATGGTTGCGATAGTGACACCAGTGGCTATGCCACGACATTATCGTTGGGCATAGTCGCACGACTCCCCTGGCCCCTCTCGAACTCCTCTCGCTTTCTAACATCAAATGATGGTATAACTCGAGATCGAAGGTAAGGTCTCAACAACGTAACTTTCACAAGTTCCAATTTCCAATCGCAAATACACACAGTCACACATACATTTAATACGTTCACGCACACACATAAAAAGGATACATCATTTATGCACATAAACACATACGATATGAGTGTCTAGATCGGGACACGTGAAACTACATAAAGTGGTGACTTAAAGAGACGAAACCTATAAAGATGTAAACTCTACGAGTTTTCTTATGGAAGGTTACTTAGGATTTATGGAGCTTACTTAGGAATTTGGGGTGTTACAATCCTCCCTTCCTTCGAAAATATTTCGTCCCCGAAATCTTATATCATTCAAAAAAATGAGGGTAGCATCGCTTCATGTCTTCTTCCGCCTCCCAAGTCACGTTTACGCTTCTATGATGTTTCCATTGCGCCTTCACCATCACCACCTATTTATGGCGAAGCTTTCTCGTCTCTCTTTCCAAAATAGATTTCGGTTATTCCACACATCGATTGTTGTCTACTCGAATCTCAGACAACGGAATGACGTTCTCTTCTTACGCTAGGCACTTCCATAAATAACAGACATGGAATTAGGGCTGGCAATGGTAGGGTATGGGTAGGGTAAGGGTTAATCCATTATCCAATCCATTTAAAATAGCGGGTAACAAAACGGGTAATTATCCATCTCATAAAGCCCTTATCCGTATCCAACCCTACCCATTAAAAGTAGCGGGTAACGAAACGGGTAATGGATAAATGGTAAAACAAAATTTCATTTTGAACTACAATTGATATTGTTAAACCTCAAACATATAAGTAAAACATAAGTTCATAAATATAGTTATTATTTTATATCTAATTTGTTGTAGTAAATATTTTATTACTGTAAATATAATCATAGTATAATATTTTAAAAATAATTTAAAAAGTGTAAGACTAACATTTTTCGTTGTATTTATTTTTCTAAATCCATCTTGTTTCTCATTTAATCAACATGAAATATTTTACTCGATAAATATAAAAATAAATTAAAATACACGTTAATATACGACAACATTATTAACAAAAACTATTAATAATTAACTTAATATAATTATGTATATATACACTAATATTTAATTTTATATAATTATACATATGTATATATATATATATATTATCGTAACGGGTAATGGATAACGAAAAAACGTTTATCCATATCCTACCCACTAAAATTTCGGGTAAACGGGTAATGGATAAGTAGATGAATTGATAAAATTTTCTTTATCCATACCCTTATCCAACGGGTCGAAACATAACGGGTAATGGGTTTACCCTTACCCATTGCCAGCCCTACATGGAATGTAGGGTGAATTCCACTCATCTCGGACGATAACTCTAACTTGTAAGCTTGATGTCCCACACGTTCGATAATAGGAAAAGGCCCGATAAAACGAGGGCTAAGCTTCTGTCGCTTTCCAAATCTTATAATTCCTTTCCAAGGCGACACCTTCAACATTACCTGATCGCCCACTTGAAATTCCATTGGTCGTCTCTTCTTGTCCGCATAGCTCTTTTGACGATATTGGGCCGCCTTCAACCGTTCTCGAATACTCTTTACTTTGTCCGCCGTTTCTTGCACCACTTCCGGTCCGACGAATTGCTTCTCACCCGCTTTAAGACAACAAGTTGGTGTTCTGCACTTCCGGCCATACAAGGCTTCAAACGGTGCCATGCCCAAACTCGAGTGATAACTATTGTTATAAGCAAATTCCACTAATGGGAGGTGAGAGTCCTAATTTCCCCCGAAGTCAATGACGCATGACCGCAACATGTCTTCTAGCGTTTGAATCGTCCGTTGTGCTTTGCCCATCCGTTTGGGGATGATACGTCGTGCTCAACTTCACTCTTGTTCCCAATTCTCTTTTAAAGGCATTCCAGAAATGGGAAGTAAAACGACTATCCTGATCGGAGATGATGGATAATGGCACTCCATGCCTCGAGACCACCTCGTTGATGTATAATCTTGCTAGATTGTCCAACGGTAATGTTTCTCTCATGGCCAAGAAGTGTGCGCTTTTCATCAATCGATCTACTACTACCCAAATGGTGTCGTAGACCTTCAACGTCGTTGGTAGATTTGTTACGAAGTACATTATGATGTGATCTCATATCCACTCCGGTATTTCCAAGGATTGCAAGCTTCCATACGGTTGTTGGTGCTCGACCTTCACTAGCGAGCAAGTAAGGCATTTCTCCACGATGTTCGCCACATCAAGCTTCATAATCGGCCATCAATAGTTCAACTTCAAATCTCTATACATCTTTGTGCTCCCGGGGTGAATGGAATATATAGACTTGTGCGCCTCCTCCAAGAGTAACTTCTAGCATCCTCCCAACTTGGGCACCCAAACTCGCCCTTGGAAGAGTTTCAATCCTCTACCATCTTCCGTCAAGCTAAGGTGTTGTTTTGACATGGCTTCTTCTTTGAGGTTCGCCTCGAGTAACACTTCGTCTTGAGCAGTCTTTATCATATCCATGAGGTTTGAGATGATCTCAATCCTTGCCAACGAGGTTCGCACCGTTCCACTATACTCCTTCCGGCTTAACGCATCTACCACTACTGAAAGTCCAAGATCGGTCTAAATCTAGTGAGAGAAAGTAGAGAGAGAAAGTAGGAGCGCCACGAAAGACTTGAAAGTTGAACATATAAAACTTTAATATAAACAAAGCAACTTGAAAATTTATCCTCGACACACATTTTACTCAACTGAAAGAAAATCTGTAAAGCTTTTACTTTATAGAATAAAATTTGTAAAGATTTAAACTTTTAAGTTCAACATGCCAAGTTTTGAAAGTAGAAAATTAAAACGATTTTCATCTAAAGCTTTTGTAAAGATATCAGCAAGTTGATATTCAGTTGGTACAAAATATAATTCAATAGTATCTTCTTCCACATGATGTTTTATGAAATGGTACCGCATATCTATGTGTTTGGTCTTAGTGTGCTGGACCGGATTGACTGATATCGCGATCGCGGATTTGCTGTCACAATATATAGGCACTGTTTTGTACAGCATCCCGTAATCCCGAAGTTGTGTCTTCATCCAAAGCACTTGAGCGCAACAACTAGCTGTGGCGACTGCCTCTGCAGTTGAGATAGACACACAATTCTGCTTCTTTGACGTCCAACTTATCAGTCTATCACCCAAAAATTGAACGTGACCTGATGTGCTTTTCCGGTCTAACTGATTTCCACCAAAATCTGCATCAGAATAAGCAATCAACTTATATTCAGAACTATTAGGATACCATAAACCTAAATAAGGAGTTCCTTTAATGTATCTAAAAATGCGTTTGACTGCTAATAGATGAGATTCTTTAGGCTTGGCTTGGAATCTGGCACACAAGCAGGTAGAGAACATTATGTCCGGGCGACTGGCAGTTAGATACATTAGTGATCCGATCATTCCACGATATGTCTTTTGATCCACAGCTTTTCCATCTGGATCAAGTCCGATTTTGGCACCATGAGCCATGGGTGTACCGATAGAAGAAGATTTGTCCATCTTGAATTTCTTCAATATGTCAAATACATACTTCGACTGGTTGATAAAGATGCCATCTGGAAGCTGCTTCACTTGTAGGCCGAGGAAGAAATTAATTTCTCCCATCATGCTCATCTGAAACCTAGAGGTCATGAGATCAGAAAACCAAGTACATAAAGATTCATTAGTCGCACCGAAAATAATATCATCAACATAAATTTGAACTAAGCAGATATCCAAGTTAGAATGATAGATGAAAAGACTAGTATCAATCGATCCTTTGGTAAATCCTGATTTGATCAAGAAGGCTGACAACTCATCATACCACGCCCTTGGAGCTTGTTTCAAACCATACAGTGCTTTATCGAGAAAATAGACATAATCAGGACGGTCTTTGTCAACAAACCCCTCTGGCTGAGAAACATAGACTTCTTCTTTCAGTTTGCCATTGAGGAATGTTGTCTTGACATCCATCTGATATACAGTGAAATTACGATAAGCAGCAAAGGCAAGAAACATCCGAATAGCTTCTAATCTGGCAACCGGCGCGAATGTTTCATCGTAGTCGATGCCTTCTTCTTGTCGATATCCTTTGGCTACCAGTCTTGCTTTGTTACGCATAACGATACCATCTTTATCTTTCTTATTCTTGAATATCCACTTGGTGCCAATTATGCTATTTCCTTTCGGCCGTGGAACAAGTCTTCAAACTTTGAGTGCGTCAAATTGATTGAGCTCCTCTTGCATTGCTATAATCCAATCCGGGTCCTCCAACTCTTCAGAAACTTTTGTTGGTTCAATCTTTCTTAGAAAGCAAGTGAAGAGACATTCGTTGGAAGTAGCCGTCTTGGAACGTGTAGACACACTTGCTTGAGGATCTCCAATAATTTGATGAATGAGATGAGATCTTGTCCATTTGGTGGTATGAGGGAGAGGATCAATAGTCTCTTGAACAACTTCTAATTGATGAGGGAGAGGTAGGAGGAGGAAGTTCAACAACTTTAGAATCAGACTCTGGAAGTGTTGATTGAACAGTAGCAGTTTGATCTTCATTCTGAACTTGTTCTTGAGCAGATTCTTCTTGAAAAGGTTCAGTGTTCATTTATTCCGGTTCTGATTGCTCATTTTCTGATTGTACTGGATCAGATGCAGAAATACTGGTTTGAATAGCAGGAGGTACTGGAACAACATCAGTGTCAGAGATAGTTGCAGCGGAATTGGATGTAGATGTGCTCATAGTATCCTGACTCAAAACATTTGAGACATTATCAGTATTAGATCTGGGAATATCATCATAAAAATTCTCAAAGAGAAAATCTAAATCAGAAAGATTAAGAATAGAAGAAGAAGAATCCTGATTTGTCGATTGAAGTGAACCTTCTGAACTGTGTTGTTCAGAAGCTGAATTCTCAGTAAGAACGGGTTCTGAGCCTGGTTGACCAGAAACCAAATCAGCAGCTTCGTCAAATTTGACATTTACACCCTCTATCACTTTTCTTGTTGAGATAAGAAAGACTATGTAAGCTGCAGAGTTAGAAGAATAACCCAGAAATATACCCTCATCTGCCTTCGGACTAAACTTATTCAGATTATTCCTGTCATTCAGAACGTAACACTTACACCCAAAAGACTTGAAATATTTGACATTCGGTTTGATACCGTTCATCAGCTCATATGGTGTTTTGTTGAATCGGCGATGTAGAATCGATCGGTTCTGAGTATGACATGCAGTTGAAACAGCTTCAGCCCAATGAGACAAAGGAAGACCAGAATAAGCAAGCATAGAACTTGCAGCCTCACCAAGCGTTCTATTTCGACGTTTAACAACTCCATTCTGTTGCGGTGTTCTAGCAGCAGAAAACTGTTGTTGAATTCCTTGATTCTCATAAAAATCTTGAAGAGTACTGTTCTTGAATTCAGTGCCATTGTCTGATCTAACAACCTTGACTTTCTTTTGCTTGTTGGTTTGAATTGTTTTGATGAGGTTGATGAGAATGTTTGGGGTTTCATCTTTGGATTTTAGAAACTTCACCCATGTATATCTTGAGTAATCGTCAACAACCACCAAGACATATCTTTTCTTACCAATACTCTTTGTCTTTATCGGTCCGCATAAATCAACATGCAATAAGTCAAGTATGTCTGAAGTGCAGGGTTCAGGCTTTGGCTTGTGAGAAGCTTTCTTCATCTTTCCTTTCTCACAATCCTGACAGAGGTGGTCTTTCTGAAAACGAAGTACTGGAAGACCTCTCACTGAATCATTCTTGACCAAGCGATCCATATACTTAAAGTTGAGATAAGCTAGTCGACGATGCCAAATCCAACTTTCGTGAACAGAGGCTTTAGATAGCAAACAGATGTCTGATGGGATCTTAACCTTGGAAAGATCAATTGTATATAAATTGGATCTTCTCTTTCCAACCAATAAGTCCCTTCCACTGTCATTCTTCACAGCAACTCTTTTAGATTTGAAGCTAACTTCAAGATCTTTATCACAGAACTGTCCGATGCTGAATAAGTTATGGCTTAGACCTTCGACATAGCTGACTCTCTTGACAGTTATATTACCTTGAACAAGATCACCATAACCAAGAATTGGAGTCGTCTCACAGTTTCCAAACTTAACACAACCGCAACATTTTTCTTTAAAATATGAGAGAAGAGATTTGTTGCCCGTCATGTGTTTGGAACACCCTGAATCCAGATACCATAAATGACTAAGCTGCACATACATAAACTACACAGATTTAGGTACCCATATGCTTATGGGTCCCTTCTTGTTAGATTTGTGTCTTTTATTTTTCGAAGATTTATTTTTCAAACACTCAAGAATGCAATCATCAATAGAGGAATAAACATAATCATCAGAATCAGAACTAGAAGAAGAAGAGACATGCTTTGCAATGTGAATAATTTACGGAATTGAATATTTTGTATTTTTATTACACAAAGAAAATGTATCATTGTCACAAAGATTCACTACACAAGTATCTTCTAACAGTTCAGACTCTATAGATTTCTGCTTTATCCTCCATATCAGCTTTTGTGATCTCTTCACAGTCCTATCTGAAACAGAAAATCAGAAGAATTAGAATTTTCAGACAAGACACTATCATGTTTCCTTGACTTCTTTGACCTTCTTCTTTTACGCTTCTTTTTATAATATTGAACATTTAGCGTTAAAGAATCATCAATAATTGAATCAAAAGAAGAAACTTTATCTAAGAAATCAGACTGAGCATTTGACATTGAAGAGCTAGCCTTGGAGTGAGAATTTTCAAAAATGCACAAGTCAGGAGGAGGTTTGCGCAACCCATTGGTGGCACAAACTGAACTTTGCGCAATCAACGGCTGGCGCAAAGTGTCAGTTTGCGTTACCAACTGGTTGCGCAAATGCACACTGTTTTTAAGAACTTGAGTATTTTCCTTAGAATCTTTAGAAAATCCAGAAGAAATTTTGTCTTCAAAACTTGTTTTCATTATAAAAAGAAATAAATCGTTTTCTTAATCATTTTGAAGACTGTGTTCTTCCAATTTATCTTCAAGATCAACTATCTTATCTTCTAACACTAATGGGGGAATGTATCTCCTAGAATCATAAGACACCGGAGATGCATTTTCCTTATTAGTATTAGCATATATATCAACAAATTCAGTTGGTAACGAAGATTTATTGGAAGACTTGACATTTAAAACATTTTTGAAATTTCTAGACAATGAGGATTTTCAAAACCAAGTCCCCACCTTTCTTTTATAGCCTCGTCACTCTTCAGACTTTCCCCGTCTTTCGCTTTGAATTCCTCAAAACTATTAATGTACCTTGTTTGACGCAGTTGAGTTGACACAGTTGTACCAAGCATGATCTTTTCCAATTGAGTCCACATAAGCATAGGATTCTGTTTGAAACAGTCAATTCTGTTGTAGATCGAATTGGGTAGTGCAAGAATCAGATTAGATTTGGCCTGGTTATCAGATTGATATCTTAA
This sequence comes from Arctium minus, assembly GCA_954870635.1. Classification (NCBI taxonomy): domain Eukaryota; kingdom Viridiplantae; phylum Streptophyta; class Magnoliopsida; order Asterales; family Asteraceae; genus Arctium; species Arctium minus. The sequence continues at coordinate 113,671,284 of OX941080.1, read as the reverse complement.
CAGTTCATCAGCATCATACTCCCTTAAATCTTTCTCAACAGTTGTAGCCGGAGTAGTTGCAGTAGCTGGTATAACTTTCATCAGCCTCTCCATAGGACCCTCAGTCAGAGATTTCGTCATGTTATCCCCATTCGGTTGTCTTTCTATGAAGTTAATGAATCGGTCCTGCCACTGTTCAAATTCATTTTCTTTGATTAGTACGGGAGGACGTGTGACAGACCCCAATGACATCATCAGGTCATTCTTGTAAACTTGAGCTTGCAAAGACATCTTCAAAAATTCAGAAGGTCAGAAGATTCTAAGTCTGGAACTAGAAGACATGCGCAAACAGAAGGTTTGCGTGAATAGAGAGATCCGCAAATGAGTTTTGCGTAAGCCAAACGATACGCAAACTGAACTTTGCGTAATCCGAGTGATACGAGAACCGAACTTTTCGAGACAAGAAGGTTGCGCAAATTGAGCTTTGCGTAAGACAAGTAATGCGCAATACGAACTTTGCGTAAGTCACGTGATACGCAAAATGAACTTTGCGTAATCCAAGTAATACGCAAACAGAACTTTGCGTAAATCGCTGATAACGAAGACTGGACTTTGCGTAAGCTGGATGATACGAAAACTGAGCTTTGCGAGAGCTTGATGATACGAGAACTAAACTTCTCGTAACTCACTGGATACGCAAAATTTGCTTTGCATGAATAGACCAATGCGCAAACCTGAAATACACTAACACAAGGATTAGAACTATATGAACTTGCGTAAAGTAGAATGAACTTGCGCAAACCTATATGAACTTGCGCAAACCTATATGAACTTGCGCAAAACGAAGAAAATCAAGAAAAATTCGCAAGAACGATTAAAACCAAGAGATTAATGCAAGAATTTCACACACTGATGATCGAAAACAACTTTCTTACAACTTTCAACCAACAAATTCGATTAAAAATCACGAAATCTCAAATTCGTAAATGGAACAGTATGTGAAAACGGGTTTTCCAGAAACTCTTTAAATCTCAAAATCGACGATCTAAAACTGTTTTTCTTGCAAAATTGTATGAATCAAATATGATCAATAACCAAAAACGAATCTAATGAATCAAATAGCAAACAAATTCGTCCAGAAACCTATCCAAATTTGATGAAAAAGCAAAAAACGAGATTTTCTTGAAAAAATCAGGAAAATCGATCAAATTTTCTGCTTTAATCCACAAATTCAGAATCTAAATCAAATACTCTCAGTCCTCTCAGATTCAGAATAGCTCTGATACCAATTGAAAGTCCAAGATCGGTCTAAATCTAGTGAGATAAAGTAGAGAGAGAAAGTAGGAGCGCCAAATGTAAACTGATATATTCAAAGTGTGTTCCAAAGTCACAAAAACAAAGGCCTAAGGGGACTTAAATACCCCTAGCCTTAACAAAACAGATAAGCTCATTTAAGCACAGTTTAGACAAGGAAAATAAATATAATGATTACTACAAAATCAATCTTAACAACTACATTTGCTTTACCCGGGTGGTATTGAAGCTCACGATCATAATCGTTCAACAATTCTAACCATCTTCTTTGCCGCATATTCAACTCCTTTTAATAAAAAACATACTTCAAGCTTTTGTGGTCGGTATAGAGGGTGCACTTTGTACCGTATAAGTAGTGTCGCCATAGCTTCAAATCAAACACTATCGCCGCCAATTCGAGGTCATGAGTAGGGTAATTCTTTTCGTGCTTCTTCAACTGCCTTGACGCATATGCTATCACTTTGCCTCTCTGCATTAGGACGCAACCCAGTCCCATCTTGGAGGCATCGCTATAGACGACGAAGTCTTCCGTTCCCTCGGGTAGGGATAAGATTGGAGCTTCACATAGTTTCCGTTGCAAGGTACAGAATGCTTTCTCTTGGGCTTCTGTCCATACAAACTTCACATTCTTCCGAGTCAACACGGTCAATGAAGAAGCGATTTTGGAAAAGTATTGAATAAATCTTCGGTAGTATCCGGCAAGTCCCAAAAAGCTTTGGATTTCGGTTGAGCTTTTTGGAGGCTCCCAGTTCATCATTGCTTCAATCTTCGTTGGATCAACTTTCACTCCTTCTTGGGTCACCACATGGCCGAGAAATTGGACTTCCCGCAACCAGAATTCACACTTGGAGAATTTGGCGTATAACTTATCCCTTCTTAGTACCTCTAGCACCTCTCTCAAGTGTTGCTCATGATCCTCTTCATCCTTGGAGTAAACTAAGATATCGTCAATAAACACTATGACCGACCGGTCCAAGAATGGTCGACATACACGATTCATGAAGTCCATAAATATCGTCGGCGCATTTGTCAACCCAAAAGGCATGACTAGGAACTCGTAGTGCCCATAACGAGTCCTAAATATCGTCTTCGGGACGTCCTCCTCTCGAACCTTCACTTGATGATATCCTGATCAAAGATCGATCTTGGAAAAGCAGTCGGGCCCTTGCAGTTGATCAAAGAGATCATCTATTTGGGGTAACGGGTACTTATTCTTTATAGTCACCTTGTTCAACTATCGGTAATCGATGCACATACACATCGACCCGTCTCTCTTTTTCACAAAAAGTACCGGAGCTCCCCACGGTGAAGAGCTCGGCCTCACAAACCCTTTCTCAAGCAATTCATGAAGTTGGGTCATCATTTCCTACATTTCTGTTGGCGCAAAGCGGTACGGTGCACGAGCTATTGGTGCCGCCCCCGGAACTAAACCGATCTGGAACTCCACTTGTCGGTCGGGTGGCAATCCTGGTAAATCATCGGGAAACATGTCCGAAAACTCGTTGACAATTTTCATGTATTCTACCTTCTTCTTCTCTGCCTTGGCATCTACCACGAAGGCTAGATACGAAGGATATTTCTTCGTTAAATACTTTCTTGCTTTAATGGATAAGATGATGGCCACTTCGCCTTTTCGCTTTTCGCCATACACCAAGATGAAGTCACCATCTAGGACGGGGATCCGTATGAGTTTCTTGGAACACAAGATTTCCGCTTGATGCTTCGCTAACCAGTCCATCCAGACCACCACATCGAAACTCCCAATGGTCATGGGAAGCAAATCCACTTTGAACGATTCACCATTGATTTCTAGACAACAATCCCTTAAGACGTCTCTTAGGACTACTCGTTCCCCATTTTCTACCTCTATGACTAAGGCATCATGAAGAATACTAGTAGGCACGCTCCCGCAAAATACATTCGACACAAAGGAGAAATTTGCACCAAAATCAAACAATACTCTAGAGGGTATGGAGTTGAGTAAGAATGTACCCGACACCACATTGGCGATTTCCTTTGCCTCCTCCTTTGTCATCTGGAAGGCCCTCCCTTGAGCCCTAGGGACGACTTCTTTCTTCGGTTGGCTTCCCAAGCTTCCTCCTCTCGCAAGACCCCTCAGCTTGGGGCATTCCCTCTACACATCCCCCATCTCTTTACACTCATAGCAAATTGTCCCTCTAACGGGACACTCGGAACTAATGTGACCCGGTTTGCCGCACTTGAAACATGAGACCGAGTTGGGGTTGGAGTTGGTCTTGCAAAACCCAAAATACTTGCTCTTGCATTTGGGACACCAGTTCTCCTCACGGTGGTTGTCAAAACTTTTGCCTCCAGGTTGAAACCTCGACTTCTTGAACGAACCTATACAAAGGAAATGACAAAGACAAAGACTATTTAAAGGGTCAAACAAACCTTGACCAAGTTAAGACATGAAAGACTTTAACAAATTCAAAGTTTACTTACAAAGCTTTGACCAAAACAAGAACATAAAAGACAAAATGATTCTAACACAAAATACTTTAACAAATTCAAATAGTATTTAATGAAGTGGAATCAAGAAAGTACAAAAGGTTACAAGGGATAGTGTTAATGAAATCATAGCTAATATGCCTAAAGTCTAAAGAGGTTGTTACTTGTAACACCCTAAAAATTTGGGCAATTAAAATTTTGAAATTTTGACAATATAATGTCCAAAATACGGAGGTCCAATATACCCTGTAAATAGAAACATCTAAATAAGAGAATTTCCCAATTTCATGACAACTAAAACCCAAATTAAGTTGGGTTAGTTTGCACCAAAGGTAGTCGTAAAATAAGGAGACATATCAATACAACAACCTACTTAATCTAGAATTAAATCGAACTAGATTAATTTAGGTGTTTCTATTCTGCCAAAAATCTCTCTTCTCAATGATTTCCAAAAATAACCAGCACTTTACCGGTCGTTTACACCTCGCACTATACCGGTCGCCCGGATTACTCACAGACCAATTCCGGTCGAAGACCATTTTCGATCAAAGATTTATATCGGTCGAAGCCTTATACCGGTACAAGCCAATACCGGTCGAAGCTTCAAGCATTCTTTAGGTCAAAGTTATACCGGTCCAATCAAGCTACCGGTCGTAGCAACATACCGGTCGTGCAACATACCGGTCGAAAAGTTCTCGGTCGTCTACAGTGTTTGCACCACCCGCGGCTCGCGCAAACTTCATCTTTGTGTGACCCTCTTATCACGCAAACCTTCTCTTTGCGCGACCCTCTTCTCACGCAAACTGAAACTTTGTGCCACCTGCTTCTCACGCGAACTTCTACTTTGCGCCACCCGTGTCTAGCGCAAACCTCTCCTTGCGCGATCTGCCTCTCATGCAAACCGTCCTTGCACCTCTTTCCTTGGCAAATATCTGATTTTTGCATAAGTTTTAACTGTGTTTAATCTATTTGTGCTTTATACTGATTGAGAGGACTGCATTTAATTATTTTTGGAAATTTATTTTTCTGAAAAAATTTTAGTGTGGTTTTTATCTTGTTTCTAACGATCTCATCTAGTTGATTGTCTTCAATATCAGATAAGTTTGATTTCTAATCAATATCAGTAAGGATGTCTCGGGAAGCTCTTGCTATCAGAACTGATGTGAAGCCACCAATACTCTTCAAGGTGGAGTACGAGCAATGGAAGGACAGATTCTTGGACTTCATCGATCGACATGATTTGGGAGACTATATCAGAAAATCTCTGAAAGAAGGAATCATGACACCTCCGACCAAGGTTCTCACTGTAGCCGGAGAAAATGGTGAAGAAGAAGAGATAGAGTATAAATTATCGATTGGTGAATATTCGAAAGATCAGCTGAAGAGACACAAGGGTGACAAACTGGCAAGATCATTTATTCTCCAAGGCATACGTAATGAAATATATGTCAATATTGATAGCTACAATGCTACCAGCAAGCAAATGTGGGATCAATTGGAGAAGATGATGATTGGATCAAAAGTCGGCAACCAACTTAAAGTTTCCAACTGCTTGAATAATTATGAAGAATTCAAAGCCAAAGTTGGAGAATCACTCGAAGCCACTTATGACAGATTTGTCATATTGCTGAACGAGCTCAGCAAGAACAAGATCAACAAATCTCAAGTTGAGCTGAATGTGAAATTTCTCAGCAACCTTCAGCCAGCGTGGAAGAGATTCACCAGACAGATGAGGCAGTTGAAAGATCTGAGGGGGAGTTAATACATATCTTTTACACTGATAATTTTTCTGATGCATAATTTCAGAGGGAGTAAAGGTGATGACTTCTGATTATTTCAGATCAGAACTCGTTTAATTAATTGTTTTACTGCTTTATGTCATTTCAATTTATGTGAATAAAGTTACATTGACTAGACTTTTAGACTTTTGCAGGTTGAGAGATGCTTACAAGATCATATATTTATGACTTTAAGCTTGACTTCGTGAGATGTAAGACTGCACTCAAAAGGTATAATTCCTTATCTTCATCTCATCTATGGTTGAAAGAAGGACAACTTTCAATCATAAGAAAACATGTTCTTAAATGTTCAAACCACTTCCCGATTCTCAAACAGATTTCTTGAATTGGAAGTGTGATTTTAAATGTTTTCTGCTTCATCTATGCACTTTAACTGATAAAGTTAAACCATCTGAGCATCATATGCTTCATAGGATAACATGGGATCAGTGTGCTAGGACTTAACTAAACTTCTATGGATTCACGTTAACCAGTGTCTCCTACTCAAGAAGTAAATCCTTAATGATTGAGTGTGAGGAGTTCCATGAAATGGGTGTGGTATGTGTGATGAGAGAAAATGTAAAAGAGAGTTTGGTTAGCAGTGAGCTTAATGATAAAAGAAAGAGGGTGTGAGATCAGAGTAAAAGAATTTGTAAACTCTGCACCAACTACTTTCTGAGCCGGGCAGCCACATTTCTAATGCTTCACATTTCTTTGGTGAACATTATTGATGATAAAGTCCAATCAAATCATAATAACAACACAATCAAGAACAATGAGAATCATAGAGGAAATCACATGTGTATTGATGTCACAAGTGATAGGTACAAGGGTTTCTTTCTCAAGGATTCTCTCAAAATGTTTACAATCAGGCTAGTTCTTCTTAATGAAAGCAAGGAAGACCTATTTATAGGTCAAGCATGAAACAAAGGTAAACTAACAAAAGTCAACATAAAATGATCTAAACTAAAAAATACAATAACATTCTCCCCCTTTTAGATCATTTGACAATTTTGCTCTGGTCCCATCTTCTAAAACAGATTCTTCTGATCCCAAGGTATGCTTCAAATCTTCTGATGTACTCCCTGAAATCAATCTTCTTGTTGATCTCTTCTAGCATAGCTTCCATGTTAAGAGACTCAACTTTTCTGACAGCATCATTCTTTCTAAATCTATCCTGCTCTGACAGAAACAATTTATCTTCAAGCACTTTCCGCACATACTTCAAAGTACCATCTGAATACTTTGCCAATTCTGATGCTCTCATGAACTGCTTCTTATGAGACTTGGTGTTTACATACATCACACCTAACTATGGATATTTTGAGATCTGAAAAGGCTCTAGAACTCTGATCTTAGGATGGTTGAAGTTTGGTGCCAGCAGTTTTACTCTGTTCTGATTGGTTTCAATGCCAAGCTGAAAGTCAAACGAATAAGCATTGTAGACACTCCTTGTCATGAATCTTTTAATAGCATCCAAAGCATAAACAACAGCTTGTGACCTCCTTCTATTTTTCCTGTCTCTGAACTCATTCATAATGAACATAATGTCTGAGAAGTTCAAGTTATCAAAATCAGCTTCTGTAAAGGTACTGATCTTCATATCTTTTCTTTGAACTGTGAACTTTGGATAGTGAACATTAAGAATCTTGCAAATATGAACATTTTGGATCTGCAGAATCTCTTCTCTTTTAGCAAATGGGGACATTCTGCTCTGAGTCTTCATAAAAACAAATATTTTGGTAACACCATAAAAACAAGCTTCATCAACCGGCTGCAGAGAAGAAAGAAAGATTTTGGTTGACTCTTCCAGGAATGGTACTTTAAGTGACTTTCTGATGATCTCAATGAACTTCAAAGAGTCTCCTTCAACATCATATCCTGTATATGGAACAACACCAACTCTAACATCTCCTTTAAAAGTAACCTTCCCTATATTGTTGAATTCATAAGAAATGAGCTCTTCTGCTTGCATTGTTTCAAGTTCTGGACCATGAGCTTTTGAGAATTCTTCCACTTCTATAGGAGTAACAAAAACAGGATTTGGCTTTAACTGTATAGAGGTTTCGACTACGCTTAATATCTTTGGACTATCTGGGTTTCGAATGTAAGGAAGTGTACTATCTTTGGCTCTGACTTCTTCTTCTTCCTCTTTTCTTAATTCAGCTCTTGCTTCCCTGATTATATGCCTTTCCTCCTTTTCTCTTTATTTTCTTTCTTTGTACAGCTTATTCCTGAAGTCTTGGATATCAACAATAATTGGCCTTTCTTCTTTAAGATCTTTTGGTTTGGGCTTTGAGGTAGGAATTTTTTTATCTTTTTGACTTTCTGGTCTTATCAGCTTTTGATTTCTTCTTGGGTTGATCAGTTGGTTGTTCAGAATCAAAATCTTTAGGCAAAGGAAGAGCAACTCTTGGTTCAGAAGCATCAAGGTTTTCAGGGACAGAGAAGTTTCTTGTGGGAGAGACAATAGGAATAGCAGTCAAGATTTCATCTTCATCAAACAGTCTGTAGGATGGTGGAGTATAATCAACTGTACTAGCAATTTGTGCAACCTCCACAACTTTGGCTTGTTGAACTAGAAATGTTTGATCAAGATCTACAATCTCTTCATCTTCACCTTCAAGATCATCAAAATTTTCATCTAAATTTTCTCCAAACAAATCATCCAGAACATTTTCACTCTGACTCAGATTTCCTTGAGAAATAGCATTCTGTACAAACTCTTCAACTGTAACTGTATTCTCAGGATCTGGTCCATCACTTTGAATATTGTGCTCAATAACGTCCATTCCCTCCTGCTTTACTCTCCAATAACTGTCATACCTAGCAGCAGCCTGTTCATCATCATCACTTTCATAGTCATCTAGGTTGACAAAGTTTTCAGCAGTAACTCCCAACATCTCCATTACTTCCTCAATTGTGGCAATCGCAGGCTTTTCAACCCTTGATTCTGTATTATTATAGATCATCAACTCTACTTCAGCTTCTGGAACATTTTCATCCAACTGTTCCTTTTCTGACTGTTCTCCATGTGTGGTTTCAGTTACATCAGTCCCCTGCTCCTCAACAGTAACAATAACAGTATCTTCTGCAGTTTTCTGTCTCTTATTCATCTCCCCTCATGATCTTGATCAGAATCACGATCATGCCTTTTCTTTAAAATTGCATCAGATTGAGCCTTGCAAGAAAGTTGAACTGTTGTGGTAAGATCATGTAAGTGCTTCTCCACTGAATTTTTGAACTGGTTGAACTCAGACTGTGTGACATAATCTACTGGAACCTGAGGAACAATTGGTTGGGATTGTTGCCTCAGTAAACCAATAAGATCTGCTTCGGTTTGATCTGCTGGAGCTTCGGATAACAGCTGGGCGAGAAGTAAAGATTTCAGCTCCGAAACGGATTGAACTGATGGTGGTTGTGGAACAGATGGTGGTGGAAGTGTTTGCTCAGGCTCCTCAACAACTGTATTTTTTCCTTTCAACATTCTCATCACCTTTCCAATCTCCTCCTCAAACTTTTCAGTTTCCTTACACATCTCCGACTGAAATTTCTGCGATAAAGAAGTTTCAACGACCTTTAGGGCGTCATTGAGAAATTCCCTTGAAACAAATTCAGGTAAAGTAACACCAGGGCTACTCAAGCTTCCCGTTAACACAGCTGTTGAAGATACAACAGTGTGGCCTGTTCTCAAAGCTGGCATGACGTTAGCAATGACAGGACTTCCACCTGATCCTCGTAGTCCGAATTGCGGATCTACTACAGATGTTCCGACCGGGTCACTAAGACAACCGGTGATAGCAGATATGATTGGTTGTGTCCTAGGAATAAAAATAGATGTAACAATTGGTTCTAGACTCAATGGTGCACTTAAAGAAGTCAAACTCGGGGGCAACTGAGTTCTTGTTTCAATTCCCGCCATTTCCGAGTGAAAGGCAGATAGAGTATGTGCTAAGTCCCCGTGTAAAGATGAGACTATAACCTGTTGAGAGGCAATAGAATGGTTGGCTGAGGTGTGCATATGCATTAGTGGGCGACTAATGTCTGTTTCAATACCTCCTGCTCGCAACACATGCGGCGAGGTAGTAGATGTGGCTGCCCTTCTAGAATGGTAGGTTTGGATATACTCATGCTCACCATGTTCTTTTTCTACATTCACTCTAGTCCTCACATTTTTTGAGTTTTCAACTAATACTCCCTCTTCCTGCCTTATAACTCCAGAGTCAGAAACAATGTTCCTGATTGTTGAATCAACACCTTCCAAGTCAGGATCTCTTGCAGTAGAACTAAGACTATGGTGTAAAGAGACATTTTCCAAAAATCCGAAACTATGACCCATGTTATCATTAGTATTATCATTCTGATCATTTCCTTGAATTGCTGCATCTTGTTCTGATGTTGCTGAAGGTACCGAAGTACTAGAAGAGCTTGCTTGTCCAACCGATATAGTTTTTTCAGAGTTCTGACTTTCATTGGGATTCTCTTCCTGAGTGCCCAATTGAGGAATGATAGCAATCTCAGGTTGAGATGTAGGAATCACTAAATGCATGGCAGATTGTGCTTGTGTTCCCACACCCTCCAGTACAGAAGGCTGACCCACTCCTGAACCCCTCTCTATATTTTTTCTCTGCTCACTTTCCCGTTCAACTACTTCCGTAGTATGTTGAACCCTCACTGACTCCGCTCGACTAACTGGTTCTAAGTCCTGGGTAGGGATCTCCGGATCTGGCAATCCCATGGACTCCCTATATATCCTAACACACGGAGCATTCGGATCGGCATAAGCAAGCAGTGCAGCAGGAACTGTCATCTCAAAAGTGAAGGATTGCTTCTGCTTTTGAAGATGAGTCATTTCATTTTCTGGGGCACATTCATGGTGTAATCTCTTTGGAACATCTCGGCTGGATCTCAAAATGCCTCGGACAATAAGTTGTAAAAATCTTTGATAAGGCACATATTTTGGCTTCTTTGAATGTCTCTTGCTCAAAACTTTCTCATACAACTCAGTCCAGATGGCCATAGCATAATCAACATGCAAATCATAGATGATAGCATGGAACAGTCTTAGAGTATGAATATTAGTATTGTCGTGCCCAGAGTGTCGTGAAGTCAAGCACTTGTTGATCACTGAGAAAAACTGATAGTAGAATGGTGGCAAATTTGACTTCCTAAAGTCACTTATCTTTGACAGATTTCCAACATATCCTAGAGCACGAATACCAGCAAACATTTCGAGATCTGTAGGATAAGGATCAAAAGTTGTCTTTCCTTCTCTTGAATCTGGCAAAGGTAGATCAAGAAGCAGACGAAGTCTTTGAAAGGTCAGGATGGATGTGAAGTTGTCGATGCGAATGGTGAAATACTTTCTGTTGCCTTGCACTACATGCTCAATGGTTCTCCATGCTTGTTGTAAATAGATCATTGGCACAGTAGCAGTTGCAGTTAAAGCAGTACAGATTGGATGGTTTTTCAATATCTCCTTTATCAATGGCTTGACCATGAGATTGTCAAATATCACATGATGATTATTTGGCGACAAAGAGAGATAATCTTGAGGATTTATCAATTGAAGATCAGGATCAACATTAACTTCAGAAAAATGGGATCGGGAAGAAGGCATGGGCATCTCCCGTGAAATATTCGGATCATGTTCATCCATCTGAACACTTTGGTCATGAATATTTTCCTCCGCCATTGATTTCCTGAAAAATCATAAAATGTATTGGATAAAATCCAATATGTCAGTATAAATCCAAAAACCTGTTTTTCAGAAAAACCAATTTTGAAGTACAGAACAATGTACTTTAAGATCTTGCAATGAAAGCACAGTAAGTTGCAGAAAATAAGTTGCAACTTTGAATGAACAAAATAACACTTCAACACACAAAACATAAAATTGACAACAACACTTCACATTTCGAATTTATTCTGACAAATTAATGTTGTATATAAAAAATAATACTTGAAATCTGTAAAATAATTAACATACTAATTATGCAAAGGTAACCAAAACTTTTGACTTTTTGAACTTTGAATTTTTTTTGAAATGAACTCCAATGAACAAACTTTACAAATTACCCTTTTATTTGAAAATTTTGAAATTCAAATTAGACTTTCAAAAATTCAAACTTTTCACTCTGACTTTTAATCTTCTATTAATCTTTGAACAATATGATTTAAGATTATGAAATCTTTCATTCATCCATAAAGTCCAAATTAGTTTTGTACAGAAAATCAGTTTGAGTCCAGAATATGAATCGAGTTCAGTTCAGTCCAGCGCTTGTTTAGCATTCAAAAGTTTCGAATCTTTAAGCCATGGATTCATAACTACAGTTCAAAAGTTCGAATCTTTTATCCAAGAGATGAAGAGTTCAGTTCAGAACATAAGTTCAAGATCAGTTTAATGTGTTCAAATGTCTAGAAGTCCAAAAGTTAAGGAAACCTGCAAAAATCAATATATCAAGCAAACCCAGATTTCATCAAGTATGATTTTCAATATCAAAACATTAGTTTGAAAGAACAAATCCAAACTATGTAGTGTCTGTTGAAATAGAACATTGACGACAAGAAGATGAACAGTTAACAACTGAATCGACAAACTAAAAAAAATTAAACCCTAGAATCGATAAAAAAAAATGAGAACAAACAATCAAACAATGAAAACAACAACCTACACTGAAATCTTCGAAGGAAATGATCTGAAAAGATGAAAGTCGCAAGAAAGTTCAGAGAGAAAAATCGCTAAGTGTTGAAATCCGCACACTGATAATGAGAGAGAAAGAGATGGAACATATATATACTCGACAAAACTCGCAAGTCTAATAACTCGCTAGCCACTGTTCATTCATGGAACTCGCAAGTCAAGAAACTCGCTAGCCACTGTTCATTATAGAACTCGCAAGATACTGTTCATTCACAAAACTTACACACAACGCACGATTTGAGTTTTTCTTCTCTCATATCAAGAAAACAAGATATTCGTCTCAAAAATCAACAAATAGGTGTGTGATTTTCACTTAAGAAACAATTTAAGTGAAAAATTAGTGAAACTCGCAAGCCTAAGGAATAAGAATGATAAAACTCGTAGGCTGAAAGACAATTCTCAACCAAACTCGCACGTAACGCCTTGCGCGTTTTTGAAACTCGCACGCCTCAACTAGCGTGTTTACCCAAACTCACTAGCTTCATCATATGCATTAACCAAACTCGCTAGCTTCACCATGCACGTTTATTAAACTCGCTAGCTTCACCATGCGCGTTTATTAAACTCGCTAGCTTCACCATGCGCGTTTATTAAACTCGCTAGCAATGCCTTGCGCATTTGGTGAACTTGATGACTATGCCTTGCGCGTTTAAGCATAAGCATAGTGCTTTGCGTGTTTCATGACTTAGAAAAATTTTGAGAAAAGTTTTCAGAAAATGAAATCTTTCAAAAATTGAAAACTTTTACTTTCCCAAAATAGCAACTTTGTGAAATTGACTTTTTAGCACAAAATCAGTAATTTTTCTCAAGAAAAACTTTTCAAACTTTTCAGATCTTTGAAATTTATATACCCACTTACAGACTTTTGCATTAAGCTCCCCCTTGAAGTATGCACACATCTTGATTTCTCCCCTTGATTTTTTCTGTTAAGCACAAATCATGAAGTACGAGTCCTGATCTGATTTGATCAGAAGTCATAGTCCAATACAACAATCTGTAAAAGAGATAAAAGTTTTGGTACTCATTGAACATGAGTCCAAATTTGTTAACAGTATCCAGCTTTTTGAAATTGAGTAAATGAATTACAAAAGCATACCAGATGTAAAGAAATGCTCCCCCTCAGAAATATAAAAAAATGATGTAACTATTCATTAAGGTTCAACATACCAAGTTTGTTGATTAGAAAACTAAATCTCTTTTCATCAAGAGGTTTTGTAAATAAATCAGCAACCTCAAGATCAGTTGAAACAAAATGCATTTCTACATCACCTTTTTCAACATCGTCTTTAATAAAGTGATACCTGATATCTATGTGCTTCGTTTTTTAGTGTTGCACAGGATTTGATGTGATTGCTATTTCACTCTTGGAATCACATTAGATTGGTACCTTGTGAAAAGTATATCCATAATCTCTCAGCTGGGTTCTCATCCACATAACCTGTGAGCAGCAGCTTGCAGCTGCAACGTATTCCGCTTCAGCTGTAGATGTGGATACACAATTCTGCTTCTTTGATGACCAGCTGACCAGTTTATCTCCTAGATAGTGACATGCTCCTGATGTACTTTTCCTGTCTAATTTATTTCCTGCATGATCTGCGTCAGTATATGCAATTAATTCAAACTTAGAATCTTTTGGATACCAAAGGCCCAAATTTGGTGTGCCTTTGAGATACCTCAAGATTCTTTTGACAGCATAAATGTGAGACTCTTTAGGATTCCCCTGATACCTTGCACAAAAACATGTTGCAAACATAATATCTGGCCTACTTGCTTTCAAATAAAGAAGAGAACCAATTATGCTTCTGTAAGTATGTTGGTCTACTGATTTTCCAGAGATATCAACATCCAACAAACTGCCAGCTTGCATGGGAGTCTTCATGGGTGAAGTAGAGTTCATGTCAAATTTCTTCAACATGCCTCTGATATATTTATCCTGATTTATAAAAATCCCTTCCGGGGTTTGCTTAACTTGCAGGCCTAAGAAAAATGTGAGTTCACCCATCATTGACATTTGAAAACGCTTTTTCATGATATTTTCAAATTCTACGCACAATTCTTGTGAAGTAGAACCAAAAATTATGTCGTCAACATAAATTTGTACAAGTATCAGATCCTTACCTTTCTTTTTGAGAAAAAGAGTAGTGTCGATTGTACCTTTCCGAAAACCTGACTCGGTTAGATAGACTGAAAGTGTTTCATACCATGCTCTCGGCGCTTGTTTTAATCCATACAATGCCTTATCAAGAACATAGACATGATCTGGGAACTTTGGATCCACAAAGCCTTCAGGTTGACTCACATAGACTTCTTTATGAAGAATGCCGTTGAGAAAAGCAGACTTCACGTCCATTTGATAGACCTTGATATTCTTGTGAGCCGCATAAGCAAGAAAGATCCTTATGGCTTCAATCCGAGCAACTGGTGCATATGTTTCGTCATAATCAATCCCTTCTTGTTGATTGTAACCTTTTGCAACCAGCCTTGCTTTATTCCTTACGATAATTCCAGCCTCATCCTTTTTGTTTCGGAAGACCCACTTTGTTCCAACAATTGATTTGTCTTTGGGTCTTGGTATCAATCTCCACACTTTGTTTCTTTTGAACTCATTCAGCTCATCCTGCATTGCATTTATCCAAACTGGATCCTTTAAAGCTTCTGACGGCTTCTTTGGTTTCATGCTGCTCAGAAAAGTTGAAAACATGCAGAAATTTGTAGTTGCTGGTGGAAAAGCAGATCTGGTAGTCACTCTAGCAGACGGGTCACCAATAATGTTTTCTGGAGGATGATTCCTTGTCCATCTGTGTGAGCTTGGTAAAACATCAACCTCTGTTTGATTGTTAGAAGAATCAAACTCATCTTGTATTGTTGGTTCTTCAGAAGTTGAAGTAATTTGAATTTCTGATCCTTCTGAAGAAGATACAATTGGACTTGATGTGTTTTGCAATGGAACAACTTCTGCAGTGGGAGTTTCAAACACATTTCCTTCAGGTGTAGATGGAATATCTTCATTATTTGTTGAAGTTGTGTTGTCTGAAACTTCTTGTATTTGACATGTAGAATCTTCACCATTGTCTTCAGAGGGTCCTGATATATCTGCAGTGGTAGAAGAATTATCAGTATTAAGTATATCATTATTACCTTGTTCGTTCTAAAAATCATCAAAAGCATCATAAAAGAGTAAATCTAAATCTGATTCAGTCTAGGATTTAGAAATCTCAGTCTGTTTTGAAGCAGGTTCCACACTGGTTGATGTGGAAGCTTTGTCTTTTTCTTTAGATCCGAGTTCTGAACTGCTTTGTTCAGAAGTCCTAGTCTTTCTTTCATCAAAGGTTACATTTGCACTTTCGATCACCATCTTCGTTCGAATATTGTAGACTCTGTATGCTTTGGACTGGAGAGAATATCCAATGAATATCCCCTCATCGACTTTTGGTTGAAACTTGGATAAGTTCTCTCGATCATTAAGAACATAGCACTTGCATCCAAATACACGAAGAAATTTAACATTAGGCTTACGACCATTAATCAATTCATAAGAAGTTTTATTAAAACGTTTATTGATAATAGTCCTGTTTTGTGTGAAGCATGCAGTTGCTACAGCCTCAACCCATAGAAACATTGGTAGCTCTGAATATGCCAACATTGTCCGTGCAGCCTCAACCAAAGTTCTATTCTTACGTTCAACGACCCCATTTTGTTGAGGTGTCATCACAGCAGAAAAATTATGTGATATGCCAACAGATTCTAGAAATGTTTGCAAAGTAGCATTCTTGAATTATGTTCCATTATCACTCCTCAGTTGCTTTACAGGGGTTGCATCAGAACTTGAATCTTCTTGATGAACTTGATGATTAGATCAGGAGCCTCAGATTTCTGTCTTAGAAACTCTAGCCAAGTATACTGAGAAAATTCATCCACCATCACTAATATGTATTTCTTTCCGTTGATGGATTGAGTTCTCATCGGTCCACACAAGTCCATGTGAATTAGCTCCAGACACTTATTACAGTTTGATAACATCTTTAATTTGTCTGAACTTCTCTTCATCTTTCCTTTTGCACAGGCTGAACAAAGTGAGTCTTGTTCAATCTTCAAATCAGGAAGTCCAGTCACTAACTGTTGTGTCCTCAGCTTGTTCAAATTACGAAAATGTTGATGAGAAAGTCTCCGATGCCACAACCAACTTTCTTCTGTTGATGTCTTTGAGATTAGACATACTGGCTTTGAAGCTTTCAGTGTTGGAAAGTGAACACCATATAACAATCCCATTCTAACGGCTTTAATGAATTCTTCTACACTTTGATCTTTAATGTAGCAAAAATCAGCATCAAATTCTATCTTGCATTTCTTTTCTGCAAATTGGCTTATGGAGAACAAATTGTAAGCCAAGCCTTCCACATACAGAACCTTTGATATTGTGATCAAATTGTTCTTGATAGTCCCATAACCTCTGACATATCCTTTCATCTCATTCCTAAAACTTACTGTACCTGCGTAATGATCTACGTAGTCGAACAGCAGGTGTTTATGCGCTATCATGTGTCTTGAAGCTCCAGAATCAATGATCCACACATGACACGCCTGAAATCAAGAATCACTTAACTTTAGGTACCCATATGAATATGGGTCCTTTATTGTTAGTACTCTTAACAGTATTTAAATTTGCTGATGACCCTTTAATTCTCCATTCAAATCTTGGTCCTTTTGATGGAGTTTGTGTGTTCAGTTTAGCTTTTGGAATCCACTTCCACACAAACTTCACATCAGCAAGTTTATTAACATGAAAATCATTATTTTTCTTCTTTAATGAATAGATCTCAGCATTGTTGGCTTTAAAACGATTAAGAGATTTTATGTTCTTAAATTGGATATGTTTAATTTTCTTTGAAGACTTTTGTTTCCAAGAGAATGAACTACTAAGACAATATGAACATTGCAATCTAGCAGTAGCTTGCGTCAACAACTCTTTTCAGGAAAAGATATTCGTTTTATTGAAATTTTGTTGTTTGACAGAAGAACAAGCATTATCCACTCTATTACATTGACATTTATCCATTTCATTCACAGTCTTTTCCACTGTAGTCTTCTTTTGCTTCAAACAATCTTTCTTCACATTGTCATCTGAAATAGAAACAGATTTAGAAATATTATCAGATGATTACGAATAAGAACATTCACCTATTACTTTTGCTTGTCCAGACTCAGATAAAGACTCACATTTAATCACAGAAATTGGAATATCTTTATCAACAATAACCTTTTTGCCTTTTGATAATTTGAAAATTTGAGATTCTAAACTTCTGATTTCTTTTTGCAAAGATTCATTTTGATTAAAGCTTGACTCTAGTTCCATCCCAAAATTCTCATTTGCATCTTCCAATTCAACAATCATGTTGTTGAGATGGGAGATTTGCCTTTGTAAATCTTCAATTTTATCCAAGGCTTGTTGATATTCAAGATCAGAAAATTTAGAAGTACAAACGGAATTAGACTTATCAGAAATGACATTTTCATTTTTATCTTCTAAGATTGAGCAGGTCAGGACAATTTCAGAATTGTCAGAATTTGAATTAGATCTTGAAGACTCAGGTTTTTCTTTAAAGATATTTTCATATTCCACAAACGAATCCTTGTTACTTTTGTAAGAAGTATTCAGTTCATCATATGAAATTTTAACAGATTTGAAATACTGAGTTTCTGATCCAGTTTCAATTTCTGTCTTTTCTTCTACTGTCTCTTCCTTTTCTGTCTTAGGAGATTTAGGCTCAGGAGTCTCAGGTTTTACAAATGTTTCTATGATGTGTGGAATTAAAACAATAGGTTCATCACCCGACTTTTTAAAGTTATAAAGATTTTCGGGTGCCTTTTTCAACACATCCACATCAGAGATACCTAAACCTGGTTTTGCTTTATACAAACGAGTGTCTTTTTGATTGTTGGTTAGAATTTTAAGAGTCTGTTCCGTTTGACCTCTTTTGTAATTTAGATCTTCCAATTCCTTGATCTTCGTGTAAGCTTCCGTCCTATCTTTCAAAACAATTTCATACTGAAGTGTTAGATCAAGATTCTTATCTTTTAAAGTCATGATTTCTTTTTGTTGTTCATAAATTCTTGTTTGAAGTTTGATTATTTCCAATTTCAGAACATTTTTCTCTTCTTCTTTTTCCTCAGCCAAGATTTTGTAGATGAAAGCCTGATCTTGATGTCCTTGTATTGTACTCCTTTGTTGTTTGAAATTTTCTTTTAATTTCAAAAACTCAGAGTTCATCAGATTAAGTTGGGACATCAAGTTCATTGCTTCATAATTATCATTCAAGAATTCAGAATTATCAGAATAGTCAGAATGAGAATTTACCTCAGAATCTGACTCATCATTCAGATGTGCCATTAAGTTGTAATGGACTTGAGTCAGATTTACTTTAGCAACCTCGGTCTCATCATCTTCAGAGTAGCCAAGCCATATCTCATCTTCTGCCTTTAAAGTTGTGCCCTTCTCCATTGCTTTTGCCAATTGAGCCTTTTTCTTGTAATACTCGTAATTCTTGACACGTTTTTCTGGGCAGTCCTTGATAAAGTGACCGGGCTTTCCACAGTTGAAACATTTGTCAGACTTTTCTTTCTCTTCTTTCTTTTCTTCTTTTCTCTCCTCTTTCTTCTCTTTCTCTTTCCTTTCTTCATAGCTGTCTTTATGCTTGCTGTACTTGTAGGAATCGAGCTTCGGCTTGTTGTAAAACTTCTTCCGACCAAACCTTTTATGGAAGCTTGAAGTCAGAAGTGCAAGATTTTCTGCAAATTCGTTCAATTCATCATCATCAGAATCATCTGGAGTATCATCCTCTGAACTGTCTGAACTGTTAACCATGCTGGTGATCAGTGCTTTCTTTTTCAAACTCTTTCCCGAACCAGAACTTGACTTAACTGTCTTTCCCTTGTCCTGAACTATTAAAGCCAAAGAGTCTTCTACCTTCTTTTGTTTCTCCTTTAACTGAAGCAACTCTTCGTTCACAGAAGCCTGCTCCTTTATCTTATCCTCATGTTGGTTTAAAGCACAGAACAAATCATTCAGCTTTTCTTCATCCATGTCTTTATTTATTTGCATTTGTATTATGTAGACATCCCACTCTAGCTGAAGATTCTTGATAAACTTGAAGTTTATTTCAGATTCAGACTTTTGAACTCCGTTCCTTCTCAAATAATTTAGAATGATGTTGTAACGATCATACACTTCCCTCAGAGATTCTCCTTCTTTTGCTTTGAATCCTTCATAAGCATTGATACTCTGATTCCTTTTAGTCTTGACAGATTTTGTTGATCCCATGAACTGTTTTTCTAGCTCATCCCAAATGTCCTTTGCTGATTCCCGGCTATCAACACGGTTGAAAATATCATTAGGGATGGCCATTATCAGAAATGTCAAAGCAATTGCATCCCTTTCCACTAACTCTCTATCAGTGCCACTGTATTGAATAGGATCTCTAGCTACAATTCTTTCTGGAATTTCAGGACTATTGTCAGTAGCTGGAATTCTTACAACTGTCACATGTGGAAAATGTGGACCATTAAGAATTGAATCCATTAATTTCTTATCTTGATTATTGAAGAAATTAATCATCCTTATCCTCCACTGTGGGTATTCATCAGCTTGAAGAACCGGTGGTTTGGATTTCGAACCCATGCTGAGTAGATCTCTAGACATGATTGTAACAGAAATATGATTTGAAATGATCGTTCAAGAAGTGCAGATTACACTCGGTGTGTAAAATTCAAAAATGATCAAATTTGAAACAACGGACAAAAATGATTAAGTACTCAAACTCGCATACCACTGAATGTCTTGAAACTCGCAGACCAATAAATTCGCACACAGCTGTTTCTAACAAACTCGCAGACCGAACGACTCGCAGAACATTGTTTCGAACAACTCGCAGACTGTGACGTGCGTGTTTGTAAAACTCGTAGATCGAAGAAACTCGCAGAATACTGTTTCGAACAAACTCGCTAGCTGAACCGTGCGCGTTTAAGAAACTCGCAGATGCTTACTTGCGCGTTTTATCAAACTCGCAAGCAAACTCGCAGATGAACGAAACTCGCTGATTTCGACTTGCGCGTTCTACGAACTCGCTAACTTCGACTTGCGCGTTTGAGACAATCTTCTTCATCTTGCGCGTTTCAAGATCTTGCGCGTTCTTGCAAAGAACTTGCGCGTTCTTGCGAAGAACTTGCGCGTTTTACAGATCTAACGCGTTCTTGGGTTTTCCTTGCGAGTTCTTCACCTGTTTGATCAAAAATCAAGTACAACTTGATTTCTGATTCTGCAAATCACACAATTAGTCCACGAAAACAAGCTAATCAAGATTACAACACTGAATTTGCAATAGAAACTAAAAATTACAGTGCTCAGATAGATTTACAGTGAACGACATCAACTTTTCTAAAAACCACCAATTTGATCAAATTGATCAATCTAGAGTGTGAATTAGTCTATGTGATCAGAACGAAAGTTGATCCTAATGATAAAACGTTCACAATCAAATCAATTTCTTGATTTAATTGTGCAAAACAAGACAACTAAAGATCAAATAGTGAAAAACCAACAGTCCGCCAAAAACTATTTAAAAAAAATCAAATTTGATCCAAATCTGCTTCTTCTTGTTTGCTCTGATACCAAATGATAAAGTCCAATCAAATCATAATAACAACACAATCAAGAACAATGAGAATCATAGAGGAAATCACATGTGTATTGATGTCACAAGTGATAGGTACAAGGGTTTCTTTCTCAAGGATTCTCTCAAAATGTTTACAATCAGGCTAGTTCTTCTTAATGAAAGCAAGGAAGACCTATTTATAGGTCAAACATGAAACAAAGGTAAACTAACAAAAGTCAACATAAAATGATCTAAAATAAAAAATACAATAACAATTGAAACAGGCACCTAGCCCATGCCAACTCTTGACATTACCCCACCAGCTACTCATTTTCTTCTCAACAAGAAAATGTTTCATTTTCAAAGGGGACGCAACACATATGCTATCTGATTTTCATTTGGAAAATCTAGATATTGAAAAGAAGGAAGTCTGCCCCACCTTCACACTTCACTAATGCACATTGAGTCTGTGTTTAACTACTTGTCTCAGTGGTTTACACTTTTTGAGCCTTATAAGCAATTATCATATGCTTCACTTATTCCATCACTTGCACGAACACACAAAGAATGTGTTTCTTTGTCATAACGTTCATAGAAATTACCTTTGTGGTGTTTCGATGATTGAATGGAAGCCCTGGGGGAGTGAACATCATAAAAGCTCCTTTATATTGTGTATTTGTTACACATAGTGGCTTTGTGTTACTGACAGGCAATTTTAACTGATTCATTTGTTGATTCAGGTGTTACCTTTCTATTTTGTCTGGATTTGCAAAGATCTAGATACTCATCTTTATGAATTGACGGATAATCAGTGGTTCTGTTTGCAAGATCAGTGGTGGAAGACATTTCTTGAAGAAAAGTTTTGATGAACTCTTTGCTCTTTTCATCAAAAAGGGGGAGAAGCGTCAACCAAGAAATGTGGAGATCAAAAGTTTTTGAAAGAATTTCTGAAGATATTCTGAAGATATGCTACATTGAAGAAATTTTCTTTGAAGATAATTTGCTGAAGCATTCCGAGCTGAAACTGGAGATAATTTCTTTCCAAGAGATATTCTCATCGCTTGGGGAGATTGCTATAAAGAGGAAGACTGCATTTTCTAAGCTTAAAGAATGATCTTGATCCAAAGGGGGAGATTGTTAATGCACATATTTATTGGATTCAAGATCATCATTATCTGAAGATGAAAATCTGAAGTCAAAGCTGATAAAATCGTCTCAATAAATAGTCTAGGGTCCTTTTGTAATAAATAGTCAAAGTATGTTTACGTATTTTCATATTTAGTCTTTGTTATTTGCTGTTGGGCCAAGCCAAGCCAAGCCCATTAGTCTATTTAGCCTAAGTATAAATTAGATTTGTTTTAGTGGTAATTAGGTTAGAGAGCTAATTGAGAAATTATTATTGAGAGGCTAGTTGTGGTTTGCGCCGTGGATACAGAGAGAGATAGAAGCAGAGATAGTTCGATTTCATAATCAAGAACAATTGTAATTGCTCAATTCGTTTGATTAATCAATACCAGGTTTGCATAATTGTGTTGGTTATATGTTTGCTTGATTGAATTGTTAATCACTGGGACACACAATTATCTTGAAGCTTTTGACCCAAAGAACACAATCTAAGACCCAACAAATTTCTTGGGATCACTTAATGCTAGGTTGAGGTTGGTAGCATTAAATGAAGGAGGAGGAGAGAAGAGGGAAGTGAAAATCGCCTAAGGAGAGGGAGAGAGCCGATCTACTTTTTGAGTGTGATAAATGAGAGTGTTTTACCCTAAAAACGACTTTAATGAGTTGTCTCTTCATCCCCGCTCGCGATTGTGTCCCTGCGACTATGCCACGGCATTGTCACCGGGCATAGTCGCCCGTGTTACCCCAGTCTCGTTACAGATGTGACGAGAAAACCACCCGCGACTATGCTATGGAATAATCGCCGGGCATAATAGCCCCTTTTCCCCCACCTACTGTTCGATGGTTGCGATAGTGACACCAGTGGCTATGCCACGACATTGTCGCACGACTCCCCTGTCCCCTCTCGAACTCCTCTCGCTTTCTAACGTCACACGATCGTATTACTCGAGATCGAAGGTAAGGTCTCAACAACGTAACTTTCACAAGTTCCAATTTCCAATCGCAAATACACACAGTCACATATACATTTAATACGTTCATGCACACACATAAAAAGGATACATCATTTAAGCACATAAACACATACAGTATGAGTGTCTAGATCGGGACACGTGAAACTACATAAAGTGGTGACTCAAAGAGACGAATCCTATAAAGATGTAAACTCTACAAGTTTTCTTACGGAAGGTTACTTAGGAGTTATGAAGCTTACTCGCGGAATTTGGGGTGTTACATTACTAAATCAGCGTCATCAACTTTCATAAGACTTTGTTTCAATATTTTGAGAGGTTGTCTTCCAACTTCAAATTCCACAGGAAAGTTATGTTTCCAACAATTTCTCTTCAACAAAGGAATCTGCACAGTATCCTATGCCAACAATGTCAAAGTCTTATCTGTACAAGTGATCAAATATTGATAAATATGTCAGTGATGTGAAATTTGGTGAAGTTTAAGAACAGATGAGTTCTTTTGAAGACTTGGTTAAGTACATGAAGGAAGATCTTACTAAATATCATCAACAAGCATGTAAAGCTCACTCTCAAGGTTTGAAGTGGAAAAACATGATGGCTCTGGTGATTCAGATCATCATGAGGAGGGGAAAAGAGTTAAAGTGGAAAGTGAGCCAGCCTAATATGAGAAGGTAGTTAATGTTGATGATTGTTGCTTGTGAAAAAGATGTTGGTACTAATGATGTTTACAGAGGATGTTGAGTTAAAAGGATCTAGAGATATAAAAAAGCTTGGTTCAGATGAAATTAATGCTGAGAATGTGGTATTTGTAAGCATGGTGATTTGCCCCGCCCTATTCGGGGTCGGGGATCCCTGAGATGTTGGAAACTGGGGTCGGGTAATATATTTCCCAACCCCCACGTCTAGAGGTGTAAAAAATAACCAAAACCGAATAACCCACCCGAACCGAATGAAATTTAGGTTAAACAGTTTCGGGTTAAACGGTTCGGTTAACCGAATAAGGATCCTTATTCGGTTCGATTTTCAGTTAATTTTTTCATAATTCGGTTAAACCGAATAACCCGAATAACACATTCTACTAATATTTTATATATTGCATGTTTATAAAAAATAAACCTAAGACATGTTATACTATTATTATTTTACATATTTTATTGATATATAATGTTTTTTTATTGAGAGTAGATAATGTTTTTTTATATTACATTTTATGCTTGAATAACATCGTCGCATGAACAAAAATAATGTCATATGGTAGAAATAGGTTTTGATAGATGGTGTATTTTACTTAATATAAGTCAATTGTTGAGTATGAATGTATGATACAATTATATATTATAAGCAACATATACTTGATTTAAAAACATTATTTGAGCAAATGTCCAATGAAAAAATATAAATCCTTATTCGGTTTTACTGGTTACCGAACCGAATAACCCGAATCCGAATAACCCGAAATCGATTAAACCGAACCTTATTTGGTTTAGTTATCGGTTAGTTTTTAAAAAGCTTGGAAACCGATTAACCCGAACTGAATAAACCGAAAACCGATTTAACCGACCGAATAACACTCCTACCCACGTCCCCATATGTGTGTGTGTATATATATATATATATCAATTAAAATTATATTTTTTTTAATATGCATTATATAATATATTATATTTTTCAACTAATTTTGAACAACTTTTTGTTGAATCAGGGATGGACTGGGGATAGGCCCAACAAAAACCGGGGAGGGGATTCGATTTCCTGTACCCGCTGGGGCCAGGGTCAGGGATACAGGGTAGTGAAACCGGGGCCGAATATTGCATTCCCCGCCCCATCTCTGCCCCATTACCATGCCTAGGTATTTGATGAAGAGGAAATACAGAATACTGACGAGTTGGTTGATAATGATATTTTAGATGAAGAGGTTTTCCAAAATGTTGCCAGAAAGTTGATCTTTGATGATGAGGAGGAATTGATTAAACCATAAGAAATTGTTAATGTTCATGAGGGTGCAATTGTTGGTCCTATGGTGCTTAACAAGTTTGTAGAAGGGGGGGGGGGGTTGAATACAAACACAAGATTTAAAGTTTAATAAATTGTTTATTGATAAATCAAATACAATTTACAAGTTTGTTGCAGAATAAGATTAAGACAGACTCAATCTAAACAAACTTAAGAAACACTAAGATGGTTGCACAAGAAATTCAGAGAATGGGGGATTAAGAGATATAGAAAACAAGGGTTTCTATATGGGGTTAAAGAATTGAGCACACTTCAGATGAAGGGGTGATCTTCCTATTTATACCCTATGCATTAAATGCATGGCAGGGCACTTTACACGTGGCGTTCACTGATTGGCTTTGGGAGTCTGACTTTTGGGAGACATGCTTTCGGTCGGGCAAGGAACAGTGTAGTTGACAGAGGTGTTGTACGAATTGTGGCAGAGACATGTCCGTTCTGTCATATCGTACTAAGTTGTGCAAGGAGAGACAAAAGGAAACTTGAGACATAAGCTAAGTGATCATTCAATCGCTGAGTATCTCTTTCTTCAAAGATATCAAGAGTTCAGCGATCGCTGAAGCTTATCCTTATGTTCCTTCGCGTATAAGTAGATTCGTCTTTGCTTCACTGATATCCGTATCAGGTCACTAGTAGACTTGTCTTTGTTCAGCAGCTTCGTCTTCGATTCAGCTATGAACATTTGTTGACGCGATACTTGTCTTCAGGGATTACATTACTGTTTACATCAGAAACTATCAGTGATACTGAACAGACTCAGTTTGATCACTGATAGTGAAACACTAATACATACTAGATGTTTATAAGAAGACTATCAGCGATACTGAACAGACTCAGTCTGATCGCTGATGATGAAACACTAATACATATTAAACGTAATTTTCACTAAGTATAGAAAAGGGTCGTTATCAAATCACTGAGAGAGTTTGGATCAACAGCAATCATTAATGTTGATCAAGAGGCTCCAGATATTCATTTTCAAGAGGGTCAGTTCTTGCAATTGGTTCAGACTATTCTATTTCAAAGTTTTGTGAATTCTGATATATTATTTGATGTTGTTGTTCATAATCCTTTAACTGATATTGAAGCCAGGTTGTTTGGTCATCTTCCCTGATTCACTACAATAGTTGATTATCTCATTATCAGAGAATATAGAGACTCTATTGTGATACCATGAATAACAATTCCATATCTCAAAGAAACAATAGTGGATCAGATATTCTCTCAGGAACAAATGTTTGTGGAACCAGATGTGATAGTATATTACTTGATGTTTTCTGAACAAACTAAATTGATTTATATATGTATGTTGATGAGGATGGACAATAAGAGGAATTTTTGCTGGAACAAGTTGTTGATGGTTCAAGTCTTAAAAAATATCAAATGATGTATTTGGAGTTTCTATCCAGATTCAAGCAGAGTAGTGAAAAGGCTAAATGGAGGTTGCTTGAATAAAAACATTGAATGTTTTGAAAAGAACCAATTTTATTTGGTGGAATACTTAGCAGTAACAGTTCTGAGAAGTGATGGATCAACTTGTCTAATTACAAATACAGTGCTGTACAATCTGAAGTTACAAGATCAACTGTATTTGCTGAAACATTTCAAAAATAATAGATGAACTAGTATTTGAGTTTGAAGTCAAAAGAATCATGGGCATTTATCTGAGGAATTTTGCTCTCTATGACTTTCAAACAGCAATTAGAGACATTTAGAGTTGTGTAATCTGAAAAGGCCAAACAAAAGATGTGAAGACAACTCTATTAATGCAATGAGATTTACCAGTTTTCCAGAGATTGCATTCACTTTTTCAAATGGCAATTCAGTTCAGATGTTCAGAATTTATGAGATTCTAAAGTTCTCTTCTGATACTCTGAGATGGTTCCATGATAGAATGAAGATAGTGACTACTTGTGATAAGTTTCTAAAAAGTTGAATTTATGAAGAGAGTAGAAGAAATATTGAAGCTTAGAGAGCTTGTGAAAGAATGTTTCAAACTAAACTTGGATGAAACCAATTCAAAGAAGGCTTGCCCACAAGATATGTCTATGCTTGATGAGTTCTCAATTATTATTGATTTGGAATAAATCATTAAGAAACAACAAAAAAATTCAAAGTGAAATGGTATTGAGAAAAGTGAAGCAACTGTTAAGCAAAGTGAAGTGGTTCTTGATGAAGCAGTTGTTGAGCAAAGTGAAGTTGTTATTGAGCAACGTAAGGCAGTTGTTAAGCAAAATGTACAATTGTTGAGAGAAGTCAATAGGATGTAGAAAATGTGAGTTTCGATGATTTCAAGGTCAAGTTTGATAATATGTAAATTAGCTCATGAGATTCAACCTCTTGATTATATTCTTACAACTTTTCTTAAAGAGTCAACAACTCACAAAGTTATATACTCCTTATTTCTGAAGAAGAAAGATCAATATCTTGTTGTTCTGTACTCAAATTTAAAGATTGTTAAGCTCAAAGATGTAAAGATCAGAACCTTTTAGTGTAACGAATATCCTCAGTTTGATATGGTTAGAGAAGATCAGAAATATTATACATTCTCTAAAGCAGATTTTCCACATCTGAATTGGTTTGATCTTTGGGATTTAAGAAGTTAGTTAGTTCCAATTAAGGAAAGGCATATTAGTTCAGAATAGCATTGGTGGCAGTTAGATTGGCAACGACCAGAGTGGTAAGATATGCAGTTCATATTGATTTTCATATTTCTTTTGAGATGCAATGTCCAAAAGTAAATTTGACTGCACCTATGAGGAGCTTTGAAAGGATTGAAGATGTTAAGATTGGGCATGTTGTAAATGTACCTGAAGATGGTTTGATATACAAGCAGAGAAAAAGAAATGTACATTCAGAGCTAATGAATGTGCAAAGTATAGTTCTGAAACTCTGGATTTATTCAAAAATGGTTTGAGCAAAAGCTAAAGAAGAGAACCAGAAACTTACCAGAATTAAAGGTTCAATAAATGCACATCTAAAGCTTAGAGAGCTTATCTTCATAAAGTTTCTTCCAATTGTCCAAGAGTATCTTTGAACACAAATGGGGGGTGAGATTATAAGTCCTACTTTTAATGTTGGTTCAAAGATTACCAAGTATTAAGTCTGAAGTGAAGGTTCACATTTAAGCTCATAAATCTAAAGAAGAAGAAGGGTCATAGATCTGAACGTGAAGGATCAGAGATTTGAAGAGAAGTTTTCATATCTCTGAAGACTCTATTAATATTTGGTGCTTATATGTGATTCTTCAGATCTTATACAAGGGAAACTCTTACCATACTAGCACACGTGGCTCAGTCTAATTAGTTTGTATTTCACAGTCATTTATATTTAGTGTTCCATTTGTTGTATATATACCTTTCTAGAGAGGTCGTTAGTAGAGTACATACATTGTGTAAGCTTTTGACAGTTAATTTAGTTGTACATATCTGAATATTTCTCTCTCTAGATTCTCTCTTTAATTCTGGTAATCATTCAAGATCAATACATATGACATTAGGTCCTTAGTTTGTGTTCTTATTATGATTCTATTGTTTACATTGCTATATTAGATCTATTAGGGACTCACAAAAACCCCTTTGTAAACCATTGCATTCTAAGAGGAGATAGGGAGAAAATTGCAAAATACCCCAAATGCCCTTTATTTAAATTGTTTAATCAAAATTATCATAATTACTAATTTCATAACTTAACCATTGATTTAATAAGTTTGTGGTTTGTATTGGATCTTATAGACCTCACAAATTGGAAGATCTCAAATGAAGGCAATATATATATATATATATATATATATATATATATAGGGTTGGGTTATTTTGTTAACCCAATTTATTGTACTAGCCTTATTAACCCAAATAACAACAATTGATCTTAACATTCACGGTGGAGATTAATCAGGCCTAAAAAAATTAATTATAAAATAGTAAATTGAGTAATTAATATAATGAACATGTGTGTTTGGGGGTATTTGGGAAACCCCATTTTTTTTACAATTTGTACCCCTCGCATTAAACATAAAGATAGTGTATCCCTTTCATTATTGTTCATATCTATTCATATCAGGCCAATAATGATATTTCATAAATGTGCATGACACATGATTGGTTTCATAGTTGTTCATGTTTCGGACATTCAACTGATGAAACCATTCATGTGAAAGTACATTAGTGGTTTCATAATTGTTTATGTTTGGTAAATTGAACAATATTGACCCAATTTCTTAAAACCCCAATGTTTGCATAGTCGGTGTGTGAGCTGGTTAAACCATCCAACAACAATCAAATTTAAAACCACAAGGCTTGTGGCGTACTGGTTACGGCCTGTGGGGGATGTGGTGGGATATCCCATCCACCCCAGGTTCAAATCCAGGCGTACGCATCCTGTGGCCACTGGGTTTAATCTCAGGGCTGCATGCTTTCGCAGTCGGTTGCTTTGCCAAGGGACTAGTCTGGGCCATAGGCCCAGGACACCCTTTACAAAAAAAAACAATCAAATTTAACATCTTTTAATTATTGTTCATATGTCTTCATCTCACTCCACTAATGTCATTTCATATATGTTCATAACACATTTTTGGGTTCATAGTTGTTCATGATTGGTAAATTGAGAATGAACTAATAAGAACATATAGAGAAGTCGAGACCCACTTGAAAAGAACAAGGAATCACAGCGAGAACATTTGATTGCCTCATAGAAGTGCAAACAAAATCCAGACCCGAAGTCAGGCATGAGACATAATACAATCAAATGTTTTGCTATTAAATTGATCACAAACCTGCCATTGATTTTTTATAGTCTCATACTCTGACTTCATAACAGCCATAACATGTTGTCTTTCAGCATATGTAGAGTAATGTGCATAATATCCCAATAGAAATGCCAAATCTGACATCATGTGTGGTCGAAAGTTCATTTCAGCCTCATTAACAACACCATCAAACATGAATCGTGAAGATTTTTTAAAATTAATACTCTGGCTAAAATCAAGGTTCAATTTGTAAGTCCTCAAATAAATGAAGGTTACAAATATCTAAATAAAAAATTCCAATCCTACCCCCATTTAATTATTACACATGGATTGCAAACCAAGACTCAAGATGAATTCCTATTGGTTATAGATGGTTTGTAAAGTTAATACAAAATGTATGGTTAACAAAATAACTTCCCTATATATATATATATATATATATATAGGAAACCACGAAAAAATGGATGAAAAGGTATATCAATATGGATGTCAAATGAGAAAAACATGATCGTTTTTTGGTGTAATTTATTTCGCTTGAGTTTTGTTTAGTTTTCGTCTTTTTTTCAAATAAAAAGATAGAAGAATGGGTTTTTTAATTTAAAAAATATTGTTGTAACTGCCTATTTAATCACATATATTAGATCAATGAATTTAACGATTGATAAAATGTTTTTTAGTTTTTCATTTATTTAGGGTTTTCCCCTGAACTTCCCTATATATATATATATATATATATATAGTCGTAGGTTTAAATGAGAAGTGCTAAATATATGAGAAGTAGATAAATAACCCTAGCCCTTCATACGGTCAAGATCGGATTTGACTGATCAAGAATTGCGGCTTTGACTGGTCAAAATTTGCGGCTATGCCAAAAATAGAGGGGTAATTTCGTAACTTTTACAAATAGGCGACAAACGGATTCATATGTTATGAACCCGTGTGATTCACATATAAACTATATGTTTATATGTGAACCCCTGTAATTCACATATGAATTGTTTTAACTGATTCACATATAAACTAATTGATTGATTCACATATGAACTAATTAACTGATTCACATATGAACCCGTAGGTTCATATGTGAATCAGTTATATAATCACATGTGAACTAATCAACGGGTTCACATATGAGCTTGTTTGTCGTCTATTTGTAAAAGTTACGAAACTACTCATCTATCTTCTGCAGACCATGCGAAAAATTATCCGGTGCTTCACAGTCAAATAGACCTGCCAAACATGTCGTGTCGGGTCGGGTTCAAAGTTAAATGGGTTGAGAGTGTCTAACCCTAACCCGGCCCGTTTAATTAACGGGTCATAAAATCCCAACCCTAACCCGATCCGCCTAACCCGTTTAACATTTATAAACCTAAAAATTAAAAATCGAAAATTCATAAAAAAAAGTACAACTCCAAAATTCAAATGAAAACATTAGAAATTCAAATTTTATAGTTCAAACTTATAAGTTCTAATCAAATCTAAAACATTAAAAATCCAAAGCATTAAAAAGAAAACTTAAAATATTTATATATATATATATCAACGGGTTATTCGGGTCATTTTCGAGTTGAAATTTTTGACTCTAACCTTACCTGTTTAATTTTCATGTCGTGTCATGTCAACCCGTTTACTTAAACGGGTTGAAATATATTAAACAAACCCGTTTATTTCATGTCGAGTTCGTGTCGGGTTAGCATGTCGTGTCAGTTTTTGCCAGGTCAACAGTCAAAGTCGCAAATGTTGACTAGATGAAGGGCTAGGATCATTTCTCCACTTCTCATACGCTTAGCGTTCCTCTCTCTCTCTCTCTCTCTCTATATATATATATATATATATATATATATATATATTGATACTCAATAGTCCCTAACAATTATAGTTAGTAAGTAGCTCAACCCAAATCCAATCAATCAATATATATATATATATATATAAAAAAGAAGGATTAGGAAAGAGAGTTAAGAGGATGCCTCCATGGCCATTTATCATTTTTCTCCTATTTTTGAATTATTTTTAAATAGTCTTCTCACATTAAATACAATGACTTTTCATTTTTTTTTCATTTTAATCAAAATAAAAATCATTAATATAACTAAAAATCTAAATTATTTACCTTAAATTTTATTTTTAATAACAATTATTTAATTATTTTTGTTTTATTATTTTAAATTTCAAATATTTTTTATTTACAATATCCCAAATTAAATTGAATAAACCAACAATATTTATAAATATTTTTTTTCTTCTTAATAAGCCAACATCAATCATCAATATATATATATATATATATATATATATATATATATATATATATATAAAAGAAGGATTAGGAGAGAGAGTTAAGAGGATGCCTCCATTGCCATTTATTTTTTTTCTCCTATTTTTGAATTATTTTTAAATAGTATTCTCACATTAAATGCAATGATTTTTAATTTTTTTCATTTTAATCAAAATAAAAATCTAATTTATTTACCTTAAATTTTATTTTAACTTTAATAAAATTATTTAATTATTTTTGTTTTATTATTTTAAATTTCAAATATTTTTTTTATTTATAATATCCCTAACTATCATCAATATATATATATATATATCATCAATATATATATATAAAAGAAGGATTATGAGAGAGAGTTAAGAGGATGCCTCAATTGCCATTTATCATTTTTCTCCTATTTTTGAATTATTTTTAAATAGTCTTCTCACATTAAATGCAATGACTTTTCATTTTTTTTTTCATTTTAATCAAAATAAAAATCATTAATATAACTAAAAATCTAAATTATTTACCTTAAATTTTATTTTATTTTTAATAACAATTATTTAATTATTTTTGTTTTATTATTTTAAATTTCAAATATTTTTTATTTACAATATCCCAAACTAAATTGAATAAACCAACAATATTTATAAATATATTTTTTTTCTTAATAAGCCAACATCAATCATCAATATATATATATATATATATATATATATAAGAAGGATTAGGAGAGAGAGTTAAGAGGATGCCTCCATTGCCATTTATATTTTTTCTCCTATTTTTGAATTATTTTTAAATAGTATTCTCATATTAAATGCAATGATTTTTCATTTTTTTTCATTTTAATCAAAATAAAAATCTAATTTATTTACCTTAAATTTTATTTTAACTTTAATAACAATTATTTAATTTATGAGAGAGAGTTAAGAGGATGCCTCCATGGCCATTTATCTTTTTTCTCCTATTTTTGAAATTATTTTTAAATAGTCTTCTCACATTAAATGTAATGATTTTTCATTTTTTTTTCATTTTAATCAAAATAAAAATCTAATTTATTTACCTTAAATTTTATTTTAACTTTAATAACAATTATTTAATTATTATTGTTTTATTATTTTAAATTTCAAATATTTTTTTATTTACAATATCCCTAACTATCATCAATATATATATATATATAAAAGAAGGATAAGGAGAGAGGGTTAAGAGGATGCCTCCATGGCCATTTATTTTTTTTCTCCTATTTTTGAATTATTTTTAAATAGTGTTCTCACATTAAATGCAATGACTTTTCATTTTAATCAAAATAAAAATCATTAATATAACTAAAAATCTAATTTATTTACATTAAATTTTATTTTATTTTTAATAACAATTATTTAATTATTTTTGTTTTATTATTTTAAATTTCAAATATTTTTTATTTACAATATCCCAAACTAAATTGAATAAACCAACAATATTTATAAATAAAAAAAAATTCTTAGTAAGCCAACATCAATCATCAATCAATATATATATATATATATATATATATATATATATATATATATATAGTGTTTGGTTCATTTGAGAAATGGTAAATATACGAGAAATAGAGAAGTAATCCTAGTCATTCATATGGTCAAGATCGGATTTGACTAGTCAAATATTGCGGCTTTGACCGGTCAAAAGTTGCGCCTTTGACTGGTCAAAAGTTGCGGCTATCCCAAAAATAGAAGGACAATTTCGTAAATTTTACAAAACACACGGGTTGTGTTCATATATGAACATGTATAATTCACATATGAACTATATGTTCATATATGAACCTTTCTGATTCATATATGAATCAGTTGAACTAACTAACAGATTCATATATGAACCTTTGTGATTCATATATGAACCTTTGTGATTCATATATGAACCTTTGTGATTCATATATTTCCTTCTTTCCCTCTCAATTTCCTTCTTTCCCCTTTATTTCTATACTCTATTTTGCCTTCACCACGACTAATCTTTCTCAATCTTTCTCGGCAATCTACTCGCTAGGTCTTGCTGTAGAGATCCATGGAAGATAGAGCATTCATCATCGAGAGGCATGACGAACCTTTCTCGACAATCTACTCGTTGGGTTATAGGCTATGTTCAACATGGATATGTTAACGAAGCAGTAATCTTGGTTGAGAAGATACGATCCATGGGCACAATACCAAATTTGGTCACTTGGAATACGCTAATCGCATGTTTTTCAGAAGCCAACAATGATTCAAGTACTTTTTCAATTGATGCAAGAAACATGTATTGATGGTGATGTGGTTTCTTGGACTTCACTCATCTCTGGATTCGTTCATAATTTC
This sequence comes from Arctium minus, assembly GCA_954870635.1. Taxonomy (NCBI): domain Eukaryota; kingdom Viridiplantae; phylum Streptophyta; class Magnoliopsida; order Asterales; family Asteraceae; genus Arctium; species Arctium minus. Next base: position 113,636,938 of record OX941080.1, on the reverse strand, counting down.
TGAAATCGTGAAGCTTTTGATTCGTTCAAGAAAATCTTGTTTACTGGGATGCATCAAATTTCCACTACAATTAGTTCCCTCTTGCCTTTTGCCCGTTTGTTCGATTCTTGCATATTCTACATGTGGGAAGCAGATTCACGAATATTCATTGGTAATTACGGTGGACAAAGATGTCTTTGTTCGTAGCATACTTATAGACATGTACCCAAAATGTGGCTTCATGATTTACGAAGCTAAAACACTTTTCAAGAACATTCCTAAAAGAACCACGATCACTTCGAACTCCATGATATTCGGATTCACGAATCATGGACATTGTAGTGAAGCGATTGCATTATTCAATCAAATGGTTGACGAAAAAACGAACTTGATCACCTAACTTTCAACGCAGCTCTGACTGCATGCAACTAATCTGGAATGGTCGAACTTGGCAACCTAGGTTTTTTTTAACTTTTATCATTTACATTTATAGGTTGTTATACTTTGTTTTTTATTGTGTTGCAGCATCGAAGCATCTATCCTCGAGAGGCCTTCATATACATTTTCTTTTATCACTCATGCTTTTAAATTTATCAGACTTGCATACTTCTTTAGTCTTTCGGGGTTCTATTTTTATTCTTGTGTTCACACTTTTACTACTTTTTCTTTACTTAATTTAGAACAATGAATTGGATTTCTGTTTCATATGTTACAGGTTTTATCTTTATTTTGGCTATTGCTGGAGTCTCAATTTTCCTAATGCAAAGTTGAAGTTATTTGGGATTGGGGGCTGTGGAGTTTAAAGAATTTTGGTGTTGGGTTGCTCTTTAATGGTTCAATGCTTACAAGATGTTGGTGTTGATGTAACATTGGCTATTGCTATCAGGTGATTCGGTAACCATATACTAGGCTTATTTAGTTTGTGGGCTTCTGACATTCAAGTTCTCAAAAAGACTAGCTTATGGCTTACCAAATATAGTTTTTTCGATAAGCTCAAAAAATAAGCTAGCTGAGGGATTAATTGACTTTTCTCAACTTAGAGGGCATCTTTTCAATCTTTTCTAGAATAGTATATGATGAAATAATAAAACTAACCATTTAGAATAGTAAATCTATCTAAACTTTAACCCTCAAATCTTTACTAATAATAGTAAAGATGATTATATTATATAATTGTCAAATTGCTTTACTTTGCTTTGGCTTAAGCATGATGTCTTGATTGCTAAGCTTTTTTTCTTAATGCCATATAGAACCTACCATTCACATAGATTTTAGAAGAACAACATAATCGAATCTTACTGTTCATTGAAAGCAATACCTCTAATTTATACAAACTAAAATTGATCTATATTTGGGATGCTGTTGAATAAGAATTAACCAATTTCCTATTCTACCCATACACTAAGCGGTTGCTTACCAAACTTTTACCGGGTAAGTGTTTACATGAGTCACTTACCTTACCGGTTAGCATCACAAGGACCGGGAATCTTACCCGGCAGGAGGCATAGAAAGGACTGGGAATCTTACCCGGTAAGTGGGTGCGATAACTCTTGCCAATAAGTTATCCGGTAGGAGGCGTAGCAAGGACCGAGAATCTTACCCGGTAAGTGAGTGCGAGAACTCTTGCCAGTAATTTATCCGATAGGAGGCGTAGCAAGGACCAAGAATCTTACCCGGTAAGTGAGTGCAAGAACTCTTGCCGGTATGTTATCCGGTAGAAGGCGTAGCAAGGACCGAGAATCTTACCCGGTAAGTGAGTGTAATAACTCTTGGCGGTAAGTTATCCGGTAAGAGGCATAGAAAGGACCGAAAATCTTACCCGGTAACCAACAATAGCTATCACTGCCTAAGGACTTGATAATTCCAAGGAAGCCAGTTTGGTTTGCATATTAAATGATCTTGAAACCATTATCCAAACTGTGAAACTCTTGACACATGTTTATTTGGTAACACCTCCTAATAACTTACATGAATGCAATGCACAAATGTATGAAGGATTATAAGCAACTCATGAATACTTGATCTTCCTTCATGAAGACTCAAAAGACCTTAACTGAGTCCATCCCTTGACACATAAAAAATGTGAAGGAGCTTTTATTAGATTCAGGGTTATACATACCAGAGTGTACTAACAACCGTTGTAATGAAGCTGAATTATCTACAACACCTGAATTTTCTGAGTTTGAGCTGTTTTGATAGGGATGAAGTTGCTATCTTTCAATTTCTTGCCCATATATTTTTGATTCGGCTGTTGAAGTTGAAACATAAATAAATGGTAAATACTCCTTCAGTGGATCATCTGCTTGAAAATTTTGCTATTTTCCATTTGGTACATAAAGTTGGGTCGTGCCTAGATTAGGTTTGGTGGCCAAAAGTTGATTTATTGGTCTTAGGGGGCCGTTTACCAAACGTTTACCCGAGTAAGCGTTTACCGAGTCACATTATCTTACCGGAAAGATATGATAATGACCAAGAATCTTACACGGTAAGAGCGAGGCAAAGACCAAGAGTCTTACCCGGTAAGTGAAGACGATGACTCTTATCATGGTTAGCACTTAGCGGGTAAAGTGTTGCATACGATACCTTTTTGGTGGACTAAAATCTTACCCGGTAAGTAAATAATAGTGTTGAATTTTACCCGTAAGCGTTTACCGAATAAGTGTTTGGTAAACGACCACTTAGGCGATCTGAAAAGAGGGTGTGGGTTGTCTATGGAGGAAATTTTCATTTGGGAAATTAGATTTACATAACTATGCCTTTTTTATTTTAATCGTTGGAAGATTATCTTTTTTACAAAAAAAATTTAAAAATACATGAATTTCTTTTTGTTTAGGAAAATATATGAATAAATATAATTTGTTTTCATTGTTGATCTTTCAACCAAGATTGATATGTTGTAGGGAGTATCTAGCTTGCTAGAAATTTAATTCAACCACATCGGGACATTTTTTTATAATTGGTCTTTAGCTTTGTGTAATGCATGTCAATGTAATACAAGAAAACTCCAAATTTCACATTTGTAGAACTAATCAATTAAAATAATTTACATTTAAAACACTTCTGATACATTCTTTCACCTTAATTGACAAATTACATTTAACTTTAACTTATTCGCATATTCATTGTGCCTTATTTGCGTTCTTCGGTTTTTCTATAAATTTATGTTATACATATTTGGGTCTTTTTTTTACTTTTCTTTGCAATTTTGGGTTTCTTTAATAATGTGTTCTCCGTTGTACATTTCTCTTATTTTACTTCTGTTGTATAGTCGGTCAGATTTGTTGGTCCCGGAGGTGCTTAACAAGTTTGTAGAAAGGGGGGGGGGGTTTGAATACAAACACAGAAATTAAAGTTTAATAAATTGTTTATTGATAAATCAAACACAATTTACAAGTTCGTTGCGGAATAAGATTAAGACAAACTCAATCTAAACAAACTTAAGAAACACTAAGATGGTTGCACAAGAATATAGAGAAAGGGGGTTTTAGAAGTATAGAAAACAAAGATTTCTATATTGGTTCAAGAATTGAGCACACTCTCAGATGGAGAGACGATCTTTCTATTTATACCCTATGCATTAAATGCATGGCAGGGTACTTTACACGTGTCATTCAGTGATTGGCTTTGGTAGTCTGACTTTTGGGAGACATGTTTTCGGTCGTATCATGAATAGTGTAGTTGACAGAGTTGTTGTATGATTTGTGGCAGAGATATGTCCGTTCTGACACATCGTACTGGTTGTGCAAGGTAAGACAAAAGGAAACTTGAGGTATAAGCTTTGTGATCGATTGATCGCTGAATATCTCTTTCTTCAGAGATAAAAAGAGGTTCAGCAATCGCTGAAGCTTTTCCTCATGTTCCTTCGCGTATAAGTAGAGTTGTCTTTGCTTCACTGATATCCGCATCAGGTCACTAGTAGACTTCTCTTTGTTCAGTGACTTCGTCTTCGATTCAGCTATGAACATATGTTGACGCGAGACTTGTCTTCAGGGATTACGTTACTGTTTACATCAAAACTATCAGCGATAACTGAACAGACTCAGTCTGATCACTGATAGTGAAACACAAATACATATGAATGTTTGTAAGGACTATCAGTGATAACTGAACAGACTCAGTCTGATCGCTGATGGTGAAACACTAATACATATTAAACGTAATTTTCACTAAGTATAAAAGAGGGTCATTATCAAATCACTAAGAGAGCTTGGATCAACAAGATTCTTGATCCTTAATAAATTAGTGATCATTATTACTGTAACACCCTAAATAAATCATCGAACAAAAATTCGAGAATTCGGCAAATATGACATCTAAAATACGAGGGTCCAAACACCCTGTAAAATATACTTCCAAAAGAATCACATCCCAACAAACAAGACAACTAGAACCCTAAATAATCGGGTTATTTTGCATCATAAGGTTTAAAATAAAATAACGGGACATCAATAATACAACGACCTACTTAATCTAAGATTAATTCCAATCTAGATTAAAATGGGCGTTGCGAAATCGCTATGAACTCTCTTCACAAAAATCCCCAAAAGACCGGCACTTCAAGATCTCCTATGTGCTCGGTAGACAAGTCGACGTCCTAATTTCCTCTACGGGTAAGATCTGTGAGGAAATCAACAACCATAACAAGTGCTAGGACAAGGCCAAGTGAGATCTCAAAGTTACAACGATTACAACATAAAGATATAAACAATTGTTAGCTCCAAATCTTATGTTTGTTAAAGTGTTGAAAATACCCAAGTCCTATTTCAGAGGACTTCCAAAGATAGACTTCAGAGGACGAAGACTTCAGAGGACAAACCTGCCTCTGAAGTACTTATCAGAGATTGCAACTTTCAGAAGAAGACATCAGAGATGGCTTCATCAGAGGCTCTGAAGACAACGTCAGAGCTCTGAAGACATTCTCTCTGAAGATGACGCTGAAGACTCCTGAAGTATCAGAACAGATAACCAATCAATTAGTGATAAGATTTACTTTATAGAGTAGGTTACTGTTCAAGCATGTCTTAAGCTTACCTTAGGTAAGACACTGTTCAAGCATGCTTCTATTTGTCAGAATAGTACACTGTTTACTTTATGGTCCTATAAATAGGACCATCACTCCTTTGACAAAAGTGTGCTTTTTGATATCTTGTATAAGAAGAATCAACTGAATATATCTCACGAAGATCTTGTTCTTTCTACTTGCTTTATATATGAACTGTGATATTTGAATCTGCTTTTGATATTAAACTATATTGCTTCCGCTGGTTATACTCTTGTTGTTTATATCATTATTGTTATAAGATTAAATCTGGGATCCAACAATTGGTATCAAAGCCTCCTTTGTTTTCTAAACAAAGAAAGATCATATCTGCATACTCGGATAGATTTAATTCTTACTGATTCAAGCTTTTATAATCTGTGCATGTTTGTGTAAACCCTGGTTTATTAAACTTCATATGCTCCAGATTTAAAAGTAAATCACAGTTACATCATTTAAATAGAAAGATATTCATAGAAAAGCATCAGTTCTTCAAATCTTCATCTTTTCTTCACAAAAATGGCAAACTCAAACATAAGTGCCATTTATACAGCCGGATCATTAACCAAACCTCCTACACTTCTAAGGGATGAATATCCTCAATGGAAGATAAGGATGGTAAATTTCTTAGAAGGCATGGACAGGGATCTGTTAAGATCAGTGAACGATTGACCTCACCAACCAATGGTGTTGGTACCAAGAGTTCCAGCAACAGAAGATACTGCTGAAATCCCTGCTTACTATGAAAAGAAAACTTCAAACTTTACGAATGAAGAAACTAACATGATGGATAATGATTCAAAAGCTGTTAGATTACTTATAATGGCCATTCCCAATGATATCTTCCAAAAACTTGATTCTTGCGTGACTGCAAAAGAGATATGGGATCAGTTGTTAAATCAACTTGAAGGAGGCCTACAAACTCAAAAGAACAAGAGAAATCTTTGTATCAATGAATATCATGATTTTCATGCATTACCCGAAGAAACCTTATATCAAACACACTCAAGGTTTAACATCCTCATTAACAAATGCAGAAAATTTGGGGTCATGAGAACAAAAGAAGAAAACAATGTTCTCTTTCTTAAAAGTCTAAATGAAGAATGGTCACAACTGTCAATGTCGATACAAGCCAATCAAAATCTTGAATCATGGTCATTGACTGACATTTATGGTACCTTGGTAGCACAGGAAAAAGAAGTTGTTAAACAAAAATCAAAAACCTCTTTAGGTGGTCCACTTGCACTCATGTCAAAACAGAAGGGTGTATCACAAGAATGCAGAAATGCAGAAAAAGACAATTGTTCAAAAAGGGAATCTAAAAGAAAATCCAAAAAGGTTCTGATGTCTGAAGAAGTTGAACACTCAGATTCTGACTCAGATGATGACATCAATGCCTTTTCCAAATCTCTTGCATTAATCACCCATCAATTTAACAAGAAATTTGGCAAGAAAATCTTTGAAGGAAGAAGAGATGATGAAGAAAGACGAGGAAATCCAGAAAGAAGATTTCCGAAAACTGAATATCAACAAGAGCCCAGATCTACTCTGCATAGTGATCAAAAGGGCGTTCATTTCACCAATCATAATTCTACTCAACAATCAAGATCTCAACAATCATTTCAGCCGAGGTATCCTCAACCTCAGAGGTACTTCAAGCCACAACCACAAGTACAAGCACAGAAGACAGAATCATACACTGCTCTTCCATCAAACCAAAACGATGGAAGATGTTTTAGATGTGGAAAGCCGGGCCATTACTCCGCCAACTGCAGAGGTAGACTCATCAAGGATGAAGACTACTACAAAAACAAGTACAAATACAATGTCAAAGAAAGAGTACTTGTAGCAGAGATGGAAGACTGGCTGTCAGACTCAACAAGCGATGGAGAGGAAGAACCCACCAATCTCTATGGTATGGCATTCACAGATGATCAAAGTGACGGATCATCAGAGGACTACTCTGAAAAGGTAAACTCTCCTTCCACCTCTGAAAGTGATCTTGAATTGGATGTTATTAAACTAACAGATGAATTTCAAATCCTAAAGCAAAAACTTGTTGAGGAAAAAGAAAAAGCAAAACAAATGACAAAAGATCTTAATTTCTACAAAAGGGAAAAAGATCTTCTTGAATCAGAAAAGAGAGATATTTTTGTTGAAAAATCTGATCTTGAAAAAGCTCAAAAACAAAAGGAAAAATCATTTTCAGAAAAATTCAAAGAACTTGAGAAAGTTTTAAAAGTTAAAGAAGAAGAAGTAAAAAAATCTGAGTATGAAAGACTCAATTCTGTTGCCTTAACCAATTTTTTCCAAAAAGAAAGAGAAATCTTACATCAATCTCTGGAAAGGAAAAAACTTCAAATCAAAAGTTATCTTGATGCTCAGGATGTTCATATAAAGATAAACTCTGAAATGGATACTCAAGGGCTTGGATTCAATGAATTGGATCCATTCACTGGATTGAAGAAAACTTCACTTTCTTCCACTTTCTGTAAAGGAAAGGTTCAGAGCTCTGACTGTCCATCTCTGAACAATTTCAAGAGAATAAAAACCTCAGAGAGATAAAAAACTAGGGCTCTGAACTTTAAAAATGTTGCATACTCTGAAGTTCAAAACTTTCCAAATTCTATCTTAAAAATAGAAAAAGAAACTTCAGAGGTATTTTTCACAAAACCTCAGAGCAATGATCCTAAAGAGATTTTCAAGTTCAATGCATTTATCAAAGATGAGTCAGAGACATCTGAACAAAGTACCTCTGAAGCAAGTACTTCTGAAGATGAACCTCAGAGTTCACTTAATCCAGATGCCCCTCTGTATTCACCCTTCTCTGATGAATGCCTCAGAACTACATTTGCGGATGACATCAAGAAAATAAATCAAGAAAACATCATAGCTGATTTAGAGAAGAAAGAAAGCATGAAAAGAATCATCAAAGTCTCCAGACCAAAGAAAATTGAGAAACCATCAGAGGTAGTTATCTCTAGTAAGACTGAACGAGACTTTCTTGACTCTGATTCTGAATCTGATCCAGAGGTAGATGAACAGATTTTCTACAAACAAGAGAAAGTAATTCATAAAAATATAGATACTGTTGGTTCTGGAATTTTGAACATTCCTATTTCTATTTTAAAAATTAAACCCAGAATACCAATATGTCCTGACTTTGCAGAAATGTGTCTGCAAGCAAAAACTTCTCTGGAACTTGAAAAATAATTACAAGAAAAGGCAAAGAATAAAACTATCACTTCTCAACTCTACACTTATAAACCAATCAAGTTTACTCCTGGACAAAAAGGAAAATGGCAAGAAATTAACCATTCTGATCCTGTTTGTGCAGTGAGCAACAAAGAGAAGAGGATGTTTCTGAACAAGAGAAGGCAAATTGAAAAGAAGGCTGTCTCTCAAGCTAAAAGAAAAGAAGTAGTTGGGAATACTTGTAATATTCCTAGTACTAATTCAAAAAGGAATCATAATGTATCGAATGCATTTAATGAAATGAAACCCTTTGCTTCTACTTCTTCTTGTTCTGTAAAGTGCAATTACATCCAACTCTTGATGAAACTAAAAAATCACTTTAAAGGTTCTCACTGTTTTCTTAATCAATCTCTGAATAAAAATTCAGAGACAACGCCTCAAAGGAAAAAGGACAATTCTGCCAAAACATCCAAAGATAAGAAGGCAAAATTTCAAAAAGATAATCAGAAGTCTAACAAAATAGGACCCATAATGAGATGGGTACCTAAGAAAATCTAATCTGTCTTGTAGAAACAGTCAATGCCGATCTGGTACTTAGATTATGGATGTTCAAGGCATATGACTGGAGATAAAAAGTTACTATCCTCTTTCAAAGCTAAATATGGAGGAGCAGTAACTTTTGGAGACAATATGCAAGGACATATTAAGGGTTATGGTGAGCTTACAAGAGGTAATGTTTCAGTATCAAAAGTTGCTTATGTTGATGGGTTAAAGCATAACTTGATCAGCATAAGTCAACTTTGTGACCATGGTTTTGATGTGAAATTTCAAGAAAAACATTGTTCACTACTTCACTCAAAAACAGGTCAAGAAATGCTCAGAGCTGACAGAAAGGGAAATTTATACAGAATGAATTTTTCCAAACACATAAAAACTGACTCAGAGAAACTCTGTCTAGTATCTCTGAACAGTGAAGATGTTTGGCTCTGGCATAAAAAGTTCTCACATCTGAACTTTTCTTCACTTGATAAATTGGTCAAACTAAATCTGGTTAAGGGATTGCCATCTCTGAAGTTTAACAAAGATCATCTTTGTTTTGCTTGTGAAATGGGAAAAATGAAAAGATCTTCCCACAAGACCAAAAGTGATAATAATTGTCCAAAACCTCTGCATATACTTCATGTGGACCTCTGTGGTCCTATCTCTGTACAGAGCTTGTCAGGTAAAAAGTATATCCTCGTTTTGATTGACGAATACTCTAGATATACTTGGATAGAATTCATCAGAGCCAAGTCTGATGTCCCTGAAATTTTAATAAGATTGTTAAAAAGATTGTAGGTTATGTTTGATACCAAAGTTCAGAAACTGAGAAGTGATAATGGAACAGAGTTCAGAAATGCAAAAATCAACTCATATCTTTTAGAGGAAGGCATAACTCCGAACTTCTCTGCAGCTAGAACACCTCAACAAAATGGTGTTGTTGAGAGGAAAAACAGAACACTGGTTGAAGCTGCAAGAACTATGCTTGCAGGATCAGAACTTCCCACAAACTTTTGGGCAGAGGCAGTGGCAACAACCTGTTTCACACAAAACAGAGCTACAATTGTCAAAAGATTGAAGAAAACATTTTATGAACTCATTAACAATAGGAAACCTAATGTTAAATATTTCCATGTTTTTGGATGCAGATGTTATATTCTAAATGATAGAGAGTCTCTTGGAAAGTTTGACAAGAAAGCAGATGAAGGCAAATTCATTGGCTATTCTTTAATCTCAAAAGCTTTCAGAGTGTTCAATCAAAGAACCAGAACAATCCAAGAGAGTATCAATGTGTCTTTTGATGATGACAAAAGTCTGGCCAGCAAAGATATCAATCAAATTGCCAAAAATATCTCTGAATCATCAAAGATAAGAGAATCCGAACTCAACAAAATTTTTGAAGATTTCTTTGATGATGAAAATGCAGAGTTTCTTTTCCGAGATATTCATAGAGCAACTTCAGAGGAACCGCAAACGTCAGGTACAAATCTCTCTGGTCCCTCTGAAGTTACAACTTCTGATTCCTTGAATGCAGGTCCAAAAAATGAATCAACTTCAGAGCCTCTGGAATCAACATCAGAGCCTCTGGAATCAACATCAGAGCCTCTGCTCAGCACAACAGAGATGTCTCCAACTGTCATCTCTGAAGATCAAACTCCACCTCATGTACATGCTCTGCTCACAAGATGGACAAAGGATCATCCCCATGATCAGATCATTGGATCACCTTCAGAGGGTGTCAAAACCAGATCAGCCACAATCAATGAATGCTTTTTTGTAAATTTTTTAAGCATCATTGAACCAAAGAAGGTAAATGAAGCTCTTGAAGATCCTCATTGGATCTCTGCAATGCAGAATGAGCTTCAAGAGTTTGAAAGAAACAAAGTCTGGACTTTAGTTCCCCTACCTAAAGGAAAATTTGCAATTGGAACTAAATGGGTCTTCAGAAATAAAACGGATAAGGATGGCATTATAATCAGAAACAAAGCTAGGTTGGTTGCTAAGGGATATTGCCAAGAAGAGGGCATTGATTATGATGAAACCTTTGCACCTGTGGCTAGGCTAGAAGCAATTAGAATCTTCTTAGACTATGCTGCACATAAAGGGTTCAAAGTGTATCAGATAGATGTTAAATCTGCCTTTCTGAATGGTAAATTAAATGAAGAGGTTTATGTCCAGCAACCACCTGGTTTTGAGAATACAGAGTTTCCAAACCATGTTTATTATCTTGATAAAGCTCTATACGGACTTAAACAAGCTCCAAGAGCATGGTATGCTACTCTATCCACATTTCTGATAAATAATAGTTTTGAAAAAGGTACAATAGATACAACCTTGTTCATAAAAAGGTACAAAAATGAGATGCTCTTAGTACAGATATATGTTGATGACATTATATTTGGCTCTACAAATCAAAAGTATTGTGATAAGTTTTCAGAGTTGATGAAGAGTAAATTTGAGATGAGTCTTATGGGAGAATTAACATTCTTTCTAGGCTTACAAGTAAAGCAAACATCAGAGGGTACTTTTATAACTCAATCTAAGTATGTCTCTGACATTTTGAAAAAATACAGACTCAATGATTCAACCTCTATGAAAACCCCTATTGCCACAGGAGTCAAGCTTGACTCTGATCTTTCGGGAAAATCTGTAGATGTCAAAACCTACAAAGGCATGATAGGTTCACTATTATACTTGACTGCAAGTAGGCCTGACATAATGTTTGCAACATGTCTTTGTGCTAGATATCAAGCAAATCCAAAAGAATCTCATTTATCTGCTGTCAAAAGAATTTTCAGATACCTGAGAGGGTCACACTCATTAGGCCTCTGGTATCCAAAACTTTCTAGTTTTGATTTAACAGCTTACACTGATGCAGATCATGCAGGGTGCAAGCTTGACAGAAAAAGTACCTCTGGGTGTTGTCAGTTATTGGGAAATAAGCTGGTAAGTTGGACATCCAAGAAGCAAAATAGTGTTTCAACTTCCACAGCAGAGGCAGAATATGTTGCTGCTGCTAGTTGTTGCTCTCAAGTCATATGGATGCAAACTCAGCTCCGAGACTATGGCTTACAATATGACAAAATTCCAATTCTGTGTGATTCAAAAAGTGCCATAGCCATCTCTGCCAATCCAGTACAGCACTCCAAAACCAAGCACATAGATGTAAGGTACCACTTTCTGAAAGATCATGTTGAAAAGGGAACAATAGAGATGTATTTTGTACCAACTGAACTTTAACTTGCTGATATTTTCACAAAAGCTTTAGATGAACGAAGGTTAAATTTCTTAATTAGCAAGTTGGGTATGTTGAACATATCTGCCTAACACAGGAAAACATCAGAGTCTCTGTTCCATTCATCAGAGCCTCTGACATGCATAACATGTTCAACCAGAACTTCTGAAACTAATTTCAGAGCCTCTGAACTTTTTCACAAATGGTAAAAATCATTCTTTTGTATTTCCAATCATGTGTCAAGGGGGAGAAGATAAAGACTTCATTCTTTGGTCAAGGGGGAGACAGAGAACCTTTCATCTTTCAAGGGGGAGAAAGTGAGCTTCTCTGATACTCATCAGAGACTCTGATCTAGTCTCTGATATTTATATCAGAGCCTCTGATCTTGTCTCGGATATTTATATCAGAGCCTCTGATCTTTTCTAATTAAACGAATATTCCAGGAAATTCTTTTAATAATAAATCTTTTGGATAACCATTCGTTTCTTTTCAAAAACCCAATTGGCGGTTTTCTGACACCAAGCGGCTCTCCCCTACACACCTCAACGTGTCACCTATTAATTAGGGGATGATGGAACGTCATTTCTGACATTGGAACTCTCAATAGCCGTTTCCATAACCTCTCCCTCTACCTTTCTTTTTATGTCCATAAAAACCCATTTTCTCTTCTCATTATTCTTTACGCTCTCAGAATCCCATATTCCAACTCTCTCTTTCTAAGCTCTCATCTCTCAAAAACCTGCAACAATAGCGGCACATTCCCAAACCTCAGATAACTCAAGCAAACTTGTTCCAAGCTTGAATATGGCACAGTTCGATGTTCCAGTAAAAGGTAACAACTATTTTCTGGACGTTACCCCAACCAAATACGATGAGCAGTTTCGCAATCCTCGACTTTTTGACCAACTGCGAACTCAACGATGTCCTCACCAAACATGCCTCGGATATTCCTCTACGCTTTGTCCAACAATGGTGGTATTCAAGTGAATACGATGATGAAAAGGAAGGACTGGTTGGGTACATTGACCTAGGTGAACAAAGCATGAACATAAGAATCACCCCACAAACCCTAACTCGCCGATTTAACCTGCTCACAAAAACTGATCTCCAAATAGAAACCTTTGAGAAACCACCAACTCAAGAAGTTCTTCTTCAGTTCCTCCACCACTTAGGCTACAACAGGGAAATCACACGCCTAAGTCAATTCAAACGTCAGTACCTGCCTCCCAAGTGGAACTTTATGTTTAGTGTTCTCAACCGAACAATTACCTGCAAGATTGGAAGCCAGGATCAGACCCATCCAGCGATTCTAGCCATAATGTATGCTCTCTTCTTCAACAGAAGCATAAATATGGCTCACATTCTCTTCTGTGAGATGCTGACGGCGGTGGATAAGAAGAACAAAGACTTGGCCAAAGGAAAACAACCAATTTCGGTACTGTTTCCCAGATTCATCTCTGTGGTCATTCAACGAGCAATGGAGAAATTCTCCATCACTGAGGAGGGCCCAAGGACACCTCTGTTTATAATGAACTCGTTCAAAGATACAGAGGTTCCTCCTTATCCAAATGACCGACGTTTCCCACACACCATGATTGAGATAATTCCTGCTGACTCTACTACCCATCTCCTACTTAGTCGTGTTGCCCAATCATCAGAACCGATGATGGGATCCCCAACACACTTAGGTTCTGAGCCTGAGCCTGAATCAGAGAGTGATATCTCTGATACTGCTCAAAACGTTAACAGAGCGCAACCAGAGGGTGGCTCTGAGAGAGTAAGGAAGAGAAAACAAGAGAACCCTCCCTCTGACGAAGAGAATAACTCTGTCAGAGCAGAGGAAGGTGAGGCAGAGAGAATTCCAGAGGGTGAGTTTCTAAACTTAGAATCTGAGGGCGGTGAGGTAGAAAAAGATGTCCTTGTTGACACACATGAGAGATTCCAAAGCCCACATCCCCGTGCAAACACATTTACTGTCCAAGGTGGTCCAGCATCAATGGACATTGAAACAGAGGTGCACACCTCGAACCCTTCCCATCCTAACCGCTCAGAGGCATCTACTTCTGCCTCTGAAGCACGCACCAAAGGGGAAACCTCTGATTCGGCTAAGTCCTCCCAACAGGACTAAGACCAAGATAAAAATACTCATTCACCCCAGAGTATGTCACCTCCACACACACATGATGCCTTTGTGGCTCATAAAAAGTTGGACCGTCCCTTAGATCAGAAGAGACCTACGATCTCTCGTAAGGATTGCCTGTCAGAAAAAGAATGGCATGACCTTCTTGCACATGGACTCCTTAGCCTGGACAGCAAGGTTTCCACCCACATTCGTTTCTCATCATCAGATTCTGACTCTGATGATTAGAGACCAATCGGAACCATTATAGGGAAATCCTTGAAAAAGGTTTCCCAAGGATTAATGGGAAGTCCTTCCGGAGTCAATATCAAGCCAACTCCGAAAGAAGGCCCCTCTGAACTCGAGGGAAACTTAGAATCATGTGTTGATCCTAAGGTCACCCCCTCTGATTACGTTACCAAAGAGGAGTTCAGAATCTTTGGTGATGAAATAAGAGAATCTCTGAAGGAGATTAAACTTCAAATAGAGAAGACCTCAGAGGCCTCTGCCTCTCACTCTGAAGTTGCAAAGCTTACTTCAGAGGTCTCTGAGCTGTGCACGATCATAATCTCTCAGAACGACAAACTGGCAGTTCTGGAAAGCCTGGTCATAAAAAATGACTCGGTTTTATCCAGAGAAATTCAGAACTCCACAACAGAGATCCTCAAGGCGATTCCAACTCCCTCTGCCCCCACTCCAACACAAGCAGACTTTTCTCAATTCAAGGAGGAAGTCTTGCGTTCTTTGGCAGAGGTGCTTGCAAAGATCCCTACCTCCTCTGTTGCTGCTCCTGCTACCTCTGAATTCATTACAAAGGCTGACCTCACCAACCTCTCCAAGAAAATCACCAGCAATGTAATGAATATCTCCAGCAAGTTTGTCTCCAAGACCACTCAGCAGAACAAAAAGATTGAAGGCCTTCTGCAAAATGTCAAATCTTCAGAGGGAGCATTGAAGAGAAAGGAACCCGAGGTCGCATGCTCTGAGGAGGCCCGGAAGAAAGTGTGACAACCGTCAAGATTAGTGCTCAGGTTAAATTCTAAGTTAATGAAAATTAAGATTTAAGTATTTGCCACTCCTTAAATTGCATAAAATTTTAAGAAAAAAGTTTCCTGAAAATTTAGGAGGTTGCGTAGAATGCCCGGAACAGTTCCGTGTCTGACCGTCACTGTCCAGAAATGCCAAAAATAAAAAAAAATAATAAAGAATTAAGTCTAAAATTCATAAAATTTTTAAGTTTATATTATTTAATTGAAATACTTTCATTTTTTATACATATAAAACGTGTTCAGCAAAAAAAAAAAAAAATTGAGAATCGGGTATTTCGGTTCTCACATATCTGATTTAATTACCTATAATAACCATAATTCATTATTTTAATTTTATTATATGTGTCATATGGACACATGTCACATGAAGGTTTAACTTTAATATTTAAAACTAATTTAAAAATTTAAATAAAACCCATTTTCAACTCATTTTCATTTTCAAAAATTAGACCACCTCTTCATTTTCTCTCCTCTCTTCTCCTTTCTCCTAATCGGCCACCACACACCACCACACACCACCACCGAAATTTCAGGAAAATCTTCAAGGAAAACCAAGGTTTTAACACCCTATTATATCAAGAATTCAAGTTTTCATCTCCTTTTGTGAAGGTAATCACTTAACATTCTCATTTTTCAAGTTTATTATCAAAAAGTTTGTATGTTTCATATCCTTTCATGTAAGTGATGTATAATCCAAGTTTTGGAAGTGAAATGGGATGCATTTAGTATCAATATATTTGCTAATGAACCATTGAATGATCTTCCAATGAAACTAGGGTTTTTAAGTGTATTATTTTGGGATTTTATCAAGAAATGTTAATTTTATGAAATGTGGTATTTGGTCCACGAAATTTTAATAATGTTGGATTGAAATTTATGTATTTACATCAATTTTGAGTATAAATAAACTCTTAGGATGAGATTGTTCAAATCTCATATGATTAAGAGTTTAAAAAGTGGTGAAAATCACTTATTTGTCCTCTTAATAGCAATGCATGTATGAATAATTTGCACCCTTGTTACTTTGGTATTTTGGTATTAGTGGTACAAAAGAAAGTTTAAACTAAAAGTGTTCTTAAGATGGAAATTATAATCTCCATATGATTAAGGACAAATTTTGAAGTAATTTTTAACATTTGAATGGTTGAATGATTCATGCATAAGTATGGATGAGCATATTTTAATGCTATGAGTCCAAGAATCTTAAAGTATACTAAAAAGTCTTATTACAATGTTTAATGATGTGAAGACATAGTTTATACCAAAAAACCATGCTATAATGATCATCATTTTCGGCTTAATAGAGATGTTTTGGTACTTTGAAATCTGTCCAGAAACTAACCTTCACTTCTAGCATGCACAACTCTTAAACCACATGTCCAAAATTGGGCTTTTTGCTTCTAGACTTTAATTTAGGGTGTTAACTTTCTAAAAAGTCCGAAAACACTAATTTTGGAGATGATTTGAGCACTTAAATGGATTTTACAAGAAAATGGTGCAATCTGTCCAGTGAAGACAGATTCATACACCTATCTTGTAGAGGCCATAACTCCCTCATTTATTACCCCAAATTAAGTGAATCTTTTTCCAAATAATAGGATTTTGAGTTAGGTTTACACCCATATAACGATTATTGGCTAATTCAAAGAATTGATACCCCAAAAGCATGCTACAAGTGAGGTATGTCACTGATCCGAAAATCAGTGACACACTGCTTTGTGGAAAATTATTTAAGGTATCAAAACTCATCCAAAAATTATGAAAAAGTGCAGATTTACTCTTTACACACTATAGTATTACCAAAAAAAATTTGGTGAATTCATTCCTTTGGGAAGAGATGTTTCTATAGTGGTTTTGTTGACTAAAAGTTTGGACAGCTACTGCTGAATTTTCAGAAAAGTGATCATAATGAGATCTAGACTTGTGTTAAGACATAATAAGACTATAATTGATCTAAATATGGTTTTGGACATTGACACCTACTTAATGGCATTTCATAAGTTATTTGGACGGGTCATTTGGACATTGGAACGGGTATTAACGTATTTCCACTATGGCAACCTTCACTATAGGAAACCAAGGAAGCGGCACCTATTTTGAGCACTATCGTTAAGTTTCCAAGTTCACTCTCAAGGTGAGTATTCACGACCCCTCTTTTACAGTCTTTTTATACGTTTTGGGGTGGAAAGCATGTGAATTTACAAATTGTTTCTACTGAATGATTGTTCGTTAAAATTGTCGATTTTTGAATTAAATTGTTTATGCACTATGGTATGTATACTTTACGCTGCAAGTGAGTATTCACAGCCTCATTTTACTTGTTTAAATGATTTTGGGGTGAAAAGCATGCTTAAGTACGATTACAATGATTCATGTGTTAATTGAAATGTTTTGCGCTGTTAAGTCGCCAAGGCTTGTTCTCAAGCATTTTAAAAAAAGTAAGATGTATGACGTTAAATAGTTGGTATGTTGAGTATTTAAGAGTTAGTCCCCAGACGACACTACTATTAACCCAGAAAATTGGGCCTATAGTATTAGTGGATAGCGCTATTTGGGCTTGACCAACCCCACTTCTTACAGCTGACGAGCTAGGAGTGCACTATACTAGAGAAGTGATTGACCATGCGGCGCTTGAGACCACCTCTGAGTCAAGGCACACGGGGCAAAAACAAGGGTCCGGGACGGTTTAGTAGTGGCTCAACCAAGTTTAAGTTATACCGACTCAAGTCATACGTAAAACAATACTCATGAAATTTTCAAGTTAAGCTAATGAGCATGGATATGCTCCAAGTATTTGAGCACGTATATGCTCCAAGTATTCAAGTTAAGCTTTTGAGCACGTATATGCTCCAAGTATTCAAGTTAAGCTTTTGAGCACGAACATACTCCAACTATCCAATTTTTGCATATAAAATGTTTTGTGCATCTTTAAAACCTGTGAACTCACCAACTCTCGTAGTTGACCACATTTTTGTACATGCTTTTCAGGTAATCAAGAAGGTAAACTTTAAGGGTCGTTCTGCGTATAACATGAATATGCTTGGGGGATGTACAAACTTTTGGACAATGCTATCTTGAATTATCTCGGGATTGTAATTTCACGATAAACATTCTACTATTAAATTTTGTAATGTATTTTTATTAAATGTATGGTGGTTGAACTTTATGCTTGTGGATTGTTTATCGGAAATTGTTATACCCCGTGTTTCCGCTTTAGCGGGGTGTGACAGAAAGCCAGGTATGAAGATTCTGATGACAATGATGACCAACCTCAGGGGTCATCCGATCTTCATAAGGGGGAGAAGACTCCTACTCCAAAAACTGTTGAAACACAAAAGGAGTCCACTCCCTCTGAATCAAATCAAAGAAAGGAAAAAGGAACAGAGAGACGTTCAACCTCAACCTCTGCTGAAGATAACCAAGCCACTCTAAAGTCGCCAGTACCTGTCATCTTTTTAGCACCATCCACTTCGAGTGCTCCAATAGTTCCAATAATAGCTGCAACTCCAGAAACTATTGGAGCTCTGGAAGAAGATGAAGACGGGCAGCTAGTAGACTTCTCTACATCAGAAGATGCATTCTCATCACCGGAAAGACCAACTTATGTGATGAGAGATGCTTACGAATCCGAGGCTGAAAGAGCAGAATCAGAATCTGAAAAAGAAGAAAAATCAGATTCTGGAAAAGAAGTTGCTGAAGAACAAATTGAAGTAATTGATGTTGAAGAGTATGTATTCAAGAATGCTCAACCACATCATACTTCAACAGCAACAGAGCTGAGGGAATCACTAGAGATAGATGGCTACATCTCTGAACCCACAACAGAAGATCCTCCACAGACGAAGGAACCAGAAACCATGGTTGCTGATGAACAGGATCCTTCGGAGAATCCTGTTCAGAAGGCAAGCATCGGTCTACCAGCCAAAGTGTTCACTAAACCTCCTACATTCCTTGAATCAAATCCCGAATCTTCCATAGAAGACCACTTCAGATACATCTACTGTGAGTTCAATATGGCAGACACTCTAGTCATTCCTCTGAATCCAAGGATCAGAGAGGACATGCCGGACTATGAGCGAAGATTTGTCAGAGATAAAACCAGACCAAGAGCACAGGTCCTCTTTGATGATCCAATCATCAAAATCAATAAAATCTCAGAGAAGACCTTTGCTTACAACAACATCATCTATAGGCACTATGTGGTAACTCGATCTGATCAGAAGATTTACGAGTTTAATGATAATGATCTCGTAAATCTAAATCCATATGATTTACCACATTTATATGCCTATTGCTCTGCCAGATATGATCATGGAAGAAGGGAAATCAGGATGGGCATGGTTGAAGTCAGACGGGCAATGGAGGCCTATGTCAAACACAGAGCAAAACGTGACTTCCAAATTGCTCTGAACCTAGGGGAAGAAAAGCTGGAGGTAACTGAACCTGTAGAGTCATTCGATAAACTTGAGGAACAGAAGACTGGATCAATCGTTGCAGAACCTCTGGGTTTCGTCTACAGAGTAAACCAAGTAAAGAAGATCTTTCTAGCTTCGGAAGTTTTGAAGTACTCTGATGAAACCTTGAGAGGTATAAAGAAAATGATCCATGTGAAGGAAGAAAGGCACAGAGCAGATTTACTTGCAAAGCTTGACTTAGATATTGACTCGATGATCAACTTCAGAGCTCTGATCATGAAATTCCATGGAATCTGTTCAAGTGACAAATTTTAGTTTGTTTCTTTATTTTTGGATATTACTTTCTCTGTATTAAAACTTCCAAATGTTTAAGTAATATTTAAGAGGATGTTTTTCTCCTCTACGCTTTCTAGTTTAAATCTTCTATTCTCTGTTATTATTGTATCTTTTATTTTCAACACTTAGGGGGAGATTGTTAGCTCCAAATATTATGTTTGTTAAAGTGTTGAAAATACCCAAGTCCTATTTCAGAGGACTTCCAAAGATAGACTTCAGAGGACGAAGACTTCAGAGGACAAACCTGCCTCTGAAGTACTTATCAGAGATTGCAACTTTCAGCAGAAGACATCAGAGATGGCTTCATCAGAGGCTCTGAAGACAACGTCAGAGCTCTGAAGACATTTTCTCTGAAGATGACGCTGAAGACTCCTGAAGTATCAGAACAGATAACCAATCACTTAGTGATAAGATTTACTTTATAGATTAGGTTACTGTTCAAGCATGTCTTAAGCTTACCTTAGGTAAGACACTATTCAAGCATGCTTCTATTTGTCAGAATAGTACACTGTTTACTTTATGGTCCTATAAATAGGACCATCACTCCTTTGACGAAAGTGTGCTTTTTGATATCTTGTATAAGAAGAATCAACTGAATATATCTCACGAAGATCTTGTTCTTTCTACTTGCTTTATATATGAACTGTGATATTTGAATCTGCTTTTGATATTAAACTATATTGCTTCACCTGTTTATACTCTTGTTGTTTATATCATTATTGTTATAAGATTAAATGTGGGATCCAACAACAATAATTATGTTACCGAACTCCATCGTCTTACAATTTATGTTTCCACCGCGCCCAAGTTCTCACAACCTAAACAATTAACAATACAAGAGATAACCCTTGACATTTCGGGGGAGACCCGTTCCATCGGGGTGACATATACACGAAGGTGGAGTCACCCGCGATGTTAATGGATTACACCTCATGCCCCGATCTTAGTTCCCATGCCATCACGACATCACAACCTCAAACCGTATTTACTGCCTTTATTGCCTACTCCGTCGAGTTACACCTCAAGAACTTACGGACATTATTGCCTATCCATATCTAGACGAGTTACACCTCAAGGGTCCATGACCCCTTATTGCCTACTCGCTAGTAACCCACAATGGTCATTACAAAGTCCAAATATCGAACAACTACCACCTCATGCACAAGGAGTAGTATTCACATTCTTATCTGTTGATCCAAACTCTCTCAGTGATTTGATAACGACCCTTTTCTGTACTTAGTGAAAATTACGTTTAATATGTATTAGTGTTTCACCATCAGCGATCAGACTGAGTCTGTTCAGTTATCGCTGATAGTCTTTCTTATAAACATTTAATATGTATTAGTGTTTCACTATCAGTGATCAAACTAAGTCTGTTCAGTTATCGCTGATAGTTCTGATGAAAACAGTAACGTAATCCCTGAAGACAAGTCTCGCGTCAACAGATGTTCATAGCTGAATCGAAGACGAACCTGCTGAAAAAAGAGAAGTCTACTAGTGACCTGATGCGGATATCAGTGAAGCAAAGACAACTCTACTTATACGCGAAGGAACATGAGGAAAGCTTCAGCGATCGCTGAATTCTTGATATCTCTGATAAAAGAGATATTCAACGATCAAATGATCACAAAGCTTAGACCTCAAGTTTCCTTTTGTCTTACCTTGCACAACTCAGTACGATGTGTCAGAAAGGACATGCCTCTACCACAATTCGTACAACAACTCTGTCAACTACACTGTTCATGATCCGACCGAAAGCATGTCTTCCAAAGTCAGACTTCCAAAGCCAATCAGTGAACGTCACGTGTAAAGTGCCCTGCCATGCATTTAATGCATAGGGTATAAATAGGAAGTTCACCCCTCCATCTTAGGTTGTGCTCAATCCTTGAACTCAATATAGAAACCTTTGTTTTCTATATTCCTTAATCCCCCATTCTCTGAAATTCTTGTGCAACCATCTTA
The DNA here is from genome assembly GCA_954870635.1 of Arctium minus. Lineage (NCBI taxonomy): Eukaryota > Viridiplantae > Streptophyta > Magnoliopsida > Asterales > Asteraceae > Arctium > Arctium minus. The sequence continues at coordinate 113,615,070 of OX941080.1, read as the reverse complement.
GTGTTTCTTAAGTTTGTTTAGATTGAGTCTGTCTTAATCTTATTCCGCAACAAACTTGTAAATTGTGTTTGATTTATCAATAAACAATTTATTAAACTTTAAATTTCTGTGTTTGTATTCAACCCCCCCTTTCTACAAACTTGTTAAGCACCTCCGGGACCAACAAGTGGTATCAGAGCAGACTGTTTAATCTGATAAACAAGATCTTGCTTTATTCTCTTCTTTGTTATTCTCAAATGGCACTTAACACAAGCACTAACTACTATGATAATGGTTCACTCTCTAAACTCCTTCGATTTAGAAGAGATAACTTTTCTCTATGGAAAAATCGAATGATGCTATTTCTTGAAGGTGTTGATCCTACTATACCTGAGTATATAGAAAATGGACCCTATGAACCTGTTAGAATTATAGCTGCAGTTCCCACTACTGCCACCACTGAAGCTGTCCCTGAACGCTATGTCATTAAGGAAATAAGACAGTGGAGTGATGAAGACAAAAAGAAGGTAGGTATAGATGCAAGAGCAAAGACCATTATCTCAATGGCTCTGTCTGATGAAGTTTTTCATTCCATCATGCATCTAAAAACTTCTAAAGAAATGTGGGAAACCATATGTGTTCAATATGAGGGCACCACTGAAATCCAAGAGACTCGAAAGATTAACTTGGTAAGACAGTATGAAAGTTTCATCGCTGGTAAGAATGAATCTCTCTCTGATGTTCATCAGCGGTTTAACTGCTTAATCATTGATCTAAGAACAGTTGGTAGGACCTATTCTAATTCTGTGGTCCTAACAAAATTCTTAGAATGTCTTCCTGAAAGCTGGGACAGTTATTCAATATGTCTTAAGCTGACAAAAGACTTAAATTCTCTTTCTCTCAGCACTCTGTATGGAATATTGCTAAACTATGAGCAATCGAATCTCTTAAAGAAGAATCTTGTAAAAGATTCTAAAGACTCCAAAAGCACTCCTGTTGCTTTAGTCTCTTCAGAGATAATTCCATCTCAGCGATCTACTCTCACCATCACTGAGTTAGATTCTGAATCTGAGGATCCATCAGACCCTGATCTTTCAGAGTTTGATGAGTCCTTAGCACTCTTGACAAACTCTTTTAAGAGATTTGCAAGAAAGAGCAATTTCCGAAGAAATAAGCCTCTCTCTCTTACTGAAAAACCAAAATCAACTCCTATTGATAAGGCTACTGCCACTTGCTATAACTGTTAAAAGATTGAACACTTTGCTAGTGAATGCAGGTCTAAAAAGGTCTTCAAGCCTTCTACCTCAAGAAGATCCAGTGATGACAAATACCTAAAGCTGAAGAACAAATATCAAAAGCTGAAAAGCTACAAGCGAAAAGGTAAAGGTCTCATCGCTGAAGAACATGACTGGGCTGAATCAGAAGAATCAAGTTCTGATGAAGAAGAAGTCGCTAATCTTTGCCTCATGGCTAAGATTAAAGAAGAAGTGGAAGAAGCATCTGAACCTTCCATGAGCTACATATCATCTCAGGTATCTATCTCTACTAATCCCTCTATGCCTGAAGCTGAGAGAAGTCGCGTTGTTGATGTGCTAACGATTGATCTTTATAATGCTCTAAATGACAAAACTCAAGCTGAGAATAAAAATGTTCATTTAACTCAAGAGCTAGAGAAATGTCATGAAAAGATCAGAGAACTAACTCTTTTAGAAGAAAAGTTGAAAGATCAAGTCATTATAAATGAAATCATCAGCATTGAACGCGAACAAGCCATCGCTGCTCTAAAAGCAGAAAAGGCTCATGTTGAAAAATGGTGCAAATCATCAACAAAGATCTCTGAGATAATAAATGCTCAAACTCCTGAAAGTGATAAAACTGGTCTTGGCTTTTGGACACCACAGGATGAGCCTAAAGAAGAAAGTTCCATGCTTAAGTTTGGAACGTTTATCACTCCTATCTCTGACACTTCTTATGATCAATTTTATCCTTCTTCAAATTCTATCCCTGAGGAAAAATCCAAAGGCTCTAAGTCTGCAGATAAAGGAAAATCCATTCTTCATCCTCAGAAGGCTACCAAGAAAGCAAAGCTGAAAGTTCCTTCTAAACCTTCAGTGAATCAATCCTCTAGCTCTGTGATAGAAATCTTCGATCTCTATCCTCCAAAGATAAAGATTGACCTTAAGCCCACGAGATCTGAAGAAATAAAAATTCCTCCCAGATCTCACGAGAAAAGCATTCTTGGACCTGGCCCCGCTCATCTTAAACTTGCAAAACCTTCTTCTTCTGGTCCTAAAACCATTTTCAAATATATAAAATGTTATCACTGTGGTTTTACTGACCATATTGCAAGCAAATGTCCAACTACCACTAAAGCTGATAAAACAGCTAAAGTGAAGATGAATGCCTCCAAGGCTGAAAAGGTCACTAAAGCTGAAAAATCGACCAAGGTGAAGAATACCACTAAGGTTAAGAAATTAACCAAAGTGAAGATTACCACTGAAGCTGAATCTTCATCTGCTGTGAAGATTACTGAACCTTCCATCTCCACTAACCCAAAAGGACCCATTGAAAAGTGGGTACCAAACAACGCTTAATCTTCCTTATGTGTGCAGGGATCAAAGGGCATCTGGTATCTCGATAGTAGATGTTCTCGTCATATGACTGAACAAAAAGACCTGCTCACTGAATACAAGGAAGAGAAAGGTCCCTCTGTGACCTTTGGTGGAAATGGAAAAGGATATACCCGAGGGTTTGGTGTTCTCAGCAATGGAACAACTACCTTTCAAAGAGTCGCTTATGTAGATGGACTGAAGCACAATCTTCTAAGCATCAGTCAGCTATGTGACAAAGACTACGAAGTTCGCTTTTCTAAGAAAGCATGTTCAGTGGTGAATGAGAAAGGAAAACTTGCTCTCAGTGGCTATCGCAGAGAAAATGTCTATGTAATAGATATGGACTCTACTACCACTGAAAACTTATGTTTTCTCTCTAAAGCCTCTTCTGATGTCAACTGGCTATGGTACAAAAGGCTCTCTCATCTAAACTTCAAAACCCTAAATTCTCTCTCTTCTAAGGAACTGGTTTCTGGTCTTCCTCAGCACTCGTATGCTAAAGAATCTCTCTGCTCAACATGTGAAAAAGGAAAACAAACAAAAGCTAGTTTCAAGTCAAAACAAGTTTCCTCAGTGACAAGTCCTCTTCAGCTCTTACATATGGATCTGTTCGGCCCTGTCAACATCCAATCAATAACTGGAAAGAAATATACACTTGTCATTGTAGATGAATTCTCTCGCTATACCTGGGTTATCTTTCTTCGCTTCAAGAGTGATACTCCAGAAGAACTAATATCTTTTGTTAAAAAGATGGAAGTGTTGAATAATCTTACTGTTCGTTCAATAAGAAGTGATCATGGAACTGAATTCAAAAACAGTTCTCTGAACAATTTCTTTGAGAACAAGGGAATTTCTCATAATTTCTCCTCAGTACGAACACCTCAACAAAACGGAGTCGCTGAAAGAAGAAACAGAACGATCATTGAAGCTGCTAGATCAATGCTCAGCGATTATCATCTCCCTACACAATTTTGGGCTGAAGCTGTAAACACTGCATGTTTTACTCAAAACATATCGCTGATAGTAAAGCGATTTGGAAAGACAGCTTATGAACTCTTTCATGGAAGAAAGCCCTCTATCAGCTTTCTTCATATCTTTGGTTGTCAATGCTTTATCTTAAACAACAAAGATCAGCTTGGAAAGTTCGACCCAAAAGCTGATGATGGAATATTTCTAGGATATTCCTCCATCTCCAAAGCCTACAGAGTTTTCAACAAGCGAAGACAATCTGTGGAAGAAACAATTCATGTCACATTTGATGAAACTCGCTCAGAGAACTCCAAACCAATCGCTAACAATGAAGAGTTAAATGTTTGGATGTTCTCACACTACAAAGAAACTGAACCCTTCTTTTCAAACCATCAGCACACAGATTCACCTACTGCTGATGATGATCCAAACATCATACATCCTAACACTGAATCCAACTCATGGGTTTCAGCTGAACCTCTTAACACACTGCTACCATTAGATCTACCTTCATCTGAAAACCTCTCTGGTAACAATAGTCTGTCCACTACTCAACAGTTAATTGCTGATGAACCTCAAACGTCCTCATCAGTAAACATCCCAATTGTTGATCCAACCTCTGAGTTAAGCGATCATGCTCCTGCTCAGCGATGGACCAGAGATCATCCAATAGATCAAATTCTTGGTGATCCCGATGCAGGTATTCAGACACGACGAAGTTCAGGTAATATTTGTCTCTTTGTCAACTTTCTCTCTTTCATAGAACCAAAGAAGACTGATGATACCCTCAGGGATCCAAACTGGGTCAGAGCTATGCAAGAAGAGATGACTGAGTTTACTCGTAACAAAGTTTGGAATCTCGTTCCTAGACCATCTGATAAAACTGTTATAGGCACCAAATGGGTGTTTAGAAACAAGTTAGATGAACATGGAACTGTAACCCGCAACAAGGCTCGACTTGTTGCTCATGGATACAGACAAGAGAAAGGCATAGACTATGATGAAACCTTTGCCCCTGTGTCTAGGCTCGAAGCAATTCGACTATTCTTAGCTTATGCAGTCTATAAATACTTCATCGTTTATCAAATGGATGTAAAATCAGCATTTCTAAATGGAAAACTAAATGAAGAAGTCTATGTAGAACAACCACCAGGGTTCTATGACCCTAAGTATCCAAATTATGTTTATAAATTGGATAAGGCTCTCTATGGTCTAAAACAAGCCCCTCGTGCTTGGTATGACACTTTCTCATCATTTCTTATCTCTGAAAAATTTGAACGTGGCAAAATTGATAATACACTGTTTTTCAGAAAGATAAAAGGTCATATAATTCTTGTACAAATATATGTCGATGACATCATATTTGGTTCTACTAACCCATCTCTGTGTACTCGCTTCGCTGAAAGAATGAAGAAAGAATACAAAATGAGTATGATGGGTGAGCTGACATATTTTCTTGGTCTTCAGATTAAACAATCTGACAAAGGTACTTTTATCAGCCAAGGTAAGTATGTTAAAGATATGCTGAATAAGTTTGATCTTACACAAACTTCGGCGATGAAAACTCCCATGGCACCTCCCCTGACACTTAACAAAGATCCATCTGGAAAACCTGTTAATGTCACTGCCTATAGAGGAATGATAGGCTCCATGTTGTATCTTACAGCGAGCCGACCTGACATCATGTATTCTACTTGTTTATGTGCACGCTATCAATCTGAACCCAAGGAATCCCATCTGATTGCTGTCAAGCGAATTTTCAGATATCTGAAAGGAACTCTTAACCTCGGTCTTTGGTATCCCAAAGACTCAGGGTTCGATCTAACTGGTTATTCTGATAGTGATTTTGCAGGTTGTAAACTTGACAGAAAGAGTACCACTGGTGGATGTCAACTCCTAGGAGGAAAGCTGGTAAGCTGGACAAGCAAAAAGCAAAATTCAGTGTCCACTTCCACAGCTGCAGCTGAATACGTAGCCGCTGGAAGCTGTTGTTCTCAGATCTTATGGATGAGAAATCAACTATTAGACTATGACCTTCAGTTATCAAAGATTCCAATCTATTGCGACAACACTAGTGCTATCGCTATAGCAAATAATCCAGTGCTACATTCAAAGACGAAACACATAGAGACCAGTTATCATTTTATCAGAGATCATGTGATGAACGGTGATATTGAACTTCATTTCATCCCTACTGACTATCAGCTTGCTGATTTATTCACCAAACCTCTTGATGAGACAAAGTTCAACTTTCTCATCAGTGAGCTTGGAATGCTGAATCTAGAAGAATAATTCTTCAACATTCATGCATTGTGTCAGTAATCATAAGTTCCCTTTTTATCACTGACAAACATTCTGACTCTCAGGTATGTTCTCTCCATCCCTACAACTGAATCTTCATTCAGTTCAGATGTTTTTCAAAATATAAACTTTAATCACTGAACTTTCTTCAAATGATTAAAAGTTTTTTGAAAAATAAATTTATCACTGATATTTCTAGTCAGTGATCCTTCTTAAAAGAAAATGCATCCCTAACTTTACCATCAGGGATACTTTCAAAGAGAAAAATCTATCGCTAACTTTTCTTCAGCGATAATTTCAAAACGGACAAATGAACAGTCTCTCTCCCTTCTATGATGTCATTTGAACCGACAATCTACGACATGCCTTTTTCTGACACGTTCGTCCGTTGCCCTTCCATCCAATCAACTTCGTGGGACGTGTCCATGTCATGATGAAAATTTGTTTTCCCGCCTCTCACACTCTCTCTCCTTCTCTCACGGATAAAAAGAATGTTTTTCCATTCTTATCTATTTACGCTTTCTGGAAATACTTTCAAGGCAAGAAAATTCTCTCAAAAGAATTCTAGCATTCTCAAGCATTTGCATCATCTCCTTCAAGATCAATAGGTTATTCTTGATCTTCTCCTTATTCTTGTTCTAAATCATTTTACATAATACTCCATTTTTGGACTTCCATTATGGGTTTATAAGATTTTCTTTCATAAAATCATCTTTTTTTGAGTTTATTCATTCAAAACCATTTTCTTTTGATTATCTTCATTCAAAATCTTTGGTTTTTCTTCTTGTTCTTATATCTTATATTAAGAGCACCTTTTTAATCTTCAAATATGTTGATTTTTCTATGTTTCTTTCCTAAAATAGAAACTAGGAAAACCTTCTTTATTTTTAGACTAAAACCTTTCTTCTATTCCACTATCTGTTCATATTCAGAATGGCTCAATCTGCACTTGTCGCCTCTAAGAACGTTAAGTTCGCCATCGCTGACTCTGAGCTTCCCAAGAATAATCATCTTGCTCGCCTTGACTTTGATGGTGTCAAATACCCACATCTGGTGGAAACCGCAAAATTTCTGAAGCAATCCTGCATTGCCTACGCTATCACTGTGGATCCCACACCTTCAAAAGCTCTTCTCCAACAATTATGGTTTACCGCTGAAGAAACCTCTCTCACCAACAAAAAGGGTGAACAAGTTCCTGCTATTTCCTTCAGCACTGAACTTGGAACAGGGATGATGACGGCCTTAGGACTGAGGAAAGCTCTGCGATTTCCCGACAAACCCAGGAATGGATTCGATGCCTTACCCACTGATGTTGAACTCATCCAATTCTTGGATGCTATGGAATACTCTTGGGAACCCAAGCCAAGGACGACAATTCCAAACAAGAAGTTGACTCTGGTAAAGAAGGCGCCCATGCCTTCTCAACTCAACTACATCTTCTCTCACTTCATTCAGTGTATGAGTGGGAAGAGTGGGTCACTGGACCAGGCCAACAAGATTCAGGTCCAAATGACTTACTCAGTGATCGCCGGAAGAAATTTCGACTACGCAACAGCTATCTTTGACGATTTAAGGTCAAAGATAGAGAAGACTGACAGGGATCCTAAGATTCCCTATGTACGCTTCATCTGTGCGTACCTGAAGTTCCTCTACCCTGCTACTTACCCCACTAATGCTGATGCATCTTTTCCCAAAGTGGGTCAACGCTCCCTGGAGGTCAAGCCGCTCCCCAACGAGGTAAGTATCTCTGAACTTCTCTCCCGACTCTCTCTCAGGAAGAGGTTCCTTCTTCTGCTATCCCTGCCGCTACCCCCTCCAAATGACCATCAACTGGCTCCCTTGGTCCTTCGAAGAAGGCCAAGGTGACCAAGGAGAAAGCTACCTCTAGCTCAATACCTAAGGATGTTTATCAACAAACTTCCTTGGAGGCATTCGTGGGTCTCTCCTCCACATCCTCAGCAATACCCACTTCAACCGTGCCAGCGATCTCGATCGCTGTCACATCAACAGTGACACCACCAATCATCTCAGCTCCTCCACATCCTGAGGTGATCACAACGGTAACTACCCCTATCCCTACTTCTATCTCCATCTCTCATCCTTCTATTCCTTTGGTCTATGCCCCTTCTTCTATTTTTCGCATCCACAGTTTAGACCCATAGGACCTGAACATTATTATTTTGAGGAATATATGCAATTCTACAAAATGTTTGATAATTCAGGTACACCTATAACCTTAAACACTTCTCCCAACTCACCATATAAGCCTGTTTCTCAAACACTAACTTATATTTCAGGTCCTAGTTTGGCGACTGTTGACACCCATGTCAACAGTTTGAGTGCAAAGGTGGAGTCTCTGACTGCCTCTCTCAACAATACCACCAGCGTTGTTCATACAGCTGGTGAAGCACTGAAGACGCTGATAGCTCAATGCGCCTCCAAAGCTGACGTTTCTCAAATCGCTTCTCTCCAAGAAACGATTGTCAAAGTCAGGGAGGACTCACAGCAACAGTTTGCAGCCCTGTCTACAAAGGTTGATTCCTGTGAAGTTCTTCTTCAGCAAATCCTGACTCACCTGAAGTCACCAGCTCCGACTCCTACTCCCTCATTCACAGAGAACGATCGTACCTCTCTGGACATTGCCGTGGAGTTCATTCATTAGGCTACGTCAGATCTTCCTGCGATTGAAGGCCGTATGGACAGTTTTGAGGCTGAAGTTCAGGTGTTGGCCGCTGCAAAAGCTTCATCTCCTTCAAAAGATCTCTCCTTCAATGATAATGACAAAGAGGGGGAGAAAGCAGTCGAAGAAAATACAGAGTTCGAAGTTGCTGCTGAGGTCCAATTGGAAACTTCCTCTCAGGTTGAGGGGGAGATAGCTGCTGAAAAATCCCCTCCTACCATCGATGAGTTAATCGATGAAGAGGAAGAGGAGGAAGATGAAGATGAAGCCCTTGATCTTGAAGATCAAGAGGAAGAACCTCATCAAGATGATGATGATGACGATGAAGAAGATCAATCTCTATGGTGTTCTTCAGCCGTCACTTCATCAGCGATAGCTTCGAAAGAAGTTATCAAAGCAGGGGGGAGCCATAGAACATCTTCAGGAACCCCTTCCCAAAGCAAAGGTGCTACTGCTGAGGGAAGCCTGAAGATGATTTCACAATCTGAGGAGAATCCTTCTCAGGTATGCCTTTCCCTCGTTCCCTTATCCTTCTATAAAAATCCCAGCTCTGTTTCTTTCTAAGCCTTTATCTCTCTTCTTCAAAAATAAACTAACCTTTTTCATTTTCTGACCAGACAGTTCTCTCCCCTGCTTAAGGGTAAAGAGCTCCAAATAATCCCAGCTGCTGAAGCTGATGACAAGATAATCCCAATCTCTGTAAGAGAGATTGATGAAGAGGATGAAGAAGATGAGTCCCTACAACATCCACGGAGGCCCTCTAGACCACTTCATTGGTCAGAGGAAGAGATGAAGAAAAGAACAGAGATGATCTCTCATCTGGAGAGTCAACGACTGAAGATCCCCTCTCAATCAACAGATCTAGAGTTCCTGACTGAAACTGAAATTGAAGAATCTGTCAAGGCTGAGAAGCTGATCGCTGACTGTCAAAGAGATGCCACTCTGGCTCTCAAAATTCAGTCTTCTCAAGTCAAAGACAAGAAACGGAAGAAGAAACCAGTTGAAGTCCAGGTTGCTCTTTTGAAAGAAATTGAAGAGGAACGCTCAAAAGCTCTAGTGGTCAGCGATAGCTCAGTCGATTGGTGCAAACATAAACTCGACTATCGCTCTGACCCAATGAAGATTGTTTCAGTCGCTATCTCTGGAAGAAAGAAGAAGGACAAAGTTTCTGTCACTATGGATATTACCAGAGAGGATGGAAGCTGCAAGGCAATGTTTGTTTCAAAGCTGGAAAGCCTCGGCTATATGGAATGGATTGAGTTCAAAGACGCACCGAAGAAATCAAAGTCAATCTACAGAGGCTATGTTGAAGGGATAAATGATGCTCTTATCAACAGAGTCGCTGCAATATTAAAGGTGTCGTCTGCTCTTCCTTCTAAGCCAAAGCAGATCAGAAGAAAGCCTGTCTCCTCCTCCTCTGAAAATGTCGCAGTGATCAGGAATGAAACCTCCATCAAATTTTCAAGAGAAGCTCTGTTCGGTCCTCCTCCTGATCTTTCAGTTCTGGATCTATCTCTGCCTCCTGGTGGACCATATGTTGCGGGACAAGTACTTAAAGAACCTTTTGGAATCTTCTTCAGAGATGACGAGGAACAGCTCAGATTTCAAAGAATCTATGAAATCCCTATCTGTCCCCTCGGTCTTCTCAAGGATCTCATGTGCTTATGGTGTGATCTCTCTCCTGCTGCTGAGCAAATCAAAGTGATCATTAGCAAAAAATCTTTAGAGCGAAAGCAAAAAGGAGAAGATATACCTGAGTATTTGATCAATCCTCCTAAATCCTCTTTAGATAGCTGATAGATTAGTTTTCTTCTTGTAATCTATTAGTTTAAACTTACAGTAGTTAGTATATCACTTGTACTTGTAATTTTCATACCTTGTAATTCTTATCTTGAATAAATGAAAATTTCAGTGAAGTACTTAACTCTATCAGTACTGTAAAAGATCCCTCAAAATAGTAATTGGGACATGTATGTTATGAGTCCTGATTATTCCATCATTTTGAATTAAAAAGTAATTTTCTTCAGTTACTTTGTCATTATCAAATAGGGGGAGATTGTTGATCCAAACTCTCTCAGTGATTTGATAACGACCATTTTCTGTACTTAGTGAAAATTACGTTTAATATGTATTAGTGTTTCACCATCAGCGATCAGACTGAGTCTGTTCAGTTATCGCTGATAGTCTTTCTTATAAACATTTAATATGTATTAGTGTTTCACTATCAGTGATCAAACTGAGTCTGTTCAGTTATCGCTGATAGTTCTGATGAAAATAGTAACGTAATCCTTGAAGACAAGTCTCGCGTCAACAGATGTTCATAGCTGAATTGAAGATGAAGTTGCTGAACAAAGAGAAATCTACTAGTGACCTGATGCGGATATCAGTGAAGCAAAGACAACTCTACTTATACGCGAAGGAACATGAGGAAAGCTTCAGCGATCGCTGAATTCTTGATATCTCTGATAAAAGAGATATTCAACGATCAAATGATCACAAAGCTTATACCTCAAGTTTCCTTTTGTCTTACCTTGCACAACTCAGTACGATGTGTCAGAAAGGACATGCCTCTGCCACAATTCGTACAACAACTCTGTCAACTACACTGTTCATGATCCGGCCGAAAGCATGTCTCCCAAAGTCAGACTTCCAAATCCAATCAGTGAACGCCACGTGTAAAGTGCTCTGCCATGCATTTAATGCATAGGGTATAAATAGGAAGTTCACCCCTCCATCTTAGGGTGTGCTCAATCCTTGAACTCAATATAGAAACCTTTGTTTTCTATATTCCTTAATCCCCCATTCTCTGAAATTCTTGTGCAACCATCTTAGTGTTTCTTAAGTTTGTTTAGATTGAGTCTGTCTTAATCTTATTCCGCAACAAACTTGTAAATTGTGTTTGATTTATCAATAAACAATTTATTAAACTTTAAATTTCTGTGTTTGTATTCAACCCCCCCCCCCCCTTTCTACAAACTTGTTAAGCACCTCCGGGACCAACATTATCAGGTGATCAACATTTGATAAACAACTATAATATCATAAGCACCTTTCTTCTACATGCAAATTAGGTATCTCTTTACTTCCCAATATATCACACTCTTCATAATTTCGTACATATAGACACCATCATTTATTGTTCTTACATCATTTCTTTATAAAGTTATCAGCAGTTGGAATAAAACCATGACAATAGGAATTTCCTCATGAAATCAACACATAAACATGAAACCAAGAATATATGACTCACATAGTTACCACATAAGGGATTATTAAAGCCTACTAGTCATACTCACCCTTATTGGGTTCATGAAGTTGAAAATCCCACAAGTTAGGTCACAAATCCCAAACAAATAACACATAGGAATAATGTAGGTTAATCCATATTAATAAGTAAGTACTTGAGTATTTGAGAAAGAATAACTCACAAACTAGGGTTTGTAAGAAAACCCTAAAAATGGTGATGAAGTCTTGAGGTTGAAGATGAAGAAGGAGGGATGGTAGGTTCTTGAACCCTAGCCTTCCAAAGCTCCAAATAATAGACCCAAACTTGAAATTTTGAAGGGGATTGAGCAATAAGTGACCCTAGGTCGAAGTTAATGAAGAGGGAGGAGAAGAGAGGTTTCTTTGGGAGAAATATCTGGAGTAAATGCAAAAGGGTCGATTTCCCCCTTTTTAGACGGTTTCTTTAGGAGAAATATTTGGCTATACCCGCGCGGTAAGTCACGCCGCGTACTGGACCCGCGGATGAGCAGTGCTCCGCGCGGCTAGTGGCGCGGTTCAAGTCGCGCCCTAACCCGCGCGGCACCCTGTGGTTCCTCAAATCAACTTTTTCCAACATTTAGAATTAACCCACAATAGACACGAATTCGAGGCACGGATAAACTCAACTTCTAAATAACAATTTAAGCATAGATTAAGTTAATAATACTTACACTAAAATTGGGGTGTTACAATTACTTTATACTCCTGTGTTTTCTATAAATTTGTGTTATCCATATTAGTGGTTTTTTAAATTTCTTTGCAATTTTGGGTTTCTTTAATAATGTGTTCTCCGTTGTAACCCCCCCCCCCCTTTTTTTTTACTTTCATTGCATAATCAGTCAGATTCTTGATCCTTAATAAATCAGTGATCATTATTACTTTATATTCCCATACTTTGGGTCTTTAGCAACATTAAGGGGACATGTAGAAACATGGGTTATACTTGGAGAAATGTTGTTTACCAATAAGTTTTTAGCAATACTTTTGCCTCCCACATTTTACTCAATGTAACATTTCTTGATATTTCGTGGTTTATGCTTATAACATTTGATTGGCTAATTATTTTACAATATTAAAACATTATCATTAATTATATACAAACCATACTATCTCTGCTAATATAGCTCACGTCATTGATTATACACATTGTATCATACGACATATTTTTATTTATTTTATATTGTTTAACTGTAGTAGAAACTTAACTATAAAACATTCTTTATTGTGACTACACATCTCATCAAAAAGATGGATATATACATAATACATGGTCCATAATTTATAAACAAAATTGGTTTGTAATATATTGGTTTTTTTTTTGTCTTCATTTATTTCTTTATATTGTATTTCATTAGTTTTCAATTAATAAATTACGTTTAATCTTAACCTACTTACATGTTCTTTAACAAAAAGTTTCACTACCGCGCAACGCGCGGGCCAAACACTAGTATATATAAAAGAAGGATTAGGAGAGAGAGTTAAGGAGAGACTTTCATTACCATTTATCTTTTTTCTCCTATTTTTGAATTATTTTTAAATAGTCTTATCACATTTAAATGCAATGACTTTTCATTTTTTTCATTTTAATAAAAATAAAAATCATTAATATAATTAAAAATCTAATTTATTTACCTTAAATTTTATTTTATTTTTAACATCAATATATATATATATATATATATATATATATATATATATATATATATATATATATATAAAGGATTAGGAGAAAGAGTTAAGGAGATGCCTCCATGGCCATTTATCTTTTTTCTCCTATTTTTGAATTATTTTTAAATAGTCTTCTCACATTAAATGGAATGACTTTTCATTTTTTTTTCATTTTAATCAAAATAAAAATCATTAATATAACTAAAAATATAATTTATTTACCTTAAATTTTATTTTATTTTTAACAATCAATAAAATAAGGATTAGGAGAGAGAATTAAGGAGATGTCTCCATGACCATTTATCTTTTTTTTTTCCTATTTTTGAATTATTTTTAAATAGTTTTCTCACATTAAATGCAATAACTTTTCATTTTTTTTCATTTTAATCAAAATAAAAATCATTAATCTATACTATATTATAAAAGAGACATAAAATACTCTTAAAAACAACCTATTAAGCATTATGTACTATTATTTAATGTTAATCTACTTAAAATCTCTTAAAAACAACTAATGAAACAATATGTACTACTTTTAAATGTTTTTAACCCTAATTAATAAATTTCATCCTTATCCCCCAAAATCTTTATCTCTAATCCCCAAACCCTAAAATTAGGAAATTTGAATCCTGATAAACATTATCAAAACAAGATAAACATCTCAATTTAAATATAAATTTTTTTAAATATATAAGATAATTAATGAATTTTAACAAACTACTTAATTTTTTTTATATAAAAAAATTATATTATTAAGCCTAAAATTATGAAATTTGAATTCTGATAAACATAATCAAAACAGGATAAACATCTCAATTTAAATATAAAAAATTTTAAATATATAAGATAATTAATGAATTTTAACAAATTACTTAATTTTTTTATATAAAAAATATTATATTATTAAGCCTAAATTACTCATTAAGCATTATGTACTATTATTTAATATTAATCTACTTAAAATCTCTTAAAAACAACTAATGAAGCAATATGTACTACTTTTAAATGCTTTTAACTCTCATTAATAAATTTCATCCTTATCCCCCAAAATCCTTATCTCTAATCACCAAACCCTTTGAATTCTGATAAACATAATCAAAACAGAATAAACATCTCAATTTAAATATAAAAAATTTAAAATATATAAGATAATTAATGAATTTTAACAAACTACTTAATTTTTTTTATATAAAAAACATTATATTATTAAGCCTAAATTAAACAAATTTATAAAAAAAAAACATTATCACTCTCTAAAAAACATCCAAAATCGTACTGTAAATCGATAAAAAAACAAAAAATAAAAGGAAATATTAAAATCGTGATGTATCTCGCTGCATTGTGCGAGTACGCTTCTAGTATAACTAAAAATCTAATTTATTTACCTTAAATTTTATTTTATTTTTAACAATACTTATAAATCAAAACTTTTATTAAATGAGTCTATTTATTTTTTATTTATATTTTTTATATTTTTTCTAAGGTAAAAATGTTTTATTCAATATTGATGACAATCAATTATGTTATATCACTTAATAAACTATTTTTATCAAAAACTACAAGTAATGTAACAATGGTTATAAATTAAAACTTTTATTAAATGAATCTAATAATACAGATAAAAGAAGACTATGAAACAATATATATAAATAAAAATAAATATATACTTACTACAGTTATTAATATCTATAAAACGCATTTTATTTTTTCTTTTAGTTTACATTAAAATTAAACTATATAATTAAATCAAATTCAAATCAATATAATATCTTTTATTTTAAATGAAATATTATTTAGTGGAATGTTACATTGTATTTGTAATAATTATGAATAACTAATAACTCTAATCAATTCAAAAACCTTTCATCTTTTTAATTATGATTCATCAATATATATATATATATATAAATGAATACTTATTACAATCAACCAATATATAAAGGATATAAGTGTCTTGACATTTTACATTTGTTTGATTGATTGGTTTTTATGTCAAATTGCACATATGTCACCTCTTTTTAGGTTTTTAGAAAATTTTAAAATTTTCAATAACAACGTCATTGCAAGGTATATTTATTCATCATCTATTTTTTCACTTTTAGTATTTTGAATTTATTATCGGTATACTATCCCGGTGAATTTTGTATCCTTCATTACAAATTACATCCACTAAAATTATGCATTGTTGTAGATAACAAATGTCTTATACAATGAATATGATTGTTAAACACGGTTCTATACATAAGGTGTAATTAAATTAATACTTTGTAATTGACTTGAATATAAAAAAACTGCATGAGACTATTGATAAAAATCATAAGGTGTATAAGGAGAATTGTTTTATGCATAATCCATATTTTTTTATATATATTTTGTTCATAGTCTTATAAAATATTTATAATTCACCACACAAGCGCGGTGTTATTACCTAGTATGTTATAATTCAGTTGTTTGTTTTGGAGCTTCTTTTTGTTTAAGATTTGTTAAAAAATTTTGATTTAAAGTTTGTTGTGTATTCGGAATCAATTTCGTTATGTATACTGCCACGTTCTGGTTTGTATTATACGTGGTATGAATTTTTTTTTGGAAGGGTGTCCTAGGCTATGCCTAGACTAATCTTTTGGCAAATTATGACTGTAAGACATCAGCCCTGATTAAACCTCAATGACCACAATTGTTGTGTACGCCTAGATTCTAACCCTGGGCAGATGGGATATTCTACCACATCCCCCAGTGCCTTAACCAATACTCCATATTACATGGTATGAAACTTTGTGTTGTCACTTTCTACACATCATATATAGGTACAAACCACATAAATTGAACAACACATTTTACGGTGCAATATTTCGAGTTAAAGACATGTGGTTTGAAAAAAAAAGCTCAAACCGTATATGTGGTTTGGTTTGAGGTTTTGACTAGGGTTGTACAAAATAATTGTCAACCCGCTAACAACCCAGTTAAACCCACCAACCTGTCAACCTGCTAAATCGACAATTAAGAGGGTTAAAATTGGGTTAGCCTAGCTCAACCCAACCCAATCCAAACCGCCAACCTGCCGCTAATATATATATATATATATATATATATATATATATATATATAGGATAATAATCAAATGAGAACCAAAAAAAGATTGTGAATCGTGAAAACCGATCTAAGCCGTTTATTGATTTTAATCTATGGACATTAAAGACAATGACATTTTGTGATTTTTTTGAAACTTGAAACCATTAATTGAATAAATGGCAAAGTGAAAGGGCATTCACGTCTATTTTTATATCTCATTCCTAGATCCCCTTCTTTATTTATTCAATCTTTTCCAAATCCCCTTCTTCTTCATCATCCTTTTTTTTCCAGATCTCATTCCTCCTCTGATTGTCCCTGAAAAATCAAACTTCTTATCACAGTAAAAGATATATAATCACAAACAAGAGATTAAACAAACCTGTTTTGATATTCAATTCAAACGATTACAAGGTTTTTCTCTTGAATGTGTTTTTTTTTCTTGAAGCTCTCTCTCTCTCTCTAGAAGAATTGTGCGGCTGATTGATTTTCTATTTTGACACTCTCTTGCATACACCAACCCTAGCACCCTATAAGGCCCACATACCTATTTTAGGAAAAAGACATAAGAGCCCAAAATACAAGGAAAAATAAACTTTGACATTTATTACAAAATACCCTAGACTATTTGATGAGAGTTGACTTTGCAGCTTTGACTTCA
Source organism: Arctium minus (assembly GCA_954870635.1). Lineage (NCBI taxonomy): Eukaryota > Viridiplantae > Streptophyta > Magnoliopsida > Asterales > Asteraceae > Arctium > Arctium minus. The sequence goes on along the minus strand of OX941080.1, from coordinate 113,597,870 downwards.
GATTTTAGTCTTCAGAATTTATGATCTTGAATTCAATAAATATGTGCTCTAACAATCTCCCCCTTTGGATCAAGATCATTACTAAAAAGATTTAGCAGTTCAATCTCCTCTTTAAGCTCAGAAGATGTAATCTCTCTCTTTGTCTTCAAACTATAACAATCTCCCCAAAAGATGTAGATAAAATCTCTTTCATATGATGGAAAGAAATTATCTCTAGACTTCAGCACAGAATGCTTTAGCAAAGTATCTTCAAAGAAGAATTCTCAAAAACTTTGAACTTTCTGACTTGGATATTTCTTTAAGCTTGTGTTCTCCTCCATGTCTTGGTTAACTCTTCTCCCCCTTTTTGATGAAAAGAGCAACGATTTCATCAAAACTGTGCTTCAAGAAATGTCTTTGTATGTTCTGACCACTGATCTTCCACGAACCTCTGATTCACTGTCAATCCACCAAGATATTCATCTAGATCTTTTCAAATCCATACAAATTAGGAATGTAATACCTGAATCAATAAATGAATAAGTTAAAAAATGCCTGTCAGTAACACAAAGTCACTGTGTGTAACGAATACACATTGTAAAGGAGCTTTTTGGATGTTCACTCCCCCAGGGCTTCCATTCAATCATCGAAACACCACAAAGGCAATTTCTATGAACGTTATGACAAAGAAACAAATTCTTTGTGTGTTCGTGCAAGTGATAGAAAGAATTAAGCATATGATTGCTTATAAGGCTCAACATTGTGTAAACCACTGAGACAACAGTAAGTTAAACACAGACTCAAAGTGCATGATTGAAGTGCGAAGGTGGGGCAGACTTTCTTCTTTTCAATATCCAGATTTTCCAAGTGAAAATCAGATAGTAAATGTGTTGCGTCCCCTTTGAAAAATGAAACATTTTCTTGTTAAGAAGAAAATGAGTGGTTGGTGGGGTTAATGTCAAGAGTTGGCATGGGCTAGTTGCCTGTTTCAATAATGTTCACCAAAGAATTGTGAAACATTAGTAATGTGGTTGCCCGACTCAGAAAGTAGTTGGTGCAGAGTTTGATATTCTTTTACTCTGATCGCACACCCTCTTTCTTTTAAACATTTAGCTCTCATCTAACCAAACTCTCTTTTACCTTTTACCTCAACGCACAACCCACACTCATTTATTTTTGACTCCTCACACTCAATCACTAAGGAGTAACTTCTTGGGTAGAAATCACTGGTTAACGTGATTCCATAGAAGTTCAATTAAGTCCTAGCACAAAGATCCCATGTTTTCCCTATAAAGCATGTTGTTGCTCAAATGATTTAACTTGAATAGTTAAAGCACAAAATAGATCTTGAAAACATTTAAAAGCACACTTCCAATTCATGAAATCTGTTTGAGAATTGGGAAGTGGTTTGAACATTTAAGAAAAATGTTTTCTATGATTGAAAGTTGTCCTTCTTTCAACCATATGTGAGATGAAGATAAAGAATTATACCTTTTGCATGCAATCTTACATCTCATGAAGTCAAGCTTAAAGTCATAAAGATATGATCCTGTAAGCATCTCTCAAACTATAAAAGTCCTAAGGTCATAGTCAAAGCAACTTTATTCACAGAAATTTAAATGACATAAAGCAGTAAAACAATTAAATGAACGAGTTCTGATCTGAAGTAATCAGAAGTCATCATTCTTTACTCCCCCTGAAATTATGCATCAAAAAACTATTAGTGTAAAAGATATGCATTAACTCCCCCTCAAATGTAGATCAACTTATTTGTTGGATGCATAAAATTTCAGACAAATATGTACTCCCCCTTGAATGTTGATCTTCTCAGATATGTATCTAGGAGTACAATTTTCATATCAGCACAGGAGTAAAGACTTTTGGTCATTGAAGTGCGAGTCCTAAACTGTTGTGTTTAGAAGTCATTCTTCGTTGAAGTACGGGTCCTAAGCTGATTTACTTAGAAGCCACGGTTTCAGTTACTCCCCATTGACAGTAGGTGCCTGCAACACAGATTCATCCCTTTTCTTTGGTACCCACTGGTATTTGGGTCCAACTGTGTTAGCACATAATTTTGGTACCCATTTAAAATTGGGTCCGCTTTTCTTTTGAAAACTATATGAGGAATTATAACGATAAGAGTAAACATGATAATTTCCAAACCAAACATCAGAATATCTTCGAGAAGCATAATCATATCTATCATAATTTGAAAACTTTCTAGCAGACGAAGATAAATGGAATAATTGCTGTATGGAATATTTCTTGCGAGAATCGACAAGTTTTGGTTTAGAAATAGCAATATTCGCAATCAAATCATCTTTACTATTAGTCTTCTTCTTACAATCAGAACTAGAACATGATTTAGCTTTCTCGTTTATCTTTTGTTTCGGAAGCCATTCCGACTTAACTCCAAGCTTTTTCTTTCTCAAGTCTGAAACATTTGAAACTTTAGAGTTAGAAAGGTGAGAATCAACCAAATGTTTCTTCTTTGTCTTACCAGTGTTGATCTGTTTCTGTGAATGCCCAAATTTCTTCTTCTTACCTTTGGCAACTTTGGCTTTCACATGAACTGATTTATCAACTTTCGTTGATGTTTCACCTTTTTCATTCACACTTGGTAATCCAAAAGAATTAACAACATGAGATGAATGATCAGGAAGTTTGGTATTAAAGTCAAATTGAGCAACACTATCATCCAAAACACCTTCAGAGTTCAAGAAACCAAGCTCATTGTCAAGTAAACCAGACCTATCATCAGATTTTACAGCCTTGGAAAATTTAGAAAACTCAGTATATTTGAACACAATAGAAAAAATAGTTTGTTCTAAGTCCATCAAAATTCTTTCTTCTGTGAGAGTATTCTCGAGTTCAGAAATTTTACTTTCCAACACGAGAGGAGGAACGTAAAGCTTACCTTCGATGGGCTTAGCCTCCAGTTCTTTTACAGAATAACTCTCAAAATAGTCATTTGAAAGAGATTTTGATTTATCAGAACTATAACTATTATTCAACCTCTCATAACGAAACAAAAGTTTAACTTTAGTTGTGCTCTTTCTTTTAGCATATTCCTTGGCTTTATCATCTTCAGACAGACTAGTCCAGAAAACATTGAGTTCAGGGTATTGAGGTGCCAGTTTCATAAATCCAAAATCATAGAGAGCAGGCACTTCAGATATACCCCTTTTGAGGTGGTGTGGGTTCTTGTAACCAAGTCCCCAACAATCAGGATTCTCTTTAGGTTTGTTCAAATGAATAGTGTGTTCAGTTTGACCTAAAGTATATAATTTCTCTTCCAAAGCATTCACCTTTTCAATTAAAGATTTGTTTTCTTTTGAAAGCGAAGAGTGCATTTTGGTAAGCGCTTTTGAATCAAACTCACTCAGTCTATACTTTGAATTTGTTTCAGCTAATTCTTTAAGAATTAGAGTCTTTTCTTTAGCGGTGGTATAAATATGTTTATGTAAAGTCTCAATCAATACTTTATTCTCAGCAATATTCTCGCTAAGTTTCTGTATTGATTGGTTTTTGTCTTTATTGATACCTCTTTCACGCTTAAGCTTTGACTCTAACTTTTGAAGTCTTAACATCATGACATTTATTTGATTTACAAAATCAGATTCAGTCATGTCACATACCTCTTTATTCTCTTCTTCATCTGACTCAGCTTCATCTTCAGCTTCATCCACCATCTTTCCCATTAAGCACAGGTATGTTGTCTCTTCCTTCTCTGCTTCAATTCTTTTCTTGTATTCAAAGTTCTTAGTTTCCAAAAACTTAACTCTTGAAGACATCTGTGATCCTTTCATAATCTTCTCAATATGTTCCCATAGCAGCTTTCCTTTAGCCTTTTTGCATTCTAACTTGATAGAAATCTCCTTCAAAATCTCCTCGGAAATTCCTTGCAATATAAAAGATCTAGCTAAACAGTCAGCTTGATGTCTTTTTCTTTGCTCGTCTGAGTACATATCAAGTGGTAATGGAAGCTCTTGTTTTTCTTTTTCTCCATTCTTCTTTATAACAGTAAAAATTCTCCTTGGAGTTGTCATACTCCCTTCTCTTAGAGATATTCTAATAAGATCCCCTAATTCATGACTGTCAATGAAATCCAGGAACTGATTTTTCCATTTTTCGTACTCTCCTCTGAGAAGTACTGGTGGATTCTCATCCATACTGATTGAAGGAGCTTCGCTGGAAGTCATACTGTTTTGAAAAATATGCAACAAGAAACTTGAAAAATGACCGTTAGTCCGAATGAAATCAATTAAAACAGAAAAAACTTGAAATGAAAATCAGAAATCGAAATTTCCAAAATTCTCAAGTCTAGAATTCGCAAAAAAATGTACGAATTTCGCAAGCAATACAGATAAACACACAGAATTCACAACCCTTTAGAAAGAAATAGCAAGGAATTCGCAGATAACCCAACCATACACAGAATTCGCAAGAAGAGGCTTGCAAATTCTGAGATTTGCGCTAGACGAGGCTCGCGAAAACTTGAGGTTTGCGCTAGATGAGGCTCGCGAATTCTAAGGGTTTGCGCTAACTGAGGCTCGCGAAAACCTGAGGTTTGCGCTAGATAAGGATGGCGCGAAACTTAGAAATTCGCTAACTACACCACTGCGAAATCTTTAATTTTCTCAAGCAACACACCTGCGAAACTTGTACCTTTCGCAGACAACAGACCTGCGAAGAGTACACTTAAGCAAATTCAGAAAATAAACACATTGCGAATTTTAAATGTAAAGGATCTGCGAATCCTTTAAGAACCATGTGAATCCTTTATCCTTTGCGAGTTCTTCACTTAAACACCGAAAATCGACTTTGAAAATCAAAACCTGTCTAGACTTCGATTTACAGGTCGTAATTTTGACCATTCGATCACCTAATCATCTAGAACAGATTACTAGCAATTAATTTCAAAAACAAACAATCTGAAAGAGATTCGATCAATGGAACAGTGCACAATAACTCGTGAAAACCAAAACTCCAAAATCACCAAAAATCTATCGATTGCAGTGCAATTGATGAACAAAACAATACAAACTCGATTGATAACACGATTCGATCATTACTTGATCAATTACAACTCGAAAAATTGATTAAAACTCAAAATCAAATCTGAACATGAATGAACAGTGCGATGAACAGTGTTCGAAAATATTTTTCTGAAAAATCGATTTCAATTCAGATCTGCTTTGATACCAATTGATTGTCCCTGAAAAATCAAGTTTCTTATCACAATAAAAGATATATAATCACAAACAAGAGATTAAACAAACCTGTTTTGATATTCAATTCAAACGATTACAAGGTTTTTCTCTTGAATGTGTTTTTTTCTCTTGAAGCTCTCTCTCTCTTTACAAGAATTGCGCGGCTGATTGATTTTCTATTTTGACACTCTCTTGCATACACCAACCCTAGCACTCTATAAGGCCCACATACCTATTTTAGGAAAAAGACATAAGAGCCCAAAATACAAGGAAAAATAAACTTTGACATTTATTACAAAATACCCTAGACTATTTGATGAGAGTTGACTTTGCAGCTTTGACTTCAGATTTTAGTCTTCATAATTTATGATCTTGAATCCAATAAATCTGTGCTCTAACATCCTCCTCCACCACCACCACCTTCGCCGTCACCATCGCCACCACCAGAAACCACTCAACCACAACCAACAAATTCCTTCACCATCGTCGTTTCTTCTTCAAATAACCCGAAATTTTCACCCTCACCGTCTCCAAAACTTGGTTCAGACGACTCGCCTCTACTCCTTAGCTTATCCCCTTCGCCTTCAAATTTAATCGGTTTACCACCTGTGCCTCCGTCGTCAGATCTGTCTCTGTCTCCGTCATTCGATGTATCTTTGCCTCCGTTTTCATCGTCATCGTCGTCGCCGTCTTATTTCTTGGGACCGTCACCGTCTGAGGATGGTGATATATCCGCTGATGTGAAGAGTATTGATGAAATCAAGGACTCATCCTCGGTGGTGATGGTGGTGTTTCAATTTTTGTTGGGTTTTTGAAGGTTTCATTTGGGATTCCGAAATTCATGAGGGTTGTAGGGTGGATTTGGACTCCGACCATTTTCATCAAGCCGATGATCAATGGTTGTTGTAAAGCTACAAGGTTCACCATTTTTTTTGAATGTGTGATTTGAGAGAGGAGAGGATAGAGATGAATAAAGTGAGAATGTGATTTGTGAGTTGATTTCATGTGGTGAATCTTTGTGTTTCATATAGTGAATCTGTGTGTTTCATCTAGTGAATGAATCTATGTGTTTCATCTGGTGAATCTTGTTACCAAAATGACAATTATGCTCTTTTCATGTGATTAAACGACTTTTAATTAAAACTATAGGATCAAAACCAAAGTATGGCTTAGATCGGTTATCACGGTTCTCAATATTTTTTTGGTTTTCACATGATTTAACCCCTATATATATTACTTAGACAACATTTTATTTATATGTCTACAAGTCTATTTTATATATGAATCTCCCTTATAAATTACAACCATTACAATTTACAACCTAAAATGTATATATGTATGTGTATATATACACACACACACTAGTCCACCTTAATAACCCTAGGCCCAAAATTAATTCTTAGTGCAGAACTAGGTTAAGTCCAAACTCTAAAGTCGGTCAAGTCGAGTGCTGCTACTAGCCCCAATTCGACTTGCATGACGTTGTTACCCTTAGCCCCTTATTCAATTTTGCTACACGATTTTGCCTCATTCACTCCCGAGTGTCAAATTGGTGTTGGTTCTGCTTTGGTCGAATTGTTGCAATTCTGCCGATATGTATGGTTTGTCCATCTAATTTCCTCCCAGTTATGGTTTCTTTATCCAATTATATCCATATTATGATTTCTCCATGTCACATTTGATTCTAATGCAAATTATTAGGATCGTGTATTTAAGATTTTGTGTTTTGACATCACACATTAATTGATTTCATTATTTATTTGGAAAGAACTTAATTAATTATGTGTTTTGAAAGCATGTCCAAAATAAGATTAAGAATTGATGCAAGTGAAAACCAATGTTTTAAAAACCGGGTCGACTCGACCGGTTGAACCGGGACCCGAGGAAGAGGCCGAGTCAATGTCGACCGGTTTTATTGCAATTTACGACCCTGAGTGAACCGGTCGGTTTTATAAAAAAAACCGGTTGAACCGGTCATAAGAACCCTTAAAAAACCGGTTAAACCGGTAAAAAAACAAAACGTATTAGGGTATTAGCGGCTAGGGTTTCTTGACTTTCTTCGACAACTTAATTCCAGCCCCTTTCTATTCCACCTCTGGCGACCTCCCTGAGTCATCGACAACTTCAACATCGGCTAGGGTTTGGGTTTCTTCGACATCTTTGACCTCCCTGGCAGGTATTGCTTCGACCTCCCTGAGTCATCGACAGCTTCAACATCGGCTAGGGTTTGGGTTTCTTCGACAGCTTCGACCTCCCTGGCAGGTATTGCTTCGACCTCCCTGAGTCATCGACATTCGACAGGTTCGACATCGTTTTTCTGCTTTAGTTATCGTTTTGCTTTGTTTTGATCAATTATAGATCAGGTAGATGAGTAAGTCTGTGATATTAGTGTGTAATTTTGTAAGTCTACGGTTCAATTTGATGTGGTTGACTGTAAAAAAAAAAGTTTGCAATAAAACAGGGGGAATAAAAGTTTGCAATGTGCCGTTGCTTTTCTTTGAAAATGATGAATGAAACAATGGGAATTAAAATTTAAAACCCATTTCGATTGGACAAACTGGAAGAATACAAAATTATATCCCCTTCCACTCATAGGTTTCAAAAAACTCAACTGGGCAAACCAGTTGCAGTGTAAATGGGATTTAAATGTCTAAAAACTTCATTACATGAATTACTAAATTTGTTTAAATTAATCATGGATTCACCCAAATGTATCATGAAATCAATGAGAGAATAGGGTTTTTTTTCAGAAAATGAGTTATGGGATGGTTTTTTGTTTTACCGGATTCACCCAACAAGTTACATAGGGTTTTTTCCTGTTTTACCGGATTCACCCAAATGTTGGTTTTTTGTTGAATTTATGGGATGGTTCTGTTGCATTTTTAAAATGATGTCTATTTTTAATGTTTTTGGATTGATGTAAAACTTGTTGTTATGTGTATTTTTAATATTTTAACTTGTAGACATCAAATTCTTGGTTTTATATACATATATATATATATATATATATGTAGAGAAATGAAAAATATATAGAAATTCTTGAAACTGGGTTGACCCGGTGGTTGAACCGTGACCCGGTCACCACACCGGGTCAACCAAAAAACCGGTTTTTAAAAATTGGTGAAAACGATAGAAAAGTTTGCTAATTGAAAATTAATAAGTCATAATTGTAACTAAGCCAGGGTTAGTCAGCACTTGAGCGCCCCCACTACTCTGCATACCAAATAGCTAGCGTTGCTAAAAAAATGGACTAATTACTAACCCAATCTGAAAAAACTGAAATAAACCCACCACATGATCGATGCAAAATTATACCGAACAACATCTATTGAGTATTTGAGTTGGAAGTGAGTGAGGGCTCCAAAGTAACACGGCCCGGCCCAATCCAAGCCGATGAAATGTTTACGCCTTTTAGTGTATTTTGCGCTTCTCTCAAACATTTTGCCCTAAGTCCATACTTGAGAAATCCAAGTCACATATCGGCTTCAACGTCAGGTAGTCTCCTTTTCTTCGATTTCCAGCTACAACATAGATCGAATTTAGATTCCTAGCTAGCTACAGTATCGCATAGAGCATCGATTTAAAGTACACACAACATCGATTTCCGTCAGAAGCTAGTCTTCGATTTTTGATTTGTGTAAGGGTTCTTCACTTGTTGATGATGAATGCTACCTTTGTCTTTTATTTGCTAAAATTGCTATTGATTTCATCTATTTCTGTAAAAACCATTACCAGATGGTGAAATGTTGCCACCATTTGAATATTTATTGCTAATTTGCTATTAGAATGCACACTCTTTCATCATCTTGATTCCAATTCCAGTTACTTTATACTCTTTTTTTTTCACGATTTATGTCATGGGTATTGAGCTCATGAGTTATGCCAGGCTCTGTGGGTTTTGGAGCTCATTGCAATTGGCTTCAATTTGGCATTGGTGCTTCAGGTTCTGTTGGGCAGGAAAATTGCAATTTATGTTCATCCAATCACTTAGTTAGATTGAGAAATGATTTATAAAAGTTTCAACCCAACCCGCACTCGTTGATTTGGGTTAGGTTGGGTTGCACTTTTGTTTGGGTTGGGTTGCATTGAGAATTTTCAAATGCCTTCAACCCGGCCAATCCAACTCATGTGCAGTCCCGCATAGCGTTCATTTAATCTTTTCCCTCGATCCAGAATTGCTGCGACGCCGGCGGTTGACCAGAAAGCAGCAACAAGAATTCAAACGGCGGATAGGTTTTTGCTTGTTCTGGTTTGTGGACGGCTTTCGATCATTTGTGCTTCGCCTAAAGCAAGAACTTAACGCCCTTCTGTAATTACTAGAAATCAGGCATGCTCTTACTTAGTTCCAAATCATTATCTCGATTGAAGTTACCCAATTTCTTTTTTCTTATGGATATCTAAATGTCTGGAGTTTCATTGCAGCTGAAAGTCAAAGACATGGCTGGTGGAAAGGGAGACAAGCCTGATAATGCCAAGAAATCTGCTGCTGTTGCCAAATCTAACAGTGGGTGTTTTTTTTAACTGAATTCTGTCTTTGAGCTCATCTTCTTCGATCACACACACACACATGCTACATATGGTACAATACTTATGAATTTGTTTGCTTTAGACTATTGGATTGGAAAAAAGAGATATATTTATGTTTAACCTTAAATTTTTTGAAAATCCTAATACTTCTGTTGATAACTTGATTACTAAGTTAAACATTATCTCTTTAACTGCAGTATTTTTCTTCCATACGCCATTATAAAAAGTGAATGTTAATTGTTAGTTTAATATCCGCATTAGTGGATGCATAAGCCAAATTATGTCACCTGTGTTGGAAAATACGTACAAGATTATAAATTACAGTTTGGTGCGAAATCAAAAGACTTAATTAACAAGTAACAACTGCAAAATCATTAACGTTTGAAGGAAAAGCTGATAGATACATTACTTCTATAACAAACCCCACAAATTGCTGACTTTTGTTTTAGATTAGCAATAGAATTCATATCTTTATTTAAGATGGGGTATGTTTGACCTCAAAAGCCACTTTTAGCTAAGCTTTGTCTTACACAAATACACAGATGCTTGAGTGTTAGATATAAAAACAGGTGTATCTATGTTCCCTATGTAATTCGGTCATCGACATTGTGATTGCAGAGGGAAGGAAAAAGGAGACAGGTCTGGGTCTTACAAATACTAAAGATGGCAACTTTGGGGAATGGTATTCTGAGGTACACTGCGTATTCTATTGTATTTTCAACTTTCCATGTATCCCGTATGCTGTAATTTTCTAATTTGAATTAGGAAATGCAGGAGGGCTAAATGCATTAAAGCTGACATTCAATTCTATTTGGTTTTATATCCACATGATAAAGATTTCATATATGAACCATCAAGAAAAAAAAGTTATACAACAAAATATGAACTCATAAATGTAAGAGGATATGAAATGATCTTCTTTACATTGTCATTGTAAAGAGATTTAAGACAAGAAACTCTTCAATGGTGACAAGTGTTCCATACTAGATACTACCAATAAATAAAATGCCCATTGTGTTTGTGATTGGATAGTATATCATTCGAAACTTGTTGTAATCTAGAAACACTTGTTTTCTTTTTACAGTGACAATGTATAGAAAATGGACTAGATATGTATTCATTACAGAATTGTGGTTATTCTTCTCTAACTCATTTTCTTTGGCTCCTATAGGTTGTCACAAATGGTGAAATGATAGAATATTATGAAATATCTGGCTGTTACATTCTCCGGCCATGGACAATGTCCATTTGGGAGATAATGCAAGTAAGCATGGAACATTAAGTTTAATCATTTTGTACTGATACCTGCCATGCTCTTTTTGTTTAAGTTTTTCTATCACCAGGCTAGGAAAAACATGATGGAATTAAACCATTTTCTATCATCTTTATGCAGACCTTCTTTGATGCAGAAATTAAGAAGATGAAGATTAAAACTTGCTATTTTCCGCTTTTTGTATCCAATAATGTTCTACAAAAGGAGAAGGATCACATAGAGGGTTTTGCTCCTGAGGTATAATTTATATACTTGATGTTCTTCTTTTCATCTGAGTGGTGTTTTGGTGAAATTTAATTTTTTAACATGTATGATTGACATGGAACTTGAAGATCATCCAAGAACTTAACCAATGCAATCGGATTTTTACTATGGTGTAGCTGACACAAGATGTTGACAAGATAAATTTCTTGCCGTCACTTGTATCATGGTCTAGCGCTACTATAGAAGTGTTACTACGATAATGTTTATTTATGCATCTGGGTTGGGCTAGAGGTGAAGCTAAGCAAGTCGATATCACATTTGTTGATTTTGACTGAACCCTGAACGATATGATGTGCACCAATAGCCATTATTACATTGATGTCGGTTTATTTATGATTCACCGAAACCCATACATCCTAGGTACCAACTTTAGTTGGCCACAGTTTGAACATAAGATTCTTTACAACTTGTAGCTGCACGGAATTTGAGTTTTTGTGAGACTTGTTGAGGGTCACAACACATGTCTTATTGTGAGGACTGTAAGGTTTTTCCACTTTTTCAAGTGCGTCAAAAGAATATATTGATTTCCAATTGATGTTACTGTTAGTAGTAGAAATTTGAACCGAGAACTTCTATCCGTCACAATATTTGGCGTTTTAGCTTATGGCTTTCTAATGTATATTGCTTTTCGTATGGCAATCTACTTTTGATGCTTTTTCCCTGATTTAAATCTTTCAGGTTGCTTGGGTCACGAGATCAGGTGACTCCGATTTGGATGTCCCTATTGCCATTCGCCCAACTAGTGAAACTGTCATGTATCCCTACTTTTCTAAGTGGATCAGGGGTCACCGTGACTTGCCTTTAAAACTTAATCAATGGTGTAATGTTGTCCGATGGGAGTTCAGTAACCCTACTCCATTTATCAGGTGCTATTCGGTGCTTGTTCATATCCCTCGGTTATTTTGCATGCCTACTCATAGCATGGCATGATTTTTTTATTAGTCAATTTGCTCTTGCATGATGATCACAATTTGGTGTCGAATCAACCGTTAAAATGCTAATCTCCCCTTTATAACAGGAGCCGAGAGTTTCTTTGGCAAGAAGGACACACTGCCTTTGCAACAAAGGAGGAGGCAGACACTGAGGTATAAAATTAATTTTTTTTAAAACACATGTGTAATCATTTCACACATCTAACTTGAGTCTGGTGCATCTCATTGATCTCCTATTTCAACGAAAGTAAAAAAAAATGCTATTCACTGATACATCTGTTTCAAGCGTGAAAAATGGAGTGATTTTTTTATATGGTGGCCAATCTGACTCTGACTAATTGTGTGTTTTAGGTTCTTGAAGTTCTTAAACTGTATAGGCGTCTATATGAGGAGTACTTGGCTGTACCTGTTGTGAAAGGGAAAAAAAGTGAGATGGAGAAGTTTGCCGGTGGACTTTATACTACTAGTGTTGAGGTGCTTAGAAGATACTGTAAATTATGAATTCTGAATGCCATTTATGGTCATTATAAGTGCTTGCATGTTTGCAGGCCTTTATTCCAAATACTGGTCGTGGTGTTCAAGGTGCAACTTCACATTGCTTGGGCCAGAATTTTGCTAAGATGTTTGAGATTAACTTTGAAGACGAGAAGGGAGAAAAGGCTATGGTCTGGCAGAATTCCTGGGCATACAGTACTAGAACGGTAACTGGATTTATTTTAGCCTTGCAAAAGGTGTTAAATTATATGTAACAGGTTTTAGGCTAAGGCATTGATGCATAGTATATGTACTTGATTCATTATCTTTTGTAGTTATATTTATATTTTGACGATCAGGTATACCACGCCACGTATCATCCCCTCTTTCCATTGCAAGCAGAAGGCAATAGAAAAACTTTAGGGTTTACGATAAAATATTTCCTTAAGCAATTTGGTTTATATTTACTTCACCCAGCCCAAGTGATAAGGGTGATCATGGTGCACCAAGGATCAATGCTATGAGGGTGAGGAAGGGAAACTTTGTACTTGCTGTCTTTCTGTTGCATTTTGTCAAGAGGCTATTTTTGTGACTTGGACCTCTTAGAGCATCTCCAACAGGTTCTCTATAATTTCTCTAAAATAGAGAACCAAAAGTTAAAATATCTAAAAAGACTTACATTCTTCCAACAAATTCTCTGTTTTAGAGATTTTAACACAAATTATATTATTATAATATTCTCTAATATATCATCCCAATACACTTTAAAAAAAACTTCATATAAAATGATAAAAATTCAACCTCATTGGTGGGATTGAATAAAATAATCATTTCTCTCTCCCACCAAGTTTTAGAGAATTCTCTGAACTTGGAAAATTTTCAAGTTTTCTCTATTATAGAGAACAAGATAGCAAAGTTGTTGGAGAAGTTTAGAGAACAAAAACTCATTTTTTTTCTATTTTAGAGAAGCTGTTGGAGATGCTCTTAGCTGTCCAATCACAAAGAAGCATATTAGTTGTTCCAGGGCTTACCCTACCTAGTCCAAGTAGTAATAAAGGGTGAACCTAGTGCATCAAGGTTCCTTGGCTTTACCAGGGTTTGGAAAGGGAAGTCTGTCTATGCAGTCTTTCACTTGCAAAGAGGTTGTTTTTGTGCTTGAACCTGTGACCATCCAATCACAAAGGAGTAACCTTGCAGTTTTTCACTTGCAAAGGTCCTTGCTAGTTGTTCCAAGGCGTGACCCTTTTTAAGTAGTAGAAGGCTACCCTGATGCACCAAAGCTTCTTGGCTTTACGAGGCTTGGGTAGGGAAATCTGTGTGTGCATATCCTATGCATTTTAAATAAAGGTTGTATCTGTCGCTCCAATCTTTGACCATCCAATCACAAATTCCTTGTCCTAGCATCATTGATAACTGTTTCCAGTGTTTCGTTTTTTTAGTACCATAAATTGTTGATCTGGGGTGTGTTTATCTTATATATTTAGGGGTTGTTTGTTTTTTTTTTTTAAATCTCTTAATCTCTCTTAAGTCTAAATCGTTCAGACCTTTTTACACACCACCTCTTATTAATCATAACTAAATTAAGACTTCAGACTTTAGACCTCTTAAAAAAACAAATGGCACCTTAGTGATAGGTGATGACAATGATCAGTTTTCATTTTGAACTTCTTTTTATCCTTTTTTGATTTTGAACTTCTTTTTTTCTCTCTCTCTCTTTTTTGATTTTGAACTGTATTGTTTACAGATTGGGGTGATGGTGATGACTCATGGGGATGATAGAGGCCTGGTCTTACCCCCTAAAGTTGCAGCAATACAAGTTATTGTGGTTCATGTGCCTTACAAAGATACAGATATTAAGGAAATATTAAATGCATGTTCAGCCACCGTAAAAGCTTTATGTGATTTAGGTATTCGTGCCGAAGCGGACCTTAGAGAGAATTATTCACCTGGTTGGAAGTATTCTCATTGGGAAATGAAAGGTGTTCCCTTGAGGATTGAAATAGGACCAAAAGACCTGGCCAATAACCAGGTAAGACTGGCTTCATTGTTACAAACTTCAAGTGTCCCATGCAAAGCCTGATGAGTTCATATGATGTTTTCTTGAATCTTTTAACAATAGTGGCTCTGTTTTGTGTAAAACAGGTTGTTGTCACTGCTTCTGCCCAAAAGTTGGTTGGAAGATCATATCCTGCAAGCATTGTTCTTGCAGCTTCAACTAGAGTTCTGTTTTTCCTTTCAACAACGCCATTTTGTTGAGGTGTTCTTGCTGCAGAGAAGTTGGGAGTTATGCCTTCCTCTGATAGATAAGTATTGATTTTGGCATTTCTGAACTCTGTCCCATTGTCACTTCTCAGCTTCTGAACTTTGCTGTTGAATAGTACCTGTAATCTTTTTAACAACTTTATTAAAATGTCAGGTATATAAGACTTAGCTCTGATGAATTCTATCCAAGTATATCTTCAGTATTCATCAATTAGGACAAGAATATACTTTTTACCTGACAGACTCTACATAGAGATTGGACCACAAAGGTCCACATGAAGCATATGCAGAGGTTTGGGACAATTATTATCACTTTTGGTTTTATGGGAAGATCTTTTCGATCATTTTTCCCATTTCACAAGCAGAACAAAGATGATCTTTGTTGAACTTTAGAGATGGTAATCCCTTAACCAGATTAAGTTTGACTAACTTATCAAGTGATGAAAAGTTCAAATGAGAGAACTTTTTATGCCAGAGCTAGACATCTTCACTGTTCAGAGATACTAGACAGAGTTTCTCTGGGCCAGTGTCTATATGCTTGGTAAAACTCATTCTATATAAGTTACCTTTTCTGTCTGCTCTCAGCATTTTTTGACTTGTTTTTTAGTGAAGAAGTGAACAATGTTTTTCTTGAAATTTCACATCAAAACCATGGTCACATAGTTGAATTATTCTTATTAAGTTGTGCTTTAGTCCATCAACATAAGCAACTTTTGAAACAGATATATTACCTCTTGTTAACTCACCATAACCTTTAATCTGGCCTTGCATATTATCCCCAAAAGTTACTGCTCCTCCAGATTTTGCTTTGAAAGAGGATAACAACTTTTTATCTCCAGTCATATGCCTTAAGCATCCAGAATCTAGATACCAGATGGGCATATACTGTTTCTGCAAGACATATTAGAGATTTTTAGGTACCCATCTCATTATGGGTTCTTTCTTATTAGGCTTTGAAGGATTTTTATCAACATTTGGCATTCCATCTTTTGATGCTTTGCCAGAATGGTTTTTCTTTTGCTTTTGAGACTTTGTCTCTGAAGTCTTGGTCAGAGGTTGATTCAGAAAGCAATGAGAACCTCTCAAATGATTTTTCAGCTTAATAACGAGTTAAATGCAATTGCAATTAACAGAGCAAGATGAAGTAGGAGCAAAGTTTTTCATTTCTTTTAAAACATTTGGTACATATTTCTTTTGAAACTTCTTAAAACTAGCACTAGGAATATTACAAGTATTCCTAACTACTTCTGACTTTTTTGCTTGGAGATTGGCCTTCTTTTCAATTTGCTTTTTCTTGGCCCAAAACATCTTCTTCTCTTTCTTGCTCACTGCACAAACAGGATCAGAATGGTTAATTTCTTGCCATTTGCCTTTTTGTTCAGGAGTGAATTTGATAGGTTTATAGGTGTAGAACTGAGAAGTGTTAGTTTTATTCTTAGCCTTTTCCTTTAACTCTTTCTCCAACTCCAGAGAGGTTTTTGCTTGTAGGCACATGTCTGCAAAATCAGGACATATTGGAATTCTAGATTTATCTTTTGAAATAGAAACAGGGGTGTTTAAAATTCCAGAACCAACAGTCTGTTTTGTTTTATGAATTACCTTCTCTGGTGTATAGAAAATTTGTTCATCTATCTATGTGTCAGATTCAGAATCAGAATCAAGAAAGTCTCTTTTAACCTTGTCAGAGATGACTACCTCTGAAGTTTTCACTATATTTTTAGGTTTGGAGACTTTGATTATCTTTTTCTTGCATGATTCTTTGATAAAATCATATATGACATTTTCTTTATAAATTCTTTTAATGTCATCTTCAAAAGAGGTTCTGATGCATTCATATGTTCCAGGAGAATACAGAGGTGCTTCTGGATTCAGTAGGCTCTAAGGTTTTATTTCAGAGGTACAGGCTTCAGAAACCTCTGGTTCTTTAGTGATGAATGAATAAAATTTGAAAATCTCTTTGGGATCATCACTCTGAGGTTTTGAAAAATAAACCTCTGAAATTTCTTTTTCTATCTTCAAGACAGGTTCTGAAACAGTTTTTACTTCATAGTATGAGATATTTTTGAAATTTAGAGTTCTGACTTTTGATCCCTCTGAGGTTCTTGTTCTTTTGAAAATGTTAGAATTATCCAGAGATGGAAAGTCAGGCCTCTGGACCTTTTCAATACAGAAAGTGGAAGAAAGTGATGTTTTCTTCAATCCAGTGAATGGATCCAATTCATTAAATCCCAACCCTTGAGTATCCATCTGAGAATTGATTTTTTGTGCATCTTGATAACTCTTTATCTGAAGTTCCTTTCTTTCCAGAGATTGATGTAATATTTCTCTTTCTTTTTGAAAGAAATTAGTTAAGGCAACAAAATTGAGCCTTTCATACTCAGATTTTCTCACTTCTTCTTCTTTTGCCTTTAAAACCTTTTCAAGTTATTTAAATTTCTCAGAAAAAGATTTTTCCTTTTGTCTCTGAGATTTTTCAAGTTCAGATTTTTCAACAAAAATTTCTTTCTTTTCTGATTCAAGAAGGCCTTTTTCTCTTGGGAAAAGTTCATAAAAACCCAACAAACTATTCCATTTTGAATGGTTAAGTCCCTAAACTAATTTTTTGAATGAAAAAACCATTAAACTTTCTCATTTTGAATGAGTAAGTCCCTGAACTATTTTTTTGAATGAAAAAATCATTAAACTTTTTCATTTTGAATGAAAAAACCATTAAATTTTCCAATTTTGAATGATCAAGTCCCTGCATATTTTTTTTCAATAAATTAAATCATCGAACTTTTAAAATTGGTTACTTACATCATTTTAACCCAAAAAAAAACTACATGGAACCGATTATCTTTTGATTCTTCCTCTTTTGATAAATAAAAAATAGATCAAAAAGAGGGAGATCGATGCTAGGAGCAACAACGTGTTAGGTGATATGGAGAACGAACAATGTAAGGGCAATGGGGAGAGGCGAGGCGGAACGATACGATTGTCTATGAGGGGTTTTAATGGTGTGTGATTTGATAACGGTAAAACTGATTTCTATTTGTTTTTACTTTAAAACCTTCATCGCCAGTTCCAGGTATCTTTAAAAAAGGTAACCAATTTTTAGAAGTTTGATGGTTTATTTATTCAAAAAAAATGTTGAGGGACTTAATCATTCAAAATTAGAAAGTTTAATGGTTTTTTCATTAAAAAAAAATAGTTGAGGGACTTAATCATTCAAAATGAGAAAGTTTAATGGTTTTTTCATTCAAAAAAATAGTTCAGGGACTTAACCATTCAAAATATGATAGTTTATTGGGTTTTTTTGAACTTTTCCCTTTTCTCTTTTATAAAAGTTTAGGTCCTTTGTCATTTGCTTTCTCTTTTCTTTTTCTTCAATGAGTTTTTGCTTTAAACTCTGAAACTCATCTGTTAATTTAAGAACATCCATTTCAAGTTCACTTTCAGAGGTGGATGAAAAATTTACCTTTTCATAACAGTTCTCTGATGATTCATCAGTCTGATCACTATCTGCAATAGCCATACCACAGAGGTTGGTAGGTTCTTCTTCTCCATCACTTGTTGAGTCTGACATCCAGTCTTCCATTTCTGCAACAAGTACCATTTCTCTGGCATTGTATTTGTACTTGTTTTTGTAGTAGTCTTGATCTTTGACAAGTCTACCTCTACAGTTTGCAGAAAAATGGCTTGGTTTTCCACATCAGAAACATCTTCCATCATTCTGGTTTGGTGGAAGAGCAACAACTGTTTCTGTCTTTTGAATTTGTGGTTGGGGCTGGAAGTACCTCTGAGGTTGAGGATACTTTGGTTGAAATGGTTGATGAGTTCTTGATTGTTGAGCACCTTCATGATTGATGAAATGAACACCCTTTTGATCACTATGCAGAGTGGATCTAGGTTCTTGTTGATAATCACCTTTCTGAAATCCTCTTTCTGGATTTCCTCTTCTTTCTTCATCATCTCTCCTACCTTCAAAAACTTTCTTCCCAAATTTCTTATTGAATTGATGAGTAATCAAGGCAAGTGATTTGACAAAATCATTAATGTCTTTATCTGAGTCTGAGTCTGAGTCTGAATGATCACCTTCTTCAGCTATTAAGACCTTTTTAGATTTTCTTTTTGACTCTCTTCTGAAGGAATTTTCTTTTGAGTTTATTGATTCTTCATCATGACTTTCTTTTGAACCACCTTTGTTTTGAAATGAGGGCAAGTGGTCCACCTAAAGAGGTTTTTGACTTTTGTTTAACAACTTCTTTTTCCTGGGCAACTAGGATGCCATAAATGTCAGTTAATGGCCAATAATCAAGATTTTGATTGGCTTGAATAGACATGGACAGTTGTGACCATTCTTCATTTAAGCCTTTAAGGAAAAGAACATTATATTCCTCTTTTGTCCTCATTACTCCAAACTTTTTGCATTTATTAATGAGAATGTTGAGTCTGGAATAAGTTTGGTGCAGGGATTCTTCAGGTAGTGCATGAAAGTCATGGTACTCATTAATGCATTGAGTTCTCCTGTTTTTATGAGTTTGTAGGCCACCTTCAAGTTGGTTTAACAACTGATCCCATATCTCTTTAGCAGTTACACAAGAATCAAGTTCTTGGAAGATATCATTGGGAATGGCCATTATCAATAATCTAACAACTTTGGAGTCATTTTCCTTCATTTTGGTTTTCTTCATCAGTGAAGTTTGAAGTTTTCTTTTCATAATATGCAGGTATTTCAGCAGTGTCTGTTGTTGCAAGAACTCTTGGTACCAACACCATTGGTTGGTGAGGTCCATCAGTTATTAATCTTAAAAGATCCATGTCCATACCTTCCAAAAAATTTACCATCCTTATTTTCCATTGGGGATATTCATCCCTTAGAAGTGTAGGAGGTTTAGTTAATGATTCAGCTATATAAATGACACTTATACTAGAGTTTGCCATTTTGAAGAAAAGATGAAGATTTGAAGAACTGATGCTTTTCAAAGAAGATCTTTTATCAACAAGTGAAACTGTGAGTTACTTTCAAATCTAGAGCATATACAATTCTTTTAAATAAACCAAGGTTTATATGAACATACACAGATTTTTGAAAGCTTGAATCAGTAAGATGTAAATCTATCCGAGTATGCAGATATGATCTTGTTTTGTTTAGAAAACAAAAGATGGCTCTGATACCAATTGTTGGATCCCATATTTAATCTTATAACAATGATATAAACAAATAATAATAAGAACAACGGAAGCAATACAGTTTAAATATCCAAGCAGATTCAATATCACAGTTCAAACAAGAAGATATCCAATGGTGTAAAAATAAGAACAAGCCTATTGTTTACTGGATAAATCAGGTAGATTAATAAGAACACCAAGAAGGTGGATAAATCGTACAAGATCTTCTTAAGAATATTTTCCAATATATTAAAGATAAATCAGATACAAGATATATCAAAAAGCACACTTTTGTCAATGGAGTGATGGTCCTATTTATAGGACCATAAAGTGAACAGTGTATTATCCTGACATAAGAAGCATGCTTGAACAATGTCTTCCCTAAAAGGTAAGCTCAAGACATGCTTGAACAGTGACCTACTCTAAAAAGTAAATTTTATCACTAATGACGTGTCATTTGCTCTTATGTCAATACTTGTAGAAATTATCAGCGCTTTCTTCAGAGAGGAGGTCTTCAGTGCTCTGATGCAGGTGCCTCTGATGAAGTCATCTCTGATGTCTTCTGCTGAATTTCTCTAACTCTGGAATGTACTTTAGAGGCATATTTGTTCTCCGAAGTCTATCTCTGGAATTCCTCTGAAATAGGACTTCGAATATTTTCAATACTTTTACAATTTAGAATTAGGGCTAACAAATATTCTACAAAAACTCAAGTTCTCCTCCATTCATTCCTACACGGAACGGAGAATATTGATAGTTTTGTTATTTATTTAGATGTATTTCTTTACATCTATAATGGTACATATTCGATTTTACTTAAGCAAAAGAAATTAATTTTAATATTTAAAATAAATTTCAAAGAAACCTATGCTTAATCAATCTAAAACTAATATGATATAGTTCATGTTCAACTTGTTCTTTTTTCGATAGGAGCACCCTTTAGTGTATTTCTTATTTGATTGTTCATTATCACCTGGCAGTAGTTGTATATTTACTCCAGGTATTGAAAAATCATTCCCTACTCTTACCATGACCCTGACCCTTTCTAGGGTCTCGTCCACATGGTGCGTAAATGTCACATGTGTGAATTTTTTTTACTCACAATCATTTGGAGTTGTTTCCACTTCTAACGATTTCATTATTGATCTTGGGAATTTTTAGTGTCCCGACATATGTGGTATTGTTATTCGAAAGAACCTTGTTATGTCCCTCAACCACTTGCAGGGGATGTGTTTCTATAAAGGTTACATTCCCATATTTAATAATAATAACAATATTAAATATTTGTATGCTTATATTTTGTTGATAATACTTTATCAATATTTCAATTTGCGAAAAGAAATCACTCAATCTATTGGATTTCCAGGTAATAGGGGAATCACATGGAGTTCTTAAGTCCCTACAAACCTTAGGGCTATTTACACCCGTTTGACAAAATCCTTTCGATATCTTGCGATTTATTTAATTGGTAGCTTTTGACATGAGGTCAAAAAATGAAATCCAATTCAGAATTATTATCATATCAACATTATGGGAGCTTTTGGCACGATGACAAAAATATGGGGTTAAAAGTGTAACTTCTAAATATGAATTTAGGTTGAAAATAATGAGTAGGAACCATAATCAAGATAGGTATTTGAATAATATTTTAACATTTTCATGCTATTTTTGGAGATTTTAGCAAAACACTAAAATTTATCGAAGTTGGAAGTAGGGGTGTTCAAAAAAACCGTTGGACCGCTCAAACCGGTCGAACCAAGTCAAACCGGACCGCTTTTGGTGGTTTAAGCGGTCTGGTGGTCCGGTTTGGTCTGAAAAATAACCAAACCGTTTGGTCTGGTCCGGTCTGCGGTTTGAGCGTTTTTTGGAGCGGTCTGAACCGAATCGGCCGCCTAAAATACTTATGTATTAATTATATTTAGTTTTCATGTTGTAGGCTTAATCTTCATGGCCAAATTAAAAAAAGGTCGTCTAAAACACTATGTTCTTAGTTTTCATTTCTCAATTGAGCACGTTATCTAAATTAGCATAATTCTGAAATACGTCAAAAATCAAATCCAAAAATCCAAACCGTCATTCGACTTACTCATATTTGTCCACAATTCAACTATTATTGGTGGACTTGTTTAAAAATTTTTCAAGTTACTCAATGTTTTTTTTATAGAGATAGACTTATTTTTATAATTCGGTATATCCTTTTTAATAATGTTATATAGATAGAATTTTCATTTTGGATTATAAATGTTATGTTATTTTAGTTTAAAGCCCATAAGAGGCCCAAACTGCCTAAACCAGTTAGACCAGACCGCTTTTTTATGGTTCGGTTTGACCGGTTTGATGACTTGCTGCCAAACCGCTCGGTTTGGAAATTTCCTAAACCGCCATTACGGTTTGGTTTGTGGTTTGGGGGGTTAACCGTCCAAACCGGACCGCGAACACCCCTAGTTGGAAGTGTAACTTCCAAAAAGTAATTATAAAGTTGAAAATTATGAGTAGGAACTCATATTAAAATAAATATTTGAATGAGATAGACATTTATATAAGATAAACATTGAAATATTTTGTGGTAAAATAAATCAAAGAGTACATCCATAATTGAATTAATAGACGATAATTGACATGAATGATTAAACAAAACGGCAAAGCAAGTTAAATAAGTTTACTATTCATAATAAATGATTATCATATCTCACAACAATATATTAGTAAATTTAAGTGGTCCAAATCAAAGTTGTGACCCAAATACGCAAATAATATTAGCATAATTAAATCAACCAATAAACATGTCAATATTGTAACTAATTGATGATGCATAAATAAAAAAAACTATATGTTAAAAATTATAAAAGTTATACTAGCACAATGAAAATTAAATTAACTAATAGTCTAATTTTTTTATTTGAACTAACCTAGAAAAATAGGTTTAATATATCAATTAAATAAAATTAATATAATAAAATATTCATAAAATAAAAAACAATAGATAATTAATAGAGGCAAATCATGTCTTGCCTGAGTGGTAACCTGAAACTCGGTAACACCCTGGGGGGACTGTAGATGGTATCCCAGTTTACCCGGGTTCGAGTCTAGGGGGAAGCTTTGGGCACATGAGGAGCATCCCAGACTCTGGGTCGGCCTTCGGGTCGGGTCCGGTCCTTGTTTACGGGCAACCGATCTATGGGTTGCGGGTTTGGTCCTTGGGTCGGGCTTAGTCGGCGCCTGGACGGGTCCAGTCCAAAGGGCTGGGCCGGGTCGCCGCAGATTAGTCGGTGCTGCCCTCAGATGCCCGGATACCGCGGAAACGTGTATGTGTTATCTGCCATTCAAAAAAAAAAGATAATTAATAGAGAAAAAAATTAAATATTTATTTAATTAATAAAAAAACCATAGATTTAGACGTGGATCCTGTCTAACAAATTATCGCAAGTTCCTATTCAATTTTTTTTTCTTTTGTAGTTAGAATAATCAAATTAAAATCATGTAGTTATTATTTAATTTAGATAACTTCAATAAAATCACAAATGAAATCTCATATAAATTCAAATAATTATTTTTAATGTAACTTTATTTTCACCGTCAACATTCATTTTTATTTCTTTAATTATTTTAATAAAAAATTAAATAATGATAAATTCGATTTGGTTAGAAAAAAAGAGTTTAAATTCAATTGATATCAACAATAAAAATATAATGAAAGTATTATATAGATCAAATCATAAACGTATATTCTTCTAACATGATATCATAATATTTAATTATAAAGAAGTTGAGAGAAAACTTACTAGATTTTTTTAATAGACGTAGCAATGAGCAAGTGATAATGGAATAGCGACACAATCTTGCGACAAGCCATTCAACAACGACGGATAGCGGACAAAACGCTGTATAGCGATGGTGAAGATTTTTGAGCTTTATGTTCTGATAATGTGTTAAAGGAAAAACCAAATAGAACAACAATAAAAAGAGAGAATAAATCTGTAATTCTCAAATAGGGATGAGTTACAAGTAGATAGTTATGAGACATTTCAGTTCTACTCTATCTCTGATATATTTATCTCTATCTCTATCTTTATCGTCACATCCTTTAGACGATGGCACAATTATCCTACAACAATTACTATTTAAATGATCCAACTGAGTTTATTTGTTGACATTTAAAAAATCGGCTATTTTTATCATTTTAAAGAAACATTTCAAATTGACATGTCATTCGAGTATTAAATAAAAATATTTGTATTATCATTATCATATAAAAGTATTATTTTATGTAATTCAACATTTCAGTTGATAAAGTCCGATCTTGATTGATCTACTTATTAGTTCATCATTAAGGTGTTGTTTGGTTCATGAAATTGAGGATGCAGTTTCTCTTGAAGTCTCATTTTCAGAATGTAATCGACATGTGTGGATGCTCCAAAGCCTCGGGGCCAGACGACTTCAAGTTTAGGTTCATCAAGATCTTTTGGGGAATAATAAAAGAAGATTTATTGAAGGCCCTTAATTGGTTTTGGGATATGGGAATGATTAGTAAAGGATGATATTCTTCGTTCATGACTCTAATTTGTAAATCGTCAAATCCAATTGATCTCCAAGATTATAGACCGTCTCATTGGTTGCTATTACACGATAATAGCAAAAATTATAGCTGAAAGATGCAAAAAAGTTATTGGGAAAGTAATCGGTGAATCTCAAAACGCCTTTATCAAAGACACATACACTCTTGATGGGGTCTTAATCGCAAATGAAACGGTGGACTTCTTTAGAAGGGGAAGGAAGAAATGTCTTGCTTTTAAATTCGATTTCGAAAAAGCATTTGATAGCCTCAATTGAGACTTCTTACTGAACACTATGAAACATATGGGGTTTGGAGAAAAATGGTATAAATGGATCTGAAGTGTGCTTGAAATCTGCATCCATCTCCATACTTGTCAATGGCTCTCCAACTGAGGAATTCCAAATGTCCAGGGGTGTTAGACAAGGTGACCCTTTATCGTCGTTTCTCTTTATAATTGCGGCCGAAAAGTCTAAATGTAGCTTTAAAAGAAGCAACATGTAAATGGATTGAAAGGAGTGAAGGTTGGTAAAGATCATATTGAAGTATCTCATCTATAATATGCCGACGACACAAGAAACTTGGTATCCTCAACTTTTTCCAATAAGCATCGGGTGTAAAAGTGAATCTCAATAAAAGCAGGCTTTTTGGGTGTTAGGGTGCAACCAAATGATATAGAATAAATGGCCAACTAGGTTGGATGTCGAGCTGGTTCATTCCCTTTTGAGTATCTCAGGATGCCGGTTGGAGTTGTCATGCGGTGTATTCGTAACTGGAACCCGATTATGGAAAAATTCTATAAAAGGTTATCAACATGGAAGGAAAAATTGATGTGTTTTGGTGGTAAATTAACCATCGTCAACTCAGTCCTTGGAATCCTCCCATTGTATTTCCTTTCAATTTTCAGTGCGTCGTTGAGTGTTCTAAAGCTTCTTGAGAGAGTGAGATGTGAATTCTTTTTTTTTCCGGGAAGGGGGGGTTTGATAGGGTAATATGGCATGGATCAAACGGTACACGACCCATTCTCCTTGCAAATTCGGGGGGGGGGGGGGGTTAGATATCAGAAGCATTAAGGCTATGAATTGTGACCTTGCTAGGAAGGTGGGGGTGGCGTTTTAAATCTGGCCATAATTCTTTGTGGACCAAATTAATTCACAACCTTTACGGACTGGACAAGGGTCTTGGTTCGGGAAGAGTAGTTATCACTAGGGGTCGAGCATCAAGTGTAGGAACCCAGATTCACAATTTGAGTGATTAATACTAAAAGATGTGAGTGGAAGCAAAGAGTAATTAACCACTAGGAAAACAGTAGACAATGAATAGAACAACATAACTAAATTTAGGAAGCTCGATTGTAATATGTATTGATTCTTGAGAAGATTTACAGGATGGACTTTTAAGAAGTCACACATTGTTATTTCTAGATTATCAAGTTCTAATTGCTAATTACAAACAACAACAAGATGAAAATCAAATTCGTAATCACATGTTATTGATTTCAACATCACAGATTACAAGTTTTCTCTCACTACTTTCTCTTTCTAGAATGCACACAATTAACTCTTCTCTAATCTTCTCTGCGTACTTACTCTCTGTGACAAGCTTACCAATCTTACAAAAACAAAGACAAGAACAAGAACTATTTATACTAGCTACACAACAAAACACAAGAGACTTTGACTTTGACATTTATTACAAAGACTTTGACTTTCTTGCTTGAGAGTTGACTTTGAGCATTTGACTTGCTTGACTTTGACCTTCAGTAATAATGATCTTGTATCCAACAAATATGTGCACTAACACTAATATTCTCCTCCTTTGGATCAAGATCATCTCTAAAGATTTTACAATTCAATCTTCCCTCTTTAAGCTCAATTTATACAATCTCCCCCTTTGATCAACTTTATCTCCCCCTTTTAGACTTCTTGTCAATTCAGATCATCTTCAAAAATAAACATAATCATTGAGGTACAATCTCCCCTTTTAAACTAAGAACATCCTCCCCTTTCTTTGATAAAAACAATCTTCAAAACTTTCAACAATTTTCTCAAAGTCTGTTCTTCAAGAAAGTAGCATTCTCCCCCAAAGGTTATAAAAACCACTTTCAGATATAGGAAAGAAATTAACATCAGGTTCAGCTCAGTTCACTTAAGCAAAATTATCTTCAAAGAAAATTTCTCTAAAATATGCTTTCGGAATTCTTTGAATTTTCTCTGTAAGCTTTGAATAATCTTTCAGCAAACTTTCTTTCACAACCATTTCTTGAACATTTCTCCCATCTTTAACATTTCTTACTCTTTAACATTTCTTACTCAAACATTTCTTTAACTCTTCTCCCCCTTTTTGATGATTGGAGCATGAAATCATCAAAACTTTACAAGAAATGTCCGATATGTTCTGACCACTGATCTTTTACACTGAACCACTGAACATCTATCGATTCAAAAAGATATTCATCTGAATCTTTGCAAATTCAGACAAAATATGAATGCAACACCTGAATCAACAAATGAATCAGTTATAATGTCTGTCAGTAACACGAAGTCACTGTGTGTAACGAATACACATTAGAAAAGACCTTTTATGATGTTCACTCCACCAGGTCTTCCATTGAATCATCGAAACACCACAAAGGAATTTCTATGAACGTTATGACAAGAAAACATATTCCTTGTGTGTTTGTGCAAGTGTTTGAAAGAATTAAGCACACATGATTGCTTTTTATAAGGCTCAAAATTGTGTAAACCATTGAGACAACAACAGTTAAACACATACTCGATTGTGCATGATCGAAGTGCGAAGGTGAGGCAGACTTCCTTCTTTTTCAATATCCAGATTTTCCAAATGGAAACCAGATAGATTATATGATGCGTCCCCTTAAAATATGAAACATCTTCTTGTTGAGAAAAAAATGAGTAGCTTGTGGGGTTTTGATCAAGAGTTGGCATGGGCTAATTGTCTGTTTCAATAATGTTCAGGAAGAATTGTGAAACACCAGAAATGTGGCTGCCTGACTCAGAAAAAGTTGGTGTAGAGTTTGATATTCTTTTACTCTGATCTCTCACCCTCTTTCTTTTAAACTTTGAGCTCACGTATAACCAAACTCTCTTTTTCATTTTACCTCATCACATAACCCACACTCAGTATTTTGACTCCTCACACTTGATCACTCAAGGATTAACTTCTTGGGTAGGAAACACTGGTTAACGTGAATCCATAGAAGTTCTGTTAAGCTCACACAATGAACCCATGTTGTCCTATAAGAACATGTTGCTCAACTGGTTTAATTTTACAGTTAAAACACAAAATATGAAATACAAGTCAGATATTAGTATGCTCAATGAGATAATCATGAAGATTTGAGCATTTTAAACATTGAAGAAATTTCAAACAAGTATATTGAAAGAATGAAATGAACACAAGAAACTTGTTTGAAAATCTGACATTGTATGAAAAAGATCACAATATATGAATGATTTATCAATTAAGGCTTAGGTCAGCAAAAATTGAAATTGTCTATATGAATCAAGATATAGACATTCTTGAAAGAAATGTTTTGAAATAAAATCACTCTAAAAACATTGAAGTTCAATCGGGGTGTCTTACCATCGAAAATTGGTTTCAATTAGGAGACATGGTAAGAACATATTCAACAAAATATTAAACCGATATGTGTGAATACTTGAAAGTATACGGAAAAGATAATACAAAAGTATTAATCTTTGGAAACACACGGTTTATCAAACATTTAAGCACATTAACCATGAAAACATTTAAAATCACACTTCTATATTCATGAAATCGTTTAAGAAACAGAAGTGGTTTGAACATTTAAGAACATGTTTTCATATCTGAAAGTTGTCCTTCTTTCAGATACATATGAGATTAAGATTAGAAATAAACCTTTTCACTCAGTCTTAAATCTCATCAAGTCAGCTCTAAGTCATATATGATATGATCGTTTAAGTTCTCTCTCAAATCTGCAACAATCACAAGTCGTCAAAGTGCAAAGCTTTATTCACAACATTTATTGAAAAGTAAATGACAGAAAGCAATAAAACGTTTAAAGTACGAGTTCTGATCAAATGTAATCAGAAGTCATATACTCCCCCTGAAATTATGCATTAGGAAAAATATGTACTCCCTCCTTGAAGGTTGATCTTCTCATTTATGTATCGGAGTACAATCTCGTATATGCACGGAGTATAACATCTTTTGTTCGTTGAAGTAAGAGTCCTAAACTGTTGTGTTTAGAAGTCAAACTCTTTATCATTTAAGAACGGGTCATGAACTGTAGTATTCAGAAGCCTTGGTTCTCTTACTCCCCCTTGACTTGAGGTACCTGCAACATAAAATCATCCTTTGGCTTTGGTACCCACTGGTATTTGGGTCCATGTTTGTGAGTTGTAGTTCTATTGGGAGTAATTGAGTAAGAACCATACTAGTAATGATCACTTGTCTTATGAACAAAATCATAAGTACGACAGTAAGAACAATACTTCTTTTTAGACAACCTGATTAATTGATTTCTCGAGTAAGCAAAAACAGGTTTACCTTTCAGCACATTGTTCTTCTTGGCTTTTGATCCATGTACAAATGATTTGTTGCCTTTATTCTCATCCTTCTTCTCATCATCCTTTTCATCATCTACTGGTTTCACTTTCCAAACCAGTTTCTCTTCTTCATATCTCCTTCTTCTTCTTCTTCTAAATGTATCTGAACCATCTACATTTCTATCAAAGAAAATGTTAGTAGTATGAATCTGATCATATGATTTAACTGACCTTCTTGAAGAAACAGTTCTTTGATGTGAGCTTGAGGCTGTCTTTTTAGAGTCAACTTGATCATTTCTAGGTTTGTGGATTTTTGACTCTGGAGTCGTTTGCTCAGTCACCACCACCTTAGAAACAATGTCTTCAAGCTCTTTTATCTTTGAAGAATAACTGTCTCTTTCTTTGACGAGCAGGTCAATCTCTTTCTGGAATTCAAACTTCGCTTTTTGATCTTTTAGTGCACAAGCTGATAGTTCAGATAACTTATCAGTAAGCTTCTTAATCTCGGATTCAAAAATATTTCGTTCTTCTTCAAAATCATTCTCCACATTCTTTCTTCCATCAGATATCTCTTTGAATATTCCAACATTCTTCTGTTCTATAACCTTCTTCTCTTTTTCAAACTTGTCTCTTTCCAGGATGATCACTTTCTCAAAGTCAGATACTTGTTGAGAAAACTTAGAACATTTAAGGTCAACCATTTTCTTCTCTTCAAAACTCTTCCTGGAAAATTCTGAGAACTTCTTTGCAAATTCTTTCTTCTCTTTCTCAAAATGACCTCTGTCTTTGATCATCTTTTGTTCCAAATCTGATATTTTCTTTTGAAGCTCAGCATTAGCATCCTTCAGATTCTTAATCTTCTCCTCATAACTATCAACAGAATCTGCTTGCTGGATTTGAACCATTTGATCTTCCATATCTGAGATCTTTATCTTCAGCTCATTATTCTCAGCTTCCAAAATCAGTACCTTTTCTTCATGCAACCCATAAGTCTGTTTCAGAAGATCTTCATTTACAACCCTTAAAACACTGACTTCTTCTCTCAGTATCCATTTCTCCTCATGATATCTTTTAGATCTTTTTGAGTAATAGTCAACTGAGGAAGCGAGATTTTTGTTCTCTATTCTGAGCTTGGCAATATTCTCTTCATCATCAGAAAAACTCATCTTGAATATCTGTTTACAAAAAAAAACTTGAATTTGACCGTTAGTCCAAGTGAAATCTCAAAATACAGCAAAACTCAGAAAAATTCAGAAAATAAGATTTCCAAAAATTTCCAAGTATGGAATTCACACAACACTGGAATGCAAGGAATTCGTATGCAAAATTCGTATACAAGACAAACCAACAAGAATTCGCACACTTCACAAAACTAACAAGAATTCGCACACAAGACCAATCAAACAAGAATTCGCATGCATGAAATTTTCAGAATTCGCATATAACAATTCGCAAGATAGACACACACGAATTCAACACTTAGAAAAATTTCAAAACTTTTTAAGCACAAACAAAAGAATTCATATGATATCCTTATGCGAATTCTTAGGAATTCGTATCTCACTGTTATGCGAATTCAAGGAATTCGTATAATGTGATATGCGAGTTCTTTCACTTTTCGCACAACTAGCTTATGCGAATTCTTGCCTTGGAAAGATTTTCACTAAAACTTTTCGCACAAACACCTATGCGAATTCTGTCAATTTCGCACGACTCACACAAGCGAATTCTAGACAACTCGCATATTTCACATGCGCGAATTCTACACTTGTAAAATTTCAGAAACAACAATTATACGAAAACAAATAAGATGCGAATTCTAATGGGACTACGAAATCTTCGTGCGAGTTCTTGAATGCTATGCGAGTTCTTCAAGAACTTATGCGATTTCTTGAGATCTCATCGAAAAACTCCTCTGATTTGCTCAAAAACCCTTCTAACCTTTGAATCTCGATCTGTAACTTCATCAAAAATAACCACTAACACATCTAGAAACAAATTCGACCAAGGATTTTCGATAAAGAACACTAACACTTACAATTCGAATCAATGACAGTACGTATGAACTCTTGAAACTTTGAATGACCAAAATTCTAAAATTCTAAAAAATTACAGTGCAATTCACTACGAAACTTATACAAGATTTGTCTAAAACATAATGCGAACTCACTCAAACCAATTACAACTCCAAAAACTCAGAAAAATTCAAGATTCGATCTAAACTTTATGAAACAGTGTCGAACTCAATATTTTCTTGATTTCAATCTTGGATTTGCTCTGATACCAATTGTTATTCCCAGATTATCAAGTTCTAATTGCTAATTACAAACAACAACAAGATGAAAATCAAATTCGTAATCACATGTTATTGATTTCAACATCATAGATTACAAGTTTTCTCTCACTACTTTCTCTCTCTAGAATGTACACAATTAACTCTTCTCTAATCTTCTCTACATACTTACTCTCTGTGACAAGCTTACCAATATTACAAAAACAAAGACAAAAACAAGAACTATTTATACTAGCTACATAACAAAACATAAGAGACTTTGACTTTGAAATTTATTACAAAGACTTTAACTTTCTTGCTTGAGAGTTGACTTTGAGCATT
The DNA here is from genome assembly GCA_954870635.1 of Arctium minus. Classification (NCBI taxonomy): domain Eukaryota; kingdom Viridiplantae; phylum Streptophyta; class Magnoliopsida; order Asterales; family Asteraceae; genus Arctium; species Arctium minus. The sequence goes on along the minus strand of OX941080.1, from coordinate 113,566,076 downwards.
TGACTTTCTTGACTTTGACCTTCAGTAATAATGATCTTGTATCCAACAAATATGTGCACTAACACATATCAATGTGTGTACAATCTCTCAAGATGCTCTCAGTGTTTGCTGCACGATATCCTCAGAGTAGTGGAATGGAGAAAAGGTACATTACATCGTGATAAAGGATCCTCTATTTATAGTCTGAATCTGGAAAAGGCAAGGCATTGTCCATTGGATGAGCTTCACTTGTAAAGTGGAATAACCGCCTTTAGGATGAGCTGCCAGGCTAGGAGAAGATCAAAATTGAGATTTTGAACAAGGGGTTGAATCCAGAGGTTGATTTAAAGGTGACGTGAGGGGCTCTGGTCTTCCAGGTCATCATCTGGTTGAGCACGCTCTGTATTAACTCTTTTTGGTGCTATCTCTGGATCAACAGGCTTTCCATCAGAGGTATCTCTGGTCCTCTGGACTTGTAATCTTTTTAATACTTTTACATTAACAGAACTTAGGGCTAACAATCCCCCCTAAGTATTGAAAAGAAGAATTACAATAAAGAACTAACTAGAATCTAAGAGGAGAAAATTCATCCTCTTTTAAATGTACTACTATTTAAAAGAAGTTACAATACAATGAAGGAAATAATAAGTACAAAGATATATTTACATATCTGGATCTGGGGTTCATGTTCCTATCTTTCAGAACCTAAGCATCAGTTTCCTATACTCGATTACTAAGTCTATGTTTCTGATCAAATCATTACCAAGGTCAGTGGGTACTCTATCTGAACCAAGGCATTTTCTTGTAGGCTGAGCTAGCTATCGAATAAAGTTGTTCGAGTACTTGAATCTTTCAGTTACTCTAAAAAAATTATTTTCCAGAGTATCTCCTTTGCAAATCATGCCTAGTTCTAGAATAGTTACGAGTGAAAAGTTTTGTGCATGCTCAATGTGGTCCAGTTGTTCATTTGAGGGACACACAGAGATCCTTCTATTCCCATATCCAGAGTAATTTGGAAGCCAGTCTTTGCTCTGAAGTCGACTAGCTTCTTCATCATTCTCTTGATATTCCCAAGAGCAATGTTGTACCTCATACCCCTGTCAAAGTTGGAATTTTCATGGGCACAAAGAGTAATGAGATCCCAAGGATTCAACTTGATGAGATCATTCTCGTTGAAAATGAAGATCCGACCTTGTGCTCTTTCCACTCTATATTCTTGATAGGAGATGGCTCGATGAGAAAAAGTTTTGGTTTTGATTTCCAGACCCCTCTGATTCCTTGGTCAGAGTAGATTTGGGCTCTGAGTTTCACCATTGTCTCTTCCGATCTTCTTTTGATTCGGTCCATTGGAGGATTGAGACAGAGTGGGTGGTGCCAAATTAGGTTATTCATCACCCTCATAGTATAAGTACCTATGAACATTTTCTAAGATATAATTTTCTTTGGTTGGTCTCGAAGTAGAAGCTCTGGGAACTGGTCTTCTTAAACTCTCCATTTGAAATCTATCTGACGCTTGAGATGTAGAAGTATTTGTAGAGGTAGAGGATAATGCAGAGGATTATGTTAGAAGAGACTTTGCTATGTACACATCCTCTGGCATTCTTGAAATGTTGGGCATGGTGACCTCAACCATTTGGATTATTGGTAGGGGTATTCATCGGTTGACATCCAATGGATGTGAGGGGAACCGAACCGATCCAATCATCTATTGGATGTTGGATTTTTCCAATCCAATGGATGATTGCATCGGTTCGGTTCCATCCATTGGATGTTCTTATTAGATATCCATTGGATATTTTTATTGGATATCCATTGGATCAGATTGGATCCATCCGACATCCAATGGATGATCAAATCGGATCCATCCAACGTGTTAATTTAATGTAATGTTCTAATTAATCACTTTTTGTTTGTGTTAAAACCAACACAAGTGAGACAAAGAACTCAAAAACCAACACAAAACAAATTTAGATTTAAGAAAATTTCAAAAAAGATAGTTGGATGGAAAACTGGATGGTAATTGGATGGGTAATTGGATGTTGGTAGGTTCGGTTCGGTCGATTTTGGTCGGGTCTGGACCGCCATCCAAGAACCGACCGATCCAAATTGGATGTTGAAATTTTCAATCTGATCTGATCCAATTACAATTGGATATCCAATTATGGTCGGTTGGTTCTAATTAGATCGGTCGGTTCCTATTGGATCGGTTGAATTTTTTCACACCCCTAATTATTGGGTTAGGCAAGACGGGGTCTTCAAGTCGATAAGAGGCCAGGATGACCACTAGGGTTGTGACTTTGGGTACCATAATGGGTTCATCAATAGAGGCCCTTTTCTAGGACCCCTCTAGTTCAGTTTTGGTGGCTTTTGTCTCTAGTTCTCTTGCCTTAGTAGTTTCATCAGCATGAGTCATTTGTTCAGGGGACTCCTCTGGTTCTTTGGCACTAGCTTCTTGAAATTTGGATTTTTCTTTGTCGGGAGCTGAGGACTCTGGAGCAGTTGCAGAGATAGGAGTGGCTTGGGTAATGTGGGGTTAAGTCTCCCCCTTTTGGTGACAAGATGCACCATTACCCTTTGGGTCCTCCGCATCATCAAATCTTTTGCTTTTTGGATCCATCATTTGCACTGGTAGTTGGATCTTTTATCTTCTTTGGTTCTGTTGCAGAGGAAGTTTGGATACTCTGGACCTTTTTCTCAATCATCTCACAAACATCTTCAGTCGCTCCCATGATTTGGCTGACTAGAGCATCAATAGAGAAATTGTGTTTGGTAATCATGGTTTTTACCTCTGATATGGGTTGGTTGGTTCTAGTGATGGAGTTGGCAGATATCTCTGTCATCTTCTCTAGGATTGTCTTCTAGAAACTCTGAAGATCACCTTTGTTTACTGAATCAGAAGAAACCGACTGAGGAGCATGAATGATTGTTCTTGAAGTAGATGTTGGAAGAGATTATGAGATGAGAGATTTGATTTGGTCTGTAAAGCTCTGGAAGTCCTGGACAGAGATGGTTGGGGTTGGTGGAGTTGGTTCAGGTTGAACTGTTTTAGGTTGTCTCTGTAAAAAGATCTTTAATCATTGGTAAAGAAGTTGATTGAGCTGTGATTTGTGCAAATATATTATCAACCTTTTGTTGTAGATCAGAGTTGGAAGTGAATGCAGAGATGGAAGAAGCCATTTGATGGAGTTAAGCTTTCATTTCGTCAAGAGAATGGGCGTGGTTCTTTGACTTGGCTTCAAGAGATGAGACGGAGGCTCTGATTGCGTTAAGCTCAGAGTTTGAATGTGTAAAGACCTCTGCCCTTGGTACAAGGAATTTTAATTCATCCAAGGAAATTTGAACATCGGTGGCAAAGTCTTGGAACAGAGACTTTGTGACATATTCAGGGGGGGTAACACCTTGGTCGCAACATATTCTTCCAAGTTTCTCCTTGTTCCAAAAGGCTTTAGTCAAAGGGGAGCTTGGAAAGACATGAAGACAATCAACACTGAAGTTTTTCATTGAATCAAGAGGGAGAGAAGATCAAGACTTGAAGATTTCAAGATCATATTTTCTTTATACAACTTTAGGGGGAGATTGTTATATAAAGAAATTATTAGGTTTTATTTATTATTTTAGAAGCCTTAATTATGTTAAATGGGCTTAGTTTGATTGCAATGGGCATGGGCCTAGATTGTTAGAAGCCTTGGTATTTAAATGTTGCTTTCTAGATGATTAGGGTAAGAAGAGTGTTTTAGTTCTAATTACTTTGTACGCTTAAACATTGTAAACACTCACTGCGATCAAGTTTAATCCTATTACTAGGTTTGATGATTCATGCTTTTTGTTCTTAATTGTTATTGATTAAACACTTGTCATTGGGAATTACAGTAAGTATGATATAGTAACTTATATGTTGGGTCATTGACAACATCTTCCTAAATCGAAACGTAGCGCTGGCTGCTACACTATATGGAAATAAGTTGTGCCTTCTCCATCAACAATTGCTTTTGGTATAGTGGTAAATGCTTGGATCCTAACATGTGGTATTAGAGCATGTCACGGGTTCGAATCCTATGGAGTGCATTTTAATGCCAAAGGCATGTAGTGTAGCCATTGACTTCTATCGAAAATCTTGTTAGTGCTGGCAGATGCTGGGGGGGGGGATTGTTGGGTCATTGACCAACATCTTCCTAAATCGAAACGTGATGTTGGATGCTACACTATATGGAAATAAGTTGCGCCTTCTCGATCAGCAATTGCTTTTGGCGTAGTGGTAAGTGCTTGGATCCTAACATTATATGATATTTTGAGTTTGCATACATCTAAATGGTAAGGAATGGAAGATAGTTGGTGACGACTTTTGATGTTATGGGAACAAGGTTGAAGAAATCTCAGTTGATAATAAACTCAACTTCGTAGAAGAACCCATAACTAATCATTGAGCATGAAGTTAATAAACTTCGAAACAAGGAAGTATCCTTGGTATTAGTTCATTGGGACTATTGTCATGGGTCAGAGGCAACATGTGAAGTCGAATCAGAAATGAGGAATAAATACCCACATCCTTTGAGTAAAATTTTGAGGACGAAGTTCTTGTAAGAACGGGAGAATTGTAACACCCTACTTCTATATTAGTCAAATTTCAACATCTTAAGCCTTAAATACAAGAGTTATGATTTAATTAAGTATACAAAAGTTTCCAGCAGTTGTAGCATCTATTAGATAATCATATACTCAATGTTAAGTGGCTTAAAAGATACTTACAAGTCAAAGCATGAGAAATCAAAGCTACCTAGATGACAAAGCAAGCCTAATAAGCATGATAAAGCAATCTAAGTGGTGAGTTGTGAGGCTAAAGTGATGAGTAGACAAAGCTAAGTGATGACAAATCAACCCTAATAAACATGACAAGGCAAGCCTAAGAAGCACGACAAGTCAATCCTAAGAAGCATGACAAGCCAAGCTAGAAGCATGAGGTGTCAAGATTCTCTTATCCTATAAGCATGAGGTGTTAAGTTCTTATAACAGTGCAACCTTGAAAGCAAGAAGAACAAGTACTTAGTGTATTGTGTTTACCGATAAATAAAGGATGAAGTGAGGCTATTAGGTTCATACCAAAATCATTCACTTACTCTCCCTTAATACACTACGAAGCTTAAAGTAAAAGATCAAGGAAAAGCTAGCAGTAATCAAGGTAAGTACATTATGTGATTTGAGATACATACATGCTATATATAAAATTATTTTATGCATTATGAACATCTTGATAAGATATTTTGACATGTTTGAAACTACAATACATTTTTATGATCAAGGTATATGATGGCATGTGTAACACCCTCAAATTTGGAAAGAGCGACTAATTCAAAATTTTCAACAATACCTGAAGTATAATAAAATCTCTTACTACATGTCCATAATTGAGATACATTTCTAGGTTGAACCATCAACAAATAATTAAAGTCTTACATAAAGACTAATTAAAGTCGGGTGTTACTAAAACCCAATAACAGTCACTATCTCCAATATAAGTGTGGAAGACTTCATCAAGCTAAATCACCTCTTCGAGCACACAACTAACACTCATCTCTTCACAGTGTCGCTAGAACTAATCCCGAAGTGGAACCTGATGCACATGCCGACAAATAAAAAGGTTAGGCTAACGCCTAGTGAGTTCAAGAGTTTTATATCATGATCATAAATGAAATCGCAAAACGGAAATATTGCAACTTATAATCATGATCTTTTAAAATGAAATACTTTAAAATAAGAGAACGACTCATTTACCAATAATATGCATTTAAAGATGGACGTCTCAACGCCAAAACATTCTTTTGTGAATTAATGCAACCCAACGCTTACACAAAATGCGAGCAACGATAAAGGCTCAAATATTGAAACTTTATTAGAATTTAAAAACCAAACGTTTGAAATGTGAGTGAACTCAACCCCAAAATTTAGCAATTGGAGAATAACACCAACTCAACACGTCACCGAAAACAAGGATAAAACTAAATACCCCAAAAACAACACCTCTCGGTGGCGGGGGAGTCCCGAATTCCAAGGCTAGTGGTGGAACACAAAAGTAGGCCACATTCCAAGTTACTGAGCTCACCATACTAGGACCCATGACCTCGAGCACGCCGACTCGTACTAAGATGTGGGGGAGGACACCCGAGGATCCTAATCACACTCATTTGCTAGGATTACATTTATGGCCCATGGCTAGTAACCGGTCCCACATAACCGTACCAAATTGCCCCTGAGGACCTAATGTCTCAACTAGCTACAAATGGGAAATAACTATCCCATAAAAACAGGCTCAAAAATTACATCACGGATGCACGTCCGGGTATTGGACTCCATGAGCCCTCACCGTATTGTCCTCGAAATCCCATGACTAATTCTGGTGCCAACATATAAATAATAGCCCATTTCCTTTAAAAAATAAAGACCGACTCATATGCCTATGGATCCACTGCATTACAGTCTAAAACATTACATGACTCCAATCGAATGACCAACGCACTCAAAACATGTAATTATCAAGTGATACGCATTAAGCGCAATCATACTCACAACTCCACGACGGGCTATTAAACTGGACAATTTTCCCCAAGACTCATTTTAGTCAAACCGAGCCAAAGCTCAACAAAGTTGCTTTATCGTACAGTAAATGTCGGTGTAAACAATAAAACACTTTTAACCAACGGCTATGCAACTCAACGACTAAAAGTTTGATTAACCCAAAACACAAAGTTGGTTGAGGCAAACCATTTTCCAAATGAACTCATACCCTTATATTTCCAAAATGCCTCATGACACAATGATATGCATTTTCCCAACGGGTATATAAGATCAAGTACTCAAAAATGACAATCACGTCAAACAAACTCCATTTATATGAAAATCTTCAAGGAAACATATCAACATGATTTATTTATCAAAATGCCTAAAATCCCAAATGTGGGTGTTATGCAAAGTTTATGAAGTTAAACACTTCAAATAATCAAAACTTATCAAATAACTCAACAGTTAATAATTTCATGTGAAACATATAATCATTTAAAGATTGACATTTGGCATGTACACCGTTTTCACAAATCAACTTGAACTCACCTTGCTAGGTTAGGTTAAACCTAGGTTCCAACTCCAACCATTAGCCTCCATTAGTGTAGATTCCACCCCTTCCAAGTCATCTTCAACAATGAGCTAGGGTTTCCAAACAACCCATTTCCTCAACTCTAGAAATGAATCACAACGAGTAAAACCTTTAGATCTACAAAGATTCCTTACACTAAAGCTTAGATTACTCAAGGAAGCTTACCACATTAGATATTGAGACCTTCCACCCAAAGTTATTCAATTCCAAGCTTCTAACACCAAACCTTCATGTGCCTTTAGGATAGATCCTCCATGGATGCTCCAAAATCGACTATTTGAGCTCTCAAAATCGGACAAAGGGAGAGAGAAGTGGATAGTAGGAGTATGAAATGAGAGAAAACCCTAGAATTTGGGTTTTAATCGATCAGACCAAATCCCGCAGCCTTGGTCGTGGACTCCAAGCCACGGGCCAAGTCGCGCGTGTTCCGGAGTCACGGATCACAGTGACTTGCGCGGGCTTATCCGTGACTTGGAAGTCGCGGGCCAAGCCGCGCACGTCCCTGTTGTGCCTCCTCGCGTATTATGTTGAACCGCTCCCCGACCGTTCCCTCGGCCAGTCGCTGACCGTTTCCTCGGCCAATCATTAACTGATCTTTAGGGAATTACGGGTGTTACAATCCTCCTAACCTTAAGAGAGATTTCGTCCTCGAAATCTGACACCAACTAAACACCCATTATCGTGTTTAGCAGAATCAATTGATTCCCTATCCGAAAGGAACGTCTTCACGAAGCCTTACCAAGTACGTTTCCATTGATGTTTCAACTCTGATGTAGTAGTAAGACGTAGAAGAAATAAAGTTCAATTTAGTTCACATGCAATCCTTGGTAGTACCAAAAATTAAAGAAAGTAGCAACACCAATTTGGAAATCGGGGAGTTACAAGTTGGTATAAATAGGGATGGTAATGGGGCGGGTTTGGGGCGGGGATCCCCTTACCCGGCACCGGCCCCGATTTATAATGGATAACCCCAGCCCCGGCCCCGATCCCTGGTAGGTACGGGGGATCGACTACCCGACCCCGATCCCTGGCAGGTATGGGGGATCGACTACTCGACCCCGTTCAAAACCAGGTCAATACCCGGTATACCCCGCCCCCGTTAACCCGGTTCATACCCGCTTACCCGGCCCGGTCAAGACCCGGATTTTTTTTATTGTTGACACTTTTGCTACTCTTTTTGGACTGCTGGACTGGTGTTGCTGGATGGGGTGCAGCGACAGAAACGCTGCAAGGGTGGGTTGGACTCAATGGTATTGGACTGCCTTGGTGGTGAGAGCAGAGTGAGAAACAGAGAATGTGAGATGAGAGTCGAGTAATGAGAGACATACGGTAGGCATTAGGAAACAATTTTGGGGAAGTCTAAATTTAATATGTATATATATATATATAATATATATATATATATAAGTCTAAATTTAATATATGAGAAAAGTCTAAAAAAACCCAATGAACTATCTAATTTTGAATTGTTAAGTCCTTAAACTATTTTTTTGAATGAGAAAACCCTTAAAATTTTTAAAACTTGTTAATTACATCCTTGCAACCTGTAAAACAGGTTAATGTGATCAAAATTTTGAGAAAAGTTTAAAAAAAACAACAAACTATTTGATTTTGAATAATTAAGTCCCTAAATTTTTTAACAAATAAATCTCCAAAAAATTTCATAAATTTTTTTACCAAATAAATTCTTGAACTTTTTTAGAACAAATAAATCTTAAACTTTTTTGAAGAAACAAAATCATGAACTTAATTTTGAACAAATAAACCTGAAACTCTTTTTAATCAAAATCATGAACAATAAAATATATACAATTTTCTCACCGACAACAAAGTAAAATGAACCAATTAAACGGAAGAAAATTATATCATTTCCATTACTAATTCCGAAACATTCAGAAGTTATGTCTAAAGCATAAATATACACATACAAAAATTATACTCTACCCTTCACAAAATATACCAAAAAATGCTCATCCTTATCACAAAATATACCAAAAAACGCTCATCATTTTCACAATATATACAAAAAAACGTTTATCCCTTCACAAAATGTACCAAAAAAAAAAGCCAATCCCTTCAAAAGTATACCAAAAAAAAAGTGACAATCCCTTCACAAGTATACCAAAAAATGCCTAAAAGATATGTTCATCCGCTAACAAGATATGCTCATCAACCGTTTGATTTTCATCTACGCCATCAACCTCACCTTCATCACCAATATCCGGATCATCTTGAGCTTCATGACCAAATTGGTCCTCCAAACTTGAAATTGAATGTGGAAGGATATCATTTGGCCATGATGGTCGTGGCACACCGGATGATGTCTATAATAGATATGAAGTGTAAGTACCGGATATTGCACCCCTTTTTGTATAACACGCTCTCCAACATTATCATCCCCTTCGTCCACATTGAACTCAACATCGAAATCAACCTCATCACCAACTTGATTACAAAGTTTTATATAAAAATGGATCATCACTTGTTTTCTTTAGATTGATTATATCATCCTCATTTTCAAGATCTAAGGATAAAGAATCTGACATATATTTACTTGAATCATCACTTACCTCATACGAAGAGTCATCACTACAAACTTCACTACAATCAGATGTCATCCTATAAACAAAAATAGCAATGAGATCATCATTAATTCTCAAATCAAAACGAAACCTAATTAAGAATAATCATATTGTAAACTACAAGTGAAAGTACAAGGAAAGCAATTATAAAGTACCATGTACGAAGCAGGTTTGTTCAATATTTGTGCAATTGAAGCAAATGAAAAGAAATTATAAATTTATCATGTTAGATATGTTTACAAGTTGAACCAAGTGGAATCGATTATGAACTTGTTACAATACAACAAACCAATAGTAACTAATTTGAATAAACCAATCGAAAACTGAATAGATAAGCAAGTCTGTGTCAAATCTGAAATAAGAATCGAAAATAAGAATAAAATCGAACAAGAGAATCGAAAATTGAACAAGAGAAACTATAAATAAGAATAGAAACGACCTGCAAATAAAAAATAAAACCTGACTAAATTACAGTAACCGAACCTGATGTAAGAACAGGTCGTGACGGAGAGGGTGAGAGGTGGCGATGGTGGCTGGTGGTGTTGGGCTAGCGATGACAGTGGCTGGCGGAGGGCTGGCGACGTCGGTGGCTAGTAGAGGAGGGTTGGTGGCGGAGGGTTGTGGCAAAGAACAGGTCACGACGACGAGGGAGAGAGGTGGAGATGGTGGCAGGTGGTGTTGGGCTGGCGACGCCGGTGGCTAGTGGCGGAGGGTTGGTGTCGGAGGGTTGTGGCAGAGGGATGTAGTGACGGGGATGGAAGGGTCGCTCGTATGATTAGGGTTTTAGGATTAGCAACTATTTTTTTTCTTTTTTTTAATTTTAATATTACTTATTAATCAGGTAATAGGTAAACATTAATGATAAAAAGGATGTAATTAAGAGGTTTTAAAAAGTTTAAGTGTTTTTTCAATCAAAAAAATAGTTTAAGGACTTAACTATTCAAAACTAGATAGTTCATTGGGTTTTTTTAGACTTTTCCCTTAATATATATATATATATATATATATATAAGTATAAGTTTAATATATATATATATATACTGGGTATAGAGCGGGTCGGGGGGTATGTCACCCGGCCCCGGTTTGAGCCTACCGGGTATCCCCGGACCCGTTTTTACGGGGATTCCCCGGCCCCGTCCGGGTCGGGCCAAATCACCATCCCTAGGTGTAATGCTCTCCTTCTACTTTAACACATGTCTTCATCGGATTTGTTGATTCATGCATGCTTGTACTTTTCACTTCATGTAACCGCCTTATATAATTTATGTTTTCCAATTGCCTTATGATTGAAAATTGGCCAAGCTTCATCTCATTTTAACGTTCAAGGTTAACTTTGTGACTCGGGTTACGTTTGAGAAGGGTCGCGGAGAGTGGTCAAGGCTGACCTCAGGCTTGGTACAGAGCCGACGACAATGCCAGCGACTGTGACAACTTGTCACTATCGTTTGGCAAGGTCGCCAAGGACATATCGTGAGCTATGGGGACTCGACGACTATGACATCATGTCACTGTCGCTTGGCAAAGTCGCCAAACTTGCACCGAAGGGTGTGGGTAGCGGGTGATAATGCCAGCGACTATGACAATGTCATAGTCGCCGGGCATAATCGTTGTCATGCTCCAGGCCTTTAAAAACTTCAGCAACCGAATTTAGCTCACTTGTTTCATGCTAGGGTTTGTCTTGGGCGATTTTTCTCAAGTCAAGGTAAGTCTCAACACCCCCTCCTCATTTATGACTCTTAGAATGAGTTGTTGAGATCATTTATGCTTCCACTTTAGGTTGGTGATCTTTGGTTAAAAGCATTTGTGGTTAAAGCTTCAAGCTTCCTCTCATCTCCCTCTCAATCAACCATTTCATAGGTTATTTGTATATAACCTACTTAGGTGAGTTCATTCTCATTTTTACAAAATTTATACACATTAAATATTGATTTTAACCTTCTAAACATCTCCCCTTTTATTTCTCTTGATTTGGGTGAATTTTACCAAAACCTAATTTTGGGAGATTTTAGGGTTTAATTGGGTAAACTTCTTTTTTGGGAAAGGGTATCCTAGGCCTTTGGCCCAGACTAATCCCTTGGCAAAGAAACCGACTGCAAAAGCATGCAGCCCTGAGCTTAAACCCAGTGGACACAAAGTTGCGAATGCAGGGAATCGAACTCGGGTTGAGCGCTATGAACTCCCCAGGTGATTACCGCTACACCACAAGCCTTGTGGTTTAATTGGGTAAACTTGATTTCAAGGTATTGTAGCCTACATCTTGGGAATATTTATGTATTATGTACATGTGTAAAATGTTTTCCTCTAATTTCAAGTTTAAACACTTTGAAACAAAAACTAGGGTTTGAGATATATATATATATATATATATATATATATATATATTGATCGAACGAGGACTTGTGTGGATCGATTTGGTATGTGGGAATATCATTCAAAAACTATATTGGAACCTCTTTGGGTATTACATGAGAATTTATATGAATCCTTGATTTGCACATTTGATGATGGCATCTTAATTGTTTTAACGGTATTGGTTGATTTTGTTTATATGGGATTGACTAGTTGGTTGCATTTGGGCTTCATGACCCCATAATTATTTGTATGATTACGTCCGATGATGGAACGTTAGTTTTCCACATCGAGGCATGGTTAGGCGTCGACAGTATGGTATAAGTCCTACGTGCTAGTACACGTCATTGGATGAGGAACTCAACGTAAGAACCCTATGTGGTTGAATTTGATATTCCGTAGGTGTACGTTTAAATCTACCGAGCCCGACATCCAATACGTGTATTTTTATTATGTGTTTGGTTTTACTAACATATCAAGTGGCTTACTTTTATGTTCTATCACTTATGTTAGTAAGTAGGTCTCCCTCATCAACCCAAGAGGTACTTGTATAAAAGCAATATTTTACCTATATCTATTCTACTTGTTTTCTACACTTATCTCATTTGGAACTTATCATTTTCTCGAACATAACTGCTTGTTCTCACTAGGCTTTAGCCTAACACTTTTTCTTAAAATGACATGTATAATAGGTCATTCTAGCGGTGGGACTCCTCGGGTTTGAGTGGAGAGCCTTGAAGGGAATTAGCATTTTTGGAGCCACCTAGAGGCGTACATTTGGTATAGTGAAAGTACATTTTTGGAAATGAGATGAGAACACCCGTCCATAATCTGGATTTAGTTGGTCTAGATTAGTAGGTTGTTGGGTTCCATTTCATTTGATTATTTTTAATGTAAACGCCATACAATTATTCCCCTTTTTGGATGATTTGGTTATGTTAGCCTTGTTTATTCAACAATTATTTCAGGTTTAAATTAACCCCTATTTTTAGGGTGTTACACTTCAGCCTTTTGAGTTGATGTAGACACTTGTTAACCCTTCTCATCTTTTTATATGCAGAGGGAACAGTAAAGTATGACAAATATTAAAATAATATTTTAGAACATACTTAAACTCACATGTTTTTGCATGTTCTCATACTTTAGGATTAGAGTCAGGAAGAGTTGGTGAACCAAACTTGTTGGGCAAGTTTGCATTTCAACTTCGGCTTGCCAATAGTAGTATTTGTCAGACTATATACTGATTATATCTTATATTGATCTTTTTTTGGCTAGATGACAAACCAATCCGCTTTGGTGACAATCTGACCACTCTTCAACTAATCTTCGACTTTGTTGAAGGCTCTTTATACTTGGAACAATACAGATAGTATTAAGACTTTTTACAAGTAAAAATCTTATTTGTCTATTCTGAAGTATAAGCTATACAACAATTACAAGTTATAGACATTTATTGAAGGATAGTTTTGTGTGATATTAAATGCATGGAATAATTCAAAGGAGTATGAGAATCCGTTGAGAATATCAATCCAATGGTTGCTTAAGAGCATTCATCGGGTTAAGATTTTTATTCAAGTACATTAAATCCGATGGTTATAAATTCAATGGTTATAAATTCGATGATTCATAGGTTTTGATTCCTTCATCGGATTTAAACCTTATTGAGTGTCTAATCCGATGGTTGAAGTATACATCGGATTGGACCTGTTTTTGTTGACAAAGAAGAAAATGTATTTCTAAGTGTTTTAATCCTTGAATGTCTATATGTATTATGTACAAATCCGATTGTTGAAACTTATCAGTATATGCACTTTGCAAAATGGAACTAAAATCGATATACACTTACAAAATTGAAACTGAAATTGATATACACTTTGTAAAATCGAAACTAAAACCGATATACCCTTTGTAAAATCGAAACTAAAATAGATATACAATAGCAAAATCGAATATGGGTTGCAAAATCGAAATTGATCTACAAAATCGAAATTGAAATCGAAGCGTTGTTTCAAAAATGAACCTGTCTTGGTTAGTGTCCGGAGATGAAAGTAACGGAGGCGACGACGAAGGATGGTGGAGACTGAGGCGGCAATGACAACTGGTGGAAGCAGCAACGCAGGCTGCTGGAGACGGCGACGACCGCCTAGGCTAGGGGATACCAATGGGTTAGAGTTTCTCTTTTATTTATTTTTTTAATCTCTAAATTTACCTATCATTCAGGTTGTCAGCCATCTTTGTAATTGATAAGGATGTATTTAACAAGTTTTATAATGTCCAAAGGTTAATTTATTCAAAAAAAAAAATTCAAAACGAATTTTTTTTTTTAAGAACTTAAACATTCAAAATAACAAAGTCACTTACGCTTTTTATAGACTTTTGTCTTAGGGGGTGTTTGGGATTGCTTATTTAAAACAACTTATGCTTATTTTGATAAGTGTTTATCAATTTATGCGGTGTCAAATCGGAGTTTTTAAAAAAGTGTTTGGATTAGCTTATTGTGATACCAAAACGTAATAAGCTAATAAGTTGTTGTTTAAAGGTGTTTGGGATTGCTTATACATATAAAATTACCTAAAAAGTCATAAACACTTTTCAAATAAGCTAATAAGTTAAAACAAAATGACATATGAAAAAGTGTTTATCTCCTGTTTGACACCGCTATAAGCACTTTCATTTTTTCTCCATCAAAACACTAGAAAGTGCTTATCTCCGTTGTCAAACCACAATAAGCTAAAAAGCACTTTAAATAAGCAATCCCAAACACCCCCTTAAAAAAAAGTACATTTGTAAAATATAATAATCCTGTAATACATTTGAACCAAGTTCATGCTTTCTTTTGTCAACTACCAAAAATTCTTAAGTTTTTAAAGAGATGAGTTGTCAAAAGGAACAACTTTGCGTTCTCCCCCTTGAAAGTAACAACTTCCACAGCTTTGGTTTTCCCCACATTCATTTCTTCAAAACTCTATCCATTCCGACATCAAAACTAATTGATTCCTCATCACTCGATGTCATCATTCTTATCGTCACCGTCGCCGGCGAAGATGCCAACACCTACAGCGCCACCAACCTCGGTGGATGCGGAGAATCAGAATGTTGTTGATCAGACGCAAACGCCTCTACCTCCGCCACCGGGATACGGCGTCACCGGAATCCTCAGACGCTGGAGGCATGAAGACATGTTAAAAAGAGGATCTCTAGGATTCAGAGCTTTAGGTTTTCTTTTCTCGTTGCTTGCCTTCATAATCATGGCTAGTAATAAGCATGGCCGTGGCAGAAATTTCGATGAATACGAAGAATACAGGTTCGATTTGCTATCGGAGTGCCTGCATCTAGCTACTGTTTGATTTTTGATTTTTTGATGATGAAATGTATGGACAGGTACGCATTGGCGATTGCGATTTTGTCGACGTTATATACCGGATTGCAGTCGTGGAGGCAGATTCATGAGATGTCTACCGGAAAAGAAATAATTTCTGGCCGGAATTCGGCTGTGATTGATTTCTTCGGCGATCAGGTTTGGTTCATCTTAATCTCATTACAACTCTATTATTCTCATCTTTACCTTGCATCAATCACTTGTACCGTATAATTAACTTAGCATACAAATTTCAGAATGCATTTCTAAACTCCCTTCTTCACATAGTGCCGTTTATTAAACGCATATATCTAGTAAGTGTTTATCGGTGTACAGTATAAACATGACAAAGACCGGAAATCTTAACCGGTAAGAGCGATAATAATAAGGATGGAGAGTCTTACCCGATAAGTGAGGGTGACAACCCTTGTCAATTAATCACTTACCAGGCAAGTTGTTGCATATGATACCGTTTCAGTGAATTACAATCTTACCTGATAAAGTAAGTTGGAGTATTAACTCTTACCGGTAATCATTTGGGTAAACGACCCCGACCATATAAATTATACTATTTTTGTTTAATGTTTATTAAATTATTCAGAATAAATCATTAATAACGATTCAAATTATAAAACTTAATATAAATTATACAAAAGATATTAATATTAACTTATAATAATTTAATTAAGTAATTATTTAAAATATGTGTTGATATAAAATACTTTTATGTCTAATTAATGTTTGTTATTATTTTTGTAAAAATATTCTTTTAAAGAAGTTTCTTATAATTTATTAAAATAATATTTTTATAACTTACATTTCATATTAATGTTGTAATTTTATTAAGTTTATTGTTTTTATATGTGTATTGAAGTCCTTCTATATAATCAAATATTCTACAAACATAAATTTTTATATCTTTAACATTTATCAGATATTGTACTAATACATTGTCAATTATGTATCTCCTAAAATATAAAGTAATTGACAATTTATAGTTTAATAAATAAAAAATATATATTGTTGTAGATATACTTTTTTTTATGGAAAGCCCAATGCAATTAAAAAGTTTCTCATTAGTCATGTGTGACATATATAATTACCAGATTTACTTTTTTTTTAATTAAAAAGTTACTCATATAAAATCGTGTGTGTATATATATATATATATATATATATTTATGTTACATCAACAAAATAAATAATAGATACAAATGCAATGTAAATAATTTTGGTAGGAAAATATAAAATTCATGTTATAAAACTTATACAATCATCATTGTGATAATTTTATGTATACTTTGTTTATAAGACACCATAAAAAATTGATGATTTAATAATAAAATATGTTGTTACTATTTGAATCTATTTTAGATTGATTTGACATATTAAAAATAAAAGAAATAAAAAAGTGTGAAAAAAAAAGTGAATATGAAAACACATCCGAACAACAAGTAGAAGAATTTATTTGGAAAAAATCACGTTAACAATAACAACCATCAATACAGATGACCTATATCAAAGGGGGTTAGCTCAGTTGGATAGATAACATCCTGGGGGGTGTGGGGTGAAAGCCACACTACCCGGGTTCGATTCCCACGAGCGACACTTTCCTGAGATATCCAGACTCTGGGTCTGGTCCTTCGGGTCCGGGTCCGGGACCGGGACCGGTTCGGGTGGGTCCAGTCTATGGGACCCTCTACCCTGCCGGTCGGGTTCAGCCAAAGGCTGGGCCAGGTCGCAGCGGATTAGTGGAATTGCCAGTAATGGAGGCCCAATACCGCTAGAACGTGTGTGTGCGTTAACTTGTCATTAAAAAAAAAAAAATACAGATGGCCTATGATGAATTGAAGGAGGACAGTTGGGTATGTGAGAGTTTAAGGCTGTCAAAGCTTCCTTGGAATAAAATATATACATAAATGGGCCATTTATTTTAGTTTCACGTTTTTGCTACTTTTGGTACTTGATTGCCTACCTACATTTAAAATTGGTCCTCCTTTCATTTTTATTTCAAAACATATTTTATTTTTCAAAATCATTACTTTTCTATTTTTAATTCTTAGGAAATTATTCATTTAAAAGTTTATCATTTTATTGATTTACAAGTATTAATTATTTAAATAGTAAACTTTAATTTTGGTCCCTGAGGTTTGTTGATTTCTTTGAAAGAGTGACATATGGTTTCATAATTCAAGTTTTGGTACTCATGGTTTGGATTTTGTTTTGAAAGAGGTCCCTCGGCACTAACACTGTTAAAAAGCTCCGTTAGAGCCAGGGCAAAATCATCCAACCATGTTTTTGTCCTCTTTTTACATTCTTTTTGGTTTCTTCTTATTATTGTATAAAATTATTAAACTTTAGGGACCAATGTTGTATTTAACTCTAATATATATATATATATGATGCATGCGTCGTTAAACGCACAACAAGGTTTAAATTCATAAACCTAACTTATATCAGTAAAGATGGTAAGTCGGGTATCGTTTTTCTCAGGGAGTCAATGGTTAAGTTAATGATTTGTATTAAACTGAATGCATGTGTGTCACCAAGATTGACTACCCAATTAAATCGAATTAAGCTCAAAACAGCCTAACTAAAAACCAAAAAATATAAGTATTACAAATAACACTGCTTCAAGAAATTTGGATTGAGAGTCATAAATAAAAATAGAAACTTTAAGACTAACGAAATAACGTGAATATGAAATCATTCAAAGCCAACAATATCTGTCACATATCGTTTGCAATGAAAGATTCATAGAAACTTCATATAAACTAGAACATTAAGATCATCTCAATTTATAGCTAACCATTCAACGTTCTCTATTTCAAATAAAAAAAACCATAAACTTTATCCAAGAGATCTGATCTAATACTTTCAATAACCAACAATATCAATAACAAACAAAGAGATCTGATCTAAAACCGAACTAAAATTAATGACTAAGATTTACTAAAAAGAATACTTGAAATAAACCTCAAATCTTTATTACGTCTCCTTCAAAATCATGAAACTCGAATATTCAATCTTCAACCATCATTGAGTTTTCAATCGCTCCCCACAAATCAATTGTATTGAAAATTATTGTAAAAGTGAAAAAAAAAAACAGCCAAAGGGAGACTAACCTCCCATGGCCTCCACGCCTTTTTGTTCCTCTCCAAAATCTCCTTCAATTGTGACCAATGGCCTCTTTTTTATTATCTCAAGAATCACCCCTAAACCTATAATTTCCTTTTTTTTTTCTAAACCTATGATTAAGGCATAAAGTTCATCATCTGAAAGAGACCATAAACCCCTTGAAATTAAAATCTACAAAATCAATCAAACCTTGATTCAAGAGTATGGTACAAACGGGAAAAACTTGCATAAAAGGCTGGAGCTTCTGATGCTCCCCCAATAATTCCGACAAGTATTGACTGTAAAACGAAACAAGAAATCAAGAAACCCAAAATGAATGATGAAGAACTAGAAAGAGAATGGGAATAAAACTGTGGTTTCATTCCTGTCGTCATGGGTTACGGTGGTCATGGTGGTGATGGGTGGGATCACGGTGAGTGTTGGTGGTTTTTTTCCGGTGAAGTTGGGGACGTTGTGGTTTCGTCGGAGTGTGGCCGGAGTTTGTTGGGGCCTTGTGTATATGGGACGGTGTCTTCGTTTGTGTGTGTGTGTGTGTATATATATATATATAGGAGTGGGTTCAAACGAGAACATAGTGCATTTAAAAGAATAAAGGGACGATTCTCAGCCAATCATTTTTTAAATTAATTTCGAAAATAATAGTTTCTAAAATTAAGAGTAAAAGGGTAATAAAGTCATATTGTGCTATGGATAATTTAGGATAGTATTAACATCCAAAAAACATGGATTATAATATTTAATTCAAATCAAAAACCTATTTATCCTTTTCCTTTATTAAAGCAAATCTGGTTAATCCATTTTGGTAGTTTATCTGGTCTGTTTTTTTTTCAAGCAAATCCCGAATATGTAACCCAAATCACAGATGATTATATAGTGTACAATATGCAATCCAAAATCATTTATGATTATATTGTAAAGAAATTTGACAGATTGTTTAAGTGTAGTATGCATCACATGTGATTATACCTTATATTAAATGATGTTATTAGTTTGCAACCCTAAATCACATGTGATTTTGTTCTAAATAATTAACACCAAATTCATAATTAACACCAAAATCATATATGATTTGTACTAAATAACTTGGCTATAATACTTGACACCAAAATCACATGTGATTTTGTTCTAAATATTTAACACCAATTTCATACGTAACATCAATTTCATACGTAACACCAATTTCATACTTAACACCAAAATCATATATGATTTTGTACTAAATAACTTGGCTATAATACTTGACACCAAAATCACATGTGATTTTGTTCTAAATACTTAACACCAAAATCATATATGATTTTGTACTAAAAAACTTGGCTATAATACTTAACACCAAAATCATATATGATTTTGTTCTAAATAACTTAGACAAAATGTTTCCATATAAATTGGATATGGAAAAACAGAATAGTCGATGTTTCCATATAAATTGAAAAATACAAACCCTAACTCACGTCCTCAAATGCACAAAAACAGGAAAAATACAGGAGAGTGTGAGAGGGTAGGTTGTTTTTCAACCGAACTGGACTCCACCATAGGAACAGAAGAAATAACCTCAGATCGATTCTCAATAACCTGATGGGAAAATGGAACTGATGAAGAATAGACCCCAATTTCAAACATCTGGCAATCCCTTTTTTTACGATGAACAGTATGCCGAACCTCACTTTGATCGATCTTCATATCATCAGAATTAAGTTTTCCAGAAGTGGCATCTTTTTTTCTGACAGGATCTCTCTTCAGGTCCCTTTTCCTACTCACTTTCCGTGCCAATTCCCTCTTAATCGACGTAGAGTTCGAAAAATCAGAAATCGCAAAATTAGGGTTCATACTCGAATCAGGGACCAAATTCTCCTTAGAGCTCAAATCCATGGGATCAATAGGAACATTAGGAGTATCAGAAGCATTAAGTGATGCTCCAACAACAAACTCAGAATCTCCAGTACCCAAAATCGAACCAGATCCACGATTTTCCAACTTACCAGCGCCGACCTCAAAAGTTGAGCAAAAATTGCTCAGATTCGGAGGATCCATGCAGCGAATTCAAAACGGCCTTCACGTAAGTTGATAATCAAAGAGAGATACAGCAAATTTCGGGGTTGAAAAACAAAAAAAAAAAAGAATAAAAAAGTTGAGAGAGAATTCTAGAGAGAGAGAGTTAGAGAGAGAAAATTTTCAAGCAGATGAGGATCTTAGGGTCGAAAGAGAGAGATAGAGAGATCGCGCTAATAATTAGGAAGTTGAAGATTATCCTAAAATAACCAGGAGTAAAAAAAGACCAAAATACCATTTTATAAATTTCTTTATTTAAACCACAAGGCTTGTGGCGTACTGGTTAAGGCCTGTGGGGGATGTGGTGGGATATCTCATCCACCCCAGGTTCGAATCCAGGCGTACGCATCCTGTGGCCACTGAGTTTAATCTCAGGGCTGCATGCTTTCGCAGTCGGTTGCTTTGCCAAGGGATTAGTCTGGGACATAGGCCCAAGACACCCTTTACCAAAAAAAAATTCTTTATTTAAAAAATTAATTACTTGTTTAATAATTATGATTGGTCCAGAATTGTCTCTTTATTCCTTTAAATCGTTATCATTCTCGTATCTCTCTCTCTCTCTCTCTCTCTCTATATATATATATATATATATATATATATAGTTAATTACAAGTTGGTCCCTGTGAGTTGATGTTTTTTTACAAAAAAACAAGAGAAACAAAAAATTGCAAAAAGAGGACAAAAACATGGTTGGACGATTTTGCCCCTGGTTCTAACGGAGCTTTTTAACGGTCTTAGTGTTCAAGGACCTCTTTCAAAGCAAAATCCAAACCATGAGGATCAAAACTTGAATTATAAAACCACAGGTCTCTCTTTCAAAAAAATCACCAAACCTCATAGACCAAAATTAGAGTTTACTCTTATTTAAATTATAGAGTAAATTATAAAAATCACCATCCATGTGATTCACTAAAAGTTTGGTTTTGATTACTTGCTTTTTATAAGTGCACCAATGACTTTGTGGTTTGGATAACATCCCTTAAGTGTGAGGGACATTTTCGTTATATTCTATGTGTTTTTAATAAAAAAAATTGTACATGTTCTTTAAGTATATGTCTAAATCATTAAAGCATTTTAAAAAAAGAAAAACAAAACATAAACTCACCCCGCACCTGTAACATCCTAAAAATAAGGGTAAATTTAAACTTGGGTAAGGCTACAAATAACATCTTCAATAGAAATTAATCACCCAAAAAGGGGAAACTATAATAGCGTATACAAATGCTCTGAATGGATAATAGGTTAACAACAAACTAATCTAAATTATTAAATCTAGATTATGGTGGTTGTCGACCCAATTCTCCCAAAATCTCTATCCTTTTTTTGTACGCCAATGCCCAAAAGGTATGACACCAAAAGATGCCATAATGGCCAACACTCGTCCCTCAAACTCTGGACGCTCCACTGCTAAGGGAACCTGTTATACACGTGTTAGGACATTTTATGTCCATTTTTAGAAAGTTTTGTAAAGGGCTTTTAATTGTGTTAAAAACATTGTCTTAAGCATATTGGGTTGGGCTTAAATGTTATACAAGGGTGATTGAGGGTATAAATAGGACAATGTTTGTAATAGTTTGTAAGAATTTTTCACAATGTAGCCGTGAGTTTTTGTAAGAGTGTTTCTAGAGAGAGAAATTTCTTTCTCTCTCTAGGTTGTGTTCTTATGAATAAACAAATTTGTTCCTCTCCAATCTATCTCTTGTTAATCTTTATATCATTGATTAAGTTGTGAATATTGGTTCTACATGTGGTATCAGAGCCAAATCAATGAGATTTTTCATTGAAATCGATCAATTTCACAATTTTTCAATGGAACAGGATCTTGGTCGCATGAACAGTATCCCGTGGAATTCAAATTCTTCATTTTCATGCTGATTTGGAAGAGATTTGATGCTAGATTGATTCAATGCATAGAGTCGAATCATATGGAATCAATCATATTGTTTGATTTCTACAGATTTGGAAGAATTGTTTGATTTTGAGAATTTTTGGTTCGAAAAATGGAATATACTGAGTTGAGATCGAATTTGTTGATTTAGTGGTTTTTGGAGAAGATCATCAACTACAATAGAACTCGACTTATCGCAAGTTATGATGATTTTTCGATTCCAGACTCGACCTATCGCAAGATCCATAGAACTCACAAGTTCATATGAAGAACTCGTAAGCTTCATCTGTGGTTTACATACAACAAAACATTCTAAGGCAAGAACTCACAAGTAACAGTCTGCGACAAGTGGAGAACTCGTATGTTACTGTGCACAATGTTGTTTGTGTCAAGCAAAGAACTCGCAAGCCAAAGCTTACGACAACTAGGAATTCGCACGAAGCAGCCTGCGACAAGTGTTTGTTTGCGACAAGTGTTCCTTTTGCAACAAGTTTTTTGTCTGAAATTTTTCTAAGTATAGAACTCGTATGCATTGCGACAAGTGATTTCTTAAATTTCACTATGTACAGAACTCGCAGAAAGGCACTTGCGTCAAGTAAGAACTCGCAAGGCGTGCTCTGCGACAAGTAAGGAACTCGCATTTAGGCGTTTGCGACAAGCTGGTTATCGCAAGCAAGCCTTTGTGACAAGTGATTTTTTGGCTCATGCCACTTGCGAGTTGTGCACTTTCATGTTTAGTGGTATGCGACAAGTTCAAGCTTAATGGTTTGCGACAAGTTACTGTTCACACCTAATTTTGCGACAAGTTTCCCTATGAAATTTAATTGCTAAATTTTTTTCTCTCGGGGCGCTGCCTCTTGACCCCAGTGCTAAGTCTTGGGAGGGGGACAATATGTTCATGGGATTTTCATTGAACGCATATGTGACATCACTCCTATCTTCAGTTGGTCACATATTTTTAGCAACTGATAAGAATTTCACAGAGCTCATGCCATTCAAGATTTTCAGACATTGAGTGTTTGGATTTGGTCTCTGATTGGATTGGATTAGCAGCTTGAGTATCTGCAATCATCATTATGGAGTTTTCTTGACGATGCTAGACCTTTGAGTGCTCTTAATCATTCTTCTGGCCTAATCAATCAGAATTGTGAGTGCTTACAATCATTGTTCTGTTTCTTTGGTTGTGATCTAGAATCTTGAGTGCTTATAATCATCCAGCTGATTCGTGAAGAAAGGAGGTATGAGTTTATTCATTCAGTGTTCTGGAAAGCAGTTAGAAAATGAGCATTCTTCGTCAGTTGTTGAATAGTTGTTGATTGGTTCTTCTAACCCTTGCCAAGTAGTGTTTGCTACAAGATGTTTCCTCCTATGAGCCTATAAGATCAAGCTCTTAAGCTGAACTCCTATTCAACTCGTAGTTCAAAGACAGATTCGTTGTTATAAACTGAAGATGCACTGTGGTTGTCACACAAAATTCACACATTTCTTTCTTGTGGGTGTAACGAATGTGTTGAATTTCAAGAGATAAAAGTTGTTTTGAGTGCACTCAGTCGAGCTTATTGTGCACATCGAATCTGATATTAGAGTTGAAATTCCAAAGGATAAGAGTTATATTCAAGGGGGAGCCAGAGCGGTCTTGAAGATACGCAACGCCAAAGTTTGTCAAGGAATGAGCTAGCGCTGATAGAGATGATTCATTTACAAAACTTTAGGGGTGGAATATTAAGACATTTTATGTCCATTTATAGAAAGTTTTGTAAAGGGCTTTTAATTATGTTAAATGCATTGTCTTAGGCATATTGGGTTGGGCTTAAATGTTGTACAAGGGTGATTGGGGGTATAAATAGGACAATGTTTGTAATAGTTTGTAAGAATCTTTCACAATGTAGCCGTGAGTTTTTGTAAGAGTGTTTCTAGAGAGAGAGAAATTTCTCTCTCTAGGTTGTGTTCTTGTGAATAAACAAACTTGTTCCTCCCCAATCTATCTCTTGTTAATCTTTATATCATTGATTTAGTTGTGAATACTAGTTCCTACAACACGTCATTTGAGAAAAAATGTTAGGTTTCACGCCTAGTGAGAACAAACACTTTATAACAATAATTTGAAAGTAATCTGAATATAAATAAATAACTTTGCAATGAGTCAAGTAAATAAAATGTAACAACATCCACATAAGAACCTTTCTGTTCAAAACATCTTATAATGACGGGGGAGACCTGATTTCCAAGGATCGTGGCTAAACACAAAAGTAAGTCACTCACCGAGTTGTGAGCTCAATACTTGGACCCATGGCCACGAACAACACCGGCTCGTACTCAGATATGGGGGAGGGCACCCGAGGATCCAAGTCATACTCATTCACTAGGATTACATTTACGGCTCATGGCTAGTATGTGATCCCACATAATCGTACCATTGCCTCCGAGGACCCAATGTCTTAACTAGTTACAAGCGGGAAATTATTCCAAAATTAAGTCGACTCTATACCTATGGATCCACTAGTAATAGTCTAAGTCTTGTCACCATTTCATTGGCTACCCAAACCATGATTACCCACATGGTCTACATCAATATTCCCCAAAATTACGTGTTTAGCTTCACAAAGTAAACCCGCTATTTGATAAAGAATTGTCAATAAACACCATTTGAATCAATAACCACACTTTCTGTAACACCCAAAAATTGGGATAAACAAAATTTCCGGAAAGGGGAAATATGGTATTCAATTCATGCCAAAGCACGAGCTTACCAAAAAGGGGAACAATAAATGCCTGTGAAATTACAAGTTTGTAATAATAAACAATGAGAGATAACAACCTTTTAATCTAGATTCTAGACAAGAAATGAGATTACAATTGGTTTTCATCTACTTCCAAAATAGTCATCTTCTATAATGGCATCCCAAAATGCTCCCAAGCTCACAACTAAAGTCATCTAGACCTTCTTGGCGATCGCGTCACTAGAACCTGAGATACATAACAACCAAACAAGTGTTAGGCCAAACGAGCCTAGTGAGTTGCACAAAAGCATGGCATAAACAGTTATATCAGTTATAGTCGATAAGGGTCATAAATGAATCAATGGGGGAGACCCATCACACCAAAGAGTTTCACCTCAAGTCAATGTACCTTGATGTTCACTCTCATGAGCAACATCCCGAATGCCCGTCACACTTGAAGACTACCTCCCAGACATTACTCCAAATGGCGGAGGTCTAGGTGCATACCGTCACGGTGGCACCCAAGACTACACCCTCCTAGAACTTACTCATGGTTCATCCAGTATACATGCAACATCCATCTCTATACATATTCCATGTCAACAAGATATATGTATAATGCTTCCCATAGTTCCAATTCCATTTTAGGTTCAATTCTAAAACATGCAAGTCCAACGATGACATTCACAAATCCCATGATATTACACATTCATGATTAAATAAGGTCAATCATACTCCCATCATAGTCCACATGGAACATAATCATCAA
Organism: Arctium minus; assembly: GCA_954870635.1. Classification (NCBI taxonomy): domain Eukaryota; kingdom Viridiplantae; phylum Streptophyta; class Magnoliopsida; order Asterales; family Asteraceae; genus Arctium; species Arctium minus. The sequence continues at coordinate 113,540,097 of OX941080.1, read as the reverse complement.
AACCCCAATAATCTCAAAGATAACAGTTAGGTCAAACTTATCAGGTGATCAAATATGTACATGAATATAAGGTTACGATAAATATCACACAAGTTATGTATCTCATTTGAAAAGTTTAGTAAAAACTCACTATCTAGGTTTTATACAAAACCCTATAAAAGAAGTAGATGAATGCTTGGGCCCTTGAACTTGGGTCTTGAAAGAATCCTCAATAAATGCTTCCAAAACCCTTGAGTTTTTCCCCAACCACCAACAATCAATGAACTTCAAGAAATGAGGGGAAGAGGTGTGGGGTTTGGACCAAAAATCGCCTACTAGGGTTTCTTCTCACTAAAGATATCTGATTTTGTGTAATAATGAGGAGTGAGGGTGAAGAATAGCATTTAAACCCGTTTTAGGACCTGCAGGTAGTCCCGCGGCTTTGGCCGCGACTTTGAGGCCGCGCCGCAAGCCACGCGTGTGTTCCAAAGCTTGAACTCCAGAGAGTCCCGCGGCTTTGGCCGCAGCTTTGAGGCTGCGCCCTAGGCCGTGTAAGTTACTGCCTCAACATTTCAGCTTTGATTTGAAAGATATAAGGACACACACACATGCAAATACATATACAAGTTCTAAACAAAACTACGGGCGTTACACTTTCCATTTTCCCAAAAATCACCTTTATTAAGAAATTCTCATCATATTATGAAACCATAAACATAGATATCATGCATCTATTCCCATTTTTAACCAGAAATGTACAAGACCATGCTCGTTTTATAGCTCAAAACATATAATACTTCATCATATCCCAAAATAGTACAAAACCCCAAAAATCTCCAAAATGCTAAGTTAGGTCAAAATAATTTTAAACATGAATAGTTGAACAAGGAGATGATTAGGAGTCTAAAATCATAGTTTTGACATTTATAAGGTATTAAAGGTTGAGAATATACTCACAATGTGGGTTTATTGAAAACCCTATAAATCCTCCAAGAAATTCCCTTAGATGAAGATAACTCACAATGTGGAACCCTAGGAGACCAAACCCTTGATTTGATGATGAAGAAGCACCTTAATCTCACTAATTATGACTTAGAAGAGGGCTAGATCTTTGCAATAAATGTAGAAAATCGTTTGGGAGGATGAGGAGATAGTTGGGAGCATTTAAGAATGAGAGAAATGAGAATGAATGAGATTGGGGCCGATTTTCCTCTTTTAAATGCGCACAGTGGTCACGCGCGGATGCTGACGCAGATGGACTCGCGCAGAGAGTCGCGCGGAGCACTGGAGTCGCACAGGGCAGAGCCCCGCGCGGATGGTGGCACGGCTCGGGTCGCGCGGGGAGCCGCGCGGAGCACTGTTGACACTTTGTCAACTTTTCGGCTACCTCTATGAACCTCCAACTAAGACAGAATTCTAGACAAAAACAAGAATTAAGACCATACGAGCGATATAGATTTAAAGGAACAAATGCTTACTTAAAAATCCGGGGTGTTACACCACCCATGTAAATCTTTATCCCCTCCCCCTCCCCTTCTTTTCGATACCCCTTCATCATTGACCACTCAGGGGCATTTGGTTTGTAGAAAGAAACTTGATATAATTGGAATTTATCGAAGGAATTTGACTTTGAAGGAACTAAAATGGAATTTGACCAAACATTTAGTTGGTAGGAATTCAATTCTTTCACTTAAGCCAAAGAATGATGAATTCCTTAATTTGTGGAATTCAAAGGATTCTATCATTTTCTTTATGTGAACCAAACATAAGATTTGGAATTTGGTCAAAGAAATTATTCATTCCAATTCCTTCAAAATCCATGAACCAAACAATAAGGGGGTGTTTGGTTAATGGATTTTGAAGGATTTTGAAGGAATTAGAATGAATAATTATTTTGACCAAATTCCAAATCCCATGTTTAGCTCACATAATGAAAACAATGGAATCCTTTTAATTCCATTGAAGTCCACAAATTGAGTATTCATCATTGCTTGGCTTAAGTGAAGGAATTGAATTCCATCAAATTCCTACCAACCAATGGCGTGGTCAAATTCTATTCTAATTCCTTCAATAGATTCCAATTCCATCAAATTCCATTTGCGAATCAAACGCATCCATAGTTTCATCCCCATTTTACGTTCTCTTACCATTGTTCGCCTTCTCCACCACCACCACCACCATAATCTCCTATATCTTTAAGATCTACATATTGTGATCCCATATTTGTGTGATTTGGTACAATGGAGTCTTTAGGTTAGGCTGTGAACTGAATCAAGAGAAATGGTTAAATAGTCGAGTAATTGGGGTTGTGACAAGGGATTTCAATATCATCTTAAAATCACAGAGATTTCGACATCACCAAACATCATCTGAAAATCGTATGCATCCCCTTCTCTAGTAGTTGAGATAAAGTTTTTCTCCCTAGGGATGATGAGGGGGGGGGGGGGGGGGGGACAATGGATGTGCATTGTCGACGGGTTTGGGTTCCAAGGATGATGAAGGGGGATGGTGTCGGAGAAGAGAAGAGGGCGGGTGGTTTAGGAGTTCTTTAAATATTGTAACAACTTTGTACTTTGAGGGACACAATAACGCGAGTTAACAGTGGCGTTAACGGTGGCTTTAATCCCGTTAGACACCGCCACAGAGGCACTTAAACCGAAACAAAATGCAAATCATATAATTATGGGTATGCTCTACTAAAATCAAGGTGACAAAAATCAAAAAGAATTTTTGTGATTTATTATGTCTTAAGTAAAATTGGTTATGTTTGATTTCACTCTTGTTTTATTGATAAAATATTTACTTACATATTTAAATGTGTAGTCATTAGTTAAAGACTATTATGAAAGTAAATATTGAGTATTTGTGCAAACCAAACAAAATATTTGATCGTACATCACACATGTTAATGAAAATAAAGTAAATGAAATTTATGGATTAAAAACAGTTATTGACTTGTATCAATATTATTAGTAATCAAAAGGATACATCATACATAGTTTAAATTTTCTATAACTTTTTTGATTTATCAACTTATCATTATTTACAATTTAATCCAACCTAATCTTTTATTAAAAAATACTTTATTTTTTATTAACATATAAAACATTTACGATTTTATATTCTTCATTAGTGACATAAACTCAAACTCAAACTCAAACACACACACACATAACACACATATATCTATACTATATTATAAAGCACGGATAAAAAACTCTTAAAAACAGTTATTAAAGCTTAATGTACTGTTGTTTAATGTTTATTACTTAAAAAACAACCATTAAAGCTTTATGTACTACATTTAATGTTATTTATTAACTTTCAGTCCATATCTCTAATCATTTTAATCCCCTAAAACCAGTCCCCTGCATAATTAAATACATGATAAAAATCAAATTTTAAATACAAAAAATCTAAAATATAATTAAGAAAATCTAACAAAATATTTAATGTTTTTTTTTTAAAACATTATAGTATTAAATCTAAAATAAATTACATTATTATTAAAATATCGAAGAATTTTTTAAAAACAAGCTTTTATGCATTAAGTATTGTTTATTGATACAAATTACTTAAAATTCAAGATTAAAAATAATGATGCATGAGTACAAATTTCTAAAGTTGTATGTTTGAATTCATAATAACTATTAAACATAATCAAAACATGATAAACATCTCAATTTAAATATAAAAAAATTAAAATATATAAGATAATCATTGAATTATAACAAAATATTTAATTTTTTAATATAAAAAATATTATATTATTAAGCCTAAATTAAACAAGTTTATAAAAAATCATTATCACTCTTTTAAAAACATCCAAAATCGTACCGTAAATTAACAAAAAATAAAATAAAATCTTAAAATCATGATGTATCTCGTTGCATTGTACGAGTACGCTTCTAGTATATATATATATATATATATATTCTTATTATTTAGTTAATGTTTTATTACCTTCAATCAATTTATTCTATTTAAAATCATAAGAAATATATGAGAAAGTATATCGACCGTAAAAATAATAAAAAATGTAATTGAATATTGAATGAAAAAAAATTAATGCATAAAAAAAAAATGAAAATGACAAAAGTTGACCAACCAATGACGAAGTGAAACGTGACATATGAAATGAATAAAAAATTGTCCACCCATTGTTGATTGACCGAGTAGCATATTGCAATATTCATCAATTACCCTTTTTAATCAATTCTTTTCATTTTTGTCCTTGAATTGGATTGGTGATCCCAATAAAAATTAGGGAAATTATTTAAATGAGCAAAAATCTTAAGAAATTGATCTCTTAGCCAAATCTCTTCTAAATTTATCGATTTGTTAACACATTGTAATGTTCAGACCCGTAATTACGGATCTGAGTTAAAAATATATATTTGTTTCTAAGAAAATACCACATCGGCTAGCGCACTTTCGCAATATTACGAATCTGGGTAGAAAATGTAAATTTTTTTACAAGTTTTCTTAAAATAAATAAATAAATTTTTGGGCCCGCAATTGTGGATGTGGGGTCCATAAATTGCGAATCTGGTACCGTATTTTTTTAAGCCAAAAACGAGTAGCTTCATATTTTTTTTTATATTGCGGAAGTAGTGATATTTGTGTAAAATCGAGAAAGAAATGGCTAAGAGACCATTTTTTTCTACTTTAGCTATTTAAGTCAATTTCCCTAAAAATTAAATAGTCTTGTAAATTAACAAACAAACTAAACATACTAATATCTATTTCACTTAAAAGAAGGATTTTAATAGCATGATGTACATGTTTCATTTTATTTATTCATCATGAATAATGCAATTATACATAATACGATTTTATTAGTTTATAACGAATATTTGTTTAAACTAAATGTAGATTACTGCATACCTATTGATATCAGCAGCATCGTCGGCTGTGCCACAGACAAATAAAATGAGAGAAGGAGCTGACAACATCTTTACGGACTCTTCAGCCGCTTGCATTAGCATGGAATTTTTGGCCTTCTTCACTCTTGCCTTATCAGCCATGCTCTCTGCCTACAAACTAGCGAAACAAACCAATCTCTAACTCCACTCCATTCTTTTCGCCATTCATTTCAAAAATACATTTGTTGTAACAAAGAATTTTTTTTTTTCTTAAATAATATAAGAAAGTTTTTCTATTAGAAATTGAAGATTGGAGATAATACGAGGACTAGATAATCCGATACAATATTTCGACCCTTAATGCCTTGGGTATCACGAATTTTGTATTCAGAAAATCCAAATGAAAACTATGATCTTAAAGGCTATAAAATCAAGTCTTTATATACACCCAGATTCTCGTTCACGTATTTATATGAGAGATCGACAGTTTTGAGCGGTTAAAACATAACTGCACATCAATTATAATCATTAACGAATTAGATTTGATAGCAGTTACAACGGACTCAGAGTCACGAGTTCAGAAGGAATCTAGAGGTTCTGATCACACGAGCCAGAGACTGATCATATGGTCCAGAGGCTCTGATCTTTAACACAAAAAATTCCAGTGATCACTTTAGAGCTATAAGGATCAGAGGCTCTGAGTCCACACGTCTCTAAACAACACTCGAGCAATTTTCACCAAGTTTCAGCAAATACTTCAAGAAGGTTTCTGTCCTTCTGAAATATGTTCAAAACGTCTTGAAACTCAAAATTCTTTAGTAAACTTCTTCTTAAAATCTGTATAAGTTATGGGGCACTGCCCCAAGAACCCCTCTAGGGGGCACAACCCCTAGGACCCCCCCCCCCCCCTTTACGGCAATCTAAGGTTATAGATGTAACATTTATGAGTATGCATTCCCCACCTTTTAACCCACTTATGTTTGCCTTATCACCCACGTAAATCACAATCACGCTAAAATGATTGATGACACTAAAATCACAAATAATTTTAGGATTTCTTGTTTTTCATCAATTTTGACCTGTAACCTACTGAATATCAAGTTTATTGCCTCTGTTGCCTTAACACTTTAGTAAACAGGTATCCACGTCATCAATAGGTTACCTATCAAAATGGATAGAAAGTAAGAAATTTTGAAACTTTGTTACATCAATTGAGTGGGAAAAATATTACAGTAAATATATAGGAACTAAACCAAATTTTGTTAAATTTTACCAATTATAAAACACAAATCCTCGTAACTTTTTGTTGCACCATGTACAATTTGTTATCTATGAAAAAAAAAATGTTACAATTTATTATCTATGATACAAAGAAATACAATTTCCTACGCAAAAACTAATTCACTTTCCCTCCATCTTCTCACGCTTGAATTAACCCAGAAAAGAGTTGAAGAACAACTCATCTTCGGGTTCTTCCTTCGTACTCAGTACCATCTCTTTTCCCCGGTTTTGATTCATATACGAATTATCCGGGTGCCCGTAGTTCCCGGAATTCTGCAACATTTGTAGAGTGTATGGGGGTTGACCACCATTGTTGGTCAATCCTGTTGTGTTTTGACTGTTGGTTGAGTAGTTTGCTGAAGGCCTGATAGCCATGAGAGTGTAGTTGTTGTTGTTGGTTGTTGGTGGTCGATTAATGGCGTAACTCCCGCTACCACGTGGAGCAGGTACATCATGGTTGTGTTTCCCTTCGTAGGTTGTGATCACGGCTCGTAAGTCGTGTGATGCCCGTTCAACATGTTTTCGCACTGGACACCCGATGAACGTGCACTTGTAGTAACTCCTATAAACGATAATGACCAAAACAAGAATCCATGTTAGAAAGATCGATAGATTCAACGATGTTGGTATTTTTCAGCCATTAAATGTACGATTATTTCATGCAAGATTTGAGTGATTGTTGCTGAAAATTCAATCAAGTTTCAAGGCTTATTTATTTATACATGATACAACTATTTTAGTTAAGATTGTTGCAAGACCAAAACTATAAATGTACCTTGGGTTTGGATTGCCTTTAACTACTTTTTGTCCATATTTCCTCCATCTATAACCATCATCAAGAATATCAATATCACTCGTCGTCTGAACCACGATCCTCGGTTCCCGAACCGTCCGACTCCCGGGCCCCGAGATAGCTTCGTTCTCAGTTTCACCCTTCCTGCAAAAGACAATGTAAAGTTCAGTAAAAGAAACATTTATTGGCACTTATCTAATCCTGCTTAACCACACAAAGCAACCCAATAACCTTCAAATCAACTTAAAATTACGGTGGAAGTTATTATATGGAACGGTTGTGGTTACGACTATGCTTACCATCTCTTAGCCTCAGGCTCATTCTCATGGTCATCTCCCGATTTACTCAACGACGAGGCTTGCTCGAACTCGTCCTCCCCGAATGATGCTGAAGAATCGAAATGATTGTTCTCAATCGGGGCTTCATTACAAGTGATCGAAGACGATTTCTTGGCATTTTGAGGCTTGGAATGACTGTGGTTTCCTTTGTAAACGATCTCAGTGATATGGCCATCTAAGTTTCTTTCGACTTTCTTCTTTGTGGGACAATTCGGGTAAGTACATTTGTAATAACTTCGAGGATTTTCGCTGCCTTTGACTTGCTTTTGACCATATTTTCTCCAATTGTAACCATCTTCTAACCTTGTTTGATCTCTAGTGGCTTGAGATTGATCAGAAAGATATTGGTTTTGAACAGATTGTGTTGATTCTGGTTTGGTTTTGCTGGTTTCTGATATGAAATCAGTTTGTTTGGTCAAACTCCAGTCTTGTGGTTGACTTTTCACTTGTCCATCCTGTTTCAAAACAAGAGCAAAATGGGATTTCATCATGATTAAAAAGTATCATCAAACCAAAGAAGCATCATTTCATCCAATCCAAGTGAACCTTAAATTGTTGAATCCAAAGAGTAATTAGCATGAAAATTCTCCAAACAAATCTTGATTTTGGAGATGGAATTAGAAAACAAAGAGAGAGAGGAGATTGCATACCATCTTGTTTGTAGAAAGAGGCCTTGTTTGTGGTTGGAATGAGAAATTAGAATACTTTGTTTCTTCATCCTTGAAATCCAAACCAGGAAAGTTTCCAGTTGTTGGAGATGGAGATGGAACAATCTGCAACAAAACAACCCATTAACCCAATTTCACAAAAAAAAAAAAAACCTAACTTTGATTGAAAGAAACAAAAAGAGATAAAAACTTACATTTGAATTGAAAGGCAAGAAAGGAGAGTCCAAGAACTGATTTGAGTTGAAAGCAGTTGGTGTAGAAAGGAAAGAGGATGGAGAAAAGGGTGGTTGTTGTTTAGGGCTGTCATTAAAGAAACCCCAATTGGAATCTTGAGTGGTGGTGTTGTTATTAGAAGAAGATGAAGAAGCAATTAGATCAGTGAAGGATGTAGAGAAAGAGAAAGATGATGGGTACTGAGAAGTAGTAGTGGAAGGATTCAAGCTGCCACCAGAGGAAGCCATTTGGTTGGATTTTGGTTTCCTTTTTTTTATGAATTCAAAATGGATATTTAAGGGGATTTATGAGGGATGGTGTCAACTTCTTGGAAGGCAATCAAGAACAAGAAAATGTTGGAAGTTTGACCGTGGAAATTTTCGTATGGTCAAAGCTTGTGGGTTTGACTTGGACATGGCGGCTGGCTCAACTATACTTGAAGAACTAACCCCCTCTTGTTTCCATCACTTTCTCATTATCATCCTTTCACTTTTAAGATTGCCCACAACAATCAAACCCTTCACAATATCATTAATTAATGCATGTGATCTACAAAAGCAAACACACCATCTGTGAACCCAACCCAAAAATTTTGGTTTCTCGTTTTCACCATTAGGGGCGTTTGGTTCGCTGGATTCTGTCGGAATTTAATAGAATTGGAATGGTCAATTTCATTGTCCAAATTCCATCATGTTGTTTAGTTACCAATGGAATGGAATTGAATTCCATGAATTCCTTTAATCATGGATTTGGTTATTCCTTCTTAAAATGGATGGAATTGAATTCCATTCCATCAGATTTTCTCAAAATGACACAAATACCCTCCTTACCTTTTCTAAAAACCTTAGCCGCTTCTAAAAACCCTCTCTCTCTCTCTCTCCTTTCTCTCTCTCTCCTCTTTTCTCTCTCTCCTCTCCTTTCTCTCTCTCCTCTCCTCTCTCTTCTCTCTCCTCTCTCTCTTCTCTCTTTCCTCTCTCTCCTCTCCCTCTCTCTCCTTTCCTCTCTCTCTCCTCTCTCTCTCCTATCCTTCCTCTCTCTCCTCTCTCTATCTCTCTCCTCTCCCTCCTCTCTCTCTCTCCTCTCTCTCTCTCGGCATTTAAAAAAATAAAAATAAAAGAAAGGGTATTTTTGTCATTTTTCAAAATCCCATTCCAATTCCTTTGCAAACCAAACAGACAGATTCCAATTTATTTGACTGATTACATTCCATTACTGCCAACCAAACACTAGGTCAAACCTGATAGCATTTCATTCCAATTCCTTCCATATTTTAATTCCTTAGACAGATTTCATTCCTTCAGAAATCATTCTGCGAACCAAACGTCCCCTTAGTTTATGTTTTCTTTCTCTAGATGTTGATTGTGGTAATCATAAAGAAAGGGACTGATTAGAGCTTTACCCAAAGAAAAGGGGTTTTCTACAAATTGGCTTTAGCTGTCCTTTCATTTTAGTCCACAACACTATCTTTAATGTAAAAAACAAATTGTATTACACATTTTCTAATAATATAATAAAAAATAGGTTAAATGCAAGAAATAATAACCTATTTTCATAATTTTTTTTTATTATAATATTGTATTTTTATTTTTCTTTGTTACAACAATATGAGTTTAAATTATTTTTTAAAGACATTGTTTTGAAATTTTTTACCTATTATAACAATGGATAACTTTTGTTTTGAACTAAGGTGATATGTTACAAGTAATCAAGTTTTCATGTCTTTTCATTATCTATGTGAGATGTTCACGTGTAACATATTGCTGATATGTTGTTTCTTATTACATTATTGTACTTTAAAATTTGATTTTACATATTATTTAATTAATATATTAAATTATTCATTAATATAACAATATTAAGATGTAGATCAATAGTATGTCATGTTAATATTTTTTAAAAATGTATTTTTTGAACAAAGAAGATAAGATTTATTATGTTTTTTTTACAAACAAATATTTATCTTAAAAATAATATATAGTATTATATTTGTTTAAAAAACTTGACTTAACATATCTATCTATACTATATTATAAAGATGGCATAAAAAACTCTTAATTACAATTCACTAAGCTTTATGTACTATCATTTAAATCTATCTACTTAAAATCTCTTAAAAATAACTACTAAAGTCTAATGTACTACCTGTAAAGTTTTTAACCCTAATTAATATATTTCATCCTTATCCCCCAAAATCCTTATCTCTAATCCTCAAACCCTAAAATTATGATATTTGAATTCTGATAAACATAATCAAAACAAGATAAACATCTCAACTTAAATATAAAAAATTTAAAATATATAAGATAATTAATGAATTTTAACAAACTACTTAATTTTTTTTTATATAAAAAACATTATATTGTTAAGCCTAAATTAAACAAATTTATATATAAAAAACCATTATCACTCAATAAAAATCATCCAAAATCGTACTGTAAATCAATAAAAAAACAAAAAATAAAAATAAACATTAAAATCGTGATGTATTAAACATTATGTACTATTATTTAATGTTAATCTACTTAAAATCTCTTAAAAACAATTAATGAAGCAATATGTACTACTTTTAAATGCTTTTAACCCTAATTAATAAATTTCATCCTTATCCCCCAAAATCTTTATCTCTAATCCCCAAATCCTAAAATTATGAAATTTGAATTCTGATAAACATAATCAAAACAGGATAAACATCTCAATTTAAATATAAAAAATTTAAAATATATAAGATAATTAATGAATTTTAACAAACTACTTAATTTTTTTATATAAAAAACATTATATTGTTAAGCCTAAATTAAACAAATTTATATATAAAAAAACCATTATCACTCAATAAAAACCATCCAAAATCTTACTGTAAATCAATAAAAAACAAAAAATAAAAATAAACATTAAAATCGTGATGTAACTCGCTGCATTGCGCGAGTACGCTTCTAGTTACTTAATAAATATATTAAATTAAGTAGATTTTTTTAAGAGTAAACTACGATTTTCGTCCTTGTGGTTTGTTGTTTATAACGATTTTCGTCCATGATCTTTAAAAACTGTTTTTTTAGTCCTTATGGTTTATATTTTATTTCTTTTTTCGTCCCTAAGACTAATGGCGTTAAAAAGATCTGTTAAGTGGAGGGCTTTTTTGTCTTTCCATTCTTTTTACCTCATTATTTATTAAAGAAAGTTAAAACTCTTTAATAACAAAATTACAGGTGTTTCTTGCTACTAAAAAAATTAAAACCAACCTAATCTGTTTTAGTCCCATCTTTTCACTTGAATAGTTCAATCATGCATCTTCAGAGTGAAATTCAAGAACAAACAAACCATAAATTATGAGCATTCAACTAAAAAATTCGAGAGAATTAAACCTGAAAATTAGCCTATTTTATGATTTTCTTTAAAGAAAAATTGAAGAACATTTAGAGAAAATATTAAAATCTAAATCAGAACTCTTTAAACAAATTTAAATCAACTACATAAACTCAAGAACAAATCTCCTTCAAAAGAACAAAAAAACTCTAATAACAAACATCATCGTGAACCACTAGCGTAGGAACCGGTGAAAAAAAAAACCAAACCCAGGAAGACCCTTTGCTATCTTTAATGTATGCAAAACCTAAACAAAATCGAATTGGAGGTTGAAAATCGATAAGCAAAAATAACCCTGGTTTGGAGTCGAAGAAGTGGTGAGGGAGGGGGAAGAAAACAGATCGAGATCGAAGAAAGGGTAAGAAAATTGATGGTCACCAATCCGTTCGATTTCTTCTCGTTAAACCCTTCTATTTTTCATTCACTACAGAACCCACTTGCAAGACAGCGCTGGCCACCAATCCGTTCGATTTCTTCTTGTTAAAAGCAAGTTTCATAGGCTAAACAGGAACACCAGATCCAAATCCAAATGCCCTTCTTTTCAAATCCAACCATGATGATATGAGAGGTAAATCAGGAGCCATTAAAGCCATGGATTGAATCCAATAATTTTGAAGATGGATCGGATTAAAGATAGGATTTTAAAGAAATTTCCTGAAAAAGTGGTTAGCGGGTAAATAGATGTAACACCCCTAATTTGGAGTATGAAGGGTGTTGAGAACTGGTTAGCCAAGGTGGAAGGATAGAAAAGAGGAAAGCTCCGCGCGGGCCTCTGCCCAAGTTGCACTCCAGTGCTCCGCGCGGCTCACGGCGCAAGTGAGCACACGCGGGCACGCAGACCCAATTAAAAGAAGGAATTCGGCCAAAACCCTCATTTTATCAAATCTCACCTAGAGAACTATTGGAGGCTACGTTTTTCTCCCTTTGGTTTGGTAAGTTTCATCTCCCTACTTCCCTTTGTCATCAATGCATCTACCAACCTTATCTCTTGATCATTTATGGTAATCTTGTTGGTATTTAGGCATCCATTATTGTAGATTCAAATCTCCTCAAGATCCTAGCTTCATATCCTTAAGCTTTTGAGTTTTAGGGTTTTGAAATACAAGCCTACAAGGAGAGTTCATCCTTTTCCTAAAACTCTATACATGTTAAAATCTTATTTTTAACCTACTAGACATCTCCATTTTGTTTATGTAACTTGGGGTGTATTTTCACCCAAAACCCTAACTTTGGAGATTCTAGGGTTCATTTGTGTGGAAAGGGTTTTTGAGATAAGAATGGGATATCTTGAATATATGTATGATGAAAACCTGGCATTATGTTTTTCTACCCTTTAGCTTCAAAGATTCATAAATGAAGGGCTAATACTATTTTCATCTAACTGTTGATAAGTTTGTACATTGGGAACTTGTTTTACCATAACTTTGGATTGAGCATTTGGAACCTCTTGGTAAGATTTTGCAAACGTTATGCGAAAACTTCCTTTTATCAATATTTTAGGCATCATAGCTTATTGTTGAATCATCGGTTAGCTTTGTAGCTTTATGTGACATAATTGGTTGCATTGGGAGTCATGACCCCATATTTGTTGTTGCATTTAGTCCGACGTAGGGACGCGAGTCTCTCACGTCGAGGCACGTTTAGGCATCGGATTGGGCTATAAGTCCTACGTGCTAAGTATGTATGATATTGGATGAGGATCTCAACGTAAGGGCCCTATATGGTTGAAGTTGAGTTTCCGCGGGTGTACGTTTAAAGCCACGGAGCCTAACATCCCTTGCGTGTACTTTTATGTGTTTGGATTTACTGATTTCCAAGTGGCCTACTTTTGTGTTCCGTCAGTTGTATTAGTAAGCGGGTCTCCCCCGTTAAACCAAGAGGTAACTATTTATGGTAATTGCATCATTATTCAGATCCTAACTCAGCTCTCTTTATTCATGTTTATCGTTAAATATTTTAACTCAACTGTTTGAGCTCACTAGGCGTTAGTCTAACACTTTTCTTAAAATGACATGTATAGCAGGTCAATCTAGCGAGGGGGCGTCGGGAATGAGCGGTCGGCCTAGAGGTCGAGAACGGTCTTTTTGGGATAACATCTTGACCGACACGATAGCAATAGTGGATACTTATTTTTGGGAGAAAAGCAACACCCGATATTAATCTCTCTTGTCTAAGCTAGATTATTAGGTTGTTGTATATTATTCTCCATTTGATGCAACTGTAAAGGCTACCTCTCTATACCCCATTTTCGGGATGATACTTTGGGTTGTTATGGCAGGTTTTGTTACCCAGGTTTACTCAGTTTTTAACCGTTTTATTGCGAAATTTTTGAATTTTATTCCTCTAAAATTTAAGGTGTTACAAGTTTGTATCAGAGCATTAGTTTAAGTGAACTAGGTATGGTTGTAGGATACCTAGACTTAAGCTGGGAATTTAAGTTATGATTGAGTGAGATTGGGTAGAACTTCTAAGATAGGATTGTCTTGAGTCGGCGGAAACTACACTAATTGAGAATTATGGTAATGGTAATGAAAATTCTTATGTATCGCATGTTCATAATCCCGCCTAGCTAACGTTATTATGAGGATGTTTTACGTAATTATGCTTGTTTCTCCATTGCTATGATGATTAAAGAATGTAGTGGTACGTTCCTTGTTAATAATTAGTGTAATCTTTATCTCACCTTTATTCTCGCGTGTGTGGCAGACAATGGTAAACACTCGTAATCGACCAGAAGGTCAGGATACAACGGCATCCACGGCCGACCAACCAAGAGTAACAAACGCAGACTTTCCTCCTTCGTTGGTAAACATGTTGGGCGGAGGACCAGAACTTATACCCCGTCGTGATTTAGCGGCGACCAAGGCAATTATGGAAGAAGTGACTCCGGAGACTAGGATGATGGATCGGATGATGCAAGCCATGAATGCCGCAATGGCTCAATAGCAAGAAGTGTTCCTGAAGCTACTGGAAGACCGAGATGCTATCAACCGTAGGCACGAAACGGTCGCGGAAAATATTGTGGTGGCGGGATCCGGGGGTACGGGACCCGTAATTCCTTCTAATGAGATCCCAGCCCCGGAAGCGAGGCAAGTGTCAAAGACTTGTACTTTCAAGGCATTCCTCGGATGCCGACCACCGGAGTTCAGAGGCTCAGACGACCCGGTGGCTTGCGTAAACTGGATCCGAGAGATGGAGCAGGCGTTTCGGTCAAGTGAGTGTGGGGAGAGCCAGAAAGCGATGTTCGGATCTCAAATGCTTAGAGGGGCGACCCTCACATGGTGGAATGTATATTCAACTTCCATTGAGGCCACCGTGTTGGCCAAACTGAGTTGGGAAACCTTCAAGAAGAAGGTTATGGAGGAATTCTGTAACGAACGAGCTATGGATCGGATCATCGACGAATTTCGTGGTTTGAAGAAGGGAAATTTGTCGGTAAAGGAATACAACAAGCATTTCATGGATAAACTGGGCTTAGTGGGACATCTGGTCCCAACCGAAAAGGAGAAAATCAAAGCATACATCAAGGGTTTGCCTACAGAAATGATGAACATGGTTCGAGTGTCAAAGGCCTCTACTCTTCGGGAGGCGATCTAGGAGGCGCAACTAATAGAAGATTCTTATGGCTCGAACAAAATGGAGAAGAGTGGTTCGGTTGAAAAGAGAAGGTGGGAAGGGAGTTTGATGCACTCCAAGAAATCCAAGCAGTTCGATAATAACAGTCAACGAGGAGTGGGCCCAAGGCGGGATGTCCCTTGGTGTCCCAAATGTCGAAGAAAACATCTCGGTCCTTGCAACTCGGGATTTGAGCCATGTTTTAAATGTAGCAAGGCTGGTCACAGTTTTAGAGATTGTCCGATCAGAGGACAAATTTGTTTTGGATGCAAGGAACCGGGCCACATTAGGAGTGAGTGTCCGAAGGCGAGGACGGAATTCAGTGGAGGAAATAAAATAGAACCACCAAAAGCAAAAGGGAGAGCATTCCAGATAACCATCGAGGAGGCAAAGGCTTCGACAGACGTAGTGTCGGGTACATTTCTTCTAAACTTCGTACCTACACGCATTTTGTTTGATTCGGGAGCCAGCTTTTCGTTTGTGTCGATTTCCTTTTGTCAAAAGTTATCTATGCCCACTACTAGTTTAGAGGACGCGTTAGTGGTAGAACTAGCCGATGGCGATCAAGTAGTAGTTCGAGACATACTCAAGAATTACAAGGTAGAAATTGAAGGGAAGGAATTTTCAGTCGATTTAATGACAATGACCATCGGGGGTTTTGATGTTGTCATCGGGATGGACTGGTTGTCAAACAACCATGCCGAAATCCTTTGTGCGAAGAAGTTGATCCGAATCCCAATTTCGGATGTCGAGTCGGTGATCGTGTACGGAGAGAGGCGGAAAGGCGAAGTATCAATTATCAGCATGGTGAAGGCACGAAAGTGTGTATCAAAAGGATGCTCATCCTTTTTGGCATACGTGATAGACGTCAAGCTTGAAAAGAAGAAACTAGAGGATGTGGAGGTGGTGAATGACTTTCCCGATGTGTTCCTGGACGATTTGCCTGGGTTGCCACCCGATCATCAGGTAGAGTTCAAGATCGATCTAGTGTCGGGGGCGGACCCGATAGCTAGAGCTCCGTATCGCTTGGCCCCGTCGGAGATGAAAGAGATGATGGGACAACTTCAAGACCTTCTTGAGAAGGGATTCGTGAGACCGAGCTCGTTACCTTAGGGAGCACCGGTCCTATTTGTGAAGAAGAAAGATGGAACCATGAGGATGTGTATCAATTATAGATAGTTAAACAAGGTGACCGTGAAGAATAAGTACCCACTCCCTAAAATCGATGATTTATTCGACCAACTTCAAGGAGCGGGTTGTTTTTCGAAGATCGATCTACGTTCAGGTTACCACCAAGTGAAAGTCAAGGAGGATGACATACTGAAGACTGCATTCAGAACGCGCTATGGTCACTACGAGTTCTTAGTGATGCCATTTGGTTTGACGAACGCCCCGGCGGTGTTCATGGACTTAATGAACCGTGTGTGTTGACCCTTCCTTGATAAGTCGGTCATCGTGTTTATTGATGATATTTTGATTTACTCCAAGGACGAGTCCGATCATGCACAACACCTCCGTGACGTTTTGGAAGTTTTGAGAAAGGAAAAGTTCTACGTGAAGTTCTCCAAGTGCGAGTTTTGGTTGAAGGAAGTGCAGTTTTTGGGTCACGTGGTCACGAAAGACGGGGTGAAGGTGGATACAGCAAAGATAGAAGCCATGATGAATTGGGAACCTCCAAAGAGTCCATCTGAGACCTGGAGCTTCTTGGGTCTGGCAGGCTACTATCGAAGGTTCATACAGAATTTTTCCAAGATCTCCTCATCATTGACGGCTTTGACCAAGAAGAATGTGAAGTTTGTAAGGACTGAAGCTCAAGAAGAAGCTTTCCGGACATTGCAAAAGAAATTGTGCGAGGCCCCAATCTTGTCCTTGCCGGAGGGATCGGATAACTTTGTAGTTTATAGCGACGCATCCAAGATGGGGCTTGGGTGTGTGCTCATGCAAAGGGGAAAGTGATTGCCTATGCATTTAGGCAACTAAAAGGTGCATGAGAAGAACTACCCCACTCATGACTTGGAGTTAGCGGCGATAGTGTTTTCCTTGAAGTTGTGGCGACATTATCTTTATGGCACGAAGTGTACTTTGTACACGGACCACAAGAGTCTGAGGTACGTCTTTGATCAGAAGGAGCTCAACATGAGACAAAGAAGATGGTTGGAGCTACTCAAAGACTATGATTGTCAGATACTCTATCACCCGGGGAAAGCGAACGTGGTGGCCGATGCTTTAAGTCGGAAGGAGTATAGTGGGAAGCTTCAAGCCAAGATTTCACGAATCGAATTAGTGTCAAGTCTTATGAAGAGGATCAAGACATCGCAAATCGATGCCCTGTTAGAAGAGAATCTCAAGGAGGAAGTAATGGTCAAACAACGCCTACTCTTAGCCGAAGATAGCCGTGGGATAAAATGTTTTGATGGAAGAGTTTGGGTGCCAAGGATTGGTGGGAATCGAGAGCTACTTTTGGGGGACGCTCACAAGTCCAAATACTCAATCCACCCGGGAAGTACAAAGATGTATAGGGACTTGAAGTTACACTATTGGTGGCCGGGTATGAAATTAGATGTGGCACGCTATGTGGAGCAGTGTGTGATTTGTTCCCAAGTGGTGAAGGGCGAACACCAACGACTTTATGGGAACCTTCAACCGTTAGAAATACCCGAGTGGAAATGGGACAAGATCACTATGGACTTTGTGACCAAGCTGCCGAAGACGCTGAGGGGAAACGACACCATTTGGGTGATCGTTGATCGGTTAACGAAAAGTGCGCATTTCCTAGCGATGCGGGAAACCTTGCCAATGGATAAATTGGCAAAACTGTATATTGATGAGGTGGTCTCTAGGCACGGTATACCCTTGTCAATCCTCTCCGATCGGGATAGTCGATTCATATCAAGATTTTGGGGAGCTTTGCATCAAGTGTTGGGCTACAAGCTTACAAGCTAGATCTACCGCCGGAAATGGATGGAATCCATCCCACGTTTCATGTGTGCTATCTACGGAAGTGCCTAGCGGAAGAAGAGAGCGTTATACCGTTATTCGAAATCCGAGTGGACGACAACCGTTGTGTTGAAGACCTGAAGCCATTTTGGAAAAAGTAATCAAGAAACTCCAACATAAAGAGGTGGCAATGGTGAAGGTGCAATGGAAACACCATCGCGGTGCGAATGTGACTTAGGAAGCGGAGGAGGACATGAAGCATCGATATCCTCGTTTGTTTGATTAGATCCGGATTTCGGGGACGAAATCCATTCCAAGGTGGGGAGGATTGTAACACCCCTAATTTGGAGTATGAAGGGTGTTGAGAACTGGTTAGCCAAGGTGGAAGGATAGAAAAGTGGAAAGCTTGGCAGCGGTTGGCGCGACTTACTACGCGGGTGGAGCCGCACGGCTAACCGCGCGGGCCTCTGCCCAAGATGCACTCCAATGCTCCGTGCGGCTCATGGCGTGGGTGAGCACGCGCGGGCACCCACGCGGGCGCACAAACTCAATTAAAAGAAGGAATTCGGCCAAAACCCTCATTTTATCAAATCTCACCTAGAGAACTCTTGGAGGGTACGTTTTTCTCCCTTTGGTTTGGTAAGTTTCATCTCCCTACTTCCCTTTGTCATCAATGCTTCTACCAACCTTATCTCTTGATCCTTTATGGTAATCTTGTTGGTCTTTAGGCATCCATTATTGTAGATTTAAGTCTCCTCAAGATCCTAGCTTCATCTCCTTAAGCTTTTGAGTTTTAGGGTTTTGAAATACAACCCTACAAGGTGAGTTCATCCTTTTCCTAAAACTCTATACATGTTAAAATCTTATTTTTAACCTACTAGACATCTCCATTTTGTTTATGTAACTTGGGGTGTATTTTCACCTAAAACCCTAACTTTGGAGATTTTAGGTTCATTTGTGTGGAAAGGGTTTTTGAGAAAAGAATGGGATATCTTGAATATATGTATGATGAAAACTTGGCATTATGGTTTTCTACCCTTTAGCTTCAAAGATTCATAAATGAAGGGCTAATACTATTTTCATCTAACTGCTGATAAGTTTGTACATTGGGAACTTATTTTACCATAACTTTTGTTAGATCATATATCTATTGGATTCAAGATCATCCAATCTGAAGATCCAATCTGAAGATCCAATCTGAAGCTAAAGCCGGAAAGTCGACTCTCGATATTAAGTCTAATGTTGTTTGTAATAAATGTCGAAGTTAATTATTGTTTATTGTAATTTAGTATTTTAGTTTAATTAGTTTTAATATCTAAGTATTAGATATTAATTCTAGATATTAAAGTTAAATATCTAGATATTAGTTTAGATTAATATCTAAGTTGTTAGATATTATAGAGGAAGTGTGTTTGAGAAGAAAACACTTGAAGAAATCAGATCACATACAAACACACACACTCACGGTGTAATCTAGAGAGAAAACACAGAAAGCTTCAATTGATCAATCTTGTAACCGTTGAATATTCATCTTAACAGGTTGGTTAATCATATTGTGTTGTTTTGAAAAGAACTTGATAGTATTTGTAACACCCTTAAATCTGGAGATAGCAACTTATTTAAAATTTTCTAAATACATCAATAAAGGAATTATCTATGACCACAAATTAAGATTTAATATCAATACAAACATTCATTCTATACAAAAGCCTATGATAAGAACGGGTGCTACTAAAACCCCAAAGATAGTCACTATCTCCAACATTGCGGAAGACTTCACCAACTACTTACTTTAGTGTCTAGTAAGGCTCTACGCTTCATAAAACTGCTAGAACCCAACTCCCAACTGGAACCTGTTGAACATGCCGACAAATAAAAAGGTTAGGCTTAACGCCTAGTGAGCTCAAGAGTTTTCAACATATATAAATATGTCTGCGAAAATAGGTAATGCATTTTAATTCATAATCTTTCAAAAGGTATGCTTTGAATATGCAAACGACTCGTTTTCCAATAATATGCATTTTAGACGGAGAACACCAATTCGGACGTTTTCCAAATCAAATTACTACAAAATAATGATACCAATGTAAACCGCCCCTTCATAAATTAGCTTTAACCCAAAACTCACTCAAAGCGCATATATAAATTAAACTCTCCATTTAAGAAGGTACGGTTAAACCTTATATTTCAAAACACCCAAAAATCGGGTGGGGCATAATACTTAACCCATAAATCAAGGGTAAAACCCAAATATACAAAACGTCACCGAAAACTTGGATAATAAAACTCAATACCCAAAAACAACACCTTTCGGTGACGGGGGATTCCCGATTCCATAAAATGTGACGGTCCACAAAGTAAGCCCATTTTATGTTGTTATGACTAGTCATATAAACAAAAGTACACGCAAGGGATGTCAGGCTCAGTGGCTTTAAACATACACCCACGGAAACTCAAGTTCAACCCCGAAGGGTTGCTAGGTCGAGCTCTTCATCCAATATCGTAATACTTGAGCACGAAGGACTTATAACCCAATCCGATGCCAAACGTGCCTCGACGTGGAAAACTAGTCGTCCCACACCAAAACAATAAATACAAGCGCAAGGGATGTCAGGCTCAGTGGCTTTAAACATACACCCACGGAAACTCAAGTTCAACCCCGAAGGGTTGCTAGGTCGAGCTCCTCATCCAATATCGCAACCAAGGCTCTAAGTCGAGCTACCAAAACTGGACAATTGTCCAAAGATTCCAACTCAAATAAAAATGCCAAGCCGCAGGCTTAGCACCCATTGACCCATTTATAAATGAAGTAAAAATACGATAAAACGCATTCGACCCACGGGTATGCAAACACAACGACTAAAAGTGTAATTAATTCAAAACTCCACGTTAGTTGAGGCAATCAATTTTCCAAATGACTTATACCCTTATATTTCCAAAATGCCTCATAACACAAAAGACATGCCCTTTTCCAAACTTAACTGTTGATAAGAATGAAAATCATAAAATGAGACTATAAACGCTCTTTCAAATACCTCACATAAACGTGCAAGTAATACTTTATAAAACATTCCATTTCATGAATGATGCATAAGACTCGACAACCATTTAAAAGTGTATTTCTTTGACCAGGGATTTATTTATGCAATGAAACCTCAAAACACATTCATTTGTGACACATTTATCAAAATGCCCAAAAATCCCAAATGTGGGTATTATACAAAGTTTGTAAAGTAAAATACTTCCAAAAATCAAAGATTAGCAAATAACCCAACTAGAGCTCCTTTGAAAAACACTTGAATCCTCAAGCCGAAATCCTCCAAAAACCTAGATCCACACAACTTCAACCGTAAATAACCACATCCAACCATATAGAAACATTCCCCAAACATAATACACCAAAATCCCCAACGAGATCCAAACCCTAGTTTCTCCCAAAACTATCAAGTCCGAGATTTGATAAGCCAAATACTAGGGAAACATCAATGGAACATTCATAACTTATTACAAGGTTTGGAAATGGAAAGAATGTACTTACCACTTAGATTTTGACGAAAAACCTAGAAAACCCGAAATGAACTTGAGGTTGAAAATGAAGGTGAAGCTCCTTGACCAATAACTTCCAATCTTTGACGGGTGGAAGGAGGAACACTTGGAACATAAAGATTTGGTGCCTTTGATGCATAAAACTGATTTTAGGGTTTGGGGTTCGGTTTCTAGAGAGAAAAAGGGTGAAAGGGGTTGAGAATAATGAGGTGGGGCTGCTCAAAATCGATTTTAAAACAACCAGAGACCGCAGGCGATTGTGCCCGACGATTGTGCCTAAGGCACTTTCTCCAGGGCACTATCGCCCAAACTGTACCGCGGGCACCACTCTGTTGGCGATTGTGCCCGGTGATTGTGCCCAGGGAACTATCGCCCAGAGTGTCCCGAGTCCCGATTTCTTCCATTCTCATCTGGAGCACCCACGATGCGATAAGGCTTAAAAGGTAAGGCATAAGGGATGAAATTCTATGATCAGAATCAAGGATTTCTCAAGGGATTGGCTTTCACAGACAGGAATTTACGGGTGTTACAGTATTGTGGACCGACAATTGGTATCAGAGCCTGATAATAGAATTTACGGGTGTTACAGTATTGTGAACCGACAGTATTGTGGACCAACAATTTACGGGTGTTACAGTATTGTTCCATCGATCTAAATTTCAAAAAGGGCTTGTTTGTGAAATCAAAGGATTACAATCTGTTCTAGATAGATTAGTGGCCATTTTATTACAATTTGGGGCTGCTAATCGTGGAAAAACAGGTTACTTTGAGCAAAACGGTTAATTTATCGAAGTACAGGGACGAACTCACGCAAAGTCTCTTTTGCGCCAGTTCATAGTCAGATTTGCACCATCAACATCTAGAGTAAACTTGACTCTTGCGCCATCAACGTATCACGCAAATTCCGTTTTGCGCGACTAACTCATAACGCAAAGTCCGCTTTGCGCCACCAACACTTGGCGAAAACCTCTCCTTTGCGCCATCAACTAATCGCGAAAAACATCTTTTGTGCGACCTTCTTCTCACGCGAATCTCAAGATTTGAGCCAACCTCTTCTCACGCAATATTTGCTTTGCGCCATACACGTCTCGCGCAAACCTCCAGTTCGCGCGACCCACTTTTCGCGCAAAACCCCTTTTGCGCCAGCATCTTCTAACGCAAAGTTGATTTTTGCTCCAGTTCCAGACTTGGTTAAATTTGGAAATTTTATTTCTGAATTTTATCTGATTTTATTTTGGGCTAACGATCATATTCAAGTTTTTCTAATCTTAACAGAATGTCTTCCTATTTTCCAATGTTGAATAAAGGAGAATACAAAAAGTGGAAAAGGAATTTTTTCAGCTTCATAGATAATGATGATCTGGGTCAAAACATGAGATTATCATTGTCTGAGGGAGCACAGGTGCAAAGAGATTTTGCTGATTATAGAGCTAGAGTTTATCTGAGAAAGAGTATTTCTAAAGAAATATATGATTTAATGAACATTCTCGAAGCTTCAGGGAAATAGATTTGGGACTATCTTGCATTAAACTCTGAATGGATTAACTCAGACCGAAAGGTTTTCTTAAAAGGAAAAGATTTGGAAGCTGAGAATGATGAGCTAAAAAGAAAGATCTCAGACTTAGAAGATCAAAGTATCCAGATCCTGCAAGCAACTTATGTTGAAAGCTATGAAGAACAGGTAAAGGATTTGGAGAGTACAAATGATGAGCTACAAAAGAAAATATCTGAGTTTGAAAAGAAGTTCTCAGATCTTTCCAAGAAGAGTGTTGAAGAGAAGAAGGTAATTGAGCTTAAATGTTTAAAGGTTTCTTAACAAGTTAGTAACTTTGAGAAAGTAATCATTTTAGAAAGAGATCAATTTGCCAAGGAGAAGAAGGAATTTGATCAGAAAAGTGCTGGATACTTAAAAGAAATATCAGAAGACAGGGTGCTAAGAAGGAATTTGAAGAAGAAAGAAGCACCTTTGAAGCTGCAATTAGAAAGCTTAATGCAAAGCTATCTGAACTTTCTAAAAATGCACAGAAAGAGAAGAAGAAGAAGTGTGAGCTTGAGACGAAGATTGACCTTCTCGTCAAAGAAAGAAACAATTATTCTTCAAAGGTCAACGAGCTTGAAAATATTATTTCAATGGTGGTGGTGACTGAGCGCAAGACTCCAGAGTCAATTGTCCACTCACCTCGATATGATTCAGCTGATTCAGAATGCTCATTCAAGTCAGCTGCAAGTTCAACATTCAGACCTGTTTCTTCAAAAAGGTCAGTTAAATCTTATAATCAAATTCGTAGTTCTAACCTTTTCTACGATAGAAATATAGATGGTTCAGGTACACATCAAAGAAGGAGAAGCAGCTACAAAGAAGCTGAACTGGTCTGGAACAGGAAACCAGTTGAAGAAAAGAAGGAATATGAGCTGAAATATAAGAACTCATGTGTACATACGCCTAATGCCAAGAAGAACAATGCGCATAAAGGTAAACCTGATTTTGTTTACTCGAGAGATAAATTAATCAGTTTGTCAGGTAAGAAATTCTATTGTTCTTATTGTCGTACACATGATCCTGTTCACAAGACGAGTGACCATTACTGGTATGGTTCTTACTCAGTTACCCCCACAAGAACTGCAACTAACACTCATGGACCCAAATACCAGTGGGTACCAAAGAAGGATAATGATTTTGTGTTGCAGGCACCTACTATCAAGGGGGAGTAAGAGAGAAAGAGGTTCTTGAATACAACAGTTCAAGACCCGCACTTCAAAGATCAAAAGACCTTACTCCGTGCTGAAAAAGAGATTGTACTCCGATACTCGAATGAGGAAATCAACCATCAAGGGGGAGTACATACATATTTGTCTGAAACTTTATGCATATCTTTTACAACTGATAATGTACTGATGCATAATTTCAGGGGGAGTAAAAAGGTGTTGACTTCTGATTATTCCTGATCAGAACTCGTACTTTAATAGTTTTACTGCCTTTTGTCTTTTCAATTTAAGTGAATAAATTTGCTTTGACTTGACATAAGACATTTGCAGAATTTTTGAGAGATGCTTATAAGATCATATTTTTATGACTTTAAGCTTTGCTTCATGAGATGTAAGATTGCACGTAAAGGTACAATTCCTTATCTTCATCTCACATATGGTTGAAAGGAGGACAACTTTCAGTTATAGAAAACATTGTTCTTAAATGTTCAAACCACTTCCCGAATCTTAAACCGATTTCATAAATTGGAAGTGTAACTTTAAATGTTTTCAAGATCTATTTGTGCTTTAACTGAAATAGTTAAACCAAATTGAGCATCATATGCATAATAGGAAAACATGATTTCATTGTGCTAGGACTTAACACAACTTCTATGGAATCACCTTAACCAGTGATTTCTACCCAAGAGGTAAATCCATAGTGATTGAGTGTGAGAAGTCGAAAAGAATTGAGTGATGAGATATAATGAAAAAGAAAGAGGTTAAAGAAAGCTAAATGTTTAAAAGAAAAAGCGTGTGAGAACAGAGTTAAAAGAATATCAGAACTCTGCACCAACTTTTTCTGAGCCGGGTAGCCACATTTCTAATGTTTCACAATTCTTTGGTGAACATTATTGAAACAGGCAACTAGCCCATGCCAACTCTTGACCAAACCTCACCATCTACTCATTTTCTTCTTAACAAGAAAGTGTTTCACATTTTCAAAGGGGAAGCAGCACATTTGCTATCTGATTTTCATTTGGAAAATTTGGATATTGAATAGAAGGAAGTCTGCCCCACCTTCGCACTTCAATCATGCACATTGAGTATGTGTTTAACTTACTGTTGTCTCAGTGGTTTACTCAATTTTGAGCCTATAAGAAATCATCGTGTGCTTAATTCTTTCTATCACAAGCACGAACACACAAGGAATTTGTTTCTTTGTCATAACGTTTATAGAAATTACCTTTGTGGTGTTTCGATGATTGAATGGAAGCCCTAGGGAAGTCAACATCAAACAAGCTCCTTTCCAATGTCTATTTGTTACACACAATGACTTAGTGTTACTGACAGGCATGTTAACTGATTCATTAGTTGATTCAGGTGTTACACGACTATTTTGTCTGGATTTGAAAAGATCTGGATGAATATCTTTTGAATTGACGGATCAGAAGCTCCAAGTGGAAAACATTTCTTACTACAAGTTTTGATGAAAGCGTTGCTCTGTTCATCAAAAAGGGGGAGAACCTAAAGCTTGAAGAAATGTTCATTCCATTACATTACATGACATTGGAAGAGAGAAGAGCTAACCAAGAAAACCAAGAGGTAACTATTTATGGTAATTGCATCATTATTCAGATCCTAACTCAGCTCTCTTTATTCATGTTTATCGTTAAATATTTTAACTCAACTGTTTGAGCTCACTAGGCGTTAGCCTAACACTTTTCTTAAAATGACATGTATAGCAGGTCAATCTAGCGAGGGGACTCGTCGGGAATGAGCGGCCGACCTAGAGGTTGAGAGCGGTCTTTTTGGGATAACACCTTGACCGACACGATAGCAATAGTGGATAATTATTTTTGGGAGAAAAGCAACACTCGATATTAATCTCTCTTGTCTAAGGTAGATTATTAGGTTGTTGTATATTATTCTCCATTTGATGCAACTGTAAAGGCTACCTCTCTATACCCCGTTTTCGGGATGATACTTTGGGTTGTTATGGCAGCTTTTGTTACCCAGGTTTACTCAGTTTTTAACCGTTTTATTGCGAAATTTTCGAATTTTATTCCTCTAAAATTTAGGGTGTTACAATAGATATGAGGGAGAAGGGAGAAGAAGGAGGAATTATTAAGGAGATGGGTGGGGGTGGGGTCACGTGGGGATGGGGATGGATGGGAATGTGGGGTAGGTTTTGTTTTATTTTAATTATTTTATATATGTTTTACTTTAATAAAAGAAAAAGAAAAATACAAACAAAATATAAATGACCAAATTGTCCTCAATTTAACAAACTTATTTAACAGAGTTAGTCTGAGGGACGAAAAACGAAATAAAATGGAAACCACAAGGATGATAAAAGCAATTTTTAAACACCAAGGACGAAAATCGTTATAAACAACAAACCACAGGGACGAAAACCGTAGTTTACTCTTTTTTTTTTTAAGTTGTTCACTAGTATAAAAATATTAAAAAGATTTGTTTATCATAATCTATTTTGCTAACATTTAAAAATGTTAAAAAAATATGTATTTCTTAAACAAAGAAAAAAACGAAGTGTTACGTTTTTTAAAAACAAAACATATATCTTGAAAAGAACATATCATATTTTTTTGGGTGTGAGTTGCATATATTGCATAACTATTGAGTGTGTTGGTTATTCAGTTGGGGCATGTAATATCGATTGTAAGACATTGGATACTGTAACATCCTAATTTCGGATTTATGTGATGAAAGCAGTGAAAACAGGGCCCCGCACGGATGGCCGTGCGGGTGGAGCAGCGCCATAAACGGTGCAGAGCACTGTCCGTTAAGAAATTCCAGCGGCCGGCACGGATGACCGCGCGGGTCAAACCGCGCCGCGACCCGTGCGTGAACCCTGATGAATTAAAAGGGGATTTCAGCCCTATTTCTCATTTACTCCTCCATCTACTTTCTCTCAAAATTCTCTCCTCCCATATTACTTCACAAAATCGATTCAAGAAGCATTCCAACCATCATCCACTACATTTATTGCAAGAAGCAAGCTTCCCCAATCAAAGATTTCAATCAACAATCTCAAGTCTAAAGATCATCTTCATCTTCCTCAACACCTCTAGGGTTTGGTACTTTTCTAGGTTTTTGACCTAAAACCTAGATTGTGAGTTCCTAAACTTTGTTAAAACTAGATACACATCATATCTCCCTATCTATTCTTGTCTTGCATCTTTATTTGAACTACTCATTCATAACACTTGGGTTTTTGTGGATTCCATTATGTGTAAGTTTAAGTCTTCATCAATACATGGTGAAACTTCCCTAAGATGGCTTTAGGGCTCTTTGACTTTAAATAAACGGTAGGGTACTTGTATGTAATAATCTTGGTTAAGGGCTTAACTTGGGTGGTTTGACCTAATTTTGGGAAGATGGGTTATTTAACATTTACATGATAATATGTTGATTTTATTACATGATATAGGGTGTTCTATGGGAAAACAAGATGATGTGTTATTTGTGCCATCAAGAGATGGAAACATGATTCCATTAAAATAACTCATTCATGATAGCATTGTATTGGTCTATATGCAACATATAATTGGTATGGTCTAATTTTATACCCATGGTTGGTATTGCGTTAATTCTTGTGCTTTATGAGCCTTGAGACCTACAAATATCAATGTGGACGAACCAAGTTGGTAGACACTAGGAGGATATAGTCTTGGGTGCCACCGTAATGGTATGTGCCTAGACCTTCACCATTCGGAGTAATGCCATGATTGTAGTCCTCGGATGTGTCGGGCCTTTTGGATGTCACTCATGGTAGTTGGCATCAAGGTATATCGACTCTTTGGGTGGAACTTGATTGGTGTTATGGGTCTCCCCCTTTGACTCCACATTTAAATGAACTTTGGTTAACTGCTGATAAGAATTGTACTTTACTTAATATGATATATCTTGTACAAACTCACTAGGCTCTTTTGGCCTAACACTTGTTTGGTGTCGATGTGTATCTCAGGTTCTAGTGGTGCCGCTTCTAAGTAGACTTAGTTGGTCCTTGGTGAGATTTTGGGAAAGGTGCATTGGGGCGCATTTTTGAGAAGGCATTGCTTGGATTTATAGACGACACCCTTTTTGTAATCTCTTTTCTATTATAGAAATTAGATTAGTTGGTTGTTGTCTATTTCCGATAAATTACAACTGTATTTAAACAGGTTTAAATATTTCCCCCTATCTTGGGAGGCTCTTGCTATGGTAATTTTAGTATACCACATGTCCGTTTTTCGGATTTTTGTTATCCCTATTTTTAGTTATTAATCAAAACCCCCATCAAAATATTTTATTTGAATTCGCCATCTGAGACTCGCTTTTACAAAATCGACTTTAAGAAGAACTTTTCCAAGCTTCCATGTGGGATCGATATTCGGTACTTTGTACCATTATTACTTGTTACAAAACGGTAATAGATTAAGATGTATACTTGCATCAAGATCTATTTATTTGCATTTTAAAAAGATGTAAACACGAAACACCACAACAGTAATAATGGAACAACGACTGAAAATCAGACTTTATAACAGTATGACCCTTTGGGGCGATAGAGACATGCGACTATGGCCTGGGCACAATCTCCAAGCATAATCACCTGGGATGTACCAAGACTTAGCCCTCCTCCGCCATAGTGACAAGCGACTGTGTCATTGGCACAATCACCAGGCACAGTCGCGCCATATGTACCGCGATTTTTCTTCCTACTTTCAGTCGTTTAAGCCCTTTCTTCCCATCGAATATTTTCCAACACGTTCTAAGTCATACATAATAACTAGAATCAAAAGCATAATGAGATTATATACGTAAAAGTCTTAGATTTGTTTCTAAAATTTTTGGGTGTTACATTCGGAAACTATGAGTTGTCGATATCATTTGGTATTGCGCAGGTAAACTTGTTAGGGTCGGACTCTAGGACCAATGGGTCAATTGTTGTTGTTTAAGTGAGAAGTTTGATGTTCTCACTATAGTGATTAGTGAGTGGTCACCAAGTCAATGCTTGGATCTTACATAGTACTCATTGGAGTGATATACGGAGATAGTTAACTTTTGTGGGCGAGACTCATCTAGAGAACAAGTAGGAATCAAGGTCACCATAAAGCTTATGCTGGTATTCGTTGGATTCGTATACAGAGCTAGGGTCTTACGGTGATACTCGTTAGATTCGTATACGAAGAATATTGACCTTGAGTGAAACTCTGTAACGTTTGAATGACTTACTTTGTGTTTTGCCCCAATCGATGGAAACGGGTCTCCCTCGTCACTGAAAAATGTGTATTAGGTATTGAGTTTATCTATGTTTTCATTGTTGTTTTAGCTATAGAGTGTTAACCATGAGTTGTCATTTTGGATTTTATGTCTTATCCATATTTTTTGGTGTTTTGGATAATGGGGATTTACCCATGTTATGGTGTTCGAATATTATGATGTATCACGTGTTGAATCAGTATTGGGTTTTGGTTTCATATTTATATGAGTGTTTTGATTAATGAGTTTTCATCACAAAAATGATGGGTTTTGGAAAAATGTTGATTTTACAATAAACACATTTCATTTGGAAAAGTCATGGTTTAAATAACACTCTTCCAGTTTTACCGTTTTATATTAAAGATTAAAACTGCTTGAACTCACTAGGTGTTAAACTCAACATTTTTTCTTGTCGGCATATACATCAAGTCCTTGCCGGCAGTACTAGCGGCACATGTGAAGAGTTGAGTGCTAATTAGAGGCTCGAGGAGGATTCAACCTTTTGGGACGTATTTCGTACTTTAGATATAGCGATGTCGTTGGGTTTTAGTAACATTCGTTCTTAACCTAGTCTTTGAGGTATGGTTTAGAAGTTTCTTGAATTTTAACTTGGTCTTACCTTGTAAGTAACTCAAGGATCCTCTTTGGAATTGAACTTAGAGTAAACTTTAGTGTTAGATAAAAGGTTTAAATTAGTCTCTCTTTTCTAGATTTTAGGGTATTACAACGTAAATCTGGTCTTAGTGGGATCTGAGTGACATTCGGAGCTTTGTAGAGATTCCAATAGGATGGTATTAGAGGTGTTATCCAGTTTTGAAGATAGCTGAATTGATGGTTTTAGTAACCTCCAAATTATTCTATCTTTTTTTTGGAAATTAGATAGTCCAACTTATCACTCTAATACATATTTTGTTCTCCTTTTTTAAACTTTAAGTATTTTTGTAGTAAAGTCGTTTTATTTTGAAGAAATTTGGAAGTTTTAAATTATCTACTATTTTCTAATTTTAGGGATATTACACGTTGTAAATTATATTAATATTATATGGATATACACACACATTCATCAATAAGGCATCATTTCTTTGCTTAGACCAACAACTCCATAGTTTCTAATCATCTTCTTTAGAGCCAAGAAAACCCATTACATAGAGGAAATATCCCATTACAAAGAAGGTTTCCTATATCAAAAGTAAAAAAAAGACCCCCTTGAGGAAAAATATCTTGTTTCAAAAGTCAAGAAAAGATTAAAGAAGGCATGCATGTATGAGTCTAAGATCTCATTATACACAAAGCAAAACCCATTACACAAATGTTTCCTTTCTTGATCTCACACACCAAGAAAGGTTTCCTTTTCTTCATCTAACTACCACCGCCACTATTCTAGCCCAGACCATCACTTCAAATAGTTTGGTCCTTGCTATTATTTTCATCTACAGATTGTAAGTAGGGGAAGAACAATATGGTCACTGTTAAGTCTAAATATTGTATCCAATATTTAATAGGAAAGTCAATGATGTAAAAGTCAACGTTGTCTAAGTCAAAGCTAGTTTAGTTTCCTTAGCCATTAAGGCTTTGTATTAGATAGTGAGTATATAAGGGTTTGTGTTGTGTAATCTTGTAACATGAGAGGATTATGCTTCATTGTAATATTCCGTAATTGTGGAATATAAGATCTACTTTCTCTCTCTAGATTCTCTCTCTAGTTCTTGAGCTTTTATGATAAATCTTGAGTAATTGTTTGATGTGATTGGGATTTTATGATTATCAATTGGTATCAGAGCTGAACCAAACTATTCAGAAATGATTTGATCAATGATTTGAGTTGAAATTTGGATTTTAGATCAAAATTCTGAATTTTTCGAAAGTTTTTCACAAAAACGAGTTCGTTACTGTTCATTCGAATTTTTGTGGAAAATCATTTTTATTTGCAAGATAATGGTTTCTTTGGATGCGAATTGTGTTTTAGATTGATTTTTGTTTAGATTCCATATCGAAATTCGTTCAAAATCGATTTCAATTTTCGATTTTTTTTTAGTTTTTTCTTGAACACGAGTTCGGTATCTGTTCTTGATCGAATTCGTGTAATTTGTTGTTTTAATCGAAAATTGATTGCATGTGTGGGTTTAGAACTGTTTTTCGATGATACTGACAAATTCTTGAGATCAATTGTGCAGGTTTCGATCGATTTAAGTTTGTATCTGTCAAGAAATCAACTTTGCGCTTCAATCATACACTTTGCGCTTCAATCATAAGGGTTGTGTATCATTGTTGAAACGCAAACTTCACATCTGCGTATCTTTCCTGCAACGGAAAGTTCAACCCGCAAAGTCCATCTTTGCGCATCTCTCTGTAAACGCAAAGTGTTACTTTTCGTGTCATTCAACACCCGAAAACCATACTTTGCGTTTCAAGCAGGACCCGAAAACCATACTTTGCGTTTCAAGCAGGACCCGAAAACCATTCTTTGCGCTTCAAGGCTCACACGCAAACCTCTTGTTTGCGTTCTCTTCCTGACACGCAAAAGATCTACTTTGCGCTTGTTCCAGACTTAGTTTAAATTTTTTTTTGATATATATGGAAATTTGATATATGGAAAAAAAAAATTAACTTTGCGCCATAACTCGTGTTGTTCAAATTTTCAATTTTTACGAAATATTTTTTTTAAGATTTCAATTTGATCTGATTTTTGAGTTTCTGATATATAGTTTGGAACGATCATTCATATTAAGCCAATTACTCATTAATCATGGGATTTCTTTCAAATCTTGAAGAGAAAAATAGAAAGCTGAAACTAGAAAACATTAATCTGGCTCATACAGTTGACTTTCATTCACAAAAGTCAAGAGAGTATTTTACTGAAGTCATATCACTGAAAGAAGAAATCAGTACCTTAAAGAATATCAGTGCTGGGCAGAATGAAGAGAAGATAAAGAGATTGAAATCTGAGAATTCTGAGCTAAGAAAGAGTTTATCTGATTTTGAAAAACAGCTTGATGATAATAAAGCTAATTTTGATGCTGAAAAGAAAAAAATTTCAAAGAAATTCTCAGATTTCTCAAAGAAATGTTTTGAAGAGAAGAAGTCAGTAGAGCTTAAATGCATCAAGCTTTCTCAACAAATCTCCGATTTTGAGAAAGTACTGATATTGGAAAGAGAGAAATTTGCTCAGGAAAAGAAGGTCATAGAAC
This sequence comes from Arctium minus, assembly GCA_954870635.1. Taxonomy (NCBI): domain Eukaryota; kingdom Viridiplantae; phylum Streptophyta; class Magnoliopsida; order Asterales; family Asteraceae; genus Arctium; species Arctium minus. The sequence continues at coordinate 113,507,358 of OX941080.1, read as the reverse complement.
AGAAGAGTGTGGGATTCTTTAAAGAATTATCCAGCCAGAGAACTGAGTCAGAAAAAGGATTTGAAGAAGAACGATCAATATTTGAAACTGAAATCAAAAGGCTGACTTCCAAGTTGTCTGAATTGTCTGCCACTGCGCTGAAAGAACAAAGAACGAAGTCTGAATTCAAGACAAAGATTGACTTGCTTGAGAAAGAAAGAAACATTTTTGCGTCAAAGATCAAAGAACTTGAAAAATCTGTTTCAAGTTCAAATCATAAATATGTATCTTCAAACAGGTCAGTCAAATCATTTAATCAGATTCGTCGAACTAACCTTTTCTATGATGAATTTGTAGATGGTTCAGATTCTTTTCAAAGGAGAAAAAGTTTCAAGAAAGAGAAACTGGTCTGGATGAAGAAATCAGTCAAAGATGACAAGACTGATGAGCTGAAAGAGAAGACATCATGTGTACATCCTCATCAAGCAAAGAAGAACAAAGAGTATAAAGGTAAACCTGATCTCAAATACTCAAAAGACCAATTACTCAGGTTTTCAGGTACTAAATATTATTGTTCTTACTGCTGTACATATGATCACATTCACAAGACCAGTGATCATTTCTAGTATGGTTCTTACTCTGTAACCCCCACACGAACTGCAACTAACATTTCTGGACCCAAATACCAATGGGTACCAAAGAAGAAAATTGATTCTTTGTTGCAGGCACCTCACATCAAGGGGGAGTAAGAGAACAATGGCTTTTGAACATAGCAGTTCAAGACCCGCACCTCAATGTCAAGAATAAGGCTTCTAAGCACATCAGCTTAGGACCCGGTCTTCAACGGAGTTTGACTTCTAAACACAACAGTTTAGGACTCGGACCTCAGCGATCAAAAAGACCTTACTCCTGTATGCTTGCATCCGATGGATATTGATGGTCATCATCCCAAGAGAATTGATCTGGTCTCTATCCTATACTTTTTCTTTGCTAGATTTTTATGATATTGATGGTCTAACAATTCAAAAGGGAGTGTTTGATCTCTATCCTATTTTACTTGTAATATTTCAGATGCTCAATTTAAGGGGGATTAAAGGTGATGGATTTTGATCACATGACAGATCAGGACCCGTTTTTCAACGTTCAAAGAAGGATATTATGCTAGTATCCAGGGGGAATTCAAAAGACATATATCATTATATCATGTTTTGAGGGGGAGCTTAAAGGTAAATATCTTCTGTCCTAGATCTCGGATTGTTTGAAAGAAGAACAACTTTCGAACATGAAAAACAGTTACTTAAATGTTCAAACCACTTCTTATTCTCAAAAGATTTCATGAATTCAGAAGTGTGACTTTTAAATGTTTTTCAATTTTTTTTTGCGCTTTATTGTTTAACTGACCATGTGTTTCCAAAGATCAATACTTGTGTATTATCTTGTCCATATACTGTCAAGTATTCACACACACCGGTTCAGTCTTTCATTTGAATATGTTATTACCACGTCTCATAAAGAAACAATTTTTGGATGGTAATACCCCCGTTTGAAATTCAAAGTTGTTGAGCATCATTCATTTTTTTTCATATTTGTGCTTTCATTGATAAATTGTTTATATTTGTTCATATAAACAAATATCCAATTCTTTGATACTCTAACCATTTGATTTGATATGTTTAATTCATTGTCAGATTCTCAAAACAATTCTCTTGACTTCATTTCATTCATTCAATATTCTTGTTTTGAGAAATCTTCAAAGTTCAAATGCTCAAATTTCATTTCTGATTTTTGATGAGCATACATACACTGATATATGATTTCTTGTGCTATACATGTCAAGAAAATCATTGAACATCATGTACTTTTAGGAACATGGGATTCAGTGTGAGTGCTTAATAGATCTTCCATGGATTCACGATAACTAGTGTTTCCTACCCCGGAAGAAATCATTTGAGTGATTGAGGGGAGAGGGGTCTAAAAGAATTGAGTGTGGGAGTGAGCAGAGGTAAAATGAAAATGAGAGTTTGGTTGGTTAAAAGAAAGAGGGTGTGAGAACAGAGTTAAAAGAATATCAGAACTCTGCACCAACATCTTTCTGATCCGGGCAGCCACATTACTGATTGGTTCACATTTCTTTGGTGACCATCATTGAAATAGGCAAATAGCCCATGCCATCTCTTGTATACAACCCCACCAGCTACTCATTATTTTCTTAAAAAGAGAATGTTTCACATTTTCTGGAGAAGCAACATATAATCTATCAGATCTTCTTTTGGAAGATACTGATATTGAAAAAGAAGGAAAGTTGCCCCACCTTCGACCCTTTCTCATGCACATTAAGTCCATGTATAATCATTGTTGTCTCAGTGATTTACATACTTTGAGCCTTTATGAAACACAATCATTGTGCTAAAATTCTTTCATACACAAGCACGAGCACACAGAAAATCTGTTTTTCTGTCAGAACATTCAAAGATAAACCTTGTGTTTTTCAATGATTGAATGGAAGTCCTGGGGAGTCATCATCAAACCAGCTCCTTATATTGTACATTTGTTGTACACAGTAACTTTGTGTTACTGACAGGCATTCCTAACTGTTTCATATGTTGAATCAGGGTTACACGCTTATTATGTCTGAATTTGAAAAGATTCAGATATATACAGTTCATGATTCGGCTCTACAGATCAAAGTGCAGAAATTGTCAAAGGGGAGATTGTTAGTTGATCTCAAAGGGGAAAATCAAAGTCTGAGCTGAAATTGATGAAGTTTTGATGATAATGATGCTCACATCATCAAAAAGGGGGAGAATTATACAAAGTTCAATTTCAACGGTTCTTGTTCAAAGTCCAAGTCAGTATTTCAAAATGCTTCCGCTGATTTTAAGTTCAAGTCTGATAAAGAAATTCAAAGTCAAAAGATTCTGAAGGAAGAATGTTCAAAGTTTAATCGAGATGGTTTGTGAAAGTTTAAGTTGCTTTCGCTGATTTAAAGACAAAAGATTCTGAAAAGAAAATTCAAAGATTCAAGAAGGTTTGTTCTTCCAAAGACGGTTCAGAGATCAAAGTGATGAAGATACTTGCTTGTTAAAGATTACTTTTCCGTAAACATTTCAAAGATGAAGTTTCAAGGCATGTTGATTTTTTCAAAGCTTCAAAGATTAAAAAGACTTTTCAAGATTCTTCGAAGGTCAAAAGATTAAAGATTGTGAAAGTTTCAAAGAGACAAAAGCTGAAGAATCAAGAGCTGAAGATCTGTATCAAATTTTTATTAAATCTTGAATACAAAGGGGGAGATTGTTAAGTCTAAATATTGTATCCAAGATTTAATAGGAAAGTCAATGATGTAAAAGTCAACGTTGTCTAAGTCAAAGCTAGTTTAGTTTCCTTAGCCATTAAGGCTTTGTATTAGATAGTGAGTATATAAAGGTTTGTGTTGTGTAATCTTGTAACATGAGAGGATTATGCTTCATTGTAATATTCCGTAATTGTGGAATATAAGATCTACTTTCTCTCTCTAGATTCTCTCTCTAGTTCTTGAGCTTTTATGATAAATCTTGAGTAATTGTTTGATGTGATTCGGATTTTATGATTATCAGTCACCATCACCACCATGACCAACAACTCGTGGCTAGGAGATCGTAGTCTTCTCGATGGAGAACCTGGATACTGTCGGAGACGAGCCTGAAAGGCCAGAGAATGAGTAGGTTGATTTCAGAGAGGGGGAAGTGTCGATTGAAGGAGTATCGCCGGAGGATGGAAATCAAAGGGAAGAGTCGATTAAAGGAGATTCGCCAGAGGACAGAACCAGGGAGGAAGATTCGATTAAAGGAGATTCTCCGGAGGACGGAAACCAGGGAGAAAGATTCGAGTAAAGGAGATTCGTCGGAGGACGGAAACCAGGGAGGAAGAGTCGATTAAAGGAGCAGAATGGGGGAAGTGAGCTTGATTATGAGAAAAACGTGATTCAATTGCAAGGAGGAGGGGTAGGGAGTGTCTTTTGAGCAGCTAAATGTAGACCAGTGATGTAAATGGGCTGAGCGAATAAGCCCAAAATTTTCTGAATAAGCCCCAACCGAACAAGTCTTTATAGCTGAGCGAATAAGCTATAAGGCTTATACAGCCCATTAAGCCACAAACGAACAGCCCCTAAGTTAATTCCAAATAGGCCTTAGTCATACGACCAATAAACCACAAGGACTAGGAATGTAATTTACTCTATGTTATTTAACTATTAAATATTAATCACCAATATCGATGCTCAAAACACCACTTAATTATGGTGATATATTTACCATATTATAAAAGTATTTATCCTATTTTTCCAATTTTTTTTTTTGAGATTTACGTTTATAATTTATATAAATACATATATATATACATATATAGGAAAGTTCAAATGAAAACTCATTTTTCATTGTGCACGTGAAGACAACTCTCAACCACTCGATCTCTTTTGATCCAACAACTCATATTAAATAGAATTTTTAATTTTAAAATGCTTAGGGGTAAAATTGGAAAAAAAATTAAACACACGCCTACTATATTTGACTTTTTATTTTCTTTTTTAATTAAAAACTTTTTACCCAATTAAAGTTTAAAATAAATTATTTTAAAAATTACTAATATTTTAATCAAATAAATTACATCAAAAAAACGAAAATTTTGTGCTCTTCGATATGACATCCATCTCGATATTGTTTTTTTTTGTCGTTTTAACCGTTTTTTACGTGAAATGCTATATATATGTTATATTCATTATGAATATTTATGTACGTTCAAGTTTGTACAACGCCTCGACACCGTAAGTATGTAAGTCGACATCACCTTCTTCATCACTTTCTTCAACGTCGTAAAACATCACGTTTCTTCAGCACCGTAACCCAACACCCATCAAGACGAATCGAGAACCTATCGAGTAATTCTGTTGTGAATCGGGGAACAAAATAGAGTGTGTCACGTCTCCACATCTTCACAGGTTATTCATGTGTTATTCATCATGAGTAATGTATCATTCAGGATGAATAATACAACATTCAAGGTGAATAATTCACGATTCATGAATTCCTGTATTATTCATCATGAATGTTGTGTAATTAATCATGAATAATGAATGAACGTTCACATTTGTTATTCATACTGAATGTGGAACATCCGGGGATGCGCATACATATTCATAATGAATTAAACCAAATTTCGGTTGTGAATTGGGGAACAAAAGAGAGTGCGTCATGTGTCTACACCTTCACGGGTCATTCATATATTATTCATCATGAATATTGTATCATTCAGGATGAATAATAGAACATTCAGGGTGAATAATACACGATTCATGATAAATAATACATGAATCATAGATTCGTGTATTATTCATCCTGAATATTGTATTATTCATCATGAATATTGTATTCATCATGAATAGTGAATGAACGTTCACCTTCGTTATTCATACTGAATGTGGACACTCAAGGACGTGCATGCATATTCATAATGAATATAACACATATATAGAATTTCACGAAAAAACGGTTAAAACGAAAAAATCCTGAATATTGTATTATGCATCCTGCATACGGTATTATTCATCATGAATAGTGAATGAACGTTCACATTTGTTATTCATACTGAATGTAGACACCCGAAGACGTGCATGCATATTCATAATGAATATAACACGTATATAGAATTTCACGTAAAAACGGTTAAAACGAAAAAAAAAACTATATCTAGATGGATGTCATATCGAAGAGCACGAAATTCTCGTTTTTTGATGTAATTTGTTTGATTAAAATATTAGTAGTTTTTAAGATAAATTATTTTAAAGTTTAACGGGGTAAAATTTTTTTAATTAAAAATAAAAATAAAAAGTCAAAGAACGTAGGTGTTGATTCAAAATTACAATTTTGTCCTTAATCACTTCTCAATTAACCTTACTATATATTAACCATTGATTAGTTTTCTATAATTTGATCAATGGTTAAGATTTTTTCTCATGTACACAATTAAAGATGAGTTTTCTTTTAAACTCACCTATATATATATATATATATATATATATATATATATATATATATATATATATATATATATATATATATATATATATATATATATATATATAGATGGAGGTTCAGGGAAAATCTCATAAAAACGGAAAACTGAAGAACACTCTGGTAGCCCTTCATCTGGACGGTATGCACTTGTGCATACATGTAAATTATGTTGTTTTTCTGGTTTTTATGCACAAGTGCATTATGCACTTGTACATATGCATGTGTACATGTTACAAATTACTTGTATGCATAAGTGCATACCGTCCAAATGAAGGACTATCATGGTGTTCTTCAGTTTTCCGTCTTTTTTTTTTTTTGAGATTTTCTCCTTAACCTGAACCTGACCCTATATATATATATATATAGAGAGAGAGAGAGAGAGAGGGAGGGAGAGAGATGTTCAAATGAGAAGTCTAAAATATATGAGAAAGGGAGAAACTATTTTAGTTATTAGAATAAATTATCAAATTTTATTAAATAAAGGGTAATATGGTCATTAGCAATTAAATATTGTAATTAACAAAATTAGAGCAGCGTAAGAATCTCCATAACGATTCTAAGGGGGCGTTTGATTCACAGGATTTCGTCGGAATCTGATGTCCCGTTTGGTTTACGAGAATGGAATGGATTTGGAAGGATTTGGATTCTAAATCCATTCCAATCATGCGTTTGGATTGTAGGAATGGAAAGTTTTGACTGAATTTAAAATACTTTGACTATTTTAAAATCCAATTTATGATGGATTTTGAAATCCTTTGGGTTGGGCCAAGATTTCAAATCCAATCCGGATGGATTTTAATCGATTAAACCTCGCTTCCTTCTAAATCCATCATAATCCTACAAACCGAACACATGAAGGGATTTCAAATCCCCCTAAATCCAAATCCCTCCTTGAAATCCAATCCATTCCATTCCAATCCCGCAAACCAAACGCGCCCTGAAGGAATTGGGATAATCAATTCCGTCGACCAAATTTCATTCAGACGTTTGGTTACCTATGGAATGAAATTGAATTACACACATTCCACCATTTATGAATTTGGTCATTCCATCACAATTGAGAAAGAATTTAATTTCATTCTAACACATTTTCTCAACAAAAAAAAAGCCAAAACTATGCCTATCTTCCGTACTTGATTTACTCAAACTCATATGAACCTCCGTCAACCACCACCGATATAAACTACCACCGACCACCACCATTCTGAACAACCGTCGACCACCATCGAGATGAACCACCGTTTACCACTGCCTATCTAATCAGCTATGAACCATTTAAAACAACATTGACATCATTCTTGTACTAAAATATTTTATTATTATAGTTTGTTGAAAAAAAAAACAATATTTTTTACTATTATTAATTAATCGGTAAGATAGTTACTAAATAACTTTTTTTTCTTTGCTATTCCGAATTAATTTATTTAAAAGTTGCCTTCAACCAAAATGGTTTTGTTTTTCTCTAAGAAAATATATTTTGAATCGCAAGAAAGCAACAAATATAATATTCACTATTTATAAATATATACTATTTACTTTAATGATTATAATAAAATTGTTTGATTACTCTATTTTTGGCATAATTAAAGTAAAAATTGTTTATTTATTTGGACTTCCATCTATTTAGCAAAGTTGATTACCCGACACCAATGTGAATGGGCATTTTTTGACTCACTCAACGCTGAAGCTAGGAGGGGTTTGAATTCGAACCCGAAACCTGTCTTACATTTGAGCAAAGTTTCTCCACCCCTTTACCAATTGAACTATACTGTAGAAGCTGGACTTTCATCTATTGATATAACCATAAGATAAAATTTTCACTACGTAATTATGGTTTTTCAATTTGTTTTTTAATAAAAAAAAATTATGATGGCTTGGCAATACTCACGTGTGCGATTTAAGATTTTGGGTTGTTTACGTTATTTCAAAACATACCTAATTATTTGGAAAAACTAATTAAACATAAAAGTTATGATTTTAATCATAAAAAATACAAAAACATAAATTTTATCAAATACAAAAATTAAAAAAGAATATAAAATCAAGTATGATGATGGTATTTTTCTCTACTTGCAGTATGCATAGGCGTTTTGAGTCGAGTGGTGCTTCAGCTTCATGTGATAGGTTGGTGATAACGGAAAATCAAGAGTCATAGGGGAGTTTGGTTCGCAGAATGTGATTGAATCTGATAAAATTGGAATGTTGAATTTCTTTGACCAGATTTCATTCCCTTGTTCGGTTCAAGTTTTTTAACGGATGGAATCTTTGAATTCCAATAAATTTCATAGATATAGGATTTGAACATTCCATCATAAAACTCAAGGATTTCAATGGAATGTAATCTCATATTTTGATAATTCCAAAGTTACCCTTTACCCCAAACTAAACCCTACTGATATTGATTATCAGTAGACACTAACTTTCTCTCTCTCTCTCTTTCTCTCCCTCTCCTTTCTCTCTCTCTTTCCTCTCTCCCCTCTCTCTCTCTCTCTCTCTCCTCTCTCACTTTGTGCATCATTCGTGTGCTAAAATAATCAAAGCAATTTTAGTTAAAAATTAAACTATTTAATGACTATTTCATTAAAGTAATTTTTGTTTAAAAAATTAAAATAATCAAAAAGGGTATTTTGGTCATTTACCAAAATTCCATTTCAATTCCGAAACTACAATCTGTGAACCAAACAGAAAAACTCCAATTCATTTAACAGATTCCATTCCAATTATGTCAACCAAACAGGTGGTCAAACCTGACAACATTCCATTCCAATTCCTTCAAAATCAAATTCCTTTGACATATTCCATTTTATCCAAAAACATTATGCGAACCAAACGCCCCCTAGATTAGTTACAACTAACTTTGTAATTATCTCCTATTAGTTAAATATTAGTTAGGCTTGTAATTGTAAATATAAATACATGGCCTTGCTCCCACGTATTTGGTGTGGATAAAAATAAATCTCAAAGTCTTATTCATCCCTTTACATGGTATCAGGAAGCCAATCAGGTTAACACCCATCTCCTTCTTCTTTTTTCCCCTCTTCGTCTTCCCCATGGTTTCCACCACCGACGACAATGGTAGCGCCACCGCCGATACAACTCTGCCGCTCGCCACCCTCATCCATATGATCACCATCAAGCTTTCCTCCTCCAATTACCTTCTCTGGAAGAACCAACTACTTCCCATCCTTGAATCCCAAAACTTCATGCCCTATATCGACGACACCGATCATGCGCCACCGCAAATCGATCAACACCTCTGGATGCTTCTTAACTCCTCCCTTTCTGAAGAAGCAATGGTCGTTGTTGTCGGCTGCACCACCGCTCATGCCGCCTGGAAAGCACTCGAAGAAACGTTTAGCCATTCCTCCGAAGCTCGTGAGATAAGTCTCCGATCTGATCTTCAAAACCTAACGAAAGGATCAACTACCATTCAAGATTATGCACAAAGATTCAAGCAACTTTGCGATCAACTTGCCGCCATCGGAAAACCAGTCCCGGAATCATGCAAATCCCAATTGTTCCTTCGCGGTCTAGGTATTGAATTCTTCACTTTTTCGACCGCTCAAATGGCACTAACGCCACATCCGTTGTTCAAATATCTTGTTCACAAAGCCGAAGCACACGATATTTTCCATAAATCTCTATCGCTGGCAGCCCCCACTCGACGTTACTCATGGGGTGCAAATCCTCGAAACCTAAATTCGGGAGGAAGACGGGGACGAGGAGGGCGTCACCCCTATGTTCCACGTTGCCAATTATGTGGATGCGACAGTCACAAAGCAAATCAATGCTCCGACTATCTCCTTCAAAAGCGAGAACACACAAACGCAAATCTAGCCGAAGCATTCAACAATTCCTGTTTAGTCTCACACCTGGATGTTTTGGATTGGTATCTTGACTCCGGGGCTTCCGCTCACATGGCCTCGACATCTGCAAATCTACAACATGCGACCCCATATCATGGTAAGCAACAAGTTATTGTCAGCAATGGAGGTATACTCTCGATTTCTCACATTGGAAACCATAAGATTCACATGAACAACCCTCTTCGCAATGTCTTTGTGGTTCCCAATTTAACACGAAATCTTGTTTCCATTAGTCGACTTACTCGAGACCTCCCAGTTAAAGTGATTTTTTCTGATACTTCTTTTCAAATTCAGAATCGAAAGGACAACGCTCTTCTGGCAACCAGGAGGTGTGATGGCAGTCTTTACCGTCTCAATACCATCGATGCAGCACTCTTGGCCGATCTCAACAATATTTTTGTTAAAGGCTCATATGGCTTATGGCATACACGTTTAGGACATGTTAATAATGGTGTGATTTCGTTACTAAATAAACAAGGAAAGTTAGTTGTATCTTACATACTACCTAACCCGACTTTATGTGAACCTTGTCAACTTGCCAAAAGTCACAAATTGCCGTTTTTCGACGATCCTAAACGTGCCAATCATGCACTTGATATTGTGCATTGTGATATTTGGGGACCCGCTCCAATAACCTCTATCGAAGGCTATCGCTACTACATTATATTTATCAATGACTTTTCACGATTTACGTGGTTATTCCCTATGCGCCTAAAATCGGATGCGTACGATATTTTTATAAAATTCCATCAAATGGCACAAAACCAAACAAACAGGAAAGTCAAGATTTTTCATAGCGATGGTGTCACCGAATTCACAAGTCATATATTTCAAAGTTTTTTTTTATCTTTACATGGCATTCTCCATAAATTATCATGCCCCTACACGCCTTCCCAAAACGGACGAGCCGAACGAAAGCACCGTCATAATACCGAGACGGGTCTTGACATGATTTCACACTCCAAGGTTCCCATGCAACGATGGTTTAACGCTTTTGCAACAGCCTTCTATATCATAAATCGATTACCCATGGCTCTCCTCGGCGATATCTCACCGCATGAAGTATTATTTGGTGCACCACCAAACTATACAGTTTTCCGACCGTTTGGGTGTCGTGTATACCCGTATCTCCGAGACATGATCCTATTCACAAGACCAATGATCATTTTTGGTATGGTTCTTATTCAATTACTCTCATTCGAACTGCAACTAACATTCATGGACCCAACTACCAGTGGGTACCAAAGCCTAAAATTGATTATGTGTTGCAGGCACCTACTGTCAAGGGGGAGTAGGAGAACAAAGACTTCTAAGCAAATCAGCTTAGGACCCGTACTTCAACGGAGTTTGACTTCTAAACACAACAGTTTAGGACTCGTACTTCAGTGATCAAAAGACCTTACTCCTGTGCTGATAAGAGATTGTACTCCAGTACTCGAATGATGAAATCAACCGTGAAGGGGAGTACATACTTGTCTGAAATATTTTGCATCTGATAGATATGATGAACTACATTTCTAAATAGATTTGTAGATCTCTATCATGTGCTTTTTCACTGACATATTTTAGATGCTTAATTTAAGGGGGAGTAAAGGTGTTGGCTTCTGATTATATCATATCAGAACCCGTACTCAAATATTTTCTTCTGGAGGATGCTAATCAGATACTATCTTTTCTAAAAGTTTTTTATTTGAGGGGGAGTTAGAAGTTTTTGCTTTATATTTTCATTGTTATATTTTTCTGATATATTGTTGTTTTACAAATTTAAAGGGAAAGAACTCTTAAATGAAAATATTCATTCCAGGGGAAGTTAAGGATTCTGATTACAGGTATATCTTTCTAATCCTTACACTCTATCACTTGTTGAAAGATGAACAACTTTCACTTGTGAAAAATGTTTTTAAATGTTCAAACTACTTCCTATTCTTCAAAGATTTTCATGAATTGTGAAGTGTGATTTTAAATGGTTTTGTTTCTGGATACTTAATTGTATAACTGACCGTGTTCTTTAAAGAAAAATACTTGTGTATTTTCTTTTCATATACTTTGTCAAGTATTCATACATAACGGTTCAGTACATTTTTTCTTGAACTTTGTTATTACCATGTATCAAAAGTTTAATCTTTCTATGGTAATACTCCCGATTGTATTCAATGTTGTTTGAATCAAACGTCATTTTATTATTACATGTGCTTTCATTGTTAAAATGTTTATATATTGTTCATATAAACAACATTCGTCTTTGATTTCCCAATTATTATTCTTCATGATATTTTGATCTGATCTTAATCATTGTCAGATTCTCAAAACATTTCTATTCTTTCATAAATGTTCATTCATATAAAGTTTTGAGAAATCTTCAATGCTTAATATGCTCAAATTTCATTCTGATTCTTAATGAGCATACATTCACTGATATTGATTTTTTGTGCTTTCATGACAAGAAAATCATTGAGGCATTGCATTCTTTTTAGGACATGGGATTCATTGTGTGAGCTTAACAGAACTTCCATAGATTCACGATAACCAGTGTTTCCTACCCAGGAAGTATTCCCTGAGTGATTGAGGGGATAGGGGTAAAAAGATTGAGTGTTGGTGTGTGAAGAGGTAAAATGAAAATGAGAGATTGGTTAGATGTGAGCTTATATGATTAAAAGAAAGAGGGTGAGAGAACAGAGTAAAAGAATATAAACTCTGCACCAAACTTCTTTCTGAGTCGGGCAGCCACATTACTGATTGGTTCACATTTCTTTGGTGACCATCATTTATATAGGCAGTGAGCCCATGCCATCTCTTGCATACAACCCCACCAGTTACTCATTCTTTTCTTAAAAAGAGAATGTTTCACATTTTCTGGGGAAGCAGCACATATGCTATTGGTTCTTCACTTGGAAGATACTGATATTGAAATGAAGGAAAGTTGCCCCACCTTCGACCCTTCATCATGCACAATTGAGTCTATGTATAATCATTGTTGTCTCAATGATTTACATATTTTGAGCCTTATGAAACACAACTATTGTACTAATTCTTTCATATCACAAGCACGAGCACACAGAAAATGTGTTTTTCTGTCAGAACATTCATAGAAAATACCTTGTGTTTTTCAATGATTGAATGGTAGTCCTGGGGAGTCATCATAAAACTAGCTCCTTAAATTGTACATTCATTGTACACAGTGGCTTTGTGCTACTGACAAGCATTCCTAACTGTTTTATTTGTTGATTCAGGTTTACCATTCATAATTTGTTTGAATTTGAAAAGATTCAGATGAATACATTCATGAATTGACGGCTCATTCAAATCATGAAGACAGTGCTTACTTGATTATTTGGGGGAGATGTTACAAAGACAGATCTAATTTTGAAAAGTTTTGATGATTTTGATTCTCACAATTCATCAAAGGGGGAGATGTATTAAAGTTCAGGTTCAGATGATTAAAATTTGTATCAAAGGGGGAGATGTATCAAAGTTCAAGTTTAGATGAAAAAAGCTTATATCAGACTTGGGGAGATAAATCAGATCGAGATAATGCTTCTCCAATCACATCAAGCCTTTTTGTTGTCTTAGCTACGACCACCGTCGATCTATCTTGTACATTTGAAAGAGGTATGTTGTAAAGAGCACAAGTTGAGGTTCCTATTTCTGAATCTAATGTGAATATTTCTCTAAGCGTGTTTCAATCAGGTCATTCCTTGTCTAGACAGCAAAGGCAACAGAGATTGGAAGAAAGATTAAATTTCCGTGCTACTTGAAGTCGCTTAAAGGTCCTGATCGGGTTAAACAAACATCAAAGAAGGCCTCAGCGCCATTGATTACTAAGGGGGAGATTGTTAAGTCTGATTTTGTAGTAATCAATGTAATTATTACTTGTGGCTTTATCTGTAGTTTAGCTTGCCTTTTATGTCTGTTTTGGCCATGAGTATATAAGGCCCTTTGTGTCATTGTCTTGGAAGAAGTAAGTCTTGTAATAAGAGTTGTAAGAACTTCTGCGCTATATTCTGAATACATATGAAGCTTTTGCGTTTTACTTTCTCTCTCTACTTTCTATTTCTAAAGATTTAGACCGATCTTGGATTATCAGTTAGCCTAACCTTTTTATTTGTTGGCATGTGCAACAGGTTAAGGTTGGGAATAGTGCTAGTGACACTGTGAAGCGATGAGTGCTAGATGTGTGCTCGAAGAGGTGATTAGCTTGCCGAAGTCTTCTGCATTTATATTTGGAGATAGCGATTGTTATTGGGTTATAGTAACACTCGACTTTAGTTAGTCTTTATGTAAGACATTAATTTTGTGCTGGTTCAATTTGGAAATTGTATTTCAATTATGAACTATTAGTAAGAGATTTTATTACCCTTTAAGGTATTTTTGAAAGTTTTTAATTAGTCGCTCTTTCCAAAATTTGAGGGTGTTACAAGTTGGTATCAGAGCTTAAGTTTGAGAGAATTAGGTATTGATTTTGGATGCCTAGACTTAAACTAGCGTAATTTTAAGTAATTGAATGTGAGATTGCATAGTTAGGCACTTTAAGATTTGATGATTCGAAGTGAGTGGAGTCACTAGGAACGGGAATCACGCCGAGAACGGCAAGGATGATCATGTACCGTACGTTCATAATAGCACCTGGCCAGTGTTATGGCGAACCTACGAGTTACGTGTGTATGCTTGAACTGCCTTGGTATGATAACCGTTAGGGTAGCGAAGCAATTTCTATATGGGTATCCATTAGAGGGAGCTGATGATTTTAGTATTCGTTACTTGGAGTAATGGTAAGCATGGTGATTGCATTAAGTGGACAGTTCCGAGTCGAATTGATTGGTTGGATTAGAACCATAGACTTTTGGAACCAATGATATTCGAGGAGAAATTATGAGGTGAACCTATGAAATCTTTGATCTTCGCTTTAAGATGTTGAGCATCTGGATGACGATAGTGTAACTAAGAAATCGAGGAGCGTGGTTTCAAAGTGTTGAGTTCCGATCAAATTCATGCATGAAATGTATTTTTGGAATAAATTACATTAATTATTTCTCATGTTTCTAAATCGTCATGTGGGTTAAATTGCAAATCTTGAAGCAATGTTTTAGCACACACAAGGTTTTGAACCATGATTTCGTGCATGTACAAAATTGTTTTATGACAGGAGGTTTCAAAACTTTGTTGAAGATTTTCCTTATTCATATTGTTGTCCAACGTTATTTCAGGTTTTGCGATAAGCGTATTTTGTTGTTGTTTGGGGACTTGGATAAGTAACTGTGGTTTACGACATTAACATTGGATCTCCTCCGCGTATGTTAAGGTTTTGGACGAAAAGTTATCTCCCATTATCTTGGTATTTGAGTTTTATTGAGGATTTTAATTCATGCGATTTTGTGGATTTAATGGGGTAACTTTAATGGCGTCGAGTGGTATCGTTTTCCTTGAGCTTTGTGTGAGTTGCATATAACATGCATACATGTCTATTTGGGAACTTCCGTCATAGTGTTTTAACTAACATTTTAGAACGTTGAGAGCATTTTATTTGTACGACCTAAAGTTTGGAATCAACTAAATTACTCTTACGTTTGATCAAATCGCATGCATATGTCTTTACTAAGTTTTGGGGAATAAACTGATGAATGCGAGTCACGTTTACATGACATTATGTGGTTAATGCAAAAATTCATGGAATTTGATTTCATGATTTTCCCTTCTGTAGTTTTGTACAAACGTTTTGTTATACACTGTTTCAGTACATAAAACTACTTTTCATACGTGACACAAATTTATACATGTTTGGAATGCAGCGGTTCCTTTGAAAAAGGTTGTTAAAATATCTTTCGTTGGTGTCAGTATCACCTTGATTATTGATCAAATATTCTCTGAAATAGTTTTACGCGTGTGGCGGTTGCGACCACTTTGTACACCTACCGAGTAAAAGGTAGTAGATTTTGTTCGTACGATTAATCATTATAAAGCTTTTACATTTAGAGATTCTATAAAAGTTAAATTGGCATAGTAGTTTGAAAACCTTAAACTCATTAGAGTTATAGATGTAAGCCCCTTGTTAGAGGTTGTGCTTAAGGACTGAAGGAGTCCTTAGAGTTTGAAGTGTTGGAGGACCTAACTTATGGTCGGTTTTGAGACTTTAAATCTCAGCTTTGTGGTCTAGTCCACGCAGAAGAATTTAAGGCATTAGACTTATACTCTCTCCCAGTTAATTAAGTGATGATCCTTATGCTTCGATAAACCTTCAGGCTAAAACCGTGTTTGGTTGTTTGGGTATGGTTGGTTTTGAGTTTGTGGGCCATTGGTACAACGACATACTATGTGTCGATGGTGTACTATCTTGTTGGGTATTCGTGATTAATGATGATGTTATGGTTGACTGGTAAGGATGTTGATTTGGGTGATTATTTCCAAGAGTAGGTGTCAACTTCGAATCGACATTGCCCATCGGGAATGAAATATTTGGTAATAGACCCACGTTTGCAGAATGGCCATCTCGAGGTTAGGTGTTGGCGCTCGATATTTGAGGAAAATAACTGCTGGTGTGCCTCAGTGTACTTTCGTCAGATCTGGTGTGTCTGCAGGACAAGCGGTAACCTTAAGGAAATTAGATGTTGATAAGTAAGAATCAATCATTGGTGTTTCGATAATTTTCATGACCTTCGCTGATTTGGCAATCGATGTTTGAGTGCATGGCGGGAGTTGTGTAACCTTGGAGTTTGGGATAAGCGAATATCTGTAGAGTGTGTTGGTGCGTTTCTGGGGGAAACATCAAGCCAATGCTGGGATCTATGGAAGTTCAGGAGACCTTGCAGACATCGTGTCTGTGCCATCTTTGAGGAACGGATTTAAGGTTGTGTTGGATCAAACCAAACTAGTCGTTAGGAAGTTTCGTCAAAGGACGATAACTCCTTGGTGGTAACGATTATTAGATACATTTGGTGATAATGTAGAGGTAGACTTTAAGTACGAATGAATTATTAAGGAGACCTTGATGCGTCGTATTTAGAGGTATCTAAGAGAAAGGTTGCTTTGGGGTATTCTTGGTGAAAAGGACTGAATCAGGTCGTAAGTTACTCTTGAGGCATTATGATCAATCTAAGGTTGGGAGGCAACCGAGATTTTTTGTTAAGAAAGTGATTTATCAAAGACTCAACGTTCATCCTGACATGGGTGAGTTATATCGAGCGTTGAGGTTGAGTTTGCGATGGCTCGTTATGAGAAACGCGGCGACAACCTTAACCGGAATGTGATCGGGTTCGTATATGAGATAAGGTTCGTAAAGGAATCCCTTTTGGATAGGGAATCAATTGATCTCGCCATGTGCGATGTTGGGTTATTGGTTAGTGTTAGATTTCGAGGACGAAATATCTTTTAAGGTTGGGAGAATTGTAACACCCCCGATTTGAAAGATATCGTTTCAAGCTAATGCAGAAATCGGTAATGTTAAGGGAAAATAAGATATAATATTTTGGACTTGAATCCTAGATTTTATAGTCTATATGGATGAAGGATTCAATTACGAGTCCAACGGTTCTTTCCGGAGCAAAATCGGAGCTATAACGAAGAAGTTACGGCCAAAACAGTGAATAATGAAGAAACCGAACAAACAGTGCACGGGGCGAGTTGTGGCGCGACTTAGGTCGCCCCATAACCCGCCCGGAGCCCTGTTCAAGCATAAAACCCATTCGGGCGACTTGTGGCGTGACCTAGGCCGCTCGGTAACCCGTGCGGAGCCCTGTTCGAGCTTAAAACCCGATTTTCAGCCCTAGAAGTTCATTTCTTCATATCTTCTTCATCCCAACTCCGTTTTCAGTGATTCAAGTTGCCATGGTTTCGTTTTTAAGAGATCTTGAATGATTTAGCAAGTGATTGGAAGTCTATTGGAAGATCCAAGGGTATTTGGTGGTGGTAAGTTCCTCATCTCTCTCAATGTTAAACTAGGGTTAGATGGTTTCACCCTTTTTCCTTTCATCCTTCATCTTGGGTGTGCTTTTGATGTCTTGTGTGTTGAAGGAAATCTTGTAGATGTGTTGGATCTAATATCTAAGGAGATGGTTTAGAGATTTCAAGCCTTCATCAATGGTGGTTCATGTTTTGGGGGTAAAATTTACATTTAGCCTAAATCTAGCAAGGTGAGTTCAAGTTGATTTGTGAAAACGTTGTACATGCCAAAATGTTTATTTTAAAGCATTTATGTGTTTTACATGAAATTATCAACTGTTGAGTTAATTGGTAACTTTTGATTATCTGAAGTGTTAGTTTATTAAACTTTGTAAAACACCACATTTGGTATTTTTGGCCATTTTGATAAATAAGTAATAAACGATAGTGTTTTAATGATTTATGGTGTAAATGGATTTTTGGTCACAAATGCATTTTAGTGCATGTTGGGTTTTTATGCATCATTCATATAAATGGACAATTTGAAAATAAGAGTACGTGAGTCATTGGGATGAGTTATTCCCGACCTTGGGAACATCTTGGAAATAATAACCTTTTTGGGTTTTGGGCCGAAGGCCATTAATGGTTTGAGAAATAAAGATTTTGGGGAAAGATTTAATTTGGTTTATGTAACCATATGGGCTCTCGTGGTTTAGACAATTGTATGTTAAGCCTTTTGGGGCTAGATTTGTACTCTATTGAGTCTTTGGAATATTTGTTCCGTTTTGTTAGCTCGCTAAGGAGCCTTGGACGTATGGTGTACTTAGTTGCACCTTATTTGAGAGTTACATGTTTTGAATGTGTTAGTTCATTCTTTTGAGTCATGTAACGTTTTAGACTGTAATGCATTGGATCCATAGGCATATGAGTCAATCAGTTGATTTAGTGGGGACTTTATCCCCGTGTTGGGACTGGATATTGTTTAGTGGGGACCTTATCCCATTGGCTAGCGGTTGGACTTGATAACCGTGTAACCTTTATTGAGGGCTCGAGGTAGATATCGTGGGTTGGTTGAACTCGATGCCCGTTTGTAATCCAGTCTGGTTACTTATCGTGGAATTTAGTGTCCGCGTTTGAATTCTAGTGAGTGGTCCCCAAGTCATGTTTTGTTTTTGGAAGCTTGCGGTGGTGCTCTGCAGAGCCGTATCCGTAGCTAAGTATTGCGGTGGTAGCTCAGATGAGCCAGATACAGGGACTTGTGGCTTTGGTTGTGACACTCATTAGAGGTCGAGTAGACACTAGGATCAGTAGTGTCTTGCGGTGGTAGCTCAGAGGAGCCGGATACGGGGAACCATGGTCTTATGTGAAGCTCGAGAACATTGATACGTGGCTTAACTTTGTGTGCCCGCCACATTCGATGGAATTCGGGTATCCCCCGTCACCGAAAGGTGTTGTTTTTGGGTATTGAGTTTTATTATCCAAGTTTTCGGTGGCGTCTTGTATAAGTGGATTTTACTCTTGAGTTATGGGTTGAGTCAATGTTCTAAAAAACTCTCCGCACAGCCGCCATGGCGCGCCATGGCACCAAGGCTTGTGTGTCACGCCACGTTAAGCCCATGGCACGCCATGGCCTAATGCGCAGTTATCGTAATGAGATATTTGATTTTTCTTTACGTTTTTAATGTCTTATTTGGAAGTTTTTAATATATAACCTAATTTAACTTGCTTATTACTATTGACTCGTTGAGTAACACTACAAAACATATATATAATATTATATGTGAATTAGAAATTTGACGCCATAAGTCACGCCTTAAAAACGCCATGGCTTCGTCGTGGCTCCTAAAGGCTTGAGGCTTGGCCTCGCCGCCACGCCACACCTCACGCCATTTAGAACCTTGAGTATTATGCCCCACCCGTGTTTTGGGTGTTTCGATATATAAAGTTTTAACCGCATCTTCACTAATGTTGAGTTTGATTTTCTATTCACGTTTTGAGTGAGTTTCGGGTTGAGATTAATTTACGAAAGAACGTTTTATTTTGGGATCTTGTCCTTGAGGTAATTTGGATTGGAAAACGTTTACATCGGTGTTTCTTTGCCTAAAATGCATATTATCGGAAAATGAGTCATTTTCATATTTGAGATATCATTTTGAAATATTATGATTTAAATTGCATTACTCCTTTTCAACAATACCTTTATTCATGTTGAAAACTCTTGAACTCACTAGGCGTTAACCTAACCTTTTTATTTGTCGGCACGTGCAACAGGTTAAGGTTGGGAATAGTGTTAGTGACACTGTGAAGCGATGAGTGCTAGATGTGTGCTCGAAGAGGTGATTAGTTTGTCGAAGTCTTCTGCATTTATATTTGGAGATAGCGATTGTTATTGGGTTATAGTAACACTCGACTTTTGTTAGTCTTTATGTAAGACATTAATTTTGTGTTGGTTCAATTTAGAAATTGTATTTCAATTATGAACTATTAGTAAGAGATTTTATTACCCTTTAAGGTATTTTTGAAAGTTTTTAATTAGTCGCTCTTTCCAAAATTTGAGGGTGTTACACCAGTTGTGAATCAGAATATCGGGCTCTCGCAAACACCACTGCGGATGTTGTCTGGCTCACACAACTGCTAAAGGAACTCCATCTTCCCCTACCACGGCCACCGTCCATTCTCAGCGATAACAACAACACCATATTCATCAGTAATAATCTAGTCGCTCATAAACAAGCAAGACACATTGCACTAGATTATCACTTCACTCGTGAAATGGTACAATTAGGAGTCATTGTCACAAAGTTTGTTCCAAGCTCTCTCAATGTTGTTGATGTCTTTACAAAGAGCTTATCATGACCACAATTCATGTTCTTAAGATCCAAGCTTTGCGTCAGTCAAAATCCCACGACACGCTTGCCAGGGGGTGATAACAATAAAAAGGAAAGTCAAGAGTCCTAGATTAGTTACAACTAACTTTGTAATTATCTCCTATTAGTTAAATATTAGTTAGGCTTGTAATTGTAAATATAAATACATGAACTTGCTCCCACGTATTTGGTGTGGAGAAAAATAAATCTCAAATTCTTATTCATCCCTTTACGGTTGGTTTTATACTAACTAGCGGTTTTTTTTGCAAAATTTGAAAGAATCCAATGAAATTAGAATGTTGGTTGACAAAATTATTTACTCTTGTTTGGTTTACAGATTGAATTGATTAGGTTCTACTAAATTTTATTGTTGAAGGACATAATCATCTCTTGACGTAAGTCAAGGAATTTGAATTCCATTACTTGACAAATGTAAAGGGTTTTATAATGTGATCAAAAAAAGAAAAATAGTCATTGATTCAAATGTAAGTTTTAACAAACACCACCACCACCCTCTACTGCGATCATTGTTGCCACCACTACCGTCACTACTACCAACACCAACACAATCACCGCCACTACTACTGCCAACACCACCACAATCACCGCCATCACCAGGGACCTAGTATGGTGAATACGGTGGCACGTGCCACCATATTATTTCTCCGACGAAGGGTAAAAATTTTAGGTTCGTGAAAGGTGCATCCGTATCATTTTGGAAGGTGTTATCGTATTATTTGAAAACTTCAATAAGGTGCAACCGTACCTCATAATCATCCAAAAAACAAAAAGAGTCGAAATCGATAAAAAAAACAGTTATAAAAAAAACGGTCTAGGGTTAATGCCAATCAATAAATTGGAAAAACTTCGTAAGTATATCTTAGGAGATAAACAAAATACCAATTGAAAGAATAAGTCCAATTGAAAGTTTTTGATTCATCTATCATTATTTATTTATCATAAATGAGTGAAGCATTGGATTATCAATAACGATTTTTCTTCCCTCAAAATTGTGGAATTAGGCTAAAAACACATCGGGCAATATTGAACGTCGGTAAAAAGATGAAGACACACGGTTACCAAAAAAAAAAGATGAAGACACATCGATAAAAACTGTGTTTTTATAATTATTTTTTGTCTGGATTATACGGTACCATCGTATGAAAAAAATTATGGGTCCGTCCCTGGCTATCACTGCTACCGACACCACCACAATCACTGCCACTAACATCACTACCACCACCACCATTTCGCCACCACCACCAATGTCAATTAACACTATTATTATATACTATGTATAATTTAAGTAAGAAAGTATGAAATTGTTATAAAGAGGTATTTTGGTTATTTATTATTCCATTAAAATTCCAAAACTACATTTTGTCCACCAAACATGCACATTTCAATTCCTGCTAACCAAACGTGTGGTCAAAATTTATTATATTTCATTCCAACTTCCTCAAATTCCTATTCTTTTGATGGACTCCAATTCCACATAATCCATCAACCGCCCCCTAAATTCGAATTTGATTCAATATCTCGATTAATCTTCTTGATTCAGACTCAAGAAAGATTCAAGAAATATCCATAAAACATATGCTCAATCATTCCTTTTAGTGATTACTGTTTCAACTCAATCTCAACTACACCAAAATGGTTGATGCCACCAACCCAAAAAAAACGTAATCACGGAGAACCCAAGATTTTCGATCAATCGTAGGATCCCACAAGACCAACTACTTTTTATGCATACCAATAACAACCTAATACTCCCTATGAATCAAAACTCAATGTCTTCTGCTTGTAGTTTCCAACATTTTGGATCCAATTCAGCCTCAAACACTTTATCTCTCCATTGAAATACGCAACCACGAGCTTCGACCTGCTCGATCACCAATCTTGGTACCAAACTTCTAAACGACGATTGCAGCTTCACTTTCGTCAGCCCTCCACATCCCAACAACACGCCTGCAAGTCCGCTTCCGCTCAAACCCTCCATGTGAAGAATCGTCAAACTCTGCAAACACCCCACCCTACCAAGGCATAACACTCCAACATCCGTCACAGAACTATACGACAAATTTATCTGAAAGAAAAATAATTCATTTTCGTTAATAACTTCTAATTCAACTTAAAACCATGTTATTGCTTGCCCACAACTTTGACCTTATAAATCTACTTTTTCAATGGGTTGTTACAATTTTTTTATACCTGTCTGAGGTTTTGCGAAGAATGAGCAAGTGAAATCATTGCTGAGTTGTCTACATTGAAGCATTTCTTGATGTCTAGCTTCGTGAGTTGCTTGCATCTAACGGCAATGGCTTTTAGGCCTACAGACGTAATAAGAGGGCATCCTCGGCTTTCAAGGGTATTTAGCTTTGAACAGTTTGACAACGAGATCAAGGAGCTATCCGTGATGTTTTCACAATAAGAAATGTTTATCATCTCAAGGGCAGTGCAACCATGAGCAACTGCACAAATGCCCGCATCTTTAATCCCAACTGATCTAAACAAAGGAAACGCATTCGCAAGTTAATAATAAATGATAATAACAACCACCAACAGCAAATTTTCCATTTGCAAACCTGTATAAATCGAGCTCTACAAGTTTCGGGCATCCATTTCCAATAAAAATAAGCCCCTCATCGCTTATATTCAGGCATATTCCAAGCTTCAAGATAGAGAGTTGGGAACATCTTGAGATTGACTTTAGACCTGCACAAACAGTTTAACATCATTCACCATTTCCATCTCATGAAAATTGCAACATTTCCTATTTTACCCATTGTTATCGTTGCGAAAATCCATACAATATTCTCTTATTTTGTGATTATTGAAGGATAATTAAGACATTTTTGTCAGGTTAAAACACTTCCCTAAACGCTAAAATGCATCAAAATGCAATAAAGTTCACCTTAATCCCATTTAGCATAACGATGACTGTTTTTTCTCGATCAATATAGCAAACGTTCAAATTTTTTTCAAGTTTCATATGTTACTAATGGGTATGAAATAGGAAGAATTGAACCTTTGTTACACTAATTGAGGAAAAAAAAAACTTCATTGTTGCACTAAATGGGAACCAAGACAAATTTCATAATATTTTGATGCATTTTGCCGCTTTCCTAAAACTAACCAAGCAAACAAATGTTGCAATTTGCAAGGGACATGGCAAAAAATGCGCTATTTTAGCAGTTTTGATCAACTGAAGAGGAGCAAGCGCATACCTTCATCATCGACATCATTATCAGTAAGGTCAAGCTCCTCAAGAAAATGACAATGTTGCCCTATCAAAACAAAAGCTTCCGAGGGAACAAGGGTACACGACTCCATCTTGAGAGAAACAAGGGACCCACATGATTTCGTGAGATGGGCAATCGAAGCTCGAGTTATCTTTCTACAACATGTGATGTCAAGCTTTTTCAAGTCCGTTTGTTTCATCACAATAGACGCAAGACCATCGTCTGTCACACCCGAGCACTTACTTAAGCTTAGCTCCTTGAGCGAAAAACATGAGTTTCCAATGCCCTTGAGTCCAGAACATGTAACATGACAACCATCTAACCGGATTGATTGCAATTGGGAAAGCTTTTGTAGACATTCAGAAACAGCAAGAGTTACCTGAACCAACCAACCCATGTGTTAGAAGGGCTATTTACACGAAACTGAATTTAAGAGTCAAATCCTCTTAAAGTGTATTTCCAAGTTTTTGACGGAAGCAGGGTCTTTTGAACCAGGAGCAGGTCAGGTGAAGGTCATTGAATTTAAAAACAAAAAAAGAAGGTCATGCTCTTAATTGAAAATTCATTTAAGGTCATTCATCGAAAGGAATACTCCTTCGGTCCCAAAAAGAATGCAATGTTTGACTTCATATATAGTGCAATATCTTTCGAGCATCTAAATGGAATTGCTAATTATATAATAACGATAAAGAATGTCAAAGAAATACTTCTTTTCGGGGTCTCAAAGGAGCGTGGAAACACATAAGAACTCTCATCATCCCATTTCGAGGACTTACAGAAATACCTCGAACGGTGGGGGATAAGCTTCATCGTCGAGAGGGAAATAGCCCGGATCACCAGCTAAGGCCCCTAAATGACCGCTCTTTCTCATTCACTACTCTTTATACAAATGGATCTGAATAGTTTATCAGTCTGGGCATGGATATTTTTATTTGGACATCTTGTTTGGGCTACTGGATTTATGGGGTCGGTCCATGGATTTTCCTTCCTTTTGCCGCATTTCGCTCAAAGGGTTGAAATAGATTAAGAAATATTTGAACTATGATTCATACTTAATATTCAAACCGGGTTATTTAGCTAAATGGCCTTCTTAAAAATGCTTTTTAAATCCATGACATTCTGACATGTTTCTAGGTTTTTTTTTTTTTGAGAAGGGTGCCCTAGGCACAGCCTAGACTAATCCCTTGCAAATTATGACTGTAAGACATCAGCCCTGATTAAACCTCGATGGCCACAGTTGTTGTGAACGCTTGGATTCGAACCTGGGCAGATGGGATTCCACCACATCCGCAGGGCCTTAACCAGTACGCCACAATCCTTGTGGTTTTTCTAGGTTTTCTTTGTGAATGGAAGTGACATTCTTTTGTTACATTCTCAAACATATCAGAAGGTCATTTAACCAAAGGACGTGTTCAATAGAAGGGCTAATATTAGTGATCTTGTGGAGCAAAACCAATGTTGTTGATGTTTTGCGATGATTGCCAATGGAAGAAACTTGTTGCATTTATTTTCGGATAATTACGTATGTGGCGTA
Organism: Arctium minus; assembly: GCA_954870635.1. Taxonomy (NCBI): domain Eukaryota; kingdom Viridiplantae; phylum Streptophyta; class Magnoliopsida; order Asterales; family Asteraceae; genus Arctium; species Arctium minus. The sequence continues at coordinate 113,481,951 of OX941080.1, read as the reverse complement.
ACATTCAAACAAATAAGAAAAATCCCATATTTTCAATTTCTTGAAAAGTTGGCTTTCCAAATTGCTACTATTTAGAGCTTTTCAAGTTTGCCACAAGACGGACAAGAATCTGCCATCAAGATTATCTCCATTACAGAAAGAATTCCCACTTTGATTTTCTGGCGAAAGCATCAATCTTTCGGATTAAAACCTCAAAACAACTCTTGAGCAATAACAAGAAGAAATGAGTATGGGACTTACCATCGGCCCGTATGCTAAGCTAAGGTTCTGAAGACAAGTGGTGGTGCTGGTTAGTGAAGACAATCCCACATGAGTAACATTCTCACAATACGACATATTCAACGTCTGTATAAAGTACGGATTTCTTAGTTCCTTGAAAGATTTTGTACAAAAGTAAAGAAAACTGCTTTCTTATTTAAGAATGGATACCTTTAGTGACTTCCACCCTTGTTTGAGGGATACAAGACTTTCATCACCGATCCCACAACATCCTTCTAAAACCAAAATTTCAAGATATTGCAACTTCAAAAGCAAAGGCAAGCATTTCTCCGTGATCTATAAAAATTGATATGAACAAGAAAGAATGAGAATTCAAGATTGTATCAAATAAACAAAAAAACATCCTAAACGATAAGACCCACAATCACAAGTTCTCGTTTACCACTTTGTGGGTCCCATCTTATTTTTTTCGTCAAGAACCAACGCATCGTATAAAACAAAACGGATCTTCCTTCAAGCCGTGTAAATATTAAGAACTATATGTAAAATAGTGACACCAGCAACATGACCAACAAAAACACGATGAATGTAACAAAATATAGCATCCATGTCATCTATCATACTAAGCCTATCGTTACATCATTTACTACTGTTTGTCATGACATCTTAACCAAAAAAAAAATCACCACAATTAATATGGTTTATTTATTAAAACTAAAACAAAAACTTTGAAGGTTTTAACATGCTAATAACTCAAGATTTCCCTGCATACTCTCTCTATCACAAAAGATGCCCATATTTGACTTCAGAAATTCAAGCCTAACTTTTTCGATACATACATTTTCTTAGGGTTTTTTAAAGGCAAAATGTTTCTATTCTGAAGCTCTTGACGATTTTTCCTTTGCAAAGATCAAGAATTATGGGCAAATTTGAAGTAAAAAATACAAGTCATTTGAGTCTGAAAACCAAAAGCTAAGAATCCAATTGGCAAGATCATACAAACTATGCAAGCAACTAAAAATAGAAAGAAAACTGCTTTCAAATACTTGTTGAAATGCACATATTGGAAGAAAGTTAACAAACCCATCAAATAAACAACAAGCACAAATAATCAAACAAGTGATAAACACAACAATAATATTAGAAATCAATCAAAATGATTACCAAAAATAGAAAAAAGAAAAGAAGGAAAGTTTTGTATACCAGCAGATGAGAAAGATCCAAGCTTCTAATCTGCTTACACTTAACAGCAATGAAAGCCACACCTAAATCACTGACACCTAAACACCATTTCAAATTCAAAACCCTCAATTTCAAACACCCAACTGCAATACACCCAATTCCAATATCAGTCAAAGACTTGCACCTACTCAAACACAACCTTTCCAAACTCCCACAACTCGCAATAGCCGCGGCTGCAGTGTCGTTCAAATGCACAGCATTTGAGAGATCAATATCCACCAAATTAACACACTTGGAAACCAAATACGACAAACCCACATGGGTGAAGAAATTAGACCTAGAAAGATCGATGGATTTCAAGGCTTTTCCGCAAGAATTCGATACGTATGACAAACAACTATCTGGGATTCGAGGGCAGAGGGAAAGATCGAGGTGGGTTACAAATGGGTAGCGATTTAAAAGCTTTTTTAGTTGATGACGATGATTGGTGGTGGGAGGAAAGGGCTTTAAGGTTTTGCGATGACGAGATTCAATTGAATAGAATGATTTGGAAACGGAAGAGAATGATTTTCGATCAAATGGGTTTATTTGGAGGTAATCTAAGATTAAGAAAACGATTTCTTCTGCAAGAAAATCAAAAGGGTTGATCTGTGTTTCAGCATCATCTTCTCGGATACATTTTTGCTTCTTCATTTTACTACCTCTTGAGAAAAAGAAAATTATTAGTATGTATGTATGTGATAAAGAAATGAGATTCGATTTCGTTCAAAGAGCCATATAGATTAGAAAAAGAAATTCGTTTTAATAAGGTGGAGATGGTTTTTGAAGTAACCGTTTAACAGGAAAAAAGAAATAGGGTGGTTTGGTTATTGGGGCAGTTGATAACTGGAGTGGATGAATGTAGATAGAAGATGAAGGAAGGAATGGGTGCACCAGGACCACAATTACAACATTGCCCTTTCCGCATCCCTCTATCAAACAAATTGATTGATTGATTGGATAATTTTGTGCCTGTCAAGACAGAAATACCCCTATGCCAATTTTCGTTATATGTTTTCCATTTTATGCCGGAGAAAAGTCCAAAAAAACTCAATAGACTTTAGTGTTTGGAGTGATTAAGTTTTTGGACAATTTTTTGCAACAAATAAGTCCTTAGACATTTTAAAACATACTAAATAAATCCTTAGACTTTTCGAAACCTGTTAAATACATTCTTATTATTTAAAAATGTAACTTATAACCTACATAATAGGTAAAACTACAAATTAAAAGAAAAAACAAAAAAAAGTCACCTACTTTATCACCCTACAAATAAGAAAATTAACTAACATAGTCAATCTCATCAACAAAGTTAATTTTTTAAGCACTTTTCAAAGTCTTTTCTTAAAATAGTCAAAGCATATTATTTTTTTGCCTTAAAAACTGTTTTTGGCAAAAAAAAAATAGAAAACATCTTTATAATTATTTATTTAATTTACTTTATATCTTCTACCTTTTTATTTTCATTTTAACTTATTATTATATGGGAAATTAATTAAAATACCCGTATTTCGATCCCGTATTACCGAAATACCCCAAATCTCTCTCATTTTGCCGAAATACCCCTTTTTCCGGGATCGTGGCCGGGATTGACACCCATCCCGGGGTTACCTTCATCGGCGGCATGAATAGTGACCGAAATACCCCTTTTGGCCGGGATCGTGGCCGGGATTGACACCCATCCCGGGGTTAGCATCATCGGCGGCGTGAATAGTGGTTTTCCCAGCGTTAAGCCGGGATGAATAAGGGAATCCCGGCATTAGTCAGGGATGAACAGTAATTTCCCGGGGTTGGGGGCCGGGATGGAAGAGATGTTTGATCAAAATAAAATCGACGGTGGGGATTAACTTAAATTAGGTTTAGAAGTGTTCCCTCATTATTATAAAAGCATATGGTCCCCAATTCAAACCCCACCCCACACAACCACTTCCTCTCTTCTACTTCTAACTCTCTCTTCTATCTCGTGTATATCACACTCGGATTTCGACTCGAGTTATTGGAGTTTTAGCAATCTTCGATATGTCTCGTCTACTTACTTTGGTAAGTTTTCTTTTAACCCCATTGTAGTTTTATATTTTATAAAATATTTGTTGTATGTTATTTAGACTATGTGTTTGATTATACGTTTATTTTAGAGATTATGTGTTATGTTTATGTTGTTAATATGCTAGAGTATTTCGTGTTTTTTAGAGTGTTGCGTTAATTTTAGAGTGTTACGTTAATTTTAGAGGTTGCGATAATTTTAGAGATTGCGTTAATTTTAGAGTGTTTCGTTAATTTTAGAGGTTGCGTTAATTTTAGAGTGTTGCGTTAATTTTAGAGAGATTGCGTTAATTTTAGAGTGTTGCTTTAATTTTAGAGAGATTGCGTTAATTTTAGAGTGTTGCTTTAATTTTAGAGTGTTGCGTTAATTTTAGAGAGGTTGCGTTAATTTTAGAGTGTTTCGTTAATTTTAGAGAATTGCGTTAATTTTAGAGTGTTGCTTTAATTTTAAATATTTTGCGTTAATTTTAGAGTGTTGCGTTAATTTTAGAGTGTTGTTTTACTTTTAAATATTTTAGAGTGTTGCGTTTATTTTAGAGGTTGCGATAATTTTAGAGTGTTGCTTTAATTTTAGAGAGAGTGCGTTAATTTTATAGTGTTGCGTTTCATTTAGAGTGTTGCTTGATATTATATTGTATGTTTGGGGCCATTTTGGCATTATTATAAGAAGATTAAATTGTTATCTTGCTATTCTTTGGTTGGGTTGTTACATAAAGTTTTTTATTTGGTACATATTTCCAAAAACATTTAATTAAATGAAATAACGATACAGTTTTTAAACCCAACTTAAAATAAGTATTTTTGGAAAGTGTAGACAAAGTTTCATATATAGAGGTTGCGTTAATTTTAGAGTGTTGCTTTAATTTTAGAGTGTTGCTTTACTTTTAGAGTGTTGCTTTAATTTTAGAGTGTTGCGTTAATTTTAGAGTGTTGCGTTAATTTTAAATATTTTAGAGATTGCATTAATTTTAGAGTGTCCATAACTTAAATATATGGGCCCTAGACCACCTCTCCTTCCCAGCAGTGTCCATAACTTGTGCTCCACGATCTACTTCATATCGTAGTGCATCCATGTACCAGTCAAACTCCGTAACCGTATATGCTTTGCATGCCTTCCAGTAGGTCGGGCGGTGCGGTTTGTAGTAATACGTCTGTCCGCGCTTTTCACGTTCATCTCCAAATGTCGACAACATAGGGCATGAGGGGTCGATGGGTACACGACAGAAATTGCGGCACTTATTGAAGGAGACCTGTCAGACATAAACACCAGCCCTTCTGGGACTCCGATACATTCTCTCAACCTGGACAGAAACCAACCCCACTCCTCCCCCGTCTCGGACTTGCCTACTCCGAAAGCCAAGGGCACGATGTTGTTATTTCCGTCCATGGCAACCGCCAAGAACATCATACCTAGGTAAGGTCCCTTTAAATGGGCAGCGTCTATTACGATGACAGGACGCAGGTTTGCCAAAAACGTGCGGATCTGCAAATAACGTACAATTATTGTACATATACGTGGAGCAACTTTGTAAATGTTATAATTTATAATATGTAAAGATATGGCGTGTTGATATACGTACCGCACATCCAAGAGCAGCGAAACAAAACTCAAAACGTCCGTGCGAATCCGTCTTTATTCTGGTGTGTGTACCCGGATTCTTCAACTCCAAATTATATAAATACATAGGGAGTCGTTCGTACGACTCCTCGGGAGTGCCTCTCACCATTAGCAGGGCCTTGTATCGCGCACGTCATCCTTGGTGGTAACCAATATTGAGCCCGTACTGCTGGTTGATATAGTCGACGATGTCATTCGGCCGAAATGGCCTGCTAGCGTCAATAAACTTCCCTTTCAAAATGTGGCCCAAAGTCCTTCTGTTGGCCTGTCGGTGTCTGGAATTCAGTTGCGTCCTGGAACAAGTGTGCACGTCGTTCAGTTTCCTAACGACAAACATCCCTCCTTTTGGGCCCACGGACTTCGCCGACATACGCCACTTACAATTTTCTTGCTCACAGACAACCACGTATCTGCTATTGTCGGATTTATCTGTTCTAAACACAAAACCCTCTTCCAAGAACTTAATTCCGAGCTGTATGGCCATTTCCTCCTTAGTATCAAATAGTTTTCCTTCATGTATGCTTGTACCGCGATTGTAAGGTACGGGTTGGTAGGGTGGTATATTGGTCTCCGGGTTTGGAAGGGAAAGAAGCATATCAAAATAATCGTTATACTCACCAAGTGATTTATTGCTAGGGGTATATGTTTCTTCTTCTCCGTCCTCATCGGTATCGGTATTTGATCTGTCCAGATCAGATATACACGTTGTGAAAACATGGGTTTCATCATGAGCAACTCCAGCAAACCGTCTTTCTTCGTCTTCTTCTTCTTCTTCTTCTTCTTCTTCTTCCTCTGCTTGTTGTTCTTCTTCTAGTTGTGTCTCCGGAACAACATCGGGATAAGAGTCGTAAGGACGATATGAATGATCAGAATAAAGTGTGGTGTCGTAGGATTCCTGAAATTGAGAATCAGGCTCCTGTTGACTACCACCGAGATGGATTTCGTCATCACCTCCGGCATCATCTTCGTCATCACCTTCGTCGCACATCAATGTTGCCTCATACACAAAGACTTTTGGAGGTATTTCTGAATCGGCTGCAATTTGCATAAAACCAAGGATTAGTTCATTGCTGTTTAGCTCCACTAGTGAGCGATCTTCACGTTTGAACACCAACTTGCAAGTAGCAGAATCTTCGATTCCACATTTTCCCATGGCGTAATGAAAAAACCTCTTATATGTATAGATTACTAGAATCTGTACACCACGCTTTGTGTACCCAATATAATCCCACTCATTGTTGTTTTGAACCCACTGACCATCGAAACATAAATAGAGCTTAGCTTTTACAACAGGTGAACTCATCTTTCCAATTGTATGAAAAATGAAGCAATTCAAACAATGAAAGTTGAGAGAAAGAAAGAAAAATGCAATGGATGTGATGAATGTCTTGCATTATACTGATCTTTAAAGGCAAAATTTATAGCCGATTATTATTAGTTCAAGGACAAATACAATTCAATGACAAGTACAATTATTGTATGACATAGTAGAAAAAAACAGTAGAAAGAATTAGCAACAAAAACGTGAAAAACACTGGAATCACATGAAATCATAGGACCAAACCCTCTTTTTCTCAAACCCTAACCCTAAATTACCCAATCCCGGCCCCCATCCCGGACTAACGCCGAGATTTCACTATTCATCCCAGCCTAACGCCGGGATTTCACTATTCACGGCGTCTTTGAATGTAACCCCGGGATTGGTAAGCATCCCGGCCACGGATCCCGGAAAAAGGGGTATTTCGGCAAAATGAGAGAGATTTGGGGCATATTGGTAATACGGGATCGAAATACGGGTATTTTAATTAATTTCCCTTATTATATTAACACACATAATCGTATATCTATACTATATTATAAAAGAGACATAAAAAACTCTTAATTGCAACATTTTAAGTACAAAATACAACTAATTAAAGCCAATTACTTAATTTACAATTTCATAATGCTTTGGTTAATTTACAATTTCATAATGCTTTGGTACAACTAATATTTTATTATAAAGATGTAATTTATTTTACTTTTAGTTATGATCTGTTTATAAAGATAATGATACATTATTTTGTTATGTTATTATATTTAAAATTATTGATAATATATTTTAATAAAAAAATAAAACATGTAGTTTATCTCATATTGTTTATCCTGTATTTAATATGTTTATTTGCAGTTAGTTATACAAATAAAAACATGGAACTTTAATAAGTTATAATTATGTTTCATTAACTTGTAATTTTGAATTTTAACTAATATATCTATACTATATTATAAAGCATTTAAGCTAAACTCTTAAAAACTAATTTTTATGCATTAGGTATCACTTATTAATGCATATTACTTAAAATCCAAAAGTACAAATTGATTAAACATAAGTACAATTTATAAAAGCTCAGTGTTTGAATTCGTGTAACTAACTGCAGATAAGCACTTACTTTTATTTTCTAAAATATCTAAAATTTTTAACTATTGTTATAACTAACCGATAAATATAAGAAAATTCGAGATAAAACACCTTATTTTTATTTTTTATTGAATTGTGTTATCTTTTTAATTTTAAATATAAAATATCTTAAATATAGTTATCATTTAAATTAAACATTTTTTTGACCCGTAACAAAATACTTTATTATTATTTTTTTATAAAAAAACATAATTAATTAAACTAAAATATATTTTTGTTTTAAATGTAGGTTTCTCAAAATCGTAAAATAAAATAAAATAAAAAATGACTAACAAAAAGTATGAATAATGATCGAGGGTTCAAGTTCTAGATTTCAGAAACCCACTGCATTGCGAGGGTACATTTCTAGTTAACTAAAATATATAAAAAAAAAGTACGTTTTTTTTTACAAATTACATCATTATAATTGTCTTGTCAATACGTTTAAAACGAGTCTAATATTGATTTTTTTGGATTTAATCTCATATTATTAAATATCATAAATACGTACTAATTATATTTAATATTTACACTTTCTATCCTTTAAGTTATCTATATCTATAAAGGAGAATCATTGGGAGATGATGTGGCATCACCAAATCATGAGAATGTCTCCTTCCTTTTTTCTCAATTTTTGCCCCATTTCTTTTTTTTTTTCAAAACTATTTTTCTTAATTTATTGATTACCCATTAATAATTGTCTTGATCTATTAATTAAGACAATAATTGTTTTAAGTTATTATTGCCTAATACGTTTATACCATTTTTCATTTTCTTGGGGAAACCAATTGTCTTAATTTATTAATCACCCATTAATTGTCTTAATTTTATTAATTAAGACAAGACAATAAATGTCTTAACTTATTATTACCCTAATACATTTAACACTTTTACCATTGTCTTTACTTACAACAGATGATTTAGTTCTTTTTGTAACTTGATTCCCTGCCCAAGTCTGTCGGAGAAATCACATATAACGGAATCATGTAAGGGCTATATTAGGCACAATATGAATTGTGTAAAAGTCGTGTACATGCAATATGTAATTTGCTCTTCTCATGATGAGAGAGAAATCTTTGGGCCCCTCGATGATATAAATAGAGAAATGTGTGGCCACACACAATTATATTTGTTGAACCAATAGTACTTTTTTACTCAATAAATACCGGGATCGAGAAACATAATCATTGTACAAACAAGGATGAGCTTGATTTATGCCTTGATTTCAATATAAGATATCGTGTAGCAAAGGGGTATGGATATTGTTGTATCAATGGAAAGCTTGGAAAACACATATTCATTTGTCTTTGGGGGCGGTGGTGTGTTGCTAGACACATAACTACTGTATGTGTTTTATGTGCAGTGTGTAAGTGCGAGAGTGTAGGTTTTTGTATACCCATGTCACAGTAAAACACTGCTGACATCAAATGAACCTATGAGGGTCACATGCATAGACTATGTATGTCTCGAATTTGATCATGATGATCATGAACCAAATACATTACATGTTGTAATAAATAAGAGATAATTATTATTTTATAAGAGTAATAACTAAAAATTGTGTGTATAAAATGTAATTATGATAATTACATAATTTAGGCTTAATATGTATAATTAACTATTAAGCTAATAATTAATTAGGCCCAAAAGCTCAACATTGGAAAGTAATGATTTACTTGAGCCCAATGATTAATTAATTGTCAAGTTAATAATTAATTAAACTAAAAAAAGGCTTAAAGGCCTAAAACTTGTTTAAGTTAATAAGGGGTTGATCCATATATAGAAAGGGGGTTATGTAAACCTAATGATAATTAGATTTAGGGTTGAGCTAATAAAAACACTCTCATCCCCTCTCCTCTCCTTGTGGCCGTCGAACACACACAAAACCAGAGAAAATCGATTTTCTCTTGTGTAGAATATTGATTTATCGGGCTAGCAACTGTTCAGTTTGAAGCATACTCAAGTGTGGATACCGCTAGAGGATGTTTACCTTGATCTCTCGTGCTTTAGATTCGGTTACATATCGATTGAGGTAGTAATCTTTAGTAGTGAAGTCTTTAAGGATTGTGTCTTGGAGATTGAGGGAATGAAATTTCCAATAAACCTTTTCCCGATGTCTATCGGTGGATTGATGTGGTAGTCGGAATGGATTGATTAGTAGAAAACCAAGCCGGGATTCTATGTTCGAAGAAGCTGATTCGGATCCCGTTTACGGGCGATGACGCGGTGCTTGTCTACGGAAAAAGGAGGAAAGGAGTCGTTGTGGTCATCTCCATGGCACAGGAACACAAGTGCTTGGTGAAAGGGTGTTCTTCTTACTTGGCATACGTGGTGGATGCCAAGTTAGAAAAGAAGAGGCTCGAAGATGTCAAGGTTGTTCGTGACTTCCCTAACGTATTTCCCGATGACCTTCCTGGCTTGCCACCCTACCGACAAGTGGAGTTCTGAATTGATCTTGTTCCAGGGGCTACTCCTATCGCTAGAGCTCCTTACCAATTGGCACCATATGGAATGCAATAGATGATGTTGAAACTGTAAGAGCTTTTAGAAAAGGGTTTCGTGAGACCGAGATCATCGTCGTGGGGAGCTCTGGTCTTATTCATGAAGAAGAAGAAGGATGGCACTATGAGAATGTGCATTGATTACCAAGAGCTGAACAAGGTAAACGTGAAAAACAAGTACCTGCATCTGAGAATCGATGGCTTGTTTGATCAACTTCAAGGAGCGGGTTGTTTCTCGAAAATCGACCTTCTATCGGGGTATCATCAAGTGAAAGTGAAAGATGATGACGTAGTGAAAACCGCCTTTAGTACTCTATATGGTCATTACGAGTTCTTAGTAATGTCATTCGGTTTGACGAACGCATCGACAATATTTATGGACTTGATGAATCGGGTATGCCGACCTTTCCATGAAAAGTAAGTAATCGTGTTCATTCTCGACATACTAGTTTACTCCAAGAACAAGTCTCACCATGAGCGACACCTTCGGGAAGTCTTAGAAGTTTTGAGAATGGAGAAGTTGTACGCAGAACTCTCCAAGTGCGACTTTTGGTTGGAAGAAGTCCAATTCTTGGGTCACGTAGTCAACCTCGACGGAGTAAAGGTAGATTCGTATAAGATCGAAGCGATGATGGATTGGGAGCCACCCAAAATCCCGTCTGAGATACGGAGTTTCTTGGGTTTGGCCAGCTACTATAGGAGATTTATTCAAGATTTCTCCAAGATTTCTCCAAGATCGCTTCATTTATGACGGATTTAACCCGGAATAATGCGAAATTAGTTTGGACCGAGATGCAAGAGAAGGCCTTTCGGACTCTCTAAAGGAAGTTGTTTGAAGATTTGAAGACTTCGTAGTATATTGCGATGCGTCCACGATGGGTTTGGGTTGCATTTTAATGCAACGAGGCAAAGTTATTGCATATGCATCAAGGAAACTCAAGGAACACGAGAAGAATTATCCAACTCATGACTTGGAGTTAGCGGCGGTGTTGTTTGCTTTGAAATTTTCACGATACTGCCTTTACAGTACTAAGTGCACGCTTTTTACCGATCACAGGAGTTTGAAATATCTGTTCGATCAGAAGGAGTTGAACATGAAACAACGGTGTTGGTTAGAGCTATTGAAAGACTATGACTGCGAATTGCTCTACCACTCAGGTAAAGAAAATATAGTGGCGGATGCACTAAGTCAAAAGGAGTATGGTAGCGATTTCGAGCTATGCTTATGAGAATTGACTTGGTGCCGAATCTAATCAAACAGATAAAAACGTCCCAGAAGGAATCTCTACTTGAAGAAATCTCAAGAGTAAGGTGATGGTGAAACAACAAACACTTTTAACCGAAGATAGCCGTAGTTTAAAGCTATACCAAGGTCGTATTTGGGTGCCTAAGATCGGGGGTAACCGAGAATTGTTGCTAGAGGATGCACACAAGTCCAAATATGTTATCCATTCGGTAGCACCAAAATGTAAAGGGATTTGAAGTTGACATATTGGTGACCTGTCATGAAATTGGATATGGCAAACTACGTGGAAAGATGTGTGACTTGCTTGCATGTAAAAACATAATATCAACGACCATACGGGAGCCTTCAATCTTTGGAAATCCCAGAATGGAAGTAGGAGCACATTACGATGGACTTTGTGACAAAGTTGTCCATGGGACAAGAAGTGGTGTTTCTAGTAGCGGACGGGTGAGTAACACGTAAGAACCTTCCCTCTTTGAAGGATCATGATACAATTTGGGTGGTAGTGGATCGTTCGAAAAATTCTCACTTCTTGGCGATGCGAGAAACCTTGCTGATGGACAAGCTCGCAAAGTTGTATATTGACAAAGTTATTTAGAGGCACGAGATGCCGTTATCGATTGTGTCTAATCGAGATAGTCATTTTACCTCTTACTTTTGGGATGACTTACAGAAAGAGTTGAGTATGAGGGTGAAATTGAGTATGACTTACCACCCTCAAACCGATGGTCAAAACAAAAGAACCATCCAAACACTCGAAGACATGCTTAGATCTTGTGTCATCGATTTTTTCGGAAGTTGGATTCTCATATACCACTCGTGGAATTTACCTACAACAACAACTACCATTACAGTATTGGAATGACATCGTTTGAAGCGTTGTATGGACGAAATGTAGGACTCCTGTGTGTTGGCTCGAAGCGAACGAGAAACAGTTCGTCGAACCAAAAATCGTTCAAGAAATGACCGACAAGGTAAAGGGAATACGTGAACGTCTACAAGCGGCTCAATATCGGAAAAAGATCTATGCTGACAAGAAAAGAAGACCGATAGAATTCCAAGTAGGGGTGTCAAAAATAACCGAAACCGAATAACCCACCCGAACCGAATGAAATTTGGGTTAAACGGTTTCGGGTTATTCGGTTTTCGGGTTAAACGGTTCGGTTAACCGAATAAGGATCCTTATTCGGTTCGGTTTTCGGTTAATTTTTTCCTAATTCGGTTAAACCGAATAACCCAAATAACACATTCAACTAATATTTTATATATTGCATGTTTATAAAAAATAAACCTAAGACATGTTATACTATTATTATTTTACATATTTTATTGATATATAATGTTTTTTATTGGGGGTAGATAATGTTTCTTTATTAGATTACATTTTATGCTTGAATTACATCGTCGCATGAAGAAAAATAATGTCATATGGTAGAAATAGGTTTTGATAGATGGTGTATTTTACTTAATATAAGTCAATTGTTGAGTAATAATGTATGACACAATTATATATTATAAACAATAGACACTTGAGTTGAAAACATTATTTGAGCAAATGTCCAACGAAAAAATATAAATCCTTATTCGGTTTAACCGGTTACCGAACCGAATAACCCGAAACCGAATAAACCGAAACCGATTAAACCGAACCTTATTTGGTTTAGTTATCGATTAGTTTTTAAAAAGTTTGAAAACCGATTAAACCGAACAAACCGAAAACCGATTTAACCGACCGAATAACACCCCTAATTCCAAGTGGCCGACCAAGTGATGCTGAAAGCATCTCATTGGAAAGGTATAATTCGGTTTGGGAAGCGTGGAAAGCTTAGTCCTTGTTTCCTTGGACCATTCAAGATTTTGAGTAGGGTGGGATTCCAAGCCTACAAATTGGAAATGCCACCCGAGATGACTGGAATTGATAACACATTCCATGTGTGTTACTTACGCAAGTGCTCGACGGAAGAGGAGAGCGTAATTCCTCTATTGGAAATTCGAGTGGATGATCAAAATCGATGCGTTGAGGAACCTGAAGAAATTCTGGAGAAAAAGTCCAAGAGATTGCGCCACAAAGAGATCATTATGGTCAAGGTCCAGTGGAAGCATCACCGGGGTTCTAATGTTTTTGGGTTCTAATGTGACGTGGGAAGCAGAAGAGGACATGAAGAAGCGTTATCCCCATTTATTTTCGTAGCATAAGATTTGAAGGACGAAATCATTTCTAGGGTGGGAGGATTGTCACACCCTGGATTTTCCTTTGTAATTGCTTCCATTTAGCCTTAAAATCCAATTAAGAAAACAAGAATTACTTGGTGTAAGTGTTGGGGGAATCCCATGTGAGAAAACCGTCGAAATAGCTAGGATTGGGATAAAACAACACATTGGGCTACCTTCCCCGCAACTTGAAGTCGCATGGGAAGCCGCGCAACTCGCTGTGGTTGTGACTAGCTTAGCACATGATCTTCCCCGTGGCCTCAAGTTGCGTGGGAAGTCGCGGGAGTGTCCCTGGAAGTTTTTAAGGTCGGATTTTGGGGCTTCTTAGGGGAGACTCTCATTTACTCCTCTCCTCATTGATTTCCTTTCTCTCCCACTTCATTTATTGTGGTTGGAAGTCTTTTAGAGCTCATCTCCAAGGATTTCTATGAGTATTGGCACTACAAGCTAGGATCTCAACTCTAGGGTTTTGGTTAATTTCTAGGTTTTCATCAAAATCTAGTGAGGTGAGTTCATCCTACATCTTTTCTAAACTTTATACATGTTAAAATGTTGTATCTATGTTTCTTAAGTCTTTATTTCTGTTACTACTCCTTTTGGTTGGTTTTGGAAATCTAGGTCAAAACCTAGGGTTTTGTGGATTTTGAATATTTTGATGAAATGATTAAGGAATATGATTTTATATACATAGATGATCACTACTTTGCATTTTGATGAGTTTTGGACCCCAAATATGTGTTGGTGATATTATTGGTTTTATTGACAACATATGGATTTTTCTCACTTGATGGCTTCTTGTACATAATTGATTATAGCTTTGTGTAATAGAATGGTACACTTTAAAGGTGTGAAATTATAAGACTATAATTTAATGGATCCATAGGCATAATAGTCGACTTTGTTGATGGAATGGGGTAATTATCCCCACATCTTGGCTAGACACGTGAACCATATCACCGGGGGACTCGAACTATAGACCGTGGGTGGTTGAACTCGATGAACGTGTGACCCGTGACATTTGATTTCTAGCGAATGAACATTTCTTAGTTCATTGGGGGATTCGAAATATAGACTGTGAGTGGTTGAACTCGATGACCAATGTTACTTTAATAGAAGCTCTATAATATTGTAATGTGATTTACTTTCGTGTTTCGTCACTGTCAATGGTAAATCGGGTCTCCCCCGTCATTTTATGAAATTCCATGTCCTTCCAAGGATGAAAGAAGTTTGAAATATGTGACATAATCGTATTAAATCTATGCTTTGATTTTAATGCTTTATAGCTTTATTTTAAAATTGTTTGGACTCACTAGGCATTAAGCCTAACACTTTCTCAAATGACATGTATATCAAGTTCTCTTAGCAGCAGGGCTCCTAAGGTGTGAGCGGAGCAACTAGTTGCTATAATGGGAATTTTTGGAGTTGATAGCTTTTGTTAGAGGTATTGCTCGAAGATAGCATTCTTTTGGTGATGATAGCGACACCTGTAACACCCCGAATTTCGTTTGGTTTTGTGTTGATGAAAGAAGGAAAAAGGGCTGCCTGCGCTGGTCTACAGGGCGCACAGGTCGTGCGTCCTCCTTTAGAAAGAACGCACGGGTCGTGCGCAAGGTCAGGAGCGACGACAGTGGGCTACGCACGGGTCGTGCATTGTGCCAGGGGCTACATCAGCGTGGGTTTAATGAGACTTTTTCCCCCAAAACTCATTCATTTCTCATTTCATCTTTCAAGTCTCTCTCTCTCAAACCTCCTCCCTCCTCATTTACTCCTCTAGGGTTTCTCCAACCACCAATCATCCCATTTATTGCTTGAATCAAGTGTTCCATTCAAGGTTTCGGGTTTGAAGCTTCACCTCCATTGTCATCTTCTCCAAGAGGTCCAACCTAGCATTTTGGGTTTTCTTCTAAAACCTACTTGGTGAGTTCCTACTATCATTTTACAAACTTTATACATATCAAAGGTTACATTTTGAACTCCTATATATCTCCATGGTTTTTGATCTAAGTTTATGGCATTTTGACCTAACTTGAGTTTTGGGATATTTTAGGGTTCCTAATCATTTTCTTGAAATGTAAAGGGTTTGATCTTATTGAAAGTAAAATGGAGATTTACTTGCACATTTATGTGATTTACCGGAATGAATGGATATAAACTCATTTTATGATTTTCGTTCTTATCAGCAGTTAAACTTGATAAAGGCATTTTGGTCAAAAATGTTTTTGGAAGTTATATGTTTAGCTTTGTTTAGTCACACATGTTATTGTGACAAGTTTAGACTATTACTAGTGGATCCCTAGGTTTTGAGTCGACTTATATTATTGGGATGTCTTTTCCCCATTTTGTAGCTATGGATGCATTTGATCCTCGGGGGCCTTTATGGTACGGTTATGTGAGACCGGTTACTAGTCATGGATCAAATGTAGTCCTAGTGAACGAGTATGACTTGGTTTCCTCGGGGGCCCTCCCTCACATCTTAGTACGTTCCGAAGTGTTCGTGGCCATGGATTCCAAGTATTTAGCTCACAACTCGTGTCGTGGCCTACTTTTGTGTTTCGTCACCACCCTTGGTAAATCGGGTATCCCCCGTCATCGCGAGATGAGCTTTTGGTCCGATTGTCCTTTCTTGATACAGATCTTCTTTTGTGAACTAAAATTCTTGAAAAGATTTACTTATGTTACAATTGTTTATATCTCTTGAAATCTATAAACTGTATGTTCTCACTAGGCTTTAAGCCTAACACTTTTTCTCAAATGATATGTATAACAGGTTCCCTTAGCGGTGGGGTGTCATGGTCGTGAGTGACGAGCATGTCTTAGAGGCATTTTTGAGATGACTTGTAGTCGTTGTTGGGCATTGTTTAAGTCCCATCTTTTGGTGATTTTGGATCGACAACCGATGTAATCTAGATAGATGTATTTAGATTAGTTTGTTGTTGATTTCCATATCCGTTCTCAGGTTTTGTAAAGGTTTAGTATTATACCCCTTTTTGGGAGTTTTATACCAAGTGCGAAGTCATATTGCCTATATTTCCAAAGTTTTAATTCACTCTGATTTTTAGGGTGTTACAACACCCGTTTATAATCTAAACTTAGACTAGCTTAGATTAGTAGGTTGTTATTTATCATCCTTATTTATTTGGTGTAAATGCTTCACAATTTCCCCATGTTGGGTGATATTATCTATATAGATGTCAATTCCTCATTTAAATCCAAGTTTAAATTTTACCCTTATTTTAGGGGTGTTACACTATGCGACTTGGTTGATCTTGGCCTCCAATCTTCCCACTCATACACTGAATGAAGTGTGAGAAGAGATAGTTCCAGGCAGCAGTCATTCGGTTCTTCTCAATTTTTGTGATGGTCTTCACTAAAACACCATCCTTTGTGGGCCAATCTTAATTGATGTCATCCAGAAATGAGATGATTTCAACAGCAGTTGGTTCAGGTTTGTAATACTCGGATCTGAAATTTTATTAAATTTTGGAAGTTGGGTGAAAAGTTAAACGAGACCCAAAGTTCAGGGGGGTTATTTGAAACTTTGGTTATATATAACCTTAATCCTTTGTAAAGTATGTTCATATCACAATCTGATAAAGAAAAGTTAGACTGACTTAGAGAAAGAACAGAAGCGAAGGCAGAGAAAAAATTGTGAAGGATCGATCCGTTTTTGTCAAATAGAGGTATGATTCTAGCTTAATACTTCTATCTGCATGTTATAGTCGGCAAATAGACTTGTTATTCAAGCTTTTAACCGTATATTCGATCGATTTATAAGAGTTGAAGTTTCTCGGTTCTTCTGTAAAAGTAACCGACTCTGTATAAATATCGGACCGGAACGAAGTTTTTGACCGGTAAGAGTATTCGACCGGTATGTTGTTCGACCGGTAAGGGTATTCAACCGGTAAGGGTATTCGACCTGTAAGGGTATTCGACCTGTAAGGGTATTCGACCGGTAAGGTGTATTCGACCGGTATTATGTTAACTGGTCGTGGTGTTGACCGAAGTGGTTTTGACCGGATCGCACGGTGTGTTGAATTATTTAGAAAAGGAAAGATTTTAGTTGCAAGTTAGCTTATCTTCGTATTTTGATACCATCGTAGGTGGTGTTAACCGTTAGAAGACCGAGGTTAAGCAAGAAGAAGCTGAGGTGAGTCTTTCAAACTAAATCTTTTATGATTTTGACAGTTATTTGATAAATGTGGGTTTTATAAATTGCACGTTTATAGTATTGAAAGTTATACAGGTTTATTGAAAAAGATAGATTTAATCAGTTTGGCATGTTTATGCTCAGTTTATATAAACTTGTTTTATATATATAGTCAAGACTAAGTGTATGCATACATTTGAGTCAGAAGTTTAACCTAAGTCGGGAAGTGTGACCCGCCTGCTCGTACCGGGGAGTGTGGCAAATGGAACATAAGGTCCATTCTCGATGTAGTGGGGAATAGTAGGATCTACACCTTCCAAAAATAAGGTCATACGTTGTTTTCTAGAGACTAAAGTTGTCTCGGCTAAATCGTGGAGGTTTTGCAAGAGAACCATTATCTTAATAGTTGTTGTTTGTGTTAAGAGCCATGTTGAATAGCAAGGAAGAGATTAATCAGAAAAATTTTTAGAAGAAACACCTTTCTGATACCACTTGTTGGTCCCAAAGAGGTTCTACATGATATCACAGTTTGTAGAGGGGAGGGGGGTTGAATACAAATATATCATTTTTACTTTTTAATTTTTTAATCTAAACAAAATTTACAAATTGTTGCGGAATAAAATAAGGTAAAACCTAATCTAAACAATCTATGAGAATCACTAAGTTTCTTGCACAAGAAAAGATAAGAACAAGAGAGAAGAGAGTTAGAAGCAGAATAGAAGGCTTAGCAAAGAAGAGGAGTCTTCTCTGCTAATTATACCCATTGCATTTAATGTAAGTCAGAGGCTACAATCCACGTGTCATTAGATGAGTGGATACATGTCCTTGTACTTTTATTTTAACATGTTTTAGCCACATGTGAATAGTAGGTCAGATAGTTGGAAGCATAATTGTAGACAAAAAAACAATCGTACTATTGTACTTTCGTCCTTTAGAGGAAGACTCTTTGATCGGTGGTAGCTTGATCGCTAAGAGGCTTTTCAGGTATCGTTGAGTCTTGGTTAGATTTTCACACAATGTAGATAACCTTGGTCTCACTAAATACCGCTTCAGATCATGAGTAGATTATCTCTATCTTCAGCTATTTCTTTGATGTCGATGAAGGTTCTTTTGGTGTGAGGTATTGTCTTTGGGAATCACTTAGGTTGACAATTACAGTATGTGTTCAACGATCATTGAACATGCTCAATACTGATTGTTGAAATTGAAATAAGTAAACTAATATAGTCCTAAGTAATTTTTACTAAGTACAAGGATCATTATCAAATCACTGAGAGAGTTTGGGTCAACAGGTTGTATGTTTATGTCCCTATTTTTCATTATTTATGGATATGGGCTAGTCGGGGTTTCACGGTTACTTTATATATATATATATATATATATATATATATGCACGTTTGTTTATTTATTTTCCACTGTGTTATGTGATCCCGTTGAAACCCTACAGAAACTACTTGTGAGTACTTGACTATTATGTGATGCTGAATCTTGACTTTTGTGAGTACTTGACTATTTCACTTGTGCTACTGTTTCACTCGTGTACCTTTCATGGATTTACTCAAGTGATCAAAAATCGCTATTATATGACGTTGAATCTTGGAATTTACTCAAGTGATCAAAAAACACTATTGTTCAAAAACTATTATGTTGTAATTTGATTGTTATGTTTTTGCTTATTCTAGATCTTGAACAAGTAATGTTATGCTTGTTTGGATTATGAAATGTTGTTTTGAACTAGTAATATTGAGTATATAGTTATATTTGTAAAGTAATTGTTTTATTTTTATGTTTACCAAACAATTATATTTCATTTAGAACTAAATCATATAGAGGGTTAAAATGGTAATTTGTTGTCATTCAGATTGTCTATTCAGAACAGTTACTAAACAACAATATTTCATTATGCACTATATCATACAAAGCTTCTTAAGCATTATGAGCACTTAACCATTCTGCATCAAACCATTCATCAACTGCCAAACAACCCCAAAGTGCATCTTCTTTTGCTACTGACGGAAGTTGTTTCCCTGAAACTTCTCCACCTTTCTAGATTTTCAGGTCATGTCTTGAACAGATTCTTCCCGATTTACCATCTTTAGTGAAAACATAAATTATTGCAT
Source organism: Arctium minus (assembly GCA_954870635.1). Taxonomy (NCBI): domain Eukaryota; kingdom Viridiplantae; phylum Streptophyta; class Magnoliopsida; order Asterales; family Asteraceae; genus Arctium; species Arctium minus. Next base: position 113,462,185 of record OX941080.1, on the reverse strand, counting down.
TCGAATGTTAGGGTTTTTAGGGATTGGAGATGATTCGCGAACCGGATAATCTATTTGAATCGTGAAAAGTTCGCCTTTCGAATACAATAATTCGATCCTTATTGCCTTAGGTATCACAAACTTCGTATTGGGATAATCTAAGAGAAAACTATGATCTTAAAGTCTGCAAGATTGAGTCCTTATATGCACCCAGATTCTCGTTTACATATTTATGAGAGATCGACGATTATGAGCAGTTAAAATGGTTAAGACATAATTAGTTGATAGTTACAACTGTTAACGGATAAGATTTGAAAGCGATTACAACTGAATCGGAGTCAAAGGCAACAACAAAATAGGTCCAGAGCTCTGATCATAAAGATCATAGGCTTTGATCACACGGAACAGAGGTCCTGAAGGTCCGGAGGCCAGAGGCCCTGATCCTCAACACTTAGGAAAATCAGCAAAGACTCAGAACTCTAAGCATAAGGCTTAGAGGCTCTAATTACACCGTCTCTGATCCATGCTTAAGTCAAAATATTACAAAATTCGAGAACAATTTCAAGTAGGTTTCCAACCTTTTGAAATTCGTCTAAATCATCCTGAAACTAAAAATCCCTAAGTTATACTCTACGCTAAGGGCAACTGTCCCTAGGACTCCGCAAGGGGGTGCGATCCCTTAACTCCCTTTATGGTGATCTAAGGTGATAGAGACAAAATTTGTGAGTGTCCACTCCGCACCTCCTAACTCACTTATGTTAGCTTTATCACCAAATAGATCTCACGTAAATCATAATCGCACTTAAATGATTGATGACACTAAAATCACTAACATTTCTTCTACAAGTTTTGTTCTTTTTTACTTTTTGCGCACACTTTACATAAGTTGGAGGAACTTCAAAGGAACGGGTCCCTTTATCCTTTGGAGTGGAAGACCTGTCTGTATAAATCCAACCCTTCCTAAATCTTTACTTTTTAAATGAGATATACTAAATTTATTTAGTTTGTTTTCTTTTAGATCCTCTTCAACAACTATGCTAAAATAAAGAACAGAAGAAAGAGATTATGGAAATTTTTAAAATTTGCAAAATTTTCTAAACCTAAGAAAAATTAATAATATTTTAATTCTTTTCCATCAACAAAATGCATTGGAATTAATTGTTTAGAAGAATAAAAAATATTTTATTAACTGTATTAAATATTATAATAACATAATTAATGTCAGATTTTTTTTTTTTGGAAAGGCCCAGCTGCTAAAGCGTGCAGCCCTGAGTTTATCCTTAGTGGCCAGAAGTGCTGCTAGTGGGGCTCGAACCCGGGTTGAGCGCTATGAACTCCCCAAGCCTTTACCACCACACCACAGCCCGTGTGGTTAATTAATGTCAGAATTGTTGAAATAGAATAGTTGGTGGAGTTAAATGTAATTGTTTTAAAGATTTTGACTTTTAATATTTTATATTAAAATATTTATAACTTCTAGACTTGAAATTCCATATAAGTAAGATTGTAAACGAACACGAACGAAGGCTTGTTCGCGTTCATTAATTTCGTTTAACTTAACTGGACAAACGAACAAATACGAACGGTAAACGAATGATTTTTTTTATGTTCGTGTTCATTTATGTTCGTTCGTTAAGATGCTAAATGAACATAAGCGAATGTAAACGAATGAACTTAAACAAACATAAATGAAAAAAAACAAACAAACAAACAAAGTGAACAAAAAACAACCATTATTACTCAACATTTCATTCCTCTAAGATAACATAACAAAATGTAAAAACCGTATAAACTTAGCAGGGATAAAAAAGAAAGCATTCTAAAGAACTTAAAACTATTGATTTTATACATGATGGTCATAATATATATATAGAGGAAGGTTCAAACCAGAACGCTAACTATTTAAGAAAACAGCAAAAAACAGCAGACCATGTACAAAATTATATGTGATTTTACATTAACCTGAAAAAAGGGACGGGGGCGACTTTGGGCGCGACCTAAAGTCGCATGAATCATATATGATTTTGTACATGAATCATATATGTTTTTGTATGTACTTGTTGTTTTCGTGTTTTCTTAAATATATGTTGTTTTTGTATGAACCCACATCTCTATATATATAAACGACAAACATATCTATACTATATTATAAAGCACGGATAAAAAACTCTTCAATACAAATTATTAGGCACAATGTACCATAATTTTATGCAAGATTTTAAAAATCTCTTAATTTACAAGTATCAAAGCACAAGATACATATTACTACTGCAGGCTTCTAACACCCACCAATTTGGTATGTGCAGGACCTTCCTTTTATGCATATTTTTCCATGTATCATTATTAATTAATATATTATATTACTATAATTTTATTTTAATTATATTATTAAATATATAATTGGTTATTTTTTCTAGATGTCATTAAAATATATAAGATAATCATTGAATTCTAACAAAATATTTAACTTTTTTATATAAAACTATTATATTATTAAGTCTAAATTAAACAAATTTATAAAAAAAACATTATCACTTTCTCAAAACCATCCAAAATCGTACTGTAAATCGACAAAAAAATAAAATGAAATATTAAAATCGTGATGTATCTCGCTGCATTGCGCGAGTACGCTTCTAGTATAAACATAAAAATAACATAAATAAACAAGGATTCACGAGCATAATTCATTCGTTTATTAAACAAACATATAAAAATAAAAAAAACTTTCCATCGAACGATTCGGTAGAAGTTGGGTTCATTTACAAGCTTACATATGAAAAGTCAAAAGTCTTCTAGATGGTTCACCAAGGGTAAGAAGGTCATTTGAAGAAAAATGATAGAGCCGTACGCGTAAGGACAGAAAGCGACGGTCTTAGTTGACGGGGTTATTATGGGAACACAAAAAGTCGCTCTCAAAAGATAGGCCAAGTTCCATTCGGTGGAGCAAGTATGTGAGGAAGGTACGTTTCCTTTTTATTTCCTAATTGATATGAACACTTTCCCTAATTCACATTAACGTACTTCATCTTTTCTATATTGTCACTTTCTCCCCCTAATTTCACCCTACTTTCTCTTTTTTGTACTCTTTGTATCCTAAGTATAAAGTTTCACATTATATAAGCTCTCATTACTTCATATATATTTTTTTCAAGTCTTCTTAAGGGGCTGTTTGACAGTTGCTGAACGGTTTGCTGCAAAATGATTAATTGGTCAAAATGACTAAAAGACTCTTATCATATAGTGTAAAATAAAATATGGTTGTTTGCTAATTGTTTATAATGAAATTAGGGCGCTGAATGGTTAAGGGAGGACCAAGATAATCATTCAGAGGGTTTTGGAACCATTAAGAGACAAACATTTTTTTTTTTGCCAAACAAGATTCAGCTCTTAGCGATTCAGATGTTGTCTCTTAATAGAACCATTAAGAGGTAAACAAACAACCCCTTTTATGTTTTTAGCGTGTGTGGGTCGTTTTTCTTGATGATTGCCTCGTTATGTTTTGTTACATCTTTTTACTATTTTCTCATACGTTTAAACATTGGTTTCTAATGATGTTCGGTCTAGGCTTCTCAGCTTGACTTTGAAGCATTCTCCTAATTGTAACAACCTAAACTTTCGGAAACAAAAAATAGAATAACTTTAATATAAAAGGCAACGCCAAAACGGCCCATGTCAACAGTAAAAATATCCAAAGTTTGCAATAAGACAACCTAATACACAACTGAGAATACGCGACAAATAAAAACTAGAATGGAAGTCTTCTAAAACTAGCTCCCCGCTCACATCTTCTCCTTACCCTTATTCGCCTTCTCTACTTCACGTCTGCCTGAAAAGGTTTTAGTTTTAAAAAAGATATGGTTACACCGAAGGTCTAGTGAGACCCCTCTAACAACAGTTCAACAACAGAAATATAGAATGGATTTATAATAACATAACCAATTCAGTTATAAACAACTCAACACTTACAACCATGCTTCTGGCACACACTACCGTCACCTGAAGGTGACGGCGTGTCTGACTCATATTGCCTTAACTGGGACACCCCCCCCCCCCCCCGATATGAGTTCAGGCGGGACACCCCCCCCCCCCCCCGACTTTGACCGTACTCGCTTTCAATAATGTATGCATACATTTGACCAGCATCGAAAGGATAATAAACAGTTGATAATGAATCTCACATGTATAAAGCTCGCATAATAATAAATTGCTTTAAAAATAAACTTACACATGCCTTTAACCACTTTAAGATTGAAAGCGTTTAGTTAGAAAACTCACCTTTGGTCATTGGTTACTTCTTCACTCTAGCGATCTCATAACCCACGATAACATCGATAACTTGGTAAGACACTCCCCTTAAACTCGCTAACTAGAGATAGAGACGGACGGTTACTCTCTCTCTCTCTCTCTCTCTCTTTCGAGTAACAATGTCTCTTAAACTCGAACTACAAACACTCAAGAAACACCAGTTCCCCTGTGAAGGCTACTGGACAAATGACCCTTTGCCCAAACCCAACCGATTTCCGGTTCGAAGGAGGATCCGGGTAACTCCAGGTTCCTCCCGGTATGCTCTCTCCCCCGGGCGCCCTGACTCCCGAGGTCCCCCGCCTGGGTCCCACACCCGCCTCCCGTGTCTAGCACATCCTGGGCTTCCCCGACTCCCGGGGTCACGAACCGGGTTTCACCCAACTCCCGGGATCACCCGGTCAACAAGTCCCAGGGTCACCCGGTACCCAACCTCTCGGGATCACCCGGTCAAACGAGCCCCGGGCTCTCCCGGTTACAACCACACCCAGGACTTCCATCAACTCCCGGGACACCTGTCTCCCGGGTTTGCCCAGTCGAGCTGCTCCCAATACATAACACAAAGGCGATTAAGGGTTTAGAGCGAACCCAGAATCACCGAACCAAAACAAAACCTCTTTAATCAAAATATTTTAATTACCAACCTTAAGGGATTAGGACAACAAATCATCCATAACCAAACCCATTACCAACTAATTCCATTAAGACGATCTTAAAGAACAACAAGGAGGATTCCCATCCATTTCTTACATAAGAACCCAACTAATGAATAATCAGACAACCACAAAGATAAAGGATGATAAGTATGAAGGTTACCTTGATGATTGATGTAGAACTCCTTCCTTAATCCACAGTTTCCTTTGCTTTCTTCCCCAAATCGCCTTCACGTCTCTCTCTCTCTCCCTCTCTATTATAATTCTCAGCCGCCAAGAGCAAATGAGGAGGATCCCTAGGGTTAAAACCTTCTTACTCTAGAAATTACAACTAGCCCCTCCAACTTTGGGCTTTGCTAAAATTTTCACCCAACCTCTAAAATTAAACACCTAAACCCGGATATTACACTAATGTTGCTCTTGCTATACATTTCTGGAACCTTCCCTAATAGTTGTGTAACACCCTAAAAACCAGAGTGAATTTGAAACGCGAAAACTGGACAAATAAACATCAACACTTGGTATAAACCTCCCAAAAAGGGAAAATGTACTTAACCTTTACAAACCTGAATACTGATATTGAACTCAACAACAAACTAATCTAAACATAACCTATCTATATTACATCAGTTGTTAATCCAATATCACCAAAAGAATGGGACTTAAACAATTGCCCAACATCAATACTAGTCATCTCAAAAATCCCCGAGACCAAGCTCGTCACTCAAGCCCTTAGCAACCCACCGCTAACGGGAACCTGTTATACACATCGTTTGAGAAAAAGTGTTAGGCTTAAAGCCTAGTGAGAACATAAAGTTTATAGATTTCAAGAGATATAAACAATTGTATCATAAGGAAATCTTTTCAATAAGGTTTAATTTTCAAATGAAACCTTTGCCACAACCGGGCCTTTTAAATGTAAACTCATCATACGATGACAACGATAACCAGTTTTTACCAAGGATTGTAGCGTAACACAAAGTAGGTCACAATCCGAGTTATGAGTCGAAATACTTGGAATCTATGGCCACGAACTACAAAGGTCCGTACTACGATGTGAGGGAGGGCCCTCGAGGAAACCAAGTCATACTCGTTCACTAGGACTACCATATGACCCATGGCTAGTAACCGGTCTCACATAACCGTACCAAATGGCCCCCGAGGATCACATGCATCCATAGCTACAATTTAGGGAAAATATGATCCATGGCTAGTAACCGGTCTCATATAACCGTACCAAATGGCCCCCGAGGATCATATACATCCATTTACAAAGAGGGGAAAAGACATCCCAAATATAAGTCGACTCAATACCTAGGGATCCACTAGTAATGGTAAAGACTCGTCACAACAACATATATGACCAACCATAGATAGTCATATGGTATAAAATAACATTTATAAACAAAATGCATTTTCATGTTTAACTTCTGGTAAGAATGAAAATCATCAAAAATGAACTTTAAACATTCTTTCAAGTAACCCACATAAATGTGCAAGTAAAACATCCTCTTACTTTAAATAAGATGAAACCCATCATTTTAATCGAAAATGATCTGGAACCCTAAAATCTCTCAAAACTCAAGTTATCAAAATGTAGTAAACTTAGATCTGAAACCATGGAGATATATAGAAGTTCAAAATGTAAGTTTTGGCATGTATAAAGTTTAGAAAAAGGTAGTAGGAACTCACCAAATAGGTTTCAGAAATAAAACCCGAAAACCAGATATCGACCACCGAGAGAAGACGAAACTTTCTATACCGAACCCTTGCTAGAAGCACTTAATACTAGCAATTTATGGACCCTTGAAGATCCAAAGAAAACTTAGAGAGAGAGACAAGAGAGAGAGAAGAAATGAAGAGAGAGAGATATATATATATAGAGAATGAGATATTTGTTGGCTGAAAAGCCTTAAGTCGGCCAGGCAACTACGCGGGTTATGCCGCGACTTCAACTCGCGGCATAACTCGCCCGTGTCCCTCAAACCCAAACTATCCAGTGGGTTTCGCGGGTTGTGCCGCGACCTCAAGTCGCGGTGCAACTCGTGTGGTTCACTGTGGTTAATCCAAAACCATCAAACTTCAAACTCAAACTCCAAACTAAACGCGGTGCTAACGACAACGCTTAAACACAAGAGTAACAAGATTACATAACTGAAATCCGGGGTGTTACAATCCTCCCCAACTTGGGAATGATTTCGTCCCCGAAATCCCAACTATACAAAAAGATGAGGATATTTTCGCTTCATATCCTCTTCAGTTTCCCACGTCACATTGGCTCCCCGATGATGCTTCCACTGCACCTTGACCATAGTGACTTCTTTGTGACGCAACTTCTTAGACTTTCTCTCTAAGATGGCGTCAGGTTCCTATACACAACGGTTACCCTCGTCCACTCTTAACTCTGAGAGGGGAATGACGTTTTCTTCCTCCGCCAAACACTTCCGAAGGTAACAAATATGGAACGTGTTGTGGATTCTGCTCAACTCTGGCGGCAGTTCCAATTGGTAGGCTTGCAAACCCACCCGCTTAAACACTTTGAAAGGTCCAAGGAAACGGGGACTCAACTTCTCACGTTTTCCGAACCTGATAATGCCCTTCCAAGGAGATACCTTAAGCAACACACGGTCGCCCACTTGGAACTCCATTGACCGCCTCTTCTTATCGGCATAGCTCTTCTGCCGATCCTGAGCCGCTTTCAACCTTTCACGAATGCATTTGACCTTATCGGCCGTCTCTTACACGATTTCAGGTCCGGCGAATTGTTTCTCTCCCTCTTCAAGCCAACACACGGGAGTTCGGCACTTCCGCCCGTACAATGCCTCAAAAGGTGCCATCCCAATACTCGAGTGGTAGCTATTGTTGTAAGCAAACTCCACCAAAGGTAGGTGAGAGTCCCAACTACCCCCGAAATCGATGACACAAGACCTCAACATGTCTTCCAACGTTTGGATCGTTATCTCGCTTTGCCCGTCGGTCTGTGGATGGTAAGCCATACTCAACTTAACTCGTGTACCAAACTCTTTCTGAAACCCATCCCAAAAGTTCGAAGTGAACCGACTGTCGCGATCTGACACGATCGACAAGGGTATTCCATGCCTCGAGACCACTTCATCGATGTAAAGCTTCGCTAACTTGTCGGTAAAGTCTCGCGCATAGCCAAGAAGTGAGCGCTCTTAGTCAATCTATCGACTATTACCCAAATGGTATCGTGACCTCGAAGAGTTTTAGGCAACTTCGTCACGAAGTCCATGGTAATGTGTTCCCACTTCCACTCGGGAATCTCTAAGGACTGAAGACTCCCATACGGACGTTGATGTTCGGCCTTAACTTGCGAGCACGTCACACAACGCTCCACACAACGCGCCACATCAAGCTTCATTACTGGCCACCAATAATGCAACTTCAAATTCCTGTACATCTTTGTACTTCCTGGATGAATGGAATACTTGGACTTGTGAGCATCCTCAAGCAATAGATCACGGTTACCCCCAACTTTGGGCACCCACACACGACCGCTGAAATCCGGGGTGTTACAAGTTGGTTTTCTCTCCCTCTTTCCCCCTTCTATTCTTCTCCCCTCTTTGTTGCTTTGAGTTTTGCTTTTTTCTAGTAGTTGCTTGGTTTAGCTTCCACCCGAGTGTTGCCTTGGTTTTACCTTTCTATCAAAGAATTAAAAATAATAAAAAAATTGTCTTTTTTTTCTTGAGCGGAGGGGCCGTCCTCTCTGTATAAAAAAACTGGTTTCCAAGGTTCATCTATAAATTCAAATTCTTGGTAAATCACTCATATGACAACTATTTCTTTTATACATTAAGATTCAAGTTGTTGTAGTGAATAATTAGAGGCTTTTAAATCACTTTCTTTGTAAAGCTTTTAGTAATCTGTTCGAAATCAGCATGTCAATCTCAATTAACTTGTTATTTTATTGCGTCAATGCAAATATCCAAATTCAAATATCGAGTCACATCTCTTTTAGGCTAAGGCCGATCCTAATATGACCGGTATTTTGCTTAGATCAACCATAATAACAACCCTTGAGCTTCAAAGGAACATGTCCCTCTTGTTCTTCCTATAAAAATTGATGACACATCATTTTTTAATGAACCGATCTAAGAGCTACAATCGATAAATACACAAAGTTTAAAGAGATTCAACTTATTAAACACCAATATTCCTTGTTATTGCATCATTTAGTAAAAAGGAGAACTCATATTGCTTCTACTAAACAACACCTAAGAATTACTTTATGTTTACCACGATACTTACAAGGTACACATGTTGAGATACCGAAGAAGGGTTTGCTAATTTAGAAGATATTCACAACAAAGTAATTGCAGTGCATATTTGCCATAGTTTTGTACTTTATTAGTGAAAATGTTAAAAGGAAAACATGAGGGACTTAATATGAAAGTATGGGCATATGTGTCTTTCTAACAAAAAGTTGATAGAGAAAATAAATAGATTCTAGTGATAAGCTGGGTGGGTGTTAGCCTTGGAATAATACCAAATAGAAAGTGCTATTATGCATAGAAAAGCATCCAAAAAGGGAAATAAAATTAAAATTAACATGGTTATTGGCAAAAAAAAATTAAATAATTTTCCTAATAAAATTTAGAGAGCTTGGCATAAATGGCCAAATCACGGAGAGAGATTGGCCTCTTAGTCATCCCTCTCCCTGACTTGTAAAAATGTCCAAAGGGGCGCAAATGGAGTCCCAAGGGCGCAAATGGAGCCCAAGGGCGCAAATTGCGTCCAAGACTCCAATTGTGTCTTGGACGTAATTTGCGCCCTTGGGCTCCATTTGCGCCCTTGGGACTCCATTTGCGTCCTTTGGGACTCCATTTGCATCCCTTTGGACATTTTTGCAAGTCAGGGAGAGGGATGGCTAAGAGGCCAATCCCTCTCCTAGATTTGGCCATTTGAGCTAATTTTACTAAAATTTAATAAATATTTATTTAGTAAAATTTAATGCAACCCATCTACATGGTGCAACCCCTCTATCCACCACACATTTTATGTAATTAAAAAAAGAAAAAAAGATAAAAGTAAAATGTGTGGTGGATAAAAGGGTTGCAAGGGTTGCATCATGTAAAATGTTGCATAATAACTCACCCCTATATATATATATGTGTGTGTGTGTGAACGATGATGCGAGGAGTCGATCAATTTACGAAAAGTGTGAAATTACATGTGATACAAAATGTCAAGAAGGATGTATGCAATTGGTCAACGTGCCGGCGTCGCAGGTGCAATGGCCGGTTAACACGTCGTGTATATATCTCACATATGATTTTACTTTATAATCATATGTGAGTTGATTATTTCTCATTCTTCTGGTATGAATCCGTCTATATATTATATATATATATATATATATATATATATATTATTTTATTAATAAATATAATTAAAATGGAAAAATAGGAAAGGCCGTACTTATGAATGGGTGGCAAGTACCAACCTTACCCTGATAAGAACGGAAATGAAATTGAATGGGGGACAAAAAAACAAATGTCCAGTCTCTTTCACAATTAGGTTTTGGTGGGGGAGGTCTCAACCAAACAACACCTTTTTCTTTTTAATTTAAAATTTTCTATTTAATAAATATAACGTCATTTTTATTTTCTATTTATTTTTTTATGTAATAATATACGGATTAAATTATTTCGCATTATCATATTTTATTATAAGTCATATTATTTTTTCAAAAATAAAATATTTGTGTAATTTAAATATATGTTTTGATCTATAATAATTCGATCAATTAAAAATAAAACATGACCCATTTCCAATTTAGAGTAAATTACATTTTTGGTCCCTGTGGTTACCACTTATTATCAACTTTAATCACTCTTTTAAATTAATTACAGTTTTAGTCATTATAGTTGCCAATCTATTTCATATTTGACCCCTTTGACTAATTTTTATTAAAAAAAACCCATTAATTCAAGGACCTTTTAGTCTTTTTAACATTATTTTAATTTTCAATTATTCTTGTTTAAGTTTTTCATAGTTTCCGTACCCGCATTCTTTAAGATTTCTTTTATAACATTTATTTAATATATACTAGAAACGTACTCGCGCAATATAGCGAGATACATCACGACTTTAATGTTTCATTTTATTTTTTTGTCGATTTACAGTACGATTTTGGATGGTTTTGAGAAAATAATAATTTTTTTATAAGTTTGTTTAATTTAGACTTAATAATATAATGTTTTTTATATAAAAAAATTAAGTATTTTGTTAGAATTCAATGATTATTTTATATATTTTAATGACATCTAGAAAAAAATAACCAATTACATATTTAATAATATAATTAAAACAAAATTATAGTAATATAATATATTAATTAATAGTGATACATGAAAAAGTCTGCATAAAAGGAAAACCCTGTACATACCAAATTGGTGAGTGTTAGAAGCCTACAGTAGTAATATGTATCTTGTGCTTTGATACTTGTAAATTAAGAGATTTTTAAAATCTTGCATAAAATGATGGTACCTTGTGTCTAATAATTTGTATTTAAGAGTTTTTTATCCGTGCTTTATAATATAGTATAGATATAGATTATTGTTAAATATATTATTTTAACATTTCTTTATCATATTATAATATATTATTATCATATTATAATATATATATATATTATAAAATAATGTACATTATTATGATACTATATTTAATCGAATTTTTTTAGAAAAACAATGGGCTTTTCCCTTTTAAATGATTAAGTTTTTGAATTTTTTTTGAATAAATAAACCACTATTAATTCATTTTGAATGATTAATTCATGAACATTTTTTTAATTAATAAACCATTACTTTTAAAATTTGGTTAACTACATTCTTTTAGCCTAAAAATATTATTTTAATCGGTTAGAAAACTTTCAAAGTAAAAAAAAAACTTAAATCGGTTTTATCGTTCCTAAAACGTATATCGTTCAAATCCCTTGCACCAAATGTCATTGCTCCCCTCGTCAACCCTCACTAGCTGCTCCATTATCGTCCATTTTATCACCGTCCATCCCCATCGTTGGCCCCCCTGCCATCGATCTATAAGAAAGAGAACCGAAAAACAAATAAAATTGATAAGAGAGAGATCGTTGGCACCGGCCAACGATGGTGATGGGTGGTGATAAAGAGTGGACAACGATGAAGCGGCTAGCGAGGGGTGACGAGGGGAGCGATGACATTAGGGTAAGGGGATTGAACGATGTACGTTTTTGGAAAGGTAAAACCAATTTAGTGTGTTTTCTTTTTTACTTTAAAACCTTCTTAGTCGGTTACAAGTAGTTTTTTTTGGCTAAAAATATATGGTTAACCAATTTTTAAAAGTAATGGTTTATTAATTAAAAAAATAATCATGAATTAATTATTCAAAATGATAAAACTCAATGATTTATTTATTCAAAAAAAAAAATATTTAAAAACTTAATCACTTAAAATGAAAAAGTTCGTTGGTTTTTCTAATTTTTTTTAATAAATATATACCATGTGTTTGGTTCATTTGAGAAATGGTAAATATATGAGAAATAGAGAAGTAATCCTAGCCATTCATATGGTCAAGATCGGATTTGACTAGTCAAATATTGCGGCTTTGACCGGTCAAAAGTTGCGGCTTTGACTGGTCAAAAGTTGCGGCTTTGACTGGTCAAAAGTTACGGCTATCCCAAAAATAGAAGAACAATTTCGTAAATTTTACAAAACACACAGGCTGTGTTCATATATGAACATGTATAATTCACATATGAACTACATGTTCATATATGAACCAGTGCAATTCACAACTGAACTCTTTTAACTGATTCATATATGAACCTTTGTGATTCATATATGAATCAGTTGAACTAACTAACAGATTCATATATGAACCTTTGTGATTCATATATGAATCTATATGAATCACAAAGATTCATATATGAACCTTTGTGAATCACAAAGATTCATATATGAACCTTTGTGAATCACAAAGATTCATATATGAATCAGTTGAACTAATTAACAGATTCATATATGAATCTCTGTGATTCATACAGATTCATATATGAACTTATCCCGTATATTTTACGAAATTACCCCTCTACCTTCTATAGACCACACAAGGAATTATCCGGTGCTTCGCGGTCAAAGCCGCAAATGTTGATCAGATGAATGACTAAGATTACTTCTCTATTTTTCATATATTTACTATTTCTCAAATGAACCTCTCCCTATATACCATTATATATATATATATATATATATATATAATATAATAATAGTATATACTATAATATATACTATATTATAAAGATGGCATAAAAAACTCTTAAAAACAAATCTTAAAGCTTAATGTACAACTATTTAATGCTAATTACTTAAAAAACAACCATTAAAGCAGTATGTACTACACTTAATGCTATTTATTAATTTTCAATCATTATCTATAACCATTTTAACTCTCCTAAAATCATTTCCCACTTTAACTCCCCTAAAATAACTCTCAACATAATTAAATATAACTCCCCTAAAACAACTCTCAGCATAATTAAATATAGAATAAAAATCAAATTTAAATATAAAAATATAAAATATAATTAAAAAGATCTAACAGAATATTTTATAAAAAAATTTATATTTTTAAACCAAAATAAATTACATTATATTATTAAGTCTAAATTAAACAAATTTATATAAAAAAATCATTATCAATCTCTCACAACCAACCAAAATCGTAATGTAAATCGACAAAAAATAGAAAATAAAACGAAACATTAAAATCGTGATGTATCTAGCGGCATTGCGCGAGTACACTTCTAGTATAATAAAGAAATGTTCAAATAGTATATTTAAGAATACTATATATTAAAGAAATACAGGTACGGTAACCAAGCAAAATTTGAACATAAATAATTGAAAATTAAAGTAATATTAAAAAGACTAAAAGGTCCTCGAATTAATGGATTTTTTTTAATAAAAGTTAGTTAGAAGGACAAAAAATGAAACAAATTAATAACTATAATGACCAAAATTGTAATTAATTTAATAGAGGGATTAGAATTGATAGTGAGTGATAACTATAGGGACCAAAAATATAATTTACTCTACAATTTATATTGGTGATGATATCAAACACTTTTTAATGGTCAAAATAACTTGTACCATATTGTACCAAGAAGTACCTTTGATGTATTTAAATATAAATAAAAAAAATAGAATTTAGATGGTCAAACTTTTTAGTTGATATGTATATGCATTATATATACAAGTACATATAAGTCCATTAATGATGTATATCGGAATACCATAAACAAATAACATATATATATATATAAATAATAGATATGATACAAAATCGATTAGGCAAAAGGGAACCTGGTGGTCAACTATTTGCATTGTGAATTGGTATAATATGTATCTCTACGTAAGAATACAATACAAACAACTAAATGTGAAACTGATAAAAAAAAAATAGCTAGTAAGGCTTTGCCCTATGATTTTTTTTTTGAACGGCATAAAACCATATATTACCACATCGAACAAAGAGTTCATCAAAGGCTACAACGTAGCCGGGCCTATCCCGGCAACTATATAACGAACATTATAAAAGTCGAAAAACAACTATAAGCAGACAACAACCGGAAAGACAACAACGGAGTTTGCGAGCAGCAAATAACCACAGACAACCTGAAAACCCGATTGCACTTTGCACACACGACTAGCAGCCCCAATTATTACCAAACTTAACCTATGAACATACCCATGAGCAAACCCGCGAGCTAAACCAACTCGAACAAGATGCAGACTATTGAGATTAACCTGGACAGAAAACACAGTCCCGTCCCGCACGTCTCTACATCTGATCCACGAACCTCGATCGAGTATGAGAATTGTTGAGGACGATCCTGTACTCCCACGAAACCGTCAAGCGAAGGCCGAACCGAAGCGTCCTACACAGCCAAACCTGCCGACGAGGAGGAACGCTCCTTTTTGCTACCCGAGAAGACATCAAAATATGGCAGTCAACAGTCCGTATTCCCATTGGTCATGTGGTATTCAATTTATCTTGGTCATGGTCCCCTCTGACTAACGCATCCGTTAACTCCTTTAAATCAAGAACCATTTTAGTCATTTTTGCCTAATTTATGTCTTTTTATGATAAGAAAAATAAAAAATATATTTTTAACACACACACACACACACACACATATATATATATATATATATATATATATATATATATTATATTAAGAGTGAATTCTGGATTTGGTCACCGTGCTTTGTTACTTTCTTTGACTACGGTCCTTATAGTATGTTTATTATGGATTTGGTCATATGGTATTCAATTTATCTTGGTCATGGTCCCCTCTGACTAAAGCATCCGTTAACTCCTTTAAATCAAGAACCATTTTAGTCATTTTTGCCTAATTTATGTCTTTTTATGATAAGAAAAATAAAAAAATATATTTTTAACACACACACACATATATATATATATATAGATAGATAGATAGATAGATAGATATCAAAATAAATAAAATAGGATGTTATTGTATGACTTGATTCTTTAAATTTAAAAAAAAATAATTATGTTAAATATGATTTAATTTTATTATTTTATGTAATGGTGGAAAAAATTATGGTTTTAATGTAATTAAATTTTAATTTAAACAAACTATATCATAAAATTATATCTTATTTTATTTAGAGCGAATAAAATAAGATATGTTTTTATGATTTAATTTATTAAATTAAAACTTTAATTATGTTAAAGGTGATACAATTTTATTACTCTTTATTATCATTGCAACAAACAAGCTTATTATCGATATTTTGACACCAAAATCATTGAAAACCATTGATAAATGAACTCTAATTTTATCATCTTAAAATTAGAGGTTCCAATTTTCATATTGTTTTTCAATAAAAAAAACTCAAAACAAACCGTTTAGATTTTAACGAAATAAAATATTTAAGTTACGAATATTTTAACTCACAGCCACAAGACAAAAATAGAGCATCATATGTCAGGTAACACCAACATGAAAACATGTTAGCATTTAGAAAATAGCGAAGATCAGCTACAACATCCATCAATAGAAAAATACGACATGATCTTATCATTATTCGGTATTCCTTTCGTCCCAAAATAAATGTTCATAATAAAAAAGGCACACAGTTTTAGAAATGTGTAATTATTAGTTTATTACACTTGTTAATTTTATTGTGAGTTAAAATATTCGTAACTTAAATATTTTATTACGTTAAAATCTAAACAGTTGATTTTTAATTATTGACTGAAAAACAATATGAAAATTGGAACCTCTAATTTTAAGATGATAAAATTAGAGTTCATTTCTCAGGTTTTCAATGATTTTGGTGTCAAAATATCGATAATAAGCTTGTTTGTTGTGATGATAGTAAAAGAACAATAAAATTATATCGCCATTAACATAATTAAAGTTTTAATTTAATAAATCAAATCATAAAAACATATCTTATTTTATTCGTTCTAGAGTGAATTGTGGATTTGGTCCCTGTGGTTTTGTGATTTCTTTGACTATGGTCCTCATACTATGTTTATTGTGAATATAGTCCATGTGGTATGCAATATATTGTGGCTAGGGTCCCTAAACACTAACACCATTAACTTTAAGGGTTAAAGGCATCATGTGCCTTGCACACTATGGGCATAATAGTCAATTTACTTTTAACTTTCAATTTAACCTATACACTTTTAAAACAAAGAATATTAAATTGTGGATTTGGTCCCTATGCATCACTCATCATCTTTAAAATTCATTTATCATCTCTCTTAATTTTTTTTCATCCAATCTTCATTGTCAAAGTACAAGAAAAATTAATTTGTTAAAGTTCAAAACAAATTACTTGCATCTAAAAATAACAATTGTTTAAAACAAACACTACATCCTAAAAAAAGACAACCTATCAAAATAATAATTGTTTGAAACCAACATTACATCTCAAAAATGACAACCCATCAAAATGACAATTGTTTTATATCAACATTACATCCCGAAAAAGTAAACTCGTCAAAATAACAATTGTTTAATATCAACATAAAAACTTGAAAAAAACGCCTTCCAAAAAAAAAACTTGAAAAAGACAAACCATTAAAAACAATTGTCTTTTTTGATGGGTTGCCTATTAAACATATCATACAAGGGATGAACATAACAAAAACAATTAAAAAGATATAAATTAATAAATAAAATAACACAAAGTGACATCGTAACGGGTATAATAGAAATAAAAACTCTCATTACATGTTCATCATCAACAAAATGCTACACATGCACTAATAAAGATAAAAACTCATTACATGTTAGAATTATCAAAAAGGTCAATCAATCAATATGAATTCTTTTATAAAATCACGTAACTTAAAATTATATTCAATTTAATGTATCTTTAAACAACTCTAAAAAAATGTGAATTTTATGATATTATAGAAACATGTTGAAATGCTTGGGAAGAATATAATACAAAATTATATGTGCTAATGAAGCAAAGTTGAGGAGAGGTGTGTGGAAATATGGGCAAGAAAGTAGTAGTTACCTGTCGGCTGCCTCCTTTCCCTTTAAATGAGAAACTTCTTGCCCAATAATCAAAATAACAATTGTTATTTTTTGATAGGTTGTCTTTTTTAAGATTTTATTTTAATATCAAACAATTGTTATTTTGATGAGTTTATTTTTCCGGGATGTAATGTTGATATAAAACAATTGTTATTTTGATGGGTTGTCTTTTTTTGGGATGTAATGTTGGTTTCAAACAATTGTTATTTTGATAGGTTGTCTTTTTTAGGATGTAGTGTTGGTTTTAAACAATTGTTATTTTTAAATGCAAATAATCTGTTTTGAATTTTAACAAATTAGTTTTTCTTGTACTTTGACAATGAAGATTGGATGAAAAAAAAAAATTAAGATAGATGATAAATGAATTTTAAAAATGATGAGTGATGCATATGGACCAAATCCATAATTTAGTATTTTTTTTTTGTTTTAAAGGTGTATATGTTAAATTGAGAGTTGAAAGTAAATTGACTATTATGCCCATAATGTGCAAGACACATGATGCCTTTAACCCTTAAAGTTAATGGTGTTAGTGTTTAGGGACCCTAGCCACAATATATTGCATACTACAGGGACTATATCTACAATAAACATAGTATGAGAACCATAGTCAAAGAAATCACAAAACCACAGGGACCAAATCCACAATTCACTCTAATATATATATATGTTTGTTTCAATAAAATCCAATTTTAGGGTGTTGCATATCAATTTTCAGTATCTTAAATCCATGATCAATATATTATTGTTTCAAATTTACCGAGAAAGATCTTTTAGGCATCAATAATTACAGTACACAAGAAAATCTTTTTTTTAAGAGTTATTAATCAGAAGATATTTTTTGATTTTAGCACTTGTTTACTTTCACAAAGTTTTCTAGAGGTCAATTTGTTAAAGTTTTGATCATGATTATAAAAATAGGTAAATAAAGGTAGTTGAAGGTAAATAAATTTACCTGAACATTTTGATTTTAATTATCACGATAACCATTATTCGATCGGAACCGACAAATAATACAACTCATTATCCATCCATGATATTAACCATGACTATGTCTATGCATGTGTGAATAGAGATATGATTCATATAAGCATGTCAAATTGGAAGATAACAAATATATAAATAAAAGGACATAGTGATAACGTTTATAAAGTAATCACAAAATTTGAACAACAAAAATAAATAAATAACATAATAGCATCGATAAATGTAGGTTGGTCGGGTACTTTCATTCTTTCAATTATGCATAAGAGCATTGTCCTTCGCTTCCGGCATACATGGGTCAAACACAAACTTCATCACCTCCGTAGAACACAGAAAACTACCTGAAAATAAATATAATGTGCCTTTAGTTATGACTCAGATTAGTGGACACATTTACTTGATAACATTGTAATTGTATAAAAAAATGAATAAAATTAATATCATGTAACATACTTTCCCCTTCGTGAATAAATTTCACTCGAGACACGTACACTACAAATTTTTTCACGATCGCACGAGACATCATAACAATATCTAAGTTGCGACTATCATATAGTCTCAACTTGATTGTGTACGTCCTACTCATAGTTTAAATGTTATAAAAATGTTTATAATTTGTTAATGAATAGTTTATAATACATAAACATAAACATACTTACGTCCCATCTTGTAATAAAAGTTCGAACATGCCCCTGTCCCGCCGTCCATAGATTATTTTTCCAACAACATCTACAAAAAGTGTAATTGTCCCAAAATGTGATTTTACTACTAAAATGAAATATAAAATAAAAATGTACATATAATAGATAATTTAGATTTACCCGTCAACATTTTTCGTGTACTCCTATCCCTTGCAAGTGTTCTAACTGTAGGCACTAATGGATACAACG
The DNA here is from genome assembly GCA_954870635.1 of Arctium minus. Taxonomy (NCBI): domain Eukaryota; kingdom Viridiplantae; phylum Streptophyta; class Magnoliopsida; order Asterales; family Asteraceae; genus Arctium; species Arctium minus. Next base: position 113,442,794 of record OX941080.1, on the reverse strand, counting down.
AAAACTCATTTGCAGTATCATTCATCAATCGGGTAAACCTCGTTGCACTGCTTATATAAATTACCCATTCTCCATGCAAGAAAGTGTATTTTTCATACTTTGGGCAGTCTGAACACATACCTTCAAGTTGGTAGTGATCCAAACGAAATGCGTGTCCCACCAGATCCGTTGTTCTGTATACTTGCATTAAATCTCATGGCACAATTGTTGTCATTTTGTGCCTCTGTGTATATAAAGTTTATTTATCAAATAAGGTTATAATAACGATTTATACGGTTAAAAAATGTAAATAAATTCAATAATACTTAAACTTACGGTTTGATCAATTAAAATAAGAAATAATCTTTCTTCTTTCTCGTCTTTTCAGACAAAATCCACTCGGACTGCCGTCAAATTCCACCAAACGTGAACTTTTTGAAGTTCAGAAAATTTTGCAACAGACCGACCTAAAGCCATTTTCTAAGAAAACGTTCCATGTTAGTAATCCTTTTGAACGATTGCATTAAAAAAAACAACTAATAATGTTTAGATTAAAAGTAACAAATGTTGGACAAATTTTCAAATTTTAGGGCATAATGAAGTAAAACACAATCATTATGAGTAACAAACAGTAGCCAAACATCATTCAAAAGGCTAATATATATCTTACTTGTAAGTGTAGTATTTGATTCTTAGTCGACTTGATTTTGATTTTGTTGTAATGTTTCACCAAGTTGTGCCGTCTTCTGCTTCTATTTCAATTTTAAATGAGAGAAAAAATCAAGTTTGGATTTTATTTTTGATAAAAGGATCAATTCTTTGGAATACATCTTATACGTCGCCATGCCAACAATTTTTTCCAAAATTTTCTCACTTCATACTCATTCCAACTTGAAGGATTCTAAACAAATTAAATTCGGTTATTCTTGGAATTTTAAGAGGTACAAGATTTTATTGTGGATGTACAACTGTTAATGCTTTAACAACCTTCTTCAAAATGAAATTACTTTTAATTTTTAAATAACATTCCACACCCTTAGAATTAGTTATTTAGTTTAATTTAGGGAAAATTGCGTTAAAATGGAACGAACTTTGGCCTAATTTCTGTTTTGGGGAACCAACTTTGAAAATCATCATTTAAGGGTTTGAAACAAAGTTTATGTTTATTTAAGGGCTTCGTTAACCTGTTAACCTGTTTACAATGACTTGGCCTAAAGATATTGCCAACTAAGATTCCATATCATTATCAAATTTACACAAATAAAACTAAAATGATGATATGGCACAAAAACAAAATTATTTAAAAGTTAATTCTTCTTCTTCTTCCTCCATCTTCAGCTTCTTCAAGAACACTTCAACACATAAGAAAATCTTGAAACTCATACCCAAAAATAAGGAAAAGTATGTAAGACATTGAGATATCAAGAAAATGACGATGGTTTGACATCTAACCCAGAAATAAAGATTATCAATAACATATTTGCTTTACTACTAAAATGTATAATACTAAACTATAAATCAAAACCTAAATCGAAGAACATCATAAACCCGCATCATCAAGAAAATCAAAAGGAAGAATATAAGCAATTCATGTTTAATGACGAAGAAATCGAGGAAGAGCGTTTGGAAAGAAAAACAAACCCATTCTTTACCTAATTTTGAGAGAGTGAAGCCCATTTTTAACCTAATTTTCTCAAATTTCATCTCCTCCATGAGATTTTTGCCTTCTCATTTTTGACCTAATTTGATGCTACGTAAGAATCACGTGAGTGGTCTTCCATTATTCCTTTGAAATTTTGAAGTTGTTTGCTTATATCTTTGAGCTGCCAAACAAACCACATATTATTTCATTTTGAGATTGTTGATGCAACTGGAAACAAAACCCATTAGTCCTCTATGGCCCCATCTCATAAATCTAAGGTTTCTCATAGTTCTCCACCTTCCAGTTTTATTTTGTAATTGTGTCTGCAAGTGGCGATGGAGGAAGGAAGTTAGGGAAGACGAAAGCAGAGGTAAAGGTGTTTGGGGGAAGAAGAAGAGGGTGGATAGGGTGTGAGTGGTTTATTTCCACGTAATTTTTTTTTAAATTTATAATTTGCCATGTCATATTACGGTAACCGGTTACCTACATAACCGGTCAACGAGACCCTTAAATATATGTAAACTTTGTTTCAGACCCTTAAATGATAGTTTTGAAAGTTGGTTCCCTAAAATAGAAATAAGACCAAAGTTCGTTCCATTTTGATGCAATTTTCCCTTTAATTTATATACTTTAACTTTTCATTTTTCATTTTACACCTTTATCCATTAAAATAGATAATCGTATATGAAGTAAAATACATTTAAAAAACACATTTCATCTTTTACAAATTATATCATTGTAATCGTCTCGTCAATTCATTCGAAATGACCCCAATATTGAGTATGTTTGGATTTAATGATGTTATTAATTATCATGATTAAATATAGATTAATTTGATTTATATTGTTTACGTTTTAATTTTATATTTTAGACTCTGTTATCATATTAAAAATAAATACATAAAATGGAAAATAGAAAACATCAACCAAGTCCATTGATATCCATAATAGATGTACGTACGTACCTTGTGCCAGTGTAGCAGCTAAAGAGTTGAAGATGGCAATATTAATAAAAATACAGTTTCCAATTAAGAACCACCTAAAGTCCATGCGCTCACATTTCGAATGAAGAACGACATATCATTGAACTTAGTAAATGGTCGATGGCAGTTACAAAATCGTATTTCAAGTGATTTACGGTCCCAAAAAGGTGATAACAATAAATCACGTGCAACTGACCCGTTACAACAAATGCGGAATAACGATATCTAAATATTGTATATTTTGGTCTATTGATTCATACCTATCCACAAACGTAAATATAGCAGTTATCGAATATACGATAAAATATAACGAAACAGCAAATAAATCGAGACAGCAAGATTTAACGTGATTCCACTATCAGTGTGATAGTGTACATCCACAGGGAGAGATAGATCTTTATATTACCAACCGGGAGAAATTAAAATGTGTTTACGAGATCTTTGGATCAACAAATCAGCTAACCAAATGTTCCCCCAAAACAAGATATATAAATATATATCAATGATATATATATATATATATATATATATATATCAACAAAAGGGAACAAGGAAGAAGAAGAAGAAAGTTAGAAAGAAGACTTCTAACTTCTTGTTGGTGTGTTTTAGAATGGAATGGATGCAAGTATTTATAGGGAAAAAATGGAGGATGACATATGGAGGATGTCATATGGATGATGACAACCAAGTCTTCCAAAAATATGTGGTCTAAAATAAACCACTCATCCATGCATCAAACACTTGTACATAGTGCTTGGTGAGTTGCACAACACCAATAAAACTTATCTGATTTAAGTTTTTCAACACTCCACCATGATGTGCAAATCACCCGACGAAACCAAAGCACGAACCAATTCCCCGAATACGGACAAATAGCTGATAGAGATTGACACGAGGTAACATAATGCATTTTAACCGTGACGAGCTTCGGCTCGGCCATCACCCGTCAAAATCAAAAGCAAAAAATCCTCAAGTGAGCAATCTTAATAGACGAACGAGTTAAGCAACCAAAAAAAAAACACGTAACAAGTAATAACTCCCCAAAGATGTCGCTATGTCATCTGCAGCAATATTCTCATCTCTCCCACAAGGTGCCAAACGGCACTAACACAATCTGAGCTGGATCAAATTCGAGCAATGCTCGAACGCGGCTGGTGGTAACGACTTGGTGAACATATCGACAGCATTATCTTCAGATAATATTTTCTTCAAGTACACAACCTTTGCGTCGTGTAAAGCTACCAGAAATGCATCACGCACATTAATGTGCTTCGCTCGAGAGCTGAAAGCCAAATTTGTAGCCAAGTGAATAGCACTCTGGCTATCACAATTAATACGGACAGTAGTCTGCTTCAGGCCCAAACCAAACAAGAATTCCTGTAAATGAACTGCTTCTTTAGCAGACTCGACCGCTGCAATAAGTTCAGTTTCGGTAGTCGATAATGCAACAACAGACTGTAATCGAGATCTCCAACTGACAGTTGTTCCATCTAATGTAAAAACATAACCAGAAGTGGATTTCCAACTGACACGATCACCTGCGTGCGTAATCTGAATCGCAGTAACCAAGAATATCACAGTTGTTTTGCATACCATAAATCAGGCCGTAAGTTTCCGTACCTTTCAAGTAACGAAATACAGTTTTCACTGCATTCCAATGTGACTTACCCGGGTTCGATAGAAACCGACTAATCACACCAACGGAATGTGCAAGATCGGGACGAGTGCATACCATGGCATACATGAGGCTCCCGACTGCACTGGCATATGGAATCTTTGCCATCTCAACCTTTCCAATATCGTCTACCGGACAATCGTCTTTTGTAATCTTGATGTGTCTTGGAAGTGGCGTAGACACCGACTTTGCTCCATCAAGATTAAACCGCTTCAGAATCTTCTGAATATAGCCCTTCTGTGTTAACCTGAGAGTACGGGACTTTCTGTCCCGAACAATTTCCATGCCGAGAATAACACGAGCTTTACCGAGATCTTTCATTTCAAATTCTGATTTCAACCTATCTTTCAAACGGTTGATTTCAGAATGATCCCTGCAAGCTATCAGCATGTCATCAACATAAAGAAGTAGATAAATAGAAATGCCACCGCTTGATCTATGATAGACACAAGCGTCTTTCTCACTACGCTCAAAACCCAACGAGAGCATAAATAAATCAAACTTCTTGTACCACTGTCGAGGCGACTGTTTAAGTCCATACAGGGACTTTTTCAATCTACAGACCCAATCAGGTTTGTTGTCGGAGATGAAACCTTCTGGTTGCTTCATATAGATGGTTTCTTCAAGATCTCCGTGCAAAAAAGCTATTTTCACATCTAACTGTTCGAGCTCCATATCAAGAATTGCCACAAGGGCCAGAAGGACCCGGATAGATGTGTGTCGAACCACAGGCAAGAAGATATCGTCATACTCGATACCCTTCCGCTGTGCAAAGCCTTTCGCAACCAGACGAGCTTTATAACGCTTATCGTCTTTGACTTTATAGACCCATTTGCAGCCAATTGCACGACTGCCTTTCGGTAATGGACAAAGCTCCCAAGTGTTATTTTTAGATAGAGCTTCCATTTCCTCATGCATAGCTCCTAACCACTTATCACAGTGGCTCGAAGCTAGGGCCTCCGAATAGTCAAACGGCTCATCCTGTACAACATGCAAAGCATACTCAAGCTGGTCAGTAAAACTCATATTTGCAAAATCCCAATCACCATACCTATTAGGAGGACGGATAGTTCTTTGGCTCTGCCTCGCAGGTACTGATACTGGAATTGTATCGCCTTGACCTCCACCATCATTCAGAATTTCTTCCTGAATTGAGCTAACTGGATCAGAAGTAGATGTATCTGGTGGACTAACATCTTCTTCAGATTCTGACCCCAAAGTGAAACCACGAGCAGATGAGTTGGGTACAATAGGACTGACAATTATCTCATCTCCATCGGCTGTTGGAGAAACAGAAGAGATAATTTCCGGTTCTGGAGCGGGTTGTCGATTATGATTAGACTTGAACATAATCGACTCATCGAAGGTCACATGTCGAGAGTGAATCACCTTTCGGGTGACCGGGTTCCAGATTCGGTAACCCTTGATTCCATCTGTATAGCCGAGTAGGAATCCCTTGGTGGCTCTGGGATCCAACTTGTCCTGACCTGTCACATGAATATACACAGGACATCCAAATACACGTATGTATTTCAAACAGATACAACCCTTACCCCTCCAAATTTCTTCCGGAATTTTTCCCCAATGGCTGAACACGGTAACCGATTCACAATGTGTACAGCAGTGTGAAGTGCTTCAGCCCAAAACATTTTAGGGAAACCAGATGTAACTAACATACATCGGACTTTCCGCTCGGCGACTCCGTTTGATTGCGGATCGCCGGGTGTGGTGTAGTGTCGGTGAATACCTCTACGTGAACAAAAGTCTTTAAAGTTACCACTAGTGTATTCACCACCATTGTTAGATCTAAGCACCTTTAATTTTCTACCAGTCTCGACTTCGACTAGTGCTAACCAAGTTTTGAATATTTCAAAAACATCTGACTTTAACTTAATCACATACACCCAAAGTTTGTGCGAGAAATCATCAATAAAAGTAACATAGTACTTACCTCCGCTGAGGGATTGTGTCGAAGATGGTCCCCAGACGTCGGTATGAACATAATCGAGGATCCGTTTGGTGTTGTGTTTTCCAACACCAAAAGAAACACGCGTCTGTTTACCCGAGACACATTCTGAACAAAAGTCCAGACTCGTAGGCGTGTCAACTGCAATGAGTTTCCGCTTGCGCAGAATCTCCAAATTCTTCTCTGAAGTGTGTCCCAACCTAAGATGCCACAAACGTGTAGCATCTAAGTTTTTCGAACTATCTGCGACACATGCATCAGAACTGATTGTTTCGCCTACCAAATGAAACAGGTTATTTTCTGCCTGCTCACCCTTCATCATAATAAAGCTCCCTCTGGAGATGCGCATACTCCCATTCTCTATTCGAATCTTACAGCCAAGTTTGGACAGTTGTCCAACAGAAATCAAAGAACGAGTCATAGACGGTACAAATTTAACATTTGATAAAGTTCGAATAGTACCGTCAAACATTTTGATTCTGACCGAACCGATGCCCCGAGTGACACACGATGTACTGTTTCCCATATAAATATGGTTACCTTCGAACTCCTCGAAAGTAGTGAAACAGTCCCGAAATGGTGTCATATGGCACGAAGCTCCGGTATCCAATACCCAACGCCTGTCGCCTTGTGGTGCAGTAACCGTTGCTGAGAAGCCTGTATCTTGTTCGGTTGCAACTGCTGAAGATTCTGCTTTGTTCTTGTCCTTGTTTTTCAAACTCGGACAATCTTTGACCCAATGACCTGGTTTGTGACAATAATTACAATTGCCACGTTGCTTAGATTTCCCGTGATGACCAGGTTTACGAGATTGGGAGCGGCCACGAGTTCTTCCCCTGAGCTGATCGTCTTGGTCTCTTTCGGCAAATAGACCATGACTGTTGTGGTTGTTTTCCCGCGAACTGTTACCGATTTTCATCTGAATTCTCTGTTCTTCACAGATCATCCCTGCTTTCACGTCAGACAACGATATGGAATCTCTTCCATAAATAAAACTGTTAGTGAACTGGGAATATTTTTCGGGAAGTGAAGACAACAGAATCAAAACGAGTGCCTCATTATCTGTGGCAAAAATAGAATTTGTTGCCTTCAACTTCATGATGATGTCTTCGAATTCAGTCATGTAGGCCTGAATGGTAGTGCCTTCCTTCATTTTGAAGAACAAACACGACCTTATCAATAACAGTCGGTTAGTCAAAGTTTTCTTGAGATAAAGATTCTCAAGTCTTTTCCAAATCCCCGCGGCTGTCTTTTCAGAAACGATTTCAGAAATTACATTTGGACCCATAGCCATTTGTAAGGTAGTGAAGGCCCAAGCCTCCATTTCCTTAGCTTCTAAGGTGGACATATCCAGATTTATTTCTTCCGGAGCAAAGACTACGGGGTGAACATCGTTTTTTCTAAGTGTTGCTGCTGTAGTAAACTGCCATTTACCAAAATCACCCTCCCCGTTCCATTTTTCTATTCTAATCCCGGTCCCCGATAATTTAAAAGAACCTTTTTGATAAACATTTGGGTCCGAGTTGGATACGGAACCGGCGAATGGATTTCCTGAATCAACACATTTTTAACAAGCACTTATCGTGCGACTAAAAATATACAATATAAAACAAATTTAGATCTAGCAGCTCTGATACCAATTGTAAGGGTCGGTGGCAGTTACAAAATCGTATTTCAAGTGATTTACGGTCCCAAAAAGGTGATAACAATAAATCACGTGCAACTGACCCGTTACAACAAATGCAGAATAACGAGATCTAAATATTGTATATTTTGGTCTATTGATTCATACCGATCCACAAACGTAAATATAGTAGTTATCGAGTATACGATAAAATATAACGAAACAACAAATAAATCGAGACAGCAAGATTTAACGTGTTTCCACTATCAGTGTGATAGTGTACATCCACAGGGAGAGAGAGAGATCTTTATATTACCAACCGGGAGAAATTACAATGTGTTTACGAGTTTACGAGATCCTTGGATCAACAAATCAGCTAACCAAATGTTCCCCCAAAACAAGATATATAAATGTATATCAATGATATATATATATATATATATATATATATATATATATATATCAACAAAAGGGAACAAGGAAGAAGAAGAAGAAAGTTAGAAAGAAGACTTCTAACTTCTTGTTGGTGTGTTTTAGAATGGAATGGATGCAAGTATTTATAGGGAAAAAATGGAGGATGACATATGGAGGATGTCATATGGATGATGACAACCAAGTCTTCCAAAAATATGTGGTCTAAAATAAACCACTCATCCATGCATCAAACACTTGTACATAGTGCTTGGTGAGTTGCACAACACCAATAAAACTTATCTGATTTAAGTTTTTCAACAGTAAAACCCAGCCAATAGTAAGTTTGGATGTGGTAGCTTAAGTCTATTGGAATCACTACTAAAATAGATAAGTGTTTTTTATAGCCATCAGCTTTTACTTTCATGGAAGCAAAAGCTTACAGTTGGTAACCTTCATGAACTTCATACAGTTGATCACAAAAATAACACAACCCTTTTTGTTGTTTTTCTCGTCTTTCAAATGTCTTTCAAATGCTGATAACGTAGTCTGCGGTTTTTGAATCGCCTTAAACGAATTAGGTTGTGTTGGGTTTAGCTTGAAGGCACCAGGCAAAAGATGAAGAATTACCCGTCGAAGGTTTAAGCAACGATTTGGCTGTCGAATGGTTAACAGAGGATTTTGAGTTATTATCAAATGGGGACATAGGATTGTAGAACACTTCCGCTGCTTCCAAACTTTCTTCTTGAAGTCTGTCATATTCCACCGCTTCGGCTAACGTTTTAGGCTTAAAAGCTCTAACAAACGGTTTCAAGGTTGCCTTAAGACCTCCCACAAAGCTATCAAGAAAGTATGAATCGGGCAACACGTGATTTTGTTGAAGCATCAACGATCGTAGATCTTCGAATTCATCAATATAAGACTCGATGGTACCTGTTTGTTGCAGCTTGTTAAACTTTTCTACTACATTTGTCCCAATCTCATCCTTGAATCTTGTTGATACATCAATGATAAATTCGGACCAGTCAACATTCCTTCTAACTGCAAGATAACTGGTTGCCTAACTTTCTGCTTTATCCACCATGTTTAAGGAAGCCAAATCAACCTTTTGATCTTCAGGAATTTTGCAAAGATTGAAATACTTGTTACACTTTTTTATCCACAACCTTGAATTATTGCCGTCAAAATTTGGAAAATCGATTTTAGGCACGTACCCAAAAACCCTAGCTTGATTAGGTACTGCAACAACAGGCCTTGTATCGCCTCTTGGGCCTTCATTCCTTTGATTGGCCTCTGATTCCTTCATTCTTTCATTCAACTCAGTAATAGTTTGCATCATCTTCAACATATTTTCGTTTTGAGCTTCCAATTTATGCTCCAAAAGTCTGATATGTTATTCCATGGCTGTCAATTTTCAGGTTGCAGGTGCCAAATTTAGATGATTTGAACAATTGTTGGGGATTCAATATATGATCAGGAAAGTGCTCTGATACCAATGTAACAAGAAGAATTAAGAAGACAGAGAGAAGAGAAACAGAGATCCAGAGATTAGAGAGTAGAGAGAGAAAGTTTAGAGAGAAGAATTTGATTATTATTATTCATATCATATCTGACTTTCAACTAATATTTTCTATTTATAGTCTATCATACAAAGAAACTAAAAATAACCCTCTCAACAGATTTCAACAATCTGTTACACTTCACCATCCCCTTCTCGGTTGCAATGAAGAGAATTCATGTATGTAAGACAACACAACAAGTGAACAAAGTGCTTTTATAGCCATCAAGATGTTTAGATTCACTTGAAATGAGAGGGTTACTGTTAATCCCTTATTGGGGCTGCACATCTCTTTCAAAACTTGTTGTACACACCTTTAACCTGTTTTGGTATTTGACAATATTATAAAAACAGCATGGACTTATGGTGTGTATGAACAGATTGCAAATCAGACTATTTGCAATCTGACTTCAAAAAGGTGTGTATATATAGACTGCGAACAAATTTTGTGTATAAACAGCTGCCAAAGCAGGGGTGCAAACAAATTTGATCAAACAGATCTAAACGACATGTTTATAAACATATTTGTGATCATGTGTGTAACCATAATTCCACATTCATTTTTTTTTGAATAAACAGGTTTGTGCGGAAAAAGATTGTGTAAAAACAGCTTCGGGCAGTGAAAACAGAGTTTGGACAGCTTGTAAAGATAGGTTGTGTAAAAACAGTTTTCTACAGCGAAAATCTGTGGCGATAAGCGATAACCTGTTTGTAAACAGATTGGTACCTGTGGTGAAAATATATAATAAAGCACCTAAGACATATATCTAGAATTAGTACAGATCGAAACATGATGATGCAAATGTATCGTTTCTATTTCAGAATCGGATCTGATACAAATGATCAACTGAATCACAGAAAACATGCCAAATCAATATAAAGAAAGGGAAAACTAACCATGGATGAAACAATCAAACCCTTTTCATTTGGAATTCTTTTACCATGTCTCAATACCAAATATTTGTTTCCAAAATACCCCATTTTTACACACACTTTCGCTCTCACTCACCAACTGATTTCTGATGTGAAGCAGAAGAGGGGGGGGGGGGGGGGGGGGGGGGGGCGTTAGGTTTTACGCTAAGTATAAATCGCCAACTGATTTATAGATGTGGACATGGAGGAAAATGCAGAAGCGAAAAACCGAATAATATAAGCTCACTATGTAGAAGATGATGAGGTACCTGTTGGATTTAGGAACCTGGTTTTTTATGCTTCCTTCTCATATTGTCTATTTTCTGAGTTTCTTTGTTTCGATGCTGGTATGAATGCTGCCAAAGAAAGCATATAATCTATTGAAGAAGCTGATGGGATTAGTCAAAGTGTCCAAAGGGAACAGCGGTAAAATAATTAAGATAAGAAGCACATAAGATTATAATCAAATGTAACAGTATGAGTACCTTCATCGATTTCTGCAGATCTGTTTGGATGGATCATAAATGTTGTTATGCTCAGATCTAAAGAAGTAAAATACTCTTCATGTTTGATGAAATTGTAACTTAAAGTCCAAATATACAGCCAATAAAACGCAATAAATCAAACTGATATCTTTGATGATCCATTAGGCATGATAAGTTGTACAAAACTCACATATGATAAGTTGTCAAAATGCACAATATAGATGAAGAAATGAATTCAGTTTTATAAGCATCTGCAATATATACAATCAGAAAACGTTTCTAAACACCTATCCTCCCAACCATGTTCTTACAAAGAAATGTAATCGTCATCACCGGACGCAACCCGAACACGGTGGATCGAACCGCGAGTATGAACAACGACCCGTGGGACTTGAACGCGTCTTGTAAGCGTTGATGCCGAGTCGGTAGTGTCGAGCAACTCCTCATCAACGTCCAGATCCAGATAACTTCATCCCACTTCCAGTTGCAAAGATCCCTCGCACGTTTTCTTCGCTTTTGAAAAAGATGGAACTGCAAAAAGTACTAAATTATTATAACTACTATAATTTCATTATGAGCATGGAATATATATAAGAAATTACCTCATCACTTAGCTCGCGCACGAAGTGGGATTGGTAAGGTTCAAAAGCCTCACCATAGAATACTATCTCCAAACTTATAGATTTGCCTGGTGGAGGATGAACACCATTTACGTCCTCCTCGATGCTTATTTCCGTTAGAACTTTTCGCTCGTCGATATGGTTTGGCAAAGGAAGCTAGACAGAAATACTTGCATCATGAGAAACAATTTTTTTAATAACGATGAAAATGCAAACAAAGTTAACATGATATATATATATATATATATATTCATAATGTGCGCACCTTGTATATAGGGATCTTGATCTAACTCACACTCTTGCAACACATTGAGCTTCAGGTATTTGTCCTGCAAGCTCTACGTGGATAAAACGAATTCCGACCTCCGTGCATCGGGTTCTCAAAAGTGATATATAACTTTCGAACGGAGGATTATTCCCGACACTCACTAAAGCAAGTGCAGGCGGCTGAAACAAATACAGATAGAATGAGCAGCTAGAATTATAACTTTGTAAAAAGGAAATCAGTTTAAACAAACTTATGAGATACATATGTATATGTATACTCCTTACCTTGCCATGGGTTTGGGTGAAACTAAGCACATCACCAATCATTTGAGAAAGTCTTCCACCCGCATCTCCATCAACTTGGGTCGCCATGTCTATTAGCTCATTCACACAAAAAACAACTCATGCCATGAAGTACTTAACCCCTCACGAAGATGTAAAGTACCTTCCTTTCAGATTTAATATGCTCATCTTTGTCAACAAATGCTCACTTCATACAGATATTGTGTTAAGATGCTATTAGACTTAGCGTCATAAAGAGTAAAGCTCATTGCAACATAAGTAAAGAGATTGCCAAAGAGAAAAACACAATCAATTCCAACTAAGCATAAAGAAGGTACAATACATGAGTGGGACGAAAATCCAAGCTTGGCAATATCATTGATACTATAGAACCAAAAACTCCCATAGTTTTGACATACAAACTGACATCAAAAACCATAACCCAACGTACCCTTATAAAAGATCATTAAATGCAATTAAGTAGAAACATGTAATGTAAACGGCCCCTATGATTGATGTAGTTTTGTAATTTAATTGGTTGTACATAAGACGCAAAGACTAACATAAATAACTGTATGGGGATCTTTTATAGAGTTCATCAATCGTAATGAAAACTAATTTTCCAACTTCCTCACATGGTGTTTTTCAAATCAGACTCTTGCAACAAGATCTTAACTTTTTTTCTTATTGTAGTTTCATTTTCTACAAACAATGTTTTTCAAATCTGGACCAGCTGCTGTTTTTTCAGAGAATTATGCTAAGGTTGCTGCTCATGAAATCTGCTACTGGATTAATGTCCTATGCATCTGTTGGTTTTACAATCATATGGTTCATTGGAGTTATACGGCTGGAAAATTGGTAATGGAAAGTTAGAAGTCTTTTGTCCAATCCTGTTTTTTGTATTAGTGTTGAATGGAATGTGATTAGTTTACAGCTATTGTATGGCACAAGGGTTGCTGTCATGAATTTTCAGTTTCATCCATCTCAACTGGACTGCAGCTTTTGTTTACTGATAGCCTTTGGTGTCTTCTTGGAATTTTGGTATTCTCTTTGGTTCACTTTTAATTGTGTTTTGGGGTTCAGATGCAGATATTCCAGAATTTGGTCCATTTTGGTGCTCAATTTTGGTTCAAATGGTTCTACAGCTACTGTTTTGGGTGTTCCAAAGTGTCACATTCTGTTCTATCCTTCAGTTGGTTCTGGGTCAGTTCCATTTGGATCTTTCCCCTGATTTGATTTGGAATGGCCAGTGGCCATATTGCCTCAATTTTCTCTACGGACAGATTTATCCTCATTCCTCTAATCAGTCCTGTGGCAATTCAGTTTCCAACTTGGTTTTTTACATGTTTCTGGTGAAGCATGTGATCTTAGGCATACAAATTACAGGGTTTTTAGGTATATAACCTTAAATGAGATGTCAATTAAATCCACAACCTTCTTGCAAGTATTGAGTCATTTTTCTGTAATAGACCAGCAGGTCTTGAATTTAATTACTGCCGGCTTAATTTTTTTATGGTGAAATTTTGTTGTAATTTATCCTTATAACCTCTACAACCTTTAAAATTCTTTCATAGAAAGAAACATAGATTAGCCGTACCTAACAAATATATTATTTTGATTGCTCTTTCTTTCCAAGCTAGAGAGATTTGTGTTGAACTATCATCATTTTCTTATTTACCAGATCCTTTTATGGTTTTGTTGACTCTGTTTTTTGTATGGAAATGTTTTAGTACCCTTAAATCTCTTCCACGCTGCTAAACATAGAATCCTAGCGTCAATGATCATTTAGCTTCATTAAAAGCCATCAAGATCCAAGTGTTTGATATTAAAAGCCACTGTACTCAACAAATGCCACAAGCAAGAAAGCATCACTTTTTACTTGTTCATTTCAGTTATTAAAAGTTACTTCTTAATCAAAATACTTCATAGTAGTTTTGAAGTTTAAAAGTAAATGGTATCTAAAAGGCAAGTCTTAATCTTTTATCACAAAATACACCTACAAAAGTCAACATAGTTTACTCTTCTGTCAAGTATTCGTGAGGACGATTTCTAGGATAATATATGATTATTTATTTAATATTTACAAGTAAAATATAGAGCAGGAACCGTGAAAAGTTCTATGAAACTGATTACATTTGAGGTTAAGTTAACCTCATGAAACTGATTACATTTTAGAATTGCTCAAGTTTTTAAACAGTACTGGTAAACTTTCAGGTACAAGTTTCTAACATATCATAATACACTTTGTTGGGAAAATAGCACAAATGACCAAAATATATAAGTGTATTTAAGAAAATAACCAACTTTTCATGTATTTGCTCAAATGGACTGTGAAGGAAGATGATTGAACTGCATAAAGTAAGTAGCCGAGAGCGTGTGAGTGTCCTTATCCCTCCTCTTCCGCTGCGTCTCCAACAGAGATGATTGAACCTGATTAGAACAGAAATCGAGTTCTAAGTATACAGAAACAGAAATCTTTGAATTTGTAAACATACATGCTAGTTGATGATTCATCACATGTATCATATATTGTTGCAATTTCAAAACTTTTAAATGATGCCTATGTATATACCTTATCAATCTGTTCATCCCATTTTCTGTGAGAGCATATGAAAGTTCATAAGTATCAACTTTGTGTCACTCACAAAACCATCAAATAAAATGACCAAGAAGCTTGAGTGTTTGTTAAGACTAACGGTGGGCCTGCTGAAAATAAGATAAAATTTCTTACAATCAAAGTGGTGGTGTTGATTTTTTTCCATGGCAAGATCAAACAGACTTTTTAACACAAATGCAATTCGTTCACAAGCCGTATCAAGAAGTGGGCCAAGCCACGACTTGACAGCAGCAAGGCGGTGAGCTGATAATATGTGCACAATTCAACAACAAACCCAATTTTCATTCACCCATAAACCAACATATGCATACACATTAATCTACAGAAAATGAAGTTGAACAACAGAAATTACAGAAATCATTTTTCTTTAATAGACCAGCAGGTCTTGAAAATGTTTAAATGAATTTAAATTGAATGTACATTAAAGTGAAAGTAATTGAATGAAGTTAACGAATACTCACCTGTACGAAATCTTTAGGGCCAAATTGAAGAAGGACAATTCGCAGTTTCAAGATATGAATGTACCTGGGTGTATTTCATTATTACAAAAACTGTTAACATTTGAAATTGAGTTTATATGAATGTAATTGAACTCGGTGAACATAATTGGATTCAACTGAACTGAATTTCATATGAATGTTTAAATGAATTTAAATTGAACGTACATTACAGTGAAGGTAATTGAATGATGTTAATGAATACTGACCTGTGCGAAATCATTAGGGCCAAATTGAAGAATGACAATTCGTAGTTTCGAGATGTTGGATGTGAAGAATGCCAATTCGCAGATGGCCAATCGTAGGAGCAATTTTATAGTTGCAATCTGGAGGAGTTGGAAATCCATGAGGTTGAAGGCAGGAGCCAGGGGCGGAACACAACTCTTCCAACCGCAGGGGCCGGTCTCCATACGGTTTTTTATCAAGGTGTCATATATTTACCAACGTTTAGTATCGTCGTATGTGTTTTTAGCCTGATTTCACCGTTTCGATGGATTTTTAAAGTTTTTTTTGCTTGATTTCAAGAATCTTTTTTTTTTCATCGATTTTGAGAGGCGTTTTTGGGTTTATTGGTTGATTTCAAGAGTTTTTTTTGTTCTTTTTGGTTGATTTCAATAGTTTTTTTGTTGATTACGGTTGCACTTCTAAAATAATACTTGCAACTTCTAAAAGGATACGGTTTCACTTTCACAAACCTAAATTTTTTTACCTTACGGCCGAGCACCCCTCTAGGTCCGTCCATGTTTAGGGGCTGTTGGAGGATTATATGATGAAGATGAAGTTAAAATCAACGGGATTCTACAATTCAACTTCTAAATCTATATTCTATCAACTATTCAAACAAGTGAACAACCTAAAGAGTAAAGTCCTAAAGTAGACATTTTATATCATAGAGGCACAGAGATGCATCAAAACAAATTAAAATCCAATCAAAGTATGTAAGTAATAAAAAAAATTCAAATAAAGTTAAACCTAACTAATCAATTAATTAAATAATTTCAAATAAAATTAAACCTCTAATCAATTAATCAAATAATTTCAAATAAAATTAAACCTAGCTATTAGCTAATCAAAAAATTTTCAAACTCAAACAAGTAATGAGATTATGAGCAAATAAGCAACAACACTTTAAAATTAAAAGGCTAAAACATTCAGATTAACTTAACTGTTTAAGTTTAAATCATGGATAATCAAGATTAAAAAATGAGATTGGAGAGTAACTGACAGACTGGGTGAGGTTGGAGAGTTGGGCGCTGGTTGTGTTCGATGTTCCTCTTCAAAAATCTTGGTCCTCTTCCAAAATCAGTGAACCACCGCCGAGACAGAGAGCGACTAGATTGAGAGAAGCAGAGCAGTACCTACTGCCCTACTGTGTGCGATAGCCGATAGAAGTAGAACGATAGAGAGGGGAGTCTGGGAGAGCCGGAGAGGAGCTGTCAAGGGTTTGGGACACCGATTAAGATTTGAGAATTAGAGTCAGACGTCGATTGAGATTTGAGACCTTGAGAGTTGAGAGATTGGACTTGGAAACAAAACAAAAGTTAGCTTCAATAATATTCCTATTGGACTGGACCTGGAAGGGGGGGGGGGGGGAACTCAAAATAATAATTTATAACCTGGAGAAGACATATACTCTATATAAGCTGGAAAAAAACGCAGGGGCCTTGTCCTCTATAAGCCCTCAGAGGCCTCCGTCCCTGGCAGGAGCCGTGCGAGAGAAAATAGGGAGTGTAGTCGTGCGAGAGAGAGATATCTGGAAGAGACGTGTGAGAGAAATGGGGAGAGCGAACGGGCTAAAGAAGGCTGGAGATGATCGTAAGGGGAGGACTGGAACTCCATGAACGTGGAGTCGAAGGCGGAGAGAGTTTGTGGAAGAGAAAGCCCGAGTGAATGGGCTAAAAGGGTAGTTAAACGGTTGGGCTAAAATGAATTTAAACTCGGATGAATTTAAACCGTCCGGATTGAATTAAAAAACGATCACTCGTCTGGATCAATATAATATATAAGTATATAACTAGTATGAGAACCGCACAACTTAAGTACTTTGGGCATTAAAATATAGTGTAATGACCGTGCTTGTTTTTGGATTAAGTAAGAAAGTTGGGTAGAGGTGGTTAAGATCTAAAGTGAGGGGGTCAAGAGGTAAATTAAGTGGAAAAAGGGGGTTTTTACCCTAAATTTGTCTCATACTCATCTGTTGGCGGCTGATAGCTCTTGGAAAGGAGGGAGATCATTTCTAATAGGCGTTTGGGAAGATCAAGGGAGGGAGCTCCATTCTCCAAGTGGCAATCAACTTCTTCTTTGAGGTAATGTTATTCTTCCCCTTACTTTCTTGGTATGAGAATTTTGTGTTTCATTAGTCGATTTGGGAAAGAATTTAGGAGATTATCTGACCGGTTGGTTGAGGTTTTCTGAAATAATAGTCTATTTAGGTATTTGGATTCATTCTTATTTAGAGTGAGTTACTTGCCTTGTTATAAGAAATCGTACCTCGTTTCGAATCTTTGTAAGGAAGCCAATGACCTCTGATTCGATTTACCCAATCGGCCTTGGTCGATTTTGCTCAGGGGCAGTCGCCGCTGTTGGTGATGAATCGTAGATACCGGGCGACCACTTTAGGTCTGGCCCAGGTCGAGAAGTAGATACCGGGAGACCACCTTTGGTCAGGCCCCGGTCGAGGAGCAATGTACCGGGCGACCACTTCCGGTCACGCCCCGATCGAGGAACAATGTACCGGGCGACCACCTTTGGTCAGGCCTCGGTCGAGGAGCAATGTACCCGGCGACCACTTCCGGTCACGCCCCGGTCGTAGGACCGAAACCCGGGCGATTTATGTTTGGGCCGTAGCCCATGGCTTGGTTTTTCCTACTTGATTGTAGTGGGCTTCGGCAGTAAGTGGTAGGCCAGATTGCATTTCATTGTTAGTTGGTAGTTAATTTGTAGTGGGTCAGATTTCTTATGGATTATCGTTGACCATTGAAGTGAGCTTAGTATTAACTACCCTATGAGCCGAGATTAGCGGCCAATAAATTGATCCAACCATTTGGGATCTATAGTGTGTTGAGGTCAGTTCCGTATTAAATTAGAAGGTATTGGGAGTTTATCGGTTTGTCTTTTCTTATAGGATTCGTGTCGGACCGTAAAATTAGACGCAAAGATTTAAGCGAAGGACACCAGGTGAGTTTTCTGAACTAAAGATTTTATTAATGAAAGCTTATGAAAGTTTTATTTAGAACTTTGATTTATTACGTTGGCATGATGACCATGATAAAGTTATTTAAGTGTGTTTATAAATTGTTGATATGTAAATGTATGCATACATTATTTATGGAAGCAGTGACCTAAGTCGGAGAGTGTGTCCCGCCTGCTCGTACCGGGAGTGTGACCCGTTTATGCCATTGGGGAACACACCGTCTTCGACGGTAGTGTGGTCAGTAGTGTGGATTACTCATATGTTGCTTATAAATTTGTTTTGATTAAACGTTGATGTTTGTATTGTTGCTTATTTCGTTAGAGGGGACTCACTAGACCTTCGTTCTAACCCTCGCTCTTTCAAATTTTAAAACCTTTTCAGGCAGGCATGAACTAGGAAGAGCCGATAAGGGTAAAGAGAAGGTGTAGCGGGAGTGCATAGAAGACCGTCACCATAGTTTATTCTTTATATTATCTCAGTTGTGTATAGGTTGCCGTTGCAAACCTTGCATTAAGTTGTAAGCTTGGGGGCCGTTTTGGCATGAAATATTATTATGATTTAATTATATCTTTTTGTCTTGGTTGGGTTGTTATAGTTGGTATCAGAGCCGTGGTTTAAGAGATCTAGGTAACCGGACAGGCCTAGACTTAAACTGGGAGTGTAGAAACACAACTGAGAAGTAGGAAGACAACAATAGGGTAGTGAGGACTAGCATGTAAGGTAAATTTGGAATTACATCTGGCCAGTGTAATTGCGAATTTACAGGCACGTGCATGTGCTTAACTTGCCGTATTGCGTGTGGTGTGTTGAATTGAATGTCGTATGTTTCTTCTTACCAGAAATCATGTCTGAGCGAGTAACAAGAAGTAGGTCTGCTCCGATTTCTGTGAACGAGCCAGTCAATGAAGTCGTTGTTGAGGAACAAACAGTTGCTGGTAACCCGACTGCCACCCGAGGAAAGGGTCGCGGACGACCTAAAGGTAAAGGGAAAACGACTCGGAAGGCGACCACTCAAGTGAATGAACCGGCTGGGGGAACTCGAGGGGGAAAAGACGACTCGCGTTGTTCGTCGGGCTAGGAGCGTAGAGGTGAGATCAGAGCAAGAAACCTCACTTCAAGAGAGTTCAGCTTCGATACGGGGTCGGAAACAGGCAAGAAACCGTGGTGGAGGTCGGATTCAGGGTTTTGTTACACAAGAAACCTTTGCAACTGAGATGGGAAAATTACAAAAAACCCTGAATGCTTTGTTGGCCCAACGAACTAATGAAGTATCGGCAAGCAAGGAAAAGAGTGAGGATAGGGTGGTGACAGAGATTTCTGACTCGCCAGTGACTGTGGTGGGAAGCCACTCACAGTCGACTCCTGTAGTGGCGGCTAAAGCTGTATTTGAGAAAGGATGCAGTTTCAAGGAGTTTGTTGCCTGCAAGCCTCCTACTTACAAAGGAGAATGTGTAACACCCCGATTTTCGAAAGGTATCAATCCAAGTTAATACAGAAACCGATATATTAAGGAAAAATAAGATATTTGATTTTGGACTTGAATCCTAGATTTTATAGTCTAGATGGATGAAGGATTCAATTACGAGTCCAACGGTTCTTTCCGGAGCAAAAACGGAGCTATAACGAAGAAGTTACGGCCAAAACAGTGAACGAGGGGAAAACCGGGCGAACAGTGCATCTCGCGACTTACGCGCGACTTGCACTAGCGGCATAAGTCACGAAACCCCCCTGATCGAGCTTAAATCGCGATTTTCAACCCCAAACTTCATTTCTTCATATCTTTCTCATCCTAGCTCCGATTTGGGTGATTCAAGTTGCTACGGTTTCGTTTTTGAGAGCTCTTCAAGGATCTAGCAAGAGATTGGAAGTCTATTGAAGTATACTAGAGTATTTTGTAGTGGTAAGCTTCTTATCTCTCCCTATTCATCTTCTTCACCAAGGTTTTCTAAGATTTCATCCACCCTTTGTTCTCCCTTTCATAGATTGGAGGTTTGTAACCATTTTGGTGAAATAGAGGTGTTTTGGTTGATGGATTCAAGCTTGGGTTAAGGTAATCTTCTATTCTCTTCGGTTATGGAAGTTAGGGTTTCGGTATTAGTTGAGGTATTCATTTATATGATTTGGGAAACGATTCTTTATGGTTGATTATGTTTATTTGTGGATTGAATATGTATGGATTTAGGTTTTGGAAGTTTTGTCTTGAAAACCCAAATGTTCTTTAAAGGAGTTCTAATTGGGGGAAAAATCTAGATTTAGCCTAAATCTAGCAAGGTGAGTTCAAGTTGATTTGTGAAAACGGTGTACATGCCAAAATGTTTATTTTAAAGTATTTTACATGAAATGGTTAACTACTGATAAGTTTTGAGTATTTTGAAATAAAAAATGTTTTATTTGGTTATTTGTCAAAGAGTGAGTATTTTAACAAGTTTTCTTATTTGGTGAACTTGGGTTGTGTTAACCTCATGAAATGCTCATATTTGGGGTTTTGAATGTTCTAACGAGTAAATAGCATGGTTTTCACATTCATGATGATTTTGTACAAGTAAAAGTTATTCTCATGAATTATGCATCATTGATGATTTTGTACAAATGAAGTCTATTTCATGTTATATGCATTTTGGTACATTTGCATTCATAAACCCTTTGGAAAAGCATTAGTCCCATATCGTGTGGAGTTTTGGGTTAATCTCGTCTTTGAGATATGTGTCTTCATAAACGTTGTTTAAAGACATTTCATTATTTGGGGAACCGGTAATTGTTGGTCAAATGGATTTTGAGCATTCTAGCTCGGTATTGGCTTAAAAAGGGGTTTGAGGATATTTGTCCGGTTTTAATGGCTCGATGTAGAGTCCCATTTCATGGTTTACATCTTAATGCATTTTATTGCATATTATTGACAATTACAATTACAGACTCGAATGCTTTAGTCATTCAGGTATAGTCATGTAATCTTAGACTGTGTTGCATTGGATCCATAGACACATGAGTCAGTCTTATTTGATGGTCATTTGAGTGGTACGGGGTTGGACTCCGGGACTCTTGGGTTATGACCTTGTCTTTGCAAGTAGGCACTAGGAGGGCTGAGCCCGGGTGAGCTATCATGACTAAGAGGGGTCCTCTGATGGGCGTTTGGGGCCTTCGCCGTGTGGGGCAATGCCTTCGGGGTATCCCCCGTATGCCGAGCCTTTGAGCGATAATTTCTGGTGGTACTCGCTAAGGTCAGTTGTCTCTTGGGTGATACTTGTCAAGGAGTCGTAGGGACACTTGGGCATTCGTGTCGTGAAGTGTCATGCGACAACGTTGTTTGAGTGGCATACTTTTGTGTTCCTCCGCTCTCAACGGATACGGGTATCCCCCGTTGTCGGCCCGCGGTATTTTGGATATTTAATTGTCCATGCTTTAATACTTGGATTTCATTCCATTTCATGGTCGCGTGAGTATTACGTCTCAATTCCGTGTTTTAATGGCGTATCATGTACATGGATTGTTTTCCGTTATTTAAGGGTCGAGTATTATGTCCCACCCGTGTTTTAGGGTGTTTTGGATTAGGAAGTATTATTTACATTTTCATAAATGTGAGTATTGAACTATGAACCCGTTTGGGCGAGTTACGGGTTGCATCGTTTTATAAGAAATGTGTGCTTGGAAGCATTGTCTTTAAAAGTGCATATTATGGGAAAATGTGTCGTTCCATTTTGAAGTATAATATTTCGAAGAATCTTGCTTTAAAACTGAATTCATTTCTTTTAAAGATATATTCATTCATGCTAAAACTCTTGAGCTCACTAGGCGTTAAGCCTAACCTTTTATTTGTCGGCATGTGCATCAGGTTCCAGTTGGGGGTTCGGACTCTAGTAGCCTCATGAAGAGTTAAGCCTTAGCTTTATGCAAGAGTAAATTGTTGGTGAAGTCTTCCGCAGGTTGGAGATAGTAATTGTATTGGGTTTTAGTAGCACCCGTCCTTGTTATATATTGTATGTATCGGATGAATGTGTGTATTGAGGTTAACTCTTAAATTATGTTTGTAGTCGAAGTAAATATTGATGTATTTAGAAAATTTTTAATAAGTTGCTATCTTCATATTTAAGGGTGTTACAAAATGTGACCCTGTGTTGGCAATGAAATGGGTAAAAGGGATGGAATTGGCATTTGATACCAGTAAGTGTTCTGAGGGGGACAAAGTGGTGTACGTGTTGTCAATGCTGAAAGATGAAGCTGTGATGTGGTGGGATGTCGAAGCAGGAGGACAGGGTTCGGCGGTGGCTAAAGAGATGTCTTGGGATGGGTTTGTGAAGAGATTCAAAGCACAGTTTTTCTCTCTGGCGACAGTAAAATGGTTGGAGAAGGAGTTTGAGTATGGAACAGAAAGATATGTCAGTTCGAGAGTATACGACAAAGTTCATTGAGAAATCCCGATTTGCAGAAGTTTATGTGCCGAATGAGGAAAGGCGAGTGGAGCGTTTCATTTTTGGATTGAGAAGCAATATTAGGGAATTCGTTTCGAACAACGAACCCGCTACGTTTCAATCGGCGGTGAATGCAGCCGAGATGAGGGAGAAGGAAAAGAACCGACAGGCTACCGAGAGAAGTGGAGACAAACGGAAGTAGGAGGGGACTGCCCGTGATTCCAAGACGTTTAAATCTGTAAAATCCGATCAGCGAGTTTCTTCAAAGTTTGAAAATAGGCCGTGCAGCAAGTGTAACCGATTTCATAAGGGGGAGTGTGTTGGAACGAGAAGGGTGTTTCAAATGTGGAAAGACTGGGCATATGGCTCGGGACTGCCGTGGGACAAGGTCTTGTTATTAGTGTGGGTCTCCTGATCATATCAGGACTGACTGCCCCCAGTTGAAGAAAGGAGCGACCGAAGGATATGGAGATAAAGGAGGTGAGAAGAAGGTGGAGCCAGCTCGTGCGAGGGCTAGGGCTTTTAATATGATGGCAAAGGAGGCGGTGCAGACACCAGATGTGGTGACAGGTATCTTTCCTATAGACTCAATTTTTGCTAAAGTGTTATCTGATTCGGGCGCAAACAATTCGTTTGTGTCTCCGAATTTCGTGCATAAACTGCACGTGAAGCCCAAGAAGCTTAGACGTGGGTTTGAGGTAGAAGTAGCTGATGATAGTCGAGTCTTAGTGGGAGAAGTGTATGACGGGTGTAGTATAGACATTGACGGTCATTCTTTTCCATTGCGGTTATACCCGATAGGCATGGGAGAATTTGACGTCATTGTGGGGATGGATTGGTTGGCGTCTAACGATGCCAACATTGTTTGTAACAAGAAGCTAATTCGTATAGCTTTGCCGGACCAGAAGGAAGTTGTAGTGTATGGGGATCGTCGGGATAGGAAGTCGTGTTTGATCTCCATGATCAAGGCTAGGCGGTGCTTAGTGAAAGGGTGTGTGGGGTTCTTAGCGTATGTGGTAGACGCTAAGAAAGAAAAGAAGGGCTGGAGTCAGTTCCGGTAGTAAGGGAATACCCAGAAGTGTTTCCGGAAGACTTAACCACTTTGCCTCCTGATTGGCAAGTGGAGTTCCGAATATATTTGGTGTCGGGGGCGGCACCTATCGCAAGAGCACCCTATCGTTTGGTGCCGACCGAGATGAAGGAGATGATGACTCAACTGCAAGAGTTGTTGGATAAAGGTTTTATTCGTCCCAGCACGTCACCGTGGGAGCACCGGCGTTATTCGTCAAGAAGAAGAACGGGTCTATGAGAATGTGTATAGACTGCCGAGAACTCAACAAGGTAACAGTCAAGAATAAGTACCCGCTCCCCAGGATTGATGATCTTTTCTATCAGTTACAAGGAGCGAGTTACTTCTCAAAGATAGATCTGCGTTCAGGCTATCATCAACTGAAGGTGAGGGAGGAGGATGTACCCAAGACTGCTTTTCGCTCGAGATATGGTCACTTCGAATTTTTAGTTATGCCTTTTGGTTTGACTAACACACCGATAGTATTCATGGACCTAATGAATAGAGTGTGCAGTCCATTTTTGGACAAGTGTGTCATTGTCTTCATCGATGACATACTGATTTATTCACAGTCCATGAGTGATCATGAGGTGCATCTGCGATCCGTATTGAAGTTGCTCAAGCGAGAGAAGTTGTACGCCAAATTCTCGAAATGCGAGTTTTGGCTACAATTCTTAGGACACGTGGTGTCGGAAGACGGGATCAAGGTAGATCCAGCGAAGGTCAAGGCAATCAAGGAGTGGGAAGGGCCGAAATCACCGTAAGAAGTGCGGAGTTTCCTTGGCTTGGCGGGTTACTATCGAAGGTTCATCCAGGACTTCTCGAGGATAGCCACGCCATTAACGGCTCTAACGAGGAAGAACGTGAAGTTTGTATGGTCGAAAGCTCAGGAAGACCCATTCAATAAGTTGAAGGAAAGGCTGAGTAGTGCACCTATCTTGTCCTTACCCAACGGTTCAGAAGGGTTCGTGATTTATAGCGATGCTTCTAAGTTGGGACTGGGATGCGTGCTGATGCAAGATGGAAAGGTGATCACTTACGCGTCTCGTTAGTTGAAAGATCATGAGAAGAATTATCCGACGCACGACCTAGAGTTAGCAGCTGTGGTCTTTGCGTTGAAGATTTGGAGGCATTATTTGTACGGGGTCAAGTGTCAAATTTATACCGATCATAAGAGCCTTCAACACCTATTCAATCAAAAAGAGTTGAATATGAGACAACGAAGATGGATGGAATTATTAAGTGATTATGACTGCGAGATTCTTTATCACCCGGGAAAAGCCAATGTGGTGACTGACGCTTTGAGTCGGAAAGAGCATAGTGCTGCATCTAAGGTGGTGGCGTTCCGGGTTGAGGCAACTTCTAACTTCTTAGAAGAAGTCGGGAAATATCAAGAGGAAGCGATGTTGGAAGATAACTTGAAAAGTGAGAGGATCGTTGGAATTGTCGGCTCGTTGATCGCTGACAGTCGTGGAGTGAAATGCTTCAAGTGTAGAGTGTGGATTCCAAAGTTGGGAGACCTTCAAAAGAGAGTGTTGGAAGAAGCCCATAAGTCATGTTACTCGGTACATCCAGGATCTAACAAGATGTATCGAGA
Organism: Arctium minus; assembly: GCA_954870635.1. Taxonomy (NCBI): domain Eukaryota; kingdom Viridiplantae; phylum Streptophyta; class Magnoliopsida; order Asterales; family Asteraceae; genus Arctium; species Arctium minus. The sequence continues at coordinate 113,417,012 of OX941080.1, read as the reverse complement.
CCTGAAGCAAAGTTACTGGTGGCCGGGTTTAAAGAAAGATATAGCTTACTTCGTTGAGCGATGTTTAACATGTTTAAAGGTAAAAGCTGAGCATCAAAGACCGTACGGGGAACTGCAACCATTGGAAATACCGGTGTGGAAGTGAGATGAGATCGCGATGGACTTTGTTATTGGATTTCCGCGATCACCTAAGGGGCACGATGCCATTTAGGTGATAGTGGATCGACTCACGAAATCTGCTCACTTTCTACCGATCAAGGAGACGTACCCATTGGAGAAATTAGCTAGGTTGTACATTGATGAGATTGTATCCAGGCATGGAGTACCGTCATATATTGTGTCAGATCGGGATGCTCGCTTCACGTCATCATTTTGGAGAAGTCTACAAAGAGAGTTGGGTTTACAACTCAAGTTGAGTACAGTGTATCACCCTCAGACGGATGGCTAGAGTGAGAGGACCATCCAAACATTAGAAGACATGCTTCGAGCGTGCGTTATCGATTTCAAAGGTTCGTGGGAAACTCATCCGCCGTTGATAGAGTTTTCGAGCAGCTCCGTTCGAAGCGTTGTATGGACGTAAGTGTAGAACACCTTTATGTTGGAAGAAAGACAACTAACCGGACCAGAAATTGTGCAAGTGACGGCCGATAAGGTCAGCCAGATTCGAGAAAGGTTAAAGGTAGCTCAAGATCGTCAGTAGATGTACGCAAATAAGCGAAGGAAGCCAATAGAGTTCCAAGTGGGGGACAAAGTGATGTTAAAAGTCTCGCCTTGGAAGGGAGTAGTTCGTTTCGGCAAGAAAGGCAAGTTGAGACCGAGGTTTGTCGGACCATTTACTATCGTGGAGCGCGTAGGGGAGGTAGCATACAAGCTGAAATTGCCAGTGGACCTGCAAGGAGTTCACCATATGTTCCACGTATCAAACCTGAAGAAGTGTTTGGCTGAGACCGACGTGGTTGTGTCATTGGATGATATTCGCATGGATGAAAAGCTAGGTTACATAGAGGAGCCAGTGGCCATTTTAGACTGCAAGGTGAAGAAATTAAGGAACAAAGAAGTCCGTTTGGTAAAGGTACAGTGGAGATTCCACAAGGGACAGGAAGCCACGTGGGAAGTGGAGGCGGACATGAGGTCCCAATATCCCAGTTTATTTAGCGAAGGAATTCCGGGGACGAAATTCTTTTGAGGGGGGATATTGTAATGACCGTGCCTATTTTTTGATTAAGTAAGAAAGTTGGGTAGGGGTGGTTAAGATCTAAAGTGAGGGGGGTCAAGAGGTAAATTAAGTGGAAAAAGGGGGGTTTTACCCTAAATTTGTCTCATACTCATCTGTTGGCGGCTGATAGCTCTTGGAAAGGAGGGAGAGCAATTCTAATAGGCGTTTGGGAAGATCAAGGGAGGGAGCTCCATTCTCCAAGTGGCAATCGGCTTCTTCTTTGAGGTAATGTTATTCTTCCCCTTACTTTCTTGGTATGAGAGTTTTGTGTTTCATTAGTCGATTTGGGAAAGGATTAAGGAGATTATCTGACAAGTTGGTTGAGGTTTTCTGAAATAATAGTCTATTTAGATATTTGGATTCATTCTTATTTAGAGTGAGTTACTTGCCTTGTTATAAGAAATCGTACCTCGTTTCGAATCGTTGTAAGGAAGTCGATGACCTCTGATTCAATTTACCCAATCGGCCTTGGTCGATTTTGCTCAGTGGCAGTCGCCGCTGTTGGTGATGAATCGTAGATACCGGGCGACCACTTTAGGTCTGGCCCTGGTCGAGAAGTAGATACCGGGCGACCACCTTTGGTCAGGCCCCGGTCGAGGAGCAATGTACCGGGCGACCACTTCCGGTCAGGCCCCGGTCGAGGAGCAATGTACCGGGAGACCACTTCCGGTCAGGCCCCGGTCGTAGGACCGAAACCCGGGCGATCTATGTTTGGGTTGTAGCCCAGGGCTTGGTTTTTCCTACTTGATTGTAGTGGGCTTCGACAGTAAGTGGTAGGCTAGATTGTATTTCATTGTTAGTTGGTAGTTAATTTGTAGTGGGTCAGATTTCTTATGGATTATCGTTGACCATTGAAGCGAGCTTAGTATTAATTACCCTATGAGCCGAGATTAGCGACCAATAAATTGATCCAACCATTTGGGATCTATAGTGTGTTAACGTCAGTTTCGTATTAAATTAGAAGGTATTGGGAATTTATCGATCTATGTCTTTTCTTATAGGATTCGTGTCGGACCGTAAAAGTAGACGCAAATATTTAAGCGAAGGACACCAGGTGAGTTTTCTGAACTAAAGATTTTATTAATGAAAGCTTATGAAAGTTTTATTTAAAACTTTGATTTATTACGTTGGCATGATCATGATAAAGTTATTTAAGTGTGTTTATAAATTGTTGATATGTAAATGTATGCATACATTATTTATGGAAGCAGTGACCTAAGTCGTGGAGTGTGGCCCACCGGGGAGTGTGGCCCGTTTATGCCATTGGGGGTGTGTCCCAAAATTAAGGCAGTGCGAGTTAGACACACCGTCTTCGACGGTAGTGTGGTCAGTAGTGTGGATTACTCATATGTTGCTTATAAATCTGTTTTGATTAAAAGTTGATGTTTGTATTGTTGCTTATTTCGTTAGAGGGGACTCACTAGACCTTCGGTCTAACCCTCGCTCTTTCAAATTTTAAAACCTTTTCAGGCAGGCGTGAACTAGGAAGAGCCGATAAGGGTAAAGAGAAGGTGTAGAGGGAGTGCATAGAAGACCGTCACCTTAGTTTATTATTTATATTATCTCAGTTGTGTATAGGTTGTCGTTGCAAACCTTGAATTAAATTGTAAGCTTGGGGCCGTTTTGGCATGAAATATTATTATGATTTAATTATATCTTTTTGTCTTGGTTGGGTTGTTATATATAGACTGTCATATAAATTAATTTTAAATGTTAAATATAATAATCAATAAATTATATCAAATGATTTATAAAAATTAGGTGTACTTAATTAGTGGGAAGGGATGTATAAAATGAGTAACATTAATGTTAGGGGCATGGATAATTTATGCATTATTTGTATAACTGATGTACACGAAAATGTTACAACAACTACCCCTCAAACGCATGCCCACCCTCCAAATAGGACATGCCCCAAATGTCATCGTGAAGTGCACTATTCCAAACATCTAAATAGAAGTGGCTGAAACATCTTCATACCACAAACCAGTAACCAAAATAAAGTCATTCCAATACATAAAGAAACAATGAAGATAAACCAAAACAACCTACCTAGATCCTTTTGCGTCAGCTTCCAGCATGGTTATAGTTGAAACCTTGAGACCTTTTCTTCCATGCTTACTCAATTGCCAATCATCCATCTTTATCTTCAACATATTATAATCTTCAGATGAGGCTTCTGTTGAATGAAGATTTGCTTGTATTCGATGTGGAATAAAATTGCATCAGTTATTGTAGGCATTAGTGAGAATCATAATAAAATATGGGAAGATATAATATAAGTTGGAATTGTAAAGTATATGAATATATAAACTTACTTAGTACATATCACCGGAAAACGTATACCTTCCTCTCGAAAGCTATAGAAGTACATTTCCACGAGACTCTAAAATATATAAATTGGAAAAAGAAAGTAGACTAATATATTTACCTAATACATGTGAAAAAGGCTTGCCAAGTCCTCATCAAGATGGGACTCACATCATGGTTTGTGTCAGAGTAGCTCATGGCAAGTTACCATGGTTGTTCCTTTTTGTTTTGTTTCTTAATGAATGTGCTTGGAGTTTTCCGCTCAAAAAAAAAAGTTACCATGGTTCAACCTAATGCATTTTGTCCAAATCAACTCCTTGTTAGAGAAAAATACCTTTGCGGTTGATAGATTTGGAAAATGAAAAGAGAAAATTAATATAACATTAATATGCATTTCTTAAGTTACACATGTAAATGTCACTTTCCAACATTCAAAATCTAAAGATATAAGTTACAGTGAGTGTCTAAGTGGTAGTAAGCTTGAGGTCTGATAGTAAACTTAAACCCACCAGAAATTCTACAAATCTGAAATTAGGGACCTTTGTTAAAACATATAATACATCCATAATTTATAGATAACTTGGAAGAAGAAGAAGAAGAATTTATGTTTGATTTGTTTATGTTTATGCATTTACTTATGTTTCTAGTTGTATTTGGTGGTGTTGTGGGTGGTGAGTATTGGTGGATGAGGGGATCATTTTGTTGTTCACGGTGGTAGGATAAAAAAAGAAAAAGATTTTTTTTAATTAATGTCACATTAAAATATAAAACAAAATGCTTAAAGGATATGATGGGAATTTCAAATTTTGAAACTTGACATAGCCAAAAGATACCTCAATGAGCAGGTCAATTAGTATAGCTCAATCCTTTCATTGATATCAGATTGTTGTGTCAACATATAGTTTGGTCAAACCATGTGGGTGCCCAATTTAAACAACAAAATGGTTGCTTACCTCCATCTTTCTAAAATGAGCATAGAGATCTTCAACATATTCAACAACAGCAAGGGGATTTTTGGTGTTAGAAATGTAGATATCAACAACAGGTTCTACAGATATATCCTCAATTTCAACCTCCTGATACAATATTAATGAAATTCAAATTGATCATCTAAAGAAATTGGGAATTATGGATAAAACATAAAGAAAGAAGGATGGATACCATAATATCCTTTCGAGGTTCTGTTATTTCTAAGGACATGGCATAGGTTGATCTTCCACATATTCCCATACTATAAAACTCACTTGATTGTTTTGCCTTCAAAAAAATCCTACTTTTAATGGTTTCACCAGGGACAATGAAAGTTACCATATGAGCAAGGGTTTGAAGAACCTCAAAAACATCAAAAGTCTGTTTTGACTATTTTGGTCAAACCTATATCAACGAAAAAGAAGTCACTGGCGAAGTCCTTTATGGATTTATCAAAATTTTAAACATTTTAATTTGAATATAAAAAAATAAATTAAAATATAAGCTAACTAAATAGTTCCATTAATAAAAAATAGAATTTGTATTTACCTCATAATGTATCCAACAACTAATATAATTAAATACATAGACTAAAAAAAGGAAGTTGGACACAATGTATGAGTCCAGGAAGAAAACAATATCTTGTTGACGTTTTTAGTTCTACCCAACAGTTTGTGATCAACTTTAGTGTCTCTTGGAGTACTCCTTGTCATTTCATAGCAACAATATACTGCAATCAAGCTGATAAACATGATTCACTTATGTTCTTGCCTATCGACGTTGATCAGTTATGTCTAAGTCCTTAAAGAACATATCATATTCAATTATGTTTGATCACATCTTGTTCGACAATTTAAGATGTGTAACCTCTCTGAACCTCTCTCTAAAATAACTATTTGTAAAAAGATAAAAAGAACATAGTGGTAGACCTTGATTCCGGTACCATGTTAAGATATATGGAACCCATTTAAAGAGAGCCCCTGAAAAGAGAGGGATTCCTACATATATATTGGCTTGATGGTTCTTGTCTAGACAAAGTGAATAGATAAGAAAACATGATGCAATAAACTATTTAACTGTGTTGCAGACCAGTTGCGGTTAGAGAGGGATTCCTACATATGCTATAAACGAACTATGAAAAAGAACTTGCAAAGAAGATCGAGGCAACTATTGGTTTTATCCAGGTTTAAAAGAATAACAAAAAAAAGGCTAACTTTAGCAATCTAATTATGCATACAGCCTATTTACCAATACCAACACAATTGAATCTTAGGTATCTTATCAAAAAGATGAACATGTATTATATGTACATAATTCATTTAGAAATTTTACTTTTTGTCATTCTTCAAGCCATTCCTTTGGAAAAACCCATAATCGAATTAGTATATAGACATCCAATTGATGGTCTTTTTCATGTGGATGTCCATTTTTAATACCAGAATTAATATATAACCATCAAATTAGTGGTCTTTTTCATGTGGGTGTCCATTTTTAACACCAAAATGGTTGCTTACCTCCATCTTTCTGTAATAGGTATAAAGATCTTCAACATATTCAACAACAGCAAGGGAACTTTTGGTGTTGGAAATGTCGATATCAATAACTCGTTCTACAAATATATCCACCATTCAACCCCCTGCTACAAAACTAATGAAATTGAAATTGATAATCTAAAAGAATTGGGAATTATGGAGAATAAAATAGACAAAGATGGATGGATACCATAAGATCCTTTTGAGGTTCTCTTGTTTCTAAGAACATGAGCACAGGTTGATTCTACAAATATATCCTCCATTCCAACCTCCTGCTACAAAACTAATGAAATTCAAATTGATAATCTAAAAAAATGTCAGACTAAAATAAATTACAGATTTCTCAAAATTTCATGGCATCCAATTGAAAAATGCCAGAATTCTAGCAATTGTGATTCGTGTGGTCTGGGTTTTGACTTTTGACTCTGAGTGGCCTACTGGTTATATATTAGTATATTTATCATGTGCTTGTAGTTGTAGTTGTGAATACCAACATAATTGAATCTTAGGTATCTAATGATCATGGTGAATATGTAATTTATATATATATATATATAATCATTTGGAAATTATACCTGCTGTTTCTGACTGCTCCCCGAACGCTTAAATCGTGGCCCTGTTATTATGAAATAAGAACATATTGAGGGATGGAGATCGTGTCAGATACATATAAACGGAGCAAATGGGGATGAATCCTAAATAGAAACAATGCTCCCCAAACCCTTAAATTGCTGGAGTGTTATTATGAACTAAGAACATATTGAGAGATCAAAAACCAACAATGCATTGCACGGTGATACTCAAACAAACAACTGAAATCAATATTTTCGTTAATATAGTAGATAGAAACTGAATTTATATCCATGTATCTTATCTTAATTCTAAACCACATAAGCATCCACATATTGCATGCATGAAAAGGAACTTGCACAAAAGCAAGCAAAATCTTATCAAAACAATTATATACCGACACATTACACATGGATATTCTTATCTTCAAATTAACAAAACCCATAAACCAACCAACTTTCAAACATAAAATCTTACAATCTTCATGCGTTGCCTTTACATTACATGGAAAATGTAGCTTTACGACAAACATATATTATAAAACATACATACTTTTGGGTGGAGTTGTCCATGCATACGGTCGCTTTCTTGGGTATGGCTTAAATGCATCATCAATGCATAGTTTTTTTTTTTTTTTGGAAAGGGTATCCTGGGCCCAGACTAAATCAATGCATAGTTATCACCTGCATATATACCACAACAATAATTATCAATATCATCCATGATTTTTTAATAAGTTTATCCCAACCAAAAATAACAAATCGAAGTTGCTAGTCTGACCTTAAGCGTCGTAGCCACTCCTGACACATTCGACAAAATATGCAGAGAAAAACGACTAATATATTTCAAACGTAATGGAAATAAACAACAACGTTAACCTTACAGTGATTTTTTAACTGTTAGGGGATGGTCACTCCCAAATCATTCTTTTCGTGCTTACTAAAGTTTATAAATGAATACCCAACCTGACATCAAAACTCCAACAAAAACGAATTTAAAAAAAAAAATCCCCTGATATATGCTATAAAACCCAACCTCTTTTCTTCCCTCTATTTTTCTTTTCTGTTCTCGATGCCATTTTTCACGGCTGTTGTCAACAACCCTAAAACATATGTGCTTTTACTCTCTCGTTGTTGTTATGGACTAAAACTACAATCCTCTCATGGCTACCCAACTCTCTATCCTAGTGAATATGACAATTAAAATTGTTGTCATTGAGACAATTCATCCATACGCCAAATTGCCACATAAAATACCTATAGGAACCGTATATGAACATGGAGCTACATAAAAACAAAATCATGTAAGCATAAGAAATAAAAACCGATACATTTACACCCAAATCAGAAATAAAAACCGATACATAAGTAAAAAACGATACATTTACACCTAAATCAGAAATAAAAACCGATACATAAGTAAACACACAAAAAGACCTAGTTGTTGCAAATTGGGCCTAAAGTATATTACCTCATATGAAAGAGCATGCCATGACCAATATTACTTATGCTATTACTTGTTGTAATATCATAAGTAATAAACCCTCATAATTCAACAAAAGCATACCAAGAGAATTGGATAGACATACTAAGAGAAGATGGAGATCGAGAGGAACTAAAAGGAAGGAGTAGGGGAGGAAGATGGATGGTTAAACCCAATATATGCTAAATTACAGAATAAACCATGCTTATCATGAAATACATACATACTTGTGGGATAAAAATGCCATTAAGTTATTTACGTTAAGAAAATTGAGAAAATTCTCACAAGAGATTCTAGCTTCAGGAGGTTGCCACGTCATTGCTTAAGGTTTTTCCTCGCCCCGAAAGGAGAAAGCCCAGACAGCCTCTTGACTCGGAGTGGTCGGATATACATGTTGCTTGGTTTGTTCCTTCTTCCTTCCTGGTCTTTCTTCCTCCATGGATGCTTGGTGTGAAACTTTCTAGAAGGGTGTTGTTATCACCCCTCCTCCCTCACATACTCCCGATATCTCACTCACATGTCACCGATACCTCACTCACATACCTAGGAAGGTGAGGCATAGAGAATGCAAAAGTAAAGTAAAGAAAAGATTGAAAGAGGAAAGGAATTTAAACGGTTGTCTCTTCATTTTCTTGTTTTTCTCGCAGCAACTCCAGCTTCACAACAAAAAAACATCAAAATTGGTAGGTCTATCAACACCAAAAAAATCTAACTCCAACCGTACTTTAAAAAAAACATCAAATTTGTGGACCCCATATTAAAATAGCATATTTTATTTACCTTTAATTATTTTTAATAACCATAATTATAATTTATGACTAACTCCAACAACAAACCAATCCAATCTCAAACCACTAAATGACAAAATAATAAAGTAAAAATAAAATTAAAAAGTATCTTATATATGCAAACGAATTCAATCCGGCTCACCATTCAATCTCAGTTTGCAATCTCTTGTATTTAAATTTTAATGAAACCACTTTTACACATGTCAATATTTCATTGGTTAACTTTAATTTTCTTTTTGATAAATCTTATTAAATTAAAAAGATGGGTTTAACAAAAAAATTTATCAAAATTCATATTTTTCAATTCTCTACAAATAGAGACCAATATTGACATATTTTCATCACACCAATATTTCTCTCTATTTCAATACTATCTTCAATTATATTTTTTTTAATTAAGATTATGTTTTAAAGTATCAAATAGTTTAAAAAAATCTATTTTTTATATGCAAGAACAATAAACAAAAAATGATAGATATGATAAAATATTAAAAATTAATATTTTTTAAAAAATATTTGAGATTGGATTTGATCACTGATAAAGGTTAAAAAATATGAGATTGAATTGAATTAGAGATTAGGTAGGTGAAAGAGAGAGAAATTAATTTTTTAATAAAGATTGGATTTGATTGGATTGGATTGTAGATGATGGTAGTCTAAGTAGGAATTTCATTAACAAATTTATTGAGAATACCAATTAGCATCCATACAACTTTGCCATTAGACGGTCTCTCAACTCTTGTTGTGCCGGTGACATGTTATCTTTAGACACCAGTATTTGCAACATTTTGTGGTCTTGAACGATTTGAAAATTCTCTTGATTCTTTTTCATCACTTCAATTTCATTGTTTCTTGTAATCGTCAAGGCACGAAGATTTTCACTAAACTCACTTGAAATCGAAGATGATTGTGATGCCTTACCTTTTCCTTTTTTTTGTTGCATCTCTACCTGCGGGACGTTGAATTGTTAAACCACCAGTTGGCGATTATTGGTTGATTTCGACATAATCTCCTTCCTCTGTAGTTCTTGATCTTTTTGTGCTTCCACCACTTTCTTCATCACCCACTTCGTATACCGAGCTAGAACGTGTTGTTTCACGATGTAACTGTAAGTCCCACTTAGGGTGTTTATACATAACTTCGTTAAATACCTTCAAATCATTAAACTTTTTCCCAGACGCCTCATAGATTTTGTGAGCTGCGTTCTCTACTCATTCCACTCTTTTTTTGACGGTGTACTTCTCTGTAAGCACCAACCCACTTGTTTGCACTTTCGTTAAGTCGAGACCAACGACCTTTCATTTGATTTTCGTTTCGGACACCAAGCCCTTCTGGATTTTCTGCTCGAGTTGTATCATAGTGTTCTTTCACTCGTGATCATAACTTCCTTTTCTTTTTGTTTTTGCCACGAGCAGCATCTTCACTAACGAAGATCCATGCGAACATCAGAACCATATATTATCTCGTATCCCATGAATCGACTCTTGAGCCCTTTTGCAAAGTTTGAACTTGTGTTACAAGGATACTAACGTGATTATCATAAGAAAAGAACTCAGAGTTTTCATATTATGTGTTTGAGTTTTGAAGGTTATCAGGATATAGAGAACTGAAAGGAAAATTTGGGTAGTTTGGATCCATAACAGAAAATGAAGAGAGTATTCAAGATGAAGATAGTATTGAAATAGAGAGAAAGATTGATGTGATGAAAATATGTCAATATTGGTCTTTATTTGTAGGGAATTGAAAAATATGAATTTTGGTATATTTTTTATTTTTTAATTTTTTAGTTAAACTTATCTTTTTAATATGATAAGGTTATCTAAATAAAATCTATCAAGAACCAATGATATTTTGACAAGTGTCATGTTATTTAATAAAAAAACAAAAAAAAAACAATGACAATCTAAGTTCGGATCGTGATCTTTGGTTTGTCCAAAATGACTTTAAATATTACTTTCTCATTTCTTTTTTATTATTTGCTTTGTCTTTTTGTGGATGAGGATCGGATTGGATCACGGATGAGGGTAGCCTAAAGCAATAAGCAGAAACACTCGGTCGTAAGACGTGCCCGCTTCTTGTTAAAACAGTTCTTCTATTAAAACAAAATAAATTTCTTAAATTTATAAAATCCATGAACAACAACAACAAAGTATACGACAAATCGAGATTTTTAATGAGGAAAATCCTCAAAGCAAGGAAAAACCACATATCATTCATAGGAGAGAACTAGCTCCACTATAATCATATTAGAGTATAAACCCTTTATGACAGATGTGCAAATCACAAGTTATCTACCTGAAAAGGTTTATAACCTGTAAACGATAACATGTTACTCGTTAATAGTAAGTACCAACAATCGAGAGAACAAAAGACAAAGCATTAAAAATACCCACAAAAATGCTTCTTAGCCTCTTTTAACTCTTCCTTGACTCCCCTCCCTCTTTTCTATACTAATATTTTATATTATTATGTTAATTAAAATCCGACCTCAATCACCAAAATTTTAATTGCCTCCTATGAACATGACTAAACCATCACAATCATCCCTCCTCTAACTTATTTGTGATATGTGCAACACGTTTGGTATTATGTCAAACATGGTTCTGTCCATTTAAGCATCTTCATTTCTATAACTTCCATTTTCCTTTCCTTAGCGTCCAACACTTCAACTCATATAACAAAGTTGGTCCAACGACTATCTTATAGAATTTGGCAGCTCTCATTTTAGCCATGCCGGCTAATGCGACAAATGTTGCTATAAAATCTTTTTTATAAAACACTTGCTTAAAATGAACAAATTTGATTTGTGATGTAAATGACTAACTATTTTATTAAATTATATGTTAAATAAAACGTTATAATAATTAGCATCTAGAACCAATTCACTTGAAAGTAATTGATACAAGATCCTACTATTTAAACAAAGCAAAAAGGGGGTTTTGATGTTGATGCATACAAATATGTATGAAGAAATTGATAGCAGGGTTGATTTTGGGTCAGGTTGCACACACCTCGACTAATCCCCAATAAAATCCAACAAAACGATGACCTATGAGGAGGATCCCCAAAGACCCAAACCTTATTGTGATCTAACCCCACAAGGTTTGATTTATATATGAAGAAACCGAGTAACAAGAAATTCATTGCAGGGTTGCTTTACTTGTTAAGAAACTGAGCAACAAGAAATATGGCCAATTAAACACTGATTAAAAGCATGAAAAACACCCACATACCTCATAATTAAGCTCTGCATCGGCATAATAAAGAATATGAGCAAATAGATTTAAAGAGCTGCAGGTAAGTTCTCTTATCTTTTATTTGTTAAAATGCAACATCTTTCAATAGTTTTCCTAAAACATCTGTCTAAAATGTACCAATCAAATTGTGTATACAAAACAACAGCAGCAGCAGGAGGAGGAGGAGGAGGAGGGTGTAACAGCTTCAACCAACATCAACTATTCTGATCATTGACCTTCCGAGTCAGCCCTTGACCTTCCGAGTCAACCCACGCTTGTTATGCCACACGCCATTTCTCTCACCGTTCATCTGGTTCTTAGCAGCAATCAAACACTGATCAACTCGGCTACCTTTACTGTCCATATCGTTCTGGAGCTTCCGGCGTCTCATTCGATTCTCGAAACGTAAAGCTCGTAAAGCGGAAACTCTCTTTTCGATTTCCAAAGCCTGCGAAAAGTTCCAAATCCTAACGCTACCCTCTTCCCCTCCACATACAATTCGGTCAGCACCAATGCCTACAGCGAAAAGACTGCAGCCAGGCCCATGTAGCATTCTTTGCGGAGGCTCCACATTATTACGGTCCGAATTGTTTCCATTTAGAGACTGTCGAATTTTATTCGGTTTTGTTTTTAACCTTCCACAACTAGTTTGGGATAAACCGCTAGTTGTTGATGAAGACCGCCGGATGCTCTTCAATAGCTTCCTCACATCAATGAGCGAAAGCTTTCCGTCACTAGAAGCTGAAACTAGCCATGGAAACTCAAATGCAAGAGAATAAACCGGACCCGAATGAGGACTCCACATTGCCACCTGACGCACAAAACCGCATCTATGAGTAGTTATCTCAAACATCCGTATTGACCCATCTTCTCCTCCGGTGAACAAGAAACTGCCCGTGTGACTTCGAGCCAGAGAATAAGTGTTACCCACGTGAGCGTCTTTGATAATATCGATAAGTGAACCAGAACTAGTCTCCCAAATGTATACGTCCGATCCAGAAGTGCTTACAACCGTAGTATCATGTGGCACAAGGCACCAAACCCAGTCGTTATGCATCAAAACCGTCACACATTTCAGCGACAAACGATCCCAAATTCTTATAGTCATGTCCCAAGATCCGCTGTATATTCGAGTAAGATCTAGAGCAAGGCAAGTAATGGGACCTTCGTGTTCCCAAAGTCGAAACTCTGTATTCTGGTTCTGTGATCCCTTTATGTCAAAAAGATTGGGGTGTCCTTCCTCAGCTCTCCAACCGTGTATAAAACCATCAGAACCACCAGCAACCAAGAGCTTGGAATCGGCTGCAACGGCTCGGATGGTGCACCCAAGAGGTCGGGATGAAGTGATTGACAAACCATCATCCATATCCCACATTCGAATAATTGAGTCATAGCCTGAAGTAAATACAAGCTTTCTCGAAGGCAAAAGAAAGACAGTACGAACAGCTTCAGCATGACCGTAAAGAATATCAATGCTGTAACGTCCCATAAACGTTTTGCTACGGAATTCTCGTTCCACAAAAAGTTCTTTCCAAGATTTGTCATCAGAAGACTCTGCGGTCAGAGAGATGGGGACTGCTGGCAGTCCCCATCTCTCGCAATAAAATTCTTTCCACACGTGGTGATCGGATGCAATCCGATACAAAGATGGACTGACACAAGAAACTACACCGAGTTCCTTTGGATCAAGGCAGTTAAATATTTCAGATATCAATGCTGGAGGAAGGTCGGTAATCGTTCTATGACCATTAAACAAACACTCATCAATTGGTAACTTAGCACCACAAGGAGTGGTTATAACCCGATTGTAGTCTTGATTCGCTAAGTTTCCTGATTTTCCAGACTCAGTAATTACAGGTCCTGAATCAAATAGCAAACTCTTTCCAGATGAAACAATATGACTTGGCTTAACTTGTGCTGTATTCTCTGAATTCTTTGTCAAATATATCTCTGTGCTCACTTTGCATTCAAATGCCATAAAATATCCCCCCAAATACTACACAAACCAACATAACAAATACTCTTTGGTTAAAATAATTTCAATTCAATAGAAATAAATGGGGTATTTTCGGTTCCAATGTTTGAATTCAGGATGAAATTATAATTTCATCAAACATGTATAACAAGTTAGTATTGCATTGCTTACAAAATATAATTCAAAGATATCACGATTTAATCTCGAAGATGAAACTGCGGCACTTTCTTGGAACCGAATAAGAACCCTAACACCGAAACCTAGATATTTTCGATTTAGGAAACAAATCCAACAAGAAGGCAAGAGTATGAAAATCATCAAATTGAATGAACGTAAACACAAATAACGTATTACTAAAGCGATTATAAAGCAAAGAACATGAACAAACCCATGTATAAGTAATTTAATTTCAATTTAAGTATCGAGAAATGAATACAAATTTGGAATGTTACCTGCGAAAGAAAGTAGGGTTTCGACGGAACAAGAAGGAGGAAGGAGGAATCGAAAGGGAGGAATCCAACGCAATAAGCAAACAGATTCAGATTGAGGTATGAATCGGAGGGAGGAAAGATTAATGGTTTAGAGGTGAGTTCCAAGCGGAAGGGAGGTCGGTAACAAAAGTGAAAAATAGATCTACTCATATTAATTTCCCACATAATTAGAAAAATAGAAATTCAAAAATTAAAAATTTAAAAGAATAACAAAAGTAATTATTTTATTTTCTTTAATAATAAACCCTTTAAATATGGACCAATTTACAATGAAAATGAAACATTCATTAATATGGTAAATCTTAATACGTGGAAACTATTTTTTCAATCATCATTTTTTGATGAAGACACATAATCCTTCAATACTCCCCCTTTTGTCAAGTCAAATGAGATATGATGCATAATTATTGTCTCATTAAAACCTTACTATCACGTCCCGTTAAAAGGTTCTCCGTAAGTCTGGAATATTCCGGATCAATCAAAAGATTGGAGAAACCTTAAGAAGATTAAAGAGGAGCCAATAAAGGATGAAGAAGAGATAAGTATATTCGGGAAGATTCCATGCACTTCTAGTCTTTGTTTAGCTAGAAGCTTCCTTGTAAATATTAAATAGGTTCTCTAGATTATTCCATTGAGTAGTATATATAGAGGTAGTTTTTCATATGTAAATCACACTCCACTTTCTACACTTTGAGTAATAGAAGAATAGAGTTCTCCCAATCTTCTTAACATTCTTGTTTGCTCATCTTTACTTGGTAATCTTGTAGTTTGGCTGACTTACTCCAAAAACTAAGGTCGTAGGCGATCTTGTGAAAACAACTCCATGATAAGTGGTATCATAATGAAGGTTCGAAGAGATGGCATACAACGTAGAGCTGAATGTTACGGTTGTAGAGGCGACCCAAGGACGAGAATAGTCTCGTCATGAAGGAGTCAAGACTCGAAGCAAGAGCCAGGGGCAATCAAAAGATTTGATGGCCAACCTGAATGCTAGATTCGTTGATGTAGAGAATTCCACTGGAGATTTGAAAGTAAGGATCGATGATCTTGATCATCACCTTGAAGACGCCCAACAACAACTTGAGTACTGGGAAGTTTGAGAAGATGTGCAAGGCCAACTGGAGTTCAGCCGAGAAGTTAAAGATCTTAGATACATCATTTGGAATGAGTTAACTACCTTGCGTGCATAAGTCGATAGGGTGGAAAGAGAGCAAGCAATCACTCGTGACCAACTTTAAGAAGTTTGGACCGACATGGGCGTTTGGAAGCGAGTCGTGGCGAATGGAGTAAGCATTAGTGCACCTACACTGATGGGGGTGTTCAAAATCCTACAACCCTTGATGGTAAGAGAAAAGCTAGAGTGATCGATGATTTTTTTTGGGAGGTCATGAGATACCTCGAAGCAATATAGGGATTGAAGATGATGCCACAAAGATTCACACCACCATGATGTACTTGAAGGACACCGCGACTTTATGGTGGCTTAGGCAACATGAAGACATCCAGAGAGGAACGTATACTATGAAAAAATTTTAATGAGTTCATTGCCAACTTCAAGAGGAAATTCTATCCAAGAATGTCATCCATGAGGCTAAAAGTCGACTTCGAAGACTCAAACAATCGGGAACCATCTCTGACTACACGAAGGAGTTTACTAGTCTTTTGTTTAAGATTTCGGATCTCTCGGATGACAATGCATTATTCTACTTCTTGGATGTGCTCTCTCCATGGGTAAAGACGACATACGAGGTTGTGGGGTACGAGACCTTACCAGTGCAATCGCGGTGGTCGAGTCTATTGTGAGCTTCATGAGGAAGCAAATCAAAAAGAGAAGTATGAAAGAAAAGGTGGGGGACAGAAGCGAACCCACATAGCTAAGAAGCCCGCTCCAGAGAAGTGGAAGGGAAAAGATATTGAAGGAACACCAAAGTCTTTAGTGAAGTGTTTTCTATGTGATGGCCTGCACCATATATGATAGTGTCCAAAGAAGGCCAGGTTCCATGCCATGGAAACACGAATGGAGGAGTACGACAAAGACTCGAGACACGAGAATGGGTTCCTTGATATTCTTGAATGTGGTTGAGACGAAAGTGGACCACCAAAGTCGAGACCATACCTACAATTCGTGAACATAAAGATCAAGGCATCGGACATTCAAGCCCTTGTCGACACGGGTGCCACCCACAACTTTATTTCCGAGAGTGAAGCTGAGAGACTTGGAGTCCATATTACGAAGGAAGGAAGATTCATAAAGGCGATCAACTCGAAGGTTCAACCTATCTGAGGAATCGTGAAAGGGGTGAGGATCGAGATCAGTAGTTGGAGTTGTACCGTGGACCTAACAATTATCCTAATGGACGACTTCCAACTTGTTCCTGGGATGGATTTCTTTGATGAGGTACAATCCATTCCCTTACCTTTTGTAACACCCGGATTTTTGCGTAAGTATAATTAAAAATTTCTATAAGTATTTTAACCTTAGAATAGTCTTGATGAAGTATTTTGAGATTTGGTTCGGTTAGGTACCACATTAGGCAAGAAACTCAAAAAGTTGAAAAGTACATGGCTCGTAGCCGCAAGCATTAAACTGCGCAGGTGCGAGGTGTATGCAGAAAGGGGGTAGAAAGTTGCATCCACTTTTAAACCCGATTTTCCTTCTTTTCTTCATTCATTTCTTCACCAACTCACTTCTCTCTCTCTCTCTCTTTCTCTCTTTCTCTTTCTCTCTCTCTCATTTTCGGTCGTTGATCATTCCCTTCTCCAATTGACTTCTTCAAGAGCATCTAAGAGCTTGAGAACTAGATATTCAAGTCTTGTGGGTTGAAATACAAGATCTTTATCTTCTTTATAATCCTTCCACCATTGTTGATCATATTTTGGGGGGTTTTCTTAAAAATTCATTTGTGAGTTCATTCTAACATTTATAAACTTTTATGCTTATCAAAATACTTCATTTTAGTGTCCTAGAACATCCTTCTTGGTGTATTTTACACATATTTGGTCTATGACCAATTTAGGGCATTTTTGGAGATTTGGGGTCTTTTTTTTAACCCTTTTTGCTAGTTGATAGGTCCACACAAACAAGATTTCAATCACAAATCTAACAATATTTCATTGATCTTGAACTTTCTCTCTCTACAGAATGTTTCTCTCTCTAGAATCTCTCTCTCTCTAATATATGGCAATATCTAAGCTCTCTTAACCTTCTAACCTAATGCTTAATGACAAAGAAACCTATTTATACTTCTAATTACAAGGTTACAACACTTTCACATTCTAACTAAAGCTACTTTGACTTTTGTTGACTTTTGACATTCTTTGACAATTACATTGACTTTGACAAACAAATACAACTTTGACCTTTTAATTTTGAATACAATATTTGACTCAACATTCTCCCCCTTTGGATTTAAGATTAAAAAAAATTGACACTAATCTTCATGTCATCTTTCAGATGCAAAATCTTCAATACAAAATCTCTAACTACTTCAAAACTTTAAGAATCTCTCTCTGGAAATCTTTTCATCACGAATACTTTGTCAATCTTCACAAACTTTATATCTTATTCAAAACTTGAACTCTTTTCAATCTCCCTCTTTGAATAAAGATGTGTATCTATCTCTCAGAAATTATCTTCACATTTGCTTTGAACTTGAACTTTCTTCAATATATATATATATATATATATATTGCTTTACAACTTTGACTTTCACTTTGACTTTGAAATTGTAACACCCTCAAATTAGGTAAGAACAACTAATAAAATTTTCGATATAATATCAAATAAAAGACAACATCTCTTCCTACAAAACAAAGTCAATACGCCTCAAATATAAAATTCGATTAATAACCTCAATATAAATTTAACTCTAGTAATGAACAAAGACTAAACCGAAGTCGGGTGCTACTTAACCCCAATACAAGCTGCTCTTCACAAAACCAAAGCGGAAGACTTCACCAATCTACTCACCTCTCGGCACTCAACTAGAACTTCTCTCTTCACAGTGTCACTAGAACTATTCCCAACGAAGCCTGTTGCACATACCGACAAATAAAAAGGTTATTTTAACGCCTATGTACCTCGGTTAAAATACAGAATAATTTACATTGGTTTCAAATTTAAAGCCAAGTTAACAATATGCTTCATCGTTCTAAAATGTTGGCTAAGACCCTATGACAAAAATTCCAAATAAAGTATGTATGCATACTATATGCAACCAAACTGCTCACACAAAACTCAAGGGGAAAACAATACAACTGGACGCCATTAAAATCTCCACGTCAAATCAACAAAATCGCATGGAATAAAATTCTTAATAAAACTCAAACACCAAAGTAATGGAGGGTAACCCTTCATCCAAAACCTTAACACATGTGGAGGAGATCTATTGTTAAGGTCATAAACCATAGTTACTTGCCCAAGACCCTACACAACGTCAAAATACGAACATCACAATATCCGAAAATAGCGTTTGACAACAATGAGAGTAAAGAAAGTCTCAACAAAGTCTGCAACCTCATGTATTCAAATAGTTTAATGCATGTCAAAATCATGGTTTATGTAACACCCTCGAATCTTGAAATAACAACTAATTTAAAATTTTCTAAATACATTGATAAATGATACATCTCCGATCACAAATTAAGATTTTACCTCGATACACACATTCATTCTATACATACAGTCTATAATAAGGACGGGTGCTACTAAAACCCCATAATAGTCACTATCTCCAAACTGCGGAAGACTTTACCAACTCCTTACACTTGCACAAAGCTAAGGCTCAACTCTTCATAGAATTTCTAGAACCTAAACCCCCAACTGGAACATGATGCACATGCCGACAAATAAAAAGGTTAGGCTTAACGCCTAGTGAGCTCAAGAGTTTTCAACATATATAAATGAATCGTTTAAAGAAAGAAGAATGCCATTAAAATCATAATCTTTCAAAATGATATGCTCCGCTAATGAAAACGACTCGTTTACCAATAAATATGCATTTTAAACGAAAGAGACACCGAGTTAATCGTTAACCAAACCAAACTGTTTTACCGACTAAGATCCCAATATAAAACGTTCTTTCGTAAACTTAGATTTAAACCAAGATTTACTCAAATGAGAATAAAGAGAGGGCTACCAATTTCATAAAAACTTGGGTAAAAATGTTATACCTCGAAATACCCAACACGGGTGGAACATGACCCATAACTCATAAACCAAAGATAAAAACCCACATAAATAAATATTGCCGTGAACACGGACATTAGACCCAAAACTCACGCAACCATAAAATGGACGAAATTAAATACCGACACATGGAAAAGACGCATTCCATTCAAACCTTAATATACGTGGGAAAATCCCAATATTAAACTCATCATTTATCGTCGACCACATAAGAACCAAAGTTGGTAAAATACGACATTACCATTTAAAATACCACGAATCAACGATGAGGAGATCCGTAAATACCGAGAATAGAGAAACATGCAAGTAGGTCGTTCACGCGACTTCCTTGCATGTCCTCTAAATGTTTCCATCTGGGGTGGCGAGAACACGTGAATGGGGCCACCCGTGATGTTATTGGATTTCACCAACGTGCCCCGGTCCTAATTCCCATGCCATACAAGACATAACAATCCTCGGACCTGTTGCTGCCCCTTGCCATACTCCGTCGAGTTCCACTCCGAGGTCTTACGAGCCCGGGTGCCTATCCAATCTAGACGAGTTTCAACTCTGCGGCTCGAACCACATATTCCTACTCGTTAGCAAACCCGAGCAGTCACTAAAAGTAACCCAAAACCTTAGGCCTTACACAACCGACCAACTTACGTGCCTATGGATCCATTACAACACTGTCTAACATTACATGACTCCAATTGTATGACCAAAGCACCAAAAACCTGTAATTCACCAATGACATAAATTAATCGCTATCATACTCAAAAACCACGACGGTTATTGTGTGTCCCTGAATAGAACTCTCTCTCTCTACAGAATTCTCTCTCTGAATATATCTCTCAGACTCTCAATAATACTTGTTACAACTAAAAACAGAAATACAAGGTATTTATACCTACAACTATTACAAGGAAACAAACAAATACAATTACATCAACTTTGACTTTTATTACAAGAGACTTTGACTTTAAGAGAGAGTTGACTTTTCCAGCTTTGACTTCTTGAACTTTGACCTTCAATAATCTTGATCTTGTATCCAACATATTTATGCTCTAACAATCTCCCCCTTTGGATTCAAGATCACTGTTGAAAGATCTAGCAATTAAGTCTTCACTTTTAAGCTCTGTCAGTACAATCTCCCCTTTTTTCTTTAACTGTATTCTTTCCAAAAATATCTTCAAACAATGAACGATCTCCCCAAAACTTTCACAAGATAATAATCTTCAAAGAAAATTTCCTCAAATCTTCAGAAATTATTTGATCTTCTTAGAATCTTTACTTTGAATCTTCTGACTAAGCCATTTCGGAAAATCTTCTCTCAAAACTTTA
Organism: Arctium minus; assembly: GCA_954870635.1. NCBI lineage: Eukaryota > Viridiplantae > Streptophyta > Magnoliopsida > Asterales > Asteraceae > Arctium > Arctium minus. The sequence continues at coordinate 113,395,932 of OX941080.1, read as the reverse complement.
TCATTTCTTGATACCATCTCCCCCTAACTTCAAAACTTTAGCATTTCTTGATATCATCTCCCCCTTTTTGATGATTTGAGCATTGATATCATCAAAACTTTTCTTCCAAGAATTGTCTTTGACCATTCTGATCTGTCAAACTGAGCCTCTGATTCTGTGATCCATAACCAAGTATTCATCTAGATCTTTTCAAATCTAGACAAAATAAGAACATGTAACTCCTGAATCAGTTAAAATGCCTGTCAGTAACACGAAGTCATTGTGTGTAACGAATACACAATATAAAGGAGCTTTGTGATGTTCACTCCCCCAGGGCTTCCATCCAATCATCGAAATACCACAAAGGCAATTTCTATGAATGTTATGACAAAGAAACAATTTCTTTGTGTGTTCGTGCATGTGTAGAAAGAATTAAGCACTTGATGATTGCTTTTATAAAAGGCTCAACATTGTGTAAACCACTGAGACAACAGTAGATAAACACAGACTCAATGTGCATGATTGAAGTGCGAAGGTGGGGTAGACTTCCTTCTTTTTCAATATCCAGATTTTCCAAATGAAAACCAGATAGATTATATGCTGCGTCCCCTTGAAAATATAAAACATTTTCTTGTTAAGAAGAAAATGAGTAGCTTGTGGGGTTTAGTCAAGAGTTGGCATGAGCTAGTTGCCTGTTTCAATAATGTTCACCAAGGAGTTGTGAAACATTATTAATGTGGCTGCTCGGCTCAGAAAGTAGTTGGTGCAGAGTTTAATATTCTTTTACTCTGTTCTCACACCCTCTTTCTTTTTAATCATTAAGCTCACTACTAACCAAACTCTCATTTCCATTTTCCCTCAACACACAACCCACACTCATTTCTTTTAGACTCCTCACACTCAATCTCTATGGATTAACTTCTTAGGTAGAAATCACTGGTTAACGTGATTTCATAGAAGTTCAGTTAATTCCTAGCACAAAGAACCCATATAATCCTATGAAAGCATAATGTTGCTCAAATGGTTTAACTTTAGCAGTTAAAGCTTATGTACAAATGTCAGATGAATGTATGCTCATAAAATTTAATCATGAAGATTTGAGCATTTTTAGACATTGAAGCATTTTCAAACAAGCATATGAAATGAATGAATATGAATGCAAAAGGCTTGTTTGAAAATCTGACATTGTATGAAAATAATCAGAAATGAATGATATAACAATCAAAGCTTACGGTCCAGAATAATGGATATGTGTCTATACGAAACAAAAAGTATAGACATTCTTGAAATGAACGCTTCGAAATGAAATAACGCTCAAAGTTCTTTGAAGTACAAGCGGAGTGTCTTATCATCGAAAAATTATGTTTCAATTTAGAGACATGGTAAGAACTATTTGATCAAAAATTAAACCGATGTGTGTGAATACTTGAAAGTATGTAGAAAAGACAACACGCAAGTATTTATCTTTGGAAACACACGGTTTGTTTATCAATTAAGCACAAAAATAAAATGAAAAACATTTAAAATCACACTTCCAAATTATAAAATCTGTTTAAGAATCGGGAAGTGGTTTGAACATTTCAAAATATGTTTTCTATATCTGAAAGTTGTCCTTCTTTCAGATACATTTGAGATTAAGATAAGAAATTAACCTTTCCGCTCAATCTTAATTCTCAGAAAGTCAGCTAAAAAATCATAAAGATATGATCTTGATAGCTTCCTCTCATCCTGCACAAGTCTCAAAGTCTAGTCAAATCAAATTTATTCACAAATTTATTCGAATGTAAAAGACATAAAGCAATAAAACGATTAAAGTACGAGTTCTGATCTTAAGTAATCAGAAATCATAGTCTTACTCCTTTTGATATTATATGCTCCCCCTAAAATCATGCATTACAAAAATTTTGTAAGTGAAATAAAATGCAAAAATTAGTTAAACTCCCCCTCAAAATAATGTAGATCATCTTTAATCTTCTCTTACTCCCCCTGAGATCATGAGCAAACAATTAAAGTGCAGATATCCTTCAAACATAAAAAAATGATGAAAAATAACAATACTTAACTATATTAGGTAATAACTGATTATGTCTTCAGATTTAACATACCAAGTTTAGAGATAAGAAAATTAAATCTCTTTTCATCTAATGGTTTGGTAAATAAATCTGCAAGTTGATAATCTGTTTTTATAAAATAGAGTTCAATTGTTCCTTTTTCTACATTATCCTTAATAAAATGATACCTGACATCAATGTGTTTGGTTTTCGTATGTTGGACAGGATTAGCAGATATTGCGATTGCACTCTTCGAGTCACAATATATTGGAATTTTATCGAACTTGAAACCATAGTCTCGTAGCTGTGTTCGCATCCACAGAACTTGAGAGCAGCAACTGGCAGCAGTTACATACTCTGCTTCAGCAGTCGATGTGGAAACGCATAATTGTTTCTTTGATGCCCAGCTAACGAGCTTGTCTCCAAGAAATTGAATGTGACCTGAAGTACTCTTTCTGTCCAACATGCAACCTGCATGATCTGCATCTTTAGAAAAACCGGACTTAACCAAGAATTTGGATAGAACGTCATACCATGCTCGAGGGGCTTGTTTTAAACCATACAGGGCTTTGTCCAAGATGTAGACATGATTTGGATTATCTGGATTGACAACCCTTCTGGTTGAGACACGTATACTTCCTCCTTAAGAATGCCATTCAGAAAGGCTGTTTTCACATCCATCTGATAGACTGTGAAATTCTTATGAGCTGCGTAGGCTAGAAACATGCGGATTGCTTCTATACGAGCTACTGGAGCATACGTCTCATCGTAGTCTATGCCTTCCTCTTGCCGGTAACCTTTGGCAACAAGTCTAGCTTTGTTCCTTATGACAATACCATCTTCATCCTTCTTGTTTTTGAATACCCATTTAGTGCCAATCACGGATTTACCTTCCGGTTTTGGAACTAATCTCCAGACCTTCAGGGCTTCAAACTGATTTAATTCTTCTTGCATAGCAGATACCCAATCCGAATCAGCTAAAGCCTCTGATACTCGCGTGGGCTCTATCTTACTGAGGAATGAGTCATGCATACATTGATTAAGAGTCGCTGACCTAGTTTGTACAAGCTTGTTGAGATCTCCAATTACTTGATGTAATGGATGCTCTTTGGTCCAGCGATGCTCATGAGGGAGTGGAGTAGATGAAGATTGATCATGATCATCATCTAAAAATCCACTATCAGGCTCTTCAGTTTGAATAATAGGAGGGAGGTTTGCAGTTGAAGTTTCAGGTGCAGAAGCATCAGTTGGAACAACAGACTCTGGCTGTTGAGTAGACATGATATCACATCCAACTGAAACAGTTACTTCTTGCTCAACAATTACTTGTGTATCTTCAACTGTAGGAGTAGTTGATGGAATGTGAGATTCTGACTGAACGGGGGATACAATTTCAGTTAAAACTTCTGAGGTGACTGGATGATTGCAACTTGTGTCTTCAGACCTTACTTATCGTTATGTTGTCTTGAATGATGTCACCATATCCTAAGATAGGTGAAAGCTGATCGTTTCCAAATCTGACATTTCCACTGAATTTCTCTGTATAATTAGACAATAAAGCTTTTTGCACAGTCATATGCTTGGAACATCCACTGTCCAAGTACCACATATGCCGGGTCTGCAAGAGAAATCAGGAAACAATAGATTTAGGTACTCATTTAAAAACGGGTCCTAACAGATTAGTACATGATTTTGGTATCCATTTGAATATGGATCCTCCTTTTCGTTGAAAACTTTTAAAAACATTTGATCTTGAAGAATAAACATGATAAGATCCAAACCAATCAGAAGAATTATGAGAATAAGCAAAATCATTTCTCCTATAATGATAAGATTTAGTAGTAATAGGAGATAATTGAATCAATTGCTTTATTGAATAACGCTTGTAAGAAGTTACAAGGTTTTGTTTATGAGAAGCATATTGACCAACTACATCAGAATCACTACTATCATATCTAGTACAAGAATTATCAGAAACTGATTCAGTTATCTCATCATCCTTCCTTTTTGGTCGCCATTCGATTCTCGCTTTCGACCTTTTCTTCCTTATATCTGAAACAAAAGATTTAGATTTATTAGGAACATCAGATTTCTGAGATTGATTTTTCTTGCGTTTACCAGTGTTATTCTTGTTCTGTGAATGCTGTTTCTTATGTTTCTTACCATTAGCATAGTAATCAGCATTCCCAGAAACTGATTCACCAACCTTAGTTGATGATTCACCTTTCTCATGTACACTTGGTAAAGCTTTTCCATTTATGATAAAAGTAGAATGATTTGGAAGTTGAGCAGTAAAGTCAAACATATCAGTTTCCTCGATACACCCTTCATCAGAATTTAGAAAATCATTTGCAGACTCAAATAGATCATCAAAATCAGTCTTAGAAGTTTGAGGTACTTTTGAAGATGTAGAACACACTTTAGATTTGCAAATAAAATATGTATTCTTTAATACTGTTGAAAATACGTTTTGTGTTGGATCACTCAAAATTCTTTCATCAGATAAAATATTTTCTAACTCAATTATTTTGCTCTCTAAGACAAGTGGAGGTACATAAATTTTGGCTTGAACAGGTTTTGCCTTCATCTCAGTCGAAGAATAACTAGCAAAATAATCAGTTGAAAGAAATTTTGGTGTTTTAGAAAGATAACTATCATTCAGTCTTTCATAACAGAATGGTAGTTGCATTTTCTTCAAATTCATTCTTTTCTCATCTTCTTTTTCCTCAACTTCTTTTGATGCTTTGGTGATAAATTTGGGTTTCAAATGAGGATATTCATCAGCTGCATACATATAATTTGCATTATATAGACCTGGCTGTTTTCTGATAGCTTTTTCTAAGTAATGAGGATTATCAAACCCTAATCCCCATTTTTCTTTAAAATCAACATCTTCATCAGGTGTATTCAAAAAAATAGTTTGATCTGTTTGGCCTCTAAGATACAATTTTGCTTCCAAACCATTTACCTTTTTCTCTAAAGTCTTGTTCTCAACCTGCAGTTTAAACGATTTTAGAACACATTCTTGTTTTTCAGAATCAGACTTAAACAATTGTTTTTGCAATTCATAAATCTTTCAAAACAATCTTTTTCATTTTGAAAAACAGAAGCAGATTTGCGTACAAAATCAATTAAATCTTTGTTCTCAATAACTGACGTGTTGAGCTCAAAGACCTTTTCATTTCTCCTAGTAACTTTGTCTTTTTCCTTTTTCAATTTATTTTGAAGATCTTGAAGTTCGACCCTCATGGCTTCCATTTTGGTCATGAAATCATTTTCAGTTAAGTTCATTACCTCATCAGCAGTCTCATCATCTGAATCATCATCTTTCACTTCTTTTCCCATCAAGCATAGATGAGCTGTCTCTTCTTGTTCTTCCTCATCAGAATGATCCAACCAGTATTCATCTTCAGCCATTAATGCCCTGCCAGCTTCTTGTTGTTTGGCCAAGAGCAATTTGTTTTGATAATATTCTGAGTTGCGAACCTTTGGCTTCCGACATTCTTTTGCATAATGTCCGAACTTGCCACAGTTGTAGCATTTGATCAGATCATTAGCCGTTTTCTTTTCAGTACTTGTGTAATCATTTACATACTTCTTCTTTTCTTCTGGCTTTTTCTCAATCATTCTATTTCCTTCCACTCTTTCTCTATGCTCGTGGTTCTTTGAGCTTGATGAAGAATATCTCTGAGAATTGGATCCCGGCTTCTTGTAGAATTTCTTTTGGAAAGCACGGGTTAACAGTAGCATAGCCTGCTTGAGACTTTCTCCATCATCTCCATCAGATTCAGAACTAAATACCACTGTCTTTTTCTTCTCTATCTTTTCTTTCTCTTTCTCTCCAGCTACTAATGCTATAGGATCAACAACTTTCTCAACTTTATTTTTCTCAGTTCTTTTCTCTTATACCTCTTCTTCATTCTGTCGCAGAGTCTCGTAGACTTCATGTAGTGGTATTTCGCTCAAATCCTTCATTTGTTTCATCCTTCGCGTGTGCTCTTTCCATTCAGGTTGCAATATGCTGAGAAACTTTACATTGTTCTCAATCTGTTGCTTGTTGAACTTGTTCTTGGAAATATCATTCAGAAGCAGCACAAACCTATCATAGGTTTCCTCCAAGCTTTCATTTTCTTTTGCTCTAAATTCTTCGTAGTTGTTTATGCAGTTAGCTACCTTCATTTGGTTTCCAACTCTAGAACCCAACATCATTTTTCTTAATTGATCCACATTGATTTGGCAGTTTCATTGTAGCTATCCATTTTCAGATATATCTCATTTGTCATGCTTTGTAAAAGCAAAGATCTGGCTTGTTTATCAGCATCAAACCTTTTCTTCTGTTCATCAGAAAAACTAGCATACTTTTTATCCATTCTCCTTGTTCTCGGAGCTCCATCTGAATCATTACCACCAGCAGGAATCTCCTCAGTAGGTTTCTTCATTGGGCCTTCTGTGATAGATTTCAGAATGTTCTCTCCATTTGATTGTCTATCAACAAAGTCCAAAAATCTATCTCTCCATTGTTCATATTCTCCTTTGAACAGCACCGGAGGCTTGACATCAGTTCCAATTGAGAGAGCGTCTCTGGAAGTCATCCTGTATTTACCTGTTTTGAAAAATATGCAATAAGAAACTAGAACTGATCGTTAGTCCAAAATATGAAATCACAAAAATACAAGAAATCTTGAAATAGAAATTCAGGAATTTTTATCACAATCAGAATTATGTCCCCCTCCGCAGACTTAGCACGGGGGTCCCGCTACCCGGTTAGCGGGTGGGGTCAAGGGGCAGCGCCCCTAGAGAAAAAATTTTCACTTTTAAAAAGCATATTACAGTTTTGAAAAATTTGACTAAGTACAGAAACTCGCAAGTCACTGTTAAAGCTTAACACTCGCAGGCGCTGAAACTCGCAAACCACTATTCAAAGTGAAACTCGCAGATCAAAAGAACTCGCTGAAACTCACAGATAGCATCGTGCGCGTTTTCTGAACTCGCAAGTGCCTACTTGCGCGTTTTGAACAAACTTGCAGATCGAAAGAAACTCACAAGACACTATTTCCTCTGAAACTCGCTAATGCCTGAACACGCAGAATACTATTCACGACGAAACTCGCTAACTGAGGCGTGCGCGTTTTCAAAACTCGCTCGTCAAAGCTTGCGCGTTTTGAATCAAACTCGCTAGCTATACGTGCACGTTTCCACACTTAGAACTTTTTCCTGAAATTTCAAACTCGCACGTTGAGTGAACTCGCAGATCACTGTTTCTCTTCAAACTCGCACCCTTCGATTAGCGCGTTTGAAGAACTCGCTAACCACTACGTGCGCGTTCTGATCCTTAGAAAAATTTCCAACTTCTCCAAACTCGCAGACTTCGATCAACGAGTTTCTAGAACTCGCAGATTGTTACTTGCGCGTTTGAGAGCAAAATTCTTCCCTTCAGCTTGCGCGTTCTAACGACGAACTTGCGCGTTCTTCAGATCTAGCGCGTTCTTCAGAATATCGACCCATAAATTGATTTTTCCATCTGTTTTGCGATCAAACCTTTGTGAATTGGTCTGAAACTTTGAATGGATGCTCGATTACAATACTAGAACATATTACAATGCAAGAATTTCGATCTAAAACTCAAAAATTACAAATTTGATTTGAACACAGTGTCAAGAACTCGTGAACATAAAAACCACAAGAATTCGAAAAATTCGAATTGATTACAGTGCAATTCACAAATATTTCTATACAAACTCAATCTATTACACTTTTCTAACAAAACCTAATAAAAAACAACTCGAAATTCGCACAAAAACTCGAAATTCAATTCTCGCTCAAGAACACAGTGACGAACCAACACTTTCTTGGATTTCTTGATCTGATTTCACTTTGGATCTGCTCTGATACCAATTGTGTGTCCCTGAATCTAGTTCCTAAAATGCAATTAATCAAAACACAAACAAGATTTTGTAGATCCCAGTGCAGTGCAAAACAGAATAATCAGCAATCAAAGATGAACAGATTATAGGCCACATCAACTAGTCATATGATTGATATTACTTCAAAGGGTTTAGGTTTACAGAGAGAATTTCTGATAAGGGTTTGTAAACCTAATGACTAGAAAACTGAATAATGAATTTATGAACTTCTAACCTTACAAATGAAGTATAAAACAACTTTAAATACTTAGGCACGCAGGCCTGACGGGCTTTTGGGCTTGGGCCCATCTAACTAAAACAACTATTAGTTAATTACATATTGAAGCCTTATAAATACTTTATTCCACTTTCAACGCACAGGACTTTTAGTCCTAACAATCTCCCCCTAAAGTTGAATAAATCATTTATCTTCTTGAAAAACTTCAGGCCTTGATCTTCTTTCCCTCTTGAATCTTTGAAGAACTTTGGTGTTGCATGTCTTCATGTCTTTCTACACTCCCCCTTGAATAAAGCTCTTGGTCTTCATAGTATCAACTTTGTAACCAGATTCAATGTACAGTAACATCGACTGAACGCACTATCAAGCAACTTTCAGCTGTAAAAACTCAATCACATCGAATCAGCACACAAGAAAGATAATGTGAGAGTTACTTGACATTCCACAGTGCTTCTTCAGTTTAAAACAAAGAATCTGTCTTTGAACCGCGAGTTGAATATATTTGTTTTCTTCTCAAGAACTTGTTTCAATCAGCGCATAGGAGGAATGATAAACAAACTTGTAGCAGACACCACATGATATGGAAAAGAAGAAATAATATACAACTTTCAAAAAAAACATCATCTTCATCTCTTGGATAAATGAAATAGCATCTTCATCTCTTTGATAAATGAAATAGCATCTTCATCTCTTTGATCTCTAGACTGTCTTCAGAAATAACTTTCTTTCTTTCTTTAAAACTTTGAAATTGAACTTTTTCTCCCCCTTTTTGATGATTGTGAGCATCATGATCATCAAAACTTCTTCAATTTCAGCACTTTCTTTGATCTCCCATTTATGATAAATTAACACTCTCCCACCTGTGATCTGAGTATCCGTCAATTCATGAAATGTATATATCCGAATCTTTTCAAATTCAGATATATTAGGAATGGTAAACCTGAATCAACAAATGATACAATTAGTATGCCTCTAAGTAGCACGGAGCCACTTTGTACAACAGATGTACTTTGGAAAGGAGTTTTTGTGATGATCACTCCCCCAGGGCTTCCATTCGATCATTGAAAAACCACAAAGGAATTTTCTATGAATGTTATGACAAGAAAACTCATTCCTTGTGCGCTCGTGCAAGTGTATGAATGATTGAAGCTACTTAGCTTGATCAGGCTCAAATTGTGTAAACTGTTGAGACAGCAACAGATATTACACGGACTCAATGTGCATGAAAGAGGTGCGAAGGTGGGGCAACTTTCCTTCTTTTTCAATATCTAAATCTTCCAAATGAAGGCTAGATAGCAGATATGCTGCGTCCCCAAAGAAAATTAAACATTTCTTTGTTAAGAACGAAACGAGTGGTTGGTGGGGTTATAGCAAGAGTTGGCATGGGCTAGGTACCTTTTCAATGATGGTCACCAAAGAATGTGAACCAATAAGAATATGTGGCTGCCCGACTCAGAAAGTGGTTGGTGCAGAGTTCTAATATTCTTTTAACTCTGTTCTCACACCCTCTTTCTTTTTAACATTAAAGCTCACTTCTAACCAAACTCTCTTTTTCATTTTTCCGCTCAGCACAATGAGAAAAACTCAATCCGATGAGTTATCTCCCCTACTCTTTGATTTATGACCCCTCACCCCTCAAATCACTCTAGGATAACTTCCGAGGTAGGAAACACTGGTTTACGTGAATCCATGGAAGTTCTGTTTAAGCTCACACATGAATCCCATGTAAGTCCTATAAAGAATGGTCGCTCAACAATTTAACTTTAGCAGTTAAGCTCAAAATGCATGATGACATTGTCAAAATGTATGCTCATGAGATTTGAGCAATTGAACTTTGAAAATTTCTCAAAACAAGGATATTGAATGAATGAAATGAAATCAAGAGAATTGTTTTGAGAATCTGACAATGTATCAATCAGATCAAATGAAATGGTTAGGGTATCAAGGAATTGGAAATTTTGTTTATATGAACGAATATAAACAATTTTGCAATGAACGCACAAAGAATGAAATGATGATTGATGCTCAACAACATTTGAAAGCAAACGGGAGTATTACCATCGAAAAATTGGTTCGTTATGAGACATGGTAATAACAAAATCAATATGAAGTACTAAACCGATGTGTGTGAATACTTTACAGTGTATAGAAAAGATAATACACAAGTATTGATCTTTAGAAACACACGGTCAGTTAAACATTAAAGCTCAATAATGAAAAACATTTAAAATCACACTTCTTAATTCATGAAATCGTTTGAGAATAGAGAAGTGGTTTGAACATTTAAGAAAACTGTTTTTCATGTTCGAAAGTTGTTCTTCTTTCAAACAATCAGAGATCTAGGATCATAAGATATTTACCTTTAAGGCTCCCCCTCAAATCATTATAGAATGATTTAGTTCTATTAAGCTCCCACTGGATATTAGCATAATATCCTTATCTTTAAACATTAAAGAACGGGTCCTGATCTGTCATGTGATCAGAAGCCACACTTCGTTGAAGTCCGGGTTCTAAGCTGATTTACTTAGAAACCATTGTTCTTCTACTCCCCCTTGACAGTAGGTGCCTGCAACAAAGAATCAGTTTTCGGCTTTGGTACCCACTGGTATTTGGGTCCTCGAATGTTAGTTGCAGTTCTTGTGGGGGATATAGAATAAGAGCCATACCAGAAGTGATCACTGGTTTTGTGAATGTGATCATATGTACGACAATAAGAACAATGGTATTTCTTACCTGATAACCTGATTAATTGATCTCTCGTAGATATGATCAGATTTCCCTTTACGCACATTGTTCCTTTTGGCATTAAACGCATGTGCACATGATTTTTTTTCCTTCAGCTCATCTTCAACTGGTTTCTTCTTCCAGACCAGTTCCTCTTCTTTGTATCTCCGTCTTCGTTGATGTGTACCTGAACCATCTATATTTCTATCATAGAAAAGGTTAGTCTTACGAATCTGATCAAAAGATTTAACTGACCTTTGTGAAGAGACAGGTTTCTGATTTGAACTTGATACAAACTTTTCAAGCACTTTAATCGTTGAAGCGAAGTTGTCTCTTTCTTGTACAAGCAGGTCAAACTTCTTCGTGAACTCAGACTTCGTTTTCTGCTCTTTTAGTGCCTTCTCAGATAGTTCAGACAACTTGGCAGTAAGCCTTTTGATCTCTGTCTCAAACATGCTTCGTTCTTCTTCAAATCCCTTCTCAGCATCATTTCGTTGGCCGGATATTTCTTTGAAGAATCCCACATTCTTTTGTTCAATGGCCTTCTTTTCTTTTGCAAACTTTTCTCTTTCAAGGATGATTACTTTCTGAAAATCAGAAACTTGCTGAGAAAGTTTTATGCATTTCAGCTCAACTTCTTTCTTCTCATCTGCACATTTTCTCGAAAAATCTGAGAACTTCTTTGCGAACGATTTCTCAAACTCGGATTTATTTTTAGCATGCTTTTGCTCCAAATCAGATATTCTCTTTTGAAGATCGGCATTTGCATCTTTCATTTCAGAGATCTTTTCCTCATATCTTTGAACAGAGACTGTTTGCTGAGGTTTAGCTTCCAAAATAGAAATATTTCCTTTTAGCTCAGAGATTTCAGCTTCCAGTATTCTTCCTTTTAAAATCATTTGGCCCTAACACCAACCATTCAGTACAATCCCACAACTCTTTTCCTGTCATGTTGTTGGTATTTATTTGATCAAGAAGTTCACTAAAAATGTCACGAAAAAATCATTAGAGATACTACTTGTCATATAATTTCGAGGTACATTGTTAGCCCTCTCTCTTTCCTCCTTTTCCACAGGTGAAGCTTCTGTAGGAATATGGGATTGCATCTCCCCTTCAGTCAAAGATAATATGATGTAGGGACCCACCTCATGTTCGTCCACACAGTTCAAAAAATGAACTTTCCACTCTTCATATTCTCTTTTGGACTGCAGCCTTGGTAGGTACACCATTTTGATCGATTCGAATAGAATGTATTCGCTCCGGCTTTGAAGAGAGATGAAAATTGAAAGTGCAGGGACCAAAAGTGACAAAATGTGAAACTTGAAAGTTTAGGGTCACAAATGACACGCTGAATCCTTGAAGTTATCTATACAAGCATAGATATCATTTGGCAGACTTTGAAGAAGGTACGATTTTGCTAGCTTTTCTGCATCGTACAAATCCTTTTCTTCCTTTGTAAACTCAATAAGAGATTTCCGAATTTGTCGCTCTGGACTTCCTTCAGATGGGTTTCCTGGTACCACTTTCATTGGCCAATCTGGTGGACCCTCAGTCAGGCATTTGTATATTGCTTCATAGGCGGATTTTGCTTCTATGAAGTTCATAAATCGGTCATGCCACTGAGGATACTCTCCCTGAAAGAGCACCGGGGGCTTTTGGTCAGAACCGATGGCTAAAGCTTCCCTTGAGTTCATCTTTACTTCTTAACTTAAGAGCACTGTAATGATCGTTAGGCAAGCAGGATGATCCAAATATACTAATAAATTGAAGAAACACAGAAACACACGAACACGGTCTAACAGGATATCTATCTAAAGAAAGACCGGAGAGTGCACTGTATCGGTCGAAGCAAAGATCGGAATATGCAAGATACCGGTCGAAGGTAAGACCGGAGTAAGCAAGTACCCGGTCGAAGGGTAAGACCGGAGTAGCAAGTACCCGGTCGAATGGCAAGATCGGAGTAGCAAGTACCCGGTCGAAGGACGAAGACCGGGGAATGCTGAGGTCCGGTCGAACCGGAGATTACAACTACCCGGTTTTAATCAAATCAATTACCTGTTTGATTTCTTTCAAATTCAACGTTTACACTTTCTCTCTCTAGAACTCTCTCTCTCTACAGAATTCTCTCTCTGAATATATCTCTCAGACTCTCAATAATACTTGTTACAACTAAAAACAGAAATACAAGGTATTTATACCTACAACTATTACAAGGAAACAAACAAATACAATTACATCAACTTTGACTTTTATTACAAGAGACTTTGACTTTAAGAGAGAGTTGACTTTTCCAGCTTTAACTTCTTGAACTTTGACCTTCAATAATCTTGATCTTGTATCCAACATATTTATTCTCTAACAGTTATAAATCCGGACAAATGTCCACACGACTCAATTAGTCAAAACCGAGCCAAAGGCCCAACACTATACGTAAACCTCTGACGAAAACCTTTGAAAACATTAAAAACGCGTTTAACCGACGGTGATGTAGACACAACGACCAAATGTATAATTTATTCAAACTCAACATTGGTTGAGGCAAACCATTTTCCAAAAGGACTCTTTACCCTTATATTTCCGAAATGCCTCATGACACATTTATAACCATTTTCTAAATAGTTGCAAGTACAACCTCATATGAATGAAATTTACATCAATGGACTCCATTTATATAATATGCATTGAAGAAGCCTCTCAAAATGATTTATTTGTCAAAATGCCCAAAATCACAAAGATGTGTTTTACATAAGTTTATAAAGATAAATATAACCAAATACCCAAAACTTATCAGCAGTTAACAATTTGATGTAAAAACACAAACATTTTAAAATAAACATTTTGACATGTACACCGTTTTCATAAATCATCTTGAACTCACCTTGCTAGGTTAAGTTAAACCTAGGTTTCAATCCCCAACCGTTGGCCTTCAAAAACATAGATTCCACCCCAAGCTTTCCGAAGACATCCATTTCAACTCTTCAACTCAAGCTTCAAAACCCTAGATCCACACATCCCCAACCGTTAATAACCATAAACAACCACAAAGAAACATTCCCCAAACACTTAACCATCAAAATGTCTATTTTGGGCAAAACCCTAATTTTGACCCAAAACTCCCAAAATCTTTCAAACCGAAATTAGAGAAATCAAACACTAGGGAAACATCAATGAAGCATTTATAACTTATTACAAGGTTTAGAAATGGAAGGGATACACTTACCACTTAGATTTTGACGAAAACCTAGAAAACCCAACAATGAGCTTGAGGTTGAAGATGAAAATGGAGATGATGAAACCTTGACCATAGCTTTCCATATTACCACTTGATGGTGTTTCATCTTCAATAAAACACAAGGATTTGAGCCAAAATAAGCTAGGGTTTGAAGGGGGAAGAAGGAAAACGGTTTGGGAGAGAGTGGAAGAAGTTTGGATGAAGAGAAATGAGAAAATAGGCTGAAATCCTGAACTTAACAGCACCTGCACATTTTGGACGACATTGCCCATGCGACAATGCCCTGGGCATTGTCGCTGGTCATTGTCGCTGGTTCTCCCGGCTTTCTTCTCGTTTACTGTTTTGGCCGTAACTTCTTCGTTATAGCTCTGTTTTCGCTCCGGAAAGGACCGTTGGACTCGTAATTGGATACTTCATCCATTAAGACTATGAAATCTAGGATTCAAGTCCAAAATACTATATCTTATTTTTCCCCTTAAAATTACTGATTTCTGCATTAACTTGAAATGATACCTTTCGAAATTCGGGGTGTTACAGTTTAAAAACCCTGTGTGTGCTAAACATCCTTCCAAAATCTCATTATAAAATTTCACATGATGATTTCAGAAACATGAGAAATAGTTGATGCAATTCATGTTAGAATAAAATTTTGTGCATGAATTTGATCAGCACTCAACGTCTCGAAACTACGCGCCTCAATTTCCCCAGACCAAAGATCCTCAATTTCTCGGCACACTATTGTCATCCTGATACTTAAACATCTTAGGACAATAATCCAAGGGTTCCATAGGTTCACCTTACAACTTCTCCTCGAATAACGTCGATTCCAAGTCTATGGTTCTAATCCAACCAATCATTCCGACCCTAAACGGTCCACTTAAAGCAATCACCATGCTTACTGTCACTCCAGGTGACGAACACTAAAATCATCCGCCCCTTCTAATGGCTACCCACTTGAAAACTTCTTCACTACCCCAACGGTTGTCACATCTCAGTAGTTCAAGTATACACATGTAATTTGTAGGTTCACCATAACACTAGCAAGGTGCAATTATGAACGTACTATACATGGTCATCCTTGCTACTCTTGATGTGATACCCGTTCCTAGTGACTCCATCAACCTCAAAACGTCTAATCTTAAAGTGCCTATTGGTGCAATTTCTCTCTCATACACTTAAATAACGCTAGTTTGAGTCTAGGTATCCAAAATCTACACCTAAATCTCTCAAACTTAAGCTTTGTTACCAACTTGTAACACCCTCAAATTTGGTAAGAGCAACTAATAAAATTTTCGATATAACATCAAATAAAAGACAACATCTCTTCCCACAAAACAAAGTCAACAAGCCTCAAATATAAAATTCGATAAATAACCTCAATATAAATTTAACTCCAGTAATGAACAAAGACTAAACCGAAGTCGGGTGCTACTTAACCCCAATACAAGATGCTCTTCACAAAACCAAAGCGGAAGACTTCACCAAGCTACTCACCTCTCGACACTCAACTAGAACTTCTCTCTTCACAGTGTCACTAGAACTATTCCCAACGAAGCCTGTTGCACATGCCGACAAATAAAAAGGTTAGGCTAACGCCTAGTGAGTTCAAGAGTTTTCAACATTAATAAATATATCGTTAAAAAGGAAGAATTCAATTGAAATCATAATCTTTCAAAATGATATGCTTCAAATATGAAAACGACTCGTTTTCCGATAATATGCATTTTAGACGAAGGAAACACGAATATAAACGTTTTCCAAACCAAACTGTTTTAAGGACTAAGATAATATAAAACGTTCTTTAGTAAATTAAATTCAACCCAAAACTCACTCAAAATGAGAATAGAAATCGAACTCCCAATTTATGAAACATGGATAAGACTTTATCCCGAAACACCCAAAACACGTGTGAGGCATAATACTCAACCCATAAATCATAGATAAAACCCATATAAACAAAAACGTCACCGAAAACTTGGATAATAAAATTCAATACCCAAAACAACACCTTTCGGTGACAGGGGAGACCCGAATTCCATCGAATGTGGCGGGCACACAAAGTTAGGCCACTTATCAATGTTATCGAGCTTCACATAGAGCCATGGATCCCCGTATATGGCTCCCAACCGAGCAACCACCGCAAGATACCCAAATGCCTCTAGTGTCTACTCGACCTCTAGATGAGTGTCACCACAAAAGCCATAAGTCCTCGTATTCGGCTTACCATGGGCACCACCGCAAGACTTAGCTCCGTATACGGCTCTGTAGAGCACCACCGCAAGCTTCCATAAAAATATGACTTGGGGACCACTCACTAGACTTCAAACACGAACACTAAATTCCAAGATGAGTAACCAGACTGGATTACAAACAGGCATCGAGTTTAACCACCCACGATCTATACCTCGAGCTCCCGCTAGCCATAAACAATTTCCTGTCCCAAAACGGGGATAAAGTCCCCAACTAAACCAACTAACTGACTCATATGCCTATGGGTACAATGCATTATAGTCTAAAACGTTACATGGCTCCAACGAATGAACTAATGCATTCAAAACATGTAACTCTCAAATAAGATGCAACTAAGTATACCATACGACTTAGGCTTCTTAACGAGCTACCAAAACTGAACAAATGTTCCAAAGACTCATCTGAGTGTAAACCAAGCCCCAAAAGGCATAATGAACGATTGGCTAAAATACGTGAGCCAATAGGGTTACAAAACAAAAATACGTCTTTTCCCAAAAATCTTTGTCTCTCAAATCACAATCGGCCTTCGGCCCAAAACTAAAAGGTTTACCACTTCTAAAATGTTCCCAAAGTCGGGAATGACCCAAAACCAAAGGACTCACATATTCGTAATTTTCAAAACATCCCATTTCATGAATGATTACTAAAACCCGACAAGCACTGAAAGTGCATTTTTGACCAAATATCTATTTATGCAACAAATCATTGAAACACCTTATATCATGACTTATTTATCAAAATGCCCAAAATCCCAAATGTGGGTGTTTTACAAAGTTTATAAAGCTAAACACTTTAAATAATCAAAACTTACCAAATAACTCAACAATTGATAATTTCATGTAAAACACATAAACACTTTAAAATGGACATTTTGGAATGTACAACGTTTCCAAAAATCAACTTGAACTCACCTCGCTAGGTTAGGTTAAACCTAGGTTCCAAATCCAACCATTATCCTCCAATAGTGTAGATTCCACCGTTTTCAAGTCATCACCAACAATAGGCTAGGGTTTCCAAATAACCCATTTCTTCAAGTCTAGAATAAACCACCAATAAGTAAAAAATCTTTAGATCTACAAGGATTCTCATATAAGAACTTGAAATATACAAGAAACTTACCACATTCACATCTTTAACCTCTCAACCAACTCACCTCCATGAGATCTTACTACTTTCCAAAATCAAGCTTCCAAAACACAAATCTTGATCTCTTTAGGATAGATTCACTCCAAGATGCTCCCAAAACTGACATTGGAGCTCCCAAAATCTCTCCAAGAAGAAGAGAAATGGAGAGGGGGTGAAAATGAGAGAAAACCCTAAAGAATGGGATTTAAATCGTCAGACCATCCCCGTGGCCTTGGCCGCGACCTCAAGTCACGGGCCAAGCCGCGCGTGTTCCTGAGTAGCGGGTCACAATGACTTATGCGGGCTTAGCCACGGCTTGAGGCCGCGGGCCAAGCCGCGCGTGCTGCCTATGGTGCCTTCTCGCGTCTCGTGTTAAACCGTTCCTTGACCATTTCTCTCGGCCGACCACTGACCGTTTCTCTGGCCGAACATTGACCATTTCTTAGGAATCTACGGGTGTTACAGAAATCTCTCCCTTTTACTTGAAATTGATCTTTGAAAAATTCTCCCCCTTTTTGATGAATTATGAGAAATCAAAATCATCAAAACATTATCAATTTCAAGCATCGTCTTTGATAGTATCTTCCCCATATAACAAAATGAGCACAATCTTCATGAGATAGAGACAATCTCCTCCTTTCAAGAAAATATACAATCTCCCCCAAAAGGGAATATGATCTCCATCTGATCTGATATGAACATTCTGCCGTTAATTCATAAATGTATTCATCCGAATATTTTCAAATCCAGACAAATTAAGATTGGTAAACCTGAATCAACATATGAATCAGTTAACATGCCTGCCAGTAACACATAGCCACTGTGTACAACGAATGTACATTGGAAATGAACTTTTTGATGTTCACTCCCCCATGGCTTCCATTCAATCATTGAAAAATCAGAAAGGAAATTTCTATGAATGTTAAGACAAGAAAATATATTCCTTGTGTGCTCGTGCAAGTGTAGAACGATTGAAGCAATTAAAGCTTGAACATGCTCAAAGTATGTAAACCATTGAGACAACAACAATATTACATAGACTCAATGTGCATGAATGAGGTTCGAAGGTGGGGCAACTTACCTTCTTTTTCAATATCAACATCTTTCAAACGAAGTTTTGATAGATTATGTGTTGCTTCCCCTTTAAAATATGAAACATCTTTTTGTTAAGAAAAAGAAGAGTTGCTGGTGGGGTTTTATGCAAGAGTTGGCATGGGTTAGTTGCCTGTTTCAATAAAGTTCACGAAAAAATTGTGAAACAACAGATTATGTGGCTGCCCGACTCAGAAAAAGTTTGGTGCAGAGTTTGATATTTTGTTACTCTGATCTCTCACCCTCTTTCTTTTAACATTTGAGCTCACTTCTAACCAATCTCTCCTTCACATTTTACCTCAGTACACACCCACTCTCTATTCTTTTGACCCCTCTCCCCTCAATCACTCAAGATAACTTTCAGGGTAGGAAACACTGGTTAACATAAATCCATAGAAGTTCTGATAAACTCACACACTGAATCCCATGTATTTTGTCCTAAAAGAGATGTGTTGCTCAACAGTTTATCTTGACAGATAAGCACAAGATATCATTATCAGAAAATGTGCTCATAAAAAATAAGAATGAAATTTGAGCATTTTGAACATTTAAGATTTCTCAAAACAATGAAATTGAATGAATGAAATGAATTCAAGTGAAGTGTTTTGAGAATCTGACAATGATTCGACCAGATCAAATATCATGAAGAAAAATATTATGATATCAAAGAACGAATATTTGTTTATATGAACAAGATATAAACATATTAACAATGAAAGCACAATTATTAAGAAATGACGTCTGATTTCAAGCAAATTATAATTCAACCGGGAGTATTACCATCGAAAGATGTATCTTTTGAGACATGGTAATAACAAAGTCAATAAAAGTACTGAACCGATGTGTGTAAGAATACTTGACAGTATAGAGACAAGACAATACACAAGTATTTATCTTTATGAAATACACGATCAGTTGATCATGAAAGTATCGATATGAAAAACATTTAAAATCACACTTCGAAATTCAAAAAACTTTTGAGAACACGAAGTGGTTTGAACGTTTAAGAAATTGTTTTTCACATCCGAAAGTCGTTCTTCTTTCAAATATGATAGAGATTAAGATTCAGAATGATATACCTTCAACGTAGAAATCTTAACTCCCCCTAAAATGAATATTTATCTTTTAAGATACCTTTGACAAAAACATCAGATACTCCCCCTCTGTATCTGTAAAAAGTCAAATATTAGACAAAAACAATATGAATATGACAATGAAATATATTTGTCTTTTCTCTTCTTCCTCTTAAACATATGACAGTGAAAATCTTATTAACTCCCCTTAAAACAAATAATAAAACTTCCTGAAATATATGAATCTTTTCAACTCCATTAAGAATGAAAACATTTGAGTACGGGTTCTGAACATAATTATCCAGAAGCCAATACGTATTCTCTGGTGAGAATAGTAATTCCCCCAAAGTAATAATGAATTTATCTTTTAATCTTCTCCTGAAAAATCAGAAAATGTATCAGTAAAAATATAAAACATATAAGCTCCCCCTTAACATTTTCACAATCCTTAATCATTAAACCGAGTTCTGAATTACTAGGATTGAAGTAAATTCAGAAGTTAAACTTCCCATCTTTATCATTGAAGACCGGGTCTTGAACTGCTTTGTTCAAAAGCCAATGTTCTTAAACATTGAAGATCGGGTTCTGATATGGTGTAATCAGAAACCAACATTCGTTGAAGTACGAGTTCTGAACTGTTGTATTCAGAAGTCTACTTTGATCTTTTAGATACGGGCTCTAAACTATAGTGTTTAGAAGCCATTCATCTTTCTCCCCTTAGTCTTTAGGTGCCTACAACACAGATTTAGCTTTTGGTACCCACTGGTATTTGGGTACTGGTTTGTTAGTTGCAGTTCTATTAGGAGAGATGTAGTAAGAACCATACCAGTAATTCATATAATTTTTCCTAACAAAATCATTTGTACCACAGTAAGAACAATTAATTTTCTTCTGTGCTAACCTGATCAATTGATTAACAGTATAAACAAGATCAGGTTTGCCAAAAGTTTTATCTTTAGGTGCATTGTTCCTTTTAGCATAGGATGCATGCACAAATGATTTATGTTCCTTCTTCTCATCTGAGGATCCTTTCACTCTCCAAATCCACTTTTCTTTGTCATTTGTCCTTTTATGTTTACCTGAACCATCAACAAGTTTATCATAGAAAAAGTTAGAAGGACGAATTTGATCTTTATGTTTAGAAGTATGATTATCATCTGAATCAAACAAAGGATTATTAGAAACATTCACAAAATGTGAACTTGAAGCTATTTTGAATGAGCATTCTGAATCAGCTAGATCATCTCTCGGTGATTGAACAATTGATTCTGGCGTCTTTTGCTCAGTCAACTTCACCTTGAACATAATCTCTTCAAGTTCTTTGATCTTTGAAGATAAACTGTTTTCTTTCCTTTGAAAGTAGGTCAAACTTCTTGTGCAATTCAGACTTCGCATTCTTCTAGCTCCTTTAGAATAGTAGTTGACAATTTAGATAGTTTCTTTGTCAGCTTCTTTATTTCAGTCTCAAAAATTTTTCTTTCTTCTTCAAAATCTTTCTCCATAGATATCCTCTGATCAAATATTTCTTTGAAGACTCCAACATTCTTTTTCTCAATTTTCTTCTTCTCTTTCTCAAATTTATCTCTTTCCATGATGATAACTTTCTCAAAATCTGATACTTGTTGAGAAATTTTTGTACATTTAAGTTCAACCAACTTCTTTTCTTCAAAAGACTTCCTTGAGAAATCAGAAACCTTTTGTGCAAAAGATTTTCTTTTTCTTTCAAATTCTTCTCTTTCTTTCTTTAACTTCTTTTCATCTTGAGAGATTTGTTCTTTCAGTTCAGCAATCTTGTTGTGAAGCTCAGTATTATCTCTTTCCAAATCCTTTCTTTTTCTTTCAATCTTCTTCATCTCCTCTCTGATACTTGGATTTTCTTTCTCTTGAGTTGCACTCTCTTTTAACATGTTTATCTAACCTCAAGACTAAACACCTTATCTCTTAACTGGTCTCTTTCAGATAAGATTTGTGAGTTTATCTTTCTTAGTCCATCACAAGTTTCTCCAGCGATGTTTGCTCTTTTCCTAAGATCATCAATTTCTCTTTGCATTAACTCTTTCTTTGACCATGTAGTGTTTGAACTATTTGCTTTCCATCTTACTGATTCCTCTTCAGATTTCTTCAATTTGATTTGAAGATTAGAAATCTCTTTCTCTTTTGAAGCAATTATCCCTGCAAAATTAATTTTAGAGTTAGAAATACAATTTGAGCAAAAAAAAATTCTCTAAAACCTTAGAATTTCCTTTCAGTTTAATAATCTGATCCTGAAGAGATGAATTCTAAATTTTCAACTTTTCATTTTCAGCTTCGTGGGCTGGAATCTCTGGCATATAAGAGATAGCACAATCTCTTTTTGTCAAAATAGTATTTCCCTTCTCGTCAATGTAAGGCATCTTTACAAACTGTAGAATAAGAGCTCGGAGTGATCGTTAGTTCGAAAGAAATCAACAATCAAAAATCTCAGAAAAATTTCCAAAAATTTTCTAAGGTAAGAATCCTCACACCACTGTAGCTCAACAATTCGTACACTAAGAAACCCCTATCAAAATTCGCACACAATTGAACCAAAATTCGCACACAATTGAACCAAAATTCGCACGAAATGAGATGCGAGATATAACAATTCGTACGCAATGTGATGCGAAATCTGAGTAATTCGCAGGCTTTGGTATACGAATTATAGACTTAGAATTTTCTCAACCTTCAAACTTTTCGCACAACAGGAAGATGCGAAATCTATACTTAGAAAATTTCTTGATCTTTAACTTCCTGTATCGATGCGGATTGTATACTTAGAAAATTTCTCAATTTTCTATGCGAAAAGTACAAAATCCGTATGTAGCTTGATTGGAATCCAAGAAATCCGTATCCTTCACTATGCGAAATCCACGAAATTCGTACGAAGTGCGATGCGAAATCTGTACTTAGAAGAATTTCAATCAACTTTTCGTATGAAGCTTTATGCGAATTCCATCTTTTCGTATACAGGCTTATGCGAATTCTGTGCTTTTCTTATCCAACTCTATGCAAATTCCACACTTGTCATTTTCAAAAATCAAGTGCTATGTGAATTGCTTGAATCTTGAGAGTTCTTCAATTTTCGAGCCAAAAATACTTCAATCGATCCAAAAACTCAATAATCCTTCAAATTGAAGTCTGTAAAGCCACCAATTTGATCACCGACTGAACTAGAAACGATTAAGAAATGGATTACAATCAAATGGACTCAAACATACATTTTGATCTTGATACAGTGCGTGAAACTCGAATAACCAAAAACTCACAAAAAAAAAAATTCAAAATCAAACAAAATTACAGTGCAATTGTGTTTCTAATCAATACAAATCGATTCTAGAATGCTAATCGATCAACATACAATCAAAATGTCACACAATTACAGTACAAAAATAAAAAATTAATCAAACCACAATGAAACAAAGATACGAGTTCATTTTGTTGATTTTTAATCGAATCGGCTCTGATACCAATTGATGTTCCAATTTCAAGCTCTCTAAATCATTACACATAATGTAGAAATCATCTTGTATTGATCAAACACTGATGTTTACAACAATCCTATGTGCCATGGATCTCTTAGTGTCACACATCTCACGAATACAAACTTTCTCTCTCTATATGCGTATTGTGTGTGTGTCTCAATTCGTGTCTTCAAATCTAACAAAGACCAAACCTTTTTACATGGTCAACATGACCTCTCACAAGCTAATTAAAGTCAAACACATTGACTTACAACAAAACCCTTTCACTATACAACATTTACACTTTTGACCCTCATTTAATCTTGAATACAATCCTTGACTTAACAAATATCGATCCACAAAGATGCGTGTAAAAATTTCTCTCTAAGTCCAGTCCGTAAAAGCTAGTTTTAGATGGCGAATTCGAAGAAAATCTTTTAGTTGGTTTGTTGATTATCACTAAAAAAATTAATTAAAAAGAAGCATGGGTTACAAAGATCCATTAAGACAAGTCAAATGATCCGGTAAAAAGATATTGTAGCATTCCTTCGTTATCTCAAGATAGATATTTGTGTCACTTGAAAAGTTTTCATACACGTAAACAGTTGTCAATTGTTTAAATGTAATCTTAACATAAACTATAATCTTGATTTAAATAACTCGGACAATCATGCTACATTCGGAACACCTCTTTACCTTTTCATAGGTCTTAATCTTAATTTCAGTTTATACCCCAAGCTAAGGCGATTAGCCTGACATAACTTGGGAAAATGTGAGAAATTGAAATGTAGATGACGGAGATTGAAATGCATGAACTAAAGAGTGAGAAATAGAATTTTGGAAAGGAAACTTGTGCAAATAATGATTTCAAGAAGAGATACTAAGTAAAAGCATGAATTATAAAAGACAATAACTAAATGACGAGAATTAAGTGCGAGAAAGTAAATTACGGAAAGTAAACAACGAGAAACTAAATTGCGGAATGTAAATTGCATAAATTAAAATACTAAAAAAATAAATGCGAGAGAGGAATCATTAACTTGCACTTGAAGGTTCGATTCAGAAATTAAAGACTTGTTCATTTTTGTTGGAAAAGTCATCATTCGTCCTCTCAAGTAATAGTTATGTGTCATGATAGGATTTATAAAAATCCAACGTAAAACTACATTCAACGTTCCTTAAAGAGTGAAAACCAAATTATAAAAATTTCAAGTTGGGAGAGAGAGAGAGTTTAAAAAGCGTGTAGGTGTAATCACCCAGTGATCACAAGAAACTTTTCTCACTAAGGAGTGTGGATCGGCCCTTGCAAGAACATGGAGTGAAAACGCAAAACTTGTAAAAACGAATTATAAAAACTTGCGAACGAGAAAAAAAGCTTTCTCAAATCTCAAATCTTACTATATTATGCAATTGATATGTCCCAATTATGCAAGTGAATCAAGAATTAACAATTATGTGATTCCAGATTCAAGCATTTGACAATTAAGATCAAGAAACAAAATAAAGAATCAATGATATTCTAGAGAGAGAAAGTAATGGTCATAAGTCTCATGTCATATATCTCACAAGGTTACAAGACTTGAGTTACAAAGTGAAAAGCATTACAAAAGAAAAAAAACAAAGGGTATTTATATGGGTCAAACATGCCTTGACCTCATACAATACTTACAAGGAAAAAGTCAAACAACTAAAATACAAATTGATTCAAACAAAGTTCTAACAATCTCCCCCTTTTGGATCAATTTGCAAGACTTCAAAAGATTAGTTGGTCCACCTTCTTGAACTGGTTCTCCTTATTCCCAGATAGGATTCAAATATTCTTATGCTTGTTCTGAATTCAATTCTGTCGTGAATGGCAAGGATAACATGACCTGTAGAGTATCTATCAGACCTTGGTATATGATCATTTTCAGCCAATCTTTTCCTTTCATTCTCTTCATAAATCTCTTTCAGCTTTTGCAAAACAATCTTTAAAGTACCATCTGAGTACTTAGCAACCTCAACAGCTCTCATAAACCTTTTCTCCTTATCTCCATTCTCATACACAATACCAAGCTCTGGCTCTCTCAGAACAGTATACAATGGAGTTTCTTCAAGATTAGGATGAGTCATATCAGGTACGAGCATGTTGACGCTTTTCTGGTTGGTTTCCAAACCAAGTTGGAAATCATAGCAATAAGTATGGAAAATATGCCTCCTGATGAACTTCTTCATTGTATCCAATGCATAAGTGACATTAGGAAATCTAATAGTCATGTCTCTAAACTCATGATACATAAACTCCAAATCATCAAAATGAAGATTCACAAAGTCTGCTTCAGAGAATATGTACTTTTTCATGTCCTTTCTTTGAACAACAACTCTGGATACCATATCTTTACAAACTTTTTCAGTGAAACCTCTTTGACAACAACAATTCCATGTCTACTCTTGACATCCTTGGAGGTTCTCTGCAAAAAGCTCATCATTCTGACATACTCCTATTGATAGTCAGGAGACTTATCTTGAATACCCAAAATCAAATTTCTATCCAACACCCTGATTTTTCTCACATAAATCTTCTCATCTCTTCTAAGTTTAGAGCTCTCAAAGAATGATGAATCCTTCTTAATTCTTCCTTAGTAGGACTATATTCATCATACCCAACTTGAGTGTTGGAAGGACCAGCTTCATTTGCAGTACCAGAAGGACCTGCTTGACATGGAATTTCTGGCACATAAAGTGGTTCAGCTTGAAATTCTGGTTGAATCTGAGGGTTGTTTGGCTTTGGCTGGTAAGGCAATTCTTCTTCTACATTGACATTTTGATCAACATTAGATTCAGAAGAATGATCAACTAGAATCTTACTAGAATCAGGAAAACCAAAATCCTTGAAGGTAGGAATAACAGGTGCTTCATTGTGAATTGGCTCTGGCATATCAACATGAACATGGCTCAAGTGAAGATCTTCCGGAGAGTTCTGATCAAACATGACATTTAGCACATCAGAATCTTTATCTTCAAATAACCCATCCAATACACTAGCTTCATTATCAGGTACAACATCATTAACTTTATCAGTAACAACTTCAATGATCTCAACATCATCATCATCATCATCATCATCATCATCAGCAATATCCATAAAGTTTTCCTTTTCCTCTTCTTTAACTTTCCAAAACTGCTCATACTTGTCATCAATATCTTCTTCATCATCATCTGAAGACAAGTCTATAACATTTACAACTTCTAAACCAATTAGCAGTAAGATCTCCTCTCTTGAAATTACCTTAGGCTTTGCAACCCTTGGTTCAACATTTGGATTCATATACAAAACTATCTCCTTTTCTGTCACATAATCACCTTGATCATTTCTCATATCACCATGATCAACATTGTCTCCTTCCACATTCTGAGATCCAAATCCACTAATAACATTTCCAGCAGCAGGATCAAAATCAGCTCCCTGTTTCTAATTCATCATTCCCTCATGGCCATGATCTGAATCATGATCATGACTTGTTTGAGAAATAGAAGCCTGGGTCTTGCAAGATGTTTGAACCACCTTAGCCAAATCTACAAAGTCAACTTGCATTGCCTCTATAGACTTCAGAACATGTACTTTAAAAGAATTAAACTCTGAGGCTCTAACCACATCTGCTGGGATCTATACATATGGTGGTTATGGTGGTGTTTGGTGTTGAGATTGCAGTAAGGTAAGGAGATCTACATCTGACTGGTGCTTTGGATAGAAGTTTAGCAAACAAAAGTGACTTAAGCTCATCATTGCTCATTTCAGTGGGTTGAGATGGTGGAGGTGTAACATGAACTTGTTGCTCTGGATCAACTATTGGATCTTTTCCTTTTAACATCCTTTTTACTGCTCCAATCTCCTCCTCAAACTTTTCAATCAAACGGTTTTCAACAGCCTTTAAGGCACCGTCGAGAAATTCCTGTGTCACAAAGACTGGTAATCTAACACCGGAGTTACTTAGACTTTCCGTTGTCGTGACAGTTGACGAAGCAACCACATGGCCTGTGTTCATAACTGGCATGGTGTTACCTATGATAGGACTTCCACCCGGTCCTTGTAGTCCAATAGAAGGAGCTACTCTGGGCGTTCTAGTCAGGTCACTAAGACTTCTGACAAAAATAGATGTATCTAAATGTGTCCTAGGAATGACAAAAGGTATATCAATTGGCACTAGACTCAATTGAGAAGACAAAGGAAGAGAGAACTGTGGCTGGTGTTCTCTAGTTTCAATACTTGAGGTCTCCAAATGAGAACTAGGTAGAACTTGTGCAAAATCCCCGTGATTTGATGAAACTATCTCTTGTTGGGAGGTGATAGAGTGGCTGGCTTGGGTGTGCAGTTGCATAAGTGGGCTACTTATGTCTTTTTCAATACCTGCTCGCAACACATGCGGTGAGGTAGTAGATGTGGCTGCCCTTTTAGATTGGTAGGTTCAGATGCTCACACTCTCACCATATTTTTTTCTTTCCATCTCACTATGTCTCACATTTATATTTTCAACTAAAGCTCCCTCATCACTCCTTATGTCTCCAACAACAATCCTTACAGTAGTATCCAAATCCAGTTCCATGGCATCATCATAAAATTCAGCAAAAACATCATCTTGTTCAACATTTTCATCATGTACAACAGCACCACCTTGGTTATCTTGATCATTATCAGTATCACCATCATTTCCACCACTTTCATCAATTGCATCAGTTTCATCATTTGCATCAGTTGTTGCAGAAGGTATGCTTTCCTCATCAGATTCATCTGCTGCTAATGTTGTTGCATGATTCGTCTCAGTTTAAGAGCCTTGACTTTCATTAGCTGCAGGTGTCACTAGATGTGAGGCATGAACCTGTGACCCTGAAGCCTCTAGTCTAGGTCTCTGACCCCCTCTAGTTCCCCTCTCATAATTTTTCCTCTTCACTCCCCATTCTTGCACCACCTAGGCAGCAGGAACCCTCGCTGACTCCTCTCTCCCAGGGATTGAGCCTGGGTAGGGGCAACCTATCCTGGTCATCCCGTAGACTCTCAATATTCTATCACATAGTCGGATTCCGAATCAACATAATCCAATAAAGCTTCTGGAATAAGCATAGAAAAACTGAATTCTTTCTTCTGCTTCATCAAAAATCTAATAGCATGATGTGGTGCAAATGGATAATTGAGTCTTCTCGATATCTCCTTGTTGCTTCTGAACATACTCCTGATGATTAGAGTAAGGAACCTCTGATATGGCACAAAAGATGGAGCTTTAGAAGTCTTCTTGGAGATGACTCTCTCATATAGTCCAGTCCAGAAAATCACAACATAATCAACATGTAAGTCATAGACAATAGCATGAAATAGCTTCAGAATGTTGATGTTGGCATTATCACTCCCATGAACTTTGGCATTTAGACAATGGTTGATCACATAGAAGAGTGTGTAGTAGAATGGAGGCAAGTTGTTCTTCTTGAAGTGGTTGACTTGGGTCAACTGTCCAACATACCCCATGTTTCTGATTCTCTCAAATACTTCAGTGTCAGTTGGGAATACATCATAAGTATCTCTTCCCTCTCTGGAATTGGATTCTGGAAGATTCAACACATATCTGATCCTTTGATAATCCATGATTGATATAAAGTGATCAATCTGTAGTTCAAACTGAGGAACTCTTTCATTTCCAACTTTTCTGGTAAGAAATCTGATAGTCTTCCAAGCTTGTTGCAAGTAAAGCTCTGGAATAACAGCTTGATCAGTTAGTGCATATATGAGTGGATGGTTATGTAGAATACCAAGAATAAGTGGATTTATCTTCAGGTGCTGAAAGTCCACAAAATGATTGTTTGGTGACAACTGCTTCATTTCTGATGGTGTGATCAAGATCAGATCAAGATTGACACCAGGTTGAGGCTGGTAGTCAGATCTGGATGAAGGCATAAGATATTCCCTTGATGCCTGAGGTGAATTTTCATCCATCTGGACTTGTTGCTCAACAGATTGGTTATCAGCCATTGGAATACCTGAAAAGTGAAAAGTATGGACAGATGTCCAATTTGTCAGTGAAAACCCAAAATTTATTTTTGAAAATTTTTCTAGGTATTGAATTCGCATGAAGTAAGGTGCAAATTCCCAACTTGAAAGAATTAAACATGGAAAACTCAGAATTCGCATGGAGTGATATGCGAATTCTTAACTTCAACAAAAATTGACAACTCAAAGAAATCGCATGAGCCTTTGAGATTTGAATTTTCAAATATGAAAATATTCTAAGTGTTAAACTTGAATATCAAGAACACTCATGGTGTTCATCAAAAACTCATGAACATGACCAAAAACCCATATTCCAAAAATCATTAACTTTCAATTAAAAACCAAAATTACTTAATAGATGGTGTCGTTTTGAGTTTCAAAACAAGATTACACCATTGATTTTAACATTACATTCTATTTTAATCAAGATTAAATGTATTTTAGTTCAAGAACTTCAAGAACTCTGAAGAACAGTCGAAGAGTCAATCATCAATCATTTCAAAATTGTCCAAAATTTGTCCATAGGAATCATGTCCAGGGTTCGAAAATAACATCCAATCATGTCTTTAAGTCCAATTTTAACATTCAAAGAACATTAATAGATTTGAAGTTCAAAGTCCAAAGTTCGGTCGATGAATATTTGAAGATGAACAATCGTCATCGATCCTAAAACCCTAAATGTAAACTCCAGTCAAGGAAAACCTGCATAAGAATTGATACAAACAACAAATAATAACAACAATCAAAACAAACATCAAGACCTACCCTTTGAATCTGAAAGAATCGAAGAATCCAGGTCTGAAATTCAAAAGTCGCAGAGGAGGGTTTAGAGAAAAACTCTAAGTGAGAATACGTATGAGAGGCCAAATGAGAAAAGTTATTATAATCTGATAAAACCTTGATATTTATACCCAAGAGTGAAAAAGACACGTGGCACGATTTGAGTGGGTATCACTTTTCGCATGGCACTGAGAAGCGAATTGTCTTTGAAAAAAAATAAGACAATGTGTGTGAACAATCCGCATGACACAATATGCGAATTTGTGTGCCTACAAAGAAATTCGCATGACCTTGTATGCGAATTACTGCTTTTCGCACATCAAAGGATGCGAGAAGTAGCTTTTCGCATATCGAAGGGTGCAAAATCCACAAATTCGCACACCATAGGGTACGAATTGTTACAATTCGTATGCCACTTTGTGCGAATTCTTGTAACACCCGTATTTTGGTACGTCTCTATCAAGTACCTCTACTTAGTGTTATTTGCAACCCAATCGTATTTTGGTTATTGTTCAAACTTAGGATCTGGATCGGGGGCTTTACGAGTCAAAATCTGGAAATTTCGGGTCTCGATACACTTGGGGCGACTGTGCCCGCGATTGTGACAGGGGCCACTCTCGCGGGGCACAATCGCGAGAGATGTACCGTAAGTTGGGGGAAGGTGGTGATAATGCCAGCGATTGTGACACCCTGTCACTCTCGCATGGCAAGGTCTCCGGACATGTACCGAGACAGGGGTTTAGCGGACGATAGTGACAGCGATTATGACAAGTGCCATAATCTCCAGTCAAGGTCGCTATCGGGCTCCAGTCGTTTTAAGACCTCATTTTCATGACTTGTGCTCATGTATTTCATTTGGGTGCTTGAGTTGGACAATTTGGCTTGGTGTAAGGTAGGTTTCATCATCTCTCCTCATTGATTTCTCTTGGGTGAGAGCATTAAAGTCACATATGTTGTTCAATCTAGGTTTTGGTAAGCATTGATTAAGGAGCATAGGGATTTAAAGCTTCAAGGGGCTTTCTTATCTTCCTTCTCTAGTTCACCCAATAGGGTTTGTGTACAACCCTTACAAGGTGAGTTCATACACTTATTTAAACTCTTGTTTATGATTATATTCTTGTATTTTGGTCTTCTACACTTTTCGAACCTAAGTGATGGTTGGTTTAACAAATCTCAACCCAAAACCTAACATTTAGGGTTTTAGGGTTTGGTAATAACAAATGTGATTTCTAAAATAGATTGATAGGGTTGGATGTTCCCTCATGTAATCACAAGTATTATTGTTTTTACCCTTGCATTTATGGTGATTAATATACCCCAACTAAATTTGGGTTTCATCTAGAATTACCCATTTTGGGTCAAAGTTCATGAATGGTGATTGTTATTGTGTAAACAATTATTATGATAATATTTGGTAGGTTTGATACTAAATGATTTCCCCCAAATAATGGGAGTCAAGTCTTCGAAGTAAGAGTTGTTATGAATGTAACTTGATATTGGGTCTAAGATGTACATTTAATTATTAGCATGATTGGTTGTGTTTGATTTTAGTATTAGTGCAATGGATCCATAGGCACAGTGTTCCTATGTCCCATTTTGGATATTAGGTTCACCACTTTGGCACGGAATATGCATCGGGTCACCATGATAAGTAATGTGTGGACCTATATGGTCGGGCAACGACCCATGGGCAGTAAGATGTAATTCCCCTGTGCTTGAGTTCCCATTTTGGAACTCTCAAGAATAGATCTAGAGGGGTTGACTTGGTGTTTTCGAGCAATAGACTTAGAGGAGTTGAGCTCACTATGTGATTGGTGTGTATTTGTATCATATTATAATCACTAATGGTTTATTTGGTTGTTTTGATTTAGCTCACGGCTAGATTCGCCGTACGACTTCAAATGGGTTGTGTCATTTTCATTTCAATTAAATTATTCTCACTAGGCTTAAGCCTAACGCTTGTTCTTTGGTTGTCGTATGCGGCAGGTCATTCTAGCGGTGGGGTTCGTCGGGACTGAGTGGACGACCTTGGGTCATGAGTGGTCTTTTTGAAGATATAGTGACCAATACTGATAGTCACAGATTCATGCTCAATACATATTATCACACACAAATTAATCACAAGTCATTTGTATTTAATACGAATTAATTACAAATGCTTTCTCTCTCTATGCGAACTGTGTGTGTGTGTTCTCTTAGTTTGTGCGTGCTCACAAATCTAACAAAGACAACCTATATATACGGTCAATATGACCTCTCTCAAACTAAAGTCAAACATTCTCACTTTACACAAACCCTTAGACTTTTACAAACATTTACATAAAAGACCCTCATTTAATCTTGAATACAATTCTGACTCAACATTCTCCCCCTTTGGATTCAAGATTAAAAAAATTTGACACTAATATTCAGGTCTTCTTTCTTCTGAAAAATATTCAAGAATGAATCTTTAACAACTTTGACACCTTCAAATCTTTGAAGCTTTGATTATCCTTTGATAGCGCTTTAAGTGAATCTCCCTCTTTGGATTTCTTAAACACATTTGACAATCTTCACAAAATTTTGAAGTCTTCAAAACTTTAACACTTTTTTAATCTCCCCCTTTGATTAAAAATGCAATTTCAGATAAGCTCAACAACTTGAGAATCTTCAGACTTCACTTTGAAACATTTCTTGAGTTTTATTTTCTGACTTTTATTTCTTCCCCTTTATCACATCTTGCTTGACTTTCGCTTTGAAACGGGTCTGACTTTGAAATCTTGAACTCTTTCCCCCTTTTTGATGAATTTTAAGAATCATAATCATCAAAACATTTCAAGGTCAACTTTTAAAATCTCTCCTCCAAATAGCAATTTAAGCACCGTCTTCATGAGAATATGAACAATCTCCCCCATGTAGGAAAATATCTTTAGAAATAGTAAGCACAATCTCACCATGAGTATGAGAAATCTGTCTGATCTGATAAGATTTTGCCGTCAATTCATAAATGTAATCATCTGAATCTTTTCAGATTCAAACGAAATAAGAATGGTAAACTTGAATCAACAGATGAATCAGTTAGAATGACTGTCAGTAACATAAAGTTACTGAGTACAACAAATGTACTATATAAGGAGCTTGTGTGATGTTCACTCCCCACGACTTCCATTCAATCATCGAAAAACACAAGGTTAATCTATGAACGTTCTAAATGAAAAACGAATATTCTGTGTGTTCGTGCTTGTGTATGAAAGACTTAAGCATAATGATTGCTATAAGGGTCAAAATAATGTAAACCATTGAGACAACAATAGTTATACACAAGCTCAATGTGCATGAGAAAGGGTCGAAGGTGGGGCAACTTTCCTTCTGTTTCAATATCCAAATCATCCAAATGAAGATCAGATAGAGTATGTGTTGCTTCCCAGAAAAATATGAAACACTCTTTTGTTAAGAAAAGAATGAGTAGCTAGTGGGGTTTTATACAAGAGTTGGCATGGGCTAGTTGCCTATTTCAATGTCCTTCACGAAGAATTGTGAAACAACAGATTATGCGGCTGCCCGACTCAGAAAAAGTTTGGTGTAGAGTTTGATATTCTTTTACTCTGATCTCTCACCCTCTTTCTTTTAAACTTTTGAATTCACTTCTAACCAATCTCTCTTTTACATTTTACCTCAGCACACACCCACTCTCAATTCTTTTGACCCCTCTCCCCTTAATCACTCAAGGATTACTTCCAGAGTAGGAAACACTGGTTAGTGTGAATCCATGGAATTCTTTTAAGCACTCACACTGAATCCCATGTATTTTGTCCTATAAGCAATGATGTTGCCCAACAGTTAACTTGACAATTAAGCACAAGAAATCACTTGTCAAAAAATGTATGCTCATCCCTCTTGTTCCTAAAAACCCACTTTGTGCCTATCACTGATTTACCTTTTGGTAGTGGGATCAGTAGCCATACCTTATTCCTTTCGAATTGTAGAAGCTTATCTTGCATTGCTAATATACAATCAAGATCATGTAAAGCTTCAGAGACCTTTTTCGGCTCTAAGGAACTAAGAAAATTTGAGTATAGACAAAAGTTAGCGGATGTTGCACGCGTCCTTACACCATTGTGTACGTCTCCAATAACATTGTGCAGGGGGTGATCTTTCGTCCAACGATTTGTGCTTGGAAGTGGTTGAACAGATACTTGCGTATTTTGCTCATTGTATTCATCAATAAAATTAGGTACAACCTCAGATGTAGATGGAACATCTTGTTCAGGTGTTTCTGATGCAAGTAATTCTGGAGCGACAGAGGAATTGCTCAGGACTTCTCGTCCAGAATTTGTATCTGCAGAAGCAGAATCTGTATTAGTATTTTCAGAAACATTCGATTTAGACATACCTGAATAGGTTGTTGTAGTGACTGGTTCAAAAGGTCCATATATGTCTTCATTAACTACTGGGACCTCTGAAGATGATGCGGACACGCCGAATTTGTCAAAATCTGCATATATGTCCATAAAAGTATCAAGAAATAGCATATCTAACTCAGGTGTAACAGTTGATGAGTTAGAAGGCTTAGTCTGTTTAGATTTGGGCTCTATTATACTTTGAACAGAAGCCTTACCATTAAGCTTGAGTTCTGAACTGCTTTGTTCAGAAGTCAATGTAGTATTTTCATCAAACGATACATTAACGCTTTCCATGATACACTTGGTCCATCGATTATACACACGATAGACTTTTGACGTAAGTGAATATCCAATAAAGTTGCCTTCGTCAGCTTTCTTGTCAAACTTCCCAAGGTTATCACGATCATTCAGAATGTAGCACCTGCAACCAAAGACACGCAAAAATTTAATATTCGGTTTTCGTTTATTAATTAGTTCATACGCTGTTTTATTAAATCTCTTAATCACAATCGTCCGGTTTTGAGTGAAACAGGCGGTTGCAACTGGCTTCAGCCCAGAGGTACATTAGTAAACCAAAATATACCAACACTGTTCTTGCTGCTTCGACCAAAGTTCTATTCTTCTTTTCAACCACGCCATTTTGTTGCGGTGTGTAGGCAGCAGAAAAATTGTGCGAAATCACAACATAAGTGAGATGCCTTTGAAGAGTATCATTTTTGAACTTTGTGCCGTTGCCACTACGTAATGTCTGTATTGGCAATTGAAGGCGAACTTGGATTTTCTTAATGAAGGCAATGATCAGATCTGGTGCATCATATTTGTTTCGCAGAAATTCCAACCAAGTATACCTTGAATACTCGTCTATCATCACAAGAATGTAATTTTTTCCATTTATAGACTGAGTACGCATAGGGCCACAAAGGTCCATGTGAATTAATTCTAGGGGCATTGAGCAAGAAGATTCAGTCTTTGATTTTTGTGAACTTCGTTTCATCTTCCCCATTTTGCATGCGGGACAAAGTGAATCCTTCTCAAATCTCATCTCCGGTAGACCTTTCTCAATGCCTTGTCTCGCTAACTTTTCAATAGCCTTGAAGTTCTGATGAGACAAGCGCCGATGCCATATCCAACTTTGAGCTTTTGAAGCTTTTGCAAGTAAGCATACAGGACGTGTAGTCGAAAGCGTTGAAAAATTTACCGTATAAAGATTTCCATAGCGTTCAGCTCGAAAAATCTCATAATCGTTCGGATCTTCAATATATAACAGTGAGTGATTGTAAACCGAACCTGATACATACTATCGTAGAAATGACTGGTACTAAACAGGTTATGATCAAGTCCTTCTACGTAAAGTACTTTCTTGATGGTTACAATGCCATTTTTCAGCGAACCATATCCTCTGATGAATCCTTGAAACTCAGAATTAGCAAAACTGACTGTTCCTGCAAGTTCTTCAACAAAGTTGTGCAATCAATGCTTATATCCTGTCATATGTCGAGAGCATCCAGAGTCAACGAACCACAAATGACAGGCCTGCAAAAAGGAACAAATCACTTCTTTTTACGTACCCATATCCAGATGGGTCCTGTTTTGTTAGCATCCTGCAGTTTCTTTAAATCATCTACCTTGCCCTTGACTTTCCACTCATATTTAGGTTTGGGCAACCATTTCCAGACCATTTTCACATTAAGATCATGAAACTACTGTTTCTTAGAAAGATTAGTAGACTTAGCTTGAAACGCTTTAATGTGTTGTGTTGAGTACTTGGAGACAATTTTAGCTTTAAATGTTCTTTAAACAACTTTTGACTTAGGAGGAATGGAGTACAGTGAAAAAGATTAGTGTCAAATTTTTTTTAATCTTGAATCCAAAGGGGGAGAATATTGAGTCATAGTTGTATTCAAGATTAAATGAGGGTCATGTAAATGTTTGTAAAAGTCTAAGGGTTTGTGTTGTAAAGTCAACAAGGTTTGACTTGGTATAAATAGGTTTTGTATCCTTGTGAGTTTAGAAGTAGAGACACACACGTACTCATATAGATCCTTGTTAGAGAGAGAAATACATTGTTCATACTGTGAGAATTCATTGTAAATCAATTGTAAGATTTATGAAATCAATGAATATGACTTTTGGCTATAAAGTGTGTGTAATTTGTGATTAAGCTTGAAACTGTGACTATCAATTGGTATCAGAGCATAATTCGATAGGATTGACAGAAAATGTATTCGCACACTGAGTTTTAAAGTTGTCGATTGATTTCTGAATGTGAGAGTGTCTTTGATCAAATTTGTGATTTGATTGTGACCGATGAATATATTAGAATGATTCTTTGTGGTTAAATTTCAGTTTTAAACTGTTTTGATCATCAAATTTGGATTTTTGAAAAAGTTTTGAGTCGAACGAGTTCAAGTACTGTTTGACTATGAAAATGTGTGATTGAATTGATTTTAGTGAAATTCATTGATTGTGTTTGTTCTAACACTAATCTTGATTGATCTTGTGAAGTTTCAGCGCCTAATTCAAAGTATCGAATCGATTTGAGGCTGAATTTTGTGTTTTTGGACCGTATCTTGGAAGAACTCGCAAGATCCACACAATTCGTATGAAGAACTTGCACAAGCTCAAAAATTCGCATAGATTCCTTGAAAATTTTCACAAGTATTGAATTCGCATAAGAGTAGTATAGGAAATCCTCAGAATTCGCATAAGCTTTTATACAAAAAGTCAGAATTCACATATCTCATGTATACGAAAATGTGTGTCCCACAATCAGTGTTTATCAAGATGATACAAACAATTTACTCAATTTCCATTTTTCAATTCCAATCCAGAATACGATTACAAAGTTTTCTCTCAAACTTTCTCTCTCTACAATGAACGCGTATATCACTCTCTTTTAAACACTTACAACTCTAATCTTGTCATATCCCTATATCAACAAAACACTATATATACTAAGGAGTATTACACTTATTAAAACACTTTGACTTTGCATAAGTATTTGACTTGAGCTTTGACTTGTCTTGACTTCAACCTTTATGATCTTGTATCCAACATATTTCAGCACTAACAATCTCCCCCTTTGGATTCAAGATCATCTTCAAAAATATTTTGCAATACAATCTCCCCTTTAAGGTCAAAAATAATCTCCTCTTTCTTGTATAAAGAACTTTCTTCAAAAGTAGAAACAATCTCCCCAAAGGTTGTAAAAACCTCTTTCATACAATGGAAAGAAATTATCTTCAGATTTGGCTCGCTTTTCTTCAGCAAAACAAATTTCAAAGAAAATTTCAGTAAATTCTGTTCGCATTTTGAAATCTCTGAACTTGCACTTTCAAACTTGTACAGTCTTCTCACAAATTACATTCTTTGACTGAATCTTGTAATGAACTTTCTTCAAATCATCTTTTCTCGAAATGATTTATCCTTTAAATCTCCAAATTTCTTTAACTTTTTCCGTAGCTGATACGAACTTATCTTCATCAAACATTTCTTGAACAAATATTTTCTCCCCCTTTTTGATGATTAGTAGCACAAAAATCATCAAAACTATTCCAAGAAATGTTATGAATCTTTCCTCTGACCATTGATCTTTCATCACATGATTGAGCCTCTGATCATCCGCCGATTCACCAAGTATTTATCCGAATCTTTTCAAATTCAGACAAATTATGAGTGTAACACCTGAATCAACAAATGAATTAGTTAGAAATTCCTGTCAGTAACACGAAGTCACTATGTGTAACGAATACACATTGGAAAGGAGTTTTTTAATGTTCACTCCCCCAAGTCTTCCATTCAATCATCGAATAACACAATGTTAAACTATGAACGTTTAGACAGAAAAACAAATTCTCTGTGTGTTCGTGCTTGTGTATGAAAGAATTAAGCATGATGATTACTTTTAATAATAGGCTAAAAATGTGTAAACCATTGAGACAACAACAGTAATACACGGACTCAATTGTGCATGATCAAAGTGCGAAGGTGGGGCATACTTCCTTCTTTTCAAATATCCAGATTTTCCAAATGAAAACCAGATAGATTATGTGCTGCATCCCCAAGAAAAATTGAAACATCTTCTTTTTAAGAAAAAGATGAGTAGCTGGTGGGGTTTTTAATCAAGAGTTGGCATGGGCTAGTTGCCTGTTTCAATGATGTTCACAAAAAATTGTGAAACAACAATAATATGGCTGCCCGACTCAGAAAAAGTTGGTGCATAGTTTGATATTCTTTTACTCTGATATCTCACCCTCTTTCTTTTTAACATTTAAGCCCACTTCTAACCAAACTCTCTTTTACATTTTACCTCATCACACATACCTATACTCAGTTATTTTGACTCCTCACCTCTCGATCAATAAAGGATTTACTTCTTAGGTAGGAAACACTGGTTAACGTGAATCCATAGAAGTTCAGTTAAGTTCTCACACAATGATACCATGTTGTCCTAAAAACACATTGTTGCTCAAACGATTTAACTTTTCAGTTAAAGCACAAAATACATGTCAGATAAATGTATGATCATAAAGATAATCTTGAAGATTTGAGCATTTTAAACATTGAAGATATTTCAAAACAAGTATATTGAATAAATGAAATGAATACAAGAAACTTGTTTGAAAATCTGACATTGTATGAAAAGATCAAATATGAATGATTTA
This sequence comes from Arctium minus, assembly GCA_954870635.1. NCBI lineage: Eukaryota > Viridiplantae > Streptophyta > Magnoliopsida > Asterales > Asteraceae > Arctium > Arctium minus. The sequence continues at coordinate 113,356,944 of OX941080.1, read as the reverse complement.
TCATGAAAAGCTTAGGTCATGAAAAAATTGGAATTTGTCTATACGAATCAAAATATAGACATTCTTGAAAGAAACGTTTTGAAATAAAATCAACGCTCAACAAACATTGAAATTCAAACGGGGTGTCTTACCATCGAAATTTGGTTTCAATATGAGACATGGTAAGAACATATCAACAAAAATAGTAAACCGGTGTGTGTGAATACTTAACAGTACATAGAAAAGATAATACACAAGTATTTATCTTTGGAAACATACGGTTTGTTTAACAATTAAGCTCATGAAGAAATGAAAACATTTAAAATCACACTTCTAAATTCATGAAATCATTTTGAGAATAGAGGTGATTTAAACATTAAAGAACATGTTTTCCATATCTGAAAGTTGTTATTATTTCAGACATGTATGAGATGAAGAGTAGAATACTTCCTTACGCTCATCTTCAATCTCACAAAGTCAGCTCAAAAGTCATATTTGAATATGTTCATGTAAGCTCCCCCTCAAAATCTGCATCAGTCACAAAGTCGTCAAAGCACAAAGTTTTATGCACAAAAAATTATTGAAAAATAAAAACATAAAGCAATAAAACGTGTTAAGAACGAAGTCTGATCAAATGTAATCAGAAATCATTTACTCCCCCTGAAATATTGCATTCACAATATTTGACAACAGGAAAAATATGTACTCCCCCTTGAAGGTTGATCATTTCTTTTATGCAGCGGAGTACAATCTCATTCATTGATAGGAGTATCATCTCTTTTGATCAATGAAGAGAGAGTCCTAAACTGTAGTGTTTAGAAGTCAAACTCTTTAACATTGAAGTGTGGGTCTTGAACTGTGTTATCCAAGAGCCATTATTCATTGAAGCACGGGTTCTGAACTGATTTATTTAGAAGCCTAGGTTCTTTTACTCCCCCTTGACTTGAGGTGCCTACAACACAGAAGGATCTATTGGCTTTGGTACCCACTGGTATTTGGGTCCATGTTTGTTAGTTGCAGTTATGTTAGGAGTAATAGAATAAGAACCATACCAGTAATGATCATACATTTTATGAACAAAATCATTTGCACGACAGTAAGAACAATAACTCTTCTTATGAGCTAACCTGAGTAATTGATTTCTCGAATAAACAAAATCAGGTTTACCTTTTCGCACATTGTTTTTCTTTGCATGTGAAGTATGCACAAATGATTTCTTACCATTCTTCTCATCATTCTTCTCATCAGAAGATGGTTTGATTTTCCATATAAACTTTTCTTCTCCATACCTTCTTCTTCTGTATGTACCTGAACCATCCACATTCCTATCATAGAAAATGTTAGTAGTACGAATCTGATCATATGAATTAACTAACCTCTTTGTAGAAACGGTTGTATGAAGTGTCTCATCTCTAGATGTGTAAATTATTGACTCTGGAGTCTTCTGCTCAGTCATAACCACCTTAGAGAAAATTTCTTCAAGCTCTTTTATCCTTGAAGATAAACTGTTCCTTTCTGTCGTGAGTAGGTCAATCTTCGTCTGGAATTCAAACTTCGTATTTTGCTCTTTCATGGCACTTGTTGATAGTTCAGATAATGACTGTGTAAGCTTCTTAATCTCTGATTCAAAAATCTTTCTTTCTTCTTCAAAATCCTTCTCAACATTATTTCTTTGACCAAATATTTCTTTGAAGACTCCAACATTTTTCTGTTCAATTACCTTCTTCTCTTTTGCAAATTTATCTCTTTCAATGATGATTACTTTCTCAAAATCAATCACTTGTTGAGAAAGTTTTGCACATTTAAGTTGGACAACTTTCTTCTCTTCAAATGTTTTTCTTGAAAATTCAGAGAATTTCTTTGCAAACATTTGCTTTTCACTTTCAAAACCTTTCTTCTCTTTTTCAAATACATCTCTGTCTTTGGAGATCTTCTCTTCCAACTCTGAAATTTGCTTTTTCAGCTCTGCATTTTCACTTTCTAACTTAGAAATGTTCTTCTTTAGAATACCATTCTCAGTCTCCAATACTCTTTCTTTTGATAACACCTTTGGCCCTAACATCATCTTTTCAAGCTGATCCCACAAGTCCTTTCCTGTTGCATTGTAGGTATCTATTTTGACAGAAATTTCATTGGAAATTCCTTGCAGTATAAAAGCTCTGGCTAGTCTGTCATCTTTTTGCCTTTTCTTCTGTTCCTCAGTACAACTTTCTACTGGCATTGAAGATTTCATCACTCCTTCTTTCAATGAAAATATGATATATTTACCCAGATCATTTCGGTCAATGAATTCCAAAAATATGTTCTTCCATTGCACATATTCTCCATTGAAAAGAACTGGTGGTTTCAAATTTGTACCGATAGCGAGAGCCTCTCTGGAAGTCATCTTTGATATTGCACAAAACTAATCGTCAAAAATTCAGAAACTTTTATCACAATCAGAACTTTATCCCCCTCCGCAGACTTAGCACGGGGGTCCCCTTGAAAAATTTGTCTAAGTACTAAAACTCGCAGAACAAAGAAAAAACAACTTCAAGCAGACTATGATGTGCGCGTTTGAGGTTCGCGTACAACAAAGGATACGAGTTCTTGGTTCTCGCACAAAGGGATATGCGAGTTTTAGCTTCCCGCAAGTCAAAACGTACGAGTTCTTGGTTCGCGCACAAAGGGTCGTGCACGTTCAAGCTTCACCCAAAGAGCTACGTGCGAGTTCTTGGAAAAGCCACTTAGCGCAATGCGTTTGTGCGTTCTAGACTTAGAAAATTTTTCGATTTCCACTTCGCACTAAACGTAAACTCGCACACTATTCACTTCTCGCAGATCAAATTCTCGCAAGACTTAACTTCTCGCAGAACGAACTTCGCGCAAAACAAAGAGAGATGAACAGTAGAAACTCGCACAATGGGATTTGCGCGTTTCTACTTCTCGCATGTCACAGCTTGCGAATTCTTCATGTTTTTACAAGTTTCTGCCTTGTGCGTGTTCTTCCTTTGCGTGTTCTATGGATCTTGCGTGTTCTTGAGTTTTTGAACAAAGAATTCAACTTTTCACACTGAAATCGATCAAAATCTTCACCAATCTGTCTGACACTTTGAAGAACTCTTCTAGAGCATATCTCGAACCAATTATAAATGTTGAATTTCAAGCTAAAACACTTAGAAATTACAAATTCGATCTAATACAGTGCAAATACAAACTCGAACTAAAATCAAATAAAATCCAAAATTCATCCTAAACAAATGTGAATTTGGCTAAGCACTCCAAACCAATTATGTTCTAGAAGTCAAATCGATCCTAAAACAAACAAATACGAATCCAAAACAACACAAAATCGTACAAATCGAATTGGAACATGATGACTTGCGCGTTCTTGAAAAAACAACCAATAAACTTCGAATTTGATCCTTGTTTCTGAATCTCTTACTGCTCTGATACCAATTGTGTGTCCCACAATCAGTGTTTATCAAGATGACACAAACAGTTTACTCAATTTCGATTTTTCAATTTTTCAATTCCAATCCGGAATACGATTACAAAGTTTTCTCTCTCTACAATGAACGCGTATATCACTCTCTCTTAAACACTTACAACTCTATCTTGTCATATCCCTATTTCAACAAAACACTATATATACTAAGGAGTATTACACTTATTAAAACACTTTGACTTTGACTTTGACTTTATTATAAAAGACTTTGACTTTGCATAAGTGTTTGACTTGAGCTTTGACTTGTCTTGACTTCAGCCTTTATGATCTTGTATCCAACATATTTCAGCACTAACATAAAAGTTGGTTGAAAATTATTCTAAGGACAGATTTCACACATGCATGTATGCGAAAAGTGAAGGATTCGCATATAGAGTGATACGAATTGCCAAGAGTTCGCATAGTTTGTTGAAAATTTTTATAAGTATGGAATTCGTATCGATGCGAAAAGTTTAATGTTTTTGAAAAAAAAATTCTAAGTAAAGATTTCGCATCTCTCAGTGATACGAATTGTCCGTGCGAAAAGTTTGAAAGTTCATTTTTTTTAAGTCAAGAATTTGCACAACTCTCTGGTGCGAATTGTGAAGAACTCGCATATAACTATATACGAATTCCTTGATTTCGCATATAGTTGAATACGAATTGCATTGTTTTCGTATATCTCTTGTGTGCGAATTATGTAAGGCGTGCGAATTCTGAACTTGTTTTTAATGTGCATGCAAATTCCTCAGGTCCTACGAATTCTGATGTTTGTTTTTGTGCGAATTGTTTACTAATCTCAGTTGTGTAAGAATTCTATACTTAGAAATTTTTGGGAAATTTATTTTCTGAAAATTTTTAAGTGTTGCATCTGTTGATTCTTTTTGTCGAACTAACGATCAATTCTAGCTTAATTCTTTTGCAGATTCTTAAAGATGCCTAAAGATCTTCTTTCGATGGGATCTCAATCTAAGCCTCCGGTATTGTCAATCGGAGAGTACGCTCAATGGAAAAGACGAATGACTCAGTTTCTAAACCAGAAGAACCGTAAGTACATGAAATCCATAACTGATGGACCCGTAAATCCTGAAATCACTGTTCCAGGCCAAGCAACTACTGAAACTTCTCCAAAAATACCAGTTCGGTATGTACCAAAACCATATCAATATTATAGTGAGAGGGAGAAGGAGCTTGCCAAAATAGACAAGGAAGCCCTCATATACTTAACGATGGCAATCCCAAACGATATCTACAATCGCGTACACAGTCGTGAATCCGTGAAAGCGATGTGGGACGAACTTGAGAGGCAATTCCAAGGAACAGAGAGGTCCATTCAGGCAAAGCTGAATCAGAGAATAAATGCTTACGAGGGTTTTCATGCCAAAGAAGGAGAAGCTTTGATAGATACTTACAACCGATTCAATGTGATTTTGAATGATCTGAGAAGAAACGGGATGAATAAGTCAGTATCTGAGATCAATTACAAGTTCATCAAGAACTTGAACCCAGAATGGAAGAGCTATGCCATAAACCCACAGATGTTAAAGAATATGGCACAAAAAGACGTGAATGATATGTTTGCCATCTTATCTCAACATGAGGATGAGGTAAAGTTACTGAGCGAGGAGAAGAAGATTGTCAAAGATTCACTAGCTCTACTTGCTGAACGAAAGAAGGGTTCTAGTTCTAACTCCATTTCTACATCAAAGTCAAAGCTGAAAAAGTCCAAAGCTTTCCCCACCGAACTTAGCCAATCCAGTTATGAGTCATCTGTCGAAGAAGTTGAAGTTCACTCTGACGATGATATTCAGAGATTTGCTGACAATCTTGCCTTCATAACCAAGCAATTTAACAAAAGCTTCAGAAAGAAAAAGTACTATTCAAAGCCAAAATATGAAGGATATAAGAAGGAGAAGTCAGAAAAGTATAAGACCCGATTCGGAAAGAAAAAAGAGAAGAGAGAAGAGAAGAAGGAAGAGAAGAAAGAGGATAATATTGATCCTAAGTTTGGACGGTGCTTTAACTGTGGCAAAGTTGGCCATTTTTTTGAATATTGCAAGTTCAAGCGTGTCAAGAACTTGTAGTACTATGCAAAAAAGTCACTAATTGCCAAGAAGCAAGAAGAAGGAAAGGTGTTAATGGAAAAAGAGGAAAATTGGCTTTATCAAAGCTCAGATGATGAGTCCGCACATTTCACTCAGGTATGCATGATGGCTGATGTTGATGATAATGTTGAATCCGCTTCTGCACAATCTGAAGGTGATTCTGAGGTAAGTACCAACTCTGAAAACCCTGAACTTGTTGAATCTCTAATGGCACAGATACAACACATGGAAAAGGAATTTGAGACTTTAAAGAGTAAACTTAGCTATGAACGACAAACAATGATGAGTTTTCATGACGAAAACACATTGTTGAAAGTTGTTATTGAGGACAAGGAACAAGAAAAAGATGCTTTAAAGAAAGAAAGAGAAATTTTGAAAACAAAGATTTCGGAACTTGAAAAGGACTTGGTTAATTTAAATTTTGAAAAGGGTGAATTCAAAATTAAATTTGAAGTTTGCTTTCAAGAGAGAAATGAGGCTTACTGTAAGATTAAACAACTGGAAGACCTTAACTTGAAAAGAGGACAGACTGAGCAGACGTTAAACTTGTTAACAAACAAACTCCAAGACGTTAGATTTTATAATGCTAAAACGGGATTAGGATTACCTGAAAATGATGTTTTAAAGAAAGCCCCGAAAAACTTATATAATTTTGATAAATTAGGCTCAAAATTAAAGAAAATCCCAGATATTCATGACACTTTCATCAAAGCTGAAACTCCAAAATCTGACACTTCATTCAAAGGTAAAGAGGTAATAGATGATGATACGTAAAGTTGTGCTGATTCACAAAACAATTTTAAATCAATTGGATTTAAATACAATGATTTGAACAACAGTTATAAAAATAGAAAACTTGAATTTGTTGAGTTTGAATCATTGTTTTCCACACCATCTTCTACTGAATCAGTCAACGATGACAAAGTTATTCCTGAGACTGAATGTCAGTACGATGAGTATGAATCGGACACTGATGTTTGTGCTTGGACTCTTATATCTGAATATGTTACTTCTGAATCTTCAAGTGAAGTTAAGATAGAAGAGAATTCAAATGTCATGAATGCAAGCATTCAAAAAGAGTTTGTTAATATAATGACTAAGGATATTTTTGATGACATGATTAATTCCTCAGATCATGTTCCACTCTTGAAGAAGTTTGAATCCGACTATGTGACTGATCAAACATCAGATTTTAAAAAACAAATCAAAGGTTTACAAAAGACTCTTGAGGAGATAGAAGATGAAAATTGTGATCTAAGATTTAAATTGGATAAATCTTTTGAAGAGAACAAAGAGCTTTGTAAAGAATTGAATGATTTGAAAAATGATTTGTTTAAAAATAATTTATCTGATAAAAAGATGTTTGATGATCAAATCCAGAGTTTGAGACTTCAACAAAGCCTATAGTTGTTTACTCTGAATGTCCTGAATACTTACCGAGCATTTATGAAAAAGGTGAAACTTCTGGTATTTTGAAAAAGAATTCATCCTTGAAGAAGAAAACTAATAAAGTTTCTTTTCATGTTTCAGATATGAGTAAAGGAGTTTGTAAAGGAGAATGGAGAAAGAAAGACAGTGATAAGAAAGCTTGTAAAGATGTTGTTGAAAAATATTGTATTGTTCCCAATAGTGTTGATGTGACATGTAATAGTTCGAATGCAAATAAATGTCAAGATTGTTTGAATAAATGTAATTCTTTTGATAAATCAAAGATATTGACATTTGCTCGTAAGAACTTAATATATAAACACTGTGGTGACAATGCTTTTTCACTGTATTCCATTCCTCCTAAGTCAAAAGCTATTAAAAGAGCATTTAAAGCTAAAACTGTCTCCAAGTCCTCAACACAACACATTAAAGCGTTTAAGCTAAGTCTACTAATCTTTCTAAGAAACAGCAGTTTCATGATCTTAATGTGAAAATGGTCTGGAAATGGTTGCCCAAACCTAAATATGAGTGGAGAGTCAAGGGAAAATTAGATGATTTAAAGAAACTGCATGATGCTAACAAAACAGGACCCATCTGGATATGGGTACCTAAAAAGAAGTGATTTGTTCCTTTTTGCCGGCCTGTCATTTGTGGTTCGTTGACTCTGGATGCTCTCGACATATGACAGGATATAAGCATTTTTAGCACAACTTTGTTGAAGAACCTGCAGGAACAGTCAGTTTTGCTAATTCTGAGCTTCAAGGATTCACCAGAGGATATGGTTCGCTGAAAAATGGCATTGTAACCATCAAGAAAGTAATTTACGTAGAACGACTTGATCATAACCTGTTTAGTACCAGTCATTTCTGCGACAGTATGTATCAAGTTCGGTTTACAATCACTCACTGTTATATTGAAGATCCATACGGTTATGAGATTTTTTGAGCTGAACGCTATGGAAATATTTATGCGGTAAATTTTCCAATGCTTTCGGCTACACGTCCTGTATGCTTACTTGCAAAAGATTCGAAAGCTCAAAGTTGGATATGGCATCAACGCTTGTCTCATCAGAACTTCAGGGCTATTGATAAGTTAGCGAGATAAGGCATTGTGAAAGGTCTACCGGAGATGAGATTTGAGAAAGATTTACTTTGTCCCGCATGCGAAATGGGGAAGATGAAATGAAGTTCACATAAATCAAAGACTGAATCTTCTTGCTACACGTCCCTGGAATTAGTTCACTTGTCACTTGTGATGCACCAGATCTGATCATTGCCTTCATTAAGAAAATCCAAGTTCGCCTTCAATTGCCAATAAAGACATTGCGTAGTGACAACGACACAGAGTTCAAAAATGATACCCTTTAAAGTTAACTCACTTCTGTTGGGATTTCGCACAATTTTTCTACTGCCTACACACCGCAACAAAATGGCGGGGTTGAAAGGAACAATAGAACTTTGGTCGAAGCAGAAAAAACAATGTTGGCATATTCTGGTTTACCAATGTACCTCTGGCTCAAGCCGTTGCAACCGCCTGTTTCACTCAAAACCGGAGGATTGTGATTAAGCAATTTAATAAAACAGCGTATGAACTAATTAATAAATGAAAACTGAATATTAAATTTTTGAGTGTCTTTGGTTGCAGGTGCTACATTCTGAATGGTCGTGATAACCTTGGGAAGTTTGACAAGAAAGCTGATGAAGGCTACTTTATTGGATATTCACTTATGTCAAAAGCCTATCGTGTGTATAATCGACAGACCAAGTGTATCATGGAAAGCGTTAATGTATCGTTTGATGAAAATACTACATTGAATTTTGAACAAAATAGTTCAGAACTCAAGCTTAAGGGAAAGGCTTCTGTTCAAAGCAGAATAGAACCCGAATCTAAATAGACTAAGTCTTCTAACTTATCAACTGTTACATCTGAGTTAGATATGCTATTTCTTGATGCTTTGATGGACATATGTGCAAATTTTGACAAATATGGCGTGTCCGCATCATCTTCAGAGGTCCCAGTAGTTATTGAAGACATATTTGGACCTTCTAAACAAGTCAGTACAACAACCTCTTTAGGTATGTATACACCGAATGTTTCTGACAATACTAATACAGATTCTGCTTCTGCTTCTGCTTCTGCAGATACAAATTCTGGATGAGAAGTCCCGAGCACTTCCTCTGTCGCTCCAGAATTTCTTGCATCAGAAACACCTGAACAAGATGTTCCATCTACATCTGAGGTTGTACCTGTTGTTATTGATGAATACAATGAGAAAAATACGCAAGTATCTGTTCAACCACTTCCAAGCACAAATCGTTGGATGAAAGATCACTCCCTACACAATGTTATTGGAGACGTACATAGTGGTGTAAATATGCGTGCAACATCCGCTAACTTTTGTCTATACTCAAGTTTCCTTAGGTCCTTAGAGCCAAAAAAGGTCTCTGAAGCTTTACGTGATCCTGATTGGATATTAGCAATGCAAGATGAGCTTCTAAATTCGAAAGGAATAAGGTATGGCGACTGATCCCACTACCGAAAGGTAAATTAGTGATTGGCACAAAGTGGGTTTTTAGGAACAAGAGGGATGAGGTTGGTGTTGTGGTAAGAAACAAAGCTCGCCTGGTAGCAAAGGGTTATTGTCAACAGGAAGGCATCAACTACGATGAGACGTCTGCACCTGTTGCTCGGATCGAAGCCATCAGAATCTTTTATCTTATGCAGCACATAAGAACTTTACTGTCTATCAAATGGACGTAAAGTCGACGTTTCTTAATGGTATTTTGCATGAGGAAGTTTACTGGCTCAACCTGAAGGTTTCATTGATTCGAATCATCCTGATCATGTCTACGTCCTAGATAAAGAACTTTATGGTTTAAAACAGGCACCACGAGCTTGGTATGAAACTCTTAATCAGTTCTTACTCGCCTCAGGTTTTAAAAATGGTACAATTGATACAACACTGTTTCTTAAAAAACAAGGTGAGGATTTAATACTAATCCAGATTTATGTAGACGATATTATATTTGGGTCTACTAATCCAAATTTTTGCAAGAACTTTTCCAAAATCATGGAGTCTCGGTTTGAAATGTCTATGATGGGTGAGTTAACATTTTTTCTTGGACATCAATTCAAACTGTCACCCGAAGGCATTTTCATAAACCAATCGAAGTACATACGAGACATTCTGAAAAAGTTCAATATGACTGATAGTTCGGTAATGATAACGTCTATGGCTACCGGAACACTTTTAGACGCGGATTTGTCTGGAAAATCTGTTGATCAGAAAGTGTACCGAAGTATGATTGGTTCATTACTGTATCTAACAACTACCAGACCTGATATAATGTTTGCTACATGTTTCTGTGCTAAATATCAGGCAAATCCTAAGGAATCTCACTTGATCGTCGTTAAAAGAATACTTAGATACCTCAAAGGCACTCCCGAGTTAGGCCTTTGTTATCCTAAGGATTTTGGATTTGAGTTAACTGCATATATTGATCCTGATCATGCAGGTTGCAAACTGGATAGAAAGAGCACCTCTGGATCATGCCAATTTCAAGGAGATAATCTTGTTAGTTGGACATCGAAGAAACAAAATTGTGTTTCTACATCCACTGCCGAGGCAGAATACGTAGCTACGACTAGCTGTTGTTCGCAAGTCCTATGGATGAAGACTTAGTTGAAGGATTTTGGATATTCGTACAAGCGTGTTCCAATTTATTGTGATTCCAAGAGCGCAATTGCAATAACCGCTAATCCAGTTCAGCACTCCAAAACAAAGCATATTGATGTGCGCTATCATTTTATTAAAAATTATGTGGAGAAAGGAGATGTTGAAATGCACTTTGTTCAAACAGACTATCAATTTGTTGATCTTTTCACTAAGCCGTTAGATGAAAAGCGATTCAAATTCTTAATTAGCAAATTAGGTATGTTGAATATGTATGCTTGAATACTTATCCATGATCTGAGGGGGAGTGTATCTTACTTTTGCTTACTTGTTTGTGTCTTTGAAAATTCTGAACAGTTGCTGATATTCATCAAATACCGACTAAAGCGGAATCATTTCTATAATGATTACCAATATCTTTTGTTTTGCAGGTTATTTCATGTGACTATGGCTTCTGGATATTTTAGTTCAGAACCCGTTCTCAAATGTTTTTCTTCTTCAAGATGCTTAATAGATAATATGTTAGTGTATAATTGTATCCAAGATTTAAGTGGAAAAGTCAAAGTATATAAAGTCAAAATAGTCAAGTCTTGTAAAGTCAAACCTTGTATATATGTCTTTGTTGTGAGTGTTTGTATGGCGAGATTAGAAGGTGTTAAGCATATCAGAGAAGTAGGGTTGTATGAGAGTGTGACCAAGTGATGTGAGAGTTCTTCATTGTAACCATTAGACCTCAAGAGATATACGACTTCTACACTTTCACTCACTACATTCTCTCTCTAGTTCTTGATAGATTTATGTGAATTAATAGATATGGCTTGAATTGTGGACTTACATTTGGTATCAGAGCAGACAGAAATTCAGAAATCTTGGTTCAATTTGAAGATTATTGGTCGACATTTCAAGAACTCGCAAGCTACCTGTTCAGATTTGATTTTTACAATTCTATGTTGTTTTGGATTCGTATTTGTTTGTTTTAGGGTCGGTTTGACTTCTAGAACACAATTGGTTTGGAGTGCTTAGCCTAATTCACACTTGTTTAGGGTGAATTTTGGAATTTTGTTGATTTTAGTTCGAGTTTTTGAATCGCACTGTCAATAGATTGAATCTGTTTTAGACAGAAATCAATTGGTTGTAATCTGTTCTAGACTTGTTTTTTAGCGTAGCTACAAAGTTACAGATCATTTGGTGAAGGATTGGATCGAATTCGTGTGAGAAGATCAAGTTTTTGTTCGAAAAATGAAGAGCACGTTGGATCTCTAAAACACGCAAAGGCCATCATGAAGAACACGTACGTCGAAGAAGTCTGCTTTGGGTGAAGAACTCGCAAGAAGCTTTGTGCGAGAAGAGGAAGCTCGCACGTCTCACTGTGCGAGTTCATACGGTTCATTTCTGTGTTTTGCGCGAAGTAGTGTTCTGCGAGAAGTGGGATCTGCGAGAAGCTTTTGTGTGCGCGAACTAAAAGTGTTGAAATTTTTCTAAGTCTCAAACGCGCAAAAGCATTGCGCGAAGTGGAAAATCGAATTTTTTTCTAAGTGTCAAACGCGCAACGGCATTGCGCGAAGTGACTTTCCAAAGAACTCACAAGTAGGTCTCTGCGCGAAGCTAAAACGCGCACGAGCCTGTTTGCGCGAAGCTCTTTCTCGCATAATGATCAAAAGTTTGTGATTTCTGTTAACGATCATTTTCAAGTAATTTTTTTCAGATATCAAGATGTCTAATGTATTGTCAGGGAGAGATTGTGCCATCATGTATATGCCTGAGATACCTATTATTGAAGTTGAACGAGATAAACTAAAGATTCAAAATTCAGAGCTTCTTAATCAGGTTTAGGAGTTGAAAGCTAAATTTGTAAATTCTGATAAAACTTCTGAATGTGCAAAATGTATTAATCATTCTAAATCTGATTTTGTAGGTATTCTTGAGGCTAGAAAGAAAGAAATCAAATTGAAAGAAAGAAAAATATCCAATCTTCAAAGCAAGCTAAAGACAACTGAACAAAATTCATTAGAACTTAAAGCTGAATCAGTTGATCTACACATCAAGTTTAATGCTTTTGAAGATCAAATTTCTGCATTGGAAGCTAAAAATGTTGATCTGATAAAAAGCCTCCAAGCAGATAAAGACAAAGCAAATCTGGAGAATGATTCTACTCAAAAGCTTTCTGACTTTTCAAAGAAAGTTTCTCAAGAGAAAAAGAATTTGGAGCTAAGATGTATAAAACTCTCGAAGCAAGTATCCGAATTTGAAAAGATTGTTATAACTGAAAGGGATACATTTGCAAAAGAGAGAAAGTTCTTGAAGATAGAGTAATTGAATTTCCCAAACAAATTTCTGTTTTACAAGACTTACTTGAAAAAGAAAGAAAATCTTTCCAAGAAAAGAAGAAGTCTTTTGATGCGGAAAAGAAAATTTTTGAAAAGAAAAATGCTGGGATTTTCAAGGAAATATCTGAAAAGAACAAGAACCTTGAAAAATATTTTGAGCAAGAATGTCTAATCTTTGAATCTGAAATATCTAAGCTCACATCCAAAATATCTGTTCTATCTTCAGACATTTTAAAAGAACAGATGGCAAAATCTGATTTGAAAAAGAAGTATGACACATTTTCTGATGAAAGAAACATTTTGTTCGAAAAGATTAAACAACTTGAAGTTGCAAATGTTGAATTGTCAGATAAAGTTTCTGTTGATGTGATTAATCAATCACCTTTTGATAATTCAACAGAATCAGTTTGCTCTTTTAAAATTGCTTCAAGTTCAATTCATGACAATGTTTCAAAAAGGACAAGTGTCAAATCTAAAATTGTCAAAACAAATTAGATTCGTCCATCTAATCTGTTTTATGACAAGTCTGTTGATAGTCCAACGAGCTTTTATGTTAAACCTTTTAAGAAGAACTATTCTAAGAAAGGAAAGATGATCTGGAGAGTGAAAGGTTCTCTGGATGACAAGAAGAAGGACAAATCATTAGCATCCACATCCAAAGCCAAAAAGAACAGTGCTTATACAGGTAAATCTTTTGGTAAACCTGATATGTTTTACTCTGCTAATCATTTGATCAGGGTTGTTCAAAAGAAGATCTGTTGATCTTACTGGGGAGAGAATGATTTTGTTCAGAGAGAATCTGCTCATCACTGGTACGGAACTTACAGAATTACTTCTCAGAAAAGTAAACTTAAAAGCGTTAAATCTAATGAGAAGTGGATTCCTAAATCTAACCAACCAGGACCCAAATACCAGTGGGTACCAAAATCTGTCAAATCTGTTTTGCCGGCACCATAGGTGTAGGGGGAGAAAGGTTTTTGGTTTCTAAACATAACAGTTTAGAACCCGGACTTCAAAGAGTATAGGCTTTTGAACAAAGAAGTTCAAAACCCGGACTTCAATGTCAAGATTTTGGCTCTTGAATATTTCAATTCAAGACCCGTACTTTCATGTTAAAGAGAAATGGTTTCTGATTACAACAGACCAGGACCCGGTCTTTAATGTTAAAAGACTTAGACTTCTAAACACATCAGTTTAGGACTCAGTCTTCAATGTTTAAAGACAAGGATATTATGTAAATATCCAGGAGGAGCTTATCAGAATTTAAATCATTTTATCATGATTTGAGGGGAGCTTAAATGTAAGTATCTTCTGATCTAGATCTCTGATTGTTTGAAAGAAGAACAACTTTCGAGCATGAAAAATGTTTTCTAAAATGTTCAAACCACTTCTGGTTCTCAAAAGATTTCATGAATTTAGAAGTGTGATTTTAATTGTTTTTCATAATTGGGCGTTAATGTTCAATTGACCGTGTGTTTCCGAAGATCAATACTTGTGTATTATCTTATCTATATACTGTTAAGTATTCATACACATCGGTTCAGTTGTTCATTTGAATTAGTTATTACCATGTCTCTAAAAGAAACAATTTTTCGATGGTAATACCCTCGTTTGATTTCAATGTTGTTGAGCATAAATCATCATTTCAATCTTTGAGCGTTCATTGCTAAATTGTTTATATTTGTTCATATAAACAAACTATCAAGTTCTTTGATACCATAATCTTTCACGTTCATATGTTATGATATTTGATCTGATTGATACATTGTCAGATTCTCAAAACAATTTTCTTCATTTCATTTTATTCGTTCAATATCCTTGTTTTGAGAGACCTTCAAAGTTCAATTGCTCAAAGTTCATTCATATTCTTGATGAGCATACATTTCTATGACAATGTTATCATGTGCTTAAATGTTCAAGTTAAATTGTTGAGCAACTATTCTTTTTAGGACTTACATGGGATCAGTGTGAGAGCTTAAACAGAACTTCCATGGATTCACGTTAACCAGTGTTTCCTACCCCGGAAGTAATCCTAGAGTGATTAAGGAGTGAGGGGTCATAATCAAAGAGTGGGGGAGACAACTCATCCGATTGAGTTTTTCTCATTGTATGGAGTGGAAAAATGTAAAAGAGAGTTTGGTTAAAAGTGAGCTAAATGTTAAAAAGAAAGAGGGTGTGAGAATAGAGTTAAAAAAATATCAAAACTCTGCACCAACCACTTTCTAAGTTGGGCATCCGCATCTACTGATCGGTTCACATTCTTTGGAGACCATCATTGAAAAAGGAAGTGAGCCCATGCCAACTCTTGCAATTACTGTTAGAGCATAAATATGTTGGATACAAGATCAAGAAGACAAAAGTCAAAGTTCAAGACGTCAAAGCTGAGAAAGTCAAATCTCATTAAAGTCAAAGTCTTTTGTAATAAAAGTCAATGTATTTTGTATTTTGTTTTTCTTTGTAATTAGTTGTAGGTATAAATAGGTTTCCTTGCTTTGTAATAAGTAAGCAACAAACAGAAGTGGTATTCAGTTGTATTTTAGAGAGAGAATACGTTTAGAGAGAGAAAGAGAGTTCTAGAGAGAGAAAGTTGTATTCTTGAATTTGAAAGTGAAATCAAACAGGTAATTGATTCTTGTTTGTGTTTTTGTTTGTTTATTTGTGATTAGAAACTAGAATCAGGGACACACAATTGGTATCAGAGCAGATCCAAATCGAAAAATCAAGAAAATCAGAATGTTCGACACTGTATTCTTCATGTTCAGATCTGTTTTCGAGTTTTTGTGTGAATTTCGAGTTGTTTTTGATTAGATTATGTTAGAACAGTGTAATCGATTGAGTTTGTATAGAAAGATTTGTGAATTGCACTGTAATCAATTCGAATTTTCGAATTTTTGTAGTTTTTTTGTTCACGAGTTCTTGACATTGTGTTTGTATCAAATTTGTATCTTTTGTGTATTTGATCGAAATTCAGTGTTAGTTTTTGTGTTCTAGTTGTTTAGACGAGTAAATTGTCGAAGTTTAGTGTTGAAATTCTAGGTCTAGATGAGATTTTGGTGTGATTTTGGTCGATTTTAGAGGTTTGCGGGTGTTCATCAAGGTTTGCGTCTCATTCATAGAGGTTTGCGTTTCATTCAGAGGTTTGCGTTTTCTTCAAGTATCGATAAGTTAAGGTTCGCGTTTCCTTCGAGAATCGAGAAGTTAAAGTTTGTGTTTCCTTCAAGTATCGAGAAGTAAAGGTTTGCGTGTTAAACCATATCCGCAAAGTGAGAAAGTTCATATTGTTACTTCGAGAAACGAGAAGTGGGTTTTGCGGGTTTAATGACAAACGCAAAGTAGAAGTGTGTGGGCTCAGAGAAAAGTGTGGTTTGCGCAAAGTGTATCTTGCGTTTGTAACGAGAAACGCAAAGTGTGGTTTGCGCTTGCAACTAGAAACGCGAAGTGTATCTTGCGTCTGCAACGTGAAACGCAAAGTAGAAGTTTGCGATTCCTGTGTGAAGCGCAAAGCGTGAAAGACTTAGAATATTTTCTGAGAAATTTTCAAAATAGCGGGACCCCCGTGCTAAGTCTGCGAAGGGGGACATATTTCTGGTTGTGATCAAAATTTCTGATTTTATATTTCAAAGTTTTCTGTATTTTCTTGATTGTTTCATTTGGACTAACGATTAGTTTGTAGTTTCTTATTGCATATATTTTTCAAACAGGTTTAAACAAGATGACTTCCAAAGATGCTCTTTCCATTGGCACTGATGTCAAGCCTCCTGTTCTGTTCAAAGGAGAGTACGAACAGTGGAAAGACAGATTTCTTGATTTTATAGACAGACATGCATATGGAGAGAATATTATGCTGTCAATCACAGAAGGTCCTATGGTACCAATCACGGTTCAAATACCTGATGATGACTCGTCTGATAGTGAAGATGGTACTGAGGAAAGAGATCAAAAGATGAAAACAATGGCATTGGATATCTCTCAGTATTCTGAAGAACAGAAAAGCCGATACAAAGCAGATAAACAAGAAGATCCTTACTTCTTCAAAGTATCCCGAATGACATCTACATCAAAATAGACAGCTACAAGGGAAATGCTAAGAAGATGTGGGATCAGTTGCAGAAAATGATGATGGGATCCAAGATCGGGAATCAGATGAAAGTGGCTAATTGCATCAACAGTTATGAGGAATTCAAAGCAAAAGAGAATGAAAGCTTAGAAGATACTTATGAACGGTTTGTCTTGCTTCTGAATGAGTTGTCCAAGAATAAGGTGAAAAAGAAGCAACTTGAGAACAATGTCAAATTCCTGAGCATCTTACAACCAGAATGGAAGAAGCATACACGTAGGATGAAACAGATGAAGGATCTAAATGACATACCATTACATGAGGTATATGAGACTCTGAGGCAAAATGAGGAAGAAGTGGAAGATAAAAGAGCTGAGAAAAAGAAGGCTGAAAAGGTTCCTGATCCGATTGCATTGGTAGCTGGAGAGAAAAAGAAAGAAAAGAAAGAGAAGAAGAAAAAGAAGAAAGTGATTACAAGTTCTGAGTCTGAATCTGAATCAGATGGTGATGATGGAGAAAGCCTCAAACAGACTATGTTGCTATTAACCCGTGCATTCCAGAAAAAGTTTTACAAGAAGCCGGGATCTAACTCACAGAGGTACTCTTCATCAAGTTCAAAGAATCATGAGCACCGAGAAAGGGTGGAAGGAAGGAGATATGAAGAGAACAAATATGTTGAGAAGAAACCTGATGACAGGAAGAAGTATGTGAATGACTACACTGTTGTAGAAAAGCCAGTAAGTGATTCAGTCAAATGCTACAACTGTGGCAAGATTGGTCATTTTGCAAAAGATTGTAGAAAGCCAAAAGTTCGCAATTCTCAGTATTATCAGAACAAGATGTTATTAGCCAAACAACAAGAAGCAGACATCGCTTTAATGGTTGAAGACGAATTTTGGCTGGATCATTCAGAAGGTGAAGAGGAAGAGAAGGAAGAAACTGCTCATCTCTGTCTTATGGGAAAAGAAGTGAAGTATGACGAGTCAGATGACGAGACAGATGATGAGGTATTAAACTTAACTGAAAAATATTTTGTAACCAAAATGAAAGCTATGATGGTTGAGCTTAATGATCTTCAATTAAAACTGAAGAAAGAAAAAGACAGAGTTGCTAAAAGAAACAATAAGATATTTGAACTCAATAAGTCGGTTATTAGGAACAAAGATCTGATTGATTCTTTACGCAAGTCTGCTTCTGATTCTAAATCTCAAGTAGATTGTTTTGAAAAGAAGATTTCTGATTTTGAAGTTAAAGTTTCTAAATATGAGTTTGAGAAGAAAGAATCTGCACTAATTGTTCATAAAATGCAGGTTGAAAACAAGCTTTTGAATAAGAAGGTAAATGGTCTGGAAGCCAAACTTTACGCAAGAGGCCAAACAGATCAAACCATTTTTCTTAATGCACCTGATGAAGAGGCTGATGTTAAGGAAAAATGGGGACTTGGTTTTAAAAACCCCCATTACTTAAAAAAAGCCATCAGAAAACAACCAGCATTATATAATTTTGATTTTCTTGCATGTGCTGGTAAACATACTCATTTAAAACCCAAATTTGTTACCAAATTATCGGAAGAAGTTGAGGCCAAAGAAACTGAAAATAGAAAGAATGTAAAGAAAATGCAACTACCATTTAACTATGCAAAGTTAAATGATAGTTATCTTTCAGAAACACCAAAAGTTCTTTCAAACGATTATTTTGCTAGTTATTCTGTTTCTGAGATGAAGGCAAAACCTGCAATTGCAAAGGTTTATGTTCCTCCACTCATTCTTGAAAGCAAAATAATTGAGCTTGAAAATGTTTTATCTGATGAAAAACTTTTGGTAGATATTGAACAAAGTGTGTTTTCTACAGTTTTAAAGAACACTATTTTACAATTTAAATCTACAAAGTGTTATACAGTTTCAAAGGCACCTCAAACTTCAACTGATAACTTTGATGACTTATTTGAGTCTGCAAATGATTTTTTAAACTCTGATGGTGGGTGCATAGAAGAAATTGATATGTTTGACTTCAATGCTTCTCTTCCTGATCATTCTACTTGTCTTATAAATGAAAAGGTGTTACCAAGTGTTCTTAAAACTGCTAAATCATCAACTAAAGTTGGTGAATCGATTTCTGTAACTGCTGACTATTATTCTCAAGGTAAGAAACATAAGAAACAGCGATTACAGAAACAGAAACACACTGGTACACAAAAGAAAACTCAGTCTCAGAAATATGCTTTTCCTAATAAATCTAAATCTTTTGTTTCAGATGTAAGCAAGAAAAGGTCGAAAGCTCGAACTGAATGGCGACCAAAAAGGAAGGATGATGAGATAGCTGAATCAGTTTCTGATAATTCTTATACTAGATCAGTTAGTAGTGATAATGATGTAATTGATCAACTTGCTTCACATAAACAAAACCTTGTAACTTCTTACAAGCGATATTCAATAGAGCAATTGATTCAATTCTCCTATTTCTACTACATCTTATCATTATCGGAGAAATGATTTTGCTTACTCTCATAATTCTTCTGATTGGTTCGGATCTTATCATGTTCATTCTTCAAGATCAAATATTTTTAAAGGTTTTCAAAAGAACAGAGGGTCCATTTTCAAATGGATACCAAAATCTTGTGCTAATCTGTTAGGACCTGTTTTTAAATGGGTACCTAAATCTATTGTTTACTGATTTCTCTTGCAGACCCGGCATATGTGGTACTTGGACAGTGGATGTTCCAAGCATATGACTGGGCAAAAAGCTTTATTGTCTAACTATACAGAGAAATTCAGTGGAAATGTCAGACTTGGAAACGATCAGCTTTCACCTATCTTAGGATATGGTGACATCATTCAAGACAACATAACGATCAGTAAAGTGAGTTATGTCGAAGGCTTGGGGTACAACTTATTCAGCATTGGTCAATTCTGTGATAAAGGGTTAGAGGTCAACTTTAAAGCTAAGAGATGTTCGGTTCGTACGGAACATGGCAATGAACTCTTAGTCGGAAATCGAAAGACGAACCTCAATACCATCAATCTTTCAAAGGTACAGAATGACAATCAAGTTTGTTTGATGACAAAGGCTTCATTGCAGCAAAGTTGGCTCTGGCACAGACGTTTATCTCACTTGAACTTTCGTTATATCAATAAGCTGGTTAGTGGGAAATTGGTAAAAGGACTTCCTGAGCTGAAATACGAGAAAGAACACTTATGTGCTGCATGTGAGAAGGGTAAGATGAAGAGAGCTCCGTATAAACCGAAGCCTGAACCAAGCACTAGTTCTCCGTTAGAATTGTTACATATGGATTTGTGTGGTCCAATGAGAACTCAGAGTTTGGGTGGAAAGAAATACGTGTTGGTTATTGTGGACGATTACTCAAGATACACATGGGTCAAATTTCTTTGATCAAAAGATGAGACACCCGAAGTTTTCATTACTTTCTTAAAGACGACCCAGGTGAAAATGCAGCGACAAGTCAAGTTTCTTCGAACGGACAACGACACAGAGTTCAAAAACAAGATAGTTAAAGAATATCTCGAATTGGTCGGGATATCACATCAGTACTCTGCTGCTCGAACGCCTGAACAAAATGGAGTAGTCGAAAGGCGAAATCGGACGCTAGTCGAGGCCGCTCGAACTATGCTTAGCCAATCGGACTTACCTCTATTCTTGTGGGCAGAAGCTGTGTCGACTGCATGCCATACTCAAAATCGATCCATGATACACCGCCGTTTTCAAAAGACTCCATATGAGCTGATCAACAACAGAACACCAACAATCAAGTATTTTCACATATTTGGGTGTAAATGTTTTGTGCTTAATGACAGAGAGAGTCTGAATAAATTCAGTGCTAAGGCGGACGAGGGTATCTTCATTGGTTATTCTTCAACATCGGCAGCATATCGTGTTTATCTGAAGAAGTCAAAGACAGTTGTCGAAAGCGTTAATGTAACATTCGATGAAGATATGGCTTCTGAACAACTCAGTTCAGAACCCGTGATCACTGGAGTATTAGCTTCTGGGCAGATCAGTCCAGAACCTGTTTCTACAGAGAAAAATTCGGATAACGCTTCTACTTCAGTTTCACATTTATCTGATTTAGATTTGTTATTTGAATTCTTTTATGATGAGTTTCTAGGATCTAATATACCTAAATCTGCTGTGACTGACAGGTCTGAAGACACAAGTTGCAATCATCCAGTCACTTCAGAAGTCATAACTGAACAAGAATCCCCTGTTCAGTCAGAAGCTCACATTCCTACAATTGCTCCTACAATTGAAGATATACAAGAAACTGCTGAGCCAGAAGTAACTGTTTTAGTTGGGTGTCATACATTTTCTACTCAACAGCCAGATTCTGCTGTTCCAACTGATGCTTCTGCACCTGAAACTTCAACTGCAAACCCCCTCCTGTTATTCAAACTGAAGATTCTGATAGTGGATTTCTAGATGATGATCATGTTCAATCAGTATCTACTCCACTCCCTCATGAGCATCGCTGGACCAAAGAGCATCCTTTGCATCAAGTAATTGGAGATCTCAACAAGCCTGTACAAACTAGGTCAACGACTCTTAATCAATGTATGCATGACTCATTTCTCAGTAAGATTGAGCCAACGCGAGTATCAGAGGCTCTTGCTGATTCGGACTGGGTATCTGCTATGCAAGAAGAAATCAATCAGTTTGAAGCCCTAAAGGTTTGGAGATTAGTTCCAAAACCAGAAGGTAAAACAGTGATAGGAACTAAATGGGTATTTAAGAATAAAAAGGATGAAGATGGTATCGTCATAAGGAACAAAGCTAGACTTGTTGCCAAAGGTTACCGGCAAGAGGAAGGCATAGACTACGATGAGACGTATGCTCCAGTAGCGCGTATAGAAGCAATCCGCATGTTTCTAGCCTACGCAACTCATAAGAATTTCACAGTCTTTCAGATGGATGTGAAAACAACCTTTCTGAATGGCATTCTTAAAGAGGAAGTGTACGTGCCTCAACTAGAAGGGTTCGTCAATCCAGAGCAGCCAGATCATGTTTATATCTTGGACAAAGCCCTCTATGGTTTAAAACAAGCCTCTCGAGCATGGTATGACGTTTTATCTAAATTCTTGGTCAAGTCCGATTTTTCTAAAGGTAAGGTTGATACCACTTTATTCATCAAAAAGGAAAAAGTTGATATTATCCTTATTCAAATATATGTTTATGATATAATATTTGGTTCTACAAATCCAAAATTTTGCAAAAACTTTTCTAACCTCATGGTGTCACGTTTTCAAATGAGTATGATGGGAGAGATGAATTTCTTTCTCGGATTACAAGTTAAGCAGTTTTCTACGGGGATTTTCATTAACCAATCTAAGTACATTTCGGACATTCTTCGGAATACAAAAAGGAAAATTGTAAACCAATTGGAACCCCGATGGCACCAGGTACTAAAATTAGCACTGATCCTTCGGGTAAAAGTGTTGATGTTAGAACTTATAGAGGTATGATAGGATCGTTAATGTATCTTACTTCAAGTAGGCCAGATATTATGTTTTCAACATGTTTATGTTATAGATATCAAGCTGCTCCCAAAGAATCCCATTTGGCTGCTGTCAAACGGATTTTTAGATATCTGAAGGGAACTGCAGACCTTGGTCTGTGGTATCCTAAGGATACTGGGTTTCAACTGACTGCCTATTCAGATGCAGATCATGCAGGTTGCATGTTGGACAAAAAGAGTACTTCTGGTCACGTTCAATTTCTTGGAGACAAGCTCGTTAGCTGGGCATCAAAGAAACAATTATGCGTTTCCACATCGACTGCTGAAGCTGAGTACGTAGTTGCTGCCAGTTGCTGTTCTCAAGTCCTGTGGATGCGAACACAGCTAAGAGACTATGGATTAAAGTTCGACAAAATTCCAATATACTGTGACTCGAAGAGTGCAATTGCCATATCTGCTAATCCAGTTCCACATACGAAAACCAAACACATTGATGTCAGGTATCATTTTATTAAAGATAATGTAGAAAAAGGAACAATTGAACTTTATTTTGTAAAAACAGATTATCAACTTGCAGATTTATTTACCAAACCATTAGATGAAAAGAGATTTAATTTTCTTGTCTCTAAGCTTGGTATGTTAAATCTTAAGACATAATCGGTTGTTACCTAATAAAGTTACGTATTGTTATTTTTCATCATTTTTCTTTATCTTTATGTCTGAAGGATATCTGCACTTGTTTGCTCATGATCTCAGGGGGAGTGAGAGAAGATTTTAGATGATCTACATTCATTTGAGGGGGAGCATAACTAATTTCTGCATTTTACTTAAATGATTAATTTTTGTGATGCATGATTTTAGGGGGAGCATATAAGCCAAGTCAAAAGGAGTAAGACTATGGTTTCTGATTATCTCAGATCATAACTCGTACAATCAACGTTTTATTGCTTTATGTCTTTTATTTTTCAAATAAATTTTGTGAATAAATTTTGACTAGACTTTGAGACTTATGCAGGATGAGAGAAGCTGACAAGATCATATCTTAATGACTTCATCTTGACTTCATGAGATTTAAGATTGCGCGAAAAGGTAAATTTCTTATCTTAATCTCAAATATATCTGAAAGAAGGACAACTTTTAGATATAGAAAACATGTTCTGAAATGTTCAAACCACTTCCCGATTCGTAAACAGATTTTATAATTTGGAAGTGTGATTTTAAATGTTTTCATTTTATTTTTGTGCTTAATTGATAAATAAACCGTGTGTTTCCAAAGATAAATACTTGTGTATTGTCTTTTCTACATACTTTCAAGTATTCACACACATCGGTTTAATTTTTGATCAAATTGTTCTTACCATGTCTCTAAATTGAAATAGTTTTTTCTTCGATGGTAAGACACCCCGCTTGTACTTCAAAGAATTTTGAGCGATATTTCATTTCGAAACGTTATTTCAAGAATGTCTATATTTTTGTTTCGTATAGACAATATC
The DNA here is from genome assembly GCA_954870635.1 of Arctium minus. Lineage (NCBI taxonomy): Eukaryota > Viridiplantae > Streptophyta > Magnoliopsida > Asterales > Asteraceae > Arctium > Arctium minus. The sequence continues at coordinate 113,332,949 of OX941080.1, read as the reverse complement.
CATTATTCTTGACCTTAAGCTTTGATTGTTATATCATTCATTTCTGATCATTTTCATACAATGTCAGATTTTCAAACAAGGCTTTTGCATTCATATTCATTCATTCAATATACTTGTTTGAAAATACTTCAATGCTTAAAAATGCTCTTATCTTCATGATTATTTTCTGAGCATATTCACATCTGACATTTGTATATGAGATTTAACTGCTATAGTTAAACCATTTGAGCAACATTATGCTTTCATAGGATTATATGGGTTCTTTGTGCTAGGACTTAACTGAACTTCTATGAAATCACGTTAACCAGTGATTTCTACCCACGAAGTTAATCCATAGAGATTGAGTGTGAGGATTCTAAAAGAAATGAGTGCGGGTGTGATGAGGTAAAATGGAACAGAGAGTTTGGTTAGTAGTGAGCTTAATGATCGAAAGAAAGAAGGTGTGAGAACAGAGTAAAAGAATATTAAACTCTGCACCAACTACTTTCTGAGTCGGGCAGCTACTTTACTAGCGTCTCACAACTCTTTGGTGAACGTTATTGAAACAAGCAACTAGCCCATGCCAACTCTTGACTTAACCCCACCAGCTACTCATTTTCTTCTTAAAAAGAAAATGTTTCATATTTTCAAGGGACGCAACATATAATCTATCTGGTTTTCATTTGGAAAATCTGGATATTGAAAAAGAAGGAAATCTGCCCCACCTTCGCACTTCAATCATGCACATTGAGTCTGTGTTTATCTACTGTTGTCTCAGTGGTTTACATAATGTTGAGCCTTATTTAAAAAGCAATCATTCGTGCTTAATTCTTTCTATACATGCACGTACACACAAGGAATTTGTTTCTTTGTCATAACATTCATAGAAATTGCCTTTGTAGTGTTTCGATGATTGGATGGAAGCCCTGGGGGAGTGAACATCAAAAAGCTCCTTTATATTGTGTATTCGTTACACACAGTGACTTTGTGTTACTGACAGACATTTTAACTGATTCATTTGTTGATTCAGGAGTTACATGTTCTTATTTTGTCTGGATTTGAAAAGATCTGGATGATTACTTGGTTATGGATCACAGAATCAGAGGCTCTTGGATAGATCAGAATGGTCAAAGACATTTCTTGGGAGAAAAGTTTTGATGATATAGATGCTCAAATCATCATAAAGGGGGAGATGATATCAAGAAATGTTAAAGTTTTGTAGTTTGGGGGAGATGATATTAAGAAATGATAAAGTTTTGAGAGAAGGTTTTCAGAAATGTCCAAGTCAGAAAAGTTCAAAGTAAAGATTTGAAGAAGATCAAAGAATTTCTGAAGATTTAAGGAAATTTTCTTTGAAGATTATTTGCTAAAGCAAATTCGAGCTGATTTTGAAGATAATTTCTTTCCAAAGTCTGAAAGTATTGTGAAAGTTTTGGGGAGATTGTTAATCGTTTGAAGATAGTTTTGGAAAGAATACAGTCAAAGAAAAAAAGGAGATTGTACTGACAAAGCTTAAAGTGAAGACTGAATTGCTAGATCTTTCAACAGTGATCTTGAATCCAAAGGGGGAGATTGTTAGAGCATAAATATGTTGGATACAAGATCAAGAAGACAAAAGTCAAAGTTCAAGAAGTCAAAGTTGAGAAAGTCAAATCTCATTAAAGTCAAAGTCTTTTGTAATAAAAGTCAATGTATTTTGTATTTTGTTTTTCTTTGTAATTAGTTGTAGGTATAAATAGGTTTCCTTGCTTTGTAATAAGTAAGCAACAAACAGAAGTGGTATTCAGTTGTATTTTAGAGAGAGAATACGTTTAGAGAGAGAAAGAGAGTTCTAGAGAGAGAAAGTTGTATTCTTGAATTTGAAAGTGAAATCAAACAGGTAATTGATTCTTGTTTGTGTTTTTGTTTGTTTATTTGTGATTAGAAACTAGAATCAGGGACACACAATTACCCCACCAACCACTCGTTTCTTTCTTAACAAAGAAATGTTTCAATTTTTCTTTGGGGACGCAGCATATCTGCTATCTAGTCTTCATTCGGAAGATTTAGATATTGAAAAAGAAGGAAGTTTGCCCCACCTTCGCACCTCTTTCATGCACATTGAGTCCGTGTAATACTTGTTGCTGTCTCAACAATGTACACATTTTGAGCCTGAATAAGCTTAAGTAGCTTCAATCATTTCTACACTTTCACGTATGCACAAGGAATAAGTTTTCTTGTCATAACATTCATAGAAAATTTCTTTGTGGTTTTTTGATGATTGAATGGAAGCCCTGGGGGAGTGAACATCTCAAAAACTCCTTTCCAATGTACATCTGTTGTACAAAGTGGCTCCGTGCTACTTACAGGCATACTAACTGTATCATTTGTTGATTGAGGGTTACAACGTTTATTATATCTGAATTTGAAAAGATTTGGGTATATACATTTTATGAATTGACGGATTCTCAGATCAAAAAGGGTGGAGATTGTCAGTTTATCATAAAGGGGAAGATAAATTTTCAAAGACTGTGATGAGTTGAAATGGTTTTGATGATTTTGTTGCTCACAATTCATCAAAAAGGGGGAGATATTCTGGATTTTCAAGTCAGATGAAGATTAAGTGATGTTTAAAAGATATTATGAAGAAAATGGGGGAGATAAAAGGCAGTTAAAAATATTGATGAAAGTTTATCAAAATGGAGGAGATAATTTCTGGAATTTCAAGATCAAGACAGATGAAAGGTAAAGGATTCTGAAGAAAATAAAGATGATTCAAGAAAGTTTATTTTTCAAAGACAGTTCAGAGATCACAGAGATGAAGATACAAGTTTTGAAAGATGCCTCAAGATCAAAGAAGTTTCAAGAGTTTAAAGTTTTGTTCAAGACTTGATGACTTTACAAAGCAAAGTGAATGAATTTTCAAGATTCTTCAAAAGCATCAGAGTTTAAAGATTGTCAGAGCTTCAACGTTTAAAGCTGTCAGAGTCAAAGTTTTGAAGAATCAAGAGCTGAAGACTTTTGTCAAAATTTTTTAATCTTGAATACAAAGGGGGGAGATTGTTAGTGTATAGTTGTATCCAAGATTTGTGTAAAATTCAAAGTCTATAATGTCAAACTAAGTCAAGTCTTGTAAGTCAAACCATGTATAAATGTCTTGATTGTTAGTGTTTGTAGCTTAGAAGTAGAGGTTGCTAGGCATATGAGTGTAATAGTAGTCTGAGTGTTCTTGTAACATTTGACATTAAAATATATACGACTATTGGAGCTTTCTCTATCTACACTCTCTCTCTATAACATAATTGTCAAATATGCACATCTTGATTGGAATTGCTTGAAAACTAGGACTAGCAGCGACCTCTATCCATTTTGAAAAATAATCGGTGAGAACTAACAAAAATACCTTTTGTCCCGGTATTGGGGTAACTTTCCGACAATATCCATGCCTCATCGCATGAAGGGACAAAAAATTAGTGTCGTGTGTAATAATTCAGGAGGTTGATGGGTCGTACCTGATTGTCATTGACATGCATCACCACTTTAAACGTACCTGATGGCATCTTGCCGTAAGATAGGCCAATAGTAGCTTTGCCGTGATATTCTATTTTCCAAGTTTCATCCTCCTGAGTGATTACCACATTCCCCAAAATGCATATTCTTGAGGATTTCATCGACTTGATTTCAGCGATGCATCGTAGGTATAATCCAGTCGATATAGATCCTGAAATTACGACATTTCTGGATTCTTTAAATCGAATAATTTGAGCTTCCAACTTGTCTTTAGGAAGTCGGTCATGCATTAGATAGTCTTTTATTTCTTTCGACCAGTCACTTCCTTCATCCAAGACATGGATTCGGTCGTCGTCCTCGATAGATGGAGAAGATAAATGAACTAGTGGGACGATGTTGAAAGGAGCTTTCCTTATGGCTGACCCTAGATTAACTAAGGCATCAGCTTGGGTGTCCTGATCTCTTGGTATTTGTCATATGGAGAATGGATCAAACATCTTTGCTTTGTCTTTAGTTACTTTGAGATGAGTCATCATCTTCGAATATTTCGTCGCGAATTCTCCATTCATTTGATTGACTACCATAACAGAACTGATTTTGACTTGCAATCTTGTTGCTCCGAGATCTTTTGCCATACTCATATATGAGATTAGAGCTTTGTACTCTACTTCGTGATCGGTTACCTTAAGGTTGTAACATATTGAATATACCATCATGCCCCATGTGGTGACTTTAAGACAACACGTAGTCCTGCCCACCGAAAATTAGAGTATTCATTGACATAAAGACTGTTTTCTTTGAAATAAACGCAACAATTGAAAGTAAGTAAAGAAGAAAAAAGGAATTGCGGAAAACCCCTGTCGACGATAAAAACCACAGATGGAAATAGAAGTCGTCAATATACTATGAACGTCAAACAGGGACGTCGGCCTTAATAATAAGAGTATATATTACAAGATGTGGATAATGTAAAACAAACTTTAGTAAATTGATGTGCCATATATAATCATGAGTGATTGTCGTGTGAACGATCGAGAGTGCTTCAGAGCGCTTCTAGTAATAGCATCTATGTTCTTGTTCTATGGTTGTTGTTGTTTGTTGTGAGAATGTTTGTGTCAAAAGACAACATCATCTTTGACACGCATATGAAGGTTCTAAATGGCGTGAGGCGTGGCGTGGCGGCGAGGCCAAGCCTCAAGCCTTAGGAGCCACGACGAAGCCATGGCGTTTTCAAGGCGTGACTTATGGTGTCATTTTTCTAATTCATATATATCATTATATATAAAAACATATTTTTTGTAGTGTTACTCAATGAGTCAATATTAATAAGCAAGTTAAATTATGGTATATGTTAAAAAATTTGCAAATAAGACATTGAAAATGTAAAGAAAAATCAAATATTGCATTACGAAATTGTGCATTAGGACATGGTGTGCCACAAACTTAACATGGCGTGAGAAGCAAGCCTTGGTGTCATGGCGCGCCATGGAGACTGTGCGGCGAGTATTTTAGAACATCATATGAGCTAACGTCCGTGCTCGAACATCTTCGAAAGTTTCGGATGGATACTTAGTCAGGTATAAATACAACTCATAACTGTTGTCCAACACTCGCTTGTAGGCTTCGATTGTTGTTTGTATGTTACAATTCAGATGCGGATCATCTCAGAATTAAACCGGTTGAAGTAGTTTCGAACAAATTATTTTGTCTTTTGAGTAATATAATATAGGTCCCTAGTCTGCTTCTCCATCTTGCGACAAATTGCTAGAATAAATGATTGACGAGTTCAGCGAAAGAGTGGATCAACTTGGGTTTGAGGTTTATCAACCATTGTAGGGTCGCTCCAGTAAGTGTCACCCCAAAATTCTTGCACATGCAAACTTTTTGATAATGTTGTGGAATTGACGTCATCTACATCAATTATTTAATTGGGCGACGTGCTCATTCGGGTCTAAGATACCAGAGTATTTCAGGTTAAAGACGGGGATATTGTATTTTTAGGCACGTTGACAAAGAAATATGTTCGGAAAATGGTGACACTTCAAAGCCTGTTGGTGGTTCCACATTGACCGACACAGCTGCTCCAGGTAACTTGGATAATAACGACAACGTTTTTTTCATTTTGTTCCTCAAGCAGTTTCAGACGTCGAGCGACAGGATCGTCATGATTTACGCTGTTGGACACCATTGACATAGACGTTATTAGAGGGATGACACATGAACCTCAAGTTGTGAGTCCCATCGTCGCATGTAGACCTGGTTGTTGGGATGATTCATGTGTCATCATGGGGAATGGGAATACTTGCGGCGGGGAATATCGAAGGTACTGGAAATGAAGACATGGGTATCGTTGGTATGGGGATTTCCAGGAAAGTCTTCGACGTTAGTGGGATTGAAGGGATGGGCATCGAAGGAATGTAGATCGAAGATCAAGGAAAAAACTTCATATTATGTGAAATAGGTGGCGGTGGAGGTAATTGAGATGTGTTTGTCGAATTCGGGTTTACAGGTACAGAAAAGAAATCATGTGTAAGATGGCAAGCCTAGAGAGTTTAAAGGTACGAATCGAGGTCTGGTCGATGGACCCGGGGTTCCAAAAGTCATCCCTGGATTTTGCTGCCAAAAGTGAGAAAGTTCCTTATTAGCTTTCTGATTTTGTTCATTCAACCGAGCGATTTGTTGTAGTGTGGCATCCAATTCAGGTTGCATTTGTGCGATGACATTTTGATTTGCTCCATAGTTCACCATATCCCTGTAAATAGGAAATGCATTAAAAAATAAACGGTTAGATGTACGTGTTTATTTAGAAGAAATTCTTTAGTTGGGCCCCCCACGGTGGGCACCAAACTGTTTATGCCAAAAATCACACTTGAAATAATTTAAGGTTGGTTTGTGGAGCTTTAACAACTAAATATTGTTTTCTTTGAAATAAACACGACAAATGAAAGAAAGTGAAGAAGACAAAAGGATTTGGTGATGCAAAAAACCCCTAGCGAGGGTAAAAACCGCGGACGACAATAGAAGTCGTCAATACTATGGACGTCAAACAGGGATGTCGTCCTTCAATGACAGTGGTCGTTGGTTACTACGATTACAACAATGGTCATAAGTAATAAATACAACTTCTATTGTTTGTATATAGCTTCGTGTCGGGGGACTCTTTGTATTTTCCGTGTGTCCTTTTGAATTCCTTGAAGGTCTTTATATATATGTTCCCTTGTAACAGTCGTCTTTAAGGTCTTTAATGGCGGCAATGGTCACGTTTTTCAATGGCCTTGAATCTTCGGTTACAATCTTTATCTTTATGAATTGAATCTTGAAATTAAACAATAAAACATAACGTATCTCGTTGTTATTTAATAACAGCGTTCGGTGCATGTTCATTAGTCGTATGTCGAAAGTAACTTACAACCATCGAAGAAAATGACGATATTAAGTCGGGAATACTTTGGTCGTCGATGTCTGAGCTATAGGTTCGTCTGGTTGAGAGTTTTATTGCTTCGGACGAGGTTATGAGGTTTTTACCAAAACATAGAGTACACTTTCCAAATACAATAATTCGACCATCAAAGCATTGAGTTCACGAATTTAGTATTGGGATAATCCTTGAGAAAATCTCAATTTCAAAGGATGTGAAATCGATATATATATATATATATATATATATATATATAATATAGGATTAGGTTCATTTGAGAAATGCTAAAAATATGAGAAATAAAGAAATGATCCTAGCGCTTTATCTGGTCAACATTTGCAGCTTTGACCGTGAAGCACTGGATAATTCCTTGTGTGGTCTGTAAAAGATAAAGGGGTAGTTTCGTAAAATACGCGAGACGAGTTCATAAATGAACCTGTATGATTCACATATGAATTATATGTTCATATATGAACCAGTGTAATTCACATATGAACTCTTTTAACTGATTCATATATGAACCTTTGTGATTCATATATGAACTATACATATATATATGAATCAGTTAATTAGTTCATATGTGAATCACAAAGGTTCATATATGAATATGTTAATCAGTTAATTGGTTCATATATGAATCACAAAGGTTCATATATGAATCAATTAAAGGAGTTCATAAATAGTTCATATATGAATAAGTAAAAAGAGTTCATATGTGAATTACACTGGTTCACATATGAACATATAGTTCATATGTGAATCATTCACGTTCATATATGAACTCGTCCCGTGTATTTGTAAAGATTTACGAAATTGTCCTTCTATTTTTGGAATAGCCGCAACTTTTGACCAGTCAAAGTCGTAATTGTTGACTAGTAAAAGACGCAATATTTGACCAGTCAAAGCCGATTTTGACCGAATGAAAGGCTGGGATTACTTCTCTAGGGTTGAATTCTTTTGTTAACCTTCGTATTATTGTTAACTATGTGAACTAATCCAAGCCATCCATCTTGATATTGAATGGTTGAGATTAATACTTAATTTTTATTAAAAAAACGTCTCATTTATTACATATGAAGGTGAACATGACTCGTCAAGGGTATTATGGGGAAAAAAAGGCTCATAGTATTAATCCATATGAAACGCTTAATTGAACATTTATTTCATTACAATAAAAACGGATGAACATTTATTTCATTACATATGAAACATTTATTATGGGGAAAAGAAAATGATTTAATCATAACATACAATATAATTATGGAAGCTTCATTTTTGTAACCCCCAATAAAAATTAATTTTAATTCAGAAAACTTATTGATAGTCCAAGATCACTAAATCCTAGAGAGAGAAAGTAGAGAGAGAGCAATGTAAGCGCAAAGTATATGTTGTATTGAATGAGGCGTGCATGTGTTACAAACAACCAAGACCAAAGGGACTTAAATACCCTTGGTCAATACTACACAGTATTAGACACTAAACACATTATTTGACCAAACCTATAAGTACAATGATTACTATAAAATCAGACCTAACAATCTCCCCCTTAGTAATCATTGGCGCTTTGGTCTTCAAAAACCATCTTCTAAATCAGCATGGACCAACTAAGCGACTTTGCGAAGCTTTCTGACTTTTAAAACAAATTTCTTCTCAGTATTTTTCAGATTGAGTTAACTTTGCTGCCTTGACAAGACTGGACCAGATTGGAATAAACTTGAACGAACAGTTGATTCATCAGCTTGTGCTCTAGACGACACACCTCTTTTGAATGACCTTGAATGAACTGTGGTGGTCGGAGCAAGAACAACAAAAGAATTGATATAACTGAGAGAATAGAATCTTTGAGCGAATCTTGATCAGCAGATAAACATTTGAGCTCTTTATCTCTTTATCATCTCCTTAACTTCTTTTAACTTCTCCCCCTCATGACCTTGATGATCTGGATCAACTTGGTCATGCATATGTTGGAGACGAGACAGTTGAGGATCTGCAAAATCAAATAAACGGAGAAAAGAAGGAAGGTTTGCGCTACAAGTTGGTGGCGCAAAGTTAGGTTTGCGCTAAAAGAAGGAAGCGCAAAGTGAAGTTTGCGCGACATGCAGGAAACGCAAAACATGCTTTGCGCTAGAAGCTGTTGGCGCAAATTAAGCTTTGCTCTACCAACTGGTGACGCAAATCTGACTTGGAGTTTGAAAAATTTTAGATGAATAAGCACAATGTTGGGAACTGAAGATTTTACTAAGTGTAGTTACTACTGCTAGTACAAATGTAGTTACTACTGCCAGAACAAGTTGAAGATTAATACTGCTGAGTGTTACTACTGCTAGTGTTAATTAATACTGCTAGTCAAAGTTAGTACTGCTTGAACAAAGTTAGTACTGCTTAGCTAGTTAGTACTGATAGTGGTTAGTACTGCTTGCAGTTAATGCTGCTAGATGAAGTTAATGCTGCTGAGCATTATTAGTGCTGCTAAAGAGATCCGTATGGAAAGTACTACAGCTGGATATACTGAAGATATACTTAGAAGATATACATGGAAGATATACTGAAGATTTGTTTATTCTTTGTAATTATCTTTTTATTAGTATATGTATAGAATGTTTAGAATAGATAGAAAGAACTTTTTTTGATAATTGTTTTTTCAAGAGAAAAATCAACCTCAAGGCATAGATCCTAATTCTAGAGAAGTAGAATTCGTATTGGTGAGCCTGTTCATCAATATTGAGGTTGAGTGTGTAACCTTGTAGCTTTAAGCATTCAATACAAGTTTACTGTTTGATCATTATATACTGTGTTTGATTACTGTTTTATTAAATATCAAAGTGTTTTTCCGCAACTTCTTTGATATTAGTTTCTGAGTATTAATTCTTGTTAAGAATTCGATCCTGACAAGTGGTATCAGAGCCAAATTCTCTCAGAAACAGTTATTCATCATGGAAAATCTTACAGAATCAAGCAGTACTTTGGTCTCAAAAGTTCCAATGCTCAGATCCAATGAATTTGACATGTGGAAAATCAGAATCAAGCAATATATTCTCCTCACAGATTACTCTATGTGGGACATCATTGAGAATGGCCCATCTGATGGAGGAAAGATTGGTGAAGATGGCAAAAGAACTCCTCCAAAGACAGATACAGACAGGAAATCAAGACAGACAGAGATGAAAGCCTTGAGCACACTGCTCTTGGCCATTCCAAATGAGTATCAACACCAATTCTGCAATTGTACTGATGCACAGATGCTCTGGAATGCTCTAGAGAAGAGATTCTCAGGTACTAAAAGTACCAAGAGAAATCAAAAGGCAATCTTAAAACAACAGTATGAAAACTTCATCTCAACTAAGAATGAGTCCATGACTCAAACTTTTGACAGGTTTAATAAACTAATTGGTGAACTAGCTACTATGGGAGTACAGATTGATCAAGATGATGTGAACAGAAAGTTCTTAAGGTCCCTTGGAGATGAATGGACCATGTACACTGTGTCATTCAGACAGAATGATCAGTTGGAAGACAAAGAACTTGATGATCTGTACAATGATCTTAGAGTTTTTGAAGCTGAGGTGGAGGCAAAGAAGAAGCCTTCTGGATATGTTCATAATGCTGCACTCCTATCAGCATCAATTGATTCTACTGCTAACTCTGAATCAGTTAATGCTGCTAATGGATCAAATCTAGATAAAGGCACTGATTATGCATTTGAAGCTCTTCTTTCTAATCATGGAAATTCTTCTTTGATCAATGATGACTTAGAACAACTTCATCCTGATGATCTGGAAGAGATGGATATTAAATGGCAGATGGCCATGCTCTCCATGAGGGTTAAGAAGTTTATAAAGAGGACTGGAAGAAACAACTTCTCACAAAGAAGAGAAGATGGAGCAGGGTTTGATAAATCAAAGGTAGAATGCTACAAATGTCATCTGAAGGGACATTTTGCTAGAGAATGCAGAAGTGGAATGTCTCACAACAACAACCATCAACAAGCTCAATCTGGAAGCTTCAATAACAATAGAAACTCTGCTCAAGCCCTTGTTTCTCAACAAGGAATGGGGTTTGATTGGAGTGATCAAGCAGAAGAAGCTATTCAGAATCAAGCTCTTATGGCTAAAGTATCTGATCTCCCATCTGAGGTAAGTTCTAATCTCTGCTCTAAAACTTGCATAGACACTGTTAAAAGGTACAGGGATCACAATCAGAAGATGAGTGATGACCTGAAGAGACTAGAAAAGGATATAAAAGACTATGTGAGGATAGTAGAGAGATTTGAAGATCAAATCAAAGGTTTTCAAGCCAATGAACTACAACACTCATATGACACCAATTACTGGCAGTGGGAGAAAAAGGATTTAGAACTTAAACTGACCAAATCTAAAGAGGAGAGTGAAAAACTGAAAGAGGAGTTAACCAAGGTTAAGCTTGATGTAGAAAAGTTTTCCAATGCTTCTAAAGCAATGGACTCCTTACTGCAAAATCAGATTCATGATAAATTAAGAAGAGGAATTGGGTATAATGCCACACCTCCACCATATAACAACAATTACATTCCTCCTACTTCAGACCTGTTAGACACCAAAGATAGGAAGGACTTGCCTGAGGGAGCCACTGAAATAGATCCCTTAGATGAGGTAATTGTTGAGGATAAGACTGAGAAAGAGGTTGGCAAGAGTAAGAAGAACAAGGTGAGTGGTGAGATTTCTATAGAAAACAACATTATCACCAATGAGGATTGTGGAAGGGCTTGGATCAAATCCAAGAACATAGAGAAGACAGAGGAAAAGTCTGATAAGGTCCATTATAAACATACCACAGTTGTGAATCCAGGTCCTTGCAAACAGTGTACTTGTAAGAAGAATGAACTCCAAAAACAGGACAAAAAGAGGGGAAATCAAAGAAACTGGAATAATCAATGGGCACATAAACAAGGGGTTGATCTGAGTAAAATCAATAGACCAAAACCTTGCTTTATCTGTGGCAAATTGAATCATCTTGCAAAATTCTGTTATTTCAATCCTATGAACCAAAGAATGAATTTCCAAAGATCCATGCAAAAACCCTTTGGTTATAAGAAAATTGAAAAGAACCATGTGGCTAAGAAAAATGTTAAAACTAAAAGCCACATGAAGAAAAAGTATTCTGTTAAAGAAAGTGTCAATATGTGGATTCCTAAAAGCACTAAAACTGTTAGTACTGCTACCACAAATAGTGCTGCTGACAATGATAGTGCTGCTAGAAGTAATACTACTGCTAACAATGTTAATGCTGCTAACAAGGTTAGTACTGCTAAACCTGTTAGTACTGCTACACCTGTTAGTACTGCTAACTCTGTTAGTACTTCTAAGGTTAGTACTGCTTCCAGTATTGATTCTGCTAAGCCAATCATATTGACAAAGTACTCTAATAAAGAGTGCTCTGAGTTTAAAAACCTCATTAAAAAGGAATGTAAATACTTTGATGAGAAAGGCAGACCCAAGATCACTTTGGCTTGGGTCCCCAATCATACTAATTGATTTATTTAATGTGCAGGGCAACCAACAGCTCAAGGGAAAGAGCATATGGCATGTTGATAGTGGTTGCTCTAGGCACATGACTGGCAACATGTCATGCCTTCAGGATTTCAAGCAAATTAATGGAGGACATGTTGCATTTGGAGATAATCTTACTGGTGGTAAGATAAGTGGAAAAGGTAATGTCACCAAAGGTAAGATGACATTTGAGGATGTCTACTATGTTGATCAATTAAAGTACAACCTGTTAAGTGTATCACAGGTTTGTGACAAACAACATAGTATATTATTTACTAATACTGAGTGTATGATTCTTGCTCCAGGGTTCAAGGTAGTTGATGAAAGCATGATACTACTTAGAACTCCAAGGAAGGACAATGTTTACTGTCTTGATTTGGACAATGTTGATAGTGATTCATCTTTAAATTGTCTTGTTTCAAAAGCTTCTATAGATGAATCCTCCCTTTGGCACAGAAGGATGTGTCACATGAATTACAAGACTATGAACAATCTTGTTAAAAATAACCTTGTAAGAGGTTTACCTTCAAAAGTCTTTTCATGTGATGATCATTGTGTTGCTTGTCTCAAAGGCAAACAACACAAAACTTCTCATAAGACCAAAGAGTTAAATTCTGTTTCTTCTTGTCTCCAGTTATTGCATATGGATCTGTTTGGTCCTACAAATGTTATGAGTATAGGCAAGAAATCTTACTGCTTGGTTATTGTTGATGATTACTCCAGGTTTACTTGGGTATATTTTCTAAGGACTAAGGATGAAACAAGTGATCTTATCAAATCCTTTATTCTAAGAATTGAAAACCAAACTAATCAAAGAGTAAAAGTCATTAGATCAGATAATGGAACTGAATTTAAAAATCATGATTTAAACACTTTTTGTGAAGGAAAAGGTATTGAGAGACAATATAGTGCTCCTAGAACTCCTCAACAGAATGGTGTTGCTGAAAGGAGAAATAGGACACTAATAGAGGCTGCTAGATCTCTGTTGGCTGATTCAAAATTGCCAATTACATTCTGGGCTGAAGCAGTTAATACTGCTTGTTATGTCCAAAACAGAGTTCTAGTGGTCAAGCAAAAGAACAAGACCCCATATGAGCTTTTAAATCAAAGAAAACCTTTTATTGGTTTCTTCAAATCTTTTGGGTGTCCTTGTACAATTCTAAATACCAAATCTCACTTAGGTAAGTTTGATAGCAAAGCAGATGATGGATTTCTTGTTGGATACTCATCTCAGAGTAAGGCCTACAGAGTTTTTAACTCTTCTTCTAGAATAATTGAAGAAAGTGACAATGTCAAATGCAATGAGAACACACCAAATCCTGTTGGGTCTGGACCTCAATGGCTATTTGACATTGATTCACTAACTAACTCTTTTGGTTTCAGTAATGAGTATACAGGAACAGATGGTGGAGAATCAGAGATCACACAAGTTCAAGAAAGTATATCTAAATCTGTGATTTTTCCCATACCCACAGTAAATGAAGACTGTGAAAAGGAATCATTTACTGAACCAAGTCAGAGTGAAGAAGACACTAGAGATGAGGAGACTCAAGAATCAGAAGTGACATCTGAAGACACTTCAGTTGAATTGCATGACTCTAATCTAGAGGCTGGACTGAATGTAGAACCTAGTCATAACACAAGAGTTCAAAAGAATCATCCTCCACAGTTGATAATAGGTGATGTCTCTTCTCCCATGATGACTAGACATCAAAGCAGGCTTCAGGAAATGCAAGATCAACAGCATACAGTGCTCTCATGTTTTCTATCCCAGCTTGAGCCGAAAAAGGCACATGATGCTATGAAAGAATCTAGCTGGATTGAAGCAATGCAAGAAGAATTGTTACAGTTCAAGCTACAAGATGTGTGGGATCTAGTAGACCTTCCTAAAGGTCACAGAGCAATTGGCACAAAATGGATCTTCAGAAACAAGAGAGATGAAAGAGGTATTGTTATAAGAAACAAAGCAAGGCTGGTAGCTCAAGGCTACACTCAAGAAGAGGGCATAGATTATGAAGAAGTTTTTGCACCTGTAGCTAGGATAGAAGCAATCAGACTATTCCTAGCCTATGCTTCTTACATGAACTTCAAAGTCTACCAAATGGATGTAAAAAGTGCTTTTCTTCTATGGGTCAATTGAAGAAGAAGTATATGTCTGTCAACCACCAGGGTTTGAAAACCCAAGCTATCCAGACAGAGTATACAAATTAAAGAAAGCACTTTATGGACTACATCAAGCCCCAAGAGCATGGTATGACACTCTGTCATCCTATCTCTTGGAAAATGACTTTGAAAGAGGAGTCATTGATAAGACTCTATTTATCAAAAGAAAGAAGAAGGATATCTTGCTGGTCCAAATATATGTTGATGACATTATTTTTGGTTCTACAAGAAACAATATGTGCAAGGAGTTTGAGGATTTAATGCATCAAAGGTTCAAAATGAGTTCCATGGGGGAACTTACTTTCTTCCTTGGACTCCAAGTTCAACAGAAGTCAGATGGCATTTTTATATGTCAATCCAAGTATGTGCAGGATATTCTAACCAAGTTTGGTTTCTCAGAATCAAAACCTGCCAGCACACCTATGGAAACACACAAGCAGATCACAGCAGATCTTGAGGGGGAGGATATGGATGTGCATCTTTATAGATCCATGATTGGCTCTCTCATGTATCTCACAGCATCAAGGCCAGATATTATGTTTCCAGTCTGTGTATGTGCAAGATTTCAAGTTAGGCCAAAGCAATCTCACTTTCAAGCTGTTAAGAGGATATTCAGATATCTCAAAGGGCAACCCAGATTGGGACTTTGGTATCCTCATAACTCACCTTTTGACCTAATAGCATACTCAGACAGTGATCTAGGTGGGGCAAACTTGGACAGAAAATCTACTTCTGGAGGATGTCAGTTTTTGGGTGCTAGACTAGTCTCATGGCAGTGCAAGAAACAAACCACCGTATCCACATCTACAACAGAGGCAGAGTACATAGCAGCTGCAAGTTGCTGTTCTCAAGTCTTATGGATTCAGAATCAAATGCTGGATTATGGGGTAACCTTTCTACATACTCCAATCTTTATTGACAACAGCAGTGCTATTAGCATTGTAAATAATCCAGTCAAGCACTCAAAGACAAAGCACATTGAAATCAGGTATCACTTTATAAGAGATTGTAATGAAAAGAAACTTATTCAAGTTGTCAAAGTTCACACTGATAATCAGTTTGCTGATCTATTCACTAAAGCTTTTGATGTGGGTAGATTCACTTTCTTGGTAACAAGTGTGGGAATGATAAACTTTGAATAATCTTCTTCTCAAAAAGTGAGTTTATACCTGTATATTGTTATTCTTGGTGTTACTAATCTTCTTTTCAGGATATGCATAGCAGTACTCAGTATTTAGCAAGTTTAAAAGGAGTAAGTAGTTAATACTGCTAGTTCAGTTAATACTGCTAGTAGTTAATACTGCTAGTTCAGTTAATACTGCTCGTGGTTAATACTGCTCGCGGTTAATACTGCTAGTTAGTTAATACTGCTAGTAGTTAATACTGCTATTTCAGTTAATACTGCTAGTTCAGTTAATACTGCTCGTGGTTAATACTGCTCGCGGTTAATACTGCTAGTTAGTTAATACTGCTAGTAGTTAATACTGCTATTTCAGTTAATACTGCTAGTGGTTAATACTGCTCTAGGTTAATACTGCTTATATTCCGAATACTATAAATACCTTTTGCCCGCCTAAAAGTTCATAACGACTCTTTGCATACTGTTCTCTTGCGCTCAAAACCTTTTCTCTCTCAAGTTCGAAGTTTTCAGGCAAGTTTTCACTAAGATCAACGGCATCCATGACATTCATCGACGAGCACAACGAGATTGCGATGCTACAAAAGCCAAAACAAGCTGAAGGTTTTCATCAGATAGTCGACTTTCTGAAGTCGAGCCACATTGCTCATGCTCTTACTGTATCACCTACAATCTACATTGAGCACCAAAGGCAGTTCTGGGCTAATGCAACCATTGTTGTGGAAAATGGTGTGCAAATGATCAAGACAAGAATCTGTGATCACTCACTTACAGTTACTGAAGAAGTCATTCGCATCAGTCTACGTCTAGACGATGCCTCTGGTATAATGTCTATCTCTAATGATGAACTGTTTTCTAATCTTACTAGAATGGGGTATGGAGGCCCATTGGGTGTTTTCAAATTCTCAAAAGCAAAATTTTCACCCCAATGGCGTTTTCTTGTTCATACCCTGATGCATTGTATCTCCAAAAAGACCACTGGATGGAGTGAGTTCAGCAGTCCAATTGCATATGCTTTGGTATGCTTGGCTACATCCAGAAGGTACAATTTCTCAAAGATGATTTTCAGTGATCTTGTATCAAATATGGGAAACAAAAAGAGTTTCTTTATGTATCCCAGATTTGTTCAGGAAGTAATTAACCATGAATTGACGGATATACCTCAACCTGTTGGGGTATATGTACCTAAACCCCCAAAAGGCAAGGTTTTCTCAAATATGAGAAGATCTGCTGGGGACTCGGAAGGAGTTGACACCCCATTGTTCTCTACAATGATGGTGGTGTCCCAAAACACTGAAGGTATGGCAGCAGGGTCAAGGCCCTCATTAGACCATCCCACTGCTAGCCAAGGCCAACCTTCTCACTCAAAAACAATTCCCCAGTCCATTCTTACAAAACCAACCTCTCCAATTACCCAAACTTATCAAAGAAAACAGGTAAAGAAGGCTCCTTCCCTTCTTGTACCATCACCCACACAACCTTTAAGCCCTCTAAGGGAGAATTCTCCCCTAGAGAATATCCAAAGGGAAACCACAAGGGTGTCTCCCAACCCAAAGGAGGTGCTCTCTGAGGAGGAGGTAGAGCATATGGGAGATGAGGCTGCCACTACTCCTGCTAACACAGAGGAGGAAAGTGGTAACATCAATAAGACCTCCCCCATGGCAACTTTGAATGAGCAATCATTTGAAGGTCCCTGGTGCCAAGAAACCACAGGGGTGGATAGTGCTTCTGCTAGGCAGAAGACTTCCACTACTAAAAGATCCAATGATCCTTCAATAGGGGGTAACACTCCTGGAGAAGGTGAGGACAGATATAACTATGATGAATTGATGGAGGCAATGGGCAACATCAACATGGATGTACTCAAACAGGGCAAAGACATAGAAGAGCTAAAACTCATAGTACTGTCACAACAAGAACAAATCATCAAGTTGAAGCAAATGGTAAGGAAACTGATTTTGCAAAAGAAGAAGAAACAATTTGTGCTCAGAAGGAGGAAACCAGAGACTGATGCTCCCAAAAAGGGGGAGATCAACATGGAAGAAGCATCAAGGGAAGGGGAGATTGATAAAGAAAGAGTTGAAGTTGAGGGGGAGAAGGAAGCAGAAACTGTTAATGCTGCTGAAACCTCACAAGCAGCAGTAACAGAGTTAACACCAACATAAATTGAAGTAGCTGAAGTGCTAATCAAAGCTAAGAATGACACTCCCAAAGCAAAGGGAGTGGTCATAAATGAAGGGAGAGACAGAAAATCAGAACAGAAAGACAAAGCTGCAGAATCAAAGAATAAGGGAAAAGAAAAGTTAGTGGAATCTGATCAACCAATCAAGAAGCAAAGGTTGGTTGAATCAGATGAAGCTTTAGCAAGGAAAATGCAGAAGGAGATGGAAAAAGAAGAAAGAGCTCAGGTGGAAAAAGACAGGGAAATGGCAAAGGCTTTAGCTACTGAGCTAAATAAAGCCTATCAAAAGGGGCTTGAAACTGAAAAGGCTAAACAAAGGGCTATAAGTCTGAGAAAGGCTATGATGGCTAATACAAGTGCAAAGAAAAGAAGACCTTCACAAACTTACCTTGCCACTCAGGAAAGAAACAAAATGATAACTTTCTTGAGGAGTGCAATTGGGGTAAAGAAAGAAATGTTTGTGAAGATGAGTTTTGATCAAATCAGAGAGCATTACGAAAAGGAAATGGGGAATCTGAAAAGCAATGAAAAGAAAAGAGTAGAGTTTGAAAAGAAGGCCAAGGAGAGTAATGATATAGTTATGAATCAACCATTCCCTGAAAGTGAAGAGGGAACTCCTATCAAAGAAATGGAAAGGGAAAAGGAAGAAAAGAAGAAGGAAGCTACTCTAGTACAGGTTCAAAAGACTTTGAAAAGAACCAAGATGATGGCCAAAAGAAAGAAAGATAAGAAGTCTAGAATAGAAGAAGAACAAAATGTTGCTGAAGAAGAAGTGGCACCTGAGTCATCAAGCCAGCAAGGGTCATCAATCAAAGATGATGTAAGCTTATATATGGTAGTGATGGACAAAGTGCCTGAACCAATTTCTGCAGAACCTGTTGGAGTTAAGCCACCAGAGATCATTCACTGGGATGTACTGACAATGGATGGAAAAGATTACATCAGACTCAAGAGGAAGGGTGATAAGTATGAAGTATTCAATACTTGGATCAAGATTGTCAGAACATGCTCTAGATCTGATATAGAAGAGATGTTTGACATAGGAATTAAGCTGTATGCAGACCATCTGAATACTCCAGGAATTTCTCTTACAAAACTGGTGATGGAGTATCTATGCATGATGTTCAAACCTGAAGAAGTGGACCAAGTCATCAAGAGTGTGTTTAAAGAAGTCACAAGTTGGACTCTATATGAAACTAGTGGAGTATATGCAGTGACTTTGGATAGAAATCACACAGAATACTTCCTAGTGGATAGAGTATATAATCACACCAGACTGAAGGTTCATGCAATGCTAAAGAAGAAGTTGGGTTGTGCACCAAATTCAGAAATGGCCAAGTATCTCATTCAGAGGATAATCAATCAGAGTTTGGGACTGAATCCAGACTTAGCAGCGTGATCTTGGAAATTTTGGGAGCATTAAAAAGAGCATCTGGAAGAATATCTGAAGAACTTGACTTCTCTTCTAAAAGTCAAGTTAGGGGGAGATTGTTGGGAACTGAAGATTTTACTAAGTGTAGTTACTACTGCTAGTACAAATGTAGTTACTACTGCCAGAACAAGTTGAAGATTAATACTGCTGAGTGTTACTACTGCTAGTGTTAATTAATACTGCTAGTCAAAGTTAGTACTGCTTGAACAAAGTTAGTACTGCTTAGCTAGTTAGTACTGCTAGTGGTTAGTACTGCTTGCAGTTAATGCTGCTAGATGAAGTTAATGCTGCTGAGCATTATTAGTGCTGCTAAAGAGATCCGTATGGAAAGTACTACAGCTGGATATACTGAAGATATACTTAGAAGATATACATGGAAGATATACTGAAGATTTGTTTATTCTTTGTAATTATCTTTTTATTAGTATATGTATAGAATGTTTAGAATAGATAGAAAGAACTTTTTTTGATAATTGTTTTTTCAAGAGAAAAATCAACCTCAAGGCATAGATCCTAATTCTAGAGAAGTAGAATTCGTATTGGTGAGCCTGTTCATCAATATTGAGGTTGAGTGTGTAACCTTGTAGCTTTAAGCATTCAATACAAGTTTACTGTTTGATCATTATATACTGTGTTTGATTACTGTTTTATTAAATATCAAAGTGTTTTTCCGCAACTTCTTTGATATTAGTTTCTGAGTATTAATTCTTGTTAAGAATTCGATCCTGACACACAATCATCAGAAAATTTTTAAAAGATTTGATACGAGAAGCACGAGAAAGATTATCAGAAAAATAAGCACAATCATCAGATGAATACAAAGCATAATCATCTGAACTAGAATCAGAGGAAGAACATGAGACATGTTTTGAAATTCGAATCATTTGCTTTATAGAGTATTTTGAAATTTTATTACATGTAGCAAATGAATTACTTTTATAAATTCTGTCTACACATTTATCCTCATCAGTCATAGAATCAGTAGATGTCCGCTTCGCTCTCCAGATCTGCTTTGATGACTTGCTCAAAGTCCTATCTGAAAGAATTAAATTGGAAGAATTAGAACTGTCAGAAAGAACTGTATCTTGTTTCTTCGACCGTCTTCTTTTACGTTTAGGTTTATAATACTGATCATTTAGCGTAAAAGAATCATCAAGATTTTTAGACTTAATATTTAAATCAGAAGAAATAATTTTACCTAAGCAACCAATCTGATCAGGCAATAAATCTGAATTTACCTCGAAGTTAGAATTATTTTGAGAAAAGATATCAGATTTAGAAATTGCCATTTTGTTTATATGACGATCAGAAGAAGGGCTAGAAATAAAATCTGGTTTTTGAGAAAATAAATTTTCTTCAAGACTAAACGTCATAAAAGAAAGAATAATATCAGATTCAATTTCTTTTAAAATATTTTGATCTTCTATCTTATCTTCAAGATCTATGATTTTGCTTTCTAATACTAACGGAGGAGTATATTTCTTAGAATCATAAATGATTGGAGAAATATTTTCCTTATCAGAATTAGGAGCATAAGGATCAACAAAATCATCAGATATTGAAGATTTGATAGGAGATATAGCATTTAAAACTCTTCTGCCTCTTCTTGATTTGTCTGGAAAATATTTTGCATTTTCAAACGTGTAAACAAAAGGAATTTCCTTTTTCTTGTTATTTATCCTTTTCTCATTTTCGATTTCTAACACTTGCTTCTTATTCATCCAATCAATTTTAAATTGAGGAGCATATTTAGCAAGAGTTAGATAATCGTATTTATATAAATTAGGAGATTTTTCAATCGCATTGTTTAAACAATGAGGATTTTTAAAGCCGAGTCCCCATTTTTGTTTTAACGCTTCCTCACTCCTTGGTTTGCTCATAAAGATTGTTTGCTCAGATTAGTTTCTTCGATATAATTTTTCTTCTAATTTATTTATTTTATCTGAAAGACTATCTTTTAAATTGGTTATATCAGTCAAAGACTCAAGATAAGTCTTATTTGAATTTTCCAAATCATCTAATTTCTTTTGAAAGATGTCTTTTATATTTTCCAAAATAGATTTTTCATCTTTCAAAGAAATCTTTAATTTGTCAATCAAATCTGACTTTTCAGAATTTAAATTCTTTTCAAATAATAACTTTAAGCGAAAATCATGTAAAGCATTAAGAATAACATTCATATGTGAAGATATGAAATTGTAATCAAATTCTGAATATACCTCATCTTCATCAGTATCAGAATCATCTGACTGATCATCTCCAACTAAGCACATCTGAGCGATCTCGACGTTTGCAGCTTTATTGTCAGAGTGATCCAACCAGAATTCTTCTTCGGCAAGTAAAGCAGTTCCGTTCTCTCTTTTCTCGGCCAGCTCCAATTTCTTTCGATAGTAGGCTGAATCCCTAACCTTCTTCGCTCGACACTCCTTTGAAATGTGACCCGACTTTCCACAATTATAGCAGACAGCAGTCTTTGGCTCGTGCACTTTGACTTTAGAACCGGAAGTGAAGCGAGAAGTGTTGGAGCTCGAACGAGGCTGTAACTGTTTCTGGTAATGTTGAGAGAGAAAGATCATAGCTTTCTCTAATGCCTCGCCATCATCTTCAGTTGACCCGTTGTAAGCATTATCAGTCAATGCTTGTTCTGTCAGGTGTTTCGTGAGAAGAGCAACCGGGTCTACTGATTTCTTGTTCTTCTTCTCTAGTTTGGCCTTCTTCTCAGATACAATGCACTCATCAGTAAGTAAGATCTCAAACATCTTTTGGATCTGCATTGTATATATTCTGACATCATTCCTCAGTCTGTGGCAAGATTTGTTCCACTCTGGTTGAAGTGCGTTGAGGAATTTCAGATTTGTCTCAAGCTCAGTCTTTTCTACTTTAATCTTCCTAAGATCATTGATCACAACATAGAATCGGTCATACACAATCTTCAGTGGCTCCCCGTCCTTGGCTTTGAATTCTTCAAAGTTATTCATATAACGAGTATGTCGGAGTTGAGTCGCAACTGAAGAACCAAGCATAATCTTCTCAAGTTGTTGCCACATAAGATTAGGATGAGTTTTGAAACAATCAATCCTGTTGTATATGGAGTTTGGCAATGCTAGCATCAGATTTGCCTTAATATCACGATCATCTTGATATGCCGACAACTCATCAGTTGAATATTCTTTAGTAGGCTTATATAATCCAGAAGCCAACTTGGGTTTTTCAAACGGTCCTTCAGACAGAATGATCATCATGTCATTTCCATTCTTTTGACGTTCAATGAAGTTCAGGAACCGATCTTGCCACTGTGTAAACTCATTTTCATCTATCAGCACTGGTGGACGATTTTCTGTACCCAAAGACATCATAAGATCACTTTTGTAGAACTGAGCTTGATAAGAAAACTTGTCAGAATCCATAGTAGAAATCCAGAAAAATGCTAAGTCTTGACTGAGATGGCGCAAACTTGAGCTTTGCGTGAAAAGTAGAAGACGCAAACTGAGCTTGTCGCGAGCAGGAGAAGACGCAAACGAGATTTGCGTGAGTAACTAGAGACGCAAACTATACTTTGCGTGATAAGAGCAAGACGCAAACTGAATTTGCGTGAGTAGCAGATTACGCAAACTGGGCTTTGCGTGAGTAACAGAATACGCAAACTGAACTTTGCGTTAGAAGCTTTTTACGCAAACAGGACTTCTCGTAAGCTGTGAAGTACGCAAAGTAGCTTTGCATGAGCTGAAGGATACGCAAAATGAACTATGCTTGATGAACTGGAGACTCAAAGTTCACTTCTCGTGATACACGGGATACGCAAAGTTCGCTTTGCGTTAATAACCCAATGCGAAAAGTTACTTCTTGAGACGAAAACCTGAAATACACTAACACATAGATTAGAACAACAATATGAACTTGTGCAAACTAGTATGAACTCGCGCAAACCTCTGAAAATCAAGTAAAACTCGCAAGAATTGATTATAACCATGAAATTAATGCAACAAATTCACACACAATGAACGAAAACAGGTTTCTAACACATTTCAATCACCAAAAACGATTAAAAACCACAAAATCGATATTTTGAGAATGTAACAGTACGCAAGAACGGGTTTTCCAGAAAAACACAAAAACTCAAAATCGATGATCAAAACCTGTTTTTCTTGCAAACATATATGAATCAATATGATTTCCTATCAAAAACGAGTCTAATGAAACAAAATTCAACACAAATTGTCCAGAAAACAATCCAAATTTGATGAAAAAGCAAAAAGCAAGATTTTCTTGAAAAAATCAAGAAAATCGATCAAATTTTCTGCTTTAATCCACAAATTCAGAAACTAAAACGATTTCTCTCAATCCTCTCAGATTCAGATTAGCTCTGATACCAATTGATAGTCCAAGATCACTAAATCCTAGAGAGATAAAGTAGAGAGAGAGAGCAATGTAACCGCAAAGTATATGTTGTATTGAATGAGGCGTGCATGTGTTACAAACAACCAAGACCAAAGGGACTTAAATACCCTTGGTCAATACTACACAGTATTAGAAACTAAACACAGTATTTGACCAAACCTATAAATACAATGATTACTATAAAATCAGACCTAACACACATGAACATCCCTGAAATGAACGCAACAACGATGAACATCGATAGAGATGAACACAAATGTTTATCGATGAACACCTTAAAAACATAAAACATTGATAGATGGGAACATCGATGAACACCTTACAAACATAAAACATTGATAGAAGGGAACATCGATGAACACAAACATTGATAGATGGGAACATCGATGCACACCTTACAAACATAAAACATTGCATAAAACACATATGTTCATCTTTAATATATGAATGTTCGTGTGATTTACGAATGATGATTAATATATGATAAATTTCTTGAAAAGAACGACTATACGATCTACTATTGTATCAAACATATGCACCGAAATATGTTTATCCTATTGATATGATGTAAAAAAATGTAGGATATGGAGATAATACAAGAATCGTAACCTACCATGTAATTATGGAAACTAGTTTTTTGTAACTCCTAATAAAATTAATGCAAAATTGTTAGAAATAAAATGACATATATACCCTTTAACATTAAGAATTTTAATAATTTAAACATCAAGAATCCTTGAATTCCTATTGGTTGAGCAAGGTTCATAAAGTTAACAAGAAATGGATGGTTAACAAATGATCTTTGCTCTACTTCTCTATTTCTCATATATTTAGCATTTCTCAAATGAACCTCTCCCAATATATATATATATATATATATATATATATATAGAGAGAGAGAGAGAGAGAGAGAGAGAGAGGAAGGTTCAAATGAGAACGCTAACTATTTAAGAAAACAAGAAAAACAGCAAATCATGTATAAAATCACATGTGATTCGGCATTAATCCGGAAAAAGGGACACATGCGACTTTTCCCGCGACATCAAGTTTCGTGCAAAGTCGCGGGGAATCACATGTGATTTTGTACATACTCGACCTTTTTCTTGTTTTCTTAAATAGATATTGTTCTCGTATGAACCCACCTCTCTCTCTCTCTCTATATATATATATATATATAGTGTTTGGTTCATTTGAGAAATGGTAAATATATGAGAAATAG
Source organism: Arctium minus (assembly GCA_954870635.1). Lineage (NCBI taxonomy): Eukaryota > Viridiplantae > Streptophyta > Magnoliopsida > Asterales > Asteraceae > Arctium > Arctium minus. Next base: position 113,308,006 of record OX941080.1, on the reverse strand, counting down.
AGAAGTAATCCTAGCCATTCATATGGTCAAGATCGGATTTGACTAGTCAAATATTGCGGCTTTGACCAGTCAAAAGTTGCGGCTTTGACTGGTCAAAAGTTGCGGCTATCCCAAAAATAGAAGGACAATTTCGTAAATTTTACAAAACACACGAGCTGTGTTCATATATGAACATGTATAATTCACATATGAACTATATGTTCATATATGAACCAGTGCAATTCACAACTGAACTCTTTTAACTGATTCATATATGAACCTTTGTGATTCATATATGAATCAGTTGAACTAACTAACAGATTAATATATGAACCTTTGTGATTCATATATGAATCTGTATGAATCACAAAGATTCATATATGAATCTGTATGAATCACAAAGATTCATATATGAATCTGTTAATTAGTTCAACTGATTCATATATGAATCTGTATGAATCACAAAGATTCATATATGAATCAGTTGAACTAATTAACAGATTCATATATGAATCTTTGTAATTCATACAAATTCATATATGAACTCATCCTATGTATTTTACGAAATTACCCCTCTACCTTCTATAGACCACACAAGAAATTATCCGGTGCTTCGTGGTCAAAGCCGCAAATGTTGACTAGATGAATGTCTAAGATTACTTCTCTATTTCTCATATATTTACCATTTCTCAAATGAACCTCTCCCTATATATATATATATATATATATATATATATATATATATATATATATATATATATATATATATATATATATATATTAGTTGTGTACCCGCACAATGCGGCGGGATGTAAAATCATATTGAAAAATAAAAAAACATAGATTGTTGAGATACATTTAAAATGCGGAAAAGTCCATGATGGAGGCGACCAAACTCGACATTTTTTGAATACCAAGTGAGTTATAGCAGAATGAACTCAAGAATGGGCAGCCATTGTAATGATTCATACCGACACCTTGTTTACTTCCGACCATTGATCATACCAGCATCCCTTTAGTTTCCATCCATTTATCAAACCAACACCTCGTTAACTTCCTCCATTGATCGAACCAACGCTTCATTAACTCTTGTGGCAATATCCATCAATTACGCGAAAACCTAATGCAGACATCAAACAACAACAAAACAAACAAAGAAACAACGATCAATCAAAATTCATGTGATTTAGAAAACAAAATAAATCCACGTGATTCAGAAAAGTTAAAACAGATCTAGAAAGATAATATTGAGACACTTATCAACAGTTCTTGGTTGAATCAACACCATCATCATCTTCTCCTGATGAGAGAAACGACCCTTTTTATCCGATTTTTTGTGTCAACTTCGTAAGATAAGTTTCAATGTCACATTGGAATTTGTGATGGTTTCCAATGCCAAGGTAAGTTTTTAATAATATGAAAATTCAACAACTTAAACCTAGACAATCATAATTAAACTAAAAGGCCATTAACACATTTAAGAATTATAACCCACCATACCATGCACAAAGGTGTAGCTGAAGCACGACAAAAGGAGCATGAGCTGATTTATGCTACAAGTTTACCTCCATTGATCAAGGGTCATTAGCCTAGTGGTTCATGGGTTACCGGTAGAGCCCAACCTACCAGGAGGTCAAGGGTTCAAACCTAACCAAAGGTAACGAGAATATATATATATATATATATATATATATATATAGTGGAAGGATATTTTGCAACCCACATCTTAATCGTTGGATTCATGATCGATGGTTATTTTATTTTTATTTTTCTGTTTTTTTTAATTAAAAATATTGGGCCCCATATCTATTATAACCGCCGATCATGAATCCGACGGTTAAGATGTGGGTTGCAAGGTTTGCAACTTTTTTAAGGGTTGCAAATAAAACAACCCCTATATATATATATATATATATAGATGGGTTCAAATGAAAACTCATCTTTCATTGTGCACATGAGAACAAATCTTAACCATTGATCAAAACTTAGAAAACTAATGAATGGTTAATACATAATAAGGTTAATTGAGAAGTGATTAAAAACAAAATTGGAAATTTGAATCAGCGCCTACCTTGTTTGACTTTTTATTTTATTTTTTAATTAAATTTTTTTTATCCCCTTAAACTTTAAAATAAATTATCTTAAAAATTACTAATATTTTAATCAAACAAATTACACCAAAAAAACGAGAATTTCGTACTCATCGATATGACATCCATCTCGATATAGTTTTTTTTTTGTTTTAACCATTTTTTACGTGAAATTCTATATATGTGTTATATTCATTATGAATATACATGCACGTCCTCAGGTGTCCACATTCAGTATGAATAACAAAGGTGAACGTTCATTCACTATTCATTATTCATCATGAATGATACATCCGGGGATGCACATACATATTCATAATGAATTAAACCAAATTTCGGTTGTGAATTGAGAAATAAAAGAGTGCGCCATGAATAACAAATGTGAGCATTCATTCATTATTCATGATGAATAATACAGTATTCAGGATGAATTATACAACATTCATGATGAATAATACACGAATTCATGAATAGTGAATTATTCACCCTGAATTGTTAGTGTATTATGGTATCCAAGATTTAATAGAAAAAGTCAAGTCAAGTAAAGTCAACTAAGTCAAAGTCTGTAAAGTCAATATGTTGTTTAGTATTGAAAGTGTTTGTATCTTGTGTTAGCATCCTTGGTATAAATACCTTAGGTGCTTTGTAATCTTGTAACTAGAAGCATATTGTACGTATTCATTGTCACATCAATATACATATGACTAGAGCCTTTCTCTCTCTACTCTCTCTCTAGAATCTTGATATTGTTAGATCATTAATTGAGAATTGCTTGATTGTGATTGGGATTACAATTTCATGAATGTTGTATTTTTCATCCTGAATGATAAATTATTCATGATGAATAATACATGAATGACCCGTGAAGATGTGGAGACGTGACGCACTCTCTTTTGTTCCCCGTTTCACAACAGAATTACTCGATAGGTTCTCGATTCGTCTTGATGGTGTTGGGTTACGGTGCTGAAGAAACGCGATGCCTTATGATATTGAAGAAAGTGTTGAAGAAGGTGATGTCGAGTTACATACTTACGGTGTCGAGGTGTTGTACAGACTTGAAAATAAATAAATATTCATAATGAATATAACACATATATAGCATTTCACGTAAAAAACGGTTAAAACAACAAAAAAAACTATACCGAGATGGATGTCATATCGAAGAGCACGAAATTCTCGTTTTTTTGATGTAATTTATTTAATTAAAATATTAGTAATTTTTAAAATAATTTGTTTTAATCTTTAATTGGGTAAAAGTTTTTAATTAAAAAAGAAAATAAAAAGTCAAATATGGTAGGCGTGAGTTTAAATTATCTTCCATTTTTACCCCTAAGCATCTTAAAATTAAAAACTCTATTTAATATGAGTTGTTTGATCAAAAGATATGGAGTGGCTGAGATTTGTCCTCACGTGTACAATGAAAATTGAGTTTTCATTTGAACTTTCCTCTATATATAGTATACGCGGGTTGGGTTGGGCGGTTTGGGACATTTTTACAACCCAACCCAATTATGGCGGTTTGGAAAAACTCAACCCAACCCAACCCAACCCTTGCGGGTTATGGCGGGTTGGACGGTTTAGTAGTTTACATAAAATTGTAAAATAAAGTACGATAAATACTACAAAGAATATACAAACGTTTAGCTTATCAAGAGGTTATTTGGTTAGCATTTAGCAGTGCTAGGGCTGTAAATGAACCAAACGTTTGGCAAACCGTTCGGGAGAATTTCGTTTATATTCGTTTATTTAAGAATTGATCGAACATGAATACATTTTTTTATTCGTTTAGTTAAATGAACGAACATGAACAATGAGTTCGTTCGTTCATTTACGTTCGCTAATGTCTGTTTATTTTGTTTGTTTACGTTTGTTTATATATATATTATGATATTAGTATGTAAAATCATTAATTATATTAAAATTAAGAATTTATTTTTTCTTATTCATAAATTTACCCGATTTTTCATTTTGTTATGTTATTTCGGAACGAAATGATGATTAATGATGTTGTTTTTTTTTGTTCATTTGTGTTCGTTCGTTTATGTTCATTTAGCATCTTAACGAACAAATGTAAATGAACATGAACAAACACATTTTCTTAACGAACGAACATGAACACAAAAAATTACGTTCTTTTACCGTTCGTGTTCATTCATTTGTTTGGTTAAGTTTAATGAACAAACACGAACAAGCCTCCATTAGTTTGTTCAGTTAAGTAAAATGTATTATATATACAATGTATACAATATAGTTAGGGCTATATATTTGCTTAAATAGACTAGTTGTTTTTTATTCTTGTATTATATATATATATATATATATATATATATATATATATAATTTTATAAAAATTATATATTAGCGGCAGATTGGCGGGTTAGGCGGGTTGAACAAATCATAACCCAATTTCAACCCTCTTGATTTGCGGGTTGGCGGTTTAACGGGTGGGCGGTTGGGCGGGTTGGGTTTAATTGGGTTGTTAGCGGTTTGGGTTGGACGGGTTTCACGGGTTGAAGGTTTTTTGTACACCCCTAATATATATATACACACACTTCAAGAAAGGAAGATTACCTCCACTGGATTTGATAATTTGCCAAAATTATCAAGCCCTTGGTTCTGTTAGGACTGAAAGTCCTGTATGTTGAAAGTGGAATAAAGTATTTATAAGGGTTTATATTGTAATTAATTGAAAGTTTATTAGTCAGATGGGCCCAAGCCCATAAGCCCATTAGGCCTGTAAGCCTATGTATATAAAGGTGTTTCTAGTTCATATTTCAGGATACTCAAGTCATTTATTAGATTGCTAGTCCATAGGTTTACATACCCTTATCAGAAATTCTCTCTGTAAACCTGTAACCCTTTGATTGCTTATTAATCTTATGACTAGCAGTTGTGGCTTGATTATTGTTCTACATTGAATATTTACTATTGATTGCACTGTATTGGGATCTACAATTGGTATCAGAGCAAAGAGACTAAAGGTTTGATCCAGAAAAAGGTTTGTCTAAAACCCTATAATCAATTATTTGTGTTAATCGTTTTTGTGTGTTTTAATTGATTATCTGTTTATGTGTTTTATCGATCTGGGTTGATTGTTAATCGATCATTGTATCTGCTTGATTTCGATCAATTTTTTTTGTTATCTGAAATTTTTTTTATCGATCGAAGGATTCTGTTTTTTTTTCAAAAGTTTTTTTATCGGTCGTTTGAATTTCTGGGTTGATTGTTCATCGAATTCATCGATCTGTTCTTCGTGATTATCGGTCCTTACATGTTAAATTTATCGGTCCTTATCTGTTTATCGGTGTTTGCTTTTATCGGTCTATCTCTTAAGTTGTTATTAATCAGGTTCGACCGATAGGTTGTTTAACCGGGACATAGTCTCTACCGGTCCTTCGGTTCGACCGGTGCATTGTCATTATCGGTCGTTTATTCGACCGGTACCTTGACATTATCGGTTGTTTGCTCGAACGACTCATACCTTCGACCGATACACTGCATTACCGGTCTTTGGATTTGACCGACACTTTGTATTTTCCGGTCGTTTGATTAGACCTACTTCGATCGGTACCCTGCTTACCGGTCTTTGTTTCGACCGATTGTTTCGACCGGTATATTGCCTTTATCGGTCCTTTGGTTCGACCGAGACATTGTTGTTACCGGTCTTTGGCTTTGACCGGTACATTGTGTTTATCGGTCATTTGGATTCGACCGATAGTTTGTCATTACCGGTCCTTTGCTTGACCGGTACCTTGCTCGACCTGTTTTAAAAAAAAAAAAAAAAAGAGTACAAAAGGGTCAAATTTTTTGTCTCACGATCATTTTGCAGTGCAGTTCTCTTAGCCCCTGTATTTCAAGGTTTCAGTAGTTTGTCATTAGTGACTCTAAACTTTCAAGTTTCACACTTTGTCACTTTTGGTCCCTGCACTTTCAAGTTTCATCTCTTGTCAAGTTCAGTCCCTAGATATCAAGCCTTTCAAAGCCGGATCGAATTACATTCTATTCGGATCGATCAAAATGGTGTACACACCAAGTTTGCAGTCCAAAAGAGATTATGGACGGTGGAATGCTGATTTTCTGTCTTGTGTAGATGAACATGAGGTGGGTCCCTACATCAGATTATCTTTGACGAAAGGAGAAATGCAATCCCAAATTCAGACAGAAGCTTCTCCTGTGGAAAAGGAGAAAAGAGAAAGGGCTAACAATATAGCTCGAAACTATATGACTGATAGTATTACTTGTGAATTTTTTCGTGACATTTTTAGTGAACTTATTGATCAAATAAATACCTACAAAATGACAGGAAAAGAGTTGTGGGATTGTACTGAATGGTTGGTGTTAGGGCCAAATGAGATTTTAAAAGGAAGAAAATTGGAAGCTGAGAACTCTGAGCTAAAAGGAAAGATTTCTATTTTGGAAGCTAAACCTCAGCAACTAGTCTCCGCTGAAAGCTATGAGGAAAAGATCTCTGATCTGAAAGATGTAAATGCAGAACTTCAAAAGCGTTCATCTGATTTGGAGCAACTGCTTGCTAAACACAAATCTGATTTTGAGACTAAAGAGAAATCTTTCGCAAAGAAGTTCTCAGAATTCTCGAGAAAATGTGCTGATGAGAAGAAGGAAGTGGAGCTGAAATGTATAAAACTTTCTCAGCAAGTTTCTGCTTTCGAGAAAGTAATCATTCTTGAAAGAGAAAAGTTTGCAAAAGAAAAGAAGTCCATTGAACAGAAGAATGTTGGATTCTTCAAGGAAATATCTGGCCAAAGAAATGATGTTGAGCAGGGATTTGAAGAAGAACGAAGCATCTTTGAGACTGAGATTAAAAAGCTGACTGCCAAGCTATCTGAACTATCTGAGAAGGTACTAAAAGAGCAGAAAACAAAGTCTGAGTTCACGAAGAAGATTGACCTGCTTGTTAAAGAAAGAGACAACTTTGCTTCGACGATTAAAGTGCTTGACAAGTCTGTATCAAGTTCAAATCAGAAATCTGTCTCTTCACAAAGGTTAGTTAAATCTTTTGATCAGATTCGTAAGACTAACCTTTTCAATGATAGAAATATAGATGGTTCAGGTACACGTCATAGAACGAGGAGATACAAAGATGAGGAACTGGTCTGGAAGAAGAAACCAGTGAAAGATGAGCTGAAAGAAAGAGAATCGTGTGTACATGCGTTTAATGCCAAGAAGAACAATGCGAGTAAAGGTAAACCTGATCACATCTACTCGAGAGATCAATTACTTAGGTTGTCAGGTAAGAAATACCACTGTTCTTATTGTCGTACACATGATCACATTCACAAAACCAGAGATCACTTCTGGTATGGTTCTTATTCTATATCCCCCACAAGAACTGCAACTAACATTCGAGGACCCAAATACCAGTGGGTACCAAAGCCGAAAACTGATTCTTTGTTGCAGGCACCTACTGTCAAGGGGGAGTAGAAGAAAAATGGCTTCTAAGTAAACCAACTTAGAACCCGTACTTCAACGAAGTTTGGATTCTGATCACATGACAGATCAGGACCCGTTCTTCAACGTTTAGACCTGAATATTTTGCTGAAATATCCAGGGGAGCTTAAAATAAATAAATCATTCTATCATGATTTGAGGGGGAGCTTAAAAGGTAAATATCTTCTAACTCTAGATCTCTGATTGTTTGAAAGAAGAACAACTTTCAAGCATGAAAAACAGTTTCTGAAATGTTCAAACCACTTCTGATTATCAAAAGATTTCATGAATCTAGAAGTGTGAATTTAAATGTTTTTCATTTTTTAGCATTAATGTTTAACTGACTGTGTGTTTCTAAAGATCAATACTTACGTATTATCTTATCCTTATACTGTAACGTATTCACACACACAGGTTCAGTACTTTATTTGAATTTGTTATTACCATGTCTCATAACGAAACAATTTTTCGATGGTAATACTCCCGTTTGATTTCATATGTTGTTGAGCATCTATCATTATTTCCAAATTTGTGCTTTCATTGCTAAATTGTTTATATTTGTTCATATAAACAAAATATCCAATTCTTTGGTACCCTAACCATTTCATTTGATCTGATTGATACATTGTCAGATTCTCAAAACAATTCTTTTGATTTCATTCAATATCTTTGTTTTGAGAAATCTTCAAAGTTCAATTGCTCAAATCTTATGAGCATACATTTTGACAGTGTTATCATACATTTTGTGTTTAACTATTCAAGTTAAACTGTTGAGCAACCATTCTTTTTAGGACTTACATGGGATTTGTGTGAGAACTTAAACAGAACTTCCATGGATTCACGTTAACCAGTGTTTCCTACCCCGGAAGGTATCCTAGAGTGATTTGAGGGATGAGGGGTCATAAATCAAAGAGTGGGGGAGATAACTCATCGGATTGAGTTTTTCTCATTGTGTGGAGCGAAAAAATTGAAAAGAGAGTTTGGTTAAAAGTGAGCTTTAATGATAAAAAGAAAGAGGGTGTGAGAACAGAGTTAAAAGAATATGAAAACTCTGCACCAACCACTTTCTGAGCCGGGTAGCCACATTTTCTGATTGGTTCACATTCTTTGGTGACCATCATTGAAACAGGCAGTGAGCCCATGCCAACTTTTGCATTAACCCCACCAACCACTCGTTTCTTTCTTAACAAAGAAATGTTTCATTTTCTTTGGGGACGCAACATATCTGCTATCTAGTCTTCAATCGGAAGATGTAGATATTGAAAAAGAAGGAAAGTTGCCCCACCTTCGCACCTCTTTCATGCACATTGAGTCCGTGTAATATCTGTTGCTGTCTCAACAGTTTACACAATTTGAGCCTGATTAAGCTAAGTAGCTTCAATCATTTCTACACTTGCACGAGCACACAAGGAATGAGTTTTCTTGTCATAACATTCATAGAAAATTCCTTTGTGGTTTTTCAATGATTGAATGGAAGCCCTGGGGGAGTGATCATCACAAAAACTCCTTTCCAAAGTACATCTGTTGTACAAAGTGGCTCCGTGCTACTTACAGGCATACTAACTGTATCATTTGTTGATTCAGGTTTACCATTCCTAATATATCTGAATTTGAAAAGATTCGGATATATACATTTCATGAATTGACGGATACTCAGATCACAGGTGGGAGAGTGTTAATTTATCATAAATGGGAGATCAAAGAAAGTGCTGAAATTGAAGAAGTTTTGATGATCATGATGCTCACAATCATCAAAAAGGGGGAGAAATTTTTCAAAGTTCAATTTCAAAGTTTTAAAGAAAGAAAGTTATTTCTGAAGACAGTCTAGAGGTCAAAGAGATGAAGATGCTGTTTCATTTATCAAAGATGAAGATTTCAAAGATTGTATTGATTCTTTCTCGTATCATGTGGTGTCTGCTACAAGTTTGTTTTTCATTCCTCCTACGAGCTGATTGAAACAAGTTCTTGAGATGAAAGTCTATTCAACTCGCGGTTCAAAGACAGATTATGTGTTTTAAACTGAAGATGCACCGTGGAAAGTCACGTTACTCTCACATTATCTTTCTTGTGTGCTGATTCGATGTGATTGAGTTTCTGCAGTTAAAAACTGCGTGATAGTGCATTTAGTCGAGGTTACTGTGCATTGAATCTGGCTACAAAGTTGATACTATGAAGATCAAGAGCTTTATTCAAGGGGGAGCGTGGAAAGTCATGAAGACATGCAACACCAAAGTTCTTCAAAGATTCAAGAGGGAAAGAAGATCAAGGCCTGAAGTTTTTCAAGTTGTTAAATGCTTTATTCAACTTTAGGGGGAGATTGTTAGGACTGAAAGTCCTGTATGTTGAAAGTGGAATAAAGTATTTATAAGGGTTTATATTGTAATTAATTGAAAGTTTATTAGTCAGATGGGCCTAAGCCCATAAGCCCATTAGGCCTGTAAGCCTATGTATATAAAGGTGTTTCTAGTTCATATTTCAGGATACTCAAGTCATTTATTAGATTGCTCGTCCATAGGTTTACATACCCTTATCAGAAATTCTCTGTGTAAACCTGTAACCCTTTGATTGCTTATTAATCTTATGACTAGCAGTTGTGGCTTGATTATTGTTCTACATTGAATATTTACTATTGATTGCACTGTACTGGGATCTACAGGTTCTTTTGGCCATAGTCAAAACTCAATCCCACATCATCGATGCTCTCATAGTTGTTCATTCCTTCACGCTGCCCAACATTCTCATTGTCAAGTTTACTGAGTTGGTAATCAATCCAGTGCTTCTCTGCAACAATTCTTATGATAGGGTCAACTGTTGCAAGAACTTTAAATCGCTTGTGAAAGAAATCCAACTGCTCTAGAGAGTAGAGAAGAAAACCAAAATAAAATTCATGTACACCTCACAAGAAGGATCAAAGATAATTACATATAAACCGGTCATATTAGTAAATAAAGAAGTGGCACATGTGCAGCATGACGGCGAGTAGCCTGTGTCAAAAGGCTACGACATCGTCCCTCCTTGAGTGATTTTACCCGGAATGCACATAGTAATATAACTACATCTCAGCCTTTCCACTTCTCAACTTCCCCTTCTCTAGTTGTGAAATCATGTCTTCGTACGCCTCTCAAAAATTAATGTATATCGTCAATAAAGCTTCACTTCAATGACCATAATTTGAACGGAGTGAAAAATAAAATATACCTTTTTTCATCACATTGAAGTTTCATCTCCTGTTACTGGAGAAACAAGATAAGTGGCAGTTAATAGAAGATATGCAATAGTTATATTACTTCGTTCTTAAGCAATGTAGTTCAAGGAAAAGTAGGGATGGAAAGATGAGTACAAAGAGTTTCATGCCAGTTTTGAATGATATAAGAAATGATAGGCTTCTTAAGGAAACAAAAAAGATTTAATATTACATGGATATTACAAAAAATTAGTTCACACTCTTCTCATTATTTTTCTAGATTCCTCTAAAGGCCATAGTTGTTTTACCATCCATGAGAAATCTGAGCACTTGGCCTACAAATTCTTTGTGCATAAGTATCCAACTTTACTTCTCTTTTTCCTTTCTTTTTCATTAGAAAAAACAGAAAACGATGAAGTGAGTCTTTAAAACCTTGTCTTTAAATTCAAGCATGGATGCCCATACAAACTAATAAGCATAAAAAATTCAAAAGTTATATCACCATCCTCCATACATACCTGCAGAATTTGTATATGTATTAAACCTTACAAAAAAATTCATCATAAAGACATAAAACGTAATAAACAAGCGTAAGTTACTTTAACATTCCTTAAATTGGGTAAATATATTTATGTACTTTTTTGGTTGAAAGGTTACCCTTTAGATTGTATTGACCTTAAGTGAAATTAAACCATGATAACATTTACTTGCTAGTTTCTATACTTCTGTTTACTTTGAAGGGTGGTTCTTAAGGTCAATACAAACCTACAACAATAGCTAGTTTTTTTATTGCACCAAGATATTTCTCAAGGTGTGTATACCAAGTTGGCTAGACTCAATTCAAACGATGGAACCCGTCTGAACTTGAACCCTTAAATTAAACACAACTCTAAATAGTTGGTACCTAAAAACATAGAGAGGAAGATAAGTGTAAGAACCTTGGGTCTGGAGATGGTTCCATGGAAGGTTTCTAACAGGGGCTACATCCCCCTTAACAAACAAATTGTCTACAAATAAACACAAGAACATTGGATTATGAACAACTCTCCATACCCTTTGGACCAAATTTTCTCTCTTAGACAATTTAACGAACACCTTGTCTACAAAGCTGATTAAACCATCAAAATAAACACAAGAACATTAGATTATGAATACCTCTTTGAGATTATGTCAAGATCGAAAAATTCTAATGAAGAATTTAATTAACACACTCAGAAACAATGTTAAAGAAGTTGCAGAAAAACACTTTAACACTCAATCAATGAAACAGTACTTGAATGCAAATCACAAGTTATATTGATTAACTTAATGATTACAAACTCAACCTCAATCTGTTGAACAGGCTCAACAGACGTTCTGAACTTCTCTAAAGAAAGGATTACAATGAATCTTGAGGTTAATTCTCACTAAAACGTATATTGAAATTCTATCAAAAGTCTATACTAAACTATGCCTTCTATACAGTATATATACAAGACAGATTACAAGATAATTATAAAAGAAAAATTAATCTTCATGATCCAGTCCATAATTATCTTAAATCTCCTTGACTTTCGCATCATTCCATCATTATCTTCTCAGCAGCTTTATTCTTCATAAGCAATATTAATTCTCCCAGCAGCATTAACCATCTCAGCAGTATTAACCTTTTCTTGCAGTACTAACATGCTAACAATATTAACTTGTCTAGCAGTAGTAAGTTCCTTCAGCAGTATTAATTACACAAGAAGTAGTATCTGGTAGTATTAATCATCCTTAGCTCATTTCAGACCCAACAATCTCCCCCTAACTTAACTTTTCAGATTGAGAAGTTAAGTTCTTCAAAATTTGGTCTTCATGATACTTTCAAAACCTAAGCTCAATTCCCAAGATTAGGATCCAAACCTAAGCTTTGATTGATAATTCTTCTGACTACTATCTTGGCCATTTCAGAATCCTTTGAACATACCAGCTTAGCATTCAACATACCCTGCAATTTGGCTTTGCTGTGATCATAAATTTTATCCACCAGGTAGTACTCATGATAAGATCTGTCAATAGTGATGACATAGACTCCACACCTTTCAAATAGCATCCAATTGTCTATTCTTTGAAATTTATTCTCCAGATGCAGATCTCTGACAACATGTTGAACTTTGCTAGGATCAAACATCATGCATAAGTACTCCATGGCTAATCTTATTAAGCTCATTCCTGCTCCTGTCAAGTCCTTTTCATACAAGCTCATTCCAACCTTGAACATTTCTTCTAAGTCAGATCTGGAACAGCTTCTGATGATTTTGCCCCAAGTAGAATACACCTCATACTTGTCTCCCATCCTTTTAATCCTGAAGTATTTCTTCCTTTGATCTTCCAGGATATCCCAATGGATAATTTCAGGGGCTTGGACTGATATTGGGTCAGCTTTTACAGGTTCACTATCAGTCACTGTCATATACAAACCAACATGTACCTCAGATTGTTCAGATTGTTCTGCACCTTGTTGACTTGGTTGTTCTTCAGGGGTTGCAACACTAGGTTCAACTTCTTTTTGAACTTCTTCAATCCTTGGCCTTTTGGTCTGTTTCTTTGAAGCTATGGTTTTCATTCTTTTGACAGCTTTGACTGTTTGAGCAAGAGTTTCTTCTTTTTGTTCTTCTTCCACTTCTTTTGTAGAAGTGGTTTCTTCACTCTCAGGAAAAGGTTGTTGGATATGCAGATCATGCCTTTCTTTCATTTTCCTTTCAACCTCAACCCTTTGAGAAAAGTCTCCTTGTAGCTTGGTCATTTCTTTCTTGTACAACTCTTCAATTTTGCCATAAGACATACCAGTGAACATGCCTTCTTTTACACCAACTGATCCTTTTAAAAAATTGATCATTTTCCTCCTTTCTTGGTTGGCAACAAAAGTTTTTGAAGGTTGTCTTTTCTTTGTCTGTGTTGGCTGCCTTGGCATAGATGCTTTTACATGGGCTTTCTTGGCTTCAGCTGCAGCCCTCAAACTCTGTTGATACTCTTCATTGAGCTTTGTAGATAGATCTAGAGCAATCTGTCTATCTTTTGAAGTTTGAGACTTTTCCTCTTGTCTTAATTCAGCTTACAACTTCTTGGCTATCTCCTCATCCAGCTCTATCTGTTTCTGCTTCTTTTGAGGTTTCACAGATTCATCCATTTTTTCTTTGCCTTTCCTTTTGAGTTCAGCTTCACTTACTTCTTTTCTCTTCTGCTCTTGGCCACCTTCTTTGATTTCCACTCCCTTGGCCTTTTGAGTGGCTTTAGGAGTGTCATTTTTAGCTTTGACCAAGGTTTCTGCTATTTCTAATTCTTCCATGGATAGCCTTGTTTCTGTTGCTATCTTTTCTGTTACTACTGCTGATTCTGCCATTTCTGCTTCAGATTTTTTTACTGCTGCTAGGCCTATTTCTGCTGCTACCTTAAAGGTTTCTGCTTCTCTGTTAATTTCTGCTTCTGCACCCATCTCCCCCTCAAATTTATATTCCATCCCATCCTTACTTTGTTTTGCAGTTTCAGCTTCAGTCTCCCCCTTTTTGGAAGTATCATGATCAATGTTCCTCTTCTTCTTCTTGTGCACTAACTTTTGAACCATTTTCTTGAGGTTGTGAATTTGCACTTGTTGTGACAAAATAACCTGTTGCATCTCCTCTATTTCCTTGCCCTGAGACATGACATCCACATTGATGTTTGCTATGGTTTCCATCAATTCATTGTACGTATATCTATCCTCACCTCCTTTAGGTGTGTTGACCACCCTGGAAGGATCCTTGGAAGTTTTAGTAGAAGTCTTCTGCCTAGTAGAAGCATCCTCTACCCCCTTGGTTTCTTGGCATCTGGGACCTTTGGATGATTGCTCACCCAATGTTTCCGTGGGGAAGGTCTTAAAGATGTTCACACTGTCCTGCCCTGCACTTTGTGCAAAGTCAGTAGTGTGAGCCTCACTGCCCACATGCTCTTCCTCCTCCTTATTAAGCACCTTCTTGGGGTTGGGAGACACCCCTGTGGTTTCCCTTTGGATATTCTCTGATGGAAAATGCTCCATCAGAGGGCTTTTAGGCTGTGGGGGTGAAGATACTAGAAGGGAAGGAACCTTCTGTACCTTTTTCCTTGTGTATGTATGAGTAATGGGTAATGTTGTCTTCTTTAGAAGGGACTGAGGGATATGCTTTGTAGTGGAAGGTGTGGGTAGGTCATCAGTGGGTTGGTCTAATGTGGGCTTTGACCCTGATGCCTCACCTTGAGAGTGGGACACAACCATCATTGTAGAGAACAATGGTGTGTCTAGACCTGAGAAGTCCTTACTGGGCCTCTTCATATTTGAGAACACTTTCCCCTTTGGGAGTTTTGGTACATATACCTCCTTGAAGGTAGGTAAATCCGTCAATTCCTTATTAAGTACTTCTTGTACAAACCTTGGATACATATAAAAGCTTTTTGATTTGGTATCCAGGTTTGACATTAAATCGTTTAAGATCATTTGAGAGAAATTAAACTTTCTAGAGGTCGCTAAGCAGACCAAAGCATAGGCTATGGTGCTGCTGAACTCACTCCAACCAGTTGTTTTTCTTGAAATGCAGTGTTGTTTGGTATTAACAAAGAATCGCCACTGAGGTGAAAATCTGTTTTTGAAAAACTTATATACATCAGTGGGACCTTCATACCCCATACGACTAAGAACTTGGAAGAGATCTTCCTTAGGAAGAGAGGTAATACATGAGGCATCATCTAAGCGTAGATGGATGTGAATACACTCTTCTGAGATGGTCAGGGGTTTATCACACACCCTTGTTTTGATGACCTGAGTGCCATCTTCAGTATGGATGGTAGCATTTGCCCAAAATTGTCGTAGATGTTCCACACAGATTGTGGGATTGACAATGAGGGCATAGGCAATGTGTGACGATTTGAGGAAATCCACAATCGGATGAAAACCTTCAGCCTGTTTGGGTTTTTGCAGCATAGCAACCTCATTGTGTTCATCAAAGAATTCTAGTCCTGCCATCGTTCTGATTGATTCTAGGGTTCGAATCGCCACTAGGGTTTACACTGGGAAGCAAGAAATCGAGAGAGAGAGAAAGAGTAGCAATGGAAGTTCAAAGATTCGTTTGTATTTTGGCGGTCACAAAGGGTATTTATACGTGGAGGGTTTCAGTTAGAAGCAGTACTAAGTACCCTAGCAGTTTTAACATGCTCGCATCATTAACTCATATTAGCAGTAGTAACACATACTTGGCAGTATTAACACAGACTAGAAGTATTAACACAGACTACCAGTATTAACACATACCAGCAGTAGTAACACTGATTAGCAGTAGAAATAAGGCAAGCAGTAGTAATTTTTGCACTGGCAGTATAAACCACCTAGCAGTAGTAACCATACTTAACCATATTGGAACTGACATCATGAGTAATATACAGAGTAGTATTAACTGAACTAGAAGTACTAAGTATTCAGTTGAAGCAATCTGAAACACTTAAACACACAAGGTTAGCAGCACCATGCACAATATAAAAGGAGAAAGTAAGCAGGAAGGAATCTATACAAGTACATGAGTCAAAAGATAATAGGCTTATTCAGAGTTTATCATGCCCACACTTGTGACCAAAAATGTGAATCTACCCACATCAAAAGATTTAGTGAATAGATAAGCAAATTGGTTACTTGTATGGACTTTCACAACCTGAATTAGCTTCTTTTCATTACAGTCTCTGATAAAATGGTACCTGATTTCAATATGCTTTGTTTTGGAGTGCTTGACTGGATTATTAACAATGCTAATAGCACTGTTATTGTCTATGAAGATTGGAGTGTGAAGAAAAGTCATACCATAGTCCAACATTTGACTCTGAATCCAGAGTACTTGTGAACAGCAGCTTGCAGCAGCTATATACTCTACTTCTG
The DNA here is from genome assembly GCA_954870635.1 of Arctium minus. Classification (NCBI taxonomy): domain Eukaryota; kingdom Viridiplantae; phylum Streptophyta; class Magnoliopsida; order Asterales; family Asteraceae; genus Arctium; species Arctium minus. The sequence goes on along the minus strand of OX941080.1, from coordinate 113,291,409 downwards.
TTGTAGAGGTGGACACTGTGGTTTGTTTCTTGCACTGCCATGACACTAGTCTTGCACCCAAAAACTGACATCCCCCTGAAATTGACTTTCTATCCAAATTCACACCACCCAAATCACTGTCTGAATAAGCAAGTAGGTCAAATGGTGAGTCATAAGGATACCAAAGACCTAATCTAGGTTGGCCTTTGAGATATCTGAATATCCTCTTGACTGCTTGAAAGTGTAACTGCTTAGGCCTTACTTGAAATCTTGCACACACACAAACAGGAAACATGATATCTGGTCTTGAAGTAGTGAGATACATTAGGGAGCCAATCATGGATCTATAGTGATGAGCATCCACATCCTCCCCCTCAAGATCTGCAGTGATCTGTTTATGTGTCTCCATGGGTGTGCTTACAGGCTTTGAATCTGAGAATCCAAACTTAGTAAGAATGTCCTGCACATACTTGGATTGGCTTAGAAATATCCCATCTTTCTTCTGCTTAACTTGTAGCCCAAGGAAGAAAGTAAGTTCACCCATAGAACTCATCTTGAATCTCTTGTGCATCAAATCTTCAAAATCTCTGGACATTTGATCTTTTGTGGATCCAAAGATAATATCATCCACATAGATTTGCACTATTAGGATGTGCTTCTTCTTCCTCTGAATGAACAGAGTCTTGTCTATGATTCCTCTTTGAAAACCATTTTCCAAGAGATAGGTAGACAAAGTGTCATACCATGCCCTTGGTGCTTGATGTAGCCCATACTGTGCCTTCTTCAATTTGTATACTTTGTTAGGATAATTTGGATTCTCAAACCCTGGAGGCTGACAGACATACACTTCTTCTTCAATTCTCCCATACAGGAAAGCACTCTTTACATCCAATTGGTAGACCCTGAACTTCATGAAAGAAGCATAGCCTAAAAATAGCCTGATTGCCTCAATCCTGGCCACTGGTGCAAATACCTCTTCATAATCAATTCCCTCTTCTTAAGTATACCCTTGTGCCACTAATCTGGCCTTGTTCTTTATTACTATCCCTCTCTCATCTTTCTTGTTCCTGAAGATCCATTTAGTGCCTATAGCTCTGTGTCCTTTTGGAAGGTCAACCAAATCCCATACATCCTGCAACACAAACTATAGTAGCTCCTCTTTCATTGCTTCTATCCAGCTTGGATCCTTCATTGCATCAAATGCCTTTTTGGGTTCAACCTGTGATAGAAAGCAAGATAGTAATCCTGATTGTATGTCCTTCAATCCTCCCAACTTGCTTTGATTCCTTGTGATTATAGGAGAATTGATGTCACCAAACACCAATTGAGGAGGATGATTTTTCTGAACTCTTGTTTGATAAAAAACCTCTTCATTAATATCTGCTTCCAGATTAGAGTCATTCTTTTCAGGAGTGCTGCCACCAAAAACTGAAAAGTTATCGTCATCTGTGTCATCTTCATTAATATCTGCTTCCAGATTAGAGTCATTCTTTACAGGGTTGATCTTCCTTTTCACCTCTGTCCTCTTCATTCTGAGCTGGTTCAGTGTCCTTTGAATCTGAAGTATCTTTCTTATCTTGGTCACATAATTCAACAGGATCAGCAGTAGGTGTTGGGAACAGCACAAACTCTTGTCTTTGTACTTGTACCTTTTCTGTCTCTGTTCCTGCATTATGCTCATTACTGAAACCCAAACAATTAGATAGTGAATCAATGTCAAATAGCCAATCAGGACCTGAACCAAGTGGATTTGGTGTGTTCTCATTGCATTTGACATTGTCACTTTCCTCAATAATCCTAGAAGAGGTGTTGAAAACTCTGTAGGCCTTACTTTGAGATGAATATCCAACAAGAAACCTGTTAGGTCTGATTTTATAGTAATCATTGTATTTATAGGGCTTGGTCAAATACTGTGTTTAGAGTCATACTGTGTTGTATTTGACCAATGGTATTTAAGTCCCTTTGGTCTTGGTTTGGTGTAAGAATCTCACGTACATTATCAATATACTCTTACTTTGCGCTTCCTTGCTCTCTCTCTCTCTCTACTTTCTCTCTCTAAAGATTTAGAGATCTTGGTTTTACAATTGGTATCAGAGCGGCTGACCCAAATCCTGCAATAGGGTCAGATAGAAAGTTACGTTTACGGCATGTTCTTTACTTAATAAACTTTTTGATCAAAAGATACCAAAGTGCACAAGCTTAAAAGATGCCAAAGAGCACACTCATGTGAAGATGCCAATGTGCACAATGCTAAAGATGCCAATGAGCACACATCTCATGACATTTGGTGATATGTTTGAGTTGCGATAAACCTATAAATTTGTGAAAATCTTAATTTTTGATGGATTAGTGTGAGTACATGCAAAGTCCTCTATAATATTTTTAGAATTGCATTTTCTTGAAACTAATCGAAGATTCGCATGTGAGCACACTGAATAGATTGCTGGAAGTTTTTGAAACTGAACATGTTTTAACTTGATATGCAACGAAACTTGTTTCTGTATCCAACAACATATGTTTGATTTCAAATGATTGATAAATCGGTGATATTTTACTAAGTAGACTTTTATTTGTTTAGTGTTTAAAATTTTATATGTTTAGTTGTTTCAAAATTTACATTCAGTATATTTTTCTTTTTACATTAATATTTGATCATTGTGTTCTCATAAATATATTTTAATGGGTTTATGTATTATTCAAGGGGGAGTGAACAAAGAGATTATTTTTCAAAGATTATATCTGTTTTTTGAGGGGGAGTTTCTGATTTTCTTTATATGAATGTTAATTTGAATTGTCACATCTAGTGCATTTGTGTAGGGGGAGTCAAAGAGCTTCAAAAGGTAACATTTTTTCTGAGTTTAAGTCAGCTTTACGCATTCCGTTGGTCACGCAAACCTTGTTTTGCGTACCCTTCATGAAACGCAAACCTTGGTTTGCGCATCCAACATGAAGCGCAAACCTCCCTGTTTTCTCTGTTTCTTTGTTTTTGCAGATCTTACGCTGTCTCGTCTCCAACATTTGCATGACCAAGTTGATCAAGATCATCAAGGTCATGAGGGGGAGAAGTCAAGATGAAGTTAAAGAGACAAAGAGCTCAAAAGTTTATCTGTTGATCAAGATTCGCTCAAAGATTATATTCTCTCAGCTATATCAATTCTTTTGCCGTTTTTGCTCCGAACATCACAGTTCATTCAAGATCATTCAAAAGAGGTGTATCGTATAGAGCTCAAGCAGCAAAGACATTTTTATTCTGAAAGATGCTGAGAAGAATTTTTTCCTTTAAAAGTCAGAAAGCTTCTCGAAGTCGCTTTGTTGGTCCGTACTGTTATAGAAGACAATTTTTGAAGACCAAAGCGCCAATGATTACTAAAGGGGAGATTGTTAGGTCTGATTTTATAGTAATCATTGTATTTATAGGGCTTGGTCAAATACTGTGTTTAGAGTCATACTGTGTTGTATTTGACCAAGGGTATTTAAGTCCCTTTGGTCTTGGTTTGGTGTACGAATCTCACGCACATTATCAATATACTCTTACTTTGCGCATCCTTGTTACTCTCTCTCTACTTTCTCTCTCTAGGATTCATAAGATCTTGGACTTTCAATTAATTAATTTTTAGCGTAAAGTAAATTGATGTATTAAAATGTGAGTGCCAAGGTTTCAAAACAAAGGCTCTAAGGGGACTTAAATACCCCTAGCCTTTACAAAACAAATAGAACATTAAGAACAGACAGACTAGAAAATAAATACAATGATTACTATAAAAACAGATCTAACAATCTCCCCCTTAGTAATCATTGGCGCCGTGGTCTTCAAAAACAGCATAGACCAACCAGGCGACTTTGGAGAATCACTGATGCTCTTCTCTTTGACGAAGTCGATTCAAACCAACTTAAACTTCCAGTCGTCTTAGAGTTGAGCGGAGATTCAATCTCTCTTGAATTGAATCTAAAGTCTTCTGTAGAAGTCGGATTTCATCATTATCAACCAGGAATGCATTTTCTCTTGTTTCCAAAAATCTTCTTTTGGCCTCCTTCAGACGTTGCTCCAGCTGAAGCTTGATCACCTTTAAGGTTCCATCGGAGTAATGTGCAATTTCTTCAAACCTGAGAAAGCATTTTTCATTAGAGCCATTCTTGTACACAACTCCATATGGATCTTCAACAATGGTGAGAATAGGATAAGACTCTAAGTTCGGTAAGCTTCGGTTGGGCCTGAGAAGATTAATAACCGGCTGAAAACTTTCGACGGCCATCTGAAAATAAAAAACTCGGAAGAATCAGATTTGTCGTCGTATGAATCTTTTAATGACGAACAAATCTTGTGAAATATCCTGTGATCTATGATACAGATTCCTGAAGTGATCATTTAAGAATTCAATATCATCTATAGAAAGGTCAGTGAAGTCTGCCTCTGAAAATTTATACCACTTGCAGTCTCTTCTTTCAACTTCAAAATCAGGATACCAGATATTCACAAACTTGTTGATTGTGACACTGATGACTCGAACAATCAAGTGTTGAGAAGACACGGCACTATTCCTTTTGCGATGGCACTTAATGAACATTAAGTATTCATATTGATAGGCATCTGACTCTTTCTCTACTCCAAGGATTGCATAGATGTTAATCGGCCTTCAACCAAGATCTCTAAATCTTTAGACAGAGAAAGTAGAGAGAGAGAGAGATCAAGGAAGCGCAAAGTAAGAGTATATTGATAATGTACGTGAGATTCTTACACCAAACCAATACCAAAGGGACTTAAATACCCTTGGTCAAATACAACACAGTATGACTCTAAACACAGTATTTGACCAAGCCCTATAAATACAATGATTACTATAAAATCAGACCTAACAATCTCCCCCTTAGTAATCATTGGCGCTTTGATATCCCGATCAGCTTGATAAGCAGACAACTCTTCATGTGTGTACTCTTTAGTAGACTTGTATAATCCAGAAGCCAATTTGGGTTTGTAGAACGGTCCTTCAGATAAAATGGTCATCATGTCATTTCCATTATTTTGTCGTTCAATAAAGTTCAGGAACCGATCTTGCCACTGTGTAAACTCGTTTTCATCGATTAGTACCGGTGGACGATTTTCTGTACCCAATGACATCATAATGTCATTTTTGTAGAACTGAGCTTGGAAAGCAAACTTGGCAGAATCCAAAGATGACAAAAAAAAATTCCCAATGACATCATAATGTCATTTTCTGTACCCATTTTTTTTTTAAATCTAAGTCAGGGAGACGCACAAACTATATGTTTGCGTTTCAAGAGAGAACCGCGAACTGAAATTTGCGTTTGCTTAGAGAAACACAAGATGAAGCTTTACGTGAGAAGACTTTTCGGGTGAGGTGAGAAGAGCAAAGTAAGCTTTGCGTTTGGCGAGAGAAGCACAAAGAATACTTTGCGTGTTAAGACACGGCTTTGCGTGTGAAGACTGAAACGCAAACTGGAACTTTGCGTGTGAATACTGAAGCGCAAAAAATGCTTTGCGTGTGAAGAAGGAAGCGCAAAGTAGACTTTGCATATGTAGAGGGGTGCGCAAAGTAGACTTTGCGGGTTGAACTTGAAGCGCGAAGTAGAGTTTTTCGAGTGAAGTGAGATGTGCAAATAAGAACTTCTCGTATACGGAGTGATACGCAAAAGTAGCTTTGCGTTTCCAATGTGAACCGAAAACCTGAAAATTCACTAACACCCGATTAGTCGAACAATGAACTAGCGCAAATCAATATGAATGATGCGCAAACCATATGAATGAAGCGCATACCACAGAAACTCGAATATAACATGTAAAATCGAATGAAAACAAGAAATTTATGCATGAAAAACACACACTGATTATCGAAAACACCTTTTTAACACAATTCAAACAACAATTTCGATTAAAAAACTCTAAAACTCAAAATCTTCGATGAAACAGTACGTGAACTCGTTTTTCCAGAAAATTTCAATTTCACAAAAACGATGATCTAAATCAGTTTTTCTTGAAAAACAACCTGAAACAAATGTGATCGATTATCAAAAACGAAACTAATGAGACCAAAATCAACATAATTCGATCACAAACACATCCAAATTTTATGAGAAATCAAGAAAACGAGATTTTCTTGAAAAATTCAAGAAAATCGATAAAATTTTCGATTTCAATCAACAATTCAGATTCAGAAAATGCAATCTCTCAATCCTCTCAAGATTTAGTTTGCTCTGATACCAATTGTAAGTCCAAGATCTTATGAATCCTAGAGAGAGAAAGTAGAGAGAGAGTAACAAGGATGCGCAAAGTAAGAGTATATTGATAATGTGCATGAGATTCGTACACCAAACCAAGACCAAAGGGACTTAAATACCCTTGGTCAAATACAACACAGTATGACTCTAAACACGGTATTTGACCAAGCCCAATAAATACAATGATTACTATAAAATCAGACCTAACAAAACCCATCCTCAGTTTTGCTATCAAACTTGCCTGGGTGAGTTTTGGTATTGAGAATTGTGCAAGGACACCCAAATGGTTTGAAAATTCCAATAAAAGGTTTCTTCTTTTTAAAAAGCTCATAAGGTGTCTTGTCTTGGGATTTCATTACTAGAACTTTGTTTTGAACATAGCAGGCAGTATTAACTGCTTCTGCCCAAAAAGTAATTGGAAGTTTTGAATCTGCCAACAGAGATCTAGCAGCTTCTATCAGAGTCCTATTTCTTCTTTCAGCAACACCATTCTGTTGAGGAGTCCAAGGAGCACTGTATTGTCTCTCAATGCCTTTTTCCTCACAGAAGCTGTTTAGGTCATTGTTTTTAAATTCAGTTCCATTATCAGACCTGATGACTTTAACTCTTAGATTTGTTTGGTTTTCAACTCTAAGAACAAAGGATTTGATCAGTCCACTTGTCTCATCCTTAGTCCTTAGAAAATAGACCCATGTGAATCTAGAGAAATCATCAACAATAACCAAGCAGTAGGATTTCTTACCAATACTCATCACATTTGTAGAACCAAACATATCCATATACAGTAAATTAAGAGGTGAAGAGATTGTATTTATCTCTTTGGACTTATGAGAAGTTTTGTGTTGTTTGCCTTTAAGACATGCAACACAATGATCATCACATGAAAATACCTTTTGTGGCAAACCTCTTATAAGGTTGTTTTTCACAAGTTTGTTCATTGTTTTAAAGTTCATGTGACACATCCTTCTGTGCCAAAGAGATGATTCATCCAATGAAGCTTTTGAAAATAAATAATTTAAAGATGAATCAGAAGCTACACTCTCCAAGTCTAAGAAATAAACATTGTCCTTTCTAGGAGTTCTAAGTAGTATCATACTTTCATCAACTACCTTGAACCTTGGAGCAAGGATAATACATTCAATATCATTGAATAATATGCTATGTTTCTTGTCACAGACCTGCGATACACTTAACAGGTTGTATCTCAATTGCTCAACATAGTATACATCCTCAAAGGTCATCTTACCTTTTGACACATTACCTTTTCCATGTTACCTGTCATGTGCCTGGAACAACCACTATCAACATGCCAAATGCTCCTTCCCTTGAACTGTTGGTTGTCCTGCACATATAATAAAGCAGTTAGTTTTTAATAGGAACCCAAGCCAAAGTGGTCTTGGGTTTCCCATTCTCATCAACATATTCATATTCAGACTTGATGAGATTATCAAACTGAGGAATCTTATTGCTTGAATACTTTGTCAGAAGAATGGGCCTGTCACTGGAAGCAGTACTAACTTGATTGGCAGTACTAACTTTGTTAGCAGTACTAACATCATTAGCAGTACTAATTTTGTTAGCAGTACTAACTGGGTTAGCAGTAGTATTACTTGCAGCAGTACTATTTCTGTCAGCAGTACTATTTGAAGTAGCAGTACTAACAGATTTCTTTACTTTTGGAACCCAAACCTGGACAAAGTTGTTTGCTTTCTTTTTCTTTAAGTTACTCCTTGGCTTATTTGGAGTATTTTTTCTTTGAATTAGCAAACTTATTCTGAGCATGAGATTTTATAGGTGCCCTTCTCACATTCTCAGCCATATGATTCCTTATTTGCTTCCTATAACCAACCGGATTTTGTATATTTCTTTGAAAAGTGATCCTTTGGTTAATAGGATTGAAATAACAGTGTTTGGCTAGATGATTTAACTTGCCACAGATAAAACAAGGCTTTGGTCTGTTAATTTTTCTCAGATCAATTCCTTGTTTTAAAGCCCACTGATTATTTCTGTTCCTTTGATTTCCCCTTGTTTTATCATGTTGTTGGGGTTGATTCTGTTTACAAATACAGGGATTAACAACACTGGTTTGCATGTAATGGACTCCCTGTACCTTTCCCTTCCTTCTCTTATAACTTTCAGCCTTTTCACTCTTTACAAAAGGTTTACCCCCCCCCCCCTTCATTAGTAAGGATATGATTTTCTATAGGAATTTCTTTAAAGTCATCCTTATTCTTACCCTTAGTGGTCTCTTCTTCAACCTCTTCCTCAATCATTACACTGTCAAGAGGATCTACATCTGTGGCTCCTGCAGGTAAGTCTATTTTCTCTTGTCTTTCTAAGAGGTCTGAAGTGGGAGGGATATAATTATTGTTATAGGGTGGAGGGGTACTGTTGTATCCTAAACCTCTTTTCAGGTTGTCATGGACTTGAGATTTTAGAAGTGAGTCCATTGCTTTAGAGGCATTGGAAAACTTCTCAATGTCTAGCTTGGCTTTCTCAAAATCACTCCTTATCTTCTCACATTCCTCTTCAGACTTTTTAAGCTTAAGCTCTAACTGATTATTTTCCCACTTCCAGTAGTTAGTATCATATGTGTGTTGAAGTTCATTGGCTTTGTATGCCTTAATCTGTTCTTCCAAATTCTCAACAATCACAACATACTCTCTTCTATCTTTCTCTAACCTTTTTAGGTCATCACACATGCTTTGATTGTGATCCCTGTACTTTTTAACAACTTCTATGCAAGATTTTGAGCAAATGTTAGATTTTACCTCTGTGGGAATATCAGTGCTTGCTGACTCTGAAACTTTAGCCATTAAAGCTTGATTCTGAACTGCTTCTTCTGCTTGATCACTCCAATCAAATCCCATTCCTTCTTGGGAAACAAGAGCTTGAGAAGAGTTCCTGTTGTTGAAGCTAGTGGACTGTGATGGTTGATGGTTGCTAGTATGCTGTTGAGGCATTCCACTTCTACATTCTCTTGCAAAGTGCCCCAGCTTGTGACACTTGTAACATTCAACCTTGGATTTATCAAATCCAACCCTATCTTCTCTTTTCTGAGCAAATTTGTTCCTTCCAGTTATTTTGATGAATCTTTTTACCCTTATTGTGAGCATAACCATATGCCACTTGATATCTATCTATTCTAGATCATCAACATTTATCTGTTTTAAGTCATCATTAATTAGAGTGGAATTAGCATGACTGGCTAGAAAAGCTTCTAAAACTGAGTCATTAGATCCATCTTGCTTTGATCCATAGGTAGCACTAACTGATTCTATATTTGCAGTAGAATCAGTAGAAGATGATAAAAGAGCAGCATTGTATGAGTATCCAGAGGGCCTCTTCTTTGCTTCTACTTCTGCTTCAAACACCCTAAGGTCATTATAGAGGTCATCCAGTTCCTTGTCCTCCAGTTGGTCATTCTGTCTGAAAGAGACAATGTACATAGTTCATTCATCACCAAGAGATCTGAGAAATTTTCTGTTGACATCATCTTGATCTATCTGGACACCAACAGTAACCAATTCACCAATTAACTTATTAAATCTATCAAAATTTTGAGTCATGGACTCATTCTTTGTAGACATGAAGTTTTCATATTGCTGCTTCAAGATGGCCTTCTGATTTCTCTTGGTACTTTTGGTACCAGAAAATCTTTTCTCCAGTGCATTCCATAGAATTTGTGCATCTGTGCAGTTGTAGAACTGGTGTTGGTACTCATTAGGTATATCTAAGAGCAGAGTGCTCAAGGCTTTCATCTTTGTCTGCCTCATATTTCTTTCTCCATCAGTCTTTGGTGGAGGTCTCTTGCCATCTGCATCCATCTTTCCTCCATCAGAGGGACCATTCTCAATGATGTCCCACATTGAGAAGTCTGTGAGAAGAATATATTGCTTGATTCTGATTTTCCACATGTCAAACTCATTGGGTTTGAGCATGGGAACCTTTGATACCAAAACGCTGTCACTTAAACTGTCCATGATTATAGGTTTCTGAGTTTTCTAGCTCTGATACCACTTGTCAAGATCGAAAAATTCTAATGAAGAATTTAATTAACACACTCAGAAACAATGTTAAAGAAGTTGCGGAAAAACACTTTAACACTCAATCAATGAAACAGTACTTGAATGCAAATCACAAGTTATATTGATTAACTTAATGATTACAAACTCAACCTCAATCTGTTGAACAGGCTCAACAGACGTTCTGAACTTCTCTAAAGAAAGGATTACGATGAATCTTGAGGTTAATTCTCACTAAAACGTATATTGAAATTCTATCAAAAGTCTATACTAAACTATGCCTTCTATACAGTATATATACGAGACAGATTACAAGATAATTATAAAAGAAAATTTAATCTTCATGATCCAGTCCATAATTATCTTCAAATCTCCTTGATTTTCGCATCATTCCATCATTATCTTCTCAGCAACTTTATTCTTCATAAGCAACATTAATTCTCCCAGCAGCATTAACCTTCTCAGCAGTATTAACCTTTTCTTGCAGTACTAACATGCTAACAGTATTAACTTGTCTAGCAGTAGTAAGTTCCTTCAGCAGTATTAATTACACAAGAAGTAGTATCTGGTAGTATTAATCATCCTTAGCTCATTTCAGACCCAACAGATTACATCACAAATACCAAATCGACAATGACATGAAAAACCTAAGAACAACTTAAAGGGTTTTACCTATGTTTATAAAATCAAAGACGTGCTTTATTAAGTTCGGAGAGGTCTTAGAAGTATCAGGAATATGTTTCTCGGGACCTTCAACCATCTTCAACAAGCTCTTTAACTCCTCTATAACTAGGGGTGTAAATGAGACGAGACAACTCGCGAGCTACTCGAGATCGACTCGGTCAACACTCGACTCGAATAGGCTTGACTCGAACTCGAGCTCGACTTGACATACTAACAAGTCGAGTCAAGCGACCTGATACTCGAGTCGATAAGATTGTGAGATACTCGAATATATATTATATATATAATTAATTTATATTATAATTTATAAAGTATAATGTAAAAAAAAAACTCTAAAAAAGGAGGTAATGAGAAGATAGACTTTCTCCCATCCCACATCGGTCCCTTAACTCCTTTTTGACTCTTTACTCTAGTATATATATATATATATATATATATATATATATATATATATATATGGGTAGACCTCCACCATTTTCTTTGCAATTCTTCTAATAGTGGCTTGAGCCTCTTTGCTTGAGCTAGTGAAAAGGTTTTATAGGAGCACACTATCAAAATAGGTGCACCTTCTTTTTATTTAAGTGTGTATATGTTTGTTTTTAATTTTAACTTGATGAACATAAACAAACACGAACATACCTATTTCCCTAACGAATGAATATAAACACTAGTTCAAGTTCGAGCTTGGGAATTTGTTCGAGTTCGAGCTTGAGAATTGGTTCGAGCTTGATTCGAGTTCGAGCTTTGATTCGAGCTTGAAACGAGTTCGAGCTCGTGTTTGATCTTGCTTCGAGCTTTGATTCGAGCTTGAAACGAGTTCGAGTTCGAGCTTGGGAATTGGTTATTGAGTCGAGTTCGAGCTTGGATTTTCACTACTCGTGAACTTTCGAGTCGAGTTCGACCTTGAGAATTTTGTTTCGAGTTCGAGTCGAGTTTACTGATACTCGAGCTCGACTCGCATAATTTACACCCCTATCTATAACCATTCACCTGGAGATACATGTTTCATATCTTATGATTTCAGAGTTGAAAACAAAATGAAAAAACTAACATTTAAAGATGAAATCTACAACTAAGAGGCCCACCTTGCGAAAATAGAAGACGGTTGAACAATTTTTAGGAAGACATACAGTTGCTTGTCGATTTAAATTTGGAATGGAGATGAGAGATTTGGGGATGTGCGAGTATGTTAAAATATTCTGATTTCAATTTTGGATGGGCGCCTATTTCTTCGCTTTGTTCAATTTTGAATTTGAATTTGGTCTAACTCTGGAAAACCTCCAAAAGCTAAAGCATGGAACAGTTTTGGGAAGATAAACAATAGCCCTTTTAGGTAACCATTGACAAAGTGATACAGGTGGAACTTTATCATACAATCCATGCATTGAAAATTTGTACATTATGCTTTATAAAATGTAATTAAGAGTTTTTTTGAAATTGTAGCCTAAATTGGTTGTAACTTATGCTTCAATGGTTATAATTAAGAGTTTTTCCTAAATGCATATTAAGGTAGTATACGTATATCCAGATTCTCATTTACATATTTATAAGAGAAATCGACAATTACATGTGGTTATAACCGTTAATGGATAAGATTGAAGAGCAGTTGCAATCGAATAAGAGTTACAGGTCCAAAGTCTGACTCCAAACACTCGAGCTCATACTCTAAAGTCCAACTCTAAATCCAAGTACCCGAATCCTAACTCTGAAGTCCAAGTCTGAAACACTCTTAAGTATGACTCTATAATCCAGAGTTCCAGACGTAGTCAATTTCACAGACCCCAAGTCTGGATGTAAAGACCCCATGTCTGGATTCACAGTCCAAACTTCAAACTTAGCCAATTTCCAAAGTAACTTCAGAATCATATCTCTTATTACACTAACCAAACTTATATTTAGTGAAATTTTCACTAAGGATCAAATATCTGATTACACTACTTTGCCCCTTGGAACCCCGCTAGGGGCGCGACCCCCTTGACCCCGCCTTATGGCAATCTAAGGGGCTACATTTGTGGGCATGCACACCACACTTCCTAACTCACTTATGTTTGCCTTATCACTTTAATCGATCTCAAGTAAATCACACCAAAAAGATTGATGACACTAAAATGACCAACAACCAATATTTATGTTCTTCAATTATTGGTTTATTGAATGATATTCGTGATCTCATGTGTATGTTAAGAGAGATAATAAGAGGCACCTTGACTAAGCAAGCTAACAAATCCACCATATGAGGATATTCCTGAGAAAATACATGCTAAACTAAGGGGGTGTTTGGTTCATGGATTTTGAAGAAATAAACACAACATCACACTTCAACTTCCTACTATGAAGGTCTGGTTCAATTCTTGAACCATACGCTATCTCAGTAGAAATTTTACTTGAACCAACTGGTCTCCATATTACCATATCAGTTAAAGAGGAAGCAACAATACCTTATTCTACTGCTGCAGTTGGTGTTGAAATTGCATCCTTTGTGCCAGTAGCAACATTCTTGACACATCTGCCATGATACACTATCTGCTACATTATTCTCTCTTCCTATTTCGCTTGATGCTGCTGTGTTACTTTACCAATCAAGGAACATTAGAATTTCTTTTGCCAAGATAGGATTCTCATCGTTTAAGGCTTATCCATCTGTTTTTCACCGTCTCATTAATAAAGTCTAACAGGAGTGAAATTTGAATTCCTTTTGACATCTAATATAACCCCTCTTAAATTCAAGGTGGCGTTTGGTTGACAGAATGAAATATGTCGGAATTGGAAGCTGAAGAAATTGGATGCGAGTATTCTCAAATACTACTATATTCTAGTGGTGTTTTACACATCTCACATTGATGAGTGAATATAAGACTGGAGAATGAAGATATACCTGTAGAAACACGGAGATTTAGATTTTGATAAATTAAAGTATTACTTGGCTAAATATTCTTTTTGGCCGATCCCTATTTTTGTTAAAAAAAAACCATTTATATAAGCAAATAAATCGATAGATAAATGTATACAAATCATCATATTTCATCAATTTATACAATATTATCAATGTTGAACCTTGATGTCTTTTTATTATCTCACAAGTCACAAGAAGATTTAATTATTTTCAAATCTTGAATTGTGATGTTATTTGGTTATCCCACATTGATAGAAAGAAAATAAATTTGGAAGAATGGATGAGTATGTAAAAGTTGAATGAGATGTATTATTTGATTGTCCCATATCGACATAAAGACAATAGATTTGGAAGAAGATGTTAGTATATAAAAGCTGGATGAAATGTCTTATTTATTTATCCTACATCAGTAAAAAAAGATAGATTTGAAAGAAGAGGTTAGTATATAAAAGGTGGATGAGCTATCTTATTTGGTTAATCCACATCAGCGGAAAGATAATAAAGATGAGGTAAACAAAAGAAAAGACGGATAAGATGACTTACAAGTTTAAAAGTTTTTTTTTTTTTTTTGGTAAAGGAGTATCCTAGACCACTTTGGGCCCGGACTAATCTCCTGGAAAACAGGCCTATGGCCCGCGGGCATTCATCCCGTGGCCACAATGCTGCAAGTGGGACTCGAACCCGGGCAACCGCTATGAAGTCCCCAGGCTCTTACCACCACGCCACAATCTTGTGGTTTACAAGTTTAAAAGTTTGTGGCAACCTATGTGGTTGTCTCATTTTAGTCGACCTCTTTCGCTAAAATCAATTTTATAAAATATTAATTTTTATATGACTTTATTTATATAAAAAGAACAACCATAAATAATGAGATGACATTGTGAGATTTCAAGATTCTAAAATATGCATTGTGTTGTAGTTCAGTTATCCCACCTTGATGCGAGGTGCAAGATTGGAGAATGAAGATGACTATAAAAAACAAGGGTTGATTTTGATAATCAAAATTTTAGTTGGATAAATATGTTTTAGCTTACGATTGGAATCCCATAATAAATTAGCAAAAAGGTAGGATTTGGAAGAGAGGGTTGATATTGGCTGTCAACCCTCATTTTCCAAAAAAAAATTATACAGATATATATACAAATTAACCACTCATTGACACACATTAATTATTTTATATTGTATTCAATTAACTGTTAACTGAGGAATTATGTTTTATATATCTTATCTCAGTACATATATTTCCAGAAATAAATATCGCCACAACTGATGATGTGGCCTAACCAAGTTTGAGTATTATTATTTGGTTAAATTATCCCACATTACTATGAAGATGATAAACTTTAAAAATAGATGGTTATATATGAGTAGAAGTTGGCTTGAAAATTTTAAAAATAGGTTTGACTAAATATATTGGCCAACAATATTTTTTCAAAAAATCTATACATATATATTTTTATAATTTTTTTTAACTAAATCATCCATAAATCTATTTATATATATAAATAAAAACTTGAATAGGTGCCATGATACAACTAAATTTAAGAAATGAGGAAATAAAGTTTATAAACTTTTGAAATATGGTGAGTTTGTTAATCTCACATTGGAGAGAAAATTAAATTTTTAATGAAACACGTGAGTATTTATTGGCAATAGGAGATGATGTCAATTTGTAGCAACTTATAGGGTTAACTAATATTTGTCGAACCTTTTTATTGGAAAATGATTCCTCAAAACTTTCGTAACAACAATAATGATATGGGTGTATGACATGTTGTTTCATTCTAAATAATATAACAAAAAAGTTAATGTCAATATGTGTCAAACTCTGTGAGTATTTATTGGCAATAGGAGATGATGTCAATTTGTAGCAACTTATAGGGTTAACTAATATTTGTCGAACCTTTTTATTGGAAAATGATTCCTCAAAACTTTCGTAACAACAATAATGATATGGGTGTATGACATGTTGTTTCATTCTAAATAATATAACAAAAAAGTTAATGTCAATACGTGTCAAACTCTTTGTAACAATAAAAGGTTATATCAATACGTGAAAATAAACCACTTATGTATATACATTCTTCATTTTAAATTGTATCTCATTAATTATTAAGCAAAAATTATGTTTTATCTTAACTCGATCAAGTACTTCTTTAAAATATTTATCGCCACTAGTAATTATATATATTAGTTTACCACCATAGGGACGATGATGGGTTTTATCAGAAACACAGAGACCATCGTCTCATCGCCATCCATGGCGCGCCAGCGGATACCCATCTATTGGGATTCAACAATTTTGAGTTTTGGATTTTCTTAATAGAAGTTTGGGACAAACCCAAGAAATATAAACCACAAGAAGCTCATGGTAGACGAAAGATAGATAGATTGAAGATGAAAGACTGCTTGGATGGATATTTTGTCATGGAGAATGGTCATATCTGCTCTCGTACCATTCTTTGCTTCCATGAGCTATGCCTCGCAGAAATACATACATATTCCGTCTTCTTTATCAATTTATATGGGTATTATGGAATTGAGAGCCACATATCTTGATGAGAAGCTAACAAAATGGTGGGGCCTAAAACAGAGACCAACCGACACCCATCTTTTTCAACGAGACAACGACACCCACCTCCATACATACATACATACATGTCGGAGCCCCAAATCAACGGCGTCACCACCCCCACTTCTCCTTTTTTTTCGCCGCCGCCGTTTTCACCGATTTCAACTCATCTTATTTCTCGATTTCTACCCAATTAACACTTTCCCAAGATCTAAAAAAATGGATTTATCGAAATGGGTTTTTGTGATTTTCGTTATTTCCCTTTTCAAACCTCAAATCTCGATTAGGGTTTTCGTTATATATATGTAACCTTCAAAGAATTTCCAAATCCAACTCTGATTGGGTAGAGTGGGAATAGAGGTGGTTGTAGGAGATGTTGCTTGGAAGGAAGAGGTGCAGTGGATGGAGATGAAGATGGAAGGAAAAAGGGGGAGATGAGGAGGGTGACCGGTGATGGTACTTGGTCGAAGCAGGAGGATGGTCGTTGATGGTGTTTGGCCGGAGGTCTCAAAAAGTTCTTCACAGTTGTCCAATTTGGGGATGATCTCGATTTGTGAAGATGCAGCCGCCTCCACACACACACACACACACACACACACACCTATATATATATATATATATATATATATATATATGTGTGTGTGTGTGTGTGTGTGTGTGTGTGTGTAGGGTTGGGTTTAAATGAAAACTCATTTTTCATTGTGGACGTGAGGCCTAATCTTAGCCATTGATCAAATCTTAGAAACTAATCAATGATTAAAACATAATAACATTAATTAAGAAGTAATTAGGGACAAAACTGGAAATTTGAATCAACGCCTACCTTATTTGCTTTTTATTTTCTTTTTTAATTAAAAATCTTTTACCTCCTTAAAGTTTAAAATAAATTATCATAAAAATTACTAACATTTTAATCAAA
The DNA here is from genome assembly GCA_954870635.1 of Arctium minus. Classification (NCBI taxonomy): domain Eukaryota; kingdom Viridiplantae; phylum Streptophyta; class Magnoliopsida; order Asterales; family Asteraceae; genus Arctium; species Arctium minus. Next base: position 113,274,103 of record OX941080.1, on the reverse strand, counting down.
CAAATTACATAAAAAAACGAGAATTTCGTGCTCTTCGATATGACATCCATCTCGATATAGTTTTTTTTTTCATTTTAATCGTTTTTTACATGAAATGCTATATATGTGTTATATTCATTATTAATATGTATCCACGTCTCCAGGTGTCCACATTCGGTATGAATAACAGAGGTAAACGTTTATTCACTATTCATAATGAATAATACAGTATTCAGGATGAATAATACACGAATTCATGATTCATGTATTGTTCAGCATGAATCGTGTATTATTCACCCCGAATGTTGAATTATTAATCCTGAATGATACATTATTCATGATAAATAATATATGAATGACCCGTGAAGGTGTGGACACATGTCGCACTCTATTTTGTTTCCCGATTCACAACCGAAATTTCGTTTAATTCATTATGAATATGTATGCGCATCCCCTATAATATCCACGCATCGTAGACTTATACCAAGCTCAAATAGTTTGTACATAGTCTAAATTTCTAAATCTCACAACTTGGAGGACCATTTTTGTCAATTGGCCAAAGTGTTTATAAAACATAAGAATCTGATTTTCTTTTTTTCATTCTTACACGTATTCTTCAATTCACCATCATCTTCTATCTCTAGTTTCATCTTTCAAACCCTTGTACATCTCTCTAGAAATTAAGGTTGATCCTTGAAGCTTTTGAGAAACCAAATTGGAGAAATGATCTACTCAACGAGAGCTACATGTAGGTACCATTCGTTTTTAGTTATCTTCAAATTTTTGTTTATGGGTTTTGAGGTTTTGTAACCCTTTTGTGAAAATCTTGATGTATTAGGTTGAAGGAACCTTAGGAGTTGATTTCCTTAAGGATTTCTAGATGTAAAGATTGATAAATGGTGGTATTAGGTTCATCATATGTTAGTAATATTAAATTTGGAGTTTTGGTTAACTTTTGGTATCAAAAGTGGGCAAAGGAATGGAACCATTAAATGGTTTTGAGCTTCAATGTTTATTGCCCACAAGGTGTTTGATAAAATGCCTAAACCATTTTTTTTATAATTCTGTGAATTTTTAGCTTTCTGTCACTGTTTTCAAATATTCGTATAAAATTAACCGTAAGTCTAAATAAGCTCAAATTTTACAGAAGAAAAGGTTTTTCTGTCCTCTACAACTTTGTAGTTTACACCGAGACCTGAATCTAAGTCCATTTTGCTCAAAAACACAGTTTTTAGATGCTGGTCTGCAGCTACTCGAAAATTCTGTTGTTGTTCTTATTTATTTGTAGCAAATAGACCGTACTTCAATCATCATGAGTCCAATTGTTATGGAATCCCGAGAGGTGTAGTTACAACCTTGTTTATAAAGGAACGACTAAATCATATTCTAATTAGGTGTTAAATGTGTATTCAATATGACTTAGGGTCGCGTATGATTTAGGATATGAGCTAAGTCTTGGTGGAAGCATTTTAAGCACTTTTTGGATATCAGGTATGGATTTCCTATTTCATTCTATACGAGGATAATCCCTTGATAACATTATCCATTCCATGATTAAATCATGACACTACAAAAGTAAGTGCATGTAATTCGAATCCGAAATTCCTTTATTATATTGAAATACGATATTGCTTTGTACAACAACATTCCTATGATTTTGTGCCTACTTTATGAATTTCTTTTGGAAAAAAAACGATACTTTGAAAGTATTCATGTTCATTCAACTATTATTCTTATGTGAGGTTTGAAAAGTCATTTTAGACTTTAGTTGAACGATTTTGATATTGAACATTCTTTCAACAATATTTTAAACCATAAAGGTTGTTTGATAGATTTCATGGTTGTTATTTTTTTTCAACTTTCATGATTCTCACTTGATATTATAATTTTATATGACACAGTGGTCAGGGCATAGATCATTGTGACGCTATGTGGTGCTCGTAAACTACAGTGTCCCCATACTGGTGCTCTATAGTGTGAGCTTTACCTAGGCATGGGTGGGGACGTATGGACTGGTCCTAGGATATGCGCATTATGATACACATTCGTTGCGTACGGGAATGGATGTGTGTACCCGCACTTCATCCCACAACCCATGTGGACTGATCCTCCCGTGGGATTTATGACACATTGAGGGTTTCATCCGTTGAATCCTCTTTGTGATTATGAACTGGAAACCGGTCTTGTAATTTATTTTTATACGATGCCTTACGACATTTTTTATTTAAAAATATTTTATAACTCATGTGTCGACTTATACTTTGACTTCTGTTACGTCAAACTATTATGATTGTTACCGCTACGAATTGATTTTGTTTCCGTTATTATTCTTTATATTTTTATTTTAATCCGTTCACTGAGCTATGGTTTCCAGTATTTTATCTATTAATGCTTGTCTTGTGTATGTTTGTTTGATACGAGTGCGACACACTCAATTGTATCTGATGCATTAGAAGCTTTTCTGAAACCCTATGAATCACTGACGGAGCATCCGCTAGTGATCACAACACCGATGGGCACATCTGTTTATATTATTAATCAGTTCCAACATTATCCGTTATTAATGGGTACTCATGTACGGGAGGTAACACTACTACCCATGAGAATGAATCATTTTGACATAATTCTTGGTATGGATTGGTTGACCCAACATCGAGCTATCATAAATTGTGAAACAAAGCAGATCATCTTCGGTGATGTGAATCATCCCAAAGAAGTGTATCAAGGGTCTGAGCCGAATCCCGACTCTAGCACTTTCTCATCTCTTCAGGTTGAGCCGTTTGTCTGGCAGGGGAGTGCGAGTTTCTTGGTTGCACTCACAGATCCTAGAGAGGTACCATCTAAACTTGATTTAATTCATGTGGTTAATGAATTTCCAGATGTATTTTCGGATGAGCTTCCTGGACTCCCTCCCGATCGTGAGGTGGAGTTTTCTATTGAATTGTTGCCCGACACAAGTCCGATCTCAAAGGCTCCTTATCGTATGACTCCATCTAAAATAAAAGAGCTAAAGGAGGAAATTCAAGATCTTTTAGATAAGGGTTATATACGACCTAGTGTATCCCCGTGGGGGGTGCCAGTTCTGTTTGTCAAAAAGAAGGACGGTTCTATGCGACTATGTATGACTATCGCGAACTGAACCGAGTCATTGTGCGCAATAAGTACCCATTGCCTCGGATCGATGATTTGTTCGATCAACTTCAAGGGGCAAGATATTTTTCTAAAATTTATTTGAGGTCTGGTTATCATCAGCTTCGGGTTCGGGAGCAAGATATTCCAAAGACAACATTTCGTACTCGGTACGGCCATTTTGAGTTCGTCGTTATGCCATTCGGGTTGACGAATGGTCCTGCTGTTTTTATGGACCTTATGAATAGAGTATTCAAAGATTACTTGGACGAGTTCGTCATAGTATTTATTGATGACATTCTTATATACTCTAAATCTGAAGAGGAGCATTCTAAACAACTACGTATAGCTCTAGAGGTTTTGCAATCTAAGAAGCTATACGGGAAGTTTTCTAAATGTGAATTTTGGCTTCAGCAGGTGACGTTTCTTGGTCACATCATCTCAGCTGATGGTGTACAGGTGGATTCTGCCAAGGTTGAAGTTGTTTCTAAATGGCCGAAACCGACTAATATGTTTGAAGTGCTTGGTTTCCTTGGTCTGGCAGGTTACTACAGGCGCTTTGTCGAGAATTTCTCTAAATTTACCTTACCAATGACTCAGTTACTTCGTAAAGGAGTTAAGTTTGTTTGGGGTGAGGCTCAGGACCGTAGCTTCGAGGAATTAAAGCGCCGACTCATTATTGCCCCAGTGTTAGCTTTACCTTCGGGTACCGGTCGTTTGTAGGTCTATAGTGACGCATCTCGTCACGGGTTAGGTTGTGTATTGATGCAACATGGGAAAGTTATAGCCTATGCTTCATGACAATTGAAGCCATATGAGGCAAATTACCCAACTCATGATCTTGAACTTGCTGTAGTCATCTTTGCTCTGAAAATCTTGCGGCATTACTTATACGGCGAAACTTGTGATATTTTTAAAGATCATAAGATCCTGAAGTACATCTTCACCCAGAAAGAGTTAAATATGAGACAACGACGATGGATCGAGTTGCTTAAGGACTATGATGTTCGCATTCAGTATCACCTCGGTAAGGCGAATGTCGTAGCTGATGCTTTGAGTCGAAAAAGCGTAGGTAAAGTTTCTTGTCTTCTAGTACCGTAGGAAATAGAGAAAGATTTAGAGCACCTCAAGATCGAGTTATGTCCATATCGTGGAAATGGATGGTTGGTTGCCTTGTCTATTGAGTCAACTCTCATTTCCAGTATCAAAGAGGCTCAAAAGTCTAATGACGAGTTGTGGGCAATCATAGATAAGATAGAAAAAGATTCTTCGTCTAAATTTTGTATTGGTGATGATGGTGTAATTTGGTATGGTAGAAGGTTGTGTGTGCCTAATGTGTCTGAGCTTAGAGAAGTTGTTCTTTGTGAGGTGCACATTTCTCCATTCTCTATTCATCCAGGGTCCACAAAAATGTATCGAGACCTAAAACAACATTTCTGGTGGAACGGTTTAAAAAAAGACATAGTCGATTATGTCTCTAGATGTCTCACATGCCAAAAGATCAAGATTGAGCGTCAGCGACCCAGCGGTCTGTTACAGCCATTGGAGATTCCAGTATGGAAATGGGAGCATATCATTATAGATTTTGTCATCGGACTCCCTCGAACTCTCAAACGTCGTTGATCGATTGACCAAGTCAGCTCATTTTCTACCTATTCTTGAGTCCTATCCCATCAGTAAGTTGGCTGATATCTTTCACAATGAGATTGTCCGTCTTCATGGTACTCCTGTATCCATTGTATCTGACCGTGATCCTCGATTTACTTCTCGGTTCTGGATAGGTCTACAAAAGGCATGGGGTACTCGACTACGTATGAGTACTGCTTACCATCCACAGACGGACGGTCAGTCAAAGAGGACCCTTCAAACACTTGAGGATATGCTGCGAGCTTGTGTACTTGAGTGGTCTGCCAATTGGGACGAGTATATTTGTCTAGTAGAGTTTGCTTACAATAATAGTTGGCAAGCTTCTATCGGTATGGCACCTTTTGAGGCTTTGTATGGTCGTCGTTGTCGTGCCCCAATTTGTTGGGACGAAATGGGAGAGAAACTTATTGAGGGGCCGGAACTCGTCCGAATCACGACCGAAAAGGTGGAGCTGGCTAAGCAAAAGATGCGCTAAGCTCAGTCACACCAAAAAAGCTATGCGGATAAGCATCAACGACCACTTGAGTTCAATGTCGGGGATCATGTGTTTTTGAAGGTCTCCCCTACTCGAATCACTCATCGGTTTGTCATTAAAGGAAAGCTCAGTCCTTGATATATTGGCCCATTCGAGATTCTCGAACGTGTGGGTGAGGTGGCATACAGGTTAGCTTTACCGCCACAAATGTCTCATATACATGATGTATTTCACGTATCTTTTCTCTGCGAGTATAATTATCATCCTCTACACGTCATTGACTATCCGCTAGATCAATTAGCTGTAGACTTATCTTATAAAGAGGAACTGAAGCAAATTTTAGATCGTACGGTGAAACGACTGCATTACCGTTCTATTCCGTATGTCAAGGTTCAGTGGAGACATCGAGATTCTCAGGAAGCGACTTGGGAACCGGAAGACTGTTTCTGTCAGGAGTATCCTGATTTCAAGTATAATTGTAAGTTCTTTAACTTCATTTAGTTCGAGGACGAATTATCCTAAGGGGGAGAGAATTATAATATCCACGCATCGTAGACTTGTACCAAGCTCAAATAGCTTGTACATAGTCTAAATCTCTAAATCTCATAACTTGGAGAACCATTTTTGTCAATTGGCCAAAGTGTTTACAAAACATAAGAATCTGATTTTCTTTCTTTCATTCTTACACGCATTCTTCAATTCACCATCATCTTCTATCTCTAGTTTCATCTTTCAAACCCTTCTACATCTCTCTAGAAATAAAGGTTGATCCTTGAAGCTTTTGAGAAACCGAATTGGAGAAATGATCTACTCAACGAGAGCTACATGTAGGTACCATTCATTTTTAGTTTCTTCAAATTTTTGTTTATGGGTTTTGAAGTTTTGAAACCTTTTTGTGAAATTCTTAATGTATTAGGTTGAAGGAAGCTTAGGAGTTGATTTCCTTGTAATTTTGAAGCTAAAAGACCAAAGATTAAAGGTAAGATGGCAAAATTTTCATCTTAGTTTTCTTAAGGATTTCTAGATGTAAAGATTGATAAATGGTGGTATTAGGTTCATTATATGTTAGTAATGTTAAATTTGGAGTTTTGGTATCAAAAGTAGGCAAAGGAATGGAACCATTAAAATGGTTTTCAGATCCAATGTTTATTGCCCACAAGGTGTTTGATAAAATGCCTAAACCATTTTTTTTATAAATATGTGAATTTTCAGCTTTTTGTCACTGTTTTCAAATATTCGTATAAAATTAACCGTAAGTCGAAATAAGCTCAAATTTTACAGCTAGAAAGGTTTTTCTATCCTCTACAACTTTGTAGTTTACACAAATTTCTCAAAAACACAGTTTTTAGCTGCTAGTCTGCAGCTACTCGAAAATTATGTTGTTGTTCTTATTAATTTGTAGCAAATAGACCGTAGCTTCAATCATCGTGAGTCCAATTGTTATGGAATCCCGAGAGGTGTAGTTACAACCTTGTTTATAAAGGAACAACTAAATCATATTGTAATTAGGTGTCAAATGTGTATTCGATATGACTTAGGGTCGCGTTTGATCTAAGATATGAGCTAAGTCTTGGTGGAAGCATTTTAAGCACTTTTTGGATAATCTCTTGATAACCTTATCCATTCCATGATTAAATCATGACACTACAAAAGTAAGTGCATGTAATTCGAATCCGAAATTCCTTTATTATGTCGAAATACAATATTCCTTTGTACAACAACATTCCTATGATTTTGTGCCTACTTTATGAATTTATTTTGGAAAAAAAACGATATTTTGAAAGTATTCATGTTCATTCAACTATTATTCTTATGTGAGGTTTGAAAAGTCATTTTAGACTTTAGTTGAACGATTTTGATATTGAGCATTCTTTCAATAATATTTTGAACCATAAAGGTCGTTTGATAGATTTCATGGTTGTTATTTTTTTTTAACTTTCATGATTCTCACTTGATGTTATAATTTTATATGACACAGTGGTCAGGGCATAGATCATTGTGAAGCTCTGTGGTGCTCGTAAACTACAGCGTCCCCATACTGGTGCTCTATAGTGTGAGCTTTACCTAGGCATGGGTGGGGGCGTATAGACTGGTCCTAGGATATGCGCATTATGATACGCATTCTTTGCGTACGGGAATGGATGTGTGTGCCCACACTTCATCCCACAACCCATGTGGACTGATCCTATCGTGGGATTTGTGACCCATTGAGGGTTTCATCCGTTGAATCCTGTTTGTGATTATGAACTGGGAAACCGATCTTGTAATTTATTTTTATATGATGCCTTACGACATTTTTTGTTTAAAAGTATTTTATAACTCATGTGTTGACTTATACTTTGACTTCTGTTATTGTGTGTCCCTGTGATTCACGATTCAATCAAGCCAAACAATTAAACAATAAGATTAAGCAAACCTGATATGATTATTCCAACGAATTAAATGGTTACAAGTGTTGACACAGAACTCGATCAAGCTATCTCTCTCTTTTCTCTCTATACACAGCTCTCTCTCTCTCAATCTCTCTCAATGTGTACAACGATTGCTCAATTCAACAACCACAAAACAAAACCTAATTATCTAATAAATACCTAAAACCTGTTTTAAGGAAAAGGATTAAAAACGAAAATACAAAAACAAACTTTGACTATTTATTACAAAGGACCCTAGACTATTTGTTGAGAGTCGACTTTTCCAGCTTTGACTTCAGATTTCCATCTTCAGAAATTTATGATCTTGAATCCAATAAAGTTGTGCTCTAACAATCTCCCCCTTTGGATCAAGATCATTACTCAAAGGATTTAGCAATCCAATCTTCTCTTTTAAGCTCAGAAGATGCAATCTCCCTCTTTGTCTTCAGAATGTAGCAATCTTCCCAAAAGATGTAGATAAAATCTCTTTCATATGATGGAAAGAAATTATCTCCAAATTTCAGCTGAGAAATTATCTTCAGAAATTCTTTCAAAAACTTTTTTTTTGTTCTCCCCATTTCTTGGTTGACGCTTCTCCCCCTTTTTGATGAAAAAAGCAACGAGTTCATCAAAACTTTTCTTCAAGAAATGTCTGACCACTGATCTTGCATACAGAACATCTGATTATCCGTCAATTCATAAAGATGTTGTAACACCCTAAAAATAGGGATAACAAAATCCGAAAAACGGACATGCGGTATTTAAAATTGCCAAAGCAAGAGCCTCCCAAAAATGGGGAAAAAATATACAAACCTGTTTAAATACAATCGTAAATAAACGGACAATAAATAACAACCAACTAATCTAATTTCTATAACCAGAAAAGAGATTACAATTAAGGGTGTCATTTATAAACCCAAAGGTTCTCCTACCAAAAGTAAGTCCAAATGTAATATTCCCAAGTCTCTCACCCAAGCACCAAGACAGCTTAGAACTGATGCCGCTAAAACCTGAGATACACATCGACACCAAACAAGTGTTAGGCCAAAAAGCCTAGTGAGTTGAACAAGAAATAGCATGGTAGAACATAGATAACTCTTATCAGCAACTAACCAATTTTCAACAGGTATGGAGTAAACGGGGGAGACCCATAACACCAATCAATTCCACTCCAAAGAGTCGATGCACCTTGATGCCCTTAACAAGGAACATCCCAAAGGCCCGGCATACCCGAAGATCAGACCAAAAAGGAAACTTTCCGAGTGGTGGAGGTCTAGGCACATACCATCACGGTGGCGCCCCAAGACTACATCCTCCTAGTGAACTTGCCTTGGTTCGTCCAACATAATGCATATAGGAGGTCCTTAGGTATATTTCAATCAAATATAATTCAATACCAACCGTGGGTACAATATCACCCTCCTAATAGCATGAGTCCAACATAAGACTTAAATATCCACATAGCCACGTTGTAGATACGATATCACCAAGAGAGTATTCCAAATGGAAATCACCATATTATACCAAACATGTATTCATTAAACATGTCAAAAGACCCATAGAGAGTACACATCATGGAAACCCCCAAATAATTCCACAAAATAGAATAAATCATGGGATGATACTTCTATATCACATTTCTCACATAATCCCATGTAAATACCATCAAATACTTGAACCCGTAAAAATGACCATTTTGAGCAAAGATGTGATAATAACAACAATTAAGCAAATATGATGTGTATCCAGTTTTGACAAAAGTTTAGTAAACTCACCTTGCTAGATTTAGACTAAATCTAGATTTTACCCACTTAGAACTTTCCTTGAAGAACTTGATTCTTCAAACCAAATCTTCCAAAACCTAGATCCACAAGGTTCCAACCATAAATATACATATTCCACCATAAATAATTGTTCCCCAAACACTTAACATCAATATCTCTATTTTGGGCAAAACCCTAATTTTGACCCAAAACTCCCAAAATTAACCAAACCAAAATTTATAGAAATTAAACACTAGGAAACCATCAATGAGTCATTTATAACTTACTTCATGGTTTAGAAATGGAAGGGATACACTTACCACTTAGGTTTTGATGAAAACCTAGAAACCCCAAAATAAGCTTGAGGTTGAAGATGAAGATGGAGATGGTGAATCCTTGACCATAGCTTTCAATCCTACCACTTGATGATGTTTTACCTCCACAAAATCCAAGGGTTTGAGCCAAAATAAGTTAGGGTTTGAAGGGAAAAGAAGGGAATCGGTTTGGGAGAGTGTGTGTCCCAATAAGCAATCATTCAATCAAGCAAACATATAATTAACACAATAATTCAAACCTGATACGATTAATCAAACGATTCAACAGGTTACAAGCTTGAAATCGATATCTCTCTTTCTCTCTGTCTTGTTCACGGCGCACCACCAGCCAGCACCAATCTCTCTCAATAATTATTTTCTAATTAAGATTTCTAACTTCTAACCTAATTACCACTAAATTAAGATAATTTATACTTAGGCCATATAGCCTAATGGGCTTTGCAAGGCTTGGGCCCAAATACAAAACAAACTAATAACTATAATATAAAGACTAATAAATAAAATACGAAAACAGACTTTGACTATTTATTACAAAAGGACCCTAGACTATTTGTTGAGACGACTTTATCAGCTTTAACTTCAGTCTTCTATCTTCAGATAATTATGATCTTGAATCCAATAAATATGTGCTTTAACAATCTCTCCCTTTGGATCAAGATCATTCCTTAATCTCAGAAAAATCAATCTCCCTCTTTTTCTTCAGAAAGTAGCAATCTTCCCAATCGATGAGAATATCTCTTGGAAAGAAATTATCTCCATTTTCAGCTCGGAATGCTTTAGCAAATCATCTTCAAAGAAAATTTCTTCATTTCAGCATATCTTCAGAATATCTTCAATTTCTTGATTAACGCTTCTCCCCCTTTTTTATGATAAGAGCAAAGAGTTCATCAAAACCTGTCATCAAGAAATTTCTTCCACCATTGATCTTGCAAACAGAACCACTGAGAATCTGTCAATTCATGAAGATGTTCATCCAGATCTTTGCAAATCTAGACAATATAGTAAATGAAGTGTAACACCTGAATCAACAAATGAATCAGTTAAAATTGCCTGTCAGTAACACAAAGTCACTGTGTGTAACAAATACACAATATAAAGGAGCTTTTATTATGTTCACTCCCCCAGGGCTTCCATTCCATCATCGAAAATCCACAAAGGTAATTTCTATGAACGTTATGACAAAGAAACAAATTCTTTGTGTGTTTGTGCAAGTGGTAGAAAGAAGTAAAGCATATGATGTTTGCTTATAAGGCTCAAAATGTGTAAACCACTAAGACAAGTAGTTAAACACAGACTCAATGTGCATGAGTGAAATGTGAAGGTGGGGCAGACTTCCTTCTTTTCAATATCCAGATTTTCCAAATGAAAATCAGATAGCATATGTGTTGCGTTCCCTTTGAAAATGAAACATTTTCTTGTTGAGAAGAAAATGAGTGGCTGGTGGGGTAATGTCAAGAGTTGGCATGGGCTAGTTGCATGTTTCAATAATGTTCACCAAAGAAATGTGAAGCATTAGAAATGTGGATGCCATACTCAGAAAGTAGTTGGTGCAGAGTTTGAAAAATACTTTTACTCTGATCTCACACCCTCTTTCTTTTAAGCATTCATCTCACATCTAACCAAACTCTCTTTTACATTTTCTCTCATCACATATCCCACACTCATTTCTTTTGAACTCCTCACACTTAAGCACTAAAGGATTAACTTCTTGGGTAGGAAACACTGGTTAACGTGAATCCATAGAAGTTTCTTTGAAGTCCTAGCACACTGATCCCATGTCTTCCTATGAAGCATATATCGCTCAGATGATTTAACTTGATCAGTTAAAGCTCAATGATGAAGCAGAAAACATTTAAAATCACGCTTTCAATTCAAGAAATCTGTTTGAGAATCGGGAAGTGGTTTGAACATTTAAGAACATGTTTTCTTATGATTGAAAGTTGTCCTTCTTTCAACCATAGATGAGATGAAGATAAAGAATTATACCTTTTGCGTGCAGTCTTACATCTCACGAAGTCAAGCTTAAAGTCATAAAGATATGATCTTGTAAGCATCTCTCAAACTGCAAAAGTCTCTAGGTCTAGTCAAAGCAACTTTATTCACGAAAATTAAAATGACATAAAGCAATAAAACAAATAAAGTACGAGTTCTGATCAGAAACAATCAGAAGTCATAGCCATACTCCTTTGACTTATACGCTCCCCCTAAAAACATGCATCACAAATAAGTTATCAGTAACCACAATGCATACATAAGATATGCTCCCCCTCAAAATAACATTGACCATCTATGAGGTACTTCTCACACTCTCCCTGAGATCATGAACAAACTATTAAAGAGCATATATCTTGTAGAAATAATGATAAAGACATGATGAAAAGGCACAATAAGAAACTTTAATAGGTAACCACCGATTAGGTCTTAAGATTTAGCATACCAAGCCTAGAGACAAGAAAATTGAATCTCTTTTCATCTAAGGGTTTGGTAAACAAATCTGCAAGCTGATAATCAGTTTTTACAAAGTAAAGTTCAATTGTCCCTTTTTCTACATTATCTTTTATAAAGTGATACCTGACATCTATGTGTTTGGTCTTTGTATGCTGAACAGGATTAGCTGAAATTGCGATAGTGCTATTAGAATCACAATAGATCGGGATTCTATTGAAATGAAGCCCATAGTCTCACAGTTGTGTTCTCATCCACAAGACCTGAGAACAGAAGCTAGCAGCAACTACGTATTATGCTTCGGCCGTTGATGTGAAGACACATAATTGGTTCTTCGATGCCCAACTGACGAGTTTATCTCCGAGGAATTGTATATGACCCGAGGTGCTCTTCCTGTCTAACATGCAACCAGCATGATCTGCGTCTGAATAAGCTGTTAGTTCAAAGCTAGTATATTTAGGATACCACAGACCAAGATCTGCAGTCCCCTTTATATACCTGAAAATCCGCTTAACAGCAGACAAATGGGATTCTTTAGGATTGGACTAATATCTAGCACATAAGCATGTAGAAAACATTATATCTGGCCTACTAGAAGTAAGATACATTAAAGAACCTATCATCCCTCTATAAGTCCTAACATCAACAGCCTTTCCCGAAAGATCGGTGCCAATCTTAGTACCAGGTGCCATCGGGGTACCAATCGGTTTACAATTTTCCATTTTGAACTTCCGAAGAATATCAAGAACGTATTTAGATTGATTGATAAAAATCCCCGTTGAAAATTGTTTGACATGCAATCCGAGAAAGAAGTTCATCTCTCCCATCATACTCATCTAAAAACTTGACACCATGAGGTTTGCAAAATTCTTACAGTATTTAGGATTTGTAGAGCCAAAAATAATATCATCCACATATATTTGAATAAGAATGATATCATCTTTGTCCTTTTTAATAAATAAAGTGGTATCGACCGTACCTTTTGTAAAACCTGACTTGACCAAGAACTGAGTTAAGATTTCATACCAGGCGCGAGGAGCTTGTTTCAGTCCATAAAGAGCTTTATCCAAGATGTAAACGTGATTAGGCTTATCTGGATTCACAAACCCTTATGGCTACGAGACGTAGACTTCCTCCTTGAGTACACCATTCAGAAAAAGTTGTCTTCACGTCCATTTGATAGACGGTGAAGTTCTTGTGGGCTGCGTAGGCTATGAACATCCGAATTGCCTCTATACGCGCCACTGGAGCATAAGTCTCGTCATAGTATATCCCTTCCTCTTGCCTATATCCCTTGGCAACAAGTCGTGCTTTATTTCTAATAACGGTACCATCTTCATCTTTCTTATTTTTGAACACCCATTTCGTACCAATGATGGTTTTACCTTCAGGTTTGGGTACAAGTCTCCAGACTTTAAGTGCTTTAAACTGATTCAGCTCATCTTGCTTCGCAGTTACCCAATCTGAATCGGCAAGGGCCTCAGATACGCGAGTAGGCTCGATCTTGCTCAGAAAGGAGTCATGCATACACAGATTCAAAGTGGCAGACCTAGTTTGCACCGGTTTGGACGGATCTCTAATAACTTGGCTTATCGGGTGCTCTTTGGTCCACTTGTGTTCATAAGGGAGTGGATTAGATGTAGATTGATCATGTTCAGCATCTAGGAATCCACTGTTCTCTCCTTCATATGGTTCAGAATGAATCGGGGTTTCAGGTGAAGTAGTAGTTGCAGAAGATGTAGTAAGTATAGCTTGGACAGTCTGATGATCAGTCCGTACAGTACTTCCTACTGAGTCAGCTACTTCTGTCTCTTCAGTGTTGGTTACAACTTCAACTGTCGGAGTAGGCATTTGAACTGGAACTTCTTGCCGAATCGGGGAGTTGGATTCAGATGAGATATCTGAAGTGGTTGGATGAGTAGTCATCGAGTCTTCCATCCTGTCAACCACAACAGATTTAGGCACATTAGATCCAAGAAATTCATCATAAAACAGTTCAAATAATAAATCCAAATCAGATAATTTAGAAGTAGACGATGAAGCGCCATCTGATTTGTTCTCTTGAGGTGCAGGTCCTGGACTGGTTGGCCCAGAAGCTAGTACTCTGGTTATTACGGGTTCTAAACTGGCGTGCTGAGAAGCCATTTCCTCATCGAATGTAACGTTGACGCTCTCGATCACAGTCTTCGACTTCTTCAAGTAAACACGGTATGCAGTAGATGTAGAGGAATAACCAACGAAGATGCCCTCATCCGCCTTAGTACTGAACTTGTTCAGATTCTCTCTGTCGTTTAGAACATAACAATTACAACCAAATATATGAAAGTATTTGATTGTAGGTGTCCGGTTGTTGATTAACGCATACGGAGTCTTCTGAAATCTGCGGTGTATCATGGAGCGATTCTGAGTGTGACACGCAGTCGAGCATATTTCGAGCGGCCTCGACTAGTGTACGATTTCGCCTTTCGACGACTCCATTCTGTTGAGGCGTACGTGCAGCAGAGTATTGATGTGATATCCCGACCGATTCGAGATATTCTTCAACTATTTTGTTCTTAAACTCTGTGCCGTTTTCAGTTCTGAGAATCTTGACTTGTTTCTGCAAATTGACTTGGGTCTTCTTCAGAAATGTAATGAGAACTTCGGGCGTCTCATCTTTAGACCGTAGAAACTTGACCCAAGTGTATCGCGTATAGTCGTCCACAATAACTAACACGTACTTCTTACCGTCTAAGCTTTGCGTTCGCATAGGACCGCATAAATCCATATGCAACAACTCTAATGGAGAGCTGGTACTTGGTTCAGGCTTTGGTTTGTGTGAAGCTCTCTTCATCTTTCCCTTTTCACACTCTACACACAAGTGTTCTTTTTCATACTTTAGCTCAGGAAGTCCTTTCACTAGCTTTCCACTGACTAGTTTGTTGATGTACCCAAAGTTGAGGTGAGAGAGCCGTCGATGCCATAACCAGCTTTGTTTCATCGAGGACTTTGAGAGTAGACATACCTGATTGTCAGCCTGGACCTTTGTCAAATTGATGGTGTAGAGGTTTGACTTGCGAGTACCGACCAAGAGTTCTTTCCCTTCTTCAGTGCGTACCGAACATGTCTTGGCCTTGAAATCCACCTATAAGTCTTTGTCGCAGAACTGGCCAATACTGAATAGGTTGTGTCCTAAGCCTTCAACGTAGCTCACCTTCTTTATCGTCACATTTTCGTGTACAACATCACCATATCCCAGAATTGGTGAAAACAGATCATTTCTAAAACGAACTGTGTCGCAGTATTTGTCTGTATAATTAGACAACATACTCTTCTACCCTGTCATATGCTTGGAACACCCGTTATCCAAGTACCACATATGACGGGTCTGCACAAAACAAATCAGGAAATAATAGGTTTAGGTACCCATTTGTAAATGGGACCTACAGTGTCAGTACATGATTTTGGCACCAATTTAAATTTGGGCCCGCTTTGTCTTTGAAGACCATATGCATGATAAGAAGAATGATAATGATAAGATGAAACATTATATAAGCCATACCAAACATCAGAATATTTACGAGAAGCATAATCAAATCCACCAAAATTTGAAAACTTTTTATTAGATGGAGCTAACTAGAATAATTGCTTTATGGAATATTTCTTGCGAGAGTCAACAAGATTAGATTTAGAAGTAGCAACATTCACAATCAATTCATCTTTACTATTAGTCTTTTTATTCAAATTAAAACTAGAACTAGATTTAGCTTTCTCGTCTATCTTCTGTTTCGGTATCCATGCTGACTTAACTCCAAGCCTTTGCTTTCTCACATCTGAAACATTTGAAACTTTAGAGTTAGAAAGGTGAGAATCAGAAGAATGCTTCTTCTTCTTTGGCTTACCAGTGGTGATCGGTTTCTGTGAATGCTGAGATTTTCTTTTCTTACCTTTTGCATTCCTCGATTTCACAGAAACTGATTTATCAACTTTCGTTGATGTTTCACCCTTTTCAAACACACTGGGTAGACCGAAAGAATTCACAACACAAGATGAATGATCAGGAAGTTTGGTAGTAAAGTCAAATTGAGCAACACTATCATCCAAAACACCTTCAGAATTTAAGAAACCAACCTCATTCTCAAGAGAACCATATCTATCATCATATTTTAAAGCCTTGGATAGTTTATAAAACTCAGTATTTTTGAACACTGTAGAAAAAACAGTTTGTTCTAAGTCCATCAAAATTCTTTCTTCTGTAAGAGTATTCTCGAGTTCAGAAATTTTACTTTCCAAAACTAGAGGAGGGACGTAAAGCTTACCTTCGATGGGTTTAGCCTCCAATTCTTTTACAGAATAACTCTCAAAATAATCATTTGAAAGAAATTTTGATTTATCAGAACTATAACTGTTATTCAACCTCTCATAGCGAAATGGAAGTTGAACTTTAGATGTGTTCTTTCTTTTAGCATATTCCTTGGCTTTATCCTCTTCAGACAGACTAGTCCAAAAGGGTTTGAATTCCGGATATTGAGGAGCCAATATCATAAATCCAAAGTCATAAAGTGTAGGAACTTCAGATATACCTTTTTTGAGGTGACGTGGGTTCTTGTAACCAAGTCTCCAACAATCAGGTTTCTCTTTAGGTTTGTTCAAATGAATAGTGTGTTCAGTTTGACCTAAAGTATATAACTTCTCTTCCAAAGCATTCACTTTGTCGATTAAAGATTTCTTTTGCTTTGAAAGTGAAGAATTTATTTTAGAAATATCTTTTGACTCAAACTCACACATTTTATATTTGGAGACAGTTTCAGATAACTCCTTATGAATTATAGTCTTTTCTTTCGCGCTGGTGTCTATGTTTTTGTGCAAAGTTTCAATTAATACATTTTTCTCAGCAATATCATTACTAAGTTTATGTATAGATTGATTTTTCTCATTAATGACACATTTTTCACGCTTAAGTTTAGACTCTAATTCTTGAAGTTTAGACATCATGGCATGCATTTGATTCATAAAATCAGATTCAGTTAAGTCACATACCTCTTCATTATCTCCTTCATCAGAATCAGCATCAGCTTATGACTGCTGCTTACCCATCAAGCACAGGTGTGTTGTCTCGTCCTTCTCTCCTTCTTTAGATTCTTGGTCCGAATGGTCGAGCCAGTATTCATCCTCGGCCATTAATGCTTTTCCAGCCTCTTGTTGCTTGGCTAGAAGCATCTTATTCTTGTAATAGTCGGAGTTTCGGACTTTAGGTTTTCGGCAGTCCTTCGCAAAGTGACCAAGTCTGCCACAGTTGTAGCACTTTATTGGTTCTTCTTGCTTGGGCTCTTCGGCTCTATCCTTCTTCTTCTCTTCTGGTCTCTTTTCTACAACTTTCTCCTTGTGTTTGTAGTTATTCGGACCAGACGAGTACCTCTGACTGTTGGAGCTAGGCTTTTTATAGAACTTCTTTTGGAAGGCCTTGGTTAGCATTAGCATAGCTTCCTTCATATTCTCACAATCGTCAGAGTCAGAATTCGCCTCATTGTCATCCTCTTCTGATTCATATGCTATCATCTTCTTCTTCTTAGACTTCTTCTTGACCACAAGTGCAATTGGATCTGCAACCGCTTTGTCAGCCTTCTTCATCTCAGCCTTGATCTCATCCACCTCTTCCTCATTCTATCTGAGGATTTCATAAACTTCATGAAGTGGAATGTCATTAAGATCTTTCAATTGCCTCATCTGTCTGGTGAATCTCTTCCACTCAGGCTGGAGATTGCTGAGAAATTTCACGTTCAACTCAACTTGAGATTTGTTGATCTTGTTTTTGCTTAGTTCGTTCAACAATGTCACAAATATGTCATAGTTGGCTTCTAGTGATTCTCCACTTTTAGCTTTGAATTCTTCATAATTGTTCAAGCAGTTGGAGACTTTGAGTTGGTTGCCGACTCTAGATCCGATCATCATCTTCTCCAATTGATCCCACATTTGCTTGCCGGTAGCGTTGTAACTATCAATCTTGACATAAATTTCATTTGGTATGCCTTGGAGAATAAATGATCTTTCCAATTTGTCACCCTTGTGCCTTCTCTTCTGCTCATCAGAGTATTCACCAAGCGGTAATGGATACTCTATCTCTGTTTCTTCATCATTCTCTCCAGGGACAGTGAGTACCTTGGTTGGAGATGTCATGATTCCTTCTTTTAGGGATTTTCTGATGTAATCTCCCAAATCATTTCGATCAATGAAATCCAAGAATCTGTCCTTCCATTGCTCGTACTCCCCCTTGAAGAGTACTGGTGGCTTCACATCGGTTCCGATAGCAAGAGCTTCCCGAGATGACATCCTTACTGATATGATTATTCAAAGAACTGATAAGAAACTTGAAATGCTCGTTAGTCCAGATAAAATCAAGTAAATACAGATTAATAATGAAAAAAAAAGAATCTGGAGCAAAAAGGCAGAAATGCGCCAAAGGGCAGTGGCGCAAAAGAGATTTTGCGCTAATAGTGTCTGGCGCAAAGTTCAGGTTTGCGCTAAAAAAAGCTAGCGCAAAATGGACTTCGCGTGAACTTGACACCCTTGAGTTTTGCGCGAGAGGATGGTGGCGCAAAAGTCAGTTTGCGTGAGACGAATTTGGCGCAAAAGTCAGATTGCATGAGAAGCAGGTCGCGCGAGATGAGGCTTGCGTGACACGTTGATGGCGCAAAAGAGAATTCTTGACCGGTGCCTTGTGCGACCGGTGCCTTGCCTTCGACCGATGTTTCTTCGACCGAGGTCTGTGAGCTTACGACCGGGGTCGACCGAACTGTTGTGCAACCGGGGTGTACCTTCGACCGGTATTACCTTCGACCGGGCTCTGTGACCGGTAAGGACCGATGTCGACCGGTGTGGAACTTTGACCGGAGTCTTGAATGGAGCAAAGTAAGGTTTGCGCGAACAACAGGTGGCGCAAAATTTGTTTTGCGCTAGAAACTAATGGCGCAAAAGTACTTATGAACTGGCGCAAAGATGTATGAACTGGCGCAAAGTTGTTGTTCTTCCCTGTACTTCGTAAAATGGCTCTGGAAATCCTAATAACCAATCTAGGCTTCGATTTATAGTCCCAAAATTTGAACAAAGGCTCACACACACATCTAGGACTGATTACAATCAAATAATTTCAATAAAAATTATAAATATTGATTGATGAAACAGTGACCGACTCGTTAAAGACCAAAAACACCAAAAATCATCAAATAGACAATCGATTAATGTGCAATACTCAAATAAATTAATACCAATTCAATAGAATATGCAAAACGACTACAACCCAATCAAAGACAGCTTGGAAGAACAATCACATAATAAAAAATTGAATCTTGACAGATATGAAATAGTACCAAAGAAAAAAAAAATTCTTTTTGATTTCAATCTGTTAGGCTCTGATACCAATTGTGTGTCCCTGTGATTCATGATTCAATCAAGCCAAACAATTAAACAATAAGATTAAGCAAACCTGATATGATTATTCCAACGAATTGAATGATTACAAGTGTTGAAACAGAACTCGATCAAGCTATCTCTCTCTTTTCTCTCTATGCGCAACTCTCTCTCTCTCAATCTCTCTCAATGTGTACGGCGACTGCTCAATTCAACAACCACAAAACAAAACCTAATTCTCTAATAAATACCAAAAACCTATTTTAAGGAGAAGGATTAAAAAACGAAAATACAAAAACAAACTTTGACTATTTATTACAAAGGACCCTAAACTATTTGTTGAGAGTCGACTTTTCCAGCTTTGACTTCAGATTTCCATCTTCAGAAATTTATGATCTTGAATCCAATAAAGTTGTGCTCTAACAGTTATGTTAAACTATTTTGATTGTTTCTGCTACGAATTGATTTTGTTTCCATTATTATTCTTTATATTTTTATTTTAATCCGTTCACTGAGCTATTGTGCTCAGCAGTGTTCTTTGTTTCTGACACGGCAGGTTCAGTAGAAAATATTCGGGGAAATTCTGGGAATTGACCGAGTAGACTTGAAGTTACAACAGGTGGATCTTTTGATAGTTTAGTTGTTGTTCAGGTGTTTTACGCTTTATATTTAGCCGGTTGTGTTTATGTTTGAGGTTCCGTAAATTTATCTTTTGGGTTTGTGTTTAATTGCTTGATACCGACCCTAATGCTTAATTAGTTTATATTTGTGTTCCGGGTCAAAAGTGTGACACGCACCCTGTCCTCAGCCACGCGGGACTGGGGGTGTTACATCCTCGGCTGTCCCACATTCAATATGAATAACAAACGTGAACGTTCATTCATTATTCATGATGAATAATACAGTATTCAGGATGAATAATACATGAATTCATGAATCGTGTATTATTCATCCTGAATGATGTATTATTTATGATGAATAATAATGAATGACCCGTGAAGGTATAGAGACTTGACACACTTTTTTTGTTCCTCGGTTCACAACTGAAACTCGATAGGTTCTCGATTCATCTCGATGGGTGTTGGGTTACGGTGATGAAGAATGCGATGCCTTACGACGTTGAAGAAAGTGTTGAAGAAGGTGATGTCGAAGTGTTATACACACTTGAACGTACATAAATATTCATAATGAATATAACACATATATAGCATTTCACGTAAAAATGGTTAAAACAACAAAAAAAACTATATCGAGATGGATGTCATATCGAAGAGCACGAAATTCTCGTTTTTTTGATGTAATTTGTTTGATTAAAATATTAGAAACTTTTAAGATAATTTATTTTAAACTTTAAGTGGGTAAAAGTTTTTAATTAAAAAAGAAAATAAAAGGTCAAATTTGGTAGGCATGAGTTTATATTATCTTCCATTTTAACCCTTATCTAATTTTAATTAAAAACTCTATTTAATATGAGTTATTGGATTAATAGAGATTGAATGACCCATATTTGTCCTTACGTGCACAATTAAAATTGAATTTTCATTTGAACTTTCCTCTATGTGTGTGTGTGTGTATATATATATATATATATATATATATATATATATTAGAGTTAAATGCATAGCAGGTCCCTGGAGTTTAATGTTTTTTGTAAAAATGAGGAAAACAAAAAAAGAATTCAAAAAGAGGGATAAAACATGGTTGGACAAAAATACTCCTAACTCTAACGGAGTTTTTTAACGTAGTTAGTGGCCAGGTCCATCTTTCAGCACAAAATTCAAACTATGAGGACAAAAACTTGAATTATAAAACCATAGGTCCTGCTTCCAAAGAAATCACCAAACCTCAAGGACCAAAATTGGAGTTTACTCTATTTAAAAACACAAAAACATCTAACATAAATATTGATAAAAGAAACTCACATTCATAAATCAAAATACCTAAACAGATGTTTACCAACAACCACTCAGAAATCAATCTCTGTAGAAGTAACCCACTCAGAAATCGATCGAAAATAGTAAAGTTACCCCATAAATCGATCTCAGTGGAAGGAGAGAGAGGAGAGAAATCGATTACTTGTTTTAATCGATTCTTCGATTTCAGGTGATGAAGGAGAGATGAGAGAAATCGATCTCTGTAGAAAGGAGAGAGTCCATCGTTGTAGAAGGAGAGATTCGGTTGAGTGAGGAGAAGTCCAGACGAGGGAAACGAATTGAAGAAGAAATCATAAGCGTGAAGAAGAAAGCGTATTAGGTTTAAGGGTATTTTGGAACATCAAATGTTGTTCCAGTTTGTTTCCAGGGGTAAGGGGTGGAACACGCTTGTTACAATCTTATTCTAGTTAGTTCCTATCTGTTCCACTTATTGTCACGCCAAATATGGTACACGCTCTTCTGTTTTGTCATGTCCATCATACCAAGTAAGCACTTACCGAGGTCCCTTACCTTCCCGATGTGCATGACAAGTACCTAGAATATTGGTCGCTAAGGTAGCGTTTGGTACGCAGACAAGACTGGACAGGACAGGACAGGACTGGACAGGACAGGACTGGACAGGACAAGAGGCTAGGACAGGACTGGACAGGACTGGACTGGACAAGACAAATGGTTGTCTTGTGTTTGGTACGACTAGGACTGGATAGGACATGATTGGACAAGTTTCTCTAAAAGTTTTTTGATAATTTTATATGTCATATAATAGTTATAAATAACACAAATAAATAATATTCTTAAATAATTTAATTAAAAAGCATTATTAATTTTTTTACACAATTTTCATACATATAAATACATACAAAAACAATAGTAGGAAATTTGAATGAAGAATCTGAAATAATTGATGGTAGTTCGAAAAAATCGGATTCATATAAAAAAAATATAATAGTTGATTCAATTTGGAAGATCTTAATGAATTGACGGATGCATAGTTGCAGCGACGAGTAAAGATAAAAGACGATGGGTGGCCGGTGAAAGACGATAGTTGTGAAGAAGGTGAAAGATAGTAATAGAGGTAGTGGTGGTGGCGGTGCATAGTGGTAATTGAGGTTATTGTAGTAGAGGAAGATACGGAGGTTACCAACGATGGTTGACGGCGAGTGACAGTGGTGGCAGCCAGCGACGGTGGTTGGCAGTGAGCGTCGGTGACGGCGACGGCAATGGGTGGTGGTGATTGGTGGAGGTGGCGATGGGTGGTGGTTGTGGAGGTGGTGGAGGAAGTTGTTGTAGTAGTGAAGGAAGAGGCGGAAGTGGTCGACGATGGTTGGTGGTAGCTACCGGTGGCCGTCGATGGTGGTGGCGACAATAGGTGGTGGTAATCGGTGTTAGTGGAGGTGGTCGACGATGGTAGTGGTGGTGGAGATGATCGATGGTTGTGGAGGTGGTGGAGGAGGTTGTTATGGTGGAGAAATAGGTAGAGGTAGCCGACGGTGGTTAGCGGTGGCTACTAGTGGCCGCCGATGGTGGTAGTAGCGACGATGGGTAGTGGTGACCCTTAAGACTAATACCATATTAGGATTATATATCAAATGGCGGTAAATCAGTGATTTTTAGTTTCTGTCTCATTTCTGTCCCATGTTGTTCCACCTATTTTGGTGGAACAAGAAAATACCCCTTTTTGTCCCATCTTGTCCCACCTTGTCCAGTCTTTGTCCCTGTCCCATGTCGTGCCAAACATGGGACAATGAACTTTTGTCCTGTCCCATGTCACGCCAAACATGAGACAATGAATTTTTGTCCCGTCCTGTCCCACCCAGTCTGCGAACCAAACGCACCATAAGAGATAAAAGAACTGAGGATATTACCTGGTAAGTGAGATATAAGACTCTTACCAAGTAAAAAGCATTCACCACCAGTTCATTTTGATGACCGATAATGTTACCCAATAAGGTAAGTAAAGGTGGTGCTCTTGTTTGTAAGCGCTTACCTGGTAAGAACTTGGAGCCCGCACGGTTCTAACACTGAAAACTTGAACCCTCAATTATGATTCATACTTTGTTCCATTTTTTGTCCCTCTCGATATTATTTTTCTATATGGTCTTAATTAAATTACAACATATAAGAATGCATTACAAACACTATTTTATTTTGTCAAACATAAAGTATGAGATAGAATAGAATGTGATTAAGTTGGGTTTTGGTATTAAAAATTGGCCGACAGCACCCATACATAACATATATATATATATAGAGGGTGCATTTCATTTGAAATATATATATATATATATATATATATATATATATATGTTTAGGGTATTGAAACTCATGGTTGGCTTTCCGGCAGCAATTCATTTTCCTTTTAAAAATTATAATTTAAACAATCTATTATAGATAATTTAAATAAGTTGATTTATCAATCAATTAATGTTAATGATAAATTATTTACACATGAGATGAGATGAGATGAAAATCAAATAAAAACTCACTTTGTCAAGATCAATCCTTGAAGAAAAATAGGATACTTCTATAAAATGCATAATGATTCTCCTCATGTTATCCTTGGTAACTTTTCTCCCCCTATGATTGATTATAAAGCTAAAATCTTAAAGCAACCAAATTCTAAGATTTCTTAAATTAACCTCCCAATTGAGCCCTTCTAATAAAAGCGTCAAAACAACATGTTCTAAATAAACTATTAGGAACATTATACATGAATTCAAGGGGGAAATGAAAAACACATTTCAGCCGACCAAATTTACCTCTTAGCTATTTTTCTCCAAGTTTTCAAAAAAATCACTACCTCCGCATAGGGGTGTAAATGATGCGAGTCGAGCTCGAGTATCATTATACTCGACTCGTTAGTATATCGTGTCGAGCTCGAGTTCGAGTCGAGCCTATTCGAGTCGAGTGTTGACCGATTTTTGACCGAGTCGATCTCAAGTGAGTCGATCTCAAGTAGCTCGCGAGTTGTCTTGTCTCATTTACACCCATACATAGGCTCAAGTCATTTAACAAGGGAGGGGAAAGGTCTATATATAGTGGAGTTCAAAGCATTGGGTTCTATATCCCGCCAATGTGGGATGGATTAGACACACCATCAAGAGTTTACCCATGTCTTTTACACCATCATTTTTCAAAAAAAAATCAAAAAACTTGAGTTTTTATTATTATTATTATTATCAATTAAATTAAAATAATATTACTAAGTATTAATATTATTAAATTAAAATTAAATTAAATTAAACTTGAGCTCACCATTTAGTCCTTTTGCTTGTATTTTTTGATCCGCGTCATTTTTCTGACTAATAAGTACTTTAACAACTATTTATCTTTGTGAGGAAGAATGTTGGGTAACTTTATGAAAGTTCACACATGTGTTTAGCACTATAGTTTTAAGTTTATGTCGTTGGTGGAATTTTGTGAAAATACAATTTTAAGTTTATGCTCATCACAATGTATTTGAAGTTTAAATCATTTCTTTGTTTCTTCAAATGTTGGGTATATGAAAATAAGTTGTTTAACGCCAATTATCCAAGCAAACCACACTTGAAAACAATATATGGTTCATTCCATGGATATTTATATCAATGCAAGCACAAGTGAAACAAAGGGAAAATCGCTTATATGAAGGAGAGAGAATGGTAATGGGAGATTGCCTCTTCTCGAACTGGAAAAAGAAACACACAGAAGGAAGAATCTTGGTTAGTGCCTAATAATTTTTTTGGAAAGCATAATTATTAGTGTGTGTATATTATATATATAGAGAGGGAGGTTAAGGGGAAAACCTCAAAAAAACGGAAAACTGAAGAACATTCTGGTAGCCCTTCATCAAATGGAAACCACCACCACTAATTTCTGGAAATTTATCGGGTTTTTCTGTTGGAAAAATTTAGTAAAACATGGGTTTTTTACTAACTTTGGACACATTTAGATACATGTATATGTATTGTATATATCTACCTATTCGTGGGTTTGTGTTCTCCTATATGAGAGCTTCGAAACGATATATTATGTGTCCAAAACGGAATATGTGTGAATGAGATATCGATGCTCAAAGTTGAGTGTTTGGGATGAAATTAGCAAAAATCAAGTGGGTGTGGAATGTGTCCCACATTGGAAGGAGTAATAAACATTTTATGGTTTATAACCATGAATGTGGGAAGAGCTTACAAGCTCTTTGTTTGGTTTTACTCCAACACCTACCCGCGCTCAGGTGGTGTTGATTGAGGCTTTCGTAAGCTAAAATCAGCGAACTTGTGCATAGGCGTGACCTGCGGACACGAAATCTTGTGCTCGCACATTGTGGTTTTTGTTTTGATCCAGTGGCTTATGGCGCGGGTTGAGGCGCAGCCAACCGCGCGGAGCACTGTTTCAGTTTTTTGTAGTTTATTACATCCCTTGTTAAGGGAGTTAAAGTGGTTAGAGATAATGATTGAAAGTTAATAAATAACATTAAATATAGCGGTACGTTAAACTTTAGCAATTGTTTTTAAGAGTTTTTTTATAAATGTTTTATATATGTAATAACCGGGTCCAAGTTCTTTTAAAAATTAGAAAAGTGGGTGTTTAGTTGACCAAGACTCAAAGTTGAAGGGGGCTAGGTGTAACATTGAAATAAAAAGGGTTTTAACCCTAGTGACCTTAGTATTGCTATCGATCGGCGGCTGAGAAGAGAAAGGAGAGGTTGTAGGTTATTTTGGGAGAAGCAAGGAAGGGGTCGTGGCTTTTGGATTCAGGGGTACTGTTAATCTTCTATAAGGTAAGTTTCCTTTGAGCAATGTTTTCTATTTCTAGCATTAAAGCCAGATTTGATCATTGGTTAGGATTAGACTGTTGTTTGATTGTTGGGGTTTTGATTGAAGGGTTGTTGTGGATAACCCTGTTACTCTAGTTTTTCCCATTGTTTGAACGACCTATGGGAAGGGGAAGGGAGGGTTTAGAAACTTCTTTGGGAGAACCGGTCGACACCGGGAAGTGTAATCCCGGTCGACACCGGGAGGTGAAACCCCAGTCGACCCCGGGCATAAGGGTGTCGGGTGGTCCCGGGCTTTAGAGACCCGGGCGATCCCGATCGTACGCGACTTGGGTGACCCCGATCATCTTCTCTTAGCAGATTTTTCGGGGTTGATGGTTTCTGAGTTTAATCCAATTCTTCTTTTAGTAGCTTTGAGTTATAGATTTCCCTTGATTTGGGATTAACCGTGAGATTTACCAAGCGAACCTTTGTGCCTTAGGAATCTGTGGTCTGGACAATCCCAGCTGTGAGACTTTGATCCGAACGTCAGGTGAGTTTTCTGAACTAAATGCTTTTATTATCAAAAGTTTATGAAGGTTAATTAAAGTTTAAATTTAATTATGTTGGCATATTCATGCAAGGTTTATTTAAGCGTGTTTTATAAATTGTTGATAATTAAATGTATGCATACATTACTTTCGGAAGTTGTGACCTAAGTCAGGGAGTGTGTCCCAAAATAAGAAGGTGTAAGCTGGAGTTGGCTAGAAGATCGTAGTGGGTATCACAGTGCATATTGTATGTATTTTGAGTATCACGCTCATGATCGTTTGAATGTATATTTTTTTAACATTGTCCATGTTTTTAGGTATCACATTGTGTATTATAGTTGTATCACAGTGGTATTATAGTTGTATCACAATGCGTCCTATATTTACTTTGGGTTTCACATTAATGAATGTTTGGGTATCACACTGATTAATGTTTGTATGTGGGTCTCGAAGGTCAGATTTTAGAGAGAGAGAATCATAATACCTAATTTATTCTTTGATGTGTGGATGAGATTGGATCTCACAGTTATCACAAAATATACAGTTCTCCCTTGAATGACCTCCTATATATATATATATATATATATATATATATTTATTTATTTACATAACAGGTCCCTAAATCTTTATGATTTTTACAAAAATAAGAAAAAAAACATAAAAATGTGCAAAATAAGGGATAATACATGATTTGACGAAATTACCCCTGACTTTAACTGAGTTTCTTAACAGAGTTAGTGGTCAAGTCCCACTTTCAAAGCAAAATTCAAATATCAGGAACTACAACTTGACTTATTGAAGTATAGGTCCCACTTTCAAAGAAATCAATAAACCTCAGGGACAAAAAGTGTAATTCTCTCTTAAATTTATTTCAATTGTTTATATATTTGATCAAATCTTTCCAAAGTTTGGTGATTTACGAAACGATCATGAAGGTAAAAATTATCTGGAAGTATTGTTGAAATTGTTAAATACAAACTTGAGATACAGGTGTCGGTGTTGGAGGATCTAATATCTACTTTGCGGTTCGATAAATTTCTTTTGTTTCTTATAATAATTTGATACAGAGTCGTTCTTTAGATATTAAATGTGTGATTTTGAATAAGGTCTCCAAAATTTTGGGGCCAAATTTTAAGTTGTTTATAATCTTTAATCAACAACTGTAAAACTACAACCCACCTTAGTAACTCACTAATTTCAATCAGAAAACAAACATAATATGTTGTATCATCGCCTCGGTAATTTGTATATATGTATATTTGTTATCTCATTTTGCATTGTAATTGTAAGACTCCATTTTTTTTAAAACATATAATTATTCTTACCCGAATTAAACCGTAATTAAAAATGGCAACCAAAGATAGTTGAGGGGTTAAATCCGTCAATTAACTAAACTAATTATAATTATAAAAAAAAAATCTATCATATGAGTATACAATATATCATCCCTGCGATTCATTTCACCGCCATCATCATTCTCGTATCTTTTCTCTCTCTAAAATTCTCTCCACTCTCTCTCTAAATTTCTATCGTTTTCGTGAAGAAAATCAAGAAAACAATTACATATTCGTAATCTACGCGACGAACCCTTCTTAGAGGTATAAATTTATTCTTAAGTTATTTAAGTTGGTAAGTTAGGGTAGTTGAAGTTGGTTGGTAGATTATGATTATATATTGTAAAGTTATAATCATAAACATGTATAGGAATGTTTGTTTTTGTAAAAATTACAAACGGGTAAAGTTTAGAATTAAAATGGTGGTATTTATATCTAGATGTTTAACCGCATACCAAGTGATTGGTTTAATGTCTAAGTGAGCAAAATCCGTGATTAAGCTTATAGTATAACCATTGTGTTTTAGGTTGTGCGACTGATAATAATTGGTGGTTTAAATAGGAAATCGAACGGGTTAAAGGTCGTAGTCGGTCTCGATTAATCACGTGTTGCATCTCAATCCAATCAAGGTATGGATTTCATTTCTTTTGAATCGTGGGCAACTAGTTGTTGTAGTTGACCCTTCCGAAAGGTGGTTCACCACCTTGTGATTGATCAACCGAACGTGATCAACAAATACGAAATTGTACACACACATACACATTGATTTTGGTTTATTGAATCAATTGTTTGAACATTTTGATGTTTTATTAAAATGTGTCTCGTATGAGATTGTTTATGGAAAAAAATGTGAAGTATATAGATTATAATTTCTGTGATCGCCATTTGGGTAAGTGGCACATGTTTAGTTTTCTTTGATTTTAGAAGAACCCAATAAATGGGCACATTATTTGGGATGCCTTCTATGGCGGCTTTGTTGTCATAGCGTCCTGCAGATGACGGTCCACCAGAGTTAAGCCTATGTGGCTTACGTGAACCCACTCTGGGGAACTTGGCTGACTTTGTTGGCTCCAGGGCGGATGAATCGATTCTAGATTTTACCCACAAAATATGTGACCGTGGTTAAATTCACGGGGGATCCATTGTGTGTGCCCGCATGCTGACCCAGTTCGTGTGGTTTGGCCACCCACGAACACAACGACAGGAATTGACGGACGTTATTTATATTACGTTTTGAAATTAAAGTGTGAACTGTTCTTGAAATTATTGTCTTTGAAAATTACTGAACATCTCTTTTGTTATGAACTTGAGTTTCAAGAACTTTCATCGAATGAATTTTTATGTCTTCCGCTTCATTATCGATGTTTTCATTATTATTTACGAATTTATATTATAATCCATTCACTGAGCCCTGTGCTCAGCCGTGTTTTTGTTTCTGACACGGCAGGTTCGAAGTGAAGTTTACGGGGACGGGACTGGAGATCGAGCGTGAAATTTTGGAGTTCTTAGAATCGCATTATTATATAAACGTTCTAAGTTTATAAACTCTTTTTGAGGTATGATATCTTGGATTGTAATATATGTTTAGAGTTTATTAATAGCTCTGAATTTAGTTGTGTATTTATGTTAAGTCCCGTTCGTGACATCACCCGTTCCGGACCACGGGGACGGGGGATGTTACAAATATGGTATCAGAGCATAGGTATCGACCTGTAGATTTACTAGGTTTGACCTGTGAGGATTGGGTAGACATTAGAATGGGTAGACTAGAATTTAATTCTATTTACAGATTTCCAATCCCATAACTCTTTTGAATTCTGATCTTGATATTGTTCGTGTTAAAATGTCAAGACGTGGTTGCCCACGTAAGTACAGATCTCAATTTGGTAGTAACCTAAATCCCAACCCAATGAGGTTACAAGTGAGCCAAATATTGTTGATGTGGTCCGTCAGACCATGTCAAGTATGATGCCTACATACCTTGAGCATGTCATGTTAACTTAATCGATTGATCTGCTTATGCCTTGTTTGATACCGGGGCAACACACTCTGTTGTTTCTGAACAATTAGAATTCCGGTTAAAGACCTTATGAGCAAACCACCGAATTTCCAGTCGTGATATCTACCCCAATGGGCGGTTCAATCTGTGTGTTAACTCGATTTTCAAATTGTCCGTTATTTATTGGAGACCGCATACGGGAGGTCACTCTACTTCCCATGCATATGTCCCACTTTCAATTAATATTGGGGATGGACTTGTTGTCACACCACAGTGCAACTATAGACTGTAACGCCAAACAAATATTGTTTGGGGATGTTGACAAACCAGAGGCAATCTTCCAATGAGGTACTCTAAAAGAAGATGTTAGCGCTTTAACTTCTATTACTGTGAAGCAGTATACTTGGCAAAGTAGCGAAAGTTTTCTGGCCTCATTACAAGATCCCGAACAGATAATCCCTACTTATGCATCTGTACCTGTTGTTTCCGAATATCTTGATGTGTTTCCTGACGATTTACCGGGTATACCACCAGTCCAGGAAGTCAAATTTACCATCGATCTAGTCCCGGGAGCTTCTCCTATTTCCAAGGCTCCCTATCGAATGGATCCAACTGAAATGAAGGAACTCAAAACTCAATTCGATGATCTATTGAAAAAATGTTTCATTTGACCCAGTGTCTTACCCTGGGGAGCTCCGATTCTCTTTGTCAAAAAGAAAGACGGTACGATGCATCTTTGTATTGATTACCCGGGAGCTTAATAAAGTAACAATCCGTAACAAGTATCCGTTGCCGAGAATCGACGATCTGTTCGATCAATTACAAGGGGAACGATACTTTTCCAAAATTGATTTTCGGTCCGGGTACCATCAACTTCGTATCCGAGATTGTGATATTCCGAAAACCGCATTTAGAACTTGCTATGGGCACTACAAATTCTTAGTAATGCCTTTCGGGCTAACTAATGCTCCAGCGGTCTTTATGGATCTTATGAATCGAGTTTTCAAAGATTATCTCGACGACTTTGTTATCGTCTTTATTGATGACATATTGATATACTCGAAGTCAAGAGAGAAACATGATCAACATCTTCACATCGTTTTGGAAACTCTTCGAACGAAAAAGTTATACGCAAAACGTTCTAAGTGTGAATTTTGGCTTGATCAAGTATCTTTTCTCGGACACGTAATTTCTGCGGAAGGTGTCAAAGTCGATCCAACGAAAATTGAAACTGTCACTAAATGGCCTCGACCTACGAACGTATCTGAAGTTCGTGGTTTTCTGGGTCTGGCCGATTATTATAGACGATTCGTGGAAGGATTTTTTTAAATATCTCTACCGTTAACCCGATTACTCTGAAAAGGAGTCAAATTCAATTGGGGTTCCGAACAAGAATCTAGTTTCGAGGAATTGAAGCATCGATTGGTTACCGCACCTGTTCTTGTATTACCGTCTGGCACCGGAGGTTTTCAAGTTTACAGTGATGCTTTAAAGATAGGTCTCAGTTGTGTTCTTATGCAAAACGGTAGAGTGATCGCATATACATCACGTCAATTAAAGCCTTATGAGATCAATTATCCGACTCACGATCTCGAATTGGCTGTGGTTATCTTCGCACTTAAAATTTGGCGTCATTATTTGTACGGTGAGACATGTGAAGTTTTCACCAACCACAAGAGCCTTAAATATATATTTACTCAAAAAGAGTTAAATATGCATCAACGGAGGTGGCTCGAACTTCTAAAGGATTACGATGTTCATATACAGTATCATCCGGGTAAGGCTAATGTAGTCGCCGACGCTTTAAGTCGTAAAGTTGTGGGACAGGTTTCCTCGTTACTTGTTCCTACAGAGTTAGCTTTGGAGATTGAATGGTTCGGACTGGAAATCTATCTGAGTTCACAAACAGAAATTCTATCGAATCTGATGGTAGAACCGACTCTAATTTCTCGGATAAAAGAAGCCCAACAAGACGACGTTGAATTGTGGGCGAACTTCCAGCAAGCAAAAGAGAATGTTAGTTCGGAATTCAGGATCGATGATGATCACGTGTTGTGGTTTCGGGATCGTCTTTGTGTTCCGAATAACTCGGAGCTTAAAGATCAAATTATGACCGAATCTCACAAATCTATGTTTTCTTTTCACCCGGGTACAACAAAAATGTATCGCGACTTACAGACCCATTACTGGTGGGTTGGAATGAAACGAGATATCACCGATTTTGTAGCTCGTTGTCTCACTTGTCAACAAGTTAAAAGTGAACATCAACGTCCGGGTGGTCTTCTCCAATCGCTGAACATCCCGGTATGGAAATGGGAACACGTAACTATGGATTTTGTAGTCGGACTACCCCGCACGACCTTGAAACACGATGCAATTTGGGTAGTGGTTGATCGACTGACAAAATCGGCTCATTTTCTTCCTATCCGATAAACATGGTCAATTGATAAATTGACAGAAGTATTCCAACATGAGATTGTACGTCTCCATGACACTCCTGTATCAATTACCTCCGATCGAGACCCACGTTTTACATCTCTATTTTGGTAAGGTTTACATAAAGCTTGGGGCACACGTTTGAATTTTAGTACAGCCTTACATCCGCAAACTGATGGGCAATCGGAACGTACGATTCAAACACTGGAGGATATGCTCCGAGCATGTGCGATGGAATGGCATGGAAGTTGGGATAGTTATTTGTACCTAATAGAGTTCTCCTATAATAATAGTTGGCAGTCAAGTATCGGCATGGCCCCGTATGAAGCACTTTATGGCCGAAAATTTCGAATACCGACTTGTTGGAATGAAGTTGGAGAACGTATTCTCGAAGGCTCAGAAATGGTGCAAGTTACTACCGAGAATGTCGAAATTATGCGTCAAATGATGAAAGAGGCTCAGGCTCGTCAAAAGAGCTACGTCGACAAGCGACGACGACCTATCGAGTTCCAACCGGGAGATAAAGTTTTCTTGAAGGTTTCTTCAACTCGTGGCATTAGACGTTTCCGCCTCAAAGGAAAGTTGAGCCCGAGATACATTGGTCCCTTTGAAATTCTGGAAAGGGTTGGCGTTGTGGCTTACCGGTTAGCCCTACCGCCGCAATTATCCCAAATACATAATGTGTTCCATGTCTCTTCACTTCGAGGGTACAACTATCATTCCTTACACGTCATTGAATATCTCTTGGAACACATAGAACCTGATCTTTCTTATCACGAGGAACCTGAAGCGATTATTGATCGTGATGAGAGAGGTACACGAAAGAGAGTGATTCCTTTCATAAAAGTTCTATGGAAAAATCATTCTGAACGTGAGGCGACGTGGGAAACTGAGGAACAATATGCGACGAGGAATACCCCGAGTTCTTTAATCGATGTAAGTTTCCTGTCTAAATTCGATTTCGGGGACGAAATCTCTTTTAAGGGGGGGGAATAATTGTAAGACTCCATTTTTTTTTAAAACATATAATTATTCTTACCCGAATTAAACCGTAATTAAAAATGGCAACCAAAGATAGTTGAGGGGTTAAATCCGTCAATTAACTAAACTAATTATAATTATAAAAAAAATCTATCATATGAGTATACAATATATCATCCCTGCGATTCATTTCACCGCCATCATCATTCTCGTATCTTTTCTCTCTCTAAAATTCTCTCCACTCTCTCTCTAAATTTCTATCGTTTTCGTGAAGAAAATCAAGAAAACAATTACATATTCGTAATCTACGCGACGAACCCTTCTTAGAGGTATAAATTTATTCTTAAGTTATTTAAGTTGGTAAGTTAGGGTAGTTGAAGTTGGTTGGTAGATTATGATTATATATTGTAAAGTTATAATCATAAACATGTATAGGAATGTTTGTTTTTGTAAAAATTACAAACGGGTAAAGTTTAGAATTAAAATGGTGATATTTATATCTAGATGTTTAACCGCATACCAAGTGATTGGTTTAATGTCTAAGTGAGCAAAATCCGTGATTAAGCTTATAGTATAACCATTGTGTTTTAGGTTGTGCGACTGATAATAATTGGTGGTTTAAATAGGAAATCGAACGGGTTAAAGGTCGTAGTCGGTCTCGATTAATCACGTGTTGCATCTCAATCCAATCAAGGTATGGATTTCATTTCTTTTGAATCGTGGGCAACTAGTTATTTTAGTTGACCCTTCCGAAAGGTGGTTCACCACCTTGTGATTGATCAACCGAACGTGATCAACAAATACGAAATTGTACACACACATACACATTGATTTTGGTTTATTGAATCAATTGTTTGAACATTTTGATGTTTTATTAAAATGTGTCTCGTATGAGATTGTTTATGGAAAAAAATGTGAAGTATATAGATTATAATTTCTGTGATCGCCATTTGGGTAAGTGGCACATGTTTAGTTTTCTTTGATTTGAGAAGAACCCAATAAATGGGCACATTATTTGGGATGCCTTCTATGGCGGCTTTGTTGTCATAGCGTCCTGCAGATGACGGTCCACCAGAGTTAAGCCTATGTGACTTACGTGAACCCACTCTGGGGGGACTTGGATGACTTTGTTGGCTCCAGGGCGGATGAATCGATTCTAGATTTTACCCACAGAATATGTGACCGTGGTTAAATTCACGGGGGATCCGTTGTGTGTGCCCGCATGCCGACCCAGTTCGTGTGGTTTGGCCACCCACGAACACAACGACAGGAATTGACGGACGTTATTTATATTACGTTTTGAAATTAAAGTGTGAACTGTTCTTGAAATTATTGTCTTTGAAAATTACTGAACATCTCTTTTGTTATGAACTTGAGTTTCAAGAACTTTCATCGAATGAATTTTTATGTCTTCCGCTTTATTATCGATGTTTTCATTATTATTTACGAATTTATATTATAATCCATTCACTGAGCCCTGTGCTCAGCCGTGTTTTTGTTTCTGACACGGGAGGTTCGAAGTGAAGTTTACGGGGACGGGACTGGAGATCGAGCGTGAAATTTTGGAGTTCTTAGAATCGCATTATTATATAAACGTTCTAAGTTTATAAACTCTTTTTGAGGTATGATAGCTTGGATTGTAATATATGTTTAGAGTTTATTAATAGCTCTGAATTTAGTTGTGTATTTATGTTAAGTCCCGTTCGTGACATCACCCGTTCCGGACCACGGGGACGGGGGATGTTACAGTAATCGAAAGGTTGAGGTGTAACAGGGCATCCAAAAGGATTAGAGCGTTCCTGATTTGATATTATATAATATAGTATTCAGGTTTTCCTTTTACAAACTCTTATTTTCAAGAGAAGAAATGTTAAATCATTATGTACAAATTAATATTGCATACAAAATCTTTTAACTTTTATAACATTTTTATTTTACCCATTTTGTAAACAATAAAAATGAAAGCTTCAAAGGTTTTGGAAAACTCATATTATCCTTTCTATATAAATGGATCAAGTTTTTGAACCCATATATATATATATATATATATATATATATATATATTAATTTAAAAATATCTACATTATCTTAAATATGGTTAACCTTTTAATGGTACAAATTATATAAAAATAATTCATACTAATTGATAAACATGTTTAAATACAAAATAAACGTTGTACACTTCTAATACGCCAAAATACTCAATAAAACTATTTGATTCTATCACCCTCTAAAAACGCATAAATTCATAAACCAAAATCAAGTGAGACGAAATAGAGATGAATTGATTGCATATTGTGAGTCCACACCCCACTATGAGGGTTAGCTTGTGCCATTAGTGGCATAGATGCATCAATTGATGCGAAGAGCATCTCTAACAGGTATGATAAAGTTTTTTTTAAATAGAGTAAAAAAAAATCAAAATCTCTAAAAAGTTTTGCATTCAACTCCAACAACTATTCTATTTTAACAACTTTAGTATTAATTATCTTATTAAAATATTCAATTTATTTAATTTATTTAATTTTATTATTAAAATATACAATATATGGAAAGTTGGGAGAGCAAAAATTTACTTTTTAGGGGGTAATAATTAGTTTTGGGGAAACTATCTATTTAGAGATTTCTTTAAATTTAGAGATTTTTACAACCTCTCTCATCTTTTCTCTATTTTAGCATAGAGGATAGCATAGCTGTTGGAGATGCTCTAATCAATATCACCCAGTGATGCGTTCCTACAAATGGGTTCATTTGGTATACTGGATATGTTAGAACATAACATAACATGAATGTTTGTTCTATGTTTGGCAGAACTTTTATGTGGAACAAATAGAAAGATAGTAGACCATTGTTCCATCCCAACCCCATGGAACAAGGTGGAACATATCTATATTTTACCAATATAACTACATAAAAAACTTAAAGCTCTTCTAAAACATCATATACATCTCTTTGTTTATATTGTATTAATTTTTTAAATGTTATTTATTGTATTTTCTGCTATTCAAACTCATTTTACTGTCCTCAAAATATTATTTTTATACAGTCTCTATATTTTGATTATTTTATGTAATTGGAAACTATATAACATTTTATTTTCGTGTAATTTTAATCGTCTTGATATTTTGTTATAAAAATATTTATTTATTATAATTTAGTAAGTTACATAAATTAATCAAAATATATAAAAAGATATGAATAATTCATTAGGGTAAATTGATCATCTTTATTTGTTTTGTCCTGTCCAGTTCTGTTTTACCAAATGTTGAACAACTGTTTTGTCCTGTTCTGTTATGTTTAGTCCTCTCCTGCCCTGACGCACCCTCACATAATAATTGGTCATAAGCTTCGTTAATCATTTACCTTTAATTAGACATTCATTTTTGGTTTTAACATCCATCATGAATTAAATATTAAAAGTTGGTTTCCAGGTATAATATTTTTAGGAACAAACAATCATAACAAATATCTATGACGACATTCATTATGATTAAAAAATAAAATTTGGTTCCTAGGGTCTCAAAATATTTACGGTTTTCATTTGAATCAATCATCTTTCAACTCGTATATAAACAAATAGTAATTTAAAAGTTGATCAACCTTTGGCTATGCACTATTAATGATTGTAACCCTTTGTACAAACCATTACGATTTTCTTTAGGGTTATTATGCCAAAATTGAAGTTCGATTTGATATTATTCTCGAGCAAATTTCATATATCCAGGCAAGAAATGGTCAAAATATTGCTCAAGGAAAGTATCTCAGACGATCTCTGGTTTCACCCAAATCTTTATTGTAAAGTTTTACAATACCCGACCCGTTTTCTAACAGAATTTTCATAATTTTGCAATGATAGAATGAAAAATCTCATAATTCTCAACTTTGTATGCCCTAACATGACGCTATCATCAATGTCTTAAAATGAAACTTTCGGAAAATTGGAACCGTGATTGAAACAAAATACATTTCATTTTGATACAACGTATCCTTAGATTTATTTTATAGGCGACAAGATATTAGGGGTGCGTTTGATATGCAGAACAGAGTGAAACATGACAGAACAGAACAGACTTGTCTCATGTTTGGCGTGACCATATGTGTAACACTCTATAAATTTTGACAAGTAAAAATTCAAAAATTCGACAATTTGACATCTAAAATACGAAGGCTCAAATACCCTGTAATTATGAATTTCCAAAAAAGCGAATTTCAGAATTCAAGACAACTAAAAACCCCTAGCAAGAAAGTTAGTTTGTACTAAAAGTTTTCAACAAAGAATGAGACATCAATATTACAACAACCTACTTAATCTATGATTAATTTAAATCTAGATTAAAATGGGTGTTGTGGATCCACTATTTACTCTCTTCACAAAAATCCCCCAAAAGACCGACATTTCGAGAACTCCTACGTGCCCGGTTGACAAGTCCGACACCCTAGTTTCCTCCACGAGTAGGATCTGTGAGGGAGCAACAACCACGACAAGTGTTAGGACGAAGCCTAGTGAGATTTCACAAGTTATGTAATTCATAAGCAATAGTATCATATTTTAAATAAAGCAAGATTTGGGTTACCGAACTCCATCGTCTCACAGTTACTGTTTTCACCGCAACCATAATCTCGTACCTGAACGCAAATATACAAGAGACGTGTTAGGACATGAGGTGTAACTCGGGGTGACGTTTACACGGGAGTGGAGTCACCCATGATGTTAATGGATTACACCTCATGTCCGGGTCTTAGTTCTCATGCCATAACGACATCACAACCTCAGACCATATTTACTGCCTTTATTGCCTACTCCGTCGAGTTACACCTCAAGGTCTTACGGGACATTATTTCCTATCCATATCTAGATGAGTTACACCTCAAGGGTCCAAGATCCCTTATTGCCTACTCGCTAGTATCCCACAATATTTATCACAAGGTCCATATAATATACAACTACCTCCTCATGCATAAGGAGTAGTGTTCACATTCTTAACAGGTGATCAACATTTGCTAAGCATTTATAACCACTTATACACCTCTTTTCTACATGTAATTAAAAATTCATCTTTACTCCTCAAGGTACCACATTCCTCATAATCTCATATATGTAGTCACAAAGGTTTATTTTACTCATACTATATCTTCAT
Organism: Arctium minus; assembly: GCA_954870635.1. Classification (NCBI taxonomy): domain Eukaryota; kingdom Viridiplantae; phylum Streptophyta; class Magnoliopsida; order Asterales; family Asteraceae; genus Arctium; species Arctium minus. The sequence continues at coordinate 113,235,428 of OX941080.1, read as the reverse complement.
AAAGTTATCAGCAGTTAGATCAAAACCATAACAACAAGGGTTTCTTCGTGAACTCATCATACAAGCAAGGAATCAAAGATCCATATTCATTTAGTTATCATAAAAGAGATTATTAGGGTTTACACTTTACTAGACATACTCACCCTTTTGGGTTCATAAAATTGAAAACTCTACAAGTTAGGTCACAAATCTCAATCGAGCAACACATATGCATAATGTAGGTTTAATACAAGTAACAAATAAGTAATAGAGCATTTAAGGAGTAATAAACTCACCTTGTGAAGCTATACACAAACCCTAGATGATGAGGCTTGCAAGAGGAGAATGGAGACTTGAATGCTCAACCCCTAGAGGCCAAAAATTGATGACCAACAACCCTAAGTTAACATCATAAATACAAAGTGAGGACCTCTCTAAATAGAAATGAATGAGGAGAGATATAACCTACCTTTAAATCCTTCAAAAATCGCTACCCTAAGTTCCAAATGCCAAATAAAATGGGAGGAAGGGGAAAATCCCGTATTTGGCCTGTAGAGGCCTTCCCGCGGCTACGAAGCCGCGGCGTAAGCCGTGCGTATCCTTGACCCGAAAACCCAGTGAGTCCCGCGGCTCTGGTTGCGGTTTCCAAACCGCGGCATAGCCCGTGCAAGTCTCTGTTTGCGTCCAACTGTAAGCCCTAAACACTTATGATTGACAACCTCACACACAAGCACTTCATACACAAATACACACATATTCTTTTATAAATGATACAACCACACACACTCCCGAAGTATTACACTAGACACACCTAATCATACGGCGTGACGATCTTAATACATAGCACAGGTTTAAACGGAGCGCGACTCAACGAAACATAAGTGTACATATAAGGCGAGTGTTCAAATATGGCTATAGTGTGACTTGATAATTTAGGGGTGTTACAATCCTCCTCTCCTTAGAAAAGATTTCGTCCCTGAAATCTCGTATCATTCAAACAAGTGGGGATAACGCCTCTTCAATTCGTCTTTCGCCTCCCAAGTCACGTTCGTACCTCTGTGGTGTTTCCATTGCACTTTCACCATCACTACTTCTTTATGGCGAAGTTTATTCGTCACTCTTTCCAAAATGGATTCTGGCTCCTTTACACATCTATTGTTGTCTACTCGAATCTCGGATAATGGCATGACTTTCTCCTCCTCAGCTAGGCATTTCCGTAGGTAACAGACGTAGAATATAGGGTGAATCCCATTCATATCGGGAGGCAAGTCAAGTTTGTAGGCTTGAGGTCCCACACGCTCCACAATAGGAAAAGGATAGAGAAAACGAGGGCTAAACTTTCCTCTCTTTCCAAACCTTATAATTCCTTTCCAAGGCGACACCTTCAACATGACTCGGTCGCCCACTTGAAATTCCATCGGTCGTCTTTTCTTGTCCGCATAACTCTTTTGGCGATCTTGGGCCGCCTTCAACCGCTCACGAATGCTTTTTACTTTGTCTGCCGTTTCTTGTACCACTTCTGGTCCGACGAATTATTTCTCGCCCGCTTCAAGCCAACACGTCGGCGTCCTACACTTTCGACCATACAAGGCCTCAAATGGTGCCATGCCTAAACTTGAATGGTAGCTATTATTGTAAGCAAATTCCACCAATGGGAGGTGAGAGTCCCAATTTCCCCCAAAATCGATGACACACGATCGCAACATGTATTCTAATGTTTGGATTGTTCGCTCGCTTTGTCCATCCGTTTGAGGATGATACATCGTGCTCAACTTTACTTTTGTCCCCAATTCTCTTTGAAACGCACCCCAGAAATGGGAAGTGAAACGACTGTCCCGGTTCGACACAATGGATAGTGGCACTCCATGCCTCGAGACCACTTCGTTAATGTAGAGTCTTGCTAGCTTGTCCAACAGTAATGTCTCCCTCATGGCCAAAAAAGTGTGCGTTTTTCGTCAATCGATCCACTACTACCCAAATGGTGTCGTGGCCCTTCAACGTCCTTGGTAGCTTTGTCACGAAATCCATTGTGATGTGATCCCACTTCCACTCCGATATTTCCATGGATTTTAAACTCTCATACGGTCGTTGGTGCTCGGCCTTTACCAACGAACAAGTAAGGCATTTCTCCACATAGCTCGCCACATCAAGTTTCATCATTGGCCACCAATAAATCAATTTCAGATCCCTATACATTTTTGTGCTCCCGGGGTGAATAGAATATCTTGATTTTTGTGCTCCCGGGGTGAATAGAATATCTTGATTTGTGCGTCTCTTCCAATAATAACTTCCGACATCCTCCCAATTTGGGTACCCAAACTCGTCCTTGGAAGAGTTTCAACCCTCTATTATCTTCCGTTAAGGTAAGGTATTGTTTCGTCATCGATTCATCTTTGAGATTCGCTTTGAGAATCGCTTAGGCTTGAGCGGTCTTTATCATGTCCATAAGGTTTGAGATGATCTCGATCCTTGCTAAAGAGGTTTTCACCGCTCCACTATACTCTTTCTGGCTTAACGCGTCCGCCACAACAGTAGCCTTGCCCGGGTGATATTGAAGTTCGCATTCGTAATCTTTCAATAGCTCTAACCATCTTCTTTGCCACATATTCAACTCCTTCTGATCAAACACATACTTCAGACTTTTGTGGTCGGTGAAGAGTGTGCACTTGGTGCCATACAAGTAGTGCCGCCACAACTTTAAAGCAAATACAACCGCCGCTAATTCGAGGTCATGAGTTGGGTAATTCTTCTCGTGCTCCTTCAATTGTATTGACGCATACGCTATCACCTTACCTCTTTGCATGAGAACACAACCCAATCCCATCTTGGATGCATCGTTATAGACGACAAAATCTTCCGTTCCCTCGGGTAGGGATAAAATTGGAGCTTCACATAGTTTCCGTTGCAAGGTACGGAAAGCCTTCTCTTGAGTCTCGGTCCAAGCAAACTTCACATTCTTTTGAGTCAACACGATCAATGATGAGGCGATCTTGGAAAAGTCTTGAATGAACCTTCTGTAGTAACCGGCGAGTCCCAAAAAGCTTCGGATCTCGGTTGGGCTTTTCAGAGGCTCCCAGTTCGTCATCGCCTCGATCTTCGCGGGATCTACTTTCACTCCTTCGCGGGTCACCACATGGCTGAGAAATTGAACTTCTTGCAACCAAAATTCACATTTAGAGAATTTGGCATATAGCTTCTCCCTTCTTAACACCTCTAGAACCTCTCTCAAATGTTGCTCGTGATCCTTTTCATCCTTGGAGTACACCAAGATGTCGTCGATGAACAATATGACCGACCAGTCCAAAAATGGTCGACACACATGATTCATTAAGTCCATAAATATTGTCGGCGCATTCGTCAACCCAAAAGGCATGACTAGAAACTCATAATGCCCATACCGAGTCCTAAACGCCGTATTCGGGACATCCTCTTCTCGAACCTTCACTTGATGGTACGCCGAGCGAAGGTCAATCTTGGAAAAACATCCGGCCCCTTGTAGTTGATCGAAGAGATCGTCTATCCGGGGTAGCGAATATTTGTTCTTTATGGTCACTTTGTTTAATTCTCGATAATCGATGCACATACGCATCGACCCGTCCTTCTTCTTCACAAAGAGTATCGGAGCTCCCTACGGAGACGAGCTCGGCCTCACAAACCCCTTTTCCAACAACTCTTGAAGTTGGTACATCATTTCTTGCATTTCCATTGGCACGAGACGGTACGGTGCACGAGCTATCGGTGCCGCCCCCGGAACTAAATCAATTCGAAACTCCACTTGCCGATCGGGTGGCAAGCCGGGTAAATCGTCGGGAAACACGTCTGGAAATTCATTGAAAACCTTCACGTCCTCTACTTTCTTCTTCTCTGCCATGGCATCTAACACAAAGGCCTGATACGAAGGGTACTTCTTCGTCAAATACTTTCTTGCTTTGATGGATGAGATGATGGCTGCTTCGCCTTTTCGCTTTTCGCCATACACGAAGATGAAGTCATCCTCCCGGATAGGAATCCGGATGAGCTTCTTGGAACACAATATCTCCGCTTGAAGCCGCGCCAGCCAATCCATCCCGACCACTACATCGAAACTACCGATAGTCATAGGAAGCAAGTCCACCATAAAAATTTCGCCACTGATTTCGAGTCGGCAATCCCTTAGAATATCCCTTAGAACCACCCGTTCCCCATTAGCTACTTCTATGACTAAAGGATCACTTAGGGCACTAGCCGGTAAGTTCAAAGATTTGTAAAACACATCGGATACAAAAGAGAAGTTTGCACCGGAATCAAACAGTACTCTAGTAGGTGTGGAGTTGAGTAAGAACGTACCCGACACCACGTTAGCGGTTTCCTTCGCCTCCTCCTTAGTCATCTGAAAAGCCATTCCCTAAACCTTGGGGATGGCCTCCCTCCTTGGTTGGCTTCCTGAACTCCCTCCTCTAGCCACACCCCTTAGCTTGGGGCACTCCCTTCGAACATGACCAATTTCCTTGCACTCAAAGAAAATTGTCCCACGAATGGGACACGCGACACTGAGGTGGCCTGGTTGGCCGCACTTGAAGCATGAGACCAGATTCGGGATTGGGTTAGAGTTGGTCTTGCAAAACCCAAAGTGCTTACTTTTGCACTTAGGGCACCACTTTGCCTCCCGTCGATTGTCGAAACTCTTAGTTGGCGGTTGGAATCTCGGATTCTTGTACGAACTTGGCGGGCTTTCCCACCATCTCTTCTCCACGGTCTTTGTCTTCTCGGATTTATCTTGCGCAAAGAGTCTTTCCGTCACTTTAGCTTCTTCAATTGTTTCACGGAGGTTAGAGGTTTTGGAGTTGCGGACCAATGTGATCATGTCCATGGGTAGGCCTTTAAGTACGCCTTTACCTTATCTTTCTCAGTCGGAGCCACATGCCCCACTAAATCAAGATTCTCCATAAAAAGTCGGGTATACTCCATCACCGACAAGTCACCTTTCTTGATCGACCGGAACTCTTCCTCTATTGCTTCCAACTCCTCCTCAGTACAGTATTCTTAAAAAATCTTTTTCTTGAACTCGGTCCACGACATCCTAGCCAACACTGATTCTTCAATGGTTGAGGTGATGACATTCCACCAAGTCAAAGTCGTGCCCCGGATCAATTGATACCCATATTTCACCTTTTGGCGCTCTTTACAATCACTAGATCTGAAAACTTGTTCGATCTCTTTAAGCCAACTCATACACTTTGCGGGCTCATCGGATCCGGCGAACTCCGACAGTTTGCAGCAAAGAAAGGACTTGTAAGAACATCCTTTCTCCGGTTGCCTTGTTTCCAAGGTCGCTAATCCATCGGTGCGGACGTCACCCCCAGTGCCCCCGGAACCTGCTATGATAACGTTCTCTTCAATTGTCTCATGACGACGGCGGTTCGCATCTCGGTCCTCAAGCAGTTTCATGAACAACTCTTGTTGTTTTACCATGGTCTCAATCATGGCCCTCATCATGTCCATCATTTGAGTCTGATGGGTTACCTCAGTCATGATTGGTTCAGCAGTGAAAATATTGGTCCTCGGAATCTGTTCCACCCTTCCGACAAGCATAGCTGGAATTGGAGGTCCATCCGTCACAGTTGCATTCGGCCTATCGGTCGTGGATTCATTTACCACTTGACCCTCCGACGATGACTGGAGATGACTCCGAGTATTTACCATTTTCGTCTGTCATCAAATCAGAGGAGGGTGAGAGATGGCTACACAAGATTACACACAAGAAACGTACTAATACAGTTCAACGATTATCATAATCATAGTAATTCAAGCATGCTCACATAGAAGTACATTCATAATAGCAGTAGCTAATTGAAATTATGAACGTACACTACATAAAAATTCTCGTTACCACTTTCATAATTCTCGACAAAGTGGTTTTCCGTTGACTCTAAGACTATCCCATCTTAGAATTTCTACCCAAATCCCACACTTTATTGCCTAAAAGTCTCAACTTAAGTCTAGGCATCTAGATCACATACCTAGTTCGCTTAAACTAGAACTCTGATACCAACTTGTAACACTCTAGAAATTTGACAAGTAAAAATTTAAAAATTCGACAATTTGACGTCTAAAATACGAAGGCTCAAATACCCTGTAAATATGAATTTCCAAAAGAGCGAATTCCGGAATTCAAGACAACTAAAAACCCTAGCAAGAAAGTTAGTTTGCACTAAAAGTTTGCAACAAAGTGATGGCACTAATTATTTAGTGCCATTAGGCTATTTTATCTTGCTTTTTAGAATAGTTTTTACTTTCTAATCCCAATATTTGAGTCCTTTTATTACTTATTTATCATTTATTTGTTTCTTGGAGCTAGAGTTAGTGGATAACCTGTTTTATTACTTTGAATGACTAATTTTGTGTGTTTTGGCAGATTTTGAATATAACAGACCCAATGCTGCAGCATTTCTGTAGCATCTGCAGCTGTCAGTACTTTTTTGGGAGAACGTGTGGAAGTTGGAAAGTAGAAAAACATGGGCTGGTTTTGGACTGACAAAAGAAGCCTCCACTGCAGTTTAAGAGGAGATTTGACCCCATCTTTTTGATACTTTTGTAACCATTGGATATTAACTCTTGGGTGTTTAACTTTTGTACTTAATGGTACTTGTGGTACTTTGTTACTTTCTAATTACCCTTTTTGTCACTCCCTTTTAGTATAAAAAGGGAGTTTTGGGTTGTAGTTTAATCATCTAATTCTTTATCTCATTAGCTAAGAAATCTAAGATTGGCACCATTAACCTTGTGATTTTGTACTTTCACTTTAGAATTCCAAGTAACCTTTAAGTCTTCATCTCTTGTTCTTCCATTTATGCTTTATTATTAGTTCTTTATATTACTTGCAATTTACATTCAAGTCATTTATATTTATTGTAATTTACATTTCCGTCATTTTATTTCTTGTAATTTATAATTCTGTCATTTAAATTCATGTACTTTATCGCTTTATGTATTTACATTTTAGTATGAGTAGCTAAATCCATTAACTTGGGTGTGAGATGGATGGGTGAGATTTCAAATCAAAGAAAGGTGGACATTGTTTCGCAATAACAATGTTCCATCATTTCATTCAAGTTTTATAAAATCCAACGACACTTCTTGACGAGTTGATCGCTTTAAAAGTGTGAAAGTGCTATGGCCTAGAGATAAGCCATAATATGCACGTCAACTTGAATGATATGAGAAGCCGACTTGAGAGAGTGACTGATAAAGAGATTTATCGCCTCTATTTTTCATCTTGATTTATTCTTGATGGGTTGGTCGCTTGTTAAAAGTGTTAAAGTGTAGAGGATTCAGAGATGAACCCCTTCGAACACTCCAACTTGGATGATATGGGAATTAACTCGAGAGAGTAGTTTTTATACAAAGAGATTTGTAAATCCATATATTTTGAGGACTCTACTCTACATTATCAATAGTTGGAGACTGCATAGAGATATGTTCAGTCGAATCTAAACATTAGTGGGAGTATTGAAGTCCGAGAGGAATACCCTCAAAATAGATGGTGGATCTGTTTATGCTGAACTCATGTTGCAGCATACCTGCTGGAATTTGTGTTTGAGTCTCACCTAAAAGTCTTACACCCTTGCTACCTTTATTATTTTGTATCTTAATCAACTGTTAACTAACCAAACCAAATCAAGTCTTCAAATTCGTCATCTGAAATCATCTCTTTTCTTACACTTTTATTAATCTTTTGCGACAATCTCTGTGGGACGATATTCGGTATTTTACCACTTTATTACTTGAGAGACGATATTAGATCCCATTGTATACTTTCTTTGAGATTTAATTTATCATGTCTTAGAAGTGTGCAAACATTTCGCATCACAAAGAATGAGACATAATATTACAACAACCTACTTAATCTAGGATTAATTTAAATCTCGATTAAAATGGGTGTTGTGGATCCACTATATACTCTCTTCACAAAAATCCCCCAAAAGACCGGCACTTCGAGAACTCCTACATGCCCGGTTGACAAGCCCGACATCCTAGTTTCCTCCACGAGTAGGATCTGTGAGGGAGCAACAACCACGACAAGTGTTAGGACGAAGCCTAGTGAGATTTCACAAGTTATGTAATTCATAAGCAATAGTATCATATTTTAAATAAAGCAAGATTTGGGTTACCGAACTCCATCGTCTCACAGTTACTGTTTTCACCGCAACCATAATCTCGTACCTGAACGCAAATATACAAGAGATAACCCTTGAAATACGGGGGAGACCCGTTTCCATCGGGGTGACGTTTACACGGGAGTGGAGTCACCCATGATGTTAATGGATTACACCTCATGTCCTGGTCTTAGTTCCCATGCCATAACGACATCACAACCTCAGACCATATTTACTGCCTTTATTGCCTACTCCGTCGAGTTACACCTCAAGGTCTTACTTGCCTATCCATATCTAGACGAGTTACACCTCAAGGGTCCAAGACCCCTTATTGCCTACTCGCTAGTATCCCACAATGTTTATCACAAGGTCCATATAATATACAACTACCTCCTCGTGCACAAGGAGTAGTGTTCACATTCTTAACAGGTGATCAACATTTGCTAAGCATTTATAACCACTTATACACTTTTTTTCTACATGTAATTAACAATTCATCTTTACTCCTCAAGGTACCACATTCCTCATAATCTCATACATGTAGTCACAAAGGTTTATTTTACTCATACTATATCTTCATAAAGTTATCAGCAGTTAGATCAAAACCATAACAACAAGGGTTTCCTCGTGAAATCATCATACAAGCAAGGAATCAAGGATCCATATTCATTTAGTTATCATAAAAGAGATTATTAGGGTTTACACTTTACTAGACATACTCACCCTTTTGGGTTCATAAAATTGAAAACTCTACAAGTTAGATCACAAATCTCAATCGAGCAACACATATGCATAATGTAGGTTTAATACAAGTAACAAATAAGTAATAGAGCATTTAAGGAGTAATAAACTCACCTTGTGAATCTATACACAAACCCTAGATGATGAGGCTTGCAAGAGGAGAATGGAGACTTGAATGCTCAACCCCTAGAGGCCAAAAATTGATGACCAACAACCCTAAGTTAACATCATAAATACAAAGTGAGGACCTCTATAAATAGAAATGAATGAGGAGAGATATAACCCTACCTTTAAATCCTTCAAAAATTGTTGCCCTAAGTTCCAAATGCCAAATAAAATGGGAGGAAGGGGAAAATCCCGTATTTGTCCTGTAGAGGCCTTCCCGCGGCTACGAAGCCGCGGCATAAGCCGCGCGTGTCCTTGGCCCAAAAACCCAGTGAGTCCCACGGCTCTGGCCGCAGTTTCCAAACCGCGGCATAGCCCGCGCAAGTCTCTGTTTGCGTCCAACTGTAAGCCCTAAACACTTATGCTTGGCAACCTCACACACAAGCACTTCATACACAAATACACACAGATTCTTTTATAAATGATACAACCACACGCACTCCCGAAGTATTACACTAGACACACCTAATCATATGGCGTGACGATCTTAATACGTAGCACAGGTTTAAACGGAGCGCGAATCAACGAAACATAAGTGTACGAATGAGGCGAGTGTTCAAATATGGCTATAGAGTGACTTGAGAATTTAGGGGTGTTACAATATGTAGGACACACTAGAACTAAGTGGAACAAGCATGGGATATACTTGTCCCACTCCAACCCCCTATAACTAAGTAGAAGAACAATATTTTGACTAATATACCCTTTGTTAAAAACATAAAACATATTTTTTCATCATCCACGCCTCCAAGCTAGGGTGTGTAAAACCTGAATAGTCTAAAATTCGAATCCGCATCCGCATCCGAACGAAAATAAGATGTTTTTGCAAAACCCGAATACCCCGAAATCCGATAATCCGAAACCCGACATTTGGGAGGATATCTAGGTTCGGATTGGGTTTGATCGTTGGCCACCCAACCTGTCCGAAAACCCAAAATAACATAAATCTATATTTTAAATACTATATATATATAGGGGTGGTTTCAATTGGAAACCAAATTTCATTGGAAACTTTGGAAACCAAATCTCAACCATTGATCTTTTTCATCAATGGTCAAGATTCATTTGAAGTATATATGGTAATAAATTAATTAATTTATTAATAAAAAATAATAATAATAGGTGAAAAGGGTAAATATGTCTTTTTCTTTTGTGTTTCAAATATGGCAACATAGATGAAATATGTTGAAATATAGAAAACTTATATTTCTTAAAAAACAAGAGAGAGAGCATATCAAGACGACATTGAAGCTTTGTCTGCTTACCATCTAAACACAGAGGAGCTCTCCAATTTCATTAGAACGATGATTCGACTACCTAGAGGTAATCTTTGCAGATTTCATCGATTTGTGTCCTGAATAAGAAGAGCAAAACATCCATTGTCATCTATTTTGATTTCAATAAGAAAAATTGTGTTGATTTCATTGTGTAGGTCGGAAAAGGAGCGAGAGATTGATGAAGAAAAACTCGTTTTCGAACTATATGAACACAACAGAGAATCCTCTCGATGAAGATGGTAATGAAATCAAACATAAATCGGCGGGGAGGACCAGTAACAAACCGCCAGTCGTGAAACCACATATCGAAGTTAATAAGCAATACTCACGTGAAGGTAAGTTTATATACATTGATATTTATCAGAGGGGAGTGTTTCAATGTCTGAAATCGATTATTAAGTTATAATTTTTAAAAGAAGTCAGATTTAGGGGAAAACCCTAGTTTAGTCTGCATTTGGGGATTTCATTTGTGATAAATATCAATGGTTAACAATTTCAGTAGATGAAATCTATTGATGTTCATATAATGTATGCATTTGGGGTTTTCATTAGTCGTAAATAGGAATGGGTAAAAATATAATTAGATGAATATGTTATATGTTAGGAAATTCAAATGAAATGGCACATCATGTTTATTACGTTTGCTGTTAATTACGTTACCATCGATTGTTGTACACAACGATTTGTGTTAATTATGTTTCTATCATTAGAAGCTGATAATCATGTTTAACTCACGTTTGAGGTGCTTACAAACAGATTTCTTTGTTATGAACAAGAATGCATGATACAGATTTCGCTATATCAAATCTGTTTCATCATGCTCTCATTAAGGTTCATTGTGATGTCAACGTGGTTTTAAGTACCAATATGGAACTTAATGAAATTCATGAAAAGGGCTCACTAACGTTTTTTGTAGTGAAATATGCTGAATCATCTAAACTTGGAATAACAAATGATGCATCAATCAAAGGTGAAAATATGCATAGATTTCTGTTCATTATGTTTCACTCATGATTGTTGTGACCATCGATTGCTGTTAATTACGTTACCATCGATTATTGTACACAACGTTTTGTGTTCATTATGTTTCTGTCATTAGAAGCTGATAATCTTTTTTCACTCACGTTTGAGGTGCTTACAAACAGATTTCATTGTGATGAAACAGAATGCATGATACAAATTTCACTATATCAAATATGTTTCATCAGGTTCACATTAAGGTTCATTGTGATGTCAATGTGGTTTTTACTACCAATATGGAACTTAATGAAATTCATGAAAAGGGCTCAATAACGTTTTTTGTAGCGAAATATGTTGAATCATCTAAACTTGGAATAACAAACGATGATGCATCAATCAAATGTGATATGTTTTAACTATACTTATTTTGTTTTAGCTATACTTAATTCAATTTTAGGTTTAATCGACATGATAATCCTACTGTTAATTGTGCATGAAACATGAAACAAATTTCTTAGCAATCAGCATGAAACAAAAAGGGAAATTCAGTTTCACAGTTTCTACTGTATTTGCTGAAACATTTATGTGCATTCTACAGTACTTATTGAAAATCATGAAAAGGACTTACGAACTTTTTTTGTAGTGAAAAATGCTGAAAATCCAAACTTGGAATTACAATGGTGAAACATGTTTTAGCTATAGTTGATTAAAATTTACGATGAAGTAACATTGAATTCTATGCATTTATAGTGAAAATCTATACTAGCTATATTTCAGTAGCTAAGCTTAGACACTATTAATTTTACTTAGAAATAAAATCACTTGGAATTCAGTTTCATTGTTAACTTCCCATTTTGTTTCATTACCTTCTGTTTCATGAAATCCATGAAACATGAAAAACTGAATTTGTAAATATGTGAAACTGTGTGATGAAATCTATGTATAAATGGGTTTTTTTATGTGAATCATCTAATGTATAAATGGTTAACATGGGGCCTAATCAAATGAGAACCCGGTAATTTGTGATAACTGTGAGATCCAATATAAACTAATCATTTAAGATAATTAATGTAATTTCTTAAAATAAAGTAAAGGGTAAATTAGTAATTTGAGTTGAGTATTTAATTTACTTTAGTATTTATAATTTGCATATATTACTCTCTCTCTCTCTCTCTATCTCTCACGCATCATTCTGCATGCTCTCTCTATATCTGTTAACCCTAAAACATTTCTTTTTCATCCCCTTCTCATGGCGGCCGCTACACATTGCATCCTTTTTTCATTGCCTCTTTCATCTATCCGCTTTCTTTAAGTTAGAAAAAGATGGTCGTCGTTGATGGGTATGGAGGCGCCTCTCTCATATCCCTCGTCTCTCGATTGAACTTTCGCCGGAGAGGTTACCCTGATGTAACACAAATCGTGCAGTGGTGGAAGTGGTGGTGGTGGTCGCTGTGAAGGAGGCGATGGATATGTCTCTTATCCCTTGTCTCTCAATTGAACTGTCGTTGGAGAATGACCCAGATGTAAAGCAGATCTCGTAGTGGTCGAGGCGGTGGATACGTAGGCGGTGGTCGTCGTGTAGGAGGCAGTCATGGTTAGGCAGTTTATACGGAGGAGGTCGTGACCATATATATTGTGTTGCATTTGCTAAATGATTTCGTGAACGAGATGGCTCAACGGAACTATTTCCTACAGCGACGATGAACTTCTAACGATGTGTATCACAGTGTGTATCACTGTGGTATCACAATGATACACAGTCTTAAAGTTTAAAATTATTGGGTATCACAACATGTATCATCGTTGTTACAAAGTGTCTCACAATGTATCTTCGTTGTTTTACGAGGGTATCACAACATTTCTTATTTATTTTCGGTATTTTCGATATTTACAAAAGGGTATCACAGTCTGCATCACGTATTTTCGATGTCTACAAAGTGTATCACAGTGTGCATCGCGTATTTTCGATGTATATTTTATGTTTACAAAGTGTATCACAGTGTGCATCATGTATTCGCCGGAATAATGTTCGCCGGAGAGGAAATAAAGATCGCCGGAGGGAGGAGATAAGAGAGAGAAGATTTCTAAAATACCTAAATTACCCTTTAATTGAAATTTTAATTAAAACTACCAAAATTATTGATTTCCTAATTTATACTCTGATTTGTGGTTAAGATTGGATCTCACAGTTATCACAGATAATCAAGTTCTCCCTTGAATGGTCCCCTGGTTAACATATTATATTCATTTGAATCAATAAATGTTAAATGTTAAATACGTAGGAAACAACGCAATAGGGATGAAGGTCGATTTAATTTCATATACATATTTAAAGATTTAAAGATTTCATATGAATATTTTATTTTCATTGGATGAATCAATAATTGATTCCTAAAAATCACAAAATATATAATTTGGGATGTAACCTGTCGTATGAATTAATTTGCATTTACTTAGAAAATGTTTCATAATATGTGAATACTTTCAACAAATAAAGGATCAATAATACCATATGTAAAATATATTAAAATTAAATAATTAATATTATAATAATAAAAACAATTACCATATGTATTATGGAATTAGGTAAAATACTAAAATAACCTTATCAATTAAAAATAGAGTGAATTGTGAATTTGGTCCCCGTGCTTTGTTACTTTCTTTGACTACGGTCCCTATAGTATGTTTATTGTGGATTTGGTCCCCGTGGTATTCAATTTATCTTGGTCATGGTCCCTCTGACTAACGCATCCGTTAACTCCATTAAATCAGGGACCATTTTAGTCATTTTGCCTAATTTGTGTCTTATTATGATAAAAAAATAAAAATTATATTTTTAACACACACACACACACACATATATATATATATATATATATCAAAATAAATAAAATAGGATGTTATTGTATGACTTGATTCTTTAAATTTTTAAAAAAATTAATTATATTAAATATGATTTAATTTTATTATTTTATGTAATGGTGGAAAAAGCTATGGTTTTATTGTTTTAATGTAATTAAATTTTAATTTAAACAAATTAGATCATAAAATTATATCTTATTTTATTTAGAGCGAATAAAATAAGATATGTTTTTATGATTTGATTTATTAAATTAAAACTTTAATTATGTTAAAGGCGATACAATTTTATTGTTCTTTACTATCATCACAACAAACAAGCTTATTATCGATATTTTGACACCAAAATCATTGAAAACTATTGAGAAATTAACTCTAATTTTATCATCTTAAAATTAGAGGTTCCAATTTTCATATTGTTTTTCAATAAATAAAAAACTCAAAACAAACCGTTTAGATTTTAACGAAATAAAATATTTAAGTTACGAATATTTTAACTCACAACCACAATGCAAAACATAGAGCATCATATGTCAGGTAACACCAACAAGAAAACATGTTAGCATTTAGAAAATAGCGAAGATCAACTACAACATCCATCACTAGAAATATATGACATGGTCTTATCATTATTCGATACTCCTTCCGTCCCAAAATAAATGTTCATAATAAAAAAGACACACGGTTTTAGAAATGTGTAATTATTAGTTTATTACACTTGTTAATTTTATTGTGGGTTGAAATATTCGTAACTTAAATATTTTATTTCTTTAAAATCTAAACAGTTGATTTTTAATTTTTGACTGAAAAACAATATGAAAATTGGAACCTCTAATTTTAAGATGATAAAATTAGAGTTCATTTCTCAGGTTTTCAATGATTTTGGTGTCAAAATATCAATAATAAGCTTGTTTGTTGTGATGATAGTAAAAGAACAATAAAATTATATCGCATTTAACATAATTAAAGTTTTAATTTAATAAATCAAATCATAAAAACATATCTTATTTTATGATCTAGTTTGTTTAAATAAAAATTTTAATTACATTAAAACAATAAAACCATATTTTTTTTCCACCATTACAATAAAATAATAAAATTAAATCATATTTAATATAATTAATTTTTTTTAAAGTTTAAAAAATCAAGTCATACAATAACATCATATTTTATTTATTTTGATATATATATATATATATATATATATATATATATGTGTGTGTGTGTGTGTGTGTGTGTGTGTGTTTTGTTAAAAATATATTTTTTATTTTTCTTATCATAATAAGACACAAATTAGGCAAAATGACTAAAATGGTCCCTGATTTAATAGAGTTAACGGATTCGTTAGTCAGAGGGACCATGACCAAGATAAATTGAATACCACAGGGACCAAATCCACAATAAACATACTATAGGGACCGTAGTCAAAGAAAGTAACAAAGCACGAAGACCATATCCACAATTCACTCTTAAAAATAAAAATAAAAAAAAGGAAATTCAATGATTGGTCAATTTCGGTTTCCAAAGTTTTCAATTTAATATTGGTTTCCAATTGATCCCTCCCCTATATATATAGGGGTCTAATCAAATGAGACTCTATTAGATTGTGGTAACTATGTGATCCAATCTCATCAAATCATTTTAATTTATTTATTTTTTTAATTAATTAATAGGGGATGATATATTAGTAATTTGATAAATTAATTAATATAACATTTTTTTTGTAACTGAAAAAATCAAAGTCTCATCAATCAAATATTACGTTTCCTTTATTATCTCAACAAATTGATTTTGGGATAATATCCATATGGACCATGTGACATTGTGATAATATAACATCATCTGAATCTCATGTGCCACGTGATTTGGCATATATCTGATGTATGTGTTACATTGTGATTTGGCATATATCTGATATATGTGTTACATTGTGATGTATGTGTTACATTGTGATTTGGCATATATTTGATAATCTAACATCTAAATCTCATATGTACCATGAGACATATGTACCATGAGACACTGATCACAGTGTATCACCACCTACGGAATTAGCAACAATAATCCCATCATTCTATCATGAATGATATAAGGTTTTGCAAAATGATCATAGTGTATCACACCCATTTTTCCTAATTTAGTTGCATTAAATCCGGTAAGCGCTATCACACCCAAAATTATCGGAACACGCCTAAATTAGATCACACAGATTTATAATGTTTTTTGACAATTTTACCCCTTTTTCCTAATTTAGTTGCATTAAATCCGTTTTTTAATTATTATTTATATTAGTTATTTTAGACCATTGATTAATTAAATGGATGGATGAGATTGGATCTCATGGTTACCACAAAATACTAGGGTCTCCCATGAAAGGTCCCCTATACATATATATATGTTGTAGGATAAATGTGTCATCGTCTAAAGGATATGACGATAGAGATAATGATAGAGATAGAGATAAATATATCAGAGTTAGATTAGAACTGAAATATCTCATAACTATCTACTTGTAACTCATCCCTATTTAAAGGGATTTTGATTAATGAGAATGACATATTTCTTCTCTCTTTATTCTATTGTTGTTCCATTCGATTTCTCCCTCTAAATGTATTATATTATTACTACATTTTTTGTGTTTAATCATATTTGAATTGATAGCTTTGTTTTAAACGCTTCTTGTTATTTATGCTTGTTCATCTATTATGACTATGATTATTATGATTATCATCATAATTATTATTATTATTATTACTATTACTATTATGATTATGATTATTATATAATTATTATAGTTAAATTCAACATTTATCTTGATTGTGAGTTCCTACTCACAATTTTAAACTATATAATTAATTTTTGGAAGTTACACTTCCAACCCCATATATTTTGGTCTTTACCAAAAGCTCCAAAAATATTATTAAGGTATTAAAATATTAAAATTGGCTTCATATGCCAAATTCATTGGCCTAATGCCAAATGCTCTATAATTAACAATGTTATATTTAAATTAAATAAATCACAAGATATCAACTGGATTTTGTCAAACGGGTGTAAACAACCTTAAGGTTTGTAGGGACTTAAGAAATCCATGTGATTCCCCTACTACCTTGAAATCCAATAGATTGAGTGATTTCTTTTTCGCAAATTAAAATATTGATGAAGTATTATCAACAAAATATAACCATACAAAAATTCAATATTGTTATGATAATGAAATTTCATAACCATAATCCATTTTCTTATCAAAAAGAAAATCATATATTATTCTTTATATATGTAAATGCTTGAAACAACTCATCCCAAAATCAACATCGTAAACTCAAAAGAATCTGAGTATATAAACCTCATTTTGAAAAGGTACAAGAAAATACATAAAGTCTATCAACTCCCCATTGACTCTAAAAGCAACCTCTTGAAAAGGTACAAGCAAATACCCTCATATTTTGAGATGACATATAAATACTAAGTTTCATATGAATACATTTACTAGAAACCCCCAAAGAAATGTGGGATGCCCCGAAAGGGATAATCGAGAGTACTCATGAATATGTACTTCCCGAACTAATTATACAGTGGAATGAAACCCACTTTACTCGATTACAAAAAAGGTAACTGATTTCAACAAAGAAATGTTATATCCGAAACGCGTCTCAATCTCTGTGGCAAGGAACTCACAGAAGATGACATGATTCTTAACATTATTTTCACCTTTCATATATCAAAAATATTAATGAACTAATATAAGTTGGAATGTAACTTTTAGACAAACTCATCAACCTATTGCAAGTGGTTGAGAGACATAACAAGGTTCTTTCGAATAACAACACTACATTTGTCGAGATAAAGAAAATTCTCGAGATCAATATGAAAGCCTTAAAGGTGGAAACAACTCCAAAGAACATAGAGTTAAAAACAATTTCACACATGTGACATTTATACACTATGTGGACGAGACCCTAGAAAGGGTCAGGGTCTTCGTAAGAGTCAAGAAGGATTTTTCAACACCTGGAGTAAGGATACAACTACTACCCTAAATGATAATGGACAATCAAATAAGAAATGCACTAAAAAGTACTTCTATCAAAAAGGGAACAAGTTTAAAAATGAAGTTTAACATATTAATTTAATGTTTAATATTGGTTAAGTATATGTTTCTTTGAAATTAATTTTAAGTATCAAAATTAATTTCTCCGCTAAATAATTGAATATGTAGCCATTATAGATGTAAAAAAAATACATCGTTACAAATGCAAAAATTTCAATATTCTCCATTCCGTGTAGGAATGTATCGAGGAGAATTGATTTTTTGACCTCTCACACAATCTAAAAAAGATAGACTAATACTTATTCCAACCAAAATACTTAGACGATGGACTGTCATTTTCTTGTTGGTACAAGATCAATAGGAACCTTGTAAAGATATTCGTATCAAATGAAAATTATAATGGAAATGAGCATATATACATAAGTTCTAATGAATATGAAAGTAAACATATATCATGGAAACTATGTGTCAAACTAGTAGATTATTGAGTCATCGAAACATTTTTGTCACCAATAAAGAACTTTAGAGAAATGACACATATATGTTTCGACATGACCATGTGGGACACCATGGTTATGACATAGTGATCTGTGTATTGCAAAATACACATAGACACATTCTCTTTCGAGTGAAAGGTAAAACGAGACAAATTGCAACTGTTGACTTCTGCAGCATAAGAAACAACATTGCCATCATAATATGCCCTCTCAAATACTTAAAACTTTTGTATATACCCTAATTCTTAGCCAAGACAGGAATGAGATCATCCTAAAGCTAAGGACATAATACAAAAAATATTCCATTGTTACAACAAATAGAAGGTGATATTTATGGACATAAACATCAGAATGCGGGCCATTAAAGTACTTTATTGTTCTGGTTTCGACACGATGAACGCATGTCGTATTATTGTCCACATGAAATACTGCACTCCTAGCACTAGCTATACGTTTAAGGGCTCACCACCCTGATTATTTCATCAAGTCTACATGACTTGGAATGCTGGAGAATTTACATCATAAGGATTTGATGTTAATTGCATATGTATTAGGATCAATGTAGAGTTTCCTATACCTCATGTGTATATATAAAATGGTCTCATAGAAGTTGTTATCAAAAGAATACGATGACATCTAGGGTATTAGTAATGCGCACCAATTTACCCACATTTACCTGGGGTTATGCAATTATTATACGTAGTTTTTTTTCGTTTTTAGACCCATTGCTTGCTAACCAGCCTCATGTGTATCAGTTGGTAACTGGATATAAGCCTGATACTTTACATTTACGCATGTTTGATTATATGTGCCAATTGTGCCCCCACAACGCATCAAAATGGGTCCTTAATGACGACTTGGTATATGTTGGATATGAATCCCCAACAATTATCCGCTAATTAAAATATTTGACTAGTGATCTCTTTACCGCTAGATTTGCGGGTTGTCACTTTCATGAGACAGTCTTCCCGTCGTTGGGGGAGATAGGAAAAAGGATTTTCCATGGGAACGGCAGGAAGTGTCATTGAATATTCCCACTCTGTCTCATTTTGATCCCCAAAACTTCACAACGTAATGTTGAAGTCAAACGAATCAGACTCGATACCTAATACGTTTAATGTTATCCCAAAAAGTGACAAGATCACATATACGAGATGCAAATATACTCACAAGGTTAAAAAGTCCCCAACAGCGGTACAACGCCATTAGAAAGTGCGTTGCAATCACACATAGTGGAGGTGTGGTTGAGGTTGTAGCTACCAAATGGAAGTGGTGGAAGCTACTTGGTTCGATGGATACTATTCTAAAGGAAGAGAATAGTTAGGCACATCCATTTATCATCAATACACAAAACTCTCATGAGATTGTCTCTAATTATAATTATGTCCATGAATCATCACTGGAGGACGCTCCGAAGTTAATATTGATTCTAGAGATGAATATTAATCTCAAATGAACTATGAGAGTACATATGAGTCGATGGACAGATCATATATAATCATTGATGATTTATTCGCATATACGATGATGACTCATAAGATGATCGAGCACGACGACATCGAACCAGGCTCAGTTGAATAATATCAACAAAGAGCATATTGACCTAAATGTAACGAAACAATCCAGAAAGAATTATATTCTTTGACAAAGGATCGGGTATTTGGTCTGGTAGTGCTAACCTACCAAGTGTAAAGCCCGTAGGACATAACTCAGTCTTTGTCAGAAAGCGTAACGAGAATAATGAAGTCCTAATATGTAAGGCTCTCCTTTGGCGCAAAGTTTCTCACAACGCCCTAGATTGACCACGAGGAGACTTACTCTCTCATGATGGATGTTATGACATCCGAATAATTTGTTAGCCTAATAGTTTCCGAAGGACTGGAAATACAACTCATGAATGTGGTTACCACATATCTCTACGGGAATCTAGATTTAGAGATATATAAAAGTGCTTGATGATATTACATTACCAAAATCAAGTAACTCTAAACCACGAAATGCGTTTGCAATAAAATTGAAACGCCCACTTTATAAATCTAAGCGGATGTGGTATACCCGCCTAATGGAATACTTGATTGGGAAATGATATATAAGAACGATGAACTGTTCCCTTGCGTATTTATTATGGAAAACAAGTTCCAGATTTTCAAAGTAGCTCTATATGTTAATGTTATGAACATAATAGGCACTCTTGAAGAAATAAGAGGAACCATAAGTTACTTGAAATCTGATTTTGAGAGGAAAGATCTTGGGAAAACTTGGTTTTGTCTAGATATTTGAGCTAGGACACCGAGTTTGTGAAATATTAATTCACCGATCGCATATGTCCAGAAAATAATCAGGCAATTTAATATGGATAAAGCGCATCCGGTTAGCACTCCCATGATCGGTCGAAGTATCAGATATAAGGAAAGATCAATTTCGTCTAAAGGATGAAGACGAAAAATGTTGGGAGCTGGAATTCCCTATCTAAGTACAATATGCGCATTATCGTACTTAGCATAATACACTTGACCATATATTATATTTCTCAATGAATTTGTTAGCTAGATTTAGCTCAGAGCCAACACAACGTCATTGGAATGAAATCAAATTAATATTTTGGAACTATTGATATGGGCTTTTACTTTCCCTATAGAAAGAAAAATGAGACTGATAATGGAATTTCAGTACCTACTTAGAATGTAAGCAGCAAAAGTACTAACTCTTATAGAAAAACACCAAACAATGTCTTGGTATGTCTTTGCTGATATTAGGTATCTGTCTACCCCATACAAAGGTTGTTCCCAAACTAGATAAAGAATTACCACAATGAACACGCCAAGATTTTATTTTTTCCATTGGGTTTTGTTCCTTGGTGTAAGGTTTTAGTGAGACAACTGTTTATATACCATCATGCTTTCATAACTCTCATGATTAATGTACGAATCTAAGATAGTCTATATATTGCAAAGAAACTGGTGCGTTGTACTCTTTCCTTCGTCCTATTTTTTATCCCATTGGGTTTTTATTTTGGCGTAAGGTTTTAACGAGGCAACAATTGTGCACCGTCACTCCTTTAACTCGGCACAAGGGGGAGTGTTGTAGGATAAGTATGTCATCGTCTAAAGGATATGACGATAGAGATAATGATAGAGATAGAGATAAATATATCAGAGTTAGATTAGAACTGAAATATTTCATAGCTATCTACTTGTAACTCATCCTTATTTAAAGGAATTTTGATTAATGAAAATAACATATTTATTCTCTCTTTATTCTATTGTTGTTCAATTCGCTTTTTCCTTTAACAATATATATATATATATATATATATATATATATATTTATTTAATTATTTTTTGAAAATCGTAAATTATAGTCTGTTGAAATATTTTCTAAATTTTAAACTTGCTATCGATTTCATCAATAGATTAGAACTAGAATATCTCATAGCTATTTACTTGTAACTCATCCCTATTTAAAGGGATCTTGATTAATGAGAATGGCAGATTTATTCTCTCTTTATTCTATTGTTGTTCAATTCGCTTTTTCCTTTAACAATATATATATATATATATATATATTTATTTATTTATCAATATATATATATATATATATTTATTTATTTATTTATTTATTTTTTGAAAATCGTAAATTATAGTTTGTTGAAATATTTTTCTAAATTTTAAACTTGCTATCGATTTCATCAATCTTTCAATCGATTGTATTCATCCTAAAAAACGATTGCATTTATATATAACTTTTGCATTATATAATACCCGAACCCGACCGACATCAATCCGAAACCCGACCAACCCAAACCCGAAACAACCTAAAATCCGAAACTTAAAATTTGGGGTTTGATTTCCATATCCAAAATCCAATCGTGATAAATTAGTTTTATGTTTTTGATAATCCATTGCACTATGTATTAGTGATGTAAATTAGTTTTATGTGATGTAATCTATGATTTTTCATCATGGGTAAATTCGTCATTTAACCAGTCTAGTCCTGTTCTGTCCAATTTTGTCATGTCTTGCCAAACGCTGGACAGTTGTCCTGTTCCATCTTGTCATGTCCTATCTGCGTACCAAACACACCCTAGATGAACAAAGTACAAGACTACACATTTGCTTAAAACGACTATTTCAATAATGTCAAAACGGCAACAAAATGTAATATACAATAAGCTTTAACATTTGAATCATGATTTTGAGTTTATATTAGCTAATACAAGGACCGGACCTATTTGGCACCGGTCCCAGGCCCGGTTGGAACCATTCTTGGGCATCTCTAAACTAGGTGAACCGGTTGTAATTGGTACTTAGCAACCAGTAATCTCAACAGATCTTGATCAATCTTTGCCTATATTTGTCCCAACCAGGCTAGTCCCGAGTCCTAACCGGTCTTTTGATCAATGAATTTTCGACCATCTATAGCTGTAACATCAAAATCACAATAGATTTCAGATCGAGACGAGATTGTAAAGAGTAATCAAGCAATCAAATCCCATAACACCATCGACTGTAATCTCGTATAAACTTTGCATACAACACAGCCTTAAAATCCAGAACAACTCCAATGCAACTATATCATGTTACCCAAAATGCCCATATACAACTAACAGAATCTACATCTGAAAACCAGACCAAAAAGCGCGCTTACACGCTAGACTCCTTGCAAATTTTTATCTATTCTACACGTATACGATTTCAAAGTGAGATCCATTGGAAAGACAAAACAGTAAAATCCGGCATACTAAACAGAGAGAGGCAGTAGAGCAGGAAAAAGATGCAGCTGACCACAAACTCCTATCGACAATATTCGAAGATATTGTGGTTACCTGGTAAAGAATGATGGTATTAACTACAATGGTGTGAACATTTGAAGACCAGAGAACCTCATTTGATATTTCATTCTGATTGTATTTCGAATAGTTGAATGTTTCATGAGTCACTCCAACTATCACTGTCATCATCGTCATCATCACTTCCAGCAAATGCCTATTAATGAAACATTAGTTCATGTTATCGAACTGCCAAAAGAGCCAAGCTTAAGGGGAAAACCGAAAACGGCCAAACCAAATGCCAAAAGAGCCCAGGTTTTGGTCAACTTTCTGTTTTCATTCTTGACTTTTCATTGCAAGCGAACTTTCCTTTTTTGTGAAATTGCAAAACAAACAACCCACTTCACAAGAATGAGCAGAAGGATGGTCTAAAACTACCAAGTTCAATGTTCTCTTTTTTGCTTGTGCATCTCCACATTTGATCTAAATTCACTCATTCTTGCAAATTTTAGTGTTTTCACAACATTTTTGTAAGTATGGTTATTATTATTAGTTCAGAACAAATAGGCAAGTATGATGGTTCAAAAAGTCTTGTTCCAAATCTAACTGCACTTAACCTGTGTGCCTATACCCAGTAATAACATAGAGGAGAGAAAAATAGACCTGGCGAATCGCATTTGCTTTCTCTAAAATAGCAGCCACCCTCAAATTGGTCTTAGGACCCTGAATGCTTGGCCTCGTCTGGACGGCCGGTTTCAAGTTGAAGGACTATTAGAAATCAAAGAAAAAAAATCGTTATTAAACTAATGAAACCAAAAAATAAACAGAAATAAAAACATTTAAAGTAAAAAAAGGAAAAGGGAGACAAGGGTTTGTCATTTCTTTCTTACCTTGGCCCGTATCTGTTCCAGTATGGCATCACTTTCCTCTCCCTTTGGTATCTCAGGTGTGGCTCGATCTGAGACCTTCCTCAACTGCGCAAAGGAATAAGAAATAGAATCATTAGTTCAAGTAATCTTTTTAGCTAAAATTTTGCATTTGGTTGATTATTCAAGAGGAATCAGTATTACTTTGCTTTTGTCATGAGCAGCAACGGCATCAATGAGAGGAGTACGAGGTCGCTGAACTTTGATAGGCCGAATAGTATTTGGCACTTCATCATCAACAGGATGAAATGAATAAGGGTTTGATGATGGCCAAAAAAGTTCCCGGCCAGAAGTTGTTGGAACGCTATGAGAGTGTTCCGTTTCAACTGGCATCAAGTTTTCTGCAAATTTTGCTTCTGATGATATAGATGATTTGTCATGGTCTTCTGTGTGTAAACTAGCCTCAGGTAATAACATTTGGCTGAAACCCCCAGTGTCGCTTCTCAAATCTTCATAAGCATGTTTAGATTTCTGATTTTCTGTATCTGGATTTCTAGTTTCATCTAATGTTGGGTGACCCACCACTTGGGGACCTTCATCGGCTTTACATGGAAACATTGATGGAAAGGGATTGTCACTATGTTGATCACTATCTGTTGGAGTCGACAAAGCATTCTGAGGTTTTCTCATCCTCCACTGCATAGGCGGAAGAGGTGGCAATGGTGGCATATCTTCTGGTTTGACTGGAGTTAACTGCGGAAGTATGCCAAAACCAGAAAACACTGGAGTTGATTGGTGTTTGACTTGGGCAGAGTGGTTGACCTCTTGACCGCTCACTTGCAGCAACTCCAACGCTTGTAGGTTTCCAGAAACAGGTATTGATACAGATTCAGTAGAGGATTGCATGTCTTGTATATGGGTAGACTCATGAGTTGCTACAACCACATCCATAAGTTGCCTTTGTAGATCTTCCTCCTCTACTACACTTTGGGTTGCATTGTTCACTAGATAAGGCTCAGAACGAGAATCAAAGTGTTTTTCATGATCTACGTGGGTCAGAGAATCCAACTGGAGTAACATTTGAGATCCCTCAGATGCAAGTAATTCATGAAGTTGATCATTAGGTTGGTTGGCATTATCTTCTGGAGAAGACTTTGCAGCTTCAAATTTATCATGATCACCATGGTTCGGAGATTTAGATTCTATGTCATGGTTGGCTTCTGTGAACACAATTGAGCTGGAAGCACTATCAAGCAATTGTACATCTGAAGGATCACAAGATGCGATGTTGCCTGGTGGAGAGCTCAAACCATGTAAAATAACTTCTTGCAGTCCATTTTGATCCGTCTCTGCAAGAAAAGAATGTTTTCGATCCTGCAAGATTTTTGAATTTAAAGACAGGCTATCAACATCATCATTCAGATCATCACAAGTAGACAGAGAAGTGTCGGGAATGCTATCAAGCAATAGTTGGCTTGAACTGTCATAAGGTGCTGTATCACAGGATATGTAATCCAAATCTGGAGAAATAACCAAAAGCTGATCCACTTCCTCCTTTTTGCCAGATTCCTGGTAATCTTGTTCATTACATAACCGATCGATAACTGATCGACTCGCATCTGGTTCCTCGAGAGTAGAACAACCATTACCCTCATGCTTATCAACATCAATTGGGAGAAGAACAGCAGCCCTCGTTTCCACTTCCAAGTTGATAGAGTCTACTTCTCTCGCCTCCAATTCTGCATCATCTTCAAGAGTCAAAAGATCCTTCCCTTCATTTATATCCAGATCATCAGGGACAGACACAGGATTACTCCCAACAACTTTAACTTCCGACTTAACTGATCCTATTTCTCTCTCCTCTAATTCTGCTTCATCTTTGAGAACAGAAAGATCATTGCCTCCACTTCTATTTGCATCAGCAACATCAGAAACAGCACCAGCCATGAGTTCAATTTCTGCGTTATTTGATTCTGTTTCAGCCTCGCTAGAATATGGAACTATAGCTTCTGCCAAATCAGATATATGCAAAATGTCATCTGCTATTTCTTTAAACTGCTTTTTTGAATAAATGTCAGGATTATCCGCAGCCACTTCAGCTACAGGAACATCATCAATGGAAGTAGTGTCACTAGGCTTCACATCTAGATCATCAATGTCACACTCTGCCAAGGAGGTAGCAAAAGGCTGTTCATCCACATGTAAAATAACTGAATGTGACGAACTACAATGACCGTCAACCGAACCTGTACTATGATTATCCTCTTCATATTTGACTTGATTAACCTCGCTCAAGGAATTTTCGCTCATTCTGCAAGTTGTGTCCAAGATGATGGGAAGATGAATCATAGGGCTAGATCTGTCATTACCATGCTTATCATCTACCTCGCCTTCAGGAATTTCAACAAATGACATTGAAGACAGACTATCAGCTGTTGGAAGAAAGTCTGGGTGCTTAGATGTACAGTCAACGGTAACTTCCATATATATTTGATGTTCTCCATTTTTTCTAGGACTACTAAGAGTTTCATTATGGTTTGAGGAGACTTTATTCGAATCTGCTTCCTTTGATGTACCTTCTTCCAAAATTCTGACTTGATCCACGTGCAGAGCTGAATCAATTGCAGAACTACCATTTGGCACTTTGCTCACATCAACGCATGTATCATTTGTGATATTATGGTCTGAATGTTGGGTCACCATAATCTTTTCAGCAATGGAGACTTGCTTAGGTGGAACTCTTGGATGAAAAGGAATTTCTGTACATGCAAAGGGTTGAGGAGGCGAATCAATACCAACTGGTAATGTATTTTCAGTCGATGTGCTTGTAGTATCAGAATACAAAGATGTAGTTACTCCCTTCCTAATCGAGTCATTCCCGTCATCTGATGCAATCGAGTTCCCTACCGATTGAGAATCTGATAATTGAGATTGGAATTGACCTATGTTTGCATCAGAATACGTTCCCTGATTTATGCTTGGATCAGTCTTGGCTCTAAGTTCAGCATCTGGTTCAAGTTGTGACTCCATTGTAGCAAGAGCATCCATGTAATCGTCCGTCTCGCTTGCAACATCATCAGATAGGTAACCATTTTGAAGACCATCTGTTTTAATTTCCTCAACTGTTATTTGCTTCTCATCTACTTCCTCCTCTATTGTAGATGAGACAATACCTGTTCCCAAGCTTAGGCCTGAAGTTGGCAGTTCTGAAGTCTTCCTTTCAGCTACTTTCCTGGAGAGACTATCTGCGGGATCCCCACAGACGATCTTCTCTACACTTGAACTTTGCACTGCCGAACCTAAAGCTGAGCCCGCCATACTATCCTCAGGTATTTCAAGCCTTGATCCATTAGAGGTATCGGAAGGCAACATCAAAGTTGACAACCGAACAGGTACTTCATGGACAAGTTTATCCTCGGGAGAATTTAACAACGTGTTCATGTAACTTTCTCCACTTTCCAAGCCAAATGGAAGTTTGTTGGGCCTTTTCTTCAGTTTCACAAGACGTGCAGGTTCAATTGCACCATTCTGCACGCGCTCCTCCAGGAATAATTGATGGAGTCTGCATTGCAACTCCAAACAACTTAGCTTGAAATAAGCAGACTTATTTTAAGCAGTGTAACTGGATAGATCCATGGGATGGAAGACATATTATTAAAACTAATGTCTTACTTGACATGTGAAACCTCTTGAGTCTCTCCCCCTTTCCATCGTGATCCTTTCTTCTGTTCAATTGATAGATATTAAAATACAAAAAAGTCAGTGATTT
Source organism: Arctium minus (assembly GCA_954870635.1). Lineage (NCBI taxonomy): Eukaryota > Viridiplantae > Streptophyta > Magnoliopsida > Asterales > Asteraceae > Arctium > Arctium minus. The sequence continues at coordinate 113,207,364 of OX941080.1, read as the reverse complement.
TGGTGAAATGCATCAACCAGGAAAATAAGAGATATGCATGCCAGCCAAAGACTAATGTAGAAAGGATAGAGTTGCCAAGATACTTTGACCAAAAAAACACAAACTACTTACTTTAAGTGTCACCATTCTAGAAGCCATAACTTTAGGCTTGGCAGGATCAACTTCAGAAATAGAACTTATCTAATTTTCCTAATAAAATGTCACGTAAATATATACACAGCATCACTTCCTATGCTTGGATGGAAACCTCATCCGTAACTACATCATGCAACAAAAATTGGAATCCAACCCCTGGCTAATGTTCTGGATGCACATGGTGTTGATTGGTTGTGTTGCTAATACAAGCTAGCTGAAGCATACAGTTCCAAGAAAATGGTCATGTACAATCTTATAAATAGTATTGTACAAGTACACAACTACTCAATGCCGTTATAGATACCGATGGTTAGGATGAAACTTATGGCCTATTGCAGAACTGCAGAGCTGTGTTTTTTCTTCTTTACCCACATCCCTCTCCAAAATTGCACGAGTTTTATACAAAAAAGAAGAGATACATACAGCATTTAATTTTTGAACGAATAAATTATTTGACTGCCAATGCCTCACACAGAATAATTATGTCATTTAGCAGAACTTCTCTTTTGCTATTCAGATACATGATTATGAACCGAGTATGGATGGAAAATTTTTGTAGCCAAATTAATATCGACTCAACATTCATGGAAATTTTTGTAGCCAAACTCATGAGACCCTCATGAGGCTTTCAATACCCAGCCTATTGAGTAACAGCATAGCTAGCCTCAAACATTTCCTATGGAAATGGACCGTTCTACACAAACCAAACCAAACTAACCCAGTAAATCCCACATAGAGGTAGGATCTGCGGGGTAGGATGCACGCAGACCTTGCCTCTACCCCAAGGGGTAGAGTGGTTGTTTCTGTGAAGGCCAGACACTGTTCTACACAATGATAGTAATTTAAAATTAGCAGGACAATCGTGATAAATCAACCAATTTTTTTTAATAACCATGAATGTCAATACATACTTCATTAAAGTAAAAGAAATATAAAAGAAAAATAATTCTTTCTAATTGAATTGATGATCAATTAAATTAATTAGGATCCTTCAAAATGGTTCAATGACAGAGGCTTTCATAGTATTGTTTCATCTTAAATGTTTTTTAGTCTATATGTTTTTGGGAAACTGGTTATGCAAGAAATAGGTCGACAAATTCTTGATATATCTGTACTAGGTATCTTTCAGTACTATCGAAATTGGATCCTGCCTAAGCAGTAGATAATATAAAATAAAATAGGCATTTTAGAATACATCGAAAGCCTCAGAGAAGAATTTAATTGACCTAAAGTAAGGACCTTTACCTGACGTAAACTACTAGAATATAAGAGAAATAAAAATTAGGCTTTGAACATATCCATAATCTAGATAAAACTTTTGTGCCTCAAAGATTCAAAGTGTGCGATGAAGCAAAACCAAAGCTATCTGAGCATTTAACGAGGGGCAATAATGCAGTAAATATCATGTAAACATTAATGTATAATATATATTTGCATGCAAGTGTTAAAGGATAATAACACAGATAAAAGAACAAGGAGGATCATGAACAAGTTCCTATTCCCCGCAAGTGCAAGCGAAATGACTCGTCATCAAACTCACCTTCGGCTTGCGGATCTTTTTATCCCTTTGAGTTTCAGCACTTTCAATTTCATATGACGATGCTTCCACTTTATAAACTGAAGGATCAGTGTAGCGTTTTAAGCATGCCCCGGCACCACCAACATCAAATCTGTCGAGCCAGATAAGTTGGTAACTATTGCAAGTTGTAGGAGGCATGCCAAAATATTTAAAGCGGAAATGATAGCATACTTGTCTAGAAGAAATAATCGAGGTGGACCACGACATTCTTCATAAGAATCCATGACAAACCGTGGTAAATCTCCCGTAGTGATTAGATTATGCGCTGTTTGTCGGTTAGGATGCCAATCAATACCTGTAGCATAAATTAAGATCCTCACTGGAATTAGTCGTGTGAAGTAAGGCCTTTTTCTTTGTGAAAAAGATTTCACACCATTTGGCTTAGCACCGTTGTTGTGCCAAATAATGGGTGAGTTCCTTAACATTGATTTGTCGGAAGAATTTTTTTATGATTATGTACTAGAACAAATGGCATTTGCATTTATCAACTTATTTGCAGCTAATATTATATTTGAATTAAAAGATAGCACACTTCCTAAAGGATCAAATGATCATATCAGTAGCAATGGCAGCAGAACAATATATGAGGTGGCACCTGCAAGACAATATGACGTGAGAAAATCTAGGAGCAAATATTTGACCTGAATTGGGGAAAAATTTTGAATGGCATGTTTGGGACAGAAATGCCCTTTCAATTGAAGGGAATTCCGACTCAAGCTGCTGAACGCGTGTCAGTAGACCATGGCCCCTAGCAGCAGTTGCCATCACTTCTTCATGCAAGTCATGGAAAATCTCAGCAGCGAACCTTCAGAAGTGGATGCAAGCTTTTGTTAGACTTGTATCATAATATCAAATGACTGCACATCAGAAGATAAAATTCTAGTTTAACAGCTCTAAAACGTCATCAGGCTGGCAGTGCTTATTGGGACACCATCCTAAAAAGACCCAAGTCCAGGATTGTTCACTATATAAAGAATCCTGCTATTTCTTTATAATGTTAAGCCTTGTATAAGTGATCCCAATGCATTTCGTAACTTTATGACAATGATGCTTGTAAGGAGTGGACACCAGAAGTTCCTTAAAAATTGCAGCATCTACAGTGTCTTGACATCCATATATGAAATAGAATGATATATCCAACTATTCGCAGCGATAATACGCAATAGATTCTTTGATGTCATGGACTGCCACCAAAAAGTGCCAGTGCATCACTGGCGACAAGGCACCTAAAAGAATGTCTTTCTGGCACCAAGTGGATATCTATGACCATTCAAATTTTACTTTGAATAATAATACTCCCTCCGTCCCAAATTAATATTAGCAGTCTATATATGGTGTATATTTGTATTATTATTAGCATTTAATTATTGTATATTTTCCCGAAATAAGTGGAAGTTAGTTAGGCAACTTTGTACTATATATAGTGTGTTTTTCAATAATATCAGTGAACCTTTTGGAATATTATATGGTATCAGAGCTAGGGTACATGCTCTTCTCATACCAGCCGTTGCCAACCCTATCACCACCAGCCTCCGGTGGTTCTCTTCTCTCCCCTTCAATCTATTTTTTGACAGCTTAATCATGGGTGAAAAAGGTGCCACCTCCGGTAAACCGAAGACATTACATCCAGTGTATACGGTTACAAACATCCAAAATAAGGTGCGTGTTTTGGATGGAACCAAGGTCTCCTACTCCTCTTGGGTGAAGTTATTTCAACTTCATGCCCTTGGCTACGATGTGCTTCATCACATTGATGGCACAAAAGCCCCGGCTGAAGATTCTGATGAATATGCCGCTTGGAGAAAAGTCGATGCTATCGTCCTGCAATGGATCTACGGGTCGCTCTCGGATGAACTCCTGGTCCGTGTTCTTGAATCCATATCCACAGCTTTTGAAGCCTGGACAAGGATCAAAAATCTTTTCCACAATAACAAAGGTGCTCGTGCTGCTGCTCTTGACCACGAGTTCTCCAACATCTCCCTACGAGCCTTTCCGACCCTCGAAGCCTATTGTCAACGTATCAAAGAACTCGCTGATCAGCTCAATGATGTCGGTTGCCCCGTCGACGAAAACCGACTTGTCTTTCAGCTTGTCCGTGGCCTTCCCGCTGAATTTGATGTTGTTGGTAGCTTTCTAAATCAACAACTTCCCCCTTGGGAGACAGCCTGCAATATGTTAAAACTGGAACAACAACGTCAATCGGCTCGAGATTCCAACTCTGCTGCTACACCAGTCGCTGCTACAGTCACTCGGGATCCTCCTCAGTGCCGTGATCACCGTCAGTCTCGTGTACCTTCCCAGCGCCGTGACCACCGTCCATCCAACAGGTCACCACCCTCGCAACCAACACGGGCCCAAAACTACTCTATGGTCAGGCCCAATGTCTGGCATACGCAACCTCCACAGGGCTACTGGACTCCCTGGTGGGCATCGCCCCTTTCCCACTCAGCCCTCCTCTGCTCGACCCCAATCTCGCCCACAGAACACAGCCGCAAACCCCACTACGCCCCAGGCTCACTTAGCCGAGGTTAACCCCCGGAACCCACTGATCTTGGCGCAGCTCTTCAGGCAATGACCTTGGACCCGAGAGACTCTCAATGGTATATGGACACCGGTGCCACCGACCACCTCACATCCGATCCGGGTAATATCCAAGTTCCCTGTGTTAATTCTATTAAATCGATTTATGTTGGGAATGGCATTCAGGTGTCGGCAAGGTTTAAAAAAACGGAAACGAGCCTCGAGGCGTTTTTTGAATTGGTACGCGAGGCGTAAGCCTCAAAAAAATAAAACAAAAAAAATCATAAATTCACAACACTTAAGAAAAAACATAATTTTATATATCCATACCAAAATATCCAATCCATACCAAAATATCCAAACCATAGAATCCATAATTCAATAATACTACTAATTATAAGTCTTAAAGTAGCATATTACACCCAAAAAATAAACTCAAATACAAAATATAAACTTATCTCCCAATAATTGCAAATTTGCAATAATTGACTTATGGCATATAAACTCAGAAAAACAGTAACATACAATATCCATGCAAAAAAACTGTAAACTCAAAAAAACAGTAACATACAAACTCAGAAAAAACAGTAACATACAAACTAAAAAAAAACAGTAACATATAAACTCAGAAAAACAGTAAAATACAAATGAAAGGTTTCTTGTATTGTGTTGTACTTATATGAAACCAACAGGGAAATAAAAGAGGGCATATATGATATAGCATATTAAACTCATAATGTACTTATTAAAAAAAACTAAAAAAAAATAAAGACAAAGCGGTATATTCAATGTACAACAGCATAATCAATGTAAGAAGTTATTCTCGACAATCAGATAGAAGACAGTCACATAAAAGAAAAGTATAAAAAAGAAAGTGGAGAAGAATATTCAAAGTAGGACCACAAATAAATATATACAATAAAATCTGATACAAAATTAAAAAAAGTAAGGTTGTGGACCTGTGGTTTACTTTACTTTACAGCTGTAAAAGTAAGGCTGTTTACAGCTGTAAAAGTAAGGTTGTTTACAGCTGTAAAATGTATTCAAAATGTATTCAGGAAACAAATAATCATAGAGGCGTACGCCTCATGGACGCCTCACCGCCTCACCACCGCCTCATGGTCACAAGGCGTACGATTCAAAGCTAGGAAGAGAGGCGGCGCCTCAGGGGCGTTTTTCCACCGCCTCGCCTCGAGGCGCGCCTCGAACGCTTTTTTAAACCATGGGTGTCGGTTTTCGGTTCGGGTCACACTACCATCCCTACCCACTATAAACCCATTCGCCTGAATAACCTGCTTTATGTCCCACATATTATCAAAAATCTCATTTCGGTAAGAAAATTTACTACCGACAATTCTCTTATCGTCTCATTTGACCCTTTTGGTTTTGATTTAAAGGATCTCAAGACTGGGAAACTTCTGAGCCGCCACAATAGCACGGGCCCCCTCTACTCCTTCAACAGTCCAACCAAAGCTCCCGCTACCACTTTCCTTGCAACTTCTATCTCCGATGTTTGGCATGATCGCCTCGGTCACCCGGGCACTTATGTTTTTGATTATTTAGTTTCCCGTAATTCTATTTCGTGTAATAAGCTCAAAAGCAATTTCGTTTGTAATGCATGCCAATTAGCTAAATACAAACGTTTACCTTTTGATACATCATCCTCTACTACTTTACATCCGTTTGATTTAATCCATTGCGACTTATGGACCTCCCCTATTGTTAGCAAAAATGGCTCAAAATATTATATGGTCCTTATTGATAATCACTCACAATTTACTTGGGCATACCCTTTAAAATACAAATCCGAGACATTCACAATGTTCACCAGATTTCACACTTATATCCAAACCCAGTTTAATAAATCCATCAAAACTTTTCAATGCGATATGGGCGGTGAGTTTGACAACACCTCTTTTAAAAACTTTGCCCATTCCCACGGCCTTCAATTCCGATTTTCTTGCCCTCAAACTTCCCAACAAAATGGGAAATCTGAACGCATGATTCGTCGCTTAAACGAAATTATGCTAACCATTCTTACCCGTGCCTCTCTCCCACCCACATTTTGGGAGGACGCTCTCCATACATCCGTCTACCTTTACAACATCCTACCTACCAAACTACACAATTTTCAAACCCCTACGTCCATACTTTACCACAAACATCCAACCTACTCCCACCTTCGCACCTTTGGCTGCGCATGTTTTCCAAATCATTATGCCACTCGACCTCACAAACTAGCCCCACGCTCCTCCTTATGCGTGTTCCTAGGATACCCGACTAACTACCGTGGTTATCGGTGCCTTGAACTCTCCACAGGAAAGATTTTCATCTCACGTCACATCACCTTTGACGAGACTTCTAGCCCATCCACTACTCACCGATTTCTTGATCCCGATTCCCCATCACCCCTTCTATACACACCCTCCCTACTTGGACCATACCCCACCTCCCCATCACACCCTCCACTCACTGTTACTCCACCTACCACCCCTCCATATCCTCCTCCCAACTTTAGCCAACCCTCACCCACCATTGTTACCTACCAACGACGTACACCCCATCCAAATAAAAATAACCACCCCCCACTTACAACACCACCTACCCCACCTACTATTTCTGCTAACCAGACCACCCCTACCCCCACCCCCACCCCCACCCCCTCTCCCTCTGATAACCCGCCACCTCCACCAAAACACCCTATGGTCACTCGATCACAAACGGGTACTCTCAAACCATCTATACCCTTCAACCTCAACACCACATCATCCCAACCCATCTCCCCACTGCCCAAATCCCACAATTACGCCCTCACCGACCCGAATTGGCACTCAGCCATGACCGACGAATATCGAGCTTTAATAGCAAATAACACGTGGGAACTTGTGCCTAGACCCGTTGACGCACACGTCATCCGGTGCATGTGGCTCTTCCGCCACAAATTTCATGCGGACGGTTCTTTGCAGCGATATAAGGCCCGTTTAGTAGTAAACGGCAAATCACAGCAGGTTGGCATTGACTGTGACGAGACTTTTAGCCCGGTGGTTAAACCCACCACGAACCGCACCGTCCCAAGTCTCGCCACCTCTCGTTCTTGGTCCATTCACCAATTGGATGTCAAGAACGCCTTTTTACACGGGGACTTGCATGAAACGGTTTACATGTTTCAACCCCCGGGTTTCACGGATCGCACTAACCCCAATTATGTTTGTCGGCTCAAGAAATCTTTGTATGGCTTGAAACAGGCTCCCCGCGCATGGTATCACAGATTTGCCACCTACCTTGTGAAGTGTGGTTTTAAAGCCACCACTAGCGACACTTCCCTTTTCGTCTACAAACGGGGCAATGACATGGCATATCTTCTACTTTATGTAGACGATATAATCCTCACTGCATCAAACACTAAACTTTTGCAGGGGTTCATTACCACTCTATCCAAAGAATTTGCAATGTCGGATCTCGGACCATTACATCACTTTTTGGGCATTGAGGTTACCAAACGAAATGGAGGTATTTTCCTCTCTCAAGCTACATATGTGGCCAATATTCTCTCTCGAGCCAACATGACAGATTGCAAACCATGTGTGACACCGGCCGACACTGGTTCCAAGTTAAGTGCCACAGACGGTGAACCTTTAGCCGATGGCACTCTCTACCGTAGCCTCGCAGGAGCACTTCAGTACCTCACATTTACTAGGCCAGACATCGCATACGCTGTTGAGCAAGTCTGCCCTGTTCATGCATGCCCCACGAGACATACATTTCACTTTCATGAAGCGGATCTTTCGCTACCTTAAAGGTACGTCAGACCTTGGGCTCACTATTTTACCATCCAAATCGGTTAGCCTAACGGCCTACTCCGATGCCGATTGGGGTGGGTGCCCCGACTCTCGCCGTTCGACTTCCGGTTATTGTGTCTTTCTTGGGGATAATTTGATATCATGGTCGTCGAAACGGCAGCCCACGGTCTCTCGATCAAGTGTCGAAGCTGAATATAGAGGCATAGCTAACACGGTTGCCGAAACCACTTGGCTGCGAAATTTGCTACTTGAGTTACACATACCAGTCACCCGAGCCACCGTGGTCTACTGTGATAATGTTTCGGCTATTTATCTTACTCAGAATCCCGTGCATCATCAGCGCACGAAACATATAGAGATTGATATTCATTTTGTGCGCGATAAAGTCCGTCTTGGTTCTGTCCGTGTTCTCCACGTCCCTTCCGATTTTCAATTTGCAGATATATTTACGAAGGCTCTATCTCGACAGCTATTTCAGCGTTTCCGAACCAATCTGACCATTCGCCCGGCTACTGCTCTGACTGCGGGGGCCTATTAGCAGTCTATATATGGTGTATATTTGTATTATTATTAGCATTTAATTATTGTATATCTTCCCAAAATAAGTGGAAGTTAGTTAGGCAACTTTGTACTATATATAGTGTGTTTTTCAATAATATCAGGGAACCTTTTGGAATATTATAATTAAGTGTCCACATTACTATTTTAGGTTGTCCCAAAATAAATGTCCACTTTCAAAAGTAAGTTTCCAATTTCCCATTTTACCCTTAATTATAAGGGGGAAGTTTCTCTCTCTATTATCAAGGGTAAAAAATGTCATTTGGTTATTTAAAAAGTGTAATAATTGCATAATCCTAAAACTGTGTGCCATTTTCATTGTGGACATTTATTTTGGGACGAAGGGAGTAATATTCTGACAGTCCTAAATCAAATCAAAATCTGTGGGGATGAAAAACATGTCTATAGGGAATGAGCTCACTAGGTAGTTAAACTCCAGAATCTCTGTTTAGTCTACCAGTATCAAAGTATCAAAAGGGGACTGCCCGCTATCTGTATTACATAGTAGTTAGGGGTGCTCACGGGTTGGGTTGATCGGGTTGAAGGCTTTTTAACAACTCAACCCAATATAGGCGGTTTGAAAATTTTACAATCCAACCCAACCCAATCAAAAGTACAACCCAACCCAAACCGTTCGGGTTGATCGGGTTGGCCGGGTTGTGTTTAAACAAGATGAAATCAAGTTTAGAAATATAAACATAAAGAAAACATTTCTTTGAAATACAACCGAATGACCGATAATTCATGAGAGTACGTAAGTTCATCAAAAATATTACGATATTACATATAAAAATGTCTAAACCAAATGATAATATGTCAATCAACAACAATCGTTTTAGATGTCTCCAACCCCGATGTTTTTGCTTTCTTGGCCTTGAGGTTGGTCGTGATCATCAACCATTTGGTACAAATTATCCATACTTCTTAAATCTTAAATATATCACATTTAGTTAATTTTTTAGTTTGCACACACATATATATATATATGTTTGTGTGTGTGTGTTTACATTTATTAAACATATATACAAAGGAGTTATATAAAGATGAATAATAGATTGAGAATATATGTAAATGAAGAGGGTACGCAATAGTGTAATTGTCTAATTTACATATTAATAGAGACTTAATAATCATATTAAATCCACAAAATGATCGGTTTCATCGGGTTGGGTTGGGTTCAAATAAAAGTAACCCGATATCAACCCAATACCTACGGTTTGAAGATTTTACAACTCGATTAGACATCGGGTTGCTTCGGTTTGAGTTATTTCACGTTGGGTTGGGTTGGTCGGGTTGATCGGGTTTTTGAGCACCCCTAATAGTAGTAAATTGTTTCTGACAGGCAAATCTTCACTAATCCATTGCATAACATTATTACATTCTTGGGCTGATGTTAGACCCCTCACCACTTTTCTTCTGGTGAGGGATAGTGACAGCTCCTCTCTTAAAATGGTCTATGTAAGATTAATAGCAACATATTTCAAACCTAAGCCACCACACCCATAATCATATTAATTCTAATGTGAGTACAATCTCAAAACAATTATGATTTGTTGCAAGTCAAATGCAAATTTGTACTACTACCTACAAAGGCTAGAATCAGGAATCCTGTGGAAGGAGACACAGCATGATTGTCCCCTTGTGTAGTTCTCCATGAGAGTGCTCTAATGCTTGTGAATGACTGGTTCTTCATCCCAAGGCCTGCCTTGCAAAGCCAAGCTGCATGATGCTAAACATGGAGGTCTAAGTACTGATGCACGATGTATTTACCTTGAGAATTGTCTCCATCTCTAGTCTACAACCCTCAATCACAGATCACAAATTTGAACAAGACGACTAGAGTTTTCAATCAGAGTGTTTTAATGCTAATGAGTAGCGACTGATTCTTCGACTCTAGTGCCTGCTTGCAGATTGGGTCAAGCTACAGGATTCTAAACATGGAGGTATAAACATGGAGGTATAGGGGAGTCTTCACCATCCAACAGTAGATCCCAATTTTGGACAAGGCCTTTCTGTATTGTTTTGAGAAAATGAAAGGGAAAAAGAATCCATTATAATTTATAACAGTTGGTTTGGTTATTTAGGAACCAACATAATATAAAACGTGTTTGGCATTAATACAATGATTTGCCTTCATCGAGCATATTATAGCATACAAAATTGTGACGGTCTACTATGGATGTTTCATAACCACTGCAATCACTTTGCTTGTAACTTGCAAGTCCACTTTTTGGTGCTTTCTTAAAATTACAATGTCAACCTTAGAATCCCAGGAGCATGCTTCACAATCATGTTAATAAAATTTTCACATAAAGGCCTTGTCTTCTCATCAGGTATGACTAATTAGCATATATGGTAGGAATTGAAATATATTAGTCTGCTTTCGAGAGGCAGCAGTCTCTCCCAAAGATGCTTTATTATATCCTAGAATCTGTATTAATTCAAGCTTCTCCTAAACCCTACTTATAGAGTTGCTTAATCATGGATATACTATTGTTGCCTATTTTGATTATGAAAATACTATTGTTGCCTATTTGACTAATTAACCCTAGATGTAAACCCACACAGGATGGTTCTAACTTCTAACATTATATTGCTAAATCCAAGAAAAAGATACAAATAATAGTAGGCTCCCCATTTGGTTAGGAATTTCCATTATACATGCTTTTCCAGCAACCTTATAATGCTTAGCAAGTTCACAAAATGTTAAGTTATGAAACAAAAAATGTTTATTATCATCCTCACTTCCTCAGTGATATTGCCGAGGTTTATTCACAGCGAAAAATTATTGCTCTTTTTCATGATCAGAAAACTTTCTTCAAAGTAGGAAACTATGCCAAGGAAGCGAAGGAGTTCAAAATCACATATCTTAGTTGACCCAATTTTGCAACAGGAAATCTGAAACCTACAAAAAAAAAATCTAACAGTACCCTCATTTCTGTCCATCTACAAAGGAGAGGAGAAAACAAAATATTGGAATCTACTCTACTAGCTGAAAAACTGCTATATGCTCATTACAATGTTATCTTCCATCTATGTTAGAGTGGTCTACCAACCAATCTTGATTCCCCAGTCTACACAATAACACAAATGTTAATTCAGTTAAGCAATATACAAGCATCATTTATATTACTTGCCTATTTTAACACACACATCCTAACTTATTTATCAAACATATGATCGTTTCCAACATAAACCCCTGATGTCGTCAACCAGGTTCCATAACTAAATACTTCCAAACATGGAATCCTGAAGTTGAGAACTTAAATCAGGAATTGATTTGATTCAATAGATTAGCTGAAGGCATCAAACCTACGGTCAAATTGTGCTGATTCGGTTCAATAGTTTATGTATTATTAAGACATGAAATCCATGTCATAAAATCACTTACCATTAGGATCATGAAATTCGAGATTTGGAATTATAATTGAAGCGCATTTAGTTCAAATTCAAACTTATTTTGCATCAACTCGAATTGCTTCTACGTGGATTCGGTCAAAAATCAACCCCTCGGAATTGGAAGTGAAGAAAAATGAGTTCAAGTTTCGAGATATTGAACTACAATCCCAATTTCATACCTCCAATGCCATGCTCCTAAAAACTATCTTAACAAACACAATATACTCGTGAAATAAACAAATATAGAAAACAATGAAGAGGAAAAAGAAAGAGCAAGTACTGACTCTGCTAGGTCACCGAGCTGACGGAGAACGCCAACAAGACCGGCCATGGCGACACCTTCAAGCAAAGCTTCGGGATCATCTTTATCAGCTGCTTTGTAAAGCTCCGGATCAGCCAAACTGTACACATTTCTTATCTGATATCTATTTATCGGCATTTCTTCCGATTCCCAGAAATCAGCACCACCGCACAATCTCCATAATCATAACCAATCTCTATATGTGCATATATATGTATGCATCATTATATTTACACTGCATCCGAATTAACAATCGTTCAAAAATGTTTTGAACACCAAAAAGAATTTTTAGAGAGAGAAAGTGGAGTGAGGAGGGTGTTGAATGAATATACAGCTCTCTGTGTGTGTGTGTGTGTGTGTGTGTGAGAGAGAGAGAGAGAGAGAGAGACGATGGATGACTCGGTGAAGAAACTGTATTTATTACTCAATGGTGTATTATCTCTTTATGTCCTTGTTTTTCTCTATATTGTCATATGAACCCCCTTGTTTTTCTCTATATTGTCAAAACTAGGGCTCTCCCGTTATTGTCATTGTTGCCATCACCGTTGCAAAGTTGCCTCCACTCCACTTCCCTCGTTGCTTTGCTACTAATGCTCCTTCCTTCCTACCGTTAGACCAAAAAACACGAAAATGAAAGCGGTATAAAATGAAAGCGGTATTTTCATGACTAGGCACAATGGAATAATATTGCTTAATTATGTATGATGAATTGGCCTCTTGGGCTATGAATCCGTTGGTATAAAATTACATGTTCATAATAATTTATACACTAGTTTGTTTTTTTTAAAAAATCTTTTAATGCCTCTTAAGTCTGAATCGTTTAGACTTTTTTACATACCACCTCTTATTAATCATAACTAATGTTAATGTACATATGTGTATTAGGCCCAAGCCCGTGGGCCCATATAGTCTGTGTATATATTTCTCTTGTATCTTCTAGTTTAGGTTAAACCGCTATTTTACTTTCATCATATTGTACTTTTATCTCAATCAATATATCGAAGTCATCAAGTCTTCAGCATAATCATCGTCTCTTTCAATTATCATCATATTCTAACATGGTATCAGAGCTGTAGGTTTGTTCATCGATTTCACTATTCACGGTTACTGTTCATCGATTTCACTATTCACGTCGACCCTCGCCATCGCCGCCCTCTCTGTCTTTTGTCGCCTTCGAAACCATAGAAACAGATTGGAAGAACTCCGGTCGCAAACATCATACCAGTCATTACACCATACCGGTCGCTAATACCGGTCGTTACACTTGCCCGATCCACTCAATACCGGTCGATACCGGTCGCAACACCTTACCGGTCCATACCGGTCGCTCACCCCTACCGGTCCATACCGGTCGCTCACCTTACCGGTCCATATCGGTCGCAACACCTTACCGGTCCATACCGGTCGTCACTCTAGTGCAAATCTGAACTGTTTCTCGTCGCATCCATGGCTGCCAATCTCAGTCACTCAAATCCCAAGTCCAAAGGTAAATGGACCAACATCAACCATTCCAAATCTGTGGGAAAGTCGAACACATCTGAGTGTGCCTTTTGCTCATCTTCTCCTTGATTGTCCTATTCGTAAGTGCCGTCGGTGTGGCATCACTCATCCTCGCCATTATGAGTCTGATTGCCCTAAGAACTCAAAGAACACTGGTCCTCAGAACCGGACTCACGTTGTTGCTGGATCTATTGTTACTGATAACACCGCTTCAGGCTCCTCACCTGACCTCATGGAACTGATGCGTCTCAATCAGGAACTCATGGAATAGATCATGTCTGGTGCTATGGGTATGAATTCTCAACACTCAACTGCATCAGGTAACTCATGGCTTTTTGACTTTGGGTGTTGCAATCATATGACACCCTGCACTGATGGTTTTGTTTCTAAGAAACCACCTCAGCATTTTACGTCAGTACGAACTGCTAACAACACTGGCCTACCGGTATCCTTTAGTGGAAATGTCTCCACTCCTCATATTCAATTACCGGGTGTTCTCAATATTCCGAAACTATCTCTGAGCTTAGTTTCAGTTGCGCAACTTTTAGAATGTAACTTGATCATTTTATTTCATTCTTCTGGTTGTATTGTACAGGATCCAAAGACCAAGCAGATCCTTGGACTCGGCCGTAAGGTTGGACGGATGTTTGAGGTGGTCTATCTTCGTCTGCCGTTACCATCTTCAAATCTTGTTGCCTCCGTTTCCAACTCTTCTTCCTTTGAATTGTGGCATTCCCGGCTAGGTCACTTATTTCTAGTCAGAATAAAATCATTAGCTAATTTAGGGGTGTTAGGAAATTATGTGTCCACTGACAGTATTTCTTGTTTGTCATGAAAACTTGGAAAACATCATGCTTTATCCTTTGAAACAAATGAGTTTAATTCTACTTCTGCTTTTGATCTTATTCATTCTGATGTATGGGGACCAGCACCACATCCATCAATGGGGGGTGCTCGATATTTTGTTATTTTTGTTGATGACCATACACGTTTCACATGGATATATCTCATGAAACATCGTTCGGAGCTACCTAAAATTTATATTATGTTTGCTCGGATGATTCACACTCAATTTTCAAAATCTATAAAGATTCTTAGAGCTGACAATGTTATGGAATACAAAGAGTCCTCTCTTCTCTCCTTTCTTCAATCTCAGGGGACTCTCTTTCAGTACTCCTGTCCCGGCACATCTCCTCAAAATGGTCGTGCCGAACGCAAACACCGTCATATACTTGATACAGTTCGCACTCTTCTCATTTCTGCTAAATGTCCAGAACGGTTTTGGGGGGAAGCTGCTTTCACTGCAGTTTATACTATCAATCGTCATCCTACTCCTCTTCTTAAACATAAGTCTCCTTACGAGGCTCTTTATGACATCCTCCCTGCCTATGAACTCCTAAAAGTTTGGGGTAGTGCCTGTTTTGTTCAGTTACAACCCCATGAACATACCAAACTTGAACCTCGCTCCAGACTTTGTTGCTTCCTTGGATATGGTATTGAGCACAAAGGCTATCGCTGCTGGGATCCTATCTCCCAGCGTCTTCGTATATCGCGTCATGTTACCTTCTGGGAACATGTTCCTTTTTCATCTATATCCAAGTTTCGTGAGTCTCCCACTTTCACCACTCCGTTCTTCACTGATGCTTCCGTCTCATTGGACTCACTCCAATCTAACATCATACTGCCTCCACCTGTTGTTCCACCATAGTCTGAATCTGCCTCTTCTTCAGAGTCTCCTGCCCCTACACAGCCTGCCTCTTCTAGTTTTCCTGATCAACATCAAACATCTGCTCCATCCGCATAACCAACATCTGAGGTGCCTGCTGAGTCTTTGGCTCCTGGAACGTCTCAATCTCAGAATGTTAGACGATCAAATCGGGTAAGACAAGTTCCTTCTCATCTCCATGATTATCATGTTTATGCTACTCTGCTGTCAAATCACGAACCTACTTCCTACAAGGAAGCCTCCTCTAACCCTGATTAGCAGAAAGCTATGGATGAGGAACTTCAGGCTCTTGACAAAGCTTAGACATGGGAATCTGTCCCTCTTCCTCCGGGCAGGTCACCCATTGGCTCCAAATGGGTGTTTAAAATCAAGACAAAATCCGATGGATCTATTGATCGGTACAAAGCTCGCCTTGTGGCCAAGGGCTTCAATCAAGAGTATGGTATTGATTATGAGGAGACATTTGCACCAGTTGCTCGAGTCACTTCTGTTCGCAGTCTTCTAGCCATTGCAGCTACCAAACAATGGCCTCTTTTTCAGATGGATGTTAAGAATGCCGTCTTGAATGGTGACTTATCTGAGGAAGTCTACATGAAACCTCCTCCGGGCGTTCGACTTCCACAAGGTCATGTTTGTCGACTTCGGAAGGCTCTTTATGGACTCAAGCAAGCTCCGCGAGCTTGGTTTGAGAAGTTCAGTTCCACCGTCATCTCTCTGAGTTTCGCACCCAGCAACTACGATTCAGGACTGTTTACTCGGACCACTGAGGCTGGCACAATCTTACTTCTGTTATATGTGGATGATATGATTATTACTGGAAGTGACTCTACTGGAATAGCTCATCTAAAGACATCTCTCAGCTTCTGTTTTGAGATGAAGGATCTTGGTTCTTTACACTATTTTCTTGGTCTTGAGGTGATCTCAGATCCGTCGGGAATTTATCTTTGTCAAGCCAAATACACCTCCGATCTCTTGACAAAAGCTGGACTTACTGACAACAAAACTGCATCCACTCCTCTTGAGCACAACCTTCATCTGGCTCCGAATGCTGGACCTCCTCTGCGTGATCCTACTCTGTATCGACAGTTAGTGGGGTCACTTGTCTACCTGACAGTGACTCAACCTGACATTTCCTATGTTGTCCATACAGTCAGTCAGTTCATGTCCGCACTCTGTTCAGATCACTATGCTGCTGTCCTTCGCATCCTTCGATATTTAAAGGGGACCATGTTTCACGGTCTTCATTTTTCATCCGCATCCTCATTGACTTTGCAAGGATTTTCTGATGCTAATTAGGACAGTGACATTACGGACCGTCTCTCTACTACTGGCTACTGTTTCTTTCTTGGAGACTTTCTCATCTCTTGGAGGAGCAAGAAACAATCTCTGACAGCTCGATCCAGTACTGAAGCTGAGTATCGAGCATTAGCTGACACGGCTCAAGAACTTGTGTGGTTACGCTGGCTACTCTCTGACATGGGGGCACCTCAACATTCTCCAACCCCTTTGTGGTGCGACAACAATAGTGCTCTTCAGATTGCTCACAATGACGTTTTTCACGAGCGAACGAAGCATATTGAAATTGACTGTCACTTTGTTCGTCAACACGTGACTCGTCAGACTATTCAGCTTCTTCCTATTTCGACTATTGATCAACCGGCCGACTTTTCACTAAAGCTCATCTACCAGGACGGTTTCGTGATCTAGTTTCCAAACTCCATCTGGCTCATTCTTCTCCCGATTGAGTTTGAGGGGGGATGTTAATGTACATATGTGTATTAGGCCCAAGCCCGTGGGCCCATATAGTCTGTGTATATATTTATCTTGTATCTTCTAGTTTAGGTTAAGCCGTTATTTTACTTTCATCATATTGTACTTTTCTCTCAATCAATATATCGAAGTCATCAAGTCTTCAGCATAATCATCGTCTCTTTCAATTATCATCATATTCTAACAACTAAAATAAGACTTCAGACTTTAGACCTCTTAAAAAACACACGACACCTAACATTAATAGTCATAGTCATTAACATTGTATTGAGAGTAATTAAGACCTATCTGAAATAGCATGCCAGAATGTGGATAGCAGAATATGATGGTTTATCCAATTTAGTCATTTCCAGTGATTGCTTAAAATTTAAGCTAAAAAACACTTAATGACTGAGCGAATAAGGTATTAAGTTCATCAAGTAAAAAACAAACATTGTCTAACATCAGTGTATGTAGTTTAGTTTTTTATAGATTGTACAAGAACTCACCTCGATATAACTATATGTATGTGTAGGGTTGGGTTCCAGTGAGAAATAGAGGTTAACGTGAGAAACGTGTGGTCATTAACCGTTGGATGAGAAATAGATGCACATTAGGACGAGATGCATCGAGATAAGATGCACCAGATCAATTCCATTCTAAGGCGCAATTCATGGGAAGGTATGGGATTAAAAGTGATCAACAGTTCAGATCCACTTCTCACGTTTCTCACGCTAACCTCAACTTCTCACACGCTCATTCGCTTGTATATGTGTACGTATAGGTATATATAGAGGAAGGTTCATTTAGTAACCTTAAATATTTTGAGAACTCAGGAACCATCTATTTTATGTAGGATTAATGATGAATAATCTTGAATAACAGTGAATATTAGTCGTCGATGAATATTTGTCACTATATTCATCATGAAATACTAAACAAAATTAATTGTTCTTGAATTCTAAAAATATTTAAAGTTTTTAAATAAAATTGTATTATCCAGTATATATATATATATATGTATCTATATTTACATGGATACTAATTTGATATGTGGTGTAAGCTTGTTTGTAGGTATGCAATGATGGAATCTTTGCTTTGAAGCTTTGGTTGAAATTGGTGGAAGCAACTCCAAATCCAACTCCACAAACATGTCGTTTACTTGCAATCAAAATCTTGTTTCCATTAGCACACCAAGTGATAATTAATTAATATTTAACATTTGTCATCACATGCTTTTACCACATTTTTATTATTTTATTGTTCTTATTATAAATTAATCATTTTCATTTCAAAAATCAAAATGAACGATTTTAGAAAAGAAAGAAAATTCATTTTACTTGATATCTTTTTTTAGATATAACATAATTGTTGAACACTATAGCCATTTTGGATGTGTCACACTACCCTTTAAAGATAGATAAAAATCAGTCATAACTCATTTTTAACTAGTTCTTATTAAAATATGTCGTTATGTAATTACAAGATAATCGGTTTAACTCAAAAGTATAACTGATATGTACTAGTATAACTGGTTTTCAAGACTTGACCTGCTTTAACTAGTTGTTGACCAATGGGTGAACATAGGGACGAACCCAACAACTTTTTCATACGGTAGCACCATATTTTTTCATACGATTTTTGTCGACGTGTCTTCATTTTTTTACTGGCGTTCAATATCGACCGATGTATTTTCAGCCTAATTTCGCCGTTTCGAGGGATTTCTAAAGTTTTTTGCTTGATTTCGAGACATTTTTAAGTTTTTTTTATCGATTTCGAGAGACTTTTTGGGTATTTTTGGTTGATTTCAAGAGATTTTTTCGTTTTTTTTGTTGATTTCAAGAGATTTTTTTTCCTTTTTTTGGTTGATTACGAAATACGGTTGTACCTTCTAAAACTACGGTTGCTCCTTTCACAAACCTTTTTTTTACCTTACGATGGAGAAACGATACGGTGGCACGTGCCACCGTGGGCACCTATACAGGTCCGTCCCTGGGTAAACACTATTACTTTTATAATATTAGTCTGTTAACCCTATCTGATCCTATGTAATTGTGAGATGACAAATAATGATTGTGAAATTAAAGAGATAAATGCCAAATTAAACATCATGGGAAATATGGAAGCACGAAAAAAAAAACCTAATCAGATGAAAAGTTATAATAATATAAATGTCAAATTAAACTGAATAAAATATTCGTTTTTTATGTATAATTTGTTTGACTACAATTTTGATTATATTTCATCTATTTTTCATTAAAAAATAGAAGGCATATTTCTAGTTCAAAAATAAAGTTTTGACCATCTTTTCTAACGGTTGAGATTGTTTTCACGTTTCCAACATTTTTACTGTTTTCATTTGAACCTGTTTGTAATATATTACAACTGAAAATATATAGATAATTCTTACCTAAAAAGGGGACCATAATAGCGTTTACATCAAATGAATGGATGGTAGCTAACAACCTACTAATCTACACCAAATCTAAAGTTTAAATTACGATCGGGTGTCACTACAATCTCCAAAAAAGATTCCACCAAGTCATAACGTCAAAATCACCAAAATTTGATTCTCCCAAAAATGCCTTTAGCGACACCCAACACTCCGCTCAAGCATTCAAAGCCCCATCACCTAGAGATCCTGATATACATGACATTTAAGAAAAAGTGTTAGACTTACGCTTAGTGAGTCCAGAAAGTTGATAAATAAATCATAAAACATTTAAACCCAAAATATAATCTTCATCAAGTCAAACATTTCAATTTCAAGAGTTTAAAGGTCATATTGTTGAAATGCATTATATGATGACGGGAGAGACTCGATTTTCTATTGATAGTGGTGAAACACAAAAGTAGGTCACATATCTATATTATATGAGTGTCACTATGGGTCAATAATCATTAAGTCCAACCACCCACGTTCTATAGCTTAATGAGTCATCAAGTCCAACGACCCACGATCTATAGCCTGGGATTTCCAAAGACCCTATCAGACTTAGGCTTGTTCACTATAAAAATTACACTATGTTGGTCAATGGACGATGCCCGACTCCAAGAGCCCACACCATATTGCCTATGAAGAACCACTTGGGTTGTGGCGCACTGGTAAAGCCTTTGGGGGATGTAGTGGAAAATCTCATCTACCTAGGATTCAAATCTAGGCGCTGCCAAAGCCCTTGTGGCCATGGAGGTTCACCTGTGATGACTCCAGGCCATTCGTGGTCGCCCGGGGATTAGTCGGTGCGCGTAAGCTGGCCCGGAAACCCACGGTTACCAAAAAAAAATATTGCCTATGAAGGCATTGTAAATACAACTAGGGAATATCATCACATTTATTCCAATAAAATCGACTCTTATACCTATGGATCCATTACATTACAGTCTAATACACTATAACTTCTTAGATATGCCAAACCATGTCCAACACATAGTCATGTGTGTACAATAAGCTGTCAAGTGGGTAAAATCCCCAATTTATCACCAAACCCAAGGAAATGCTAAAATCCTTAATTTTGGTTTCCAAAACATAAGATAACTGTTATTCCCAGATAACAATGCAATCACAAGATGACAATTAAATCCATCAATCTCACTTTTATTTCAATCACAAATTTTGATATTACAAAATTTCTCTCTCTTTCTCCAGTACTCGCTCAATACTATCTCTGATGAAAATTACTCATATAATACATGCACAACAAGCTATTTATACAAACAAAGAAACACTCGCTAACTACTATTCATGCACGCTACAGAACGCGCAAACAACAAGAAAACAGAAATTACAACATTTGACTTTGACTTTATTACAATAAACTTTGACTTTGATGCTGAGAGTTGACTTTAGCTTTGACCTTGAGTCTTCAGTCTTCTATGATCTTGTATCCAACATATTTATGCTCTAACAATCTCCCCCTTTGGATTCAAGATCATCTTCAAAAAATTTAGCAATTCAATCTTCTCTATTTGACAGATTCTATGCAATCTCTCCCTTTGTCAGATTCTATTAATTCAGATCTTCAAAACAATTATATTCTTTCCAAAATCTGTCTTCAACAAGTAGTAACAATCTTTCCCAAAAATGGTAGAAACCTCTTTCAGACACTTGAAAGAAATCATCTTCAGATTCAGCTCAGATTGCTTCAGCAAATTATCGTCAAAGAAAAATTTCTGTAAAATTCATCATGTCTTCAGAAATCTTTTGAATTTGCTTTCCTCTTTTAGTCTTTCAATCTTTGAAAACAAACACTCTTCAAATCAATCTTTATTCTCCAACTTTTCTTTATCAACACCAAAATTTGTTTCAAATTATTCTTCAGTCAACATTTCTTTGAACTTTGTCATCCCCCCCTTTTTGACAATTACAACATGAAATCATCAAAACTTTCTCCAAGAAATGTCTTTATCTGACCACTGATCTGTTAAGAAACTGAGCCTCTGATTATCTGACAATTCAACGAATATATTTATCCGAATCTTTGCAAATCCAGACAAAATAAGAATGTAACACCTGAATCAGTTAAGATGCTTGTCAGTAACACAAAGTTACTGTGTGTAACGAATACACATTGGAAAGGAGCTTTTTGATGTTCACTCCCCCAGGGCTTCCATTCAATCATCGAAACACAACAAAGACAATTTCTATGAACGTTATGACAAGGAAAACAAATTTCCTTGTGTGTTCGTGCAAGTGTTCGAAAGAATTAAGCACATGATGATTGCTTTTTATAAGGCTCAACATTGTGTAAACCACTGAGACAACAGTAGTATAACACAGACTCGATTGTGCATAATCGAAGTGAGAAAGTGGGGCAGACTTCCTTCTTTTCAATATCCAGATTTTCCAAATGAAAATCAGATAGATTATATGCCGCATCCCCAGAAAATATTGAAACATTTTCTTGTTAAGAAGAAAATGAGTAGCTGGTGTGGTTTTTATCAAGAGTTGGCATCGGCTAGTTGCCTGTTTCAATAATGTTCACGAAGAATTGTGAAACACTAGTAATGTGGTTGCCCGACTCAGAAAGTAGTTGGTGCAAATTCTTTTACTCTGTTCTCACACCCTCTTTCTTTTAAAACATTGAGCTCGCTTCTAACCAAACTCTCATTTCATTTTACCTCATCACACAACCCACACTCAATATTTGACTCCTCACACTCAATCACTAAGGATTAACTTCTTGGGTAGGAAACACTGGTTAACGTGAATCCATAGAAGTTTCATTTAAGTCCTACACAATGAACCCATATTTTCCTATGAAAGTACATTGTTGCTCAAAAAATGGTTTAACTTTATCAGTTAAAGCACAAAAGATACAAGTCAAATATATATATATATGCTCAATAATATAATCATGAAGATTTGAGCATTTGAAACATTGAAGATATTTCAAACAAGTAAATTGAAAGAATGAATTGAATACAAAAGACTTGTTTGAAAATCTGACACTGTATAAAATGATCAAATAAGAATGATATATCGATCAAGGCTTAGGTCAGCAAAAATTGAATGTTGTCTATACGAACCAATATATAGATGTTGGTCCCGGAGGTGCTTAAAAAGTTTGTAGAAGGGGGGGGGTTGAATACAAACACATAATTTAAAGTTTAATAAATTGTTTATTGATAAATCAAACACAATTTACAAGTTTGTTGCGGAATAAGATTAAGTAGAACTCAATCTAAACAAACTTAAGAAAACACTAAGATGGTTGCATAAGAATATAGAGAATGAGGATTAGAGAATATAGAAAACAAGGGTTTCTATATAAGTTCAAGAAGAGAGCACACTCTTCAGATGGAGAGGTAATCTTTCTATTTATACCCTATGCATTAAATGCATGGCAGGGTACTTTACACGTGTCATTCAGTGATTGGCTTTGGGAGTCTGACTTTGGGAGACATGCTTTCGGCCGTATCATGAACAGTGTAGTTGACAGAGTTGTTGTACGAATTGTGGCAGAGGTATGTCCGTTCTGACACATCGTACTGGTTGTGCAGGGAAAGACAAAAGAGACTTGAGGCATAAGCTAAGTGATCATCGATCGTTGAATATCTCTTCCTTTAGAGATATAAAGAGTTTCAGCTATCGCTGAAGCTTTTCCTCAGGTTTCTTCGCATATGAGTAGAGTCGTCTTTGCTTCACTGATATTCGCATCAGGTCACTAGTAGACTTGTTTTTGTTCAGCAGCATCGTCTTCGATTCATCTATGAACATCTGTTGACGTGAAACTTGTCTTCAGGGATTACGTTTAAATGTTTACATCAGAGACCATCAACGATAACTGAACAGACTCAGTCTAATCGCTGATAGTGAAACACTAATACATATAAATGTTTGTAAGAAAGATTATCAGCGATAACTGAACAGACTCAGTCTGATCGCTGATGGTGAAACACTAATACATATTAAAACGTAATTTTCACTAAGTATAGAAGAGGGTCGTTATCAAATCACTAAGAGAGTTTGGATCAACAATCTCCCTCTATTTGATAATGACAAATTAACTGAAGAAAATTACTTTATAGTTCAAAATAATGGAATAATCAGGACTCATAACATACATGTCCCAATTACTATTTTGAGGGATCTTTTACAGTACTGATAGAGTTAAGTACTTCATTGAAATTTTCATTAATTCAAAGATAGAATTACAAGGTATGAAAATTACAAGTACAAGTGAGGAACTAACTACTATAAGTTTAACTAATAGATTACAAGAATTTTCATTAATCTATCAGCTATCTGCAGAAGACTTTGGAGGATTGATCATATACTCAAGTATTTCTTCTCCTCTTTGCCTTCGTTCTGAAGATTCTTGACAAATGATTGCTTTGATTTTCTCGGCAGCAGAAGAGAAGTCACACCATAAGCATAAGAGATCCTTGAGATGACTAAGGGGACAGATAGGAATTTCAGATACTCTTTGGAATCTGAGCTGTTCCTCATCATCTCTGAAGAAGATTCCAAAAGGCTCTTTAAGTACTTGTCCTGCAAGATATGGTCCACCAGGGGGCAGAGATAGATCGAGAACTGAAAGATCAGGAGGAGGACCAAACAAAGCTTCTCTTGAGAACTTGATGGAAGTTTCGTTTCTTATCACAACGACATTTTCAGAAGAGGAGGAGACATGCTTTCTTTTTAGTTGCCTTGGCTTGGAAGGAAGAGTAGATGGCACCTTTAGGATGGCAGCGACTCTGTTGATGAGAGCATCATTTATCCCTTCAACATAGCCTCTGTAGGTTGACTTAGATTTCTTCAGCGCATCTTTGAACTCTAGCCATTCCATGTAACCGAAGCTTTCCAGCTTTGAAACGAACATAGCCTTACAGCTTCCATCCTCTCTGGTTATCTCCATTGTGACAGAAGTTCGGTCCTTCTTCTTTTTCCCAGAGATGACAACAGCTGATATCTTTAATGGGTCGGAGCGATAATCGACTTTATGTTTGCACCATTCGACAGTTTTATCGCTGACCGCTTGTTCTTTTGAGCACTCCTCTTCAATTTCCTTTAGTAGAGCATCCTGGACTTCCACTAGATTCTTTTTTAGATTCTTGTCTTTGACTTGAGAGGACTGAACCTTGAGAGCTAGAGAGGCATCTCTTTGATAATCGGCAATCAGTTTCTCAGCCCCGACAGATTCTTCAATATCAACTTCAGTCAGGAAATCTAGTTCTGTGGATGTTATTTGAAGAGGGACTTTCAGCCGTTGACTCTCTAGATGCGAGATCATCTCTGTTCTTCTCTTCATCTCTTCCTCTGACCAGTGAGATGGTCTAGAGGGCCTTCCTGGATGGTGCAAGGCTTTTTCTTCTTCATCTTCTTCATCAATCTCGTTTAAGGAGATTGGGATTATTGACTCATCAGCTATAGAAGCTGGGATTATTTGTAGTTCCTTACCCTTAAGCAGGGGAGAGAACTGTCTGGTCAGAAATAGATAAAAAGAGTTAGTGTTTGTTTTGGGAATAAGAAAGATAAAGGCTAGAAGGAGACAGGGGTTTTATAGAAATATACAGGGACAAGTGCGAGGCATACCTGAGAAGGATTCTCCTCAGATAGTGAAACGTTAATCAGGCTTCCCTCAGCATCTGTACCCTTAGATCTGCTTTGGGAAGGGGCTCCTGAAGATGTTTCATTACTCCCCCCTACTGTGACAGCTTCTTTCGAAGCTATCACTGATGACGTGGCAGCTGCAGAAAACCATAAAGATTGGTCTTCTTCATCATCATCATCATCATCTTCTGGATGTTGCTCTTCAAGATCTTCATTTTCTTCATCCTCCTCCTCCTCTTCTTCTTCTACTAAGACTTCGAAAGAAGGAGGGGCTTTGTCAGCAACCTTCTCCCCCTCAACATGAGAGGGAAGATCTTCCTGGTGAACCTCAGCAACAGCTTCCTCTTTATTTTCTTCAGCAACTTTCTCCCCCTCTTTGTCATTATCAGCGAGGGAGAGGACTTTAGGTGGAGAGGAAGGTTGTGCAACGACCAACTTACAGACTTCAACCTCCAGAGTTTCCAGGTGTCCTTCAATCACAGGGATGTCTGAAGTAGCATGATGAATAAATTCAACAACAACATTCAGAGAAGTGCGATCATCCTCTGTGAAAGAAGGAGTGGGTGTCGGAGCTGGTGCATTCAGCTTCTCAAGGACTTGCTGTAGGATGTTTGTGCATGAATCGATCTTTGCAGATAATCCCTGGACATTGTTGTTGAGAGTATCCACACGTCCCTGAAGGAGTTGAGAATCCTCCTTGACTTTGACAAGCTCGCCCTAAAGAGTTGTGATCTGGGAGGCTTCGGCTTTGGACGAGCAAGTAGCTGTAAGTTTCTTCAGCTCTTCACCAGCGGCATTGACAGCGCTGGTGGTTTCGTTGATGGAGGTGGTGAGAGAATCCACCTTAACACCCAAACTGTTGACATGAACGTCAACAGTCGCCATATTAGGACCTGAAAGAAAAGTTATTTTCTGAGAAACAGGCTTATATGGAGAGTTGAGAGTAGTGTTTAGGGTTATAGGAGTACCTGAGTTATCAAACAATTTGTAGAATTGCATAGATTCTTCAAAAGTTTGATTGTCAGGTTCTATGGGTCCAAACTGTGGTTGTATAGAAATAGATGAAGGGTTAGAGACCAATGAAATAGAGGGATTAGAGATGGGGATAGAAGAAGTTGGGAGTTGAGTAGCTACCTCAGTTGTTACTGAGATGGGTGGTTGCGTCACTGATGTTGTGACGTCGACCGAGATCGCTGGCATGGTTGTTGATGTGATAGCTGAGGATGTGGAGGAGAGACCCACAAAATCATCCAAGGAAGTTTGTCGAGAAACTACCTCAGGCCTTGAGCTAGGGGCAATGGTCTCCTTAGTCAATTTGGCCTTCTTCGAAGGACCAGAAAGACTAGCGGACGGTCGTTTTGAAGCGGTTTTAGCGACAGGGTTAGCTGGAGAAGGAACCTCTGGCGCGGCTGCTGAAGATGAAGAATGGAGAGAGAGAGGAGAGAGCGTAGATTAGAGATACTTACCTCGTTGTCGAGCGGTTTGACCTCCAATTAACACTGACCCACTTTGGCGAAGGAGCCATCAGGAGTAGTGGGGTAAGAATCAGAGTAGAGTAACTTCAAGAATGCACAGATAAACCGTACATACGGGATCTTGGGATCCCTCTCCGTCTTCTCTATCTTTGACTTGAGCTCATCAAAGATAGCGGTGGCATAGTCAAAGTTCTTTCCAGCGATGACTGAGTAAGCCATTTGGACTTGAACTTTGCTTGCCTGATCAAGTGAACCACTTTTCCCACTCATACACTGAATGAAGTGAGAAAAGATGAAATACAGTTGAGAAGGCATGTTTGCCTTCTTGATAAGAGTCAGCCGCTTGTTGGGGATGGTCGATCGGGGCTTGTTGTCCCAACAATATTCCATATTATCCAGAAACTAGATGAGTTCAACATCAGTTGGCAGAGCGTCAAATCCACTCTTGGGTTTGTCAAGAAATCTGAGTGCCTTCCTCAGGCTGAAAGCTGTCATCATGCCTGATCCTAAGTCAGTGCTGAAAGAGATAGCAGGAACTTGGTCACCTTTCTTGTTGGTGATGGAGGTCTCTTCATCAGTAAACCAAAGCTGTTGGAGAAGCATTTTGGATGGTTTAGGATCAACAGTGAGGGCATGAGCAATACAGGATTGCTTCAGGAACCTAGCAGCTTCCACTAGGTGTGGGTATTTGACACCATCGAAGTCCAAACGTCTAAGATGGTTGTTCTTGGTGATTTCAGATCAGTGAGAGCGAACTTGACTGTCTTGGAAGCAAGAAGAGATGATTATGCCATTTCTTAATATGGAAAGAAATGAGAATAGAAGGAAAGGATTAGAGTCTTAAAAATAAAGAAGTTTTTACCAGTTTCTATTTGTAGAAAGAAGCGTATAAAAACTAAAATATTTGAAGATTAAGACATTGTTCTTAGTTGAAGAAGGAAGAACAATGAGAAAACCAAAGGTTTTGAAAGAATAAAATCAAAAAGAATGATTTTAGTGAACAAAAATCTTGTAAAAACCCTTAATGATGGAACATATATAGGAGTATGTAACAAAGTTTAAAAGGAAAAGAAGAACAAAGTAACCTGTTGATCTTGAAGAACAAATACCAGAGGAGGTGTTTGCAAGAATTGCCTTGAGAGAGAGAGAGAGAGAGTTCTTGTTCAAAAAGATTTCCAGAAAGCGTAAAAGATAAGAATGAAAAGAAACATTCCTTTTATACGTATAGAGAGAGAGAGAGAGAGATCGAGGCGGGAAAACAAATGTTCATCATGACATGGACACGTTTGAAGAAGTTGATTGGATAGAAGGGCAACGGAAGAACGTGTCAGAAAAAGGGATGTCGTGGATTGTCGGTTCAAATGACGTCATGAGGAGAGAGAAAAACGTTTCATTTGTCCTTTTCGAAATTATCTCTGAAGAAAAGTCAGAGATAGGTTTACTTTTTGAAAGAATCCCTGATAGAAATTAAGAGATTGATTTTTCATTTCAGAAGGATCACTGAAGAGAAATGTCAGTGATAGAATTTGTTTATCAAAAAGCTTTTAATCATTTGAAGAAAGAAAATGATTATTTTTATTTTTGAGAGAAAAATAACTTACTGAATGAATATTCAGTGATGGAGAATAAGAGAACATACTTGAGAGTCAGAAATTTATTCAGAGATAGAGTGATAAAGGGGAACTTAGAATCACTGACATAATGCAGGAAGATGAAGAGTTACTCTTCAAGATTCAGCATTCCAAGCTCACTGATGAGAAAGTTGAACCTTGTCTCATCAAGAGGTTTGGTGAATAAATCAGCAAGCTGATAGTCAATGGGTATAAAGTGAAGTTCAATATCACCATTCATCACATGATCTCTGATAAAATGATATCTGATCTCTATGTGTTTCGTCTTTGAATGTAGCACTGGATTGTTTGCTATAGCGATAACACTAGTGCTGTCGCAATAGATTGAAATCTTTGATAGCTGAAGGTCATAGTCTAATAGTTGATTTCTCATCCATAAGACCTGAGCACAACAACTTTCAGCGGCTACATATTCAGCTTAAGCTGTGGAAGTGGACACTGAATTTTGCTTTTTTCTTGTCCAACTTACCAACTTTCCTCCTAGGAGTTGTGTTGGGTCTGAAATATGCAAAACATGGTTACTACTTCTAGTTCAACATGGTTACTACTTCTAGTTCAACATGGTTACTACTTCTAGTTCAACATGGTTACTACTTCTAGTTCAACATGGTTACTACTTCTGAAGTTAATGCTGCTAGAAGAACTTGGTTAATACTTCTGAGGTTACTACTTCTGTGGTTAATGTTGCCAGTTGTAGTTAATGTTGCTGGAACAAAGTTAATGCTGCTAGAAGAAAACAGTTAATACTTCTAGTTAATACTTCTGTTATTAATGCTGCTAGTTGATGGTTAATGTTGCTCAACAAGATTAGTACTGCTAGTGCAAAGTTAGTACTGCTTGAAGAGATTAATGCTGCTGAGCATGGTTAGTACTGCTAGAGTTAATACTGCTCAGAGTATTAATACTGCTTATGATTAATACTGCTTATAAGATGGAGATCTGTATGGAAAGGATGACAGCTGGATAAACTGAAGATATTCATGGAAGCTTAGAGATAATGATGGAAGATATTCTGGAGATATTATATAAATTGTAATTATCTTTTATCTTTAGTATATATATATATATTGTATTGTTTAGAATAGTAAAAAAAAATAACTTTTGAAATTATGATTCATTCTAAGTTTTAGTTCTAGAGAGAAAATCAACCTCAAGGCATAGATCCTAATTCTAGAGAAGTAGAATTCGTATTGGTGAGCCTGTTCATCAATATTGAGGTTGAGTGTGTAATCTTGTAACTTTAAAGCATTCAATACAAGTTTACAGTTTGTTCTTCATATTTACTGTGTTGATTTACTGTTTCATTGAATATCAAAGTGTTATTCCGCAAACTTCTTTGATATTGTTTCTGAGAATTAATTCTTGTTGAGAATTCGATCCTGACAAGTTGACATCCACCAGTGGTACTTTTTCTATCAAGTTTACAACCGCAAAATCACTATCGGAATATCCTGTTAGATCGAACCCTGAGTCTTTGGGATACCAAAGACTGAGGTTAGGAGTTCCTTTCAGATATCTAAAAATTCGCTTAACAGCGATCAGATGGGATTCCTTGGGTTCAGATTGATAGCGTGCACATAAACAAGTAGAGTACATAATTTCAGGTCGACTCACTGTGAGATACAGCAGGGAGCCTATCATTCCTCTATAGGCAGTGACATTAACAGGTTTTCCAGATGGATCTTTGTTAAGTGTCAGAGGAGGTGCCGTAGGAGTTTTCATCGTTGAAGTTTATGTTAGATCAAACTTCTTCAGCATATCTTTAACATACCTACCTTGGCTGATAAAAGTACCTTTGTCAGATTGTTTAATCTGAAGACCAAGAAAATATGTCAGCTCACCCATCATACTCATTTTGTATTCTTTCTTTATTCTTTCAGCGAAGCGAGTACATAGAGATGGGTTAGTAGAACCAAATATGATGTCATCAACATATATTTGTACAAGAATAATATGACCTTTTATCTTTCTGAAAAATAATGTATTATCAATTTTGCCACGTTCAAAATTTTCAGAGATAAGAAAAGATGAGAGAGTGTCATACCAAGCATAAGGGGCTTGTTTTAGACCATAGAGAGCCTTATCCAATTTATAAACATAATTTGGATACTTAGGGTCATAGAACCCTGGGGGTTGTTCTACATAGACTTCTTCATTCAGCTTTCCATTTAGGAACACTGATTTTACATCCATTTGATACACAATGAAGTCTTTGTAAACTGCATAAGCTAAGAATAGTCGAATTGCTTCGAGCCTAGCCACAGGGGCAAAGGTTTCATCATAGTCTATGCCTTCCTCTTGTCTGTATCCCTGAGCAAAAAGTCGAGCCTTGTTACGGGTTATAGTTCCATGTTCATCTAACTTGTTTCTAAACACCCATTTGGTGCTTATAACAGTTTTATCAGATGGTCTAGGAACGAGATTCCAAACTTTGTTGCGAGAGAACTCAATCAACTCTTCTTGCATAGCACTGACCCAGTTTGGATCTCTGAGGGCATCATCAGTCTTCTTTGGCTCTATTAAAGAAATAAAGTTGACAAAGAGACAGATATTACCTGAACTTCGTCGTGTCTGAATACCTGTATCGGGATTACCAAGAATTTGATCTATGTGGTGATCTCTGGTCCATCGCTGAGCAGGAGTATGATCGCTCACTTCAGAGATAGAGTCAACAATAGGAATGTTCACTGATGAGGAAGCTTAAGGCTCATCAGCTATCAACTATTGAGAGTCAGACAAACCATTGTTTTCTAAGAGGTGTTCAGACGAAGATGAATTTGATGGAGGAAGTGTGTTTAGAGGCTCAGCTGAAACCCATGAAATGGATTCAGCGTTTGGAGGTATGATGTTTGGATCATCATCAACAGCTGGAGGATCTGAATACTGATGGTTTGAGAAGAAAGGTTCTGTTTCTCTGTAGTGAGAAAACATCCAAGCATTTAACTCTTCATTGTCAGCGATTAGTTTAGAGTTCGCTGAGCGAGTTTCATCAAAGGTGACATGAATGGTTTATTCCACATATTGTCTTCTTTTGTTGAAAACTTTGTAGGCTTTGGAGATAGAGGAATATCCAAGAAATATTCCATCATCATCTTTTGGGTCGAACTTTCCAAGTTGATCTTTGTTGTTTAAAATAAAACACTGACAACCAAAGATATGAAGAAAACTGATAGAAGGTTTTCTTCCATGAAAGAGTTCATAAGATGTCTTTCCAAATCGCTTTACTATCAGCGATCTATTTTGAGTAAAGCATGCAGTGTTTATAGCTTCAACCCAAAATTGAGTAGGGAGGTGAGAATCGCTGAGCATTGACCTAGCAGTTTCAATGATCGTTCTGTTTCTTCTTTCAGCGACTCCGTTTTGCTGAGGTGTTCTTACTGAAGATAAGTTATGAGAAATTCCCTTGTTCTCAAAGAAATTGTTCAGAGAACTGTTTTTGAACTCAATTCCATGATCACTTCTTATTGAACGAACAGTGAGATTATTCAGCACTTCCATCTTTTTAACAAAAGATATTAGTTCTTCTGGAGTATCACTCTTGCAGCGAAGAAAGATAACCCAGGTGTAGCGAGAGTATTCATCTATAATGACAAGCGTATATTTCTTTCCAGCAATTGATTGGATGTTGACAGGGCCAAACAAATCCATGTGCAAGAGTTGAAGAGTACCCGTCACTGAGGAAACTTGTTTAGACTTGAAACTAGCTTTTGTCTGTTTTCCTTTTCACATGCTGAGTAGAGAGATTCTTTAGCATATGAGTGCTGAGGAAGACCAGAAACCAGTTCCTTACATGAGAGAGAATTCAGGATTTTGAAGTTTAGATGAGATAGCCTTTTGTGCCATAGCCAGTTGACATCAGAAGAGGCTTTAGAGAGAAAACATATGTTTTCAGTAGTAGTAGAGTCCATATCTATTACATAGACATTTTCTTTACGATAACCACTGAGAGAAAGTTTTCCTTTCTCATTTACTACTGAACATGATTTCTTGGTAAAGCGAACTTCATAGTCTTTATCACATAGCTGACTGATGCTCAGAAGGTTGTGCTTCAGTCCATCTACATAGGCGACTCTTCTGAAGGTAGTTTTCCCATTGCTGAGGACACCAAACCCTCGGGTATATCCTTTTCCATTTCCATCAAAGGTCACAGAGGGACCTTTCTCTTCCTTCTATTCAGTGAGCAAATCTTTTTGTCTAGTCATATGACGAGAACATCCACTATCGAGATACCAGATGCCATTTGATCCCTGCAAACATAAGGAAGATTAAGCTTTGTTTGGTACCCACTTTTCAATGGGTCCTTTAGGTTAGTGGATATGGAAGGTTCAACAATCTTCACAGGAGATGAAGATTCAACTTCAGTGGTAACCTTCACCTTGGTTAATTTCTTAACCTTAGTGGTATTCTTCACCTTGGTAGATTTTTCAGCTTTGATGACCTTCTCAGCCTTGGAGGCATTCATCTTCACTTTAGCTGATTTATCAGCTTTAGTAGCAGTTGGACATTTGCTTGCAATATGGTCAGTAAATCCACAGTGATAGCATTTTCTATATTTGAAAGTGGTTTTGGGACCATGAGTAAAAGGTTTTGAGAATTTAAGATGAGCAGGTCCAACTCCAATAATGCTTTTATCATGAGATCTGGGAGGAACTTTCATTTCTTCAGATCTCTTAGACTTAAGATCAACCTTTAACTTTGGAGGACAGAGATCAAAGATTTCTATCACAGAGCTAGACAATTGATTCGTTGAAGGTTTAGAAGGAACTTTCAGCTTTGCTTTCTTGGTAGCCTTCTGAGGACGAAGAATGGATTTTCCTTTATCCGTAGACTTAGAGCCTTTGGATATTTCCTCAGGGATGGGATTAGAAGATGATGAAGGATAAAACTGATTATAAGAAGTGTCAGAGATAAAAGAGACAAATGTTCCAAACTTAAGCAAGGAACTGTCTTCTTTATGCTTATCCTGTGGTTTCCAAAAACCAAGACCGGTTTTATCACCGCCAGGAGCTTGAGCATTTATTATCTCAGTGATCTTTGTTGAGGAATTGCACCATTTTTCAACAGTAGCCTTTTCTGCTTTTAGAGCAGCGATGGCTTGTTCGCGTTCTATGCTGATGATTTTATTTACAACAACTTGATCTTTCAAACTTTCCTCTAAAAGAGTCAGTTCTCTGATCTTTTCATGGCATTTTTCCAGCTGTTCAGTTAAATCATTGTTTTTGCTTTCAGCTAGAGATTTTCCGTTTAGAGCATTGTAAAGATCAATCGTCAGCACATCAACTGCGCGATTTCTCTCTGATTCAGGTAGAGAGGAATTAATAGAGATAGATACTTGAGATGATATATAGCTCATAGAAGTTTCAGTTGGTTCTTCCACTTCTTCTTTAATCTCAGCCATGAGGCAGAGATTAGCGACTTCTTCTTCATTAGAACTTGATTCTTCAGATTCAGCCCAATCGTGTTCTTCAACGATGAGACCTTTACCTTTTCGCTTGTAGTTTCTCAACTTTTGATATTTCTCTTTCAGCTTAAGGTACTTGTCATCGCTGGATCTTCTCGAGGTAGAAGGTTTGAAGACTTTCTTCGACATGCACTCACTTGCAAAGTGTCCAATCTTTTCACAGTTAAAGCAAGTAGCAGTAGCCTTATCAACAGGGGTTGATTTTGGCTTGTCAGTAAGGTAGATAGGCTTATTTCTTTAGAAATTGCTCTTTCTTGCAAATCTCTTAAAAGAGTTTTTCAAGAGTGCTAAGGATTCATCAAACTCTGAAAGATCAGTGTCTGATAGATCCTCAGATTCAGAATCTAACTCAGTGATGGTGAGAGTAGATCGTTGAGATGGAATTATCTCTGAAGAGACTAAAGCAACAGGGATGCTTTTGGAGTCTTTAGAATCTTTTATAAGATTCTTCTTTAAGAGATTTGATTGCTCATAGTTGAGCAATATTCCATACAAGGTTCTGAGAGAAATAGAATTTAAGTTTTTTGTCAACTTAAGACATATTGAATAACTGTCCCAGCATTCAGGAAGACATTCTAAGAATTTTGTTAGGACTTCAGAATTAGAATAGGTCCTGCCAACGGTTCTTAGATCAATGATTAAGAAGTTAAACCGCTGATGAACATCAGAGAGAGATTCATTCTTACTAGCGATAAAACTTTCATACTGTCTTACCAAGTTAATCTTTTCAGTCTCTTGGATTTCAGTGGCGCCTTCATATTGAACACATATGGTTTCCCACATTTCTTTAGAAGTTTTAAGATGCATGATGGAATGGAAAACTTCATCAGGCAGAGCCATAGAGATAATGGTCTTTGCCCTTGCATCGATACCAACCTTCTTTTTGTCTTCATCACTCCATTGTCTGATTTCCTTAGCAATATAGCGTTCAGGAATAAAAGGAGTGGTGGAAGTAGCTAGAACGACAGCTATTTGGGTAGGTTCATAGGGTCCGTTTGCTACGTACTCAGGTATAGTGGGATCTGCACCTTCAAGAAATAGCATCATTCGATTTTTCCAGAGAGAAAAGTTATCTCTGCTAAATCGAGGAGGTTTAGAAAGTGAACCATTATCATAGTAGTTTGTGTTTGTGTTAAGTGCCATTTTAGAATAGCAAGGAAGAGAATAAAGCAAGATCTTGTTTATCAGATTAAACAATCCGCTCTGATACCACTTGTTGGTCCCGGAGGTGCTTAACAAGTTTGTAGAAGGGGGGGGGGTTGAATACAAACACATAATTTAAAGTTTAATAAATTATTTATTGATAAATCAAACACAATTTACAAGTCTGTTGCGGAATAAGATTAAGTAGAACTAAATCTAAACAAACTTAAGAAAACACTAAGATGGTTGCACAAGAATATATAGAATGGGGATTAGAGAATATAGAAAACAAGGGTTTCTATATAAGTTCAAGAAGAGAGCACACTCTTCAGATGGAGAGGTAATCTTTCTATTTATACCCTATGCATTAAATGCATGACAGGGTACTTTACACGTGTCATTCAGTGATTGGCTTTGGGATTCTGACTTTGGGAGACATGCTTTCGGTCGTATCATGAACACTGTAGTTGACAGAGTTGTTGTACGAATTGTGGCAGAGGTATGTCCGTTCTGACACATCGTACTGGTTATGCAGGGAAAGACAAAAGAGACTTGAGGCATAAGCTAAGTGATCATCGATCGCTGAATATCTCTTCCTTCAGAGATATAAAGAGGTTCAGCTATCGCTGAAGCTTTTCCTCAGGTTTCTTCGTGTATGAGTAGAGTCGTCTTTGCTTCACTGATATCCGCATATGGTCACTAGTAGACTTGTCTTTGTTCAGCAGCTTCATCTTCGATTCAGCTATGAACATCTGTTGACATGAAACTTGTCTTCAGGGATTACGTTAAATGTTTACATCAGAGACCATCAGCGATAACTGAACAGACTCAGTCTAATCGCTGATAATGAAACACTAATACATATAAATGTTTGTAAGAAAGATTATCAGCGATAATTGTTAGATCACAGATTTATTGGATTCAAGATCATCAATATTGAAGACGGAAATCTGAAGTCAAAGCTGGAAAAGTCAACTCTCATTATTATTTTGTAATAAATGTCAAAGAATGTTTTTCCTTGTATTTTGGGTCTTTATGGATTTTTTCTAAAATAGGTGTGTGGACCTATTTGTCTCTAGGGTTGTAGGGTGCAAGGGTGTGCTCAATTTGGTATTTTGTCAGCCACCATGTTTTTAGTGTGTAAAAATAGAGATACGGTTCTAGAGAGAGAGAGAGCTCATAGAGAGAAAAACTTCAAGAGAAAAACTTGTGTAATCGTTTGGATTGAATATCAAAACAGGTTTGATTAAATCTCTTGTTGTTTATTGTTATTGTGAGATAAGAAACTGATTTATCAGGGTCAATCAATTGGTATCAGAGCAGATTCTAGATTAAAATCAAGTTTATCCATAAAAACTTTGGTTCGACACTGTTCTTCGAAGTCCAGAAGCGATTAGAAATCTATTGGGTTTTGTTCGAAATCAGTTTTAGTGTGAGTTTGTATCGATTTTATCGAGTATTGCACTGTAATCAATCATCTATTTGATGATTTTGGTGTTTTTTCAGTTTTCACGAGTCGACACTGGTTCTTCAATCAAATCTCACTTAGAGTGTTTTTTATTGAAATTACTTGTTTGTAATCTGTTCTAGAGCTTTAGGAGTTTTAATTGTCAAAATTTGGGGTTGTAAATCGAAGCCTAAATAGGTTTTTGGAATTATCAGGTCGTTTTTTGAAGGAACAGTGAAGAACAACAAGTTTGCGCCAGTTCATATACTTTGCGCTAGTTCATCATGTGCTTCTCGCCAGATTCAAAGGGACTTTTGCGCCAACTCATCATAGCGCAAAGTTTAGTTTTGCGCCATTAGTTCGTCGCGCAAAACTCCTTTTTGCGCCAACTCCTCTTCGTGCAAAGTTCCTTGCGCAAAGTCCACTTCTCGCGACCTTCCTCTCGCGCAAGTCTTTGGTTTGCGCGACCCTCTTCTCACGCAAAGATTAGTTTGTGCCACCAGCTCTTCGCGTAAAGTTTATCACCAAATTCTCGCCATCAACCTGTCGCGCAAATATCATTTTCGCGCGACTTGCTTATCGCGCAAAAGCCTTTTTGCGCCACCCTTTACTCACGCAAAACTCAAGGGATTCAAAGTTCACGCGAAGTCCATTTTGTGCCAGCTTCTTTTAGCGCAAACCTGAACTTTGCGCCAGACTCTTCTAGTGCAAAACTTCTTTTTGCGCCACAACCCTTCGGCGCATTTCTGCCTTTTTGCTCCAGTTTCTCATTTTTCAGTATTAATATGTATTTATTTGATTTTATCTGGACTAACGATCATTTTAAGTTTCTTATTGCATATCTTTCAAAACAGGATGACTTCTAGAGAAGCTCTCGCCATCGGAACCGATGTAAAGCCACCTGTTCTCTTCAAAGAAGAGTACGAACAATGGAAGGACAGATTCTTGGACTTCATTGATAGAAATGACTTGGGAGACTATATCCGATTATCCCTAAAGGAAGGCATTATGACACCTCCTACCAAGGTTCTAACAGTAGCCGGAGAGAACGGAGAAGAAGAACAAAGAGAGTATCCATTACCACTCGATGAATACTCTGACGAGCAGAACAGAAGACACAAGGGCGACAAATTGGCAAGGTCTTTCATTCTTCAAGGCATACCAAACGAGATATATGTCAAGATTGACAGCTACAATGCCACTGGAAAACAAATGTGGGATCAACTTGAGAAAATGATGCTAGGATCAAAAGTTGGGAACCAGCTCAAAATATCCAATTGTCTCAATAACTATGAAGAGTTCAAGGCTAAGAAGGGTGAATCACTGGAGGCTACTTATGACCAATTTGTAACTTTGTTGAATGAACTTAGCAAGAACAAAGTGAATAAGTCACAAGTTGAGCTTAATGTCAAGTTCCTTAGTATCTTGCAGCCTGAGTGGAAGAGATTTGCTAGGCAAATGAAGCAAATGAAGGATTTGAATGACATACCACTCCATGAAGTCTATGAAACTCTTAGACAAAATGAAGAAGAGGTTGATGAGATTTTGGATGAAAAGAAAAGGGCTGAGAAGGCAGTCATTGATCCAGTTGTATTGGTTGTGAAACAAAAGAGTGTAAGCTCTAAGAAGAAGATGAAGAGGATAGTTTCTGAGTCAGATGAGGATGAAAGAGAGATTAAATATGATTCTGACGACTGTGATGACCTGAAGCAGGCTATGCTTTTGCTAACAAAGGCTTTTCAAAAGAAATTTTACAAAAAGCCTAGCTCAAACAGTCAGAGGTATTCATCTGGCTCAAGTAACTACAACCACAAAGAGAAAATTGAAGGAAAGAGGATTGAAGAAAGAAGACCAGAAGAGAAGAAATATAGAGCTGAAGAGACCAAACCGGCAGAACCTCCAAAGTGCTACAACTGCGGCAAATTTGGTCATTTTGCTAAGAACTGCAGCAAGCCCAAAGTCAGAAACTTTGAGTATTACAAGAATAAACTGCTGTTGGCCAAGCAACAAGAGGCAGGTAAAGCATTAATGGCCGAGGATGAGTTCTGGCTTGATCATTCTGAAAGTGAGGAAGAAGAGAAGGATGGGACAACACACTTGTGCTTGATGGGTCATATTGAAGCTGAAGCTGATTCAGATGAAGAAGATAACGATGAGGTATGTGATTTAACCGAATCAGATTTCCTGAAACAAATGCATGCCATGATGACTAAACTCCAAGAATTAGAGTCTAAACTTAAGCGTGGAAAAGGTGTCATTAATGATAAAAATCAATCTATACATAAACTTAGCAACGATCTTGCTGAGAAAAATGTACTGATTGAAACTTTGCACAAAAGCATTGACACCAGGACGAAAGAGAAGACTATAATTCATAAAGAGTTATCTGAAACTATTTCAAAATATAGAGAGTGCGAGTTTAAGTCTAAAGAGCTTTCTAAAATGTATTCTTCGACTTCAAAAGAAAACAAATCTTTAATTGAAAAGGTGAATGCTTTGGAAGAGAAATTACATACTTTGGGTCAAACTGAACAAACCATTCATCTAAACAAACCTAAAGAAAAACCTGACTGTTGGGGACTTGGTTACAAGAACCCACACCATCTCAAAAAGGGTATATCTGAAGCACCTGCTCTTTATGATTTTGGATTTATGAAACTGGCACCTCAATACCCTGAACTTAAAGTTTTCTGGACTAGTCTGTCTGAAGAGGATAAAGCCAAGGAATATGCTAAAAGAAAGAACACAACTAAAGTTCAACTTCCGTTTCGTTATGAGAAGTTGAATAACAGTTACAGTTATGATAAATCGAAATCTCTTTCAAATGACTATTTTGAGAGTTATTCTGTTAAAGAAATGGAGGCTAAGCCCATCGAAGGTAAGCTTTACGTTCCTCCTCTCATTTTGGAAACTAAAATTTCTGAACTTGAGAATACTCTCGCAGAAGAAAGGATTTTGATAGACTTAGAGCAAACTGTATTTTCTATGGTGTTCAAATATACTGAGTTTTCTAAATTATCCAAGGCTTCAAAATCTGATGACAGGTCTGGTTTATTTGATAATGAGTTTGATTTTCTAAACTCTTATGGTGGTTTAGATGATTGTGTTGGTGATTTTGACTTTACTGCAAAACTTCCTAATCATTCCTCCTTTGTTGTTAATTCTTTTGGATTACCAAGTGTGTTTGAAAAAGGTGAAACTTCAACGAAAGTTGATAAATCAGTTTCTGTGAAATCCAAAGTTGCCAAAGGTAAGAAGAAGAAATCCGGAAATTCACAGAAACAGATCACCACTGGTAAGTCAAAGAAGAAGCATTTGGTTGATTCTCACCTTTCTAACTCTAAAGTTTCAAATGTTTCAGATTTGAGAAAGAAAAAGCTTGGAGTTAAGTCGGAATGGCTACCGAAACAGAAGATAGACGAGAATGCTAAATCATTTTCTAGTTTTGATTGTAATAGAAGGATTGCTAGTAAAGATGATTTGATTGTGGATGTTGCTAATTTTAAACCAAAACTTGTTGATTCTCGCAAGAAATATTCCATACGACAATTATTCCAGTTATCTTCGTCTGCTAGAAAGTTTTCAAATTATGATAGATATGATTATGCTTCTCGTAAATATTCTGATGTTTGGTTTGAAAATTATCATGCATATTCTTATCGTTCCAATTCTTCATATAGTTTTCAAAATAAAAGCGGACCCAAATTTAAATGGGTACCAAAATCTTGTGCTAACACAGTTGGACCCAAATACAAATGAGTACCAAAGAAAAAGGTTGAATCTGTGTTACAGGAATGTCAGGTAAATGTTGAATGAAAGAAACAATGGCTCTTGAATACTACAGTTCAATACTCGCACTTCAATGCTCAAAAGTCTTTACTCCCAGTTTTTATATGGATATCTAAACCTCCTGTTTCTTAATTTCTCTTGTGCAGACCCGTCATATGTGGTACTTGGATAGCGGATGTTCCAAGCATATGACCGGGCAGAAAAGTCTGTTGACTAACTTTACAGAGAAATACTACGGCACAGTTCGATTTGGTAATGATCAGTTTTCACCAATTCTGGGTTATGGTGATGTTGTATACGAAAATGTCATGATTAAGAAGGTGAGTTATGTTGAAGGCTTAGGACACAACCTTTTTAGTATTGGGCAGTTATGTGACAAAGACTTAGAGGTTAATTTCAAGGCCAAGAAGTGTTCGGTACGCACTGAAGACGGGAAAGAACTCTTGGCCGGCACTCGCAAGTCAAACCTCTACACCATCAACTTGTCAAAGGTCCAGACTGACAATCAAGTGTGTCTACTCTCAAAAGCCTCGATGCAACAAAGCTGGCTATGGCATCGACGACTTTCTCACCTCAACTTTCGGTACATCAATAAACTGGTCAGTAAAAAGCTAGTAAAAGGACTTCCTAAACTCAAGTACGAAAAAGAACACCTGTGTGCAGCATGTGAAAAAGGGAAGATGAAGAGAGCTCCACACAAACCGAAGCCTGAACCGAGTACCAACTCTCCTTTAGAGTTGTTGCATATGGATCTCTGTGGTCCTATGCGAATGCAAAGCTTAGGCGGAAAGAAATACGTGTTAGTTATTGCGGACGATTATTTGCGATACACGTGGGTCAAATTTCTACGGTCAAAAGATGAGACGCCCGAAGTTCTCATTACATTTCTAAAGACGATCCAGGTGAATCTGCAGAAACCAGTGAAGCTTCTCCGAACTGACAACGGCACAGAGTTTAAGAATAAAACAGTTGAAGAATATCTCGAATCTGTAGGGATAACACATCAATACTCTGTTGCACGTACGCCTGAACAGAATGGAGTAGTCGAAAGGCGAAACCATACGCTAGTCGAGGCTGCTCTTACTATGCTCAGTCAATCTGACCTACCTTTATTTTTGTGGGCTTAAGCTGTGTCGACTGCGTGTTACACTCAAACTCGGTCCATGATACACCGCCGATTTCAAAAGACTCCATATGCGTTGATCAATAACCGAACACCAACTATTAAATATTTTCATGTTTTTGGTTGTAAGTGTTTTGTGCTAAATGACAGAGAGAGTCTGAATAAGTTCAGTGCTAAGGCGGATGAGGGCATCTTTATCGGCTATTCTTCTACATCTGCTGCATACCGTGTATACTTGAAGAAGACAAAGACTGTGGTTGAGAGCGTCAATGTTACATTCGATGAAGAGATCTTCTGAACACTTCAGTTCAGAACCCGTGATAACAGGAGTACTAGCTTCTGGACAAATCAGTCCAGAACCTGTGTCTCAAGCGAACAAATCAGATGAAGCATCATCGTCTTCTAATCATTTATCTGATTTAGATCTTTAATTTGAACTGTTTTATGATGAATATCTTGGATCTAATGTGAATAAACCTGTTGTGGTTGACAGGATTGAAGATTCAACGATTGATCATCCAACCACTTCAGATGTTTCTACTGAACCAAATTCCCCGATTCAGCAAGATATTCTAGTTCAAATGCCTACTCCAATAGTTGAAGTTGTATCTACTAATGATGAGTCAGAAGTTGCTGAGTCAGTAGGATGTGATGTAAGAACAAATCAACAAATTGGACAAGATGTGCCTACTGAAGCTTCTGTACCAATTACTTCAACTGAGTCCCTCCCTCATGATGTTCAAACTGAAGAACCTGAAAGTGGATTTTTAGATGACAACCATGATCAATCTTCATCTACTCCACTCCCTTATGGACATCGATGGACCAAAGAGCACCCTATTCACCAAGTAATTGGAGATCTTAACAAGCCGGTGCAAACTAGGTCAGCAACTTTGAATCAATGTATGCATGACTCATTCCTCAGCAAAATAGAGCCTACTCAAGTATCAGAAGCTCTTGCTGATTCGGATTGGGTGTCTGCCATGCAAGAAGAGTTAAACCAGTTTAAATCCCTGAAGGTTTGGAGGCTAGTTCCAAAACCAGAAGGAAAGACCGTGATTGGAACTAAATGGGTATTCAAAAACAAGAAGGACGAAGATGGTATTGTTATAAGGAACAAAGCCAGACTTGTTGCCAAGGGATATAGGCAAGAGGAAGGCATAGATTATGATAAGACGTATGCTCTAGTAGCGCGTATAGAGGCAATCCACATGTTTCTAGCCTACGCAACTCACAAGAACTTCACTGTCTACCAGATGGACGTGAAGACTGCCTTTCTGAATGGCATTCTTAAGGAGGAAGTCTACGTCTCTCAGCCAGAAGGGTTTGTAAATTCAGATAAGCCTAATCACGTCTACATCTTGGATAAAGCTTTGTATGGTCTGTAACAAGCACCTCGCGCCTGGTATGATGTTCTATCTCAATTCTTGGTCAAGTCAGGTTTT
Organism: Arctium minus; assembly: GCA_954870635.1. Classification (NCBI taxonomy): domain Eukaryota; kingdom Viridiplantae; phylum Streptophyta; class Magnoliopsida; order Asterales; family Asteraceae; genus Arctium; species Arctium minus. The sequence continues at coordinate 113,164,530 of OX941080.1, read as the reverse complement.
TCAAAAGGTAAAGTCGATACCACTTTGTTTATTAAAAAGGAGAAAGCTGATATCATTCTTATTCAGATATATGTAGATGATATTATATTTGGTTCTACAAATCCCAAATACTGTAAGAACTTTTCAAATCTCATGGTGTCACGATTTCAAATGAGTATGATGGGAGAGATGAATTTCTTTCTCGGATTACAAATAAAACAATTTTCAATGGGGATTTTCATTAATCAATCTAAGTACATTTTTGATATTCTTCGGAGATTCAAAATGGAAAATTATAAACCGATTGGAACCCCAATGGCACCAGGTACTAAGATTAACATTGATTTTTCAGGAAAAAGTGTTGATGTTAGGACTTATAGAGGTATGATAGGGTCTTTAATGTATCTTACTTCAAGGAGACCAGATATAATGTTTTCAACATGCTTGTATGCAAGATATCAGGCTGACCCTAAAGAATCCCATTTAGCTGCTGTCAAACGGATCTTTAGATATCTGAAGGGGACTGCAGATCTTGGTCTGTGGTATCCTAAGGATACAGGGTTTGAACTAACTGCTTATTCAGACGCAGATCATGCAGGGTGCATGTTGGACAGGAAGATCACTTCAGGTCACATTCAATTTCTTGGAGACGAGCTCGTTAGCTGGGCATCAAAGTAACAATTATGTGTTTCCACATCAACTGCTGAAGCAGAGTATGTAGCTGCTGCCAGTTGCTGCTCTAAGGTCTTGTGGATGCGAACACAACTTCGAGATTTTGGATTCAAGTTTGATAAAATACCGATCTATTGTGAATCGAAGAGCGCTATCGCCATATCAGCTAATCCTGTGCACCACACTAAAACAAAGCACATTGATGTCATGTATCATTTTATAAAAGATAATGTAGAAAAAGGTACAATAGAACTTTACTTTGTAAAAACTGATTACCAACTTGCAGATCTGTTTACCAAACCTTTAGATGAAAAGAGATTCAATTTTCTTGTATCTAAGCTTGGGATGCTGAATCTCAAGGTCTAATCAGTAGTTACCTATTAAAGTTTCTTTTATTGTAATTTTTCATCATTTCTTTATCATTATTTCCGCAAGATATCTGCTCTTTCATAGTTTGTTCATGATCTCAGGGGGAGTGTGAGAAGTACTTCATAAATGATCATTGTTATCTTGAGGGGGAGCATATCTAATTTTTGCATTTACTTATTTGTCAAATCTTTTGTAATGCATGATTTTAGGGGGAGCTTTACAAGTCAAAGGAGTATGTCTATGACTTCTGATTACTTCAGATCAGAACTCGTACTTTAATAGTTTTACTGCTTTATGTCAATTTTAATTTCTGTGAATAAAGTTGCTTTGACTATGACCTTAAGACTTTTGCAGTTTGAGAGATGCTTACAAGATCATATCTTTATGACTTTAAGCTTGACTTCATGAGATGTAAGACTGCACGCAAAAGGTATAATTCCTTATCTTCATCTCATATATGGTTGAAAGAAGGACAACTTTCAATCATAAGAAAAACATGTTCTTTAATGTTCAAACCACTTCCCGATTCTCAAACGGATTTCATGAATTGGAAGTGTGATTTTAAATGTTTTCTGAGCATAAATAAATTTGACCTGTATTTGCGCTTTAACTGATAAAGTTAAATCATATGAGCAACACATGCTTTATAGGAAAACATGGGATTTCTTTGTGCTAGGACTTAACTGAACTTCTATGGATTCACGTTAACCAGTGTTTCCTACCCAAGAAGTTAATCCTTTAGTGATTAAGTGTGAGGAGTCTAAAAGAAATGAGTGTGGGATGTGTGATGAGGTAAAATGGAAAAGAGAGTTTGGTTAGATGTGAGCTTAATGATTAAAAAGAAAGAGGGTGTGAGATCAGAGTAAAATAATATTAGACTCAGCACCAACTACTTTCCGAGCCGGGCAGCCACATTACTAATGTTTCACAATTCTTCGTGAACATTATTGAAGCGGGCAACTAGCCCATGCCAACTCTTGACATTAACCCCACCAACCACTCATTTTCTTCTTAACAAGAAAATGTTTCATTTTTCAAAGGGGAAGCAACACATTTACTATATGATTTTCGTTTGGAAAATCTGGATATTGAAAAGAAGGAAGTTTGCCCCACCTTCGCACTTCAATCATGCACATTGAGTCTATGTTTATCTATTGTTGTCTCAGTGGTTTACACAATGTTGAGCCTATATAAGCAATCATCCGTGCTTAATTCTTTCTATCACTTGTACGAACACACAAGGAATTTGTTTCTTTGTCATAACGTTCATAGAAATTACGTTGGTGGTGTTTCGATGATTGAATGGAATCCCTGGGGGAGTGAACATCAAAAAGCTCATTTCCAATGTGTATTCGTTACACACAGTGACTTCGTGTTACTGACAGACATTTTTAACTGATTCATTTGTTGATTCAGGTGTTACATTCCTATTTTGTCTAGATTTGAAAAGATCTGGATGAATACATTGTTCGAATTGATGGTGAACCAGAGGCTCGTGGAAGATCAACATGGTCAAAGACATTTCTTGTTCTGAAGAATTTTTGATGATATCGATGCTCAATTCATCAAAAAGGGGGAGAACTAATCAAGAAATGGGATAATACAATTCTTAAAGAAATGTCCAAGTCAGAAAGTTCAAAGTTTTTGAGAATTTTTCTTTGAAGATACTTTGCTAAAGCATTCTGCGCTAAATCGGGAGATAATTTCTTTCCATCATATGAAAGAGATTTTATCTACATCTTTTGGGAGATTGCTACATTTTTGAAGACAAAGAGGGAGCTTGTTTTCTGAGCTTAAAGAGAAGACTGAATTGCTAAATCTTTTTAGTAATGATCTTGATCTAAAGGGGGAGATTGTTAGATCACAGATTTATTGGATTCAAGATCAACATTATTGAAGATGGAAATCTGAAGTCAAAGCTGGAAAAGTCAACTCTCATTAAATAGTCTAGGTTATTTTGTAATAAATGTCAAAGAATGTTTTTCCTTGTATTTTGGGCCTTTATGGCTTTTTCCTAAAATAGGTGTGTGGGCCTATTAGGCTCTAGGGTTGTAGGGTGCAAGGGTGTGCTCAATTTAGTATTTTGTCAGCCGCCATATTTTTAGTGTGTAAAAATAGAGATACGGTTCTAGAGAGAGAGCTCATAGAGAGAAAAACTTCAAGAGAAAAACTTGTGTAATCGTTTGGATTGAATATCAAAATAGGTTTGATTAAATCTCTTGATGTTTATTGTTATTGTGTGATAAGAAACTGATTTATCAGGGTCAATCAATAACTGAACAGACTCAGTCTGATCGCTGATGGTGAAACACTAATACATATTAAAACGTAATTTTCACTAAGTATAGAAGAGGGTCGTTATCAAATCACTGAGAGAGTTTGGATCAACAATAGACATTCTTGAAAGAACGTTTTAAAATGAAATCACACTCAAAATTCAATGAAATGCAATCGGGGTGTCTTATCATCGAAAAGATTTGTTTCAATTTAGAGACATGGTAAGAACGAATTCAACAAAAATAAAACCGGTGTGTGTGAATACTTGAAAGTATATATAAAAGATAATACACAAGTATTTATCTTTGGAAACACACGGTTTATAAACATTTCAACTCACCAAATAATGAAAAACATTTAAAATCACACTTCCAAATTATTAAATCTATTTAAAAATCGGGAAGTGGTTTGAACATTTAAGAACATGTTTTCTATGATTGAAAGTTATCCTTCTTTCAACCATATATGAGATTAAGATAAGAAATAAACCTTTCCATTCAGTCTTAAATCTCATGAAATCAAGTCAAGCTTAAAGTCATAAGAATATGATCTTGTAAGCATCCTCTCAATCTGCATCAGTCAAAAAGTCCGTCAAAGTACAAAATTTATTCACAAAAAATTATTGAAAAGTAAATGACAGAAAGCAGTAAAACGTTGAATGTACGAGTTCTGATATGAAGTAATCAGAAATCATAGGCCTTACTCCTTTTCTTTTGACAGTTAACTCCCTCTGAAATTTTGCATAAGCAAATTTATCAATGACAAACATATGCAAAAATGATTAACTCCCCCTCAAATGAATATAGATAATCTTTATCTTCTCTCACTCCCCCTGAGATCATGAACACACGTTAAAGTGCAGATATCTTTTCAGAATAAAGATAAAGAAATGAAGAAAAATATCAATAAGAAAACTTTAATAGGTAATCTGTCAGGATCGAATTCTCAACAAGAATTAATTCTCAGAAATAATATCAAAGAAGTTTGCGGAATAACACTTTGATACTTAATCAAACAGAAAATCAAAACAGAATATAATTAACAAACTGTAAGCTTGTATTGAATGCTTTGAAGTTACAAGATTACTCACTCAACCTCAATATTGATGAGCTGGCTCACCAATACGAATTCTACTTCTCTAGAATTAGGATCTATGCCTTGAGGTTGATTTTCTCTCTAAAAGAATGAAAACTGAAAGTTCTCACTTCTATTAATTCTATACATTCTATACATATACTAGTCAAAAGATAATTACAATAATTAAACAAATCTTCAGTATATCTTCCATGTATATCTCAAAGCTTCCATAATCTTCAGATTATCCAACTGTCATTCTTTCCATCCGAATCTCTTTAGCAGCACTAACCATGATCAGCAGCATTAACTTCTTCTAGCAGCATTAACTACTTCTAGCAGCATTAACTACTTCTAGCAGCATTAACTACTAAGCAGCACTAACTACTAGCAGTACTAACTAGCTAAGCAGTACTAACTTTGTTCAAGCAGCACTAACTTTGACTAGCAGTATTAATAGTACTAGCAGTAGTAATACTCAGCAGTATTAACCTTTAAGTCTTCTAGCAGTAGTAACTTTGAACCAGCAGCATTAACCATACTTGATGAATTCTTCAGTTCCCAACATAATCACTGATTATGTCTTAAGATTTAACATACCAAGTTTAGAGATAAGAAAATTAAATCTCTTTTCATCTAAAGGCTTGGTGAATAAATCTGCAAGTTGATAATCAGTGTTTACAAAATAAAGTTCTATTGTACCTTTTTCAACATTATCTTTTATAAAATGATATCTTACATCGATGTGTTTAGTCTTTGTATGTTGCGCAGGATTTGTAGATATGGCAATGGCGCTCTTTGAGTCACAGTAAATCGGTATTTTGTTGAACTGGAAACCATAGTCTCGAAGCTGTGTTCTCATCCACAAGACTTGAGAGCAGCAACTGGCAGCAACTACATACTCTACCTCAGCAGTCGAAGTGGAAACACAAAGTTGTTTCTTTGACGCCCAACTTACGAGCTTGTCTCCAAGAAATTGAATATGACCCGATGTGCTCTTCCTGTCTAACATACATCCAACATGATCTGCATCTGAATAAGTAGTTAGTTCAAAACCATTATCTTTAAGATACCACAGACCAAGATCTGCAGTCCCTTTCAGATATCGAAAGATCCGTTTGACCGCAGATAAATGGGATTCTTTGGGGTTAGCCTGATATCTTGTGCATGAACATGTAGAGAACATAATATCTGGCCTACTTGAAGTAAGATACATTAAAGAACCAATCATTCCTCTATAGGTTCTAACATCGACAGATTTTCGCGAAGGATCCATGCCGATCTTAGTTCCAGGTGCCATCGGGGTACCAATTGGTTTACAAGTTTCCATTTTGAATTTCCGAAGAAAATCAAAAATGTACTTAACTTGGTTTATAAAAATCCCCGTTGAAAATTGCTTAACTTGTAATCTGAGAAAGAAGTTCATCTCTCCCATCATACTCATTTGAAATCTTAACACCATTAGATTAGAAAAGTTCTTACAGTATTTAGGATTTGTAGAGCCAAATATTATATCATCCACATATATTTGAATAAGAATGATATCGGATTTTTCTTTCTTAATGAATAAAGTGGTATCAATTTTACCTATAGTAAAACCCGACTTGACCAAGAATTGTGATAGAACATCATACCAGGCTCGAGGCGCTTGTTTCAGACCATAAAGAGTTTTATCCAAGATGTATACGTGATTTGGCTTATCTGGATTTACAAAGCCTTCTGGCTGAGAGACGTAGAATTCCTCCTTAAGAATGTCGTTTAGAAAGGCAGTCTTCACGTCCATCTGGTAGACGGTGAAGTTCTTTGTGAGCCGCGTAAGCTAGAAACATGCGGATTGTCTCTATATGCGCTACTGGAGCATAAGTCTCATCATAATCGATGCCTTCCTCTTGCCTATATCCTTTGGCAACAAGTCATGCTTTGTTTCGAATTACGACACCATCTTCATCTTTCTTATTTTTGAATACCCATTTTGTGCCTATGATAGTCTTTCCTTCCGATTTTGGCACAAGTCTCCAGACCTTTAGGGCTTCGAACTGATTTAACTCTTCTTGCATAGTGACACCCAATCCAAGTCGGCTAGAGCTTCTGATACGTGAGATGGATCTATCTTACTCAGGAATGAGTCATGCAAACATTGATTTAAAGTTACTGACCTAGTTTGCACCGACTTGGTTGGATCTCCAATGATTTGGTGAATACGATGCTCTTTGGTCCAGCAATATTCATAAGGGAGTGTATTAGATGTTGATTGATCATGATTATCATCTAGGAATCCACTTTCAACTTCATCAGTTTGTACAGGAGAAGGGAGTGGTTCAATTGAATTAGCTTGTACAGAAGCTTCAGGTGGTGCAGCTTGTTCAGACTGTTGATTTGTCTCTATTATACACCCAACTGATTCAGCAGCTTCTGTCTCTTCGTTATTGTTCACTTCTTCAACTATCAGAGTAGGTATTTGAACTGACATTCCTTGCTGCACCGGAGAGTTAGATTCAGTAGATAACTCTAAAGCGGTTGGATTATCATTCGTTGAGTCGTCCATCCTGTCAGCCACAACAGATTTAGTCACTTTAGAACCAAGAAATTCATCATAAAACAGTTCAAATAATAAATCCAAATCAGATAAATGAGCATTGGAAGTTAATGCTTCATCTTATTTCTTCTTTGTCGGTACATGTTCTGGACTGATCTACCCAGAAGCTAGAACTCCGTTAAGTACGGGTTATGAACCGTGTTGTTTAAAAGCCATATCCTCGTCGAATGTGACATTAACGCTCTCGATTAATGTCTTTGATTTCTTCAAATATACCCGGTATGCAGCCGATGATTGAGAATAACCAATGAAGATTCCTTCATCTGCCTTAGCACTAAACTTGTTCAGACTCTCTCTGTCGTTAAGCACAAAACACTTACAACCAAAGATATGAAAGTATTTGATTGTTGGTGTCCGGTTGTTGATCAAAGCATAAGGAGTCTTTCCAAAACGGAGATGTATCATGGAACGATTCTGAGTATAACACGCAGTCGACACAACTTCTGCCCACAAAAATAGAGGTAGATCAGATTGGCTGAGCATAGTTCGAGCATCCTCGACTAGCGTTCGGTTTCGCCTTTCTACTACTTCGTTCTGTTCTAGCATACGAGCAACAGAGAATTGATGTGTTATCCTGACCGATTCAAGATAATCTTCAACAATTTTGTTCTTAAACTCTGTGCCGTTGTCTGTCCTACGAAGCTTGACTGGTTTTTGCAGGTTCACTTGGGTAGTCTTCAGAAAGGTGATGAGTACTTCGGGCGTCTCATCTTTTGATCTTAGAAATTTTACCCATGTGTACTGCGAATAGTCGTCCACGATAACTAAAACATACTTCTTGCCACCTATGTTTTGTGTTCACATGGGACCACAAAGATCCATATGCAACAACTCGAGTGGAGAACTGGTACTTTGTTCAGGTTTCGGCTTATGTGAAGTTCTCTTCATCTTTCCCTTTTCACATGTTGCACACAAGTGTTCTTTCACATATCTGAGCTCAGGAAGTCCTTTTACTAACTTTCCGGTGACCAATTTTTTTATGTAACGAAAATTCAGGTGTGACAACGTTCGGTGCCAAAGCCAACTTTGCTGCAACGAGGCTTTTGTGAGTAGGCAAACCTCACTGTCAGTCTGGACCTTTGAAAGATTGATTGTGTAGAGGTTAGATTTTCTAGTTCCGACCAAAAGTTCCTTGCCATCTTCAGTACGCATAGAGCAACTTTTGTCTTTAAAGTTCACCTCTAATTCTTTGTCACAGAACTGTCCAATGCTAAACAAGTTGTGCCCTAAACCTTCAACATAACTCACCTTCATTATCGTCACCTTGTCTTGAATCACATCACCATATCCCAAAATCGGTGAAAATTGGTCATTTCCAAATCTAACTGTCCTTCAGTATTTCTCTGTATAATTAGACAATAAATCTTTCTGCCCAGTCATATGCTTGGAACACCCGCTATCGAAGTACCACATATGATGGGTCTTCACATGAGAAAATCACGAAATGAATTGATTTAGGTACTCATTTATATATGGGCCCTACAGTGTTAGCAGAAGTAGATTTTGGCATCCATTTAAAAATGGATCCTTTTGCTTTTTGAAAAACTGTTGAACTATATGAATGAGAAGAATATACATGATATGTGCCAAACCAATCATTAGAATGTTGTCGAGAAGCAAAATCATTCCGAAGATTATTAGAAAACTTTCTAGCATATGGAGATAATTGGAATAATTGCTTTATTGAATACCTCTTGTAAGGAGTTACAAGTTTTTGTTTATTGAAAGCAACATTCTCAATTACATCAGAAGTACTATCAGTATTTCTATTACAAGAAAAATTAGGTAATGATTTCTCCTTCTCGTCAACCTTCTTCTTTGGTAGCCAAGTTGATTTAACTCCATTCTTTTTTTTCCTCATACCTGAAACATTTGACAGTTTAAAGTTAGAATTGTGAGAATCAAGAGAATGCTTCTTCTTTGGCTTACCAGTGGTGGTCGGTTTCTGCGAATGCCCAAATTTCTTCTTCTTACCTTTGGCAACTTTGGTTTTCACAGTAACTGATTTATCAACTTTCGTTGATGTTTCACCTTTTTCGTACACACTTGGTAATCCAAAAGAATTTATAACAAATTTTGAATGATCAGGAAGTTTAGCAATAAAATCAAATTGAGCAACACAATCATCTAAAACACCATCAGAGTTTAAGAAATCAAACTCATCATCAAATAAACCAGACATATCATCAGATTTTGAAGCCTTGGATGATTTAGAAAAATCAGTATATTTAAACACAATAGAAAATATAGTTTGTTCAAGATCAATCAAAATCCTTTCTTCTGCTAAAGTTTGCTCGAGTTCAGAAATTTTACTTTCCAAAACGAGAGGAGGGACGTAAAGCTTACCTTCGACAGGCTTAACCTCCATTTCTTTTAAAGAATAACTCTCAAAATAGTTATTTGAAAGAAATTTTGATTAATTAGAACTATAACTATTATTCAACCTCTCATATCGAAATGTAAGTTGAACTTTAGTTGTGTTCTTTCTTTTCTCGTTTTCCTTGGCTTCATCCTCTTTAGATAGTTTAGTCCACTCAACTTGAAGTTCAGGCTATTGTGGTGCCAGTTTAAAAAATCCAAAATCATAAAGTGCAGGCACTTCTGATATACCCTTTTTAAGATAGTATGGATTCTCATAACCAAGTCCCCAACACTCTTTGTTCTCTTTGGGTTTGTTTAGATAAATGGTTTGTTCAATTTGACCCAAAGTATACAATTTCCCTTCCAAAACATTCACTTTTTCAAGTAAAGATTTGTTTTCTTCTGAATTGAAGAATACATTTTAGCAATCTCGTTTGATTCAAACTCACACAGTTTATATTTTGAAACAGTTTCAAATAATTCATTAGGAAGTATAGTCTTCTCTTTTGCGCTAGTATCAATATTTTTATGTAAAGCTTCAATCAATACGTTCTTCTCAGCAAGATCCTTGCTAAGTTTCAATATTGACTGTTTGTTTTCTTTCTTGATACTTTTCTCGCATTCATGTTTAGACTTTACTTCTTGGAGTTCAAACATCATGGCTTGCATGGCATTAAGAAAATCAGATTGAGACATATCACATACCTCTTCGTTGTCTTCATCATCTGACTCAGCTTCATCTTCACATTCATCCACTATTTTTTCCCGTGAGGCAAATATACGTTGTCTCTTCTTTCTCAACTTCTTCATCTGAATGGTCGAGCTAGAACTCGTCCTCCGCCATTAATGCCTTGCCAGCCTCTTGTTGCTTTGCCAAAAGCATTTTGTTCTTGTAATACTCGGAGTTTTTGACTTTCGGCTTTCGGCAATCTTTTGCAAAATGTCCGATTTTGCCACAGTTGTAGCATTTTGTCGGTTCTGGCTGCTTATTCAGTTCAACTTTGTACTTCCTTTCCTCAGGCTTCTTTTCTTCTATTCTTTTTTCCTTCTACCCTCTCTTTATGCTCATAGTTCTTTGACCCCGAAGAATATCTTTGACTATTTGAGCCAGGCTTTTTGTAAATTTTCTTCTGAAATGCTTTGGTCAACATAAGCATTGCCTGCTTCAAATTCTCACAGTCATCAGAATCTGAAGTTTCATCACTTTCTGCCTCTTCGGACTCAGAAACTGTCACCTTCTTTTTCTTCTTGAGGCTTACACTTTTCTTCTTCACAACAAGAGCAATCGGATCTGCAACTGATTTACCAGCCTTTTTCTTCTCCTCTTTGATCTCATCTACATCCTCTTCATTTTGTCTAAGAGTTTCATAAACCTCGTGGAGAGGAATCTCATTCAGATCTTTCAACTGCTTCATCTGTCTGGTAAATCTCTTCTACTCAGGTTGTAAAATACTGAGAAACTTGACATTCAGCTCTATTTGTGATTTCCTGACCTTGTTCTTACTTAATTCATTCAGCAAGGTCATAAATCTATCATATGTTGTCTCCAGAGTTTCTCCTTATTTGGCTTTGAACTCCTCATAGTTGTTGAGGCAGTTAGAGATCTTGAGCTGGTTGCCAATCTTCGATCCGAGCATCATTTTCTCCAATTGATCCCACATTTGCTTTCCGGTAGCATTGTAGCTATCAATCTTGACATATATCTCATTTGGTATTCCTTGGAGAATAAATGATCTTGCCAACCTATCAACTTTTGTTCTATCTTTCTGATCTTGAGTGTATTCCTCAAGTGGAAGTGGGTACTCTCTCTGCTTATTTCCAACAGTACAAGTCTTTATTGGAATTTCCATAACACCTTCCTCCAATGACTTTCTGATATAAACTCCCAAGTCATTTCTGTCAATGAAATCCAAAAATCGATCTTTCCAGTGTTCATACTCTCCCTTGAAGAGTACCGGTGGTTTAACATCAGTTCCGATAGCAAGTGCTTCTCTGGAAGTCATCTTTGATCTACACTTCTTTTATGATCGTCATAATTCAGATAATAAAGCTGGATCTACAAAAATCAAACTCAGTTAAATTTCAGAAAAATTCAGAAAAAATCACTAAGGACAGAACACGCACAATACTAAAATGACGCACTTCACGCAAGAGACTATGTACGAGTTTCATAAACACGCACACCAAAGCTTGCGTGAATTATACTTCGCGCACAAAGAAGATTGCGTGACCTCACTTCTCGCACACAATGATGTGCGAGTTTGAGCTTCGCGCACAACAACGATTGCGTGAACCAAGCTTCGCACATAAGCTTTATGCGAGTTCTTTAGTTCTCGCACACAACAATGTGCGAGTTTTGGAACTTCTCGCAAAATACTTGCGAGATCGAGACTTAGAAATTTTTTCAGAAATTTAGTTCTCGCTAAACACAAACACACAAGAACAGGACTTGCGAGTTTTAGACTTAGAAAAAAATTGAGCAAGGATACTTCACGCAACAAATAAATGCGCACAACACACACTTCTCGCAGGAACACTTCGCGCACAACAAGTCACGTGAATAGTAACAACTCGCACCTAGTGTTGTGTGATTTTCAACTTCTCGCACGACTCTGTTAGCGAGTTCTTTACTTCAAACAACAAATAGATCTTTGCGAGTTCTTTGTCTGCGAGTTCTACCAGTGTACGAGTACCTTCCTTAGCGTGTTCTTAGGCTTGCGAGTTCTTCACTAGCGCGAACTTCAGATCTAGCGAGTTCTTCACTTGCAGTTCTAAAAACTCGATTTCACCTCTGATTTCGATTCAAATCATCTTCAATTGGTCTGAAATTTTGTACGAATCTTCTAAAGCATGTTTCGAACAGATTACAATTGAGTAACACCCGAATCTTCAATCTTCTATTGTAACACCCTTAATTTTCGGTAAGTGATCGTCAACCGGACGCTTCTGTGACATGTAAACAGTGGGGTTTTATTGGGAAATGTATTGTTTAAAATCCCTTGGAGTATCAGGAGTATTGGCAGTGAAAAAGTCGGGTTTTGGGGCTTCGGGAAGGTCCCGCGACAATGCCCGACGACTATGACAATGTCATAGTCGCACTGTCACAGTCGCAGGGGATGTACCGTGACTTGGGGACACCTGGAGACATTTCCAGGCGACATTGCCCTGAGCAATGTCAGGGTAATGTCGCATCAGAGGCCCAATGCGCTGTTAAGTTCGAGTTTTCAGCCTTTTCTTCATTTTCTCATATCCAAACTTCCCCATTCACTCCCAAATCGTTCCTCCTTCATTCCCCACAAACCCTAACCCATTTTAAGGTCCTTTCTATGGATTCTAAGGTGTTCCATCATCATCAAGCTTGCAACCCCAACCTCATGTGCTAGATCAAGTGTTCCTTCTCATTCCTTGAGATTTATAAGTTTTAGGGTTTTGCTCAAAACCTATGTGGGAAGTTTACCTTCTCCATCTCTAAACCTTGTTAGGTGATATAAATGCTCCATTGTTGGTTTCCTAGGTATTATGTTCCTCCATTTTCGGTTTGTAAGATTTTGGAAGTTTTGGGTTAAAAATTAGGGTTTGGATCAAAAAGGGGATTTTGGTGTAATATGTTTGGGGAATGCTTCTATATGGCTGGATATGGTTATTCACGGTTGAAAATGTGTGGATCTAGGTTTTGGAAGCTTGAGTTGAAGAGTTGGAATGGATGTCTTCGGAAAGCTTTGGGTGGGATCTATGCTTTTGGAGGCCAATGGTTGGGGATTAAAATCTAGATTTAGCCTAAATCTAGCAAGGTGAGTTCAAGTTGATTTGTGAAAACTATGTACATGCCAAAATGTGTATTTTTGAAGTAAAATATGTTTTACTTGGTAAGTGTCAAAGTGTGAGTATTTTGATAAGTTCTCATATTTGATAAACTTGGGTTATTTTAATCTCATGAAACGCTCATATTCAGATTTTGAATATTTCAACAAGTAAATAGCATGACTCATGTATACTTGGTGATCTTGTACAAATAAAGTTCATTTTATGATTTATGCATCTTCGGTGATTTTGTACAAATGAAGTCTACATCATAATGTTCGGTATTTTGATGTATTTGAGTTCTTAAACCATTTGGGAAAATCCTTGGTTCTAATACGTGACGAGTTTGGGTTAATCACATCTGTGGGTTATGTATATGTATAAACGTCGTTTAAAGGCACTTCACTATTTGGGGGTCCATTGTTTATTGGTCAAATGGATTTTGAGCATTTTAGCTCGACGTTGACTTAAAAGAGTCTTGAGGACATTTGTCCGGTTTTAATGGCTCGATATGGAGTCCAATCTATGATTTACATACTAATTCATTTTATTGCATATTTATGATAATTACATGCTCGAGTGCGTTGGTCATTCATGTGTAGTCATGTAATGTTAGACTGTGTTGCATTGGATCCATAGGCACGCAAGTCAGTCTTATTTGATAGTCAATTGGGTGGTACGGGGTTGGACTCCGGGACTCATGTCTTATGACCTTGTCCTCTCAAGTGTACACTAAGAGGGCTGAGTCTACAAAAGTGGGCCACGGGGCCTTGGGTCCCCGCCAAAAAACCTTAAGAGGGCTGAGTCCGGTTGTGCTATTGTGACAATGGGTAGGTCATGATGGGCGTTTGGGGCCTCCGCCATGTCGGGGCAATGCCATGGTTGTATCCCCCTGCCGAGCCTTTGGTGATATTCTTGGTAATATTCGCTAAGGTCAGCTGTCTCTTTCGGTGTAGCTTGAAGGGAGTCGTAGGGACACTTAGGCTTGTGTGTCGTGAAGTGTCATACGATTAACGTTGTATGAGTGGCATACTTATGTGTTCCTCCACTCTCAACGGATGTGGGTATCCCCCGCTGTCGACCCATAGTATTTTGGATATTTAATTGTCCTTACCTAAATGTTTGGATTTCATTCCATTTTATGGTCGCGTGAGTATTAAGTTTCAGTTTCATGCTTTCGATGACGTATCATAATTATATGGTTTGTTTTCCGTTATTTATTGGTCGAGTATTATGCCCCCCCCGGGTTTTGGGTGTTTTGGGATATGAAGTGTCATGCACGTTTTTACAAATTGGGTGTTGAATTATAAACCCGTTTTGGGTGAGTTATGGGCTGCATCGTTTTATAAAGAATGACTGTTTTGGAGCGTTGTCTTTAAAGATGTACATTATGGGGAAAACGAGTTGTTTCCATTTCTAAAGTAAACTATTTCGAAAGATTTAGATTTGAACTGAATTTCTTTATTTTTAAGATATATTCGTTAATGTTAAAACTCTTGAGCTCACTAGGCGTTAAGCCTAACCTTTTTATTTGTCGGCATGTGCATCAGGTTCCTGTTGGGGGTTCGGTTCTAGCAGTGCTATGAAGAGTTGAGTCTTAGCTTTATACAAGAGTAAGTAGTTGGTGAAGTCTTTCGCAGGTTGGAGACGGTAACTGTTATTGGGTTTAGTAGCACCCATCCTTATCATAGAAGAATGTGTGTATTAAGGTTAATTCTTAAATTGTGATTGTAGACGAATCAATTATTGATGTATTTAGAAAATTTTAAATTAGTTGCTATCTCAGAAATTGAGGGTGTTACAAGTTGGTATCAGAGCTTAAGTTTGAGAGAATTAGGTATTGATTTTTGGATGCCTAGACTCAAACTAGCGTTTTTATAAGTGATTGTAAGTGAAGTTGCATATTAGGAACCTTAAGATAAGATATTTTGGAGTTGATCGAGTCGCTAGAAACGGGAAACGTGTCAAGGGTCGCAAAGATGAGCATGTACGGTACGTTCATAATGGCACCTGGCCAGTGTTATGGTGAACCTACATGCTACATGTGTATACTTGAACTACCTTGGTATGATTACCGTTGGGGTAATGAGAAGGTTTCTAAGCGTGGCAATCCTAGAACTGATATAGTATCGGAGAAAAATAAACATGAGTAAGTTTTTCGGATTGAACTACCATGATTCTTTGAAAATTAAAAAATCACTGTAAAAATATTTGGTACTCCCCCTAAAAAATGGCATAACCTTTGTTTGTTAGTCATGTGACGTAAATATTCTGAATAAGCTCACACATGACATTCCTGGAAAACAAATTAAATAAATTTTGGTACCCATGATTTAATGGGTCCTTGATGGTTAGCTGCGTTAGCTTTGAAGCTGTTAAACTGAGAATCGGGGATACAAGAAGTACCATACCATCTATTCACGTACCTTTGATTCACAAAATCATTTGTTCCACATGTAGAACAACATATATTTTCTCGACTAAGACTGATCAACTGAGATATATAATAGACAAAACAAGATATATCAGTCTTGGAACCAAATAATTTTGTATTAACTATAAGAGATTTGTAACACCCCGATTTTTAGGAAGGTATAATTTCAAGTTAATACAAATAGGTATTTTAAGGGAAAAATAAGAAATGGGATTTTGGACTCGAATCCTATATTTTATAGCTTTGTTGGATGAAGGGTTCAATTACGAGTCCAATGGTTCTTTCTGGAGCAAAATCGGAGTTAAAACGAAGAAGTTATGACCAAAACAGTAACCGGGCAAGAAAAATGAAGAAAATCGGGCGGCAGTGTTCCACGCGGATCGATCAGCGCCGCCATCCGTGCGGAGCCACTGTGCGCATTTAAAAGGAAGGAACCGGCCCCAAACCCCATTTTTCACCCAAAACCTAATTCTTCTCGCCATTCCTCTCCCAAATAAACCCCCCAACCTCCAAAACGAACCCTAACCCATTTTTGAGAGTTCCCCCCCTAAATCTAAGTGATTCTTCACCATCTAACAAGTTTTGGAAGCTAGAACCATCATCCCTCCACCTTCATCTTCTCCACCAAGCTTCTTAGGGTTTCACGCAACCTTTTTTTTTTTTTTTTATCTATTTTGAAGATGGGAAGTTTGTGGCTCATTTTGGTGACTTAGAGGCATTTTGATTGGTAGATTCAAGCTTGGGTTAAGGTAATCTTCTATATCTTCATCTATGGAAGTTAGGGTTTTGGTATAAGTTGAGATCTTTATGTGTAATGTTTGGGGAATGATTCTAAATGGTTGGATGTAAATATTTATGGTTGGAAATGTATGGATCTAGGTTTTTGGAAGTTTTTGGCTTGAGGATCCAAGTGTTCTTCAAAGGAGCTCAAGTTGGGAAAATCTAGATTTAGCCTAAATCTAGCAAGGTGAGTTCAAGTTGATTTGTGAAAATGTTGTACATGCCAAAATGTTCATTTTAAAGTGTTTATATGTTTTGCATGAAATTATCATTAGTTGAGTCATTGGTGGGTTTTTATTATTTGAGGTGATTGGCTTTATAAACATTGCAAAACACCCACATTTGAGATTTTTGGGTATCTTGATAAATAAGTCATTTTAAAGTGTTTAGACGATGTATTGAATAAATGGATATTGTTTGGTGAAAATACACTTTTAGTGTTTGTTTGGGGTATAAGGGTTGATTTTTGTGTCATGGGACGTTTTGAAAGAATCAAAGGTATAAATCCATTTGGAAAACCATTTTTCCCAATCTAAACTGTATTGGATTCTACACACGTATTTTGGAGTGTGTTTGCATGACGTGAGTCGACTGGGATATTTATTTGGGGGATTTTTAATCGTTGGTCAAAAAGGATTTTGAGCATTTTAGCTTAGTGTTGACTTAAAAGGGTCTTAAGGGACAATTGTCTGGTTTTAATGGCTCAATGTAGAGCTCAATTATGGTTTACATACTAATGCACCGTATTGCATACTGTTGTTGATTACATGCTCGAGTGTGTTGGTTATTTCGGTATAGGCATGTAATGTTCGACTGTGTTGCATTAGATTCATAGCCACGTAAGTCAGTCTATTTTGGATGGTCAATTGGGTATTGCAGGGTTGAACTTCGGTACCCATGTTTTACGACCAGAAACTTTACAAGTAGGCACTGGAGGGTTGAGTCTGGAGGTGCTACCTAGGAGGTAGGCACTAGGATCTCCGCCGCTTGAAGTAATGCCTGGGAGGTAGTCTTTAAGTGTGTTGTGCCTTCGGGATGGATTTATTTGTAATATTCATCAAGGTCAACCGTCTCTTAAGGTGTAACTTGTTAAGAAGTCGTAAGGACACTTGGGCTTTTATGTCGTGAGGTGTCATGCGATTAACGTTGCAAGAGTGGCATACTTTTGTGTTCCTCCACTCTCAACGGATACGGGTCTCCACCATCGTCGACCAACTGTATATTATATGTTGACATCTTACTTTATTATCATTGGTTTTATGTGGTCGATAGTGAATGAGGGCCTTAATATTGGATCTTCCTCCACGTATGTTAAGGTTTGAATGATGTATGTCACCCCCATGTTTTGATACTTGGTTTCCTTTCATTTTATGGTCGCGTGAGTATTGGGCAATGTTCTAAAAAACTCGCCGCACAGCCGCCATGGCGCGCCAGGCACCAAGGCTTGTGTGTCACGCCACGTTAAGCCCATGGCACGCCATGGCCTAATGCGCGGTTATTGTAATGAGATATTTGATTTTCTTTACGTTTTTAATGTCTTATTTGCAAGGTTTTTATATATACAACCTAATTTAACTTCCCTATTACTATTGACTCACTGAGTAACACTACAAAACATACGTTTTTATATATAATATTATATATGAAATAGAAATTTGACGCCATAAGTCACCCCTTGAAAACGCCATGGCTTCGCCGTGACTCCTAAGGCTTGAGGCTTTGCCTCGCCGCCACGCCACGCCTCACGCCATTTAGAACCTTGGTATTGGGCCTAGTGTCCATGTTTTCGGACGTATTGCATATGTGAGATTTGACAATGACTTAGGGGTTGTGTATCTTGCCCCACCCGCGCTTGGGTGTTTTGGGATGCAATGCTTTATCCATGTATCTTAAATTGGGAGTCGATTATGTTTACGTTTTGAGTGAGTTTTGGGTTGCATCATTTTATAAAGAATGTTTTGCATTGGAGCATTGTCTTTAAAGATGCATGTTTTTGGAAAACGAGTCGCTTCCATATTTAAAGTAAATCATTTTGAAAGATCATGATTTGAATTGAATTCTTTCCTCTTAACGATATATTTATTAATGCTGAAAACTCTTGAACTCACTAGGCATTAGCCTAACTTTTTTATTTTGTCGGCATGTGCAACAAGCTTCATTTGGGAATAGTTCTTGTGGCTTTATGCAGAGATTAGTGCTAGTTATGTGCTCATGATTGTGACGTCTTCCGTGTAGGTTTTGTGAAGAACAACTTGTATTGGGGTTATGTAGCACCCGACCTCGGTTTAGACCTTGTATCTTAATGGAGTTTATATTGGTCGAGGTTAATTATAGATTTTTAACTTGAGATATATTGAGTTTTGAATTATAAGAGGAATTCTTGTCCCTATTTTGATGTTGTATCGAAATTTTAAATTAGTTGCTCTTACCAAATTTGAGGGTGTAACAAGTTGGTATTAGAGGTTAAGTTTAAGAGATTTAGGTGTTGATTTTGGATGCCTAGACTCAAACTAGGGTGCTTTTAAGTGATTGAAAGTGAAATTGCACCATTAGGCACTTTAAGATTGAATGTTTTGCGGTTGATAGAGACACTAGGGACGGGAATCACGTCAAAAGTAACAAGGACGATCATGTACAATACGTTTATAATTACACCTGGCCAGTGTTATGGTGAACCTACGAGTTACATGTGTATGCTTGGACTACTTTGATGTGATGACCATTGGGGTAGTGAAGAAGTTTCTAAGTGGGTAGCTTTTAGGAGAGGTTGATGATCTTGGCATATGTCACTTGGGGGTGACAGTAGGCATGGTGATTGCTTTGAGTGGACCGTTTAGGGTCGGAATGATTGGTTGGATTAGAACCATAGACTTGGAATCGACATTATTCGAGGAGAAGTTGTAAGGTGAACCTATAAAACCCTTGCATTATTGTCCTAAGATGTTGAGTATTAGGATGACAATAGTGTGCCTGGAAATTGAGGATCTTTGGTCTGGGGAAATTGAGGCGCGTGGTTTCAAGACGTTGAGTGCCGATCAAATTCATGCACAACATTTTATTCTAACATGAATTGCATCAACTATTTCTCATGTTTCTGAAATCATCATGTGAAATTTTATAACGAAATTTTGGAAAGATGGTTAGCACACACAGGGTTTTTAAACATGCATACGACCATTTGATTGCATGTGGTTGCAAACTTTGTTGAGACTTTCTTTACTCTCATTGTTGTCCAACGTTATTTTCGGATATTGTGATGTTCGTATTTTGACGTTGTGTAGGGTTTTGGACGAAGAGTTATCCTCCATTATTTTGATGTTTATTGAAAATTCTATTTCACGAGATTTTTGTTGGTGGATGTTACCCCATATGCTATTTTTGGAGTTTCAGTATCGTGTGATTTCTCTTTTGAGTTTTATACGAGCATATTTCGCTGCACACTACTTAGTACTACAAATGATTTATGCTTTTGGTGTGAGTAAGCATATTGATGATTTATGATGGTTTGTGTTAAACTTTTGCTTTTAACATCTTTGGGTTGTTGATTTTACTGTTATAGTCTCACGCAATGCATTATAATGATTTACTCGTATGCATGGCATTATAGCCACCATTTTTTGGTCAATGAGTGTTTTATCCGTACGGCTAAAAGTTTGAAGTCGATTTAAATTATTTTATGTATGACTAAATCGCAAGCAATTATCGTTTTAATAAGTGTGGGAAATAAACTAATGAATGTGGGAAATTTGATCTTATGTCATTACATGGTTAAATGAGAGATTTTTAGTACTTGATTATGTAAACCTACCCTTTGGGAGTCTCTTACAAACGCCTTGTTATACACTGTTTTAGTACGTAAAATTTTTCTCATCTATGGCGTAAATTGATTCATGTTGGGACCATAGTGGTCCATCTGAAAAATTTGATTGTGTATTCTCGTTTACTGTCATTATTAGTTTGAGTAATAACCAAACGATTTTCAAAATGGTTTTATGTGTGTATCGATTGAGACCACTTTGTACACCTACCGAGTAAACGGTAGTGGATTTTTATTCGTATGATTAATTGTTATAAAACTTTTTGCATTTTGAAGTTTTATGAAATTTCAAATTGGCATATTAGTTTGAAAAACCTTGAACTCAATCGTGGCTATATGTTTAAACCCTTCTGTAGAACGAGTAGTTAGTAAGGACTAGAGGGGTCCTTGGAAGTTAAGTGTCGGAGGACTGACTGGTGGTTAGTTCTGAAATTTTGGGATTTCGGTTGTGAATAGGTGCACGCACGAATGTTTGGTATATTAGAATTATGCATTCTACCAGCTATTTGAATGGTAATCTTGCTTTGTCGGTAAATCGTCGGGATAAATCGTTGGGTGGTTGCTTGATTTCGGTGGGATATGAGCCGACGGGTCGGATGTGCATCATCCGGGTGAGTCTTCCGGAATAAAGAAATTATGGCGATCTATTTGTCGTAATTTAGTACCATGATAGGTGTCAACTTTAATTCGTCAGTGCAAAATCTGGAAGGAATTTTTTGGTGGTATATCCACGGCTGAGGTGAAACCATTTTGAGGATAGGTCCCGACACTCGATTGAGTACAATGACCGTTGGAGTGTTTTTGTGCACTTTCGTTGATTTTGGTGGGACTGCAAGTTAAGTGGTAACCTTAAGGATACTAGGAGCTGGCAATTAGGGGTCGATCATTGGTAATTCTATAATCAGCAAGGTTTACGCTGATTTACCAGTCGATGTTTGAATGCATTACGGGAGTTGTGTAACCATGGAGTTTGGGGTAATCCGGTATCTACACATGTTGTGTTTGTGTCAGTTTGAGGAACCAATTTATTGAAGATTGGATCGGACCAATCTAGCGATGGGAATTTCGTCAAGGAAAGGACGATAAACCTTTATGGTATTTATTATTGGAGGAAGGATTATTGAGGAGACTGTGATGTGTCAGAATTAGAAGTATTTAAGGGTAATGTTCGCCTTGGGGTGACCGTGGTGGAAGTGATTAATTAAGATCGTAAGCTGCTCTTGAGGTGATAAGGGCAACCTAAGGTTGGGAGGCAACATATATCCTAATGATTTGATAAGGACTCGATGTTCATTCAGTCATCTGTAAGGTATATCGAACGTTGAGATCGGGTGTGTGGTGGCCTGTTATGAGAAATTATAGTGACAACCTTAATCAGGATGTGATCGGTCTCGTATATGAGGCAAGGTATCATGAAAGTATCCCTTTTTGGATAGAGAGCTAATTGGTCTCATTAAATGCGACACGAGGTGTTTGGTCAGGGTTAGATTTCGAGGACGAAATCTCTTTTAAGGTTGGGAGGATTATAACACCCCGATTTTTAGGAAGGTATAATTTCAAGTTAATACAAATAGGTATTTTAAGGGAAAAAGAAGAAATGGGATTTTGGACTCGAAGCCTATATTTTATAGCCTTGTTGGATTAAGGGTTCAATTACGAGTCCAACGGTTCTTTCCGGAGCAAAATCGGAGTTAAAATGAAGAAGTTATGACCAAAACAGTGATCGGGCAAGAAAAATGAAGAAAATCGGTCGGCACTGTTCCACAAGGATCTCCGCGCGGAGCCACTGTCTGCATTTAAAAGGGAGGAAGCGGCCCCAAACCCCATTTTCACCCAAAACCTAATTCTTCTCCCCATTCCTCTCCCAAATCAACCCCCAACCTCCAAAACGAACCCTAACCCATTTTTGAGAGTTTTCCCCCTATAAGTGATTCTTCACCATCTAACAAGTTTTGGAAGATAGAACCATCATCCCTCCATCTTCATTTTGTCCACCAAGCTTCTTAGGGTTTCACCCAACCTTTTTCTCTATTTTGAAGATGGGAAGTTTGTGGCTCATTTTGGTGACTTAGAGGCATTTTGGTTGGTGGATTCAAGCTTGGGTTAAGGTAATCTTCTATCTCTTCATCTATGGAAGTTAGGGTTTTGGTATAAATTGAGATCTTTATGTGTAATGTTTGGGGAATGATTCTAAATGGTTGGATGTAAATATTTATAGTTGGAAATGTATGGATCTAGGTTTTTGGAAGTTTTTGGCTTGAGGATCCAAGTGTTCTTCAAAGGATCTCAAGTTGGGGAAAATCTAGATTCAACCTAAATCTAGCAAGGTGAGTTCAAGTTGATTTGTGAAAATGTTGTACATGCCAAAATGTTCATTTTAAAGTGTTTATTTGTTTTGCATGAAATTATCATTAGTTGAGTCATTGGTGGGTTTTGATTATTTGAGGTGATTGGCTTTATAAACATTGCAAAACACCCACATTTGGGATTTTTGGGTATCTTGATAAATAAGTCATTTTAAAGTATTTAGACGATTTATTGCATAAATGGAGTTATTGCAAAACACCCATCACCGAGAGGTGTTATTTTGGGGTATTTATTCTTATCCTTGTTTTCGGTGACGTTTTGAGTTTGTGTTATTCTCCAATTGCTAAATTTTGGGTTTGAGTTCACTCACATTTCAAACGTTTGATTTATAAATTCTATTAAAATTTCAATATTGAGCATTCATCGTTACTCGCATTTTGTGTAAGTGTTGGGTTGCATTAATTCATAAAAGAATGTCTTGGCGTTGAGGTGTCCATCTATAAAATGCATATTATTGGTAAATGAGTTGTTCTCTTATTTTAAAGTAATTCATTTTAAAGGATCATGATTATAAGTTGCAATATCTCCGTTTTACGATTTCCTTTATGATCATGATATAAAACTCTTGAACTCACTAGTCGTTAGCCTAACCTTTTTATTTGTCGGCATGTGCATCAGGTTCCACTTTGGGATTAGTTCTAGCGGCATTGTGAAGAGATGAGTGATAGTTGTGTACTCGAAGAGGTGATTTAGCTTGATGAAGTTTACTGCACTTATATTGGAGATAGTGACTGTTATTGGGTTTTAGTAACACCAGGCTTTAATTAGTCTTTATGTAAGACTTTAATTATTTATTGATGGTTCAACCTAGAAATGTATCTCAATTATGGACTTGTAGTAAGAGATTTTATTATACTTAAGGTATTGTTGAAAATTTTGAATTAGTCACTCTTTCCAAATTTGAGGGTGTTACAGAGTTCTTTGTAATCTTCATCAAGGTCAACCATCTCTTAAGGTGTAACTTGTTAAGAAGTCGTAGGGACACTTGGCTTTTATGTCATGAGGTGTCATGCGATTAACGTTGCAAGAGTGACATACTTTTGTGTTCCTCCACTCTCAACGGATACAGGTCTCCCCCGTCGTCGGCCAACTGTATATTATATGTTGACGTCTTACTTTATTATCATTGGTTTTATGTGGCGACAGTGAATGAGGGCCTTAATATTGGATCTTTCTCCACGTATGTTAAGGTTTGAATGATTGTAACACCCGTAATTTTATCAAGATAAACAAAATGTTATCTTAACCCTTAAAAAAAATCTTCGCCAGTGGATAATGGTGGGTTAATGCTTCACGGAGACACCTAACGGATCGGGAACCTTCAGATGCGAAAAGGGTCAAATTTTGGTTCCGGAAAGCATCGGGCGACAGTGCCCGCGACAGTGACAGTGGGCACTATCGTGGGGCACAATCGCTGGTGGGGGAGTGCCCACGGTACATTCCAGGCGAGAGTGCCCTGGCGACAGTGCCCACTGTCACAGTCGCCAGGCACAATCGCGGTCGGCCCCAGACTGTTTTAAATCTCGAATTTTCAGCCTTTTTCACTTGTTACTTCACCCACTTCACTCTTCTCTCCCAAGAATCGACCCCTCACCCTAAAAGTCGGATTTTAGAGCCTTTAAGGTGCATTTCCATGTTATGTAAAGAGATTATTCACATTTTAGTGAGGATTTGGAAGCAAGGTGTGGAGCTCTTGTTTTCATCTCATTTCAAGAATTTCTAAGTTTTAGGATTTCATCAAACCCTCTTCCATCCTTTTTGAAGAATCTAAGTTTGATGGCGTATTGGTGACCTAAAAGTGTACTGTTGATGGATTCAAGTCTTGGTAAAGGTAATATTTCCTTCTCTTCAACTATGGAAAATTAGGGTTTTTAGGTAAGATCAGATCTTCATGTAAAATGTTTGGGGAACAATTCTATGTGGTTGAACATGTATATTTATGGTTGGAAATTTATGGATCTAGGTTTTGGCTTGAGGATTCAAGTTTCTTCAAGAAAGCTCAAAGTGGGGTAAAACTAAATCTAGCAAGGTGAGTTCAAGTTGATTTGTGAAAACGGTGTACATGCCAAAATGTCTATTTTAAAGTGTTTATACGTTTTACATGGAATTGTTAACTGCTGATCACTTGATAAGTTTTGTTTATTTGGAAGTGTTAAACTTTTTAAACTTATAAAACACCCACATTTGGGATTTTGGGCATTTTGATAAATAAATCATATATTTTGGGTATCTTAATGATTTATTTCATGGAGTATATTTTTGAGTATAAATGCATTTTATTAGGTGTTATGGGATGATTTGAAAGGATAAAAGGTATAAACCTACTTGGAAAATGTTTTGTCCCAATCTAAATTATGTTGGAGTTATTTGTATGTTTTGAAGCATGGGTTGCATTATTGCGGGTCGTTTACGTTTGATTTCATTTTATGATTTTCAACGTTGGGTCTTTGGATTTGTTGAGCTTATGGCTCGGTTTGGATTTTGTTGGGTCTTGGGGACACTTGTCCGGTTTTAATAGCTCATTGTAGAGCGCTTGGTTATGATTTGCATTTACGGCATCTTATTTGAGAATTACATGTTTTGAATACGTTAGTTCATTCGTTTTGAGTCATGTAATGTTTTAGCCCAGTCTGCTATGGATCCATGAGCACTTTTATCACTTTGTCCGATGATGGAACGACTTGGTTTCTACATCGCGGCACGTTAGGCATCAGATTGGGTTATAAGTCCTTTGTGCAAGTATCAATGAGTGTACGCTGAAAGATGACGAGCTCGATGCTTTTATTATTTGTCCAATGGTGGAACGCTAGTTTTCCCCATTGCGGCGTGGTTAGGCATCTTCGGTATGGTGTAAGTCCTCCGTGCAAGTATCTATGGGTGTATGCTGAAAGACGTAGAGCCCGATACTTAATACCAATTTAACGTAATGTGTGGCTTACTTTGTGTACGTCACATTATATGGAATCGGGTCTTCCCCGTCACCAAAAGGTGTTGTCTTCGGACTGAGTCTTTTATATATTTGTTTTCGGTGACATTTTGCATACATGAATTTATTCCATGTTTTATGGGTTGAGTATTAATCCCCGCCCGTGTTTTGGGGTGTTTTGGGATATGAAGTGTTATTTACATCATCATAAATTGGGAGTCGATTTATAATCACGTTTTGAGTGAGTTTTGGGTTGCATCGGTTTATAAAGAATGTTGTATTGGAGCGTTGTCCTTAAAGAGGTATATTATGGGAAAACGAGTCGTTTCCATTTCTAAAGTAAATCATTTTGAAAGATCTTGATTTGAACTTAATTCTTTTCTTTTAAAGATATATTTATTCATGTTAAAACTCTTGAACTCACTAGGCGTTAGCCTAACCTTTTAATTTGTCGGTATGTGCATCAGGTTCCGTTTTGGATTAGTTCTAGCGACACTATGAAGAGATGAGTGTTTGTTGTAAGCTCGAGAAGCAATTTTCTTGGTGAAGTCTTCCGCACTGGTTTTGGCAAGAGCAACTTGCATTTGGGTTAAGTAACACCCGACTTCGATTTAGTCCTTGTATATAAGACTGCAGTTTTATAACTGTTGTGGTTAATTATAGAATTTTAAATTGAGGTATATGGAGATTGATGTATAAGTGGAAGTTTGGTCCTTTAATTGACATTATATCGAGATTTTTAATTAGTTTCTCTTACCAAATTTGAGAGTGTTACATGATGTATGTCACCCCCATGTTTTGATACTTGGTTTCCTTTCATTTTATGGTCGCGTGAGTATTGGGCCTAGTGTCCATGTTTTCAGACGTATTGCATATGTGAGTTTTGACAATGACTTAGGGGTTGTGTATCTTGCCCCACCCGCGCTTGGGTGTTTTGGGATGCAATGCTTTATCCACGTATCTTAAATTGGGAGTCGATTATGTTTACATTTTGAGTGAGTTTTGGGTTGCATCATTTTATAAAGAATGTTTTGCATTGGAGCATTGTCTTTAAAGATGCATGTTTTTGGAAAATGAGTCGCTTCCATATTTAAAGTAAATCATTTTGAAAGATCATGATTTGAATTGAATTCTTTCCTCTTAACGATATATTTATTAATGCTGAAAACTCTTGAACTCACTAGGCGTTAGCCTAATCTTTTTATTTTGTCGGCATGTGCAACAGGCTTCGTTTGGGAATAGTTCTTGTGGCTCAATGCAGAGAGAAGTGCTAGTTGTTTGCTCATGATTGTGACGTCTTCCGCGTAGGTTTTGTGAAGAGCAACTTGTATTGGGGTTATGTAGCACCCGACCTCGGTTTAGACCTTGTATCTTAATGGAGTTTATATTGGTCGAAGTTAATTATAGATTTTTAACTTGAGATATATTGAGTTTTGAATTATAAGAGGAATTCTTGTCCCTATTTTGATGTTGTATCGAAATTTTAAATTAGTTGCTCTTACCAAATTTGAGGGTGTTACAAGATTCATGTAACTTGTATCCATCACACTCCTCTGTAGTTGATTTTCTTCTCTAAACCATCTTAAAGGCTTAAAAACTTGACTATCTGAACCATCAACAAGATCATTGTATAAAAGATTAGAAGTATGAGTATGATATTTAGAAAATTCATTTGATTTGTAGTATATGTTCGAATTACTGTTTGATTTGACTGTCGGTCCAACAATGTTTATATCAAGTTCTATAGAAACAACACAATAACGATTACCAACCTGTATTGATTATAACAACGGTTACAGGATTGATCGATTTAAGCTATAGATGTGTTCTCTGTTTTATCTCTGATTTATACCTTTAAGTGTGTGTTTGTGTGTGCCAATTATGATTTGATCTATGAGAGTTGTTGAGAGATACACAATATCTAATCTATCTAATGTGTGTCTAACACACTTCCTACAACTTGCAATAATATCTAGATTTAATATCTAGATATTATTTCTAAATAATATCTATTACAAAGATATTAAATAACTAACTATAATAAACTAACTAAACTAATAACTAACTAACTAGATTAATTACTTAAACAATACAATAACAAACAATTACTTTGACATTTATTACAAATAAACATTAGACTCTAATATCGAGAGTCGACATTTCGGCTTTAGCTTCAGATTGCGATCTTCAGATTGGATGATCTTGAATCCAATAGATATGTGATCTAACAATCTCCCCCTTTGGATCAAGATCATTACTAAAAAGATTTTAGCAATTCAGTCTTCTTGTTCAGCTCAGAAGATACAATCTCTTTCTCTAGCTCTGAAATCAGCATGTCTTCAGAATACTTTCTTTTGAAGATTTCAATCTTGGACGTGATTCTTGAAACATGTGATCTTTGCCATTTCTTGTGTAGTCATTCTCCCCCTTTTTGATGAAAAGTTTAACGACTTCATCAAAACGTTTTGTAAGAAATGTCCTTCAGTTAGAGCGTCTGATTCATCAATTCATAAGATATTCATCTAGATCTTTGCAAATCCAGACAAATTAGTCGTGTAACACCTGAATCAACTAATGAATCAGTTAACATGCCTGTCAGTAACACTAAGTCACTGTGTATAACGAATACTCATTGGAAAGGAGCTGTTTGATGTTGACTCCCCCAGGGCTTCCATTTAATCATTGAAACACCACAAAGGTTATTTCTATAAACGTTATGACAAAGAAACAAATTCCTTGTGTGTTAGTGCTTGTGATAGAAAGAATTAAGCACGGATGATTGCTTATAAGGCTCAATATTGTGTAAACCATTGAGACAACAGTAAGTTAAACACAGACTCAATGTGCATGATTGAATTGCGAAGGTGGGGCAGACTTCCTTCTTTTCAATATCCAGATTTTCCAAATGAAAATCAGATAGCAAATGTGCTGCATCCCCTTAGAAAATGTGAAACACTTTCTTGTTGAGAAGAAAATGAGTAGATGGTGAGGTTTGATCAAGAGTTGGCATGGGCTAGTTGCCTGTTTCAATAATGTTCACCAATGAGTTGTGAAACACTAGTAATGTGGCTGCCCGACTCAGAAAAATTTGGTGTAGAGTTGTGATATTCTTTTAACTCTGTTCTCACACGCTCTTTCTTTTAAACATTTTGTTCACTCTAATCACACTTCGTTTCTTTGTTTGATACACTCATTTCTTTTCGACTTCTCACACTCAGTCACTAAGGATTAACTTCTTGGGTAGAAATCACTGGTTAAGGTGATTCCATAGAAGTTGTGTTAATTCCTAGCACAAAGATTCCGTATATCCTATAAAGAATATGTTGCTCAAACTGATTTATTATCATGTAAGCTCATGTAAAACATTTAAATTACACTCCCAAAATATAAAATCTGTTGAAAAATCGGGAAGTTGTCTGAACATTTTAGAACAATGTTTTCAAATGATTGAAAATTGTCCTTCTTTCAACCATATATGAGATGAAGATATAGAATTATACCTTTACGTACGATCTTCTATCTCATGAAGCTAAGCTTAAAGTCATAAACATATGAACTTGTAAGCATCTCTCAAAAATTCTGCAAAAGTCTTATGTCAAGTCAAAGCAAATTTATTCACATAAATTGAAAAGACAAAAAGCAGTAAAACTATTAAAGTACGAGTTCTGATCAGAAATAATCAGAAGTCATCACCTTTTATACTCCCCCTGAAATTATGCATTTGAAACTTATCATTGAAAAAGATATGCATTTAAAATTTCAGAAAAGTATGTACTCCCCCTTGATGGTTGATTTCCTCATTGGAGTATTGAAGTACAATCTCTTATCAGTACAGGAGTAAGCTCTTTTGATCTCTGAAGTATGAGTTATAAACTGTTGTGTTTAGAAGTCAAACTTCGTTGAAGTCCGGGTCTTGAGCTGATTTACTCAAGAACCATATGTTCTTTGATGTCCGGGTCTTGAACTGTTGTGTTCAAAAGCCTTTTCTCTCCTACTCCCCCTAGACAGTAGGTACCTGCAACACAGAATCATTCCTTTTCTTTGGTATCCATTTCCAATTGGATCCAACTGTGTTAGCAAATGATTTTGGCACCCATTGAAATTTGGGTCCGCTTTGCTTTTTAGAATCAAATGAAGAATTTGAATTATAAGAGGGAACATGATATGTTCCAAACCAAATGTCAGAATCTTGACAAGAAGCATAATCATGTCTATCATAATTTGAAAACTTTCTAGCAGACAAAGATAACTGGAATAATTGTTGGTTTGAAAATTTCTTGCTTGAATCAACATGTTTTGGTTTAGAAAAAGCAACATCCACAATTATATCATCTTTACTAGTAGTAATCTTATTACAGTCAGCACTAGAACATGATATAGCCGTCTCGTCAAACTCCTGTTTCGATTGCCATTTAGATTTAACTTCAAGTCTTTTCTTGTTCATTGCTGAAACATTTGAAACTTGTGAGTTAGACTTTTGAGCAACAAACGAATGCACCTTCTTCGGCTTACCAGTAGTGATCGGTTTTTGTGAATGCTGAGATTTAATCTTACCTTTAGCATTTTTAGCTTTCACGGAGACTAATTTATCAACTTTCGTTGATTTTGCACTGTTAACAGGCATACTGGTTTTTCCTAAAGATTTCTTAACAAAAGATGAATGGTTAGGAAGTTTTGCATTAAAGTCAAATTGATTAGAACAATCATCTAAACCACCGTCAGCGTTCAGAAAATCAAACCCTTTATTTGCTAAACCAAACATATCCTCAGAGTTTGAAGCCTTAGAAATAATAACATTTTTGAATACAGTTGAAATTTTTTTTTGTTCAATATTCATCAAAAGTCTTTCATCTGTTAAAGAATTCTCGAGTTCAGAAATTTTACTTTCTAAAACGAGATGAGGGACATATAGTTTACCTTGAATAGGCTTCGCCTCCATTTCTTTTTCAGAATAACTTTGAAAGAAATCACTTGAAAGAGTTTTCTTCTTTTGATATATTGGATTTTCATTATAACTATTATTCATCTTTGCATAATAAAATGGAAGGTGAACTTTAGATGATTTCAACCGTTTTTCAGTTTCTATGGCTTCATCCTCTTCTGATAGTTTAGTCCAGAAAGTTTTAAACTCAGGGATTCGTCGAGCTAATTTCATAAAAAGATGATCATAAAGTGCAGGCACTTCAGACATTCCTTTTTGAAGACAGTGAGGATTCTTATAACAGATTCCCCATCTCTCTATTTCCTTTTTGGGTTTGTTCAGATGAATAGTCTGTTCAGTTTGACCCATTTTGTATAACTTCTCTTCCAAACTTTTTAATTTACCCAGTAAAGAAAAGTTTTCTTTGGTACATGAAGAATGCAATTTTGTAAGCTCATATATATCAATCTCACTTTTTGTCAGTTTAGACTTGAGTTCAAAATTCTCTTTAAGAATTATTGTCTTTTCCTTTGCGTTGGTGTCATTATCTCTATGTAAAACCTCAACCAATACTTTCATCTCAGCAATTTCATTGCTAAGTTTCTGTATTAATTGGTTTTTGTTTGTAATGACACCATTTTCACGCTTAAGAATCGACTCTAAATCTTGGAGTTTTAACTTCATGGCATGCATTTGATCATATACCTCGTTATTAGAATCAGTTTCGGTTTTTATCTTCATCTGACTCATCAAGCACAAGAGTGCTGTCTCTTTCTTCTCTCCTTCTGCTTCCAAGTCAGAAATCCTTCCTTTGTAAAGTACAGGTGTATTTTCATCCATATTGATTGAATTAGCTTCGCTGGAATTCATTGTGTTTCTGATTCGATAAAACTTGACAGATATGTTCGTTAATGCAAATTAAAGTCAAACTTTGCGTTTGAAGAAGGTGGCGCAAATGGGGTTTTGCGCGAGAAGCGGGTAGCGTGAACTGGAGGTTTGCGCAAGACGTTAGTTGCGCAAAGTAGAGGTTTGTGTTTGAAGTAGGTTGCGCAAAGTTGAAGTTTGCGCGAGCAGTTGGTTAAGTAAAGTTGAGGTTTGCGCAAGTAGTTGGTTAAGCAAAGTTGAGGTTTGCGCAAGGAGTTGGTTAAGCAAAGTTGAGGTTTGCGCAAGCATTTGGTTGCACAAAGTTGAGGTTTGCGCAAGTAGTTGGTTGAGCAAAGTTGAGGTTTGCGCAAGCAGTTGGTTGCGCAAAGTTGAGGTTTGCGCAAGCAGTTGGTTGCGCAAAGTTGAGGTTTGCGCAAGTTCGTCCCTGCAACTTCGAATTTCAACTAAAAAACCTTTTTCACAACGATTAGCAGTCCTAAACTCCTAACAAATGACCACAAACACTTCTAGAACAGTTTGTTACCACTTGATTTCGATAAAAATCACTTTTTGAAGAAAAAAATCGATGGCACAGTGACTTTTTGGTCGTGAAAAGTTTTGCACTAAAATCCCAAAATTTGAATCGATTGAAGTTCTAAACTGAAATCAAACACTACAACTCGATCTAGCATGTATATCGATCACAACCTGATCGTTTTTAACACCTAAAACACTCAAAATCTCGAAATCGAATTTCAAAATAAGAACACAGTGACACAGAGTCGGTTTTTCTTTAAAAAAAACTTGATTTTGATCTTAATCAGGCTCTGATACCAATTGTCGGTCCAACAATGTCTATATCAAGTTCTATAGAAACAACATAATAACGATTACCAACCTGTATTGATTATAACAACGGTTACAGGATTGATCGATTTAAGCTATAGATGTGTTCTTTGTTTTCTCTCTGATTTACACCTTTAAGTGTGTGTTTGTGTGTGTCGATTATGATCTGATCTATGAGAGTTGTTGAGAGATACACAATATCTAATCTATCTAATGTGTGTCTAACACACTTCCTACAACTTGCAATAATATCTAGATTTAATATCTAGATATTATTTCTAAATAATATATATTACAAAGATATTAAATAACTAACTATAATAAACTAACTAAACTAATAACTAACTAACTAGATTAATTACTTAAACAATACAATAACAAACAATTACTTTGACATTTATTACAAATAAACATTAGATTTTAATATCGAGAGTCGACATTTCGGCTTTAGCTTCAGATTGCGATCTTCAGATTGGATGATCTTGAATCCAATAGATATGTGATCTAACATTGACATTTGAAGAATAGTTATTCTTACAGAAACTACATGGAGAAATAGAATCATCTGCATGAACTGAACTTGAACTATTTTTGGAAATGATCTCTTCAAGTTCCTTGATTTTATCATTAAATGTAATTCTTTCTTCAAAAATCAGATTATATTTATCTTGTAAATCAGAACTCATATTATTATCAGTCACAAAATCTATTTATTTTACTTAAAACATATCCATCATTGTTAAAAGATTTCAGAACACTCCTTATGAACTTATGAACCAAAGAAAACATGATGTTAAATTCTTTCATGTCTTTGGTTGCAGATGCTTTATATTATATGACAGAAATCATCTTGGAAAGTTTGACAAGAAGGTTGATGAAGGCACATTCCTTGGATTTTTCTGGAACTCCAAAGCCTACAAAGTCTTCAATAAAAGAACAAAGATGGTTCTTGAAAGAATCAACATGTCCTTTGATGACAGGCACATATGACTTCTGAGTACTCCTGGTCAAGACTCAATCATAACCAAGAGACTTCTGATTCGTCATGTATCAAGTCCAGTGAATCAGAACTCAATCTATTAATGTGAAGACTTATTTGGTGATGAAGGTATCTCTGATAGTGCAACCAAAGATACTCATGACCATGTCTTCTTATAGGAACCACAAACAACATGTACATCTCTTTCTAGTCCTTCTAATGCTTCACATCCTATTCCTTCTATTTCAATAGGTTCAGAACCAAGTTTTTCACATGGTCATCAATCTGAGGGGGAGCAAGTAGAGACTGCATCACCAAATATGAGCTCAAATATTAACATACCTTGTGTTGATTAAAGTAAAGCACATATTGCTCCAGAAACCCAACTTCCTATGACAAGATGGACAAAAGACCATCCCTCTCACCAAATCATTGGTAATCTTTCTGATGGTGTAAAGACAAGGTCTGCCACTGCCAATGAATGTTTATTTATGAACTTTCTAAGCATGCTTGAGCCCAAGAAGGTTTCTAAAGCACTCTAAGACCCTAGATGGATCAATATTATGCAAAAAGAGCTTGTTCAATTTGAAAGAAACAAGGTATGGTCTCTGGTTCCTTTACCTAAAGATAAAATTGCTATATGAACCAAGTGGGTCTTCAGAAACAAGAAAGAAGATGATGGTATTGGGATCAGAAACAAGGCCATGTCAGTTGCGACGGGATATTTTCAATAATAAGGCATAGACTATGATGAGACATTTGTACCTGTGGAAAGGCTAGAGGCAATCAGAATATACTTAGCCTTTGTTGCCCACAAAGGTTTCAAATTTTAGCAGATGGATGTTAAGTATTTCTTTCTGAACGGTAAACTTCAAGAAGAAGTATATGTTTAGCAACCCCTTGGGTTTGAGAGTTCTATGTTTCTCATGTCTATCATCTGGAAAAGGCTCTGTATGACCTAAAACAAGCACCTAGACCATGGTATGAAACTCTCTCAAACTTTTGGGTTTCAAACGAGTTTGAAAAAAGGTACAACTGATACTACTTCGTTTATAGGTAGAAAAATGAGGTTTTACTAATACAAATATATGCCGAAGATATTATCTTTAGTTCTGCTAACCAAAAATATTGTGACATGTTTTCTGTTGATGCAGAGTGAGTTTGAAATGAGTATGATGGGAGAATTAATTTTTTTCCTAGGGCTTTAAGTCAAACAAACTCAAGAAGGAACTTGTATAAACCAAGCAAAATATGTTTATGATATTTTGAAGAAATAGAAACTTCATGATTCAACTCCCATGAAAACTTCAATTGGCACTAGTTAACTTGACTTTGATCTTTTTGGAAAACCAGTAGATGTCAAGAACTACAAAGGAATGATCGGGTCACTTCTGTACCTAATATCTAGTAGACCAAACATAATGTTTGCCACCTATCTTTGTGCTAGGTATCAAGAAAATCCTAAGATATCTCACTTATCTGTTGTAAAGAGAGTATTTAGATACCTTAAGAGGACCAAATCCTTGGGTCTCTGGTGTCCAAAGCACTCTAGTTTTAACCTAATTGTGTATACAGATGCAGATCATACATGATGCAAACTTGCTAGGAAAAGTACTTCTGTGAGTTGCCAACTACTTGGTGACAAGTTAGTGAGTTAGATATCCAAGAAGCAGAACTGTGTGTCTACATCTACAGAAGAAGCAGAGATGTTGCTGCTGCTAGTTGTTGTTCACAAGTCATATGGATGAAGACTCAACTCAAAGAATATGGTCTTGCGTTTGGCAAAATTCCTATTCTTTGTGACTCTAGAAGTGCCATTACCATCTCTGCTAATCCAGTGCAACATTCCAAAACAAAGTATATCGATGTCAGATACCATTTAAATAAATATCATGTTGAGAAAGGGGCCATTGGAATGTATTTTGTCCCTACAAACTACCAACTTGTTAATCTCTTCACTACATCTCTTGATGAAAAGAGATTCAATTTCTTGGTTAGTAAGTTGGGTATGCTCAATATGTCTACTTAATCTCAAGTCATGTAACCAGAGTTTCTGGTTGTACTATCCAGAGTTTCTGGAACCTTGTTTCTAAAGTCTCTGATGGTATTAACTTAAAAACTCTGATGTTTGAGATGTAGCATATGCACTTTGAACAACCAGAGCCTTTGGTTGTATTAACCAGAGCTTCTATACTCTAATATGTAACACCCTAAAAATTAGGTCAAAATAGAACTTGAAATTTTTGCAATATAACTCCTGAAAATAGAGTAAACCACCAATTAAGGGTACAATCATCAACCTAAAATTCAAATAACAATAGACGAAGAAATTCTGGAAATACTAATAATAACAATTCACCAAAATGGCTAAATAAACCCTAAAAGAGTTCGGATGGTTTACACAATGACGACGTAACAATAAACGAGACATAAAACCCGACAACCTACTAATCTAGAAAGAATTAGTATAGATTAACGAGGGTGTCGTTATGTCTCCAAAAATGTCTCTCTCTTTCTATTTTCCCAAAAATCCTGACTCCTCGTACTCTTAATCGCACGATCGGTAACCAATCATGTCCTAGACGCACCTCTAGGGGAACTGAGGACCAACGAAACACCAAAACAAGTGTTAGGATAAATCCAGTGAAATTATACATAAAAAGATAAACAATTCATGGATCAAATAATAACGCCATATTTAATGTTATTGGAATTCCCTTGGGTTGCATCATTACCATTACCCAATTCGCAACCAACACCTCCCACCTGAATACAAACACGCAAGAAATTTCTTTCGAGATACGGGGGAGACCCGTTTCCATTTAGATGATAAGAACACGTAAGTGTAGTCAACTATAATGTTATTGGATTACACCTCATGTCCCCGGTCTTAGTTCTCATTCCAGTTAGACATCCCAACCTCAGACCGTCACTCGCCTTTATTGCTTACTCCGTCGAGTTACACCTCAAGGGCTTAAGGGACTTTATTGTCTACCCAATCTAGTCGAGTTACACCTCAAGGACTCGTGGTCCTTTATTGCTTATTCGCTAGTAACGCAACCTAGCCAAACACGTGGATAAGAAATCCAACCCAAAGTCTAAGTCCTCGTGCAC
This sequence comes from Arctium minus, assembly GCA_954870635.1. NCBI lineage: Eukaryota > Viridiplantae > Streptophyta > Magnoliopsida > Asterales > Asteraceae > Arctium > Arctium minus. Next base: position 113,128,353 of record OX941080.1, on the reverse strand, counting down.
AAAGAGATAGACACCAAACCTCATTCATTAACATGACTAAATATAATTTTACATCAATCAACCCATGTTATGCCATACAGTAAAACACATATCTTGTTCTCCAAAATACCATAAATATTTACTTGCAAGACTATATATTTTCTCCATATTATTTCTCATATGTTTAGCATCAAAGCATGATATACATGTTACGAGACCCACATACCCATATACATCGTCATATAACCAAAACTAGTCCATAATCCCTGAGTAGGTCAATAAATCTCTACCCATCATTTATAATAAATTTAGGTCAAGAGTATCATCGTATTCCAAATATTAGTTCACCAACCAAGAAGAAGGATACATACATATTCTTACATATAAATGAGCATTTAATGATAATACGTGATGAAGGAACTCACCTAAGGGTTTATTAATGAAACCCTATAATTGAGAAACCCTAGAAGTAGTTGGATATGAAGCCCTCACTTTTAAATGGAGTTGAATCTTAACACAAGAGGTAAGAAAACCCTAGATTAGCATTCATGAAGCACAATAAATACCTAGGTTGCATTAAATGCAAGAGAGGGGAGAGAAGAGTGAAAATCGCACCTAGGGGATGAGAAATCGGCCAAGAAGAGAACTCCCAAATGATCCACCATCTTAGAAAGACGCGTTGGGTATTTAAATGGGACATGTCCGCCAGCGACTATAACCCAACGATAGTGCCCGTGTAACAATCATAGGGCAAGGTCGCCCCGCTTGTACCGTAAGTTGGGTCAGGGTCGTGATAGTACACGACGATTGTGACTTTGGTCACTTTCGTCGGCACAGTCGCCATGATGTACCGTAAGGGGGTCTTCTCGTGCGACAATGCCCTAGTGATAGTGCCCGTGGCACAGTTGCCGGGCAAGGTCGCCGGTCTGGTCCACGGTCCACCAAGTTCTCATTTTGGTCCGGTTTGATCCCATATCGGCTATTAACAACAACGAATATAAGATCTAACAATAGAATACATCCAAACATCTATACGTGGATCGGTAGACACAATGACACTTTAACTAGCGACTCATTAGGAATAAGGATTCGACATACACAAGAGAATGAGGGAAAAGTCTTACCGAAAATCCGGGGCATTACAATCCTCCCCTCCTTGAGATAGATTTCATACCTGAAATCTCATGCTAACTAAACATGTGAGGGTACCGCCTCTTCATGTCTTCTTTCGACTCCCACGTCACGTTCGCATCTCGATGGTGCTTCCATTGAACTTTCAGCATGACGACTTCCTTATGGCGAAGTCTCTTTGATTTTCTCTCTAGAATGGCCTCAGGATCTTCTACGCATCGGTTGTTGTCCACACGAATTTCTGATAACGGGATGATGCTTGCTTCCTCCGCTAAGCACTTCCGAAGGTAGCATAGATGGAACGTAGGATGGATCCCATCCATCTCGGGTGGCAATTATAACTTATAATCTTCAAGCCCGATCCGCTCTATGATAGTATAAGGTCCAAGGAAACGGGGGCTAAGCTTCCCACGTTTCCCAAATCGAATAATACCCTTCCATGGCGACACTTTCAACATTACACGCTCGCCCACCTGGAACTCGACCAATTTCCTCTTTTTATCTGCGCAACTTTTTTGGCGGTCTTGGGCCGCCTTTAAGCATTCTCTAATATCTTTCACTTTGTCGGCGTCTCCTGAACTACCTCCGGTCTGGAAAATTGTTTCTCTCCCGCTTCTAGCCAACACACGGGTGTTCTACACTTTCTCCTGTACAAGGCTTTGAATGGTGCCATGCCAATGCTCGAGTGGTGACTGTTGTTGTAGGCGAACTCTACTAGAGGAAGATGTGTGTCCCAATTACCACCGAAATTAATGACACACACTCTCAACATGTCTTCCAACGTTTGAATGGTTCTCTCACTCTGTCCGTCCATTTGGGGATGATAAGTCGTGCTCAGTTTCACACTTGTACCTAACTCCCTTTGAAAACTATCCAAAAAATGCGAAGTGAAACGACTGTCTCGGCCGGATACAATGGACATTGGGACTCCATGTCTTGAAACGAATTCATTGATATACAATCTTGCTAGTTTGTGCATAGGTAGGGTTTCCCGCATGGCCAAGAAATGTGCACTCTTAGTCAAACGATCCACCACTACCCATATAGTGTCGTGTCCCCTTAGAGTCTTTGTCAATTTTGTCACAAAATCCATTGTGATGTGATGCCACTTCCATTTTGGTATCTCTAGGGATTGTAAGCTACCATATGGTCGTTGGTGCTTGGCTTTAACTTGCAGACAAGTAATGCACTTTTCCACATAGCTGGCCAACTCGAGTTTCATGGTCGACCACCAATAATTTAGCTTCAGATCCCAATACATCTTGGTACTCCCTGGGTGAATGGAATACTTGGACTTATGCGTGTCCTCCAGTAATAACTCACGACATCCCCCAATCTTTGGCACCCAAATCTTACCTTGAAACAGTTTCAATCCTCTACCATCTTCCGTTAGGTGGAGATGTTGCTTGGACATGACTTTAGTCTTAAGATTCTCTTCAAGTAACGCATCGGCTTGAACAATTTTAATCCGTTCTAGAAAACTCGAAATAACTTCAATTCTTGCAAATGAGGCTTGGACATTCCTACTTACTCCTTCCGACTTAACGCGTCCGCCACCACATTGGCCTTACCGTGGTGATATTATAGTTCATAGTCATAATCCTTGAGTAGCTCTAAGCACCTTCGTTGCCGTATATTTAACTCTTTTTGTTCGAACACGTACTTCAAGCTCTTATGGTCGGTGTAAAGTGTGCACTTTGTACCATACAAGTAGTGCCGCCACAATTTCAAGGCGAATACCACTACTGCTAGTTCGAGATTGTGAGTCGGGTAATTCTTTTCATACTCCTTAAGTTATCGCGAGGCATTAGCTATCACATTGGATCTTTGCATCAACACACATCCCAAGCCCATCTTGGATGCGTCACTGTAAACCACAAAGTCCTCCGTTCCCTCGGGTAGGGATAGGATGGGAGCTTCGCATAGCTTCTTTTGTAATGTCTGGAAAGCCGGTTCTTGGTTCTCGGTCCAAAGAAATTTTACGTTCTTCCTCGTCAATGACATCAAAGGGGATGCTATTTTGGAGAAGTCTTAGATAAACCTTCTGTAATAACCGGCTAGTCCCAAGAAGCTTCGAATTTCATTCGGACTCTTCGGTGGCTCCCAGTTCGTCATTGCCTCGATCTTTGATGGGTCAACCTTCACTTCTTCTCTTGTCACCATGTGTCCTAAGAATTGTACCTCCTCCAACCAAAACTCGCATTTGGAGAATTTGGCGTACAATCTCTCTTCTCTCAGTACCTCCAACACTTCTCTAAGGTGTTGCTCATGTTCCTACTCACTCTTCGAATACACCAAGATGTCTTCGATGAACACAATGATTGATTTATCCAAAAACGGCAGGCAAACCCGATTCATTAAATCCATGAACACGGTTGGCACATTGGTGAGTCTGAACGACATGACTAGGAACTCGTAGTGCCCATACCGGGTTCTGAACGCCGTCTTGGAGATGTCTTCTTCTCTAACCTTCACTTGATGATAGCCCGAACGAAGATCGATCTTGGAAAAACATTCGACTCCTTGTAATTGGTCGAAGAGGTCGTCAATTCGGGGTAACGGATACTTGTTCTTCATGGTTACCTTGTTCAACTCTCGGTAATCGATGCACATACGCATCGACCCATCCTTCTTTTTGACGAATAGAACCGGAGCTCCCTAAGGCGAGGAACTCGGTCTCACAAATTCTTTCTCTAGCAACTCTTGAAGTTGTGTCATCATCTCTTGCATCTCGTTTGGAGCGAGACGATAAGGTGCGCGTGCAATCGGTGCCGCTCCCGGGATTAAGTCGATTCGTAATTCCACCTGTTGATCGAGTGGCAAGCCTGGGAGGTCATCGGGAAAACATCCGGGTACTCCTTTACTATTCTTACATCTTCCACCTTTCTCTTTTTCGCTTTGGCGTCTACCACATAATCGAGGAACGATGGGTACTTCTTTGTTAGGCACTTCATTGCTTTGATGGATGAGATGAGGACTACTTCTGCTTTTTGCTTTTCTTTGTAAATGAGAACAAAGTCTCCGCTTGAGGTGGATATCTTTATGAGCTTCTTTGAACACAAGATCTCCGCATGATGCTTTGCCAACCAATCCATCCCAATGATGATATCGAAGATACCAATAGACATGGGAAGTAGGTTTGCTTCGAAATACTCGCTATTGATCTCCAAACGACAGTTCTCTAAGACTTCCCGCAGAACTACTTATTCTTCGTTAGCTACCTCTATAACTAAGGCATCTCTAAGAGTACTAGCGGGTACACCCATGGTTTGCAAAACACGTAGGACACAAAAGAGCAATTTGCACCGGAATCAAATAAAACTCTAGCGGGTATGGAGTTTAGCAAGAACGTACCCGACACCACATCGACGGTTCTCTTGGATTCTTCTGTAGTCATTTGAAAGGCTCATCCCAGAACTCTCTGAGAAGATTCCTTCCTTGGTTGGTTCCCTAAGTTGCTCCCCTTCGGGCCCGTCTTCAATTTTGGACATTCATTTCGCATGTGTCAAATCTCTTTACATTCGTAACAGATCGTTCCCCAGATTGAACAGTCACGACTAGTGTGACCCTGTTTCCCACACTTGAAGCACGAAATAGGGTGTGGATTCAAGTTGCATGACCTGAAGTGTTTACTTTTGCATTTTGGGCACCACCGTGCCTCTCGTCGGGTGTCCCCTCCTCTACAACTTGGTTGGAATCTTGGTTTCTTGAATAAGTTTTGTGGGCTCTACCACCTTCTCTTTTCCCCCACCTTAGCCTTCTCTTCTTTGTCTCTGGTATAAACTGTCTCCATAACCTTTGCCTCCTCAATAGTCTCCCGAAGGGTGGTAGCCTTGGAATTCCTGACCATAGACATCATATCTGCAGGCAAACCTTTAAGGTATGCTTTTACTTTGCCCCACCAAGTTACGTTCTCCATGAAGAGACGAGTGTACTCTCTTACTGACAAAGTCCCCTTTTTCAGTGATCGGAAATGCTCTTCAATCTGATCCATCTCTTGCTCATTACAATATTCCTCTAGTACTTTCTTCTTGAAAGTGACCCTCTTCATTTTGGCTAACATAGATTCTTCCATAGTTGCGGTGAAGACGTTCCACCATGTCAAAGATGAACCCCAGAGCAATTGATAATCAAATTTTACCTTCTGGTCCTCTTCATAGTCGCAGGCTCTAAAGGCGTGCTCGACCTCTCTGAGCCAATTCATACAAACCACAGGCTCGTTGGGTCCGGCAAACTCCGACAGTTTGCAACCTATGAAGGACTTGTAGGAACAAGCTCTCCTGGGTTTCCTCATCTCTAATGTCACCAATCCATCGGTGCGATTCTCACCTCCGGTACCCTCGGAACCCGCTATCACCACATTCTTTTCTATTATCTCATGTCGGCGATGGCTAGTATCTCTGTCCTCCAATAGCTTCATAAACATCTCTTGCTGTTTTTCCAAGGTTTCATTCATGGCTCTCATCATGTCCAACATCTGCGTTTGAGGAGTTACCTCTGTTAGGATAGGATCAGCGGAGGCAATATTGGTTCTTGGTACTTGCTCTACCCTCCTGCTAAGCAATGGCGGAAGTGGAGGAGGTGCAACTGTTACAGTTTAATTTGGCCGGTCGGCCATGGATTCGGTCACGGCTTGGCCTTCCGAGGATGATTGCAAGTGACTCCGAGTATTTACCATCTCGGTCTGTCACAAAATCCAATAAGAGTAAGAGATTGGCTACACAAGATTATACATAAGAAACGTACTAATACAGTTCATCGATCATCATAATCACAATAGTTCAAGCATGCGCATGACGTAATTATACATTCATAATAGCAGTAGAAAATTGAGATTATGAACATACACTACATAAGGATTCTCGTTACCCCTTTCATAATTTTCAACAAGGTAATTTTTGTCGACTCTAAGATTTCCCTTTCTTAAGAGTTCTACCTAGTTCTCACAATCCATTGCTTAATTGTCTCAGCTTAAGTCTAGGCATCAAATTTACATACCTAGTTCACTTAAACTAGAGCTCTGATACCAACTTGTAACACCCTAAAAATTAGGTCAAAATAGAACTTGAAAATTTTGCAATATAACCCCTGAAAATAGAGTAAACCACCCATCAAGGGTACAATCATCAACCTAAAATTCAGATAACAATAGATGAAGAAATTCTGGAAATACCAATTATAACAATTCACCGAAATGGCTAACTAAACCCCAAAGGAATTCGGATGGTTTACACAATGACGACGTACAATAGACGAGACATAAAACCCGACAACCTACTAATCTAGAAAGAATTAGTCTATATTAACGAGGGTGTCGTTATGTCTCCAAAAATGTCTCTCTCGTTCTATTTTCCCAAAAATCCCGACTCCTCGTGCTCCTAACCGCACTATCGGTAACCAATCACGTCCTAGACGCACCGCTAAGGGAACCTGAGGACCAACGAAACACCAAAACAAGTGTTAGGCTAAATCCAGTGCAATTATACATAAAAAGATAAACAATTCATGGATCGAATAATAACGCCATATTTAATGTTACCAGAATTCCCTTAGGTTGCATCATTACCATTACCCAATGCGCAACCAACACCTCCCACCTGAATACAAACACGCAAGAAACCTCTTTCGAGATACGGGGGAGACCCGTTTCCATTTAGATAACAAGAACACGTGAGTATAACCAACTATAATGTTATTGGATTACACCTCATGTCCCCGATCTTAGTTCTCATGCCAGCTAGACATCTCAACCTCAGACCGTCACTCGCCTTTATTACTTACTCCGTCGAGTTACACCTCAAGGGATTACGGGAAATTCGGATAAATACATTTGTTGAATTGACGGATACATGCTCATATCAGATCAGATGGATATATTCTTAAGGAGAAATTGTTATCTTATCCTAAAGGGGGAGATTGTATCAAAGACTGTGCTAAAATTGTAAAAGTTTTGATGGTTTTGATATCTCATTATTCATCAAAAAGGGGGAGTAAGTTCAAAGTTCAATTTCAGAAGAATGCAAAGTCAAAGTTTCTGTTGTCTTATCAGAAAGGGGAGAAATCTTCAAAGAAAGTATTTTGATGAAGAAATTTCAAAGTTTGAAACAAATCTAAAGATTATTTCTGAAGAATATTATCAAAGGGGGAGATTGAAAAAGATTTCAAGTTTTCAAATGACAAAGTTTGTAAAGAAATATGTTGTAACTTTGTTGAAAAGAATTCCAAAGGAGGAGATTTACTTAAAGTTTCAAGTTGTGAAAGCTACAATGTTGAAGATTTTACAAGAAAGAGAAGACTTGATGATTAGTGTCAAAAAAATTTTTTAATCTTGAATCCAATGGGGGAGATTGTTGAGTCAAATATTGTATTCAAGATTAAAAGCGTCAAAGTCATAAATGTTGCAAAGGTTGTGTTTGTAATTGTGTGTAAGTCAAAGTGTTTGACATTTACATTTTAGTTTGTGTTATAAGGTCAAGATGTTTGACAATATAAATAGTTGTTGTCTTTGTAAATCTTGCAACACCAAGAATAGAACATGCACACAGTTAGTTTTCTAGAGAGAGAAATTGTGAAACATGTGGCACTGTGAGATCTTTGAATATTGATATAGGAATCATTATAATCCAAGATCAAATCAATACAAGATGATTTCTACATTTGATATGTGTTTAGTAGCTTGAATCTGGAACAACAGGATGTCCAGGTTTACTCATTCAGTGTTCTGGAGAGTGTTATGAAAATGAGCATCTTTGTTCAGTTGCTGAACAGTTGTTGATTGGTTCTTTGAACCCTTGCATAGTAGTGCTTGCTACAAGTTGCTTCCTCCTACGAGATATAGTACAAGTTCTTAAGTTGAACTCCTATTCAACTTACGTTTCAAAGACAAATTTGCTGTTATAAACTGAATATGCACTGTGGTTGTCACGCAAAACTCGCACATTTCTTTCTTGTGGGCGTAACGAATGTGTTGAGTTTCTAGAGATACAAGTTGTCTTTAAAGCACTCAGTCAAGGTTATTGCACACATCGAATCTGGTTTTCAAAAATTGAAACTTTGAAGGATAAGAGCTTCATTCAAGGGGAAGCCTGAGTTATCTTAAAGATGCGCAATGCTAAAGTTTTTCAAAGAAATCAAGGGGGAGAAGAGTTGGCGCTTGAAAGACGATAATCCCTTTACAAAACTTTAGGGGGAGATTGTTAAGACATAAAATGTCCATGTTTAGAAAGTTTTGTAAAGGGGTTTACATTTTATATTTGTATTGGTCTTAGTTTGATTCTATTGGGCTTTAATGTAAATGGGATTGGGATTTAGGTTAGAACAAGTGAGAGAGGAGAGGTATATATAGCTAATGTGTTTATAATTTTGGTAAGAAGATCATTCACAATGTAGCAAAATTGAGAGAGTGCGTGTTCTAGAGAGATAAACACATTCTCTCTCTAGGTTTGTGCTCTTAGTTTTACATTCAATGTGAATAAAGCTATCCTCTCCCAATCGCATCTTGTTATCATTATTTGATTCATGAATTGTTCATAGTTTTGGGATCTACAATTTAATTTGATATGTGGATTTTAAAATCTCCAATTATTTTAAGGTGAAAATTTGGATAAAAAAATCGATGATTATCAATATCCAGAAAATGTTACAGAAAAAATAGAAGATAAATTAGGATATTTGATTTTTTTTTCCCATGGTTATTAATAGTGAGAAAATACTTGCAAATAGAAATTTTAAATTAGGGGTTGAGATTGTTTCTCGCATTCTTAAAATTTTGGGGCTTCTCATTTGAACCTAACACTATATATATATATATATATATATATATATATAGAGAGAGAGAGAGAGAGAGAGAGAGATACCCCATTCTTTTGTTAACCCTTTCATTAGTGTTAACTATGTTAACTAAATCCTAACCAATCAAATTCCACCAAAGATCTATGTCCATTTCACGCCTAATAATTTTGTAAACAATATTTTTGGTATTTTAATTGATTGTAATATTAATTAAATAGTTTCCATAATTTTCTCATATTTAAATTTGGTAGTTATCTAATTATATTATATGTAATTATCTTTTCTTAATAAGTTAACAAATCAATATCAAACATAAAATTTATCAAACCTGCGTTTGATTTTTCATAATTGAAAGTAAAGAATATATGTGTTTTTCTGTAATCGAATAAGATAAAATTTGTGTTTATCTTGATTTTCGAAATCTATTTTATTTAAAATAATTTTTTAATATCAAAGAAAACATCGATCGACATAGAAGTTTTAACCGATTCATACGTTTTTTTAATTCAAATGCACATGTGTACATATGCACACATGCACATATACACACATGCACATATGCACAAATAAATAAATGCTTAACCATCTAACTATATTTAATGTTTGGTTTTGAATTTGTTCATGTTTGCACAAATTCAAAATTCCCTCCATGTATTGTTTCCATATTTTTTTCTTTTTTAAATTTGGTAGTTATTTTATTTGAATTTGTTTATGCATGAACAAATTAATTGTTTTGGGAACCAGTTACCATGGATAGCACTTGCCATGTTTATGATTATTGTGTTTTGATAAAATTACCCCTATGCACATATGTACAAAGTCAAAGCGCGTGTGACTTACCAAAATTACCCTTATTAATCCTAGCCATTGATCTGATGCATCTACAGTTGTGGTTGGTTAACACAGTTAGTACCAATGAGGTGGTTAACAAAAGAAGGGGACCCAAAAGTTCATTTGCAAACTCATTTTTCATTGTGAACATGGAGACTAATCTCGACCATCTACCTCTATTGATCCAATAACTCATATTAAATGAGTTTCCAATTAAAATTATTAATTAAGATGATTAGGGGTAAAAAAAAGGAAGTTAATAACAATCTCACACCACTTTTTATTTTCTTTTTTTAATTAAAAACTTTTACTCTCCTTAAAGTTTAAAATAAATTAACTTAAAAACTATTAATATTTTAATCAAATAAATTACGTCAAAAAAGGAGAATTTCATGCTATTCGATATGACATCTATCTCGATAAAGTTCTTTTTTTTTTTTCGTTTTAAGTGTTTTTTACGGGAAATGTTATATATGTGTTATATTCATTATTAATATTTATGTAGCTTCAAATGTGTACAACACCTCGACACCATAAGTCTGTAACATGACATCATCTTCTTCAACACTTTCTTCAATGTCGTAAGACATAACGTTCTTCATTACCGTAACCCAATACCCATCTAGACCAATTGAGAACCCATTGAGATCGAGCGAGAACCTATCGAGGCCGATCGAGAATTGATGGCAAAAATCCACACGTGTAAAATGTGGCACAATAATGGCGCAAATATACACCACATATTGCGTTCGCTTCTCAAGTAATATAATGGTAAGGATCAAATATCGTATCCACATGGATTGGACTTAACTAAGAATGTAGATCCCAGTTTCAGTGCAATCAACAGATATAAGAACAATGATGAACAAGATATTGGCCACAACAACTAGTTATATGATTAATATAAACTTCAAAGGGCTAAGGTTTACAGAGAGAATTTCTGATAATAGTATGTAAACCTAACAACTAGTAAACTGATTAAAGGAATTATGAACTTCTAACTTCACAAATGAAATAGAAAATAACTTTAAATACTTAGGCACGCAGGCCTGACGGGCTTATGGGCTTTAAGGCCCAACACGCTTACAACTATTGCAACTTGTCACAAACTACCCTGAACTTCTATTTAACAATGAAAATGGCCCTAACAATCTCCCCCTTTAAATAGAAGTTGATAGTCACGCCAGTTAGGAACAAAAATTTTCCGGAAACCAAAGCTGATCTCGAAATATCTGATTTGCGTTCTATATTCCAGTCGTTCTTCAATAACATTCAGTGCTTTAAGAACAAGTGCTTTGTATGAAAAATCCAGTAATTGAACTCCTTTTTCATCTTGACTCAGCACACGCTTCAACTTGTCTTTCAAAAACATCAACGTACCATCACAAAATCTGGCAATCTGATCAAAACGGATAAAGCGTAGAACACCGTTGTTGTTCACATATGACATACCAAACTCTGGAAACTTTATAACTGTGAATGCAGGTACATTTAGAGCATCAGACGGAACACTCAAATCAGGCTTGAACAGATTAATCTTCGGTTGATCACTTTCTAACCCAATCTGAAAATCTTCCACCGAAGCAAGTTTCATTGCACACTTCATGTATCTTTTCACTGTTTCTAGTGCATCAATGACTTCTCCGGGTCTGACGGTTCTGGTCTTTAAGTCACGTAATATGTACAGCAGATCTTGTGGCTCCAGACATGGAAAATCAGCATCAGAAAAGCAGTATTGTTGACCATCTTCTCTAGTAACCATAAAGTCCGTATACTTAACCTTCATGAAGTAGGCAGGTATAATCTTATCAACAGATACAATCCTGAGCTTTGTCTTGGAGTACTTGTGCTGGAACTTTCTGTACACGAACACAAGTTCACGCTGTTTTTCTTTATTTTTCACTGACTGTAGACCATGGATAACGACTTCATCATACTTTCTGATCCAGTGGGCAAAGATCTTTTTCTGACTTTCTTCGAGGAAAGGAACTTTGATTCGAACTCTTTCCCACTTGGATGGACGAACTGGAGTAGTACTAACTGGTTCTCTAACTGGTGAAGCTGTAGGAGATCTCTCGGGAAAAACTGTAGAAGAAAAATCAGGGTGATTAACTGGATAGGTCAATAAAGGAATCACGGCAGAAGACTGATCATCTGGATGCAGTATTTCATCAATTTCTTCTTGCATAACCACCAGAGCTCTTTCAGTATTGGCACATTCTTCTGTCGTGTCCGTCACTTCATACGGATCTAGTATTATTGTCCAATCTTCAGGAACTATCGGAGAACCATCTTCAAATTCCTCAGGCTTTTCAACCGTCAGATAATCGTATAGTATCAAGTCTGTCATCGGTTCCCGTTCCTGTTCCTGTCTCTGTCCCTCTGTTCTTGTACCCGAACCCATACCCTGTTCAACCTGTTCCGACTCCACTACATGTGTCTCCGGCTCAGATAGACGTTGGCGCTTCTCCCCCTCATGGTGATCAGGATCATCCTGATCATCATGTCGGCGCTTGAGCCGTTCTGCCTGGTTACGGCAGGTATCCTCCATTGCTGAAAGGCGTTCAGTCAAAACAGCTACGGTTTGCTGAAGTGACTGAAGCATAGCTTGCTGGATCTGGAAGGCTTCGGTAGAGACAGTAGGCTGGTGTGAAGGTGGAGTAGGTGTGGATGTTTGAGAACGTAGTAGAGATAGCAAATCGGCATCTTGGGTGGGTTCGGTTTGAGATTGGGCTATAAGTTTGGCGAGAAGGATAGATTTGAGTTCAGGTATGGAAAGATCCGTGGCTGAAAGAGAAGGTGAAATAGGTGTGGTCTCCGGCTCAATCGCAGGACCTTTGCCTTTGACCATTCGTTTGATGTTGTCCATCTCCTCCCTCATCATAGATTGGACAGCCTTTAGGGCGTCGTCCATGTATTCCCTTGAGACAAACTCATGTGGGGTAACTCCGGGGTCACTTAGACTTCCCGTTGTAGCTACGACTGTTGAAGTCGAGCCGCCTACGTTCACGGTTGGCGTGATGATAGCCGTGGTAGGACTTCCACCCAATCCTTGTAACCTACCCGAAGGTGGGTTTACTATGGATGTTCCGGCCGGGCCACTTAAGCTACCGGCGATAGCCGAAAAAGGAATATGTGTCCTAGGGATGGCATGTATTACAAATGGATCTAGACTCCGTGCAGGCAGAGAAGGCGAGAACGGGGGCAGCTGTTCTCTTGTTTCAATATCGGCACCCTCCAAGTGAGAGCCCGATAGCGTATGTGCTAAATCCCCGTGAGAATGTGAAACCACCATCTGTTGAGAGATGGTGGAGTGGATTGGTTGGGCGTGCAAGTGCGCCGCTAGGTCCACGGCGGCTTCTTCAATACCCTGTCCCAACACATGAGACTGGGTAGTAGATGTGGCTACCTGGCTAGATGTGGCTGGGGGGGATACAACCGAAGATGGTTGTCCCATCACTCGTGTACTCTCAGAATGTAGCTTACTCCGCCTTTCCCTCACACAGCTTACCTCTTGATGTTCAACTAATACTCCCTCCGCTCTCCTTATCTCTCCGGATGGGGGCTGATTATCGTCACCATCCGAGTCAGAAGACTCTTCATTTGATTCCGATGTTGCGGTTTGGGTTTCCTCGGTGTCGGAAGTGGATGTTGTTTCTTCAGTAGCAGCGACAGAGGAGGACTGAACTTGAATGGCTTCAAAATCTGTTGCCTCTTCTGTCATTGGATTCTCTGTTGGTGGTGGTGACGGAGGTTGTCTTGAAGAACTCGGCTGGCTCGATCCAACGGCACTGCCCACTCCAGATCCCCTCACAGTAACAGCTCTCGACACACCCTGTCCGGAAGCCCCAGCTATCCGGACGCTCCCACCTCTCGTTCGTGGACGCGGACCCTCACGTCGCTCAGGTCTCGCTCCTTGGGCAGGTCCTGCCGGTCCTGGCCAGACCATAGGAGCTGGGATGTTGTGTGTGTGCCTATAAGCTATCACACTCAGTGCCGTGGGACGAGCATGGTCTAGTACACCAACTGGGATTTGTCGGGCGACAACACCTTCTGGATCAACACGGGAAGGAATCTTCCGAGTTGGATGTTGTGGGCACGTCGGGTGGATGGAGCGGCGCTGTATCTCGGGATACAGGTTCATGTAGTTCCGGATGATTATCTGTAGGAACCGCATGAAGGGGACGAAGTTTGACCGCCGAGATGCAGTCGACCGAACTCTCTGAATGAGTTCAAACCATAGAAGATCGGCAAAGTCGACGTGGCGATTGAATGCCACCGCATGAAAGATGCGTAGAATCGGAGCGCTCGTCTGATCAATGCCTTTCGTTATAGACGAAAGACACCGATTGAGATAAGTGAACAGAGTGTACCATAGCGTCGATAGATGTTTGCGGTTGAATGTTGATGGTATGCGGAGATCTGCGCCATATCCCAATGAGAGAAGATCGGTGCACAGTGTAGCATCTGAGACAAGCGGGTCGAAGTCTTCTTGGCCAGCTACAGATCCGGCGGTCGGTAACCGAAGAAATTGGCGGAATAGATCACATGTGAGAAGCACTGGTGTGTGATCTATCCGACCTTCAAGATGGAAACCGCCATCGGCTTCTAAGGCATGAAGGGAACGCCAGAATTGCTGTAGGTATATGATTGGAACGGTGGCTGTTTCTGTTAGAGCATAGGAGAGTGGATGGCCCCTTAGTATCTCGATGATGACCTGATGTTGAATAGCAGGTTGGGTTACATCGAGATGGTAGTTATTGGCTGTAAGAGGAAGGAACTGATCCTCGGGAATCAGTTCTGCATCTGCGAATGGATCAATTTCTGGTGGCTGGTTTTGTGCCATTGTACCTGTGAAGAATGAATCTATTAGTACGCAGGTTTGGAATAAGATAATAGCCGTTGGAGTTACACAGTCATGATTTAGATCACACCGGTTATTAACTCCAAAAATTGGAAGAGCAAACCCTACTCGTGAGATAGGGTCAGTCACCAAAGCGCATAGACTTGCACCAGCATTTATAACCAACAAAATTTCCTCATACACAACATATGACAAGGTATAACTATAAGCACCAAAGAAATTGGATTCGACCGGATAAGATCCAACCGGGGTTTTTCTAAGACCGGATACAAGCATGATCGGACAATGCATTCGACCGGAGGTTACTAAGACCGGATAAATGTTCGATCGGATGGGGTGTTCGACCGGAGGTCAATAAGACCGGATAGGGTCTTCGACCGGAGGTCACTAAGACCGGAGACATGTTAAGACCGGGGTTAGATTAAGACCGGAAGTTAGTCGACCGGATGGGGTCTTCGACCGTAGGGCACCTAAGACCGGGGGTGCATTCGACCGGAGGTGACCTTAAACCGGAGGAACAATTTGACCGGGGGTGCATTCGACCGGGGCGAAACCTAGATCGGAGTAAAACCCCCGGAGAGTCGAATCGTCAACGACGCAGACTCATAGTTCGTCGATTAAACACCGAAAAACTCGATCAATTACAATCGATCGATGCAGATTGAACACATCTAAACATGATAACACCTACCTTGTCGAATGAAGAAGATGGAGACGAGAGATTCGGTCGAAAGTCGTTTTGGTCGAATGGAGTCCGGGCGAAAGAGAGATGGGAGAAAACGATAGAAGGAATCGATCGAATGAGGACGACCACCGTTCGACCGGGGCTTATAAACCCCCGAAGGTTGTATGGGCTTGGGCCGAGTCTGGGATTGGGCCGGGGGGGTAGGCTATGGGCCGAAACAAACCAAACAAACAACCCAAACCAAACACACAAAACTAAACCAAACCTAAAAAAACTTTGTGGAATTTTCGGAGATATAAATAAAATAATAAAAAAATAACTCAAAAAAACTTAAAGGAAAAAAAATAAACCTACGGAGAGAAAAAGAAACAAAATTAAAATTAAAGATAAAGGGCTTAAATAAAAAACGCAGACAAGAGACCTAGCTCCCCCTCAAATGATTACCATGAGGAGGTCCAACCACAGAACCCTCTTACCTGCTCCCCCTCGAAAGGAGGACCCGTGAAACTTACCAACCATCTGACGCTAGTGGTCCCTCTGAACACAGTATCGGGTTGTAGATCTGTCACTAACAACTTACACTTCAAGGAACAAAGGAATGAACTGCACACAAAATCACGAAAAACAGACACACGAACACACAAAGAAACCTACTTTGTTAATACAGAAGTTCGTAACGGACACAGAGCTGAACGAGGAAAATGCAATAACCAAGGAGTGTGGAAAAGAGCAACCAGAGACACGTCACTGGGGCAGTTGTCACAGTCATTCGTTATTGAGTGAAACTCGTAGAGAGCTGCGAACGGATCAAACTTTCAAATTTAGCATACCTAGCTTGGACACAAGGTAATTAAATTGTTTTTCGTCCAAGGCTTTGGTAAATAGGTCTGCTAACTGATGCTTTGAATTAACAAAATAGAGTTCGATAGTACCTTTTTCCACGTGATCTTTTATAAAGTGATAACGCACATCAATGTGCTTCGTTTTCGTGTGCTGGACGGGATTGCTTGATATAGCAATAGCGCTCTTCGAGTCGTAGTAGATGGGAATCCTGGAGTAATTAAATCCATAATCTTTGAGCTGGGTGCGCATCCAGATGACTTGCGAGCAGCAACTGGCGGCTGCTACATACTCCGCCTCGGCGGTGGAGGTGGACACGCAGTTTTGCTTCTTGGAAGCCCAGCTTACAAGATGATCGCCCAAGAACTGAACATGACCCGACGTGCTCTTCCGGTCCAGCATGTTTCCAGCGTGGTCAGCGTCCGAGTAGGCTGTCAATTCAAAACCTGTCTCTTTTGGATACCACAAACCAAGATCAGCAGTACCTTTTAAATATCGAAAAATTCGCTTAACCGCAGCTAAGTGAGACTCTTTAGGTTTCGACTGAAATCTTGCACACAAGAATGTCGAAAACATAATGTCAGGCCGACTAGCCGTCAAGTACATCAGAGAGCCAATCATACCTCTATAAATAGTAGCATTCACATCCTTACCGTCAGGATCAGAGTGAAGCTTTAGAGTAGTGGACATGGGGGTTTTCATAGATGAAGATTGTTCCATCTGGTATTTCCGAAGAATATCCGAGATGTACTTAGATTGATTAATGAAAATTCCTGTTTGTAATTGTTTTACTTGAAGACCCAGGAAAAAATTCATTTGCCCCATCATGCTCATTTGAAAATGTTTACTCATTAAGGCAGAAAAGTTCTGACAATACTTAGGGTTCGTGGAGCCAAAGATTATATCATCAACATAAATTTGTACAAGAATGATATCATTCTTCTCTCTTTTAATAAATAAGGTAGTATCAATTTTACCTTTAGAGAAGCCAGACTTGACTAAGAAGGATGAGAGTGCATCATACCAGGCTCGTGGCGCTTGCTTAAGACCGTAGAGGGCCTTGTCAAGAAAGTAGACGTAATGCGGATTTTCAGCACTCACGAAGCCTTCGGGTTGCGAGACATAAACTTCCTCCTTGAGCACGCCATTGAGGAACGCGGATTTCACGTCCATTTGAAAGACGATGAAATTCTTGTGAGCGGCGTAGGCGAGGAACATGCGGATCGCTTCAATGCGGGCCACCGGTGCAAACGTCTCATCGTAATCAATTCCTTCTTGCTGGCGATAACCTTTAGCCACGAGACGCGCCTTGTTCCGAACAATAATGCCGTTTTCGTCCTTCTTGTTCTTAAAAATCCATTTAGTCCCTATCACCGTCTTGTTCTTAGGTCGGGGAACTAGGCGCCATACTTTGAGGGTTTCAAATTGGTTGAGTTCCTCTTGCATAGCAATTACCCAGTCCGGATCATTCAGCGCTTCAGAGACAGTGGAAGGTTCGATACGGCTGAGGAACGAGGAAAATAAACAGTCATTCGCAGTGGTGGATCTAGTTTGAACTGGTGTGGAAGGATCACCAATGATCAGATGAAGGGGGTGTGCTCGAGTCCACTTGGTGGTGTGTGGATGGGGTTGATATGTCTGATGGGAGGTATCGGCATCCACATGACCACCTGGGGGTAAATCCTGAACTGCCTCGAGGGATGATGGCCTGTGAGGTGGAAGTTTCGTCGTGGGAGTCGAACACGGAGTAGAGGACGACTCAGCTGGAGATGAAACAATAGGAGGTTCCGGGATTGCCGGAGAGGAAACTTCGAGGGCACCTTCAACAGGAGTCGGTGCATGAAGTTGAACGGAAACAGGAGTCGGTTCAGGAGCACCGTCATCAAGAACTTGAGTAAGAGGATTTCTAGTAATTGAGGTTGGGTAAGCTTGATCATTGGCAGTAGAGGATGGAGCACCAGGCGAGGATGGACCTCCAGAGACGGTAGGGCCA
This sequence comes from Arctium minus, assembly GCA_954870635.1. Lineage (NCBI taxonomy): Eukaryota > Viridiplantae > Streptophyta > Magnoliopsida > Asterales > Asteraceae > Arctium > Arctium minus. The sequence continues at coordinate 113,110,239 of OX941080.1, read as the reverse complement.
GTGACTTGTGTCACTTCTGGTGCTTGAGCAGTATTCCTGTCACATGACTTAGAGTTAGATTGAACATTAAATAAGTCATTATAAAAGAATTCAAACAGTAAATCCAAATCAGAAAGATGTGCTCTTGACGTAGACGCATGATGTGGATCCACTGGAGATTGTGTAGCTTCCGGACGGAATTGTCCAGAAGCTAACACACCAGTAAGCGCGGGTTCTGAACTGAGATGCTCAGAAACCATTTCAGGGGCCTCGTCAAAAGTCACATTTACGCTTTCAACGACGGTCTTCGTCCGTTTGTTGTAGACACGATAGGCTTTTGCGTGTTGAGAGTAGCCGATAAACACTCCTTCATCCGCTTTGGGACTGAATTTGCCAAGATCATCCTTATCATTTAAAACAAAACAGGTGCATCCGAAAGCATGAAAGTAGTTGATGTTCGGGATACGCTTATTGATGATCTCGTACGGAGTCTTGTTAAACCGCTTGTTAATGATAGACCGATTTTGAGTATAGCAAGCGGTAGCAACAGCTTCTGCCCAAAGAAATAGTGGTAGCTTGGAATGAGATAACATCGTGCGTGCTGCTTCGACTAGAGTTCTGTTTCGACGTTCTACCACTCCATTCTGCTGAGGAGTACGAGCAGCGGAAAAAGTATGCGAGATACCCACTGAAGTGAGATAAGTGGTGAGTAACTGATTCTTGAACTCAGTACCGTTGTCCGTCCTGATGGTTTGAACTACTTGGTTGAGACTGACTTGAATACTTTTCAGAATAGAGATTATCAAGTCTGGAGTTTCATCCTTGGAACGGAGAAATCGAACCCAAGTGTAACGAGAGAAATCGTCAACCATCACCAGAACATACTTCTTGTGATTTATGCTTTGAACGCGCATCGGTCCACATAAGTCCATGTGGATTAGCTCAAGGGACCGAGAAGTACTCGGAACGGCTTTCGGCTTGTGAGACGCCTTTTTCATCTTGCCCGTTTCGCAGGCAGCGCACAGATGATCTTTTGCAAACTTGAGATCAGGCATACCTTTGACATGTCCACCCAGCACCAACTTGTTGATATTCTTGAAGTTCAAGTGCGAGAGACGACGGTGCCATAGCCAACTTTGTTCAGCAGAAGCTTTGGACAACAAACAGACTTCCTTGTCAGGTTTCAAGGACGAGAGGTCAATCGTATAGAGGTTGGTGCGTCGCGTTCCAGCAAGTATTTCTTTACCATCCTCAGTTCGAACGCTACACCGTTTAGCCTTGAAAGTAACCTCGAGATTCTTGTCGCAGAATTGACCGATGCTGAAAAGATTGTGACCGAGACCTTCGACATAGGAGACTTTCTTGATCGTGATGTTATCTTTGACAATATCGCCGTAACCCCTGATGGGAGAGGAGTGATCATTCCCGAAACGTACATTCCCACAGAACCTCTCGGTGAAGTTTGTGAGAAGCTCCCGTCTTCCGGTCATGTGTTTGGAGCAGCCTGAATCTAGATACCACACATGACCTTCCTGCAAAACAGGTTATTTCTTTTTAGGTACCCATTCGTAAATGGGTCCTTTAGGGTTAGGGTTAACACCCGACTTAGAGACCCGTTTATAATTGGGACTTTGTCTTTCACGGGAAACATGACTATGAGAATTATTAGTAGCAATATGATATGAACCAAACCAATCAGATGCATAACGACTATCAACAAAATCATTTGATCCACAATGAGAACAACACAAACAATCATGCGACAGTTGAAGTAATTGCGGAATTGAATAAACTTTTAAAGGAAAAGTTCCATTACAATCAACTAGAGGTTTAGAAATAAAAACATCATGGTTGTTATTGTTCTTTCTAGACGTTAACACTGGATCAACTAATTCTGATGTTGCCGAGCTCTCTTTTGACTTCTTAACTACCCAAGCATATTTCACTTCTTTCCGCCGACCAAACGTATCTGAAATGCCGTTAAACCCATAGTCAGAGGATTTGAAATTTGACGATTTTGACATTTGAGAGCGACTGGTCTTTTTCTTCTTCTGTGAACGCCTCTTAGATTTAGACTTGGAAGGTTTTGAAGAATTGTTCACAGAAGGTTTTCTCGAGGCAAATGTAGAACATTCACCTTTATAAAATTTAACCGGAGGCTCACATGACTCATTTAAAAAATCAACATGGCTAGGTAGAGAAGGATTAAAATCAAATTGGCTCAAAGTGCTATCTGAACACACCTCAGAATTCAAGAATGCGGAAAATTCAAGTTCCTCATCAGAAAGGACCTTATCACATGAGGACTTCAGAGCATTTGAAGAGTTTGTTGAGTGCAGATCATATGCGGAAGCATTTTTACAATCAGAACACTGTTCTGATTTAAGACTTTGAGGCTCTTTTCCTTTATTTGAAATGATCGGTGACGAGTCACCCATAAAAGCTTTGAAGGAAGATGAGTCAGAAGAAGGATAAGAGTTTTCAGACAGAGACGATAATTCTTTTTGGAGAATGGAAAGCTGAGCATGAGAGTCAACCTTGTGAAGTTGCACTTTCAGATTATCTGCTGCCATAGCAGTCAGTTGTGAGTGCAACTTCTTTATTTCTGTCTGGTAATATTCTTTTTCTTCTTTCGACATAGTCTCCTTGTTGTTGGAACTGAGACACTCAATTTGAGATAAAAGACTTTGCTTTTCCTTTTGAAAATTTTCCCTTTCTAGTGCATACGATTCTTCTAGCTGAACAAGTTTCTTTTCTAAAAGCAGAGTTGGAACATAAACCTTGGGAGCTAGAGGTTCCTCCTCAGTTTTAACGGTTTTAGTATCTAGTTCAGCTTGAGAGTAACTATGGAAAAAATCGGATGACAGGAAACGGGGTTTGTCAGTATTATAAGAAGCATTTAAAGTATCATAAACAAAAGGAAATGTCCTTTTAGAAAGAACAGAGTTTTCTCTTCTCAACTTATCTTCAAGGTCTTCCTCCTCAGTGGGTGTGGTCCAATGTATCTTATATTCAGGAAAGATTTTGTCTAATCCAAAAAATTCAGATGCATATAAAGTAGGAACTTTGGATAAAGCCTTGTTTAAATAATTAGGGTTATCGTACCCGATACCCGCATTTCCGTACTTTGGTTCTTTTGGTGCGATTAGCTTTAGCGTTTGATCAGATTGACCAAATTTATAAAGTTTCTTTTCAAGCTCTTCTAGCTGATTAGATAACCTTATGTTCTCATTTTTGTAAGCCACGTTTTGATTTAACAAATCAATGTTCTCGGACTCAGACATACGGAGCTTATCGGTCAGGTCATCTACTTTGGTCATTAGATTTTGTGACTCTGTTGAACACCTCACATTTTCTTCTCTTAGATTAGACATAGTGCACATGTAGCTAGAGATTTCTAAGTTTTGATTTTCCATAAAGTCAGACTGCTTAGTGACACGGTTTTCCAGAGAAGAGATAAGTTGTTCTTTTTCTTTTAACAAAAGCTTGTAAGAGTCAAGTTTGTTCATAGATAGTTGCATCTGATCAAGTAAAGCTTCATGAAAAGGGGTACATACCTGGCAAGGAGCATTGTGATCTTCTTCATCAGTATCAGATGGAGAGGAATGGTTGCCCATGAAGCACAGATGAGCTTCAGCATCCTCGGGTTCTTCATCCGACACTTGTAGCCAGTAATCGTCTTCAGCCATTAGAGCTTTACCAGCTTCCTTTTCTTTGGCAAGAAGCAGCTTGGCTCGGTAGTAGTCTGCGTTGCGCACAATTGGCTTGCGACAATCTCTGGCGAAATGACCTAACCGACCACAATTGTAACATTTGATCGGTTCGTCTTTAGGCTTTTCTTCATGTCTCTTGTCAGACTTCTTACCAGCTTCAAAGCGACTGTTACCTTCAGACTTATCACGATGATCACGATGAGTAGAAACTCTTTGCTTATTGGAAGTCTTGGAGAAAAACTTCCTCTTTTGAAATGCTTGAGTGAGAAACACCATTGCTTCTTTCATCTTGGCAAGTTCTGGATCCGAATCGCTATCGGGATCTTCAGGTTCAGAATCACTCAGCACATGTTCTTTTCCAGATGATCGGCTGACGGATTTGCCTCTTCTCTCAGATACGAGTGCTATTTGATCAGTTGCTGGCTTTTCTTCTGCTTTCCCAATAAGTTCCATCACTTCCTCTTCGTCTTGGAGCAGCATTTCATACAGTTCGTGAAGGTACAGCTTCTCCAAGGTTTGAGTGTGGCGAATATGGAAGACGAACGGTTTCCACTCAGACTGTAAGTTGTTCATAAACTTTATGTTGTTTTCCGTGTTCGTCTTTGTGATCTTATTTTTCTGAAGATCATTTAGAAGCATATTAAACCTTTCGTAGGTTTCCGTCAGCGTTTCACCCTTTCGTGCTTTAAGCCCATCATATCTGGTGATACAGTTTGTCACCTTTAGCTGGTTATTGATGTGGCTTCCCATCATCATCTTCTCTATTTGGTCCCACATCTTTTTTGATGAGTCCTTGAAACTATCTATACAAGCATAGATGTCATTAGGTAGACTTTGAAGAAGATATGATTTTGCCAGCTTTTCTGCCTCGTACATTTCCTTTTCTTTGTTAGTAAAATCACCAACAGTTTTCCGGATCTGGCGCTCTGGGCAACCTTCAGCTGGGTTTGCCGGTACCACTTTCATTGGCCAATCTTGTGGACCCTCAGTCAGGCATTTGTATATATCTTCATATTTGGGTTTGGCTTCTATGAAATTCATAAATCGGTCATGCCACTGAGGGTATTCTCCCCGAAAGAGCACCGGGGGCTTTTGGTCAGAACCGATGGCTAGAGCATCCCTTGAGTTCATCTTTACTTCTTAACTTAAAGAGCACTGTAATTATCGTTAGGCAAGTAGAATGATCCAAATCCAATAAAATAGAAGAAACACAGAAAACACTTGGTCTAATCAGAAAATCAGGTCAAACAATATCCGGTCGAAGGTATGCCCGGAGGAAGCAGGTATCCGGTCGAAGGACACGTCCGGGGATACACTTATCCGGTCGAAGGACACGATCGGAGGAACTCTAAATCGGTCGAAGGGACAAGACCGGAGCACTCCTATTCGGTCGAAGAGACAAAACCGGAGTACTCTTATTCGGTCGAAGGGACAAGACCGGGTAACACGTATCCGGTCGAAGGTTATTCGGTCGAAGGGACAAGACCGGAGCACTCCTATTCGGTCGAATGAGTAATTCCGGGGAAAAACTCTTATCAGGTCGAAGGTGAAAGACCGGAGTACAAGAGTCCGGTTGAATGCTCAGGTCGAAAGATTACGATAAACACAAAAACCAGATAAACACAAATATATCGATTAAGACCGAAGAACTCGAAGAATTCGACCGAAGAACCCGAAGAATTTCTGGGATTCGACCGAAACCAAAACCCAGATCCTTCTCCTTCGATCGAAAGAAACAAACAAAAAACAACCAAAAATCGATTCAACCGATTATCAATCAACTGTAACCAATAATCGACCGAACAGACATTAACCCTAATAATAATCGATCGAACTAAGGATTTCCAGAAAAATTATTCGACCGAACTAAAGAAATTTTACTGATTTTAAAAAAATCGATCGAATAAAACCAAAAGCAACCAGATATCGATCAAACAGATAACACATAATGTAACCACTAACAATCAAACAATGCAAGTAAAGTAATTAACACAAATAATTGATCTTAGGGTTTCAGACAAACCTTTTTACTGGATCAAACCTTTTTGCCTATCTGCTTTGATACCAATTGTAGATCCCAGTTTCAGTGCAATCAACAGATATAAGAACAATGATGAACAAGATATTGGCCACAGCAACTAGTTATATGATTAATATAAACTTCAAAGGGCTAAGGTTTACAGAGAGAATTTCTGATAATAGTATGTAAACCTAACAACTAGTAAACTGATTAAAGGAATTATGAACTTCTAACTTCACAAATGAAATAGAAAATAACTTTAAATACTTAGGCACGCAGGCCTGACGGGCTTATGGGCTTTAAGGCCCAACACGCTTACAACTATTGCAACTTGTCACAAACTACCCTGAACTTCTATTTAACAATGAAAATGGCCCTAACAAAGAATCAGATATTTTCACGAACTTCTGGTGCAAAGTTAAAGATTTATAAAATTGGTTGGTTGGTTTATAGCGACGTATTAAATATTAAATTTAACAAATGATAAAAAGCGGGTACGGATGTAAGTTATCCCCGGGAGTATTTTTATAACTTAATTGGTTAACAAGACCGGTCTCAATGAAGAACCACACAATTTCCTCCTCTCGAAGCTACGTCGTATAGGTTGCGAGAATGGTATTATTATAAAATTACCACACTAGCTAACTTTCGGTTTACCAATCTCACCAAGTAGATCTCGAAGATCTTAGCCCCCTTAGTATGGAGAGATGCACATATCTCTATGACACACCAACTCGACCAACATTTTGGACCTTAGTTTGATTATGCAAAAATCCATATCTCTATGTGATTATTAAAGATTTTCTCAAACCTTCTTGCATCATCCAAGCCGTATTCGGATCCGCCCCTCTCGAGGTCTAAGATCTAATATTAACACACACAAGTGATCGACTTGTCTGCGTTGAGAAGAAGTTTCAACTTAGATGACCAAACCGAGAAGCTAGCCAAATGCGGTAACACCCAAGTGTTACATTTTAACCTCTCGGGTTTGGCTTACACCTGCACCCAAGGGGGGGGGGGGTTAGCTACTAGACATAATTAAAGACATAACAAAAGAAAAGTAGTGTTGTAAATTGAACTGCATTAATCTGAAAACTGTCACTGTGGTCACAGACTTACCACAATGGTGACGAAATTTAAGTGGCATAATTAAAAACTAAGAAATTACAAGAACAATAAGCTAAGAACTTGAAATTAAATTGCTTGAAGCTTCTCTGGAAGTTCCAAGGGTTTGATGGATTAATTGATGATGTCTCAAGTACCAACCCCAAGTCCCTTTATATAGTGAAAAAGGGTGAATAGTGACTTAAAGGGGTGAATAGTAACTTTTCTAAGCATGCCTTCTTTTTTTTGTCTTCATCCCCTTGTCTTTATCCTTTTCTTTTCCATGAAAGAGCTTAGTATTGACCCATCTTCAACCTGCAAGTTTTCTTCATAATTTGGGAAATAAAACCCCTAAGAAGATTTCCAGTCGTTATGTACCACTGTGGTGACTTGCCACACTGGTTCCAAACGTCCAAAACCTGATTTTTAGACTATTTTATGACTTTTTGGATACTTTGGACCAAAGAAAGGGAAAAGGCTCAAATGGGTCTTTGGGATGATAAAAATAAGGAGAAAGGTATGAAAAAGAGAGACAAATAACACTAAGATATGAGGGTTATCACAACCCCAAACTTAAGCTATACTTGTCCTCAAGTAATGAAAAGAAAGAAAAGAGAATAATGGAAATGAAACGAAATGAGCACACCAACAATTTTTACGTGGAAAGTGAGTGATGAATTACCTTTGGAACAACGCGGTACATGATTCTCCTTTGTTCGCGTGATCTTTGGTTTGATCGGTAGGTCTTGTAGGGGTGCGGGTTTGTGGGTTGGGTCATTTTTGCGACTTTCCTATCTTTTACTTCCCCAAACTTATTTGTTTTTGTGGGAAAGGAATATGGAATGGATTTTGCATGTATACGGTTCCTTTTCCCATTTTCTTTTTGGTGAAATTAATCTTTGTTTCTATTTGAGAATTTTTCAACAGGCCAAATGAAAGTGGATTGGTGGCTTTTTCTGAAAAAAATTAAACCGTTTTACGGTATTTTCCCCGATATTTGATACGATTACGAAACCCCTCCCCCAAAATTTTAGAATGTGCAACGTCCTCGTTGCATGGGAGAGGGCCGAAGGTGGCAACAAAAAGGTACGAATGACGTGTATGGGCCGATCGTAACGAAAGATGGCCTACGTCCTCCTAAACCAAAGAAACCATACAAACCAACAAGAATATACACCTGCAAACGTTAGTCCATACAAGATATGAAACGAAATAATTGGGTAATAACATACATCACCAACCAAAAAGATCAAGGTACGATCATAAAGTATCAAAATAACCCAAAGTTAGACCCGACAAAAGTTAGATCAAAAGAAAAGCACAAAAGCTAGAGCAAATATCCAAAAGTCATCGAAATACCCCCAAAATCAAGTAGACTGGGGTTGGCCACTATGGTGAGTCGCATCCGCGGCAGGATCGGTACCGGTATGGACTGGAAACTAAGGTCGAGGGGCAGTAACGGAAGAGCTTGGCAAGTCAGCAGGGTCCTCAAGATGAGTGTCACGCGCATGGGTGTATGCCCAATAAGCGGTGCAATCGGCTTTTGTAGGGGCGGTGAGAACGGCGCTGATGGCGTCAGCAGGTGGTTGTTCACCGGCGAGCGGCGACTCGCGGATGTTGGCCGGAGATGAGGTGTTTTTGGATAGCCATCACCGGTAGGGGAACTGATTTTGGGCATTGGGAGGGAGAAATCGGTTTCTAAGGGAAGAGGAGGTTTATGGTAGAGGTGAGTGTATTTTCTTGAGACTTTTGGGTTATTTTTAATAAGGGAAGGTAAAAAGAGAGGGAAAAAAGTGCATGGGAGGGTGAGGGGAATTGGAAAAAGGAGATAAGGATGGATGATGGTTAGGGAAAGAAAAAAAAAGTTGATGGGTGATGGGAGAGGGAGGGTAGGAGTTCTAGATTAAAGCTAAAAAAGGAGTTGTTGGATATTGAGAAGCAAATAGGGGTAAAAGTTTTTTCAAAAGAATAAAAGGTCAAAGCTGCCAAAGTTTTTTTTTTTGTTTATATATATATATATATATATATATTTTTTTTTTTTTTTTGCTGAAATTTTTTTCTCGTTTTTTTTGGTTGAAAAAAAGTTTTTTTTTAGGAAAAACTTGCATCCAGAAAAAGATTAGAGACTATTAACCAACAACAAATACTGAAATTGAAACAATTATTTAGAACGTTGTTTCCAGCCTTAACGACACAAAGGGGTTCAAAAAGAGAAATCAAAGGGTGAATTCACACCCTAAAAACAACTTTTTCTTGTGCCTATGGTGTCCCAATTTTTCTTTTTTTACACTTGGTTTCACTCTCATATGTGGTTGCATTTTCTCAAACTCAAGCCCATCCTCACTTTTTTCTTCAAAGCGCTCATCACCAAGGACACACTCTTCAATATTCAGACCTAAGTCTTCACTCAACATATTAATGTATGAACAATCTTCCATTTCACCAAGAGACTTTAGAGATGTAAAGACATTAAAGGTTACTTGTTGGTCATTAACCCTCATTGTAAGCTCACCTTTTTGGACATCAATTAAGGTTCTTCCCATTGCAAGAAAATATCGTCCCAAAATAAATGGGACGTTTTTGTCGGCTTTATAATCTAAAATCAGAAAATCGGTCGGGAATATGAATTTATCGACCTTAATCAATATGTCCTCAATCTTTCCCCTTAGATAGGCTACAGATCTATCCGCTAATTGTAAAGTCACGGTGGTAGGGCAGACTTCTCCTATCCCAAACGTGTTAAAAATGGACAATGGCATGAGATTAATACTTGCCCCTAGGTCACACAAAGCATGTCCTACTTCTTGACCACCTATGGAACACGGGATGGTGAAACTGCCCGAGTCCTTAAGTTTAGGTGGGATTTTACATGTTAGGAGGGCACTAGACTCTTTTGTCAAAGCCACCATTTTAAATTCACTCAACCTTATTTTCTTAATTAGGATGTCCTTAAGAAACTTAACATAGTTTGGCATTTGCTCGAGAGCCTCTACCAAAGGTATGTTAATGTGGAGTTGTTTAAAGATGACCAAGAAATTCTTAAAATGAGCATCCACATTTTTTTTGTTTCATCCTACCAGGAAAAGGAAGACCTCTAAGGTCAGGTTCTGTGTGTTTTTGAGCTGCACATTTCTCATAAGCATGATTTTCATCACAAAGTGCACAAGTTTCGTTTGATAAATTAGTGTTCATTGCATACACTTGTTTTTGCTCGCCTATATTCAAGTTATCTTTTACCAAGTTTGTTAAAGCGAAGATTTGAGCATTTAAAGCGGTGATGGTGTCCACTTCACGAACTCCCGATGCAATTTTTGGAGGAAGTGCATGGGGGTTCGACCACTCAGTATTATTGACCACCTTCTCTAGGATGCGATACCCTTCATTATATGTCTTGGTGGTAAACGCACCACCAGCTGTAGCATCAAGGACAATTTTAGCAGCGTTGGAAAGTCCATTATAAAATGTTTCCAATTGGATGCAATGGGGTATTCCATGGTGAGGACATTTCCTAAGAAGTTCTTTAAACCTCTCACATGCATCTGACACTGCTTCATCTTCTCCTTGTTGAAACAACAAAATTTCATTTCTGAGTTTTACATTCCTCGTCGATTTTTTCAGAAATTTTTCCGCAAGATCCGCCCAAGTAGAAATGGAATGAGGCGGTTGGGAATTTAGCCAAGCTTTTGCTCTATCCCTTAGTGAAAAAGTGAAGAGCATTAGCCTTAAGGCATCTTGAGGAACTCCTTGAACTTTAAAAGCGTCCGCAATCTTTAAAAATGATTTTAAATGTAAGTGCAGACCTTCCAACGGTAATCCCCCAAACTGACCTATTGCTTGGGTCATTTTGAACATTAGCGGTTTTAATTCAAAGTTTGCGGCTGTAGTATCGGGTCTAAGAATTCCCGAATTTAATTAAGCAAATTCAAGGATAGCATAGTCACTTATTCCACGTTCTTTGTCAACGACAATCTTTACCGTACTTTCCACATTAGGTGGATGTGGTGGATCATTAGGTCCTCCTCCAACGTCACCCATGGTGTTAGGTTGTCGATTGCCTCTACCTCTTCTACCTTGTCGACGTATCTGAACGGTTCTTTCGATTTAGGGATCTAGAGGTACAAGTTCACCGTGTTGTAGTCGTGGCATACAACACGGGAAAACGAAGAGAAAAAATCGCGACTCGGGCTCAAGTGAAAATCAATATCTTAGGATAAAAATCGTGCAACCCCGGCAATGGCGCCAAAATTTGATGGCAAAAATGCAGACGTGTAAAATGTGGCACAATAATGGCGCAAGTATACACCACGTATTGTGTTCGCTTCTCAAGTAATATAATGGTAAGGACCAAATATCGTATCCGCAGGGATTGGACTTAACTAAGAATCAGAGATTTTCACGAACTTCCGGTACAAAGTTAAAGATTTATAAAATTGGTTGGTTGGTTTATAGCGACATATTAAATTTAACAAATGATAAAAAGTGGGTACGGGTGTAAGTTATCCCCGAGAGTATTTTTATAACTTAATTGGTTAACAAGACCGGTCACAATGAAGTCCCACACGATTTCCTCCTCTCGAAGTTACGTCGTATAGGTTGCGAGAACGGTATTATTATAAAATTACCACAGTAGCTAACTTTCGGTTTACCAATCTCACCAAGTAGATCTCGAAGATCTTAGCCCCGTTAGTATGGAGAGATGCGCATATCTCTATGACACACTAACTCGACCAACATTTTGGACCTTAGTTTGATTATGCAAAAATCCATATCTCTATGTGATTATTAAAGATTTTCTCAAACCTTCTTGCATCATCCAAGCCGTATTTGAATCCGCCCCTCTCGAGGTCTAAGATATAATATTAACACACACAAGTGATCGGCTTGTCCGTGTTGAGAAGAAGTTTCAACTTGGAAGACCAAACCGAGAAGCTAGCCAAATGCGGTAACAGCCAAGTGTTACATTTTAACCTCTCGGGTTTGGCTTACACCCGCACCCAAAGGGGGGGTTTAGCTACTGGACATAATTAAAGACATAACAAAAGAAAAGTAGTGCTGGAAATTGAACTGCATTAATCTGAAATCTGTCACTGTGGTCATAGACTTACCACAGTGGTGACGAAATTTAAGTTGCATAATTAAAAACTAAGAAATTACAAGAACAATAAGCTAAGAACTTGAAATTAAATTGCTTAAAGCTTCTCTGGAAGTTCCAAGGGTTTGATGGATTAATTGATTGTTAGTGCACAAATATGTTGGATACAAGATCATAGAAGATAGAAGACAGAAGACTGAAGTCAAAGCAAGTCAAAGCTCAAGTCAACTCTTAAAGCATAGTCAAAGTCAATTTGTAAAAAAAGTCAAAGTCTTTGTATTGTTTTGTGTTGTAAGTGTTTAGTGTTATAAGTGTTTGTGTCCTTGTATAAATAGGGATATGACTAGTGGAGTGCAGGTAAGAGTGTAGAAGCATCAAGAGAGCATTGTGCGTGTATTGTAGAGAGAGAAATATTCACTGAGTCTTGTATTCATTTTCTGGAATCAAATTGGAAAAACAGGTTGATTGTTCAATTGTTCTCATATTGTTGTTGTTATTGAATTGTGATTTGTTAGAGCATAAATATGTTGGATACAAGATCATAGAAGACTGAAGATTGAAGTCAAAGCTTAAGTCAACTCTTAAGCATCAAAGTCAAAGTCTTGTGTAATAAAAGTTAATGTCAAAGTTGTATTTTGTGTTTTTCTTGTGTTGTGCGCGTTTTATTTGTTTGCGAGTTTCAGTGTTGTGAGAGTATAGTGGTGTGCGTGTTTTTGTGTTTGTATAAATAGGAGTGTCATGCGTGTAGTTCAAACAACACAACAGATAGAGTTGTAAGAGTTCCAGAGTTAGAGAGAGAATATTTGAGAGCATATGTAATATCGATTTATGTGATTAATACAAAGTGATATTAAATGAAATTGATTTTCATCTAGTCGATTTACATTGTTATTTGGGATAACAATTGGTATAAGAGCATACAAAATTCAGAGAAAATTGGATCTAATTCAAGATTTGTAACCGACAGTTTTCAAGAACTCGCAAGTTCCTGTTCAGAATCAAATTTTACAATCTAGTAATGTTTTTGATTTGAGTTTGACTTGTTTGTACTCGATTAGATGTTTAGGACAAATTACGTTTGAATTGTTTTGTCAAATTCACAACTTATCAGTGTGAATTTTGGATTTTGTTAGATTTTGTGCTCGAAGTTGATTACGTACTGTGTAAGAATCAAATTTGTAATCTTGATGTATTAGTTTGTAATCATTTACTTGTAATCTATTCGAAATCAGTCCTTGAGCGAATCTACAAAATTTCAAGTCAATTGAGGAAGATTTGCATCAATTTCAGTTCGAAAAATGGAGTTTTTGTTCTTCTAAGTGAAGAACTCGCTAGATCCATAGAACACGCAGAGGAAGAACTCACAAGTCAAGAACACACTAACCGAAGAACTCGCAAGTTATTGAAGAACACGCAAAGGCTATGAATTGTGTTTGAAGTGAAGAACTCACTAATAGAGTCGTGCAAGAAGTAGAAACTCGCACAACACTAGGTGCGAGTTTGTACTGTTCCATCTCCTTGTCGTGCGTGAAGTTAGCCTGCGAGAAGTGTATCTTGTCAAAAAATTTCTAAGTCTAAAACTCGCAAGCCATGTTGTTGTGCGTTTACATTTAGCGAGTTTGTGTTGTTAGAAAATTATTCTAAGTCTAGAACTCGCAAGGCTTTGCGAGAAGTACAAGAACTCGCACACTGTATCGTGCGCGAATCTAAAACTCGCATAAGCCTGCTTGCGCGAATTTTGGTCATGCAACCTTTGTCGTGCGCGAAGCTGAAACTAGCAAAACCTTGGGTGCGAGAAGTAAATCCACTCAGCCTGTTTTGTGCGCGAAGTTCAAAAATCGCACATAGGCTTTTGCGCGAAGTATTTCTTTTCAGTGTTATGCGCGTTTTATACTTAGTAAATTTTTGTGAGTTTTCTGAAATTTAACTGAGTTTGATTTTTGTAGATCCAGTTTGTTTTCTGAATTTTGACGATCACAGTAAGTAGTGTAGATCAAAGATGACTTCAAAAGACGCTGTCTCCATTGGTACAGACGTAAAGTCTCCTGTTCTATTCAAGGGTGAATACGAATAGTGGAAGGATCATTTTCTCGACTTCGTCGATCGATATACAAATGGGGAAAACATTCTGCTATCAATTACAGAAGGTCCCATGATACCACCTACTGTCGAAATACCTGATGATGAATCTTCAGACAGTGAGGATGGAGACGAGGACAGAGTGAGAAAAATGAAGACAGTTCCGAAAGAATTTGCACAATAATCTGATAAGCAGAAAAGCAGATTTAAAGCTGATAAACAAGCCAGATCTCTTCTACTTCAGAGTATCCCGAATGAGATTTATATCAAGATCGACAGCTACAAAGCGAACACGAAAAAGATGTGGGATCAGTTACAAAAGATGATGATAGGCTCAAAGGTGGGAAATCAAATGAAAGTAGCTAACTGCATCAACAACTACGAGGAATTTAAAGCCAAGGAAAATGAGAGCCAGGAGGAAACTTATGAGAGATTCGTGCTTCTACTGAATGAACTCTCAAAGAACAAAGTAAAAAAGAAACAGATCGAGAACAACGTCAAGTTCCTTAGCATTCTACAACCCGAGTGGAAGAAGCACACTCGTAGGATGAAACAAATGAAGGACTTGAGTGACATACACCTCCATGAAGTTTATGAGACTTTGAGATAGAATGAGGAGGAGGTTGAAGAGAAAAGGAATGAGAAGAAAAAGAAAGATGAGAAAATTGCTGAACCCATTGCACTGGTAGCTGGAGAGAAGGAAAAAGAGAAGAAAGAAAAGAAAAAGAAGAAGATAGTGATTCCCAGTTCTGATTCGGATAGTGATGACGGCGAAAACCTCAAGCAAGCTATGCTTTTACTAACCCGTGCATTTCAGAAGAAATTCTACAAGAAACCGGGTTCGAACTCACAGAGGTACTCTTCGTCTGGTTCAAAGAATCATGAACATCGGGAAAGAATTGAAGGTAAAAGATTTGAGGAGAAACGGTATGTGGAAAGAAAGCCGGAAGAAAGAAAGAAGTTTGTGAATGAATATGCTGGTGCTGAGAAGAAAACAGACGACCTGATCAAATGCTACAATTGTGGTAAGGTTGGTCACTACGCTAAAGACTGTCGAAAGCCCAAAGTCAGAAACTCAGAGTATTATAAGAACAAGATGCTCTTGGCCAAGAAACAAGAAGCTGGCAAGGCACTCATGGCTGAAGATGAGTTCTGGCTGGATCATTCGGATGAAGAAGAAAGAGAAGAAACAACTCATATGTGCTTGATAGGCGACACGGTGAAGTATGATGATTCTGATGAAGAAACAACTAATGAGGTACTTAATCTTTCCAAATATGATTTTATGACTAAAATGGAAGCCATGATGGTTGAACTTCAAGATCTTCAAAATAAACTGAAAAAGAAAAAGAGCAGAGTTGTAAAGAAAAATCAAAAGATCTTTGATCTTAACAAAGCTGTTGTTGGGAACAAAGATTTAATTGATTCTCTTAACAAATTTGTCTCTAATCTCAAACAAGAAAAAGAATGTTTTGAATGTAAGATTTCTGATTTTGTCTCTAAGATTTCTAAGTCTGATTCTGAAAAGCAAGAATGTGTACTAAAAGCTTTTAAATTGCAGGTTGAGAACAAGACTTTAGAGAAAAAGGTAAATGGTTTGGAAGTTAAATTGTACGCACGAGGACAAACAGATCAAACCATTTTTTTAAACACCCCTAATGAGGAAACTGATTTTAAAGAGAAGTGGGGTCTCGGTTATGAAAACCCACATTATCTTAAGAAAGCCATCAGAAAACAGTCTGCTTTGTATAATTTTTATTTTCTATATGCGGCTGCTAAATATCCTCATTTGAAACCCAAATTTGTTACCAAGTCACCTGATGAGGTAGAGGCAAAAGAAGATGAGAAAAGAAAGAGTTTAAAGAAAATTCAACTACCATTCTGCTATCAAAAGTTGAATGATAGTTATATTTCAGATCAACCAAAATGTCTTTCAAATAATTATTTTGAAAGCTATTCGACAAAAGAGTTGGAGGCAAAACCTTTAAAAGCTAACATTTATGTTCCTCCACTTATTTTAGAAAGAAAAATAATCGAGCTTGAAAATGTTTTATCTGATGAAAGAATATTGGCTGACATTGACAAAGTTGTATTTTCAACTGTTATAAAGAACACAGTTTTCAAAGTTGAATCCCAAAAGTGTTCTACATCTTCTAAAGTCCCTCACCCCTCTGAAACTGACTTTGATGACTTATTTGCGTCTGCAAATGATTTTTTATATTCTGATGAAGGGTGTGTAGATGAGATTGATATGTTTGACTTTAATGCTAAACTTCCAGCTCATTCTACTTTTGTCATTAATGGTCAAGCTTTACCAAGTGTGCATGAAGTTGGTGAATCATCAACTAAGGTTGGTGAATCAGTTTCTATGAATGCTGATTACTATGCTAAAGGTAAGAAGCAAAAGAAACGGCGCTCACAGAAACAGAACAACACTGGTAAGCATAAGAACATACATTCTCAGAAATATGATTTTCCTAACATATCTAAATCTTATGTTTCAGTAAAAAGGGAAAGATCTGAAGAACGAAAGTAATGACGACCAAAAAGGAAGATCGATGAGAGTTCTGAATCATCTCCTGATATGGATTTTAATAGATCTACTAGTAGTAATTCTGATGTAATTGGTATTGTTGCTTCCAATAAACAAAACCTTGTAACTTCTTACAAGAGATATACAATAAAGCAATTATTCCAATTATCCCGATTTGCTACTAAGTCATATACTTATAGACAGAATGATTTTGTCTCTCATAGATATTCTGATGATTGGTTTGGAGATTATCATGTTTGTTCTTATAAGTCTTTTACTTCAAAAGTTTTTCAAAAGTTCAGAGGATCTATATATAAATGGATACCAAAATCTTGTGGTAAACCGTTAGGACCCACTTTTAAATGGGTACCTAAAGTTGTTATTCCCTGATTTCTCTTATGCATACTCGTCATATGTGGTACTTGGATAGCGGGTGTTCCAAGCATATGACTGGGCAAAAGGATTTATTGTCTAATTATACAGAGAAATTCTGCGGGAATGTACGTTTTGGCAACGACCAGTTTTCACCGATTCTCGGCTACGGTAACGTAATACAAGATAATGTGACGATTACGAAGGTGAGTTATACGTAGAAGGATTAGGACACAACCTATTCAGTATTGGCCAGTTCTGCGACAAAGATCTAGAGGTAAATTTCAAGGCCAAGAGGTGTTCTGTACGCACTGAAGATGGAAAAGAACTCTTGGTCGGCACTAGAAAGTCCAATCTCTACACCATTAATTTGTCAAAAGTCCAGACTGACAATCAGGTTTGTCTACTATCAAAAGCCTCGTTGCAACAGAGTTGGTTATGGCACCGCAGGCTATGTCACCTGATTTTTGCTACATCAATAAATTGGCCAAAGGCAGATTGGTGAAAGGTCTTCCTGAGCTGAGATATGAAAAAGAACATCTGTGTGCAGCATGTGAAAAGGGTAAAATGAAGAGAGCAACTCACAAGCCAAAACCCGAACCGAGTATGTTAGAGCATAAATATGTTGGATACAAGATCAAGAAGACTAAAGGTCAAAAGTCAAGAAAGTCAAAGATGAGAAAGTCAAATCTCATCAAAGTCAAAGTCTTTTGTAATAAAAAGTCAAAGTATATTGTATTTGTATTTGTTTATTTCTTTTTAACTCTTGTAGGTATAAATAGCTTTGTATTTTCTGTTCTTAGTAGAAGTCTGATTGAGAATCTGAGAATACGATTCAGAGAGAGAATCTGTAGAGAGAGAAAGAGAGTTTTAGAGAGAGAAAGTTGTATTTGAAATTGAGAATTGAAATCAAAACAGGTAATTTGATTGAAATTTGTTTGTTCATTAATTGTTTGTGATTAGAAACAAGAAACAGGGAATAATAATTGGTATCAGAGCAGATCCAACTATGAAATTAAATCAAGAAATGTTTGATACTGTGTTCTTCAAAGTCTAGATTGATTTTTGAGTTTTAGTGTGATTTAAAAGTTGTAATCAATCAGGTTTTGTGTGATTAGTGATTTCGATCGAGTCTGTATGGTTTAATTTCAGTATTGCACTGTAATAGATTTGTAATTTTGGATTTTGTTGAAGTTTTTGTTCACGAGTTCATACGCACTGTATCATCGATCCTTTTGTATTTTGAGTGTTTGTTTTTGGAATTCTTGCATTGTAACATGTACTTGTGTTGAATTCGAGGATGTCTGCAAAGTTTTGGTACAATTGAAGAAGATTTGAGTAGAAATTCGAGGAAAAAGTGTAGTTTTGATCGACTTTCTGAAGAAGGCGCTAGATCTGTGAAACGCGCAAGTTCTTCGATAGAACGCACAAGCTGAAGAATCTCATTTTTGGACAAAACGCGCAAGGCGTTATTAGCGAGTTCTAGAAACTCGCTGGTTGAAGTCTGCGAGTTTGGAGTTTTGGGAAAATTTTCTAAGTGTTGGAACGCGCACGTAGTGGTTAGCGAGTTCTACAAACACGCAAGTCTAAGTGTGCGAGTTCCAGCGGAACAGTGATCTGCGAGTTCATTTGACTTGCGAGTTTGTTCAAACGCGCATCTAGGCGTCTGCGAGTTCAAGAAAAGCGCACGCCTCAACTTGCGAGTTTATAAGTAAACAGTGGTTAGCGAATTTTATCAAAACGCGCTAGTTGTGTCTAGCGAGTTTCTCAAACACGCACGCCTCAGCCTGCGTGTTTATAAGTGAATAGTGATCTGCGTGTTTTAGGCATTAGCGAGTTTCATCGTGAACAGTCTCTTGCGAGTTTCAACGACCAACAAGTTTCAGCGACTAGCAAGTTTCAGCGGCTAGCGAGTTTTTCAAAACACGCACCCCTTTGTTTGCGTGTTTCTCAAACGCGCTTGACTCAGTCTGCAAGTTTTACAATGAATAGTGACTTGCGAGTTTTGTCACTTAGTCAAATTTTTCGAAATTTCTGATTTTTTTTAATTTTTCTTGTTTTTCTTGTGATTTCATATTTGGACTAACGATCAGTTCTAGTTTCTTATTGCATATATTTTTCAAAACAGGTTTAAACAAGATGACTTCCAAAGATGCTCTTTCTATTGGCACTGATGTCAAGCCTCCAGTTCTTTTTAAACGAGAGTACGAACAGTGGAAGGATCGATTCCTTGATTTCGTGGATCGGCACACAAATGGAGAAAATATTCTTCTGTCCATCATGGAGGGTCCTATGGTACCAATCACAGTTCAAATACCTGATGATGACTCATCTGATAGTGAAGATGGTACTGAGGAAAGAGATCAGAAAATGAAAACAATTCTAGTTGAATATGCTCAGTATTCTGAATAGCAAAAGAGTCGTTTCAAAGCAGACAAGCAAGCAAGATCCCTTCTTCTTCAAAGTATCCCGAATGACATCTACGTCAAAATAGACAGCTACAAGGCAAATGCTAAAAAGATGTGGGATCAGTTGCAAAAGATGATGATGGGTTCCAAGGTCGGGAATCAAATGAAAGTGGCTAACTGCATTAACAGTTATGAAGAATTTAAAGCCAAAGAGAATGAAAGCTTGGAAGATACTTATGAACGTTTTGTCTTGCTTCTGAATGAGTTGTCAAAGAACAAAGTGAAGAAGAAGCAGATTGAAAACAATGTCAAGTTTCTCAGTGTCTTACAACCTGAATGGAAAAAGCATACCCGCCGGATGAAGCAAATGAAAGATTTGAGCGATATCCCACTCCATGAGGTGTATGAGACACTAAGGCAGAATGAAGAAGAAGTGGAAGAGAAAAGAGCTGAGAAAAAGAAGGCAGAGAAAGTTCCTGATCCTATTGCATTGGTGGCAGGAGAGAAGAAGAAAGAAAAGAAAGAGAAGAAGAAAAAGAAGAAAGTGCTTACAAGTTCTGAGTCAGAATCTGAATAAGATGGTGATGATGGAGAAAGTCTCAAACAAGCTATGTTATTATAGACCCGTGCATTTCAAAAGAAATTCTACAAGAAGCCGGGATCCAATTCTCAGAGATACTCTTCATCCAGCTCTAAGAACCATGAGCACCGAGAAAGAATTGAAGGAAAGTGACATGAAGAGAACCGGTATATGGAAAGGAAGCCGGAAGAAAAGAAGAAGTTTGTGAATGATTACACCGTTGCTGAAAAGCCAGCAAATGATCCAATTAAATGCTACAACTGTGGCAATATTAGACATTTTGCTAAAGAATGTCGAAAGCCAAAGGTTCGCAACTCCCAGTATTATCAGAACAAACTGCTATTGGCCAAACAACAAGAAGCGGGCATAGCATTAATGGCTGAAGACGAATTTTGGCTGGATCATTCAAATGGTGAAGAAGAAGAGAAAGAAGAAGTTGCTCATATATGCTTAATGGGCAAAGCGGTGGAATATGATGAGTCAGATGATGAAGTGGTTGATGAGGTAATGAACTTAACTGAAAAAGACTTCATAACCAAAATGGAAGCCATGATGGTTGAGCTTAAAGATCTTCAAGTAAAACTGAAGAAAGAAAAAGACAGAGTTGCTAAAAGAAACAACAAGATCTTTGAGCTTAATAAGTTTGTTATTGGGAACAAAGATCTAATTGATTCTTTACGCAAGTCTGCTTCTGATTCTAAACTTCAAGTAGATTGTTTTGAAAAGAAGATTTCTGATTTTGAAGTTAAAATTTCTAAGTCTGAGTTTGAGAAGAAAGAATCTGCACTAACTATTCATAAACTGCAGGTTGAGAACAAGCTTTTGAATAAGAAGGTAAATGGTCTAGAAGCCAAACTTTATGCAAGAGGACAAACAGATCAAACCATTTTTCTTAATGCACCTAACGAAGAGGCTGATGTTAAAGAAAAATGGGGTCTTGGTTTTCAAAACCCCCATTACTTAAAGAAAGCCATCAGAAAACAACCATCATTATATAATTTTGATTTTCTTGCTTGTGCTGGTAAACATACTCATTTAAAACCCAAATTTGTTACCAATTTACCAGAAGAAGTTGAGGCCAAAGAAACTGAAAATAGAAAGAATGTAAATAAAATGCAACTACCATTTAACTATGCAAAGTTAAATGATAGTTATCTGTCAGAAATACCAAAAGTTCTTTCAAATGACTATTTTGCTAGTTATTCTGTTTCTGAGATGAAGGCAAAACCTGCAACTGCAAAGGTTTATGTTCCTCAACCCATTCTTGAAAGCAAAATAGTTGAGCTTGAAAATGTTGTTTCTGATGAAAGAATTTTGGTAGATATTGAACAAAGTGTGTTTTCTACAGTTTTAAAGAATACTACTTTTCAATCTAAATCTACAAAGTGTTCTACAGTTTCAAAGGCACCTCAAACTTCGTCTGATAATTTTGATGACTTATTTGAGTCTGCAAATGACTTTCTTAATTCTGATGATGGGTGCATAGAAGAAATTGATATGTTTGACTTCAATGCTTCTCTTCCTGATCATTCTACTTGTCTTATAACTGAAAAAGTGTTACCAAGTGGTTTTAATATTGGTAAATCATCAGCTAAGGTTGGTGAATCAGTTTCTGTAACTGCTGATTACTATGCTCAAGGTAAGAAACATAAGAAACAGTGATTACAAAAACAGAAATACACTGGTACACAAAAGAAAACTCAATCTCAAAAATCTGATTTTCCTAATAAATCAAAATCTTATGTTTCAGATTTAAGGAAGAAAAGGTCGAAAGCAAGATCTGAATGGAGACCAAAAAGAAAGGATGATGAGATAGCTGAATTAGTTTCTGATAACTCTTGTAATAGATCAGTTAGTAGTGATAATGATGTAGTTGATCAACTTGCTTGTCATAAACAAAACCTTGTAAATTCTTACAAGCGGTATTCAATAAAGCAATTGATTCAATTATCTCCTATTACTACTAAATCTTTTCATTATCGGAGAAATGATTTTGCTTATTCTCATAATTCTACTGAGTGGTTTGGATCTTATCATGTTTATTCTTCAAGACCAAATGTTTTTAAAAGTTTTCAACGAAAAGGAGGATCCATATTCAAATGGATACCAAAATCTTGTGCTAATCTATTAGGACCCGTTTTTAAATGGGTACCTAAATCTATTGTTTCCTGATTTCTCTTGCAGACCCGGCATATGTGGTACTTGGACAGTGGATGTTCCAAGCACATGACTGGGCAAAAAGCTTTATTGTCTAATTATACAGAGAAATTCAGTGGAAATGTCAGATTTGGAAACGATCAACTTTCACCAATCTTAGGATATGGTGACATCATTCAAGACAACATAACGATTAATAAGGTGAGTTATGTCGAAGGTTTAGGGTACAACTTGTATAGCATCGGTAAATTCTGCGACAAAGGGTTAGAGGTCAACTTCAAAGCTAAGAAATGTTCGGTTCGTTCTGAAGACGACACAGAACTCTTAGTTGGCAAGCGAAAGACAAATCTCTACACCATCAATCTTTCAAAGGTTCAGAATGACAGTCATGTTTGCTTATTATCAAAAGCTTCGATGCAACAAAGTTGGCTTTGGCACCGACGACTATCACATCTGAATTTTCGTTATATCAACAAGTTGGTAACATATAAGTTGGTAAAAGGACTTCCTGAACTGTGATATGAGAAAGAACACTTGTGTGCTGCATGTGAAAAGGGTAAGATGAAGAGAGCCACACATAAACCGAAGCCTGAACCAAGCACCAGTTCTCCACTAGAGTTGTTACATATGGATCTCTGCGGTCCGATGAGAACACAAAGCTTAGGAGGAAAGAAATACGTGTTGGTTATTGTGGATGGTTATTCAAGATACGTGTGGGTCAAATTTCTACGATGAAAAGATGAGACACCCGAAGTTATCATTACTTTCTTAAAGACGACCCAGGTGAATATGCAAAGACAAGTCAAGTTTCTTCGAACGGACAACGGCACAGAGTTCAAAAACAAGATTGTTGAAGAATATCTCGAATCGGTTAGGATATCACATCAGTACTCTGTTGCTCGTACGCCTGAACAAAATGGAGTAGTCGAAAGGCGAAATCGGACGCTAGTCGAGGCCGCTCGTACTATGCTCAGCCAATCCGATCTACCTCTATTCTTGTGGGCAGAAGTTGTGTCAACTGCATGTCATACTCAAAATCGATCCATAATACACCACCGTTTCCAAAAGACTCCATATGAGCTGATCAACAACAGAACACCGACAATCAAGTATTTTCATATATTTGGGTTTAAGTGTTTTGTGCTTAACGACAGAGAGAATCTGAACAAATTCAGTGCTAAAGCGGATGAAGGCATCTTCATTAACTACTCTTTCACATCTGCAGCATACCGTGTTTATCTAAAGGAGTCAAAAATAGTCGTCGAGAGCGTCAATGTTACATTTGATGAAGACTTGGCTTCTGAACAACTCAGTTCAGAACCCGTGATCATTGGAGTATTAGCTTCTGGGCAGATCAGTTCAGAACCTGTTTCTACAGAGAAAAATTCGAATAACGCTTCTACTTCAGTTTCACATTTATCTGATTTAGATTTGTTATTTGAATTCTTTTATGATGAGTTTCTAGGATCTAATTTGCCTAAATCTGCTGTGACTGACAGGTCTGAAGACACAAGCTGCAATCATCCAGTCACTTCAGAAGTTTTAACTGAACTTGTATCCCCCGTTCAGTCAGAAACTCACATTCCAACAACTACTCCGACAGTTGAAGATACACAACTAACTGATGAGCCGGAAGTAACTGTTTCAGTTGGGAGTGATATATTGTCTACTCAACAGCCAGAGTCTGCTGTTCCAACTGATGCTTCTGCACCTGAAACTTCAACAGCAAACTCCCCTCCTATTATTCAAACTGAAGAGTCTGATAGTGGATTTATAGATGATGATCATGTTCAAACTTCATCTACTCCACTCCCTCATGAGTATCACTGAACCAAAGAGTACCCTTTACACCAAGTAATTGGAGATTTTAACAAGCCTGTGCAAACTAGGTCAGCAACCTTAAACCAGTGTCTGCATGACTCATTCCTCAGCAAGATAGAGCCCACGCGAGTATCAGAGGCTTTAGCTGATTCGGATTGGGTATCTGCCATGCAAGAAAAATTAAATCAGTTTGAAGCTCTGAAGGTCTGGAGATTAGTTCCAAAACCGGAAGGAAAATCTGTAATTGGCACTAAATGGGTATTCAAAAATAAAAAGGATGAAGATGGTATCGTCATAAGGAACAAAGCTAGACTTGTTGCCAAAGGTTACCGGCAAGAGGAAGGCATAGACTACGATGAGACGTATGCTCCAGTAGCGCGTATAGAAGCAATCCGCATGTTTCTAACCTACGCAGCTCATAAGAATTTCACAGTCTATCAGATGGATGTGAAAACAGCCTTTTTGAATGGCATTCCTAAGGACGAAGTATACGTGTCTCAACCAGAAAGGTTCGTGAATCCAGATAAGCCAAATCATGTCTACATCTTGGACAATGCCCTATATGGTTTGAAACAAGCCCCTCGAGCATGGTTTGATGTTCTATCAAAATTCTTGGTCAAGTCAGGTTTTTCCAAAGGTAAAATTGATACCACTTTGTTCATTAAAAAGGAAAAAGCTGATATCATCCTTATTCAAATATATGTTGATGATACAATATTTGGTTCTACTAATCCTAAATATTGCAAAAACTTTTCTAACCTCATGGTGTCACGTTTTCAAATGAGTATGATGGGAGAGATGAATTTCTTTTTCGGATTACAAGTTAAACAGTTTTCAACGGGGATTTTCATTAACCAATCTAAGTACATTTTGGATATTCTTCGGAAGTACAAAATGGAAAATTGTAAACCAATTGGAACCCCGATGGCTCCAGGTACTAAAATTAGCACTGATCCTTCGGGTAAAAGTGTTGATGTTAGAACTTATAGAGGTATGATAGGATCGTTAATGTATCTTACATCTAGTAGACCAGATATTATGTTTTCAGCATGCTTATGTTCTAGATATCAGGCTGCTCCTAAAGAATCCCATTTGGCTGCTGTCAAACAGATTTTTAGGTATCTGAAGGGGACTGCAGATCTTGGTCTATGGTATCCTAAGGATACTGGTTTTCAACTAACTGCCTATTCAGATGCAGATCATGCAGGTTGCATGTTGGACAGAAAGAGTACTTCAGGTCACATTCAATTTCTTGGAGACAAGCTCGTTAGCTGGGCATCAAAGAAACAATTATGCGTTTCCACATCGACTGCTGAAGCAGAGTATGTAGCTGCTGCCAGTTGCTGCTCTCAAGTCCTGTGGATGCAAACACAGCTGCGAGACTACGAATTTAAGTTTGATAAAATACCAATATATTGTGACTCGAAGAGTGCAATCACGATATTTGCTAATCCTGTCCAGCATACGAAAACTAAACACATTGACGTCAGGTATCATTTTATCAAAGATAATGTCGAAAAAGGAACAATTGAACTTTATTTTGTAAAAACAGATTATCAGCTTGCAGATTTATTTACCAAACCCTTAGATGAAAAGAGATTTAATTTTCTTGTCTTTAAGCTTGGAATGCTAAATCTTAAGACGTAATCGGTTGTTACCTAATAAAGTTAAGTATTGTTATTTTTCATCATTTTCTTTATCTTTATTTCTGAAAGATATCTGCACTTTAATAGTTTGCTCATGATCTCAGGGGGAGAATGAGATGCACTTTAAGATGATCTACATTCTTTTGAGGAGGATTTTATCTAATTTCTGCATTTTACTTATATGACAAAATTTTTGTGATGCATGATTTTAGTGGGAGCATATACAAGTCATGTCAAAAGAAGTAAGACTATGATTTCAGATTATCTCAGATCAGAACTTGTACAATTAACGTTTTACTGCTTTATGTCTTTTATTTTTTAATAAACTTTGTGAATAAATTTGTTTTGACTAGACTTTGAGACTTATGCAGATTGAGAGAAGATGACACAATCATATCTTTTTTACTTCAGCTGACTTCATGAGATTTAAGATTGCACAGAAAGGTTCATTTCTTATCTTAATCTCATATATGGTTGAAAGAAGGAAAACTTTCAATCATAGAAAACATGTTCTTAAAATGTTCAAACCACTTTCCTATTCTTAAACAGATTTCATAAATTGGAAGTGTGATTTTTAAATGTTTTCATTTTATTTTGTGCTTCAAAGTTTATAAACCGTGTGTTTCCAAAGATAAATACTTGTGTATTGTCTTTTTTATATACTTTCAAGTATTCACACACACCGGTTTACTTTTTGGTCAATATGTTCTTACCATGTCTCATATTGAAACATAATTTCGATGGTAAGACACCCCGCTTGTACTTTAAAGAATTTTGAGCGATATTTCATTTCGAAACGTCATTTCAAGAATGTCTATATTTTTTGTTTCGTATAGACAATATCCATTATTCTTGACCATAAGCTTTGATTGTTATATCGTTCATTTCTGATCATTTTTCATACAATGTCAGATTTTCAAACAAGCCTTTTGCATTCATGTTCATTCATTCAATATACTTGTTTGAAAATACTTCAATGTTTAAAAATGCTCATATTTCCATGATTATATCTCTGAGCATATTCATATCTGACATTTGTATATGAGCTTTAACTGATAAAGTTAAATCATTATGAGCAACACGTTCTTTTAGGATCATACATGGGTTCTTTGTGCTAGGAATTACCTGAACTTCTATGGAATCACGTTAACCAGTGATTTCTACCCAAGAAGTTAATCCATAGAGATTGAGTGTGAGGAGTCTAAAAGAAATGAGTGTGGGTGTGATGAGGTAAAATGTAAAGGAGAGTTTGGTTAGTAGTGAGCTTAATGATCAAAAGAAAGAGGGTGTGAGAACAGAGTAAAAGAATATTAAACTCTGCACCAACTACTTTCTGAGCCGGGCAGCCACATTACTAGCGTTTCACAACTCTTTGGTGAACGTTATTGAAACAGGCAACTAGCCCATGCCAACTCTTGACTAAACCCCACAAGCTACTCATTTTCTTCTAAAAAAGAAAATGTTTCACATTTTCAAGGGGACACAGCATATAATCTATCTGATTTTCATTTCGAAAATTTGGATATTGAAAAAGAAGGAAGTCTGCCCTACCTTCGCACTTCAATCATGCACATTGAGTCTTTGTTATATTACTGTTGTCTCAGTGATTTACATACTTTTGAGCCATAAAAAGCAATTATTCGTGCTTAATTCTTTCTACACTTGCACGAACACACAAAGAATTTGTTTCTTTGCAATAACATTCATAGAAATTTTCTTTGTGGTATTTCGATGATTGGATGGAAGCCCTGGGTGAGTGAACATCAAAAAACTCCTTTATATTGTGTATTCGTTACACACAGTGACTTCGTGTTACTGACAGACATTTTTAACTAATTCATTTGTTGATTCAGGAGTTACATGTTCTTATTTTATCTGGATTTGCAAAGATCTAGATGAATACTTAGTTATGGATCACAGAATCAGAGGCTCAGTTTGACAGATCAGAATGGTCAAAGACATTTCTTGGTGAAAGTTTTGATGATACAGATGCTCAAATCATCAAAAAGGGGGAGATGGTATCAAAAAGTTTTAAGAGATGATTTTCAGAAATGTCCAAGTTAGAAGATTTAAAGTAAAGATTTGAAGAAGATCAAAGAATTTATGAAGATTTGAGAAAATTTTCTTTGAAGATTATTTGCTAAAGCAATCCGAGCTGATTCTGAAGATAATTTCTTTCCAAAGTCTGAAAATATCTTGTGAAAGTTTTGGGGAGATTGTTAATCGTTTGAAGGCAGTTTTGGAAAGAATACCGTCAAAGAAAAAGGGGATATTGTACTGACAGAGCTTAAAGTGAAGAATGCATTGCTAGATCTTTTAATAGTGATCTTGAATCCAAAGGGGGAGATTGTTAGAGCATAAATATGTTAAATACAAGATCAAGAAGACTAAAGGTCAAAAGTCAAGAAAGTCAAAGCTGAGAAAGTCAAATCTCATCAAAGTCAAAGTCTTTTGTAATAAAAAGTCAAAGTATATTGTATTTGTATTTGTTTATTTCTTTTTAACTCTTGTAGGTATAAATAACTTTGTATTTTATGTTCTTAGTAGAAGTCTGATTGAGAATCTGAGAATACGATTCAGAGAGAGAATCTGTAGAGAGAGAAAGAGAGTTCTATAGAGAGAAAGTTGTATTTGAAATTGAGAATTGAAATCAAAACAGGTAATTTGATTGAAATTTGTTTGTTCATTAATTGTTTGTGATTAGAAACTAGAAACAGGGAATAATAGAGTACAAGTTCTACACTTGAGTTGTTACACATGGATCTATGCGATCCCATGAGAACTCAGAGCATAGGAGGAAAGAAGTATGTTTTGGTAATAGTGGACGATTATTCGCGTTACACATGGGTAAAGTTTCTAAGGACAAAAGATGAGACGCCCAGAGTACTCATCAACTTTTTGAAGACTACCCAGGTGAACTTGTAGAGGTCAGTAAAGCTTCTAAGGACGGATAACGACACAGAGTTTAAGAACAAAACTGTTGAAGATTATCTCGAATCGATCGGGATAACACATCAATTCTCTGCTGCTAGGACGCTAGAACAGAACGAAGTAGTAGAAAGACGCAATCGAACGCTAGTCGAGGCCGCTCGCACTATGCTCAGTCAGTCAGATCTACCTCTGTTTATGTGGGCAGAAGTTGTCTCTACTTCATGTTATACACAAAATCGCTCTATTATTCATAGACGTTTTGGTAAAACTCCTTATGCATTGATTAATAATCGTACACCTAGCATTAAGCATTTTCATATTTTTGGTTGCAGGTGTTTTGTGCTTAATGATAGAGAGAATTTGAATAAGTTCGCACCGAAGGCTGAACAGGGAATCTTCATTGGATACTCCCAAACATCTGCTGCATATAGGATATATATGAAGAGCTCAAAGACTGTTACATAAAGCGTTAACGTAACATTTGATGAGGATGTGGCTTCTGAACAAAGCAGTTCAGAACCCGTGCTTACAGCAGTTTTAGCTTCTGGACATTTCAGTTCAGAACCTGTGTCTACTGAGACTAATTCGGATAAAGCATCTACATCTACATCACACTTATCTGAATTAGATTTATTGTTTGAATTTTTCTATGATGAGTTTCTAGGATCTAAACTTCCTAAGTCTGTTGTGGTTGACAGGTCAGAGAATTCAATGCCTAATCATCCAACTACTTCAGATGTATCAACTGAACTTGTTCCCCCAGTTCAGACAGAAACTCCAATTCAAACAAATACTCCTTTAGTTGAAGTTGCATCTCAAAATGTTGAATAAGAAGTTCCTACTTCAGTTGGTTGCACTGTGATGACTAATCTACAGAATGAACAAGTTATCCCAACTGAAACTTCTGTACAAGAAACTTCAACTGTACCCCTAATAGCAGATGAACAAGAAAAAGCTGACAGTGGATACTTAGATGAGAACTATGATCAATCTACATCAAATCCGCTCCCTCACGAACATAAGTGGACCAAAGAGCACCCGATAAGCCAGATAATTGGAGATCCAACTTTACCGGTACAAACTAGGTCTGCAACTTTGAATATATGTATGCATGACTCATACTTGAGTAAGATAGAGCCTACTCGAGTATCATAAGCTCTAGCTGACTCGGATTGGGTGACTGCAATGCAAGAGGAGCTAAATCAGTTCGAAGCTTTGAAAGTCTGGAGACTTGTACCAAGACCTGAAGGTAAATCTATAATTGGTACAAAATGGGTATTCATAAACAAGAAGGATGAAGATGGTATTGTAATAAGAAATAAAGCACGACTTGTCGCAAAAGACTATAGGCATGAGGAAGGCATTGATTATGACAAGACTTACGCTCCAGTAGCGCGTATTGAAGCAATAAGGATGTTCCTTGCTTACGCCGCTCATAAAAACTTCACAGTCTACCAGATGGACGTGAAGACTACCTTTCTGAATGGCATTCTTAAGGAGAAAGTTTATGTCTCACAACCTGAAGGCTTTGTGAATCCAGATAAACCAGATAATGTATACATCTTGGATAAAGCACTTTATGGATTAAAACAAGCGCCTCGAGCCTGGTATGAGGTTTTATCAAAGTTTTTAGTCAAGTCGGGCTTCACTAAAGGTAAAATCGATACTACTTTATTCATTAAAAAGGAAAAAAGCCGATATCATTATTATTCAAATATATGTGGATGACATTATATTTGGCTCTACAAATCCCAAATTCTGTAAGACTTTTTCAAACCTCATGGTGTCACGTTTTCAAATGAGTATGATGGGAGAGATGAACTTCTTTCTCGGATTACAAGTAAAACAATTTTCAACGGGGATTTTTATTAACCAAGCTAAGTACATTTTTGATATTCTTCGTAAATTCAAAATGGAAACTTGTAAACCTATTGGAACCCCGATGGCACCGGGAACTAAGATCGGCATGGATCCTTCGGGAAAACCTGTTGATGTTGGAACCTATAGAGGGATGATTGGTTCTTTAATGTATCTTACTTCAAGTAGGCCAAATATTATGTTTTCTACATGTTTATGTGCAAGATATCAGGCTAATCCAAAAGAATCCCATATGTCTGCAGTTAAGCGCATATTTAGA
This sequence comes from Arctium minus, assembly GCA_954870635.1. Taxonomy (NCBI): domain Eukaryota; kingdom Viridiplantae; phylum Streptophyta; class Magnoliopsida; order Asterales; family Asteraceae; genus Arctium; species Arctium minus. Next base: position 113,079,667 of record OX941080.1, on the reverse strand, counting down.
TATCTGAAGGGGACTGAAAATCTTGGTTTGTGGTATCCTAAAGATACTGGTTTAGAACTGACGGCTTACTCAGATGTAGACCATGTTAGGTCCATTGAGATCATGATTGGATTGATTAAAAGATTAACAAGGAATCATAGGGATAGAAATCAGTATATTATTGAAAGCAGGTAAACTACACTACTAGAGAGCAAAGCAAATCATACGACTACATTGAAAATGAAAGTTAACCTAAATTAGGATACAAGATTCCTATTTATACCCCATACTCCCTTGTATACAATTAAGCCCAAACCCAATACAAGGCCCAATACATTTAAATAAATTACTTTATAAAACTTCCAAAGTGAACATAAAATATGTTCTAACATTCTACCCCTAAGTTTTGTAAAGTAATCATTCTCTGATCAGCTCCAGCTTCAGCTCCTCTCCCCCTTGATTTCTTTAGAAAACTTAGTGTTGCATAAACATCAAAGCATCCTTAAGCTCCCCCTAGAATGTAGCTCTTATCCTTGGAGTTTCAACTTAAATATCAGATCTGATGTAGACGACTGAGTGCACATAAAGACAACTTTTATCTCTAATAAATCCAACACATTCCTTAACGCCCACAAGAATGATATGTGTGGATTATGGAATGACAAACAAGTGCATCTTCAGTGTATAACATCTTATTTGTCTTTGAACCACGAGTTGAAATTAGAATTCAACTTAAGAACTTCATCTGATAAGCATACGGGCGGTAGCATCCGGTAGCAACACTACAAGGCAAGGGTTAGAAGGCAAGCAATGTTCAACAACTGATAGAAGATACTCATACTGACTTCTTTCCGGAAAACTGAATAATCAAACCCAGAACTCCTTTCTTCACGAATCAGCTGGATGATTATAGGCACTCAGGATTTAGAATTACAACTCAAATAGCAGAACAATGATTGTAGTCGCTCACACTACTGAGTGATCAAGTCAGAAGAATGATAAAGTGCTCTCAACGGTCTAACCACAAAAGAAGCTTTCCATACTGATGATTGCAGATGCTCAGGAAGCTAACTCAATCCAAGTAGAGACCAAATCATCAAATCCAGAATCTGAAAAACTTGACAAACATGAGCACTCGTGTAAAAATAGATCAGTTGCTAGTGATATGTGACCAACATATGATAGGAGTGATGTCACATATGCATTCCACGTATAAAGCTCAGAAACAGGGCAAACTTGTATCAAACAGGGTTCAGAACAGTCAGAATTCTCAAAAGAAACAAAAACTTTCGCAAAACACCAAAATTCGCATATCCCTATTGACAAGATGGCATAGCCTAAACTTCAAAATTCGCAAAGGCTTTCTGCGAATCCTCAACTTTCGCAGGCCTTATATGTGGGAATCCTCGCATTTCGCAGATCACATACCAACGAATCCTTAGAATTCGTAACATACATGCTTGCGAATTCTCAACTTTCGCAACACTCTATCATGCGAATCCTATACTTCTCGCAGCTCTCTCATCTGCGAAACCTCTACTTAGAACATTTTTCATATTGGAAACCATTAGTGGCCTGGGAATTCCTTAGAATTCGCACACAACATATTGCACAGTAGTCTGCGAATCCTTGAACTTTCGCATATAACTACTTGTGAAATTTACACTTGTAAAATTTTGTTGTGTCCAAATGTTCTTTCTGCGAAATCTTTCAAACAAAAACTTTATTTCTGCGAGTTTTATCAACATCTGCGAGTTCTTCCTTGAATCTTGCGAATTTTGTAGATCTGGAACGATTTTCACATTTTCTTCAAATCAAACCTTCAAAACATCGAAACTTGAGATGAAACTTTGAACACAGGTTCGAAAATAACTAATGAGCACATTTGTAGTTGATCATATTGTCCAAATCTGACTCTAAAGCATATTTCGATCCAACCACAATGATAAAAATTTCGAACATATAAACTCAAAAATCGACAGATTCGACACTCTTGAATGAAATTAGAACATGTTATTGATTCAGTGATGTTCGATTTTATCCACTGAACTAATTAAACAATGAAGAACATCCAAATCAATACAAATCCAGAAATCGAATTTTTTTCACAGACTGTTCTTTCAAAAACCAAATCAGATCTCGATCGTCAAAAAAAAATATCTTCGTTTAGCTCTAATACCACTTGATAGGTCCATTTGAGATCATGATTGGTATTGATTGAGAAGATAACAAGGAATCGTAAGGATAGAAATCAGTATATTATTGAAAGCATGTAAACTACACTACTAGAAAGCAAAGCAAATCATACGGCTACATTGAAAATGAAGGTTAACCTAAACTAGGATACAAGATTCCTATTTATACCCCATACTCCCTTGTATACAACTAATCCCAAACCCAATACAAGGCCCAACACATTTAAATAAACTACTTTATAAAACTTCTAAAGTGAACATAAAATATGTTCTAACAGATCATGCAGGCTGTATGTTAGATAGGAAGAGCACATCGGGTCATATACAGTTTCTTGAAGATAAACTCGTTAGTTGGGCATCAAAGAAACAACTCTGTGTTTCCACATCAACGACTGAGGCAGAGTATGTTGCTGCTGCAAGCTGCTGCTCTCATGTGTTGTGGATGAGGACGCAACTGCGAGATTATGGCTTCAAATTCGACAAAATCCCGATTTACTGTGACTCTAAAAGCACCATTGCAATATCAACAAATCCTGTACAACATACAAAGACCAAACACATAGACGTACGGTATCATTTTATCAAAGACAATGTCGAAAAAGGTACAATAGAACTTTATTTTGTAAACACTGATTATCAGCTTGCAGATTTGTTCACCAAGCCTTTAGACGAAAAGAGATTTAATTTTCTTATCTCTAAACTTGGCATGTTAAATCTTAAGACATAATCAGTGATTACCTACTAAAGTTTTTCTTATTGTTATTTTTCTTCATTTGTTTATTTTTAATCTGAAAGATATCTGCACTTTAAGGTATGTTCATGATTTCAGGGGGAGTGAGAGATGATGAAAAGATGATCTATATCCATTTGAGGGGGAGTTCATATGTTTTTCATTGATAAATTTTTATGATGCATAAATGCAGGGGGAGTAAGAGTTAGAGTATGAGTAAGGAGTACTGAATATGACTTCTGATTATTTCAGATCAGAACTCGTACATTCAATGTTGTTAGACCACAGTCTCATTGGATTCAAGATCATCCAATCTGAAGATCGCAATCTGAAGCTAAAGCCGAAACGTCGACTCTCAATATTAAAGTCTATGTCGTTTGTAATAAATGTCAATGTATTTGTTTATTATTGTACTAGTTAAATTAATATCTAGTTTGTTAGATATTAGTTTAACTTAGTTAGTTTCTAGTTTATTAGATATTAGTTATTTAGTTAGTTATTAGTTAGATATAATATCTATGTGTTAGATATTATTTAGTTATAATAGTTTTATATTACAACTTCTTGTTGCAAGTTGATTAGGAAGTGTGTAAAACACACTATGTTAGATATTAGGTGTATCTCTAGTATCTCCAAAATATAATCAGATATTATTAACACAAAAAAACACATACTTAAAGGTGTAATAGAGAGAAAACAAAGAACACACATTTCATGCTTGAATCAGATCAACCTTGTAACCATTTCTTATAATCAATACAGTATGGTAATCTTTATGTGTTGTTATTCTAAGAACTTGATATAGTATTGTTGGACCTACAATTAGTATCAGAGCCTGATTAAGATCAAAATCAAGTTCTTTGCAAAAACGTCTCTGTGTTCTATTTGAAAATTTGATTTCGAGTGTTAGAGTGTTTTAGGTGTTAAAATCGATCAGGTTGTGATCGATTAGCATGCTAGATCGATTTGTGTGTGATTAATTTCAGTATAGAGCTTTAATCGAGTTCCATTTTGTGATTTTAGTGAGAAAATAGCCGAGAACAAAAAGTCACTGTGCTGTCAATTTTTTCTTCAAAAAGTGTGTTTTATTGAGATCGAGTGCTTATATTCAGTTCTAGAAGTGTTTCTAGACATAAGGGTAGAGTTTGGTATTGCTAAATCGATTCAGGAATAGATTTTAGACGATTTTTCGAAGTACAGGACGAACAAAGCGCAAAACAGAAGACGAACACACGCAAAGTTCAACTTTGTGCGTCCAACATCAAACGCAAACTTCACTTTGCGCTCCTCAAGTGAAACGCAAACTTCACTTTGCGCTCCTCAAGAGAAACGCAAAGCTCAACTTTGCGCCTCTAAAGCCAAATGCAAAGTCCACTTCTCGGTTCCAAAAGCAAACGCAAACCTCGATCTCACTTCTCACAACAAGTAAGAAACGCAAACCACTTGAACCGCAAACCTCAACTTTGCGCTTCCCACGTGAAACGCAAACCTCACTTTGCGCACTGTGCTAGACACGCAAACCTCTCTGCTCCAATCCAGACTTAGAATTTTCTTCAAAATGACATCTAGAGAAGCCCTTGCTATAGGAACTGACACCAAGCCACCAGTTCTCTTTAAAGGAGAATACGAACAGTGGAAGGATCGGTTTCTGAACTTCATTGACAGACATGAGCTGGGTGATTTCATCAGAAGATCTATAGAAGAAGAGGTTATGAAACCAGTCATGACGACTCGTGTAGTTGGAAATGTGCCTACTGAAGTTGAACTTAAGTTTCATGAGCTAGGAGATGATAACCTCAGAAGAGCCAAAGGCCACAGATTAGCTAAGTCATACATTTTACAAGGAATTCCAAATGAAATATATGTAAAGATTGACAGCTACAAGGCCTCCGACAAAGAAATGTGGGATCAGCTTGAAAAGATGATGTTGGGTTCGAAGGTTGGGAATCAGCTGAAAATATCCAACTGCCTAAATAATTATGAAGAATTTAGAGGCAGGGTCGGGAGAAACTTTAGAAGAAACCTATGACAGGTTTGTGACTTTGCTGAACGAACTTAGCAAGAACAAAGTCCACAAATCTCAAATTGAGATGAACGTCAAATTCCTGAGTATTCTTCAACCGGAATGGAAAAGATTTGCTAGGCAGATGAAGCAGATCAAAGATTTGAATGAGATTCCACTTCACGAGGTGTATGAAACCCTCCGACAAAATGAAGAAGAGGTGGATGAAATTCTAGAAGATAAGAGACAGAAAGGAAAGACGGTTAAAGACACAGTCGCTCTTGTAGTCAGGAAGAAGAAGAACAAGGGGATTGTATATGAATCAGAAGAAGATGAAGGTTATGCAAACTATGACATAGATGAAAATGACCAACTGAAGCAAGCAATGCTTATGTTGACAAGTGCTTTTCAGAAAAGGTTCTACACAAAGCCAAGTTCAAATAGTCAGAGATATTCTTCTGGTCCGAACAACTACATCCACAAGGAAAGGGTTGAAATAAGGAGATTTGAAGGGAAGAGAACAGAAGAGAGGAAACCTGAAGAGAGAAGGTATCAGTCTGAAGGGAAGAGATTAGAGGAGAGGAAACCAGAAGAAAGAAAGTTCAAAGCTGAAGTATCCAGTCAGCAAGAACCACCAACGTGCTACAACTGTGGCAAAACAGGTCACTATGCCAGAGACTGCCGAAGACCAAAAGTCAGAAACTCAGACTACTACAAGAACAAGATGCTTCTTGCAAAGCAACAAGAGGCAGACAAAGCACTGATGGCTGAAGATGAATACTGGCTTGATCACTCAGATGATGAAGAAGAGGATGAAGAAAAAAATGAAGCTGTCAACATGTGTTTGATGGGCCAAATAGAATCAGATGCTGAAGCTGATTCAAATAATGAAGAAGAGGAGGTATGTAATTTATCAGATTTAGATTTCATGAATAAAATGCATGCCATGAGTTTAAAACAAAAAGAGTTAGAATCTAATCTTGAGCAAGAAAATGGTGTCATAACTGACAAAAACCAATTGATATAGAAACTTAGCAATGAACTTGCTGAGAAGAAAGTATTGATTGAGATTTTACATAAAGATAATGATACCAACGCAAAAGAAAAGACAATAATTCTTAAAGAGAATTCTGAACTCAAGTCTCAACTGCTAAAAGGTGGGATTGATTTATATGAGCTTAAAAATTTGCATGCTTCTTGTACCAAAGAAAACTTTTCTTTACTTGGAAAATTAAAAAGTTTGGAAGAGAAGTTATACAAAATGGGTCAAACTGAACATATTTTTCTGAACAAACCCAAAGAGGAAATAGAGAGATGGGGAATCGGTTATAAGAATCCTCACTGTCTACAAAAGGGGATGTCTGAAGTGCCAGGACTTTATGATCATCTTTCAATGCAATTAGCTCACAGAATCCCCGAGTTTAAAACTTTTTGGACTAAACTATCTGAAAAAGGATGAAGCCAACGAAACTGAAAAACGTTTGAAATCATCTAAAATTCATCTTCCATTTTATTATGCGAAATTGAATAATAGTTATGATGAAAATCCAATATACCAAAAGAAGAAAACTCTTTCAAGTGATTTCTTTCAAAGTTATACTGAAAAGGAAATGGAGGCGAAGCCTATTCTAGGTAAACTATATGTCCCTCCTCTCGTTTTTGAAAGTAAAATTTCTGAACTCGAGAATTCTTTATCAGATGAAAGACTTTTGATGAATATTGAGAAAAAAGTTTTTTCAACTGTGTTTTCAAATTCTGTTATTTCTAAGGCTTCAAACTCTAAGGATATGTTTGGTTCATCAAGTAAAGGATTTGATTTTCTGAACTCTAATGGTGGTTTAGATGATTGTTCTGAACAATTTGACTTTAATGCAAAACTTCCTAACCATTCATCTTTTGTTAAGAAAACTTTGAGAAAAACCAGTATGCCTGTTAAAAGTGCAAAATCAACGAAAGTTGATAACTCAGTCTCTGTGAAAGCTAAAAATGCTAAAGGTAAGAATATATCTCAGCATTCACAGAAACCGAACATTACTGGTAATTCTAAGAAGAAACATTCGCTTGTTGCTCAAAGGTCTAACTCCCCAGTTTCACATGTTTCAGATCTGAGCAAGCAAAGGCCAGAAGTAATCTTAATGGAAACTGAAACGGAAGCTTGACAAGACCGTTTTATCATTTAGTAGTGTTAATTGTAGTAAGACTTCGCTTAGTAAAGATGTCTTAATTGCTGATGTTGCTCTTTTGAACTCAAAACTTGCTGTTTCTAGTAAACAATATACAATGAAGCAATTATTTCAGTTATCTTTATCTATTAGAAAGTCTTCTATTTATGATAACATGTTTCTATCTCTTGTCAAGATTCTGGAGATTGGTTTGGAAATTTTCATGTGCATTCATCTCATACTAATCCTTCTCATACATTTCAAAAGAAAAGAGGACCCAATTTGAAATGGGTACCAAAATCTTGTGCTAATACAGCAGGACCCAAATTCCAGTGGGTACCTAAAGCTAAATCTGTGTTGCAGGCACACAAAGCTTAAAGAGAAATCGACTTCTGATTATGTACAGATCAGGACTCGTTCTTCAATGTCAAAATAGGCTTTTGAACAAATCAGTTCAAGACCCGCACTTCGATAATCAATGTGATTATTCCAATGTTGTCGTATAAATATCTAAATTTGTAATTTCTCTTATGCAGACTAGTCATACATGGTTCTTGGACAGCGGATGTTCCAAGCACATGACAGGAAAAAAAGAGATATTGTCCAATTTTAAAGACAAATATTGCGGAACAGTCAGATTCGGCAACGACCAGTTTTCTTCAATCATGGGATATGGTGATGTACACAATGACAATGTCACGATCAATAAGGTGAGCTATGTAGAAGGCTTACGACACAACTTGTTCAGTATAGGCCAGTTCTGTGACAAAGACTTAGAGGTCAACTTCAAAGCCAAGAGATGTTCAGTTCGCAATGAAGAAGGCGAAGAACTCCTGGTCGGTACTCGAGAATTAGACCTCTACACAATCAATTTATCAAATGTCCAGACTGACAAGCAAGTTTGTCTACTGACGAAAGCATCGATGCAACAAAGTTGGTTATGGCATCGAAGGCTCTCTCACCTCAACTTTAGGTACATCAACAATCTAGTCAGTCGAAAGCTCGTCAAAGGACTTCCAGAACTCAAATATGAAAGAGAACATCTTTGTGTAGCTTGTGAAAAGGGCAAGATGAAGAGGGCACCTCATAAACCAAAGTCTGAACCAAGTACAAGCACTCCTTTAGAGTTATTGCATATGGACTTATGCGGTCCGATGCGAACTCAGAGTCTAGGCGGAAAGAAGTACATACTCGTGATCGTGGACGATTACTCGCGATACACATGGGTCAAGTTTCTACGTTCAAAGGATGACACACCAAATATTCTCATCACATTCCTAAAGACGACCCAGGTGAATCTGCAGAAACCGGTCAAGTTTCTACGAACAGATAACGGCACAGAGTTCAAGAACAACAAAGTTGAATAATATCTTGAATCTGTCGGGATTTCACATCAATACTCTGTTGCTCGTACGCCTCAACAAAATGGAGTGGTCGAAAGAAGAAATCGAACGCTAGTCGAGGATGCTCGTACTATGCTAAGTCAATCATACTTACCTCTATTTTTGTGGGCAGAAGTTGTATCGACCGCGTGCTACACACAGAATCGCGCCATGGTACATCGAAGATTCAAGAAGACTCCTTATGCGTTAATCAACAACCGAACACCGACAATCAAATACTTCCATATATTTGGGTGTAAGTGTTTCGTTTTAAACGATAGGGAAAGTCTAAATAAGTTCAGTGCTAAGGCGGATGAAGGAATCTTCATTGGCTATTCCTCGACATCAACTGCATTCCGTGTTTATCTAAAGAAGTCAAAGACGGTGATTGAAAGCATCAACGTCTCATTTGATGAAGAAATGGCTTTCGAACAACAACGTTCAGAACCCGTTATAACAGGAATACTAGCTTCTGGGCAACTCAGTCCAGGACCTACGTCTCAACAGAATAAATCAGATGAAGCATCAACTTCTACTAACCATTTATCTGATTTAGATTTATTATTTGAATTGTTTTATGATGAATTTCTTGGAACTAATGTAAAGAAATCTGTTGTGGTTGACATGATGGAAGACTTAACGACTACTCATTCAACTAGTTCAGATGACTCTATTGAATCCAACGCCCCAATTCAACAAGAGATTCCAATTCAAATGACGACTCCAACAGTTGAAGAAGTGACACATGAGAAAGAGACAGAAGTAGCTGAAACAGTAGGAGATACTATTCAGATCAATCTACAGCCAGATCAAGTTGTACCTGCTGAGCCTTCTGAACCTGCCACTTCAACTGAAACCATCAATCCTCCTGAACAATCAGAAGAAGGTACAAGTGGATTTGTAGATGATACAACCGACATACAATCATCTAATCTACTACCTCATGAACATAAATGGACCAAAGAGCACCTGCTAAGCCAGATCATTGGCGATCCATCAAAACCGGTGCAAACTAGGTCAACATCAATGAACATGTGCATGCATGACTCCTTTCTGAGCAAGTTCGAGCCAACAAGAGTATCAGAGGCACTTGTTGATCCAGAATGGGTGGTCTCAATGCAAGAAGAGATGAATCAATTCGATGCACTTCAAGTCTGGAGACTCGTACCAAAGCCTAAAGGTAAAACCATTATAGGTACGAAATGGGTTTTCAAGATAAAGAAAGACGAAGATGGTACCGTTATCCGAAACAAGGCAAGACTAGTAGCCAAATGATACAGACAAGAGGAAGGAATAGACTATGACGAAACATATGCTCCTGTGGCGCGATTAGAGGCAATCATAATGTTTCTAGCCTACGCAGCCCACAAGAACTTCACGGTCTTTCAAATGGACGTGAAGACAACATTCCTGAATAGAATTCTGAAGGAGGAAGTCTACGTCTCTCAGCCAGAGGGTTTTGTTAATCAAGAGAAGCTGAATCACGTTTACATTCTCGACAAAGCACTCTACGGTCTGAAACAAGCACCTCGAGCCTGGTATGATGTCCTTTCCACTTTTCTAGTCAAGTCTGGGTTTTCAAAAGGAACGGTAGATACCACTTTGTTTATCAAAAAGGAAAAAGGCGATATCATTTTAATTCAAATCTATGTAGATGATATTATCTTTGGTTCTACAAATACTAAGCACTGTAAGAATTTTGCAAACCTTATGGTGTCTAGATTTCAGATGAACTTGATGGGAGAGATGAATTTCTTTCTCGGTTTACAAGTAAAACAGTTTTCATCGGGTATTTTTATCAATCAATCAAAATACATTAGGGATATTCTTCGGAAGTTCCAAATGGAAAATTCAAAAACGATTGGTACCCCAATGGCACTAGGTACTAAGATTGGCACCGATCCTTCGGGAAAGGCTGTTGATGTTAGTACTTATCGAGGGATGATAGGTTCTTTAATGTATTATTACTTCTAGTAGACCAGATATAATGTTTTCAACATGCTTATGTGCACGATATCAGGCCAATCCTAAAGAAATCCATATGTCTGCTGTGAAACGCATATTTAGGTATCTAAAGGGCACTGCAGATCTTGGTCTGTGGTATCCTAAAGATACTAGTTTTGAACTAACAGCCTATACAGATGCAGATCATGCAGGTTGTATGTTAGACAGGAAGAGCACGTCAGGACACGTACATTTCCTCGGTGACAAACTCGTAAGTTGGGCATTGAAGAAGCAACTTTGTGTTTCAACTTCCACGGCCGAAGCAGAATATGTAGCTGCTGCTAGCTGCTATTCTCAGGTCTTATGGATGAGAACTCAATTGCGCGACTACGGTTTCCACTTCAACAAGATCCCGATATACTGTGACTCAAAGAGCGCCATCGCAATATCAGCAAATCCTGTTCAACACACCAAAACCAATCACATAGACGTCAGGTATCATTTTATTAAAGATCATGTTGAAAAAGGAACAATTGAACTTTTCTTTGTAAAAACTGATTATCAACTTGCCGATTTGTTCACCAAACCATTAGACGAAAAGAGGTTCAACTTTCTTATCTCTAAGCTGGTATGCTAAATCTTAAAATCTAATCAATATTTACCTATAAAAGTTTTCTAAATTGTATAATTTTTCATCATTTCTTCATTCTTAACTCTGATTGATATCTGAACTTCTATATAATGTTCATAATCCAAGGGGAAGAATGAGAAGAAATTGACAAGTGGTCAATATTACTTCGAGGGGGAGCTCATAAAATTTATGCATGTACCTTTTAATGTCAAATTTTTTTTGTAATGCAAGATTTTAGGGGGAGCTCTTCAAGTCAAGGAGTAAGGATATGACTTCTGATTATCTCTGATAAGAACTCGTACTTTAAAAAGTTTTACTGCTTTTTGTCTTTTCAATTTAAGTGAATAAATTTTACTTTGATTTGACTTAAGACTTTTGCAGAATTTTTGAGAAATGTTTACAAGTTCATATGTTTATGACTTAAAGCTTAGCTTCATGAGATGAAAGATCGTACGTAAAGGTATAATTCTAAATCTTCATCTCATATATGGTTGAAAGAAGGACAACTTTCAATCATTGGAAAACATTGTTTTTAATGTTCAAACCACTTCCCGATTTTTCAACAGATTTTATATTTTGGGAGTGTATTTTAAATGTTTTCATAATCTAAATTGTGCTTTAACTGAAATAGTTAAACCAATCTGAGCATCACGTGCATCATAGGAAAACAAGACTTTCATTGTGCTAGGACTTAACACAACTTATATGGAATCACCTTAACCAGTAATTTCTACACAAGAGGTTAATCCTTAGTGATTGAGTGTGAGAAGCGAAAAGAAATGAGTGTGTCAAACAAAGAAAGAAAGTTTGATTAGAGTGTGCTAAATGTTTAAAAGAAAGAGCATGTGAGAACAGATTTAAAAGAATATCACAACTCTGCACCAACTTTTTCTGAGTCGGGTAGCCACAATTCTAGTGATTCACAATTCTTTCGTGATCATTATTGAAACAGGCAACTAGCCCATGCCAACTCTTGATCAAACCTCACCATCTACTCATTTTCTTCTCAACAAGAAAGTGTTTCACATTTTCAAAAGGGGATGCAGAACATTTGCTATCTGATTTTCATTTGGAAAATCTGGATATTGAAAAGAAGGAAGTCTGCCCCACCTTCGCACTTCAGTCATGCACATTGAGTTTGTGTTTAACTTACTGTTGTCTCAGTGGTTTACACAATTTTGAACCAATAAGCAATCATCAGTGCTTAATTCTTTCAAACACAAGCACGAACACACAAGGAATTAGTTTCTTTGTCATAACGTTTATATAAATATCCTTTGTGGTGTTTCGATGATTAAATGGAAGCCCTGGGGGAGTTAACATCAAACAAATCCTTTCCAATGTGTATTCGTTACACACAGTGACTTAGTGTTACTGACAGGCATTTTAACTGATTCATTAGTTGATTCAGGTGTTACACGACTATTTTGTCTGGATTTGAAAAGATCTGGATGAATATCTTTTGAATTGACGGATCATGGGCTCTAAACGCAAGAGAGACATTTCTTACAAATAATTTTGATGAATTCGTTACACTTATCATCAAAAAGGGGGAGAATGACTACACAAGAAATGGCAAAGATCACACGTTTCAAGAATCACGTCAAAGATTGAAATCTTCAAAAGCAACTATTCTGAAGACATGCTGATTTAAGAGCTAGAGAAAGAGATTGCATCTTCTGAGCTGAACAAGAAGACTGAATTGCTAAAATCATTTGCGTAATGATCTTGATCCAAAGGGGGAGATTGTTAGACCACAGTCTCATTAGATTCAAGATCATCCAATCTGAAGATCGCAATCTGAAGCTAAAGCCGAAACGTCGACTCTCAATATTAAAGTCTATGTCGTTTGTAATAAATGTCAATGTATTTGTTTATTATTGTACTAGTTAAACTAATATCTAGTTTGTTAGATATTAGTTTAACTTAGTTAGTTTCTAGTTTATTAGATATTAGTTATTAGTTAGTTATTAGTTAGATATAATATCTATGTGTTAGATATTATTTAGTTATAATAGTTTTATATTACAACTTGTTGTTGCAAGTTGATTAGGAAGTGTGTAAAACACACTATGTTAGATATTAGGTGTATCTCTAGTATCTCCAAAATATAATCAGATATTATTAACACACAAAAACACATACTTAAAGGTGTAATAGAGAGAAAACAGAGAACACACAATTCATTCTTGAATCAGATCAACCTTGTAACCATTTCTTATAATAAATACAGGTTGGTAATCTTTATGTGCTGTTATTCTAAGAACATGATATAGTATTGTTGGACCCACAATGTTTACTGCTTTATGTCATTTTAATTTTCAATAAAGTGTTGTGAATAAAGTTGCTTTGCTGACTTTGTGACTGATGCAGATTGAGAGGATGCTTACAAACTCATATCATTATGACTTTAAGCTGACTTCATGAGATTTAAGACAGAACGAAAGGTTTCTTTCTAATCTTAATCTCATTAGTGTCTGAAAGATGGACAACTTTCAGATATGAAAACATGTTTTTAAATGTTCAAACCACTTCTAATTCTTAACCGATTTCATGAATATAGAAGTGTGATTTTAAATGTTTTCATTTTATTTGTGCTTCAATGTTATACAAACCGTGTGTTTCCAAAGATTAATACTTGTGTATTATCTTGTCTATATACTGTCAAGTATTCACACACACCGGTTTAATTTTTGTTGAATTCGTTCTTACCATGTCTCTAAATTGAAACAATATTTTTCGATGGTAAGACACCCCGATTGTTATTCAACGTTTGAGCATGATTTCATTTCTAAACGATCTTTCAAGACTTGTCTATATTTTGAATCGTATAGACATATATCTAATTTTTGCTGACCTAAGCCTTAATCGATAAATCATTCGTGATAAATCATTCGATATCGATACAATGTTAGATTTTCAAACAAGTTTCTTGTATTCATTTCATTCATTCAATTATCTTGTTTGAAAAGTCTTCAATGTTTAAAAATGCTCAAATCTTCATGATTACATCTCTGAGCATACCTATATCTGACTTGCATTTCATTCTTTGTGCTTTAACTGATAAAGTTAAACCATTTGAGCAACATTGTGCTTTAATAGAAATATATGGGTTCATTGTGTAGGATTTAAATGAAACTTCTATGGATTCACGTTAGCCAATGTTTCCTACCCAAGAAGTTAATCCTTATTGATCGAGTGTGAGGAGTCAAAAAGGAATGAGTGTGGGTTGTGTGAAGAGGTAAAATGTAAATGAGAGTTTGGTTAGAAGTGAGCTCAATGATTAAAAGAAAGAGGGTGAGGGATCAGAGTAAAAAGAATATCAAACTCTGTACCAACTTTTTCTGAGCCGGACGGCCACATTACTAGTGTTTCACAATTCTTCGTGAACATTATTGAAACAGGCAACTAGATCATGCCAACTCTTGATCAAAACCCCACCATCTACTCATTTTCTTATTAAAAAGAAAATGTTTCATATTTTCTGGGGACGCAACACATAATCTATCTGATTTTCATTTGGAAAATCTGGATATTGAAAAAGAAGGAAGTCTGCCCCACCTTCGCACTTTGATCATGCACAATCGAGTCTGTGTTATACTACTGTTGTCTCAGTGGTTTATACAAAATTTGAGCCTTATATAAAGCAATCATCACATGCTTAATTCTTTCTAACACTTGCACGAACACACAAGGAAATTTTTTTTCTTGTCATAACGTTCATATAAATATCTTTGTGGTGTTTCGATGATTGAATGGAAGCCCTGGGGGAGTGAACATCAAAAAAGCTCCTTTCCAATGTGTATTCGTTACACACAGTGACTTCGTGTTACTGACAGACATATTAACTGATTCATTTGTTGATTCAGGTGTTACATTCCAATTTGTCTGAATTTGAAAAGATTCGGATGAATATCTTTCTGGGTTGACGGTGAATCAGAGGCTCAGTTCAAAAGAATATTGGTCGGAATAGATAATGACATTTCTTGTTGAAAGTTTTGATGATCACTATGCTCTAATCATCAAAAAGGGGGAGATGGTAAGAACTCAAGAAATGTTGGTTGAAAAGAGAAGCTAATGTCAGTTGTGGGGAGAAGTTACAAGAAATGAGAGTGTTGATAAAGAAAAGTTGGAATTTCTTGGAGAAATTTATTCAAGATAGTTGTTTTGAAGAATATTTGTTGTCAAAGATTGAAAGCGGGAAGATCAAATTCAAAGATTTCTGATGAAAAGCTAAATTTTAAAGAAATTTTCTTTGAAGATAATCTGCTTGAAGCAAACTGAGCAAATTCTGAAGATAATTTCTTTCTGAAGTCTGAAAGAGGTTCGAGATAACCTTGGGGAGATTGTTAAAGAGCATATCTACCATCTTTGGGGAAACTGTTATTTGTTTAAAGAAAAGAAAGAAGAGATTGTTTCAAGCATAAATAGAAGATTGAATTTTCAATGCTAAAGTTCTACAAAGAGGGAGATTACAGTTACTGAGCTTAAAGAGAGAAGATTATATTGCTAAATCTTTGAAAGATGATCTTGAAACCAAATGGGGAGATTGTTAGAGCATAAATATGTTGGATACAAGATCATAGAAGACTGAAGATTGAAGTCAAAGCTAAAGTCAACTCTTAAGCATCAAAGTCAAAGTCTTGTGTAATAAAAGTCAATGTCAAAGTTGTAATTTGTGTTTTTCTTGTGTTGTGCGCGTTTTATTTGTTTGTGCGTTTCAGTGTCGTGAGAGTATAGTGGTGTGCGTGTTTCTGTGTTTGTATAAATAGGAGTGTCATGCGTGTAGTTCAAACAACACAACAGATAGAGTTGTAAGAGTTCCAGAGTTAGAGAGAGAATATTTGAGAACATATGTAATATCGATTTCTATGATTAATACAAAGTGATATTAAATGAAATTGATTGTCATCTAGTCGATTTACATTGTTATCTGGGATAACATGATTAGAACTTGAATTTTGGGATTAACATTGATGATGTCTCAAATGCTAACCCCAAGTCCCTTTTGTTAGCCCCAAAACTGAACCAATGAAAGTATTGAAAATAACTAAGTCTTCATCTAAAGACTTTCAAGGGACATCAGCAAGTCTGTCTCTGAAGTCAGTTCAGAGTCAGTCTGAAGAAAGCAAGTCTGTCTCTGAAGTCAGTTCAGAGACAGTCTCACGGAAAGACATCAGAGAGCCCCTCATCAGAGATCCCACTTCAGAGCTCTGAAGATGTTCACTCTAAATTTCTTGATAAAGAAGAACAGATGACACGTCACCTTGTGATAAGATTTACTTTCTAGAGTAGGTCACTGTTCAAGCATGTCTTGATCTTACCTCTTAGGTAAGATACTGTTCAAGCATGCTTCTATTTGTCAAATAAGTACACTGTTTACTTTATGGTCCTATAAATAGGACCATCACCTTATTGTTCAAAGTGTGCTAAAGAAGTCTTATAACTGATAATATAAGTTGAATATTTTATTCAAAGAATATCTTGTTTATCTATTATTTGCTTTATGAACTGTGATATTTGAATCTCCTTTGATATTAAACTATATTGCTTCCGCTGTTATTACTCTTACTGTTT
Organism: Arctium minus; assembly: GCA_954870635.1. NCBI lineage: Eukaryota > Viridiplantae > Streptophyta > Magnoliopsida > Asterales > Asteraceae > Arctium > Arctium minus. The sequence goes on along the minus strand of OX941080.1, from coordinate 113,063,065 downwards.
ATATCATTGTTGTGAGATTAAATCTGGAATCCAACACCTTTATATAGTAAAAAAGGGTGAATAGTGACTTAAAGGGGTGAATAGTAACTTTTCTAAGCATACCTTCTTTTTTTTCTTCATCCTGCAAGTCTTCTTGGGAAATAAAATCCCTAAGAAGATTTCCAGCCGTTATGTACCACTGTGATGACTTGCCACACTGGTTCGAAACCTGATTTTTAGACTATTTCATGACTTTTTGGATACTTTGGACCAAAGAAAGGGAAAAGGCTCAAATGGGTCTTTAGGATGATAAAAATAAGGAAAAGGTATGAAAAAGAGAGACAAATATCCCTAAGATATGAGGGTTATCAAGAACCCATCGAGAACCTATCGAGAAAGGTCGAGAATCCATTCATTTACTTGTGTTTTTATGTGTGTTAAACCATAACCTACCACATTTATTTTCCATCTAGAACCTATCGATTGATCTATTATATATTTAAGTGTGTAACACCATAGGCTACCACTTTCTGCTTTTATCGAGACGGATCGGTAAGCCATCGAGACCAATCAATAACACATCGAGATCGATTGACAACCAATCGGGACCGATCGATACCAATTGAGACTACTTAATAACCCATCCATTGACTTGGTTTGTGGTTGTGTTAAAATCATAACATAACACTTTCATTTTTCATCGAGACCGATTGAGAACCTATTGATTAATTTATTGTGTGTTTGTTTGGGTAAAACCATAACCTACTACTCTTAACTTTTATCGAGATGAATCGGTACATCTATCAAGACGAATTGGAAACTCATCGATACACCTTCTTTAACACTTTCTTCAACGTCATAAGTACGTAACCTAGCACCATGGTTTTCATCACCGTAAACCAACACCCATCAAGACTGACCGAGAGCCCATCGAGATCGAGTGAGAACCTATCGAGACCGACCGATAATCAATGCATTGACTTGGTGTATGTTATGTGTGTAAAACCATAACCTACCACCTCCATTTTTCATTGAGAACCTATCAATTGATTTATTATGTGTTTGTGTGTGTAAAATCATAGCCTACCACTTTTAGCTTTTTTCGAGACAGGCCAGGAACACAGTTTAGACCAATCAAGAACCCATAAAGACCAATCGAGAACTCATCGAGACCAATCAAGACCAATCAAAAACCCATCTATTGACTTAGTGTGTAGTTGTGTGTGTAAAACCATAACCTACCACCTTCATTTTTCATCGAGACCGATTGAGAACCTGTCGATTGATTTGTTGTCTGCTTGTTTGTATAAAACCATAACCTACCACTTTCAGCTTTTATCAGGATGGTTCGGGAACCTATCGAGACGAATCGAAAACTCATCATCGACAACCCAATAAAGAAAAAAAAACTAGAGTATGTAGAGTTGAAACTGTAGTAAATTCATGATGAATAATATGTATATGCATGATGAATATTGATAGGTGTTAATTTATTAACCCTAAAACATCACTTTTTGTGTCATTTAGGAGTCTTTTATTTTCCCAAATTAGGAATTGAGTCTTTATTCATTTTATTTTACACCCTTTTAGGATATTCTTAGGTTTTGTTTATTTATTTACGATTTGCTGAATTTTAATCTAGTTTTTTACGTTTATTTTTATTTTTGTATTTTCCAGAATTTTCGAGACTCCGGAGAAGCCGTAAAGAAAAGAAAGTGGACTTAAAAGTGGGCTCGCTCTTGGATTTTTGTTGAAGACGATTGGGCTTCAAGGCTTGTATAGCTTCCTGATCATTGGGCCACATTGTTTGGGCTCCCATCAAGACCGAAAGTTTGAAAGGAACGGGATTGGCCCAAAGTCTTGTTACTTGCATTTTCAACCTACCTTGGAGACTAAGTAGTATTTTTTGTATAAATAGGTTGTTAGTGTTATGTTTTTATCATCTATCCTTGGGTCATCTTTTGATTAACTCTTGAACAAGCAATCCTAGGCATCTTCGAATTGTGGCATACATCGGCATTCTCTTAAGTTTATCACTTGTCATTTGGTGATTTCCCTTTTGCAAACATTTAGAAGTAATACAGGTGTTTTGGTTTATAATTCCTTATTTTCATACAAGTGTTAGTTTTTGTAATTTAAATTTCATTTTGCTTCTTGTTTGCTACAAATCAATTTTTGAACTTCAACCATCATCTTAAGGTCGTGGCCTTGCTTATGATCTCCCAACATTGATTTCTAAATTGTTCGGTTACCCATGTTTTGATTACAATTGTTTACTTAAGAATTGTTATTTGGTCCATTTTGCTTTCTCAAATGCTTCTAGTCTTTAAAATTGTGTTTTACTTTTGAATCATTTCTTTTGTAACACGTGGCTAGTAGTAATCTGGTGAAGCAAGCCTCAAGTAATTTCGAAAGTATTCAAGGTTCGTTTGCTTTAATTTCTCTGGTTGCTTTTGATTTTACTTTTAGAACTAAGCCGACATATTTGGCGTTCTTTTGGATTAATTTACTTCTGTGCCAAACGGTGATTTTTCTAAGTAGTAAAATTACTGCTTTCACGTTTTTGCAAGTGTTCTAGTTTTCAAACGAAACTTCCCACACAAGTTACCAAATCTGGCAGCACTCACAGCACATTTACTTTTTACAATTTACTGCTTTATTTACTTTTCCAGTAATTTAATTTCCAGCATTTTCTATTCCCTACAATTTATTTTCAGTCATTTACATTTTCTGCAATTAAAATTTCTGTCTTCACTTCAGATATTAATTACTTGCGCGACAAGTTTTCTTTTCAAACTTCAGTACTTTCACCTTGTTTTCATAATTTTCGATTTCAGTATTTGTTTTTCAGTATTTATTTCTTTTGTGAGAAAAACCAAGCAATGATAGGCTAAAACCTTAGCTTGGGTGCAAGACAGAGTTAGGACCGAGACAGATGAAAAAGTAAAATGGTGTAAAAAATATAGTTTAAAGTATCGTTGAGCATATTTTAGGTAATTAAAGATTACAGATAATTAAGTGACGACTAATTAAATGTATGAAAATGTGTAATCCCTAAAAAGATTATATTAAATGTTAATTCTGGGATAAATGAGACTGCTATAACATCTTTTCACCGGATCATTTGTATCTGTCCTAATGAATCTTTGCACCTTTTGCCTTTTCTCACAACTGAACTTTTCTTAGTGTTAACTTAGACCCGTTAAAAGATTTCTTCGAATTCGCCATCTGAAATTGACTTTTAATTACTGGACTTTTCTGATAGAACTTTCATAGTTTTCCCTGAGGATCGATATCCGGTACTTTGTACCACTATTACTTGTTAAGAGACGATAGTAGGATAAGGTGTATACTTGCACTAAATTCTATTTTAAGTGAATCTCAAAAAGGATTGCAATAATCTTTACAACAAATATTTTGGTGAAATTAATATTTATGATAAATATCATAAAAATATGAATACTAGAGAGTTATTGTATACATGTGATCATACATAAATATTCATGTTGAATAATATGTATATTCATGATGAATAGTATGTATGTTCATAATGAATGTTATAGTGAAAATGTATATTTATGATGAATATCATACTGTTGTATGAATATGAAAAGTTGTTGTATACATGTGAACATATATGAATATTTATGACGAATATTATAATGAAAATGTATAATAATGATGAATATATATTGATATGTGAATATTTAAGAGTTAATGTATACACGTGAACATATATATATATATATATATATATATATTCATGATGACTGTTATAGTGAAAACGTATATTCATGATGAATATCATATTGAGTTATGAATATTAAAGAGTTGTTGTATATACGTTAACGTACATAAATATTCATGATGAATAGTATTTATATTCATTGTTATAGTGAAAATCTATATTAATGATGAATATCATAGTGATTGAAAACTTGTTGAGTACACATGCCTTTAGTGATTTCCATATTCATGATGAATATTTTATTGATCTATGAATATTAAAGAGTTCTTGTATACATGTGAACGTGCTTAAATATTCATGATGAATATTATACAGATACAACATTTAGGTAAAAAAATGATTAAAAAAAATATATATCGAGATTGATGTCAAATCGAAGAGAATGAAATGCTCGTTTTTTATGTAATTTGTTTGAATAAAATATTAATTATTTTTAAGATAATTTAGTTTAAAAATTAAGGGGATAAAAGTTTTTTAATTAAAAAAAAATAAAAAGTCAAATGAGATAGACATGTGATTCAAGTTTGAAATTAATTTCATTTTTGCCCGTAATCACTTGTTAATTAACCATTTTATGTTTTAAACATGATTTAGTTTTCGTAAGTTGATCGATGATCAAAATTTGTTATTTAGTTTACAATGAAAAATTGGTATTTATTTTATCCTAGCCCTAGGGTTGGGTTCCGGTGAGAAGTTGAGTTAATGTGAGAAGCGTGACAAGTGGTTATCAACCATTTGATACACATTAGGATGAGATGCACTAGATCAATCCCCGTATCCAGGACGATTAATGGGTGGGCGTGAGATTAAAAGTGATCAAGGATTCATATCCATTTCTCACGCTTCTCACGTTAACTCAACTTTTCACACGATCTTTCTCATATATATATATATATATATATATATATATAGAGAGAGAGAGAGAGAGGGAGAGAGAGAAAGAGAGCGAGAGGTGCGTTCATACGAGAACATCATCTATTTAAGTAAACACGAGAACAACCGAGTACATACAAAATCATATAGGATTCACGCGACATTGCGCGACCTTTAGGTCACGCTGGACATTGCTCGCGTTCGATTTTTTCAGGTTAATGTAAAATCACATATAATTTTGTTCATGATTTGCTGTTTTTTACAGTTTTCTTGTTTTCTTAAATAGTTAGCATCCTCGTTTGAATCTTCCCATCTCTCTCTCTCTCTCTCTATCTATCTATCTATCTATCTATCTATCTTTCTATATATATATATATATATATATATATATACATAGAGAAAGCATCATGCGAGAAGTTAAACATTTTGCGAGAAGGCAAGAAATGTGATACCATATATGATTACATGACTTGTGGGTGTGTTTAATCATATTTGATTAAACGTCTATGTATTACCAATGTAACATGCGTTTAATCATATATGATTAAATTTGTGTATCATTTATGATATCACACTTCTGACATTTTCACAAAATGTTTAGTTTCTCGTTTGAACTTGCTCTTATATATATATATATATATATATATATATATAATATTGGGATAAAGATAATAATAGAATTTTTTGTTAGGACTCAATAATTATTTTATAATTAAACATGTTTATTAATTGGTTATTAATTAATTATATATATACTATAACTAATTATAAACTTGAAATTTAGGGGATGTTATACTACTAAAAATACCTATACTTAATAAATTATTTATTACCTAAATACGTTATAATATAATATAATTATTTGTTAGAATTTTAAGAGAATGATGGGAGTAGTTGCTTCATATTTTTATGGTGAATCAATCATTAGGTATAGTTGAGAAAATTTAAGGTTAGTTGGATTCTCATTATATCTAAACTTTAGTACAAGAAATATTGAGAAACATGTTACGTTTTGTCACAAAAAAAAATTATTATTGGATTTTGTTACCGTGATTTATAATTCATTGTTATTTTTGTTTTTAAGATTAACTATGTCAAAGAAAATCCATTAAATAAAAGACATTTTGGTTTTTTATCTTTTTAAAATAAATATCTTATGATTTGTTAAATATTGTTCTTTTCGTTCGTGATCTTTTAAAATTAATTTTTACCAACTCCGTTATAGAGTATATTAAATGAGAAGTATTTTTGTTATTTTACTTCTTTTTAACTAATTAATTAATTAACTTTCCCTTTATCTCTTTCTTATCAATTTTTTCTTTTTCATATCAAAAGCAAAAATCATGAGGACACCATCTCCCCACCCAATCTCTGGTGAACCTCCCTCCCCATTTTTCCAATGGTCCCTCTTGTTGTTTAGAGGAAAAACACGAAAAAAAATGAAAATTGAGGAATATTTTTACACATCTTAGGTCAAAAAAATCAAGGGTCATTATGACAATGACATAATTGGAATATTTTATAAAAGAAAGGTATTTTATAAAACAGGACATGTTGCATTAGTGGGTAAATTCGGAATAAAAAAGTGGAATCACACCCCCGCCCTCCTAAATTGTCGCCCGGGGTCTCTAAGAAACCATTTCCTAATGGATCTACCTTCATCAAACAATGCTTATTTCGATTACTCAACGCATTCATAGTGTCGATTACAAAGAATCCTTCCCAATACCCGAATGAAATCCATATTCTTCAACAAATATCTCATCAGTTCGATGAAAGATGAAAGGTAAGGTTTTTAACAAATTTTCAAGGCACCATCTCGTTGTTGAAACAAAGTTCTAATTCAATCTTGTTTTAATTTCTCAAGAGGACCGAGAAGGAGTTCTAGATTGTTGAACAAAAGACCAACAAGGGTTATGAATGACTAACAAGATAGTGGCTTGTACTGATCTTGAAGAAGATAAGTTTCTTCCTTTTCATCATTTTTTGGGATTGTGAATTAAAAAGACGCCACCAACTGTTTGATCAAAATGCAAGAGTGAAAATAAAAGAGTGTTTTCAAATTTATATTTGAAAATTCTATTCAATCATTCATTATTTTTTGTTTTATCTCGTTTATACATATGCCAATGTTTTATGTGCATGGTAACAATATTCAATCATTCATCTTTTGAAAACATGTGTTTCTGGGTTTTAAGCACATATGCATAGGTAAAAAATTTCAGTTACTCTTTTTCCGAGTTTTATCCACATGTGCATAGGTAACAATATTCAATCATTTATCTTTTAAAAATATGTTTTCTCAGTTTTATGCACATGTACATGGTAGCTAATTATCGTGCACTGTACAACGTGGACACAGTACTTCCCAGTGAGGGCACAGGTATATACCACCACTGGGATCAATACAAATAATATAATGGTCGTAAAACCGAGTATCGTTTCCACAGGGACTGACTTACTGAGAAACAGAGATTTTCATGAACTTCTTGCACAAGTTTGGTTGTGAGAAAAATATTTGTTTTGGTGGTTGATTAACGCTAAGAATATGGAATAAAATTTATAATTAAAGAATGGGTATGGGTGTAATCTTTTCTTGAGATGGACGTATTAACAAATGGTTAGGCCTTTTGTAGTACGGAATATCTATAAAAAGCCCGATCTCGAAAGTGAATTTTTAAAGATTGGTCCTACAAAATGCCCATAAAGTGTCCATCGTTACCGACTCTTAATCTTGCCGATTTAACTAAGTTGAAATAAATCAAGTTCTACCGGTACGAAGATTTACACCAAAATCTCTTTGTGATATAAATCTCCTCCGACGTTTGAACCTTAGTAAACCATGCAAAACCCGTATCTCTACGTGATTATCAAAAATTGTGTGTCCCACAATGTGAATAGATCAAGATTATGACAATTAATTTCCAATTGAAAACATTTTTATTGATTTCAGATTGAACGTACAAAGTTTCTCTCTCTAACTCTGGAACACTCACAATACTATGATTCTCTTACACTGAGTTACACATGAGATGCACGCACAACACCATGTCATATCCCTATTTAAACACAAGAGATAAACTCACATGACACTGTTCACGTATAACACAAGAACGCGCAAACAACAAGAAAACATAAAATACAACAATTTGACTTTGACTTTTATTATAGAGACTTTGACTTTAATGCTGAGAGTTGACTTTAGCTTTGACCTTCAGTCTTCAATGATCTTGTATCCAACATATTTATGCTCTAACAATCTCCCCCTTTGGATTCAATATCATCTTCTAAAAGATATAGCAATTCAGTCTCCCCTTTTGTAACAAATTTCTTCTTTAAGCACAAACATTGCAATCTCTCCTTTCTTTGACTGTATTCTTCCCAAGTCTATCTTTAAAAAATATTAACAATCTCCCCCAAATATGATAGAAAAAATGCTCTTCAACAATCTCCCCAAAACTATCACAAAACTCTTTCAGACTTCCAAAAGAAATTATCTTCAGAGTTAGCTCGGATTGCTTTAGCAATGTAACCATCAAAGAAAATTTCTGTAAAAAATCTCAACACATCTCCAGAAATCTTCACCTTTGCATCCTTCTTTCACAACTATCCTTTGATCTCAAACAATTCTTTATCTTTGAAATTTCTGACTCAGACATTTCTTTAATTCATCTCCCCCTTTTTTATGAATAGAGCATCTATAGCATCAAAACTTTCACAAGAAATGTCCTTATATGTTCTGACTACTGATCTTTCATACTGAGCCTCTAATACGGTGCTAATTCGAATAATGTATTCATCTAGATCTTTTCAAATCCAGACAAATTAGTAGTGTAACACATGAATCAACAAATGAATCAGTTAAAAGGCCTGTCAGTAATACTAAGTCACTGTGTGTAACGAATACACATTGGAAATGAGCTTTTGTTATGTTCACTCCCCAGGGCTTATATTCAATCATCGAAACACCACGAAGGAAATTTCTATGAACGTTGTTACAAGAAAACAAATTCCTTGTGCGTTCGTGCAAGTGTAGAAAGAATTCAGCATATGATGATTGCTTTTATAAAAGGCTCAACATTATGTAAACCACTGAGACAACAGTAGATAACCACAGACTCAATGTGCATAATTGAAGTGCGAAGGTGGGGTAGACTTCCTTCTTTTTCAATATCCAGATTTTCCAAATGAAAACCAGATAGATTATATGCTGCGTCCCCAGAAAAATATGAAACATTTTCTTGTTGAGAAGAAAATGAGTAGTTGGTGGGGTTTTTATCAAGAGTTGGCATGTGCTATTTTCCTATTTCAAGAATGTTCAGGAAGAATTGTGAAACATTAGTAATGTGGTTGCCCGGCTTAGAAAGTAGTTGGTGCAGAGTTTGATATTCTTTTACTCTGATCTCACACCCTCTTTCTTTTTATCATTGAACGCACATCTAACCAAACTCTCATTTACATTTTACCTCGTCACACAACCCACAATCATTTCTTTTTGACTCCTCACACTCAATCACTATGGATTAACTTCTTGGGTAGGAAACACTGGTTATCGTGAATCCATAGAAGTTTCATTTAAAAACTAGCACAATAAAACCCATATTTTCCTATAAAGCATATGTTGTTCAAAATGGTTTAACTTGAACAGTTAAAGCGCAAATACAAGTCAAATGTTTGTATGCTCAGAATATAATCATGAAGATATGAGCATTTTAAACATTGAAGATATTTCAAACAAGTAAATTGAATGAATGAACATGAATGCAAGAGACTAGTTTGAAAATCTCACATTATATGAAATGATCAGAATCAAATGATATATCTATTAAAGCTTGGGTCAAGAATAATTGAATGTTATCTATACGAACCAATATATAGACATTCTTGAAATGACGTTCAGAAATGAAATCAAGCTCAAATTCTGAATAACAAGCGGGGTGTCTTACCATCGAAAAATTGGTTACAATTTAGAGACATGGTAAGAACAAAGTTAACAAAAAAAATTAAACCGGTGTGTGTGAATACTTGAAAGTATATGGAAAAGACAATATACAAGTATTTATCTTGGGAAACACACGGTTTGTTAATCGTTTAAGCACAACTAAAAATGAAAACATTTAAAATCTCACTTCCAATTCATGAAATCTATTTAAGAATCGGGAAGTGGTTTGAACATTTAAGAATATGTTTTCTATGATTGAAAGTCGTCCTTCTTTCAACCATATATGAGATTAAGATAAGAAATTTAACCTTTGTTGTTCAGTCTTTAAATCTCATGAAGTCGAGCTTAAAGTCATAATGATATGATCTTGATAGCTTCTCTCAATCTGCAAAAGTCTCAAAGTCATGTCAAAGCAACTTTATTCACAAATTTATTTAAAAAAATAAAATGACATAAAGCAGTAAAACATTGAATGTACGAGTTCTGATCTGAAGTAATCAGAAGTCATATTTATTACTCCCCCTGAAAATATGCATCTGAAATTTATCAGTAAAAGGCACATGATAGAGATCTACAACTCCTTCTGAAGTTTAGTTCGTCATATCTTCCGAATACATATTTCCAAAAACATATGTACTCCCCCTTGAAGGTTGATTTCCTCATCTGAGTATCGGAGTACATCCTCATATCAGCCCGAGAGTAGCATCTCTTTTTCATCGTTGAAGTACGAGTCCTAAACTGTTGTGTTTAAAAATCAAACTCCGTTGAAGTACGGGTCCTGAACTGATTTATTCAGAAGACTTGCATCGGTTCTCTTACTCCCCCTTGACTTGAGGTGCCTGCAACACAAAATCATCTTTTAGCTTTGGTACCCACTGGTATTTGGGTCCATGTTTGTGAGTTGCAGTTCTAATAGGAGTAATCGAGTAAGAACCATACCAGTAATGATCACTAGCTTTATGAACAAAATCATAAGTACAACAATAAGAACAATACTTTTTCTTAGACAACCTGATCAATTGATCTCTCGAGTAAGTGAGATCAGGTTTACCTTTTAGCACTTTGTTCTTCTTGGCTGTTGATGCATGTACAAATGATTTGTTACTCTTCTTTTCTTCTTTATTTCCTTTCTTTTTTTCCTTCTTCTCTTCTTCATCTACTGGTTTTACTCTCCATACCAATTTCTCTTCATTATATCTTCTTCTTCTATGTGTACCTGAACTATCTATTTTCCAATCATAGAAAATGTTAGTTGTACGAATCTGATCAAATGAATTGATTGACCTTCTTGAAGAAACAGTTTTCATATGTGAGCTTGAGGTTGTATTGTTAGAACCAACTGAACTATTTCTAGGTATGTGGATTTGTGACTCTGGAGTCTTTTGCTCAGTCACCACAACCTTTGAAATAATATCTTTAAGCTCTTTAATCTTTGAAGAGTAACTGTCTCTTTCCTGGACAAGCAGGTCAATCTCTTTCTTGAATTCAGACTTCGCTTTCTGCTCTTTCAGTGCACTTGTAGACAGTTCAGATAGCTTCTCAGTAAGCTTCTTGATCTCTGTCTCAAAGATATTTCTTTCTTCTTCAAAGTCCTTTTCCACATTCTTTCTTCCATCAGATATTTCTTTAAAAAATCCAACATTCTTTTGCTCAATTAACTTCTTTTCTTTTGCAAACTTCTCTCATTCAAGAATAATTACTTTCTCAAAGTCTAAGATCTGTTGAGAAAGCTTTATACATTTCAGCTCAACTGCTTTCTTCTCTTCAGCACTTTTTCTGGAAGAATCTGAAAATTTCTTAGCAAACTCTTTCTTCTCACTCTCAAAATCATCTTTTTCTTTGACCATCTTTTGTTCCAAATCAAATATTTTCTTTCGAAGCTCAGCATTAGCATCTTCCAGATTATTTACCTTCTCCTCATTCTGATCAATAGATGCTTCTTGCTGGATTTGGATAATTTGATCTTCCAAGTCAAAGTTTTTTCTTTTCAGCTCAGTGTTTTCAACTTCCAGACTCAGTATCTTTTCATCATTCAGCCCACAAATCTGTTTCAAAAGATCTTCATTTAACATCTTTAACGCACTAACTTCTTCTCTCAGTATCTTCCTTTCATTATTATATCTCTTTGACCTCTTTGAATAGAACTCAACTGATGAAGCAAGATTTTTGTTCTCTAATTCGAGCTTGTGAATCTTTTGTTCATCATCATCAGAAAAATATCCCATCTTGAATTATCTGTTACAAAAAGAAACATGAAATGATCGTTAGAAATTCAGAAACTTTGATCACAATTAGAACTTTGTCCCCCTCCGCAGACTTAGCACGGGGGTCCCGCTATTAATTTTGACAATTAAAGGCCATATTACAGTTTGCAAAAATTTGATCAAATCTGGAAAAACTTAGAAAAATTCTTAGTATGGAACTCGCATAACAAAGGATACAAACTTCGCGCAAAAACAGTAACTTGCACGTTTGAACTTCGAGCATAAAGAATGATCTCAGAACAAACTTCGCGCAAACAATGATGTGCGAGTTTGAGCTTCGCGCACGTTGAAGGATGCGAGTTCTGAGGTCCGCGCAAGCAGGCTCGTGCGAGTTCTTGCTTCGCGCAGGTAACTACGTGCGAGTTCTATCACTTTGCGCAAAACACTTCTCGCAATCAGCCTGAGCGTTCTGGACTTAAAATTTTTTGAAAATACACTTCGCGCTAAATGCAAACGCGCACAATGAGTACTTCTCTCAAAATGCACTTCGCACACAACAATACTTCTTGCATGTCACTGTTCACGCACAACAAAGAAAATGAATAGTAAAAACACGCATACAATGCTTTGCGCGTTTCTACTTCGCGCATGACACAACTTGCGAGTTCTTCATTTCTTTACTTGATCTTTTGACGTGTGATTTCTTCAACTTTGAAGGCCTTTGAGAGTTCTTTACCTTGTGAGTTCTTCACTAGCGAGTTCCTTAGATCTAGCGAGTTCTTCAGATGCACAGTTCCAAAAAATTGAAATTTGTACAGATTTCGATCAAACCATCGTCAATTGATCTAAGATTGTACACGAATTTTCTAAATCATAATTCGAATCAATTATAAGCAATTAATTTCAATCTAAAACATCGAAATTTCAGATTCGATCTTGATATAGTAAACTTCAAAAACTCAAACTAAATTCGCAAAAATCCAAAAATTCACACGATTCTGATGTGAATTATGATAATCAATACACATAAGACTTGTTCTATACATGAAATCGACTACAATGATACCAAACATAGATAAAAAATATCACTATAACAACAAATTCGACTCTAAACAGTGTTCTTGTGCGAGTTTTTGAAAAATCGACCCAAATCTTGAAAATCAATCCATTTTCTGAATTTCCTCTGCTCTGATACCAATTGTTATTCCCAGATTTCAAGTTCTAATTATACAAAATCAATCAAGATGATCAATTCGTGTAATCACATGTCATTGAAATTAATCAAATTACAATTCTCATTTTCTCTCTCTACATTCAATCTCTTTCTAGAATGATATGTGTAAATTAACCTCTTCTCTAATTAGCTCACTTATAATGAATGTTACTACTACTGATTGCAAAGACTCAAACCTATTTATACCAAGCAACAAATCTATTAAAGAAAGCTACAAGTTTACAAAAACAAATACAAAGAAATTAACTTTGACTTATTACAATTGACCTTGACTTTGCTTGAGTGTTGACTTTGAGGCTTTGACTTCTTGAACCTTTATCTTCAAACTTTATGATCTTGAATCCAACATATTTATGCTCTAACAAAAACTTTTTCAAATCTTTGTGTATCCCTTAAGCCGTATTTCGAATCCGCCCCTCTCGAGGTCAAGATCTAATATTAACACTTCAAAGTGATCGACTTATCAGCGTTGAGTTTAAGTCTCGACTTAAGTGACCAAGCTTAAGAGCTAGTAACGATGGCCACACCCAAGTGTTGCCTACTAGTCTAAAGTTGGCTCACACCCATACCAAAAAGATGGTTAGCTCATAATAATAATAAAAGACATATGAATAATAAAAGACATAAAGTAAGAAAGGAAATACTTGTTAAACTACTTGCATAAAATTAAAGTGAAGTTACAGACATGCCCACAGTGGGAAGCTGTGGGCAGAAACTAAAATACGAGAAATTAAATGCTGAAAATTAAACGCTAACTACATCCACTCTTTAAATCTTTCAGGGAGAGAGTTTGGAGATGGAGATTGTTGATGATCTTAAATGCTTAGAAACGTTACCGTTTATAATGAAAATGAATCCTATTACCCAATGGGTAATACCCAAAATCTAATGGATAAAAGTCTAATACCCAATGGGTAAAATAGTACAATGATTGCAAAGATTCCTCACGATGAATTCCAGCTAATATCCACCTTATTGCAGCTAATATCCATCTTATTGCAACTAATATCCATCTTATTGCACCATTAACCATTGGATAATAGTACAAAGCTTTTATTACCCAATGGGTCTTCGGGTGCCCTCGGTGGGCAGACTGTGCCCACAGTCCCACAAAAACGTTAATTCTTGACAAAACTGCATCCTTTGGTGTTTTCATCTTATTTGCAAACTTTAAGGACCAACAGAAGGAGATAGAAGCAAAAGAAGGTAGAACGTGAAATAAACCGAAAGAAAAAAGTAACAAATAACACTAAAAAATGAGGGTTATCAATGCATAAGTAACAATATTCAAATATTTTTTTCCTAGGTTTTATGCACATGTGCATATGTACTATTTGTTGGTCTCAACCATTTGATTTGATGATTACACAAATATATCCAAAGAAACACTTGGAAATGTTTTAGGATTTTGTCTATAATCCCATTTACAAACTCTAAGAAGTTCATGTCTATAATCGGATGGGATCTGATATCTGCTAGATCCGGAATGTATAAGTATCTAAAATACATAAATCTCAGATACTTATCAAATCGCAATCCCATGGAATATGAGAAGTTCAAGAATCCAAAATGAGTTATGGAATTGGTTCATTATTAGGATTTGAATCATATTTCTGGTCCTAAAAGTCTTTTTAGGATCCGATGTATTGTAATTTTGCTGGATCCGAAGTAGATACCAAGGGTATCTAGTTGGCTATGATGACACGATTGCTGATGAACCAATGACCTACCGACAGGCTATGTCAGGCACAAAATTTGATAAATGGCATGATGCCATGAATGACGAAATTCAATCCATGTCGAGTAACCAAGTATGGGATTTGGTATATGCACCCAAAGGTTGCTAAGTCTCTAGGAGCAAATGGATTTTCAAGAAGAAAACTGACATGGATGAGATCGTGCATACAATCAAGGCTATGTTGGTAACGAAAGGGTTCACTCAGATATAAGATCTGATTATGATGAAACCTTTTTTCCAATAGCCATGATTAAATCCATTAAGATATTTCTTGCTATTATTGCATATCATGATTATGAGCTACGACAGATGGATGTTAAAACCACGTTCCATTATGGAATTTTGAGAGAGGATGTGTACATTGTACAACCAGTAGGTTTTGAGCATCCCAATCATCCTAATAAGTTATTCAAGTTACAAAGGTTCATTTATGGACTAAAGAAAGCGTCTTGAAGTTGGAATCTTTGGTTCATTGAGAAAATCAAAGAATTTGATTTCATAAAGGACGAAGATAAGCCTTGTGTATACAAGAAGGCCAGTTGGAGCATTGTTGTCTTCCTAGTCTTATATGTTGATGACATATTGATCATCGGAAATGACAAACCAACACCGGAAAATGTAAAAGTATGGCTAGGGAAATATTTCACAATGAAAGATTTAGGAGATGTTGTTTATCCTTGGAATTAAGATCTACCGTGATATATCAAAGCGCTTAATTGGATTAAGCCAAAGTATGTACGTTGACAAGGTTTTGAAACTCTTCAAGATGGAGGGTTCCAAGAGGGGTAACTTTTCGATGGTACACGACGTGCATTTGTGCAAGATTAAATGTCCTTCTACTAAAGATGATATGGATCGCATGACGGGTGTTCCTATGCTACGACTATATGATCCATAATGTATGACATGATATGTAGTAGACATGACATGTCGTATGATTTAATCATGACAAGTAGATATTAGTCAAACCCAGGTGATGCTCACTGGGTGGCAGTGAAGAATTGATCCAAAATCTCTCAGTGATTTGATGATGAACCTTTACTTAGTGAAAATTACATTAACTGTCATAGACTAAGTCCTTCAGCATCAACGATTGTTCACTGAGTTTGTTCAGTGATCGCTGAGTGCTTTATTAGGTAAACAGTTCTTTATGTAATCCTTAAAGAGAAGTTTCACACTGAAAGGAAACCTTAGCAGAAGTCGAAGACCAAACTGATGATAAAGAAAAATCTACTCATGATCTGATGCAGGATTCAATGACATCAAGACTTGTCTATTAAGTGTGAAAAATCTGACCATGATTTTATAAACGTTGAAAATGCTAATCAGCAAAAGCTGAAGACACTCATCAGTGAATAGTTGATCAAGAATCGTGTTACACAAGATTTGTTTGTCTTATCCTCTTGCATATATAGTACAATAGTACAATAGCAGACCCACTTTTTTCTATATTCATACAAACTCCCTCTTTTTCCACTATTCATCACACGGCTAAAAGCATGGCTTGGATAAAGTCAAATCCATGCAACCAATCCCTAATGAACACGTAGAATATACCTTCTTCCTTGCATTAATTGCGTAGGGTATAAATAGAAATGAAAACCCTCCTCTCCAATGAACCCTCTCTCCCTTGTATCTTTGAAGAAATATATTCTTCAAAACCCTTTTTATCTTTTTTTTGAAAAAAACATAGTAATTCTCAAGATTGTTTAGAATAGGTTTACCTTTCTATTTCTGCAACAATCTGTAAATTCTATTTTTGATTTTTTTATAAGCAACAAACAAATTTAAAAAGTAACTTTTGTGTTTGTATTCAACCCCCCTTCTACAAACTTAAACCCTTGTAGAACCCTTATTGGGACTAATAAGAATATCTTCAAAAACTTGAGAAGGACTAAGGATATGTTTCTACTGTATGGTGGCACAGAAAGAGATCTACGTATTTGAGGATACACATATGCTAACTTTTAAACTAACTGTGATGACTTCTAGTCTCAATCAGGTTTTGTTTTTACATTGAATGAAGGTGTAATGAGCTAGAATAGCTTCAAATAAAGCATAATTGCGGACTCCACTACAAAGTTAGAATACATGGCGGCTTCTTATGCTAGGAACGAGGTTGTATGGATGAAGAAGTTCATTACGAACCTTGGTATAATTTCCAACATATGCAACTCTGTTGAAATTTACTACGATGATGAGGGTGCTATAACACAGACAAAGGAACTAAGGTCTCACCAGCTACCCCAAGCATATTCCAAGGAAGTACCATCTCATTCAAGAGATGATCAATAGAGAGCATGTGAGGATTTACATAGTTTGATCGAAAGATAATCCAACAGATTCATTCATAAAATCTATAAGTCAAAGCAAGTATGAGTTATTACATTAATTCCATTGTGTTCTATATTAACATGTTTAAATCCTTAAATAATATAATATTGTTTAGAAGTATCCATGATCAATTGTTACTAGGGAACTGGTAACAATTTAAGGTCATTGTGAAGTCTGGTCATGGTCCAAATTGGACCTACATGGGGTGCAACTAAAGTCACATGCACTTGTTGGGGACAAATGTTGGATAGACCTAATCTCAAGATCACTTCATAGATCGGCATCATAAAGTGAATCTTGAAATGGTGGATATTCTCTTATCCTTAGACCTGATATATGCATTAGGACCTCATGCATAAGGAGTGTCGTGATTTAATATATGCCTAACATTCCCTTTTAAGTGGTGATCATAAGGGCTTGATTAGGCATAATGTAACACCCGTAATTTCAGGATTTATCCTCGACGGTGTTGCGAGAGTCGGTTGACTTTTAGAACGTAAAGGTATCGGGAAATCAAGTAAGTTTCATAATGGAATCATCGGGAATCGAATCAAGTGCGAAAGACGCAGGAAAATGGGATTTTGGGTTGTCGCGGGTTGCTACGCGACTTACGGTCGCGGCACAAGCCGCGTAACTCACTCGAAGTGAGTTTTCAGGAAACGGGTGACTTGCGCCACGACTTGCATGTCATGGCATAAGTCGCGGGGTCTGTCTGATGGTTTTTAGTCGCGATTTTAGGGCCTCAAACCTCATTTCTCTCATGTCTTCTTCTTCCTAAAGCCGTTTGGAGCGATTCTTGAACTTAGGGTTCGTCTTTTGGAGCTTTTCAAGTAGAGAAGGAAGTAGATTGAAGTTATTGGGTGAATCCAAGAGTTTATAACCAAGGTAATGTACCTATCTTTCCATCTATAAAGTTAGGATTTGGTGTTCTTAACCTTGTTGTGCATTTCTAGGGTTTGATATGCCTTTGTGAATGTTTGTGGTAGTGGATCTATAGAGAGCTTGGAGCTAGTGTAAGGATCCAATATCTCCTCTTCAAAGGAACTCAAGGTTGTGGGTAAAACCTAGATTTAGCCTAAATCTAGCAAGGTGGGTTCAAGTTGATTTGTGAAAACGGTGTACATGCCAAAATGATTATTTTAAAGTGTTTTGTATCTTACATGAAATTGTTAAATGCTGACCAGTTTGATTATTTTGAAAGTGTTTAACTTTACAAACTTATATAGCACATATTCTTATGATTTTTGGGCATTTTGATAATGAGTCATAAATGGGTGTGTTTGGTAAGCTATTTCATAAATGATATTATTTGGTTAAAAAGGGCATTTTAATGTTTGTTTGGGTAAAAGGTTTAATTTTTTGTTATGGGACATTTTGAAAGGATAAAGATTCTAAATTTATGTGGAAAACCTTTTGTCCCGACTTAAACGGCGTTGGAGTCCATTCAAGTATTTTGGTGTGAGTGAGTTCATGGTATGGATCGGGTACGTTTGTTATTTGAAAAATGTTAATCATTAATCAAAAAGAGATTTTGAGTATTTTGGCTTGATGTCGTTTAAAGGAGTATTGAGGACACTTGTCCGGTTTTATATGGCTCAATGTGGGGTCCAGTTATGACGTACGTACAAATGCGCCATGTTGCGTATTGATGTTGATTTCGGGCTCGAGTGCTTTGTTCATTCATGTTTAACCCGGTAAGGTTAGACTGTGTTGCATTGGATCCATAGGCACGTAGTCAGTCTGTTTTGGATGGTCGATTGGGTATTGTTGGGTGATGACCTTCATTATCCATGTTTTATGACCGGAAACTTTACAAGCGATCGCTAGGAGGGTTGAGTCTGTTAGTGCTGCCGGGACGTTAGGCACTAGGACCTCCGCCGCTTGAAGTAATTCCTGGGACATGTAGTCTTTAAGTGTGTCGGGCCTTTGGGGTGGGATTCTTCGGAAGATCCATCAAGCGTCAACTGACTTGGGGTGACACTTGTAAAGAAGTCGTAGGGAGACCTGGCTGTGATGTCGTGATGTGTCATGCGATTAACGTTGTATGGGTGGTATACTTTTGTGTTTCCTCCACTCTCAACGGATACGGGTATCCCCCGTTGTCGGCTATCAATAATTTAAATAGAAAGATGTTTTATTTTAGTGTCATTTGTTCTATATGGTCGACAATGAATGAGGACCTTAATATTGGACCTTCCTCTTCGTATATTAAGGTTTGAATGAAATATGTCATCCCCATGTTTTGGTATTTAGATTCCTTTTGATGTGGTCGCGTGAGTTTTGGGCCTAGTGTCGGTGTTTTCGGACGTACGATATATATAGTTTTGAAGTTGATTTTTGGATGTTTTGGAATATAACGTTTTATCCACGTTTCTTAAATGGGAGTCGGTTCACATGTAGGTTTCGAGTTAATTTAAGTTGCAATAAATTTATAAAGCATGTTTGAAATAAGGTGTCTATCTTTGAAAGCGCATGACATTGAAAAGAGTTGTTTCTATGTTTTAAAGTGCATCAATTGAAAGATCATGTTTTAAGAGAAGTCTGTCTTTTAAAAGTATTTACTCATGTTAAAACTCTTGAGCTCACTAGGCGTTAAGCCTAACTTTTTTATTTGTCGGCATGTGCATCATATTCCAGTTGGGGGTATGGTTCTAGCAGTATTGAAGAGGTGTGCATTAGTGTTTGCAAGTGTAAGGGTTTGGTGAAATCTTCCGCAGTTTGGAGATAGTGACTGTTATTGGGTTTTAGTAGCACCCGTCCTTATTATAGACTGTATGTATAGAATGAATGTGTGTATTAAGGTTGAATCTTAAATTGTGATTGTAGATGAATCATTTATCGATGTAATTAGAAAATTTTAAATTAATTGCTATTTCCAGATTTGAGGGTGTTACACATAATGTGAATTGTGTAGGAGTCATGTACAAGCAATATAGAATTTGCTCCTCTCATGACATAGAAATCTCTAGGCCCTCGATGATATGAATTGATAAATGTGTGGCCACACACAAGTAGATTGGTTAAACAAATAGTACTTGTTACTCCATAAATATTGGGATCGGGAAATATAAGCATTGAACATATAAGGATGAGTCTGATATATGCCTTGAGTTTCGTATGAGATATTTTGTTGCAAAGGGATGAGAAATGATCTATTCATGCCATTGATGGGATGCTTTGAAACACATCTTCATTTGGCTTTAAGGGCGGTGGCATGTTGCTAGACACACAACCACTATTTGTATTATTATGTGTTGTGTGCAAGTGGGAGACTGAAACTTTTTCATATGCTCACATCACATATAAATACTGCTGAAGTCAAATGGATCTATGAGGGTCGCACACAAAGAGTTTATATGCTTTGAACTTGATCATGGTTGATCATGAACCATGTTAAATTATATTGCAGATTGTGATATTAATAAAGTGTAATTATTATTTTAGTAGAATAATAATTAATAACTTGTGTGTGCAAAATGTAATTATGATAATTACATCAAATTGAGAATTATTTGGGCTGATAAATAATTAATTAAATATCATTTATAGCCCAAATTCATTTAGCAATAGGCCTGGCCCAAATTAGGAAAACATGGGTATTTAAACATAATGATAATTAGGTTTAGGGTAAGGAAAAAGAAGAAAAAATCTCCTGCACCCTTCTGGCCGTGGTCGATGCGCGCGCACACACACACACACAAAAGAAGAACTTTTCAATTGTGTGTTTCTGGTTTAAAGGGCTAACAACCATTCAGATGAAGTAGTCTCACGTTTCGATCCCGCTAAAGGCAACCTATGTTTGTTTCTCATGCTTCAGAATTCCGGCAATCAACCTTTGAAGTATTTTTCTAACACCCTATAGTTGTGTTTTGGTGTCTTATTATGCAAACGTTAGATTAAGACTGATTGGGGTTTTATGAATCCTTGTTATTTCATGCTTTTATGTTTTTCTGCTGCATTTTGGATAAAACTCTAAAATTCATTCACATGTGCTCGCAACCTAGAAACCGAAAGACGGTGAATATGGTGATTTATTCACATGTGCTTGTGTCAAGATCGAAAAATTCTAATAAAGAATTTAATTAACACACTCAGAAACAATGTTAAAGAAGTTGCGGAAAAACACTTTAACACTCAATCAATGAAACAGTACTTAAATGCAAATCACAAGTTATATTGATTAACTTAATCATTACAAACTCAACCTCAATCTGTTGAACAGACTCAACAGACGTTCAATACTTCTCTATTGAAAGGACTTCTAAGAACCTTGAGGTTAATTCTCTCTAAAACAAACTTATATTGAAAACTCTATCAATGTATGTCTCTCTATCAAGGACTTCTAGACTATATATACAGAATTAATTACAAGATAATTATCAAAACAATATTGATCTTCATTCCATAATTATCTTCATCTCTATCTCCAGCTCCTATTCTTTCTCTTCAAGCATTTTCTTCATAAGCAGTATTAACTTCATCCTTATCCAACAACATTAACATCATCAGCAGTATTATCATGGTTGCAGTATTAACCTTTCACTTGCAGTAGTAATCTTCAACCAGTACTAACTACTAGCAGTACTAACTCTCCAAGCAGTACTAACTATTAAAGTAGCAACACTAACTCTTCAAGCAGTATTAATTCTACTAGCAGTAGTAATATTTCATCTTGCAGTAGTAATACCTTTCAAGTAGCATCAGTATTCATCCTTAGCATATTCAGACCCAACAATCTCCCCCTAACTTAACTTTTCAAAATGAGAAGTTAAGTTCTTCAGTATAGGGTCTTCATGATGCTTTCAACACTTCAGCTTAATTTCCCAGATTTGGATCCAATCCCAGACTTTGATTAATTGTCCTTCTAATCACAATTCTGGCCATTTCTGATCCTTTAGCACATACCAGTTTGGATTTCAACATCCCTTCCAACTTAGCTTTGCTATGGTCATAGATCTTGTCAACCAAGTAGTACTCATGGCAGCTTTTGTCAATTGTGATCATATAGACACCATAGTTTTCAAATAACATCCAATGATCAATCTTTTTGAATCCATACTCATGATGTAAGTCTTTGATCCTGTACTTCACTCTTTCAGGCTCAAACATCATGCATAAGTATTCCATGGCAATCTTGATTAAGCTCATTTCAGTCCCTTGCAATACAGACTCATACAGCTTTATTCCAACTTTGTACATTTCCTCCAAGTCAACTCTGGAACAACTTCTAATCACCTTTCCCCAAGTTGCATAAACCTCAAACTGATCACCCATTCTTTTGAATCTGAAATATTCTTTTCTGTTGTCCTTTAGAATATCCCAAAAGATAATTTCTGGTGCTTTCATGGAGATAGGGTCAGCTTGCACTGATTCTTCATTTGTCAAAGTCATGTACAAATGGAATTGCTCATTGGATTGTTGATTGGACTGCTCTTGATTTTGCTCTGGCTCTGCTGAAGGTTCTGCTCTTGCACTTTCAATCTCCTTTTCAACTTCTTCAATTCTTGACCTCTTTGCCTTAGGCTTGGTAGCAATAGATTTCTTTCTTTTTATAGCTCCAATCTGTTTAGCCAAAGTCTCTTCTTGCTTAGCTTCTGTCTTTTCTTTGACAGGAGTGCCTTCTTCACTGTCAGGGAAGGGTTGTTGTATGTTAAGGTCATGCCTTTCTTTCATCTTTCTTTCAACCTCTACCCTTTGAATGAAATCCCCTTGTAATTTGGCCATCTCCTTCTTATACAGTTCTTCTATTCTACCATAAGACATGTTGGTAAACATCCTTTCTTTGACTCCAACAGACCCTTTTAGAAAGTTGATCATCTTTCTTCTTTCTTGATTGGCCAGAAATGTCTTTGAAGGTTGTCTTTGTCTTGTCTTTAATGTCAGCCTTTGCCTTGAAGCCTTCTTTGTAATTTTCTTAGCAGCAACAGTCTTTAAACTCCTTTGAAATTCTTCATTAAGCTTTGTAGATAACTCCAAAGCAATCTCTCTGTCTTTTGCAGATTGGATTTCTTCTTCCTTTTCCATTTCTTCTTTCAGTTTCTTTGCCAACTCTTCATCCAAATCAATCTGTTTCAGCTTCTTCATTGGTTTCTCAGACGCACCCACTTTGTCTTTCCCTTTCTTTTTGATCTCTTCCTCACTGATCTTTTTCTTTATCTGTTCTAATTCTCCTTCTTTAATGACCACTCCCTTAGCCTTTTGAGTGGCCTTGGGAGTGTCATTCTTTGCCTTTACAAGAGTTTCTGCAATTGCTATTTCCTCTACAGACATACCTGTTTCAGCTGCAACTTTATCTGTTTCTACTGTTGTTGTTACTACTTCTGGTGTAGTTACTGCTGCTGATGTAGTTTCTACTTCTTTTGTTGTTTCTGCTTCTGCACCAATATCCCCCTCAAAATGAGATTCCATTCTAACAGAGCTTTGCTTTTCAAATTCAGTTTGACTCTCCCCCTTTTTGGAAGCATCATGAGGAATGCTTCTTTTCTTCAATACAAACTGCTTTCTCTTCTTTTTCTATACCAACCTCCGAACCATCTTCTTTAATTTGCTTATCTGCACTTGTTGTGAAAGAATCACCAGTTTCATCTCCTTTATTTCTGCACCCTGTTTGAGTACATCCAGATTGACATTTGCAATAGTTTCCATCAATTCCTCATAGTTATATCTATCCTCACCTCCTTTAGGTGTGTTTACCACCCTGGAAGGATCCTTGGAAGTTTTAGTAGGAGTCTTCTGCCTAGCAGAAGCACCCTCTACCCCCTTGGTTTCTTGGCACCTGGGACCTTTGGATGATTGATCACCCAAAGTTTTCGTGGGGAAGGTCTTAAAGATGTTCACACTGTCCTGCCCTGCACTTTGTGCAAAGTCAGTAGTGTGAGTCTCACTGCCCACATGCTCATCCTTCTCCTTATAGAGCACCTTCTGGGGGTTGGGAGACACCCCTATGGTTTCCCTTTCGATATTCTCTAATGGAGAATGCTCCATTAGAGGGCTTGAAGGCTTTGGGGGTGAAGATACAAGAAGCGAAGGAGCCTTCTGTACCTTTTTCCTGATATATGTTTTGGTGATGGGGGATTTGGGCTTGACAATAGGGATCTGAGGAATATTAACAGAATGGAATGGTGTGGGTAGGTCATCAGTTGGGTGGTCAGATGTGGGCTGTGACCCTGATGCCTCACCATGGGAATGAGACACACCCATCATTGTAGAGAACAATAGAGTGTCTTGTCCAGAAAAGTCCTTGGAAGGCCTTTTCATGTTTGAGAACACCTTCCCTTTGGGAGGTTTTGGTACATACACCTCTTCAAGAGAGGGTAGATCCGTCAATTCCTTTAGTAGAATCTCTTGTACAAACCTAGGATACATATAAAATCTCTTTGTTTTGGTTTTGGTATCCAAGTTTGACAGTAAATCATTTAAAATCATTTGAGAGAAATTAAGCTTTCTAGAGGTCGTTAAGAAGACCAAAGCATAGGCTATGGTGCTGCTGAACTCACTCCAGCCAGTTATTTTTCTTGAAATGCAGTGTTGTAGGGTATGAACAAAAAATCTCCACTGAGGTGAAAATCTGTTCTTGAAAAACTTATATACGTCAGTGGGACCTTCATACCCCATACGACTAAGAACTTGGAAGAGATCTTCCTTAGGAAGAGAGGTAATACCTGAGGCATCATCTAAGCGTATATGGATGCGAATACACTCTTCTGAGATGGTCAGGGGTTTATCACACCCTTGTTTTGATGATCTGAGTTCCATCTTCAGTGTGGATGGTAGCATTTGCCCAAAATTGTCGTAGATGTTCCACACAGATTGTGGGATTGACAGTGAGGGCATAGGCAATGTGAGACGATTTGAGGAAATCCACAATCTGATGAAAACCTTCAGCCTGTTTGGGTTTTTGTAGCATAGTAATCTCATTGTGTTCATCAAAGAATTCTAGTCCTGCCATTGTTCTGATTGATTCTAGGGTTCGAATCGCAACTAGGGTGTACACTGGTGAGTAAGAAATCGAGAGAGAGAGAGAGAGAGAGAGAAAGAGAAGCAATGGAAGTTCAAAGAGCCGTTTGTATTTTGGCGGTCACAACGGGGTATTTATAGGTGGAGGGTTTCAGTTAGAAGCAGTACTAAGTACCCTAGCAGTATTAACCAGCCCGCAGTATTAACTCAGAATAGCAGTAGTAACACATACTGGCAGTACTAACACAGACTAGCAGTATTAACACATACTAGCAGTATTAACACCTACCAGCAGTAGTAACACTGATTAGCAGTATAAATAAAGCAAGCAGTAGTAACTTTGCACTGGCAGTATAAACTACCTAGCAGTAGTAACCATACTTAACTATTTTTGGACTGTTATCATGAGTAATATAGAGAGCAGTATTAACTGAACTAGAAGTGCCAAGTATTCAATTTAAGCAATCTAAAACACTTAAACACACAAGGTTAGCAGCACCATGCACAATACAATATGAGAAAGTAGACAGGAAGGAATCTATACAGAAATGGTACATAAAGCAGAACAAAGGAGGCTTATTCAGTGTTTATCATGCCCACACTTGTGACCAAGAATGTGAATCTACCCACATCAAAAGCTTTGGTGAATAGATCAGCAAATTGGTTACTTGTATGGACTTTCACATCCTGAATTAGCTTCTTTTCATTACAGTCTCTGATAAAGTGGTACCTGATTTCTATATGCTTTGTTTTGGAGTGCTTGACTGGGTTATTAACAATGCTAATAGCACTGTTATTGTCTATGAAGATTGGAGTGTGAAGAAAATACATACCATAGTCCAACATTTGATTCTGAATCCAGAGTACTTGTGAACAGCAGCTTGCAGCAGCTATATACTCTGCTTCTGTTGTAGAGGTGGACATTGTGGTTTGTTTCTTGCACTGCCATGACACTAGTCTTGCACCCAAAAACTGACATCCCCTGAAGTTGACTTTCTATCCAAATTTGCACCACCCAAGTCACTGTCTGAATAAGCAAGTAGGTCAAATGGTGAGTCATGAGGATACCAAAGACCTAATCTAGGTTGGCCTTTGAGATATCTGAATATCCTCTTGACTGCTTGAAAGTGTGACTACTTAGGCCTTACTTGAAATCTTGCACACACACAAACAGGAAACATGATATCTGGTCTTGAAGCAATGAGATACATGAGGGAGCCAATCATGGATCTATAGTAATGAACATCCACATCCTCCCCCTCAAGATTTGCAGTGATCTGTTTGTGTGTCTCCATGGGTGTGCTTGCAGGCTTTGAATCTGAGAATCCAAACTTAGTAAGAATGTCCTGCACATACTTGGATTGGCTTATAAATATCCCATCTTTCTTCTGCTTAACTTGTAGCCCAAGGAAGAAGTTAAGTTCACCCATAGAACTCATCTTGAATCTCTTGTGCATCAAATCTTCAAAATCTCTGCACATTTGATCTTTTGTGGATCCAAAGATAATATCATCCACATAGATTTGCACTATTAGGATGTCCTTCTTCCTCTGAATGAACAGAGTCTTGTCTATGATTCCTCTTTGAAAACCATTTTCCAAGAGATAGGTAGACAAAGTGTCATACCATGCCCTTGGTGCTTGATGTAGCCCATAGAGTGCCTTCTTCAATTTGTATACTCTGTCAGGATAATTTGGATTCTCAAACCCTGGAGGCTGACAGACATACACTTCTTCTTCAATTCTCCCATACAGGAAAGCACTCTTTACATCCATCTGGTAGACCCTGAACTTCATGAAAGAAGCATAGGCTAAGAATAGCCTGATTGCCTCAATCCTGGCCACTAGTGCAAATACCTCTTCATAATCAATTCCCTCTTCTTGAGTATACCCTTGTGCCACCAATCTGGCCTTGTTCTTTATTACTATTCCTCTTTCATCTTTCTTGTTCCTGAAGATCCATTTAGTGCCTATAGCTCTGTGTCCTTTTGGAAGGTCAACCAAATCCCATACATCCTGCAGCACAAACTGCAGTAGCTCCTATTGCATTGCTTCTATCCAACTTGAATCCTTCATTGCATCATATGCCTTTTTGGGTTCAACCTGTGATAGAAAGCAAGAAAGTAATCCTGATTGTATATCTTTCAATCCTTCCAACTTACTTTGATTCCTTGTGATTATAGGTGAATTGATGTCACCAATCACCAATTGAGGAGGATGATTTTTCTGAACTCTTGTTTGATGAACAACCTCTTCATTAATATCTGCTTCCAGATTAGAGTCATTCTTTTCAGGAGTGTTTCCACCAAAAACTGAAGAGTTATCATCATCTGTGTCATCTTCTTCCAAACCTGGCATCTCAGGACCTTTGATTCCTGAATCTGAGGGTTGTTCTTCCTTTTAACCTCTGTCCACTTCATTCTGAGCTGGTTCAGTGTCCTTTGAATCTGAAGTATCTTTCTTATCTTGGTCACAAAATTCAACAGGATCAGCAGTGGTTGTTGGGAACAGCACAAACTCTTGTCTTTGTACTTGTACCTTTTCTGTCCCTGTTCCTGCATTATGCTCATTACTGACACCCAAAGAATTAGATAGTGAATCAATGTCAAATAGCCAATCAGGACCTGAACCAAGTTGATTTGGTGTGTTCTCATTGCATTTGACATTGTCACTTTCCTCAATAATCCTATAAGAGGTGTTGAAAACTCTGTAGGCCTAACTTTGAGATGAATATCCAACAAGAAACCCATCCTCAGCTTTGCTATCAAACTTACCTAGGTGAGTTTTGGTATTGAGAATTGTGCAAGGACACCCAAATGGTTTGAAAAATCCAATAAAAGGTTTCTTCTTTTTAAAAAGCTCATAAGGTGTCTTGTCTTGGGATTTCACTACTAGAACTCTGTTTTGAACATAGCAGGCAGTATTAACTGCTTCTGCCCAAAAAGTGATTGGAAGTTTTGAATCTGCCAACAGAGATCTAGCAGCTTCTATCAGAGTCCTATTTCTCCTTTCAGCAACACCATTCTGTTGAGGAGTCCTAGGAGCACTGTATTGTCTCTCAATGCCTTTTTCCTCACAGAAGCTGTTTAGGTCATTGTTTTTAAATTCAGTGCCATTATCAGACCTGATGACTTTAACTCTTAGATTTGTTTGGTTTTCAACTCTAAGAACAAAGGATTTGATCAGTCCACTTGTCTCATCCTTAGTCCTCAGAAAATAGACCCAAGTGAATCTAGAGAAATCATCAACAATAACCAAGCAGTAGGATTTCTTACCAATACTCATCACATTTATAGGTCCAAACAGATCCATATGCAGTAAATTAAGAGGTGAAGAGATTGTATTTATCTCTTTGGACTTATGGAAAGTTTTGTGTTGTTTGACTTTAAGACATGCAACACAATGATCATCACATGAAAATACCTTTTGTGGCAAACCTCTTACAAGGTTGTTTTTCACAAGTTTGTTCATTGTTTTAAAGTTCATGTGACACATCCTTCTGTGCCAAAGAGATGATTCATCCAATGAAGCTTTTGAAAATAAACAATTTAAAGATGAATCAGAAGTTACACTCTCCAAGTCTAAGCAATAAACATTGTCCTTTCTAGGAGTTCTAAGTAGTATCATACTTTCATCAACTACCTTGAACCCTGGAGCAAGGATAATACATTCAGTATCATTGAATAATATGCTATGTTTCTTATCACAAACCTGTGATACACTTAACAGGTTCTATCTCAATTGCTCAACATAGTATACATCCTCAAAGGCCATCTTACCTTTTAACACATTACCTTTTCCACTTATCTTTCCACCTGCTGTATTATCACCAAAAGCAACATGTCCTCCATCAATTCTTTTGAAGTTTTGAAGGCAGGTCATGTTACCTGTCATGTGCCTGGAACAACCACTATCAACATGCCAAATGCTCCTTCCCTTGAGCTGTTGGTTGCCCTGCACATATAATAAAGCAGTTAGTTTTTAATAGGAACCCAAGCCAAAGTGGTCTTGGGTTTCCCATTCTCATCAACATATTCATAT
The DNA here is from genome assembly GCA_954870635.1 of Arctium minus. Lineage (NCBI taxonomy): Eukaryota > Viridiplantae > Streptophyta > Magnoliopsida > Asterales > Asteraceae > Arctium > Arctium minus. The sequence goes on along the minus strand of OX941080.1, from coordinate 113,034,017 downwards.
TCAGACTTGATGAGATTATCAAACTGAGGAATCTTATTGCTTGAATATTTTGTCAGAAGAATGGGCCTGTCACTGGAAGCAGTACTAACTTGATTGGCAGTATTAACTGGGTTAGCAGTAGTATTGCTTGCAGCAGCACTCTTTCTGTCAGCAGTACTATTTGAAGTAGCAATACTAACAAATTTCTTTACTTTTGGAACCCAAACCTGGACAAAGTTGTTTGCTTTCTTTTTCTTTAAGATACTCCTTGGCTTATTTGTAGTATTTTTCTTTGAATTAGCAAACTTATTCTGAGCATGAGATGTTATAGGTGCCCTTCTCATATTCTCAGCCATATGATTCCTTATTTGATTCCTATAACCAACAGGATTTTGTATATTTCTTTGAAAAGTGATCCTTTGGTTAATAGGATTGAAATAACAGTGTTTGGCTAGATGATTTAACTTGTCACAGATAAAACAAGGCTTTGGTCTATTTATTTTTCTCAGATCAATTCCTTGTTTTAAAGCCCACTGATTATTTCTGTTTCTTTGATTTTCCCTTGTTTTATCATGTTGTTGGGGCTGATTCTGTTTACAAGTATAGGGATTAACAACTGTGGTTTGCATGTAATGGACTCCCTGTACCTTTCCCTTCCCTCTCTTAGAACTTTCAGCCCTCTCACTCTTTACAAAAGGTTTACCCCCCCCCCCCCCCTTTCATTAGTAAGGATATGATTTTCTAAAGGGATTTCTTTAAGGTCATCCTTATTCTTACCCTTAGTGGTCTCTTCTTCAGCCTCTTCCTCAATCACTACACTGTCAAGGGGATCTACATATGTGGCTCCTGCAGGTAAGTCAATTTTCTCTTGTCTTTCTAAGAGGTCTGAAGTGGGAGGGATATAGTTATTGTTATAGGGTGGAGGGGTACTGTTGTATCCTAAACCTCTTTTCAGGTTGTCATGGACTTGAGATTTTAGAAGTGAGTCCATTGCTTTAGAGGCACTGGAAAACTTCTCAATGTCCAACTTGGCTTTCTCAAAATCACTCCTTATCTTCTCACATTCCTCTTCAGACTTTTTAAGCTTAATTTCTAACTGATTCTTTTCCCACTTCCAGTAGTTAGTATCATATGTGTGTTGAAGTTCATTGGCTTTGTATGCCTTAATCTGTTCTTCCAAATTCTCAACAATCACAACATACTCTCTTCTATCTTTTTCTAACCTTTTTAGGTCATCACACATGCTTTGATTGTGATCCCTATACTTTTTAACAGTTTCTATGCAAGATTTTGAGTAAAGGTTAGATTTTACCTCTGTGGGAATATCAGTGCTTGCTGACTCTGAAACTTTAGCCATTAAAGCTTGATTCTGAACTTCTTCTTCTGCTTGGTCACTCCAATCAAATCCCATTCCTTCTTGGGAAACAAGAGCTTGAGAAGAGTTTTTGTTGTTGAAGCTAGTGGACTGTGATGGTTGATGGTTGCTAGTATGCTGTTGAGGCATTCCACTTCTGCATTCTCTTGCAAAGTGCCCCAGCTTGTGACACTTGTAACATTCAACCTTGGATTTATCAAATCCAATCCCATCTTCTCTTTTCTGAGCAAAGTTGTTCATTCCTGTCCTTTTGATAATCCTTTTTACCCTCATTGTAAACATAGCCATCTGCCACTTGATATCCATCTCTTCCAGATCATCAGCATTTATCTGTTCTAAGTCATCATTAATTAGAGTGGAATTAGCATGACTGGATAGAAAAGCTTCTAAAACTGAGTCATTAGATCCATCTTGCTTTGATCCATAGGCAGCACTAACTGATTCTGTATTAGCAGCAGAATCAGTAGAGGATGATAAAAGAGCAGCATTGTATGAGTATCCAGAGGGCTTCTTCTTTGCTTCTACCTCTGCTTCAAACACCCTAAGGTCATTATAGAGGTCATCCAGTTTCTTGTCCTCTAGTTGATCATTTTGTCTGAAGGAGACAATGTACATAGTCCATTCATCACCAAGAGATCTTAGAAATTTTCTGTTGACATCATCTTGATCTATCTGGACACCAACAGTAGCCAATTCACCAATTAACTTATTAAATCTATCAAAAGTTTGAGTCATTGACTCATTCTTTGTAGACATGAAGTTTTCATAATGCTGCTTCAGGATGGCCTTCTGATTTCTCTTGGTACTTTTGGTACCAGAAAATCTTTTCTCCAGTGCATTCCATAAATTTTGTGCATCCGTGCAGTTGCAGAACTGGTGTTGATACTCATTAGGTATAGCCAAGAGCAGAGTGCTCAAGGCTTTCATCTCTGTCTGCCTCGTCTTTCTTTCTCCATCAGTCTTTGGTGGAGGTCTCTTGCCATCTGCATCCATCTTTCCTCCATCAGAGGGACCATTCTCAATGATATCCCACATTGAGAAGTCTGTGAGAAGAATATATTTCTTGATTCTGATCTTCCACATGTCAAACTCATTGGGTTTGAGCATGGGAATTTTTGATACCAAAACGTTGTCACTTGAATTGTCCATGATTATAGGTTTCTGAGTTTTCTATGCTCTAATACCACTTGTCAAGATCGAAAGATTCTAATAAAGAATTTAATTAACACATTCAGAAACAATGTTAAAGAAGTTGCAGAAAAACACTTTAACACTCAATCAATGAAACAGTACTTGAATGCAAATCACAAGTTATATTGATTAACTTAATGATTACAAACTCAACCTCAATCTGTTGAACAAACTCAACAGACGTTCAATACTTCTCTATTAAAAGGACTTCTAAGAACCTTGAGGTTAATTCTCTCTAAAACAAACTTATATTGAAAACTCTATCAATGTATGTCTCTCTATCAAGGACTTCTAGACTATATATACAGAATTAATTACAAGATAATTATCAAAACAAAATTGATCTTCATTCCATAATTATCTTCATCTCTATCTCTAGCTCCTATTCTTTCTCTTCAAGCATTATCTTCATAAGCAGTATTAACTTCATCCTTATCCAGCAGCATTAACATCATCAGCAGTATTATCATGCTTGCAGTATTAACCTTTCACTTGCAGTAGTAATCTTCAAGCAGTACTAACTACTAGCAGTACTAACTCTCCAAGCAGTACTAACTATTAAAGTAGCAGCACTAACTATTCAAGCAGTATTAATTCTACTAGCAGTAGTAATATTTCATCTTGCAGTAGTAATACCTTTCAAGTAGCATCAGTATTCATCCTTTGCATATTCAGACCCAACAGCTTGCAACGCATAAATGGAATGCATTAATTATTTATGAAATATTTTTTGTAAGTTTTTAGAGGATAAATAAAGTTTCCATAAATTGTGGTAACTTTCATTTACTTAAGGGATTTTAATAAATGAAAATTTATCCATTATGAAATGTATAATTTTGCCCTATTTTTCATTTAATATATTGTTAAAATTGCCATTTTCCAATAATCGTTGGATTAAAGGTAATCAATGTTTATTAAGGTGTTTTTCGGTAATCAATGTTAATTCTTGAATCACATGTGATTTTACATGCGAATATAAAACATGGTCAACGCAAGGGTGAGCGGGTGACCTGTCCCGCAACCTCCACTCGCGACTAAAATCGCGGAAATCACATGTGATTTTAGTGTAAAATCACATATGATTCGGTTGTTTTCATGTTATTTATTTGGTTACTGATCTCGTTTGAACCTGACTATATATAGGGAGGATCAAATGAGAACATAGTCAAAATAAGAGAACAAGAAAACGGCCAAATCCAATGTGATTTTACATGCGATTATGGAACACGGTCAACACAAGGGTGACTAGACGACTTGTCTGCGACTTCAAGTAGCAACAAAAGTCGTGCGAATCACATATGATTTTACACGTAATGTTAATGTAAAATCACATGTGATTCATCCGTTTTAGTGCTCTCTTAGTTAGTTATTGTTCACGTGACTATAAGGGTCTTCATTTGAAATCCTTCTAATTCGTGAGATCCATTCTAGTCCACAAGTTACTTGTAATTAAAGGTTAATATAGAAACATTGTAATTTTAGTAACTTTGAGTAAATAATTTAAATAATGGAAATTGTAAATATAATGTAATTGTCTGTCTCCTCTCTCCTATTATTTCTCTCTCCAGAAATATCTTCATATAACGTGCACAATAAGAGGGTATGGTGTATTCACAATGTGAAAATAGCATTCACACTATGTATGCACTTGGTATGCACATGTGATGTGCCTGGTTCACAGTGTGATAGTATCACAATGTGAACATACAACTAACAAAATAGGTCTTATTTGTGTTAGTGTGTTCACAATGTGATTTCAGTATGTTCACTATTTGAAACCTTATTGTTTTAGTGTGTTCATATTGTGATTTCGGTATATTTATTATTTTATATCTTATTGTTTTAGTTTGTTCATGTTGTGCATTGATGGTTTGGATGAAAACAAAAGAAATGAGAGAGGTGAGAAAAAAAAGGGACATTTACAATTTAGAGGGAGAGAGAGTGACATATATATTTATAATAATAGTTGACTTTTCAAGAAAATGGTTTCATGAGTTGTCATTAATAATTACATTACTAAATTAACTTTTTATATTTAATTAATAAATCAAATCAATTAAGCAAATGAGTGGACTAGAATAGATATCATAGATCTCAACCTTATCATCTTCCATATATATCACAATCATTATTAATGAATCATAATAATTATCCATAAATATATTGATTGTTTCCTAATATAGTGGTGTTGGATCATAAATTGTATTCAAGATTAAAGTTAAAGTTAAGGGTTTAAATTGCAATTGTGTTAAAGTTAGTTAGAAGGTCTAATTTGTAATAAGTAAATAGTTGTTTGTTATTGGGCCTCAAGCCCATAAGCCCATTAGGCATTAGGCCTAAGTATTTATAGTTTTTAGTTATTAGGTTTTAGGGTTAACTCTGATAATCCTCATAAGATACCTCATAATCATAATTAGCCGTACGTATTTTCTCTGTATTCATGGTATCAAGAACACACAAGGTTTTCATTGATTATTTAAGGGATTGGTATGTTATTCTGATCTTTTATCCCTTGATCTATATTGTGTTCTGTGTTAGATTATCAACTAGATTAAACTGGGTTTAACAAGTGGTATCAGAGCCTAAAGAATCAAGTTTCTTGGATTATACTCTATTCATCGACATCGTACTGTGCTTTAATTGATTCCTCAAATTTATGTGTTTTTATGCTTAAAGTTGATTTGATTAGATGACTTTTATGCTATTGAACACTATCTGATTGGTTAATTGCATTGTAAATCATCAAGTAATTGAATTTTTGGTTATCTGGATTCGTATTCATGTCATCTACTATGTTCATAAAATTGATGCATGAAAGTTGAATTTAATCTCTGATTTTGATCGCAGTGTGATTAACACATGATTTTGGGTACAAAAGTCTGATTTTTGCTTTCAATTTGAGTGTTTGATGTGTTTTCTGGGCTGTTAATCGAGTTTATGGGTCGAACTAAGAACACACCAGTCCAGGTCAAAACATCGGTCGACCAGGTTTGCGTCACACACTACCCCGGTCGTATTACCTTAGTCTATATCGGTCGACACATTACCGGTCAAATACACCTTACCGGTCACGGACTTTGGTCGAGACTCTCTTGTCCGGTCGAAGACCAATGCCAGTCGAAACATCTCACAGGTCGCATCACTTATTCCGGTCGTCATTTTACCGGTCAGGATACCGGTCGAATAGATCAGGTCGCATCTTACCGGTCTCCTCACAATGATACCGGTCGAAATATCGGTTGGTCAAATACTGGTCGACTCTGAAGTCCGGTCGAGCAAGTTACCGATCGAAGATCATTACCGGTAGAAGAAGCCCCGGTCGTGCAACATTCCGGTAGTGCAACATCCCGGTCGGACAACACCCCGGTCGAAGCAAGATACCGTTCACACTCTCCTTTGCGCCAGTGCCTATTCACGCAAACCCACACTTTGCGCCACCCAAGGCTCGCGCAAACCTCTACTTTGCGCCACCCGCGTCTAGCGTAAACCTCACTTTGCGCGACCTGTCTCACGCGCAAACTGTCTTGCGCCACTGTCTTAGCTCATTTTTGTGCCAGATTTTCTGTGGTTATTTTATTTGTGTACTTTTACTGTGCGTGTACTGCATTTAATTATTTTTGGAAATTTATTTTTCTAAAAAAATTTTAGTGTAGTTTTTATTCAACTCTTGATTCTAACGATCTCATCTAGTTGATTGTCTTGGTACAAATTAGTTTGATTTCTAACCATACAGCTAAGATGTCGAATCAGCTTCTCTCAATGGGCTCTCAGTCCAAACCTCCTGTCCTCATGGTTGATTAATATCAGCAATGGAAAAAAGAATGATCCAGTTTCTGAATCACAAGAACAAAGAATACATGGAATCAATCATCAATGGTCCAGTAAATCCAATAATCAGAGTACTTGGTCAAGTAGAAACTAAAACCTCTCCAGAGATTCCTAATAGATTTGTTTTGCAAAGTTTTTACGAATTGATTGGTAACGCACCATATATATATATATATATAGGGTTGGGTTCTGGTGATAAGGGAAGTTATGGTGAGAAGCGTAAGAAGGGATCTCCATCCTTGGATGCACATTAGGATGAGATGCACCGGATCAATTTCCGTATCAAACACGATTCATGGGTGGGTTTGAGATTAAAAGTGATCAAGGATCCATATCACTTCTTATGCTTCTCACCTTAACTTTTCTTCTCACACGATCTTCCTCCTATCAGACGAGAACATGGTCAAATAAGAGAATAAGAAAGTGGCCAAATCACATGTGATTTCATATGCAACTACATAACATGGTTAACACAAGGGTGAACGGGCGACCTGGCTCGCGACCTCAGGTTGAGGCTAAAATCGCGTGAATCACATGTGATTTTACTCATGATTTCATGAATAATCACATGTGATTCAACTATTTTAATGTTCTTTAATTTTGTTACTATTCTCGTATGAACCTGACTCTCTCTATCTCAATATATACATATATTTGTATAGGAAGTTTCAAATACAAATCATGTCATTCATACAAACCATACAAACCAATCAATTAAGATATTTATGGAAATGACGAGGGTTCATTTATTATGATTTGGATATTTATGCAAGATAATTTGAGTTCATTAATTATGATAAACACATTATATTAGAAAATAATCGAGCTATTTATGAAAGCATATATTCATTAGACTAGACGGACGGTTGAGATTGGTTTGTATTTGAAACTCCCTATATATATGTGTGTGTGTGTGTGTTTTTCTCTATCATTTGATTTGATAATAATACAAATACATTTGATCCAACACTTAGGAGAATTCTCAAGAAGTAGTGTATATCAGATTTACAATATGTACATTCTTAGGATATATACATGTATCCGATTATCCGGATGTTCCCTAGGATTTGTATCTGAAATTATAGTCGGATTAGGTATCCGGGTTTAACACCCAGAGTCAGTAACATCCGGATATGTCATTCCTGCATTGATATCTAGATTTGGCATCTAGATCCTTCATCCAGATTTAAGTCCGAATTTTTATCCATATTTTATTTCTGGATCCATCATCCGGATCTAGTTTCCAAAAACAAGTTAATTCGTATTTTGTTACAAGATCCAAAGTCAATACTTCATAAATATACTTACTGGACTTAGAGACATAACTTGTATTTCTGATAGAAGAATAGGTAGGATTTTTCTTTTGTAAAAGTCTTATAATTAGTACCTGTATTGATCCAAGAACAAAAAAGTATTCAACAAAAATGAAGACTAGCTGAAGAGAAGCCAAGATTGTCACTAAAGAGGATTGGTTTGTCATTTAGCCAAAAGAAGATCAATACAAGATAAAGTTAAGAGTAGTCTGAAAAATACTACTTCTATGAAATTGTATTCCCAGATACAATCACGCAATTCTCAATTCAATATTTGACAATATCAAGATTCTAGAGAGAGAGTAGAGAGAGAAAGCAATCTGATGTGTATTGATATAACAGTGTAATACAATGATTCTTGTTACAAGATTATCAAGGCAATAGGTATTTATACCACAAGTCTAAAACCACATGCTTAACAACAAAGTAAACTCTAAGATTAACTAAACTAAACTTTGACTTTGTTGACTTATCTTGACTTGACTTTTCCTATTAAATCTTGGATACAATAATACACTAACAATCTCCCCCTTTGTATTCAAGATTTAAAAAAAATGACATTAGTCTTCAGCGCTTGATTCTTCAATCTTTAACTCTGACGTCTTTGAACTTTGAAGCTTTAACAGTCTTCAGTCTTTCAATCTTTGAAGAATCTTGAAAAGTCTTTAATACTTTGCAGCTTTGGAAAGTCAACAAGTCTTGAACAATACTTTGAAAACTTTGAAAAACATCATCTTTAAAACTTTTGAACCTTCTGAAAATTTCTTGAAGCTTTGAGGAATCTTTGAACTTTGTATCTTCATCTCTTTGATCTCTTGACCGTCTTCAGAAAGCAAACTTTCACGAATCATCAGTATTAGCCTTCAGAATCATCTCGGGATGATTTTTTTTTTCAACTGATTTGAAATTTCAGAAATCTCCACAAATCTTGACTTTGAACATTCTTCAGTACTTTGAAATTGTTTTGAAATTGAACTCTGTAGATATCTCCCCCTTTTTGATGATTGTGAGCTTCATGATCATCAAAACTTTCTCAATTTCAACATAATCTTTGATTCAGTCACTTGAAAATACATTTAACATTCTCTGCACTTTGATCTGAATAACTGAATCATGAACTGTATATACCTGAATCTTTTCAAATCGAGATATAATGAACTTGGTAACCCTGATTCAACAAATGAAACAGTTAGAAGTGCCTGTCAGTAACACAGAGTTACTGTGTACAACGAATGTACAATATAAGGAGCTGGTTTGATGATGACTCCCCAGGACTTCCATTCAATCATTGAAAAACACAAGGTTTATCTATGAATGTTCTGATAGAAAAACAAATTTTCTGTGTGCTCGTGCTTGTGTATGAAAGAATTTAGCACAATGATTGTGTTTCATAAGGCTCAAATTGTGTAAACTGTTGAGACAGCAACAAGTATTACACGGACTCAATGTGCATGAAGGAGATGCGAAGGTGGGGCAACTTTCCTTCTCTTTCAATATCTAAATCTTCCGAGTGAAGATTAGATAGCAGATGTGTTGCGTCCCCAAGAAAAATTAAAACATTTCTTTGTTAAGAAAGAAACGAGTGGCCGGTGGGGTAATTGCAGGAGTTGGCATGGGCTCACTGCCTTTTTTAATGATGGTCACCAAAGAATGTGAACCAAACAGTAGATGTGGTTGCCCAGCTCAGAAAGTGGTTGGTGCATAGTGCTGATATTCTTTTAACTCTGTTCTCACACCCTCTTTCTTTTTAACATTAAAGCTCACTTCTAACCAAACTCTCATTTACATTTTACCGCTCCACACAATGAGAAAAACTCAACCGAATGAGTTATCTCCCCCACTCTTTGATTTATGACCCTTCACCCCTCAATCACTCAAGGATAACTTCCTGGGTAGGAAACACTGGTTAACGTGAATCCATGGAAGTTCTGTTTAAGTTCTCACACGAATCCCATGTAAGTTGTCCTAAGAGAATGGTTGCTCAACAATTTAACTTGAACAGTTAAGCTCAAAATGATAATATTGTCAGAATGTATGCTCATTTAAAATTAAGAATGAAATTTGAGCATTTGAACAATGAAGATCTCTCAAAACAAGAATATTGAATGAATGAAATGAAATCAAGAGAATTGTTTTGAGAATCTGACAATGTATCAATCAGATCAAATGAAATGGTTAGGATATCAAAGAATTGGATAATTTGTTTATATGAACAAATATAAACAATATAGCAATGAAAGCACAAATTTGAAATGATGAATGATGCTCAACAACATTTGAAAGCAAACGAGGGTATTACCATCGAAAAATTTGGTCGTTATGAGACATGGTAATAACAATTTCAAGTAAAGTACTGAACCGGTGTGTATGAATACTTGACAGTATATAGACAAGATAATACGCAAGTATTGATCTTTGGAAACACACGGTCAGTTAAACATGAAAGCTCAAAATTGAAAAACATTTAAAATCACACTTCTTAATTCATGAAATCTTTTGAGAATAGAGAAGTGGTTTGAACATGTAAGAAACTGTTTTTCATGCTTGAAAGTTGTTCTTCTTTCAAACAATCAGAGATCTAGATTAGAAGATATTTACCTTTAAGCTCCCCCTCAAATCATTATAGAATGATTTATATCAGATAAGCTCCCCCTGGATATTTGCAAAATATCCTTATCTGAACATCTAAGAACGGGTTCTGATCTGTCATGTGATCAGAAGCCACAATTCTTTACATTAAAGTTCGGGTTCTAAACTGAGGTGTTTAGAAGCCATTGTCTTTGACATTGAAGTTCGAGTTCTAAGTTGTAGTACTTAGAAGTCAAAATTTTGTACTTTGAAGTACGAGTCCTGATCTTTACATGATCAGAAGTCAAAAACTTTTACTTTGAAGTACGGGTTTTGAACTGTTGTGTTCAAAAACCATCGTTCCTGCTCCCCCTAGACCGGTGGTACCTGCAAAACAGATTTAACAGGTTTTGGTACCCACTGGTATTTGGGTCCTGATATGTTAGATTTAAGAATCCACTTCTCATTAGATGTATATCTTTTAAAATCCAAAATTTAAAAAGTAATTTTGTAAGATCCGTACCAGTTATGAGCAGTTTCTCTCTGAACAAAGTCATTCTCTCCACAGTAAGAACAACAGATTTTCTTCTGTGCAATCCTGATCAAATGATTAGTAGAGAAATATATATCAGGATTACCAAAAGATTTACCTTTATGTGTTCTGTTCTTTTTGGATTTGGATGTGGAATTGAATGCTTTGTCCTTTATCTTCTCATCATCTGAAGAACTCTTCACTCTCCAGACCATCTGATTTTTCTTAGAAGACTTTCCAAGAGATTTGATGTAAAAATTTGTTGAACCATCAACAGATTTGTCATAAAAAAGATTAGATGGTCTGATCTGAATTGATTTGACAATGATTGGTTTAACACTTTTGTTTTTCAAAACATTTTTATCATGAATAGAACTCGAAGCTGTTTTGAAAGAACAGACTGATTCTGTTGAAAGATCAACAGGTGATTGATTAATCACATCAGTTGAAATCTTTTCTGATAAATTGACGTTTGCAGCTTCTAAGTTCTTTATCTTTTCAGATAAAATATTTCTTTCAGAAATAAGTGTGTCAAACTTCTTTTTCAAATCAAATCAGATCTAGCCATCTGTTCTTTTAGAATATCTGATGATAAAACAGATAATTTGGATGTGAGCTTATATAATTCAGATTCAAAATATGAACGTTCTTGTTCAAAATCTGTTTCCAAGTTCTTGGATTTATCAGAAATTTCATTGAAGATCCCAACATTTCTCTTTTCAGAATTTTTCTTTTCAGATTCAAAAGACTTTTTCTTTTCTTTAAAAATTTGTCTTTCTTTTTCCAATAAGTCTTGTAAAACTGAGATCTGTTTGGGAAATTCAGTGTTTTTATCTTCAAGAACTTTTCTTTCCTTAGCAAATATCAGTAATTAGAATCTTTTCAAAATCAGACACTTGCTTAGAAAGTTTAATACATCACAACTCCAAATCCTTTTTCTCTTATAAAGTTTTCTTTGAAAATTCAGATATCTGTTGAGTTGATAGTGTCTCCAGTTTTGATTTTTCTTTATCTGCTTGGATGCTTTTTGACAGTTCAACATTCTGTATCTCCAAGGCAGATATCTGATCTTCAAAATCTTTCAACTTGTTTTGAAGCTTGACTGATTCATCTTGTAATTCTGATGATTTCTCTTCAGTCGTCTTCAGTTGTCTTTGAAGATTGCTTATCTTTCTCTCTTTTTGTAAAATTATTTTCTCTTTTACCCCTATGATTTTTTCTTTTATTTCAATTTCATTCTCACTTGCTCTGATGATACCTGCAAAATCAGATTTAGCATTATCAGTACATTTTGCACAAATAGGAGTTTTATCAAAATTTGACAAATTTGACTTCAACTCCTGAATCTGTTTAAGAAGCTTTAAATTCTGATTTTTCAGCTTGTCTAATTCAGCTTCCATCTTTGGTATTTCCGACATGTACAAAACAGCCATATCTCTTGCAGATAAAACAGTGTTCCCTCTCTCGTCTGTAGTAGGCATCTTGGCAGATTAGCTTAAAAAAATTGATCGTCAAAAATCAGAAAATTATGACCACTAACAAAATATGTCCCCCTCCGCAGACTTAGCACAGGGGTTCCGCTACTCGGTTAGCGGATGGGGTCAAGGGGCAACGCCCTTGCGGGGGTATGGGGGCAGCGCCCCTAGAGAAAATTTTTCTGACATATTTTTCTCTAGAAAAAAAAGCTTGAATAAAATGATCGTTCCCAAACCAATTCAGAAATGTTGACTAAAAAGTCAAACTTGGATCACCACTTAAAAAAAAATCAGAAATTTTCTATCTCTTGAAACTCGCAGATCACTGTACGCGCAAAACACTATTCACTGAGAAACACGCTAAACGTTATGTGCGCGTTTGAAAAACTCGCAGGCCACTGAAAGCGCAAAGCACTATTCACACTGAAACTCGCTAATAGGCACTTGCGCGTTTCTGGAACTCGCTAGCCGCTACGTGCGCGTTTTATGACGTTTGCGCGTTTCAGCACTTAGAAAAATTTTCATGGATTTCAAACTCGCAAGCCTCTTAGCGCGTTTCGATCAAACTCGCAAGCTTTGTCTTGCGCGTTTATCAAACTCGCTTGCCTCTATTAGCGCGTTTTAGCAAACTCGCACGTTTTGCTTGCGCGTTCTTCAGATACTTTCACTTGCGCGTTTGATGATGAACTTGCGCGTTTGATGATGAACTCGCAGGCTTTGCGTGTTCTTCAGATACTTGCGTGTTCTACGGATGAACTTGCGCGTTTCTTGGATCTTGCGCGTTTTGACAGTTACGTTCACGAAATCGATCCAAATTGCTCTAAGCCTACAAATTGATTCTACAAATTGTAGCAATATATTCGAAATACATACTAGAACACTTTTCTATCAATTCGAACTCGTTAGAAGCAAGAAATTACAGTGCATTGATCGAACATACAAACTCTGAGTTCGTGAAACAGACAAATCAATAAAATCGAAAATTACATCAAACAAATGATCAATTCATGTTTGTGTGTGAATACAAAGTGTTTACAAACATAAATCGAATTCAACTGAACCAATTATACACACAAATTTCAACATTTCAATGAAAAACTTGATCAAACAGTGACTTTTTCAAAAACGACTATTTTCTTGAATTTTTCAAGAAATTGAATCTGATTTGGTGATGAAATCTTTCTGAATTTGTTTGGTCTGCTCTGATACCAATTGAAATTGTATTCCCAGATACAATCAAGCAATTCTCAATTCAATATTTGACAATATCAAGATTCTAGAGAGAGAGTAGAGAGAGAAAGCAATCTGATGTGTATTGATATAACAGTGTAATACAATGATTCTTGTTACAAGATTATCAAGGCAATAGGTATTTATACCACAAGTCTAAAACCACATGCTTAACAACAAAGTAAACTCTAAGATTGACTAAACTAAACTTTGACTTTGTTGACTTATCTTGACTTGACTTTTCCTATTAAATCTTGGATACAATAATACACTAACATTCTGCCAAGCCAATTTTGGAGTGCAAACTTATCCAGCAAGTTTGGCTCACCAACTCTACCAACTCTTGTCTTGGTACTAGAACATGTTTGGTGTGTCGTTATAAAGTACTATTTTATTAGTACAATACTTCCTTTATTGTTCCCTCTGCATACAGAAGGATGAGTTAGGTTAACAAATATCTACATCACTCTCAAAGGCTGAAATGAAAAGTACAAGCATGCACTGATCAACAAATCATATAAAGACACCCGTTAAAGTTGGACAGTGGTATTTAATGCAATGATGGCTATAAAAAGGTCATCCTTGTCATGTGTTGCAACACACCCGTTTTGATAGGAATTCTGAGTGATAGTTTTTAGGAAAAATTGGCGTCAACCATCTGATGGACTACATCAATTCTTCAGATCTGAAAGGGAACCTTCTTCTTTTCCCTTTTCAATTCTTAGCAAATTTGTCACTAGCCAGATTGTTTAGAATCAGGTCTTACCTTCCTAGCTTCCACAACAAATATGTAATTCTTTATTTTTGTAAACAAACAAAATTAAAAAGTGAAAATATGTTGTGATTGTATTCAACCCCCTCTTGTACAAACAGTTTTTGTGTTAGTCATTACCAATCTAGGACCAACAACAATGTATATATATATAGAGACAGAGAGAGATAGAGAGATAGAGAGAGGCACCTTCATTTGTAAACTAAAGATTTAGTACAAACCATGTTAACCAATCTCATCCATTCAATTTTGTAGTCAACGCACTAGATTGTTTCAATGACAAACTCGTAATATTGGGAACATGGGACACACATCCTTCTTTAATAACATAGGTGAACATAGGTTACTTTGGTAAAGTCGTGATATACTCTAGTTTACAAAACAATTTGAAATCCCTAAAATCTCTCCAAATCAATATGGAAGCATATCGAACCCGATGTTCATGCCACTAACATTCAAGGTTCTAAATGGCGTGAGGCGTGGCGTGGCGGCGAGGCCAAGCCTCAAGCCTTAGGAGCCACGGCGAAGCCATGGCGTTTTCAAGGTGTGACTTATTGCGTTAAATTTCTAATTCATATATCATATTATATATAAAACATATGTATTGTAGTGTTACTCAATGAGTCAATAGTAATATGCAAGTTAAATTAGGTTATATAATAAAAACTTGCAAGTAAGACATTAAAAACATAAAGAAAAATCAAATATCTCATTACGATAACAGCAAAATAGGCCATGGCGTGCCATGGTGTAACACCCTGATTTTTGGCTGAAAAGAAGACGAGATGTCAGCAGTGTCCCGCGCGACTAGCCGCGCGACTCGAGCTGCGCCATAACCCGCTCAAGGCTCTAATTATTCGTGTAACACCCTCAAATTTGGAAAGAGCAACTAATTTAAATTTTTTAAATATACATCAAATATAGATAAAATCTATTCTACTAATCGCCACTTGAGTCACCTCAATCAGAATTCTAGATTAAACTTTAACCGATAATAGGTCAAGTATTGTCTAAAGAGAAATCAAAGTCGGGTGTTACTAAAATCCAATAACAGTTGCTATCTCGAAAAGTGCGAAAGGCTTCACCAAGCTACTTTCATCTCGTTCAAAGGACTAACACTCATCTCACCCCGAAGTTGCTAGCAACAATCCTCAACCAACCTGATGCACATGCCGACAAATAAAAATGTTAGGCTAACGCCTAGTGAGTTCAAGAGTTTTCAACATGGAACAAATATATTTGTTAAAGGGAAAGAATATTGTTTAAATCATAATCTTTCAAAATGATTTTCGTTAAATATTAAACGACTAATTTTCCAATAATTCGCACCTTTAAAGACACGTAACTCAACACATACATTCCTTCGTAAAACAACTCCAATCCCGAATTAACCCAAAACATGAATAATAAATAAGCTCCCAATTTATAAAAATACGAAAGAAATTTTACTTCCCGTAACATCCCAAACATGGGCGGGGTATAATACTCAACCCATAAATCTTGAGTAAACATATCCATATATGCAAAACGTCATCGAAAACGTAGATAATAAAAATAATACAATTTAATACCCAAGTAACACCTTCTGATGACGGGGGAGACCCGATTTCATTGTACGTGGCAGAACACAAAGTTAAGCCACATAGCTATGTTGTCGAACTACACCTCAGATCGTGACTGTATTGCCTGCTCTGTCGAGCTACACCTCCATTCGGACTTTATTTCAAGTCCCAAACACCATATCCCCCATTGCCTGCTCTGCCGAGATACACCTCAAAGATACACTATTGTTCCCAGATGATGTGCAATCAAGATTAACAACAACAGGATTCAATTCAAGCTGCCATATATTGATCTATGAATCAAATAGTACAATGATGCCTCTTAATGAAAATAATTCTCTCTCTAAGTCTCTCTCTTCAAAGTGTCATATAAGTCTACAAACAAAAAAGGTATTTATACCTACATATTACAAAGACAAAATTAAACTAACTAAACTAGACTAGTTGACTTTTACAAGCTTGACTTCGACTTTCTTTTTTAAGCACTTTGACTTTGCAATGAGGGTTTGACTTGAGATTTGACTTTGATTCTCATTCATCATGATCTTGGATCCAACATATTTATGCACTAACAATCTCCCCCTTTGGATTCAAGATCATCTTCAAAAAGAATAAGCATTGAAACTCCCCTTTGGATTCAACTTAAATTTCAGCATTCACGAACAATCTTCCTCTTTATGTATCTAGCAATGATTATCTTCAAAATCTTTCTTTCTTTGAACTGTCTTTAGACTTATAACAATCTCCCCCAAGGTAATAAAACCTCTTTCAGTCTTCAGAAAATAAATTATCTTCAGATTTAGCTCACTTTACTTCAACAAATAATCTTCAAAGAAAATTTCAGCAAATTTTCATCAGGCTTTCAGATCTTTTTGAACTTTCTCTTTCTTTATGAACATTCTCCCCATATTTCTGAAATATTATCTTCAAATCTGTCATTTCTTGATCACTTTATCCACGGAATTTTCACAATCTGATCTTTAGACATCATTTGTTGAAATTGATTCTCCCATAACTTCTTATCCATTTCTTGACCTTGTCATTTCTTGAATATATTTCTCCCGTAACTGTTACACGCTTTTCTTCATACAACATTTCTTTAAATTATTTCTCCCCTTTTTTGATGATGTAGAGCATAGAAATCATCAAATTTTTTTCAAGAAATGTCATGAATCTTTATCTGACCACTGATCTTTCCAAAATGAGTTTCAGAACATCCGTCAATTCATAAAGTATTCATTCGAATCCTTTCAAATTCATACAAATAAGAATGTAACCCTAAATAAACAAATGAATCAGTTAAGATGCATGTAAGCAACACGAAGCCACTTAGTACAACGAATGTACTATACAAGGAGTTTTAATGATGTTCACTCCCTAGGTCTTCCATTAAATCATAAAATAACACAAGATTATTCTATGAACGTTCCAACAAAAAAACAAATTTTCTGTGTGTTCGTGCTTGTGTATGAAAGAATTTAAACATGAATGTTTTATAAAAAGTCTCAAAAAGTGTAAACCATTGAGACAATAACAGTATTACACAGACTCATTAAGATAATCATGAAGATTTGAACATTCTAATCATGGAAGATTTTCTCAAAACAAGTATATTGAATGAATGAAATGAATACAAAAGACTTGTTTGAGAATCTGACAATGTATGAAAGATCAAAGATGAATGATTTATCAATAAAATCTTAGGTCATGAAAAATTGGATGTTGTCTATAAGAACAATTATAGACATTCTTGAAAGAAACGCTTTGAATGAATTAACGCTCAACAAGCATTGAATAACAAACGGAGTGTCTTACCATCGAAAATTAGTTTCAATTTGAGCCATGGTAAGAACATAGTCAATAAAGTACTAAACTGATGTGTATGAATACTTGACAGTATATAGAAAAGATAATACACAAGTATTTATCTTTGGAAACACACGGTTTGTTTAACATTGAAGCTCATAATAGTGAAAAACATTTAAAATCGCACTTCAAAATTCATGAAATCTTTTAAAAATCGAGAAGTAGTTTGAACATTTAGAAACATGTTTTCATGTCTGAAAGTTGTCCTTCTTTCAAACACAATGAGATTAAGAGTAGAATAATCCTTACGCCCAACACTAATCTCATAAAGTCAGCTCCAAAGTCATGATTGATATAATCATGTAAGCTTCCCCTCAAGTTCTGCATTTAATCAAAAATTCGTCAAAGCAATAAAGTCTTATTGAAATGAAAAACGTTTATTGAAAAATGAAAGACATAAAAGCAGTAAAACGTTTAAGAACGAGTTCTGATCAGATGTAATCATAAGTCAATGTCCTAACACCCCCTGAAAATATGAATCACAAAATATGTTAGTGAAAATGTATGAAAATCTCTACAACTCCCCCTAGAATGTAGATCATCTAATCTTTGTGTCACACTCCCCCTGAAACCATGAGCAAAACCTTTCAGTGCAGATATCGTTCAGATTAAAAATAAAGAAATGATGAAAAATAACAAAAATAAACTGTACTAGGTAACTACAGATTATGTCTTGAGGTTCAACATGCCAAGTTTCGAAACGAGGAAATTAAATCTCTTTTCGTCCAATGGCTTGGTAAACAAATCAGCAAGTTGATAATTTGTGTTTACAAAGTAAATTTCCAATTGTACCTTTTTCGACATTATCTTTGATAAAATGATAACGCACATCTATATGTTTGGTCTTTGTGTGCTGAACAGGATTAGCTGATATGGCTATGGCGCTTTTTGAATAACAATATATAGGAATCTTGTTGAACTGGAATCCATAGTCTCGAAACTGTGTCCTCATCCACAAAACTTGAGAGCAGCAACTGGCAGCAGCTACATACTCTACTTCAACAGTCGAAGTGGAAACACATAGTTGTTTCTTTGACGTCCAGCTTACGAGCTTGTCTCCAAGAAATTGAATGTGACCCGATGTGCTTTTTCTGTCTAACATACAACCTGCATGATCTGTGTCTGAATACGCTGTTAGCTCAAAACCTGTATCTTTAGGATACCACAAACCAAGATATGCGGTTCCCTTCAGATATCTAAAAATCCGCTTTACAGCCGACATATGGGATTCTTTAGGCGAAGCTTGATATCTAGCACATAAGCATGTAGAGAACATAATATCAGGACGACTAACCGTTAAGTATATTTAAGAACCTGTCATTCCTCTATAAGTCCTAAGATCAACAGCTTTTCCCGAGAGATCAGCTCCGATTTTAGTACCTGGTGCCATCGGGGTTGAAATAGGAGTACAATATGACATATTGAATTTCTTTAGAATGTCAGCAATATACTTTGATTGATTTATAAAAATCCTCGTTGAAAATTGTCTAACTTGTAATCCGAGAAAGAAGTTCATCTCTTCCATCATACTCATTTGAAAACGTGACACCATGAGTGCAGAAAAATTCTTACAGTACTTCGGATTAGTTGAACGAAATATTATATCATCCACATATATTTGAATTAAAATGATATCAGTTTTCTCCCTTTTTATGAATAAGGTAGTTTCGATTTTACCTTTAGAAAATCCAGACTTGACAAGGAATTTAGATAACACGTCATACCAGGCTCGAGGGGCTTGTTTGTTTCTGTAAAGTGCTTTGTCTAGAATATAGACATGATCAGGTTTGTCCGCACTTACGAATCCTTCATGTTGAGAAACGTACACCTCTTTTTTTAACAATCCATTCAGAAAGGTTGTCTTGACATCCATCTGATAGACCGTAAAATTCTTATGTGAAACATAGGCTAGGAACATCCTAATTGCCTCAATACGTGCAACTGGTGCATACGTTTCATCATAATCAATGCCTTCCTCTTGTCTGTATCACTTGGCTATAAGTCTTGCTTTATTTCGAATCACAACACCATCCTCATCCTTCTTAATTTTGAATACCCACTTGGTGCCAATGATTGTCTTTCCTTTAGGTCGGGGCACCAATCGCCAGACTTTAAGCGCTTCAAATTGGTTGAGCTCTTCTTGCATGGCTGTAACCCAATCTGGATCACAAAGAGCTTCTGAAACTTTTTTAGGTTCTATTTTGCTCAGGAATGAATCATATAAACATTAATTTGCTGTTGCAGACCTAGTTTGCACCGGCTTTGACGGATCTCCAATAATTTGATGAACCAGATGCTCTTTGGTCCACTTATGTACATGAGGGAGTGGTATAGATGTAGACTGATCATGTTGATCATCTAGATATCCAGTATGTTCTTCTTGTAGGGGTTCAGTTGAAGTAACTGGTGCAGAAGTTTCAGTGGATGGGAAATTTGATTTCTTTTGGGTAGGCATGACCGTACATCCAATTGAATGAGTAACTTCTGGCTCTGCAGTTTCATGCGCAACTTCAACTGGTTAAGTAGGTGTTTGAATTGGAGTTTCTTCTTGAATCGGGGAATTTGATTCAGTTGATACATCTGATGTGATTGGATGATGATTACTTGAATCTTCAGATCTGTCAATCACAACAAGTTTAGTCACTTTTGAACCAAGAAACTCATCATAAAAATGTTCAAACAATAAATCTAATTCTGTTAAATGAGACGTAGACGTTGATGCTTTATCAAAATTACAAACTTTAACCGTAGGTTCTGGACTGATCTGTCCAGAAGCTAATACTCCTGTTATCACGGGTTCTGAACTGAATTGATCAGAAGCCATATCTTCATCAAATGTGACATTGACGCTCTCAACCACAATCTTTGAATTCTTAAGATAAACTCTGTATGCCGCAGATGTTTGAGAATATCCAATGAAAATGCCTTCATCAGCTTTGGGACTGAACTTGTTCAAGTTCTCTTTATTATTCAGCACAAAACGCCTGCATCCAAAGATGTGAAAATGTTTAATGATAGGTATTATATTATTTATCAAAGCATATGGAGTTTTACCAAACCGGCGATGAATGATTGAACGATTTTGAGTATAACATGCAGTTGAAACAACTTCTGTCCACAAGAATAAGGGTAAGTCTGATTGACTGAGCATCGTGCGTGTAGCCTCAACTAATGTTCTGTTACGTCTTTCAACTACCCCATTTTGTTCTGGCTTTCTGGAAGCAGAAAATTGATGAGTTATCCCGACCGATTCGAGATAATCGTCAACAGGTTTGTTCTTGAATTCTGTGTCATCATCAGTTCTAATTAGCTTAACTGTCTTCTACAAGTTCACTTGAACGGTCTTTAAAAATGAGATGATGACATCGGACGTCTCATCTTTTAATCTTAGAAATTTGACCCAAGTGTATCTAGAGTAATCATCCACAATCACCAAGACGTATTTCTTGTCGTTTATGCTTTGCGTTTGTATTGGACCACAGAGATCCATATGCAACATTTCTAAAGGAGTACTTGTTCTCGATCCAGGCTTAGGCTTGTGTGAGGCTTTTTTCATATTACCTTTCTCACATGCGTCACACAAATGTTCTTTTACGTATTTCAGCTCAGGTAAACCCTTAACCAAGTTACCAGTCACCAACTTGTTAATGTATCAGAAGTTGAGATGAGATAGCGTTCTATGTCATAACCAGCTTTGTTGCATAGAGGCTTTAGAAAGTAGACACACTGCATTATCAGTCTTGACATTTGACAGATTGATCGTATAGAGGTTTGACTTTTGCGTTCCGACCAAGAGTTCTTTACCATCTTCAGTTCTGACACAAGATCTCTTAGCTGTGAAATTGACCTCTAAATCCTTGTCACAGAACTGACCAATGCTGAATAGATTGTGTCCTAATCCTTCAACATAACTCACCTTCTTTATCGTGACATTCTCTTGCACTACATCTCCATAACCAAAAATTGGTGACAACTGGTCATTCCCAAATCTCACGTTGCCGCATAATTTCTCTGTATAATTAGATAAAATATCTTTCTTCCCTATCATATGCTTGGAACAGCCTGAATCCAAGTACCACAGATGACAGGTCTGCACAAGAGAAATCAGATAACAACAGGTTTAGTTACCCATTTATAGATGGGTCTTTACGTGTTAGCACAAGATTTTGGCACCCATTTAAATTTGGATCCTCTTTGTTTTTCAAAAGTATTATAATGATGTATATAATAATTACCAAACCAACGATTAGAATATTATCGATTCACAAAATCATTTCGACCAAAAGTGGAACACTTACTAGGCAAATGAGGTAATTGGTTCAACTGCTTTATTGTATAAAACTTGTAAGAAGATACAAGTTTTGTTTTATGAGAAGCACATTGATCAATTACATCAGTAAAACTAGTATTAGTCCTATTACAATCTATGTCAGACAATGATTTCGTAGACTCTTCAATCTTTCTTTTTGGTCTCCATTCTAGTCTTGCTTCTGACTTTTTCGTTCTTAATTCCGAAACACAAGATTTAGATTTATCAGAAACATGAGATTTAAGAGTCTGTGTTTTCTGTGAGCGCCTTTTCTTTTGTTTCTTACCTTTAGAATAATAGGTACTCACATGAACTGAATCATCAACCTTAGTTAATGTTTCTCCTTTTTCAAACACACTAGGTAAAGAAACATCACAAAAGAAGTATGATCTGGAAGTTTAGCATTGAAATAAAATTTATCAACACTTTCATCCAAACAACCATCAGAATTTAAAAAATCATTTTCAACTGCAAACAAGTCATCAACATCATCATCAAATTGTTGTGCCTTGGAAGAATTTGAAAAGTTAAAATCATTTGTCTTTTTAGAACACTTCTTTTGATAAGACATTTTAGCACAATCTGAAGATTTAGGATTAGTAAAAACATTTCCCATGAAAACTTTACAAGATGATGCATCTGAATCAGTGGAGTTGTTTTCACAAACTCTTTTTGATTTGGATTTATCAGTTGTAACTTCAGATTTGAAACTAGTGTTCATCATGACAGTAGAAAACACAATCTTCTCAAGATCAACCAAAATTCTTTTTTCTGCTAAATGTTTTCAAGCTTAGAAATTTTGTTTTCCAAAACGAGTGGAGGAACATAAATCTTTGCTTTAACTAGTTTTGCCTCCATCTCCTTAGTAGAATAGATTTCAAAATAATCGTTTGATAGAAACTTTGGTTGTTCAGAAAGATAACTATCATTCATCTTTTTATAGCAGAATGGTAGTTGCATTTTTGTTGTGCTCTTTCTGTTCTCATCTTCCTTAGCCTCAACCTAATCATATGATTTTGTAACAAATTTGGGTTTCAAATGAGGACATTTGTCAGCCACTTGTAAGAAATCAAAGTTACATAAAGTTGGTTGCTTTCTAATAGCTTTCTTCAGATAATGTGGGTTATCGTAACCAATACCCCAATTATATTTGAAATTTGACTTCCTTTGGTTTGTTTAGATAAATGATTTGATCAGTTTGACCTCGAGTATAAAGTTTTGCTTCCAAACCATTAATCTTTTTCAGTAAATATTTGTTTTCAAATTGCAGTTTATTATAATTGACAACAAACTTTTTCTTCTCAAGTTCAGACTTATTAAATTTAGAAACTGTGTCAGAAATTTGATTTTCAAAACAAACTTTTTGTTTTTCAAAAATAGTAGCAAATTTGTTTAAAGAGTCAATAAAGTTTTTGTTCCCAGCAATTTCCTTGTTGAGATCAAAAATTGTTTGACGCTTTTTTGCAACTCTGTTTTTCTCCTTTTTGAGCTTAGCTTGTAAGTCCTGAAGCTCAACCATCATGGTTTCCATTTGCTTTATAAAATCAGATTCAGTAAAATTATTTTACCTCTTAGGAAGTCTCTTCATCATATTCATCATATTTGACCTCCTTGCCCATTAAGCACATGTGAGCATTCTCTTCTTTATCCTCCTCATAATCTAAATGGTCTAGCCATTAATCATCCTAACCGTCAATGCTTTGCCTGCCTCTGTTTGCTTCGCCAGAAACATCTTATTCTTGTAGTACTCAAAATTTCTAACTATCGGCTTCCGGCAATCCTTGGCAAAGTGACCTATCTTGCCACAGTTGTAGCATTTTACTGGCTCCTCAACTTTCTTTTCACCATACTTTCTCTCTTCTGACATCCTTTTCACATAACTCTTTCCTTCATAACTTCTATTATCAAACCTTCTATCATCAAACCTTCTTCCTTCCACCCTTTCCTTGTGTTCATAGTTCCTCGATCCTGAAGAGTACCTCTGACTATTTGAACCCGACTTCTTATAAATTTTATTCTGGAAGGCTCGGGTGAGCAAAATCATGGCTTGCTTAAGGTTCTGTCCATCATCAGAATCTGAATTATCACTGTCAGAGTCACTAGAACTAGAAACCACAATCTTCTTTTTCTTTTTCTTATCCTTCTTTTCTTTCTCTTTCTTCTTCTCCACCACCAAAGCAACTGGATCATAAACTTTCTTCTCGCTCTTCTTTTTCTATTCTCTATCCTCTTCTACCTCTTCCTCATTCTACTTCAAAGTTTCATAGACTTCATGTAAGGGGATCTCACTCAAATCTTTCATCTATTTCATTCTTCTTGTATGTTTTTCCACTCTGGCTGCAAGACACTGAGAAATTTAACATTGTTCTCAATTTGCTTCTTCTTAACCTTGTTCTTGGCCAGTTCATTTAGTAGAGAAACAAATCTTTCATATGTGTCCTACAGACTTTTCTTAGATTTATCCTTGAACTCTTCATAGTTGTTTATGCAATTTGCCACCTTCATCTGATTACCAACCTTTGATCCTATCATCATCTTCTCCAACTGATCCCACATCTTCTTAGTAGTATCCTTGTAGCTGCCAATCTTTATCTAGATCTCATTTGGTATACTCTGAAGAAGTAGAGATCTAGCTTGCTTATCTGCCTTGTATCTCTTCTTTTGCTCAGGTGTATAGATTGAAAAATCCACCACAATCTCTTTAGTCTTTGTACCTCTGTTATCAGTATCATCTTCACTATCTGAACTTTCATTGTCCTCATCAGGCACAATAGCAGTTACTGGTTTCATCAGACCCTCATCAATTGACTGTTTGATGAATTCACCATTTTCATGTCTGTCTATGAAATCCATAAATCTGTCCTTCCATTGTTTGTATTCATCCTTGAATAGAATGGGTGGTTTGACATCAGTACCGATTGATAAAGCATCCTTTGAAGTCATCTTGATCAAAAGCACAGATCTTTACACACAGAAACAGAAATTTTTCAAAATTCTGAAAATAGCCAAAAATTGACTAAGTACAGAAATCGCAGACCATAGAGAAGTACTTGTCGCAAAACCCTTTGAAGCCACTTGTCGCAAACCTTTGCACCAAAGAAATGAGGAACTCGCAGAATGAAGCTTGCGAGTTCTTACTTGTCGCAGACTTAAGCTTGTGAGTTCTGAACTTGTTTCTTCTTGCTAGTTCTACACTTAGAAAAAATTCGGCCAACTAACTTGTCGCAAGGTGTACGAGTTCTATACTTAGAAAAATATCGAACAAATAACTTGTCGCAGACACTTGTCGTAAGCTTTGTCTTGCGAGTTTTTGAACTTGACGCAAACCAAAGATAGTGAACAGTAGCTTGTCACAGATAGTGGCTTGCGACTTCTTGGTTGTCGCAAACTGAAGGATGCGAATTCTTGAGCTTGTCGCAGGTCGAGCTCTACGAGTTCTTAACTTAGAAAAATTTCAACAAACAAAAGTCCAAGTAGCTTGTGAGTTCTTCAGAATTCATATATCACAGTCTGCGAGTTCTTCAGATAAGAATCTTGCGACTTCTCTAAATCTTGTGAGTTCTTCAATATATCGAGTCTGAACCAACTTTTTAGCCTCAAATCTTTCAAAACTTCGAGATTGATCACCAAACTTTGCAGATTGATCCACGATGTGATTCTGAACACTTTTCTATTACATCACTTCGACTAAAAACACCAAAATTACAATTTTCGATCCAAATAAAGTGTTTTCAAACACACGAACAAAAATCAACTAAATCCAAAATTCACACTAACTTGATGTGAATTTGGCTATGCAATTCAAACCAAGACTGTTCTAGAACCAAAATCGAGTGTAAAGCTATCAAATTCTAATCCAAAACACCACTAAATCTCAGAATTTGATTTTTGACAGACTACTTTGCGAGTTCTTGAATATCGGCCAAAGATTCTCAGATTATGATCATTTTCTGATTTTATGCTTGCTCTGATACCAATTATTGCTCCCAGATGATGTGCAATCAAGATTAACAACAACAGGATTCAATTCAAGCTGTCATATATTGATCTATGAATCAAACAGTACAATGATGCTCTCAATGAAAATAATTCTCTCTCTAAGAGGTTGTTTGTTTTTTTCTAAAAACCTCTTAATGACTCTTAAATCTGAATCATTCAGACATTTTAACACACCACCTCTTATTAATCATAACTAAAATAAGACTTCAGACTTTAGACCTCTTAAAAAACAAACGACACCTAAGTCTCTCTCTTCAAAGTGTCATATAAGTCTACAAACGAAAAAGGTATTTGTACCTATATATTACAAAGACAAAATTAAACTAACTAAACTAGACTACTTGACTTTTACAAGCTTGACTTTGACTTTCTTCTTTAAGCACTTTGACTTTGCAATGAGGGTTTGATTTGAGCTTTGGCTTTGATTCTCATTCTTCATGATCTTGGATCCAACATATTTATGCACTAACATACACGATCTTATTGCCTGTTCGGTCTCTAGTGGAGTTTCATCCTCAGGGTACTCATTCGACCCCTAGTGCCTACTCTCTAGCATTCAAGATAGGAGTCTCAGCTCCTCACTTGATAACTCATGATGTCTAACCCTCGTGCACAAGAATTAGACATCCAATCACAAGAACCATGGTCCCGAAGTACAACCCATAAAGGTTCCTCTTCGCCAAACAACTGGGACAACAACGATGCCAACACAGCATAATTCCCAAGGTGAGAATATCAAGAATCCTCATCCTTAAATATGACTAACTTACATGCCTATCGATCCGAATGCATTACAGTCTAAAATACATGACTCCATGATAAGCGCAATAATGCAACTCACACTCAAAACTCCCCTTAAAGTTATTAAAACCGGACAAAACCGGAAAAATCAAGCCTTAAGCTTAACCAATCGAATAACCACATGCTATAATCCACAAAATGCGATAAATGCAATCGACCATGTTTATGCAAGCACATGCTCCAAAAATGCATGAATACATTCCAACACCATTTAGGTTTTGACCATTCATTTTCTAAACAAGTTTATAACCCCATTGCTCTCTCAAGCGTCCCCAAAGCAAAAGGTTGACATTTTTCATAACAAACATTAGAAGTACAATTACTCCAAAGGATTAACATGCGTACGATAAATCATTAAAATATCAATATCAAAGATTTACTCAACAAATTACTTGAAATATATTTTTCCACAAAACCACAGAGGTTTACGATAACCGAAAGGTACACAGGGTTGGGAATGACCAAACTCCAATAACTCGTACATTGGTGTATTCAAAACATTTCGCAACAAAAAATACACTTATTACCAATAACAACAAAAATGCATTTTTACCAGATACCCTCCATTTATGAAAATGGTTATTTTTAGAGCACAGATTTGTTGGATGCAAGATCATTTATACTGAAGATGAAAGTGAAGCAAGTCAAAGCTGAAAGTCAACTCTCAAGCATGAAGATCAAAGACTTTGTTAATAAAAGTCAAAGTCAAAGTTTGTGTTTTGTTTTTGTTTCCTTGTTTTAGTGTGTAGGTATAAATAGCTTTGAGTGTTTGTTGTTTGTAAAACACTTGGCACGTATGAATCAGAATTCAGAAGTGAAGTGAGCAGATTAGAGAAGAGCAAATTAAAAAATCATTCAAGTGAGAGAAACATGATGTGGAGAGAGAAAGTGAGTGAAATTTGTAATTGTTGAGATCTTTGATTGTTGAATCAATGACATATGAATACGATTTGTTCATCTTGATTGTTGTTTACAATTAGAACTTGAATATTGGGAATAACAATTGGTATCAGAGCAGATCCAGATTGAAATCAAATCAAGAAATGGGTTCAACACTGTTCCATTGAAGTTCAGATTTGTTTTTGAGATTTTATGTGTTTTTCGAGTTGTAATCAATGGATTTGTGTTCAAATTATGTTCTAGATTGAGTTTGTATAGGTGATTCGAACAAATGCACTGTAAACGATTGTAATTTCTTGGATTTTATCGAAGTTCTGAGTTCACGAGTCGACACACTGTTCATTGAATCAATTTGTATTAGTATGTGTCTTAGATTGAAATTCATTACTAGATTTTGGTTCTAAGTGTGTTTGTAGTCAATTTGTCGAAGCCTCGGATCGAAATTCTATGTCTTGATGTGTTTTTGAGTAGACCAGATACGTTTTTCAACTCAGATCTTAAGAATTCACTAAATCCACGAAGAACTCGCAAGATATCTTCAAGAACTCACAGATCACTAAGAACTCGCAAGGTTTCATAAAGATTTCGCAGGTTTAGTAGAGGATTCGTAGAGGATTTCGCAGAGAGCTAGAAGAATTCGTTGATCTCATCAGAATTCGCACTATCATTTATGAAAAAGTTGAAGGACAGAATCGCAATTGTGTCTATAGCGAATTGTCTAGTTTTCGCATCACATAGTGTTGAGAATTCTTAGAATTCGCAGAAGGGGATCTTGAGAATTTCACAGAATTCGTATAAAAGTGATTGACGAAAACTTTTTCAAAATTGCTCAAAATTAGCAGAATTCGTGATTGTCTATATTGCGAATTTTGAATCCTTTAATTGCTTACGAATTCTTGTCTTGATTGTTCTTGCGAATTCTGTGTGATTTTTAAGTTGTATGCAAATTCCTGATAACTCTATAGAGTGACTTGCGAGTTCTTATTGAATTTCATTGCTTACGAATTCTGAAGTGTTTTCACAATAATTTGCGAATTTCAGACTTAGAGAAATTTGGAAATTTCAATTCTGATTTTCTGTCTAAGTGTTTCTGTATTGTTTGATTTCATTTGTACTTACGATCAAATTCAAGTTCTTTTTGTGATAACAGAATGAATTCCAAAGAAGCTCTTTTAGTCGGTACAGATGTGAAGCCACCGATGCTTTTTAGAGGAGAGTGTGAACAATGGAAATTTTGTTTTTTAGACTTCATTGATCGACATGACTTGGGTGATTATATCAGAATATCTCTGAGGGAAGGAAGAATGAAAACTCCAACAAGGATTTATTCTTATTATAAAGATGGATCAATGGAAAGAGTAACAGGAGAGTATCCAATATCACCTGATAAGTACACAAATGAGCAGAGAAAGAGATATGATGCTGACAGATTAGCCAAAACTTTTATATTGCAAGGATTTTCAGATGAGATTTCAAGAGAGATTTCTATCAGTTTGGATTGTAAAAAGGCTACAGGAAAACAGTTATGGGAACAACTTAAGAAGATGATGATAGGACCAAAGATGTCTTCAAGAGTAAAGTTTTTGGAATCTGAGAATACGGAGCTGAAAAGAAAGATCTCAGACTTAGAAGATCAAAATGTCAAGATTCAGCAAACAGAGTGTGCTAATGAAGAGCTGATAAAGAAGATTTCTGAGCTAGAAATGCAAATTGCTGAAGAGAGATCAGTTTTTGAGAAAGAGAAGAAAGAATTTGCAAAGAAGTTCTCAGAATTTTCTAGGAAAAGTTTTGAAGAGAAGAAAACTTTTAAGCTGAAATGTGGAAAACTTACTAAACAGATTTCAGACTTTGAAAAGGTGATCATTTTAGAAAGAGAGAAGTTTGAAAAAGAAAAGAAGTTAATTGAGCAAAAGAATGTTGGGTTTTTCAAAGAAATATCTGATGGAAGAAAGAATGTTGAGAATGGATTTGAAGAAGAAAGAAGTATATTTGAGATAAAAATCAAGAAGCTTACTGAGAAGCTATCTGAGCTATCTACAAATGCACTGAAAGAGCAGAAAGCGAAGTCTGAATTAAATAAAGAAATTGACTTACACATCAAAGAAAAGAACAGTTATTTTTCAAAGATAAAAGAGCTTGAAGAGATTGTTTCCAAGGTGGTAGTGACTGAGAAAACGACTCCAGAGTCACAAATCCACACACCTAGAAATAATTCAGCTGACTTCAAAAAGACAGCCTCAAGCTCACATCAGAAAACTGTTTCTACAAGAAGGTCAGTTAAATCATATGATCAGATTCGTACTACTAACATTTTCTTTGATGAAAATGTAGATGGTTCAGATACATACAGAAGAAGAAGAAGAAGAAGAAGAAGAAGAAGAAGAAGAAGAAGAAGAAGAAGAAGAAGAAGAAGAAGAAGAAGAAGAAGAAGAAGAAGAAGAAGAAGATATGAAGAAGACAAGTTGGTTTGGAAAGTAAAACCAGTTGAAGATGAGAAGAATGATGATAAGAAGGAAGAAAAGAAAGGAAAGAAGGATGAAAAGAAGAGTAACAAATCATTTGTACATGCATCAACAACCAAGAAGAACAATGTGCTAAAAGGTAAACCTGATCTCACTTATTTGAGAGATCAATTGATCAGGTTATCTAAAAAGAGGTATTGTTCTTATTGTAATACATATGATTTTGTTCATAAAGATAGTGATCATTTCTGGTATGGTTCTTACTCTATTACTCCTATTTGAACTGCAACTCACAAACATGGACCCAAATACTAGTAGGTACCAAAACCGAAAGATGAATCTGTGTTGCAGGCACCTACAGTCAAGGGTGAGTAAGAGAACAAAGGCTTCTAAATAAATCAGTTCAGGACCCGTACTTCAACGGAGTTTGACTTCTAAACACAACAGTTTAGGACTCGTACTTCAAAGATCAAAAGTAATGATACTCCCAAGCTGATATAAGATTGTACTCAGATACTCAAAAGAGGAAATCAACCTTCAAGGGGGAGTACATATTTTTCTAAAATATGCATTCGAGAGATATGACGATCTACATTCCAGGGGGAGTAGTGAATCTATCATGTGCTTTTTCACTGACAAATTACAGATGCATAGTTTCAGGGGGAGTATATGATTTCTGATTACTTCAGATCAGAACTCGTACATTCAATGTTTTACTACTTTATGTCATTTTATTTTTCAATAAAATTTGTGAATAAAGTTGCTTTGACATGACTTTGAGACTTTTGCAGATTGAGAGAAGCTATCAAGATCATATCATTTTGATTTTAAGCTTGACTTCATGAGATTTAAGACTGAATGACAAAGGTTAAATTTCTTATCTTAATCTCATATATTGTTGAAATAATGATGACTTTCAATCATGGAAAACATATTATTAAATGTTCAAACCACTTCCCGATTCTTAAATAGATTTCATGAATTGGAAGTGAGATTTTAAATGTTTTCATTTTTACTTGTGCTTAAACGATTAACAAAACGTGTGTTTTCAAAGATAAATACTTGTGTATTATCTTTTTCATATACTTTCAAGTATTCACACACACTGGTTTAATTTTTGTTAACTTTGTTCTTATCATGTCTCTAAATTGTAACCAATTTTTTTCGATGGTAAGACACCCCGCTTCTTATCATGTCTCTAAATTGTAACCAATTTAAATTGTAACCAATTTTTTTTCAAGAATGTCTATATATTGGTTCGTATAGATAAAATTCAATTATTCTTGACCCAAGCCTTAATTGATAAATCATTTGATTCTGATCATTTCATACAATGTCAGATTTTCAAACAAGTTCATTGCATTCATGTTCATTCTTTCAAAATACTTGTTTGAAATATCCTCAATGTTTCAAAATGCTCAAATCTTCATGATTACATCTATGAGCATATAGACATCTGACTTGTATCTTTTGTGCTTTAATTGTTCAAGTTAAACCATTGTGAGCAACATATGCTTCATAGGAAAATATCGGTTCTTTGTGCTAGGACTTAAATGCAACTTCTATGGATTCACGTTAACCAGTGTTTCCTACCCAAGAAGTTAATCCATAGTGATTGAGTGTGAGGAGTAAAAAAAAAAAAAAGAAATGAGTGTGGGTTGTGTGAAGAGGTAAAATGAAAAAGAGAGTTTGGTTAGATGCGAGCTTAATGATTAAAAGAAAGAGGGTGTGAGATCAGAGTAAAAAGAATATCAAACTCTGCACCAACTACTTTCTGAGTCGGGCAGCCACATTACTAATGTTTCACAATTCTTGGTGAACATTATTGAAATAGGTAACTAGCCCATGCCAACTCTTGATAAAAACCCTACCAGCCACTCATTTTCTTCTTAAAAAGAAAGTGTTTTATATTTTCTGGGGACCCAGCATATAATCTATCTGATTTTCATTTGGAAAATCTGGATATTGAAAAAGAAGGAAGTTTGCCCCACCTTCGCACTTCGATCATGCACAATTGAGTTTGTATTTAATTACTGTTGTCTCAGTGGTTTACACAATGTTGAGCCTTATTAAAAGCAATTATCATGTGCTTAATTCTTTCTACACTCGCATGAGCACACAAGGAATTTGTTTTCTTGTAACAACATTCATAGAAATTTCCTTCGTGGTGTTTCGATGATTGAATGGAAGCCCTGAGGGAGTGAACATAACAAAAGCTCCTTTACAATGTGTATTTGTTACACACAGTGACTTAGTGTTACTGACAGGCATTTTTAACTAATTCATTTGTTGATTCAGGTGTCACATTCCTAATTTCTCTGGATTTGAAAAGATCTGGATGAATATCTCTTTGGATCGACAAATAATCAGAGGCTCGGTATAAAATATCAGTGGTCAGCAAGATTACAGAGACATTTCTTGTTAAAAGTTTTGATGATTTCATGCTCCAATCATCAAAAAGGGGGAGAAGAGTTCAAGAAATGTTTGAGTCAGAAATGTTAAAGCTGGGAGAAAATGTTCAAGAGTTGATTGTTAAAGAAAGATTATTTTTCAAAGCTGAAAAAGTTCAAAGATTTCAGATTTGATGAGGATTTTACTGAAATTTTATTTGGAGATAATTTGCTGAAGCAATCAGAGTTGTGTCTGAAAGAGGTTTGTTTATAACCTTGGGAGAGAATGATGTTATTCTTGAAGATCAGATTTTGAGGAAGATTGTTGTAAGTGTTTGAAGATACAGAGTTTATCAAAGAAGGGGAGAATGTCAATTTTTCATATTAATAGGGGGAGAATGTAAATTTCTTGATAATATCTTTTTACTACAAAGGGGGAGAAGATTCAAATTGAGCTTAAAGAGAGAAGATTGAATTGCAATATCTTATTAGAGATGATCTTGATCCAAAGGGGAAGAATGTTAGAGCACAGATTTGTTGGATGCAAGATCATTTATACTGAAGATGAAAGTCAAGCAAGTCAAAGCTAAAAGTCAACTCTCAAGCATGAAGATCAAAGTCTTTGTTAATAAAAGTCAAAGTCAAAGTTTGTGTTTTGTTTTTGTTTCCTTGTTTTAGTGTGTAGGTATAAATAGCTTTGAGTGTTTGTTGTTTGTAAAACAGTTGGCACGTATGAATCATAATTCAGAAGTGAAGTGAGCAGATTAGAGAAGAGCAAATTAGAAAATCATTCTAGTGAGAGAAACATGATGTAGAGAGAGAAAGTGAGTGAAATTTGTAATTGTTGAGATCTTTGATTGTTGAATCAATGACATATGAATACGATTTGTTCATCTTGATTGTTGTTTACAATTAGAACTTGAATATTAGGAATAACAGTTATCAAAACATTTTCATTATGATACATTTATCAAAAATCCCAAAAATCCCAAAAATCCCAAAGGTGGGTGTTTTATAAGTTTATAAAGTTAAATACTTCCAAAAAATCAAAACTTATCAGATAATCAATAGTTAACAATTTCATGTAAAACACAAAAACACTTTAAAATGAACATTTTGGCATATACATCGTTTTCACAAATCAACTTGAACTCACCTTGCTAGATTTAGGCTAAATCTAGATTTTACCCCAACTTGAGCTTCCTTGAAGAACTCCGAGTCCACAAGCAAAATCCTTCCAAAACCTAGATCCACAATTTCCACCCATAAATAAGCATATTAACCATTTAGAATCGATCCCCAAAACATTTT
Source organism: Arctium minus (assembly GCA_954870635.1). NCBI lineage: Eukaryota > Viridiplantae > Streptophyta > Magnoliopsida > Asterales > Asteraceae > Arctium > Arctium minus. Next base: position 113,000,154 of record OX941080.1, on the reverse strand, counting down.
ACATCAAAATCTCCATTTTGGCCAAAACCCTAGTTTTTGACCTAAATCCTCCAAAATCTTCCAAACCGAAATTGGAGGAATAAAACACTAGGATATCATCAATGAATCATTTATATCTTATAATGAATTTTAGAAATGGAGAGGATAAACTTACCAATTAGGTTTTGGTGAAAACCTAGAAAACCCTAAAAAGGAGCTTGAGGTTGAAGATGAAGATGAAGATGGTGAACTCTTGGTCATAGCTTCCAATCTACAAGTTGATGATGGTTTACTTCAACAATACCAAAGGATTTGAGCCAAAGATGCTCCAAAGTCACCATAGATGAAGGTAGGTGTTCTTGGGAGAGTTTAGAGAGAGTTGGGAGTGAAAAGGGGAAGTGAGAAATGAAGAATGAGCAAAAATCCCGTATTTGATAGCCTCTCTCTCCCCCTGGTGCGACAATGCCAGGCGACAATGCCTAGGGAATTGTCGCTAGTCATTGTCGCCAGCCCTCCCCCACAATCTGTTTCTTGCAGCTACTTTGCCAGGTGCAACTATGACAATATTGTAGTTATGCTCGTACCAAGATCCGAAATTCGACTTTTTCAACGCCAATACCTCTGATACTCTAAGGGACTTTAAATAATGATTTCCCAACAAAAAATCCTGCCATTTATAGATTACAAAAACTCCTGGGTGGCCTTTATTTACCGAAAATACGGGTGTTACAGTTCGCGACTCCAAAGGTCGGCGCTCCTCTCCGCGCGAGTCCATCTTCGCCACTGCTCGCGTGCGACCTCTGTGCACAAATAAAAGAGAGAAATGAGCCTCCACGTCATTTATTTCCACCTACTTTCTCCCAAATACTCTTTTCTCTAAATACTCTCTAAAATCAGACCTAGGAGTATTCAAGTCATCTTCCCCACACTTATTGCAAGAATCAAGTCTCACCAACCAAAGATTTTAGCCAAGATTTCAAGTCTCAAGAGCATCTTCCTTATCCATCATCTTTTCTAAGGTTTTGGCACTTCTCTAGGTTTTGGGTCAAAACCTAGATTGTGAGTTTTCTAACCATTCTAAAATGAGAGACATGTCTTTATATGTTTTCTATTATCATTTCATGCTTCTTTTCATTATGTTAATCATTTGACAAAGTAGACCTAGTCTTGCTATATTGGGAAATGTTGGGATTTTGATTACTAATCTTTTATGAGGATGTTGATGAGGTTATTTTGTTCGCAAATGTTGGGATATATTTATGTGATATGGTTGATGGATGTTATATGTGGAACTTACATGATTTAGTATTTTGACCTAAATTGGGGCTTGGAGCTATATGGAAACTTTTATATGTATTTTGCGTGGAGTAAAATGTATATAATGTGAGATCGGATATTGGATGAACCTCTAGTAGGCAATAGGAGGATGTAGTCTTGGGTGCCACCTTATTGGTATGTGTCTAGATCTCCGCCATTTGAAGTAATGCCTTGGAGGTAGTCTTCAAATGTATCGGGCCTTCCGGATGTTGCTCATGAGAGTGAACATCAAGGTACATCGACTCTTGAGGTTAAACTCGTTGGTGTTTTGGGTCTCCCCCATTGATTTCTCTATGGACCTTTATGATTATCAACCCCCTTTAAATGATTATGTTATGCTATTGTTCAAACTCACTAGACTCTTTTGGCCTAACACTTGCTGGGTGTTAATGTGTATCTCAGGTTCTAGCGGCATGACCGCCAAGAAGGTTTAGCGAGATTTAGATTGGAGCTTGGGAGCTTTTTGGGACGCCATTATAGAAGATGATTATTTTGGACATTTAGATAACAACTTGTTGTTATCTATTTTCTTGATAGGAATTAGATTAAGGGGTTGTTATCTCTCATTGCTTTATTATTACAAACTTGTAATTATAACAGGCGTATATTGTTCCCTTTTGGGAAAGCTAATGCTTTGGAATTTTATATATACCACATTTCCTTTTTGGAGATTTTTGTTTGTCCCAATAGTTGGTATCAGAGCTTTAGTTTAAGCTAACTAGGTGCTGACTCTAGCATACCTAGCCTTAAGCTGTAAATGCCTATAGTGTCACTGTCCACTTGGGTAGAACATTCCTAGGTGAGGAGAGTACTAGTACTACGGAAATACGTTGATTTAGAAATTGTGGTGATGGCGACAAGAATTCTTATGTAATATACGTTCACTTTTCCATTTGGCCAGTGTGGTCATGAATTTATAAATACATGAGTGTGCTTGAAATTGTTATTATGATAATTGATCAATGTAGTAGTACGTGTTGAACCGCTAATCTTTGAAAGAATTAACCGGTATGATCTCCATCATGTGTGACAACTCACAATGGTAAACACAAGGAGCCGGGTTGTGGCTGTCGAGGATGGTAACAAAACGAGTGTAACCGCTCCAGAAACTTCCAGACGAGCTATTTGACCGGATAACCAAACTATTCCGCCTATCCCCACAATGCTAAGGGGAGTTGGTGATGTGGTTCCCCAAGTGAACCTAGAGACCGAGAACCCGATCATTCAAGAAGGGGACCCTCAATCAGTCATGATAGCCAGCATCATGCAAATGATGAATTCTGCTATGAACAAACACGATGAGCGGTTCATGAAAATGTTAGAGGAACGGGATGCAAGCAACCGAAGACATGAGACGGTGGCAGACAATGCAATCATTGGGTCAGGTGGTACAGGTAATGCTATTGGAACAGAAGAACAAGTGGTAAGGGCCAAGAGAAGGAAGGAAGGGGGTTGTTCATACAAGACTTTCTTGTGTAGCAAGCCCCCAGAATTTTCCGGGACCACAAATCCAGTGGATTGTATGAACTGGTTAAGGGAAGTGGAAATGGCGTTCGAATCAAAAGAATGTGATGAATCCCAAAGATTCAAATTTGCATCCCAATTGTTCCGAGGGGAAGCCTTGAGTTGGTGGAACCTCACCCGAACAACTCTGACTCCAGAGGTTCTGGCCAAGCTCACTTGGCCAACCTTCAAAAGAAAGTTAATAGACAAATATTGCAATGAGAGGGCTCTTGACAAGGTCGACGAAGAGTTCAGAAATCTGAATAAAGGGAACCTGACTATTGTCGGGTACTCAAGGCAATTTGTGGAGATGCTTAGTCTGGTTGAGCATTTGGCTGTTGATGAGAGATCAAAGATAAAAGCCTGTCTGAGGGGTTTTCCTGCAAACATGAAGACAGGTGTAAGGAACGCCCGGGTGTCTATGTTACAAGAGGTTATGGAGGACGACCTCATTCAAGGTAAAGAAGAAGGAAGTCAACCAAGCGAGAAGCGAAAGTGGGAAGGGCCAACCGGGCCCGCACAATCTCCCAAACCCTTCACCAGGGGAAGGAATATGGAACCCTGACGTGAGGCTAGGTGGTGCCTCAAGTGTAGGAGTTGTTAGGGTATTATTGTATCCAAGATTGAAGAGTAAAAGTTAAAGCATGTAAAGTCAAACATAGTCAAAGTAAGATTAGTTTACCTTGCATTTGTACATGGTCTTTGACCATATAAATACCTCTTAGGCTTTGTTTGATAAGAGTGTGTAGAAATACTGTGAGATATATGATTGTAACACTTGTGAGATCAATATACTGAATATTTCTCTCTCTACACACTATCTCTCTAGATATTGATCTTAATTGTTAAATTTGTTCATCTTGATTGATTGTGCTTGAAATCTGGAACTAACATTTGGTATCAGAGCAGACAAAAATCATAAAAGTGATTCAAGATTTGAAGATTTGATCACTGTTTGAAGAACTCGCAAAATCGCATCTGTACAAAATTGATTTTGTGATTTTGAAGTGTTTTGGATTGGAATTTGATAGCTTTGGATTTGGATTTTGATCTAGAACAATCTTTGTTTGTATTGTTTAATCCAATTCACAATAGATTGTGTTAATTTTAGATTTTTGGTTGATTTTCATTCGAGTTTGTAAACGTACTATATTTTGGTCAAATTAGTAATCTTTGTTGTTTTTGTTTGAAATCATGTGTTTGTAAAGTGTTCGTTTTATTATCGAGGATAAATTTGCAAAGTTTGGTGCTCTAATTCAGAGTTTTGAAGGATTTTTGATCGAAAAAGTAAACTCATACTCGATAAAGTAAAGAACTCGCAAGATCCATAGAACTCGCAAGCATCATATGAAGAACTCGCAAGAGTCATCTGAATGAAGAACTCGTAGACTGAAGGTTGTGACAAGCAGGAACTCGCAGATCGTTGTTTGCGACAAGTAAAGAACTCGCAGGGTTCAGTGTGCGTCAAGTGAGAACTCGCAGGACCCTATTTGCAACTTCTCTGGATTTGATTTGTTTGGTTTGCGACTTCTTCTCTGTGACAAGCTCCCTTCTGCGACAAATTATTTCTTGAAAATTTTTCTAAGTAAGAGAACTCGCAGACGCATTGAGACAAGTAATTCTTTCAGAACTCGCAGACCAAAGCTTGCGACAACTAAGAACACGCAAGTCTCTTTCTGCGACAAGTGGGTTGAACAGTGATTTGCGACAAGTTCATCACAGTGCTTTGCGACTTCTATACTTAGTCAAAAAAAAATTGACAAGTTGCCTTATGAGATTTAATTGTCAAACTTTTTTCTCTACGGGCGCTGCCCCTCGACCCCGTCCTAAGTCTGCGAAGGGGGACATATTTCTGATAGTGATCAAAATTTTCTGATTTTTGTTAACGATCATTTTCAAGCATTTTTTTTCTTCAGATATCAAGATGTCTACTGTAATGTCAATGAGAGATTGTGAAATCGCATATATGCCAGAAATACCTACTATTGAAGTTGAATGAGAGAAACTGAAGATTCAAAATTCAAGTCTTCAAAATTAGATCCAGGAGTTGAAAGAAAAAGCTGTAATTTCACAGAAAAATTTTAAATGTTCAAAATGGCCTAATGATTCTAAATCTGATTTTACAGGCGTCATTGAGTCAAAAGAGGGAGAGATAATAAATCTTCAAAGAAAATTGAAGACATCAGAAAAGAATTCAACAGAGCTGAAAGTTGAATCAATTGATCTTCAACAAAAGGTCAAAGCTTTTGAAGAGAAAATATATGCACTTGAATCAATGAATACTGATCTGGAGAAAAAGCTTCATGCAGATAAAGACAAAGTTGATTTGGAAATTGCAAATGTTGATCTAAAGAAGGTTGAAGAGAAAAGAAGATTATTGGAAAGACAAAATACTGATTTGAAAAAGAAAATATCAGTCTTGGAAAAGAAGATTTCCAAAGAAAGAGAAGATTTTGAAAAAGAAAGAAAAACTTTTGCTCAAAAGTTTTCTGAGTTTTCCAAAAAGTCTTTTGAAGAGAAGAAATCTGTTGAGCTCAAGTGTTCAAAACTTTCTCAACAAGTAACAGATTTTGAGAAAGTGATTATCATGGAAAGAGACAAATTTGAAAAAGAAAAGAAGAAAACTGAGCAAAAGAATGTTGGAATATTTAAAGAAATATCTTATCAGAGAAAATCTGTGGATAAAGATTTTGAAGAGGAAGGAAAAGTATTTGAGGCTGAAATAAATAAACTTACAAGGAAATTATTTGAGCTGTCAACTAATGTTCTGAAGGAGAAGAATGCGAAGTATGAATTGCATAAGAAAATTGATCTATTATCTGAAGAAAGAAACAGTTTGTCAAACAAGATTAAAGAACTTGAAGGGTATCTTATTCAAGGTGTATTTGAGAGCACAAAGAAGTCCAGATACAATTGCTCAATCACCCATGAATGATTCAGTTGCTTCAGAATGTTCATTCAAAGCAGCTTCAAGTTCACATTTTGCAAATGTTTCTAATAATCCATTGTTTGATAATTCAGATGATAATAGTTCTAAACATAAAGATCAAATTCTTCCTACTAACCTTTTCTATGTCAAATCTATTGATAGTTCAGGAAATTTTAGAAAGCACAATTCTCAGCAAAAGATGGTCTGGAGAGTGAAAGGTGCTTCTGATGAAAAGAAGATTGATAAATCATCTGCATCCACATCAAATGCCAAGGGGAACAGTGCGCATAAAGGTAAATCTTTAGGCAAACCTGATACGATTTATTCTGCTAATCATCTTATCAGGCTCACTCAAAAGAAGATTTGTTGTTCTTACTGTGGAGCAAATGATTTTGTAAGTCAAAATTTTGTTAATTACTGCTATGGCTCATACTATATTACTCCCAAAAGAACTGCAATTAACAAATATGGACCCAAATACTAGTAGGTACCAAAAGCGACTCAATATGTTTTGCAGGCACCACAAGTAAAGGGGGAAAAAGAGCATAGACTTCTGAGTAAATCAGCTCAGGACTCGGACTATAAAGTCAAAGAGATAGACTTCTAAACACATCAGTTTAGGACTCGTACTTTAATGTCAAAGAATTATGGCTTCTAAACATAACAGTTTAGAACCCGTACTTCAAAGAAGAGTTTGTTCAGATAAGGATATTATGCAAATATCAAGGGGGGTGTGAGTCCGTGTGAATGAACACGATCGTTACCAGATAATCAAACAACAAAGAGATAGATAAACCAACCTGTTTAGATTACAAGGTTGATGTTCTTGAATAAAACTCTCTCTCTTTTTCTCTCTGATCTTGATGTGTAAATGTGTTGTGTTGAGATTGTGTGAGATTTGATCTGAGATCTGATCTTATCTCACCTAACATCTAATCTAACATAATATAATATCTAAAGTAATAATATCCTAAAATATCTTAACAAATAGATATTTAGGAATATTATAATAATATAAAATACAATAATTAACTTTGACATTTTATTACAAACTAACATTAGACTAATCTTGAGAGTGGATTTTCAGCTTTAGCTTCAGATTCCAGTCTTCAGATTGGATGATCTTGAATCCAATAAATCTGTGATCTAACAATCTCCCCCTTTGGATCAAGAGCATTACTAAACGGATTTAGCAATTCAGTCTTCTCTTTCAGCTCAGAAGATGGAATTTTTTCTTTAGCACATAATGCTTTAGCAAAGTATCTTCAAAGAAATTTCTCTAAAAATAAGCATGTCTTCAGAATACTTTGATCTCTCGCATTTCTTGGTTGGCTCTTCTCTTCTTCAATGTCATGGACATTTCTTCAAACTTTCGGTTCTCCCCCTTTTTGATGAAAAGAGCAACGCTTTCATCAAAACTTGTAGTAAGAAATGTCTGTCATTTGGAGCTTCTGATCCGTTAATTCAAAAGATATTCATCCAGATCTTTGCAAATCTAGACAAAATAGTCGTGTAACACCTGAATCAACAAATGAATCAGTTAAAATGCCTGTCAGTAACACTAAGTCACTGTGTGTAACGAATACACATCGGAAAGGAGCTTTTATGATGTTCACTCCCCTAGGGCTTCCATTCAATCATCGAAACACCATAAAGGTTATTTCTATAAACGTTATGACAAAGAAACAAATTCCTTGTGTGTTCGTGCATGTGATAGAAAGAATTTAGCACAGATGATTGCTTATAGGCTCAAAATTGTGTAAACCACTGAGACAACAGTAAGTTAAACACAGACTCAATGTGCATGAGTGAAGTGCGAAAGTGGGGCAGACTTCCTTCTTTTCAATATCCAGATTTTCCAATTGAAAATCAGATAGCAAATGTGTTGCATCCCCTTTGAAAATGTGAAACACTTTCTATTTGAGTAGAAAATGAGTAGATGGTGAGGTTTGATCAAGAGTTGGCATGGGCTAGTTGCCTGTTTCAATAATGATCACCAAAGAATTGTGAAACATTAGAAATGTGGCTGCCCGGCTCAGAAAAAGTTGGTGCAGAGTTCTGATATTCTTTTAACTCTGTTCTCACACCCTCTTTCTTTTAAACATTTAGATTACTCTATTTTTCTGTATACCTCATCATACAATCCACACTCATTTCTTTTCGACTTCTCACACTCAATCACTATGGATTAACTTCTTGGGTAGAAATCACTGGTTATGGTGATTCCATAGAAGTTGTGTTCAGTCCTAGCACAATGAAATCGCATGTTTTCCTAGAAAGCATGTGATGCTCAAATTGGTTTAACTATTTCAGTTAAAGCACAATGTAGATATTGAAAACATTTAAAGTCACACTTCCAAATGATGAAATCAGTTTAAGATTCTGGAAGTGGTTTGAACATTTAAGAACAATGTTTTCTATGATTGAAAGTTGTCCACCTTTCAACCATATATGATATTAAGATAAAGGATTATACCTTAACGTGCGATCTTACATCTCATGAAGCTAAGCTTAAAGTCATAAAGATATGATCTTTTAAGCGTTTCTCAAAAATTCTGCAAAAGTCTTATGTCTATGTCAAAGCAAAATTTATTCACTTATATTGAAAAGACAAAAGCAGTAAAACTATGAAATTACGAGTTCTGATCAGAAATAATCAAAAGTCATAGCCATACTCCTTTGATTTGACGAGCTCCCCCTAAAATCATGCATTACAAAAATTTGGCATAAAAGGTAAATGCAGAAATTAATGAGCTCCCCCTCAAAATAATATTGACCAGCTGTCAATTTCTTCTCATACTCCCCCTTGGATCATGAACGGATTGTTAATGTGCAGATATCAATCAGAAATAAGAATGAAGAAATGATGAAAAAGTATGCAATTAGAAAACTTTGATAGGTAACTACTGATTAGATCTTAAGATTTAACATACCAAGCTTTGAGACAAGAAAGGTGAACCTCTTTTCATCTAAAGGTTTGGTAAACAAATCGGCAAGTTGATAATCAGTTTTTACAAAGAAAAGTTCAATTGTTCCTTTTTCGACATTATCTTTAATAAAATGATACCTGACATCTATGTGTTTGGTCTTGGTATGCTGAACAGGATTCGTTGTTATTACGATGGCGCTCTTTGAGTCACAGTATATCGGGATTTTGTTGAAGTGAAAACCATAGTCGCGCAATTGTGTTCTCATCCATAAGACCTGAGAACAGCAGCTAGCAGCAGCTACATATTCTGCTTTGGCCGTTGAAGTTGAAACACAAAGTTGCTTCTTCGATGCCCAACTTACGAGTTTATCACCGAGGAACTTTATATTTCCTGACGTGCTCTTCCTATCAAACATACAACCAGCATGATCTGCATCTGTATACGTTGTTAGTTCAAAGCTAGTATATTTAGGATACCACAGACCAAGATCTGCAGTCCCCTTTAGATACCTAAAAATGTGCTTAACTGCAGACAAATGGATTTCTTTAGGATTAGCCTGATATCTAGCACATAAGCATGTTGAAAACATTATATCTGGCCTACTAGAAGTAAGATACATCAAAGAACCTATCATTCCTCTATAAGTCCTAACATCAACAACCTTTCCAGAAGGATCGGTGCCAATCTTAGTACCTGGTGCCATTGGGGTACCAATCGGTTTTGAATTTTCCATTTTGAACTTCCGAAGAACATCAAAAATGTACTTTGATTTTTTGATAAAAATCCCCGATGAAAATTGTTTGACTTGTAAACCGAGAAATAAATTCATCTCTCCCATCATATTCATCTGAAATCTTGACACCATAAGGTTCGAAATTTTCTTACAGTACTTAGGATTTGTAGAGCCAAAAATAATATCATCCACATAGATTTGAATAAGAATGATATCGGCTTTTTCCTTTTTAATAAACAAAGTGGTATCTACCGTACGTTTTGTAAAACCAGACTTGACTAAAAATTGAGATAGGACATCATACCAGGCGCGAGGAGCTTGTTTCAGTCCATAGAGTGCTTTGTCGAGAATGTATACATGATTTGGTTTCTCTTGATTGACAAAGCCTTCTGGCTGCGAGACGTAGACTTCTTCCTTTAGAAGACCGACATAAAAGCTATGTGGACAAGAAACGGAGACCGGTCGAGTTCTAGGTAGGAGAGCGGTTCATGCTGAAAGTGTCGCCGTGAAAAGGGATCATTCGTTTTCGAAAACGCGGGAAGCTTAGTCCCCCTTTCCTTGGACCCTTCACAATACTAGAGCGGGTGGGACTTCAAGCTTACAAGTTGGACTTACCACCGGAAATGGACGGGATTCACCCTACATTTCATGTATGTTACCCTCGTAAGTTCTTAGCCGAAGAGGAGAGCGTTATTACATTGACGGAGATTCGGGTGGACAGTGGAAATCAATATGTGGAAGAGTCGGAGGCCATATTGGAGTCAAAGACGAAAAATCTTCGACGCAAAGAAGTGACCATGGTTAAGGTTCAATGGAAGCATCACTGAGGCGTGAATGTAACTTGGGAAGCCGGAATAGATATGAAGAAGAGATATCCTCATTTATTCACATGAAACTCGATTTCGCGGACGAAATCCTCTTTAAGTGGAGAGGATTGTAACACCTTGATTTTTGGCCGAAAAGAAGACGAAATGTCAGCAGTGTCCTGCGCGACTAGTTGCGCGACTCGAGCCGTGCCATAACCCGTGTGAGGCTCTGATTGTTCGTGACTCCAGAGGTCGGTGCTCCTCTCCGCACGAGTCCATCCACACCACTGCTTGTGCGCGACCTCTTTGCACAAATAAAAGAGAGAAATCAACCTCCACTTCATTTATTTCTATCTACTTTCTCCCAAATACTCTCTCCTCTCTAAATACTCTCTAAAATCAGACCTAGGAGAATTCAAGTCATATTCCCCACACTTATTGCAAGAATCAAGTCTCACTAACCAAAGATTTTAGCCAAGATTTCAAGTCTCAAAAGCATCTTCCTTATACATCATCTTTTCTAGGGTTTTGGCACTTCTCTAGGTTTTGGGTCAAAACCTAGATTGTGAGTTTTCTAACCATTTTAAAATGATATACATGTCTTTATATGCTTTCTATTATCATTTCATGCTTCTTTTCATTATGTTAATCATTTGACAAAGTAGACCTAGTCTTGCTATATTGGGAAATGTTGGGATTTTGATTACTAATCTTTTATGAGGATCTTGATGAGGTTATTTTATTGGCAAATGTTGGGATATATTTATGTGATATACATGGTTGATGGATGTTATATGTGGATAATACATGATTTAGGATTTTGACCTAAGTTGGGGCTTGGTGCTATATGGAAACTTTTTTATGTATTTTGCTTGGAGTAAATTGTATATAATGTGGGATCGGATATTGGATGAACCTCGAGTAGGCACTAGGAGGATGTAGTCTTGGGCGCCACCTTATTGGTATGTGTCTAGATCTTCGCCATTTGGAGTAATGCCTTGGAGGTAGTCTTCAAATGTGTCAGGCCTTCGGGATGTTGCTCATGAGAGTGAACATCAAGGTACATCGACTCTTGAGGTGAAACTCGTTGGTGTTTTGGGCCTCCCCCATTGATTCCTCTGTGGACCTTTATGATTATCAACCCCCTTTAAATGATTATGTTATGCTATTGTTCAAACTCACTAGGCTCTTTCGGCCTAACACTTGTTGGGTGTTAACGTGTATCTCAGGTTCTAGCGGCGTGACTGCCAAGAAGGTTTAGCGGGCCTTTAGATGTCAGATTGGGAGCTTTTTGAGATGCCATTATAGAAGATGATTATTTTGGACATTTAGATAACAACTTGTTGTAATTTCTTTTCTTGATAGGAATTAGATTAAGGGGTTGTTATCTCTCATTGCTTTATTATTACAAACTTGTAATTATAACAGGCGTATATTGTTCCCTTTTGGGAAAGCTCATGCTTTGGAATTTTATATATACCACATTTCCTTTATGAAAATTTTTGTTTGTCCCAATTTTTGGGGTGTTACACATAGGCTTAACGTGGTGTGACACACAAGCCTTGTTGTCATCGCGCGTAATTGTGGTTGTGCGGCGAGTTTTTTAGAACAATGCTAACATTTATTAAATGGTGTAGATAATCATAACTGAAATGTTCCTCGTGAAAAACCAGCAGCATTCTGATTCAAGCACATCTGTTGGGAACTGAAGAATTCATCAAGTATGGTTAATGCTGCTGGTTCAAAGTTACTACTGCTAGAAGACTTAAAGGTTAATACTGCTTTCAGTTAATACTGCTAGTATAGTTAGTGCTGCTTGAACAAAGTTAGTACTGCTTAGCTAGTTAGTACTGCTAGTAGTTAGTGCTGCTTAGTAGTTAATGCTGCTAGAAGAAGTTAATGCTGTTGATCATGGTTAGTGCTGCTAAAGAGATTCGGATGGAAAGAATGACAGCTGGATAATCTGAAGATTATGGAAGCTTAGAGATATACATGGAAGATATACTGAAGATATTTTATTTATTGTAATTATCTTTGTATTCAGTATATATATTGTATAGTTTAGAATAATGAGTTAACTTTTGTTTTCATTCTTTTAGAGAGAAAATCAACCTCAAGGCATAGATCCTAATTCTAGAGAAGTAGAATTCGTATTGGTGAGCCTGTTCATCAATATTGAGGTTGAGTGAGTAATCTTGTAACTTCAAAGCATTCAATACAAGTTTACAGTTTGTTGATTATATTCTGTTTTGATTTTCTGTTTGATTAAATATCAAAGTGTTATTCCGCAAACTTCTTTGATATTGTTTCTGAGAATTAATTCTTGTTGAGTATTCGATCCTGACAAGTGGTATCAGAGCCTAACTCTCTCAGAAATAGTTATTCATCATGGAAAATCTTACAGAATCAAGCAGTACTTTGGTTTCTAAGGTTCCAATGCTCAAACCAAGTGAGTTTGACATGTGGAAGATCAGAATCAGACAATATATTCTTCTCACTGACTACTCAATGTGGGATATCATTGAGAATGGTCCTTCTGAAGCTGGAAGGATAGGACCAGATGGGAAAAGACCTCCACCAAAGACAGATGGTGAGAGGAAGATCAGACAGACACAGATGAAGGCTTTGAGCACTCTGCTCTTGGCCATTCCCAATGAATATCAGCATCAATTTTGCAACTGCACTGATGCTCAGATTCTCTGGAATGCTCTAGAGAAAAGATTTGCTGGAACTAAGAGCATCAAAAGAAATCAGAGAGATGTTCTAAAGCAACAGTATGAGAACTTCACTTCTACAAAGAATGAGTCTATGACTCAAACTTTTGATAGGTTCAATAAACTCATAGGTGAACTGGCTACTGTAGGGGTGAAGATGGAACAAGATGATATCAACAGAAAGTTCCTCAGATCTCTTGGAGATGAATGGACTATGTACACTGTCTCATATAGACAGAGTGACAATCTGGAAGAGAAAGAACTTGATGATCTATACAATGATCTAAGAGTTTTTGAAACTGAGGTAGAAACCAAGAAGAAGCCCTCTGGTTATATTCACAATGCTGCACTTCTTTCAGCATCCACTGATACTACTGCCAACCCTGAAGCAATTAGTACTGCCAGTGGAGTAAGTTCAGAAAAAGGCACTGAAACTATCTTTGAAGCCTTTTTGTCCAGTCATAGCAGCAATTCTCTGATTAATGATGATCTTGATCAAATTCACCCTGATGATCTGGAGGAGATGGATATTAAATGGCAGATGGCCATGTTATCCATGAGGGTGAAAAAGTTCATTAAAAGAACTGGAAGAAATAACTTCTCTCAAAGAAGAGAAGATGGAGCTGGTTTTGACAAAACCAAGGTGGAATGTTATAAGTGTCACAAGAAAGGACACTTTGCTAGAGAATGCAGAAGTGCTGTTCCAAACAATAACCACCAACAAGCTCAGAATGGAGGATACAATCAGAACAAGAATCCTGCTCAAGCCCTTGTTTCTCAACAAGGAATGGGATTTGACTGGAGTGATCAAGCTGAGGAAGCCATTCAGAACCAAGCTCTTATGGCAGAAGTGTCTGATCTCCCTACTGAGGTAAGTTCTAATCTTTGTACTAAATCTTGCATTGACACTGTTACAAGATACAGGGATCACAATCAAAGTATGTGTGATGATCTCAAAAGATTAGAAAAAGACAGAAGAGATTATGTGTTAATAGTAGAGAGATTTGAAGAGCAAATCAAAGGCTTTCAAGCTAATGAACTTCAACACTCTTATGACACAAACTATTGGAAGTGGGAAAAGAATGAGTTAGAAACCAAACTGTCTAAGTCCTTAGAAGAGAATGATAGACTGAAAGAGGAACTGTCAAAAGTTAAGCTTGACATAGACAAGTTTTCCTATGCTTCAAAAGCAATGGACTCTCTTCTAAAGGCTCAGATACATGATAAGATGAAGCCTGGTATTGGATACAACAATACACCCCCTCCTTACAATAACAACTATATTTCTCCTACATCAGACTTGTTAGAAACTAAGGAGAAAAAGGACTTGTCTGAAGAAGCTTTTAAGATAGATCCTTTGGATGAGGTAGTAGTTAAGGATTTGACTGAAAAAGGAGCCAGTGAGAACAGGGATAATAATGTGAGTAAAAAGATACCATTAGAAAACAATATTATCACCAATGAAGGATGTGGGAAAATCTGGGTCAAGTCCAAGGAGATAGAGAAGACTAAAGGAAATGATAACAAGGTCCATTACAAACAAACCACAGTTGTGAATCCTGGATCTTGTAAACAGTGTGATTGCAATAAAGCCAAGAGCCTAAATTCTGGTTTAAAAAGAGGAAATCAAAGAAACTGGAATAATCAAAGGGCTCAGAAACAAGGAGTTGATCTAAATAAAATCAATAGACCAAAACCTTGTTTTATATGTGGCAAGTTGAATCATTTGGCTAAGTATTGTTACTTCAACCCAATTAACCAACAGATGAACTTTAAAAGATTTGTGCAAAAAACTGTTGGTTATAGGAAGGTTGGAAAGAAACATGTGATAAAGAAATCTGTTGAAAGTAAAGGCACTTTAAAGAAAAAGATTTTAAAAGAAAGTATCAAAATGTGGGTACCTAGAAGTACTAACAGTATTAGTACTGCTAACAATATTAGTACTGCTAACACAGTTACTACCGCTAACAGTGTTAGTACTGCTGAAAATATTAGTGCTGCTAATACTGTTAATACCTCTTCAAAAGTTAATACTGCCAACACAGTTACTGCTGCTAACACAGTTACTACTGCTAACAAGGTTAGTACTGCTAAGCATGCAAGTGCTGCCAAGGCAGTTAGTACTTCTAAAACTAGTCCTGATTCTAGCAAACATATTTCCAAGTCTATTATTGTAACAAAGTACTCCAAGAATGAAGAATTAAAGTTCAAAAATCTTGTCAAGAAAGAATGCAAGTACTTTGATGAGAAAGGGGTACCCAAGACCACTTTGGCTTGGGTTCCTAATTCATACTAATTGATTTATCTAATGTGCAGGGCAACCAACAGCTCAAGGGAAAGAGCATTTGGCATGTTGATAGTGGTTGCTCTAGGCACATGACAGGCAACATGTCATGCCTTCAGGATTTCAAGCATATCAATGGAGGACATGTTGCATTTGGAGACAATCTTACTGGTGGTAAGATAAGTGGAAAAGGTAATGTCACCAAAGGTAAGATGACATTTGAGGATGTCTACTATGTTGATCAATTAAAGTACAACCTGTTAAGTGTATCACAGGTTTGTGACAAACAACATAGTATATTATTTACTAATACTGAGTGTATGTTTCTTGCCCCAGGGTTCAAGGTAGTTGATGAAAGCATGATACTACTTAGAACTCCAAGAAAGGACAATGTTTACTGTCTTGATATGGACAATGTTGATAGTGATTCATCTCTAAATTGTCTTGTTTCAAAAGCTTCTGTAGATGAATCCTCTCTATGGCACAGAAGGATGTGTCACATGAATTTCAAGACTATGAACAATCTTGTTAAAAATAACCTTGTAAGAGGGTTACCTTCAAAAGTCTTCTCATGTGATGATCATTGTGTTGCTTGTCTTAAAGGCAAACAACACAAAACTTCTCATAAGACCAAAGAGTTAAATTATGTTTCTTCTTGTCTCCAGTTACTGCATATGGATCTGTTTGGTCCTACAAATGTTATGAGTATAGGCAAGAAATCTTACTGCTTGGTTATTGTTGATGATTACTCCAGATTTACTTGGGTATATTTTCTAAGGACTAAGGATGAAACAAGTGGTCTTATCAAATCCTTTATTCTAAGAATTGAAAACCAAACTAATCAAAGAGTAAAAGTCATGAGATCAGATAATGGAACTGAGTTTAAAAACCATAATCTAAACACCTTTTGTGAAGAAAAAGGTATTGAGAGGCAATATAGTGCTCCTAGGACTCCTCAACAGAATGGTGTTGCTGAAAGGAGGAATAGAACACTAATAGAGGTTGCTAGATCTCTGTTGGCTGATTCAAAATTGCCAATTACCTTCTGGGCTGAAGCAGTTAATACTGCTTGTTATGTCCAAAACAGAGTTCTAGTGGTCAAGCAAAAGAACAAGACCCCATATGAGCTTTTAAATAAAAGAAAACCTTTTATTGGTTTCTTCAAACCTTTTGGGTGTCCTTGTACAATTCTAAATACCAAATCTCACTTAGGTAAGTTTGATAGCAAAGCAGATGATGGATTTCTTGTTGGATATTCATCTCAGAGTAAGGCCTACAGAGTATTTAACTCTTCTTCTAGAATAATTGAAGAAAGTGACAATGTCAAATGCAATGAGAACACACCAAATCCTGTTGGGTCTGGACCTCAGTGGCTATTTGACATTGATTCACTAACTAACTCTTTTAGTTTCAGTAATGAGTATACAGGAACAGGAAGTGGAGGATCAGGGATCACACAAGTTCAAGAAAGTATATCTAAATCTGTGATTTTTCCCATACCCACAGTAAATTCTGGTGAAGACTGTGAAAAGGAATCAATTACTGAACCAAGTCAGAGTGAAGAAGACACTAGAGATGAGGAGACTCAAGAAAATAATGAAGTGGCATCTGAAAACACTTCAGTTGAGCTGCATGAATCTAATCTTGAGGCTGGACTGAATGAAGAACCTAGTCATAACACCAGAGTTCAAAAGAATCATCCTCCACAGTTGATAATAGGAGATATCTCTTCTCCTATGATGACTAGACATCAAAGCAGGCTTCAGGAAATGCACGATCAACAGCATACAGTGCTTTCTTGTTTTCTATCACAGCTTGAGCCTAAAAAGGCACATGATGCTATGAAAGAATCCAGCTGGATAGAAGCAATGCAAGAGGAACTGTTACAGTTCAAGCTACAAGATGTATGGGATCTAGTAGACCTTCCTAAAGGTCACAGAGCGATTGGCACAAAGTGGATTTTCAGAAACAAGAGAGATGAAAGAGGTATTGTCATAAGGAACAAAGCAAGGCTGGTGGCTCAAGGCTATACTCAAGAAGAAGGTATAGATTATGAAGAAGTTTTTGCACCTGTGGCTAGGATAGAAGCAATCAGACTATTCCTAGCCTATGCTTCTTACATGAACTTCAAAGTCTATCAAATGGATGTAAAAAGTGCTTTTCTCTATGGATCAATTGAAGAAGAAGTATATGTCTGTCAACCACCAGGGTTTGAAAACCCAAGCTATCCAGACAGGGTATACAAATTAAAGAAAGCACTTTATGGACTACATCAAGCCCCAAGAGCATGGTATGACACACTGTCATCCTATCTCTTGGAAAATGACTTTGAAAGAGGAGTCATTGATAAGACTCTATTTATCAAAAGAAAGAAGAAGGATATTTTGCTGGTCCAAATCTATGTTGATGATATTATCTTTGGATCTACAAGAAACAACATGTGCAAGGAGTTTGAGGATTTAATGCATCAAAGGTTCAAAATGAGTTCCATGGGGGAACTTACTTTCTTCCTTGGACTCCAAGTTCAACAGAAGTCAGATGGCATTTTCATCTGTCAATCCAAGTATGTGCAGGATATTCTAACCAAGTTTGGTTTCTCAGAATCAAAACCTGCCAGCACACCTATGGAAACACACAAGCAGATCACAGCAGATCTTGAGGGGGAGGATATGGATGTGCATCATTTGATCCTGACAAGATAACATTCTTGTTGAGTATTGATTTTGTTATTCCGCAAACTTCTTCTTATGCATGCAATATATGATTCAGAAGATAACATCATGTTTTTTCACTTAGAACAAATGGCACATTTTGTTAGGGTAATTTGTTTGTTAAATAGACGTTCAGGGTTTAAATTGTAATTCTTTTAAAGTTATTTTGTAAATGGGCTTTGAGGCCCATTAGGCCTTTCACGATCATATTTAAAGGGTTGCTTAACCTTGTTTTAGGTTTAGAGTTGATTATTAGAAAAGTTAGTCATTAAGGTTTACTATAGCTTATCAGAAATTCTCTCTGTAAACCTAAATCCTTTACTGTTAAATCTAATCATATGACTAGCAGTTGTGGTTTAATCATTGTTCATTATTGATTATTATTGCTGTTAATTGCACTGTTCTAGGATCTACACATTTACTTATGAACATCTCATTCACTTATGAACAAATGTTTGAGGTGTTTCACTTATGAACATTAGCTTATTCACTTATGAACAGTAGGTCAGAATTGATGCACATCAAGTATATTTCACTCACGACATTCCTTACAACTTTTACATTTGTTGGGACACAACTAAACATCCAGAATATGTATTTCACTTATTAACAGGTGTTGGTGTTTCACAAATGAAGAATGCTTGAAATCGGATTGATGAAAAGACGAAATTGGATTGACGAAATCCATCAAAATAAAACCATGAAAATTATCTTTCATCTTTGTCAAAATTTGGATGTTCATATACAATAACTATTGATTAATACGATCTAAAACAAAAGAAATATCTACTCCTGAATTCAAAATAAAATGCAATATTATTCATATTTAAAATGCTTAAAAACCAGGATAGTAATCTGTAACAGATTAAAAAACAAAAAATAAAAACAAGTTAAATAAACGAAACTACCCCTAATCCTAAAAAAGGCATGTCATTTAACAAGAAGGATCATTGCAATTTGATTGAGTAATATTGGTTTGTATAGTTGACACTGTTTAAGGGGTTAACAAATTAGGCGAACGATCATGTGAGAAGTTGAGTTAACGGTGAGAAGCATGAAAAATGGATCTGAACCGTTGATCTCTTTTAATCTCAAACCCTCCCATGAATTGTGGCTTAGAAGGGAATTGATCTGATACATCTCGGTGCATCTAATCTTGGTGCATCTCATCTTAATGTGCGCCCATTTCTTGTCCAACGGTTGATAATCACTTCTCACGCTTCTCACTGTTAACTCAACTTCTAACCGGAACCCAACCCTAACAAATTATTGGATATATATATATATATATAGGGGTTAGTTCAAACGAGAAGCTAAACATTTTGCGAGAAGACGAGAAATGTTTAATCATATATGATTAAAACATGTTATATTGGCAATACATAGAAGTTTAATCATATATGATTAAACACACCCACAATCCGTGTAATCATATATGATATCACACTTCTCGCCTTCTCGCAAAATATTTAACTTCTCGCATGATCTTTCCTCTCTCTCTATATATATACTCACGCTTCAACAAAATTAAAACAAAACCCACAACATGACTTAAAAATCAAGACATAGTTATGCCATATTTGGTTATATCATGTACAAGAATCTACAAACATATAGTAAAAACTGAAAAATCAAAGCTTAAATTGAATCGATATTGAGATAAGAAGAAAACTAAAAAAATGTTGCGAAGAGCATATGAAACCTGAAAAAGTAAAAAGAGATATAAGTTCATTTATCGTAGATAAATATTTATATACTTCAAAAAGAATAGAAATGCTCATTCAATAAAAACTACAGACTTAATAGAATTTTTTGTTAAAGAAAGTCCTAAATCTTGAAAAGTGAATTTGAAGTTTTAGTAATAAGTTGATAATTGATTTGATGCACATGATGTGCAGTTGAGATGATTATTGATGCATTTAGCTTTATTATTAATTATCATCAACTTATGCATTATATATATATATAGGTTAGGTTTAGGAAAAATCGTAAAAAAAATGAAAAAACTGAGGAACACCTTGGTAGCTGTTCATCTAAACGGTATGTACATGTGTATAAAAGTAATTAAGTTTTTTTTTTTTGGTTTATATACATGTGCATACCGTGCTGATAAACGACTACTAGAGTGTTTCTTAGTTTTTCAATTTTTTTGGAATTTTCCTTGAACCTCCACTCTATCTATATATATGTATGTATGCATATGAACGTCAATAAATATATGCAAAAAGAGGTATTATGGTCATCCTCTTATTGTAAGCAAGATCCATTCTTTATAAAATATACCTGTCTGGTTTCATTTTATTTTATATGATAATGGAGGTGTTCAAAATACTGTACAAATATCTCATACATACTGTATCGGATCGTATGGTTTATAATTTTTGCAGTACGATTTGGTAATTTGTATTTTCTATACTATACTATATGATTTGATTTATGGTTTTGAAATACCCAAACACATTAATAAATGGTTGATGTGATAATATAAATAGTTAATGATATTTGTGTTGATATACCAATTTTTTTTTTACTTTTATCAATGCTTTTAATATAATTTTAACTAATAATTAAACATTTATTAGTATATTTATCAAATATAATTTCATAAATTTGATACTCTAAAATACGTATAGAATTCAATTTTATATTCAATCATGCTATTTTTAATTTATCATTTGAATATTATTATTAAGTTTTTTTAAGACTTCAATAAATATTTTTCTTCAAAAAAAAAAAAAAACACTTCAATAGATATTATAAGAATTTTCATTTAATGATAACTGAATTTACTAATAATATTGTGGTAATACTATATTATTATGATAGATTTACAATTAATACAACTTTAATTTTTTTTTATTATAAATAATCCATATATTAATTTTGGTATATAAATGTGTATTTTGTTTTGGTATACAAATGAGTATTTTATTTTTGGATGAAATATGGAGGCATGAAACTTTCTATTATCTCTTTATACATATCAAGGGTTTAGTTTGTAGTTTTGCCTCTAAACTGCATCCAAAAGTTAGATATCACAATTATACAAGACATTAATTATTCAACTTATTATTCCATGTTTATGATAAACTCAAATAAAAGAAGTTGCAATTAATATTTCTCAAGGACTACATGTCCTAGTATACAAAAGAAATGAATCTTTCCGAACCCAAATCCAAAAGGGTACGAAAGAATCGATGAGGGTACACCGGAGGTTCCTCTGCAAGAGCCTGCACAACAAAAGTGGTAAGCTTTCATAGATGTTAACATTATATATACATATAATGAAAAAAAAAAAGACTGATCTCGATTCATTCATGCCCAAGTAAGTTGTTTTATGAATGTCACGAAATATCATTTTATTCGTTTCTCATTTCTATTTTGGCAGCAACTGTTTTCTATTTTGTATTAGCTTCGTTTTAGTTCAATGCATTCCTGAAGTTTTTTCTTTCGTAACCAAACTAAACTAAACCAATATATCCATAGGCAGACCTAGAAATATTTCAAGTGGTGGCACCATTTAACTGTAAACATCCAAAGCTATAGATACTTTTTACAAAATATCATTGTCTATTGGTTAGTTCTTTGCTTTTTGTATGTGAGGTCCGGTGTTCAACTCTTCTATCCCAAATTTTTTCAAATTAAAAGCTAAAAACCAAGAAAATGATACAAATGGAATTCAAGCCAACACCTACAAGGGAAGAAAAGACCATGAAAACCAACTCTATCAAGAGAAACTTGTGTTATTATCGTAGTTTCAAGGAATATATAGTTGCATCCCACTAGATAATACGGTGGCACCTTTCACGCTCCTAATTTTTTTTACACTACAACGGAGGAACTAAGAGGTGGCCCATGCCACCATATGAACCATAGTGTGTCCGCCCGTGAGTATATCCCACCCAAAGGTACGTAGGGTGTGAGAGGGTAATGATGTACGGAAATCTTTCCTCCGTCTCTATGAGATCTTAAGAATTCATGTCAACTATGAGGTTGGAAAAGTAGCAGGTTTGACTCTTAACAAAGTTAGAACATCAACTTTTTGTGGGATGACTACCTAAAAGTGCAATGTTTGACTACTAAAATAACCACCTTTATCAAGGATTATAACAGGAATCTTGTGAATACCAACTATTAACATCAGTTTTCTTGTAATAATAATAATGAAAGCATATATAATTTTAACTTGGGAAAACAATCTTTATACCCCTTGGGGTTGGGGTAGAGGAAAGGTCTACGTACATCCTTACCTTCCCGGACCCTAGCTACTCTCGAGTGAGATATATTTGGTTTGTATTTATAGGAAATTATAACCAGGGACGGACCCAGAAATTTTTTCATACGGTAGCACCATATAATATAAACAAAAAATAATTACAAAAAGCACGGTTTTTATCGACATGTTTTCATCTTTTTACCAACGTTCAATATTGTCTGATTTGTTTTTAGCCTAATTCCACCATTTCGAGGGATTTTTTAAAGCTTTTTGCTTGATTTTGAGGGATTTTTAGGGTTTTTTTTCTTATCGATTTTGAGGGATTTTTTCGATTTTTTTTATTTCAAGTCTTTTTTTTCGGTTTTTTGGTTGAATTCAAGAGTTCTTTTTGTTTTTTTGGTTGATTACAAGGTATGGTTGCACCTTCTTGAAGTTTCCGAAATAATACGGTAGCACCTTCCAAAACGATACGGTTGCACCTTTCACGAACCTAAATTTTTTTACCCTTCGCCGGAGAAATAATACGGTGGCACGTGCCACCGTTACCACCATGCTAGGTCCGACCGTCCCAGATTATAACTTAAAATCTTTTGAAAAGAAGAAATGTTATGATTTATCTAGAGATACCTGATGAATCAATACAGTTGAAGGAGTCATCCCGGGCACAGTATTGACTTCGATGACTAAAACCTGAATTCAGAAGGAAAGGATTTAGAGTCACCATAGACTACAACATGCCGACTGTTTTGGTAAAAATCGTAATCACTCATTAGTAAAATATCTAAAATACCTCAAAATTAGAAATATCCTAACTTATTAATGTTATTAGTAGTTAGTAATTACCAATGGATAAAGAAAACTATTGCATTTATTTTGCGAAAAGGAAACCACTGCATTCATTTTGGGATACATGGAGTATTATAGTTTCCAAATTTGAAGTAAATCTTGTTGACCAAAACCAAGATCACACACACTTATCAACTGATAAGTTAAAGAGTAATTAGGTAAGTTTAGCTCAAAAGTTTGGAAAAAAAAACATGGGAATGCATCGACATACCTCGCCACTATCAACATTAACAAATGCATCAATACGAGAAAATCCTTCAAGCTCTAGAGTGTTGGCGATAAGCTCAATGCGTTCTTTGCATCTCATCAATGCCTCGGAACTAATTCAGGATAAGACAAAACAAGAGAATGTTCACAATAAAAAGGAAATTCGAATCTTCAAATGAGAAGAAGGCAATGTCTAGAAACTACCAACCATTCATTGACCCAACAGAATTGCACGAATGAGTCACTCTTAAGCCTCATTGATCCATGATGTCAGAAGAATGTAATAGATATATTATATAAATACTAACATAAATATGTAACTAAATATAAATACTAACAAAACATAATAATTCAGAAAACTTATAAAATTCAATAAAGGAAAATCTACCAAAAACGTTAAAACTTCAACATAGTAAACAAAAGGAGAGCAACTAAATAATACGCAAGACTAAAAAGTGAAAGGAAAACAAATCTTCTACACAAGCATGTGTTAAACAAAGCAGCAAAATAAATAAACTCTGAGAAAATAGGGCAAACTGATGGAAAATGCAACGTAATGATTCCTATTTTGTGTTAATGTACTTCTAAAACCTTCATTTTGATACACATCAGATTTGATATCTCAAACATTTTAGATCAAGGTATGTTACAAAAATAAGAATCGGACCAAAGTACGTTGCATTTTCATGTACTTTCAGATGTAAACTAAGTACCGCAATGTTTGAGATAGGTATCAAAATAAAGGTTTCGGAAGTACGTTACTCATAATAGTAATCATACAAAAGTACGTTGCATTTTCATGTATTATCAGATGTAAACTAAGTACCTAAATGTTTGAGATAGGTACCAAAATAAAGGTAATGAAAGTACGTTACTCATAATAGTAATCATACCAAAGTACGTTGCATTTTATGCAATATGGCCGAGAAAAAATATCAAAGTTAGGGAGTAATTATATGGATGGTTTTTACACTTTTAAAGTTATCAGGTCTATCAACGAATTCTTCTTTCGGTTACCGAGTTGAGAGGTTAAACACTAGTTTTTTTACGGTTTCTTGAGCTTTTAAGAATGACCTGAGACAGTTGCCTAGCAGATGTTGGTTCAACTAGACAGACACGGTAGAATTTTTAGTTCCATTAAAACTCAAGATATCTCATACAGAAACTAATTCTGCGGATGAGCGGTACATTCAGTTAATAATAAAACATAATTACATAACTAACCTCATTATTGACAATGGGGGTGGGGTAAGATTAATCCCTGTTCCACCTGCAAGGAAGTAATTGCTACATTAAAAGACAGGGCTGCCAAATTAAACACAATAATGAAATATTTCCTTCTGTAAAAAAGGTACCATCCAAAATTACATCTTTGACCTTCATTTTGGTTGACATGATTCCCTATTTTATCACTACTAAAGGGTATTTTCGATTACTGTTAAATATTGGAAAAGCTGCATCATACAGGGGAGTACAAACATATTTTTACACCATTTTAGCATCAAGCTAATGATGTTTGCACCAAAAAAGAACAAATTGCAGGTATCAGAACAGAAATATGAAAGAGGGTACCTTGTTTACCAAACAAAAAAGGTACCTTGAAATTTCTCTTCAAGTGATAGTATGTCCCCACTTTCTTTAACGGTGACACTAGGCATTAAAGAGCGCATGGAACCTCGTTTCCCTATGACGCCAACGGTTATTTCAACCCATCTACTACGTCCTTCCCACAAGAGACTTTCGTTTTCATTTGTTGATTTGGATACAATAGTGATATCATCCGTTTCAACGAAAGGTTCAAAGATTAAAAACTCCGGTGGAGGAACTGGCATCTCAATTAGCCCATGTGCCTATGCAAAGTTAACAAGAAACATTTGTAATGTTTCATCATTAAATTGAAAAACAACTGCCACAATAAGAAAATGGCATATGAGCACATGACCATTAACAGTTTATGTAGCCATAAATCCTACAACATTCATTAAATTATATTGACTTTGCCATTCCATTCATTCCGAGTTAAGCAAATACTACAAATCTGCTTAATTGGATCATTTTTTTTTCCGAATTAAGAGGAAAAAGTCGTATGATATCTTCTTGTACCTTTGCCAAGCTATTTGGAGGAATCCGAGGAAGGCAGTCCTCCAATGCTTTTACATAAACACCAAGGTCCTCTGCACAGCTGAGTTTTCAAAAAGAAAAACAAACGACACAGTATGATGTAATATATACATAATGGTGATAAAATTTTACTTCCCTCCATCCTATAGAAATTGAACATTTCCTTTTCCTTGGGAAGTTTTCAGGGTGAACTATAATGTGCCCATGATGCTACTGATGTGGTCCATAATTTTTCTTATTTTGTCATTATGTGGAATCCGTTTAAGACATTTGACAATTAGTCAAATACTGATCCAATCTTGTGATTTTCATGGGACAGAAAGAGTACTTCAAGTTCTACTTCAAATGGAAACATGTTATGGTACGGAACTTACCAGAGTCTTGCCACTCCCGTTGAGCATCCATCTCTTGCTGGTTTGATACATAAGGTTTCACATTGGAGCTTTGATATCACTTCATGCCAAATGTCTGACGTAGCGACATTCAGAAGATCTTCTTTTCGCCTCACGTCCTTATTTATAGTCAGAATCCCGAAGTTTGTAAGCTGTTCAGATGAAGTCAATTAGTGCAACAATGGTTGCTGAAAACAGCTTTTGGGCCACCATGAGAGCTATTAGAGACTTGTTCAATCACTAGGACTCAGCTTTGTTTCTGGATATAAGTTCTTCAACTCACCCCCCCCCCCCCCCCGGTTTACTTACCTTTGGGTTAGGTTCCCTAGTTCACCATAATAAATACCCAGAAGCTCCCTATATTTAATAACCATACGATTTTCTACTTATGTATTCAAGGACTCTTGGTTCAGGATAGGAAAAGGTCACACATGGAAGAAAGTACACTTATGGGCTTAAAAATGATAATCTGTTACTGAATACTATTCCACATTCCAATTTCACGCGGCAAATGGGTTACCTTTCAGAATCAAATTTTGATATAAACATCTTGGCCATATTGAACTAAAAAAAGGAGTATCACAAAATGAATATCTCGGAGCTAAATAACTTTGGAACATCCGAGTCAATTTTGAATTTGGTAGTAGTAGAGTTGATTATCTAAGATCGAAAGTGAACTCTAATTGTGGGACAGAGGAAGTAATAAGAACTGCAATGGTGATGATTACAATCATAATAATCACATGTGGCATTCAAGATAATCTTATGACTCGTGAAAGAAAAGATATGGAACTTTGAATCCTACCATCTCAAAGAGATCATGTTAAGTATTACCGTACATGTTTAACAGCAAGGGATGTTGCAACTTTATCCATACATGTCCTCGAAGCTGAAAATCCAGGACCTTAAATATGAAAAGGGGTATATACGTAAATCACCTCAATTGAGTAAAAGGTAGCTTTCTAATATCAGCAAAAAACTACCACCTGTATAAGGTACTCCTTCAGCCTCCAGCAACGACTGAAGCGTACCATCTTCACCTATGCCTCCATGCACTGTCCATGGCACCGGATAAAAACCATTAAAATTATAATATTTCTCTAACTAAGAGACAATAGTCACATGCCACACAGTGTCTAGAGGGCAGAGAGTTAAATGAATAGCCACAAGGAACAGTGGAAATATATTCTTGTAATCCATCAACGCTTAAATTAGTTAGTGCAATTTGCATTATCGATATTCCATAAAAATTGCGATTGTTATTGAAATCTGGCAGCTAGAGTGTAATGCAAAATTCCATCAATGTGGTTTAACATATTAACAAAATAACTGGTGTGACTACTTTAGGATGTAATGTGAAATTAAAGTCAAACAAATGATACCAAGATTGCATATCATTTTCTTTCATCAATCTATGATATCGAGTTGCAATTTGGTATGTCAAAACTCAGATCCACCAATTTGGTCTAATTAGAAGGCACCAAGTGCCACTATGTCCGGGTGTGTGAGTTTATTTGTTGCATTTGCCGTATATAAATAAATATTATATACTTCAAAAAAAAAAGTGCAACTATATCCTCTTTCTAGAAAACGAGGAATTTAATTAGATAGATAATAGATTATCAGACCCCCGTCCTTACTAAGCATGTTCCTATTTCCTACATATGGTAGAATATATCGAGTCGCAATATGGTATGTCAAACTACCAGTTGTGGGTCTAATTAGGAGTCACCATGTCATTTTCTCTTTGGGGAATTTTTTATTTGCAAGTAGAAGAACATTTTGGCCACTGTACTGCTAAAATTACGTCTATGGATATCGTATCTCATGTTGCCATCAGTCATATCTTTAGGCCCCCTTAATGAGCCTTGAAGTTGACATCACTTTAACACAGGTAAACTAGTCAATTCATTTCTTTAATAGCTGGAAAACAAAATCATTGGGCAAAAAGTGGTTGGAACAGGAGATGCAGCATAATTCTCTAGTAGAGTGACTGTAAAATACTTTTTTGGAATAGTACAGCACTTTGTATTAAAGGGAATATGACATGTTACTTTTGATTATAGATATTTATCTAAAAAATTTCATACATATGTTAGTTCTCAATTACATTATCCCAAAAAATATAATCAGCTCATCAAGTATCTGCAAACCTGCGATGAAAACCGTTGCTTGAACTTCCTTGGCTAGCTGTATCCATTTTTCTAGTGTGAATTTCATAGGTGGTTCATCAGATATATCAAAACCAGTGAACCAATTGTGTTTCTTCAAACCATTGGCAAGATCGTCCATCACTTGCTTCCTCAAGTGAGAAGTCAAAGCAGCACGAGCAGGTTCAAGTGCCTCTGTGCAAGCATCAAGAACTTCTTCTGTAGTATGTCTCAGCACAAGAGAGTAACTATATGCACAAAGAAACAATATAATTGTCTAATCAGAAAAGGTACTAAAAGATCAACGTATGCTTATAAGTGGAAATATCTAAGTCACTTTTATCCATTTCTTCCCTTTTCCGTTCTTCTTTTATTACTTCCATGAGGAGGGGTGTGAGCCATGGAGCAATTAGTAAGGTTACTCCATTGTGAGTGGGAAGGTCAGGTATTTGGGTCACGGAACCAACCTCTTTGCAACACTGCAAGGGAAATGTTGTGTACAAAAACTTCCCTCCCCAACCTTTGCAAAGCCAAGGAGCCTTGGTGCGCCAGGTCACCTTACTTTTTGTATTATTTCCAGGGTGAAGACAAGAGACTCGACCCTGCCAGCCACCTTGGTTTCATCATGTATCTTCCATTTATTATCCTTAGAAAAGATGGATGATGTTTGTTTTATTATTGAAATACTATTTCTTTTTTATATTTCACGAGTCCTCAAAATAGACATCTAAGGATAGTTCTAAACTTGCCAAAGGAGAATCTATGTGTCTCATAATGCTTTCAGGAATTGGCTACCATACAACCTGCTAAATTTCATTGTTTTACTATATACTCCTTTTATCCAAAGATAAATGACAGGTGTAAGCCTGCTGCTAACTTCCCTTCTCTCCTTTTGGGTCACCCCAATTTTTAGCCTAGGTTGGATCGCAAACCAAGTCATGACAAACTCAACGCAAATTAAATGAACCTTCTGGTTCCTTCAGCTTTTTTCAGGGCATTATTCACAACCAATTTCTAGTCTGTTTGATGATAAAAAGTTATCTTTTTCTTGGTAAATTTCTTCACACAATCATCCTTCAAAAGTTAAAAATTTAACTGCTATACAATTTCATGCATTCCAACCCAAAATTTAGTAATGACTTGTGGTGATTTACATATAAAAGGAACAAATTATTTTCGTAGCTTTTATGTCCAAAGGAAAATGCTGTCTTGTTCGGGAAAGAGAGAGAGTAGAACAGGACTATGTGACTCAAAAATTTGTTTAGCCCTGACGTAACTAGGGGTGACTCATAGTGAACTGGATTAATGGTAACTGTTGTTAACTACTAGATCCACCTGAAAAATTATGTATTAACCCACCCTCGAACCCAACGATTCCTTCATCAAAGCAAGCGATAGATTAATGGACTTGTTTTAGTTCAATGAACTTGCAGCATGATTAGCTTAGAATGCATTCACTAGTTTAATAAAACATAAGCACATGTAATTATTAAACTCCACTTACGGTAATGACCACACTGTCCTCGAGCTGACATCCTTTTGGTTGTTAACAACGTTGACCTCGGATGAAACATCATTACCCGGAGCAAGTAAACATGGAGTTACTTCAAGCTGTAACCAACCAGAATGATTGCATTATCTTAATTAAGAATGATAACTCGTTGTAATTAACTGCTAATCTGAATTCTTAATTAACACCAACAAAAAAAAAAGAAAAGATTGTTGGCTGCTCTGCTTTGCGAGGGTTGGGAGGGAATATGCTTTTACATAGCTTAAAGTTAAAATATTGGTTACATGAGTTTGGATATATTTTTATCATTCGTAGTATAATACTTGAATAAGTTTTTATAATTTTAGAAGTAAAAATTAAGGCTTTGAACCTAAAGTATTTGTGTGCGTCTCATGGATGAAGCTAAACCATATGTCTTTGGGTTGGGGAGAGACTACCATAAAATTCCTGAAAATTGAACTCAAACCCTTGTTAAAATATTTCTTTAACCCTTTTGTATTTGATACTTTGGTTCCCAGCTAAACTTTCCCAGCTTATCTCTATGTGCCTACTGCAATTCTCTTGTTTTTTTATTAGTGTTGCGTTGCAAACCAGCAAAAAGAAAAGCATTTCTGCCATGTCCAAGAAAAACAATAATCATCTTAAACCGGTATAACATATGATAGATACTTCTCCAAAGAAGAAAGCTCACATCACCAGATACTTGAAGATTGAGCCAAACATTAGTCCCACTCATAAGAGATACTTGGCGTTCGGATGTGTCTCCACCAAATATGACAAAGACTTTGCGATGACCTTGATGTTTGGGGAATGATTCATCAAGCTTCGAAGACTTTGATCTTCTAGGTGATGGGATTGATTCACTACAATATGATGAAAGGCTGGGGAACCGCAAGCAAGCACGCTGGATAATGGTTCTGAGGATATTTGAGTGGGAGAAGCCAACCTAAAACAAAAAAAAAATCTACGTATTAGAAGCATGGGAAAGTTCTTTTTGGAAAAGATTCTGATTCAGAAGACAACTCTTCTCATGGCACTAGTAATTATGATAACCATAAGCACGAACAACATTTGGACCAAGCAATCACAACACCATAGTTTAGGACATTTACATAACATTTGAAGAGCTCTTATGGGTGCCAGAGTTAACTAGTAATAAATTCAGGGAAATATACATTTACCTACTCATAGTAGTTTATAATGATAAGCAAAAACAAGGAATACCTCTTCCATCCTGTTAAAACTGCAACAAATTTCCTTTCCTCGGTGTCCCATTAAAAATTGCAACATTTCCTCTTTTTGAAAGTTCTCAAGTTAAAATTACCTGTTTGTCCATATTGATTTGGGTCCACAAGATTCATTTATTCTGTTTTTTTTATTGATGTTGTTTTAGATATTTGACAAATAGTGAAATGATAGAACTTAGTGTTAAAGATACAAGTGTTATATACGAGTAGACATCTATTGGTGGACAGAAATCAGTCACATGTATTGAAGGCCTTGACAAAAGTAAATCAGTACAACATAAAACAAATTGCAGATCTCAAAGTTGGCAACAAGACTACCTTTGAAGCTTGCTGAAACAGGAAACTTGTTTGCTCCATTCCACTAATCTAAACAAGAACAATGATATGTTGACATAAAGTGTAAGTACACTAGTTATAAACAGGGTGCTTTCCTACAAATTAAAAGAACTGTTCAGTCTTTTACCAAGTTGATATCAGTAAATATGACTACTCCAGATTCAGTCCTCCCAAAATCATTTGCTTCTGATGACGACGTACTAGCAGAAGGCGGCAAAAACCAACCGTCAATTCTCGCAAAATCCCGTAAACCAAGACTTTTGAATAATGTAGATGCCCCTTCCCGAATTTTCTGAATTACATCTAATGGAAAACGAGGCGGAGTGTGATAAACAACCTGAAAACCATGTACCAAATGTAAAGCATTAATGTTTGAGAATAAACAAAACTAATTAAAGGACCACCACAGATAAAGATTCCAACATGTACTCATATCCACTCATACTACCTGCTGGGTGGGAAGATACTTCCGCCGGTAGTTAAATATTGCATCCCTCTCACTTACATCATCACTATTGCTAGCCTGAAGTTCCACCTGGTTGATAATGCAAAGTAAAACATGGTATTAACAATAAATTGTCAACTTAGCCATTCGTATATCCTTCTGCATCGACTTAATCCTTATTTTTCTTGCAAATGAATCATGTTAAGCCCCGAGTCAAGTTGCAGAATGTACTTATTTAGTATCATAAAATTGAATACATCATTTGCATGTACATGTGTAATTGAAAAGTGTTTTCATGCTAGTTAATGTGCATTGCATCATAGGATAGAAGGGTCTAAGATAAATTCTTTACATATCCTTTATATTCTTAAGATAGTCAAAGGTGATCATTTTGATTTGGGAAAGATAGTAAACCATATTAATTCATTTAAGATATTAAATCATCCAAATTTAGTCGGGAGATAGTTTCCTAATATTAAGGTGATATCTTGATGGAAGATTCACATCAAATCTACTGGTCTTTGGGTTGTCTCTTTGCCCATAAAAGGGATTGAATACCCTCAATTCAATCCATCCTGAAAATAAACTCATAAAGGAATCATAGGCATAAGAGAGAAATGAGCATTCTACAGTAGTTCCAGTTCACAAACAATGGCTTCAGGTATGTTTTTTGCTCATATGAGTATATGCGATTACCATGAAGTTCAAAGCTCTTGGGTTTAAGTATTTTATGTTTCACAAAGGGCACCCGTGTACTCTGTTTCTATATCTATTTTGGCTGACCTTTACTTCTCCCAACGACCTCCTCCTGGAAACTAGGTGCAAAGTTGAAAATTAAATACTTCATCTCAAATAAATACAGTTTTTCAATGGTCACATAGAAGTGTATGGCTATTAGCCAATGGAAGTGTATGACTATTAACCATATCTAAAATACGCCAATTAATGACAAAAAATAGAGGAACTTTCTGGACCAAAATCATTGATGTTAATAATATTTATAATAATTATCTGATTGGAAAACGGCCAGTGAGGTAATTTTGGATTAAAACTTGGTCAAAAATGTAAATATTCCATTTATATCAAAACATCCAAAGAAGAATATTGTTGCATTTTCATCCGAATGGAGTGAAACAAAGTATATGTAAATTGGCAAATATAAGGTACTCTTTGTTTTGGCCATATAATATTTTCATTTTGTCCCGTTTATATCACATGAGGTGAATGAAGACCTCATTATGGGTCCCGATAATTTTGTGTAAAGAGGAAGGAATATCCCACAAAAATGGAGTATGAAGAGAAATGTATAAAAGAACATCTAAACTATCAGAAATTTAGAAGTTAATCACCTCCGTTGGCAAGAATGCAACTGGTTGACAGTCGAAATTAGAACCAACATCAAGAACGATTGCTGTAAACTCTCTACCTCCTCCAAGAAAAATTTCAACAATTACCTTATCGTCAATTCCCTGACAAATATAAGAAAGAAAATCATATCAATAAAACCTGTACTTACGAGTTAGTATAGCCATAACATTTAAAAATATTTAATCCTTCTGTAGAACAAAACAAGACTAGCTTGGTTTTCTGAAGATAAACTAAACATTTTGAGTTAGTATCCCAGTGTCTAATACGTCGCTGTTTGCACAACAGATGGATAACTTTAAAAATGATCTCGTGTATGGTCCATAAATTAAAGAGAAGTACCTCAGAAATAATTTCTCTAACTTTCTTTAGGGAATCAGTAACACCATAGGCAACTGTAACTCCGATACTTGATCCTGCCCTTGTTGGTTTCACCTGAAACCATGCGAGTAAATCTCAAGTATGTAACACGACCAATATTTTAGCACTGTTCCCTTATTGATGTTTATAAATCAGGAAGAACAACTACCACAACTTTCCCTGAGTTAGCATCCAGTAGATTGTCGAAAAACCATCTCGACAAACCAGATTCATCCAATTCACTTCCCTGAAATTTA
Source organism: Arctium minus (assembly GCA_954870635.1). Lineage (NCBI taxonomy): Eukaryota > Viridiplantae > Streptophyta > Magnoliopsida > Asterales > Asteraceae > Arctium > Arctium minus. The sequence goes on along the minus strand of OX941080.1, from coordinate 112,966,796 downwards.
ATTTCTAAAGTATCAGCACAGGAAATGTAGGCAACTTAATGTGTATATGAATAAAATGCCTGTTTAATATCCAAGTGAAAACATAGAAATACTAGCAGTTCATGCCAAAGAACTCAAATGCTGAAAGAATCATTGCATTCTCCCAAATTGTACCAGAGAGGCAGAGATTATGAAACTCCAAACATATACCCCTGCCATCCCATGAAATTTGCAACCTATAACTTGGCAAATAGTTTATGGGAAGTGTTTGAAGATTTCTCAAATATCTAAAATAGTCCTAATATAGGCAAAGTAAACACATTCTGTAGACCAAAATCAACACAATCAATTTATTTGTTAATAGTGACGATGGCAAACATGTTTTAATTCGAAAACTTCCCAAGAAAGAAAATGTTGCAATGTTCTCGGGAGATCCTCAAAAGGAAATTGTTGCAATTTCAGTCAAAAAGAGGGAGTTCGAGCTAAAAAACAAGTTACAAGTAACGTCATATTTATGTTTAATGATTGAATTCTAACAAATTATCAAGATTGACATCGTGGCAAATTATTGGTACAAAAAAGGAAAAAAATTACGATATAAAGGAACTGCTTGGATAAACTAAACAATACGAATCTCGGTACTTAGTATAATAAAAATTGGGATAGGATTTTCCCCCCTTAAAATCGGATGTAAAGTTTCCTTCCATCCGGCTCAAGTAGGTATACTGTTGATATAATGCATAATTTTGCACATTTAAGATGGATATGACTACACAAACCAAAAAGAGAAGCGAAAGAATGGAAAACCCGGAAAGCATAAATAAAGAAAGCTATTAAAGTAAGCATATTTTACTCGATGGAAATACCTGTAGTACAAAGTTGGGCACTGTTATGAATCCTTGTTTCTTAAGCTCCAAGGAGGCATCATACTGCCAAAGATAATGGAAGGAAAAATGAGCATCAGTCACCATAATAATATCTAATCTCTAGAGAAGAGTAATTTGGCATGTGCACTAAAACCATTTGCAACATTTAGTTCACTTTTGAGCCCACGTTGATACATTAATAAAATCCAAATGGGAAAAACCTAAAATTCTCACAAGTGAAACCAAACTAGCTGTTGACCTGGATCTCTTTTGTAACATCCCATCCCAAATTAGTGGTGAGTGTGAATTGTGAACCTCTTATAAGTCCTAGGTTATGTTCTACAATAACTTTTCACCATCACTTTAGTTGATTTATTTGGTTATTAAGTTAGTTTACTGCTTTGGGCTGTCGTATTACAAATTGGTACTAGAGAGAAACCCCCTTGAGGTGTATTGGGTTGGACTCACTCATCTCCAGGGGATGACGGTTCTCAAACTTCAAACGGGTTTCTGTCTAAGTCTGACAAGGACCTCAAAAATTTAAGTACGGCAATTTGTAACTTACCGTCCCAGTGAGTAGTGAAATCAGAACCCCTAAGTTCTTTTTGAAGTATATAAAATTTATATACCGCAAATGAAATTCACATACACTCCTCACCTTTGGTGCGGTTGGAATGACCTCTAAGAAAGTTGGGTTACCGAGTACTGCTGAGCCAATGGCCCTTTGGTCATGGGCTACCATTTTAGTTGGTTTCGAGCTAGTTCGTCAGTATACTACTTTGGATTAGAGTGCTGCAAATGGTATAAGAGCGGTAGCCCATCAAGGCATAGCGGGACAGACTCATACATCTCCTAGTTATGACAGAAGTGGGATACTGTTTAGGCGTCTGTCCAGCTTGTTGGGGGTGCATGAGTTTTAAGTGGGGGAGTTTGTTACATCTTCTCCCATATTGCTCATGAGTGTGAACTATAAACCAATAATTCATTGGTAATGACCAATAATTCATTGGTAATGGGCAACCAATAATTTCTCACCATGGTTTAAGTTGATCTGGAGACTATTGGACCAATTTTATCTAGGCGTTGGCATTGCAAATGGCATGAGAACCATGGCCGCTGAAGGTGCAGTGGGTGGGGTTCTAGGATTTTGATTGGGTTTTTCTGCAGGCCTGACGACGATGCAAAGAATTAAAGTTTGTAACATTCTATCTCCATTGGTATTGAGTATGGGATGTGAACCCCGATCCTCTGTTATGGTCTACCAATAACTTCTTACCATGGGTTTTGTTGATATGGAGGTTATTTGGTCAGTTTACTATTTTGCGCAAACGTGTTACAAATGGTACGAGTAGTGGCCCTTAGAGGAGAAGCGAACGAAGACCCATGATAACACTTCTTGGCTCTATTTGGGTTTCTATTTAGGCTTGAAGAGATAGTGAAGAATTTAAGTGAGGAAGTTTGTAATATCCTCTCTCACATTGGTAGTGAGAATGAACTTGGAACCCCTTGTAAGTCCTTTTTTATGGATTATCAATAACTTCTCACCATTGTTTTAGTTGATTTGGAGCTTGATAGGTCCATTCATTACTATGAGATAAGGTATCATAGATAGTATGAGTCTGGTGGCCCCTTGAGGTGTATTGAGTCAAACACATGCATCTCCTAGGGATGATGGTTTTCTGATTCTTTTTGGGTTTGGCTTAGGTCTGACGAGGTTGTGAAGAATTTAAGTGAGGGATTTGTAACATCTTACGTGACATGGTAGTGAGTGAACTATATATTGCTCATAAGTCCTTTCTTATGAGCTACAAATAACTTATCACCATGGTTTTAGTTAATCTCGGGGTTATCAGGTCAACCTATCACAATAAGCTTATGTGTAGCAAGTGGTATGAGCACAGTGGAGCCTCAAGGTGAAGTGGGTTGGACTCATGTATTTCTAGGGTCGATGATTCTAGCACTTTGTTTGGGTTTCTATTTGGACTTCATGAGGATGTGAGAAATTTAAGTGAGAGTTTACAACATTGTGTCCCACGTCGATAGTGAATGTGAGCTTTAACATCTTGTAGGCCACAATAATTTCCCATCGTGGTTTTGTAGTTGATTTGAAGGTTTCGGGTTAGTCTATTGCTATGGGCTGCAGTATCTCTTTTCAATTTAGGTTGCATAGTAAGACACAAATATTTGAAAAGAGGTCATGCAAGAGCGAGTATCTACCTTGTCAAATGCTTTACGACATTCTTTTGATCTTGTGCCAACAAATGGAACATTCGATTTTTCGAGAAGCTCCTGTAAGAGTCGGTAATAAGCAAAAACCTTGGAGATATCCATTAAAACTACAAGAAATTTTCTATATTTTTTGTATGAATATATTTCAGCAATGGTTATAACCTGAATGCCACCGTCCTCACCGAAACGACCATGTATAACAGGGAAAACTATGTCCACAGTAGCAGCTAGGTGTTCTGCAAAGTCAGTCAGAGTCTGGAAACCTTGAGCCAGGCTGACAAAAGAAGTCATATAGAACTTCAGTGTTCCCAAAAGAATGAATTGAAAAGACAAACAAAATTTATCATTGATGATTTACCTTTCAAGTTTGAAATCAAAATCGGCAGGAGTATTTGAATAAACCTGCAAATGTAATTGGGATAATACAAGAAAACAAAAAGGTTACAAGCATCAACCATTTCATCACTTTTCTTAGCTTCGAAAAGGGTGTAGCTGACAATGTACAACAGTGAAGCAAACAACTAATGATAGATATTGTTTAGAAGGTGTGTTTCTATTGTCCATGAGGTCCAAGTTTGACCACTATTAATCATATGAAACCGAAATTTCTGAAATCATTCAATGATTAGCCCAATATTGGTTTGCAGCCAAAGGCTATGAAACTTATTTGCAGAAAATATGGTTAACTTTTTCTAGAATCATTCGCAAAGAATGTTCTTGTAAGCCACAAATTTACAGACCAACAAGATTGGAATAACTAAGCCAGAAAATATCATGCATGCAAGCCTGGAAAGTTAGAGCTATCAAAGCAAAAGAAAAACATTAGACACTGCTTTTTTGGCATTCTTTAAAGTTATACTTACCTGTTTACGGTTTACCCATAGACATCGTTACTACTTATTGATGCTATTTATTCTGGTCCACATGCTTCTATTATTTTATTCATTATTACTATTGGAGGGCATTTTAGACATTTGATTAATAGTCAAACAATATGAAAGAACAGTTAATTGATTTATATTGATCATGAATACCGACGAGTGACAATTATTTGGGAAAGAATAAAGATAACATTCACATAGCAAATTCAAAACAATAATGGGGTTACAAACCTGCGCAGAGGATATTGCATATGCGTTGAGATTGGGATCAATGTAATAGCAGCTTACATGCAAGTCATCCCCCTAATACAAAGAAAACACCTAATCAGTACGTATGTGTATGCGTATGTGTATTCTACATGTATGTGTAACGACAAAGACAGGCCAAGAAAAAGAATCAAACACAAACTTCTAAAGCAAAGTTAAGTAGGTAGATGGGAAAATGGATAACTGGGGACTTTAGCTTATGTTTTTTTTAATAGCTTAGTTTGCCATGGTGTATGTTATTTCTTAATGGTAGGAAAAATGAATGGAGAGGTGACCGGTAAGTTGGAACAGTGGAGGGTGGCACTAGAAACACAAGACTTGCATATTAACCGCTCTAAGACCGAATATCTATGATACAATTTCAGCAGGGAGCATTGAGGATGCTGAGATGAACCTATGGCTGAACCATGTTGGACTGGATACCAAATGAGGTCTACCGGGTAGAACTAGGAATTGTACCTATCACGAATAAATTGAGAGAGGAAAAATTGGGATGGTTTGGGCATGTTCGTGGAAGACAGACGATGACACCAATGAGAGTGCGGAGAGCATAGCCATCGATGGGATGAAGAGGAGGGGCAGATCGAGGATGACGCGGAATGAACAGCTGAAGCAGGACATGATGGCCTTAAACCTTTATGAGGACATGACGTTCTTGGAGACGCAAGACTAGGTTAACAAATTCTTGGTAGGGACTAGTAGCAATTGTCTTCTTGGTTGTGATTTTTTTGGCTTCTCTACCCAAGTATGAAACATACTTGGAAGTTAGAACCCTAGTGTCAAAATAACTTGGATGATCTTAACAACAATGGTCAATGTTTGGTTGCATTGGAAAGCCTTCCAAAGGAAATGCTAGATAATGAAAACACTTAGAAGATACAAGATAGGAACACCTTTGTAATTTATTGTGTAGAAAATATATTTAATTGATTGATATTCATCTGGAATAGGGAACCAGAGATGTATATTTGGTATAGTTCCTGTATTTAGGGTAATTATAGGCTGTTTTAGAATCTTTGTTACTTTGTCGAGCATATTTTGGTATTTATTACTGTAATCAGAGATTATATTATTGATTTTCTTATAAATACAATGAAATAGTACAAGGATATATATAAGCAAGAAAGCTAGAAAAGGAAACCCTAAAAGAGAAAACCCTAAGGGCCCGCGAGCTAATTGGGCCTAAGTAAAGAATTACATATTTTACATTCTAACACTCCCCCTCAAGCTGGAGCATAGATATTAATCATGCCCAACTTGTTACAGATAGAAGAGATCCGCAAACCAGGTAAAGCTTTGGTAAAGACATCGGCAAGTTGACTTCCTGTTCGAACAAAGGGAGTTGAGATGGTTCCATCTTCTAGCTTTTCACGAGTGAAATGGCAGTCCACTTCAATATGTTTTGTTCTCTCATGAAACACGGGATTATTTGCAATGTGGATAGCCGCCTCATTATCACAATATAGATTCATTGGTTTAGATTGAGCAAACCCAAGTTCACCTAGCAGATTACGCAACCATATTAACTCACAAGTGGTTTGGGCCATAGCCCTATATTCAGATTCAGCGCTTGACTGGGAAACGACATTTTGTTTCTTGCTTTTCCACGAGACTAGATTTCCTCCAACTAACACACAATAGCCTGTCGTAGACCGTCTGTTCGTAGGATCTCCATTATAGTCAGCATCTGTAAACCCTTCTATGACATGATGACCGTGATTTTGATAAACAATGCCAAGACCAGGGGCACCCTTTAGGTACTTCAGTATATGTCTAACGGCCTCCCAATGTGGAGTTCTTGGAGATGACATAAACTGACTTACAACACTCACTGGAAAAGCGATGTCAGGACGTGTAATCGTCAGGTAGTTTAGCTTTCCCACAATTCTTCTGTACTTTTCTGGATCCTCAAGTAGATCTCCATCGTCTGCTTTCAATTTCATGTTAGGAATCATTGGGGCCTCACACGGTTTTGTTTCAATCATCCCAGAGTCACTCAATACATCCAAACAATATTTCCGTTGAGACAAACAGATCCCTTTCCGAGTACGAGATACTTCAATTCCCAAGAAGTATTTTAAAGGACCTAGATCCTTTGTTTGAAACCGAGACGTAAGGAAATCTTTCAGCTTCTTGATCCCAATCCCATCACTCCCAGTAATCACAATGTCATCAACATACACCACTAGTAGAATGCATCCACAAGGGGATGAAGTAAAGAACACAGAATGATCATAAGAGCTCCTCCGTAAGCCAAACTCAGTCACTACAACATTGAACCGTCCAAACCAAGCACGAGGGGATTGCTTTAAACCATACAATGATTTACGTAACTTACAGACTCTACCAGACTCCCCCTGAGCAGCAAACCCAGGTGGTTGCTCCATATAAACTTCCTCATGTAAATCATCATGCAGGAATGCATTTTTCACATCCAGTTGGTGTAGGAACCAGTCATAAGTAGCGGCTAATGAAATAAACAAGCGGATGGAGGGTACCTTAGCCACAGGAGAAAATGTCTCGTAGTAGTCGACCCCATAAGTCTGAGCATATCCTTTGGCTACCAACCGGGCTTTCAGACGAGCCACTGATCCATCTGGATTAACTTTCACAGTGAATACCCATTTGCAGCCAATTGCCTTTTTACCTGCAGGTAACTCTACCAAATCCCATGTATTATTATGATCTAGAGCATTAATCTCTTCAATCATGGCATCCCGCCATCCAGAATGAGCCAAAGCTTCACCACCCGTTTTAGAAACAGGACAGGAATCAAGTGTGGAGATCAAAGAGCGAGAACGAGAAGAAAGTTTATCATAGGAAACAACAGAAGAAATAGGGTAAGTACATGAGCGCTTACCTTTCCGAAGGGCAATGGGAACATCAAGATCAAGATCCTGCGTATCGGAAGGTGGTGGATCACTTGAAGCAGTAGGATCATCATTAGAAGGATCTGCAGACGATGATGAAGAAGGTATAGGGTCGGGATCTGACGTAGGTCGTTGCCGCCTATTATACACATGAACTATCGGTGGTTTAGTAGGCTCTTGATGTTGTGTCGAGTCAGATAGGATAGGGGATTCGATAACTGGTACGGTATATACCAACAAATCATCGCTATCTCTTGGATTGCAAGGAGTGGACACAGGAAAGAAAGGTATATTCTCATGGAATGTAACATCTCGAGATACAATGTATCGATTAAGCGTGGGAGAAAAACACTTATACCCTTTTTGAAGTCGAGAGTAACCAAGAAAGACACATTTCAGAGATTTTGGATCCAACTTAGTTATGTGTCGTCGGGTATCACGGACAAAACAGGTACTACCAAAGATCTTTGGGTCGACAGGAAACAATGACTTTGTAGGAAACAGAACTGAGAAAGGACTTCTTCCATCCAAAACAACAGATGTCATTCGGTTGATGAGAAAACAAGCAGTAGCAATAGCATTAGCCCAGAAGAGTTTTGGAACAGTCATGTGAAATAATAGAGCCCGAGCCACCTCTAAGAGATGACGATTCTTTCGTTCAGCAACCCCATTTTGGGCTGGTGTGTCAACACAGGAAGACTCATGAAGAATACCATTTTGAAGCATATATGACCGAAATGTTTGAGACAAATATTCTTTTGCATTATCGCTACGAAGAGTTTGAATGGAGACTTTAAACTGTGTTTTAATCTCAGTATAAAATGAACAAAAATGGGTAAACACCTCAGATCGATTTTTCATAAAGTAAAGCCAAGTAGTACGAGAGTAATCATCAACAAAAGTAACGAAATACTTAAATCCAAGTTTTGAAGTGACCGGACATGGTCCCCAAACATCAGAATGGACTAACTCAAATGGGGACGAGGCCCGCTTATTATAGACTCTAGGACTTAAATGAATACGTTGATGTTTGGCATACTGACAAGACTCACACTGTAGAGAAGATAAAGAAGAAAACTCAGGACACAACTTCTTCAAATTCTGTAAAGAAGGATGACCTAATCGACAATGAACTTCAAGTGGAGACGATGAGTTGGAACAAGCCAAAGAGCAAGGTATTTGATGTTCAAATATATATAGGCCGTCAGTTTCCCGCCCTTTACCAATAATCCTCTTCGTCGACAGATCCTGAAAGACACAGAAATCAGGATAAAATGTGACACAACAATTTAAAGCACGAGTAATTTTGCTGACTGATAACAAATTGAACGAGAAATTGGGTAGACTCAGGACAGAAGATAACGAAACAGATGGAGTAAGATCAATGGTGCCAGAACCAAGGACAGGTGTGATAGACCCATCAGCAATTGTGATATGTGATGGAGACGTGTGTTTATTGAAATTAGAGAAGATAGTGGGATTACCTGTCATGTGATCTGAAGCACCTGAATCAATGACCCATTTGGAGGCAGAGGATAATAGGCATGTACTAGAGTTACCTGTCTCAGCAAAAGTAGCAGTCGGAGCAGTGGAATTCTCAGTCCCTAAAAGTCGAGCATATTCTTCTGCGGGTATAGTAACCGTACTACCAGATGGTTTGTCTTCTCCGGTCATCTTCCAATGGATCACAAACCAGAAAATCGAAGTTGGACAAAGAATGCACTCACAGGGTGCCAGAAAACCAACGAACAAAAACGAGAACAAACAACGCACTCACAGGGTGCTAGAAGCGAACATACCAAGCGAAAAAAAGGGGAAAATTCTTCGATCCAGACAAAACGTACCAAGCGAACATTGATAAAAAAAACACCAAAATCTCGGAAGTTACTATTCACACCGGAGTACTATTCATACCGGAGTTACTGTTCACACCGGATTTACTGTTCACACCGGATTTACTGTTCACGCCGACAGAAAGTAGGGCGGCTGCTATTAGGGGTTTGGGAGCGACGGCTATTAGGGTTTTAGGAGCGGCGGCTCTGATACCATGTAATCAGAGATTATATTATTGATTTTCTTATAAATACAATGAAATAGTACAAGGATATATATAGGCAAGAAAGCTAGAAAAGGAAACCCTAAAAGAGAAAACCCTAAGGGCCCGCGAGCTAATTGGGCCTAAGTAAAGAATTACATATTTTACATTCTAACAATTACCAAATCTTTTCTTATTTGTACAGTGCCTAAAGAAAAGCATCCTTCTCCTTGAATAATATTCATTCAAAGTCTATTATCTATACATGGTATTAAAGTTGTACCACTAATCTAAGAGACTAAAAAACGTTCTTTTTCCAGCCTTCCTCACGGCCAATTCCAACTCTGGCAGTGATGACATCTATATCGACTCCACCTAGAATCAAAACCTCCATGGTCCAAGAATCAAAACCAAAACCCTCTACAAATCACAATCCACAAAACGAATGGCTAGCATTTTATGCAATGGTCCCAATCTGTGAAGATGTATCTCCATGGTCGAGGACGCTTTGGTTATCTAACTGACACTGCTGATCCCTCATATGCCAAATGGGAGTCAGAAAACTCTCATCATGGCCAGGCTCATCAACTCAATGGAGGTTGATATTGGTAAGACACACTTATTCCTTTCTACTGCTCGAGAGGTGTGGGAAACTGTCTAGGAGGCCTACTTTGATTTGGTGAACTGGCTCAAATCTTTGAACTCAAATCCAAACTCCATGATCAACGAGAAAATTCTCTTACGGTAACAGCATATGATGGTGTTCTTTATAATCTTTGGCAAGAGATTGACCTTTTTTGTTCCTGAATGGAAATGTCCTACTGATTCGAGATAGACTTTTTGATTTTCTTCATGGCCTTAATCGATATCATGATGAGGTCCATGGTCGCCTCTTGGGAAAAAAAAATTTCCCACTATCCGTGAAGCTTTTGCAAGTCCTTAAGGAAGAAAGTCGAAAGAGGGTAATGTTGGGATCACCAATTGCTATTGAACAATCTGCCCTTCCTGCCCGACACCCCAATAATGGCATGACACCCCAATAATGGCATGGACACTCGTGGAAATCGTAGTGAGCATCCCTAGTTCCTATTGCAACAAAGTCGGTCATGACAAGGAACATTGTTAGAAAGTCCATGGTAAACCCGCTAATTGGGAACCTCGTTCATCTGCTGGGAACCACTCAAGCAATCAGGCATCGACACCATCTCATTTACTTCAGCCTGAATTTCTCAACTCCACCGCCCCTAAACACAGACACTAGTGCTATCGCATTAGGTGTTGCTTCCTCCTCCAATCCAGTAGGTACTTTTGCTGCCCTCAATGTTCAAATTTTTGACTCCATCATGGATTTAGGAGCCTCAAACCACATGACCGGTCAGTCAAATCAGTTTCCACATACACTCCTGATGTAAGTATTCCCTCTCTTGACCCTACTTTATCTGATGATATTTCTAACATTGAGCTTCCATTATGATTGAACCCGAGCCAGAGTTACCTATTGCCAAAAGAAAGGGAGTTCGAAGTTGCACTCAACATTCGATGTCCATATATATTTGCTATAGCAAACTAAATCCACGATATAAAGATTTCCTAGCAGAAGTGGAGAAAGTAGTTGTTCCCAAGAACATTACTGAAGCTCTTTCACAGAAATAACGGAAGAAAGCAGTGTTCAAGGAAATTAGGGCATTGGAAGACAACACATGGACAATTATCAATCGATCAACTAATAAACATGTATTGGGGTGTAAATGGGTGTTTACAGTTAAACACAAAGCTGCTGGAACGATAGATCGATATAAAGCAAGGCTAGTTGCAAAAGAGTTCACTCGGACATTTGACGTAAACTATAATGAGATATTTGCTCCTGTAGCCAAGTTAAACACGGTAAGAGTTCTTTTATCAATTGCATCCGATCTTGATTGTCCCTTACAACAACTAGATATCAAAAATGCTTTTCTTAACGGGCATTTGGAAGAACAAGTTTACATGAACATTCCTTCGGGTTTCAAAGGGAGATAGGGAATGGATAATATTTGTCACTTGAAAAAATCCCTCTATGGTCTAAAACAATCTCCAAGAGCAAGGTTCGAACGACTCAATCAAGTGATAACAAGGCATGGCTACAAACAAGCTTAGTTAGATCACACCTTATTCTTCAAACACTGAAGAGGGTAAGATAACTATCCTCATCGTCTATGTTGATGACATGTTGCTAACAAGTGATAATTATGGAGAGCAAGAAAAACTTAAAGGTGTGCTAGCCCAAGAATTTGAAGTAAAGGATCTTAGACCAATGAAGTACTTTCTAAGAATGGAGGTTGCAAGATCAAAACAAGGCATTGCATTATCACATAGAAAATATATTCTTGATCTTCTCAAAGAAACCGAAGTGGGTGTACATGTGGTGTTCCGGTTGAACGGAGAGGTAAGTACAAACAATCAACATAGCAAGGAGGACCTCGACATGATAAAATCTTTTCATGTCTCTCAATAAAAAGTTGCTCTATGTGTACCTCCTTCTACATCAAAAGTATCCCTCTTACTTGTCCTAGTTCATCTTCTTTATCCTAGATTTTAGACTTTATCGGTATTCTATCCAAGATAAATCCCACTTCTCATCTTCCAATAAGATTATCCAATAGTTCCAACATTTCGGTAGGAGACATTGTAATGTAAATTTTTACACAAATCGTCCACTCACTTTACAAGCTTTAATTATCCTATTAGTTTATTACTACAGGCATATCACAAAAAAGACATAAATTTTTGTGTAACTTTCTTTTCAATTCATTGTGTCTATCAAGACCTTGAGACTTCTTGGACGACTGGAATGGGTCATGGGTCTCGTGACCTATATTACTTAGATACTCCACCTTTCTTGGGTGTACTAGAGCGATGCAACAAATGAAGGATATCAATAGTCCCTTTCTTGAGCTCCTAAAGGAACTCCAGTCGGGAATCACTTCCTTGTTTAACTTGCAATGTGAACCTTATCCACCTAACAAGTCCACATCTAAGTCTATTTTTGAGATTATCAGTTCTACTGTTTCAAGTTCATGTCCAATTGAAGCTATTGATGGTTTTAGAAATTTAATAACATTGTTGATGACTATTCTCTAATCACTTGACTTTACATACTCGGATCAAGTGTTGATATTTTCTCTATTTTTGTAAATGGTTTGCTTGTATTGGAAATAAGTTTTGTGTAAAGCCTAAAACCATTTGAAATAATAAGAGTATTTTTCAAATTAATTTACAAGGTTCATGGACAATTGGACATGATTGGTATTTTAAACAAAACATAGTGTTCACACTCCACAACAAAATACCTCCGAACAGACTGCTAGACATTACTATCACTTTGTTGATTCATTGGGATGTTCCACAAAAATTCTAGTGATGTCGATTTCACAACCTCCCTCCGAAGTACTACAAGAACAAATACCCTTTTAGATTCTCTTTCCAAAAAAATCCATTATTTACTATTAATTCAAAGATGTTAGGTGATGTATGATCACCACATGATTTAAAGCCTAGTTCTATGAAATTTGATGTTTGGATAAAAAGTGTATTTTGTATGATATTCTTGCTCAGTTGCTCTTAAAAAGGGTATCACTGCCATCATCTGTCTCCTTGGTGATACTTTGTTTCTATTACCGGAATCTCACCCCTGTTTTTCTTCTTAACATTAAACACCAATGAGTGCTCTGATCTGTCCATTTTGTGGGTACCCTGAACTCATGGTACATGTTCTCCCATTGCCCATTGTTACTCATCAATTGATACTTCAACCGCACCAGGTCCCTCTTTCAAGTATATCGACACAGAAAAAAGCAACAGGATATAGGCCCTGAAAAGACAAAGCCTGCCTTGATATTTGAGGAGAACTATGATCTTCATTCCTTAATGATGCCTTTTATACCTCCTACTCTTTCTCAAGGAAAAACAACGCATATGTGTGATGGTAAGCCAATTGATCGTTTGGATTATTTCATTTCTATCAATGTGCCTATACTCACCCATTCTCCGGTCATTATGCCTTTTGTATTGGCTATGATAGTTATCTTATTTCTTGATATTTATAGGAGGGTCTAGCTCGTCTTGGATGGAGAAACTACGAAGAGGAAATGTCTACCATGAAGGAAACATTTTAATGATAATATGAGATCTCAAAAACCTAAACAGTGCATTTTTTAAGGGACAAGGAACACAATCAATTTTCATGGTATATGTTGCAGCTTCAATGGCAATCATAGAAAGCAGAGTATTGCAATTTTTTTTAATACAGATGGGGAAAAACAATTGTATTAAACAGGAAAACAAATCTTCACTGAATGAGCTCATTAAATTAGTTGAATATTCAAACCTGAATATGATCAAGCACTGATCTCGCAGAATTTAAAGATATCCCACGCTCTGCAGATGGTCCTCCACAGATTAACCCAACTCTCAAAACCCTCCCTTTCTCTCTCTTCTTCTCACTCCCTCCCTCCACTTTAGGATCATCAACGGCTACCACGCAGGAACGCACAACTTCAACTCCACGAAACCCATTCCGTCTCAAATTCGTCCTACTCAAAGCTACACTCGCAGGCAAAAGAACATCGGAAGACTGTGTTCTGGGGCAGATGAAAGAATCAAACCGTGGTTTGCTTGAGATGTAAGAAGAAGTAGCCATTTGGAGTGAGTGAGAAAGAAAGACGGTGGTGGCGTATTTAAATGGTTATGACGGTGGTGGCCGGCAGGAGGAAAAAAGGAAGAATCCATTTTCAGAGAAGACCGAAGTGGTTGGCTTGCCTGTCGTTTCTGTAATTCATTTTGTAACCAATTTATAAAATACAAAACATTTTAAAGTATAAAACTAAAATACTTTTTTATTTTAAAAAAGAAAAACTTAAATACTTTTATTCAATTGTTTGTAACAACAAAAGCCTATTTTTTACAAGACATATTAAGGTGTTTATATTTATAAAAAAAAAAAAATAGTTTTTTGAAGGCGTATGATAAAAAAAAAAGTTTATATTTTGATACATATTTCAAAAATATGTTTCAAAATTGATATGTTTTAAATCATAGTTTAAATTAATCTAATAAATAAGTATTTTAGTAATTGTTTTTTTAAAAATGATAATTAAATAAAAACATATATCTTTTAAACGCAATTTATCCATATATAATCGTTTACATTAATCTAATAAATTTTTTTGTTTGTTTGCCGTCGACGTTCAAACCAACTTATGCACATCTCGATTGATTTCTAGGACCCTAGGAACAGCCATGAAAATCCCCAATAATCTTGTAGGATTTAAAAACCGTCTTACTTGGTACTGCTAATTAGGTAAGAGTCTACTCCCATACTTATCGGGTAAGAACCTCGGTCATTACCATGCCTCTTACGGGGTGAGATTCACGGTCCTTATCATGCTCACACCTTAAGCATTTAATAAACAACCCTTATAAAAAGAATATTTACAAAGATTGATCGTTGAAGAAATAGAATTATTTGAATAGTCAATTAAGAGAGAATATTATTTTTAACTTATAGCAAACAAGTATCTAGATTCTTCTCTAACTTATTAAAAATTTGATGACATTTTGCTTATTTCTATAATTGGCCGTCCAACTCCAATTAATGGAATTTATAAATTAAATCAATTACTATCTTTTACATATGAAGTCCAATTAATTTATTCAAACTGACCTCATTATCTGTTTTATATGAACTACAAAATATATTCATAACTTGCTTTGGAAATTATTGTGGGTATGTTGGAAGCAATATGTGAATATATTCCTTAATCCTATATTGGGTGTATAGTTATTTTCTAAATTTGAAATTTAAGAAGACTAAAATTTAAATATCCATCATAACAAGGAAAAAACATAGTAAAATTATGCTTTGCTTACTTGTGAACTCTGATGAAAACCATATGTCGGGCGTTTATGTGTTGATTCTGGACTTGTGGGCATCCATAAAGTGTTAAAGGGACCGAGCACCACGATCTGCTATTGACTCACAATGATTCACCTCCCCCCTGATGGCCGTGGGACCGGTGCAGAGGGTGATGTCTACCCTTATTCAAATCGTAGTAACCACTTGTACAAAATCTCAATCCATCAACTCTTCAAACTGCTTAATCCTGGCTTCTTCATCACTTTCCCATCTCCAAAAACTCTCCTGATATCTGTTGCTTCATCCCATTTCTTGTTTGATGAGTACAAATTTGAGAGCAATGAGTGATACAAACAATCAGACTTCATTTTGGACAATTTCTGTCCTGCAAGCTCCCCAACCTTCATGTTCATGTTAGTTCTACATGCACTCAGGAGAGCTCCCCAAACAGCAATGCTGTCCAATGGGACACATTTGCTGGAATTCTGATAAATCCCGCTTCTGATCACATCATACGCTTCTTCCAAACCGTTAGCCCGTCCTAACATGTCTATAATGCAAGTCCAGTGCTCCATGGTTGGTTGAATCTTGTATTTGGTAATCATGAGGTCAAAGAATTTACATCCATCTTCAATGAGCCCACAATGGCTGCAAGATGAGAGCAGAGAGGTGAATGTGATAGAATCTGGTACATATCCATTTTCCTGCATTTGAGCGAAAAGTTTACTAGATTTGGTCCCTTGACCATTCAATCCATATCCTGCAATCATTATGTTCCATGAGCTTTGATCTTTCTTGAAATCATTTTGTGTAAACAAGGCTCTAGCTTTCTCTATAATGCCAATCTTTGCAAATGAATCAATCAAAGTATTCATAACAAGCGTCTCAGAAGCCAGCCCAAGTTTCAATATAAAAGCATGAAACAACTCAACATAACTAACCGAGATAGCTAAAGAGCCTTGAAGTAAAGAAACTATTGTTACAGAATCTGGTTTGTACTCCTTTTCCGATTGCATTTGATGAAAGAGTCTAAGACCTGCGGAAAAACATCCAACTTTCATATAACCATAGATCATGGTATTCCATGTGACTATATTCTCTGCAGGCATTGAATGGAAAAATACTTCAGCACCTTTTGTGCATCCACATCTCATATACATGTCTATCAAGGCGTTCCCTACTATAAGATGTGAAGAAAATCCTTTTAAAAGACTAAACCCGTGGATCATATTACCTTGCTTTAGAGAACCCATTTGTCCACATGATTGAAAGAGTGTCACCATAGTTATAGGATCTAGCAGCACCTTATGACGAACCATTTCACGAAAAATAATCATCCCGTTTTCAATCTGGTTATTCAGATTATATACAGAAATTAATGCATTCCATGTTGCAGTATTTGGGTGGTGAATACAAGCAAACAACAACTCAGATGCTTTCACATCTGAACACTTCCCATATGCATCCAACATTGCAGTAGCCAAAACGACATCTCCTTCCATGCCTAGAGCCCTCTTGATAATCACACAATGGATTGATTTGATTCGTTGAATATTTCCCAGATTTGCATAAGCAGGAAGTACATTAGCGAATGAGAAAGAATCAGGTTTCACATTTGGTTCCATCACTATCCGTTCATAAACATCTGCTGCCTCTTGGCTATAACCTTTTTGTTTATACGTTGCAATTAGTGCATTCCAAGACACCAAAGTCTTGTTTATCAAATCTTTTTCAAATACGATTTGGGCATAGTCAAGTCTTTCGCATTTTGCATACATATCAAAAATTGCAGTTCCTAGTTGGACATCAAGATATAAACCCATACATATCAAGTACCCATGAATGCTCATTCCAATACCAACTTCCCTAGAATGGCCAGCACTCGAAAGCAAAGCTAAGAATGTAACAACATTAGGAACCAGATTTTCAGCTTGCCTTAAGCATAAAAAGAGGTCAAAGACTTTGGGCCAGTTCCGGTTTTGTGCGTATCCTGTAATCAATGAGTTCCAAGAGACTATATCCTTATGAATCACCTTGTCAAAAACTTGTTGAGCAAGATCCAGCCTACCCATTTTAACATACATTGATATCAACAAATTCATGATGAGGGCATGATCATCAAACCCATTTTGTTTCACGTAATCATGTACAAAATGCCCTCTTTCAATGCTGTTCAAATCGCTATAAGCCCTAATTACATGACAAAGAGACTGTACACTTGGAAAGAAACAGAATTTCACCATCTTCTCAAAAGCAATCACAACATCCTCATAGGTCCTATTAAGTCTAAGCCAGTGTATTATACTATCAAACACAACCCCACTACATCTTATCGGCATTTCTTCGAACACCTTATAGGCATCCCGAAATTCTTCATGCTTTACATACATCCATAGCAAATCATTCCCAACATTACCACAACATCCAAAACCCCCGGATTTAATCAAGTACCCATGATTCACGAGTGCAGCATCAAGAGATGGCAGAGAAGAACATGATTTAAGAATTGAAGGAAATGTAGAAATTTCGGATTTTGAAATGTGGAGAAGTCTCTTTAAGAGAAATAGGGATCGCATGTATGGGCGGCTTTGGCAAATAGATTTGATCAGGGGGTTCATATGGTGGGTTTTTTTTTTAAAGAGTTGGAACTGGCGGGAAAAAGGCAACCATTAAGATACAATAGAAGTTGGCATCGGGATGAATCCTATATTTTCGCTTGCTTGTGACCGATTTGGCGATCTAGAAACGGGCATTATTTTCCTCATTTACATTTACATTTTATTAGAAAAATATAAACCGGATAAGAAAATTATATTTTGAAGGTGTCTATTGTCTATTTCGAAAATGGTTATATGTAGATTATTTTTGAGTAAGGGTTAGGTTCTAGCGACACCAAAGGGTTTTGGTGAGTTTGATCCCAGAATTACTATCATATATCAAAACATAGATTATCAAACAATCATTTATTAATCAAACCACATGATTACAACGAAGTCATAGATCTAATAAGGTGTCACGGATCTCACGTATGTGTGTGTTTTTCAAAGTGTAAATCTTACCAATTCTGCGCATGTTCGTGTGTATCTAAAACACAAAGACTTTGCTATTTATACATGGTCAACATGACCTATAGCAAGTCAACCCTCTAACAATTACAAAGACACACATACACTTTCTAACTATTACAACTTAGACCCACTATTTTAATCTTGAATACAATATGCATCCAACAATCTCCCCCTTTGGATTCAAGATTAAAAAAAATTGCAATAATCTTCAGGTCTTCGTTTCTTTAGAATAATCTTCAGTAGATGATCTTTTTCAGCTTTGACAACTTCAAAACTTTGAAACTTTGTCATTCTTCAAATAAATCTCTCTTTTGAAAAACTTAAAACTTCTTTTCCTTTTGTCACTTCTTGCTTTGACTTTCGTTTTGAATTTAAATCTGACTTTAAAATCTCGAACTATCTTTCACTTTATGACAATCAACCACCTGACTTGAACTTCTCCCTTTATCACACCTCATATGACTTTGCTTTCGCTCTTGAAATTGATCATTGAAAATTCTCCCCCTTTTTGATGAATTTTGAGAAGCAGAATCATCAAAACATTAACAATTTCAGCTCTATCTTTGAAAATCTCCCCTAAATAATCAGATAAGCACAGTCTTCATGAGTAACAAACTCCCCTTTTAGTAGGATATGAACAATCTCCCCCAATTGATCTGATAAGTTTCCATCAATTCATGAATGTATTCATCTGAATCTTTTCAAATTCAGACAAATTATGAGTGGTAACCCTGAATCAACGAATGAAACAGTTATATTTCCTGTAAGTAACACGAAGTTACTTAGTACAACGAATGTACTTTGTAAGGAGCTTGGGTGATGTTCACTCCCCAGGACTTCCATTCAATCATCGAAAAACACAAGGTTAATCTATGAATGTTCTGACAGAAAAACAGATTTTTTGTGTGCTCGTGCTTGTGTTATGAAAGAATTAGCACAATGATTGCTTTTATAGGCTCAAATATGTAAACCATTGAGACAACAACAATTATACATAGACTCAAACGTGTATGAAAAAGGGTCGAAGGTGGGGCAACTTTTCTTCTTTTTCAATATCAGTATCTTCCGAGTGAAGAACCAATAGAGTATGTGTTGCTTCCCACAGAAAATGTGAAACATTCTCATTTTAAGAAAAGAATGAGTAGTTGGTGAGGTTGTTTGCAAGAGTTGGCATGGGCTCACTGCCTTTTTCAATGATGGTCACCAAAGAATGTGAACCAATCAAATTATGTGGCTGCCCGACTCAGAAAGAATTTGGTGCAGAGTTTGATATTCTTTTACTCTGTTCTCTCACCCTCTTTCTTTTACTCATTTAAGCTCACTTCTAACCAATCTCTCTTTTCCATTTTATCTCATCACACAACAACACTCAATTCTTTTGACCCCTCTCCCCTCAATCACTCAAAGGATTACTTCCGGGGTAGGAAACATTGGTTAATGTGAATCCATGGAAGTCATTTAAGCTCACACATTGAATCCCATGTATTTTTGTCCTAAACGAATATGTTGCTCAATGATTTTCTTGACAAATAAGTGCAAGAAATCATAGTCAGTGTAAGTATGCTCATAAAAAGATAAGAATGAAATTTGAGCAATTGAACTTTTAAGATTTCTCAAAACAATTTGAATGAATATCATGAAATGAATAAAAATGTTTTGAGAATCTGACAATGATAAAATCAGATCAAATATCATGAAGAAAAATAATTTGAGATATCAAAGAACGAAAGTTGTTTATATGAACAAAATATAAACATATTATCAATGAAAGCACATATAAAGAGAAATGACGTCTGATCTCAACAACATTGAATACAAATGGGAGTATTACCATAGAGAGATTTATCTTTTTGATACATGGTAATAACAAAGTCAAAAAATAAAGTATTGAACTGATGTGTGTAAGAATACTTGACAGTATATAGACATGACAATTACGCAGTTATTTGTCATTGGAAACACACGGTCAGATAAGCATCAAAGTATCCACATGAAAATCATTTAAAAATCGCACTTCAAAATTCATAAAACATTTTCAGAACGCGAAGTGGTTTGAACATTTAAGAAAATCATTTGTCACAAGTGAAAGTTGTTCATCTTTCAACAAGTGTTAGAGTTTAAGATTCATAAATATATATCTGTAATGTATGAATCTTAACTCTCCCTAAAATGAATATTCTTATTTAAGCTTCCTTGACAAAACTTCAGATATTCTCCCCCTCAATATCTGTAAAAATTCAAGTCATCAGAAAAATATAACAATCAAAGTATAAACGACTATTTTCTTCTCCCCCTAAAAGATATGTCAGTATAAATCTCAGTAACTCCCCCTCAAATTAAAGAACTTCTTGAAAAGATTTAATCTTGTAAGCATCCTTCAGAAGAAAAACATTTGAGTACGGGTTCTGAACTGTAGTATTCAGAAGCCATGATTACATATTCTCCGGTGAGAATAGTAATATTCAGATTTACCAATGAAGAACGGGTCCTGATCTGATATAATCAGAAACCATAGTCACTTGGAATTAACCTGCAAAATAAAAGATTTTGGTAATCATTTTTTAAAAATGATTCCTCCTTCGTCAGTAGTTGATGAATATTCTTATATGTTCATAAATTCCAAGACACAGTCAATAGAAACAGAAATTGAGATATACTCCCCCTTGGATCATGGATTGGAATTCAACATACCTAATTTGCTGACTAAAAAGTTGAAACGCTTTTCATCTAACGGTTTAGTGAAAAGGTCAGCCAATTGATAGTCGGTTTGCACGGAATGCATTTCTATGTCGCCCTTTTCCACGTGATCCTTGATGAAATGATAGCGTACATCAATATGTTTCGTCTTTGAGTGTTGCACCAGATTAGCAGTTATTGCTATCGTGCTCTTGGAATCACAATAGATAGGGACTCTTTGGTAGGAATAGCCAAAATATTTCAACTATGTCTTCATTCAGAGGACTTGTGAACAACAGCTAGCGATAGCTACATATTCAGCCTCAACGGTGGATGTAGAAACACAGTTTTGTTTCTTTGAAGTCCAGCTAACCAATTTGTCTCCTAAAAACTGACATGATCCAGATGTGCTCTTGCGATCCAGTTTACAACCTGCGTGGTCAGCATCTGTATAGGCAGTTAAATCAAAACCAAAATACTTAGGATACCAAAGGCCTAACTCGGGAGTGCCTTTGAGGTATCTAAGAATTCTTTTGACAGCAGCGAGGTGAGATTCCTTCGGATTAGCTTGATATCTCGCACAGAAACATGTAGCAAACATTATATCGGGTCTGCTTGCTGTTAGATACAGTAACGATCCAATCATGCTTCGGTATACTTTTTGATCAACAGATTTGCCAGACAAATTAGCATCTAAAAGTGTTCCGGTTGCCATCGACGTTTTCATTACTGAACTATCAAGCATATTGAACTTTTTCAGGATATCTCTAATGTATTTAGACTGGTTTATGAAAATGCCTTCGGGTGACTATTTTACTTGATGTCCAAGGAAAAATGTTAGTTCACCCATCATTGACATTTCAAAACGAGATTCCATGATTTTCGAAAAGTTCTTACAAAATTTAGGATTAGTAGACCCGAATATAATATCGTCCACATAAATCTGTATTAGAATCATATCATCACCTTGCTTTTTCAAGAAAAAGGTTGTATCGATTGTACCTTTTTTAAAACCAGAAGCGAGTAGGAACTGAGTTAAAGTTTCATACCAAGCTCTCGGTGCCTGTTTTAATCCGTATAGAGCTTTGTCTAGAATGTAGACATGATCTGGGTGTTTCGGATCAACGAAGCCTTCAGGTTGAGCAACATAGACCTCTTCATGTAGAATCCCATTTAAGAACGCAGACTTTACGTCCATTTGATAGACCGTAAAGTTCTTATGGGCTGCATAAGATAAAAAGATCTCGATGGCCTCAATCCGTGTTACAGAGGAAAATGTCTCATCGTAGTCGATTCCCTCCTGTTGGCAGTAATCCTTAGCAACTAGGCGAGCTTTGTTCCGTACTACTACTCCAGATTCATCCCTTTTGTTCTTGAACACCCACTTTGTGCCGATCACAGATTTACCTTGAGGTAGTGGGATTAGTCGCCAAACCTTGTTCCTTTTGAATTGCAGAAGCTCATCTTGCATGGCTAGAATCCAGTCGGGATCGCGTAATGCTTCTGATACTTTCTTAGGCTCCAAGGAACTAAGGAAACTAGAATACAGACAAAAATTTACAGATGCTGCCCGCGTTTTGACTCCACTTTGTACGTCATCGATAATGTTGTGTAGGGGATGATCTCTTGTCCAACGTGTAGTGCTCGGAATCGGTTGAACATTTTCTTGCATATTATCATCATCATATTCATCATACACAACAGGCACAACCTCGGATGTACTCGGGACATCTTGTACATTTATTTTTGACTCTGGTAACCGGTAACCAACACATAATTGGTATTCGGTTCTAAGGATTTACACTTAAATCGCTTCCAACTCTGTATCGTAAGGTTTTCTTTCAGTTGTTTTCTTTCAGTTACCTACTTCTTATTTGGTATTTCTTGTGTTATTATTCGTTCACTGGGCAATTTTGCTCAGCCGAGGCTTGTTTTGTTTTACCTCGGCAGGTTTAGGATCTAACCCAGAGGTGGGATGAACGGACGAGATGGTTTAGGATGCTTAAAGACTAGTTACTTATTGAAGGCTTTTGTTATGTAAATACTTAATATGTAAATATGTTATTCGTATCATTACTGGAGGATGTATTGCAATCTTTTGGGAGTTCTGTTAGAGCTCTGTACTGTGAATTGTAGACTTTTGATCCGTTTTCGGTTGTGACATTCCCCATCTTAGGACTAGTAGGAAGGGGGTGTTACAAATTATGGTATCTGGAGCTACGGAGGAAGTACTCAGGACTTCTCTTCCAGAATTTGTATCTGCAGAAGCAGACTCAGTATTAGCACTTTCACAAATATTAGGTTGTACCTGACGAGGTTGTTGTAGTGACAGGTTCAGAAGGTCCAGAGATAACTTCAGTAACAGTTGGGACCTCTGATGTTGATGCGGACGCTTCAAATTTTTCAAAATCTGCACAAATGTCCATAAATGCATCAAGAAACAATAAATCTAACTCAACTTTTACATTAGATGAGTTAGAAAGCTTAGTTTTTGAAGATTCGGGTTCTATTCCGCTTTGAATAGAAGCCTTTTCTTTGAGCTTGAGTCCTGAACTGTTGTGTTCAGATGTCAATGTACATGATTCATCAAACGACACGTTCATGTTTTCCATGATAGTCTTGGTCCGTCTGTTGTAGACCCGATAGGCTTTAGACATCAAAGAATATCCTACAAAGTAGCCTTCATTCGCTTTCTTATCGAACTTTCCAAGATTATCACGGTCGTTTAGTATATAGCACCTGCAACCAAAAACACGTAGAAATTTAATATTCGGCTTTCTTTTATTAATAAGCTCATATGCTGTTTTCTTATGTCTCTTAATCACAATGGTACGGTTCTGAGTGAAACATGCGGTCGCAATGGCTTCATCCCAGAGATACATCGGTAGACCAGAATATGCCAACATAGTTCTAGCAGCTTCAACCAAAGTTCGATTCTTCCTTTCGACCACGCCGTTCTGTTGTGGAGTGTAGGCAATAGAGAAGTTATATGAAATCCCAACAAATGTGAGATAACTCTGAAGAGTATCATTCTTGAACTTTGTGCCGTTATCACTTCTCAACGTTTTAACAGACAGTTGAAGTCGAACTTGGATCTTTTTGATGAAGGCAATTATAAGTTCTGACGCATCATATTTGTTCCTTAGAAACTCCAACCAAGTGTATCTCGAGTACTCATCTATCAAAACAAGAATATACTTTTTGTCGTTGATCGATTGAGTACGCATTGGGCCGCAAAGTTCCATATGAATGAGTTCCAGAGGTGTTGAGCATGAAAATTCAGTCTTTGTTTTGTGTGAACTGCGTTTCATCTTTCCCATCTCACAAGCGGGGCAAAGAGAATCTTTCTCAAACCTCATTTCTGGTAGACCTTTGACTATACCTTGTCTCGCTAACTGATCTATCGCTTTGAAGTTCTGGTGAGATAGGTGCCGATGTCATGTCCAACTTTCAGCTTCTGATGCTTTAGCAAGTAGACACACAGATCTAGTTGCAGACAGTGTTGGAAAGTTCACCGCATATAGATTTCCATGACGTTCTGCTCTAAAGATTTCATCACCGTTCCTATCTTCAATGAAACAGCTATCAACTGTAAACTGAACTTGAAATTGACTGTCGCTGAATTGACTTGTACTAAATAGATTGTGATCAAGTCCTTTTACATACAGTACTTTCTTGATTGTCACTATGCCATTCTTTAATAATCTGTGTCCTCTGATGATTCCATTAAGCTCAGAGTTGGCGAAGCTGACCATTCCTGCAGTTTCTTCTATATAATTATGCAATGAACTCTTAACTCCTGTCATATCTCTAGAGCATCCTGAGTCAATGTACCACAGATAATAGACCTGCAAAAAGAACATATCACTTCTTTTTAGGTACCCATATCCAGATGGGTCCTTCTCCTACATCCACTCCAACACAATCACCTCCCCATTCTTCTTTCGACGATGACTCCCCACCGGGTTTCCCACCAAAAAAACAACCTCCTCCACCTTACTGAATCTTGCCTCACCAACCTCCCTCTCCCACTGCCTAAATGATAGGGTCTTCGGTACCACCTCCATATGTGTTGAACCCCTCTAAAACTCCTTTTTCCATTCTTGTTGCTGTCCTTGCCGATATCCAAGATACCAATCGGCAACATCGTTTTCTGGGTACACAATTTGAGCGTCTGCAGGGGGAGTTCCAGAGACAGACTTCAGAGACTTACTTGAGCAAGTCTCTATCCGAGATCAAGAGCTCTTTGTTTCTCTTGATGCGACAAACAAGTCTCTTGACGAGCTCCTTAGTCTCATTAAGGCACAATGTTATCTCCAATTCCAGATTGTAAAAGTATTGAAAATATCCAAATCCTATTTCAGAGGACTTCCAGAGACAGACTTCAGAGGACGAACCTGCCTCTGAAGTACATTCCAGAGATAGGGACTTTCAGCAGAAGACATCAGAGATGGCTTCATCAGAGGTTCTGAAGACCTCCTCAGAGCTCTGAAGACATTCTCTCTGAAGATGGTGCTGATCATATTTCTACATGTATCAGAAGAACAGATGACACATAATTAGTGATAAGATTTACTGTCACACCCCGCTAAAGCGGAAACACGAGATATGACAGCACACGGTTTCATTGCATTAAGTAATAGATAACACCAACCACAACATTCCATAAAATAGTACAAATATTGTTGTACAAGTCATAACCAAAAAGTTCTCAAAGTAAGCGGCAATTACAAAAATTGACCAAATATTTTAATGTTCTTGCAGTTGATGATGTCACACAGATGCACCCTATATGCCACCACATACTTATCAGTACCTGAAAAGCATGGTAGAAGAAAAAGGGTCAACTACATTGAGTTGGTGAGTTTACAAGTTTTCGTATGCACAAAAGTAATTTGAATGCAGAAATTTTTATTGTGAAACGCTCGTTCACAAGACGCTTAAGAAACTGATTGTTCAATTATTTGCACGAGGTTAACTGTATACAGTAATGCCTTAACATTTAGCCACTACCAAACCTTTCGACCAACCAATGCCCCTTAATTTACACGTCATTACCTCAGCGGTGGAATAAATCCACATGTGTAAGACAATTATTGTTACGTCATTATAAATCATGCGTAAAAACCAAACTTCAAATCTTTGATTCATGAATACCACATTTTAATTTCTGTATGATAAGTGTATGCAAAGATAATATTACGTTGAGCCACTACTAAGCCGTCCCTGACCAATTTCAACGCCCCTGATGAAATAACTCAGCGGTGGTTCGAGCCACATGTTTAGTCATCTTCTCTAGTATAGTGCACCCCTGCTCGTCAGCATAAGGTGGGCTTGTCACGCCAAATAGCGCTATCCACTAATACTATAGGCCCGATTTTCTTCGAGTTAATAGTAGTGTCACGGGGTCTTAACATTTAATACTCAACACATCAATTGCATACTTATCATATAGTTTATAATTCCAAATGCTTTTAACAAAGCCTTATAAATTGCCAATTCGCAATACTTTAAAACCATTCTCATGAATCTTTAAATATGCAATTTAAACATGCTTTCCACCCCAAAATCAATTAAAACGATAAAAGTGGGGCTGTGAATACTCACTTGCAGCGTAAAGTATACATACCATAGTGCATAAACAATTTAATTCAAAATTCGACAATTTTAACGAACAATCATTCAGTAGAAACAATTTGTAAATTCACATGCTTTTCACCCCAAAACGTATAAAAAAACGGTAAAAGAGGGGTTGTGAATACTCACTTGCAGCGTAAAGTATACATACCATAGTGCATAAACAATTTAATTCAAAATTCGACAATTTTAACGAACAATCATTCAGTAGAAACAATTTGTAAATTCACATGCTTTTCACCCCAAAACGTATAAAAAACGGTAAAAGAGGGGTTGTGAATACTCACTTGCTCAGTAGGATTTCCAGAAGTGGCCTCACGGTTGTACAAGACCCGGTGTTAAGTCCCTCCTATGAAATTGAAACACACTATCAGCTCGGGACCTACTCTTAGCGTTAAAGTGTTACTTAGATCGCCATATCTTATAAAATGCCTTAAGTGACCTTTAATTGGTTTTTAAGTAATATTTTACGTTGCGAAATACACGGAAATTTTGGATTTTATATGATTTGAGAACCTTACCATTTTAAAAATTGACATTGTGACATACATATAGGAATTAATCCTTGAATTATGTCTTAAGAATGAATAGCGAGTAGTTACATTATTTATGTTTATAAACGTGCATCTCTTGGTCACCTTATATTTTAACCCAAGATTAAATTTTACATGTATACATTATTATTTGATGTTTTAACAAAAACTATAACTTATAAGCCTATTATTATTTTTAACAACCAAGAACTTATTTTTCTAGAACTAGAGTTTTACTTTTCTACTGGCAGAAATTTAGGTTCACTTATTGGCATATTTAAGTATTTTCCCAAATTCATTATTTAACCAAATTTTTATGGATTTAAAATATGGTTATGGTTGATTGAATGGAGGTTTCTGTCCAGACGGATTCATCTTGCGCACATAACTTTATAGGTGAGGATGAGGGGTCAAAACTCAATATTTTTGAGTGAAACCAGTTGGGTTAGATTTGTAACTCACTAAATAAAGTTCCAGAAGAAGATTCATAATATTTGGTTGAATATGTTTCAAGTTATGAGAAAAACAAGAACATGCATGCAATCTGCCAGATTCTAAAAATAGATTTCATGACAATTTGAATGCTTTTTAACTTTTATTCTCACCCAAAGGGTGGTCTTTTTGTTTAAAAACGTTTTTACAATGATTTTTAACATAAGTTTTGTAAAAGAACATCCTTTAGATTACAAAGAAGGAGATACACATGCATGAACTTTACCATCTTAGATGGTGAGAAAAATAGCCATGCATGTCATCTAAGCTCCATTTTCTTGAGTTTTGATTACATGGATCATGGGTTATCACCATTTCTTGACATTTAACATGTCATTGGTGTATAACCTACCATTTTAAGACCTATGAAGGTCCTTTATTTCAGAAACTTCAAGAAAAGAATGAAGAAGGGATGAAGAAAGTAAGAAATGTAAGAATTTTTGAAAGAAAAAGTGAAGAAACAACATAGTAGAAGACTTACCCCCACTAGAGATGATTTTTATCTTCAAGTTTGAAATGTTTGAGGTGGTTTTTGGGGCTGAATTCGGCTGAGAAAGGAGAGGGAGAGAGAGAGAGATGAGAATTTCAAAATGAGAGTGATGGATGCAAATGAAAGTTTAGTCTTGAAAAAAGTAGTTTAATAATGAATGTTTTGGGAAGGGGGAGAGAGAGGTGGACGGTTCTCTCTCTCTCTAATCTTTTTTTTTTTTAATTTTTTATTTTTGATATATATATACATAATATGTAATTTTTATAAAAAGAGAGATTAAAGGTAGGTAAATTCTCAATTATCTACTTAAATTTTTGGTTTGATTACTTAAAGTTTAGAATTTATATTTGATTAATTAAATTTTATATTTAACCCACTTATTATTGTTATTAATTATAATAAAATGTTAATTTTATCGGATTGGCATTTTATAAGACAACGTATACCGTTACGCGCAGTAAACGGATATTCTAAGCGCACTGCCGGGAATCTTAGGAAACTAAAACCCTGGCCTACATAATTAGGTCATATTAGGGTGTTCCTACCTGATAAGACATGTATCATACTGTTCGGGCTCTAACCTGTACATTCTGGTTGACAGATGTCACATTTACTTTCTAGAGTAGGTCACTATTCATCATGCTTCTATTTGTCAGAATAGCTCACTGTTCACTTTATGGTCCTATAAATAGGACCATCACTCCATTGATAAAAGTGTGCTTTTCAAGATATCATGTATCTGATAAATCGTTTGAATATATTTCAAAGAAGATCTTGTACTTTCTATATATTTGTTTTATGAACTGTGATATTTGAATCTGCCTTTGATATTAAACTATATTGCTTCTGCTGTTATTATTCTTGTTGTTTATATCATTATTGTAAGATTAAATCTGGGATCCAACAATTGGTATCAGAGCCTCCTTTGTTTTCTAAACAAAGAAAGATCATATCTGCATACTCGGATAGATTTATATCTTACTGATTCAAGCTTTTAAAATTTGTGCATGTTCATATAAACCTTGGTTTATTAAAAAGAACTTCATATGCTCCAGATTTGAAAGTAAATCACAGTTACATTCTTTGATAAAAGATCTTCATAAGAAAATCATCTGTTCTTCAAATCTTCATCTTTTTCTTCACAAAATGGCAAACTCAAGTATAAGTGCCATTTATACAGCTGGATCATTAACCAAACCTATTACACTTCTAAGGGATGAATATCCTCAATGGAAGATAAGGATGGTAAATTTCTTGGAAGGTATGGACAGGGATCTTTTAAGATCAGTGAACGATGGACCTCACCAACCAATGGTGTTGGTACCAAGAGTTCCAGCAACAATAGATACTGCTGAAATACCTGCATACTATGAAAAGAAAACTTCTAACTTCACTGAAAAAGAAACTAAAATGATGGAAAATGACTCAAAAGCTGTTAGATTACTCATAATGGCCATTACCAATGATATCTTCCAAGAACTTGATTCTTGTGTAACTGCAAAAGAGATATGGGATCAGTTGTTAAATCAACTTGAAGGCGGCCTATAAACTCAGAAAAACAGAAGAAATCTTTGCATCAATGAGAATCATGATTTTCATGCACTACCTGAAGAAACCTTGCACCAAACATACTCAAGGTTCAACATTCTCATCAATAAATGCAGAAAATTTGGAGTTATGAGAACAAAAGAAGAAAACAATGTTCTATTCCTCAAAAGCTTAAATGAAGAATGGTCACAACTGTCCATGTCAATACAGGCCAATCAAAATTTAGAATCATGGTCATTGACTGACATTTATGGCACTCTTGTAGCACAGGAAAAAGAAGTTGTTAAACAAAAATCAAAAACCTCTTTAGATGGACCACTTGCACTCATTTCAAAACAAAAAGTTGTATCACAAGAAGGCAGAAGTGCAAACACAAATAACTGTTTAAAAAAGGAACCAAAAAAAAATCCAAGAAGGTTTTGATGACGGAAGAAGTTGAACACTCAGATGATGACATCAATGCTTTTGCCAAATCTCTTGCATTAATCACTCATCAATTTAACAAGAAATTTGGCAAGAAAGTTTTTGAAGGAAGAAGAGATCGTGAAGAAAGAAGAGGAAATCCAGAAAGAAGATTTTAGAAATCAGATTATCAATAAGAGCCCAGATCCACTCTGTATAGTGATCAAAAGGGCGTTCATTTCATCAATCGTGAAATTACTCAACAATCAAGAACTCATCAACCATTTCAACCAAGGTATCCTAAACCTCAGAGGTACTTCCAGCCACAACCACAAGCTCAGAAGATAGAACCAGTTGCTGCTCTTCCACCAAACCAAAATGATGGGAGATGTTTCAGATGTGGAAAGCCAGGCCATTTCTCTACAAATTGCAGAGGTCGGCTTATCAAATATCAAGACTACTACAAGAACAAATACAAGTACAATGTCAAAGAAAGAATACTTGTTGCAGAGATGGAAGATTGGCTGTCAGACTCTACAAGTGATGGAGAGGAAAAACCTACCAATCTCTGTGGTATGGCTTTTGCAGATGATCAGACTGATGGATCACCAGAGGACTGCTCTGAAAAGGTAAACTCTCCTTCTACCTCTGAAAGTGAACTTGAATTGGATGTTCTTAAGCTAACAGATGAGTTTCAGAGCTTAAAGCAAAAACTTTTTGAAGAAAAGGAAAAGAGAAGGCAAATAACAAAAGATCTAAGTTTTTACAAAAGGGAAAAGGATCTTCTTGAATCAGAAAAGAGAGAATTTTTTGTTGAAAAATCTGAACTTGAAAAAGCTCAAAAGCAAAAGGAAAAATATTTTTCAGAAAAATTCAAAGAACTTGAGAAAGTTTTAAAAGTTAAAGAAGAAGAAGTATAAAAAGATCTGAGTATGAATGGCTCGATTTTGTTGCCTTAACTAACTTTTTTCAAAAAGAAAGAGAAATCCTACTTCAATCTCTGGAAAGGAAAGAACTTTAAATCAAAAGCTATCTAGATGCTCAAGATGTACATATAAAGATAAATTCTCAAATGGATACTCAAGGACTGGGATTCAATGAATTGGATCCATTCACTGGATTGAAGAAAACTTCTCTTTCTTCCACTTTCTGTATGGGAAAAGTCCAGAGCTCTGACTGTCCATCTCTGAACAATTTCAAAAGAACAAAAACCTCAGAAGGGTCAAAAGCAAGAGCTCTGATTTTTAAAAATGTTGCATACTCTGAAGTAAAAAACTTTCCAAAACCTATCTTAAAGATAGAAAATAAACTTCAGAGGTACTTTTCACAAAACCTCAGAGCATTGATCCCAGAGAAATTTTCAAGTTTGATTCTTTTATCACAAAAGAATCAGAGACATCTGAAACAAGTACCTCTGAAACAAGTACTTCTAAAAGTGAACCTCAGAGTTCACTTAATCCAGATGCTCCTCTGTATTCACCAATCTCAGATGAATGCATCAAAACTACATTTGAGGATGACATCAAAAGAATAAATAAAGAAAATGTCATAGCTGATTTGAAAAAGAAAGAAAGCATGAAAAGAATCATTAAAGTCTCTAGACCCAAGGAAATCAAGACACCTACAGAGGTAGTTATCTCTGACAAGGCTAAAAGAGACTTTCTTGACTCTGATTCTGAATCTGATCCAGAGATAGATGAACATATATTCTATAGACCAGAGGAAGTAATTCATAAAAAGATCGAGACTGTTGGTTCTGGAATTATGAACATTCCTATTTCTGTTTTGAAAAATAAACCCAGAATACCAATATGTCCTGATTTTGCAGACATGTGTCTACAAGCAAAAACTTCTCTAGACCTTGAAAAAGAATTACAAGAAAAGGCAAAGAATAAAACTAACACTTCTCAACTCTACACTTATAAACCAATCAAGTTTACTCCTGTACAAAAAGGAAAATGGCAAGAAATTAACCATTTTGATCCTGTTTGTGCAGTGAGCAACAAAGAGAAGAAGATGTTTTTGAACAAGAAAAGACAACTTGAAAAGAAGGCTGTCTTTCAAGCTAGAAGAAAGGAAGTAGTTAGGAATACTTGTAATATTCCTAGTACTAATTTGAAAAAGAATCAAAATGTATCAAATGCATTTAATGAAATAAAAAACTTTGCTTCTAATTCTTCTTGTTCTGAAAAATGCAATTGCATCCAACTCTTGATGAAACTGAAAAATCATTTCAGAGGTTCTCATTGTTTTCTGAATCAGCCTCTGAACAAAAATTCAGAGACAAAACCTCAGAAGAAAAAGAACAACTCAGCCAAAACATCAAAAGATGAAAAGGCAAATATTCAAGGAAATCATCATAAATCTAACAAGACAGGACCCATAATGAGATGGGTACCTAAGAAACTCTAATCTGTCTTGTAGAAACAGTCTATGCCAATCTGGTACTTAGATTCTGGATGTTCAAGGCATATAACTGGAGATAAGAAGTTACTATCCTCTTACAAAGCTAAATCAGGAGGAACAGTAACTTTTGGAGACAATATGCAATGTCAGATTAAGGGTTATGGTGAGTTATCAAGAGGTAATGTTTCTGTATCAAAGTGTGACACATAATTACTAGCATATTAATCACAACACAGATTATGAACACAATATTATTGATCAAATCATATGATTACAACGTGGTCATAGATCTAACAATGTGCTACAGATCTCACATATGTGTGTGTATACAGTGTACGAGTTCTTACCAATCTAACGTGTGTTCGTAACTACAAATCTAACACAGAATAAAACTATTTATACTAAGTCAACTTGTGTTGACTTTACAACCAAACCCTCAAACTCTACAACAATTACAAAATAGACCCTCACTTTTAATCTTGAATACAATATTAGTCTAACAATCTTCCCCTTTGGATTCAAGATTAAAAAAAAAATTACGATAATCTTCAGGTCTTCTTATATTCATAAATATCTTCAGCTTTGAATCTTTTTTTCAGCTTTGACAACTTGAAAGCTTTGACAACTTTAACAAACTTTGAAACTTTCAACAAACTTTGAAACTTTGACATTTTTCAACTTTGAAGTAAATCTTTTTCTTTGTCTTTTCAAACATCTTCAATCTCCCTCTTTGTTTACAACAATATCATTCTCTTTACAACAATCTTTACTTCAACTTTCACTCTGACTTTGAAAATCATCTTTTCCCCCTTTCTTGATACAAACTTTAATCATCTGAACTTGAACTCTGATTTATCTCCCCATTTTTAATGATTTGTGAGAATCAAAATCATTAAAACTTGTTCAAGGTCAGCTCGGGCTTTGAATGATCTCCCCCAAATAAACAAATAAGCACGGTCTTCATGATCTCTCCCTTTGACAATAAATGAACAATCTCCCCCAGATAGGAAAATTTGCGATATCTCCCAATGAATGATAAGAGAATCATTTATCTGATCTGAATGAGCCGTCAATTCATGAAAGTATTCATCTGAATCTTTTCAAATTCAGACGAATTTAGAGTTGTAACCCTGAATCAACACATGAAACAGTTAGGAATGCTTGTCAGTAGCACAAAGCCACTGTGTACAACGAATGTACAATTTAAGGAGCTTGAAATGATGTTCACTCCCCAGGACTTCCATTCAATCATTGAAAAATACAAGGTATTTTCTATGAATGTTCTGACAGAAAAACAGATTTTCTGTTGCTCGTACATGTGTTATGAAAGAATTAAGCACAATGATTGTGTTTCATAAGGCTCAAAGTATGTAAACCGTTGAGACAACAATGATTATACATAGACTCAATTGCGCATGATGAAGGGTCGAAGGTGGGGCAACTTTCCTTCTTGTTCAATATCAGTATCTTCCGAATGAAGAACCAATAGTGTATGTGCTGCATCCCCAGAAAATGTGAAACATTCTCTTTTTAAGAAAAGAATGCGTAGCTGGTGTGGTGTTTGCAAGAGATGACATGGGCTCACTGCCTTTTTCAATGATGGTCACCAAAGAATGTGAACCAATCATTAATGTGGCTGCTCGGCTCAGAAAGAAGTTTGGTGCAGAGTCTAATATTATTTGTTGATCATAAAATCCCAATCACAACAAGCTAATTACTCAAGATTTATCTAATATGCTCAAGAACTAGAGAGAGAATCTAGATCTTTAATTAGTCACAAATCTCACTAAACTGAAATATTACAATGAAGTTCTTACAAGATTAACAAAGACTAATCCTATTTATACCACAAGACTAAACTAAAACTTAACAACTAAGTAAAACTAATCAATATTGACTTTGACAATACAACTTTGACTTTGCTTATGACTTTGACATTGTTGACTTACACATTGACTTTCCTATTAAATCTTGGATACAATATTTAGATTTAATAAAAATTTGATGCAAATTTTCAACTCTTGATTCTTCATCTTTTGTCTCTTGAAGCTTTCAAAAACTTTGCTCTTTTGCAGCTTTTGAAGAATCTTGGAAAGTCTTTTTAATCTTTGAAGCTTTGGAAAGTCAACATGCCTTGAACAAAACAAGAAATTCTTGAAACTTCTTTGAAACTTGAAACTTCTTTGAAACTTGAAACTTCTTTGAAACTTGAAACTTCATTTCTGAAAAATCTTTCGTCTTCAAACAAAATTGTATCTTCATCACTTTGATCACTGAATCGTCTTCGGAAGAACAAACCTTCTTGAAACTTGAAATTCTTTATCAGAAACTTTTGGCTTTGAATCAGTCTTTGAAACAGCGGAAGCAAATTGAACTTTAGGCTTGAATTTTGAACTCGAACTCTGAAATTGAATCTTTATATCGTTCTCCCCCTTTTTGATGATGTGAGCATCAGATCATCAAAATTTCTTCAATTTCAGCTCAGACTTTGATTTTCCCCTTTGAGATCAACTAACAATCTCCCCTTTTGACAAATTTCGCACTTTGATCTGAAGAGCCGAATCATGAACTGTATATATCCGAATCTTTGCAAATTCAGACATAATGAATGTGTAACCCTGATTCAACAAATGAAACAGTTAGAAATGCCTGTCAGTAACACAAAGTTACTGTGTACAACGGATGTACAATGTAAGGAGCTGGTTTGATGTTGACTCCCCAGGACTTCCATTCAATCATTGAAAGACACAAGGTAATTCTATGAATGTTCTGACAGAAAAATATATTCTCTGTGTGCTTGTGTTTTGAAAGAATTAGCACAATGATTGTGTTTCATAAGGCTCAAAGTATGTAAATCACTGAGACAGCAATGATTATACATGGACTCAATGTGCATGAGAAAGGGTCGAAGGTGGGGCAACTTTCCTTCTTTTTCAATATCAGTATCTTCCAAGTGAAGATCCGATAGATTATGTGCTGCTTCCCAGAAAATGTGAAACATTCTCTTTTTAAGAAAAGAATGAGTAGCTGGTGAGGTTGTATGCAAGAGATGGCATGGGATATTTGCCTATTTCAATGATGGTCACCAAAGAAATGTGAACCAATCAGTAATGTGGCTGCCCGGCTCAGAAAGATGTTTGGTGCAGAGTTCTGATATTCTTTTAAATCTATTCTCACACCCTCTTTCTTTTAAACATATAAGCTCACATCTAACCAATCTCTCATTTCCATTTTACCTCTGCTCATTCCCACACTCAATTATTTTAGACCCCTCTCCCCTCAATCACTCAAAGAACTTCTTCCGGGGTAGGAAACACTGGTTATCGTGAATCCATGGAAGATCTATTAAGCACTCACACTGAATCCCATGTTCCTAAAAGTACATGCTGGTCAATGATTTTCTTGACATCTAAATCACAAGAAATCATATGTAAGTGTATGTATGCTCATTAAAAAAATATGAATGAAATTTGAGCAATTGAACTTTGAAGATTTCTCAAAACAAGGATATTAAATGAATGAAATGAAGTCAAGAGAATTGTTTTGAAAATCTGACAATGTATCAATCAGATCAAATCAATGGATAGGGTATCAAAGAATTGGAGATTTTGTTTATATGAATGAATATAAACAATTTATCAATGAAAGCACAAATATGAACAAGATGAATGATGCTCAACAACTTTGAACGCAAACGGGAGTATTACCATCGAAAAAATGGTTCGAATTTGAGACATGGTAATAACATTTTCAAATAAAATACTGAACCGGTGTGTGTGAATACTTGACAGTATATAGACAAGATAATACACAAGTATTGATCTTTGGAAACACACGGTCAGTTAAACAATAAAGCTCGAAATTTTGAAAAACATTTAAAAGCACACTTCTAAATTCATGAAATCTTTTGAGAATAAGAAGTGGTTTGAACATTTAAGAAAAGGTTTTTTCTTGCTCGAAAGTTGTCCTTCTTTCAAACAATCAGAAATCTAGGATCAGAAGATTTTTACCTTTTCAGCTCCCCCTTAAATCATGATATAATGATTTATGTCTTTTAAGCTCCCCCTGGATATTAGCATAATATCCTTCTTTGATCGTTGAAAAACGGGTCCTGATCTGTCATTTGATCAGAAGCCACTTTATTCATTTTATTTATTCAAAAATAAAAGGACAGAAAGCAGTAAAACAATTATAGAATGAGTTCTGATCTGAAATAATCAGAAGTCATCACCTTTACTCCCCCTTAAATTAAGCATCTGAAATATGTCAGTTAAAACAGGATAGAGATCAAACACTCCCTTTGAATTGTTAGACCATCAATATCAGAAAAATTTAGCAAAGAAAAAGTTTAGGATAGAAATCAGATCAATTCACTCGGGATGAAGACCATCAATATCCATCGGATGTAAGCATACAGAAGTAAGGTCTTTTTGATCTCTGAGGTACGGGTCCTAAGATTTTTTGCTTAGAAGCCATTGTCTTTTATCTTTGAAGATCGGGTTTTGAACTGTTGTGTTCAAAAGCCATTGTCTTTCTTACTCCCCCTTGGATTGAGGTGCCTGCAACACAGAATCAATTTTCTTCTTTGGTACCCACTGGTATTTGGGTCCAGAAATGTGAGTTGAAGTTCGTGTGGGGGTTATGGAGTAAGAACCATACCAGTAATGATCAGTTGATTTATGAAAATGATCATGTGTACAACAAATAGAACAATAAAATTTCTTACCGTTAGATGCTTTGTTCTTCTTTGCTTTAAGTACAGATACACATGATTTCTTCTCTTTAAGCTCATTTTCCTTCTCATCTTTGACAGGTTTCTTTTTCCACACCAGTTTCTCTTTCTTGAAACTTGTTCTCCTTGGATAAGTATCTGAACCATCTAAATAATCATCATAGAACAGGTTAGTATGACGAATCTGATTAAAGGATTTGACTGACCTGTTTGAAGAGATGAATTTCTGATTTGAACTTGAAATAGATTTCTCAAGTTCTTTGATCTTTGAGGCGAAGTTGTCTCTTTCTTTCACAAGATGGTCAATCTTTGTCTTGAATTCAGACTTCGTCTTTTGCTCTTTCAGCGCAGCTGCAGACAGTTCAGACAACTTTGAAGTTTCAGATTAAAAAATGGATCTTTCTTCCTCAAATCCTTTTTCTGACTCTGTTCTCTGGCCGGATAATTCTTTAAAGAACCCTACATTCTTTTGTTCTATGGCCTTCTTCTCTTTTTCAAACTTCTCTCTTTCTAAAATCAGTACTTTCTCAAAATCAGAGATTTGTTGAGAAAGCTTGATGCATTTAAGCTCCACTGACTTCTTTTCTTCATAACTCTTCTTTGAGAAATCTGATAACTTCTTTGAAAAATTTTTCTTTTCATTTTCAAGGCCAGCTTTATTTGCATCAAGCTGTTTTTCCAAATCAGATAAATTCTTTCTCAGCTCAATGTTCTCATATTCCAATCTCTTTATCTTCTCTTCATTCTGTCCAGCACTGATATTCTTTAAGGTACTGAGTTCTTCTTTCAGAGATATGACTTCAGTAAAATACTCTCTTGACTTTTGTGAATGAAAGTCAACTGCAAGAGCCAGATTAATGTTCTCTAGTTTCAGCTTGCTATTCTTCTCTTCAAGATCTGAAATAAATCCCATGATTAATGAGTAATTGGCTTAATATGAATGATCGTTCCAAACTATGTATCAGAAAATCAGAAATCAGATTGAATTGAAATCTTAAAAAAAATATTTCGTGAAAATTGAAATTTGAACAATACTTGTTATTTCGCAGTGTAAAAAAAAATATTTCCAAAGATGACCAAAAAAATTTTTCCAGACTTTTTTTTTTAAACTGACAGTGAGACCCGCACAATTGAGGAATTCGGGTCACAGAGGAAACGCACAACAGGCTATGCGTTTGTAGCCTGAAGCGCACAATGGACTATGAGGGTGGAGAGAGATCCGCACAATAGGCTTTGCGGGTTCAGAAGGCACGCACAATATACTATGCGGGTTCATAGGAGCACGCACTTGTTGTTGTGCGTGTTCAGAAAGACACGCACAATATGCTATGCGGGTTCAGAAGGACACGCACAATATGCTATGCGTTTCCAAGAGAGAACCGACAACCTGCATAATTCTTGAATTACAAGCATACTTCAAAACCTATAATATGCAAACTAAGATGAATGACCCGCACAGTCATATGAATGACACGCACAGTAAGATGAATGACCCGCATACTAACATGAATGACACGCACAATATATGAATCACACGCATTCTAACACTTCGACTATAAATCTGCAATATCAATCATAGCAATGAAATTAAACCCAAATAAATTGCACACAATTGATCGAAAACAAGATTTTAATTCAATCCTATTGACAATTTCGATCAAAACACTCCAAATCGAATAATCTCGATCAAGAACAGTGACAAAACACGTTTTTCACGAAAATCTCAAAAATCAAAAATTGAAACCGATTTTGTTTGAATTTCGAGATGGAATCAAAACAACAATCAATCACCAACATAAATCGAACACAATGAATCCATTTTCTTGCATTAAAAACGAATTTATCAATAAAATTCTGATGAAACAGTAAGAAACTCGTTTCTTGAAAATATTTTCGAAAAAACTCAAAAATCGATCCAAAAACACACAAATTTCAATTCAAACTCTGATCAAATCATTCTGAAAAGTTTGGTATGGCTATGATACCAATTGTTGATCATAAAATCCCAATCACAACAAGCTAATTACTCAAGATTTATCTAATATGCTCAAGAACTAGAGAGAGAATCTAGATCTTGAATTAGTCACAAATCTCACTAAACTGAAATATTACAATGAAGTTCTTACAAGATTAACAAAGACTAATCCTATTTATACCACAAGACTAAACTAAAACTTAACAACTAAGTAAAACTAATCAATATTGACTTTGACAATACAACTTTGACTTTGCTTATGACTTTGACATTGTTGACTTACACATTGACTTTCCTATTAAATCTTGGATACAATATTTAGACTTAACATTATTTTACTCTGTTCTCTCACCCTCTTTCTTTTAAACATTAAAGCTCACTTCTAACCAATCTCTCATTTCCATTTTACCTCTTCACACACCAACACTCAGTCTTTTTACCCCTCTCCCCTCAATCACTCAGGGAATACTTCCTAGGTAGGAAACAATGGTTATCGTGAATCCATGGAAGTTCTTTTAAGCACTCACACTGAATCCCATGTATTTTTCCTAAAATCATGTATCTCAATGATCTTCTTGACAATTTAAGCACAAGAAATCATTTGTCAGTATGTGTATGCTCATTAAGAATCAGAATGAAATTTGAGCATTTTAAACATTTAAGATTTCTCAAAACTTTTTATATGAATGAATAATCATGAAAGAATAGAAATGTTTTGAGAATCTGACAATGATTAAGATCAGATCAAATTATCATGAAGAAAAATAATAAGGGAAATCAAAGACATAAGATGTTTATATGAACAAAATATAAACATATTTTCAATGAAAGCACATATAATGATGAAATGACGTTTGATTCAAACAACAGTGAATACAACCGGGAGTATTACCATAGAAAGATTAAACATTTGATACATGGTAATAACAAGTTCAAGAAAAATGTACTGAACCGATGTGTGTATGAATACTTGACAGTATATAGATATGACAATTACACAAGTATTTGTCCTTAGAAACACATGGTCAGATAGTCATTAAAGTATCCAAAATAAAATCAGTTAAAGTCACACTTCTCAATTCATGAAAACATTTTAAGAATGTGAGTGGTTTGAACATTTAAGAAACCATTTTTCACAAGTGAAAGTTGTTCATCTTTCAACAAGTGATAGAGTATAAGGATTATAAATATATACCTGTAAATCAAAATCCTTACCTCCCCCTGAAATGAATATTTTCAATGAAGTATCCTTGACAAAAATACAGATATCCTCCCCCTCGATACCAATGAAGAACGGGTTCTGATCTGTTGTAACCAAAAGCCATAGTTCTGAAACATTGAAGAACGGGTCTTGAATTGTTTTATCCAAGAGTCATTGTTCTTTGAAGCACGGGTTCTGAACTGATTTATTCAGAAGCCTTGGTTCTTTCTCCCCCTTAAACCTTGGATGCCTGCAACACAGATTTAGCTTTTGGTATCCACTGATATTTGGATCCACATTTGTTAGTTGCAGTTTTAGTAGGAGAGATATAGTAAGAACCATAGCTATTTTCATAATTTTTATTAACAAAATCATTTGAACCACAGTAGGAACAACTAATTTTCTTTTGAGCTAACCTGATCAGTTGATTCATAGTGTAGATCAGATCAGGTTTGCCAAAAGTTTTACTTTTAGGAGTATTATTCCTTTGAGCTTTTGATGTATGTCCAAATGATTTTTCTTCTTTCTTCTTCACCTCTGAAGATCCTTTCACTCTCCAAAACCAATTCTCTTTATCTTTCTCATCTTTTTTTCTCCAGTTCATTTTCTTCTGAGATTTATTCTTCTTAAAGTTACGTGAACCATCAACATTTTTATCAAAGAATAGGTTAGAAGGACGAATATGATCATTTGATTTAGAAGTATGACTATCAGTTGAATCAAATAAAGGATTAATAGAAACATGTGTGAAAATTGAACTTGCTGCTGATTTGAATGAACATTCAGATGCAGCTAGATCATCTCTCGGTGATTGATTTATTGATTCAGGCGTCTTGTGCTCAGTCAACTTCACCTTGAACATGATCTCCTCAAGTTCTTTGATCTTTGTAGACAAACAATTTCTTTCATTTGACAGTATGTCAAACTTCTTATGCAATTCAGATTTGGCATTCTTCTCTTTCTGAATGTTTGTTGACAACTTAGATAGCTTTCCATTCAGCTCTTTTATCTCAGCTTCAAATGCTTTCTTTTCTTCACTAAAATCTTTCTTTACATTCTTTGTTTGTTCAATCTTCTTCTTTTCTTTCTCAAACTTGTATCTCTCCATCATAATTACTTTCTCGAAGTCTGAAACTTATTGAGAAAGTTTTATGCATTTTAGCTCCACAACTTTCTTCTCTTCAAAAGATTTTCTTGAAAATTCAGAGAACTTTTGAGCAAAAGCTTTTCTTTCTCTCTCCATCTTCTTTTCATCTTGAGATGTCTTTTCTTTTAGTTCATCCATCTTTCTTTTCAGCTCATCATTATCTTTTTCAATATCCTTTCTCTTCTTCTCAATCTTCTTCATCTCATCTTGGGCTTTTATGTTGTCTTTGTCTTGGGTTGCTTTTTCCTTCATCATATTTATCTCAACCTCAAGACTGAAGACTTTATCTTTCAACTTATCTCTTTCAGCAAATATTTGAGAATTTGTCTTTCTCAGCCCATCAGATGTATCTCCAGCAATGTTAGCTCTCCTTCTAAGATCATCAAGCTCTCTTTGCATTTGTTCCTTTTTAGACCAAGTAGAGCTAGAATTAAGACTTTCAGATCTTTTCAGCTTGTCTTGAAGATATGAAATCTCTTTCTCTTTCGAATCAATAATTCCTGCAAAATTAATCTTTGAATTAGAAATACATTCTGAACAAACAAAATCTTTCTTTAAATCTTTAGAATCTTTCAATTTAGTAATCTGATTAAGAAGAGATGAATTTTGAATCTTCAGATTCTTGATTTCAGCTTCCATAGCCGGAATCTCTGGCATGTACACTAAAGCACAATATCTGTTAGTTAGCACCAGATTTCCTTTTTCATCTGTGTAAGGCATGATAATATCTATAGAAATATGCTAGAAATGATCTTTAAATCCAAGAATTTGAGAAAAACTTGAAAAAAAATTCAGAAAATGAAATTTCTAAAAACTTCCAAGTTCAGAATTCGCAAGCAACTTTAAATCAAGAACAATTCGCAATTTAAAGTGTACTAGAATTCGTAAACCTTACGAAATTCGCAAAATAAGATTAGAAATTCGCAAAGACAAGAATTCGCAAGCAAGAGTGAACACAAGACACACAATTCGTAAAAAGCACTTTTGCGAATTCCGTCCTTAGACAAATTTTGGAAATATAATTTTCAAAAGAAATTTGCAAAAGGAATTCGTAAACCACAGAGATACGAATCCTTCACTTAGAAAAGTTTTCAACACACCCTGTGAATTTTCAAGAATTCGTAAGATACAATTGCGAATTCTTTCCTTAAGCAATTTAGAATTTCTTCTGCGAATTCTTCAGAATTCGTAAGATAGTTTGATGCGAATTCCCACTTTTCGCTATAGACACAAAAGCGAATTCTTAGAATTCGTAATAGACACAGAAGCGAATTCCTTCCTTAAACATTTTAAAAAACACAACTTTTCGCAAAAACAACTTTTACGAATTCTAGCATTTCGTAATAGAGAGTGTTACGAATTCTGTACTTCAACAATTTTTTTTAAAAG
This sequence comes from Arctium minus, assembly GCA_954870635.1. Lineage (NCBI taxonomy): Eukaryota > Viridiplantae > Streptophyta > Magnoliopsida > Asterales > Asteraceae > Arctium > Arctium minus. Next base: position 112,924,080 of record OX941080.1, on the reverse strand, counting down.
AATTATGCGAATTCCTCTACAATTCGTTAAATGTACTGATATGAATTCTTCACTTAAAGAATTTAGAAATGATATCTTGCGAAATCTGTATGTGAATTCTATCAATCTAGCGAGTTCTTCATACGAAATCCGTGGATCTTGCGAATTCTTGAATCCTAAGTTCAAAAATATCGATTTTTGTCAAGAAATCGATCCAAAACTCCAAATTCAAATCTGTAAATTCACAGAATCAATCTCGTTAGTCCAAAGAACAATCTAATGCAATATGATAATCCAATTTACACATTTGCACATTCAAATCAATCAAAAGTGACTCGATACTCTTTCGACCAAAAACCAACAAAAATCTCAAATTCACAATCAAAGAATGCTTTTCTTTGAAATTCAATCCGATAGAACCTTCTTAAAACAATAAACGACTGCTAATCAATCACTATTTTTATCAAAAACTCACTTTTTGTGCAAAAATCGATCAAGAATATTATGACAGAACTCGACTTTTTCAGAAACTCAAATTGATGGATTTCTGTGCTCTGATACCAATTGTGACCCAGAATTACTAGCATATTAATCACAACACAGATTATGAACACAATATTATTGATCAAATCATATGATTACAACGTGGTCATAGATCTAACAGTGTGCTACAGATCTCACGTATGTGTGTATACAGTGTACGAGTTCTTACCAATCTAGCATGTGTTCGTAACTACAAATCTAACACAGAACAAAACTATTTATACTAAGTCAACTTGTGTTGACTTTACAACCAAACCCTCAAACTCTACAACAATTACAAAATAGACCCTCACTTTTAATCTTGAATACAATATTAGTCAAACACAAAGGTTGCTTATGTTGATGGGTTAAAACATAACTTAATCAACATAAGTCAATTATGTGACCATGGTTTTGATGTGAAATTTCAAGAAAAACATTTTTCACTTCTTCACTCAAAAACAGGTCAAGAAATGCTCAGAGCAGACAGAAAGGGTAACCTATATAGAATGAATTTTACCAAACACATAAAAACTGACTCAGAGAAACTTTGTCTAGTATCTCTGAACAGTGAAGATGTCTGGATCTGGCATAAAAGGTTCTCTCATCTGAATTTTTCTTCACTTGATAAATTGGTCAAACTAAATCTGGTTAAAGGATTACCATCTCTGAAGTTTAACAAATATCATCTTTGTTCTGCTTGTGAAATGGGAAAAATGAAAAGATCTTCCCACAAGACCAAAAGTGATAATAACTGTCCAAAACCTCTGCATATGCTTCATGTGCACCTCTGTGGTCCTATCTCTGTGCAAAGTCTATTAGGTAAAAAGTATATTCTAGTTCTGATAGATGAATACTCTAGATATACTTGGATAGAATTCATCAGAGCCAAGTCTGATGTACCTGATATTTTAATAAGGTTGTTAAAAAGATTGCAGGTTATGTTCAACAGCAAAGTTCAAAAGCTGAGAAGTAATAATGGGACAGAGTTCAGAAATGCCAAAATCAACTCATATCTTTCAGAAGAAGGCATAACTCCCAACTTCTCTGCAACAAGAACCCCTCAAAGAATTGGTGTTGTTGAGAGGAAAAATATAACACTTGTTGAAGCTGCAAGAAAAATGCTTTCAGGATCTGATCTTCAAACAAACTTTTGGGCAGAAGCAGTAGCAACAACCTGTTTCACTCAAAACAGAGCTACAATTGTCAAAAGATTCAAGAAAACATCTTATGAACTAATTAACAATAGGAAACCTAATGTTAAATATTTTCATGTTTTTGGATGTAGATGTTATATTCTGAATGATAGAGAGTCTCTTGGAAAGTTTGACAAGAAAGCAGATGAAGGCAAATTCATTGGATATTCATTAGCCTCAAAAGCCTTCAGAGTGTTCAATCTGAGAACAAGAACAATCCAAGAGAGTATCAATGTGTCTTTTGATGATGGTAGAAGTTTTGCCACCAAAGATATTAATTCAACTGCCAAAAATATCTCTGAATAATCAAAGATAAGTGAATCCGAACTAAACAAAATATTCGAAGATTTCTTTGATGAAGAAAACTCAGAGTTTCTTTTCAGAGATATTCACAAAGCAACTTCAGAGGAACCTCAAAATATAGGTATAACTCTCTCTGGCCCCTCTGAAGTTACAACTTCTGCTTCCTTGAATGCAGGTCCAAGAAATGAAACAAGACAAACTGAAGGACAATTCTCTTCAGAAGTAGAAGATGAACAAGAGACATCTGAAGAATTTCCAGAGACATCTCTTGAAGAGATTTCGAAGCATGCTTCACCGGCTCAGAGCCTCTGAACAGTACAACAGAGATGTCACCGACTGTCATCTTTGAAGCTCAAACTCCACCTCATATTCATGCTCCAATCACAAGATGGACAAATGATCATCCCCATGATTAGATCATTGGATCACCTTCAGATGGAGTCAAAACCAAATCGGCCACAATCAATGAATGCTATTTTATAAATTTTTTAAGCTTCATTGAACCAAAGAAGGTAAATGAAGCTTTTAAAGATCCTCATTGGATCTCTGCCATGCAGGATGAACTTCAGAAGTTTGAAAGAAACAAAGTCTGGACCCTAGTTCCCCTTCCTCAAGGAAAATTTGCAATTGGAACTAAATAGGTCTTCAAAAATAAAAAGGATGAGGATGTCATAATAATCAGAAACAAAGCTAGGTTGGTTGCAAAGGGATATTGCCAAGAAGAGGGTATTGATTATGATGAAACCTTTGCACCTGTGTCTAGGCTAGAAGCAATAAGAATCTTCTTAGCCTATGTTGCACATAAAGGGTTCAAAGTATATCAAATGGATGTTGAATCTGCCTTTTTAAATGGAAAATTAGATGAAGAAGTTTATGTGGGTCCAACAATACTATCAAGTTTTATAAAAACACAATAACGATTACCAACCTGTATTGATTATAACAACGGTTACAGGATTGATCGATTTAAGCTATAGATGTGTTCTCTGTTTTTCTCTCTGATTTACACTTTTAAGTGTGTGTTTTTGTGTTCTTGATAATCTGATCTTTTTGGAGAGTTGTTGAGAGATACACAATATCTAATCTATCTAATGTGTGTCTAACACACTTCCTACAACTTGCAATAATATCTAGATTTAATATCTAGATATTATTTCTAAATAATATCTATTACAAAGATATTAAATAACTAACTATAATAAACTAACTAAACTAATAACTAACTAACTAGATTAATTACTTAAACAATACAATAACAAACAATTACTTTGACATTTATTACAAATAAACATTAGACTTTAATATCGAGAGTCGACATTTCGGCATTAGCTTCAGATTGGATCTTCAAATTGGATGATCTTGAATCCAAAAGATATGTGATCTAACAATCTCCCCCTTTGGATCAAGATCATTACTAAAAAAGTTTTTAGCAATTCAGTCTTCTTCTTCAGCTCAGAAGATGCAATCTCTTTCTCTAGCTCTGAAATCAGCATGTCTTCAGAATACTTGCTTTTGAAGAGTTCAATCTTGGACGTGATTCTTGAAACATGTGATCTTTGTCATTTCTTGTGTAGTCATTCTCCCCCTTTTTGATGGAAAGTGCAACAACTTCATCAAAACTTTGAGTAAGAAATGTCAACCACTTGGAGTCTCTAATCCGTCAATTCAAAAGATATTAATCCAGATCTTTGCAAATCCAGACAAAATAATCGTGTAACACCTGAATCAACTAATGAATCAGTTAACATGCCTGTAAGTAACACTAAGTCACTGTGTGTAACAAATACACAATGGAAAGGAGCTGTTTGATGTTGACTCCCCCAGGGCTTCCATTTAATCATCGAAACACCACAAAGGTTATTTCTATAAACATTATGACAAAAAAACAAATTTCTTGTGTGGTCGTGCTTGTGATAGAAAGAATTAAGCACTTGATGATTGCTTATTTGGCTCAAATTTTGTGTAAACAACTGAGACAACAGTAAGTTAAACACAGACTCAATGTGCATGATTGAAGTGCGAAGGTGGGGCAGACTTCCTTCTTTTCAATATCTAGATTTTCCAAATGAAAATCAGATAGCATATGTGCTGCTTCCCCTTTGAAAATGTGAAACACTTTCTATTTGAGTAGAAAATGAGTAGATAGTGAGGTTTGATCAAGAGTTGGCATGGGCTAGTTTCCTGTTTCAATAATGTTCACCAAAGAATTGTGAAACACTAGTAATGTGGCTGCCCGGCTCAGAAAAAGTTGGTGCAGAGTTGTGATATTCTTTTAACTCTGTTCTCACACGCTATTTCTTTTAAACATTTATCTTACTCTAACCAAACTTTCTTTCTTTGTTTGACACACTCATTTCTTTTGACTTCTTACACTCAATCACTATGGATCAACTTCTTGGGTAGAAATCACTGGTTAACGTGATTCCATAGAAGTTTCTTGTAAGTCCTAGCACAAAGAAATCATGTTTTCCTATGATGCATATGATGCTCAATATGGTTTAACTATTTCAGTTAAAGCACAAATATGATATTTGAAAACATTTAAAGTCACACTTCCAAATCATGAATTCGGTTTAAGAATTGGGAAGTGGTTTGAACATTTAGAACAATGTTTTCTATGATTGAAAGTTGTCCTCTTTTCAACCATATATGAGGTGAAGATATAGAATTATACCTTTACGTACGATCTTCCATCTCATGAAGCTAAGCTTAAAGTAATAAACATATGAACTTGTAAGCATCTCTCAAAAATTCTGCAAAAGTCTTATGTTAAGTCAAAGTAAAATTTATTCACTTAAATTGAAAAGACAAAAAGCAGTAAAACTTTTTAAAGTACGAGTTCTGATTAGAAATAATTGTTGGATCAAATAATTGTATTCAAGATTAAAGTTAAAGTTCAGGGTTTAAACTGCAATTGTATCAAAGTTAAATTAGAGGGTCTAAACTGTATTTACTTGATAGTTACAGTTCAGGGTTTAAACTGTAATAGTTTAATAGTTATTAGCTATTGGGCCCAAGCCCATTAAGCATTAGGAAGCCCATATGGCCTAGGTATTTAAAGTTTTGTTTAGTTTAGTTTTAGGTTAACTCTGATATTTTTCTAAATAGTAACCATACGTTTTCTCTGTATTCAAAGTGTATCAAGAACACTCAAGGGTTTCATTGTTTATTCAAGGGATTGGTACGTTTTGTTAATCTTATTATCTCTTGATTATTATTGTGTTGCTTGATTACTTGATTGATTATTTACCAACTAGATTAAACTGGGATAACAATTGGTATCAGAGCCTAAAGAATCAAAAAAAAAAAATTCGAAGTTACTATTCACAGATTACTGTTCATCGCGAAATCACTGTTCATCGAAAAAAAAAATTCATCTGATTTCATGAATCTGTGAGTTTTTATGATTAAGATTGATCTGATTAAGTGAGTTTTATTCTATTGAAAAGTATCTGATTGATTAATCGCATTATAGATCATCAAGTGATTGAATTTATTGATTTTGTGTTTTCTGGGTTTGCATGAATATCGACACTGTGCTCATCAAATTAGAGTATGAAAGTTGATTTTAATCTTTGTTATTGATTGGGTTGTGTTCGATACATGTTTCTGAGTACAAAGGACTGATTTTTGCATCTGATTTTGAGACTGTATTGATTTTCTGTGTTGATTATTGCCTCTGTTCGTCGAAGTTCTGGGCTGGTTTAAGAACATATCGGTCGAACGTACTTTATCGGTCTTAATCTTTATCGGTCCTTAGCCTTACCGGTCATAGCATTATATCGGTCGAACACAGTCCACCCGGTCTAAACGCATAATATCGGTCAAATCAGGACACCGGTCAAATAGTCCGATCGCCCGGTATACTCACAACCACCTCGGTCGATACCTTCTCCGGTCGAATCAATACCGATTGAATCAATACCGGTCGAAGTGTTTACCGGTCTTACAACCTCCCGGTCGAAGACTTTTATCGGTCGAATATTTTTATCGTTCTTCACTATACCGGTCAACTATATTCCCGGTCGAACAAAGTACCGGTACAAGCAACTTACTGGTCGAACTCTTTATACCGGTCTTAGTCGTTTACCGGTCGAGCATAAGACCATTTGTTACATCTTACCGGTCCAAGCAAGACCCCGGTCGACTCAATACCGGTCGAAGCACATCCCCGGTCGATTTTTTGCAAACTGTAATAGGGCATCTAAATGTCAAAAAAATTTCTCTAGGGGCGCTGCCCCATACCCCCGCAAGGGCGTTGCCCCTTGACCCCACCCGCTAACCGGGTAGCGGGAACCCCGTGCTAAGTCTGCGAAGGGGGACAAAGTTCTGTTCGAGATCAACTTTTTCTTTTTGTTCAGTATTATTTGAAGCGTTATACTGATTGAAAGGACTGCATTTAATTATTTTTGAAAATTTTTTTTCTGGAAATTTTTGAGTGTGGTTTTTATTTTGATTCTAACGATCTCTTCTAGTTGATTGTGTTGATACAGAAAAGTTTGATTACTAACCATACAGCCAGGATGTCGAATCATCTAAATATGTCTGAAGGTTATAGACATGATTATAACAATATGCCTCTTTCTGAAGTAAAAGAAAAGGCTAAATATCTTGTTAGACAGTTGTCAAGAAATAGAGACAGGGCTGATGATTGTGAAAGGGAGATTACAAAGCTCAAATCCGAGATGTTACCTCTTGAAGCTGAGATTGAAAATCTAAAGATTCAGAACTCATCTCTTCTTATTCAGGTCAATGCTTTAAAAGAAAATTCAAAAGATTCTGATTCTATAATTGATCTTGCAGGAATAATTGCGTCTAAAGAAAAAGAGATCTTAGATCTTCAAGCAAAGTTGAAAAGATCTGAATCCAGCTCTACATGGTCTAAGAAGGAGTTAATGCAAAAAGAGCTTGATGAGCTTAGAAGAAGAGCAAACATTGCTCGCGAGACATCTGAAGAGCTTAGAAAGTCAAACTCTCAAATCTTTGCTGAAAGAGACTATTTAAAAGATAAAGTTCTCAGTCTTGAGGTTGAGATTAAAACGATGAAAGAAAAGGCAACCCAAGACAGAGACAATACAATAGCTCAAGATGAATTGCTGAAGATAGAGAAAGAAAGAAAAGACTTTGCCAAGAAATTCTCTTATTTCTCCAGAAAAGCCTTCGAAGAAAAGAAATCTTTAGAGCTTAGATGTGTTAAATTTTCTCAACAAGTTTCAGACTTTGATAAGGTTATCATTATAGAGAGAGAAAAGGCTGAGAATGAGAAGAAGAAAGCTGAGCTGAAGGATACAAATATAGACTTTTCTGAAGAAAAGAAAATATTTGAGACCGAGATAGCCAAGCTGACAGGAAAGCTATCTAAATTGTCAACAAACATCTTGAAGGAGAAGAATGCAAAATCTGAGTTGCATAAGAAGTTTGATCTGATTGAAAAGGAAAGAAACAGTTTGTCCTCAAAGATAAAGGAACTTGAAGAGATCGTATTCAAGGTGAAGCTGACTGAGCACAAGACGCCATAGTCAATAGCTCAATCACCAAGAGATGATCTAGCTGATTCAGATAGTTCATTAAAAACAGCTTCAAGTTCACATTTTTCAAATGTTTTCTATAATCCTTTCTATGATTTAGATGACTGTCTTACTTCTAAATCTACTGATCAGATTCGTCCTTCTAACCTTTTCTATGACAAAAATGTTGATGGTTCAGGTAACTTCAAGAAGACTAAGTCTCAAAAGAAAAGCTTCTGGAGAAGGCATGATGAGAAAGAAAAAGGAAACTGGATCTGGAAAGTTAAAGGATCTCAAGAGGAAAAGAAGAAAGACAAATCATATGTGCATACATCAAATGATAAAAGGAACAATGCTACAAAAGGTAAAACTTTTGGCAAACCTGATCTGGTTTACACAATCAATCAATTGATCAGGTTAGCACAAAAGAAAATTAGTTGTTCCTACTGCGGCTCAAATGATTTTGTAAGAAAAGATTATGTGAATAACTGGTATGGTTCATACTTCATATCTCCTACTAGAACTGCAACTAACCCGTTAGGACCCAAATACCAGTGGGTACCAAAAGCTAAATCTGTGTTGTAGGCACCCAATGTTTAAGGGGGAGGAAGAACAATGGCTTTTGAACAACACAGTTCAAAACCCGGACTTCATTGTCAAAAAGAAGGCTTCTAAGTAAATCAGCTTAGAACCCGTACCTCAACGGAGTATGGCTTCTAATCACATCATATTAGAACCCGCACTTCAGTGCTTTATTTTCTGCTTTATATATAAAAAAAATCTTTAAGTTAAGGGAGAGAATATCTGTGATATTAACAGATTTTTGAATACTTAAATGCTTATCTGACCATGTGTTCTTAAAGATAAATACTTGCGTTTTATCTTGTCAATATACTTTGTCAAGTATTCATACACATAACGGTTCAGAACATTCTATTTGACTTTGTTATTACCATGTATCAAAAGTTAAATCTTTCTATGGTAATACTCACGTTATTTGTATTCACTGTTGATTGAATCAAACGTCATTTCATGTGCTTTCATTGAAAATATGTTTATATATTGTTCATATAAACAACATTCGTTTTTTATTCTCCAAAATCTTATTCTTCATGACAAAATGATATGAGCTTAATTGTCAAACTCTTTTAGTTTGAGGGGGAGAATTGCATCGTCAAACATAACTGTTTTGACATCTCCGAAAGTCTTATTTCTCATGTAACAAGTGGTATTTGTGCTTACATGTACAAAAAGCTTGTTGAACACTATGTTCTTTTAGGAAAATACATGGGATTCAGTGTGAGAACTTAACAGAACTGCCATGGATTCACGATAACCAGTGTTTCCTACACAGGAAGTATTCCCTGAGTGATTGAGGGGAGAGGGGTCAAAAGATTTGAGTGTTGGTGTGTGAAAAGAGGTAAAATGGAAAAGAGAAATTGGTTAGACGTGAGCATTAAAAGAAAGAGGGTGAGAGAACAGAGTAAAAGAATATTAAACTCTACACCAAACTTCTTTCTGAGCCGGGCAGCCACATAATCTGATTGGTTCACATTCTTTGGTGACCATCATTGAAAAAGGCACCTAGCCCATGCCATCTCTTGCATACAACCCCACCAGCTACTCATTCTTTTCTCAAAAAGAGAATGTTTCACATTTTCTGGGGACGCAGCACATACGCTATTGGTTCTTCATTTGGAAGATACTAATATTGAAAAAGAAGTAAAGTTGCCCCACCTTCGAACCTTTTCTCATGCACATTGAGTCTTTGTATAATTTGTTGCTGTCTCAACAAGTTTACATATTTTGAGCCTAAAATGAAAAGCAATCATCTATGCTTAATTCTTTCATACACATGCACTAGCACACAGAAATTTGTTTTCTGTCAGAACGTTCATAGATAACCATGTGTTATTCGATGATTGAATGGAAGACCTGGGGAGTCTACATCAAACCAGCTCCTTATATAGTAACTTTGTGTTACTCAGTGACTTTGTGTCATTGACAGGCATTCTAACTGAGTCATTTATTGATTCAGGGTTAAACTTATTAAACTGTTTGAATTTGAAAAGATTCGAATGGTTACTACTTTCTTTTTTAATCTGAAAAGATTGAAATAATCACTCTTTCCATCTGGGAAGACTGCTCTTATTTCCATACAGGGCTTGTTACATGAAGACTGTGCTTACGTGATCATACACAATGGGGGAGATTGTCTTGAAAAGGGGGAGATTGTTTTGCAAATTTTTGATGATGATGATTCTCACCACTCATCAAAAAGGGGGAGAAGATACAAAAAGGGAGAATACAATCTGAAGATTTCAAGTATTTTAAAGATTTGAAGATTTGAAGACTATTTTGAAGATATCAAGTTTTGAAGCTATCAATGTCATATCTGAAGTTTTTCAAGAAAAGTGAAGAAAAGAGAAGACCCGAAGACAATTGCAATTTTTTTTTTAATCTTGAATCCAAAGGGGGAGATTGTTGGATCAAATAATTGTATTCAAGATTAAAGTTAAAGTTCAGGGTTTAAACTGCAATTGTGTCAAAGTTAAATTAGAGGGTCTAAACTGTATTTACTTGATAGTTACAGTTCAGGGTTTAAACTGTAATAGTTTAATAGTTATTAGCTATTGGGCCCAAGCCCATTAAGCATTAGGAAGCCCATATGGCCTAGGTATTTAAAGTTTTGTTTAGTTTAGTTTTAGGTTAACTCTGATATTTTTCTAAATAGTAACCATACGTTTTCTCTTTATTCAAAGGGTATCAAGAACACTCAAGGGTTTCATTGTTTATTCAAGGGATTGGTACGTTTTGTTAATCTTATTATCTCTTGATTATTATTGTGTTGCTTGATTACTTGATTGATTATTTACCAACTAGATTAAACTGGGATAACAATAATCAGAAGTCATATCCGTACTCCCCTTTTTGTCTTGAAGAGCTCCCCCTAAATTCTTGTATTACAAAAAAATTTGGCATTAAAAGGTACTTGCAAAATTTTATGAGCTCCCCCTCGAAGTAATATTGACCACTTGTCAATTTCTTCTCATACTCCCCCTTGGATCATGAACAGAAGATAGAAGTGCAGATATCAATCAGAGTTAAGAATTAAGAAATGATGAAAAAGTATACAATTAGAAAACTTTGATAGGTAACTACTGATTAAATCCTAAGATTTAGCATACCAAGCTTAGAGACAAGAAAGTTAAACCTCTTTTCGTCTAAAGGTTTGGTAAACAAATCGGCAAGCTGATAATCAGTTTTTACAAAGAAAAGTTCAATTGTTCCTTTTTCAATATGATCTTTAATAAAATGATACCTGACGTCTATGTGCTTAGTCTTGGTGTGTTGAACAAGATTCGCTGTTATTGCGATGACGCTCTTGGAGTCACAGTATATCGGGATTTTGTTGAAGTGGAAACCGTAGTCGCACAATTGAGTTCTCATACATAAGACCTGAGAACAACAGCTAGCAGCAGCTACATATTCTACTTCGGCCGTGGAAGTTGAAACACAAAGTTGCTTCTTCGATACCCAACTTACGAGCTTGTCACCGAGGAACTGTACATGTCCCGACGTGCTCTTCCTGTCTAACATACAACCTGCATGATCTGCATCTGTGTAGGCTGTTAGTTTAAAACTAGTATCTTTAGGATACCACAAACCAAGATCTGCAGTGCCCTTTAGATACCTAAATATGCGCTTTACAACAGACATATGGATTTATTTAGGATTGGCCTGATATCGTGTACATAAGCATGTTGAGAACATTATATCTGGCCTACTAGAAGTAAGATACATTAAAGAACCTATCATCCCTCGATAAGTCCTAAAATCAACAGCCTTTCCCGAAGGATCGGTGCCAATATTAGTACCTGGTGCCATTGGGGTACCAATCGGTTTTGAATTTTCCATTTGGAACTTCCGAAGAATATCCATAATGTATTTTGATTGATTGATAAAAATACCCGATGAAAATTGTTTTACTTGTAAACCGAGAAAGAAATTCATCTCTCCCATCATGTTCATCTGAAATCTAGACACCATAAGGTTTGCAAAATTCTTACAGTACTTAGGATTTGTAGAGCCAAAGATAATATCATCTACATAGATTTGAATTAAAATGATATCGACTTTTTCCTTTTTGATAAACAAATTGGTATCCACCGTTCCTTTTGAAAAATCAAACTTGACTAGAAAATTGGAAAGGACATCATACCAGGCTCGAGGAGCTTGTTTCAGACCGTAGAGTGCTTTGTCGAGAATGTAGACGTGATTCGGCTTCTCTTGATTGACAAAACCCTCTGGCTGAGAGACGTAGACTTCTTCCTTTAGAATTCCATTCAAGAATGCTGTCTTCACGTCCATTTGAAAGACCGTGAAGTTCTTGTGTGCTGCGTAGGCTAGAAACATTCTAATTTCCTCTAATCGCGCCACAAGAGCATATGTCTCATCATAATCGATTCCTTCCTCTTGTCTGTATCCTTTGGCTACTAGTATTTCCTTGTTTCGGATAACGGTACCCTCTTCGTCTTTCTTTATCTTGAAAACCCACTTCGTACCTATTATGGTTTTACCTTGAGGCTTTGGTACGAGTCTCCAGACTTGAAGTGCGTCGAACTGATTCAACTCTTCTTGCATTGAGATCACCCATTCTAGATCAGCAAGTGCCTCTGATACGCGTGTTGGCTCAAACTTGCTCAGAAAGGAGTCATACATGCACATATTCATTGATGCTGACCTAGTTTGCACCGGTTTTGATGGATCGCCAATGATCTGGCTTAGCGGGTGCTCTTTGGTCCATTTATGTTCATGAGGCAGTGGATTATATGAATGTATGTCAGTTGTATCATCTATAAATCCACTTGTACCTTCTTCAGGTTGTTTAGGAGGAATGATGATTGCAGTTGAAGTGGTAGGTTCAGAAGGCTCAACAGGTACAGCTTGGTCCGACTGTAGATGGATCTGTACAGAACATCCTACTGGTTCAGCTACTTCTGTCTCTTCATCACATGGAATTTCTTCAACTGTTGGAGTCGGCATTTGAATTGGAACTTCTTGTTGAATCGGGGTGTTGGATTCAATAGGAACATCTGAACTGGTTGGATGAGTAGTCGTTAAGTCTTCCATCCTGTCAACCATAACAGATTTCTTTACATTAGATCCAAGAAATTCATCATAAAACAATTCAAATAATAAGTCTAAATCAGATATATTATCAGTTGACGTTGATGCTTCATCTGATTTATTCTGTTGAGACGCAGGTTCTGGACTGAGTTGCCCAGAAGCTAGTACTCTGGTTATAACGGGTTCTGAACTGTGTTGTTCGGAAGCCATCTCTTCATCAAACGTGACGTTGATGCTTTCAATCACCGTCTTTGACTTCTTCAGATAAACACGGAATGCAGTTGATGTCGAGGAATAACCAATGAAGATCCCTTCGTCCGCCTTGCCATTGAACTTGTTGAGACTCTCCCTATCGTTTAGCACGAAACACTTACACCCAAATATATGGAAATATTTGATTGTCGGTGTTCGGTTGTTGATTAAAGCATAAGGAGTCTTCTTGAATCTGCGAAGTATCATGGAGCGATTCTGTGTATAGAACGCGGTTGATACAACTTCAGCCCACAAAAATAGAGGTAAGTCTGATTGACTTAGCATAGTACGAGCAGCCTCGACTAGCGTACGATTTCTTCTTTCGACCACTCCATTTTTTTGAGGCGTACGAGCAGCAGAGTATTGATGTGAAATCCCGACAAATTCTAGATATTCTTCAACCTTGTTGTTCTTGAACTCTGTACCGTTGTATGTTCTTAGAAACTTGACCGGTTTCTGCAGATTCACCTGGGTCGTCTTTAGGAATGTGAGGAGAACATCTGGTGTCTCATCCTTTGAACGTAGAAACTTGACCCATGTGTATCGCGAGTAATCGTCCACGATCACGAGTATGTACTTCTTTCCTCCTAGACTCTGAGTTCGCATCGGACCACAGAGATCCATATGCAATAACTCTAACGGAGCACTTGTACTTGGTTCAGGCTTTGGTTTATGAGGTGCCCTCTTCATCTTTCCCTTTTCACATGCTGCATAAAGATGTTCTCTTTCATATTTGAGCTCTGGAAGTCCTTTGACGAGCTTTCCACTGACCAGATTGTTGATGTACCTGAAGTTGAGGTGAGAGAGCCTTCGATGCCATAGCCAACTTTGTTGCATCGAGGCTTTCGTCAGTAGACGAACTTTCTTGTCAGTCTGGACATTTGACAGATTGATTGTGTAGAGGTCTGATTCTCGAGTACCGACCAAGAGTTCCTCGCCTTTTTCAGTACGAACTGAACACGTCTTGGCTTTGAAGTTGACCTCTAAATCTTTGTCACAGAACTGACCAATACTGAACAGGTTGTGCCGTAATCCTTCAACATAGCTCACCTTTTTGATTGTGACATTTTCATGTTGTACATCACCATATCCCATTATTGGAGAAAACTGGTCGTTGCCGAATCTGACTGATCCGCAATATTTCTCTTTAAAATTGGACAGCATATCTTTTTGTTCAGTCATATGCTTGGAGCATCCGCTATCCAAGTACCACATATGACGGATTTGCACAAGAGAAATAACAAAACAAGAGATTTAGATAGTCATAAATCAAAATTTAAGACTTTTGAGCATGGAAGAGTGGGTCTTGAACTGATGCGTTCAAAAGCCATTATTTCTCTTAAGCACGGGTTCTGAACAGACGTGTTCAGAAACCATCGTTTTATCTTTGCAGTGCGGGTCATGAACTGTTGTATTCAAGAACCTAGTTTCTTTGAGGAACGAGTCCTAGACTGTTTTGTCTAGAAGTCATATCTGTAAGCCCTCTTTTTAAACTTGGTGTGCCTGCAACACAGATTTAGCATTAGGTACCCACTGGAATTTGGGTCCTACTGTGTTAGCACAAGATTTTGGTACCCATTTCAAATTGGGTCCTCTTTTCTTTTGAAATGCATTTGAATAATTAGAATGAAATGAATGCACATGATAATTGCCAAACCAATCTTTAGAATCTTGACAAGAAGTAGAAACATGTTTATCATAAATAGAAGACTTTCTAGCAGATAAAGATAACTGAAATAATTGCTTCATTGTATATTGTTTACGAGAAACAACAAGTTTTGAGTTCAAAATATCAACTTCAGCAATTAAGACATCTTTACTAGGCGAAGTCTCCCTACAATTAACACTAGAAAATGATTTAACGGTCTTGTCAAGCTTCTGTTTCGGTTGCCACAGAGATTTAACTTCTGGCCTTTGCTTGCTCAGATATGAAACATGTGAAACTGGTGAGTTAGACTTTTGAGCAACAAACGAGTGCTTCTTTTCGGATTACCAGTAGTGTTAGGTTTCTATGAATGCCTGGATGTAATCTTACCTTTAGCATTTTTAGCTTTCACAGAGACCGAGTTATCAACTTTCGTTGATTTTGTACTGTTAACAGGCATACTGGTTTTTCCTAAAGATTTCTTAACAAAATATGAATGGTTAGGAAGTTTTGCATTAAAGTCAAATTGATTAGAACAATCATCTAAACCACCGTCAGCGTTCAGAAAATCAAACCCTTTATTTGCTAAACCAAACATATCCTCAGAGTTTGAAGCCTTAGAAATAATAACATTTTTGAACACAGTTGTAAAAACTTTTTGTTCAATATTTATCAAAAGTCTTTCATCTGATAAAGAATTCTCGAGTTTAGAAATTTTACTTTCTAAAACAAGAGAAGGGACATATAGTTTACTTTAAATAGGCTTCGCCTCCATTTCTTTTTCAGAATAACTTTGAAAGAAATCACTTGAAAGAGATTTCTTCTTTTGATATATTGGATTTTCATTATAACTATTATTCATCTTCGCATAATAAAATGGAAGATGAACTTTAGATGATTTCAAACATTTTTCAGTTTCGTCGACTTCATCCTTTTCAGATAGTTTAGTCCAGAAAGTTTTAAACTCAGGGATTCGTCGAGCTAATTTCATAGAAAGATGATCATAAAGTGCAGACACTTCAGACATTCCTTTTTGAAGACAGTGAGGATTCTTATAGCCGATTCCCCATCTCTCTATTTCCTCTTTGGGTTTGTTCAGATGAATAGTTTGTTCAGTTTGACCCATTTTGTATAACTTATCTTCCAAACTTTTTAATTTACCAAGTAAAGAAAAGTTTTCTTTGGTACAAAAAGAATGCAAATTTGTAAGCTCATATATATATCAATCTCACTTTTTGTCAGTTTAGACTTGAGTTCAGAATTCTCTTTAAGAATTATTGTCTTTTCCTTTGCGTTGGTGTCATTATCTCTATGTAAAACCTCAACCAATACTTTCTTCTCAGCAATTTCATTGCTAAGTTTCTGTATCAGTTGGTTTTTGTCAGTTATAACACCATTTTCTCGCTCAAGATTCGACTCTAACTCTTGTTGTTTTAAAATCATGGCATGCATTTTATTCATGAAATCTGAATACGATAAATCACATACCTCCTCTTCTTCATCATCTGAATCAGCTTCAGCATCTGATTCTTGCTTTCCCATCAAGCACATGTTGACGACTTCATCCTTCTCTTCATCCTCTTCTTCCTCGTCTGAATGATCAAGCCAGTATTCATCTTCAGCCATCAGTGCCTTACCAGCCTCCTGTTGCTTTGCAAGAAGCATCTTGTTCTTGTAATAATCGGAGTTTCTGACTTTTGGCCTTCGGCAGTCTCTGGCATAGTGACCTGTTTTGCCACAGTTGTAGCACGTTGGTGGTTCTGACTGACTGGATCCTTCAACTTTAAACTTTCTCTCTTCCGGTTTCCTCTCCTCTATTCTCTTTCCTTCAGACTGATATCTTCTCTCTTCAGGTTTCCTCTCCTCTGTTCTTTTCCCTTCAAATCTCTTTCCTTCATATCTACTTCCTTCAACCCTTTCCTTGTGGATGTAGTTGTTTGGACCAGAAGAATATCTCTGACTGTTTGAACTCGGCTTCGTGTAGAACTTTTTCTGAAAAGCATTTGTCAGCAGAATCATTGCTTGCTTCAGTTGTTCATTTTCATCCATGTCAGAGTTTGCATAACCTTCATCTTCTTCTGATTCATACACAATTGTCTTGTTTTTCTTCTTCCTGACAACAAGAGCAACTGTGTCTTCAACTGTCTTTCCTTTCTGCCTCTTTTCATCTATAATTTCATCCACCTCTTCTTCATTTTGTCTGAGGGTTTCATACACCTCATGAAGTGGAATCTCATTCAGATCCTTGATCTGCTTCATCTGTCTGGCAAATCTTTTCCATTCCGGTTGTAGAATACTCAGGAATTTGACGTTCAGCTCGATTTGAGATTTGTGGACCTTGTTCTTACTTAGTTCGTTCTGCAAGGTCACAAACCTATCATAGGTTTCTTCTAAAGATTCTCCCACTCTGCCTCTAAATTCTTCATAATTGTTCAGGCAGTTGGAGATTTTAAGCTGATTTCCAACCTTTGAACCCAACATCATCTTCTCAAGTTGATCCCACATTTCTTTGCCCGAGGCCTTGTAGCTGTCAATCTTTACATAGATTTCGTTTGGAATTCCTTGTAGTATGTATGACTTAGCTAACTTATTACCTTTGGCTCTTCTTAGGTTATCATCTTCTAGCTCATGATACTTAAGTTCAACCTGTGTCGGCACTGTTCTAACCAAACGAGTCGTCATAATTGGTTTCATAACCCCTTCTTCTATCGACTGTCTGATGAAATCACCCAGCTCATGTCTGTCAACAAAGTTTAGGAACCTATCTTTCCACTGTTCGTATTCTCCTTTAAAGAGAACTGGTGGCTTGGTGTCAGTTCCGATTGCAAGGGATTCTCTGGATGTCATTTTGAAGAAAATTCTAAGTCGTTTTGAGAAGGTTTGCGCAATAGGTTGATTGCGCAAATTGAGGTTTGCGTGTCAAGTGGGTTGCGCAAACTTAGGTTTGCGTATCACGTGGGTTCCACAAAGTGAACTTTGCGTTTCAAGTTGGATGCGCAAAGTGTGTTTGCGTTTTGAGTGGGTTGCGCAAACTTGACTTGAGCTTTTCGTGAAGAGAAGATCACTTGAACTGAGGTTTGCGTTTCCTTCTTGTTGCGAGAAGTAGTGTTCGAGATTTGCGTTTCAAGAGTGTTGCGAAAAGTGGTGTTTGCGTAAGCCGTTGGATGCGAGAAGTGGACTTTGCGTGTTGCTTGAGTTGCGCAAAGTAAGCTTTGCGTATGCAGTTGGTTGCGCAAAGTAAGCTTTGCGTGTCCTGTTGGTTGCGCAAAGTGGACTTTGCGTATTGAGTTGGTTGCGCAAAGTGAGTTACGCAAAATGAGCTTTGCGTGAGTTCGTGTTCTGGTTTGCGCAAGTTCGTCTGTACTTCGATAAATTCGACTTTTCAACCTGTTTTTCCAAGATTAACAGACCCAAACTCTACCAATATGACTACAAACACTTCTAGAACTGATTGTGACCACTCGATCTCGATAAAAATCACTTTTTAAAAAGTAAATCGATGGCACAGTAACTTTATAAACTCGAATTTCAGACCACAAAAATCACAAAATGGAACTCGATTTAAGCTTTAAACTGAAATCAAACACTCACAACTCTATCTAGCAACCTAATCGATCACAACTTGATCGATTTTAACACCTAAAACACCTTAAATCTTCGAAATCGATTTTCCAATAAGAACACAGAGTCGTTTTCTTTAAAAACTTGATTTTGATCTTAATCAGGCTCTGATACCAATTGTGGGTCCAACAATACTATCAAGTTTTATAAAAACACAATAACGATTACCAACTTGTATTGATTATAACAACGGTTACAGGATTGATCGATTTAAGCTATAGATGTGTTCTCTGTTTTTCTCTCTGATTTACACCTTTAAGTGTGTGTTTTTGTGTTCTTGATAATCTGATCTTTTTGGAGAGTTGTTGAGAGATACACAATATCTAATCTATCTAATGTGTGTCTAACACACTTCCTACAACTTGCAATAATATCTAGATATTATTTCTAAATAATATCTATTACAAAGATATTAAATAACTAACTATAATAAACTAACTAATCTAATAACTAACTAACTAGATTAATTACTTAAACAATACAATAACAAACAATTACTTTGACATTTATTACAAATAAACATTAGACTTTAATATCGAGAGTCGACATTTCGGCATTAGCTTCAGATTGGATCTTCAGATTGGATGATCTTGAATCCAATAGATACGTGATCTAACAATTTATATTCAGCAACCACCTGGATTTGAAAGTACAAAGTTTCCTAACCATGTTTATTATCTTGATAAAGCTCTGTACGGACTTAAACAAGCTCCAAGAGCCTGGTATGCAACCCTGTCCACATTTCTGACTAATAATGGTTTTGAAAAAGGTACAATTGATACAACTCTGTTCATCAAGAGGTACAAAAATGAGATACTTTTAGTACAGATATATGTTGATGACATTATCTTTGGCTCTACAAACCAAAAGTATTGTGACAGGTTTTCAGAGTTGATGAAGAGTGAATTTGAGATGAGTCTCATGGGAGAATTAACATTCTTTCTGGGCTTACAAGTAAAACAAAATTCAGAGGGTACTTTTATCAGTCAATCTAAGTATGTCTCTGACATTTTGAAAAAGTACAAACTCAATGATTCAACTTCTATGAAAACACCTATTGTCACAGGAGTCAAACTTGACTCTGATCCTTCAGGAAAATCTGTAGATGTCAAGACTTACAGAGGCATGATAGGATCACTTCTATACTTAACTGCCAGTAGGCCTGATATAATGTTTGCAACATGTCTCTGTGCTAGATATCAAGCAAATCCAAAAGAATCTCATATATCTGCAGTAAAGAGAATTTTTAGATACCTCAGAGGCACACCTTCTTTGGGTCTCTGGTATCTTAAACTCTCTAGTTTTGATTTAACAACATACACTGATGCAGATCATGCAGGGTGCAAGCTAGACAGAAAAAGTACCTCTGGATGCTGTCAATTATTGGGTGATAAGCTGGTAAGTTGGTCATCCAAGAAGCAGAACTGTATTTCAACTTCTACTGCAGAGGCAGAATATGTTGCTGCTGCTAGTTGTTGCTCTCAAGTCATCTGGATGAAAACTCAGCTCAGAGACTATGGCTTACATTATGATAGAATTCCAATTCTGTGTGATTCCAAAAGTGCCATAACCATCTCTGCCAATCCAGTACAACATTAAAAAAACAAAGCATATTGATGTAAGGTACCATTTTCTGAAAGATCATGTTGAAAAGGGAACAATTGAGATGTATTTTGTACCAACTGAACTCCAACTTGCTGATATTTTTACAAAAGCTTTAGATGAACGAAGGTTCAATTTCTTAATTAGCAAGTTGGGAATGTTGAACATGTCTACCTAACACAAAGGAGAAAATCAGAGTCTCTGATCCACTCATCAGAGCCTCTGACATATGTAGCATGTTCAGCTCCAGAGCCTCTGGACTTTTAACAAATGGTCAAAATCATTCTTTTTTATCTCTAAGCATCTGTTAAGGGGGAGAAGATAAAAAGAAAACATTTTTTTGTCAAGGGGGAGCAAAAGAACCTTTCATCTATCAAGGGGAGCAAGAGAATTTTTTTTCCAGTTTAGTCTCTGATATTCATCTCAGAGTCTCTGATCTAGTCTCTGATATTCACCTCAGAGTCTCTAATCTTGTCTCTGATATTTATCTCAGAGTCTCTGATCTTGTCTCTGATAATTATCTCAGAGTCTCTGATCTAGTCTCTGATATTCACCTCAGAGTCTCTGATCTTGTCTCTGATATTCATATCAGAGTCTCTGATCTTTTCTCATTTTTCTCATTTTAGGAATATTCGAGCAAATGTTTATTTCTCAAACAGAATTGATTTTCATTGCCACACTTTTTTTAAATATATAATATTTAGAAAAGAAGAATTTCTTTTGAGAAAATTAAATGCGTGTATAAGCTACACCTTTTTGGATAACCATTCCTTTTTCAAAAATCTTACTGACGGTTATCTGACATCAAGAGTCCCTTCCCTATCCTACTATACGTGTCACCTATTTATTAGGGGAATAATGGAAAGTCCTTCTGACATTGGAACACACAATCTCCGTTTCCATTACCTTTCTCTCTCTACCATTGTCCATAAAAACCCATTCCTTCCTCCCTTTATTCTTTACGCGCTCAGAACTTCATCCCCAAATACTCTCTCTCTCTCTAAAACTCTCTCAAAGCAAGCAAACCTGCAACAATGTCCACTCAAGCTCAAAACTCAGGCGATTCAAGCAGAATAGTTCCAAGTCTAAATATGGCCCAGTTTGATGTACCAGTGAAAGGCAACAACTACCATCTAGATGTCACCCCTACCAAATACGGCGAACAGTTTCGTCCTGTACTGGAGTTTCTTAGCAAATGTGAACTGCGAGATGTTTTCACTGACTATGCTTCCAATGTTCCTCTCAGATTTGTCCAACAGTGGTGGTATTCAAGTGAATACAATGACGAACAAGAAGGGTTGGTTGGGTACATTGACCTAGGAGAACAGGGCATAAACGTCAGAATCACTCCCAACACACTGACTCGCAGATTCAACTTGCCCACCACTGCAGATCTTCAAATTAAGAAATTTGAGAAACCACCCACTCAGGATGTTCTCATTCAGTTTCTTATGCACTTGGGATACAACAAGGAGATCACACGTCTGAGTCAGTTCAGACGTCAATACCTGCCTCCCACATGGAATTTAATGTTCAGTGTGTTGAATCGCACACTTACATGTAAAATTGGCAGCCAAGACCAGACACATCCAACTATTCTTGCAATCATGTATGCTCTCTTCTTCAACCGGAGCATTAATATGGCGAATCTACTATTCTGTGAGATGCTAACTGCAGTGGACAAAAAGAACAAGAATTTGGCTAAGGGCAAACAACCAATTTCAGTATTGTTTCCTCATTTCATTTCTGTTGTCATTCGACGTGCAATGGAAAGATTCTCTCTCACTAAAGAAGGCTCAAGAACACCGATGTTCATAATGAACTTTTTCAAACCAATGGTGGTTCCTCCTTACCAAAATGAGAGAAGGTTTCCACAAACAATGCTTCAGTACATTCCTTCTGACTCTGACACGCGCCTCATACTTAGTCGTGTTGCTCAACCATAAGAACCGATGGTGAGATCCCCAACACTTTTAGGTTCTGAACCTGAGCTAGAATCAGAGAGTGACATCTCTGATACTGGTCAAAATATTCACAGAGGGCAACCAAAGGGTGTCTCTGTACGAGTGAGTGAAAGAGAACAAGAGAACCCTCTCTCTGAGGAAGAGCCTAAATCTGTCAGATGAGAGGAAGGTGAGATAGAGCGCACACCAGAGGGTGAGTTTCTGAACCTAGCATCCGAGTGAGGTGAGGTAGAAAAAGATGCCCTTGATGGCACAAATGAGCGATTCCAAAACCCCACTCCCCGTGCTAACATATCTACTGTCTAAGGTGGTCCAGCACCAGTCGACATTGAAAGAGAGGTGCACACCTCGAGCCCTTCCCAAGCCAGCCGCTCAGAGGCATCTTCTTCTGCCTCTGAAGCACGCACCCAAGGGGCAACCTCTGATATGGCTAAGTCCTCCCAACAGGACTTAGACCAAAACAAAAGTACTCATTCACCCTAGAGTACACCACCTCCTAACACACATGATGCCTTTGTGGCTCATAATATAGAAGACTGTCCTTTAGTACATGAGAGACTTCAGATCTCTCGTAAGGATTTCCTGTCAGAGAAACAATGGCACGACCTTCTTACACGAGGAATCCTTAGCCTGGACAACAAGGTGTCCACACATGTTAGGTTCTCGTCATCATCTACCTCTGACTCTGATGATGGCAGACCTATTAGAACCCTTTTAGAGAAATCCTTGAAAAAGGATTCTCAAGAATTAAGGGGAAGTCTTTCCGGAGTCAACATCAAACAAACTCCGAAAGAAGGCCCCTCTGAACTCGAGGGAAAATTAGAATCATGTGTTGATTCTAAGGTTACCCCTTCTGATTATGTCACCAAGGAAGAGTTCAGAGTCTTTGGTGATGAAGTCAGAGAATCTCTGAAGGAGATTAAACTTCATCTGGAGAAGACCTCAGAAGACTCTGCCTCAAACTCTGAAGTTGCAAAGCTTACATCAGAGGTCTCTGAGTTGCGCACCACAATCAATTCTTAGAGCTCACGACTAGAGGCTCTGGAAAAGCTGGTCATCGTCAATTCCGCTGTCCTGTCGAGGGAAATTCAGGAGTCGAAGGCAGAACTCCTCAAGGCCATCCCTCCCTCCTCTGCTCCCACTCCTACCTCTGAAGACTTTTCTCATTTCAAAGAGGAAGTCTTGAGGTCATTAGCAGAGACTATCACCAGGATCTCTACTTCACATACTGCTCCCACTACTACCATCTCATCAGAGCTCGTTACAAAAGCTGACCTCCACAACTTCTCCAAATCCATCACTAGCAGCATGATGACTATTTGCAACAAATTTGTCACCAAGGCCAGTCAGTAGAGCAAGACTTTTGAAGATCTTCTAAAGAATGAAATTTCTTCAGAAGGAACATTAAAGAGGAAGGCACCAGAGGTAGGATCCTCTGAAGAGGCCAGAAAGAAGGACAGATTTGAAGGCTCTGATGACCATGATGATCAACCTCAGGGGTCATCAGACCTTCAAAAGGGGGAGAAGACTTCATCACCCAAAGTTGCTGAATCAAACAAAGAGTCAACTCCCTCTGGATCCAACAACAGAGAGCAAGGAAAAGAACCATAGAGGTAATCCACCTCTGCTGAAGATAATCAGACGATTCTTGCATCTCCAGTACCTATCATCCTCTTAGCACCATCAACTTTAGAGGCCCCAACAATTCAAGTTATAAATGCTATTCCAGAGACAATTAGGGCTCTGGAGGAAGATAAAGACGAACATTTGATAGACTTCTCAACATCCGATGATGCATTCTCATCACCAGAAAGACCAAATATTGTGATGAGAGATGCCTTCGGATCAGAATCTGAAAAGGAAGAAAAATCTGATTCTGAAGAAGAAGAAGAAGCTGCTGAAGAAGAACAAGTTGAAGTAATCGATGTTGAAGAGTATGTTTTCAAAAATACCCATCCACATCATACTTCAACTGAAGCACAATTAAGAGAATCACCAGAGATTGATGGTTATATCTCTGAACCTAATCAAGAACTTCCTCAATCACAAGCGAAGGAACCAAAGACAGCACAATTGTCTGCTGAAGAAACAACCATGGTTGTTGATGAACAAGCTCCTCCAGAGGATCTTGTTCAGAAGGCAAGCATTAGTTTACCAGCTAAGGTCTTCACTCATCCTTCCACATTCCTTGCCTCCAAGCCCGAAGCTTCCATAGAAGATCACTTCAGATACATCTATTGTGAGTTCAATCTGGGAGATACTCAAGTTATTCCTCTGAATCCAAGAATCAGAGAGAATATGCCTGACTATGAATGACGATTCATCAGAGATAAGACAACTCCAAGGGTGAAGGTACTCTCGGATGATCTAATAATAAAAGTCAACAAAATCTCTGAAAGGAAGTTTGCCTATAACAAGATCATCTACAGGCACTATGAGGTCATTCGCTCTGATCAGAAGGTTTACGAGTTCAATGATAATGATCTCGTAAATCTAAATCCATATGATCTACCTCACTTGTATGCATACTGCTTTGCAAGATACGATCAAGGAAGGGAATTCAAAATAGGCATGTTTGAAGTCAGAAGAGCAATGGAAGCATATGTTAAACTCAGAGCAAGACTTGACTTCCAGATTGCTCTGAATCTGGGAGAAGAAAAATTGGGAGTGACTGAACCTGTGGAGATGATCGAGAATCTTGATAAACAGAAGACAAGATCAATTATTAAAGAGCCTCTGGGTTTCGTCTACAGGGTGAATCAAATCAAGAAAATCTTTGTTGCTTCAGAAGTATCGAAGTACTCTGATGAAACCTTAAGAGGTGTGCAGAAGATGATTCATGTGAAGGAAGAACGACACAATAGATCTTCTGGCGAAACTGGACTTAGAGATTGGCTCAATGATTAACTTCAAAGAGCTTATTATGAAGTTTCATGGAATCTGTTCTAGTGATAGGTGCTAGTTTATTTCCTTATTTTTGAATGTTACTTTCTCTGTTATGTATTTCCAAATGTGTGAGAAGTAATATTTAAGAGGATGATTTTCTCCTCTATGCTTTCTAGATTAATTTTTTTTTGTTCTCTACTACTCTTGCAATTTCTATTTTCAATACTTAGAGGGAGATTGTTAGCTCCAATTCCAGATTGTAAAAGTATTGAAAATATCCAAGTCCTATTTCAGAGGACTTCCAGAGACAGACTTCAGAGGACGAACATGCATCTGAAGTACATTCCAGAGATGGGGACTTTCAGTAGAAGACATCAGAGATGGCTTCATCAGAGGCTCTGAAGACCTCCTCAGAGCTCTGAAGACATTCTCTCTGAAGATGGTGCTGATCATATTTCTACATGTATCAGAAGAATATATAACACATCATTAGTGATAAGATTTACTTTCTAGAGTAGGTCATTATTCAAGCATGCTTCTATTTATCAGAATAGCTCATTGTTCACTTTATGGTCCTATAAATAGGACCATCACTCCATTGACAAAAGTGTGCTTTTCAAGATATCTTGTATCTGATAAATCGTTTAAATATATTTGTTTTATGAACTATGATATTTGAAACTGCCTTTGATATTAAACTATATTGCTTCTGCTGTTCTTATTCTTGTTGTTTATATCATTATTGTAAGATTAAATCTGGGATCCAACACACAAAATAACGAACTTCTTCGTATGAACTCGGACTTCTTCAAATGCATGGACGCCATGCAGCAGGATATTCTCGGTATTCAGGACCCTCTCAGTGATGCTTTGGATGCTGTTCTCAAAGTGGTAATAAAGCTCATCGACAACAACACCAATCTCACCATCTCTATGGATGCTCTCAAAGCTGCCTCCGATGCTCGTGACCAAGAGCTTGCCTCTCTTCAGCAGCGGGCAAATGCACAGGATCAGGTCAACACTCAGATTCTCGATGCTCTCTCAAAGATCAATGCCAAGCTTGATGGTATGCCTGCTTCGATAGCTCAGTATTGTGCCGAAACCCTTGACATCGACATCAATGACTTTGCTTTCGGTCCTGATGACCGCCGGTACTTACATCGTATTGATTGAAGAATCGGTCGTGTTACGGCAAAAGTTGGCTTTTCTTCACCGGCACGCACTGAGGGGGTGAAAACATCTAAGGGGGAGCTCAATACCATTCACATTGTGATTACCAGTGTGCACCGGGAAGAACCTTCAAACCTTCCTCTTCAATAATCTTCTCAACAACAGGATCCTTTGGTTGAGGGGGAGCAATCGATAGTCAAGGAAGACATTTCTACATCTGCCGAAAAGTTAGAAAAAGAAAAGGAGGCCTCGACATCTGAAGAATGTGAGGGAACTGACCACTCTCCTAAAGTGGTCGAAGAGTCCAAGGAGGAGTCCTTGCCGAAAAAGGACAAGGGTAAAAAGAAACTCAGTCCTTAGGAGGAAGCTGCGGAAGCCAAGCGTCTAAAAGAAGCAAGAAAGAGGTAGCTTACCGACGGAACTGGGTTAAGACTTGCTCCTCCTCCTCCAAAGACTACCTCTGAACTTGGTCTATCGGCAGAGGAACTCAAAAGGGCTGAGCTAGCTCAATTGCAACATGATCAATCTCAAAAGTTAGCTCAGGAATTGGCTGAGGAAGAGGCTGAAAGGGCAGAGGTTCCAACCAATGCTGTAATTGCTCAACTTAGTGCCTTGGAGGAGTTGGAAAGGAAGAATGAGGAGATCAAAACTATGTGCATTGATTGGTACCACAAGGCTCTCTCCAACCGATATAATTCTCTCAAAATCATCGATGTCAAAATTCTTAAACCTTCTAAAGAATGTGACACCACTCGACTAATCATCATAAGGGAAGATCTTTACAGGTTTGTTGAGAGACTTGACTCTCTTCTTAGGTATGGAATAACCGAATGGATGGAGATTGTGATGTGCTTGGACAAAAGCAAAAATGCTCTCAGACCTGAAGTGGAAGAGTACATTCATGGTCTTCAAAAGAAGTTCGGTTCCTACCGAAGGCGATAGAATATCATTCATACACCCGTTGAATAGAAAATAATCGATAATCTCAGAGCCGACCTTCCTCCTCTTTCCAAAACCAAGTCGAGGTCCTCTAAAAAGGAAGATGTGTTCGCCCAAATGGCCAAGGGAGGAAAAGTTCCAAATGTTTCCAACCTTGACTTATTATTACCGACTTTGGTGCCTCATCCTTCAACCATTGTACTTCGTGAGCCGATCCAAGGAATTTTCTTCAATGATGCCTTCGGTCAGATTCGTTTCTTCAGAACGAGTCAGATTTCTATTGCTGACACTACCTTCCTATATGGGATCATTCAAATCATCCCACTTCAAGCCATGGATCTCTATGTTTCCGCTACCAACGAACTCAAAAGAAGAAATGTCGATCCTCATATACCTTTTGAATAGTTCTTTGATTTTACTTTATCTATCTTCTATCTTTGAACTTGTATTGTAATCTTTTACAAGATTAATACAATGTGCAATTTTAGTTTGACGTAAATATCTTGTATAGTTCATTATTTCATTCTTTTATACTTGTAAATGTTGGATACTTTAAAAAATTTAAAAAGAAACAAAAAGAATGGTCTATGTGAAAAAGAACCCAAAAGAGTAAGAACAGGGTCAAAATGCATTATTCATGTATCTATCTCTTTTATCTAAGTATGAGATGTCATCATCAAATAGGAGGAGATTGTTGGGTCATCTAAGATTTGAGGATGACTTCCCCTTTTCGGCTTATAATTGTATATCTGTAAAATATACTTAGGATAATTTATGGTTCTTTATAATAGCTTAGTTGTGCTTTAAAAGATCGGCGAATCGAAGACCAACCGAATTCAACATGAAGAAAGTCTACTGATACGGATCAAGATGTACTTCAAAAAAAGACTAAGTTACCTCTGCCGAAGAATAACAACATCTTCGACAGACTTTCCTTTTGCCGATGCTTCCATTTTTCGGCAAAGGTAAATCCCTGCCACTCCTTTCTTCACGATTTGACATACTTCCTCATTCCCAATGTCTTCTGACAAAAAGGAATGGAAACTTCTTTTGCATAGAGAAAATACACTTGAGTTCTGATCTGATTGAGACTTTCTTCTTAAAAGATCTCAAAAAGATTTGTACCAGGTATATTTTATTAAGACATTGTCCTTTCATAGTACAAAAGTTATCTTTTGTATTGTGATAAGTCACTTCAAATATCTTATAATTTATTGAAGAAATCTCAACCACTCCTACATTAAATGACAAGTGTCCTTTGCATTTGATGTTGGAGTAGTATATAAAGGTTGATGTTCTCTCCTTGTAAATCACGCTTTCAGCTCAAGTAATCTTTGTGTATTCAGCAAGTTGTTTAGTTTGTCTCTTTCTCATAGCTTTTTTGTCTTAGTGATCTTCAAGTTGTGTTCTAAAGTTTTCTAAGTGATAGATTGTTAGGATAGTTTTACTATTCTTTTCCACAACAATCTTTTGTAAGCTAAGTGTAATTCTTGATATTTTTTATTATCTAATAAAAAATTAAAAATAAGTGAAATTTTTGAGTATTGTATTCAACCGCCCGCCCCCCCTTCTACAATTCTTTTTTACTTATTTTGGGACTAACAGTGGCTAAAAGTCACAGGTGTTTATAACCATGGTTTTTATTTTTGTTGGGTCATCAAGGATTTGAAGATGACCTCCCCTTTCGACTTGTAACTTAATATCTGTAAAATGTTGTACATATTCATACTTAGTTTATTTTATGGTTCCTTGTAATAGCTTAGTTGTGCTTCAAAAGATCGGTGAAATCGAAGACCAACCGAATTTAAAAGGAAGTGAGCCCACTGATGCGGATTAAGACAAACTTCACAAGAAACTAAGCTACATCTGCTGAAGATATGCTTATTCTTTGGCAGACCATACACCTGCTGTTGATTTCTCTTTACATGGTCGACAGGTTTTTCCTTTGCCGATACTTCCTCATTTCGGCAGACCATCCTCTTGCCGAACAATCATATAGTTCGGCTAATTTCTTAATAGTCAAATCATCATATTCCTTTCTCTCTAACATCCTTCTGACAAAAGAAATGGAACTTTCTATTGCATAGATGATATTCACCCAAGTTCTGAATTGATGGAGACTTTCTCCAAAAGATCGCATAAAGATTTATACCAGGAATATTTTATTAAGATATTGTCTTATCAAAGTAAAAAAGCTAGTCCTTTTTTGTATCTTGATAAGTCACTTCAAATATCTTATAATTTATTGAAGAAAATCTCAAGGATCCAATCTCAGTTTGACAAGTGTCCTTTGCATTCAATGCAAAGGTAGTATATAAAGGTGAAAACATCCTCCATGCAAGCTACACTTTCAAGAAGAGAACTTAGTGCACTAAAAAAAAATTGGCAACTATTTTCTCTCATCTTCATAGCTTTTAAACTTTGTGCTTTTTAAAGTTGTGTTCTAAGTTTCTAAGTGTAAGATTGTTAGAATAGTTTACCTATATTTTTCCGCAACAATCTTTATTGTTTTCTATGTGTAATTCTTGATATTTATATCAATAAAAGAATTAAAATTAAGTGAAATTTTGTGTATTCTATTCAACCTCCCCTTCTACAATACTTGTTTTACTTATTTGGGACCAACAATTTTATGTGGCCAAAAGGTAACTAGTAGTCACGGTTATACATATTAAGCGTGACTATATGTGATGATTTCGCCTCAGTTAATATGAAATGTGTGTAGCTATTAGTACAACTAAAAGGACGATTAAAATAATTTATAGTCACTAAAATTTGACCTATATCTATGGTTCTAACAAATCAATTGTGTGACTAATAAATGGTTTATAGTCACAATTTTGAGTAGTTTGTATGACCAAAACGTAGCTAATAGTCACATTTCTAAAGTTTAAGTGTAACTATATGTCTTAAATTGGTCACTGTTTTATTTTTTTGTGTGACCAAAAGGTAAATTAGAGACACATTTCTGAAAATTAAGCGCAACTGTATGTCATTAATTTGGCCATGATTTTTAATATTTTATGTAACCAAAAATTAACTAGTAGCCATAATTCTACGAATTAAGCGTAATTGTATGTCATAAATTGACCACAATTTTTATTATTTTGTGTGACCAAAACGTAACTTATAGCCATGAACTAAAAGTTAATCGTAACTATATGTCATGAATTTGGCTATGGTTTTTAATATCTCGGGTGACTAAAATGTAACTGGTAGCCATAGTTTACATATTAAACATACTTATATACCATGAATTACTCATGGTCTTTTATTATTTTGTATGACCAAAAGGTAACCTATAGCCACGATTTTTTACTATTTTGTTTGACTAAAAAGTAACCAATAGTCATGGTTATATAAATTAAGTGTAACTATTACATAAAATTTGCATGATTGTATGTATATGTCACAATTAGCCACGATTCTAACAATTCATTTTGTATGGCTATATGGCCATGCTTATATCTTTATTGTGTGATCAAAAGATAAATGAGAGTCATGGTTTTTAATATACTGTATGACAAAAACGTAACCAATAGAAACAGGTTTAAAAATTAAAGTATAAACATATGTCATGAATTGGTTACATTTTATATTATTCAGTGTGACCAAAACGAAACCGATAATCATAGTTCTAAAGATTAAACGTAATTATATGTAACAAATTGATCATAGTTAATATGAAATTTGTATAGTTGTAAGTATATAGCTAATGTCACTGTTAAATTAATTATGTATGGCTTTAGGGTAATGAATGGTCAATGTTAAACATCTTATGGCCATGGCTTTATTGATTTTTTGTGCCCTAAATGTAACCAATAGTCAAAGTGCTACAAGTTCACCATAACCATACGAAGGTTATTTAAACAAGGTAACTTAGTCAGTACTAAAAATTTGTCTACATAACGTGTTTATAAAGTACGTACCACCGATGTGGTCTTTTTTATGATGAACAAAATATCGACATGTCATTTTTATAAATAATTTTATATTGTTTTAAATCACTATAAGTAAAAATTGGAAGTTGAAATCTTTTAAAGCATTTGTTCATGTATTTAAAAACTTACATCGTACAAAAAATCGAAGCACATGTAAATGTTTAAAGCACATGTCAATATTTGTAAAAAAAATGACATCTTTTAATAAAATCTAGGATTAGATACAATTTGGTTTTGTGTGTAAGAATGTGATATATAATTTGAATTTAACAGATTAAAATGAATATGTGAAAATATAGTGTTTATACAGTGTTGTTTCATAGATGAAAAATAAAAGCCCATCTTCTGGCTTCGGGAAAACCTCATCCAACTAAAAACTTCAAGGTCTATAAAAATTAAATCATGATAATGCCCATTTGATAACATGTGTTATAATAGGCACAACCTAGTTCAACCTAAACATCCATAATCTTGAAAGTAGAAGAGCCCATAACTCGTAATCCGTAGCCCTGTACTGCAAATCCACTGATTTAATTTCAAACCCAAATTATAATCCACGATCCACACACAGAACTGGAAAAAAAATGAGTTCATTAGGATCATCATCCTCGAATGCCACCAAATCAACGAAAACAATCCATAGAGTCTTGAAAGCAACAAATAGATGATCGAAACCCATAAAATAACCATGGAAGCTTGCTTGGAAATCAACCGATTGATGCAAGATCACAAAAGTAGAAAACCTTCGGCTGAAAAATGGAATCATTATTGAACCATTTTCAGAGACAAGCTCGACAAAAGTAAGTCATAATAGTCCAAACAAAAGATGTTAAAACCTGCCTCTATATCAAAAGGGAAAGACAAGATTAAGTTACGACAAATGTCAACAACGTCAATGACCCTAAGCATGAGCAATATCATTATGCCTCTCTAGTGGCCTTCTTTTGTTTCTGGCCAATATAAAACTCATCATCCAATAGCTTCTGATTGTTTGTTCCCATATCAATGGTTATAGGTAACCACTACATGGACAAGTTAAAAACCATAATTAAATGTAATGGAGATGATAGAAAGAGGTTATAGGAGGTTTAAACTTGGAAGATATGTATATCAATACAAAAGTAAGTACTCATGTAACCATTATCGTAGTAAATATTTTTTTGGAAAGAATCCATAGTAAATTTATGGGTCAAAGTTCCATTCCTCATATTTCTATATTTCCAGAAAAGAAGAAAGACTCGCAAAGTACATCATCTGAAGAGAAACAGTTCCTTTCATTTAATGAAGCTTACCGCAGATGGTGTAACTCCTCGAAGTGCAGTATATAAAGCAAGTTTCCCAACAGGAATTTCCATATCCTATTCAAATTAAAATAGTTCCACTTTTAGACTAAATACTATTACATCTGATAAAACTTCCATCACCTTGATGAAATAAAATAATAAAAGAAAGAGAAGATTAACTTATTTTACCTGACAGCCAAGATCTGCCAGTCCCAACATACGCTCACCATCTGTCACCACAATAACTTGAACACTCCTCTCAAGAATCTTTCCCTTGCAAATTCAGGTTATTCCATTGTCAAGTCACACAAATTTGGAATAATCTATATCAAGTGAACCCAGCTCAATCGAAAAGCCTTACTTCTCTTTCAAACTAATGTAGAGACCCTGAGGGCGCTTGAAAATACTCCCATACTTCTGGCAAGCCTCTGGACATTGCAAATTGAAATCTCAAATGGGTACACAGTGACTAGTAGTAATAAAATCTAAGGATTGAAGCTATTAGTCCTGTTGAAATTAATGGAAATTGATCCCATTTAATCCCAGAATTCAAACCCATTTGATTTGAGATTGATGCAAATTGATCCAGTGGAAATTGATGCAAATTGATCACCAGTAGTAACCAAATCCAAACAACCATAACCCACCAAACAAAACTATATATCAAGCCATCTGATTTGATGCTAATGGGAAATCACAGCTGTATCAATCCTTATACCAAACAATTTTGTGACTTATTTGTTTTGGATCTATGATCAAACCAATTTAGTTATCATAAAGGGTTTATTACACTTCAATTGGATCTGATAGTTTTTTTAATTGGAGTGATAAGGATGGTTGTTATATTTTCAGACTTCTACAGCTTTGTGCATATTTTGTATACTGTGTAATCTGGCCTTTGGCCATTACACATGCTGATGTGTTTGGCTACTTGATGAGCAATGGATTAAAAAGCATCAGGGTATACCATCTTAACAAATAACGATCTTCTACCACTTTCATGCTTGCCATTACCTAGATTAGGTTCTTCTTGCACATGTGTGATCTTACACCTAACTCCTTACAACTTTTGTAATCATGTTGGTCTATGAACTATAAGGAGATCCGAAGCATTACACGAGAAAAACCGAAAGTGGGTTATACATATATTACCAAATAAATAATCTAAATAAAAAAGAATCATGTGAACACAAAACAATTTAATATATGGCCAAGAATGATCTATTAGAATTTAGACATGCAGCAGATACTAATTTATAGGCACTAAGGTAGAAAGTTTCATATTAACTGAATCAAGTTATAAACAAATGCAACAACACATGGCAATGAACTTTTAGCTGTGCCAAAATTGCCAATGCATAAACAACAGGGTACTTAGGTCCATGTAGCTAGGAGCATATTCAATTGAGATCAAAGTTATTTGAATTTCATAGTTGATCGGCAAAGGCTAATCATACTTTCTTAAGACATGTTTCATATATATATATATATATCAACAGGTTTATTAATTTCTAAAGCAAACTTCAATAACCATTATAAAGAACCATGCTTGTACTAATTTGTAACAATTTTCCTTTTGAAATGTCCCATCTCAAAACAAAAGAAAATCCCTTTAACAAAATTCCAAGCCCACTTTACATATTAATTGCATTCAACAACATTGCTTACCTAGTCAAGTGTCAACTAATTGGTAATTATCCCACAATAATTGCATTCATCCACTTTACTTCATTTTTAATGCATCCAATGAAATTTCAGTCGGGTATAAAATACATAACGAACATGATGTGACCCCCGATTAAAATAAGAACACATCAAATTCAGCGACAATGACCCAGAAAGAAAACCAAATCGAAATCACTAAAGAACATAAATTTCCATCATAAAGAGCATTAAAGAAGTTTAGATTTAACAAACAACCGATTGAAAACAAAAAAAAAATGAACCAAAAGTCGAGAGTATATTGACGGTAACATAGTTGGAATTCATAAGTTTGTTTAGGAGACAGGTGACATACCAAACTGTACCCAACAAACCTTTTTATTGCAAGCAAATTGTGAGGGTAGAACATTTTTCAAAGTTTGAGAGAGGCAAAAGGGGCTTCACAAGTGGGTTCTGTTAACATGTGAGCTTCTTGAGTAATTGGGGGTTTGGTGTGTGATTAGAAACAAAGTTTAGGGGGGACAGGTAATTTATATAACTATATATAATAAATACAAGAGAAGTACTTTAAAGGTTAACCATTGCTATTCATACTTTGATGGCTGCAAGAATCAGAAATATATATACTACATACATTGGAATTGAATAGGCATACTGAATCCACTGTTCTCCATGATCATATTGGAATTCTAGCAACTTAATGTCCATCAAGATCACCTAAAGTTTTTTTTTTTTAATTTTGTTTGAGAACTATGATGCAAAAGGGGTAGGGGCCATAAGAAGTAAACATGCATACTAGAAAGAGCACTAATGTGAGTCAATATCATATAGTTACAGTAGTGGCCATAAGAAGTCAATAATATGTCTTGTACATGTAGATCAAGCAAAAACCATAACGTTTAATCACTAATCAAAAAACATCTATGACCTTATAATAAATAAGTTTGTTTAAGAGAAAATCTCCCTAAATGTCTTGTATAGTGTACAAGATTAAAAATTGTGGAGAAGAAATATTGATTTTTCTTGTTAAGAATAAAAAGGAAAAGAAGAGTAAAATCAATACCTGAAGAGAATATAGTCCTTCCAACTCTCTTTTTATAACAATGGGAAACTATTAATTTCTTATGTATTGTTTGAGAATGGGTTTAATTTCTTACAATAATATTATTTGAGAATGAAAACAGAAGTGTTCAACCTTTCTTATTTATTGTCAGTGAGTTTAGTAAAGAACTATACTCACAAGCAAGAAAAGATTAACCTCCATGCATCCTTTTATCTAACAGTCTTAATGCTGAATTTTCTTTGCTGACTTGCATGAAACGATGTGAGACTTCCTACTCAGATTCATCATCAATATCATATGCTTCATCCATGTCCATCTCCATGTCTATTTCCTCGTACAAAGCTTGTTGACTGTACATTTATGAGTTGAAGGGATATAGACATCTCTATAATCTCGTAAGCTTCCTCTTATTCGTTATTTCAATTAACTAAAATCAATTAACTAAAATCAAGTCTTAGCAAATGAACTTAGCTGATACAATTTATTTCTTTGATAACAATGGGTGTCCATGCCAGCTTACACGTACATATCTCACCTAATCTCATGTGGCACTAAAGTTAACAACCATACAAACCCTCCAGTGACATTGAAGGTACTTGATCATGTAACCTCCAGGAAGTAAACCCAAGGTCTTACCGGTTAAGCTACCCCATAGGGTTTAATCTTTTCATTTATTTGAATTAGCTCATGTAGTGTTTCATAAATAAATAAATATTCTATGAAACTTTAACTATCATAAAAAACCGGATGGATTATGGTTAACCCCCTTGAGTTTGTAACAACGTGAGAGAACAAGAATTGTCATATAAAAATAAATTACATAAGTCCTACTAATACAAAAACGTTATAATGGCTCTGCAACTAACACCAAGTAACTAATATAACATACATTTAGAAGTTATTATGTTTAGGCTCTTCATACCAATTGCATAGACACGTACCAATTGTTTATATTTAGTTCCTTAATTAATTCATCTTATTCATGTAAAATTGTGGTTTATATAGCGTACCTTTTGTTTCTCAACATCAATTCAGTTCTCCAAACAGGCACTGTTTTTAACAATGGAACTTATTAAATATGTTCAAGATCAGAAAACCTTCACAAACACATGAAAGAAGATACACTAAAAGTCGTAAACAGATACATTTCTTTTTAGTCCATCATTAGGTTTAAGAAATACCTAAAAAATCCACGTCTTCATCTCTAAGATATGTAAAATCGAGTGTGACTGTGAAACCTGAAAGTTCATGGTTCAACCATGTTAGATCAGTAAAATTGAGAGGTGTGCCATGGGTAAGATACTAAGATATGAGGGAAGAGAGCAAAACATGTGTGGCCAGGGGCGGACTTATAGCTACGGGAGCGGGGTCTCGTTCACCCGCTCACTTGATTACCGTAAAGGAAAAAAATAAAGACGTTTTGAAGTGCACCCGCTTGATTTTTAAGTGTGCTCTAAAATATTTTGAAACTAAACGTAGAGCAGAAACACATGATTGGTGGAGTGGTTCCTAGTCCTCTACACATACTTATATTTTTGGTTAACAATTAAACACTGAGCATGGAGGGAATGAGGGCCAATAGTGTAAACTAAAAAAAACAAGAAATACAATTAGAAAAAAAAATTCAGGACATCGATTGCATGTTTGTGTTAAATGAAACATAATTTAAAAAAAATTAAATGAAACATAAAAATTGGTTCAAAATCAACTAAAAATCCAAAAATTCTCCTCAAATCAATCAAAAAATTTCCTCAAAAAACATCTTTCGAGATCAACCAAAAAACTTAAAAATATCTCGAAACCGACCATAAAACTTAAAAAATCTCACAAAGGATGAAATTCGACTTAAAACATATCAAGCGGCTTTATCGGCATTCGTTCTAATTTAAAGGTGCACCCGCTCAATCAAAATCCTGGGTCCGCTACACAGTGTGGCGATGATATGTGTGTGGGAGACTCAGAGGTGAGTGAAATATACGGGTTTAGAGGGAATTTGGGAAGGGGAAACCCGGGAAATGAGAAAAAGAGGGACACAATTAACTTATTGGAGAATTTTAATTATTCTTTTAAGAATATTTAATTGAGTTTAGATATTTAATGAATATTTATTTAAAAAAACTTTTTAATCATAGATATTATATTTGAAATAATAAATTTTAAATGTAGAGTTAAATACAAATTTGGTCCCTGTGGTTTACAAATATTAATGACTAAGGTCCCTCAAAGAAATATTTAACAAATAACGTCCCTCTACTTTCCATTTTATAACACATAGGGTCCCTCTTAGTAACACTGTTTAATAACATGTATTTAAGTGGGGGTAAATTTGTCCATTCATCTATTCTAGGTTTGGTAACATATTTAGTACCTCCTAAAATTCAGGGATTAAAAAATATTTTTATAGTTTATAACATATTTGGTTCCTCTATGAATTTAAATAAGAAATTAAATGCAAAATTGATTCCTATGGTTTGCAAAAAATAACAAGTAGCATCCCTTAAAAATTAAATTTCATTAATCTCCAAACCTAGTAGTAGCACTAGCATTTTTTGGATAGAAGGATGAAGACAAGTCTTAAACTCACAAGTCACAACCACTACTTGGTTAACTTAAAAGAAGACGATTAATAAAAACAAACTAAATAAAAAGTATCACACCATAAAATATAAATATTTGGTCAACATAAAAGAAGACGTTGGATGGCGACAACCAAGTGGTGATTTCATATGTTCTCTAAATTAAAAGCTACTACAAAAATGACCTCAAATCAGCAGCTACAAAACCAACATGAAAGTTGCTACAAAAAATAATACCAAAATAGCAGCAATTAGCTACAAAAAAGTTAAGAAGGGATAATTACACCAAGTTTTGAACAAAAGAAAATTAAAATCTTATAAGTTAAGGTTCTCGTCCTTTGTATGTGCCTGAGTTATGGCCTTGTATATGTGCATGGTTTTATTTAGTTTGTCTTTATTAATCATTTTTTTAAGTTAACCAAACAGTAGTTGTGACTTGTGTCCAAAAAATGCTAGTGTAGGTTTGGAGATTAATGAAATTTAGTTTTTAAGGGATGCTATTTGTTATTTTTTGTAAACCATAGGGATCAATTTTGCATTTAACTTCTTATTTAAATTCATAGAGGACCAAATATGTTACAAACTATAAAAGGGTTTTTTAATCCCTGAATTTTAGTAGGGACCAAATATGTTACCAAACCTAGAATAGAGGAATGGACAAATTTACCCCTACTTAAATACACGTTATTTAACAGTATTACTAAGAGGGACCCTACGTGTTATAAAATGAAAAGTAGAGGGACGTTATTCGTTAAATATTTCTTTGAGGGACCTTAGTCGTTAATATTTGTAAATCACAGGGACCAAATTTGTATTTAACTCTTAAATGTAAAATATGTATGCGTTATGTAGTGGTAAATTCAAACGAGAAGGTGGTCAATTTGTGAGAACACGAAAAGGAATATGTACCACATAATTTATTAATCAAAAAATACCATAAATAAAAATAAAAATTAATTTTAAAAATTAAGATAATTACAATTTTGAATTAGATAAATTCTTAAAAATCTCGTTATATTTTTTAAATTTATTCATTTTTTTTATTTTAATAAATTCATAATTTTTTTTATCAAATTTATATGATTTTTTTTCTAGATAAACTTTTGATTAAAAAAATCATAATTTTCATCAAATATCACATGTGATATCCACAATTAATTCATTATCTATTTCACCATTTTTTTCTCTACTTTTTGGATTTACGTTTTGAATCATATGTGATTAATTTCGTTTAACATATGATTTATTATTATGTATCACATATGATCCCACTAGATGAATTTTTGTAAATATCAGATATGATACTATATGTCTGACTATAAGTGACTGATATCCCTCAATTTTTAGAGTTATTCGTCACTCATTTTAACCCATTTGATAACCTTTTTCGTACCCATTTGAGCTTTTCTCATTTCCTTGGTCTAAAATGTTCCAAAATTTTCTAAATAACTAACGAGATCAAAAACATCGATTTTTCGTGAAATTTTCATATGCCACTGTGGCCACAGTGTCGCCACTGTGGCGAGTACTGCACCTGTGATTTTCTGCAGATTTTTGAAGCCATTTTGGTGCAAGTTGGAGGCAGGCCTGTTGAAGTCAAGGCTGACCCTTACATGCAAGAAGACTCAAGAAGAAGACAAGCATAATAGAGCCAAATGGAGGAAGAGGACATGCATGAGAGGTCTCTTTCACCCTCTCTTGTCCCTTTCTCCCCAACTCATCTTCTCCACTATAAATACAAAGGGTTCTTAGCTTTGAAGGAGCATTGACCAGCCATTGATTCATCTTCCAGCAGATTGTTAGTAGTAGAAATGTTCCATTGTATCTCTAGTACTAGTAGTAACTTTCCTTAGCTTTATTTACTTTCTGTTCACCACTGTGGTGACATTGTGGCCACAGTGGTACGTTTACGTTTATTGAAATTTAAGTTTATGTACTACTTCTTCTCATTTATTATGTCTTTTAATATTATGAGTAACTAAACCCCCCCTTTGGGTGCGGGTGTAAGCTAATCCGAGAGGTTAAAATGTAACACTTGGGTGTTATCGCATTCGACTAACTTCTCGGTTTAGTCATCCAAGTTGAAGCTTCATCTCAACGCGGACAAGCCGATTACTTGTGTGTGTTAATATTAGATCTTAGACCTCGAGAGGGGCGGATCCGAATACGGCTTGGGTGATGCAAGAAGGTTTGAGAGAATCTTTAATAATCGCATAGAGATATGGATTTTTGCATAATCAAACTAAGGTCCAGATGTCGGTCGAGTTGGTGTGTCATAGAGATATGCGCATCTCTCCATACTGGCGGGGCTAAGATCTTCGAGATCTACTTAGTAAGATTGGTAAACCGAAAGTTAGCAAGTGTGGTAATTTTATAATAAAACCGTTATTGCAACCGACACGACGTCGCTTCGAGAGGAGGAAATCGTGTGGGGTCCATTGCGACCGGTTTTGTTAACCATTTAAGTTATAAAATTACTCTCGGGGAAAACTTACACCCGTACCCGTTTTTTTATTATCTCGTTCATTTAATATTTAATATTTTGCTAAAAATCAACCCATCAATTTTATAAATTTAACTTGCACCGGAAGTTCGTGGAAATCTTTGATTCTTAGTTAAGCCCAATCCCTGTGGATACGATATTTGGTCCTTACCATTATATTACTTGAGAAGCGAACGCAATACGTGGTGTATACTTGCGCCATTATTGTGCCACATTTTACACGTGTGCATTTTTGCCATCAAGTTTTTGGCGCCGTTGCCGGGGATTGGCAAGCTTTTACATCCTAAGATATTGATTTCTACTTGAGCCCGAGTCGCGAGTTTTTCTTAGCACTTTTCCATGTTGTATGCCACGGCTACACCACTCTTTCACCCGAATGGAAGGTTCTAGTTGGGATGTCCCTTATTATAATACTTTCGATTATTATAGGGAACAACATACTAATTTTTTCACAAACTTTCAAGATGATGACACCTACACTTCAGTTGCACCTCCCTTCAAAAATTGGAATGTCACGTATTTGAATACATTTGACCAATCATGGGAGAAGCAAGTTGATTATTCATGTGATTTTCAAGGGATGGATCCTTGCTATGACTTCTCATCCTTTGTTCCCAACTACCCTTTGGACAATATTTTTGAACAACCCGAGAAATCTCACTCTTGTAAAACTATTTCCCCAAGCTTAATTGAAAGTCTTACAACTTTTTTGGGAAAATTTTCATCCTCTATGGATGCCTTGAGCACTAAGATGGGACAACTAGTCGACGAGTTGAAAAATCAAAGTCAAGGCCCCTTACCAAGTGATAATGAAAAATTAATATGTGTTGGTAAGGATGAGAGTGATGTTGAGAAAGAGCCGGAGATTTTTGAGACAAAACCCGAGCACATGAGCAAGCCATCTTTACTCCCCAGTAGTGAAGATGTGCCTCAAGATGCTAAAATTTCTAATATAATAATTTTTGCTCATGTTGTGGAACCTTCTTTTGACCATAATGCTCCCATGGTAGTCACACATCGAACCGTGGGAATAAATATTGTCATCAAAAGCTTGGAAGATTTGACTAGATCGTGTTCTTTGGGTGGTGGAGTTGCTGGAAAAGCCTTTTGTAAGGTGGAGGTGTCGATTATCTTGAAACCATCCCACTTTTTGAAGATGCATAAGTGGGGTGGTGAATCGCATCTTACATAAACTTGATACAATTTTTTTTTCCTTACTCTCAACTCCAAATTTGTGTCTTTTATTTTACTTTTTTTTAATGTTAGATTTGAGTCTTTTATTTTTATTTTCCCCCGTCTAGTATCAAAGTTTTTGAAGAAAAAAAAAGAAAAAAAATGTGTGGATAACTCTCATTTTGAGTGTTGTTTACATTTGTTCGTGTGATTATTTTTTTTCTTTTAATGTATGTTTTTCCTTTTATATATTCGTGTTTCCTTTTTTTTTTTGTTATTTTCATTTGGAGTTGTTGAGGATAAAAGTTTGTGTTTTTTATTTGTGTATGTGTCATTTTGGAGTTGGTGAGTCTTTGTGGTGATTCACCAATGTAATCACAAGGCAGAAATTCAAAAGAATTTTTTTTTTGGATGGAAGATTGTGGCCACAGTGTCACCACTGTGGCAGGCTTCGTCCAAGGGTTCCAAGGCAACTACTGATATTAAAATGCATGTTGGATAAAAGAGTGCCCTTTAAAAAGCTAAGACCTTTTCTGAAA
The DNA here is from genome assembly GCA_954870635.1 of Arctium minus. Taxonomy (NCBI): domain Eukaryota; kingdom Viridiplantae; phylum Streptophyta; class Magnoliopsida; order Asterales; family Asteraceae; genus Arctium; species Arctium minus. The sequence continues at coordinate 112,882,624 of OX941080.1, read as the reverse complement.
AGTCAGCCTCATGTCCACTTTTTTGGTTCCCAAGCAACAATTTTGGTTCCCCATGTGATATCCCTTTTTCATGTTACATCTTACCCAACTTTTTGGGTAGACAAAAGAGTTTTTTCACCAAAGCTTGTATGTGTTCTTTTTATCCAGCAGAAAAAAACAGTCTCCTCACCTTTCCCCAAGCCGACCTACCCACTCTATGCCATCACCTTTTCTCATCTTGTCAACTTTTTTTTGTTTATTATTTTATTTGTAAGAAAAAGCAAAAAAAAATTTAAACCCTTTTTCCTCTCCTATCAACCGGCCCCACCACTCATCTTCTTCAAAACCCACTTCCTAAAACCTAGACCACTCTTCCCCTAAAATCACTACCTAAAAACCACTACACCCACAAAACCACTAACACCACAACCACTCACCCTTCATTCTCTCACCATCGCACCCCTTCGAAATACTCGTCGGCGACCCATGGTGAGACAGAAAATTCTCACCTCCGGCCCTCACCCTCCGCGACATACCCTCCGGCGACCTTCCACAGCTGCTCGTCGATCACCCGTCGGCGACCCTTCTGCTTCCCCCACATCGATCGCTGAAACCCCCGCCGTCGAGTGCTCTGTCGTCGTACCCTCTAGCGATCGACCTCCATCCTTCCCGCCATTCCCTGATATTTTGGACATTCCAATAGGTATATCGGCCGACGCTGCTGCCTCGGTCCCTCCACCGCCTACTGCTGATGCTGACCACAGTGGCCAGCCACCGCATGCATGATCTCGTGGTTATTTTTAAACTCTTGGAACATTTATTTCGTCTCTTTTGTGTGATCTTCTTTTGGGGTACCTTTTGTTATTTTCTAACTGTGAACCCTCTCTGATATTATCTGCATGGTGGTTATGTTTGTTTATATGTGTTATCCGTTTCGTCGTGCTAACATTGTTTGCAGGTGCTTTTCATTTTTTTCTGTGTATTGCGATGTTTGAAATGATCTAGGCCTCCATTCTCGTTTTTGGCCCATACACGTCTCTTTCGTAACCTAGCCGTGTTTTCTTAGATGACACCTCCCCGACAATGAGGACATTGCCAATCTTTAAAGTTTGGGGAGGGGTTTTTAATCGACCCAAATAAATCCAAAAAAAAAAAAGAAGGGATTTATGGTTTACAATTTTAAAAGCCAAAGAAAAAGATACAAAATTAGGCAATTATAAACTATATTTTGGGTTCGCTTTCGTCATGAAGGTTAAAAATAATCAAAGGAAGAAAAAGGAGAAAAAGTCAAGCCCCACTCAAAAAGTCAAATTATTCCTTTCGATTAGCCCCGGAAAAATATAAGTTTGGGGAATAAAAGGGAAAACCTAAAAATCGAGCGAGCATACACCCTCAAAAAGCCCTATTGATCAACAAAGCAATACGAAGACGAAAAAGGAGTGCACCGGCAATTCCCGAAGATAACGCATCGCCATCGCAAATTTTTTTTTTCCGCCTTTTTAGCCAAAATTTCGGTCTATCTTTTTTTTATTTTATTTTTTTTACTTGAGGACAAGTAATATCTCAAGTTTGGGGATGTGATATCCCTCAATTTTTAGAGTTATTCGTCACTCATTTTAACCCATTTGATAACCTTTTTCGTACCCATTTGAGCTTTTCTCATTTCTTTGGTCTAAAATGTTCCAAGATTTTCTAAATAACTAATGAGATCAAAAACATCGATTTTTCGTGAAATTTTCGTACGCCACTGTGGCCACAGTGTCGCCACTGTGGCGAGTACTGCACCTGCGATTTTCTGCAGATTTTTGAAGCCATTTTGGTGCAAGTTGGAGGCAGGCCTGTTGAAGTCAAGGCTGACCCTTACATGCAAGAAGACTCAAGAAGAAGACAAGCATAATAGAGCCAAATGGAGGAAGAGGATATGCATGAGAGGTCTCTTTCACCCTCTCTTGTCCCTTTCTCCCCAACTCATCTTCTCCACTATAAATACAAAGGGTTCTTAGCTTTGAAGGAGCATTGACCAGCCATTGATTCATCTTCCAGCAGATTGTTAGTAGTAGAAATGTTCCATTGTATCTCTAGTTCTAGTAGTAACTTTCCTTAGCTTTATTTACTTTCTGTTCACCACTGTGGTGACATTGTGGCCACAGTGGTACGTTTACGTTTATTGAAATTTAAGTTTATGTACTGCTTCTTCTCATTTATTATGTCTTTTAATATTATGAGTAACTAAACCCCCCCCTTTGGGTGCGGGTGTAAGCTAATCCGAGAGGTTAAAATGTAACACTTGGGTGTTACCGCATTCGGCTAACTTCTCGGTTTAGTCATCCAATTTGAAGCTTCATCTCAACGCGGACAAGCCGATCACTTGTGTGTGTTAATATTAGATCTTAGACCTCGAGAGGGGCGGATCCGAATACGGCTTGGGTGATGCAAGAAGGTTTGAGAGAATCTTTAATAATCGCATAGAGATATGGATTTTTGCATAATCAAACTAAGGTCCAGATGTCGGTCGAGTTGGTGTGTCATAGAGATATGCGCATCTCTCCATACTGGCGGGGCTAAGATCTTCGAGATCTACTTAGTAAGATTGGTAAACCGAAAGTTAGCAAGTGTGGTAATTTTATAATAAAACCGTTATTGCAACCGACACGACGTCGCTTCGAGAGGAGGAAATCGTGTGGGGTCCATTGCGACCGGTTTTGTTAACCATTTAAGTTATAAAATTACCCTCGGGGAAAACTTACACACGTACCCGTTTTTTTATTATCTCGTTCATTTAATATTTAATATTTTGCTAAAAATCAACCCATCAATTTTATAAATTTAACTTTGCACCGGAAGTTCGTGGAAATCTCTGATTCTTAGTTAAGCCCAATCCCTGTGGATACGATATTTGGTCCTTACCATTATATTACTTGAGAAGCGAACGCAATACGTGGTGTATACTTGCGCCATTATTGTGCCACATTTTACACGTGTGCATTTTTGCCATCAGTGACGCATAATCATATGTGATAATATTTACATGACAAAAAATATATAAATATACATAATCACATATGATTAACTAAAATATATACAATTATCACATGTGATAATTATGATATGTGATATGGATATCACATGTGATATTTGGTCAAAATTGTGAAGAAAATCAACTTGAGATACAATTTTTTATGAAGTACAACAAATCAATTTGATGAAGTAATGGAACAAGAACTGTTTTGTTTGTTCATGGAGAAGGTACAATTTTATAGTCCAATGTAATGGTATGTAAATTTTTGGTCTTGTGTCAAAAGCAATATGTTTGTGTAATTTTTTTTGTGAATTCAGATGGAAAACTTGTTTAAATTTGAATTGTTGATTTTGAGTTCAATGCGAAGAGCAGAAGGGTCTAGATATTTCTAATGTTGGTGGTGCCAAGTGTCTCCTTTACTTCTAATCTTAAAGTATACATCATTTAGAAAAGTGGTGGGTTCTTTGTTTATTTTGTTTTACAAACACCAATTAATAACTAAATATCTTTATGGTACTTTCATCCATGCCACTGTACAACTTATATCACTAAGTATTTTTCATCAAGAAAGTTCCTTTTCCAGGTTGGTGCAGCCAAAATTGTATAATGGACTTTGATCCAGCAGATTTAGTTGGTTGTTTCCTCCCAATCTGTTTCATCGACCTCTGCTCACCATGTCCATGATTAGTCACCGTAAGTTTACTCTGATCTAATTTCCAGATTATATGTCCATCTTTAGCTCATTTCATGTCGAGATTTTGGTCTTCATAATTCATTTGCTCAAGATTCAAGGTGATTCATATTCTTCTCTATATAATTTCACTCAATTTGACTCAACTTCCCCATTTTGTCACCCCTAATTCGTTTGAGATACTTGTGTAAGATTGAGTGTTTGAAGCTCCATTAATTCACCCATATATGCAAATCTAGGACATTCGAAAATTGTTCGCAATTTAAGGAAAATTCTTCTCTACTTAATTTCACCCAATCTAATGGTTGTTGTAAGCTAAGAGAAGGGATACTCACATGAGTATTATAACCTAAAAGCCTATGACATCAAAATAGGTGCGAATAGCAAGTACATTATATATGTCAACCTGGGATTGATGCTCAAACTCACCCAACTTTATTTATAGACATATATCTTGTTTCTTTTAAGTTATGGCTTCATGATGTTGTCTTAATGTCGCAATTCACTTTTTAAGCCATGCAAGCACATGCTTGTAGGCTCATCATTTTCTTCTTTTTGTACAACCACAAACGTTTGACACATGTCAAACCAGATTTGTTAATTAAACAACATTCAATGTGTTTCAAACTGATCTGTACGACATTACCAAACATAACCTAATGGTTATATAATTTTAGATGGGTTTGTTAGGATTAGGACTCCATCCCTTACCTTCTATGTATAGTGTCCTACATCTCATAATCTGTATGAGCATGGTCAAGGAAAAGGATCCAACTTAACTATTTTTAGTTGTCAAAACATTAAGAAGATTGTGATATTCCTCTACGTTTTCTAAAGATTGAATAAAGAAAGATTTTTGTTGATTGCATCTAAACATGTGGTGGATGGGAAAAAATTGTAGTATGTATATTTGGAGTTGCAATTGTGTTTACCATTTTGAATTATCACAACTCATCACTCACGTATAACTCTTGCCTCCCTAAAATGTTTTTAATGCTTTATGCCTTTGGTTATGAAACCTCTTCTATAGTTTTTTTTAAGGATTTTGAATTATAAAAAGAATTTGTTTTTTGACTTTAACTCGATCTTATGATTTGTGACAAATTCACCTTTATGTTTCTATTGTGTTTATTGTTCAATTTTAGCCTACCAACTAATCTGGGATAAAAATACATAAGAAAATAAAGCCTAACGCCAATAACCTCACATGTGAAGAGGGAAGAGACTTTTCCTTGATTGTCAAGCTAATCTACAAGATGTTGTGGAACTGCATAGATTTTTTGAAGAGATTAAGGTAGCGGCGATTTTCTAAATATAATTAAAGTTGAATCCATGGATGTGTATTAATTATTGGAAAGAGTTGGTGAACACATGAGCTTTAACACCTAAACAATCAGCTATGATCTTTAAAACAATTTTCCACTGTAGATCTAGAGGTAAGAATCTTAGAGATTCTTAGCATGACGTATTACACCATGTTCTTGTGAGGGATCCCATACATGATTGTCATAATTAAGTGATTAACTACAAACAAAAAATCTCTTGCAATCTCAAATCTATGAAAACCTAGATCAATATCAACTTAAATACCTTCAAGCATAGGTTTAATCTCTTCCATACAAGTTATACCATTATCACAATTGATTATAAGAAGGTTAAAAAGAATATTGGCCTTAGCATAACATCATCAGTTCACCAACATCAGAACCATAATATTGACCTTAGCATAACTTATTGTTGATTGTTTGGTTTATAACAACCATAGTCGATCTTTGTTGTTCGCTTCTGATGAATTAGTCTACATTTGTACATTAAAACCTATATGGGGTTGAGGACTTATGGTAGAATAAAATATGAAGTGGGGAGGTGATATCTCGATGATCCTCAATCTAATCCTACACATAGAATACTTTCTAATGTGGTTGATAGCTTAGACAGAAGAACCATGTGTTGAGATCAAACGTGGTTATTATATATGTTATATATTGGAAAAAAAGAATGTTTTCATAAAGTTGAATACGAATTATATTGTTTTTTTGTGCAAAAGCTCTCTTTCGCTTTCTATGTTTTATGTTGGTTATGTGTTAGTGTTGTGGAAAACATATTAAAGGTTATGTTGCGTGTAATCCAATAGAGATTTTAGGTGATCTTTTGTGCTCAATATTTTTCTTGTGACAACAATTAGTTGTTGTCAACAACAATTCTTGTCAGTTGCTAACTTGTTTACTTAAGTTGTGATTTCAGACTAGGATTTTGTAATTTGTATCCACACTTTTTTCTTGATTGAAATTATGATGCACTCATGTTCTTTCATAGTTATTGATTCTTATAGTTTTAGTTTGTCCAATATTTAAGTAGAAATGGCTCATTGTGTTTTCTTTCTTGACATTGGTGAAATCTGGTTCTCCTTTATCACAAAATAGAGATTGGGCCCATCTGTTTGAGGTTTATACCTTAGAGAATGTTCATCTGTTCTAGAATTTCCAGGGCGTTGGCACAAAAAGCCTTAAATGTATAATGCTAACTCTAGGTTCATGCTTTGGTGATCATGTAGGAGTACAAATCATAGGAATGCTATTTTAAGGTTCTCATTTCTTATAATAGAGAGAGGATAAGATCCCAATACCTTTTATTTTTGTATGGTACCAAATTAACTGAGATGGAAAAATATTCAAGATTAAGTGATTGCAATTCTCTTATAATAGAGATATGATAAGAGCCTACTACCTTTTATTTTCTTTATTATTAAGTGATGAAAAATATTGGTAAATGCCTTGCTATTACTATTGTTGCTTTTGTATGTTGTCATCTATGATTGATCATTGATCAGGTCATGACTTCGATAATGTGTTTATAGTGTAGCTTATCAGTTGTTATGGGTGATTCACATTTTCTTCCTTGTCTAAGGATTTGGTTCACACATTTTTTAGGATAAAGATCCATTGTGTCATGATACTTGTAATAAGATTCATGACTTACCTGAGTTGTATTATGCTCTTTAGGTAGCATAAATTAGCACATGGGAGGATATTAGCCACTTGTTTACAATAATGGGACTGGAATGGTTAAGATACTGATTACACTTTATTGAACCATGAATTATGCTCCTAACTTTTGCATGTTCATCTAAATGAAGTGACTTCGCAAATTGGATTTGATGGAGATGATCCACCAAGGTATTTGGTGTTATATACAGGTGTGTTCATATATGGTTTATTCATATTAAATACTACTTTTTTGTTGCAGGTATTAAAACCATGCAACTTCTGATCAACTTAATTAGAAAATAGCAAAAATATAAGAGAAAGAAGAATTGTACAACAATGAGATGCCGAAGCCGAACCATATGAGGAGTAACTTTAATAAGCAAAAGTCTAATGTATTAGAGAATCGACGGTCATATGTTTATTATTGGCGTACTTATATGTAACACCCGTAATTTTCGGTAAGTAAAGGTCACCCTAACGTTTTTGTAACTTGTAAATGGTGGGATTTATGTTGGGAAAACATTATTTAAAGTCCCTTAGAGTATCAGGAGTGTTGGCATTGAAAAAGTTGAGTTTCGGGGCTTGGGAAGGTCCCGCGACAATGCCCGACGACTATGACAGTGTCATAGTCGCACTGTCACAATCGCAGAGAATGGACAGAAGGCTGGTACACCCCAGCGACAATGACCAACGACTTTGCCACTGACATTGTCGCCTAGAAATGTCACGAGGTGTGCAAGACCAGCATAAAGTTGCGATTTTCTGTATTCCCTCATTCCCTCTTCACCCAAATCAGTTCCAAACTCTCCCAAAACCTCTCAAGAACGACCTCACACAACCCATTGATATTTTGAGGCATTTTGGCTCAAATCTTTGGATATCATGGTGGTAAACCGTCATCAAGCTCAAGGTAGACGCTAGACACCAAAAGCCTCTATCTTCATCTTTAACCTCAAGCTCCATTTTAGGGTTTTCTAGATTTTCACCAAAACCTAAGTAGTAAGTTCATCCTCTCAATTTCTAAACCTTATTATAAGATATAAATACTCCATTGATGATTTTCTAGTGTTTGGTTTCTCAAATTTCAGATTTAATGATTTTGGAGAATTTAGGTAAAAAATTAGGGTCTTGGCCAAATTAGGGATTTTGATGTAAAATGTTTGGGGATCGATTCTAAATGGTTGAATATGTATATTTATGGTTGGAAATTTGTGAATCTAGGTTTTTGGGAGTTTTGGCTCGAAGATTCGAATTTCTTCAAAAGAGCTCAAGTTGGGGAAAATCTAGATTTAACCTAAATCTAGAAAGGTGAGTTCAAGTTGATTTGTGAAAACGGTGTACATGTCAAAATGTCAAGTTTTAAATGTTTATATGTTTTACACGAAATTATCAACTATTGAGTTATTTGATAAGTTTTGATTATCTGAAGTGTTTAACTTTATAAACTTGTAAAATACCCATTTTTGGGATTTTTGGGTATTTTGATAATTGTATCAAAATGAAAAGGTTTCAATGACTTATTTGCATAAATAGAGATTATTTGGTAAAAATGTTTTTTTATGGCTGTTGGTACTACATGTATTATGTGTCGTGAAATGTGTTAAAAATTATCAACGTGTGAGTTAGTGACATTTGGTCATTCCCAACCTTGCGAACGTTTCAGAAGTTGTAAACCTTTTGGTTTTGGGGAAAAGATGCAACTTAAATATTTTATTGAGTAAACATGTGATATTGATATTTTAATGATTTATCATACGAGTGTATATCTCTTGGAGTAATTGCATTTTGATGTGTGTTATGGGAAATGTTTGATTTGTGTTATGGGATGTTTTGAAAGAGTTAATGGGATTATAAACTTGTCTGGAAAAAGATTTGTCTCAATCTAAACTATGTTGGAATTTATTCATGTATTTTGGAGCATGTGTCTACATAAACGTTGGTCATAGCATTTTATTGCATTTCTTAGATTTTAACATATGGTCATTTGAATTTGGGCTTAAAGCTCGGTTTTCGCCTGTGTTGGGTCTTGAGGATAATTGTCTGGATTTAATAACTTAATGCGACACTTTAGTGTGAGTTACATTTATTGCACTTTATTTCGGAGAATACACTTTTTGAGTGCGTGTGGCACTTATTTAGAGTTATATGTTTAGACTGTAATGCATTGGATCCATAAGCATGTAAGCGAGTCATAATTATGGGTGAGTAGTCTTGATATTCTCACATTGGGAATTATGTCGTGTTGGCATTGTTTTTGTCCCGGTTGTTTTGTGGAGAGGAACCTTTATGGGTTTTACTTCGGGACCATGGGTTTTGTGATTTGAGGTTCTAATTCTTGTGCGCGAGGGTTAGACATCATGAGTTATTAAGTAAGGAGTTGAGGCTATTATCTTGAGTTTGAATGCTAGGGAGTAGGCAATAGGGGTCGAATGAGTACCCTGAGGATGAAACTCCACTAGAGAACGAACAGTCAATAAGATTGTGTATCCTTGAGGTGTAGCTCGACGGAGCAGGCAATGGGGGATACGATGTTTTTAGGACTTGAAATACAGTCCTACTGGTGGTGTAGCTCGGTAGAGCAGGCAATGCAGTTACGAACTAAGGTGTAGTTCAACAACGTGGCTATATGGCTTAACTTTGTGTTCCGCCACGTGCAACAAAATTGGGTCTCCCCCGTCAACGGAAGGTGTTATTTGGGTATTAAATTGTATTATTTTATTATCCATGTTTTCGGTGACGTCATGCATATATGGATTTGTTTACTCAAGACCTATGGGTTGAGTATTATGCCCCGCCCATGTTTATGGTGTTACAGGAAATAAAGTTTATTCTGCATTTTTATTAATTAGGAGTTTACTTACTATTCACGTTTTGGGTAAGTTTAGAGTTGAAGTTGATTTACAAAAGAATGTCTATGCCGGGATACTTGTCTTTAAAGTTGTGTGTTATTGGAAAATGAGTCGTCTAATATTTAAAATAAATCATTTTGAATGATTATGATTTAAAACACATTCTTTCCTTCTAACAAATATATATGTGTATGTTGAAAACTCTTGAACTCACTAGGCGTTAGCTTAACCTTTTTATTTTTCGGCATGTGCATCAGCTTTGGTTGAGGATTGTTTCCAGGGACTTCATGGTGAGATGAGTGCTAGTCCTTTGCACGAGAGAGTAGCTTGGTGAAGTCTTTAGCGTTTTTGGAGGTAGCAACTGTTATTGGGTTTTAGTAACACCCGACTTTAATTAGTCTTTATACAAGACTTGACCTATTATTTGTTGAAGTTTAATCTATAATTCTAACTGAGGTAACTCAAATGATGATTAGTAGAATAGATTTATCCTTAATTGATTTATATTGGAAAATTTTAAATTAGTTGCTCTTTCCAAATTTGAGGGGGGTACAAGTTGGTATCAGAGCTTAAGTTTGAGAGATTTAGGTGTTGATTTCGGATACCTAGACTCAAACTAGCATCCTTTTAAGCGAAGAAGTTGAGATTACACAATTAGGCACCTTGAGGATAGGATACTTTGAGGTTGATAGAGTATGTAATATCGAGAATCATGTCGGGAGTAGCAAGGATGATCATGTATGGTAGGTTCATAACTGCACCTGGCCAGTGTTTTGGTGAACCTACATGTTACATGTGTATGCTTGAATTGCCTTGGTGTGATGACCGTTGGGGTAGTGAAGAAGTTTCTAAGCGAGTAGCCGATAGAAGAGTTGATGTTTATAGCATTGTCAATTGGAGTGATGGATGAGCATGATGAATGCATTAAGTTGACTAGTTTGGGTCGAGATTATTGGTTGGTTTAGAACCATAGATTTAGGGAATCGACATTATTCGAGGAGAAATTTTAAGGTTAACTGACTTAGTTGTCTATTGTTACTCTAAGATGTTGAGCACTCGGATGTCAGTAGTGAATTGTTGGGCTTGGTGAGCTAAGTGCCGAGACTTTAGGTCTCGACCAAAATTCATGCACGAAATTTATTTCTAAAATAAGTTTGCATCGATTATTTCTCATGTTTCCCGAATTATAAAGTGAGTTATATTATGAAATCTTGGAAAAATGTTTAGCACACACCAAATTGTAAACCGTGAGTTTAAACATGCATGAAATTGTTTTATTGCACGTGGTTGCAAGTTCTCATTGAAAATCTCTTCATCCCCGTTTCTTGTCTAACGCTATTTTCGGATATTGTAATATCCGTGTTTTAATGTTATTTGGCGTATTGGGCAAGTAACTGCGAAATTTTAACCTTGACATTGGATCTCCTCCATGTATGTTAAGGTTTTAACGGAAAAGTTATTCCCATGTTTTTGCGTCTGAGTTTTCTTGAGAATTTTAGTCTGTACGAGTTTTGTTGAGTTTCATAGGGTATTATTTTGCGACGTTTTTTTTGACGCGTGAGTTCTAATTATGTTGCGTGTAAATTCATGTGTTTATTAAGCGTCTTGTCTCATGCAAATTTTGTTGGAAAGTGTCACTTTATATCGCGATGCGATAAAAGAGAAATTTTGAAAACATGACACTTTGGTTATATCTCTGTATTATGATATTTGATTATGGTAAACTAAAATTTTGGCTCCGTTTGATTTTAGGTGTCGTTGAGTTTCATTGAGTTTTATGGAAATTTTGTTTGAGCCTTATGGAGTTCTATTTTCCGACATTTTGTGTCGCGTAGATAAACTTTGAAATGCGTAAGCTTTAATTTTGGTGTATGTAAGTTTATGAGCTTTATTGAGCGTCATGTCTCATGCGGGTTTTGTACATGTCATTTCGCAACCGCAAGAGGCATCTTGAGAGTCTTCATACTGCATAGTTGGGCTTTTGGGTTTTATACAAGGGTATCTCGGGTGGAACTTTTGCTTTGAACATTTTGGGTTGTTGGGTTTTACTGTTATTGTATCGTGCAATGCATTTTATTGGATTATTGTTATGCATGATTGTATCCACTATTTTGGGACAAATACATTTTATTCGTACGGCCGAAAGTTTGAAATCGCACGAAATTGTTTTACATTTGACCAAATGGCATGCATCTATCATTTTACTAAGTTTGGGAAATAAACTAATGCATGTGGGTCTTGTTGGGATTTTTATTCCATGTCATTTTATGTCTAAAAAGGAGAATTTGGATCTTGAAATTGTGAAGTTCTCCTTTTGGATGTTTGTACAAACATATGTTTTGCATTGTATTGGTGCAGAAAATTATTTTACGTACACGACATAGATTAATGCATATTAGGACCATAGTGGTCCATTTGAAAAGTTGTTGCGCCTTTTCTGTTATTGTCATTATTAGCGTGAGTATTGATCAAATGCTTTTCGAAATAGTTTTATGTGGGTGGAATTTGTGACCACTTTGCACAACTACCGAGTAAGCAGTAGAGAATTTTTACACGTACGATTAACTATTATCGAGATTTTGGCGTTTGAAAGTATTATAAAATTTTAATTGGCATATGTGTTGAGTCCTATAGTTGAAAAGCCTTGAACTCATTAAGGTTATAGATTTGAACCCCCCTTGAGAAAGGAGTTGTAATTAGGGACTAGAGGAGTCCTTAGGAATTGAAGCGTTAGATGATCTGACTTGTGGTCAGTTTTGGAATTTTTGGTTTCAGTTTATGCATCGGTATACGCGTGAATAATTGAGGTATTAGATTTATGCTTTTTCCCAGTTAATTAAAGGTGATTTTTTTTCTGCTTTGGTAAATCTGCGGGATAAGGTCTTGTGTGATTAATTGCGTATGGATGGATTTGATTTGATGGGCCGCTTGCCCGTTCGACATCATGTTATGTGTTGGTGGGGTATCACCTTAATGAGCCTTTGTGAATAAAGGGAATATTGTGGTTCGTTGGTTCGACAATACAAATCCGGAATGGAATATTTAGCGGTAAACCCACGTTTGTGGGATAGTCATTTTGAGGATAGGTGCCGACATTCGATTTTGAGGACAATGACTGTTGGAGTGTGTCAGAACATTTCCGATAAATCTTGTGTGTTTGTAGTTTATGTTGTAACTTTAAGGATGTTAGATGTTTGTGATTAAGTATCAATGATCAAGATTTCTTGATATGATAAAAGTTTATATCGATCATTATGATTGATGTTTAAGTATAGTTTGGAGTTGCGCAATCACCGAATTTGAATGAACCGACCCCGTGGAGAATGTTTTGGCACGCCGCTAGAAGGATGGCTCTATCAATGACAAGGGTGAATGACTAAGGGATTATGGGGATTCTTTGGGTCGGGTGCTGATCATCAGAATACGGATCCAGAATCGTGTTAAACTGGTAAGAATTTGTTAGAGAGAAGTTGAGGTCACAAACTACCCTTGAGATAGTACGTGTTAACCAAGGTTAGGAAACAATTGAAGTCTGGTGGATTAGAAGCTACGTTAGTAAGTTAAGCGTTCACTCGGATATAAGTGTATTGTGCCCAAGGGGACATTTTTCGTGAGTATTAGCATAAGGTTTATCATGGTTGTTCTGGCAAGTGAATTAGGGACAACCTAATATGTAAGCAACGTTAAATGGGAACCTAGATTTCGAGGATGAAATCTCTTTTAAGGTTAGGAGGATTGTAACTTTCATAATTTTCGGTAAGTAAAGGTCACCCGAATGTTATTGTAACATGTAAATGGTGGGATTTATGTTGGGAAAATATTATTTAAAGTCCCTTAGAGTATCGGGAGTGTTGGCGTTGAAAAGGTTGAGTTTCAGGGCTTGGGAAGGGTCCCGCGACAATGCCTGACGGCTATGACAGTGTCATAATCGCACTGTCACAGTCGCAGAGAATGGACAGAAGGCTGGTACACCCTAGCGACAATGATCAACGACTTTGCCACTGGCATTGTTGCCTGGCAATGTCGCCAGGTGTGCCAGACCAGCATAAAGTCGCGATTTTCTGTATTCCCTCATTCCCTCTTCACTCAAATCAGTTCCAAACTCTCCCAAAACATCTCAAGAACGACCTCACACCATCCATTGATGTTTTGGGCATTTTGGCTCAAATATTTGGATATCATGGTGATTAACCGTCATCAAGCTCAAGGTAGAAGCTTGACACCAAGAGCCTCCATCTTCATCTTCAACCTTAAGCTCCATTTTAGGGGTTTCTAGGTTTTCACCAAAACCTAAGTGGTAAGTTCATCCTCTACATTTCTAAACCTTATTATAAGATATAAATACTCCATTGATGATTTCCTAGTGATTGGTTTCTCAAATTTCGGATTTGATGATTTTGGAAAAGTTAGGTAAAAAATTAGGGTTTTGGCCAAATTAGGGATTTTGATGTAAAATGTTTGAGGATCGATTCTAAATGGTTGAATATGTATATTTATGGTTGGAAATTTGTGAATCTAGGTTTTTGGGAGTTTTGGCTTGAAGATTCGAATTTCTTCAAAAGAGCTCAAGTTGGGGAAAATCTAGATTTAACCTAAATCTAGAAAGGTGAGTTCAAGTTGATTTGTGAAAACGGTGTACATGCCAAAATGTCAAATTTTAAATGTTTATATGTTTTACATGAAATTATCAACTGTTGAGTTATTTGATAAGTTTTGATTATCTGAAGTGTTTAACTTTATAAATTTGTAAAATACCCATTTTTGGGATTTTTGGGCATTTTGATAAATGTATCAAAATGAAAAGGTTTCGATGACTTATTTGCATAAATAAAGATTATTAGGTAAAAATGCATTTTTATGGTTGTTGGTACTACGTGTATTTTGTGTCGTGAAATGAGCTAAAAATTACCAACGTGTGAGTCAGTGACATTTGGTCATTCCCAACCTTGCGAACGTTTCAGAAGTTGTAAACCTTTTGGTTTTGGGGAAAAGATGTAAACCTGTGATATTGATATTTTAATGATTTATCATACGAGTGTATATCCCTTGGAGTAATTGCATTTTAATGTGTGTTATGGGAAATGTTTGATTTGTGTTATGGGACGTTTTGTAAGTGTCAATGGGATTATAAACTTGTCTGGAAAATAATTTGTCTCAATCTAAACTATGTTGGAATTTATTTATGTATTTTGGAGCATGTGTCTACATAAACGTTGGTCGTAGAATTTTACTGCATTTCGTAGATTTTAAAATATGGTCATTTGATTTTGGGCTTAAAGCTCGGTTTTCGTCTGTGTTGGGTCTTGAGGATAATTGTTCGGCTTTAATAACTTAATGCGACACTTTAGTGTGAGTTGCATTTATTGCACTTTATTTGGAGAATACATGTTTTGAGTGCGTGTGACACTTATTTGGAGTTATTTGTTTAGACTGTAATGCATTGGATCCATAGGCATGTAAGCCAGTCATTTTTAAGGGCGAGGAGTCTTGATATTCTCACCTTGGGAATTATGCCGTGTTGGCATTGTTGTTTTCCTGGTTTTGTGATTTGATGTTCTAATTCTTGTGCACAAGGGTTAGACGTCATGAGTTATCAAGTAAGGAGCTGAGGCTCCTATCTTGAATGCTAGGGAGTAGGCACTAGGGGTCGAATGAGTACCCTGAGGATGAAACTCCACTAGAGAACGGACAGGAAATAAGATCGTGTATCCTTGAGGTGTAGCTCGATGGAGCAGGAAATGGGGGATACGGTGTTTTTAGGACTTGAAATACAGTACGACTGGAGGTGTAACTCGGTAGAGCAGGTAATACAGTTACGAACTGAGGTGTAGTTCGACAACGTGTCTATGTGGCTTAACTTTGTATTCCGCCACATGCAACGGAATCGGGTCTCCCCCGTCACCGGAAGGTGTTATTTGGGTATTAAATTGTATTATTTTATTATCCATGTTTTCGGTGACGTCTTGCATATATGGATTTGTTTACTCAAGATCTATGGCTTGAGTATTATGCCCTGCCCATATTTGGGGTGTTACGGGAAATAAAGTTTATTACACATTTTTATAAATTGGGACTTTACTTACTATTCACGTTTTAGGTGAGTTTGGGGTTGAAGTTGCTTTACAAAGGAATGTTTATGCTGTGATACTTGTCTTTAAAGGAGTGTGTTATTGGAAAATGAGTCTTCTAATATTTAAAGTAAATCATTTTGAATGATTACGATTTAAAATGCATTCTTTCCTTTTAACAAATGTATTTGTGTATGTTGAAAACTCTTGAACTCTGTAGGCGTTAGCCTAACCTTTTTATTTGTTGGCATGTGCATCAGGTTTGGTTGAGGATTGTTGCCAGCGACTTCGTGGTGAGATGAGAGCTAGTCCTTTGCACGAGAGAGTAGCTTGGTGAAGTATTTCGCGTTTTTGGAGGTAGCAACTGTTATTGGGTTTTAGTAACAACCGACTTTAAACTTGACCTATTATTTGTTGAAGTTTAATCTAGAATTCTAATTGAGGTGACTCAAGTGATGATTAGTAGAATAGATTTTATCCTTAATTGATGTATATTGGAAAATTTTAAATTAGTTGTTCTTTTCAAATTTGAGGGTGTTACATTATACATTGTTCATATGTTTACTAATATTAGTTTAATTAATGTTTCTCATTTGATTATTATTTTCATTTTTTTACCATTTTTCCACACATGATAAATGTCGTTGCTTTAGGTTAATTCTCGCCATGGTTGTGTTACAATGGCCGAGGAATGACCAATTTTGTACTAGGCTCGTAAGTAGTTTATAGCTATGGTTTTAGTTATTTTGTATGATCAAGAGGTAACTTATAGTCAAACTTTTAGTTAATTTGTGTGACCAAAAGTTAACCAATAGTCATTGTTCTTACAATTCAGTGTAACCATTGTTATGAAGTGACCATATTTCATATAAAGTTTACGTGGCTATAAGTAGTTTATGGTCACAGTTTTAGTTATTTTCTATGACCAAAAGGAAATCAATAGCCACGTTTCTAACAAATTAGCGTAACCAAATGTTATGAATTGGCCACGACTAATATGAAATGTGTGTGGCTATAAGTAGTTTATTGCCACAGATTTAGTTAATTTGTGTGGCCAAAATATAACCAATAGCCATGGTTGAAACAATTCAGCGTAGCCATATGTTATACATTTATCATGGTTAATGTGAAATGTACATGACTATGAAGTTTGTGTGACTATAACTAGTTTATTGTCATGGTTTTGGTTATTTCATGTGACAAAAAGGTAACCAATGACCACGATTTTAACAATTCAGTGTAACCATATGTCATGAATTAGCCACAGTTAATATGTAATTTTCATGGTTATAAGTAGTTTACGAACACGATTTTAATTTGTGTAACCAAAAGGTAACAAATAGTCACAGTTTAACAATTCAACATCAACATATGTCATTAAATGGCAATAGTTAATACAAAATTTGTGTGGCGATAAATAGTATACGATCATTGTTTTAGCTATTTCGTGTAACCAAAAGGCTACCAATAGCCACATTTTTAACAATTCCGCGTAACCATATGTCATGAAATGGCCACGTTATGGTCAAATTTTCATGGCTATAAGTAGTCTTTGGTCACTGTTTTAGTTAACTTATGTGACCAAAAGTTAATCAATAGCCACAATTTTAACAATTTAGTGTAACCAAATGCTATGAATTCACAATGGTTAATATGAAATTTGTGTGACGATAATTGCTTTATTGCTATGCTTTTAATTAGGTCATGTGACAAAAATATAATCAATAGTCACGACTCAAACAATTCAGTGTAACCATATGTCATGAATTGCATGGCTATAAGTTGTTTATGACTACATTTTTAGTTATTTTGTATGACGTGAAGGTAACCAATATCCACGGTTCTAACACTTATGGTAACCATATGTCATGAATTAGTCACGGTTAATATAAAATTTGTATGACAATAAGTAGTTTATTGCCACATTAAAACAAATATACGTGATTATATGGTAATTATTGGCCACCTTAAAAACAAATTGTGTGGCCATAAGTAGTTTATTGCCATGGTTTTCTTTATTATGTATGACCAAAAGGTATCTAACAACCACATTTATTGAAATTAAGCATGAATATATGTAATTAGTGGGCCATGTTTAATGCGAGTTTGTGTGGAGATAAGTAGTTTATGGCCACGGTTATAGTAAAAATGCTCCAATGCCATAAAAAATAGATACATTTATAGCCACGGTTTTTAGGCTATGGCTATGGTTTTTTATTTGATATGGTGACGCATTTTAAACATGGACAAAAGGATATAAATGGTCACGGGAGAATAGGCTACGGTTTGATTGAAGAAAAAAACTGTGGCCAAAGGCCTATGGCCACTGTTTTTAACCGTGGAAAATGTGAGTTTTTGTACTAGTGTTGTTTTTCAAATCAGAAAGAGTGTTTTCTTCAAAAATTATTCTAATGTCTTCTTCAAAGGTTGTTCTGACCTTTTCCTCTAAGTTTGGGGAAAACAGAGGTGCTTATGGATTAAGTGTGCTCAGAGCTTCAGAAGTACTTTCTTTAGAGACCTTTGGTTTTTGAACAATGAACGAATCAAATCTGATCAAAATTTCTTTAGGATCATTACTTTTAGCTTTTTCTTTGCTTGTTTCAAGAACTTCAGAAACTTCTTGATTTTTATCCAAAACTATTTTGAAAGAATTTTTTGATTTAGAGTAAGAAATGTTTCTGAATTTTAGCTTTCTGAGTTTTGATCCTTCAGAAGTTTTGACTCTCTTAAAGACATTTGAATTTTCTAGAGATGGGAAATCAGGCTTCTGAATTTTTCCAATACAGAAAGTATAAGACAAATATGTTTTCTTCTTTCCAATAAATGGATCCATTTCATTAAATCCTAAGCCTGTAGTGTCCATCTGGGAATTTATCTTTATATGCACATCTTGAGCATCTTGATAGGTTTTTATTTACAACTCCTTTTTTTCAGAGATTGATGTAAGACTTCTCTTTCTTTTTGAATTTTTTTTGTTAAAACAACATAGTTGAGCCTTTCACATTCAAATCTTTTTACTTCTTCTTCTTTTGCCTTTAGAGCCTTTTCAAGTTCTTGAAATTTCTCAGAGAAGGAATTTTCTTTTGTCCTCTGAGTTTTATCAAGTTCTGACTTTTCAACAAAGATTTCTTTCTTTTTTGCTTCTAAAAGATCCTTTTCTCTTTTGTAGAAACTCAGATCTTTTAAAGCTTGCTTTCTTTTCACTTTTTCCTCAAAAGGCTTTTGTTTCAGGTTCTAAAATTCATCAGTCAGTTTAAGTACATCCATTTCCAGTTCAGATTCTTATGTAGATGGAGAATGTACCTTTTTTGAGTTGTCTTGAGAGGATCCATCAGACTGGTCATCATCAGCTACAACCATTCCACAAAGATGGGATGGTTTTGATTCTCCATCAGAGAAAGAGTCAGAGAGCCAGTTCTCTATTTCTGCTACAAGTACCCTTTCTTTCACATTGTACTTGTACTTGTTTTCATAGTAGTCTTGATCTTTGATCAGTCTACCTTTGAAGTTTGCAGAGAAATGACCTAGCTTGACATACCTAAAACATCTTCCATCATTTTAGTTAGTTGGAAGAGCAGTACCTTCATGCTTCTGAGATGGTTGTTGAAAGAATCTTTGTGGTTGTTGGTATTATTGTTGTGATCTCTGATATTGAGAAGGCTCTTGGTAGGTGTATTGAATGGCCTTTTGATAACTGTATTGATTTGATCTTGGCTCATCATGGTGTCCTTCTTTCTGAAATCCTCTTCTTTCTCCTCTGCTTTCTCCCTCATCTCTTCTTTTCTCAAATACCTTTTTTCCCAATCTCTTGTTAAACTGGTGAGTTATTAGAGCAAGATATTGATCAAAGGCATTGATGTCCTCATCCTCTTCTTCATCAAGTTCTAATGTCTTGACCTCATCTGCAATCATGGTTCTTTTTGACCTTTTCTAAAGATCTTTTTCAGAAAACTTTTCTTTTGATGTCTTTGATCTTTTGGCTTTACTATCTTTGGAGTTTCCCTCAGAGACATTTTTGTCTTTTGACATTAATGCAAAAGGTCCACCCAGAGAAGTTTTGCCCTTTTGTTTCACATCCTCTTTTTCTTGGGCCACAAGAGTGCCATAAATGTCTGTAAGGTCCAGGCTTCAAGATTTTGATTTGCTTGAAGTGACATAAATATACAACTGCTGCCATTCATCATTTAAGATTTTTAAGAGAAGTACATTGTTTTCTTCTTTAGATCTTATGACCCCACACTTTTTGCATTTATTGATCAATACATTAAATTTGGTGTAGGTTTGTTGCAAAGTTTCTTCATGTAGAGCTTTAAAGTCATGATACTGATTAATGCACTATGTCCTTCAATTCATTATGGTTTTAATACCCCCTTCAAGTTGATTCAACAGTTGGTCCCATATTTTTTTTGCAGTGACACAAGAGTCAAGTTCCTGAAAGATGTCATTTGGTATGGCCATGATCAAAAGACGAACAACTTTTAAGTCATTTTCCATTTTTGTCAGTTCATCATCAGTAAAGCCAGTTGTCTTTTTCTCATAATATGCAGGGATTTCAACAGTTGCTACTGTTGTTGGGATTCTTGGAACCAAAACCAATGGTTGGAAAGGTCCACTGTTGACAGATCTCATTAGATCTTTGTCCATTCCTCCCAAAAAATTAACCATCCTAATCTTCCATTGATGATATTCATCTCTCAGAAGAGTAGGAGGTTTTGTCAACGATCCAGCAGTGTAAATGGCACTAATACTTTGATTAGCCATTTCTTAAAAGAGGAATATGACGAATTTTGAAATGAGATGAAGCTTGGAATCTTTGAATCAACAACGAAGGTTGGATGATTTTAGCAAGAATACAACAAGCAGTTTTCAAATCTGGAGCAAAAATTATGAGAGTTTATCTAGACATATGACATTCTAGAACAAACAATAAGTTGGATAAACATGCACATAAATGAAAAATTGGATCATAAGAACAGAATCAACCCGAGTAAGTCAGATTTGATCTTATTTGATTTGAGAAAATAAAACAAGCTTTGATACCAATTGTTGGATCCCATATTCTTTCTTGATGATTTAAATAAATAATTATATGAGATTATAGCGGAAGCAAATATTGTTTAAACCATACATTCGATCCGTACTCAAAGTAAAGAAGATATATCCAAGATATCCAATGTACTATCCTGACATAAAAGACATCCGTGAACAATGTTCAACCTAAAAGTTAAATCTTATCTTTTTGATGACGTGTATTCTGAACTTGTGACTTGTAAGATTTCTCAGCATTAACTTCAGAGAGAATGCCTTCAGAGCTCTGATGTAGCTATCTCTGATGTCTTTTGTGCTGATGAGTCTATCTCTAAAATGCCTTCAGAGGTAGACTTGGTGTTCTTGATAACTATGTCTGGAAGTCTTCAGAGGAAGACTTGGAATATTTTCAATACTTTTACATTCCGAAATGGGGCTAACATGTATGTTTCTCTTCATGGTTATGTGCATGCATGATTAGCCATGAACCAAGTCATTTTTTGGTTTATATTGTTGATATAAATTGTTTTTTTTAATACATAGTCATCTTAGCCCTTTTGACCTATGGTTGTGTGTGGCTGACTTTCGATTTTATTGGCAAATTTGTTGCCATATGTAAATTAAATTTTATTGGCAATTTGGTGTCATTTGTAATTTAAATTCCTAGTTATCCTTTAGTTTTATTGTATTGTACTTTCTTTAAGTTGTAAGTATATAGATAGAATCATTGTATTTCTCAACTCATTGTAAAATCAAGAAAACGAAGATTGGAGGCTTGGGAGGATCGAAGACGACGACCAACATGAAAACGAAGGAAAAAAGGTTTTGTTCTTAGTTTGACCATCGAATTTATGTTGGCACATAATATTGATTCTGTTGGATCCCAACTTCTTTCTTGATGATTTAAACAAACAGATATATGAGATTATAGCGGAAGCAAAGAATGTTTAAACCATGCACTTGATCCGTACTCAAAGTAAAGAAGATATATCCAACATATAAATAAAGAACAAGTCTAATATTTACCGGATAATAATGTAGATTATCAAGAACACCATAAAGGTGGTTTAAATCTTACAATATCTTCTTGTACAATTCACTGTACAAAAGATTAATTCTTTATACAAGCAGGTAAGAAAAGCACACTTTTCCCAATGAGGTGCACGTCCTATTTATAGAACTAAAAAGGTGAACAACGTACTATCCTGACACAAAATACATGTGTGAACAGTGATCTACCTAAAAGGTAAACCTTATCATTTGATGACGTGTCTTCTGAGTTTGTATTAAGACTTGTAGGATATCTCAGCAATAACTTCAGAGAGAATGTCTTCAGAGCTCTGATGTAGTGCCTCTGATGAAGCTATCTCTAATGTCTTCTGTGCTGATGAGCCTATCTCTGAGATGACTTCAGAGGTGAACTTGCTCTTGATAGCATTCTCTAGAAGCTGTCTCTGGAAGTCTTCTGAAAAAGACATAGAATATTTCAATACTTTTACATTTTGAAATGGGGCCAACAGATTCAGGTTGGGCTTAGCTATGCATATATGTGTGTTTTATTGATGTAACTGTTGATTATATGCATGTATGATATAACTATTGATTATATCCCTATAAAAAGTTTTAGGAAACCAAAATAAAACTCAAGATTGAGTTTTTTTCAATAGGGAATGTTATCAAAACTCATTATTTTCATAGAAATAAGTTACAATTGGTTTTAACAACAGTGTTAAGAATTTTTGGATGCATGCAAATTTTCATAACATAATATTTATAAAACAACAATTATACAATTAAATACCATTTTTAAATTTTAATTTCATGCTATCGAATCGTTCTACTTGGCACTGTAATTTTTGGATAGTGCTAAGAGCCAGTTATATTACAGTCCCAATGTAATAAATTTGCGTTATGGTAAGACTTAAGTCAAATTATCACAATTCAAAATTTCACGACTTAACCGACGCCTAGTAAGACCTCGCTCGGGCAAGGATGGGACTAAACATGTCAATTAGACACTATTTGTCCTTAGTCCCATAAAGACCTAAGAGTTGCGCTTGTAATGCAATTGGTACTCACCTACCAATTGAACTTATTATTATATGTATGATCAACTACATATAATAACAAGCTTCAATGTCAATCTTAGTCTTTACAGAACGCGGGTAATTAATTTTCAAAGGATTACTATTGAAAATACTATAACAAAATAACTTCATTTGTTTTGTAGATGTCGACCACCCCCGTAAACAACTTGTTACTTCATTCTATGTTGGAGAAGGAGAAAATAGTGATAAATGTTGATTGGTATAGTACCTTAAGGATTGTCCTTACGTAGGAGAACAAGCTACACATTCTCGAGGCACCATTTTCTTTAACCACCATCTGGTTGAGCCCCTGACCATCCATAAATCTTGGATTAGAATGGTCAATAAGCAACATGAAATTACATCCCTTATGGTTTCTAGCATGATACCTGACCTCTTGGAGTTGGAACCCTCTGAACCATATGGCATTATCAAGGAGCTGAAGAAAAGGTTCTAACAGCCAGCTGAGTGGAATAAGTGTGAAAATGTAAAGTAAGAGTTGCACCTGATGCAAGCTGCTGAACTAAGCGTTCTTGGTAAAAAGGTCGCATTCAAAGGAAGAAAGAAAAAGGGTTGTTGTTCGACCTAAGAAGAAAAATGAAAATCCTGCTAGAGATGTTGAATATTACCATTGTGGTAAAATAGGTCACTAAATGAGGAACTGTCATGCCTACCATGATGAACTGGAGAAAGTCAAAGCTGGAGAGTCCAACAAATTAGGTATATATGTGATAGAACTTTATGCTTTTTCATCAAATTCCGAGGTAGTTCATATTGGTTGTGGAACTCATATTTGTAACAATGTGCAGGTAATGAGAAAAAGTAGGAAATTGAAACAAGACGACTTGGATTTATTTGTTGGCATAAGTGGTAAAGAAATGTGCTCGTATTAAAGACATCGAAAGCTATGAGATAAAATTACCCAGTCGTCTTACATTAATTTTGGAAAATTATCATTATGCTCCAAGTATATCTATTAAAATTATTTCAGTTTCCCGTTTGATACAATCAGGTTTTATACCATCTTTTACAGATTACGACATTTTAATTCATAAAGACACCTTATTTTATTTTGGTGTTATTACACGTAATGGTATTCATGAAGTTGTTACGCATAATGATGTCTCAAATAGTAAGTTTGTCTATACTTGTGATACCAAAAGATTTTAAGTCTGTCATAAATAAATCATATCTATGGCATTGTCGTCTTGGTTACATAAACAATACTCGAATAGGAAAACTCAAATCGAACGGAATTTTGGAATTAACCGGCTCTGAGTCGTTTTGTTAGGTCATAATATTGTATCCAAGATTTATTAGGAAAAGTCAAAGATGTAAAGTCAACATGGTCAAAGTCTGTATAAGTTCTATGTTTGGTTTAAGTCTTTGTGTTTAGCTTTGTGGTATAAATAGGCTTTGTGCCTTGTAATTTTGTAAGGATCTTCATTGTAATACATAGACGTGTGATATATCAGACTAAGACTTTCTCTCTCTAGTTCTTGAATGTTAGATCTTGATTGAGAGTTTGCTTGATTTGAATTGGGAAATTTGCATTAACAATTGGTATCAGAGAAGTACCAAACATATTCAGAACAATTGAATCACAAAATTGGATTAATTTTATGAAAAGTTTCAAGAAATTCTCAAAAACGATCACTGTTGAAATTTTCTGAAAATTTGCATTTGTTTGTTCGTAAAAATGCTTAAAGGATGATCGAATTCTGTTTTAGAACAGTTTGTAGTCACAAAATTTCATGATTCAATCACTAGAATAGATCTATTTTTGGATTTTGTTCAAGTTTTCTTGAAAACCATTAGAACACTGCATCTTGATCTTTGCACTGTAAATTGTTATTTTCAGCTACTTTGATCTGTTAGAAAAGTGTTTAAAAGTGATTTTTGATCGTTGTGATACGATTTCAAAAATTAATTTGCAGGTTTGATTTGATTTGGATCGAGCTGTGGAACTCAGATTGCGAGTTCATAAAGAACACAGTCTGTTTCCATTGGAGCTTTCTGTGAATTTCAGTTTGTTAAATCTGCGAGTTCTATTGTTCCAATTGAAGTTCAATTTGTTGAGATCTGATTTCGATTCCAAATCATTCGATTTTAGTGATTCCAGACATGAAGTTGTGAATTTGCAGGTCCTGTGTTTTGCGCCAACACCATGAACTTTGCGCCAACAACATCAAATTCATACAATCTGCAAATTTGCCTTGCGCCAAAATCCATCTAATTTGCGCTAGTGAAGTAAAAAAAACTTGATTGGTTGGTAATCAAGTTAGTGGGACGGTGGATTATTAAATTTGATTTGCAACTTATTTGTTTGATTTGACAAGATCAATTCATCCTGTGGTGAGTTTAAATTTGATTGGCTATTAAAATTAGTGGGACGGTGATGCTGTAATTGAATTTGCGCCATCTTACTAAATTCCAATTGATTTGATTTGAGCGTTCCATTCCAATTGATTTGCGCCAGTTGATGTGCATGTTCTAGTTCCAATTGATCTGCATTGTTCAATTTCACTTGTCTTACGTGTTTGATGATTAAATACAACCTGCTAGTTGATGATTCTTAGTTTCATTCATTTGATACTTCATTTGATTTGTATTCTGAGAGTTCATGTTTATTCATTCTGCAAATTTCAGTTAACTTGATCTGTGAATTTTAAGTCAAAGTATTTTGCACATTTAACATTCATTTTGTTTTGCAGATTCTCAGTTCATATGATTTGAGAGAGTTTCTGCAGATTTCAATGCTTTGAGAGTTATAAAGATAGAAATTTTCTGAGAATTATTTTTCAAGTGGTGATCTGTTTTTGACTTGAAGTCAAAATTTCTGAATTGTTTGAGAACGATCATTCATATCAAGCTGATATTTCATTCAAGATGATAATTACACGTTCTTTTTGGAACAGGTTAAACACACCACAACTGTACAAAGGAGAATACAAAAAGTGGAAAGATAATTTTTTAAACTTTGTAGATAAACATGAGTTCGGTTACTATATCAGATTATCTTTGACTAAAGGAGAGATGAAATCTCAAATTCCAATGGAAGATTGTACTAAGGAACACGAGAAAAGATAGAGAGCTGATAATAATTCTCGAAATTTTATGATTCGTGAATTTTCTCTTTACATTTCTCGTGAAATTACTGATTAATTAAATATCTAGAATAAGACAGGAAAAGAGTTGTGGGATTGTATGGAATTGTAGATGTTAGGGACAACGGTTTTGTCTGAGCTAAAAGGAAATATTTCGGAGTTGGAAGCTAAAACTCAACAAGCAGTTTCTGTTGAAAGCTATGAGAAAAAGATTTCTGATTTGAAAGATGCTAATGCTGATCTTCAAAAGAGAATATCTGATTTGGAGAAAAAGCTTGCTAAAGACAAATATGATTTTGAGAATAAAAAGAAAGAGTTTGCTAAAAAGTTTTCAGAATTTTCCAAGAAAATTTTTGAAGAAAAGAAGACTGTTGAGCTTAAGTGTATAAAGCTTTCTCAGCAAATTTCTGATTTTGAGAAAGTGATTATTTTGGAAAGAGAAAAGTTTGACAAGAAGAAAAAGACAATTGAACAAAAGAACGTTGGATTCTTCAAAGAAATATCCGGCCAAAGAAAGGATGCTGAGAAGGGATTTGAAGAAGAGAGAAGCATGTTTGAGGCTAAGATCAAAAAGGTTACTGAGAAGCTATCTAAACTATCTGAAAGTGTGCTGAAAGAGAAGAAAACGAAGTCTGAATGCGAGACGAAGATTGACCTTCTCATCAAAGAAAGAGACAGCTTTGCTTCAAAGATTAAAGAGCTTGAAAAGACAGCTTCAAGTTCAATTCATAAAACTGTTTCTTCACAAAGGTCAGTTAAATCTTCTGATCAGATTCGTAGTACTAACCTTTTCTATGATAGAAATATAGATGGTTCAGGTACACATCAAAGAAGAAGGAGATACAATGAAAAAGAATTGGTCTGGAGAAAGAAACCAGTTGAAGATGAGAAGAAAGATGGGAAGAAAGCTGAGCTGAAAGGTAAGAAGTCATGTGTACATGTATATTATGTCAAGAAGAACAATGCGCGTAAAGGTAAACCTGATCATATCTACTCAAGAGATCAATTAATCAGGTTATCAGGTAAGAAATATTATTCTTCTTATTGTCGTACACATGATCATGTTCATAAAACAAATGATCATTTATGGTATGGTTCTTATTCCATTACCCCACAAGAACTGCAACTAACATTTCAGGACCCAAATACCAGTGGGTACCAAAAGCTAAATCTGTGTTGCAGGCACCCAAAGTTTAAGGGGGAGCATAGAACTTAGGCTTTTGAACAAAACAGTTCAAAACCCGGTCTTAAATGTCAAGACGAAGGCTTCTAAGTAAATCAGCTTAGAACCCGTTCTTCAACGGAGTTTGACTTCTAAACACAACAGTTTAGGACTCGTACTTAAGTGATCAAAAGACCTTACTCCTGTATTTTGCATCCGATAAGATACGACGGTCTACAATTCACAAGGGAGTTGTATCTGACCTCTATCATGTGCTTTTTCATTGATAATATATTTGGAAGATATGATGGTCTACAATTCAAAAGGGAGTTGTATTTGTTAAGTCTATTTTAAATAGTAATCAATGTATTTATTAACCTTGGTCTTAACTGTGTTTAGTTTGCTTATCTGTATTGGTTTAGGCCTTGGGGTATTTAAGTCCCTTAGGTGCTTTGTCTTTGTAACTTTGGAGCTCATTTTGAATACAGATTACATTTGGCGCATTCTTACTATCTCTCTCTACTTTCTCTCTCTACTTTCTCTTTCTAAGATTTGGTGATTTTGGGATTATCAATTGGTATCAGAGCCATCCTAAATCTGATAGGATTGAGAGAAACGCTTTTAGATTCTGAATTTGTAGTTAAATCAGAAAATTTGATCGATTTTCTTGATTTTTTCAAGAAAATCTCGTTTTTTGATTTTTCATCAAATTCAGACTGATTTCTGATTGAATTTTGTTGTAAATTGGTTTGCTGAATTCGATTTTGATAGTGGAACACTTTTAATTCACATCATTTTGCAAGAAAACCATTGTTTGATCTTCAATTTTGAAAATTTTCAAGAATTTGGAAAAGTTCGGTTTACGTTCTGTTAATTTCACAAATACTCGTTTTTGTGGTTTTTGATCGATTTGATTGTTTGAAAGTATCTAGAAAACAGTTTTCGAACACTTATGTGTGAAAAGGTTTTTTCAATTTCATGGTTAAAATCGATTTTGGAAGTTTTTCTGGATTTTCTACGATTTTGCGCCAGATCTAACTTTTGCATCAGTTCTTCAGGTTTTGCGCGAATTCATCTGGATTTTGCGCGAGTTCTTCCAGATCATCAAGTATTGTGCGTTTCTTCAGGTTTTCTTCACGAGAAGTTCAGCTTTTCGTCTTTGGTTCATCACGCAAAGTAATCTTTGCGTCACCCTTACATCGCGCAAATTAAAGTTTGTGCCATCCTCATTTCTCGAAATGTCCAAGTTCTCTTCATCAAAATATTTTTGTGCCATCTGTCTCAAGAAAAGTTCAGTTCAGAGCAAGTAAGTGAGCTTTTGCGCTACAAACATCTCACGAAAAGTTACATTTGCGTCACCAACATCTTGCGTAAAGTCTGTTTTGCGCCATCATCGCTTCGCGCATAT
Source organism: Arctium minus (assembly GCA_954870635.1). NCBI lineage: Eukaryota > Viridiplantae > Streptophyta > Magnoliopsida > Asterales > Asteraceae > Arctium > Arctium minus. The sequence continues at coordinate 112,854,239 of OX941080.1, read as the reverse complement.
CTTAGTTTGCTCCATCAACGAGTCACGCAAATCTCTTTTGCGCGACCTTCTGCTCACGCAGACCTTCAGTTTGCGCCAATCTTTCTGTTTCCGGACTTGGAATAATTCTGAACTTTCTGACTTTGTACTTTTGTCAAGATGTCTCTACAAGCTCAGTTTTACAAGAACGACATAATGATGTCTTTGGGATCAGATACTCGCCCTCCAGTTCTGATAAATGAAAATGAATTTCAGCAATGGCAAGACAAATTCATCAATTTCATAGAGCGACAACCTAATGGTGACAATATGATGAAGTCTCTTACTAAAGGACCAATGGTAAAGCCGATGAAAGAAATTCCCGCAATTGGAAACATACCGGCTACGAGGGTTGAGAAGCTTATAAGTGAGTATGATGCTGACGAGGCTTTGCGACATCAAGCAGATAGTCAAGCAAAGTCTAATCTGATTCTCGCACTGCCAAATTCCATTTATAACCGAATTGACTGTTTCAAGCATAATCCGAAGCTAATGTGGACTCAGCTGGAAAAGATAATGCTTGGATCAGTAGTTGCCACTTAACTCCGTCAGACTCGATACATGAACAACTTTGAGGAGTCTAAGGCAAAATATGGAGAGAGTCTGAAAAGTGTGTTTGACAGATTTTGGGCAGTGATCAATGATTTGTACAAGATAAAGGTGACAAAAACTGAACTGGAAGCCAATCTAAAATTCTTAAATGCTCTTCAACCAGAATGGAGCAAATCTTGTCATCGAATGAGGAATGATGTCAGGATTTCCACAATGCCAATTCAGGAACTTTATGAAATCTTGATGACTGATGAGAACATGGTACTGGAAAAGAAAGCAAAGATTGATAAGAAAAACAAGCCGAAGTCAGTGGATCCGATTGGTCTTCTAGCTAGTCAGTTAGCCGAACAAGCATTATCTAAGAATGCTTATGATGGGTCAACTGATGACGGTGGTGAGGCTTTGGAAAAGGCTATGATCCTCCTCTCTCAACATTATCAAAGAAGTTCCAACACCGATCATGATCAAACAACCTCCGCTTCACTTCCGGTTCAAAGAAAGTGGAACCCGGTGCTCCCTCAAAGCCATATATGCCAAAGTGTGAACCTGCTAAAGTGACTGAGCCGAAAAAGGAAGATAAGAAGGTTATGAACTACTTCAATTGTGGAAAACCCGGACACATAGCAAAGGAGTCTCGAGTAAAGGTTGTCAAAGATTCTGCGTTTTACAGGAAAAAGTTGGAACTGGCAGAAAAGAGAGAAAATGGAACAATTCTGTTAGCTGAAGAGGAATACTGGCTTGATCACTCATACAATGAAGCTGAGAATGAGGAAACAACTGCCATGTGTTTCATTGGGGATGATAAGAGTGATGATGAAGATGAGGACACCTCTACTGATGAATCTGAGGTACCTACTGTGTTTGATTACAACTTTATTTTCTCTCAAATGAACGTGATAATAACTACTTTACATGACTTACGTTCAAAGTTCTTATTTGAAAAGCAAACTAATCAAGAAAAATCTGTCATGATTGAAAAAATTGAAAATATCATTGAAAGATGAAAAATTTATCTTGACAGATACAAAAGAAAAGTTTCAAAAGAAATTGGATGAATTAGAAAAGTTAAATAAGACTAATCTTGATTCTTTGACTGAATTGACCAAATTAAATCAAGATTTTTCTGATAAAATAATTGTTTTAGCAGGAAAATTATATAAGAGAGAACAAACTGAGCAAACCATATATATGAATAAACCAAGGAGTGATGAGGCAATAAAAGAAATACGGGGTCTTTGTTTTGAAAATCCACATTGTTTAAACAATGTTATATCAAAAACCCCCACTTTATATAATTTCGATTATCTAAATCTTGCAAAATATGCTCTTCAATTTAAAATTGAGTGGATGAATGAAAAGCAAGAATTAGAAATTGAAAATCAGAAAAGAATGAACAACAAGAAAATGGAGATACCATTTGTTTATACTCGTGAAAATGCCAAATATTTTCCTGAAAATTCAAAGAAGTCCAGAAAATCTCAAAATGTTTTAAATGTCAATTCTTCCATTAAATCTTCATTATCAAATGATTATTTTGATATATATGCCAATAGCACTAATAAGGAAAATATATCTCCGGTTTCTTATGATTCTAAGAGATATATTCCCCCATTAGTGTTAGAGGGTAAAATCAATGATCTTGAAGATAAAATGGAAGAACAAAGTCTTCAAAATGATTTTGAAAATGGTTTATTTCTTTTTCTCATGAAATCAAGTTTTGAAGACAAAATCATTTCTCAAAAACAAGACTTTGATGACAAAATAAATTATGGATTTTCTAACGATTCTAAGGAAAATACTCACAAAGTACAAACAAGTGAATGTTTGCGCCATCCACAGGTAGAGCAAACTGAAGGTTTGCGCCAGAGGTTGGTAGCGCAAAGTTCAGTATGCGCCACTAGTGGATCGCGCAAATCTTTTCTTAACTTGTGTGTTTCTGAAATCATGACTCCAAGGATAGTTCAACTTTGATGAATGCTCAGTTTGATTTCTTAGATAAAATTTCCTCTTCTAATTCAATTGTTGATGATTCTTTTATACTAAATGATCAGTTTTATAAATCAAAGCGTAAAAGAAGGAGGTCAAAGAAGAAAGATAATGTCATTTCTGAAAATTCTAATTCTTCTGATTCTACTGTTTCAGATCGGACTTTGAACAAGTCAACAAGGCAGATATGGAGAGTCAAGAAGAAATCAACATAATCTGACACTTTAGAGGAGAAATGTGTAGATTGTCTTTGTAAATCGGATACATTTGCATTTTGTAATACAAACACAAAATATTCAATAAATAAAATGATTCAAATTGCAAAGAATGTCTCATGTTACTCTTCTAGTTCTGATTCAGATGATTGTGATTTTTCTTCCATAGATGATTGTGTTCAATTTTTTTCTAAAAAGAGAGTTATGAATGTTACAAAGACAAAGCACCTAAGGGAATTAAATACCCCAAGGCCTAAACCAATACAGATAAGCAAACTAAACACAGTTAAGACCAAGGTTAATAAATACATTGATTACTATTTAAAATAGACTTAACAATCTCCCCCTTAGTAATCAATGGCGCTCTTCTCTTTGACGAAGTCGATTTAATCCAAGCAAAACTTCTAAGCGTCTTAGAGTTGAATGGAAGATCAACCTCTCATCAATGGTATTCAATGCTTTCTTGAGAAGTTAAATCTATTCATTCTCGATCTGAAACAATTCTCTTCTTGTCTCCAAAAATCTTCTTTTAGCGGCTTTTAAACGATGATCCAACTGTAGCTTGATCACTTTCAACGTTCCATCAGAGTAACGATTAATCTCTTCAAATCTTAGGAAGCAATTCTGACCAGAAGCATTCCTGTAAATGACTCCAAATGGATTATGAAGAATAGTGAATAAAGAATATGAGTCGATGTTCTGCAAGCTACGATCGAGTCTTTGAAGGTTTACCACAGGCTGAAAGCTTTCAGCAGCCATCTGAAAGTCAAAAACTCTGTAGAATCTGATTTGGCGTCGAATGAATCTTTTAATCACAAACAATGCTTGAGATACGTCTTCAGTTCTGTGATAAAGATTCCTGAAATGATCGTATAGAAACTTAACGTCATCAATAGATAGATCATTAAAGTCAGTCTCCGAGAAAGTATATAAGACGCAATCTCTTCTTTCCACTTCAAATACAGGATACCAGATATTAACAAACTTCTTTATCGTAATACTGATAACCCGTACTATCAGATGAGGAGAAGAAACGAGATGCTTTCCCCAGCGTTGGCATTTGATGAACATCAAGTATTCGTACTGATAATCTGCTGACTCTTTTTCAACACCAAGAATAGCATGTATGTTGATCTGTCTTCTTCTAGAAACAAAAATATTACTCTGAGAGTCTTCTATAAAATCATATCTTAGTCTTGAAGCCATATGTCATTCTTGTAGACTTCGTTGTCTCTGCTGTCTGGACAAAGCAAGACCTTCTTCTAGGATAAACGGAGGGATCATAGGATCAGAAGAAGAAATATCTGCCTGAGCTCTTGACGACTGACCAAATTCAAATGTACTTGAAGGAGAAGTGGTAGTCGGAGCTGTATCAACAACAGGACTAGAAGTAACTGGAGTAGTTTTAGGAATCTCATCTTGTGAAGGAAGGTCTCCGTACAAAGTGTTTGTGATTTCTTCATCCTTTGTGTCAAGAAAGAAATCATTATGTTCAGTATCAGATAATACAATAATATCCTCATACTCCTCTTCTTTCACTTTGCAAAGCTTTTCGTATCTGATGTCATCATCGTCATCTGAATTGATCTCTATGAAGTTTGCAAAGAAAGATCTCATGTCGTTTGCTGCTTCAGAATCATCTAATTCATTTGTCACTGTTGCAGTATCTGGATCAACATAAACGACTATCTGCAAGTTATTCTCGATATTTTGTTCAGATATATTCAACACATTAGACATAGCAGACAAATCAACACTTTCTATCATATTATTCACAAGATCTTCAACACTGCAATCTTGTACATTATCAACATTCATTTCTCTGTCAGCCACCTCTTCTTGAGTTTGATCTTCTCTAACTGAAGAACTTTCCACCCTTTGTCTCTTCGACATCTCCCCCTCATGACCTTGATGATCTGTATCATCTTGGTCATGTGTCCGTTTATGAGACAAACCTGCTTCAGTTATGCAACTCTGTTCGTGACGATCAAACCTATCAGATAAAACAGTTAAAGCTTGAGTCATGAGAGAGATGCCTTCTTTGATTTCAGAAAAATTTGTTCGAGCTTCAGATCTGAAGGAATTGAACTCCTCATACAACGCAGAAACCCTGTCAGGAGTAGAAGTAGAAGCCGGAGTTGATTGGAAATTCCGTAAGAGAGAGATCAAGTCTTTATGTTGTTGTTCTGGCGGCGACATAGAAAGAAGGCGAGCATATAGCATATCTGTCAACTCTGAAATCGGAAGATCTTGAACTGGAATGCTAGAAGTCACTGGAGAAACTGAAGTAGATACTTGAGGCATAAAAGTCGATGCAGAAATACCAGCTGTCTGTGTGAATGATGGAGGAGGAGGAATAGAAACGATCGCTGGAGCAGTAGTAGAATCTGTGGACGGTTCACGAATGACTACCCCAGTTGGTCTTCGGAAAGGAATCACTTCAGGAAGAACATCAGAATCGATTTCTATCATATTTCCTTTTAACAAAGCCTTCATCTTCTGGATTTGTTCATCCTTTTGAGCATCAAACCTTTCACTCATATGTTGAATGACCTCATTCACATATGTAAATTTCTCATTCGTGTCTTGTACTTCGACTGAAGAAGTGTCAACAGTAGGAGTATGTTCTGGCGAAGAGTGAGAAATTGCTGTATCTTGAACCCGATGCTGAGTTGTAGCATTTTCAAATGCTATATCGAGCTCATGAACTTGAATATTTGCAACTGCAGCATTAATCGGAACAAAATCTTCTTCAGACATAACATCTTCTTGAGTATGCACTTCTGGTTCCCTGAACCTCCTTTCATAAACATGAAGGCTAGGTTGATCACCATCATTATCATCATTGTTATCGTCATCTCCATCTTCAACATTACCAATATTAGTATTGACATCATCATCACCTTCAGCATCAGCAGTTTCATCATTAACTTCAGCATTAGCAACTCCAGCAGGCACATTACCAATCTGTTGATTCGCAACATCTGTTTCAATTTCTTGATCATCTTGAGCATCATGAGAAGGTTCAGCTTGTTCAGCTTCCAAAAACATATCATTTTCCAGACAATATTGAATTTTGCTGTCATCAGCAAATCAACATAATTTTCAATCAGAGCAAAAGGAATTGGCATCGAGAACTCGAAGGATTTCTTCTGTTTCTGAATAAATGTCATCTCAGAATCTGGTACTTGATTCCAAGAAAGACGACGAGGAATATCTGAATTACTTCGCAACATGCTTCGGACCATCAACTTCATATACCGAATGAAAGGGAGAAACTTCTGCTTCTTATGAGTCAACTTGTCTTGCACTCTCTAGGAAATTTCAGTCCAGAAAATATACGTGTAGTCGACATGCAAGTCATATACGATTGCATGGAATAATCTGAGATAATGCAGACTTGCATTGTCCGTTCCGGAATGTTTGGAAGTGAGACATCGATTAAGTACGGAGAACAAAGCATACCAAACCGGAGGAAAATTGGATTTGTCAAACTGACTGACTTTATCCAAATCACCAAGATAGCCCAGATTACGAATACCCTCTAGTACGTCTGATTCAAAAGGAAAGATGTTATAGGAAGTTTGACCTGGTCGGGAATTAGGTTCAGGAAGATCAAGAATAAGTCGAAGACGCTTGTAGGAAAGAAATGATTCAAACTGATCAGTGTGTAAGTCGAAGCGATGAGGACGGACTCGCTCATTCTTTGTAATTGTATGCCAGGCCTGTTGTAGATAAACCTCAGGAACATCGACACAATAAGTAAGAGCCGGAGCAAGAGGATGTCCTTTGAGAATCGCTCGGATTACCGGATGAATCTTAATCTTGTCAAAATCCACAAAGTAGTTGTTTGGCTTGTATGGCAAGATATAGAGCATAGTCGGAAAAACGTCATTCGGTGTTCGGCGTTGAGCAGAAAGGTTCGCCCCAACAGAAGGTACAAACGACATAGGCGTCTCGTGAGAAGCACGATCAGATGGATCATCTTGAAGTACATTCTCATCCTGAATCATTGGATCAGTGATGGTTTGAGAAGCCATGATAGTACCTATGAAACAGAAAAGAAGAAAATTAGACAAGGAAAGTAAAATTGAAAAAACACAAAAAAAATAATAAATTTGCCTAAGTCAAGTTTGCGCGACAAGAGAGAGACTCAAACTCAAGTTTGCGCTATGAACGAGTGGGGCAAAATAAGGTTTGCGCGACACACTATTAACGCAAAACAAAGTTTGCGTATCAAGTACATGGCGCAAAATGAAGTTTGCGAGATGCACTTGTGAAGTAAACTTGCCTTAGAAAAAAAATTTATGAACAAACAAAGCACAATGAAGGTTTGCGTGACACGAAGGTAGCGCAAAAGAAACTTTGCGTGACCAACAGGTAGTGCAAAAGTATCTTTGAGCGACCAATGTGTATCGCAATTCTACACAAGAAGAAGCTATAAAACGGATTTACATTTCAAGTATGTAGCGCAAAACTAAGTTTGCGTTACCAACTTATAGCGCAAAACTAAGTTTGCGTTACATGAAGGTGGCGCAAACTTAAGTTTGCGCGATGTACTTGATTCATGCAAAACCCTATAAAACTTGAGAAAAACGCGAGTTCATCTGAGATTTTCAAAATTTCAAAGAAAAACGATTTTAAAACAAAATGAGTGTTCGAAAAACAGAAATGAACAATTAAAAGCTCATTTTGACCAAAATTATACAGATTAAAATCATTATACAACACAAACATTTGAAAATTTTGAAAAACCCAGATGAAAAGTCACAACCAAGCAAACACAAAATCAAAGCAAAAAATAACAAGATGAAGATTGAAAACACATACCTGAAGTTCGAAATCAGTAACTAAAACAAACCCAACAATCAATTTGAACAAAGAAGATCGATCTGAATGAAGAAGAAGATGAACAGTTGCAAACAAATCGCACAGTAAGAAACAATGAAATCAAAAACACGAATATGAACAATGCTACACTAAAAATAACCACAAATCAAATACAAAAAGAAATAGAAAACATACCCAATCGATGAACAATCCTGAAATCAAAGAAAGAGAAATCGACAGAGAGAGGGAAAATGAGGCGATAGACAGAGTTCAAACAAAGAGAAATGAATCAAGAAAAAGAAATATGAACAGTACCTGAGCTATTTATACTAAAAAAATATTAAAAAAATAACACAAAAAAAAAATACAACATAAAGCATATAAAAAAAATTGTACCTGGAAAGCTCTTTTACTCCCCCTACACAAATGCACTAAATAAAACAAATCAGATTAGCATTTACATAGAAATATCAAAAAACTTACCTGATGAACTGCATATCTGAACTTTAACCATTTTATTAGATATGAACCTGATCAATTTATCCACTCCCCCTTAAAAACAGAATGTTGTCAAATTCTCATTCAAATGTTCTCTCCCCCTTGAAATAAGCACGTACCAATTTACAAAGATATGGATACACAAACATATATACATCAGTGTAAAAAGAAAAATATACTGAATATAAATTTTGAAACAACTGAACATATAAAATTTTAAACACTAAACAAATTAAATTTTACTCAGTAAAATATCACAGATTTATCAATCAGTTGAAATCAATTATGTGTTGTTGGATACGGATACAAGTTTCATTGCATATCAAGTTAAGACATGTTCAGTTTCAAAAACTTCTAGCAATCTATTCAGTGTGCTCGTATGCGAACTTCGATTAGCATCAAGAAAATGCATTTCTAAAAATATAATAGAGAACTTTGCATGTACTCACACTAAGCCATCAAGAATTAAGACTTTCACAAATTTATAGGTTTATCGCTACTCAAACATATCACCAAGTATCAAGAGATGTGTGCTCATTGGCATCTTCTAGCATTGTGCACATTGGCATCTTCACATGAGTGTGCTCTTTGGCATCTTTTAAGCTTGTGCACATTGGCATCTTTTAATCAAAAAGTTTGGTAATTAAAGAACATGTCGTAAACGTAACTTTCTATCTGACCCTATTGCAGGATTTGGGTCAGCCGCTCCAAGACCAGTTGGCCTTAGGGGACTAGGTGTCAAGCACCCCTTAGAAATTACCTTCCCAGATCAGAATGGCTACATCGACACGTCCTAAACCCATTCATACCAGTAGAACATGACTTTCGATCTGGTTCTATAGAAGGATTTGGGTTCGATCACTTCCAGACCAATTGACCTTAGGGGACCAGATGACAAGCATCCCACGTAACTTACTTTCCCAAACCAGAAAGGCCACAGGTACAAACTTTTAGACTTAGAGATTTCTGTATTTTATATATATAAAATGCATCTCAATCACTCAGTTCTACATCTAAGTGCTTAGCCCATATTTTCATTACGATCCATAATTCAGACCTTTTAGGATTTCCAAGCATTGTAAACTATAAATATTCCGAATCACATATCTTCAAAGCAGAATGCAAAAGCTTCAAACATGTTGCTGACCTTACGATTTTAGTAAGACTTGAAAGTTGAACATATAAAACTTCAATATAAACAAAGTAACTTGAAAATTTATCCTTGACACACATTTTATTCAAAAGAAAAAAAACCTGTAAAGCTTTTACTTTATAGAATAAAATTTGTAAAGATTTAAACTTTTAAATTCAACATGCCGAGTTTTGAAAGCAAAAAATTAAAACGTTTTTCATCTAAAGATTTTGTAAAAATATCAGCAAGTTGATATTCAGTTGGAACAAAATATAATTCAATAGTACCTTCTTCCACATGATGCTTTATGAAGTGGTACCTCATTTCTATGTGTTTGGTCTTTGTATGCTGGACCGGATTAACTGATATCGCGATTGCGGATTTGCTGTCACAATAGATAGGAACAGTTTTGTACAACATCCCGTAGTCCCGAAGTTGTGTCTTCATCCATAGCACTTGAGCGCAACAACTAGCTGCGACAACGTATTCTGCTTCTGCAGTTGATATAGAAACACAGTTCTGCTTTTTCGACGCCCAACTTATCAGTCTATCACCAAGAAATTGAAGGTGACCTGAAGTGCTTTTCCGGTCCAATTGATTTCCACCAAAATTTGCATCAGAATAAGCAATTAGATTATAATCAGAACTCTTAGGATACCACCAACCTAAATACGGAGTTCCTTTGATGTAACGAAATATTCGCTTGACTGCTAAGAGATGCGATTACTTTGGCTTTGCTTGAAATCTGGCACATAAGCAGGTAGAGAACATGATATCCGGCCGACTCCCAGGATGTCAAAAACATCCACAACTTTTCCATCCGGATCGAGTCTAATTTTAGCACCATGAGCAATAGACGTGCCAATTGAAGAAGATTTGTCCATCTTGAATTTCTTCAGGATGTCAAAAACGTACTTCGATTGGTTAATAAAGATTCCATCTGGAAGCTGTTTCACTTGTAAGCCGAGGAAGAATATAATTTCTCCCATCATGCTCATTTGAAACCTGGAGGTCATGAGATCAGAAAACCAAGTACATAAAGATTTATTAGTCGCACCAAATATAATATCATCTACGTATATTTGAACTAAGCAGATATCCAAGTTATAATGATAAATAAAAAAAGTGGTATCTATGGACCCTTTGGTAAACCCGAATTTGATCAAAAAGGCTGACAACCCATCATACCACGCCCTTGGTGCTTGTTTCAAGCCATACAGTGCTTTATCAAGAAAGTATACGTGATCAGGATAATCTTTGTCAACAAATCCCTCTGGTTGAGAAACGTAAACTTCTTCTTTCAGTTTCCCGTTGGGAAAAGTTGTCTTTACATCCATCTGAAACACGGTGAAATTTCGATAAGCAGCAAAAGCGAGAAACATTCGAGTAGCTTCTAATCTTACAACCGACGCGAAAGTTTCATCGTAGTCGATTCCTTCTTCTTGTCGATAACCCTTGGCAACCAATCGAGTTTGTTACGAATGACGATACCATCTTTATCTTTCTTGCTCTTGAATATCCACTTTGTGCCAATAATGCTTTTTCCTTTTGGCCTTGGAACAAGTCTCCAAACTTTTAGCGCGTCAAATTGATTGAGTTCCTCTTGCATCGCTATAATCCAATCCGGATCCTCCAACGCTTCAGATACTTTGGTTGGTTCAATCTTGCTTAGAAAGCAAGTGAATAGACATTCATTTGGAGTTGCCGTCTTGGAACGAGAAGATACGCTTGCTTGAGGATCACCAATAATCTGATGAATTGGATGAGATCTTGTCCATTTGGTGGTATGAGGAAGAGGATCAATAACTTCTTGAACAACTTCTAATTGTAGAGAGAGAGCTTCAGTTACATCTATGTCAGATGAGGAGATAAAAACTGTTTGAACTGGAGGAGGAGGTAATTCAACAACATTTGATTCAGACTCTGGAATTGCGGGTTGAATATCAGCAGTTTGTTCTTCTTCTTGAGCTGGTTCTGTTTGAGCAGATTGTTCTTGAACAGGTGCTTCTCGAACAAATTCAGTATTGACTTGTTCAGGTTCTGATTGAGCTGGATGAAGTTCAGAAGGAATGTTTTGAGATTCAGAAGGTACTGGAACAACATCAGTTTCAGAGATAGATGCAACAGAATTGGAAGTATATGCGCTCATAGATTCCTGATTCAAAACATTTGAAACATTTTCAGTGTTAGATTTAGGAACATCATCATAAAAATGCTCACACAGAAAATCAAGATCAGTAAGATTAAGCAAGGAAGAAGATGGATCCTGATTTGTCTGTTGTAGTGCAGGTTCTGAACTGTTTTGTCCAGAAACTAAATTCCCTGTAATTGCGGGTTCTGAACCTGATTGGCCAGAAACCAAATCTGCAGCTTCATCAAATTTGACATTAACACTCTCTATTACTTTTCTGTTTGAAGTAAGAAAGACTCGGTAAGCTGTTGAAGTAGAGGAATAACCAAGAAAAATACCCTCATCTGCCTTTGGACTAAACTTGTTCAGATTTTCGCGGTCATTCAGAACATAACACTTACACCCAAAAGATTTGAAATATTTGACATTCGGTTTGATACCATTCATAAGCTAATATAGAGGTTTTTTGAATCTTCGATGTAGAATGGATCTGTTCTAAGTATGACATGCCGTAGAAACCTCTTCAGCCCAATGAGACAAAGGAAGACCGGAATATGCAAGCATTGATCTGGCAGCCTCGACAAGCGTTCTATTTCTTCATTCAACAACCCCATTTTGTTGTGGTGTTCGAGCAGCAGAAAATTGTTGTTGAATGCCTTGATCTTCGTAGAATACTTGAAGAGTACTATTCTTGAATTATGTGCCATTGTCTGTTCTGACAACTTTGACTGCCTTTTGCTTGTTGGTCTGAATCGTTTTGATGAGGTTGATGAGTATGTCGGGAGTTTCATCTTTGGACTTGAGAAACTTAACCCATGTATAGCATGAATAATCATCAACAACTACCAAAACATATCTTTTCTTTCCGATACTCTTTGTCTTCATCAGTCCACAGAAGTCAACATGTAGAATATCAAGTATGTCCGAAGTGCAAGCCTCGGGTTTTGGCTTATGCGAAACTTTCTTCATCTTTCTCTTCTCACAGTCTTGACAGAGGTGATCTTTCTGAAATCGGAGTACTGGGAGACCTTGAACTGAATCATTCTTGACAAGGCGATCCATGTATTTAAAGTTGAGATGAGCTAGTCGTCGGTGCCAAATCCAGCTTTCATGAACAGAGGATTTAGATAACAAGAAGATATCTGATGGAATTTTAACCTTGGAAAGATCAATAGTGTATAAATTTGATCTTCTCTTTCTGACAAGTAAATCTCGGCCACTGTCATTCTTTACTGCATCTCGTTTGGATTTGAAGCTGACTTCAAGATCTTTGTCGCAAAATTGCCCGATGCTGAATAAATTATGGCTAAGACCTTCAACATAGCTAACCCGCTTGACAGTTATATTCCCTTGCACAAGATCACCATAGCCTAAAATAGGAGCAGTCTCGCAATTTCTAAACTTAACACGACCGCAACATTTTTCTTTAAAATTTGAAAGTACTGATTTGTTGCCCGTCATGTGTTTGGAACACCCCGAATCCAGAAAGTACATAGATTTAGGTACCCATATGCTTATGGGTCCCTTCTTGTTAGTCCTTTGCCTGTTATTTTTCATAGTTACTATCATGGCTTCTCAAACCATCACTGATCCAATGATTCAGGATGAGAATGTACTCCAAGATGATCCATGTACTCCAAGATGATCCATCTGATCGTGATCGACTTCGTCAAAGAGAAGAGCGCCATTGATTACTAAGGGGGAGATTGTTAAGTGTATTTTAAATAGTAATCAATGTATTTATTAACCTTGGTCTTAACTGTGTTTAGTTTGCTTATCTGTATTGGTTTAGGCCTTGGGGTATTTAAGTCCCTTAGGTGCTTTGTCTTTGTAACTTTGGAGCTCATTTTGAATACAGATTACATTTGGCGCATTCTTACTATCTCTCTCTAAGATTTGGTGATTTTGGGATTATCAATATTTGATCTCTATCTTGTGCTTTTTCACTGACATATTTTAGATGCATAATTTATAGGGGGAGTAAAGGTGATGGCTTTTGATTACAACAGATCAGGACCCGTTCTTTAATGATTCAGATAAGGATATTTTGCTAATATCTAGGGGGAGCTTAATAGATTTAAATCATGCTATCATGATTTGAGGGGGAGCTTAAAGGTAAATATCTTCTAATCCTAGATCTCTGATTGTTTGAAAGAAGAACAACTTTCAAGCATGAAAAATGTTTTCTGAAATGTTCAAACCACTTCTGGTTCTCAAAAGATTTCATGAATTTGGAAGTGTGAATTTTAAATGTTTTTCAATTTTGAGCTTTAATGTTTAACTGATCGTGTGTTTTCAAAGATCAATACTTGCGTATTATCTTGTCTTTATACTGTAAAGTATTAATACAGAACGGTTCAGTACTTCATTTGAATTTGTTATTACCATGTCTCATAATGAAACAATTTTTCGATGGCAATACCCCTGTTTGCTTTCAAATGTTATTGAGCATCATTCATCATTTCTAATCTTGTGCTTTCATTGCTAAATTGTTTATATTCGTTCATATAAACAAACCATCCAATTCTTTGATACCCTAACCATTTCATTTGATCTGATTGATACATTGTCAGATTCTCAAAACAATTCTCTTGATTTCATTTCATTCATTCAATATCTTTGTTTTGAGAAATCTTCAAAGTACAATTGCTCAAATCTCATGAGCATACAGTTTGACAGTGTTATCATATACTTTGTACTTAACTTTTCAGTTAAACTGTTGAGCAACCATTCTTTATAGGACTTACATGGGATTCGTGTGTGAACTTAAACAGAACTTCCATGGATTCACGTAAACCTGTGTTTCCTACCCAGGAACTAATACTAGAGTGATTGAGGGGTGAGGGGTCATAAATCAAAGAGTGGGGGAGATAACTCATCTGGTTGAGTTTTTCTCATTGTGTGGAGCGGTAAAATGGAAATGAGAGTTTGGTTAGAAGTGAGCTAAATGTTAAAAAGAAAGAGGGTGTGAGAACAGAGTTAAAAAGAATATCAGAACTCTGCACCAACCACTTTCTGAGCCGGGCAGCCACATCTACTGATTGGTTCACATTCTTTGGTGACCATAATTGAAAAAGGCAGTGAGCCCATGGCAACTCTTGCAATTACCCCACCAGCCACTCATTTCTTTCTTAACAAAGAAATGTTTCATTTTCATTGGGGACGCAGCACATATGCCATCTGATCTTCACTCGGAAGATTTAGATATTGAACAACAAGGAAAGTTGTCCCACCTTCGCACCTCTTTCATGCACATTGAGTCCGTGTAATATCTGTTGCTGTCTCAACAGTTTACACAATTTGAGCTTGATCAAGCTAAGTAGCTTCAATCACTCTACACTTTCACGAGCACACAAGGAAAAAGTTTTCTTGTCATAACATTCATAGAAAATTCCTTTGTGGTTTTTTGATGATTGAATGGAAGCCCTAGGGAGTGATCATTACAAAAACTCCTTTCCAATGTACATTCGTTGTACAAAGTGGCTCTGTGCTACTTACAGGCATATTAACTGTTTCATATGTTGATTCAGGGTTACATTGTTCATTATGTCTGAATTTGAAAAGATTCGGATATATACATTTCATGAATTGACGGAAAATCAGTTCAAAGGGTGGAGAATGTCAAATTATTATGAAGGGCAGATTGTTAGACATTACAAAGGGGGAAATCAAAGAAAGTGTTGAGATTGAGGAAGTTTTGATGATCATGATGCTCACAATCATCAAAAAGGGGGAGAAATACAAAGTTCAATTTCAAAGTCAGAAATTCAGAAAGTTCAATTTATTCAAGATTGGTGAAAAGAATTCATTCCGAGATGATTCAAATTCTGAATAAAGATGATTTGAGAAAGTTCCGAAGATGATTCAAAGATAAATAAAGTTTTTGAAAGTTTGTTTTCCGAAGATGGTTCAGAGATCACAAGAGATGAAGATACAATATCAGAGATTCCTCAAAGTTGTTTCAAAGTTTAAAGATAAAGTTTTCAAAGATGTTTCAAACTTCAAAGTTTCAAAGGAGTTTCAAGAATTCTGTTTCCTGTTCAAGACATGTTGACTTTCAAAGATGCAAAGTGAAAAAGACTTTTCAAGATTGTTCAAAGGCTGAAAGACTGAAGATTGTTAAAGCTTCAAAGATCAAAGTTGTCAGAGACAAAAGCTGAAGAATCAAGTGTTGAAGACTAGTGTCAAATTTTTATTAAATCTTGAATACAAAGGGGGAGATTGTAAGGTCATAATATTGTATGCAAGATTTATTAGGAAAAGTCAAAGATCTAAAGTCAACATGGTCAAAGTCTGTATAAGTTCTATGTTTGATTTAAGTCTTTGTGTTTAGCTTTGTGGTATAAATAGGCTTTGTGCCTTGTAATTTTGTAAGGATCTTCATTGTAATACATAGACGTGTGATATATCAGACTAAGACTTTCTCTCTCTAGTTCTTGAATGTTATATCTTGATTGAGAGTTTGCTTGATTTGAATTGGGAAATTTGCATTAACACGTTTGATGTATGTGTATCTTTCTTAAGTGGAAATATGAGTAAGCACCTTTCACTGAGAAAGGGGAAGGGCGAAGGATCTATTAGAACTTATACATACTGATGTATGTGGACCTTTTAGCACCATGTCAAGAGATGGTAAAAGCTACTTCATTACATTCACCGACGATTTCAATCGATATGGTTATGTCGACTTGATTAGACATAAGCATGAAGTTTTTGAAACGTTTACAGACGTCCATAATGAAGTAGAAAATCATCTAGGAAAACAATAAAGGCCATTCAATCTGATCGATGGGGTGAATATATGATCCAAGAATTTTTTGATCATCTAACGGGTTGTGGGATTATCTCACAGTTCATTCCACCTAGAACACCACAACATAATGGTACGTTTCAGAGGAGAAATTGAACTTTACTTGATATGGTTCGATCTATGATGAAACAAACTACCTTGATTCTATCCTTTTGGGGTTATGTTTTAGAGTCTGCATAACATATACTCAATATAGTCTTGACCAAGAAGCTGACTAAGACACCATACGAGTTATGTCATGGGCATGCTCCCACATTGTCTTACTTAAAGGTATAGGGTTGCAAAGCCCACGTACGACGTGAGACTTTTAGCAAACTAGAATCCAGGACTATCAAGTGTATTTTCATGGGGTATCCTAAATAAATTATGGGATACTATTTCTACAACCCAACCGTAAACAATGTTTTTGTTGCTGGGGTGCTGAATTTTTAGAGAGAAATCTCTTATTACAAAAAGCAAGTTGGAGCAATGTAGATATCGAAGAGATTGGAGGACCAAAAGATACACCACCTTCTGAAGGCAATAGTGAACAAATTGTTGAACTTGATCACTCGTTTGCTGAGGCACAA
Organism: Arctium minus; assembly: GCA_954870635.1. Lineage (NCBI taxonomy): Eukaryota > Viridiplantae > Streptophyta > Magnoliopsida > Asterales > Asteraceae > Arctium > Arctium minus. Next base: position 112,837,498 of record OX941080.1, on the reverse strand, counting down.
CAAGAAATACCTGTCATTCGCAGATTTGGTAGGCTTTCTCAATAATCCGAGAGATATAGATTTCTTATGACTACTGAGAAAGCTGAACTATGGGATCATTGTGAACCTGGTAGCTACAGAGAGGCTATATCAGATTCTGAATCCAACAAGTGGCTTGAAGCCATGAATGAAAAGATGCAATATATGAAAGACAACTAAGTTTGGAACTTAGTTGATCTTCCACCTGATAAGAAGTCTATTGGGTGTAAATGGGTTTTCATGAAGAAACCGACATGGATGGAAATGTACACACCTTTAAAGCTCGTCTCATGATGAAAGGTTTCACACAAACTCATGGTATTGACTATGAAGAAACCTTGCCTCATGTGACCAGAGTTAAAGTTATTAAAATACTTATTGCCATAGTTGCGTACTATAATTATGAGATATGGCAAATGGATGTCAAAACAACCTCTCTGAATGGTCACCTGAGAAAAGACGTATATATGGTGCAACCAGAAGGGTTTGTGAACCCAATGTACCCTAAAAGAGTGTGTAAGCTTCAAAAATCTATTTCTGGATTAAATCAAACATCTTGGAGGAGGAATCTTCTGTTTGATGAGAAAATCAAAGAGTATGGTTTTACTCAAAACCAAGATGAGCCTTGTGTTTTAGATAGTGGGAGCATTGTAGTCTTTCTGATTTGTATGTTTATGACATACTGCTCATCAGGAATAATATTCCAACCTTGCAGACGGTAAGTCTTGGCTTGGAAAAGGCTTTTCCATGAAAGATCTGGGAGAAGCAACATATTTTCTTGGGACCAGGATCTGTATGGATAGATCGAAGTGAATAATAGGTCTCCGTCAAAGTACATAAATTGACAACATTTTGAAATGGTTTTGGAGGAAACACTCCAAGTGTGGAGCCTTGCCAAAGCAACATGGTATTAACCTGAGCAAGTCTTAGTGCCCAACTACACCTGATGAGGTGAAACACATGAGTGGAATTCCTTATGCTTCTGCCATTGGATCCATTAGATGTGATGTCTCATATTCTTTGAGCATGACTAGTAGTTATCAACAGAATCCAAGTGAGGGTCACTTGACTACTGTAAAGAATATTCTAATGTAGATGTGAAGAACTACATGCATGTTCTATGTTTACAGGGGTTTGGATGAGGAACTCGATGTTAAGTGTTACACTAATGCAAGCTTCCAAATAGATTGAGAGGATTCTTGATCCCATTCAGGCTATGTCTTCATCATGAATGGAGGTGCAGTTGATTAGATAAGTTCAAAGTAGAGCACAGTGGCGCAATCTACAACAACATTAGAATACATTGCAGTCTAAGAGGCAAATCAAGAAGCTGTCTTGATCAGGAAGTTCATTATTGAACATGACATTGTACCAAGAATTGATAGACCAATAGACATATATTGTGACAATGTTTGTGATTTTCTACCTGCAAAGAAACCGGGAGTACATAAAGGCAGTCGACATATTATACAAAAATTTCATTATGTTCAAGAAGTTATCAGAACAAATGAGATCAATGTTCTGAAAGTCCATACAATTTAGAATCAAGTATATCTGTTTACAAAGCCCATGCCTCATCGTAAGCATGATTATCAAGCTAGAGGCAAAGGACTTCGTTTCGCTAGTAGCTTATTTGATTTGTAGATTTTAGCATTTGGATATTTGGAACATAAGCAGTTTTACTTTAAGTTCTGAATTGATATACTTGGTATGATTGTTTTAATCAAATACTATTGTGTTCTATATTTTAACATGTTTATTCAACGACTAGCTGCTAGTTATTCTAGACATTCATAATCGGTCATGTTACGAGAGTAATCATGAATGAAAACTAATGTGATTGCTGGTAATATTCATAGGGATGAATATATATCTTGTTGAGAGCTAGACTCACATGTGTTCACTGTTGGTGAATGCTGGATTGGCCTAACCTCAAGATGTGATTTCATGGATCGACGTCATTGGTGAATCTTGAAAATGATTGTGTGTGGATATCCTTAGACATGAGATATGTGTTTGCATTATAATGATTGTATCATTATATTTTAAGGGAGTCATACGTTGTTCTGAACAAGACAGCTAAAAAGGCTACTATTGGTCATAGTGTGAATCTCATGATAATCACATATTGTCAAGATGGGATTTGTTTCTCTACTAGCTGAGAGTATTATATCGCTGGGCCCCTTGATGAATTGACTAGATATGACCGTATGGACATACCCAAACAACATTGAAAGTTGGTCAATCTAGTTTGTTGATCGTATTCGAGTTGTAGATCAAGAAACCTAATAATGAACTAATATGAAGATGATTAGATACATGCCTCAAATTTAAACTAATATCAATAACAAAGGGACATAATATAAAAGATCATTGTGCAATTGTGTGTATATTTTGTAGAAACTGACATTAATATGTAGTTAAGGGCTTTGGCGTGTTGCTAGACGCTAAACGGATTCTATTTAGTTAATTGGCATTGCACCCTGTACAAGTGGGAGCCTGTTGGATTTATGTGCAAGGAGCAAGACTTTTCAGTATTAACTATATTGTTAATTACATATGAACCTCTACGTTCACACACAAAGAGCAATAAAGACATAAATTAAATAATATGCATATATATATATATATAAATGTGTGTGTGTGTGTGTGTGATATATATTATTCAATCAAAAGTGTAAAACTTTATTTCGGAATTATTTGGTTTATTAAGCCTAAATAATGTCTAGGAAATAAAGTAGGTAAATTAATTTAATCAATGTGATTAATTAATAATGGTTTTCTTATTTAAAAGAGCTTAAATAATGTTTATGGGTTTAATTATTTATTTAGTTGGATTAAATAAATATAAGGTATTTAAGGCCTAAATTAAGGAAAGCCCATAAATCTTGATATAAAAAGGAAATGATTAGGAGATTAGATTTTTAACCTAATCTCCTCCTCCGCCCTCTAAAATCGGCATCCCTTCTCCTCTCCTCTCCTACGATCGATGTTTTGTTCTAGGAACAAAAAGTTGATAGTTTTGATTGAAGAGCAGACAAGCATTCGATTAGTATTGCTCGTGTAGATACCTGTACAAGTGTTCTAAATCGAACCCTTGGTTCTACATCAACTCTTCATCGATTTAAGAAGTAAAAATCGAATTTTGATATTTTTAGTTTATCTTTTGGTTGATCATTTTTCTCAATTGGATCATGACTCCTGGAAATCCCTTTCATATATTTTGTACTTTTGATGCGCATTATTTTATGTTGTTTGATTAAAATTGTTTTTAAACGTACCTGAGATTTCCAACAGTAAGTATCGGATGTTGGTATTGGTAAGTGGTAGATGGTAGTGGTAGTAGTGGCAATGATGGTTATTGGTAGGGATGAGCAAAGACGGGTACCCGGCCAAAATACTCGGAACCGGAACCGGCGGTCCTTGGAATGAAGGAACCCGAACCGGAATCGTTTACATCGGGTCTTTATATTTGGGAACCGGTCCCGGATAGTTCCGGTTTCGGTATCGGGTACCCGTTGTCTATTTTTTTTTAAAATTTTATCATTCATATTATAAAAAAGTAATATTAATATACTACAAAGTCCCAACGTAAATAAATGCATACAACAAACGATGCTTTCAAAACAAATAAATATTACAATCGGTGCTTCCAAAACAATTAAATACTACAAACGATGCTTCCAAAACAAATAAATACTACAAATTGTGCTTCCTACACACTTCACGTCATTAGAATTAGTTGATGCAAATAAATACTACAAACGATGCTTCCCTAAAAGGTAATTTATTAAATTTTTATAAATTGATAAAATTTATTTTATTAGAAAAATAGCGTGTACCCGTCGGTTCCCGTTTCGGGTACCCAGCGGCCGGTTTCGGCATGTACCCAACAGTTAACGGTTCAAAAAGATGAAAACCGGAATTGGAACTGAACCCAAGTCCCGATCGGTTCCGTATTTTAGGAACCAGAACCAATCACATCAGTTCCTGTTCCGAAACCAACAGTTTCGAAGTGGTTTCGGTTCCAGAAGCGGGTACCTGCTTTCGATGCTCACCCCTAGTTATTGGTGGTTTGGTGGGTGGGAAGACTCTGATTGTGGTTGGTAATAGTTGTGGTTGGTGATATTGGTTGGTTGTCAAATATTAGCCTTGCATGTTGAAATTGGACGATCAATATAATTCTTTTTACCCTTTCTATCATTGTCCTATTGTGATAGTCTCAATTATGCAAGTGATCAAACATATTAATAACGAACTTCCACAAATCTCACTGTATTGATGAATGAAACAAGATTACAATTTTCTTTCTCTAAAGCTCTCTCTTTCTCTCTCTACAATAATTCTCAATTAAGTTTCTAATGACAAATTACAAAGGAAAATCTATTTATACTTAATGATTACAAAGACAAACTAAACTAACAATAAAGCTTTGAACGTGACTTTGACTTCAAGCTTGATGATCTTTTTTTTTGAAGTATATAATATTTATATACAACAAATTCAACAAATAAACTAACACACCCTCCTCACCTTTGGTGAGGTTTGAACCCTTGACCTCCTAGGAGGCCAAAGGCTCCGATACCGCAAGGCCAAAGGCCCTTTGGTTAAGCTTGATGATTTTGAAATACAACAAAATGTGTACTAACAATCTCCCCCTTTGGAATCAAGATCACTCTTCAAAAGATAAACTGATAATCTCCCCATTTGTATTAAATTGCTCTTCTTCAGTAGTCGAGATCACTCTTCAAGAAAAATTTCAGCATTAACAAACAATCTTCCTCTTTTTGAGACGAATACTGATAATAACTATCTCCCCTTTTGAAATAAACTCTTCTTTTGAACTGAATTCATACTATAACAATCTCCCCAAAGTCTGCAACAACCTCTTTCAATCTTCAGAAACATTCTCCCTATTTCTTAACTGATATTGTCTTCAGAAAAGAAATTATCTGCAACTTTAGCTTACTTTTCTCTTTCAAACATTCCTCAAAGTAAATTTTTGTGATCTTCAATAAACTTTCATAAATCTTGGAATCAATGCAATCTGAACTGTCTTTCGTTCTTTGAAACTGCTTTATCTATCTCTTGTCACACTCAGAAATTGCTTTTTCATTCTTTATCTTCTCCCACATAAATCATTTCATGATATTTTCTCCCCCGTTTTGATGAATGTGACTAGTAACATCATCAAAACATTGCAAGAAATGTCATCTTTCAATTTCTGACCAACATCCTCATCTAATCTTTCTTACTGAATATCTGAACCATCTGTCAATTCATAATGATTCTGAATCATTTCAAATTCAGAATTGAGTGGTAACCCTGAATCAACAAATGAATTAGTTAAAATGCTTGTAAGTAGCACGAAGCCACTAAGTACAACGGATGTACTTTATAAGGAGTTTTATTGATGATCACTCCCCAAGACTTCCATTCAGTTATCGAAAAACACAAGGTAATTCTATGAATGTTCCGATAGAAAAACAAATTTTCTGTGTGAATGTGCTTGTGTATGAAACAATTAGCAATATGTGTTATTCAGGCTCAAATTGTGTAAACTGTTGAGAGACAACAAGTTTCCCATGACTCAATATGCATGATCGAAGGTCGAAGGTGGGGAAAACTTCCTTCATTTTCAATATCCAAATCTTCCAAATGAAGATCAGATAGATTATATGCTGCATCCCCAGAAAAATTGAAACACTTCTTTGTTAAGAAAGAAATGAGTGGTGGGTAGGGTTAAAATCAAGAGTTGGCATGTGCTTACTGCCTGTTTCAATGATGGTCACCAACGATTTGTGAACCAATCAGTAATGTGGTTTACCTGCTCAGAAAGTAGTTTGGTGCAGAGTTCTCATATTCTTTTAACTTTGTTCTCACACCCTCTTTCTTTTTATCATTTTGTTCACTTCTAAACAAACTCTCTTTTCCATTTTACCTCTTAGGTCAATGAGAAAAAATCAACCCTTTGAGTTATCTCCCCCACTCTTTGATATTGACCCTCGCTTCTCGATCACTCAGGATAGCTTGTTGGGTGAAACACTAGTTATCGTGAATCCATAGATGTCTTTTAAAGTTCTGATACTGATCCCATGAAATTTGTCCTAATAGCATGATGATGAACAATTTAACTTGAACTGTTAAAGCTTGTAAATATGAATCACAATGTCAGTGAATGTATACTTAGTAACAATATCATGAATATTTTAGCATTTTGAACCTTGAAGATTTCTCACAACAAGTACATTTAATGAATGAATGAATACAAGAAACTTGTTTGAGAATCTGACAATATATTAGAAAGTTCAAATATGAATGATAAACATGAAAATCTTAGGTCATGAAAGATTGACAATTTTTTATATGAACAAATATAGACATTCATGAAAGAATCGTTTAGTTTTGAATGAATGTAACGCTCAACAAACATTGAAATTGAAATGGGGTGTATTACCATCGAAAATATGTTTCATTTTGAGACATGGTAATAACAAATATCAATAATAAAGTATGAACCAGTGTGTATGAATACTTGACAGTATATGGAAAAGATAATACACAAGTACGTATATTTGGAAACACATGGTCAATTAATCATTTAAGCTCATGTATAAAAACATTAAAAATCACACTTCCAAAATTCATAAAATCTTTTGGGAATCGAGAAGTGGTTTGAACGTTTAAGAAACTATGTTTTCATGTCTGAAAGTTATCCTTCTTTCAAACACTCAGAGATAAAGTTTAGAAAAAATATACCAAATATAGCATTGATAGTTCCCCCTGAAGTCATGATTAGTTGAATAAAATCATGTAAGCTCCCCCTCAAAGTCTGTAAAAAGTCGTCAAAATATCAAAGTCTTATTGAAAGAAAAACATTGAAAAACGAGTCCTGATCTGAATTGACAAGAAGTCATTATTTTCACTAAAGATTGAGTTCTAAACTGATGTGTTTAGAAGTCATCAACTCCCCCTGAAAATATGCATTCAGAAAAATATGTCAGTACAAATCATATACAAGATATCTAACTCCCCCTTGAAATATGATCATCTGTTGTTAGTACTTACTCCTCCTGAAATCATCAACAAACCTTCAGTGCAAATATCTTTCTGAATTAAAAGTAAAAATATGAAGAAAAATTATAAACCAAACTATACAACGCAAATACGGATTATGTAAAAATCATGTTTTATGATTCAACATGCCTAATTTTGAAATCAGAAAATTAAATCACTTTCATCTAACGTATTAGTGAAAAGATTAGCAAGCTGATAATCCATCTTTACAAAGTACAACATGATTGTACCTATTTCAACATGGTCTTTGATAAAGTGATATCTCACATCAATGTGATTTGTTTTAGTATGTTGGACAGGATTAGCAGATATAGCGATTGCGCTATTCAAATCACTGTAGATCAGGATCTTGTTAAATTGGAATCCATAGTCTCGAAGTTGTGTCCGCATCCACAATACTTGAGAACAGCAGCTGGAAACAACTACATATTCTGCTTCCACTGTTGAAGTGGATACACAAAGTTGTTTCTTTGATGCCCAACTAACGAGCTTGTCTCCCAAAAGTTTTAAGTTACCCGATGTACTCTTCCTGTCTAACATGCAACCCGCATGATCTGCATCTGAATATCCTGTCAGTTCCAATCCTGTATCTTTAGGATACCACAAACCAAGATCTACGGTGCCCTTCAGATATCTATAAATTCTTTTGACAACCGAAAGATGAGACTCTATAGGCTTGGCCTGATATCTCTCACACAAACATGTCGAGAACATAATATCAGGTTGACTTGCCGTTAAGTATATCAAAGAACCAATCATACCCCGATTGGTCTTTTGATTAACAACTTTTCCATTCAGGTCAGCTCCAATCTTAGTCCCTAGTGCCATCGGGGTGCAAATAGGTGTACAATTTTCCATTTTAAATTTCTTTAAAATGTCACAATTGTACTTAGCTTGATTTATTAAAATCCCCATAGAAAATTGTCGGACTTCTAATCTGAGAAAGAAATTCATCTCTCCCATCATTCTCATCTGAAAACATGACACAATTAAGGGAGAAAATTTCTTACTGTACTTAGGGTTTGTTGATCCAAAAATTATGTCATCAACATAAATTTGAATGGGAATAATATCACCTTCTTCTTTCTTAAAGAAGAGAGTAGTGTCAATCTTACCTTTCGAAAACCCTGACTTGACTAGAAACTTTGAAAGGACATCATACCATGCTCGATGGGCATATAATCCATAAAGGTCCTTGTCAAGAATATAGAAGTGATCTAGCTTCTCAGCACTGACAAACCCTTCTGGTTGAGAAACATACACTTCCTCCTTCAAGATGTCATTCAGAAATGTCGTTTTCACGTCCATCTGATAGACAGTAAAGTTCGTGTGTGCATCAAATGCGATAAACATTCTAATCGCCTCGATGCGTGCAACTGGAGCATATGTCTCATCGTAATCAATGACTTCCTCTTGCCGATATCCTTTAGCTACAAGTTGAACTTTGTTACGGACAGTTACACCATCTTCATCTTTCTTGTTTTTGAATACCCATTTAGTGCCAACGATTGTTTTTTCCTTCAGGTCTCGACACGAGTCGCCATACTTTCAGTGCTTCGAACTGATTAAGTTCTTCTTGCATGGATGCTATCCAGTCAGAATCTTCAAGCGCTTCAGATACCAGAGTAGGATCGATTTTGCTCAAGAAGGAATCATATAAGCACTCATTTGCTGTTGCAGACCTAGTTTGCACCGGTTTTGAAGGATCGCCGATAATCTATTGTACAGGATACTCTTTGGTCCACTTGTGAATGTGAGGGAGCAGAACATAGGTAGATTGATCATGTTGGTCATCTAAATTACCTTCATCTTGGGGTTCAGTTGAAGTTATAGGTGTAGAAGTTTTAGCTAGTTGAACATTTGTTTATTGTTGAATAGGCAATTCCACATACATCTTCCCCTTCTCACATGCATCACATAGACGTTCTTTTTCATATTTGAGCTTAGGTACTACTTTCACCGAATTTCCCTTCACCAACTTGTTTATGTATCTAAAGTTGAGGTGAGAAAGCCACCTATGCCATAACCAATTTTCTTGCATAGACTCTTTTGACAGTAGACACACAACATTTTATGTCTTCACATTGGACAAATTGATTGTGTATAATTTTGACTTTAGAGTGCTGACCAAGTTTATTTCACGTCTTCAGTCCGTACATAACATCTCTTGGCCTTGAACTTAACCTCAAGATCTTTGTCGCAAAACTATCCGGTGTTGAATAAATTGTGTCCTAGACCTTCAACATAACTCACCTTCTTTATCGTTACGTTCTCTTGAATTACATCTCCATATCCAAGTATCGGTGAAAAATGGTCATTCCCAAAACGCACATTGCCACAAAATTTCTCTGTATAATTAGATAAAATATCTTTTATCCCAGTCATATGCTTGGAACAACTTGATCCAAGTACCACATATGACGGGCCTGCACAAGAGAAATCAAGTAACAACAGGTTTAGATACCCACTTGTAAATGGGTCCTCTCTGGTTAGTCTTAGATTTTGGTGCCCAATGAAATTTGGGTCCTCTTTTCTTTCTAAAAATATTTGATCTAGGTGAATGATATATATGATAAAAACCAAACCAATTATCTGAAAAACAACGATCAACAAAATCATTCTGGCCATAAGTAGAACACTGAATTTTAGAATGAGATAATTGAATCAATTGCTTTATTGTATAAATCTTTCATGGAAGTGCAAGTTTTTGTTTATTCAAAGCAACTTGATCAACTATATCAGTACGTCTATCAACAGTCCTATTACAATCAAAGGCTAAAAATGATTTTGCCGATTCTTCATCTTTCTTTGGTGTCCATTCAAGCTTCACCTCAGATCTTTTATATCTCATTTATGAAACATAGGATTTATGCTTTCTAGAACATTGAGAATTCAGATTTTGCTTTTTCTTAGACTTACTAGTGTTGTTCCGTTTATGTGAGTGCTTCTTCTTTTTACCTTTAGCATAATAAGCACTTACAGGAACTGTGTCATCAACCTTAGTTGATGATTCACCAACTTCGAATACACTTGGTAACTCTTCAGAATTAACAACAAAGTTAGTATGATCTAGAAGTTTTGCATTAAAATCAAACTTATCTATACATTCATCAGAACATTCATCAGGATTTAAGAAATCAACTTCATCAAATAGATCATCATCATCTAAAGATTGAGATGCTTTGGAAGATTTTGGATACATGAAATCATTAAATTCTTTTTAACACTGTTTTTGATATGGCGTTTGTTCAAAATCTAATGGTTTAACAGTACAAAAAAGGTTTCCCATAAAAGCTTTGCAAGATGAAGCATCATAATCATTAGAACTGTTTTCACAAGCTCTTTCTGACTCTGATTTATCATCTGCTTTAAACTCAGATTTTGAATCGGTGTTCAATAAAACAGTAGAAAACACAATTTTCTCTAACTCAACCAAAGTTCTTTCATTTTCTAAAGTTTTCTCAAGCTGAGAAATTTTGCTTTATAAGATGAGAGGAGCAACATAAATTTTTGCTTGAACAGGTTTAGCCTCCATCTCTTCAGTAGAATAGATTTGAAAATAATCATTTGAAAGAAACTTTGGTTGATCAGAAAGATAACTCTTATTCAATTTGTCATAACAGAATGGTAGTTGCATTTTGAGTGTGTTTTTCCTGTTACTATCTTCTTTAGCTTCCACGTCTTCAGATGACTTTGTCCATCTGACTTTCAACTTAGGGTGTTTATCAGCCACTTGTAAAAAATTAAAATTATATAAAGCAGGTTGTTTTGAAATTCCTTTCTTCAAATAGCATAGGTTGTAATACCCAATTCCTCAATAAGCGTTGAAATAAGTAAATTCTTTCGGTTTATTTAGATGAATGGTTTGGTCAGTTTGGCCTCTAGCATAAATCTTTGCTTCCAAACCACTAATCTTTGCTTTCAAAGACTTGTTTTCAAATTTCAATTCTTTATATTTTCTAATAAACACTTTCTTCTCAAGTTTACACAAGTTGAACTTAGAATTTTCTTCAGATATTTGATTTTCAAGAAAAAATCTTTTGTTATTCAAAATTACTAGTATCATTGTTCAAAGATTCAACCAACATTGTTTTCCCAACAATATCTTTGTTGAGATCAAATATTGTTTGTCGCTTTTTCGCAACAACGCCTTTTTTCTTTTTAAGCTTAGATTGTAAATCTTGAAGCTCAACCATCGTGGATTCCATTTTCTTTAAGAAATCAAATTCAGTTAGGTCAGTTACCTCATCAGATGTGTTGTCATCGGATTCGTCATAGTTAACCTTCTTGTCCACCAGACACATATGAGCAACCTCATCTCTTTCACCCTCTGAATGTTCGATCAAGCCAATGATCATCTTCAGTCATAAGTGCTTTCCCAGCCTCCTTCTGCTTAGCAAACATCATATTATTCTTGTAATAATCAGAGTTTCGCACTTTCGGCTTTCGCCAGTCTTTGGCAAAGTGCCCAATCTTGCCACAGTTGTAGCATTTCACTGGCCCATCTGTTTTTTCTCCTCATACCTGTTTAAATACATCTTCACCTCTGGCTTTCTTTCCTCAAACTTCCTTTCTTCATACCTCTTCTTTCCTTCTACCCTTTCTTTGTACTCGTAGTTTCTAGATCCAGATGAGTATTGTTGAGCCTAAATGTTGTATTCAAGATTAAAAGGAATTTAATTGTAAATGTCTTGTAAAGTCAATGTTGTTAAAATTGAAATGAAGTCAAAATAGCTTAAGCCATGTTTAGTAAAAGGTGTTTAGTGCTTTGTAACTAGGAGGTATAAATAGTTTTTTGTAAAGCATTAGATTAGAGAGAGCTTTGATATTGTCATATTCTAGTGAGATGATTTTTAGTGAGAGAAAGCTCCATACGTTCATGTAAATCTAGTGAGAGAAAGTTCAAGATCTATGAATAACAATGAGATTTGTGATTGATTTCTTGTTTTAGATTGTGAATTTGGACTTATAAATTGGTATCAAAGCCTTGGGAGAAAGATTAGTGCACCAATTCGTCACAATTTCATCAAAATTTGAAGAAATCAGGGAAGTTTTATAATTTTTTTGTGTGTTCTACTTTTCAAAAATTCTCCTTGATTTTGTTGATTTCATGAAGATTTGATGAAAAATTGTGTTCATAGATTTTGTTTTTGTTATTTGTATAATTTTTGTTGATTGTTGTTCAAAGATTTCAAGAAAAATTGAAGAATTTGATCAAGATCGATATATCCTGTGTTCTTAAAACTTCTCAGTTATGTTCTTGATCTTCTCTGCAAATTAGACTTGTTTGATCCATTTTAGAGTTTAAATCTTCAAGTTTGCTGGTAGTTTACTGATTTCGATCTTAATTTTCAAAACTCAACATCTAAATCTTGTATTTGAGATATTTGCAGGACTTGACATTAGTTCATTGAGAAGAAAATGAAGAACTCTCAACCTTCATATTATCTGCAAGATCAATATGAATTTGAAGAGATTTGATAATTCATAATTTTATCTTAACTTGTCGATTCATCATTCATGTGTGTGTAAAACTTTTTCAGGAGGAAGAATAAAGTCAAAGAAGAGAGTTGATAGTTCTCGTAAGTTGCATGCTATAAAAGTAACTTCCTCAGAATTCGCAAGTTACTGTGACAATGACTTCGTAAGCTGAAGGAATCCGTATGAACAGAGGAACTCGTACGCTACTTCATGAACTTCTCGCATGACAACTGCTGCATACTGTATCAATCAAGCTCCAAACATGAAGGAATTCACAAGTGTTACTTCTCGTAAGCTGCATGGATTCTCAACTCGCATGCCACATCAAATCTTTCCATAAGCTTCCTGGAAACATGAAGAATCCGTAAGCTACTTGAAGGAAAAAGAACTCGCAGGTCACTATTTCTCAAAGAATCTGCAAGCTACTACACTTGAACTTCTTGTAAGTCCCTAGATTCATTTCTCAATATGAAGAAGTCGTAAGCCATACTTTGTGTAATCCAAACTTTTCGTTCACTGCATCTTGCATAAACCACATAATCTGTAAGCCATTGCAATCACTTCTCGCAAGGCTAACAAAATTTTTTCGTACGTTGCTTTTTATGGAAACCTTACTTCTCATATGCTACATCTCAAAGAATCCGTAAGTCATTATTTAAGTCACTTCTCGTATGCTACATCTTGCGAGAACCAGACTTCGAAGTTTTCGTGAAGAATTTCTGATTTTTTTTCTCTTCGTCGTGGTCTCGAGTGGGTCTTTATAAATGATCTTTTCAATCAATCCAAGTGTATCTAATCTGTTTGTTTGGTGATTTAGAACACATACCTACCTTCATATTCGAAATTCGTTCAGTTTTCATCGAGATATCGCAATTTGAAGGTTCGCTGGAGCATCGCCGGAAAAATGGGTTTGACCGGAAGTTAGTTTTAATTGATGTTTTTGATGTCCTTACTTCATAATTTTGTTTCTTTAATGATTTCTATCATTTTACAGGCCTTAAACGTTCATATTTGATCCAAAGAGACTCGTCGGAAATTAGCATTTCACTGGAATTCTTCATGTCGATATACTGTCCCATTTCGATTGTATGATGTTAGTGCACAAATATGTTGGATACAAGATCTTGAAGACTGGAAACGGAAAGTCAAACTCAAAATCTCAAGTCAAAACCCTTCAAGCTAAAGTCAAAGTCATTTGTAATAAAAGTCAAAGTGTAATGTGTTGTGAGTGTTTAGTGACATAAGTGTTTTCTAAATAGGTTTATGACTAATTGTATCAGATTAGAGAGTTATACGCAGACACAGATTCTAGAGAGAGAAAGTCATAAAGCATTTTGTATGAATTCTTGATTGGAATGGAAACAAAGTTTGTTTGATTGATTGATTGTCATATTGTCATCTTAATCGTAATTCTGAGATAAGAACTTTATCTTAGGAATTCACAATTGGTATCAGAGCAGAATTCAAATTGAAATCATTAAAGAAAATGGAGTTTCACACTGTTTGTTGAGTTTTTGATCGTATTTTTGAATTTTTGTGTGTAATAGTGTGATTAATTGAGTCGAGTGAGTTAGTATCATGTATTAGACAAATCTTGTATTGATTTGAAAAACTTTTACACTGTATTTTTCGATCAATTTTGAGTTTTTGTGATTTTTGAGTCGCACGAGTCGAAGGTACTGTGTTGTAATTGAATTGTATCTTTGTGTGAATTTCTTTGAAATTCATTGCTTGTAATCAGTTCATACATTGTTCTAGATCATATCTATAAAGTTTCATGGATCAATTCAAGGATTTGGTTAGTTTTTACGTGGAATTTGTGTTTTTCGATGTGTGATCTGAAGAACTCGCAGAAGTACCTGAAGAACTCGCATATCCTCGAAGAACTCGCAAGATCTACAGACTTCGCTTAGAAGAATTCGAATAAGGTGTTGTGGGAATTGATCAGATTTCACATAACTCTCCTATACGAAAGATTGTTGAAGGATAGAATTTGCATCAGAGTGTCTTACGAAAAGTAAGGATTTCGCATCAGAGAGTTATACGAATTCCTTGAATTCGCATAAGTGTGTATGCGAATTGCTCAGATTTCGCATGAAAGATTGGAAATTTTTCTAAGTCTAGAATTCATATTAATACGAATTGCTTGAAGATTAAATAAATTACAAGTACAGATTTCGTATGTCCTTGTTGTGCGAAAAGTGGATGCGAAAAGTTGAAGTTCTTTGAATTCTAAGTATAGAATTCGCAGATAGTGGAGTACAAATTCTTAGAATTCGTATCTAGGTTTGTGCAAATTCTTAGAATTCTCATCTAAGTTTGTGCGAATTGGTGGAGTTCTGCGAATTTCTGGTTGTGTGCGAATTGTTGGCCTGCGAATTCTGTTTGTGCGAATTGCTTGATTATTTGTAGTGTGCGAATTCCATACTTAAGAATTTGAACTAATGATCATTTCAAGTTCTTATCTTTTCAGTTTAATTGTCAGGATGACTTCCAAAGATGCACTTGCCATTGGTACGGATGTCAAACCACCGGTTCTCTTCAAAGGAGAGTATGAACAGTGGAAAGACCGGTTCCTAGATTTCGTTGATAGATATGCCAACGGAGAAAACATTTTGTTATCCATCAAAGAAGGTCCAATGGTTCCTATAACCATGGAAATCCTAGATGACGAATCCTCGAATAGTGAAGATGGAAATATGGACAAAGAGCAGAAAACAAAGATAGTACCGAAGGATATCTCTCAATACACAGAAGAGCAAAAGAACAAATATAAAGCTGACAACCAAGCTAGATCTCTAATGTTGCAAAGCATACCTAACGAAGACACTGCAACTGCTAAGAAGATGTGGGATCAGTTACAGAAGATGATGATGGGATTGACAGTTGGTAATCAGATGAAGGTTGCTAACTGCATTAATAGCTATGAGGAGTTCAAGGCTAAGGAAAATGAGATCTTAGAAGATACTTATGAGAGATTTGTTCTGTTGTTGAATCAGCTTGCGAAGAACAAGGTGAAGAAGAAGCAGATAGAAAATAATGTCAAATTCCTCAGCATCCTTCAGCCTGAGTGGAAGAAACATACAAGAAGGATGAAACAAATGAAGGATCTCAGTGACATTCCTCTTCATGAAGTGTTCGAAACGCTAAAGCAGAACGAGGAGGAGGTAAAATAGAAAAGAGAAGAGAAGAAAAAGGCTGAGAAAGATGCAGATCCCGTTGCCTTAGTTGTTGCAAAGAAAGAGAAAGAGAAGATGGATAAGAAGAAGAAAGTAATAATTCCAAGTTTTGATGATTCTGATGATGCTGATTCTGACTCTGATGGCGGGGAAAACCTGAAACAAGCCATGTTATTGCTGACCCGTGCATTCTAGAAGAAATTCTACAAGAAGTCGACATCAAATAGCCATAAATATTCATCAGGATCGAAAAACTATGATCAGAAAGAAAAGATCGAAGAAAGATGATTTGATGAGAAATGATTTGAATGAAAGAAACCAGAGGAGAAGAAAAAGTATGTGAATGATTATGGCAGTGAGAAGAAATCTGATGAGCTGATTAAGTGTTAAATCTATGGTAAAGTGGGTCACTATGCCAAATATTGTCGGAAGCCTACAGTAAGAAACTCAGACTACTACAAGAACAAAATGCTTCTGGCAAAACAGAAAGAAGCTGGAAAGGCATTGATGGCAAAAGATGAGTTTTGGCTTGACCACTCAGATGATGAAGACAAAGATGAGACAACTCATATATGACTTATGGGAAAGGAAGTGAAGTATGATGAATCAGACGAGGAAACTTCCGATGAGGTACAATTTAATTCTGAATCTGATTTTCTAAAACAGATGGAAGCTATGATGGTTGAGCTTCAAGATCTTTAAGCTAAACTCAAAAAGGAGAAAAGCAGGGTTGCAAAGAAGCGTCAAACAAATTTTTTTATCTCAACAAGGAACTTGTTGGGAACAAAAACTTGATTGACTCTTTGAACAAGTCTGCTACTGATTTTAAACAACAAAAAGATATTTTTGAAAAAAAAATTCTGAAGCTGTTTCAAAACTTACAAAATCTGATCTTGAGAAACAAGAATTTGTACTAAAAGTTCATAAATTGCATATTGAAAACAAGAATATGGAGAAAAAGGTCAATGGTTTGGAAGCAAAGTTGTACACTCGAGGTCAAACAGATCAAACCATATTTCTAAACACACCAAATGAGGATAATGATTTTAAAGAAAAGTGGGGTCTCGGTTACGATAACCCACACTATTTGAAGAAAGCAATAAGAAAACAACCAACTTTATATAATTTTGATTTTCTACAAGCGGCTACCAAACATCCTCATTTGAAACCCAAGTTTGTTACGAAATCTTCTGATGAGGTTGAGGCCAAAGAAGACGAGAACAGAAAAAAAACAACGAAAATGCAACTACCATTCTGCTATCAAAAGCTGAATGATAGTTATCTTTCTAAACAGTCAAAGTTTCTTTCGAATGATTATTTTGAAAGCTACTCTACTAAAGAGTTGGAGGCAAAACCTACTAAAGCCAAAGTCTATGTTCCTCCACTCGTGTTAGAAAGCAAAATCATTGATCTTGAAAACACTTTATCAGATGAAAGAACTTTGGTTGATATTGAAAAGTTTATGTTTTCTATAGTAATGAAGAACACTGTTTGCAAATCTGAATCTAAAATGTGTTCAAATTCTTCCAAGGCACCTCAAACTTCTGAAGATGATACTGATGACTTATTTGCGTGTGCAAATGATTTTTTAAATTCTAATGATGGTTGTGTTGATGAAAGTATTGATATGTTTGACTTCAATGCAAAACTTACAGATCATTCTGATTTTATCATAAATTATGATGCTTTACCTAGTGTGTTTAAAATAGGTGAATCGTCAACTAAGGTTGATGAGTCAACACCTGTGGGTACCGATTATTATGAAAAAGGAAAAAAGCAAAAGAAAAGGCGCTCACAGAAACGGACCAACACAGGTAAGCAAAAGAACAGACAAACTCAGAAATCTCATTTTCCTAACAAATCTAAATCTTTTGTTTCAGAATTGAGCAAGAAAAGGTCTGAAGTACGAACTGAATGGCGACCAAAGCAGAAAGTTGATGAGACTGCAAAATCATCTTCTGATTCTGGTTGTAATAGAAAGACTAATAGTAAAACTGATATAGTTGGCAATGTTGCTTTTAATAAACCAAAACTTGTAACTTCTTACAAGCGATATTCAATAAAGCAATTATTCCAATTATCTCTGTTGGGAACTGAAGAAAAACTCAAGTATGGTTAATGTTGCTAGTTCAGAGTTAATACTGCTAGAAGACTTAAAGGTTAATACTGTTGAGTGTTACTACTGCTAGTAGTTAATACTGCTAGTCAAAGTTAGTACTGCTTAGCTAGTTAGTACTGCTAGTGGTTAGTACTGCTTAGTAGTTAATGCTGCTAGAAGGAAGTTAATGCTGCTGAAGATTAATACTGCTTATATGATGAAGATTCGTATGAAAGGATATACATGGAAGCTTAGAGATATACATAGAAGATATACTGAAGATATTTTATTTATTGTAATTATCTTTGTATTCAGTATATATATTGTATTGTTTAGAATAGTTAGATAACTTTTGTTTTTCATTCTTTTTAGAGAGAAAATCAACCTCAAGACATATATCCTAATTCTAGAGAAGTAGAATTCGTATTGGTGAGGCTGTTCATCAATATTGAGGTTGAGTGAGTAATCTTGTAACTTCAAAGCATTCAATAAAAGCTTACAGTTTGTTATTCATATTTTCTGTGTTGATTTACTGTTTCATTGAATATCAAAGTGTTATTCCGCAAACTTCTTTGATATTGTTTCTGAGAATTAATTCTTGTTGAGAATTCGATCCTGACAAGTGGTATCAGAGCTTGATTTCTCAGTAACAACTATTCATCATGGAAAATCTTGCAGAATCAAGCAGTACTTTGGTCTCAAAGGTTCCAATGCTTAGACCCAATGAATTTGATATGTGGAAGATCAGAATCAAGCAGTACATACTCCTCACTGACTATTCTATGTGGGACATCATAGAGAATGGTCCTTCTGAAGCAGGAAAGATTGGTGCAGATGGAAAGAGAACTCCACCAAAAACTGATGCAGAAAGAAAGATCAGACAGACATAGATGAAAGCCTTGAGCACCTTGCTCTTGGCTATTCCCAATGAATATCAACATCAGTTCTGTAACTGCACTGATGCAGAGATGCTCTGGAATGCTCTGGAGAAGAGATTCTCTGGTACCAAAAGTACCAAGAGAAATCAGAAAGCCATTCTGAAACAACAATATGAGAACTTTATGTCAACCAAGAATGAGTCCATGACTCAAACTTTTGACAGGTTCAACAAACTTATTGGTGAACTAGCTACAGTGGGAGTACAAATTGATCAAGATGATCTGAACAGAAAGTTTCTAAGGTCCTTGAGTGATGAATGGACCATGTATACTGTATCTTTCAGACAGAATGATCAACTGGAAGAAAAGGAACTTGATGATCTTTATAATGATCTAAGAGTTTTTGAATCTGAGGTAGAGGCTAAAAAGAGGCCTTCTGGGTATGTTCACAATGCTGCACTCCTTTCAGCATCAACTGATTCTACTTCCAACCTTGAATCAGTTAGTCCTGCCAATGGAACAAACCAAGAGAAAGGCACTGAAATTGTGTTTGAGGCCTTTCTGGCAAGTCATGGAAACTCTTCTCTCATTAATGATGACTTGGAACAACTCAATCCAGATGATCTTGAAGAGATGGATATTAAATGGCAGATGGCCATGCTCTCCATGAGAGTTAAAAAGTTCATCAAAAGAACTGGGAGGAACAACTTCTCCCAAAGAAGAGAAGATGGAGCAGGATTTGACAAGTCCAAGGTGGAATGTTACAAATGCCATCAAAAGGGACACTTTGCTAGAGAATGCAGAAGTGGAATGTCTCAGAATAACAACCACCAACAAGCTCAATCTGGAAGCTTCAACAGAAACTCTGCACAAGCCCTTGTCTGTCAACAAGGTATGGGGTTTGATTGGAGTGATCAAGCTGAAGAGGCTATTCAGAATCAAGCTCTAATGGCAGAGGTGTTTGGTATTCCTACAGAGGTAACTTCAAATCTTTGCTCTCAAAATTGCATTAACACTGTTAAAAGATATAGGGATCACAACCAAAACATGAGTGATGACCTTAAGAGATTGGAAAAAGACATAAAAGATTATGTGAGGATTGTTGAGAGATTTGAAGAACAGATTAAGGGTTTTCAAGCTAATGAGCTTCAACACTCTTATGACACAAATTACTGGAAGTGGGAGAAGAATGACTTAGAGCTTCAACTGACCAGATCTAAAGAAGAAAGTGAAAAGCTAAGAGGAGAGCTAGCTAAAGTCAAACTTGATGTAGAAAAGTTTTCTAATGCTTCCAAAGCAATGGATTCTTTGCTACAAACTCAGATTCATGATAAACTGAGAAGAGGTATAGGGTACAATACCACACCACCACCCTATAACAACAACTACATCCCTCCTAGTTCAGAGCTGTTAGAAACAAAGGATAGGAAGGATCTACCTAAGGGAGCCACTGAAATAGATCCCTTAGATGAAGTGGTTGTTAAGGATAAAACTGAGAAAGAAATTGTCAAGGATAAGGACAATACTGTGAGTGGTGAGATTCCTAAAGAAAATAACATTATCACCAATGAGGGATGTGGAAAGAACTGGATCAAGTCTAAAGAGATGGAAAAGACTGAGGGAAAGAACAAGATGGTTCACTATAAGCAGACCACTGTTGTGAACCCTATTCCTTGCAAACAGTGTGATTGCAATAAAGCCAAGAGCCTAAATTATGGTTTAAAAAGAGGAAATCAAAGAAACTGGAATAATAAATGGGCACAGAAACAAGGAGTTGATCTGAATAAAATCAATAGACCAAAACCTTGTTTTATATGTGGCAAGTTGAATCATTTGGCTAAATACTGTTACTTTAACCCTATTAACCAACAGATGAACTTTCAAAGATTTGTGCAAAAATCTGTGGGTTATAGGAAGGCTGGAAAGAAACATGTGATAAAGAAATATGTTGAAAGTAAAGGCACTTTAAAGAAAAAGATTTTAAAAGAAAGTATCAAAATGTGGGTGCCTAGAAGTACTAACAGTATTAGTACTGCTAACAATATTAGTACTGCTAACACAGTTACTACTGCTAACAGTGTTAGTACTGCTGAAAATATTAATGCTGCCAATACTGTTAATACCTCTTCAAAAGTTAATACTGCCAACACAGTTACTGCTGCTAACACAGTTACTACCTCTAACAAAGTTAGTGCTGCTAAGCATGCAAGTGCTGCCAAGGTAGTTAGTACTTCTAAAACTAGTACTGATTCTAGCAAACATAGTTCCAAGCCTATTATTGTAACAAAGTACTCCAAGAATGAGGAGTTAAAGTTCAAAAATCTTGTCAAGAAAGAATGCAAATATTTTGATGAGAAAGGGGTACCCAAGACCACTTTGGCTTGGGTTCCTATATCATACTAATTGATTTATCTAATGTGCAGGGCAACCAACAGCTCAAGGGAAAGAGCATTTGGCATGTTGATAGTGGTTGCTCTAGGCACATGACAGGCAACATGTCATGCCTTCAGGATTTCAAGAATATCAATGGAGGACATGTTGCATTTGGAGACAATCTTACTGGTGGTAAGATAAGTGGAAAAGGTAATGTCACCAAAGGTAAGATGACATTTGAGGATGTCTACTATGTTGATCAATTAAAGTACAACCTGTTAAGTGTATCACAGGTTTGTGACAAACAACATAGTATATTATTTACAAATACTGAGTGTATGATTCTTGCTCCAGGGTTCAAGGTAGTTGATGAAAGCATGATACTACTTAGAACTCCAAGGAAGGACAATGTTTACTGTCTTGATATGGACAATGTTGATAGTGATTCATCTCTAAATTGTCTTGTTTCAAAAGCTTCTGTAGATGAATCCTCTCTCTGGCACAGAAGGATGTGTCACATGAATTTCAAGACTATGAACAATCTTGTTAAAAATAACCTTGTAAGAGGGTTACCTTCAAAAGTCTTTTCATGTGATGATCATTGTGTTGCTTGTCTTAAAGGCAAACAACACAAAACTTCTCATAAGACCAAAGAGTTAAATTCTGTTTCTTCTTGTCTCCAGTTATTGCATATGGATCTGTTTGGTCCTACAAATGTTATGAGTATAGGCAAGAAATCTTACTGCTTGGTTATTGTTGATGATTACTCCAGATTTACTTGGGTATATTTTCTAAGGACTAAGGATGAAACAAGTGGTCTTATCAAATCCTTTATTCTAAGAATTGAAAACCAAACTAATCAAAGAGTAAAAGTCATTAGATCAGATAATGGAACTAAGTTTAAAAATCATGATCTAAACACCTTTTGTGAAGAAAAAGGTATTGAGAGGCAATATAGTGCTCCTAGGACTCCTCAACAGAATGGTATTGCTGAAAGAAGGAATAGAACACTAATAGAGGCTGCTAGATCTCTGTTGGCTGATTCAAAATTACCAATTACCTTCTGGGCTGAAGCAGTTAATACTGCTTGTTATGTCCAAAACAGAGTTCTAGTGGTCAAGCAAAAGAACAAGACCCCATATGAGCTTTTAAATAAAAGAAAACCTTTTATTGGTTTCTTCAAACCTTTTGGGTGTCCTTGTACAATTCTAAATACCAAATCTCACTTAGGTAAGTTTGATAGCAAAGCAGATGATGGATTTCTTGTTGGATATTCATCTCAGAGTAAGGCCTACAGAATATTTAACTCTTCTTCTAGAATAATTGAAAAAAGTGACAATGTCAAATGCAATGAGAGCACACCAAATCCTGTTGGATCTGGACCTCAGTGGTTATTTGACATTGATTCACTAACTAATTCTTTTGGTTTCAGTAGTGATGATTCTACAGGAACAGGATGTGGAGGATCAGGGATCACACAAGTCTCAGAAAGCATATCTAAATCTGTGATATTTCCCATACCCACAGTGCATTCTGGTGAAGACTGTGAAAAGGAATCATTTACTGGACCAAATCAGAGTGAAGAAGAAACTAGAGATGAGGAGACTCAAGAAAATAAAGAATCAGAAGTGGCATCTGAAAACACTTCAGTTGAGTTGCATGACTCTAATCTAGAGGCTGGACTGAATGAAGAACCTAGTCATAACACCAGAGTTCAAAAGAATCATCCTCCACAGCTGGTAATAGGAGATATCTCTTCTCCTATGATGACTAGACATCAAAGCAGGCTTCAAGAAATGCAAGATCAACAGCATACAGTCCTTTCTTGTTTTCTATCCCAGCTTGAGCCTAAAAAGGCACATGATGCTATGAAAGAATCTAGCTGGATAGAAGCAATGCAAGAAGAACTGTTACAGTTCAAGCTACAAGATGTATGGGATCTAGTAGACCTTCCTAAAGGTCATAGAGCAATTGGCACAAAGTGGATTTTCAGAAACAAGAGAGATGAAAGAGGTATTGTCATAAGGAACAAAGCAAGGCTGGTGGCTCAAGGCTATACTCAAGAAGAGGGTATAGACTATGAAGAAGTGTTTGCACCTGTGGCTAGGATAGAAGCCATCAGACTATTCCTAGCATATGCTTCCTACATGAACTTCAAAGTCTATCAAATGGATGTAAAAAGTGCTTTTCTCTATGGATCAATTGAAGAAGAAGTATATGTCTGTCAACCACCAGGGTTTGAAAACCCAAGCTATCCAGACAGGGTATACAAATTAAAGAAAGCACTTTATGGACTACATCAAGCTCCAAGAGCATGGTATGACACTCTGTCATCCTATCTCTTGGAAAATGACTTTGAAAGAGGAGTCATTGATAAGACTTTATTTATCAAAAGAAAGAAGAAGGATATCTTGCTGGTCCAAATCTATGTTGATGACATTATCTTTGGATCTACAAGAAACAACATGTGCAAGGAGTTTGAGGATTTAATGCATCAAAGGTTCAAAATGAGTTCCATGGGGGAACTTACTTTCTTCCTTGGACTCCAAGTTCAACAGAAGTCAGATGGCATTTTCATATGTCAATCCAAGTATGTGCAGGATATTCTAACCAAGTTTGGTTTCTCAGAATCAAAACCTGCCAGCACACCTATGGAAACACACAAGCAGATCACAGCAGATCTTGAGGGGGAGGATATGGATGTGCATCATTATAGATCCATGATTGGCTCTCTCATGTATCTCACAGAATCAAGGCCAGATATAATGTTTCCAGTCTGTGTATGTGCAAGATTTCAAGTTAGGCCAAAGCAATCTCACTTTCAAGCTGTTAAGAGGATATTCAGATATCTCAAAGGGCAACCCAGATTGGGACTTTGGTATCCTCATAACTCACCTTTTGACCTAATAGCATACTCAGACAGTGATCTAGGTGGGGCAAACTTGGACAGAAAATCTACTTCTGGAGGATGTCAGTTTTTGGGTGCTAGACTAGTCTCATGGCAGTGCAAGAAACAAACCACAGTATCCACATCTACAACAGAGGCAGAGTACATAGCAGCTGCAAGTTGCTGTTCTCAAGTCTTATGGATCCAAAATCAAATGTTGGATTATGGGGTAACCTTTCTACACACTCCAATCTTTATTGACAACAGCAGTGCTATTAGCATTGTAAATAATCCAGTCAAGCACTCAAAGACAAAGCACATTGAAATCAGGTATCACTTTATAAGAGATTGTAATGAAAAGAAACTTATTCAAGTTGTCAAAGTTCACACTGATAATCAGTTTGCTGATCTATTCACTAAAGCTTTTGATGTAGGTAGATTCACTTTCTTGGTAACAAGTGTGGGAATGATAAACTCTGAATAATCTCCTTCTCAAAAAGTGGTTTTATATCTGTATAATATTCTTGGTGTTACTAATCTTCTTTTTCAGGATATGCATAGCAGTACTCAGTGTTTAGCAAGTTTAAAAGGAGTAAGTGTGGTTAATACTGCTAGTAGTTAATACTGCTAGTGGTTAATACTGCTAGTAGTTAATACTGCTCTAGGTTAATACTGCTTATATTCCGAATACTATAAATACTCTTTGCCCGCCTAAAAGTTCATAACGACTCTTTGCATACTGTTCTCTTGCGCTCAAAACCTTTTCTCTCTCAAGTTCGAAGTTTTCAGGCAAGCTTTTTACTAAGATCAATGGCATCCATGACTTTCATCGACGAGCACAACGAGATTGCGATGCTATAAAAGCCAAAGCAAGCTTCAGGATTTCATCAGATTGTGGATTTCCTCAAGACAAGCCACATTGCTCATGCTCTTATTGTATCACCTACAATCTACATTGAGCATCAAAGGCAGTTCTGGGCTAATGCAACCATTGTTGTGGAGAATGGTGTGCAAATGATCAAGACAAGAATCTGTGATCAACCACTAACAGTTACTGAAGAGGTTATTCGCATCAGTCTACGTCTAGACGATGCCTCTGGTATAACTTCTATCCCAAATGATGAACTGTTTACAACTCTTACAAGAATGGGGTATGGAGGCCCATTAGGTGTTTTCAAATTTTCTAAAGCAAAATTCTCACCCCAATGGCGTTTCTTTGTCCATACTCTTATGCATTGTATATCCAAAAAGACTACTGGATGGAGTGAGTTCAGCAGCACTATTGCTTATGCTTTGGTGTGCTTGGCCACTGCCAGAAAGTATAATTTTTCTAAAATGATTTTCAATGATCTTGTCTCAAACATGGGAAACAAAAAGAGCTTTTTTATGTATCCCAGGTTTGTACAAGAAGTTATTACTTATGAATTAACGGATATACCTCAACCTGTTGGGGTATATGTACCTAAACCCCCCAAAGGCAAGGTTTTCTCAAATATGAGAAGATCTGCTAGGGACTCTGAAGGAGTTGACACCCCATTGTTCTCTACAATGATGGTGGTGTCCCAAACCAATGAAGGTATGGCAGCAGGGTCAAGGCCCCCATTAGACCAACCCACTGCTAGCCAAGTCCATCCTTCCCTCTCAAAATCAATTCCCCAGTCCCTTCTTGAAAAACCAACCTCTCCCATCACCCAAACTTACAAGAGAAAACAGGTAAAGAAGGCTCATTCCCTTCTTGTACCATCCCCCACTAAGCCTTTAAGCCCTCTATTGGAGCATTCTCCAATAGAGAATATCCAAAGGGAATCCAATAGGGTGTCTCCCAACCCTCAGGAGGTGCTCTCTAAGGAGATGGAAGAGCATATGGGTGAGAAGGCTGCCACTACTTCTGCTAGCACAGAGGAGGAAAGTGGTAACATCAATAAGACCTCCCCCATGGCAACTTTGAATGAGCAATCATTTGAAGGTCCCTGGTGCCAAGAAACCACAGGGGTGGATAGTGCTTCTGCTAGGCAGAAGACTTCCACTACTAAAAGATCCAATGATCCTTCAATAGGGGGTAACACTCCTGGAGAAGGTGAGGACAGATATAACTATGATGAATTGATGGAGGCAATGGGCAACATCAACATGGATGTAATCAAACAGGGCAAAGATATAGAAGAGCTTAAACTCATAGTTCTGTCACAACAAGAACAAATCATCAAGTTGAAGCAAATGGTAAGGAAACTGATTCTGCAAAGGAAGAAGAAACAATTTGTGCTCAGAAGGAGGAAACCAGTGACTGATGCTCCCAAAAAGGGGGAGTCAGAAGCTGATGCCAAAGCTAAGGGGGAGCAAGAGGAAAAACATGATGTTGAGGGGGAGAATGAGCAAGCAGCAGAAACAGAGCCAGCAGCAGAAACCATTAATACTGCCAGTTCAAGTAAAGCAGCAGAAATGGTTAATACTGCTGAGCTGAAAGAAGCAGCAGAAACAGTAAAAGAGGTCCTTATAGAGCTTGAGGTTGCAGAAACACTCATCAAAGCCAAGCATGATACT
Organism: Arctium minus; assembly: GCA_954870635.1. NCBI lineage: Eukaryota > Viridiplantae > Streptophyta > Magnoliopsida > Asterales > Asteraceae > Arctium > Arctium minus. The sequence goes on along the minus strand of OX941080.1, from coordinate 112,810,966 downwards.
CCCAAGGTCACCTCAAAGGCCAAAGGAGTTGTCATAAAAGAAAGAGGTGATGCAGCAAAGAACTCTAGCATTGAGAAGGTGATAAGTAAAGAGAAAGGTAAGGCAAAGCTAGTTGAATCTGATAAACCAATGAAAAAGCAGAAGCTGATTGAATCAGATGAAGCTCTAGCTAGGAAGATACAGGCTGAACTTGAAGAAGCAGAAACCATGCAAGTGCAAAAGGATAGAGAGATAGCTAAAGCAATGGCTGCAGAGTTAAACAAAGCCTATCAACAAAGCTTAGCAACAGAACAAGCCAAGCAGAAAGCCACATCTTTGAGGAAGCCTGCTAAGATCAAAATGGCTGCAAGGAAAAGACAACCTTCAAAGACATACCTGGGTGCTCAAGAGAGAAAGAAAATGATTACTTTCCTCAAGGGTGCAGTAGGTGTCAAGGTAGAGATGTTTTCAAAGATGTCTTTTGAGAAGCTCAAGAAGATGTATGATGCTGAGATGATAAAGCTTCAAGGGGATGATCTTGCAAGGGTTGAAATGGAGAAAAGAATGAAAGAAAGCAATGATTTCTTACAAAAACCATTCCCTGATGAGCAAGAAACTCCAGAGAAGGAAACAACAATTGGTGAAAGTCTAAGGACTTTAAAAAGAACAAAGATGATTGCCAGGAGAAAGCCTACAAAGAAGCCTAGATTAGTGGAAGAAGAGGCTGAAAAGGTTGCTGAAGAAGAAGAGGCACCTGAGTCATCTACAATGAAAGAACCTGCAAGTACTGAGGATGTCAAGATGTACATGGTTGTGATGGACAAAGTGCCTGAACCAATTGCAGCAGAACCTGTAGGAGTTAAACCTCCTGAAGTCATTCACTGGGATGTTTTGGAAGTAGATGGCAAGGAGTATATCAGACTGAAGAGAAAAGATGAAAAGTATGAAGTCTACAGTACTTGGGCTAAAATTGTCAGAACATGCTCAAGGTCTGATATTGAAGAAATGTTTGATATAGGGATGAAGTTATATGCAGATCAGTTGAAAGCTCCAGGGATTTCAATTACAAAACTGGTGATGGAGTATCTGTGTATGATGTTCAAACCTGATGAAGTGGAGGAGATCATAAGGAGTGTTTTTCAAGCAGTTACCAATTGGACTTTGTATGAAACTAGTGGAGTATATTCTGTGACTTTGGATAGAAATCACATTGAATACTTCCTAGTGGATAAAGTATACAACCATAGCAGATTGAAACTTCATTTAATGTTGAAGAAGAAGCTTGGATGTGGTGAAAATTCAGAAATGGCTAAATATTTGATCCAAAGAACAATTAATCAAAGTTTAGGATTGGATGCAAATACTGGAATTTAGGTCATGATGGAGTATTGGGAGCATCTTGAAGAAGATCTGAAGAACTTGACTTCTTTTCCTAAAAGTCAAGTTAGGGGGAGATTGTTGGGAACTGAAGAAAAACTCAAGTATGGTTAATGTTGCTAGTTCAGAGTTAATACTGCTAGAAGACTTAAAGGTTAATACTGCTGAGTGTTACTACTGCTAGTAGTTAATACTGCTAGTCAAAGTTAGTACTGCTTAGCTAGTTAGTACTGCTAGTGGTTAGTACTGCTTAGTAGTTAATGCTGCTAGAAGGAAGTTAATGCTGCTGAAGATTAATACTGCTTATATGATGAAGATTCGTATGAAAGGATATACATGGAAGCTTAGAGATATACATAGAAGATATACTGAAGATATTTTATTTATTGTAATTATCTTTGTATTCAGTATATATATATTGTATTGTTTAGAATAGTTAGATAACTTTTGTTTTTCATTCTTTTTAGAGAGAAAATCAACCTCAAGACATATATCCTAATTCTAGAGAAGTAGAATTCGTATTGGTGAGCCTGTTCATCAATATTGAGGTTGAGTGAGTAATCTTGTAACTTCAAAGCATTCAATAAAAGCTTACAGTTTGTTATTCATATTTTCTGTGTTGATTTACTGTTTCATTGAATATCAAAGTGTTATTCCGCAAACTTCTTTGATATTGTTTCTGAGAATTAATTCTTGTTGAGAATTCGATCCTGACAATCTCCATTTACTAATAGGACTTCTACTTATCGTAGAAATGGTTTTGTGTCTCAGCAATATTCTGATTATTGGTTTGGATCATATCATGTCTATTCTTATAATTCATATGCTTCAAAAGTTGTTCAAAAGATCAAAGGGTCTATATACAAATAGATGCCAAAATCATGTGTAACACTGTAGGACCCATCTATAAATGGGTACCTAAACCGATTGTTTTCTGATTTCTCTTATGCAGACCCGTCATATGTGGTACTTAGATTCTGGTTGCTCCAAGCATATGACCGGGCAGAAAGATTTATTGTCTAATTATACAGAGAAATTTTGTGGGAACGTTCGATTCGGCAATGACCAGTTTTCACCGATTCTCGGATATGGTGATGTTGTACAAGAGAACGTAACGATCAAGAAGGTGTGATATGTAGAAGGCCTAGGACATAACCTATTCAGCAATGGTCATTTTTGCGACAAGGACTTAGAGGTTAATTTCAAAGCCAAGATATGTTGTGTGAGAACTGAAGACGGAAAAGAAGTCTTGGTCGGAACGAGAAAGTCAAACTTCAACACGATTAATTTGACCAAAGTCAAAACTGACAATGAGGTGTGTCTACTATCAAAAGCCTCTATGCAACAAAGCTGGTTATGGTATAGACGGCTATCTCACCTGAATTTTCGGTACATCAACAAGCTGGTCACGGGTAATTTAGTAAAAGGACTTCCAGAACTTAATATATGTTAAAGAACATCTTTGTGCAGTGTGTAAGAAGGGCAAGATGAAAAGAGCCGCTCATAAGCTGAAGCCTGAGCCGAGTACAAGTTCTTCACTGGAACTACTGCATATGAATCTCTGTGGTCCAATGCGAACACAAAGCATAAACGACAAAAAATATGTGCTAGTGATTGTGGACGATTACTCTAGATACACTTGGGTCAAATTTCTGAGATCAAAGGATGAGACGCCCGATGTCCACATCACATTTCTAAAGACAACTCAAGTGAATCTGCAGAAGACAGTTAAGCTTAGTAGAACGGACAATGGCGCAAAATTCAATAACATAATTGTTGATGATTATGTCGAATCGGTCGGAATAACACACCAATTTTCTACTGCTAGAACGACTGAACAGAATGGAGTCGTAGAGAGACGAAACCGAACAATAGTCGAGGTCGCTCAATCTATGTTAAGTCAATCAGATCTACCTCTATTTCTATGGGCTGAAGCTGTGTCGACTGCTTGCAACACGCAAAATCACTCCATTATCCATCGCCGGTTCTGTAAAATACCATATTCTTTAATTAATAATCGAATACCTAGCATTAAACACTTTCATATTTTTGGATTTAGGTGCTTCGTACTGACCGACAAAGAAAACTTGAACAAGTTCAGTCCGAAAGTTGAATACGGCATATTTATCAGCTATTCGCAAACGTCTGCTGCTTACAGAGTATACCTGAAGAAGTCAAAAATTGTAGTCGAGAGCATCATTGTAACATTCGATGAAAAGATGGCTTCTGTTCAAAACAGTTCAGAACCCGTTCTTACCGGAGTATTAGCTTCTGGGCACATCAGTCCAGAACCTGTGATTAATGAAACTAATTCTGATAAACCATCAACTTCTACATCACATTTACTTGAATTAGATTTATTGTTTGAATTTTTCAATGATGAGAGTCTTCGCTCTAAATTGCCTAAACCTGTTGTGATTGACAGACCTGAAGGTTCAAGCAATAATCATCCAATCACTTCAGATGTGTCAATTGAATCTGTTCCCCCAGTTCAGCAATAAATTCCAATTCAAACACCTACTCCATCAGTTGAAGTTGTACATGAAAGTGAAGAACCAGGAGTAACTCAATCAGTTGGATGTACTTCAACGTCTATTCAACAGACATCCAATGTCCAACCAACTGAAGCTTCTGCACCGCCTACTTCAATTGAACCCCTACAAGAACAAAGTGAAAGTGGATATTTAGATAATGAATATGATCAATCTACATCTAATCCACTCCCTCATGAACACAAGTAGACCAAAAAGCACCCAATACATCAAATCATTGGAGATCCGTCCAAACTAGTGCAAACTAGGTCTGCTACACTAAACCAGTACATGCATGATTCATTCCTGAGCAAGATAGAGCCTACACGAGTATCTGAAGCTCTAGCTGACTCAGACTGGGTGACTGCGATGCAAGAAGAGTTGAATCAATTCGAAGCGCTTAAAGTCTGAAGACCAGTGCCTAAACCTGAAGGAAAGACAATTATCGGCACGAAATGGGTTTTCAAGAATAAGAAAGATGAAGATGGTATCGTTATAAGGAACATAGAAAGGCTTATGGCTAAAGAATATAGGCAAGAGGAAGGTATAGATTATGACGAGAATTATGCTCCAGTTGTGCGCATAGAAGCAATCCGCATGTTTCTAGATTATGCCGCACACAAGAACTTCACCGTCTACCAGATGGACGTGAAGACTACCTTTCTGAACGACATATTAAAGGAGGAAGTCTACGTCTCTCAGCCAGAAGGTTTTGTTAATCCAGATAAGCCAAATCATGTATGCATTCTGGACAAAGCTCTTTACGGTCTGAAACAAGCCCCTCGCGCCTGGTATGAAGTCTTATCCAAATTCTTAGTCAAGTCGGGTTTCTCAAAAGGTAAAATTGATACTACTCTTTTCATTAAAAAGGAAAAAGCTGATATCATATTAATCTAGATATATGTGTATGACATCATATTTGGCTCAACAAATCCAAAATACTGTAAGAATTTTTCTAACCTTATGGTGTCACGATTTCGGATTAGTATGATGGGAGAGATGAATTTCTTTCTCGGATTACAAGTCAAACAATTTTCTACGGGTATTTTTCATTAATCAAGAGAAGTACATTTTCGATATTCTCAGAAAATTTAAAATGGAAAATTGTACTCCAATTGGTACCCCGATGGCACCTGGAACTAAGATCGGAGTTGATTCTTCTGAAAAAGTTGTCGATGTTAGAACCTACAGAGGTATGATTGGTTCTTTAATGTACTTGACATCTAGTAAGCCAGATATAATGTTTTCTACATGCTTATGTGCTAGTTATGAGGCTTCACCTAAAGAATCCCATATGTTTGCAGTTAAGCGAATATATAGATATCTAAAGGCCACTGCAGATCTTGGTCCGTGGTATCCTAAGGATACAAGTTTTGAGCTCACGACATATTTAGATGCAGCTCATGCAGGGTGTATGCTTAACAGGAAGAGTACTTCGGGTTACATTCAATTCTTAGGCGATAAACTCATGAGTTTGGCTTCGAAGAAACAACTATGTGTATCTATTTCAACAACCGAGGCAGAGAATGTAGCTGAGGCTAGCTGCTGTTCTCAAGTGCTGTGATGCGAACACAAATTCGAGATTATGGCTTCAAGTTCAACAAAATCCCGATCTACTGCGATTCGAAGAGTGCTATTGCAATATCTGCTAATCCTGTGCAACATACTAAGTGTAACACCCTCAAATTTGGAAATAGCAACTAATTAAAATTTTCTAAATACATAAATAAATGGTTAATAAACAATCACAATTTATGGTTTAACCTCAACACACACAATTTATTCTCTACATACAGTCTATAACAAGGACGGGTGCTATTAAAACCCAATAAAAGTAACTATCTCCAAACTGCGAAAGACTTCATCAAATACTTACACTTGTGAAAAACTAAGCGCATCTCTTCATAGTACTGCTAAAACCAAACTCCCAACTGAAACCTGATGCACATGCGACAAATAAAAAGGTTAGGTTTAACGCCTATTGAGCTCAAGAGTTTTCAACATAAATAAATTAATCGTTTAAAAAGGAAGGATGCAATTAAAATCATAATACTTCAAGATGATATGTTTGACTTTTGAAAACAACTCATTTTCCAATAATATGCATTTTAGGCAAAGAAACACCGATAAAAACAATTTCCGATCCAACTACTTCAAGGACAAGATCTCAATATAAAACGTTCTTTCGTAAATTAATTTCAACCCAAAACTCACTCAAAACGTGAACTGAAACACCCAAAACAAGGGTGGGGTATAATACTCAACCCATAAATCAAGGATAAAATCCATTTATACAAAAACGTCACTGAAAACTTGGATAATAAACTCAATACCCAAAAACAACACATTTCGGTGACGGGGGATACCCGAATTCCATCGAAAGTGGCGGGCACACAAAGTTATGCCAGTTATCAATGTTCTCGAGTTTCACATAGAGCCATGGATCCCCGTATATGGCTCCCAACCGAGCAACCACCACAAGATTCCAAAATGCCTCTATTTTCTACTCGACCTCTACATGAGTGTCACCACAAAAGCCACAAGTCCCCGTATCCGACTCACAATGGGCATCAACGCAAGACTTAGCTTCGTATACGGCTCTGCAAAGCACCACCGCAAGATTACATAAAAACATGACTTGGGGACCACTCACTAGACTTCAAACACGGACACTGAATTCCACGATGAGTAACTAGACTAGATTACAAACAGACATCGAGTTCAACCACCCACGACTATACCTCGAGCCCTTCAGTAGAGGTTACGCGGTTATCGAGTTCAACCACCCACGATCTATACCTCGAGCTCCCGCTAGCCATAAACAATATCTAGTCCCAAAACGGGGATAAAGTTCCCACTAAACCAACCGACTGACTCATATGCCTATGGATCCAATGTATTACAGTTTAAATGTTACATGACACAAACGAATGAACTAACGCATTCAAAACATGTAACTGTCAATTAAGATGCAACTAAGTACACCATACGTCCAAGGCTCCTTAACGAGCTACCAAAACTGAACAAGTGTTCCAAAGACTCAACCGAGTACAAATCATGCCCCAAAAGGCTTAATAGACGTTTGGCTAAAACACGAGAGCCAATATGGTTACATAACCAAATTATATCTTTCCCCCAAACTTTGTTTCCCAAATCACAATTGGCCTTCGGCCCAAACCAAAAGGTTTACCATTTCTAAAATGTTCCCAAAGTCGGGAATGACCCAAAACCAAATGGACTCACACATTCGTACTTTTCAAAACATCCCATTTCATGAATGATGCATAAAACCAGACAAACACTTCAAAGTGTAATTTTGACCAAATATCTATTTATGCAATAAATTATCAAAACACATTCATTTATGACACATTTAGCATAATGCCCAAAAATCCCAAATGCGGGTGTTTTACAAGCTTAGTAAGCTAAACACTTCAAATAATCAAAAGTTACCAAATAACTCAACAGTTGACATTTTTTATGAAAAACACATAAATACTTTAAAATGGACATTTTGGCATGTACAACGTGTTCACAAATCAATTTGAACTCACCTCGCTAGATTTAGGCTAAATCTAGATTTTACCCAACTTAAGCTTCGTTGAAGAAATTTGAATCCGCAAGCAAAACCTTCCAAAACCTATATTCACTAAGTTTCCAACCATGAATATTCTTATTCAACCATCTAGAATAGTCCCCCAAACATTCTACATCAAAATCCCCAAATTTGGCCAAAACCCTAATTTTGACCTAACTTCTCCAAAATCATCAAACCCAAAATTTGAGGAGTACAAACATTAGAGAGTCATCAAAGGAACATCTATAACTTATAGAAAAGATCTAGAAGAGAGGAGACTAACTCACCACTTGGATTTTGAGCAAAACCCCAAAACCTAAGAATCTCAAGAGATAAGGAAGAACACTTGATTTAGCCATTGAGGTTGAAGTCACAAGTTTGGTGATGAAGAAACACTTTGGACTCCAAGGAAATGACCACAAAGTAAGTTAGGGTTTGAAATGGGGAGTGAGGAAACGATTTGGGAGAGAAAGGGTGAAGGGTTATGAGAAATGATAGCAAAATCGACTCATTTAAACATTCAGCCCCCGACTGCGATTGTGACAAGCGATAGTAACAGTGTCATTATCGCGAGTCACTCTCGCCGAAGATGTAGCGCGGCCATAAGGCCCTCCGCGAGAGTGACACACGATTGTGACACATGTCACTTTCGCTTTCACTTTGGCCTAGACTCCCCGAAGCACGAAAATCCAATCTTTTTCAACACTAAGGTCCTCGACACTCTTTGGAACTTTTAGTAGTGTTTTCCCCAACATTAATCCCACCAAACACAAGGTACAGAAATGCCTGGGTGGCTCAATACTTACCAAAAATTACGGGTGTTACAATGCTCCCAACCATAAAAGAGATTTCTTCCTCGAAATCTATATTTCAACAAAACGTTGCCCGCATGATAGATTGTCCTTAATCCATATTCCAGAACCACTACCATAATCCTTATGCCGATACTCACGACAGTCGTCCCCTTGGGCACGTTACACTTATGTCCGAGTGAACACTTAACTTACTAATGTAGTCTTTATCCAATAGACTACGGTTGTCTCCCAACCTTAGGTGACACTTACTACCTCAAGAGTAGTTTGTGACCTCAACTTCACACCGGCCAATTCACCTCAACTCATCATAATTCTGGACCCAAACCAAAGTTTGACATCAACCTCCAAGGAATCCTCTAAATTTTTAATACTCCCAGGCCGTCCTTCCAAGGCGTACCAATACTCTCTCCAAGTAACTGGTTAAAGTAGATCCGACTATCACTCAATCACGATCTACTCCCAACCTCAAACATTCCATCAATAAGATATTTACCGTATCAGGGAAGCTTATACACATCGATACTTAATTACCAACATCTAGTCTTCCTTTAAATTCCACCACCGTGAGGCTAACATTCCTCATAATTCAACGGAATATTTCCAAACATTCTAAAGATCACTGGCCTCAAACGGACAAGTCGGCTTGCACTGAGCCAATTCTCAAAAGATTTAAGTCGACACCTAGTGTGGACATGAACTCCAAACATATAACTTTACAAACACACTAAAACATCCTCAATATTCCAGGTGCCCATAAAGATGGTACACCACTAACACTTTGCATGATGTCGACTTCAACCTATCCATTCAAAACCAACCACACAAGGTTTTAACCTTCAATTTTACCGAAAGGAAAGATTATCGATTACATACTGGAAGAATGCGTAATTTTAATATCGCCGCTTCATTTCCCAAGGACTCCCTAGTCCCAAAATACAACTCCTTTCACGGTAGGGTTTTAAATCTATAGCCCCAATGATTTCAAGGTTTTTCAAACTAATATGCCAAGTTGAGATTTTGTAAAACTTTTAAATGCAAAAGTTTTATAACAATTTATCGTACGTGTAAAAATCTACTACCGTTTACTCGGTAGGTGTGCATAGTGGTCACCACCGCTACACATATAAAACAACTTTTAAATCATTTGATCATAACTCACGTTATTTGTAGCGGTAACAAAAGGTGTGCAACAAATTTCAAATGGACCGCTAAGGTCCTAGCATGCAACGATGTTCATACAATCCCAAAAGAGGAATTTTACAGTTTCCACTAAAAATTCTTTTCATTAGACCGCAAAATGTCATGAAGTAAAATTTTCAAGAGGGCCATATACACCGGTTTATGCCGAGTACGTAAGAGAAAAATAATTTTATGTACTAAACATTGGGTAACAAATATGTGTACAAATCCCAAGAGTAGGACTTCTCAAGCTCAAGATCAAGTACCAAAATATTTTTTTAACCTTAAAATAACGTGGAATGAAATTTCCCAACAAAACCTACATACATAAACTTATTTCTCAAATTTCATAAAATTGTAGGTGTATGCGACTCGACCAAACGTAAATAAATTTTTAATCAGTTTCCAAACCTTAGACAACACGAATAAAGTGCACTTTCCCCAAAATGGTGGCTATAAAACCATGTATGTCCGTAAATCGATATAATACATTGTGTGAGACGATAACAAAAGAATCAACAACTGAAGGAGTTATAAAGAAAAAGTTCGACTCGAACCTTTAAAGATTCTTTCACATGCTTACCCACACAAAAGTGTAAGTCATTTCAAATGTTAAATAGCATACGATATATCACGCTTGCCTAAAGCCCCAAAGAGACACCCCATGACATTGAAACTTCCCAAGATAATATGTTAGTCAACATTCATTAATAAAACTCATAAACGTCTTTATGGTTACGAAAGTACAGGAGCAAATTGGCATGACACAAAAGTATTAAACAAAACTCATAAGTTAACGCACACAATAATGCAAGTCTACGCGACTCAAAATGTCATAAAATAAGACACCATAAAACCCCACTGAATCTTTCATAAAACTCATTAACGTTAAAATCAAGCGGTGTCAAAATTTTCATTTCCCATCATAATAAAAAACATAGACGACGATAAGTCTGAAATATGAAAATTCTGAAACTACAACGTAAAATAAAGTGACCCCTTTTCAACAAAACTTACATAAGGCACGACGCCCAAAAGCTCGTAAATTTACACGTAATAAAATTAAAACCCACATATTTCGAAGTACACTCACGCGCTCAAAACGTCGCAAAACAATATTCCATAAAATTCAACACGACTCGTACAGACTAAAATTCCCAAGAAAATTCCGACTAAAAAACATGGGAACAACTCTTCCTTTAAAACCTTAACATACATGGAGGAGGTCCAATGTCAAGGTCAAAAATTCCACAGTTATTTGCCAAATACCCCAAATAATATTAAAACACGGATATTACAAGATCCATAAATAGTGTTTGACACGAAACGGGGATAAATAGATTTTCAATAAAATATTTGCAACCACGTGCTACAATCATGCATGTTTAAGCTCACGGTTTAAAATTCGATGAGTACTAATGCTTTATCGAGACTTTATAATAAAGCTCACTTTATGTTTTGAGAACATGAGAAACAATTTATGCAAACTTATTTTTAGAAATAATTTTAGTGCAAGAATTTGGTTGGCACTCACATCTTAGGATTATGCTTCTCAATCTCCCGTCATACTATTGTCATCCGGAAGCATCAAACATCTTAAGACAACAATTACCCTAATTTGGTCAACTTACGATTTCTCATTGAAAAAGAGTCAATTCGATAAGCTTATGGTTCTAATTCAACCAATGACTTCGACCCAAAATGGTCAACTAATTGCATCTGGAATGCTTAACCATCACTCAAATATGACAATGCTATAAACATCAACTCTTCTTTCGACTACTCTCCTTGAAACTTCCTCACTACCCCCACGATCACCATGCCAAGGCGGTTCTATTATTCCCAGATTCTAGTTCCTAATAACAAACAATTAATCAAAACAAGATTGAACAATCAATTACCTGTTTGATTTCAATCTCAAATTCAACGATTACAAGTTTCTCTCTCTAGAACACTGTATCTCTCTCTACAGATTTCTCTCTCTCTCAGATATGAACTTCTCAACTTGTTCACCAACTTGTTACTTCTCTAAAAACAGAAATAGAAAACTATTTAAACGTACAACTAAAACAAGAAAACTAAACAAATACAAATACAATTTGACTTTTATTACAAAAGAATTTGACTTTGAAAAGAGTTGACTTTCTCAGCTTTAACTTCTTACACTTAAACCTTCAGTCTTCTTGATCTTGTATCCAACATATTTATGCTCTAACAATCTCCCCCTATGGATTCAAGATCACGGTTGAAAGATTTAGCAATTCAGTCTTCACTTTTAAGCTTTGTCAATACAATCTCCCCTTTTCTTTGACAGTATTATTTCCAAAACTGTCTTCAAATGATTAACAATCTCCCCAAAACTTTCACAATAATACTTTCAGACTTTGGAAAGAAATTATCTTCAGAATCAGCTCGAATTTGCTTTAGCAAATAATCTTCAAAGAAAATTTCCTCAAATCTTCAGAAATTCTTTGATCTTCTTCAAATCTTTAGTTTGAACTTTTCTGACTTGGACATTTCTGAAAATCATCTCTCAAAACTTTATCATTTCTTGATACCATCTCCCCCTTTTTGATGATTTGAGCATCTATATCATCAAAACTTTTCTCCCAAGAAATGTCTTTGACCATTCTGATTTGTCAAACTGAGCCTCTGATTCTGTGATCCATAACCAAGTATTCATCTAGATCTTTGCAAATCCAGACAAAATAAGAATCATGTAACTCCTGAATCAACAAATGAATCAGTTAGAATGCCTGTCTGTAACACAAAGCCACTATGTGTAATGGATACACAATATAAAGGAGCTTTTTGATGTTCACTCCCCTAGGGCTTCCATTCAATCATCGAAACACCACAAAGGCAATTTCTATTAACGTTATGACAAAGAAACAAATTCTTTGTGTGTTCGTGCAAGTGTAGAAACAATTAAGCACGAAAAATTGCTTTTATAAAGGCTCAACATGGTGTAAACCACTGAGACAACATTAGATAAACACAGACTCAATGTGCATGATTGAAGTGCGAAGGTGAGGCGGACTTCCTTCTTTTTCAATATCCAGATTTTCCAAATGAAAATCAGATAGATTATGTGCTGCGTCCCCAGAAAATGTGAAACATTTTCTTTTTGAGAAGAAAATGAGTAGCTAGTGGTGTATAGTCAAGAGTTGGCATGGGCTATTTGCTTGTTTCAATAACGTTCACCAAAGAATTGTGAAACGCTAGTAATGTGGCTGCCTGACTCGGAAAGTAGTTGGTGTAGAGTCTGATATTCTTTTACTCTGATCTCACACCCTCTTTCTTTTAATCATTATGCTCACTTCTAACCAAACTCTCCTTTACATTTTACCTCATCACACCCACACTTATTTCTTTTAGACTCCTCACACTCAATCTCTATGGATTAACTTCTTGGGTAGAAATCACTGGTTAACGTGATTTCATAGAAGTTCAGTTAATTCCTAGCACAAAGAACCCATATTTTTCCTATAAAGCATGCGTTGCTCAAAATGGTTTAACTTTATCAGTTAAAGCTCATATACAAATGTCAGACGAATGTATGCTCATAAAATATAATCATGAAGATTTGAGCATTTTTAGACATTGAAGTATTTTCAAACAAGTATACTGAATGAATGAACATAAATGCAAAAGACTTGTTTGAAAATCTGACATTGTATGAAAATGATCAGAAATGAAATGATATAGCAATTAAGGCTTATGGTAAAAAATAACGGATATTGTCTATACGAAACAAAAATATAGACATTCTCGAAATGACGTTTCGAAATGAAATATCGCTCAAAATTCTTTAAAGTACAAGAGTGGTGTCTTACCATCGAAAATATGTTTCAATATGAGACATGGTAAGAACAATTTGATCAAAAATTAAACCGATGTGTGTGAATACTTGAAAGTATGTAGAAAAGACAATACGCAAGTATTTTTCTTTGGAAAAACACGATTTATTTATCAATTAAGCACAAAAATAAAATGAAAACATTTAAAATCACACTTCCAAATTATAAAATCTGTTTAAAAATCAAGAAGTGGTTTGAACATTTCAGAACATGTTTTCTATACTTGAAAGTTGTTTTTCTTTCAGATACATTTGAGATTAAGATAAGAAATTTACCTATTCGCTCAATCTTAATTCTCAGAAAGTCAAAATGTAGTCATTAAGATATGATCGTGTCATCCTCTCTCATCCTGCATAAGTCTCAAAGTCTAGTCAAAATTTAAAATTTATTTAAAAATTAAAAGACGTAAAGCAGTAAAACAATTTTAAGTACGAGTTCTGATCAGAAATCATAGTCTTACTCCTTTTGACTTGACTGATAAGCTCCCCCTCAAAATAATGTAGATCATCTTTAATCTTCTCTTACTCCCCCTGAGATCATGAGCAAACAATTAAAGTGCAGATATCCTTCAGACATAAAGATAAAGAAAATGATGAAAAATAACTATTCGTAACTTTAGTAGGTAACAACCGATTACGTCTTAAGATTTAACATACTAAGCTTAGAGACAAGAAAATTAAATCTCTTTTCATCTAAGGGTTTGGTAAATAAATCTGCAAGTTGATAATCTGTTTTTACAAAATAAAGTTCAATTGTTCCTTTTTCTACATTATCCTTAATAAAATGATACCTTACATCAATGTGTTCGGTTTTCGTATGTTGGACAGGATTAGCAGATATTGCAATCGCACTCTTCGAGTCACAATAGATTGGAATTTTGTCGAACTTGAATCCATAGTCTCGTAGCTGTGTTCGCATCCACAGGACTTGAGAGCAGCAACTGGAAGCAGCTACGTACTCTGCTTCAGCAGTCGATGTGGAAACGCGTAATTGTTTCTTTGATGCCCAGCTAACGAGCTTGTCTCCAAGAAATTGAACGTGACCAGAAGTACTCTTTCTGTCCAACATGCAACCTGCATGATCTGCATCTGAATATGCAGTCAGTTGAAACCCAGTATCCTTAGGATACCACAGACCAAGGTCTGCAGTCCCCTTCAGATACCTAAAAATCCTTTTGACAACAGCCAAATGGGATTCTTTGGGAGCAGCCTGATATCTAGAACATAAACATGTTGAAAACATAATATCTGGTCTACTAGATGTAATATACATTAACGATCATATCATACCTCTATAAGTTCTAACATCAACACTTTTACCCGAAGGATCAGTGTTAATTTTAGTACCTGGTGCCATCGGGGTTCCAATTGGTTTACAATTTTCCATCTTGTACTTCCTAAGAATGTCCAAAATGTACTTAGATTGGTTAATGAAAATCCCCGTAGAAAACTGTTTAACTTGTAGTCCGAGAAAGAAATTCATCTCTCCCATCATACTCATTTGAAAACGTGACACCATGAGGTTAGAAAAGTTTTTGCAAAATTTTGGATTAGTAGAACCAAATATTATATCATCAACATATATTTGAATAAGGATAATATCAGCTTTTTCCTTTTTGATGAATAAAGTGGTATCAACCTTACCTTTAGAAAAACCGGACTTGACCAAAAATTTAGATAAAACATCATACCATGCTCGAGGGGCTTGTTTTAAACCATACAGGGCTTTGTCCAAGATGTAGACATGATCTGGATTATCTGGATTGACAAACCCTTCTGGTTGAGACACGTACACTTCCTCTTTAAGAATGCCATTCAGAAAGGCTGTTTTCACATCCATCTGAAAGACTGTGAAATTCTTATGAGCTGCGTAGGCTAGAAACATGTGGATTGCTTCTATACGCTCTACTTGAGCATACGTCTCACCGTAGTCTATGCCCTCCTCTTGCCGGTAACCTTTGGAAACATGTCTAGCTTTGTTCCTTATGACGATACCATCTTCATCCTTTTTATTCTTGAATACCCATTTAGTTCCTATCACGGTTTTACCTTCTGGTTTTGGAACTAATCTCCAAACCTTTAGGGCTTCAAACTGATTGATCCCTTCTTGCATAGCAGATACCTAGTCCGAATCGGCAAGAGCCTCTGATACTCGCGTGGTCTCAATCTTACTGAGGAATGAGTCATGCATACATTGATTAAGAGTCGCTGACCTCGTTTGTACTGGCTTGTTGAGATCTCCAATTACTTGATGTAAAGGATGGTCTTTGGTCCAGCGATGCTCATGAGGGAGTGGAATAGATGAAGAATGATCATGATCATCATTTAAAAATCCACTATCCGGCTCTTCAGTTTGAATAGTTGGAGGGGGCTTTTCAGTTGAAGTTGCAGGTGCAGAAGCATCAGTTCGAACAACAGACTCTGGATATTGAGTAGTCAATGTATCACACCCAACTGAAACAGTTACTTCTGGCTCATCAGTTACTTGTGTATCTTCAACTGTAGGAGTAATTGTTTGAATATGAGTTTCTAACTGAACGGAGGATTTAGGTTCAGTTATAACTTTTGAAGTGACTGGATGATTGCAACTTGTGTCTTCAGATCTGTCAGTCACAGCAGATTTAGGCAAATTAGATCCTAGAAACTCATCATAAAAAAATTCAAATAACAAATCTAAATCAGATAAATGTGAAATTGAAGTAGAAGCGTTATCCGAATTTTTCTTTGTAGAAACAGGTCCTGGACTGATCTGCCCAGAAGCTAATACTCCAGTGATAATGGGTTCTGAACTGAGTTGTTCAGAAGCCATGTCTTCATCAAATGTTACATTGACGCTCTCGACAACTGTCTTTGACTTTTTCAGATAAACACGATATGCTGCCGATGTTGAAGAATAACCAATGAAGATACCCTCGTCCGCCTTAGCACTGAATTTATTCAGACTCTCTCTGTCGTTAAGCATAAAACATTTACACCCAAATATGTGAAAATACTTGATTATTGGTGTTCTGTTATTGATAAGCTCATATAGAGTCTTTTGAAAACGGCGGTGTATCATGGACATATTCTGAGTATGACATGCAGTCGACACAGCTTCTGCCCACAAAAATAGTGTTAGATCGGATTGGCTAAGCATAGTACGAGCGGCCTCGACTAGCGTCCGATTTCACCTTTCGACTACTCCATTTTGTTCAGGCGTACGAACAGTAGAGTACTGATGTGAAATCCCGATCGATTCGAGATATTCGTCAACAATCTTGTTCTTGAACTCTGTGCCGTTGTCAGTACGAAGAAGCTTGACTTGTCGCTGCATTTTTACCTGGGTCGTCTTTAAGAAAATAATGATAACTTCCGGTGTCTCATCTTTTGATCGAAGAAATTTGACCCACGTGTATCTTGAGTAATCGTCCACAATAACCAACACGTATTTCTTTCCACCCAAACTCTGAGTTCTCATTGGACCACACAAATCTATATGTAACAATTCTAACGGAGAACTAGTGCTTGCTTCAGGCTTAGGTTTATGTGATAAACGCCTGTGCCAGATCCAACTTTGTTGCATTGAAGCTTTTGTCATTAAGCAAACTTGATTGTCAATCTGAACTTTGGACAGGTTGATGGTATAGAGGTTTGTCTTGCGATGTCCACCTAAGAGTTATGTGCTGTCTTCAGTACGAACTGAGCAACTCTTAGATTTGAAGTTGACCTTTAACCCTTTATCACAGAATTGACCAATGCTAAACAGGTTGTGCCCTAAGACTTCGACATAACTCACCTTACTGATCGTTATGTTGTCTTGAATGATGTCACCATATCCTAATATTGGTGAAAGCTGATTGTTTCCAAATCTGACATTTCCACTGAATTTCTCTGTATAATTAGACAATAAAGCTTTTTGCCCAGTCATGAACATCCACTGTCCAAGTACCACATATGCCGGGTCTGCAAGAGAAATCAGGAAACAATAGATTTAGGTACCCATTTAAAAACGGGTCCTAACAGATTAGTACAAGATTTTGGTATCCATTTTAAAATGGACCCTCTGTTCTTTTGAAAACCTTTAAAAATATTTGTTGAAGAATACACATGATAAGATCCAAACCAATCAAAAGAATTATGAGAATAAGCAAAATCATTTTTCCGATAATGATAAGATTTAGTAGTAATAGGAGATAATTGAATCAATTGCTTTATTCAATATCTCTTGTAAAAAGTTACAAGGTTTTCTTTATGTGAAGTAAGTTGTTCAACTACATCATTATCACTACTAACTGATCTATTACAAGAGTTATCAGAAACTGATTCAGCTATCTCATCATCCTTCCTTTTTGGTCGCCATTCGGTTCGAGCTTTCGACCTTTTCTTGCTTATATCTGAAACAAAAGATTTAGATTTATTAGGAAAAACAGATTTCTGAGATTGATTTTTCTTTTGTATACCAGTGTATTTCTGTTTCTGTAATCGCTGTTTCTTACCTTCAGCATAGTAATCAGCAGTTACAGAAACTGATTCACCAACCTTAGTTAATGATTCACCAATATTAATAACACTTGGTAACACTTTATCATCTATAAGACAAGTAGAATGATCAGGAAGAGAAGCATTGAAGTCAAACATATCAATTTCTTCTATGCACCCATCATCAGAATTAAGAAAGTCATTTGCAGACTCAAATAAGTCATCAAAATTATCAGACAAAGTTTGAGGTGCCTTAGAAACTTTAGAACACTTTGTAGATGTAGATTGAAAAACCGTGTTCTTTAATACTGTAGAAAATACACTTTGTTGAATATCAACCAAAAGTTTTTCATCAGATAAAACATTTTCAAGCTCAACTATTTTGCTTTCAAGAATAAGTGGAGGAACATAAACCTTGGCAATTGCAGGTTTTGCCTTCATCTCAGAAACAGAATAACTAGCAAAATAATCGTTTGAAAGAACTTTTGGTGTTTCTGAAAGATAACTATCATTTAACATTGCATAGTTAAATGGTAGTTGCATTTTCTTAACATTCTTTCTATTTTCAGTTTCTTTGGCCTCAACTTCTTCTGGTAATTTGGTAACAAATTTGGGTTTTAAATGAGTATGTTTACCAGCACAAGCAAGAAAATCAAAATTATAAAGTGCTGGTTGTTTTCTATTGGCTTTCTTTAAGTAATGGGGGTTTTGAAAACCAAGTCCCCATTTTTCCTTAACATCAGCCTCTTCGTTAGGTGCATTCAAAAAATGGTTTGATCTGTTTGGCCTCTTGCATAGAGTTTGGCTTCCAGACCATTTACCTTCTTACTCAAAAGCATGTTCTCAACCTGCAATCTATGAACAGTTAGTGCAGATTCTTTCTTCTCAAACTCATACTTAGAAATTTTAACTTCAAAATCAGATATCTTCTTTTCAAAACAATCTACTTGAAGTTTAGAATCAGAAGAAGACTTGTGTAAAGTATCAATGAGATCTTTGTTCCCAATAACAAACTTATTAAGCTCAAAGATCTTGTTGTTTCTTTTAGCAACTCTGTCTTTTTCTTTCTTCAGTTTTACTTGAAGATCATTAAGCTCAACCATCATAGCTTCCATTTTGGTTATAAAATCTTTTTAAGTTAAGTTTAATACCTCATCAGCTGTCTCGTCATCTGACTCATCATACTTCACTTCTTTTCCCATTAGACATAGATGAGCAGTTTCTTCCTTCTCTTTTTCATCCTCTTGATCAGAATGATCCAACCAAAATTCGTCCTCAGCCATTAATGCTATGCCTGCTTCTTGCTGTTTAGCCAATAGCAATTTGTTCTGATAATACTGAGAGTTTCGAACCTTTGGCTTTCGACAATCTTTAGCAAAATGTCCAATCTTGCCACAGTTGTAGCATTTGATTGGATCATTTGCTGGCTTTACAGCAACGATGTAATCATTCACGAACTTCTTCCTTTCTTCCATCTTCCTTTCCATATATCGGTTTTCTTCATGTCGCTTTCCTTCCACTCTTTCTCGGTGCTCATGATTCTTGGAACTTGATGAAGAATATCTTTGAGAGTTGGATCCCGGCTTTTTGTAGAATTTCTTTTGAAATGCACGGGTCAATAACAGCATTGCTTGTTTCAGGCTTTCTCCATCATCACTATCTGATTCAGATTCCGACTCAGAACTTGTAAGCACTTTCTTCTTTTTCTTCTTCTCTTTCTTTTCTTTCTTCTTCTCTCCAGCTACCAAAGCAATAGGATCAGGAACTTTTTCTGCCTTCTTTTTCTCAGCTCTTTTCTATTCCACTTCTTCCTCATTTTGCCTCAGAGTCTCATATACCTCATGTAACGGTATGTCATTCAGATCCTTCATCTGTTTCATCCTACGTGTATGCTTCTTCCATTCAGGTTGTAGGATACTCAGGAATTTGACATTGTTCTCAAGTTGCTTCTTTTTCACCTTATTTTTGGACAACCTATTCAGAAGCAAAACAAACCGTTCATAAGTATCTTCTAAGCTTTCATTCTCTTTGGCTTTGAATTCCTCATAACTGTTGATGCAGTTTGCCACTTTCCTCTGATTCCCTACCTTGGATCCCATCATCATTTTTTGCAACTAATCCCACATCTTCTTAGCATTTCCCTTGTAGCTGTCTATCTTGACGTAGATATCATTCGGGATACTTTGAAGAAGTAAGGATCTTTCTTGCTTGTCTACTTTATATCGGCTTTTCTGTTCCTCTGAATATTGACTATACTCTACTGGAACTGTTTTCATCTTCTGTTCTCTTTCCTCAGTACCATCTTCACTATCAGATGAGTCATTATCAGGGATTTGAACTGTGACTGGTACCATAGGACCTTCCATGATAGACAGAAGGATATTTTCTCCATTTGTGTGCCGATCCACAAAATCCAGAAATCTGTCTTTCCACTGTTCATATTCTCCTTTGAACAGTACTGGAGGTTTGACATCAGTGCCGATAGAAAGAGCATCGTTAGAAGTCATCTTGAATGAACCTATTTGAAAAATATATGCAATAAGAAACTAGAACTGATCGTTAGTCCAAAATATGAAATCACAAAAAAAAATACAAGAAATCTTGAAATAAAAATTCAGGAATTTTGATCACAATCAGAATTTTGTCCCCTCCGCAGACTTAGCACGGGGTAGATCCACAAAATTCTAAGTAAACCAAGCTTTGCGTGTCAAGTGTGATGCGCAAACCACGCCTTGCGTATCTAGTGTGTTGCGCAAACCACGCTTTGCGTATCAAGAGTGTTGCGCAAACCACGCTTTGCGTATCCAGAGTGTTGCGCAAACCACGCTTTGCGTTTCCAGTATGTTACGCAAATCAATTCTTGTGACGAGTAGCTTTGCTTGTTGAGAAGGTTACGCAGATCTGTCTTTGCGTATCAAGAAGCGTACGCAAACCTTTCTTTGCATACCAAGAAGCGTACGCAAACCTTACTTTGCGTATCAAGAAGTGTACGCAAATCACACTTCGCGATTTTCTGTTGAATACGTAAACCTCAGAAAGATCACTTGATGAAATCTCGATGAATCTTGCGTAAACCTCAATGAATCTTGCGCAAACCTCGACGAACTTGTGCAAACCTTGAATCTTGCGCAAACTTCAAAAATATACCAAATCTTCACCAAAAACCATTCTAGACCTTGAATTTCAGTATGAAACTTTAACAATTTACTCGCCTAAACATCTAGAACACAATCCTAACATCTAATTTCGATCAAATACACAAAAATGTACAAATCGATATGAATACAGTGTTCTTGACTCGTGAACTCCAAACTCAACAAAAATCAAAATTAAAGATCGATTACAGTGCAATTCTTGAAAATTCCTATATAGACTCGATCGATTACACTTTCTTAACAAAACCTAATCAAAAACAACTTGAAATTCGCACAAAAATTCGAAATTCAATTCTCGCTTAAGAACACAGTGTCAAACTTTCGTATTTTTCTTGATTTCGATTTGGAATCTGCTCTGATACCAATTATTATTCCCAGATTCTAGTTCCTAATAACAAACAATTAATCAAAACAAGATTTATCAATCAATTACCTGTTTGATTTCAATCTCAAATTCAACGATTACAAGTTACTCTCTCTAGAACACTCTTTCTCTCTCTACAAATTTCTCTCTCTCTCAGATATGAACTTCTCAACTTGTTCACCAACTTGTTACTTCTCTAAAAACAGAAATAGAAAACTATTTATACCTACAACTAAAACAAGAAAACTAAACAAATACAAATACAATTTGACTTTTATTACAAAAGACTTTGACTTTGAAAAGAGTTGACTTTCTCAGCTTTGACTTCTTACAGTTTAACCTTCAGTCTTCTTGATCTTGTATCCAACATATCTATGCTCTAACAAGTTCAAGTATACACACGTAACACGTAGGTTCATCATAACACTGGTCAGGTGACATTATGAACGTACCGTACATGATCATCCTTGCGATCCTCGACAAGTTTCCCGTTTCTAGCGACACGGTCAATTCCAAAGTATCGTATCTTAAGGTACCTAATGTGCAATTTCATTTTCAATTACCTAAAAGAACGCTAGTTTGAGTCTAGGCATCCAAAAATCAATACCTAATTCTCTCAAACTTAAGCTCTAATACCAACTTGTAACACCCTCAAATCTGGAAATAGCAACTAATTAAAATTTTCTAAATACATCAACAAATGGTTAATAAACAATCACAATTTAAGATTTAACCTCAACACACACAATTTATTCTCTACATACAGTCTATAACAACGACGGGTGCTACTAAAACCCAATAATAGTCACTATCTCTAAACTGTGGAAGACTTCACCAAATACTTACATTTGTGAAAAACTAAGCACGTCTCTTCATAGTACTGCTAGAACCAAACTCCCAACTAGAACCTGATGCACATGCCGACAAATAAAAAGGTTAGGCTTAACGCCTAGTGAGCTCACATAGAGCCATGGATCCCCGTATACGGCTCCCAACCGAGCAACCATCGCAAGATGCCCAAATGTCTGTAGTGTCTACTCGACCTCTACATGAGTGTCACCACAAAAGCCACAAGTCCCCGTATCCGTCTCACAATGGGCATCACCGCAAGACTTAGCTCCGTATATGGCTCTACAGAGCACCACCACAAGCTTACATAAAAACATGACCTAGACTTCAAACGGGGACACTAAATTCCACGATGAGTAACTAGACTGGATTACAAACGGGCATCAAGTTCAACCACCCACGATCTATACCTCAAGCCCTTCAATAGAGGTTACGCGGTTATCGAGTTCAACCACCCATGATCTATACCTCGAGCTCCCGCTAGCCATAAACAATATCCAGTCCCAAAACAGGGATAAAGTCCCCACTAAACCAACTGACTGACTCATATGCCTATGGATCCAATGCATTAGAGTCTAAAACGTTACATGACTCAAACGAATGAACTAATGCATTCAAAACATGTAACTCTCAATTAAGATGCAACTAAGTACACCGTACTTCCAAGGCTCCTTAACGAGCTACCAAAACTGAACAAGTGTTCTAAAGACTCAACCGAGTACAAATCAAGCCCCAAAAGGCTTAATAGACGTTTGGCGAAAATACGAGAGCCAATAAGGTTACACAACCAAGTTATATCTTTCCCCCAATCTTTGTTTCCCAAATCACAATTGGCCTTCAGCCCAAACCAAAAGGTTTACCATTTCTACAATGTTCCCAAAGTCGGGAATGACCCAAAACCAAATGCACTCACACACTCGTACTTTTCAAAACATCCTATTTCATGAATGATGCATAAAACCAGACAAACACTTAAAGGTGTATATTTGACAAAATATCTATTTATGAAATAAATTATCAAAACACATTCATTTATGACACATTTAGCAAAATGCTCAAAAATCCCAAATGCGGGTGTTTTACAAGCTTAGTAAGCTAAACACTTCAAATAATCAAAAGTTACCAAATAACTCAACAGTTGACAATTTTTATGTAAAACATATAAATACTTTAAAATGGACATTTTGGCATGCACAACGTTTTCACAAATCAACTTGAACTCACCTCGCTATATTTAGGCTAAATCTATATTTTACCCAACTTAAGCTTCCTTGAAGAATTTTGAATCCGCAGGCAAAACCTTCCAAAACCTATATTCACTAAGTTTCCAACCATGAATATTCTTATTCAACCAATTAGAATAGTCCCCCAAACATTTTACATCAAAATCCCCAAATTTGGCCAAAACCCTAATTTTGACCTAACTTCTCCAAAATCATCAAACCCAAAATTTGAGGAGTACAAACATTAGAGAGTCATCAAAGGAACATCTATAACTTATAGAAAAGATCTAGAAGATAGGAGAATAACTCACTACTTGTATTTTGAGCAAAACCCCAAAACCTAGAAATCTCAAGAGATAAGGAAGAACACTTGATTTAGCCCTTGAGGTTGAAGTCACAAGTTTGGTGATGAAGAAACACTTTGGACTCCAAGGAAATGACCACAAAGTAAGTTAGGGTTTGAAATGGGGAGTGAGGAAACGATTTGGGAGAGATAAGGTAAAGGGTTATATTGGAGCAGAAATATATTGGATACAAGATCATGAAGACTAGAGGTCAAAGATACAAGAAGTCAAAGCTGAAAAGTCAACTCTCATGGAAAGTCAAAGTCTTTGTTAATAAAGTCAAAGTCAATATAGATGTAATGGTGTAGGTATAAATAGCCTTGTCCTTGTTGTATATTTGAGGTGGTAACAATTCAGATTATAAGCCATTGAGTGAAGTGAGCAGATTAGAGAAAGGCAAATTAGAGCATTATCCTAGTGAGAGAAAGCAGAGAGAGAAAGTGAGATTTTAATTGCTGAGATTTGATCAATGACATGTGATTACGATTCTTGATCATATTTCTGTTTTACAATTAGAACTTGAATAGATTTGGGAATAACAATTGGTATCAGAGCAGATAGAAATTCAGAAATTGAATTGATTATTGAAGAATTTTTGGTCGACAGTTCAAGAACATGAACATTGACTGTTTAGATTCGATTTTCTAGTTCCAGTGGTGATTTTGATCTGATTTTGGTGTAATAGAACTCATTTTTGATTCTAGATTTAGTCTTGTGTTCATTGATTAGTCTAATTCTCAACAAATCTGTGTGAATTTTGGAAAATTTTGAAGTTTTTGTTCAAGTTTTTACGAACACTGTAATCAGATCGAATTTGAATTTTTGATGTTGTAATCTGAAATTCGTATGTTGTTTTTGAATCATGTATTAGAAGTGATCTGCAAAGTTTCAGATCAATTGGCAACGTTTTGAGTCGATTTCAGATGGAAAAAATCGAGTTTTTCGACGAAGAGTGCAAGAACTCGCTAGATCTAGAAAACTCGCAAGGCAAGAACACGCAAAGGTTGATGAACATGCACATCAAAAGATCATGTAAAGAGATGAAGAACGTGCAAACTGAAAGACTTTTGATTTTGGCTAGAAACGCGCAAAGTGCTAGTTGCGAGTTCTAGAAACGCGCAAATCGAAGTTTGCGTGTTTGATTCTTCATTCTGCGAGTTTAGTTTCTGCGAGTTTCTTCATTCTGCGAGTTTAGCTTGCGAGTTCGATAAAACACGCAAGTAGGCTTCTGCGGATTCTTCAAACGTGCACGACTCAGTCTGCGAGTTTCTCAGTGAACAGTTATTTGCGAGTTTAGGCGTTTGCGAGTTTCAAGTTTTTTTTTAGTGATCTGCGAGTTTCTACACTTTGTTCAAAATTTTCAAAACTGTAATATGCCCTTTAATTGTCAAAATTAAACGCGCAAAGTGCTATTTTCAAAAAAAAAAATTAGGGACCCCCGTGCTAAGTCTGCGGAGGGGGGACAAAATTTTGATTGTGATCTATTTTTTTTCTGAATTTCTAACGATCATTTCAAGTTCTTGTTGGAACAGATATTCAAGATGGGATATTTTACTGATGATGTTGAAAGACAGATTGCCAAGCTCGAATTAGAGAATAGAGATCTTGTTTCTTCAGTTGAATATTATTCAAAGCGAGCAAAGAGATGTTCTGATGACAGGAAGCTACTGAGAGAAGAAGTTAGTGCATTAAAGATTGTAAATGAAGAACTTATGAAACAGACTTCTGACTGAATGATGAAAAATTACTGAGTTTAGAAGCTGAAAATACTAAGTTGAAATGAAAGATCTCAGATTTGGAAGATCAACTTGCTCAAATTCAGATACAAGCAGAGTCAGTCCAGATGTATGAGAAGAAAGCTAAGGATTTAGAAAGTATGAATGAAGAACTGAATAGAAAGATTTATGTTTTGGAGAAAAAGATGGTTGAAGAAAGATCTGATTTTGAGACTGAAAAGAAAGGGTTTGCTAAGAAATTTTCTGATTTTTCAAGAAAATGTGCTGAAGAGAAGAAAGCAGTTGAGCTTAAATGTATCAAGCTTTCTCAACAAGTTTCAGATTTTGAGAAAGTCATTATTTTGGAAAGGGAAAATTTTGCCAAAGAAAGAAAGACCATTGAATAGAAGAATATGGGAATCTTCAAAGAAATATCCGACCAGAGAAAGAATGCTGAAAATGGTTTTGAGGAAGAAAGGAATATTTTTGAGACTGAGATTAAGAAGCTGACTGACAAGTTATCTAAGCTATCAAAAAGTACACTTAAAGAGAGGAAAACGAAGTCTGAATTCCAGAAGAAGATTGACCTACTTATCAAAGAAAGAGACAATTATTCTTCAAAGATTAAAGAGCTTGTAAAGATTGTTTCAAAGGTGGTGGTGGCTGAGCACACGACTCCAGAGTCACAAATCCACACACCTAGAAATAATTCAGCTGACTTCAAAAGGACAGCCTCAAGCTCACACTTGAAACATGTTTCTTCAAGAAGGTTAGTCAATTCATTTGATCAGATTCGTACTACTAACATTTTCTTTGATGAAAATGTAGATGGTTCAGATACATACAAAATAAGAAGTAGAAGAAGGAGATATAAAGAAGAAGAATTGGTTTGGAAGAAGAAACCAGTTGAAGATTAGAAGAAAGATGAGCTAAAAGGAAAGAATTCATGTGTACATACACATAAAGCCAAGAAGAACAATGTGCGAAAAGTAAAACTTGATCATGTTTACTCGAAAGATCAATTAATCAGGTTATCAGGTAAGAAATACTATTGTTCTTATTGCCATACACATGATCATGTTCACAAAGGTAGTGATCATTTCTGGTATGGTTCTTATTCAGTTACTCTGATAAGAACTACAACTAACATGCATGGACCCAAATACCAGTGGATACCAAAGCCAAAGACTGATTCTGTGTTGCAGGCACCTACTGTCAAGGGGGAGTAAGAGAACCAAGGCTTCTAAGTAAATCAGCTTAGAACCCGTATTTCAACGAAGTTTGACTTCTAAACACAACAGTTTAGGACTCCTTCTTCAGTGATCAAAAGACCTTACTCCTGTGCTGATAAGAGATTGTACTCCAATACTCAAATGAAGACATCAACCTTCAAGGGGGAGTACATATGTTCTGGAAATATGTATTCGGAAGATATGGCGAACTACACTTCAGGAGGAGTTGTAGATCTCTATCATGTGTCTTTTACTGACCAATTGCAGATGCATATTTTTAGGGGGAGTATGGATTATGACTTCTGATTACTTCTGATCAGAACTCGTACTATAATTGTTTTACTGCTTTATGTTTTTTAATTTTAAATAAATTTGTGAATAAAGTTGTTTTGACATGATTTTGAGACTTGTGCAGAATGAGAGAAGATATCAAGATCATATCTTTATGACTTTAGCTGACTTCATGAGATTTAAGACTGCATAGAAAGGTTAATTTCTTATCTTAATCTCATATATGGTTGAAAGAAGGATAACATTCAATCATAGAAAACGTGTTCTTAAATGTTCAAACCACTTCCCGATTCTTAAACATATTTCATGAATTGGAAGTGTGATTTTAAATGTTTTCATTTTATTTGAATTTCAATGTTTAACAAACCGTGTGTTTCCAAAGATAATGTTGGTCCCGAAGGTGCTTAACAAGTTTGTAGAAGGGGGGTTGAATACAAACACAAGAATTAAAGTTTAATAAATTGTTTATTGATAAATCAAATACAATTTACAAGTTTGTTGCGGAATAAGATTAAGACAGACTCAATCTAAACAAACTTAAGAAACACTAAGATGGTTGCACAAGAAATTCAGAGAAAGGGGGATTAAGAGATATAGAAAACAAAGGTTTCTATTTCGGGGTTCAAGGATTAAGCACTCTTCAGATGAAGGGGTGATCTTCCTATTTATACCCTCTACATTAAATGCATGGCAGGGCACTTGAAATGTGGCGTTCACTGATTGGCTTTGGGAGTCTGACTTTTGGGAGACATGCTTTCGGCCGAACAATGAACAGTGTAGTTGACAGAGATGTTGTACGAATTGTGGCAGAGACATGTCCGTTCTGACATATCGTACTAAGTTGTGCAAGGTGAGACAAAAGGAAACTTGAGGCATAAGCTAAGTGATCATTTGATCGCGGAGTATCTCTTTCTTCAGAGATATCAAGAGTTCAGCGATCGCTAAAGCTTTTCCTCATGTTCCTTCGCGTATAAGTAGATTCGTCTTTGCTTCACTGATATCCGCATCAGGTCACTAGTAGACTTGTCTTTGTTCAGCAACTTCGTCTTCGATTCAGCTATGAACATCTGTTGACGCGAGGCTTGTCTTCAAAGATTACATTTACTGTTTACATCAGAAACTATCAGTGATAACTGAACAAACTCAGTCTTATCGCTGATAGTGAAACACTAATACATAGAAATGTTTATAAGAAAGATTATCAGCGATAACTGAACAGACTCAGGTTGATCGCTAATTGTGAAATACTAATACATTTTAAAATGTAATTTTCACTAAGTATAGAAGAGGGTCGTTATCAAATCACTGAGAGAGTTTGGATCAACAATCTCCCCCTATTTGATAATGACAAAGTAACTGAAGAAAATTACTTTATAATTCAAAATGATGGAATAATCAGGACTCATAACATACATGTCCCAATTACTATTTTGAGGGATCTTTTACAGCACTGATAGAGTTAAGTACTTCACTGAAATTCTCATTAATCCAAGAAAAGAATTACAAGGTATGAAAATTACAAGTACAAGTGATGTACTAACTACTGTAAGTTAAACTAATAGATTACAAGAAAGGAAACTAATCTATCAGCTATCTAAAGAGGGTTTAGGAGGATTAATCAAATACTCAGGTATTTCTTCTCCTTTTTTCCTTCGTTCTAAAGATTCTTTGCAGATGATCGCTATGATTGGCTCAGCAGCAGGAGAGAGAGTACACCATAGGCACATGAGATCCTTGAGAAGAGCGAGGGGACAGATAGGGATTTCAGAGACCCTTTGAAATCTGAGTTGTTCCTCGTCATCTCTGAAGATTATTCCAAAAGGTTCTTCAAATACTTGTCCCGCAGCATATGGTCCACCAGGAGGCAGAGATAGATCCAGAACTGAAAGATCAGGAGGAGGACCGAACAGAGCTTCTCTTTAGAATTTGATGGAGGTTTCATTCCTGATCACTGCGACATTATCAGATGAGGAGGAGATAGGCTTTCTCTTGATTGGCTTGGACTTTGGAGGAAGAGTAGATGGCACCTTTAGTATAGCAGCGACTCTGTTGATGAGGGCATCATTTACCCTTTCAACATAGCCTCTGTATGTAGACTTTGATTTCTTCAGCGCATCTTTGAACTCAAGCCACTCCATGTAACCAAAGTCTTCCAGCTTTGAAATGAACATAGCCTTGCAGCTTCCATCCTCTCTGGTAATCTCCATGGCGACAGAGAGTTTTTCCTTCTTCTTTCTTCCAGAGATAGCAACAGCTACGATCTTCATTGGGTCAGAGCGATAGTCAATTTTGTGCTTGCACCAATCGACAGAATTATCGCTGACCGCTTTTTCTTTGGAGCGTTCCTCTTCAATCTCTTTCAAAAGAGCTGCCTGGAATTCCACTGGTTTGCTTTTCAGCTTCTTGTCTTTGACTTGAGAAGACTGAATTTTGAGAGCCAGAGAGGCATCTCTTTGACAGTCAGCAATCAGCTTCTCAGCCCTGACGGATTCTTCAATTTCAGCTTCAGTCAGGAACTCCAGATCTGATGATTGAGAGGGGACCTTTCGTCGTTGACCCTCCAGATGAGAGATCATATCTGTTCTTTTCTTTCTCTCTTCCTCTGACTAGTGAGATGGTCTAGAGGGCCTTCCATGATGTTGCAGGGACTATTCTTCTTCTTCATCCTCTTCATCAATCTCTCTAACAGAGATTGGGATTATTTGGTCATCAGCTTCAGCAGCTGGTATTATTTGAAGCTCTTTACCCTTAAGCAGGGGAGAGAACTATCTGGTCAGAAAAATAAAAAGGTTAGATTTATTTTTAGGGAAGGAGAGAGATAAAGGCTAGAAAGAAACAGGGGTGGGATTTTTATAGAAGGATAAAGGAACAAGAGTAAGGCATACGTAAGAAGGATTCTCCTCAGGTAGTGAAATCATCTTCAGGGTTCCCTCAGCAGTTACACCTTTGCTTTGGTAAGGGGTTCCTAAAGGTGTCTCTTGACTCCCCCCTGCTTTGATAACTTCTTTCGAAGTTATCGTTGATGAAGTGACGGCTGAAGAAGACCATAGAGATTGATCTTCATCATCATCATCATCATCTTGATGAGAATCTTCCTCTTGATCTTCAAGATCAAGGTCTTCATCATCATCGTCTTCTTCCTCTTCCTCATCATCAACTAGATCAGCTATGGTAGGAGGGGCTTTCTCAGCAGCTATCTCCCCCTCAACATGAGAGGGAGTTTTCTTCAGTTGTTCAGCAGCCTCAGCTTCTTTCTCCTTATTTTCTTCAGATGCTTTCTCCCCCTCTTTGTCATTATCACGAAGGGAGAGATCTTGGGAAGGAGTAGAGGTCTCAGCGGTGGACAACTTCTGGACTTCAGCCTCCAGTCCTTTGAGTCGGTCTAGAGCGGTGCGATCATCTTCTGTAAATGAAGGAGCAGGAGTTGGAGCTGGTTCCTTCAGGCGGGACAGGATCTACTGAAGAAGGACCTCACATGCATCAACCATTGTAGTCAGAGCTGCAAACTGTTGCTGTGAGTCCTCCCTGACTTTCACAATCGCTTCTTGGAGAGTAGCGATTTGAGAAATGTCAGCTTTGGAGGCGCAGTTGGCTGTCAGCGTCTTCAGAGCTTCACCAACTGATTGAATAGCATTGGTGGTGGTGTTGAGAGATGAAGTCAGAGCCTCCACCTTGGTAGTCAAACTGTTGACATTGGTGTCAACAGTCGCCAGACTAGGACCTGAAATATAAGTTAGTTTTTGAGAAACAGGCTTATATGGTGAGTTGAGAGAAGTGTTTAAGGTTATAGGGATACCTGAATTATCAAACATTTTGTAGAATTGTAACGATTACTCAAAAGATTGATGTTCAGGTCCTATGGGTCCAAACTGTGGTTGAGTAGAAATAGATGGAGGGTTAGAGATCAAAGAAATAGAAGGACTAGAGATGGGGATAGAAGATGTAGGGATAGGGGTAGTTACCTCAGGTTGTTGTTGAACTGAGATTGTAGGTTGCGTCACTGTTGTTGTGACAGCGACCGAGATCGCTGGCACGGTTGAAGTGGTTGTCGCTGAGGATGTGGAGGAGAGACCCAGGAAATCATCCAAGGAAGTTTGTTGATAAACACCCTTAGGTATATACCTAGAGGTAGCTTTCTCCTTGGTCACCTTGGCCTTCTTCGAAGGACCAAGGGAGTCAGTTGATGGTCGTTTGGAAGGGGTAGAGGTAGGGATAGTAGAAGAAGGAACCTCCTGTGTGGCCGCTGAAGACGAAGAAGTGAGGAGAGAGAGACGAGAGCGAAGTTCAGAGATACTTACCTCATTTAGGAGCGTCTTGACCTCCAGGGAGCGCTGACCCACTTTCGGAAAAGATGCATCCGAGTTAGTGGGGTAAGTGGCAGGGTAGAGAAACTTCAGGTACGTGCAGATAAAGCGTACGTAGGGGACCTTGGGATGCCTTTCGGTCTTCTCTATCTTTGACTTGAGATTGTCAAAGATAGATGTTGCGTAGTCGAAGTTTCGTTCAGCGATCACTGAGTAAGCCATCTGGACCTGAATCTTGCTTGCTTGGTCCAATGACCCACTCTTCCCACTCATACACTGAATGAAGTGTGAGAAGATGTAGTTAAGATGAGAAGGCATCAGTGCCTTCTTCACAAGAGTCAGCTTCTTGTTTGGAATCGTCGTCCTTGGCTTGGGTTCCCAAGCGTATTCCATGGCATCCAGAAATTGGATGAGTTCAGCATCAGTTGGCAAGGCGTCGAATCCATTCCTGGGTTTGTCAGGAAAAAGTAGAGCTTTCCTCAGGCCTAAATCAGTCATCATCCCTGAGCCAAGTTGAGTGCTGAAAGAGATAGCAGTAACCTGTTCACCCTTTTTGTTGGTGATAGAGGTTTCGTCAGCAGTAAACCAGAATTGCTGGAGAAGAGCTTTGGAGGGTGTGGGATCCACAGTGATAGCATAAGCAATGCAGGATTGCGTTAGAAACATTGCATCTTCCTTCAGATGTGGGTACTTAACACCGTCAAAATCGAGACGTGCGAGATGATTGTTCTTTGGAAGCTCCGATTCAGTGAGTGCGAATTTGACGTTCTTAGAAGCGACAAGTGCAGATTGAGCCATTCTGAATATGAGTAGATAAAAGAGTAGAAGAAAAGGTTTTAGTCTAAAAATAAAGAAGATTGTCTAGTTTCTATTTGAGGAAAGAAACATAGAAAATCAACAAATTTGAAGATTAACAAGGTGTTCTTAATATAATATACAAGAACAAGAAGAAAAACCAAAGATTTTGAATGAAGAAAATCAAAATAAAATGGTTTTTAAAGAATAAAATCAAAAATGAAATTGATTCAGAGAGTTTAATTTCACTTGATTTGATCGATTTCTTGAATTTTCGAAGAACACGCAGATCGGTTTTTTTTCTAAATCACTGTTTGATCAAATTTTTTCTTGAAAAATCGATTTTAATCAAAGAAAATGATTCCATAGTATTCGATTAGTGTAATAGAACTTTTCTTGTTTTGATTACATCACGAAATTCGCACCAATTCATGTCCAATTTTGAATTTTTGTAGTTTTCGGTTTGAAAAATGTTGAACACTGTGCTTGATCGATTCTATGTGATTTTGTTGTTTTTAGTCTAAAATTCATATTAGAAATGTGTTCTAAATGTTAAATCTACCAACCCTGTGCATTCTCAAGTCGTAATTGCAGGTATTAAAGGTTGTGATCGAAATCAGTGAACAGAACTCAAGAACATGCTAGATTTGAAAAACGCGCAAGCTTCATAGCAAAGAACACACACGTCAAAGAGCGCGCTAGCAACGAAGAACTCGCACAAAGAAGGGTTTTGATATTTCAATGTGTTATGTGAGTTCTTGACAAACGCGCAAACAGTGATATGCGAGAAGTCAAAACGCGCATGATGTTGTTTGCGAGTTTCTAATTTCATATTTCTTCGAAACGCGCAAAGAAGTGGATTTTCAAAATTATTCTAAGTACAAAACGCACAAAGGCATCAAAACGTGCACGCTTTGTTTAGCGAGAAGCTCAAACGCGCACACTATTGTTTGCGCGAACCGTGAAACGCGCACGTAGTGTTATGCGCGAACCAGAAACGCGCACAAGCCTGTTAGCGCGAAGTGTAGTGAATAGTGTTTTGCGACTTTCTTTGTTATGCGAGTTTTAGACTTAGAAATTTTTCTGATCTTTTCAAGTGTTTTTCAAGTTTGATTTTCAAGTCAAATTTTTTTCTGAATATTTTGGAAACGATCATTTCAAGCATACATTTTGGGACCCCCGTGCTAAGTCTGCGGAGGGGGACATATTACTCATAGTGATCAAAATTTTCTGATTTTTGACGATCTTTTTGAAGTAATTTTTTTTTCAGATATCAAGATGTCTACTATTTTGTCAGGGAGAGACTGTGCTATCATGTACATGCCTGAGATACCGGCAATAGAAGCTGAAAGAGATAAACTGAAAAATCAGAATTCAGTTCTTCTAAAACAAATCAAGGAGCTGACATCTAAATTGTCAAATTCTGATAAAACTCCTGATTGTGTAAAATATGCTAATCATGCTAAATCTGATTTTGCAGGTATCATCAGAGCAAGAGAGAAAGAAATCAAAGAGAAAGAGAAGAAAATTGCTTTAAAAGATAATACTATTGAGACATGTGAGAAAGAGTTAAAGCTTAAAGAGAGAAAGATTGTGAATCTTCAAAGCCAACTGAAGACAACTGAACAAAAATCATCAGAACGGTAAGCTAAATAAGTTGAGCTTCAACAAAAGTTTACGGCTTTTGAAGAAAAGATATCTGCTTTGGAAGCCAAAAATGTTGAACTACTGAAAAGTCTCCAAGCAGATAAAGTCAAATCAATTCTAGAGAATGCTTTTACTCAATAGCTATCTGACTTTTCAAAGAAAACTTTACAAGAGAAAAAGGATCTTGAGCTAAGATGCATTAAACTCTTGAAGCAACTGTCTGAATTTGAAAAGATTTTAATTACAGAAAGAGACACATTTCCTAAAGAGAGAAAAGTTCTTCAAGACAAAACCATTGAACTTCCCAAACAGATTTCTGTTTTACAAGATTTACTTGAAAAAGAGAGAAAATCTTTTGAGCTTGAAAAGAAAAATGCTGAAAAGAGAAATGTTGGGATTTTCAAAGATATTTATGAACAAAACAAGAACTTAGAAAAAGATTTTGAACAAGAACGCCAAATCTTTGAATCTGAAATATCTAAGCTCACATCCAAGATCTCTGTTCTATCTTCAGACATTTTAAAAGAACGGATGGCTAGAACTGATTTGAAGAAGAAGTTTGACACACTTTCTGATGAAAGAAACATTTTATCCAAAAGGATAAAGAACTTGGAAGCTGCAAATGTTGAATTGTCAGATAAAGTTTCTGCTTATGTGATTAATCAATCACCTCTTGACAATTCAACGGAATCAGTCTGTTCTTTCAAAACTGCTTCTAGTTCCATTTATGAGAAAAATGTTTTCAAAAAGAAAAGTGTTAAACCAAACATTGTTAAATCAAATCAGATTTGTCCATCTAATCTATTTTATGATAAATCTGTTGATAGTCCAGCGAGCTTCTATGTCAAATCTCTTGGAAAGAATTCTAAGAAAGGGCAGATGGTCTAGAGAGTTAAAGGTTCTTCTGATGAGAAGAAGAATGACAAAGCATCTGCATCCACATCCAAAGGCAAAAAGAACAGTGCTCATAAAGGTAAATCTTTTGGTAATTCTGATATGTTTTATTCTACTAATCATTTGATCAGGATTGCTCAGAAGAAAATATGTTGTTCTTACTGTGGAGCAAACGAATTTGTAAGTAATAATTTTGTTAATTACTAGTATGGTTCTTATTATGGAACCCCCAAAAGAACTGCAACTAACACATCAGGACCCAAATACTAGTGGGTACCAAAAGCTAAATCTGTGTTGCAGGCACCCAAGGTTTCAGGGGGAGCAAGAACATTGGCTCTTGAATAATTCAGTTCAAGACCCGCACCTCAATGTCAAGAGTGTGGTTTCTGATTACAACAGATCAGGACCCGTTCTTCAATGTTTAAGGATAAGGATATTATGCAAATATCCAGGGGGAGCTTATCAGAATATAAATCATTCTATCATGATTTGAGGGGGAGCTTAAAGGTAAATATCTTCTGATCTTAATCTCTGATTGTTTGAAAGAAGAACAACTTTCAAGCATGAAAAACGCTTTCTTAAATGTTCAAACCACTTCTTATTCTTAAAAGATTTCATGAATTTAGAAGTGAGATTTTTAAATGTTTTTCATTATTGAGCTTTATAGTTTAACGGACCGTGTGTTTCCAAAGATAGATACTTGTGTATTATCTTGTCCATATACTGTCAAGTATTCATACACACCGGTTCAGTACTTCATATTGACTTTGTTATTACCATGTATCAAAAATTTAATCTTTCAGTGGTAATACTCCCATTTGTTATTCATTGTTGTTTGAATCAAACATCATTTCCTTATTTCATATGCTTTCATTGTTAATATGTTTATATATTGTTCATAGAAACATCTTACGTCTTTGATATCCCGTATTCTAATTTTTCATGAATTTTGATCTAATCTTAATCATTGTCAGATTCTCAAAACATTTCTATTCTTTCATGATTATTCATTCATACAAAGTTTTGAGAAATCTTAAATGTTTAATATGCTCAAATTTCATTCTTATCTTTAATAAGCATACATATACCGACAAATGATTTCTTGCACTTAAATGTCAAGAAAATCATTGAGACAATACATGCTTTTAGGACAAATACATGGGATTCAGTGTGAGAGCTTAACATAACTTCCATGGATTCACGATAACCAGTGTTTCCTACCTCGGAAGTAATCCTTTGAGTGATTGAGGGGAGAGGGGTCAAAAGATTGATTGTTGGTGTGTGAAGAGATAAAATGGAAATGAGAGATTGGTTAGAAGTGAGCTTTAATGTTTAAAAGTAAGAGGGTGAGAGAATAGAGTAAAAGAATATCAGACTCTGCACCAAACTTCTTTCTGAGTCGGGCAGCCGCATAAACTGTTGTTTCACAATTCTTCGTGAACGACATTGAAAAAGGCACCTAGCCCATGCCATCTCTTGCATACAACCCCACCAGCTACTCATTCTTTTCTTAAAAAGAGAATGTTTCACATTTTCTGGGGATGCAGCTCATACACTATTGGTTCTTCACTTGGAAGATACTGATATTGAAAAAGAAGGAAAGTTGCCCCACCTTCGACCCTTTTTCATACACATTGAGTCTATGTATAACCTCTTTGTCTCATTGGTTTACATAATTTTGAGCCTAAAACAACAATCATTGTGCTTAATTCTTTCATAACACAAGCACGAGCACACAAAAAATGTGTTTTTCTGTCAGAACATTCATAGAAAATACCTTGTGTTTTTCAATGATTGAATGGAAGTCCTAGGGAGTCAACATCAAACCAGCTTCTTAATTTGTACATTCGTTGTACACAGTAACTTTGTGTTACTGATAGGCATTCCTAACTATTTCATTTGTTTATTCACGATTACAACTTATAATTTGTCTGAATTTGAAAAGATTCGGATAAATAGATTCATGAATTGACGACTCATTATTAGATTAGTTAGAGAGAATGTTCATATTTTACCAAAAGAGATCATGAAGACTGTTCTACATTGATCAAATTGGGGACGAAGTTTCTAAGACTGAGATGACTTTGAAATAAGTTTTGATGATTTTGATTCTCACAATTCATCAAAAAGGGGGGAAAATTTACAAAGGTTTCAATTTCAAAGTCATGAAGAGATGTTGAAATATGTTTCAAGAAAGTTTGTTTTTCAAAAGACGATCCAGAGATCAGAGAGATGAAGATACAAGATAAAAAAAATTCCTCAAAGTTGTCTTAAAGATTCAAAGATGTTTCAAAAGTTTCACGAATTCAAATTCGTGTTCAAGACTTGTTGACTTTCCAAAGATGCTAAATGTGAAAGACTTTTCAAGATTCTTCAAAGCATCATAGACTAAAGATTATTAGAGCTACAAGTTTTAAAGTTGTCAGAGTCAAAGTTTGAAGAATCAAAGCGCTGAAGATGAATTTCAAATTTTTATTAAATCTTGAATACGAAGGGGGAGATTGTTAGTGTGTTTTATTGTATCTAAGATTTAATGTAGAAAAGTGAAATAGTCAAGTCTTGTAAAGTCAACAAGTTGTATAACTTTGTAAGTGTTTGTAGAAATAGGGATATGAGAGTTTTAGTCCTTGATATAAATACCTGTAGTATTGTGTGGGAAGTTAAGCTTGTAACATTTTGATATTGTCAGATATATGAATACAAAGCTTTCTCTCTCTACACTCTCTCTCTAGATCAAGATCTAAACTGTCATATCTTGTTGAATTGTGCTTGATTGTTGGGAAAATATCCTTTCATTTTGTGAATAAAACTTTGTGCTTTGATGACTTTGTGACTGATGCAGATTTTGACAAGGAGCTTACATGATCACATCAATCATGACTTTTGAGCTGACTTTATGAGCGTAAGGTTCATTCTAAACTTAATCTCATATGTGTCTGAAAGAAGGATGACTTTCTGTTAAGTCAGATTTTATAGTAATCATTGTATTTATAGCTTTGTAGCTAATACTGTGTTCTTAGCGTTTTATATCTTGTATTGGCCAAGGGTATTTAAGTCCCTTGTGGCCTTTGTGTTGTGTAAGGAACCATTAGCGCATTATTCAAAATAAAGATTTTGCTCCACATACTTTCTCTCTCTACTTTCTCTCACTAGATTAGATTGATATTGGATTATCAATTGGTATCAGAGTCAATCTGAGAGATTTTGAGAGAACCAGATTTTGATTTGAATTTGTAGAAAAATTAAAGAATTTGATTGATTTTCTTGAATTTTTGAAGAAAATCTCGTTTTTTAATTTTTTCACAAATTTGAGTTGAATCTTGATTCGTTTTTCTTGCAAATAGGTTTGTTGGATTCGCAATCTCTGATAGATCATTTGTGTTTCACATCTTTTTGCGAGAAAAACAGTTTTTGAAGATCAATTTGAGGATTTTTGTGATTTTTTTGGACCGTTCTGTGTAAAGCAACTGTTCAATTAGTCAAAGTTCGATTTTGTGGAAAATTGTTCGAATTGGTTGTTATTTGTGGTTCGAAATCTATTTTCGATATTATCTGAGTGGGCAGATTTCTTTAAATTCGATTTTGTGATAGAATTAGTAGATTTAGTGAACAAATTGGTTGTTTTGCGCCAGTTCGTCCGAGTTTGCGCCAGTTCGTCCAAGTTTGCGCTATCTTCATATTCTTGAAGATGGTCTTAATCGACTAAGTCTTCAAGAAGTTTGGGCCAATTTTTCAAGGTTTTCGCCAACATCAATTAGTTCTTCAGGGTTAAGTTTCTAGAGAAAAAGTCAGAATCTCGCCATCAGTTCTTCGCAAAAAGTT
The DNA here is from genome assembly GCA_954870635.1 of Arctium minus. Taxonomy (NCBI): domain Eukaryota; kingdom Viridiplantae; phylum Streptophyta; class Magnoliopsida; order Asterales; family Asteraceae; genus Arctium; species Arctium minus. The sequence continues at coordinate 112,772,556 of OX941080.1, read as the reverse complement.
TATTTTTCGCCATCAGTTCTTCGCGCAAAGCATTCTTTGCGCCACCTTCTCTTCGCGAAAATCTCTAGTTTGCCCCATCAACTTTGCGCCACTACATATAGCGCAAATCTCAAATTTTTTGCCAGATTCTTGTGTTTTAAGTGATTTTAGTGTAAAGCGCAAAATTGTCTTTTGCACCATCGGTCCTTAGCGATTTTATGGGTTTACGCCACTTTCAAATTTTCATTCTTGGAGGATGAAGGCACCAATACTGTACAAAGGAGAATACGAAAAGTGGAAAGTTAATTTTTTAAACTTTGTGGATAAACATGAGATGGGTTGCTATATCAGATTATCATTGACTGAAAGAGATTCCCGCAACCGCAACTACACAGGCTGCTAGGATTTTGAAGCCTACCGACGAGTACACAGCCGAAGAGACTTTGCGATATAAAGCCGATCGTGAGATAAAGTCTAATCTGATTCTAGCCTTGCCAAATTCTGTCTACAACCGGATTGACTGTTACAAGAACAATCCAATGCAGATGTGGACACAGTTAGAGAAGATTATGCTTGGATCAGCGGTTGCAACACAACTCCGGCAAACGTGCTATATGAACAACTTTGAGGAGTTTAAAGCCAAGGACTGTGAGTCTCTGAAGAGTGTCTTCGACAGGTTCTGGGTAGTACTGAATGATCTGCAAAAGATCAAAGTGATCAAGACTGAGGTAGAGACTAATCTGAATTTCCTCAACGCTCTTCAACCTGAATGGAGCAAATCTTGTCACAGATTGAGGAACGATTTCCGGATCACCACTATGCAGATACAGGAACTATATGAGATTTTGATGACTGATGAGAGCTTAGTACTAGAGAAGAAAGCGATGCTTGACAAGAAGAACAAGCTGAAGACAGTGGACCCAATTGCTCTTCTTGCGAGCCAGTTGGCTGAACAAGCATTGTCTGAGAATGCTTACGACGGGGTCACTGATGATGATGGCGAAACACTGGAAAAGGAAATGATCATTCTCTCCCAGCATTATCACAAGAAGTTCCAGCACCGATCAGGTTCCAACAACCTTCGATTTACTTCAGGTTCAAAGAAAGTGGACACTGGTGCTCCTTCAAATCCGTATGTTCCGAAATACGAGCCTGCCAAAGTGGTCGAGCCAAAGAAGGAAGAGAAGAAGGCTATTACGTGTTTCAACTGTGGGAAACCGGGACACTTTGCAAAGGAGTGTCGAGTAAAGGTTGTCCGGGATTCTACATTTTATCGGAAGAAGATGGAACTTGCTGAAAAGAGAGAGAACGGAACCATCTTGCTAGCTGAGGAGGAATATTGGCTAGATCACTCTGATAACGAAGTAGAAAATGAGGAAACTGCCGCCATGTGCTTTATCGGAGATGATGACAGTGACGATGATGATGATGAAGATTCTTCGACTGATGAATTTGAGGTACCTTCAGAATTTGATTACAAATTTATTTCATCTCAAATGAACGTCATTATCACTGCCTTACATGATTTACATTCAAAGTTTTTATTTGAAAAGCATATTAATCAAGAAAAGTCTGTCTTGATTGAAAAATTGCAAATTTCTTTGAAAGATGAAAAAATTATTTTGACAGATATAAAAGAGAAATTTCAAAAGAAATTGAATGACTTAGAAATTTCAAATCAGACTTATCTTGATTCTTTGACGGAAATGACTAAATTAAACCAAAATCTTACGAATAAAATAATTGAATTAGAGGAAAAATTATATTTGCGAGATCAAACTGAGCAAATCATTTATATGAATAAACCAAGGAGTTATGATTCTATAAAAGAAAAATGGGGACTTGGTTTTGAAAATCCGCATTTTTTAAATCAAGCTATAGAAAAAGTCCCCACTTTATATAAATTCGATTATCTAAGACTTGCTCGATATGCTCCTCAATTTAAAATTGATTGGAGAAATGAAAAGCAAATCTTAGAAATCGAAAATGAGAAAAGAATGAATAACACTAAAATGGAACTTCCGTTTGTTTATACTCGCGAAAATGCAAAATATTTTCCTGAAAACTAAAGAAGTCCAGAAGATCTCAAAATGTTTTAAATATCAAACCTTCCATTAAATCTTCATTATCAAACGATTATTTCGATATATATGCCATTAACGCTAATAAGGAAAATATATCTCCGGTTTCTTATGAAACTAAGAGATATATTCCCCCATTAGTGTTAGAGGGCAAAATCCTTGATCTTGAAGTTAAAATGGAAGAACAAGGTCTTCAAAACGAAATTGAAAACGATTTACTTCTTTTTATTATGAAATCAACTTTTGAAGAAAATTTATTTTCTCAAAAACAAGATTTTAATGACAAAGTTAATTCTGGATTTTCTACTGATTCAAAGAAAAATACGCAAGAAGTTCCAATCAGTGATAGTTTGTGCCAAACACTGGTAGAGCAAACTGACAGTTTGCGCCAGCAGCTGGTGGCGCAAACGGCAAACTGTAGTTTGCGCCACCAGTGGGTCGCGCAAACTTTGTTCAGACTTGTGTTTTTCTGAAAATTCTGACTCCGATGCAAATTCAGGTTTATTGTTTGATCAGTTTGGTTTCTTAGATAAAATCTCTTCTTCAAATTCAACTCTTAAATCGGAATTTATTGATGACTCTTTTACACTAAATGATGAGTATTATAAACCAAAGCGTAAAAGAAGAAGGTCAAGGAAGTCAAAGAAGCAAGATAATGTCATTTCTGAATATTTTAATTCTTTCGATTCTAATGTTTCAGATAGGACTTTGAGGGCTTCTACAAGGCAGATATGGAGGGTCAAGCAGAAATCTGATGAATCTGCAACTATTGAGGATCGATATGTAGACAAAATTTGTAGTAGTGATTCATTTGCTGTTTGTAATAAAAATACAAAATATTCAATAAAGCAAATGATTTCAATTGCAAAAGATGTCTCATATTCTTCCCCTGATTCTAGTTCAGATGATTATGCTTCGTCCTCTACTAATGATGATGTTCATTTCTCTAATAATTTTACTCATGCTTTGTTTGTCAAATCTATCAACCTTTTTCGTTTTAGAAATGCAACTAACAAACCTGGATCCAAATTTCAGTGGATTCCAAAAGTTAAATCTGTGTTGCAGGAATCTAAAACTTAAAGGGAAATCAGAACATCGACTTCTAAACATATCTGTTTAGGACTCGTTCTTCAAATGTTAATGACTTCTGAGTTGAGCAACTCAGGACTCCCCTTCAATGTGTTTAGCTTCTGGACATATGAGAAACCGTGAGCGCATCTACTTCAAATTTCGCTGCACCTATCTCTAACAGTGATGTTGTTCCACTTATATCAAGCTATTCAAGAATCTGAGATAGTTCCAATTATATCAAGCTATTCAAGAATGTGTTCCAGTTCGACCAGAATCTGAATAAGTACAAACCAAACACATAGATATGCGGTAACACTTCATTAAACATCTTGTGGAAGAAGGTATTATTAAATTATATTTTGTTTCAACTGAATATCAACTTGCCGATATTTTTTACAAAAGCCTTAGACGAAAAACGATTTAATTTTCTGTTTTCAAAACTCGGCATGTTGAATTTAAAAGTTTAAACTTACACAAATTTTATTCTATAAAGTAAAATTTTTACAATTTTTCTTTCTTTTGAATAAAATGTGTGTCTAAGATAAATTTTCAAGTTGCTTTGTTTATATCTAAGTTTTATATGTTCATATTTCAAGTCTTACAAAAATCGAAAGGTCAGCAAAACATGTTTGAAATTTTTGAGAATGCTTTAAAGTTGTGTCATTCGAAATATTTATAGTTTACAATGCTTAGAAAACCTAAAAAGTCAGAATTATGGATCGTAATGAAAATATAGGCTAAGCACTTAAATATAAAACTAAGTGATTGAGGTGAAAATTAAATATATAAAATACAGAAATCACTAAGTTTAAAAGTTTGTACCTGTGACCTTTCTGGTTTGGGAAAGTAAGTTCCGTGGGATGCTTTTCATCTGGTCCCCTAAGGTCAATTGGTCTGGGAGTGATCGAACCCAAATCCTTTTATAGAACCAGATCGAAAGTCATGTTCTACTGGTATGAATGGGTTTAGAATGTGTCGATGTAGCCTTTCTAGTCTGGGAGAGTAAGTTCCAAGGGGTGCTTGACACCTAGTCCCCTAAGGCCAACTGGTCTGGGAGTGGCTGGCCCAAATCCTGCAATAGGATCAGATAGAAAGTTACGTTTACGACATTTTTTTACTTACAAAACTTTTTGGTTAAAAAGATGCCAATGTATACAACGTTAAAAGATGCTAAAGAGCACAACAATGTCAAGATGTCAATATGCACAATCAATAAAAGATGCCGATGAGCACACATCTCATGATGCTTGGTGATATTTCTGAGTTGCGATAAACCTATAAATTTGTGAAAATCTTAATTCTTGTCAGATTAGTGTGAGTAAAGGCAAAGTTCTACATTATATTTTTAGAATTACATTTACTTGAAGCTAATCAAAGTTTTCATGCTAGCACACTGAATAGATTGATGAAAGTTTTTGAAATTGAACATGTATTAACTTGATATGCAATGAAACTTGTATCTGTATCCAAAAACACATACTTGATTTCAATTGATTGATTAATTTGTGATATTTTACTGAGTAGAATTTAATTTGTATGGTGTTTAAAATTTTTATATATTTAGTTGTTTCAAAATACATATTCAGTATATTTTTCTTTCTACGATTGATGTTTCGATGCTGGTGTTCTCATATATGTGTAAGTGGGTCTGTGAATATTTCGAGGGGGAGTGAATAAGGAGAATATTCTGAAAGAACATCTGATCATATCTCATTTTGAGGGGGAGTACATAAAGTGCATTTTTGTAGGGGGGGTAAAAGAGCTCAACGGGTGAATCACTTCAAGTCTCAAGTCAGCTTTGCGCCTCCGAAAGATTTCTTGCTAGCTAAAGATTTGTGTAGGGGTGCATTTATGTTTATTATTCGACTTAGTATTGCAGATCTGAAGTTGTCTCTTCTCAAGCTTAGACATGACCAAGATGATTCAGATCATCAAGGTCATGAGGGGGAGAAGTTAAAGAGACAAAGAGTTCAAAGTATCTGCTCAAAATTCTATTTCTTCAGTTATACTAGTCCTTCTGCTGTTCCAGCTCCGACCACCACAGTTTATTTGAGTACATTTGACAGAGGTGCCTCGTCTAGAGCACAAGCTGATGTTCCTGTTCCTGAACCGATTATTTATCCAAGCTTATTACAAACTGGTCCAGTCTTGTCGAGGCAGCAAAGGCAACAGAAACTGAAAGATGCTGAGAAGAAATTTTTTTTAGTCAAGAAGCTTCGCTAAGACGCTTAGAAGGTCTGATTTGATTTCGAAGATGGGTGTAACAGCATACATTGAAGACCGAAGCGCCAATGATTACTAAGGGGTAGATTGTTAAGTCATATTTTATAGTAATCATTGTATTTATAGCCTTGTAGCTAATACTGTGTTCTTAGCGTTTTATATCTTGTATTGGCCAAGGGTATTTAAGTCCCTTGTGGCCTTTGTGTTGTGTAAGGAACCATTAGCGCATTATTCAAAATAAAGATTTTGCTCCACATACTTTCTCTCTCTACTTTCTCTCACTAGATTAGATTGATCTTGGATGATCACTTTCACATATGAAAACATGTTTCTAAATGTTCAAACCACTTCTGATTCGTAAACAGGTTTCATGAATCTAGAAGTGTGATTTTAATTGTTTTCATTTTATAAGCTTCAATGTTTAAACAAACCATGTATTTCCAAAGATAAATACTTGTGTATTATCTTTTCTATGTACTGTCAAGTATTTACACACATCGGTTTACAATTTTTCTTGATATGCTCTTACCATGTCTCATATTGAAACAAATTTTTTCGATGGTAAGACACCCCGTTTGATATTCATTGTTATTTTGAGCGTGATTTTATTCAAAACGTTTCTTTCAAGAATGTATATATTTTGCTTCGTATAGACAAATTCCTAATTTTCATGACCTAAACTTTGTTGGTTACATCATTAATATTTGATCTTTTCATACGATGTTAGATTTTCAAACAAGTTTCTTGTATTCATTTCAATATACTTGTTTTGAAATATCTGCAAAGTTAAACCATTATGAGCAACATATTCTTTTTGGACAACATGGGGTCATTATGTGAGGACATAACAGAACTTCTATGGATTCATGTTAACTAGTGTTTCCTATCCAAGAAGTTAATCCTTGAGTGATTGAGAGGCGAGGAGTCAAAATACCTGAGTGTGGGTATGTGTGATGAGGTAAAATAAAAAAAGAGTTTGGTTAGAAGCGAGATCAATGTTAAAAAGAAAGAGAGTGTGAGAACAGAGTAAAAGAATATCAAACTCTGCACCAACTTTTTCTGAGTCGGGCAGCCACATTACTGATTGTTTCACATTTCTATGGTGAACATCATTGAAACAAACAACTAGCCCATGCCAACTCTTGTTTAAACCACACCTGCTACTCATTTCTTCCTTAACAGAGAAATGTTTCAATTTTTCTTGGGGATGCAACATATAATCTATCTGATTTTCATTTGGAAAATCTATATATTGAAAAAGAAGGAAGTTTGTCCCACCTTCGCACTTCAATCATGCACAATTGAGTATGTGTATTACTATTGTTTTTTCAATGGTTTACACATTTTGAGCCTAAAAAAGCAATCATCATGTGCATAATTCTTCCATACACAAGCATGTACACACAGGAAAATCATATTTCTGTCTAAACGTTCATAGTTTAACTTTGTGTTATTCGATGATTGAATGGAAGACCTGGGGGAGTGAACATCAAAAAACTCTTTCCAATGTGTATTTGTTACACACAGTGACTTCGTGTTACTAACAGGCATTTCTAACTGATTTATTTGTGATTCAGGTGTTACACTCATAATTTGTCTGAATTTGAAAAGATTCGGATGAATATCTTATGAATTGACGGATGATCAGAGACTCTGTGATAAAGATCAATGGTCAGAAAAGATTTATGACATTTCTTGAAGAAGTATTGATGATTTTTGTGCTCCAATCATCAAAAAGGGGGAGAATTTTTTTTTCAAGAAATGTTTGTTGAATAAGAGTTTATAACAGTTATGGAGGAGAAGTTAAAGAAATGTTGGAATTTAAAGGAGAAATCATTTCAAGAAAGATGATTTGAAGAAAATTCATTGCAAGTTTGTGTCAGAGATTGCAAGTTTTGTTGAAGATTGTACAAGTTTGAAAGAGAAAGTTCAGAGATTTCAAAAGGCGAGCAGAATTCACTGAAATTTTCTTTGAAGATAATTTGCTGAAGCAAACCGAGCTGAATTTGAAGATAATTTCTTTCTGGAGTCTGAAAGAGGTTTTTATAACTTTGGGGGAGATTGTTTTTGTTCTTGAAGATCATTATCACAGACTTTGGGGAGACTACTGAAAGTTTGAAGACTGTTTTTGAGCATAAAGGGGAGATTGTGCTTCCATGCTTTTTTTTTTTTGAAGATGATCAGTTGTCTTAACAAAGGAGGAGGTTAAATTTGTTAATGGTCAATCAAAGAGGAAGATTTTATTGCATATCTTTTTGAAGGTGTTAGTCCGTGATCGTTTACCAGATAAATCAAACAACAAATATATAAGATTACCAACCTGTTTCTATTACAAAATGCGGATTACAAAGGTTGGTATTGATCTGATTAAGCTCACTTTCTCTCTCTCCGTGTTCTTGATGGACTGATGTTTCTTTGTGTGTCCTATTTTCTCATCTTCTCATTTGATATTCTTTACAAGCAAGAGATGGTGATATATATATTATATCACTTAGCTTTTTCAACACACTTCTACCAACTAATAATATCTAGATATCTAATATCTAGATATTATATTTAAAACTAATATAATAACAAAACTAATATAATTAAAGCAAACTAACTTTGACTATTATTACATTTTGGACCCTAGACTATTGTTGAGAGTGACTTGTCAGCTTTTAGCTTCGGATTGCGATCTTCGTATTGGATGATCTTGAATCCAATGAGACTGTTTTCTAACAATCTCCCCCTTTGGATCAAGATCATTACACAAATGATTTAGCAATACGATCTTTTCTTTTTCAACACTGAAGATGCATCTCTCTCTTAGTCTTCAAGATATAGTAAACTCCCCCAAAGATGTAGATTATCTTTTTCAGTTCATGGGGAGAAATTATCTTCAGTTGTAGCTCGGAATTGCTTCAACAAAGTATCTGCAAAGAAATTTCTTTCGAATCAGCATATCTTCAGAATACTTTGATCTTGAAACTTTGATCTTGAAGAATTCAATCTTGGACGTGATTCTTGAAACATGTGACTTAGTTGACTCTTCTCCATTTCTTGGGTAGATCTTCTCCCCCTCTTTTTGATGGATTGAGCAACGAATTCATCAAAGTCTGATGTTCAAGAAATGTCATTCAGTTGGAGCCTTTGATTCGTCACTGCAATAGATATTCATCCAGATCTTTGCAAATCCAAATAAAATAGTCATGTAACACCTGTAGCAATAAACAAATAAGTTAGAAACGCCTGTCAGTAACACTAAGTCACTGTGTGTAACGAATACACATTGGAAAGGAGCTGTTTGATGTTGACTCCCCCAGGGCTTCCATTTAATCATCGAAACACCACAAAGGCAATTTCTATAAACGTTATGACAAAGAAACTAATTCCTTGTGTGCTCATGCTTGTGATAGAAAAAAGTAAGCACTTGATGATCGCTTATAAGGCTCGAAATGTGTAAACCACTGAGACAACAGTAAGTTAAACACAGACTCAATGTGCATGAGTGAAGTGCGAAGGTGGGGCAGACTTCCTTCTTTTCAATATCCAGATTTTCCAAATGAAAATCAGATAGTAAATGTGCTGCGTCCCCTTTGAAAATGAAACATTTTCCTTTTAAGAAGAAAATGAGTAGATGGTGGGGTAATTCCAAGAGTTGGCTTGGGCTAGTCGCCTGTTTCAATAATGTTCACCAATGAAATGTGAAACACTAGAAATGTGGATGCCCGGCTCAGAAAGTAGTTGGTGCAGAGTTCTGATATTCTTTTAACTCTGTTCTAACACCCTCTTTCTTTTAATTATTTAGCTCACTGTTAACCGAACTCTCTTTTTCATGATACCTCATCACTCATTCAACACTCATTTCTTTTGACTCCTCACACCCAATCACTATGGATTAACTTCTTGGGTAGAAATCACTGGTTCATGTGATTCCATTGAAGTTGTGTTAATCCTAACACACTGATCCCATATTTTCCTATGAAGCATATAATGCTCAAAATGGTTCAACTTAGCAGTTAAAGCTCAATTGAATAAGAAAACATTTAAAGTTACACTTCCGAATTATAAAATCTGGTTGAAGAATCGGGAAGTGATTTGAACGTTTTAGAATGATGTTTTCAATGATTGAAAGTTGTCCTTCTTTCAACCATATATGAGATTAAGATGTAGAATTGTACCTTGACGTGCAATCTTAAATCTCATGAAGCTAAGCTTAAAGTCATATGATCTTGTAAGCTTCTCTCAAACTTCTAAAAAAGTCTTAGGTCAAGTCAAAGCAAATTTATTCACTTAAGTTGAAAAGACAAAAAGCAGTAAAACAGTTAAAGTACGAGTTCTGATCAGAAATAATCAGAAGTTATTACCTTTTTACTCCCCCTGAAATTATGCATCTAAAATATGTCAGTTATAAAAGCATATGATAGAAATCTACAACTTTCCTTTTTGAAGTGAAGATCGTTCCAAAGCATAAATTTCAGTAAAGTATGTACTCCCCCTTTGAAGGTTGATTTCCTCGTTGGAGTATCAGAGTACAATCCTTATCAGTTTAGGAGTAAGGTGTTTTGATCATTGAAGTGCGAGTCCTAAACTGTTGTGTTTAGAAGTCAAACTTCCTTGAGGTACGGGTTCTAAGCTGATGTACTTAGAAGCCATTTGTTCTCTGAAGCACGGGTTCTGATCTGTCGTAATCAGAAGCCACTTCTCTTACTCCCCCTTGACAGTAGGTGCCTGCAACACAGAATCAATTATCTTCTTTGGTACCCACTGGTATTTGGGTCCATGTGTGTGAGTTGCAGTTCGTATGGGGGTTACTGAGTAGGAACCATACCAGTAATGGTCACTAGTCTTGTGAACAGGATCATGTGAATGACAATAAGAACAATAAAATTTCTTACCTGATAACCTGATCATTTGATCTCTCGTGTAAACATGAGCAGGTTTACTTTTTGGCGCATTGTTCTTCTTGGCAGTCTGCGTATGAACACATGAGTTTTTACCTTTCAGCTCATCTTTTACTGGTTTCCTGTTCCAGACCAGTTCTTCTTCTTTGAAGCTGCTTCTTTTTCTGAGATTTGTACCTGAACTATCTCTATTCCTGTCATAGAAAAGATTAGTACTCCGAATATGATTAGAAGATTTCACTGACCTGTTTGAAGAAACAGTTCTGATTGTTGAGCTTGCAGTAAGCTCTTTATTCTTCGAAGAATAACTGTCTCTTTGTTTGATAAGGAGGTCAATCTTCATCTCAAGCTCAGACCTCTTCTTCTTATCTTTCTGTGCAAGCTTAGATAATTCAGATAGCTTAGCCGTAAGCTTCCTAATTGCAGCTTCAAGGATGCTTCTCTCTTTTTCAAATCCTTTCTTAGCACCCTTCGTTCCATCTGATATAACTCTTAAGAATCCTGCTGACTTTAGATCATTTGCCTTCTTCTCTTTGGCAAACTAATCTCTCTCTGAAATGATTACTTTCTCAAAGTCTTCAACTTTTTGAGAAAGCATTAAACATTTAAGCTCAAGTATCTTCTTCTCTTCAATACTCTTCTTGGAAAGATCTGAGAACATCTTCTCAAACTCTGATATTTTCTTTTGAAGCACGGTGTTCTCAGCTTCCAATTCTTTTGCTTTTAATAAAGCAGGATCTAATTTGTTTGAGCGTTTAAGATGATGATCCGCTGATGAAGAAAGTGTTTTAAGATCCAATTTAAGCATTGTAATATACTCATCATCAGAAAAATTCATCTTGAAGAATCTGATTTGATCTTTAGAAAAGATAACTTTGGATTTGCGCTTGAAGAAGAATGTGAAGAGCGACCGGTATGATAATTCTCTCGACCGGATGGTTCTGAGCTTTAGCCTTCAGAGGCTCTGATGATCAGCCTTCAGAGGCTCTTAACTTCAGATCAGAGGCTCTTAACTTCACGTCAGAGGCTCTTAACTTCACGTCAGAGGCTCTAACTTCACGTCAGAGGCTCTTAACATCACGTCAGAGGCTCTAACTTCACGTCAGAGGCTCTAACTTCACGTCAGAGGCTCTTAAATTCACTTCAGAGCTCTTAACTTCACTTCAGAGCTCTTAACTTCACGTCAGAGGCTCTAACTTCACGTCAGAGGCTCTTAACTTCACTTCAGAGCTCTTAACTTCACTTCAGAGCTCTTAACTTCACGTCAGAGGCTCTAACTTCACGTCAGAGGCTCTAACTTCACGTCAGAGGCTCTAACTTCACGTCAGAGGCTCTTAACTTCACTTCAGAGCTCTTAACTTCACTTCAGAGCTCTTAACTTCACGTCAGAGGCTCTAACTTCACGTCAGAGGCTCTTAACTTCACTTCAGAGCTCTTAACTTCACTTCAGAGCTCTTAACTTCACGTCAGAGGCTCTAACTTCACGTCAGAGGCTCTTAACTTCACTTCAGAGCTCTTAACTTCACTTCAGAGCTCTTAACTTCACGTCAGAGCTCTTAACTTCAGAGCTCTTAACTCCAACGTGAATAGTATCGACGTGAATAGTAAACAGTGAATAGTGAATAGTGAAATTTTCGACCGGTATCGTTTCTTCTTTTGATAGATCAACCCTTTTGATTTCGAAAACAACCACTGATTTAGATTTTAATCGATTGAACAATGGTTTGAAAAATGAAGAACACAGAGAGTTCTTAAAAGTTTGATTTTGAATCTGATATCGGCTCTGATACCAATTGTTAGTCCGTGATCGTTTACCAGATAAATCAAACAACAAATATATAAGATTACCAACCTGTTTCTATTACAAAATGCGGATTACAAAGGTTGGTATTGATCTGATTAAGCTCACTTTCTCTCTCTCCGTGTTCTTGATGGACTGATGTTTCTTTGTGTGTCCTATTTTCTCATCTTCTCATTTGATATTCTTTACAAGCAAGAGATGGTGATATATATATTATATCACTTAGCTTTTTCAACACACTTCTACCAACTAATAATATCTAGATATCTAATATCTAGATATTATATTTAAAACTAATATAATAACAAAGCTAATATAATTAAAGCAAACTAACTTTGACTATTATTACATTTTGGACCCTAGACTATTGTTGAGAGTGACTTGTCAGCTTTTAGCTTCGGATTGCGATCTTCGTATTGGATGATCTTGAATCCAATGAGACTGTTTTCTAACAGAAGGTGATCTTGAATCCAAAGGTGGAGATTGTTAGTGCACAAAATGTTGGATATAAGATCATGAAGACTGAAGACGGAAAGTCAAAGTCAAAATCTCAAGTCAAAGCCCTTCAAGCTAAAGTCAAAGTCATTTGTAATAAAAGTCAAAGTTTAATGTGTTGTGAGTGTTTAGTGATATAAGTGTTTTCTAAATAAGTATATGACTAATTGTATCAAATTAGAGACTTATACGCAAACACAGATTCTAGAGAGAGAAAGTCAGAAAGCATTTTATACGAATTCTTGAATGGAATGGAAACAAAGTTTGTTTGATTGATTGATTGTCATATTGGAATCTTAATTGTAATTCTGTGATAAGAACTTTATCTTGGGAATTCACACATGATTCAAACTTTTTCGTTGGATTAGTTTGGGTTCTACTCAATGATCAATATGCAACAAGTTTCATTCATTTTGTTGGAGAATTGAAGAAATAATCAGAGTTTGAAGTTGTCTAATCGTTGTGAAGGAGATGATGAACAATAATATAACGGACCTCCGTTAAGTCCATTAGATTTCTAACAATTTTGGTCCCTGTCCGTTAGATTGTTAGATTTTCTTACATTTTAGTCCTATTCTGTTAAGTGTTTGTTAGTCTAGTTAAGGGGCTTTTAGCTATTGTCAGTTTAGGTCCCTCTAGTTTATGTTTTAGTTAGCTGTCAATTTTGGTCCTTGCAGTTTTTTTGTTTAAGTTTTTGGCATATTTAGTCCCTGTAGTTTTTACTTTCAAGTTTTTTACATTTTTAGTCCTTGTCTTTGTCGAGTCTTAGTTTTTTTTATTTTTAGTCCCTAGACTTCATATTTTTGTGTTTTTATCATTTTTAGTTCTTGTTTTTCAGTTATTTTTTATTTTTAATCTTTTTAAGTGTTGTTTTTGCTAATTTATCTGTATTTGAGCATATCTGATATATTTTTCTTGTATTTTTGCAGATTGACGATTTCAAGTCAAATTTTTTGCGTCAATTTTTCAGAATTAATTTTTGGAAGACAAATTTACAATTTGTTTTTCATATTTTAATTTTCTGAAAATATTTCTGACTTTAAAAGTTTTGTTCATTTTTTTATAAAAAGAGTGTGTACATAATTCAACTTCTAATCGAATTTTTTTCTTGAAGATCACTCTGTCAGATTTCAAAATACCTTTTACTAATGAGAAGGGAAATATGGTCTTAACTAAGAGAGATTGCACAATTACGTATATGCCTGAAATTCCTACTCTTGAAGATGAAAGAGATAATTTGAAGATTCAGAATCTGTCTCTTCATGATTAGATCAAGAAACTGAAAGAGAACTCTACAGTTTTAGATAAAGATTTTATATGCTCAAAATGCATTTCTGATTCTAAAATTGATTTTGCAGGAATAATTGAATCAAAAGGGAAAGAGATTTTAAATCTTCAAATCAAATTGAAGAAGTCTGAAGAGGAATCTACAATATTGAAAGCAAGTAGTGCAAATACTATGTGGTCCAAGAAGGAGTTAATGCAAAGGGAAATTGAAGATTTTAGAACCAGAGCAAATATTGCTGGAGAAACACGTGATGCACTCAGAAAGATAAATTCAGAACTTTTCTCTAAAAGAGACAATTTGAAAGAAAAAGTCTTCAGTCTTTAAGTATAGATAAATGTTTTGAAAGAAGAAGCTACTCAAGAGAAGGACAACTCAAGTGTTCAAGAGGATTTGAAAAAGCTTGAAGAGAACAGAAAAGTATTGGAAAAAAAATACTGAGTTTAAAAATAAGATTTCAGAATTGGAAGCTTAAATTGTCAGAGACAAGAACGAATCTACCAAGAAGAATGAAGAATTTGAAAAAGAAAGAAAAGTTTTTGCACAAATGTTTTCATATTTTTCAAGAAGATCTTTTGAAGAAAAGAAAGCAGTTGAGCTTAAATGTGCAAAACTCTCTAATCAAATATCAGACTTTGAGAAAGTTTTGATTATTGATAGAGATAACTTTGAGAAAGAAAGAAAGGTATTTGAAGCTGAAAGAAAATCTTTTAATACAAATATTATTGATTTTTCAAGAAAAATATTTGATTTGGAGGTTTTGTTAGAGAAAGAAAGAAAATCTTTTGCACTGGAAATGATTAAGAGATTTCTGAGAAGGCACATCAACTTCAATTATTGTTATGACTTTCAACTTGGGATTGAAAGCAACCGAAAGAAGATCAATATGAAGAAGCCTAAGTTGACAATACCAGACTTGGAAGATTATCCTCTGTTCACTAATCTGAGAAAACCAGAATTTGGGGTAGTCTACAAGAATGACAAGAATGAAAATAGATTCCTGAGGTTTTCAGAGATAGCAAAGTTTTTAGATGGTACATTCAAGTTGATAAGGCTACAACTTCAAAGCAGACTTAATGAGAATGAAAGTTCAAGGCTAGCTAGAGGTGCTCATGTTCCTAGAAGAGCAAGGGTGGATATGGTAAATGCTCTTGAAAAGCTGGATGACAGAATAGAATTCAGAAAGGTAATAAGGCGTTTTGAAACATATTTGAGCATAAGAGATACCAGAACAAGACGTTCACAAATTGATCCAAAAGGGGGAGATTGTTGGAGTATAAGGATGTGTGACCATATAAATAGTTTTCTTGCTTTGTATTTTGTAAGATTGTAAGAAAGTAACAATTAAGACTTGTGACTAATACACATATGACTTTCTCTCTCTAGTTTCTCTCTCTACATTTTACTTTTGTTCTTGATTGATTCATATATTTTTGATGTATATTGCTTGAAATCTGGAACAATAAGTATATCTGGTTGTTTGACCCTGACTTTTTGTAAAACTTATTCTGGAATGCCTTGGTCAAAAGAATCATAGCTTGTTTCATATTTTCACCATCATCTGAATCCGAAACTGCACTTCCACTCTCATCAGAATCAGAAACCACAACCTTCTTCTTCTTCTTCTCTTTCTTCTTCTCTTTCCTTTCCACAACCAATGCTACCGGATCTAGCACAGGTTTCTCAATCTTTTTCTTTTCTTCTCTATTCTCTCATCTCTTCTACCTCTTTCTCATTCTGCCTTAGAGTCTCATAGACCTCATGAATTGGAATGCCATTCAGACCTTTCATCTGCTTCATCTGACGAGTGAATTTCTTTCACTCCGGTTGCAGAATGCTTAGAAACTTGACATTATTTTCTATCTGCTTCTTCTTAACCTTGTTCTTTGGCAGATCATTCAATAATAATACAAACTTATTGATGCAGTTTGCTACTTTCATCTGGTTCCTGATCTTAGAACCCATCATCATCTTTTAAAGCTGATCCCACATCTTTTTGGCAGTAGCTTTATAGTTGTCTATCTTAATGTAGATGTCATCCAGGATGCTTTGTAGCAGGAGAGACCTTGCTTTTCATCCTTATACCTTATTTTCTGTGCAGCTATATAGTTAGAAATATCAAGAGGTACTCTCTATGTCTTAGGCTCTCTGGGTTCATTACCATCTTCACTATCTAAATCATCGTCATCTGGAACTTTTGTAGTTATAGGCTTCATCACACCTTCATCAATAGACTATTTGATGTACTCACCATTATCATGACGATCAATGAAGTCCAAAAATATGTCCTTCCATTGTTCGTATTCTCCCTTGAAAAGAACTGGTGGTTTGACATTTGTACCAATAGCCAACACATCCTTAGAAGTTATCTTGAAATCACTTGCTTTGAATGTTTACAAAAATCGGAAAATTTTCTCAAAATCTGAAACTTGTCAAAATTTGACTAAGTATAGAAGTCGCAGACCAAAGCACAAACTTGTCGCAAAACACTGTAGACTGAACATGTCGCAAAGCAATGAATCAAACTTGTCGTAAGCTATTGAAAGTGAACAATAACTTCTCGCAAAGCACTATGCCCGGGAAGTGACAACTCGAAAACCACTGGATGCGAGTTCTGAACTTCTAGAAAAGAAATGGACCTGAGAACTATACTTTTCGCAGGCTGAAGTAATCGAGAATTGAATTTGTCGTACGCTACAGTACACGAGTAGTAGCTTCTCGCAAGTAAAAGGGTACGAGTTCTGGACTTAGACAAAATAGCAGAGATTTAAGGAACACTTGTCAAAAACAATATGGTCTGAGAAGTAAACTACTCGCACGCTAAAGGATCCGAGTTTCAAACTTGTCGTAGACCACTCCACATGAACAATAACTTGACGCAAATTGAGGCTTGCATCAAGTAGACTTATCGTAAGTAACTACTTGCGAGTTCTGAGCTTGTCATACGTCGACCTTTGCGAGTTCTTCACTTTTTGTAAACAACTAGATATGAGTTCCACACTTAGAAAAAATTTCACCAAAAACTTCAATACTCTCTGAAGCTTTCAACAACCACTTGAACCTTACGAGTTCCATATGAAGCTTGCGAGTTCTCTGGATTTTACGAGTTCTTCAGTAATTCGACCTCAGACATCTTTTTCAGCCATAATTCATTCAATACTTCGAATTTGTAGCTGAAACTTTGAAGATCTAACCTCGATTACAAGACGAACACACTGTTAGTTGATAATTTCACCTAAAACTCACTACAAATCAAAAGTGGATCCTTACACAGTGTTTACACTTTTTCGAACAAAGATTCACAAAGATCCAAAATTCACACTGATTAGTTGTGAATTGGACTATGCAATATAAACAAGACTTGTTCTAAATAATAATACGAATACAATGCAATGAATTTTACATCAAAAACAACATAAAATCAACAAATTCGATCCTTGGCAGTTGACAATTGCGACTTCTTCAAGATTTCAAAAATTCATCAAATTGGATCCATAAATATGATTTCTGCTTGCTTTGATACCAATTGATAGTCCCAATTACACAAGTGATCAAACATATTAACAATGAACTTCTTCAAAGACAAACTAAACTAACAAAAATAACACTAATGCTTTGACCTTGACTTAGACTTTCATTTGAGCAAAGTAGACTTTGACTTGATGCTTTGATTTCAATCTTGATAATCTTGAATACAAAAAAATGTGCACTAACATATTGTCAGGTATATTTTTGTTTTATGCTATTTTTTAAAATAAAGTTCAATGTAAAAATGCTTAAAGCATATGTAAAACTTCCCACCACCCCTCGACGCCCCAACAGTCTGGTAAACTATGAGGTCGTCTTCTCCGGTGAACCCAAACAAAGAAACAAAAAAAAACCTTGAAACCCCATAAATAAACAAACCAAATGTAGATCTATAGCAAAACACACTTTTTTTTCTTCAAAAGCAAACCCGGAAAGATGAATATGGATTTGTGTTTGTAAGAGTTGTGGAAAACAAAATAAATTAACCCATAAAATTTAAGCCCTTGTAAACTTTAGATCTATTAGGTAATTGACATTGAATTGAATTGATATTTGATAGAATTCTAAACTTATATGATTTTAAGCTTTCTCACTCTAGAATTCTCAACTTTCTCTCTCTAGAAAGTTGTTACAAGAATGATCTCTCTAAAATCCTTAAAGCTTAATCACTAAGGAAACTTTATTTAAACGTCCTAATTACAAACAATTAAACTCTAAGCTAAGTTGACTTTACAACTAAACAACATTTTGACTAGCTTTGACTTTACAATAAAAAAGAAATGAAAAAAATTAGGACTAAACAGATATGGATTGAAAAAAAAATGACTAAAAATAATGAAAAACAAAAAAATGACCAAAAGTGAACAAAAATGACTAAATAATAAAAAAAACAAAATAGGACTAAAACCGACAAAATATAAAACTAAGACAAAAAACGAGGACTAAAAATGAAAAATACTAAGATTCAACAAAAAAAGAGGACTAAAGACGATAAAAACTCAAAAATATAAAGTCTAGGGATTTAAAGTATAAAAATAATAAACCTAGAAACTACAAGAACAAAAAATGACAAAATATAAAACTAACAACTAGAGGGACTAAAATTAGAAAAAGCTAAAAGATAACAACTACAGGGACTAAATCTGCCAAAACGTAAAAGATAAACTACAAGGACTAAAACTGTCAAAACCCTGAAACTTAAACTTGAAGGACCAAATCTGACAACTTCATAAACTACTTAACGAAACTAACTAGAACTAACGAAATTGACCAAAAATGTAACAAAATTAACAATCTAACGGACGGGGACAAAAAATGTTAGAAAACTAACGGACTTAACGGAGGTCTGTTAGTTCACTATTCATCATCTTCATCATACGATCTGTCAACTTCAAAAGCTTATATCTTCTTTGATTCTTCACCAAATAGATTGAGGTTTGATGCAAAATGATCCTTAATCAAAATTCCATCGATCCCTAAAAAAATTGAGATCATGCAACGAGACATGGACTAAATATTAACGTGAACAAATTCCGGCGAGGTTCAATTTTCCGGCGAACTTCTTTTTACTTTTTAAGGACTGTAATCACCTGAAAAACATTAGAAATCATGAAAGGAACACGATTAGGGAGTTAACACATCGAAAACAAAACAGTTAAAAACGGATTCAGGCGAATCCCGTTTTTCCGGCGAAGCTCCGACGAACCTTCAAATGCCTATAACTCGTAGAAATCTCGATCAAAATTGAATCTGAAACTTGGTATGTGTTATAAATCATCAAACGTAGAGATTAAACATGATTAGATCAATCAAAATTAACATCTTTACATAATCCACTTGATGTAACGACGAACAAAAAAACAAACTTTCGAAACTTGTCGCAAACTTTTTCTTGAAATTGACTAAGTATACTTCTCATAAGTTTATAAGAAGTACATTTTCATGAAAAAAAACTAAGTATGGATGACGTAAGATGAAGCTTACGAGAAGTTCAACTTGACGCTAAAGCCAACTTGCGTGAAGTTAGATGACGCAAATAGTACCATACGAGTTCTGTGGTTGTCGTAGAACTAAGCTAACGAGTTCTTTGGCAGAAAAACAACCATGAAGCATACGAGTTCCTTATATATGAAGCAGACGAGTTCTCTGGCATTAAACATACGAGTTCTCTTATACGAATCACATCATCTTACGAGAAGTAGTCATGAGGCATACGAGTTCTTCAGGGATGATGCTTACGAGTTCCCGACATGCATGAGTCCTTCACATGAGTTAAGCAGCTTACGAGTTCTTCAACTTTGGTGCTTGCGACTTCCTCCATTGAATGTTACGAGTTCTTCATGCTATGTCATACGAGTTCTGAATTTGATGTAGCTTATGGAAAACTCAGGTTGACGTACCGCAAGTGATACGAGAAGTGCAATCGTGATCTGCAAAACATACACTTTGAACTACACTAGATGTAATGCACAGAAAATACTTTCCAGTTCTTCGGTTGCCAATTCTTCTCATAAGAACACATATAGCTTGCGAGTTCTTGCTAATATGTACATGAATCTTACGACTTCCTCATCACCTGATAATTCGTATGATCAGTAAACTGGAAGCCATCATAAACAACTTTTAAAGAAAATCCTTTTTCAAACTTGTGAAATGATACTACCCGGAAAAACACAAAAAAAACTAACCAAAGTAAATGTTAACGAAAGTGAGAGATTTTGGATCAAATGCAGTCAAAAATACAATTTTGAAACATTTTATTAACTATTTTGGATCAAAATTCAGATTTAAAAAAAATCACATCAACACATCAAGAACACTATAAATCCAAAATTTTCAAAAATGAGATTTAAAATGCAAAACTTGAAATCTTTGATTGAAACATATCTAAAACAACTTTTTAGAAAGGATTTTGCACAAAACGAATCAAATTAACACAAAATTTGCAAAATCCATTTCCAAAAATTTTCACAGAAAGTTTTTGTTAGTCCAGTAGATCACAATTAAATTAGTGATTAAAGGTTAACAAGATGAATTGGGAGGAATTTCACTGTATTATTCTCACAATCTAGAGAGAGGAAATGTTTCTCTCTCTAGAAACGCAGAGTACATGTATGGATTACATTTTGAAAATTGAAAGCTTACTTACAAATTATAATACAACTCCTATTTATACCCCATCACCTTGTTTACATATTAAGCCCAAACCCGATGCTATTTCAAGGCCCAAATAACAATTATGATGACTTTACAAAACTTTCAAACGTAGAAATTTTTTTATGTTCTAAAATTCTCCCACTAAGTTTTGTAAAGGAATCATCCTCTTTAGCTTCAACTCTTCTCCCCCTTGATTTCTTTAGAAAACTTAGCATTGCTAAAACTTCAAAGCAGCTCCGGTTCCCCCTTTAAAATAACTTATCATTTGGAGTTTCAACTTTAATACCATATTCGATGTAGACAATAACCTCGACTGAGTGCACAAAAGACAACTTTTATCTCTAGTAAACTCAACACATTCGTTATGCCCACAAGAAAGAAATGTGTGAATTCTGACGTGACAACCAAAGTGCATCTTCAGTTTATAACAACGAATTTATCTTTAACCGCGAGTTGAATAGGAATTCAGCTTAAGAACTTAATCTGATCAGCTTGTAGGAGGATGCATCTTGTAGAAAACACTACTAGGGAAGGGTTAGAAGAAATATTTGTTCAACAACTGATGAAAGACGCTCATTTTCTAACTGCTTTCCACAACACTGAACGAATGAACTAAGACCTCCTTTCTTCACGAATCAGCTGGATGATTATAAGCACTCAAAATTCAAGATCACAACCAAAGAACCAAAACAATGTTTGAAGTCGCTCACACTTGTAATTGATCAGGTTAGAAGAATGATTAAGAGCACTCAAAGGTCTAGCATTGTAGAGAAAAACTCTAGACTGATGATTGCAGATACTCAAGCTACTAATCCAATCCAATGAGAGACTAAATCCAAACACCCAGTATCTGAAAATCTTGAATGGCAAGAGCACTCGTGAAATTGTGATCCGTTGCTAAAAATATGTGACCAACAGAAGATAGGAATGATGTCACATATGCATTACGCGGAAAATCTCGTGAGTAGGGCAAACTTGAGCCGAAATCTCAATTTTCGCATAGTCTTGCGTGCGAATTTCTCACTTTTCGCATAGGATTGCGTGCGAATTCCTCACTTTTCGCATAGGCCTTCATGTGAATTCCTTGTTTTTCGAACGCAATGTGATCCGAATTTCAACTTTTCGCACAATGTTTTCGCATGAAGAAGGATGTGAATTCTTGACTTAGAAAAATTCACCGTTGTCCACTTTATGTATCGATGCGAATTCTAGACATAGAAAAATCTTCATGTCTTCATCATGCGAATTCTAACTTTTCGCATAAAGTAAGATGCAAAATATCACTTTTAGTATGTTGTATCGTGTGAATTTCAACTTTTCATATACTGCATGTTGCAAATTATGTCCTTAATACTTCTCAAACTTAATGTTCCATGTGAATTCTGTCAAGAACTTGGAATTTTATGGATCTTGCGAATTCTGTCGTCTATAAATTAAAAACATCTTCAATTCTTCATCAAATCTTCGAATTAAGAGGTAAAACTTGATACACATGTTCGAAATTAACTTCAAAGCATATTTGTAGTTGATGATCTTCAAGAACAACACCTCTATGATGGAAATCGATCATCAAACAATAAAACGACTTTTCGAACCAATTATGCTTCAAATCTCATCCAAATTAGCACCAATTCAAAGAATTCAAAATTCATAGAACATTGTTCATACGAAAAACAGTTATTGTTCCATTGATTCAATGTGATCAAGATCATATCGATGAAATAATCTTCGATTTAGGTTCTGATACCACTTGTTAGTCCAGTAGTTCACAATTAAATCAATTATTAAAGATTAACAAGATGAATTGGGAGGAATTGCACTTTATTATTCACACAATCTAGAGAGAGGAAATGTTTCTCTCTCTAGAATCACACAGTACACGTATGGATTACATTTTGAAAATTGAAAGCTTACTTACAAATTACAATACAACTCCTATTTATACCCTATCACCTTGTTTACATATTAAGCCCAAACCCGATGCAAAAATCTTTTGATGACCACGATCTTGATGGGTTTTTGAAAACTTTTGATGCAAAACTTGATTAGAATTATGGAGAAACATCTTGCAATAAAAATCAAAACAAAAAAACACACAAAAATTGCATGACCCAATTGTGTTATTCAAATCTTCAAAATTTGAGATTTTCTTCAAATTTCTTCAAATCTTGATCAATTGATGACGAATTTGTGCACAATTTAATCTCCCAAAGCTCTGATACCAATTGTTAACACCAGATCTATTAGGTAATTGACATTGAATTTCATTGATCTTGATCGAAAGTTCTTGAATTACAAGTGATTTCAATCTTTCTCACTCTAGAACTCTCAACTTTCTTTCTCTATAAAGTTGTTACAAGATTATCTATCTAAAAAGCCTTAAAGCTTAATCACTAAGGAAACTTTATTTAAACCTCCTAATTACAAACAACTAAACTTTAAGCTAAGTTGACTTTACAACTAAACAACATTTTGACTATTTTTGACTTTACAATATTGACTTTGACTTTTCATGACTTAGACAATTCTTGACTTTCAAATTACATTGACTTAGAATAAATTTTGAATACAATAATGTCCTAAAATCCCTAATCCAATAAAACAAATCACAATCACAATCAAGATCTAACCTAAAGCCCAAATCAAAATATTCCATCTGAACACAAGCAAGCCTAAATAGAAAACACAAATCAAAACCTAATTAAATAAAAAAGCCTAATAAAAAACTTGATCAAAACCCAAATCACAAAATCGAAACCAAATTTTTTTAACTAACTCAAACCTTATCCACATCGTCAAAACTAGATTTGGTTTCATCAACCAAATCCATATCTTCGAAAGCGGCGTGAAGATGGATATGCTCGAATGAACCAAAATTGAGTTCTTCAAACCAATATGCAGAACTTCAAAACTGAAACGGAACCAGATTTGAGCCCCAACCCTATTCTCCTCCGGCCTCCGATCTTCATTTTTCGCAAAATAAATCCAAATCGACACAAAAACAAACCCTAAATTATGTATGTAGCAAAAATTCACGTGGAGAGGGAGAGAGGCACGAAGCAAGATTCACGGTGATGATTTTAACCGAGGGAGGGAGAACGGAAGGGCACCATTGGTGGTGCAGTGTAACACCCAGATTTTCTGGTAAGAGTCCTTATCACGAACCTCAGACTTTAGCCTTTTTGCTAATCCTTAATTCTGTAAACTTTGTGCCTTCAATTGGATTTAGTTCGGATGAGAAATTGGGTGAGAAAATATGGGATTTTGGCTTCGGTACATGGCCGACAACTGTGACCGGCGATAGTGCCTATGTCATAGTCGCGGTAGGCAATATCGCGCGGGGTCCCTCACTCTCTGTACATTTTCGGCGAGAGTACCTCACGATTGTGACAGGAGTCACGTGAGAGTGGCTCGCGATTGTGAACCTGTTGGCACAATCGTCGCGGGGGTCTGACGAGTTAAAATGCGAATATTGGTCCCTTTTCTCATTTACTTATCATCAAACTCATTTATTTCTGTCTCAAAACTCTCTCTATCTCCCTCCTCATTTAAGAACCCAATTTTAGGGTTTCTAGGAGCATTTACTCTCCTTAGATTCAAGATCTTGGTATCATCATTCAAGATTGGAAGCTAGGGTTATCACCTCATTCTTCTCCATCATCACCTTCCTCAAGAGAAGGATTCTAGGGTCCTAGGGTTTTCATCAAAACCCTATTTTGTGAGATCATCTTTCATGTTTACTTTTCTTGCATTACTTTAAATATTTACATCTTTCTCAACTTTTGTGCTTCTTGAACTATCTAGGTCAAAATATAGGGTTTTGACATTTTGGGACATATGATGAGATATGTAGTTACAAAATGTGTAGGTGTCTATGTACTTATGTTTTTACATTTATTATGGAATATGGAGACCCAAATGGGTGATATGATTTACTTAAATTCATGATTGGGAAGGGGATTAAGTGTCTTTGCTTATTATTTGTTTTTAGTATTTG
This sequence comes from Arctium minus, assembly GCA_954870635.1. Classification (NCBI taxonomy): domain Eukaryota; kingdom Viridiplantae; phylum Streptophyta; class Magnoliopsida; order Asterales; family Asteraceae; genus Arctium; species Arctium minus. Next base: position 112,748,054 of record OX941080.1, on the reverse strand, counting down.
GACATGTTAATTCCCAAATTATCAAGTTCTCAATGCTAACAATCACAATAACAAGATGAACACAATTTCTTAATCACATGTCATTGATTGAAACTCCACATATTACAAATTCATTCTCTCTCTACTTTCTCTCACTAGAATATTCAATTTGAAGTCTTCTGTAATAAGCTTTGTGTACTTGTTACAAGACTTACAAAGATAAGAACTATTTATACCTACTATCAATTACAAGAAAGCAAAACAAAATTACTTTGACTTTATTACAATGACTTTGACTTTCACTTGAGAGTTGACTTTGAGCATTTGACTTGGTTGACTTTCAGCTTCAGTAAATATGATCTTGTATCCAACAAATATGTGCACTAAGAATCTCCCCCTTTGGATTCAATATTATCTCTAAAAGATTTTGCAATTCAATCTCCTTTTTAATCTCAGTTTGTACAACCTCTCCCTTTCAGTTGATCTTTAACTATAATCTCCCCTTTGTTAATATGAAGAACTTTATGAACTTGTCTCCTCCTTTGTAGACTTCTTGTCAACTCAGAATATATTCAGAAATCAGTATAAGCATTGAAGTGCAATCTCCCCTTCTTATACTAAGAACAATCTCATCCAAGATTTTAAAACCTCTTCCAGACATTGGAAAGAAATTATCTTCAGGTTTAGCTCGGATTGCTTTAGCAAAACGTCTTTAAAGAAAATTTTCAGTAATCTTTGCTCGTTTTTCAGAAATATTTGAATTATCTCTTTCAACTCTCAACTGACTTTGTCCAAATTCACTTTCTCCAAATTCACTGTCTTGCCAAAACTTTCTTGATCACTTCACGCATTTCTTGATCCTCTCCCGTATCTATATCATTTCTTGAATCACTCTCATCTTTAACATTTCTTTATTATCTCTCCCCCCTTTTGATGATAGAAGCATGAAATCATCAAAACTTTATAAGAAATGTCTTTAATATGTTCTGACCACTGATCTTTTATCACTGAGCCTCTGACCATCGATTGATTCAAAAAGAAATTCATCCGAATCTTTTCAAATTCAGAAAATTTATGAGTGTAACACTTGAATCAACAAATGAATCAGGTAAAGTGTCTGTTAGTAACACGAAGTCACTGTGTGTAACGAATACACATTGGAAAGGAGATTTTTTGATGTTCACTCCCCCAGGTCTTCCATTCAATCATCGAAACACCACAAAGGAATTTCTATGAACGTTATGACAAGAAAAACGAATTTCCTGTGTGTACGTGCTTGTGATTTACAAAATTAAGCACAAACGATTGCTTTCTATAGGCTCAAAATTGTGTAAATCATTGAGACAACAACAGTTAAACACATACTCTATTGTGCATGATCGAAGTGCAAAGGTGGGGCAGACTTTCTTCTTTTTAAATATCCAGATTTTCCAAATGAAAACCTGATAGATTATGTTCTGCGTCCCCTTGAAACATGAAACATCTTCTTGTTGAGAAGAAAATGAGTAGCTGGTTGGGATTTTATTAAGAGTTGGCATGGGCTAGTTGCCTGTTTCAATAATGTTCACGAAGAATTGTGAAACACTAGAAATGTGGCTGCCCGACTCAGAAAAAGTTTGTGCAGAGTTTGATAATCTTTTACTCTGATCTCACACGTTCTTTCTTTTAAACATTGAGGTCGCTTGTAACGAAACTCTCTTTTTCATTTTACCTCATCACACAACCCACACTCAGTATTTTGACTCCTCACTCTTCGATCACTTAAGGATTAGCTTCTTGGGTAGGAAACACTGGTTAATGTGAATCCATAGAAGTTTCATTTAAGTTCTCACACAATGAACCCATGTAATCCTATAAGCATAATGTTGCTCAAACAGTTTAACTTTTCAGTTAAAGCACATATATATATACAAGTCAGATGTTTGTATGCTCACGGATAAAATCATGAAGATTTGAGCATTTTAAACATTGAAGACTTTTCAAACAAGAGAATTGAATGAATGAAATGAAATGAATACGAGGAACTTGTTAAAAAATCTGACATTGTATGAAAAAGATAAAAAATATCTGAATGATTTATCAATTAAGGCTTAGGTCAGGAACAATTGGATATTTTCTATACGAATCAAAATACAGACAAGTCTTGAAAGAACGTTTCTAAATGAAATCACACTCAAACATTCTTTGAAGTTCAATCGGGATGTATCACCATCGAAAAATGTTGTTCAATTTGAGACATGGTGATAACATAGTCAACAAAAATTAAACCGGTGTGTGTGAATACTTGACAGTATATAGAAAAGATAATACACACGTATTAATATTTGGAAACACACGGTTCATTAAACATTTAAGCACATATACCATGAAAACATTTAAAAATCACACTTCTATATTCAGGAAATCTTTTTAAGAATCAGAAGTGGTTTGCTTAGTCTTAAATCTCATCAAGTCAGCTCTAAGTCATACTAGATATGATCGTTTAAGCTCTCTCTCAATTCTGCAAAAGTCATAAAGTCATCAAAGTACAAAGATTTATTCACAAAATTTTATTGAAATATAAATGACAGAAAGCAATAAAACTTTGAAAGTACGAGTTCTTATCAGATGTTATCAGAAGTCATATACTCCCCCTGAAATTATGCATCATAAAATATGTCAGTGAAAAACATGATAGAAATCTACAACTCCCACTGAAATGTAGATCATCTTATCTTTCGGATGCATATTTTCAGTAAAAATATGTACTCCCCCTTGAAGGTTGATCTTCTCATTCATGTATCGGAGTACAATCTCGTTTAGCATGGAGTATAACATCTTTTGTTCATTGAATTACGAGTCCTAAATTGTTGTGTTTAGAAGTCAAACTCCTTAGACATTAAGGTACGGGTCCTGAATTGTAGTTTTCAGAACCCTTGGTTCTCTTACTCCCCCTTGACTTGAGGTGCCTGCAACACAGATTCATCTTTCGGCTTTGGTACCCACTGGTATTTGGGTCCATGTTTGTTAGATGCAGTTCAGTTAGGAGTAATTGAGTAAGAACCTTACCAGTAATGATCACTCGTTTTATGCACAAAATCATATGTATGATAGTAAGAACAAGAATTCCTCTTTTTAGACAACCTGATCAATTGATCTCTCGACTATGCAAAATCAGGTTTACCTTTCTGCACTTTGTTCTTCTTTACATTTGATGCATGTACACATGAATTGTTTCCTTTCTTCTCATCCTTCTTCTCATCATTCTTTTCATCATTCTTTCCATCATCAACTAGTTTCACTTTCCAAACCAGTTTTTCTTCTTCATATCTCCTTCTTCTTCTTCTAAATGTATCTGAACCATCTACCTTTCTATCAAAGAAAATGTTAGTAGAACGAATCTGATCAAATGATTTGACTGACCTTTTGAAGACACAGTTCTTTGATGTGAGCTTGAGGTTGTCTTTTAATAGTCAGATGGATCATTTCTAGGTGTGTGGATTTTTGATCTGGAGTCGTGTGCTCAGTCACCATCACTTTAGAAACAATATCTTCAAGCTCTTTTATCTTTGAAGATAGACTGTTCTTTTCTTTGATGTGCAGGTCAATCTCTTTCTTGAATTCAGACTTCTCTTTCTGATCTTTCAATGCACAAGCTGATAGTTCAGATAACTTATCAATAAGCTTCTTAATCTCTGATTAAAAAAATGTTTCGTTCTTCTTCAAAATCATTTTCCACATTCTTTCTTCCATCAGATATCTCTTTGAATATTCCAACATTCTTCTGTTCTATAACCTTCTTCTCTTTTTCAGACTTGTCTCTTTCTAGGATAATCAGTTTCTCAAAGTCAGATACTTGTTGAGAAAGCTTAGAACATTTAAGCTCAATACCTTTATTCTCTTCAAAACTCTTCCTTCAAAACTCAGAAAATTTCTTTGCAAACCCTTTCTTTTCACTCTCAAAGTCATCTCTGTCTTTGATTATCTTTTACTCCGGATCAGAAATCTTCTTATGAAGCTCAACATTTGCATACTCCAAATCCTTAACTTTCTCCTCATATCTATCAACAAAATATGTTTGCTGGATTTGAACCATTTGGTCTTCAAAGACTGAGATCTTTCTTTTCAGCTCAGTATTCTCAACTTCCAAATTCAGTACCTTTTCTTCATTCAGCCCAGAAGTCCGTTTCAGAAGATTTTCATTTATAGTTCTTAAAACACTGAATTCTTCTCTCAGTAGTCGCTTTTCCTCATGATATCTCTTAGACCTCTTAGAATAGTAGTCAACTGAAGAAGCAAGATTTTTGTTCTCTATTCTGAGCTTGGAAATCTTCTCTTCATCATCAGAAAAACTCATATTGAATATCTGTTTACAAAAAGAACTTGAATTTGATCGTTAGTCCAAGTGAAATCTCAAAATACAACAAAACTCAGAAAAAATTCAGAAAATAAGATTTCCAAAAATTTCCAAGTATGGAATTCACACCACACTGAAATGCAAGGAATTCGCACACATAATTCGTATACAAGACAAACTAACAAGAATTCACACACTTCACAACTTCAGAATTCATATGCAAGAGAAATCCAGAATTCGCATACAAACAATTTCAGAATTCTCATAAAACTTTTTGCACAACAAAATCACACGAATCCTACACTTAGAAAAATATTTGAAAACAAGGAATTCGTATCTGTTGCGAAATCAACACTTTAAAAAATTTGAATTTTAATACGAATTATTCAAGAATTCATATAATTCTCTTCTGCGAATTCTGAGGAATTCGTATACAAGTCTTATGCGAGTTCTCTACTTTTTGCATACAAATGTTATGTGAATTCTGTCCATCGATAATTTTCTCAACAACTTTTCGCACATAAACCTTATGCGAATTCTGGCAATTCGCAACACCCAGAAGTACGAATTCTGTACAATTCGCACAAGAAACGTATGCGAATTCAACAATTGTAAAACTTTCAGAAACAATTATTATGCGAAAATTAAGGAATCTGCGAAATCCAATGATCTGCTAGTTCTTCTTGAGAGTTCTTGAGAGATCTGCGAGTTCTTCAGATCTTCGAACAAACTACACACTGATTCACTCAAAAACCTATATATACTTCAAATTTTAATCCAAAACTTCGACAATTAGACAACTAGAACATCTAGAATCGAAATCTATCAATGAATTTCAAAGAAAATCATTTAACAATACAAATTGATCCAAATACAGTGCGAAAGAACTCGTGGACTCAAAACTTATGAAATTCCAAAATTGATGAACAATTACAGTTCAAATCACTGTTGGTTCTATATGCTCAAGAATGATTATAAAATAATATTGCCGGTAACATATGATCCTATAGGGTCACACCAAAACAATTAGACACCTAATTAATACTTATAGAATTCGATTCTTGATAAATATTAATAATTCTTGAAAATTATTATTGAATGTGATTCATAATAATTGATGCAAATAAAATATTCTAGTTTATTTATAATATGATGGGCTCATATGTACCTAGAATTAAAAGAGGGACTTATAGTGATAAAGTTTGAATTGTTAAAGTTATGATTTTAACTATTCAAACTAAGGGGACCAAGAGAGAAAGTCTTGCATTGTTAAGCTTTAAACTAGATGGTCTTAAATGAAAAATTGAAAACCATCAAAATTGAAACCATCAAAATTGAAACCATCAATTTTGAAACCATCAATTTTGAAACCATGGAAATATGACAAGAAAAAGTGTCATCTCTCTCCTCTCTCTCTAAAACTCACGGCCACCACCACCTTTGGTGTGGTTCTTCTTTTTCTTTTACAAAATCTATAGATTAGATTCTTGGTGGAAGAACCTCTTTTGCATCATCAAGAAGGAACTAGCATTCTATAAGGTGTTGGAGCTTGTTGGTGGATACCGATAGAGGAACTCTACCTTGGGTTCTACCATCTTCATCAACGATCAACCTCCCGTGAGGATTCAAAGTCTCCAAAGGTTATATCTCCAAACATTGCTTTGTTTTAAATTATATCTTTTCATTGCATGTAACAAGATCATTGGTGGGAATAAAATTGTTTTATGTTTTTGTTCAAATATTTTATTTGCTTCCGTTGCATGTAAGATATTCTTAGTCTTTCATGAGTTTTGGAATGCATGATTAGATTTTTGGTTGAAACTTGGTTTTTGGAAGCCATGGATAAAAAAAAAAAAAATCATCTTGTATGAAAAAGGGTTCATGCATGGCAACTTTTATGTTAGTCTTTATATTTTATGTAACAAAATTTTAACATGCATTTTTGTTACATAAAAGTTGCCTTAGAAAACAAAGTATTGTTTAATTTTATGAAATATGTGCATAAACAAGCCATGGACCTTTCGTGTTTTTTATGTGAGTTAAAAATTCGATATGGTTGTAATTTTTTTTTATTCATGTTGGTTTGTAATAGTAAATAGGATTTATTATCTTCTGTTATGTTCATTTTGTAAATATTAGATTAGTTGTTAGAACTAGTTTCTTTATTTATAAATTGTAAATAAATGGAGACCAACATGGAACTTGAAGATGGAGCTTGGTGACTTGTTTGCATGGAGATGTCAAAGCAAGTTGGAGCATGAAGATCTTTAAAAAAAATAAAAATAAAAATAAAAAATTGTCCTTAGGAATGGACTTGGCATTTCTTGTTTTGGCTCACAAGAAATGTCATTAGAAATGGCTTTGTTTTATGCACATTATTTTGCATGTTGTGATTGTTTATGTTCTTTTTTTATTTGCTTCAAAATATAAGATATTTTATATGCTAGTAAAGAACATAAAATTGGTTCAAACGCGCTTTAAAATTGTTTGAAAATTGGAGCGACATTTTAAGATATGTTTTAAAAGTGAGAAGAGGACCAAACTTTTAAATGGAGATTTTAAATCCATAACATGCAAATTGATTGAAATGTGTTTTAAATAAAATAGTTTATTGAAAAACACTCTAACTTTAAAATCGGATTTTAAATGTTAAATTTATTTTGAAGAAATAAGTTTTTCAAAATTTAGAGTACCTTGATTATTGGATGCATGCAATAATATGGCACTAAGAGTTTGGAAATCAAGATTTGACGAATTTTGTCATAAGATGCTAAAATGGTTTTATAAAATTTTGTTCTAAAAATTCCAAACGTCAAATTTTGAAATTAGTAAAAAGAGTTAAAATAGAGATTTTAAGACTCATCCAAACTCATAGTCTAAATAAATGGTTATTAAAAGACTATAAATGGTTCTTTTGTGATCAAACATGAACCTTAATATATGATATTAATAAATTGACCACAAATATTTAGTTGATAAAATAAGGATTTCTTTTGACTAAGGAACCATATGATGAGAAAAAATATAATACCATGTTAATTGGATGTATACAATAACACATGATACAAAATGTTTTTCAAAACTAGAATTGTAAAACATTGAAATCCCTTCAATAAATGCAAGTCTATGCCGTCCTTTTGAAAACACTCGCACGTCATTTGTACGATCCTTGTGGGATAAAGGTCACCTAACTACTTGGATTGTCTTTTGATGGCCGAAGTGGTTTTCGCGATTTCTAGTGGGATAAACGTCACCTAACCACTAGTTATGGGTCGATTCCACACGTTGTTCAAGTTGGATGACTTGATCGGGAATCTTTTGTGATAAAGGTCACCTAAGCATTAGAAACCCGAGGCATAGATGGGATCAAACATGCCTTTTAACAAACGATGTTAAGGATCCCATAAAACTAGGAATTACATTTGGATGTAATTAGTAAACGTTACCTACCTTATTGAATTAAATATATGGGATAAAGATCACCTAACCATTTATTTGTTTTGGAATGTTGGATCCTAGACTTTATATTTATAATTAAAGTTTTAAAAAATCGAAAATGCTAAATAGAACTTTGTTAAATTTTTGTAGATGGCCCAAAGTGCGAACCATCCTACCAATTACTGATAAGCCAAGATCACAAGATCTGTAGAGAGAGAAAGTGTGCGCTCTAATCAAACAGTAACTTGTATTCAAAACTATGTGAAAGTTCTTTTTACAAAAACATGCCAAGGGGACTTAAATACCCCAAGGCAAATACAAGACATAAAAGAACAATAAATACAATGATTACTATAAAATCAGATCTAACAATCTCCCCCTTAGTAATCATTGGCGCCGAGGTCTTCAAAAAACAATCTTCAAAAACAGCATTGACCATCAAGACGACTTTGAAAGATCATTGACGTTCTTCTCGTTGACGTAGTCTGTTCAACCCAATTAGCATTTCTAATCGTCGCAGAGTAGAGCGGAAATTCAACCTCTCATTGATTTTATCCAATGCATTCCGTAGAAGTTGAATCTCATCATTTGTTATCTGAATCCTGCTTGTTCGCGTGCGGTCCCCGGTTTCCATGGAAAGGAACTGAATCCATAGTCGAAGGAATAGGCACATTTAGAGCTGTGTGACTTGAAAGAATAGAATGCGCAGTTGAGGGAGGTGCAATTGAAGAAGAATACGCTGCTGCTGAAAGGAAAGTAATGTACCAAAGGGAGAGGTTATTACAATACACTTGAAAAAGGATGATTGAATTCAGAAGATAGTAGGCAAAGATTCAACAATAAGGAAGCCTTTCCCCCGTCCTCACTTCGCTCGCCTCGGTTTCCGTAAATCTTCTAACAACATCTTTCAATCTTTGATCTAACTGCAGCCTAATTACTTTCAAAGTTCCATCGGAGTAATGAGTTATCTCTTCAAATCTGAGGAAGCACTTTTGACCTGATGCATTCCTGTATACAACTCCATGTGGATCCTGAAGAATAGTGAATAATGAGTAAGAATCAATGTCTGGCAGGCTACGGTTAGGTCTTAGCAAATTCACCACTGGCTGAAAGCTTTCGGCTGCCATTTGAAAATCAAAAACCCTGAAGAACCTGATCTGACGCCTTATAAACCTTTTGATTACAAACAAGGCTTGAGAGATATCATTTGTCCTGTAGTACTGATTCCTCAATTCATTGTACAGAAACTCAACGTTGTCAATGGATAAATCATTAAAGTCAGCCTCTGAGAAGATATAACGGTTGCAGTCTCTTCTTTCAACCTCGAAAACTGGATACCAGATATTAACCAACCTCTGAATTTCAATTTTGATAATCCGAACTATCAGATGAGGAGAAGAAACCAAATCCCTTCCACGACGTTGACATCTATTAAGCATTACATACTCATATTTAAAAGCATCTGATTCCTTTTCTACACCAAGAATGGCATGGATGTTTATCGGTCTTCTTCTTGAAACAAAAATATTGCTTTGGGAATCTTCAAGGAAGGCAGATCTTTGTCGTGAAGCCATATAACGTTGTTGTAAATTTCTTCGTCTCTCCTGTCTTGACAAAGCTGGTCCTTCTTCTAAAATACTTGGAGGAATTACAGGTTCAGCAGTTGGATCAACAGCTTGTGCTCTAGACGACTGACCTACTTCAAATGTATCTGAAGGAGCAGAGGTAGTCGGAGCATTGGTATCAACAGGAGATGAAGAAACAAGAGTAGCTTCAGGAACAGTAGAAATTTCAGGAACAACATTCTTTTCAGGAACAGTAGAATCTTCAGGAAGGTCATCTATTGAAGGAAGATCTCTGTACAACATATCTGTTATCTTTTCATCCTTAGCATCCATGAACACTGAGTCATCTTCTGTATCTGATATGATAATGATGTCATCACAGTCTTCTTCATTTACTTGACATATCTTTTCCAATCTAACATCTTCATCATCGTCAGAATTAATCTCGATGAAGTTAGCGAAGAATGACCTCATGTCATTTGCTGCTTCAGATTCTTCAACTTCATGAGCTTTACCTGAGACATCTGGATCCACATAAACTAAAATTTGCATACTATCAATATTTGCTTCAGACAAATTAAGTTCATTATGCAAAGCAGTTACATCAGCATTGTCAATCATGACATTCACTAAGTCTTGGATACTGCAATCTTGAACTGTATCAGCAGTCTTTTCTCTATCTCCAGCCACTTCTTCTTGAACAACTTCTCGTGCTTCAGAAGACCCTTCAGTTCTTTGTCTCTTTGTCATCTCCCCCTCATGGCCTTGATGATCGGGATCATCTTGGTCATGTCGGCGTTTAAGAGACGGGCCAGCCTCTGTCCTGCATGATTGCTCTAGATGATCAATCTTGTTCGATAGATCGGATAAAGCTTGTGACATAAAAGAATGAAGATTAGATAAACTGGATCTAACTTCTAATCTGAATTCCTGAAATTCATGAGATAAAGCATTAATGCGATCAGTATCAGAAGATGAAGAAACTGGAGGCGGCGTTGGCTGGAAGTTCCTCAGCAGAGAAATCAAATCTTGATCTTGATGTTGTGGCGGAGACATAGATAGAAGACGCATATAAAAAAAATCAGATAGCTCAGAAATCGAAACATCATGAATAGAAGCCCTGGACGAAGTATTAGTCGGAGCATACATGGAAATACCCGCAGACTGAGTGAAGATTGACGGAAAACGAAGAGATACAATTGGTGATGTAGATGAAGACACCACAGAAGAAGGTTCTCGAAGAATCACCCCTGAAGGACGGCGGAAAAAAATCTCAGGAGGTATAATCGAAGTATCTATCTCTGGCATTTTCCCTTTGAAAGACGCCTTCAGCTTATTAATATGTTCTTCCTTTTGAGCATCCATCCTTTCTGAGAACTGACGAATTAACTCATTCAGAGTTGTAAATTTCTCCGAAGAGACACGTGCAGGAACCATAGAAAGCTCAACAGCAGAAACAGAGGTAGCAGTAACATCCACAGTTAAAGAAGAAGAAGCTTGACTTTGTGTTTGAGTGGAGGTTTGAGCAAATGAGATATCCAGTTCATCAACATTTAAACGGGCAACAGAGGGATCAATAGGTTCCGATTCATCTTCTGAAACATCTTCTGGGACAACAACCACTTCCGGTGATCTTACTTTCCGTTCATACACTTTCATGCTGGGTTGATCAACATCATCATCACCATCATCTGAATTACTTGTTGAATTTTCACCATCATCAGCAAGATCAGCATTTGTCGCATCATCACCATCATCAGAAAGATCAGCATTTGTCGCATAAGCATCAGCAACTCCAGTTTCATCAGGATTAGCAACTTCTCTAACATTAGCAGTAACAGTAGTGACTTCAGTTTCAATCGCAGCAATGACAGATTCCACGTGATGAGTAGCAACGTCTTGTTGTGTTGCAGAAAGATCAACATCTTTCTCTTGTGTAGTTGCAACGACAGTAACTATTTCCTGAGTAGCTGTTTCAACTTGCTCTTCATGAGTAGTACCAGCTGGAGTGCCATGAGAAGGTTCTTCCTGTTCAGCCTCTGCAAATTCATTTTCTAAACAATAATCAATGACACTGAGATCAGTCATGTCAGCATAATTGGCAATAAGACCATAAGGAATGGTCATAGAAAATGTGAAGGACTTCTTCTGTTTCTGGAGAAAAAGCATCTCGGTATCCTGAACTTGCGGCCAAGATAATCTTCGTGGAATTGCCGGTTAAGATACTGCTTTAAAGGACTTTTCGATGTTTGAAAGATTTGAACGTTGAACATATGAAACTTTAAATATAAACAAGGCGACTTGTCAAAGATCCTAGACACACATTTTATTCAACTGAAAGAAAATCTGAAATATTAAACTTTATAGAATAAAATTTGTAAAGATTTAAACTTTTAAATTCAACATGCCAAGTTTTGAAAGCAGAAAGTTAAATCGTTTTTCCTCTAAAACTTTTGTAAATATATCAGCAAGTTGATATTCAGTTGGTACAAAATATAACTCAATAGTACCTTCTTCCACGTGATGCTTTATAAAATGATATCTCATGTCTATGTGCTTGGTCTTGGTGTGCTGGACAGGATTGACCAATATCGCAATTGTAGACTTGCTGTCACAATATATGGGCACAGTCTTGTAAATCATCCCGTAATCGCGAAGTTGCGTTTTCATCCAGAGCACTTGAGCACAGCAACTAGCTGCAGCGACGTATTCAGCTTCGGCTGTTGATATTGAAATGCAGTTTTGCTTTTTCGACGCCCAGCTTATCAGTCTATCACCCAAAAACTGGAGATGACCAGAAGTACTCTTCCTGTCCAATTGATTACCTCCAAAATCTGCATCTGAATAAGCAATCAAATTATAGTCAGAACTTTTAGGATACCATAATCCTAAATAAGGTGTTCCTTTAATATATCTAAAAATACGTTTGACTGCTAAAAGATGAGATTCTTTTGGTTTAGCTTGAAAACGGGCACACAGGCACGTGGAAAACATTATGTCCGGGCGACTGGCAGTAAGATACATCAGTGATCCGATCATCCCTCTGTATGTCTTTTGTTCCACAACTTTTCCATCTGGATCCAGTCCGAGTTTGGCACCGTGAGCCATCGGCGTTCCGATTGAAGTAGATTTGTCCATCTTGAATTTCTTCAAAATGTCAAATATGTACTTTGACTGGTTGATGAAGATACCATCAGGAAGCTGTTTCACTTGTAAGCCGAGGAAGAAGTTGATTTCTCCCATCATGCTCATCTGAAATCTAGAGGTCATAAGATCAGAAAACCAAGTACACAAAGATTTATTAGTCGCACCTAAAATAATATCATCTACGTATATTTGTACTAAGCAGATATCAAGATTAGTTCTATAAATGAAAAGAGTGGTATCTATGGAGCCTTTGGTGAAGCTGGATTTGACTAGAAATGCTGACAACTCGTCATACCATGCCCGTGGAGCTTGTTTCAGACCATACAAAGCTTTATCGAGAAAATAAACGTAATCAGGACAATCTTTGTGAACAAATCCCTCTGGATGAGATACATACACTTCTTCTTTCAATTTGCCATTGAGAAATGTTGTCTTGACATCCATTTGATATACTGTGAAATTGCGATAAGCAGCGAAGGCCAGAAACATCCGAATAGCTTCCAATCTGGCGACAGGTGCAAATGTTTCATCATAGTCAATACCTTCTTCTTGTCGATATCCTTTGGCTACCAATCTGGCTTTGTTGCGAACAACGATACCATCTTTGTCCTTTTTGTTCTTGAATATCCACTTGGTTCCTATGATGCTTTTACCCTTTGGCCGTGGAACATGTCTCCAAACTTTTAGCGAGTCAAACTGATTGAGCTCCTCTTGCATTGCTAAAATCCAGTCAGGGTCTTCCAACGCTTCAGATACTTTGGTAGGTTCAATCTTGCTTAGGAAGCAAGTGTACAAACATTCGTTGGAAGAAGCTGTTCTGGAGCGAGTAGAAACACTTGCTTGAGGATCCCCAATAATTTGATGGATTGGATGAGATCTTGTCCATTTTGTTGTATGAGGGAGAGGATCAATAACTTCTTGAACCACTTCTAAATGTTGAGGAGGATCTTCAGAAGGAATAATGTCAGAAGATGACACATATATGGTTTCAACTGGAGGAGGTGGAATTTCCATGACATCAGATTCAGGCTCTTGTTCATCAGAAGTAGCTTGTACTTCTTGTTGAACATTTTCTTCTGGAACAACTTCATCTTCTACAGATTCCTCATGGATAGTTTCAGCAATTTCTGGTTCAGAGATGACTTGATCAAGATGATGTTCAGAAGGTATGTGTTCAGAAGGAAATACTGAAGCAGCATCAGGTTCAGAGGTTGATGCAGCGGAATTAGGATTAGATGCACTCACAGATTCCTGATTCAAGATATTTGACACATTATCAGTATTTGGTTTAGGAACATCATCATAAAAATTTTCAAACAGAAAATCAAGATCAGAAAGATTAGACAGAGAAGTAGAAGGATCCTGATTTGTCGACTGAAGTGCAGGTTCTGAACTGATTTGTTCAGAAGCTGAGTTTCCAGTAATAGCGGGTTCTGAACTGTGTTGTCCAAAAGCCGATTCGGCAGCTTCATCAAATTTGACATTCACTGACTCTATCACTTTTCTTGCAGAGAGGAGAAAAACTCTGTAAGCAGCAGAGTTAGAAGAATAGCCCAGAAATTTCATCTGCCTTTGGACTAAATTTGTTCAGATTATCTCTGTCATTCAAAACATAGCATTTACACCCAAAAGACTTGAAATATTTGATGTTGGGTTTGATACCATTCATCAATTCATATGGAGTCTTGTTGAACTGGCGGTGTAGAATTGATCTGTTTTGAGTATAACAGGCAGTTGATTGGCTTCGGCCCAGTGAGACAAAGGAAGACCTGAATAAGCAAGCATAGATCTAGCATCTTCCACAAGCGTTCTGTTTCGTCTTTCAACAACTCCATTCTGTTGTGGTGTTCTTGCAGCAGAAAACTGTTGTTGTATTCCTTGATCATCATAGAATGCTTGAAGAGTTGAATTCTTGAATTATGTGCCATTATCTGATCTTACAACTTTGACATGCTTTTGCTTATTTGTCTGAATGGTTTTGATGAGGTTGATGAGAATTTCAGGTGTCTCATCTTTAGATTTGAGAAATTTCACCCATGTGTATCTGGAGTAATCATCAACAACAACCAAAACATATTTCTTCTTCCCAATACTCTTTGTCTTCATTGGTCCGCACAAATCAACATGAATTAGATCTATAATGTCCGCAATGCAATGTTCAGGCTTAGGCTTATGAGATGCTTTCTTCATCTTTCCTTTCTCGCAGTCCTGACAGAGATGGTCTTTCTGGAAACGGAGGATTGGAAGACCTCTCACGGAATCATTCTTGACCAAGCGATCCATAAATTTGAAATTGAGATGAGCTAGTCGCCGGTGCAACACCCAGCTTTCATGAATAGAGGCTTTTGATAGAAGACAAATATCTGATGGAACCTTTACTTCGGAAAGATTAATGATATAAAGATTTGATCTTCTCTTTCCAACAAGTAAGTCCATGCCGCTATTATTCTTTACAACAACTCTTTTAGACTTGAAACTGACTTCAAGATCTTTATCGCAGAACTTTCCAATGCTGAATAGATTGTGACTTAAACCTTCGACATAGCTTACTCTTTTGACAGTTATATTACCTTGAACAATATCACCATAACCAAGAATGGGAGCCGTCTCGCAGTTTCCAAATTTAACACGACCGCAACATTTTTCTTTAAAATTTGAAAGCAGAGATTTGTTGCCAGTCATGTGTTTGGAACACCCCGAATCCAGATACCATAATTGATTTAGCTGCACAATCAAAAATTACTCAGATTTAGGTACCCATATGAATATGGGTCCCTTCTTGTTAGTCCTTTCCTTTTTCTTTTTCAAAGAATTATTTTTCCAAAACATCTGAGACTGATCAAATAAAGCATGAATATCATCACATATTAAAGAAGAAACGCAATCATCTGAATCAGAACTAGAGAGACAATATGAGATATTCTTCGAAATTTGAAACATTTGCTCTACAGAATATTTTGTAGATTTATTACAAAAGACAAATGAGTTTTGTTTACAAAGAAAATATGCACATTTATCCTCTACAGAAACAAATTCTTCAGATCTTTGTTTCTTTAGCCAAACAGACTTCACAGACTTCTTCAAAGGCCTATCTGAAATAGATGAATCAGAAAAGTTAGAATTTTCAGAAATATCAAACTCTTTCTTCTTTTTCTTCTTTGACCTTCTTCTTTTACGCTTTGTTTTATAGAAATGATCATTTAGCGTAAAAGTGTCATCAACAATTTTAGATAAAATATTTGATTTAGAAGAGGAAGTTTTATCAATAAAACCAAACTGATCAGTTAGTTTATTTGGGTAAACCTCAGAGCAAGAAACATCAGATGAACACAAGTTGATGGAAGATTTGATAAGACCAGAATTATTTTCTTTAAAACTCGATGTCATAAAAGAAAAAATGACATCATTTTCAATTTTTCTCAAAATCTCTTGTTCTTCCAATTGTTCTTCTAGATCAAAGATTTGGCATTCTAAAACTAAAGGAGGTATATATCTCTTAGTATCATAAGGTAATGGAGATATTTTGTCCTTATTAGGATTAGCTTCATTTAAATCAAAGAAGTCATTCGATCTAGAAGATTTATTAGAAGAAACAATGTTTAACATTTGTCTTCTCTTCTTTATTCTTTCAGGAAAATATTTTGCATTTTCTTGAGTGTAAACGAAAGGAACTTCCATTCTCTTGTTGTTTATCCGTTTCTTATCTTCCTCAATTGTAGTCTCTTTAGCACTTGTCCAAAGAGGTTTTTATTGAGAACCATATTTTGAAAGACCAAGACAGTCGTAATCATAAAAATTGGGAATCTCACTTTTAGCTTTCTTTAAAAACCGATGATTTTTAAATCCAAGACCCCAATTTTTTCTTTTAACGACTCATAGCTCCTTGGTTTATGCATATGAATTGTTTGTTCAGTTTGATTTTGTTTATATAACTTTTCTTCTAATTCAAATACTTTATCCGAAAACTCTTGATTTAAAATTGACAAATCAGACAAAGAATCATGAGAAGTCTGTTTTTCAATTTCTAAATCTTCTATTCTTTCTTGAAATTTCTCTTTTGTAAATTTTAAAATAGCTTTTTCATCTCTGAGAGAAATCTTCAATTTTTCAATTTGAACAGACTTTTCTTGATTTTCGCGTTTTTCGGATAGAAGCTTTGAACGAAAGTCATGTAAAGCATTTGTGATGACATTCATTTGCGAAGAAATGAAATTCAAATCAAACTCAAATGGTACCTCAGATTCATCGGTTGAAGTCTCCTCATCCTCATCATCACTGTTGTCGTCTCCAATAAAACACATGGCAACAGTCTCTTCATTATCAGCTTCATTTTCTGAGTGGTCCAACCAATATTCCTCCTCAGCTAACAGAATTGTTCCACTTGCTTTCTTCTCAGCCAAAGCTAATTTCTTCTTATAGAAATCAATATCTTTCACAATCTTCTTTCTGCACTCCTTTGAAATATGTCCGGGTTTGCCACAGTTGTAACAAGTCACAACCTTCTTATCTTCTTTCTTTGGTTCAGCTGTTGTAGCATGCTCATACTTGGGAAATAAAGGCTTTGATGTAGAATCGGGTTCTATCTTCTTTGATCCAGATGAGAAACGAAGATTGTTTGAACCTGACCGTTTCTGATATTTCTTTTGATAGTGCTGACTTAGAAGAATAATGGCCTTTTCCAATGCTTCGCCATCGTCATCTGTTGACCCATCGTAAACAGACTCAGTCAAGGCTTGCTTAGCCATTTGGCTAGCTAAAAGAGCGATTGGATCCACAGTCTTTGGCTTTTGCTTATCCAACTTAGCTTTCTTCTTCAGAACGATTGCTTCATCAGACATCAGAATTTCAAACATTTCCTGAATGGGCATTTTGGAAATTCTGGGATCATTTCTCATCCGATGACAGGATTTTTCCCATTCAGGTTTGAGTGCATTGAAAACTTCAAATTTGTTTCCAGCTCATTCTTTATAACCTTGATCTTATACAAATCATTAATAACAGTCCAGAATCTGTCGAAGACACTTTTCAGACTTTCCCCATCCTTAGCCTTGAACTCTTCAAAATTGTTCATGTATCTTGTCTGAAGAAGCTGGGTAGACATTGCAGTACCAAGCATGATTTTCTCCAGTTGTGTCCACATCAGCATAGGATTGTGTTTGAAACAATCGATTCTATTATAGATGGAATTTGGAAGAGCAAGAATCAAATTCGACTTGGCTTGATTGTCAGCTTGGTATCTTAGAAGTTCATCAGCCTCATATTCTATCAGGGCTTTTTCTACATTAGTAGCTGGAGTGTTTCCAACAGCTGGTATCACTTTCCTTGGCTTGACCATGGGACCTTCATTCAAAGCTTTCATCATATTTTCCCCATTTGATTGCCTTTCGATGAAATTAATAAACCAGTCCTGCCATTGTTCAAATTCGTTCTCATTTATCAGCACAGGTGGACGAGTATCAGACCCCAACGACATCATGAGGTCGTTCTTGTAAAGTTGAGCTTGTAGAGACATTTTGATGAAATCTGGAATTCAGAAAAATAACTAAGTCTTGAAGACCCGCACACCTAAGGAATGCGTGTTCAGAGTAATAATTCGGGTCCTTGATGATACGCACATCCAAGGAATGCATGTTCAGAGTAACAAGGACTATCCAGGAGATAGGTTGACTATGCGTGTCCAGAGAGATACGCACTTCGATGCTTTCCTCAGAGAGATATGCGTGTCCAGAAAGATATGCATGTTCAGAAGGACACACACTTGCTGTTGTGCGTGTTCAATGGGGCATGCACTTGAAGTTGTGCGTGTGAAGACAGATACGCACTTGAAGATACGCACTTGAAGCTATGCGTTTCCAAGAGAGAATCAACAACCTGAGAAAAACACTAACACTTAAAAGTTAGTTACACACGATTTCATGAACAACACGCATACTAACAAGATGAATAACCCGCATAATTCTTGAATAACCCGCATACTATATGAATAACAAGCACAGTTCAAATCCTATTAATAAGATGCAACCCGCACATCATATGAATGACATGCACGGTAATATGAATGACCCGCACATCAGGATTAATGACCCGCATATCATATGAATGACACGCATACCAATAATCAACTATAAATCTGCAATATCAATCATAATACTGAAATTAAACTCAAACAAATTGCACAATATTAATCGAAAACAAGTTTTTAAAACAATTCAAATGACAATTTCGATCAAAACACTCCAAAACTCAAAAATTAAAACGAACAGAACATAGAACTCGACTTTTTCAGAAAATACTCAAAATCAAAATCGAAGCATCAAATCATGTTTTTATGCAAAATAACAAGAATCAAACTCGATCTACTAACTAAAACGCATCTAATAACATCAAATTCAAAGCAATTCGATCACAAAACAGACTGAAATTGGTGAAAATCCAGAAAACGAGATTTTTCTTGAAAAACAAAAAAAATCGATCAAATTTTCGAATTATCTACACAAATCAGTAACAAAAATACACTAATCTCAATTCTCTCAAGATCTTGAAGGCTCTGATACCAATTGATAAGCCAAGATCACAAGATCTGTAGAGAGAGAAACTAGAGAGAGAAAGTGTGCGCTCTAATCAAATAGTAACTTGTATTCAAAACTATGTGAAAGTTCTTTTTACAAAAACAAGCCAAGGGGACTTAAATACCCCAAGGCAAATACAAGACATAAAAAACAATAAATACAATGATTACTATAAAAACAGATCTAACAATTACCTTCGATCTATCCTTGAAAAGGAAAAACTTAAACACACCAACTTCCTCAACTGGCACCGTAACCTTAGAATTGTTCTCAAGCCAGAAAAGAAGTTGTATGTATTGGATACCCCACTTCCCGATGAGCCTCTTGTCACTCCTAGAGCTCCTCACGCAGATTGGTCGAAACATATGGATGATTCGATCGAAGTGTCGAGTCTCATGCTGGCTTCCATGATCCCCGAACTCCAAGAAATTTTTGAGCATCACACGGCATATGATATGATCATTCAACTGAAGGAAATGTTCCAACAGCAAGCCCGGACAGAACGATTCGAAACCGTTTGAATGTTGCACGCATGTAAAATGGAGGAGGGAGGAAGTGTGAGCAATCATGTTCTCAAGATGAAAGGTCATTTGGATCATTTGGAGCGTCTTGGCTCTAAATATCCAACGGATTTGGCAACGGATATAATCTTGAACTCTCTACCCAAATCCTATGACCCCTTCATAATGAACTACAACATGAATGGTTGGGAGAAACCTATCTCAGAATTGCATTAGATGCTCAAAACTGCTGAGAAGAACCTCCCTAAGAAAACCCCTCATGTGCTCATGATTCGGGAGGGTAGAACCAAGAAGCCCAAAACCACTAACTCCAAGGCTAAGACTAAGGTTGTCAAGGGCAAGGGCAAGGGCAAAAGGGTTGCCCAAACACCACAACCAAAGAAGAAGGAGAAAGTGGCCAAAGAAGACACATGTTTTGAATGTGGTACAATTGGTCACTGGAAAAGGAACCGTCCTACTTATCTGGCAGAGTTGAAGAAAAGGAAGGCTGAGGCAGGGCCTTCAGGTATCTATGTGATAGAAATAGATCTATTTACTTTTTCACCTAACACTTGGGTATTTGATACTGGGTGTGGAACTCACATATGTAATATGTTACAGGGGTTCAGAAAAAGTAAGCAACTAAAGACAGGCGAAATCGTACTCCACGTGGGAAATGGAGCAACAGTTGCAGCTCAAGCTTTAGGAGATTATGATTTACATTTACCAAATGGCCTGTACTTAACATTAAATAATGTGTGTTTTGTACCTAGTTTGACTAGAAATATTATTTCAGTTGGTCGTTTAAAACAATTTGGTTTTACCTATCGTTTTAATGACGATTTTATTCATGCTTACAAGAATGATATATTCTATTTCGAAGCTAGACCTCTTAATGGAATATATGAAGTAAATCTGGATAGTTCAATAAACAATAGTTCTATATACCAAGCTAACACCAAAAGACTCAAGAAAGGTTTGAATGATTCTTATCTATGGCATTGCCGTCTTGGCCATATAAACAAGAAACGCATATCCCAACTTCAAAAGAGTGGTATTTTGAAGGCAAATGAGGAGGATTCATTTGATATATGTGAATCCTGTTTATATGGGAAGATGACTAAAGCTCCTTTCTCTGGTTCTAGTGAAAGAGCGAAAGATCTGTTAGGAATCATACATACTGATGTATGTGGTCCTTTCAGAACCATGTCTAGAGATGGTGCTAGATTCTTCATCACCTTCACTGACGACTTCAGTCGTTATGGATATGTTTATTTGATGAAACATAAACATGAAGCATTTGAAATGTTCAAATTATTTCAAAGTGAAGTTGAAAATCAACTCAACAAAACCATTAAAATCCGTCGCTCCGATAGAGGGGGTGAATATCTGAGTGATGAATTCCTGAGTCATCTAGAGAATCGTGGGATTGTCTCACAACTAACTCCACCTAGAACGCCACAACATAATGGTGTGTCTGAGAGGAGGAACCGAACCTTACTAGATATGGTTCACTCTATGATGAGTAGAAGTACTCTCCCTTTATCATTTTGGAGTTACGCCTTAATTACGGCTGCCCGTATTTTAAATATGGATCCAACCAAAATGGTAGATAAAACTCCTTATGAGATCTGGCATGGAAAGGTTCCATCCTTATCCTATTTAAAGGTATAGGAAAGTGAGGCTTATGTGAGACAAGAGGCTTCAAACAAATTAGATCCCGGATCTACTAAATGCATTTTTGTAGGATATCCTAAAGACTGTATTGGATATTACTTCTACAATCCCACTGAGAATAAAGTATTTATAGCTCGAAAGGCTGAATTCCTGGAAACCAAGTTTCTAATGGAAGATTCTAGTGGGAAGCAAGTGGTGCTTGAAGAAGAACCATTAGCTGATGCACCTGAGGTTGGTACTAGTGCTCAACATGAGGATGTTGACCCTGAACAAATGGTTGGTCAGGAGACAAATGTAACACAAAGTATTCGCAGATCTGGTAGAATTCGACAGGAACCAGAAAGATATGGTTTTTCCATCTCTTATGATGAATGTTGTTTCATGGTGGATTCTAATGAACCTGCCAACTACCATAATGCTGTGACAGGTTCTGAGTCTAGTAATTGGCTCGAAGCCATGAATACTAAGATGCAATCCATGTATGATAATCAAGTATGGGACTTGGTTGATCTTGCTCCCAATGGCAAAACTGTAGGAAGCAAATGGGTTTTCAAGAAGAAAACCGACATGGATGGAAATCTGCACACATACAAAGCAAGACTTGTGGCGAAAGGTTTCACTCAAATTCATGGTATTGACTATGATGAGACCTTCTATCCTGTGGCTATGATCAAGTCTATTAGAATATTGTTTGCCATTGCTGCATACTATGACTATGAGATATGGCAAATGGACGTCAAAACGACTTTTCTGAATGGACACTTAACTGAAGATGTCTATTTGGTTCAGCCTGAAGGTTTTGTCGATCCAAAGTATCCTAATAAAGTGTGTAAACTCAAGAGATCTATTTATGGACTAAATCAAGCATCTCGAAGCTGGAACCTTCGTTTTAATGAGAAAATCAAAGAGTTTGGTTTCATAAGAAATAAAGATGAGCCATGTGTTTACAAGAAAACAAGTGGGAACATTGTAATGTTCCTAGTATTGTATGTGGATGACATACTGCTCTTTGGAAATGATATTCCTTCTATGAAAGAGGTTAAGGCTTTGCTTGAGAAATGTTTCTCAATGAAAGATTTGGGTGAAGCAACTTATATTCTTGGTATAAAGATCTATTGAGATAGATTAAGAAGGCTTATAGGTTTAAGTCAAAATGCATACATTGACAAAATCTTGAAAAGGTTCAAGATGCAGGACTCTAAGAGAGGATCATTGCCGATGCCATCTGGTACCATATTGAGCAAATCTCAATCTCCTAGCACACAGGCTGAGCGAGACAAAATGAGTGGCATTCCATATGCTTCTGCAATTGGATCCATCATGTATGCTATGATATGCACAAGACCGGATGTATCATATGCTTTGAGCATGACGAGTAGATACCAACAAGATCCGGGAGAAGGTCACTGGATTTCTGTGAAGAACATTCTAAAGTACTTACGAAGGACTAAAGAAATGTTCCTTATCTATGGAGGTCTAGAAGAAAGTCTTAGTGTAAAGTGTTACACTGATGCTAGATTTCAAACGGATAGGGATGATTGTAAGTCACAGTCAGGTTTTGTTTTTATTATGAATGGAGGCGCGGTCTCTTGGATGAGTTCCAAGCAGAGTGTGGTTGCACAATCCACTACAGAGTCAGAGTACATTGCTGCTTCAGAGGCTGCAAAAGAAGCTTCCTGGATAAAGAAGTTCATTGAAGATCTAGGGGTGGTCCCTACCATTCAGGATTCCCTAGAAATCCTATGTGATAATGAGGGTGCCATAGCTATAGCTAATGATGCCATGTCACAGAAGAGGACCAGGCACATTCACCGAAAATTCAACTATATACGGGATGAAGTTGAAAGAGGTGAAATAAGTATTCACACAGTTCATACAAATCAAAATTTAGCAGACCCACTCACGAAGTCTCTTCCACCAGCTAAGCATGAGGATCACGCTAGAGCTATAGGACTTCGTTATTCTAGTGAATGGATTTGATCTGGTTTAGTATTTGGATTTTGGAACAGTGTTAAACAACAACTATTGAAATGAATTAATTTGTAAATGTTTTTTCATTAAATACTTGTTGAGTTTCATATTAGCATGTTTAATCCTTGAATAAATTAGTTATTCTAAACGTCCATAAGTCGGTCATAGTTGTGGGAACAACAATGAAGTAAGACTAATATGAATTGGATTGGTTGACTTTTAAGGGTAAAAGTGGCAAAGTGTTGCAACCAAGTTCATAGGTACTTGCTAGGAAACAAGTACTGGACATGACCCGCTTCAAGATCACTTCATGGATCGTTGTCATGAGTGACACTTGAATAAAGGTAATATCTTTGTATCCTTTGACCTGAGATGCATATTAGGGACTTGAGTGTAGGGAGTACTGTGCTTCGATATGGTTAACCGCTGATTTTGAAATAGTAGACAACTATAAAGGCCATCATTGGGTATAGTATGAATTGCATAAGAGGCGTATGTAGTCAAAATGGGATTTGTTCCTCTAAATGGTTTAAGAGTGAGATATCTAAGGCGCCTTACCAAAAGTTGAACGACATATGAGAATGATAGCGATCCATGTCTCATGTTCAACATGATGTTCGAACAAAGGGGTAACTGATACCACACCTTATACATCAATTGAAGCTTTGAGCTTGTGGGAATTGGATGTTAATGAATGGCACATACAGTCATACATTGCTGGGGGCAGTGAGATGTTTCTAGACGTCCACCACTGTCTATATTATTCTATAATACAATCTTGAGCAAGTGGGAGATTGTTGGTTCTATATGCTCAAGAATGATTATAAAATAATATTGCCGGTAACATATGATCCTATAGGGTCACACCAAAACAAGTAGACACCTAATTAATATTTATAGAATTCGATTCTTGATAAATATTAATAATTCTTGAAAATTATTATTGAATGTGATTCATAATAATTGATGCAAATAAAAGATTCTAGTTTATTTATAATATGATGGACTCATATTATAAAAGAGGGACTTATAGTGATAAAGTTTGAATTGTTAAAGTTATGATTTTAACTATTCAAACTAAGGGGACCAAGAGAGAAAGCCTTGCATTGTCAAGCTTTAAACTAGATGGTCTTAAATGAAAAATTGAAAACCATCAAACTTGAAACCATCAAAATTGAAACCATCAATTTTGAAACCATGGAAATATGATAATAAAAGTGGCTCTTGCAAGATCTTTTTGTGGTAGCTTTTTATGACAAGAAAAAGTGTCATCTCTCTCCTCTCTCTCTAAAACTCACGGCCACCACCACCTTTGGTGTGGTTCTTCTTTTTCTTTTACAAAATCTATAGATTAGATTCTTGGTGGAAGAACCTCTTTTGCATCATCAAGAAGGAACTAGCATTCTATAAGGTGTTGGAGCTTGTTGGTGGATACCGATAGAGGAACTCTACCTTGGGTTCTACCATCTTCATCAACGATCAACCTCCCGTGAGGATTCAAAGTCTCCAAAGGTTATATCTCCAAACATTGCTTTGTTTTAAATTATATCTTTTCATTGCATGTAACAAATCATTGGTGGGAATAAAATTGTTTTATGTTTTTGTTCAAATATTTTATTTGCTTCCGTTGCATGTAAGATATTCTTAGTCTTTCATGAGTATTTGAAACCTTTTTGAACATTAAATCCCAACAATCACTATCAAACCTATACAAGATTTGTCTAAAATACTATACGATCTCAATGAGTACAATTACAACACTAAAAACACACAAAGATTAAAAATTCGATCCAAACTCAAAAACTCAGTGTCGACTCTATATCTTGATTGATTTCAACTTGGATTTGCTCTGATACTAATTGTTAATTCCCAAATTATCATGTTCTCAATGCTAATAATCACAATAACAAGATGAACACAATTTCTTAATCACATGTCATTGATTGAATCTCCACAAATTACAACTTCATTCTCTCTCTACTTTCTCTCACTAGAATATTCAATATGAAGTCTTCTCTAATAAGCTCCACGTACTTGTTACAAGACTTACAAAGACAAGAACTATTTATAACTACTATCAATTACAAGAAAGGAAAACACAATTACTTTAACTTTATTACAATGACTTTGACTTTCACTTGAGAGTTTACTTTGAGCATTTGACTTGGTTGTCTTTCAGCTTCAGTAAACATGATCTTGTATCCAACAAATATGTGCACTAACAGTACACATGAAATCTTATGGGAATATGTCCTACATCTTGAGAGGAATATAACTTATGTGAAGATGATGATATTGTGGTAGTTAAACTTGTCTAGTGATGATATAATGCTACAAGAGATGTTATGTAGAGTTTGGTTGCCAAGGGCATGATAATAAAATGACATACCTTTAAATTATGTGGAAATGGTGAGGTTCCAAGGTATAAAGCCATGGATAGGGTTGAACTTGGAAATCTTTTGGGGTAAAGACATGAATGGATTCGAACCTATATTTACATTGAACTAAAGATTCATGGATAGAGTTGATGTTCTAACGGCTATAGTTTCATGGATAGAGTTGACTCCACATCGGTTGTGACATACTTCTGTGTTCTGTCACGACTTATGGTGGAACGGTTCTCCCCCGTCTAGCATAAGGTTCAAACGTGGAAATTGTACTTGTTATTACTACACCTATTGTTTTTAAATATTCACTAATGTATTGTACTCCTTCGTATCTATATTTTGGATGTTCCCACTCGGCTTCAAGCCTAACACTTGTTTGCTTTGGTGTGATGCAGGTTATGTTAGCGGTGGGGTAGCAAAGCCTTGAGCAGAGAGTGGAGTCCCGCCGTAAACGACCTTTTGAGGGATATATATTTTTAGTAACATAGCATTGACGAGATATAGAGTGTGCATTACACTTACCGATATTTTGGGAGATGATGACGACACACAATTATAATCTAAATTAGAATGTTTAGATTAAGTAGGTTGTCAGTCCTTGTTTCCATTTCATTTCTAATTTTGTAAACGCTTATCCTCTCCCCTTTTTGGGATGATGTCATTTTGTGAAGTTTATTCCATATCAAACGTTACAGGTTTAATTTCCCTACAATTTATAAACGTTATATGGCGAAATTTTCAAAATTTAAATTTACCCAGTTTTAGGGTGTTACATGTAGAGTGTTAGAGAATAAATGTTGTCTTCAAGATCATCTAAATTGAAAGTCAAAGCCAAGTCAACTCTCAATGCAATTGTCAAAGTGGAAAGTCAAAGTCTTCTAAAGTCAAAGTGTTTTAGTTAGCTTGTGTTGTTTTGTCTTGTATTGATAGATAGTATAAATAGTTTTTGTTTTCTTGTTTTAAGCTAGTAGCACTCAATCATAATACACTGATAGAGAGAGTTTTAGTGAGAAAAATATTCACTGTGAGAGTACTTTGTAAACCTGTGATTTGATTGAATACACATATGGCATCTTGAATCAACTTGTGTTGTTATCTTGATTAGATTTGCACATTATGGGACACACAATTGGTATCAGAGCAAGCATAATTCAGAAGATTGATCAAAATCTGAGTTTCTGTTGGCCGAAATTCAAGAATTCGCAAACACACTGTCCAGAGTCGATTTCATTGATTTTGTTGTATTTTGGATTGCAAATTGATTCCATTGTATTTGTTTTATGTTCTAGAACAAATTGTGTTTGTATTGCATATCCAAATTCACAGTAATTCTGTATGAATTTTGGATTTTTTTTTTTGTGTTTTTAGAGTTCGAAGTTTGAATAATTTGTGTACAGATCGATTCTTGTAATTTTGTGGTTTATGTATGAAATCATGTACTAGGAAAATGATCATAATCGTTTCGTGGATCAATCTGCAAATTTTCATGGCTTAATTCGATGTTTTGAAGGAATTTTGGCTGAAAAAGTGCTCCAGGTTTGAAAAGCTGAAGAACTCGCTAGATTTGCAGATTTCTCAAGCATCATATCAAGAACTCGCAGGGTGTTTAAGTCCAGATTTCGCTGAATCTTCATATGAAAAGTGAAGATTTCGCATGACCTTTGTGTGGTGAAAATTTCAAGTCCATAATTCGCATAGAGTTTTGTGCGAAAAGGTGAAGAATTCGCATACAGTTATATACGAAAAGCACAGATTTCGCACGTTGAGTGCTTCAAAAAGCTACTATTCAAGTCTTTGGTCTGTGAAAAGTTTGAAGAATTCGCACGCTGAAGATTACTGAAAATTTTCTATGTCTGGAATTCGCACAATCTTTAGCGAAAAGCTCAAGAAAATATTGAGATTTTCTAAGGCAAGAATTCACATATCCCTGTGTGCGAATAGCTCAAATTTCGCAAGTTTCTTCCTATGAAAAGTCAGATTTCTCACACTGTATCCTGCGAATTGTGGTTGATCTTTGGTCTGTGGATTGTGCTATTCTAGTGTGATGCGAAAAGTGAACTCAATGGTATGAGAATTCTATACTTAGTCAATTTTTGACTTTTTTTTTTAAATCTGAAATTTTCTGTTTTGTGTTTAAAGATCAGTGCAAATTTCAAGATGACTTCAAGGTATGCTTTGGCCATAGGAACCTATGTTAAACCACCAGTACTGTTCAAAGGAGCGTATGGACAGTGGAAGGACCGGTTCCTGGATATCATTGACCGACATGAAATTTGTGAGTATATCATATTATCATTGAAAGAATGTCTCATGAAATCTCCAACGAAGCTTCATACTACAGAAGATAATGGTAAAGATCTTGTAACAAAAGAGTATGAAATTGATCCGGAAGATTATACAGATAAACAAAAGAAGAGGCACAAGGCTGACATATTGGCAAAATCTTTCTTACTCCAAGGGATTCCAAATGAAATATATGTGAAGATTGACAACTATAAAGCTACTGTAAGCAGATGTGGGATCATCTAGAGAGGATGATGTTGGGCTCAAAGATAGGAAATCAACTAAAGGTCTTTAATTTTCTTAACAACTATGAAGAATTTAAAGCAAAGAAAGGCGAGAGTCTAGAGACCACCTATGACAGATTTGTCACTCTGTTGAATTAGCTGAGCAAAAACAAGGTGAAGAAATGACATATTGTGGTGAATGTGAAATTTCTGAGTATCTTGCAGCCTGAATGGAAAAGATTTACCAGGCAGATGAAATAGATGAAAGATCTTAATGAGATACCTAGGGCTGTAAACGAACCAAACATTCAACGAACAGTTCGTGAACCGTTCGGCGGGAAGTTCGTTTATGTTCGTTTAGTTAAATGAACGAACATGAACAATGGTCTCGTTCGTTCATTTATGTTCGTGAACGTTCATTCATTTATGTTCGTTTACGTTCGTTTATTTTAACTATGACATTAATGTATAAAAACATTAAGTAAATTAATTTTTTAAAATTCCTTTTTTATACCTCGTAAGTTTACCCGGTTTTTCATTTTTTTATGTTATTTTTTACGAAGGAAATGATGAGTAACGGTGGTTGTTTTTTATTCATTTGTGTTTGTTTATGTTCATTTATGTCCGTTCGTTGTTCGTTTATGTTCGTTCATTTACGTTTGTTTAGCTCCTAATGAACGAACATAAACGAACACGAACAAACATATTTTCTTAACGAACGAACATGAACACAAAAAATTTCGTTCGTTTACCATCCGTGTTCGTTCGTTTGTTCGGTTAAGTTAAATGAACAAACACGAACAAGCATCCATTCATGTTCGTTCGGTTCATTTACAGCCTAAGAGATACCATTGCTTGAGGTTTACGAGACTCTTCGCCAGAATGAGGATGAGGTAGAGGAGATAAGAGTCGAGAAGAAGAAAGCTGAGAAAGTAGTGGTAGATCCGGTTGCATTAGTTGTGAAGAGAAAAGAGAAGAAGTCGGTCAGGTTGAAGAAGAAGAAGAAGGTGATTATTTCTGAGTCTGAGGAAGAAGAAAGTGAGGGGGCGTTTGGTTCGCAGAATGTTTTTGGATGGAATGGAATCTGTCAAAGAAATTTGACTTTGAAGGAATTGGAATGGAATCTGTTAAATGAATTGGAATTTTTCTGTTTGGTTCATAGATTGTAGCTTCGGAATTGGAATGGAATTTTGGTAAATGACCAAAATACCCTTTTTGATTATTTTAATTTTTTTAAACAAAAACTACTTAAATGAAATAGTCATTAAATAGTTTAATTTTTAACTAAAATTGCTTTGATTATTTTAGCACACGAATGATGCACAGAGAGAGAGAGAGGAGAGGAGAGAGAGAAGAGAGAGAGAGAGAAAAAAAAAGAAGAGAGAGAGAAAGAGAGAGATAGAGGAGAAAGAGAGGGGAGATAGAGAGGAGAGAGGGAGAGTAGAAAGAGGAGAAGGAAAGGAGAGAGAGCAGAGAGAGAGAGCAGAGGGAGAGAGAGAGGAGAGGAGAGAGAGAGGAGAGAGAGATAAAAGGGAGAGAGAGGAGAGAGGGAGAGGAGAGAGAGGAGAGAGTGAGAGTTGGTGTCTGCTGATAATCAATATCATCAATATCGGTAGGGTTTAGTTTAGGGTGAAGGGTAATTTTAGAATTATCAAAATATAAGATTCCATTCCATTGAAATCCTTGGGTTATGATGGAATGTTCAAATCCTATATCTATGGAATTTAATGGAATTCAAAGATTCCATCCATTAAAAAACTTGAACCAAACAAGGGAATGGAATCTAGTCAAAGGAATTCAACATTCCAATTCCACCAGATTCCATCACATTCTGCGAACCAAACGCCCCCTGATGGTTCTGAATCTGATGATGGAGAAAACCTGAAGTAAGCAATGCTCCTACTGATCAGGGCCTTCCAGAAGAAGTTCTACAAAAAGCTTAGGTCAAATAGTCAAAGGTATTCATCGGGTTCTAAGAATTATGAGCATAAATAGAGGGTGGAAGGAAGAAGGTATGAAGAAAAGATATATGATGGTAAAATGTTTGAGGAGAGGAAGCCGGAGGAAAAGAAATTTGTGAATAGGTATGAGAAGAAGAAAGCGGATGAACCAGTTAAGTGCTACAACTGTGGCAAGATCGGCCACTTCACCAAAGATTGCATGAAGCCCAAAGTGAAGAATTCTGATTATTACAAGAATAAAATGCTTGTAACGAAGCAGAAAGAAGTAGATAAAGCACTAATGGCTGAGGACGATCACTGGTTGGATGTCACTGATTCTGAGAGTGAAAGGGAAGATACTGCACTTATGTTCTTGATGGGGAAGAAAGTAGCTGAAGTGGAATCAGATAATGAGTAGGATTCTGATGAGGTAAATGATATGACTGAATCTTATTTTCTTAATCAAATGCAATCTATGATGGTTGAACTTCAGGATCTACAGTCTAAAAGAAAAATACCTTTGAGTCTTTAAATAAAGATATTGTTGAGAAGACTGTATTGATTGAGTCTTTAAATAAAAATGTTGATACCTTTGGAAGAGAAAATACTGCAATTCAAAGTAAATTATCTAAAACATCTTCAAAATTTAAAATGTGTGGACGCGAGTTAAAAGAGGTTGTTAAGAAATGTTTATATTTGAAATAAGAGAATAAAACTTCGGTTGAAAAGGTCAATGGTTTGGAAGAAAAACTTTGTACTCGAGGTCAGACTGATCAAACTATTCATCTTAACAAACCAAAAGAGTTCAAATTTTTTAACGAGTTTTGGGGTATTGGTTACAATAACCCTTATTAATTGAAAAAGGGTATTTCTAAAAGGTCTGCTTTATATGACCTTGATTTTCTACAATTGGCCA
The DNA here is from genome assembly GCA_954870635.1 of Arctium minus. Classification (NCBI taxonomy): domain Eukaryota; kingdom Viridiplantae; phylum Streptophyta; class Magnoliopsida; order Asterales; family Asteraceae; genus Arctium; species Arctium minus. Next base: position 112,717,122 of record OX941080.1, on the reverse strand, counting down.
ATAAACACCCTAAACTCAAAGTTAAATGGACAAAATCATCAGACGAAGTTGAGGCTAAGGAAGATGAAAACCGGAAAAATAAGGATAAAATGCAATTACCATTTTGTTATAGTAAGTTGAATGCTAGTTATAATACTAAGCAGTCAAAAATTTTCTCAAATGATTATTTCCAAAGTTATTCTACTGAGGAAATGGATGCAAGATCTGTTGAAGGCAAAATTTATGTTCCTCCACTCATCTTAGAAAGTAAAATTTATGAGCTTGAGAATTCACTAGTAGAAGAGAGAATTTTGATTGATTTAGAACAAATGGTATTTTCTACTATTTTTCTGAAAACTGATTTCAAATCTGAAGCTACAAGTGAAAAATCAGAATCAGGAAGAGGTTGTGAAAACAACTCCACTAATTCAGATAAATCATTTTGTAAACTTTTTACGAGTGATATTTTTCCTGATTTAAAACCTTCGGATTTTGCACAAACGCCTGAACAAAAGAATCTTTCAAAAGAATTTAAAGATTTCATGTATCTTAATGCTTCAAACTCGATGTATGATGATGTCTTTTCTGATGATGAAGTTGATTTCTTAAACTCTGATGGATGTTTTGATAAATATGTTGAGAAGTTTGATTTCAATGCAAAACTTCCAGACCATTCTCAATTTCTTGTTAGTTCTAAAGGTTTACCAAGTGTATTTGAAACAGGTGAATCATCAACTAAGGTTGATAGATCAGTTCTTGTGAGCACCTACTATTCCAAAGGTAAGAAAGGTAAGAATAGGCACTCACAAAAATGGACCAACACTGGTAAGCTTAAAAACAAACAATCTCAGAAAAGTCATGGTTCTAACATGATCAATTCATATGTTATAGATATAAGGAAGAAAAGGTCTGAAGGGAAACTTGAATGGAGGCCAAAGAGGAAGATTGACGAGCCTACAAAATCATTTTCTGTAATGAATAGTAGTAGGATTACGGTTAGTAATTGCTATGTAATTGATCATGTTGCTTCTCATAAACAAAAACGTGTACCTCCTTACAAGTCTTATACAATAAAGCAATTGATCCAATTATCTCCATCTGCTACTCAGTCTTCCACATATGGTAGAAATGATTTTGTGACTCGACAATATTTTGATCATTGGTTTGGTTCATATCATACCTATCATTCTTATGTTTCAAAAGTTTTGCAAAGCTTAAGAGGACCCAAATTCAAATGGGTGCCAAAATCTTGTGCTAACATGATAGAACCCATCTATAAATGGGTACCTAAACCAATTGTTGCTTGATTTCTCCTGTGCAGACCCGTCATATGTGGTACTTGGATTCGGGCTGTTCCAAGCATATGACCGGTCAGAAAGATAATTTATCTAATTATATAGAGAAATTTTGTGGCAATGTGAGGTTTGGTAATGACCAGTTTTCACCAATACTTTGATATGGAGAGGTCGTGCAATATAACATAACGATTAAGAAGTTGAGCTATGTTGAAGGACTAGGACACAATCTTTTCAGCATTAGACAGTTTTGCGATAAGGACTTCGAGGTCAATTTTAAAGCCAAGAGATGTTGCATGAGAACGAAAGATGGTAAAGAACTCTTGGTCGTCACGAGAAAATAAAACCTCTACACTATTAACCTGTCGAATGTCAAGTCGGATAACGTTGTGTGTCTACTATCTAAAGCCTCTCTTCAACAAAGCTGGTTATGGCATAGACAACTATCTCACCTCAACTTTCGATACATAAACAAGTTGGTGAAAGGGAATTTGGTGAACGGACATCCTGAGCTAAAATATAACAAAGAACGTCTGTGTGATTCATGCAATAAAGCCAAGATGAAGAGAACTTCACACAAGCCCAAGTCTGAACCTAGTACAAGTGCTCCTCTAGAGTTGTTGCATATGGATCTCTGTGGTCCTATACGAACACAAAGCATTAGCGACCAGAAATACGTCTTAGTGATTGTGGATGATTATTCCGGATATACTTGGGTTAAACTTCTGAGATCAAAATACAAGACTCCAGAAATCATTATCTCGTTTGTCAAGACTATTCAAGTGAACTTGCAGAAGACATTTAAGTTGATTAGAACAGATAATGGCACATAATTTAAGAACAAGATTGTTGATGCTTATTTTGAATCGGTCGAGATAACAAATTAGTTTTCTGCTGCCAGAACACCAGAACAGAATTGTGTAGTAGAAAGCCGAAATAGAACTATAGTCGAGGTTGCTCGCACTATGCTTAGTCAATCTGATCTACCTCTATTTCTGTGGGCTAAAGCTGTGTATACTGCCTGTTATACTCAAAACATATCAATCATCCATCGTCGGTTTGGTAAGACACCGTATACTTTCATTAATAATAGAATACCAAGCATTAAACATTTTCACATCTTTGGATGCAGGTGATATGTGTTGAACGATAAGGAGAGCTTGAACAAGTTCAGTCCTAAAACTGAAGAAGGGATTTTCATTGGCTACTCTCTATCATCCGCAACATACAGAGTCTACCTCAAGAACTCAAGGATTGTAGTTGAGAGTGTTAATGTTACATTTGATGAAGAGATAGTTCTGAGCACATCACTTCAGAATCCATTGTAACAAGAGTTTTAGCTTCTGGACAAATCACTCCAGAACCTGTATATTGTCGGTCCACAATATAATCAGGTTCTTATCAAAACAATAACACATATGATTACCAACCTGCTTGATTAAATAATCAATGGATTACAAGGTTGATGATTTCGGTTTAAAGCTCTCAATGTTCTCTCTGATATCTTTTGTGTGTGTGTTGTGTGTGTGATCTGATATCTTGAGTTAGCTTCTAAGACACACTTTCACCAACTTGCAAAAAACAACTTGCAAAACAATAATAATATCTTACTAAATATCCTAAACTAATATCTAAATAATAATATCTAGATATTTAGGATAATAATAAAATACTAAAAACAACTTTGAAATTTATTACAAACTGACATTAGACTTATGTTAAGAGTTGACTTTCCGGCTTTAGCTTCAGATTGGATCTTCAGATTGGATGATCTTGAATCCAATAGATCTGTGCGCTAACAATCTCCCCCTTTGGATGAAGATCATTACTAAAAAGATTTTAGCAATTCAGTCTTCTTTTTCAGCTCAGAAGATGCAATCTCCTTCTCTGTCTTCCATATGTAATAATCTCCAGGTTTTAGCTCAGAATGCTTTAGCAAAGTATCTTCTAAGAAAATTTCTCTAAAATCAGCATGTCTTCAGAATAATTTGATCTATCGCATTTCTTGGTTAGTTCTTCTCTTTTTCAATCTTGTAATGAAATGAACATTTCTTCAAGCTTTAGGTTCTCCCCCTTTTTGATGAATAGAGAAATGATTTCATCAAAACTTGTAGTAAGAAATGTCTGTCATTTGGAGCCTCTGATCCGTCAATTCAGAAGATATTCATCCAGATCTTTGCAAATTCAGACAAAATAATCGTGTAACACCTAAATCAACAAATGAATCAGTTAAAATGCCTGTCAGTAACACTAAGTCACTGTGTGTAACAAATACACATTGGAAAGGAGCTTTGTGATGTTCACTCCCCCAGGGCTTCCATTCAATCATCGAAACACCACAAAGGTAAATTCTATGAACGTTATGACAAAGAAACAAATTCCTTGTGTGTTCGTGCATGTGATAGAAAGAATTAACCACAGATGATTGCTTATAGTCTCAAAATTGTGTAAACCACTGAGACAACAGTAAGTTAAACACAGACTCAATGTGCATGAGTGAAGTGCGAAGATGGGGCATACTTCCTTCTTTTCAATAACCAGATTTTCCAAATGAAAATCAGATAGTAAATGTGATGCTTCCCCTTTGAAAATGAAACATTTTCTATTTGAGTAGAAAATGAGTAGCTGGTGGGGTTAATCAAGAGTTGGCATGGGCTAGTTGCCTATTTCAATAATGTTCACCAAAGAAATGTGAAACACTAGAAATGTGGTTGCCCGACTCAGAAAAAGTTGGTGCAGAGTTCTGATATTCTCTTAACTCTGTTCTCACACACTCTTTCTTTTAAACATTAATCTCACTTCTAACCAAACTCTCTTTTTCATTATTGCTCATCACACAACCCACACTCATTTCTTTTGATTTCTCACGCTCACTCACTATGGATTAACCTCCTGGGTAGGAAACACTGGTTAAAGTGTATCCGTAAAAGTTGTGTTAAGTCCTAGCACAATGAAATCCGATGTTTTCCTAGAAAGCATATGATGCTCAAAATGGTTTAACTATATCAGTTAAAGCACAAATAGATCTTGAAAACATTTAAACGCACACTTCCAATTCATGAAATCGGTTTGAGATTCGGGAAGTGGTTTGACCATTTAATAACAATGTTTTCAATGAATGAAAGTTATCCTTCTTTCATCCATATATGAGATTAAGATAAAGGATTAGACCTTTACGTGCGATATTACATCTCATGAAGCTAAGCTTAAAGTCATGAAGATATGAACATGTAAGCATCTCTCAAAAACTGCAAAAGTCTTATGTCATAGTTAAAGCAAATTTATTCACTTAAATTAAAATGACAAAAAAAAAGCAGAAAAAAAATGAAAGTGCGAGTTCTGATCTGAAATAATCAGAAGTCATATCCTAACTCCTTTGATTTGTAAAAATCCCCCTAAAATCATGCATCACAAAAATTTGACATTAAAAAGGTAAATGCAGAAACTAGCGAGTTTTCTCCTCAAAATAATATTGACGAACTGTCAATTTCTTCTTATACTCCCCCTTTTATCATGAACAGACTATTGAAGTACAGATATCATGCGGAAATGAAGAAAATGATGAAAAATTTACAATAAGAAACTTTAATAGGTAACCACAGATTATGTCTTAAGATTTAGCATACCAAGCTTAGAGACAAGAAAATTGAATCTCTTTTCGTCTAAGGGTTTGGTAAAGAAATATGCAAGTTGATAATCAGTTTTTACAAAATAAAGTTCAATTGTTCATTTTTCTACATGATCTTTTATAAAGTGAAACCTGACATCGATGTGTTTGGTCTTTTTATGCTGAACAGGATTAGCTGTTATCGCGATTGCGCTCTTCGAGTCACAGTATATCGGGATATGGTTGAAGTGAAAACCGTAGTCACGCAGTTGTGTTATCATCCATAAGACTTGAGAACAACAGCTAGCAGCAGTTACATATTCTGCTTCGGCCGTTGAAGTTGAAACACAAAATTACTTCTTCGATGCCCAACTTACGAGTTTATCACCGATGAACTGTATATGACCTGATGTGCTCTTCTTGTCTAACATACAACCAGCATGATCTGCATCTGTATATGCTGTTAGTTCAAAGCTAGTATCTTTGGGATACCACAGACCAAGATCTGCAGTGCCCTTCAGATACCTAAAAATACGCTTAACGGCAGACACATGGGATTCTTTGGGATTAGCCTGATTTCTTGCACATAAGCGTGTTGAAAACATTATATCTGGCCTACTAGAAGTAAGATAACACAGAGAACCTATCATTCCTATGTAAGTCCTACCATAAACAGCCTTTCCAGAAGGATCGGTGCCAATCTTAGTACCTGGTGCCATTGGGGTACAAATCGGTTTAGAATTTTCCATTTTGAACTTCCGAAGAATATCAAGAATGTATTTTGATTGACTGATAAAAATTCCCGATGAAAATTGTTTGACTTGTAATCCGAGAAAGAAATTCATCTCTCCCATCATATTCATCTCAAATCTTGACACCGTAAGGTTTGAAAAATTCTTACAGTACTTAGGATTTGTAGCGCCAAAAATAATATCATCCACATAGATTTGAATAAGAATGATATCGGCTTTTTCCTTTTTAATAAACAAAGTGGTATCTACCGTACCTTTTGTAAAACCAGACTTGACAAAAAATTGAGATAGGACATCATACCAGGCGCGAGGAGCTTGTTTCAGTCCATAGAGTGCTTTGTCGAGAATGTAGACATGATTCGGTTTCTCTTGATTGACAAAGCCTTCTGGCTGCGAGACGTAGACTTCTTCTTTTAGAATGCCATTCAGAAAGGCAGTCTTCACATCCATTTGAAAGACAGTGAAGTTCTTATGAGCAGCGTAGGCTAGAAACATTCGAATTGCCTCTAAACGTGCCACAGGAGCATAAGTCTCGTCGTAGTCTATTCCTTCCTCTTGTCTGTATTCTTTGGCTACAAGTATTGCTTTGTTTCTGATAGCGGTACCATCTTCATCTTTCTTGATCTTGAAAACCCATTTCGTACCTATAATGGTTTTACCTTGAGGTTTGGGTACGAGTCTCCAGACTTTAAGTGCGTCGAACTGATTCAGATCTTCTTGCATTGCAGTCACCCAGTCTGAATCGGCAAGAGCCTCTGATACGCGAGTAGGCTCGATCTTGCTCAGAAAGGATTCATGCAAACACATATTCATTGACGCTGACCTAGTTTTCACCGGTTTGGTTGGATCACCAATGATCTGGCTTATCGGGTGCTCTTTGGTCCATTTATATTCATAAGGTAGTGGATTATATGAATATATATCAATATTGTCATCTATGAATCCACTGGTACCTTCTTCTGGTAGCTCAGGAGGAATTATGGTTGCAGTTGAAGTAGTAGGTGCAGAAGTCTCAGTAGGTACAGCTTGGTCCGACTGTAGATTAGTCTGTACAGAACATCCTACCGATACAACAACTTCTGTCTCTTCATTATTTGTCACAGCTTCAACTGTTGGAGTCGGCATTTGATTTAGAATTTCTTGTTGAATCGAGGAGTTAGATTCAATAGGGATATCTGAACTGGTTGGATGAGTAGTCGTTGAGTCTTCCATCCTGTCAACCACAACAGATTTCTTCACATTAGATCCAAGAAATTCATCATAAAACAGTTTAAATAATAAATCTAAATCAGATAAATGATTAGTAGACGTTGATGCTTCATCTGATTTGTTCTTTTGAGAAGCAGGTTCTGGACTGATTTGCCCAGAAGCTAGTACTACGGTTATCACAGGTTCTGAACTGTGTTGTTCAGAAGCCATTTCTTCATCAAACGTAACGTTGACGCTTTCAATAACTGTATCTGACTTCTTCAGATATACACGGTATGCAGTTGATGTAGATGAATAACCAATGAAGATGCCTTCGTCCGCCTTGGCACTGAACTTGTTCAGACTCTCTCTATCGTTTAGAACGTAACACTTACACCCAAATATATGGAAATATTTGATTGTCGGTGTTCGGTTGTTGATCAACGCATAAGGAGTCTTCTTGAATCTGCGGTGTATCATGGAGCGATTCTGAGTGTAGCACGCAATCGATATAACTTCAGCCCACAGAAATAGAGGTAAGTCAGATTGACTTAGCATAGTACGAGCAGCCTCGACTAGCGTACGATTTCTTCTTTCGACCACTCCATTATGTTGAGGCATACGAGCAGCAGAGTATTGATGTGATATCCCGACCGATTCGAGATATTCTTGAACTGTTTTGTTCTTGAACTCTGTGTCGTTGTCTGTTCTTAGAAGCTTGACCGGTTTCTGCAGATTTACCTGGGTCGTCTTCAGGAATTTAATGAGAACATCTGGTGTCTCATCTTTTGAACGTTGAAATTTGACCCAAGGGTATCGCGAGAAATCGTCCACGATAACATCTGGTGTCTCATCTTTTGCGTTTGCATAGGACCGCATAAGTCCATATGCAACAACTCTAATGGAGAGCTTGTACTTGGTTCAGGCTTTGGTTTGTGTGGAGCTCTCTTCATCTTTCCCTTTTCACATGCTGCACACATGTGTTCTTTTTCATACTTCAGCTCTGGAAGTCCTTTTACTAATTTTCCACTGACCAGCTTGTTGATGTATGTTAGAGCATAAATATGTTGGATACAAGATCAAGAAGACTGAAGGTCAAAGTACAAGAAGTCAAAGATGGAAAGTCAACTCTCAGTCAGATTCAAAGTCTTTTGTTAATAAAGTCAAAGTCAATGTAATTGTATTTTTGTTTCCTTGTAATTCTTGTAGGTATAAATACCTCATTTTGCTGTTTAATAGATAGATGAGTTAGATATTGAGATTACAAGTTCAGAGAGAATTTTGTAGAGAGAGAGACTTCTAGAGAGAGAAAGTTGTAATCTTGTGAATTGAGAGTTAAACCAAAAAGGTAATTGGATTAAATTCTTGTTTTTGTTGATTTGATTGTAATTAGAAACTAGAACAGGGAATAACTATTGGTATCAGAGCAGATCCAATTATGAAATCAAATCATGAAATGTTCGACACCGTGTTCGTGAATGTCCAGATCGATTTCTGAGTTCTTGTTCAAATTTCGAGTAGTAATCGATAGAATTTGTATGTTTAGTACAATCGATCGAGTCTGTATAGTCAAATTTGTCAATTGCACTGTATTTGTTCATAATTTTTGAGATTTGTATAAGTTTTGTTCACGAGTTTTTGAGCACTGTTACATAGATCAAACTTGTACTTTTAATGTTTTTGTTTGTAATGTTTGCATTGTAATTGGTTCGAATTTTGTTTAAGAAGATCTCTGCAAAGTTACAAATCGAGTGGAGAAGAATTGAATCAAAATCAATGAAAAAGTGAAGTTTTTGGTCGATATACTGAAGAACACGCAAGATCTGAAAAACGCGCAAGTTCTTCGGAAGAACGCGCAAGCTGAAGGAATCTAAGTTTGGGTCAAAACGCGCAAGGCGTTATTAGCGAGTTCTTAGAACACGCAAGCTATTATCTGCGAGTTTGAAGATTGGAGAAATTTTTCTAAGTACCAAAACGCGCATGTAGACATTAGCGAGTTCTACAAACGCGCAAGTCTAAGCATGCGAGTTTCTTCGGGAACAGTGATTTGAATGTTCATTCAGTCTGCGAGTTTCAGGAAACGCGCATGTTATCATCTGCGAGTTTGGAATCTTAGAAAAATATTGTAAGTGTTGAAACGCGCTAGCTTCGTTTAGCGAGTTTCATACGTTTATGCGAACAATGATTAGCGAGTTTGATGAAACATGCAAGTAGTGCCTTGCGAGTTCAGTAAAAGCGCACGTCATTGTTAGCGAGTTTCATAGTGAACAGTCACTAGCGAGTATCAACGATATGAGAGTTAAAGTGATCTGCGAGTTTGTCAATACACGCAATCCTTTGCGTGCGAGTTTCATAAATGCTCTAGCTTAAGCCTGCTAGTTTTTCTGTGAATAGTATCTTGCGAGTTTTAACACTTAGTCAAAATTACTGAGTTTTTGAATTTTCTTGTTTCTTGTGATTTCATATTTGGACTAACGATCAGTTTCTAGTTTCTTATTGTATATCTTTTCAAACAGGTACAAACAGGATGACTTCCAGAGACGCTCTCTCAATTGGAACCGATGTCAAGCCTCCGGTGCTGTTCAAATGATTATATGAACAATGGAGAGATAGATTTTTGGACTTTGTTGGTAGACAGTCAAATGGAGAGAATATTCTAAAATCTATCACAGAAGGACCAATGAAGAAATCTACTGAGGAGATTCCTGCTGGTGGTAATGATTCAGATGGAGCTCCGAGAAGAAGGAGAGTGGATAAAAAGTATGCTAGTCTTTCTGATGAACAGAAGAAAAGGTTTGATGCTGATAAACAAGCCAGATCTTTGCTTTTACAAAGCATGACAAATGAGATATATGTGAAAATGGATAGCTACAATGAAACTGCCAAATCAATGTGGGATCAGTTAAGAAAAATGATGTTGGGTTTTAGAGTTGGAAACCAAATGAAGGTAGCTAACTGCATAAACATCTACGAAGAATTTACAGCAAAAGAAAATGAAAGCTTGGAGGAAACCTATGATAGGTTTGTGCTGCTTTTGAATGAGCTTTTCAAGAACAAGGTCAACAAGCAACAGATTGAGAACAATGTAAAGTTTCTCAGCATATTGCAACATGAATGGAAAGAACACACGTGAAGGATGAAACAAATGAAGGATTTGAGCGAAATACCTCTACATGAAGTCTACGAGACTCTGCAACAGAATGAAGAAGAGGTAGAAGAGAAAAGAGCTGAGAAAAACAAAGTTGAGAAAGTTGTTGATCCCATAGCATTAGTGGCTGGAGATAAAGAGAAAGAAAAGAAAGAGAAGAAGAATAAGAAGAAGACAGTTGTATTCAGTTCTGAATCAGAGTCTGAATCTGATGGAGATGATGGAGAAAGTCTCAAGCAGGCTATGCTACTGTTGACCCGTGCTTTCCAAAAGAAGTTCTACAAGAAGCCGGGATCCAATTCTCAAAGATATTCTTCATCAAGCTCAAAGAACCACGAGCATAGAGAAAGAGTGGAAGGAAAAAGAATGATTGAGAAAAATCCAGAAGAAAAGAAGAAGTATGTAAATGACTACACAAGTACTGAAAAGAAGACGACTAATGATCTGATCAAATGCTACAACTGTGGCATGTTCGGACATTATGCAAAAGAATGTCGGAAGCCAAAGGTTCGCAACTCAGAATATTATCAGAACAAATTGCTCTTGGCCAAACAACAAGAAGGTGGCAGGGCATTAATGACTGAAGATGAATACTGGTTGGATCATTCTGATGAGGAAGAACAAGAAGAGACTGCTCATCTATGCTTGATGGGAAAAGAAGTGAAAGATGATGATTCAGATGATGAGACTACTGATGAGGTAATGAACTTACCTGAAAATGATTTCATGACCAAAATGGAAGCCATGAGGGTCGAACTTCAAGATCTTCAAAATAAATTGAAAAAGGAAAAAGAAAGAGTTGCTAGGAGAAATGAAAAGGTCTTTGAGCTCAACACGTCAGTTATTGAGAACAAAGATTTAAGTGATTCTCTACGCAAATCTGCTTCTGTTTTTCAAAATGAAAAAGATTGTTTTGAAAGTAAGATTTCTGAATTGCAAAAACAATTGTTTAAGTCTGATTCTGAAAAACAAGAATGTGTTCTAAAATCGTTTAAACTGCAGGTTGAGAACAAGACTTTAGAGAAAAAGGTAAATGGTTTGGAAGCAAAATTGTATCTTAGAGGCCAAACAAATCAAACTATTTTCTTGAATACACCTGATGAAGATGTTGATTTTAAAGAAAAATGGGGATTAGGGTTTGATAATCCTCATTACATAGAAAAAGCTATCAGAAAACAACCAGGTCTATATAATGCAAATTATATGTATGCGGCTGATGAATATCCTCAATTGAAACCCAAATTTATCACCAGAGCATCAAAAGAAGTTGAGGAAAAAGAAGATGAGAAAAGAATAAATTTGAAGAAAATGCAACTACCATTCTGTTATGAAAAACTGAATGATAGTTATCTTTCTAAAACACCAAAATTTCTTTCAACTGATTATTTTGCTAGTTATTCTTCCACTGAGATGGAGGCAAAACCTGTTCAAGCCAAAATTTATGTACCCCCACTTGTCTTAGAGAGCAAAATAATTGAGTTAGAAAATATTTTATCTGATGAAGAATTTTGAGTGATCTAACACAAAACGTATTTTCTACAATATTAAAGAATACAGATTTTATTTGCAAATCTAAAGTGTGTTCTACATCTTCAAAAGTACCTCAAACTTCTAAGACTGATTTTGATGATCTATTTGAGTCTGCAAATGATTTTCTAAATTATGATGAAGGGTGTATCGAGGAAATTGATATGTTTGACTTCACTGCTCAACTTCCAAATCATTCTACTTTCATCATAAATGGAAAAGATTTACCAAGTGTACATGAAATTGGTGAATCATAAACTAAGGTTGGTGAACCAGTTTCTGTGAATGCTGATTAATATGCTAAAGGTAAGAAACATAAGAAACAGCTTTCACAGAAAAAGAAAAACACTGGTAAACACAAGAAAAGCCAATCTCAGAAATCTGATTTTCCTAATAAATCTAAATCTTTTGTTTCAGTGTAAGAAAGAAAAGGTCGGAAGCAAAGACTGACTGGCGACCAAAAAGGAAGAATGATGAGACAGTTGAATCAATTTCTGATAACTCATGTAATAGATCTGATAGTAGTGATAATGATGTAGTTGGTCAACTTGCTTCTCCTAAACAAAACCTTGTAACTTCTTACAAGCGTTATTCAATAAAGCAATTGATTCAATTATCTCCTACTCCTACTAAATCTTTTCATTATAGGATAAATGATTTTGCTTATCATCATACTTCTAATGATTGGTTTGGATCATATCATGTATATTCTTCTAAATTCAGTTTTTCAAAGAATTTTCAAAGAAAAAGAGGATCCATATTCAAATGGATGCCAAAATCATGTGCTAATCTGTTAGAACCCGTTTTTAAATGGGTACCTAAATCTATTGTTTCCTGATTTCTCTTGCAGACTCGGCATATGTGGTACTTGGATAGCGGTTGTTCCAAGCATATGACCGGGCAGAAAGCTTTATTGTCTAATTATACAGAGAAATTCAGCGGCAATGTGCGTTTTGGGAACGACCAGTTTTCACCAATCTTAGGATATGGTGACATCATTCAAGACAACATAACGATTAGGAAGGAGAGTTATGTCGAAGGCTTAGGGCACAACTTGTTTAGCATTGGTCAATTCTGCGACAAAGGGTTAGAGGTAAATTTCATAGCTAAGAGATGTTCGGTTCGTACTGAAGACGGTAATGAACTCTTAGTCGGAAATCGAAAGACAAATCTCTACACCATCAATCTTTCAAAGGTTCAGAATGACAATCAGGTTTGCCTATTGACAAAAGCCTCGATGCAGCAAAGTTGGCTTTGGCACCGACGACTATCACACCTGAACTTTCGTTATATCAACAAGCTGGTAAGTGGAAAGCTAGTCAATGGACTTTCTGAGCTGAAATATGAAAAAGAACACTTATGTGTAGCATGTGAAAAAGGAAAGATGAAGAGAGCTTCGCATAAACCGAAGCCTGAACCAAGTACCAGCTCTCCGTTAGAATTGTTACATATGGATTTGTGTGGTCCAATTCGAACGCAGAGCTTGGGTGGAAAGAAATACGTGCTGGTTATCGTGGACGATTATTCGCGATACACGTGGGTCAAATTTCTCCCATCAATAGATGATACACTGGAAGTACTCATTACTTTTCTGAAGACGACCCAGGTGAATCTGCAAAAAACAGTCAAGCTTCTTATAACTGATAACGGAACATAGTTCAAGAATAGAACTGTTGAAGAGTATCTTGAATCGGTCGGGATATCACATCAATATTCTGTTGCTCGTACGCCCGAACAGAATGGAGTAGTTGAAAGGCGAAATCGAATGCTAGTCGAGGCAACTCGTACTATGCTTAGCCAATCTGACTTACCTCTATTTTTATGGGCAGAAGTTGTGTCTACTGCTTGTCATACTCAGAATCGATCCATGATACACCGCCATTTTCAAAAGACTCCATATGCGTTGATCAACAACAGAACACCGACAATCAAGTATTTTCACATATTTGGGTGTAAGTGTTTCGTGATTAATAAAAGAGAGAGTTTGAACAAATTCAGTGCTAAGGCGGATGAGGGTATCTTCATTGGTTATTCTTCGACATCTACTGCATATCGTGTTTATCTGAACAAGTCAAAGACAGTCGTTGAGAGCGTAAACGTTACATTCGATGAAAAATGGCTTCTAAACAACTCAGTTTAGAACCCGTGATAACTGGAGTATTAGCTTCTGGGCAGATCAGTCTAGAACCTGATTCTACAGAGAACAATTCGGATAACGCTTCTACTTCACTTTCACATTTATCTGATTTAGATTTGTTATTTGAATTCTTTTATGATGAGTTTCTAGGGTCTAATTTGCCTAAATTTGATGTGACTTCTGAAGACACAAGTTGTAATCATCCAGTCACTTCTGAAGTCATAACTGAACTTGAATCCCCTCTCCAGTTAGAAACTCATATTCCAACATCTACTCCTACAGTTGAAGATGTACAAGTAACTGTTGAGCCAGAAGTAACTGTGTCAGTTGGGAATGATACACTGTCTACTCAACAGCCAGAATCTATTGTTCCAACTGATGCTTCTGCACCTGAAACTTCAACTGCAAACCCCCCTCCAACTATTCAAACTGAAGAGTCTGATAGTGAATTTTTAGATAATGACCATGATCAATCTTCATCTACTCCACTCCCTCATGAACATCGTTGGACCAAAGAGCACCCTCTACACCGAGTAATTGGAGATCTTAACAAGCCGGTGCAAACTAGGTCAACGACTTTAAATCGATGTATGCATGACTCATTCCTCATCAAAATAGAGCCTACTCGAGTATCAAAAGCTCTTGCTAATTCGGATTGGGTGTCTACTATGCAAGAAGAGTTAAATCATTTTGAAGCCCTGAAGGTCTGGAGATTAGTTCCAAAACCAGAAGGAAAGACCGTGATAGGAACTAAATGGGTATTCAAAAATAAAAAGGACGAAGATGGTATTGTTATAAGGAACAAAGCTAGAGTTGTTACCAAGGGTTACCGGCAAGAGGAAGACATAGACTATGATGAGACGTATGCTCTAGTAGTGCGTATAGAGGCAATCCGTATGTTTCTAGCCTACGCAGCTCAAAAGAATTTCACAGTCTATCAGATGGATGTGAAAATAGCCTTTCTGAATGGAATTCTTAAGGAGGAAGTATACGTGTCTCAACCAGAAGGGTTCGTAAATCCAGATAAGCTAGATCACGTCTACATTTTGGATAAAGCCCTGTATGGTTTGAAACAAGCCCCTCGCGCATGGTATGATGTTCTATCTAAATTCTTTGTGAAGTCAGGTTTTTTCAAAGGTAAAGTCGATACCACTTTGTTCATCAAAAAGGAAAAAGCTGATATTATCCTTATTCAAATATAAGTTGATGATATAATATTTGGCTCTACAAATCCTAAATACTGCAAAAACTTTTCTAACCTTATGGTGTCACGTTTTCAAATGAGTATGATGGGAGAGATGAATTTCTTTCTTGGATTACATGTAAAACAATTTTCAACGGGGATTTTTATTAACCAATCTAAGTATATTTTGGATATTCTTCGGAAGTACATAATGGAAAATTGTAAACCAATTGGAACCCCAATGGCACCAGGTACTAAGATTAGCACTGATCCTTCGGGTAAAAGTGTTGATGTTAGGACTTATAGTGGTATGATAGGTTCTTTAATGTATCTTACTTCAAGTAGACCAGATATTATGTTTTCAACATGCTTATGTTCTAGATATCAGGCTGCTCCTAAAGAATCCCATTTGGCTGTTGTCAAACGGATTTTTAGATATCTGAAGGGGACTACATATCTTGGTTTGTGGTATCCAAAGGATACTGGGTTTCAACTGACTGCTTACTCAGATGCAAATCATGCTGGGTGCATGCTGGACAGGAAGAGTACTTCAGGTCACATTCAATTCCTTGGAGACAAGCTCGTTAGCTGGGCATCAAAGAAGCAATTATGCGTATCCACATCGACTGCAGAAGCAGAGTATCTAGCTGCTGCCAGTTGCTGCTCTCAGGTCTTGTGGATGAGAACACAGCTGCGAGACTATGGATTCAAGTTTGATAAAATTCCAATATATTGTGACTCGAAGAGCGCAATCGCGATATCTGCTAATGCTGTGCTGCACACTAAGACAAAGCACATTGATGTCAGGTATCACTTTATCAAAGATAATGTAGAAAAAGGTGCAATAGAACTTTACTTTGAAAAGACTGATTATCAACTTGCGGATTTGTTTACCAAAGCATTAGATGAAAAGAGATTTAATTTTCTTGTATCTAAGCTTGGTATGCTAAATCTCAAAGTCTAATCAGTAATTACCTATTAAAGTTTCTTTTATTGTAATTTTTCATCATTTCTTTATCAATATTTCTGAAAGGATATCTGCACTTTAACATGTTGTTGTTGTTCTCAGGGGGAGTGAGTTAAGATTCTAAGTTGATCAATATTCTTTTGAGGTGGAGCTTATCTAATTTTTGCATCTTACTTAACTGACAAATTTTTGTGATACATGAATTTAGGGGGAGTGTACAAGTCAAAGGAGTAAGACTATGATTTCTGATTACTTCAGATCAGAACTTGTCCTTTAATCGTTTTACTGCTTTATGTCATTTTACTTTTCAATAAATTTTTGTGAATAAAAGTTGCTTTGACTAGACTTTGAGACTTGTGCAGGATGAGAGAAGCTATCAAGATCATATCTTTATGACTTCAGCTGACTTCATGAGATTTAAGACGAAGCGAAAAAGGTTAATTTCTTATCTTAATCTCATATATGGTTGAAAGAAGGACAACTTTCAATCATAGAAAACATGTTCGTAAATGTTCAAACCACTTCCAGATTCTTAAACAGATTTCTTGAATTGGAAGTGTGAATTTAAATGTTTTTATTTTTATTTTGATCTTCAATGATTAACAAACCGTGTGTTTCCAAAGATAAATACTTGCGTATTGTCTTTTCCATATACTTTCAAGTATTCATACACACCGGTTTGACTTATTGTTCAAATTGTTCTTACCATGTCTCATATTGAAACATGTTTTCGATGGTAAGACACTCCGCTTGTACTTTTATGAATTTTGAGCGTAATTTCATTTCGAAACGTCATTTCAAGAATGTTTATATTTTGGTTCATAAAGACACTATCCATTATTCTTCACCATAAGCCTTAATTGCTATATCATTCATTACTGATCATTTTTTCATACAATGTCAGATTTTCAAACAAGTCTTTTGCTTTCATATCTATTCATTCAATTTACTTTTTTGAAATATCTTCAATGTTTAAAATGCTCATATCTTCATGATTATATCATCTGAGTATACAATTTATCTGACTTGTATATGAGTTTTAACTGATAAAGTTAAATCATCTGAGTAACATTTGCTTTATATGAATATGAGTTCTTTGTGATAGGACTTAAATGAAACTTCTATAGAATCACGTTAACCAGTGATTTCTACCCAAGAAGTTAAACCTTTAGTGATTGAGTGTGAGGAGTCAAAAAGAAAGGAGTGTGGGATGAGTGATGAGGTAAAATGGAGATGAGAGATTCGTTAGAGTGAGTTATTTAATTAAAAGAAAGAGGGTGTGAGATCAGAGTAAAAGAATATCAAACTCTGCACCAACTACTTTCTGAGTCGGGCAGTCGCATTACTAGCATTTCACAATTTTTTTGGTGAATGTTATTGAAACAGGTAAATAGCCCATGCCAACTCTTGTTAAAACCCCACCAACCACTCATTTTCTTCTTAAAAAGAAAGTGTTTCATATTTTTAGGGGACTCAACTTATAATCTATCTGGTTTTCATTTAGAAAATCTGGATATTGAAAAAGAAGGAAGTCTGCCCCACCTTCGCACTTCAATCATGCACATTGATTCTGTGTTTATCTACTGTTGTCTCAGTGGTTTACACAATTTTGAGCCTAAAAGCAATCATCACGTACTTAATTCTTTCTATCACAAGCACGAACACACAAGGAATTTTTTTTCTTGTCATAACATTCATAGAAATTGTCTTTGTGGTGTTTCGATGTTTGGATGGAATCCCTGGGGGAGTGAACATCAAAAAGCTCCTTTATAATGTGTATTCGTTACACACAGTGACTTCGTGTTACTGACAGACATTTTAACTGATTCATTTGTTGATTCAGGTGTTACATTTCTTAATTTGTCTGGATTTGAAAAGATCTAGATGAATACATGTTTATGGATCACAGAATCAGAGGCTCTTGGACATATTAGAATGGTCAAAGATATTTCTTGGTGAAAGTTTTGATGATACCGATGCTCAAATCATCAAAAAGGGAGAGATGGTATCAAGAAATGTTAAAGTTTTGGAGTTTTGGGAGATGATTTATAGAAATGTCCAAGTCAGAAGATTCAAAGTAAAGATTTGAAGAAGATCAAAGAATTTCTGAAGATGTGCTGATTTTGAGGAAATTTTATTTGAAGATTTTTTTTTTGCTAAAGCAATCCGAGCTGAATCTGATGATAATTTCTTTCCGAAGTCTGAAAGAGATTTGTGAAAGTCTGAAGAGCTTGTTGAAGACATTTTTTTTAACATATTTGGGGAGATTGTTATATTCTTCGAAGACAGACTTGGGAAGATTACAATGTTAAAGGGAGAGATTGCATTTGACAGAGCTTAAAGAGAAGATTGATTTGCTAAATCTTATTGTGATGATCTTGAATCCAAAGGGGGAGATTGTTAGAGCATAAATATGTTAGATACAAGATCAAGAAGACTGAAGGTCAAAGTACAAGAATTCAAAGCTGGAAAGTCAACTCTCAGTGATAGTCAAAGTCTTTTGTTAATAAAGTCAAAGTCAATGTAATTGTATTTTTGTTTCCTTGTAATTCTTGTAGCTATAAATATCTCATTTTGCTGTTTAATAGATAGATGAGTTAGATATTGAGTTTACAAGTTTAGAGAGAATTTTATAGAGAGAGAGAGAGACTTCTAGAGAGAGAAAGTTGTAATCTTGTGAATTGAGAGTTAAATCAAACAGGTAATTGGATTAAATTATTGTTTTTGTTGATTTGATTGTAATTAGAAACTAGAACAGGGAATAACAATGTACCTAAAGTTGATGTGAGAGAGTTGTCGATGCCATAGCCAGCTTTGCTGCAGCGAGGATTTAGAGAGTAGACAAATCTGCTTGTCAGTCTGGACGTTTGACAAAATGATTGTGTAGAGGTCGGACTTTCTCGTGCTGACCAAGAGTTCCTCGCCTTCTTCAGTGCGAACAGAACACATATTGGCTTTGAAATTGACCTTTAAGCCTTTGTCACAGAACTGGCCTATACTGAACAGGTTGTGTCCTAAGCCTTCAACATAGCTCACCTTCTTGATCGTGACATTGTCATGTACCATATCACCATAACCTAGTATTGGTGAAAACTGATCGTTGCCGAATCTAACTGTTCCACAATACTTCTCTGTAAAGTTGGTCAACAGACCTTTTTGTCCAGTCATATGCTTGGAACATCCGCTATCCAAGTACCACATATGACGGATCTGCACAAGAGAAATTACAAAACAAGATATTTAGATATTCATAAAACAAAATTTAAAGTAAAGACTTTTGAGCATTGAAGCGCGGGTCTTGAAATGCTGTATTCAAGAGCCATTGTTCTTTGAGGTACGAGTCCTAGACTGTTTTGTCTATAATTCATACTTCGTTTGAAGTACGGGTTCTAAGCTGAAATTGCTTAGAAGCCTTCATCTTAACATTTAAGTCCGGGTTTTGAACTGTTTTGTTCAAAAGCCTATTGTTCTATGGTCCCTCTTAAACTTTGAGTTCCTGCAACACAGATTTAGCTTTTGGTACCCATTGGAATTTGGGTCCAACTGTGTTAGCACAAGATTTTGATACCCATTGAAATTTGGGTCCTCTTTTCATTTGAAATTCATTGGAAGCATTAGAATGATAAGAGTGCACAAGATAAGTTCCAAACCAAACAGCAGAATCTTTACGAGAAGCATAGACATGTCTATCATAAGTAGAAAACTTTCTAGCAGATAAAGATAACTTGAATAATTGCTTCATAGAATATTTCTTGCGATAAACGACAAGTTTTGGTTTCAAAATAGTAGCAACATTCGCTTTCAAAACATCTTTACTAGACATAGTCTTATTACAATTAACACATGAAAAACATTTTGCATTCTCGTCTATCTTCTGTTTTGGTTTCCATTAGGACTTAACTCCCTGCCTTTTCTGGCTCAAATCTGAAACATTTGAAACTTGTGAGTTAGAGTTTTGAGCAACAACTGAATGCATCTTCTTTGGGTTACCAGTAGTGATCGGTTTATGTGAATGTTGAGATTTCTTCTTACCTTTCATATTCTTAGCTTTCACAGAAGCTGATTTATCAACTTTCGTTGATGATTTACCTTTTTCAGACATTCTGGTTGATCCGAAGGATTTTACAACAAAAGATGAATGGTTAGGAAGTTTGGCATGAAAATCAAATTCATCAATACACTCATCTAAAACACCATCGGAGTTTAGAAAATCAAACCCTCCATTAGCTAAACCAAACAGATCATCAGATTCTGAAGCCTTTAATGATTTAGAAAGAACAATACTTTTAAGCACAGTTGAAAAAACTTTTTGTTCAATATCAATCAAAAGTCTTTCATCTCTTAAAGAAGTCTCATGTTCAGAAATTTTACTTTCCAACACGAGAGGAGGGACATATAGTTTACCTTTAATAGGTTTTGCCTCCATTTCTTTGACAGAATAACTCTGAAAGAAGTCATTTGAAAGAGATTTCTTTTGATATATTGGATCATCATTATAACTATTATTCAACTTTGCATAACGAAATGGAAGCTGAACATTAGATGTGTTCTTTCGTCTTTCTGTTTCCTTGGCTTCATCCTCTTTTGACAGTCCAGTCCAGAAAACTTTAAGCTCAGGGATTCGACGAGCTAGTTTCATAAAAGTAAAATCATAAAGTCCAGGCACTTCATATTTAGCATTTTTAGGGTAATGAGGATTCTCGTATCCGAGTCCCCAACTCTCTATTTCCTTTTTGGGTTTGTTCAGATAAATTGTTTGTTCAGTTTGACCCATTTTGTATAACTTCTCTTCCAAAGATTTTAATTTTGCAAGTAAAGATTCATTTTCTTTGGAACACGAAGAATACATTTTCGTAAGCTCTCTGAAATCAAACTCACTTTTTCTCAACTTAGAATTTGTTTCAGTTATTTCTTTGAGAATTGTTGTCTTTTCTTTAGCGCAGTTATCAAAGTTTTTATGCATTGTCTCAATCAATACATTCTTCTTAGCAATATCCTCGCTAAGTTTCTGTATTGATTGGTTTTTGTCATTGATAACACCTTTTTATCTCTTAAGATTTGACTCTAACTCTTCGAGTTTAGTTAACATGGCATGCATTTGAATTAAGAAATTTGAATGAGTTAAATCACATACCTCATTTTCCTCATCATCAAAATTAGCTTCAGCTTCTGATTCCTGCTTGCCCATTAAGCACATATGAGCTGTTTCATCTTTCTCTTCATTCTCATCATCTGATTGATCAAGACAGTACTCATCTTCTGCCATCAATGCCTTTCCAGCCTCTTGTTGCTTGGCTAGAAGCATTTTATTCTTGTAGTAGTCCGAGTTTCTGACTTTGGGTCTTCGGCAGTCTCTGGCAAAGTGACCTATTTTGTCACAGTTGTAGCATGTTGGAGATTCTGACAGACTGGATCCTTCAGCTTGATACCTTCTCTCTTCCGGCTTCCTTTCCTCTATTCTGTTTCCTTCAAACCTCTTTCCTTCAACCCTCTCCTTGTGAACATAGTTTCTCGGACCAGAAGAATATCTTTGACTGTTTTAACTTGGCTTATTGTAGAACTTCTTCTGAAAAGCCTTTGTCAGCATAAGCATAGCCTGCTTTAGTTGTTCACAGTCGTCTGAGTCAGAGTTTGCTTCATTTTCAACCTCATCTGATTCAGACATAAGCATCTTCTTCTTCTTCTTTTTCACAACAAAAGGAACTGAGTCAACAACTGTCTTCTCACCCTGTCTCTTTTCATCCAGTATTTCATCCACCTCTTCTTCATTTTGTTTGAGGGTTTCATACACCTCATGAAGTGGAATCTCGTTTAGATCCTTGATTTGCTTCATTTGTCTGGCAAACCTCTTTCATTCAGGCTGGAGAATGCTTAGGAATTTGACATTCAGCTCTATTTGCAATTTATTGACCTTGTTCTTGCTTAGTTCATTCAGCAAGGTCACAAACCTGTCATAAGTTTCAGCTAGTGTTTCTCCAACTCTGCCTTTGAATTTTTCATAGTTGTTTAGGCAGTTGGATATCTTGAGCTGGTTCCCAACTTTTGATCCTAGCATCATCTTCTCTAGCTGATTCCACATCTGTTTGCTTGAAGCCTTATAGCTGTCTATCTTCACGTATATTTCATTTGGAATGCCTTGAAGAATATAAGACTTTGCTAATCTATCACCTTTTGCTCTTCTAAGGTTATCACCTTCTAGTTCATGATACTTAAGTTCAAACTCTGTTGCCACAGTTCCCTCCATACGAGTCTCATGAACTGGTGCCATAACTCCTTCTTCTATCGATTTCCTGATGAATTCAACCAACTCATGTCTTTCAATGAAGTTCATGAACCAATCTTTCCACTGTTCATACTCTCCCCTGAAGAGTACTGGTGGATTTGAGTTAGTTCCGATCGCTAGAGCTTCTCTTGAAGTCATTCTTTTTGAAAAAGAGTTCCAAGATTCTGGCACAATTTGCGCTAATAGAAGGTGGAGCAAAAGTCAGGTTTGCGCTAGACGAAGGTGGCGCAAAAATCAAACTTTGCGTGATAAGAAGTTGGCGCAAAAGAGTTTTGCGCGAGAAGCTGGTCGCACGAACTGGAGGTTTGTGCGAGACGTGCATGGCGCAAAGCAAAGTTTACGTGAGAAGTGGTTGGTGCGTTTTGAAGATTTGCATGAATAGATGGTCGCGCGAAAGGTCTTTTGCGCGAGTAGTTAATGGCGCAAAAATGACTTGGTGCGAACTGAAGTTTTTTCGCGAGAGATGGTTGGCGTGAACTTTGTGATCTGAGATTTGCGCGCGACAAATGTGGCGCGAGCTGAGGATTGCGTGAGATGTAGGTGGCGCGTTTATGACTTTGCGCGAGTAGCTGGTCGCGCGAAATTAAGGTTTGCGCGAATCGAAGGTCGCGCGTTTTGAGTTTTGCGCGAGTAGTTGATGGCGCAAAATTGACTATGAACTGGCGCAAATGTGAACTTTGCGCGAGTTCGTCCCTGTTCTTCGAAAATCGATCTAAAAACCTGTTTGGACTTCGATTAGCAGTTCTAAACTCTAACAAAATGACCACTAACAGTTTTAGAATAGATTGCAACCCTTAGATCTTAGTAAAAATCACTTTTTGAAAATCCAAATGATGGAACAGTAAGATATGCTCGTGAACTGTTTTGCAACAAAATCACCAAATTTGAATCGATTGAAACTCTATACTGAAATTAATCAACAACAACTCGATCTAATACACCAATCGATCACAACCTGATCGATTTCAACACCTAAAACACTCTCAATCACGAAAATGATTTTGAAATGAAGAACACAGAGTAGATTTTTTAAAAACTTGATTTGAATATGATTTCAGGCTCTAATACGAATTGTCGGTCCACAATATAATCAAGTTCTTATCAAAAAAATAACACATATGATTACCAACCTGTTTGATTAAATAATCAATGGATTACAAGGTTGATGATTTCGGTTTAAAGCTCTCAATGTTCTCTCTAATTTACACCTTTTGTGTGTGTTGTGTGTGTGATCTGATATCTTGAGTTAGCTTCTAAGACACACTTTCACCAACTTGCAAAAAACAACTTGCAAAACAAGAATAATATCTAACTAAATATCCTAAACTAATATGTAAATAATAATATCTAGATATTTAGGATAATAATAAAATACTAAAAACAACTTTGACATTTATTACAAACAGACATTAGACTTATGTTAAGAGTTGACTTTCCGGCTTTAGCTTCAGATTGGATCTTCAGATTGGATGATCTTGAATCCAATAGATCTGCGCGCTAACATATATAAGGTTTCTAATTATGATAATGCTTCTATTTCTACATCGCACTTAACAGAGTTAGATTTATTATTTGAACATTTTTATGATGAGTTTTCTCGGATCTAAAATGTCTAAACTTGTTTTGATTGACATATCGGATGATTCAAGTAATAATCAACCAATCACTTCAGATGTATCAACTGAACTAGCCTCCCCGGTTCAGATTGAAACTCATGTTTAAATACCTACTTTATCAGTTGAAGTGGCACAACAGAGTGAAGAGCCAAAAGTATCACATTTAGTTGAGTGTACAACAGTGCCTATCCAACAGACAATGACTGTCTCACCAACTGAAGCTTCTGCAACTTCTACTTCAACTGAACCCCAACAGTAAGAAGATTCTGGATATTTAAATGATCATCATGATCGGTCTACATCTTATCCACTCCCTCATGTACACAAGTGGACCGAAGAGCACCCGATTCATCAAATAATCGGAGATCCATCACAATCGTTGCAAACTAGGTCTGTAACTGTGAACGAGTGCATGTTTGATTCCTTTCTTAGTAAGATAGAGCCTACCCGAGTATCTGAATCTCTAGTTGACTCACACTGGATAACTGCTATGCAAGAAGAACTCAATCAATTTGAAGCGTTCAAAGTCTGGAGGCTCGTGCCTCGACCTGAAGGAAAAACGATTATCGGCACGAAATGGGTATTCAAAAACAAAAAGAATGAGGATGGTATCGTGGTCAGAAATAAAGCAAGACTTGTGGCAAAGGGATACCGGAAAGAGGAAGGTATCGACTACGACGAGACATATGCTCCAGTTGCACGTATAGACGCAATAAGGATGTTTTTAGCTTACGCTGCACATAAAAACTTCACCGTTTATCAAATGGATGTGAAGACTAGGGGTGTAAATGAGAAGAGACAACTCACGAGCTACTCAAGATCGACTCGGTCAAAACTTGGTCAACACTCGACTCAAATAGGCTCGACTCGAACCCGAGTTCGACTCGACATACTAACGAGTCGAGTCGAGCTACCCGATACTCGACTCGATAAGCTCGTGAGATACTTGAGTATTATATATATATATATATATATAATTTAATATTATAATTTATAAGATATATTGTAAAAAAAAAATAATAACTATTTTAGTATAATAAATTAGTAATAAAATTAAAAAAATTGAAATTAAAATTAAAATAAAAAAAAAAGAAGTGGTAAGGCACCAGCGGTAAGTGAAAATTCTAAACAAAGTAATTTTTTTTTATTTTTTATGAAATTGACAAATGACAATTAACAAATTCATTTTTAGAATAAGAGATATCAAAACCCAAATGTTCAAAACCCTAGAGTTTTGCTTCTGCCGCCGTCCACTCCATTCCACGGTTCCACTCATTTTTAGTTTATGTGCTTTTATTATGATACATTTCACTACATTACTTGTTTTAGCTAAATTGGTAAGGAAATCTTTTTAGTTGGAAACTTGGAATCATTTTACTTGCGTGTTTGCTTAGTCATTCACTCATTTTATTTATTTATGCATTTATAGTTCTAGAGATGTCTAGTGGGCCACAAGTATCTTCTACGACAGTTAGTGCTTCAAATGAAATTTTGCATGCGAATGTTGATGAAGGATAGAATGAGGATTTGTCGATGGAGGTTAATGAAGAGCCTTGTGAACCCCCCTTAGCAACACAAATAAAGAAACTGAGGCTGATAACCCTTTTCATAACGGTAAAAGTCCAATAAGATCAAAAGTGTGAGATGAATTTTTTTGAACCTGAAAAGGAAGAACAAGGTAAATTTCTAGATATGTTTAGTTAATTATCTTCACTTTTATTAAGAATACTAATTTGTTTTTTTATTTATTTATTGTAGGAGAAAGAAGAACAACCAAAGGAAATCTTCATTGAAGTACCTTTCAAGGAACCCGACAATTGAATTGAAATGAGATTGTGTTTAACTTATCGTGTTTTGCTTTTTGATGGATTTATAAAGTACTTGGTTTTAATATTGTAATTTTCTCGGCTTCGCTTTGATTTTGGTTGTAAGTTTCAATTAGTTTCGGCTTGATTTTGTATTTGGTTGTAAACTTTTAATTTTCTGGATTTATTTTGATGATAATTTAGATTTATTTCGAAGTTTTAATATTGTTATGCATTAAAGGAATTCGAGTTCGAGTTTGAGCTTGATTCGAGTTCGAGTTCGAGTTCGAGCTCGGGAATTGGCTTTCGAGTCGAGTTCGAGTTTGGAATTTTACTACTCATGAATTTCGGGTCGAGTTCGAGCTCAGGAATTGGCTTTCGAGTTCGAGTCGAGTCGAGTATATTGATACTTGAGCTCGACTCGTATCATTTACACCCCTAGTGAAGACTGCCTTTCTCAATGAGACCAAGAGATAAGAGAGTTTGGAGAAGAAAGATCTTCTTCAAAGATACAAATGAGGGATCTATCAATAAAGAAGGGTTTCTCTCCAATTTATAGTCTTTGTAAATAATACCTTTGTGAATATCTGCTTTTTAAATATGGAACATCATAACAACGAATAAGAATGAAACATCTATAGCTCCTATATGAACTACGCAGAAGGTACTATCCACGTGTTCACCAAGGATTGTCTTCATGAGGTCGACTTTATCGTTTGCATGCTTTTAGCCGTCTTTGCGAACAGAGAGGTAGAAAGAGTAATTGTACCATTATGGACAAAAAGGCAGGTTTGCTTTTGTACCTTCGTACTTTCTGTGCAAGTAGATAAGACAAACAAATCTGTTAGGGTATTATTGTATCCAAGATTTAAGAGTAAAAGTCAAAGCTTGTAAAGTCAACTATAGTCAAAGCTAGTTAAGTTTATCTTGTTTTTGTACATGGTCATTTGACCATATAAATAGCCATTCTAAGACTTGTTAAGGCGAGGAAGTTCATATCTTGTAAACTTGTAACTCTTTGTTAGATCTATGACATCTACACTTTCTCTCTCTACACCATCTCTCTAGATATTGATCTTAATTGTTAGATTTGTTCATCTTTATTGATTATGCTTGAAATCTGGAACTAACATTTAGTATCAGAGCTACACAAAGATTCAAAAAAATGATCAAAGTTTAAAGATTTGATTTGGTCGCATTCCATTTTCGGAAAGTTACTGTTGAGATTTTGAATTTTGCCAATTTTGAGTTGTTTGGATCGAAACTTGATTACATTGTGCTTGATTTGTTCTCTAGAATATTTTATATTTAGATCATATTGGCTAATTTGAAGCAGATTGATTCAATTTTTTTATTTTGGTAAATTTTGTTCGAAAAAGTTGTTAGACTGTGTGCAGATCGAAATTAAATTTCTAGTGGCTTTTGATCGAAAAAGTTTTTCCAGAGAATATGTTTAGAAACTGATCTAGAGTAATCTTGCAATATTTCGTAACATTTGGTCAAGAATTGAGAGAGTTATGGCCAAAATCGTGGTCTTAGTTCGAAGTTGGGAAGAACTCGCAAGATTAGGAGAACTCGCAAGCTTCATCGTGAAGAACTCGTATATTTGAAGAACTCGCAAGGGAGAAGAACTCGCAGACCAAGTATTTTTATGTTTTGTGTTCTTATTTGTGACTAAGGCAAGAACTCACAAGGAGCCTCTTTTCAAGTGTTGTTCTATTTCTTAGAATTTTTCTATGTATAGAACTCGCAAGGTTCGGTGTGCGATAAGTAAGAACTCGCAAGCCTCTGTCTGCGACTTCTCGGAACTAGTAAGCTACACTCTGCGACAAGTAGAGCTTTGGGACAAGTTATTTGCTGAAATTTTTTCTAACTACAGAACTCGCAAGGGAAGATTTTATAAATTTTTTTGAAAATTTTTCTAAGTATATAACTCCCAGACTCTTGCGACAAGTGATCTTGTGTTTCTCAAGTTTTCTGAGTACAGAACTTCCAGACTACCTTTTGCGACTTCTTAGAACTTGCAAGTCTTGTTCTGCGACAAGTGACTCTGAATTCTTCAAGGACAAAACTCGTACGTAACTATCTGTGATTTCTCAAGAACTCGCAAACTTTGATCTGCGACAAGTAAGAACTCGCAGACCACTATTTGCGATTTATGGGTTCTGCGACAAGTTCATTGTTTGCGACTTCCACACTTAGATTTTTTTTGAAGATTTTCTAAGATTGACCAAGTGTTGACTTTCAGAGTAAAGTTTTATCTGAATTCTTTGGACGATCATTTTCAAGCATACTGATCAAAATGGCAACCAGGATGTCTATGAGAGAATGCGCAATTGCATACATGCATGAGATACCTGCAATTGAGGTTGAACGAAAGATTCTGTATTATCACAAAATAATCTTAAGTGTTATCACAAAAGAATCTTAAGTAATTCAAAATTAAAATCTTCTAGATCAGATTCAGGAGTTGAAAGCAAATTCTGTATATTCACAAAAGAATCTTAAGTATTCAAAATGTACTAATAATACTAAATCTGATTTTGCAGGTATTATCAAGACAAAAGAGAAAGAAATTGCATTGAAAGAGAGAGAGATAACTACTATTCAAAGCAAATTTAAGACAGCTGAAAAGAATTCAACAAAGCTGAAAGCTGAATCAGTTGATCTTCAAAACAAATTCAAGACATTTAAAGAAAAAATTCCGCACTAGAGACTACAAATGATGATCTGAAGAAGGTTGAAGATAACATAAAATTATTGGAAAGGTAGGATACTGATTTGAAATAGAAGATTTTGGAATTGGAAAATCAAATTATCAAATACATTAATGAAACCTCTGTTAAGAAAAATGAAGAGTTAGCCAAGGGTTTAGAATCTGCAAATATTAAGCTACAGAAGAAGATATCAGTCTCGGAAAAGCAGGTTTCTAAAGAAAGAGAAGATTTTGTAAAAGAAAGAAAAACTTTTGATCAAAAGTTTTCTGAGTTTTCCAGAAAGTCATTTGAAGAGAAGAAATCTGTTGAACTCATGTGTTCAAGACTTTCTTAACAAGTAACAGATTTGGAGAAAGTGATTATCATGGAAAGAGACAAATTTGAGAAAAAAAGAAGAATGTTGAGCAAAAGAATGTTGGTATGTTTAAAGAAATATATGAATAGAGAAAATCTATGGAGAAAGATTTTGAAGAGTAAAGAAAAGTGTTTGAGGATGAAATAAAGAAGTTGACAAGGAAATTATCTGAGCTGTCAACTACTGATATGAAGGAAAAGAATGTGAAGTCTGAATTACATAAAAAGTTTGACCCGCTTTCAAAGAAAAGAAAACAGTTTATCTGCAAAGATAACTGAACTTGAAGAAATCATGTTCAAGGTGAAATTAACCGTACAAAAGATGCCAGAGTCAATTGTTCAATCACCAAGAGATGATTTAGCTGAATCTGAATGCTCATTCAAGACAGCTTCAAGTTCATACCATACTCATGTTTCTTTAAAAAGGTTAGTAAAATCCAAAGATCAGATTCGTCCTTCTAACCTTTTCTATGATCAAAATGTTGATGGTTCTGGTAAATCTAAAATGAAAAATGGCAAAGAAAAGTGGGTTTGGAAAAGAAAAGGATCCTCAGATGAGAAGAAGGCTCAGAAATCATTTGTGCATGTACAGAATGCCAAGAAGAACAATGCTATGAAAGGTAACTCTTTTGGCAAACATGATCTTGTCTATAATGTCAATCAACTGATCAAGTTAGCACAAAAGAAAATTAATTGTTCTTATTGTGGTGCAAAATGATTTTGTTCGCAAAAATTATGTGAACTACTGGTATGGTTCAGTGTGTCCCTGAATTCAAGTTTCTAACTACTCATCAATTGAACAAACAAGAATGATTTACAAACATGTTTTGATTCAAATCCAATTTCAACAATTACAACTTTCTCACTCTAAACTCCTCTTTCTCTCTCTACAAAACTCTCTCTGGACTTGTATTCAAACTTCTAAAACTTCTATCTGTTAAAAAACAAACAAAGCTATTTATACCTACAACTAATTACAAAAGAAACAAACAAACACAACTAGACTTTGACTTTTATTACAAAATAACTTTGACTTTTAATGAGAGTTGACTTTTAGCCTTGACTTCTTGAATCTTTGACCTTCAGTATTCTTGATCTTGTATCCAACATATTTTTGCTCTAACAATCTCCCCATTTGGATTCAAGATCATCACAAAAAGATTTAACAAATCAATCTCCTCCTTTAGTTGCATTGAAGAACTTTAAATCTCCCCCTTTAAGCTCAACCAGATGGTAGAAATATTCTTCAAAAATCTCTCCAGAATTATCACAAGACTCTTTCAGACTTCTGAAAGAAATTATCATCAGAATTAACTTGGATATCTTTAGCAATTAATCTTCAAAGAAATATTTCAGAAAATCAGCACATCTTTGATATTGCTTGAACAATCTTTCAAACTTTGAACTTTATCATCTTCAATTCTTTATCTTTGAAATTTCTGACACGAACATTTCTTTAAATCATCTCCCCTTTTTGATGAATAGAGCATCTATAACATCAAAACTTTTCTCCAAGAAATATCTCTGAAATTCTGTCTGACCACTGATCTTTGATAATGAGCCTCTGATTCGTTGTCAATTCGAACAATGTATTCATCCAGATCTTTTCATCCAGACAAAAATAATCGTGTAACACCTGAATCAACAAATAAATAAGTTAATATGCCTGTCAGTAACACGAAGTTACTGTGTGTAACGGATACACATATGAAAGGAACTTTTTGATGTTCACTCCCCCAGGGCTTCCATTCAATCATCGAAACACCACAAAAAAAATTTCTATGAATGTTATGACAAGAAAACAAATTCCTTGTGTGTTCGTGCAAGTGTAGAAAGAATTAAGCACTTGATGATTGCTTATAAAGGCTCAACATTGTGTAAACTACTGAGACAACAGTAGATAAACACAGACTCAATGTGCATGATTAAAGTGTGAAGGTGGGGCAGACTTCCTTCTTTTTGAATATCCATATTTTCCAAATGAAAATCAGATAGATTATGTGATGCGTCCCCAGAAAAATATGAAGCATTTTCTTTTTAAGAAGAAAATGAGTGGCTGGTGGAGTTTTAACCAGAGTTGGCATGGGCTAGTTGCCTGTTTCAATAATGTTCACCAAGAATTTTGAAACATTAGTAATTTGGTTGCCCGACTCAGAAAGTAGTTGGTGCAGAGTTTGATATTCTTTTACTCTGTTCTCTCACCCTCTTTCTTTTTATCATTAAGCTCACATCTAACCAAACTCTCATTTCCATTTTACCTCAACGCACAACCCACACTCATTTCTTTTGGACTCCTCACACTCAATCACTATGGAGTAACTTCTTGGGTAGGAGACACTTGTAATCGTGAATCCATAGAAGTTCATTCAAGTCCTAGCACAAAGAACCCTTATTTCCTATAAAGCAAATGTTGCTCAATATGGTTGAACTTTATCAGTTAAAGCTCGAATACAATTCAGATAAATGTATGCTCAGAATATAATTTTGAAGATATGAGAATTTTTAAACATTGAAGTATTTTCAAACAAGTAAATTGAATGAATGAATATGAAGGCAAGAGACTTGTTTGAAAATCTGACATTGTATGAAAAATAATCAGAAATGAATGTTATAACAATCAAAGCTTATGGTCAAGAATAACGGATATTGTCCATATGAATAAAAAATATAGATATTCTTGAAAGAAACGCTTCGAAATGAAATGACACTAAAAAATTCTTTGAAGTAGAAGAGGGGTGTCTTACCATCGAAAAATATGTTTCAAATTTGAGACATGGTAAGAACATTTTGAATAATAAGTCAAACCTGTGTGTATGAATACTTGAAAGTATATAGAAAAGACAATACGCAAGTATTTATCTTTGGAAACACATGGTTTGTTAAACATTGAAATTAAAATAAAATGAAAACATTTAAAATCACACTTCCAATTCATGAAATCTGTTTAAGAATCGGGAAGTGGTTTGAACATTTAAGAACATGTTTTCTATGATTGAAAGTTGTCCTTCTTTCAACCATATATGAGATTAAGATAAGAAATTTAACCTTTATCGTGCAATCTTAAATCTCATGAAGTCAGCTGAAGTCATAAATATATGATTTTGATAGCTTCTCTCATTCTGCACAAGTCTCAAAGTCATGTCAAAGCAACTTTATTCACAAAAATTTATTCAAAATTAAAAGACATAAAGCAGTAAAACGATTAAAGTACGAGTTCTGATCTGAAATTAATCAGAAATCATATCCTTACTCCTTTTTGTTGTACGCATAGACTCTCCCTAAATTCATGCAATACAAAAAAAATTTTAGCAGTTAAGTAAACACAACAATTCTATAAACTCCCCCTCAAAATAATATTGAACATCTTCGAATCTTGTTTCACTCCCCCTGAGATCATGAACAACACGTTAAAGTGCAGATATCCTTTCAGAAATAATGATAAAGAAAAGATCAAAAATTACAATAAAAGAAAACTTTAATAGGTAAATACTGTTTAGATCTTGAGATTTAGCATACCAAGCTTGGATACAAGAAAATTGAATCTCTTTTCATATAAAGCTTTGGTGAACAAATCTGCAAGTTGATAATCAGTCTTTACAAAGTAAAGTTCTATTGTACCTCTTTCTACATTATCTTTTATAAAATGATACCTGACATCAATGTGCTTTATTTTAGTATGCTGCACAGGATTAGCTGATATAGCGATAGCGCTCTTCGAGTCACAATAGATCGGTATTTTGTGAAACTTGAATCCATAGTCTCGAAGTTGTGTCCTC
This sequence comes from Arctium minus, assembly GCA_954870635.1. Lineage (NCBI taxonomy): Eukaryota > Viridiplantae > Streptophyta > Magnoliopsida > Asterales > Asteraceae > Arctium > Arctium minus. The sequence goes on along the minus strand of OX941080.1, from coordinate 112,684,788 downwards.
ATCCACAAAACTTGAGAGCAGCAACTAGCAGCAGCTACATACTCTGCTTTTGCAGTCGAAGTGGAAACACAAAGTTGTTTCTTTGACGCCCAGCTAACGAGCTTGTCTCCAAGGAATTGAATATGACCTGAAATGCTCTTCCTGTCTAACATACATCCAGCATGATCTGCGTCTGAATAAGCAATGAGTTCAAACCCAGTATCTTTAGGATACCACAGACCAAGATCTGCAGTCCCCTTCAGATATCTAAAGATCCGTTTGACAGCAGCCAAATGGGATTCTTTAGGATCAGCCTGATATCTTGCACATAAACATGTTGAGAACATAATATCTGGCCTACTTGAAGTAAGATACATTAAATAACCTATCATTCTTCTATAACTCCTAACATCAACACTTTTACCTAAAGGATCAGTGCCGATCTTAGTACCTGGTGCCATTGGGGTTCCAATTGGTTTGCAATTTTCCATTTTGAACTTCCGAAGAATATCAAAAATGTACTTAGATTGGTTAATGAAAATCCCCCTTGAAAATTGTTTTACTTGTAATCCGAGAAAGAAATTCATCTCTCCCATCATACTCATTTGAAATCTTGACACAATTAAGTTTGAAAAGTTCTTACAGTATTTAGGATTTGTAGAGCCAAATATTATATCATCAACATATATCTGAATAAGGATGATATTGGCTTTTTCCTTTTTAATGAATAAAGTGGTATCGACTTTACCTTTTGAAAAACCTGACTTGACCAAGAATTTTGATAAGACATCATACCAGGCTCGAGGCGCTTGTTTTAACCCATAAAGTGCCTTCTGGTTGTGAGACGTAGACTTCCTCCTTAAGAATGCCATTTAGAAAGGCAGTCTTCACGTCCATTTGATAGACGGTGAAGTTCTTATGAGATGCGTAGGCGAGAAACATGCGGATTGCCTCTATACGCGCTAATGGAGCATAAGTCTCGTCGTAATCTATGCCTTCCTCTTGCCGGTAACCTTTGGCAACAAGTCTTGCTTTGTTTCGAATAACTATACCATCTTCATCCTTCTTGTTTTTGAATACCCACTTAGTGCCTATCACGGTCTTTCCTGCTGGTTTTGGCACTAGTCTCCAAACTTTCAGGGCTTCAAACTGATTTAACTCTTCTTGAAAAGCAGACACCCAATCCGAATCAGCTAGAGCTTCTGATACTCGAGTAGGCTCTATCTTGCTGAGGAATGAGTCATGCAGACACTGGTTTAAAGTTGCTGACCTAGTCTGCACCGGTTTATTGAGATCTCCAATGACTTGGTGTAAAGGGTGCTCTTTGGTCCAGCGATGTTCATGAGGGAGTGGATTAGATGAAGATTGATCATGATTATCATCTAAAAATCCACTATCAACTTCTTCAGTTTGAGCAATTTGAGGGAGGGATTCAGTTGAAGTAATTGGTGCAGAAGCTTCAGTAGGTACAACTTGTTCTCTATTTGTATGACGGTCAACAAAGTCAAGAAATCGATCCTTCCATTGGTCGTACTCCCCTTTAAATAAAACGGGAGGCTTGACATCTGTGCCGATGGAAAGAACGTCCTTTGAAGTCATCCTGTTTTGTAAAAAATATGCAATAAGAAACTTGAAATTGATTGTTAGTCCAAATGAAATCAAATGAAATTCAAAAATCTTGAAATAGGAATTTAGGAATTTTGATCACAAAATAAATATGTTCACTAAGAAACTCGCAAGATGAGTCGTGCGCGTTTGGATAACTCGCAGATGCCTACTTGCGTGTTTTATCAAACTCGCAGGCTAAACTCGCAAAACTCTAAAATGATCAAACTCGCAGACTGAAGAATCAAACACGCAAACTTCGATTTGCACGTTTCTAAAACTCGCAAATAACGCTTTGCGCATTTCAAACCAAAATCACACTCTTTCAGTTTGTGCGTTCTTCTGATGAAGCTTGCGCGTTTTGTAGATCTTGCGTGTTCTTGAAGAACTTGCGTGTTCTTCAGATCTGGTTGCGAGTTCTTCAACTTTCGAAGAAAAATCGATCTGATTTGCTCAAAAACACATTTAGACTTCAAATTTCAAACTGAAAGTTTGACATTTTGATCACATATACCTCTAGAACAGATTACAACCAACGAATTTCAATAGAAAACACACACAAATACAAATCGATCTATGATACAGTGCATGTAACTCGTGAACTCTAAAAACACTAAATTCATCAAAATTGATGATCAATTACAGTGCAATTCAAGATTTTATCTATACAAACACATTCTAAAACATGATTCGACCACAATACAATCAATTACAACATGAAAATTACACAAAAATTCAACAATTGAATTTTAAAGTCAATGAAAAAGTGTTCGAACACTTTCTTGATTTGATTTCAAATTGGATCTGCTCTGATACCAATTGTGTGTCCCTGAATTCAAGTTTCTAACTACAAATCAATTGAACAAACAAGAATGAATTACAAACCTGTTTTGATTCAAATCCAATTTCAACAATTACAACTTTCTCACTCTAAACTCCTCTTTCTCTCTCTGCAAAACTCTCTATAGACTTGTATTCAAACTTCTAAAACTTCTATCTATTAAACAACAAACAAAGCTATTTATACCTACAACTAATTACAAAAGAAACAAACAAACATAACTAGACTTTGACTTTTATTACAAAATAACTTTGACTTTTAATGGGAGTTGACTTTCAGCCTTGACTTCTTGAATATTTGACCTTCAGTATTTTTGATCTTGTATCCAACATATTTCTGCTCTAACAGGTTCATATAACGTTTCAATTAATAGAACTGCAACTAACAAACTAGGACCCAAATACCAGTGGGTACCAAAAGCTCAATCTGTGTTGCAGGCACCTAAAGTCTAAAGGGAGTAAGGACATAGACTTCTAAACAAATCATTTTAGGACTCATATTTTAATATCAAAGAATTATGACTTCTAAACATAACGGTTTAGAACCCGTAATTCAAAGAAGAGTTTGTTCAGATAAGGATATTATGCAAATATCAAGGGGGAGCTTATCTGAATCTAACTCAGATTATCATGATTTAAGGGGGAGTTTAATTGTTTGTAAGTATATTTTGATCTAGATCTCCGATTGTTTGAAAGATGAACAACTTTCTAACATGAAAAATGTTTTCTGAAATGTTCAAACCACTTCTGGTTCTCAAAAGATTTCATTAATTTAGAAGCGTGATTTTAAATGTTTCTCATACTAGAGCTTTAATGTTTAACTGACCGTGTGTTTCCAAAGATCAATACTTGTGTATTATCTTGTCTATATACTGTCAAGTATTCACACCCACCGGTTCAGTACTTCATTTGAATTAGTTATTACCATATCTCTAAATGAAACAATTTTCGATGGTAATACCCTCGTTTGATTTCACTGTTGTTGAGCATCAGACATCATATCTAGCTTCGTGCGTTCATTGCAAAAATGTTTATATTTGTTCATATACTATCAGGTTATTTGATTCCCCAACCTTAAATGTTCACACTCATGATATTTGATCTGATTGATACATTGTCAGATTCTCAAAACAATTATCTTGATTTCATTTCATTCTTTCAATTTCCTTGTTTTGAGAAATCTTCATTGTTCAAATGCTCAAATGTATTGCATATTCTTCCAGAGCATACATTTATTTGACAATGTCATTCATGTGCATATTTGTTCAAAGTAAATTGTTGAACAACACTATTTTTTAGGAGAAAATTACATGGGATTCATGTGAGAACTTAAACAAAACTTCTATGGATTCACGTTAACATGTGTGTTAGCTCCAACTCACTTGTATAGAAGTATTGAAAAATAGGCTAAGTGTAGGAACTGCTGAAGACTACTCTGAACAACCAAGCTTACCACAGAAGTCACAAGCTCAAAAGACACTGTCGACTATCTACCCAAGGACTCTAACCTGAAGATCACTTTCAGATAACAGAGCCTTTGTGATCACTCACAGAGCCTCTGTGACGGCTAACCTCTGGAGAGGAAAGTTGGAACATTTCGTGACTATAGTTCAAGACAAGATCACATGCAGAACACGTGAAGCCTACTGTACGAAGATTTTCCAAATCATTTTGCAGGTGGCATTCCGTTTATGGAATGTCAGCCTTTGTGTTGTACTACGGGGTGCATCCTCCTTGTATATTATAGGGGCACCACCTTTGTTTGTAATGGATCGAGCACACACAATTCAGAGAGCACCTTGTATTTCCTGAGAGCTTTTTATCACACAGTAGTGCATGTTCTTGGTGTTCTTGAGCAAATCAATGAAACAGTTTCTCCAGTAATCATCTTATTACATTTTATGTTTCTGTTCATTATTTGCTAGTGTGTCTGCTACCTTTCAAGTTCTATTTTCTCTACACTTTAAAACGCTTCCGCACTCTTATTTGTTAGTTTTTGTGTAGCGAAAAGTATATCAAGTTAAGAACATCATATTTGGGATCAACAATGTGATCCTTCACCTCTTGGCTAATTTTAGGAGCAAGATGGAATTCCTCATCTCATCATCCATCTTTCTAGGGTTTTAAGGTTCCATCAAACCTCTCCAAACCATTTTCCATTCTTTTGGTGATCTGGGGTTGAGGCTCATCAAGTTGCTCTAGAAGTGCAATATTAGGGGATTCAAGTGTTCTGACTAAGGTAATCTTCTCTCTTCCTTCTCCTAGGAAATTTGGGTTTTGTCATCTTCTTATTCTTTTCCTTTGTGTTAGAACTTGGTGTGATTTTGAAGTATTTGTGGTTAAGGATCTTGTTGAAAGCTTGAGGCTAGGACTTTGAAGTTTTCAAGTCTTCATCCAAGAAGCTAAAGCTTTGGGGGTAAAAACCTAGATTTAGTCTAAATCTAGCAAGGTGAGTTCTAGTTGATTTACAAAACTATATACATGTTAAATGTAAATGTTTTGGGTTTTTAACATACAAATATGTGCTCACTTCATATTTAATGAGTTTTGATAATTTTGGGTATTTTGAGCATATTGAGTTACTAAATGGTCATGAAAGATTTTCATTATGTTGTTGGTTGTTTTGGCCACCAAAAAGGACATTGGTTCACTAGTAAATATTTTGTTGGATTTGAAGGGATTGGGTACTTACTTCTTTGGTTATCTAATATGTGTAAATTGGGTCACAAATCGTTTTGGATGGAAAGATTTTAAGAGTCAATGCCTTATGGACAAGTATTTTGGTTATGGTGTATTTTTGGGGTTTTGCCCAACTTACGAGTTTTGGGTATCGGATCTTTAAATTCATTAGATTTTAAAAAGTGTGAGTTATTGGAAAAATGTAAACTTTACGAATTAGGCCTTTGTCCGTCTATAATTAAAGTAGTTGTCCGTTTTGAGAAAATTGTACATCGACGTACATAGCCATATTGGTTTTATCTAATGTCCAAGTGTTTTATGATGTCCTTGTGACTTGGCTTATATGCTAAAGGGTTTTGGGACGTTGTTCGGTTTAAAAGGGCTCATTAGAGCATTTCATGGTAAGGTAACTATTATACGAATGTTGGTTATTACATGCTTGGAATGCATTAGTTCGTTTATTGGAGTCATGTAATGTTTAGACTGTATTGCAATGGATCCATAGGCATAAGAGTCATTTGTTCATCATGGAGTGTTGTTGTCCATGTTTGAGTCTAGTGAGTGGTCCCCGAGTCATGTTTTATGTGAGCTTACGGTGGTGCTCTTGGAGAGCCGTATACGAAGTTAAGTCTTGCGGTGGTGCCCATGGTGAGCGCGAAGACTTGTGAATTTTGTGGTGACACTCATCTAGAGGTCGAGTATACTAGGGTCATTTGTGTATCTTGTGGTGGTTGCTCAATGAAGTTGTATACGAGGATCCATGACCCGTAGTAAATCTCGTGAACGTTGATAAGTGTCTTAACTTTGTGTTCCGCCACATTCGATGGAATTCGGATCTCTCACGTCATCGAAAGTTGTTATTTTCGGGTATTCCCTTATCCATACTTTCGGTGATTGAAAAGCACCATTTATTATATAAGTAGCTTTTGGTGAAATACTTCATGTGTGTGTTCTGATAGAAATTGAATAGTATTTACTTGATTAAAAAGGAGTATTTAGTGTGGGTATAGACGTGACTTGAAAGTAAAACCTTTTATAACTTAAGTTTCAAGAATGGAGGCTTTTAATGTGAGATATTGGTTTTAATCGTCTAATGATTTATATATGATTAAACTGCTTTAACTCACTAGCGGTTAAGCCTAACATTTTTTCTTATCGACATGTATATCAGATTAAATTGCTTTAACTCACTAGCGGTTAAGCCTAACATTTTTTCTTATCGACATGTATATCAGGTCTTAGATGGATCTGAGTGGCGAGTGGAGCTGGGTAGAAGTTCCGGTAGGATGGCTTTAGTGACGTCATCCGGTTTTGAGAAGATAGCAGACGTGATGATGGTAGTAACACTCGTTAGACTTTGTTCCCGTTTGTGGGACTAGATAGTTTCGTTAGAACTCTGATGCATGTTGTTGTGTTCCTTCCCTTGTAACTTTAGATATTCGTATTTCTAGTTATCTATTTAAGGGATTTTTGGAAGTTTTAAATTGTCTTCTATTTTTAAATTTTAGGGGTGTTACAGTATCAGAGCAAGAAAGATTTAGAAATTTTGATCAAATTCGAAGATATGTTGTAATTTTTGGAAAGTCACAAGAACACACTGTGGATATTCGAATTTTTTAGTATTCGTGTATAATTGAGTCTGAATTTGATATCGTTGTGCTAGAAATTTGTATTCGAATTGATAAAGCAAGATCGTTCTAAATCCTAGAGAGAGAAAGTAGAGAGAGAGAGTTTGAAGCGCATAATGTCTATGTATTCAAAGTATGCGTTAGAGTCTTACAAACAACAAAGCCACAAGGGACTTAAATACCCTTGGCCAATACCAGATATACAAGCACTCTAAACACAGTATTAGACCAAGCCTATAAATACAATGATTACTATAAAATCTGACTTAACAATCTCCCCCTTAGTAATCATTGGCGCTCCGGTCTTCAATGTAAACTGATATAACCATCTTCGAACTCTAATCAGACCTGCTAAGCGTCTTAGAGTAGCTTTTTGGACTAATTTTTTTTTTGTTCTAAGCATCTTTCAAATTATATTGTCTTTGCTGCCTTGACAAGATTGGACTTGTTTGTAATAAGCTTGAAAGAACAATTGGTTCATCAGCTTGTGCTCTAAACAACACACCTATTTCAAATGCACTCGAATAAGCTGTGGTGGTCGGAGCTGGAAAAGCAGAAGGACTAGAATAGCTGAGAAAATAGAATCTTGAGCGAATCTTGAGCAGCAGATAAACGTTTGAAATGTTTGTCTCTTTAACTTCTCCTTAAGTTCTCCCCCTCATGACCTTGATGAGCTGGATCAACTTGGTCATGCCTACTTTGGAAACGAGACAACTTCAGATCTGCAAAATTCAGAGTAAAGGAGAAAAAGGGAAGGTTTCCGCTACATGTTGGTGGCGCAAAGATTGTTTTGCGCTAGCAACTTTTGGCGCAAATCTGAGTTTTGTGCTACCAACTGTTGGCGCAAATCTTAGTTTTGCGCTACCAACTGTTGGCGCAAATATGACTTGAAATCTGAAAAATTTCACCCGTTAAGCTCTTGGACTCCCCCTACACAAATGCACTAAATATGACAAATGAAGTTAGCATTCATATAGAAAATCAGATACTCCCCCTCGATATGAGATATGATCTTTCAGAATATTCTCCTTATTCACTCCCTCTCGAAAAATGCACAGACCCATTGAAACAGATATGAGAACACAAGAATCGAAACATCAATGTAGAAAGATAAATATACTGAATATGTATTTTGAAACAACTAAATATATAAAATTTTAAATGCTAAACAAATTAAATTCTACTCAGTAAAATATCACAGATTAATCCATCAGTGGAAATCAAGTGTATGTTGTCGGATACAGATACAAGTTTCATTGCATATCAAGTTAAAACATGTTCAGTTTCAAAAAACTTTCATCAATCTATTCAGTGTGCTAGCATGCGAACTTCGATTAGCTTCAAGAAAATGCAATTCTAAAAATATAATAGAGAACTTTCCATGTACTCACACTAAGCCATCAAAAATTAAGATTTTCACAAATTTATAGGTTTATCGCAACACAAACTGTTAGTGCATTAATTGTATACAAGATTTAATTGGGAAAGCCTTGTAAAAAGCCTTGTATTTGAGAAGTCAAAGGAAGTCAATGAAAGTCAAAATGTAGAAAGTCAACATTAGTTTTAGAGGGTTTAAGTACTTGAGAGTTTGAGAGGTTTCCTATTCAAGTTACTTGAGTGTTTTCTAGATCATATAAATAGGATATGTTTTGTTAATTCTTGTAAGAGCTTACATTGTAATATAAATATTTCTCTCTCTACTCTCTCTCTAGAATAAACACTGTCATATTCTTAATTGAGATTGTATTGTAAAATAGCTTGATTGAATCTGGGAATACATTTTCAATTGGTAATAGAGCAAACAAGAAGTAGCAGATTTGGATTAGATTTGAATTTTTTTTGAAATATTTTTTGGCGGTCTAAAAAGTTACTGTTTGATCCGTGTTTTTCTAGTTTTTGTACAATTAAATCAAGAAATTGATTTTATTATGTACGTTTTATCCGTTGGATCACTTTTCATTCAGATCACATAGTCTAATTCGTAATTTAAATTGATCAATTTGATCAAAATGTTGGTTTCGTGAATAATGAAAGTCGTACACTGTAATTCGAGTGAATCACTGTAATTTTCGATTTCTTTTGAAATTTCAGTGTTGTAATCTTGTTTCGTACTGCATATTGAACAAATTGTGTAATTTTCAGATTCAGAAATCAAGTTTTACTTGATTTTTGATCGAACAGGTGAAGAACATGCAATTTCATCGCAAGAACGCGCTAGATCTCTGAAACGCGCAAGTTCTTCTTAAGAACGCGCAGATTATGTGAAAAGTGCACGTTCATCGCAAGAACGCGCAAGTTGAAGAGTTCGGTCTCAAACGCGCAAGGCGTTATTAGCGAGTTCATAGAACACGCTCATCAAAGGTTGCGAGTTTAGCTCCTTGATCTGCGAGTTTCTTCGAGATTCCATCTGCGAGTTTTATCTTGCGAGTTTGCTAAAACGCGCAAGTTAGCCTCTGCGAGTTCCAGAAACGCGCACGGTACAGTCTGCGACTTCATCAGGAACAGTGTTCTGCGGTTCTTTCGTTTTGCGTGTTTCGGTTTGCGTGTTTCAGTCTACGTGTTTCGGTCTGCGTGTTTCGGTCTGCGAGTTAGTTCGATCTGCGAGTTATTTCTGCAGGTTCATTTTATCTGCGAGTTCCAGAAACGCGCACGGTACAATCTGCGAGTTATTTCTGCGAGTTCCAGAAACGCGCACGGTACAGTCTGGGAGTTCATCAGGAACAGTGTTCTGCGGTTCTTTCGTTCTGCGTGTTTCGTTTTGCGTGTTTCAGTCTACGTGTTTCGGTCTGCGTGTTTCGGTCTGCGAGTTATTTCTGCAGGTTCATTTTATCTGCGAGTTTCAAGCTATTCAGTGATCTGCGAGTTTTAGTCCTTAGTCAATTTTTACATGTTGTCTCAAATTTGATCAGTTTTGGATTTTACACACCGAGTGTAATCTTCACTTCTTGAACGATTAGTTCAAATCACATTTCTGTTTCAATCATGTCTAGAGATCTACTCAGCATGGGTTCAAAATCCAAACCTCCAGTTCTTCAAGCAGAAGAATATTCTCAGTGGAGAAAGAGGATGATAAACTTTCTGAACAATCAAGATAAATCCTTGATGACTTCTATTCTGGAAGGACCCCATTTTCCTCATGTCACTGCAACAAGGGTTCCTGAAACTGAAACCACACCAGAAATTCCTGAAAGAAATGTTGCTAAAAATCCAATTCAGTACAACGATAATGACAGGAAATTGGTCGAAAGAGATGCTAATGCACTGACTTTCCTGATCATGGCAATTCCAAACGACATATTTTTCGATGTCTCATAAAGAAACAATTTTTACTTCATTTGAAATTGTTAATACCATGTCTCATAAAGAAACAATTTTTCGATGGTAATACTCCCGTTTGCTTTCAAATGTTGTTGAGCATCATTCATCATTTCCAAATTTGTGCTTTCATTGCTAAATTGTTTATATTCGTTCATATAAACAAACTATCCAATTCTTTGATACCCTAACCATTTCATTTGATCTGATTGATACATTGTCAGATTCTCAAAACAATTCTCTTGATTTCATTTCATTCATTCAACATCTTTGTTTTGAGAAATCTTCAAAGTTCAATTGCTCAAATCTCATGAGTATACATTCTGACAGTGTTATCTTATTTGTGCTTCATTGTTCAAGTTAAACTGTTGAGCAACTATTCTTTTTAGGACTTACATGGGATTCATGTGTGAGCTTAAACATAACTTCCATGGATTCACGTTAACCAGTGTTTCCAACCCAGGAAGTTATCCTAGAGTGATTGAGGGGTGAGGGGTCAAAATCAAATAGTGGGGGAGATAACTTATCCGGTTGAGTTTTTCTCATTGTGTGGAGCAGTAAATTGTAAATGAGAGTTTGGTTAGAAGTGAGCTTTAATGTTAAAAAGAAAGAGGGTGTGAGAACAGAGTTAAAAGAATATCAAAACTCTGCACCAACCACTTTCTGAGTCGGGCAGCCACATATTCTGATTGGTTCACATTCTTTGGTGACCATCATTGAAACTGGCAGTGAGCCCATGCCAACTCTTGCATTAACCCCACCAACCACTCGTTTCTTTCTTAACAAAGAAATGTTTCATTTTCTTTGGGGATGCAACATATATTGAAAAAGAAGGAAAGTTGCCCCACCTTCGCACCTCTTTCATGCACATTGAGTCCGTGTAATATTTGTTGCTGTCTCAATAGTTTACACAATTTGAGCCTTATGAAACACAATCATTGTGCTAAATTCTTTCATACACAAGCACGAGTACACAGAAAATTTGTTTTTTCTGTCAGAACATTCATAGAATTACCTTGTGTTTTTCATTGATTGAATGGAAGTCCTAGGAGTCATCATCAAACCAACTCCTTAAATTGTACATTAGTTGTACACAGTAACTCCGTGTTACTGACAGACACTCCTAACTGTTTCATTTGTTGAATCAGGGTTACCAAGTTCATTATATCTGAATTTGAAAAGATTCAGGTATATATAGTTCATGATTCAGCTATTCAGATCAAAGGATGGAAAATGTCAAATTATCATAAAGGAGGAGATTGTTACGTTGAATACAAAGGGGGATGATCCAAGAGAATGTTGAAATTGAAGATGTTTTGATGATTATGGTGCTCAAAATCATCAAAAAGGGGGAGACATTTACAAAGATCAATTTAAAAATCATCAAAGGAGATATCAAAAGGTGAAGATAATTTTGAAAGATTAAATCAGATGAATGTTTTGTCAAAGAATTCAGAAGATTCTGAAGATGATTTCTGAAGAAAGATGATTCGAGAAAGTTTGTTTGCTTGAAGACTGATCATAGATTACAAGAGATGTAGATACATATTTGTCAAAGATTCCTCAAAGTTCCAAAGAAGTTTCAAAGGTTAAGAGTTTCAAAGATTTGTTCAAGACTTGTTGACTTTCCAAAGATGCAAAGTGTTAAAGACTTTTCAAGATTCTTCAACAACTTCAGAAAGAGCTTCAAAGTTCAAAGCCGTCAGAGTTAAAGATTGAAGAATCAAAGCGCTGAATACTAATGTCAAATTTTTATTAAATCTTGAATACAAAGGGGGAGAACGTTAGTGCATTAATTGTATACAAGATTTAATTCGGAAAGCCTTGTAAAAAGCCTTGTATTTGAGAAGTCAAAGGAAGTCAATGAAAGTCAAAATGTAGAAAGTCAACATTAGTTTTAGAGGGTTTAAGTACTTGAGAGTTTGAGAGGTTTCCTATTCAAGTTACTTGAGTGTTTTCTAGATCATATAAATAGGATATGTTTTGTTAATTCTTGTAAGAGCTTACATTGTAATATGAATATTTCTCTCTCTACTCTCTCTCTCTAGAATAAACACTGTCATATTCTTAATTGAGATTGTATTGAAAAATAGCTTGATTGAATCTGGGAATACATTTTCACAAACATATCACCAAGTATCATGAGATGTGTGCTTATTGGCATCTTTTAGCATTGTGCACATTGGCATCTTCACATGAGTGTGCTCTTTGGTATCTTTTAAGCTTGTGCACATTGGTATCTTTTAAACAAGAAGTTTGGTAAGTAAAGAACATGCCGTAAACGTAACTTTCTCTCTGATCCTATTGCAGGATTTGGGTCAGCCGCTCCCAGACCAGTTGGCCTTAGGGGACTAGGTGTCAAGCACCCCTTGGAACTTACTCTCCCAGACCAGAAAGGCTACATCGACACATCCTAAACCCATTCATACCAGTAGAACATGACTTTCGATCTGGTTCTATAGAAGGATTTGGGTTCGATCACTCCCAGACCAATTGACCTTAGGGGACCAGATGACAAACTTTCCCAAACCAGAAAGGTCACAGGTACAAACTTTTAAACTTAGAGATTTCTGTATTTTATATATATAATTCATCTCAATCACCCAGTTTTACATCTAAGTGCTTAGCCCATATTTTTATTACAATCCATAATTCTGAATTTTTTGGATTTCTAAGCATTGTAAACTATAAATATTCCGAATCACATAACTTTAAAGCAGTATCAAAAGTTTGAAAAACGTTGCTGACCTTTCGACTTTTGTAAGACTTGAAAGTTGAACATATAAAACTTCGATATAAACAAAGCAACTTGAAAATTTATCCTAGACACACATTTTATTCAAAAGAAAGAAAAACTGTAAAACTTTTACTTTATGGAATAAAAATTTGTAAAGATTTAAACTTTTAAATTCAACATGCCGAGTTTAAAAAACATTTTTCATTTAAGACAATTGTAAAGAATTCGGAAAATTTAAATTTAGTCGGAACAAAATAAAATTCAATAATACCTTCTTCCACATAATGTATAATGAATTGGTGTCTCATATCAATGTTTTGGATCTGGTCAAACTTGCTCAGATTCTTGAAAAAATTTGTGATAACTGGAACAACATCACAGTCAGAGATAAATGCAGCGGAATAAAGTAGATACACTCACAGTTTCTCATTTGTCCAGAAGCTAAATGCATTGAAGAACGAGTCCTAAACTGATATGTTTAGAAGTCGAAGTCCATATTAGTACGGGTTCTGAGCTAATTTACTCAGAAGCCATCTTTCTCTTACTCCCCCTTGACATTAGATGCCTGCAACTCAGAATTAATCTTTTGTTTTGGTACCCACTTGAATTTGGGTCCATATTTGTTAGTTGTAGTTCTAAAGGGAGAATATTTGTTAGATTTGACAAATAAAGCATGAGAAATATTATCAGAGAAATGAACATATTTATTAGTAGAAGACAAAGCATAATCATCTGAACTATAATTAGAAGAAGAATATGAGACATCTTTTGAAATTCGAATCATTTGCTTTATTGAGTATTTTGAAATTTTATTACAAACAACAAATGAATCACTTTTATAGATTTTGTCTACATATCTATCCTCATCAGTCGTAGATTCATCAGATGTCCGCTTGATCTTCCATATCTACCTTGTAGGAGTGCTCAAAGTCCTATATGAAATATTTGAATCAGAAGAATTAGAATTTTTGGAAATAACAATATATTGTTTCTTTGACTTCTTTGACCTTCTTCTTTTACGCTTTGGTTTATAATAATCATCATTTAGCGTAAAATATTCATCAAGAATTTTCGATTTAAGATTTGAGTCTGAAGAAACAATATTACCTAAGAAACCCAACTGATCAGACAATAATCCTGAACTTGCGTCAGAGTCAAAAAATTTGAGAAAAGTTTTCAGATTTTAGATATATTTTCGTTATTAGTGTTAGTAGCACAGATATCAAAATAATCATCAGATAATGAAGATTTAATAGGAGAAATGTCATTTAAACTGTTTCTGTTCTTCTTTGATTTATCGGGAAAATATTTGGCATTTTCGTGCGTGTAAACAAAAGAAAATTCCTTTTCCTTGTTGTTCATTATTTTCTCATTTTAGATATCTAAAACTTGCTTTTCATTTATCCAATCAATTTTAAATTGAGGAGCATATTTAGCAAGATTTAGATAATCGAATTTATATAAAGTGGAGGATTTTTCTATAGCATTCTTTAAACAATGAGGATTTTCAAAACCAAGACCCCATCTTTCCTTTATAGATTTATAACTCTTCGGTTTGTGCATAAATATTGTTTGATCAGTTTGATCCCTTCGATATAATTTTTCTTCCAACTCATTTATTTTATCTGAAAATTTATATTTTAATTTGGTCATTTCAGTCAAATAATCAAGATAAGTCATATTTGATTTTTCTAAATCACCCAATTTCTTTTGAAAGATTTCTTTTGTGTGATCCAAAATATATTTTTCGTCTTTGAAAGAAATTTGTAATTTATCAATCAAATTTGACTTTTCTGAATTTAATTGTTTTTCAGATAATAACTTTGAGCGAAGATCATGTAAAGAAGTTATAATGATGTTCATCTGTGAGGATATAAATTTGAAATCGAATTCAGAAGGTACCTCAGATTCATCAGTTGTGGAATCATCATCATCATGATCGCTTAGATCATCTCCGACGAAGCACATATGAGCAGTCTCCACATTATCAGCTTCGTTGTCGGAGTGATCTAGCCAAAATTCTTTTTCAGCTAGCAGAGCGGTTCCATTCTCTCTCTTTTCAGCTAGTTCAATTTTCTTCCGATAATATGCCGAATCCTGAAGTTTCTTCACTCGACACTCCTTAGCGATGTGACCCAGCTTTCCACAGTTGAAACAATCAACAACTTTCTTATGCTCGGGCAAGTTGACCTTAGACCCTGAAGTGAAGCGAAGGTTGTTGGAACCCGAACGAGGCTGGAACTTTTTGTTGTAGTGTTGAGAGAGAATAATCATTGCTTTCTATAGAGCTTCACCATCATCATCAGTTGCACCATCATAAGCATTCTCAGTCAATGCTTGTTCAGCTAGTTTGCTTGAGTGAAGTGCAACCGGGTCCACTGTCTTCTTATTCTTCTTGTTCAGCTAGTTTGCTTTAGTTTTCTTCTCCTTGACTATGCACTCATCTGTCAGCAAAATCTCATACATCTCTTAGATTTGCATGGTAGAGATCCGGACATCATTCCTCAACCGGTGGCAAGATTTATTCCATTCCGGTTGAAGAGAATTGAGGAACTTCAGATTGGTCTCTAGCTCAGTCTTGATCACTTTAATCTTTCGCAGATCATTTATTATAGCACAGAACCTGTCAAAAACACTTTTCAGAGACTCACCGTCTTTGGCTTTGAACTCTTCAAAATTGTTCATAAAACGCGTATGACGAAGTTGTGTTGTAACAGTAGACCTAAGCATAATCTTCTCTAGTTGTGCCGACATTAGCATAGGATTGTTTTTATAACAGTCAATCCGGTTGTAGATAGAATTTGGCAAGGCTAGCATCAAATTAGCCTTTATATCACCATCGACTTTATATTGTAACGACTCATCGGGTGTGTACTCGACAGTAGGCTTTGATAACCCAGAAGCCAGAGTGGGTTTTTCAAAAGGTCCTTCACTTAGAATCTTCATCATGTCATCTCCGTTCTTTTGACGCTCGATGAAATTAAGAAACCGATCTTGCCATTGAGTAAACTCATTCTGATCAACCAGAACCGGAGGACGAGTTTCTGTGCCCAATGACATCATGATGTCATTCTTGTAAAACTGAGCTTGAAAAACAAACTTTGCAAAATGCATAGAGAAAAACTTCAGAAAAGCTAAGTCTGAAACAGAGAGGCTGACGCAAAATGAGATTTGCGCTAATAGTGACTGGTGCAAACTAGGTTTTGCGTGAACTGAAGATGGCGCAAACTTGTTTTGCGTGAAGCGTTGCTGGGACAAACTTAACTTTGTGCTAGACAAAGGTGGCGCAAACAGTACTTTGCGTGATATGTAGATGGCGCAAAATATTCTTTGCGTGAGATGTAGCTGTCGCAAACTTAACTTGCGCGATATGTATGTAACGCAAACTTTCCTTGCGAGTCAGATGGTGCAAATGTATCTTGGGCGAGTAAGAGGTGGCGCAAAACTGATTTGCGTGAGCTGTTAGTGACACAAACTTTCCTTTGTGCGAGATGCTTGTCGCGCAAAATTAACTTTGCGTGAAGAACTGAAACCCTGAACTTGATGAAATGAACTGGAGCAAAGCTTTGAAGAACTAGTGCAAAATTCTGATGAACTTGATGAACTCGCGCAAACTTTGGACGAACTCGCACAAACTTTTGATTCTGACGCAAAATATGTATGAACTAGCGCAAAGTTCAGATGAACTCACGCAAAAACTGGATCTAGCGCAAACCTTGAAAAATCACGAAAACCTTCTAATTTCGATTACAGAACCGAGTTCGATGAAATTTTCTTACACAGATATGTTCGAAAACAACTTTCTAACAATTCTGAATCAATCAATTCGATCAATTTTCGCAAAATCGTGAAATCAAGAAACTAACAGAACTTTCATCGAACTTTTCAGAAACCACTAATATCTCAAACTTGAAGATCAAAACCAGAATTTCTTGCAATTTGATGTGAATCAAAAGTATTCTAACTATGATTTTGAATCCAACAAACCATATTACAAAGAAATTCGTTCAGAAAATAGCAAGAAATTGACGAAAATACAGAAAACGAGATTTTCTTGATCGAAATCAAGAAAATCAATCAAATTTTCAGAATTGGATATGAAAACAGATTGAAAAACGATTCTCTCAAATCTCTCTGATTCAGATTAGGCTTTGATACCAATTGATAAAGCAATATCGTTCTAAATCCTAGAGAGAGAGAGTAGAGAGAGAGTTTGAAGCACAGAATATCTATGTATTCAAAGTATGCGTTAGAGTCTTACAAACAACAAAGCCACAAGGGACTTAAATACCCTTGGCCAATACCAGATATACAAGCACTCTAAACACAGTATTAGACCAAGCCTATAAATACAATGATTACTATAAAATCTGACTTAACACGAAAAATTGTTGTGTTGATTGTTTTGTACAATTCACAATAAATTTGTGATAATTTTGAATTTTTGTAAGATTTTGCTCATAATATTTCAAAGTCTGTAGTTGGATCGAACTTCGATTTGTAATTGGTTTTAGTTGAAATTGTCAACTAGAATTTTGTTTAGAAAGTGATTGAGGTCACATCTACAATTATTCAGAATCAAATTCTAAGATTTGAAGGAAATATGCCTGAATTTATGTTCTGAGTTCGACTTCTCGCAAGATTTGAAGAACTCGCAAGATTCATAGACGTCTTGCAAGTTCTTCGAGGTTGTCGCAAGATTCTAGAAGGTTGACGCAAGATTCTCACATTTTTTAAGTTTTTGGTGAAATTTTTCTATGTCTGAAACTCGCAAGAGTCGACATAAGACAAGTGAGAACTCGCATCAAGTAACATACGTCAAGTCTACTTGACACAAGTAACTACTTGCAACATGTCACTATTCATTTACTTCTCAGGTTCTTCGATATACGTCAACATGTCACTAAAACTCTGGTGCTTCAGCTTGCGACAAGTTAAGTTCTTGGGTCCCTCGGCTTGGGACAACTTTGAAACTTTGGTCCTTTGGTTTGCGAATAGTGAGCTTCTCGTGTTCAAGGGATTGCGAATAGCTACTTCTCGTGTCTTAAGGCTTGCGACAAATTTGTTCTTCAGTAGCCTGTAACAAGTTTGTCTCTTTGGTTTACGACAAGTTATTTTAAGTGAGTTGCGACAAGTTCAATTTTTGTTCAAAGTTTCTGATTTTTGTAAACGTCACAACAAGTGTTTATCAGTATAACTTCAAAAGATGCTCTCACGATTGTTACAAATGTAAAAGCACCAGTTCTTATAAAAGGTGAATACGAGAAATGGAAATATAAATTTCTGGATTTTATTGATCGTCATGAGAATGGTGATACATTACACAATCTTTGGATGAGGGTGTAATGAAGCCTATCACAGTAGAAGTACCAGATCTTGATTCTTCTAACAGTGAAGATGGTGATGAACCTAGAGAGCCAAAGACAAAAAAATTGATCTTGCTATTTCAATCTATTCAGCTGAACAAAAGACAAGATACAAAGCTGACAAGCAAGCTATATCTCTCTTGCTCCAAAGTATTCCAAATGACATCTACATTAAGATTGACAGTTACAACGCAACTGGAAAGAAGATGTAGGATCAATTGAAAAATATGATGATGGGTTCAAAGATTGGGAATCAGATGAAGGTTGCTAACTGCATCAACAACTATGAGGAGTTTAAAGCAAAGGAAGGAGAAAGCTTAGAAGCAACTTATGACATATTTGTTTCATTGTTAAATGAGCTGACCAAGAACAAAGTGAAGAAGAAACATGTTGAGAATAATATGAAATTTCTCAGCATTGTGTAACTTGAGTGGAAAATGTATACCAGGCAGATGAAACAGCTGAAGGATCTCAATGAAATTCCACTGCATGAAGTGTATGAAACTTTGAGGCAGAATAAAGAAGACGTTGAAGAGATCAGTGCTGAGAAGAAGAAAGTTGAGAAACCAGTACCTGATCCGGTTGCTTTAGTAGTGGAAAGGAAATATAAGAATAAAGTGAAGAAAAAGAAAAAAGTGGTTGTTTCTAAGTCTGATGAGATTGATAGTGCTGTTTCTGATTCAGATAATGGAGAAAACCTGAAGCAAGCTCTGATTCTACTGACTCGAGCATTTCAAATGAAATTTTACAAGAAGTCGGGGTCTAACATTCATAGATAATCATATGGACCGAGAAACTATGAGCACAAAGAGAGAATTGAAGGTAAGAGGTTTGATGGTAAGAGATTTGATGACTGGAAGTCTGATGAAAAGAACTTTGTGAATAGGTATGAACAGAAAAAGAGTGATGAGCCAATTAAATGTTATAACCGTGGAAAGAGTGGTCACTATGCTAAAGATTGCCGAAAGCCAAAATTTTGCAACTCAGATTACTACAAAAAACAAGAAGCTACTAGCTAAGCAGAAAAAAGCTAAAAAGGCACTAATGGTTGAGGATGACCACAGGCTCGATCAGATAGATTCATAAAGTGAGAAAGATGATATTGCTAGTGTATAGTTGTATCCAAGATCTATTGTAGAAAACTCAATGTATGTAAAGTCAAATATAGTCAAGTCTTGTATAAGTCAAAGTTGTTTACTTTGAGTGAAGATGGTCTTTGACCATGTATAAAGCATGTAGTAGCTTGAGTGTTTGTGTAAGCTAGTCATTGTGTTTTGTAAGAGTTCATTATACACATTGCAAGTGATATATACGACTGGTGGATTTTTCTCTATCTACTCTCTCTCTAGAACATGATCTAAATTGTCATATCTTGATTGTTTGTTTGAAGTTGTGACCTAACATTTGGTATCAGAACAAACCAAAACTATTCAGATGGATTGAATTACATTGATTTGATCAAATTCTTGATTTCACGAAGAACACGCAGAAAAGTTTTTTTAAAGTTACTGTTTCATCAATATTTTTGTGAAAAATCGGTTTTATTGCAAGAAAATAATTCCATAGTTTTCGATTTATGTTTTAGAACATTTCATGTTTTCATTTCAACTCGAAATTCGCATTGAATTGCATCCAATTTTGGACTTTTTTTATGGTTTTGGTTTGAAAAAGTTTAAACACTGTATTATTCGATTCACTGAACTTTTATTGTTTTTAATCAAAATCAGTGTTGTTGGTCCCGAAGGTGCTTAACAAATTTGTAGATGGGGGGGGGGGGTGAATACAAACACAAGTTTTTAAAGTTTAATAAATTCTTTATTAATAAATTCTTTATTGATAAATCAAACACAATTTACAAGTCTGTTGCGGATTAAGATTAAGTAGAACCTAATCTAAACAAACTTAAGAAACACTAAGATGGTTGCGCAAGAAGATAGAGAATGGGAGATTGGAGAGTATAGAAAACAAGGGTTTCTATCTTTTTAGAAAGATGAAGACACACTTTCAGATTGAGTGTTCATCTTTCTATTTATACCCAATGCATTAAATGCATGGCAGAGTACTTTACACGTGTCCTTCATTGATTGGCTGCATGGGTCTGACTTTAGGAGACATGCTTTCGGTCGTATCATGAACAATGTAGAGGACAGAGTTGTTGTACGAATTGTGGCAGAAGTTTGTTTGTTCTCACACAGTGTACTGGGTGTGCAAGGGAAAGACAAAAGAGACTTGAGGCATAAGCTAAGTGATCATCGATCGCTGAATATCTCTTCCTTCAGAGATACAAAGAAGTTCAGCTATCGCTGAAGCTTTTCCTCAGGTTTCTTCGCGTGTGTGTAGATTTTTCTCGCTTCACTGATATCCGCATCAGGTCAATAGTAGACTTGTCTTTGCTCAGCAGCTTCGTCTTCAATTCAACTATGAACATCTTTTCACGTGAAACTTGTCTTCAGGGCTTACGTTTGACTGTTTACATCAGAAACTATTAGCGTGTTGGATCCCAGATCTAATCTCGTAACAATGATATAAACAATAAGAGTAATGACAGCGGAAGCAATACAGTTTAATATCAAAGGAGATTCAAATATCACAGTTCATAAAGCAGATAAAGATAAACAAGATATTCTTAGAATAAAATGTTCAACTTATATTATCAGATATATATCTTCTAAAAGCACACTTGAACAATAAGGGGATGGTCCTATTTATAGGACCATAAAGTAAGCAGTGTACTTGCATGACAAAAAGAGCATGCTGAACAGTGACCTACTCTAGAAAGTAAATCTTATCACTAAGTGACGAGTCATCTGTTCATTAGAAAACTTGTGCATTCAGAGAGAATGTCTTCAGAGCTCTGACGTTGTCTTCAAAGCCTCTGATGAAGCTATCTCTGATGTAAGTTGCAATCTCTGATAAGTACTTCAGAGGCAGGTTTGTCCTCTGGTCTTCGTCCTCTGATGTCTTCTGAGTTGCACAGATAAGTACTTCAGAGGCAGGTTTGTCCTCTGAAGTCTTCGTCCTCTGAAGTCCTCAGTTGCAATCTGATAAGTACTTCAGAGGCAGGTTTGTCCTCTGAAGTCTTCGTCCTCTGAAGTCCTCTGAAATAGGACGGTTATTTTCAACACTTTAACAGATGATTTGGAGCTAACAATCTCCCCCTAAGTGTAGAAAATAAAAGATACAAAAATAACAGAGAATTGAATTTTAATCTAGAAAGCATAGAGGAGAAAATCATCCTCTTAAGTATTACTCCTTAAACATTTGGAAGTTTAATACAAAGTAATATCAAAAAAAAATAAAGAAACAGACTACAATTTGTCACTTGAACAGATTCTATGGAATTTCATGATCAGAGCTCTGAAGTTGATCATCGAGTCAATCTCTAAGTCAAGCTTTGCCAGTAAATCTGCTCTGTGCCTTTCTTCTTTTGCATGGATCAATTTCTTTATACCTCTCAAGGTTTCATCAGAATACTTCGACACTTCTGAAGCTAGAAAGATCTTCTTTTCTTGATTTACTCTGAAGACGAAACCCAGAGGTTCTGCAACGATTGATCCAGTCTTCTGTTCTTTAAGTTTGTCAAATGACTCCACAGGTTCAGTTACCTCCAGCTTCTCTTCCCCTAGGTTCAGAGCTATTTGAAAGTCACGTTTTGCTCGGTGTTTGACATAGGCCTCCATTGCCCGTCGGACTTCAACCATGCCCATCCTGATTTCCCTTCTTCCATGATCATACCTGGCAGAGCAATAGGCATATAGATGTGGTAAATCATATGGATTTAGATTTACGAGATCATTGTCATTGAACTCGTAAATCTTCTGATCAGATCGAGTTACCACATAATTCCTATAGATAATCTTGTTGTAAGCAAAGGTCTTTTCTGAGATTTTGTTGATTTTGATGATTGGATCATCAGAGAGGACCTGTGCTCTTGGTTTGGTTTTATCTCTGATAAATCTTCGCTCATAGTCTGGCATGTCCTCTCTGATTCTTGGATTCAGAGGAATGACTAGTGTGTCTGCCATGTTGAACTCACAGTAGATGTATCTGAAGTGGTCTTCTATGGAAGCTTCGGGATTTGATTCGAGGAATGTGGGAGGTTTATTGAACACTTTTGCTGGAAGACCGATGCTTGTTTTCTGAACAGGATTCTCTGAAGGAGCCTGTTCATCAACAACCATGGTTTCTGGTTCCTTCGTCTGTGGAGGATCTTCTTTTGAGGGTTCAGAGATGTAGCCATCTATCTCTGGTGATTCCCTTAGCTCTGACGTTGTTGAAGTATGATGTGGTTGAGCATTCTTGAAGACATATTCTTCGACATTAACTGCTTCAACTTCTTCTTCAATCTCTTTTCCAGAATCTGTTTTTTCTTCTTTTTCAGATTCTGATTCGTAAGCATCTCTCATCACATAAGTTGTTCTTTCTGGTGATGAGAATGCATCTTCTGATGTTGAGAAGTCTACGAGCTGTTCATCTTCTTCTTCGTCCAGAGCTCCAATAGTTTCTTGAGATGCAGCTGTGATTTGTTCAGCTGTGATTGGAACTATTGGAGCACCTGAAGTGGATGGTGCTAGAAAGATGACAGGTACTGGCGACTTTAGAGTGGCCTGAATATCTTCAGCAGAGGTGGAGGTTGAACGTCTCTCTGTTCCTTTCTCCTTGTGTTGGTTTAATTCAGAGGGGGTGGACTCCTTTTGTGTTTCAACAGGTTTTGGAGTAGGAGTCTTCTCCCCCTTATGAAGATCGGATGACCCCTGAGGTTGGTCATCTTCGTCATCAGAATCTTCATACCTAGCCTTCTTCCGCGCTTCCTCAGAGCATGCGACCTCTGGTTCCTTTCTCTTCAATACTCCCTCTGAAGATTTGACATTCTTCAGAAGGTCTTCAATCTTCTTGTTCTGCTGAGTGGTCTTGGAGACGAACTTGCTGGATATAGTCATTACATTGCTGGTGATCTTCTTGGAGAAGTTGGTCAGGTCAGCCTTTGTAATAAACTCTGTAGCAGGAGCAACAGTAGAGGTAGGGATCTTTGCAAGTACCTCTGCCAAAGAACGCAAGACTTCCTCTTTGAATTGAGAAAAGTCTGCATTTGTCGGAGTGGGGGCAGAGGTAGGTAGAATCGCCTGGAGGAGCTCTGTTTTCGAGTTCTGAATTTCCCTGGACAATACGGAGTCATTTTTTATGACCAAGCTTTCGAGAGCATCCAGTTTTTCGTTCTGATTGAGAACCGTCGTGCGCAGCTCAGAGACCTCTGAAGTGAGCTTTTCAACTTCAGAGTTAGAGGCAGAGGCCTCTGAGGTCTTCTCCATTTGAAGTTTTATCTCCTTCAGAGATTCTCTGATTTCATCACCAAAGATTTTGAACTCTTCTTTGGTAACGTAATCAGAGGGGGTAACCTTAGGATCAACACATGATTCTAGGTTTCCCTCGAGTTCAGAGGGGCCTTCTTTCGGAGGTGGTTTGATGTTTTCTCCGGAAGGACTTCCCATTAATCCTTGGGGACCCTTTTTCAAGGATTTCCCTATAATGGTTCCGATTGGTCCCTGATCATCAGAGTCAGAATCTGATGATGAGAACCGAATGTGTATTGAAACCTTGCTGTCCAGGCTAAGGATTCCTTGTGCAAGAAGGTCGTGCCATTCTTTTTCTGACAGGCAATGCTTACGTTCTAAGGGACGGTCCAACTTAGTTTGAGCCACAAAGGCATCATGTGTAGGTAGAGGTGACATACTCTGGGGTGATTGAGTATTTTTATCTTGGTCCAAGTCCTTTTGGGAGGACTTAGCCGTATCAGAGGTTTCCCCTCTGGTGCATGCTTCAGAGGCAGAAACAGATGCCTCTGAGCGGTTAGGATGGGTAGGGTTCGAGGTGTGCACCTCTGTTTCAATGTCCATTGATGCTGGACCACCTTGGACAGTAAATTTGGTTGCACTGGGATTTGGGCTTTGGATTCTCTCATTTGTGTCGTCAAGGACATCTTTTTCTACCTCACCGCCCTCAGATTCTAAGTTTAGAAACTCACCCTCTGGAATTCTCTCTTCCTCACTTTCCTCTGCTCTGATAGAGATATTCTCTTCGTCAGAGGGAGGGTTCTCATGTTCTCTCTTCCTCACCCTCTCAGAGCCACCCTCTGGTTGCGCTCTGTTAATGTTTTGAGCAGTATCAGAGATATCACTCTCTGATTCAGGCTCAGGCTCAGAACCTAAGTGTGTTGGGGATCCCATCATCGGTTCTGATGATTGGGCAACACGACTAAGTAGGAGATGGGTAGGAGAGTCAGTAGGAATTACCTCAATCATGGTGTGTGGGAATCGTCGGTCATGTGGATAAGGAGGAACCTCTGTTGCTTTGAATGAGTTCATCATAAACAGAGGTGTCATTGGTCCCTCCTCAGTGATGGAGAATTTCTCCATTGCTCGTTGAATGACCACAGAGATGAATCGAGGAAACAGTACCGATATTGGTTGTTTTCCTTTGGCCAAGTCCTTGTTCTTCTTGTCCACCGCCGTTAGCATCTCACAGAAGAGAATGTGAGCCATATTGATGCTTCTGTTGAAAAAGAGAGCATACATTATGGCTATTATCGCTGGATGAGTCTGATCCTGACTTCCAATCTTGCAGGTTATTGTTCGGTTGAGAACACTGAACATAAAATTCCATTTGGGAGGCAGGTACTGACGTCTGAATTGACTTAGGCGTGTTATTTCTTTGTTGTAGCCCAAGTGGTGGAGGAACTGAAGAAGGACTTCTTGACTTGGTAGTTTCTCAAAAGCATATATTTGAAGATCAGTTGTCGTGAGGAGGTTGAATCGACGAGTCAGGGTTTGTGGGGTTATTCTTATTGTCAGGCTTTGTTCTCCTAGGTCAATGTGCCCAACCAGTCCTTTCTTTTCATCGTCGTATTCACTTGAATACCACCATTGTTGGACAAAGCGAAGGGGAATATCTGAGGCATGTTTGGTTAGAACATCATTGAGTTCGCAGTTGGTAAAAAAGTCGAGGATTGGGCGAAACTGTTCATCGTATTTTGATGGGGTGACGTCCAGAAAGTAGTTGTTTCCTTTGACTGGAACATCGAACTGTACCATATTCAAGCTTGGAGCAAGTTTGCTTGAGTTATCTGAAGTTTGGGAAAGAGCCGCCATTGTTGCAGGTTGATAAAGATGAAAGCTTAGAGAGATTTGGGATTTTGGATTTTGAGAGCGTAAAGGATAAAAAAAAGGAAACAGGGTTTTTATAGACAAAGGGTAGAGGGAGAGGTTATGGAAACGGCGAATGAGAGTCCTAATGTCAGAAAGGACGTTCCATCATCCCCTAATTAATAGGTGACACGTTTAGGTATGTAGGGGAGAGCCGCTTTGTGTCAGAAAACCGCCAGTTGGGTTTAAAAAGAAACGAAT
Source organism: Arctium minus (assembly GCA_954870635.1). Taxonomy (NCBI): domain Eukaryota; kingdom Viridiplantae; phylum Streptophyta; class Magnoliopsida; order Asterales; family Asteraceae; genus Arctium; species Arctium minus. The sequence continues at coordinate 112,659,239 of OX941080.1, read as the reverse complement.
GGTTATCCAAAAAGATTTATTATTTAATCGAATTTCCTGGAATATTCGTTTAATGAGAAAAGATCAGAAGCTCTGATATAAATATCAGAGAAGATCAGAGGCTTTGATATAAATATCAGACAAGATCAGAGGCTCTGATATAAATATCAGAGACAAGATCAGAGGCTCTGATATAAATATGACAAGATCAGAGGCTCTGATATAAATATCAGACAAGATCAGAGGCTCTAATATAAATATCAGAGACTTGATCAGAGGCTCTGATATAAATATCAGAGACAAGATCAGAGGCTCTGATATAAATATCAGAAGACTTGATCAGAGGCTCTGATATAAATATCAGAGACTTTTCTTCCCCTTGAAAAGCTGAAAGGGTCTTTGTCTCCCCCTTGACCAAAGAAAGAAGTCTTTGATGTTCTCCCCCTTGACACATGCTTGGAGAAAACAAGTGATTTTTACCATTGGTGAAAAAGTCCAGAGGCTCTGATTGAAAGGACCAGAGACTCTGAAGTTTTCTTGTGTTGACATGCTTGGTTCAGAGTCTCTGATAATTGATCAGAGACTGAGTTTACCAATTTTTTGTTAGGTAGACATATTCAACATTCCCAACTTGCTAACTAAAAAATTGAACCTTCGTTCATCTAAAGCTTTTGTGAAAATATCAGCAAGTTGTAGTTCAGTTGGTACAAAATACATCTCTATTGTTCCCTTTTCAACATGATCTTTTAGAAAGTGGTACCTTACATCGATGTGCTTGGTTTTGGAGTGTTGTACTGGATTGGCAGAGATGGCTATGACACTTTTTGAATCACAGAGAATTGGAATGCTTTCAATTTGTTGGCCATAATCACTGAGCTGAGTTTTCATCCATATTACTTGTGAGAAGCAACTAGCAGCAGCAACATATTCGGCCTCTGCTGTTGAAGTTGAAACACAGTTTTGCTTCTTGGATGACCAACTTACCAGCTTATTGCCCAATAACTGACAGCATCCTGAGGTACTTTTTCTGTCAAGCTTACATCCGGCATGATCTGCATCAGTGTAAGCTGTTAGATCAAAACTAGAAAGATTTGGATACCAGAGGCCTAATGAGTGTGACCCTCTGAGGTATCTGAAAATTCTCTTGACAGCAGATAAATGAGATTCTTTTGGATTTGCTTGATATCTAGCACAAAGACATGTTGCAAACATTATGTCAGGCCTACTTGCAGTTAAGTATAATAGTGAACCTATCATACCTCTGTAGGTTTTTATATCCACAGATTCTCCTGAAGGATCAGAGTCAAGTTTGACTCCAGTGGATAGAGGAGTTCTCATCGAAGTTGAATCATTGAGTTTGTATTTTTGCAAAATTTCAGAGACATACTTAGATTGACTTATGAATGTACCTTCTGAAGTTTGTTTTACTTGTAAGCCCAGAAAGAAAGTTAATTCTCCCATGAGGCTCATCTCAAATTCACTCTTCATCAACTCTGAGAACTTGTCACAATACTTTTGATTTGTAGAGCCAAATATAATGTCATCAACATAAATTTGTACTAAAAGCATCTCATTCTTGTACCTTTTGATGAATAAGGTAGTATCAATTGTGCCTTTTTCAAATCCATTTTGAGTTAGAAAGGTAGACAGAGTTTCATACCAGGCTCTTGGAGCTTGTTTAAGTCCATACAGAGCTTTATCCAAATAATAAACATGATTAGGATACTCTGTACTTTCAAATCCAGGTGGTTGCTGGACATAAACTTCTTCATTTAATTTACCATGAAGAAAGGCAGATTTAACATCCATTTGATAAACTTTGAATCCTTTGTGTGCAGCATAGGCTAAGAAGATTCTGATTGCTTCTAGCCTAGCTACAGGTGCAAAGGTTTCATCATAATCAATGCCTTCTTCCTGGCAATATCCTTTTGCAACCAACCTGGCTTTGTTTCTGATTATTATTCCATCCTCATCCTTTTTGTTTCTGAAAACCCATTTCGTTCCAATTGCAAATTTTCCTTTGGGAAGGGGAACTAGGGTCCAGACTTTGTTTTTTACAAACTCTTGAAGTTCATCCTGCATTGCAAAAATCCAATGAGGATCTTCAAGAGCTTCTTTTACCTTCTTTGGTTCAATAATGCTCAAAAAGTTTTCATAGAAGCATTCATTGATGGTGGCAGATCTTGTTTTAACTCCTTCGGATGAGGATCCAATTATTTGAGCAATTGGATGATCTTTTGTCCATCTTGTAACTGGAGCATAAATTTGGGGTGGAGTTTGAGCTTCAGAGTCTCTGACAGTTGGTGACACCTCTGTTGTATTGTTCAGAGGCTCTGTTGGTGATGCCTCTGTTGTACTGTTCAGAGGCTCTGAGTTTTGTTCCGGAGATGCAGATTTTTGTTCATCATTTGGTTCTGGAGTTGCTTCAGATACTTCTTGATCATTTTCTGATTCACTTTGCTGATCTGTATTTGGTGAAACAGAAGGTGTTGGTTCAGAGGGCCCTGAAAGGGTTGTACCTGTTTCTTGAGGTTCTTCTGAATTCTCTCTTTGTCTCTCTCTGAAGATAACTTCAGAGAGATCTTCATCATCAAAGAAATCTTCAAATATTTTGTTTAATTCAGATTCCCTTGATGATTCAAAGATTGGTGATGAACTTTCTTGTTGTTCAGAGCTTTTATTGTCGTCAAAAGTGATATTGATGCTTTCTTGGATAGTTCTTGTTCTAAGATTGAACACTCTAAACGCTTTTGAGGCTAATGAATATCCAATGAATTTTCCCTCATCAGCTTTCTTGTCAAACTTTCCAAGATATTCTCTATCTTTCAGAATATAACACCTGCATCCAAAAACATGAAAATATTTAATATTAGGTTTCCTATTGTTAATGAGTTCATAGGATGTTTTCTGAAATCTCTTGACAATTGTAGCTCTATTCTGAGTGAAGCAGGCTGTTGCTACTGCTTCCGCCCAAAAATTTGTTGAAAGATCAGATTCAACAAGCATTGTTCTGGCAGCTTCAACAAGTGTTCTGTTTTTCCTTTCAACTACTCCATTTTGTTGAGGAGTTCTTGCTGCAGAGAAGTTAGGGGTAATGCCTTCTTCTGATAGATAAGAATTGATTTTGGCATTTCTGAACTCTGTTCCATTATCACTTCTTAGTTTCTGAACTTTGCTGCTGAATAGAACCTGTAATCTTTTTAACAACCTTATTAATATGTCAGGTACATCAGATTTAGCTCTAATGAATTCTATCCATGTGTATCTGGAAAATTCATCAATCAGAACCAGAATGTATTTCTTACCTGCTAGACTCTGTACAGAGATAGGACCACAGAGGTCCACATGAAGCATGTGCAGAGGTCTAGGACAGTTGTTTTCACTTTTGGTTTTATGGGAAGATCTTTTCATTTTTCCCATCTCACAAGCAGAACAAAGATGATCTTTGTTAAACTTTAGAGATGGTAATCCCTTAACCAAATTAAGTTTAACTAACTTATCAAGTGAGGAAAAGTTTAGATGTGAAAACTTTTTATGCCAGAGCCATATTTCCTCACTATTCAGAGATACAAGACAAAGTTTCTCTGAATCAGTGTTTGTGATTTTGGTAAAGTTCATTCTGTAGAGGTTACCTTTTCTGTCTGCTCTTAGCATTTCTTGACCTGATTTTGAGTGAAGAAGTGAACAATATTTTCTTTGAAATTTCACATCAAAACCATGATCACAAAGTTGACTTATGCTTATCAGATTGTGTTTTAATCCATCCACATAAGCAACCTTTGATACTGAAACATTTCCTCTTGATAACTCACCATATCCTTTAATCTGTCCTTGCTTGTTGTCTCCAAAAGTAACTGCTCCTCCAGATTTTGCTTTAAATGAGGATAACAGTTCTGTATCTCCAGTCATATGCCTTGAACATCCAGAATCTAGGTACCATATTGGCATTGACTGTTTCTGCAAGACAGATTATTGTTTCTTAGGTACCCACCTCATTATGGGTCCTTTTGTGTTAGACTTTGATGGATTTGAATGACTTTTTGGCATCTCATCTTTTGATGTCTTGCCTTTACGTGTCTGCTTTTGAGATTTTGTCTCTGAGATATTTTTCAGAGATTGATTCAAAAGGCAGTGTGATCCTATAAAATGATTCTTCAGTTTCATCAGGAGATAAATGCAGTTACAATTAATAGAACAAGAAGAAGTAGGAGCAAAGTTTTTTTTTTATTAAAAGCATTTGTTACATTTTGACTTCTTTTGAAACTAGCACTAGGAATATTACATTTATCCCTAACTACTTCTTTTCTTTTTGCTTGAAAGACAGTCTTCTTTTCAAGTTGCTTTTTCTTGTTCAAAAACATCTTCTTTTCTTTGCTGCTTACTGCACAGACAGGATCAATATTATTAGTTTTTGTCCATTTGCCCTTTTGTTCAGGAGAGAATTTTATTGTTTTATAGGTGTAAGAGCCAGAAGTGTTTGTTTTATTCTTTGCCTTTTCTTGCAACTCTTTTTCAAGTTCCAGAGATGTTTTTGCTTGTAAACACATATTTGCAAAATCAGGACTTATTGGTATTCTGGTTTTGGTTTTCAATACTGAAATTGGAACATTCAAAATACCAGAGCCAACAGTTTCTATCTTTTTGTGAATTACATTCCCTGGTTTACAAAAAATCTGTTCATCAATCTCTAAATCAAATTCTGAATCAGAGTCAAGAAAGTCTCTCTTAGATTTGATAGAGATATCTACCTCTACTGGTTTTTTAATTTCTTTTGATCTAGAGACTTTGATGATCCGTTTCATGCTTTCTTTTCTTTTTAAGTCCTCCATGACATTTTCTTTCCATATCCTTTGAACATCATCTTCAAACGTGGTTCTGATGTTTTCATCTGACTTTGGTGAATACAGAGGAGCATTTGGATTAAGTGAACTCTGAGATTCATTTTCAGAAGTACTTGTATCAGAGGTACTTGGTTCAAATGTCTCTGATTCACTTGAGATGAAGGCATCAAATCTGAAAATTTCTTTGGGATCATAGCTTTGAGGTTTTGTAAAGAGTACTTCTGAAGTTTCTTCTTTTACCTGTAACACAGACTCTTGAATGTCTTTTACTTTAGAGTACGTAGTATTTTTGAAATTCAAAGCTCTTGCTTTTGATCCCTCTGATGTTTTCATTCTTTTGAAATTATTCAGAGATGGACTTTCAAATCTTTGGACCTTTCCCATACAGAAAGTGGAAGAAAGTGAAGTTTTCTCCAATCCATTGAATGAATTCAACTCATTGAATCCTAGTCCTTGAGAGTCCATTTGTGATTTTATTTTGTCAAAGACACTTTGTGCATTAACATAGCTTTTGATTTGAAGATTTTTTCTATCTAGAGATTGATGTAAGATTTCTCTTTCCTTTTGAAAAAATTTGGTTAAGGCAATAGAATTGAGCCTTTCATACTCAGATTTCTTTACTTCTTCTTCTTTTCCTTTTAAAACTTTCTCTATTTCTCTTATTTCTTCTGAAAATGATTTTTCTTTTTGCTTGAAGGTTTCTTCAAGTTTAGTTTTTTCAAGAAAAATATCTTTCTTTTCTGATTCCAGAAGATTCTTTTCTCTTTTGTAAAAGATGAGCTCTTTTGTTGCTTGCTCTCTTTTCTGTTTTTCTTCAACAAATTTTTGCTCTAAATCCTGAAGTTCATTAATTAGTTTAAAAGCATCTATTTCAGGATCATTGTCAGAGGTGTAAAGAGAGTTTACCTTTTCAGAGTTGTCTTCGGATGCTTCATCAGTTTGATTTCCATCTGAAAAAGCCATACCACAGAGATTGGTAGGCTCTTCCTCACCATCACTTGTCGAGTCAGATAGCCAGTCTTCCATTTCTGCTACAAGAACTCTTTCTTTTACATTGTATTTGTATTTGTTCTTGTAGTAATCTTGATCTTTGACAAGTTTTCCTCTGCAGTTTGCAGAGAAGTGGCCTGGTTTTCCACATCTGAAGCATCTTCCATCATTTTGATTTGTTGGAAGAGTGGAAGTACTTGTCCCTGGCTTCTGTTCTTGAGGTTTGAAGTATCTCTGTGGTTGTGGATACCTTGGTTGGAATGGTTGTTGTGGTCTTGTTTGTTGTGTTGCATCATCATGATTGAAGTTTACACCCTTTTTATCACTATATGGAGTGAATCTGGGTTCTTGTTGAAATCTTCTTTCCGGATTTCTTCTTTCTTCATTCTCTCTCTTTCCTTCAAATACCTTCTTACCAAATTTCTTGTTAAATTGATGAGTGATTAATGCAAGAGATTTGGCAAAGGCATTGATATCTTCATCTGAGTCTGAATCTGAATGAGTTTCTTTTGCCATCAAGACCTTTTTGGATCTTCTTTTTGTTTCCAAACATTTTTGTGACTCTTCACAGTTATTTTCTTTTGATATTTGTTTTGAAACAAGCGCAAGGGGTCCACCCAAAGAGGTTTTTGATTTTTGCTTCATAACTTCTTTTTCATGTGCAACAAGAGTACCATAAATGTCAGTTAATGACCATGACTCAAGATCTTGATTAGCCTGTATAGACATGGACAGTTGTGACCATTCTTCATTCAAGCTTTTCAAAAAAAGAACATTGTTTTCCTCTTTTGTTCTCATTACTCCAAACTTTCTGCATTTGTTTATTAGAATGTTGAATCTTGAGTAAGTTTCGTGTAATGTTTCTTCTGGTAGAGCATGAAAATCATGATATTCATTGATGCATAGATTTCTTCTATTTTTCTGGGTTTGTAGGCCACCTTCAAGTTGATTTAACAACTGATCCCATATCTCTTTTGCAGTTTTACAAGAATCAAGTTCTTGAAAGATATCATTGGGAATGGCCATTATGAGTAATCTAACAGCTTTTGAGTCATTATCCATCATATTATTTTCTTCATCAGTGAAGTTTGTGGTTTTCTTTTCATAATATGCAGGTATTTCGGCAGTATCTGCTGTTGCAGGAACTCTTGGCACCAACACCATTGGAATGTGAGGTCCAATGTTCACAGATCTGAAAAGATCCCTGTCCATACCTTCTAGGAAATTTACCATCCTTATTTTCCATTGGGGATATTCATCCCTTAAAAGTGTAGGAGGTTTTGTTAATGACCCAGCTGTATAAATGGCACTTATGCTTGAGTTTGCCATTTGTAAAAATGAAGATTTGAAGAACTGATGTTTTTTTTTTTTTTTTGTAATGAACTGAGATTTACTATCAAATCTAGAGCATATGATATTCTTTAATAAACTGGGTTTATATGAACATGCACAGATAATGAAAGTTTAGAATCAATGAGATGTAAATCTATCCGAGTATGCAGATATGATCTTTCTTTGTTTAGAAACAAAGGAAGCTCTGATACCAATTGTTAGATCCCAATACAGACAGACAATTGAAGATACTCCATAGAAATGTAAAGATAAGATGAAAATTAAGAACATAATAATCAAGAACTTATCTCATATACGTTGATTCATTGATGGAGGGGAAAATGGAAAGAACACCACACTAAACATTAAGCGACTCTCATGGAAAACCTAGTCTGTGTGTAATCTGTGTTCTCTCCCAAAACCTAAAAAGACCAAATGAGCCATGTGCACCTATTAATAGGGCCCATTTACAATAAAAAGGCTCAAGCCCATACAAGTAATTAAAAAGCCCAAAATACAATTCTTTAAAAAACATTCAATTAAATTGGGGGCTAATTTAATCTAACAATCTCCCCCTAATGTTTTATAAAGAAAGCATCATCATATAGTCTCCCCCTTGGTTTCTTTAGAAGCTTTCGTGTGCCGTTCTTCGTGTCTTCAAAGCATCATAAGCTCCCCCTCAAATGTAGGCTCATATTCTTGAAAGACTTAGACGAATTATCCCAATTTGTCCAGCTTTCATGTCTCAACTTCACCGCTATTTTGGACCATTAAGGAGTCTGATTGAGAGAAAACATAAAACATGTGCATTGAACTTCAGCCTCTTATATTTCCAACGAGCTTTGATTCATCCATTTTGGATGAAAAATGAGTGAGTTGTGCAAGTTTTCCCACAGCTGCGCATAACGGTCGTCAAAACAGAAAATTTGACTCTTAAGATCCTGTTGAGTAAGCGTTCAACACCGAGCCTTAAACTTGAATAACGGAGGAGGGAGTGACAAACAATGTGTCACATATGTAGCTTGAAACCATGAAGAGCCGACGAAAGAACACCGTTCTTGAAAGCGGAAAGAGCATGAGTGAAATGCAATGCTTTCGGTCCAGTACCCTAACGCAGACTTCGACACTGATTCTTCAGGAGAATCTGTGGATATAAAAACCTACAGAGGTATGATAGGTTCACTATTATACTTAACTGCAAGTAGGCCTGACATAATGTTTGCAACATGTCTTTGTGCTGGATATCAAGCAAATCCAAAAGAATCTCATTTATCTGCTGTAAATCTATCCGAGTATGCAGATATGATCTTTCTTTGTTTAGAAACAAAGGAAGCTCTAATACCAATTGTTGGATCCCAGATCTAATCTCGTAACAATGATATAAACAATAAGAGTAATGACAGCGGAAGCAATACAGTTTAATATCAAAGGAGATTCAAATATCACAGTTCATAAAGCAGATAAAGATAAACAAGATATTCTTAGAATAAAATATTCAACTTATATTATCAGATATATATCTTCTAAAAGCACACTTGAACAATAAGGGGATGGTCCTATTTATAGGACCATAAAGTAAGCAGTGTACTTGCATGACAAAAAGAGCATGCTGAACAGTGACCTACTCTAGAAAGTAAATCTTATCACTAAGTGACGAGTCATCTGTTCATTAGAAAACTTGTGCATTCAGAGAGAATGTCTTCAGAGCTCTGACGTTGTCTTCAGAGCCTCTGATGAAGCTATCTCTGATGTAAGTTGCAATCTCTGATAAGTACTTCAGAGGCAGGTTTGTCCTCTGGTCTTCGTCCTCTGATGTCTTCTGAGTTGCACTGATAAGTACTTCAGAGGCAGGTTTGTCCTCTGAAGTCTTCGTCCTCTGAAGTCCTCAGTTGCAATCTGATAAGTACTTCAGAGGCAGGTTTGTCCTCTGAAGTCTTCGTCCTCTGAAGTCCTCTGAAATAGGACGGTTATTTTCAACACTTTAACAGATGATTTGGAGCTAACACAGCGATACTGAACATACTCAATATTTAATAGCTGATAGTGAAACACTAATACATATGAATGTTTACAAGAAAGATCATCAGTGATAACTGAACAGACTTAGTCTGATCGCTGACGATGATACACTAATACATATTTATTAAACGTAATTTTCACTAAGTGTAGAAAAGGGTCTTTATCAAATCACTGAGAGAGCATGGATCAACAATCTCCACCTATTTGATAATCACAAAGTAACTGTAGAAAATTACTTTTTAATTCAATATAAGGAATAATCAGAACTCATAACATACATGTCCCAATTACTATTTTGAGGGATCTTTTACAGTACTGATAGGGTTAAGTACTTCATTGAAATTTTCATTAATTCAAAGAAAGAATTACAAGAGATGAAAATATAAAGTACAAGTGAAGAACTAACTACTGTAAGTCTAACTAATAGATTACAAGAAGTAAGACACTAATCTATCAACTATCTAGATAAGACTTTGGAATATTGATCATATAGTCAGGTATTTCTTCTCCTCTTTGGCTTTGATCTGATGATTCTTGATGAATGATTGATTTGATCGAATCAGCTGATGGAGAGAAATCACACCATAGACACAAAAGATCTTTGAGATGATTTAGAGAACAGATGGGAATCTCAGAGACTCTTTGAAATCTGAGTACCCCTTCATCATCTCTGAAGAAGATTACATGAGTATTGTTGAGTACTTGCCCAGGAATATATGGTCCACCAGGAGGCAAGGATAGGTCTAGAACTGAGAGATCAGAAGGAGGTTCGAACAATGCTTCCTTTGAAAGTTTGATAGAGGTGTCATTTCTGATAGCAGCGACATTTTCAGAGGAAGAAGAAGCAGGATTTCTTTTGATTTGCCTTGGCATAGGAGGAAGAGCAGATGGCACGTTTAAGACTACAGTGAATCTGTTAATGAGGGCGTCTAGGATGCCATCAACATGGCCTCTGTAGATTGACTTTGATTTCTTCAGCGCATGTTTGAACTCTAGCCATTCCATGTAGCCAAAACTCTCAAGCTTTGAAATGAACATTGCCTTTGAGATTGAATCCTCTCTAGTTATCTCCATGGTTACAGAAATTCGGTCCTTCTTCTTTTTCCAGAGATGACAACGGCTGTTATTTTCAGTGGGTCGGAGCGATAGTCAACTTTTTGCTTACACCATTCGACTAAGTTATCGCTGACCTATTGTTCTCTTGAGCGCTGCTCTTCAATTTCTTTTAAAAGTGTAGCTTGAAATTGCACTGGATTCTTCTTTAATCTTTTGTCTTTGACCTGAGAAGATTGAACCTTAAGAGCAAGAGTTGCATCTTGTTGACATTCAACAATCAACTTCTCAGCCCTGATGGATTCTTCTATCTCAGCTTCAGTAAGGAAGTCAATCTCATTTGATGATTGTTGAAGAGGGATTTTCAGCCATTGACTCTCCAGATGAGAGATCGTCTTTGTTCTTTTATTCAATTCTTCCTCTGACCAATAAGATGGTCTAGAGGGCCTTCCTGGATGGAACAGGGCTTCTTCTTCTTCTTCTTCTTCTTGTTCATCAATCTCACTGAATGAGAATGGGATTATTTGTTCTTCAGCTGTTGAAGCTAGGATTATTTGTAGTTTGGTTCCCTTAAGCAGGGGAGAGAATTGTCTAGACAAGAAGTGAAAAAGGAGTTAGTGTACATTTTGGAAAAAGAAAGATAAAGGCTAAGAAAGAGACAGGGGTGTGGTAGGTATAGAACGAGATGGGTACGATGGAAGGGCATACCTGAGAAGGATTCTCCCCCTCAGATCGTGAGACAATGTTCAGGTTTCCCTCGGTAGCTATACCCTTCTGCTTGCCTTGGGAAGGAGTACCTGAAGATGTTTCACCTCTCCCCATGCTTCTTTTGTAGCTTCTTTCGAAGCTATCGCTGAAGTGACATCAGCTGCTGAGAACCAAAGAGATTGGTCCTCCTCATCGTCGTCATCATCATCATCATCATCATCAGGTTGTTGCTCCTTCTCTTGATAATGAAGATCAAGATCATCATCATCTTCTTCGTCCTCTTCCTCTACTTCTTCAATTAGAATTTGACCGAGTGCAGAAGAGGGAGGGGCTTGGTCAGCAACCTTCTCCCCCTCAACATGAGAGGGAGGTTCTTCCGCCTGGACTTCAGCAGCAGCTTCCTCAACATTTTCTTCATTAAGTTCTTTCTCCCCCTCTTTGTCATTATCAGCAAAAGAGTTCAGCGGTTTGAGGTGAAACTTTTGCAATAGCCAGAGATCGGACTTCAGCCTCCAAATGCTCAAGACGGTCTTTGATGACAGGAATGTCTGAAGTAGCCTGATTAATGAATTCAACAACTATGTTCAGAGATGTACGATCATTCTCTATAAAAGAAGATGTGGGCGTTGGATCTGGTTCATTCAGCTTGGCGAGTACTTGCTGAAGGACCGTGGTGCAGGATTCAACCTTAATGGAAAGATCTCGAACATCATTGTTAAGGGCGCTCTATAGACCCTGGACAAGTTGGACTTGTTGATGAGTTCCAACAAGGTCTTCCTTGATCTTGACAATGTCCTCCTGAACAACCGTCATTTGAGATGAATCATCCTTGGAGGAGGTAGCAGTCAACCTTTTCAGCTCTTCACCAGCGAGATTCCCAACACTGGTGGATTCGTTGACAGAGGTGGTGAGAAATTCCACATTTTCAGTAAGGTTGTTGACATGAGTATCAACATTTGCCAAATTAGGACCTGCAAGTAAAGTTAGTGGATGAGCATAACATTGCTCAGGCTTATATGGAGAGATGGGAGGTGTGTATAGGATTTTAGGAGTACCTGAATTATTAAACATGTTGAAGAAGTGCAAATCTCCTTCAAATTTTTGATTATCAGGTCCTATGGGTGCAACTTGAGGATGTTGTGAAAGAGATGGAGGTTAGAGACCACATAAATAGTAGGAGGAGTAATGGGGATAGAAGAAATATGGATAGTGGAAATTACCTCAGGTGGTTGTTGAAGAACTGAGAAGATGGGGGTCGTCACAGGGACAGTGTCAGCGATTGTCATCACTGACATGGTTGTTGTAGTAGCTGTAGAGGTTGTGGAGGAGAGACCCACGAAACCATCCAAAGTAGTTTGTTGAGAAACTACTTCAGGAACATAACTCGAAGGGGCGATCTCCTTGGTATTTCTGGCCTTCTTAGAGGGACCAGGAAGAGCAGCTGATGGTGGTTTGATAGCGGTGGTAGCGACAGGGATAGCAGGAGAAGGAACCCCTTGCGTAGCCGCTGAAGTCGAAGAATGTAGAGAGAGACGGGTGCGTAGAGGTGACAGACTTACCTTGTTGGCGACCGACTTGAGCTCGAGTGATCGTTGACCAACTTTGGAAAAAGTACCATCGTGAGTAGTTGGGTACTTGTCAGCGTAGAGAAAGTGTAGGTACGCGCAGATAAAGCGTACATATGGGATCTTGGGATCCATCTCCGTCTTCTCTATCTTTGACTTAAGATCATCAAAGATAGCACCAGCGTAGTCGAAGTGTTTGCCAGCAATGACCGAGTAGCCCATCTGGAGCTGAACTTTGCTCGCCTGATCCAGGGAACCAATCTTCCCACTCATACTCTGAATTATGTGGGAGAAGATGTAGTTAAGTTGAGAAGGCATGTTTGCCTTTTGGATCTTGGTCAGGCATTTGTTGGGGATGGTGGAACGAGGCCTGTTATCCCAACAGTATTCCATATCATCCAAGAATTGGATGACCTCAGCGTCAGTGGGGAGTGCATCAAATCCCACTTTGGTCTTCTCAGGGAATCGAAGTGCCTTCCTGGGACCAAAAGAAGTGCGGAGACTTGAACCCAGTTCAGTTGTGAAAGAGATGGCAGAGACCACTTCACCCTTTTTGTTAGAGATAGTGGTCTCATCAGTGGTGAACCAAAACTGTTGTAGAAGAGTATTGGAAGGTTTTGGGTCCACAGTGAGAGCGGAGGCCAAGCAAGACTGCTTTAGAAATGCAGTTGCATCCACCAAGTGTGGATATTTCTCAGCATCGAAGTCCAATTTGGCGAGATGGTTGTTCTTAGGGACCTAAAATTCAGAGATGGTGAACTTGACGTTCTTGGAAGCAATGAGCGATGCTTGGGCCATTTCTGAATATAGAAAGAAATAGATTGGAGAGAAAGGTTTAGAGTCCAAAAATAATTAAATTTTTACCAGTTTCTATATTTAGAAAGAAACATAGAATAAAACAAAGTTATTTTTAGAGTAAAACAGTGTTCTTTGTGAAAAAGAAAGAACATGTAGAAAACCAAAAGCTTTAGAGAAGGTAAAATCTAAAGAAAAGATTTTATTGTTTGAGAAAATAGTTTAAAATCCATGATAATGAAACAAGTAGGATTTTTAGAAGAAGTTAAGAATGAGATAATCAAAAACCTGTTGATCTTGAAGAGATGTAGTTTCGAAGACCGGAATGGATTTGTTTGCTTGAATGCCTTGGGAGAGTTTTCTTGCATTGAAAATTTGAAGAAAGCGTGAAAAAGATAAGAATGAAAAAGGCATTCTTTTTATATGAGGAGAGAGAGAGAGAGAGAATGAGAATGTGTGAGGCGGGAAAACAAATACTCATCATGACATGGACACGTCCTACGAAGTTGATTGGATAGAAGGGCAACGGACGAACGTGTCAGAGAAAAAGGCATGTCTTGGATTGTCGGTTCAAATGACGTCATAGGAGAGAGAAAAAAAACCTTTCATTTGGCCTTTTTGAAATTATCCCTAGAGAAAAGTCAGAGATAGGTTTTGTTTTTGAAAGAATCGCTGATAAAAAATTCAGAGATCGGTTTTCATTTCAAAGGATCACTGATGAGAAATATCAGTGATAGATTTTGTTTATCAAAAAGCTTTTAATCATTTGAAGAAAGATTAATGATTAAAGTTTTGATTTTGAAAAACGTCTTACTGAATGAATATTCAGTGATTGAGAGTGAGAGAACATACCTAAGAGTCAGAGATATTGTTCAGAGAGTTAGTGATAAAGAGGAACTTAGTATCACTGACATAATGCGTGAAAGATGAAGAGTCACTCTTCAAGATTTAGCATTCTAAGCTCACTGATGAGAAAGTTGAATCTTTTCTCATCAAGAGGTTTGGTGGATAAATCAACGAGCTGATAGTCAGTGGGGATAAAGTGAAGTTCAATATCACCATTCATCACATGATCTCTGATAAAATAATATCTGATCTCTACATGTTTTGTCTTTGAATGTAGCACTGGATTATTGGCTGTCGCAATAGCACTAGTGCTGTCGCAATAGATTGGAATATTTGATAGGTGAAGGTCATAGTCTAATAGTTGATTTATCATCCATAAGACTTGAGCACAACAACTTGCAGCAGCTATGTATTCAGCTTCAGCTATGGAAGTGGACACCGAATTTTGCTTTTTACTCGTCCAGCTTACCAGCTTTCTTCCCAGAAGTTGACATCCACCAGTGGTGCTCTTTCTATCAAGTTTACAACCTGCAAAATCACTATCGGAATATCCTATTAGATCGAACCCTGAGTCTTTGGGATACTAAAGACCGAGGTTAGGAGTTCCTTTGATATATATGAAGATTCGCTTGACAGCGATTAGATGAGATTCCTTGGTTTCAGACTGATAACGTGTACACAAACATGTAGAGTACATGATGTCAGGTCGGCTTGCTGTGAGATACAGCAGGGAGCCTATCATTCCTCTATAGGCAGTCACATTAACAAGTTTTCCAGCTGGATCCTTGTTTAATGTCAGAGGAGGTGCCATAAGAGTTTTCGTCACTAAAGTTTGAGTTAGATCAAACTTTTTCAGCATATCTTTAACATACTTACCTTGGTTGATAAAAGTACCTTTTTCAGTTTGTTTAATCTGAAGACCAAGAAAGTACGTTAACTCACCTATCATACTCATTTTTGTTTTATTTCTTCATTCTTTCAGCGAAACGAGTACACAGAGATGGGTTAATAGAACCAAATATTATGTCATCGACATATATTTGTACAAGAATAATATGACCTTTTCTCTTTCTGAAAAACAAGGTATTATCAATTTTACCACGTTCAAAATTTTCAGAGATAAGAAAGGATGAGAGAGTGTCATACCAAGCACAAGGGGCTTGTTTTAGACCATAGAGAGCCTTATCCAATTTATAAACATAATTTGGATGCTTAGGGTCAGAGAACCCTGGGGGCTGTTCCACATAGACTTCTTCATTCAACTTTCGATCTAGGAACGCTGATTTTACATCCATTTGATATATAATGAAGTATTTGTAAACTGCATAAGCTAATAAGAGTCGAATTGCTTCGAGCCTAGCTACAGGGGAAAAAGTTTCATCATAGTCTATGCATTCCTCTTGTCTGTATCCCTGAGTAACAAGTCTAGCCTTGTTGCGGGTTACAGTTCCATGTTCATCTAACTTGTTTCGAAACACCCATTTGGTGTCGATAACAGTTTTATCAGATGGTCTAGGAACGAGATTCCAAACTTTGTTACGAGTAAACTCAGTCAGCTCTTCTTGCATAGCGATGACCCATTTTGGATCTCCGAGGGCATCAATAGTCTTCTTTGGCTCTATTAAAGAAATAAAGTTGACAAAGAGGTAGATATTACCTGAACTTCGTCGAGTCTGAATACCTGAGTCAGGATAACCAAGAATTTGATTTATGGGATGATCTCTGGTCCATCGCTGAGCAGGATCATGATGGCTCACTTCAGGAGTTGGATCAACAATAGGAATGTTCACTAATGAAGAAGCTTGAGTTTCATCAGCGATTAACTGTTGAGAGTCAGACAGTCCATTGTTTTCAGAGAGGTTTTCAGACGAAGACGGATCTGATGGAGAGAGTGTATTTAGAGGCTCAACTGAAACCCATGAGATGGATTCAACGTTAGGGGGTATGATGTTTGGATCATCATCAACAGTTGGAGGATTTGTTTGTTGATGGTTATTGAAGAAGGGTTTCATTTCTATGTAATGAGAAAACATCCAAGCATTTAGCTCTTCATTGTCATCGATTGGTTTAGAGTTCGCTGAGCGAGTTTCATCAAAGGTGATATGAATTGTCTCTTCTACAGTTTGTCTTCTCTTGTTGAAAACTCTGTAGGCTTTGGAAATATAGGAATATCCAAGAAATATTCCATCATCAGCTTTTGGATCGAACTTTCCAAGTATATCTTTGTTGTTTAGAATGAAGCACTGACAACCAAAGATATGAAGAAAACTGATAAAGGGTTTTCTTCCATGAAATAGTTCATAAGTTGTCTTTCCAAATCGTTTTACTATCAGCGATCTGTTTTGAGTAAAGCATGCAGTGTTCACATCTTCAGCCCAAAATTGAGTACGGAGGTGAGAATCATTGAGCATTGATCTAGCAGCTTCAATGATAGTTCTGTTTCTTCTTTCAGCGACGCCGTTTTGCTGAGGCGTTCTTACTGAGGAAAAGTTGTGAGAAATTCCCTTGTTCTCAAAGAAATTGTTCAGAGAATTGTTTTTGAATTAAGTTCCATGATCACTTCCATCTTTTTAACAAAAGATAATAGTTCTTCTGGAGTATCACTCTTGCAGCGAAGAAAGATAACCCAGGTGTATCCCAAAAGCGCATAAATCATAAAATAGAATTCATTTAAGAGTATTCATCTACAATGACAAGTGTATATTTCTTTCCAGCAATGGATTAGATATTGACAGGTCCAAATAGATCCATATGAAAGAGTTGAAGAGGACTTGTCACTGAGGAAACTTATTTAGATTTGAAACAAGCTTTTGTCTGTTTTCCTTTTTCACATGCTGAACATTGAGATTCCTTAGCATATGAGTGCTGAGGAAGACTAGAAACCAATCCCTTAGTTGAGAGAGAATTCAGGGTTTTAGATGAGAAAGCCTTTTATGCTGTAGCTAGTTGACATCAGAAGAGGATTTAGAAAGAAAACATACGTTTTCAGTGGTAGTAGAGTCCATATCTATTACATAGACAATTTCCTTACGATAACCACTGAGAGCAAGTTTTCCATTCTCATTTACCACTGAACATGATTTCTTAGTAAAGCGAACTTCATAGTCATTGTCACATAGCTGACTGACAGTCAGAAGAATGTGCTTCAGTCCGTCTACGTAAGCGACTCTTCTGAAGGTAGTTATCCCATTGCTGAGGACACCAAAACCTCGGGTATATCCTTTTCCATTTCCACCAAAGGTCACTGAGGGACCTTTCTCTTCCTTGTATTCAATGAGCAGGTCTTTTTGTTCTATCATGTGAAGAGAGCATCCACTATCAAGATACCAGATACCCTTTGATCCCTGCAAACATAAGGAAGATTAAGCTTTGTTTGGTACCCACTTTTCAATAGGTCTTTTAGGGTTAGTGGAGATGGAAGGTTCAACAATCTTCATAGCAGATGAAGATTCAACTTTAGTGGTAAACTTCACTTTGGTTAATTTCTTAACCTTAGTGGTATTCTTCACCTTGGTCGATTTCTCAGCTTTGGTGACCTTCTCAGCCTTGGAGGCATTCATCTTCACTTTAGCTATTTTATCAGCTTTAGTGGCAGTTGGACATTTACTAGAAATATGGTCAGTAAACCCACAATGATAGCATTTTATATATTTGAAGGTGGTTTTAGGACCATGAGTAGTAGGATTTGAGAATTTGAGATGAGCAGGGCCAGCTCCAAGAATGCCTTTAGCATGAGATATGGGAGGAACTTTCATTTCTTCAGATCTCCTAGGCTTAAGATCAATCTTTAGCTTTGGAGGACAAATATCAAAGATTTCTGTCACAGAGCTAGAAGATCGATTTACTGGAAGTTTAGAAGGAACTTTCAGCTTTGCTTTCTTGGTAGCCTTCTGAGAATAGGAAATGGATTTTCCTTTATCTGCAGGCTTAGAGACTTTAGATATTTCCTCAGGGATGGGATTAGAAGAAGATGAAGAAGAGCACTGAAAATAAGAAGTGTTAGGGATAGAAGAGACAAACATTCCAAACTTAAGCATGGAGTTGTCTTCTTTAGGCTCATCCTGTGGTTTCCAAAAACCAAGACCAGTTCTATCACTGGCAGGGATCTGAGCACTTATAATCTCAGTTATCTTTGTTAAGGATTTGCACCATCCATCAACAGTAGCCTTTTCTGCTTTTAAAGCAGCGATGGCTTGTTCGCGTTCTATGCTGATGATTTCATTAACAATGACTTGATCTTTCAAACTCTCCTCTAAAAGAGTCAGTTCTTTGATCTTTTCATGACATTTCTGTAGTTCTTCAGTTAAATCAATGTTTTTGTTCTAGAGCATTGTATAGATCAATCGTCAGCACATCAATAGCGCGACTCCTCTCTATTTTAGATAGAGAGGGATTAGTAGAGATATATACCAGAGATGATATATAGCTCATGTAAGTTTCTAGAGATTCTTCCACTTCTTCTTTAATCTCGGCCATGAGACAAAGATTAGCGACTTCTTCTTCATCAGAACTTGATTCTTCTGATTCAGCCCAGTCATGTTCTTCAGCGATGAGACCCTTACCTTTTCGCTTAAAGTTTTTCAACTTTTGATATTTTTCTTTCAGTTTAAGGTATTTGTCATCGCTGGATCTTTTGGAGGTAGAATGTTTGAAGACTTTCTTTGACCTGCACACACTTGCAAAGTGTCCAATTTTTTCGTAGTTAAAGCAAGTAGTAGTAGCCTTATCAACAGGGGTTGATTTTGGTTTCTCAGTGAGAGAGAGAGAGACTTATTTCTTCGGAAATTGATCTTTCTTGCAAATCTCTTAAAAGAATTTGTCAAGAGTGCTAAGGACTCATCAAACTCTGAAAGATCGGTGTCTGATAGTTCCTTAGATTCAGAATCTAACTCTGTGATAATGAGAGTAGATCGCTGAGATAGAATTATCTCTGAAGAGACTAAAGCAATAGGAGTGCTTTTGGATTCTTTAGAATCTTTTACATGATTCTTTCTTCAAGAGATTTGAATGCTCATATTTGAGCAATATTCCATACAAGGTGCTGAGAGAAAGAGAATTTAAGTATTTTGTCAGCTTGAGAGATATTGAATAACTGTCCCAGCATTCAGGAAGACATTCTAAGAATTTTGTTAAGACCTCATAATTAGAATAGGTCCTACCCGCGGTTCTTAGATCAATGCTTAAGCAGTTAAACCTCTAGTGAACGTCAGAGAGAGATTCGTTCTCTCCAGCGATAAAACTTTCATACTGTCTTACCATGTTAATCATTCGAGTTTCTTGGATTTTATTGGTGCCTTCATATTGAACACAGATTGTTTCCCACATTTCTTTAGACGTTTTAAGATGCATGATGGAATGGAAAGCTTCATCAGGCAGACCCATATAGATAATGGTTTTTGCCTTTGCATCTAGTCCGACTTTCTTTTTGTCTTCATCACTCCACTGTCTTATCTTCTTAGAAGCATAGCGCTCAGGGACAGCAGGAGTGGTGGAAGTAGCGGGAATGACGCTTATGATAGTGAAAGGTTCATATGGTCCATGTGCTACGTAATCAGGTATAGTAGGGTCTACACCTTCTAGAAATAGCATCATTCGATTCTTCAAGAGAGCAAAGTTATCTCTCCTAAATCGAGGAGGTTTAGAAAGTGAACCATTATCATAGTAATTTGTGTTTGTGTTAAGTGCCATTTAGAATATCAAGGAAGAGAATATAGCAAGATCTTGTTTATTAGATTAATCAGTCTGCTCTAATACCACTTGTTGGTCCCGAAGGTGATTGTTGGGTCTGAAATATGCTAAGTCTGGATAGTGCTGCTAAGTATTGAAGATTACTAACCTTGAAGACATTAGTACTGCTACTTGAAGAAATTACTACTGCTAGTAGTATTAATACTGCTTGAAAGGTTAGTACTGCTAAAAGAATAGTTAGTACTGCTTGAAGAGTTAGTACTACAAGATGAAAGATACTACTGTTAGTATCTTAGTACTGCTGAAGATAAAGATACTGCTAGAAGATTAATGTTGCTTATGTTGATAAAGATGGCTTAAAGCGAAAGACCAGGAAGTTGAAGATAATCATGGAATGTATTATGAAGATTATTTTTATTTTAGTAATTATCTTGTAATCTGTTTTATATTTATAGTCTAGAAGTCTTAGAGATACATATGTATTGTTGTTTTAGAGAGAATTAGCCTCAAGATTGTTAGTAATCCTTTCATTAGAGAGTATTGAACATCTGTTGAGTCTGTTCAACAGATTGAGGATTTGGTTGTAATCATTAAGTTAATTCAATATAACTTGTGATTTAATTCATATACTGTTTCATTGATTATTGTTAAAGTGTTATTCCACAACTTCTTTAACAAAAGTTTCTGAGTGTTTATTTAAATTCTTGTTTTGAATTTCGATCCTGACAAGTGGTATCAGAGCAAAAGAACTCAGAAATCAACAATCATCATGGACGGATCACACGACAGTGTTCTTGTTTCAAAGGTTCCCATGCTTAAACCCAATGAGTTTGACATGTGGAAAATCAGGATCAGGCAGTATAATCTTCTTACAGACTACTCAATGTGGGACATCATTGAGAATGGTCCCTCCAATGTTGGAGAGATTGGAGCAGATGGCAAGAGACCTCCACCAAAGACTGATGGAGAAAGTGTCAGGATCGAAACTCAAACAAGAATTTAAATAACACACTCAAAAACTTATGTTAAAGAAGTTGCGGAAAAACACTTTAACAAATATCAATGGAACAGTATATAGAACTCAAATCACAAGTTTATATTGATTCAACTTGATGATTACACAAAACCTCAATCTGTTTAACAGGCTAAACAGACGTTCTATACTTCTCTATAGAAAGGATCTAAACTATTCTTAAGGTTAATTCTCTCTAAACAAAAACGTATGAATAATTATTTATCTATCAAAGACTTCTATACTATATATACAAGACTGAGTACAAGATAATTATCAAAATAAAATTGATCTTCAGCATCAATACCATAATTATCTTCAACCATATCTCCAACTCATCTTTACATTCAAGTCTTCTTTATCTTTAGAAGCAGCATTAACCTTCTTTTAGCAGTATTAAACATTGAGCAGCATAAACATACACAACGGTATTAATCCTTGAGCAGTACTAACCATGCTTGCAGTACTAACTCTCCAAACAGTACTAACTATTCAAGTAGCAGCACTAACTTTTCAAGCAGTATTAATTCTACTAGCAATATTAAAGTTACAAGCAATAGTAACACCTTTCAACTAGCAGTAGTATCCATTCTTTGCATATTCTGACGCAACAATCTCCCCCTAACTTAACTTTTCAGGATGAGAAGTTAAGTTCTTCAACTTAGTGTCTTCATGATGCTTTCAACACTTCAGCTCAATTGCCTAGATTTGGATCCAGTCGCAGACTTTGATTGATAATTCTTCTGACTATTATCCTGGCTATTTCTGAATCCTTTGAACATATAAGCTTTGCATTCAACATACCTTGCAACTTGAATTTGCTGTGATCATAAATCTTATCCACCAGGTAGTACTCATGATAAGCTTTGTCTATAGTGATGACATAGACTCCACACCTTTCAAACAACATCCAATTTTCTATTCTTTGGAATTTATTCTCCAGATGCAGATCTCTGACCACATGTTGAACTCTGCAAGGATCAAACATCATGCACAAGTACTCCATGGCTAGTTTTATTAAGCTCATTCCTGCTTTTGTCAATTCCTCTTCATACAAGCTCATTCCAACCTTAAACATTTCTTCTAGTTCTGATCTGGAACAGCTTCTGATGAATTTTCCCCAAGTAGAGTAAACCTCATACTTGTCTCCCATCCTTTTAATAGTGAAGTATTTATTCCTTTGATCTTCCAGGATATCCCAATGGATAATTTCAGGAGCTTGGACCAATATTGGGTCTGCTTGTACTGGATCTTTATCTGTTACTGTTATGTACAAGTCAAACTGCTCAGTTGATTGCTGATTGGACTGCTCTGGATTCTGCTCTGGCTCTGCTAAAGGTTCATCAATAGGTTCTGCTTCTGTTCTTTCTTCTTCAAATCTTGCTCTTTTTGCCTTTGGCTTGGTGGCAATGGTTTTCTTTCTTTTAATTACTCCCATTTGATGAGCCCAAGTCTCTTCTTTCTTTTCTTCTTTCTTTTCTTCTTTCTTTTCCTTGACAGGAGTTCCTTCTTCACTTTCTGGGAAGGGTTGTTGGATGTTGAGATCATGCCTCTCTTTCATCTTCCTTTCAGCTTCTTCCCTTTGAGTGGAGTCCCCTTTTAGTTTGGCCATCTCCTTCTGGTAGAGTTCTTCAAGCTTTCCAAAGGACATACTTGTAAACATTCCCTCAGGAACTCCAATAGCTCCTTTCAGGAAGTTTATCATTTTCCTTCTTTCTTGGTTTGCTAAGTATGTCTTGGAAAGTTGTCTTTGCTTTTGCACAACAGTTTTCTTTATTACTTTCTTAACACCAGTAGGCTTTAAACTCCTTTGATATTCTTCCTTCAACTTTTTGGCCATATCCAATGCAAGCTCTATATCTTTGGCAAATTGAATTTCTTCTTCCTTTTCCAGTTCTGCTTGTAACTTTTTAGCCACTTCTTCATCCAACTCAATATGTTTCTGTTTCTTCAATGGTTGCTCAGATTCAACCATCTTCTCCTTTCCCTTCTTCTTTGCATCATCCACACTTATCTTTTTCTTTTTCTGATCTGATCCCACTTCTTTGATTACCACTCCCTTAGCCTTTGGAGTAGCTTTGGGAGTGTCAAGCTTTGCCTTCACCAATGTTTCAGCAATTTCTATCTCTTCCCTGGATAAGTCTGTTTCTGCTGCTGGAGGAGTTTCTACTTCTGTTGTAGTTACTGTTGCTGGTGTGGTCTCTACTTCTTTTGCTTTTTCTGCTGCTTTGCTACTTTCTAATTTTGTACCCAACTCCCCCTTAAATACAGAACTTTGTTTCTCCCCTTCAGCTTGTCTCTCCCCCTTGTTGAAAGCATCTCCCCTTTTCTTTAAAACATACTGTTTTCTTCTCTTTTTTTGCACCAACCTCTGAACCATCTTCTTTAGTTTGGTAATCTGCACTTGTTGAGACAGTATTACCAGTTTCATCTCCTCTATATCTGCACCCTGTTTGATGACATCAAGATTGATATTTCCCATAGTTTCCATCAATTCATCATAGTTATACTTGTCCTCACCTCCTTTGGTTGACCACCCTTGAAGGATCCTTGGATCTTTTAGTAGAGGTCTTCTGCCTAGCAGAAGCAGCCCCTACCCCCTTGGTTTCTTGGCACCTGGGACCTTTGGATGATTGCTCACCCAAAGTTGCCGTAGGGAAGGTATTAGGCATGTTCACACTGTCCTGCTCTGCACTTTGTGCAAAGTCAGTAGTCTGAGCCTCACTGCCCACATGCTCAACCTGCTCCTTAGTGAGCACCTTCGTGGGGTAGGGAGACACCCCTGTGGTTTCCCTATCGATATTCTTTAATGGAGAATGCTCCATTAGAGGGCTTGAAGGCTGTAGGGGTGAAGGTACAAGAAGTGAAGGAACCTTCTTTACCTTTTTCCTTAGATAGATTTTGGTGATGGGGGAGGTGTGCTTTTCAATAGAAATCTGAGTAGGATTACTAGAAATGAGTGGTGTGGGTAGGTCATCATTTTGGTTGTCTAATGAGGACTTTGACACTGATGCCTCACCATGGGAATGTGACACACCCATCATTGTAGAGAACAATGGGGTGTCTTGGCCAGAAAAGTCCTTGGAGGGCCTTTTCATGTTTGAGAATATATTCCCTTTCGGAGGTTTTGGTACATACACCTCGTGAAAAGAGGGTAGATCCGTTAATTCCTTCAGTATAATCTCTTGTACAAACCTGGGTTACATGTAAAAGCTTTTGGATTTGGTATCCAGGTTTGACATAAAATCATTGAAAATCATTTGAGACAAATTGAACTTTCTAGAGGTAGCTAAGTCGACCAAAGCATAAGCTAAGGTACTGCTAAACTCACTCCATCTAGTTGTTTTTCTTGAAATGCAATGTTGGAAGGTATGAACAAAAAATCTCCACAGTGGTGAAAATCTGTTCTTGAAAAACCTGAATAGATCAGTGGGACCTTCATACCCCATATTACTAAGAGTTTGGAAGAGATCTTCCTTAGGTAAGGAGGTTATACCTGAGGCATCATCTAAGCATAGATAGATGCGAATACATTCCTCTGAGATGGTCAGGGGTTTATCACACACCCTGGTTTGAATGACCTGAGTCCCTTCTTCGGTATGAATGGTAGCATTGACCCAGAACTGTCTTTGATGTTCCACATAGATTGTGGGATTGACAGTGAGAGCATGGGCGATGTGTGAGGATTTGAGGAAATTCACTATGGCATGGAAACCTTCAACTTGCTTTAGTTTCTGCAACATGGCGAGCTCGTTATGTTCATCAAAGAATGCTCGTCCTGCCATCGTTCTAGATAATTCTAGCGTTCGAAACGTGAATGGGGTTGACACTGGTAAGCAAGAAATCGATAGAGAGAAGAAGAAGCAATGGAAGTTCAAAGAGCCGTTTGTATTTTGGCAGTCACAGAGGGTATTTATAGGTGGAGGGTTTCAGTTAGAAGCTGTACTAAGTACCATAGCAGTATTAACTAACTCGCAGTATTAACTCATATTAGCAGTAGTAACACATACTGGCAGTACTGACACGGACAAGCAGTATTAACACAGACTAGCAGTATTAACACATACCAGCAGTAGTAACCCTGATTAGCAGTATTAAATAAGTCAAGCAGTAGTAACTTTGTACTGGAAGTATAAACCACCTAGCAGTAGTAACCATACTTAAACATTTTTGAAAAATTATCATGAGTAATATAGCGAGCAGTATTAACTGATTTAGAAGTACCTAGTATCCATTTGAAGCAATCTGAAACACTGAAACACACAAGGTTAGTAGCACCATGCACAATACAATATGAGAAAGTAGACAGGAAGGAATCTATACAGGTACATAAGACATAAGACAATAGGCTTATTCAGAGTTTGTCATGCCCACACTTGTGACCAAAAATGTGAATCTACCCACATCAAGAGCTTTTGTGAATAGATCAGCAAATTGATTACTTGTATGGACTTTCACAACCTGAATTAGCTTCTTTTCATTACAGTCTCTGATAAAATGATACCTGATTTCTATATGCTTTGTTTTGGAGTGCTTGACTGCATTATTAACAATGCTAATAGCACTGTTGTTGTCTATGAAGACTGGAGTGTGAATAAAAGTCATACCATAGTCCAACATTTGATTCTGAATCCAGAGTACTTGAGAACAGCAGCTTGCAGCAGCTATGTACTATGCTTCTATTGTAGATGTGGACACTGTGGTTTGTTTCTTGCACTGCCATGATACTAGTCTTGCACCCAAAAACTGACATCCCCCTGAAGTTGACTTTATATCTAAATTTGCACCACCTAAGTCACTGTTTGAATAAGCAAGTAGGTCAAATGGTGAGTCATGAGGATACCAAAGACCTAATCTAGGTTGGACTTTGAGATATCTGAATATCCTCTTGACTGCTTGAAAGTGTGACTGCTTAGGCCTTACTTGAAATCTTGCACACACACAAACAGGAAACATGATATCTGGTCTTGAAGCAGTGAGATACATGAGGGAGCCAATCATGGATCTGTAGTGATGAACATCCACATCCTCCCCCTCAAGATCTGCAGTGATCTGTTTGTGTGTCTCCATGGGTGTGCTTGCAGGCTTTGAGTCTGAGAAACCAAATTTATTAAGAATGTCCTGCACATATTTGGATTGACTTATAAAAATCCCATCTTTCTTTTGCTTAACTTATAGCCCTAGGAAGAAGGTAAGTTCACCCATAGAACTCCTCTTGAATCTCTTCTTCATCAAATCTTCAAAATCTCTGCACATTTGATCTTTTGTGGATCCAAAGATAATATCATCCACATAGATTTGCACTATGATTCCTCTGAATGTCACCCATAGAACTCCTCTTGAATCTCTTCTTCCTCTGAATGAACAGAGTCTTGTCTATGATTCCTCTTTGAAAGCCATTTTCCAAGAGATAGGTAGACAGAGTGTCATACCATGCCCTTGGTGCTTGATGTAGCCCATAGAGTGCCTTCTTCAATTTGTATACTTTGTCAGGATAATTTGGATTCTCAAATCCTGGAGGCTGACAGACATACACTTATTCTTCAATTCTTCCATACAGAAAAGCACTCTTTACATCCATTTGGTAGACTTTGAATTTCATGAAAGAAGCATAGGCTAAAAATAGCCTGATTGCCTCGATCCTGGCCACTAGTGCAAATACTTCTTCATAATCAATACCCTCTTCTTGAGTGTACACTTGTGCCACTAGTCTGGCTTTGTTCTTTATTACTATTCCTCTCTCATCTTTCTTGTTCCTGAAGATCCATCTTGTGCCAATTGCTCTGTGTCCCTTTGGAAGATCCACTAGATCACATACATCCTACAGCACAAACTGCAGTAGCTCCTCTTGCATTGCTTCTATCCAGCTTGGATCCTTCATTGCATCAAATGCCTTTTTGGATTCAACCTATGATAGAAAGCAAGATAATAAACCTGATTGTAGATCTTTCAATCCCCCTAACTTGCTTTGTTGCCTTGTGATCATTGGAGAATTGATGTCACCAATCACTAATTGAGGAGGATGATTCTTCTGAGTTTTTGTAGCATTTACAGCCTTCTCATTAAGATTGACTTCAAGATTGGTGTCATTCTTTTCTGGAGAGCTTCCACCATACACTCAAGAATCATCATCTGTGTCTTCCTCTTCCAAAACTGGCATCTCAGGACCTTTCATTCCTGAATCTGAGGGTTGATCTTCCTTTTCACCTCTGTCCTCTTCATTCTGAGCTGGTTCAGTGTCCTTTGAATCTGAAGTATCTTTCTTATCTTGGTCACAGAATTCAACAGGATCAACAGTAGGTGTTGGGAACAGCACAAACTCTTGTCTTTGAACTTGTGCCTGTTCTGTCCATGTTCATGCATTATGCTCATTACTGAAACCCAAAGAATTAGTCAGTGAATCAATGTCAAATAGCCAATCAGGACCTGAACCAAGTTGATTTGATGTGTTCTCATTGCATTTGACATTGTCACTTTCCTCAATAATCCTAGAAGAGGTGTTAAAAACTCTGTAGGCCTTACTTTGAGATGAATAACCAACAAGAAACCCATCCTCAGCTTTGCTATCAAACTTTCCTAGATGAGTTTTGGAATTGAGAATTGTGCAAGGACGCCCAAAAGGTTTGAAAAATCCAATAAAAGGTTTCTTCTTTTTAAAAAGCTCATAGGGTGTCTTGTCTTGAGATTGTATTTATCTCTTTGAACTTATGAGAAGTTTTGTGCTGTTTGCCTTTAAGACATGCAACACAATGATCATCACATGAAAATACCTTTTATGGCAAACCTCTTACAAGGTTGTTTTTCACAAGTTTGTTCATTATTTTAAAGTTCATGTGACACATCCTTCTGTGCCAAAGAGATGATTCATCTACTAAAGCTTTTGAAAATAAACAATTTAAAGATGAATCAGAAGCTACACTCTTCAAGTGTAAGCAATAAACATTGTCCTTCCTAGGAGTTGTAAGTAGTATCATTCTTTCATCAACTACCTTGAACCCTTGAGCAAGGATAATACATTCAGTATCAGTGAATAATATGCTATGTTGCTTGTCACAAACCTGTGATACACTTAACAGGTTGTATCTTAATTGTTCAACATAGTATACATCCTCAAATATCATCTTACCTTTTGACACATTACCTTTTCCACTTATCTTACCACCTGCTGGATTATCACCAAAAGCAACATGTCCTCCATCAATTCTTTTGAAGTTTTGAAGGCAGGCCATGTTACCTGTCATGTGCCTGGAACAACCATTGTCAACATGCCAAATGCTCCTTCTCTTGAGCTGTTCGTTGCCCTACACATATAATAAAGTAGTTAGTTTTTAATAGGAACCCAAGCCAAGGTGGTCTTGGGTTTTCCATTTTCATCAACATATTCCTATTCAGACTGGATGAGATTATCACAATGAGAAATCTTTTTTCTTGAATATTTTGTCACAATAATGGGTCTGTTACTGGAAGCAGTACTAACTTGATTGGCAGTACTAACTTTGTTAGCAGTACTAACATCATTAGCAATACTAATTGGGTTAGCAATACTAATTTTGTTAGCAGTACTAACTGAGTTAGCAGTAGTATTGCTTGCAGCAACATTATTTCTGTCAGCGGTGCTATTAGAAGTAGCAGTATTAACAGATTTCTTTACTTTTGGACAAAGTTGTTTGCTGTCTTTGTTTTTAAGTTACACCTAGGCTTATTTGGAGTATTTTTCTTTGAATTAGCAAACTTATTCTGAGCATGAGATTTTACAGGAGCACTGTTCTCAGCCATATGATTTTTTATTTGCTTCCTATAACCAACAGTATTTTGTATATTTCTTTGAAAAGTGATCCTTTGATTGATAGGATTAAAATAGCAGTGTTTGGCTAGATGATTTAACTTGCCACAGATAAAACAAGGCTTTGGTCTGTTAATTTTTCTCAGATCAATTCCTTGTTTTAATGCCCACTGATTATTTCTTTTTCTTTGATTTCCCCTTGTTTTATCATGCTGTTGAGGCTGATTCTGTTTACAAGTACAAGGATTAACAACAGTAGTTTGCATGTAATGAACTCCCTGTGCCTTTCCCTTCCCTCTCTCAGAGGTCTCAGCTTTTACATTCTTAACAGTCTCTTCCTCATACTTCACTTTCTCACTCTTGACAAAAGGTTTACCCCCTCTTTATTTGTTAGTATGTGGTTTTCTAGGGGAATATCTTTTTGGTCTTTCTCCTTCTTACTCTCAGAGTCCTCTTCTTCAAACTCTGCCTCAACCACTACTTTGTCTAAAGGATCTACTTTAGTGGCTCATTTAGATAATTCCTGCTTGTCCTGTCTTTCTAATAGATTAGAGGTGGGAGGAATATAGTTATTGTTGTATGGTGGAGGTGTGATGTTGTAACCTATTCCTCTTCTAAGTTTGTCATGGACTTGAGTGTTTAAAAGTGAGTCCATTGCTTTAGAAGCATTGGAATATTTCTCAATGTCCAGCTTTGCTTTCTCAAAAATCACTTCTTATCTTCTCACATTTCTCTTCAGACTTTTTAAGCTTAACCTCTAACTGATTTTTTTCCACTTCCAGTACTTTCTATCATAGGAATGTTGAAGTTCATTAGCCTGGTAAGACTTAATTTGTTCTTCAAACCTCTCAACAATCAGGACATACTCTATTCTATCTTTTTCTAACCTTTTAAGGTCATTACAGATACTCTGATTGTGTTCCCTGTACCTTTTAACAGTTTTAATACAGGTTTTAGAGCAAATATTAGAAGTTACCTCTGTGGGAATATCAGTGCTTTCTGAAACTTTATCCATTAAAGCTTGATTCTGAACTGCTTCTTCTACTTGGTCACTCCAGTCAAATCCCATTCCTTCTTGGGAAACAAGAGCTTGAAAAGAGGTCCTACTGTTGAAGCTAGTGGACTGTGATGGTTGATGGTTGCTAGTATGCTGTTGAGGTATTCCACTTCTGCATTCTCTTGCAAAGTGCCCCAACTTGTGGCATTTGTAACATTCAACCTTGGATTTATCAAATCCAACCTCATCTTCTCTTTTCTGAGCAAAGTTGTTCCTTCCAGTCCTTTTGATGAATCTTTTTACCCTTATAGTCAGCATAGCCATCTGCCACTTGATGTCCATCTCGTCCATATCATCAGCATTTATCTGTTCTATGTCATCATTAATAAGAGTGGAATTAGCATGATTGGCTAGAAAAGCTTATAAAACTGAGTCATTGGATCCATCTTGCTTTGATCCATGGACAGTACTAACTGATTCTGTATTAGCAGTAGAATCAGTAGAGGATGATAAAAGAGAAGCATTGTATGAGTATCCAGAGGGCCTCTTCTTTGCTTCTACCTCTTCTTCAAACATCCTAAGATCATTATAGAGGTCATCCAATTCCTTTTCCTCCAATTGATCATTCTGTCTGAATGAGATAGTGTACATAGTCCATTCATCACCAAGAGATCTTAGAAATTTTCTGTTAACATCATCTTGATCTATCAGAACACCGACAGTAGCCAACTCACCAATTAGCTTATTAAATCTATCAAAAGTTTGAGTCATGGACTCATTCATTGTAGACATGAAGTTTTCATACTGCTGTTTTAGGATGGCCTTCTGATTTCTCTTGGTACTTTTGGTACCAAAAAATCTTTTCTCCAGAGAATTCCAAAGAATTTGTGCATCAGAACAGTTGCAGAATTGATGTTGGTACTCATTAGGTATAGCCAAAAGCAGAGTGCTCAAAGCTTTCATCTCTATCTGCCTTAACTTTCTCTCTCCATCTGTTCTTGGTAGAGGTCTCTTTCCTTCTGCCTCCATCAGAAGGACCATTCTCAATGATGTCCCACATTGAGAAGTCTGTGAGAAGAATGTACTGATTGATTCTAATCTTCCACATGTCAAACTCATTGGGTTTGAGCATGGGAACCTTTGATACCAAAACACTGTCGCTTGAACTGTCCATGATTAAAGGTTTCTGAATTTTCAAGCTCTGATACCACTTATCAGGATCGAAACTCAAACAAGAATTTAAATAACACACTCAGAAACTTATGTTAAAGAAGTTGCGGAAAAACACTTTAACAAATATCAATGGAACAATATATAGAACTCAAATCACAAGTTTATATTGATTCAACTTGATGATTACACAGAACCTCAATCTGTTTAACAGGCTAAACAGACTTTCTATACTTCTCTATAGAAAGGATCTAAACTATTCTTGAGGTTAATTCTCTCTAAACAAAAACGTATGAATATTTATTTATCTATCAAAGACTTCTATACTATATATACAAGACTGAGTACAAGATAATTATCAAAATAAAATTGATCTTCAGCATCAATACCATAATTATCTTCAACCATATCTCCAACTCATCTTTATCTTCAAGTCTTCTTTATCTTTAGAAGCAGCACTAACCTTCTTTTAGCAGTATTAAACATTAAGCAGCATAAACATCCTCAGCGGTATTAATCCTTGAGCAGTACTAATCATGCTTGCAATAGTAATCTTCAACAGCATTAACTACTAGCAGTACTAACTCTCCAAGCAGTATTAATTATTCAAGTAGCAGCACTAACTTTTCAAGCAGTACTAATTCTACTAGCAGTATTAATTCTACTAGCAGTATTAAAGTTACAAGTAGTAGTAATACCTTTCAACTAGCAGTAGTATCCATCCTTTGCATATTCTGACCCAACAGAAAGAAAGATGAGGTAGACTTAGATGAAAGCCTTGAGCACTTTGCTCTTGGCAATTCCTAATGAATACCAACATCATTTTTGCAACTGTGAAGATGCCAAAATCTTGTGGAATGCTTTGGAAAATAGATTTTCAGGTACCAAAAGCACTAAGAGAAATCAGAAAGCAATTCTCAAGCAACAATATGAAAACTTTATGTCTACAAAGAATGAGCCTATGACTCAAACCTTTGATAGATTCAACAAGTTGATTGGAGAATTAGCCACTGTTGGTATCAAGAAGGACCAGGATGATGTCAACAGAAAGTTTCTAAGATCTCTTGGTGAAGAATGGGTAATGTATACAGTATCATTCAGGCAGAATGATAATCTGGAGGATAAGGAACTTGATGATCTCTACAATGATCTCAGGGTGTTTGAAACAGAAGTTGAATCTAAGAAGAAGCCATCTGAATACTCCAACAATGTTGCTCTCTTATCATCCACTACTGATTCTTCTGCTAATATAGAATCAGTTAGTGTTGCTTATGGCTCAAAACAGGATGGACCCAATGATTCTGTTTTGGAAGCCTTTCTTGCTAGTCATGCTAAATCTTCTCTTATCAATGATGATCTGGAGCAGATTAATGTTGATGATCTTGATGAGATGGACATCAAATAGCAAATGGCAATGCTCACAATGAGAATCAAAAGATTCATTAAAAGAACTGGAAGAAACAACTTTGCCATTAGAAGAGAAGATGGTGTTGGATTTGATAAATCCAAGTTGGAATGCTACAAGTGTCATAAACTTGGGCAGTTTGCAAGAGAATGCAGAGGAGGAATCTATCAACAGCATGGTAGCAGCAATCAAAAATCAAAGTTCACAAACTACAACTCATCTCAAGCACTTGTCTTACAGGATGGAATGGGATTTGATTGGAGTGATCGAGCTCATGAGGCAATCCAGAATCAAGCATTGATGGTTGAGGTTTCAGAGTCTTCAAGCACTGCAATTCCCACAGAGGTAAAATCTAAACTTTGCTCTAAAGCCTGTCTTGAAACTGTTAAGAAGTACAAAGATCACAATCAGAGCAGGTGTGATGATCTTAAAAGGTTGGAGAAACATAGGAGAGAGTCTAATTTGATCATTGTGAATTTTGAAGAACAAATTATGGCATATCAGGCCAATGAACTTCAACATTCATATGATCACAATTATTGGAAGTGGGAGAAGAAGGAGTTAGAGATTAAGCTAGAGAAAGCTAGAGAAGAATGTGAGAAAGTCAGAAGTGAATTTGAGAAGGCCAAATTAGACATTGAGAAATTTTCCAATGCCTCTAAAGCAATGGACACTTTACTCAAATCTCAAGTTCATGACAAACTTTAGAGAGGTATAGGATATAATAACACCCCTCCACCATACAAAAACAACTATATTCCACCCACTTCAAACCTCTTAGAAAGGCAAGATAAGAATGACTTACCTGCAGGAGCCACAGAGGTAGATCCACTAGACACTGTAGTGGTTGAGGCAGAATCTGAAGAAGAGAACAATGACGATAAGAATAGGGAAGACCAGAAAGAAATTCCCTTAGAAAACCATATTCTTACAAATGAAAGGGGAGGTAAATCATTTGTCAAGAGTGAGAAAGTGGAGAAGTCTAAGATCGGGGAAGAGACTGTTAAGAGTGAGAAAGTTGAGACCTCTAGCAAAGGGAAGGAAAAGGTACAGGGAGATCACTATATGCAAACTACAGTTGTAAATCCCTGTACTTGTCAACAGATCAAGCCCCATCAACATGATAAAATAAGGGGAAATAAGAGAAACAGAAATAACCAGTGGGCTCTAAAACAAGGATTTGATCTAAGCAAAATCAATAGACCAAAGCCCTATTTTATTTGGGGCAAGTTGAATCATTTAGCCAAACACTGTTATTTCAATCCTGTTAACCAAAGAATTACTTTTCAAAGAAAAATACAAAATTCTGTGGGTTATAGGAAGCAATCAGTAAGATCAAGGAACCACATGGCTGAGAATGTGAGAACATCACCAATGAAAACTGGTACTGCAAAATCTCATATTCAGAATAAGTTTGTTAAAGCAAAAGAAAATAATGCAAGCAAATCAAGGAGTAACTCAAAGAATAGGAAAACAAACAACTCTGTCTTAATTTGGGTTCCAAAAGAAACTAAACTTGTTAGTACTGCTCCCTAAATAGTACTGCTAACAGAAATAGTGCTGCTGATAGCAATACTACTGTTGACCAAGTTAGTATTGTTAATGAAGTTAGTACTGCTATCAGAGTTATTACTGCTAACCAAGTTAGTACTGCTAATGAGGTTAGTACTGCTAACAAAGTTAGTGTTACTGACCAAGTTAATACTGCTAACAAGGATAATACTTCTATCAGTGTTAATACTGACAAGCCTATAATTAAGACAAAGTATTCCAGCCATGAGATTCCTGACTCTGATCATCTCAACAAGACTAAGCTTAATGAATATGAGTATGTTGATGAAAAAGGGCAACTCAAGACCACTATGGCTTGGGTTCCCTCAAGAAACTAACTGTTTTATCTTATGTGCAGGGTAACCAACAGCTCAAGGTTTGATGGAGGACGTCTTGCTTTTGGTGACAATACAGAAGGAGGTAAGATAAGTGGTAAAGGTATGGTTTCAAAAGGTAAGATGACTTTTGAAGATGTTTACTATGTTGAGAAATTAAGATACAACCTGTTAAGTGTATCACAGGTCTGTGACAAGAAACATAGTATATTATTTATTGATACTGAATGTTAGTGTATTATTGTATCCAAGATTTAATTAGGAAAAGTCAAGTCTAGCAAAGCCAACAAGGTCAATGTTTCTAAGTCAAAGTTTAGTCAATCTTAGAGTTTACTTTGCTGTTAAGCATGTGGTTTTAGATTTGTGGTATAAATACCTATTGCCTTGATAATATTGTATCTAGAATCATTGTATTACACTGTTATATCAATACACATCAGATTGCTTTCTCTCTCTACTCTCTCTCTCTAGTATCTTGATATTGTCAAATATTGAATTGTATCCAAGATTTAATTAGATGAAAAGATTCTCAAAGTTTTCTGAAGACAAGTCCAAATTAAGATGATTCGAGAAAGTTTGTTTTTCTGAAGACGGTCAAGAGATCAAAGAGATGAAGATACAAGTTTTCATAGATTCATCGAAGTTTCAAAAGTTTCAAGGTTTTCAAAGAAGATTAAAAAAATTTACAAAGTTTTGTTTCAAAAATTCATATGATTCGTTTCAAGACTTGTTGACTTTTCGAGATGCAAAGTGGAAAAGACTTTTCTAGATTCTTCAACAACTTCAGAAAGAGGTTTAAAGTTCAAAGTCGTCAGAGTTAAAGATTGAAGAATCAAAGCGCTGAAGACAAGTGTCAAATTTTTTTTAAATCTTGAATACAAAGGGGGAGATTCAAAGAAAGTGCTGAAATTGAGAATGTTTTGCTGATTATGGTGCTCACAATCATCAAAAAGAGGGAGAAATCTACAATTTCAATTTCAAATCAATTTCAAAGTCATGAAGAATGTTGAAAGTGAAAAGACTTGTGGAGAAATTTACAAAGTTCAAGAAAGTTCAAGTTAGATGAAAGTTTGTTTGGATCAAGAAGATTCAAAAAGATTCTGAAGAAAGACATTTCAAAGACAAATGGTGAAGATAATCCTGAAGAGATAATTCTGAAAGTTCAAGACAATTCAGATGCTTACTATGTTTCAGAGACAGATTCTGAAGATGATTCGAGAAAGTTTGTTTTTCTGAATACTGATCAGAGATTACAGAGATGAAGATACAATTTTCAAAGATCCCTAGAAGTTTCAAATAAGTTTTCAAAGATTTCAAAGATTCATTCAAGACTTTTTGATTTCCAAAGATGCAAAGTGCAAAAGACTTTTCAAAGATTCTTCAAAGACTGAAGATTGTTAAAAGCTTCAAAGTTTTAAAGATGTCAGAGTTAAAGATTGAAGAATCAAAGCGCTGAAGACAAGTGTCAAATTTTTTTTAAATCTTCAAATACAAAGGGGGAGATTGTTAGTGTATTATTGTATCCAAGATTTAATTAGGAAAAGTCAAGTCTAGCAAAGTCAACAAGGTCAATGTTTCTAAGTCAAAGTTTAGTCAAGCTTAGAGTTTACTTTGTTGTTAAGCATGTGGTTTTAGATTTGTGGTATAAATACCTATTGCCTTGATAATATTGTAACTAGAATCATTGTATTACACTGTTATATCAATACACATCAGATTGTTTTCTCTCTCTACTCTCTCTCTCTAGTATCTTGATATTGTCAAATATTGAATTGAGAATTGCTTGATTGTATCTGGGAATACAATTTCAATTGGTATCAAAGAAAACCAATCCAATCAGAAGGATCATTACATCAAAATTCGATTCAATTTTTCAAAATCTTGATTTTCAAAAATTCGTTTTCTTGACACTGTTTGATCCACGTTTTTCATGTTTTTCTACAATTAAATCAAGAAATTGATTTGATTGTGAACGTTTTATCATAAGGATCAACTTTCGTTCTGATCATATTGTCAACTTCAAACATTAGATTGATCAATTTGATCAAATTGTATTTTTCGAAAAAGTTGAACACGAGCACTGTTTCTTGAATTAATTTGTTGATTTTTGAGGTTTTAATGGAAATCTTGTGGTAGATTTGTGTTCTAATTGATAATTCGATCATATTAGTGCAAGTTCATGTTTAAGTTTGCAGGTTTAAGTCGATTTGGACTGATTTTGTGAACGAACTGTCAAAACGCGCTAGATTTTGAAAACGCGCAAGTTCATCCTGAGAACGCGCAAGATTCAAGCTGAAGAACGCGCAAGCAAAGCCTGCGAGTTCACCATCAAACGCGCAAGTCAAAGGATTTGATGTTTGGCTAGAACGCGCAAGTGTCTGAAAAATGCGCAAGCAACACGTGCGAGTTTGATAAACGCGCAGATAGAGACAAGCGAGTTTGATAAACGCGCAAGTCAAAGCGTACGAGTTTGATCGAAACGCGCTAGAGAAGCGTGCGAGTTTAAGCGTAACGCGCTAACAACAGTGTTCTGCGAGTTGTTTGATATGCGAGTTTGTTCGAAACAGTGATTAGCGAGTTCCAGTGTCTTGCGAGTTTCATCGTCATGCGAGTTTTAGCAAACGCGCTACTATTGGCCTGCGAGTTCTAGAAACGCGCCCATACCCCCGCAAGGGCGTTGCCCCTTGACCCCATCCGCTAACCGGGTAGCGGAACCCCCGTGCTAAGTCTGCGGAGGGGGACATATTTTGATTGTGGTCATAATTTTCTGATTTTTGACGATCATTTTTTTAAGCTAACATTCTGACAAGATGCCTACTACAGACAAGAGAGGAAATATTGTTTTATCTGCAAGAGATATGGCTGTTTTGTACATGCCGGAAATACCAAAGATGGAAGCTGAATTAGACAAGCTGAAAAATCAGAATTCAAAGCTTCTTAAACAGATTCAGGAGTTGAAGTCAAATTTGTCAAATTCTGATAAAACTCCTGTTTGTGCAAAATGTACTGATAAATGCTAAATCTGATTTTGCAGGTATCATCAGAGCAAGTGAGAATGAAATTGAAATAAAAGAAAAAATCATAGGGGTAAAAGAGAAAATAATTTTACAAAAAGAGAGAAAGATAAGCAATCTTCAAAGGCAACTGAAGACGACTGAACAGAAATCATCAGAATTGCAAGATGAATCAGTCAAGCTTCAAAACAAGTTTAAGGCTTTTGAAGAAAAAATATCTGCCTTGGAGATACAGAATGCTGAACTGTCAAAAAGCATCCAAGCAGATAAAGAAAAATCAAAACTGGAGACACTCTCAACTCAACAGATATCTGAATTTTCAAAGAAAACTTTACAAGAGAAAAAGGATTTGGAGCTGAGATGTATTAAACTTTCTAAGCAAGTGTCTGATTTTGAAAAGATTCTAATTACTAAAAGAGACACATTTGCTAAGGAAAGAAAAGTTCTTGAAGATAAAAACACTGAATTTCCCAAACAGATCTCAGTTTTACAAGACTTATTAGAAAAAGAAAGACAAATTTTCAAAGAAAAGAAAAAGTCTTTTGAATCTGAAAAGAAAAATTCTGAAAAGAGAAATGTGGGGATCTTTAATGAAATTTCTAATAAATCCAAGAACTTACAAAAAGATTTTGAGCAAGAACGTTCATATTTTGAAACTGAAATATCCAAGCTCATGTCCAAAATCTCTGTTCTATCATCAGATATTCTTAAAGAACAGATGGCTAGATCTGATTTGAAAATAAAGTTTGACAAACTTACTTCAGAAAGAAACATTTGAACTAAAAAGATAAATGACTTAGAAGCTGCAAACATTGAATTGTCAGATAAAGTAACAGCTGATGTGATTAGTCAATCACTTGTTGATAACTCAACAGAATCAGTCTCTTCTTTCAAAAAAACTTCAAGTTTTATTCATAATCAAAATGTTTTAAAAAAGAACAGTGTCAAACCTAAAATTGTCAAATCAATTCAGATCAGACCATCAAATCTATTTTATGATAAATCTGTTGATGGTTCAACGAGCTTCTATGTTAAAACTCTTGGAAAGAAATCTAAGAAAAACTAGATGGTCTGGAGAGTGAAGAGTTCTTCAGATGAAGAGAAGAAGAATGACAGATCATTCAAATCCACAACCAATGCCAATAAGAACAATACGCATAAAGGTAAATCTTTTGATAATCCTGATATATATTACTCGACTAATCATTTGATCAGGATTGCACAGAAGAAAATCTGTTGTTCTTATTGTGGAGAGAATGATTTCGTCCGACAAGAATCTGCTCATAACTGGTACGGATCTTACAGAATTACTTCTCAGATTTTGGATTTTAAAACATATAAATCTAATGAGAGGTGGATTTCTAAATCTAACATACCAGGACCCAAATACAAGTGGGTACCAAAGTCTGCTAAATCTGTTTCGCAGGTACCACAGGTATAGGGTGAGCAAGATGTTTGACTTCTAAGTACTACAACTTAGAACTCGGACTTCAATGTCAAAGACAATGGCTTCTAAACACTTCAGTTTAGAACCCGTACTTTAATGTAAAAGACTATGGCTTCTGATCACATGACAGATCAGGACCCGTTCTTTCATGTTCAAATATGGATATTCTGCAAATATCCAGGGGGAGCTTATCTGACCTAAATCATTCTATAATGATTTGAGGGGGAACTTAAATGTAAGTATCTTCTAATCTTACATCTCTGATTGTTTGAAAGACAAACAACTTTCAAGCATGAAAAACGTGTTCTTAAATGTTCAAACCACTTCTCTATTCTCAAAAGATTTCATGAATTAAGAAGTGTGATTTTCAAATGTTTTTCATATTGAGATTTAACGTTTAAATGGCCGTGTGTTTCCAAAGATCAATACTTGCGTATTATCTGGTCTATATACTGTAAAGTATTCACACACACAGGTTCAGTACTTCATTTAATTTTGTTATTACCATGTCTCATAACGAACAAATTTTTCGATTGTAATACTTCCGTTTGGTTTCAAATGTTGTTGAGCATCATTCATCATTTCAATATTTGTGCTTTCATTGCTAAATTGTTTATATTTGTTCATATAAACAAAATATCTAGTTCTTTGATACCCTAACCATTTCATTTGATCTGATTGATACATTGTCAGATTCTCAAAACAATTCTCTTGATTTCATTTCATTCATTCAATATCCTTGTTTTGAGAGATCTTCATTGTTCAAATGCTCAAATTTCATTCTTATATTTAAATGAGCATACATTCTGACAATATTATCATTTTGAGCTTAACTGTTCAAGTTAAACTGTTAAGCAACCATTCTTTTTAGGACTTACATGGGATTCATGTGTGAGCTTAAATAGAACTTCCATGGATTCACGTTAACCATTGTTTCCTACCCAGGAAGTTATCCTAGAGTGATTGAGGGGTCATAAAATCAAAGAGTGGGGGAGATAACTCATCCGGTTGAGTTTTTCTCATTGTGTGGAGCGGTAAAATGTAAATGTGAGTTTGGTTAGAAGTGAGCTTAAATGTTAAAAAGAAAGAGGGTGTGAGAACAGAATTAAAAGAATATGAAAACTCTGCACCAACCACTTTCTGAGCCGGGCAGCCACAAAATATGATTGGTTCACATTCTTTGGTGACCATCATTGAAAAAGGCAGTGAGCCCATGCCAACTCTTGCATTAACCCCACCAACCACTCGTTTCTTTCTTAACAAAGAAATGTTTCATTTTCTTTGGGGACGCAGCATATATGCTATATAGTCTTCACTCGGAAGATTTAGATATTGAAAAAGAAGGAACGTTGCCCCACCTTCGCACCTCCTTCATGCACATTGAGTTCGTGTAATACTTGTTGCTGTCTCAACAGTTTACAAAATTTGAGCCTTATGAAACACAATCATTGTGCTAAATTCTTTTATACACAAGCACGAGCACACAGAAAATTTGTTTTTCTGTCAGAACATTCATAGAATTACCTTGTGTTTTTCAATGATTGAATGGAAGTCCTGGGGAGTCATCATCAAACCAACTCCTTAAATTTTACATTCGTTGTACACAGTAACTCCGTGTTACTGACAGGCACTCCTAACTGTTTCATTTGTTGAATCAGGGTTACAACGTTCATTATATCTGAATTTGAAAAGATTCGGGTATATACAGTTCATGATTCAGCTATTCAGATCAAAAGGGCAGAAAATATCAAATGTATCTCAAAGGGGGAGAATATTTGTCAAAGAGGGAGATTCAAAGAAAGTGCTGAAATTGAGAATGTTTTGCTGATTATGGTGCTCACATTCATCAAAAAGGGGGAGACATCTACAAAGATCAATTTCAAATCAATTTCAAAGTCCTGAAGAATGTTCAAAGTCAAGACTTGTGGAGAATTTCTGAAAGTTCAAATTAGATGAAAAGATTCTCAAAATTTTCTGAAGACAAGTCCAAATTAAGATGATTCGAGAAAGTTTGTTTTTCTGAAGACGGTCAAGAGATCAAAGAGATGAAGATACAAGTTTTCATAGATTCATCAAAGTGACAAATGTTTCAAGGTTTTCAAAGAAGATTAAAGAAATTTACAAAGTTTTGTTTCAAAACTTCATATGATTCGTTTCAAGACTTGTTAACTTTTCGAGATGCAAAGTGCAAAAGACTTTTCTAGATTCTTCAACAACTTCAGAAAGAGCTTCAAAGTTCAAAGCCGTCAGAGTTAAAGATTGAAGAATCAAAGCGCTGAAGACAAGTGTCAAAATTTTTTTAAATCTTGAATACAAAGGGGGAGATTGTTAGTGTATTATTGTATCCAAGATTTAATTAGGAAAAGTCAAGTCTAGCAAAGTCAACAAGGTCAATGTTTCTAAGTCAAAGTTTAGTTAATCTTAGAGTTTACTTTGTTGTTAAGCATGTGGTTTTAGATTTGTGATATAAATACCTATTGCCTTGATAATATTGTATCTAGAATCATTGTATTACACTGTTATATCAATACACATCAGATTGCTTTCTCTGTCTACTCTCTCTCTCTAGTATCTTGATATTGTCAAATATTGAATTGAGAATTGCTTGATTGTATCTGGGAATACAATTTCACTGAATGTATTATCCTAGCTCCAGGATTCAAGGTAGTTGATGAAAATATGATACTACTTAGAACTCCTAGAAAGGATAATGTTTATTGTTTGGACTTAGAGAGTGTTTCATCTGATTCATCACTTAATTGTTTGTTTTCAAAAGCTTCTTTAGATGAAACATCTATTTGGCACAGAAGGATGTGTCACATGAATTTTAAAACTATGAACAATCTTGTGAAAAACAACCTTGTAAGAGGTTTGCCTCAAAAAGTGTTTTCATGTGATGATCATTGTGTTGCATGTCTTAAAGGCAAGCAGCACAAAAGTTCTCATAAGTCCAAACAAATAAACACAATCTCTTCACCCCTTCAGTTATTGCATATGGATCTTTTTGGTCCTACAAATCTGATGATTATTGGTAAGAAATCATATTGCTTAGTCATGTTTGATGACTTATCTAGATTTACTTGGGTATATTTTCTGAGAACTAAAGATGAGACAAGTGGACTGATCAAATACTTTGTTCTTAGGATTGAAAACCAAACAAATCTAAGAGTTAAAGTCATCAGATCTGATAATGGAACTGAGTTTAAAAATAGTGACTTAAACAGCTTTTGTGAGACTAAAGGTATTGAGAGACAATTCAGTGCTCCTAGAACTCCTCAACAAAATGCTGTTGCTGAGAGGAGAAATAGGACATTGATTGAGGCTGCTAGATCTCTGTTGGCAGATTCAAAATTACCCTTTACTTTTTGGTCAGAAGCAGTTAATACTGCTTGTTATGTCCAAAACAGAGTTCTAGTAGTCAAATCTCAAGGAAAGACACCTTATGAACTTTTCAAAAAGAAGAAACCTTTTATTGGATTTTTCAAACCTTTTGGGTGTCCTTGCACAATCCTCAATACCAAATTTCATTTAGGCAAGTTTGAAAGCAAAGTTGAGGATGGATTTCTTGTTGGATACTCCTCTCAGAGTAAGGCATATAGAGTATTCAATAGTTCTTCCAGGATTATAGAGGACAGTGATAATGTCAAATGCAATGAGAACACACCAAATTTGATTGGTACAGGTCCTGATTGGCTGTTTGACATTTATTCACTAACTAATTCTTTGGGTTTTAGTAATGTGCAAATTTCAGAAACAAGTTCAGAAAAGGCACAAGAACAGAAACCAGAGTTTGTGTTGTTCCCTACACCTACTGTGGACCCTATTGAATTTTGTCAACAAGAAAAGAAGGATGATTCAGAAACAGATGATTCTGAACCAGAACAGAATGAAGATAATCAAGGTGATGAAGAGGATAAAGGTGAAAAAGAGGATGCTCATCCTTCAGGTTCAGGAAACACAGGTTCTGAAATGTCCACATTGTCAGAAGATGATACTGATGAAGAAAATTCTTCAGTATTTAGTGGGAACACTCCTGAAAAAAATGACTCTAGTCTAGATGCAAAATATTAATGAGGAGGTTGCCCATCAAACAAGAACTCAAAAGAATCATCCTCCTCAGTTGGTGATAGGTGATATCAATTCTCCCTGGATCACAAGGCATCAAAGTAAGTTAGGAGGATTGAAATACTTGCAGTCAGGTTTGTTATCCTGTTTTCTATCTCAGATTGAACCCAAGAAGGCATGTGATGCAATGAAAGAACGAAGCTGGATAGAACCAATGCAAGAGGAGCTGCTGCAGTTTGAGTTGCAAAATGTGTGGGATCTAGTTGACCTTCCACAAGGACAAAGAGCAATTGGAACTAAATAGGTTTTCAGGAATAAGAAAGATGAGAGAGGTATAGTGATAAAGAATAAGGCCAGACTTGTGGCACAAGGATACACACAAGAAGAGGGGATAGATT
Source organism: Arctium minus (assembly GCA_954870635.1). Taxonomy (NCBI): domain Eukaryota; kingdom Viridiplantae; phylum Streptophyta; class Magnoliopsida; order Asterales; family Asteraceae; genus Arctium; species Arctium minus. Next base: position 112,616,246 of record OX941080.1, on the reverse strand, counting down.
ATGAAGAAGTGTTTGCACCAGTAGCCAGAACTGAGGCAATTAGGCTGTTTCTAGCCTATACTTCTTTCATGCAGTTCAGAGTATTTCAGATGGATATTAAGAGTGCATTCCTATATGGGATAATTGATGAAAAAGTGTATGTTTGTCAGCCTCCAGGGTTTGAGAATCCTAACTTTCCTGACAAAGTATACAAATTAAAGAAGGCACTCTATGGGCTACATCAAGCACCAAGAGCATGGTATGACACTCTGTCTACCTATCTCTTGGAAAATGCATTTGAAAGGGGAATCATTGACAAGACCCTTTTCATTAAAAGGAAGAAGAAGGACATCCTGCTTGTTCAAATCTATGTGGATGATACCATCTTTGGATCCACAAAAGATTATATGTGCAAGGAGTTTGAGGAGTTGATGCACAAAAGCTTCAAGATGAGCTTTATGGGTGAACTCACATTCTTCCTTAGGCTACAGGTTAAACAGAAGAAAGATGGAATTTTCATAAGTCAATCCAAGTATGTGTAGGATATACTTACAAAGTTTGGATTTTCAGAAGAAAAGTCTGGAAGCACACCTATGGAAACACACAAACAGCTCACTGCAGATCTTGAGGGGGAGGATGTGGATGTTCATCATTATAGATCCATGATAGGCTCCCTCATGTATCTAACAACTTCAAGACCGGACATTATGTTTGTTGTATGTGTGTGTGCCAGATTTCAAGTGAGGCCTAAGCAATCTCATTTTGGTATCCTCATGACTCACCATTTGATCTACTTGCAAATTTTGATAGTGGTTTGGGTGGTGCAAACTTGGATAGAAAGTCTACATCAGGAGGATGTCAGTTTTTGGGTGCAAGACTAGTTTCATGGCAGTGTAAAAAGCAAACCACAGTGTCCACCTTTACAATAGAAGCAGAGTATATAGCTGCTGCAAGCTGCTGCTCACAGGTGCTATGGATTCAGAATCAGATGTTGGGCTATGGTATTACTTTTCTTCACACTCCCATCTTCATTGATAACAACAGTGCTATAAGCATTGTTAATAATCCAGTGAAGCATTCAAAAACCAAGCATATAGAAATCAGGTACCATTTTATTAGAGATTGCAATGAAAAGAAGTTAATTCAGGTTTTGAAGGTACACACTAGTAACCAATTTGCTGATCTATTCACCAAAGCTTTTGATGTGGGTAGATTCACATTCTTGGTCACAAGTGTAGGCATGATAAACACTGAATAAGCCTCTTTTGATTTTCTTTATGTACCATTTCTGTATAGATTCTTTAATGTTTACTTTCTCATATTTCATTGTGCATGGTGCTGCTAACCATTTGTGTTTAAGTGTTTCAGATTACCTTGTTGATCCGATACTGAGTACTTCTGGTTAAGTTAATAATGCTCTCACTATTACTCTTGCTGACAGTTCAAATATGGTTAAGTATGGTTTCTACTGCTAGGTAGTTTATACTGCCAGTGCAAAGTTACTACTGCTTGCCTTTTTCTACTGCCAGACAGTGTTAATACTTCTTGTATGTGTTAATACTGCGAGTCGGTGTTAATACTGCTGGCATGTGTTACTACTGCTTATATGGGTTAATACTGCGGGTTTGTTAATGTTGCTAGGGTACTTAGTACTGCTTTTAACTGAAATCCTTCACCTATAAATACCCTCTCTGACCGCCAAAACCCAAATGGCTCGTTGAATTTCCAGCGAGTTTTCATTCTCTCTCTCTCTCTCTCTAAAATTCTTGCTTCCTAGTGCGTAACCCCTAGTGTTGATTCGAACCCAAGACTCAATCAAAACGATGGCAGGACTAGATTTCATTGATGATCACAATGAACTTGCAATGGTGCAAAAACCCAAACAAGCTGAGGGTTTTCAAGAAATTGTGGACTTCTTATCACAATCACATATTGCCTATGCGCTAACGGTGAATCCCACCATCTATATGGAGCACATGCGACAGTTCTGGGCCAATGCTTCCATTCAGAATGTTGATGGCAATGAGGTCATTCACTCCAGGGTCTGTGATAAACCTATCACAATCACAGAAGCCTGCATTCGCACTCATCTACGTCTAGATGATGCCTCAGGTATTACTACTCTTTCAAAGGACGATCTCTTCCAAGAAATTGGCCGCATGGGGTATGAAGGTCCTACTGAGGTATACAAGTTCTTCAAAAGCAAATTTTCACCTCAGTGGAGATTCTTTGTTCATACTCTTCAACATTGTCTATCTCGCAAGACAACTGGATGGAGTGAGTTTAGCAGTACAATAGCTTATGCTCTTGTCTGCTTAGCTACCTCCAGACAGTTCAATTTTTCACAAATGATCTTAAATGATTTGCTTTCAAACATGGATACCAAAACCAAAACCAAAAGATTTTATATGTATCCAAGGTTTGTACAAGAAGTACTAAATAAAGAATTGACAGATCTACCCTCTTTTACAGAAGTGTATGTACCTAAACCTCCCAAAGGGAAGGTATTTTCCAACATGAAAAGGCCTAGTAAGGACTTTTATGGAAAAGACACACCATTGTTCTCTACAATGATGGTTGTATCCCACCCACATGGTGAGGCATCAGGGTCACAACCCATATATGAACAACCCACTAATAACCTACCCACACCATCCACTTCAAATATTCATCCCTAGCTTCCTGCTGTAGAGCCAATTTCCCTCATCACTAAAACATATGTAAGGAAAGAGGTACAGAAGGTTCCTTCCCTTCCTGTATCTTCACCCCAAAGCCTGCAAGCCCTCTGATGGAGCACTCTCCATTAGAGAATATCCAAAGGGAATCCACAGGGGTGTCTCCTAACCCCAAGAAGGTGCTCTCTAAGAAGAAGGATAAGCATGTGGGTAGTAAGGATCACACTACTGATTCTGCACAAGGTATGGATCTGGACAGTGTGAACATCACTAAGACCTTCCCCACGGCAACATTGGATGTGAAATCATCTAAGGGTCCCAGGTGCCAAGAAACCAAAGGGGTAGTAGGTGCTTCTGCTAGGCAGAAGGCCTCTACTAAAAGATCCAAGGATCCTTCAAGGGTGCTCAACACACCTAAAGGAGGTGAGGACAAATATAACTATGAGGAATTGATGGAAACAATTGGTAATGTCAACCTAGATGTACTCAAACAGGGTTCAGAGATAAAGGAGCTGAAAAAGGTGATCATTTCTCAACATAGCCAGATAGACAAACTCAAGAAGTTGGTGTTGAAATTAGTGCACAAAAAGAACAGAACCCAATTTATCTTGAAGAAAAGGAGAAGTGGTCATGATGCTTCCAAAAAGGGGGAGAATCAAACTGAAGGTGAGAAGGAAAGCTCAGCTGGAATGGAATACAAATTTGAGGGGGAGATTAGTGGTAAAGCTGAAAAGAAGGTTGAAGCAGAAACAGCAAAACCAGTAGAAACAGAAAAAGCAGCAGTAACTACTGAACCAGATGTAGAAACTGATATAGCAGTAGAAACAGAGAAATCAACCGCATAAACTGGAATGTCAATAGAAGAAATAGAGATTGCTGAGACTTTGGTGAAGGCAAAGAATGACACTCCTAAGGCCACTCAAAAGGCTAAAGGAGTGGTGATCAAAGAAGAAGTCTTAGAGAAGAAAAAGAAAGAGGTCAGTATATCAGAGGCCAAGAAGAAAGGCAAAGAGAAGATGGTTGAGCCTGTGAAATCATCATAGAAACAAAAGCAAATAGAATTGGATGAAGAATTGGCAAAGAAGATGCAAGAAAAACTTGAAAAGGAGAATGAGATTCAAACTGCCAAAGACAGAAAGATTGCATTAGATTTGGCAAAAAGGCTCAATGAAGAATATCAGAAGAGCTTGAGATTGGCTGCAAAGAGGGTTACAATGAAAGCTTCAAAGAAAAGACAGCCTTCAAATACCTTTCTAGCTACTCAAGAAAGAAGAAAATTGATAAATTTCCTGAAAGGATCCATTGGAGTTCCTCAAAGGATGTTTACCAAAATGTCTTTTGGCAGAATAGAAGACTTATACAAGAAGGAGATGGTCAAGCATCATGGAGACTTCAGTCAGAGGGTTCAATTTGAAAGGAAGATGAAAGAAAGACATAATCTGAACATTCAACAGACTTTCCCTGACAGTGAAGAAGGCACTCCTACAAAAGAAAAGATAGAAGTCAAGAAGAAAGAGACTTTAGCCCAGAAGATTGGAGCTATTAAAAGAATGAAGTCAATTGCTCCGAGGAAAAAGGCAAAAAGGCCTAGAACTGAGGAAGGGGAGACAGAGCAGAAACAAGCAGAGCATGTTCAAACTCAAGAGCAGACTAAAGAGCAATCTAGTCAACAGCCTTCAGAACAGCCAAGATAATCTGATGAGCAATTTGGTCTGTATATGACTGTGACAGATGAAGAACCAGTGAAAGCAGATCCTATCTCAATGAAAGCTCCAGAAATCATTCATTGGGATACTCTGTTGGATAAAAGAATAGAATAGTTCAGAATAAAAAGAATGGGTGACAAGTTTGAGGTTTATTCAACCTGGGGTAAGATAATCAGAAGTTGTACCAGATCTGATTTGGAAGAAATGTATAAGGTTGGATTGAATCTGTATGGTGACTTGTTGAAAGGAGCAGGAATGAGCATAACAAAGATGGATATGGAATTTTTGTGCATGATGTTTGACCCTGTTAAGGTTGAGTATCTTATCAAAGATGTGCATCATGAAAATGGATTTAAAAGTATTGATAACTGGATGGTTTTTGAAAGATCTGGAGTCTATGTCCTAACCATTGATAAAAGCTTTCATGAGTATTACTTGGTTGATAAGGTGTATGACCACAACAAAGTAAAGTTTCAAAGGATGCTGAAAGCTAAGTTGGTCTGCCCTACAGGTTCAGAAATGGCCAGATTTGTGATTAAAAGAATCATCAATCAATGTATGGGATTGAATCCTAATCTAGGAATCTGAGCAGAAATTTTGAAAGCATCATGAAGACCTTTATGCTGAAGAACTTAACTTCTTGTTTACAAAAGTTAAGTTAGGGCGAGATTGTTGGGTCTGAAATATGCTAAGTCTAGATAGTGCTGCTAAGTATTGATGATTACTACTGTTGAAGACATTAGTACTGCTACTTGAAGAAATTACTACTGCTAGTAGTATTAATATTGCTTGAAAGGTTAGTACTGTTAAAAGAATAGTAAGTACTGCTTGATGAGTTAGTACTGCAAGATGAAAGATACTACTGCTAGTATGTTAGTACTGCTGAAGATAAAGATATTGCTAGAAGATTAATGTTGCTTATGTTGATAAAGATGGCTTAAAGTGAAAGACCAGGAAGTTAAAGGTAATCATGGAATGTATTATGAAGATTATTTTTATTTTAGTAATTATCTTGTAATCTGTTTTGTATTTATAGTCTAGAAGTCTTAGAGACACAGATATACAGAGATACATACGTATTCTTGTTTTAGAGAGAATTAGCCTCAAGATTGTTAGTAATCCTTTCATTAGAGAAGTATTGAACGTCTGATGAGTCTGTTCAACAGATTGAGGATTTGGTTGTAATCATTAAGTTAATTCAATATAACTTGTGATTTAATTCATATATTGTTTCATTGATTATTGTTAAAGTGTTATTCCACAACTTCTTTAACAAGTTTGTAGAAGGGGGGGGGGGATTGAATACAAACACAAGTTTTTAAAGTTTAATAAATTGTTTATTGATAAATCAAACACAATTTACAAGTTTGATGCGGAATAAAATTAAGTAGATCATAATCTAAACAAACTTAAGAAACACTAAGATGGTTATTCGAAAATATAAATCTTTGATTGCAAAGATAAGTGATTCAGAAGAAAAGCTTTATGCTACAGGGCTAATTGACCAAAACATTCAATTAAACAAACCAAAGGAATTAAAATATTTCAACGTTTACTAGGGTATTAGGTATGATAACCCACATTATTTGAAGAAAGGAATTTCAAAACGGCTTGCTCTTTATGAATTTGATTTTCTACAGTAGGCCGACAAACACTCCAAGTTGAAAGTCGGATGGACTAAGTCATCTGAAAAGGTTGAAGCACAAGAAGACCTTAAAAGGAAAAACACAGTTAAAATGCAACTACCATTTTGTTATGACAAACTGAATGATAGTTACATTTCTGATCAACCAACGTTTCTTTCAAATGATTATTTTTCAAGCTATTCTAATGAAGAGATGGAGGCAAAGCTTGTTGAGGGAAAGATTTATGTTCCTCCACTCGTCTTAGAAAGCAAAATTTCTCAGCTTGAGAAAACTTTAGAAGAAGAAAGAATTTTCGTTGAACTAGAACAAACTGTATTCTCAATTGTTTTGCTGAACCCTGATTCAATCTGAGGTTAAAGTAGAAGATAAGTCCGAGTCAGACAGAGTGTGTGAAAACAACTCTACTGATTCAAATTCATCTTCTTGCAAAGCTTTCATAGGAAATATCTTTTGTACTGTTAAACCATCAGATTTTGAACAAACGCATTATCAAAAACAGTGTTCAAATGAATTTAATGATTTTATGTTTCCAAAATCATCTAGTGCATCACAATCTTTAGATGATGAAGATCTATTTGATGAAGTTGATTTCTTGAATTCTGAGGAATGTTCTGATGAATACATAGATAAGTTTGACTTTAATGCAAAACTTACGGATCATTCTAACTTTGTTGTTAATTCTGAAGAATTACCAAGTGTGTTTGAAGTTGGTGAATCATCAACTAAGGTTGATGAACCAGTTCCTGTTAGTGCTTACTATGCTGATGGTAAGAAAAATAAGCACCCACGATAAACGGAAAAACAATGGTAAGTCTATGAAGAAACAAACTCTAAAATCTCATAGTTCTAACAATTATAAATCATCTGTTTGAGATATGAGATATAAAAGATCTGAAGTAAAGCTTGAATAGAGACCAAAGAAAGATATGGAGTCGGCAAAATCATTTGTTATTTATGATTGTAATAGGACAACTGATAAGTCTACTAATGTAGTTGATCAATATGCTTCTAATAAACAAAAACTTGTACTTCCATGCAAGATTTATACAATAAAGAAATTGATTCAATTATCTCATGCTACAATTCGTTGTTCAACTTGTGGCCGAAATGATTTTGTTGATCGTCGGTTTTCTGATAATTGGTTTGGTTCTTACTATATATATCATTCTGAGAGATCAAATGTTTTAGAAAGAAAAAAGGACCCAAATTTCAATGGGCGCCAAAATCAGGTACTAACCAGAAAGGACGTATTTACAAGTGGGTACCCAAACCAATTGTTGATTGATTTCTGTTGTGCAGACCCGTCATATATGGTACTTGGATTTAGGTTGTTCCAAGCATATGACCGGGAGGAAAGATATTTTATTCAATTATACAGAGAATTTATGAGGCAATGTGCGATTTAGAAATGATCATTTTTCACCAATTCTCGGTTATGGAGTTGTGGAATAAGAAAACGTAACGATAAAAAGGTGAGTTATGTTGAATGTCTATGACACAACTTATTTAGCATCAGAAAGTTTTGCGATAAAGATTTAGAGGTTAATTTCAAAGCCATGAGGTGTTGTGTTTGAATAGAAGATGGCAAATAACTCTTGGACGGAACTAGAAAGTCCAACCACTATACAATAAACCTGTCCAATGTCAAGCCTGAAAGCGATGTGTGTCTGCTATCAAAAGCATTTATGCAGCAAAGTTAGTTGTGGCATAAACGGCTATCTCACCTAAACTTCAGATACAATAACAACCTGGTAAATGGAAATTTGGTCAAAGGATTACCTGAGCTAAAATATGAAAAAAACATTTGTGTGATGCGTGTGAGAAAGGTAAGATGAAAAGAGCTTCTCATAATCCAAATCCTGAACAAAACACAAATGATCCTTTGGAATTGTTGCACATGGATCTCTGTGATCCAAGGAGAACGCAAAGCATAAATGGAAAGAGATACGTATTGGTGATAGTGGATGATTCTTAGCAACATACTTGGGTAAAGTTCTTACGGTCAAAAGGCGAGACTCTGGAAATAATCATCTTGTTCCGTAAAAGCATCCAAGTCAACTTGTAGAGAACAGTTAAGTTTTTTAGATCAGATAACAGCACAAAGTTTAAGAACAAGAAGGTTAAAGATTATATTGAATTTGTCGGGATAACACATCAATACTCTGATGCTCAAACGCCCGAACATAATGGAGTAGTTGAAAGATATAACAGAACTCTTGTTGAGGCTGCGAGAACGATGCTAAGCCAATCAGAGTTACCTTTATTTCTATGGGCAGAAGTTGTTTCTACTACATGTTATACTCAAAATCGATCAATCACTCATCGTCGGTTTGGTAAAACGCCATACGCTATTATAAATAATAAGACACCAAGCATTAAACATTTTCATATTTTGGGATGCAGGTGTTATGTGCAAAATGACAAGGAGAGTTTGAATAAGTTTAGTTCGAAAGCGTAAGAAGGGAATTTCATTAGATACTCTCAAACCTCAGCGTCATACAGAGTTTACATGAAAAATTCGAAGATAGTGGTGGAGAGCGTTACATTTGATGAAGCTATGGAATTGGCTTCTTAATAATTTAGTTCAGATTCCGAACTTCAAAGACTTTGTTCATCAATGACTAAGCTGAGATGATCAATATTCAAGAGGAAGTATTACTGCATATATTCTTTATATTTCATACTGACATATTTTATGATTTTTCAGATGTGTTTCTTGCAAAGTTACAGGGGGAGTACAAAAGCTGAAATGTTGACTTGTGGTCAATTCAGATCAGGACTCGTGTTTCAATGTTTTAGTTTGACTATGACATTGATATTTTGACGACTTTTTGAATTTTTGCAGATATTGAGGGGGAGCTTATCTGAATTTTAGTCAATTAATCATATTTTTAGGGGGAGTTATGATATTTAAGTTATATGGAAGTATTTTCTAACCTTAATCTCAAATTGTCTGAAAGAAAGACAACTTTCTAAATGTTCAAACCACTTCTCGATTCTCAAAAAGATTTTATGAATTTTAGAAATGTGATTTTAAAAGTTTTCATATATGAGCTTCTGTTAGCTTCAATAACACTGTATAGAAGTATTGAAAAATAGGCTAAGTATAGGAACCACAGAAGATACAATCATATAAGACATCTGTCGACTTTCTGCCAGAGGACACGAAACCTGATTATGCTCTTCAGATCACAGAGCCTCTGTGATCACTCACAGAGCCTCGGTGATGGCTAGCCTCTAGAGACAGTTCGAAGATTTATGCAAACTCAGTTCAAGACAAGGTCATATGCAGATCACGTGATGCCTGCTGTATGAATATTTCCAGATCACCTTGGAGCGGCACACGATGGTTTTACTTTCCAGGTGGCATTCCGTTTATGGAATGTCAACCTTTGTCTTGTACTACGGGGTGTATCCTCCTTGTATATTATGGGAGCACCACCTTAAAGTTTAATATGCGAGCACACACGAATTGTCTGAATAGAGATTATATTTTCAAGAGAATATTTGCAAATACCAGTGCGTGTTCTTGGTGTTATTCAGTAATCAATGAAACAGTGCTTTGAGTAATTTCTTGCAATACTTTATTAATCTGTTTATTGATTACTTGTGTGTTTACTACCTTGCATGTTCTACCTTTTCTACATATATTAAACGCTTCCGCACTCTCATCATTTCAAACCAGTGTGTAGTAAAAGGTCAATCAAGTTAAGAACATCGTTTATTGGGATCAACAATTGGTATCAGAGCAGACTTTGATTCTCAATATCAAAGGATCCTGTTCTATACTTGATTCCCACGCTCCAGGTAGTAGTTTGAAGTCTGTTTCTTCATCTCAATCCCCACTCACAAACATACTCTGTTTTCTGGAGCTACTTCAACTAGACACATTTATCACCTTTCTGATACCAGAAATTCATCCCTACTAGACACATTCCCTATCTTTCTCAAAAGAACTCCTCATACTCTGTTTTACTCTTCATTTCAAAATGGCGAACCCTGTAAACTATTTCAGTGCAGGATCTCAATCAAAACCTCCCACTCTACTGAGGGATGAATATCCTCAGTGGAAGATTAGGATGGTGCACTTTCTTGAAAGTGTGGATCCTGGTCTGGTTGAGTTTCTTCACAATCCTCCTTTCATCCCAATGACAACCGTTCCTCGTGTTCCTGCCACTGCAAACACCCCTGAAGTTCCTGAGTATCAGCATCCCAAACCAATCATCGAATGGACTAAAGAAGAAAAGGCATTACATGAACTTGCAAAGAAAGCCAAAAGACTAATCATTATGGCTATCCCAAACGATATCTTCCAGTCCCTTGATTCCTGTGAAACTTCGAAGGACTTATGGTTGGAGTTGGAGAAACAGCTTGAGGGTGGTGCTAAAACCCTCAAGAACAACAGGGCTCTATGCATAAATGAATATTTTGCATTCAAGGCTCTGCCAAGTGAATCCATTCAAAGCACATACAATAGGTACAATTCCTTATTAAACAAGAGAAAAAGTTATGGTATCCACAGAACTTATGAAGAAAACAATGTCAGATTCCTTCAGAGCCTGAATGATGAATGGCTTCATCTAACCATGTCCATGCAAGCTACACTAGATCTCGATGTTTGGTCTATCTCAGACCTCTTCAGGACTTTGATAAGTCAAGAAACAGGATATCGAAGCTAATGACCCCACTCGGTGGTCCTCTAGCATTGGTGTGAAGCACCACAGAGGGTCAGGACAGAGGAAAACAAAAAGTGACAGAGGATGCTCAAAGGAATAAAAAGAAGAAAAAGGTCCTAGTGGTAGAATGTGAAAATGAGGAAGGATCGAAGGAAGAGATTGATATGGATGCTTTGGCCAAGACTCTTGCACTGATGACCCGACAATTCAATCGTGGTCTCAAGAAAAAGCCAGAGTACAGAGGAAGAGAGGATAGAGATGAAAAAAGTAGAGGAGTTGGTGAGGTGAGAAAGTATGGAAGAGAAGAATTCGAGGAGCAGAGACAAGAAGAGAAGAGGAGCGGACAGAGGCCAGATGGCAGAAGTGGTGACAGAGTCCCGAAGAAAACTGAAGGATGCTTCAAATATGGAAAACCAGGCCACTTTGCCGCAGAGTGCAGATCCTCTGCCATCAAAGAAAAGCCCACAAGAGACGTTGCTTTCTACAAGAAGAAGGCAAAGTACTACACACAGAGGTCCCTAATGGCAGAACAACAAGACCTTGAGACTGATGAGTCCTCTGATGAAGAGGACAACAACGCACTCTTCTGTGGAATGGCAGAAGTCCACTCTTCTGACAACAAGAGTGAGGTATCTAATTCTAACTTCTATGTCTCTGACTCTGAAAACAAACTTCTTACAATACAAAATGAGTTTCTTGCCTACAAAAACATGTGCTCAGAACAAGAAAAGAAATTGGCCTTTTTTGAGAGAGAAACAAGACTTCTCACTCAAGAAAAGGACAAGCTCTATCAAGAAAGAAAAACTCTTGTGTCTGAGCATGTTGTTGAAAAGAAAGGGTTGAAAGAGAAAATTTCTAAACTCGATAAAGCCCTAAAAGACAAGGTGAAAGAGCTAAAGAACAGTGAGAGTGATCGATTAAATCCCATTTCCTTGAAAAACTTTTTCCAAAAAGAAAGAGAAGTTCTTCATCATGATCTGTTCGACAGAGATCTCCTAATTAAGAGGTATCAGGATGCTCAAAAGATCCATGAAAAAGTCAACACCCAGATCGGCATAAGAGGGATAGTGTTTGAGGATATTGACCCTTACACAGGAAATAAAAAAAAACAAATCTTTATCAAACATCTTCTGCCCTGGACAATTTTTAAAACCAAGTCTTCCAAACCTATTATCCACATTTAAGAGGCGCAGAACCTCTGAAGGACCACATCTGAGGAAACCTTTGCAGATGGCAAATGTATGGTATGAAAACAATGATTTACCATCTGTACTCTCATCAAAGAGAAAATCTATTCCAAAGAAATATCTGTCTCAAAAACAGATAGGGTTCTTCAGATTCGGTCACCCAGAAATGCAAACTCAAATGGCTTTTATGTGCATGATGGTTCCTGAAAAGGAACTATCCTCTGATGCACCAGAGTTTGTTCCGGCCTCTGTGGAAGAAAAACTTTTTAAAAGATTTTTGGAAAGTGACTTAAGAAGAACCTATGAAAATCATTTTCTCAACCATCCTGATCTTACCTCTGAAATAAGAGAAATCTTTGAACAAGATCTTCTAAATTGTCTTAGTGTTCCTATGGTCATTCCTTGCATTGCAAAAGATTTAAACAATCCCAATGACACTATGTATGGACAAAGAAATGCATCTCCAGAAAGTCATGATCATATTCACAGGGACTTCCTTGACACAGACTCTGAATCAGAATCTGAGTCCTCTATCGAATCAGAGACAAGTTCTGTGGAACTGGACATGGTCATCGGTGGTCCAGAGGATAATAAACTACACTCTGGCATCCTTAACAGGATAATTGCTCCCAAAAGGAGAACCACAGGAATACCAATTTGCCCTGACTTCTTGGACATGTGTCTTCAAGCAAAGACTTCTCTTGAGGTTGAAAAATTGAAAAGTGAAAAGATCAAGATCACTCAAACTCCCAAAGTTCCAAAATCTGTCTTTGTATCAAAACCTTTCCAAGAAAAGCTCACCTGGCAACAGAAGGCAAAATGGCCCAAAATAAACAAAAATAATGCTACTGTGGCAGTGAAAGCTCAAAGGGAAGGTCGTCGAGGGAGAGTACACAGAGAGAGCCATCAAAGTGGATTTTTTGACAAAAGGCAACCTAGATTAGACAATGTTTTCTGTAAAAAGAAACCCAAATCTAAAATGGGTTGTTGTAAAAGTTACTTTGTACCCCCCTTTGATAATTTCAATGAAATATTTAAGAAGTTTGCTGCCAAGGTTCCTCATTGCAAATGTTTTGATATTGTGCATGCATTGAATCAACACTTCTCTAGGCCTTCCTGTCTTATATCTCACCCAAAGCCAATGAATGCCAAATTCAAAGGTGAGAAAGGACAAAATGGTACCTCCATTAAAGAGGATAAAACCAAAATCAAAGATGTTAAGGCATCTTTAAAGACTCCTAAGAAGACTTGACCGATTTGGAAATGGGTACCTAAATCTTCTTGATCTGTCCACAGAACAAACAACATGTGCCCATTTGGTACCGAGACTCCGGGTGTTCAAGGCACATGACTGGCAACAGAGGGTTGCTCTCCGCCTACAGAGAAAAATTTGGTGGTGGTTCTGTAACCTTCGGAGACAACAAGAAGGGAAAAATCAAAGTCTATGGAGTCATAGCCAACGGAGACATCGATTTCAACAGGGTTGCATATGTGGATGGACTTAAGCACAACCTGCTAAGTGTTAGCCAACTCTGTGATAATGGACTCGATGTAGTGTTCAAAAAGAAATATTGCTCATTGTTCAGAGAAGACACAACCACAGAGCTTCTGCGAGCCAAGAGACAGGGGAATCTATACCTCATGGACTTCAAGTCCATCAACAGAGATGAAAAGCTCTGTCTAGCCTCAAGTAAAAAGGAAGAAGCTTGGCTTTGGCACAACAGGTTCTGTCACTTAAACTTTCATTCTTTAGACAAACTTGTGAAACTAGATCTAGTAAAGGGGCTACCAAGTATCAAATTCGATAGGGATCATCTATACTCTGCATGTGAAATGGGCAAACTCAAAAGAGCAACCCATAAGAACAAAACAGACATGCCTTGCACTAGACCTCTGCAGATGCTTCATGTAGACCTTTGCGGTCCTATATCTGTGTAGAGTCTAGGTGGCAAGAAGTACATCCTTGTACTCATAGATGAATTCTCTAGATATACTTGGGTAGAATTTTTTCTAAAGAAATCAGATGTTCCTGAGGTACTAATCAATCTTCTTAAGAGGATACAAGTTCTTCATGATTGCAGGGTACAGAGAGTTCTAAGCGACAATGGGACAGAGTTCAAGAAGTCAACAATAGAAGCCTATCTCACAACAGAGGGCATCTCACAGAACTTCTCTGCTGCAAGGACTCCACAGAAACGGTGTTGTTGAACGCAAAAACCGAACACTTGTGGCAGCTTCAAGAACCATGCTCACTGCCTCAGGACTTCCAATCTCCTTTTGGGCAGAAGCCATCTCCACAACATGTTTTACCCAAAATCGCTCATTGGTGGTAAAAAGACATGAAAAGACTCCTTACCATCTACTAAATCAACGAAAGCCAAATATCAAGTACTTCCATGTCTTCGGCTGCAGATGCTTTGTGTTGAACGATAGAGAGCAAATAGGGAAATTCAGTCCCAAAGTTGATGAGGCAAAATTTGTTGGCTACTCATCAAACTCCAAGGCTTATCGATTCTATGTGCTCAAATCAAAACATAAACTTGAAAGTATTAATGTTTCATTTGATGACTCGTTTCAGGTGACTTCTGAGCAAATCAGCTTAGGACTCAAGCTCCAAGATAAAGAAACTGGTGGATCATCAAGAACAAATGAACTTCATCATCTATTTGAAGAGATGTTCAACGATGATGGACCCTCAGAGGATGACCACAGAGCCTCTGGAGCTGAAGCCTCTGCAGAACAATCAGGTACCTCTCTGTCAGGTCCTAGCAATACTTCACCTTCTTCCAACACTTTTGCAGATGCAAATTTCGAAGGGGAGCACTCAGAGGGTAATATTGACCAAGGCTACATGCTTAATCAAGAACGTGGTCAACTTCAAAACATCTTTGAAGGGTCAACACCATAATAATCAGAGAACTCTGAACAAGGCACCGCAGAGCTCGTGACCTCAACTCAAAATGCCCAAAGTCTAGTGACAAGTACAAATGATCTCCCTTCCACAGAGGATGATAAGGTTCAAGAAACTGAACATGTTCCAGAAGTGTTCCCATAAGTTTCAAATGATCACCTACCTCGAATGACTAAGTAGATCAGAAGTCACCCACGGAGCCAAATTATAGATAACCCCTCTGACAGAGTCCAGACTCGATCAAGCACCGCAAATTTTTGTTCTTATACAAATTTTATAAGCATTATCGAGCCTAAAAAGATCTCTGAAGCTCTTGAAGACCCAAACTGGGTAGAGGCTATGCAAGATGAGCTTCTGTAGTTTGAAAGAAACGAAGTTTGGACCCTAGCGCCTCTGCCGAAAGGCAAAACCGCAATAGGGACCAAATGGGTCTTTAGTAACAAAAAGGACGAGGATGGCGTGGTGATCAGAAACAAAGCAATGTTGGTGGCCAAGGGATACTGCCAAGAAGAAGGGATTGACTACGAAGAAACTTTTGCCCCTGTGGCTAGGCTCGAAGCAATAAGAATATTTCTTGCCTTCGCAGCCCACAGAGGTTTTAAAGTGTTTCAAATGTTGTTAAGTCGACCTTTCTGAATGGACAAATTCAAGAAGAAGTGTACGTCCAGCAGCCACCAGGGTTTGAAAGTTCCAAGTACCCAAATCACGTATATTTCTTGGACAAGGCTCTGTACGGACTCAAGCAAGCCCCCAGAGCCTGGTACGACAGACTTTCAAACTTCCTTCTTACAAATGGTTTCGAAAGAGGTACAACTGATACAACTTTATTTTATAAAAAGAGAAAAGGTGAGATTCTACTTGTACAGATTTATGTTGATTATATTATCTTTGGGTCTACAAATGAATCTTATTGCAAAAAGTTTGAGTCTTTGATGAAGAGTGAGTTTGAGATGAGCATGATGGGAGAACTTACCTTCTTCTTAGGATTGCAAGTCAAACAAACCAAAGAGGGCATTTTTATAAACCAATCTAAATATGTCTCTGACATACTTGAAAAATACAAGCTCTCTGACTCTTCATCAATGAAAATCCCTATGTCCCCTGGATCAAGGCTTCATGCAGACCCAAAGGGCTAGTCTGTGGAGTGTAAACTCTACAGAGGTATGATAGGGTCTCTATTGTACTTAACCGCGAGTCGACCCGATATAATGTTCGCCACATGCCTCTGTGCAAGATTTCAAGCTAACCCCAGAGAATCTCATCTTCATGCTGTAAAGAGGATCTTCAGATACCTTAAAGGGACCAAGAATCTTGGCCTCTGGTATCCGGAGAATTCTGGCTTTGATCTTATGGCTTATACAGATTCAGATTACGGAGGATGCAAGTTAGATAGAAAAAGTACCTCTGGGAGTTGTCAATTCCTTGGAGGGAAACTAGTAAGTTGGAATTCAAAGAAGCAGAATTGTGTTTCGACCTCCATGGCAGAAGCGGAATACGTTGTTGCTGCTAGTTGTTGTTCGCAAGTTCTGTGGATGAGAACCCAACTCAGAGACTATGGATTTGACATCGAGAAAATCACCATCCTCTGTGACTCCAAAAGAGTCATTGCGATCTCTGCCAATCCTGTTCAGCACTCTAAAACGAAGCATATCGATATCAGGTACCACTTTCTAAAACATCATGTGGAGCATGGGACAATAAAAATGTACTTCGTCCCCACAGATTACCAGCTTGCCGACCTTTTCAGTAAGGCTTTAGATGAGAAAAGGTTCACTTTTCTTGTTGGCAAGATTGGCATGCTGAACATGAGTTGATCCACAGAGCCTCTGTACCCTTGCACAGAGCCTCTGTAAGTACATATTGTATATTCGTACTTACTCCCTTTTGTACATTACTTTTGTTAAAGTAGTCCTCTTGCTCTGTGTCTTGCTCAATCGTCCATTTTTAAACCCAAGCACAGATCAAGGGGGAGCTGAGATAAAACACCTTGACACTTCAAGGGGGAGCTCGACATCTTTTGTCAAACATGTCGCTCTATCCCTCAAAAATGCTTTCACAACTATCGAGTGATCACCAACTCAGATCATTTCCTAAATTAGAAGTTTTCGATCTCAGAGCCTCTGGGGTCCTCCACAAAGCCTCTGTGACCCTTCACAGAGCCTCTGTACCTCACAAAGGGGTCTCTCGTCCATTAGTCAATTAGATATGTGTTCGATCAACTCGTACGCTCTTACGAAAGTCTTGGTCATCTCAAGTTTACTGAAACCTCATAATTACCTTCAACACTTTTACCATTTGGTCATTATGTGCGGGTTATTTTTCAAAATCACTGTCATGTGGGAATAGTAACTGCAACGCGCGTGAGAATAGAGGGAGGCGCACGTACTCGATCGTGCACCGCCTATCCTGACGTCGTACATTTCTATTGGTTTGTATCTGTACCATTGTTTTTTGAAAACGGCTACCTATCCGTTAGCACTCATTACGGATTTCAAATCCTCATTTTTGTTACCGCTAATTCTTTTCACCTCTCTCTGTATATAAACCCTGCTAAACCTATTCTTTTCTTCTTTACCTGAAATCTTTGCTCTCAAGAAATCCTTTGCTAGAATTCTTTGTATCTTCAGCAATGGCGTCCCACTCAAGCTCTTCCAAGAACTCCAATGGCTCCAAGAACTCAAACAAGTCCCATCACTCCACAGCTCAAAAAGCTGATTCGACCTCCATTGATCAAGAACATGTGCTTACGAGTAGAATGTTCTCTTTCACTAGGCATGACTACCATATGACTCGAATGAACAATAAGCCAAACAACCATTTTGTCACTCTCACTCCTTCTGGATTCCTTGATGAAGTCGCAGCCCTAATCAAAATCCTCAAGAACCATTTTCTGGTCAAATCCCTAACAATGAAAAGAAATGACATCCCTGAAACCTACATCCAGTAGTTCTGGCTGAGTGCTCGACATGCCAAGATGGAGGGATACGGTCACTGTATCAATGTATATGCAACCCATCCATCGACTACAAAAATTCTGGACTTAGGCATCAACCAAAGAAAACTATCTGATGTCTTTGAACTACCCACCAAGGCAGACCTCAACCTGCGCAAATTCTTAGAGGAGCCCACAAAAGAAGAAATACTAGAGTTTCTGAAGTTCATTGGATATGCAGTCCCAATCACAAAACGAACAAACTTCAGAAGACAGAACCTGCCCCCCCCCTGTGGAACGTGCTCTTCTCAATTCTGAACCACTGCCTAACGTCAAAAGTTGGAAGCCCTAACCAGTCCAGCCACACCATATTGGCAATAATGTATGGGATCTTCTATGATCTCCCACTAACTTCGCTGGACTCATTTTCAGGGAGATCAAGAATGCCGTCATAACTAAACAGCAAGACCAAGATAGGGGCACATAGCCCAAAAACATTATTTTTGGAAGTTTTCTGGGATTACTTCTAGGAGATGATTTGATTGGGGAGAACAAACTACCGGCAGAAGGGAAAACGATCAAACTACATGAGATGAAGTCTCACAAACCTACTACCCTCAAAACAGGATACCCAAACGGAAGACCTCTGTCAACAAAGCTATTGACATATTTGGGTAGCGAAGAGGGTGTTAGGAATTACATACGAGGACACAGGATTCCAGAACCGAGTCCTGCAACCCCCCCTCACGTAGGATTCCATGTAGGAGATGTAGTTATTTATTTAAGAGATGATGGAGCAAGGGAGACAGAGGTTGTGGCCACAGAGGCACAAGCGAGTGAGAGAGAGGGAACGATAGTTAGAGGGGAGGGGAATGAGAAAAAGGAGAAAAAGAAAAATAAGAAAAAGAGAACCGAAGAAGTAGAAGTTCCAAAATCCTCTGAGAAGAAGAAACACAAGAAAAGGAGCAAGACTGCAGAGGAAACTACAGAGGTTATCAAATCCTCTGAGAAAAAGAAAAGGAGAAAATTAAGGACCCTTGCTGAGAAGGAACGATCCACTGAGGCCAAGGTTAAGGGTCTTGGTACAAGAACTGAAGCTGCAGAGGGTGGAGAAAAACCTCTGCAGAGGACCAAGAAAGCACTAATCTTTGAAGAAACTCCTGAGGATAGACCTCAGAACCCGATGAAATTTGCCTCTGACATAGCTCGAGTGGTCATTCTTAGGTACTCAGGGGACTTAGGTGAAACCGTGGATTTGGAGATGGAGGATATGACCGGTAAGTCACTGAGTGAAGAGGAGGAAGGAGAGGGCAAAAAATCGATGGAGGAGAGTGGGATACAAGATGCCTTGGGCAGACAACCTAAACCAACTCCCCGTGCAACCCACACCACTACCTCTGCAGTTCTAGTGCAGAAAGGTATTGAAGAAGGTCCGCACAGTCCGATCCCAACCCAAGCCATCCGGACAGAGGATATCCCTTCATCCTCTATGCCACCATCTGGGGAAACCAAATCCACCTCACCCTCTCAAAAGGGTGAAAGTGTTGTTTCTCGTGTCCATTTGCCCCAGGACACATCACCCCCACACACAGAGGCATTTGTTGCCTCTGTCACGCACGTGAGTGAAGACCCAACTGCTTTAGAGATGGTAGTAAGAGATCACACCAGTTCTGTGGTTCTAGAAAAACCACAAAACTTAAGCACTAGGACCCTTGGGGAAGCCTCTGAACCCTTCCCAAGAAACATAATGACAGAACTTCTATAGATGATTCCTCTGTGGAACATCGAGGATTGGAAGGAAATCCTTCAGAGCTCAACCTCATCACAGGCTCTGAAGGTGCCAAATACTCGTTGGCTAAATCTGGAACATGTGTTGTTCCAGAGGTCACTACGGACACTTTCATCACAAAGGGAGAGTTTCAAACCTTTTTTGACATGGTTTTCCAAAAATTTGACAAGTTGAAAAGCTCTGTCACAAAGGAATCTCAGGAGAACTCCCAAGTCCTTGTAGAGGCTCTCAAAGCAAATGCAGAGGATCTGAAAGCTCTCCATCAATCTTCGATGCAACACTCAGCGGAGATCAAGAAGCTAACAAAGAAATGTGCGACTCGAGCTGATCTTCAAGCATGCGGTAAAACCATCATCGCTCATTCAGATCAAATTCAGCTCCTAGGGGATATCTACATGGCGGAAATGGGTACATTTGCAGCTAAAGTTGTGAAATCAGGGGTGGATGATCTGACCAAGCTTCGAGATGAAATCAAGGATATAACTCGCAGTGTTATAGTCCCTTTCCAACCACAGGCGTCCACTTCTGCACCCCCACCCTCAACCTATGCCACTGACATCTATGCCTTAGCTACAAAGAAGGAATTAGAAACAATGGGGAGAATGGTTCTCAACAATCTCAACCTTATTGGATCTGACATCACTCTACAAGGCAAGAAAGTCGCAGAAGATCTGAAGAAGACTGTAGCGACGATTAGGTTCAAGTCTGATCTGGAAGTAAACAGACTATCGTTGGCTACAGTGGATGTTCTGAAGAAGATCTCCAAGCACGTCGACGATCATCTCTGCAAGAGACTTAAGAGGAAGGCACCTGCGACTTGCCAAGCCAAGGCGTCGCAGAAGAGGGCACGTCATGAGGACTAGGATCCTGATGCCTCTGGTCCTCATGAGGGGGAGATCATGCCGTCAGAAGTGAATATTTCAGCTGAACCCCTGAACCAAGTCCCTACAAGCGCAGAGCCTAGACCTCAGAAGTCAGATCAACAACAGGCCTCTGCAGCTTTATCATCTCCCATAGTTCAAATCCCCAAAATCCAAATGAAATCACCACCCACCGTGAAAGATAAAGGCAAGGCTATTGCCACAGAACCTCGCACTGAGAAGCTCCTCCAAAGTTCCAAGGATGCCATCAGAAGTGAGGCTCTGAGAAGCATAAAACCTGAAGAAGAAGACTAGACAATTGATCTGCAGCCCCTCTCTGAACTCCCTATCCTTGACCTTATTGAAAAATCGTCAAAGGATAGAGTTGCAGAGGTAATACAAGTCTTCTAGAGCTTGAGAAGACCCTTCCCCATTCCCCAGAAGAAGAATCTAGAAGAAGACTTCTACAAGTATCTCTACAGCTGAGGGGTCCATGATCAGCCCTCTATAAAGCTCTAAGAGGTAATTATTTCAGAGGAGAGGAGGAGATTCTATAAGGACAAATCCAAGCCTAGAGGTCAAGTCTTCTCCATGGCCAAAATCATAGAGGTTCTGTCAATCAAGCTGACCCATACAAAATGCAAGAACTTCTGGTTCAGTCAGTATGCCGTGAAGAGAGAGGATGGGGATATATGGAAGTTCACCAATGCAGATCTGACAACTCTTCATCCCCACGATCTCCCAGAGCTACTCAAATGGACAGAAAACAAATTCGGGTGGAAGAAGGAGTACCAAGAAGCCCACCTCACAATTAAAAGAACTATGAGGGAAAAGTTGCTCTTCTACAGCGTGGTGAACTTTCAGGTGGCACTTGACCTAGGGTTCAAAAAGGTGAACTTTCCTCCACCAGAGGATAGTCTACCAACCTCTGCCACGATTCTTCCGAATTCCATACTCAACTCACCTTCCTTTGGCTTCGTGTACATAAATCCCATGGGCGAAAAGAAGATATTTATGGGAATTGAAAGTCACAAGTACTCGACTCAGTCTCTGCTATTCATCCAAGAACTAATCATCAAACATAGAGGCACACCACTTGTACCCACTGAACCTGCAAACGTTCTTCTGGAGAATATAGGTGCAACCATGAACTTCAGAAACCTGTGCGTGTTCTATTACAGAGAGCTGAAGAAGGAAGGAGGGTTTGGAAGAAAAATAAATGATTTCCCAGACGCCAAAGTATAGGCTCTGAAGAAATGTAATTTTTACTTTCACTTTTATTGTAATCAAACGTAATTGCCTTCTGGCATTTCTATTAAATGAAAGTAAGTAGACAGAGGTTGAGTTCCTTTCATCTCTTTGTGTTTCTAACTTAGCCAAGCTCTCTATTGTTTCCATTTCTCTATTTTTTTCAATACTTAGGGGGAGATTGTTAGCTCCAATCACACTCTATAGAAGTATTGAAAAATAGGCTAAGTATAGGAACCACAGAAGATACAATCACAGAAGACATCTGTCGACTTTCTGCCGGAGGACACGAAACCTGATTATGCTCTTCAGATCACAGAGCCTCTGTGATCACTCACAGAGCCTCTGTGATGGCTAACCTCTGGAGACAGTTCGAAGATTTATGCAAACTCAGTTCAAGACAAGGTCACATGCAGATCACGTGATGCCTGTTGTACGAAGATTTCCAGATCACCTTGGAGCGACACACGATGGTTTTACTTTCCAGGTGGCATTCCGTTTATGGAATGTCAGCCTTTGTCTTGTACTATGGGGTGCATCCTCCTTATATATTATGGGAGCACCACCTTAGATTTTAATATGCGAGCACACACAAATTGTCTGAATAGAGATTATATTTTCAAGAGAATATTTGCACATACCAGTGCGTGTTCTTGGTGTTCTTCAGTAATCAATGAAACAGTGCTTTGAGTAATTTCTTGCAATACATTATTAATTTGTTTATTGTTTACTTGTGTGTTTACTACCTTGCATGTTCTACCTTTTCTACATATATTAAACGCTTCCGCACTCTCATCATTTCAAACCAGTGTGTAGTAAAAGGTCAATCAAGTTAAGAACATCGTTTATTGGGATCAACAGCTTCAATGATTATCTGACCATGTGTTTCCAAAGAATAATATTTGTATATTATCTTTTCCATATACTGTCAAATACTCATACATACTGATTCAATCTTTCTTATTGATATTTGTTATTACCATGTCTCAAATTGAAACAATTTTTGATGGTAATACATCCGTTTGCATTTCATTTTTTGTTGAGCATCATAAGTTCTTTCATAACATAAGTTATTCTTTCAATATTGTTAGGACTGAAATTCCTAGTGCGTTGAAAGTTGTATAACGCATTTATAGAGTTTAATTGTTTTATTTAAAGCGTTGTAAAAGCCTTAATTGTTAATGGGCTTGTTTGGTTTAGTGGGCCTTGGGCCTTTAGGGGTTTAACCCTAAGTATTTGAAGTTAATTTGTTTATATTTTAGGGTTAGATAAGGAGAGATATTAATGGTCATTAATAGGTTTACTTAGCCATATCAGTAATTCTCTCCGTAAACTTTAAACCCTTTATTGATAAATCTAATCATATGACCAACAGTTGTGGTTTAATCCTTATTGTTTCTTGATAATTACGGTTGATTGCATTGTTTCTGGGATCTACAATTGGTATCAGAGCATAATCGAATCAATTTTCATTCGATACGATCAAAAGGTTTGTCTAAATCCCTAATTTTTATCAACTTCTGGTTTAATACAATGCATCACTGAGTTCTTCAAAATTAAAGTTTTCGGTTTGAGTTTTGGTTACTAATGTGTTAAATTCGTGTTGGGTTTTAGGCTGAATTCTTGGTTCTTTATTTGGAAAAGTTCGATCAAGTTTTTGAAATTTTTTGAAAGAAATCGATCAAATCTGGATATGTTTTGTTCGACATTGTGTTCTTAGATTTCTTGAAAAAAAATTCAATAAATTTCTAGTGTTTTGATCCATTAGTTTGAAAAGGATTAGTTGATTTGTTGTTAGAAACGATTTGTGATCATCAATTTTTGATTAATTTCATCAATTTTAGATTAATTTCAGCAATTTGGTGTTTTTGAGTTTTTTAGATCGAACATCAGTCGCGTACCGGGAGAAGTTTTATCCAGGTGCTGATTTTATATTGATCCGGGAATTTTGTGACCCAGATTTACTAGCATATATTCACACAATCATTTACAAAACAATCTTTATTAGATCACATAAATGAATTACATTTAATCACAGATCTAACTTCTAATCATAAATCTCACGAAAGTGTATGTGTTGTGTGAGTTCTTTCTTACCAACTCTCTGGATGTCTAATGTTTACGTCTACTTACAAAATACAAAGAAACCAAGTATTTATACTAAGTCAACATTTGTTGATTTTAGAACCAAACCCTTGAACTATCAATTTATTACAACTAAGACCCTCTATTTTAATCTTGAATGCAATTTTATTCTAACAATCTCCCCCTTTGGATTCAAGATTTAAAAAAAATTTGACAATAATCTTCAGGTCTTTTTATCTACAGAAAATTCTTCAGAAAGTGATCTTTTCATCTTTGACATCTTGAAAGCTTTGACATCTTCAACAAACTTTGTCACTTTGATCAAATTATCTCCCCCTTTTTTTGCTTTTCATTACTTTACTTTCTCTTCAAAATTTATCTTTCTGTCTTGAATTCTGAAACTTTAAACTTTTGAACTTGAACTATCTTTCACTCTCTCAATCAACCATCTATCTTATCTGATTATCTTCCTCTTTTATTCCAAAAGAATCATATTTGAAACCTCGAACTTTGCTCTTTCTTTCTTTTCAGCTTTGTCAAACAACTTGTAATTGTCTTGAACTTTTGAACAACTGAAACTTTGTATCTGACTTTTAAATTCTCCCTCTTCTTGATAATATTAACTCTGATCTAACTTTGAAAACTTGATATATCTCCCCCTTTTGATGAATTGTGAGAATCAGAATCATCAAAACTTTTTTCAATATTAGCTCAGTCTTTGAATAATCTCCCCCAAAGCATCCGATAAGCGCAGTCTTCATGAGTAACAATCTTCCCCTTGTGGTGAAATATGAACAATCTCTACCTTTGACAATAAATGATCAATATCGCCCAAAGATTAATAGGAAAGAATCTTTTGTCTGATCTGAATGAGCCGTCAATTCATGAATGTATTTATCTGAATCTTTTCAAATTCAGAAAAATTAAGAGTTATAACCCTGAATCAACATATGAAACAGTTAGGAATGCCTGTCAGTAACACAAAGTTACAGTGTACAACGAATGTACAATTTAAGGAGCTTGAAATGATGTTCACTCCCCAAGACTTCCATTCAATCATTGAAAAACACAAGGTATTTTCTTTGAATGTTCTGACAGAAAAACACATTTTTTGTGTGCTCGTGCTTGTGTTATGAAAGAATTAAGCACAATGATTGTTGTTAAGGCTCAAAATTATGCAAACCATCGAGACAACAAAAGTTATACATAGACTCAATGTGTATGATAAAGGGTCGAAGGTGGGGAAACTTTTCTTCTTTTTCAATATCAGTATCTTCCAACTGAAGAACCAATAGATTATGTGTTGCATCCCCAGAAAATGTGAAACATTCTCTTTTTAAGAAAAGAATGCGTAGGTGGTGGGGTTGTATGCAAGAGATGGCATGGGCTAGGTACCTGTTTCAATGATGGTCACCAAAGAATGTGAACCAATCAGTAGATGTGGTTGCCCTGCTCAGAAAGAATTTGGTGCAGAGTCTGATATTCTTTTACCCTGTTCTCACACCCTCTTTCTTTTTTTAATCTTTTAAGCTCACTTCTAACCAATCTCTCTTTTTCATTTTACCTCTTCACACATCAACACTAAAATCTTTTGACCCCTATCCCCTCGATCACTCAGGGAATACTTCCTAAGTAGGAAACACTAGTTATCGTGAATCCATGGAAGTTCTGTTAAGCTCTCACACTGAATCCCATGTATTTGTCCTAAAAGCATGTGTTGCTCAATGATTTGCTTGACATTAAAGTGCAAGAAATCAATGTCAGTGTATGTATGCTCATCAAAAATCAGAATGAAATTTGAGCATTTTAAGCATTTAAGATTTCTCAAAACTTTGTATGAATGAATAAACATGAAAGAAAATAAATGTTTTGAGAATCTGACAATGATAAAATCAGATTAAATTATCATGAAGAATTATAATAAGGGATGTCAAAGACAAATGTTTTTTATATGAACAATATATAAACATTTTAAAAATTAAAGCACATATAATGATATGACGTTTGATTCAATCAATTAAGAACAACAAACAGAAGTATTACCATAGAAAGATTAAACTTTTGATACATTGTAATAACAAAGTCAAGAAATCTACTGAACCGTTGTTTGTAGGAATACTTGATAGTATATGACAAGATAATACACAAGTATTTATCTTTTGAAAACACACGGTCAGATAAACATCAAGGTATCCAAATTAAAAATCATTTAAAATCGCACTTCTCAATTCATGAAAACATTTTAAGAATGTGAAGTGGTTTGAACATTTGAAGAAACCATTTTTCACAAGTGAAAGTTATTCATCTTTCAACAAGTGATAAAGATTAAGGTAAAGAAAATATACCTGTAAGCTCCCCTTAAAATGAATATTCGCATTTAACCACACTTTAACAAAAACTTCAGATATTCTCCCCCTTAATATCTGTAAAAAGTCAATTTATCAGAAATATTATAACAATTAAAATCCAATAAACTTCTTATATCTCCTCCCCCTAAAAGATATACCAGTGTAATTCACTAACTCCCTCTCATAGCAAAAAAACTTCTAGAAAAGATGTTATCAGTTAAGCATCCATCAGAAGAAAAAAAACATTTGAGATTGGGTTTTGAACTGTAATATTCAGAAGGCATGATTACATATTCTCTGGTGAGAATAATATTGTTTAGATTTACCAATAAAGAACGGGTCTTGATCTGATGTAACCAGAAACCATAGTTCTGAAACATTTAGGAACGGGTCTTGAACTGTTTTATCCAAGAGCCATAGTTCTTTGAGATACGAGTCCTAGACTGCTTTGTCTAGAAGCAATGTTCCTTGAAGAATAAGTTATGAACTGTTGTATTCAGAAGTCTTAGTTCTTTCTCCCCATTAGTCTTTATAGGCCTGCAACACAGGTTTAGCTTCTGGTATCCACTGGTATTTGGATCCTGAATTATTAGTTGCAGTTCTAGTAGGAGAAATAAAGTAAGAACCATACCAGCTATTTTCATAATTTTTATTTACAAAATCATTTGAACCACAGTAGGAACAACTAATTTTCTTTTGTGCTAACCTGATCAATTGATTTATAGTGTAAACCAGATCTGGTTTGCCAAAAGTTTTACCTTTAGAAGCACTGTTCCTTTGAGCATTGGATGCATGCACAAATGATTTATCTTCTTTCTTTTTCTCCTCTGAAGATCCTTTAACTCTCCAAAACCAATTCTCTTTATCTTTCTCATCTTTCTTTCTCCAGGTCATTTTCTACTGAGTTTTATTCCTTTTGATGTGACCTGAACCAACAACATTTTTGTCATAAAAAAGATTAGAAGGACGAATCTGATCATTTGAATTAGAAGTATGACTGCCAATTGAATCAAATAAAGGATTAATAGAAACATGTGTGAAACTTGAACTTGCAACTGATTTGAATGAACATTTGGATGCAGCTAGATCATCTCTTGGTGATTGAGCAATTGATTCTAGCATTTTATGCTCAGTCAACTTCACCTTAAACATGATTTCCTCAAGTTCTTTGATCTTTGTAGACAGACAGTTTCTTTCCTTGGACAGTATGTCAAACTTCTTATGCAACTCAGATTTTGTATTCTTCTCTTTCTGAATATTTGTTGACAACTCAGATAACTTTCCATTCAGCTCCTTTATCTCAGTTTCAAATGCTTTCTTTTCTTCTCCAAAATCTTTCTCTAAACTCTTTTTCTCAACGATCTTCTTCTTTTCTTTCTCAAATTTATCTCTTTCCAGAATGATTACTTTCTCGAAGTCTGAAACTTGTTGAGAAAGCTTAACACATTTAAGCTCCACTGTTTTCTTCTCTTCAAAATATTTACTAGAAAACTCAGAAAATTTATTAGCAAACTCTTTTCTTTCTTTCTCCATTTTCTTTTCATCTAGAGAGATCTTTTCTTTCAGTTCATTCATCTTCTTCTGAAACTCGACATTATCTTTTTCAAAATCTTTTCTCTTTTTATCAATCCCCTTCATCTCATCTTGTGCTTTTATGTTGTCTCTGTCTTGGGTTGCTTTCTCCTTCATCATGTTGATTTCTACCTCAAGACTGAAGACTTTATCTTTTAAAGAATCTGTTGGGAACTGAAGAAAAGCTTAAGTGTTTAATGCTGCTAGTACAGAATTACTACTGCCAGAGGAATTCAAGTTTAATACTGCTAGGTATTACTGCTTCTAGTAGAATTAATGCTGCTAGTCAAAGTTAGTGCTGCTTGAACAAAGTTAGTACTGCTTAACTAGTTAGTACTTCTAGAGGTTAGTGCTGCTTAGTAGTTAATGCTGCCAAGTTTGAGTTAATACTTACAAGGTGATTAGTGCTGCTTATGAGATGAAGATCCGGATTAAAAGAATGACAGCTGGATAGATTGAAGATATTCATGGAAGATATTCTGAAGATATTTTAATTAATTGTGATTATCTTTTGTTCAGTATATGTATAGAATTGATAGAGTAGTTTTAAGAGTGATTAAAAATTCTGAGTTTTTGTTAGAGAGAGAATCAACCTTAAGGCATAGTTCCTAATTCTTGAGAAGTAGAATTCGTCTTGAAAGAATCTGTTCTTCAAGATTGAGGTTGTGTGTGTAATCTTGTGATTTAAAGCATTCAATACAAGTTTACAAGTTGTTCATCATATTTTCTGTTTGTTTATTGTTTCATTGAATATCAAAGTGTTATTCCGTAAACTCCTTTGATATTAGTATCTGAGAATTTATTCTTGTTGAGAATTTGATCCTGACAAGTGGTATCAGAGCCTGTTCTCTCAGAAACATCTATTCATTCATCATGGAAAACTTTGCAGAATCAAACAGTACTCTTGTTTCTAAGGTTCCAATGCTCAAACCCAGTGAGTTTGACATGTGGAAGATCAGAATCAGGCAATACATTCTTCTCACAGACTACTCAATGTGGGACATCATTGAGAATGGACCCTCTGAAGCAGGAAATATTGGACCAGATGGGAAAAGACCTCCACCAAAGACAGATGGTGAGAGAAAGATCAGACAAACAGAGATGAAGGCCTTGAGCACTCTGCTCTTGGCCATCCCCAATGAATATCAGCATCAATTTTGCAACTGCACTGATGCTCAGATTCTCTGGAATGCTCTAGAGAAAAGATTTGCTGGAACTAAAAGCATAAAAAGAAATCAAAGGGATGTTCTGAAGCAGCAGTATGAGAACTTCACTTCTTCAAAGAATGAGTCAATGACTCAAACTTTTGACAGATTCAACAAGCTTATTGGTGAACTGGCTATTGTTGGAGTGAAGATGGAGCTAGATGATATCAACAGGAAGTTCCTCAGATCTCTTGGGGATGAATGGACTATGTACACTGTCTCATATAGACAGAGTGACAATTTAGAGGAGAAGGAACTAGATGATTTGTATAATGATCTAAGAGTATTTGAATCTGAGGTAGAAGCCAAGAAAAATCCCACTGGGTACATTCACAATGCTGCACTTCTATCAGCATCTACTGATACTGCTGCCAACCCTGAAGCAGTTAGTGCTGCCAGTGGAGTGAATTCAGAAAAAGGCACTGAAACTATCTTTGAAGCCTTTTTATCCAGTCACAGCAACAACTCTTTGATTAATGATGATCTGGAACAACTTCACCCTGATGATCTGGAGGAGATGGACATTAAATGGCAGATGGCCATGTTATCTATAAGGGTAAAGAAGTTTATTAAAAAAACTGGGAGGAACAACTTCTCTCAAAGAAGAGAAGATGGAGCTGGTTTTGACAAAACAAAGGTGGAATGTTACAAGTGCCACATGAAGGGACACTTTGCTAAAGAGTGCAGAAGTGGTGTGCCAAACAACAACCACCAACAAGCCCAGAATGGTGGTTTCAATCAAAACAAGAACTCTGCTCAAGCCCTTGTTTCTCAACAAGGAATGGGATTTGACTGGAGTGACCAGGCTGAGGAAGCCATTCAGAACTAAGCTCTTATGGCAGAGGTGTCTGATCTCCCTTCTGAGGTAATTTCTAATCTTTGCACTAAATCTTGCATAGACACTGTCAAAAGGTACAGGGATCACAACCAAAACATGTGTGATGACCTCAAAAGATTAGAAAAGGACAGAAGAGATTATGTGTTGATAGTGGAGAGGTTTGAAGAACAAATCAAAGGCTTTCAAGCCAATGAACTTCAACACTTTTATGACACAAACTACTGGAAGTGGGAAAAGAAGGAGTTAGAGACCAAACTGTCTAAGTCCAAAGAAGAGAATGATAGGTTGAAAGAAGAATTAGATAAGGTTAAGCTTGATATAGAAAAGTTTTCATATGCTTCAAAAGCAATGGATTCTCTTCTAAAGGCTCAGATTCATGATAAGATGAAGTATGGTGTTGGATACAACAACACACCCCCTCCTTACAACAACAACTATATCTCTCCTACATCAGATCTGTTAGAGACCAAGGAGAAAAAGGACTTGTCTGAGAAAGCTTTTGAGATAGATCATTTGGATGAGGTAGTTGTTAAGGATATGACTGAGAAAGAAGCCAGTAAGAAGAGGAACAATGATGTGAGTAAAGAGATACCCTTAGAAAACAACATTGTTACCAATGAGGGTGGTGGAAGGATCTGGTTCAAGTCTAAAGAGATAGAGAAGACCAAAGGAAAGGCTAACAAGGTCCATTACAAATAGACCACTGTTGTGAATTCTGGCCCTTGTAAACAGTGTGCTTGCAATAAATCTGAGAGCCTAAATTCTGGTATAAAAAGAGGTAACCAAAGAAACTGGAATAATCAATGGGCTCAGAAACAAGGAGTTAATCTGAATAAAATAATCAGACCAAAACCTTGTTTCATATGTGGCAAGTTGAATCATTTGGCTAAATACTGTTTCTTTAACCCTATTAACCAACAGATGAACTTTCAAAGATTTGTGCAAAAACCTGTTGGTTATAGGAAGGCTGGAAAGAAACATGTGGCTAAGAAGTCTGTTGAAACCAAAGGCCAAATGAAGAAAAAGGTTTTAAAAAAGAGTATTAAAATGTGGGTGCCTAGAAGCACTAAAACTGTTAGTACTGCTACATCAAATAGTACTGCTGACAGGGATAGTGCTGCCAGTAGCAATACTGCTGCTAACAGTGTTAGTACTGCTGAGAATTTTAATGCTTCTAACACTGTTAGTACTTCTTCAAAGGTTACTACTGCTAACACAGTTACCGCTGCTAAAACAGTTAATACTTCTAACAAGGTTAGTACTGCTAATACATGCAAGTGCTGCTAATACAGTTAGTTCTTCTAAAAACAGTACTGCTTCTAGCAAATATGCATTCAAACTCATTATTGTAACAAAGTACTCCAGTAATGAGAAGTCAAAGTTTAAAAATCTTGTCAAGAAAGAATGTAAATATTTTGATGAGAAAGGGATACCCAAGACCACTTTGGCTTGGGTTCCTAGTTCATACTAACTGATTTATCATATGTGCAGGGCAACCAACAGCTCAAGGGGAAGAGCATATGGCATGTGGATAGTGGTTGCTCTAGGCACATGACAGGCAACATGTCATGCCTTCAGGATTTCAAGCCTATCAATGGAGGACATGTTGCATTTGGAGACAATCTCACAGGTGGTAAAATAAGTGGGAAAGGTAATGTTACAAAAAGATAAGATGACATTTGAGGATGTCTACTATGTTGATCAGCTAAAGTACAACATGTTAAGTGTATCACAGGTTTGTGACAAACAACATAGTATATTATTTACTAATACATAATGTATGATCCTTGCTCCAGGGTTCAAGGTAGTTGATGAAAGCATGATACTACTTAGAACTCCAAGAAAGGACAATGTGTATTGTCTAGATATGGACAATGTTTCAAGTGATTCATCCCTGAACTGTCTTGTTTCAAAAGCTTCTGTGGATGAATCCTCTCTTTGGCACAGAAGGATGTGTCACATGAATTTCAAGACAATGAACAAACTTGTTAAAAACAATCTTGTAAGAGGTTTACCGTCAAAAGTCTTTTCATGTGATGATCATTGTGTTTCTTGTCTTAAAGGCAAACAGCACAAAACTTCTCATAAGACCAAAGAGTTAAATTCAATTTCTTCTTGTCTCCAGTTATTACATATGGATCTGTTTGGCCCTACAAATGTGATGAGCATAGGGAAGAAATCATACTGCTTAGTTATTGTTGATGATTACTCTAGATTTACTTGGGTATCTTTTCTAAGGACTAAGGATGAGACAAGTAGACTGATCAAATCCTTTATTCTAAGAATTGAAAACCAGACTAATCAAAAAGTAAAAGTCATTAGGTCTGATAATGGAATTGAATTTAAAAATATTGACCTAAACACCTTTTGTGAAGAAAAACGAATTGAGAGACAATATAGTGCTCCTAGGACTCCACAACAAAATGGAGTTGCTGAGAGAAGGAATAGGACACTAATAGAGGCTGCTAGATCTCTGTTGGCTGATTCTAAATTGCCAATTACTTTCTGGGCTGAAGCAGCTAATACTGCCTGTTATGCCCAAAACAGAGTACTAGTAGTCAAACCAAAGAACAAGACCCCATATGAGCTTTTAAATAAAAGAAAACCCTTTATTGGATTTTTCAAACCTTTTGGGTGTCCTTGTACAATTCTCAATACTAAATCTCACTTAGGTAAGTTTGATATCAAGGCAGATGATGGATTTCTTGTTGGTTACTCATCTCAGAGTAAGGCCTACAGAGTTTTTAATTCTTCTTCTAGAATAATTGAAGAAAGTGACAATGTCAAATGCA
Organism: Arctium minus; assembly: GCA_954870635.1. NCBI lineage: Eukaryota > Viridiplantae > Streptophyta > Magnoliopsida > Asterales > Asteraceae > Arctium > Arctium minus. The sequence goes on along the minus strand of OX941080.1, from coordinate 112,583,797 downwards.
ATGAGAACACACCAAATCCTATTGGGTCTGGTCCCCAGTGGCTGTTTGACATTGATTCACTGACTAACTCTTTTGGTTTCAGTAGTAATGAGTATGCAGGTTTAGGAAATGGAGGATCAGGGACTACACAAGTTCAAGAAAGTATATCTCAGTCTGTGATTTTTCCCATACCTAAAGTGAATCCTGTTGAAGACTGTGAAAAGGAGCCATCTACTGAATCAAATCAGAGTGCAGAAGAAAGGAGAGATGAGGAGACTCAAGCAAATAAAGAACCTGAAGTAGCTGCTGAAATCACCTCAGTTGAGTTGAATGATTCCAATCTAGAGGTGGAACTCAATGAAGAACCTAATCATCAATCAAGAACACAAAAGAATCATCCTCCTCAGCTGGTAATAGGGGATATCTCTTCTCCTATGATGACTAGACATCAAAGCAGGCTGCAAGATATGCAAGATCAACAGCATACAGTGCTTTCTTGTTTTCTATCCCAACTTGAGCCTAAGAAGGCTCATGATGCTATGAAAGAGTCCAGCTGGATAGAAGCTATGCAAGAAGAGCTGCTACAATTCAAGCTGCAAGATGTTTGGGATCTAGTAGACCTTCCTAAAGGTTAAAGAGCTATAGGCACAAAATGGGTCTTCAGGAATAAGAGAGATGAAAGAGGGATAGTAATAAAGAACAAAGCAAGATTGGTAGGACGAGGGTATACACAAGAAGAAGGAATAGATTATGAAGAAGTATTTGCACCAGTGGCTAGGATAGAAGTAATCAGATTGTTCCTGGACTATGCTTCTTATATGAAGTTCAAAGTCTACCAAATGGATGTAAAAAGTGCATTTCTATATGGCTCAATTGAAGAAGAGGTATATGTCTGTCAACCACCAGGGTTTGAAAACCCAAGCTATCCAAACAGAGTATACAAACTGAAGAAAGCACTTTATGGACTGCATCAAGCACCAAGGGCATGGTATGACACTCTGTCATCCTATCTTTTGGAAAATGGCTTTGAAACAAGAGTCGTTGATAAGACTCTATTCATCAAGAGAAAGCAGAAGGACATCTTGCTAGTCCAAATCTATGTGGATGATATCATCTTTGGATCCACAAGAGAAAGTATGTGCAGGGAGTTTGAGGAACTAATGCATCAAAGATTCAAAATGAGTTCCATGGGGGAACTTACCTTTTTCCTTGGACTCCAAGTCCAACAGAAGTCAGATGGTATTTTTATCAGTCAGTCCAAGTATGTGCAGGACATTCTAACCAAGTTTGGATTCTCATATTCAAAGCCTGCCAGCACACCTATGGAGACACACAAGCAGATAACAGCAGATCTTGAGGGGGAGGATATGGATGTGCATCACTATAGATCCATGATTGGCTCTCTTATGTACCTTACAGCCTCTAGGCCAGATATAATGTTTCCAGTCTGTCTGTGTGCAAGATTTCAAGTTAGGCCAAAGCAATCACACTATCAAGATGTTAAGAGGATATTCATATATCTCAAAGGGCAACCTAGATTGGGACTTTGGTATCCTCATGACTCATCATTTGACCTACTTGCATACTCAGACAGTGACCTAGGTGGAGCAAACTTGGACAGAAAAATCTACTTCTGGAGGATGCTAGTTTTTGGGTGCAAGGCTAGTTTCATGGCAGTGCAAGAAACAAACCACAGTGTCCACATCTACAATAGAAGCAGAGTACATAGAAGCTGCAAGTTGCTGTTCTCAAGTGTTGTGGATTCAGAATCAAATGCTGGACTATGGGGTAACCTTTCTACACACTCCAATCTTTATTGATAATAGCAGTGCTATTAGCATTGTTAACAATCCTGTCAAGCACTCAAAGACAAAGCACATTGAGATCAGGTATCACTTTATAAGAGACTGCAATGAAAAGAAACTTATTCAAGTTGTAAAAGTTCATACTGATAACCAGTTTGCTGATCTATTCACCAAAGCCTTTGATGTGGGTAGATTCACTTTCTTGGTAACAAGTGTGGGAATGATCAACTCTGAATAAGCCTCTTTCTAAAAGTGGTTCACTACCTGTATATAGTTTATTCTTGGTGTTACTAACTTTCTTTCTCAGGAAATGTATAGCAGCACTCAGTTTTTCACAAGCTTAAAAGTGTAAGTATGGTTAATACTGCTAGTACAGTATTAATACTGCCAGTACAATATTAATACTACCAGTGCACAGTTAATACTGCTAGTTAGTTAATACTGCTAGTGGTTAACACTGCTCTCAGTTAATACTGCTAGTGGTTAATACTGCTCTCAGTTAATACTGCTAGTGGTTAATACTGCTCACTGTTAATACTGCTTTCCATATTTTTTTAAGGTTAATACTGCTTTTAATCCGAATACTATAAATACCCTTTGCCCGCCTAAAAAGTTCATAACGACTCTTTGCATACTGTTCACTTGCGCTCTAACCCTTTTCTCTCAAGTACCAAGTTTTCAGACAAGAACACTCAAGATTCAATGGCTTCAATGGCGTTTATTGATGAACACAACGAGATAGCCATGCTCCAAAAGCCAAAACAAGACGAAAGTTTTCACCAGATAGTCGACTTTTTGAAGACAAGTCATATTGCTCATGCTCTCACTGTGTCCCCTACCATCTACATAGAGAATCAGAGGCAATTCTGGGCCAATGCCACCATCGTTACTGAAGATGGTGTCCAAATGATCAAGACAAGGGTATGTGAAAAACCCCTAACAGTTACTGAAGAGGTGATACGCATCTGTCTACGTCTAGATGATGCTGCAGGTATAACCTCTATTCCTAATGAGGAATTATTCTCAACTCTTACAAGAATGGGGTATGAAGGCCAAATGGGAATTTTCAAGTTTTTCAAAGCTAAATTTTCCTCCCAATGGAGGTTCTTTGTTCATACCCTGATGCACTGTATTTCAAAGAAAACTACTGGCTGGAGCCAATTTAGCAGTCTCATTGCATATGCTTTGGTTTGTTTATCTACTGCTAGAAAATATAAATTTTCTCTGATGATCTTCAATGATCTTATCCCAAACCTGGACAACAAGAAGAGTTTCTTCATGTATCCCAGGTTTGTACAGGCAGTTATCACTAATGAATTGACGGATATACCTCACTTTGATGGGGTATATGTACCTAAACCCCCTAAAGGCAAGGTTTCTCAAACATGAGAAGATCTGCTGGGGATTCGGAAGGAGTTGACACCCCATTGTTCTCTACAATGATGGTGGTGTCCCACACTAATGAAGGTATGGCAGCAGGGTCAAAGCCCTCCTCAGACCATCCCATTGCTAGCCAATCCCAACCTTCCCACTCTATATCTATTCCCAGTCTCTACTTCAAAAGCCCACTTCTTCAATTACCCAAACTTATAAAAGGAAACAGGTCAAGAAGGCTCCTTCCCTTCTTGTACCTTCCCCCACTAAGCCTTTAAGCCCTCTATTGGAGCATTCTCCAATAGAGAATATCCAAAGGGAATCCAATAGGGTGTCTCCCAACCCTCAGGAGGTGCTATCTAAGGAGATGGAAGAGCATATAGGTGAGAAGGTTGCCACTACTTCTGCTAGCACAGAGAAGGACAGAGGTAACATCTCTAAGACCTTCCCCATGGCAACTTTGGGTGAGCAATCATCCAAAGGTCCCAGGTGCCAAGAACCCAAGGAGGTGGATAGTGCTTCTGCTAGGCAGAAGGCTTCCACTACTAAAATATCCAATGATCATTCAAAAGGGGGTAACACTTCTGGAGAAGGTGAGGACAGATATAACTATGACGAATTGATGGAAACCATGGGAAACATCAATATGGATGTGATCAAACAAGGTCAAGAGATTGAAAAGCTTAAACTCATTGTTCTGTCACAACAAGAACAGATCCTCAACTTGAAGCAAATGGTTAGGAAATTGCTTCTCCAAAAGAAGAAGAAGCAATTTGTACTCAGAAGGAGGAAACCAGTGACTGATGCTCCCAAAAAGGGGGAGTCAGAAGCTGATGATAATATGGAAGATGCAAAAGCTAAGGGGGAGCAAGAGAATGCAAAGTTTGAGGGGGAGCAAATAACTGCAGAAAAGGTGGCACAAGAAGCAGAAACACAAGCAGCAGCAGAAACCATTAATACTGCTGGTTCAAGCAGAGCAGCAGAAATGGTTAATACTGCTGAACCAATGGAAGCAGCAGAAACAATGAAAGAAGTGCTCACAGATCTTGAAATTGCAGAAACTCTAATCAAAGCAAAGCATGATACTCCCAAGGTCATCTCAAAGGCCAAAGGAGTTGTCATCAAAGAAAGAGGTGATGCTTCAAAGAGATCAAGTAAAGAGAAGGAAATGAGTAAAGAGAAAGGCAAGGAAAAGCTAGTTCAACCTGATCAACCAATGAAAAAAAAAATTGATTGATTCAGATGAAGCTCTAGCTAGGAAAATACAGGCTGAGCTTGAAGAAGCAGAAACCATGCAAGTGCAAAAGGATAGAGAGATAGCTAAAGCAATGGCTGTAGAGTTAAACAAAGCCTATCAACAAAGCTTAGCAACAGAACAAGCCAAGCAGAAAGCCACATCTTTGAGGAAGCCTGCTAAGATCAAAATGGCTGCAAGGAAAAGACAACCTTCAAAGACATACCTGGGTGCTCAAGAGAGAAAGAAAATGATTACTTTCCTCAAGGGTGCAGTAGGTGTCAAGGTAGAGATGTTTTCAAAGATATCTTTTGAGAAGCTCAAGAAGATATATGATGCTGAGATGATAAAGCTTCAAGGGGATGATCTTGCACGGGTTGAAATGGAGAAAAGAATGAAAGAAAGCAATGATTTCTTACAAAAACCATTCCCTGATGAGCAAGAAACTCCAGAGAAGGAAGCAACAATTGGTGAAAGTCTAAGGACTTTAAAAAGAACAAAGATGATTGCCAGGAGAAAGCCTACAAAGAAGCCTAGATTAGTGGAAGAAGAGGCTGAAAAGGTTGCTGAAGAAGAAGAGGCACCTGAGTCATCTACAATGAAAGAACCTGCAAGTACTGAGGATGTCAAAATGTACATGGTAGTGATGGACAAAGTGCCTGAACCAATTTCAGCAGAACCTGTAGGAGTTAAACCTCCTGAAGTCATTCACTGGGATGTTTTGGAAGTAGATGGCAAGGAGTATATCAGACTGAAGAGAAAAGATGAGAAATATGAAGTGTACAACACTTGGAACAAGATTGTCAGAACCTGCTCAAGGTCTGATATTGAAGAAATGTTTGAAATAGGGATGAAGTTATATGCAGATGAACTGAAAGCTCCAGTGATTTCAATTACAAAGCTGATAATGGAGTATCTGTGCATGATGTTCAAACCTGATGAAGTGGAGGAGATAATAAGGAATGTCTTTCAAACAGTGAATAATTGGACTCTATATGAAACTAGTGGAGTATATGCAGTGACTTTGGATTTGAATCACACTGAGTACTTCCTAGTGGATAGAGTGTACAACCATAGCAGACTGAAGCTTCATGCCATGCTGAAGAAGAAGCTAGGATGTATTCCAAATTCAGAAATGGCTAAATATTTGATCCAAAGAACAATTAATCAAAGTTTGGGATTGGATGCAAATACTGGAATTTAGGTCATGATGGAGTTTTGGGAGCATCTCGAAGAAGATCTGAAGAACTTGACTTCTTTTCCAAAAAGTCAAGTTAGGGGGAGATTGTTGGGAACTGAAGAAAAGCTTAAGTGTTTAATGCTGCTAGTACAGAATTACTACTGCCAGAAAAATTTAAGTTTAATACTGCTAGGTATTACTGCTTCTAGTAGAATTAATGCTGCTAGTCAAAGTTAGTGCTGCTTTAACAAAGTTAGTACTGCTTAACTAGTTAGTACTGCTAGAGGTTAGTGCTGCTTAGTAGTTAATGCTGCCAAGTTTGAGTTAATACTTACAAGGTGATTAGTGCTGCCTATGAGATGAAGATCCGGATTAAAAGAATGACAGCTGGATAGATTGAAGATATTCATGGAAGATATTCTGAAGATATTTTAATTAATTGTGATTATCTTTTGTTCAGTATATGTATAGAATTGATAGAGTAGTTTTAAGAGTGATTAAAAATTCTGAGTTTTTGTTAGAGAGAGAATCAACCTCAAGGCATAGTTCCTAATTCTAGAGAAGTAGAATTTGTCTTGAAAGAATCTGTTCTTCAAGATTGAGGTTGTGTGTGTAATCTTGTGATTTAAAGCATTCAATACAAGTTTACAAGTTGTTCATCATATTTTCTGTTTGTTTATTGTTTCATTGAATATCAAAGTGTTATTCCGCAAACTCCTTTGATATTAGTTTCTGAGAATTTATTCTTGTTGAGAATTTGATCCTGACAGAATCTCTTTAAGCAAATATTTGTATATTTGACTTTCTCAACTCTTCACATGTTTCACTGGCAACGTTTGCTCTTCTTCTTAGTTCATCTAGCTCTCTTTGCATTGATTCCCTCTTGGACCATGTAGAGCTAGAATTAAGACTTTCAGACCTTTTCAACTTGGATTGCAGATTTGAAATTTCTTTTTCTTTTGCTTCAATAATTCCTGAAAAATTAGTTTTAGAATTAGTAATGCATTCTGAGCAAACAAAACCTTTCTTTACAACTTTATGATCCTTCAATTTATTAATCTGTTCAAGAAGAGATGCATTCTGAATCTTCAGATTTTTTTTCTCAGCTTTAAGAGGTGATATCTCATATTTGAGCTTTGTATTCTCCTTTTTCACAATCAAGGGCCATGCTGGTGTATCTTGATAATTGGCCAGCAAGTTGTTTAATATTGGTTTTTGCTTCAGAAATATTCAACTTCTCAAAATCATAGCTGTAACCCTGAGACATCTTGAAATTTGTAGAAAAATGATATAGAAATGATCGTTAGCAAAAATCAGAAACTTTAATAACAGTCAGAAATATGTACCCCTACGCAGATTTAGCACGGGGTCGAGGGGCAGTGCCCCTAGAGAAAATTTTTTGATAATTAAATCTCATATTGCAGCTTGGTATCTAAAAAAATTTAGCTAGAAACGATCTTTCAATCCAACAATTTGAACAAAACATGAAAATTTTCAGAAATTGAAATTTCTAAAAACTTTAAGTTCAGAATTCGTAAGTATTACTTATCAAAGAACAATTCGAAAAACAAATGTATCAGAATTCGTATACCACTTGAAATTCGTAGAAACAAGCTCAAACTTCGCACAAATTAGGAATTCGCATGTAAGAGATACCAAGAAATCAAGCAATTCGCATAAGCTTATATGCGAATTCTTCAGAATTCGTATAAAGCTTTCTGCGAAATATTCGCAATTCGCATGACTCTCTCATACAAATTCTATCCTTGAAAACCTTTTAATGAAACACTTTTTGCACAATGAGAATTCGCATGTAGAATTCGTAAGATACAAAAATACGAATTCTATCCTTAAGAAAAACATTGAAAAACTCTGCGAATCTTCACTTTTCGCATATAGGCATGTGCGAATTCTCACTTTTCGCTGAAGACTCAGGTACGAATTCTTTAGAATTCGTATATGCCTATCTACGAATCCTTGCCTTGAAACATTTTAAAGAAATTCTTTTCGCAAAAATCTCTTATGCGAAATCTTTGCTTTAGGATAAAGAGTTATACGAAATCTGTACTTGAATGAATTTTCATAAAGATATATGTGAATTCTTTGACAATTCGTAGATCACAGTCCTGCGAATTCTTTACTTAACCAATTTAGAATACTATTTATGCAAAATCTGAATATCCATAAGATCTTGCGAGTTCTTCATACGAATTACTTAGATCTTGCGAGTTCTTGAGTTCTAAGACTGAAAATTTCGATTTTAATGCAGAAATCGATCCAATTCTTCAATTCACACTCTGTAACTACACATAATCAATCAAGTTAGTGTAAAGATCAATCCAATTCAATATTGCAATCAAATTTTCACTATAGCATATACGAATCAATCAAACAGTACTCGACATATTTTAGTACATAAAACCACTAAAATCAACAAATTTATGATCAAAAACAGTTTTCAAATCCAATTCAACTCAAGAAAGATGTTCCATTACCTTTTTCGTTCACAAATCAACAAGTAATTTTACCAAAAACTCACTTTTACACAAAAATTGATTCAAGAAACTCAAAAACAGAATACGAACTCGAAAACCTTCAAATAGATGAATTTCTAGCTCTGATACCAATTGTGATCCAGATTTACTGACATATATTCACACAATTATTTACAAAACAGTCTTTATTAGATCACATATAAAGAAACCATGTATTTATACTAAGTCAACATTTGTTGACTTTACAACCAAACCCTTGAACTATCAACTTATTACAACCAAGACCCTCTATTTTGTTCTTGAAAGCAATTCTATTCTAACAAACTGGGATAATCAATTAGCCACCACTCGATCCATGCTATCCATGAATTTGGTTGTTAATTGTGATTGGGTGATAAAAACATAGTGGGGGCGGTGCAATGGTTCTTTTATGAATGATTAATCGGTGAACCAATTTAATTGTTGGCGGATTTTTTTTTGGAATCAAATTGTTGATGTCGGTTGTGGTTTATCATCCGGGAGTTTTAAGTGTGGTCCCGGGATTTGGAGGTCTTACCATCGGGTACGTTGAGTTCCGGGAGTTTAAGTTGGAACCGGAATTGAACTTTTGTATCCGGGTTCCTTTGTGTTTGAAGCATCAATCCGGGACTTAGGCCTAACCCACATCCGGGTTTTGGCTTTAGGCCGTGGGAATCGAGACTTTGATCCGGGAGTTTCCTGCGCCCCGGGTTTTGCATTGTTCTGGGAGTTAGACCCTTGGGTACCGGATATTGAATTTTTATCGCCGGTTGATTTTATCACGACAAGTTTCAAATTTCGATTTTTTTTAAAAAAAATTCCGTTGATTCGGTAGTAATCGTATACGAAGTTTTTTTATTTTAAAATGTTAAGGGTTATTTACGAAGCTTAAACGATTGATTTTGTTCGAAAAAGTTCAACCCATGTCGACTTTTTGAGTTGTCGATCGTTTCTCAATAAATTTTCGGTCGCTTCGTTTTTTTATCGTGGGTTGATCATTTGGGCTATAAACAGTTATGGCGTGTTCACGAAGCTTAAACGATCGATTTTGGTCAAAAAAAATTTAACTCACGTCGTGTTTTTGAGTTTTTTATCCTTTTTCGAAAAAAAATTCGGTTGGTTCGTTTGTGATCGTGGGTTGACCGTTTGAGTTTGAATATGTTAAGGTGTGATCAGGGAGCTTCAACGATTGTTCTGCATTGAATATTTCTAACCCGTTCGAAGTTTTGCAGGTGCGTCTCATCGGAGAAGACAATGAATAGTGTTTTAACTGGATTTCGTTAAGTTGTCGTTAAATTCTTTACATTTTGGTCCTTTTTTCCGTTAGTCCAGTTAGTGTCTGTTAGTTTGTTAGATTGGTTAGTTTTATTTCATTTTTAGTCCTTTTCGTTAGTTTTCAGTTAAGTCCGTTAGAAGTTTCACTTTTTACACTTTTAGTCCATCTAGTTAGTAGTTTTAACTTATGTCATTTTTGGTCCTTCTAGTTTTAAGTTTTGATTTATGTCATTTTTAGTCCTTGTAGTTTTAAGTTTCAATTTGTGTCACTTTTAGTCCCCGTACTTTAAAGTTTCAATCTTTTCTCATTTTTGACCCCTAAACTTTCAAGTTTCACACGTTGTCACTTTTGGTCCTTACACTTTAAAGTTTCATCTTCTGTCAAGTTCAGTCCGTAGACATCAAGCTTTACAAATAACAATGTCTTATGTATCCATTTCTAAACACAAAGCAAAGATTGCAGCTCCCAAAACGAAATTGGAGAACTGGTTATAGACTGTTGACAAACTGTTTGAAGAGAAAGCAGGTGTTCAGGGTTATGTGGCGAATTTGAAAGCGAGAATTTGCACTTTGGAGGAACCTAATCGTGATCTTGAGGTTTCAAATATGAAGACGAAGGTTGATTCAAAGGCGACTGCGGTAGAGAAAAAAGTTTTGCAAAATGAAAGTTTTGAGTTGAATAGGAGAATATCAAATCTTGAAAGAGAAGTTGATATAAAGAAAAGAGATCTACATGAAAATTCAAAGAAAATATCGAACCTTGAATGAAAAGTTGCAGATTTTGAAGCCAAAGAAGAGAAGAACTTAGCGCTTGAAGAAAGAAGAAACGTGTTGGAGAGTTAAAATCTCGACCTAAAGAAACGACTTGCTGTTTTTGAAAAAGAAAAAGTTGATTTTTCAAATGAAAAAAGAATTTTGAAAGAAAGATTCTTGATCTTTCAAAGAAAGTTTTTGAAGAAAGAAAAACCTTTGAGCTCAATCATGCTAAAGTTTCAAAATAGATTTCTGATTTTGAAAATGATTTGATAATTGAGTGAGATTCTTTTGAGAAAGAGCGAAAAGGTTTTGAGAGTGAAAAGAAAATGCTTGAAAAGAATAATGTTGCGGTTTTTAAACAGATGTCATGTGTGATTTAATTCAGATTATTCACATCACATGACTACAAACTAGGGTTATGCCATATTTTGAGGGGGAGTACCATGTTTTTTAAATTTTCATATCGACTTCTGAACACTTAAATTCAGGACTCGTTCCTAAATGTTTGACTTCTCAATGTTTACATCAATGTTTCACTTTGTCATGATAAAGAAGTGTTAGGGCTCATAAAGTTTCTATGGTCAATCCAGAACCAGAAGGACCTACCTAAGAAACACATCCAATTTATAGATATCAGTGAGGGGTCTAGATTGATAGATGAGTTCGAAGCGAAAAGAATATGGTGAGGATGTGACAAGACTTAAAAGAATTATTGGTCCTTATCAAAGCGAGTTAGTTATCCGGGTTACCACATAATCTATTCATTCTCGTTCTTTGGAGATCGATATTGAAACAGACATTGACCCAGTGTCGATAATTCGTGTCACCCCACCCAGCCACTCAAGTATCTCACAAAAGATACTTCTTTCATATATGCACGGAGATTTAGCACATAATCTATCTATTCCTCACTCGGAGGTCTTAGATATTGAAAAAGGAAGATATCAGCTCCGGTCTCCGAACTTCATATTCATCTCACTTTGTCTATTGATTTCTATCCTGCATCACAAGTTGAATCAATCTTTGAGCCTAATCGATATGATTATATTTCTTTCACACAAGCATGAATATTTGTGATTCCAATCGCATATCTTTGTGATATTGCCGGAAACGTTTGAGAAGTAATTTATTAATATTTGTTACTGTATTAATTGTATCCAAGATTTAGTAGGAAAAGTCAAGTTTAGCAAAGTCAACAAAGTCAAAGTTTAGATAAGTCAATCTTAGAGTTTGTAAGTGTTTGTATCTTGTGATAGCATCCTTGGTATAAATAGCTTGTGGTGTTTTGTAATAGGTAGAAACCTTTATTGTAATGTTGTTAGATCAATGATTAATGAACTTTCTCTCTCTACCCTCTCTCTAGAATAAACACTGTCATAATCTTGATTAAGATTGTTGAATTGCTTGATTTGATCTGGAATATACATTTTCAATTGGTATCAGAGCCGTACCAAATTTAATTCAGAAAGATCACATCATATTGAATTGATTTTCTGGAAAAAAAAATTCAAGAACAGTCGTTTCTTGAAAAGTCACTGTTTGATCGAAAATTTTAGTGATTTGTGGAAATTAGTGTGTTTTCTTGTGATCATTGTGATCGATTAGTGATTGTACACATTTTGTATTCACACACAAACACGAAATAATCACTAATTTTGTTGTAATTTTGGATTTCATCGGTTTTTTTCAAGAAGATGAACACAGGGTCTGAATTTCAATTAATCGCACTGTAATTCAAGTTTTCAGACATACTTGTTGCTTAAAAATGTGTTTAGAATTGATTTTGGTTCATATTGGTGCAATTTTGAGAATCAATTTGCAGGTTATTCGATTTTTGGATCGATCTTGAAACTCAAAGGAAAGAACGCGCTAGATTGGAAAAACGCGCAAGCCTCATCAAGTGAAGAACGCACAAGTGACTGAAGAACACGCAAAGATTCTGAAGAATGCGCAAACGTCTTATGCGAGTTCATCATCAAACGTGCAAACTTCAGTCTGCGAGTTCTTGAAACATGCAAACGTCTTCTGCGAGTTCTTCATCAAACGCGCAAGTTGTGTTTTGCGCGAAATAGAAACGCGCAAATGCTTGTTAGCGCGAAATTTCTTAAATAGTGTTTTGCGCGAGCTACTAAACGCGCATGTAGTGTTTTGCGCAAGCCATTAAACGCGCAAGTCGTGTTTTTGAGCGAGCCTCTAGACGCGCAAGTCTTTATTTTGCGCGAACTTTAAAATACGCAAGTAGTGTTTTGCGCGAATCCAAAACGCGCAAGTGCCTGTTAGCGCGAAACTTTGTGAACAGTGACTAGCGCGAAATAGTGTTCTGCGAGTTTGTGTAGGTTGCGAGTTTTATACATGTAAATTTTTCAGAGATAATTTTTTTTATCTAACTTTGACTTCCAGTCAATTGTTCTGAATTGTTTGGGAACGATCATTCATATCAAGCTAATAATTTCTCATTCAAGCTGTCTACTACAGAGAGAAAGCAGATGATCAACAACAAAGATTTGGAGCCTATCATTTTAATTCCACGTATCATAGTGGATGGAAATGAAATATCTCCAGCTTTAAATAAATATGTTTCAAATTCTAAATTGACAAACTCTGATAAAATTCCTGTTTGTGCAAAATGTACTGATAATGATAAATTTGATTTTGCAGGTATTATCAGAGCAAGAGAGAAAGAAATTAAAGAACAAGAGAAAGAGATTAAAGATAGATAGAAAATGATGGAATAAAAGAAAATACCATTCAGTCTCTTGAGAAAGTAATTAAGCTCTAGGAGTCTTATGTTACAAATCTTCGAAGCCAACTGAAGACGACTGAACAGAAATCATCAGAATTGCAAGATGAATCAGTCAAGCTTCAAAACAAGTTTAAGGCTTTCGAAGAGAAGATATTTGCCTTGGAAATACAGAATGCTGAACTGTCAAAAAGCATCCAAGCAGATAAAGAAAAATCAAAACTAGAGACATACTCAACTCAACAGACATCTGAACTTTCAAATAAAATTTTACAAGAGAAAAAGGATTTGGAGTTGAGATGTTTAAAACTTTCTAAGCAAGTGTCTGAATTCGAAAAGATAATAATAACTGAAAGAGACACTTTTGCCAAAGAAAGAAAAGTTCTTGAAGATAAAAATTCTGAATTTCCCAAACAGATCTCTATTCTACAGGACTTACTTGAGAAAGAAAGAAAAGCTTTTCAAGAAAACAAAAAGTCTTTGGAGATTGAAAATAAGAAATATGAAAAGAGAAATGTTAGGATCTTCAATGAAACTTCTGAGAAAGTGAGTGTCCATTAATTAACGAATCAATCAAGCAAACAAATAGGCAATAATAATATGCAAACCTGATACGATTATACCAATGAATTGAATGATTACAAGCTTTGAATCTTCCTCTCTGTATTCTCTCTATCGCCTCTACTCTTTCTCTCAATCTCTCTGTGTACGGAGCACCATACCTCACCACAACTCTCAAACCTAATTAACACAAAACAAGCTAATTAATACTTAGGCCGAATTAGCCTAATGGGCTTGGCTTGGGCCCAACAGCTAATAACTATTAAATTAAAGGAGAAGACTAAAAACGAAAATACGGAAACACACTTTGACTATTTATTACAAAAGAACCCTAGACTATTTGTTGAGACGACTTTTCCAGCTTTGACTTCAGATTTCCATCTTCAGATAATGATGATCTTGAATCCAATAAAACTATGCTTTAATAATCTCCCCCTTTGGATCAAGATCATTACTAAAAAGATTTAGCAATTCAATCCTTCTCTTTAAGCTCAAAAGATGCAATCTCCCTAATCGATGAGAATAAAATCTCTTGGAAAGAAATTATCTTCAGTATCAGCTCCAAATGCTTTAGGAAATCATCTTCAAAGAAAATATCTTCAATTCAGCTTATCTTCAGAAATTCTTTCAAAAACTTGTGTTCTCTCCATTTCTTGATTGACGCTTCTCCCCCTTTTTGATGAAAAGAGCAAAGAATTCATCAAAACTTTTCTTCAAGAAATGTCTTCCACCACTGAACTTGCAAACAGAACCACTGATTATCCGTCAATTCATAAAGAGGTGCATCCAGATCTTTGCAAATCCAGACAAAATAGAAAGGTAACACCTGAATCAACAAATGAACCAGTTAAAATTGTCTGTCAGTAACACGAAGTCACAGTATGTAATAAATACACAATATAAAGGAGCTTTTATGATGTTCACTCCCCCAGGGCTTCCATCCAATCATCGAAACACCACAAAGGCAATTTCTATGAATGTTATGACAAAGAAACAAATTCTTTGTGAGTTCGTGCAAGTGATAGAAAGAATTAAGCATATGATGATTGCTTATAAGGCTCAAAATGTGTAAACCACTGAGACAACAAATAGTTAAACACAGACTCAATGTGCATTAGTGAAGTGTGAAGGTGGGGCAAACTTCCTTCTTTTCAATATCCAGATTTTCCAAATGAAAATTAGATAGTATATGTGTTGCTTCCCCTTTCAAAATGAAACATTTTCTTGTTGAGAAGAAAAGGAGTGGTAGGTGGGGTAATGGCAAGAGTTGGCATGGGCTAGTTGCCTGTTTCAATAATGTTCACGAAGAAGTTGTGAAACATTAGTAATGTGGTTGCCCGGCTCAGAAAGTAGTTGGTGCAGAGTTTAATATTCTTTTACTTTGTTCTCTCACTCTCTTTCTTTTTATCATTAAGCTCACAGCTAACCAAACTCTCTTTTACATTTTCTCTAATCACACATCCTAAACTCATTTCGTTTGACTCCTTACACTCAATTACTAAGGATTAACTTCTTGGGTAGGAGACATTGGTTAACGTGAATCCATAAAAGTTTAGTTAAGTCCTAGCACATTGATCCCATGTTATCCGATAAAGCATATGACGCTCAGATGGTTTAACTTTAGTAGTTAAAGTGCATAGATGAAGTAGAAAACATTTAATATCACACTTCCAATTCAAGAAATCTGTTTGAGAATCGGGAAGTGGTTTGAACATTTAAGAACATGTTTTTTTATGATTGAAAGTTGTCCTTCTTTCAACCATAAAAGAGATGAAGATAGGGAATTATACCTTTTGAATGCAATCTTACATCTCACGAAGTCAAACTTAAAGTCATAAAGATATGATCATGTAAGCATCTCGCAATCTGCAAAAGTCTTAAGATCTAGTCAAAGTAACTTTATTCACTGAAATTGAAATGACAGAAAGCAATAAAATGATTAAAGTACGAGTTCTGATCAGAGATAATCAGAAGTCATAGCCATATTCCTTTGACTTGTACGCTCCCCCTAAAATCATGCATCACTAACAAGTTATCAGTAAACACAATGCATATGTTAGATATGCTCCCCCTCAAAATAATATTGATCATCAATGAAGTACATCTCACACTCCCCCTGAGATAATGAACAAACTATTAAAGAGCAGATATCTTGCGGAAGAAATGATGAAAAGATACAATAGGAAACTTTAATAGGTAACCAACAATTAGGTCTTAAGATTTAGCATACCAAGCCTAGAGACAAGAAAATTGAATCTCTTTTCGTCTAAAGGTTTGGTGAACAAATCTGCAAGCTGAAAATCAGTTTTTACAAAGTAAAGTTCAATTGTTCCCTTTTCCACATTATCCTTTATAAAATGATACATGACATCTATGTGTTTGGTCTTAGTATGCTGAACAAGATTAGCTGAAATCGCGATAGCGCTCTTCGAATAACAATAGATCAGGATTCTATTGAAATGGAACCCATAGTCTCGCAGTTATGTTCTCATCCACAAAACCTGAGAACAGCAGCTAGCAGCAGCTACATATTCTGCTTCGGTCGTTGATGTGGAGACACATAATTGCTTCTTCGATGCCCAACTGACGAGTTTATCTCTGAGAAATTGTATATGACCCGAGGTACTCTTCCTGTCTAATATGCAACCAGCATGATCTGCGTCCGAATAAGCTGTTAGTTCAAAGCTAGTATCTTTAGGATAGCACAGACCAAGATCTGCAGTCCCCTTCAGATACCTGAAAATCCGCTTAACAGCAGACAAATGGGATTCTTTAGGATTGGCCTGATATCTAGCACAAAAGCATTTAGAAAACATTATATCCGGCCTACTAGAAGTAAGATACATTAAAGAACCTATCATCCCTCTATAAGTCCTAGCATCAACATCCTTTCCCGAAAGATCGGTGCCAATCTTAGTATCAGGTGCCATCGGGGTACCAATCGGTTTACAATTTTCCATTTTGAACTTCCGAAGAATATCAAGAATGTATTTAGATTGATTGATAAAAATCCCCGTTCAAAATTGTTTGACTTGCAATCCGAGAAAGAAACTCATCTCTCCCATCATGCTCATCTGAAAACGTGACACCATGAGGATTGCAAAATTTTTACAGTACTTAGGATTTGTAGAACCAAAAATAATATCATCCACGTATATTTGAATAAGAATGATATCGCCTTTATCCTTTTTAATGAAAAGAGTGGTAGCAACCGTACCTTTTGTAAAACCTGACTTAACCAAGAACTGAGATAGAATATCATTCCAGGCGCGAGGAGCTTGTTTCAATCCAAAAAGAGCTTTATCAAAGATGTAAACGTGATTAGGCTTATCCGGATTTACAAACCCTTCTGGCTGCGAGACGTAGACTTCCACTTTGAGTACTCCATTCAGAAAAGTTGTCTTCACGTCCATTTGATAGACGGTGAAGTTCTTGTGTGCTGCGTAGGCTAAGAACATCCGAATTGCCTCTATACGTGCCACTGGAGCATAAGTCTCGTCATAGTCTATCCCTTCCTCTTGCCTATATCCCTTGGCAACAAGTCGTGCTTTGTTTCGGATAACGGTACCATCTTCATCTTTCTTGTTTTTTAACACCCATTTCGTACCAATGATAGTTTTACCTTCAGGTTTGGGTACGAGTCTCTAGACATTCAGTGCTTCAAATTGATTCAGTTCATCTTGCATCGAAGTTACCCAATCTGAATCGGCAAGGGCCTTAGATACGCGAGTAGGCTCAATCTTGCTCAGAAAGGATTCATACATACATAGATTTGATGTTGCAGACCTAGTTTACACCGGTTTTGAAGGACCTCTAATGATTTGATGTATCGGGTGCTCTTTGGTTCACTTATGTTCATGAGGGAGTGGATTAGATATAGATTGATCATTTTCAGCATCTAGGAATCCACTGTTATCTCCTTCAGATGGTTCAGAATGAATGGGAGTTTCAGATGAAGTAGTAGTTGCAGAAGTTGCAGTAGGTACAGCTTGATCAGTCTGTTGATTAGTCCTTACTATACATCCTACTGAGTCAACTACTTATGTCTCTTCAGTGTTGGTCACAACTTCAACTGTCGGAGTAGGCATTTGAACTGAAACTTCTTGCCGAATCGGGGAGTTGGATTTAGTAGAGATATCAGAAGTGGTTGGGTGAGTAGTCAACGAGTCTTCCATCCTGTCAACCACAAGAGATTTAGGCATACGAGATCCAAGGAATTCATCATAAAAAAGTTCAAATAATAAATCCAAATCAGATAATTTAGAAGTAGACGATGAAGCGCCATCTGATTTGTTCTCTTAAGGTGCAGGTCCTAGACTAGTTGGTCCAGAAGCTAGTACTCCGGTAATTACGGGTTCTGAACTGACATTGTGTGTTCCAGATTCTAGTTTCTATTCAATAACAATCAAACAAACAAGATTAAAACACAATGAATTACATGTTTGATTACTTTGATTTTCACAAGATTACACTTTCTCTCTCTAGAACTCTTTCTCTCTCTAAAACCGTATTCTCTCTCAAATCTCAATTTTTACAATACGTACATTACGAAAATGACAACTTCTATCAACAGAAAAAAATACAAGACAAGGTATTTATACCTACAACTAATACAAAGGAAATTAAAATACAAAGTACAAATACATTGACTTTTATTACAAAAGACTTTGACATTAATGAGATTTGACTTTCTTCAACTTTGACTTTCTTCAACTTTGATCTTCAGTATTCTTGATCTTGTATCCAACAGATTTATGCTCTAACAAAATCCCCCTTTGGATTCAAGATCACTGTTAAAAAAATCTAGCAATTCAGTCTTCACTTTAAGCTCTGTCAATACAATCTCCCCTTTTTCTTTAACTGTATTCTTTCCAAAATTGTCTTCAATCAATGAACAATATCTTCAAAACTTTCACAGAAAAACTTTCAGTCTTTGGAAAGAAATTATCTTCAGAATCAGCTCGAATTGCTTTAGCAGAAAATCTTCAAATAAAATTTCCTCAAATCTTCAAAAATTCTTTGATCTTCTTTAAATCTTTCCTTTGAACTTTCTGACTTGAATATTTCAGAAAATCAACTCACAAATCTTTATCAGATCTTGATATCATCTCCCACAAACTTCAAAACTTTAATATTTCTTGATACCATCTCCCCCTTTTTGATGATTTGAGCATCTATATCATCAAACTATTCCAAGAAATGTCTTTGACCAATCTGATATGTCAAATTGAGCCTCTGATTCTGTGATCCATAACCAAGTATTCATCTAGATCTTTACAAATCCAGACAAAATAATAACATGTAACTCCTGAATCAACAAATGAATCAGTTAAAATGCCTGTCAGTAACAGGAAGTCACTGTGTGTAACGAATACACAATATAAAGGAGCTTTTTGATGTTCACTCCCCCAGGTCTTCCATCCAATCATCGAAACATCACAAAGGCAATTTCTATGAATGTTATGACAAAGAAACAAATTCTTTGTGTGCTCGTGCATGTGTTGAAAGAATTAAGCACAAATAATTGCTTTTCAATAAGGCTCAAAGTTGTGTAAACCACTGAGACAACAGTAGATAAACACAAACTCAATGTGTATGATTGAAGTGCGAAGGTGGGGCAGACTTCCTTCTTTTTCAATATCCAGATTTTCCAAATGAAAATCAGATAGATTATGTGTTGCGTCCCCTTTAAAATGTGAAACATTTTCTTTTTGAGAAGAAAATGAGTAGCTTGTGGGGTTTATTCAAGAGTTGGCATGGGCTAGTTGCCTATTTCAATAACGTTCACGAAGAAATGTGAAACATTAGTAATGTGGCTGCCCGACTCAGAAAGTAGTTGGTACAGAGTTTGATATTCTTTTACTCTGATCTCACACCCTCTTTCTTTTAATCATTAAGATCACTGCTAACCAAACTCTCTTTTCCATTTTACCTCATCACACCCACACTCATTTCTTTTAGACTCCTCACACTCAATCTCTATAGATTAACTTCTTGGGTAGAAATCACTGGTTAACGTGATTCCATAGAAGTTCATTTAAGTCCTAGCACAAAGAACCCATATTTCCTATAAAAGCATATTGTTGCTCAGATGATTTAACTATAACAGTTAAAGCTCATATACAAATGTCAGACGAATGTATGCTCATAAAATATAATCATGAAAATTTGAGCATTTTTAGACATTGAAGTATTTTCAAACAAGTATATTGAATGAATGAACATGAATTCAAAAGACTTGTTTGAAAATCTGACATTTTATGAAAATGATCAGAAATGAAATGATATATCAATGAAAGCTTAAGGTCAAGAATAATGGATATTGTCTATATGAACCAAGATATAGACATTCTTGAAATGACGTTTTGAAATGAAATAACGCTCAAAATTCTTTGAAGTACAAGCGGGGTGTCTTACCATCGAAAAATTATGTTTCAATATGAGACATGGTAAAAACTATGTGAACAAGAAATCAAACCAGTGTGTGTGAATAATTGAAAGTATATAAAAAAACAATACACAAGTATTAATCTTTGGATAACACACGGTTTGTTTATCAATGAAGCACAAAAATAAAATGAAAACATTTAAAATCACACTTCCAAATTATAAA
Source organism: Arctium minus (assembly GCA_954870635.1). Classification (NCBI taxonomy): domain Eukaryota; kingdom Viridiplantae; phylum Streptophyta; class Magnoliopsida; order Asterales; family Asteraceae; genus Arctium; species Arctium minus. The sequence goes on along the minus strand of OX941080.1, from coordinate 112,563,767 downwards.
ATTTGTTTAAAATTCGAGAAGTGGTTTGAACATTTAAGAACATGTTTTCTATATCTGAAAGTTGTCCTTCTTTCAGATATATTTGAGATTAAGATAAGAAATTTACCTTTTCGCTCAATCTTAATACTCATAAAGTCAGCTGAATTCAAAAATGATATGATCGTGTCATCCTCTCTCATCCTGCATAAGTCTCAAAGTCAAGTCAAAAATTTATTCACAAAATTTATTCGAACAATAAAACATAAAACAGTAAAACGATTAAAGAACGAGTTCTGATCTTAAGCAATCAGAAATCATAGTCTTACTCCTTTTGATAAGCTCCCCCTAAAATCATGCATTACAAAAATTTTGTCAGTTAAGTAAAATGCAGAAATTAGTTATGCTCCCCCTTAAAATAATGTAGATCATCTAAAATCTTCTCTTACTCCCCCTGAGATCATGAGCAAACAATTAAAGTGCAGATATCCTTCAGACATAAAGATAAAGAAAATGATGAAAAATAACAATACGTAACTTTATTATGTAACAACCGATTATGTTTTAAGATTTAACATACCAAGCTTAGAGACAAGAAAATTAAATCTCTTTTCATCTAAGGGTTTGGTAAATAAATCTGCAAGTTGATAATCTGTCTTTACAAAATAAAGTTCAATTGTTCCTTTTTCTACATTATCTTTTATAAAATGATACCTGACGTCAATGTGTTTGGTTTTCGTATGCTGGACAGGATTAGCAGATATCGGATTGCACTCTTCGAGTCACAATAGATTGGAATTTTATCAAACTTGAATCCATAGTCTCGCAGCTGTGTTCACATCCACAAGACTTGAGAGCAGCAACTAGCAGCAGCTACGTACTCTGATTCAGCAGTCGAAGTGGAAACGCATAATTGTTTCTTTGATGCCCAATTAACGAGCTTGTCTCCAAGAAATTGAACGTGACCAGAAGTACTCTTTCTGTTCAACATGCAACCTGCATGATCTGCATCTGAATAAGCAGTCAGTTGAAACCCAGTATCCTTAGGATACCACAGACCAAGGTCTGCAGTCCCCTTCAGATATCTAAAAATCCGTTTGACAACAGCCAAATGGGATTCTTTAGGAGCAGCCTGATATCTAGAACATAAACATGTTGAAAACATAATATCTGGCCTACTTGAAGTAAGATACATTAACGAACCAATCATACCTCTATAAGTCCTAACATCAACACTTTTACCCGAAGGATCAGTGCTAATTTTAGTACCTGGTGCCATCGGGGTTCCAATTGGTTTACAATTTTCCATTTTGTATTTCCGAAGAATATCCAAAATGTACTTAGATTGGTTAATGAAAATCCCCGTAGAAAACTGCTTAACTTGTAATCCGAGAAAGAAGTTCATCTCTCCCATCATACTCATTTGAAAACGTGACACCATGAGGTTAGAAAAGTTTTTGCAAAATTTTGGATTTGTAAAACCAAATATTATATCATCAACATAAATTTGAATAAGAATAATATTAGCTTTTTCCTTTTTGATGAATAAAGTAGTATCAACCTTACCTTTAGAAAAACCGAACTTGACCAAGAATTTAGATAAAACGTCATACCATGCTCGAGGGGCTTGTTTTAAACCATAGAGGGCTTTGTCCAAGATGTAGACATGATCTGGCTTATCTGAATTGACAAACCCTTCTGGTTGAGACACGTACACTTCCTCTTTAAGAATACCATTCAGAAAGGCTGTTTTCACATCCATCTGAAAGACTGTGAAATTTTTATGAGCTGCGTAGGCTAGAAACATACGGATTGCTTCTATACGCGCTACTGGAGCATACGTCTCATCATAATCTATGCCTTCCTCTTGTCGGTAACCTTTGGCAACAAGTCTAGCTTTGTTTCTTATGACGATACCATCTTCATCCTTCTTATTCTTGAATACCCATTTAGTTCCTATCACGGTTTTACCTTCTGGTTTTGGAACTAATCTCCAAACCTTTAGGGCTTCAAACTGATTGATCTCTTCTTGCATAGCATATACTCAGTCTGAAACAGCAAGAGCCTCTGATACTCGCGTTGGCTCAATTTTACTGAGAAATGAGTAATGCATACATTGATTAAGAGTCGCTGACCTCGTTTGTACAGGCTTGTTGAGATCTCCAATTACTTGATGTAATGGATGTTCTTTGGTCCAGCGATGCTCATGAGGGAGTGGAGTAGATACTGATTGAATTTGATCATCATCTAGAAATCCACTTTCTGAATCTTCAGTTTGAATAACAGAAGGGGGGTTCTCAGTTGAAGTTTCATGTGCAGAAGTATCAGTTGAAACAGCAGATTCTGGCTGTTGAATAGACATTGTATCACATCCAACTGAAACAGTTACTTCTGGCTCAGCAGTTACTTGTACATCTTCAACTGTAGGAGTAACAGTAGGAATGTGAGTTTCTGACTGAACTGGGGATTCTGGTTCAGTTATGACTTCTGAATTGACTGGATGACTGCAACTTGTGTCTTCAGACCTGTCAGTCACAGCAGATTTAGATACATTAGAACCTAGAAACTCATCATAAAAGAATTCAAATAACAAATCTAAATCAGTTAAATGTGAAGTAGAAGTAGAAGCGTTATTCGAATTTGTCGCTGTAGAAACAGGTTCTAGACTGATCTGCCCAAAAGCTAATACTCCAGTAATAACGGGTTCTGAACTAGTTTGATCAGAAGCCATCTCTTCATTAAATGTGACATTAACGCTCTCAACAACTGATTTTGACTTCTTCAGATAAACACGATATGCTGCAGATGTTGAAGAATAACCGATAAAGATGCCTTCATCCGCCTTAGCACTGAATTTGTTCAGACTCTCTCTGTCATTAAGCACAAAACATTTACACCCAAATATGTGAAAATATTTGATAGTTGGTGTTTTGTTGTTGATCAACTCATATGGAGTCTTCTGAAAACGTCGATGTATCATTGACCGATTTTGAGTATGACATGCAGTCGACACAGATTCTGCTCACAAGAATAGAGGTAAGTCTGATTGGCTAAGCATAGTCCGAGCGGCCTCGACTAGCGTCCGATTTCGCCTTTAGACTACACCATTTTGTTCAGGCGTACGAGCAACAGAGTACTGATGTGATATCCCGACCGATTCGAGATATTCTTCAACTATCTTGTTTTTGAACTTTGTGCCGTTGTCCGTTCGAAGAAACTTGACTTGTCGCTGCATTTTCACCTGGGTCGTCTTTAAGAAAGTAATGAGAACTTCCAGCGTCTCATCTTTTGATCGAAGAAATTTGACCCACGTGTATCTTGAGTAATCGTCCGCAATAACCAACATGTATTTCTTTCCACCCAAAGTTTGCGCGAGCCGCGGGTGGCGCAAAGTGGAGATACGTGCGAATAGGCGCTGGCGCAAATTGAGATGGATCGGGGTCTAGCTTGACCGGTACCTCGCTCGACCGGGAACTTGTCGACCGGAAAGATGTTTCACCGGAAAAGAAAAATGGACCGGTATTATGAAGACGGGGACCGGATCGATGAGTCGATCGGTATTCTATGACCGAAGTGGACTGAGAGTTTTCCGGGCGACCGGTATAGAGAAAAAAAAATTGTCTGGGCGACCGATATTGTGTCAACCGGTAAGGCTTCGACCGATATAGAGAATGTGTTGTCCGGGCGACCGATATTGTGTCAACCGGTAAGGCTTCAACCGGTAAAGACTGTGAGTTATCCGGGCGACCGGTAACTAGAATTGACCGGTATTTCACGGTCGACCGATATGTTCTTGAAGGTTTATCGACCCAGAAACCAAAAATCAACCTAGAAACCCATCAAACATTCAAATTGAAAGCAAAAATCATATCTTTGTGCCCACAAAACATGTATCGATCTTAAACCAATCAAAATCAAAGATTAATTTCAATTTTCATGCACCCAATTTTAAAGAAGCAATATTCGACATATCTCTGTATTAGTCGAACCCAGAGTTCACAAAAACACCAAATATTCAATCAATTAATGCTTTAAAATGCAATTAAATTATCAGAAGATATTCAATAGCATAAAACTCATCTAAGCAGATTGATTTCAAGCATAAAAACACATTAATTCAAGATTATTGATAGGCGCACAGTGAAAAGCGATGAACACAGTATAATCCAATAAACTTGATTCTTTAGGATTTGATAGCAATTGAGTGTCCCTTAATTAACGAATCAATCAAGCAAACAAATAGGCAATAATAATATGCAAACCTGATACGATTATACCAATGAATTGAATGATTACAAGCTTTGAATCTTCCTCTCTGTATTCTCTCTATCGCCTCTACTCTTTCTCTCAATCTCTCTGTGTACGGAGCACCATACCTCACCACAACTCTCAAACCTAATTAACACAAAACAAGCTAATTAATACTTAGGCCGAATTAGCCTAATGGGCTTGGCTTGGGCCCAACAGCTAATAACTATTAAATTAAAGGAAAAGACTAAAAACGAAAATACGGAAACACACTTTGACTATTTATTACAAAAGAACCCTAGACTATTTGTTGAGACGACTATTCCAGCTTTGACTTCAGATTTCCATCTTCAGATAATGATGATCTTGAATCCAATAAAACTGTGCTTTAACAGAAAGCCAAGAACTTACAAAAAGATTTGAGCAAAAACGATCACATTTTGAATCTGAAATATCAAAGCTCACATCCAAAATAACTGTTCTATCTTCAGATGTCCAAAAAGAAAAGAAGGCTAGATCTGATTTGAAACAAATGGTTGACACAATGACTTCTGAAAGAAATATTTTATCCGCAAAGATAAAAGACTTGGAAGCTGCAAATGTCAATTTATCAGAAAAGATTACAGCTGATGTGATTGATCAATCACCTGTTGATAATTCAACAGAATCATTCTGTTCTTTCAAAACAGCTTCAAGTTCTATTCATGACAAAAATGTTTTGAAAAAGAAAAGTGTCAAACCAAACACTGTCAAATCAAGTCAGATCAGACCATCAAATATATTTTATGACAAATCTGTTGATGGTTCAGCGAGCTATTACGTTAAATCTCTTGGAAAGAATTTAAAGAAAAATCAGATGGTCTGGAGAGTGAAGAGTTCTTCAGATGATGAGAAGATGAAGGACAAAGCATTCAATTCCACATCCACATCCAAAACCAAAAAGAACAGAACACATAAAGGTAAATCTTTTGGTAATTGTATATGTTTTACTCGACTAATCATTTGATCAGGATTACTCAGAAGAAAATCTGTTGTTGTTACTGTGGAGAGAATGACTTCGTTTAGAAAGAAACTGCTCATAACTTGTACGGTTCTTACAGAATTACTTCTCAGAACTTTGGATTTAAAAGATATAAATCTAATGACAAGTGGATTCCTAAATCTAACATACCAGGACCCAAATACCAGTGGGTACCAAAACCTGTCAAATCTGTTTTGCAGGTACCACCGGTCTAGGGGGAGCAGAAACAATGGCTCTTGAATAATTCAGTTCAAGACCCGGACTTCAAAGATAAAAGATTATGACTTCTAGACAAAGCAGTCTAGGACTCTTACCTTAAAGAACAATGGCTTTTGAACACAACAGTTCAAAACCCAAACTTTAATGTAAAATACTTTGGCTTCTGATCACTTGATAGATCAGGACCCGTTCTTCAATGTTCAGACATGGATATTTTGCAAATATCCAAGGGGAGCTTAACAGACCTAAATCATTAAATCATGATTTGAGGGGGAGCTTAAAGGTAAATATCTTCTAATCTAGATCTCTGATTGTTTGAAAGAAGAACAACTTTCAAGCATGAAAAATAGTTTCTTAAATGTTCAAACCACTTATCTATTCTCAAAAGGTTTCATGAATTAAGAAGTGTGATTTTAAATGTTTTTCAAGTTTTGAGCTTTAATGTTTAACTGACCATGTGTTTCCAAAGATCAATACTTGCGTATTATCTTGTATATATACTGTAAAGTATTCATACACATCGGTTCAGTACTTCATTTGAATCTGTTATTACCATGTCTCATATCGAACAAATTTTTCGATGGTAATACTACCGTTTGCTTTCAAATATTGTTGAGCATCAATCATCATTGCTACATTTGTGCTTTTATTGCAAAATTGTTTATATTCGTTCATATAAACAAAATATCCAATTCTTTGATACCCTAACCATTTTATTTGATCTGATTGATACATTGTCAGATTCTCAAAACAATTCTCTTGATTTCATTTCAATCATTCAATATCCTTGTTTTGAGAGATCTTCATTGTTCAAATGCTCAAATCTCATTCATATTTTTAATGAGCATTCATTTTGACAATGTTATCACATTTTGAGCTTAACTGTTCAAGATAAATTGTTGAGCAATCATTCTTTTTAGGACTTACATGGGATTCGTGTGAGAGCTTAAACAAAACTTCCATGGATTCACGTAAGCCTGTGTTTCCTACCCAGGAAGTAATCCTTGAGTGATTGAGGGGTGAGGGGTCAAAATCAAAGAGTGGGGGAGATAACTCATCCGGTTGAGTTTTTCTCATTGTGTTGAGCGGAAAAATGTGAATGATAGTTTGGTTAGAACTGGGCAAAATGTTAAAAAGAAAGAGGGTGTGAGAACAGAGTTAATAGAATATCAAAACTCTGCACCAACCACTTTATGAGTCGGGAAGCCACATCTATTGATTGGTTCACATTCTTTGGTGACCATCATTGAAAAAGGCAGTGAGCCCATGTCAACTCTTGCATTAACCCCACCAACTACTCGTTTCTTTCTTAATAAAGAAATGTTTCATTTTCTTTGGGGACGCAACATATCTGTTATCTAATCTTCACTCGGAAGATTTAGATATTGAAAAAGAAGGAAAGTTGTCCCACCTTCGCACCTCTTTCATGCACATTGAGTCCGTGTAATATCTGTTCTGTCTCAACAATTTACACGATTTGAGCCTTATGAAACACAATCATTGTGCTAAATTCTTTCATAACACAAGCACGAGCACACAGAAAATTTGTTTTTTTGTCAGAACATTCATAGAATTATCTTGTGTTTTTCAATGATTGAATGTATGTCCTGGGGAGTCATCATCAAACCAGCTCTTTAAATTGTACATTCGTTGTACACAGTAACTTTGTGTTGCTGATAGGCATTCCTAACTGTTTCATTTGTTGAATCAGGGTTACCACGTTCATTATAACTGAATTTGAAAAGATTCGGGTATATACAGTTCATGATTCAGCTATTCAGATCAAAGGGCGGAGAATGTCAAAATTATCATAAAAGGAGAGATTGTCAGTTTTTACAAAGGGGTGATCAAAGACTGTGTTGAAATTTAAGACTTTTGATGATCATGATGTTCACAATCATCAAAAAGGGGGAGAAATCTACAAAGTTCAAATTTCAAATCAATTTCAAAGTTCTGAAGAAAGTTCAAAGTCAAGACTTGTGGAGAATTTCTGAAAGTTCAAATCAGATGAAAGTTCTGAAGATTTGTGAAAGTTCGTTTTTCCAAAGACTGATCAGAGATTGCAGAGATGAAGATACATATTTGTCAAAGATCCCTCAAAGTTTCAAAAGAGTTTCAAAGTTTTCAAAGTTTTGTTCAAGACTTGTTGATTTTCAAAGATGCAAAGTGCAAAAGACTTTTCTAGATTCTTCAAAGATTGAAAGACTGAAAACTATTAGAGCTTCAAAGTCAAAGACTGTCAGAGACAAAAGTTGAAGAATCAAGCGCTGAAGACTAGTGTCAAATTTTTTTTAAATCTTGAATAAATAGGGGGAGATTGTTAGTGTATTAATTGTATCCAAGATTTAGTGAGAAAAGTCAAGTCTAAGTATGTGTTGTTTAGACTTGTGAGAGTTTAATCTTTGTGGTTAAGCTTGTGGCTTTAGTTCTCATATAAATACCTATTGCTTTGTAAATCATGTAACTAAGAGCTTAATTGTAATATTCAGTTTTAGAGAAATACATCAGATTTACTTTCTCTCTCTACTCTCTCTCTCTAGTTCTTGATAATTGTCAAATCTTGTATTGAGATTGTGCTTGATTGTGTTTGGGAATTCATTTTCATTTGGTATCAGAGCGAGACCAAACATATTCAGAATGATTATAACACTTGATTGAATCAATTTCTGGAAATTTTTAAGATTTTAATCTTATTCTTGAAAAAACACTGTTTGATCGATTGTTTCTTGAATATATTCAGATGAATTACTTTGGTGATAACTGGAAGCCCTATCAGAGATACCCCGTTGCCAACTCTGAAAATAGGCCACACATTGTTGTGATAATAGTAACTAATGTGTTTCTATGTTAGCTGTTACCCTTGGTTACTAAATTGTTTTATCTAATCTTTTGCTACTCATCCGGTTAGTCTTTGAAGATACATGACTCAGGATGCTCCTAATCATCATGAGGGGAAGAATGATATATAGATTCAAAGACACAGATTATCATGTTGTTGGGGGAGTGAGCAAAATTTGAGGGGGCGTAACAGAATTTCTTAAATCTGAGGTTGAAAAGCCATTAGATTCAAAGATTGCATTTCTTCTATCCCTTATCATATGGTGTTTGCTACAAGTTGTTTCCTCCTATGAGCATATTGGTTCTACAAGTTCTTAAGCTGAATGTCTATTCAACTCGCGGTTCAAAGACATATTCTTTGTTTTTAAATTGAAGATGCACCGTGGAATATCACGTAACTCGCACATTATCTTTCTTGTGTGTTGATCCAATGTGTTAAGTTTCTACAGTTGAAAGTTGCTTGATAGTGCGTTCAGTCGAGGCTATGGTACATTGAATCTGGTTACAAAGTTGAAACTATGAAGACCAAGAGCTTTATTCAATGGGGAGCTTGGTAAGAAATGAAGACATGTACCACCAAAGTTTTTCAAAGATTCAAGAGGGAGAGAAGATCAAGTCTGAAGTTCCAAGATGATAAATGCCTTATTCAACTTCAGGGGGAGATTGTTAGGACTGAAGTCCAAGTGCATTGAAAGTTGTATAACACATTTATAGGGTTTAATTGTTTTATTTAAAGCGTTCTAAAATCCATAATTGTTAATGGGCTTGTTTATTTAGTGGGCCTTGGTCCATTAGGGTTTTAACCCTAAGTATTTAAAGTTCATTTGTTTAGAGTTTAGGGTTAGAGAAGGAGAGAGGTGAATGGTCATTAATAGGTTTACTTAGCCATATCATGACCTTAATCTTTCATCCCTATCATTCTTATTTGATCTTTCTAATACATTTTCAGTTTCTCAAACAAGTCTTTCGAATTCATTTCATTTAGTCAATATTCTAGTTGTGAGAAATCATCAAAGTTCAAAATTCTCAAATATATTTCATGATATTTTTGCGGAGCATACATTCACTGACAGTGTGATTCATATTATGCGATTCTTCATTGATCAAGTTAAACTGTTGAAAAACACTATTTTTTAGGACAAAATTCATGGGATCAATGTGTGATCTTAAAGAACTTCTATGGATTCACGTTAACTAGTGTTTCCTATCCAATAAGTTATCCTTGAGTGAGTGAGGGGTGAGGGGTTATATATCAAAGAGTGGGGGAGGAAGTTTGTTAGAGCGTAAATTGTTGTCTTCAAGATCATCTAGATTGGAAGTCTAAATCCTAGGTCAAAGCCTCTTAAATCAAAGTCAACTCTCATTGCAAAAGTCAAAGTAGAAAGTCAATGTCATCTAAAGTCAAGTCTTGTTAGTTTAGTTTTTTTTTTGTCTTTGTAATAGTGTAGGTATAAATAGATTTTTGTTAGTAGAATCATTAGGTTCTTTGATTGAAACATATTCTAGTGAGAGAAACATTGAGAGAGAGAGATAGACTATATATGGAACATTTAGTTTTCTTTCTTGTTTATTAATATTGATTTTCACATTGTTTGGGACTAATAATTCGTATTAGAGCAAGCATAATTAAGAAAATCTCAAGAAATTTGAAGATTTGTTGGTCGACTATCAAGAACTCGCAGATCACTGTTCATCATTCGAATTTCTCATTTTCTTGTTGTTTTGGAGTTGTAATTGTTCCTAGTGTAATCGGTTTGTGATTTAGAACATGTTTGATTTGTATTACTTCGTCCAATTCACAATCAATCAGTGTGAATTTGGATTTTTCTTCAATTCTTGTTCGAACATTTGTACGTACTGTGTTCTTGTTCGATTTTATAATTGTTGTTATTTTGGTTGTAATCAATTGTTTGTAATCTGTTCTGAGAGTGGTCGAGAACAAATTGACAGAGCTTCAGTGTTGGGTCTGAAAAATGCTAAGTCTGGTTAGTACTGCTACTTGAAATAATTAATACTGCTGAAGACTTTAATACTGCTACTTCAATATTACTACTGCTAGAGGTATTACTACTGCTTAAAGGATTACTACTGCTAATAGTTAGTACTGCTTGAGGAATTACTACTGCAAAGCATGGTTAGTACTGTTGAGGAAGTTAATATTGCTATGAAGATTAATACTGCTTATAAAGATAAAGATGGATTGGTTGCTTAAAGCGAAAGACAAGGAGATTGAAGATAATTATGAAGTGGATGCTGAAGATCAATATTATTTTTGTGATTATCTTGTAATTGGTTTTGTATATATGGATACATAGAGATACATTGAAATACACGAATGAATATCAAGAATAGATAGGAATACAGATACAGAGATACGTAGTTTTCGTTCTAGAGAAAATTAGCCTCAAAATTCTTAGAAATCCTTTCTTTGGAGAAGTATTGAACGTCTGTTGAGCCTGTTCAACAGATTGAGGTTGTGGTTGTAATCATTTAGTTAATTCAATATAACTTGTGATTTGATCCATATACTGTTTCATTGATTATTGTTAAAGTTTTATTCCGCAAACTTCTTTAACATAGCTTCTGAGTGTTTAATTAAATTCTTGTTTAGAATTTCGATCTTGACAAGTGGTATCAGAGCTAAGGAACTCAGAAAGCAATAATCATCATGGACGGATCACACGACAATGTTCTTGTTTCAAAGGTTCCCATGCTCAAACCTAATGAGTTTGACATGTGGTAAATCAGGATCAGACAGTATATCTTTCTTACAGATTACTCAATGTGGGATATCATTGAAAATGGTCCCTCCAATGAAGGAGAGATGGAAGTAGATGGAAAGAGACCTCCACCAAAGACTGATGGAGAAATAAAGATGAGGCAGACTGAGATGAAAGCCTTGAGCACTCTACTCTTGGCAATTCCTAATGAATACCAACATCAGTTTTGCAACTGTGCTGATGCCAAAATCTTGTGGAATGCTCTGGAGAAGAGGTTTTCAGGTACCAAAAGCACTAAGAGAAATCAGAAAGCTATTCTCAAGCAACAATATGAAAACTTCATATCTACAAAGAATGAGTTTATGACTCAAACCTTTGACAGGTTCAACAAGATGATTGGAGAATTGGCCACTGTTGGTGTCAAGATGGACCAGGATGATGTCAACAGAAAGTTTCTAAGATCTCTTTGTGAAGAATGGGTAATGTACACTGTATCATTCAGACAGAATGATAATCTGGAGGATAAGGAACTTGATGATCTCTACAATGATCTCAGGGTGTTTGAAGCAGAAGTTGAATCAAAGAAGAAGCCTTCTGGATACCCTCACAATGTTGCTCTATTATCATCTACTGCTGATTCTTCTGCTAATACAGAATCAGTTAGTACTGCTTATGGCTCAAAACAGGATGGACCCAATGATTCTGTGTTGGAAGCCTTCCTTGCTAGTCATGCTAAATCTTCTCTTATCAATGATGATCGGGAACAGATCAATGTTGATGACCTAGAAGAGATGGATATCAAGTGGCAAATGGCAATGCTGACCATGAGAATCAAAAGATTCATTAAAAGAACTGGAAGAAACAACTTTGCCATGAGAAGAGAAGATGGTGCTGGATTTGACAAATCCAAAGTGGAATGCTATAAGTGTCATAAACTGGGGCACTTTGCAAGAAAATGCAGAGGAGGAATTTCTCAACAGCATGGAAGCAACAATCAACAATCAATGTCCACTAACTATAACAGGAATCCATCTCAAGCACTTGTCTCACAAGATCGAATGGGATTTGATTGGAGTGATCAAGCTGAAGAGGCAATCCAGAATCAAGCATTGATGGCTGAGGTTTCAGAGTCTTCAAGCACTGCTATTCCCACAGAGGTAAAATCTAAATTTTGCTCTAAAGCCTGTCTTGAAACTGTTAAGAAGTACAGGGATCACAACCAGAGTATGTGTGATGATCTTAAAAGACTGGAGAAACATAGGAGAGAGTCTAATTTGATCATTGTGAATTTTGAAGAACAAATTAAGGCATATCAGGCCAATGAACTTCAACATTCATATGATCAAAACTATTGGAAGTGGGAGAAGAAGGAGTTAGAGATTAAGCTAGAGAAGGCTAGAGAAGAATGTGAGAAAGTCAGAAGTGAATTTGAGAAGGCCAAATTAGACATTGAGAAATTTTCCAATGCCTCTAAAGCAATGGACACTTTACTCAAATCTCAAGTTCATGACAAACTGAAGAGAGGTATAGGATATAATAACACCCCTCCACCTTAAAACAACAACTATATTCCACCCACTTCAGACCTCTTAGAAAGGCAGGATAAGAATGACTTACCTGAAGGAGCCACAGAAGTAGATCCTTTAGACACTGTAGTGGTTGAGGTAGCATCTGAAGAAGAGAACAAGAAAGACCAGAAAGAAATTCTAGAAAACCACATTCTTACAAATGAAAGGGAGGTAAACCATTTGTCAAGAGTGAGAAAGTGGAGAAGTCTAAGAGTGGGGAAGAAACTGTTAAGAGTGAGAAAGCTGAGAGTTCCAAGAAAGGGAAGGAAAAGGTACAGGGAGATCACTATATGAAAACTACTGTTGTAAATCCCTGTACTTGTCAACAGAACAAGCCTCATCAAAATGATAAAATAAGGGGAAATCAGATAAACAGAAATAATAGTGGGATCAAAAACAAGGAATTGATCTAAGCAAAGTCAATAGACCAAAGCCTTGTTTTATTTGTGGCAAGTTAAATCATTTAGCCAAACACTGTTATTTCAATCCTATTAACCAAATATTTACTTTTCAAAGACAACATCAAAAGTCTGTTGGTTATAGGAAGCAATCAAGAAGATCAAGGAACCACATGGCTGAGAATGTGAGAGCAGCACCAATGAAAACTGGTACTGCAAAATCTCATGTTCAGAATAAGTTTGCTAAAACAAAAGAAAATACTCCAAGCAAATTAAGGAGTAACTCAAAGAATAGGAAAGCAAACAACTCTGTCTTAATTTGGGTTCCAAAAGAAACTAAACCTGTTAGTACTACTACCTCAAATAGTATTGCTAACAAAAATAGTGCTGTTGATAGCAATACTACTGCTGCCCAAGTTAGTATTGCTAACAAAGTTAGTACTGCTGACCAAGTTAGTACTGCTAACAAGGATAGTACTGCTACCAGTGTTAATACTGCCAAGCCTATAATTAAGACAAAGTATTCCAACCATGAGATTCTTGACTCTGATCATCTCATCAAGATAAGCCTAATGAATATGAGTATGTTGATGAGAAAGGGCAACCCAAGACCACTTTGGCTTGGGTTCCCTCAAGAAATAACTATTTTATCTTATGTGCAGGGTAACCAACAGCTCAAGAGAAAGAGCATTTGGCATGTAGATAGTGGTTGCTCTAGGCATATGACAGGTAACATGTCCTGCCTTCAAAGTTTCAAAAGGTTTCATGGAGGACGTGTTGCTTTTGGTGACAATCCAGAAGGAGGTAAGATAAGTGGCAAAGGTATGGTTTCAAAAGGTAAGATGACCTTTGAAGATGTATACTATGTTGAGCAATTGAGATACAACCTGTTAAGTGTATCACAGGTCTGTGACAAGAAACATAGTATATTATTTAATGATATTGAATGTATTATCCTTGATCCAGGATTCAAGGTAGTTGATGAAAATATGATACTACTTAGAACTCCTAGAAAGGACAATGTTTATTGTTTGGACTTAGAGAGTGTTTCATCTGATTCATCACTTAACTGTCTGTTTTCAAAAGCCTCTTTAGATGAATCATCTCTTTGGCACAGAAGGATGTGTCACATGAATTTTAAAACTATGAACAATCTTGTGAAAAACAACCTTGTAAGAGGTTTGCCTCAAAAAGTGTTTTCATGTGATGATCATTGTGTTGCATGTCTTAAAGGTAAGCAACACAAAACTTCTCATAAGTCCAAAGAAATAAACTCAATCTCTTCACCTCTTCAGTTATTACATATGGATCTCTTTGGTCCTACAAATGTGATGAGTATTGGTAAGAAATCCTATTGCTTGGTCATTGTTGATGATTTCTCTAGATTTACTTGGGTATATTTTCTGAGGACTAAGGATGAGACAAGTGAACTGATCAAATCCTTTGTCCTTAGGATTGAAAACCAAACAAATCTAAGAGTTAAGGTCATCAGATCTGATAATGGAATTGAATTTAAAAACAGTGACTTAAACAACTTTTGTGAGAGTAAAGGTATTGAGAGACAATTCAGTGCTCTTAGGAATCCTCAACAGAATGGTGTTGCTGAGAGGAGAAATTGGACATTGATTGAGGCTGCTAGATCTCTGCTTGTTATGTCCAAAACAGAGTTCTAGTAGTCAAAACTCAAGGAAAGACACCTTATGAGCTTTTCAAAAAGAAGAAACCTTTTATTGGATTTTTCAAACCTTTTGGGTGTCCTTGCACATTCCTCAATACCAAATCTCATTTAGGCAAGTTTGAAAGAAAAGCTGAGGATGGATTCCTTGTTGGATACTCCCTCAGAGTAAGGCATATAGAGTATTCAATAGTTCTTCAAGGATTATAGAGGAAAGGGACAATGTCAAATGCAATGAGAACACACCAAATCCAACTAGTGCAGGTCCTGATTGGCTATTTGATATTGATTTACTAACTAATTCTTTGGGTTTTAGTGATGTACAAATTTCAGGAACAAGTTCAGAAGAGAAACAAGCACAAAAACCAGAGTTTGTGTTGTTTCCGATCCCTACAGTTGATCCTGCTGAATTTTGTCAACAAGAACAGACTGAAGATGACAAAGGTGATGAAGAGAATAAGGATGATAAAGAGGATGCTCATCCTTCAGGAAACACAGGTCCTGAGACGCCCATACTGTCAGAAGAAAATTCTGATGAAGAAAATTCTTCAGTATTTGGTGGAAGCACTCCTGAGAAGAATGACTCTAATTTGAATTCAATATCAACGAGGAGGCTGCACATCAAACAAGAACTCAGAAAAATCATCCTCCTCAGTTGGTGATTGGTGACATCAATTCTCCTAGGATCACAAGGCATCAAAGTAAGATAGGAGGATTAAAAGACTTGCAGTCAGGGTTGTTATCTTGTTTTCTATCTCAGATTGAACCTAAGAAGGCCTATGATGCAATGAAAGAACCAAGCTGGATAGAAGCAATGCTAGAGAAGCTGCTGCAGTTTGAGCTGCAAAATGTGTGGGATCTAGTTGACCTTCCACAATGACAAAGGGCAATTGGTACTAAATGGGTTCTCAAGAATAAGAAAGATGAGAGAGGAATTGTGATAAAGAATAAGGCCAGGCTTATGGAACAAGGGTATACACAATAAGAAGGGATAGAATATGAAGAAGTATTTGCACTAGTAGCCAGAATTGAGGCAATTAGGTTGTTTCTAGCCTATGCTTCTTTCATGTTGTTCAGAGTATTTCAGATGGATGTCAAGAGTGCATTTCTATATGGAAAAATTGATGAAGAAGTATATGTTTGTCAACCTCCAGGGTTTGAAAATCCTAACTTTCCTGACAAAGTATACAAACTAAAGAAGACACTCTATGGGCTACATCAAGCACCAAGAGCATGGTATGACACTCTGTCTACCTATCTCTTAGAAAATGATTTTGAAAGGGGAATCATTGACAATACTCTTTTTATTAAAAGGAAGAAGAAGGACATCCTACTTGTTCAAATCTATGTGGATGATATCATCTTTGGATCCACAAAAGATTATATGTGCAAGGAATTTGAGGAGTTGATGCACAAAAGATTCAAGATGAGCTCTATGGGTGAACTCACCTTCTTCCCTGGGCTACAGGTTAAACAAAAGAAAGATGGCATCTTCATCAGTCAATCCAAGTATGTGCAGAATATACTTACAAAGTTTGGATTTTCAGATTCAAAGCCTGCAAGCACACCTATGGAAACACACAAACAGATCACTGCAGATCTTGAGGGGGAGGATATGGATGTTCATCATTATAGATAGGCTCCCTCATGTATCTAACAGCTTCAAGGCCAGATATTATGTTTGTTGTCTATGTGTGTGCCAGATTTCAAGTAAGACCTAAACAATCTCATTTTCAAGCTGTCATAAGGATCTTCAGATATCTCAAAGGATAACCTAGGTTGGGTCTCTGGTATCCTCATGACTCACCATTTGATCTACTTGCATATTCTATTAGTGATTTGGGTGGTGCAAACTTGGATAGAAAGTCTACATCAGGAGGATGTCAGTTTTTGGGTGCAAGACTAGTTTCATGGCAGTGTAAAAAGCAAACCACAGTATCCACCTCTACAACAGAAGCAGAGTATATAGTTGTTGCAAGTTGCTGCTCACAGGTGCTATGGATTCAGAATCAGATATTGGACTATGGTGTTACTTTTCTTCACACTCCCATCTTCATTGATAACAACAGTGCTATAAGCATTGTTAATAATCCAGTCAAGCACTCTAAAACCAAGCATATAGAAATCAGGTACCATTTTATTAGAGATTGCAATGAAAAGAAGTTAATTCAGGTTTTGAAAGTACACACAAGTAACCAATTTGCTGATCTATTCACCAAAGCTTTTGATTTGGTAAGATTCACATTCTTGGTCACAAGTGTAGGCATGATAAACACTGAATAAGCCTCTTTTACTTTTCTTTATGTACCAGTTATGTATAGCTTCTTTCATGCTTCCTTCCTCATATTTTATTGTGCATGGTCCTGCTAACTATGTGTGTTTAAGTGTTTCAGATTACCTTGCTGATTAGAAACTCAATACCTCTGGTTAAGTTAATACTGCTCTCACTATTAATCCTACTGACAGTTCAAATATGGTTAAGTATGGTTAATACTGCTTGGTGGTTTATACTGCCAGTGCAAAGTTACTACTTCTTACCTTATTTCTACTGCCAGACAGTGTTAATACTGCTGGTATGTGTTAATACTGCTAGTCTGTGTTAATGCTGCTGGTATGTGTTACTACCGCTAGTCTGTGTTAATACTGCTAGTCTGTGTTAATGCTGCTGGTATGTGTTACTACTACTTATATGGGTTAGTACTACGGGCTTGTTAATGCTGCTAGGGTACTTAGTACTGCTTTTAACTGAAACCCTCCACCTATAAATACCCTCTCTGACCATCAAAATTCAAACGGCTCTTTGAATTTCCTACGAGTGTTCATTCTCTCTCTCTCTCTCTCTCGAATTCTTGCTTCCCAGTGCATAAACCCTAGTGTTGATTCGAACGCAAGAACAATGGTAGGACTGGAGTTTGTTGATGATCACAATGAGCTTGCAATGCTTCAAAAACCCAAAGAAGCTGAGGGTTTTGAAGAAATCGTGGATTTCCTGAAAGAATCCCACATTGCCTATGCACTCACAGTCAATCCTACAATCTATGTGGAACATCTGCGTCAATTCTGGATCAATGCCACCGTTCAGACTGTCAATGGCAATCAGGTCATCCAATCCAGGGTCTGTGATAAATCCATCACAATCACAGAAGGTTGTATTTGCACTCATCTACGTATAGATGATGCCACAGGTATATCTTCTCTCCCAAAGGAAGACCTATTTCTTGAAATTGGTCGAATGGGGTATGAAGGTCCTACTGAGGTCTTTAAGTTCTTCAAGAGCAAATTTTCACCTCAGTGGCGATTCTTTGTTCATACCCTTCAGCATTGTATTTCTCGCAAAACAACTGGATGGAGTGAGTTCAGCAGTACCATAGCTTATGCTCTGGTTTGCTTAGCAACCTCCAGAAAGTTTAATTTTTCACAAATGATTCTGAATGATCTGCTGTTAAACCTGGATACAAAAACCAAAACAAAAAGATTTTATATGTATCCAAGGTTTGTACAAGAAGTACTAAACCAGGAATTGACGGATTTACCCTCTTTACAAGAGGTGTATGTACCCAAACCTCCCAAAGGGAAGGTGTTTTCGAACATGAAAAGGCCTAGTAAGGACTTCTCTAGAACAAACACACCATTGTTCTCTACAATGATAGGTGTGTCTCATTCCCATGGTGAGGCATCAGGGTCAAAGCCCACATCTGACCTACCCACTGATGACCTACCCACACTATTCATTTCAAAAGATCCTCCTCAGATCCTTGTTGTGAAGCCAATATCCCTCATCACTCAAACATATGTATGGAAAAAGGTATAGAAGGTTCCTTCCCTTACTGTATCTTCACCCCAAAAGCCTGCAAGCCCTCTAATGGAGTATTCTCCATTAGAGAATATCCAAAGGGAAACCACAGGGGTGTATCCCAACCCCAAGATGGTTAAGGAAGAGCATGTGGGCAGTAAGGCTCACACTACTGATTCTACACAAGGTGTGGATCTACTAAAAAGTGTGAACATCTCTAAGACCTTCCCCACGGCAACTTTGGATGAGAAATCATCTAAAGGTCCCAGGTGCCAAGAAATCACAGGGGTAGTAGGTGCTTCTGCTATACAGAAGGCCTCTACTAAAAGATCCAAGGATCCTTCAATGGTGGTCAACAAACCTAAAGGAGGTGAGGACAGATATAACTACGATGAATTGATGGAAACAATTGGCAATGTAAACTTAGATGTCATCAGTCAGGGCTTGGAGATAGAGGAATTGAAAAAGGTGATCACTTCTCAACAAGTGCAGATTACCAAACTCAAGAAGATGGTACTCAGTTTGGTGCATAAAAAGAAGAAAAAGCAATATGTCTTAAAGAGTAGAGGAAGTGCACATGATGCTTCCAAAAAGGGGGAGTGTTAGCTTAAATTAGCCCCCAATTTAATTGAATGTTTTATAAAGAATTGTATTTTGGCATTTTTAATTAGTTGTATTGGCTTGAGACTTTTTATTGTAAATAGGCCCTATTAATAGGTGTCCATGGATCATTTGTTCATTTAGGTTTTTGGAGAGAAGACACTTTACACACACATACTAGGTGTTTCCATGAGAGTCAACTAAATGTTTAGTGTGGTGTTCTTCCTTTTCCCCCTTCATCAATGAATCAAAGCATATGAGATGAGTTCTTGATTATTATGTTCTTAATTTTCATCTTATCTCTACATTTCTATGGAGTATCTTCAATTGTTTGCTAGTATTGGGATCTAACAATTGGTATCAGAACCAAATGAAGAAACTCTTCTTCATTTCGGTCATCTATGGCAACAATTTAAGATTGGATGATTATGTTGTTGTTTTGGTGCTTAGATTGATTCAATCACATGAGCCTTGACACAAATATCATTTCTGTGATTTATTCACTGTTTTGTGCTTATTGGAAATCCATTTTTTGATTTAGATGCGATTTGGATGATCTTTGATAGAATATTTTCTTGATTTCTCACAAAATTTGTTTCTGCACACCACATGTTTGATGAAATGCCTTTGTGAAGATTTGATTCTATTTGGATCAAATCTGATCAGATTTATTACATATGTGTGTTTTTTATCCTTTCTCATTCATTGGTCTAACACTTGATAAGTACTAAGTAGATGATTGATCTATGATCTCATCCTTGTGTGTGCTTTAGTCCATAGCAACTTTTATGGCATCTTGGATTCAAGGATGTTGATCTTTGATCTGGCTTTATCTCAATCTGAGATTGGACTTTTTTTTTATTTAGATTTTGGTTTGAGAAATTTTTGGGTTTATTTGTGGATTATGCAGATTATGACAATATGATAAAAATGGGAAAATGTCATTCTTGTTAATTCACAATTGGAGGTTGTGATTCAGATTGATGGATCGTAATGATTATGTATCATATGTTGTGAATACAGATATTGGATGAAAAAGAGGTGTGATAACAATATTGAATACGTACCTGATGTATCTGAGTTCCTATTGAAAGATCCTGTCAGAATGATGCAAATACAACTGTTAATGTATATTTCTGCAGTTTCTATCCAGGAAGATTATTTGTTCGAAAAATGTGAACCTGTTCATAGTTTATTTAGATTTGAATAGTACAGCAGTTTAAGCAAAATTCCAAAGTTCAAGATGAACTTATTCATCATTTTGCAGTTGTCCTAATACTTAATGTGTTCAATCCAGTGACAAATCAAGGCTGTCCATATTTCAGTCTTTGTTGTTCCAAAATCTGAATTGACAGCATGATATAGAATTCGAAGTGCAGAATGCTACTGTGATTGAAAATCTACAAATTATGATGTTAATCTGTCCAACAGTATTCGATTTGAAGCTGTCAAAAGGGAATTCGATGTTTAGTGTGATCACATGTTGTCCAATTCTTTTGCAAAGTTGCAAGACTGTTCAAAACTCTCACATCAACATAAGACTTTTGATAAGTACAACAGATCATAAGTTTGATAGTTGGCTCAGATCATCCATGACCCAATAGAAAACTGACAGATTTTGTTGTTCATGATGCTTCTGGGATCCGTTGCAGTCCATGTAAAAAGTAGTGTACTGAGTTTGTGCACAAATTTCTTATCGGGTGAGCCTACAACAAGACTTATGTGTTCAAAACAGAAGTTCCCGATGTTTGATTTCTGAAGCTCAAATACAGAAAGTTGTTGCAAGAGAATCTGTTCTACCAAGCTACTGTGATCAAAATTCTAGATTTCGATCACTGTCCAAAGAAGTAAAGCTGACTGCCCAGAGTCGGAGGATATGGTTACTGTCCGTGTTATGATCAATCAACTGCTATGTTGAAAGTACATCAAAATGTTGTTGTTGGAGTTTCAGATTATAAATTCCAGAGTGTACAACATAATTTGTTGCTGTATACAAAATGTATCCAGATTTGTTACAATGGATTGTAGAAGCTGAATACCTTTCTGATGTTAATGTATGGATTTTCCCTATCTTGAAGCAAAACATAGTGGGTTCTCTATTGAGATTTTTTTTTCAATCAATCTATGCTTAATACAGTTCGAGTCTCGAAGATGAGATATGTGAAACACGAGCAAGAAGGACAAATTCATTCTGCCAGGCACATTGATGGGCTTGTATATTCTTTATGGTCTTTGTTGCCTTCATTTTGCAATTATCCTCTGGATACTGTTGAGAGTTTCAAGGATTTAGAAAAGGCACTATGTCATTCACTTCAGGAAGAATATTATTTTAGTGGAGTAATATTCTCCAGTTTGCAGAATCTCATTCGACAAAATAAAAGAATAGTTGAGGGGAAAATGAACTCTTTGGTAAGGACGTTAGCTTTTGTTAACAACAAGCAGTTTCTCACTACACTTCAGAAGTTGCAACTTCTAATCTGGATGTGTTAAGGTCCTCTGCATGTGAGATTTTATCCACACTCATGAATTTTCATCAAGTCTTCCAAAGATGATAACAGCTGCTCTGTAAACTGAAGCTACAATCCATGTTAACTTTTGTGTTCAAAAAGTGCAGAAGCATGTGCTAAGAAGGTTCTGTGGAAAGCTTGATTGCAGAGATTCTGAAAGCTATCCAGAGCTCTCTGCAGAGGCTGTCCATAACCTCTGTAGAAGCTTTCCAGATCTTGATCAGAGGATACATGGAAGAATGAAATATTGTGATCCGACTTGTACATCCAGAGATGGATTCATGCTATTCAGAAGATGGTTCTATGATCAAGCAGAAGCAGAGCCTCTGTGGACTTACAGAAGCAGATCACAGAGCCTCTGTGCACATATAGAAGTTGTCCATTTGATGATCATAGAATGTTACCAATTTCTGCATAGGATCAAAGCAAAAATAAAAAATATGTATTGTAAGAATGAGCATAAGACATTTGTGCAGAGATTATTGGTGGTGCAATTAATTCAACATATTTTTGCAGAGATTATGGGCATCCAGAGTTATGGTCATTCATACAGATTTTGGACATCCTTTCTCTAGATTTTTAGCTCTTGTTTTTCATAGTTATGTGCAGTTGGGATATCTATTCATCAACTTCTATCCCATGATGAGACTTCGGTTCAAGAGATTGTCTTATTCCAACAGTTGGAGAACGTCTAAGTGATGATATGAGAGCATTTTCGATCGAGAATGGTGCATCAAGGACGATCATGGAGCAGTTGTTGTAGCATCATGCTTTCTCTTTTTCAATGAATATAACAGTAGATCCTATCCTTGTCATATATGCATAAGAACCTATTTCAACAAATGCTCGAGCAAGATGTCATCTTAGGTCTATTTGACTTCTTTAAGACGGTATCTGCAAGGTTCAATAGCAGAGCAATGGTCCATATGGATTGAATAGTCTATTGGTTGCTGTTGACATGCTTACCGTGATCGATTCCAGAATTTAGTTCAATTAGAGTTTGTACCGAATAGATTGTTGTTGATCTATGTTGATGTAAAATTTGATGTATGCACCAGAATTTGTTGATGTCTGTGTTAGAAATGTGCAACAGCACATGGCTCGAAAGATTTAATATGGGCAGATTGTTAATGAACAGTTATCATCCGATTGATAACAAGAATAAATGTTGTTGGTTGTGTTCAATCCCTGCAGAGGTATGTGCAGAAGCTGTCCAAATATATGCAGAAGATGAAAGTCCAAATTTGTGCATAACCTGTTTACGTGCAGAAGTTTAAAGGCAAAAAATGCACATCAGAGGTTGTGCAGAGCCTCTGTAAGGTTGTCCAGAAGCTACGCATATAGTCAAATGTGCAGAAGGCCTCTGTGTATGTGCATAAGCGTATAGAGGTGCACAAATGAATTCAGAGCAAGGCTGATGTGTACTCATAAATTGATCGAGGGAAACTATAAGAGATGTGCAGAGCCTCTGAGGCTGTCCAGAAGTATGCCTGCAGAAGTGAATCTCAGAGAGACTCTTAAGCTGTTCACAGAGCCTGTAGACCAAAACCACAGAAGAGCAGCGACCAGAGGGGAGGACCAGAGGTAGACCCAAGCACGTACATTAGAGGTCAATGGTCAGGGATTGCAAAGAGCCAAGAGCCCGAAGCCCGAAATTTTCGAATTTTCTGACAGCATTGCGTTGTTTCAGAAACACGTGCACAACTTTTTACTCGAAGCTCCGATTTACATGAGTCCAGTTGCTTGGATTTCTAAAACATAGATGTACGAATTTCAAGTTTTGAGTTTTCTCAACTTTCTTGTTCTGATCTGCCAAAATCAGTGTCAAAGTCCGCATAAGGGTGTTGGATCGAAAGCATCACATTTCACTCACGCTCTTTCTGCTTTCAAGAACGGTGTTCTCTCGTCGGTTCTTCATTGTTTCAAGCTACACATGTGACAAATTGTTTGTCACTCCCTCCTCCGTTATTAAAGTTTAAGGCTCGGTGCTGAATGCTTACTCAACGGGATCTTAAGAGTCAAAATTTCTGTTTTGACGACTGTTATGCGCAGCTGTGGGAAAACTTGCACAACTCACTCATTTTTCATCCAAAATGGATGAATCAAAGCTCGTTGGAAATCTAAGAGGCTGGAGTTCAATGTGTATGTTTTATGTTTTCTCTCAATCAGTCTCCTTGATGGTAAAAATCAGCAGTGAAGTTGAGACATGAAAGCTGGACAAAATGGGGTAATTCGTCTAATTCTTTCAAGAATATGAGCCTACATTTGAGGGGGAGCTTATGATGCTTTGAAGACTCGAAGAAAAACACACCAAAGATTCTATAGAAAGCAAGGGGGAGACTATATGATGATGCTTTCTTTATAAAACATTAGGGGGAGATTGTTAGCTTAAATTAGCCCCCAATTTAATTTAATGTTTTATAAAGAATTGTATTTTGGGATTTTTAATTAGTTGTATTGGCTTGAGACTTTTTATTGTAAATAGGCCCTATTAAGGTGTCCATGGATCATTTGTTCATTTAGGTTTTTGGAGAGAACACACTTTACACGCACATACTAGGTGTTTCCATGAGAGTCGACTAAATGTTTAGTGTGGTGTTCTTCCTTTTCCCCCTCCATCAATGAATCAAAGCATATGAGATGAGTTTTTGATTATTATGTTCTTAATTTTCATCTTATATCTATATTTATATGGAGTATCTTCAATTGTTTGCTAGTATTGGGATCTAACTGGGAGAGTTCAGAGGCTATGAAATTTCAAGTTGAGGGGGAGTTTGATGGTGAAAAGAAGGGGGAGAAGGAAACAGTTAAAGCAGCAGAAACAGTGAAAGCAGCAGAAACTGAAAAAGCAGCAGAAACTGTGGAAGCAACAATAACAAATGAACAAGAAGTAGTAACTTAACCAGCAGTAGAAACAGATAAACCAGTAGTAGAAACAAAAGAACAAGAAGCAGAAACTGAAATGTCCAGAGAAGAGATAGAAATTGCAGAAACTTTGGTATAGGCAAAGCATGATACTCCTAAAGCCACTCAAAAGGCTAAGGGAGTGGTGATCAAGGAAGGAGAATCAAAGAAGAAAAAGACAAAGGACAGTGTGTCAGATGCAAAGAAGAAAGGCAAAGAGAAAATGGTTGAGTTGGTGAAACCTTCAAAGAAGTAGAAGCAAATTGACTTGGATGCAGAGTTGGCAAAGAAGATGCAAGAAGAGCTTGAAAAAGAGAATGAGATTCAAACTGCTAAAGACAGAAAGATTGAATTAGAGTTGGCTAAAAGGATCAATGAAGAATATCAGAAGAGCCTGAAAACTGCTGTAAAGAAGGTTACTATGAAAGCTCCACAGAAAAGACAACCCTCAAACACCTTCCTAGCCAATCAAGAAAGAAGAAAGATGATCAACTTCCTGAAAGGATCCATTAGAGTTCCTGAAGGGATGTTTACCAACATGTCTTTTGGTAGAATAGAAGAATTATACAAGAAGGAGATGGCCAAGCTTCAAGGAGATTTTAGTCAGAGGGTTGAGTTTGAAAGGAAAATGAAAGAAACACATGATCTGAACATTCAACAACCCTTCCCTGACAGTGAAGAAGGCACTCCTACAAAAGAAAAGGCAGAAGTAAAGAAAGAAGAGACCCTAGCCCAGAAAATTGGAGCTGTAAAAAGAAAGAAGTCTATTACAACAAAGCCAAAAGCAAAGAGGCCTAGAACTGAGGAAGTTGAGAAAGAAAAGGAAAGTGAAAGAATGGAAGCAGAACCATCATAACCTACTGTTGTACCTCCTACAGAGCATGTTGATAATGAGCATAATCAAGAACAGTCAAGTTAATCTGATGTTCAGTTTGATTTGTATATGACAGTAAAAGATGAAGAACCAGTGAAAGTTGATCCCATCTCAGTGAATGCTCCTGAAATCATCCATTGGGATGCTTTGGTGGACAAAAGAACAAAATACATCATAATCAAGAGAATGGGTGATCAGTATGAAGTTTATTCAACATGGGGAAAGATCATCAGAAGTTGTTCCAGAACAGATTTGGAGGAGATGTATAAGATTGGTCTGAATCTATATGGTGACTTAATGAAAGGAGTTGGGATGAGCATAACTAAGATGGCTATGGAGTTTTTATGCATGATGTTTGCTCCAGATAGAGTGAAGTAACTTATCAAAGACCTGCATCATGAAAATGGTTTTAAAAGAATTGATCATTGGATGCTTTTTGAAAAATGTGGAGTCTATGTCTTAACCATTGATAAAAGCAATCATGAGTATTACTTGGTAGATAAGCTATATGACCACAGCAAAGCAAAGTTGCAAGGGATGTTGAAAGCTAAGATGGTATGTGCTAAAGGTTCAGAAATGGCCAGAATTGTGATCAAAAGAACAATCAATCAAAGCCTAGGTTTGAATCCTGATCTAGGAATCTGAGCATTTATTTTGAAAGCATCATGAAGACCGCATTCTGAAGAACTTAACTTCTTGGTTTGAAAAGTTAAGTTAGGGGGAGATTGTTGGGTCTGAAAAATGCTAAGTCTGGTTAGTACTGCTACCTGAAAGAATTAATACTGCTGAAGACTTTAATACTGCTACTTCAATATTACTACTACTAGAGGTATTACTACTGCTTACAGGATTACTACTGCTAGTAGTTAGTACTGCTTGAAGAATTACTACTGCAAAGCATGGTTAGTACTGCTGAGGAAGTTAATACTGCTATGAAGATTAATCCTGCTTATAAAGATAAAGATGGATTGGTTGCTTAAAGGGAAAGACAAGGAGATGGAAGATAATTATGAACTGGATGCTGAAGATCAATATTACTTTTGTGATTATCTTGTAATTGGTTTTGTATATATAGATACATAGAGATACATTGAAATACACGAATGAATATCAAGAATAGATAGGAATACAAATACAGAGATACGTAGTTTTTGTTCTAGAGAAAATTAGCCTGAAGATTCTTATAAATCATTTCTTTAGAGAAGTATTGAACGTCTGTTGAGCCTGTTCAACAGATTGAGGTTGTGGTTGTAATCATTAAGTTAATTCAATATAACTTGTGATTTGATCTATATATTGTTTCATTGATTATTGTTAAAGTGTTATTCCGCAAACTTCTTTAACATAGCTTCTGAGTGTTTAATTAAATTCTTGTTTAGAATTTCGATCTTGACATTCAAGATCCAATTTGAAGATTTAAAGAGTTTTGGACTGTGTTTGGTGTTTTCGAAGTCGAAAGATTGAAAAACTCGCAAGATCTTAAGATTTCGCATCCTTCATAGCTCAAGAACTCGCAGGCCATTGATTTGTATTTTTTTTAAAGTTACAAGTATAGAATTCGCAGGTGTGATATACGAAAACTGGTATAATTCGCAGACATATTCATTTTAGTGTTGTGAAAATTCCCAAGGACAAAATTCGCAGATCGTTGTCTGTGAAAAGCATGAAATTTGCACACTATTGTAATGGAAAAGCTACTATTCTCTTTCTTTGTTCTATGAAAAGCTCGAGAGTTCGCAAACAAGTCTACAAAAAGTTGTTTATTTTCAGAGCTCCGAAATTTTCTAAGTACAAATTTCGTATAATCTTTTGCAAAAAGTGGAACGTGTGGAATTTGGCTAAGTCTAGAATTCGCACATCTAAACGTGCAAAGTGTTCAAGAATTCGCACCCTTGATCATGCAAAAATCTCATATTTCGCAAGCTTCTTTATGCGAAAAGCTCAGAATTCGCAAGTTGTACTCTACGAATTGTGAGGCTTAATTGTATGTGTAGGAACCAATATTCACAATTATTCAATGTTAAAAGATTCACACGAGATAGTTGGGTTGGAAATTAAATGTATTATTCACAACCTAGAGAGAGAAAGAGTTTCTCTCTCTAGAAACACATTACATCTTCACGGCTACATTGTAAAATGAATTACTTACAAACTAATGACAAGCAATCTCCTATTTATACCCCAATCACCCATGTACAACATTTAAACCTAACCCATACGCTAATGACAAGGCCTATTACACAACATGGATGACTTTACAAAACTTTCTAAACTAAGGACATAGAATGTCCTAACATAGTGCATTTGAGGTGGAACTCCACTTCAGCAGGTCCATACATATTTGTAGCAGTTATCTTTGGTTCTTCTGTCGTAGGAATTGTTGTTTCTCTAGTTGAACTTGAATTCTAGTATTTTGCAATATCAATTTCCGGAGACTCAACAAAAACTTTCTTAAATAGTAAATTGAGTTCTGAATTAGTAGAAAGTGAAGGAGACTCAGAAATCTTTGTGTTATTTTTCTTAAGTTCTACACTAATTTGTGTAGAAGCTAATATTTTTGGCTCGATTTGTTTTTCAAAAGTCAAACTTGGTTTCTCATAAAAAGTCACATTGATGCTTTCAATGATAATCTTGGTTATCTTATTATAAATTATGTATGCTTTAGAAGTTAGTGAATATGCAATGAAAACTCATTCATCAACCTTTTGTCAAACTTTCCAAGATTGTCTCTATCATTAAGCACATAGCATCTTCAACCAAAAACATGGAATAACTTACATTAGGCTTCCTTTGATTGATAATTTCATAAGCAGTTTTATTTTATCTCTTAGTAATAATTTTTCTGTTTTGAGTAAAACAAGTTGTGGAGATGGCTTCTGCCCATAAGAACAAAGGTAAGTATAAGTATGCTAACATGGTACTTGCAGCTTCAATAAGTGTTCTATTTCTTCTTTCAACAACTCCATTATATTGAGGACCACTGACATTCGAGAAATTATGAGATATATTTCCACAAACATAAGATAATTCTAGATAGTATCATTCTTGAATTCAGTTCCATTGTCATGCCTTATCATTTGTATAGAAAGTTGCAAAATAACTTGTATTTCCCTGATGAAAGCAATAATAATCTTTGTAGCATCAAACTTAGATCTTAGAAACTCGACCCATGTATATCTTGAAAATTCATCAACTATTACCAGAATATACTTCTTGTGATTAATACTTTGAATTCTCATGGGTCTACAAAGATCTATATGAATGAGATAAAGTGGAGACTTGGATCAAGATTCCATCTTTGCCTTGTGTGAAATTCTTTTCATTTTTCCCATTTCGCAGGCATAGCACAGAGAATCCTTCTCAAATCTCAACTCTGGCAGACCTTTGACAAGATTTATGCATACTAGTTCTTTTAATATCATGGAAGTTCTGATGTGATAATATTCTATGCCATATCCAACTATCCACTTTATAAGCTTTAGTTATCAACAAACAAGAGTAGAAGCAGTCAGAGTTAGAGTATAGATCACCATTTATTTTATCTTTAATAACCTCAATTCCATACTTATCATCAATAGCACAACTAGTTATGAAGAACCTTACATGAATCCTTGTAAAAAAAATAACTTATGCTGAAAAGTCTATGCTCTAATCCTTCAAAATACAAAACTTTTTGAATAGTGACAGTTCCATTTGAAAAGTCTATGCTCTAATCCTTCAAAATAACTTATGCTGAAAAGTCTATGCCATTGTTTCCAAAATTCACTGTCCCTCCAGGACTTTCTATAAAATTTATCAATAAGTTCTTAAATGTTATAATCTGTCTAGAGCATCTTGAGTGTATATACCACACATGACATACCTACAAGGACAATTACTTACTTTTAGGTACCCATATCAGAATAGATCTTTTGTTGTTGACATGCAATTTTTTCTTTGATTCTCTAGATTTTCACAAGTTCATAATCATATTTTCAACAGGAAGCCTCAGGCATGCTTTTAGGCATCCACTTCATCACAAATTTTTCATTAACAGATGATGAAGAATTTGATAAATCTTTCCTCTTATCAACATTACTCTTAACAGATTTAGAAATCTTTTCAGAGTTAGTTCTAGACTTTTCAGAGTAAGAATTAGCTTTGTTCCAAACTTTTCTACTTTTCTATGAACGATTAGAATTTAGTCTGAATTTGTGTTGTCTACAATAATCACTATCAAAATGCTTTTGGACTAAAGTCAACAAGTCAGAACACAAACAGTTATTAGATTTATACACAACAGTTTGCTTAACTGCTTGAACAAATGATTTAGTCACAAAAGTAGTTTTTTACTTCTTGATTCATTGTTTACAACATCTTTCTTAGCAGATAAAAAACTATTAGAAGGGACAAAAAAATCTTCTGTCTTGAATTCTTTTCCTTCCAGGCTAGAATCTAGTTCCTTTTATTTTCTGTAGAAGACACAAATTTTGAGCTAATAGAAGATTTAAGAACTTTGGTGTTCTTAGTTTTAGTAAAAGTTCTCAACATAAATTTGGTTTAGTTCCAGAAGTTTCACTTGTTTCAAAAATACTAGCTTTGTACTTATGTTCAGAGTTAGCATGCATAACAGACTTAGAGTTATCTTGTACAACAAACTCTTAGTTGCAATGAACTTCCCAATTTTCTTGGTTAAAAGATTTACCTTCAGAATTTGGACCCCTGCATTTGTTCAGACTTTAAAAACACTAGACCAAACAGTTCATCAAAAATTCTAACTTCAGATTTAAGTACATCACCTTCAACCATATGTTCTAGAGATTTATATACAAGATTTCAATTTTTATCTATCACTGCATGTGTCACTAAATCTTCTACTTCAATATTAGAATTAGAATCAGAAGAATTCATCAAACATGTTTTCAGACATATCATTGACAAATTCTGATTGTTTTATGGATCCTGAATTCTTAACACTAGTAGAATCTGAACTTTCTTTAACATCACTATGTATTGAAGAATCGTAGATAGTTAATTCAGGTTCAAAGATCTGGACTGTGGAATCAGAGTTAGATTCAGAAGTTTGAGAACAAACTTCAGAACTCTGGATATTATGTTCAGATTTAGATCACTTAGGCCCTGTTCGGTAGCAGCTTAATGGGCTGAATAAGAGATATGGCTTATTCGGTTAGCCATATCTAAGTGTTCGGTAAAGGTTTATTCGGTCAGCTAATGGCTGAAGTGGTCAGCTACAAAAATTCACTCCTTACTACTCAGCCATTTATTTTTTTGTACTTTCTAGATCTATCCTTCCCAACAACCCCCATTACTCCCCAACTACTCACTTTAATTAAAACAAACCCTAACACCTTTTTATAAATCATCCAACCTCTCCCTTTCTCCATCACAGGCTCTCAAAAATTGAAGAACAACCATTGATTTCTGGAACAAAACTTATCGTCTAGAAAGGAGCTCATCGTCTCCTTCGTTGTTTCTCATCGTCTCCTTCGTTATTTCCCACAGGTATATCTCTCCATCGAGTTCTTTCACAACTACTGTCTACATCGATTTTCTGGGTTTAAAGACATCGATTTCATGGTCTCTAAAGCCTGTGGAGGTGTTTATGATCGTAAGATTCTGACGAACTGAAGAATCTACGTACATCGTTAGAAAATTCGAAGGATTGATGACGTGAATATGTTTCAAGGATTTGATTGAAGCCTTTTTGCAGTTTGAAGCCTTTCCTGAGTCGGTTTGATCTTTTCTAGAGCTACTGAAGAGTGGAAAAACAAAAAAAATTAGAGATTCTTGGTCGTCGATTTTTATACTGTTACTACATCTTTTTGTTTCGGTGATCAATTTAGGCGTTTGATAATTTTCTTTTATATGAAGGCCTTTATTGATACTAGTATTACATTTTGTGCTTGTTCCTGATATCATTTTTTGAGGGAAAAGAAAAAGAATTTATATTAAATTATGGCATTATATTACAAGTTTAAAAGTGCAAAAGATTATGACTCCATTCCAATCGATGGCCATTTTATAACAATTGCCTCTTTGAAAGGAAATATATATAAATCAAAGGAATTGATTTTTTTATAATTATAAGTCCTTTATTCAATATTTTTGTCAAACATCTCTTTTATTCAGACAAAAATGAAGATCGGGGGTAAAATGGTCATTTATGACATTCAAACCGTTTATTCAGCATAATAACGGAACTACAAGTTATCTGTTAACATACAGACAACTATATCCATACAAACATTTTTACCTATTCAGGTCTTAACAGAAAACGAACCGAACAACAACTTAGTCTCAGATTCCTGTATATATCTTTAGACTTGGTTTCTTTGAAATCATTTGGATATTCATATCATAGTCTTTGTAGGAAAAATGTGGCTTTCTATTTTTGTAACTTTGATTTAGCTCAGAATAATCAAAACCCACATTTTGTATCTAAAATGATCTGAACGTTCACAAGTTTGAGAGTTATCACTCTCTCTACATTTACAACCTTCGCTAATTTTCTCCACTCCTTTACTTTCAGAGTTGGATGATAAGGCTTAAGACTTAACAAAAATTTCATAAATTGGTGGAATCTTGTCAACAAGACTTTTTGTTTTTGCTTGAAAAACACCCATTTCAGAAAAATTGTAAAGATTAATTGGAGCATTTTTCAAAACATAATTTCCATTAACCTCAATCCCATTTTTGGATTATAAAATATTGTATCCATGGGTTTACTTGTCAAAAGATTAAGTGTTTGTTCAGTCTAACCCCTCTTAAAATTCAAGTCTTCTAGCTATTTTATTTTCTTATAAATATCAAGTCTTTTATTATTAAGTAAATTATATTTCATTTGAAGATCTCTGTTTTCATCTTCTATTTTCTTAAAATCTTTCTCTAACACAGAAATTTTCTCAGTCAATTCACATTTTTTACATTTTGAAAATCATCTTCTCTTTCTCTGAGTCTTCAAACTTAACTTTGAAGATTTCTTTCTCTTCTCTGAATCTATTGACCAAAAATCTTTCACCTTTTAATCTTTTTTATAGGTCATCAAACTCGTATTTCATTGACTCTATTTTGCATAATAAATCAGATTTAAGAAAAGAAGATACCTTAAATTATGTATTAGACTGTGAAGAAGATTGACCATTATACTCTTTCTTGTTTAAGGAACCCATGAAGCACTAATTGGTTATCTGAGTAAAATATGTAGTTTCATCATCTTATTCATCTAACTAATTCTCTTCGTCAGCCCTTAAAGTTTGCCCTTGTTCCAGTTTCTTTGCCATATAGGCCTTCTTAGTATAATAATTTGAGTCTTTCTTCTTTTTAAACCAACAATATCTAGCACAGTGGTCTGGTTTACCACAATTGAGACATCTTGATGCTTCCTTCTCACCTTCTCTTTCTTCTTTCTCATTCCTCTCATTTCTCTTACTATCATACTTGAACTTATCCTCAGATTTATACTTGTCCTTGTTCCCTTTGTAGTAATCAGATTTGGATCCATAGTTATACTTTTTCTTACCAAATCTCTTGTTAAATTAACAAGGCCAGGCTCTCTGCCAACTTTTTCAGTTCAACATCTAAATCACCACCATCATCAGCAATAATTACATGCCAAATATGGTATTAATATGATCTTAGAGGAAGATCTGAAATACTTGGAACTAGACTTAGATATTTACCGTCTTTTTGATATCAAAGCAAGAGAATCTGAAACTCTTTTATTTTCAA
The DNA here is from genome assembly GCA_954870635.1 of Arctium minus. Taxonomy (NCBI): domain Eukaryota; kingdom Viridiplantae; phylum Streptophyta; class Magnoliopsida; order Asterales; family Asteraceae; genus Arctium; species Arctium minus. The sequence goes on along the minus strand of OX941080.1, from coordinate 112,530,698 downwards.
CCATAATCTCTTTCACCTTTTCTTCATGTTCATTTAAAATTCCATGAAGATCATGAATATCTTCACATAAGTTCTTGTTCATTTACAGATTTACTACAAAAGTATCCCACTCTGGCCTCAATTTTTTCAGAAATTTGATATTGATTTCAGAAACTATTTTGTGAACACCATTTCTTCTCAGATCATTTAAAATATTGCTTAGTCTATTGTAAGATTCTATCAATGATTCGCTTTCCTTGGCATGAAAACCCTCATAAGCACTGATGCATTGATTCAACTTGCTTTGCATGGATTTCTCTCCTCCTTGCATTTGTGCTTCTAATTCATCCCACATAGCCTTAGCAGATTTATGGCTATAACACAATTGAAAATATCATTTGGTATAGCCATTGTAAGCATTGTAAGAGTCTTTGGTCAATGTTATCTCTTGTTTTTGTTCTACATTGAAGTACTTGGGATCTTTCTTGATTCTGCTTGCAGAAATTTCAGGAGTATTAGCTGTAGCAGGGACACTAGCAATCTCTATATATACTTCGGTGGGACCATTGGTGATGGAATGCTTAAGATCTTCATCTTTGTTGTCAAGAAACTATAGCATTCTTATCCTCATTGATGATATTCGCCAATGAAAAGAGCACGGGGTTTTTATTTTGGATCCAATACTCACGTATTCTTTCAACATTATGAATCAGTAAAAAGTAAGCAGATCTTTCGACTAAAATTTGAACAATTCAAAGATAATTGATCAAGAATCAAGATCTCAACAGGATTGCAGCAAATTAATCATAATTGATTAATCTTTGAATCAATCTTCAAGATTATAGTTAAGAGCAAGAATACAATCACAAATCGACTAATTGTGAGTGGTATGCTCTTAACCAATTGTGAGTCCCAAATAGTGATTAGATTATAGTTAAGAGCAAGAATACAATCACAAATCAACTAATATTAGATCACAAATGTCATATGTATTGATGATCAATTGTTTATTGAGAGAAAATGTAGAGAGATAAATATTCAGTATATCTAGCCAAAATGATCAAAATTTGCTCTAAGCAACTTTCTACAATAGAATTTATACACTAACAGAATGACTAAAGATACATAACATAACAATGAATGACAAATAGTATAATGACACGTGTTCTAATATGTTAAGATCTTCTATCTTCAAAAAGTGAAAGTTAGTCGGTTTCAGAGAACAAAACTTCTAAGTGTGAAAGTCTAAATCAGAGTATTCAGACTTTATAGCCGAACTCTAAAGCTTCTATATCAGATCTCTGAAGTCCACAATACTTGGTTGTCTGGCCGAATCTGATATCTTGAACTCTGCATATTCCTATCGAGACATCCAATAATTAACATTAACTTGACTTCATCCAAACTCTAGTATGCCTACTTCAGATCTCTGGACATGCCTACCCAGATCGAGACTTCCAATAATTAGCATTAACTTGAGCTTTCTTTCCAGATCTATGGACTTTCCATTGTAGAGTTAAGTATGTATACAAAACTTTGACGCAACCAATAAATCTAACTCAATAGAAGTATCGTTTGATGAAAATGTGGATGTGGAACAATTTTTTCAAGAAAATGATAGAATAACATCCATAATTATAAATGAAGACGTGGATGAACCGATATATCTTGTCACAGAGGAAGAAGACATGAAAATTGCCAATTTATCGTCGCGACAACTGGCATTCTTGACGAGAATAATGACAAAGTAGAAGAGATTGAAAACTTTAATAGTGACTTAGACGACGGATAACGTGACTTGTTTGAACATTCCTTATATGATTAAATACTAGATAGTGTTAGTAAACTTGTCTAGTTGTTTTAAATCTTTGTTGGCAAGCACGGTTAGTTGTTTTTTTTTTCTTTAAAAATTTGTCTACAAAATGTTTGTGTTTGGCTTATGATATTGAGTGGAATCTAATGTTCTGTTGTATACTTCCATTATTGTTATATGTTCTCTAACGTTGTTTTATAGACTTATTACAATTCCACAAACTGGTGCAAGCAGACAAGGTAACTAGGGGCACTCTTAGTCGGACAAGAGCCTCTAGTAGTGCTTCGTCAAAAACCAGATGATTTTGAGTCGGGAAATATCTGTGGCATCAATGCTCCAGAACAGCTTCCAGTGTAGAGGATGAAAATTTACGTTAATCGACGAGAGTAAGTGTTATATTAACTAACTGATCAAATTAATTGTTTTGGGGTATCGATACTAATTTAAATCATTATAGAGATTTCACAACCCCCAAACTGTCTACCATATTAGCCATATAAAATGATTGGTGCTTGAGGGGCCATGGGGCACTTGGACGGAAATCCCTAGGGATGTTAGGGCCCGGATGTGGGAGTGTTTTCAGGTTTGTAGTATGTATTTAACCTGTTATATTTTTTAACATAAAAATCAATTAACATTTTACATACATGGGTACTACTATCGGAATTCACTGTTGGACAACTAGATGCTGGGGATATGGCAGATAAAAAGCTTGAAGAACTACAATGACGATTTGCATGTCTCGAGGAAGTAAGCAGGCAAAAAGGCCAGACATCGATCTCTTCCATATCTAGAAGATGACCCTAATAGGAATATGGATCTGTTGAAGAACTTCCTATTAGTTCTTAAATATGTTGGATCCAAGATCATGAAGTTGAAAGTCAATGCTCAAGTCAAAGCCTCTTAAAGCATTGTCAAAGTCAAAGCTTCTTAATAAGGAAAGTCAAAGTAAACTAGTGTTAGTTTTTGTTAGTTTGTCTTTGTAAACATGTAGGTATAAAAGGTTTTGTTTTCTTATAATATTGTAGCACCAAGAATAGCACCAAGTAGAACTTAATTAGAGAGAATTCTAGTGAGAGAAATATTTTCGTTTCAAAGAGTTTGTAATCTGTGATTTGAAGATCAATGAATATGGAGCATTAAGCATCAATTCTTGTTATCATATTGATTTTCACTTATTGGGACACACAATTGGTATCAGAGCTAGCATAGAATCATAAATGGATCAAGAATCTTGAAGTTTTGGTCGAACTCTTTAAAGAACTCGCAATGCACTGTTCAAATCTCAATTTTATGTAATTTTGTTGTTTTGGAGTGTTAGAACACAAAATGTTCTAAACATTGGAAGTTTTGTAAAGTCATCATTATTGTATGTTGGGGCTTGTATTTTTGCATTAAGTTTGGGCTTTATTGTAAACAAGGGTGTGAGTCTATAAATAGGATTTGTTTGTATTGTAGTTAGTAAGTTTTCATTTCCAATGTTTCCTGTACACGAACTCGGTGTTTCTAGAGAGAGAAACATTTTCCTCTCTCTAGAGTTGTGAATAAACAAACATTTCCTCCTCAATCATCTCTTGTTCTTTATCTTACATTGATTTAATTGTGATCAATGGACCTAACAAGTGGTATCAGAGCTTGATCGAAGAAATTATTCATAGAAACGATCGAGATTGCAATTTCATCAATGGAACAGTGACTTACGCATGAACAGTATTATGAGAATTTTTTATTTGTTCATTTGGTGCTTAATTGGTCAAACTATGATGTTAAATTGATTCTATGCTCAAAGTTGAATCATATGGAGTCAATTACAATGTTTAATTTCAACAGATGTGGTAGATTTGATTGAATATGAGGATTTTTGTTCGAAAATCAATTATTCATTGTGTGATGATCGAATTATGTCATAGAGTGGTTATTGTTGAAGATCATCAACTACAAAGTTTCTCATAAGTGATTTTCGAACCTGCTCACAAAGTTTCATCTCAAAATTCGAAGGATCAAAAGAGAATTTGAGGATTTTTTTTAAAGTTTAAGTCGACATCATTCGCAAGATCTAAGAAATTCGTATGATATTGAAGAACTCTCAAGATCTAAGAAATTTGTATGATATTGAAGAACTCGCAAGAAAAACTCGCATGGTTAAGTATCGAAGAATTCGCATGATACATCATCCTTGCACACAACAAAATTTTCTATGTACGGAATTCGCAAGTAGCTATGTGCGAAAAGTGAAGAATTTGCATGTTGTTGTGCTTAAGTTGTGTGCGAAAAGATAAAATTCGCAATCCACATGGTGCGAAAGGATAGAAACTCGCATGACGTTATATGCGACAAATAAGAAACTCGCATGACATTGTATGCGAAAAGTGGCTTCCAGGACGAAATATTTTCTAAGTATAGAATTCGCATCGATACGGATTGTTTGAAGTTGAAATTTTTCTAAGGGAGGAATTCGTATCACAGTGAAGAGGTTTTGTGCAAAAAGTTAAGAATTTGCATCATTCCTTATGCGAGAAGCAAGAAATTTGTATGCAAGTTTATGCGAAAAGCGAGGAATTCGCATATAGGATAATAAGAAAATCTAAAATTCACATACAAGCCTATGCGAAAAGTTGAGGTTTCGGCTCATGCCTCATGTGAATTGTGTCCTTAAATGCTATATGGTCTGCGAATTGTTTTTTATGCGAAAAGTTGTTCATGTGTTATCTGAAAAGTTGTTGTTCAGAACCTAGTTTGCGACAAGTTTGCCCTGTTCTTGAGATTCTCTGTGTAATGCATATGTGACATTATTCTTATCTTCTGTTGGTCACATGTTTTTAGCAACTGATCAGATTTTCACGAGTTCTCATCCCAGTCAAGATTTTCAGATACTGGGTGTTTGGATTTAGTCTCTGATTGGATTGGATTAGCAGCTTGAGTATCTGCAATCATCAGTCTGGAGTTTTTCTCTACAATGTTAGACCTTTGAGTGCTCTTAATCATTCTTCTGGCCTTATCAATTAGAAGTATGAGTGACTACAATCATTGTTCTGATGCTTTGGTTGTGATTCAGAATTTTGAGTGTTTATAATCATCTAGCTGGTTCGTGAAGAAAGGAGTTATGAGTTCATTTGTTCAGTGTTCTGGAAAGCAGTTAGAAAATGAGCGTATTTCATCAGTTGTTGAACAAATATCAGAATTTTCTTCTAACCCTTGCCTAGTAGTGTCTCCTACCAGTTGTTTCCTCCTGCAAGCTGATCAGATTAAGTTCTTAAGCTAAATTCCTATTCAACTCGTGTTCAAAGACAGATTTGGTGTTATAAACTGAAGATGCATTTTGGTTGTCATGTCATAATTCACACATTTCTTTCTTGTGAGCATAACGAATGTGTTGATTTTACAAGAGATAAAAGTTATCTTTTGTGCACTCAATCGAGGTTATTGTCTACATCGAATCTGGTATTAAAGTTGAAACTTCAAGGATAAGAGCTATTTTCAAGGGGGAGCCAGAGCTATTTTGAAGTTTAAACAACGCTAAGTTTTCTAAATAAATCAAGGGGGAGAAGAGCTGAAGCTCATCGAGAATGATTCCTTTACAAAACATAGGGGGAGAATGTTAAAACACAAAATGTTCTAAGTATTGGAAGTTTTGTAAAGTCATCATTATTGTATGTTGGGCCTTGTATTTTAGCATTCGGTTTTGATTTATTGTAAACAAGGGTGTGAGGGTATAAATAGGATTTGTTTGTATTGTAGTTAGTAAGTTTTCATTTCCAATGTAGCCTGTACACGAACTCAGTGTTTCTAGAGAGAGAAATATTTTCCTCTCTCTAGAGTTGTGAATAAACAAACATTTCCTCCCCAATCATCTCTTGTTCTTTATCTTACATTGATTTAATTATGATCAATGGACCTAACATGGAGTCGTAATTAATTTCACTGTATTCGTTTCATATCATAGATCACATTTGATTTGATTCATATCATCCAATTCATAACTCGTTTGTGTGAATTTTGGATTTGTCTGAATTTTTGTTCGAGAACTGTAAACACACTGAGTTTAGATCAATTTTGTGATTTTGATGTATTTTGTTGAAATCAATTGTAAGTAATCTGTTCGAAATGTGTTAGAGATCAAATTGACAAAATTTGGTGGTCTATTTTGGAGTATTGAAGGATTTGAGGTTGAAAAAGTGATGTTGTGTTCGAAGTCTTGAAGAACTTGCAAGATTCAAAGAACTCGTAAATTTCATAGTGAAGAACTCACAGAGGTCAAGAACTCACAGGGGTGAAGAACTCGCAAGATGCTTTGTTTTGTGTTTGTTGAATTTTTCTAACGCAAGAACTCCCAGAGTGCTATTTGCGACAAGCTCAGAAGTCGCAAACTTCGATCTGCGACAAGTTACTTATCGCAACCCACTATCTGCGACAAGCTACCGATCATCTTCTTCGATCTTCGACAAGTTCAAGAACTCGCAAGTCATAGCTTACGACAAGTGTTCTTTCTGCGACAAGTTCATAGATTGTAAAAGTTTCTAAGTATAGAACTCGCAGAAGCATTGCGACAAGTTATTTGCTCGAAAAGTTTAGAAGTATATAACTCGCGGACGCATTGCGACAAGTTAAGCTCATAACTCCCAAGCTTCAGCCTGCGACAAGTCCATAACTCGCAACCTTCAGTCTGCGACGACAAGTGAGAACTCGCAGGCTTCAATCTATGAGTTCCTCGTTTCTTAGTTCATTTGGTCTGTGACAAGTGTTTTCTTAAGGTTTTGCGACAAGTTGTTCTCTTTGGTCTGCGACTTCAGTACTTAGTCAATTTTTGGCTATTTTCAAAAATTTTGGAAAATTTTTGTTTCTATGTTTAAAGATCAATGCTCAGTTCAATATGACTTGAAAGGATGCTCTTGCTATAGGTACAGGTGTTAAACCACTAGTTCTATTCAAAGGTGAATATGAACAATGGAAGGACAGATTCCTGGATTTCATAGACAGACATGAGAATGGAGAATACATCAAATAGTCAATTGATGAGGGTCTAATGAAACCAGTAATTGATGTTGTGCCTGATGAGGACAATGAAAGTTCAGATAGTGAAGATGATATTGAGATCAGAGGTATAAAGACTAAAGGGATTGTGGTGAATTTTTCAAGCTATACACCTGAGTAAAATAGGAGATACAAGGAAGACAAGCAAGATAGATCTTTACTTCTTCAGAGCATTCCAAATGAAATCTATATTAAGATTGACAGCTACAAGGCAACTGTTAAGAAGATGTGGGATCAGTTGGAGAAGATGATGATGGGATCAAAGATTGGTAACCAGATGAAAGTGGCTAACTACATAAACAACTATGAGGAATTTAAAGCCAAAGCTGGAGAAAGTCTTGAGGAAACCTATGAAAGATTTGTTTCTTTGTTGAATGAGCTAGCAAAGAACAAAGTGAAAAAGAAGCAGATTGAAAACAATGTGAAGTTTTTGAGTGTGTTGCAACCTGAGTGGAAAAAGCAAAAAAAAAGAATGAAACAGATGAAAGATCTGAGTGAAATCCCCGTACATGAAGTTTATGAAACCTTGAGGCAGAATGAAAAGGAAGTAGAAGAGGAAAGAGAAGAGAAGAGAAGAAGAAGAGTGAAAAGAAAGTTGATGATCCAGTTTCTTTGGTGGTTAATAGGAAGAAAGAGAAAGAGAAGAAAGATAAGAAAAAGAAGAAGAAAGTTGTGGTGTCTAGTTATGGTAACTCTGACAGTGACAATTCAAATTCTGATGATGGAGAGAACCTGAAGCAAGCCATCATTTTGCTTACTCGAGCCTTCCAGAAGAAATTTTATAAGAAGTCGGGTTCAAATAGTCAGAGGTACTCATCAGAATCAAGGAACTATGAACACAAGGAAAAATTGGAAGGGAGAAGGTGTGAGGATAGGAGATATGAAGGAAAGAGTTATGTAGAAAGCAAGCCAGAAGAAAAGAAATATGTGAATCACTATGGAGAGAATAATACTAAGGAGCCAGTCAAGTGCTACAATTGTGGTAAGATAAGCCACTTTGCCAAGGACTGCCGGAAGCCGATAGTTATACATTTTGAGCACTATAAGAATAAGATGCTTTTGTCCAAGCAAAAAGAAGCAGGCAAAGCACTGATGGCTGAGGATGATTATTGGCTTGATCATTCAGATTATGAGGAGGATAAAGAAAACATTGCTCACATGTGCTTAATGGGCAAGGAGGTCAAATATGATGAATCTGATGAAGAGACTTCCGAAGAGGTAAATAATTTTACTGAATCTGATTTTTCAAAGAAAATGGAAACCATGATGATTGAGCTTCAGGACTTACAAGCTAAGCTCAAAAAGGAGAAAAGTAGAGTTGCAAAAAAGCGTCAAACAATTTTTGATCTCAACAAAGAAATTGCTGGGAACAAAAACTTAATTGACTCTTTGAACAAATTTGTACTGTTTTTGAAACACAAAAAGTTTGTTTTGAAAATCAAATTTCTGAAACAGTTTCTAAATTTAATAAATTTGAACTTGAGAAGAAAGAGTTTGTTGTCAATTATAATAAATTGCAATCTGAAAACAAATCTTTGATGAAAAAGATAATGGTTTGGAAGCAAAACTTTATACTCGAGGTCAAACTGATCAACCCATTTATCTAAACAAACTGAACGAAGTTACTGATTTCAAAGATAATTGGGGAATTGGTTACGATAACCCACATTATCTACAGAAAGCAACCAGCTTTATATAACTTTGATTTCTTACTAGTGGCTGACAAATGTCCTCATTTGAAACCCAAATTTGTTATAAAATCATTTGATTATGTTGAGGCTAAGGAAGATGACAACAGAAAAACACAACCAAAATGCAACTACCATTCTGCTATAAAAAGCTGAATGAGAGTTATCTTTCTGAGGAACCAAAATTTCTATCAAACAATTATTTTCAAAGCTATTCAACTGAGGACATGGAGGCAGAACCAATTAAAGCAAAGATTTATGTTCCTCCACTCGTCTTGGAAAGCAAAATTTCTGAGCTTGAAAACATTTTAGCGGAAGAAAGAATTTTGGTTGATCTTGAGAAGATTGTGTTTTCTACTGTCATGTTGTACACTAGTTTCAAATCTGAAGTAACAACTGATAAATCCGAATCAGAAAGAGTTTATGAAAACAATTCCATTGATTCAGATACATCATCTTGTAAAGTTTTTATGGGAAATGTTTTTACTAATCCTAAATCTTCAGATTGTGCAAAAATGTCGTATCAAAAGAAGTGTTCTCAAAAGTCAAATGATTTCAAGTTTTCAAATTCTTCCAAGGCACAACAATTTGATGATGATGTTGATGACTTGTTTGCGGTTGAAAATGATTTTTTAAATTCTAATGGTTGTTTGGATGAAAGTGTTGATAAATTTGATTTCAATGTTAAACTTCCAGATCATACTTCTTTTGTGATTAATAATGTTGCTTTACCTAGTGTTTTTGAAAAAGGAGAAACTTCAACTAAGGTTGATGATTCAGTTCCTTTGAGTACCTATTATTCTAAAGGTAAGAAACAAAAGAAAATGTGCTCACATAAACGGACTAACACAGGTAAGCACAAACAATCACAGACTCTTAAATCTCATGTTTCTAACAAAGCTAAATTCTTTGTTTCAGAATTGAAAAAGAAAAAGTCTGAAACGAGATTGGAATGGACACCAAAAAGGAAGATTGAAGAGGCTACAAAATCATTTTCTGATTCAAACTGTAATAGGACTTCTGATAGTTTTCCTTATATAATTGGTCAAGTTGCTTCTCATAAAATAAAACTTGTAACTCCTTACAAGACTTACTCAATAAAGTAATTGATCCAATTATCTTCGTCTACTATTCAGTTTTCCACATATGGTCGAAATGATTTTCTGACTCGACAATATTCTGATTGTTGGTTTGGTACTTATTATATACATCATTCTACTGATTTTGAAAAACAAAGAGGACCCAAATTCAAATGGGTGCCAAAATCTTGTGCAAACATGAAAGGACTCATATATAAATGGGTACCTAAACCTGTTGTTTTCTGATTTCTCTTGTGCAGACCCGTCATATGTGGTACTTGGATTCAGGTTGTTCCAAACATTCAGGTTGGACCAGTTTTCACCAATCTTATGATATGGAGATGTCGTGCAAGAGAACGTAACGATAAAGAAAGTGAGTTATGTTGAAGGATTAGGACACAATCTGTTCAGCATTGGTTAGTTCTGTGACAAGGATTTAGAGGTCAACTTCAAAGCCAAGAGGTGTTGTGTTTGAACAAAAGATGGCAAAGAACTCTTGGTCGAGACTCGAAAGTCAAACCTCTACACGATTAATCTGTCAAATGTCAAGACTGATAATGTAGTGTGTCTAGTTTCTAAATCCTCTATGCAACAAAGTTGGTTATGTCATAGAAGGCTATCTCGTCTCAACTTTAGATACATTAACAAGTTGGTGACTGGAAATTTGGTAAGAGGACTTACAGAGCTGAAATACGTAAAAGAACATCTGTGAGACGCGTGTGAGAAAGGTAAGATGAAAAGAGCCTCACATAAGCCTAAGCCTGAACCAAGCATAAGTACTACTTTAGAGCTGTTGCATATGGATGTTTGTGGTCCAATGCAAACACAAAGCATTAACGGCAAGAAATATGTCTTGGTGATCGTGGATGATTATTCTAGATACACTTGGGTCAAATTTCTAAGATCGAAATATGAAACGCTCGATGTCATCATCTCATTTCTAAAGACCGTTCAAGTGAACTTGCAGAAGACAGTTAAGCGTCTTAGAATTGATAATGGCACAGAATTCAAGAACAAAATAATTGACGATTATCTCGAATCAGTCAGGATAACTCATCAGTTTTCTGCTGCCAGAATGCCAGAACATAATGGGGTAGTTGAAAAACATAACAGAACGTTAGTTGAGGTTGCACGCACAATGCTTAGTCAGTCAGACTTACCCTTATTCTTGTAGGCAGAAGCTTTATCTACTGCATGTTATACTCAAAACAAATCAATCATCCATCGTCGGTTTGGTAAAACGCCATATGCTTTGATTAACAACAGAACACCAAGCATTAAACATTTTCATATTTTTGGATGCAGGTGTTATGTACTCAACGACAAGGAAAGCTTGAACAAGTTCAGTCCCAAGGCTGATGAAGGCATTTTCATTAGATATTCTCAACCATCTGTGGCATACAGAGTTTATCTGAAGAAATCAAAGATTGTGGTTGAGAGTGTCAACGTCAAATTTGATGAAGAAATGGCTTCTAATCAAATCAGTTCAGAACCTGTGATAACAACAGTTTTAGCTTCTGGATAGACCAGTCCAGAACCTTTGGTTATAGTTTTTAATTCTGATAAATCATCAACGTCTACATCTCATTTAACAGAATTTGATTTATTGTTTGAACATTTCTATGATGAGTTTCTTGGTTCAAAAGTAACTAAACCTGTTATGATTGACAGATCTGAAGATTCAAGCAATCATCATCCAATCACATCAGATGTATCGACTAAATCAAATTCCCTGATTGAAGAAGAAACTTCAATTCAAACACCTACTCAATCAGTTGAAGTTGAAAGACATAATGAAGATCCAGAAGTTGCACATTTAGTTGGATGTACTATCATGCCTATCCAACAGACATCAAATGTCCAATCCACTATAACTTCTGCACCAGTTACTTCAACTGATCCCCAACATGAAGAACATATTGGATATCAAAATGATTAACTTGATCAGTCTACATCTAATCCACTCCCTCATATATACAAGTGGACCAAAGAGCACCCGCTTCATCAAATTATTGGAGATCCATCAAAGCCGGTGCAAACTAAGTCTGCAACGGCTAACGAGTGCATGTTTGATTCTTTTCTGATCAAGATAGAGCCTACACGAGTACCCGAAGCTCTAAAAGATCCAGATTGGATAACAACTATGCAAGAAGAGCTCAATCAATTCAAATCGATTAAAGTCTAGTGTCGGTCCCCTATCTTTGATCAAGTTCTTATCAATACAAACACAATCACAAACAAATATGATTGACCAACCTTTTAGATTACAAACCATGGATTACAGATCGATGTTTGCGTTTATCTCTTTTAAGCTCTCTCTGTTTTTTCTCTCTGATGAACAGTAGTGTTCTTGATAATAATCTTATGAGATTCTTAGATCATATCTAATATCTAACTTCTAACATAATATCTAATAATAATATCTAAAACTAAATATCCTAAAATATCTAATAAATAGATATTTAGGAATAATAATAAAATACTAAAAACAAACTTTGACATTTTATTACAAACTAACATTAGACTAATATTGAGAGTGACTTTTCAGCATTAGCTTCAGATTTCAATCTTTAGATTGGATGATCTTGAATCCAATAAATCTGTGATCTAACAATCTCCCCCTTTGGATCAAGATCATTACTAGAAGTATCTTCAAAAAAAAATTCTCTCAAATCAACATGTCTTCAGAATACTTTGTCTTTGAAGAATTTTATCTTGGACATTTCTCTAAACTTTTGATCTCTCCCATTTCTTGGTTAGCTCTTCTCCCCCTTTTTGATGAAAAGAGCAACGATTTCATCAAAACTTGTAGCAAGAAATGTCTTTCAAAAGGAGCCTTTGATTCGTCAATCCAAAAGATATTCATCCAGATCTTTGCAAATCCAGACAAAATAATCGTGTAACACCTGAATCAACAAATGAATCAGTTAACATGCCTGTCAGTAACACAAAGGTACTGTGTGTAAGGAATACACATTGGAAAGGAGCTTTTTCATGTTCACTCCTCCAGAGCTTCCATTCAATAATCGAAACACCACAAAGGTAATTTCTATGAACATTATAACAAAGAAACAAATTCCTTGTGTGTTCGTGCATGTGATAGAAAGAATTAAGCACGGATGATTGCTTATAGGCTCAAAATTGTTTAAACCACTGAGACAACAGTAAGTATAAACACAGACTCAATGTGCATCATTGAAGTGCGAAGGTGGGGCAGACTTCCTTCTTTTCAATATCCAGATTTTCCAAATGAAAATCAAATAGCAAATGTGCTGCATCCCCTTTGAAAATGTGAAACACTTTCCTGTTAAGAAGAAAATGAGTAGCTGGTGAGGTTTGATCAAAAGTTGGCATGGGCTAGTTGCCTGTTTCAATAATGATCACCAAAGCGTTGTGAAACATTAGAATTGTGGTTGCCCGGCTCAGAAAAAGTTGGTGCATAGTTCTGATATTGTTTTAACTCTGTTCTCACACCCTTTTTCTTTTAAACATTTAGCTCACTCTAACCAAACTGTCTTTTTCTGTATACCTCATCACACATCCCACACTCATTTCTTTTGACTCCTCATACTCAATCACTATGGATTAAATTCTTGGGTAGAAATCACTGGTTAACGTGATTCCATAGAAGTTGTGTTAAGTCCTAGCACAATGAAATCCCATGTTTTCCTATGAAGCATATGATGCTCAAAATGGTTTAACTATATCAGTTAAAGCTCAAAAATGAATTAAGAAAACATTGAAAATTACACTTCCAAATTATAAAATCTGATGAAGAATCGGGAAGTGATTTGAACATTTGAGAACATGTTTTCAATGATTGAAAGTTGTCCTTCTTTCAACCATATATGAGATTAAGATAAAGAATTATACCTTTAAGTGCAATCTTATATCTCATGAAGTCAAGCTTAAAGTCATAAAGATATGATCTTGTAAGCATCTCTCAAACTGCAAAAGTCTAAAGTCATAGTCAAAGCAATTTTATTCACTTAAATTAAAAAGACAAAAAGCAGTAAAACAATGAAAGTATGAGTTCTGATCAGAAATAATCAGAAGTCATAATTCTTTTACTCCCCCTGAAATTATGCATCAGAAAAATATCAGTGTAAAAGATATGCATAAAATTTCAGACAAATATGTACTCCCCCTTGAAGGTTGATTTCCTCATTCTAGTATTGGAGTACAATCTCTTATCAGCACAGGAGTAAGGTCTTTTGATCACTGAAGTACGAGTTCTAAATTGTAGTGTTTAGAAGTCATTGCTTCGTTGAAGTACGGGTCCTAAGCTGATTTACTTAGAAGCCTTTGTTCTCTTTCTCCCCTTTGACAGAAGGTGCCTGCAACACAGATTCATCTCTTTTATTTGGTACCTACTGTATTTGGGTCCAACTGTGTTAGCACATAATTTTAGCACCCATTGAAATTTGGGTCCTCTTTGCTTTTGAGAATAAAATAAAGAATTAGAATGATAAGAGTGTACATGATATGTTCCAAACCAAAAATCAGAATCTTTACGAGAAGCATAATCATGTCTATCATAATTTGAAAACTTTCTAGCAGACATACGTAACTGCAATAATTGTTGCATAGAATATTTCTTGCTAGAAAGAACAAGATTAGGTTTAGAAATAGCAACATTCGCAATCAAATCATCTTTACTAGTAGTAGTCTTATTACAATCAGCACTAGAAAAAGATTTAGCAGTCTCGTCAATCTCCTGTTTTGGTTGCCACTTAGATTTAACTCCAAGCTTTTTCTTGCTCATATCTGAAACATTTGAAACTTTTGAGTTAGAATTGTGAGAATCAAATGAATGCTTCTTTTTTGGCTTCTTCACAACAAAAGACGAATGATTAGGAAGTTTGGCACTAAAATCAAATTGATCAATACAATCATCTAAAACACCATCAGAGTTCAGAAAATCAAACCCTCCATCAGTTAAACCAAACATATCATCATATTTTGAAGCCTTAATTGATTTAGAAAGAACAGTATTTTTAAGCACAGTTGAAAACACCCTTTGTTCAACATCAATCAAAAGTCTTTCATCTGCTAAAGATTTCTCAAGTTCAGAAATTTTACTTTCCAAAATGAGAGGAGGGACGTAAAGTTTACCTTTAACAGGCTTAGCCTCCATTTCCTTTATATAATAACTCTCAAAAAAATCATTTGAAAGAGATTTTGATTGAACAAAACTATAACTATGATTCAACTTCCCATAACAAAATGGAAGTTGAAATTTGGATGTGTTCTTTCGTTTTTATGTTTCCTTGGCTTCATCTTCTTTAGAAAGTCCAGTTCAGAAAACATTAAGATCAGGGTATCGTTGAGAAAGTCTTAAGAATGTAAAATCATAAAGTGCTAGCACTTCAGATATACCCTTTTTAAGATAGTGAGGATTCTCATAACCAAGTCCCCAAGTCTCTTTATTCTCTTTAGGTTTGTTTAGATGAATGGTTTGTTCAGTTTGACCCAATGAGTATAACTTCCCTTCCAAAGCTTTTAATTTTGCGAGTAAAGATTTGTTTTCTTCGAAACGCGAAGAATGCATTCTCGTAAGCTCTTTAAAATCAAACTCACTCATTCTCAATTTAGAATTTGTTTCAGCAATCTCTTTAAGAATTATGGTCTTTTCTTTTGCGCTGGTGTCAATGTTTTTATGTAAAGTCTCAATCAATACTTTCTTCTCAGCAATATCCTCGCTAAGTTTCTGTATTGATTGGTTTTTGTCATTAATAACACCCTTTTCACGTTTAAGTTTAGACTCTAATTCTTGGAGTTTTGTCATCATGGCATGCATTTGATTTAAGAAATCTGATTTAGTTAAATCACATACCTCTTCATTGTCCTCGTCATCGGAATCAACTTCAACTTCTATTTCCAGCTTGCCTATAAAGCATAGGTGTGTTGTCTCGTCCTTCTTCATTTTCATCTTCTTGGTCTGAATGATCTAGCCATAACTCATCTTCTACCATCAATGCCTTTCCAGCTTCCTGTTGCTTGGCTAGAAGCATTTTGTTCTTGTAGTAGTCAAAGTTCCGGACTTTGGATCTTCGGCAGTCTTTGGCAAAGTGTCCAAGTCTGTTACAGTTGTAGCATTTTGGAGGTTCTTGCTGATTGGTCTCTTCAGCTTTATACCTTTTCTCTTCTAGCTTCCTTTCCTCTAACCTCTTTCCTTCAAATCTCTCCTTGTCAACATAGTTACTAGGACCAGATGAATACCTCTGATTGTTCGAGCTAGGCTTTTTATAGAACTTATTTTGAAAAGCCTTGGTCAACATAAGCATAGCCTGCTTTAGTTTTTTAAAGTCGTCAGAGTCAGAGTTCGCTTCACTTTCAACCTCTTCTGATTCAGATACAATCATCATCTTCTTCTTCTTCTTCACAACAAGAGCAACTGAATCAGCAACTGTCATCTCACCCTGTCTCTTTTCATCCATGATCTCATCCACCTCTTCCTCATTCTGCTTAAGGGTTTCATATACCTCGTGAAGTGGAATATCGTTCAGATCTTTTATTTTCTTCATCTGCCTTGTAAACCTTTTCCATTCAGGCTGAAGGATGCTGAGGAATTTGACATTCAACTCTATCTGTAATTTATTGACCTTGTTCTTGCTTAACTCATTCATCAAGGTCACAAATTTGTCATATGTTTCTGCTAGAGATTCTCCAACTCTGACTTTGAACTCTTCGTAGTTGTTAAGGCAGTTGGATATCTTGAGCTGGTTTCCAACTTTTGAACCAAGTATCATTTTCTCTAGTTGATCCCACATCTGTTTGCCTGTAGCTTTGTAGCTGTCAATCTTCACATATATTTCATTAGTAATGCCTTGAAGAATGAAAGACTTTGCTAATCTATCAGCTCTTGCTCTCTTTAGGTCTTCACCATTGAGTTCATCAAACTTAAGTTGATATGGTATCTCCTCAGTCCCAACCGTATGAGTCTTCATAACAGATGGCATAACTCCTTCCTCTAAAGATTTCCTGATATATTCACCTAAATCATGTCTTTCTATGAAGTCCATGAATCGATCTTTCAACTGCTCATACTCTCCCCTGAAGAGTACTGGTGGCTTTGTGTCAGTTCCGATAGCTAGGGCTTCTCTTGATGTCATCCTTTCAGAAAGACCAAGTCAAGAACTGGCGCAAAAAGCACAGTTTGCGTTAAAAGTGGTTGGCACAAAAACAGACTTTGCGCTAATAGTGGTTGGCGCAAAAGTCACTTCAAGTAAACTTTGCGCGAGGAATGGGTCGCACGAACTGGAGGTTTGCATGAGTAGTTGGTCGCGCGAAATGGAGTTTACGCGAGAGGTGGGTGGCGCGAAAGTTACTTTGCGCAAGAAGATGTCCGCGCGAACAGGAAGTTTGCACGAGACGTTGGTGGCGCGAAGTCGAGGTTTGCGCGAGTAGTTGATGGCGCAAAGTGGAGTTGTGATTTTCCCTCTGACCGGTATGCTCGACCGGTATGTTGTTGCGACCGGAGTGTTGCTCGAACGGTCCTGCGACCGGAGTGGAGTCCTTCGACCGGGGCCTTGTATGGACCAATGTCTACGACCGGGATGAGCTATGATCGGAGTCCTGTTGCGACCGGCGTGGACCGGTGTCGACCGGTATCTTGTTTGGCGCAAAAGGAGTTTTGCGCGAACTGAATGTGGCGCAAAAGAAGGTTTGCGCAAGACGAAGCTGGCGCAAAACTCACTAAGAACTGGCACAAAACAGGACTTCGCGAGTTCTTCCCTGCAGCTTCGAAAAACGGCTGTAATTCTCAAATAAACCTATCTAGACTTCGATTAGCAGTCCCAAAATTTGACAAATTGACCACTAACACTTCTAGAACAGATTACAAGCTTTTGATCTCTAAAACAAGCACTTTTTTTTGAAAATTTGATCGATGGAACAGTGAGATGAACTCGTGAATTGTTAGACACTAAAATCACAAAATTGGAATCGATTAAAGTGCTATACTGAAATTAAACTATACCCAATCGATCTAGAACACTATTCGATCACAACCTGATCGATTTCAACACCAAAAACACACTAGAACTCAAAAATGATTTTCAAAATGAAGAACACAGAGTCGAGTTTTTAAAAACTTGATTTGAATCTGATTTAAGCTCTGATACCAATTGTCGGTCCCCTAACTTTGATCAAGTTCTTACCAATACTGTTAAGTCTATTTTGAATAGTAATCAATGTATTTATTATCTGTGGTCTAAACTGTGTTTAGTTGGTATATCTGTTCTGTTTAGACCTTGGGGTATTTAAGTCCCCTTGGTGTCTTTGTTTTGAAACTTTGGAACCTCATTTGAATATACATTTTACTTTTGGCGCACTCTACTCTCTCTCTCCATTCTCTCTCTAAAATTTAGAGATTTTGGGATTATCAATTGGTATCAGAGCTATTCTGAATCTGAGAGGATTGAGAGAAACTTGATTTTGATACTGAATTTGTAATTAAATCAGAAAATTTGATCGATTTTCTTGATTTTTTCAAGAAAATCTCATTTTTTGATTTTTAATCAAATTCGGCCTGGTTTGTGATTAATTCTCTTTGTAATCTGGTTTGTTGAGTTCGTTTTTAATTGTAGAACACTTTTAATTCACACCTTTTTGTAAGAAATTCACGATTTGAAGTTCAATTTTGAGAATTTTAGTTTTTCTAGAAAATTCGTTTTTACGTACTGTTCTATTCTTGAATTCATGTTTTTGTGGTTTTTAATCGATCTTGTTGTTTAAAAGTTGTTTTAAATCTGTTTTCGATCACTTCTGTGTGCAAAAGTTTCATGAATTTCATGTTAATAATGAAATTTGGAAGTTTTTATTGATTATCAATTGTGGTTTGCGCCAGATCTGAACTTTGCGCTAGTTCATCATTGGTTTGCGCCAGTTCATCAAGATTCATATGGAACTTTGCGCTAGTACATCTGGATTTGCGCGAATTCATCCAGTGCATATTGCGCGTCTTCAGGTTTTCAAGAGAAGTTTAGCTTTTCGCCTTGGTTTCATCACGCAAAGCTAACTTTGCGTCTCCCTTACTTCACGCAAAGTATAGTTTGCGTCTCCTTCAGTTCGCAAGAAATACAGTTTGAGCCATCATTATCTCACGCGAAGTTCTGTTCGCGTTACTTCTGAATCACGCAAAGTAACATTTGCGTCACTAGCGGGTCACGCAAAGTTTGGTTTGCGTCATCAACGCCTCACGTAAAGTTTGTTTGCATCATACACTGCTCACGCAAACCTTCAGTTTGCGCCAGTTTTCAAGTTTTCAGACTTAGAACTTTCCTCTTCTGTCAAGATGTCTCTACAAGCTCAATTTTATAAAAACGACATAATGATGCCTTTGGGATCAGACACTCGCCTCCAGTTCTGATAAATGAGAATGAATTTCAGCAATGGCAGGACAGATTCATCAACTTCATAGAGAGACAACCCAATGGTGATAATATGATGAAGTCTCTGACTGAAGGTCCTATGGAGAGGCTCATGAAAGAAATACCAACTACTGCAACTACTCAGGCTACAAGAGTCGAGAAGGCTATAAGAGAGTATGATGCTGACGAGCTTTCACGATATCAAGCTGATAGTCAAGCAAAGTCTAATCTGATTCTTGCTCTACCCAATTCAATGTACAACAGAATTGACTGTTTCAAACAGAATCCGATGCTAATGTGGACTCAACTAGAAAAGATAATGCTTGGGTCAGTTGTGGCTACTCAACTCCGTCAGACTTGATACATGAACAACTTTGAGGAGTTTAAAGAAAAAGATGGAGAGAGTCTGAAAAGTGTATTTGATAGATTTTGGGCGGTAATAAATGATCTGTACAAGATAAAGGTGACAAAGACTGAACTGGAAGCCAATCTGAAGTTTCTGAATGCTCTTCAACCGGAATGGAGCAAATCTTGTCATCGAATGAGGAATGATGTCAGAATTTCCACAATGCCAATTCAGGAACTTTACGAAATCTTGATGACTGATGAGAACATGGTTCAGGAAAAGAAAGCAAAGATTGATAAGAAGAATAAGCCAAAGTCTGTTGATCCAATTGCTCTACTTGCTAGCCAACTGGCTGAACAAACTTTATCTGAAAGTGCCTATGATGGGTCAACTGAAGATGATGGTGAGGCTCTTGAAAAGTCGATGATACTTCTCTCTCAACATTATTAGAAAAAGTTCCAGCATAGATCAGGATCAAACAACCTCCGCTTCACTTCTGGCTTAAAGAAAGTGGAACCCGGTGCTCCTTCAAAGCCATTTATTCCAAAGTATGAACCAGTTAAAGTGGCTGAGCCAAAAAAGGAAGATAAGAAGACAATGAATTGCTTCAATTGTGTAAACCGGGGCATATTGCAAAAGAGTGTCAAGTGAAGGTTGTCAAGGACTCTGCATTCTACAGGAAAAAGCTGGAATTGGATGAAAAGAGAGAAAACGGAACTATTCTGCTTGCTGAGGAGGAATATTGGCTTGACCATTCAGATAATGAAGTCGAGAATAAGGAAACGGTTGCAATGTGCTTTATTGGGGATGACAAGAGTGATGATGAAGAAGATGAAACCTCCACTGATGAATCTGAGGTACCTTCTGAGTTTTATTACAATTTTATATCATCTCAAATGAACGTTATTATCAATGCTTTACATGATCTACGTTCAAAGTTCATATCTGAAAAGCTTGATAATCAAGAAAAGTCTGTTTTGATTGAAAAACTGCAAATTTCTCTGAAAGATGAAAAATCTATTTTAATAGATACAAAAGAGAAATTTCAAAATTAGTTGGAAGATTTAGAAAATTCAAATCAGACTTATCGTGATTCTTTGACTGAACTGACTACTTTAAATCAAAATATTTCTGATAAAATAATTGTTTTAGAAGGAAAATTATATAAGAGAAAACAAACTGAGCAGACCATATATATGAATAAACCAAGGAGTGATGAAGCAATCAAAGAAAGATGGGGACTTGGTTTTGAAAATCCACATTGTTTAAACAATGTTATCACAAAGACCCCCACTTTGTATAATTTTGATTATCTAAATCTTGCACATTATGCTCCTCAATTTAAAATTGAGTGGATGAATGCAAAGCAAGAATTAGAAATTGAAAATCAGAAAAGAGTGAACAACAAGAAAACGGAAAGGCCATTTGTTTATACTAGTGAAAATGCCAAATATTTTCCTGAGCAACAAAGAAGTTCAGAAAATCCAAAAATGCTTTAAATATCAATTCTTCTAGTAAATCTTCATTATCAACTGATTTTGTTGATATATATGCCAACAATACTAATAAGGAAAATGTATCTCCCGTTTCTTATGATTCTAGGAGATATATTCCCCCATTAGTGTTAGAGGGTAAAATAGTTGATCTTAAAGATAAATTGGAAGAACAATGTCTTCAAACTGATTTAGAAAACGATTTATTTCTTTTTATAATGAAATCAAGTTTTGAAGACAAAATTACTTCTGGATTTTTTGTCGATTCTAAGGAAAATACTCACAAAGTACAAAACAGTGTGCATTTGCGCCAACCGTTGGTCGCGCAAACTTACAACTTGCGCCAGCCGTTAGTAGCGCAAAGTTCAGTTTGCGCCACCAAAGGGTCGCGCAAAGCTCTTCCAGACTTGTATTTTTCTGAAAGTTCTCACTCCAAGGCAAGTTCAAACATGTTGAATGCTCAACTTGATTTCTTAGATAAAATTTCTTCTTCCAATTCAATTGTTGATGATTCCTTTATGCTAAATGATCAGTATTATAAACCTAAGCGTAAAAGAAGAACGTCAAAGAAGTCAAAGAATCAAGATAATGTCTTGTCTGAAAATTCTAATTCTTTTGATTTTTCTATTTCAGATCGGACTGTGAAGAGGTCAACTAAGCTGATATGGAGGGTTAAGCAGAAATCAATAGAATCTGAACTGTTAGAGGATAAATGTGTAGAGAATATTTGTCATATTGATACATTTGCCTTTTGTAATAAAAATACAAAATATTCAATTCAACAAATGATTCACATTGCAAATAATGTCTCATATTCTTCTTCTAGTTCTGATTCTGATGATTATGTTTCTTCCTCTATTGATGATTGCTTTCATGAGATTTATAAAAATAAATTTTCGAAAAATAAAAGGCACAAATCTAACAAAAAGGGACCCATAATCATATGGGTACCTAAATCTGTGTAGTTTCTATATGTGCAGCTTAGTCATTTATGGTATCTGGATTCGGGGTGTTCCAAACACATGACGGGCAACAAATCACTGCTTTTAAATTTTAAAGAAAAATGTTGCGGTCGTGTTAAGTTTGGAAACTGCGAGACTTCTCCCATTCTAGGTTATGGTGATCTTGTTCAAGTTAATATAACCATCAAGCGAGTCGGCTATGTTGAAGGTCTTAGCCACAACTTATTCATCATCGGGCAATTTTGTGATAAAGATCTTGAAGTCAGTTTCAAATCTAAACGTGTTGCTGTGAAGAATGACAGTGGCAGGGATTTACTGGTTGGAAAAAGAAGATCCAATTTATATATCATTGATCTTTCTAAGATCAAAATCCCATCAGATATCTGCTTGCTTTCTAAAGCCTCTGTTCATGAAAGTTGGATATGGCACCGACGACTAGCTCATCTCAACTTTAAATACATGGATCGCCTTGTCAAGAATGATTCAGTGATTGGTCTCCCAGTACTTCGATTTCAGAAAGACCACCTCTGTCAAGATTGTGAGAAAGGAAAGATGAAGAAATTTCCTCATAAGCCAAAGCCTGAACCCTGCACTTTAGACATTCTTGATTTGTTACATGTTGATTTATGCGGACCGATGAAGACAAAGAGTATCGGAAAGAAAAGATATGTCTTAGTGGTTGTTGGTGATTACTCACGGTATACATGGGTCAAGTTTCTCAAGTCTAAAGATGAAACTCCCGACATTCTCATCAACCTCATCAAAACAATTCAGACCAACAAGCAAAAAGCAGTCAAAGTTGTCAGATCAGACGATGGTACTGAATTCAAGAATAACACTCTTCAAGCTTTCTATGAAAATCAAGGTATTCAACAACAGTTTTCTGCTGCTCGAACACCGCAACAGAATGGGGTTGTTGAACGAAGAAACAGAACACTTGTTGAGGCTGCCAGATCGATGCTTGCATATTCAGGTCTTCCTTTGTCTCATTGGGCTGAAGCTGTTTCAACTGCATGTCATACCCAGAACAGATCAATTCTACATCGCCGATTCAACAAAACACCATATGAGCTTATGAACAGTATCAAACCGAATGTTAAATATCTCAAGTCATTTGGGTGTAAATGTTATGTTCTGAATGACCGAGACAATCTCAACAAGTTTAATCCAAAGGCAGATGAGGATATTTTTCTGGGTTATTCTTCTACTTCTACGACTTACAGAGTCTTTCTTATCTCAGCCAGAAAAGTGATAGAGAGTGTCAATGTTAAATTTGACGAAGATGCCGAGTTGGTTTCTGGTCAATCAGGTCTAGAACCCGTACTTACAGGGAATTTAGCTTCTAGACAAGTCAGTTCAGAACCTGCAATACAACCGTCAAATCAGGATCCTTCTTCTTTCTTGCTTAATCTTTCTGATCTTGATTTTCTTTTTGAGAATTTTTATGATGATGTTCCCAAATCTAATACTGATAATGATTCACATGTTTTCAATCAGGAAACTGTGAACGCATCTACTCCAAATTCCGTTGCATCTATCTCTGAAACTGATGTTGTTCCAGTACCTCCTGTTAGTAAAAACAGTATTTCTGAACCTGATCTCGCACAATCAGAAACTGAGAATATTCAAGAAGAATCTGTTCAAAAACAACCTATTCAAGATGAATTTGTTCAGGAAGAAGAACAAACTGTTGTTATTCAACCAACAATTCCAGAATCTGATTCAGGTATTGTTGAGTTACCTCCTCCTCCAATGGAAACTGTTTCTCTTTCTTCATCTGACATAGAAGCTTCTGAAGCTCTTTCTCAACAATTAGAAGTTGTTCAAGATGTTATTGATCCTCTCCCTCATACCACCAAATGGACAAGATCTCATCCTATTCATCAAATTATTGGTGATCCTCAAGCAAGTGTGTCTACACGTTCCAAGACGGCTACTCCCAACGAATGTCTTTTCACTTGTTTTCTAAGCAAGATTGAACCAACTAAAGTATCTGAAGCATTAGAGGATCCGGATTGGATAATAGCGATGCAAGAGGAGCTTAATCAATTTGATGCGCTAAAAGTTTGGAGACTTGTTCCACGGCCAAAAGGAAAGAGCGTTATTGGCACAAAGTGGATATTCAAGAACAAGAAAGACAAAGATGGTATAGTTGTTCGTAACAAAGCTAGACTGGTTGCCAAGGGTTTACGATGAAACTTTCGCACCGGTTGCAAGATTAGAAGCTATTCGCATGTTTCTCGCTTTTGCTGCTTATCGCAATTTTACTGTGTATCAGATGGATGTAAAAACATCCTTTCTCAATGGGAAAATGAAAGAAGAAGTTTATGTTTCTCAACCAGAGGGGTTTGTTGACAAAGACCGTCCTGATCATGTCTACTTTCTCGATAAAGCTCTGTACGGCCTGAAACAAGCACCAAGGGCGTGGTATGATGAGTTGTCGGCCATTTTAATCAAATCTGGGTTTACCAAAGGATCAATAGATACCACTCTTTTCATTTATCGTTCTAACTTGGATATCTGCTTAGTTCAAATATACGTAGATGATATTATATTTGGTGCGACTAATAAATCTTTATGTACTTGGTTTTCTGATCTTATGACCTCCAGGTTTCAAATGAGCATGATGGGAGAAATTAATTTCTTCCTCGTCTTACAAGTGAAATAGCTTCCAGATGGAATTTTTATTAACCAGTCGAAGTACGTTTTTGACATCCTGAAGAAATTCAAGATGGACAAATCTTCTTCAATTGGCACGCCGATGGCTCATGGTGCTAAAATTGGACTCGATCTAGATGGAAAAGCTGTGGACGTCAAGACTTATAGAGGCATGATCGGATCGCTAATGTATCTAACTGCAAGTCGGTCGGATATCATGTTCTCTACTTGCTTATGTGCCAGATTTCAAACCTAGCCAAAGGAATCGCATCTGTTGGCAGTCAAGCAAATCTTTCGCTACATCAAAGGAACTTCTTATTTAGGTTTGTGGTATCCTAAGAGTTCTGATTATAAACTAACTGCTTACTCTGATGCAGATTTTGGTGGAAATCAGTTAGACCTGAAAAGCACATCAGGTCACCTTCAATTCTTGGGTGATAGACTGATAAGCTGGGCGTTGAAGAAGCAGAACTGTATTTCTATCTCAACTGTAGAGGCAGAATACGTCGCCGCAGCTAGTTGTTGCGCTCAAGTGCTTTGGATGAAGACATAACTTCGTGACTACGG
Source organism: Arctium minus (assembly GCA_954870635.1). Taxonomy (NCBI): domain Eukaryota; kingdom Viridiplantae; phylum Streptophyta; class Magnoliopsida; order Asterales; family Asteraceae; genus Arctium; species Arctium minus. The sequence goes on along the minus strand of OX941080.1, from coordinate 112,505,708 downwards.
GATGCTGTACAAAATTGTTCCTATCTATTGTGACAGCAAATCCGCAATTGCGATATCAGTCAATCCGGTCCAGCACACAAAGACCAAACACATATATATGAGGTACCATTTCATAAAGCATCATGTGGAAGAAGGTACTATTGAATTATATTTTGTCCCAACTGAATATCAACTTGTTGATATATTTACAAAAGCTTTAGATGAAAAACGTTTTAATTTTCTGCTTTCAAAACTCGACACGATGAATTTAAAAGTTTAAATCTTTACAAATTTTATTCTATAAAGTAAAATCTTTACATGTTTTTCTTTCTTTTGAATAAAATGTGTGTCTAGGATAAATTTTCAAGGTCAATTGTTTATATTAAAGTTTTATATATTCAACTTTCAAGTTCTTCAAAGATTGAAAGGTCAGCAACATGTTTGAAGCTTTTGCATTCTGCTTTACAGGTATATAATTCGGAATATTTATAGTTTACAATGCTTGGAAATCCTAAAAAGTCTGGATTATGGACCGTAATGAAAATATGGGCTAAGCACTTAGATGTAGAACTAAGTGATTGAGATGAATAATATATATAAAATACAGAAATCTCTAAGTTTAAAAGTTTGTACCTGTGGCCTTTCTGGTTTGGGAAAGTAAGTTTCGTGGGATGCTCGTCATCTGGTCCCCTAAGGTCAATTGGTCTGGGAGTGATCGAACCCAAATCCTTCTATAGAACCATATCGAAAGTCATGTTCTACTGGGATGAATGGGTTTAGGATGTGTCGATGTAGCCTTTCTGATCTGGGAGAGTAAGTTCCAAGGGGTGCTTGACACCTAGTCCCCTAAGGCCATCTGGTCTGGGAGCGGCTGACCCAAATCCTGCAATAGGGTCAGATATAAAGTTATGTTTACGGCATGTTCTTTACTTACCAAATTTTTTGATTAAAAGATGCCAAAGTGCACAAGCATAAAAGATGCCAAAGAGCACACTCATGTGAAGATGCCAATGTGCACACTGCTAAAAGATGCAAATGAGCACACATCTCTTGATACATGGTGATATGTTTGAGTTGTGATAAACCTATAAATTTGTGAAAGTATTAATTCTTGATGGCTTAGTGTGAGTACATGCAAAGTTCTCTATTATATTTTTAGAATTGCATTTTCTTGAAGCTATCGAAGTTCGCATGCTAGCACACTGAATAGATTGCTGGAAGTTTTTGAAACTGAACATGTCTTAACTTGATATGCAATGAAACTTGTCTCTGTATCCAACAACATATACTTGATTTCAACTGATTGATAAATCTGTGATATTTTACTTAGTAGAATTTAATTTGTTTAGTGTTTAAAATTTTATATGTTTAGTTGTTTCAAAATTTATATTCAGTATATTTTTCTTTTTACACTGATGTCTTCATGTTTGTGTATCCATATTTTTGTAAATTGGTATGTGCATTTTTCGAGGGGGAGAGAACATCTGATGTGAATCTAACAACGTTTTGTTTTTGAGGGGGAGTGAATAAATTGATCAGGTACATAACAGATAAAGATGTTACAGTTCAGATCTGCAGTTCATCAGGTAAGTTTTCTGATATTTCTATGCAAATGCTAATCTCATCTGTTTTATTTAGTGCATTTGTGTAGGGGGAGTAAAAAGGCTATCCAGGTAAATTTTTTTATGTGATTTTTTTAGAAGTGTTAAAAAAAAAATTTAATTTTTTTTTAGTATAAATAGTAAAAGTTTTGTTCCTGTTCCTGTTCCTCTTTCTCGTTCCTTTTTCTAATTTGAACTCTGTCTTGGTTTTCCCTCTCTCTGTGCGTTTTTTATTCTCTTTGATTTCAGCTCTTCTTCTTCGATCAGGTATGTGTTCTATCTTTATTTTGATTTGTGCTTATGATTAGTATTACTTTGTTCTCGTTTGTTTTTGGTTTCATTTCGGATTTCTTACTGTGCGATTTGTTTCTACTGTTCATCGTCTCCTTCATCAGATAGCGAGCTTCATTGTTAAAATCAACTTTTGGGTTTGTATTAGATATTGATTTCGATCCTCAGGGATGTACTTTCTACTTCTATTTTATCGTATTTTGTTTTTGGTTTCTAAAATTTGCGACTGTTCATCTCTTATGTTTCAAAATTTCGAAATTTGAATTGTAACCTGATTCTTTTCAGTTGTCGATTGATTGAAATATGTTTATAATCTTTTGTTTATGTGTTTCGATCGATTATTTTGCATTATAATCATATTTTTGAGATTTTGGAAATATCAGAGATGAACTCGTGCAAATTTTCGTGTGTTCTAGGGTTTTGCGTTATTAAGTTGGTCACGCATAGTTCACTTTCCGTTACCCATGGGTCACGCAAACTTAAGTTTGCGTTACCAGTTGGTCACACAAAGTTATCTTTGCGTTACCTTCTAGACACGCAAACCTTGTGTTTCTTGTCTTTTTGTCTTAAATGTAGTTTGCGCAACACGTTGGTTGCGCAAAGTTTACTTTGCGTTACCTGTTGGTCACGCAAAGTTGCCTTTGCGTTACCTTTGTGTCATGCAAACCTTTGTGTTTTCTCTTTTGAATTCTCTTTTGAATGAAATATTTTTTCTTAAGTTCAGTTTACGTCACAAGTACATCACGCAAACTTTGCTTTGCGCCACTCGTATGTCACGCAAACCTTACTTTGCGTCTCAAGTTCATCGCGTAAATCTCAGTTTGCGTCTCACGCTTGTCATGCAAACCAAACTTAGAATTTTTTTTTGTGTGTGTTTTTCATTTTCTCTTTCCTTGTCTAATTTTTTTTTCCTGTTTCTCAGGTATTCTCATGTCTTCTCAAACCAACACAGATCCTGTGATTCAAGACGAGAATGTTATTCTTGATGACCCATCTGATCGTGCTTCTCATGAGACGCCTATGCCGTCTATACCTTCTGTTGGGGCGAATCTTTCTGCTTCACGTCGAATACCGAATGATGTGTTTCCCATGATTCTATATGTGCTTCCATATAAGCCCAACAACTACTTCGTAGATTTTGACAGGATCAAAATTCATCCAGTAATTTGAGCTATTCTCAAAGGCCATCCTCTAGCTTCGGCTCTCACTTATTGTGCAGATGTTCCTGAGGTTTATCTCCAACAGTCCTGGCACACTATTACCAAGAATGAGCTAGTTTGACCTCATAGATTCGATCTACAGATTGACCAGTTTAACTCTTTTCTATCTTACAAGCGTCTTCGGCTGATTTTAGAACTTCCTGAGCCTAATTCCAGACCAGGCCGCACGTCTTACGACATCTTCCCTTCCGAATTGGATGTTCTCGAAGGTATTCGTAATCTGGGATATCTTGGTGCTTTGAATAGAGTAAGTGACTTTGACAAATCCAATCTACCTGCGGTCTGGTATGCATTGTTTTCTGTTCTCAACAGGTGCCTTACATCGAAACATTCCAGCACGGACAATGCAAGTCTTCACTATCTCAGATTGTTCCATGCAGTTGTCTATGACTTGCATGTCGACTACACGTATATCTTCTGGACCGAACTTTCAGAGAGAGTGCAAGACAAACTGACGCATAAGAAGCGCAAGTTTATTCCATTTGTTCGATATATGAAGCTTATTGTCAGGAGTATGTTACGAAGTAATTCTGCTACTCCTCGTCGATTATCTTGGCCTCAAGTTCCGGATACTGAGATGACATACATTCAGAAACCGAAGCAGACTTTCAATTATTCCATGCCGATTCCTCATGAGCTTATTGTGAATTATGCTGATCCATCTGATGATAGCATAATTCAATATTGTATGGAAAATGATCTCTATTTGGAAGATGACCAAGCTGAACCATCTCATGATGAACAAGCTGCATCTTTTCAAGCCGATCAAGAGGTTGAAGTAACTGTTGCCGATCAAGCAGTTGTTGCCAATCAACAAATAGGTGATGTTCTTGCCGCTATCGACACTGACCCTGCTGGTAATGATATTGATGATGATGATGCTGCTGGTGATGATATTGCTGGAGATGAAAATGGGGTTGATGATGACACTGATGGTAATGGTGGTAATGATGGTGACCAGCCTGGTATTCTTGTTTATGAAAGGAAGTCCAGAGAACCAGAAGTGCAAGTTCAAGAAGATGTTTTGTCTGAAGAAGAATTTGTATCTATGAATCCTGAAGTGGCTGATATTCAAGTTGATGAGCTTGATCTAGCTTTTGCAAATGCTATAACTCACCATCGGGTTCAAGGTACAACATGTTCTCATTCTTCACCTAAGCTTACTTCTACTGTCGATACTTCTTCAGTTGCAGTACGTGATACGACGGAGAAATTTTCAACTCTGAATGAGGTCATCCGACAGATGAGCGAACGATATGAAGAACAAAAGAATGCATAAATTCAGAAGTTGCGGGCTCTCTTCAAAGGTAAGATGCCAGAGATTGATGCTCCTTCGCTTCCACAAGAGATTCCTTTCAGAAGACCATCTGGGGTAGTTATCCAAGAACCGTCTTCTGCTATTTCTACTACTGCACCTGCGATTGTTTCTATTCCGCTTCCTCCACCATTTACACAATCTATTGGTGTATCAACTTCAGTTCCTCCTGTTTCTACTTCACGCTCTACTGTTCAAGATCTTCCGATTACATAATTGATTGATCTGCTCTATGCTCGTCTTCTGTCTATATCCCTGCCAGAACAGCAAAATCAAGATTTGATTTCTTTGTTTTGGACTTTTCAACCGAATCCGCCTCCGACTCCAACTTCTACTTCTGCACCTGACAGGGTTTCTGTGCTATACGAGGAATTCAGTTCTTTCCGTACTGAAGCTCGGACTAATTTTTCGGAGATCAAGGAAGGCATATCTCTCATGACTCAAGCTCTAACCGCTCTCTCTGACCGATTTGATCGTCATGAATTGGACTGCAAAACTGAAGCAGGTTCGTCTCTTAAATGAAGACATGACCAGGATGATCCAGATAATCAAGGTCATGAGGGGGAGATGACTAAGAGACAGAGGGTGGAGGATTCGTCAGTTAGAGAAGATCAAACGCAAGAAGAGGCAACTGACAAAGATAAGAGTGCTGACAATGTCCAAGACTGCTGTGTTGAAGATATTGTGAACATTATGATAGAAAATGTAGATTTGTCTGAGATGTCTAATTCTTTGAATATTTCTGAGCAGAATATTGAGAACAATTTGCAGATTGTTGTTTACGTTGATCCAGACACTGCAACAAGGGCACATGAGCTAGATGATTCTGAAGCAGCTAATGATATGAGATCCTTCTTCGCAAACTTCATAGAGATTAACTTAGATGATGACGATGACATCAGATATGAGAAGCTTTGCAAAGTAAAATAAGAAGAGTGTGAGGATATTATTGTGTTGTCTGATACTGAAGATGATTCTGTTTTTATGGATGCTAAGGATAAAGAAATTTCAAACATGTTGTATGGAGACCTTCCTTCTCAAGATGAGATTCCTGAAACCGCTCCAACTACTTCTACTCCTGCTGCTGATTATGCTCCGACTATCACTGCTCCTACAATCTAATTTGAAGTTGGTCAGTCTTCTAGAGCACAAGCTGATGTTCCTCCTTCTGAACCTGTGATTCCATAGACTATCCTAGAAGAAGGACCAGCTTTGTCTAGACAGCAAAGACAAAGAAGTTTGCAACAATGGTATATGGCTTCAAGGCTAAGATCTGCTTTTCTAGAAGACTCTCAAAGTAATATTTTTGTTTCTAAGAGAAGACAGATCAACATTCATGCAATTCTTGGAGTTGAAAAGGAGTCTGTTGATTATCAGTATGAATACTTAATGTTCATCAAGTGTCAGCGCCGTGGAAAGAATCTCGTTTCTTCTCCGCATCTGATTGTCCGAGTTATCAGCGTCACGATAAATAAGTTTGTTAATATCTGGTATCCGGATTTTGAAGTAGAAAGAAGAGATTGCAAGTTATATACTTTCTCGGAGGCAGATTTTAGTGATCTATCTATTGATGACATTGAATTTCTGTATAATCATTTCAGGGATCTTTATCATACAACTCAAGATATCTCTCAAGCACTATTTGTGATCAAAAGGTTTATTTGGCGCCAAATCAGATTCTACAAAGTTTTTGACTTTCAAATGGCTGTCGAAAGCTTTCAGCCGGTGGTTAATCTTCTAAGGCCCAATCGTAGCTTGCCAAACTTAGATTCTTATCCTTTATTCACCATTCTTCAAGATCCATTTGGAGTTATCTACAGGAATGGTTCAAGTCAAAACTGCTTCCTCAGATTTGAAGAGATAAGTCATTACTCTGATGGAACCTTGAAGGTGATCAAGCTACAGTTTGAGCAACGTTTAAAAGCAGCTGAAAGAAGATTTTTAGAGACAAGAAGAAATGCATTCCAGCTTGAAAATGATGAAATTCAACTTCTCAAGAAGACTTTGAATATTATTGGTGAGAAGTTTATTTTCCGCTCAACTCTAAGACGCCTAGAAGTTTTGCTTGGGCTAAATAGACTTCGTCAAAGAGAAGAGCGTCATTAATTACTAAGGGGAGTTTGTTAAGTCTATTTTGAATAGTAATCAATGTATTTATTATCTATGGTCTAAACTGTGTTTAGTTGGTATATCTGTTCTGTTTAGACCTTGGGGTATTTAAGTCCCCTTGGTGTCTTTGTTTTGAAACTTTGGAACCTCATTTGAATATACATTTTACTTTTGGCGCACTCTACTCTCTCTCTACTTTCTCTCTCTAAAATTTAGAGATTTTGGGATTATCAAATACAAATATAATCACAAACAAATATGATTGACCAACTTTTTAGATTACAAACCACGGATTACAGATCGATGTTTGCGTTTATCTCTTTTAAGCTCTCTCTGTTTTTCTCTCTGATGAACAGTAGTGTTCTTGATAATAATCTTATGAGATTCTTAGATCATATCTAATATCTAACTTCTAACATAATATCTAATAATAATATCTAAAACTAAATATCCTAAAATATCTAATAAATAGATATTTAGGAATAATAATAAAATACTAAAAACAAACTTTGACATTTTATTACAAACTAACATTAGACTAATATTGAGAGTGACTTTCCAGCATTAGCTTCAGATTTCAATCTTCAGATTGGATGATCTTGAATCCAATAAATCTGTGATCTAACATCTAGAGAATCGTACCTCGACCGGAAGGAAAAACAATTATAGGTATAAAATGGGTATTCAAAAACAAGAAAGATGAAGATGGTATCAGGGTAAGAAATAAAGCTCGACTTGTTGCTAAAGGATACTGACAAGAGGAAGGCATAGACTATGATGAGACATACGCTCTAGTTGCACGTATAGAGGCAATTAGAATGTTTCTAGCCTACTTTGCACACTAAAACTTCACTATCTACCAAATGGACGTGAAGACTGCCTGGTACGATGTTCTATCAAAGTTTTTAGTCAAGTATGAGTTTTCAAAAGGTAAAATCAATACTACTCTTTTTATTAAAAAGGAAAAAGTTGATATCATTTTAATTCAAATATATATGAACGATATAATATTTGGTTCAACAAACCCAAAGTATTGTAAGAACTTTTCTAATCTAATGGTGTCCAGATTTCAAATAAGTATGATAGGAGAGATGAATTTCTTTCTCGGATTACAAGTTAGACAATTTTCTACCGGGATATTTATAAATCAAGCAAAGTACATTTCTGATATTTTGAGAAAATTTAAAATGGAAAATTGTACTCCAATTGGTACCCGATGGCACCAGGAACTAAGATTGGAGCTGATCTTTCTGGAAAAGTTGTTGATCTTAGAACCTATAGAGTAATGATTGGTTCTTTAATGTACTTAACGGTGAGTAGACTTTCAGCATTGACCTCTTGAACTCTCATCTTCAATCTTTATGATCTTGAATCCAACAAATCTGTGCTCTAACATTATATCTGCGAACCCTATCCAACACACAAAAACCAAGCACATTGACGTGAGATATCACTTTATCAAATATAATGTTGAAAAATGTACAATTGAACTTTACTTTTAACCACAAATTATCAACTTGTTGATTTGTTTACCAAGCCATTGGATGTAAAGAGATTTAATTTTCTCATTTCGAAACTTGGTATGTTGAACCTCAAGACATAATCTGTAGTTACCTAGTACAGTTTATTTTTGTTATTTTTCTTTATTTCTTTATTTTTAATTTGAATGATATATGCACTGAAAAGTTTTGCTCATGGTTTCAGGGGGAGTGTGATACAAAATTTAGATGATCTACATTCTAACGGGAGTTGTAGAGATTTGCAAATATTTTACACTGACAAATTTTTGTGATGCATATTTTTAGGAGGAGTAAGGACTTTGACTTCTGATTACATCTTATCAGAACTCGTTCTTAAAATGTTTTACTGCTTTCATGTCTTTAATTTTTTCAATAAATGTTTTTTGTTTCAATAAGACTTTGTTACTTTGACGACTTTTTGACTACATGCAGATTTTGAGAGGGAGCTTACATGATCATTTCAATCATGACTTTGGAGCTGACTTTATAAGATTTAAAATGAGCGTAAGGCATATTCAAATCTTAATCTCATTGTGTTTGTAAGAAGGACAACTTTCAGACATGAAAACATTTTTCTTAAACGTTCAAACCACTTCTCGATTCCTAAACAAATTTCATGAATTTTTATGTGTGATTTTAAATGTTTTCTTGTTATGAGCTTTCATGTTTAACAAACTGTGTGTTTCCAAAGATATATACTTGTGTATTATCTTTTCCATATACTGTCAAGTATTCACACACATCGGTTCTATACTTTTTGTTGACTATGTTCTTACCATGTCTCATATTAAAAATATTTTTCGATGTTAAGACACCCCGCTTGAAATTCAAAGTTTGTTGAGCGTTGATTCATTCAAAGCGTTTCTTTCAATAATGTCTATATTTGCTTCATATAGACAACATCCAATTTTAATGACCTAAGATTTTAATGATAAATCATTCTTATTTGATCTTTTGATACATTGTCAGATTCTCAAACAAGTCTTTTGTATTCATTTCATTCTTTCAATATACTTGTTATGAGAAAATCTTCCATGTTTACAATGCTCAAATCTTCATGATTATTTTCTTGAGTATACTTTCATCTGACATATGTACTATGCTTTAACTGAAAAAGTTAAACTAATTGAGCAACAATTTTCTTTTAGGAAAAAATACATGGGATTAGTGTGAGAACTTTAATGAACTTCTATGTATTCACAATAACCAGTGTTTGATACCCACGAAGTTATCTTGCGTGATCGAGAGGCGAGGGGTCATAAATCAAAGAGTTGGGGAGGAAGTTTATTCGATTGAACAACCTCAATGTGATGAGCGGTAAACTGAAAAGAGGGTTTGGTTAGAAGTGAGCTTCATGATTAAAAAGAAAGAGCGTGTGAGAACAGAGTTCAAAGAATATAATAACTCTGCACCAACTTTTTCTGAGTCGGGCAACCACATTACTGTTTTTTCACAAATTCTTTCGTGAACATCACTGAAACAGGCAATTAGCCCATGCCAACTCTTGCTTAAACCCCACCAGCTACTCAGTTTTTTCTCAACAAAGAGATGTTTCAATTTTTGTTGGGGACGCAACACGTAATATATCTCATCTTCATTCGAAAGATGTGGATATTGAACAAGAAGGAAAGTTGCCTCACATCCGCACTTCGATCATGCACAATTGAGTCCGTGTATTACTATTGTTGTCTCAATGGTTTACACATTTTGAGCCTATTTTCTATACATTCATGTTTAAATTCTTTCATACACAAGCACGTACACACAGAAAATTCGGTTTCCTGTCGGAACGTTCATAGAATAATCTTGTGTTATTCGATAATTGAATGGAAGACCTGGGGAGTGAACATCAATAAAACTTCTTGTACAGTACATTCGTTGTACTAAGTAGCTTCGTGCTGCTTACAGGCATCTTAACTGATTCATTTGTTGATTCAGGGTTACATTCTTATTTGTCTGAATTTGAAAAGATTCGGATGAATACATTATGAATTGACAGATGTTCAGTGGCTCATTTTCAAAATATCATTGGTCAGAAAAAGATTCATGACATTTCTTGGAGACAGTTTTGATGATTTATATGCTCTACATCATCAAAAAGGGGGAGATGGTCAATAAATGTTTGAATTTGAGGAAGTTACATGTTTGGAATATGGGAGAGAATTATATTCAAGAAATGAGATGATCAAGAAATGACAAAGTTTGAAAGATTTATTGTCCGAGTTATGAGGAGAATGGTCACAATAATAAAGAAAGTTCAAGGAATTCTGAAAGGTTGATGAATATTTGCTGAAATTTTCTTTGAAGATTATTTACTAAAGAAAAGTGAGCTGAATTTGAAGATAATTTCTTTTCTGAAGTCTAAAAATGGTTTAATTAGCTTGGGGGAAATTGTTAAATTTCTTGAAAAGCATATTCACAGATTTTGGGGGAGAATACTGTAATTCTGAAGATTATTTGTCAAGACATAAAGAGAGAGATAAAGAAGAAAAGGGGGAGATTGACTTTGATTAATTTGTTCAAAGAAAGGGGAGATGAAATGTTTATCTTTGTGAAGATGATGAAGGAATAGATTGAATTTGTCATATAACCTATGCTGTTAATATCGTATAGCGGTGGTGTATCGGTCCCTTATCGGAAATATCGGTGATATATCGGTCAAAAATATCGGTTCATATAATATTTCTCAGAATTATATATAATATATATATATCAGTAATTCAGTATGCAATCCATAAACATATCATATGCATTAAAACATAACTTAAAATAGAATGCATCTAAGTCACTAGAATGCAAAAAAACAGATTGTAACTCTCACAAATTTATAATTCTAATCAACTAAAAACAGATTATAACCTAAATCTAAAAACATTAGTACTAAAAATAGATTATAACTAAAAACAACAATCCACAAACAGAATCAGAGGCAGATTAGACGATAATCCACAAACAACAAACAGAATATTAGACCAACAATCTACAAACAGAATCAAGTAATTACCTTCTGTGTTGGAACTGGAAGAGAAGAAACAGCAGATTGCAGAGGTCGAACAGAGGAGCAGATGAAGTCCAACAGAGAAGAAGTAGAAGAAGTCGAACAGACTACAGAGAAGGAGCAGAAGAAGTCGAAATTGTTGAAGAAGAACTGAAGAAGTCGACCCGAGATGAAAGAACTAAGAAGCGATTGAGAACTATAGAAGTCGACCAGAGATGAATAACTCAAGTCGTATGAAGTCGTATATGGTAAAAAAAACACTGAAAAACCTAACTTAGATTAGATTTCTTACAAAATTAAAAAAAAACAGCCCATACAAATTAAAACCCAGCCCACACCCATAATAGAATTACAAAAAATGGCCCAAAACAAAATCAGAAATATATCGGTTTTATCGGCCGATATTTTATTCAAAATATCGCCGATATATCGGTTGCCGATATAATGACCGATATTTTACAACCGATATTATTCATACGGTCGATACACGATATATCGCGATATTAACAGCCCAACATATAACAAACAAAGGAGAAGATTGTTCGTGAATGCTGAAATTCGCTTTTGTTTATCCAAAGGGGAGTTTCAATGATTATTCTTTTTGAAGATGATTTTGAATCCAAAGGGGGAAATTGTTAGTGCTCAAATATGTTGGATCGAAGATCATGAAGTTGAAAGTCAATGCTTAAGTCAAAGCCTCTTAAAACATTGTCAAAGTCAAAGCTTCTTAGTAAGGAAAGTCAAAGTCAACTATTGTTAGTTTTTGTTAGTTTGTCTTTGTAAACTTGTAGGTATAAAAGGTTTTGTTTTCTTATAATCTTGAAGCACCAAGTAGAACTTAATCAGAGAGAATTCTAGTGAGAGAAATATTTCCGTTTCAAAAAGTTTGTAATCTGTGAATTGAAATATGGAGCATTAAGCATCAATTCTTGATATCATCTTGATTTTCTCTTATTAGGACACACACTTCCCCCAAGTTGGCTTTCTCTGCGTCTCTAGGACGAGATGATCGATCGCTGGAACACGCCCAATTGGAAGGGTGTATCCATAGGGGTGCATGTGAACCGGATGTCTGAGGTGGATGGTGAAATATCCAAACACGTCGGCGGGTTGATCTCGGTCATAGAGCATGATGCTCACGTGGTAGGTCCTTAAACCGTAGTATCTTGATTTTTAATATGTTACGATTAACACTTCTTAGTATCATTTGACCTTTATAGACGAGATCAAGAAAAGGAATGCCACCAACCATTGAGGACCTTTTTAATTATACTCATACGAAGAGGTCGAGCACGGAGTCATCTTCTTCGAATAGTTGGTCCCTAGGGGATTAAGTGACATCGAAGTGTAGCTGGGTTGTGGTAAGTTTAGAATACCTATAAATTTATAATTGTTTAACTTTAATTTCAAATCTCTATCTAATTTAGGTTGCCATTTGTTGGGCAAACTTTAGGATTGCTTAAGTTAATATGTTAGTATATATATTTCTATCTAGTTTTGTTTGTCATTTGTTGGGCAAACATTAACAGTGTTTAAGTTAAAATGTTAGTGTTTATATATATATATATAGGGCCTAATCAAATGAGACCTTATTATTTCGTGGTAACTATGAGATCCAATCTCATCCATCCATCCATCTAATTTTTTTTTTTGTTTTTTGTTAATTAATATGGAAGGATATTTTAGTCATTTGATAAATTAAATAATATTAAAAACAAAATTGTAAACTGAAAAAATCAATCATTTATAAATTAAATATATTGTTTCCTTCAATATCTCAACTAACTGATTATGAGATATTATGTTTTTGAAATTTGATTTGGTCGTATGAAATTTTAAATCCTGTATCCCAAGTATGCATCCTTTCCATCGTTCACATTGTGTTTTTTTATAGGATCCTGCAACTCTATTCATCCTTTATTCATCTCGTTCTTATATGTCATACGTGCAGAAAACCTGTGTTACATTTTGATAATGTGAATAATTGTATTCTTGAAACTGATAAATGTCTCGTCTGGCTTGGATATGATTCTGATGTATGTGTTACACTGTGAAATTTTTGTTTCAGTGTCATATGTACCATGTAACATTGTGTTACATACACTGTGTTGTATGTGTTACATTGCGTTAACCCAAAACAGACTTTGATTTCCCATTTGAATGGTCTCTTATTGTGCTAAATTGTGACATTCTAACATCAACGTTTATTATGCATGACATTATGTTCCCAATAGTTAATATTGGGAACTTGTGTTACATTTTGATAATGTGATCTACTGATCTGTTGCTACAATTTCATACATGCAGAAAAACTGTTACATTTTGATAATGTGAACAATTGTATTTTTGAAACAGATAAATGTCTCGTCTGGCTTGAATATGATTATGATGTATGTGTTACACTGTGAAATTTTTGTTTCAGTTCCATATGTACCATGTAACATTGTGTTACATACACAACTGATTGGATATCCATGGATATGTTTCAATTTTTGGAGGTTATCACAAATGATTCCCTGCCTAAATTATAGGGTGGCGCCTAAATCAGATAAAGATAAATTATAATGTTTTTTTTGACAATTTTACCCTTTTTTCCTTATTTAGTGGCATAAAATCATTTTTTTAAATATTATTTATATTAGTTATTTTAGACCGTTGATTAATTAAATGGGTGGATGAGATTGGATCTCATAGTTACCACGAAATACTAGGGTCTCCAATGAAAGGCCCTCTCTCTCTCTCTCTCTCTATATATATATATATATATATATATATATATCTTAGTCTAGGTTGTTATTTGTCAGGTAAACAATAGGATTGTTTAAGTTATAATGTTCGTATATATCTCTATCTAGTTTAGGTTGCCATTTAAGGGCAAACGTTATGCTTATTTTATTTGGAAACATCTCATTTACAGTCGCTATGCTGTCGAAATTGACTTAGTATTTTTAAACCACATGGTGACTATTCAACCAGTTTCACCCAAAAGTACGGCGATGATGCCTCCTCGTATCCGCTAGTTGATACAGACTTGTGGCAACAGACGGTTGGGGGAAGAAAGAAAGGCCAACTATTCGGCGTTGGGTACAACAATGATCCAAGTTGCGTCTTGACTGGGACATCAACATAGGAAACCCGAGTGGTGCATAGTATTCTGATAGCCATGTGTGTACCTTTTTTTATTTTGATGTTTATCTATTTCATTTATTATTCTTATTAATGATTGTAACGTTTCTAGTATTTGTAGATTCACGAATTACAGACCAAGTTGAGGAGTTGATCATTCGAGACAAGATCCAGAAGAAGGGGCATGAACACTTACTCCATCTAGAAGATATGTAGAAGAAGGAGCATGAGGAGATTCTAGCGTTGGTTAGGGGCTCAGTCAATCACATCAACCCGAGTTCCCACCATAATCGTTTGATATTCGTTGGAACAGTGACCATGACAATTTAATTTTCGTTGGAATAATTTAATTTTTGTTGTGAACAATTTGTATTTATTCCGCCCGAACAATCTTATTGGGCTCTAATTAATGTATGATACTTGGGTTTCATTTTTTAGCAAGGTTTTTTTTTTATAGAATTTTAAATCAATAAAAACAAAAAAATATTTTTTAGGAACTGGGTAATTTCCGGTGCATTAGTGACGCTGCCGGTAATTTTGTTTAAAAACAATTCTCTGAAAAACAATATTTAAATAATTAACTTACCGACGGATTTTTGACAGATTATCTATCGGTAATTTAATTAATTTATTTTTAAATATTTCAATTTCTAAAAAAATAATAATAATTAAAATACCAAAGGATAATCCGTTGGAAATTCGCCAATTATTTAATCTCCATAACTAATTAAATTGATTAAGCAAAAGAATTTAAGAAAATTGGGGAAAAAATTAGTGGCAGATTTCCGACGGATTAATCCGCCATAAATGTTGAATCCGCACGAAATTCCTCTGCTAATTTGTGTTTCCGACGAAGATTTTTCCAACCGACAAATCTGTTGGAAATTGTGTTTTCCAGTAGATTTTTCCGTTGCAAAAAGTTGTTTGTTTAGTTGTGTATGGTGCACTAAAAATTACATTTAATCAACCAAGCATTTCACATTTCAATTATATATGTTTATATATATATATATATATATATATATAGAGAGAGAGAGAGAGAGAGAGGCGGGGGAAGAGAGTTCAGGGGAAAACCCCAAGAAAATGAAAAACCGAGGAACACCCTGATAACCGTTTATCTGGACGGTATGCATATTTGCATATAAGTAATTGATTTTTTGGTTTTTATGCATGTGTCCAGACAAATTGCTTCCAAATTACTTGTATGCATATGTGAATATTGTCCAAATGAACGGTTACCAGGCTGTTCCTCAGTTTTTATTTTTTATTTTTTTTTCTTTTTGCGATTTTCCCTTAAACTGACCATATATATATATATATATATATATATATATATATATATATATATATATACAAAGAGAGAGAGAGAGAGAGAGAGGGAGGTTCAAAGGAAGACCTCAAAAAAATAAAAAACTAGGGAACTCCTAACAACCCTTGATTTGAACGGTATGCACTTGTGCATATATATATATATATATATATATATATATATATATATATATATATATATATATATATATATATATATATATATATATATACAAAGAGAGAGAGAGAGAGAGATGGAGGTTCAAAGGAAGACCTCAAAAAAATAAAAAACTAGGGAACTCCTAACAACCCTTGATTTGAACGGTATGCACTTGTGCATACAATTAAATTAAGTTGTTTTTTGATTTTAATGAACGTGTGCACTTGTGAATATGCACGTGGGGATGTTACAAATTACTTGTATGCACAAGTGCACACCGTCCAGATCAATGACTACAGGGTGTTCTTTAGTTTTTGTTTTTTTGAGATTTTCCCTTGAACCTATATATATATATATATATATATATATATATATATTTTTTTTTTTTTTGATGATTTCGTGGAGTTTAATAGTATTTGGAACAAAAAGTTAAATGGTTTGTTTATTTAATACCAACGATTGATGTTTTTATTAAATTTGTTTTACTTCCTCTATTTTATATTTTAATTTAAAATTTTTAATATTTTTATTAATTAATCAAAAAAAATTAATATTTAATTTAAAAACACATACATATATATAGAGAGGGAGAGAGAGAGAGAAGCGTCTTAATACTACAACTTTAACTATTTGAGAAAAATGAAATAGCCAAATCACATATGATTTACATAGACATCACGTACAAAATCATATATGATTCACAAGACTTTGTCCCCCGACTTAAGTCGCGGCCAGAGTCGGTCATACCCCATTCTTTTGATCGTTAATGTAAAATTACATGTGAATTGCACATGATTTACTGTTTTCTTCTTTTCTTAAATAATTAGGGTTTTGGTTTAAATCTCTCTCTCTCTCTCTCTATATATATATATATATAGAGAGAGAGAGAGAGAAAGAGAGAGGTGTTCATACGAGAATTGCATCTATATAAGAAAAAACGAGAACAATCGAATACATACAAAATGATATATATGATTCACGTATAAAATCATATATGATTCACGTGACTTTGTGCGCGACTTTAAGTCGACCGCATCCGTTCTTTTCCGGGTTAATATAAAATCACATATGATTTTGTACATAATTTGTTGTTTTTTGTTGTTTTATTAAATAATTAGTGTTATCGTTTGAACCTCAATATATATATATAGGGGAGCGATCAAATGAAAACCACTTTAATTTTGATAACCGTGGAAACCCTCGATTTCATTAGTTAAGTTAATCAAATTGTTTCATGAAATTGTTTAATTTGATGAAATTGTATTATATAATTATTTTATTGATAAAATCGTTGCCTATTTTTGTGTTTTTTATGTAAAAATGAAAAAGTTTCATCAGACTGCGAAAATACATAAAACAATTTCATCAGAATGAGAAAAATAGATGAAACTACATAAAAAACTCAAATATATGAAACAATTTCATTAACAAAATAATTAAATGAAACAACTTTATGAACCAATTTGATTAATTTAACCAATGAAATATATATATATATATATATATAGTTAAAATATCATAAAGAAAGAAAAATAAAAAGACAAAAAAGTTAAAAAAGTTAAAACAAATTACAAATTTGGCCTCTATGATTTATAATTGGGCAAAATACAGAAATCGGTAAAACAACTAAAATACCCCTCATTTAATAAAGATTTTTTTTAACAATTATTAAAGAAATGGACAAGATTAAGACGTTTTTACAAACCATAATAATTATGTTGTAATTTAAAAAATGCAGGATGAAAAAACTCATTTTTGACAAACCCCATAAAAAATTGAAGTTTACTCTAAATTTAATTTATTACGAGATTTACATGATTTTTTAATACAGTAGAATGCAAAATTAAAACAATTAATGAATGAGAGGTGCAGTTACACAAAAATGGCTAATGGGTAGCTTAACCTACCTCTATGGTTGTGCTCTCCATTTTTCTCTTAATGAATGAGAGGAAGGGTACCACCTCATTAATCTATTAATTACAACTTTTCCTTTTTCTAAACTTTAGTTAATTAATTTATTTATGAATTGTTGTATTTTATTATTATATTATGTCAGTGGTTCACAAATGACACCTACGAATTGATTAACATTTTATTATGAAGTCTGGACATTCAAAAATTATCTTCATAGGTTTTATTATCTTCTTAGCTAGGTTTTATTACAAGTGGTTCACAAATGGACACCTATAAATTGATTAATATTTTATTATTAGGTTTTACGAGTAAAGGGTTGTTTGTTTACCTCTTAATGGTTCTATTAAGAAACAACCTCTGAATCATTAAGAGGTAAATTTTGTTTGGCAAAAAAAAGGGTTGCCTCTTAATGGTTCCAAAAATCCTCTTAATGATTTTGCATCGTTACTCTCCCTTAACCATTAAGAGCGTTGATATAATTATGAACAATTAGCAAACAACCATATTTCATTTTACACTATATCATAAAAACCTCTTGATCATTCAGACCACTTAATCATTCTGCACTAAACCATTCAACAACTGCCAAACAACCCCTAAGTTGAATCGTTGCTTACTAATAGATTACATGGGGGCTCATTTCTTTCGAGTGAAAAAACTCATCACAAAACTGACATCTAGTAAATATTATAATTAAACATATTTTACTTTCAAAAAATACTACAAAAATATAAAATATAAAATATGAGAAATTAATGAATCAAAGTTTAATAAGTATAATTATATACTATAAAATATAAAGAAATGGGTCAGTTTAATTTAAAAGAAAAGGCATCGAGATTAAACGTTTTACTTAACAAGTTAAAATAACCTTTCTACTCTTTATTAGAGGAAAAGTAAACGTGCTATCTTACCTTCTAAATTTCACTTCATCTAATCTAAGATCTACTCGATATATTTTGTTGGTTTATTCTATCAGTATGCTTTAACTTTTATTCACAACTATATAATTTATTAAAAGAAATAATAACTTGATTTGATGAAATATAACTTTAGTAAAATCCAAGGTTCTAAATGACGTGAGGCGTGGCGTGGCGGCGAGGCCAAGCCTCAAGCCTTAGGAGTCACGGCGAAGCCATGGCGTTTTCAAGGCGTGACTTATGGCGTCAAATTTCTATTTCATATATAATATTATATATAAGAACATATGTTTTGTAGTGTTACTCAGTGAGTCAAAAGTAATAGGGAAGTTAACTTAGGTTGTATATATAAAAAAACTAGCAAATAAGACATTAAAAATGTAAATAAAATCAAATATCTCATTACAATAACTGAGCATTAGGCCATGGCGTGCCATGGGCTTAACGTGGCGTGACATACAAGCCTTGGTGCCATGGCAGCTGTGCGGCGAGTTTTTTATAACATTGGTAAAATCACGAAGATACTCTTCATAAATTTAAACCCAACTACAAACGAAATAAATGTATAGTTGTTCAATGACTGGACAACAAAATCTCAGCTACCAACCTTGCTTTGTACATGGTGTTTGCCCTACATCTTTTATTACGTTGATTAAGATGCCTATATACTTGCATACATGCATGGATAGATGTATGCATGTGTGTATATAACTATATATCTATATGTATATATATTATATATACAATTAATTTGTAACATACACATGTGTGCATATGCACAAGTGCATAATGCACACATGCATAAAAACCAAAAAATAACTTAATTTACTTATATGCTCCAGATCAAGGGCTACCAGGTTGTTTTCTTCAGTTTTTCATTGTTTTCAGGTTTTTACCGTCTAGAGTCGGGTTCAAACGAGAACAATACCTATTTAAAAGAACACGGGAACTAACAAAATAATTAGTGATTTTACATTAGCCCATGCAAAAAGGACTTTGGCCGCGGCTTCAGGTCCGCGTGGCTTTTTTGCACGTTAATGTAAAATCACTAATGATTTTGTTAGTTTTCGTGTTCTTTTAAATAGTTATTGTTCTCGTTTGATTCTCCATATATATATATATATATATATATATATATATATATATATAATCCACTTATTTTGTAAACTCATTTTATCCTGTGAACTTGTAAACCAAGGGTATTTAGGTCCTTTTTCCCAAATTCATAATTTTAGTAATAATTCATATTTTTAGGAAACAACCAACTTCCATAATTTTCTCAATTATCTACATCTCTCTCTCTCTCATAATCCACCGTCACCATCCCACTCCGGTGACCTCCCCTCAATTCCGGCGAGTTTCATAAACTGATTTTTCATAAACCTTTTTTTTCGAAATTTTCAAGTTTTTTAACTTTTATAAATTGTTTTTTTTCGAAATTTTCACGTTTCATAATTTCATTATTCATATAGGAAAATATATGAAACTTAAAAATTGCTTATTAATATGGGAGAAAAATAAATGAAACTTCGAAAGTACATGATTATTTCGAAATTTTCTGATAATTCATCTGGGATAAAATATATGAAACTTTAAAATCCAACAAACATATTATGAAACTGTTTATGAAATTTGAAAATTTCAAAAAAACTGTTTATGATATTTAAAAAACTTGAAAATTTCAAAAAAAAAAACGGTTTATAAAACTTAAAAAACTTGAAATTTTTGAAAAAACGGTTTATGAAATTTTAAAATTTTCGAAAAAACAGTTTATGAAATTTAAAAAACTTGAAAATTTCCAATAAACGGTTTATGAAACTTTAAAAACTTGAAAATTTCAAAAAAAATGGTTTATGAAACTAGTCGGAATTGGGGGAGGTCGCCACCAATGGGAGGAGGTCGCCGCCATTGGGAGGAGGTAGTCGGAGTGGGAGGAGGACGCCGGAATTGGATGGATAGGATGAATCGTCAGGAAGTCGTCGGAATTCGAGGGTATGAGGTTGCCGGAATTTTATGAGAGAGAGATGAGAGAGTGAGGAAGATATGGAAATTGAGATAATTAAGGAGAAGATAAACCAATATTATATAAATTCAAATCAATTATTAAATTTAAAATTTAAATTTATTCCAAAACTACCCTTTCCCTATTTTTTTAAATAAATTTAAATCCGGAAATTTCACTACCGTCGATCAAGATAATGAATGGCCTAGATTGGTTTACATAGTTTATAAAATAAAATGGGTTTACAAAAGAAGCTCCCTCTATATATATATAGGGTCAAGTTCATTTGTTAACCACATTTTTGTGTTAACTTATGAACCATTCCAAGTCATCTTGGAAATCAATGATTGAGATTGAATATTTTTTAAAAGTCTTAATAAATGTACAGTTGATGAAAAATTAGGAGTGAACTATAGTGATAAGGTTAATTTGGCAGAAAAAAAATCAATGATATTATGTCTTTATTCTCTCCCAATTAATGTTCCTTCCAAAAAAATCATAATCCCCGATTCTACCCCGATTCGTAACGTACGACCAATTTCCGGCAATCTCTCACCGATTCAACCATACATAATGTTCATGTTGAGTTCTCTGTCAATTAATTTTCCTTACAATAAAACATCCTCTACGTGCAACACATGTGTTCATACACATTGGACTGTCCGAAACCAATTTTTTTGAACTATGTATAATTCACAAGTACACGCATACATACGTGTTCACCATCAACATGAATCTGCATGCATTTGAAGGTTATTGGGTGGACTTGGTGAATATCACTTTGTATGATTGGTTTACGCAAACAATCATACCTGGATGTTTGAAGTGGTAATTGCTGGTAACTGATATGGGGACGCGGTCAATATCACTTTGTATAGGTTCATTAGTGTTCATGAATCTGCATGCATTTGATATGGGAACTCAGTCAATATCACTTTGTATAGGTTCAATAGTGTTCATGAATTTGCATACATTGGTAATGCATGATTGGTTTATGCAAACAATTGGTTTATGCAAAAAAAATCATACTTGGATGTTTGGTTCATTAGGGTCATTAGGTAATTGTTGGTAACTGATATGGGGACTCGATCAATATCACTTTGTGTAGGTTCAGTAGTGTTCATGAATCTGCACACATTGGTAATTGCATGATTGGTTTATGCAAAGAATCATATCTGGTTGCTAGATTTCGTGTTACTAGCAAGGGTTCGGTGTTAAAAACTTCACCTCTTCGTCGTGGTCGATATCTGGTTTTCGGGTTTTCGTATAAACCTATTGGGTGAGTTCCTACTATCATTTTAAAAAACTGTATACATATCAAAAGCTACCTTTTGGAACTCTTATATATCTCCATGGTTTCAGATCTAAGTTTTCTGCATTTTTTATATAACTTGAGTTTTGGGAGATTTTAGGGTTCCCGATCATTTTTGACTAAAATGATGGATTCTATCTTATTTGAAGTAAAATGATGTTTTACATGCTGATTATGTAGCTTATGCAAAAGAATGTTTATGAACTCATTTTTATGATTCTCATACTTACCAGAAGTTGAACTTGAAAAGGCATTTTGTTTATAAAATGTTTTGTATACCATATGGTTATATATGGTTGGTCACGATTGATGTTGTGACAAGTATGGACTATTACTAGTGGATCCCTAGGTTTTGAGTCGACTGATATTATTTGGAGGTTACCAAGTAAAGCGAATATAGAACTACATGTGCATTAAATTGTGAGGTTCTGGCCATTTACGAATATAGAACTACATGTGCATTAAACTGTGAGGTTCTGGCCATTTACGAATATAACTACATGTGCATTAAATTGTGAGGTTCTGGCCATTTACGAATATAGAACTACATGTGCATTAAATTGTGAGGTTCTGTAAAAAAATCAAAGCGAAGAACTACATGTGCATTAAATTGTGAGGTTCTGGAAAGAAGGTTTATGACCTTATTTAAATGGGTTTTATTCTTATCAACGGTTAACTTGGAAATGCTTGTTTGAAAGATTTCCGTTTGGATGCAAATGTTTATATCTCTTGAAATTTATAAACTGTATGTTCTCACTAGGCTTTTTAAGCCTAACACTTTTTCTCAAATGATATGTATTCAGGTTCTCGTTAGCGGCAGGTTGCCAAGGGTTTTGAGTGCCGGGACTGATCCCGAGGGTTTTTGAGATGTTTAGTATGGGATTGTTGGGCATTGTTAAGTCCCACATTTTTGGATGATTCTGGATCAACAACTTATGTAATCTAGATAGTATATGTTTAGATTGGTTTGTTGTTGGGATCCTTATCCGTATTCAGATTTTTGTAAAGGTTAAGTACAGTTCCCCTTTTTGGGAGGTTTATACCATTTGGATGATGCTTAATTGTGCAGTTTCCGCAGTTTTAAATTTACCCTGGTTTTTAGGGTGTTACAAGTTGGTATCAGAGCTCTAGTTTAAGTGATCTAGGCATGAATGTAAGATGTCTAGACTTAGACTGAGTATATTAAGCATTCATTCGTGAGTATTGGGTAAAACTACTAAGATGGGTTGGTCTTAGAGTTGACGGAAATTGTAGTTATCGAACGTTGTGGTGATGGTATCCAGAACCGTTATGTATTGTATGTTCATAATCTCACTTAGCTAATGTTATTATGAGAATATTTATACGTGATTGTGCCTGAATGACTGTTGCTATGACAATTGGTACTGTAATAGTACGTTATTTCGTGTTTATTCTCTCGACCTGTCTCTTACTCTTCTCGTAATTGTGTGGCAACCATTTTTAGGATGGTAAATACGCGCAGTCGACCGTTAGTCGATGGAGATCTGTGTGACGATAGTTCGCCCGAGCGAGATCCCGTGGTTAGGGCGGCGACCGTCATTCCTTCGGGCATGCCACCGTTACTTACTTGGGAAGTGGAGCTAGGACCAAGAGTGGTTTTGACGTCTACCAGTCACGTTGTTCAGTTAGCTAGCCCTCAAACTGATATGATGGCCAGCGTCATGCAAATGGTGACGACGACCATGGAGAAACAACAAGAGGTTTTTCTGAAAATGTTGGAAGACCGGGACGCGAGCCTCAGAAGGCATGGGGCAATGGAAGAGAATGTGCTGACTGGCGCTGGGGGATCTGGGGGCGGAGTCAGAGCTGAAGAGCACAGGGTCATTGGTGCTCCGAAAGGTGGGAAGAGTTGTTCCTACAAATCTTTTCTGGGTTGCGGACCACCAGAGTTCTCTGGTTCCAAAGACCCAGTTGCATGTGTTAAATGGATCCGAGTGGTCGAGCAGGATTTTGGCTCTTCCGAATGTGGGGATGATCAGAGGGTGCGGTTTAGTACCCAATTGCTTAGGGATACGACCCTCACTTGGTGGAATATCGTTCAATCCACCCTGTCTCCTACTGTGTTGGCTCAGTTGTCTTGGGCCGCGTTTAAAAAGAAATTGTTGGAAGAGTTCTGCAGTGAAAGGACTATGGACCGAATCGAGAAAGAGTTTCGGTCTCTCGTAAAAGGAAACCTGACGGTGAGGGAGTACACCCGTCAGTTCATGGAAAAGCTGGATTTGGTGGGGCATGTGGCCCCAACGAAAAAAGATAAGATGAAGGCCTATTTTAATGGCCTACCAGCGGACCTGTTATCTTTGGTCCACGATTCTAAAGCTTCCAATCTCCGAGAGATGGTTGAAGAAGCTCAATTTATGGAGGAGTTGTTCTTGAGAAGCAAAACTGAGAAAGCAGTGGTGGTGTCTGACAAGAGAAGATGGGAGAACAGTTTTGTACCTCCCAGGAGATCCCGACCTTTTTCCGGGAACCGAAACTTCAGCAGCCAGCAGGAAGCTAGGTGGTGTCACAAGTGTCGAACCAAGCACCACGGTAACTGTAATGCCGCTCCTCAACCTTGTTACAAGTGTGGTAAGTCTGACCACATCTCCCGTGACTGTCCGATCAGAGGACTTGTATGTTATGAGTGCAAGGCACCGGGGCACGTAAAGAGAGATTGCCCGAAGCTTGTATCGGGCAACGCACCAATAAAGAAGGAGAACCCACCTAGGGTTCCGAGTCGAGCATTCCAGATGACGGCCGAAGAGGCCAAGGCATTCGCTGATGTGGTATCGGGTACATTTCTTATAAACTCTGTACCTGCTCGTGTTTTATTCGATACGGGTGCCAGTTTCTCTTTCATATCTGAGTTGTTTCGTCAAAATATTGCTATGCCCCCTAATAGTCTTGAGGATGCGTTAGTATTAGAGATAGCTGATGGTAGTAAGGTTCTAATCCATGTAATTCTGAAGAAGTGTACTCTCGGTATCGAGGGAAGAGAATTCTCGATCGATTTGCTGCCGATGATAATCGGAGGCTTTGACGTTGTGGTCGATATGGATTGGTTGTCAGACAATCATGCCGAGATCGTGTGTTCAAAGAAGTTGATCCGACTTCCCAATCCATGTGGTGAAGTCGTTGTGATCTATGGTGAGAAAAGAAAAGGTGAAGTGGCAATAATCACAATGGCAAAGGCACGTAAGTGCTTGGTAAAAGGATGTTCATCTTTCCTAGCCTACGTGATCGACGCCAAGTTAGAAAAGTCAAAGCTAGTTGACGTGAAGATTGTGCGCGAGTTTCCAGAAGTTTTTCCTGACGACTTGCCTGGGTTACCGCCTGATCGTCAAGTAGAGTTTCAGATTGATCTTGTGCCAGGAGCAACTCCTATTGCTAGAGCTCCTTACCGATTAGCGCCTTCAGAGATGCAAGAGATGATGGCACAACTCCAAGAGCTTTTGGAGAAGGGTTTCGTCAGACCGAGCTCGTCACCTTGGGGAGCTCCTACCTATTCGTCAAGAAGAAGGATGGTACAATGAGAATGTGCATTGATTATCGTGAGTTGAACAAAGCGATAGTGAAGAACAAATATCCGCTTCCGAGAATAGACGAATTGTTCGATCAACTTCAAGGAGCGGGGTGTTTTTCCAAGATTGACTTACGTTCGGGTTACCACCAAGTGAAGGTAAGAGAAGAAGACGTTCCGAAGACAGCTTTCATAACGCGTTACGTCCATTATGAGTTTCTTGTAATGCCTTTTGGCCTAACGAACGCACCAGCGGTATTTATGGATTTGATGAATAGGGTGTGCCGACCATTCCTTGACAAGTCGGTCATCGTATTCATTGATGACATACTCGTGTACTCTAAGAGCGAGTTGGAGCACGAGCAACACCTTCGCGAAGTTCTGGATGTGCTTAGAAAAGAAAGATTGTACGCCAAATTTTCCAAGTGTGACTTTTGGCTTGAAGAGGTACAGTTTTTGGGTCATGTTGTCACCCGAGACGGAGTGAAAGTAGATCCCTCCAAGATTGAAGCTATGATGAATTGGGAGCCTCCCAAGAATCCGTCCGAGATCCGAAGTTTCTTGGGCCTGGCGGGATACTACCGGAGATTTATTCAAGACTTTTCAAAGATCGCTTCTTCCTTGACAGTTCTAACTCGGAAGAATGCGAAGTTTGATTGGACCGAAACGCAAGAGAAGGCGTTCCGGATTCTTCAAAAGAAATTATGTGAAGCTCCGATCTTGTCGTTACTTGAAGGGTCAGAAGACTTCGTGGTCTATAGCGATGCTTCGAAGATGGGTTTAGGTTGTGTGTTGATGCAGCAGTATTGTTCGCCTTGAAGCTTTGGCGACATTATCTCTATTGCACGAAGTGTACACTCTACACAGATCATAAGAGCCTGAAGTATGTATTTGATCAGAAAGAGTTGAATATGAGACAACGGTGGTGGCTCGAATTGCTTAAAGATTACGACTGTGAGTTGCTTTACCATCCCGGGAAGGCAAACGTGGTAGCCGATGTGTTAAGTCGAAAAGATTATAGCGGAAGTATTCGGGCTACCTGTTCGAGGATCGAGTTAGTATCCACCCTTGTTGAAAAGATCAAAGCATCGCAGATTGAAGCCTTGTTAGAAGAGAATCTCAAAGAGGAAGTCATGACGAAGCAACGTTTACTCTTAACGGAAGATAGCCGTGGGGTAAAACTGTTCAGCGGTCGTGTGTGGGTACCCAAGATTGGGGGTAACCGTGATCTACTACTTGAAGACGCTCACAAGTCCAAGTATTCCATTCATCCGGGAAGTACGAAGATGTACAGGGACTTGAAGCTGCACTATTGGTGGCCGGTAATGAAACTTGATGTGGCGCGTTATGTGGAGCGTTGTGTTATATGCTCCCAAGTTAAGGCCGAACATCAACGACCGTATGGGAGTCTTCAGTCTTTAGAGATTCCCGAGTGGAAGTGGGAGCATATCATCATGGATTTCGTGATGAAGTTGCCTAAAACTCTTCGAGGACACGATACCATTTGGGTGATAGTTGATAGATTGACAAAGAGCGCTCACTTCTTGGCCATGCGCGAGACATTACCGATGGACAAGCTAGCAAAACTGTACATCGATGAAGTGGTCTCGAGGCACGGTATACCATTGTCGATCGTGTCGGATCACGACAGTCGGTTCACTTCTAACTTTTGGGATGGGTTTCAGAAAGAGCTTGGTACACGAGTTAAGTTGAGTACAACTTACCATCCACAACCCGACGGGCAAAGTGAGAGAACGATCCAAACGTTGGAAGACATGTTGAGGTCTTGTGTCATCGATTTCGGGGGTAGTTGGGACTCGCACCTGCCTTTGGTGTAGTTTGCTTACAATAATAGCTACCACTCGAGTATAGGAATGGCACCTTTTGAGGCGTTGTACGGGCGAAAGTGCCGAACTCCCGTGTGTTGGCTTGAAGCGGGAGAAAAGAAGTTCTCCGGACCTGAAATCGTGCAAGAAACGACCGATAAGGTCAAGAGAATTCGTGAAAGATTGAAAGCGGTTCAGGATCGACAGAAGAGTTATGCCGACAAAAAGAGACGGCCGATGGAATTCCACGTGGGCGATCGTTAGAGCTTCATTTGGTTGCTAGATTTCGTGTTACTAGCAAGGGTTCGGTGTTAAAAACTTCACCTCTTCGTCGTGGTCGATATCTGGTTTTCGGGTTTTCGTATAAACCTATTGGGTGAGTTCCTACTATCATTTTAAAAAACTGTATACATATCAAAAGCTACCTTTTGGAACTCTTATATATCTCCATGGTTTCAGATCTAAGTTTTCTGCATTTTTTATATAACTTGAGTTTTGGGAGATTTTAAGGTTCCCGATCATTTTTTACTAAAATGATGGATTCTATCTTATTTGAAGTAAAATGATGTTTTACATGTTGATTATGTAGCTTATGCAAAAGAATGTTTATGAACTCATTTTTATGATTCTCATACTTACCAGAAGTTGAACTTGAAAAGGCATTTTGTTTATAAAATGTTTTGTATACCATATGGTTATATATGGTTGGTCACGATTGATGTTGTGACAAGTATGGACTATTACTAGTGTATCCCTAGGTTTTGAGTCGACTGATATTATTTGGAGGTTACCAAGTAAAGCGAATATAGAACTACATGTGCATTAAATTGTGAGGTTCTGGCCATTTACGAATATAGAACTACATGTGCATTAAATTGTGAGGTTCTGGCCATTTACGAATATAACTACATGTGCATTAAATTGTGAGGTTCTGGCCATTTACGAATATAGAACTACATGTGCATTAAATTGTGAGGTTCTGTAAAGAAATCAAAGCGAAGAACTACATGTGCATTAAATTGTGAGGTTCTGGAAAGAAGGTTTATGACCTTATTTAAATGGGTTTTATTCTTATCAACGGTTAACTTGGAAATGCTTGTTTGAAAGATTTCCGTTTGGATGCAAATGTTTATATCTCTTGAAATTTATAAACTGTATGTTCTCACTAGGCTTTTTAAGCCTAACACTTTTTCTCAAATGATATGTATTCAGGTTCTCGTTAGCGGCAGGTTGCCAAGGGTTTTGAGTGCCAGGACTGATCCCGAGGATTTTTGAGATGTTTAGTATGGGATTGTTGGGCATTGTTAAGTCCCACCTTTTTGGATGATTCTGGATCAACAACTTATGTAATCTGGATAGTATATGTTTAGATTGGTTTGTTGTTGGGATCCTTATCCGTATTCAGATTTTTGTAAAGGTTAAGTACAGTTCCCCTTTTTGGGAGGTTTATACCATTTGGATGATGCTTAATTGTGCAGTTTCTGTAGTTTTAAATTTACCCTAGTTTTTAGGGTGTTACAGAAAACCGTTTCCTAAAGTCAACAAGTTGAATGGGAACAGTTTCGCAAAATTTGTGTCAACAAAATGTACTTTATGGCAACGGTTTTTGAAAAAATTAACGTCACCGTATGTCATGTTTTGGTAATGGTATTAAAATATTTATGTCACCATACCATAAGCTACATTGACAGTTTTGAATAATTTACGTCGCCATATGTAATGTAGTGGTGACGGTTTTGAGTACGTTTTCATATGTCATTTTACGGTAACGGTTCTAAAAATAACTGTCACCGTATGTCATGTTTTAGTGACAATTTAAAAAAAATATATGTCACAACGGTGACGGTTTTGTATAATAAACGTCACCATATATCATGCTATAGTGACGGTTTAAATAATAAATGTCAATGTACGTCATGCTACGATTACAAATTTGTATAATAAACATCACAATATGTCATATCATGGTGACAATTTTAAGTAAAAAAACTCGAGGTACGTCATGCTACGGTGAAGGTTTTAAATAATAAATGACATCGTATGGTATGCTATAGTGACGTGTGAATAATAAAAGTCAATGTATGTCATGCTAAGGTAATTATTTTGAATAATGAACGTCTCTTATGTCATCATATGGTGACGGTTTTGAAAAATAAATGTCACCCTCTATCATGCTACAGGTGATTTTGAAATATAAATGTCACTATATATCATGGTACGTTAACAGTGTTGAATGATAAACGTCAGAGTATGTAATGTCATGGTGACAATTTTGAATGATAAATGTCACATATGTAATTTTACAGTGACTATTTTGATAAAGTTAAGTCACTCTATGTTATTACGCAGTGACAATTTTGAGAAATTTATGTCACATTATGTCAGGCTATGGTGATGATTCTGAATAACAAACGTCACTATATGTCATGCAAAGGTAACGGTTTTAAGTAATAAATGTCAATGTATGTCATAATACGATGACGGTTTTGAAATATAATTGTGATTGTGTGACATACTATGGTGACGGTGTTTAATTTTCAACACCATAGTAACTAATGTTACTGTGACAACTTTCAATGATAAACGTCGACGTTTGTTATTTTACAGTGATGGTTTTCATAAATTTATGTTACCGTATGTCATGGAGTGACGGTTTTGAGAAATTTACGTCACTGTATATCATGTTATGGTGATGTTTTTGAACAACAAATGTCACCATATGTCGTGCTAAGGTTATGTTTTTTTAATAATAAACGTCACTGTGTGTTATAATCTGATGACAATTTTAAAATATAAACATCATTGTATGTCAACCACAGACGAATCTAAAAAAAACATCATAGTAGGTCATGTTGTGGTGAAGGTTTTGAAAAATTAACGTCATCATACGTCATAGTACAGTGACGGTGTTGAATGATACACGTCACGATATGTAATGTTACGATGATAGTTTTGAATGATAAATGTCATTGTATGTCATTTTACGGTGACAGTTTTGATAAAGTTACGTCATCGTATATGTCATAATGCGGTGACGGTTTTTAGAGATTTACGTCACTATATGTCATGATACAGTGACGGTTTTGAGAAATCGACATCAACATTTGTTATGATAAAGTGACGGTTGAGGAATTTATGTTGTCGTATGTCATGATACGGTAAAGGTTTTGAGAAATTTCTGTCATCGTATATCATATGTAGTAGTGGTGGGCACAAACTGGTTAAAAAAACCTGGTCAGTCCAAGCCTTGGGTTCACATAATGGAAACAATTTTTCAATTCTCTATTTTTGGTACATAATTTTAATGTTTGTAACATATTTTTTGTCGACAAAAAAGAAAAAAAAAATTGACCTAGAACCAGTCCTGCCTAGTCTGCCAAAAAGCCCAACATGGTTTTTGCCCGGTTCGGATAAATATAGCCCTCGAACGTGTTAATTGAAAGAAATTTAAAATTGATTATATATATATATATATATATATGGTTTTTAAAATTGTTGTATTTGTTTTTGATATTTAGATATATTAAATAATAATTAAAAAAATAATTGATATAGTTAATAACATTTATAAATAATTAATAATTATTATTAATATCTATTATATAATTAAAATTAATTAATATTTTATAATTAAAATTTATTAATATTTTATAATTAAAATTTATTAATAATTTTTAATTACAATAAATTAATCATATATGAACGTCTTCGTTCACGAGTCTTGTCTTCAGTGATTACATTTAACAGAATACATTAGAGATCATCAGCGATACTGAACAAACTCAGTATGTAATCGTTGATGGTGAAACACTAATACATACATATATTAAATGTAATTATCACTAAGTATTTCAAATGATCATTATCAAATCACTGAGAGATTTTGGATCGAACAGTTTTATCGTGATTTAAATGGTTCTATTGTGATTTAAATGGTTTCATTGAGCCTTAATGGATTTATTGGGCTTTAAAGGGTTATATTGTTCTTTAAAGGTTTGCAAGAAAAAGTAATATTCCAAGAGCAAACCTGAATTCTACAAGGTAGACTAGTCAGAAAAATACAAGTACAAGTATGAGAAGAAGAAGGATATGAGAGAAAAGATGAGAAGAAAGATGAGAAGGTAGATGTTCAGAATGTCAGATGTTTTAACTGCGGAAAGCCAGGGCATTTTTCAAAAGACTGCCAGTTCAAGAAGGTAAAAAAATCTGAGTACTATGCAAGGAAATCTCTGTTGGTGAAGAAGCAAGAAGAATGTAAGTTGATCATGGCTGAAGAGGAAAATTGGCTAGATGACACTTCTGATGAAGAGGAAGCTCATTTCACTGAACTGCATTACAACTTTATGGCCAAGCTAAATGAGGAGCCTAAAACCATAGAGGAAAGTAACTCAGATTCTGAATCCGAGGTAAATCACAACTCTGACAATTCTGATGAAGTTCAAAGTTTGGTTTCTCAAATTGAATTTATGAAAAATGAATTTGAAGTTTTGAAAGAACATATTAATGATGAATGACAATCAATGATGAATTTCAGAGATGAAAATGCATTGTCGAAAGTTGTTATTGAGGACAAAGAAAATGAGAAAGTTCAGTTGAGAAAAGAAAAGGCTGAATTAAGTGCCAAAATTTCTGAACTTCAAAAAGATTTGATTAACATGAATTCTGAAAGAGGCGAATACAAAAGTAAGTTTGAAGTTTGTTTTGAAGAAAGAAATAGTGCCTATTGTAAAATTAAGCAGCATGAGGATTTAAATTTTAAAAGAGGTCAGACTGAATAGACTTTGAATATTTTGACCAACAAAACCTAAGATGTTAGATTCTATAATCCAAAATTGGGTTTGGGGTTATCAGGAAATAACACTATGAAAAGTTCTCCTGATTACTTGTATAATTTTGACAAAATAGGGCCAAATTCTCAAAAGATTCTAGATATTCGAGAAACGTTTATTAAAGCTGGAACTCCGATATTTGAAACTTCTGAAAAAGAAAAAGAAAAGCTAGATGAAGATTTATCTGATGATAGTACTGATTCACAAAAATCAATTTTTAAATCAGTGGGATTTAAATATGATGATTTAAACACAAGCTATAAGAGTAGAAAGCTTGAGTTTGTTGAGTTTGAATTATTGTTTTCCACAGCAAGTACATTTGTTGAATCAATATTTGAAGATAAGGATAATACTGAAACCAAATGTAAGTATGATGACTATGAGTCTGATTCTGATAATTGTGACCAGGATATTAAATATGAATCTACTTCTTCTGATTCTGATAAGAAGTGTAAGATAGAAGGTTCTACTACTGTGGAGGAATATGAGAAAAGTCTAAATTCATCAACAAAATGTCTGAAGAAATGAATTGATGAATGCTTCAGATTCTGAACCTGATTTTCAAAAGTCTGAGTTAAACTCTGAGACTGACAAAACTTCTGATTTGCAAAAAGAACTCTCTAATTTAAAGAAGCTTCTTGAAGAAGTTGAAGATGAAAAGTTTGATTTTCAATTTAAACTTGAAAAGTCTTTAAATGAAAACCAAGAGATATGTAAAAAGATTTCAGAGTTAGAGAGTTTGAATTTTAAAAGAAATTTATCTGATCAGAAAGGTTTTGAAAGTCAAAAATGGAATGTTCATTCCAATCCAGAGTTTGTATCTCTAGCAGAACCCTCAGTTGTTTTTATTGAAAAGATTGAAAAATAGCAAAGTATTTTTCAAGTGGGAGAAACTTCAGGTACTAAAAATGTTAATTCATCTTCTAAGATTTCTGCTAATTCTATTTCTTGTAGTGTTTCGGTGTGTCCCACAATAATAGTTCTAATCAAGATCAACAACAAGAAATTCAATCCAAATTGTCATATATCATTAACTGTCAAATTCACAGTTTACAAGTTCACTCTCAGTATGCTATCTCTCTCTGAGATTCACTCTAGATGCGTATATTCAAAGATACCACACTACTTGCTTACACACTGTTAGATAACATATTTGTTGGATTCAAGATCATAAAGATTGAAGATCAAAAGTCAAGAAGTCAAAGGCTAAAAGTCAACTCTCACTTAAAGTCAAAGTCTTTTGTTAATAAATTCAAAGTCAATGTAATTGTATTTTGTTTCTTTGTATTTGTTGTGGGTATAAATACCTTTGATGTCTTTGTTTGAATTCAGTTGTAAGCGTGTATGTAAGTGAGTAGATTTCAGATTGTAGAGAGAGAGCTTATGAGAGAAGAAGTCATTGTATATCATTCTAGAGAGAGAATGTAGTGAGAGAAAGTTGTAAGATTGTAATTTGAATTCATCAATGACATATGAATTTCTCATCTTGATTGTTTGTGATCAATTAGAACTTGAATATTGGGAATAACACACACACACATACAAAGACAAAGGAAAAACTATTTATACTACAGACAATTACAAAGGAATTTAAATCAAAAACTAGTTGACTTTATTTTGACTTTTGAGCTTTGACTTTGACTTTGCTTGAGAGGATTTGACTTGAACTTTGACTTTTATCCTTGGATGATCTTGGATAAAATATTTATTCTCTAACAATATCCCCCTTTGGATTGAAGATCATCTCCAAAAAGATATGCATTGAAACTCCCTTTTAGATTCTGAATAAATTTCAGCATCAAAGAACAATCTTCCCCTTTCGGATAAACTTGTACTTCTCTTCAAATGAATTTCATCTTTAAAGCACGTTCTCCCCTTTTCAAGAACATTCTCCCTCTTTCAGTTTATGACAAATAACTTTCCTTTGAAAGTCAATCTACCCCTTTGAGTAAATTTATTAAAAAACAATCTGTCTTTTCTTTGAATTGCCTTTAGACCTTCTGTAATCTCCTCCAAAGTCTGTGAATATCTTTTGCAATAATCTTTAACAATCTCCCCCGTGGTAATAAAACCTCTTCCAGACCTCATAAAATAAATTATCTTTAGATTTAGTTCACTTTTCCTCAGCAATCAAACTTCAAAGAAAATTTCAAAAAATATCAGTAAACTTTCCAAAGTCTTTGAACTTTCACATTCAAATCTTGTACAATCTTCCCATAACAAATACTGGTTGTTCTCCAAACCAAATTTCTTGAAATAACTTATCCATCATATTCTGAATTTGACCTTTGACATAACTTTCATTTCTTGAAATTAGTTCTCCCATATATCATTTCTTGACTATCTCTCCCATATTAACATTTCTTGATCATATCTCCCCCTTTTTGATGACGTAGAGCATTGAAATCATCAAAACTTCTTCAAGAAATGTCATCATTTTCTGACCATGATCTATCCATATGAACCTCTGAACATCCGTCAATTCATAATATATTCATCTGAATCTTTTCAAATTCAGACAAATAAAAATGTAATCCTGAATCAACAAATGAATCAGTTAATATGCCTGTAAGTAACACAAAGTCACTTAGTACAACGAATGTACTGTACAAGGAGTTTTATTGATGTTCACTCCCTAGGTCTTCTATTTAATCATCGAATAACACAAGATTATTTTATGAACGTTCCGACAGAAAAACGAATTTTCTGTGTGTTTGTGCTTGTGTATGAAAGAATTTAAAACATGAATGTTTATAAGGCTCAAAATGTGTAAACCATTGAGACAACAACAATATTACACGGACTCAATTGTGCATGATCGAAGTGCGAAGGTGGGGCAACTTTCCTTCTTTTTCAATATCCACATCTTCCGAATGAAGATAAGATAGATTATGTGCTGCATCCCCAAGAAAAAATTGAAACATCTCTTTGTTAAAAACAAAATGAGTACCTGGTGGGGTTTAAAATAAGAGTTGGCAGGGGCTAGTTGCCTGTTTCAATGAAGTTCACGAAAGAATTGTGAAACAAAAGTAATATGACTGCCCGATTCAGAAAAAGTTGGTGCAGAGTTTGATATTTTGTTACTCTGATCTCTTACCCTCTTTCTTTTGAACATTGAGCTCACTTCTAACCAATTTCTCTTTTCATTTTATCTCAACACACACCTACACTCGGATATTGACCACTCGCCTCTCGATCACACTCAAGGATAACTTCATAGGTAGGAAACACTAGTTATCGTGAATCCATAGAAGTTCAATTAAGCGCACACAATTCCCATGTATTTAGTTCTAAAAGAAAAATGTTGCTCAATTGGTTTAACTTCAACAGTTAATGTACATAATGAAATACATGTTAGATATATATATATATATATATATATATATATATATATATATATATATGCTCAGCAAGATAATCATGAAGATTTGAGCATTTTAATAATGAAAGAATTTCTCAAAACAAGGATATTGAATGAATAAAATGAATACAAATTGTTTGTTTGAGAATCTGACAATGTATGGAAAAGATCAAATATGTATGATTTATCAATAAAAGCTTAGGTCATGCAAAATTGGATGTTGTCTATAAGAACAATTATAGACATTCTTGAAAAAAAACGTTTTGAAAGAATTAACGCTCAACAAACTTTGAATTTCAAACGGGGTGTCTTAGCATCGAAAATAATTTCAATTTTGAGACATGGTAAGAACATAGTCAACAAAAGTACTAAACCGGTGTGTATGAATACTTGACAGTATATGGAAAAGATAATACACAAGTATTAATCTTTGAAAACACGCGGTTAGTTAATCATGAAAGTTCATAAAAATGAAAACATTTAAAATCACACTTCAAAATTCATGAAATCTGTTTAAGAATCGAGAAGTGGTTTGAACGTTTAAGAAAAAATGTTTTCATGTTTGAAAGTTGTCCTTCTTTCAAACATAATGAGATTAAGATTAGAATGTGCCTTACGCTCATCATTAATCTCATAAAGTCAGCTCCAAAATCATGATTGATATGATCATGTAAGCTCCCCCTCAAAATCTGCAAATAGTCAAAGAATAAAGTCTTATTGAAACAAAACATTTATTGAAAAACTAAAGACATAAAAGCAGTAAAACTTGTTAAGAACGAGTTCTGATCAGATGTAATCAG
The DNA here is from genome assembly GCA_954870635.1 of Arctium minus. Lineage (NCBI taxonomy): Eukaryota > Viridiplantae > Streptophyta > Magnoliopsida > Asterales > Asteraceae > Arctium > Arctium minus. The sequence continues at coordinate 112,469,597 of OX941080.1, read as the reverse complement.
AAGTCAATGTCCTTACTCCCCCTGAACATATGCATCACAAAATATGTAAGTGAAAAATATATGCAAGAAAATTTATAACTCTCCCTAGAATGTAGATCAATTACACTTTATCTCACTCTCCCTGAAAACATGAACGAAACATTTCAGTGCAGATATCCTTCAGATTAAAAATAAAGAAATGAAGAAAAATAACGAAAATAAACTGTACTAGGTAACTACATATTATGTTTTGAGGTTTAACATGCCAAGTTTCGAAATGAAAAAAATAAATCTCTTTTCATCTAAAGGCTTGGTAAACAAATCTGCAAGTTGATAATCTGTGTTTACAAAGTAAAGTTCAATTGTACATTTTTCGACATTATCTTTGATAAAATGATATCTCACATAAATATGTTTAGTCTTCGTGTGCTGAACAGGATTAGCTGATATTGCGATGGTGCTCTTCGAATCACAATATATAGGAATTTTTTTGAACTGGAAACCATAGTCTCGAAGTTGTGTCCTCATCTACAATACTTGAGAGCAGCAACTGGCAGCAGCTACATACTCTGGCTCAAAAGTTGAAGTGGAAACACAAAGTTGTTTCTTTGATGCCCAACTTACGAGCTTGTCTCCAAGAAATTGAATGTGACCCGATGTGCTTTTCCTATCTAGCATACAACCTGCATGATCTGCATCTAAATACGCTGTTAGCTCAAAACCTGTATCTTTAGGATACCACAAACCAAGATTTGCAGTTTCCTTCAGAAATCTAAATATCCGCTTTACAACGGACATATGGGATTCTTTAGGCGAAGCTTCATATCTAGCACATAAGCATGTAGAAAACATAATATTTGGCCGACTAGCCGTCAAGTACATTAAAGAACCAATCATTCCTCTATAGGTTCTAACATCAACAGCTTTTCCCGAAAGACCAGCTCCGATTTTAGTTCCTGGTGCCATCGGGGTTGAAATTGGAGTACAATTTGACATATTAAATTTCTTTAAAATGTCAGAAATATACTTCGCTTGATTTATAAAAATCCCCGTGGAAAATTGTCTAACTTCTAATCCAAGAAAGAAGTTCATCTCTCCCATCATACTCATTTGAAAACGTGACACCATGAGGTTAGAAAAATTCTTACAATACTTTGGATTAGTTGAACCAAATATAATATCGTCCACATATATTTGAATTAAAATGATATCAGCTTTCTCCCTTTTTGTGAATAAAGTGGTGTCGATTTTACCTTTGGAAAACCCAGACTTGACAAGGAATTTGGATAACACGTCATACCAGGCTCGAGGGGCTTGTTTGAGTTCGTAAAGTGCTTTGTCTAGAATATAGACATGATCTGGTTTGTCTACACTTACGAATCCTTCAGGTTGAGAAATGTACACCTCTTCTTTTAGCAATCCATTCAGAAAGACTGTCTTGACATCCATCTAATTGACCGTAAAATTCTTGTCCTCAGTGTACGCTAGGAACATCCTAATTGCTTCAATACGTGCAACTGGTGCATACGTCTCATCATAACCAATGCCTTCCTCTTGTCTGTATCCCTTGGCTACAAGTCTTGCTTTGTTTCGAATAACAACACCATCTTCATCCTTTTTATTTTTGAAACCCCACTTGGTGCCAATGATTGTTTTACCTTCAAGTCGGGGCACCAATCGCCAGACTTTAAGCGCTTCAAATTGGTTGAGCTCTTCTTGCATGGTTGTAACCTAATCTGGATCACGAAGAGCTTCTGAAACTTTTGTCGGTTCTATTTTGCTTAGGAATGAATCAAACAAACATTCATTTGCTGTTGCAGACCAAGTTTGCATCGGCTTTGGCAGATCTCCAATAATTTGATAAATCGGGTGCTATTTGGTTCACTTGTATACATGAGGGAGTCGATTAGATGCAGATTAATCATGTTGATCATCTAAGTATTCAGTATTTTCTTCATGTTGGGGTTCAGTTGAAGTAATCGGTGCAGAAATTTATGTGGATTGGATATTTGATGTCTATTTAGTAGGCATTACCGTACATCCAACTGAATGTTTAACTTCTGGCTCTATAGGTTCATTTGAAACTTCAACTGAGTGAGTAGGTGTTTGAACTGGAGTTTCTTCTTGAATCCAGGAATTTGATTCAGTCGAGACATCTGAAGTGATTGGATGATGGCTACTTGAATCTTCAGATCTGTCAATCACAACAGGTTTAGTCACTTTAGAACCAAGAAACTCATCATAAAAATGTTTAAAAAAGAAATATAATTCTGTCAAATGAGATGTTGACGTTGACGCTTTATCAGAATTAGAAACTTTAACTACAGGTTCTGGACTGATTTGTCCAGAAGCTAAAACTCCTGTTATAACGGGTTCTAAGAAGTTAAACCTTGAGTGATCGAAGACTGAGGAGTCAAAATATATGAGTGTGGGTGTGATGAGGTAAAATGATAAGAGAGTTTGGTTAGAAGTGAGCTCAATGAGAAAAAGAAAGAGGGTGTGAGAACAGAGTAAAAGACTATCAAACTCTGCACCAACTTTTTCTAAGTCGGGCAGCCACATTGCTGGTGTTTCACAATTCTTCGTGAACATCATTGAAACAAGCAACTAGACCATGCCAACTCTTGATAAAAACCCCACCAGCTACTCATTTTCTTCTCAACAAGAAGATGTTTCATATTTTAAAGGGGACACAACACATAATCTATCTGGTTTTCATTTCGAAAATTTGGATATTGAAAAAGAAGGAAGTTTGCCCCACCTTCGCACTTTGATCATGCACAATTGAGTCTGTGTTTAACTGTTGTTGTCTCAATGGTTTACACAATTTTGAGCCTAATAAAAGCAATCATCTATGCTTAATTCTTTCAAACACACGCACGAACACACATAGAATTTGTTTTTCTGTCTAAATGTTCATAGAATAAACTTGTGTTATTCGATGATTGAATGGAAGACCAGGGGGAGTGAACATCAAAAAGCTCCTTTCCAATGTGTATTCGTTACACACAGTGACTTAGTGTTGCTAACAGACATTTTAACTGATTCATTTGTTGATTCAGGTGTTACACTCATCTTTTGCAAAGATTCAGATGAATATTTTTTTGGATTGACGAATAATCAGAGGCTCAGTATAGAAAGATCAGTGGTCAGATCAGATTGGTAAATGAATTTTCTTGTGAAAGTTTTGATGATTTCAGTGCTTTATCATCAAAAAAGGGGAGAAGCGTTCAAGAAATGTTTGAGTCAGAGATGAACTTGGGAGAAGTTATTTGGCAAGAAATGTTGACTGAAGTAGAGTTTGAAACAATTTTGGATTTGATAAAGAAAAGTTGGAACTTAAAGGAGAAATTTGTGTCAAGACAGTTATTTTGAAGAAAGTTTGTTGAAAGTTGAAAGAACAAATTCAAAGAATTCCGAAAGCAAGCAGATTTTACTGAAATTTTCTTTGAAGACAATTTGCTGAAGCAAACTGAGTTGAATCTGAAGATAATTTCTTTCTGTTGTCTGAAATAGGTTTTTACAATCTTGGGAAGATAGTTACTATTTTTGAAGACAAACTTTGGAGAGATTACAAAAGTTTTTGAAGACAGATTTATCAAAGAAAGGGGAGATTGCTCAAATGATTATTTTTCTGAAGATAATTCTTGTTGAAAGAATTCTACAAGGAGGAGATTGTAATTTTTGTGCTTAAAGGGGAGAATGAATTGCAAAATCTTTTAAAGATGATCTTGAATCCAAAGGGGGAGATTGTTAGAGCATATATTTGTTGGATACAAGATCATGAAGTTTGAAGACTGAAGGTCAAGCAAGTCAAAGCTCAAGTCAACTCTCAAAGCAAAGTCAAAGTCAATTTGTAATAATTATCAAAGTCAAAGTCAATGTCAATGTAATGTGTTTTTGTAATTGTGTTGTGCGCGTGTGTCTTATATAGACATATGACTAGTTAGAATAGTTGTTAGTTGTTGCAAGTTAGAAGTTGGGGAGTTTTTGAATTGTACGCAGAAAGTGGTCTAGAGAGAGAAAGTTTCATAAAGAGCATTGTATACGAAATCTTTCATTGGAATCAAATAACAGGTTGAGTAATTGATTGTGATCATCTTGTTTGTGATTTCTTTGTGATTAGAACTTGATAATTTGGGACATATTAATTGGTATCAGAGCAGAGTTCATGTGAAATTGATCAAGAAATGGAGTCGCACTGTGTTTTCTGAGTTTAGATCGAATTTCAAATTTTTCTGAGTTTTTGTGAGTCTAATTGATTAGATTGAGTTCGTAGAATGTATTAGAACAATCTTGTATAGGTGAATTGAATTCTTGCACTGTAATTTTGGTTAATTCTTTGATTTTACGATTTTTGAGTTCACGAGTTCGAATGCACAATAATTGAATCGATATGTACATTTGAGTGATTTTTGTTGAAATTCTTTGATTGTAATCGATTCTATACGTTTTGGTGATCAAATTGTCGAAGTTACAGATCGAAATTCGAAGATTTCATTGGTTTTTGAGCCAATCAGAGTTATTTTCTATCGAGATCTCAAGAGCTCGCATAGACATCAAGAACTTGCACCAAGAACTCGCAGATCACTAGTTTTTCGCATAAATTCTTGTCGGAAAATTTTCAAGTGTAGAATTCGCATGTGTGTGATATGCGAAATGTGGTGAATTCGCATATGTGTGTGATAAGGAATCTTAAGAATTCGTACAAGTCTATGTGCGAAATGTCAGAATTCGCATAATCCCTTTATACGAAAACTTTTTGTGAAAATTTGTTCAAGGCAAGAATTCATATAAGTATTATATTCGAAAAGTGAAGAATTCTCATATCGTATCATACGAATTCTTAGAATTCACATCAGAGAGATATACGAATTCCTTAGAATTCGTATAAGAAGTTTTAAATTTCTTCAAGTCCAGAATTCGCATAATTCAGTTGTGCGAATTATGTTGCATGCGAATTCGGATATTGTACTTGTGTGCGAATTCTGAAGATAGTGTGTGTAGTGTGCGAATTCTTGGCCATTTTTGATTGTGTGCAAATTCTGTGTGCGAATTTCTTGTCTCTCAGTGTATTGTGTGAATTCCATACTTGAGAAAATTTTAGAAATCTTATATTCTGAATTTTCTGAGTTTTTCTATATTTTGTGATTTCACTTGGACTAACGATCATTTTCAAGTTCTTATTGTACACTTTTGTAACAGGATGACTTCAAGAGAAGCACTCGCTATTGGAACTGATGTGAACCTCTGGTATTATTCAAAGGAGAGTATTATTCAAAGGAGAGTACAAGCAGTGGAAGGATCGCTTCCTATATTTTATCGATCGCAATGACTTGGGAGACTACATCAGGCTATCTCTGAAGGAAGGAGTCTTTAAACCTCCACCAAAGATCTTCTCTAATGAGGGAGAGAATAAGGAAGAGATTGTAAACAAGGAATACCCATTGCCTTTGGAAGAATATACTGATGAGCAGAGAAGAAGAGTCAAAGTTGATAGATTGGCTTGATCATTCATACTATAAGGGATTCCGAATGAGATCTATGTCAAAATTGATAGTTACAATGCCACGGGCAAGGAGATGTGGGATCCTCTAGAAAAGATGATGCTAGGATCCAAGATCGGCAACCAACTCAAAGTCTCTAACTGCTTAAACAACTACGAGGAATTCAAGGCTAAGGAGGGTGAATCTCTTGAGGATACTTATGACAGATTTCTGACTCTGTTGAACGAGCTTAGCAAGAATAAAGTCAGGAAGTAGATGAAGTAGATGAATGATCTGAATGAGATTCCACTTCATGAGGTGTACGAGACTTTGAGACAAAACAATGAAGAGGTAGAGGATATCAAAGATGAAAAGAAGAAGGCCGAGAAAGTGGTTGTTGATCCAGTTGCTCTGGTGGTGAAGAAGAAATCAGTAAGTTTAAAGAAGAAGAAGAAAGTGGTAGTTTCTGAATCTGAGGAGGTAGATAGTGAAGAAAATTCTGACTCTGATGACTGTGAGAATCTGAAGCAGGCTATGCTGTTACTGACAAAAGCCTTTCAAAGGAAATTTTACAAGAAACCTAGCTCGAATAGTCAGAGGTATTCTTTCAGTTGAAGAAACTATGAACATAAAGAGAGAATTGAAGGAAAAAGAATGGAAGAGAAAAGGCCGAAGAGAAGAGATACAGATCAAAAGAGAAGAAAGAGCTAGAACCAACAAAGTGCTATAACTGCGGAAAGCTCGGACACTTTGCTAAGGATTTTCGAAAGCCTAAGGTCCGAAACTCCGAATACTACAAGAATAAGATGCTCTTGGCCATGCAGCAAGAGGCTGGAAAGGCTCTTATGGCTGAAGATGAGTATTGGCTCGATCATTCTGATGAAGAAGAAGAGAAAGAAGAGAAAGCTCACTTGTTCTTTATGGGCAAAGAAGAGACTGAACCCGAAGTTGATTCTGACTGTGAGGAAAACGAAGAGGTATGTGATATTTTTGAATCAGATTTTCTCAAAGAAATGCAAGTCATGATGGTTAAACTCCAGGAATGAGAGTCTAAACTTAAGCGTGAGAAAGGTATCAATAAAGATAAAAACCAATCAATACTGAAACTCAGCAAGGATATTCTTGAGAAGAACGTATTGATTGAGGCCTTGCATAAAAACATTGATACCAGCGCGAAAGAAAAGACTATAATTCACAATGAATTATCTGAAACTACTTCCAAATTCAGAATGTGTGAGTTTGAAGTAAAAGAGGTTGCGAAAAAGTATTCTTCTTTAAAGAAAGAAAACAAGTCTTTAACTGATAAAGTGAAGGTTGTGGATGAAAAACTTTACACTTTAGGTCAAACTGAATAGACGATTCACCTAAATAAACCAAAAGAGAGTAGTGAGTGTTGGGTTCTTGGTTACGAGAACCCACACTACCTCAAAAAGGGTATTTCTAAAGTGCCTGCGCTTTATGATTTTGGATTTTTAAAACTGGCACCACAATACCCCGAACTCAAAGTTAAGTGGACTAAAATGTCTGACGAGGGTGAAGCTAAGGAAAAAGAGAAAAGGAAGAACAAAACTAAAATGCAACTTCCATTTCGTTATGAGAAGTTGAACTCTAGTTATAGTTCTGATAAATCAAAATTTCTGTCTAATGACTATTTTGAAAGCTATTCTTCAAAGGAGTTGGAGGCTAAGCCTATTGAGGGCAAAATTTATGTACCTCCTCTCATGTTAGAAAGTAAAATTTCTGAACTCGAGAATACTCTGATAGCAGAAAGGATTTTGATTAATCTATAACAAACTATGTTTTTTGCTGTGCTTCGAAATTCTGATTTTTCTAAAACTTCCAAAGCTTCAAAATCTGATGATATTTCTGATTTACTTGATGAAGAGTTTGATTTTCTTAACTCTGAAGGTGATTGAGATGACTGTGTTGGTCAATTTGATTTTAATGCTAAACTTCCTGATCATTCACAGTTTGTTATAAACTATTTTGGATTACCCAGTGTGTTCGAGAATGGTGAAACATCAACGAAAGTTGATGTACCAGTTTCTGTGAATACCATGAATGCTAAAGGTAAGAAGAAGAAATCTAGGCATTCACATAAACAGACAACCACTGGTAAGCCACAGAAAAAGCAATCTTTCAAATTTCACCGTTCTAACTCTAAAGTTTCAAATGTTTCAGATGTGAGTAAGAGAAAATTTGGAGTGAGATCAGAATGGCTACCAAAGAAGAAGATTGATGAGATTGCGAAATCATATTCTGATCTTGATTGTAATAGAGGAACTACTAGTAAAACTGATGTAGTTGAGAATGGTGCTTTCAATAAACAAAAACTTGTAACTTCTTACAAGAAATATTCAATAAAGCAATTATTCCAATTATCTCCGTCTGTTAGAAAGTTTTCTACTTATAATAGAAATGATTTTGCTTCTCGACAATATTCTGATGTTTGGTTTGGCACAAATCATGTCTATTCTTATCATTCTCATGATTAAAATGCTTTTCAAAAGATCAAAGGGCCTATAAACAAATGGATGCCAAAATCTTGCACTAACACTGTAAGACCCATCTATAAATGGGTACCTAAATCTCTTGTTTCGTGATTTCTCCTATGTAGACCCATCATATGTGGTACTTGGATTCTGGTTGCTCCAAGAATATGACCGGGCAAAAAGATTTATTATCTAATTATACAGAGAAATACTGCGAAATAGTTCGATTCGGAAATGACTAGTTTTCACCAATTTTGGGCTATGGTGATGTGATTCAAGACAACGTAACGATTATGAAGGTGAACTACGTGGAAGAATTAGGACATAACCTGTTCAGCATTGGAAAGTTCTGTGACAAAGACCTAGAGGTTAATTTCAAGGCCAAGAGATGTTCTGTGCGTACTGAAGACGGTAAAGAACTCTTGGTCGGCACACGAAAGTGTAACCTCTACACGATTAATTTGTCAAAAGTCAAGACTGACAATGATGTTTGTCTACTGTCAAAAGCCTCGCTGCAACAAAGTTGGGTATGGCATCGAAGGCTTTCTCACCTGAATTTTCGTTACATCAACAAACTGGTCACGAGAAATTTTGTAAAAGGACTTCTAGCACTCAAATACGTTAAAGAACATCTCTGTGCAGCGTGTGAGAAAGGTAAGATGAAGAGAGTCGCTCATAAGCCGAAACCTGAGCCAAGTACAAGTTCATCCTTGGAACTTCTACATATGGATCTCTGCGGTCCTATGGGTACACAAAGCATAAACGGCAAAAAGTACGTTCTAGTGATTGTAGACGATTACTCGCGGTACACTTGGGTCAAATTTCTGAGAACAAAAGATGAGACATCTGATGTCATCATCACATTTTTTATTATCTCGAATCGGTCGGGATAACACATCAGTATTCTGCTACCAGAACGCCTGAACAGAACGGAGTTGTAGAGAGACGTAACAGAACGCTAGTCAAGGACGCTCGAACTATGCTGAGTCAATTGGATCTACCTCTATTTCTATGGGCTGAAGCTGTATCGACTGCCTGCTACACGCAAAATCGTTCTATAATCCACCGCTGGTTTAGTAAAATGCCATATGCTTTAATCAATAATCGTACACCTAGCATTAAACATTTCCATATTTTTGGTTGCAGATGCTTTGTACTAAATGACAAGGAGAACTTAAACAAGTTCAGTCCGAAGGCAGACGAAGGCAGACGAAGGCATCTTTATCGGCTACTCTCAAGCGTCTGCAGCTTACAGAGTGTACTTGAAGAAGTCAAAGATAGTAGTTGAGAGCGTCGACGTTACATTTGATGAGGAGATGGCTTCTGTTCAAGACTGTTCAAAACCCGTTATCACTGGCGTACTAGCTTCTGGGCAGGTCAGTCCAGAACCTGTGCCAACTGATAAGAAATCAGATGAAGCGTCATCGTCTAATTCTTATTTATCTGATTTAGATTTATTGTTTGAATTGTTTTATGATTAATTTCTTGGAACTAAAGTGATTAAACCTATTGTGGTTGACAGATTGGACGATTCACCGAATAATCATCCAACTACTTCAGAGATATCTAGTGAATCCAATTCCCCGATTCGGCAAGAGATTCCAATTCAAATGCCTACTCCAAAGTTGAAGTTGTGAACATTCATGAAGAGCCAAAAGTTGCTGAATCAGTTAGATGCATTGTAAGGACTACTCAACAGACATAAAATGTCCAACCAACTGAAGCTTCTGCACAAAACACTTCAACTACACCCTTACCAAATAATGAACAAACTGATGAAGCTGAAAGTGGATTTTTAGATGAAAATCATGATAAATCTATATCTAATCCACTCCCTCATTAACATAGGTGGACCAAAGAGCACCCGATACATTAGATCATAGGAGATCCATCTAAACCGGTGCAAACTAGGTCTGCTACTTTAAACATGTGTATGCATGACTCATTTCTGCAGGAAGGTAGAGCCAACACGAGTATCTGAAGCTCTAGCCGACTCAGACTGGGTATCTGCGTTGCAAGAAGAGCTAAATCAGTTCGAAGCATTAAAAGTCTGGAGACTAGTGCCTAAGCCTGAAGGTAAAACTATTATTGGCACAAAATGGGTGTTCGAAAACAAGAAAGACGAAGATGGCATCGTTATCAGAAACAAAGAAAGACTAGTGGCTAAAGGATATAGGCAAGAGGAAGGTATTGACTATGACGAGACTTATTCTCCAGTGGCGCGCATCGAGGCTATAAGGATGTTTCTTGCATATGCTGCCCACAAGAACTTCACCGTCTATCAAATGAACGTGAAGACTGCCTTTCTCAATGGCATCTTAAAGGAGGAAGTCTACGTCTCTCAACCTGAAGGCTTTGTCAATCCAGAGAAACCGAATCATGTATACATTCTGGACAAAGCTCTTTACGGTCTGAAGCAAGCCCGTCGAGCCTGGTATGAAGTATTGTTTATCAAAAAGGAAAAAGCCGATATCATTTTAATTCTGATTTATGTAGATGACATCATATTTGGCTCAACAAATCCAAAATACTATAAGAATTTTTCTAACCTCATGGTGTCTAGATTTCAGATGAGTATGATGGGAGAAATGAATTTCTTTCTCGGATTACAAGTCAAACAATTTTCAACTGGGATTTTTATTAATCAATCAAAATACATTTTTGATATTCTTAGAAAATTTAAAATGGAAAATTGTACAACTATTGGGACCACGATGGCACCTGGAACTAAGATTGGCACTGATCCTTCGGGAAAAGTTGTCGATTTTAGAACCTACCGAGGGATGATTGGTTCTTTAATGTATTTGACATCTAGTAGGCCATATATAATGTTCTCTACATATCTATGTGCTCGATATCAGGCTTCTCTAAAAGAATCCCATTTGTCTGCGGTTAAACGAATTTTTAGATATCTGAAGGGCACTGCAGATCTTGGTGTGTGGTATCCTAAGGATACAGGTTTTGAACTGATAACATATTCAGATGCAAACCATGCAGGTTGTAGGCTTGACAGGAAAAGTATGTCGGGTCATATACAATATCTGGGCGATAAACTCGTGAGTTGGGCTTCAAAGAAACAACTCTATGTATCCACATCAACAGCCGAGGCAGAGTACGTCGCTGCGGCGAGCTGCTGTTCTCAAGTATTGTGGATGAGAACACAACTCCGAGATTATGTCTTAAAATACAACAAGATTCTGATCTACTATGATTCGAAGAGAGCGATTGCCATATCTGCGAATCCTGTTCAACATACAAAGACCAAACATATCGATGTTAGATATCATTTTATCAAAGATAATGTCGAAAAAGCTACAATCGAACTTTATTTTGTAAACACATATTACCAACTTGCTGAATTATTTACCAAGCCTCTTGACGAAAAGAGATTTAATTTTCTCATTTTTAAACTTGGTATGTTAAATCTCAAGACTTATTCTGTGATTAGCTACTAATGTTTTTGTTGGTCCCGGAGGTGCTTAACAAGTTTGTAGAAGAGGGGGGGGGGGTTGAATACAAACACAGAATTTAAAGTTTAATAAGTTGTTTATTGATAAATCAAACACAATTTACAAGTCTGTTGCGAAATAAGATTAAGTAGAACTCAATCTAAACAAACTTAAGAAAACACTAAGATGATTGCACAAGAATATAGAGAATAGGGATTAGAGAATATAGAAAACAAGGGTTTCTATAAGATAGAAAGATGAAGGCTAGAGGTGAGCACTCTCTTCAGATGGAGAGGTAATCTTTCTATTTATACCCTATGCATTAAATGCATGGCAGGTCTGACTTTGGGAGACATGCTTTCGACCGTATCATGAACAGTGTAGTTGACAGAGTTGTTATACGAATTGTGGCAGAGGTATGTCCGTTCTGACACATCGTATTGGTTGTGCAGGGAAAGACAAAAGAGACTTGAGGCATAAGCTATGTAACATTCTAAAATTCAGAGTAAATTAAAACCTGGAAATATGGCAACAAGACATCCGTATAGATATAAACTTCCCATAAAGGGGATCAGTCCTTAAGACTATACAAAATCTGAACAGATATAGAATTCATCAACAAACTAATCTAAACATATACTATCTAGATTACATAAGCTGATGATCCAGAATCATCCAAAAATGTGGGACTTAACAACGCCCAACAATCCAATACTACACAATCTCAAAAACCCTCGAGATCAATCCCGGCACTCAAGCCCTTAGCAACCCGCCGCTAACGAGAACCTGATATACATATCATTTGAGAAAAAGTGTTAGGCTTAAAGCCTAGTGAGAACATACAGTTTATAAATTTCAAGAGATATAAACTTTTGTATCAAAGGAAATCTTTTCGTAAAGGTTTAATTTATAAAATATAACATTTCCCCACAACCGGGCCTTTTCGGTCCAAAACTCATTATACGATGACAAAAGAACCATTTTACCAAGGATTGTGGTGTAACACAAAGTAGACCACCAATCCGAGTTATGAGCTAAACAATTGGAATCCGAGGATACGAACACATAGGTCCGTGCTACAACGTGAGATCTAGCCCCAAGCAAAACCAATGTATACTCCATCACTAGGATCACTATGAACCATGGCTAGTATCCGGCCTCACATAACCGTACCAAGTTGCCCCCGAGGATCATATGCATCCATAGCTACAAATGGGGAATGTGACATCCCAACAATAAGTCGTTAACGGCCAGAACCTCACAATTTAATGCACATGTAGTTTTTATCTGTTAACGGCCAGAGCCTCACAATTTAATGCACATGTAGCTCTATATTTTCTTTACTTGGTAACCACCAAATAATATCAGTCGACTCAAAACCTAGGGATCCGCTAGTAATGGTACAGACTCGCCACAACATTAAAGGTGACCAACCATAAATAAACATATGGTATAAATACATTTTATAAACAAAATGTCATTTCCAGTTCAACTTGTGGTAAGAATGAAAATCATTAAAAATGAGTTCTTAAACATTCTTTTCACATATCCACATAATGTGCAAGTAAAACATCATTTTACTTCAATAAGATAAGATCCATCATTTTAGTAAACACAATGATCGGGAACCCTAAAATCTCCCAAAACTCAAGTTATATCAAATATGTAGAAAACTTAGATCTGAAACCATGGAGATATATAGGAGTTCCAAAAGGTATCTTTTGATATGTATACAGTTTAAAATGATAGTAGGAACTCACCAAACAGGTTTATACGAATACCCGAAAACCAGATAACGACCACGACGAAGAGGTGAAACTTTCTACACCGAAACCCCGAGCAATGCACTTAATACTAGCGATCAACAGAGCTTCAAAGATTGAAGAAACCAAAGAGAAATCTTAGAGAGAGAGAGAGATTTGAAGAGAGAGAATGAGATTGAGAAATGAGATCCAAAAGAAAGATATTTGTGGCTGAAGCCACTTAAGTCGGCCAGGGACTTTCGCGGGTTATGCCGCGACCTCAACTCGCGGGATAACTCGCCCGCTTACACAAAACCAAACCCATCCAGAGGGTTTCGCGGGTTTTGCCGCGACCTCAAGTCGCGGTGCAACTCGCGTAGTTCACTGTGGTTTGTCTAACCCACCAAAAGCCAAACTCAAACTTGGAACCAAACGCGGTGCTAAGTGATCATAGATCGCTGAATATCTCTTCCTTCAGAGATATCAAGAGGTTCAGCTATCGGTGAAGCTTTTCCTCAGGTTTCTTCGTGTATGAGTAGAGTCGTCTTTGCTTCACTGATATCCGCATCAGGTCACTAGTAGACTTGTCTTTGTTCAACAACTTTGTCTTCGATTCAGCTATGAACATCTGTTGATGCGAAACTTGTCTTCAGGGATTAGGTTTACATCAGAGAACATCAACGATAACTGAACATATTCAGTATGATCGCTGATAGTGAAACACTAATACATATGAGCGTTTATAAGAAAGATCATTAGTGACAAATGAACAGACTCATCTTGATCGCTGATGGTGAAACAGTAATACATATTAATAAACGTAATTTTCACTAAGTATAGAAGAGGGTCGTTATCAAATGAATGAGAGAGTTTGGATCAACAATCTCCCCCTATTTGATAATGACAAAGTAACTGAAGACAATACTTTATAGTTCAAAATAATGGAATAATCAGGACTCATAACATACATGTCCCAATTACTATTTTGAGGGATCTTTTACAGTACTGATAGGGTTAAGTACTTCACTGAAATTTTCATTAATTCAAAGATAGAATTACAAGACATGAAAATTATAAGTACAAGTGAGGAACTAACTACTGTAAGTTTAACTAATAGATTACAAGAAATAGAAAACTAATCTATCGGCTATCTAAAGAAGCTTTTGGAGGATTAACCATACAGTCAGGTATTTCTTCTCCTCTTTGCCTTCGATCTGAAGATTCTTGACTAATGATTGCCTTGATCGGTTCAACAAAAGGAGAGAAGTCACACCATAAGCATAGGAGATCCTTGAGATGGCTTAGGGGACAGATAGGAATTTCAGAGACTCTTTGGAATCTGAGCTATTCCTCATCATCTCTGAATAAGATTCCAAAAGGTTCTTTGAGTACTTGCCCTGCAATATATGGACCACCAGAAGGCAGGGATAGATCAAGTACTGAGAGATCAGGAGGAGGTGATTCTTCCAAATATTGATCAATGATTCAGCTTCAGTGGGAAAACCTTTTGGGTCGAGAGTGACAAAGTGGTTGTTGGGCTTAATGGTCATTTAGTTCAGATGATAGTCGTGCCTTGTGAAGGATAGCATTCGGCTAGTCAGTACTTGTTATTGTTCAACGGATTGGGAATCAACCTTTTTGTGCTACGGAATGTTGAGAGTGGTTCTGAGAGAGTTAGGCTCTGATACCACTTGTCAGGATCGAATTCTCAACAAGAATTAATTCTCAGAAACAATATCAAAGAAGTTTGCGGAATAACACTTTGATATTTAATGAAACAGAAAACCAAAACAGAATATAATCAACAAACTGTAAACTTGTATTGAATGCTTTGAAGTTACAAGATTACTCACTCAACCTCAATATTGATGAACAGGCTCACCAATACGAATTCTACTTCTCTAGAATTAGGATCTATGCCTTGAGGTTGATTTTCTCTCTAAAAGAATGAAAACAAAAGTTAATTCATTATTCTAAGCTATACAATATATATACTGAATACAAAGATAATTACAATAAATAAAATATCTTCAGTATATCTTCCATGTATATCTATAAGCTTCCATAATCTTCAGATTATCTAGCTGTCATTCTTTCCATCCGAATCTCTTTAGCAGCACTAACCATGATCAGCAGCATTAACTACTAAGCAGCACTAACTACTAGCAGTACTAACTAGCTAAGCAGTACTAACTTTGTTCAAGCAGCACTAACTATGACTAGCAGTATTAATAGTACTAGCAGTAGTAACACTCAGCAGTATTAATCTTTAAGTCTTCTAGAAGTAGTAACTTTGAACCAGCAGTATTAACCATACTTGATGAATTCTTCAGTTCCCAACACTATCCTTGGATGCATATACAAACTGAATCATGTGAATTCTTCACCATGCGAGTTCTTCATGATCTATGCGAATTCTGTGGATCTTGAACTTTTTCTTTGAAAAGTCCACTGAATTTCACCTAATCCTTGGAAATTGATCACTAAAATTTGACAAAGTGCTCAAAATATGATCGAGAACAACCCTTGTGCATTGAATTTTTCAAGAACACACAAAATCAAATAAATTTGATCTTGAGCAGTCCGAAAATGATAAGTTTACAAAAACAGTAAGATTGATCAAAATGACCTCTAAATGTTGTTCAATCGAGTTTCCAATCTAAACAAGAAGTGTTATGTATCAATGGGCGATCACAATACATCAAATTTGCATCAAGAACACACCAAAATCAAAATCTTGATCAATACAACAGTGTACGTGAACAGTAACATTTCTAGAATATAAATTGATTTTTCTGCCAAAAATTTGATGTTGTTGATCTTCCCAATTCAATCTGATTTGCTCTGATACCAATTGTTGTTCCACATTTCAAGTATGTTTGACAATTAAGAACAAGATTAAAGAAAGATTCTAGAGAGAGAAATTATCACAAGTCATTGTATTCATATATCTCACTTGGAAAGCTTAATGGTTTGAGTACATAGTGTTACTTGGTACTTGATACTTACTTGCTTACAAGAAAACAAAAGGTATTTATATGGGTTATACAAGCCATAACCTCATACAAACACAACAAGGAAAAGTCAAACATAAAATTCAACAATACAATACAAATTGAATCAAAACTATATCTAACATAAACTTGTGTGTTTAGTTTCAAAAGCTTCAATAGAGGAATGTTGGATATGGCACAGAAGATTGTCACACCAAAACTTCTGATATATCAACAAGCTCAGGAGCAAGGATTTTGTCATCGGTCTACCTGATTAAAAGATATAAAAGGAGTCTTTATGTTTGGCGTGTGAGAAGGGTAAGATGAAGAAAAGTGAACATAAATCAAAGACATCATCAAACTGCACAACACCTCTTGAACACATTCTCATGGATCTTTGGGGACTGATGAGGACATAGTCTATGAACGGCAAAAAATACATTATGGTCATGATAGATGAATTCTCAAGATATATCAGGTTCGAATTATTAAGACTCAAGCCTGGTGCTCCAGATATCATTATAAAGATCATCAAGAGGATTCAGGTTCTTCTTCAATCTCAAGTGCAAAACTTGAGAAGTGTGTGTGTCCCACAATTAGTGCAAATCAAGATATGACAAGAATTATCAATTGAACAATTTTATTTCAAACTTCAATTTACAATACAGAGAACTCTCAAACTATTTCTCTCTCTACCAACCGATACTCGCATAACCTAATGAGTCTACAAACGAAAAATAATTTATACTAAGACTACACTTACAACACTAAACACTCACAACACACTAACTTTGACTTTGACTTTATTACAAAGACTTTGACTTTCAACTTGAGATTTTACTTGAGCTCTTTGACTTGACTTTCATCTTCAAACACCATGATCTTATATCCAACATATATTTGCACTAACAAAGTGACAACGTAACAGAGTTATCTTAAGTCTGTTGGCGTATCTCACAATTTCTCAGCTGCAATGACTCATCAACAGAACGAGGTGGTTGAAAGGAAGAACAAAACATTGGTGGAAGCAGATTGGACAATGTTGGCTTATTCTAATCTACATCCATACATGTGGGCAGAAGTTGTTGCCACCGCTTGCTTCACACAAAATAGGACGATTATTAATAAGCGTTTTGATAAGACTTCATATGAAATTATTAATAATCGTAAGCCAAACATTAAATTTCTTCGTGTTTTTGGCTACATATGTTTTGTCCTAAATGATCATGAGCATCTAGCCAAATTCCAAAAGAAAGAAGACAGTGAGATTAATGCTGAGTGTAAGAATTATTTTAACCTTAATCTCATATATGTTTGAAACATGGACGACTTTCAGACATGAAAACATATTTGCTTAAATGTTTAAACCACTTCTCAATTCTTAAAAGTTTTCATAAATTTCAGAAGTGCGATTTTAAACGTTTTCATTCTATGAGCTTCTTCTTGTGTGTTTCCAAAGATATATACTTTTGTATTATCTTTTCCATATACTATCAAGTATTCACACACACCGGTTTAGTATTTTTTGTTGACTTTGTTATTACCATGTCTCAAAATGAACCAATTTTTCGATGGGAATACACCTCGTTAGACTTTCAATGTTTGTTGAGCGTCATTTTATTCAAATCTATTCTTTCAAGACTTGTCTATACTTGATTCATATAGATAAATTCCATTCATTTTATGGCCTAAGCTTTTAGTGATAAATCGTTCTTTTTTGATCATTTCAATACATTGTCAGATTCTCAAAACATATCTATTGATTTCACTTCGTCCATTCAATTTCCTTGTTTTGAGAAAATCTTTCATGGTTAAAATGCTCAAATCTTCATGATTATAATGCTGAGCATACATTTATCTTACATATGCACTTCATATTAATGTGTTTTAATTCTTGAAGTTAAACGATTGAGCAACATTGTGCTTTTAGGACATATTCACGGGATCAGTGTGACGACTTAAAAGAACTTCTATGGATTCATGATAACCAGTGTTTCCTACCCAAGAAGTTATTTTGAGTGATCGAGAGGCAAGGGGTCAATATTAGAGTGTGGGTGCGTGTTGAAGTAAAATGAAAACAAGAGTTTGGTTAGAAAATAGCTTCAATGTTTAAAAGAAAGAGGGTGTGAGAACAAAGTTAAAAGAATATGAAAAATATGCACCAACTTTTTCTGAGCCGGGAAGCCATATCTACTATTGGTTCACATTCTTTGGTGACCATCATTGAAAAAGGCACTAGCCTATGCCAACTCATGCATAAACCCCACCAGTTACTCATCTTTTTTCTCAACAAAAAGATGTTTCATATTTTCTTGGGGACGCAACACATATGCTATATGATCTTCATTTGGAAGATGTGGATATTGATAAAGAAGGAAAGTTCCCCCACCTTCGCATCTCGTTCATGCACATTGAGTCCGTGTAATAGTGTTGTCTCAATGGTTTACGCACTTTGAGCCTATAAAACCTAAGTAGTTTTAATCATTCTACACATGCACGAGCACACAAGGAAAATTCCTTTGTGATTTTCGATGATTAAATGGAAGCTCTAGGGGCGTAAACATCAAAAAGCTCCTTTCCAACGTACATATGTCGTACAAAGTGGCTCTATGCTGCTTACAGGCATTTCTAACTGATTCATTTGTTGATTCAGGGTTTCATTCTTATTTGTCTAAATTTGAAAAGATTCGGATGAATACATTTATGAATTGACGAATGTTCAAAAAGTTATTTGGAAAGATCAGGTCAGAGATTGGATGCACGACATTTCTTGAAGAAGTTTTGATGATTTATATGCTCTACATCATCAAAAAGGGGGAGACATTCAATAAATGACATAGAAGTTTTGGAGAGATACAAGAAATGACAGAAAGTTGATAGTTCAATTTCAGAGATATATGGGGAGAATATTCAGAATAAAAGAGAAAAGTTCAAGATTTCAAGAAAGATTGTTGAAGTTTACTAAAATTATCTTTGAATATTATTTGCTGAAGCAAAATGAGCTAAATCTGAAGATAATTTATTTCCTAAAGTTTGAAAAAGGTTACTATACACCTTTGGGGAGTTTGTTAAAATTCTTGAAGAGAATATTCAAAGATTTTGGGAGAGAATACTACAAACCTGAAGAGTTTTCAAAGAAAGGAAGAAATTGTTACAGTCTTTGAAGATGATCAGCCTTATTTCCAAAAGAGGGGAGATTGATTTTCAAAAGAGGAAGATTGTTTGTCAAGACATAAAGAGGGAGATTGTTCTTTGATGCTAAATTTCTTTTCGAATCCAAAGGGGGATATAAAGTGTTTATGTTTTTAAATATCATCTTGAATCCAAAGGGGGAGATTGTTAGTGCATAAATGTTGGATCCAAGATCATTGGAATTGAAAGTCAAAGCCCAAGTCAAACTATCAAAGTGGAAAGTCAAAGTCATCTAAAGTCAATATCTTAGTTTAGTTAGTTTGTGTTTTGTCTTTGTAAATCTTGTAGGTAAAAGGGTTTTGTTTTCTTTGTAAGCATGTAGCACTTTGATTGACATTAAATTTTAGAGACATAAATATTTGTCTGAGACAGAGAAATACTGTTAAGTCTGATTTTATAGTAATCATTGTATTTATAGGCTTGGTCTTATATTGTGTTTAGAATCTTAATCTGTGTTGTATTGACCAAGGGTATTTAAGTCCCTTTGGTCCTTGTTCTTTGTATCACTTTCACACATACATCAATACAAACTTCATCTTGCGCTTTGAATTGTTTCTCTCTCTACTTTCTCTCTCTAGGATTTAGAGATCTTGGATTCACAATTGGTATCAGAGTCAATCTAGATCTTGAAAGAATTTAGAAATTTGATTTTCGTTTCTGAATTTGTGGATTAAAGCAGAAAATTTGATCGATTTTCTTGAATTTTTCAAGAAAATCTCGTTTTGTTGCTTTTTCATCAAATTCGGACTGTTTTCTGGTCGAATTTTGTTGAAATTCAGTTTGTTGGATTCGTTTTTAATAGAAGAAAATTTTTGATTCACATTGTTTTTCAAGAAATTCAGGTTTTGATGTTTGATTTTGTGATTTTTGAAGTTTCTGGAAAATATTTTTTTCAACGTACTGTTACATTCTTGATTTGTGAATTTTGTAGTTTTTTGATCGAATTTGTTTGATATAAAATGTTAAAATTGTGTTTTCGATCATATATGTGTTTGGAAATCTTTTTAATTTTGTATCTGTAATCGAATTTGTTGAATTTTTGTGATTTTCAGCAGGTTTGTGCCAGATTTGTAGTTTGAGCGAGTTCATCTTCATTTGCGCGAGTTCTTCATCTTACGCCAGTTCATATTGCCTAGGTCAGGATTCATCTATCTCACGAGAATTCAAGTTATCGCCATCCACGCAAATTGTAATTTGCGTCACTCTTTACTCGTGAGAATCCGAGTTTGCGTCTCATCAGCTTGAGGAAAGTTCAGTTCTCGTTTTCATCTGTTCACGCAAAGAGTGATTTGCGCTTCCTCTAAACTCACGCAAAGTTCGGTTTACGTTTTCTTCGATTCACGCAAAGCTTAATTTGCGTCTTCAGCCTCACACGCAAATCTAAGTTTGCGTCTCCAGCTACTCGCGAGAATCATAGTTTGCACTATGGTCTGCTTACGCAAAGTTCTCTTGCGTCTTCAGTGTATCACGCAAATCTCATTTGCGCTTTATACCTCTCACGCAAACCTCAAGTTTGCGCAAGCTCAGTCAACACTTAGAATTTTTCTGGATTTTTGCCATGGATTCTGCCAAGTTAGCCTTTCAAGCTCAGTTCTATAAGAATGACCTCATGATGTCATTGGGTACTGACACTCGTCCTCCAGTACTGATAGATGAAAACGAATTCACTCAGTGGCATGATCGGTTCCTCAACTTCATTGAACGTCAAACTAATGGAGCAAACATGATGAAGTCTCTAACTGAAGGACCTTTCCTAAAGCCTAACAAAGAGATTCCCGCAACACCCGAAGAGGTTTTGAGAATGAAAGCTGATAGAGAATTATCTGCTAACCTAATGCTAGCATTGCAAACTCTGTATACAACCGTGTTGATCATTACAAGAATTATCCAAATCATATGTGGACAAAGTTGGAAAAGATTATGCTTGGCTCATTAGTTGCAACTCAACTCCGACATACACGCTTCATGAAAAACTTCGAGGAGTTTAAAGCCAAAGAAATTGAGTCTTTGAAGAGTGTTTTCGACAGATTCTGCACATTACTAAATGATATGCGCAAGATTAATGTGAACAAGACAGAGCTTGAGACGAATCTGAAATTCCTCAATGCTCTTCAGCCTGAATGGAACAAATCTTGTCACAGACTGAGGAACGGTGTTCGAGTCTCTGCTATGCAGATTCAGGAATTATACGAGATCTTGATGACTGATGAGAGCATTGTACTAGAGAAGAAGGCTAAGCTTGAAAAGAAAAATAAGAAATCCGTGGAGCCGGTTGCTCTCATCACGAAACAATTGACAGAATAAGCATTTTTTGATAATGCTTATGATGGGTCAACTGAAGATGATGGCGAGGCACTGCAGAAAGCAATGATCCTTCTCTCATAGCATTATCAGAAAAAGTTCCAACCACGTTCGAGTTCCAACACTTCTCGCTTCACTTCCAGTTCAAGAGTCAAAGTGCCCGAGCCAAAGACTATTGCCTGCTATAACTGTGGAAAGACGGGCCACATAACTAAGGAGTGTAAAGTGAAGAAAGTTTGGGACTCAACTTATTATCGAAAGAAACTGGAACTGGCAGAGAAAAGAGAGAATGGAACTGCTCTTCTTGCTGAAGAAGAATTCTGGCTGGATCACTCTGACGATGAAGCTGCAAATGTCGAGATCGCTCAGATGTGCTTTGTTGGAGATGATCAGTCAGATGATGATTCTGACACTAATGAAGACGAGGTATATTCTGAGTTTGATTTTAATTTCATATCTTCATAGATGAATGTTATAATTACTGCGTTACATGATCTTCACTTAAAGTTATTATCTGAAAAGAATTTACATTCTGAAAAGTCATATTTGATTGACAAATTAAAATTTTCTTTGAAAGATGAAAAATCTATTTTAGAAAATACAAAAGACATCTTTCAAAAGAAATTAGATGATTTGGAAAAATCAAATAAGTCTTATCTTGAGTCTTTGACCGCTATGACCAATTTAAAAGACAATTTTTCGGATAAAATAAATAAATTAGAAGAAAATTTATATCGAAGAAACCAATCTGAGCAAACAATTTTTATGAATAAACCAAGGAGTGATGAAGCTTTAAAAGAAAAATGGGGACTTGGTTTTAAAAATCCACATTGTTTAAACAATGCGATTGAAAAATCCCCTACTTTATATAAATACGATTATCTAACTCTTGCTCAATATGCTCCTCAATTTAAAATTGATTGGATGAATGAGAAGCAAGTATTAGAAATCGAAAATGAGAAAAGGACGAATAACAAGAAAAAGGAAATTCCTTTTGTTTATACGTTTGAAAATGCAAAATATTTTCCTGATAAATCAAGAAGAGGTAGAAAAGGTTTAAATGATATATCTCCTGTCAAATCTTCATTGTCTGATGATTTTGTTGATGTTTTTGCTAATAAATCTGATAAGGAAAATATATCTCCATTCATTTATGATTCTAAGAGATATACACCTCCTTTAATTTTAGAAAGCAAAATCATTGATCTTAAAGATAAGATGGAAGATCAAAATATTTTAAAAGAAATTGAATCTGATATTATTCTTTCTTTCTTTCATGACGTCTACTCTTGAAGAAAATTTATTTTCTCAAAAACAAGATTCTATTTCTAGCCTTTCTTCTGATTGTCAAGTAAACATAATGGAAGTTTCTAAATCTGATATATTTTCTCAAAATAATTCTGACTCCGAGGTAAGTTCAGATTTATTGTCTGGTCAGATTGGTTGCTTAGGTAAAATTATTTCTTCTGATTTAAATATTAATTCGGAAATTCTTGATGAATCTTTAACGCTAAATGATCACTATTATAAACCAAAGCGTAAAAGAAGACGGTCAAATAAGTCGAAGAAACAAGTTAAAGTTCTTTCTGACAGTTCTAATTCTTCTAATTCTAATATTTCAGATAGGACTTTGAGCAAGTCATCGAAGCACATTTGGAGAGCGAAGCGGATATCGGATGAATTTCAGATTGATGGGGATAAATGTGTAGACAAATTTTATAAAAGTGATTCATTTGCTACTTGTAATAAAATTTCTAAATACTCAATAAAGCAAATGATTCGAATTTCAAAACATGTCTCATATTCTTCCTCTGATTCTAGTTCAGATGATTATGCTTTGTATTCATCTGATGAATGTGCTTATTTTTCTAATAATCTTTCTCATGCTTCTCATGTCAAATCTAATCATTATTTTCCCATAAGAACTGCAACTAACAAACATGGGCCCAAATTCAAGTGGGTAACAAAATCTCAATCTGACTCAAAGTTGCAGGCATCTCATGTCAAGGGGGAGTAAGAGAAAATATGGCTCTTGAGTAAATCAGCTCAAGACCCGGACTTCATTGTCAACATTATTGGCTTCTAAGTACATCAGCTTAGAACCCGTGCTTCAAAGACATTGACTTTTAGACATGTTGGTCTAGGACTCATTCTTCAATGTTTTAAGCGTCTGACTAATGAGAAATTGTGAGTACATCTACTTAATTTCCGCTACATTTATATCTGATAATGATGTTGTTCCAGTTTTCTCAAATGTTTTAAAAGAATATGAGCAAATTAATTTCAACTCCTGAATTTGTTCAATCCAATATTTTCAAATGAGACACATTTTTCATTTTTACATTATGTGAAAGATAATATTAATGAATTATATTTTGTTTCAACTAAATATAAACTTGTCGATCAAATGTTTCTATTTTTTTAAATCTCGGCATGTTGTTTTAAAAGTTTAAACCTTTACAAATTTTATTCTACAAAGTAAAAGATTTACAATTTTTCTTTCTTTTGAATAAAATGTGTGTCTAGGATAAATTTTCAAGTTCGTTTGTTTATAATAAAGTTCTTATATGTTCAAATTTCAGCTCTAACAAAAGTCGAAAAGTCAGCAACATGTTTGTAGCTTTTGATATTGCTTTAAAGTTGTGTGATTCAGAATATTTATAGTTTACAATGCTTAGAAAACCTAAAAAGTTGGAATTTTGGATAGTAATGAAAATATGGGCTAAGCACTTAGACGTAAAACCTTGTGTTTGAGATGATTATTAAATTCTTATAAATCAGAAATCTCTAAGTTTAAAAGTTTGTACATGTGACCTTTCTGGTTTAGGAAAGTAAGTTCTGTGGGATGCTTGTCATCTAGTCCCCTAAGGTCAATTGATCTGGGAGTGATCGAACTCAAATCCTTCAATAGAATCAGATCGAAAGTCATGTTCTACTGGTATGAATGGGTTTAGGATGTGTTGATGTAGCCTTTCTGATCTGGGAAAGTAAGTTCTAAGGGGTGCTTGACACCTAGTACCCTAAGGCCAACTGGTCTGGGAGCGGCTGACCCAAATCCTGCAATAGGGTCAGATAGAAAGTTACGTTTACGACATATTTTTTACTTAATAAACTTTTTGATTACAAGATGCCAAAAGTGCACAAGCTTAAAAGATGCCAAAGAGCACACTCATGTAAAGATGCCATAGAGCACAATGCTAAAAGATGCCAATGAGCACACATCTCATGATACTTGGTGATATTTCTAAGTTGCAATAAACTTGTAAATTTGTGAAAGTCTGAATTCTTAATGGATTAGTGTGATTACATGCAAAGTTCTCTATTATATTTTTAGAATTGCATTTTCTTGAAGCTAATTAAAGTTCACATGCGAGCACACTGAATAGATTGATGAAAGTTTTTGAAACTGAACATGTCTTAACTTGATTTGCAATAAAACTTGGTTCTGTATCCAAAAACATACATTTGATTTCATCTGTTGGATTTTATTGTGATATTTTACTAAGTACAATTTTATTTGTTTTTGTTTAAATTTTTATGTATTTAGTCGTTTCAAAATACATATTCAGTATATTTTTCTTTCTACATTGATGTTTTAATCATTGTGTTCTCATTTATATCTTAATGGGTTTGAGCATTATTCAAGGGGGAGTGAATAAAGGAGAATGTTATGAAAGATCATATCTGTTTTTGAGGGGGAGTTTCTGTCTTTCTATATAAATGCTAACTTGAATTGTAAAATTTAGTGCATTTGTGTAGGGGGAGTCAAACAGTTTAACAGGTAAAATTTCTCAGACTCCAAGTCAGATTTGCGTCACTAGTTGGTAGAGAAAAGTTTAATTTGCGCCAACAGCTTCTAGCGCAAAACAAGCTTTGCGTTTCCTGCATGTCGCGCAAACCTCACTTTGCGCTTCCTTCTGTTAGCGCAAACCTTACTTTGCGCCACCAATGGTTAGCGCAAACCTCTCCTGTTTTCTCCGTTTCTTTGATTTTGCAGATCTTACGCTGTCTCGTCTCCCACATATGCATGACCAAGTTGATCCAGATCATCAAGGTCATGAGGGGGAGAAGTTAAAAGAAGTCAAGGAGATGTTAAAGAGCTCAAACGTTTATCTGCTGATCAAGATTCGTTCAAGATTCAATTCTCTCAGCCTTTTTAATTCTTTTGCTTGTCCTGCTCCGACCATCACAGTTCATTCAAGGTTATTCAAAAGAAGTGTGTCATCTAGAGTACAAGCTGATGAACCAACTGTTGTTTCAAGTTTATTTCAAATTGGTCCAGTTTTCTCAAGGCAGCAAAGATAACTCAAACTGAAAGATGCTGAGAAGAAATTGTTTTTAAAAAAGTCAGAAAGCTTTGCAAAGTCGCTTAGTTGGTCCATGCTGATCTAGAAGATGGATTTT
The DNA here is from genome assembly GCA_954870635.1 of Arctium minus. Classification (NCBI taxonomy): domain Eukaryota; kingdom Viridiplantae; phylum Streptophyta; class Magnoliopsida; order Asterales; family Asteraceae; genus Arctium; species Arctium minus. Next base: position 112,443,559 of record OX941080.1, on the reverse strand, counting down.
GAAGACCACAACGCCAATGATTACTAAGGGGAGATTGTTAAGTCTGATTTTATAGTAATCATTGTATTTATAGGCTTGGTCTTATACTGTGTTTAGAATCATAATATGTGTTGTATTGACCAAGGGTATTTAAGTCCCTTTGGTCCTTGTTCCTTGTATCACTTTCACGCATACATCAATACAAACTTCATCTTGCGCTTTGAACTGTTTCTCTCTCCACTTTCTCTCTCTAGGATTTAGAGATCTTGGATTCACAAATACGAACTTGTAATATGTGATTATTGGAAATCAAATAATATGGCAATTGGCATCGAATTCGTTGTTTATCTCGATTAGTTTGCACATCTAGGGACTATCACAAAGACATGGAAAATTTTCACATTATGTTTCTTTTGATTAATTAGCTCATAAGGTTTTTATGAAATCTTTTTTTAATAATTGATCTGCTTTGAGTAAAACAAGTTGTAGAGATAGCTTCTGCCCAGAATGAGATTGGAAGATCAGGGGATGCTAGCATGGTCTTTGCAACATCCACAAGGGTTATGTTTCCTCTTTGTACCGCACCATTTTGTTGTGGTGTTCTACCTTGTTAGAGCATTAATATTTTATCCAAGATCATCAAAGGTTAAAAGTCAAAGTCCAAGTCAAAGACTCTCAAGCAAAGGTCAAAGTCAAAGCTTCTTTAAATGAAAAGTCAAACAAAGTCAAAGTGTTAATTAGTTTTTGTTGTTTTGTTTTGTAATTCTTCTAGTTTTAAAAAGATTTTCTTTTGTAAGCGTGTAGGAAGTAAGTAAGAAAGTAAGAACTTAATACAGAGAATCTTAGAGAGAGAAAGTTTGAGAGAAAGCATTATGTATACAAATTTGTAAAACTGTGGAATTTGAATCAATGACATATGACTAATTGAATTGAATCATGTGTATTCATATTGATTACTATTGGTTATTGTGGGACAAACAATTGGTATCAGAGCAGAGTTCGATTCAAATCATACGAAATGTTCTTCGCACCCTGTTTACTGTGATTTGATTGATTTTAGTGATTTAGTGTGTATTTGTGAGTTTAATTGTTTCCATAGCATTCGATTGATGTATAAGATTGAATTTGTATTGGTTTGTATCAAATTTGCTATGTAATTTTCGATTCAATTGTTGATTTTGTAAGTTTTTGTTTTCACAAGTTCGAAGCACTGTATTGAGTTTGAAATGTATGTTTGAGTGAATTTCTTTGAAATTCATTGTTTGTAATAGGATCGTATATTGTTTGTGACTGAATTGGTGAAGTTTCAGACTTGAATTCGAAGGATTAATGGGTTTTTGGATCGATTGAAGTGTTTTTAGATCCAAAACTGAAGAACTCACATAGATCACTCAAAACTCGCAAGATCCAAGGATTTCGCAAAGAGAATTCACATAGACTTATATACGAATTGTACAGAATTCGTATCAGCTTATGTACGAAAAGATCAGAATTCGCATAGCAAAGTTGAGTGAAATTTGTCTAAGGACAGAATTCGCATAGTGCTAGATACGAGAAATGAAGAATTCGCATATGCCTACATATGAAAAGGTGGAATTTGCATAAGCCTACATGCGAAAAGTGAGGATTTCGCATCAAGCATCGTACGAATTTCTTCATAATTCGCATAGAAGATTGGAAAATCTAAGTATAGATTTCGCATCTCTCTGTTGTGAGAAAAGCTCATACGAAAAGTTGGTGGTCAAGAAATTTCTAAGTCAAGAATTTGTATTTAGTCACATATGAATTTCTCAAAATTCGCATAGTGAAGTGTGCGAATTTCTTAGAATTCACATCTCATTACTTACGAATTTTCCAAGTTGTACGAATTTTGACCTCTGTGGTGTGCGAATTTCTCCAGATCTGTGAATTGTGGAAGTTGTGCGAATTGTTTAGCTACAGTGGTACGAGGATTCTTGCCTTAGGAAAATTTTGGAAATTTATTTTTCTGAAAATTTTTCTAAGATTTTTCTGATTATTGATTTCTTTCAAACTAACGATCATTTGTCCAAGTTTTATCAAGATGGGATATTTTGAAGATAAAGAAGAATATGAAAAAATCAAAAAAGAGAATTAACTACTTACTTCATCAGTCGATTGTTATCAAAAGAGATCAAAGAGATATCATGCTGAAAAGAAATTGCTAATTGAAGAAATAAATGAGTTAAAGAAGATAAAAGATGGTAAGAACAATGAAGAGAGAGCAAATGCTTTGGAAAAAGAAAATATTGAGTTGAAAAGTAAGATCTCAGATCTGGAAGCTCAGATTATCAAAATCCAGCAAGAAGATTCTGTAAGTAAGAATGAGGAGACAATTAAGAGTTTAGAAAGTGCTAATGTAGAGCTGAAAAAGAAGGTTTCAGAGTTGGAACAACAAATTACCAAAGACAGAGCTGAGTTTGAAAAAGAAAAGAAAGGATTTGCTCAGAAATTCTCTTAATTTTCAAGAAAGACATTTAAAGAGAAGAAAGTAATAGATCAGAAATGTGCAAAGCTCTCAAAACAGGTATCAGATTTTGAGAAGGTAATAATTGTTGAAAGAGATAGATTTGAGAAAGAGAAAGTTGAGTTTGGTTCTGAACGAAAATCTCTCAAAGAAAAGATTACTGAGGTAAAAGAGAGAAAATAGTTTGAGAAGGATAAGAAGGTAGTTGAGAAGAAAAATGTTGGATTTTTCAAAGAATTATCTGATCAAAGAAAGAATGTCGAGAAAGATTTTGAAGAAGAAATGAAAGTTTTAGAGGTTAAGATTAAGAAGCTTATGGAAGTCTGAATTAGAGAAAATGGTTGACTTACTCTACAAAGAAAGGAACAGTTTATCTTCAAAGATAACAAAACTTGAAGATATTGTCTCTAAGGTGGTTTTGATTGAGTAGAAGACTCCAGATTCAATTCTTCAAACACCTAGAGATGATTCAGCTGATTCTGAATGCGCATTTAAGACAGCATCAAGTTCATATCATACAACTGTTTCCACAAAAAGGTCAGTTAATTCAAAAGATCAGATTCGTACTACTAACATTTTCTATGATCGAAGTGTGGATAGTTCAGGTACATACAGAAGAAAAAGAGAAGGAAATGAGAAGTTAGTATGGAGAGTAAAAGCAACTTCTAATGATAAGAATGGTAACAAATCATTTGTGCATATATCAAATGCCAGGAAGAACAATGTTTAAAAAGGTAAACCTGATTTTGTTTATTCTAGAAATCAATTACTCAGGTTAGCTCAAAAGAAGAGTTATTGTTCTTATTGTAGTGCAAATGATTTTGTTCATAGATCTTATGATCATTACCAGTATGGTTCTTATTATATTACTCCTAATAGAACTGCAACTAACAAACATTGACCCAAATACTAGTGGGTAACAAAGCCAAAAGATTCATCTGTATTGCAGGCACCTCAAGTCTAGGGGGAGTAAAAGAACCATGGTTCTTGGATAACACAGTTCAAGACATGTTCTTCAATGTTAAGAAGTTAGACTTCTGAGTAAATCAGCTCAGGACTCTGACTTCAATGTTAAGGAGTTTGACTTCTAAACACAACAGTTAAGGACTCGTACCTCAATGATCAAAATAAAGTGTACCCTGATGCATCAAAAGAGATGATCAACCTTCAAGGGGGAGTATACATATTACCTCTACTGATAATATTGTGAATGCATATTTTCAGGGGGAGTAATTGACTTCTGATTACATCTGATCAGAACTCATTCTTAAAAGTTGTACTACTTTCATGTATTTACTTTTCAATAAAGTTTATGAATAACACTTTGTACTTTGACGACTTTTTCACAACATGCAGATTTTTAGGGGGAGCTTACATGATCATATCAATCGTGACTTTTGAGCTGACTTTATGAGATTAATGATGCACGTAAGGCATATTTTAATCTTAATCTCATTGTGTTTGAAAGAAGGACAACTTTCAGACATGAAAACATTTTTCTTAAACGTTCAAACCACTTCTCGATTCTTAAACTGATTTCATGAATTTTGAAGTGTGATTTTTAAATGTTTTCGTTATTATAAGTTTTATTGATAACTAACCGTGTGTTTCCAAAGATTAATACTTGTGTATTATCTTTTTCATATACTGTCAAGTATTCATACACACCGGTTAAGTACTTTTGTTGACTATGTTTTTACCATGTCTCAAAATTGAACATAATTTTCGATGGTAAGACACCCCGTCTGAAATTCAAAGTTTGTTGAGAGTTAATTCATTCAAAATGTTTCTTTCAAGAATGTCTATAACTGTTCGTATAGACAACATCCAATTTTTCATGACCTAAGCTTTTAATGATAAATCATTCATATTTGATCTTTTCCATACTTTGTCAGATTCTCAAAACATTTCTATTGATTTCACATCATTCATTCAATTTCTTTGTTTTGAGAAAATCTTTAATGATTAAAATGCTTAAATCTTCAAGATTATCTTACTGAGCATACATATATCTGACATGTAGTTCATATTGTGCTTTAACTGAAAAAGTTAAACCAATTGAGCAACGTTTTGCTTATAGGACAATATACATGGGAATTGTGTGAGCTTAATTGAACTTCTATGGATTCACGATAACTAGTGTTTCCTACCCAAGAAGTTATTCTTGAGTGATCGAGAGACGAGGGGTCAATATCTGAATGTAGGTGCTGAGATAAAATGAAAAGCGAGTTTGGTTAGAAGTGAGCTCAATGTTAAAAAGAAAGAGGGTGAGATATCAGAGTAAAAGAATATCAAACTCTGCACCAACTTTTTCTAAGTCGGGCAACCATATTACCGTTGTTTCACAATTCTTTCGTGAACATCATTGAAACAGGCACCTAGCCTAGCCCATGCCAACTCTTGTTTAAATCCCACCAGCTACTCATTTCTTTCTTAACAAAGAGATGTTTCAATTTTTCATGGGATGCAACACATAATCTATCTTGTCTTCATTCGGAAGATGTGGATATTCAAAAAGAAGGAAGTTTGCCCCACTTTCGCACTTCAATCATGCACAATTGAGTTCGTGTAATACTGTTGTTGTCTCAATGGTTTACACATTTTGAGCCTTTTATAAAACATTCATGTTTTTAATTTTTCCATACATAAGCACGAACACACAGAAAAAAAAAATTTGTCAGCACATTCATAGAATAATCTTGTGTTATTCGATGATTGAATGGAAGACCTAGGGAGTGAACATCAATAAAACTCCTTGTACACTACATTTGTTGTACTAAGTGACTTCGTGTTACTTACAGGCATATTAACTGATTCATTTGTTGATTCAGGGTTACATTCTTATTTGTCTTTATTTATAAAGATTCAGATGAATATATTATGAATTGACGGATGTTCAGAGGTTCATATGGAAAGATCATGGTCAGAAAATGATGACATTTCTTGAAAAGTTTTGATGATTTCTATGCTCTACATCATCAAAAAGAGGGAGAGATAGTCAAGAAATGATCTATGGGAGAACTAATTTCAAGAAATGAAAGTTCTGTCAAAGGTCAAATTCAAAATATGATGGAGAATTTATTTCAAGAAATGTTGACTAAAAGATAAGATGGTGAAAGTTCTATGAATAGAGAATTCAAGAAATGACAAGGTTTGAAAGAATTATTGTCCGAGTTATGGGGAGAATGGTCAGAATAATATCAAAAGTTCATGGAATTCTGATAGCTAGCTGAAACTTTCTTTAAAGTTTGATTGCTGAGGAAAAGTGAGCTAAATTTGAAGATAATTTTTTTTCTGAAGTCTGGAAGAGGTTTTATTACCTTAGGGGAGATTGTTAAAGATTCTTGCAAAAGATATTCGCACACTTTGGAGGAGGTTACAGAAGATCTGAAGGCAGTTCAAAGAAAAGAAAGATTGATTTTGAACATATTTACTCAAAGGGGGAGATTGACTTTCAAAGGAAAATTATGTGTCAGAAACTTAAAAAGGGAGATTGTTCTTTGATGTTGAAATTTATTCTGAATCCAAAGGGGGAGTTTCAATGCATATCTTTTTGGAAATGATCTTGAATTCAAAGGGGGAGATTGTTAGAGCATAAATATTGTATCCAAGATCATCAAAGGTTAAAAGTCAAAGTCCAAGTAAAAGCCTCTCAAGCAAAGGTCAAAGTCAAAACTTCTTTAAATGGAAAGTCAAACAAAGTCAAAGTGTTAATTAGTTGTTGTTGTTTTGTCTTTGTAATTCTTCTTGTTTTAAATAGATTTTCTATTGTAAGCGTGTACGAAGTAAGTAAGAAAGTACGAACTTAATAGAGAGAACCTTAGAGAGAGAAAGTTTGATAGAAAGCATTTTGTATACGAATTTATAAAACTGTGGAATTTGAATCAATGACATATGACTAATTGAATTGAATCATGTGTATTCATATTGATTAGTATTGGTTATTGTGGGACAAACATAGCTACATAAAAGTTTTGAGTGATACCTTCATTAATCAGATAAAAATTAATTCTTGCATTTTTTTAACTCAGTTCCATTGTCATTTCTTTACATCTGGAACTTGCTTTGTAGTAGAACTTGAATATTCCGTAAAAGCATGATGAGTATCTATGGGACTTCACATTTCTTTCTAACAAATTCTACCCAAGTATACCTTGTGAATTCATATATAAAAACCAAAATATACTTTTTTCCAGACAGACCTTGAGTTGAGATGGGACCACAAAGATCCACATAAAGCATTTCCAAAGCCATGGAACAGGATGAATCTATTTTAGACTTATGAGTATCTCTCTTTAATTTTCCCAATTCCCAAACAGAGCAGAGATGGTCTTTATAAATTTCAAATACCGTAAGCCTTTGACCAATTGTTGCTTTACAAGCTTGTTCATATTGGCAAAGTTCAGATGAGAAAAACTTTTATGCCACAATCAACTATCTTCATTTCTCTGTATTGAAACAAGATCGAGTGTCTCTGGACTTCTTAATCAAGAAAAGTTCAAAAGGTAGCAAAGTAAGCTCCTAGGTAATATGAGTCTTCGTTCTACCCACCGACAAGAATTTTTCGACCTGGTTAAAAGTTTCCTTGACTTTCAGCTTTGAGTATTTCTTGACCAGATTCATACAAGATTATGCAATGCTCTCTGAGAAACTTAACATCATATCCCTTATCACAAAATTGACTTATGAATACAAGCATATGTTTCAAGCCATCAACATAAGCAACCATTGATATACAAATGTTTCTTTAGTAAGCATACCATATCCTTTGATAACTCCTTTGTTGTTGTCTACGAAAATTACAAAACCTCCAAGTTTTTCTTTAAAGGAGGTTAATAATCTCTTGTGATGATTCAAGTGCCTAAAACATCCATAATCTAAATATCATACATGCACATGTCGGTTCTACAAGACAAATTAAGGAGTTTTAGGTACCCATTTCACAATGGGTCCTTTCTGGTTTGCTTGAGATAGTGATGTTTTGGGTCCGTCTGTTTTGACAGATCTGACACCTTTTTGTGGTTGTGGTGTCTAAGTTATGAAATTTTCTTGTTTAGAGATGAACTCTGAGAGGCCACACTTTTAACTAGAAAAGTGCTTCTTTATTTGAGTTAATAGATATAAACATTTTAACTAAAGTGACATTGAGATGATTGTTCAGAAACTCTTTTTGGATCTAGAAACTAGAAGTTTTTGCCTTATGGTTTACTTCTGAACTAGCATTAGATGCCTTTAGAAACTTCCTATCTAGTTCAGAGACTTTATTCTTTGAAAAATTGGCATTCTTCTCTTGCCATGGGGCATTGATTCTCCATATTTCTTCTTTCTTTATTTCTTTCTTTCTTTACTTTTTTCACTATTCTAGAGGAAGATAAATGAGATTTATCACTTAAAACAACTTTGGATTTTTGTTCTGGAGTAAATTTAATTGGATTAAAAGAATAACAAACTGGCTTAACCGACACTCGGGGCTATTTAGACTTTTCCTTTATTTCCATTTCTAGATCGAGAAAGGATTTATCTTTTATATACATATCTATAAAATTAGAGCAGGTAGGTACTTCTGGAATTTGATTTTTGATCAAAATTGGTTTGTTCATAATTCCAACTTCAAGTTTTGACTTGTTGTCCTTTTCCATTATCTTTGGAGATACAACAGATGATTCCTCATCTGAGTCTAAATCAAGAAAATCATTTTTAGGTTTTCCAGAGAGACAAGAGCAGGAGAAGGCTCTGACTTATGGACACCATATCATTCACTATCTATTTGAAAATATTTTGTCAAATCTTCTACTTCACCGAGAATTTCATCAAGGAATTTTTTAGTATTTGAATCAGAGATAATAGACTACTTTTCTGTCTTTTCATGACTCTTTTTCTGAATTGCCTTGAGGTAAAAATTCAGTTGCTTCTGGATTGCATACTTTTTTCTATTGAATTAGAGTCAGGTACTTTTAATTCAGAAGTAATTAATCAAGAGGATTCTGAACTTTGTGACTTGAAGGAAATAAAATAAAAATTATGATGAAGTTCATTGCATGGTTCTTGCTTTAAATCACTTGACAAAGGGAATAAATTTTCAAAAGCTAACTTCTGGTTTTCTGTTACATAATCTTTGTCAGTTTTTTTTTTCTTTTCAATGATATTACCATACAACACATTTTATATTTTAACCTTCTTGAAATTTTAGTTGCTTCAAAGGTCTTAACCCTTTTAAATGCAGAATATTCTCTTAATTGAGGAAAGTCAGGCTTTTGAATAGATCAAATTCTAAATGTTGATGAAATACTTGACTTCTTATTTCCAATAAAAGTATCAAGATCATTGAATCCAAAGCCTTGTATATCAATCTGAGAATTTATTTTAATATGTGCATCTTGATACTTGTTTATCAACAATTTTCTAAAAAGTACGCTCAGATGTAAGAATTCTCTCTCTTTTTGGAAGAAGTTTTTCAATGCGACAGAGTTAAGTCTTTCAGATTCAGAGACATTACGTTTGCTTTCTTTTTCAGCCATTTCTTTTGATAACTTTTCATTTTTCTCATTAAGTTCGTTTACCTCTGATTTTTTCATATTTACCTTCTTTTCATTTTTTTTTAAATTATCTCTTTCTCTTCTTCCAATGATCCTTTCTATCTTTTAAAAAAATTCAATTTCCTTCTCTTTCTTTCTCTTCTTTTTCTTATTTTTGAGTTTCATTTTAAACTTAAGAAGCTCTTCAGATAGTTTTTAACAAATCATTTCAAGATCAGAGTTTATTGGTTCAAAGATAAGACGTACCATAGGTTTAGAATCAGAAACCACTACTAGAAACTGAGTATTTGCGACGGATATTAGCGACGACTTGCTAATTAGCGTGGGATTAACAAGGGATTGGGTTTGTGGTGTATCCTCGCTAATCTGTCACTAATTACTAAGGGATTAGTGATAGACTAGGTTTAGGGTCAATCCCTTGCTAATCCCTCGCTAATTATGTGGGATTAACGAGCGATTGACCACAAACCCAACCCCTCGCTAATCCGTCACTAATTGGCGAGGGATTGGGTTTTTTCTGGTTTTCTCATTTATATGTGTCACATGTACACATGTGTATGTATGTGTGATATGTATGAATGTGTATATGTTATATGTATCCATTGGTCCGTGTTATATATATATATATATATATATATATATATATATATATATATATATATATACATGATGTCTATGTATGTTTGTTGCTAACCACAATTGGATTTGTGTATATACATGGGGTGTAATGTGACTGTATAGATTATGTGCATGTGTTGTTTGGTTAGTGCATATGATGTGTATACGTATTGTATATATTTATATATGTATGTGTATATGTGGATCTTAGCCGTCTAATCGAGCCTAGTAGACACCAAATGCATATATGTAATACACACTTGCTTGCAAAAAGGTAATAAGTTTCCATTGGTGATATTGGGCCTTAAAGTCATAAAATGTCTTATTAGGCTTTAATGTGTTATATTGGAATTTATTTGGTTTTATTGGTCTTTAATCCGTTCTAGTGGGCTTCATCGGCATGCCTTTGGCATTTAAATGCACTCCATGGGATTCGTACCAGTGACCTGCTCTAATACAACTAAAAATCCCATCTAAACTTCAATTTACAAACTGAAACTTCGAGAATATGCACTCTAACGTATCTACAATCGAATTCTACCACTAAATTTCGATAACAAACACTAACAATTACAAATTCGATTCTATATAGTGCGATAAAAACTCGTGAACTCAAAACTCTAAAAAATCAAAGATTGAAAATCAATTACAGTGCAATTCACCACAAAACCTATACAAGATTCATATAACACTTTATACAAACACACTGAACCAATTACAACTCGAAAAACAAACAAAAATTCAAAAATTGATCCAAACTCTATGAAACAGTGTCGAACTCCATTTCTTTACAAAATTTCTTGATTTCTAAATTGAATCTGCTCTGATACCAATTATTTTTCCCAGATTTTATCTAGTTCTCATTACTAAATTCAATCACAAACAAGATTACAACAAGATTAAAATTCAACCTGTTATTCAATCTTAATTCACGATTCGTACAGTTAACTTTCTCTCTCTAACTTTCTCACTCTAATGCTCTGCGAATGCAATTCTTCTAGTTACAAGCATCTAACAGACTCGTAGTCATATATCTATTAAAACAGAAAACAAAGATACACGCTTACAAACTAAACAAACACAAGACTTTGACTTTGAGTTTATTACATTTGACTTTGACTTTGCATGAAAGTTGACTTTTGACTTTGACTTTCTTTGACTTTCAGCTTCAGACTTTATGATCTTGCATCCAACAAATCGGTGCACTAACAGCTTTAATGGATCTATTGGGCTTTACTCGGTTTTATTGGGCTTTACTCGGTTTTATTGGGCTTTAATGGCTCAATTGGGCGGTTGTTTCGGTTTTATTGGGATTCAATGCATCTTAGTGGACTTTAATGCAACTATTGGCTTTTATTCGATTTTATTGGGCTTTATTCGGTTTTATTGGGTTTGAATGGATCTATTGGGTTGTTTTGGGTTATATTGGGCTTTAATGGATCTATTGGGCTTCTTTGGTTTTATTGGCTTTAGTGGATCTATTGGGCATTATTCAGTTTTATTGGATTTTAATGAATCTATTGGGTCTTATTCGGTTTTATGGGGCTTTTAAAGGTTTTATTGGGTTTTGATGGATCTATTAGGCTTTTGAGTTATATTGGGGTTTAATAGATCTTGGGCTTCTTTCAATTTTGTTGGATTTTAATTGATCTATTAGGCTTTATTGGGTTTTAATCAGTTCTATTTAGTTTTATTCGGTTATGTTGCAGATTTAATGGGTTATATTGTTTAAATATATTCTTTTAGTAATTTATTGAAATAATCAACTAATAAATAGAAAAATATTTGATAGTTTAAAATTAATTATTTTTTAATAATTAAAGATTGTTTATTATTTTATAAATGCTTAATAATTTATAATTATTTACTTTTTAATAATTAATTATTTATTTTTAAATATTAGTTAAAAATAATATAATAAATCTCTAATTGTTTCTTCATCAGTATTTTCAAAAGCTTGCTCACCAAATAATGTTGCTCACATGATAGTAATTCAATTGCTTGGTGATATTAGTCGTAGTCTAAAAGATATCTTCTGATTGTTCTTTTCTGTTTTCAGTTTAAGGTGTTATATGAGTAATATATATATATATATATATATATATATTTACAATATTATGCTGCAATAATAATTTATTTTGTCTATTATAGGAGGCCTTTGAAGAGCTTCACCGAAAAGATATCGTATTCACAAAAGTCCATCCATGATCCAAATTTTCAAATACTCAAGTCAGAGTATCACATATCAAGAAGATTGTCATTAGTATGTCATTCGCTCTATGTTTTGGTGAATTCATGAGTTGATTATCAATATGAATATGAAGTTAATATTTAAATGGAGTCATTAGCATACAATCTAACTTCCATCTTGTGATTAGGTTTTCGAACAACCATTGAACTATCAACCACTTTACAACAGTGCTAAAGATATATACTAACACTAGCTCTAACAGATGAACCAACTAATTATGTCTCCATATGGTTTTTTTACTCCCATTGGATGAACCAGCTAATTATGTCTCCATATCTTGAATTATTAGAGGCTGTCGAGGGATGCCATTTAGGACTTCAACTTCCGTTCATAGCTGCTCTTTTTAATTGGTAGAAAGAAAAAAAGAGCAACATACGTATAAAGCCTTTGACCACTGTGAAGATGTTGCTCACTAACACCCAATATAAATGTGTATTTGTATATATAAATGTGGATTTGTATTCAAAAATTTGAATAAACTTATTGGTCCCGAAGGTGCTATACAAATTTGTAAAAGGGGGGGGGGGTGAATACAAATACAAATTTTAAGTTTAATAAATTGTTTATTGATAAATCAAATTATAATTTACAGTTTGTTGTGGAATAAGATTAAGGTAAGGAAACCTAATCTAAACAAACTTGAGAATCACTAAGGAAGCTTGCATAAGAATAGAGAGAAGGTCGGGTTGAGGGAATTATAGAAATCAAGAGTTTCTATAAGATATAGTAAGAGAAAAGAGATAGAAAGCAACACTTCAAAATGAAGTATAATCTTCCTATTTATTCCCTATGCATTTAAAGCATGGCAGAGGTACTTTACACGTGTCATCATTTGATTGGGTGTATGCTTCTACCTTTTAGCGACATGCTTCTAGCCGTATGGTGAACAGTGTAGTCTTCAGAGTTGTACGATCTTGGACAAAATCATGTATCTTCTGACAATTTGTACTATTTGTGCAAAAGATAAGACAAACGGACTTTAGAGTGTAAGCTTCATGATTAGTGATCACTGATGAAGTCCTTTATCATAGAGCTCTGATAAAAGTCATCTATCGCTGAAGATTTCCTTCTTGGTTAGTCGCGCGTGTGGACTTGTCTTGGTTTCACTGATATCCGCATCAGTTCATGAGTAGACTTATCACTTGTTTATCAGCATTGTCTTCGATGTCAGCGATGAATGTCTTTGAACGCGAAACTTGTCTTCAGGGATTACATTTAACAAATACATTAGGGATCATTAGCGATACTGAACAGAGTTAGCCTATAACGCTGATGGTGAAACACTAATATACACAGATGTTAAATTTAATTTTCACTAAGTAATTCTAAGGGTCATCATCAAATCACTGAGAGAGTTTGGATCAACAATCTCCCCCTATTTGATGATTACAAAGCAACATAATAAAATTGCTTAGATTCAAAATTTAAGGATAATAAGGACTCGTAACATACATGTCCCAATTACTGTTTTGAGGGATCTTTTATAGTATTGATGGAGTAAAGTACTTCACTGAAAATTTTCATTAATTCGTAAAAAGATTACATAAGGAATATGAAAATTTATAAGTACAAGTGAAAAAACTATACAAGTACTACAAGTATAACTAATAGATTACAAGAAGAAAAGATAATCTATCTGCTAGGTTGGTTCTTTCTTCACATGGAATTCTTCTTCAACTATCATGTGATCAGGTATCTCTTCTTCTGTCTGTCTTCTATTGGTTGCCTCCTTTCAAATGAGAGATTTGATGAGGGTCCCTGAAGATGAGTTATCGTACCAGCAATAAAGAAGATCCTTCAGATGTGCAAGAGGGCAGAGAGGAATCTCTAAGACTGTTTGCAGTCTGATGAAGTCGCCATCGTCAAGGAAAACTATGCCATATGGATTACTTATCACTTGCCGAGGTACAAAAGGTCTTCTAGGGGGTAGTGATAAGTCAAGAGCTGAAAGGTCAAGACGTGGTCCAACGACTGCATATCTGGAGAATTTGATCGTAGATTCATTTCGGAGAACAACTCCATTGTCAGAAGTAGATGCACATTTATTTTGTCTAGTTGGTCTTGGATTCGGAGGTAGAGGAGCAAGGATGTCAATCTTTGCAGAGACTCTGTCGATTAGAAGATTTACCTGGAAATCGATGTGGCCTTTGTACTTTGATTTAGATTTCTTCAGCGCTTCTCTGCACTCTATCCACTCGTAGAAACCAAAATTTTCCAGGTTTTACAGGTACATTGTCTTCACTGTGCCATCTATCCTTAAGACTTCCATTGTCACTGTCACTAAACCCTTTTTGCTCTTCCCCGTTATTGTCACCACTGAGATCTTTGTTGGATCAATTCCATGAACAAGCTTCTTCTTGCACCAAGCAAGTTCAGAGTCACTGACCGCTTTGCTTTTTGTACCTCCTCCTCAATTTATTTAAGTTGAGCTTTTTGAACTCTGATCAGATTTTTCTTCAGCTTTTTGTTAGAGACTAAGTTGCGTGATACCTTAAGGGCAAGTTTGGCGTCTTTTGGCATGCAACAAGTAATTTCTCAGCCCTAATGGATTCTTCTCGTTCTCCTGGAGTCAATAAGTCTAACTCTTTAATGCTTTGTTGAGGAGGGATTCTGAGTCGTTGGCTTTCCAGCTATAGAATCATTGCTGATTGTTTTTGTAGTGATAAGTAGCGAGGGTCTGTTTGGGTGATTTAGCGATTCTTCTTCCTGTTCCTGTTCATCAATCTCTAAATCAGAGACTGGGATTATTTGTTGGTCATCAGCAGAGGTTGTTGGGATTATTGCTAGATTAACTGGTCTCTCAAGTACGGGCGGGGGGGGGGACTAGTTGAGTGAAAAAGAAGGAAAAGTTAATTTTTGGTAAGAGAGCGATAAAGGTTTAGAAATGAAGGAGGGGTTTTAGGTTCGAGAAAGAAGTAGCAGGGAAATTATGGAAAGGCATACCTGAGAAGGTTGCTCCCCCTCAGATGTGGAGATAATCTTCAAGTTACCAGAGAAGCAGTTATACCTTTTTTCTTGCCCTGGGATGTTTGATTTGAAGTCTTCTCGGTTCTCCCCCCTGCTTCATTTATTACCACACCCTTTAGCTGAGGAACGGTTATGGGATTTGGTGTGAACCATAGGGATGATTCATCATCTTCATCGTCATCATGATCAGCAGCACCCTTGGAGTCTCGCTGATCATCAAGCTCTAGTTCTTTATATTCTTCCTCCTCGTCTTCTTCAGTAACTAACACATTAGAAGAGGAAGGAGGGGCTTGGGAAGTTTTATTTACATCCTCCCCCTCAAATAGAGGGAGGTATTCATTCTCCTCTTCATCAGACTTCTACCCCTCCTTGTCATCATTATTAGGGGGAGGGAGGTCAGCAGCGGCAGCAGCTGACGAAGAATGAGCGTCAGCTTCCAGCTTTTTCATTCTAGCTTCTAGGCCAGGAATGACCTTATTTACTTTAAACATGAAATCTGCAGCGAGCTGTAATGATTCTCGATCAGCGTCCGTTAAAGAAGGTGCAAGAGCTGGAACTGGTTCCCTCAGAATGCTCAGGACATCAGCTAATAGATGATTAGTAGTATCAGCTTTTGAGCTGAGGTTGTTGACAGAGTTGGTGAGTGAGTTTGCGTGGCCATTCAGAGTTTGCAATTCTGAGGTATTTTGGGCCACGTCCTTCTTTAACTTTGACACCTCCTCCGTAATAGCGGATAGATGATAATTATTAGCTTTGGAGGAGAGAGAGGTAGATAACTCCTTCAGCGACTCGCCGACAGTGTTAATAGTGTTGGTGTTGTTGTTGATAGTGGTGGACAGAATCCACTCTAATGATGACCTCTTTGAGAGAGGTGTTGATAGTGGCTAACGTAGGACTTGTAAGAAAAGATGAAGTTTGAGTAAAGAAAAGTTCAAGCTTATTTATTGGGAGGGAAGAAGTGTATAAGGTATGGGGAGTACCTGATGTTGCTGAGAACAAGTCAAAATGACTATGACCCCGGTAAAATTCCATGTCCCGCTCGAGAGGAGTCTGGGACACGGGGATATTTTGAGGGACTTCAAGAGGGAGACCACCAGGTCCTCTATTGTTGCGCATGTGATCCTACAGCTGAGCGCCATACATGTCAGCGAGTAGACTTGTTGTTGTGTTAGTGAAGACCAAAGAAGGAGAAGGAGAGACGATGGTTGAGAAGAGTGCAGATGGGGTACTGGTATTGCCTAAAGTGACCTCAGTAGTGCATAGAGGCATTGAGAGTGGTTGGGTATCAAACAGTGTAGAATCATTACTCGGAGGTACTGAGGCAGTGTTGGCAGCAGATGTGAAGGAGCGTCTAATGAAAGCATACAGGGATATATCTGTAGAGAGGCAATCCCTGATGTAGGTTTTTGTTGTTGTTGTTGAGTGGATGGCTCCTTGACTTTCTTGGACTTCTTAGATTTGCCAAGATAGGTAGCATATGGTTTCCTCTTTGAAGGGGTGGTAGCAGCGTGGGTAGCTTTGCAGGGTTGTCCCAAAGGCATTGCCGCTGAAGAAGAAGAAATGGAGGAGAGGCATCATTTAAGTTTATAGAAACTTACCTCATTATCAACTCGTTCCACGTCGAGGATACGAACCCTGAGTTTTGGAAGTTGATAATCTCCCTCGGTCGAGTAGAGATCCTGGAGGAAATGCTTGAGGAGCGCTAAGATGAACCTGACGTATGGTGTCAGGATCGAATTCTCAACAAGAATTATGAATACTCATAAACAATATTAAAGAAACTGCGGAATAGCACTTTAATATTCAATAAGCAGAAAAACAATGAAACAGTGAATCACAATCAACTTGTAAACTTTATTTAATGATTCAAGTTACAAGCTTTTCATTCACAACCTCAATCTTGAAGAACATGCTCTTTCAAGACGAATTCTACTTCTCTAGAATTAGGAACTATGCCTTGAGGTTGATTTTCTCTCTAGAACAAAAACACACAGACTTACATCTTATTCTAAACGATTCTATACATATATTGAAATTAAAGATAATTACAAAACTTAAAAAGATCTTCAAAATAATCTTCATAATTATCTTCAAGCTTTCCATGTTTATATTCAGACGCTATCTCTTCAGCATTATCTTCTCATTATCTTAGAAGCAGCATTAATCACCTTGATCACCTTGGAAGCATTAACTGAGTCTTGGCAGCATTAACTACTAAGCAGCACTAACCACTAGCAGTACTAACTAGCTAAGCAGTACTAACTTTGTTCAAGCATCTCTAACTTTGACTAGCAGTATTAATTCTACTAGAAGTAGTAGTACCTAGCAGTATTAACTTTAAGATTATCTGGCAGTACTAACTCTGAACTGGCAGCATTAATGACTTAGTCACATCTTCAGTTCCCAACAATCTCCCCCTAACTTGACTTTTAGAAAGAGAAGTCAAGTTCTTTAGATGCTCCCAAAATACCATTCTTCAGATCTCTGTATCAACATTTAGCCCCAAACTTTGATTGATCATTCTCTGAATTAGATACTTGGCCATTTCTGAATTTTCAACACATCCAAGCTTCTTCTTCAACATAGCATGAAGCTTCAGTCTGCTGTGGTTGTATACTCTATCCACTAGAAAGTATTCTATGTGATTTCTATCCAAAGTCACTGCATATACTCCACTAGTTTCATATAGAGTCCAATTTGTGACTGATTGAAACACATTTCTTATGATATGCTCCACTTCTTCAGGTTTGAACATCATATACAGATACTCCATCACCAGTTTTGTAATTGACATCCCTGGAGATTTTAACTGATCTGCATACACCTTCATCCCTATTTCAAACATTTCTTCTATATCAGATCTTGAGCATGTTCTGACAATCTTGGCCCAAGTGTTGAATACCTCACACTTATCATCCTTCCTCTTGATCCTGATATACTCCTTTCCATCCACTGTCAATGTATCCCAGTGAATAACTTCAGGAGGCTTTACACCAACAGGTTCTGCTGAAATTGGTTCAGGCACTTTGTCCATCACTACCATGTACATCTTTAAATCATCAGTACATGAAGGTTCTTTCTTTTCAGATGACTCAGGTGCCCCTTCTTCTTCAGCAACCTTTTCATCCTCTCCTTCTGTTATTCTAGGCTTCTTGATCATCTTTCTCCTAGCCATCATCTTTGTCCTTTTTAAAGTCCTTAGACTTTCACCAATAGTGGCTTCCTTCTTTGGAGTTTCTTGTTCATCAGGGAATGGTTTTTGTAAGAAATCATTGCTCTCTTTCATTCTTTTCTCCATTTCAACCCTTGCAACTTCATCCCCTTGAAGCTTGATCATTTCTGCATCATATAACCCTTTAAGTTGCTCAAAAGACATG
The DNA here is from genome assembly GCA_954870635.1 of Arctium minus. NCBI lineage: Eukaryota > Viridiplantae > Streptophyta > Magnoliopsida > Asterales > Asteraceae > Arctium > Arctium minus. Next base: position 112,425,346 of record OX941080.1, on the reverse strand, counting down.
TTTGAGAACATTTCCACTTTGACACCTACAGCACCCTTGAGGAAAGTAATCATTTTCTTCCTCTCTTGAGCACCCAGGTATGTCTTTGAAGGTTGTCTTTTCTTTGCAGCCATTTTGATCTTTCCAGACTTCCTCAAAGATGTGGCTTTCTGATTGGCTTGTTTTGTTGCTAGGCTTTGTTGATAGGCTTTATTTAGCTCTGCAGCCATTGCTTTTGCTATCTCTCTATCTTTTTCCACTTGCACAGTTTCAGCTTCTTCAAGTTCAGCCTGTATCTTCCTAGCTAGAGCTTCATCTGATTCAATCAGCTTCTGCTTTTTCATTGGTTTATCAGATTCAACTAGTTTTGCCTTACCTTTCTCTTTACCCATCACCTTCTCAGTGCTAAAGTTCTTTGCTGCATCAACTCTTTCTTTTATGACAACTCCTTTGGCCTTTGAGGTGACCTTGGGAGTATCATGTTTGGCTTTGATGAGTGTTTCTGCAATCTCCAGCTCTGTAAGGACCTCTTTTATTGTTTCTGCTGCTTCTTTTAGATCAGCAGTATTAACCATTTCTGCTGCTTCTTTGCTTGAACTGGCAGTATTAATGGTTTCTGCTGCTGTTGATTCTGTTACTGCTTCTTGTACAATATTTTCTGCAGATATTTGCTCCCCCTCAAACTCAACTTTCTCTTGCTCCCCCTTAGCTTTGGCATCTTCCCTATTGACATCAGCTTCTGTCTCCCCCTTTTTGGGAGCATCAGGCACTGGTTTCCTCCTTATTAGTACAAATTGTTTTCTTCTTTTCTTGGCATTGAGCTTTCCCACCAGTTGCTTAAGTTTTGAAATCTGCTGTTGTTGGGAGATGACCACTTGCTGCAAGGCTTTGATTTCCTTTCCTTGATTAACCACATCAACATTGATGTTGGCTATTGTTTCCATCAATTCTAAGTAAGTATAGCTATCCTCACCTTCTTTAGGTGTTTTACCCACCCTTGAAGGATCATTGGAATCTTTTTCCATCAATTCATCAGTTTCAGTTCTGTCCTCACCCTTTTTGGATGTTTTTCTCATCCTTGAGGGATCCTTGGATCTTGTAGTAGTGACCTTCTGCCTAGCAGAAGCATCAACTACCCCCTTGGATTCTTGGCACCGGGGTCCTTTGGTTGATTTCTCAGCCAAAGTTGCCATGGGGAAGGTCTTAGAGATGTTACCACTGTCCTTCTCTGTGCTAGCAGAAGTAGTGGCAGCCTTCTCACCCATATGCTCATCCATCTCCTTAGAGAACACCTCCTCAGGGTTGGGAGACACCCTATTGGATTCCCTTTGGATATTCTCTCTTGGAGAATGATCCAATAGAGGGATTTGAGGCTCTTGGTTAATAGTAGGTACAACAAGGGAAGGAGCCTTGTGTACCTTTCTCTTGGCATAAGTCTTGGAAATTTGAGAAGTGGGTTTAGCAGCAAAGGACTGAGGAAAAATGTGAGAGAGGGAAGGTTCGGATTGGCTCTCAGTGGGTTGGTCTAATGAGGGCCTTGACCCTGAGGCCATACCTTCTTGTGGTTGGGACACCACCATCATTGTTGAGAACAATGGGGTGTCAACTCCTTCCGAGTCCCTAGCAGATCTTCTCATGTTTGAGAAGACCTTGCCTTTAGGGGGTTTAGGTATATATACCCCATCAAAGTGAGGTATATCCGTCAATTCGTTGGTTATAACTGCCTGTACAAACCTGGGATACATGAAGAAACTCTTCTTGTTGTCCAGGTTTGAGACAAGATCATTGAAGATCATCAGTGAAAAATTATATTTTCTAGCAGTAGATAAACATACCAAAGCATAGGCAATCGGACTGCTAAATTGGCTCCAGCCAGTAGTTTTCTTAGAAATACAGTGCATCAGGGTATGAACAAAGAACCTCCATTGGGGTGTAAATTGAGCTTTGAAAAACTTGAAAATCCCCAATTGGCCTTCATACCCCATCCTGGTGAGGTTTGAAAACAAATCCTCATTTGGAATAGAAGATATACCTGAAGCATCGTCTAGACGTAGACAGATGCGAATGGTCTCCTCAGTAACTGTCAAGGGTTTGTTACAAACCCTTGTTTTGATGCACTGCACTCCATTTTCAGTGCTAGTAATGGCGTTGGCCCAGAATTGCCTTTGGTGCTCGATGAAGATGGTAGGAGACACAGTGAGAGCATGAGCGATGTGGCTTGACTTCAGGAAATCGACTATCTGGTGAAAACCTTCGGCTTGTTTTGGCTTTTGGAGCATGGCTATCTCGTTGTGCTCATCAATAAACGCCATTGAAGCCATCTGTATGCAAGGATTCTTGCCTAGCGAGCACTGGACACTTGAGAGAAAAGAGTGAGAGAGAAGATGAACAGTAGACAAAGAGTCGTTATGATCTTTTAGGCGGGGAAAGGGTATTTATAGCTTTTGGATTATAAGCAGTATTAACCTTAAAAAGATAGTGAAAGCAGTATTAACAGTGAGCAGTATTAACTGAGAGGAGTATTAACCACTAGCAGTATTAACTAACTAGCAGTATTAACTGAGAGCAGTATTAACCACTAGCAGTATTAACTAACTAGCAGTATTAATTACTAGCAGTATTAACTAACTAGCAGTATTAACTGAGAGCAGTATTAACTACTAGCAGTATTAACTAACTAGCAGTATTAACTGAGAGCAGTATTAACTGAGAGCAGTATTAACTACTAGCAGTATTAACTAACTAGCAGTATTAACTGAGAGCAGTATTAATTACTAGCAGTATTAACTAACTAGCAGTATGAACTAAGAGAAGTATTAACTACTAGCAGTATTAACTAACTAGCAGTATTAACTGAGAGCAGTATTAACTACTAGCAGTATTAACTAACTAGTAGTATTAACTGTGCATTGGCAGTAGTTAAAAATTGTACTGGCAGTACTAAAACTGTACTGGCAGTATTAACCATACTTACACTTTTAAGCTTGTGATGAACTGAGTACTGCTCTACATTTCCTGAGAAAGAACATTAGTAACACCAAGAATAACCAATATACAGGTATTGAACCACTTTTCAAGTAGGATCTTATTCAGAGTTGATCATTCCCACACTTGTTACCAAGAAAGTGAATCTACCCACATCAAAGGCTTTGGTGAATAGATCAGCAAACTGGTTATCAGTATGAACTTTTACAACTTGAATAAGCTTCTTTTCAATGCAGTCTCTTATAAAGTGATACCTGATCTCAATGTACTTTGTCTTTGAGTGCTTGACAGGGTTATTAACAATGCTAATATCACTGCTATTATCAATAAAGATTGGAGTGTGTAGAAAGGTTACCCCATAGTCCAGCATTTGATTCTGAATCCATAAGACTTGAGAACAGCAACTTGCAGCTGCTATGTACTCTGCTTTTGTTGTAGATTTGGACACTGTGGTTTGTTTCTTGCACTGCCATGATACTAGTCTTGCACCTAAGAACTGGCATCCTCCAGAAGTAGATTTTTTGTCCAAGTTTGCTCCACCTAAGTCACTGTCTGAGTATGCAAGTAGGTCAAATGATGAGTCATGAGGATACCAAAGTCCCAATCTAGGTTGCCCTTTGAGATATCTGAATATCCTCTTAACAGCTTGATAGTGTGATTGCTTTGGCCTAACTTGAAATCTTGCACACACACAGACTGGAAACATTATATCTGGCCTAGAGGCTGTAAGATACATGAGAGAGCCAATCATGGATCTATAGTGATGAACATCTATATCCTTCCCCTCAAGATCTGCTGTGATCTGCTTATGTGTCTCCATAGGTGTGCTGGCAGGCTTTGAGTCTGAGAAACCAAACTTGGTTAGAATGTCCTGCACATACTTGGACTGACAAATAAAAATACCATCTGACTTCTGTTGGACTTGGAGTCCAAGAAAGAAAGTAAGTTCCCCCATAGAACTCATTTTGAACCTTTGATGCATTAGATCCTCAAACTCCTTGCACATATTGTCTCTTGTGGATCCAAAGATGATATCATCCACATAGATTTGGACCAGCAAGATGTCCTTCTTCTTTCTCTTGATGAACAGAGTTTTATCAATTACTCCTCTTTCAAAGCCATTTTCCAAGAGATAGGATGACAGAGTGTCATACCATGCTCTTGGTGCTTGATGCAGTCCATAAAGTGCCTTCTTCAGTTTGTATACTCTGTCTGGATAGCTTGGGTTTTCAAACCCTGGTGGTTGACAGACATAAACTTCTTCTTCAATTGAGCCATATAGAAATGCACTTTTTACATCCATTTGATAGACTTTGAACTTCATATAAGAAGCATAGGCCAGGAACAATCTGATTGCTTCTATCCTAGCCACTGGTGCAAATACTTCTTCATAATCTATTCTTTCTTCTTGTGTATACCCTTGTGCCACCAACCTTGCTTTGTTCTTTACTACTATTCCTCTCTCATCTCTCTTATTCCTGAAGACCCATTTTGTACCTATTGCTCTTTGACCTTTAGGAAGGTCTACCAGATCCCAAACATCTTGCAGCTTGAACTGTAGCAGCTCTTCTTGCATGGCTTCTATCCAACTGGAATCTTTCATAGCATCATGAGCCTTCTTAGACTCAAGCTGGGATAGAAAGCAAGAAAGCACTGTATGTTGTTGGTCTTGCATATCTTGCAGCCAGCTTTGATTTCTAGTCATCATAGGAGAAGAGATATCTCCTATTACCAGCTGAGGAGGATGATTCTTTTGTGTTCTTGTTTGATAACTAGGTTCTTCATTGAGTCCCACCTCTAGATAGGAGTCATTCAACTCAACTGAGGTGATTTCAGCAGCTACTTCTGGTTCTGTATTTTCTTGACTCTCCTCATCTCTTGTTTCTTCTTCACTCTGATTTGGTTTAGTAGATGGCTCCTTTTCACAGTCTTCAACAGGAGCCACTGTAGGTATGGGAAAAATCACAGACTGAGGTATGTTTTCTTGAACTTGTGGAGTTCCTGATCCTCCATTACCTGAACCTGCATAATCATCACTACTGAAACCAAAAGAGTTAGTTAGTGAATCAATGTCAAACAGCCACTGAGGACCAGACCCAATAGGATTTGGTGTGTTCTCATTGCATTTGACATTGTCACTTTCCTCAATTATTCTAGAAGAAGAATTAAAAACTCTGTAGGCCTTACTTTGAGATGAGTAACCCACAAGAAATCCATCATCTGCCTTGCTATCAAACTTTTCTAAGTGAGATTTGGTATTGAGAATTGTACAAGGACACCCAAATGGTTTAAAAAAACCAATAAAGGGTTTTCTTTTATTTAAGAGCTCATAAGGTGTCTTGTTCTTTGGCTTAACCACTAGAACTCTGTTTTGAACATAACAGGCAGTATTAACTGCTTCAGCCCAAAAAGTAATTGGCAATTTTGAATCAGCTAACAGAGATCTAGCAGCCTCAATTAGTGTCCTATTCCTTCTCTCAGCAACTCCATTTTGTTGTGGAGTCCTAGGAGCACTATATTGTCTCTCAATGCCTTTCTCTTCACAAAAGGTGTTTAGATCAATATTTTTAAATTCAGTTCCATTGTCTGATCTAATGACTTTTACTTTCTGAGTAGTTTGGTTTACAATTCTTAGAATAAAGGATTTGATCAGTCCAATTGTCTCATCCTTAGTCCTTAGAAAATATACCCAAGTAAATCTAGAGTAATCATCAACAATAACTAGGCAATATGATTTCTTCCCTATGCTCATCACATTTGTAGGACCAAACAGATCCATATGTAATAACTGGAGACAAGAAGAAATTGTATTTAACTCTTTGGTCTTATGAGAAGTTTTGTGTTGTTTGCCTTTAATACAAGCAACACAATGATCATCACATGAAAAGACTTTTGATGGTAAACCTCTTACAAGGTTGTTTTTAACAAGTTTGTTCATTGTCTTGAAGTTCATGTGACACATCCTTCTGTGCCAAAGAGAGGATTCATCCACGGAAGCTTTTGAAACAAGACAGTTCAGGGATGAATCACTAGAAACATTGTCCATGTCTAGACAGTAAACATTGTCCTTTCTTGGAGTTCTAAGTAGTATCATGCTTTCATCAACTACTTTGAATCTTGGAGCAAGGATCATACATTCTGTATTGGTAAATAATATACTATGTTGTTTGTCACAAACCTGTGATACACTTAACAGGTTGTACTTTAACTGATCAACATAGTAGACATCCTCAAATGTCATCTTACCTTTTGTGGAATTAGCTTTTCCACTTATTTTTCCACCTGCAAGATTGTTTCCAAATGCAACATGTCCTCCATTGATATGCTTGAAATCCTGAAGGCATGACATGTTGTCTGTCATGTGCCTAGAGCAACCACTATCCACATGCCAAATGCTCTTCCCCTTGAGCTGTTGGTTGCCCTGCACATAAGATAAAGCAGTTAGTATTGATTAGGAACCCAATCCAAAGTGGTCTTGGGTATCCCTTTCTCATCAAAATATTTGCATTCCTTCTTGACAAGATTTTTAAACTTTGACTCCTCATTGCTGGAGTACTTTGTCACAATAATGGGTTTGGCTGCACATTTGCTAGAAGCAGTACTGGTTTTAGAAGAACTAACTGCATTAGCAGCACTTGCATGCTTAGCAGTACTAACCTTGTTAGAAGTAGTAACTGTGTCAGTAGCAGTAACTGTGTTAGCAGTAGTAACCTTTGAAGAAGTACTAACAGTGTTAGAAGCATTAATATTCTCAGCAGTACTAACACTGGTAGCAGCAGTATTACTTCTGGCAGCACTATCCCTGTCAGCATTACTATTTGATGTAGCAGTACTAACAGTTTTAGTGCTTCTAGGCATCCACATTTTAATATTCTCTTTTAAAACCTTTTTCTTTATTTGGCCTTTGGTTTCAACAGATTTCTTAGCTACATGTTTCTTTCCAGCCTTCCTATAACCAACACGTTTTTGCACAAATCTTTGAAAGTTCATCCTTTGGTTAATAGGGTTAAAGAAACAGTACTTAGCCAAATGATTCAACTTGCCACATATGAAACAAGGTTTTGGTCTGATTATTTTACTCAGATCAACTCCTTGTTTCTGAGCCCATTGATTATTCCAGTTTCTTTGATTACCTCTCTTTGTACCAGAATTTAGGCTCTCAGTTTTATTGCAAGCACACTGTTTACAAGGGTCAGGATTCACAATAGTGGTCTGTTTGTAATGGACCTTGTTAGCCTTTCCTTTGGTCTTCTCTATCTCTTTAGACTTGACCCAGATTTTTCCACATCCCTCATTGGTGATGATGTTGTTTTCTAAGGGTATCTCTTTACTCACAGCATTGTTCTTATTCTCACTTGCTTCATTCTCAGTCATATCCTCAACAACCACCTCATCCATGGATCTATCTTAAATGCTTCCTCAGACAAGTTCTTTTTCTCCTTGGTCTCTAACAAGTCTAATGTAGGAGGGATGTAGTTGTTGTTGTAAGGAGGGGGTGTGTTGTTGTAGCCAACACCAAGCTTCATCTGATCATGAATCTGAGACTTTAGAAGAGAATCCATTGCTTTTGAAGCATATGAAAACTTTTCTATATCAAGCTTAACCTTAGCTAGTTCTTCTTTCAACTTATCATTCTCTTCTTTTGACTTAGACAGTTTGGTCTCTAACTCATTCTTTTCCCACTTCCAGTAGTTTGTGTCATAAGAATGTTGAAGTTCATTGGCTTGGAAGCCTTTGATTTGATCTTCAAACCTCTCAACTATCAACGCATAATCTCTTCTGTCCTTTTCTAATCTTTTGAGGTCATCACACATGTTTTGGTTGTGATCCCTGTACCTTTTGACAGTGTCTATGCAAGATTGAGTACAAAGTTTAGAAATTACCTCAGAGGGGAGATCAGACACCTCTGCCATAAGAGCTTGATTTTGAATGTCTTCCTCAGCTTGGACACTCCAGTCAAACCCCATTCCTTGTTGAGAAACAACGGCTTGAGCAGAGTTCTTGTTTTGATTGTAGCCTCCATTCTGAGCTTGTTGGTGGTTGTTATTTGGCACACCACTTCTGCACTCTCTAGCAAAGTGTCCTTTCATGTGGCACTTATAGCATTCCAACTTTGTCTTGTCAAAACCAGCTCCATCTTCTCTTCTTTGAGAGAAGTTGTTTCTCCCAGTTCTTTTAATAAACTTCTTCACCCTCATAGATAACATGGCCATCTGCCATTTAATGTCCATCTCCTCCAAATCATCAGGGTGAATTTGTTCCAGATCATCATTAATCAAGGAGTTATTGCTATGACTTGACAAAAAGGCTTCAAAGACAGTTTCAGTGCCTTTTTCTGAATTCACACCACTAGCAGCACTAACTGCTTCAGGGTTGGCAGTAGTATCAGCAGATGCTGATAGAAGTGCTGCATTATGAATATACCCAGTGGGCTTCTTCTTAGCTTCTACTTCTGATTCAAAAACTGTTAAATCATTATACAGATCATCTAGTTCCTTCTCTTCCAGATTGTCACTTTGTCTATATGAGACAATGTACATAGTCCATTCATCCCCAAGAGATCTGAGGAACTTTTTGTTGATATCATCTTGCTCCATCTTCACTCCAACAGTAGCCAGTTCACCAATAAGCTTGTTCAACCTGTCAAAATTTTGAGTCATAGACTCATTCTTTGAAGAAGTGAAGTTCTCATACTGCTGCTTCAGAACATCCCTTTGATTTCTTTTGGTGCTCTTAGTTCCAGCAAATCTTTTCTCTAGAGCATTCCAGAGAATCTGAGCATCAGTGCAGTTGCAGAATTGATGTTGATATTCATTGAGGATGGCCAAAAGCAGAGTGCTCAAGGACTTCATCTCTGTCTGCCTGATCTTCCTCTCACCATCTGTCTTAGGTGGAGATCTTTTCCCATCTGGTCCAATCTGGCCTTCAGTAGAGGGGCCATTCTCAATAACATCCCACATTGAGTAGTCAGTAAGGAGAATGTATTGCCTAATTCTGATCTTCCACATATCAAACTCATTGGGTTTGAGCATTGGAACCTTAGAGACAAGAGTACTGTTTGATTCTGCAAAGTTTTCCATGATGAATGAATGTTTCTGAGAGAACTTGCTCTGATACCACTTGTCAGGATCGAATTCTCAACAAGAATTATGAATACTCAGAAACAATATTAAAGAAACTGCGGAATAGCACTTTAATATTCAATAAGCAGAAAAACAATGAAACAGTGAATCACAATCAACTTGTAAACTTTATTTAATGATTCAAGTTACAAGCTTTTCATTCACAACCTCAATCTTGAAGAACAGGCTCTTTCAAGACGAATTCTACTTCTCTAGAATTAGGAACTATGCCTTGAGGTTGATTTTCTCTCTAGAACAAAAACACACAGAATTACATCTTATTCTAAACGATTCTATACATATATTGAAATTAAAGATAATTACAAAACTTAAAAAGATCTTCAAAATAATCTTCATAATTATCTTCAAGCTTTCCATGTTTATCTTCAGACGCTATCTCTTCAGCATTATCTTCTCATTATCTTAGAAGCAGCATTAATCACCTTGATCACCTTGGAAGCATTAACTGAGTCTTGGCAGCATTAACTACTAAGCAGCACTAACCACTAGCAGTACTAACTAGCTAAGCAGTACTAACTTTGTTCAAGAAGCACTAACTTTGACTAGCAGTATTAATTCTACTAGAAGTAGTAATACCTAGCAGTATTAACTTTAAGATCATCTGGCAGTACTAACTCTGAACTGGCAGCATTAATGACTTAGTCACATCTTCAGTTCCCAACATATGGAACCTTGGCTTCTCTGTCAGGCTTTTCCACTTTAGCCATCAAGTCATCGAAGATCATCGCTACGATTCCAGTGATGATATTGTACTCCATCTGGAGTTGAGCCGGGTTGGATTAATCCAGGGAGCCAGTCTTCCCACTCAAGCATTGGATCACGTGGGAGAATATGAAATTCATCTCTAAAGGCATTTTAGCCTTGAGGATCTTGGTCAGTCTTTTGTCCAATGTTTTGGACCTAGGCCTTGTCTCCCACTTATACTTCATGAGATCCAGGAAGGATATCAACTCGTCATCAGTTGGCAGAGCGTCGAAAGGTGAAGAAGGAATACGCAATCTCTGACGAAGTCCATTGGGGTTACTGCTGGCGTACCCGTATTGTGTTTGGAAAGAGATCACTATCAGATTCTTCCTAGACTTTGTGGTCTTCTCAGTTCGTTCAACATTTTACAAAAACTGCTGAAGGAGACGTTTGTGAGCTGGTGGAGAGACAGTAAAAGCATTGGCGATAGGAGATGCCTTCAGTGCTGAGACTGCATCAACGAGGTGCGGTGAGGTCTTTTTGCTAGGGAAAGAGAGGAGAGTCAGGTGGTTGTTTCTGGTGAATTGCATAGCGCTGAGTTCGAACTTCACGTTCTTAGACTTGAATAGAGTTTCCTAAGATACCATTTCTGAGGAAAAACAGAAAATAGGAGAAGATACCAAGATCTTTAGAATTAAGAAAAACAAGAAATATTACTAGTTTCCATTTTGGGAAAGAAACTTGCAAATCAAGATTTCCAGTTTCACATAGTAGAAAAAAAAATCAAACACGAGTGATTTACCAATTTCCTTTTTGAGAAGGAATTTGAAAAAAAAAATTGTAAGACCAAGAGGGAAAGTTTAAAAACAGTTTTAAACCTTAAAAACCTTTTAGGGTTTTTGAAATAAAAATCACGAGAAAAATGATTTTTAGAAAGAAAAACAAGTATTTGATCTTAAAAACAAAGATTTTAAGATCAAAAAGGTGTTTTAAGTAGATTTGGAAGGAAGAATAAGAACCTGTGATTGAGATTTTGAGGAAAAAGTTCTTAATTTCTTTAGGATGCTTAGTTTTTCCTTGAATATTCGTACCTTGAGAGAGAGTTTGTGCGCGTAAAAGAGAAAACTATGAACAAAGGATTGCTTATATAGGTGAGAGTGAGAAGACTAAATGATGAGCGGGATAAATTTACTCATCTTGACACGGGCACGTCCCATGAAGATGATTGGTCAAGAAGTGCAATGGACGAACGTGTCAGACAAAAACTATGTGCCATGGGTTATCGTCTCGGATGACGTCACACAAAGTGTATTTTCATTTTCTAATGGACATCTCTGATAGAAAATCAGTGATGAATTTTATTTTAAAAGAATCACTGATGAAAAATATCATGACGGTTTTATTTTTAAAAGGCTTTTAATCACTTGAAGAAAGTCAGTGATTAAGTTTTGAGGATTTTGAAAACATCTCACTGAATAAAGATCCAGTGAGGAAGGTTAAGAGACATACCTGAGCATCAGAGAAAATTTTAATCAGAGATTAGGGGATGAATATAGAATTTTATTGCTGACATAATGCATGATCACTGAAGAATTATTCTTCAAGGTTCAACATTCCAAACTCGCTAATGAGAAAGTTGAATCTTATCTCATCAAGAGGTTTGGAAAAAATATCAGCTAACTGATAGTCAGTAGGAATAAAATGAAGTTCTATATCTCCATTCATCACATGATCTCTGATAAAATGATATCTCCTTTTGATGTAATTGGTCTTTTAGTGTAGCATGGGATTATTTGCTATAGCGATGGCACTCATGCTATTGAATTAGATAGGGATCTATGATAGTTGAATGTCATAGTCTAATAGATTATTTCTCATCCATAAGACCTTAGCACAATAACTACCAACAGCTACCTATTCAGCTTCAACGGTGGAGGTGGATACCGAATTTTGCTTCTAACTTGTCCATCTTACTGGCTTTCCACCTAGGAGCTGCCAGCCTCCAGTAGTGCTTTTTCTATCCAGTTTGCAACCTGTAAAATCACTATTTGATAGGCAGTTAGATCGAACCCTGAGTCTTTGGGATACCAAAGACCTAGGTTAGGAGTTCCCTTCAGGTATCTGAATATTCGCTTTACAGCGATCAGATGGGATTCCTTGGGTTCTGATTGATATCGTGCACAAAGACAGGAAGAATACATGATATCAGGTCGACTCGCTGTAAGATACAGAAGGGAGCCTATCATTCTTCTATATACAGTGACATTAACAGGTTTTCAGTGGGATCCTTGTTTAATGTCAACGGTGGTGCCATAGGAGTTTTCATCGCTGATGTTTGAGTAAGATCAAACTTTTTCAGCATATCTTTAACATACTTACCCTGATGAATAAACGTGCCTTTATCAGATTGCTTGATCTGAAGCCGAAGGAAGTAAGATAGTTCACCCATCATACTCATTTATATTCTTTCTTTATTCTTTCAGCGAACCGAGTACATAGAGATGGGTTAGTAGAACCAAATATAATGTCATCAACATATATTTGAACAAGAATAATGTGACCTTTAATCTTTCTGAAAATTAGAGTATTATCAATCTTTCCACGTTCTATTTTTTAGAGATTAGAAAAGAGGAGGGAGTATCATACCAAGAACGAGGGGCTTGTTTTAACCAGTAGAGAGCCTTATCCAACTTATATACATAATTTGGATGTTTAGGGTCATAGAACCCTGAGGCTTGTTCAACATAGACTTCTTCACTCAGCTTTCCATTTAGGAATGTTGACTTGACATCTATTTGATGTACTTTGATGGCTTTGTGAACTTCATAGGCTAAGAATAATCGAATTGCTTCGAACCTGGCCACAGGAGCAAAGATTTCATCATAGTTTATGCCTTCCTCTTGTCTGTATCCCTGAGCAATAAGCCTAGATTTGTTGCGGGTCACAGTCCCATTTTCATCTAACTTGTTACGATATACCCATTTGGTGCCTATAACAGTTTTGTCAGATGGTCGGGGAACGAAATTTCAAACATTGTTTCTATCAAACTCAGTTAACTCTTCTTGCATAGCGCTGACCTAGTTTGGATCTTTAAGGACATCATCAGTTTTCTTTGGCTCGAGGAGAGAAATAAAGTTTACATAGAGACAGATGTTACCTGAACTGCGTTGAGTCTAAATACTTGCATCTGGATCACCAAGAATTTGATCGATTGGGTGATTCTTAGTTCATCTCTGAGTGAAGGATCAAGCATCCATGTCTGATAATGAATCAGAAATGGGAATGTTTGCTGAGGAATAAGCTTCAGCCTGAGGTTCAACAGTGATCATTTGTTGAGGTTCAGTTTGAACATCTTTCACTGAGAATTCTTCAGAGATGGAGGATATTTAGAATTGAGAGGTTTAGAGGGTGGTAAAGTATTTAAGGGAACAGTTGAAACCCAAGCTATGGATTCAGTGTTAGGTGGAATAATTGTTAGGTACATGATCACAGTTGAATTGATTAAACAAACATAACAAGGATGATTGGAAGGGAATTTGTAGTTTTATTCACAATATTAAGAAAACAAACTACAGAGAACAAAGAACTCGTATGGCTACATTGTGACTGAATGAAAAACTCAACTAAACATTACAAACAGACTCCTATATATACCCTCACACCCTTGTGTACATTTTAGCCCAAACCCAAAGTACAAGGCCCAACTACAAATACAAAATATTACTTTACTAAACTTCTAAACCAAACATTTATGTTCTAACATTCTCCCTCTAAGTTTTGTAAAGTAATCATCCTCTTTCAGCTTCAGCTCCTCCCCCTTTAATTCTTTAGAAAACTTAGTGTTGCATAAACTTCAAAGCTCCTCTAGCTCCTCCTTGAAAGTAGCTCTTATCCTTGAAGTTTCAACTTTCATATCAGATCTGATGTAGACAATAACCTCGACTGAGTGCACATAAAGACAACACATTCGTTACACCCACAAGAATGAAATGTGTGAATCATGGAGTGACAACCAAAGTGCATCTTTAGTATATAACATCTGATATGTCTTTGAACCACGAGTTGAATAAGAATTCAGCTTAAGAACTTATTTTGATCAGCTTGCAGAAGGAAGCATCTGGTAGCAAACACTACAATGCAAGGGTTATAAGACAATTCCAAAGACTGTTCAACAACTTATGAAAGACGCTCAATTTCTAACTGCTTTCCAGAACAATGAACAAACGAACTCAGACCTTCTTTCTTCTTGAAATAGCTGGATGATTATAAGCACTCAGGATTCTGAATCACAACTAAAGCATCAGAACAATGATTGCAGTCGCTCACACTCCTGATTGATCAGGTTAGAAGAATGATTAAGAGCACTCAACGGTCTAACAACATAAAGAAGCACTCCAGACTAATGATTGCAGATACTCAGGCTGCTAATCCCAATCCAATCAGAGATTAAATCCACACATCCAGTATCTGAAAATCTTGACAAGCATGAGCACTCGTGAAAATTTAGATCAGTTGCTAAAAATATGTGACCAACGGAAGATAGGAATGATCTCACATATGCATTATGCGAAAAATCTAGGGAACAGGGCAAACTTGTAGCAAAATGGGTTCAGAACAGTCATTTTTCGCATAGATATAAAAACTTCTCGCATAACCTTCACAATTCGCAGATCACTGTTCATTTAAGCATAATTCGCAGATCACTATTCATTTAAGCACAATTCGCATGAGGCTTAGCCGAAATCCTCACAATTCACATAGGCCTATATGCGAATTCCTACTTTTCGCATATGCCTATATGCGAATTCTTGCTTCTCGCATAAGCTTGCGTGCAAATTCCTCACAATTCGCATAAGGTAGGATGCGAGTTCTTAACATTTTGCATACGACTACATATGAATTATTTACTTAGAATTTTCTTTAGCCACAAAGAATTCGTATCGATGCGAATTCTGCACATTTCGCGTATCACTGTCATGCGAATTTTGTCCTTAAAAAATTTCATCTTCAAAGATTTTCATCGTGCAAATTCTTAACATGCGAAATCTTCAACGTATTCAACATGCGAATTCTTTGATGCGAGTTCTTCACGAATCATGCGAATTCTTTGGATCTACAATTGTTTTTCCAAAAATACTTCGAATTCAACTTCAATACATCGAATTTGAGTCTGGAAATTTGTGAGCAGGTTCGAAAATGACATTGGAGCATATTTTTAATTTATTATCATGTATGAAAACAATTTTATGGTCCAATTGTTCTCAACACAGTGATAAACATCTTCGAACAAAAAAATCTCAAAAATCGATCCAATTCAACCAAATCTGTTGAAATTAAACATTGTTATTGATTCAATGTTTGTCGATTAAGTCCTCTGAATCAATTTGTCATCTAAGCTCATCTAAATTTACATCAAAACAATAAAATTTCAAACTTCTCAGAACCAAAAATGTGACAGTGAACTGCTCTTCATCAATCAAACTTGATCTCGATAGTTCCGATGAAAAATTCTTCGTTAGGCTCTGATACCACTTGTTAGGTCCATGATCACAGTTGATCTGATTAAACAAACATAACAAGGATGATTGTAAGGGAATCTGTAGTTTTATTCACAATATTAAGAAAACAAACTACATAGAACAAACTACAGAGAACAAAGAACTCGTATGGCTACATTGTGACTGAATGAAAAACTAAACTAAACATTACAAACAGACTCCTATATATACCCTCACACCCTTGTGTACATTTTATCCCAAACCAAAGTACAAGTCCCAACTACAAATACAAAAGATTACTTTACTAAACTTCTAAACAGAACATTTATGTTCTAACAATAATGACTGGATCGTCATCAGCATTCGGAGGATTTGCATGATGATTTGTGTTGAAAAAGGGTTCGACTTCTCCATAGTGATAAAACATCCAGGCATTTAGTTCATCAGCATCATTGATAGGTTTTGAGTTCGCTAATCTTGATTCGTCAAAGGTGAGATGAATGGTTTCCTCTACAGTTTGTCTTCTTTTATTGAAGTGTCTATAAGCTTTTGATATTGAAGAATATCCAAGAAAAATTCCATCATTAGCTTTTGGATCAAATTTTCCTAGGGCATCTTCGTTGTTTAAGAGGAAGCACTGACAACCAAATATATGAAGAAAACTGATAGAAGGCTTTCTCCCATGGAAAAGTTCATAGGCAGTCTTGTTGAATCTTTTGACAATCAACGACCTCCTTTGAGTGAAACAGGTAGTATTGACAGCTTCTACCCATAATTGAGTTGGAAGATGAGAATCTCTGAGCATAGATCGAGCATCTTTGATGATCGTTCTGTTTCTTCTTTCAGCGACTCCATTTTGCTGAGGAGTCCTCACAACTAAGAAATTGTGATAAATCCCCTTGCTTTCAAAAAAGTTATCGAGATAACTGTTTTTAAATTCAGTTCCATGATCACTCCATAATGAGCGAATCGTCATATTATTCATCACTTCCATTTTTCTAACAAATGAGATGAGTTCATCTGGGGTGTCACTCTTGGAACGGAAAAACATGACCCAGGTATATCAAAATTATTCATCTACTATGACAAGAGTGTATTTCTTTCCAGCAATGGATTGTATATTGACAGGGCCAAATAAATCCATATGCAGGAGTTGAAGAAGGCTTGTCACTAACGATACTTGTTTTGATTTGAATCTAGCTTTAGTTTGTTTTCCTTTTTCACAAGCTGAGTAGTGTGATTCCTTAACATAAGAGTGTTGAGGTAACCCGGAAACTAGTTCCTTGGAAGATAGAATGTTCAGCGTCTTGAAGTTAAGATGAAAGAGCCTCTTATGCCATAGCTAATTGACATCTAATGAGGCTTTGGATAGAAAGCAGATGTTCTCAGTGGTTGTTGAGTCCATGTTTATGACATAAACATTTTCCAAACGATAACAGCTGAGAGAAAGTTTTCCACTTTTATCCATAACAGAACATGCTTTGTTAGTAAAGCATACTTTAGAGTCTTTGTCACATAGCTGACTGATGCTGAGGAGATTATGCTTCAGTTAGTCTACGTAAGCGACTCTTCGGAAGGTAGTTGTACCATTGTTGAGTACACTAAACCCTCTGTTATAGCCTTTTTCATTTCCACCAAAGGTCACTAAGGGACCTTTCTCTTCCTTGTATTCTGCGAGTAGGTTCTTTTGACTAGTCATGTGTCGAGAGCATCCGCTATCAAGATACCAGATACCCTTCCAGTCCTGCATGCAAAAGGAAGATTAATTTTTTATTGGTACCCACTTTACAATGGGTCCAGATGAGTTAGTGGAGATGGAAGGTTCAACAATCTTCACAGCATCTGATGGTTCAACGGCAGTGGCAATCTTCACTTTAGTTAATTTCTTAACTTTAGTGGCATTTTTCACCTTGACAGGTTTCTCAGCTTTGGTGACCTTCTTTACCCTTAAGGTATTCATCTTCACTTTAGCTTACTTTTCAGCTATGGTGGCAGTGGGACATTTACTGGCAATGTGGTCAGTAAGTCCACAGTGATAGCATTTTCTATAGTTGAAGGTGGTCTTAGGAACATGAGCATTTGCATTAGAAAACTTTAGATGAGTCGGGCCAGCTCTAATAATACCCTTTGCATTTGATCTTGGAGGAATTTTCAGTTCTTCAGATTTCTTAGGCAACATGACAATCTTCAGCTTTGGAGTAGATCTCTGTGTATTACCAGTGATCTTAGATACAGAGCCAGAAGGTTGACTAGCTAAAGGTTTGGAAGGAACCTTTTTCAACTTTGCTACTTTAGTAGCCTTTTGAGGATGATGGGAAACAGATTTCCCTTTATTAGTAAGTTTAGAACTTTTGATAAATCCTCAGGGATAGGAACTGAAGAGGAAGTGTCAGGGATAGATGAGACAAACATTCCAAACTTAAGCATAGAACAATCTCTACTAGATTCATCCTTATCAAATTTATAACCAAGACCGGTTTTATCATGAGTAGGGATTTGAGTACTTATGATCTCAGTGATCTTAGCTGAGGACTTACATCATCCTTCAACTGTATCTTTCTCATACTTGAGAGCATCGATAGCTTGTTTGCGTTCAATGCTGATAATTTCATTTACAATGACCTGATCTTTTAAACTTTCCTCTAAATGAGTCAGTTATTTGATCTTTAGATGACATTTCTCAAGCGGCTTTATTAAAAAAATATTTTTGTTTTCAGCTTGAGTTTTTCCATTTAAGGCATTGTATAAATCGATTGTCCGCACATCAACAGTGCGACATCTCTCAGCTTCAGTAAGAGTTGGATCAGTAGAGATTTATACTTGAGAGTGATAGTGCTTGTGGATGTTCTAGTAGGTTCTTCCACTTCTTCTTCAATCTCGGCCATTATACAGAGATTGGCTGCATCTTCTTCATCAGAACTTGACTCTTCTTATTCAGCCCAGTCATGCTCTTCATCTATCAGACCTTTACCTTTTCGTTTGAATCCTTTCAGCTTCTGATATTTCTCTTTCAGCTTTAGGTACTTGTCATCACTGGATTTTCGGGATGAAGAAGGTTTGAAGACTTTCTTTGACCTGCATTCACTGGAAAAATGTCCAACTTTCTCGCAGTTATAGCA
Source organism: Arctium minus (assembly GCA_954870635.1). Taxonomy (NCBI): domain Eukaryota; kingdom Viridiplantae; phylum Streptophyta; class Magnoliopsida; order Asterales; family Asteraceae; genus Arctium; species Arctium minus. Next base: position 112,406,938 of record OX941080.1, on the reverse strand, counting down.
AGTAGCAGTTGCCTTATCAACAGGTGTTGACTTAGGCTTGTCAGATATGGAGAGAGGCTTATTTCTTCTGAAATTACTCTTTTTTGCAAATCTCTTAAAAGAGTTTGTTAGGAGTGTCAACAATTCATTAAACTCTGAAATATCAGTGTCTGATGGATCCTCTGAGTCAGAATCTAACTCAGTAATAGTAAGAGTAGAGGATCGCTGAGATGGGATCATCTTTGTAGAGACTAAAGCAACAGGTGTGCTTTTGGAGTCTTTGGAATCTTTGACAATATTCTTCTTCAGTTTATTGGATTGCTCATAATTAAGAAGATCCCATAAAGGGTACTAAGAGAAAGGTGATTTAAGTCTTTTGTTAGCTTGAGACACATTGAATAACTGTCCCAGCTTTCAGGAAGACATTCCAGGAATTTGGTAAGAACCACAGAGTTAGAGTATGTCTTACCAACAGTCCTTAGATCAATGATTAAGCAACTAAATCACTGGTGAACATGAGAGAAAGATTTATTCTTACCACAAATGAAACTTTCATACTATCTTACCAGGTTGATCTTTCTCGTTTCTTGGATCTCAGTGGTACCTTCATATTGAACACAGATTGTGTACCACATTTCTTTGGAGGTTTTTAGATGCATGATGGAATGGAAATCTTCATCAGGTAAAGCCATAGAGATAATTGTTTTAGCTTTAGCATCAAGGCCTACTTTCTTTTTGTCCTCATCACTCCACTTCTTATTTCTATGGCAGCTGTCTTTTAGGGACAGCTCTAGTAGTTGAAGTGGCCGGAACTGCAACAATGATGACAAATGGTTCATAGGATCCATTTGCTACATATTCAGGTATAGTGGGGTCTACACCTTCTAGAAATAGAATCATTCGATTCTTCTAGAGAGCAAAGTTGTCTCTGTGAAACGAGGAGGTTTAGAAAGAGAACCATTATCATAATAATTTGAGTTTGTGTTCACTGTCATTTTAGAGAATAGCAAGGAAAAGAGTTAAGCAAGATCTTGTTTATGGATTAAACAATCTGCTCTGATACCACTTGTTGGTCCCGAATGTGTTATACAAGTATGTAGAAAGGGGTTGAATACAAACACAAATTTTAAGTTTAATAAATTGTTTATTGATAAATTAAATTACAATTTACAATTTGTTGCGGAATAAGATTAAGGTTAAGAAAACCTAATCTAAACAAACTTGAGAATCACTAAGGAGGGTTGCACAAGAATAGAGAGAAGGTGAGGTTGAGGGAATCATAGAAATAAAGGGTTTCTATAAGATACACTAAGAGAAAAGAGATAGAAAGCAACACTTCAAAATGAAGTATAATCTTCCTATTTATACCCTATGCATTTAATGCATGGCAGAGGTACTTTACCTGTGTCATCATTTGATTGGGTGCATGCTTCTAACTTTTAGCGACATGTTCCTAGTCGTATGGCGAACAGTGTAGTCTTCAAAGTTGTTGTACGATCTTGGATAAGAGCATGTATCTTCTGACAATTCATACTATTTGTGCAAAGGATTAGACAAACGAACCTTGGAGTGTAAGCTTCATGATCAGTGATCGCTGATAAAGTATTTTATCATAGAGCTCTGATAAAAGTCAGCTATCGTTGAAGTTTTCCTTCTTGGTTAGTTACGTGTGTGGACTTGTCTTGGTTTCACTGATATTCGCATCAGATCATGAGTAGATTGTCACTTGTTCATCAGATTTGTCTTTAATATCAGTGATGAACGTCTTTGAACGCAAAACTTGTCTTCAGATATTACATTTAACAATTACATTAGGGATCGACAGCGATACTGAACAGACCTAGTATATAATCGTTGATGGTGAAACACTAATACATACATATGTTAAATGTAATTTTGACTAAGTAATTCTAAGGGTCATCATCAAATCACTGAGAGAGTTTGGATCAACAAAATTAATATTAGCTTTCAATTTTTATTTCTAATAAAAAAACAGAATTGTTGACAGATTAGTGGCGGATAAAACCGCCGTAATTTTATTTATTTTCTAAAAACAATTCACTGAAAAATAATAAAATTACCGGCGGATTTCTGGCAGATAATCCGCCGGTAATTTAATTCACCTTTTAAAACTAAGTTTTTTTTAAGTATTTAAATTACTGTCGGATAATTTGTTGGAAAGTTATTCTTAATTACTAATTTAATTGATTAACTCAAGGATATTAAAAAATTGAATAAAAATTAGTGATGGATTTTTAGTGACCGGAATCCTTTGGCAATGGTCAATCTGTCAGAAATTGTGATTTTCGATGACCGGGTTTCCAGTCGGTAATCTGCCGGAAATCTGTCAGAAACCCCTTTTCTGACGAAAATCTGCCGGAAAAAACCCTATTGTTTTGTAGTGGGACTTGTCTCTAAGTTTTACACGCGTACATTAATGTGGATACATGTCTGACCCCTTCAAGGGTTTAGGGGATTTTACCTTGATATTATGTTGATCCTTGTATTGCTAAAGGAATCGAGCCAGAGAATACACATGCCAACCCTATGGTGGGCATGATAGTTCTTGATTCTAAACGAGTCTTTTATTGACAGTTAAAATAAAATTAGGTTGCAAAAAACTAAGAAAAGAATGAAAGAACAACATACGTTTGATATAAAGATTAAAGTGTTAGACAATATTCATTTAGGGTGTGTTTGGTTCAGGTTGAGGAATGAAATTGGAGTAAAAATGACAGAGAAATAAAATGAGAATGAATTTTCATTTCCCCAGTTAAACTGGAATATATATTGGGTCTTCTAGGGGAATTAGTCCCTTATATTATAAAAATCAAACAGTTTTTTTTTTCATTCCAATTAATTACTGTTTAATATGTAATATCAAGAACCGATTATGTGAAAACAAGAACACGCAGAATTACGGGAACAACTCTTATTATAACAAAGAAAATAACTCAAAACTCTATTACAATCGTTCCTCACCTTTCGATACCATAAACTCGATATCTAGACGTCTATAAATATTCGGCGCATGTATGTGGTCAACCACAAAAACTAGGACTTTGAGTTCTATTATAGTACCAACTTGTATTAATAGATAATGATTATCCTAACACCCCATTGTGTATGACTTATCTCGAAGCCCCTTAATTCGGAAATTACTAACATTTACCCCCCTAATTTCCGAATGGAAATCGAGAGATCCTCCATACCAAGAAGCTTGCGCATTTCGCCAAACTTGATCTTAGCAAGTGCCTTTGTCAAAATGTCAGCTCGTTGTTCATTCCCGCTAATGTGTTCCACCATGATCTCTTTCTCCTCAACTCGTTCACGAATGTAGTGATAGCGAGATTTTATGTGCTTGCTTCGTGCATGAAAAACAGGATTTTTAGCCAATGCAATTGCGGATGTGTTATCTACTTTAATCGTCACCGCTCAAACCTTTGATCCGGTTAACTCTCCAAGTAATTCACGTAGCCAAATTGCTTGACAACTCGCTGAACTTGCAGCCATGTATTCCGATTCACACGAAGATAATGCTACCGTTTCTTGCTTTTGCGAGCACCAAGTATTAGGTGATTTTCCTAGGTAGAAAATATGCCCGGTTGTGCTCCTCCCATCGTCCAGGTCTATGTTGTGACTACTGTCACTATATCCAACCAACTCCATGGGTTCTTTACGAGCATACTTTATTCCATAACCCAAAGTTCCTTTTACGTACCTTAGGATATGTTTGATTGCCGCCATATGAGACTTCTTTGGAGTTTGCATGTACCGACTTGTAATGTCAACCGCATACGAGAGATCGGGTCTTGTTTGTAACAAGTATCTTAGTCTATCCACTAGACTTCGATATTTTGTTGCATCCGTATCTTCTTCTTTATCATCTTTTGAGAATTTTTCATTTGCATCCATAAAAGTCAATGCGAGATTGCAATCGAACATTCCCGCATCTTTGAGTACTTTCTTGGCATAGCCTTCTTGTGTGATGATAATGTCATTCTTTTGCTGATACACTTCGATGCCCAAGTAGTATCTTAGTATACCTAAGTCGGTCATATCGAAATTTTTTGCCATTTCTTGCTTAAATTTAGATATGATGGTTGTATTTGATCCCGTAACAACCAAGTCATCGACGTAAACTCCGATGAGTATTAAATCAGCTCCTATGCATCTTTGGTACACTGTTTATTCTTGCACACACCTCTGGAATTTCATATTCTTTATGATTCCATCCAACTTTATGTTCCATGTGCATGGTGCTTGTCGTAACCCATACAAGGCCTTTACTAGCTTGTACACAAAATCTTCTTTCCCTTCCTTCACAAAACCTTCCGGTTGGTGAACGAATACCTCTTCTTGGAGTTCACCATGTAAAAAGGCAGATTTCACATCTAAATGGTGTAACTCCCATCCTTTTAAAGCTGCGAGGGCAATAAGAATCCGAACAGTTTCAATACGAGCAACCGGTGCAAATACTTCATCAAAATCAACACCAGATTGTTGTAAATATCCTTTAGCTATGAGTCTTGCTTTGTACTTGTTCACAGTGCCACTTGCGTCTCTTTTTACCTTGAAGACCCATTTTAATCCTATGATGGTCGAGTTGCATGGTTGAGCGACTAACTTCCACGTACCATTTTTCTCGATTGCGGCAATTTCTTCTTCCATTGTATTAATGCATTGTTTAGATCAAGTTAGATTAACTTTTGTATTGTCTTTGACTTTCTTGTATTTTACTTTGACTTTGTAAAGTCTTTGAGATAACCAATGTCTTGAGAGTTTCTTTGCTTTGAGAGAAGTGTCTATGTATAAATAGCTTAGTGTTGTGAGTGAACCTTGTAACCCTGAGAGTTGTGCGCATATTGTATACTTGTGACTATTGAATACATATGACTTTCTCTCTCTAAATTCTCTCTCTAGAATCTTTGATTGTTTTGTATTGAATTGATTGATAATGGCTTGAATTGGACTCAACAATTGGTATCGGAGCCAACCCTTACGAATTCAGATTGATTGGATTACAATTTTGGATCGATTTCTTGAATTTTTCAAGAACGCACTGAACGACTTCTGACTTTCACTGTTGGATCGAATTTTCTATTAATAGTTGGTTTTTATGTGTAAAAATGGTCTCACATGGATCGATTGTTGTAACAGAATAGTTCTTTTTCACATTGTATCACGATTTAATCACTAGAACGGAGTCAATTTTTGGATTTTTTTTAAAGAATACGAACACTATAATTTTGCTAATTGCATTGTATTTTGTAATTTTTTGTAATTTTGTTGTACTTTCTAGTCATGATGGTTGATTAGAAAAGTGTTTAGGATTGATTTTCGATCACATTGGTTCAATTTGTTAAGAGTTTTGCAGGTTGAATTGTTTTTTGGATCGAATCTGTGAGAATAAGTGTCAAACGCGCTAGATCTGAAGAACGCGCTAAGGAAGAACACGAAAGAAAAGAAGAACGCGCAAGAGGCTGATTTCTGAGTATTCTGCGAGTTTGGTTTAAGTTCGCGCATAGTTCAATCTGCGAGAAGAAGGTTCGCGCAGAGTATTGATGCGAGTTCTCTGTTCGTGTTGTGCGAGTTCTTGAAGTCATGCGAGTTTTGATTCTGCGAGTTTGATGTTTTCTGAAATTTTCTAAGTTTGGTTCGCGCTAATGTCTTCTACGAGTTTGTGATCGTGCGAGTTTACGTTTTGCGAGTTCTAACATTCTCAAATTTTTCTAAGTATGGAACACGGAAAGGGTCGTGCGAGTTCTACCTAGCTTGCGAGTTTACATTCATCTGCGAGAAGTTCAAACATTCGAAAATATTCTAAGTCTGAAACGCGCACGAAGTGATCTGCGAGAAGTCACTTCGCACTTAACACTACTTGCGAGTTTCTAGATACGCGCTAGTAGTGATTTGCGAGTTTCTCGTTCGCGCACAAAGCTTCTAGCGTGAAGTTTTGTGAATAGTGACTTGCGAGTTCCAGGGTTGTGCAAGTTCTAGACTTGGTATTTTTCAGAGATCGTTTTTAAGTGGTATTCTGTGTTTGACTTTTCAAGTCAAGTGTTTCTGATTCGTTTGGGAGATCTTGTATCAAGCCTATTATCAGTATTCTTTCTCAATCTGTTCAAGATGTCAACTGTTTTAGCTGGGAGAGATGTTGCTATTATGTACATGCCAGAGATACCAGCAATTGAAGCTAAAAGGGATAAGCTGAAAATTCAGAATGCAACCCTTCTTAATTAGATTCAGGAGTTTAAAAATAAATTGTTAAAATCTGATATAACTCCTGATTGTACAAAATGTGCTAATAATTCAAAATCTGATTTTGCAGGCATTCTCAATACAAAAGAGAAAGAAATCAAGTTGAGAGAAAGAGAGATACATCTTCTTCAAACTAAATTAAAGACAACTGAGAAGAATTCTTAATAAAGTAAAGCTGAATCAGTTAGTCTACTCAAAAAGATGAAAGAGTTTGAAGAAAAGATTTCTTCTTTGGAAACGAAGAATGTTGAATTACTAAAAAGTCTTCCAGCAGATGAAGAGAAAGCTGAAGAGAAAGCTAATTTGGAAAAAATTTACAACGAAAAATTGTCTGATTTTTCCAAGAAAACTCTCCAAGAAAAGAAAGATTCAGAGCATCAAACTTTCCAAGCAAGTGTCTGAATTTGAAAAAATCTTGATTACTGAAAGAGACACAATTGCTAAGGAAAGGAAAGTTCTTGATGAAAAAGTAGTTGAATTTCCCAAATAGATCTCTATTTTACAAGACTTGTTGGGATCTTCAATGAAATTTCTGCTAAAAACAAGAACCTGGAAAAAGATTTTGAGCTTGAACGTCAAAATTTTGAAAATGAAATTTCTAAGCTCTCTAACAGATTAACTTCTCTATCAACTGATATGTCAAAAGAACAGAAGGTTAGATCTGACTTACAGATGAAATTTGACAAAATTCTTGAAGAAAATAATCTTTTATCTAAAAAGATAAAAGATCTGGAAGTTACAAACGTTGAGTTGTCTGAAAAAATTTCTGCAGATGTGATTTATCAATCACCTCTTGATAAGACAACTGAATCAGTTTGTTCTTTTAAAACTGCTTCCAGTTTTATATCTGAAAATGTTTCAAGAAAAAATAGTGTCAAAACTAAAATTGTAAATACAAGTCAGATTCGTCCTACCAATCTGCTTTATAATCATACTATTGATGGCACAGTTAAATCTAACAACAAATTTCCTGGAAAGCAATCAAGGACAGATCAGATGGTTTGGGTTGTTAAAGGATCTTCAGATGGCAAAAAATTGTTCAGAAATCATTCCCATCTACATCTAATGCTAAACAGAACAGAGCTCGAAAAGGTAAATCTTTTGCTACACCTGATATGTATTATTCTACTAATCATCTTATCAGGTTGGCTGAAAAGAAGATCTGTTGTTCTTATTGTGGTGAGAATGATTTCGTGCAAAAAGAGTCTGCTCACAACTGGTATGGTACTTACAGAATAACTTCTCAGAATAGTGTAGTTAAAAGATATAAACCTATTGAGAAGTGGATTCGTAAATCTGACAAACCAGGACCCAAGTATATATGGGTACCAAAACCTGTGAAATCTATTTTGCAGGATGCATAGGTTTAGGGGGAGCAGGTAATTTGGCTTCTGATTATATCATATCAGAACCCGGACATCAATGTCAATGAATATGACTTCTGATCACATCAGATCAGGACTTGTACTTCAGTATGCTGAGCAGAATGCCATATCAAGGGGGAGTACATAGACATGCACACATAAAAGGGGGCAATAATGGAAAGTCTGTAAGTGAGTGTGTGAGTTGATACTATTAAAAGTTTTTGAAATCAGAAAGAATTTTCAGAGAAAAAGTTTCATTTTAGTGCTTAAAAGTACTTTTTAAAAACTTGTTATTTTTGGAATGAAGATCAAAGCATTTTTGGAAAGTTTCCATTTTTGGAAATTTCTCAAAAAATTTCTAAGTGCAGAACGCGCATAGCATTATTCGAGTTTCTACTACGCGCAACGCATTGCATGTGCAAAGTGTAGAACGCGCACACTATGTCGTGCGAGTTCTCACTTCGCGCATAGCAAAGGTTGCGCGAAGTACAAAACTCGCAAGCTATGTCGTGCGTGTTTCTACTTCGTACACATAACTGCATGCGAGTTTTCACTGTTCATTATACTTTACGCATGTAACGTCTTGCGCGTTTCATCTTCGCGCACGTTACCTCTTGCGAGTTTTACGCTTCACGCATATAGCTTCATGCACGAAGTGCATACACTGACTTGCTATTCTTTGTGCGGCAAGTTCTCATTCTTCGTTCTGCGAGAAGTGTGTCACCCACTCAAATCATGCCACGTGTCATCTCACTCACTGAGTATATATTTGCGAGTTTTATCTTTTTCAGACCACTTCTCTCAGACTTCCATTATGAGTCATCTCACTTAGTGTTATTTTTTCTCTCGATCTTTCTTGTGCGACCTTTCGATTTCAGAGCTCTTTCATCGAAAATCAGTGTAGGTGTTTGGATTATCATTGTTTGTTTAATGTTTCTATGATGTTTTCGAATATTTGTTTGATGTTTTTCATATTCGAATTTTACTTTTCTAGGGTTTCATAGTTCAAATTTTTTTTAACTTTGTGTGTCTGTTCATCTTCTGGCCGAAAGTCTTGAACTTTGATTTTGGATTCAACTTTGTTATACATGTGTTGTTCGAACTATATTGATTCTGGGTTTGCTCGATTTTGTTTGTTTGCAGGTTACCTTAACTCTTGGAATCTCTCAACTCGATTTTATGAACTTATTTTGGACCTGAACTTGAACTCATAATCTGAACATCTTGAAATCGATATATTGGACTGTTTGATTCATTTGAACCCAATCTAACTTGAAAGCTACATCAAATCTAAATCTGAAAATTCTAACCAAAATCGAACTAATCAAAAGATAAATTTCAGATTGTTGGGTTAAATTTTGGAATTTGAAATTTAAATTTCAAAAGTTTCAAATGAACAGCTCTTTGAGTGTTCTTGTGTTTGAACACTTAATCCTAAGAGTTTGAGTTTCATGCGAGTTTCTTGAGGTTGGATATGCCTTGCGAGTTCTTGTCCTCACTCAGTGTCATGCGAGTTTTCAGTCTATCAATGCTTTGAGATTTCTATACTTAGCATATTTTATGTGTTTCAAAAAAAATTTAAAACTTTTTAGATGCTTATGAGTTCAAACACTTCTACTGCATTTTTTTTAGAACAAAATCAAAACTTCAAGAGTTTTTGGTCAGAATTGAGTCATTTTTTCTGTATTTTTTGTTCAAGTTACATTTTGTTTCATGTAACTTTTTGTGCTTATCATTTTGATCTTCAAAGTACAATCTTTCTATACTTGATACTGTGTGTATCAAAATGTTTTCTGAAAACAAGATTTGAACTTATTGACTAATACATTGGATTATATCCAATACTTGTTATCTTTTTCAGGTAAACAATGGTGGAAGAAATCTCACATGTTCCAAGTGTCCATATGGATGAACATGATCCCAATGTCTCTAAGGCAACTCGTATGCCTTCTTCCAGATCTCATTTCCATTTAGAAGTCGGAGTAGATCCTGATCTTGCCTTGATACATCAGTCTGAGTATCTTTTATCATATCCGAACAACCACCATGTGGACTTTGACTCACTAAATTTCAATCCACTTGTAGTGGAAATTCTGAAGGGACATCCACTGAATCAGTCTCTGACAGACACTGCTGCCATTCCGATGATCTACTTGCAGCAAGCCTGTAAAATAATTCAGCATGTGGTTGAAAGTGAAAAGGTCAAATACTTCAAGATCCGGATTGACAACTTCACATCCATCTTGACCTACCAAAGACTCAGATTAATACTTGATCTACCAGAGGCAGACTCTAGACCAGGAACAACATCTTTTGACTCATATCCGGTGGATTCAGGAGTATTTGATGGCATCAAAGCCTTGGGATATGATGGTCCACTTACAAAGATTAGTGAATTCAAGAAGACTAATCTTCCTCCATTCTACTATCAGTTGTTCTCCGTGTTCAACATATGCTTAACCTCAAGGAATTCCAGTATCGACAATACAAATATGCATACACTGAGGCTTTTCCGTGCAGTCATGTATGATCTACACGTCGACTACTAAGTGGCCTTCTAGACGGAACTCTATGAGAAAGTGATAAGTAAAAGAACTTCCAAGAGACCAATCTATGTGCCTTATCAAAGGTTTCTTCAGTTGATAATTCGAAGCATGATCCGCTCAAACCGAGATATACCAAAGAGATCTCACCATGATATTGCACCAGAATTTGAGATGAAGTATCTCTAGAAACAAAGAAAGCAGTTTCAACACTCCATGCCAGTTCCAGAAGCTCTACTCTCATACGCTAATCTGACCTCTGAGTGTGTAATAGAGTATAGAGAGTCTATGGGATTACCAATACCGGTTATCCCTACCCTTAGGCGAGAGGAGTCGGTAAGGGTTCCTGAGATCACGAGGGTCCAGGAACGGGGAGAGATGAGGGAAAATCCAGAGAGGAGAACAAGTGGGGTTCAGAATATCATATCTGAAGTTGTGGGGACCTCGGCATAAGATGTCACACGTCTAGAGGTTTCCACATCCGAACCTGAAAGGACTATAATCCGTCAATCAAGCCCTCAGGAAAGGATAGCTGATGAAGATGTGAATTCTGATACTGAGTCGGATCGGCGTGCCAGCTCAACAGAGACAATTCCTTCAGAAACTTCGGAACATCAACAAGAAGATATCCTTATTCATAATGTTGATGTTGAAGATGAAAATCTCCAACAGAGCTTCGGTTTCTTAGATGATGTCTCTCTACAGCATGATGACATGGAGATAGATACTGTTGGTACAGAAATTGCACCTGTTTTGGGAGACATAAGGAGATCTGAGGGAGTTATAGTTGAAAATACTGAAATTGTGAGGCAAAGAGAAAATGAAGAAAAAGAATATGGAGAGAGAGAGTGTACCATAACCTACCGTCCCAGAAAGGCAACCACATCCAGTGCTCCGTTGCATGTGTTGCATTCGGAAGCACAAGTCATAAGTAGCCCACTTATGAAATTGCAAACCTCTACCAGCCATTCTATAGCCTTTGAACAGGCCATAGTCTCAACTTCGCACGGGGTTTTAGCACAAACTGTATCTACCTTTCACTCGGAAAGTGCAGGTATTGAAACCAGAGCTCAACTGCCCAGAGCTCAATTTCTTTCTATGCACCATTGAGTCTAGAGCCTATTGGGTTATCATCTCTTATTCCTAGGACACATACACATACTTCTACTACCATCGGACGTCTTAGTGACCTGATCGGAACATCCGTAGTAGATCCGCAATCCGGACTACGAGGATCAGATGGAAGTCCTGTCATTGCTATCGATATTCCAGCTTTGAACACAGGCCACACTGTTGGATCCTCAACAGTTGTGACAACGGGAAGTCTAAGTGACCCCGGAGTTATTTTTCCCGACTTTGTGTCAAAGGAGTACCTCGACGGCGCCTTAAAGACTGTTGAGAAACATGTTACTGAGACATTATCTGCAAAGTTTGAAGAGGAGATTGCCAAAGTCAAGAGACTACTGAAAGGGAAAGGCCTAGCGGTTGAGGATCCTGTTCAACCACCTCTACCACTACCAGTTCATCCGGTTGATCATTCGGTGGAGGAGCTGAAATCCATGTTGTATGCCAAGCTGTTATCTTAGGCACCCGCTGACGAATCTAATGCCGATCTTATTGGTCTGTTAAGAGGTCAACAAACTCCAGTATCATCTGAAGTTGTTTCCATCTCTAAATTCAATGCATTCAAGTCAGAAATGATTCAGCACATTAAGAAGTAACCAAAGCAGTTCAGGATTCATGGAAAGTTCAAGCAGGTTCTAAGAAGAGGCATGATCATGATTCGGATCATGACCATGAGGGGGAGATAAGCAAACGCCAAAGAACTGCTACAAAATCTGAACATGCTATTGGTGGATTAGATAGAGGAGAGGATACTGAGATGATTGATATTGGCAGTGATGAGCAGATGGATATGGGTGAAGGACAAGGTAGGGAATTAATCTTGTACGTTAACGAAGACATAGAACCATTGGTTGAAAAGCCTGTGGTTGCTACTAGAGAAGAGATCATTAGACTTACTGGATTGGAGGAGATTTATGCAATAGATTTGTCTTCCGATGATGAAGAAACATCAGTTGAAAAGTATGACAACTTTTGGAAGATCAAGGAGGAGGAAAGAGATGTGATAGGAGAAGGAGAAGAGAGTATTCTAGACATTCTTGCGTGCTCACAAGAAGACATCCAGCTGAGTCCTGTGAACGTAGAACTTCCAGAAACCATCCGTGAACAACCCAATATACCATCATTCAAAGAGATGATCATTGTTGAACCTTCCAACCAACCAACCAACCTACCTAGCCTAGTAAACCAACCTCCATCAATCCCAGAAAAACAACCTACCCAGACTACCCAATCTACCCAAACTGCTACACCTAGCCAAACTACTCAACCAATTCCAACTAGCCAACCTATTCAACCTACTCAAACCAATTTACCTAGCCCACACAGATTTCCAAGCCCAAATCATGATGAACCATCTAGCTTTGAAAACCTACCCAACATAAATACTGAAACTGAACCTGAACCTTTCTTTCCTTCTAACCCAGCCGAAGCCCAAGCCGGTACCACAGACCAACCTCAAGTACCTCTTGCCCCTACTGAAGATCAAATCTGGCAAATGAGGAATACTTTGAGGCAACCATTTCTGGAAGAGGAGATGAAGAGCATATTTGTACACAGGATCAAAGAAATGGATAAATTCAAAGTCTTGGGTGTCTCAGATCAACCCTTGGAGTATCAAGAGGAATATGCTCGAATGATGAATTGGGTAAGAAATCCTGAGAATGTAGTGAAAAACAAGTCAGGAATAGTGACAGTGAAGCAAGTGAGACTTGTGATGTTTGTACATATTTGGTATCCAGTTTTCCATGTGCAAAGGAGAGATTTGTCAGAATGTACATTTTCTGAAGCCGATTTTTGCTTTCTGAATGTGGATGATATCGAGTACATGTACCATCTTTTTAGAAATATGACTATTAGAAAATATAATATTCTTGCTGCCTTGGATGCTGTGAAAAGATTTATGAGGAGACAGGTAAACTACACATACTGCTATGACTTCCAACTCGGTATAGAGACGAATCAGAGGAAAGTCAACATGAAGAAGCATGATCTTAGTCTGGATGGTATTGATGATTATAATCTATTTATTGTGCTAGACAAGCCTAAACTTGGTGTAGAATACAAGACTTCTGAGAACAAAAAGTGGTTCTTCAGATTATCCGAAATCGCCAATTTTTCAAATGGAACCTTGAAAGTGATCAAAATGCAATTGGAGAGAAGGCTTAAGGAAAACAAAGAGAAGCTGAAGCAAGGAGAAAAAGGAATGAACAAGATTGTCAAGATCCGTACTGAAAGAATTGTAGATGCCATCTATGATCGTTTCAAGGAAGACTATCTCGGTGGGGAAGACCAAATATCCACACTTGATCTAAAAGGGGGAGATTGTTAATGCATTGTTTAGATAAAGTTGGATTAACTTTTGTATTGTCTTTGACTTTCTTGTATTTTACTTTGACTTTGTAAAGTCTTTGAGATAACCAATGTCTTGAGAGTTTCTTTGCTTTGAGAGAAGTGTATATGTATAAATAGCCTAGTGCTGTGAGTGAACCTTGTAACCCTGAGAGATGTGCGCATATTGTATACTTGTGACTATTGAATACATATGACTTTCTCTCTCTAAATTCTCTCTCTAGAATCTTTGATTGTTTTGTATTGAATTGATTGATAATGGCTTGAATTGGACTCAACACATTGCTTTTACCCACTTTGGATTACCCTTGGCTTCAAGATAGTTCGATGGCTCATCTTCACTGAAGGACAATAATAGCTCGTGATTTTCAGCATAAAAATTTACCTCAAAGTCATCATACCTCCTTGGTAAGTGAACGTTGCGGAACAATCTTCGCAGCTGAGGTGGTTCAGCTTGTTCAACTTCCACTTCAGATTCAGCGTGTGTTTGTTGAGGTGTTTCATCCTCATTGTTATTTGTAATATATCCTTGTTCATTATCTTCTTCACCTTGATCTGCTTCATTTGCTACCTGTCCCTCTCCGGTGTCAACAAGATTTTGCCAGTGAACCCAAAACATGTCAGGTTTTAATGTTGATTCGGGTCCTGTATTCCAATTCCAATTCGAGCTTTCATCAAAGATCACGTGCCGGGAAACTATTATTTTGCGAGTGAGCGGATCATATAGACGGTAAGCTTTGGATCCGGATTCAGACCCGAAATACACCACCTTCTTGGAGCGATCATCAAGTTTCTTTAATTGCGTACCAATGATTTTCGTGTAGGCAACAGATCCGAATATCCTTAGATGCTCGATATTTGGTTTACGATGATAGAAGCATTCGTATAGGGTTGTTTCGTGAAGTGATTTCGTCGGAATTCGATTTATAATGTACGTTGCATGTTGAACTGCATCCCCCCATAAATAGTTAGGAACCTGCTTGGTTTTTAACATGCTTCGTACCATTTCGAGTAGAGTACGGTTTCGTCTTTCGACTACCCCGTTTTGTTGTGGTGAATATGGTGCTGTAAGATGTCTCACTATCCCATTATCTTCACACATATTCTCGAAATTTCGTGACGTAAACTCACCACCTCTATCGGTCAGGAACACTTTTACTTTGTTTCTGATTTCATTCTCTACTATTTCTTGGAACTTCTTAAAGTAGAATATAGCTTTGCTCTTTTCCTGCATGAGATAACACCATATAAATCGTGAAAAGTCATCGATTAGAACAAAGATGTACTTATTCCCGGCAATCGTGGACGGTGCTATTGGTCCACATAAGTCTCCATGGATAAGTTCTAGAACATTGTTAGCACGATATGATGTCTTCTTTGGGAATGGTCTTCGAGAATGTTTCCCAACTAAGCATGACTCACATAGTTGATTGTTCTCTGCGATGATTGGCATGCCGATAACAAGATCTTTCTTTGACATCATTGTGATTGTGTCAAAGTTTGCATGTCCTAGTCTTGCATGCCACAACCACCCTTGGTCATGAAGTCGAGTATGTAGGCACACTGGCTTCCCTACTGAAATCTTTGTCTTGTAGAGTCTGTTCAAAGATCTTTTCATCTTGAACAGAAGGGTATTTCGGCTATCATGAAGAAACAAGTAGTCACCTTTCATCGACACTACACATCCCCCTTCTGTTGCTTGTCCCAAACTAATAATGTTTGCTTTGAGACTTGGGATATAATAAATGTCAGTGAGTAACTTTTGACTACCCCCTTCTCCTTCGAAAAGTATGGACCCTTTGCCTTGTATTTCAACAAAAGAGTCATCACCGAACTTAACTCTCCCTCCTATCCTTCTGTTGATTTCAGTAAAAAATGAGAGGTTACCTGTCATGTCGTTGCTTGCCCCATTATCTAAATACCATAGATCGTTATCTTGCGATTCATATCTATGCGGTATAACAACTTCCTCATTTAGAAGGATTGTCTCGTAGAGCGTTTTGATCATAAATAGTTGTGGATCATGATCATCGATTTCAGCAACATGCGCTTCAGGTTGTTTATTCTTTCGCTCTCGGTCCGGACACGTAGATGCAAAGTGACCATACTTGTCACATCTATAGCATTGTATTTTAGATCGACCTTTGCCCTTTCCTTTCGTTTTGTCAGTCTCATTCTTGGCTGTGTTTGAGGGGCGATTTTGCTGTTGAGACCAGCTGGTGGTTTGGCGGCTTCCACGACCTCGTACTGAACCTCGACCGCCCCTGTTTAAGTCTGATCCACGAGTAGATGGTTCTGACTTGGTGAACAGGAGTTTGTCCTGCTCGACATTAGCTTCATCATCACGAATCCGTTCTTCGTAAGCTTTTAACCGGCCACCAACATCCTCAAATCCCACGGTCTTGAGATCTAAAATCTGTTCAATAGAGGCCACAATATGGATAAACCTTCTCGGTAGGCTCGTAAGAAATTTCTTGACTAGTTTCTTTTCGTCCAGAGGTTCTCCTAGTGAAGACGATTTCGATGTAATTCCTGACAATTGACTTGCATATTCATCAATCGTACTTGTTTCTTTCGTCTTCATATTATCGAATTCGGCTATGAGCGTTTGCAGGCGCGCTTCTCTAACCCTGTCCGCACCTAGATGGCGAGTCTTTATTGCATCCCAGATTTCCTTTGCAGTACCCATCATGCCGACTTGCAAGATTAGGTCTTCGGGGATTGCTTGAAACAAAACGGCGGTTGCTATGTTGTTTTTCTTTGCATCTGTCGATCATGGGTCAACAGCGTCCCATACTTGATGTACGTTGAGAATTACCTTCATTCGAATAGCCCACACAGTGTAGTTTGTGGTGTTGAGCATCGGAAAATTCAATGATAGGGGCGATCCATCTTTAGCGCCTCCCATCCCCGTTCGAGCTTCAGGTTCCGGCATGATAGCTCTGATACCAAATGTAATATCAAGAACCGATTATGTGAAAACAAGAACACACAGAATTACGGGAACAACTCTTATTTTAACAAAGAAAATAACTCAAAACTCTGTTACAATCGTTCCTCACCTTTCGATACCATAAACTCGATGTCTAGACGTCTATATATATTCAACGCATGTATGTGGTTAACCTCAAAAACTAGGACTTTGAGTTCTATTATAATACCAACTTGTATTAATAGATAATGATTATTCTAACACCCCATTGTGTAAGGCTTATCTCGAAGCCCCTTAATTCGGAAATTACTAACATAATACCTTTAATCAAACACATTGATTGAGTTGCAATTCAATTTAAATAGTCAAGACGCATTAAGTTTAATAGCGTTTTCAATGATGACCACTTTTTCCATCAACTCTAATTATTTTTCTAGTTTCACAAATTATTTTACTATAGTTAGTTACGATTTTGTTATAATGAAATTACATAACATTTCTAAATAAAAGTTAATATTTACTCAAAATGTATTGCATGTGCCATAAAATAAATAGTAAATGTTAAGCACTCTAGTGTTTATATATATAGAGAGAGAGGGGTGCAGGTTCAAACGAGAAGATAAACTTTTTGTAAGAAAGCGAGAAGTGTTTAATCATATATGATACACAACTTTAATTATATATGATTAAACAAATGTTATATTGGCAATACATAGACGTTTAATCATATATGATTAAACACACCCACAAACCGTGTAATCATATATAATATTACACTTCTTGCCTTTTTGCAAAATGTTTAACTTCTCGCATGATCATTCCTCTCTAGCTATATATATATATATGATTATAAAACTTTTTTGGCACATGATTAATAATTTTGTCAAAGGCAATATGACTCGTGGACACCACAAATTTAAGTGCAAATGTGAGTGCATATATAATAGATTCAGCCACTAGTCGGCTTTGAAAATTAAAGCCTAGGTGTATGCCCCAATAAGACATAATATTTAATCTTATTATGTTACTTTTATTTTATTCAATAAAAAGGACAATGAAAATACAACAAAGAATTTTATTTGAAATTTGTTATATAACAAACCACTAAAACCTAAAACTATTGAACATCCCTTCAATGTTTTATTTGAGAATTTTAAGAATGTATTTGAGCATGTGTGTCCCTGCATAGAAAAAAAAATTATCATATACTACTATAACCTTCAATAATTCATCGGTAACAACAATTATCGACGGATTTTAGATGAAAAACAATCATTGATGTCATAATGGTCGATCAGCTATATTGCAACCTCTGCCAACGGATTTTTAAAACCAATTTATATAAAACCATTAAGCTAGAATATGATTCATTTAAACAAAAAAGAGCAAATTTACATATAATTAAAAACATTTTCATATTCTGTAGCAATATCAACATCAGCCAACGGCTTTCTCACAAAATTTGTCGGTAAATGTGGATATATATTATGTACGGATTATTGTGGGGTGTTCCAAAAAAAGTGCAAATTTGCTCATTCTTTGTCAAAGACATGAATACACACAAAAATTAGATATATATATATATATATATATATAATATACACACACTATATGAATGTATCTATACATGTGTTCATGTCTAGGGGCGGATGCATGTATTCTTGGTAGGGGTCCTAGGCGGCT
This sequence comes from Arctium minus, assembly GCA_954870635.1. NCBI lineage: Eukaryota > Viridiplantae > Streptophyta > Magnoliopsida > Asterales > Asteraceae > Arctium > Arctium minus. The sequence goes on along the minus strand of OX941080.1, from coordinate 112,388,702 downwards.
AGGCACCAAACAAACACTACAAAAAAGATGCTTATCACCGACGGTCATATCCGTCGGTAAATGGTCCTCGGTATTTCAGTGGTCGGGGTTCATATTACCGACGGCTTACATTTCCGACGGATCACCGACGGCGTGGATAATTTCCGACGGATCACCGACGGTCTCCATTTTCCAACGGATTACCGACGGAATGTCACCAACGAATCATTTCCAACGGTGTTAGCGATGGAATTCCTACGGACATTTAATAAATAATCATGATCATATACATACATACATGAACATATACATACATGATCATTTACATACATACATACATACATACATGAGCATATACATCCATGATCATATACATACATACATACATACATACATGAGCATATACATACATGATCATATACATACATACATACATGATCATATACATACATTGTTGGATCCCAGATTTAATCTTATAACAATAATGATATAAACAACAAGAGTATAAACAGCGGAAGCAATATAGTTTAATATCAAAAGACGTTTCAAATATCACAGTTCATATATAAAGCAAGTAGAAAGAACAAGATCTTCGTGAGATATATTCAATTGATTCTTCTTGTACAAGATATCAAAAAGCACACATTTGTCAAAGGAGTGATGGTCCTATTTATAGGACCATAAAGTAAACAGTGTACTATTCTGACAAATAGAAGCATGCTTGAACAGTGTCTTACCTAATAGGTAAGCTCAAGACATGCTTGAACAGTAACCTACTCTATAAAGTAAATCTTATCACTAAGTGATTAGTTATCTGTTCTGATACTTCAGGAGTCTTCAGCGCTATCTTCAGAGAGAATATCTGCAGGGCTCTGACGTTGTATCAGAGCCTCTGATGAAGCCATCTCTGATGTCTTCTGCTGAAAGTTGCAATCTCTGATAAGTACTTCAGAGGCAGGTTTGTCCTCTGAAGTCTTCGTCCTCTTAAGTCTATCTTTGGAAGTCCTCTGAAATAGGACTTGGGTATTTTCAACACTTTAATAAACAGAAGATTTGGAGCTAACAATCTCCCCCTAAGTGTTGAAAATAAAAGATACAAAAATAGCAGAGAATAGAAGATTAAAACTAGAAAGCGTAGAGGAGAAAATCATCCTCTTAAATATTACTTCTTAAACATTTGGAAGTTTAATACAAAGAAAGTAATATTCAAAAATAAAGAAACAAACTAAAATTTGTCACTTGAACAGATTCCATGGAACTTCATGATCAGAGCTCTGAAGTTGATCATCGAGTCAATTTCTAAGTCAAGCTTTGCAAGTAAATCTGCTCTGTGCCTTTCTTCCTTCACATGGATCATTTTCTTTATACCTCTCAAGGTTTCATCAGAGTACTTCGAAACTTCCGAAGCGAGAAAGGTCTTCTTTACTTGGTTTACTCTGTAGACGAAACCCAGAGGTTCTGCAATGATTGATCCAGTCTTCTTTGCCTCAAGATTAACGATCGACTCCACAGGTTCAGTTACCTCCAGCTTTTCTTCCCCCAGGTTCAGAGCAATTTGGAAGTCACGTTTTGCTCTGTGTTTGACATAGGCCTCCATTGCCCGTTTGACTTCAACCATGCCCATCCTGATTTCCCTTCTTCCCTGATCATATCTGGCAGAGCAATAGGCATACAAATGAGGTAAATCATATGGATTTAGATTTACGAGATCATTATCATTGAACTCGTAAATCTTCTTATCAGATCGAGTTACCACATAATGCCTATAGATGATCTTGTTGTAAGCAAAGGTCTTCTCTGAGATTTTGTTGATTTTGATGATTGGATCATCAAAGAGGACTTGTACTCTGGGTGAGGTTTTGTCTCTGACAAATCTTCGCTCATAGTCCGGCATGTTCTCTTAGATCCTTGGATTCAGAGGAATGACTAGAGTGTCTGCCATATTGAACTCACAGTAGATGTATCTGAAGTGGTCTTCTATGGAAGCTTCGGGATTGGATGCAAGGAATGTAGGAGGTTGAGTAAACACTTTGGCTGGTAAACCAATGCTTGCCTTCTGAACAGGATTCTTTGAAGGAGCCTGTTCATCAGCAACCATGGTCTCTGGTTCCTTTGTCTGTGGAGGATCTTCTGTTGTAGGTTCAGAGATGTAGCCATCTATCTCTGGTGAATCCCTCAGCTCTGTTGCTGTTGAAGTATGATGTGGTTGAGCATTCTTGAATACATATTCTTCAACATCAATTACTTCAATCTGTTTTTCAGCAGCTTCTTTTTCAGAATCTAATTTTTCTTCTTTTTCAGATTCTGATTCTGCTCTTTCAGCCTCTGATTCGTAAGCATCTCTCATCACATAAGTTGGTCTTTCTGGTGATGAGAATGCATCTTCTGATGTAGAGAAGTCAACTAGTTGTTCGTCTTCATCTTCTTCCAGAGTTCCAATAGTTTCTAGAGTTGCAGCTATTATTGGAACTATTGGAGCACTCGAAGTAGATGGTGCTAGAAAGATAACAGGTACTGGCGACTTTAGAGTGGCCTGTTTATCTTCAGCAGAGGTTGAGGTTGAACGTCTCTCTATTCCTTTTTCCTTGCTTTGGTTTGATTCATAGGGAGTGGACTCCTTTTGTGTTTCAACAGTTTTTGGTATAGGAGTCTTCTCCCCCTTATGAAGATCGGATGACCCCTGAGGTTGGTCATCATGGTCATCAGAGTCTTCATACCTGGCACTCTTTTGGGCTTCCTCAGAGCATGCAACCTCTGGTTCCTTCCACTTCAATGATCCCTCTGAAGATTTGACATTCTGCAGAAGGTCTTCAATCTTTTTGTTCTGCTGAGTGGTCTTGGAGACGAACTTGCTGGAGATATTCATTACATTGCTGGTGATCTTCTTGGAGAAGTTGGTGAGGTCAGCCTTTGTAACAAATTCGGATGTAGCAGGAGCAGCAGCAGAGGAGGTAGGGATCTTTCAATCACCTCTGCCAAAGAACGCAAGATTTCCTCTTTGAATTGAGAAAAGTCAGCATGTGTTGGAGTGGGGGCAGAGGGAGTTAGAATCGCCTTGAGGAGCTCCGTGGTGGAGTTCTGAATTTCTCTGGATAGAAGAGAGTCATTTTTTATGACCAAGCTTTCCAGAACATCCAGTTTATCGTTCTGAGAGATAATGGTCGTGCGCAGCTCAGAGACCTCTGAAGTGAGCTTTGCAACTTCAGAGTGAGAGGCAGAGGCCTCTGAGGTCTTCTCTATTTGAAGTTTAATTTCCTTCAGAGATTCTCTGATTTCATCACCAAAGATTCTGAACTCCTTTTTGGTAACGTAATCAGAGGGGGTGACCTTAGGATCAACACATGATTCTAAGTTTCCCTCGAGTTCAGAGAGGCCTTCTTTCGTAGTTGGCTTGATATTGACTCCGGAAGGACTTCCCATTAATCCTTGGGGACCCTTTTTCAAGGATTTCCCTATAATGGTTCCGATTTGTCTCTGATGAGAAACGAATGTGGGTGGAAACCTTGCTGTCCAGGCTAAGGAGTCCATGTGCAAGAAGGTCATGCCATTCTTTTTCTGACAGGCAATCCTTACGAGAGATCTTAGGTCTCTCCTGATCTAAGGGACGGTCCACCTTTTTATGAGCCACAAAGGCATCATGTGTGTGAGGAGGTGACATACTCTGGGGTGAATGAGTATTTTTATCTTGGTCTAAGTCCTGTTGGGAGGACTTAGCCGTATCAGAGGTTTCCCCTTTGGTGCATGCTTCAGAGACAGAAGTAGATGCCTCTAAGCGACTAGGATAGGAAGGGTTCGAGGTGTGCACCTCTATTTCAATGTCCACTGATGCTGGACCACCTTGGACAGTAGATGTGTTTGCAAAGGGATTTGGGCTTTGGAATCGCTCATGTGTTCCAACAAAGACATCTTTTTCTACCTCGCCGCCCTCGGATTCTAAGTTTAGAAACTCAACCTCTGAAATTCTCTCTTCCTCACCTTCCTCTGCTCTGACATAGTTATTCTCTTCGTCAGAGGGAGGGTTCTCTTGTTTTCTCTTCCTTACTCTCTCAGAGCCACCCTCTGGTTGCGCTCTGTTAACGTTTTGAGCAGTATCAGAGATATCACTCTTTGATTCAGGCTCAGGCTCAGAACCTAAGTGTGTTGGGGATCCCATCATCGGTTCTGATGATTGGGTAACACGACTAAGTAGGAGGTGGGTAGTAGAGTCAGCAGGAATTACCTCAATCATGGTGTGTGGGAAACGTCGGTCATTTGGATAAGGAGGAACCTCTGTAGCTTTGAAGGAGTTCATCATAAACAGAGGTGTCCTTGGGCCCTCCTCAGTGATGGATAATTTCTCCATTGCTCGTTGAATGACCACAGAGATGAATCTGGGAAACAGTACCGAAAGTGGTTGTTTTCCTTTGGCCAAGTCTTTGTTCTTCTTGTCCACCGTCGTCAGCATCTCACATAAGAGAATGTGAGCCATATTTATGCTTCTGTTGAAGAAGAGAGCATACATTATGGCTAGAATCGCTGGATAGGTCTGATCCTGGCTTCCAATCTTGCAGGTAATTGTTCGGTTGAGAACACTAAACATAAAGTTCCACTTGGGAGGCAGGTACTGACGTCTGAATTGACTTAGGCGTGTGATCTCCCTGTTGTAGCCTAAGTGGTGGAGGAACTGAAGAAAACTTCTTGAGTTGGTAGTTTCTCAAAGTTTTCTATTTGAAGATCAGTTTTTGTGAGCAGGTTGAATCGGCGAGTTAGGGTTTGTGGGGCGATTCTTATGTTCATGCTTTGTTCACCTAGGTCAATGTACCCAACCAGTCCTTCCTTTTCATCATCGTATTCACTTGAATACCACCATTGTTGGACAAAGCGTAGAGGAATATCTGAAGCATGTTTGGTGAGGACATCGTTGAGTTCGCAGTTGGTCAAAAAATCTAGTATTGGGCGAAACTGCTCATCGTATTTGGTAGGGGTGACGTCCAGAAAGTAGTTGTTACCTTTTACTGGAACATCAATCTGTGCCATATTCAAGTTTGGAACAAGTTTGCTGGAGTAATCTGAGGATTGGGAATGAGCCGCCATTGATGCAGGTTTTTGAGAAAGATAAGAGCTTAGAAAGAGAGATTGGATGCTGAGAGCGTAAAGAATAATGAGAAGAGAAAAAGGGGTTTTTATGGACAGAAAAAAAAGGTTGAGGGAGAGGTTATGGAAACGGCGTTTGAGAGTTCCAATGTTAGAAAGGACGTTCCAACATCCCCTAATTAATAGGTGACACGTTGAGGTGTGTAGGGGAGAGCCGCTTGGTGTCAGAAAACCTCCAGTTGGGTTTTTTTTTTTTCTTTTAAACAAATGGTTATCCAAAAGATTTATTATTAAAAGAATTTCCTGGAATATTCGTTTAATGAGAAAAGATCAGGGTCTTTGATATAAATATCGAAGACAAGATCAGAGGCTCTGATATAAATATCAGAGACAAGATCAGAGGCTCTGATATGAGTATCAGAGAAGCTCACTTTCTCCCCCTTGAAAGATGAAAGGTTCTTTGTCTCCCCCTTGACCAAAGAATAATGTCTTTATCTTCTCCCCCTTGACACATGCTTGGAGATACAAAAGAATGATTTTTACCATTTGTGAAAAAGTCCAGAGGCTCTGAAATTAGTTTCAGAAGATCTGGTTGAACATGCTACGCATATCAGAGGCTCAGATGAATGGATCAGAGACTCTGATGTTTTCCTGTGTTAGGCAGACATGTTCAACATACCCAACTTGCTAATTAAGAAATTGAACCTTCGTTTATCTAAAGCTTTTGTGAAAATATCAGCAACTTGAAGTTCAGTTGGTACAAAATACATCTCTATTGTTCCCTTTTCTACATGATCTTTCAGAAAGTGGTACCTTACATCAATGTGCTTTGTTTTGGAGTGTTGTACTGGATTGGCGGAGATGGCTATGGCACTTTTTGAATCACACAGAATTGGAATTTTGTCATATTGTAAGCCATAGTCTCGGAGCTGAGTTTGCATCCATATGACTTGAGAGCAACAACTAGCAGCAGCAACATATTCTGCCTCTGCTGTGGAAGTTAAAACAAAGTTTTGCTTCTTGGATGTCCAACTTACCAGCTTATTGCCCAATAACTGACAGCACCCAGAGGTACTTTTTCTGTAAAGCTTGCATCCTGCATGATCTGCATCAGTGTAAGCTGTTAAATCATAACTAGAAAGTTTTGGATACCAGAGGCCTAATGAGGGTGACCCTCTCAGGTATCTGAAAATTCTTTTGACAGCAGATAAATGAGATTCTTTTAGATTTGCTTGATATCTAGCACAGAGACATGTTGCAAACATTATGTCAGGCCTACTTGCAGTTAAGTATAATAGTGAACCTATCATTCCTCTGTAGGTTTTGACATCTACAGATTTTCCCGAAAGATCAGAGTCAAGCTTGACTCCTGTGGAAATAGGGGTTTTCATAGAGGTTGAATCATTGAGTCTGTATTTTTTTAAAATGTCAGAGACATACTTAGATTGAGTTATAAAAGTACCCTCTGATGTTTGCTTTACTTGTAAGCCTAGAAAGAATGTTAATTCTCCCATAAGACTCATCTCAAATTTACTCTTCATCAACTCTGAAAACTTATCACAATACTTTTGATTTGTAGAGCCAAATATAATGTCATCAACATATATCTGTACTAAAAGCATCTCATTTTTGTACCTTTTTATGAACAAGGTTGTATCTATTGTTCCTTTTTCAAAACCATTATTTATCAGAAATGTGGACAGAGTAGCATACCATGCTCTTGGAGCTTGTTTAAGTCCGTATAGAGCTTTATCAAGATAATAAACATGGTTTGGAAACTCTGTATTCTCAAAACCAGGTGGTTGTTGGACATAAACCTCTTCATTTAATTTACCATTCAGAAAGGAAGATTTAACATCCATCTGATATACTTTGAACACTTTGTGTGCAGCATAGGCTAAGAAGATTCTAATTGATTCTAGACTAGCCACAGGTGCAAAGGTTTCATCATAATCAATGCCCTCTTCTTGGCAATATCCCTTAGCAACCAACCTAGCTTTGTTTCTGATTATAATGCCATCTTCATCCTTTTTATTTCTGAAGACCCATTTAGTTCGAATTGCAAATTTTCCTTTAGGAAGGGGAACTAAGGTCCAGACTTTGTTTCTTTCAAACTCTTGAAGCTCATTCTGCATTGCAGAGATCCAATGAGGAACTTCAAGAGCTTCATTTACCTTCTTTGGTTCAATGATGCTTAAAAAAATTACAAAAAAGCATTCATTGATTGTGGCTGATCTGGTTTTGACACCCTCTGAAGGTGAACCAATGATCTGATCATGGGGATGATCCTTTGTCCATCTTGTGAGTGGAGCATAAACATGAGGTGGAGTTTAAGCTTCAGAGATGATATTTGGAGACATCTCTGTTGTTGATTCCAGAGGCTCTGAAGTTGATTCCAGATGCTCTGAAGTTGATACCAGAGGCTCTGAAGTTGATACCAGAGGCTCTGAAGTTGATTCATTTATTGGACCTGCATTCAAGGAAGCAGAAGTTGTAACTTCAGAGGGACCAGAGAGATTTGTACCTGACGTTTGTGGTTCCTCTGAGGTTGCTCTATGAATATCTCTGAAAAGAAAATCTGAGTTTTCATCATCAAAGAAATCTTCGAATATTTTGTTGAGTTCAGATTCTCTTATCTTTGATGATTCAGAGATATTTTTGGCAATTTGATTGATATCTTTGTTGGCCAGACTTTTGTCATCATCAAAACACACATTGATACTCTCTTGGATTGTTCTGGTTCTTTGATTGAACACTCTGAAAGCTTTTGAGGCTAATGAATAGCCAATGATTTTGCCTTCATCTGCTTTCTTGTCAAACTTTCCAAGAGACGCTCTATCATTTATAATAAAACATCTGCATCCAAAAACATGGAAATATATAACATTAGGTTTCCTATTGTTAATGAGTTCATAAGATGTTTTCTTGAATCTTTTGACAATTGTAGCTCTGTTTTGCGTGAAACAAGCTGTTGCCACTGCCTCTGCCCAAAAGTTTGTGGGAAGATCTGATCCTGCAAGCATAGTTCTTGCAGCTTCAACTAGTGTTCTGTTTTTCCTTTCAACAACACCATTTTGTTGAGGGGTTCTAGCTGCAGAGAAGTTCAGAGTTATGCCTTCCTCTGAAAGATATGAGTTGATTTTTGCATTTCTGAACTCTGTTCCATTATCAATTCTCAGCTTCTGAACTTTGGTATCAAACAGAACCTACAATCTTTTTAACAATCTTATTAAAATATCAGGGACATCAGACTTGGCTCTGATGAATTCTATCCAAGTATATCTAGAGTATTCATCAATCAAAACGAGGATATACTTTTTACCTGACAAGCTCCGTACAGAGATAGGACCACAAAGGTCCACATGAAGCATATGCAGAGGTTTTGGACAATTATTATCACTTTTGGTCTTGTGGGAAGATCTTTTCATTTTTCCCATTTCACAAGCAGAACAAAGATGATCTTTGTTAAACTTCAGAGATGGTAATCCCTTAACCAGATTTAGTTTGACCAATTTATCAAGTGAAGAAAAGTTCAGATGTGAGAACTTTTTATGCCAGAGCCAAATATCTTCACTGTTCAGAGATACTAGACAGAGTTTCTCTGAGTCAGTTTTTATGTGTTTGGAAAAATTCATTCTATATAAATTTCCCTTTTTGTCAGCTCTGAGCATTTGTTGACCTGTTTTTGAGTGAAGTAGTGAACAATGTTTTTCTTGAAATTTCACATCAAAACCATGGTCACAAAGTTGACTTATGCTGATCAAGTTATGTTTTAACCCATCAACATAAGCAACCTTTGATACTGAAACATTACCTCTTGTAAGCTCATCATAACCCTTAATTTTCCTTGCATATTATCTCCAAAAGTTACTGCTCCCCCAGATTTAACTTTGAAAGAGGATAGTAACTTTTTATCTCCAGTCATATGCCTTGAACATCCAGAATCTAAGTACCAGATCGGCATAGACTGTTTCTGCAAGACATATTAGATTTTCTTAGGTACCCATCTCATTATGGGTCCTATTTTGTTAGACTTCTGATTATCTCTTTGAAATTTTGCCTTCTTATCTTTTGATGTTTTGGCAGAATTGTCCTTTTTCTTTTGAGGCTTTGTCTCTGAATTTTTTATTTAGAGATTGATTAAGAAAACAGTGAGAACCTTTGAAGTGATTTTTTAGTTTCATCAAGAGTTGGATGCAATTGCACTTTACAGAACAAGAAGAAGTAGAAGCAAAGGATTTCATTTCATTAAATGCATTCGATACATTATGATTCCTTTTTGAATTAGTACTAGGAATATTACAAGTATTCCTAACTACTTCTTTTCTTTTAGCTTGAGAGACAGCCTTCTTTTCAAGTTGCCTTCTCTTGTTCAGAAACATCCTCTTCTCTTTGTTGCTCACTGCACAAACAGGATTAGAATGGTTAATTTCTTGCCATTTTCCTTTTTGTCCACGAGTAAACTTGATTGGTTTATAAGTGTAGATTTGAGAAGTGATAGTTTTATTCTTTGCCTTTTCTTGTAATTCTTTTTCAAGTTCCAGAGAAGTTTTTTCTTGAAGACACATTTCTGCAAAGTCAGGGCATATTGGTATTCTGGGTTTATTTTTTAAAACAGAAATAGGAATGTTCAAAATTCCAGAACCAACGGTGTCTATCTTTTTATGAATTACTTTCTCTGGTTTGTAGAAAATCTGTTCATCTACCTCTGGATCAGATTCAGAATCAGAGTCAAGAAAGTCTCGTTCACTCTTACCAAAGATAACTACCTCTGATGGTTTCTCAATTTTTTTAGGTCTTGAGACTTTGATGATTCTTTTCATGCTTTCTTTTTTTTCTAAATCAGCTATGATATTTTCTTGATTTATTCTCTTGATGTCATCCGCAAATGTAGTTCTGATGTATTCATCAGAGATTGGTGAATACAGAGGGGCATCTGGATTAAGTGAATTTTGAGGTTCATCTTCAGAAGTACTTGCTTTAGAGGTACTTTGTTCAGATGTCTCTGATTCATCTTTGATGAATGCATTAAACTTAAAAATCTCTTTAGGATCATTGCTCTGAGGTTTTGTGAAAAATACCTCTGAAGTTTCCTTTTCTATTTTTAAGATGGAATTTGGAAAGCTTTGTACTTCAGAGTATGCTACATTTTTAAAGTCCAGAGCCCTTATTTTTTATCTCTCTGAGGTTTTTATTCTTTTGAAATTGTTCAGTGATGGACAGTCAGAGCTCTGGACCTTTCCATTATAGAAAGTGGAAGAAAGTGAAGTTTTCTTCAATCCAGTGAATGGATCCAATTCATTGAATCCAAGCCCTTGAGTATCCATTTGAGAGTTTATCTTTATATGAACATCCTGAGCATCAAGATAACTTTTGATTTGAAGTTCTTTCCTTTCCAGAGATTGATGTAGGATTTCTCTTTCTTTTTGGAAAAAATTGGGTAAGGCAACAGAATTGAGTCTTTCATACTCAGATTTTTTTACTTCTTCTTCTTTAACTTTTAAAACTTTCTCAAGTTCTTTGAATTTTTCTGAAAATGATTTTTCCTTTTGTTTCTGAGCTTTTTCAAGATCAGATTTTTCAACAAAAATATCTCTCTTTTCTGATTCAAGAAGATCTTTTTCCCTTTTGTAAAAATTAAGATGTTTTGTCATTTGTTTTGCTTTTTCTTTTTCCTCAACAAGTTTTTGCTTTAGGATTTGAAATTCATCTGTTAGTTTAATAACATCCAATTCAAGATCACTTTCAGAGGTGGAAGGAGAGTTTACCTTCTCAGAGTAGTCCTCTGATGATCCGTCACTTTGATCATCTGTGAACGCCATACCACAGAGATTGGTGGGTTCTTCCTCTCCATCGCTTGTTGAGTCTGACAGCCAGTCTTCCATCTCTGCTACAAGTACTCTTTCTTTGACATTGTACTTGTACTTGTTTTTGTAGTAGTCTTCATCCTTGATGAGTCTACCTCTGCAGTTGGCGGAGTAATGGCCTGGCTTTCCACATCTAAAACATCTTCCATCGTTTTGGTTTGATGGAAGAGCAGTGTCTGATTCTGTCTTCTGTGCTTGTACTTGTGGTTGTGGCTTGAAGTACCTCTGAGGTTGAGGATACCTTGGCTGAAATGATTGTTGAGATCTTGATTGTTGAGTAGAATCATGATTGGTGAAATGAACGCCCTTTTGATCACTATGCAGAGTAGATCTGGGCTCTTGTTGATATTCAGTTTTCTGAAATCTTCTTTCTGGATTTCCTCTTCTTTCTTCATTATCTCTTCTTTCTTCAAAGACTTTCTTGCCAAATTTCTTGTTAAATTGATGGGTGATTAATGCAAGAGATTTGGCAAAGGCATTGATGTCATCATCTGAGTCAGAATCTGAGTGTTCAACTTCTTCAGACATCAGAACCTTCTTGGATATTCTTTTAGATTCCCTTTTTGAACAATTGTCTTTTTCTGCATTTCTGCATATTCTTGTGATACACCCTTCTGTTTTGACATGAGTGCAAGTGGACCACCTAAAGAGGTTTTTGATTTTTGTTTAACAACTTCTTTTTCCTGTGCTACCAAGGTACCATAAATGTCAGTCAATGACCATGATTCAAGATTTTGATTGGCTTGTATCGACATTGACAGTTGTGACCATTCTTCATTTAGACTTTTAAGAAAGAGAACATTGTTTTCTTCTTTTGTTCTCATGACCCCAAATTTTCTACATTTGTTGATGAGGATGTTAAACCTTGAGTATGTTTGATGTAAGGTTTCTTCGGGTAATGCATAAAAATCATGATATTCATTGATACAAAGATTTCTCCTGTTCTTTTGAGTTTGTAGGCCTCCTTCAAGTTGATTTAACAACTGATCCCATATCTCTTTTGCAGTTACACAAGAATCAAGTTCTTGGAAGATATCATTGGGAATGGCCATTATAAGTAATCTAACAGCTTTTGAATCATTATCCATCTTGTTAGTTTCTTCATCCGTAAAGTTTGAAGTTTTCTTTTCATAGTAAGCAGGGATTTCAGCAGTATCTGCTGTTGCTAGAACTCTTGGTACCAACACCATTGGTTGGTGAGGTCCATCGTTCACTGATCTTAACAGATCCTTGTCCATGCCTTCTAAGAAATTTACCATCCTTATCTTCCATTGAGGATATTCATCCCTTAGAAGTGTAGGAGGTTTGGTTAATGATCCGGCTGTATAAATGGCACTTATGCTTGAGTTTGCCATTTTTGTGAAGAAAAGATGAAGATTTGAAGAACTGGTGCTTTTCTATGAAGATCTTTCTATTAAATGATGTAACTAAGATTTACTTTTAAATCTGGAGCATATGAAGTTTAATAAACCAGGGTTTACATAAACATGCACAGATAATAAAAGCATGAATCAGTAAGAATTAAATCTATCCGAGTATGCAGATATGATCTTTCTTTGTTTTAGAAAACAAAGGAGGCTCTGATACCAATTGTTGGATCCCAGATTTAATCTTATAACAATAATGATATAAACAACAAGAGTATAAACAGCGGAAGCAATATAGTTTAATATCAAAAGCAGATTCAAATATCACAGTTCATATATAAAGCAAGTAGAAAGAACAAGATCTTCGTGAGATATATTCAATTGATTCTTCTTGTACAAGATATCAAAAAGCACACATTTGTCAAAGGAGTGATGGTCCTATTTATAGGACCATAAAGTAAAAGTGTACTATTCTGACAAATAGAAGCATGCTTGAACAGTGTCTTACCTAATAGGTAAGCTCAAGACATGCTTGAACAGTAACCTACTCTATAAAGTAAATCTTATCACTAAGTGATTGGTTATCTGTTCTGATACTTCAGGAGTCTTCAGCGCTATCTTCAGAGAGAATGTCTTCAGAGCTCTGACGTTGTATCAGAGCCTCTGATGAAGCCATCTCTGATGTCTTCTGCTGAAAGTTGCAATCTCTGATAAGTACTTCAGAGGCAGGTTTGTCCTCTAAAGTCTTCGTCCTCTGAAGTCTATCTTTGGAAGTCCTCTGAAATAGGACTTGGGTATTTTCAACACTTTAATAAACAGAAGATTTAGAGCTAACATACATACATGAGCATATACATACATGATCATATACATACATACATACATACATACATACATACATACATACATACATACATACATACATACATACATACATACATACATACATACATACATACATACATACATACATACATACATGAGCATATACATACATACATACATACATGATCACATACATACTATACATACATACATACATACATACATACGTAATTACCGACGGATTACCGATGAAATTCCTTAAGTCCGTCGGTAATTTCTAATTACCGACGGACATCAGGAAAAATTAATTATTGATTAAATTATTAAATTTACAGACGGCTTTAAATATTTAAAAAAACAAAAATAAAATAATTTTATGTCCGTCGGTGATCCGTCGGAAATGGATATATTTTCTGACGGATCACCGACGGATAGTGTATCCGTCACAAATGTTATTTTTCCGTCGGTGTTCCATCGGAAATTACTGACGGATCTTGTCCGTCGGAAATCTTTATCGGAAATAATCAATTTTCTAGTAGTGAAACCCACGAAAATTTTCTAAAAAAACTATATAAATAAATCGTTGTTTTAGTAAAGTTCTTTATTGGGCCCCCAACAAGAAGGCAACAAGGGCCCCTAACCCGATGTCCTGATCATATTTTTTTAATCAGTTCATTTGCAACACACTAATAACATCGTTCTCATCTTTGACTCCAAAGTCCAAACGGATGAGCACTCACCACTAGGCATTGGCCACTGCAATGTGCAATTTTGTATAGAATCTAGAGACTGCAATGTGCAATTTTGTTTAAAATCTATTTAATTTTTAACTAGGTTTGTTACAAATTGGTTAATGTCAAGTGCATAAATTTGTTTAATGGTTTGTTCCTCTAACATCTGCTTTATTATTCAGTTGAATTTTGTATTAACATGTAATATGTTCATTTGCTTTAAGTTTAAACGAAATAGAAAAATATATAAATTGTAGTTTAATGTCGGTTTAACCGAAATACTTAAAAGTTAACCGAAAACCGAACCGAATAAGTTATTTATTTAGTTTAACCGAACCATTTAAGCTAAAAACGAATAACCCGAAACTTTTTTGATTCAGATGAATTATTTAGTTTCAGAAGTTTTTCGACATCCTAAATGTGCCCCCAACCAAAAACATTTTTGGATCCGTCACTCTTCATGTCTAGTTTGATACATGTGCGTTAGATCATTTTATACTTTAAAATAGGTGGTTGTAACCAAACTTTTTTATTACATCTGTTAATTTAACGTTATGGGAAGTTTTTCAGTTCTCTTTTTTATTCTCCCTATATCTTCTCGATCTGTGTGTATATATACGAGTACTTTCAAATATAAACCATAAATATTTTAAGCCTAATAAATCAGATAAAAATCTACTGTCCCAAATTATCATTTCCATTCATATCCACCAATCACATGAATACACGTCATCGGAGAGAGAATATAAACTTGAATTAAATAAAATCAAAATTATATAAAATCTTATGTGTCTTAATTTCATTGATCGGATAAAAATGGGACATGAGATTTTGGGACATGAGATTTTTATTCTAGTAAATCTTAGTAATTTATTGATTTTAATCCATGATTTAAAAACCAGCGGCATTCTTGAAAATATGTTCAACATTAGAATGGAGAAGAAATATTCCTAATGAAATAGATCAAGGGTAATTAATATTTAATTAACCAAATTATATAAGAACCATACTTTATTTTTTTTGTTTTGACATCCATATCAATATAATTTTTTTTCCTTTTTAACTAATTTTTACATGAACTGATATGTCTACGTAATATTCATTATAAATATTCATGTATGTTCACGTGTATACAATATCTCTTCAGCATTCATAAATCAGTATCATATTCATACTAGAAGCGTACTCGCGTAATGCAGCGAGATACATCACGATTTTAATGTTTTTTTTGTCGATTTACAGTATGATTTTGGATGCTTTTGAAAAAGTGATAATGTTTTTTTTATAAATTTATTTAATTTAGGCTTAATAATATAATATTTTTTATATAAAAAAATTAAGTATTTTGTTAGAATTAAATGATTATCTTATACTAGAAGTGTACTCGCACAATGCAGCTAAATACATCACGATTTTAATGTTTCATTTTATTTTCTGTTTTTTGTCGATTTACATTACGATTTTGGATGGTTGTGAGAGAGTGATAATGATTTTTTTTTTATATAAATTTGTTTAATTTAGACTTAATAATATAATGTTTTTTATAAAAAAAAATAAGTATTTTGTTAGAATTCAATGATTATGAGTTAGTTATTAATTCAAACATATAACTTTAGAAATTTGTACTCATGCATCATCACTTGTATTCTTGAATTTTAGGTAATGTGTATCAATAAACAGTACTCAATGCATAAAAGTACAAAATCGACGACCAAAAAATCAAATTGGTTCTAAAAATATAAAACCATAACTTATTACAATAAATTATAAGTTTAAAAATACATCAATAATAATCTAATAGAGATATATAAGATAGTAAAACATAATAATTGAACTCAATTACAAACTTTGCTACAAAATATAATGTAATTTATTTTGGTTTAATAATATAATGTTTTTTTTATAAAATATTCTGTTAGATTTTTTTAATTATATTTTAGATTTTTTATATTTAAAATTTGATTTTTATTCTATATCTAATTATACTGAGAGTGATTTTAGAGGAGTTAAAGTGGTTAGAGATAATTATTGAAAGTTAATAAATAGCATTAAATGTAGTACATACAGCTTTAATGGTTGTTTTTTAAGAGATTTTAAGTAATTAGCATTAAATAGCGGTACATTAAGCTTTAAGACTTGTTTTTAAGATTTTTTATGTCTGTTTTATAATATAGTATAGATATTTTAATGACATCTAGAAAAAATAACAAATTACATATTTAATAATATAATTAAAACAAATTTATAGTAATATAATATATTAATTAATAGTGATGCATGGAAATATCTGCATAAAATGAAGGTCTTGCACATACCAAATTGGTGGGTGTTAGAAGTCTGCAGTAGTAATATGTATCTTGTGCTTTGATACTTGTAAATTAAGATATTTTTAAAATTTTGTATAAAATGATGGTACCTTATGTCTAGTCATTTGTATTTAAGAGTTTTTTATCTATGTTTTATAATATAGTATAGATTAATATACATTTTCAATATAATATTAGCAATGACAATGCATAATATTCATCATGAATATATATATAGGGGTTGTTTCATTTGCAACCCTTAAAAAGGTTGCAAGCCTTGCAACCCACATCTTAACCGTCGGATTCATGATCGGCGGTTACAATAAATATGGGGCCCAATATTTTTAATTAAAAAAACAGAAAAATAAAAATAAAATTACCGTTGATCATTAATCCAACGGTTAAGATGTGGGTTGCAAGGGTTGCAACCTTTTTTAGGGTTGCAAAAATATCCTTCCAATATATATATGCATATATATATATACAAAATGTTCGAGATGAATATAGATAATAGTTATTATGAATATACTCTTATTTCATCCCTACATACTCTTGTAAGGGTTTTGATTTGGGAGCTTCATAAGTTGACATTGGATTTTTTGATTACATGTTTTTTAATTAAAAATGCTATTTGACAAAGTAATTGAATCAAAATGAGTTGGATAATCGAGACTCTGGTTCCTAAGTTATTAGAATATTGTATGGTTCCTGTTTGAATCTCACTTTCTCCCCTCCTCTCTCTCTCTCTCTATATATATATATATAGAGAGAGAGAATATCTGGGAGAATCCCAACGAACAACGAGCAATGAAAAACTAATCATAATTGTTAGATTAATCTAGGAAAAAGTCTGAAAAAAACCCATCAAACTATAAGATTTTGAATGATTAAGTCATTAAACTATTTTTTTGAATGATAAAACCCTTAAACTTTTTAAAACCGATTAAATACATCCTTATAACATGTAAAAGCAAGTTAATGTGATAAAAATGTGGGGAAAATATACAAAAACCCAACAAACTATCGGGTTTTGAATGATTAAGTTCTTGAATTTTTTTAACAAATAAATCTCTAAACTTTTTCTTAAATCTTTTTACCAAATAAAGTTTTGAACTTTTTTGAATAACTATATCACAAACTTTTTTTTTGAAGAAACAAAATCATAAACTTAATTTTAAACAAATAAACCCGAAACTTTTTTTTTGAAAAAAACAAAATCATAAACTTAATTTTGAACAAATAAACCCGAAACTTTTTTCGAATAAGACAAATATGATATATATATATATATATATATATAGTGTTTGGTTCATTTGAGAAATGGTAAATATATGAGAAATAGAGAAGTAATCTTAACCATTCATATGGTCAAGATCGGATTTGACTAGTCAAATATTGCGGCTCTGACCGGTCAAAAGTTGTGGCTTTGACTGGTCAAAAGTTGCGGCTATCCCAAAAATAGAAGGACAATTTCGTAAATTTTACAAAACATACGGGTTGTGTTCATATATGAACATGTATAATTCACATACGAACTATATGTTCATATATGAACCAATGCAATTCACAACTGAACTTTTTTAACTGATTCATATATGAACCTTTGTGATTCATATATGAATCAGTTGAACTAACTAACAGATTCATATATGAACCTTTGTGATTCATATATGAATCTGTATGAATCACAAAGATTCATATATGAATCAGTTGAACTAATTAACAGATTCATATATGAATCTTTGTGATTCATACAGATTCATACATGAACTCATCCCGTGTATTTTACGAAATTATCCCTCTACCTTTTATAGACCACACAAGGAATTATCCGGTGCTTCGCGGTCAAAGCCGCAAATGTTGACCAGATGAATGGCTAAGATTACTTCTCTATTTCTCATATATTTACCATTTCTCAAATGAACCTCTCCCTATATATATATATATATATATATATATACTAGTGTTGGGCCCATGCATTGCACGGGAGGATAAATTTTTTTTTTGAATATTGAACCGAGTTAAAATGAAACGTAATTTCTTTGTTAACAGTTAATGAAATACAATGTGAAAAACGAATGTATTTTCATAAGTGGTTAACTTGCATATATATTCTTAATCGTTTGTGTAATAATATTGGTTATGGTTTTGTATTATATTATTTAAAACTCAAACGACATGTCTCACAACATATTTATCTGACTATTGACTTCAAGACCTCATAGTATTAGTCGATAAAAATAAAGATATGTATATATATCTTATTCCCCTACTTCGAAAAATATGATTGTGGGTTTTGAAAAATATAAACAAATCCTCAGTAAATAAAATAAAATATAAAAAAGTAGTTTTTCAAAGAAACAAAAATATAGTGAAATACTTTTTGTTCAGTTGCAGGTTCCGCCATTGACACCCGACCGTTCGTCTTCTTCTTGTACTCGGATGATACATAGAGAAGCTATATATATTTATAGTGAATGTAGATAATATTTTTAAATCTTTTATTTTCATTTTCGATTTTACATTTAATTGTATATATATTAAAAATATGGAAGATATTTTTATATTTACATCGTTTCTATTTTATTTTTTTTACACTTGGTTAATTTGGAAAGTATTGTGGAATATTTTTATTTTAAAGAATACGATAATTTATTAGTGTATCTCGTTATTTTTTATTTATAATTCATATCAACCTTCTTTTTTCTTTTTTTAATGCTCGTGAAAAAAAATACGTGTAGATTTTATGTTATCAAAAAAAATACGTGTAGATTTTATATTATGCTAATATAGAATACTTGTAGATTTTATAAAATAAAATATATTTTATATTAGCAAAAAAAATACAGAAGAAAAAAGAGTTTATATTACATCTCATTATGTAAAAAGATTTTATAAAATAAAATATGGAAAAAGATTTTATAAAATAAAATATGGAAAAATCATTATGAGATATAATATAAAAAAATACGGAAGAAAAAAGATTTTATATTACATCTCATTAATATAGATTTAAATGTAAAATCTACATTTAAAATAGATTATGCTAATATAAAATCTATTTTATAAAATCATCCACCAAAAAAATAAATAGTTATATTAATAAATGAGTATTCATTCCACAAATAGATAATTATGTGATATACTGTGCTTGGAAATGTTGTATCAAAGCATTAATAAATTGTAAATTAAGTAATTGACTTTAATTAGTTGTAACTTTTGCTTAAAATGTTGTAATTAAGAGTTTTTTATGTTGTTTTTATAATATAGTATAGATATAGATATTATCTCATTCGTATCATAAAATTGCAATCCTACGTTAATTGCTTAAAACGTGTTATTTCTCTACTGAATAAATATTTATGATAAAAAGAAAATTATATTAGAATTAATACATTATAACAAACATGCATAAAAAATGGAAATTTTATTAGTAATGGAAATGCTTTAATTCTTTTTGTTTAACTGGTTCATTTTACTTTGTTGTCGGTGTGAGAAATGTTCAAAAGAAAAAAGGTTTTAGATTTATTTGTTCAAAGTTAAGTTCATGATTTTGTTTCTTCAAAAAATAGTTTGAGATTTATTTGTTCAAAAAAAGTTTGAAGAATTTATTTAGTTAAAGGATTTAGGAAAAAAAATTAGAGATTTATTTGTTAAAAAAAATTCAAGGACTTAATCATTCAAAATCAGATAGTTTATTGGGGTTTTTTAGACTTTTCCCAAATTTTTATCACATTAAAAACATGTTACAAGGATGTATTTAACCATTTTTAGAAAGTTTAAGGGTTTTATCATTCAAAAAAATAGTTTAAGAACTTAATCATTCAAAATCATATAGTTTGTTGGGTTTTTTTATACTTTTCCCATTAATCTATCTAATTTGATAAAAGGGTGGTTACAACTTCTTTTAAATTAAAAAACCTCCCTCCCCCTTTTTGTTAACCCAAAATAGACTAAATATAATTAAAATTGGAGGGAAAATTACACAAAAAAAAACGATTATTATATTCTTTTTAATTTGACATCCATATTGATATATTTTTTTGGTCCCATTTTTTTGGTCCCATTTTTTTCGTGATTCTTTAATTCTCCTTCTTTGGGGTTCTCAACTGATATCGCCTATATATATGTATGTACATGCATATGCATGTATATGATATGGAAAGTCCAATATAACCATATACACAATTCATGCATAGTCATGACCCCTTAGACCAAACATGACCCCTTAAAGTCTACTAAGTTCGATTATTACATACTTAGACTAAATATGACCATTACAACCCACTCAGACCTAAAATTATCCAATTTAGATCAAATAAGACCCATTATGGCCTATAAGATTGTTTATAACCTAGTCGAACTAAATATTACCCATTAAAGCTTACCAAGACCAATTATGACTCACTAAAACCCACCAAGAGAAATAATAATTCACTTATATTAATCATATTAAGGTTCACTAAGACCAATTATGACCATTAAATCCCATTAAGGTCCACTAGAATCCATTACCATGCATCTTGTAACTCCCCTAGCCAAAAGTAGCAGACTGCCTTAATAACCTCCAAATCAACATAAAACCATTTTGGATGTTATTGGTAGCCTGTAAGGACACACATTTAATATTCAATCAATGTGGGACGGGTTATTAATTATGATCTCCCCCACTTATATTCACGATGTTCTCGTCAGACCTTCCCAACATCCTCCTTATTCATCGACAATATAAGATTTGCCTAAGATGTTATGTGACGCCCGTGATTATGTGACTAAGTGAAAATCTAGAATTGGATGGGTTATCGTCATATTTTGTTAGTATTATTATGAATATTCATTGTTTTAATGACATTATTAAGGCTTTGGTATGTTTGGGTTGATTAAGGATCATATTTTGGTGGAAGAATGAGGATTCGGTACTTTGGTCTACTTCTGCGGCTAAGGTTGCGGGAAGCCACTCGTGGGGCGCTTAATCCCATACGGGAAGGTTGCCCGCACCATGTCGTGTTTGTGTGTGTGAGGCGTCATGCATGATCGAGTAGCAAGGTCGGGCGACATAGAGGTCGGGCTGCCTATGTCGCCCTGATATCTGCCTCATGCCTCGGTGACCAAAATAGGCTCCAAGGGTCTTAAATCTCTATTATCTTCTAATTTACTCCATTCTCAAACCCCCATGATCCCTCATTTACTCTCTACCCTTCCCTTCTCTCTTCATTCCCTCTACTCTTGTTCGATTTTGGAAGATTATGGAGTTTCATGGAGGAGATCTAACCTAAGGACTTCAAGATATTTTTTTGGGATCTTCATGTTCTTGAAAAGGTATGATTTTTGGGAGTTTTGCAATATAATTAGGGTTTTGTAATGAATCTGATTTTGGGGTTGCTTTTGGTACATTTCTAGGTTTGGGTGTGACCTAGATAAAGTTTTTAAAGATGGAAGTATGTGGATCTTAGGTCTTCATCATTTTGGAAGATGTAGATAGATTTGAATCCTATGTTTAACGTAACCTAGCAAGGCGAGTTCAAATTGTTTTGTGAAAACTTTGTGCATGCTAAAATTTTATATTTTGGAGTCTTGGAGTGTTTTACTCGATATTTAGCAAATTCATTAATTATTTGATGAAGTTTGCATATCTGGTACATTTGGTTTAATAAATCTTGAAAATGCATATATTTAGGATATTTGGCGTATGTTGATAAATAAATAATCAGAGTGTGTTCTTTTGGTGTTTTATTTCATAAATGAAGTTTATTTGATGATAATGCACTTTTTGTGTATTTGATTTGTAAACCGTTTTAGAAAATGCATTTTTATTTACTTGTTTTGGTCTCTATTTAATTGTCACATAAGTATGGATTGCAATGGTTGTGTTTGGCTTAAATGAGTTTTAGGGATAATTGCCCAATTTAAATTGCTCAATGTTGTGTTTTAGATATGATTTTCATTTATTGTACATTTGTTTAAGAATTATACATTTTGAGCAAGTTGGTCATTTAGTTGGGGTCATGTAGTTAAAATGTAATTCATTTTGATCCATATGCATTTGAGTCTGTCATGTGATGCGTTTGGATTTTTGATGTCCTCACTCTAAGAATAGTGTTTGAGTAAGCATAGTGCTTGTGTCGTTATTACGGAGAGGGACCTATATGGGGTTGGACTCCGAGACTATGGGTATTGCAAAAGTGAACTCAAATGAGTCGAACTCTAGAACCCTCATTTTAAGGTTTTTGCCTAATTGAGTAGGCACTAAGGACCTAAGCCTTGAGGTGCTACCTCGAGAGGTAGGCACTATGATCATGAGCTTTGAAGTGAAACTCCAAAGAGTAGGCACTAAAAATTATTGAGTCTTGAGGTGCTACCCGGATTGGTAGGCACTAAGAACCATGAGCCTTAAGGTGTTACCCGATAGGTAAGCACTAAGGACATGAGCCTTGAGGAAAAACTCAAATGATTAGGCACTAAGGTCAATTTAGTCTTGAGTTGATACTTGATAACATTGATGTATGGCTTACTTTATGTTCTCCACATTCGGTGGATACAGGTCTCCCCTGCCACTGAAAGGTGTTATTTTTTAATATTGTATTATCCATGTTTTCAGTATTATTAAAAAAAATAGTTTAGTTAATCTTGTGTGTCCCTAATATGCAATTTAGATCAAGATGAACAACAAGAAAACAATTCAAATGCCATATGTATTGATCTTGTATACCACATATTACAATTCTCTTACTAAAAAATATTCTCTCTCTAAGATACGTTCTATCAAAGTGCTACAAGATTAAAAACAAAAACACAAGCTTTTATACCCACAAGCTTTACAAAGACAAAATACAACCTAACAAAGCTAAGACAATGACTTTAGATGACTTTGACTTTGCATTGAGAGTTTGACTTGGGCTTTGACTTTAACTTTGACTTTCAGTTCCAATGATCTTGGATCCAACATTTATGCACTAACAATCTTCCCCTTTAGATTCAAGATCATCTTCAAAAATAAATTTAGCACTTACGAACAATCTCCCACTTGTTTGATCTTTAACAAATTCAATCTTCCTCTTTAGCACTTCACAAAGATAAGCATTTCATCTCCCCCTTTGGAATGAACACATGTAATCTTCTTCTTTGTAAAACAATCTCCCCTCTTTTGAAAATAATACTGATCATCTTCAAAGTCTGTACCAATCTTTTTCTTTTTTTGGAATCTCTTCAGATTTTCAATATTCTCCTCAAAAGTCTGTGAATGTCTTCTTCAAGAACTTTAACAATCTCCCCAAGGTGTTTGGCGACTCTTTCAAACTTTGGAAAAGAAATTATCTCAAGATCCAGCTCACTTTGCTTTAGCAAATATTCTTCAAAGAAAATTTCAGTAAACTTTAGCAATCTTTTAGAATTCTTGAACTTTCTCTTTTATTCTGAATATTTTCCCACATATCTCTGAAATTGAACTTTCAAACTTCTGGCATTTCTTGATTACTTTCTCCAAAATTGCTTTTTCATTTCTTGACTGTCTCCCCCTTTTTGATGATGTAGAGCATAGAAATCATCAAAACTTTCTTCAAAAAATGTTATGTATCCAATCTCTGACCATGATCTTTCCAAATAACTTTCTGAACATCTGTCAAGTCATAAATATATTCATCCGAATCTTTTCAAATTCAGATAAATAAGAATGTAACCCTGAATCAACAAATGAGTCAGTTAGAAAATGCCTGTAAGCAGGACGAAGCCACTTGTACAACGAATGTACATTGGAAATGAGCTTTTTGATGTTCACTCCCCTAGGGCTTCCATTCAATCATCAAAAATCACAGAGGAATTTTCTATGAACGTTATGACAAGAAAACGAATTCCTTGTGTGCTCGTGCTAGTGTGGAATGATTCAAGCTACTTAGGCTTTTCATAAGGGCTAAAAGTATGTAAACAATTGAGGCAACAATAGTAATACACGAACTCAATTGTGCATGAACGAAATGTGAAGGTGGGTCAACTTTCCTTCTGTTTGAACATCCATATCTTCCAAATGAAGATGAAATAGATTATATGTTGCTTCCCCAATAAAATTTGAAACATATTTTTGTTGAGAAAAAGATGAGTAGCTGGTGGGGTTTAATTCAAGAGTTGGCATGGGCTAGTGCCTGTTTCAATGAAGGTTACAAAAGAATGTGAACCAACAGTAGATGTGGTTGCCCGACTCAGAAAAGATTTGGTGCAGAGTTCTGATATTCTTTTAACTCTGTTCTCACACCCTCTTTCTTTTTATCATTTTGCTCATTTCTAACCAAACTCTCTTTTCATTTTACCTTATCACACACCCACTCTCTAATTTTGACCCCTCACCTCTCGATCACTCAAAGATAACTTCTTGGGTAGGAAACACTGGTTATCATGAATCCATAGAAGTTCTTTTAAGTTCTCACATTTATCCCGTGAATTTGTCCTAAAAGCATAATGTTGCTCAATAGTTTAACTTCAATAGTTAAAGCACAGTGGTATGAATTACATATGTCAGATATATGTGTGTTCAATAAGATAATCATAAACATTTGGGCATTTTTAAACATGGAAGATTTTCTCAAAACAAGGAAATTGAATGAACGAAGTGAAATGAATAGATATGTTTTGAGAAACTGACAATGTATGGAAAAGATCAAATATGAATGATTTGTCAATAAAAGCTAAGGTCATGAAATAATTGAAATTTGTCTATATGAATCAAGTGTAGACAATTCATGAAAGAAACGCTTTGAATGAAATAACGCTCAACAAACATTGAATATACAAAAGGAGTGTATTACCACCGAAAAATTATTTCATTTTGAGACATGGTAATAACATAGTCAACAAAAATACTAAGCTAGTGTGTGTGAATACATGACAATATATAGAAAAGATAATACACAAGTATTTATCTTTAGATACACACAGTTATTTAAACATGAACGCTCATAAAATGAGAACATTTAAAATACACACTTCTAGAATTCATGAAATCATTTGAGAATTGAGAAGTGGTTTGTACATTTAAGAACATGTTTTAATGTATGAAAGTCGTCCATCTTTCAAACATTTATGAGATTAAGGTTAGAATTATCCTTATGCTTAGCATTTAGCTCATGAAGTCAGCCTCAAAGTCATGATTGATATGATCATGTAAGCTCCCCCTCAAAAACTGCATGTAGTCAAAAAATCGTCAAAGTACCGAAGTATTATTGAAAGCAAAAATAACAACATTTATTGAAAGTAAAGAATTGAAAAACGAATTAAAACTTTTAAAGTACGAGTTCTAAACTGAATGTTTAGAAGTCAATTATCCTTACTCCCCCTGAATTGATGCATTAACAAAAAAAAATTATTTGTTAGTACATATCAAATGCAAAAATTTACTAGCTCCCCCTAGAAAGTAGATCACCTAGTCTTTGTCTCACTCCCCCTGAAATAATGAGGAAACCTTCAGTGCAGATATCATTTAGATAAAAAAATAAATAAATGAAGAAAAAGTAATAACTCAATCCGTACGAGGTAAATACGGAATACGTTTTAAGATTCAACATACCTAATTTCGAAATGAGAAAATTAAATCTCTTTTCATCCAAAGGTTTGGTGAATAAATCTGTAACACCCGAGAATTTTAAGGTAAGTATTTCAATCGTCCTTTGGTATTATGTCGATATTTGAAAGCCTTAATTCAGTATAATTGCGTTTAAATATATTGAAAATGTTATGCTTTAGCTGTATCATAGTTGTCTTATCGTCCCCTTCATAAGAATCAAGTTTTCGGTGTCCCAGGGGGTGTGGCGCGATAGTGCCACTCGACAGTGCCTTGGGGAACAGTCGCTGGTCACTATCGCGAGAATTGTACCGAGAGGTCGGGGGGCTGGCGCGATAGTGACTTCGCGATAGTGACATGGGCACAATCGCCAGTCACTATCGCGTGGGATGTACCGCGAGTGGTGTACCTAGCGCGATTGTGCGCTCGCGACAGTGCCAATGGCACAATCGCCGGGCACTGTCGCTGTCGGGGTCTGAGGGTATAAAAACTCAACTTTGACCATTTTGACTTCACTTCTCATCTCAAATCGTTTTGGGGCCGGTTTGGAGCTAAATAGGGCGATTTTCTTCCACCTCTAAACCTACCAAACATTTATTAAAACCCTAGATTAGTTGGGGACATTTATTGGTGCTTAAGGGTGTTAGAAGAGCATTCAAGAAAGGCATTCAAGTCTCATTCAAGCCATCACTCTCTCATTTTCTCATCCAAGTTTTCTAGGGTTTTGTGTAAAACCCTAGATAGTGAGTTTTCTCCTAATATTTTCAAATGAGATACATATCTTGTACATTTACTTGCTTAACATCTCATGTTCACATAAAAGTTGATCACCTGATAAGTTTGACCTAACTGCTACATTTGGGTTTGTTGAAAGTATAGTCTTGGTTATTATTGGGGACATTGACGAGGTTATTATTCTTGGTATTAAAGTTTGATAACATGTGTTTTGATGAATTATGGATAATATTTGGGTATGTGCATATTTTAGAGTTTTCTACCTAAATTATGCTTGGGATTGTTGAAGTCTTATACATGTATCTTATGGGTATGAAATTGTGTATAGAGACGGACGTTGTACGTACATAGAACGAACCATGAGTAAGTGCTAGGAGGATGTAGTCTTAGGTGCCATTATAATGGTATGCGCCTAGACCTCCGCCATTTGGAGTAATGCCTGGGAGGTAGTCTCCAAGTGTGCCGGGCCTTCAGGATGTTGCTCAAGCGAGTAAACATCAAGGTACATTGACTTGAGGTAAAACTCATTGGTGTAATGGGTCTCCCCCATGATTGACCCCGTATGGACTTTGGTGATTGAAGTGTCATAATTGTTCATAACATGCTTTATATATATATATATATGCCACGTTTTTATGCAACTCACTAGACCCGTTTGGTCTAACACTTGATTGTTGGTATGTATCTCAGGTTCTAGTGGCGTAAGCGCCACGGAGGCTTAGCCGACCATTAGTGGTGAGCTTGGGAGCATTTTGGGATGCCATTTGTGAAGACAACTCTTTTTATTATAGTTGACAACCGACCGTAATCTTTGTCTAGGAAGGCTTAGATTAGGAAGTTGTTATCTATTATTGTTTCTTTTTAGAAACTTGTAATTAACAGGCATTTATTGTTCCCTTTTTGTATAAGCTCATGCGTTGGCATTTTATGCATACCAAGTTTCCATTTTCCGGAAATTTTTGTTAGCCCCATTTTTGAGGTGTTACAAGTTGGTATCAGAGCTTTAGCTTAAGTGAACTAGGTGTTGACCTTAGCATACCGAGACTTAGACTGGTATTGCTTATAGAATCACTGACCAATTGGGTAGAGCATTACTAGGTGGGGAGAGTACTAGGATTTCGGAATTGCATTGATTGAGACTTATGATGATAGTAACAATAATTCTTGTGTAAAATACGTTCACAATATCACTTGGCCAGTGTTGTTCTGAATTTATGATTACGTGAGCATGCTTGAAGTTATTATTATGATGATTAATCCTTGTAGTAGTACGTATTGGACCGGTTATCTTTTAAAGAATTAACCCTATATGACTCTTATCATGTGTGACAGTTCATAATGGTAAACACGAGGAGTCGGGTCGGGGCAACCGAGGATGCAAATGAGGCAAGTGTAACCGCCCCGGAAGTTACTCGGCAAGAAAACTCAACGGCGAACCAAGTCATCCCACCGATACCCCGAATGCTAGAAGGGATCACAGACACGGTCCCTCAAGTGAACATGGAAACCGAGGACCCAGTTGTTCAAGAGGTGGACCCTCAGTCTGTCCTACTGGATAGCATAATGCAAATGATGAACTCTGCGATGGACAAGCGGGATGAGAAACTCATGAAAGTCTTAGAGGACAGGGATGCGAGCAACCGGAGGCATGAGACGGTGGGGGACAACGCAGTGTTAGGATCAGGTGGTGCAGATAATGCCGTGGGAACAGAGGAGCATGCGATTAGAACTGAAAAGAGGAAGGAAGAGGGTTGTTCTTTCAAGACCTTCCTATGTAGTCGGGCTCCCCAGTTTTCTAGGACGACCGACCCGTTCGTCTGTATGAAATGGATTCAGGATGTGGAGATAGCTTTTGAGTCAAGTGAGTGCGCGGACTCTCAGAGAGTCAAGTTCGTCTCTCAACTGCTTAGAGGGGATGCCTTGAGTTGGTGGAACGTTACCCGGAGGGCGCTCACGCCGGAGGTTTTGGCCAAGCTCACTTGGCCAACCTTCAAGAAGAAAATCATGAAGAAGTATTGTAACAAGAGGGCGCTCGACAAAATAGAGGAGGAGTTCTGAAGTCTGAAGAAGGGTAATCTGTCGGTCGCCGATTACGTCAAACAATTCTTAGACAAGCTCAGTTTGGTCGAGCACTTGGCAACGGATGAAGGGTCCAAGATAAAGGCTTTTCTGATGGGATTACCGACGGAGATGAAGACGGGCGTGAGGAACGCTCAAAAGGCTACTTTGCAAGAAGTGATTGAGGCATCCCAGTTGGTGGAAGATGATCTACTACAAGAGAGGGAGGAGAAGAAATTGCAAAGCGATAAGCGTAAATGGGAGGGGCCAATCGGGCCCGCGCGACCTTCCAACCCCTTTAGCGGGGGGAGGAACACCGATCAGCGGCGAGAGGCGAGATGGTTCCACAAATGTAAGAGCAAACACTTTGGGCCTTGTAATCCGAGGCCGTTTTCTGGAGCTATGGAATGTTTCAAGTGTGGACGAAAGGATCACATGAGTCGGGATTGACCCTCAAGGGGAGTTTGTTATGAGTGCTGGGAGCCGGGGCACATCAAACGCGATTGCCCTAAGCTGGCAAAGAGTAACCAAGGGGCGTCGAGTGGGGCTTTATCGAAGAAGGAAGTTCAACCGAAGGCGCCAAGCCGGGCCTTCCAAATGACGGCTAATGAAGCAAGAGAGGCGGCAGACGTAGTGTCGGGTACGTTTCTAGTGAATTCTCTACCTACCCGTGTTTTATTCGATTCCGGAGCGAACCGATCTTTTGTGTCTACCTCTTTTTGCAAGAACCTCTCTACTCCTTGTAGTTTGTTAGATGATGCTCTAGTGGTAGAGGTAGCCAATGGAGAGCATATGATTGTTCGGAGTTGTTATGTAGGATGTACCTTAGAGTTAGATGGAGAGACCTTCGTTATAGACTTGTTACCGGCCAATATTGGAGGTTTTGATGTAATAGTGGGAATGGATTGGTTAGCTAAGCACGACGCTGGCATCTTTTGCTCTAAGAAGTTGATTCGAGTACCCTTGTCGAAGGGTGGTGAAGTGTTAGTTTACGGAGAGAAGAACCGAGGAACAAAATATGTATATATCGTCATTCAAGGCACGCAAGAGCCTAGCCAAAAGATGTGAGTCGTACTTAGCCTATGTGATCGACGTGAAGCTAGAGAAGAAGAAGTTGGAAGAAGTGGAGGTGGTGTGCGACTACCCGGATGTCTTTCCGGACGATCTACCTGGACTTCCACCGGAACGACAAGTGGAGTTCCACATCGACCTTACTCCGGGGGCTGTTCCGATTACTCGTGCTCCTTACCGTCTAGCCCCGACAGAAATGCAAGAGATGATGACGCAACTCCAAGAACTAATCGAGAAAGGATTTATACGACCGAGCTCGTCGCCTTGGGGAGCGCCGTTCTTATTTGTGATGAAGAAAGATGGGTCTATGCGGATGTGTATAGACTACCGCGAGCTCAACAAAGTTCCTATAAAGAATAAATCACTTCCTCGGATCGACGACCTCTTCGATCAACTTCAGGGAGCGGGATGTTTCTCAAAAATAGACCTGTGATCCGGTTATCATCAAGTGCGGGTGAAGGAGAGCGATATACCGAAGATGGCATTCCGAACGAGATACGGTCATTATGAGTTTCTAGTTATGCCGTTTGGGTTGACCAATGCTCCGGTCGTGTTTATGAACTTGATGAACCGAGTATGCCGACCCTTTTTGGACAAGTCGGTTATAGTCTTCATCGACGATATCCTAATCTACTCTCGTGACGAGTTAGAGCATCGACGACATCTACGGGAAGTCTTGGAAATTCTTCGAAAGGAGAAGTTTTTTGCAAAGTTCTCCAAATGTGAGTTTTGGCTCCAAGAAGTTCAATTCTTTGTCCACGTAGTGTCCAAGGACGGAGTGAAAGTGGATCCGGCAAAAATAGAGGCGATGATGAATTGGGAGCAACCGACAAGTCCAACGGAGATCAGGAGTTTCTTGGGCTTGGCCGGTTACTACCGGCGGTTTATTCGAGATTTTTCAAAGATCGCCTCACCACTCACATCATTGACGAGGAAGAACGTCAAGTTCGCTTGGACCAAGACGCAAGAGAACGCTTTCCGAACTCTTCAAAAGAAGTTATGCGAAGCACCGATATTATCCTTACCCAAAGGATCCGAAGATTTCGTAGTGTATAGTGACGCCTCTAAGTTGGGGTTAGGGTGCATTTTGATGCATAGGGGAAAGGTGATCGCGTACGCATCGCGATAACTCAAGGATCACGAAAAGAATTACCCTACACACGACTTAGAGCTAGCGACGGTGGTATTTGCTTTGAAGTTATGGTGACATTACCTTTACGGGACGAAATGTACTTTATTCACCGACCATAAAAGTTTGAAGTACATTTTTTACCAAAAGGATCTCAACATGCGACAACGAAGATGGTTAGAACTCTTGAAGGATTACGACTGTGAATTGATTTACCACCCCGGTAAATCCAATGTGGTAGCAGACGCGCTGAGCCCGAAGAATTATGGAGGAGAAAGTAAAGTAACGTTTGATAGAATCGAAGTGATGTCAAGTTTTGTGGAGGACATCAAGAAGAGCCAAGCCGAAGCACTTCGCGAGGAAAATCTCAAGGCCGAGGTCATGGCGAAGCAAAGAGAGTTGTTATCGGAGGATAGCCGCGGTCTTAAGTTATTTCAAGGGAGAGTTTGGGTGCCGAAAATCAAGGGAAACCGCGAGTTGCTTTTGGCGGAGGCACACAAGTCAAAGTACTCCATCCATCCCGGTAGCACCAAAATGTATAGAGATTTGAAATTACATTATTGGTGGCCGGTGATGAAGCTCGATGTGTCCAATTATGTGGAGCGGTGCGTCACTTGCCTTCAAGTCAAGGCGGAACACCAAAGGCCCTATGGAAGCTTGCAGCCTTTGACCATCCCGGAGTGGAAATGGGAAAACATCACTATGGACATTGTCACCAAGTTGCCGAAGACCTTAAAGGGTCATGACACTATTTGGGTAGTGGTGGATAGGCTTACCAAAAGTGCGCATTTCTTAGCAATGCGGGAGACGTTATCGATGGATAAATTAGCTAAACTCTATATTGATGAAGTGGTGTCTCGTCACGGCGTTCCATTATCCATAGTCTCGGATAGGGATAGTCGGTTTACTTCCAAGTTTTGGGATGGATTGCAAAGGGAGTTGGGCACGAAGGTTAAGTTGAGTACGACATATCACCCCCAAACCGATGGACAAAGTGAGAGGACGATCCAAACTCTCGAGGACATGCTTCGATCGTCCGTCGTAGACTTTGGAGGGACTTGGGATTCGCACTTTCCTTTAGTGGAATTCGCCTACAATAACAGTTACCATTCGAGTATCGGGATGGCCCCATTCGAGACACTTTACGAGCGGAAATGTAGAACACCGGTGTGTTGACTCGAGGCGGGAGAGAAGCAATTTGCGGGTCCGGAAATTGTGTAAGCAACGGCGGATCAAGTGAAAGGTGTTCGAGAACGATTGAAGGCGGCCCAAGACCGGCAAAAGAGCTACGCGGACAAAAAGCGAAGACCAGTTGACTTCCAAGTGGGAGATCGAGTTAAGTTGAAGGTGTCGCCTTGGAAGGGGATCATCCGTTTCGGGAAGCGCGGAAAGCTTAGTCCCCATTTCCTTGAGCCCTTCACGATTTTAGAGAAGATCGGACTTCAAGCTTATCGATTGGACTTACCGCCGGAGATGGACGGAATCCATCTTACCTTTCATGTTTGCTACCTTCGCAAGTGTTTGGCCGAAGAGGAAAGTGTTATCCCTTTGACGGAAATTCGTGTGGACAACGGGAACCGATGTGTAGAAGAACCGGAAGCTATTCTAGAGTCAAAGACAAAGCAGTTGCGGCATAAGGAAGTGACGATGGTGAAGATTCAATGGAAGCATCATCGGGGCACTAACGTGACTTGGGAATCGGAAGAGGACATGAAGAAAAGATATCCTCACTTATTTTAGTAAATAAGATTTCGGGGATGAAATCCCTATTAGGTGGGGAGGATTGTAACACCCGAGAATTTTAAGGTAAGTATTTCAATTGTCCTTTGGTATTATGTCGATATTTGAAAGCCTTAATTCAGTATAATTTCATATAAATATATTGAAAATGTTATGCTCTAGCTGTATCATAGTTGTCTTATCGTCCCCTTCATAAGAATCAAGTTTTCGGTGTCCCGGGGGGTGTGGCGCGATAGTGCCGCGCGACAGTGCCCTGGGGCACAGTCGCTGGTCACTATCGCGAGAATTGTACTGAGAGGTCGGGGAGCCGGCGCGATAGTGACTTCGCGATAGTGACTTCGCGATAGTGACTTCGCGACAGTGACTTGGGCACAATCGCCAGTCACTATCGTGTGGGATGTACCGCGAGTGGTATACCTGGCGCGATTGTGCCCTCACGACAGTGCCAATGGAAAAATCGCCGGGCACTGTCGCCGTCGGGGTCTGAGGGTATAAAAACTCAACTTTGACCATTTTGACTTCACTTCTCATCTCAAATAACTTTGTGGCCGGTTTAGAGCTAAATAGGGAGATTTTCTTCCACCTCTAAACCTACCAAACATTTATTAAAACCCTAGATTAGTTGGGGACATTTATTGGTGCTTAAGGGTGTTAGAAGAGCATTCAAGAAAGGCATTCAAGTCTCATTCAAGTCATCACTCTCTCATCTTCTCATCCAAGTTTTCTATGGTTTTGTGTAAAACCCTAGATAGTGAGTTTTCTCTTAATATTTTCAAATGAGATACATATCTTGTACATTTACTTGCTTAACATCTCATGTTTACATAAAAGTTGATCACCTGATAAGTTTGACCTAACTGCTACATATGGGTTTGTTGAAAGTATAGTCTTGGTTATTATTGGGGACATTGACGAGGTTATTATTCTTGGTATTAAAGCTTGATAACATGTGTTTTGATGAATTATGGATAATATTTGGGTATGTGCATATTTTAGAGTTTTGTACCTAAATTATGCTTGGGATTGTTGAAGTCTTATACATGTATCTTATGGGTATGAAATTGTGTATAGAGACGGACGTTGTATGTACATAGAACGAACCATGAGTAAGTGCTAGGAGGATGTAGTCTTAGGTGCCACTTTAATGGTATGCGCCTAGACCTTCGCCATTTGGAGTAATGCCTGGGAGGTAGTCTCTAAGTGTGTCGAGCCTTCGGGATGTTGCTCAAGAGAGTGAACATCAAGGTACATTGACTTGAGGTAAAACTCATTGGTGTAATGGGTCTCCCCCATGATTGACCCCGTATGGACTTTGGTGATTGAAGTGTCATAATTGTTCATAACATGCTTTATATATATATATGCCACGTTTTTATGCAACTCACTAGACCCGTTTGGTCTAACACTTGATTGTTGGTATGTATCTCAGGTTCTAGTGGCGCAAGCGCCAAGGAGGCTTAGCCGACCGTTAGTGGTGAGCTTGGGAGCATTTTGGGATGCCATTTGTGAAGACAACTCTTTTGATTATAGTTGACAACCGACCGTAATCTTTGTCTAGGAAGGCTTAGATTAGGAAATTGTTATCTATTATTGCTTCTTTTTACAAAATTGTAATTAACATGCATTTATTGTTCCCTTTTTGTATAAGCTCATGCGTTGGCATTTTATGCATACCAAGTTTCCTTTTTCCGGAAATTTTTGTTAGCCCCATTTTTGGGGTGTTACAAAATCAGCAAGTTGATAATCCGTGTTTACAATGTAAAGTTCAATTGTACCTTTTTCAACATTATCCTTGATGAAATGATACCACACGTCTATGTGCTTTGTTTTCGTGTGCTGAACAGGATTAGCAGATATGGAGATGGCGCTCTTAGAATCACAATATATTGGAATTTTGTTGAAATGAAATCCATAGTCTCGAAGTTGTGTCCTCATCCACAATACTTGAGAGCAGCAGCTAGCAGAATCTACATACTCTGCTTCAGCAGTTGATGTGGAAACACATAATTGTTTCTTTGACGCCCAACTTACGAGCTTGTCTCCTAGAAATTATATGTGACCCGATGTGCTTTTTCTGTCTGGCATACAACCTGCATGATCTGCGTCTGAATATGATGTTAGATCAAAACCATTATCTTTAGGATACCACAAACCAAGGTCTGCAGTCCCCTTCAGATATCTAAATATGCGCTTGACAGCCGAGAGATGGGAATACTTAGGCGAAACTTGATATCAAGCACATAAACATGTAGAGAACATAATATTTGGTCTACTAGCCGTTAAGTACATTAAAGAACCGATCATTCCTCTATAGGTTCTAAGATCAACAACTTTTCCCAAAAGATCAGTTTCAATCTTAGTTCCATGTACCATCGGGGTTGAAATAGGAGTACAGTTTTCCATTTTAAATTTCTTCAAAATATCATAAATGTATTTCAATTGGTTTATAAAAATCCTCGTAGAAACTTGTCTAACTTGTAATCCGAGAAAGAAATTCATCTCTCCCATCATATTCATTTGAAATCTGGACACCATTAGAGCACAAAAATTCTTACAATACTTAGGGTTTGTTGAACCGAAAATTATGTCGTCGACATATATTTGAATAAGAATGATATCAGCTTTTTCTTTTTTAATAAAGAGAGTGGTATCGATTTTACCTTTCGAGAAGCCTGACTTGACTAAGAACTTGGATTGAACATCGTACCAGGCTCGAGGAGCTTGCTTTAAGCCGTAGAGGGCCTTGTCAAGGATGTAGACATGATACGGTTTTTCGGCATTGACAAACCCTTCTGGCTGTGAGACGTATACCTCCTCCTTCAATATGCCATTAAGAAAGTCAGTCTTCACGTCTATTTGATGAACGGTGAAGTTTTTGTGTGCATCATAGGCTAGAAACATCCTAATTGCCTCTATATGCGCAACTGGAGCGTATGTCTCATCGTAGTCTATTCCCTCCTCTTGCCGGTATCCCTTTGCTACAAGTCGAACTTTATTTCTTACCACGATACCTTCATCATATTTCTTGTTCTTGAATACCTATTTCGTGCCTATAATTGTTTTTCCTTCTGGACGTGGCACGAGTCTCCAGACTTTGAGCGCTTCAAATTGGTTTAGCGATTCTTGCATGGTTGTTATCCAATCTGGATCTGCTAGAGCTTCAGATACGCGAGTAGGCTCTATCTTGCTCAGAAAGGAATCGAACATGGTCTCGTTTGCAGTAGCAGACCTAGTTTACACCAGCTTAGATGGATCTCCGATTATTTGATGAACTGGCAGCACTTTGGTCCACTTGTTTAAGTGAGGGAGTGGATTAGATGTAGACTGATCATGATGATCATCTAAGTATCCAGTATCTTCATGTTGGGGTTCAGTTGAAGTGATAGGTGCAGAAGCTTTAGTTGGTGAGACACTCATTGTCTGCTGGATAGGCACTGTTGTACACCCAATTGAATGTGATACTTCTGGCTCTTCACTATCTTGTGCAACTTCAACTGTTTGAGTAGGTATTTGAACTTGAGTTTCAGTCTGAACCGGGGAGGCTGGTTTAGTTGATACATCTGATGTGATTAGTTTATTGTCACTTGAATCATCCGATCTGTCAATCACAACAGGTTTAGACTTTTTAGATACAAGAAACTCATCATAGAAATGTTCAAATAAGAAATCTAATTCTGTTAAATACGATGTAGAAGTAGAAGCTTTATCAGAATTAGTAACATTAGAAACAGGTTCTGGACTGATTTGTCTAGAAGTTAATACTCCTGTGATTACGAGTTCTAAATTGATTTGCTCAGAAGCCATCTCCATTGCTTCTTCAAATTTGACATTAATGCTCTCTACCACGATCTTTGAGTTCTTTTAGTAGACTCTGTATGATGCTGATGACTGATAGTAGCCAATGAATATCCCTTCTTCAACTTTAGGACTGAACTTGTTCAAGCTCTCCTTATCATTCAGCACGTAACATCTGCATCCAAAAATGTGGAAGTGTTTAATGCTTGGTGTTTTGTTGTTTATCAAAGCATAAGTCGTTTTACCGAAGCGACGATGGATGATAGATCTGTTTTCTGTATAACATGCAGTAGATACAACTTCTGCCCATAAGAATATAGGTAAGTCTGACTTGTTGAGCATCGTGCGTGCAACCTCAACTAATGTTCTGTTCCGTCTTTCAACTACCGCATTCTGTTTTGGCGTTCTGGCAGCAAAAAATTGATGTGTTATCCCGACCAATTCGAGATAATCTTCAACAATCTTGTTCTTAAATTTTGTGCCATTGTCTGTTCTGATCAACTTTACTGTCTTTTGCATGTTCACTTGGACAGTCTTGAGAAATGAGATAATGATTTCCGGAGACTCGTCTTTTGATATCAGAAACTTGACCCAAGTGTATCTAGAGTAATCATCCACAATCACTAAGACGTATTTCTTGCCATTGATGCTTTGTGTTCGCATGGGACCATAGAGATCCACATGCAACAACTCTAAAGCAGCACTTATACTAGGTTCAGGCTTAGGCATGTATGAAGCTCTCTTCATTTTTCCTTTCTCGCATGCATCACACAAATGCTCTTTTTCATATTTCAGCTCAGGTAAACCCTTAACCAAATTGCCAGTCACCAACTTGTTAATGTATCGAAAATTGAGGTGAGACAGCCTTCTATGCCATAACCAACTCTGTTGCATAGAGGCTTTAGAGAGTAGACACACTGAATTATCCGACTTGACATTGGACAAGTTTATAGTGTAGAGATTTGACTTTCTCGTGCCAACCAAGAGTTCTTTTCCATCTTCCGTTCCCACACAACATCTCTTGGCTTTGAAGTTTACCTCTAAGTTCTTGTCGCAAAACTATCAGATGCTGAAAAGATTGTATCCTAGGCCTTCAACATAGCTCACCTTCTTAATCGTTATGTTCTCTTGAACTACATCTCCATATCCAAGTATTGGTGAAAACTGGTCATTCCCGAATTTCAAGAATCTGATCAATATTTGATCGAACTTTCAAGAACTTGCAGAGAAACTGTTCTAGGATCGATTTGTGTGATTTTGTGGTGTTTTGTTTTGAAATTTGTTTGTATTGTACTCGATTTTTGTTTTAGAATAGTCTGTATTTTGATTGTATAGCCAAATTCATACGGAATCTGTATGAATTTTGGATTTGGATGTGAGCTTCATTCGAGTTTGTAAACGTACTGTAATTGCTTCAAGTTTTAATTATTGTTGTTTTTGGTTGAAATTGTTCAATTGTAATATGTTCTAACAGTGTACGAGGACCAATTGACAAAGTTTCAGAATCAAATTTGGTGTTTTGGAGATATTTTGGACTGAATTCGAAGTTTTGGGTCGACAACTGAAAAACTTGCAATATCTTCAGATTTCGCAACCTTTATATCCTAAGAACTCGCAGAGCATTAGATATGTGGTTGTTTGAAAAGTTCTAAGTGAGAAATTCACAGAAGTCACTAACTGAAGCTTCTGCACCTATCACATCAACTGAACCCCAACATGAAGATACCAGATACTTAGATGATCATCATGATTAGTCTACATCTAATCCACTCCCTCACTTAAACAAGTGGACCAAAGAGCACCGGTTCATCAAATAATCGGACATCCGTCTAAGTCGGTGCAAACTAGGTCTGCTACTGCAAACGAGTGCATGTTTAATTCCTTTCTGAGCAAGATAGAGCCTACTCGTGTCTCTGAACCTCTAGTAGATCTAGATTGGATAACACTCATGCAAGAAGAGCTAAACCAATTTGAAGTGCTCAAAGTCTGGAGACTCGTGCCACGTCCGGAAGGAAAAAACGATTATAGGCACGAAATGGGTATTCAAGAACAAGAAAGATGAGGACAGTATCGTGGTAAGAAATAAAGCTCGACTTGTAGCAAAGGGATACCAGCAAGAGGAGGGAATAGACTACGATGAGACAGACGCTCCAGTTGCGCGTATAGAGGCAATTAGTATGTTTCTAACCCACGTTGCACATAAAAACTTCACCGTCTATCAAATAGACGTAAAGACTGCCTTTCATAATGGCATCTTGAAGGATGAGGTATACGTCTCACAGTCAGAAGGGTTTGTCAATGCGGAAAAACCGGATCATGTCTACATCCTTGACAA
This sequence comes from Arctium minus, assembly GCA_954870635.1. Classification (NCBI taxonomy): domain Eukaryota; kingdom Viridiplantae; phylum Streptophyta; class Magnoliopsida; order Asterales; family Asteraceae; genus Arctium; species Arctium minus. The sequence goes on along the minus strand of OX941080.1, from coordinate 112,350,144 downwards.
GGCCCTCTACGGCTTAAATCAAGCTCCGCGAGCCGGTTACGACGTTCTATCCATGCTCTTAGTCAAGTCAGGCTTGTCGAAAGGTAAAATCGATACCACTCTCTTTATTAAAGAGGAAAAAACTGATATCATTCTTATTCAAATATATGTCGATGACATAATTTTCGGTTCAACAAACCCGAAGTATTGTAAGAATTTTTTTCTGCTCTAATGGAGTCCAGATTTCAAATGAGTATGATGGGAGAGATAAATTTCTTTCTCGGATTACAAGTTAGACAATTTTCTACGGGGATTTTTATAAACCAATCGAAATACATTTATGATATTTTGAAGAAATTTAAAATGGAAAGTTGTACTCCTATTTCAACCCCGATGGCACATGGAACTAATATTAGAACTGATCTTTCGGGAAAAGTTGTTGATCTTAGAACCTATAGAGGAATGATCGGTTCTTTAATGTACTTAACGGCTAGTAGACCGGATATTATGTTCTCTACATGTTTATGTGCTCGATATCAAGCTTTGCCTAAAGAATCCCATCTCTCGGATGTCAAGCGCATATTTAGATATCTGAAGGGGACTGCAGACCTTAGTTTGTGGTATCCTAAAGATACTGGTTTTGAGCTAACAGCGTATTCAGACGCAGATCATGCAGGTTGTATGGTAGGCAGGAAAAGCACATTGGGTCACATACAATTTCTGGGAGACAAGCTCGTAAGATAGGCGTCAAAGAAACAATTATGTGTTTCCACATCAACCGCTGAAGCAGAGTATGTAGCTGCTGCTCTCAAGTATTGTGGATGAGGACACAGCTTCGAGACTATGTGTTGGGTCATCTAAGATTTAAAGATAACCTCTCCTTAGTCTTTATTGATGTTTGAACCTTGTATTTTGATTTGTGGTTCTTTGTAATAGCTTAGTTAGTTAAACAGTTTGGTGAGTCGAAGACAAACCGAAATCAACATGAAGGAAGTCTACAATGCGGATTGAGATAAACTTCAAAAGTGAAACTAAGCCCAGTCTGCCGATTCCTTTTCGGCAGACCTTATCCTTGCCAAATTTCCATTCGGCATTTCCTCCCTTTGTTGCCGAACCACCTGTGTTCGGCACATGCCTAATCTACCGAATTCCTCTTTGGTAGTTTTCCTCTTACAGATTGCTTCTTTATCTAGTAAGAGCATTTATGTTAAACCCTCATGATTTGACATACTTCCTCATTCTCAATGATCCTCTGACAATGGGAATGGAAACCTCTTTCTTCCTTGAGAAGATTTACATTTAGTCTTAATTTGATTAGATGTTTATTTTCTTTCTGATCTCAAAAAGATTGTCCCTTGAATATTTTATAATAGATATTGTACTTTCATAGCACAAAAGTTACCTTTTGTGTTATGACATGTCACATCAAATATCTTATAATTTATTGACAATATCTCAACCACCCATGCCTTTACTCCTATATGTCCTTTGCACTCATTACATTGGATAGTATATAAAGGATGGAGGTAGCACCTTGCTACAAACGCTTTCAGCTCAAGATTTGATATTCACAAGATTTCAAGCAGGTTGATAGTTTTCCTTGTCACTCTAAAGATTAAGTCTGTGTGTTCTTAATATCTTCTAAGTGTTAGTTTGTTTAGAGTAGTTCCTAACTATTCTTATTCCGCAACAATCTCTATTTCTCTTTGTGTAATTCTTGATATTCATTATCAATAAAAGAATTAAAATTAAGTAATTTTGTGTTATTGTATTCACCCCCCCCCCCTTCTACAATACTTGTTTACTTCTTTGGGACTAACAAGTGGTATCAGAGCGGTTGGTTTATTCTAATAAACCAGATCCGTAATGGCATCTCCTTCTACAAAACCTGAGTCTTCTTCTCAAAACTCTTTCTACTCTGACAATGGATCTACTGTCAAACCTCCTAAGTTCAATTCGAACAACTTCTCTTTATGGAAAAGTAGGATGATGCTCTTCTTGGAAGGAGCTGACAGTCGTTATCTAACCATTCTTAGTGAAGGTCCTCTTATCCCAAAAGTCTGGGATAGATTTGTCAAAACTCCTAAGGATAAAGAAAAGAAAAAGAACGATCTTTTTCAAGTTTCCGATGACTCGTCAGAGGAGGAAAGAAATTCTGCCACTGGTCGATATGTTTTGAAAACGACAAAAGAATTCAATGATGAAGATAGGCGCATTATTGGACTTGACTCCAAAGTACGAACTATCATTGCTCAATCACTTCCTGATGAAGTGTACCAATCTCTTGTCAGTCTTAAAACTGCAAAAGAGATGTGGTCAACCATATGTGTTTTGTATGAAGGTATAAATGAAGTAAAGAAATCTAAGAAAATCTCTCTTGTTCGTAGATACGAATTCTTTTCTCATGTAAAAGGAGAATCTCTTCCCTCCTACTACAACCGTTTTAACAGTCTCTTAAATGAGTTAAAACTTGTTGGAAAACTTTATGACAACGAGGAAGTCGTATGCAAATTTATGGATGGTCTTCCAGATTTCTGGAATACCCTTTCCACTTGCATTAAGACTTCCAGGGACTTGGAAAGTCTTCCCCTTATTTCTCTTTATGGTATGTTTCATAATCACGAACAAACATGTCTTCAAAGGAAGACCATCTTCAAAGAAATAAGAGCCCCCTCTATGGCTCTTATAAGTGATGGCTCCAAGAAATCTGTGTGTGTTCCTCGTATAACCTATCCTTCTGATGATTCAGATAGAGAAAGTCATGAAAATATGAATCACTCCTCGGAGGCTTATCTAAGTGAAGCTGATGATGAAGGAGAAGATCCCTCTGTCGATCATTTGACAGAAGAGATGAGTATGCTTGCAAATTTCTCTAAGTTCCGAAAGAACTCTTCTAATAAATTTCAAAGCAACAGAACTTTTTCTTCTTCCTCTAAAAACTCCTTGAACAAATCCAAGGAGGATTGCTATGCATGTGGTAAGAAAGGCCACTTTGCATCTGAGTGTAGAAGCAATCCTTCTAGGATTTCTAAATCTAATTCCTCTAACTCTTCTAAAAGAAGAAATCTTCGATCTAATTCTACAGGTAGATCGCATCCAAGAAAACCTTCTCCATCTTCTTCATTCAAAGAGCTTTCTGATAAAGCTGACAAATACAAAGCCAAATACAAAGCCAAATACAAAAGAGAAAAAGAAAGAAATTTCATCTCTCAAAGAAGAGGCAAAGGCTTAATGGCAGAAAACTTAGACTGGGCAGATGAACCTACTTCCGACAATGAGGAGGAAGTGTCGAGTAAATGCCTTATGGCTAAACTCGATGAAGAACCAAAAGACTCCTGCTCAAGGATGGACTTCACAGCTGAGTGCTCTTCTTCTTCTTCTTCTTCTCAGGTACATCCCTTCCACTCTCTCTCTCTAATGAGGAGAAGATTGAGGCTTTTGACTCTCTAACTGTACTTTTTTACAATGAAAAAGATGCAAAGAAAAGAGCAAATACTCAAGTCAAGTCTCTCTCCTCACAACTCCAAGTTTCTCTATCTCAGCTAAAACAGTTTGATAAACTAAAAACTGAGTTAGATAACTTGAAGATTTTAAACTATGTGCTTGCCAAGGAGAAGAACAATCTTCTAAAGAAGCTTCAGAAAGAACAAGAAACCGTAAACAAATGGAACACTTCTTCTAAAAATCTTGAGAAAATTTTTCAAGATCAAGTCGTTGGTGAAACATATGGTTTAGGTTACTGGAAAGAGAATGTTGTCTGTACTCCTTCTGAAAACATTTCCTCTCCTACTAAAAATATTCCTCTGTCTTCTAAACTACCCTCATATTCTTCTGATTGGGATGATTCTAACTCAGAAGATTCTAACTCGATTTACTCCATGGATCTTCGTGATTCAAGAAAATTTGGTTACTTTGTGTCCGCCAAATCTTCCAAGCCTCTTCTAACAGAAGATCAAGACTCAAATGAGTTAGTCAAGCCTGTAAATGATCTTCTTATGTCCTTAAAACTAAAAGAAGTTTCTTCTTCTTCCTCTTCTTCTTCCCATACTCTTACAGAGGCTCCTCTCCTCTCTAAAGGAAAATCCGTTGTTGTTAATCTTCCTAACAAAAGAAAGATTACACCTTCTTCAAAAGGTAAATCTCCCATGACCACAACGGACTTCATTCCTAGAGCCTTAAAAGTAAAGAAGTCCAAAGGAATTTCAATCAACTCTTCTTCTTATGTTTACAAAGGAATCCTTGGACCTGCTCCTCATAACCCTCACGTTCCATACAGTTATCCCATTCCCTCTCACCTTTCCAAACCTCCTAAATCTAAACCTCAAGGAAAGGTAAAAGCTGCTTCTCTTGAACCAAAGAAGAAATTCATTTACCGAAAGTGTTACAACTGCGGTGACACATTTCATCTGGCCAAAGACTGTCCAAAGGACCGTATCGAAAGATATCGTCAGACCTATCCTCTTCTTCTTCTTCTAACCCTAAAGGACCCACCTCAAAGAGGGTTCCAAAGGACTAATTTGTTTATGTCTACAGGTCTATGGGCATCATCAAACATAGTATCTTGATAGTGGATGCTCACGGCATATGACTGGGAACAAATCTCTTCTTCTAGACTTTGTGAAAGAAAAAGGACCATCTGTAACTTTTGGTGACAACTCTCGTGGTTCCACTAAAGGTTATGGGACCCTCTCAAATGGTTCCATTACTTTCAACAAAGTTGCCTATGTGGAAGGACTAATGCATAATATTTTGAGCATTAGTCAACTATGTGATTTAGGATACTATGTGATTTTCAGAGAAAATGATTGCCTCATTACCAACAAAAGTTTTCACACTGTCCTATCTGGTGCTAGAAAGGACAATGTGTACGTCATCAACATGAGTGTCAAATCATCTGAAAGTGAAAGCATCTATTTCATCTCTGAAGACTCTGACAAGAAGAACTGGCTCTGGCATAAACGTCTTTCCCATCTTAACTTCAAAACGTTAAATGCTCTCTCCAACAAAGAGCTAGTCGTCGGCTTGCCGAAAATCTCTTTTTCAAAAGAAAAGCTTTGTGCAGCTTGTGAGAAAGGCAAACTGACAAAATCTTCGTTCAAGTCAAAACAGTGTTTTTCTATCTCTACCCCTCTTCAGACGCTGCATATGGATCTTTCTGGGCCTGTCAGCACACCCAGCCTAGGTGGAAAAAGGTACATTCTTGTAATTATTGATGAATACACACGTTATACTTGGGTATTCTTTCTCAGGTACAAAAGTGATACATCCGAAGAAATCATCAACTTCATCAAGAAATCTGAAGTTCTCAACGGTCAACTAGTCAGATCTATCAGAAGTGACAACGGGACCGAATTCAGAAATGCTACCTTGGATACCTTTCTCTGTGACAAAGGTATTTCTCAAAACTTTGCAGCTGTAAGAACTCCACAACAAAATGGTGTTGTGGAAAGGAAGAATCGTACGCTATGTGAAGCTGCAAGATCCATGCTGAGTGAATCAAATCTTCCAACCTATTTTTGGGCTGAAGCTGTCAATACAGCTTGTTTCACTCAAAATCGGTCTATTATTGTGAAAATACACAACAAGACTTCCTATGAAGTCTTCTATGGCCGAAAACCAAACATTAGTTTTCTTCATGTTTTCGGTTGTCAGTGTTTTATCTTGAATGATCGAGAGCATCTTGGGAAATTTGATCCCAAGGCTGATGAAGGTATTTTTGTAGGTTATTCTCTCTCTTCTAAAGCCTACAGAGTATACAATCTAAGAAGAAAATGTATTGATGAGTCAATACATGTGAAGTTTGATGATCACAAGACGTCTTCACTATCTTGTGATGACACTGAACTTCATGAATGGATTATTTCCTGTGTTGGAGACGAATCTCCAAATACTCTAACTTCAGGACCTCCTTATGTACCATTCTCGGTATCTTCTTCTTCTTCCCTACATCATGGTTCGGCAGATCCCTCTCTGGCTACCGAACCCATTGCTCCTACCGAACCCACATTTCACACCGAACCTACCTTACATACTTCACCTATTCTTCATACACATCCTATACTCACCGATCCTTCACCTTCAAACACTTTCCCTGAACCTCTTCCTCCAGCTCTAAAATGGACCAAAGATCATCCGATAAATCAAATTATCGGTGATCAGCAAGCAGGTGTCCAAACTAGAAGAGGTGTTGGAAATATTTGTCTCTATGTGAATTTTCTCTCTATTATCGAGCCCAAGAAAATTGATGAAGCTCTAACAGATTCTTGTTGGGTCACTGCCATGCAAGAAGAGTTGTCTCAATTTGAGAGAAAAAAAGTATGGAGACTTGTGCCACGACCTTTCGGTAAGACCATTATCGGTACTAAGTGGGTTTTCCGAAACAAGATGGACGAAGTCGGTACTGTAATCCGAAATAAAGCCAGACTTGTTGCTCAAGGATATAGGCAGGAGGAAGGTATTGATTATGATGAAACCTTTGCTCCTGTTGCTAGACTTGAAGCAATAAGAATCTTTCTTGCTCATGCTGCTCGCAAAAACTTCCGGGTCTTTCAAATGGATGTTAAGAGTGCATTTCTCAATGGAGAACTTGATGAAGAAGTCTATGTGAAACAACCACCCGGCTTTGAAGATCCAGCTCATCCGTACCATGTGTTCAGACTTGACAAGGCCCTCTATGGTCTAAAACAAGCTCCTCGTGCTTGGTATGACACCTTGTCTGACTTTCTTCTCTCTAACCGATATACCAGAGGTAAAATTGATAATACTCTTTTTCTCAAGAAAACAAAAGGTAATATCATTCCTGTTCAAATCTATGTGGATGATATCATTTTCGGTGCCACTGATGAAAATCTTTGTCAGGAGTTTGCCTCTCTCATGAAAAGTAAATATGAGATGAGCATGATGGGTGAACTTACTTTCTTTCTTGGCCTTCAAATTAAACAATCTTCTGAAGGTATTTTCATTTGTCAAAATAAATATATTCGTGATCTGTTGACGAAGTATGATTTTGAAAATTGCTCTTCCATGAAAACTCCAATGGCACCTCCTCTAAATATTCATGCCGATTCTGCCAGCAAGTCGGTAGATATCACGAGTTATAGAGGAATGATAGGGTCTCTTCTTTATCTTACTGCTAGTAGACCTGACATCATGTATGGTACGTGTCTATGTGCACGTTATCAAGCAAATCCCAAGGAATCTCACTTGGCGGCTGTGAAACGTATTTTTCGGTACCTAAAAGGTACTATGAACCTGGGTCTTTGGTATCCCAAGGACTCAGGTTTTGATCTAATTGGCTATTCAGATTCTGACTTTGCAGGGTCTAAGGTTGATAGAAAAAGTACAACTAGCAGCTGTCAATTACTAGGTGGAAATTTGGTCAGCTGGTCCAGTAAGAAGTAGAATTTGGTATCCACTTCCACTGCCGAAGCCGAATATGTTGCAGCTGGAAGTTGTTGTGCTCAAATCTTGTGGATGAAAAACCAACTACAAGATTATGACAAGTTTTATTCTCATGTACCGATTCTATGTGATAATTCTAGTGCCATAGCCATTGCCAACAATCCGGTGCTGCATTCTAGATCTAAACACATTGATATTTGGTATCACTTTATAAGAGATCATATCTCTAAAGGTGATATTGAACTTCACTTCATTCCTACAAATCTTCAACTTGCTGACCTCTTTACAAAACCACTGGATGAGGAACGATTCAACTTCCTTGTGGGATCCTTAGGTATGTTAAATTTATGTTTAAAAAAAAACGGACAAGTTGACTATTGCCCAATAATTGACGGTACCTCCGTACCGAAAATTTGTTTTAAGACCAAATTTATTTCGGCATATATCTTCGGTACATTCGGCCTACTTTCTTTCGGCATATATCTTCGGTACATTCGGCCTACTTTATTTCGGCGTATATCTTCGGTATCTCTTCCCACCGAAATTATCGTTACCGAAGTGTATTCGACATTCGGTATCTCTACCTACCGAAGTATCTCTCATATTTCGGTACCTCTCTATTTCGGTATCTTGTATGATGTGTCATCCTTATCCACATCACACATACCGAATACATCGGTACCTCTTTATTTCGGTATTTCGGCACCTTTTCGTTACCCAATGCTTTAACGCCACGTGGCACTTCAGTGTTCGTGCGTCAGATGATGGGACGTCTACGATCTGACACCATGCCGTTTTTCGGCTCTTGCACTTTTCCATGACGCACGTATGCGTCGTACCATCATTAACTTTAAACGTTTTGAATTCCATCCATTCCCTCTTCTTTTTCAAACCTATAAATACTTCTCTTATCTTTCCTTTTTATTCTTTACCTGTATTCTCATCTTCTTCATCAAGAATCACTAAACCTGCAACTCTCTTCTTCATCAATGGCATCCTCCAAATCGACAAAGGCTTCCAAGGATACTCCTCTCACTCGTGAATCTCTCACTTTCCCTGCTTGCAACCAAGTTGCTCGTCTCTCTGCGGATGCTGATCACCCAGAGTTCAACCAAGTATCCATCTTTCTCCAACGATCTCCAATCTTCCATGCTCTCACTGCATCCACCAAGATGAGCAAAATGCTCCTTGGTAACTTTTGGTTAACCTGTAAGTATGACTCTACTACTTACCAGGTGTCTGCTTCTGTTCTATCCTCTGAAGAGCACCCCGATCTCTCCTTTGGGGTGGATGATATTCGCTCGGTTCTCCAAATCCCATAGTTTAATGTGTATGCTCCATTTCCTACTCATCATGAGCATGATGAGGCCGTTGCCTCTCTCCAATATGTGCACGAAGGAAAATCTAAGGGTTCCGGCACTCTCCTACGAAAGAATATGGGTGCACTATGGAACTACTTCTTTTCTCACCTCCTTTATTGTCTTTCCCACAAGACTTCGGGGTGGGATCAATCTTCGGCGGCCATTACTCGTCTGGCTCATGCTCTCATTTTTATGAGGCGGATTGACTTTGCTCAGGTATTCTTCAACTCCTTGATCACCGCCATCTCTCCTCCCAGGAATCACAATGTGGCTCTTCCCCGCTTTATCTCTCTCATTATCAACCACAAGCTATCTGCACAACTACGTGTAGATGCTGCTCTCCCCGAGCTGATGATCAAGTTTGACTTGCCAATTTCTCAAATTAGCAAGCAAACTATTTTCAAACCAGTGAAGCCCACCGACTCTCTGCTCACCTCAGGTATGATTTCTTTCATCTCTTCTCCCAATCCGATTTGGGGAACGCTTGCCGAAGGTGAATCCGAAAGGCCTTCATCTTCTCCCAAGCCATCCAAATCGGTGGTCCCCTCTCCCCCAAAACCTTCCCGAGCTAAGTCGGTGGCTATTAAAAAGAAAAAGGCCACCGGCAACGTCGCACTTGCTCTTATGACTCTGCCGCTGACAAATCCGTCGGTGGCTACCCAGGTCATTACCCCTTCTGTTTCTGTTAAGAGACGGGGCTCAAAATCCCCTCCTAAGTCTCGTTCTAAGAGACTTCGGAAACCTTCAGCCGAAACTCACACTCCATCTACCGATTCTCAAAAATCGGCAGATGTTGAACTTTCCCCTCCAGGGCCATGGGGATCTGCTAAACCCTCTCCCACCTCCTCCAAACCTTCTCAACAAGATTTGGTTGTACAAAAGGAGTCCCCTAATATTCCTTCTCCTCCTCCTTCTGTGGATATTGAAGATGAGTCGGTCTCCTCTCCGGACCGATATTCTGCTTCCTCACAACACAGCCTTTCACCCGGGGTCAATCCCGATGATGTTGCACAATCTGGGGTTTTATACCAGAAAATGTACCAAAACCTCTTCTCTCCCCCGCCTTCCCCTCAACCCTCACCGCATAAGACACCCTCACCAAAACCTTCACCGAAGAAGACCCCATCTCCAAAACCTTCTCCGAAGAAAACCCTCTCACCGAAGACTACCTCTGCTGACAAGGCTGGGCTGTCTACTCAGGTGCCGATCACTATACCTGCCGGATTTCTTGCCGACATTGTAGACTCCAATCGGCAGGTACGGATGCTTGGGGCTCAGTTTGAACAAATACGCAAGTCTTTGCGTGAGCCGGAACTCCTAAATTCTCTGGACGCCAACAACATCTCTATGGCCGAACTTCTGCAGCTCGTCAAAGAGAAAAATTCTGAGGTTGTCAGTCTTAATAGCGACATCTTTAAGTGTTTGGATATGGTGCATCTGCAAATTGATGGTCTCCTTGCCCCTCTCTCTGCATCTATGGATTCTATTCTCAAGGAGGTGGTCCGGCTCAATACACAAAATACCTCCTTGACCTTGTCGGTGGCTGCTCTCAAGGCCGCCTCGGATGCTCGAGATCAAGATCTTATCCGTCTACGGCAGCAGACTTCGGCTCAGGAGTCTATTAATTCTGAAATTCTCAGTGCCTTGCAGAACTTAAATAGGCGTCTTGACTCTCTGCCTACCGATATGGCTCAATACTGTGCTCAGTCTCTCGACATTGACATCACCGAGTCTGCCTTCACTCCTGTCGATCGCACGGTATTGGAGCGTATTGATCGTCGTGTGGGCCGTGTGTCGGCTACAACTGGTGTTTCTTCCCCGGATCGTACTGAGGGGGAGCAACAAATTCAGGGGGAGCAACTCCTTTCTCAGGTTCATATCAGTACGAGTCAGGGAAAACCTTCTACCGAACCGACTGCTGCTGCTACTGCCGAGCCATCTGCTACCGAAGAGAAAGGAACCGATCACCCCTTGGTGGTCGAAGAGTCTGAGGGAGAGAAAAAGCCCAAAAAGGATAAAGGCAAAGCTATTATGTCACCAGATGAAGTAGCTGCTGAAGAAAAGCGTCGTAAAGATACTTTAATAAAGAAAGTTGCAGATGGTACTGGTCTTCATCTTCCTCCTCCAAAGACTACCTCTCCCTCCTTTGATCTGGGCTTATCTGAAGAGGATCTGAAAGATGCAAAGCTTGCCTAGATTGCTCGTGACAGAGATGTCGAGCTAGTGTTGAAGTTTGCTACCGAAGAAGATCCTACCGACACAATCAAAACTCAGATGAGTGCTCTAGAGGATGCGTCGAAGAAAAATGAGGAAATAAAGTCTTTGTGTATCGATTGGTACCACAAAACTCTCAATAGACGCCGGATCTCTGCCAAAATCACAGATGTCAAGATAATCAAATTGTCGGCAAGCTGCAAGGTTATTCGGCTAAAGATTACCAGGGATGATGCTTCAATGTCTATGGACAGACTGGACTCTCTTGTTCGGTTCGGAGTATCGGAATGGGTAGAAATTGGTATCTGCTTGTTAAAAAGCCAAAGCTCTGCAAAAGCTAAGGTTGATAAATTCATTGCAGATCTTCAAACCAAGTTCAGAACCTATCGAAAAAGATACAACATTGTCCATACTCCTGCCGAAGAGGAGATCATCAACAATTTAATGTTGGGTCGTCCTCCTTCCAAATCAAAGCCGAAATCCAAAAAGGAAGACGTGTTTGCCCAAATGGCTAGAGAAGGAAAGGTCCCGGATACTTCAAATCTGGATCTATCATTTCCAATTCCGGTTCCTCATCCTTCAACCACTGTGATTTATGAGCCTACTCATGGTATCTTCTTCAACGATGCATTTGGGCAGATCTCCTTCTTCATATCAAGCCAAATCCCTATTGCCGACACAACCTTTCTCCACGGGATTATTCAAATAATTCCAATATCGGCTAGGGATCTCTATGTGGCTACTACCGATGAACTGAAAAAGAGGGATGTTGAACCGCATTTTTCTTTTGAATAAACTCGGTGTAGTTTTATGTTTGTATTTATTTTGTTTTCCTCTGTATTGTAATCTTCTTAAAAAGATTAATACATTGAGTTTTTGTTACTTATCGTAAATAGTTTGTACAAATCATTATTTCATTCTTTTATGCTTGTAAATGTCGGATACTCTAAAAAAAATCCAAAAAGAAACAAAAAGAATGGTCTATGTGAAAAAGAACCCAAAAGAGTATTAAAAAGGGTCAAAATGCATTATTCATTTACTTTATGTGTTATGAGATGTTATCATCAAATAGGGGGAGATTGTTGGGTCATCTAAGATTTAAAGATAACCTCTCCTTAGTCTTTATTGATGTTTGAACTTTGTATTTTGATTTGTGGTTCTTTGTAATAGCTTAGTTAGTTAAACAGTTTGGTGAGTCGAAGACAAACCGAAATCAACATGAAGGAAGTCTACAATGCGGATTGAGATAAACTTCAAAAGTGAAACTAAGTCCAGTCTGCCGATTCCTTTTCGGCAGACCTTATCCTTGCCGAATTTCCATTCGGCATGTCCTCCCTTTGTTGCCGAACCACCTGTGTTCGGCACATGCCTAATTGTTAATCATAAAATCCCAATTCAATCAAGCAATTACTCAAGAACTAGAGAGAGAAACTAGAGAGAGAAACTAGACCTTGAATATCACCAATACTCAATATTACAATGACGTACTTACCAAACTATTACAAGGCAAACCTATTTATATCACTAACTAAAACAAGACTTAACAACTAAGAAACCAAATACAACTTTGACTTTTAATGACTTTGACATAGACAATGTTGACTTTTACATCTTTGACTTTCATATTAAATCTTGGATACAATATTTAGACTTAACAATCTCCCCCTTTGTATTCAAGATTTAATAAAAAATTGATACAGATCTTCAGCTCTTGATACTTCAGCTTTTGTCTCTTGAACTTTGAACTTTTGATTAAACATTTAATATTTCTTCATTCAGAATCTTTTGGCTTTGAATTTCTTTATCAGACTTGAACTTTAAATCAGCGGAAGCAATTTGAATTTCTGACTTGTCTTTTCGAACTTTGACAACTCTTCATAACTTTGAAATTGATCTTTGTATAATTCTCCCCCTTTTTGATGATGTGAGCATCATAATCATCAAAACTTCGTCAATTTCGGCACAAACTTTGATTTCCCCCTTTTTGATCAACTAACAATCTCCCCTTTTACAGTTGCTGCACTTTGATCTAAAGAGCCAAATCATGAACTGTATATATCCGAATCTTTTCAAATTCAGACATAATAAACGTGTAACCCTGATTCAACAAATGAAACAGTTAGAAATGCCTGTCAGTAACACAAAGTTACTGTGTACAACGAATGTATAATTTAAGGAGTTGGTTTGATGTTGACTCCCCAGGACTTCCATTCAATCATTGAAAAACACAAGGTAATTCTATGAATGTTCTGACAGAAAAACAAATTCTCTGTGTGCTCGTGCTTGTGTTTGAAAGAATTAGCACAATGATTGTGTTTCATAAGGCTCAAAGTATGTAAATCACTAAGACAACAATGATTGTACATGGACTCAATGTGCATGAGAAAGGGTCGAAGGTGGGGCAACTTTCCTTCTTTTTCAATATCAGTATCTTCCAAGAGAAGAACCAATAGATTATGTGTCGCTTCCCCAGAAAATGTGAAACATTCTCTTTTTAAGAAAAGAATGAGTAGCTAGTGGGGTTGTATGCAAGAGATGGCATGGGCTATTTGCCTATTTGAATGATGGTCACCAAAGAAATGTGAACCAATCAGTAATGTGGCTGCCCAGCTCAGAAAGATGTTTGGTGCAGAGTTCTGATATTCTTTTAACTCTGATCTCACACCCTCTTTCTTTTAAACACATAAGCTCACATCTAACCAAACTCTCATTTTCATTTTACCTCTGCTCACTCCCACACTCAATTCTTTTAGACCCCTCTCCCCTCAATCACTCAAAGGATTTCTTCCGGGGTAGGAAACACTGGTTATCCTGAATCCATAGAAGATCTATTAAGCACTTACACTTAATCCCATGTTCCTAAAAGTACATGCTGGTCAATGATTTTCTTGATAGGTAAATCACAAGAAATCATATGTCAGTGTATGTATGCTCATCAAAAATCAGAAATGAAATTTGAGCATTTGAACTTTGAAGATTTCTCAAAAACAAGAATATTGAATGAATGAAATGAAGTCAAGAGAATTGTTTTAAGAATCTGACAATGAATTAAACAGATCAAATCAAATGGTTAGGGTATCAAAGAATTGGATATTTGTTTATATGAACAAATATAAACAATTTATCAATGAAAACACAAATATATATATAAAAAAATGAATGATGCTCAACAACTTTGAATTTCAAACGAGGGTATTACCATCGAAAAATTGTTTGAATTTGAGACATGGTAATAACAATTTCAAATAAAATAATGAACCGGTGTGTATGAATACTTGACAGTATATGGACAAGATAATACACAAGTATTGATCTTTGGAAACACACGGTCAGTTAAACAATAAACTCAAAATTTTGAAAAACATTTAAAAGCACACTTCTAAATTCATAAAATCTTTTGAGAATAAGAAGTGGTTTGAACATTTAAGAAATTGTTTTTCATGTTTGAAAGTTGTTCTTCTTTCAAACAATTTGAGATCTAGGATCAGAAGATATATACCTTTTCAGCTCCCCCTCAAATCATGATATAAAGATTTTAATCTTTTAAGCTCCCCCTAGATATTAGCACAATATCCGTCTTTGATCATTGATGAACGGGTCCTGATCTGTCATGTGATCAGAAGCCACTTTATTCACATTATTTATTCAAAAATAAAAGACAGAAAGCAGTAAAACAGTTTATAGTATGAGTTATGATCTGAAGTAATCAGAAGTCATCACCTTTACTCCCCCTTAAATTAGGCATCTGAAATATGTTAGATAAAACAGGATAGAGATCAAACACTCCCTTTTGAATTGTTAGACCATCAATATTAGAAAAATCTAGCAGTGAAAAAGTATAGGATAGAGATCAGATCAATTCACTTGGGATGGAGACCATCAATATCCATCGGATGCAAAAACACAGGAGTAAAGTCCTTTTTGATCGCTAAGGTTCGAGTCCTAAATTGTTATGTTTAGAAGTCAAACTCCTTTGAAGACTGGGTCCTAAGCTGATGTGCTTAGAAGCCATAATCTTTCAACTTTGAAGTCCGAGTCTTGAGTTGATTTACTCAAGAGCCATAATCTTGACATTGAGGTGCGGGTTTTGAACTGCTGTGTTCAAAAGCCATAGTCTTTCTTACTCCCCCTTGACGTGTGGTGCCTGCAACACAGAATCAATTTTCTTCTTTGGTACCCACTGGTATTTGGGTACAGAAATGTTAGTTGAAGTTCGTGTGGGGGTTATGAAATAAGAACCATACCAGAAATGATCATTTGTTTTGTGAAAATGATCATGTGTACAGCAGATAGAACAATAATATTTCTTACCTTTAGATGCTTTGTTCTTCTTTGCTTTGTGTTCATGTACATATGATATGTTTCCTTTCAGCTCATTTTCTTTAATATCTTTGACTGGTTTCTTTTGCCAAACCAGTTTCTCTTTCTTGAAACTTTTTCTCGGATAAGTATCTGCACCATCTAAATATTCATCATAGAAAAGGTTAGTGCGACGAATCTGATTAAAGGATTTGACTTGCCTTTGTGAATGGACAAATTTCTGACTTGAAACAGATTTTTCAAGCTCTTTGATTTTTGAAGCAAAGTTATCTCTTTCTTTCACAAGTTGGTCAATCTTCTTTGAGAACTCAGACTTCGTTCTTTGCTCTTTCAGCGCAGAAGCAGACAGTTCAGATAACTTTGAAGTCAATCTTTTAATTTCAGTCTCAAAGATTGATCTTTCTTCTTCAAATCCCTTTTCTGACTCATTTCTCTGGCCGGATAATTCTTTAAAGAATCCTACATTCTTCTGTTCTATGGCCTTCTTCTCTTTATCAAACTTCTCTCTTTCTCAAAATCATAGATTTGTTGAGAAAGCTTAATGCATTTAAGCTCCACTGACTTCTTTTTTTCATAACACTTCTTTGAGAAATCTGAGAATTTCTTTGAAAAACTTTTCTTTTCTTTTTCAAAATCAACTTTATTATCAACAAGTTGTTGATCCAAGCCAGATATATTCTTTTTAAGTTCAGCATTCTCATATTCAAATCCCTTCATCTTCTCTTTGAAAGCCTTCAGCTTGTTTTGAAGTTCAACTGATTCTGCTTGTAGCTCAGGTGATTTCTATTCAGTTGGCTTCAGTTGGCTTTGTAGAGTTATAATCTCTCTTTCTTTGTCTTTTATCTCTTTTTCCTTCTCATAGATGATATCTGAAAATTTAGAAAGATCATTAGTACACTGTATACATTCAGGAGTTTTAACACAGTGAAACAATTTAAGTTGCAACTCCTGAATCCTTTTGAGATATTCTGAATTTTTCAATTTCAGATCATTTCGTTCAGCTTCAATAACTGATATCTCAGATTTGTACAAAATTGACATCTTGAAAAAGTAATCAGCTTGAAGTGAATGACCGTTCCAAACTATATATCAGAAAATCAAAAATCAGATTGAATTGAAAATTTTCGAAAAATATTAAAAATTTGAACAACACTTGAACTTGCGCAAATTAGAATTTCTCGTAATCAAAGAGAGACGCAAAGTCAGGTTCTCGGAATCAGTGGGATACGCAAAGTAAGATTCTCGTGTCACACTGAATATGCAAAGTATGGTTTTCGTGAGTCACTGGATGCGCAAAGTTGAGTTTCTCGTAAGCAGAGAGTTGCGCAAATGGAGCTTTGCGCAAGCAACGTGATACGCAAAGTTGGTTTGCGTATCAGTCTTGAAGCGCAAGATGAGCTTTGCGCAATGGTCTTGAAGCGCAAAGTAGGTTTGCGTATCAGACTGGATGCACAAGATGAGCTTCGCGTAATGGTCTTGAAGCGCAAAGTAGGTTTTTCCTCTAAATACTTGGATGATCTCACGCAAACGTCTATGAATGTTACGCAAATCATATGAATGTTGCGCAAACCATGGATCTAGACTGATTCTAACTCAAATCGATCAAAACATGCAAATTGATCTCAAAAACTTTATCAGCATCATCAACAAATAGTACGAAACACAAATTTACAATCGATTTTCGATTAAAAACACCAATTCGTACATTTTCAAACAAGAACAGTGTTCGAACAAGTTTTCAAGAAAATTAAAAAAAAATCAAAAATTGACATCGAAATTGTTCAAATTGTGAGATGAAATCAAAACACGAATCAATCCTACACATAAAACGAATCTAATCAATCCATTTTCTTACACCAACATGAAATTCGGATGAAACAGTAACAAACTCGTTTTCTTGAAAAACTTTCAAAAATATAGATTTTCGATCCAAAAACACATAGATTTCAATTCAAATCATGATTAAATCATTCCTGAAAAGTTTGGTTCGGCTCTAATACCAATTGTTAATCATAAAATCCCAATTCAATCAAGCAATTACTCAAGAACTAGAGAGAGAAAATAGAGAGAGAAAGTAGATCTTGAATATCACCAATACTCAATATTACAATGACGTACTTACCAAACTATTACAAGGCAAACCTATTTATATCACTAACTAAAACAAGACTTAACAACTAAGAAACCAAATACAACTTTGACTTTTAATGACTTTGACATAGACAATGTTGACTTTTACATCTTTGACTTTCATATTAAATCTTGGATACAATATTTAGACTTAACACTAATCTACCGAATTCCTCTTTGGTAGTTTTCCTCTTACAGATTGCTTCTTTATCTAGTAAGAGCATTTATGTTAAACCCTCATGATTTGACATACTTCCTCATTCCCAATGATCCTCTGACAATGGGAATGGAAACCTCTTTCTTCCTTGAGAAGATTTACATTTAGTCTTAATTTGATTAGATGTTTATTTTCTTTCTGATCTAAAAAAGATTGTCCCTTGAATATTTTATAATAGATATTGTACTTTCATAGCACAAAAGTTACCTTTTGTGTTATGACATGTCACATCAAATATCTTATAATTTATTGACAATATCTCAACCACCCATGCCTTTACTCCTATATGTCCTTTGCACTCATTACATTGGATAGTATATAAAGGATGGAGGTAGCACCTTTCTACTAACGCTTTCAGCTCAAGATTTGATATTCACAATATTTCAAGCAGGTTGATAGTTTTCCTTGTCTCTCTAAAGATTATGTCTTTGTGTTCTTAATATCTTCTAAGTGTTAGTTTGTTTAGAGTAGTTCCTAACTATTCTTATTCCGCAACAATCTCTATTTCTCTTTGTGTAATTCTTGATATTCATTATCAATAAAAGAATTAAAATTAAGTAATTTTGTGTTATTGTATTCAAACCCCCCCCCCCTTCTACAATACTTGTTTACTTCTTTGGGACTAACACTATGGATTTCATATCAACAAAATACCAATATATTGTGATTCGAAGAGCGCCATCGCGATATTTGCTAATCCTGTTCAGCACACGAAAACAAAGCACATAGACGTGCGATATCATTTCATCAAGGATAATGTTGAAAAAGGTACAATTGAACTTTAATTTGTAAACACGGATTATCAACTTGCTGATTTATTCACCAAACCTTTAGACGAAAAAATTTCTCATTTCGAAATTAGGTATGTTGAATCTTAAAACGTAATCCATATTTACCTCGTATAGTTTGAGTTATTACTTTTTCTTCATTTCTTTATTCTTTTATCTAAATGATATTTGCACTAAAGGTTTGCCCATTATTTCAGGGGGGGGGGGGTGATACAAAAACTAGGTGATGTACTTTCTAGGGGAAGCTAGTAAATTCTTGCATTTGATATGTACTGACATATTTTTTTAGTTAATGCATCATTTCAACGGGAGTAAGGATAATGGACTTCTAAACATTCAGTTTAGAACTCGTACTCTAAAAGATTAATTCGTTTTTCAAGTCTTTGCTTTCAATAAATGTTGTTATTTTTGCTTTCAATAAGACTTTGGTATTTGATGATTTTTTTACTACATGCAGTTTTTTAGGGGGAGCTTACATGATCATATCAATCATGACTTTGAGACTGACTTCATGAGGTTAATGCTGAGCATAGAGATAATTTTAACCTTAATCTCATAAATGTTTGAAAGATGGATGACCTTCGGACATTAAAACATGTTATTAAATGTTCAAACCACTTCTCAATTCTCAAATGATTTCATGAATTCTAGAAGTGTGTATTTTAAATGTTTTCATTTTATGAGCGTTCATGTTTAAATAACTGTGTGTATCCAAGAGGGGAGATTACATGTGTTCTCTCCTCTCTCTCTCTCTCTCTCCTCTCTCCTCTCTCTCTCTCCTTTCTCCTCTCTCTACTCTCTCTACTCTCTCTATCCTCTCTCTCTACCCTCTCTCTCCTCTCTCTCTATCCTCTCTCTACTCTCTCTCCTCTATACCCCCTCTCTCATCTCTCTCCTCTCTCTCATCTCTCACTCTCCTCTCTCTACCCTCTCTCTCCTCTCTCTCCTCTCTCTACCCTCTCTCTCCTCTCTCTCTCCTCTCTCTCTACCCTCTCTCTCCTCTCTCTCCTCTCTCTCTCCACTCTAACTTCTCTCTCTACCCTCTCTCTACTCTCTCTCCACTCTAACTTCTCTCTACCCTCTCTCTCCTCTCTCTACTCTCTCTCCTCTCTCTCCTCTCTTTTTCCTCTCTCTCTCTCCCCTCTCTCTCTTTCTCCTCTCTATCTTCTCTCTCTCCTCTCTCTCTTCTCTTTCTCCTCTCTCTCTTCTCTCCTCTCTCTCTCTCGGCATTTAAAAAAATATAAATAAATAAATAAAAATAAAGGGTATTTTTGTCATTTTTCAGAAATCCATTCCAATTCCTTTGCAAACCAAACAGTTGGTCAAACTTGAAAACATTCCATTCCATCAGAAATCATTCTGCGAACCAAACGCCCCCTTAGAGTTGGGTTCATGGAGGAGGTCGCAATTGAGGGGTGTTTCACGAGTTTGTTGGCTACTTTGGTAATTTTGGGGAGAAAGTGATTATTTCATAAACGTGAGAGAGAAATGGCTACTTTAATTAATTTCCGTTATAAAAAAACTATATTTTAATCAAAGAACAATTAAATTACAATTAAATATACATACTATTAATCTAATACCAAATAATTTTTAATGAAATAATTATTATTAAATAAAATACTTTATTTTAATTTATGAAATGTTTTTTATTCAATAAATAAATGTTTAAATCTATGCACTCAAAACCAATTTTTAAAGAGTTTTTAGTGTTTCATATAACTTATTGTATTTATGTATATTTGATTCAATAATAATAAATCAAATCAATATTAAACAAAATATTACACACAACATTTATTAAACGTTAAAACATACTACAAACAAAAGAAATTTACTAACCAAAATTACCCTGAAAAGTTTTCATCGGTGATTATCAACAGATCATCTGTAAAATACCAACGATTTCAGTGATTACCCACATATCATCCACAAAATCCCTGTAATTTATCACTGATTTGAATTTTCCACCAACAGTTTACCCACTAACTTTTGTGAAATTTTATGACGAATCACCCCTTTAACAACGAATTTTCCTAGAAACTTCCATAGTTTCCATTTAGTAGTGACATTAAATTAAAATACAAAGTAAAAACATTATATTAATCTTCATTTTCTTATTCTCCTAATCTTTGCCAAATCTTGTCAATCGAATGTGATTGCAAATGATGATTCGTTGATTTATTACCTATGAGAGTTTTGTGTTGTAAAATTAGTAATATTTTGTATTTTTAATACATATTAATATGTTAATGTGAAATTTATAATTTATAATTTAATAAATAAAAAATTAGAGCAATATTAATTAAGAGTGAATTACAAATTTCGTCCTTCTGGTTTATGTGTTTTAACACGCTAGGTTCATATATATTTTGAAATATTTATGGATTATATCCTCGTGGTTAGCATTTTATAACTTATTGGGTCCCTAAATCTAATTTCATCCAAGTTATTATGTTAACTCAGTTAGTTTAGAGGAGTGTTTTATTCATTTAAATTATTTTTGAGTGAATTACAAATTTGGTCGTTGTGGTTTATGTGTTTTAACGCTCTGATCCCTATTTTGAAATATCTATGGATTACATCCATGTGGTTAGCATTTTATAAAACATTGGGTCCCTAAATCTAACTTCGTCCAAAAATTTATGTTAAATGGGTTAATTAAGAGAGGCATTTTAGTCATTTAATTCTATTATTTATTTTCTATTAAAACCACAGGCACCAAAAATGCAATTTACTCTATTTTATTATTATAACCACATGGACCAAGACGTAGCCACCTCCCCCGTCATCTTTTCTTCATTGTCCTATCTGAAGAAACCCAAACCAAAATGTAGCCAGCTTCCTCCCCCCCACCAGAAAATTTCGTCCTCCGATCATCCTACCCACCAGTATCCTTATACCCCTCAATCTCGTGGTTGTCCACTCAGGTGAAACTCATTCCTCCTTCCCCTGTTTTTCTGGCAACCCCCTTCCCCCGTTTTACCAATGACCACCTTCCCTGGTCTTCAATCTCCTCCTAATCCATTTCCACTCTTATGGGGTTTGTTGGTTTGATTTGAGGTTTTTTACAGGTTTCGGGAAGGGGATTGGTTTTCAGTTCCATCGCTAATCTCTCTAACCCATATCTAACGAGCAATGAAAGGGGTTGGTTTTCTGTTGATCCCAGTTTTACTCAATAATGATATATTCAAACACAAATATGCAAAACAAGTTTGTATGCGAAAGCGTTTTAATAACACAAAAGGGTTTGAATAGACTGGTAGATTTACACACACAGATAATAAAGATAACAAGAATAATAGCAAGGATTTACTCAATAGCTCATCTTCATTAATCTTCAAGTTTACACCAAGAACATACACTACTGTGTGATATTTCTCTCAAGTATACTCTCTCTCTAGAAACACAAGGCGTGTGTGAATTGTGTGTTGCGTTACGAAAATGGTAGATGGTGCTCCGTACATATAGAGATCATGGAGCATGCAATAGTACAAACAAAAGGTTGTCACCCATAAAAGAATGACACCTGGAAAGCTATCCATCGTGGGTGTACTATTTGATCTTCAGAATCTTCGTACAAGTAGAGGCACGTGAGAGGCATGAGATCATTTGTCTTCAAAATGCACAAGTCTTCGACTTCAAGAGGTTTGCCTACACAGAGGCTCTGTGAAGTATCACAGAGGCTCTGTGAAGTATAACAGAGGCTCTGTGAAGTATCACAGAGGCTCTGTGGTCTAAAAGTGATCTTCTGGTTAAGTCTTTCTCAAGAAGCAGTCGATAGAGGCTCTGATCCGTGCTGATAGTCTTGGTGTAAGTGGCATAAGTCTTCTACGGTTCTTGTACTTAGCCTATTTTTCAATACTTCTAAGACTGATCTATTGGAGCTAACATTTTCAGTTCCACCTTTTCTTCTTCCTCTTCTGGAACCATGACTCTGGAACTTTCTCATTCTCTTCGCCTCTTCCTTTTTGTCGCACCATAATAGTCGTCTACTTTGTCGCCTCCTTACCCACCACTCACTACTCTCCGCCAACAACAGTCGCCCAACCTATGTTCCTCTTTCTCTCTTCTTTAAACATAAACCGTCTGACCTATACCCCTCTAATCTGCAATTGATTGGTTTTCTGGTGTGTGGCCAAGAACAACACCTCTACTCTGCCGCCTCCTCATCTTCTTCATGTTATTTATGGTTTTTATTTAAAACTAGTTTAGGGTTTTGATTGAAATGATTTAGGATTGTTGATTGATCGATTGGTTTAGATTTTAGGATTTTTGACTATCAATGATGCTTCTGGTGATGAAGACGGGTACTACGACTAGTTTTGAGTGGATTTTCATATTAGGGTATGTGTAGGTGAGTTGGTTGAAGATAGGGTATTTTCCCGGAGAAGATGACCGGAGATGGTGTACTAGCCGGAGAAGATGATCGGAATAAGTCGGCGAAGATATGATACTATTGTCTTAATAATTAATAGAATAAATTACATTCTTGGTCCTTATGGTTTTAATAGAAAATAAAACATACGAGTAAATTACATTCTTGGTGTATGTGGTTTGCTGATATTTTGTATTAATATATTTAAATAAATATTTTTTCATTTAAAATCAATACATAATTATCATACCCAGAATCTAGAAAACACACATCTATTTTTCTCAAACCAAGATCCTCAAACCAAGATCTAAATACCCTAAAACGGCTCTTCTGGCCTCAACGGGTGACGATCAGTCTCAGAGGAGGCAAGTAAAAAATAGGTATGTTACTAAATTTTGAACATATAAACCAATCCATGTAAATCTACAGATATATCTTATCAAAAACATGTTTTAACTCATAATTCCTAAATTAGCCGATCATTATCTAAATATAAGCAAATAAAATTGTTTAATAAATTATGGAAGAACTTACTTTGTATCCACAAGATGTGCTCACTGGATCGTGACCACTATTACTTTTATTGAAAACTCACAGATTACAAGCTATGAAGAGAGAAAACCAAGAAAATACTGAAGTGTTCAAGAAAACTCTGATTCATAAGAGAGACATGCCTCCCTTTAAATAGAGTCTAAGAAACTAATCAAGAAGACAGCTGTATTACAGCTGTATCAAAACAAAAGACTTTATAAAAGTCAATAGTAAAAAGGACTAAAAATCAAGGCTTTATGAAAGCATCTTTTTGACAAATTGATATATTTGTCGGCCACCTTTGATAGCTGGCAAATTCTTGAAAGCATCTTTTGACAAATTGATACATTTGTCGGCCACCTTTGATAAAAGGTACAATAGCTGGCAAATTCTTATTTTCCTTGTTTTAACGAATCTTTCAAGGTTTCTAGAGCATCGTCTAGTGAAATAATAATTTCTTCAGATCCTTCTTCACTTTGAGCATCTTGGTGTAAGTCTGAGTTCATGGATGCATCTGACTTTGAAGAGCATGGCCCTATGTTTTCTTGAAGATCTTTTTTCATTTCTTCAATATAAAGATCAATGATCTCTTCCTTAGAAAGAGTTCCTGCATATTTCTGAGAAATTTGCTGGAAAGGACTTGGAATGTCTGAGTCCTTTTTAACCTTTTTCTGCTCAAAATTCTGCTTATAAAGCTGAATTTTCTTCTCAATAGAATTGTAGAGATCAGCTCCTTCTATAAGAGTAGAACCAGGACAAATACGATCTAATTTATCCCAATATTTGGTTAGACCTTGCCTCTTAATACAAGGAATCATTAAATCATTATAACCAAAAATTGGTTTCCATTTCCAAATCCAAGGAAACCCAAATTCTATAAAAAATAAGCAGATATTGCTGCCTTCAATATTATACAAATTTTTACAGTCATTGACTGTTGACGAAAATAACATCCAATTTTTTAGATGTTTCTTCATAATATCTGGAAAAATATCCGAAGAGGTTCCAAAATTTTTCCACCATATAAAAAACCAATTAGGAATTGGTGTATGAAAACAATTTTCACAAATTTTTAAGAACCAAGAATGTCTTTTGTTCTCATTTTCATAAAAAAGAACATTTGAAAAACTTTGGATATAATCCCAATAGTTGAATTTAAAATTGAATTTATGAATTGGGGAATACCATTCTTTCTCTGCAAGGGGAGAAAAACCCCATTCTTCAAAAGATATAATCTTTTTAATAACAAGTTTAGAAAAACTAAAATTGCCCTGAACTTCATCTTTGCTATTAGCAGTGTGATGAGTAATCTCCACAGATTTTGTGGAAAGCAAAAGACCTTCAAAATATTGTCTTTGCTTTAAAGCACCATGTACAAAAGATGTCTTACTAAGATATCTTTCTAGGATATAATCCGGATTGCTTTTCCATTGAAGATCTTTTTCTTCAATAAGAAGTATAACTTCTTTAAATGCAGTCTCATGGAACTGTGAATTAGAAGAATCTTCCTTGCTAATATTGGCGTAGGAATTAGCTGATGCAGCTACTGAAGAAGACTCTGCTTCCTTCTCCTTAATATAATTAAGGTATTCCTTGGCTAGAGGATGATCTTTAGGGATATTATCCATAAAGCCTTTTAACTGATCTTTGTCATGAGACAAGTCTGAAGCTATAAGCTTTTGTTTACCCATCTGGGAAATAACAATGTTGCCCCTTCCTCTATTAGAGAAATTGTTACCTCTTCCTCTTCCTGAGGAACTTCCACTTCCCCTATAAGAGGAGTAGGAGCTGTAATTAGAGCTCATACCTGAAATCATGATAAATATTCACGAGTTAAAAAATCAGGAAGGTGGTTATCAACACCTTTAATATGTTGAATTATAAAATCGAAAGGAGCAAGATGAGCTTGCCATCTGGCAAACATTTGCTTTGAAACATCATGTTTAATATCTCTGCTAAACATAAATTGAGCAGAACTACAATCAGTTTTGATTATAAACTTTTGATTATATAAATCATCTTGAAATTTTAAGACACATTTGACAATAGCAAAATGTTCTTTAACAACAGTAGAATAGTTAAGTTGAGCACCTTTCCATTTTCCAGAATAAAATCTAATAAGGTACTCTTGCTTAGAACTAGGATCAATCTGTTTTAAAATGCCCCCATAACCTATGTTAGAAGCATCGGTCTCAACAATCTTTTCCCAAATAGGATTGGGAAGCATGAGACAAGGAAGGTTTTTAACCTTTTTCTTAATTTCTTGAACAGCAAGAGTATGATCATCTGTCCAATTGCCAGAATCTTTTTTAAGACGATTATAAAGAATAGAAGTATAATTACTGAGGTTTTTAATATAAGCCGAAATATAATTTAAGCTACCCAAAAACCTTTGAAGTTGGGTCCTGTCTAGGATTTTATCAGGAAATTTATCTCCAAATTCGAGACTTCTTTGAATAGGAATAATAGTTCCTTTTTCAATGTCATGGCCTAAAAATCTGATTTTAGTCTTAAATAAAGACATTTTTGGTTTAGAAATAACTAGACCATTTTGAATCACTAAAGTTTTAAAGATATTTAAGTGTTTAAGATGACTTTCAATATCTTTAGAAAAGACAAGAATATCATCAATATAGACAATAATAAAATTGCTATAAGGATAAAAAATGTCATTCATAATCTGTTGGAATTCTGAAGGGGCATTCTTTAAACCAAATGGCATGACTTTCCATTCATAATGTCCCATGGGAACATTGAAAGCAGTTTTATAAATATCAGATTCAGAAATCTGTATTTGCCAATAACCTGATTTTAAATCAAATTTGGAAAAGATTAAGGCTTGAAAAAGCCTATCAAGAAGATCTTTCTTGTTTGGAATAGGATGCCTAATCCATTTTAAAACTTTATTAAGAGGCTTATAATTAATTACAAGCCTAGGAACACCTCTTTCTTGTTCTGACTGTTTATTAACATAAAAAGCAGTACAAGACCAAGGTGACTGAGAGGGACGAATAAGACCCTTAGCAATGAGATTAGAAATCTCATTTTTACATAAAATAATATAATCAGAATTCATTTGACAAGGTCTAGCCTTAGTCGGAATGTTGGATTCATTGAATCCTTCTTCATAAGGAAGAGAAACAATATGTTTTTTTCTATTCCAGAAAGCATTAGGATGTTCATTACAAATTTTTAGAGAAAAATCATTATGAATGAAATCAATCTTAGTTTTTAATCGAGGATTAGAGATCTTTTCCTCAATAGTTAAAAAATTTATTTCATCTTTAAGAGAATATAAATGAAAAGTCTTTCTATCTATCTTCTCTTGAAGATTATCTAAAAATCTTTTAATAGGTTTGTTTATAAAGTCAAATCTAATAAACTTGTCATTATAAGTACCTGTAAGACCGACTTCATCAATCCTAGTTACAGGATATATATTATATAAAAAAGGTAAGCCCAAAATTATTTCATGACAAATATCTTTGGCTAAGAGGAAACTAGTAGAAATACAACTAGCTTGATTGCAAATCTTTGCATTTGAAAGCTTATACCTGATATTTAAAGGGCCTCCTCCAGCATGGGAAAGAGAACAAGAGGTTTTTTCAAAATACCTACTAGGAATAAGACCCTCTTGTATGACATTCAAGTCAGCACCACTATCAATCATGGCAGTAAAATCCTTTTTAAAATGCCCTCCTATGAGAAGAGTTATTTTAGTAAACCATTTCTGGGATATAATCCTGCTAAGAGTGGAAAGAACCGCCTCATCAGGTGGTTTTTTAGAGGAAGGTTCTTGAAAATTATTAAAATTTTCAAATTCTTCTGAATCTTTCTTATCAAGAATTAAAGAAATATGTTTATGAAGAAGAAGATTATCAGCTTTTAAAAACCTAATCTCATCTTTTAAAATATCTACCTCTTTATTAAGGTCTTGGATAGAAATCTCTTTTCCTTTAAAATGTTTATTTTGAAGAAGTCTATTTACTTCTTTCATAGAATAGTCAATATTATTAGAAGTACTAGTAATATTTTTAGATGTATTATCAACATCAATGTTTTCTAAAATCTCAGCACAAATAACTGGATCTTTGATTTTCTTTAAAAGCTTTAAAACATAATCATTAGATAAAACATTTATGTTTAAATCTTGAAATTGAGAATAGAGTTTATAAAACTCTTCTTCTTCATTCTCTTTATTGATATTATTAATACCTTTAGAACAATTTGTACAAGGTTTTCCTATAGCACAAACATCACAATTAGAAGAAGAATTCTCAGTGCTAGAAGAAATAATAGACTCACTATCATGTAAATCAGGATCACTATTAGTGTTACTCTGATTTTCCTCATTATAATTTAGAAAAATGTTTAAAAGAGAGTCTTTAATAGTTTGGTCAATATTCAAACTATTTATCTTCTTCTTGGTCCAACAATTTGTTGAAGAATGACCAATCTTACCACAATTTTGACAAATGATTTTATTTCTTTTAAAGTTATTAGATTTTTTAAAAATTCTTTTCTCTCTAAAATTATTTGATTTAAAATCTTTTTTTTCAGGATTTTTATTTTCAAATCTTTTCTTATGGAAGCGTTTTTTATAATGACGGAAATCAGCTTCCATATTATTTTTATGAAAATTCTTTTTAGGTTTCTTATAAGGAACCTCCATACCAAACTGGTCACAAAAATCTCCTAGCTGTTTTCTTTCCAAAAGATTTTGTTTCTTTATTTGATGATTTAATTTTAAATCATTGCACAAAGAAAGACCTTCAGCAACACAAGTGCTGATTAATTGACCATAAGTATAATGATCATAGTTAACAGATATGTTATCCTTTTTGAGAGTTTTTCTAATTTTCTCAGCAAAAAGATGAGGAAGACCATCAATAAATTTGGCTTTCCAATGGCTGTTATTACAGTCTTTGAGCTCAAAGATTCTAGAAAGAAAGGTATCTTTGTACCATCTGAACTCAGTTAAAGTTTTACATCTCAGATTACTAATAAGAGTTCTAATATTCTCACTATCATCAGAAAATCTGCCAGTAAAATGCTCAATAATAGTAAGAATAAGAGGATAAACAACATTTGTTGTTACCTCACCACCATCTTCGGTTTTAACAGAACTATAAATTTGTTCTTTTTGGTCCTGAGGGATGTAATTATCCCACCAACCTTTTAGCTGACCAGTAAAACCGGCGATAATCATTTTGGCAATATTTTTATCAGTATTACCAGTGGTTTTACAAACAGTGCTATACATAAGCATGCGATGAGCCATATTATAAATATGCTTATCAGTGAAGCCATCAAGACTCCATTCGTAAATACATTTACCATTATAACTATTATTTATAATGTACTCCTGTTCTTCATGAAGAACATCCATGGGAGTAGGACGACCATAATAATACTTATTCAAAGTAGGCTTGCTAGCCCATTTTATTTTATTTATTTGATCAAAATCTTGACTATTATGATTAGTACTTTGACTAATATTAGAATCATCTGAATCATTATCCTTATCAAGAATAGACACAGAAGGCTTGGAAATATAAAGACTGGCTAACTTAACATCAAGTTGGTCCATAAAATTCTCAGAATTGTTTTGCAACTTGAAATCTTTTATTTCAGGGGGTGGCTGAATAAAGCTTGAAGTAAGAATAATCTTTTTAGAGGAAGAGGGATCAGTATTATCCATTTTCTTCTGATTTTGTTCAATTTGACAAATTTTTTGATATATAGAAGAAATATGATCCTCCAGAGACGAAATTTGTTCTCCAAGAATACGAACTAATAAATTAGAATAATTTTGTTTTTCCAATAATTCATTAATATGAGATGAAGTAATAGAAAGAGTATCATCTTTAAGAAGTTTCGAAAAAGCCGAAAACTTAATAGTCGAATCATTTTTTGTTATTTGAAAAGGCATTTGGGGAGGATAAATTGCAGTCCTGATTTCCCCTGTCATTAATTGATAATCCCTTTCAATAACATTAATATAATGTTTAATATGAGTATTTATAAACCAAGGGATAAACGAAAAAACTTCATTCTCCTTTTCACAGAATTTATAAAATTCTTCAGAAAAACCTTTAATTTCCTTATGAACAAAACTATCAGTATACCATGTTCTAAAAGGAACCCATTTAATATCACCATAATAATCATTACAAACAACCTGTCTAGCAGGTGATCCTGTGGAAAAGTCAATTTTGCCATTTTCCAAAAGCCAATTTCTTTTAGTTGTATTAATCATGGAATTATATGCTAAAATCAGACATAGTCTCAATTTGTTTATTTTTAGGCTCTCTGGTATTATTATGAACAATACCATTTCTGTGAACTTTAAGATCATTGATATGATCTTCCAAAGAAGATCCTTGTCCTTCGTCTTCTCTAGGAGAAGAAGAAGTTTCATTATCTCTTATATAAGAGGTAGAAGCCCTAGACGGTTGAAGATCAACCATATAACCAAAAGGAGAAATATGATTATGAGCCAATGAATTGGATCTTAATAAAGATCCTTTTCCAGAGCAAATTCTTCTCTGATTATCATTGAATTGTATATTAACAATTCCTTCATTGGTTTGAGTGATATTACTAAAATCACTCTGAATAATAGGATTCTTAGGAATATTCCTAGTCAAAGTCCAATTTTCTGGGAAATTTATTTCATTCCATTTTATAGATCTACGAGTAGTAATATTAGATCTATTGAAATTGGTTTCTATAAGAATCGTTTCATTTATATCTTTATCAATTCTTTTACACCTAGGATTAAGTGTAAAAAGAGGTTTAAAATATATGCGATAACAAATACAAATAACTTCTGTTCCCGCCGCATAATTATAACCATGAGTTTTAACATTTAATGTTAAAGAGTCAAGAATATTAATATCAGATAAAGATAAACATAAATTAGGATAAACATCAAAATAGACTGGTCCATGGGCCAGACTGGATTGGATCATGCCAATTAAAGATTGTTGCCAATCAAGATTTCTTCCATCTCTAAGAGCTGCAAGAAAGCTTTCAGGTAATCCCTCAAGAGTAAGGGGTCTGAAAGCAATTTGGACAAGACCAATGTGTAAAAACTTATGAGTTTTTAAATAAGGGAAAATATCTTGTTTATTTAAAAGGCGAATCATCATCTCATCCTCATGAAGAGGTACTGAAGATTCAGTGGTTTTAACAATATGTTTTAAACCAAGTTTTTCAAAAGTCCCAATTTTGTATATAAATTTGGGTTCGACCTTTGGAATAGTCCAATTATTTAGAAGCTCTATTGTTAAACCCAAATTTATATACAAAATTGGGACTTTTGAAAAACTTGGTTTAAAACATATTGTTAAAACCACTGAATCTTCAGTACCTCTTCATGAGGATGAGATGATGATTCGCCTTTTAAATAAACAAGATATTTTCCCTTATTTAAAAACTCATAAGTTTTTACACATTGGTCTTGTCCAAATTGCTTTCAGACCCCTTACTCTTGAGGGATTACCTGAAAGCTTTCTTGCAGCTCTTAGAGATGGAAGAAATCTTGATTGGCAACAATCTTTAATTGGCATGATCCAATCCAGTCTGGCCCATGGACCAGTCTATTTTGATGTTTATCCTAATTTATGTTTATCTTTATCTGATATTAATATTCTTGACTCTTTAACATTAAATGTTAAAACTCATGGTTATAATTATGCGGCGGGAACAGAAGTTATTTGTATTTGTTATCGCATATATTTTAAACCTCTTTTTACACTTAATCCTAGGTGTAAAAGAATTGATAAAGATATAAATGAAACGATTCTTATAGAAACCAATTTCAATAGATCTAATATTACTACTCGTAGATCTATAAAATGGAATGAAATAAATTTCCCAGAAAATTGGACTTTGACTAGGAATATTCCTAAGAATCCTATTATTCAGAGTGATTTTAGTAATATCACTCAAACCAATGAAGGAATTGTTAATATACAATTCAATGATAATCAGAGAAGAATTTGCTCTGGAAAAGGATCTTTATTAAGATCCAATTCATTGGCTCATAATCATATTTCTCCTTTTGGTTATATGGTTGATCTTCAACCGTCTAGGGCTTCTACCTCTTATATAAGAGATAATGAAACTTCTTCTTCTCCTAGAGAAGACGAAGGACAAGGATCTTCTTTGGAAGATCATATCAATGATCTTAAAGTTCACAGAAATGGTATTGTTCATAATAATACCAGAGAGCCTAAAAATAAACAAATTGAGACTATGTCTGATTTTAGCATATAATTCCATGATTAATACAACTAAAAGAAATTGGCTTTTGGAAAATGGCAAAATTGACTTTTCCACAGGATCACCTGCTAGACAGGTTGTTTGTAATGATTATTATGGTGATATTAAATGGGTTCCTTTTAGAACATGGTATACTGATAGTTTTGTTCATAAGGAAATTAAAGGTTTTTCTGAAGAATTTTATAAATTCTGTGAAAAGGAGAATGAAGTTTTTTCGTTTATCCCTTGGTTTATAAATACTCATATTAAACATTATATTAATGTTATTGAAAGGGATTATCAATTAATGACAGGGGAAATCAGGACTGCAATTTATCCTCCCCAAATGCCTTTTCAAATAACAAAAAATGATTCGACTATTAAGTTTTCGGCTTTTTCGAAACTTCTTAAAGATGATACTCTTTCTATTACTTCATCTCATATTAATGAATTATTGGAAAAACAAAATTATTCTAATTTATTAGTTCGTATTCTTGGAGAACAAATTTCGTCTCTGGAGGATCATATTTCTTCTATATATCAAAAAATTTGTCAAATTGAACAAAATCAGAAGAAAATGGATAATACTGATCCCTCTTCCTCTAAAAAGATTATTCTTACTTCAAGCTTTATTCAGCCACCCCCTGAAATAAAAGATTTCAAGTTGCAAAACAATTCTGAGAATTTTATGGACCAACTTGATGTTAAGTTAGCCAGTCTTTATATTTCCAAGCCTTCTGTGTCTATTCTTGATAAGGATAATGATTCAGATGATTCTAATATTAGTCAAAGTACTAATCATAATAGTCAAGATTTTGATCAAATAAATAAAATAAAATGGGCTAGCAAGCCTACTTTGAATAAGTATTATTATGGTCGTCCTACTCCCATGGATGTTCTTCATGAAGAACAGGAGTACATTATAAATAATAGTTATAATGGTAAATGTATTTACGAATGGAGTCTTGATGGCTTCACTGATAAGCATATTTATAATATGGCTCATCGCATGCTTATGTATAGCACTGTTTGTAAAACCACTGGTAATACTGATAAAAATATTGCCAAAATGATTATCGCCGGTTTTACTGGTCAGCTAAAAGGTTGGTGGGATAATTACATCCCTCAGGACCAAAAAGAACAAATTTATAGTTCTGTTAAAACCGAAGATGGTGGTGAGGTAACAACAAATGTTGTTTATCCTCTTATTCTTACTATTATTGAGCATTTTACTGGCAGATTTTCTGATGATAGTGAGAATATTAGAACTCTTATTAGTAATCTGAGATGTAAAACTTTAACTGAGTTCAGATGGTACAAAGATACCTTTCTTTCTAGAATCTTTGAGCTCAAAGACTGTAATAACAGCCATTGGAAAGCCAAATTTATTGATGGTCTTCCTCATCTTTTTGCTGAGAAAATTAGAAAAACTCTCAAAAAGGATAACATATCTGTTAACTATGATCATTATACTTATGGTCAATTAATCAGCACTTGTGTTGCTGAAGGTCTTTCTTTGTGCAATGATTTAAAATTAAATCATCAAATAAAGAAACAAAATCTTTTGGAAAGAAAACAGCTAGGAGATTTTTGTGACCAGTTTGGTATGGAGGTTCCTTATAAGAAACCTAAAAAGAATTTTCATAAAAATAATATGGAAGCTGATTTCCGTCATTATAAAAAACGCTTCCATAAGAAAAGATTTGAAAATAAAAATCCTGAAAAAAAAGATTTTAAATCAAATAATTTTAGAGAGAAAAGAATTTTTAAAAAATCTAATAACTTTAAAAGAAATAAAATCATTTGTCAAAATTGTGGTAAGATTGGTCATTCTTCAACAAATTGTTGGACCAAGAAGAAGATAAATAGTTTGAATATTGACCAAACTATTAAAGACTCTCTTTTAAACATTTTTCTAAATTATAATGAGGAAAATCAGAGTAACACTAATAGTGATCCTGATTTACATGATAGTGAGTCTATTATTTCTTCTAGCACTGAGAATTCTTCTTCTAATTGTGATGTTTGTGCTATAGGAAAACCTTGTACAAATTGTTCTAAAGGTATTAATAATATCAATAAAGAGAATGAAGAAGAAGAGTTTTATAAACTCTATTCTCAATTTCAAGATTTAAACATAAATGTTTTATCTAATGATTATGTTTTAAAGCTTTTAAAGAAAATCAAAGATCCAGTTATTTGTGCTGAGATTTTAGAAAACATTGATGTTGATAATACATCTAAAAATATTACTAGTACTTCTAATAATATTGACTATTCTATGAAAGAAGTAAATAGACTTCTTCAAAATAAACATTTTAAAGGAAAAGAGATTTCTATCCAAGACCTTAATAAAGAGGTAGATATTTTAAAAGATGAGATTAGGTTTTTAAAAGCTGATAATCTTCTTCTTCATAAACATATTTCTTTAATTCTTGATAAGAAAGATTCAGAAGAATTTGAAAATTTTAATAATTTTCAAGAACCTTCCTCTAAAAAACCACCTGATGAGGCGGTTCTTTCCACTCTTAGCAGGATTATATCCCAGAAATGGTTTACTAAAATAACTCTTCTCATAGGAGGGCATTTTAAAAAGGATTTTACTGCCATGATTGATAGTGGTGCTGACTTGAATGTCATACAAGAGGGTCTTATTCCTAGTAGGTATTTTGAAAAAACCTCTTGTTCTCTTTCTCATGCTGGAGGAGGCCCTTTAAATATCAGGTATAAGCTTTCAAATGCAAAGATTTGCAATCAAGCTAGTTGTATTTCTACTAGTTTCCTCTTAGCCAAAGATATTTGTCATGAAATAATTTTGGGCTTACCTTTTTTATATAATATATATCCTGTAACTAGGATTGATGAAGTCGGTCTTACAGGTACTTATAATGACAAGTTTATTAGATTTGACTTTATAAACAAACCTATTAAAAGATTTTTAGATAATCTTCAAGAGAAGATAGATAGAAAGACTTTTCATTTATATTCTCTTAAAGATGAAATAAATTTTTTAACTATTGAGGAAAAGATCTCTAATCCTCGATTAAAAACTAAGATTGATTTCATTCATAATGATTTTTCTCTAAAAATTTGTAATGAACATCCTAATGCTTTCTGGAATAGAAAAAAACATATTGTTTCTCTTCCTTATGAAGAAGGATTCAATGAATCCAACATTCCGACTAAGGCTAGACCTTGTCAAATGAATTCTGATTATATTATTTTATGTAAAAATGAGATTTCTAATCTCATTGCTAAGGGTCTTATTCGTCCCTCTCAGTCACCTTGGTCTTGTACTGCTTTTTATGTTAATAAACAGTCAGAACAAGAAAGAGGTGTTCCTAGGCTTGTAATTAATTATAAGCCTCTTAATAAAGCTTTAAAATGGATTAGGCATCCTATTCCAAACAAGAAAGATCTTCTTGATAGGCTTTTTCAAGCCTTAATCTTTTCCAAATTTGATTTAAAATCAGGTTATTGGCAAATACAGATTTCTGAATCTGATATTTATAAAACTGCTTTCAATGTTCCCATGGGACATTATGAATGGAAAGTCATGCCATTTGGTTTAAAGAATGCCCCTTCAGAATTCCAACAGATTATGAATGACATTTTTTATCCTTATAGCAATTTTATTATTGTCTATATTGATGATATTCTTGTCTTTTCTAAAGATATTGAAAGTCATCTTAAACACTTAAATATCTTTAAAACTTTAGTGATTCAAAATGGTCTAGTTATTTCTAAACCAAAAATGTCTTTATTTAAGACTAAAATCAGATTTTTAGGCCATGACATTGAAAAAGGAACTATTATTCCTATTCAAAGAAGTCTCGAATTTGGAGATAAATTTCCTGATAAAATCCTAGACAGGACCCAACTTCAAAGGTTTTTGGGTAGCTTAAATTATATTTCGGCTTATATTAAAAACCTCAGTAATTATACTTCTATTCTTTATAATCGTCTTAAAAAAGATTCTGGCAATTGGACAGATGATCATACTCTTGCTGTTCAAGAAATTAAGAAAAAGGTTAAAAACCTTCCTTGTCTCATGCTTCCCAATCCTATTTGGGAAAAGATTGTTGAGACCGATGCTTCTAACATAGGTTATGGGGGCATTTTAAAACAGATTGATCCTAGTTCTAAGCAAGAGTACCTTATTAGATTTTATTCTGGAAAATGGAAAGGTGCTCAACTTAACTATTCTACTGTTGTTAAAGAACATTTTGCTATTGTCAAATGTGTCTTAAAATTTCAAGATGATTTATATAATCAAAAGTTTATAATCAAAACTGATTGTAGTTCTGCTCAATTTATGTTTAGCAGAGATATTAAACATGATGTTTCAAAGCAAATGTTTGCCAGATGGCAAGCTCATCTTGCTCCTTTCGATTTTATAATTCAACATATTAAAGGTGTTGATAACCACCTTCATGATTTTTTAACTCGTGAATATTTATCATGATTTCAGGTATGAGCTCTAATTACAGCTCCTACTCCTCTTATAGGGGAAGTGGAAGTTCCTCAGGAAGAGGAAGAGGTAACAATTTCTCTAATAGAGGAAGGGGCAACATTGTTATTTCCCAGATGGGTAAACAAAAGCTTATAGCTTCAGACTTGTCTCATGACAAAGATCAGTTAAAAGGCTTTATGGATAATATCCCTAAAGATCATCCTCTAGCCAAGGAATACCTTAATTATATTAAGGAGAAGGAAGCAGAGTCTTCTTCAGTAGCTGCATCAGCTAATTCCTACGCCAATATTAGCAAGGAAGATTCTTCTAATTCACAGTTCCATGAGACTGCATTTAAAGAAGTTATACTTCTTATTGAAGAAAAAGATCTTCAATGGAAAAGCAATCCGGATTATATCCTAGAAAGATATCTTAGTAAGACATCTTTTGTACATGGTGCTTTAAAGCAAAGACAATATTTTGAAGGTCTTTTGCTTTCCACAAAATCTGTGGAGATTACTCATCACACTGCTAATAGCAAAGATGAAGTTCAGGGCAATTTTAGTTTTTCTAAACTTGTTATTAAAAAGATTATATCTTTTGAAGAATGGGGTTTTTCTCCCCTTGCAGAGAAAGAATGGTATTCCCCAATTCATAAATTCAATTTTAAATTCAACTATTGGGATTATATCCAAAGTTTTTCAAATGTTCTTTTTTATGAAAATGAGAACAAAAGACATTCTTGGTTCTTAAAAATTTGTGAAAATTGTTTTCATACACCAATTCCTAATTGGTTTTTTATATGGTGGAAAAAATTTGGAACCTCTTCGGATATTTTTCCAGATATTATGAAGAAACATCTAAAAAATTGGATGTTATTTTCGTCAACAGTCAATGACTGTAAAAATTTGTATAATATTGAAGGCAGCAATATCTGCTTATTTTTTATAGAATTTGGGTTTCCTTGGATTTGGAAATGGAAACCAATTTTTGGTTATAATGATTTAATGATTCCTTGTATTAAGAGGCAAGGTCTAACCAAATATTGGAATAAATTAGATAGTATTTGTCCTGGTTCTACTCTTATAGAAGGAGCTGATCTCTACAATTCTATTGAGAAGAAAATTCAGCTTTATAAGCAGAATTTTGAGCAGAAAAAGGTTAAAAAGGACTCAGACATTCCAAGTCCTTTCCAGCAAATTTCTCAGAAATATGCAGGAACTCTTTCTAAGGAAGAGATCATTGATCTTTATATTGAAGAAATGAAAAAAGATCTTCAAGAAAACATAGGGCCATGCTCTTCAAAGTCAGATGCATCCATGAACTCAGACTTACACCAAGATGCTCAAAGTGAAGAAGGATCTGAAGAAATTATTATTTCACTAGACGATGCTCTAGAAACCTTGAAAGATTCGTTAAAACAAGGAAAATAAGAATTTGCCAGCTATTGTACCTTTTATCAAAGGTGGCCGACAAATGTATCAATTTGTCAAAAGATGCTTTCAAGAATTTGCCAGCTATCAAAGGTGGCCGACAAATATATCAATTTGTCAAAAAGATGCTTTTCATAAAGCCTTGGTTTTTAGTCCTTTTTACTATTGACTTTTATAAAGTATTTTGTTTTGATACAGCTGTAATACAGCTGTCTTCTTGATTAGTTTCTTAGACTCTATTTAAAGGGAGGCATGTCTCTCTTATGAATCAGAGTTTTCTTGAACACTTCAGTATTTTCTTGGTTTTCTCTCTTCATAGCTTGTAATCTGTGAGTTTTCAATAAAAGTAATAGTGGTCACGATCCAGTGAGCACATCTTGTGGATACAAAGTAAGTTCTTCCATAATTTATTAAACAATTTTATTTGCTTATATTTAGATAATGATCGGCTAATTTAGGAATTATGAGTTAAAACATGTTTTTGATAAGATATATCTGTAGATTTACATGGATTGGTTTATATGTTCAAAATTTAGTAACATACCTATTTTTTACTTGCCTCCTCTGAGACTGATCGTCACCCGTTGAGGCCAGAAGAGCCGTTTTAGGGTATTTAGATCTTGGTTTGAGGATCTTGGTTTGAGAAAAATAGATGTGTGTTTTCTAGATTCTGGGTATGATTATTTATATAAATAAAGATATAAAAATACAAAGTTAAAATGATAGAACCATGAAATTTTTTTAAAATCTTTGAAAAAACTTGAGAGAAGTTTGTTATAATTGAGAGGGAAAATTGCATTAAAATGGAACCAACTTTATCTTAATTCCTATTTCGGGGAACCAACTTTTAAAATTATCATTTAAGGGTCTCAAACAAAGTTTTTATTTATTTAAGGGCCTTGTTGACCTAATGACCTACTAATGATGATGTGGTCTAAGTAAATTCCAACTAATATCCTATGTCATATTTAAAATTAAAATAATAAATCTGAAAACATGACATGGCATGAATAATTATGACATGGCATCTATTTTTTATATTTAATAGTTAAAATTTTTACATTATAATCAACGAAAATAAATGATTAAAAATTTTAATATTTCATTTTTACATGATTTTAATTGAATAAAATATCATGGAACTCAAAATTCATATTAATATACATTTTTTTAGGTAAAAATTTGGATTAACCAGCCCGTGTTCTTCCATGTAACCTCGCCGTTGATTTTCTCGAGCTAAACCTTTTGCGGCTCTCTGGCCTCCCGATAATACAACTCGACTGAGCAATCAAGGTCCTCCACAACCAGTTTTGAAGGTTCGTCGTCAACACCATCAACCTCCACAACCGATAATGCAATCCATCACCTTCTCCTTCATAGATATCGGTATCCATTGCTAGCGTCGATAAGATCGTCGGATGGTCTAGATTTATCAACGTCCACGCCGTTGGGTGGCTCGAATACACCGTTTCCGTATTAACCGTCATTAATTTCACGGTTTTCTCTTCTTTTTTCCTCGTTGTGGTATCAGTAAGTATAGACGGCAGATAATCATTCAATGCCAGATCTTATGTTTCTAATCAACCAGAAGTAGAATCGATTATTACCGGAAAGAGGAGAGAGAAAAGGGGTTTTGGGTTTGATTTCAATTTCGATTTAACCGTTGTTAACTTGTCGTGTACTCGTGATCCTGAACAAGAAGCAGTATCGATTATAGCTAAAAATTCCTTTTCCATTGTTCCCCAAAGTCTCACGAACCAGTAGCATATCCATTTTGCTGAAAACCCTCTCTCTTTTCCCCTGTCACGAACAAAATGATGAAACTCAGATGAACTCGTTTATTTCTTCAATTTCACGATGAAAATCATATTTTGATTTGGAAAAAATTGAAGCTTCCAATGGGAGGGTTTCCATTGATTTTAGGGTTGATTTATGTCAGGAGGGTTTCAGATTAACGTTTGATTAATTGTTCTTTGTTTAAGTTTAATTTTGAATGCTTGACTTTGAGTTTAGGGTTTGATTCTTATTGACTAAGAAGATGAAAAGAAGAACATTTATTCTTTATTTGATAAATGACGTGGATGTTATGGAATTTTTAAAATTTTATATTTTGCCACGTCATATTGAGGAAACCGGTTACCTGCTCAATAGGTCAAAGAGACCTTTAAATAAACAAAAAGTTTGTTTGGGACCCTTAAATGATAATTTTAAAAGTTAGTTCATCAAAATAGGAATTAGGACAAAGTTTGTTCCATTTTAATGCAATTTTCCCTAATGAAGATATATTGAGCCTTTTGAGTTGTTGATCAGGTGGCCTTAGGCATCGAGAATGTGCTTTTCTTATAGGTTTTTGGGGGGTTTTTTAAAAATTTAAAACCTCACTTGAGGTTTTTCAACATAGAGGAGGTTTTTCATGAGATGTTTTTCGTAAGGTATTTGGTCAGAGTTCAGATTGCACGACTTGTTTTCTTTAGAGATTTTTCGTATTTAATCGGTTTTTATATTGAATTTTACAAAAGTTAATTTGTATTTAATCGTTGTATTTATTAATATAATTCACGTAATTATATTTAAATATAATTAATATAAAATATAAAATAAATACATAATTAAAGTAATTATATTTATTGATATATTTAAATTAATTAAAAGAACTTTTATATATTTTTATAAAAAATTTACGGATTTTTTGAAACCCAGTTTTTATAAATTAACTTTTTCAATTTTTATCATACATATATGTATACAATTTCTACGAATTTCTTGATAAACTTAATATATTGAATTTTTATTATACATATATGTATACAACTTCTACGAATTTTTAATTTTAGTGAAATTTTGAGAATAATTTATACATAATTAACATTGTATTAATATAGCTAAATAACAAATTTATGTAAAACAAGTACATAATGATTTCCTAGTTTATCTTTATTCATAAACATTTAATATATTAAATTTTATAAATAAAAATATATATAATATAAAATTAAAATAATAAGATCTTCACAAGTTTAAAAAAGATGGGTATATAAAAAACTTATAATTTATAAAAACCTTGAGAAGTACCTCAATATTATGGATGCCCTTTGTATATCACTCACGAAATATATTGATGTGTTCATAAAAGTCAAACTCCAAAAAGAATTAGAAAACATATGACATGTATTTATTAGTATATGCTTAATAATTTACTAGAATAATGCCTAATTAGAGCATCAACAGCATTGCTAAAATAAAAAAAAATGGATTTTTGTTCTCTAAACATCTCTAACAGTTTTGCTATCTTGTTTGCTATAATAGAGAAAAGTTGAAAATTTTTCAAGTTTAGAGAATTCTCTAAAACTTGATGGTGAGAGACACTACAAGAAAAAGCTAAGTTTGTGACCAAATTTTTAGTGACTACTTTTATTTTGGTCATTAATTGTAACGTTAGTGACGATAATAAATGTCGTCATTAATTAATGGTCGTTGATATGAATTTTAGTGACAAAAAATAAATTTGGTCACTAAGTGGTCACTAATTATCAATGAATTTCTTTTACGACGTTTGTGTTTCGTCACAAAAACTAGTAGTCATTAGATTGAAATGACTAGTAACCAAAAAATGGTGTCACTAAATTTAATATGTTAGTGACCAAAAAATAGTGGTCACTAAGTTGTATTCCTTTGTTATAGTAATGTAGTGAGATGGATAAGTTAGTAACAAAAAAAATAGAAATCACTAAATTGGAAGGATTAGTGACCAACTAAAGGTAGTCACTAAGTGGTGTTATTAATTGTAGAGTTGGAAGAGTTAGTGACCAAAAAATGTAGTCATTAAATCGAATGTGTTAGTGACCA
Source organism: Arctium minus (assembly GCA_954870635.1). Classification (NCBI taxonomy): domain Eukaryota; kingdom Viridiplantae; phylum Streptophyta; class Magnoliopsida; order Asterales; family Asteraceae; genus Arctium; species Arctium minus. The sequence goes on along the minus strand of OX941080.1, from coordinate 112,308,825 downwards.
AAAAATAATGGTCACTAATTGGGGTTCATTAGTTGTAGAATTGGATTGAGTTTGATGAGTTAGTGACCAAAAAAAAGATGGTCACTATATTGAAAGTGTTAGTGACCAATAAAACGTAGTCACTAAATGATATTCATTAATATTGAGTTGAATGAGTTTTTTTTTCTAAGTATTATTCATTAATATAGAATTCGAAAGGTTAGTGACCAAAATATGGTGGTCACTAAATTGAACATATCAGTGACCAAATATAATGGTTACTAATTCGAAAGTGTTAATGACCAAACAGTAGTGGTCACTAAATGATACTCAATACTTAGATATTTGTAGCGAGTTAAGAGGGTTAGTGACCAAAATAATAATGGTCACTAAATTGGAAAGATTAGTGACTAAAAATGGTGGTCACTGATTTTAAGGACTAGTGACTAAAAGATAGTTGTCACTAAATAATATTTAATAGTTGGTGTTAACTGAAAATGATAATAACCACAACATAATGATGACTAGACTTAAAATGTTAATGACCAAGAAATAGTAGTCACTGAATTCATAATTTTTAAATATTATAAGATAAAATATAATTATATTATTTTAAGATGAAAATAAAGTTAAATTAAACTATAAATCTACACTTAAATTATATTATCATCTCCTGCATTGAAAATTTCTAAACTGACGCCTCTTAAACTGACGCCTCCCTCTCCTCCGTGGAAGATCGCCGCTCAATTTCGCCGGCCGGAGATCTCTCCTCCACCTCGTCGTCGCTTCTCCTCCACCTCGTCGTTGCCTCTCCTCTCACATGTGTGATATGGTCACCCTTATCCTCCTCTCTTACCGATTTTCATCTTGTAGATTTGGTTTGAATCAAATATTCTATGGCTCGATTTGTAAAATCGACGTGGTTTTTTCTGCTCAATTTGTTTATGTGTTTTACTGCTCGATTTTGTTATGGTTTCTACTGCTCGATTTCATCTCTGTTGCAACTTTGATATCCCCCTTTCCCTGTTGCACCCTTGATCTGGATTATATCGATTGTAGTTCTTTGAATTATTGACTGGAACTTTTATTTGTTTTCTTGTTTGTTCTTTGTATCTATTATCCATGTATGCAAGTATAGATTATAGTATGCATTTATTATGTGGATAACTGAATGATCAGGAACCATTTTTGTTGATTAATACAAGGTGTTTGATAAAATGTCTAAGAGAAATACGAGTTGTAATTGGGTTGCATTTAGATTTTTTGTATTGTTGGTTGATTAGATTTGTTATTATTATTGATTGATCAATTTCCTCTGTCAAACCTTAGAAAAAAGAAGCATGAGTTCAACTGCCTGGATTGCATTTTTCTTCTTTTTCGTCCAGCAACAAGTAGTAGCTTTGCCACTCGCATATTCTTATTGAATTGGTCATGTTTGGCAAGTGTAAGGTAGCTCATTTTGCATTGTGATCCCCCTTATGGGCAATTGATTTTGAGATGACAGTTGAGGCCTCTAAGAGAAAACATGTATTGTCTTTTACATTTCCCTTTTCACCCATATGAAGGGGGATGCATGGGAGAGAACATGGTTAAAAAAATTGTTCTCAAGTTGGCCTTAGATTGTCCAAGTTCGTTAGTAATATGCTTGTCAATCTCAAATTCTTTCATATCTGTTTGGTGACGAGGAGGAGTTGTTGAAGAGAAATTATGTTGATAGTGTAAAGGTGCAATAGGAAAGTGGCATATGATATTGTGGGTAGCTACTTTAAAGTCACTTTCTACTGTTATATTTGACCAATTAAAATATGTAGTGCTAACCCATTTATGTCAGAATTCTAGATTGTGTGAGACGGGTCATGCTTGTTTTTAGCTTTTATTTACGCCCGGTGCTACCAAATTAGTTCTATGTAGATATACACTGAAACATGATTATAGTTGGCATTTTTTTTAATTCTAACAATTGTGGTAATCTGAATTTGCTTTGTCTCTTGCTAGTCCCTAAAATGCTGATTTCTTTTAATCTTTTGTTTTGTTAGCCACAATCAAAGAATGGAGTGGATAGCTTTGGTGGTCTTGGTGCAACTTTAATTGACTCTCTGGATACCTTATATATAATGGGTCTGGATGGGCAGTTTCATAGGGTTGGAGAGTAAGATCCAATATCTATTTTCATTTCATTAAACTTCTTATACCCCATATAGATAATTTTATTTGTATGGTTAAAGCTTGTAATATATGTGTGTACACATGTTCCTTGTTTCTATCTTAACAAGCTACGCCTGGCAGGTGGGATGCAAACTCTTTGGACATCAATAAGAATTATGATGCCAGCGTGTTTGAGACGACCATAAGGTTGCTTTGTAAAGTTTAATATGTTATTTATTCCAATTATGCCCTTGAATTTTTCCAATTAAATTTTCAACACATCCTTTTAGATCATTTTGCAGTGTGATCCTCCTATCTAGCCTTTAGAAATCTTATAATGAGATGTGAAATATGAAACCTGATTTGCTTCAGGACGACTCATGATTGGAGAAGTAGGTCCATATTTACAATATAAGTAGATCATATTATATCCTACACTTGAAAATCACTGACCTTTCCAAACTTGTGATCAGGAACATCAAAGCTTTATACTGCTATCATACACGACATCACTTCATGAACGGTTACTTTCCTCAAAGGTTCTTGTCTTCCTTTTACCTAGTTAGTGACTCAAAAGAGTTTCACTTATGCTATTAATAACACCAAAACATTTCTTCCATATATATGATAGGACTATATTTTGGTGGATGGCGTGCAGGATGGGAAGATCAACTATGAAGAGTTTGTGATCAGAAGTCAGAACGATGCTAGAATGATCTATTGTTGTAGTAATCATATTTCATGTTTATAGTAGGTAAGGGGTGGACATTCTTGTAGAACATCCTACCCTATGAATGCAATTCCAATTATAATCTTATCATTCCCTTTTTGTCTCTATAAGAAACCTGAAAAATCTAATGTTATGATCTCAGTGATCAACAGTTTTGTCTATGGAAATTACCATATGAATATCTGAAACCTGACCCTATTCTTGTAAGTCTTTTACACATCTTGCCCTTAATGAAAATGTTAAGATTCGAGTCTTTTTGACTAATTAGTCACTTGATGGTTTCTGAAAAGACTCCAATGATCATAGTCTTTTGTTGTATTTCCTCACAGATTGTCTCGAATGCAAATGAGACCCACGTGGTTGAAGTTCTTCACCAACTTGGATTGCAAAACTGCTTTAATGATGTTATCTGTTTCAGGTTTCTGAATCGTCCAAATCGGACGACCAATGCTGATAATATTCTTAAGAATTGTGTTGTTGAATCTGGTGATGTACTACCAAAGAGTCATGTTATCTGTAAACCCTTTGAAAATGCTTTCCACCACGATTTCAAGATGGAAAACATTATTTTTTCCGGGGTTCCGTCCCCTTTTCCCAAAAAAAATATGGAAAACATTAACCCTGATAAAACAGTAAGTTATCTTAGATCTTCGATAATACAAAGTTCGTCTGCTATTTTTGTGTGCTAATTATTCGTAAATGATTTAAATTTTCACATTTCAGATGTTCTTTGATGACAGCATACGCAATACACAGACTGCAAAAGTCACGATCCTCAACATTGTTTTGGTAAGTTGATTATGCAGAACGTGACATGTTCGTAGTTGCTATTGTTGAACATTATATTGGCGTTTTTAACAGGTTAGGTCATCAGGGCATAAAAAAGGCGAGGATTACGCTTTAGAGAGCATCCATAACATCGGGAAGGCACTGTCAGAGCTACATGAATTGGTGATGAAGTAGAAAGATGTTCGCGGTTAGTAGAAGATTGCAATTGAGACTCCTGTGAAATCTTGGACATGCATGAAAATGTTACTCTTCTAACCTTTTATGGCTCTAATAGGTGATAAAGTCAAAAGATGTTTCTTGTAAGTTTATTTTGCAATAGGACTTCGTGTTTAGGCAACTTGTTTTTGGTTTGGATCATAATGTTTTAGTTTGGATCAATTACATTATGCGATTGGAAATAACATTTTAGATTTTCATCATTACAAATTAGTATTTTTTTTTCTACTCCAATAACAATTATAGTAGATATTAGTGACAACCTTTTTCTTCGTACTTTCTTAACTAGTTACCACTTTTTTTGGTTACTAACAACCATCAATATTAGTGACCACATATTTGGTCACTAATAGGCTTTAACGAACGTTAACGGAACCGTTATTTTGTATCCGATTAGTGACTTACTTATGGTGGTCACTAACTTTGGTCACTAATTTAATCAAGTTAGTGACGACTTTCATCGGTTTAGTGACGATATTTAATGACTAGATTAGTCGTCACTATCATAGTGACCACTTTAATTTTGTCACTAATTAGTGACTATTTTTGTGTTTGGTCACTAAGACAAATTAGTGACGGACCTTTAGTGACGAAAAGTGACCACCTAAATTTTGGTCACTAAACAACTTTAGTGACCAATTTTATGTTGTTAGTGACCAAATTTTTTTGTCACTAATTAGGATTTTTCTTGTAGTGAGAAGAAAATGATTATTTTATTCAATTCCATCAATGAAAATCACTTTTTATTATTTTATATTAAGATTTTTTTTAAAAAGTGTATTGGGATGATAAATTATAGAATATAATAATAATATAAGTTGTTTTAAAATCTTTAAAATAACAAATCTGTTGGAGATGAATGTAATACTTTTTAGAGATTTTTATTTTTGGTTCTCTATTTTAGAGAAATTATAGCAATGTTGTTGGAGTTGCTCTTATAAGTTTCAAGTTCTCAATGATTATGTGTTCAAGTTCATTTTATTAAACAATATTATATGATTTGATAAATAATTTAATAAAATATTATATGAATTTTAATTAAATACATAAAATGAACCTTAAAAAAGAAAAATGAAAAACTTTTAAATAAATTTCAATATCAATAATATCTTGTAACAATTATTATCAACAAATAAACAAATTTGAATTACAATGTTCTTTAAAAAATATCTACTTCTTTGTTAAATAACTAAAAAAACCATCTATTCTTTTTAGACAACAATGATGTCACTTTAAACATAATCATATTTGGAAAAGTGACATCAAAGAAAAAAGAAAAAAGAATAAACAAGCACCTCGTCAAAGTCAAGATAGTTATCACAAAATTAACATTGCCAAAAATCAGTAATTAATCTATATCTATATCTATACTATATTATAAAGCACGAATACAAAACTCTTAAATACAAATTATTAGGCACAAGGTATCATCATTTTATGCAAGATTTTAAAAATATCTTAATTTACAAGTATCAAAGCACAAGATACATATTACTACTGCAGACTTATAACACCCATCAATTTGGAATGTGCAGGACCTTCCTTTTATGCAGACCTTTCCATGTATCACTATTAATTAATATATTATATTACTATAATTTTGTTTTAATTATATTATTAAATATGTAATTGGTTATTTTTTCTAGATATCATTAAAATATATAAGGTAATCATTGAATTCTAACAAAATACTTAATTTTTTTCCTAAATTAAACAAATTTATAAAAAAACATTATCACTTTCTCAAAACCATCCAAAATCGTACTATAAATCGACAAAAAAAAATGAAACATTAAAATCGTGATATATCCCGCTGCATTACGCGAGTAAGCTTCTAATCAAAGAAAAAGAAACCAAATTTGTAGATGATTGTACTTTTTTATTTTTAGAAGGATCTAATTTTTTGTAATTTATAATTTTATATTAATTTTGTTTCAAATAACTCCGTAATTGCAACAACTGAAAGAGGACCACAACTGTTAACCTTTTCCTATCTCGGTTACTAGACGTGCAGTGGGATGGTGGTCTAATAGAGATGACTAGATTCATATACATTGTCACTGCATGCTCAAAAAGCCATTAACGATGTCTTCTCGAGTTTTTTTTTTTACAAAGGAAAGAAAGAGAAAGGAAAATAAAATAAAAGGGAAAGAAAAAATGTTATGTTTTCGAGTTTTTTTTAAGAAGGGAAATGAAAGGAAGGAGAAAGAAAATATTGCTGATTTTCCTCCTAAATGTGGGAGGAAACGGAAGGAAAGGAAAGAAATGAATTTAAAAAAAATTAAAAATATTTATAAATTTACGTATATATCCATTAATTACATTACACTACTAAATAAATGAGGGTATATTGGTAAAATTAATATTTTTCCTTTCCTTTCCCTCCTACTTGAGAACATGAAAATTTAATTTTTTTTCTTCCCTTTCTTTCTTTTCCTTCAATCTCAAGAACACAAATACAAATACTTCTTTCTTTTCCTTCCCTTTCTTTTCCTTCATTTTCTTTTCTTTTATTTCCTTCCAAAACTCGAGAACACAGCGTAAAAGTCCCAAAACTTTTCATGTGAACATATTTTAATTTGCTTGAGGAACAATATTTTTATTTATTAACGATACAAATTACATATAGAAAAAAAATATAATAATGTATTATATTTTTTTTTGAATGGCAAAGGAAACTTTTATTACCCAACAGAACAAGACCAGATACAAAATAGTTCAACCACAAAAACAACAAAACAAAAAACAACATAGGAAACAACCGAGACAAACAAACCCAAGACACAACATCAAGCAACCGAGAGCCTATTTGCGAGGGGAAAATTTCTCGGAAACTGCAGCCTCACGAAGAAACAGAAGCAAGAGTTGTTGTTGTTGTTGATGAAACAGAAACATTACGCCGAGCAGGTCTGTACCAAAAAAAAGGTCAAAACCAAGCAGAGGGACAGTGGTGGAGTTTGCAAGCAACAAACCACCACGAGCCACCTCGTCTTTAACTGAAATATGACCCGAACAACGATGCCGGGAGCAACCATTAGAAGCACAACCGTGTAGCAGACCCATTCACAGCAACCTGTCAACAACCACCACATAAACAAGAAGTCCTCCCAGCTTACACTCGAACTCGGCCTTCCAAATTCAGCACCGACAGCAGCAACTGGAGACAGTACTCCGTAGGTGGCAGCCGCTGACTCCTGCAGCTTAACGTCTGCTACAACGATCCCGGACTGGACAACCATTTAGCCAAATTTGTAAGAAGAACTTTGTCTCTCCGCTTGATCCACTTGAACACTTTTAATTGCGCCGTGAAGAAGGTATCTGAAATCTTTCCTTACTCTTTCTCAGAGATCACTTTGTTACGATGCGTCCATACAAAATAGATAAAGCTCCATATCATCGTCGTCCATCTCTTGGAAATCATTTCGTTCGAACTCACTTGACCATTCATCTCCAGCAACTCAGTTACCGAGTTAACCAACGACAAGTCTTCATTCCACCATCGTCCCGTTTGTTGCCATAGCGTTCTCACATCCTCACAAGTGACCAAAGCATGGTGTATCGTCTCCACCGATTGTCCACACCTTGGACATAATATGGTATCCATCTTGATTCCCAATTTGTCCAATACCTCTCGAGTCTTACCCTCCACAAGAACACACAAATCTTCTTTGGAATAGATGATACCCATTTTGTTTCTGTCATATTGTTATCTCCACCCACCCTCGTTTCATCTAAAAGGCTCCTAACTTTCTTTACCGTAAAACCATTTTGAATATCTAACGTCTACACGACCCTATCCTTTACATCTATTTTTGGAGTATTGGATTGTAACAACCTCGATAAGACTTCTAGATCCCCTAACTCCCTCCCCCTCGGCTCACGCCTCCATCCCCATCTCCACACCTATTCTTCTCCTACCCACTCCCCTCTACCCATTACCGGAACACTTTTGTTTGTCTCAAGTTGGAAAAGTCTCGGACATTCCTCCTTTAGCAACCGATGTGTAACCCATCTCACTTCCTAAAATCTCGTCTTCGGTCCATCCCCTATCCCCTTTACTAATAACCCTACAAAGTTTACACCTTCCTTTTCCATCTCTCTCCCCACCTTCACCACATCCCTCCAAACCCCATTACCCATCAAACACCTATGTCTATCCTCCACCAAACCCCCATCCCAACCATAAAGACTATGAATTATCCTAACCCATAACGCTTCCCTTTCGACATTGAACCTCCACCACCATTTGCACAAAAGCGCCCGATTCATATCCATTGGACAACCAATATTAAGACCCCCTTTTGAGCCCCCCCCAAGACCGATCCCTAATTGACCCACGCATGAGGTCTCTTTTTTTGTAAAGTGTCCTCAACACCACCCCCTCCCCCCCCAAAAGAAATGACATCTCACTCTCTCAAGTATTTTTAACACTCCTTGTGGTGCCCGAAACAATGATAGGTAATATAACGAGGTGCTACCATGTACCGAATTTACCAACGTTAGTCGTCCTCCATATGAGATTGTCTTCGCTTTCCAAGATGTAAGTTTGTCTTTCATCTTCTCGATTGTCGGTTTCCAATTGTCAAGTCTCCGCATAGAAGCCCCAACCGGAAGACCAAGATATATAAAAGGGAGCGTATCACACCCACAACCCAATCTACGAGCCCATGATTGTACCTCTTCCTCCAGAACACCCACTCCAAATATTTTACTTTTACTCAAGTTTATTTTAAGACCCGAAACAAGGTGGAAACACTTCAAGATTTTCATCAAGTTCTTAACATTTGTCAAATTCCACTCCCCAAAAAAAATCGCATCGTCCTCATATTGAAGATGTGAGACTTGAATCTCATCTTGTCCCACACTTATTCCTTTAAAAACCCCTTTACCCACGACCTCTTCCACCATGATATGGAGACTTTCGGCTACTAATAAAAAAAGGAAAGGTGCAAGTGGATCGCCTTGTCGTAGTCCTCTATCCATTTGGAACTCCCTCGTTGGTGATCCATTAACAATAATGGATATCTTGGAGGAGTTAAGGCATGTTTTTATCCATCCTCTCCACCTTACGGAGAACCCCATCGCTTCCATAATCTCCAAAAGAAAGGTCCAATTGACCGTATAGTAAGCTTTTTCGAAATCAACTTTAAAGATAAATCCCATTTTCTTCATTTTCCTAATGTATGCCACCGTCTCGTTTGCAATTAGAATTCCGTCAAGAATAGATCTTCCTTTCACAAACGCACTTTGCTCTCTACTTATGAGTTTACCCATCACCAATTTCAACCTCTCCGCTAAAACTTTAGAAACGATCTTATAGAAGATGCCAATGAGACTAATTGGTCTAAAGTCGTTTAGTCCAATTGGATTTGCGGTCTTCGGAATCAAAGTAATGAACAAAGCATTGCATCCATCGTTCATCTCCCCTTTTTCCATGAACCAATCTATTGCCGCCAATAACTCTGGTTTTACTAACTCCCAACATGTCTTTATGAAACTGATCGTGAAACCATCCGGGCCCGGTGCCTTGTTCCTTCCACATTCCTTGACCGCATTCCACACTTCCTCCTCCGTAGCTTTCCTCTCTAGATTTAGGGCTTCCTCCTCATTGAACTTTTTTATGTTATTCATTTTTAGAGTTAGTCCGTCCTCCTTTAAGTATGATAATTTACCTTTGAAAAACTCGAACGTGTACTCCTTGATCTTTGTCGGGTCTTCCGTCCACGATGACTCTATGTTTAGGCCACGGATGGTGTTCCTCCTCTCTTTACTTTTAATTGTCACGTGAAAGAGCTTGGTGTTTTCGTCACTGTCTTTCCATCGTACCTTATCTTTTTGTTTCAAAATCTACATTTTTTTCTCCTCCAGTTCCAACCATCTTGATCGACTCGCTATCCACCGTTGCGATTCGTTTTCCACCAGTTTGATTCAATCAACTTTCTTTTCCCATTTCCTCACCTCTTCCTTTTTTTCCCTCCAAGTCCTCTTCTATGTTTCCCCATTTACACCTACTCGAATCTTCAAGTGCTGCTTTGACATGCTTCAATTTATCACGGAAGTCACAATCCGATCTTCTTGAATTCACCGGTTTTCTCCACGCCTCCTTCACAATATCACCTAGACTTTCATCCTTGAGCCACGCATCAAAAAACTTGAACGGTTTAGGTCCAAAATCTGCCCATATGTCACTAACCATTGTTATACTATAATTGTATTCAAGATTAAATGAGGGTCATTATTGTAATTGTTGTAATAGTTGTTTGTGTGTGTTGTAAGAGAGCTTAGATGGTTTGACCTTGCTTGGTCATGTTGACCTATATATAAGCAAGTCCTTGTATTGTTTCTAGTAGACTTGTGTAAGCAAGAGATTAAGTGTGTGAAAGTGAAGGTGTAATATTGGTGGTAGTTGAGAGAAACACATAGTTGCACACATTGAGTACACACACAAACACAATCTATCTTGAAAGGTTAATCACTATAGATCTATGACTTGATGTAATTCTTGTGATTAATAAACAAAGTGTTTTGTGTTAATTTGTATGTGTTTATGCTAGTAAATCTTGGGTCACAATTGGTATCAGAGCCAAATCCGTTTGAAAATCAAGAAAATGTTTTGAGTCGTACTGTTCACGTCACTGTTCATAAAAGTTCAAATCGATTTTGAGTTTTAGTGGAAATTCTGAGTTGAAATCGATTAGGTTATGTTCGTTTTGTGAAATCGATCGAGTTAGTATCTTTTAATTCTTGAAATCCATGTGATTTGATCATCAATTTGAAGTTTTGGTGTTTTTCGAATTCTTGAGTTTCACGTACTGTTCTTGAATTAAATGTGATGATTTGTGTGTTGTTAATCGAAATTGCTTGTTATGATTGTGTTCGAAATGTGTTTGTGAATGAATTGTAAAACTTTCAGATCGAAATTCGAGGTCTAGTTGAGTTTTTGGTGCAAATTTGTTGGTTTTATAGGTTTGCGTTTCATTCATCAGGTTTGCGTTTCATTCATCTTAAGTTTGCGTTTCATTCATCCAGGTTTGCGTGTGATCATCAGAGTTTACGGGTGTTCATCTTGGTTTGGGTGTGATTCATACTGGTTTGCATATCGAATGTTTCTTTGTGCTTGATTTGTATTTTGCGTATCACTTCACAAACGCAAACTGAGTCTTGCGATTCACGGCACAAACGCAAAGTGGTGTTTGTGTTCCACACTACACACGCAAAGTGTAGGTTTGCACTTCTCGACACAAACGTAAAGTGTCATTTGCGTTCCACTCTATAAACGCAAAGTGGCATTTGCGTTTCACAAACTGAACACGCAAAGTAAACCACATCACAAACGCAAAGTATCGTTTGCGTTTCACAGCACAAACGCAAAGCTAAGGTTTGCGGGTCACTCGACAAACACAAACTAAGGTTTGCAGGTCACTCTACAAACGCAAACTAAGGTTTGCGGTTCACACTACAAACGCAAAGTCTGGTTTGCGTTCCACACTTGACACGCAAAGCTTGGCATACTTAGAATTTTTTTTCTAAGAAATTTTCAAAACTGTAACACGCCCTTTAAACGTCAAAATCTCTGTGATCAAGGGGGACAAAAGTTCTTTCTGTGATCAAAATCTCTGAATTTTTTTTTAAGATTTCTGTAATTTTCTTGATTTGATTGGATTTAAAGATCTTTACTAGCTAATATTTTTCATCTTGTGAAGGTACATACATCTTTCAATCATGGCAAATGAATTTCTCTCTATGGGATCTCATATAAAGCCTCCGGTCTTATCTGTTGGAGATTATTCACAATGGAAGAAAAGAATGATTCAGTTCTTAAATCTAAAGAACAGAGATTATATGACATCTATCATAGATGGTCCGGGAAATCCACAATCATTTGTACCTGGACAAGCAGCCACAACTACATCTCCAGCAATCGCAGATCGATACGTGCCAAAACCATATCAATTCTTTACTGATGTGGAAAAGGGAAGACATAAGATAGATGAAGAGGCACTTATCTATCTTACTATGGCAATTCCTATTGACATCTACAATCGCGTAGATAGTAGGGAATCTGCAAAAGATTTATGGGATGAATTGGAGAGACAGTTTCAAGGATCAAAGAAGTCAATTCAGACAAAGCTGAATCAGAGTATAAATGCATATGAAGGTTTCCATGCGAAAGAAGGAGAGACTTTGTTGGAAACATACAATAGTTTCAATGTGATACTGAATGATCTAAGGAGAAATGGGATGAACAAGTCAGAATCAGAGATCAATTATAAGTTCATCAAGAACTTGAACCCAGAATGGAAAAGCTATGCTATCAACATTCATATGACCAAGGACATGGCACAAGAAGACGTCAATGATATCTTCACAACTTTATCTCAGCATGAGGATGAAGTAAAGCAGCTTGGTGCTGAAAAGAAGATGGTCAAAGATTCTTTAGCCTTAATGTCTGAACGTAAGAAAGGGTCAAGTTTCAAGTCCAGTTCTTCTTACAAGTCAAAGTCAAGGAAATCCAAAGCTCTTCTAACTGAAGTTACTGATTCAAGCACTGATCAATCTTCTACTGAAAGTGAAGAATATTCAGATGAGGATATGCAATGATTCGCTGAAAATCTGGCTCTTCTCACAAAGCAGTTTAAAAGTTTTGGAAAGAACAAGTACAAGCCGAAATATGAGATTTACAAGAAAGACAAGTACAAACCGAGATCTGAAAAGAAGTATGAGTAAAGAGGAGAGAAAAGAGATGAAAAGCGAGAAGAGAAGAGAGAAGGAAAGAAAGAAGAGACTGAGCTGAAATATGGAAGATGCTATAACTGTGGAAAACCAGGTCATTTTTCCAAGGATTGCAAGTTCAAGCGTACAAAGAATTCTGAATATTAGGCTCGGAAAACACTATTAGCAAAGAAGGTGGAAGAAGGTCAGAACTTAATCGCGGAAGAAGAAAATTGGTTGTACAAGAGTTCTGATGACGAATTTGCACACTTTACTCAGGTGTGTATGATGGGCAAAGTAGATGAGGACATTGGATCATCTTCTGATCATTCTGACTGTGGTTCCGAGGTACGTATTCAATCCTTAAAGGCTCAAGTTAAGTTCATGAAAGAAGAATTTAAATCTTTAAAAGGTAAACTTAGTCATGAAAGACAAACAATGTTGAATTTTCGTGATGAAAATTCAATGTTGAAAGATGTGGTTAAGGAAAAGGAATCTGAAAAAGATTGTTTGAAAAAGGACAAAGATGTTTTAAATTCAAAGATATCTGAGCTTGAAAAAGATCTTGTAAACTTAAATGCTGAAAAAGGTGATTTTCAACTAAAATTTGAAGCGTGTTTTCAAGAAAGAAACGAGGCATATTGTAAAATCAAGCAACTGGAGGATTTAAATCTGAAAAGAGGACAGACTGAGCAAACATTAAATCTTTTAACAAACAAACTCCAAGATGTCAGATTTTATAATGTTAAAAAAGGTTTAGGTTTTGAACCAAATACTGTTTTGAAAAGAGCGCCAGAAAATTTGTATAATTTTGATAAAATGGGCTCTACTTCTACAAAACCTGATATTCATGATACTTTTGTAAAAGGTAAAATCGTGAATGATGATGACACTTCATCTTGTGCTGATTCAATTTCAAGTTTAAAATCTGTTGGTTTTGCTTATAAAGATTTAAATGAAAGTTACAAAACAAGAAAAATAGAATTTAGTGAATTTACGTCACTATTTTCTCCTTGTTTACCAACAGAATCAGCCAAGGTTGAAGAAAATAATACTGAATTTCAGTGTCAGTTTGATGAATCTGATTCAGAAAATGCTGTTGAGAATCACGTATTATCTGATTTATTCACTTCTAATTCCTCAAATGCTTCAAAAGATGAAAATATCATGAATCAAAACCTTAAGTCTGATTTTTCAAAAACTATGACTGAGGAGATTTTTACAGAAATGATGAATGCTTCAGATCCTGTTCCTATAATAGAAAAGATGGAATCAAACTCTGAGAAACAAGCATCTATTTTTGAGAAACAAATCATAGATATTCAAAAGACAATTGAAGAGTTAGAAGATGAGAACGTTGATCTCAAATTCAAACTTGACAAGTCTTTTGAAGAAAACAAAGAACTCTCTAAAGAGTTAAATATTTTGAAAGATGATTTGTTTAAACGAAATCTTCAAGATAAAAAGATGTTTGAGTCTCCAAACTGGAATGTTCATTCTAATCCAGAATTTGATACTGTTAATTCTAAAACTTCAGTTGTTTATACTACTAATCCTGAATATCCTCCGAGTATTTTTGAAAAAGGAGAAGCTTCCTGTACTTCAAAGCCAAAATCATCTTCTTCAAAGAAAACTAACAAGATTCTGTTTCCTGTTTCAGATATAAAAATGCAGAATGGTAAAGAAGAAAGGATGAAGAATGTGAAGGAAAATAAAGTTGTTAAAAATAAATGTAATATCAGTGATAGTGGTAGTTTGATATGTAAAAATTCAAACGTTTTCAAATGTCAAAGTTGTATGAATGATTGTACTTCATTGGATAAATCTAAGCTTTTGACATTTGCACGTAAGAATTTTATCTGCAAACACTGTCATGATAATGCATTTATCATTCCTTCCATTTATCCTAAATCTAAAGTTGTCAAGAAAACATCACATGTCAAATCAGTTTCTAAATCCTTAACTCATCAGGCTAAAAATTTTTCATGCTAAGATTGATCATTTTTCTAAAAAGAAAACATTTCATGAGCTTAATGTTAAAATGATATGGAAATGGGTACCTAAGCCTCGCTATGAATGGCGAATCAAGGCTAAGGTAAATGATGTTGATGAATTGCGAAAAGCTAACAAGGAAGGACCCATATGGATATGGGTACCTAAGCAGAAGTAATTTGTTCTTTTTGCAGGCCTCATATACATGGTATATCGATTCAGGATGCTCGCACCATAACAGGATTTAAGCATCTACTTCATAATTATGTTGAGGAATCTGCCGGTACTGTAAGTTATGCAAATTTTGAGGTTACTGGATACATTCGAGGACACGGATCGTTAACAAATGGCATCGTGACGATCAAAAGAGTACTATACGTAGAAGGACTTGATCATAATCTTTTCAGTACAAGTCAATTCTGCGATAGTAAATTTCAAGTTCGGTTTACGGATAAATGCTGTTACATTGAAGATAAAGATGGTCGTGCAGTTTTTAAAGCTAAGCGGAATGGAAATCTTTATTCTGTGAAATTTCCAACACTTTCTGCATCAAGACCTGTTTGTCTGATTGCAAAAGCTTCACGAGCTGAAAGTTGGATATGGCATCGGCGTCTGTCTCATCAAAACTTTGATGCGATTAATCAATTGGCGAGACAAGGTATTGTCAAAGGTCTACCAGAACTAAGGTTTGAGAAGAATTCTCTTTGTCCCGCTTGTGAAATGGGAAAGATGAAGCGAACATCTCATAAAGCAAAGACAGAATTCTCTTCGTCAACACTTCTTGAATTGATACATATGGACCTTTGCGAACCGATGAGGACTCAGTCTATCAATGGTAAGAAATATATTTTGGTCATGATAGATGAGTACTCCAGATATACTTGGCTGGAATTCTTAAGAAACAAATCAGATGCACCAGAGCTGATCATTGAGTTTTTAAAGAAGATCCAGGTTCGACTACAATTGCCGGTTATATCTTTGAGAAGTGACAATGGCACGGAATTCAAGAATGAAAAGCTTCAGAGTTATCTCATATCTGTTGGGATCTCTCACAACTTTTCTGCTGTCTGCACTCCTCAACAAAACGGAGTAGTTGAAAGGAAGAATCGAACACTGGTGGAAGCTGCAAGAACAATGTTAGCCTATTCCGAATTGCCAATGTTTCTGTGGGCTGAAGCCGTAGCCATTGCGTGTTTTACACAAAACCGCACGATTGTCATCAAAAGATATAAAAAAGAAAGCGTATGAACTTATTAATCTTCGAAAACCGAATATTAAATTTTTTCGTACTTTTGGTTGCAGGTGTTATATTCTCAATGATCGAGACAATCTTGGTAAATTCGACAAGAAGGCTGACGAAGGCTATTTCATTGGTTATTCGTTAACGTCTAAAGCCTATCGGATCTACAATAGACGAACCAAGACGATCATGGAGAGCATTAATGTGTCATTCGACGAATCATTAACGTTGACTTCTGAACACAACAGTTCAGAACTCAAGCTTAAACAGAAAGTTTCTATTCAAGATGGAATAGAACCTGAAGTCAAACAGAATAAGTCTTCTAATTGAAATAAAATTACAGCTGAATTAGACTTATTATTTTTTGATGCTTTTATGGATATTTGTACAGATTTTGAAAAATCAAGCATATCCGTATCAACTTCAGAGGTTCCAATTATAATAGCAGTTATTTCAGGACCTTCTGAAAATGTCACAATATCAACCACATCAGGTACATCTACACATATACATTCTGAAGATACTAATGTTGATTCTGTGCATGCAGATTCAAATTCTGCAACAGAAGTTCCGAGTGATTCTTCTATTGCTCCGGAAATATTTACTTCAGAAGAGGTTGTACAAGATGTCCCGAGCACATCTGGGATTGATAAAAACTTACCTACAGTATATGATGAATATGAGGAAGATAATACTCAAGCTGAAATTCATCCGATTCCAAGTACAATGAAATGGACAAGAGATCACCCACTTCATAATATCATAGGTGATGCACAGTCGGGTGTACAAACACATGCAACATCGGCTAATTTTTGTCTGTATTCAAGTTTTTTAAGTTCCATCGAGCCAAAGAAAGCTTCAGAAGCCTTGCGCGATCCAGATTGGATACTGGCGATGCAAGATGAACTTCTGCAATTTGAGAGGAACAAAGTTTGGCGACTTATACCACTTCCAAAAGGAAAATATGTTATTGGAACAAAGTGGGTTTTCAGACATAAGAGAGATGAATCTGGAGTTGTAGTTCGAAACAAAGCTCGTCTTGTTGCAAAGGGTTATTGTCAACAGGAGGGGATTGATTATGAAGAAACATTTGCTCCTGTGGCACGACTGGAAGCGATACAAATCTTCTTATCCTATGTAACGCATAAAAATTTTACGGTCTTCCAAATGGACGTAAAATCAGCATTCTTAAATGGGATATTGCATGAAGAAGTATATGTTGCTCAACCAGAAGGATTCGTTGATCCAAACAACCCTGATTATGTCTATGTCTTAGACAAAGCCTTGTATGGACTCAAACAGGCACCAAGAGCTTGGTACGAAACTTTAACTCAATTCTTACTTGCTTCAGGATTCAAGAAAGGTACAATTGATACTACTCTCTTTCTGAAAAAGCAAGGTGATGATATGATTCTGATTCAGATTTATGTAGATGACATAATTTTCGGTTCTACAAATCCAAAGTTTTGTAAAAAATTTTCAAGAATCATGGAATCTCGTTTTGAAATGTCAATGATGGGTGAACTAAATTTTTTCCTTGGTCTTCAAGTGAAACAGTTACCCGAAGGCATTTTCATCAATCAGTCAAAATATATTCGAGATATTTTAAAGAAATTTAACATGAGTGACAGTTCAGTGATGAAAACACCGATGGCAACGGGCACACTTTTAGATGCAGATCTTTCTGGCAAATCAGTAGATCAAAAAGTGTACCGTAGCATGATTGGTTCACTGCTGTACTTAACTGCGAGTAGACCGGATATTATGTTTGCTACATGTTTCTGTGCTAGATATCAAGCTAATCCGAAGGAATCACACCTGGTCGCTGTAAAACGGATTCTTAGGTATCTTAAAGGTTCTACTGAGTTAGGCCTTTGGTATCCTAAGGGTTCGTCTTTTGATTTAACTGCCTATACTGATGCTAATCATGCAGGTTGCAAACTGGATAGAAAGAGCACCCTTGGTTCTTGTCTGTTCTTAGGTGATAAGTTGGTTAGCTGGACATCTAAGAAACAAAATTGTGTTTCTACATCCACCTCCGAGGCTGAATACGTAGATGCCGCAAGCTGCTGTTCACAAGTCCTCTGGATGAAAACACAGTTAAAAGATTTCGGATATACTTACCAACGAGTCCCTATCTACTGTGATTCTAAGAGTGCGATTGCGATAACAGCTAATCCAGTACAACATTCCAAGACGAAACACATCGATGTGCGTTATCATTTTATAAAGGATCATGTCGAAAAGGGCGATATCGAGATGCACTTTGTGACTACAGACTACCAGTTGGCTGACCTTTTCACCAAGCCGTTGGATGAAAAGAGGTTTACCTTTTTAGTTAGCAAACTTGGTATGTTAAACGCCAATTCATGATTCTAGGGGGAGTTTTCTAATCTTGTGCTTTATTTGAATATATTTTGGATATTTCATCATATGTTGACTGACTAAAGCGGAATCATTTTTATAATGATTACCAAAATCTTTTTCTTGCAGGATATGTTATGTGACAAAGGCTTCTGAACAAATTTGTTCAGAACCCGTGCTTCAAAGCATAATGGCTTTTGGACAATTCAGTTCAAAACCCGTATTCAAATGTTTTCTTCTGAAGGATGCTTTCAAGATTACATCTTTTCAGGAAGTTTTTCGTTTGAAAGGGAGTTTGGAAATTATATTGCTATATCTTTTATAAAAATATCTCTAAAAAGATTGATGTTTTACAAATATCAAGGGGGAGGATATCTAGTGAAGGATACTTTAATTGCTATATTCATTCCAGGGGGAGTTAAGGATTATGATCTACAGGTATATCATTCTAATTCTTATACTCTAACACTTGTGAAAGATGAACAACTTTCAATTGTGAAAAATGTTTTTAAAATGTTCAAACCACTTCACGATCTTAACATGTTTTTATGATTTGAGAAGTGTGAATTTTAAATGATTTTTGGATACTTATATGTTTATCTGACCGTGTGTTCTTTAAAGAATAATACTTGTGTATTTTCTTTTCTATATACTTTGTCAAGTATTCATACACACACTGGTTCAGTATTTTCAAATTGATTATGTTATTACCATGTATCAAATGATATGTCTTTCTGTGGTAATACTCCCGTCGTTTGGTATTCACAGTTGTTTGAATCAAACGTCATTTCATTTTAATGTGCTTTCATTGATAATATGTTTATATATTGTTCATATAAACAACATACGTCTTTGAATTCCCAAATATTTTTCTTCATGATAATTTGATCTGATCTTAATCATTGTCAGATTCTCAAAACATTTCTTTTCTTTTCATTCATATAAAGTTTTGAGAAATTTTAAATGCTTAAAATGCTCATCAAAACTCAGAGAGCATATATACACTGACATATGATTTCTTGTGCTTTACATGTCAAACAACATGTACTTTTAGGAATATGGGATTCAGTGTGAGTGTTTAATAGATCTTCCATGGATTCACGATAACCAGTGTTTCCTACCCCGGAAGAAATCCTTTGAGTGATTAAGGGGAGAGGGGTCTAAAAGAATTGAGTGTGGGATTGAGCTGAGGTAAAATAAAAATGAGAGATTGGTTAGATGTGAGCTTAAAAGTTTAAAAGAAAGAGGGTGAGAGAACAAAGTTAAAAGAATATTAGAACTCTGCACCAAACATCTTTCTGAGCCGGGCAGCCACATTACTGATTGGTTCACATTCCTTTGGTGACCATCATTGAAATAGGCAAATAGCCCATGCCATTTCTTGCATACAACCCCACAAGCTACTCATTTTTTTCTTAAAAAGAGAATGTTTCATATTTTCTGGGGAAGCAGCACATAATCTATCGGATCTTCACTTGGAAGATACTGATATTGAAAAAGAAGGAAAGTTGCCCCACCTTCGACCCTTTCTCATGCACGTTGAGTCCATGTATAATCATTGTTGTCTCAGTGATTTACATACTTTAAGCCTTATGGAACACAATCATAGTGATAATTCTTTCAAAACACAAGCACGAGCACACAGAGAATATGTTTTTCTGTCAGAACATTCATAGAATTACCTTGTGTTTTTCAATGATTAAATGGAAGTCCTGGGGAGACAATATCAAACAACCTCCTTATATTGTACATTCGTTGTACACAGTAACTTCGTGTTACTGACAGGCACTTCTAACTATTTCATATGTTGATTCAGGGTTACCATTCTTATTTCGTTTGAATTTGAAAAGATTCAAATGAATATGTTCGTGAATCAAAGGCCAATCCAGATCAGATGTGAGAATGATTTTCCTATATGGGGAGATTGTCTATTATCCAAAGGAGGAGATAACAGTTCATGAAGATTGTGCTTATCAGATGATGGGAAGTTCATTCAATGATGGATCTGACCTTGAAGTGTTTTAATGATTTTGATTCTTACAAATCATTAAAAAGGGGGAGAATAATCAAAGTTCAAGATCAGATTGAAGTTTTTAAAGATTTCAGAGGAGATAAAGTTTTCAGATGTTTAAAGTCAAAGGTTAAAGAAAGCTTGTCAAAGAGAAAGTGAAAGAAAGTCAGATTTTATGCAAAAGTTAATTCAAAGGGAGAGACAAGTTTGAAGAATTGTCAAAGTTTTCAAGATGTCAAAGCCAGAAAAAGATTCGAAGTTGAAGATCAATTCTGAAGATATGAAGACCTGAAGATTATTGCCAAATTTTTTTTAATCTTGAATCCAAAGTGGGAGATTGTTAGACTATAATTGTATTCAAGATTAAATGAGGGTCATTATTGTAATTGTTGTAATAGTTGTTTGTGTGTGTTGTAAGAGAGCTTAGATGGTTTGACCTTGCTTGGTCATGTTGACCTATATATAAGCAAGTCCTTGTATTGTTTCTAGTAGACTTGTGTAAGCAAGAGATTAAGTGTGTGAAAGTGAAGGTGTAATATTGGTGGTAGTTGAGAGAAACACATAGTTGCACACATTGAGTACACACACAAACACAATCTATCTTGAAAGGTTAATCACTATAGATCTATGACTTGATGTAATTCTTGTGATTAATAAACAAAGTGTTTTGTGTTAATTTGTATGTGTTTATGCTAGTAAATCTTGGGTCACAACCATAATCGAAAAATCCGACCATTTCCTATGTAATGCTTTCGCTCCCAAATTCTTCCAGCTTATCACAAAGTCGTGTGTTGCGAGAAAGCGATCAAGTTTGCTCCATTTTTTTGACCGTCGTCACTTACGCGTGTGAACTTTGTTCCCCCATCGGTATTTCGATAAGCTTTGCTCTTCGTATAAATTCGTTAAAATCTTCCGTTTCTTTGCGATTGATAATCGAGTTTAAGCTCTCTTTTTCACTGCGCACTTCGTTGAAGTCCCCTCCTAAAATCCACCGAACGTCTTCTTTCTCTCAAAGAAACTTCAATTTGGACTACAACATTGCTCTATCCTTTTGTTCTCTCGGTCCATAAATGTTTACGCAACCCACCAACCCGTCCATGTTTGCCCATCTTCCAACGACTGCTATGAAATTTTCCTCTTTGATGATGAATTCACACTGGAACAAGATTTCGCTCCACTTTGTCAATAGGCCCCCATAATTTCCTATCACCATCTCATGAACAAAGTCTCTATCTTTAGCCCCCCACAGATCCTGAATCTCCCATTCGTGCAATTTTTTCAATTTTGTTTCCTGAAGCATTACCATACACAACTTTCCATAGATCATTTCTTTTGTGATTGACCCCTATCAATTTGTTTCAAGTGGTGAAAACTCACCCTACTCCTGCAGAAAGAAAGAATTTATCGCCTTTTCAATCTTGAGGGACAGCCATAAACAGATGATGATTTATCTTTGCTTGCGTTGGTTGTTATGTCACTGTTGTTGTTTCCAGTCTCCCGAACATATTCCGTTCCACTATGAGTGTCGATGTTGGTACCTTCAATTGGGCCATCCAATTATTTGTTTATTACTTCCTTGTTGGGCTGCATGAACTCAGGCCCAATCTGCTATCCACTAAAATTATTTAGCCCATTAAAATTCTTGCCCATCTCTTGGTTATGGCCCACGACCTTTACATTTTTGCAATCCTGCACATTCTCTTTCCCCTCCAGATTATTAGGGATCTGATTATTAATATGTCCTTTTTTAACGAATCCCTCCATGCCATATGCAAGTTGTCGTTCCCAAGGACAATTGTTGGAACTTCCACATGCTCAGCATCGCCATTATTGTTTTGAGCCCCTCCGTTTCCTCCAACCGGAAGCGAGACTTCCGCCAAGTCTCCGGCTGCCGACTTCCCGTCGATATGCTGCTCCGTTGTGTGTTCAGACCCCTCCATCTCACTTTCTTTTCCATTCGTTGTTGTAGACGTTCTAATTCCTTCAACTTCTTGATCTCTTCTGTCACCTTTTTGTTCCTCGAAATCGGAAACACTTTCTTCAACCATCCATTCTTCATCACTTTTCTCCTCCCCCCTCCTCCGTCCATTCCGAAGGTATGGATGAGTTATCTTCTTCTTCACTGTTAACCCCTTTGTCTTTAATGATCTCCTCTTCTAGTTGTATCTCGAGCAAGCTACTATCTTCCTCCTCCACCTTGATCATGTAGAATAGATCCCCCACTTTGATACTTGTAATCTCGCTTACTCGTTCGACTTGTCCCAAACTAATTAAAACTTTTCTCCATATCAAGTTTCCACTCTCCATCATGTTGCAATTTTTTGTTTTTAGAACATTACCCCACTTGCCCGCTATGTCGATGAAGGTTGGTTCGTTCCACACGTGTAATGGTACCCCATCTATTCTTACCCAAGTGATTCTATCCGCCGTCCGGAAACCCGTCATCCACCTTCGAAGGTCTTTTACCCAGTGGTGTATTCCATGGATTTTATTTCTTATTATAGCCTTCAGTTTGTTTTCCGAATCAAATTCGATAAGTACATTCCTTCCTCCTATTAACTTCACATCAATTCCATCCCCAATCTC
Source organism: Arctium minus (assembly GCA_954870635.1). Classification (NCBI taxonomy): domain Eukaryota; kingdom Viridiplantae; phylum Streptophyta; class Magnoliopsida; order Asterales; family Asteraceae; genus Arctium; species Arctium minus. Next base: position 112,286,061 of record OX941080.1, on the reverse strand, counting down.
TGGTCTACAGATCGATTGTACAACTTGTAGGTTATCCATCGAGGATAACGTGTCAACCGCACATCTGTTAAGATATTCCAACCTTTCTTTTTCTAGCACCCAAGTTCCCACCATAGGCTGTTTTTCCATCACTTTCCTATCAACTTGTTTTCCAGATACAACTTCTACATATGATATGTTTCTTCTAACTTCTGTTCCTTCTTTTTGTTTTTTACCACAGAACATTTCCTCAACGCTTCTGTTTCGATCGTTCCTGCCATTTTCTTTCTCCTTCTTACTAGCTAAAAAAACCCTTAGACGGTATGATCCAATACATATTTGGTTGAGTCTTGATTCGAAGTGTTTTTCGTCAATGACATGTTTGAATCGTGCGAAGCCAAATCTTTCTCCATTTTTAGTGTCTTCTTTGCCATGTATATATCCATGATTGTCCCATACTTTTTGAATACCTTCCATAGATCACTTACCTCCTAAATCTTCAGGAAATTGAAGAACATATACGAAATCTCCTTTGGATTTTTCCTAACATTGGATAGTCTGTTTCGTAGCACATCGTTATACCAATACTTGACTTGTCCAGCCGCTGCACTCACCTCACTCCCCCACCCGACACCCCATGCTCTCTCACTCTCTCTCTCTCTCATCTCTCTCTCTAAATATAATTGAAGATGATATTTCATATCAAGTGAAATGTTATGTATTATATTTACAACGTGTGTATTATAAAAAGTGTAAAACCATTGTTTAACATATTCAATGGATGATGACATTGTCTTGTAGGGTCCTCTTCTTTTGTTAACCACCCCATTGGTACTAACTGTGTTAACCAACCACAACCGTAGATGCATCAGATCAATGACTAGGATTAATAAGGGTAATTTTTTTAAGTCACACGCGCTTTGCATTTTGTGCATATATACGCATAGGGGTAATTTTGTTAAAACACAAGAATCACAAACATGACAAGTGCTATCAGGGAAGGACCTAGCATGGTGGTAATGGTGGCACGTGCCGCCGTATTATTTACCCGGCGAAATGTAAAAAAAATTAGGTTCGTGAAAGGTGTGACCTTATCATTTTGGAAGGTGCTACCGTATTATTTCGAAAACTTCAAGAAGGTGCAATCATACCTCGTAATCAACCAAAAAACAAAAAAAGCCTCTTGAAATCAACCAAAAAACTAAAAAAAAGCTCCTGAAATCAACCCAAAAAAATAGAAAAATTCCCTCGGAATCGATAAAAAAACCTAAAAATCCCTCGATATCAAGCAAAAGACTTTGAAAAAATCCCTCGAAATGGTGGAATTAGGCTAAAAACACATCAGGAAATATTGAACGTTAAAAAGATGAAGACATGTCGATAAAAACCGTGTTTTTTAATTATTTTTTTGTTTATATTATATGGTGCCATCGTATGAAAAAAATTTCAGGGTCCGTCACTGACTGCTATCCACGGATACTAGTTCCCGAAACAATTAAATTGTGCATGCATTATCAAATTCAAAAAAAATATCTACCAAATTTAGAAAAGAGAAAAATATGGAAACAATGGAGGAATCTTGAATTTGTGCATACATGAGCAAATTCAAAACCAGACATTAAACCATTACTTGAAATTCGTAAATAAAAAAATAAATTACTACATAATATCAAAACTTAATTTGTGTATACATGCACAAATTAAAAAACAGACATTAAACCATTTACATAATTTTTACATACATGAACAAATTTAAATAAAATAACTACAAAATTTAAAAAAAGAGAAAAATATAGAAACAATACATGGAGAGAATCTTAAATTTGTGCATACATGAACAAATTCAAAAAATACATTAAACATAGTTAGATGGTTAAGCAATTGTGTATTTGTGCAATGTGCATATATGCATTTTGTGTATATGTGCATGTGTGCATTTGAATTAAAAAAAACATATTAATCAGTTAAAACGTTTATCTTGATCGATATCTTATTTGATATTAAAAACTATTTTAAATAAAATAGATTTCGAAAATCAAGATAAACACACATAATGTAAACAAAATAACTATCATATTAAAATGTGAGAAAATTATGGAAACATTAAATGGATGGAATCTTGCTAATTGAGGCGTGAAAAGCAAATCCCAAAAATGCCCCCATTTGAGAAGTCATGCATGTAAATCAACTTTAAGGTTAAATGAGTTATGATTGGTTGACCATACGGGTCCACATCTTACTTACCATGAGACCCGATGTGTAATCCGTGCTAAAATGAGGGAAACTATCGTCCCATCATTGAACACAAATACTCAAGTGTCCATGGATCCATTACACTAATACCAAGTAAGTCAACAAGCCTAATATGTGCAAATCATTATCCCAAATACAATAGACAAGATTAGTATCAATACATAACGGTAAATTTCCTCATCATAATGCTTTGGTTTAAAATTTATTATTTGGTCACAATTCTCATAAATCCGAAAATACCATTTTAAGCAATATTGCAACATGGAAAACCCATATCCATAAAGCTCACATCAAAACATCAAATATTTCAAAACCCTAGATTATGACCTAGAATTCTCAAACTCACAAAATAAGGGAGATGAAACCTCACATACTTAGATACCACAAACAATCATTAGATACCATAAAGTTCGTCTTTACAAACAATTAATTTAATCCAAGCAAAACCCTAAAATCTCCCAAAAACAAGTTTTAGGTCAAACATTAGCAAAATTAAGAAATAACTAGTAAGGAGATTTTTAGAAGGTTAAAACACACATTTTGACATGTATAAAGTTTTAGAAACGAGGATGAACTCACAATGTAGGTTTCTATGAAAACCTAGAAACTTCCAACAAAGCTTGGTGAAGATGGTGAGGATGAAGAACTCTAATCTCCTAGCCTCCACACCTAGCTTGAGGATGAAATCACTTGATTGCTCCTAACATTTGGGTATTTAATGCTTCCAATCTTGAAATTAATGAGGAAGGTTTTGAGAGGTTTTGGGAGTGGAAAAATCAAAGGTAGAGGGAGAGAAATCGAGTAGTTTTGATTTGGTAAAGTGAAAGAGAGAAGAGGGAAATCTTAGAAAAAGAGAAAAATTTCGTCACGCACCAAGAGTACGTTCGACTTAGACATTAAGCGGATGTTCGACCCTACTCCTTGATGAAAACCGCTGAAATTTCTGCTGCTTCCATGGAACTATGCGGACTTCCGTCCCTTTGCGGACGTCCGTCCTTGGACCTATGCGGACGTCCAAAATACAGAAGTCCAAATTTGTTCCTATAAATCAAATACATAGATGAGTGTGCAACATCAGTAGTTTCCAACCATAATAATCATTGGAATCTATCATAACTAACGGGTCTTAACAAATTGAAATGAATTTTAGGATCACAAAGACTAAGCCCTAAAAGTTTAAGGTTAAGTAGATAAAACAAAGTTCTAGTTTCTTATCGAAGAAATCCAGGGTGTTACAATTCTCCCCAACTTGAAAATGATTTCATCCTCGAAATCTTTGCTAAGTGAATAGGTGGGGATATCGCCGCTTCATATCCTCTTCGGTTTCCCAAGTTATGTTGGCACCGCGGTGATGCTTCCATTGAAGCTTTACCATAGTGACCTCTTTGTGGCAAAGTTTCTTGGACTTCCTCTTTAGGAATATAGGGTTCCTCCACACAACGGTTACCCTCGTCCACCCTTATCTTCGAGAGGAGCATAACACTTTCATCCTCCTCCAAGCACTTTCGTAGATGGCATATATGAAACGTGTTGTGGATTCCACTATCTCCGATGGGAGTTCCAACTGGTAGGCTTGGAGTCCCACGCGTTTGATCACGGTGAACGATCCATGGAAGTGGGGACTCAACTTTTCCGCGCTTTTTAAACCAGATAATACCCTTCCATGGGGACATTTTTAGCATTATGCTATCCCCCACTTGGAATTCCATCGGTCGTATTTTCTTGTCGACATAGCTCTTTTGCCGGTCTTGTGCCGCCTTCAAACTCTCCTGGATGCCTTTAACTTTATCGGTTGTCTCTTGAACAATTTCGAGGCCGACAAATTATTTCTCACCCGCTTCTAGCCAACATACGGTAGTTCTAAACTTCCTACCATTTAAGGCCTCAAACGGTGCCATCCCGATGCTCGAGTGGTAGCTATTGTTGTATGCGAACTCCACCAAAGGTAGGTGAGAGTCCTAGCTACCCCCGAAGTCAATCACACAAGATCTTAACATATCTTCAAGCGTTTGATTTGGTCTTTCACTTTGACCGTCGGTTTGGGGATGGTAGGACGTACTCAACTTCACCCTTGTACCCAATTCCTTTTTTAGGCCATCCCAAAAGTGTGACGTGAACCGACTGTTGCGATCCGAGACAATAGACAAAGACACACTGTGCTGAGAAATCACTTCATCAATATACAACTTTTCTAACTTGTCCATTGGCAAGGTTTCGCGCATGGTCAAGAAATGGGCGCTTTTGGTCAACCGATCGACTATCACCCACATTGTATCGTGACCCCTTAAGGTTTTCGACAATTTCTTCACGATGTCCATGGTGATATGTTTCCATTTCCATTCGGGGATCTCTACGGATTGGAGGCTTCCATATGGTCGTTGATGCTCGACTTGCAAACAAGTCACACGTCGCTCCACGTAGCGCGCCACATCTAGTTTCATAACCGACCACCAATAATGTAGTTTCAAGCCCCTATACATTTTTGTACTCCTTGGATGGATGGAATACTTGGAATTATAGGCGTCTCCAAGAAGAAGTTCCCGATTGCCCCCAACCTTAGGCGCCTAAACTCGTCCATTGAACAACTTCACTACACGTTTATCCTCCGTCAAGAGTAGTTGTTGTTTCGTCATCACTTCATCTTTGAGATTTTCCTCTAATAAAGCCTCAACTTAAGACGTCTTGATTAACTCGATGAGGCTTGACACTAACTCGATTCTCAAAAGGGTAGCCCGAATGCTTCCGCTATACTCCTTCCGACTAAAAGCATCGGCCACGACATTGGCTTTATCGGGATGGTAAAACAACTCACAATCGTAATCCTTAAGGAGTTCAAGCCATCTCCTTTGCCTCATGTTCAACTCTTTCTGGTCGAACACGTATTTTAGGATTTTGTGGTCCGTGTAGAGGGTGCACTTCGTGCCGTAAAGATATTGTCGCCAAAGTTTCATGATGAACACTATCACCGCCAGTTCGAAGTCATGTGTGGGATAATTCTTTTCGTGCACTTTGAGTTACCTCGACACGTAGGCAATCACCTTTCCCCTTTGCATTAAAGCATAACCCGAACCCATCTTGGACACATCGCTATAGACTACAAAGTCCTCTGATCCTTCGGGTAAGGATAGGATTGGGGCTTTACAAAGCTTCTTTTGTGAAGTTCAGAATGCCTTCTCTTATGCCTCAGTCTAAACGAACTTTAGATTTTTCCTTGTCAAAGTCATCAATGAAGAAGCGATCTTGGAGAAGTCATGGAGGAACCTCCGGTAATAACATCCTAAACCTAAAAAGCTTCGAATCTCGGATGGACTCTTAGGAGGTTGCCAATTCATCATGGCCTCTATATTAGCGGGGTCTACCTTCACACCATCCCTAGTGACAACGTGTCCTAGAAATTGCACCTCCTTCAACCAAAAGTCACACTTAGAGAATTTTTCATACAATTTCTCTTTTTTTAAAACCTCTAAAACTTCTCGAAGATGCTGCTCATGATCCGAATCGTCCTTAGAGTATACCAGAATATCATTAATGAACTCAATAACCGACCGATCAAGGAATGGGCGACACACCCGATTCATCAAGTCTATGAACACCACCGTAGTCAAATCGAAAGGCATTACCAAGAACTCATAGTGGCCATATTGCGTTCTAAATGTCGTCTTAGGAATATCATCTTTCTTGACCTTCACTTGGTGGTAGCCCGAACGTAGGTCAATCTTTGAGAAACATTCTGCCCCTTGAAGTTGATCAAACAAGTCGTCGATCCAAGGAAGTGGATACTTATTCTTCACGGTCACCTTATTCAAATCCCTATAGTCTATGCACATCCTTATTGTGTTGTCTTTCTTCTTTACAAACAAGACCGGTGCTCCCCAAGGCGACGAGCTCGGTCTCACGAACCCCTTCACTAGAAGGCTTTAGAGTTGTTTCATCATTTCTTTCATCTCAAATAGAGCTAGTTGGAAAGGAGCTTTAGCTATCGGGGACACTCCGGAAACTAAGTCTATCTTGAACTCTACTTGCCGATCGGATGGTAATCCGGGCAAATCATCCGAGAATACATCAGGGAATTCACTCACTACCTTTATGTCTTCAAGCCTTTCCTTTCCGAGTTTGACATCTATAACATATGCCAAAAAATATGAACATCCCTTCACCATGCACCTTCGTGGCTTAAACATGGTGATGATCGCCACATCGCCTCTTCTCTTCTTGCCATAGATAGTCACTACCTCGTTGCTTGATATGAGGAGTCATATCAACTTCTTGAAACATACACTTTTGGCTCGGTTTTCTGCTAGACAATCCATTCCAACCACTATGTCGAACCTTCCTATTAACATGGGCATCAAATCTATCGAAAACCCTTTCCCTTCTATTTCAAGGTTACAACCCTTCAACACATCACGGATTAGCACTTGACCACCGTTTGCTATCTCTACCACTAACGTATCGTCTAAGCTAGTAGTGGGCATGGAAAGTTTTTGGCAAAATGTATCCGATACGAAAGAGAAACTTGCACCCGAGTCAAACAACACATGCACAGGTACGGAGTTTAGGAGAAACGTACCCGATACTATGTCGGTTGAGGCCCTTGCTTCCTCGATCGTCATTTGGAACGCTCTTCCCGGCGATCTCATAGGATCCACTTTCTTTCCACCGCTTCCCCCCACCTTCAACTTCGGACACTCTACTCTAACGTGTCTCGAATCCTTGCATTCAAAGCATATTTGCCCCTTGATAGGACAATCTCAAAAAGAATGACTGGTCTTGCCTCACTTGAGCAATTTATGGGAATAAAATTGCATAGCCCAAGGTGTTTTCTTCGGTATTTGGAGCATCACCTAGCCTCGCGCCTAGGATCGGTTCCCCAGTGGCTGTTGTTGAAAGGTCTTGGCATCTTCGAGGGCATGGAACTTCCCTCCTACTTCCTTTTCTCTATCGTTCTACTACCTTCTTCCTTACCTCAGTTGTTGGCGTCTTCCATAAGTTGGGATTCTTCGACTGCCTCATAGAGAGTGGAGGCTTTAGACAATCGGATCATTGACATCATGTACGATGGAAGACCCTTGATGTAAGCCTTAATCTTCTCCTTCTCGGTCGAGACCAAATGTCCCACTAATCCCAGCTTGTCCATAAAATTTCCAGTTGTACTCTTTCATCAACGAATTCCCTTTCTTTAAGTTCCGAAATTCCTCCTCTATCCGATCCATCACTCTCTCGTTGCAGTACTCTTCCAACACTTTATTTTTAATAGTCGACCAACTCAACTTGGCCAACACCGAGGCCTCTAGAGAAGTGGAGTAGATATTCCACCATATGAGGGCTGCCCCTCTAAGCATTTGAGATCCAAACTTTGATTTTTGGCTCTCACCGCACTCACTAGTCTGGAAAGCTTGCTCCATTTCCAAAAGCCAGTTCATGCAGACAATCAGATCATACGTACCCTTGAACTTGGGTGGCCTGCAACTGAGAAAGGTCTTGAAGGAACAAGTTTTCTCCACCAGTCTCGTATCTAGAGTCGCTAGGCTGTCAGTGGGAATCTCCTTTCCCGTACCCCCGGATCCCGCCACAACGATGTTTTTGGCAACCGTATCATGCCTACGGTTGTTGGAGGTGAGAAATAGGCTATAAGAATCAAACATAATGAAACGTTGATTAATCATCACAACAATAGCAAACTAAGGATGCTCACGAAACAATATATTCATAATAACAATAGCTAATTGAAATTATGAACATATTACACATAAGAATTCTCGTTACCACCGTCAAAATTCTCAACTCGTGCAATTCTGTCGACTCTAAGACCATTCTATTTTAAGAGCTCTACCCAGTCTCATAATTCATAACTTAATCTCTTTCAGCTAAAGTCTAGACATCGTACATTCATACCTAGTTCGCTTAAATTAATGCCCTGATATGAACTAGTAACATCCTAAAAATAGGGATTAATTAAAATCTGAATAAGCACGGAAAAGGACATACTATGAATAAATAAATCACCCTAAAGAGGGGAAATAGTAAGGTGCTTACATCTTCAAACAATATAAAAGATACACAACGACAACCTACTAATCTAAACTAAACTAGTTCAGATTAAGGATGAGTGTCGCTATCCCTTTCCAAAAGAATTCCAACAAGTCAAAATGCGTCAATTCTATACTTCTCCAAAAATGCTACTCCGACCCTTTGGTTGTCCACTCAATCCCGAGGAACCCCGCCACTAGGATGACCTGATATACATGTCATTTTAAGAGTGTTAGGCTAACGCCTAGTGTGAACAAATAGTTATATTGAATAATAGTAAAATAAACTCATTAATATGAAATACGGAAACCATCATTTTATCCTTGGGGAATCAACAATTGTACTATAATGCCTAAATCAATGCCTCAAGCGTTGACGGGGGAGACCCGTTTGCCTAAATCAATGACATAATGCAAAAGTAACTCAAATGATGTGTTAATAAGTCAAATGCATATAACATAAGCAAGTGGACTTCAAGCTCAACTCCTCTAAGTCTATTGCTTGTGATTCTCAATTTCAACCCCTCTAGATCTATACATTGAGATACCTAAATCCAAGAAAACAAACTAGCACATTGGAATTATACGTTACCGCTCATGGGACAATGCCCGACCGTACGGGTCCACATCTTAGTTACCATGAGACTCGATGCCTAATCTGTGCTAAAATGAGGGAAACTATCATCCCATCATTAAACATAAAGACTCAAGTGTCTGTGGATCCATTACGCTAACACCAAGTAAGCCAACAAGCTCAACATGTGCAAATCATTATCCCAAATACAATAGACAAGATTAGTATCAATCCATACCAATAGGTAAATTTCCTCATCATAATGCTTTGGTTTAAAATTATTATTTGGCCACAATTCTCATAAACCCGAAAATACCATTTTAAGAAATATTGCAACATGGAAAACCCATATCCATAAAGCTCACATAAAAAACATCTAATATTTTAAAACATTATATTATGACCTAGAATTCTCAAACTCATAAAATAAGGGAGATGAAACCTCACATACTTAGATACCACAAATAATCATTAAATAACATGTAGTTCATCTTTACAAACAATTTCATCCAAGCTAAACCATAAAATCTTCCAAAAACAAGTTTTAGGTCAAACTCTATCAAAATCAAGAAATATTTAGTATGAAGATTTTTAGAAGGTTAAAACACACACTTTGACATGTATAAAGTTTTAGAAATGAGGATGAACTCACAATTTAGGTTTCTATGAAAACCTAGAAACTTCCAACAAAGCTTGGTGAAGATGGAGAACTCTAATCTCCTAGCTTCCACACCTAGCTTGAGGATGAAATCACTTGATTGCTCCTAAGATTTGGGTATTTAATGCTCCCAATCTTGCAATTAATAAGGAAGGTTTTGAGAGGTTTTGGGAGTGGAAAAATTGCAGGTAGAGGGAGAGAAATCGAGTGGGTTTTGATTTGGTAAAATGAGAGAGAAGAGGGAAACCTTAGAAAAAGAGAAAAATTTCATCAGACACCAAGCGGACGTCCGACTTGGACATTAAGCGGACGTCCGACCCTATTCCTTGATGAAAACGCTGAAACTTCTGCTGCTTCCGCGGAACTATGCGGACTTCCGGCCCTATGCGGACGTCCGTCCCTGGACCTATGCCGACGTCCACAATACAAAAGTCCAAAATTTTTCCCATAAATCAAAAACATAGATGAGTATGTAACATCAGCAGATTTCAACCATAATAATCACTGGATTCTATCATAACTATCAGGTCTTAGCAAATTGAAGTGAGTTTTAGGATCAGAAAGACTAAGCCCTAAAAGTTTAAGGTTAAGTAGATAAAACAAAGTTCTAGTTTATGACCGAATAAATTCGGGGTGTTACAGAAAAATATGGAAACAATATATGAAAGAAATCTTGAATTTGTGCATACATGAACAAATTCAAAAACAGACATTAAACGTAGTTAGATGGTTAAGCATTTGTGTATTTGTGTATTTGTGCAATGTGCATTTGTTTGTATATGTGCATGTGTGCATATGTGCATTTGAATTAAAAATACATATTAATCAGTTAAAACGTCTATGTTGATCGATATCTTCTTTGATATTAAAAATTATTTGAAATAAAATAGATTTCAAAAATTAAGAAACACAAATAATATAAATAAAATAACTACCATATTAAAAAGTGAGAAAATTATGCACTACAAATAGGAGGCCTATCACCGACCGAAAAATCCGTCGGTGAAGGTCATATCCGTCGGTGATCCGTCGGTAAATGGCCCTCGGAAATTCAGTGGTGGGCGTTAATATTTCCGACGGATATTACCGACGGAGCACCGACGGCTACATTTTCCGATGGATCACCAATGGTGTGGGTTATTTTTGACGGATCACCAACAGTCTCCATTTACCGATGGATATTTTCCGACGGAATTAGCGATGGATTTCCTACGAATTATTAATAAATAAAAATTAAATTAAAATACATTTACTGACGAATTATCCGTCGGTAATTTAATTTTTTATTAAAAAAATAATTAAAAATTAATAAATGCCAATTTATAACCTGTACAAAACCTGCCAATTTTTTATTTAATATCCAGTTTAAAACTGTACAAAACCTGCCCATTTTTCATTTAATATCTAGAAATTAAAACGTAATATCTAAAAATTAAAACGTAATACAAACTATCCTACATTGGAGGGGGGGGGGGGGGAGGGGTGATCTTGAAACTTCTTCATGAATGCCTCAAACTGGTCAAGTCGCTTCTGCATCCGAATCATCTCTACTTCCTCTCTCTTTAGTCGCTCCTGCATCTGGATCCTCTCTGCTTCCCCTCTCTCTAGCCTCTGTCTCAGCTCATCCAACTGAAATTTAACATTTGACAAACATATATATAACAATGTTAGACAACATTTAACAAACATATAATTAACAATGTTAAAAAACATTTGACAAACATACCTTCTCATTGGGACGGTTGCGCGAGCTCCCCCTCGTACTAGCACCTGAATCACCGGTCATAGCATAATAGGGATCCTGACTGGTCCCCCATCCAAAAATACGGCCTTTACACCGTCCTCTAACACTGCGCTCCCACAACTCGACGTCATTGGGAGGTACAGTGCCGAAAGGTAAGTCCGGTACTCCTCCTCCCTAATTTGATCGTAGTTATCCTACAGTTTACCAAATTAGACATTGTCAACTCAACTAACCTATAGAAAATTCGGCAGCATTTCAACTGTAATTTGAACATATATATCCACGACCTGCTTTTATTAAAACAATCCTGTCGTCTGCCCAACAATGGCAACCCAAACTAAGTTTGATATAATTTCTATCTATCTTATAAAACAAACAAAAATCTAGACATACATAATTGAACTTACCGCCATACGAGCCGCCTTTGGGTAGATCGGAGGATCCGTGGGCAGACCAGTCGCACCCGAAACAAGCTTCCTGTTGGTGCAGTGTGTAGCCCCCAAACCTCAGTAGTAGGTAACAAAATCATGTATATATATATATATATATATATTAATCAATTATATACATTTAGTCTAGTAGATGATAAATTACCATGCGGTCCCGATGCATAGCGATACTAATAGATCCGATATAGTGTTTGGATGTCATCCCCTCATACTCGGTGCCCCGATTGGCCATATTGGTCGCAGATACACGCCTGAATGCATCAGTGTTTCATACCTGTTAAAAACAAGATATAAATCAATATAAATCCTAGTACAACCAAATACAAGTATTCAAAACAAAACAAACCTGATAAATCATCTCTACCCAAAAATCATGTCGGATCCACTCTGGATTGTGTGCGCTAAGAAATATGTAGTCTTGTTCGTTGAACCGAACACCATCAATAGCTAAAGCCCTATCCCTGGCCCAATTACGGGCATCTCTCATCATGTCCTCCTACCTATTCGTCAGGGTACGCCGGAATGAAAATAATACGTCGGCGTCCATCTCAGGAGGCCAACTATTATACAACTGCATATACATTCTTTAGATTAAGTAAAAATAAATCCACTAAATTAGTTAAATAGAGTAAAATACATACCCGTAAACGATCCATCATCCGTGGATAGTGCTCCTCAGGGGCATCCCTAATATGAGCCCATGGACCAGCGAACATGGACCGAAAGATGGCAGTGGCCCTCCGGACCACTGACTGACTCTTAAACCTTCACAATTGCAAAATATACAACATAAAAAACATTAGGATCGGTTTATTATGTACTAGAATTAATAATATATCACATCTACTTACTCGTCTGCAGCAGACAACTCAATCGTTGGTCGTTGACTCGGATGGGGCGTCTGTGATGCAATATTGGGGCCTCTAACCCTCGAGCCCGCTCCAGGGGACGGCCTCTCAAGCTCGTCCTCAGGCTGGATCTGACCTAGTCCCTCTTCGGTAACTGCAACAAAGGTGGACTCATCCATAGGCTCGTCGGCGCGGGGGTCACCACGCCTAGCGGAGCTGCTACTGCCCCTGCTAGCGCCTCTACCCCTACCCCTAGTGTTGCGTCCCACCATCTAAAAATAGAGAATGATTCGCACACAATGATATAAGTGTACATAAATCATAAGACACAAAAATATGAGTGTACAAACATATAATAAGAATATAATTATTATGAATAATGTCTACATAAGAAAGGCACACTAGTGATCAGACAATAGATCAGATAACATAAGTTCGTCTTTGTTATCTTCCTCATCGTCCACGTCTTCAAATTCTTCTTCCTTGTCACTAGCTTCGTGATCTGATGCATCTTCCTCATCACAAGATTCGTCATTTGTGGCGACTACGTTGAGCTCCCAAGTGACAAGAGGGACGGAATCGAGGTCCTCAATTACGCAATTGTTTGTATTATGAGTTACCCGTTCCTTGATTTGAAAGAACGGTTCTCCATCCACGTTATCATCATCCAACTCATCGATAGCCCTTTCTTAAACTTCATATATTCCACGGGCCTTGGTCTTCACAACTGCACACCAGTCCTTTAAATCTTACTGCCTGAAGGATAGGGTGTGTAATACACTTGTTCCGCTTGTGATGCTAGGACGTAATGGTCCTCACCTCTGAGTCTGGACATGTATTTGATAACAACCAACCCATGTTTAGGGCCAACTCTAACTCCCTCTAGACTATCAAACCATGTACACTTGAACAAAACTACAACACAATAGCCCACACCGTTATACTCCACCTCTAACACGTCATCCAACAATCCGTAATAGTCAAACTCGGAGTCGTCATAAGAAGATCCTCTCACACATACGCCACTATTATGTGTGACACGCCCATCAGCATGTGTTACCGTATGAAACTTGTAACCATTGACAAAATATCCCTTATGCGACCAAGAATATCGGCCCGGTCCACGTGCTAGGGATTTCAAATGATCGGAGAAATCGGCTGATCCGAGCATGACCTATAAAACCAAAAATAAGACATACGTAAATTTCATATTTCTGTACTCCCGTGTTATTTGAACTAAGTAGAAAACCTTTCATCCCGAGCTTTATCTCGTGCAACTGCATCAAGATGAGGTTCTCTTTGCCGTATCCACTCATCAAAGGTCCATTGAAAAGGTAGAACTTCTTCACAATTCAACAAAACATATGTGTGGATCTTGTGAATCTCGTCTTGAGTCAAGATGGTATTTTCCCCCCTTCTCGAATAATCTACGAGATGGAACCTTGAATATGCTCAAGTGATCGTCTATTCCTAAAGAACTAGGAATATCTGGGACAAAGTTTATTGATTCACGATTATGTCGAGTTTCTATCTATGGATCAAAATACAGGGAACAATAGGTGGAGAGTTCATTTACTAGATAAGACTCAACGATAGACCCCTCTACCCTTTCTTTGTTTCTAATAGTCCTCTTCAACGACCCAAGTTTCCTAAACAACGATTGAAATACGTGTTAGAAAATAAATAGGAGAGTATTTGAATGAAAAGTATTTGAATGGAAAAGTTCATTTACCCATCATAAAGATACATCCACCTATATTGGACCGGCCCACCATTTATGGCTTCTCGTGTCAAATGTATCACTAAGTGTTCCATAGAATCAAAGAATCCGGGAGGTAAGACTTTTTCCAACTTACAAACTGTTTAAACGATACTTATTTTCAATGGAATCAAGTCTTCTAAGTGTAACTATAACACCCTCAAAACTGGAAATAGCAACTAATTTAAAATTTTCTAAATACATCAATAAATGATTCATCTACAATCACAATCTAAGATTTAACCTCAATACACACATTCATTCTATACATAAGGTCTATAATACGGACGAGTGCTACTAAAACCCAATAGAAGTCACTATCTCCAAACTGCGGAAGACTTCACCAAATACTACACTCGTGAAAGACTAAGCACATCTCTTTATAGAATTGCTAGAACCAACCCCCACCTGGAACCTGATGCACATGTCGACAAATAAAAAGGTTAGGCTTAATGCCTAGTGAGCTCAAGAGTTTTAACATGAGTAAATACTTTTAAAAGACAGACTACTCTTTAAAACACGATCTTTCAATTGATGCACTATAAAACATAGAAACAACTCTTTTCAATGTCACGCGCTTTCAAAGATAGACACCTTATTTCAAACATGCTTTATAAATTGATTGTAATTTAAATTAACTCGAAAAATGCATGTGAACCGACTACCATTCAAGAAACGTGGATAAAACATTATATTCCAAAACACCCCAAAAATCAACTTCAAAACCATATATACCGTACGTCCGAAAACACCGACACTAGGCCCAAAACTCACGCGACCATAAGAAAAGGAATCTAAATACCAAAACACGGGGACGACATATTTCATTCAAACCTTAATATACGAGGAGGGAGGTCCAATATTAAGGTCCTCATTCATTGTCGACCATATAGAACAAATGACACTACAGTAAAACATCTTTATATTTAAATTACTGATAGCCGACAACGGGGGATACCCGTATCCGTTGAGAGTGGAGGAAACACAAAAATATACCACCCAAACAACGTTAATCGCATGACACCTCACGACATCACAACCAGGTGTCCCTACGACTTCTTTACAAGCGTCACCCCAAGTTAGTTCTTGATGGGTCTTCCGAAGAATCCCACCCCAAAGGCCCGACACACTTAAAGGTTACTTGTCCCAGACATTTCAAGTGGCAGAGGTCCTAGTGCCTACCGTCCCGACAGCACTAACAGACTCAACCCTCCTAGCGATCACTTGTAAAGTTTCCGGTCATAAAACATGGAATACTGAAGGTCATCACCCAACAATACCCAAGCGACCATCCAAAACAGACTGACTACGTGCCTATGGATCCAATGCAACACAGTCTAACCTTACCGGACTAAACATGAATGACTAAAGCACTCGAGCCCGAAATCAACCTCAATACGCAACACGACGCATTTGTACGTACGTCATAAATGTACTCCACATTGAGCCATATAAAACCTGGACAAGTGTCCTCAAGACTCCTTTAAAACGACATCGAGCCAAAATACTCAAAACCACTTTTTGACCAATGATTAACGCTTTTCAAATCATAAACAAACTCGACTCATACTATGAAATCACATACTCCAAAACACTTGAATGGACTCCGACACAGTTAAAGTCAGAACAAAAGGTTTTCCAAATAGGTTTATACTCTTTATCCTTTCAACACACCTCATAACACAAAATTAAACCTTTTACTTAAACACCCACCAAAACGCCTTTTAACCAAATAATATTACGTATGAAATAAATTACCAAACACACCCATTTATGACTCATTTATCAAAATGCCTAAAAATCCCCAATATGGGTGTTTTACAAGGTTTATAATACTAAACTTCTCATTTAACCAAAATTCATCAAGTAACTTCTCAAATGAAATTTCATGTTAAACACATAAATACTTTAAAATAAATATTTTGGCATGTACACCGTTTTCACAAATCAACTTGAACTCACCTTGCTAGATTTAGGCTAAATCTAGGTTTTACCTACTTAGAGCTTTCCTTGAAGAACTTGATTCTTCAAACCAAATCTTCCAAAACCTAGATCCACAAGGTTCCAACCATAAATATACATAACCAACCACAAAGAATCATTTCCCAACCTTATACATGAATACCTCAACTAATACCAAAACCCTAACTTCCATAAATGAAGAGAATAGAAGATTACCTTAACCCAAGCTTGAATCCACCAACCAAAACGCCTCTAGTTCACCAAAGTGGTTGCAAACCTCCAATCTACGAAAGGGAGAACAAA
Organism: Arctium minus; assembly: GCA_954870635.1. Taxonomy (NCBI): domain Eukaryota; kingdom Viridiplantae; phylum Streptophyta; class Magnoliopsida; order Asterales; family Asteraceae; genus Arctium; species Arctium minus. The sequence continues at coordinate 112,269,503 of OX941080.1, read as the reverse complement.
GGGTAGATGAAACCCTAGAAAACTTTGGTGAAGAAGATGAAGTGGGAGAGATGAGGAGCTTACCACCACAAAATACTCTTGTATACTCCAATAGACTTCCAATATCTTGATAGATACTTGAATAGATCTCAAAAAAGAAACCGTGGCAACTTGAATCACCCAAATCGGAGTTTTGGATAAAAAGATATGAAGGAATGAAGTTCTAGGGCTGAAAATCGGGTTTTAAGCTCGAACAGGGCTCCGTGCGGATTACCGGGCGGGTTAGGTCGCGCCACAAGTCACCTGAATGGGTTAACAGGGCTCCGGGCAGGTTACGAGGCGGCCTAAGTCAGCCACAAGTCGCCCTGTGCACTGTTCGTCCGGTTTCTCCTCATTCACTGTTTTGGCCGTAACTTCTTCGTTATAGCTCCGATTTTGCTCCTGAAAGAACCGTTGGACTCGTAATTGAATCCTTTATCCATCAAGACTATAAAATCTTGGATTCAAGTACAAAATCAAAAATATTATTTTTCCCCTTCAAGGCTACTGATTTCTATATTAACTTGAAATGGTGCTTTTCGAAATTCGGGGTGTTTCAGTAACACCCTTGAGCAGATTGCATGAAAGAATGTGCATAACTCCGCTATCGCATCCCATATGGGAGTCGGTATCATCCCTAGTAAGGCAATAGGGAGCAATCGTTGCATAAACACATGACAATCATAACTCTTGAAGCTATAAAAGTTGTAGTTTGGCATGTTTACACCCCCCCAATATTCGAAGGATACCCGTCCGGAAACTTCAGTCTCTTCAACCATTCACATACTTGTTTTACTTGTTGTTTGGTCAAAGTGTACGACGACTTCGACTTCTATACTTTATTGCCTGACGTGGCAATGTGCAACTGCGATCGGTTGCAATAAATCTCTATATAAATCTCTCCTTGATTTTATATTGTCTTTCGTTTTTGACGTGTCCATGACAGTGTTAAAGAGATTCTTAAAGACGTTCTTCTCAATGTGCATGACATCCAGGTTGTGTCGGTTTAACAACTTGTTCCAATATGGCAACTCCCAAAAGAGGCTTCTCTTCACCCAATTATGAGTGATTCTGAAGCCGGTAATTTTTCTATTGATCAATCGAAACGGGGAGCCATCGTAAACAGTTGGATGATGACGAACCTGCTCCCATATTTATTCACCGGTTAACTCGGGTGGTGGACCGGCTAACACCCTAGATCTGTCCAAAAATCCTGTTCGATCACGTCGAAAGGGGCGTGCACTAGGTAACCATCTCCGATGATAGTCAAACCAACAAGATTTACCTCCATTTTTTAACTAAAATGAATCGACTGTACCCATGCAGTACGGGCAGGCTAGCTTGTCGTGCGTGCTCCAACCCGACAACATTGCGTAGGCAGGGAAGTCGCTGACGATCCATAGAAGTATAACCCTAATCTCAAAATTAATCTTACGAAAAGCATCATACGTAAGAGCGCCCACTGTATAAAACATCTTGAGATCATCTATTAGCGGCCTAAGAAACACATCCAAATTCTGACTAGTGCTCTTTCTACCAGGAATGACCAATGCAAGTTTAACATATGAATCTTTCAAACTCAACGAAGGAGGTAAATTGTAGATGGTAAGAAACACTGGCAATAGTGAATACAGATTCGAATTTGAATTATTCGGGTTGAAACCGTCGGTGCATAAGCCAAGACGCACATTCCGGACCTCAGAAGCGAAGTCAGGATGTACCATGTCGAAATGCTTCCAAGCCGCACCATCACTTGGATGTACCATTACACCCGGTTCTGTCTGATGATCCTTGTGCCAAGTCATCTCTTTAGACGTCTTCTTTGACATATACAATATTTGAAGTCTAGGAACAATAGGCAAGTACGTCAACACCAAGTTTGGGATCTTGCTTCACCCACTAGTCTTGTAACGACTTTCATTGCAATACCGACAATGGGTCAACTCAGAATCATGCTTATAAAATAGCATGCAATGGTTTTTGCAAGCGTTAATCTTTACTTTCGGTAGAGCAAGCTTTTTCAAACTATTCTTCGTCTCGTAGAAGTTACCGGGTAGTTTGTCACCCTCGGGTAGCATATCTTTAATTATAGGAACAACTCAATTATAAGTCGTCTCGGGTACATTACATTTTGCCTTCCAATTCAACAATCTCGTCGCAGCTCCTAATTTCGAGTAATTTGGACACCCGTCCCATAATGGCTCGTCAGCAACTTGTAACATGTCATAAAATCCTTGGGCAGAAAGATTAGGGTTTTCTTCTTCCCATGTCATGCCATCATGTATCATGTGATCGTTCACCATTTCAACATACCCTTCATTATGATCTACTACCGGAGTAGAAAAGTGACCCACGCCTTAATGCCCTTCATTATGGTAATAGGTTTCACCATGTGCCCACCATGTGCCCACCATGTGGTATAATCAAGCATGAAACCGTGCTTCATCAAATGCAACCTCATGTCATCCCTTTCTTTATAGTGTAAGTTTTGACACTTCTTACAAGGGCATCTGATACAAAACACTATCCAATCACGTGTAGGTTTATTTTCAACAGTCCCTTCATTGGCATAGGCATAGTCCAAAAAACTATCCATTGAAACAATATAGTCGACGCTAAGAAACCCCCGACTGTCGTTCTTTCTATACATCCATCCTCTATCTGTCGACATATTCAACTTAACTACAACAAAGAAAGAAATAGTTAGTCGACATAATCAAGATAGAGGTGGTGTACTGGTTTGACTATTTAAAAGTCAAACCGTAGGTGTCAATGAAGTTAGAAGTATATTGAACACTACATGTAATGGTTTACCTACTTGAAAGTCAAACCGTAGGTTTAGAGGAGCTTTGGATGACTTTAAAACTCTAAGTGTAATGGTTTGACTATTCGAAAGTCAAAACCGTAGGTTATAATCAAAGAAAGGTGTTTTGGAAAGTTTAAAACCCTACGTGTAATGGTTTGACTATTTAAAAGTCAAACCGTAGGTGTCAATGAAGTTAGAAGGCTATTGAATGACTTCAACATATGTTTTTTAAAATTTTGGCGGCATAACGACTATAAAATGAATAAATCCGTAAATCAACCTAATGTTTGCCCAACAATTGGCAACCCAACTAAAATAAATAAATAAAATCAAACATAATGTTTGCCCAACAATTGGCAACCTAACTAAATAATATCACAAGTTTATCAAATCATCATCAACCTAATGTTTGCCCAACAATTGACAACCCAACTAAAATAAATAAATAAAATCAAGCATAATGTTTGCCAAACACTTGGCAACCCAACTAAATAATACCACAAGTTTATCAAATCATCATCAACCTAATGTTTGTCTAACAATTGGCAACCCAACTAAAATAAATAAATAAAATCAAGCATAATGTTTGTCCAACAATTGGCAACCCAACTAAATAATATCACAAATTTATCAAATCATCATCAAGTTTATCATAAACGATATCACACCTTGATATGTGCTAACTTTGGTCACTTAAGATGCATTACTTTTGTTTCTATTTAATATTCAAAACATGTATAGACTTATGATCTATTAAAATGTTGCCTTAAATCAATAAGCATGTGGCAGTAGCTAAATGATACAGTTGGAAAATACTATACATAGATACATAAACCCTAACCCACATATTCATAGATTTCATACATGATCTTCTCCTTATCATATTCATAGATTTCATACATAAATTCTTACATTCTACAACACATTTTATATGTGGTATAAATGATCTTCTGCTTATCATATTCATAGGTTATATATGCAATTTGATTAAAATTCCAAGCATGAAGACTTACATATCGATTGAGCAAATCATTGTGGCAAAAAAAGGTGAACCCGTTTAACTCAAGCGTAACAACAACCCCTTTGGATCAAACAAGACCTGCAGTTGGGAGACACAAACATATACGAATCAAAATCCGACAATGGCAATCTGAAATAAGCCCTAAAAACCAAAAAACCAACACATTGACAACCCAAAAAACAAGGCCAATTTTGATCCCCCAACAACTTCTAAACAACCTCTTTTTTATGTGTTTGATATTTGCCAAAACAACCCCAAAATCGACACACACACACACACACAAACAGTAGGATCGAATATGTTCAAAACACACACCCACAGATTCCTTAACACACACAACAATCATCGACTAACATTTTGAAAATTGAAAATTTTGAAACTAAATAGTTCTTCTATATGTATAGTGAACCCCCAACAACTTCTAAACACACACAAACACATTCCTTAACACACACACACACACATTCCAACAGATTGTACTAACATTTTGAAAATTCAAATTACACAGATTCATTAACAGTAGGGTAACGTTTGTACTAACCTGTGGTGACAGTGGAGGAGGTCACGGTGGCACAAAGGTTGTGGAGGACTCGTGAAGGAGAGGGCAGTGAGTGAGGGAAATCGAGAGGAGAGGGCAGTGAGTGAGGGAAATCGAGAGGAGAGGGCAGTGAGTGAGTGGTGATCACCGGCGTTCGAGAAATGAGGGATGGAGATTGCCGGAGACGAGGGCTGTGAGTGGTGGTTGCCAAAGTGGAGCACCGACGTTCGCGAGAGAGAGGGATGAGAGGTCGATGAGAGATCGTCGGAGAAATTTCGATCCTACTATTTGTGTTAGAAATTTCGATGAGAGGTCGATTAGGGCTTTATGGCTGCTATTTTTTTTAGAAATTTCGGAATATCACCGACGGATTTACGACGGAATATTCGTCGGTACTTACCGAAGGAAATAATCCGTCGGTAATTACCGATGGATGACCGATGGAAATAATCCATCGGTAATTACCGACGGATTTCCCTTTTTTAAAATTAAAATAAATTTACATTTAATTTATTAATAATTATTAAATTATATTGTTTTTAAAATTATTAAATAAATTATTATATATTATTTAATATTAAAATTATTAAATAAATTATTAATTTATCAAATTATATTTAAATTGACTAAAATACCCCTGAAGTAACTGGACTTAACGGAAACAGTTAACGACCGCTATATTTTCTCGTTAATTCCAGTTAGATCAGGACCAAAAGTGTTATACACACATACATACATCTATAGACATACATACATACATATATAGACATACATACATACATACATACATACATACATACATACATACATACATACATACATACATACATACATACATACATACATACATACATATATAGACATGTACATGACATACACACATTTATATGCATACGACATATACATATACATACAAGCAATAAATATGTATATAATACACCTATAAACATACATACATACACATGCTATACATATGCATAGTATACGACATATAAATAAACAGGATATACATATACATGCATGCATCTATAGACATAGATACATATATACGTACATACATACATACATACATACATACATACATACATACATACATACATACATACATACATACATAGACTTGATATAGACATATCTATATACATACAAGCAATACATATGTATACAATACATCTATAGACATACATATATACATACACACATATATAGACATGATATAGACGTATGTGCTCTATACATACAAGCAATACGTATGTATACAATACATCTATATACATACATACATACATACATACGTATACACATACATAGACATGATCTATAGACATATACACACATATATACATAGTTAGACATGATATAGACATATTTGTTATATACATACAAACAATACATATGTATATAATACATGATTTAGACATACACACACACACACACTTACGACATACACGTATACATGATATACATATATATGTACTATATACATACAAGCATACACATACATACATACATACATGCATGCATGCATGCATGCATGCATGCATGCATGCATGCATACATACATACATACATACATAATGATCTTGGGAAAAAAATTAGTTTCCGACGGATTACATACGGATTTCCTAAAGGCCGTCGGAAATCCCTCAGTAATTTGCGACGAATTACCGACGGATTGCAAAAAAAATAATTATTAATTTAATTATTAAGTTTACCGACGGATTGCAATATTAAAAAAAATCAAAAATAAAATAATTTCCTGTCTGTCGGTGATCCGTCGGAAATGATTATATTTACCGACGAATAGTGCATCCGTCACTAATATCTTATTTCTGTCGGAAATTTCCGACAGCTTGGGGCTGTCGGTAATATTTGGTCGGTATTAAGCATTTTCTTAGTAGTGATGGAAACATTAAATGGATGGAATCTTGCTAATCGAGACGTGAAAAACAAATCCCAATAATGCCCCCATTTGAGAAGTCACGTATATAAAGCAACTTCAAGCTAATATGAGTTATTATTGATTGAAATTTAGTTAGCATGGTTAGTATCAATGGGGTGGTTAGCAAATGAATGAGACTCTTATCTTATATACATTTCATGATAATATTAGATTAATAACACTTATCAAGTAACAAATGATGAGTATATACTTGCCACCAACGGATCTTTATTACTTTTGCATATATATATAAAATATATATATAAAATATATATATAGTTGGATGTTTAAAGGAGAACAATAACCAAATAAAAAAAACACAAAGGTTAAATCACGTGCAAAATCACATGTGATTTCACACTAATGAAAAACGCAAATGTGTACGAGCGACGTGTCACCCGACCTCAATCGCGATCAAAGGTGAGTGAATCACATGTGATTTTTAATGTAAAATCACGTATGATTCACCAGAGTATGTATTATAAAATATTCAAAGCATTTTAATAGTTGTGATTCTTTGTGGAAGAGTCTACAAATTGACCTTTTCTATGTAGATTTGTCAATTTATTTGACCTACTTGTCCTATGTGCTTATTCCAATCATTTCAAAACATTTATTCTATCATCTTATCCAAAAAAAAATTGTTTTTGAAGCGTGGATGATGAGAAGACACGTTTTATGTGTTTTTGTTCGGGTTATTCGGGTTTTGCAAAAACATCTTGTTTTCGGTTCGGATGCGGATTTGGATTTCGTACTATTCGGGTTTTGCACACCCCTAGCTTGGAGGCGTGGATGATGAGAAGACATGTTTTATGTTTTTGTTTTAAACAAATGGTATATTAGTCAAAATATTGTTGTTCTAGTTAGTTCCAAGGGGTTGGAGTGGGACAAGTGTGTCCCATGCTTGTTCCACTCAGTTCTAGCGTGTCCCACATATGGTCACGTCAAACACGGGACAAACCTGTTCTGTTCTGTCCTGTTCCACTATGTTTTGCATACCAAGCGCACCCTTAGTGATCATCCGAAAATTTATTCAAAGAGTTTTTCCCTTAGATTGGTTTTTTCTCAAGTGTCAATTGTTTGGTATGATTCATTGATCACTCGCATTCTTTTCACGTACAATACGATTACCTTGATATATATATATATATATATATATATATATATATATATATATATATATATATATATATATATATATATATATATATATATATATATAGGGGACGTATCTTTTGCAAAACCAGTCAGATTGTGCAAACTTCGTGAACGAATCTTAGCCGTTCATCAAGTCTAATGAATATATGATTTTATTGTGTTTCCTAATTTAAAAGCATGATTATAATGAATAAACTTAACATTTCCTAATTTAAAATCATGATTATAATGAATAAACTTAACATTTTCCATATATATCACAATCATTATTAATGAATCATAATCATTATCCATAAATATATCTATTGTTTACTAAAATAATGGTTTGCATAGTTTGTACAAATTGCTTGTTTTGCAAAAGAATCGCACCATATATATATATATATATATATATATATATAGACATATTGAAACGAGAAACTAAACATTTTGCGAGAAGACGATAACTGTGATATCATATATGATACACAAGCTTAATCATATATGATTAAACACATGTTACATTGGTAATACATAGATGTTTAATCATATATGATTATACACATCTATAGGCCATGTAATCATATATGATATCTCACTTCTCGTTTTCTTGTAAAATATTTAATTTCTCTCATGATCCTTCATCTCTCTCTCTCTCTCTCTCTCTCTCTCTCTATATATATATATATATATATATATATATATAGGGTTGGGTTCACGTAAGACCATCATGTTTTCGTGAGACCCGTGAGACCACGATTTTACACTTGAAACTTTACAGCAAAATACTATGAAGGTAAAGAAAAATCTGATCCTTCACAGTGTTTTGCTGTGAAGTTTTAACTGTAAAAACGTGGTCTCACGGATCTTATGAAAACAGGTTGGTCTCACGTGATCAAGTCTATATATATTTATATATATGTTTAAAATGATGTCATATTGTATTAATTATCTTTCTCCACTCATGTTATGTATTTGAATAATAACGGCCTATGATTTATGTATTCACATATTAGTTACTTTATTTTAGTTTAACAGGTTAACTTACTACAAAACAAATCACTACTCACAAAAATCACCCATGAAAACTTCCGTCGTTAATTACTAACGGATCATCCACAAAATACCAATGGTTCGAGTGATCATCCATACATCACCCACAAAATCCCTCAGTAATATGTCATTAATTTGAATTTCTCTTAAACAATTTAATTACCCACCAATTTTCGTGATCGTTTGTGACGAATCACATCTTTAACAATAAATTTCCCATGAAAAATTTCGTAAATAAAAGTCTTTCATCTACTAGTGACTAACATAAATGGTTGATGGGGAGAGGGAGGGAAGGACAACATGAAGAAAATCTGATGGAGGCATATGTAACAAAGCAACCATTATAGATAATATGTGTTATATAACTTAATTATGTAAAAAAAGTAATTGATATGATTATAAAATTTTGATTACATAATTGATATCTGTTTTTATGATTGCATGAAAAGTTTGATATATTTATCATTTTCTCTATTTTAGCTTGATTAATTAAATTACATAAATTAATTAATAAACGCATTTATTACAAGTCAAATATATAAATATGATTGACAACAACAAAATAAAGAATATTTCTTATAAAAAATTAATTGTATCTACAATTAATATTACTTGGTCTATAACATTCTTTTGGATATGTCATCAAATTTGTAACATCTTTTTCTTTGAGAAACTATATATTATAATTACGTGTTTAGCTATCAATAATATTACCACCATGACAATGAAATTGATTTTTATTGATATGGGGCCTTAAGGTCCTTTATTAAAATGTATTTTAAATACTTTAAGATATTTATTATTTACAATTTTAAATAAGGAAATTCAACGTATTAATTAAGATCAGTATTATCATGACTTTAGCTTCAAATTTTGGTTAAAAGAGAACTCTTGTTACAATTTTCTTGATATTATTTTCAATACTGTTGGCTGGAATTATGTGGTCCTAACGATGGTATGGTAGTTGTCACAAGCTGTTTGGACCGCAATTTTTCAAAGCTTCACTAACCTTTACTCATCTCATAAACACAACAAACTCCACTTTGATTCTTTTGTTATAAATGAGCAAGAAAGTAGATCAGTTTCTTATCAATGGTTTCGCATATCATAACCTCTCTCTCTCTCTCTCTCACACACACACACACACACACACACTCCCTCTCTCTCACTCTACATATATATATATATATATATATATGTGTGTGTGTGTGTTGTGTAAATGTATCATATGAAGTGTGAAAGAAATGGTAGGTGGTTGCAGAGATGGGGTGTGGGATCAAGAAGGTGGGTGGAGCAAGATGGAGAAGCAGGGCACGTGTATTACTAACTCATGATCACATCATCATGCAAATGTTGTGGACTGGACCACAAGGGTAAGGGCTCTGTTCCGATGGTTCAAACCCTGGGTAAGTGATCTCGAGCCCAGGGTTCCATCGGGTTCAGTAAATGAGTTGGTGCTTCATGTGCCCATCTTCCCCATCATGACCATCCATACCTTAAATTTCTGAAGATGCTACAGTTTCATCAATACTGTAAATGATGGAGAACAACCGTACGGATATCATGCTTCATTCCTTCAGGTGACGAGTTAATTAAACTCCAAAAATAAATTTAAAAACAACCAGTTGAAAGTGTGTGTGTGTATATATGATTATAAATTGCTTTTTAATCATTATATTAATTCTGAAAAAAAAAATTACTAACTCCGACAGTTTTATCATCAATAAACCCATCATTAAAAACTAATCTATATATTGTAAATTAAATGTAGGGAAACCAATTTTTAGTTGTTTCATTAACTTAATTTCTTTCTCTTCTAAATGCTATGGAGTGTATCAGTGCAACAGTGTAACCTTTCTGTCGCAAATTTCAACATAAATTAAACAGATTTATTTATTTACTTTATTTTTTTTGGTAATTGAGCTTGTTTTTCTAGCCTAATTACTTTCTTAAGCGGGGGTCATTAATAATATAATTTATTTAATTACTTTCTAAATTTAGTGTTTTTAATCGAACATACATGATCTTTTAGCCTAATTCTTTCACCGAAGATTTTTTCACAATTATTTTTGAAATTTCTCATATAAGTTTGATCCTTTTTTGTGGAGCCTAATTAATTCCGTGTTAGGAAGAAGTAAAACGAATTCCATAAGAAGATATTAATACATAAACTGATTAAAATGCAATTCAATTGCATCCTCATCTCTGTATCCAAAAAAAAAACGTCCTCCTGTTTTCCGAACATCGTGAAATATTGTTTGCACTAAAGAGGCCAGTACTGTGAATCGCTTACTCACAAAGCTCGTATAATGTGGGAAGTTCCTTACGGAAAGATTGATGCTTCAGTTACGAAGATATATGTTTTACCTAACAAGGGTATTCTGATGGGGTGAACAACGAAGTAGGAGGATGTATTCCGTCTAATGTTCATCTAAATAGAATACTATGGTGAATATATATTATCGTGATGAGTTCCTACTGTGAATTAGTGGGTTGAAGTTATGGATTGGGTTCGGTGAGAAGTTGAGGTTAACGTGAGAAGCGTGAGGAGTGGTTATCAACCGTTGGATGAGAAATGGATGCACATTAGGATGAGATGCACCAAATCAATTCCTTTCTAAGCCGCAATTCATGGGAGGAATTTGATTAAAAGTGATCAACGATTTAGATCAACTTTTCACGTTTCTCACGTTAACCTCAACTTCTCACACGATCATTCGCTTGAAGTTATGATAAAAATTAGCATATGTAGAAATTCATACTTGATATGTGAGATTTGTGAAACCCTATCAAATTACTTTTTAAATGAGCCCTTTATAAGAGAAAGAAGGTTACAACATATAGTAAGGTTCCAACGATATGATAAAGAGAATTTGCCTCTTCCTAATAATGAATTAAGCGGAAGGGAGAAGGTCTAGTTCCATAGAGATTTCGTCTATTAAGAAAATTTGGGAATCAATAAACTGGAGATTGAATATAACGATAATGACACATTCAATATCTCATGTTCAATCTCGACATCCAATACAAAATGACTAAACATGTGGTAGCCCTTCATCTGAAAATTGAATATAACGATAATGACACATTCAATATTCAATATCTCATGTTCAATCTCGCACTCATCTCTCTCACCCATGAGATTGTGCTCCCTAGAGTTTGAGTCAACTCTTTGTTAAGTTTGGAACTACTAAAACTTTGAAGCATCTTGTATCCCCGACGTGTATTATATGGATTATTGTAACACCCGCATTCTCAGTAAGAACTCATTTTATGAATTACACCTTCCGACGCTTATATCTTCATAAATGGCCTAGTCTTAGCCATATTTTAATACTTGGGATCACTCTTGGGATTTATTGTATTTCATGCCTTGGGAACAAGTGAAATCGAGATCCAAGAGTGGGCTCGGAATGGTACCGACGACAATGACCAACGATTGTGACGTGTGTCATTTTCGCTTGGCAAAGTCGCCAAGAGCAAACAGAAGGTGGGGTGTTCCTGCGACATTGACCAGCGACTATGACATGTGTCACTCTAGCATGGCAATGTCGCCATGGAGAAACAGAGAGGCCTTAGGAGCGGGGGACTGTGACCAAGCGACTATGATAGGGTCATAGTCGTGAGGCAATGTCGCAGACGGCTTCCAGGCCCTTAAATGCTCACCCACCCGTTTTTACTTCATTTTGTGTTTTTGGGAGCTTCTTGAATGTGATTTTAGAAGGTCAAAAAGGTAGGGTTTCATCTTCCCTCATTGAATGCTCATAGAATAGATACTAATTTGTAATTTATGGGTTTGATTTAGGTTGGTGGTTGTGATTAGGAGTCTTGTGCTTGAAGTTCAAGTGTCACCATCTAGAGTTTCTATAAACTCAACAAGGTGAGTTTTCTACCTTTGCTTTACATAACTACTAAGGTTTACATGCTACTACTCTTATCTATGTCTTCTAATCACGTATGTGGGTTTTGTTGTGTTTGACCTAAATATGGGTTTTGGAGAAATTAGGGTTTTGAAACCTAAGTAAGAAAGTTGAAAAATGTATTTTAAACTATGAATAATGGTTCTTTATGAGCTCTTACTTACTTGGTGACTAACCCTTGCTTAATGGGATTCTGACATCCCAAGATGAAATTAGGTTTTTTGTGAAATCCAAATATTTTTTAATTTGTTGGGATTGTTGTAAACTAGAATGGGATTTATAACCTTCTAATGAAGAGTTTGATACAATATCATCATCTCAAAGTTGGGGAGTCAAGACTCCGTTTTGGTACACTTTATATCTATGAATTAGTTTTATCCTATTACACTTGATCAATTGTGAAGGTATTTAAATATTTTGATATTTGGTTTAAGTGCAATGGATCCATAGGCACGGTGTTCCTATGTCCCGTTTTGGACATTAGGTTCACCACTTTGGCACATAATAGGCATTGGATCACCATGGTAAGTAAGGTGTGGGCCTATATGGTTGGGCAGTGTCCCATGGGCAGTAAGATGTAATTCCCTTGTGCTTGAGTTCCCGTTTTGGAGCTCTCAAGAATAGACCTAGAGGGGTTGACTTGATGTTTTCGAGCAATAGACTTAGAGGAGTTGAGCTCATTATGTGATTGGTGTTATTTGTACCATGTTTGATCACTAATGGTTTATTTGATTGATTGGCTTAGCTCATGGCTATATCTTCCGTGCGACTTCAAAGGGTTTAGTACTTCTATTTTAATTGGCTTGTTCTCACTAGGCTTTAGCCTAACACTTGTTCTTTGGTTGTCATGTCGACAGGTAATCTTAGCGGTGGGGCTCGTCGGGATTGAGTGGATGACCATGGGGTCGAGAGCGGTCTTTTTGAAGATATGTTGACCAATACAGAGATTATAGAGAACACACTTTTTAGAAGGATAACGACACCCGATCTTAATGTTTATTGACCAATTTAGATTATTAGGTTGTCGTATTATTCTTCATTATTTTTGGGTTGTAATGTCAAACCTTATTCCCCGTTTTGGGATGATACACTTGGGTTGATTTGTCATGTCCAAATTATTCAGGTTAATTGATCCACTATGCTAGGGTGGATAGGTTTCTCCTTTTATAGACGTTATATTGTCGAAATTTCGAATTTTATTTCACTCTAAATTTTAGGATGTTACAATTATGGTTGTTACATTTTATTTTGTTGCATTTGTTGCCCGGTAACCCAATGGTGTAGAAAGTCTTCATTTGTAAATTGGTATTCATAGAGTGTTGAAAGTTATACTTGAATACAATGAGTTTCAATTGTAAATGTAGATGATTCTCCTTGGTGAACAACTTTGAATATACCAATTTTAGAGCTTTTTATTCTATAAAGCTAGTAAGCTTTCAACCTTCTTGCAATGTGAAAATAAAAAGTATTGTCACTACTACAAAAATGTTCATTGCATCTTGCAAATTTTACCTAGAAAATAAGAAAACCAGGACTAAAACATGCATGTGTCCATGTTAAAAAAATGGTACCCGGTTTATTTAAAACTATCATGTGGTAAAATAGTCGTGAGTTTTTGTGAAATAATATTACCCAAGTGATCGTAAAGAACCGTGTACCACTTGTGGATGTAATATGACGATTATTATCCTATTTGGTTGGCAAAGGAGAGCCGGGTAAGATTATGAGTAAACTTTGCAGCACCAAATATGATTGGCAACTTGCTAACATGGTACTATGACAACTCATTGAACGGACACATGTGCTATTAATATTATCCATGTTATAAAGAATTTGGCACCATCATGAAGGTAATTTGAGAGTTATTTTTCCTACCATGTTGGCAAAATAGAACATAGTAAGATTATGAATTTTTTACTCGATTCTATATATCTACGTGTTAAAAGTATTTAATATTCAATCTTGAATCTGTTAAATGTTTCCTTTATCTAGTGGGAGATTATATCTGTTTCAGGGGTGATTGAGTCATTTACTGAATCTGAAAGGTTGATGTAGAACTTGTAGGATCGTGAGGGAATATAGGGATTTTTTCTTCACTTTTTGGGATACTTAGAGGTTACCGAACCAATGTTGAGGATTCCTAGGGGAGCAGAGCGTAACTTAAAAAATATATAAGGCTTTTCTAGTTATTTTGCAAGATATCTTTCCACTTTTATTTTCTCTTAATGTATATACAATTTCTCTCAATGTATTAGAATTTCTCTCTATTTATTAGAGTTTTTAATCTGACTAGGGTTTGTTGATTTAGAGTTTGTGATCTTATACAATCTTTTATATAGTGAGAGCTTGAGTTTATTTTTTCATGATTTAAAACACTATGTAACTAAAAATATCATTCATGCACTAATATGTTTCCTTGTTATTATATAACAACAGGGTAAAATGTTACTAAGAAAAAACTATTAAATAAGTACCCTGCGTAATTAACCATGTATGTTGGACCGATATGCCTTTCTATATCTTTATCTTCAAAATCACTAATTAAGCGCCAACTCCCTAGTTACTGGACCAAACCCTATTAAATCATTGCTTTCTCTTCCTTTGCTCTTCCTTCTCTTTTTCATCCATCTCATGTTTTTCGCATGTGTTAAAAGGTAAAATTAAATCTGACCAATCTTGTCATCCTATTAATTTATTCTGTTTGTTGTGGAATTTATAGAAGTTCGGGGGATGGATTATACATCTGCTTAAACATGAAGGTCAAGTGGACTGCGCCTCACATATGTAGATCGTCCAAGGGTAGCGGAGCAATTAAACTGAAGTTGGGAAGGACCGAAGTGCAATTTCTAGAAATATATAAACAACGTGTTTATTGTTATTTCAACTCATTAGCTCATTTTTACTTTTCAAACGATTTAGTTTTCTTTCCAGTCTCTCTCTAGAATTAGGGTTTCATGTTTACACCTTCAAACCTTTTGAAGGTGTTTAGATAGGATTAATATTGTAATAGTTGTAATCTGTTGATATTATAGTTTTCTAGATGGTATTAGAGCCATGGAAGCATGTTCATCGGTTCTGAAATCCTCTTCGCCGACAACAAGTAGCAACTCCTATCCCTATCCTTTTTTTAAACCTTGAGACAACTCTATGAGATGTTTCTAGTGTTCTTTGCCTAGTTCTCATAATTTCACTTTTCAAAACCTTTTGTCTTCGTTTTTCTCTTCCTTTAGTTTTACTTAAGAAAATTTTCATTACGACTCTTGAACTCTTGGTTCTCGTCTCTGTAGATCTGATCCAGAGTATCACTACTCCATATTTTGTGTTTTCTCACTTCATTAGAGTTAGACCTGACCTTCTTGGGTATGATTTACTCGAACCTTGTTTTTTTGCTGCATCTCTTTTTCTCCTTGAATCATATTTGTTATAGAACTCGGTCAAGGCGTTGTTTCTGAGAATATTCAAGAGGTTGAAATTACAGCCACTCCTTTCTATTTCTATGTGTTTTACTTTTACTGCAGAGCCATTCTCATGACGTGAATAAGGATTTGATCCTCTTCTGATCTTATCTTTTTTTTGATTCACTAAAGAACTTGTCCTCTCGTTTGAGTTTCATTTTATTTCTGCTAAGTAAAACATTAGATCTGGTTGTTCTATTTGACTTCATCTATTGCGGTTACGTACCCTTGTAGGTTTTTTTCTTTCTGATTACTCTTTTCCATTTCTCCTCTCTCATCCTGAATCAAATTTGTTGTAGATCTAGGTTCAAGGTGCCTTTGAGGACTGTCAAGATAGTCAGATCATCGTTTTCCTTCGTATTTTCTTGTGAGATCATTTGTTAAGCCTAGATACTTCGTGTCTAAACCTTTTTTCTAACCTTATCTCTATCGTTTTCTGTTTACTGTAAGATCCCGTTTTACATCTCAATTTGGTTATGGTATGTATTTCATTTCTTTTGAATCGTGGGCAACTATTTGTTGTAGTTGACCCTTCCCAAAGGTGGTTCACCGCCTTGTGATTGATTAACGAAACGTGATCAACAAATGAGTAATTATACACACACATACACACTAATTTTGGTTTATTGAATCAATTGTTTGAACCTTTTGACGTTTTATTAAAATGTGTCTCGTATGGAATTGTTTATGAAACTTGTGAAGTATATTGACCTTGATTTTTATGAACGCCATTCGGGTAAGTGATATATGTTTAGTTTTTGTTGTTTTTAGAAAAACCCAATTAATGGGCACATTATTTGGGATGCCTTCTATGGCAGCTTTGTAGTCATTGCGTCCTGCAAGTGGACTCGGTCCACCAGGGTTAGGCCTAATAGTGGCTTACGTGAACCCACTCTAGGGACTAGGCCGACTTTGTTGGATCTAGGGCGGATGAATCGATCCTTGAACTTTCACCCACATAATATGTGACCATTGTTAAATTCACGGGGGATTCGGGTGTGTGTGCCCGCACGCCGACCCAATAGGTCGTGTGGTTTGTCCACCCCACGAACACAACAGGAATTGATGGACTTTATTGATATTACGTTTTCAAGTTAAAGTATGAACCGTTCTTGAGATTATTATTTTTGAATATTACTGAACGTCTCTTTTGAATTTAAGGAACCTTGAACTTGTGTTTCATGAATTTTCTTCAATTGAATTTTTAAGTCTTCCGATTTGTTATCGATATGTTTATTGTTATTTCCGAATTTATATTATAATCCATTCACTGAGCCCTGTGCTCAGTCGTGTTTTTGTTTCTTGACACGACAGGTACGAAGTGACGTTTACGGGGACGGGACTTGAGATCGAGCGTGAAATTTTGGATTTCTTAGACTCACCTTATCATATAACGTTCTAAGTTTATAAACACTTTTTGAAGTGTGATATTTTGGATTGTAATATATGTTTAGAGTTTATTAATTGCTCTGAATTAGTTGTGTATTTATGTTAAGTCCCGTTCGTGACATCACCCGTTTCGAACCACAGGGACGGGGGATGTTACAAATTTGGTATTAGAACATAGGTATCGACTTGCAGATTAACAAAGTTTGACCTGTGAGGATTGGGTAGACATTAGAATGGGTAGACTAGAATTTAATTCTATTTGTTGATTTTCAATCCGTAACTGCTTTGAATTCTGATCTTGATGTTGTTCTATGTTAGAATGTCGAGACGTGGTCGCCCACGCAAATCCAGATCTCAACCTGAGGGTAATCCAAACCCCAACCTAGTAGAGAGTACATGTGATCCTAGTATTGCTGATGTGGTCTAGCAGACCATGTCAAGTATATGCTTACATACCTTGAGTATGCCATGTTAACGTAATTGATTTATCTGTTTATGCCTTATTTGATACCGGAGTGACAAACTCTATTATTTCTTAACAATTAGAATCCCGGTTAAAACCTTATGAACAAACCACTGAATTTCCAGTAGTGATATCTACCCCTATGGGTGGTGCAATCTGTGTGTTAACTCGATTTTTTGAACTGTCTGTTATTTATTGGAGACTGCATACAGGAGGTCACTCTACTTCTAATTCATAAGTCTCACTTTCAATTAATATTGGGTATGGACTGGTTGTCACCCCACCGTGCAACTCTAGACTATAACGCCAAACAAATATTTTTTTGGGATATTGACGAACTAGAGGCAATCTTCCAAGGAGGTACTCCAAAAGAAGATGTTAGCGCTTTAGCCTCCATTACTGTGAAACAGTATACTTGGCAGAGCAACGAAGGTTTTCTAGTGACTTTACAAGATCCCGAACAGGTATTCCTTACTTCTGTACCCATACCTATTTTTTCCGAATATCTTGATGTGTTTCTCGATGATCTACCGGGTATACCATCAGTTCGGGAAGTCAAATTTACCATCGATCTAGTCCCGGGAGTTTCTCTTTTTTCCAAGGCTCCCTACCGAATGGCTCCAACTGAAATGAAGGAACTGAAAACTCAACTCGATGATCTATTGAAGAAAGGTTTCATTCGACCCAGTGTCTCACCCTGGGGACCTCTGGTTCTCTTTGTCAAAAAGAAAGACGGTACGATGCGTCTTTGTGTTGATTACCGGGAGCTTAATAAAGTAACAATCTGTAACAAGTATCCGTTGCCGAGAATTGATGATCTATTCGAACAATTACAAGGGTCACGGTACTTTTCCAAAATTGATCTTTGGTCCGGGTACCATCAACTTCGTATTCGAGATTGTGATATTCCGAAGACCGCGTTCAGAACTCGCTATGGGCATTACAAATTTTTAGTAATGCCTTTCGGGCTAACTAATGCTCCAACGGTCTTTATGGATCTTATGAATTGGGGTGTCAAGAATTATCTCGACGACTTTGTTATCGTGTTTATCGATGACATATTGATATACTCAAAGTCAAGATAGCAACATGATCAACATCTTCACATCATTTTGGAAACTCTTCGAACGAAAAAAGTTATATGTAAAACGTTCCAAATGTCAATTATGGATTGATCAAATGTATTTTCTCGGACACGTAATCTCTGCGGAATGTGTCAAAGTTGATCCAACGAAAATTGAAACTGTCACTACATCGCCTCGACCTACGAATGTATCTGAAGTTCGTGGTTTTCTGGGTCTGGCTAGTTATTATTGACGATTCGTTGAAGGATTCTCTAAAATATCTCTACTGTTAACCCGATTACTCTGAAAAGGGGTCAAATTCAACAGGGGTTCCGAACAATAATCTAGTTTCGAGGAACTGATGCATCGATTGGTTATCGCGCCTGTTCTTATATTACCGTCTAGCATCGGCGGTTTACAAGTTTACAGTGATGCTTCAAAGAAAGGTCTCGACTGTGTTCTTCTGCAAAACGGAAGACTAATTGTATATGTGTTACGTCAATTAATGATTTATGAGGTCATTTATCCGACTCACGATCTCGAATTGGCATCGATTATTTTCGCAGTCAAGATTTGGCGTCATTATTTGTACAGTGAGACATGTGAAGTTTTCACCAACCACAAGATCCTTAAATATATATTTACTCTAAAAGAGTTAAATATGTGTCAATGAAGATGACTCGAACTTCTAAAGTATTACGATGTTCAGATACAATCTCATCCGGGTAAGGATAATGTAGTCACCGACGCCTTAAGTGTTAAACCCAGTAATTAGTTGATAATTAACATCACAACATAATAAAGATAAGATATAAAGAAGAATCGATCAATATAGTCATATATCTCTTGTAGCCGTCGAATGCTTAGTGTGTGTGTGTTCTTGGTGTAAAACCAATACCTTGTACGTGTGATTTTCTAATGATTTCCCTTGGGACTAACAAAGAAACTATGCCTTATATTGGTCCACATGACCAAGGCAAGGCCCAACCAAAATACTACTAAAATACTCCCTAGAAAAATATAAACATTTACATTTAAGACCCCTCATAACAATTTAATCTTGAATACAGTTACTGATTCAACAATCTCCCCCTTTGGATTCAAGATAAAAATAAAATTGGCAATTTCTTCTGGTCTTCACATCTCTTGAAAACTGTATCGGATATGACGTTAAAAGTTTCAAATCTTGTAGCTTTACACAGTCTTCACAACTTTAAGGAAACTGATATCTTCCTCTTTCTGCTGAAGTTTAAATGAAGTGTCCTTCTGACGATCATCTTCAGTCAGGCTTTTGATAATTCAGATGGGTTCAGACACTTTATAATATTTGAAAAACTTGAATTCTTCAGCAATCTTCAACAACCTTTCTTTCTTTAACAAACTTAGATTTGACTTTGAAATCCGTGGATATTCTCCCCCTTTTTGATGAGTGGTGAGAATCAGCATCATCAAAACATTTCAAAGCAATCTAGGAATTTTCTCCCCCAAATCAACAATCAAGCGCAGTCTTCATGTATAGCTCCCTCTGTGGAAAGTAAGAGCAATCTCCCCCAGATAGAGAAAGTGTAATTATTTGAATCTTTGCAAATTCAAACAATTGATGAGTGGTAACCCTGAATCAGCAGATGACTCAGTTCAAAGTACCTGTCAGTAACACACAGTTACTGAGTAACACAAAGTTACTATATAAGGAGCTGGTTGTTATGTAGGCTCCCCAGGACTTCCATTCAATCATCGAATAACACATGGTTATCTATGAATGTTCTGACAGAAAACAGATTTATGTGTGCTCGTGCATGTGTATGAAAGAATTAGCACAATGAGTGTGTTTCATAAGGCTCAAAGTATGTAAACTTGTTGAGACAGCAACAAATTATACAAAGATTCAATGTGCATGAGAAAGGGTCAAAGGTGGGGCAACGTTCCTTCTTGTTCAATATCCGAGTTATCCAAGTGATAATCGGATAGAGTATGTGCTGCTTCCCCGTTCAAATATGAAACATCTTCTTGTTGAGAAGAAGATGAGTAGTTGGTGTTAGTCCAATTTGAGATCATGATTGGTTTGATTTAGAGATGAACAAGAGATTAAGGGTAGAAATCAGTAGTTTATTCAAAGCAAAATAAAACTATACTAAGAGAGCAATGAACAGTAAGCGGCTACATTGTTAAGGATTGGAATTGCTCAAATGAAAGTTAACCTAAAACTATTACACATGATTCCTATTTAAACCCTCATAACCCTTGTAAACATTATAAGCCCAAACCCAATACAAGGCCCAATACACATTGTAGATTGCTTTATAAAACTTCTAATAAGAACATAAAATATGTTCTAACATTCTCCCCCTAAGTTTTGTAAAGTAATCATAATCTGATCTGATCTGCTCCAGCTTCAACTCTTCTCCCCCTTGATTTCTTTATAAAACTTAGTGTTGCATAAACTTCAAAGCATCCTTAAGCTCCCCCTAGAATGTAGCTCTTATCCTTGAAGTATCAACTGAAATATCAGATCTGATGTAAACAATAATCTCGACTGACTGCACCTAAAGACAACTTTTTCCTGTAGTAAATCCAACACATTCCTTAACGCCTACAAGAATGATATGTGTGGATTATGGAGTGACACCCAAGTGCATCTTCAGTATATGACATCTGATCTGTCTGTTAACCATGAGTTGAAGTAAGAATTCAGCTTAAGAACTTCATCTGATAAGCATACGGGCGGTAGCATCCGGTAGCAACACAACAATGCAAGGGTAGAAGACAAGCAATGTTCAACAACTGATGAAAGGTACTCATTTTCTGAATGATTTCCAGAATACTGAGTCATCAAACCCGAAACTCCTTTCTTCACAAATCAGCTGGATGATTATCGGCTCTCAGGATTCTGAAGCACAACCAAAGTGCAGAACAGTGATTGCAGTCGCTCACACTATTGAGTGATCAAGTCAGAAGAATGATAAAGTGCTCTCAACGGTCTAACAACTGAAGAAGCTTTCCAGACTGATGATTACAGATGCTCAGGCATCTAACTCAATCCAAGTAGAGACCAAATCATCAAATCCAGAATCTGAAAAACTTTGCAGTTCATGAACACTCGTGAAATATAGATCAGTTGCTAAGGATATGTGACCAACCAGCTGTCACATATGCATTCCGCGTATAAAGCTCAGGAACAGGGAAAACTTGTATGAAATAGGGTTCAGAACAGTCAGAAGCTTCAAAATTCACCAAAACATTCGCAAATGATCAAAATTCGCAGATCCCTATAGATATGTAAGCACAATTCGCAAGATGCATTAAGCTTAAAGCACAATTTGCAGCAGACTTTCGCAAGACTCATCTTCACGAAACCTTCAGAATTCGCTAACCATATACTTGCGAATTCTTACCTTAGAACATTTTTCAAATTTTGGAAGCCACTTTTCGCAACATACTACCTGCAAAACTTAGACATTTAGTAACAAGTGGCCTACGAATTCCTTTAGAATTCGCACACAACATGTGCACAGTGACCTGCGAATCCTTCAAATTTCGCAATATGTCACTTGCGAATTCCATACATAACAGAAAATTGTTGCGTCCAATGATCTGCGAAACCTCCATAAAAAACCTTCTTTCTGCGACACCTTCTCTATTTGCGAGTTCTTCACGAGATCTTGCGAAAATTGTGGATCTCGAACTGGTTTTCTGATTTTCTTCAACCAAGCCTTCAATTCTTCGATTTCTGAGCTGCTATTTTATCCACAGGTTCAAAATTAACTAATAAGCACATTTGTAGTTGAATACTTTGTTTAGTTTCGACTCTAAGCCCAAAGTCGATTCAACCACAGTGAAATACAAATTTCGAACAAAATGAACTCAAAATCAATTGATTCGACTTTCTGGATCGAAATTGTTACAAGAAATTGATTCGAAAATGATTTAGAATAACATCTGAATCAATTAAACATCAAAAATCAAACAATTTCACAATAAATCACAAAAATCGATTTTCACAGGACTGTTCCATTCAAACACAATCAGATCTCAGATCGTGCAGAAAAAATGATTTCTGTTAAGCTCTGATACCAATTGTTAGTCCAATTTGAGATCATGATTGGTTTGATTTAGAGATGAACAAGAGATTAAGGGTAGAAATCAGTAGTTTATTCAAAGCAAAATAAAACTATTCTAAGAGAGCAATGAACAGTAAGCGGCTACATTGTTAAGGATTGGAATTGCTCAAATGAAAGTTAACCTAAAACTATTACACATGATTCCTATTTAAACCCTCATAACCCTTGTAAACATTATAAGCCCAAACCCAATACAAGGCCCAATACACATTGTAGATTACTTTATAAAACTTCTAATAAGAACATAAAATATGTTCTAACATTCTCCCCCTAAGTTTTGTAAAGTAATCAAACCCGGAACTCCTTTCTTCACAAATCAGGTGGATGATTATCGGCTCCCAGGATTTTGAAGCACAACCAAAGTGCAGAACAGTGATTGCAGTCGCTCACACTACTGAGTGTTCAAGTCAGAAGAATGATAAAGTGCTCTCAACGGTCTAACAACTGATGAAGCTTTCCAGACTGATGATTGCAGATTCTCAGGCAGCTAACTCAATTCAAGCAGAGACCAAATCCTCAAATCCAGAATCTGAAAAACTCTGCAGATCATGAGCACTCGTGAAATATAGATCAGTTGCTAAGGATATGTGACCAACCAACTGTCACATATGAATTCAGCGTAAAAAGCACAGGAACAGGGCAAACTTGTATGAAATAGGGTTCAGAACAGTCAGAATTCTCAAAAATCACCAAAACTTTTGCAAACAACTGAAATTCGCAGATCCTTATAGATATGTAAGCATAATTCGCAAGATGCATTCAGCTTAAAGCACAATTCGCAGCTGACTTTCGCAAGCCTCATCTTCACGAAACCTTCAGAATTCGCTAAACATATACTTGCGAATTCTTACCTTAGAACATTTTTCAAATTTTGGAAGCCACTTTTTGCAACATACTACCTGCGAAACTTAGACATTTAGTAACAAGTGGCCTGCGAATTCCTTTAGAATTCGCACACAACATGTGCACAGTGACTTGCGAATATTTCAACTTTCGCAATATAGCCACTTGCGAATTCCTCCCTTGTGAAAATTTGTTGTGTCCAATGTTCTCTGAAATTTCTCAAAAATAACTTCTTCTCTCTGCGAAAACTTCAACAGTTGCGAGTTCTTCAATAGATGTTGCGAAAATTGTGGATCTCGAACTGATTTTCTGATTTTCTTCAATCAATCCTTCAATACTTCGATTCTTGAGCTAAAAATTTATCCACAGGCTCGAAAAATACTTTGGAGTACATTTGTAGTTGAATACCAAGTCTAATTTCGACTCTAAGGCTCAAATCGATTCAACAACAATAAAAGATAATTTTCGAACAAAACAAACTCAAAATCGATCGATTCGACTTTCTGGATCGAAATTGTTACAAGCAATTGATTCTATAATGATTAACTATAACTACTGAATCAATTAATCATCAAAGAACAAACAATTTCACAAAAAAACCACATAAATCGATTTTTTCAGAACTGTTCCATCAAAAACACAACCAGATCTCAGATCGTGTAGAAAAAATGATTTATGTTAAGCTCTGATACCAATTGTTAGTCCAATTTGAGATCATGATTGGTTTGATTTAGATATGAACAAGAGATTAAGGGTAGAAATCAGTAGTTTATTCAAAGCAAAAAAAACTATACTAAGAGAGCAATGAACAGTAAGCGGCTACATTGTTAAGGATTGGAATTGATCAAATGAAAGTTAACCTAAAACTATTACACATGATTCTTATTTATACCCTCATAACCCTTGTAAACATTATAAGCCCAAACCCAATACAAGGCCCAATACACATTGTAGATTACTTTATAAAACTTCTAATAAGAACATAAAATATGTTATAACATTCTCCCCCTAAGTTTTGTAAAGTAATAATTTTTTTGATCGGCTCCAACTTCAACAAATTTCGAACAAAATGAACTCAAAATCAATTGATTCGACTTTCTGGATCGAAATTGTTACAAGCAATTGATTCGAAAATGATTTACAATAACATCTGAATCAATTAAACTTCAAAAATGAAACAATTTCACAATAAATCACAGAAATCGATTTTCACAGGACTGTTCCATTCAAACACAATCAGATCTCAGATCGTACAAAAAAATGATTTCTGTTAAGCTCTGATACCAATTGTTAGTCCAATTTGAGATCATGATTGGTTTGATTTAGAGATGAACAAGAGATTAATGGTAGAAATCAGTAGTTTATTCAAAGCAAAATAAAACTATACTAAGAGAGCAATGAACAATAAGCGACTACATTGTTAAGGATTGGAATTGCTCAAATGAATGTTAACCTAAAACTATTACACATGATTCCTATTTATACCCTGATAACCCTTGTAAACATTATAATCCCAAACCCAATACAAGGCCCAATACACATTGTAGATTACTTTATAAAACTTCTAATAAGAACATAAAATATGTTCTAACAGTTGGTGGGGTTAGAAGCAAGAGGTGGCATGGGATAGTTGCCTGTTTCAATATTGTTCACAAAGGATTGTGAAGCAATAGATTATGTGACTGCCCGACTTAGAGAAGATGTGGTGCAGAGTGTATGGTTCTTTTAATATGATCTCTCACCCTCTTTCTTTTAATGCAATTTAGCTCACCTCTAACCAAACTAGCATTTTCATTGTAGCTCATCATTATCCCCCAACTCTATTTTAATGAACCTTCTCCCCTCAATATCTCAGGATTACTTCCGATGTAGGAAACACTGGTTAGGGTGAATCCATGGAAGTTCTGATAAGCTCACATTGAATCCTGTATTTTCCTAAGCGAACACACTGTTCAACAATCATTTGTACATGAAAGCACAAAAGAGCACAATTACTCATGAAGAATAAAGATTTGGAGAGATCAAAGACGTAAGGTGTTTGACAATACAATTCTCCCCCTCAAACCAAAAGTGGTTGACAATTAAGCTCCTCCCTTTTGGAAGTAAATCTTTGAAGTACGGGTTCTAATCGAATATGATTAGAAGCCATAGATCTTGACATTGAAGATCAAGTCCTAAGCTGTTGTACTTAGAAGTCAATGTTCTTTCTCCCCCTTAAACCTTGGGTGCCTGCAACACAGATTTAGCTTTTGGTACCCACTGGTATTTGGGTCCTGGTTTGTTAGTTGCAGTTCTATTAGGAGAGATAAAATAAGAACAATACCAGTTATTCACACAATCTTTTCTTACAAAATCATTTGTACCACAATAGGAACAACTAATTTTCTTCTGTGCTAACCTGATCAATTGATTGATAGTGTAAACCAGATCAGGTTTGCCAAAAGTTTTACCTTTCGAAGAATAGTTCCTTTTAGCAGTTGAAGTATGCACAAATGATTTTTGTTCCTTCTTCTCCTCAGAGGAACCTTTCACAATCCAAATCCACTTTTCTTTATATTTCTCATTTATTCTTCTCCAGGATCTTTTCTTCTAAGACTTGCTCTTCTTGATGTTACCTGAATCATCAAAATGTTTATCATAGAAAAGATTAGAAGGACGAATCTGATCTTTAGATTTAGAAGTAAGACTATCATCTAAATAAAATAAAGGATTATTAGAAACATTTGAAAAACGTGAACTTGAAGCTGTTTTGAATGAACATTCCAACTCAACTAGATCATCTCTCGGTGATTGAGCAATTGATTCTGGCGTTTTGTGCTCAGTCAACTTCACCTTGAACATGATCTCTTCAAGTTCTTTTATCTTTGAAGACAAACTGTTTCTTTCCTTTGACATCAGATCAAACTTCTTTTGCAGATCAGACTTTGTCTTCTTTTCTTTCAGAATGGTTGATGACAGTTCAGATAACTTTCTTGGCAGCTTAGCAATCTCAGTCTCAAATACTTTCTTTTCTTCAGTAAAATCTTTCTCTAAACTCTTTTTCTCAACTATCTTCTTCTTTTCTTTCTCAAATTTATTTCTTTCAAGAATGATAACTTTCTCGAAATCTGGCACTTGTTGAGAAAGCTTTATGCATTTAAGCTCTAATGATTTCTTCTCTTCAAAAGATTTTCTAGAGAATTCAGAGAACTTCTTAGCAAATTCTTTTCTTTCTTTCTCACTCTTTTCTTAATCTTGGGCTTTTGTGTTGTCTCTGTCTTGAGCTGCTTTTTCTTTCATCATATTAATCTCAACCTCAAGACTGAAGACTTTGTCTTTCAAAGAATTTCTTTCAGCAAATATTTGAGAATTCATTTTTCTTAGCCCTTCACATGTTTCACTTGAGATGTTTGCTTTTCTTCTAAGTTCATCTAGCTCTCTTTGCATTGATTCATTCTTTGACTAGCTTGAGCTAGAATTAAGACTTTCAGATCTCTTCAGCTTTGCTTGTAGATTTGAAATCTCCTTCTCCTTAGATTCAATTATTCCTGCAAAGCCAATTTTGGAATTAGTAATGCATTCTGAGCAAACAAAGTCTTTCTTTAAATCTTTATCATCTTTCAATCTATTAATTTGATCAAGAAGAGATGAGTTCTAAATCTTCAGATCTTTATTCTCAGCTTCCAGTGCTGGAATTTCTGGCATGTACGCTAACGCACAATCTCTGTTTGTTAGCACCAGATTTCCTTTCTCATCTGTGTATGGCATATTAAGCAGATGGATTAGTAAACAAACTTATCTGTACAATTTAAATCAACTAATAAGATCTTTGAATCAAGAAACGGATAAGATCTACACTCAAAAATTTCCAGAAAAATAAATTTCTAAAAATGCTCAAGTGCAGAAATCGCAAACAATAAGAACCACAAAGAGATTCGCAAAAGAAGGAAAACTCTTCAAAATTTGCAAGCAAAAGGAGTAGAAGTCCCAGACAAGTGAAATTCGCAACTTGGTTTTCTGCGAAACTTAGAAATTCGCAATCAACGATCCTGCGAGGCCTTAAGAATTCGCAATGTAGCACCTAGCGAATCCTTTCCTTAGAATTTTTTTACAGAACAAGTTGTCACAGGTAGAATTCGCAGAGTATAGACTTGCGAATTCTATACTTAAAGAAAATTCAAGTTCTAAGTTTCTACAATTCGCAAACTGCAATGAGAAAAGCACTTTCAGTTTCTTGCGAGTTTTAGACTTAGAGAGATTAAAAAAGGCATTAACTTTCGCACACACATACTTTCGCAAGCAGGATTCGTAGACTATAGATTTGCGAATCCTGAACTTAGACAATTTTTGGCCTTTTCTTTTCAACTTTCGCAAAATGACTTTCTCAACCTGAATGGATAAACAATTTTAGTAATATGCGAATCTTGTACTGGGTGAAAACTTTAGAAGCTAAGGAAACAAGGATTCGTAAACACCACTTGAGAATCTCAGGGGATTCGCAAGTCAATGATGTGCGAGTTCTTTGACTTTCGCAACCATGGTATCTGCGAAACTTACACTTATTCAAACTTTCATTTCCAAAAATTCTGCGAATCCCAACTTTCTTGTATAAGAGCTATGCGAATTCTGAGATTTTTATGACACAATAGCTAGCGAATTCTATACTTAAATAAAACCAACAATCTCTGCGAAATTCAGAGATTCTTGCGAGTTCATCATGGAACTTGCGAGTTCTTCACAGAACACGTCCCTATACTCTATTTTCAATTCAAAAACTCATCAAAAAGTTAACACACATTGTAAAAATCATACAATACATCCACAAACATTCTATGAACGAACCCCAATCGAGATCAATGGTTAAAAACAACTTTTATGCTCAAAATCGAATGCTACAGTGTTCGACTTTTGGTATGAACAAAACTTCAATAAAGATTCAAAATACCAATCGATTTGTGTTTTTAAAAGCAATGAGGCAATCTGATGATGTTCTATAATAGTAAATGCACCTATTCAAATGATTTTTAGCCTAAAAAACACAATAGATCTCAAAAACGATTTTTCACAAAGTGAACTTTTCGAAAAACACCTTTTCAATCCAAAATCTTGATTCTTTGGCTCTGATACCAATTGTTAAACCCACTAATTAGTTGATAATTAACATCACAACATAATAAAGATAAGATATAGAGAAGAATCGATCAGTATAGTCATATATCTCTTGTAGCCGTCAAATGCTTAGTGTGTGTGTGTTCTTAGTGTAAAACCAATACCTTGTACGTGTGATTTTCTAATGATTGCCCTTGGGACTAACAAAGAAACTATGCCTTATATAGGTCCACATGACCAAGGCAAGGCCCAAACAAAATACTACTAAAATACTCCCTAAGAAAATATAAACATTTACATTTAAGACCCCTCATAACAATTTAATCTTGAATACAATTACTGATTCAACATTAAGTCATAAAGTCGTGGAACAAGTTTCTTCATTACTTGTTCCTACAGAGTTTTATTTAGAGATCGAATGGTTCAGACTGGAAATCTATCGGAGTTCGCAAACGGAAATTCTATCGAATCTAATGGTAGAACCAACTCTAATCTCTCGGATCAAAGAAGCCCAACAAGACGACAGTGAATTATTGGCAAACTTCCAACAGGCACAAGAGAATGTTAGTTCGGAATTCAGGATCGATGATGATTACGTGTTGTGGTTTCGGGATCGTCTTTGTGTTCCAAATAACTCGGAGCTTAAAGATCGGATTCTGACCGTAGCTCATAATTCTATGTTTTCTATTCACCCGGGTACAACAAAAATGTATCGCGACTTAAAGACCATTACTGGTAGGATGGAATGAAGCGAGATATTTCCGACTTTGTAACTCGTTGTCTCACTTGTTAACAAGTTAAAAGTGAGCATCAACGTCCGGGTGGTCTTCTCCATTCGCTGAAGATTCCCGTATGGAAATGGGAGCACGTAACTATGGATTTCGTAGTCGGACTACCCTGCACGACCTTGAAACACGATTCAATTTGGGTAGTGGTTGACCGACTGACGAAATCGACTCATTTTCTTCCTATCCGACAAACTTCGTCAATTGATAAACTGACATAAGTATTCCAACGTGAGATTGTACGTCTCCATGCACTCCTGTATCGATTACCTCCGATCGAGACCCACATTTTACATCTCAATTTTGCAATGGTTTACATAAAGCTTGGGGCACACACTTGAATTTCAGTACAACCTTTCATCCGCAAACTGATGGGCAATCTGAACGTACGATTTAAACATTGAAGGATATGCTCCGAGCATCTGTGTTGGAATGGCATGGAAGTTGGGACAATTACTTGTACCTAATTTAATTCTACTATAATAATAGCTGACAATCGAGTATCGGCATGGCTCCATATGAACCACTTTATGGCCGAAAATGTCGAACACCGACTTGTTGGAATGAAGTCGGAGAACGTATTCTCGATGGCCTAGAATTGATGCAAGTTACTTCTGAGAAGGTTGAGATTACGCGTCAAATGAAGAAAGAGGCTCAAGCTCGTCAAAAGAGCTACGCCGACAAAGCACGACGACCTATCGAGTTCCAACCGGGAGATAAAGTTTTCTTAAAGATTTCCCCAACTCGTGGTATCAGATGTTTAGGTCTCAAAGGAAAATTGAGCCCACGGTATATTGGTCTCTTTGAAATTCTGGAAAGGGTCGGAGTTGTGGCATACTAGTTAGCTATTCTTCCGTAATTATCCCATATACATAAGGTATTTCATGTCTCTTCACTTCGAGGGTACAACTATAATCCCCTACACGTCATTGAATATCCCTTGGAGCATATAAAACCTGATCTTTCTTATCGCGAGGAACCTGAAGCAATTCTTGATCTTGATGAGAGAGGTACATGGAAGAGAGTGATTCATTTTGTTAAAGTTATTTGGAAAAATCACTCGGAACGTGAGGCGACGTGGGAAACTGAGGAACATATGCGACGGGAGTACCCCGCGTTCTTTAATCGATGTAAGTTTTCTGTCTAAATTCAATTTCGGGGACGAAATCTCTTTTCGGGGGGGGGGGGGGAATAATTGTATGATCCCGTTTTACATCTCAATTTGGTTAAGGTATGAATTTCATTTCTTTTGAATCGTGGGCAACTATTTGTTGTAGTTGACCCTTCCCAAAGGTGGTTCACCGCCTTGTGATTGATTAACGGAACATGATCAACAAATAAGTAATTATACACACATATACACATTGATTTTGGTTTATTGAATCAATTGTTTGAACCTTTTGACGTTTTATTAAAATGAGACTTGTATGGAATTGTTTATGAAACTTGTGAAGTATATTGACCATGATTTTTAGGAACGCTATTCAGGTAAGTGGCATATGTTTAGTTTTCGTTGTTTTTAGAACAACCTAATTAATGGGCACATTATTTGGGATACCTTCTATGGCGACTTTGTAGTCATGGCGTCCTGCAGGTGAACTCGGTCCACCAGGGTTAGGCCCATTCGTGGCTTACATGAACCCACTCTGGGGACTAGGCCGACTTTGTTGGCTCCAGGGCGAATGGATCGATCATAGAATTTTGACCAACAAAATATGTGACCGTGGTTAAATTCATGGGGGATTCGGGTGTGTGTGCCCGCACGCCGACCCAATAGTTCGTGTGGTTTGGCCACCCCACGAACACAACAGGAATTGACAGACTTTATTGATATTATGTTTTGAAGTTAAAGTATGAGCCGTTCTTGTGATTATTATTTTTGAATATTACTGAACGTCTCTTTTGAATTTAAGGAACTATGAACTTGAGTTTCATGAATTTTCTTCAATTGAATTTTTAAGTCTTCCACTTTGTTATCGATGTGTTTATTGTTATTTCAGAATTTATATTATAATCCATTCATTGAGCCCTGTGCTCAGCCGTGTTTTTGTTTTCTAACACGACAGGTACGAAGTGACGCTTACGGGGTTGGGACTTGAGATCGAGCGTGAAATTTTAGAGTTCTTAGACTCACCTTATCATATAACATTCTAAGTTTATAAACACTTTTTGAAGTGTGATATTTTGGATTGTAATATATGTTTAGAGTTTATTAATAGCTCTGAATTAGTTGTGTATTTATGTTAAGTCCCGTTCGTGACATCACCCGTTCCAGACAACGGGGACGGGGGATGTTACATTTACTCTTATTAAGGAGTTGTTTGTCCCATCATATTGTTCTTATTACAATAATGATCAAGATGACAACACAATCAAACAACAAAAATTGTTTTCAATTTCAATTAACATGAATTCGTACAGGATGATCTCTCTGAATAATTCTCACTATACAATCACTGTATACGCGTAGCTTAATGATTCTACAAACTAGAAAATCTATTTATACTCACAACATTACAAAGACAATTAAACTACAAACACTTTGACTTTGACCTTTACTACAAGAGACTTTGTTGGTCCCTAAGGTGCTTAACAAGTTTGTAGAAGGGGGGGGGGGTTGAATACAAACACAGAATTTAAGATTTAATAAATTGTTTATTGATAAATCAAATACAATTTACAAGTCTGTTGCGGAATAAGATTATGTAAGACTCAATCTAAACAAACTTAAGAAAACACTAAGATGGTTGCCCAAGAATTTCAGAGAATGGGGGATTTAGAATTTAGAAAACAAAGGTTTCTATTTGGGGTTCAAGGATTGAGCACACCCTCAGATGGAGGGGTGAACTTCCTATTTATACCCTATGCATTAAATGCATGGCAGGGCACTTTACACGTGGCGTTCATTGATTGGCTTTGGAAGTCTGACTTTGGAAGACATGCTTTCGGCCGGATCATGAACAGTGTAGTTGACAGAGTTGTTGTACGAATTATGGCAGAGGCATGTACTGTCTGACACATCGTACTGAGTTTTGCAAGGTAAGACAAATAGAAATTTGAGGTATAAGCTTTGTGATCATTCAATCACTGAATATCTCTTTCTTCAGAGATATCAATGGTTCAGCGATCGCTGAAGCTTTCCTCATGTTCCTTCGCGTATAAGTAGAGTTGTCTTTGCTTCACTGATATGCGCATCAGGTCACTAGTAGACTTCTCTTTGTTCAACAACTTCGTCTTCAATTTAGCTATGAACATCTGTTGACGCGAGACTTGTCTTCAGGGATTACATTACTATTTACATCAGAAACTATCAGCGATACTGAACAGAATCAGTTTGATCACTGATAGTGAAACACTAATACATACTAAATGTTTATAAGACTATCAGCAATAACTGAACAGACTCAGTCTGATCGCTGATGGTGAAACACTAATACATATTAAACGTAATTTTCACTAAGTATAGAAAAGGGTCGTTATCAAATCACTGAGAGAGTTTGGATCAACAATCTCCCCCTATTTGATAATGACAAAGTAACTGAAGAAAATTACTTTATAATTCAAAATGATGGAATAATCAGGACTCATAACATACATGTCCCAATTACTATTTTGAGGGATCTTTTACAGTACTGATAGAGTTAAGTACTTCACTGAAATTTTCATTAATCCAAGAAAAGAATTACAAGGTATGAAAATTACAAGTACAAATGATGTACTAACTACTGTAAGTTTAAACTAATAGATTACAAGAAATAAAACTAATCTATCAGCTATCTAAAGAGGGTTTAGGAGGATTGATCAAATACTCAGGTATTTCTTCTCCTTTTTGCCTTCGCTCTAAAGATTCTTTGCAGATGATCGCTATGATTGGCTCAGCAGCAGGAGAGAGAGTACACCATAGGCATATGAGATCCTTGAGAAGAGCGAGGGGACAGATAGGGATTTCAGAGACTCTTTGAAATCTGAGTTGTTCCTCTTCATCTCTGAAGAAGATTCCAAAAGGTTCTTCAAGAACTTATCCCGCAACATATGGTCCACAAGGAGGCAGAGATAGATCCAGAACAGAAAAATCAGGAGGAGGACCGAACAGAGCTTCTCTTGAAAATTTGATGGAGGTTTCATTCCTGATCACCGCGACATTTTCAGAGGAGGAGGAGACCGGCTTTCTTCTGATCTGCTTTGACTTAGAAGGAAGAGCAAACGACACCTTTAAAATTACAGCGACTCTGTTGATGAGAGCATCATTTATCCCTTCAACATAGACTCTGTAGATTGACTTTGATTTCTTAAGTGCGTCTTTATACTCAAACCATTCCATATAGCCGAGGCTTTCCAACTTTGAAACAAGCGTTGCCTTGCAGCTTCCATCCTCTCTGGTAATCTCCATAGTGACAGAAACTTTGTCCTTCTTCTTTCTTCAAGAGATAGCGACAACTACGATCTTCATTGGGTCAGAGCGATAGTGAATTTTGGTGCTTGCACCAATCGCTTTTTCTATAGAGCTGCCTGGACTTCCACTGGTTTGATTTTCAGCTTCTTGTCTTTGACTTGAGATGACTGAATTTTGAGAGCCAGAGAGGCATCTCTTTGACAGTCAGCAATCAGCTTCTCAGCCCTGACGGATTCTTCGATTTCAGCTTCAGTCAGGAACTCTAGATCCGTTGATTGAGAGGGTATCTTTCGACGTTGATTCTCCAGATGAGGGATCATCTCTGTTCTTTTCTTCATCTCTTCCTCTGACCAGTGAGATGGTCTAGAGGGCCTTCCATGATGTTGCAGGGACTCTTCTTCTTCTTCTTCCTCTTCATCAATCTCTGTTACAGAGATTGGGATTGGTTGGTCATCAGCTTCAGCAGCTGGGATTATTTGGAGCTCTTAACCCTTAAGCAGGGGAGAGAACTGTCTGGTCAGAAAATGAAAAAGGTTAGTTTATTTTTATGGAAGAAGAGAGATAAAGGTTAGAAAGAAACAGGGGTGGGATTTTTGTAGAAGGATAAGGGAACGAGGGAAAGGCATACCTGAGAAGGATTCTCCTCAGATAGTGAAGTCTTCTTCAGGTTTCCCTCAGCAGTAGAACCTTTGCTTTGGGAAAGGGTTCCTGAAGAAGTTCCATGGCTCCCCCCTGCTTTGATAACTTCTTTCGAAGCTATCGCTGATGAAGTGACGGCTGAAGAACACCATAGCGATGGATCTTCTTCATCGTCATCATCATCATCTTGATGAGGTTCTTCTTCTTGATCTTCAAGATAGGGCTTCATCTTCATCGTCCTTATCTTCTTCATCATCGATTAAATCTTCGAGAGAAGGAGGGGATTTTTCAGCAGCTATCTCCCCCTCAACCTGAGAGGGAGTATCCTTCTGTTGGACCTCAGCAGCGACTTCAAACTCCGTATTTTATTCAGCTGCCTTCTCCCCCTCTTTGTCATTATCATTGAGGGAGTGATCTTTGGAAGGAGATGAAGCTTTTGCAGCGGCCAACACCTGAACTTCAGCCTCCAAACAGTCCAGACGGCCTTCAAACGCAGGAAGATCTGATGTAGCCTGATGAATGAACTCCACGACAATGTTCAGCGATGTACGATCGTTCTATGTGAATGAGGGAGTCGGAGTCGGAGCTGGTGCCTTCAGGTGAGTCAGGATTTGCTGAAGAAGAACTTCACAGGAATCAACCTTTATAGCCAGGGCTGCAAACTGTTGCTGTGAGTCTTCCCTGACTTTGACAATCGCTTCTTGGAGAGTAGCGATTTGAGAAACGTCAGCTTTGGAGGCGCAGTTGGCTGTCAGCGTCTTCAGAGCTTCACTAGCTGATTGAACAACATTGGTGGTGTTGTTGAGTGAGGCAGTCAGAGATTCCACCTTTGCACTCAAACTGTTGACATTGGTGTCAACAGTCGCCAAACTAGGACCTGAAATATAAGTTAGTTTTTGAGAAACAGGCTTATATGGTGAGTTGGGAGAAGTGTTTAAAGTTATAGGGATACCTGAATTATCAAACATTTTGTAGAATTGTAACGATTCCTCAAAAGATTGATGTTCAGGTCCTATGGGTCCAAACTGTGGTTGAGTAGAAATAGACGGAGGGTTAGAGATTAAAGAAATAGAAGGACTAGAGATGGGGATAGAAGATGTAGGGATAGGGGTAGTTACCTCATGTTGTTGTTGAATTGGGATCGTAGGTTGCGTCACTGTTGTTGTGACAACGACCGAGATCGCTGGCACGGTTGAAGTGGGTATCGCTGAGGATGTGGAGGAGAGACCCACAAATGCATCCAAGGAAGTTTGTTGATAAACATCCTTAGGTATAGAGCTAGAGGTAGCTTTCTCCTTGGTCACCTTGGCCTTCTTCGAAGGACCAAGGGAGCTAGTTGATGGTCGTTTGGAAGGGGTAGCGGCAGGGATAGCAGAAGAAGGAACCTCCTGCGTGGCCGCTGAAGACGAAGAAGTGAGGAGAGAGAGTCGGGAGCGAAGTTCAGAGATACTTACCTCGTTGGGGAGCGTCTTGACCTCCAGGGAGCGCTGACCCACTTTTGAAAAAGATGCATCCGAGTTAGTGGGGTAAGTAGCAGGGTAGAGGAACTTCAGGTACGCGCAGATGAAGCGTACGTAGGGGACCTTGGGATTCCTCTCGGTTTTCTCTATCTTTGACTTTAGATCATCAAAGATAGCTGTTGTGTAGTCGAAGTTTCTTCCAACGATCACTGAGTAAGCCATCTGGACCTGAATCTTGCTGTCTTGGTCTAGTGACCCACTCTTCCCACTCATACACTTGTGAGAAGATGTAGTTAAGCTGAGAAGGCATCAGTGCCTTCTTCACAAGAGTCAGTTTCTTGTTTGGAATCGTCGTCCTTGGCTTGGGTTCCCAAGAGTATTCCATTGCATCCAGGAATTGGATGAGTTCAGCATCAGTTGGCAAGGCATCGAATCCATTCCTGGGTTTGTCAGGAAAACGTAGAGCTTTCCTCAGACCTAAGGCAATTATCATCCCTGATCCAAGTTCAGTGCTGAAGGAGATAGCAGGAACCTGTTCACCCTTTTTGTTGGTGATAGAGGTTTCTTCAGCGGTAAACCAGAATTGTTGGAGTAGAGCTTTGGAAGGAGTGGGATCCACAGTGATAGCGTAAGCAATGCAGGATTGCATTAGAAACTTTGCAGCTTCTTTTAGATGTGGGTATTTGATATCATCAAAGTAAAGGCGAGCAAGATGATTGTTTTTGGGAAGCTCCGAGTCAGAGATGGCAAACTTGACGTTCTTAGAGGCGACAAGTGCAGATTGAGACATTCTGAGAGTAAACAGATAGAAGAATAGAAGAATAGAAGAACGGTTTTAGTCTAAAAAATAAAGAAGATTTGTCCAGTTTCTATTTTGGGAAAGAAACATAGAAAAATCAACATATTTGAAGATTAAAAAGGTGTTCTTAATATAAGATATAAGAACAAGAAGAAAAACCAAAGATTTTGAATGAAAAAAAATCAAAATAAAATGGTTTTTAAAGAATAAAATCAAAAATGAAAATGATTTTATGTGATAAGAATCTTATAAACCCATAATGGCAGTCCATAAATGGAGTTTTATGTAAAAAGATTTAAGATAAGAATAAGAAAAAGATCAAGAACAACCTGTTGATCTTTGAAGAGGATGATGCAAATGCTTGAGAATGCTAGAATGCTTGAGAGAGAATTCTTGCGTAGAAAGTATTTCCAGAAAGCGTAAAATGAGAAGAATGGAAAAACATTCCTTTTATATGTGAGAGAGAGAGAGAGAGTGTGAGAGGCGGGAAAACAAATGCTCATCATGACATGGACACGTCCCACGAAGTTGATTGGATGGAAGGGCAACAGACGAACGTGTCAGAAAAAGGCATGTCGTGGATTATCGGTTCAAATGACGTCATAGAAGAGAGAGACTGTTCATTTGTCCGTTTTGAAATTATCGCTGAATAAAAGTCAGCGATAGATTTTCTTTTTGAAAGTATCCCTGATGAGAAAGTTAGGGATGAGTTTTCTTTTTAAGAAGGATCACTGACTAGAAATATCAGTGATAAATTTAATTTTCAAAAAGCTTTTAATCATTTGAAGAAAGTTCAGTGATTAAGGTTTATATTTTGAAAAACATCTTAACTGAATGAAGAATCAGTTGTAGGGATGGAGAGAACAATCCTGAGAGTCAGAATGTTTATTAGAAGAAAAATGATAAAAGGGGAACTTATGATTACTGACACAATGCATGAACGCTGAAGAATTATTCTTCGAGATTCAGCATTCCAAGCTCACTGATGAGAAAGTTGAACTTTGTCTCATCGAGAGGTTTGGTGAATAAATCAGCAAGCTGAAAGTCAGTAGGGATAAAATGAAGTTCAATATCACCGTTCATCACATGATCTCTGATAAAGTGATATCTGATCTCTATGTGTTTTGTCTTTGAATGTAGCACTAGATTATTTGCTATAGCGATAGCACTAGTGCTGTCGCAATAGATTGGAATCTTTGATAGCTAAAGCTCATAGTCTAATAGTTGATTTCTCATCCATAAGATCTGAGAACAACAGCTTCCAGCGGCTACGTATTCAGCTTCAGCTGTGGAAGTGGACACTGAATTTTGCTTTTTTCTTGTCCAACTTACCAGCTTTCCTTCTAGGAGTTGACATCCACCAGTGGTACTCTTTCTGTCAAGTTTACAACCTGCAAAATCACTATCAGAATAACAAGTTAGATCGAACCCTGAGTCTTTGGGATACCAAAGACCGAGGTTAGGAGTTCCTTTCAGATATCTGAATATGCGCTTAACAGCAATCAAATGGGATTCCTTGGGTTCAGATTGGTAGTGTGCACATAAACAAGTGGAGTACACGATGTCAGGTCGGCTCGCCGTAAGATACAGCATGGAGCCTATCATTCCTCTATAGGCCGTGACATTAACAGGTTTTCCAGAAGGATCTTTGTTAAGTGTCAGAGGAGGTGCCATAGGAGTTTTCATTGCTGAAGTTTGTGTTAGATCAAACTTCTTCAGCATATCTTTAACATACTTACCTTGGCTTATAAAGTACCTTTGTCAGATTGTTTAATCTGAAGACCAAGAAAATATGTCAGCTCACCCATCATACTC
Source organism: Arctium minus (assembly GCA_954870635.1). NCBI lineage: Eukaryota > Viridiplantae > Streptophyta > Magnoliopsida > Asterales > Asteraceae > Arctium > Arctium minus. The sequence goes on along the minus strand of OX941080.1, from coordinate 112,230,757 downwards.
ATTTTGTATTCTTTCTTCATTCTTTCAGCGAAGCGAGTACATAAATATGGGTTAGTAGAACCAAATATTATGTCATCGACATATATTTGTACAAGAATTATATGACCTTTTATTTTTCTGAAAAATAACGTATTATCAATCTTGCCATGTTCAAAATTTTCAGAGATAAGAAAAGATGAGAGAGTGTCATACCAAGCACGAGGGGCTTGTTTTAGACCATAGAGAGCCTTATCCAATTTATAAACATAATTTGGATACTTAGGGTCATAGAACTCTGGAGGTTGTTCTACATAGACTTCTTCATTCATCTTTCCATTGAGGAACGCTGATTTTACATGCATTTGATACACAATGAAGTCTTTGTAAATTGCATAAGCTAAGAATAGTCGAACTGCTTCGAGCCTAGCCACAGGGGCAAAGGTTTCATCATAGTCTATGCCTTCCTCTTGTCTGTATCCCTGAGTAACAAGTCGAGCCTTGTTGCGGGTTACAGTTCCATGTTCATCTAACTTGTTTCTAAACACCCATTTGGTGCCTATAACAGTTTTATCAGATGGTCTAGGAACGAGATTCCAAACTTTGTTGCGAGAGAACTCAGTCAGCTCTTCTTGCATAGCGCTGACCCAATATGGATCTCTGAGGGCATCATCAGTTTTCTTTGGTTCTATTAAAGAGAGAAAGTTGACAAAGAGACAGATATTACCTGAGCTTCGTCGTGTCTGAATACCTGCATCTGGATCACCAAGAATTTGATCTATTGGATGATCTCTGGTCCATCGCTGAGCAGGAGCATGATCGCTCAACTCAGAGGTTAGATCAACAATTGGGATGTTTACTGATGAGGACGTTTGAGGTTCATCAGCAATTAACTGTTGAGTAGTGGACAGACTGTTGTTATCAGAGAGGTTTTCAGACAGAGGTAGATCTGATGGTAGTAAGGTGTTTAGAGGTTCAGCTGAAACCCATGAGTTGGATTCAGCGTTAGGATGTATGATGTTTGGATCATCATCAGCAGTAGGTGAATCTGTGTGCTGATGGTTTGAGAAGAAGGGTTCAGTTTCTTTGTATTGAGAAAACATCCAAGCATTTAACTCTTCATTGTCAGAGATTGGTTTGGAGTTCACTGAGCGAGTTTCATCAAAAGTGACATGAATTGTTTCTTCCACAGATTGTCTTCGTTTGCTGAAAACTCTGTAGGCTTTTGAGATGGAGGAATATCCTAGAAATATTCCATCATCAGCTTTTGGGTCGAACTTTCCAAGCTGATCTTTGTTGTTTAAGATAAAGCACTGACAACCAAAGATATGAAGAAAGCTGATAGAAGGCTTCCTTCTATGAAAAAGTTCATAAGCTGTCTTTCCAAATCGCTTTACTATCAGCGATCTGTTTTGAGTAAAACATGCAGTGTTTACAGCTTCTGCCCAAATTTGAGTAGGGAGATGAGAATCGCTAAGTATTGATCTAGCAGCTTCAATGATCATTCTGTTTCTTCTTTCAGCAACTCCGTTTTGCTGAGGTGTTCTTACTGCGGAAAAGTTATGAGAAATTCTTTTATTCTCAAAGAAATTATTCAGGGAACTGTTTCTGAATTCAGTTCCATGATCACTTCTTATTGAACGAACGGTAAGATTATTCAACACTTCCATCTTTTTAACAAAGGATATTAGTTCTTCTTGAGTATAACTCTTACAGCGAAGAAAGATAACCCAGGTATAGCGAGAGAATTCATCTACAATGACAAGCGTATATTTCTTTCAAGCTATTGATTGGATATTGACAGGGCCAAATAGATCCATATGTAACAGCTGAAGAGGACTTGTCAATGAAGAGACTTGTTTAGACTTGAAACTAGCTTTTGTTTGTTTTCCTTTTTCACATGCTGAGCAGAGAGATTCTTTAGCATATGAGTGCTGAGGAAGACCAGAAACCAGTTCCTTAGAAGAGAGAGAATTCAGGGTTTTGAAGTTTAGATGAGAGAGCCTTTTGTGCCATAGCTAGTTGAGTCCATATCTATTACATAGACATTTTCTTTGCGATAACCACTGAGAGCAAGTTTTCCTTTCTTATCCACCACTGAACATGCTTTCTTAGAAAAGCGAACTTCGTAGTCTTTGTCACATAGCTGACTGATGCTTAGAAGGTTGTGCTTCAGTCCATCTACATAAGCGACTCTTCGAAAGCTAGTTGTCCCATTGCTGAGGACACCAAACCCTCGGGTAAATCCTTTTCCATTTCCACCGAAGGTCATAGAGGGACCTTTCTCTTCCTTGTATTCAGTGAGCAGGTCTTTTTGTCCAGTCATATGACGAGAACATCCACTATCGAGATATCAGATGCCCTTTGATCCCTGCACACATCAGGAAGATTAAGCGTTGTTTGGTACCCACTTTTCAATGGGTCCTTTAGAGTTAGTGGATGTGGAAGATTCAGCAGTCTTCACAGCAGATGAAGATTCAGCTTCAGTGGTGATCTTCACTTTGGTTAATTTCTTAACCTTAGTGGTATTCTTCACCTTGGTTGATTTTTCAACTTTGGTGACCTTCTCAGCCTTAGATGCATTTATCTTTACTTTAGCTGTTTTATCAGCTTTGGTGGCTGTCGGACATTTGCTTGCAATATGGTTAATAAAACCACAATGATAACATTTTCTGTATTTGAAAGTGGTTTTAGGACCAGAAGTAGAAGGTTTTACAAGTTTAAGATGAGCAGGTCCAGGTCCAAGAAGACTTTTCTCATGAGATCTGGGAGGAATTTTCATTTCTTCAGATTTCATGGGTCTAAGATCAATCTTTAGCTTTGGAGGACAGAGATCGAAGATTTCTATCATTGAGCTAGAGGATTGATTCACTGAAGGTTTAGAAGGAACTTTCAATTTTTCTTTCTTGGTAGCCTTCTGAGGACGAAGAATGAATTTTCTTTTATCCACAGACTTAGTGTCTTTGGATTTTTCCTCAGGTATATAATTAGAAGAAGAAGGATAAAATTGATCATAAGAAGTGTCAGAGATAGGAGTGACAAACGTTCCAAACTTAAGCATGGAATTTTCTTCTTTAGGCTCATCCTGTGGTGTCCAAAAGCCAAGACCAGTTTTATCACTTTCAGAAGTTTGAGCATTTATTATCTCAGAGATATTTGTTGATGATTTGCACCATTTTTAACATGAGCTTTTTCTGCTTTTAGAGCAGCGATGGCTTGTTCGCGTTCAATGCTGATGATTTCATTTATAATGACTTGATCTTTAAACTTTTCTTCTAAAAGATTTAATTCTCTGATCTTTTCATGAGATTTCTCTAGCTCTTGAGTTAAATGAACATTTTTATTCTCAGCTTGAGTTTTGTCGTTTAGAGCATTATAAAGGTGAATCGTCAGCACATCAACAACGCTACTTCTCTCCGTTTCAGGTAGAGAGGGATTTGTAGAGATAGATACCTGAGATGATATGTAGCTCATAGAGGGTTCAGATGAATCTTCCACTTCTTCTTTAATCTCGGCCATGAGGCAGAGATTAGCGACTTCTTCTTCATCAAAACTTGATTCTTCTGATTCAGCCCAGTCGTGTTCTTCAGCGATGAGACCTTTACCTTTTCGCTTGTAGCTTTTCAGCTTTTGATATTTGTTCTTCAGCTTTAGGTATTTGTCATCACTGGATCTTCTTGAGGTAGAAGGCTTGAAGACCTTTTTAGACCTGAACTCACTAGCAAAGTGTCCAATCTTTTCACAGTTATAGCAAGTGGCAATAGCCTTATCAACAGGAGTTGATTTTGGCTTTTCAGTAAGAGAGAGAGAGAGGCTTATTTCTTTGGAAATTGCTTTTCTTGCAAATCTCTTAAAAGAGTTTGTCAAGAGTGCTAAGGACTCATCGAACTCTGAAAGATCAGGGTCTGATAGATCCTTGGATTTAGAATCTAACTCAGTGATGGTGAGAGTAGATCGCTGAGATGGAATTATCTCTGAAGAGACTAAAGCAACAGGAGTGCTTTTGGAGTCTTTAGAATCTTTTACAAGATTCTTTTTCAGGAGATTCGATTGCTCATAGTTGAGCAATATTCCATACAAAGTTCTTAGAGAGAGATAATTTAAGTCTTTTGTCAGCTTAAGACATATTGAATAACTGTCCCAACTTTCAGGAAGACATTCTAAGAATTTAGTCAAGACCTCAGAATTAGAATAGGTCCTACCAACAGTTCTTAGATCAATGATTAAGCAGTTAAACCGCTGATGAACATCAGAGAGAGATTCATTCTTACCAGCGATGAAACTTTAATACTGTCTTACCAAGTTAATCTTTCGAGTCTCTTGGATTTCAGTGGTGCCCTCATATTGAACACATATGGTTTCCCACATTTCTTTAGAAGTTTTCAGATGCATGATGGAATGGAAAACTTCATCAGGCAGAGCCATTGAGATAATGGTCTTTGCTCTTACATCTATACCTACCTTCTTTTTGTCTTCATCACTCCACTGTCTTATTTCCTTAACGACATAGCATTCAGGTACAGCTTCAGTGGTGGCAGTAGCGGAAACTGCAGCTATAATTCTAACAGGTTCATAGGGTCCATTTTCTATATATTCAGGTATAGTAGGATCAGCACCTTCAAGAAATAGCATCATTCGATTTTTCCATAGAGAAAAGTTATCTCTGCTAAATCGAGGAGGTTTAGAAAGTGAACCATTATCATAGTAGTTTGTGTTTGTGTTAAGTGCCATTTAGAATAGCAAAGAAGAGAATAAAGCAAGATCTTGTTTATTAGATTAAACAAACTGCTTTGATACCACTTGTTGGTCCCTAAGGTGCTTAACAAGTTTGTAGAAGGGGGGGGTTAAATACAAACACATAATTTAAGATTTAATAAATTGCTTATTGATAAATCAAACACAATTTACAAGTCTGTTGCGGAATAAGATTAAGTAAGACTCAATCTAAACAAACTTAAGAAAATACTAAGATGGTTGCACAAGAATTTAAGAGAATGGGGGATTTAGATTATAGAAAACAAAGGTTTCTATTTGGGGTTCAAGGATTGAGCACACCCTCAGATGGAGGGGTGAACTTCCTATTTATACCCTATGCATTAAATGCATGGCAGGGCACTTTACACGTGGCGTTCACTGATTGGCTTTGGAAGTCTGACTTTGGGAGACATGCTTTCGGCCGGATCATGAACAGTGTAGTTGACAGAGTTGTTGTACGAATTATGGCAGAGGCATGTCCTATCTGACACATCGTACTGAGTTGTGCAAGGTAAGACAAATAGAAACTTGAGGTATAAGCTTTGTGATCATTCAATCGCTGAATATCTCTTTCTGCAGAGATATCAAGAGTTCAGCGATCGCTGAAGCTTTCCTCATGTTCCTTCGTGTATAAGTAGAGTTGTCTTTGCTTCACTGATATCCGCATCAGGTCACTAGTAGACTTCTCTTTGTTCAGCAGCTTCGTCTTCGATTCAACTATGAACATCTGTTGACGCGAGACTTGTCTTCAGGGATTACGTTACTGTTTACATCAGAAACTATTAGCGATACTGAACAGAATCAGTTTGATCACTGATAGTGAAACACTAATACATACTAAATGTTTATAAGACTATCAACGATAACTGAACAGACTCAGTCTGATCGCTGATGGTGAAACACTAATACATATTAAATGTAATTTTCACTAAGTATAGAAAAGGGTCGTTATCAAATCACTGAGAGAGTTTGGATCAACAGAATTTGACTTTTGCTTGAGAGACTTTGACTTAAGCTTTTGACTTTGACTTTTCACCTTTCATCTTCATGATCTAGAATCCAACATATTTGAGCAATAACAATCTCCCCCTTTGGATTCAAGATCATCTTTAAAAAGATATGCAATACAATCTCCCCGTTGTAACTTTCTTTCAACAGGAATCATTTTCAAAAAGAAATTTAGCAATGAAGCACAATCTTCTCCTTTATCACAAATTATATAATCTCCCCTTTTGGTCAAAATCAATCTTTCTTTCCTTTGAACTATCTTCAGAACTTTTTGTAATCTCTTCAAAGTTTGTGGATATGCTTTTTAAGAATCTTTAACAATCTCCCCAAAGGTTGTAGAAACCTCTTTCAGACTTCAGAAATAAATTATCTTCAGATTTAGCTCTCTTTTCTTCAGCAAATCAACTTCAAATAAAACTTCTGTAAATTTCTGCTAGCTATCAGACTTCTTTCAACTTTCTCTTTTAATTATGTGCAAACTCTCCATAACTTGCATTTTCATATCTTGACTTTCTCCAAAACTGTTACAAATTTTTTTTCAACCAACATTTCTTGAAATTAATTTCTCCCCTTTTTGATGATGTAGAGCAGAGAAATCATCAAAAATTCACCAAGAAATGTCATGAATCTTTTCTGACCATTGATCTTTATCACCGAGCCACTGAATATCCGTCAATTCATAATGTATTCATCGAAATTTTTTCAAATTCAGACAAATAAGAATGTAACCCTGAATCAACAAATGAATCAGTTAATAGTGCATGTCAGTAGCACTATGTGCATATCAGTTAATATTGGAAAAGAGCTTTTTGATGTTCACTCCCCAGTTCTTCCATTCAATCATCGAATAACACAAGATTAAACTATGAAAGTTTAGACAGAAAAACGAATTTCCTATGTGTACGTGCTTGTGTATGAAAGAATTAAGCATGATGATTGCTTTATCAATTAGACTCAAAATGTGTAAACCATTGAGACAACAATAGTAATACACGGACTCAATTGTGCATGGTCAAAGTGCGAAGGTGGGGCAAACTTCCTTCTTTTTCAATATCTAAATCTTCCGAATGAAGATAAGATAGATTATGTGCTGCATCCCCAGAAAAATTGAAATATCTCTTTGTTGAGAAAAAGATTAGTACTTGGTGGGGTTTAAATCAAGAGTTGGCATGGGCTAGTTGCCTGTTTCAATGAAGTTCACGAAAGAATTTGTGAAACAACAATAATTTGGCTGCTCAACACAAATTGCCTTCTCCTCTTCTTGTGCACCAATCTTGTCAGCATTTTCTTCAGTTCGGTAATTTGTACTTGTTGAGACAGAATTACCAATTTCATCTCTTCTATGTCTTTGCCTTGTTTGATAACATCCATATTAATGTTGCCCATAGTTTCCATCAATTCATTGTAGTCATATCTGTCCTCACCTCCTTTTGGTGTGTTTACCACCTTTGGAGGATCATTGGATCTTTTTGTAGTGGAAGTCTTCTGCCTAGCAGAAGCACCCTCCACCCCCTTCGTTTCTTGGCACCTGGGACCTCTGGATGATTGATCACCCAAAGTTGCCATGGGGAAGGTCTTATTGATGTTACCACTGGCCTCCTCTGTGCTAGCAGGAGTAGTAGCAGCATTTGCACCCATATGCTCATGCATCTCCTTAGTGAGCACCTCCTTGGGGTTGGAAGACACCCCTGTGGTTTCCCTATAGATATTCTCTAATGGAGAATTCTCCATTAGAGGGCTTAAAGGCTGTGTGGGTGAAGGTACAAGAAGGGAAGGAGCCTTCTTTACCTTTTTCCTCATGTACGTATTGGTGATTGGCGAAGTTGGTTTTTGAAGAAGGGACTGTGGGATTGATATACTGATTGAAGGTTGGGATTCGCTTTCAGTGGGATGGTCTAATGAGGGCCTTGACCCTGAAGCCATACCTTCTTGATTGTGGGACACCACTATCATTGTAGAGAACAATGGGGTGTGAACTCCTTCCGAGTCCAAGGCAAATATCTTCATATTTGAAAAGACCTTACCCTTGGGGATTTTTGGTACATATACCTCATCAAATTGAGGTATATCCGTCAATTCATTGGTTATAACTGCCTGGACAAATCTTGGGTACATATAAAAACTCTTTTTGTTTCCCAAGTTTGAAACAAGGTCATTGAAAATCATTTTAGAAAAATTGTACTTTCTGGCAGTGGCCAAGCAGACCAAAGCATAAGCAATGGTACTACTGAACTCACTCCATCCAGTAGTCTTTTTGGAAATACAATGAATAAGGGTATGAACAAAGAAACGCCATTGGGGTGAAAATTTAGCTTTTGAGAACTTGAAAACACCTAATGGGCCTCCATACCCCATTCTAGTTAGAGTGGAAAACTGTTCATCATTAGAGATAGATGAGATACCTGAAGCATCGTCTAGACGTAGACTAATGCGAATAACTTCTTCAGAAACTGTCAAGGGTTTGTCACACACCCTTGTCTTGATCACTTGCACACCATTTTCAGTAACAATGGAGGCATTGGACCAAAATTGTTTCTGGTGCTCAATGTAGATGGACGGCGACACTGTAAGAGCATACTCGATATGGCTTGTCTTGAGAAAATCGACTATCTGGTGAAATCCATCAGCCTGCTTCGGCTTTTGAAGCATTGCGATTTCGTTGTGCTCATCAATGAACTCCATGGATGCCATCGAGCTTGAGTGTTCTTGCCTGAAACTTACTAGGTGCTTGAGAGAAAAAGGGTTAGAGAGAAGATGAACAATATTCAAAGAGTCGTTATGAGCTTTTAGGCGGGCAAACGGGTATATATATGATTCGGGAAAGAAGTAGTATTAACCACTAGCAGTATTAACTAACTAGCAGTATTAACTGAGATCAGTATTAACCACTAGCAGTATTAACTAACTAGCAGTATTAACTGAGAGCAGTATTAACCACTAGCAGTATTAACTGAGAGCAGTATTAACCACTAGCAGTATTAACTGAGAGCAGTATTAACCACTAGCAGTATTAACTGAAAGTAGTATTAACCACTAGCAGTATTAACTGAAAGCAGTATTAATTGAAAGCAGTATTAACTGAAAGCAGTATTAACCACTAGCAGTATTAACTAACTAGCACTTTTTGAAGCTTGAGTTGATCTGAACAAGGCAATACTTTTCTTGAGAAAGATGATTAGCAGCACCAAAGAATAACCAAATAACAGGTATGTAAACACTTTTTAAAGCATGGGCTCATTCAGAGTTGATCATGCCCACACTTGTAACCAAGAAAGTGAATCTACCCACATCAAAAGCTTTAGTGAATAGATCAGCAAGCTGGTTGTCAGTATGAACTTTAGCAACTTGAATAAGCTTCTTTTCATTACAGTCTCTAATAAAGTGATACCTGATCTCAATATGCTTTCTTTTGGAGTGCTTGACTGGATTGTTAACAATGCTTATAGCACTGCTATTGTCAATGAAGATTTGAGTGTGAAGAAAGGTTACCCCATAGTCCAACATTTGATTCTGAATCCATAGAACCTGAGAGCAGCAACTTGCAGCAGCAATGTACTCAGCTTCTGTTGTTGATAAGGACACAATGGTTTGCTTCTTACACTGCCAAGATACTAGTCTTGCACCCAAAAGCTGACATCCCCCTGAAGTAGACTTTCTATCCATATTAGCACCACCCAAGTCACTGTCTAAATAAGCAATCAAGTCAAAGTTGGATTCATAAGGATACCAAAGACCTAATCTAGGTTGCCCTCTTAAGTATCTGAAAATCCTTTTAACTGCTTGAAGATGTGATTGCTTTGTATTGACTTGGAATCTGGCACACACACACACTGGAAACATGATGTCTGGTCTTGAGGCTGTGAGATACATGAGAGATCCAATCATTGATCTATAAAGATGGACATCAACATCCTCCCCCTCAAGATCAGCAGTGATCTATTTGTGAGTTTCCATTGGTGTGCTTGCTGGCTTTGAGTCTGTTAAACCATATTTGTCCAGGATGTCTTTCACATACTTTGATTGACTTATGAAGATCCCATATTTCTGCTGTTTCACTTGAAGCCCAAGGAAGAAGGTGAGTTCACCCATTGCACTCATTTTGAAGCTCTTGTGCATCAACTCTTCAAAGTCTCTACACATCTGTTCTTTTGTAGATCCAAAGATGATGTCATCCACATAGATCTAAACAAGTAGGATGTCCTTCTTACTTCTTCTAATGAATAGGGTCTTGTCAATTATTCCCCTTTCAAACCCATTTTCTAAGAGATAGGTAGACAATGTATCATACCATGCTCTTGGGGCTTGATGTAGACCATAAAGTGCTTTCTTCAGTTTATATACTCTGTCAGGATATGATGGATTTTCAAATCCAGGGGGCTGACAGACATATACTTCTTCATCAATTGTACCATATAGAAAGGCACTCTTCACATCCATTTGATATACCTTGAACTTCATGTATGAGGCATAGGCTAGAAATAGCCTAATTGCCTCTACCCTTGCAACTGGAGCAAAGACTTCTTCATAATCTATGCCTTCTTCCTGAGTGTACCCTTGTGCCACTAGCCTTGCTTTGTTCCTTATTACAATTCCTCTCTCATCCTTTTTATTTCTGAAGATCCACTTGGTGCCAATAGCTCTATGACCTTTTGGAAGGTCCCCCAAGTCCCAAACATCTTGCAACTTAAACTGTAGTAACTCTTCTTGCATAGCTTCTATCCAACTTGCATCTTTCATTGCATCATAGGCCTTCTTAGGCTCAATCTGAGATAGAAAGCAAGAGAGTATTGTATGTTGCCGATCCTGCATCTCTTGTAGTCTGCTTTGATTCCTAGTTACCATAGGAGAAGAGATCTCTCCTATTACCAGCTCTGGAGGATGGTTCTTTTGTGTTCTAGTCTGATGACTTGGTTCTTCATTGATTCCTACTTCTAGATTGGAATCATTTAAGTCAGCTGAGGGGATCTCATCAACTACTTCTGGTTCTTCATGCTCTGAATTCTCCTTATCTCTTCCTTCTTCTTCACTCTGAATTGGTTCAGTAATAGTCTCCTTTTCACAGATTTCAACAGGTTCTATTATAGGTATGGGAAAGATCACAGACTGAGGAATAATGTCTTGTACTTGTACATCCCCTGATCCTCCACTTCCTGAACCTACATGATCATCACTACTGAAACCCAAAGAGTTAGTTAGTGAATCAATGTCAAACAACCACTGAGGACCTGAACCAATAGGATTTGGTGTGTTCTCATAGCATTTGACATTGTCACTTTCCTCAATTATTCTAGAAGAAGAATTAAATACTCTATAAGGCTTACTCTGAGATGAGTAACCAACAAGAAAACCATCATCTGCCTTGCTATCAAACTTTCCTAAGTGAGTTTTGGTATTGAGAATGGTACAAGGACACCCAAAAGGTTTGAAAAATCCAATAAATGGTTTTCTTTTATTTAAAAGCTCATATGGTGTCTTGTTTTTAGGCTTGACTACTAGAACTCTGTTTTGGACATAACAGGCAGTATTAACTGCTTCAGCCCAGAAAGTAATTGGAAGTTTGGAATCAGCTAACAGAGATCTAGCAGCTTCAATCAGTGTCCTATTCCTTCTGTCAGCAACACCATTTTGTTGTAGAGTCCTAAGAGCACTGTATTGCCTCTCAATTCCTTTTTCCTCACAAAAGGTGTTTAGGTCAAGATTTTTAAATTCAGTGCCATTGTCTGACCTAATGACTTTTACCTTTTGATTTGTCTGGTTTTCAATTCTTAGAATAAAGGATTTGATCAGTCCACTTGTCTCATCCTTAGCCTTAGAAAATATACCCAAGTAAATCTAGAGTAATCATCAACAATAACTAAGCAGTATGATTTCTTACCTATACTCATAACATTTGTAGGACCAAAAAGATCCATATGCAACAACTGAAGAGAATTAGCAATAGTGTTCAACTCTTTGGACTTATGAGAAGTTTTGTGTTCTTTGCCTTTGAGACAGGCAACACAATGATCATCACATGAAAAGACTTTTCAAGACAAACCTCTTACAAGGTTGTTTTTAACAAGTTTATTCATTGTTTTGAAGTTTATGTGACACATCCTTCTGTGCCAAAGTGATGATTCATCCAAAGATGCTTTTGAAACAAGACAGTTTAGGGATGAATCAGTTGAAACACTTTCCATATCCAAACAATAGACATTATCCTTTCTGGGAGTTCTTAGTAGTATCATCTTTTCATCAACTACCTTGAATCCAGGAGCAAGGATAATGCATTTTGTATCTGTGAACAATATACTATGCTTTTTGTCACAAACCTGTGATACACTTAACAGGTTGTACCTTAACTGCTCAATATAGAAAACATCTTCAAAGGTCATTTTACCTTTTGTTACATCTCCTTTACCACTGATCTTACCTCCATCTGGAGTATTACCAAAGGCAACATGTCCTCCATCAATTTTCTTGAAATTCTTGAGGCACGCCATGTTCCCTGTCATGTGCCTAGAGCAACCACTATCAACATGCCAGATGCCCTTTCCTTTGAGTTGCTGGTTGCCCTGCACATAGAATAAAACAATTAGTATTGATTGGGAACCTAAGACAAAGTGGTCTTGGGTCTCCCTTTCTCATCAAAGTATTTACACTCCTTTTTTATGAGATTTTTAAAATCAGAGCACTCTTTACTAGAGTACTTTGTCAAGATGATTGGTCTAGCAGCACAAACACTAGAAGCAGTACTAATTTTAGAAGTACTAACAGAGTTATCAGTACTAACAGGTTTAGCAGTACTAACCTTGTTAGAAGCATTAACAGAGTTAGCAGTATTAACATTTGAAGAAGTACTAACAGTGTTAGCAGTACTAACATTGTTAGCAGTAGTATTTCTTCTAGCAGCACTAACATTGTCGGCAACACTATTTGTGGTAGCAGTACTAACAGTTTTAGTGCTTTTAGGAACCCACATCTTGACACTTTCTTCCACAGTCTTTTTCTTCATGTGGCTTTTAGATTTAGCAGGTTTCTTAGCCACATGGTTCCTTTCATCCTTCCTATAACCTAAGGTTTTTTGCATAGCTCTTTGAAAATTCATCCTTTGGTTAATAGGATTATATTACAGTGCTTGGCAAGATGATTCAATTTGCCACATATGAAACAAGGTTTTGGTCTGATGATTCTACTCAGATCAACTCCTTGTTTCCGAGCCCACTGATTATTCCAATTCCTCTGATTTCCCCTCCTTTTATCAGGTTTTAGGGGCTCAGACTCCTTACAAGCACACTGTTTGCAAGAAACAGGATTCACAATTGTGGTCTGTTTGTAATGGACCTTCTTAGACTTTCCCTCAGTCTTCTCTATGTCCTTAGATTTTACCCAAATCTTTCCACAACCCTCATTGGTAATAATGTGATTCTCTAGAGGAATCTCACCACTCACATTGTTCTCCTTACTCTTACCAGCTTCTTTCTCAGTCTTGTCCTCAACAACTACTCCATCTAAGGGATCTATATCAGTGGCTCCCTCCTTCAAGTCTTTCCTATCCTTGGTCTCTAGTAAGTCTGATGTAGGAGGGATGTAGTTGTTATTGTATGGTGGTGGTGTGGTATTGTACCCAATTCCTCTTCTCAGTTTGTCATGAAACTGGGTTTGTAGTAAAGAGTCCATTGCTTTAGAAGCATTGGAAAACTTTTCCACATCTAGCTTAACTTTGGCTAGCTCTCCTCTCAACTTTTCATTCTCCTCCTTGGACTTTGTCAAGCTTAACTTCTCAACAATTTTCACATAGTCTTTTATATCTTTTTCTAATCTCTTAAGGTCATCACTCATCTTCTGGTTGTGATCCTTGTACCTTTTAACAGTGTCCATGCAAGTTTGAGAACAGAGATTAGAAAGTACCTCAGTTGGGAGATCTGATACTTCTGCCATGAGAGCTTGATTTTGAATGGCCTCTTCAGCTTGATCACTCCAGTCAAACCCCATTCCTTGTTGAGAAACAAGAGCTTGAGCAGAGTTTCTGTTCTGGTTATAGCTTCCAGTCTGAGCTTGTTGGTGGTTGTTGTGAGACACTCCACTTCTGCATTCCCTGGCAAAGTGTCCCTTTAGATGACACTTATAGCACTCCACATTTGACTTGTCAAAGCCTGCTCCATCTTCTCTTCTTTGGGAGAAGTTGTTCCTCCCAGTCCTCTTGATGAACTTACTCACCCTCATAGAAAGCATGGCCATCTTCCATTTAATATCCATCTCTTCAAGATCATCAGGATGAAGTTGTTCCAAGTCATCATTGATTAAAGAGGTGTTTCCATGGCTGGAAAGAAAGGCTTCAAAAACAGATTCAATGCCTTTTTCTTGATTTACTCCATTAGCAGCATTAACTGATTCAGGGTTAGCAGTAGAATCAATTGATGCGGATAGGAGTGCAACATTATGAACATACCTAGTAGGCTTCTTCTTTGCCTCCTCCTCAGACTCAAACACTCTCAGATCATTGTACAGATCATCTAATTCCTTTTCTTCCAATTATTCATTCTGTCTGAATGAAACAGTATACATGGTCCATTCATCTCCAAGGGACCTTAAGAACTTTCTGTTTACATCATCTTGATCAATTTGTACTCCCACAGTAGCTAGTTCACCAATCAACTTATTAAACCTGTCAAAAGTTTGAGTCACAGACTCATTCTTAGTTGACATAAAGTTTTCATACTGTTGCTTCAATATTGCCTTATGATTTCTCTTGGTACTTTTGGTACCAGAGAATCTCTTCTCTAGAGCATTCCAAAGCATCTGTGCATCAGTGCAATTGCAGAATTGGTGTTGATACTCATTGGGAATAGCCAAGAGCAGTGTACTCAAGGCTTTCATCTCTGTCTGCCTTGTCTTCCTTTCTGCATCCGTCTTTGGTGGGATTCTTTTTCCATCTGCACCAATCTTTCCTTCATCAGATGGGCCATTTTCAATGATGTCCCACATAGAGTAATCTGTGAGGAGAATGTATTGCTTGATTCTTATCTTCCACATGTCAAACTCATTAGATCTGAGCATTGGAACCTTTGAGACAAGAGTACTGTTTGATTCAACTGTGTTTTCCATGATGAATGAAGGTTTCTGAGACTACTTTCTCTGATACCACTTGTCAGGATCTAATTCTTAACAAGAATAATAAACTCAGAAACAATATTAAAGAAGTTGCGGAATAACACTTTAATATTTAATACTCAATGTAACAGTGAATCAGAAATCACAATCTTATAAACTTTATTGAATGATTAAAGCTACAAGATTTCAAACAAAACCTCAATATTGATGAACAGGCTCACCAATACGAATTCTACTTCTCTAGAACTAGGGTTCTAAACCTTGAGGTTAATTCTCTCTATAAAACAAAAACTCAGAATAATCTGGTAACTTGATATTTTTTAAACTATTCTCAACATGTCTATACATATACTGAAAATAAAAGATAATTACAAAAAATAAAAGATCTTCAGTATATTATTCTATCATTAACTTCAAACCTTCCATGATTATCTTCAGTCTTGATCTGCACGGATCTTGATTATCTCTTAAGCAGTATTAAGTTGTAGCAGCATTAACACATTGAGCAGTACTAATTTTCACCAGCAGTAGTAACTGTGCTCAGCAGTATTAACTTTGATCTGGCAGTACTAACTTCAGCAGTAATAACTACAAGCAGTACTAACTCTCCAAGCAGTACTAACTATTGAAGTAGCAGTACTAACTTGTCAAGAAGTATTAAATCTACTAGCAATAGTAATTAGTTGTGCTAGCAGTATTAACCATACTTGAACAATTCTTTAATTCCCAACAAGTTTAGCTTTTCTTTTGCTCTTTTTGGACTTTGGAGGGGAGTAGTATTTGAAAGAATTATCCCAAAAGTGTTTACAATATAGATTCTTTCGAGCAAAATTCATAAACTTAGATTTATCGGAACAAATCGTACATTTATGTCCATCAAAAGAATTACTTTTCAAAATAATATTGTTTGTAGGACAACTGCTAGAATTCAAACTATTATTTTTATTCAAACTAAGATCTTTATTCTTCTTACTTCTCCCAACTCCATTTCCTTTTATATCTGAAACAGAAACAGGAACCTCGTTAGTCTCATGCTTGGAAGGTGATTCTTTTCTTGAATTACTTGAAGTTTCACCCTTCTCAAAGATGCTAGGTGGATATTCAGGACAATCAGAGTAAACAACTGAAGGTTTTGTAGGAGCATCAAATTCTGGATTTGTTCTTACCTTCCAGCTTGGATCATTGAACATCTGTTTATCATTTGAAGCATTTTTAAACAGAGTAATTTTCAAATCATTGATTTCTGTACAAAGCTCTTGATTTTCTTTCAAAGATTTTTCCAATTTAAACTTTAGATCAAAGTTTTCATCTTCAATCACATCAAGAGACTGTTGCAACAGATCAATTTGCTTCATCAATTCAGATGTATGATCATGCACATAATTTGACTCCTTTTGAATAAAACAGGGTCAGGGTCTGAAGCATTCATCATTTCGGAAAATAATTCCTCAGTCATGGACTCAATAAACTCCGTTTTATCATTTTTCAAACAAGATTCATTTGTGTTTACAGTGTCTTCTTCAACCTCTTCAACAAGCAAAGGTTTAGGAGTAATGGGATTTGAGACTGATAGTATAGTAGATGGATCAACATCCAATTCATACTCATCGTATTTGCATTCTGTCTCAGATGGAACAGTGTCATTGTTGACTGATTCTTTAGAAGAAGTGGTAAACAATGATTCAAACTCAGTGAATTCAATCTTTCGAGTTGCATAGCTTTTGTTCAAATCATTGTATTTAAAACCAACTGATTTAAAAACATTTTGAGAATCAGTGTCACAAGACTTGTTTTCTCCCATTTCTTCTTGACCTTTGGTCTCAGTAAAAGGTTTAGAAGCACTAGCTTCAACAAAAGTAACACGAATGTGTGGAATGGGTCTGATTGCGGAGCCAAATTTATCAAAGTTATATAAATGCTCCGGTGCCTTTTTCAAAACATCATTAGTTGGCACACCCAAACCTGGTTTCAGTTTATAAAACCTTTCATCCTGGAGATTATTGGTCAACATATTTAGCGTCTGCTCAGTCTGACCTTGTTTCATGTTAATATCCTCCAATTGCTTAATCTTTGTATAAGCTTCATTTCTTTCTAGAAAACAGACTTCAAATTTAATTTTGAACGCACCTTTTTCAGCATTGAGATTCACTAGATCCTTTTCTAAAACATATATTTTACTTTTAAAAGTTTCCTTTTCAACTTTTAAACCATCTTTTTCTTTTTCTTTTTCTTCCACAACAACTTTCAGCAAAGCGTTTTCATCACGAAAACTCAATACTGATTGATGTGCGGAGCTAAGCTTGCCTTTCAATAAAGCAAATTAATCTTTCATGCTATGTATTTGGGCCATAAGAGATTCAATAAGCTCGGAATTATCACTTACCTTAGAGTTTGCATCTTCCGAATGTGCCTCAGAATCTTCATCGTCATCATCCAGCTTGGCCATGTAGGAAACTTAGGTGAAGTGTGCCTGCTCCTCGTCATCAGAACTTTGGAACAACCAATTTTCTTCTTCAGCCATAAACACCTTTCCTTCTTAGGCTTTCTTGGCGATTAGTGACTTTCGTGCATAGTAGTCTGAGTTCTTGACCGTCTTGAATCTGCAATCTCTGGAGAAGTACCCAAATTTGCCGCAATTGTAGCATCTTCCTGGTTCATGAGCTCTGTCTTCTTTCTTTCCCTCTCTCTTATCTTCTCTTCTTTCTTCCTTCCTGTCTTCTCGTTTTTCCTCTCTCCTTCCATGCCTTGGCTGGTACCTCATCTCAGACTTCTCTTTCTTGTGCCCTTCGTACTTTGGCTTTGAGTAGAACTTTTTCTTGCCAAAGGTCTTCTTGAATCTTCTAGTAGTAAGAGCCAAGTCCTCGGAGAACTTCTAAATATATGGATCAGAATCAATCTCCAGTTCTTCATCACTTGAAGCAGAGTCAGAATCAGTAACTTCGGTAACTAGAGCTTTAGACACCTTTTTCTTTGACCTTGCAGAGGATACAGAACCTTTGTCGGCTATGAGAGCCACATAATCCTTCAGTTTATTTGACTCATTATTGATGGTTCTCACTTCGTCCTCGTGCTGAGAAAGAGTAGAGAAGATATCAGCGACGTTCTCTTGAGCCATGTTCTTTGACATCTAAAGGTTGATGGCAAAGTTCTTCCATTCAGGATTTAAGTTCTTGATGAACTTATAATTTATCTCCGAAGCAGACTTAGAGATGTTATTCCTCCGCAAGTCATTGAGAATGATGTTATATCTGTTGTAGGTCTCTAACAACGTATATCCTTATTTTGCGTCAAATCCCTCGTATGCATTTATGCATAGATTCTGCTTATCTTGGATGGAGGCTTCACTTCCTTCAAACTGTCTTGACAGTTCATCCCAGATTTCTTTTGCTGAGTTCCGACTCTCTACACGGTTGTAGATGTCATTTGGGATTGCCATGGTCAGATAGATAAGAGCCTCTTCATCGGTCTTGTACTGTTCTTTCTGCTTTTCAGTAAAGAACTGGTAAGGTTTAGGAACATATATGTCAAGGATTTCTGGTGAGGTCTCTGTTTCAGCTTGACCAGGTACTCTGACCATTGGATTTACCGGACCATTAATAATTGACTCCATATAGTCTCTGTTCTTGTGATTTAGAAACTGGACCATTCTCTTCTACCATTGCTGATATTCATCAGCCATAAGAACAGGCGGTTTGGACTGAGAGCCCATCGAGAGAAGCTGGTTCGACATCTTAGCTGTACCACTTGTTAGTAATTAAACTTATCTGTACCAAGACAACCAACTAGATGAGATCGTTAGAATCAAAATAAAAACCACACTAAAATTTTTTCAGAAAAATAAATTTCCAAAAAATAATTAAGTGCAGAATTTGCACAGTATAAAACACAAAGAAATAATACTAAAGAATGAAATTAGGAAAATTTTGATCAAGCACAAAACTTTTGTCCCCCTTCGCAGACTTAGCACGGGGGTATGGGGGCAGCGCCCCTAGAGAATTTTTTTTTTACATTTAGATGCCCTATTACAGTTTGCAAAAATCGACCGGGGATGTGCTTCGACCGGTATTGAGTCGACCGGAGACTTGTAAAGACCGGTAGAGAGTTCGACCGGGAACTTGTAAAGACCGGTAGAGAGTTCGACCGGGAACTTGTAAAGACCGGTAAGTGATAGGACCGATACTATGCTTTGACCGATAAGGTGCTATGACCGGTAAAGCTAAGGACCGATAGTGAGATTTGACCGATAAAGGTTAAAGACCGATAAAATACCTTCGACCGATAATGATTATTTGTCAGGATCGAATTCTCAACAAGAATTAATTCTCAGAAACAATATCAAAGAAGTTTGCGGAATAACACTTTGATATTCAATGAAACAGTAAATCAACACAGAAAATATGAAGAACAAATTGTAAACTTGTATTCAATGCTTTGAGGTTACAAGATTACTCACTCAACCTCAATATTGATGAACAGGCTCACCAATACGAATTCTACTTCTCTAGAATTAGGATCTATGCCTTGAGGTTGTTTTTCTCTAAAAGAATGAAAACTAAAGTTATCTAACTATTCTAAACAATACACTATATATACTGAATACAAAGATAATTACAATAAATAAAATATCTTCAGTATATCTTCTATGTATATCTCTAAGCTTCCATGTTTATCCTTTCATACGAATCTTCATTATATAAGCAGTATTAATCTTCAGCAGCATTAACTTCCTTCTAGCAGCATTAACTACTAAGCAGTACTAACCACTAGCAGTACTAACTAGATAAGTAGTACTAACTTTGTTCAAGCAGCACTAACTTTGACTAGCAGTATTAATAGTACTAGCAGTAGTAACACTCAGCAGTACTAACCTTTAAGTCTTCTAGCAGTACTAACTCTTAACCAGCAGCATTAATCATACTTAATGAATTTTTTTCAGTTCCCAACAATCTCCCACTAACTTGACTTTTAGGAAAAGAAGTCAAGTTCTTCAGATCTTCTTCAAGATGCTCCCAAAACTCCATCATGACCTAAATTCCAGTATTTGCATCCAATCCCAAACTTTGATTTATTGTTCTTTGGATCAAATATTTAGCCATTTCTGAATTTTCACCACATCCAAGCTTCTTCTTCAACATTAAATGAAGTTTCATTCTGCTATGGTTGTATACTTTGTCCACTAGGAAGTATTCAATGTGATTTCTATCCAAAGTCACAGAATATACTCCACTAGTTTCATACAAAGTCCAATTGGTAACTGCTTGAAAAACACTCCTTATGATCTCCTTCACTTCATCAGGTTTGAACATTATACACAGATACTCCATCACCAGTTTTGTAATTGAAATTCCTGGAGCTTTCAACTGATCTGCATACAACTTCATCCCTATATCAAACATTTCTTCAATATCAGACCTTGAGCATGTTCTGACAATTTTAGCCCAAGTACTGTAGACTTCATACTTTTCATCTTTTCTCTTCAGTCTGATATACTTCTTGCCATCTACTTCCAAAACATCCCAGTGAATAACTTCTGGAGGTTTAACCCCTACAGGTTCTGCTGCAATTGGTTCAGGTACTTTGTCCATCACAACCATGTACATCTTGACATCCTCAGTACTTGCAGGTTCTTTCATTGTAGATGACTCAGGTGCCTCTTCTTCTTCAGCAACCTTTTCAGCCTCTTCTTCCACTAATCTAGGTTTCTTTGTAGGCTTTCTCCTGGCAATCATCTTTGTTCTTTTTAAAGTCCTTAGACTTTCACCAATTGTTGTTTCCTTCTCTGGAGTTTCTTGCTCATCAGGGAATGGTTTTTGTAAGAAATCATTGCTTTCTTTCATTCTTTTCTCCATTTCAACCCTTGCAAGATCATCTCCTTGAAGCTTTATCATCTCAGCATCATACATCTTCTTGAGCTTCTCAAAAGACATCTTTGAAAACATCTCTACCTTGACACCTACTGCACCCTTGAGGAAAGTAATCATTTTCTTTCTCTCTTGAGCACCCAGGTATGTCTTTGAAGGTTGTCTTTTCCTTGCAGCCATTTTGATCTTATCAGGCTTCCTCAAAGATGTGGCTTTCTGCTTGGCTTGTTCTGTTGCTAAGCTTTGTTGATAGGCTTTGTTTAACTCTGCAGCCATTGCTTTAGCTATCTCTCTATCCTTTTGCACTTGCAAGGTTTCTGCTTCTTCAAATTCAGCCTGTATCTTCCTAGCTAGAGCTTCATCTGATTCAATCAGCTTCTGCTTTTTCATTGGTTTATCAGATTCAACTAGCTTTGCCTTACCTTTATCTTTACCCATCACTTTCTCAATGCTAGAGTTCTTTGCTGCATCACCTCTTTCTTTTATGACAACTCCTTTGGCCTTTGAGGTGACCTTGGGAGTATCATGTTTGGCTTTGATGAGTGTTTCTGCAACCTCAAGCTCTGTAAGGACCTCTTTTACTGTTTCTGCTGCTTCTTTCAGCTCAGCAGTATTAACCATTTCTGCTGCTTTACTTGAACTGGCAGTATTAATGGTTTCTGCTGCTGGCTCTGTTTCTGCTGCTTGCTCATTCTCCCCCTCAACATCATGTTTTTCCACTTGCTCCCCCTTAGCTTTGGCATCAGCTTCTGACTCCCCCTTTTTGGGAGCATCAGTCACTGGTTTCCTCCTTCTTAGCACAAATTGTTTCTTCTTCCTTTGCAGAGTCAGTTTCCTTACCATTTGCTTCAAATTGATGATTTGTTCTTGTTGTGACAGAACTATGAGTTTAAGCTCTTCTATATCTTTGCCCTGTTTGAGTACATCCATGTTGATGTTGCCCATTGCCTCCATCAATTCATCATAGTTATATCTGTCCTCACCTTCTCCAGGAGTGTTACCCCCTATTGAAGGATCATTGGATCTTTTAGTAGTGGAAGTCTTCTGCCTAGCGGAAGCACTATCCACCCCTGTGGTTTCTTGGCACCAGGGACCTTCAAATGATTGCTCATTCAAAGTTGCCATGGGGGAGATCTTATTGATGTTACCACTTTCCTCCTCTGTGCTAGCAGGAGTAGTGGCAGCCTCATCACCCATATGCTCTACCTCCTCCTCAGAGAGCACCTCCTTTGGGTTGGGAGACACCCTTGTGGTTTCCCTTTGGATATTCTCTAGGGGAGAATTCTCCCTTAGAGGGCTTATAGGCTTAGTGGGTAATGGTACAAGAAGGGAAGGAGCCTTCTTTACCTGTTTTCTCTTGTAGGTTTGGGTGATGGGAGAGGTTGGTTTTTCAAGAAGGGACTGGGGAATTGATTTTGAGAGGGAAGGTTGGGCTTGGCTAGCAGTGGGTTGGTCTAATGGGGGCCTTGACCCTGCTGCCATACCTTCATTGGTTTGGGACACCACCATCATTGTAGAGAACAATGGGGTGTCAACTCCTTCAGAGTCCCCAGCAGATCTTCTCATATTTGAGAAAACCTTGCCTTTGGGGGGTTTAGGTACATATACCCCAACAGGTTGAGGTATATCCGTCAATTGATTATAATAACTTCTTGAACAAACCTGGGATACATAAAGAAGCTCTTTTTGTTTCCCATGTTTGAGACAAGATCATTGAAAATCATTTTAGAAAAATTGTACTGTCTGGCAGTGGCCAAGCACACCAAAGCATAAGCAATAGTGCTGCTGAACTCACTCCATCCAGTAGTCTTTTTGGATATGCAATGCATAAGAGTATGGACAAAGAAACGCCATTGGGGTGAGAATTTTGCTTTAGAGAATTTGAAAACACCCAATGGGCCTCCATACCCCATTCTTGTAAGATTTGAAAACAGTTCATCATTTGGGATAGAAGTTATACCAGATGCATCGTCTAGACGTAGACTGATGCGAATAACTTCTTCAGTAACTGTAAGTGATTGATCACAGATTCTTGTCTTGATCATGTGCACACCATTTTCCACAACAATGGTTGCATTAGCCCAGAACTGCCTTTGATGCTCAATGTAGATTGTAGGGGATACTGTAAGAGCATGAGCAATGTGGCTTGACTTGAGGAAATCCACAATCTGATGAAATCCTGAAGCTTGCTTTGGCTTTTGTAGCATCGCAATCTCGTTGTGCTCGTCGATGAACGTCATGGATGCCATTGATCTTAGTGAAAACTTGCCTGAAAACTTCGAACTTGAGAGAGAAAGGGTTTTGAGCGCAAGAGAACATTATGCAAAGAGTCGTTATGAACTTTTAGGCGGGCAAAGAGTATTTATAGTATTCGGAATATAAGCAGTATTAACCTAGAGCAGTATTAACTACTAGCAGTAGTAACGGCTAGCAGTATTAACATCCTAGCAGTATTAACTGAAAGCAGTATTAACCACTAGCAGTATTAACTGAAAGCAGTATTAACCACTAGCAGTATTAACTGAAAGCAGTATTAATCACTAGCAGTATTAACTGAAAACAGTATTAACCACTAGCAGTATTAACTGAAAGCAGTATTAACTACTAGCAGTATTAACTATACTTACTCCTTTTAAACTTGCTAAACACTGAGTACTGCTATGCATATCCTGAAAAAGAAGATTAGTAACACCAAGAATAAAAATATACATGTATAAAACTACTTTTTGAGAAGAAGATTATTCAGAGTTTATCATTCCCACACTTGTTACCAAGAAAGTGAATCTACCCACATCAAAAGCTTTAGTGAATAGATCAGCAAACTGATTATCAGTGTGAACTTTGACAACTTGAATAAGTTTCTTTTCATTACAATCTCTTATAAAGTGATACCTGATTTCAATGTGCTTTGTCTTTGAGTGCTTGACTGGATTATTTACAATGCTAATAGCACTGTTGTTGTCAATAAAGATTGGAGTGTGTAGAAAGGTTACCCCATAATCCAACATTTGATTCTGAATCCATAAGACTTGAGAACAGCAACTTGCAGCTGCTATGTACTCTGCCTCTGTTGTAGATGTGGATACTGTGGTTTGTTTCTTGCACTGCCATGAGACTAATCTAGCACCCAAAAACTGACATCCTCCAGAAGTAGATTTTCTGTCCAAGTTTGCCCCACCTAGATCACTGTCTGAGTATGCTATTAGGTCAAAAGGTGAGTTATGAGGATACCAAAGTCCCAATCTGGGTTGCCCTTTGAGATATCTGAATATCCTCTTAACAGCTTGAAAGTGAGATTGCTTTGGCCTAACTTGAAATCTTGCACATACACAGACTGGAAACATTATATCTGGCCTTGATGCTGTGAGATACATGAGAGAGCCAATCATGGATCTATAATGATGCACATCCATATCCTCCCCCTCAAGATCTGCTGTGATCTGCTTGTGTGTTTCCATAGGTGTGCTGGCAGGTTTTGATTCTGAGAGACCAAACTTGGTTAGAATATCCTGCACATACTTGGATTGACATATGAAAATGCCATCTGACTTCTGTTGAACTTGGAGTCCAAGGAAGAAAGTAAGTTCCCCCATGGAACTCATTTTGAACCTTTGATGCATTAAATCCTCAAATTCCTTGCACATGTTGTTTCTTGTAGAACCAAAAATAATGTCATCAACATATATTTGGACCAGCAAGATATCCTTCTTCTTTCTTTTGATAAATAGAGTCTTATCAATGACTCCTCTTTCAAAGTCATTTTCCAAGAGATAGGATGACAGAGTGTCATACCATGCTCTTGGGGCTTGATGTAGTCCATAAAGTGCTTTCTTTAATTTGTATACTCTGTCTGGATAGCTTGGGTTTTCAAACCCTGGTGGTTGACAGACATATACTTCTTCTTCAATTGATCCATAGAGAAAAGCACTTTTTACATCCATTTGATAGACTTTGAAGTTCATGTAAGAAGCATAGGCTAGGAATAGTCTGATTGCTTCTATCCTAGCCACAGGTGCAAAAACTTCTTCATAATCTATACCCTCTTCTTGAGTATAGCCTTGAGCCACCAGCCGTGCTTTGTTCCTTATGACAATACCTCTTTCATCTCTCTTGTTTCTGAAAATCCACTTTGTGCCAATTGCTCTGTGACCTTTAGGAAGGTCTACTAGATCCCATACATCTTGTAGCTTGAACTGTAACAGTTCTTCTTGCATTGCTTCTATCCAGCTAGATTCTTTCATAGCATCATGTGCCTTCTTAGGCTCAAGCTGGGATAAAAAGCAAGAAAGGACTGTATGCTGTTGATCTTGCATTTCTTGAAGCCTGCTTTGTTGTCTAGTCATCATAGGAGAAGAGATATCTCCTATTACCAGCTGTGGAGGATGATTCTTTTGAACTCTTGTGTTATGACTAGGTTCTTCATTCAGTCCAGCCTCTAGATTAGAGTCATGCAACTCAACTGAAGTGTTTTCAGATGCCACTTCTGATTCTTGAGTCTCCTCGTCTCTAGTGTCTTCTTCACTCTGACTTGGTTCAGTAAATGATTCCTTTTCACAGTCTTCATTTACTGTGGGTATGGGAAAAATCACAGATTTAGATATACTTTCTTGAACTTGTGTGATCTCTGATTCTCCACTACCTGTTCCTGTAAACTCATTACTGAAACCAAAAGAGTTAGTTAGTGAGTCAATGTCAAATAGCCACTGAGGTCCAGACCCAACAGGATTTGGTGTGTTCTCATTGCATTTGACATTGTCACTTTCTTCAATTATTCTAGAAGAAGAGTTAAATACTCTGTAGGCCTTACTCTGAGATGAATATCCCACAAGAAATCCATCATCTGCTTTGCTATCAAATTTACCTAAGTGAGATTTGGTATTTAGAATTGTACAAGGACACCCAAAAGGTTTGAAGAAACCAATAAAAGGTTTTCTTTTATTTAAAAGCTCATAAGGGGTCTTGTTCTTTTGCTTGACCACTAGAACTCTGTTTTGGACATAACAAGCAGTATTAACTGCTTCAGCCCAGAAGGTAATTGGCAATTTTGAATCAGCCAACAGAGATCTAGCAGCCTCTATTAGTGTCCTATTTCTCCTTTCAGCAACACCATTCTGTTGAGGAGTTCTAGGAGCACTATATTGTCTCTCAATGCCTTTTTCTTCACAAAAGGTGTTTAGATCATGATTTTTAAACTCAGTTCCATTATCTGATCTAATGACTTTTACTCTTTGATTAGTTTGGTTTTCAATTCTTAGAATAAAGGATTTGATAAGATCACTTGTTTCATCCTTAGTCCTTAGAAAATATACCCAAGTAAATCTGGAGTAATCATCAACAATAACTAAGCAGTAAGATTTCTTGCCTATACTCATAACATTTGTAGGACCAAACAGATCCATATGCAATAACTGGAGACAAGTAGAAACAGAATTTAACTCTTTGGTCTTATGAGAAGTTTTGTGTTGTTTGCCTTTAAGACAAGCAACACAATGATCATCACATGAAAAGACTTTTGAGGGTAAACCTCTTACAAGGTTATTTTTAACAAGATTGTTCATAGTCTTGAAATTCATGTGACACATCCTTCTGTGCCAAAGGGAGGATTCATCTATAGAAGCTTTTGAAACAAGACAATTTAAAGATGAATCACTATCAACATTGTCCAAATCAAGACAGTAAACATTGTCCTTTCTTGGAGTTCTAAGTAGTATCATGCTTTCATCAACTACCTTGAACCCTGGAGCAAGGATCATACACTCAGTCTTAGTAAATAATATACTATGTTGTTTGTCACAAACCTGTGATACACTTAACAGGTTGTACTTTAATTGATCAACATAGTAGACATCCTCAAATGTCATCTTACCTTTGGTGACATTACCTTTTCCACTTATCTTACCACCAGTAAGATTGTCTCCAAATGCAACATGTCCTCCATTGATATGTTTGAAATCCTGAAGGCATGACATGTTGCCTGTCATGTGCCTAGAGCAACCACTATCAACATGCCAAATGCTCTTTCCCTTGAGCTGTTGGTTGCCCTGCACATTAGATAAATCAATTAGTATGATTGGGGACCCAAGCAACAGTTGTCTTGGGTCTCCCTTTCTCATCAAAGTATTTACATTCCTTTTTAATGAGGTTTTTAAACTCAGAGCACTCTTTATTAGAGTACTTTGTCAATGTTATTGGCTTAGCAGAACCAACACTAGAAGCAGTACTAACCTTAGAAGTACTAACAGAGTTAGCAGTACTAACAGGTTTAGCAGTACTAACCTTGTTAGCAGCATTAACATTGTTAGCAGTAGTATTACTTCTAGCAGCACTATCATTGTCAGCAACACTATTTATGGTAGCAGTACTAACAGTTTTAGTGCTTTTAGGAATCCACATATTGACACTTTCTTTAACAGACTTTTTCTTCATGTGGCTTTTAGTTTTAACAGTTTTCTTAGCCACATGGTTCTTTTCAATTTTCTTATAACCAAAGGGTTTTTTCATGGATCTTTGGAAATTCATCCTTTGTTTCATAGGATTGAAATAACAGAATTTTGCAAGATGATTCAATTTGCCACAGATAAAACAAGGTTTTGGTCTATTGATTTTACTCAGATCAACCCCTTGTTTCTGAGCCCATTGATTATTCCAGTTTCTTTGATTTCCTCTTTTTAAACCAGAATTTAGGCTCTTGGCTTTATTGCAATCACACTGTTTGCAAGGACCTGGATTCACAACTGTGGTCTGTTTGTAATGGACCTTACCAGACTTTCCCTCTGTCTTCTCTATGTCCTTGGATTTTATCCAAGCCCTTCCACAATCATCATTGGTGATAATGTTATTCTCTAGAGGAATCTCACCACTTACCTTGTTCTCCTTACTCTTGCCAACCTCTTTCTCAGTCTTATCCTTAACAACTACCTTATCTAAGGGATCTATTTCAGTGGCTCCTTCAGGTAAGTCCTTCCTATCTTTGGTGTCTAACAGGTCTGAAGTAGGAGGAATGTAATTGTTGTTATATGGTGGAGGTGTTGCATTGTACCCAATTCCTCTTCTCAGCTTATCATGAATCTGATTTTGTAGTAAAGAGTCCATTGCTTTAGAAGCATTGGAAAACTTTTCTACATCAAGCTTAACCTTGGTTAGCTCCTCTTTCAGTTTTTCACTCTCCTCTTTAGATTTGGTCAGTTTAAGTTCTAAATCCTTTTTCTCCCACTGCCAGTAATTGGTGTCATATGAGTGTTGTAGTTCATTGGCTTGAAAACCTTTGATCTGATCTTCAAATCTCTCTACAATCCTCACATAGTCTTTTATATCTTTTTCTAATCTCTTAAGGTCATCACTCATCTTCGGATTGTGATCCCTGTACCTTTTAACAGTGTCTATGCAAGTTTTAGAACAGAGATTAGAACTTACCTCAGATGGGAGATCAGATACTTTAGCCATAAGAGCTTGATTCTGAATAGTTTCTTCTGCTTGATCACTCCAATCAAACCCCATTCCTTGTTGAGAAACAAGGACTTGAGCAGAGTTTCTGTTGTTATTGAAACTTCCAGATTGAGCTTGTTGATGGTTGTTGTTGTGAGACATTCCACTTCTGCATTCTCTAGCAAAATGTCCCTTTTTATGGCATTTGTAACATTCCACCTTGGACTTGTCAAATCCTGCTCCATCTTCTCTTCTTTGAGAGAAGTTGTTCCTCCCAGTTCTTTTGATGAACTTTTTAACTCTCATGGAGAGCATGGCCATCTGCCATTTAATATCCATCTCTTCCAGATCATCGGGATGGAGTTGTTCTAAGTCATCATTAATCAAAGAGGAATTTCCATGATTAGAAAGAAAAGCTTCAAACACAGAATCAGTGCCTTTATCTTGATTTGTTCCATTAGCAGCATTAACTGATTCAGGGTTGGTAGTAGAATCAATTGATGCTGATAGGAGTGCAGCATTATGAATATATCCAGAAGGCTTCTTCTTTGCCTCCACCTCAGCTTCAAATACTCTAAGATCATTGTACAGATCATCAAGTTCTTTTTCTTCCAACTGATAATTCTGTCTGAATGACACAGTGTACATGGTCCATTCATCTCCAAGGGACCTTAAGAACTTTCTGTTCACATCATCTTGATCAATCTGTACTCCCATAGTAGCTAGTTCACCAATTAGTTTATTAAACCTGTCAAAAGTTTGAGTCATGGACTCATTCTTAGTTGAGATGAAGTTTTCATACTGTTGCTTTAAGATTGCCTTTTAATTTCTCTTGGTACTTTTGGTACCTGAGAATCTCTTCTCCAGAGCATTCCAGAGCATCTGTGCATCAGTGCAATTGCAGAATTGATGTTGATACTCATTTGGAATAGCCAAGAGCAGTGTACTCAAGGCTTTCATCTCTGTCTGCCTTGTCTTCCTGTCTGCATCTGTCTTTGGAGGGGTTCTTTTGCCATCTTCACCAATCTTTCCTTCATCAGATGGGCCATTCTCAATGATGTCCCACATAGAGTAATCAGTGAGGAGAATATATTGCTTGATTCTGATCTTCCACATGTCAAATTCATTGGATCTAAGCATTGGAACTTTTGAGACCAAAGTACTGCTTGATTCTGTAAGATTTTCCATGATGAATAACTGTTTATGAGAGAGTTTTGGCTCTGATACCACTTGTCAGGATCGAATTCTCAACAAGAATTAATTCTCAGAAACAATATCAAAGAAGTTTGCGGAATAACACTTTGATATTCAATGAAACAGTAAATCAACACAGAAAATATGAAGAACAAATTGTAAACTTGTATTCAATGCTTTGAGGTTACAAGATTACTCACTCAACCTCAATATTGATGAACAGGCTCACCAATACGAATTCTACTTCTCTAGAATTAGGATCTATGCCTTGAGGTTGTTT
The DNA here is from genome assembly GCA_954870635.1 of Arctium minus. Taxonomy (NCBI): domain Eukaryota; kingdom Viridiplantae; phylum Streptophyta; class Magnoliopsida; order Asterales; family Asteraceae; genus Arctium; species Arctium minus. The sequence goes on along the minus strand of OX941080.1, from coordinate 112,201,165 downwards.
TTCTCTAAAAGAATGAAAACTAAAGTTATCTAACTATTCTAAACAATACACTATATATACTGAATACAAAGATAATTACAATAAATAAAATATCTTCAGTATATCTTCTATGTATATCTCTAAGCTTCCATGTTTATCCTTTCATACGAATCTTCATTATATAAGCAGTATTAATCTTCAGCAGCATTAACTTCCTTCTAGCAGCATTAACTACTAAGCAGTACTAACCACTAGCAGTACTAACTAGCTAAGCAGTACTAACTTTGTTCAAGCAGCACTAACTTTGACTAGCAGTATTAATAGTACTAGCAGTAGTAACACTCAGCAGTACTAACCTTTAAGTCTTCTAGCAGTACTAACTCTTAACCAGCAGCATTAATCATACTTAATGAATTTTTTTCAGTTCCCAACATTATTCGATCGATATAGCTTTGACCGATAGATTGTTCGACCGGTATGTTCTTGACCAACCCAGAAAGTCGATGAACAGCTCAGATAATTAACCCAGAAATCACACAAGACATAGAAATTTGATGCGAAAATTATACCTTTGTGCTCCAAAACATAAACCAATCACAATACAGTCAAACTCAGAGATCAATTTCAACTTTTAAGCATTCGATTTTGATGAACACAGTGTTAATTTTTCACGAACCCAGAAAACTCAAAATCACAAATTCAATCACTTGTTAATTCTCAATGTAATTAATCAATCAGATAGTGTTCAATAACGCAAAACACACCTAATCAGATCAATATTTAAACATTAACGCACCTAGATTCATAAAATCAGATGAACAGTAACTTCGCATGAATAGTGATCGATGAACAGTATCGATGAATAGTAACTTCAAAATTTTTTTTGATTCTTATGGCTTTGATACCACTTGTTATCCCAGTTTAATCTAGTTGATAATTAACACACAAACACAATAATAATCAAGATATATAAAGATTAGAATAACATACCAATTCCTTGAATAAACAATGAAACCCTTGTGTGTTCTTGATACTCTTGAATGTAGAATTACAGAGAAACGTATGGTTACTATTTAGAAAATTATCAGAGTTAAACCTAAAACTAAACTAAACAAAACTTTAAATACCTAGGCTAAAAGGCCTAATGGGCTTATGGGCTTGAGGCCCAATAGCTAATAAACTATCAATCTATTACAATTTAAACCCCAAACTTTAACTATCAAATAAATACAGTTTAGACCCTTTAATTTAACTTTAATTTTGAATACAATTATGATCCAACAATCCAGAACAGAGATCTCTGATCGCTATACTGGACTTTAGATTTCCTCTTTATCTCCACCCCCAGTGATACCTCGGGAGCTTCCTTTTTAACTATGAAGCTTACTTGTACTGATAATTACAAGGTTGGGTTGTGTGCTATGATTCTTGCCTTAGAAACTAAGAATAAACATGGCTTTACTGATGGTTCTGCTATTCGTTCTACTTACAATGATGTGTTAGGAAAACAATGAGACAGATGTAACTCTGTCGTTTTGTCCTGGATCCTCAACTATGTTTTGGAGGATTTTTTTGTTAGTCAAGTGTTTTCAAGAGTTGCCTCTGAAGTATGGCTTGAATTAAAAGAAACTTATGATAAAATTGATGGTTCTATTACCTTTAACTTGCATAAAAAAATCAACTCTCTTTCACAAAATGGATCCCCTGTTTCTGACTACTATCACAAGTTAAATGCCCTGTGGAAGCAGTTTGATGCTTTACTCAAACTACCTTCATGAACTTGTAATGCATCTCATGATTTTTTAAAACATAATCAACTATTGAAACTTATTCAATTTTTGATGGGACTGGATGACATTTATGCTCATATACGAAGAAATATTTTAACAAAAGATCCTCTCCCTACTGTTAAAACTGCCTTTTCCTTGGTATCTAGAGAATAATCACACCGAGGTGTGACTCGAACGTCTGATACAGTCAAAATACTGTGTTTTTTGGAAAGGCAAATGACAATAAGAAGAAAACTGGAAAATCTCCTCTTATTTGTAAGTACTACGGTGTAACTGGGCACACTATAGAAAGATGATATAAACTAATTGGATTTCCTAAGGATTTTCAATTTACAAAATCCAAAACTGGTCAATCATTCAAGCTATCTTCAAGCAATGCTTGTTCTACGGATACTTCTGGCTATGGTCAGAACAAGTTAACGTCCCTTACAGAGGATCAAGTAAACAAATTACTTTCTCTTCTTGATCAGAAAAAGTCTGAGAACATTTCTGTCAATATGGCAGGCATGTTTTCTGTCAACATGGCTAATCTGTCTAAGTCTCATTCTAATTTTTTCCCAATCTGGTAGGATAATTGATTCTAGAGCAAATCAACATATGACTTCCTCTACCTCCCATTTAGAAAATGTTATTGATATTTCTGACCTAAATCTCAATGTTACTCAACCTAATGGAGACGAAGCTAAAATAAATCAAATTGGTAACTTTAGACTAAATGATAGAGTTGTTTTGTTTGATGTGCTTGTCATTCCTGGTTTTCATGTAAATTTGTTATCTGTTCATAAAATTGCAAGAGATAGCAAAATTTTTGTTGGATTTGATGAGTATAAGTGTTACCACCTATAGGGATCTCTTCCCAATAGAATAGTGGGGACTGGTAGCGAACAAGGGGCTTTTATTTCTTTGACCTGTTGACTAAGGGTGATCCCCATGTCTCACATGATTCTAACGATATTTCCAACAAGTCGAATATGTATATTGTTTGTTACATTTCTCACCAACTATGGCATAGTAGGCTGGGCCGCCCAGCTGACCAGGTCATTGGTGTTCTGAAAGGAACCCTTGGTCTTGGAAATGAACACGTCTGTCCTCCATGTGATATCTGCCATAAGGCAAAACAAACTAGAGACAAGTTCAATTTGAGCAGTCACACCTCCAAAGTCCTTGGAGAATTAGTTCATTTAGACTTGTGGAGACCCTATCATGTTCCAAGTAAAGAAGGGTATAGGTTTTTCTTAACTATTATTGATGATTACACTAGATCTGTTTGGGTATATTTGTTGAAAAGCAAAGATAAAGTTTTTGACAACATTGTTGCTTTTCAGAGTTTGCTGCTTACTCAGTTTGGCAAACATGTAAAAACGTTCAGAAGTGATAATGGTACTGAGTTTGTTAATAGAAAATTAGGTGCGTTCTTTAAATCTAATGGAATTTTTCATCAAACTACTTGTGTTTATACTCCCCAACAAAATGGGGTAGTTGAATGCAAACATAGACATTTGCTAAATGTAGCTAGAGCCTTAATGTTTCAAGGAAATGGTCCATTGAATATGTGGAATGAGTGTATCTTATCTACTACTTATCTCATCAATCGTACTCCTTCCTCTGTGTAAAATGGAAGGTGTCCTTATGAACTTGTGTTTGGTTTTGAACCTGTTTTATCTCATCTTAAAAAATTTTGTTGTTTGTGTTTTGCTGTTAAGCCCAATGTTTCTGATAAGTTTTCTTCATGCTCAGAAAATGTGTTCTTCTTGGTTACTCAAATTCAAAAGGGGTTATAGACTTTATAGTTTGAATTCAAAGCAAATCATTATTTCTAGAGATGTTAAATTTTATGAAACAATTTTTCCTTTCAAAATGAGTGCAAACCAACCTAGTGATTACTCTAGTGACATAAACTCGTTGAATTTCTTTGATTCTATTATCAACAAGGCGTTCTGTTGAGTCTGAATATGCTAAGTATGGTTTATGCTGCTGATTAATGTGGCTAAGTAATTACTACTGCCAGACTATCAAGATTACTACTGCTAGTAGAATTAATACTGCTTGAAGAGTTAGTGCTGCTACTTGAATAGTTAGTACTGCTTGGAGAGTTAGTACTGCTACTAGTTAGTACTGCTAAAGATTAATACTGCTGAAGTTGGTTAATACTTCTGAAGATAATTAGTGCTGCTTCTAAAGATAAAGATGACTTGGAGATAAAGACAAGTTGAAGATAATACTAAAGATAATTATGGTATTGATGCTGAAAATCAATTGTATTTTGATAATTATCGTGTATTCAGTTTTGTATATATTGTATAGAAGTATTTGATAGTGAAAATAATTCATTCTTAAGTTTTTTGTTTTAGAGAGAATTAACCTCAAGACTAGTTTAGATCCTTTCTATAGAGAAGTATATAACGTCTGTTGAGTCTGTTCAACAGATTGAGGTTTTGTGTGTAATCATCAACTTGAATCAATATAAACTTGTGATTTGAGTTTGATATACTGTTTCATTGATTGTTAGTGTTAAAGTGTTTTTCCGCAACTTCTTTAGCATTGTTTATGAGTTTGTGTGAATTAAATTCTTGTTTGAATTTCGATCCTGACAAGTGGTATCAGAGCATTGTTAAACTCAGAAAAACAACAATCATCATGGACAGTTCAAGTGATAGTGTTCTGGTCTCAAAGGTTCCAATGCTCAGATCTAATGAGTTTTATATGTGGAAGATTAGGATCAGGCAATACATCCTTCTCACAGATTACTCTATGTGGGACATCATTGAGAATGACCCATCTAATGAAGGAAAGATTGGAGCAGATGGAAAAAGAATCCCACCAAAGACAGATGGAGAGAGGAAGATAAGGCAGACAGAGATGAAAGCCTTGAGCACACTGCTCTTGGCTATTCCTAATGGGTATCAACACCAATTCTGCAACTGCACTGATCCACAGATGCTTTGGAATGCTCTAGAGAAGAGATTCTCTAGTACCAAAAGTACCAAGAGAAATCAAAAGGCAATACTGAAGCAACAATATGAAAACTTCATGTCAACTAAGAATGAGTCCATGACAAACTTTTGACAGGTTTAACAAGGTGATTGGTGAACTAGCTACTGTTGGAGTGAAGATTGATCAAGATGATGTAAATAGAAAGTTCTTAAGGCCCCTTGGAGATGAATGGACCATGTATATTGTCTCCTTCAGACAGGATGACAAGCTGGAGGACAAAGAACTAGATGATCTTTATAATGACTTAAGGGTGTTTGAGGCTGAAGTTGAAGCCAAGAAAAGACATCTGGATACACTCATAATGCTTCCTTTTTATCATCTTCTTCTTCTACTGTTTCTGCTGCTAATACAGAATCAATTAGTACTGCTTATGTATCTAAGCAGGATGTATCTAATGAATCTGTATTAGAAGCTTTTCTTGCTAGTCATGTTAATTCTGGTTTAATTAATGATGATCTTGAACAAATTAATGCAGATGACCTTGAGGAGATAGATATAAAGTGGCAGATGGCCATGCTAACTATGAGGGTAAAGAGATTCATAAAAAGGACTGGAAGGAACAACTTTTCTCAGAGGAGAGAAGATGGTGTTGGGTTTGACAAGTCAAAGGTGGAGTGCTACAAGTGTCACAAGATAGGACACTTTGCAAAAGAATGCAGAGGAGGAACTCCTCAACAATATGGCAGCAACAACCAGCAAGCACATTCCTCAAGCTTCCAAAACAACAGAAACTCCACTCAAGCTCTTGTTTCTCAAGAAAGAATGGGGTTTGATTGGAGTGATCAAGCAGAAGAAGCTGTTCAGAATCAAGCACTGATGGCAGAAGTCTCAGAATCTTCAAGGACAGATATTCCAACAGAGGTAAAAACTAAACTGTGCACTAAAGAGTGTCTTCAGACTGTTCAAAAGTACAGGGATCATAACCAAAGCATGTGTGATGACCTTAAAAGGTTAGAGAGAGATATAAGAGAGTATAAAGTGATTGTGGAGAAGTTTGAAGATCAAATCAAGGCTTACAAGGCCAATGAACTTCAGTATTACTATGACACAAATTACTGGAAGTGGGAGAAAGATCAATTAGAGATCCAAATAGAAAAATCTAAAGAGGAGTGTGAGAAGATAAAGAGTGAGTATGAGAAAGCTAATCTTGACATTGAGAAGTTTTCTTATGCTTCCAAAGCAATGTACTCTTTGCTTAAAGAACAAGTTCATGATAAGATCAAGAGTGGTATAGGATACAATGCAACACCTCCACCTTATAACAATAATTATATCCCTCCCTCTTCAGATCTCTTAGAAAACCAAAATAAGAAGGACTTACCTATAAGAGTAACAGAAGTAGATCCTATAGATAGTGTGGTGGTTGAAAAAGAGAATGAGAAAGAGAATTCTGAGAATAAGAATGCAGAAGAGATTCCTGTAGAAAATCATATTCTTACCAATCAAGGGGGAGGTAAACCATTCATCAAGAGTGAAAAGGTGGATAGCTCAAAGAGTGAAAAGGTGGAAAGCTTAAAGAGAGAAAAGGAAAAGGTACAGGGAGTCCACTATATGCAGACCACAATTGTGAATCCCTGTACATGTAAAAAGCATCAGCCCCAAAAACATGATAAAAGGGTAATCAAAGAAACTGGAATAATCAGTGGGCACAAAAACAAGGGGTTGATCTGAGTAAAATCAATAGACCAAAACCATGTTTTATTTGTGGAAAGCTTAACCATATTGCCAAATACTGTTATTTCAATCCTATGAACCAGAGGATAAACTTTCAAAGACATATACAAAATTCTGTTGGTTAAAAGCTCATGCTCAAAACAAGTTTGCAAAATCAAAGAAAAATACTCCAAATAAGTCAAGGAGTAACTTAAAGAAAAATAAAGCAAACAATTTTGTTCAGGTTTGGGTTCCAATAGTAAAGAAATCTGTTAGTACTGCTACTTCAAATAGTACTGCTGACAGAAATAATGCTGCTGCAAGCAATACTACTGCTAACAATGTTAGTACTGCTAATCCAATTAGTACTGCTAATGAAGTTAGTACTGCTAACAAAATTAGTACTGTTAATCCAATTAGTACTGCTAATGATGTTATTACTGTTAACAAAGTTAGTACTACCAATCAAGTTTGTACTGCTTCCCGTAACAAACCCATTATTGTAACAAAGTATTCAAGCCATAAGATTCCCCAGTATGAAAAGCTCATCAAAACTGATTGTGAATATGTTGATGAGAATAGGAAACCCAAGACCACTTTGGCTTGGGTTCCTACTAAAAACTAACTGCTCCACTTTATGTGCAGGGCAACCAATAGCAAAAAGGGAAGAGAATTTGGCATATTGATAGTGGTTGCTCTAGGCACATGATAGGCAACAAGTCCTGCCTGCAAAACTTTAAAAGAATTGATGGAGGACATGTTGCATTTGGTGATAATCCATATGGAGGAAAGATTAGTGGAAAAGGAACAGGGACAGAATCAGTACAAAACAAAAGACAAGAGTTTGTGCTATTCCCAATTCCTACAGCAGATTCTACTGAACTTTATGTTCAAGAGAAGAAAGATGCTTCAGATTCAAAGGATACTGAAACTGCTCAGAATGAAGAGGAGAGAGGTGAAAAGGAGGATCAACTTTTGACTTCAGAACAGCTAGAACCTCAGATGCCTGCATTCGCAGAAGATGATAGTGGTGATGAGAACTCCTCAGTGTTTAGGAGCAGCTCTCCTGAAAAGAATGACTCTAATCTGGATGCAGACATGAATGAAGAGGCTTTTCATCAAACAAAAGTGCTTAACGATCATCCTCCTCAGTTGGTGATTGGTGACATCCATTCTCCAATCATCACAAGGAATCAGAGTAAGCTGGGAGGATTAAAAGACATACAACCAGGCTTACTCTCTTGCTTTCTATCTCAGGTTGAGCCCAAAAAGGCACATGATGCAATGAAAGATCCAATATGGATAGAAGCAATGCAAGAGGAGCTGCTGCAGTTTGTACTGCAAAATGTATGGGATTTGGTAGAACTGCCTAAAGGACAAAGAGCAATAAGGACAAAATGGATTTTCAGAAACAAGAAGGATGAGAGAGGGATAGTGATCAAGAACAAGGCTAGATTGGTAGCACAGGGGCACACTCAAGAAGAAGGAATTGATTATGAAGAGGTTTTTGCACCAGTGGCTAGGATTGAGGCAATTAGGCTGTTTTTAGCCTATGCTTCTTTCATGAAGTTCAAAGTCTACCAAATGGATGTGAAAAGTGCTTTTCTATATGGCAAAATTGAAGAAGAAGTATATGTCTGTCAGCCCCCAGGGATTGAAAATCCCAAGTACCCTGACAGAGTATACAATTTGAAGAAAGCACTGTATGGACTACATCAAGCACCAAGAGCTTGGTATGACACTTTGTCTACCTATCTCTTGGAAAATGGTTTTGAGAGAGGGATCATTGACAAGACTCTATTCATTCAAAGGAAGAAGAAAGACATCCTGTTAGTGCAAATCTATGTGGATAACATCATCTTTGGATCCACAAAAGATCAGTTGTGCAGAGATTTTCAAGAGTTAATGCATAAGAGATTCAAGATGAGTTCTATGGGTGAACTTACTTTCTTCCTTGGGCTACAGGTTAAGCAGAAACAAGATGGAATCTTCATAAGCCAAACCAAGTATGTGCAGGACATTTTAACCAAGTTTAGGTTCTCATATTCCAAGCCTGCAAGCACACCGATGGAGACACACAAACAGATCACTGCAAATCTTGAGGGGGAGGATGTGGATATTCATTATTAAAGATCCATGATTGGCTCTCTCATGTATCTCACAGCTTCTAGACCAGTTATCATGTTCCCTGTTTGTGTATGTGCAAGATTTCAAGTTAGGCCAAAGCAATCACATTTTCAAGCAGTCAAGAGGATATTCAGACATCTCAAAGGTCAACCCAAATTAGGACTTTGGTATCCTCATGACTCATAATTTGACCTACTTGCATATTCAGATAGTGATTTGGGTGGAGCTAACTTGGACAGAAAGTCTACAACTGAAGGATGTCAGTTTTTGGGTGTAAGACTAGTATCATGGCAGTGTAAGAAGCAAACCACAGTGTCCACTTCAACAACAGAAGCAGAATACATAGCTGCTGCAAGCTACTGCTCATAAGTGCTATGGATTCAGAATCAAATGATGGACTATGGTATGACATTTCTTCACACTCCTATTTTCATAGACAACAACAGTGCTATTAGCATTGTTAATAATCCTGTTAAGCATTCAAAAACAAAGCATATAGAAATAAGGTACCATTTTATCAGAGACTGTAATGAGAAGAAGCTAATTCAGGTTCAGAAAATACACACAAGTAACCAGTTTGCTGATCTTTTCATAAAAGCTTTTGATGTGGGTAGATTCACATTCTTGGTCACAAGTGTGGGCATGATGAACAATGAATAAGTCTATTCTCATACCTATATAGATTTCTCCTTAGTTACTGTTGGGAACTGAAGAATTTATCAAGTATGGTTAATGCTGCTGGTTCAAAGTTACTACTGCTAGAAGACTTAAAAGTTAATACTACTGAGTGTTACTACTGCTAGTACTATTAATACTGCTAGTCAAAGTTAGTACTGCTTGAACAAAGTTAGTACTGCTTAGCTAGTTAGTACTGCTAGTGGTTAGTGCTGCTTAGTAGTTAATGCTGCTAGAAGGAATTTAATGCTGCTGAAGATTAATACTGCTTAAGAGATTCGGATGGAAAGAATGACAGCTGGATAATCTGAAGTTTATGGAAGCTTTGAGATATACATGGAAGATATACTGAAGATTTGTTTAATTATTGTAATTATCTTTTGACTAGTATATGTATAGAATAGATTAATTCATTCATTCTAAGTGTTTTTTTTATTCTTTGAAAGAGAAAATCAACCTCAAGACATAGATCCTAATTCTAGAGAAGTAGAATTCGTATTGGTGAGCCTGTTCATCAATATTGAGGTTGAGTGTGTAATCTTGTAACTTCAAAGCATTCAATACAAGTTTACAGTTTGTTGATTATAGTCTGTTTTGATTTTCTGTTTGATTAAATATCAAAGTGTTATTCCGCAAACTTCTTTGATATTGTTTCTGAGAATTAATTCTTGTTGAGAATTCGATCCTGACAAGTGGTATCAGAGCCTAACCCTCTCAGAAACAGTTATTCATCATGGAAAATCTTACAGAATCAAGCAGTACTTTGGTTTCTAAGGTTCCAATGCTCAAACCAAGTGAGTTTGACATGTGGAAGATCAGAATCAGACAATATATTCTTCTCACTGACTACTCAATGTGGGATATCATTGAGAATGGTCCTTCTGAAGCTGGAAGGATAGGACCAGATGGGAAAAGACCTCCACCAAAGACAGATGGTGAGAGGAAGATCAGACAGACAGAGATGAAGGCCTTGAGCACTCTGCTCTTGGCTATTCCCAATGAATATCAGCATCAATTTTGCAACTGCACTGATGCTCAGATTCTCTGGAATGCTCTAGAGAAAAGATTTGCTGGAACTAAGAGCATCAAAAGAAATCAAAGAGATGTTCTAAAGCAGCAGTATGAGAACTTCACTTCCACAAAGAATGAGTCTATGACTCAAACTTTTGATAGGTTCAATAAACTCATAGGTGAACTGGCTACTGTAGGGGTGAAGATGGAACAAGATGATATCAACAGAAAGTTCCTCAGATCTTTTGGGGATGAATGGACTATGTACACTGTCTCATATAGACAGAGTGACAATCTGGAAGAGAAAGAACTTGATGATCTATACAATGATCTAAGAGTTTTTGAAACTGAGGTAGAAATCAAGAAGAAGCCCTCTGGTTATATTCACAATGCTGCACTTCTTTCAGCATCCACTGATACTACTGCCAACCCTGAAGCAGTTAGTACTGCCAGTGGAGTAAGTTCAGAAAAAGGCACTGAAACTATCTTTGAAGCCTTTTTGTCCAGTCATAGCAGCAATTCTCTGATTAATGATGATCTTGATCAAATTCACCCTGATGATCTGGAGGAGATGGATATTAAATGGCAGATGGCCATGTTATCCATGAGGGTGAAAAAGTTCATTAAAAGAACTGGAAGAAATAACTTCTCTCAAAGAAGAGAAGATGGAGCTGGTTTTGACAAAACCAAGGTGGAATGTTATAAGTGTCACAAGAAAGGACACTTTGCTAGAGAATGCAGGAGTGCTGTTCCAAACAACAACCATCAACAAGCTCAGAATGGAGGATACAATCTGAACAAGAATCCTGCTCAAGCCCTTGTTTCTCAACAAGGAATGGGATTTGACTGGAGTGATCAAGCTGAGGAAGTCATTCAGAACCAAGCTCTTATGGCAGAAGTGTCGGATCTCCCCACTGAGGTAAGTTCTAATCTTTGCACTAAATCTTGCATTGACACTGTTACAAGATACAGGGATCACAATCAAAGTATGTGTGATGACCTCAAAAGATTAGAAAAGGACAGAAGAGATTATGTGTTGATAGTAGAGAGATTTGAAGAGCAAATCAAAGGCTTTCAAGCTAATGAACTTCAACACTCTTATGACACAAACTATTGGAAGTGGGAAAAGAATGAGTTAGAAACCAAACTGTCTAAGTCCTTAGAAGAGAATGATAGACTGAAAGAGGAACTATCAAAAGTTAAGCTTGACATAGACAAGTTTTCTTATGCTTCAAAAGCAATGGACTCTCTTCTAAAGGCTCAGATACATGATAAGATGAAGCCTGGTATTGGATACAACAATACACCCCCTCCTTACAATAACAACTATATTTCTCCTACATCAGACTTGTTAGAAACTAAGGAGAAAAAGGAATTGTCTGAAGAAGCTTTTAAGATAGATCCTTTGGATGAGGTAGTAGTTAAGGATTTGACTGAGAAAGGAGCCAGTGAGAACAGGGATAATAATGTGAGTAAAAAGATACCAATAGAAAACAATATTATCACCAATGAGGGATGTGGGAAAATCTGGGTCAAGTCCAAGGAGATAGAGAAGACTATAGGAAATGATAACAAGGTCCATTACAAACAAACCACAGTTGTGAATCCTGGATCTTGTAAACAGTGTGATTGCAATAAAGCCAAGAACCTAAATTCTGGTTTAAAAAGAGGAAATCAAAGAAACTGGAATAATCAATGGGCTCAGAAACAAGGAGTTGATCTGAATAAAATCAATAGACCACAAACTTGTTTTATATGTGGCAAGTTGAATCATTTGGCTAAGTATTGTTACTTTAACCCTATTAACCAACAAATGAACTTTCAAAGATTTGTGCAAAAATCTGTTGGTTATAGGAAGGCTGGAAAGAAACATGTGATAAAGAAATCTATTGAAAGTAAAGGCACTTTAAAGAAAAAGATTTTAAAAGAAAGTGTCAAAATGTGGGTACCTAGAAGTACCAACAGTGTTAGTACTGCTGAAAATATTAATGCTGCTAATACTGTTAATACCTCTTCAAAGGTTAATACTGCCAACACAGTTACTGCTGCTAACACAGTTACTACTGCTAACAAGGTTAGTACTGCTAAGCATGCAAGTGCTGCCAAGGCAGTTAGTACTTCTAAAACCAGTACTGATTCTAGCAAAAACATTTCCAAGCCTATTATTGTAACAAAGTACTCCAAGAATGAGGAATTAAAGTTCAAAAATCTTGTCAAGAAAGAATGCAAGTATTTTGATGAGAAAGGGGTACCCAAGACCACTTTGGCTTGGGTTCCTAAATCATACTAATTGATTTATTTAATGTGCAGGGCAACCAACAACTCAAGGGAAAGAGCATTTGGCATGTTGATAGTGGTTGCACTAGGCACATGACAGGCAACATGTCATGCCTTCAGGATTTCAAGCATATCAATGGAGGACATGTTGCATTTGGAGATAATCTTACTGGTGGTAAGATAAGTGGAAAAGGTAATGTCACCAAAGGTAAGATGACATTTGAGGATGTCTACTATGTTGATCAATTAAAGTACAACCTGTTAAGTATATCACAGGTTTGTGACAAACAACATAGTATATTATTTACTAATACTGAGTGTATGATCCTTGCTCCAGGGTTCAAGGTAGTTGATGAAAGCATGATACTACTTAGAACTCCAAGAAAGGACAATGTTTACTGTCTGGATATGGACAATGTTGATAGTGATTCATCTCTAAATTGTCTTGTTTCAAAAGCTTCTGTAGATGAATCCTCTCTATGGCACAGAAGGATGTGTCACATGAATTTCAAGACTATGAACAATCTTGTTAAAAACAACCTTGTAAGAGGTTTACCTTCAAAAGTCTTTTCATGTGATGATCATTGTGTTGCTTGTCTTAAAGGCAAACAGCACAAAACTTCTCATAAGACCAAAGAGTTAAATTCTGTTTCTTCTTGTCTCCATTTACTGCATATGGATCTGTTTGGTCCTACAAATGTTATGAGTATTGGCAAGAAATCTTACTGCTTGGTTATTGTTGATGATTACTCCAGATTTACTTGGGTATATTTTCTAAGGACTAAGGATGAAACAAGTGGTCTTATCAAATCCTTTATTCTAAGAATTGAAAACCAAACTAATCAAAGAGTAAAAATCATTAGATCAGATAATGGAACTGAGTTTAAAAATCATAATCTAAACACCTTTTGTGAACAAAAAGGTATTGAGAAGCAATATAGTGCTCCTAGGACTCCTCAACAGAATGGTGTTGCTGAAAGGAGAAATAGAACACTAATAGAGGCTGCTAGATCTCTGTTGGCTGATTCAAAATTGCCAATTACCTTCTGGGCTGAAGCAGTTAATACTGCTTGTTATGTCCAAAACAGAGTTCTAGTGGTCAAGCAAAAGAACAAGACCCCATATGAGCTTTTAAATCAAAGAAAACCTTTCATTGGTTTCTTCAAACCTTTTGGGTGTCCTTGTACAATTCTCAATACCAAATCTCACTTAGGAAAGTTTGATAGCAAAGCAGATGATGGATTTCTTGTTGGATATTCATCTCAGAGTAAGGCTTACAGAGTTTTTAACTCTTCTTCTAGAATAATTGAGGAAAGTGACAATGTCAAATGCAATGAGAACACACCAAATCCTGTTGGGTCTGGACCTCAGTGGCTATTTGACATTGATTCACTAACTAACTCTTTTGGTTTCAGTAATGAGTATACAGGAACAGGAAGTGGAGGATCAGGGATCACACAAGGTCAAGAAAGTATATCTAAATCTGTGATTTTTCCCATACCCACAGTAAATTCTGTTGAAGACTGTGAAAAGGAATCATTTACTGGACCAAGTCAGAGTGAAGAAGAAACTAGAGATGAGGAGACTCAAGAAAATAATGAAGTGGCATCTGAAAACACTTCAGTTGAGTTGCATGAATCTAATCTTGAGGCTGGACTGAATGAAGAACCTAGTCATAACACCAGAGTTCAAAAGAATCATCCTCCACAGCTGGTAATAGGAGATATCTCTTCTCCTATGATGACTAGACATCAAAGCAGGCTTCAGGAAATGCAAGATCAACAGCATACAGTGCTTTCTTGTTTTCTATCACAGCTTGAGCCTAAAAAGGCACATGATGCTATGAAAGAATCTAGCTGGATAGAAGCAATGCAAGAGGAACTGTTACAGTTCAAGCTACAAGATGTATGGGATCTAGTAGACCTTCCTAAAGGTCACAGAGCAATTGGCACAAAGTGGATTTTCAGAAATAAGAGAGATGAAAGAGGGATTGTCATAAGGAACAAAGCAAGGCTGGTGGCTCAGGGATATACTCAAGAAGAGGGTATAGATTATGAAGAAGTGTTTGCACCCGTGGCTAGAATAGAAGCAATCAGACTATTCCTAGCCTATGCTTCTTACATGAACTTCAAAGTCTATCAAATGGATGTAAAAAGTGCCTTTCTCTATGGGTCAATTGAAGAAGAAGTATATGTCTGTCAACCACCAGGGTTTGAAAACCCAAGCTATCCAGACAGGGTATACAAATTAAAGAAAGCACTTTATGGACTACATCAAGCTCCAAGAGCATGGTATGACACTCTGTCATCCTATCTCTTGGAAAATGACTTTGAAAGAGGAGTCATTGATAAGACTCTATTTATCAAGAGAAAGAAGAAGGATATCTTGCTGGTCCAAATTTATGTTGATGACATTATCTTTGGATCTACCAGAAACAACATGTGCAAGGAATTTGAGGATTTAATGCATCAAAGGTTCAAAATGAGTTCCATGGGGGAACTTACTTTCTTCCTTGGACTCCAAGTTAAACAGAAGTCAGATGGCATTTTCATATGTCAATCCAAGTATGTGCAGGATATTCTAACCAAGTTTGGTTTCTCAGAATCAAAACCTGCCAGCACACCTATGGAAACACACAAGCAGATCACAGCAGATCTTGAGGGGGAGGATATGGATGTGCATCATTATAGATCCATGATTGGCTCTCTCATGTATCTCACAGCATCAAGGCCAGATATAATGTTTCCAGTCTGTGTATGTGCAAGATTCCAAGTTAGGCCAAAGCAATCTCACTTTCAAGCTGTTAAGAGGATATTCAGATATCTCAAAGGGCAACCCAGATTGGGACTTTGGTATCCTCATAACTCACCTTTTGACCTAATAGCATACTCAGACAGTGATCTAGGTGGGGCAAACTTGGACAGAAAATCTACTTCTGGAGGATGTCAGTTTTTGGGTGCTAGACTAGTCTCATGGCAGTGCAAGAAACAAACCACAGTATCCACATCTACAACAGAGGCAGAGTACATAGCAGCTGCAAGTTGCTGTTCTCAAGTCTTATGGATTCAGAATCAAATGTTGGATTATGGGGTAACCTTTCTACACACTCCAATCTTTATTGACAACAGCAGTGCTATTAGCATTGTGAATAATCCAGTCAAGCACTCAAAAACAAAGCACATTGAGATCAAGTATCACTTTATAAGAGATTGTAATGAAAAGAAACTTATTCAAGTTGTCAAAGTTCACACTGATAATCAGTTTGCTGATCTATTCATTAAAGCTTTTGATGTGGGTAGATTCACTTTCTTGGTAACAAGTGTGGGAATGATCAACTCTGAATAATCCCCTTCTCAAAAAGTGGTTTTATATATGTATATTATTCTTGGAGTTACTAATCTTCTGTTTCAGGATATGCATAGCAGTACTCAGTGTTTAGCAAGTTTAAAAGGAGTAAGTTAGTTAATACTGCTTTTAGTGGTTAATACTGCTTTTAGTGGTTAATACTGCTAGTAGTTAATACTGCTTTCAGTTAATACTGCTAATGGTTAATACTGCTTTCAGTTAATACTGCTAGTGGTTAATACTGCTTTCAGTTAATACTGCTAGTGGTTAATACTGCTTTCAGTTAATACTGCTAGTGGTTAATACTGCTATCAGTTAATACTGCTAGTGGTTAATACTGCTTTCAGTTAATACTGCTAGTGGTTAATACTGCTTTCAGTTAATACTGCTAGTGGTTAATACTGCTTTCAGTTAATACTGCTAGTGGTTAATACTGCTTTCAGTTAATACTGCTAGTAGTTAATACTGCTCTAGGTTAATACTGCTTATGTTCCGAATACTATAAATACTCTTTGCCCGCCTAAAAGTTCATAACGACTCTTTTCATACTGTTCTCTTGCGCTCAAAACCTTTTCTCTCTCAAGTTCGAAGTCTTCAGGCAAGCTTTTCACTAAGATCAATGGCATCAATGACTTTCATTGACGAGCACAATGAGATTGCGATGCTACAAAAACCAAAGCAAGCTGCAGGATTTCATCAGATTGTGGATTTCCTCAAGTCAAGCCACATTGCTCATGCTCTTATTGTATCCCCTACAATCTATATCGAGCATCAAAGGCAGTTCTGGGCTAATGCAACCATTGTTGTTGAGAATGGTGTGCAGATGATCAAGACAAGAATCTGTGATCACTCACTCACGGTTACTGAAGAGGTTATTCGCATCAGTCTACGTCTAGACGATGCCTCTGGTATAACCTCTATCCCAAATGATGAACTGTTCTCAAATCTTACAAGAATGGGGTATGGAGGCCCATTGGGAGTTTTCAAATTCTCTAAAGCAAAATTTTCACCCCAATGGCGTTTCTTTGTCCATACTCTTATGCATTGTATCTCCAAAAAGACTACTGGATGGAGTGAGTTCAACAGCACTATTGCTTATGCTTTAGTGTGCTTGGCCACTGCCAGAAAGTATAATTTTTCTAAAATGATTTTCAGTGATCTTGTCTCAAACATGGGAAACAAAAAGAGCTTCTTTATGTATCCCAGGTTTGTTCAAGAAGTCATTACTCATGAATTGACGGATATACCTCAACCTGTTGGGGTATATGTACCTAAACCCCCCAAAGGCAAGGTTTTCTCAAATATGAGAAGATCTGCTGGGGACTCTGAAGGAGTTGACACCCCATTGTTCTCTACAATGATGGTGGTGTCCCAAACCAATGAAGGTATGGCAGCAGGGTCAAGGCCCCCATTAGACCAAACCACTGCTAGTCAAGCCCAACCTTCCCTCTCAAAATCAATTCCCCAGTCCCTTCTTGAAAAACCAACCTCTCCTATCACCCAAACTTACAAGAGAAAACAGGTAAAGAAGGCTCCTTCCCTTCTTGTACCATTACCCTCTCAGCCTTTAAGCCCTCTAAGGGAGAATTCTCCCCTAGGGAATATCCAAAGGGAAACCACAAGGGTGTCTCTCAACCCAAAGGAGGTGCTCTCTGAGGAGGAGGTAGAGCATATGGGTGATGAGGCTGCCACTACTCCTGCTAGCACAGAGGAGGAAAGTGGTAACATCAATAAGACCTCCCCCATGGCAACTTTAAATGAGCAATCATTTGAAGGTCCCTGGTGCCAAGAAACCACAGGGGTGGATAGTGCTTCTGCAAGGCAGAAGACTTCCACTACTAAAAGATCCAATGATCCTTCAAAGGAGGGTAATACTTCTGGAGAGGGTGAGGACAGATATACTTACTATGAATTGATGGAAACAATGGGGAACATCAATCAAGATGTTCTCAAACAAGGCAAAGAAATTGAAGAAATGAAGCTAGTCATTCTGTCACAACAAGTACAGATTGCTAAGCTGAAGAAGATGGTGATTAGTATGGTACAAAGGAAGAAGAGAAAGCAATTCCAACTAAGGAGAAGGAAATTTGAGAATGATGCTCCCAAAAAGGGGGAGATCAACATGGAAGAAGCCACAAGAGAGGGGAAGCTTAATGTTGATGGGGAGCAGGAAGCAGAAACAGAAAGAGATTCAGTGCCAAAAGAAACAAAAGAAGCAGCAGAAACAGTTACTACTGCTGACATTAATAAAGCAGCAGAAACTGTGAAAGAAGTTTTAACAGATCTTGAGATTGCAGAAACCTTACTAAAAGCCAAGAATGATACTCCCAAGGTCACTTCAAAGACCAAAGGAGTAATCATCAAAGAACAAGGTGAAGTGATCAAGAAAGATAATAGCAAGAAGGCAATGAACAAAGACAAAGGAAAAGCAAAATGGTGGAATCTGATCAACCAATCAAAAAGCAAAGGTTGGTTGAATCAGATGAAGCTTTAGCTAGAAAGATGCAAGATGACATTGAAGAGGAAGAAAGAGTTCAGATGGAAAAGGACAGGGAAATGGCAAAAGCTCTAGCTGCTGAACTGAATGAAGCTTATCAACTGAGTATGGCAACTGAAATTGCACAGAAGAAAGCTGCAAGTATGAAGAAATCAGTGGTGAAAACAGTTGCAAAGAAGAGAAAACCCTCAAAGACATTCCTAGGTACCCAAGAGAGGAACAAGATGATTATATTTCTCAAAGGTGCTGTAGGAGTGAAAAAGGAGATGTTCTCCCAAATGTCTTTTGAGAAGATCAAAGAGCTGTATGATTCAGAGATGTTGAAGCTTCAGGGAAATGAAACTGCTAGGGTGGAGATGGAGAAGAGGAAAAAAGAAAGTAATGACTTTGATTGTCAAAAGCCATTTCCAGATGAGCAAGAAACACCTCCTAAGAAAGAGTCCACTCTGGGAGAAAGTCTAAGAACTTTAAAGAGAACAAAAATGATGGCAAGGAGAAGGCCAATCAAGAAGATTAAAGTATCTGAAGAAGAGGCTAAGAAGGTTGCTGAAGAAGAAGGGGCACCTGAGTCATCTAAACAGAAAGAGCCATCAAACACTGATGATGTAAATCTGTACATGGTAGTGATGGACAAAGTGCCTGAACCAATTTCAGCAGAACCTGTAGGAGTTAAGCCTCCTGAGGTCATTCACTGGGATATATTGACAGTGGATGGAAAGGAATATATAAGGATGAAAAGAAAGGATGAAAAGTATGAAGTGTTCAACACATGGGCAAAAATTGTTAGAACATGCTCCAGATCAGATATTGAAGAGATGTTTGAGATAGGAATGAAGTTGTATGCAGATATTCTAAAGGCTCCAGGGATTTCAATTACAAAACTGGTAATGGAGTATCTGTGTATGATGTTCAAACCTGAAGAAGTAGAGCACTTGATCAAGGATGTCTTCAAATCAATAAACAGTTGGACTCTATATGAAATTAGTGGAGTATATACAGTGACTTTGGATTTAAATCACACTGAATACTTCCTAGTGGATAGAGTGTATAATCATAGCAGATTGAAACTTCATGCCATGCTGAAGAAAAAGTTAAGATGTGTTCCAGATTCAGAAATGGCTAAATACTTGATTCAAAGAATCATCAATCAGAGTTTGGGATTGGATGCAAACACTGGGATTTAGGCCATGATAGAGTTTTGGGAGCATCTTGAAGATTAATTCTGAAGAACTTGACTTCTTTTCCTAAAAGTCAAGTTAGGGGGAGATTGTTGGGAACTGAAGAATTTATCAAGTATGGTTAATGCTGCTGGTTCAAAGTTACTACTGCTAGAAGACTTAAAAGTTAATACTGCTGAGTGTTACTACTGCTAGTACTATTAATACTGCTAGTCAAAGTTAGTACTGCTTGAACAAAGTTAGTACTGCTTAGCTAGTTAGTACTGCTAGTGGTTAGTGCTGCTTAGTAGTTAATGCTGCTAGAAGGAATTTAATGCTGCTGAAGATTAATACTGCTTAAGAGATTCGGATGGAAAGAATGACAGCTGGATAATCTGAAGTTTATGGAAGCTTTGAGATATACATGGAAGATATACTGAAGATTTGTTTAATTATTGTAATTATCTTTTGACTAGTATATGTATAGAATAGATTAATTCATTCATTCTAAGTGTTTTTTTTATTCTTTGAAAGAGAAAATCAACCTCAAGACATAGATCCTAATTCTAGAGAAGTAGAATTAAAGTGGTGCTATTAACCCCTGTGTTTTTAAGTGTTTCAGATTGTTTAGATTGGATACTTGGTACTTCTCGATTCAGTTAATACGGCTCACTGCATTACTCATAATAATAGTTCAAAAATGGTTAAGTATGGTTACTACTGCTAGGTGGTTTATACTGCCAGTGCAAAGTTTCTACTGCTTGCCATATTTATATTGCTAATCATTGTTACTACTGCTGGTACATGTTAATAATGCTAGTCTGTGTTAGTACTGCTAGTCTGTGTTAGTACTGCTAGTATGTGTTAATACTACTAGTTTGTGTTAGTACTGCAAGTATGTGTTACTACTGCTGTTATGAGTTAATACTGCGAGTTCATTAATACTGCTAAGTGCATAACCCAAGCTTCGACCAATCGCTCAAGAAGATGGTAGAACTGATGTTTGTCGATGAACACAATGAATTGGCAATGCTACTCAAACCAAAGCAAGCATAGGGATTTCATCAGATTGTGGATTTCCTAAGATCCTCACACATAGCCCACGCATTAACTATCAATCCCACAATATGTGTGGAACACCAAAGGCAGTTTTGGGCCAATGCTGCTATTCATACTGAAGATGGCAATCAGGTCATCCAAACAAGGGTGTGTGACAAACCCCTGACAATCACAGAAGGAGCTATTCGCATTCATCTACAACAAGATGATGCCTCAGGTATAACATCTTTACCCAAGGAAGATCTCTTCCAAGCTCTCTTAGTAATATGGGGTATGAAGGTCCCACTGATGTCTTCAAATTTTTCAAGAACAGATTCTAACCACAGTGGAGATTCTTTGTTCATACCCTTCAGCACTGTATTTCAAGGAAAACAATTGGCTAGAGTGAGTTCAGCAGTACCATTATTTATGCTATGGTCTGCTTAGCAACCTCCAGGAAGTTTAATTTTTCACAAATGATATTCAATGACTTACTGTCAAACCTGGATACCAAAACAAAATCCTTTTATATGTATCCCAGGTTTGTGCAAGCTTTACTGAATAAAGAATTGACGGATTTACCTCATTTTAATGAGGTATATGTACCAAAGGTCCCAAAAGGGAAGGTGTTTTCTAATATGAGGAGGCCTAGTAAGGACTTCTCAGGTATTGACACACCATTGTTCTCTACAATGATGGGTGTGTCTCCTTCCCATGGTGAGGCATCAGTGTCAAAGCCCTCATCTGACAACCAAACTGATGACCTATCCACACCACTCATTTCTATTAGCATCCCTAAGTCCCTTATTAAAAAGCCAACATCACCCATCACTCACACTTATATAAGGAAAAAGGTAAAGAAGGTTCCTTCCCTTCTTGTACCTTCACCCCCACAGCCTTCAAGCACTCTAATGGACCATTCTCCATTAGAGAATATCCAAAGGGAAACCACAGGGGTGTCTCCCAACCCCAAGAAGGTGCTCAATAAGGAGAAGGAAGAGCATATGGGCTGTAAGGCTCACACTACTGACTTTGCACGAAGTGCAGGGCAGGACAGTGTGAACATATCTAAGACCTTCCCCATGGCAACTTTGGGTGAGCAATCATTCAAAGGTCCCAGGTGCCAAGAAACCAAGGGGTATAGGGTGCTTCTGCTAGGCAGAAGACCTCTACTACTAAAAGATCCAAGGATCCTTCAAGGGTGGTAAACACACCCAAAGGAGGTGAGGACAGATATAACTACAAAGAATTGTTGGATACTATGGGAAACATTAATCTTGATGTCATAAAGCAAGGATCAGATATAGAGGAGATGAAATTGGTAATTCTGTCTCAACAAGTGCAGATTACCAAATTAAAGAAGATGGTGATGAAGTTGATACAGAAAAAGAAAAGAAAGCAGTATGTCTTGAAGAAGAGGGGAGATGCTTTCAACAAGGGGTAGAAACAATATGAAGGGGAGAAACACAGTCCTATTGGTATGGAAGCTCAGTTTGAGGGGGAGCTGAATAAGATAACAAAAATTAGTAATGAAGCAGAAACTAAATCAACAACAGTAACTGAGAAAGAAGTAGAAACAGAACCAGCAGCAGAAACATCATTGTCCAGAGAGGAAATGGAGATTGCAGAAACCTTGGTCAAAGCTAAGAATGACACTCCCAAAGCCACTCAAAAGCCTAAGGGAGTAATAATCAAAGAAGGAGGTTTAGAAAAGAAAGAAAAAGAGGTCAACATGGAGGATGCAAAGAGGAAGGGAAAGGAGAAGATGGTTGAAACTCATCAACCTTTAAGAGAATCAGATAGAGTTAGATGAAGAAGTGGCCAAACAGCTTTAAGCAGAGTTGGCAAAGGAAGAAGAAATACAATCTGCCAAAGACAGAGAGCTTGCACTGGATATGGCTACAAATCTAAATGAAGAATATCAAAAGAGTTTGAAGGATGCAGCTGCTGCCAAGATAGTTACAAAGAAGGCTTCAAGGCAATGGCTAGCATTAAAGCAAAGACAAAGACAACCCTCAAAGACCTTCCTGGCTAATCAAGAAAGGTGGAAAATTATAAACTTTCTGAAAGGAGCTCTTAGAGTTCTTGAAGGAATGTTTACTAACATGGCCTATGGTAGGATTGAGGAGTTGTATACAAAGGAGATGTCAAATCTAAAAGGGGACTCCACTCAAAGGGAAGAAGCTGAAAGGAGGATGAAAGAGAGGCATGATCTCAACATACAACAACCCTTCCCTAAAAGTGAAGAAGGCACTCCTATCAAGTGAATATGCTAAGTATGGTTTATGCTACTGATTAATGTGGCTAAGTAATTACTACTGCCAGACTATCAAGATTACTACTGCTAGTAGAATTAATACTGCTTGAAGAGTTAGTGCTGCTACTTGAATAGTTAGTACTGCTAAAGATTAATACTGCTGAAGATGGTTAATACTTCTGAAGATAATTAGTGTTGCTTCTAAAGATAAAGATGACTTGGAGATAAAGACAAGCTGAAGATAAGACTGAAGATAATTATGGTATTGATGCTGAAGATCAATTGCATTTTGATAATTATCGTGTATTCAGTTTTGTATATATTGTATAGAAGTATTTGATAGTGAAAATAATTCATTCTTAAGTTTTTTGTTTTAGAGAGAATTAACCTCAAGACTAGTTTAAAATAATTTGGGTTCTTATTGTTTTGACAAATTTGAAACTAAATAACTTGCTTCCTGCGAGTTTAAATTGTGACAATAAATCTGCTATCCAGATTGCTAATAATCTATTTTTTCATGAAATAACCAAACACATTGAGATAGATGTGCATCAAGTGAGAAATAAAATTGCTTCTGGAATGTTAAAAATTACATAAAAGTTTTATCTACTGAAAATCCAGTTGATGTTTTTACAAAGTCACTTGGTGTGAATCAACCTAACTATCTCATTTCTAAGTTAAATATGTTAGATCTTTTTCGATGTCAAGATTGAGGGAGGGTGTTATAAGGTAAAATTAAATCTGATCAATCTCGTCATCCTATTAATTTATTCTGTTTGTTGTGGCATTAATAGAAGTTCAGGGCTTGGATTATACATCTGCATAAACATGAAGGTCAAGTGGACCGCACCTCACATATATAGATTGTCCAAGGGTAGAAGAGCAATTAAACTGAAGTTGGATAGGACCAAAGTGAAATTGCTGGAAATATATAAACAACGTTTTTATTGTTATTTCAGCTCATTAGCTCATTTTCACTTTTCAAACAATGTAGTTTTCTTTCCAGTCTCTCTCTAGAATTAGGGTTTCATGTTTACACCTTCAAACCTTTTGAAGGTGTTTAGATAAGATTAATATTGTAATAGTTGTAATATGTTGATATTATAGTTTTCTAGAGCATGTATCGCAACGCATATAAGTTCTTTAAGATATACACACAACGACTTAATTTCAAACAAAAAAAGAGAAAAGTTACTAAACAATATGCAAATAACCATATAGGCTTCGCTTTATGTATGGGTTTGATTTTAGACGTGTAATCATCAAGAGAATATTTACATTCACTTGAAGCTGGGAAATGCAAATCATGTGGTACAACATAACCTGGGAAATGTGAAGGAGGTATATCAAGTTGTTTCATAAATAGATTTTTAGTTGTATAGCTCTCATATTCATATTCATATTCATATTCATATTCATATTCATATTCATATTCATATTCATATTCATATTCATATTCATATTCATATTCATATTCATATTCATATACATATACATATACATATACATATACATATACATATACATATACATATACATATACATATACATATACATATACATATACATATACATATAATTTACATATACATAGGGTTGAGTTCCGGTGAGAAGTTGAGGTTAACGTGAGTAATGGTTATCAACCGTTGGATGAGAAATTGATGCACATTAATATGACATGCACCAAGATAACACTAGTAAAAAAAACCTATTACCGACCGCCATTTCCATCGGAAAATCCGTCGGAAAATATTCCGACGGATTTCCGACGGATTCGGACGGATTTCCGGCGGAATCCACGAAAGTCAACAAAAGCCAATATCACCTTAAATCCGTCGGTAATCCGCCATAAATCCGTCATTAAAATTTTAAGAAAAAAAAAACTTATATCCTCTTTAATATTTGTGACGGATTTGTAACGGATTTGTAACGGATTTGTGACGGAAATACTAATCGCTGCAAATCCGCCACAAATCTGTCATAAATATTTATTGAATTGAAATTAAATTACTCAATTAAAAAAATTAGTAACTAAATAAGCAAATTATAAATTAATTAATTTTCGACGGATTTCAGATGAAAAATACTTTTAATTAAAAAAAATAATTTCCGTCGAAAATTAATTTGAATTATAAAAAAGTTTTTCTAAAAAAAGTGGTTATTTTAAAATTAAAAAAAAACTAAAATTAATTTCAAACGGAAATTAATTTAAATTAAAAAAATAATTTTCGTTGAAAATCCGTCGAAAATTAATTTGAATTATAAAAAACATTTTCTTAAAACAATGGTTATTTTAAAATATTAAAAAATTCAAATTAACTTTCGACGGATTTCATACAAAAATCAATTTCATTTAAATTAAATTAATTGTCGTCAGGAATCCGTCTGAAATTAATTTAATTAATATTAAAAATTAATTTAAAATTCAAAATTTTATTACTATCTAAAATTATATTAAAACTCAAAATTACATTAATTTTTTAGAATTATATTAAAATTTAGAATTATAACTAAAAATAAAAAAAAATGTCAATTTTAGAATCAAAATCAAATAGTTAAATTTATAGAATCAAAATCAAAATTCAAAATAAAAAAAAATGTCAATTTTAGAATCAAAATCAAATAGTTAAATTTTTATAATCAAAATCAAAATTCAAAATTTAAAAAAATTTCAATTTTAAAAAGCATTTATTAAATTATAATTATTTTAAATTTAATTTTGAAGTTTATTTAAATTAATTTTCGTCGAAAATGAGTCGGAAATTAATTTTAATTATAATTTTTTTTTCTTAAAAATAAATTTATTTCAAAATGTAAATAAAATTCAAAATTTTTTTCCCGGTGGATTTCTGACGGAAATTAATTTAATTTAATTTAATTTCCGTTGTGCCAGGATCGAATTCTTAACAAGAATTAATACTCAGAAACTAATATCAAAGAAGTTGCGGAAAAACACTTTGATATTTGATAAAACAGTAATCAAACACAGTATATAATTATCAAACAGTAAACTTGTATTGAATGCTTAAAGTTACAAGATTACACACTCAACCTCAATATTGATGAACAGGCTCACCAATACGAATTCTACTTCTCTAGAATTAGGATCTATGCCTTGAGGTTATTTTTTTCTAAAAGAATGAAAAACTAAAGTTATATCTATCTATTCTAAACATTCTATACATATACTGATAAAAAGATAATTACAAAGAATAAACAAATCTTCAGTATATCTTCCATGTATATCTTCTAAGTATATCTTCAGTATATCCAGCTGTAGTACTTTCCATCCGTATCTCTTTAGCAGCACTAATAATGCTCAGCAGCATTAACTTCAACTAGCAGCATTAACTTCAAGCAGTACTAACTACTAGCAGTACTAACTAGCTAAGCAGTACTAACTTTGTTCAAGCAGTACTAACTTTAACTAGCAGTAGTAATTCTACTAGCAGTAGTAACACTTAGCAGTATTAATCTTCAACTTGTTCTGGCAGTAGTAACTACACTTGTACTAGCAGTAGTAACTACACTTAGTAGAATCTTCAGTTCCCAACAATCTCCCCCTAACTTGACTTTTAGAAGAGAAGTCAAGTTCTTCAGATATTCTTCCAGATGCTCTTTTTAATGCTCCCAAAACTTCCAAGATCATGCTCCTAAGTCTGGATTCAGTCCCAAACTCTGATTGATTATCCTCTGAATTAGATACTTGGCCATTTCTGAATTTGGTGCACAACCCAACTTCTTCTTTAGCATGGCATGAACCTTCAGTCTGGTGTGATTATATACTCTATCCACTAGGAAGTATTCTGTGTGATTTCTATCCAAAGTCACTGCATATACTCCACTAGTTTCATATAGAGTCCAACTTGTGACTTCTTTAAACACACTCTTGATGACCTGGTCCACTTCTTCAGGTTTGAACATCATGCATAGATACTCCAACACCAGTTTTGTAAGAGAAATTCCTGGAGTATTCAGATGATCTGCATACAGCTTAATTCCTATGTCAAACATCTCTTCTATATCAGATCTAGAGCATGTTCTGACAATCTTGACCCAAGTGTTGAATACTTCATACTTATCACCCTTCCTCTTGAGTCTGATGTAATCTTTCCCATCCATTGTCAGTACATCCCAGTGAATGATCTCGGGTGGCTTAACTCCAACAGGTTCTGCAGAAATTGGTTCAGGCACTTTGTCCATCACTACCATATATAAGCTTACATCATCTTTGATTGATGACCCTTGCTGGCTTGATGACTCAGGTGCCCCTTCTTCTTCAGCAACATTTTGTTCTTCTTCTATTCTAGGCTTCTTATCTTTCTTTCTTTTGGCCATCATCTTGGTTCTTTTCAAAGTCTTTTGAACCTTTACTAGAGTAGCTTCCTTCTTCTTTTCTTCCTTTTCCCTTGCCATTTCTTTGATAGGAGTTCCCTCTTCACTTTCAGGAAATGGTTGATTCATATCTATATCATTACTCTCCTTGGCCTTCTTTTCAAACTCTACTCTTTTCTTTTCATTGCTCTTCAGATTCCCCATTTCTTTTTCATAGAGCTCTCTGATCTGATCAAAACTCATCTTCACAAACATTTCTTTCTTTACCCCAATTGCACTCCTCAAGAAAGTTATCATTTTGTTTCTTTCCTGAGTGGCAAGGTAAGTTTGTGAAGGTCTTCTTTTCTTTGCACTTGTATTAGCCATCATAGCTTTTCTCAGACTTATAGCCCTTTGTTTAGCCTTTTCAGTTTCAAGCCCCTTTTGATAGGCTTTATTTAGCTCAGCAGCTAAAGCCTTTGCTATTTCCCTGTCCTTCTCCACCTGAGCTCTTTCTTCTTTTTCCATCTCCTTCTGCATTTTCCTTGCTAAGGCTTCATCTGATTCAACCAACCTTTGCTTCTTGATTGGTTGATCAGATTCAACTAACTTTGCCTTACCTTTATCTTTACCCATCTCCTTCTCAATGCTAGAGTTCTTTGGTGCATCACCTCTTTCTTTTATGACAACTCCTTTGGCCTTTGAGATGACCTTGGGAGTATCATGTTTTGCTTTGATGAGTGTTTCTGCAACCTCAAGCTCTGTAAGGACCTCTTTTACTTGTTCTGCTGCTTCTTTTAGCTCAGCAGTATTAACCATTTCTGCTGCTTTACTTGAACTGGCAGTATTAATGGTTTCTGCTGCTGGCTCATTTTCCCCCTCAACAATATGTTTTTCCTCTTGCTCCCCCTTAGCTTTGGCATCAGCTTCTGACTCCCCCTTTTTGGGAGCATCAGTCACTGGTTCCCTCCTTCTGAGCACAAATTGTTTCTTCTTCTTTTGCAGAATCAGTTTCCTTACCATTTGCTTCAACTTGATGATTTGTTCTTGTTGTGACAGTACAATGAGTTTTAGCTCTTCAATATCTTTGCCTTGTTTGAGTACATCCATGTTGATGTTGCCCATTGTCTCCATCAATTCATCATAGTTATATCTGTCCTCACCTTCTCCAGGAGTGTTACCCCCTATTGAAGGATCATTGGATCTTTTAGTAGTGGAAGTCTTCTGCCTAGCAGAAGCACTATCCACCCCTGTGGTTTCTTGGCACCAGGGACCTTCAAATGATTGCTCATTCAAAGTTGCCATGGGGGAGGTCTTATTGATGTTACCACTTTCCTCCTCTGTGTTAGCAGGAGTAGTGGCAACCTCATCACCCATATGCTCTACCTCCTCCTCAGAGAGCACCTCCTTTGGGTTGGGAGACACCCTTGTGGTTTCCCTTTGGATATTCTCTAGGGGAGAATTCTCCCTTAGAGGGCTTAAAGGCTGTGTGGGTGATGGTACAATAAGGGAAGGAGCCTTCTTTACCTGTTTTCTTTGATAAGTTTGGGTAATTGGAGAGGTTGGTTTTGTAAGAATGGACTGGGGAATTGTTTTTGAGTGAGAAGGTTGGGCTTGGCTAGCAGTGGGATGGTCTAATGAGGGCCTTGACCCTGCTGCCATACCTTCAGTGGTTTGGGACACCACCATCATTGTAGAGAACAATGGGGTGTCAACTCCTTCCGAGTCCCCAGCAGATCTTCTCATATTTGAGAAAACCTTGCCTTTTGGGGGTTTTGGTACATATACCCCAACAGGTTGAGGTATATCCGTCAATTCATGGTTAATTACTTCCTGAACAAATCTGGGATACATAAAGAAACTCTTTTTGTTTCCCATATTTGATACAAGATCATTGAAAATCATCTTTGAGAAATTGTACCTTCTGGATGTAGCCAAGCATACCAAAGCATATGCAATTGGACTGCTGAACTCACTCCATCCAGTGGTCTTTTTGGAGATGCAATGCATCAGGGTATGAACAAGAAAACGCCATTGGGGTGAAAACTTTGCTTTTGAGAATTTGAAAACACCCAATGAGCCTCCATACCCCATTCTAGTAAGATTAGTAAACAGTTCATCATTAGAGATAGACATTATACCAGAGGCATCGTCTAGACGTAGACTGATGCGAATGACTTCTTCAGTAACTGTAAGTGAGTGATCACAGATTCTTGTTTTGATCATTTGCACACCATTTTCCACAACAATGGTTGCATTAGCCCAGAACTGCCTTTGGTACTCAATGTAGATTGTAGGTGAGACAGTAAGAGCATGAGCAATGTGACTTGACTTGAGGAAATTCACAATCTGATGAAATCCTGAAGCTTGCTTTGGCTTTTGTAGCATCGCAATCTCGTTGTGCTCGTCGATGAATGTCATGGATGCCATTGGTCTTAGTGAAAACTTGCCTGAAAACTACGAACTTGAGAGAGAAAAGGTTTTGAGCGCAAGAGAACAGTATGCAAAGAGTCGTTATGAACTTTTAGGCGGGCAAAAAGTATTTATAGTATTCGGAATATAAGCAGTAGTAACCTAGAGCAGTATTAACTAACTAGCAGTATTAACCGCGAGCAGTATTAACCACGAGCAGTATTAACTGAAAGCAGTATTAACCACGAGCAGTATTAACCACGAGCAGTATTAACTGAACTAGCAGTATTAACTGCGAGCAGTATTAACCACGAGCAGTATTAACTGAACTAGCAGTATTAACTGCGAGCAGTATTAACCACGAGCAGTATTAACTGAAAGCAGTATTAACCACGAGCAGTATTAACTGAAAGCAGTATTAACCACGAGCAGTATTAACCACGAGCAGTATTAACTGAACTAGTAGTATTAACTGCGAGCAGTATTAACCACGAGCAGTATTAACTGAACTAGTAGTATCCTGATTTCAATGTGCTTTGTCTTTGAGTGCTTGACTGGATTATTTACAATGCTAATAGCACTGCTGTTGTCAATAAAAATTGGAGTGTGTAGAAAGGTTACCCCATAATCCAACATTTGATTCTGAATCCATAAGACTTGAGAACAGCAACTTGCAGCTGCTATGTACTCTGCCTCTGTTGTAGATGTGGATACTGTGGTTTGTTTCTTGCACTGCCATGAGACTAGTCTAGCACCCAAAAACTGACATCCTCCAGAAGTAGATTTTCTGTCCAAGTTTGCCCCACCTAGATCACTGTCTGAGTATGCTATTAGGTCAAAAGGTGAGTTATGAGGATACCAAAGTCCCAATCTGGGTTGCCCTTTGAGATATCTGAATATCCTCTTAACAGCTTGAAAGTGAGATTGCTTTGGCCTAACTTGAAATCTTGCACATACACAGACTGGAAACATAATATCTGGCCTTGATGCTGTGAGATACATGAGAGAGCCAATCATGGATCTATAAAGATGCACATCCATATCCTCCCCCTCAAGATCTGCTGTGATCTGCTTGTGTGTTTCCATAGGTGTGCTGGCAGGTTTTGATTCTGAGAAACCAAACTTGGTTAGAATATCCTGCACATACTTGGATTGACATATAAAAATGCCATCTGACTTCTGTTGAACTTGGAGTCCAAGGAAGAAAGTAAGTTCCCCCATGGAACTCATTTTGAACCTTTGATGCATTAAATCCTCAAACTCCTTGCACATGTTGTTTCTTGTAGAACCAAAAATAATGTCATCAACATATATTTGGACCAGCAAGATATCCTTCTTCTTTCTTTTGATAAATAGAGTCTTATCAATGACTCCTCTTTCAAAGTCATTTTCCAAGAGATAGGATGACAGGGTGTCATACCATGCTCTTGGGGCTTGATGTAGTCCATAAAGTGCTTTCTTTAATTTGTATACTCTGTCTGGATAGCTTGGGTTTTCAAACCCTGGTGGTTGGCAGACATATACTTCTTCTTCAATTGACCCATAGAGAAAAGCACTTTTTACATCCATTTGGTAGACTTTGAAGTTCATGTAAGAAGCATAGGCTAGGAATAGTCTGATTGCTTCTATCCTAGCTACAGGTGCAAAAACTTCTTCATAATCTATGCCCTCTTCTTGAGTGTAGCCTTGAGCTACCAGCCTTGCTTTGTTTCTTATAACAATACCTCTTTCATCTCTCTTGTTTCTGAAAATCCACTTTGTGCCAATTGCTCTGTGACCTTTAGGAAGGTCTACTAGATCCCATACATCTTGTAGCTTGAATTGTAACAGTTCTTCTTGCATTGCTTCTATCCAGCTAGATTCTTTCATAGCATCATGTGCCTTTTTAGGCTCAAGCTGGGATAGAAAACAAGAAAGGACTGTATGCTGTTGATCTTTCATTTCTTGAAGCCTGCTTTGATGTCTAGTCATCATAGGAGAAGAGATATCTCCTATTACCAGCTGTGGAGGATGATTCTTTTGAACTCTTGTGTTATGACTAGGTTCTTCATTCAGTCCAGCCTCTAGATTAGAGTCATGCAACTCAACTGAAGTGGTTTCAGATGTCACTTCTGATTCTTGAGTCTCCTCATCTCTAGTGTCTTCTTCACTCTGACTTGGTTCAGTAAATGATTCCTTTTCACAGTCTTCATTTACTGTGGGTATGGGAAAAATCACAGATTTACATATACTTTCTTGAACTTGTGTGATCTCTGATTCTCCACCATCTGTTCCTGTATACTCATTACTGAAACCAAAAGAGTTAGTTAGTGAATCAATGTCAAATAGCCATTGAGGTCCAGACCCAACAGGATTTGGTGTGTTCTCATTGCATTTGACATTGTCACTTTCTTCAATTATTCTAGAAGAAGAGTTAAAAACTCTGTAGGCCCTACTCTGAGATGAATATCCAACAAGAAATCCATCATCTGCTTTGCTATCAAACTTACCTAAGTGAGATTTGGTATTTAGAATTGTACAAGGACACCCAAACGGTTTGAAGAAACCAATAAAAGGTTTTCTTTGATTTAAAAGCTCATATGGGGTCTTGTTCTTTTGCTTGACCACTAGAACTCTGTTTTGGACATAACAAGCAGTATTAACTGCTTCAGCCCAGAATGTAATTGGCAATTTTGAATCAGCCAACAGAGATCTAGCAGCCTCTATTAGTGTCCTATTTCTCCTTTCAGCAACACCATTCTGTTGAGGAGTCCTAGGAGCACTATATTGTCTCTCAATACCTTTTCCTTCACAAAAGGTGTTTAGATCATGATTTTTAAATTCAGTTCCATTATCTGATCTAATGACTTTTACTCTTTGATTAGTTTGGTTTTCAATTCTTAGAATAAAGGATTTGATAAGACCACTTGTTTCATCCTTAGTCCTTAGAAAATATACCCAAGTAAATCTGGAGTAATCATCAACAATAACCAAGCAGTAAGATTTCTTTCCTATACTCATAACATTTGTAGGACCAAACAGATCCATATGCAATAACTGGAGACAAGAAGAAACAGAATTTAACTCTTTGGTCTTATGAGAAGTTTTGTGTTGTTTGCCTTTAAGACAAGCAACACAATGATCATCACATGAAAAGACTTTTGAAGGTAAACCTCTTACAAGGTTATTTTTAACAAGATTGTTCATAGTCTTGAAATTCATGTGACACATCCTTCTGTGCCAAAGGGAGGATTCATCTATAGAAGCTTTTGAAACAAGACAATTTAAAGATGAATCACTATTGACATTGTCCAAATCAAGACAGTAAACATTGTCTTTTCTTGGAGTTCTAAGTAGTATCATGTTTTCATCAACTACCTTGAACCCTGGAGCAAGAATCATACACTCAGTGTTAGTAAATAATATACTATGTTGTTTGTCACAAACCTGTGATACACTTAACAGGTTGTACTTTAATTGATCAACATAGTAGACATCCTCAAATGTCATCTTACCTTTGGTGACATTACCTTTTCCACTTATCTTACCACCAGTAAGATTGTCTCCAAATGCAACATGTCCTCCATTAATTTGCTTGAAATCCTGAAGGCATGACATGTTGCCAGTCATGTGCCTAGAGCAACCACTATCAACATGCCATATGCTCTTTCCCTTGAGCTGTTGGTTGCCCTGCACATTAAATAAATCAATTAGTATGATTGGGGACCCAAGCCAAAGTGATCTTGGGTCTTCCTTTCTCATCAAAGTATTTACATTCCTTTTTAATGAGGTTTTTAAACTCAGAGCACTCTTTATTAGAGTACTTTGTCAATATGGTTGGCTTAGCAGAATCAACATTAGAAGCAGTACTAACCTTAGAAGTACTAACAGAGTTGGCAGTATTAACAGGTGTAGCAGTACTAACCTTGTTAGCAGCATTAACATTGTTAGCAGTAGTATTACTTCTAGCAGCACTATCATTGTCAGCAGCACTACTTGTGATAGCAGTACTAACAGTTTTAGTGCTTTTAGGAATCCACATATTGACACTTTCTTTAACAGAATACTTTTTCTTCATGTGGCTTTTAGTTTTAACAGTTTTCTTAGCCACATGATTCTTTTCAATTTTCTTATAACCAAAGGGTTTTTGCATGGATCTTTGGAAATTCATTCTTTGGTTTATAGGATTGAAATAACAGAATTTTGCAAGATGATTCAATTTGCCACAGATAAAACAAGGTTTTGGTCTATTGATTTTACTCAGATCAACCCCTTGTTTATGTGCCCATTGATTATTCCAGTTTCTTTGATTTCCCCTCTTTTTGTCCTGTTTTTGGGGCTCATTCTTCTTACAAGCACACTGTTTGCAAGGACCTGGATTCACAACTGTGGTCTGTTTATAATGGACCTTACCAAACTTTTCCTCTGTCTTCTCTATGTTCTTGGATTTGATCCAAGCCCTTCCACAATCCTCATTGGTGATAATGTTGTTTTCTATAGAAATCTCACCACTCACCTTGTTCTCCTTACTCTTGCCAACCTCTTTCTCAGTCTTATCCTCAACAATTACCTCATCTAAGGGATCTATTTCAGTGGCTCCCTCATGCAATTCCTTCCTATCTTTGGTGTCTAATAGGTCTGAAGTAGGAGGAATGTAATTGTTGTTATATGGTGGAGGTGTGGCATTATACCCAATTCCTCTTCTCAACTTATCATGAATCTGATTTTGCAGTAAGGAGTCCATTGCTTTAGAAGCATTGGAAAACTTTTCTACATCAAGCTTAACCTTGGTTAACTCCTCTTTCAGTTTTTCACTCTCCTCTTTAGATTTAGTCAGTTTAAGTTCTAAATCCTTTTTCTCCCACTTCCAGTAATTAGTGTCATATGAGTGTTGTAGTTCATTGGCTTGAAAACCTTTGATTTGATCTTCAAATCTCTCTACTATCCTCACATAGTCTTTTATATCCTTTTCTAGTCTCTTCAGGTCATCACTCATCTTCTGATTGTGATCCCTGTACCTTTTTAACAGTGTCTATGCAAGTTTTATTGCAGAGATTAGAACTTACCTCAGATGGAAGATCAGATACTTTAGCCATAAGAGCTTGATTCTGAATAGCTTCTTCTGCTTGATCACTCCAATCAAACCCCATTCCTTGTTGAGAAACAAGGGCTTGAGCAGAGTTTCTGTTGTTATTGAAGCTTCCAGATTGAACTTGTTGATGGTTGTTGTTGTGAGACATTCCACTTCTGCATTCTCTAGCAAAAT
Organism: Arctium minus; assembly: GCA_954870635.1. Lineage (NCBI taxonomy): Eukaryota > Viridiplantae > Streptophyta > Magnoliopsida > Asterales > Asteraceae > Arctium > Arctium minus. Next base: position 112,166,394 of record OX941080.1, on the reverse strand, counting down.
GTCCCTTCAGATGACATTTGTAGCATTCTACCTTTGATTTATCAAACCCTGCTCCATCTTCTCTTCTTTGTGAGAAGTTGTTTCTTCCAGTCCTCTTTATAAACTTTTTAACCCTCATGGAGAGCATGGCCATCTGCCATTTAATATCCATCTCTTCCAGATCATCAGGATGCAGTTGTTCTAAGTCATCATTGATCAAAGAAGAATTTCCATGATTAGAAAGAAGAGCTTCAAATACATAATCAGTGCCTTTATCTAAATTTGATCCATTAGCAGCATTAACTGATTCAGGGTTAGCAGTAGAATCAATTGATGCTGATAGGAGTGCAGCATTATGAACATATCCAGAAGGCTTCTTCTTTGCCTCCACCTCAGCTTCAAATACTCTAAGATCATTGTACAGATCATCAAGTTCTTTGTCTTCCAACTGATCATTCTGTCTGAATGACACAGTGTACATGATCCATTCATCTCCAAGGGACCTTAAGAACTTTCTGTTCACATCATCTTGATCAATCTGTACTCCCATAGTAGCTAGTTCACCAATTAGTTTATTAAACCTGTCAAAAGTTTGAGTCATGGACTCATTCTTAGTTGAGATGAAGTTTTCATACTGTTGTTTTAAGATTGCCTTTTGATTTCTCTTGGTACTTTTAGTACCTGAGAATCTCTTCTCTAGAGCATTCCAGAGCATCTGTGCATCAGTACAATTGCAGAATTGGTGTTGATACTCATTTGGAATGGCCAAGAGCAGTGTGCTCAAGGCTTTCATCTCTGTCTGTCTTGATTTCCTGTCTGTATCTGTCTTTGGAGGAGTTCTTTTGCCATCTTCACCAATCTTTCCTCCATCAGATGGGCCATTCTCAATGATGTCCCACATAGAGTAATCTGTGAGGAGAATATATTGCTTGATTCTGATTTTCCACATGTCAAATTCATTGGATCTGAGCATTGGAACTTTTGAGACCAAAGTACTGCTTGATTCTGTAAGATTTTCCATGATGAATAACTGTTTCTGAGAGAATTTGGCTCTGATACCACTTGCCAGGATCGAATTCTTAACAAGAATTAATACTCAGAAACTAATATCAAAGAAGTTGCGGAAAAACACTTTGATATTTGATAAAACAGTAATCAAACACAGTATATAATTATCAAACAGTAAACTTGTATTGAATGCTTAAAGTTACAAGATTACACACTCAACCTCAATATTGATGAACAGGCTCACCAATACGAATTCTACTTCTCTAGAATTAGGATCTATGCCTTGAGGTTATTTTTTTCTAAAAGAATGAAAAACTAAAGTTATATCTATCTATTCTAAACATTCTATACATATACTGATAAAAAGATAATTACAAAGAATAAACAAATCTTCAGTATATCTTCCATGTATATCTTCTAAGTATATCTTCAGTATATCCAGCTGTAGTACTTTCCATCCGTATCTCTTTAGCAGCACTAATAATGCTCAGCAGCATTAACTTCAACTAGCAGCATTAACTTCAAGCAGTACTAACTACTAGCAGTACTAACTAGCTAAGCAGTACTAACTTTGTTCAAGCAGTACTAACTTTAACTAGCAGTAGTAATTCTACTAGCAGTAGTAACACTTAGCAGTATTAATCTTCAACTTGTTCTGGCAGTAGTAACTACACTTGTACTAGCAGTAGTAACTACACTTAGTAGAATCTTCAGTTCCCAACACGTTGAAAACCCATCAGAAATATTTTGAAATAACTTTTTTTTTATTTCTTTAATTAATTTAATGAACTTTTTGACAGATTTGTGGCGGATTTTTTTTTAAAGAATTACGTTTTTGTGTTTTTTTTCAAAGTTCATCTCCGTCAATAATGGTGGTTGAGTGGTTCATATCGGGGTATTATGGTGCTTAGTTGTCTAATTGACCCGAATACACGACACATCCATTTATGGTGTCGATACATGTACAGAAGCACATAATAAGTCACCACTTGTATGTTTGGGCTTTAATAAGTCACCCACGATTAGAATGTGCTTTGATGGGTTCTATTGGGCTTAAATCAGTTCAATTGAGCTTAAATCGATTATATTGGGCTTAAATCAGTTATATTGGGCTTAAATCGATTCAATTGGGGTTTTAGTAGGTTATATTAGGCCTTGATAGGTCAACAATGCTCATAATGTGCTTTGATGGGCTCTATTGGGCTTTGATGGTTCTATTGGGCTTAAATCAGTTATGTTGGCTGAAATCGGTTCAATTGGGTTTTAATATGTTATATTGTGTCGTAATAAGTCATCAATGATCATAATGGGCTTTGTTGGGTTCTATTGGGCTTTGATGGACTCTATTGGGTTTTAATGGGTTCTAATTAAGCCTACTACAAAACATGCATCTATGCACTCGACACGTGTACACAAGCACATATAAGTCACCGCTTGTGTTATTGGGCCTTAATAAGTCATAAAATGTCATAGTAGGCTATAATGGTGGTTTAGTGGTTCATATCAGGGTCTAATGGTTCTTAGTTGTCTAATTGAACCTAATACACAACACATGCATTTGATACGTGTACACATATAAGTCACCGCTTGTGTTATTGGGCCTTAATAAGTCATAAAATGTTATAGTGGGCTATAATGGTGGTTTAGTGGTTCTTATCAGGGTCTAATGGTTCTTAGTTATCTAATTGGCCCTTATACACAATGTGTGTCCCAGTAATATGTGCAATCAGATTGAGATGACAATCAAATCATTCAATACATCATTTCTATTGATCATAGATTCGATATTACAAGATGCTCTCAAACAAATATTTCTCTCTCTAAGCTCACTCTCTAAATTGTGTCTAATGATTCTACAAACATAAAATGCTATTTATATCCCTTATTAATACAATGGCAAAACTAGATTAAACTAACAACACTTTGACTTTGGTTGACTTTCCACTTAAAGAAGCTTTGACTTTGACTTTTGCTTGAGAGGCTTTGACTTGAGCATTTGACTTTCAATTTCCATGATCTTGGATCCAACATATTTATGCACTAACAATCTCCCTCTTTGGATTCAAGATCATCCCAAAAAAAGAAATTTAGCATTAATGAACAATCTCCTCCTTTGTCAGATCATTACCAAATTCAATCTCCTTCTTTAGCATGAATACTGAACATCTTCTTCTATGTAAAACAATCTCCCCTCTTTAAGTTTCTGACAAAACAATCTCCTCTTTTGAAAATCAATCTCCCCTTTTCTTCTTATTTAAGAATCTCATCAAAATCTTTGACATACTCCTCTTAAATTTGAAATGTCTTCAGAAATCACAATATTCCTCAAAATCTGCGATTATGTTATTTAAGAACTTTAACAATCTCCCCCAAGGTTATAAAAACCTCTTTCAGACTTAGGAAAAGAAGTTATCTCCAGATTTAGCTCACTTTACTTTAGCAGATAATCTTCAAAGAAAATTTCGGTAATCTTCAACAAACTTTCTTGAAATCTTAAACTCTCTCTCCAACACAGTCATGCATTTCTTGAAATATCTCCACCATGAACTATATATTCTCCACAATTCTGACATTTATCATTCACACAACTTTCATTTCTTGATATTGTCTCCCCCTTTTTGATGATGTAGAGCATAGAAATCATCAAAACTTCATCAAGAAATGTCATGTATATAATCTCTAACCATGATCTTTCGAACGTAATCCGTTAATTCATAAAAATAAGAATGTAACCCTGAATCAACAAATGAAACTGTTAGAATGCCTGTAAGTAGCACATAACCACTTTATACAACGAATATACTTCGGAAAGGAGCTTTTATTGATGTTCACTCCCCCAGGGCTTCCATTCAATCATCGAAAATCACAAAGAATTTTCTATGAACGTTATGACAAGAAAACAAATTCCTTGTGTGGTCGTGCATAGTGTAGAATGATTGAAGCTACTTAGGCTTTTAAAATAGGCTCAAAATGTGTAAACCATTGAGACAACAATAGTAATACACAGAATCAATGTGCATGATCGAAGTGCGAAGGTGGGGCAGACTTCCTTCTGTTTCAATATCCGCATATTCCAAATGAAGACGAGATAGATTATGTACTGCTTCCCCAAGAAAAATTGAAACATTCTTTGTTAAGAAAGAAATGAGTAGCTGGTGGGGTTTAAACAAGAGTTGGCATGGGCTAGTTGCATGTTTCAATGATGTTCACGAAAGAATTGTGAAACAACAATAATATGGTTGCCCGACTCAGAAAAAGTTGGTGCAGAGTTTGATATTTTTTTAACTCTGATCTCTCACCCTATTTCTTTTTAATATTAAGCTCACGTCTAACCAAACTCTCTTTTCATTTTATCTCAGTACACACCCACACTCAGATATTGACCCCTCGCCTCTCGATCACTCAAGGATAACTTCATGGGTAGGAAACACTAGTTATCGTGAATCCATAGAAGTTCAATAAAGCTCACACAATTTCCATGTATTTTGTCCTAAAAGCAAAATATTGCTCAATAGTGTAACTTTTTCAGTTAAAGCACAATATGAAATACATGTCATATATACGTATTGTTATCCCAAATAACAATGTAAATCAAGATGACACTTCACAATTTCAATCAGATCTTACTTTGTATTGATTTCTTGAACGTATTACAACTCTCTCAAACTTTCTCACTCTATAGTAAACTTGTATATTACTATGAATCTGCTACAGGTCTCTTACTGATCTACTAAACGCACACAACAACTCTAAAAACCTATTCATACAAAAACAGAAACACTCACACCACTAAGTGCACATAACACTACAAACGCGCACACAACACAAACACTTAAAAACCTAAACTCTCACACAACTAGCTTTGACTTTTTATTACAAAGACTTTGACTTTGCTTGAGAGTTGACTTTTGAGCTTTGACTTGCTTGACTTTGATCTTCAGACTTCATGATCTTGTATCCAACAAATATGTGCACTAACAATCTCCCCCTTTAGATTCAAGATCATCTCAAAAAGATTTTGCAATGTAATCTCCCACTTTGTCAGTCTTCAACAAATTTATCTCCCTCTTTGATGAACTTTAGTAGAATAGACATTGAAGCTCAGTCTTCTCTTTATACTCAAAATAGTCTTCACAATTCTCTGTAATCTCCCAAATGTCTTTCTTCAAAAATATTAACAATCTCCCCCAAAGATGGTTAGAAACCTCTTTCAGACAAAGGAAATAAATTATTTTCAGATTTGGCTCAGTTTGCTTTAGCAAATTATCATCAAAAAAAATTTCAGAAAAATCTGCTTGCTTTCGGAAATCATTGAATTTATCTCTTTCAACTTTCAACAATTCTTCAACAATTTTTCTTCAACTTGACATAAATTTCTTGATCACTTCACAGATTTCTTGATTCTGTCACCCAACTATAACATTTCTTTATTCTATCTCCCCTTTTTGATGAATGAAGCATGAAATCATCAAAACTCTGACAATAAATGTCTCTGAAATATGTTCGACCATTGATCTTTTAACACAGAGCCGCTGACCATCGATTGATCCAAAAAGTTATTCATCCGAATCTTTGCAAATTCAGACAAATTATGAGTGTAAAACCTGAATCAACAAATGAATCAGTTAAAATGCCTGTCAGTAACACAAAGTCACTGTGTAACGAATACACATTGGAAAGGAGTTTTTTGACGTTCACTCCCCTAGGTCTTCCATTCAATCATCGAAACACCACAAAGGAATTTCTATGAACGGTATGACAAGAAAACATATTCCTTGTGTGTTCGTGCAAGTGTTTGAAAGAATTAAGCACAAATGATTGTTTTTTATACGGCTCAAAATTGTGTAAACCATTGAAACAATAATAGTATAACACATAATCGATTGTGCATGATCGAAGTACGAAGGTGGGGCAGACTTCCTTCTTTTTCAATATGCATATTTTCCAAATGAAAAACCAGATAGATAATGTGTTGTGTCCCCTTGAAATATGAAACATTTTCTTGTTGAGAAGAAAATGAGTAGATGGTGGGGTTTTTATCAAGAGTTGGCATGGGCTAGTTGCCTGTTTCAATAATGTCCACGAAGAACTGTGAAACACTAGTAATATGACTTCCCGACTCAGAAAAAGTTGGTGCAGAGTTTGATAATCTTTTACTCTATTCTCTCACACTCTTTCTTTTAAACATTGAGGGCACATCTAACCAAACTCTCATTTTTCATTTTACCTCATCGCTCAACCCACACTCAATATTTGACTCCTCACTCTTCGATCACTCAAGGATTAACTTCTTGGGTAGGAAACACTGGTTAACATGAATCCATAGAAGTTTCATTTATGCTCACACAATGAATCCATGTATTGTCCTAATAGAACATCTTGCTCAAACAGTTTAACTTTTCAGTAAAAGCGCATAGAAATACAAGTCAGATATATGTATGCTCATAGATATAATCATGAAGATTTGAGCATTTTAAACATTGAATACTTTTCAAACAAGATAATTGAATGAATGAAATGAATACAAGAAAGTTGTTTGAAAATCTGACATTGTATGAAAAAGATAAAAATATCTATAATTTATCGATTAAGGCTTAGGTCAGCAAAAATTGGATTTTGTCTATACGAATCAAAATATAGACATTCTTGAAAGAACGTTTCGAAATGAAGTCACGCTCAAAATTCATTGAAGTTCAAACGAGGTGTCTTACCATCGAAAATGTGTTTCAATTATGAGACATGGTAAGAACATATTCAACAAAATATTAAACCAGTGTGTATGAATACTTGAAAGTATATGGAAAAGATAATACACAAGTATTAATCTTTGGAAACACACGGTTTATAAGCATGTAAACACAAATAATCATGAAAACATTTAAAATCTCACTTCTATATCCATGAAATCGTTTTAAGAATCAGAAGTGATTTGAACATTTAGAAACATGTTTTCATATCTGAAAGTTGTCCGTATTTCAGACACGTATGAGATTAAGATTAGAAATAAACCTTTTCGCTTAGTCTTAAATTTCATCAAGTCAGCTCTAAGATATGATATTGTAAGCTCCCTCTCAATTATGCAAAAAGTCATAAAGTCATCAAAGTGCAAAGCTTTATTCACAACATTTATTGGAAAGTAAATGACATAAAGCAGTAAAACTTTGAAATTACGAGTTCTGATCAGATGTAATCAGAAATCATATTCAGTACTCCTTATTCTTACTCTAACTCCCCCTGCATTTATGGATCATAAATATTTATCAGTGACAATCATATATAGAAATATGAACTCCTCCTCAAATGAATATAGATCATCTTTTCATCTTCTCTCACTCCCTTTTCGCTTAGTCTTAAATCTCATCAAGTCAGCTCTAAGATATGATCTTGTAAGCTCCCTCTCAATTCTGCAAAAAGTCATAAAGTCATCAAAGTGCAAAGCTTTATTCACAACATTTATTGGAAAGTAAATGACATAAAGCAGTAAAACTTTGAAATTACGAGTTCTGATCAGATGTAATCAGAAATCATATTCAATACTCCTTATTCTTACTCTAACTCCCCCTGCATTTATGGATCATAAAAATTTATCAGTGACAATCATATACAGAAATATGAACTCCTCCTCAAATGAATGTAGATCATCTTTTCATCTTCTCTCACTCCCCCTGAGATCATGAACATACCTTAAAGTGCATATATCTTTTCAGATGAACAATAAATAAATGAAGTAAAATAACAATAACGAAAAACTTTAGTAGGTAATCACTGATTAAGTCTTGAGATTTAACATACCAAGTTTTGAAACGAAAAAATTAAATCTCTTTTCGTCGAGAGGCTTGGTAAATAAATCTGCAAGTTGGTAATCAATTTTTACAAAATAAAGTTTTATTGTACCTTTTTCCACATTATCTTTAATGAAGTGATATCGTACGTCTATGTGTTTGGTCTTTGTATGCTGCACAGGATTCACAGATATGGCAATAGCTTTCTAAGAGTCACAGTATATCGGGATCTTGTCAAATTTGAAGCCATAATCTCGTAGTTGTGTCCTCATCCACAACACTTGAGAACAGCAGCTCGCCGCAACGACGTACTCTGTCTCAGCCGTTGATGTGGAAACCCAAAGTTGTTTCTTTGAGGCCCAACTTACGAGTTTATTGCCAAGAAATTGTATGTGCCCCGACGTACTTTTCCTATCCAACATACTACCTTCATGATCTGCATCTGAGTAGGCTGTCAGTTCAAAACTAGTATCCTTAGGATACCACATACCAAGATCTACAGTGCCCTTCAGATATCTAAAAATTCTTTTTACCGCAGACATATGGAATTCTTGAGGATTAGCCTGATATCAAGCACATAGACATGTAGAGAACATAATATCTAGCCCACTAGAAGTTAAATATATCAAAGAACCAATCATCCCTCTATAAGTTCTAACATCGACAGCTTTTCCCGAAGGATCAGTACCAATCTTAGATACTGGTGCCATTGGGGTTCCAATAGGTGTACAATTTTCCATTTTGAATTTTCTAAGAATATCAAAAATGTACTTTGATTGATTAATGAAAATCCCCGTTAAAAATTGTTTGGCTTGTAATCCGAGAAAGAAGTTCATCTCTCCCATCATACTCATCTAAAATCTTGACACCATGAGGTTAGAAAAATTCTTACAGTATTTTGGATTTGTTGAGCCAAATATGATGTCATCCACATATATCTGAATTAATATAATATTGGCTTTTTTCTTTTTAATGAACAAAGTAGTATCGATCTTACCTTTTGTGAAGCCCGACTTGACTAAGAATTTAGATAAAACTTTGTACCAGGCTCGAGGTGCTTGTTTCAGACGGTAAAGTGCTTTGTCGAGAATGTAGACGTGATTCAGTTTCTCTTGATTGACAAAGCCTTCAGGCTGTGAGACGTAGACTTCCTCCTTTAAGATGCCATTGAGAAAGGCTGTATTTACATCCATTTGAAAGACAATGAAGTTTTTTGGGCAACATATGCAAGAAACATTTTGATTGCTTCGATGCGTACCACTGGAGCGTAAGTCTCATCGTAGTCAATACCTTCTTCTTGCCGATAACCTTTTGCTACAAGTCGTGCTTTATTTCTGATCACAATATCATCTTCATCCTTTTTGTTCTTGAATACCCATTTTGTACCAATGATAGATTTACCTTCTTGTCGTGGCACAAGTCTCCAGACTTTTAAAGCTTTGAACTAGTTCAGCTCCTCTTGCATCGCAGTCACCTAATCCGAGTCATCTAGAGCTTCTGATACGCGTGTTGGATCTATCTTACTCAGAAAGGAGTCATGCATAGACATGTTTAATGTAGCAGACCTAGTTTGCACCGGTTTAGATGGATCACCAATGATCTGGCTTATTGGGTGCTCTTTTGTCCACCTATGTTCATGAGGAAGTGGATTTGATGTAGATTGATTGGTCCACCTATGTTCAAAAATTGATGGGGGTACAGTTGAAGTTTCTTGTGCAGAAGCTTCAGTTGGAACAACAGTTTCTAACTGTTGATTTGTCGTTACAGTGCAACCAACTGATTCAGAAACTTCTGGCTCGTCATTAAAGTTCACAACTTCAACTGTTGGAGTAGGTGTTTGAACTGGAATCTCTTGCTGAATCAGGGACTTTGATTCAGTATATATATCTGAAGTGGTTGGTTGATTTCTTCATGAATCTTCTGATCTGTCAACCACAACAGGTTTAGTCACTTTAGTTCCAAGAAATTCATCATAAAACAATTCAAACAAAAGATCTAAATCAGATACGTGAGATGTCGATGATGACACTTCATCTGATTTAGTAGCTTTAGGCACAGGTTTTGGACTGATCTATCCAGAAGCTAGTACACCAGTTATGACAGGTTCTGAACTCCTTTGCCCAGAATCCAAATCCTCGTCGAATGTTACATTAACACTCTCAATTACTGTCTTGGACTTCTTTAAGTACACCCGGTAGGCAGCAGATGTTTGAGAATATACAACGAAGATGCCTTCATCATCCTTTGGTCCAAACTTGTTCATGCTCTCTCTGTCGTTTAGTACGAAACACCTTCATCGAAAAATATGGAAGTGTTTGATGCTAGGTGTACGATTATTTATCAAAGCTTAAGGTGTTTTACCAAACCGACGACGTATTATGGAGTGATTCTGCGTATAACAAGCAGTCGATACAGCTTCGGCCCAAAGAAACAGAGGTAGATCCGAATGACTTAGCATAGTGCAAGCGGCCTCAACTAGCGTTCGGTTCCGTCTTTCTACGACTCCGTTCTGTTGTGGCGTTCTGGAAGCAGAATACTGATGTATTATCCCGACCAATTCGAGATAACCTTCAACAGTTTTGTTCTTAAATTCTGTTCCGTTGTCCGTTCGTAGAAGCTTGACTTGCTTTTGCAAATTCACTTGGTTAGTCTTTAAGAATGTGATGATGACTTCGGGCATCTTATCTTTTGATCTAAGAAATTTTACCCTTGTGTATCGCGAGTAATCGTCCACAATAACTAGTACATACTTTTTGCCATTAATGCTTTGCGTACGCATAGGACCACAAAGATCCATATGCAGCAACTCAAGTGAAGAGCTTGTACTAGGTTCAGGCTTTGGCTTGTGAGGGGCTCTCTTCTTCTTACCCTTCTCGCACGCTGCACATAGATGTTATTTGACATATTTAAGCTCAGGAAGTCCTTTCACCAATTAGCCCGTGACCAGTTTGTTGATGTAACTAAAATTTAGGTGAGAAAGCCTTCGGTGCCATAACCAACTTTGTTGCAGCGAGGCTTTTGATAGTAGACATATCTCATTGTCAGTCTGGAATTTTGACAGATTAATCGTGTGGAGGTTAGACTTTCTCGTGCCGACCAAGAGTTCCTTACCATCTTTAGTACGTACAGAACATCTCTTGGCCTTGAAATTTACCTCTAGGTCTTTGTCACAGAACTGGCCAATGCTGAATAAATTATGCCCTAATCCTTCAACATAGCTTACATTCGTAATCGTCACGTTATCATGAATTACATCACCATAACCCAGAATTGGAGAGAACTGGTCGTTGCCAAATCGAACTGTTCCGCAATATTTCTCTGTATAATTAGATAAAATATCTTTCTGCCCGGTCATATGCTTGGAGCAACCAGAATCCAAGTACCACATATGACGGGTCTGCACATGAGAAATTAGGGAACAACAACTTTAGGTACCCATTTAAATATGGATCGTACAGAGTTAGCACAAGATTTTGGCACCCATTTAAAATTGGGTCCTCTTTTCTTTTGAAAATCATTTGAAGCATTAGAATAATAAGAATATACATGATATGTGTGAAACCAAACATCAGAATATTGTCGAGATGCAGAATCATTTCGTTTATAATTAGAAGACTTTCTAGCAGACGGAGATAATTGGAGCAATTGCTTTATTGAATATATTTCTTGTAAAAAGATACAAGTTTTTGTTTATTGAAAGCAATATTCTCAAGTATATCAGTACTAGTAGTTGTTCCTCTATTACAATCAGAAATATCAGAAAATGATTTAACAGTCTCTTCAAACTTTTGCTTTGGTAGCCATGTTGATTTCACTCCAGTTCGTTTCTTTCTCACATCTGAAACATTTGAAACTTTATAGTTAGAACTGTGAGTTTTGAGAGATTGCTTTTTCTTTGGGTTACCAGTGGTGTTCTGTTTTCGTGAATGCCTAGATTTCTTATTTTTACCTTTGGCACTCTTGGAATTCACAGAAACTGGTTTATCAACTGTCGTTGATGTTTCACCTTTTTCATACACACTAGGTAATCTAAAAGAATTTATCACAAATTTGGAATGATCAGGAAGTTTAGCATTAAAATCAAATTGAGCAACACACTCATCTAAACAACCTTCAGAGTTTAAAAAATCAAACTCTTCATCAAGTAAACTATAAATATCATCATATTTTGAAGCTTTAGAAGATTTAGAAAAATCAGAAGTTTTAAACACAGTGGAGAACACAATTTGTTCTAAATCCATCAAAATTCTTTCTTTGGCTAGAGTATCCTCGAGTTCAAAAATTTTACTTTCCAACATGAGAGGAGGTACATAAATCTTACCTTCGATAGGGTTAGCCTCCAACTCTTTTGAAGAATAACTCTCAAAATAGTCATTAGAAAGAAATTTTGATTTATCAGAACTATAACTATAATTCAACTTCTCATAACGAAATGGAAGTTGCATTTTAGTTGTGTTATTCCGTTTCTCTTTTTCCTTAGTTTCATCCTCGTCAGATAATTTGGTCCACTTAACTTTAAGTTCGGGATATTGTGGTGCCAGTTTTAAAAATCTGGAATCATAAAGCGCATGCACCTTTGAAATACCCTTTTTGAGGTAGTGTGGGTTATCATAACCAAGTCCCCAACACTCACTACTCTCTTTAGGTTTATTTAGATGAATGGTTTGTTCAGTTTGACCAACAGTATACAGTTTATCTTCCAAAACATTCACCTTTTCAGATAAAGGCTTGTTTTCTTTTGAAATTGAAGAACACTTTTTAGAAATCCCTTTTGATTCAAATTGACACAGTTTATACTTTGAAGTAGTTTCAGATAATTCATTGTGAAGTATAGTCTTTTCTTTTGCGCTGGTATCGATATTTTTATGTAAGGCTTCAATCAATACGTTCTTCTCAACAAGATCCTTGCTAAGTTTCAGTATTGACTGTTTGTTTTCTTTAATGATACCTTTTTCGCGTTCATGTTTAGACTTTACTTCTTGGAGTTCAATCATCATTTTTTGCCTAGCATTAAGAAAACCAGATTTAGACATATCACATACCTCTTCGTTGTCCTCTTCACAGTCAGAATCTGCTTCAACTTCAAACTCAGTCTTTCCCATAAAGCACATATGGGATTTCTCTTCTTTCTCCTCTTCTTCCTCTGAAATAATCAAGCCAGAACTCATCCTCTGCCATAAGTTCCTTGCCAACCTCCTGTTGTTTGGCCAAGAGCATCTTATTCTTATAGTACTATGAGTTTCGGACTTTGGGCTTTCTGCAATCTTTAGCAAAGTGTCCGAGTTTGCCATAGTTGTAGCACTTAGTCAGTTCTGGCTCTTTCTTCTGTTCAGCTCTGTACTTCTTTTCTTCAGGCCTTGTATCTTCTATTCTCTTTCCTTCAATCCTCTCCTTGTGTTTATAGTTTTGTGAGCCCGACGAATACCTCTGACTGATTGAGCTTGGCTTTTTGTAGAACTTCTTCTAAAAGGCTTTGGTTAGCATCAACATGGCCTGCTTTAAGTTCTCACAGTCATCGGAATCAGAATTATCTTCACTGTCAGCCTCTTTCGACTCAAAAACTATGACTTTCTTCTTCTTCTTCAAACCTACAGACTTTTTCTTCACTACCAGAGCCACAGGATCAGAAACCACTCTTTTATCTCCTCCACCTCTTCCTCGTTTTGCCTTAGAGTTTCATATACCTCGTGGAGTGGAACCTCGTTCAGATCTTTCATCTGCATCATTTGTCTTGTGAACCTTTTCCACTCAGACTGGAGGATGCTGAGAAACTTGACGTTAAGCTCAATCTGTGACTTCTTTACTTTGTTCTTACTGAGCTCGTTCAATAAAGTCACAAATCTATCATATGTAGTCTCCAGAGTTTCACCCTCCTTGGCCTTGAACTCTTCATAATTGTTAAGGAAGTTAGAGACTTTGATCTGGTTTCCGATCTTTGATCCGAGCATCATTTTCTCCAATTGATCCCACATTTGGGATTCCTTGTAGGATAAATGATTTCGCCATTCTATCAGCTTTTAGTCATTTTCTCAGCTCTTTAGTGTATGCCTCTGGTGGTAGAGGGTACTCTCTCTGTTCCTGTTCTCCAGGTTCTCCTAGAGTAAGAGTCTTTGTTGGAAGTTTCATAACTCCTTCCTTCAAAGATATTCTGATAAACACTCCCAAATAGTGTCTGTCAATAAAATCTAGGAAACGATCTTTCCATTGCTCGTACTCTCCTTTGAAGAATACCGGTGGCTTTACATCGGTTCCGATCGCGAGAGCTTCTCGGGATGTCATCTTTGGCTTTACACTGCTTTTTATGATCGTCAAAATTCATAAATAAAACTAGATCTACAAAAATCAAGCTTAGTCAAATTTCAGGAAAATATCATAAAAATTTTCTAAGTATAGAAAGTGCATAACAAAGAAATAGAACACTTCGCGCAAAACACTGGATGCGCTTTTGAACTTCATGCACACAATAGGCTGAGAGAACTCACTTCTCGCACACAGGGTTGTGCGAGTTTGTGCTTCGCTCACAAGTAAGGATGCGAGAACTAGGGTTCGCGCAAGTAACCTTGTGCGAATTTCAGGTTCTCACACGATACTATGTGCGAGTTCTCTTCACTTCTCGCAGGGCTTGCGAGTTCAACCCTTAGAATATTTTTCAAAAAATAGGTTCGCGCTAAATGCAAACGCGCTAGAACCACTTCTCGCAGAACACTTGCGAGTTTTGGACTTAGAAAAAATTTGAACAAAGAACTTCGCGCTAAAATGGAAACACGTAAATAGATCACTTCTCGCAGGGATACTTCGCGCACGACACAGATGATGAACAGTGTAAACTCGCACCTAGAGATGTGCGAGTTTCTGCTTCTCGCATAGAACCTTTTGCGAGTTCTTCACTTCAAACAAGAGTTTTAAGCCTTTGCGCGTTTTTATCCTTAGCGTGTTCTTGATCTGCGTGTTCTTCCTTAGCGAGTTCGTTGGATCTTGCGAGTTCTTGACTTGTATTTCAAAAACTAGAACTTTCTCACTGAATTCAATTCACCATTTCTCCAATTGGCTTGGAACTTTGTAGAGATGCTCAGAAACTGATTTCGATCAGAATATTATCAAATGATTACAATCAAAGACAATAAAAGTATAGAATCGATCTTAACACAATAAGTATTAAAACTTAGAACACAAAATCCAACAAAATCCAAAATTCACACTGAAAAGTTGTGAATTTGGCAAAGCAATTCAAACGTAATTTGTTCTAAACATCCAACCGAGTACAAACAAGTCAAACTCAGATAAAAAAATATCACTAATTTGCAAAAAATGATTCTGAACAATGTTCTTGAAATGTCGACCAAGATTCTTGAATTTGATCCAATTATTTCTGAATTCTTCTGCTCTGATACCAATTGTTATCCTAGATAACAATGTAAATCAAGATGACACTTCACAATTTCAATCAAATCTTACTTTGTATTGATTTCTTGAACGTATTACAACTCTCTCAAACTTTCTGTCTCTATAGGACTCTTATATATTACTATGAAACTGCTACAGGTCTCTTACTGATCTACTACACGCACACAACAACTCTAAAAACCTATTTATACAAAGACAGAAACACTCACACCACTAAGTGCGCATAACACTAAAAACGCGCACACAACACAAACACTTAAAAACCTAAACTCTCACACAACTAGCTTTGACTTTTTATTACAAAGACTTTGACTTGATTGAAAGTTGACTTTTGAGCTTTGACTTGCTTGACTTTGATCTTCATACTTCATGATCATGTATCCAACAAATATGTGCACTAACACGTATGCTCAGTAAAATAATCATGAAGATTTAAGCATTTTAATCATGGAAGATTTTCTCAAAAACAAGGTGTCGGTCCAACAATACTTATATCAAGTTTTATAGAAACAATACAATAAGATTACCAACCTGTATTGATTATAACAAATGATTACAAGGTTGATCGATTCAAGCTATTTTGTGTGTTCTCTGTTTTTCTCTCTGATTTACACCTTTTAGTGTGTGTTTTGTGTTCTTGATAATATCTAATATATGAGAGAGTTGTTGAGAGAAACAATATCTAATCTAAAGTGTGTATAACACACTATCATAATATCTAGATTTAATATCTAGATATTATTTCTAACTAAATAATATAACTAACTAATATCTAACAAACTAGATATTAACTTAACTAATACAATAACAAACAATTACATTGACATTTATTACAAACGACATAGACTTTAATATCGAGAGTCGACGTTTCGGCTTAACCTTCAGATTGCGATCTTCAGATTGGATTATCTTGAATCCAATGAGAATGTGTCTTAACAATCTCCCCCTTTGGATCAAGATCATTACGAAAATGATTTTAGCAATTCAGTCTTCTTGTTCAGCTCAGAAGATGCAATCTCTTTCTCTAGCTCTTAAATCAGCATGTCTTCAGAATACTTGCTTTTGAAGATTTCAATCTTGGACGTGATTCTTGAAACATGTGATCTT
This sequence comes from Arctium minus, assembly GCA_954870635.1. Lineage (NCBI taxonomy): Eukaryota > Viridiplantae > Streptophyta > Magnoliopsida > Asterales > Asteraceae > Arctium > Arctium minus. The sequence goes on along the minus strand of OX941080.1, from coordinate 112,150,114 downwards.
TGCCATTTCTTGTGTAGTCATTCCCCCCTTTTTGATGTTAAGTACAACGACTTCATCAAAACTTTTTGTAAGAAATGTCAACCACTTGAAGCCTCTGATTCGTCAATTCATAAGATATTTATCAAGATCTTTGAAAATCCAGACAAAGTAGTTGTGTAACACCTGAATCAACTAATGAATCAGTTAACATGCCTGTCAGTAACACTAAGTCACTGTGTGTAACAAATACACATTGGAAAGGAGCTGTTTGATGATGACTCCCCCAGGGTTTCCATTTAATCATTGAAACACCACAAAGGTTATTTCTATAAACGTTATGACAAAGAAACTAATTCCTTGTGTGGAAAGAATTAAGCATGGATGATTGCTTATTAGGCTAAAATTTGTGTAAACTACTGAGACAACAGTCAGTTAAACACAGAATCAATGTGCATGATTGAAGTGCGAAGGTGGGGCAGACTTCCTTCTTTTAAATATCCAGACTTTCCAAATGAAAATCAGATAGCATATATGCTGCATCCCCTATGAAAATGTGAAACACTTTCTTGTTGAGAAGAAAATGAGTAGATAGTGAGGTTTTGTCAGGATCGAATTCTTAACAAGAATAAATTCTCATAAACTAATATCAAAGAAGTTTGCGGAATAACACTTTGATATTCAATAAAACAGTAAACCAAAACAGTATATAATCAACAACTTGTAAACTTGTATTGAATGCTTGAAGTTACAAGATTAAACACACAACCTCAATATTGATGAACAGGCTCACCAATACGAAATCTACTTCTCCAGAATTAGGATCTATGCCTTGAGGTTGATTTTCTCTCAAAACTTAGAATGAATGAATTAATCTATTTTAAACTATTCTATCAAATCTGTACATATACTGAATAAAAAGATAATTACAATAAATAAAATATCTTCAGCATATCTTCCATCATTATCTTCAAAATATCCTTGTTTATCACGATCTCTTCATCATTACCTTATAAGCAGCATTAAGTCTTGGCAGCATTAACTACTAAGAAGCACTAACCACTAGCAGTACTAACTAGCTAAGCAGTACTAACTTTGTTCAAGCAGCACTAACTTTGACTAGCAGTATTAATTCTACTAGCAGTAGTAATACTCAGCAGTATTAACTTTGAAGTCTTCTAGCAGTAGTAATTCTGAACTAGTAGCATTAAAAACTTGTTCACATCTTCAGTTCCCAACAATCTCCCCCTAACTTGACTTTTAGAAAGAGAAGTCAAGTTCTTCAAATGCTTCCAAAATCTTCATTGATCTACTCCAAGGTTAGGATCCAGTCCCATGCTCTGATTAATAGTTCTTTGAATTAAGTACTTTGCCATTTCTGAATTTGGAGCACAACTCAACTTCTTATTTAACATGGCATGTAGCTTCAGATTTGTATGATTGTATACCCTGTCCACCAAGTAATACTCCATGTGAAAAGTATCCAATGCTAGTTCGTAGACTCCACTCCTTTCATATAGAGTCCATCCTCTAACAGCTTTAAATACATCTTTTATCAAATGCTTTACTGCTTCTGGTTTGAACAACATGCACAAATATTCCATAACTAGCTTCACAATTGGTAACCCTGGAGCTATCAACTGATCTGCATGAACTTTCATCCCCACTTCAAACATTTCTTCCAAATCAGATCTTGAACACTCTCTGATAATTTTGCTCCAGGTGTTGTAGACTTCATACTTCTCATCCTTTCTTTTCAATCTAATGTATTCTTTGCCATCCACCTCCATAGTATCCCAGAGGATAACTTCAGGAGGTTTGAATCCAACAGGTTCAGCTGAAATAGGCTTTGGAATTTTATCCATTACCACCATGTACATGTTTACATCTGAACTCTGTGGTATTTCTTCCTGAGATTCAACTTTCTTTTCTTCTTCTACTCTAGACTTTTTGACAACTTTCTTTCTGTTGGCCATCATCTTGGTTCTCTTCAGAATCCTTTGCCCTTGTCCTATAGTAGCTTCCTTCTTCTTTTCTTCCTTTTTCCTTTCTTCTGATCTAGGGCCTTTAGAAGCAATAAACTTAACTCTTTTTATCTTGTTGATCTTCTGAGCTAGAGTCTCTTCTTCCTTAATCTCTGCCTTTTTCTTTGTTGGAGTTCCCTCTTCAGTTTCAGGGAAGGGTTTATTGATATTCACATCATGCCTCTCCTTAGCTTTCTTTTCAAACTCCACTCTGTCCTTTTCATTATTCTTCAGCTTTCCCATTTCTTTCTCATATAGTCCCTTGACTTGATCAAAAGTCATCTTTATGAACATTTCTTTCTTCACACCAATTGCACTCCTCAAGAAAGTTATCATCTTGTTCCTTTCCTGAGTTGCAAGGTAAGTTTGTGAAGGTCTTCTCTTCTTTGCACTTGATTTGGCCATCATAGCCTTTCTCAAGCTTATTGCTCTTTGCTTAGCTTTCTCTGTTTCCAACCCTTTCTGAAATGCTTCATTTAGTTCATTGGCTAGTGCTCTTACTATCTCTCTGTCTTTCTCAACCTGCTCTTTCTCTTCTTGCTCTAACTCTTCTTGCAGTTTCTTGGCTAATGCTTCATCTGATTCAATCATCTTTTGCTTTTTAGTTGGTTGATCAGTTTCTATCATCTTTTCTTTCCCTTTTCTTTTTACATCTGCAGCCATGTCTTTCTTTTATGATTTCTTTGCTCCCCCTTCATTTATGACCACTCCCTTTGCTTTGGATGTGTCATTCTTTGCTTTTACCAGCATCTCTGCTACTTCAACCTCTTCAGATGTCAATCCTGTTACTGCTGCTTGTGTAGTTTCAGCAGCACTAACAGTTTCTGTTGCTTGTTTTGGCTTAGCAGTAGTAACAGTTTCTGCTGCTGGGGTTGTTACTGCTGCTGGTGTTGTTTCTGCTGCTGCCTTTTCTTCAACAAATTCAGCCCTTTCTTCAACAAAATCCCCCTCATTCTGTTGATCTATCTGTTCTGAGATTGAATTCTCCCCCTTTTTGGAAGCATTTTCCTCCTTTTTGTTTGCCCCATTTCTCCTCCTTAGAACAAACTGCTTTCTCCTTTTCTTGGCAATGAGTTTTCCTACCAATTGTTTGAGTTTGGAAATCTGCTCTTGTTGGGAGATGACCACTTGCTGCAATTCTTTAATTTCCTTTCCTTGATTAACCACATCAACATTGATGTTGGCTAATGCTTCAATCAATTCCCAGTAAGTATATCTATCCTCACCTTCTTTAGGTGTTTTACCCACCCTTGAAGGATCCTTGTAATGTTTTGCCAACAATTCATCAGTGTCAGTTCTGTCCTCACCCTTTTTGGATGTTTTGCCCATCCTGGAGGGATCCTTGGATCTTTTGATAGTGGAAGTCTTCTGCCTAGCAGAAGCACTATCCACCCCCTTGGTTTCTTGGCACCAGGGACCTTTGAATGATTGCTCATTCAAAGTTGCCATGGGGGAGGTCTTATTTATGTTACCACTGTCCTTCTCTGTGCTAGCAGAAGTAGTGGCAGCCTCAGTACCCATATGCTTAACCTCCTCCTCAGAGAGCACCTCCTTGGGGTTGGGAGACACCCTAGTGGATTCCCTTTGGATATTCTCTACTGGAGAATGCTCCAATAGAGGGCTTTGAGGCTCTTGGTTAATAGTAGGTACACCAAGGGAAGGAGCCTTGTGTACCTTTCTCTTGACATAGGTCTTGGATATTATGGGAGTGGGTTTAGCAACAAAGGACTGAGGGAAAATTTGAGAGATGGAAGGTTGGGATTGGCTAGCAGTGGGTTGGTCTAATGGGGGCCTTGACCCTGCTACCATACCTTCATTAGTTTGGGACACCACCATCATTGTAGAGAACAATGGGGTGTCTACTCCTTCCGAGTCCCCAGCAGATCTTCTCATATTTGAGAAAACCTTGCCTTTAGGGGGTTTTGGTACATATATTCCATCAGAATGAGGAATATCCGTCAATTCATGGTTGATTACTGCTTGAACAAACCTGGGATATATATAAAAGCTCTTTTTGTTTCCCATGTTTGAGACAAGATCATTGAAAATCATTTGTGAAAAATTGTACCTTCTGGCAGTGGCCAAACAAACCAAAGCATAAGCAATGGGACTGCTGAACTCACTCCAGCCAATGGTCTTTTTAGAAATGCAGTGCATCAAGGTATGAACAAGAAAACGCCATTGGGGTGAGAATTTAGCTTTTGAGAACTTAAAAACACCCAATGAGCCTCCATACCCCATTCTTGTAAGAGTAGAAAACAGTTCATCATTAGGGATAGAAGTTATACCAAAGGCATCGTCTAGACGTAGACTGATGCGAATTACCTCTTCAGTAACTGTCAATGGATTGCCACATACTGTCGTCTTGATCATTTGCACACCATCCTCAGTAACAATGGTGGCATGTGCCCAGAATTGCCTCTGATGCTCTATGAAGATAGTAGGAGACATAGTGAGAGCATGGGCAATGTGGCTAGACTTCAGAAAGTCGACTATCTGATGAAAACAGTCAGCTTGCTTTGGCTTTTGGAGCATCGCGATTTCATTGTGCTCGTCAATGAACGCCATTGATGCCATGAATCTTTGAAACTTCTTGCCTGAGAACTTTGAACTTGAGAGAAAGAGGGTTGAGAGCGCAAGAGAATAGTATGCAAAGAGTCGTTATGAACTTTTAGGCGGGCAAAGAGTATTTATAGTATTCGGAACATAAGCAGTATTAACCTAGAGCAGTATTAACTACTAGCAGTATTAACTAACTAGCAGTATTAACTGAGAGCAGTATGAACTACTAGCAGTATTAACTAACTAGCAGTATTAACTGAGAGCAGTATTAACTACTAGCAGTATTAACTAACTAGCAGTATTAACTGAGAGCCGTATTAACTAACTAGCAGTATTAACTGAGAGCAGTATTAACTACTAGCAGTATTAACTAACTAGCAGTATTAACTGAGAGCAGTATTAACTACTAAGCAGCACTAACCACTAGCAGTACTAACTAGCTAAGCAGTACTAACTTTGTTCAAGCAGCACTAACTTTGACTAGCAGTATTAATTCTACTAGCAGTAGTAATACTCAGCAGTATTAACTTTGAAGTCTTCTAGCAGTAGTAATTCTGAACTAGTAGCATTAAAAACTTGTTCACATCTTTAGTTCCCAACAGGTTTGATCAAGAGTTGGCATGGGCTAGTTGCCTGTTTCAATAATGTTCACCAAAGAGTTGTGAAACACTAGTAATGTGGCTGCCCAGCTCAGAAAAAGTTGGTGCAGAGTTGTGATATTCTTTTAACTCTATTCTCTCATGCTCTTTCTTTTAAACATTAAGCTCACTCTAACCAAACTTTCTTTTTCAGTTATATCTCATCACTCAATTCTTTTCGACTTCTCACACTCAATCACTAAGGATTAACTTCTTGGGAAGAAATCACTGGTTAAGGTGATTCCATAGAAGATGTGTTAATTCCTAGCACAATGATTCCTTGTTTTCTTATGATGCACGTGAAGTTCAAAATGGTTTAACTATTTCAGTTAAAGCACAAAAATGGTTTTGAAAACATTTAAAATCACACTTCCATAATATAAAATCTGTTGAAGAAAAAAAAATCGGGAAGTGGTTTGAACTTTTAAGAACGATGTTTTCTGATGATTGAAAGTTGTCCTTCTTTCAACCATATATGAGATTAAGATAAAGGATTTTACCTTTACGTGCGATCTTACATCTCATGAAGCTAAGCTTAAAGTCATAAACATATGAACTTGTAAGCATCTCTCAAAAATTCTGCAAAAGTCTTATGTCAAGTCAAAGTAAAATTTATTCACTTAAATTGAAAAGACAAAAAGCAGTAAAACTTTTAAAGTACGAGTTCTGATCAGAAATAATCAGAAGTCATATCCGTACTCCCCTTTTGTCTTGAAGAGCTCCCCCTAAATTCTTGCATTACAAAAAAATTTGGAATTAAAAGGTACATGAAAAATTTTATGAGCTCCCGCTCGAAGTAATATTGACCACTTGTCAATTTCTTCTCATACTCCCCCTTGGTTCATGAACAGAATAGAGAAGTGCAGATATCAATCAGAGTTAAGAATGAAGAAATGATGAAAAAGTATACAATTAGAAAACTTTGATAGGTAATTACTGATTAAATCTTTAGATTTAGCATACCAAGCTTAGAGACAAGAAAGGTAAACCTCTTTTCGTCTAAAGGTTTGGTAAACAAATCGGCAAGTTGATAATCAGTTTTTACAAAGAAAAGTTTAATTGTTCCTTTTTCAACATGATCTTTAATAAAATGATACCTGACGTCTATGTGCTTAGTCTTGGTGTGTTGAACAGGATTCGCTGATATTGCGATGGCATTCTTGGATTCACAGTATATCGGTATCTTGTTGAAGTGGAAACCGTAGTCGCGCAATTGAGTCTCATCCATATGACCTGAGAACAGCAGCTAGCAGCAGCTACATATTCTGCTTCGGCCGTGGAGGTTGAAACACAAAGTTGCTTCTTCGATGCCCAACTGACGAGCTTGTCACCGAGGAACTGTACATGTCCCGACGTGCTCTTCTGTCTAACATACAACCTGCATGATCTGCATCTGTGTAGGCTGTTATTTCAAAACTAGTATCTTTAGGATACCACAGACCAAGATCTGCAGTGCCCTTTAGATACCTAAATATGCGCTTCACAGCAGACATATGGATTTCTTTAGGATTGGCCTGATATCTTGCACATAAGCATGTTGAGAACATTATATCTAGCCTACTATAAGTAAGATACATTAAAGAACCTATCATCCCTTGATAAGTCCTAACATCAACAGCCTTACCCGAAGGATCGGTGCCAATCTTAGTACATGGTGCCATTGGGGTACCAATCGGTTTTGAATTTTCCATTTTGAACTTCCGAAGAATATCCATAATGTATTTTGATTGATTGATAAAAATAACCGATGAAAATTGTTTTACTTGTAAACCGAGAAAGAAATTCATCTCGCCCATCAAGTTCATCTGAAATCTAGACACCATTAGGTTTGCAAAATTCTTACAGTACTTAGTATTTGTAGAGCCAAAGATAATATCATCTACATAGATTTGAATTAAAATGATATCGGCTTTTTCCTTTTTGATAAACAAAGTGGTATCCACCGTTCCTTTTGAAAAACCAGACTTGACTAGAAAATTGGAAAGGACATCATACCAGGCTCAAGGTGCTTGTTTCAGACCGTAGAGTGCTTTGTCGAGAATGTAAACGTGATTCGGCTTCTCTTGATTGACAAAACCTTATGGATGAGAGACGTAGACTTCCTCCTTTAGAATTCTATTTAGGAATGCTGTCTTCACGTCCATTTGAAAGACTGTGAAGTTCTTGTGGGCTGCGTAGGCTAGAAACATTCTGATTGCCTCTAATCGCGCCACAGGAGCATATGTCTCGTCATAGTCGATTCCTTCCTCTTGTCTGTATCCTTTGGCTACTAGTCTTGCCTTGTTTCGGATAACGGTACCATCTTCGTCTTTCTTTATCTTGAAAACCCACTTCGTACCTATAATTGTTTTACCCTTAGGCTTTGGTACGAGTCTTCAGACTTGAAGTGCATCGAACTGATTCAGATCTTCTTGCATTGACATCACCCATTCTGGATCAGTAAGTGCCTCTGATACACGTGTTGGCTCGAACTTGCTTAGAAAGGAGTCATGCATGCACATATTCATTGATGTTGACCTAGTTTGCACCGGTTTTGATGGATCGCCAATAATCTGGCTTAGCAGGTGCTCTTTGGTCTATTTATGTTCATGAGGCAGTGGATTAGATGATTGTATGTCGGTTGTATCATATACAAATCCACTTGTACCTTCTTCTGTTTGTTCAGGAGGAATGATGATTGCAGTTGAAATGGCAGGTTCAGAAGGCTCAGCAGGTACAACTTGTTCTGGCTGTAGATTGATTTGAATAGTATCTCCTACTGTTTCAGCTACTTCTGTCTCTTTATCATTTGTCACTTCTTCAACTATTGGAGTCTGCATTTGAATTGGAATCTCTTGTTGAATCGGGGCGTTGGAATCAATAGGAACATCTGAACTGGTTGGATGAGTAGTCGTTAAGTCTTCCATCCTGTCAACCACAACAGATTTCTTTACATTAGATCCAAGAAATTCATCATAAAACAATTCAAATAATAAATGTAAATCAGATAAATGGTTAGTAGAAGTTGATGCTTCATCTGATTTATTCTGTTGAGACGCAGGTTCTGGACTGAGTTGCCCAGAAGCTAGTATTCCGGTTATAACGGGTTCTGAACTGTGTTGTTCGGAAGCCATTTCTTCATCAAACGAGACGTTGATGCTTTCAATCACCGTCTTTGACTTCTTTAGATAAACACAGAATGCAGTTGATGTCGAGGAATAGCCAATGAAGATTCCTTCATCCGCCTTTGCACTAAACTTATTTAGACTCTCCCTATTGTTTTGAACGAAACACTTACACCCAAATATATGGAAATATTTGATTGTCGGTGTTCAGTTGTTGATTAACGCATAAGGAGTCTTCCTGAATCTTCGATGTACCATGGAGCGATTCTGTGTGTAGCACGCGGTCGATACAGCTTCTGCCCACAAAAATAGAGGTAAGTCTGATTGACTTAGCATAGTACGAGCAGCCTCGACTAGCATTCGATTTCTTCTTTCGACCACTCCATTTTGTTGAGGCATACGAGCAGCAGAGTATTGATGTGAAATCCCGACAGATTCGAGATACTCTTCAACTTTGTTGTTCTTGAACTCTGTGCCGTTGTCTGTTCGTAGAAACTTGACCGGTTTCTGCAGATTCACCTAGGTCGTTTTTAGGAATGTGATGAGAACATCTGGTGTCTCATCCTTTGAACATAGAAACTTGAACAATGTGTATCACGAGTAATCGTCCACGATCACGAGTATGTACTTCTTTTCGCCTAGACTCTGAGTTCGCATCGGACCGCATAGATCCATATGCAATAACTCTAACGGAGCGCTTGTACTTGGTTCTGGCTTTGGTTTATGAGGTGCCCTCTTCATCTTGCCCTTTTCACAAGCTGCACAAAGATGTTATCTTTCATATTTGAGCTCTGGAAGTCCTTTGACGAGCTTTCCACTGACCAAATTGTTGATGTACCTGAAGTTGAGGTGAGAGAGCCTTCGATGCCATAACCAGCTTTGTTGAATCGAGGGTTTCGTCAGTAGACAAACCTGCTTGTCAGTCTGGACATTTGATAAATTGATTGTGTAGAGGTCTGATTCTCTAGTACCGACCAAGAGTTCTTCGCCTTCTTCATTGCGAACTGAACATCTCTTGGCTTTGAAGTTGACCTCTAAATCTTTGTCACAGAACTGGCCTATACTGAACAAGTTATGTCGTAAGCCTTCAACATAGCTCACCTTCTTGATCGTGACATTGTCATGTTGTACATCACCATATCCCATTATTGGAGAAAACTGGTCGTTGCCGAATCTGACTGTTCCGCAATATTTCTCTTTAAAATTGGACAACATATCTTTTTTTCCAGTCATATGTTTGGAGCATCCACTATCCAAGTACCACATATGACGAATCTGCATAAGAGAAATTACAAATTTAGATATTCATACGACAACATTGGAATATTCACTTTGATTATCGAAGTGCGGGTCTTGAACTGATTTGTTCAAAAGCCTATTTTGACTTTGATGTTCGGGTTTTGAACTGCATTATCCAAAAAACCTCTTTTGACTTGAAGAACGAGTCCTGATCTGTACATAATCAGAAGTCGATTTCTCTTTAAGCTTTGTGTGCCTGCAACACAGATTTAGCCTTAGGTACCCACTGGAATTTGGGTCCTTCTGTGTTAGCACAAGATTTTGGTACCCATTTCAAATTGGGTCCTCTTTTCTTTTGAAATGCATTTGAAGAATTAGAATGAGATGAATGCACATGATAATTGCCATACCAATCTTCAGAATCTTGACAAGAAATAGAAACATGTTTACCATAAATAGAAGACTTTCTAGCAGATAAAGATAACTGAAATAATTGCTTCATTGTATATTGTTTACGAGAAACAACAAGTTTTGAGTTCAAAATCACAACATCAGCAATTAAAACATCTTTACTGAGCGAAGTCTTACTACAATTAACACTACTAAACAATTTAACGCTTGTCAAGCTTCTGTTTCGGTTGCCACAGAGATTTAACTTCTGGCCTTTGCATGCTCAGATTTGAAACATGTGAAACTGTGGAGTTAGACTTTGGAGCAACAAACGAATGCTTCTTCTTCGGATTACCAGTAGTGTTCGGTTTCTGTGAATGCTTAGATATATTCATACCTTTAGCATTTTTAGCTTTCACAGAGACTGAGTTATCAACTTTCGTTGATTTTGCACTATTAACAGGCATACTGGTTTTTCTTGAAGATTTCTTAACAAAAGATGAATGGTTAGGAGGTTTTGCATTAAAGTCAAATTGATTAGAACAATCATCTAAACCACGGTCAGCTTTCAGAAAATCAAACCCTTTATTTGATGAACCAAACATATCCTCAGAGTTTGAAGCTTTAGAACTAATAACATTTTTTAATACATTTGAAAAAACTTTTTGTTCAATATTCATCAAAAGTCTTTCATCTGTTAAAGTATTCTCGAGTTCAGAAATTTTACTTTCTAAAATGAGAGGAGGGACATATAGTTTACCTTGAATAGGTTTCGCCTCCATTTCCTTTTCAGAATAACTTTGAAATAAATCACTTGAAAGAGGTTTCTTCTTTTGATATATTGGATTTTCATTATAACTATTATTCATCTTCGCATAATAAAATGGAAGATGAACTTTAGATGATTTCACACGTTTTTCAATTCCGTTGGCTTCATCCTCTTCCGATAGTTTAGTCCAGAAAGTTTTAAACTCAGGGATTCTTCGAGCTAGTTTCATAGAAAGATGGTCATAAAGTGCTGGCACTTCAGACATCCCTTTTTGTAAACAGTGAGGATTCTTATAACCGATTCCCCATCTCTCTATTTCCTCTTTGGGTTTATTCAGATGAATAGTCTGTTCAGTTTGACCCATTTTATATAACTTTTCTTCCAAACTTTTTAATTTTCCAAGTAAAGAAAAGTTTTCTTTGATACATGAAGAATGCAATTCTTTAAGCTCATATTTATCAATTTCACTTTTTAGCAGTTTAGACTTGAGATCAGAACTCTCTTTAAGAATTATTGTCTTTTCCTTTGCGTTGGTGTCATTATCTTTATGTAAAACCTCAACCAATACTTTCTTCTCAGCAATTTCATTGCTAAGTTTCTGTATCAGTTTGTTTTTGTCAGTTATGACACCATTTTCTTGCTCAAGATTAGATTCTAACTCTTTTTGTTATAAACTCATGGCATGCATTTTATTCATGATATCTGAAACTGATAAATTACATCCCTCCTATTCTTCATTTTCTGAATCAGCTTCAGCATCTGATTCTATCTTTCCCATCACAGCATCTGATTCTATCTTTCCCATCAATCACATGTTGACGGCTTCATCTTTCTCTTCATCCTCTTCTTCTTCATTTGAGTGATCAAGCCAATATTCATCCTCAGCCATCAGTGCCTTGCCAGCCTCCTGTTGCTTTGCAAGAAGCATCTTGTTCTTGTAGTAATCGGAGTTTCTGACTTTTGATCTTCGGCAATCCTTGGCAAAGTGACCTATTTTGCCACAGTTGTAGCACGTTGGTGGTTCTGGCTGACTGGATCCTTCAGCTTTGAACTTTCTTTCTTCTGGTTTCCTCTCCTCTAATCTCTTTCCTTCAGACTGAATTTTTCTATCTTCAGGTTTCCTCTCCTCTGTTCTTTTCCCTCTTTTCCCTTCAAATCTCTTTCCTTCATATCTACTTCCTTCAACCCTTTCCTTGACGATGTAGTTGTTAGGACCCGAAGAATATCTCTGACTGTTTGAACTTGGCTTCGTGTAGAACTTTTTCTGAAAAGCATTTGACAGCATAATCATTGCTTGCTTCAGTTGTTCATTTTCATCCATGTCAGAGTTTACATAACCTTCATCTTCTTCTGATTCATACACAATTGTCTTGTTTTTCTTCTTCCTGACAACAAGAGCAACTGTGTCTTCAACTGTCTTTCCTTTCTGCCTCTTTTCATCTAGAATTTCATCCACCTCTTCTTCATTTTGTCTGAGGGTTTCATACACCTCATGAAGTGGAATCTCATTCAAATCTTTAATCTGCTTCATCTGCCTAGCAAATCTTTTCCATTCCGGTTGAAGAATACTTAGGAATTTGACGTTCAACTCAATTTGAGCTTTGTGGACTTTGTTCTTGCTAAGTTCGTTCAGCAAAGTCACAAACCTGTCATAGGTTTCTTCTAAAGTTTCTCCCACCCTGCCTCTAAATTCTTCATAATTATTTAGGCAGTTGGAGATTTTCAGCTGATTCCCAACCTTCGAACCCAGCATCATCTTTTCAAGCTGATCCCACATTTCTTTGCTGGAGGCCTTGTAGCTGTCAATCTTTACATAGATTTCGTTTGGAATTCCTTGTAGAATATATGACTTAGCTAATCTATCGCCTTTATCTCTTCTGAGGTTATCATCTTCTAGCTCATGAAACTTAAGGTCAACCTCAGTCGGCACATTTCCAACCAAGCGAGTCGTCTTAACTGGTTTCATAACCCCTTCTTCTATAGATTTTCTGATGAATTCACCCACCTCATGTCTGTCAATAAAGTTCAGAAACCGATCCTTCCACTGTTCGTATTCTCCTTTAAAGAGAACTGGTGGCTTGGTGTTAGTTCCTATTGCAAGGGCTTCTCTGGATGTCATTTTGAAGAAAATTTTGTTTGAATTGGAGCAAAGAGAGGTTTGCGTATCAAGATTTGCGTGCGCAAATGGAGGTTTGCGTGTCAAGCGGGTTGCGCAAACTGAGGTTTGCGTATCAAGCAGGTTGCGCAAACTGAGGTTTGCGTATCAAGCGGGATGCGCAAAGTGAAGTTTGCGTATCACGTTAGATGCACAAAGTGAACTTTGCGTTTCAAGTATGATGCACAAAGTAGACTTGATCTTTTCGTGAAGAGATGAACACGTGAACTGAGAGAACTGAGGTTTGCGTATCAAGCGGGATGCGCAAAGTGAAGTTTGCGTATCACGTTAGATGCGCAAAGTGAACTTTGCGTTTCAAGTATGATGCACAAAGTAGACTTGATCTTTTCGTGAAGAGATGAACAAGTGAACTGAGAGAACTGAGGTTTGCGTATCAAGCGGGATGCGCAAAGTGAAGTTTGCGTATCACGTTAGATGCGCAAAGTGAACTTTGCGTTTCAAGTATGATGAACAAAGTAGACTTGATCTTTTCGTGAAGAGATGAACACGTGAACTGAGAGAACTGAGCTTTGCGTATCCTCTTTGATGCAAGAAGTGGAGTTCGAGCTTTGTGTAAACAGTGTGATGCGAAAAGTAGTGTTAGCGTATGCTGTTGGATCGGAGAAGTGAGGTTTGCGGATTGCTTGAGATTCGCAAAGTAGGGTTTGCGTATCAGGCGTGATGCGCAAAGTGAAATTTGCGTATCACGTTACATGCGCAAAGTAAGGTACGCAAAGTTGGCTTTCCGTGTGTTCTTCTTCTGGTTTGCGCAAGTTCCACCTGTACTTCGAAAATCAACTAAAAACTTGTTTCTTCGTCGATTAGCAGTACCAAACTTTAGCAATAAGTCTAATAACACTTCTATAACAGTTTGCTATCACTCGATCTCGATAAAATACACTATTTGAAATTAAACTTGATCGCATAGTGACTTTTTCAAAAACGAGCTCAGACCACTAAATCAACAAATGGAACTCGATTTAAGCTTTAAACTGAAATTAAACACTCACAACTCGATCTATCATGTATATCGATCACAACCTGATCGATTTTAACACCTAAAACACTCAAAAACTCAAAATCGATTTTCAAACTAGAACACAGAGATATTTTTCTTAAAACTTGATTTTGATCTTAATCAGACTCTGATACCAATTGTCGGTCCAACAATACTTATATCAAGTTTTATAGAAACAATACTATAAGATTACCAACCTGTATTGATTATAACAAATGATTACAAGGTTGATCGATTCAAGCTATTTTGTGTGTTCTCTATTTTTCTCTCTGATTTACACCTTTTAGTGTTTGTTTTTGTGTTCTTGATAATATCTAATATATGAGAGAGTTGTTAACAATATCTAATCTAAAGTGTGTCTAACACACTATCATAATATCTAGATATTATTTCTAACTAAATAATATAACTAACTAAATTAACTAATATCTAACAAACTAGATATTAACTTAACTAATACAATAACAAACAATTACATTGACATTTATTACAAACGACATAGACATTAATATCGAGAGTCGACGTTTCGGCTTTAGCTTCAGATTGCGATCTTTAGATTGGATGATCTTGAATCCAATGAGACTGTGTCTTAACACAAGGATATGGAATGAATGAAATGAATACAAATTGCTTGTTTGAGAAATTGACAATGTATGTAAAAGATCAATTATAATTGATTTAACAATAAAAGCTTAGGTCATGAAAAACTGGATTTTGTCTATAAGTGTTAATGTATAGTTTAGATCAAGTGTTTGACTTTCATATTGTTTGTATTTGACTTTGACATTGTTTAAGTCTTTGAGAGTTTAGTGCTTTGAGAGTTTTAGTCATGCATATAAATAGTCTTTTGTTTGGGAGAAGCTTGTAACAGAGAGTTGTGCGTATACCTTGTAATATTGTGACTACGTGCAATACGTATGACAATTTCTCTCTCTATATTCTTTGTCTAGATTCTGTGATTTGATTGCATTGAATTGAATGTAAATTCCTTGATTTGGACAATTACAATTGGTATCAGAGCTTACCCATTCAGAATCAGATTGATTTGATTACCATTTTTGGTCGATTTCTTGATTTCATCAAGAACGCGCAGAACGTCTACTTAGTTTCATTAGTTTGATCGAATTCACATTTGTTTTCTGTGTTTAGAGTGTAAAAATGATGTAATTGGGATTGATTAATGTTCTAGATCACTTTGTATTCACAAAATTTCACGAAATTAATCACTATTTTGTTTTGAATCTTGATTTTCTTGAATTTTCTTTTCAAAAACGAACACGAAAACTGTAAATTCGTAGATTTCACTATAATGTCTCAATTTTAGCCTTATTAGATTGTTAAGAAAGTGTTCTATTTCACTTTTCGAGTACATTGGATTAGTTGGAAAATTGAATTGCAGGTTATTTGGATTTTTGGATTGATTCTATGAGTACAAGTATCGAACGCGCAAGATCTGTAAAACGCGCTAAGGAAGAACACGCAAACCTTGAAGAACGCGCAAGATGATGATCAACATGTTTTCTATGAGTTTGTTTCTAGTTCGCGCATAAAGCGTCTTGCGAGAAGTGGTTTCGCGCATAACAAAGATTGCGAGTTTGGATTCTTCGTGTTTCAAGTTTCCTGAATTTTTTTTAAGTATGGTTCGCGTTCAAAGCTTCTGTGAGTTCTAGACCTTGCGAGTTTGCATTTACAGAGTTCTACTTTTTCCAAAATTTTCTAAGTATGGAATGCGCTAAGTGTTGATCGAAGATCTCTCAGTGATTTGATAATGACCCTCTTTTATACTTAGTGAAAATTACGTTTAATATGTATTAGTGTTTCACCATCAGCGATCAGACTGAGTCTGTTCAGTTATCGCTGATAGTACTTCTTACAAACATTCATCTGTATTAGTGTTTCACTATCAGTGACCAGACTGAGTCTGTTAAGTTATCGCTGATAGTTCTGATGTAAACAGTAACGTAATCCCTAAAGACAAGTCTCGCGTCAACATATGTTCATAGTTGAATCGAAGACGAAGCCACTGAACAAAGAGAAGTCTACTAGTGACCTGATGCGGATATCAGTGAAGCAAAAACAACTCTATTTATACGCGAATGAACATGAGGAAAAACTTCAGCGATAGCTGAACCTCTTTATATCTCTGAAGAAAGAGATATTCAGCGATCAATCGATCACAAAGCTTATGCCACAAGTTTCCTTTTGTCTTACCTTGCACAACCAGTACGATGTTTCAGAACGGACATATCTCTGCCACAAATCGTACAACAACTCTGTCAACTACACTGTTCATGATATGGCCGAAAGCATGTCTCCCAAAAGTCAGACTACCAAAGCCAATCACTGAATGACACGTGTAAAGTACCCTGCCATGCATTTAATGCATAGGGTATAAATAGAAAGATCACCTCTCCTTCTGAGAGTGTGCTCAATTCTTGAACCAATATAGAAACCTTTGTTTTCTATACTTCTAAAACCCTCTTTCTCTATATTCTTGTGCAACCATCTTAGTGTTTCTTAAGTTTGTTTAGATTGAGTCTGTCTTAATCTTATTCTGCAACGAAGTTGTAAATTGTGTTTGATTTATCAATAAACAATTTATTAAACTTTACTTTCTATATTTGTATTCAACGCCCCCTTCTACAAACTTGTTAAGCACCTCCGGGACCAACAAGTGGTATCAGAGCAGACTGTTTAATCTGATAAACAAGATCTTGCTTTATTCTCTTCTTTGCTGTTCTAAATGGCACTTAACTCAAACACAAACTACTATGATAATGGTTCACTTTCTAAACCTCCTCGATTTAGCAGAGATAACTTTTCTTTATGGAAAAATCGAATGATGCTATTTCTTGAAGGTGTAGATCCTACTATACCTGAATATATAAAAAATGGACCCTATGAACCTGTCAGAATTATAGCTGCAATTCCAGCTACTGCCACCACTCCTACTGTCTCTGAACGCTATGTAGTTAAGGAAATAAGACAGTGGAGTGATGAAGACAAAAATAAGGTTGGTATAGATGCAAGGGCAAAAACCATTATCTCAATGGCTCTGCCTGATGAAGTTTTTCACTCCATCATGCATCTTAAAACTTCTAAAGAAATGTGGGAAACCATTTGTGTTCAATACGAAGGCACCACTGAAATCCAAGAGACTCGAAAGATTAACTTTGTAAGACAGTATGAAAGTTTCATCGCTGGTAAGAATGAATCTCTCTCTGACGTTCATCAGCGGTTTAACTGCTTAATCATTGATCTAAGAACTATTGGGGGACCTATTCTAATTCTGGGGTCCTAACAAAATTCTTAGAATGTCTTCCTGAATCCTGGGACAGTTATTCAATATGTCTCAAGCTGACAAAATACTTAAATTCTCTTTCTCTCAGCACCTTATATGGAATATTGATTAACTATGAGCAATCAAACCTTCTGAAGAAGAATCTTATAAAAGATTCAAAAGACTCCAAAAACACTCATGTTGCTTTAATCTCTTCAGAAATAATTCCATCTCAGCGATCTAGTCTCACTATCACTGAGTTAGATTCTGAATCTGAGGATATATCAGACACTGATCTTTCAGAGTTTGATGAATCCTTAGCACTCTTGACAAACTTTTTTAAGAGATTTGCAAGAAAGATCAATTTCAAAAGAAATAAGCCTCTCTCTATCACTGACAAGCCAAAATCAACCATGTTGATAAGGCTTCTGCTACTTGCTATAACTGTGAAAAGATTGGACACTCTGCAAGTGAGTGCAGGTCAAAGAAAGTCTTCAAACCTTCTACCTCAAGAAGATCCAGCGATGACAAATACCTAAAGCTGAAAGACAAATATCAAAAGCTGAAAAGCTACAAGCGAAATGGTAAAGGTCTCATTGCTGAAGAACATGGTTGGGCTGAATCAGAAGAATCAAGTTCTGATGAAGAAGTTGCTAATCTTTGCCTCATGGCTGAGATTAAAGAAGAAGTGGAAGAACCAGCTGAAACTTTTATGAGCTATATATCATCTAAGGTATCTATCTCTACTAATCCCTATCTACTTGAAGCTGAGAGAAGTCGCGATGTTGATGTGTTGACTATTGACCTTTATAATGCTCTAAACGGCAAAACTCTAGCTAAGAACAAAAATGTTAACTTAGCTGAACAGTTAGAGAAATGTCATGAAAAGATCAAAGAACTGAAGCTTTTAGAAGAAAAGTTGAAAGATCAAGTCATTATAAATGAAATCATCAGCATTGAACGCGAACAGGACATCGCTGCTCTAAAAGCAGAAAAGGCTCATGTTGACAAATGGTGTAAATCATCAACAAAGATCTCTGAGATAATAAATGCTCAAACTCCTGAAAGTGATAGAACTGGTCTTGGTTTTTGGACACCACAGGATGAGCCTAAAGAAGAAAGTTTCATGCTTAAGTTTGGAACGTTTGTCACTTCTATCTCTGACACTTCTTATAATCAGTTTTAACCTTCTTCTTCTAATTCTATCCCTGAGGAAAAATCCAAAGGCTTTAAGTCTGCGGATAAAAGAAAATCCATTCTTCGTCCTCAAAAGGATAGCAAGAAAGCAAAGCTGAAAGTTCCCTCTAAACCTTCAGCGAATCAATCCTCTAGCTCTTTGATAGAAATCTTCGATCTCTGTCCTCCGAAGCTAAAGATTGATCTCAAGCCTAAGAGATCTGAAGAAATCAAAATTCCTCCCAGATCTTATGCTAAAAGCATTCTTGGACCTGGCCCTGCTCATCTTAAATTCTCGAAACCTTTTACTCCCAGTCCTAAAACCACTTTCAAATATAGAAAATGCTATCACTGTGGTTTTGCTGACCATAATGCAAGCAAATGTCCAACTGCCACTAAAGCTGATAAAACAGCTAAAGTGAAGATAAATGCCTCTAAGGCTGAGAAGGTCACCAAAGCTGAAAAATCAACCAAGGTGAAAAATACCACTAAGGTTAAGAAATTAACCAAAGTGAAGATTACCACTGAAGCTGAATCTTCATCTGCTGTGAAGATTGCTGAACCTTTCATCTCCACTAACACCAAAGGACCCATTGAAAAGTGGGTACCAAACAACGCTTAATCTTCCTTATGTGTGCAGGGATCAAAGGGCATCTGGTATCTCGATAGTGGATGTTCTCGTCATATGACTGGACAAAAAGACCTGCTCACTGAATACAAGGAAGAGAAAGGTCCCTCTGTCACTTTTGGTGGAAATGGAATAGGCTATACCCGAGTGTTTGGTGTCCTCAGCAATGGGACAACTACCTTCAGAAGAGTCGCTTATGTAGATGGACTGAAGCATATCTTTCTGAGCATCAGTCATCTATGTGACAAAGACTACGAAGTTCGCTTTTCTAAGAAAGCATGTTCAGTGGTGAATGAGAAAGGAAAACTTGCTCTCAGTGGTTATCGCAGAGAAAATGTCTATGTAATAGATATGGACTCTACTATCACTGAAAACTTATGTTTTCTCTCTAAAGTCTCTTCTGATGTAAACTGGCTATGGCACAAAAGGCTTTCTCATCTAAATTTCAAAACCTTGAATTCTCTCTCTTCTAAGGAACTGGTTTATGGTCTTTCTCAGCACTCTTATGCTAAAGAATCTCTCTGCTCGGCATGTGAAAAAGGAAAACAGACAAAAGCTAGTTTCAAATCTAAACAAGTTTCCTCAGTGACAAGTCCTCTTCAGCTCTTACATATGGATCTGTTTGGCCCTGTCAATATCCAATCAATAGTTGGAAAGAAATACACGCTTGTCATTGTAGATGAATACTCTCGCTACACCTGGGTTATCTTTCTTCGCTGCAAGAGTGATACTCCAGAAGAACTAATATCTTTTGTTAAAAAGATGGAAGTGCTGAATAATCTTACTGTTCGCTCTATAAGAAGTGATCATGGAACTGAATTCAAAAACAGTTCTCTGAACAATTTCTTTGAGAACAAGGGAATTTATCATAATTTCTCCTCAGTAAGAACACCTCAGCAAAACGGAGTCGCTGAAAGAAGAAATAGAACGATCATTGAAGCTGCTAGATCAATGCTCAACGATTCTCACCTCCCTACTCAATTTTGGGCGGAAGCTGTAAACACTACATGTTTTACTCAAAACAGATCGCTGATAGTAAAGCAATTTGGAAAGACAACTTATGAACTCTTTCATGGAAGAAAACCATCTATCAGTTTTCTTCATATATTTGGTTTTCAGTGCTTTATCTTAAACAACAAAGATCAGCTTGGAAAGTTCGACCCAAAAACTGATGATGGAATATTTCTAGGATATTCCTCCATCTCCAAAGCCTACAGAGTTTTCAACAAGCGAAGACAATCTGTGGAAGAAACAATTCATGTCACTTTTGATGAAACTTGCTCAGCGAACTCTAAACCAATCGCTGACAATGAAGAATTAAATGCTTGGATGTTCTCTCATTACAGAGAAACATAACCTGTCTTCTCAAACCATCAGCATTCAAATCCTCCGACTGCTAATGATGATCCATACTTCATATCCCCTAACGCTGAATCCAACTCATGGATCTCAGCAGAGCCTCTAAACACACTTCTTCCTTCAGAACCATCTTTGTCTGAACACCTCTCAGAAAACAATGGTATGTCTGACACTCAACACTTGATAGCTGATGAACCTCAAGCTTCATCATCAGTGAACATTCCGTTTGTTGATCCAATCTCTGAAGTAAGCGATCATGCTCACGCTTAGCGATGGACCAGAGATCACCCCATAGATCAAATTCTTGGTAATCCCGATGCAGGTATTCAGACACGACGAAGTTCAGGTAATATCTGTCTCTTTGTCTACTTTATCTCTTTAATAGAACCAAAGAAAGTTGATGATGCCCTCAGAGATCCAAACTGGGTCAGCGCTATGCAAGAGGAGCTGACTGAGTTTACTCATAACAAAGTTTGGAATCTTGTTCCTAGACCATCTGAAAAAACTGTAATAGGCACCAAATGGGTGTTTAAAAACAAGTTAGATGAATATGGGACTGTAACTCGCAACAAGGCTCGACTTGTTTTTCAGGGATACAGACAAGAGGAAGGCATAGACTATGATGAAACCTTTGCCCTTGTGGCTAGGCTCGAAGCAATTCGACTATTCTTAACCTATGCAGTCTATAAAGACTTCATTGTTTATCAAATGGATGTAAAATGAACATTCCTAAATGGAAAGTTGAATGATGAAGTCTATGTAGAACAACCTCCAGGGTTCTATGACCCTAAGCATCCAAATTATGTTTATAAATTGGATAAGGCTTTCTATGGTCTCAAACCAGCCCCTCGTGCTTGGTATGACACTCTCTCATCTTTTCTTATCTCTGAAAAATTTGAACGTGGCAAAATTGATAATACATTGTTTTTCAGAAAGATAAAAGGTCATATTATTCTTGTACAAATATATGTCTATGACATCATATTTGGTTCTACTAACCCATCTCTGTGTACTCGTTTCACTGAAAGAATGAAGAAAGAATACAAAATGAGTATGATGGGTAAGCTGACATATTTTCTTGGTCTTCAGATTAAACAATTTGACAAAGGTACTTTTATCAGCCAAGGTAAGTATGTTAAAGATATGCTGAATAAGTTTGATCTTACACAAACTTCAGCGATGAAAACTCCTATGGCACCTCCCCTGACACTTAACAAAGATCCATCTGGAAAACCTGTTATTGTCACTTCCTATTGAGGAATGATAGGCTCTCTGCTGTATCTTACAGCGAGCCGACCTGACATTATGTACTATACTTGTTTATGTGCACGCTATCAATCTGAACCCAAAGAATCCCATCTGATCGCTGTTAAGCGAATTTTCAGATATCTGAAAGGAACTCCTAATCTCGGTCTTTGGTATCCCAAAGACTCAGGGTTCGATCTAACTAGTTATTCAGATAGTGATTTTGCAGGTTGTAAACTCGATAGAAAGAGCACCACTGGTGGATGTCAATTCCTAGGAGGAAAGTTGGTAAGCTGGACAAGCAAAAAGCAAAATTCAGTGTCCACTTCCACAGCTGAAGCTGAATACGTAGCCGTTGGAAGTTGTTGTGCTCAGGTCTTATGGATGAGAAATCAACTATTAGACTATGACCTTCAGCTATCAAAGATTCCAATCTTTTGCGACAGCACTAGTGCTATCGCTATAGCAAACAATCCAGTACTACATTCAAAGACAAAACACATAGAGATCAGATATCATTTTATCAGAGATCATGTGATGAATGGTGATATTGAACTTCATTTCATCCCTACTGACTATCAGCTTGCTGATTTATTCACCAAACCTCTTGATGAGACAAGGTTCAACTTTCTCATCAGTGAGCTTGGAATGCTAAATCTCGAAGAATAATTCTTCAGCGTTCATGCATTGTGTCAGTAATAATAAGTTCCCCTTTTATCATTTTCTCTGATAAACATTCTGGCTCTCAGGTATGTTCTCTCCATCCCTTCAACTGAATCTTCATTCAGTTAATATGTTTTTCAAAATATAAACTTTAATCATTGAACTTTCTTCAAATGATTAAAAGCTTTTTTGAAAAAAATTATCACTGATATTTCTAGTCAGTGATTCTTCTTCAAAGAAAATCCATCCCTATCTTTACCATCAGGGATACTTTCAAAAAGAAAATCTATCGCTGACTTTTCTTCAGCGATCATTTCAAAACGGACAAATGAAGCATTTTTTTTCTCTCTCCTATGACGTCATTTGAACCGACAATCCACGACATGCCTTTTTCTGACACGTTCGTCCATTGCCCTTCTATCCAATCAACTTCGTGGGACGTGTCCATGTCATGATGAAAATTTGTATTCCCGCCTCTCACACTCGCTGTCTTACTCTCTACGTAGAAAAAGAATTTTTTTCCATTCTTATCGTTTTACGCTTTCTGGAAATACTTTCAAAGAAAGAAAACTCTCTCACAGCATTCTAGAATTCTCAAGCATTTGCATCGTCTTCTTCAAAGATCAACAGGTTATTCTTGATCTTCTTCTTATTCTTGTTCTAAATATTTTTACATAATACTCCATTTATGGACTGCCATTATGGGTTTATAAGATTTTCTCACATAAAATCATTTTTATTTTGATTTTATTCATTTAAAACCATTTTATTTTGATTATCTTTATTCAAAATCTTTGGCTTTTCTTCTTATTCTTATATATGTTACTAAGATCAACTTTTTAATCTTCAAATATGTTGGTTTTTCTATGTTTCTTTCCTCAAATAGAAACTGGTAAAATCTTCTTTATTTTTAGACTAAAACCTTTCTTCTACTCTTCTATCTGTTCATATTCAGAATGGCTCAATCTGCACTTGTCGCCTCTAAAAATGTCAAGTTCGCCATCACTGACACTGAGCTTCCGAAAAACAATCATCTTGCTCGACTTGATTTTGATGGTGTCAAATACCCACATCTGGTGGATGCTGCAAAGCTTCTAAAGCAATCCTGCATTGCCTACGCCATCACTGTGGATCCCACACCTTCAAAATCTCTTCTCCAACAATTCTGGTTTACCGCTGAAGAGACATCCATCACCAACAAAAAGGGTGAGCTGGTTCCTGCTATTTCCTTCAGCACTGACCTTGGACCGGGGATGATGACTGCCTTAGGGCTAAGAAAAGCTCTGCGATTTCTTGACAAACCCAAGAATGGATTCGATGCCTTGCCCACTGATGCTGAACTCATCCAATTCCTGGATGTTATGGAATACTGTTGGGAGCCCAAGCCGAGGACGACAATTCCCAAGAAGAAGCTGACTCTCATGAAAAGGCGAACATGCCTTATCAGCTTAACTACATCTTCTCTCACTTTATTCAGTGTATGAGTGGGAAGAGTGGGTCACTTTACCAGGCCAGCAAGATTCAGGTCCAAATGGCCTACTCTGTGGTCGCTGGAAGGAATTTTGACTTTGCCACAACTATCTTTGACGATCTGCGGTCAAAGATAGAGAAGACAGAGAGGGATCCCAAGATCCCCTATGTACGCTTCATTTGTGCGTACCTGAAGTGCCTCTACCCTGCTACTTACCCCACTAATTCTGATGCAACTTTTCCCAAAGTGGGCCAGCGCTCCTCAGAGGTCAAGGCGCTCCCCAACGAGGTAAGTATTTCTGAACTCCACTCCTGACTCTCTCTCCACACTTCCTCGTCTTCAGCGGCCACGCAGGGGGTTCCTTCTTCTGCTATCCCTACCACTACCCCTTCCAAACGACCATCAACTGGCTCCTTTGGTCCTTCGAAAAAGGCCAAGGTGACCAAGGAGAAAGGTACCTCTAGCTCAAGACCTAAGGACGTTTCTCAACAAACCTCGTTGGATGCCTTCGTGGGTCTCTCCTCCACATCCTCAGCGATACCTACATCTTTAACCACGATCTCTTCATCATTATCTTCACATTATCTTAGAAGCAGCATTAACTGAGTCTTGGCAGTATTAACTACTAAACAGTACTAACTTCTAGCAGTACTAACTAGCTAAGCAGTACTAACTTTGTTCAAGCAGCACTAACTTTGACTAGCAGTATTAATTCTACTAGCAGTAGTAATACTCAGCAGTATTAACTTTGAAGTCCTCTAGCAGTAGTAATTCTGAACTAGCAGCATTAAAGACTTGTTCACATCTTCAGTTCCCAACAATCTCCCCCTAACTTGACTTTTAGAAAGAGAAGTCAAGTTCTTCAAATGCTTCCAAAATCTTCATTGATCTACTCCAATGTTAGGATCCAGTCCCATACTCTGATTTATAGTTCTCTGAATTAAGTACTTTGCCATTTCTGAATTTGGTGCACAACCCAACTTCTTATTTAACATGGCATGAAGCTTTAGATTTGTATGGTTGTATACCCTATCCACCAAGTAATACTCCATGTGAAAAGTATCCAATGCCAGTTCGTAGACTCCACTCCTTTCATATAGAGTCCATCCTCTAACAGCTTCAAATACATCTCTTATCAAATGCTTTACTGCTTCTGGTTTGAACAATATGCACAAATATTCCATAACTAACTTCACAATTGGTAACCCTGGAGCTGTCAACTGATCTGCATGAACTTTCATCCCCACTTCAAACATTTCTTCCAAATCAGATCTTGAACACTCTCTGACAATTTTGTTCCAGGTGCTGTAGACTTCATACTTCTCATCCTTTCTTTTCAATCTAATGTACTCTTTGCCATCCACGTCCATAGTATCCCAGTGGATAACTTCAGGAGGTTTGAATCCAACAGGTTCAGCTGAAATAGGCTTTGGAATTTTATCCATTACCACCATGTACATGTTTACATCTGAACTCTGTGGTACTTCCTGAGTTTCAGCCTCATTCTTAGGTGCCTCTTCTTCTTCAGCAACCTTTTGCTCTTCTTCTACTCTAGGCTTCTTTACAATCTTCTTTCTTTTAGCCATCATTTTAGTTCTCTTCAGAGTCTTTTGAACTTGCCCTAAAGTAGCTTCCTTCTTCTTTTCTTCCTTTTTCTCTGCCTTTTCTTTGATAGGAGTTCCCTCTTCACTTTCAGGGAATGGTTGATTAATATTCACATCATGTCTCTCCTTGGCCTTCTTTTCAAACTCCACTCTATCCTTTTCATTACTCTTCAGCTTCCCCATTTCTTTCTCATAGAGATCCTTGATTTGATCAAAAGTCATCTTCACAAACATTTCTTTCTTTACACCAATTGCACTCCTCAAGAAAGTTATCATTTGGTTTCTTTTCTGAGTGGCAAGGTAAGTTTGTGAAGGTCTTCTCTTCTTAGCACTTGTTCTGGCCATCATAGCCTTTCTCAAACTCATTGCTCTTTGCTTTGCCTTCTCTGTTTCCAGCCCTTTTTGGAATGCTTCATTTAACTCATTTGCAAGTGCTCTGGCCATTTCTCTGTCTTTTTCAACCTGCTCCTTTTCTGCTTGATCTAACTCTTCTTGTACTTTCTTTGCTAATGCTTCATCTGACTCAATCATCTTTTGCTTTTTAGATGGTTGATCAGATTCTATCATCTTTGCTTTTCCCTTTTTCCTTGCATCTGCAGCCATTTCTTTCTTCTCTATTTTCTTTGCTCCCCCTTCATTTATGACCACTCCCTTTGCTTTGGGAGTGTCATTCTTTGCTTTGATGAGCATTTCAGCTACTTCAATCTCTGTTGGTGTTAACTCTGTTACTGCTGCTTGTGAGGTTTCAGCAGCACTAACAGTTTCTGCTGCTTGTTTTGGCTCAGCAGTAGTAACCATTTCTGCTTTTTTAGTTGTAACAAATGGTGTTGTTTCTGCAGATTTCTTTTCTTCAACAAACTCCCCCTCAAACTGTTGATCTATCTGTTCTGAGCTAGAATTCTCCCCCTTTTTGGAAGCATGGACATTTTCTATGTTGGTTGCCTCCTTTCTCCTTCTGAGAACAAACTGACCTCTTCTTTTCTTGGCCATGAGCTTTCCCACCATTTGTTTGAGTTTGGAAATTTGCTGTTGTTGGGAGAGAACCACTTGCTGCAACTCTTTGATATCCTTTCCTTGATTAACCACATCAACATTAATGTTGGCTAATGCTTCAATCAATTCCCAGTAAGTATATCTATCCTCACCTTCTTTAGGTGTTTTACCCACCCTTGAAGGATCCTTGGAAAGTTTTGCCATCAATTCATCAGTGTCAGTTCTGTCCTCACCCTTTTTGGATGTTTTGCCCATCCTTGAGGGATCCTTGGATCTTTTGATAGTGGCCTTCTGCCTAGCAGAAGCACCAGCTACCCCCTTGGTTTCTTGGCACCGGGGTCCTTTGGTTGATTTCTCACCCAAAGTTGCCATGGGGAAGGTCTTAGAGATGTTACCACTGACCTTCTCTGTGCTAGCAGAAGTAATGGCAGCCTTCTCACCCATATGCTCTTCCTCCTCCTCAGAGAGCACCTCCTTGGGGTTGTGAGACACCCTTGTGGTTTCCCTGTAGATATTCTCCAAGGGAGAATCCTCCCTTAGAGGGCTTAAAGGCTTAGGGGTTGATGGTACAAGAAGGGAAGGAGCCTTCTTTACCTGTTTCCTTTTGTATGTTTGGGTGATTGGTGAAGTTGGTTTATCAAGAAGAGACTGGGGAATTGATTTAGGGTGGGAAGGTTGGGATTGACTAGCAGTGGGTTGGTCTAATGGGGGCCTTGACCCTGCTGCCATACCTTCATCAGTGTGGGACACCACCATCATTGTAGAGAACAATGGGGTGTCAACTCCTTCCGAGTCCAGAGGGGATCTTTTCATGTTTGAAAAGACCTTACCTTTGGGAATTTTTGGTACATATACCCCATCAAAATGAGGTATATCCGTCAATTCATGGGTTATTACTTCTTGTACAAACCTGGGGTACATATAAAAACTCTTTTTACTTCCCAGGTTTGAGACAAGATCATTAAAAAGCATTTGAGAAAAATTATACTTTCTGGCAGTGGCCAAGCACACCAAAGCATAAGCTATGGTGCTACTGAACTCACTCCATCCAGTAGTCTTTTTAGACATACAGTGCATAAGGGTATGGACAAAGAAACGCCATTGAGGTGAAAATTTTGCTTTTGAGAACTTGAACACACCCAATGGGCCTCCATACCCCATTCTTGTAAGAGTAGAAAACAGTTCATCATTAGAGATAGAAGTTATACCAGAGGCATCGTCTAGACGTAGACTGATGCGAATTACCTCTTTAGTAACTGTCAAGGGTTTGTCACACACCCTTGTCTTGATCATTTGCACACCATTCTCAGTAACAATGGTGGCATTTGCCCAGAATTACCTTTGATGCTCGATATAGATGGATGGCGATACAGTGAGAGCATGGGCAATATGGCTTGTCTTGAGGAAATCCACAATCTGGTGGAAACCAGCGGCCTGTTTGGGCTTCTGTAGCATCGCGATTTCATTGTGCTCGTCTATGAATGCCATTGATGCCATTGATATTGAAGTTTCTTGCCTGAAAACTTTGAACTTGAGATAGAAAGGGTTTAGAGCGCAAGTGAACAGTATGCAAAGAGTCGTTATGAACTTTTAGGCGGGCAAAGGGTATTTATAGTATTCGGGATATAAGCAGTATTAACCTAGAGCAGTAGTAACTAACAACAGTATTAACCACTAGCAGTATTAACTAACTAGCAGTATTAACTGAGAGCAGTATTAACCACTAGCAGTATTAACTAACTAGCAGTATTAACTGAGAGCAGTATTAACCACTAGCAGTATTAACTAACAGCAGTATTAACTGAAAGCAGTATTAACTGAAAGCAGTATTAACCACTAGCAGTATTAACTAACTAGCAGTATTAACCACTAGCAGTATTAACTAACTAGCAGTATTAACTGAGAGCAGTATTAACTGAAGGCAGTATTAACTGAAGGCAGTATTAACTGAAGGCAGTATTAACTGAAAGCAGTATTAACTGAAAGCAGTATTAACCACTAGCAGTATTAACTAACTAGCAGTATTAACCACTAGCAGTATTAACTAACTAGCAGTATTAACTAACTAGCAGTATTAACTGAGAGCAGTATTAAAATTGTACTGGCAGTACTAAAACTGTACTGGCAGTATTAATCATACTTACACTTTTAAACTTTGTGAAGGACTGAGTACTGCTATACTTTTCCTGAAAAAGAAGATTAGGACCACCAAGAATAAACAATATACAGGTATTGACCACTTTTTAAGTAGAAGTTTATTCAGAGTTGATCATTCCCACACTTGTTACCAATAAAGTGAATCTACCCACATCAAATGCTTTGGTGAATAGATCAGCAAACTGGTTAGCAGTATGAACTTTTACAACTTGAATAAGTTTCTTTTCATTGCAGTCTCTTATAAAGTGGTACCTGATTTCAATGTGCTTTGTCTTTGAGTGCTTGACAGGATTATTAACAATGCTAATAGCACTGCTATTATCAATAAAAATTGGAGTGTGTAGAAAGGTTACCCCATAGTCCAACATTTTATTCTGAATCCATAAGACTTGAGAACAGCAACTTGCAGCTGCTATATACTCTACCTCTGTTGTAGATGTGGACACTGTGGTTTGTTTCTTGCACTGCCATGACACTAGTCTTGCACCTAAAAACTGACATCCTCCAGAAGTAGATTTGCTGTCCAAGTTTGCTCCACCTAGATCACTGTCTGAGTATGCAAGCAAGTCAAAAGATGAGTCATGAGGATACCAAAGCCCCAATCTGGGTTGCCCTTTGAGATATCTGAATATCCTCTTAACAGCTTGATAGTGAGATTGCTTTGGCCTAACTTGGAATCTTGCACATACACAGACTGGAAACATTATATCTGGCCTAGAGGCTGTAAGATACATGAGAGAGCCAATCATGGATCTATAATGATGAACATCCATATCCTCCCCCTCAAGATCTGCTGTTATTTGCTTGTGTGTCTCCATAGGTGTGCTGGCAGGTTTTGAGTCTGAGAAACCAAACTTGGTTAGAATATCCTGCACATACTTGGACTGACTGATAAAAATACCATCTGACTTCTGTTGAACTTGGAGTCCAAGGAAGAAAGTAAGTTCCCCCATGGAACTCATTTTGAATCTTTGATGCATTAGTTCCTCAAACTCCTTGCACATATTGTCTTTTGTGGATCCAAAGATAATATCATCAACATATATTTGGACCAGCAAGATATCCTTCTTCGTTCTCTTGATGAATAAAGTCTTATCAATGACTCCTCTTTCAAAGCCATTTTCTAAGAGATAGGATGACAGAGTGTCATACCATGCTCTTGGTGCTTGATGCAGTCCATAAAGTGCTTTCTTTAGTTTGTATACTTTGTCTGGATAGCTTGGGTTCTCAAACCCTGGTGGTTGACAGACATATACTTCTTCTTCAATTGATCCATATAGAAATGCACTTTTGACATCCATTTGATAGACTTTGAATTTCATATAAGAAGCATAAGCCAGGAATAATCTAATTGCTTGTATCTTGGCTACAGGAGCAAATACTTGTTCATAATCTATTCCCTCTTCTTGTGTATACCCTTGAGCCACCAACCTTGCTTTATTCCTTATTATTATGCCTCTTTCATCTTTCTTATTCCTGAAGACCCATTTTGTTCCTATTGCTCTTTGGCCTTTAGGAAGGTCTACCAGATCCCAAACATCTTGCAGCTTGAATTGCAGTAGCTCTTCTTGCATGGCTTCTATCCAACTGGATTGTTTCATAGCATCATGTGCTTTCTTAGGCTCAAGCTGGGATAAAAAATAAGAGAGCACTGTATGCTGTTGGTCTTGCATTTCTTGCAGCTTGCTTTGATTTCTAGTCATCATAGGAGAAGATAGATCTCCTATTACCAGCTGTGGAGGATGATTCTTTTGAGTTCTGGTGTGATGACTAGGTTCTTCATTAAGTCCCACCTCTAGATTAGAGTCATTCAACTCCACTGAGGTGTTTTCAACAGCCACTTCTGGGTCTTTATCTTCTTGACTCTCCTCTTCTCTACTTTCTTCTTCACTCTGATTTGGTCCAGTAGATGGTTCCTTGTCACAGTTTTCAATAGAATCCACTATAGGTATGGGAAAGATCACAGATTGAGATAAACTGTCTTGAACTTGTGTAGTTCCTGATCCTTCACACCCTGAACCTGCATAGTCATTACTACTGAAACCAAAAGAGTTAGTTAGTGAATCAATGTCAAACAGCCACTGAGGACCAGACCCAATAGGATTTGGTGTATTCTCATTGCATTTGACATTGTCACTTTCTTCAATTATTCTAGAAGAAGAGTTAAAAACTCCGTAAGCCTTACTCTGAGATGAGTAACCAACAAGAAATCCATCATCTGCTTTGCTATCAAACTTACCTAAGTGAGATTTGGTATTGAGAATAGTACAAGGACACCCAAAAGGTTTGAAAAATCCAATAAATGGTTTTCTTTTATTTAAAAGCTCATATGGGGTCTTGTTCTTTGGCTTCACCATCAAACTTACCTAAGTGAGATTTGGTATTGAGAATAGTACAAGGACACCCAAAAGGTTTGAAAAATCCAATAAATGGTTTTCTTTTATTTAAAAGCTCATATGGGGTCTTGTTCTTTGGCTTCACCACTAGAACTCTGTTTTGGACATAACAGGCAGTATTAACTGCTTCAGCCCAGAAGGTAATTGGCAGTTTTGAATAAGCCAACAGAGATCTAGCAGCCTCTATTAGTGTCCTATTTCTCCTCTCAGCAACTCCATTCTGTTGAGGAGTCCTAGGGGCACTATATTGTCTCTCAATGCCTTTCTCTTCACAAAAGGTGTTTAGATCAAGATTTTTAAATTCAGTCCCATTGTCTGATCTAATGACTTTTACTTTTTGATTAGTTTGGTTTTCAATTCTTAGGATAAAGGATTTGATCAGTCCACTTGTCTCATCCTTAGTCCTTAGAAAATATACCCAGGTAAATCTAGAGTAATCATCATCAATAACTAAGCAGTAAGATTTCTTGCCTATACTCATAACATTTGTAGGACCAAACAGATCCATATGTAATAACTGGAGGCAAGAAGAAATAGTATTTAACTCTTTGGTCTTATGAGAAGTTTTGTGCTGTTTGCCTTTAAGACAAGCAACACAATGATCATCACATGAAAAGACTTTTGATGGTAGACCTCTTACAAGGTTGTTTTTAACAAGTTTGTTCATTGTCTTGAAGTTCATGTGACACATCCTTCTGTGCCAAAGAGAGGATTCATCCACAAAAGCTTTAGAAACAAGACAGTTCAGGGATGAATCACTAGAAACATTGTCCATACCTAGACAATAAACATTGTCCTTTCTTGGAGTTCTAAGTAGTATCATGCTTTCATCAACTACTTTGAACCCTGGAGCAAGGATCATACACTCTGTATTAGTAAATAATATGCTATGTTGTTTGTCACAAACCTGTGA
The DNA here is from genome assembly GCA_954870635.1 of Arctium minus. Lineage (NCBI taxonomy): Eukaryota > Viridiplantae > Streptophyta > Magnoliopsida > Asterales > Asteraceae > Arctium > Arctium minus. The sequence continues at coordinate 112,118,354 of OX941080.1, read as the reverse complement.
TACACTTAACAGGTTGTACTTCAACTGATCAACATAGTAGACATCCTCAAATGTTATCTTACCTTTTGTAACATTACCTTTTCCACTTATTTTACCACCAGTAAGATTATCTCCAAAAGCAACATGTCCTCCATTGATATGCTTGAAATCCTGAAGGCATGACATGTTGCCTGTCATGTGCCTAGAGCAACCACTATCAACATGCCATATGCTCTTCCCCTTGAGCTGTTGGTTGCCCTGCACATAAGAGAAATCAGTTAGTATGAAATAGGAACCCAAGCCAAAGTGGTCTTGGGTACCCCTTTCTCATCAAAATATTTACATTCTTTCTTGACAAGATTTTTAAACTTTGACTCCTCATTTCTGGAGTACTTTGTCACAATGATGGGTTTGGAAACACTTTTGCTAGAAGCAGTATTGGTTTTAGAAGTACTAACTGCCTTAGCAGCACTTGCATGCTTAGCAGTACTAACCTTGTTAGAAGTAGTAACTGTGTTAGCAGCAGTAACTATGTTGGCAGTATTAACCTTTGAAGAGGTACTAACAGTATTAGCAGCATTAATATTTTCAGCAGTACTAACACTGGTAGCAGCAGTAATGCTTCCAGCAGCACTATCCCTGTCAGCAGTACTAACAGTTTTAGTGCTTCTAGGCACCCACATTTTAATACTTTCTTTTAAAACCTTTTTCCTCATGGGGCCTTTGGTTTCAACAGATTTCTTAACCACATGTTTCTTTCCAGCCTTCCTATAACCAACAGGTTTTTGCATAAATCTTTGAAAGTTCATCTGTTGGTTAATAGGGTTAAAGAAACAATGCTTAGCCAAATGGTTTAATTTACCACATATGAAACAAGGTTTTGGTCTGATTATTTTATTCAGATCAACTCCTTGTTTCTGAGCCCATTGATTGTTCCAGTTTCTCTGATTTCCCCTTGGTTTATCATGTTTTTGGGGCTCAGATTTATTACATGCACACTGTTTGCAAGAAATAGGGTTCACAACAGTGGTCTGCTTATAGTAATACTTCTTGTTCTTTCCCTCAGTCTTCTCTATCTCATTGGACTTGACCCAATTCTTTCTACATCCCTCATTGGTGATTATTTGGTTTTCTATAGGAATCTCACCACTTACAGTGTTGTTCTTATTCTTGACAACTTCTTTCTCAGATTTATCTTTAACAACTACTTCATCTAAGGGATCAATCTCAGTGGCTCCCTCAGGTAGGTCCTTCCTATCCTTTGTTTCTAACAAATCTGAACTAGGAGGAATGTAGTTGTTGTTATAGGGTGGTGGTGTGGTATTGTACCCTATTCCTCTTCTCATTTTATCATGAATCTGAGATTGTAGTAAAGAATCCATTGCTTTAGAGGCATTGGAAAACTTTTCTACATCTAGCTTGACTTTAGCTAGTTCTCCTCTTAACTTTTCACTCTCCTCTTTGGATCTGGTCAGTTGATGTTGGGAACTGAAGAATTTATCAAGTATGGTTAATGCTGCTGGTTCAAAGTTACTACTGCTAGAAGACTTAAAAGTTAATACTGCTGAGTGTTACTACTGCTAGTACTATTAATACTGCTAGTCAAAGTTAGTGCTGCTTGAACAAAGTTAGTACTGCTTAGCTAGTTAGTACTGCTAGTGGTTAGTGCTGCTTAGTAGTTAATGCTGCTAGAAGGAATTTAATGCTGCTGAAGATTAATACTGCTTAAGAGATTCGGATGGAAAGAATGACAGCTGGATAATCTGAAGTTTATGGAAGCTTTGAGATATACATAGAAGATATACTGAAGATTTGTTTAATTATTGTAATTATCTTTTGACTAGTATATGTATAGAATGTATAGAATAGATAGAAATAGAGAACTTTTGTTTTTCATTCTTTTTAGAGAGAAAATCAACCTCAAGACATATATCCTAATTCTAGAGAAGTAGAATTCGTATTGGTGAGCTTGTTCATCAATATTGAGGTTGAGTGTGTAATCTTGTAACTTCAAAGCATTCAATACAAGTTTACAATTTGTTGATTATATTCTGTTTTGATTTTCTGTTTGATTAAATATCAAAGTGTTATTCCGCAAACTTCTTTGATATTGTTTCTGAGAATTAATTCTTGTTGAGAATTCGATCCTGACAAGTGGTATCAGAGCCTAACCCTCTCAGAAACAGTTATTCATCATGGAAAATCTTACAGAATCAAGCAGTACTTTGGTTTCTAAGGTTCCAATGCTCAAACCAAGTGAGTTTGACATGTGGAAGATCAGAATCAGACAATATATTCTTCTCACTGACTACTCAATGTGGGATATCATTGAGAATGGTCCTTCTGAAGCTGGAAGGATAGGACCAGATGGGAAAAGACCTCCACCAAAGATAGATGGTGAGAGGAAGATCAGACAGACAGAGATGAAGGCCTTGAGCACTCTGCTCTTGGCTATTCCCAATGAATATCAGCATCAATTTTGCAACTGCACTGATGCTCAGATTCTCTGGAATGCTCTAGAGAAAAGATTTGCTGGAACTAAGAGCATCAAAAGAAATCAAAGAGATGTTCTAAAGCAGCAGTATGAGAACTTCACTTCCACAAAGAATGAGTCTATGACTCAAACTTTTGATAGGTTCAATAAACTCATAGGTGAACTGGCTACTGTAGGGGTGAAGATGGAACAAGATGATATCAACAGAAAGTTCCTCAGATCTCTTGGGGATGAATGGACTATGTACACTGTCTCATATAGACAGAGTGACAATCTGGAAGAGAAAGAACTTGATGATCTATACAATGATCTAAGAGTTTTTGAAACTGAGGTAGAAATCAAGAAGAAGCCCTCTGGTTATATTCACAATGCTGCACTTCTTTCAGCATCCACTGATACTACTGCCAACCCTGAAGCAGTTAGTACTGCCAGTGGAGTAAGTTCAGAAAAAGGCACTGAAACTATCTTTGAAGCCTTTTTGTCCAGCCATAGCAGCAATTCTCTGATTAATGATGATCTTGATCAAATTCACCCTGATGATCTGGAGGAGATGGATATTAAATGGCAGATGGCCATGCTATCCATGAGGGTGAAAAAGTTCATTAAAAGAACTGGAAGAAATAACTTCTCTCAAAGAAGAGAAGATGGAGCTGGTTTTGACAAAACCAAGGTGGAATGTTATAAGTGTCACAAGAAAGGACACTTTGCTAGAGAATGCAGGAGTGCTGTTCCAAACAACAACCATCAACAAGCTCAGAATGGAGGATACAATCTGAACAAGAATCCTGCTCAAGCCCTTGTTTCTCAACAAGGAATGGGATTTGACTGGAGTGATCAAGCTGAGGAAGCCATTCAGAACCAAGCTCTTATGGCAGAAGTGTCTGATCTCCCCACTGAGGTAAGTTCTAATCTTTGCACTAAATCTTGCATTGACACTGTTACAAGATACAGGGATCACAATCAAAGTATGTGTGATGACCTCAAAAGATTAGAAAAGGACAGAAGAGATTATGTGTTGATAGTAGAGAGATTTGAAGAGCAAATCAAAGGCTTTCAAGCTAATGAACTTCAACACTCTTATGACACAAACTATTGGAAGTGGGAAAAGAATGAGTTAGAAACCAAACTGTCTAAGTCCTTAGAAGAGAATGATAGACTGAAAGAGGAACTGTCAAAAGTTAAGCTTGACATAGACAAGTTTTCTTATGCTTCAAAAGCAATGGACTCTCTTCTAAAGGCTCAGATACATGATAAGATGAAGCCTGGTATTGGATAAAACAATACACCCCCTCCTTACAATAACAACTATATTTCTCCTACATCAGACTTGTTAGAAACTAAGGAGAAAAAGGACTTGTCTGAAGAAGCTGTTAAGATAGATCCTTTGGATGAGGTAGTAGATAAGGATTTGACTGAGAAAGGAGCCAGTGAGAACAGGGATAATAATGTAAGTAAAAAGATACCAATAGAAAACAATATTATCACCAATGAGGGATGTGGGAAAATCTGGGTCAAGTCCAAGGAGATGGAGAAGACTATAGGAAATGATAACAAGGTCCATTACAAACAAACCACAGTTGTGAATCCTGGATCTTGTAAACAGTGTGATTGCAATAAAGCCAAGAATCTAAATTCTGGTTTAAAAAGAGGAAATCAAAGAAACTGGAATAATCAATGGGCTCAGAAACAAGGAGTTGATCTGAATAAAATCAATAGACCAAAACCTTGTTTTATATGTGGCAAGTTGAATCATTTGGCTAAGTATTGTTACTTTAACCCTATTAACCAACAAATGAACTTTCAAAGATTTGTGCAAAAATCTGTTGGTTATAGGAAGGCTGGAAAGAAACATGTGATAAAGAAATCTATTGAAAGTAAAGGCACTTTAAAGAAAAAGATTTTAAAAGAAAGTGTCAAAATGTGGGTACCTAGAAGTACTAACAGTGTTAGTACTGCTGAAAATATTAATGCTGCTAATACTGTTAATACCTCTTCAAAGGTTAATACTGCCAACACAGTTACTGCTGCTAACACAGTTACTACTGCTAACAAGGTTAGTACTGCTAAGCATGCAAGTGCTGCCAAGGCAGTTAGTACTTCTAAAACCAGTACTGATTCTAGCAAAAACATTTCCAAGCCTATTATTGTAACAAAGTACTCCAAGAATGAGGAATTAAAGTTCAAAAATCTTGTCAAGAAAGAATGCAAGTATTTTGATGAGAAAGGGGTACCCAAGACCACTTTGGCTTGGGTTCCTAATTCATACTAATTGATTTATTTAATGTGCAGGGCAACCAACAGCTCAAGGGAAAGAGCATTTGGCATGTTGATAGTGGTTGCTCTAGGCACATGACAGGCAACATGTCATGCCTTCAGGATTTCAAGCATATCAATGGATGACATGATGCATTTGGAGATAATCTTACTGGTGGTAAGATAAGTGGAAAAGGTAATGTCACCAAAGGTAAGATGACATTTGAGGATGTCTACTATGTTGATCAATTAAAGTACAACCTGTTAAGTGTATCACAGGTTTGTGACAAACAACATAGTATACTATTTACTAATACTGAGTGTATGATCCTTGCCCCAGGGTTCAAGGTAGTTGATGAAAGCATGATACTACTTAGAACTCCAAGAAAGGACAATGTTTACTGTCTTGATATGGACAATGTTGATAGTGATTCATCTCTGAATTGTCTTGTTTCAAAAGCTTCTGTAGATGAATCCTCTCTATGGCACAGAAGGATGTGTCACATGAATTTCAAGACTATGAACAATCTTGTTAAAAACAACCTTGTAAGAGGTTTACCTTCAAAAGTCTTTTCATGTGATGATCATTGTGTTGCTTGTCTTAAAGGCAAACAGCACAAAACTTCTCATAAGACCAAACAGTTAAATTCTGTTTCTTCTTGTCTCCATTTACTGCATATGGATCTGTTTGGTCCTACAAATGTTATGAGTATAGGCAAGAAATCTTACTGCTTGGTTATTGTTGATGATTACTCCAGATTTACTTGGGTATATTTTCTAAGGACTAAGGATGAAACAAGTGGTCTTATCAAATCCTTTATTCTAAGAATTGAAAACCAAACTAATCAAAGAGTAAAAATCATTAGATCAGATAATGGAACTGAGTTTAAAAATCATGATCTAAACACCTTTTGTGAAGATAAAGGTATTGAGAAGCAATATAGTGCTCCTAGGACTCCTCAACAGAATGGTGTTGCTGAAAGGAGAAATAGAACACTAATAGAGGCTGCTAGATCTCTGTTGGCTGATTCAAAATTGCCAATTACCTTCTGGGCTGAAGCAGTTAATACTGCTTGTTATGTCCAAAACAGAGTTCTAGTGGTCAAGCAAAAGAACAAGACCCCATATGAGCTTTTAAATCAAAGAAAACCTTTCATTGGTTTCTTCAAACCTTTTGGGTGTCCTTGTACAATTCTCAATACCAAATCTCACTTAGGAAAGTTTGATAGCAAAGCAGATGATGGATTTCTTGTTGGATATTCATCTCAGAGTAAGGCTTACAGAGTTTTTAACTCTTCTTCTAGAATAATTGAAGAAAGTGACAATGTCAAATGCAATGAGAACACACCAAATCCTGTTGGGTCTGGACCTCAGTGGCTATTTGACATTGATTCACTAACTAACTCTTTTGGTTTCAGTAATGAGTATACAGGAACAGGAAGTGGAGGATCAGGGATCACACAAGGTCAAGAAAGTATATCTAAATCTGTGATTTTTCCCATACCCACAGTAAATTCTGTTGAAGACTGTGAAAAGGAATCATTTACTGGACCAAGTCAGAGTGAAGAAGAAACTAGAGATGAGGAGACTCAAGAAAATAATGAAGTGGGATCTGAAAACACTTCAGTTGAGTTGCATGAATCTAATCTTGAGGCTGGACTGAATGAAGAACCTAGTCATAACACCAGAGTTCAAAAGAATCATCCTCCACAGCTGGTAATAGGAGATATCTCTTCTCCTATAATGACTAGACATCAAAGCAGGCTTCAGGAAATGCAAGATCAACAGCATACAGTGCTTTCTTGTTTTCTATCACAGCTTGAGCCTAAAAAGGCACATGATGCTATGAAAGAATCTAGTTGGATAGAAGCAATGCAAGAGGAACTGTTACAGTTCAAGCTACAAGATGTATGGGATCTAGTAGACCTTCCTAAAGGTCAAAGAGCAATTGGCACAAAGTGGATTTTCAGAAACAAGAGAGATGAAAGAGGTATTGTCATAAGGAACAAAGCAAGGCTGGTGGCTCAGGGATATACTCAAGAAGAGGGTATAGATTATGAAGAAGTGTTTGCACCCATGGCTAGAATAGAAGCAATCAGACTATTCCTAGCCTATGCTTCTTACATGAACTTCAAAGTCTATCAAATGGATGTAAAAAGTGCCTTTCTCTATGGGTCAATTGAAGAAGAAGTATATGTCTGTCAACCACCAGGGTTTGAAAACCCAAGCTATCCAGACAGGGTATACAAATTAAAGAAAGCACTTTATGGACTACATGAAGCTCCAAGAGCATGGTATGACACTCTGTCATCCTATCTATTGGAAAATGACTTTGAAAGAGGAGTCATTGACAAGACTCTATTTATCAAGAGAAAGAAGAAGGATATCTTGCTGGTCCAAATTTATGTTGATGACATTATCTTTGGATCTACCAGAATCAACATGTGCAAGGAGTTTGAGGATTTAATGCATCAAAGGTTCAAAATGAGTTCCATGGGGGAACTTACTTTCTTCCTTGGACTCCAAGTTCAACAGAAGTCAGATGGCATTTTCATATGTCAATCCAAGTATGTGCAGGATATTCTAACCAAGTTTGGTTTCTCAGAATCAAAACCTGGCAGCACACCTATGGAAACACACAAGCAGATCACAGCAGATCTTGAGGGGGAGGATATGGATGTGCATCATTATAGATCCATGATTGGCTCTCTCATGTATCTCACAGCATCAAGGCCAGATATAATGTTTCCAGTCTGTGTATGTGCAAGATTCCAAGTTAGGCCAAAGCAATCTCACTTTCAAGCTGTTAAGAGGATATTCAGATATCTCAAAGGGAAACCCAGATTGGGACTTTGGTATCCTCATAACTCACCTTTTGACCTAATAGCATACTCAGACAGTGATCTAGGTGGGGCAAACTTGGACAGAAAATCTACTTTTGGAGGATGTCAGTTTTTGGGTGCTAGACTAGTCTCATGGCAGTGCAAGAAACAAACCACAGTATCCACATCTACAACAGAGGCAGAGTACATAGCAGCTGCAAGTTGCTGTTCTCAAGTCTTATGGATTCAGAATCAAATGTTGGATTATGGGGTAACCTTTCTACACACTCCAATCTTTATTGACAACAGCAGTGCTATTAGCATTGTGAATAATCCAGTCAAGCACTCAAAAACAAAGCACATTGAGATCAGGTATCACTTTATAAGAGATTGTAATGAAAAGAAACTTATTCAAGTTGTCAAAGTTCACACTGATAATCAGTTTGCTGATCTATTCACTAAAGCTTTTGATGTGGGTAGATTCACTTTCTTGGTAACAAGTGTGGGAATGATCAACTCTGAATAATCCCCTTCTCAAAAAGTGGTTTTATATCTGTATATTATTCTTGGAGTTACTAATCTTCTGTTTCAGGATATGCATAGCAGTACTCAGTGTTTAGCAAGTTTAAAAGGAGTAAGTTAGTTAATACTGCTAGTGGTTAATACTGCTTTCAGTTAATACTGCTAGTGGTTAATACTGCTTTCAGTTAATACTGCTAGTGGTTAATACTGCTTTCAGTTAATACTGCTAGTGGTTAATACTGCTTTCAGTTAATACTGCTAGTGGTTAATACTGCTTTCAGTTAATACTGCTAGTGGTTAATACTGCTTTCAGTTAATACTGCTAGTGGTTAATACTGCTTTCAGTTAATACTGCTAGTATTTAATACTGCTCTAGGTTAATACTGCTTATGTTTCGAATACTATAAATACTCTTTGCCCGCCTAAAAGTTCATAACGACTCTTTGCATACTGTTCTCTTGCGCTCAAAACCTTTTCTCTCTCAAGTTCGAAGTCTTCAGGCAAGCTTTTCACTAAGATCAATGGCATCAATGACTTTCATTGACGAGCACAATGAAATTGCGATGCTACAAAAACCAAAGCAAGATGCAGGATTTCATCAGATTGTGGATTTCCTCAAGTCAAGCGACATTGCTCATGCTCTTATTGTATCCCCTACAATCTATATCGAGCATCAAAGGCAGTTCTGGGCTAATGCAACCATTGTTGTAGAGAATGGTGTGCAGATGATCAAGACAAGAATCTGTGATCACTCACTCACGGTTACTGAAGAGGTTATTCGCATCAGTCTACGTCTAGACGATGCCTCTGGTATAACCTCTATCCCAAATGATGAACTGTTCTCAAATCTTACAAGAATGGGGTATGGAGGCCCATTGGGAGTTTTCAAATTCTCTAAAGCAAAATTTTCACCCCAATGGCGTTTCTTTGTCCATACTCTTATGCATTGTATCTCCAAAAAGACTACTGGATGGAGTGAGTTCAGCAGCACTATTGCTTATGCTTTGGTGTGCTTGGCCACTGCCAGAAAGTATAATTTTTCTAAAATGATTTTCAGTGATCTTGTCTCAAACATGGGAAACAAAAAGAGCTTCTTTATGTATCCCAGGTTTGTTCAAGAAGTCATTACTCATGAATTGACGGATATACCTCAACCTGTTGGGGTATATGTACCTAAACCCCCCAAAGGCAAGGTTTTCTCAAATATGAGAAGATCTGCTGGGGACTCTGAAGGAGTTGACACCCCATTGTTCTCTACAATGATGGTGGTGTCCCAAACCAATGAAGGTATGGCAGCAGGGTCAAGGCCCCCATTAGACCAACCCACTGCTAGTCAAGCCCAACCTTCCCTCTCAAAATCAATTCCCCAGTCCCTTCTTGAAAAACCAACCTCTCCTATCACCCAAACTTACAAGAGAAAACAGGTAAAGAAGGCTCCTTCCCTTCTTGTACCATTACCCTCTCAGCCTTTAAGCCCTCTAAGGGAGAATTCTCCCCTAGAGAATATTCAAAGGGAAACCACAAGGGTGTCTCCCAACCCAAAGGAGGTGCTCTCTGAGGAGGAGGTAGAGCATATGGGTGATGAGGCTGCCACTACTCCCGCTAGGACAGAGAAGGAAAGTGGTAACATCAATAAGACCTCCCCCATGGCAACTTTAAATGAGCAATCATTTGAAGGTCCCTGGTGCCAAGAAACCACAGGGGTGGATAGTGCTTCTGCAAGGCAGAAGACTTCCACTACTAAAAGATCCAATGATCCTTCAAAGGAGGGTAATACTTCTGGAGAGGGTGAGGACAGATATACTTACTATGAATTGATGGAAACAATGGGGAACATCAATCAAGATGTTCTCAAACAAGGCAAAGAAATTGAAGAAATGAAGCTAGTCATTCTGTCACAACAAGTACAGATTGCTAAGCTGAAGAGGATGGTGATTTGTATGGTACAAAGGAAGAAGAGAAAGCAATTCCAACTAAGGAGAAGGAAATTTGAGAATGATGCTCCCAAAAAGGGGGAGATCAACATGGAAGAAGCCACAAGAGAGGGGAAGCTTAATGTTGAGGGGGAGCAGGAAGTAGAAACAGAAAGAGATTCAGTGCCAAAAGAAACAAAAGAAGCAGCAGAAACAGTTACTACTGCTGACATTAATAAAGCAGCAGAAACTGTGAAAGAAGTTTTAACAGATCTTGAGATTGCAGAAACCTTACTAAAAGCCAAGAATGATACTCCCAAGGTCACTTCAAAGACCAAAGGAGTAATCATCAAAGAACAAGGTGAAGTGATCAAGAAAGATAATATCAAGAAGGCAATGAACAAAGACAAAGGAAAAGCAAAAATGGTGGAATCTGATCAACCAATCAAAAAGCAAAGGTTGGTTGAATCAGATGAAGCTTTAGCTAGAAAGATGCAAGATGACATTGAAGAGGAAGAAAGAGTTCAGATGGAAAAGGACAGGGAAATGGCAAAAGCTCTAGCTGCTGAACTGAATGAAGCTTATCAACTGAGTATGGTAACTGAAATTGCACAGAAGAAAGCTGCAAGTATGAAGAAATCAGTGGTGAAAACAGTTGCAAAGAAGAGAAAACCCTCAAAGACATTCCTAGGTACCCAAGAGAGGAACAAGATGATTATATTTCTCAAAGGTGCTGTAGGAGTCAAAAAGGAGATGTTCTCCCAAATGTCTTTTGAGAAGATCAAAGAGCTGTATGATTCAGAGATGTTGAAGCTTCAGGGAAATGAAACTGCTAGGGTGGAGATGGAGAAGAGGATAAAAGAAAGCAATGACTTTGATTGTCAAAAGCCATTTCCAGATGAGCAAGAAACACCTCCTAAGAAAGAGTCCACTCTGGGAGAAAGTCTAAGAACTTTAAAGAGAACAAAAATGATGGCAAGGAGAAAGCCAATCAAGAAGCTTAAAGTATCTGAAGAAGGGGCACCTGAGTCATCTAAACAGAAAGAGCCATCAAACACTGATGATGTAAATCTGTACATGGTAGTGATGGACAAAGTGCCTGAACCAATTTCAGCAGAACCTGTAGGAGTTAAGCCTCCTGAGGTCATTCACTGGGATATATTGACAGTAGATGGAAAGGAATATATAAGGCTGAAAAGAAAGGATGAAAAGTATGAAGTGTTCAACACATGGGCAAAAAATTGTCAGAACATGCTCCAGATCAGATATTGAAGAGATGTTTGAGATAGGAATGAAGTTGTATGCAGATATTCTAAAGGCTCCAGGGATTTCAATTACAAAACTGGTAATGGAGTATCTGTGTATGATGTTCAAACCTGAAGAAGTAGAGCACTTGATCAAGGATGTCTTCAAATCAATAAACAGTTGGACTCTATATGAAATTAGTGGAGTATATACAGTGACTTTGGATTTAAATCACACTGAATACTTCCTAGTGGATAGAGTGTATAATCATAGCAGATTGAAACTTCATGCCATGCTGAAGAAAAAGTTAAGATGTGTTCCAGATTCAGAAATGGCTAAATACTTGATTCAAAGAATCATCAATCAGAGTTTGGGATTGGATGCAAACACTGGGATTTAGGCCATGATAGAGTTTTGGGAGCATCTTGAAGATTAATTCTGAAGAACTTGACTTCTTTTCCTAAAAGTCAAGTTAGGGGGAGATTGTTGGGAACTGAAGAATTTATCAAGTATGGTTAATGCTGCTGGTTCAAAGTTACTACTGCTAGAAGACTTAAAAGTTAATACTGCTGAGTGTTACTACTGCTAGTACTATTAATACTGCTAGTCAATGTTAGTGCTGCTTGAACAAAGTTAGTACTGCTTAGCTAGTTAGTACTGCTAGTGGTTAGTGCTGCTTAGTAGTGAATGCTGCTAGAAGGAATTTAATGCTGCTGAAGATTAATACTGCTTAAGAGATTCGGATGGAAAGAATGACAGCTGGATAATCTGAAGTTTATGGAAGCTTTGAGATATACATGGAAGATATACTGAAGATTTGTTTAATTATTGTAATTATCTTTTGACTAGTATATGTATAGAATGTATAGAATAGATAGAAATAGAGAACTTTTGTTTTTCATTCTTTTTAGAGAGAAAATCAACCTCAAGACATATATCCTAATTCTAGAGAAGTAGAATTCGTATTGGTGAGCCTGTTCATCAATATTGAGGTTGAGTGTGTAATCTTGTAACTTCAAAGCATTCAATACAAGTTTACAATTTGTTGATTATATTCTGTTTTGATTTTCTGTTTGATTAAATATCAAAGTGTTATTCCGCAAACTTCTTTGATATTGTTTCTGAGAATTAATTCTTGTTGAGAATTTTATCCTGACAGTTGAATTTCTAAGTCATTCTTCTCCCACTTCCAGTAGTTTGTGTCATAAGAGTGTTGAAGCTCATTGGCTTGAAAACCCTTAATTTGCTCTTCAAATCTCTCAACAATCCTCACATAATCTTTTATGTCCTTTTCCAATCTCTTAAGGTCATCACTCATGTTCTTGTTGTGATCCCTATACCTTTTAACAGTGTTAATGCAATTTGGAGAACAAAGATTGGAGGTTACCTCTGTTGGGAGATCAGACACCTCTGCCATTAGAGCTTGGTTTTGAATGGCCTCTTCAGCTTGATCACTCCAGTCAAACCCCATACCTTGTTGAGAGACAAGGGCTTGTGCAGAGTTTCTGTTATTATTGAAGCTTCCAGATTGAGCTTGTTGTTGGTTATTATTTTGAGACATTCCACTTCTGCATTCTCTAGCAAAGTGTCCATTCTGATGGCATTTATAGCATTCCACCTTTAACTTGTCAAATCCTGCTCCATCTTCTCTTCTTTGGGAGAAGTTGTTCCTCCCAGTTCTTTTGATGAACTTCTTAACTCTCATAGAGAGCATGGCCATCTGCCATTTAATGTCCATCTCTTCAAGATCATCTGGATGGAGTTGTTCCAAGTCATCATTAAGAAGAGAAGAGTTTCCATGATTGGACAGAAAGGCTTCAAATACAGTTTCAGTGTCTTTCTCTTGATTTGCTCCATTGGCAGCACTAACTGATTCAGGATTGGAAGTAGAATCAATTGATGCTGAAAGGAGTGCAGCATTGTGAACATATCCAGAAGGCTTCTTCTTAGACTCTACCTCATATTCAAAAACTCTTAGATCATTATATAGATCATCAAGTTCCTTTTCTTCCAGTTGATCATTCTGTCTGAAAGACACAGTATACATGGTCCATTCATCACTCAGGGACCTTAGGAACTTCCTGTTTAGATCATCTTGATCAATTTGTACTCCCACTGTAGCTAGTTCACTAATAAGATTGTTGAACCTGTCAAAAGTTTGAGTCATGGACTCATTCTTGGTTGACATAAAGTTCTCATATTGTTGCTTCAGAATGGCTTTCTGATTTCTCTTGGTACTTTTGGTACCTGAGAATCTCTTCATCAGTGCAGTTGCAGAACTGATGTTGATATTCATTGGGAATAGCGAAGAGCAAAGTGCTCAAGGCTTTCATCTCTGTCTGTCTAGTCTTTCTTTCAGTATCAGTTTTTGGTGGAGTTCTCTTTCCATCTGCACCAATCTTTCCTGCTTCAGAAGGGCCATTCTCAATGATGTCCCACATAGAATAGTCAGTGAGGAGTATGTACTGCTTGATTCTGATCTTCCACATATCGAATTCATTGGGTCTGATCATTGGAACCTTTGAGACTAGAGTACTGTTTGATTATGCAAAGTTTTCCATGATGAATGAATAGATGTTTCTGAGAGAACTTGCTCTGATACCACTTGTCAGGATCGAATTCTCAACAAGAATTATGAATACTCAGAAACAATATCAAAGAAGTTGCGGAATAACACTTTGATATTCAATGTAACAGTAAACAAACAGTTAGTATGATTAACAACTTGTAAACTTGTATTGAATGATTAAAATCACAAGATTACACACTCAACCTCAATCTTGAAGAACAAACTCTTTCAAGACGAATTCTACTTCTCTAGAATTAGGAACTATGCCTTGAGATTGATTTTCTCTCTAGAACAAAAACTTAGAATGAATAAAATAATTATACTAACAATTCTAATCAATTCTATACATATACTGAAGATAAAGATAATTACAAAAGAATAAAATATCTTCAGTATATCTTCCATGAGTATCTTCAGCTTTCCATGTTTATCTTTAACCACGATCTCTTCATCATTATCTTCACTTTATCTTAGAAGCAGCATTAACTGAGTCTTGGCAGCATTAACTACTAAACAGTACTAACTTCTAGCAGTACTAACTAGCTAAGCAGTACTAACTTTGTTCAAGCAGCACTAACTTTGACTAGCAGTATTAATTCTACTAGCAGTAGTAATACTCAGCAGTATTAACTTTGAAGTCCTCTGGCAGTAGTAATTCTGAACTAGCAGCATTAAAGACTTGTTCACATCTTCAGTTCCCAACAGACTCCAAGCAACAGTTTGATGCCCTGTCTACAAAGGTTGACTCCTGCACTGCTCTTCTTCAGCAAGTCCTCGACCAGCTGAAGGAACCAACTCCAATTCCTGCTCCTTCATTTACAGAGAGCGATAGCACCTCTTTGAACATAGCTGTGGAGTTTATTCATCAAGCTACGTCAGATATTCCTGTACATGATGGCCGTCTCACAGGACTAGAGGTTGAAGTCCAGAAGTTGGCTACTGCAAACACTTCTACTCCTTCCAAAGATCTCTCCCTCCGTGATAATTACAAAGAGGGGGAGAAAGAAGCTGAACAAAATAAGGAGACTGAAGCTGCTGCTGATGAACAACAAAAGGAAACTCCCTCTCATGTTGAGGGGGAAATAGCTGCTGAGAAAGCCCCTCCTACCATTGACGAGTTAATCGATGAAGAGGAAGAGAAGGACGATGAAGATGAAGCCCTTGATCTTGAAGATCAAGAGGAAGATCTTCATCATGATGATGATGATGAAGATGAAGAAGATCAATCTCTATGGTGTTCTTCAGCCGTCACGTCATCAGCGATAGCTTCGAAAGAAGTTATCAAAGCAGGGGGGAGTCATGAGACATCTTCAGGAACCCCTTCCCAAAGAAAAGGTGCAACTGCTGAGGGAAACCTGAAGATGACCTCACTATCTGAGGAGAATCCTTCTCAGGTATGCCTTACCCTCGTTCCCTTATCCTTCTTTAAAAATCCCACCCCTGTCTCTTTCTACCCTTTATCTCTCTTCTTCCCCAAAAATAAACTAACCTTTTCATTTTCTGACCAGATAGTTCTCTCCCCTGCTTAAAGGTAAAGAACTCCAAATAATCCCAGCTGCTGTAGTTGATGATCAAATAATCCCAATCTCTGTAAGAGAGATTGATGAAGAAGATGTGGAAGAAGAGTCCCTGCAACATCCACGGAGGCCCTCTAGACCACTTCATTGGTCAGAGGAAGAGATGAAGAAAAGAACAGAGATGATCTCTCATCTGGAGAGTCAACGACTGAAGATCCCCTCTCAATCAACAGATCTAGAGTTCCTGACTGAAGCTGAAATTGAAGAATCCGTCAGCGATGAGAAGCTGATTGCTGATTGTCAAAGAGATGCCTCTCTGGCTCTCAAAATTCAGTCTTCTCAAGTCAAAGACAAGAAGCTGAAAAAGAAACCAGTAGAAGTCCAGGCTGCTCTATTAAAGGAGATTGAAGAGGAGTGCTCAAAAGCTCTAGCGGTCAGCGATAGCTCAGTCGATTGAGCAAACATAAACTCGACTATCGCTATGACCCAATGAAGATTGTTTCAGTAGCTTTCTCTGGAAGAAAGAAGAAGGATAATGTTTCTGTCACTATGGAGATTACCAGAGAGGATGGAAGCTGCAAGGCTATGTTCGTTTCAAAGATGGAAAGCTTCGGATATATGGAATGGCTTGAGTTCAAAGATGCACTAAAAAAATCAAAGTCAATCTACAGAGGCTATGTTAAAGGGATAAATAATGCTCTCATGAACAGAGTCGCTGCAATATTAAAGGTGTCGTCTGCTCTTCCTTCTAAGTAAAATCAATTCAAAAGGAAGCTTGTCTCCTCCTCCTCTGAAAATGTCGCAGTGATAAGAAATGAAACCTCCATCAAGTTCTCAAGAGAAGCTCTGTTCGGTCCTCCTTCTGATCTTTTAGTTCTCGATCAATCTCTGCCCCTGGTGGACCATATGTTGCAAGACAAGTACTTAAAGAACCTTTTGGAATCTTCTTCAGAGATGATGAGGAAGAACTCAGATTTCAGAGAGTCTCTGAAATGCCTATCTGTCCCCTCAGTCATCTCAAGGATCTCTTGTGCTTATGGTGTGACTTTTCTCCCTCTGCTGAATCGATCAAAGCAATCATTTCTCAATAATCTTCAGATCGAAGGCAGAAAGGAGAAGAAATATCTGAGTATATGCTCAATCCTCCCAAGTATTCTTTAGATAGCTGATAGATTAGTTTCCTATTTCTTGTAATCTATTAGTTAAACTTACAGTAGTTAGTTCTTCACTTGTACTTGTAATTTTCGTACCTTGTAATTCTTTTGTTGGATTAATGAAAATTTCAGTGATGTACTTAACTCCATCAGTACAGTAAAACATCCTTCAAAATAGTATTTGGGACGTGTATGTTATATGTCCTGATTATTCCATATTTTCAACTTTAAAAGTAATTTTCTTCAATTACTTTGTCATTATCAAAGAGGGGGAGATTGTTGATCCAAGCTCTCTCAGTGATTTGATAATGACCCTCTTTTATACTTAGTGAAAATTACGTTTAATATGTATTAGTGTTTCACCATCAGCGATCAGACTGAGTCTGTTCAGTTATCGCTGATAGTACTTCTTACAAACATTCATCTGTATTAGTGTTTCACTATTAGTGATAAGACTGAGTCTGTTCAGTTATCGCTGATAGTTCTGATGTAAACAGTAACATAATCCCTGAAGACAAGTCTCGCGTCAACATATGTTCATAGTTGAATCGAAGACGAAGCCACTGAACAAAGAGAAGTCAACTCGTGACCTGATGCGGATATCAGTGAAGCAAAGACAACTCTACTTATACGCGAAGGAACATGAGGAAAAGCTTCAGCGATAGCTGAACCTATTTATATCTCTGAAGAAAGAGATATTCATCGATCAATCGATCACAAAGCTTATATCTCAAGTTTCCTTTTGTCTTACCTTGCACAACCAATACGATGTGTCAGAACGGACATATCTCTGCCACAAAATCGTATAACAACTCTATCAACTACACTGTTCATGATACGGTCGAAAGCATGTCTCCCAAAAGTAAGACTACCAAAGCCAATCACTGAATGACACGTGTAAAGTACCTTGCCATGCATTTAATGCATAGGGTATAAATAGAAAGATCACCTCTCCTTCTGAGAGTGTGCTCAATTCTTGAACCAATATAGAAACCTTTGTTTTCTATACTTCTAAAACCCCCTTTCTCTATATTCTTGTGCCACCATCTTAGTGTTTCTTAAGTTGGTTTAGATTGACTCTGTCTTAATCTTATTCCGCAATGAACATGTAAATTGTTTTTGATTTATTAATAAACAATTTATTAAACTTTACTTTCTGTGTTTGTATTCAACCCCCCCTTCTACAAACTTGTTAAGCACCTCCGGGACCAACACTAAGGATCGTGCGAGTTCTACCTGATCTTCGAGTTTGCTTTCATCTGCGAGAAGTGATTTGATCAACATTTCCTAAGTCTGAAACGCGCACGAAGTGATCTGCGAGAAGTTACTTCGCGCACGACCCTACTTGCGAGTTTATCAAAACGCGCAAACAGTTGTCTATGAGTTCTTCAAACGCGCACAAAGCGTCTAGCGCAAAGTTTCGTAAACAGTAATCTGCTAGTTATTTGGTTTGCGAGTTTCAGTTGTCTGCGAGTTATGTACTTGGTATTTTTCTGAGATCGATTTCTAGTGGTGATATGAGTTTGACTTTTCAAGTCAACTTTTTCTGATTTGTTTGGGAGATATTTTGTATCAAGCCTGATAATATCCAATTCAAGCTTATGATATCAATTAACAACAAATCAGATCAAAATTTTAGAGAGAAAGTGTAGAGAGAGAAAGTCATGAGTCTATTTAGTCACAAGTGATAAGCGTACAATTTCAAGGTTACAAGAGTCTCTTAAAGCAAAACTATTTAAACCACTAGACTTTCTCTCACACAATTACAAAGAAACCTCACTACAAAGGTTCTCTCAAAACATTTAAAGTCAAACATAAAAGTCAAACACATTGATCTAAACAAATACAGTAACAATCTCCCCCTTTTAGATCAAGTGTGAACGATAGGTCTTCCCCAACGAGATAGTCTGCCTTGGCATATCCCGAGCAATGACTCAAAATTTCTGATGCCGCGCCGAAAGTTGAAACAATCATAAATGGCATCAACTATTCTTTCAGTGTTGAGTCTGAGAGACTTTCCCATACCTTTTTCACCTTGCTTCGGCTTTTCTTTGTTTTCTTTAAGTCTCCTCTCCAACTGCATCTTTATCAACTTTAAAGTTTCATCTGAAAACTTGGAGATTTCTAAAAGTCTGAAGAACCTTTTCTTGTTCTTAGAAGTCTTGTAAACCACACCCAGTTTAGGTTTTTCAAGCACGGTGAACAAATTGTAATCATCAATGTTCTCCAATCTAAGGTCAGGCTTTATCATGTTGACTTTACTTTGATTTGTCTCTATACCAAGTTGAAAGTCATAGCAGTAAGTATAGTTGACTTGCCTTCTCATGAACCTCTTCACAGCATCCAAGGCAACCATAATGTTATCTTTTCTGACAATCATGTTTCTGAAAAGATGATAAAGATACTCTACGTCGTCTACATTCAGAAAACTGAAGTCAGCTTCAGAAAATACGCACTCTGTTAAGTCTCTTCGTTGCACATGGAATATCGGATACCAGATACGAACAAACTGTACAAGTCTCACAAGCTTCAACGAAATAATTCCAGACTTGTTTTTAACAATACTCTCACGTTCTCTAACCCATTTCATCATTCGTGCATACTTTTATTGATACTCTGGATGTTGGTCTGAGACACCCAAGACTTTAAATATGTCCATCTCTCTAATCCTGTGAACAAATATATTTTTCATCTCTTCTTCCAGAAATGGTTGCTTCAATCTATTCCTCAACTGCCTGACTTGAGCATCAGTAAGAACAGGAGGTAAAAAGGGTTGATCAGAAGGACCGGCTTGGGTTTCAACATGGTTAGAAGGAAAGAAAGGTACAAATTCAGTGTTTGGATTGGGTAGGTTTTCAAGGTTGGGTTGTTCATCATGGATTGGTCTAGGTAGTCTTTGTGGGCTTGGTAAGTTTGACATGTTCTCTGGTACCAATTGATAATGTTCTATGGAGGATGAATTTTCGTCCATTTGTGTGTGCTAGGCAGTACATATCTTTCAATTTGATTGTTTATTGTATCAAAGTCATGAAGTACTGCAGGTTGTTCAGTTTCAGTAGCATTTGGACTTTGTGCACTTGAAGAAGGTTCAACTTCTGCAAATGTGGTTTTTGTCTGATGTTGTTCAGATGTTACTGAAGTTGATCCCACTTCAAATTGTGATGAGATCATTTCTGTTGTATTTTCTGGAACAACTTGTTCAGAGACCTCTTGCGTTGTGCTTGTAGAACCTTCACCAACTTGTTCAGATGGGCCAGAGGTATCTGCACTGGTAGAGTGTGAGTTAGTATTTCCTAAATTTTCTTGACTATTATATGTTGGCTTTGAAATGAGCTAAGTCCAATTAGTGTTGCTTCAAGGAGTTAATACTGCTGAAAGAATTAATACTGCTACTTGAAAGATTACTACTGCTAGAATAATAGTTAGTACTGCTTGGAGAGTTAGTACTGCTAGTAGTTAGTACTGCTTGAAGAATTACTACTGTAAGCAATGTTAGTACGGCCGAGGAAGTTAATACTGCTATGGAGATTAATGTTGCTCATGAAGATAAAGATGGATTGATACGAAAGACTAGGAGCTGAAGATAATGTTGAAGATAATTATGGACTGAATGCTGAAGATCAATATTATTTTCATATTTATCTTGTAATTTGTTTTGTATATATAGATACATAGAGATTGATAGTTTGAGATAGAGTTAAATAGTGATTAGAGATACATTGATACAGAATACGTTTTTGTTCTAGAGAGAATTAGCCTCAAGGTTCTTTGTAGTCCTTTCAATAGAGAAGTATTGAACGTCTGTTGAGCCTGTTCAACAGATTGAGGCTGTGGTTGTAATCATTAAGTTAATTCAATATAACTTGTGATTTGATCCATATATTGTTTTATTGATTTACTGTTAAAGTGTTATTCCGCAAACTTCTTTAACAAAGTTTTCTGAGTGTTAATTAAATTCTTTTTTAGAATTTCGATCCTGTCAAGTGGTATCCGAGCTAAGGAACTCATAAATAAATAATCATCATGGATGAGGTTTCAGAGTCGTCAAGCACAGAAATCCCCACAGAGGTAAAATCTAACCTTTGCTCTAAAACATGTCTTGAAATTGTTAAAAAGTACAGGGATCACAATCAGAGCATGTGTGTTGACCTTAAAAGGTTGGAGAAAGATAGAAGAGAGTATAGTTTGATCATTGAGAATTTTGAAGAACAGATCAAGGCATATCAGGCCAATGAAATTCAACATTCATATGATCTCAACTATTGGAAGTGGGAGAGGAAGCAGTTAGAAATTAAGCTAGGGAAGGCTAGTGAGGAATGTGAGAAAGTCAGAAGTGAATTTGAGAAGGCCAAACTAGATATTGAGAAATTTTCCAATGCCTCTAAAGCAATGGACACTTTACTCAAATCTCAAGTTTATGACAAATTGAAGAGAGGTATAGAATATAATAACACCCCTCCACCTTACAACAACAACTATATTCCACCCACTTCAGACCTCTTAGAAAGGCAGGATAAGAATGACCTACCTGAAGGAGCCACTGAAGTAGATCCACTAGATACAGTAGTGGTTGAGAGAGAGTCTGAAGAAGAGAATACTGAGGGTAAGAATAAAGAAGACCATAAAGAAACTCCCTTACAAAACCACATTCTTACAAATGAGAGGGGGGTAAACCATTTGTCAAGAGTGAGAAAGTGGAAAAGTCCATGGCTGGGGAAGAGACTGTTAAGAGTGAGAAAGCTGAGACCTCCAGAAAAGGGAAGGAAAAGGTACAGGGAGATCATTATATGCAAACTACTGTTGTAAATCCCTGTACTTATCAACAGAAAAAGCCCATCAACATGATAAAATAAGTGGAAATCATAGAAACTGAAATAACTAGTGGGCTCAAAAACAGGGAATTGATCTAAGCAAAATCAATAGACCAAAGCCTTGTTTTATTTGTGGCAAGTTGAATCATCTAGCCAAACACTGTTATTTCAATCCTATTAACCAAAGATTTACTTTTCAAAGACAACATCAAAATTCTGTTGGTTATAGGAAGCAATCAAGAAGAACAAGGAACCACATGGCTGAGAATGTGAGAATAGCACCAGTGAAAACTGGTACTTCAAAATCTCATATTCAGAATAATTTTGTTAAAGAAAAAGAAAATATTTCAAGCAAATCAAGGAGTAACTCAAAGAATAAGAAAGCAAACAAATGTGTCTTAATTTGGGTCCCAAAAGAAACTAAACCTGTTAGTACTGCTACCTCAAATAGTACTGCTAACAGAAATAGTGTTGCTGATAGCAATACTACTACTGCCAAGTTAGTACTATTAATAAAGTTAGTACTGCTACCAGAGTTAGTGCTGCTAACCAAATTAGTACTGATAATGAGGTTAGTACTGCTAACAAAGTTAGTGCTGCTGACCAAGTTAATACTGCTATCATGGATAGTACTGCTACCAGTGTTAATACTGCCAAGCCTATTATTAAGACAAAGTATTCCAGCCATGAGATTCCTAACTCTGATTATCTCATCAAGACCAAGCTTACTGGTTATGTTGATGAGAAAGGGAAACCCAAGACCATATTGGCTTAGGTTCCCCCTAAAAACTAACGGTTTTATCTTATGTGCAGGGCAACCAACAAATCAAGAAGAAGAGCATTTAGCATGTAGACAGTGGTCGCTCTAGGCACATAACAGGTAACATGGACTGCCTTCAATTTTTCAAAAGAATTGATGGAGGACATGTTGCTTTTGGTAAATTCTTAAATGTTTGCTTTCTCAATTTTCATAGTAAATGGTGCTGCTAACTATGTGTGTTTAAGTGTTTCAGATTACCTTGCTGATTAGAAACTTGGTACTTCTAGTTAAGTTAATACTGCTCTCACTATTAATCCTACTGACAGGTCAAATATGGTTAAGTATGGTTAATATTGCTTTGTGGTTTATACTGCCAGTGCAAAGTTACTACTGCTTACCTTATTTCTACTGCCAGACAGTGTTAATACTTCTGGTATGTGTTAATACTGCTAGTCCGTGTTAATGTTGCTAGTATGTGTTACTACTGCTAGTCTGTGTTAATGCTGCTCGTATGTGTTACTACTGCTTATATGGGTTAGTACTGGGGACGTGTTAATCCTGCTAGGGTACTTAGTACTGCTTCTAACTGAAACCCTCCACCTATAAATACCCTTTCTGACCGCCAAAATCCAAACGGCTCTTTGAATTTCCTACGAGTGTTCTTTCTCTTTCTCTCTCTCGAATTCTTGCTTCCCAGTGCATAAACCCTAGAGTTGATTCGTACCCAAGAACGATGGCAGGACTAGAGTTTGTTGAAGATCATAATGAGCTTGTGATGCTGCAAAAACCCAAACAATCTGAGGGTTTTGAAGAAATTGTGGATTTCCTAAAAGAATCCCACATTGCCTATGCACTCACTGTCAATACCACAATTTATGTGGAGCACATGCGACAGTTCTGGACCAATGCCTCCATTCAGACTATCAATGGCAATCAGGTCATCCAAACCAGGGTCTGTGATCAATCTGTCATAATCACAGAAGATTGTATTCGCACTCATCTACGTCTAGATGATGCATCAGGTATTACTACTCTTCCTAAGGATGATCTCTTCCAAGAAATTGGTCGAATGGGGTATGAAGGTCCCACTAAGGTTTACAAATTCTTCAAGAGCAAATTTTCACCTCAATGGATATTTTTTGTTCATACTCTGCAACATTGTATTTCTCGCAAAACAACTGGATGGAGTGAGTTCAACAGTACCTTAGCTTATGCTCTGGTCTGCTTAGCAACCTCCAGAAAGTTTAATTTTTCACAAATGATTTTGAATGATTTACTGTCAAACCTGGATACCAAAACCAAAACAAAGAGATTTTACATGTATCTGTGTGTCCCAATATGCAATCATTCAATGAAGTAAACATATATTCAACACAATAATGCAAACCTGATATTGATTAATCAATTGATTCAACAGATTACAAGCTTGAAGAAATCGATCTATCTCTCTATTTCCTCTTGTTCACGGTGCCAATAGCTAGCCTCACAATCAATGATTAATTTCTCTATTAAGCTCCCTTTAACCTAATTACCACTAAAATAAGACTATTTATATTTAGGCTATATTAGCCTAATGGGCTTTGGCTAGGCTTGGCCCAACAACTAAAACAATTATAAACTAAATAACTAAAAACTAATAAATAAAATACGGAAACATACTTTGACTATTTATTACAAAAGGACCCTAGACTATTTGTTGAGACGACTTTATCAGCTTTGACTTCAGATTTCCATCTTCAGATAATTATGATCTTGAATCCAATAAATATGTGATCACTTCCCAACAAGTGCAAATAGCCAAACTGAAGAAGATGGTAATCACGTTGGTGCATAAAAAGAAGAAAAAGCAGTTTGTATTGAAGAAAAGGGGAAGTGTATATGATGCATCCAAAAAGGGGGAGAGTCAAGCTAAAGTTGAAAAGCAATGCCCAGTTGGTATGGAATCTCAGTTTGAGGGGGAGATGAGTAGTGAAGTAGAAAAGAAGCAAGCAGCAGAAATAGTGAATGAAGCAGAAACTGAACAAGCAGCAGAAACAGCAAAAGCAGTAGAAACTGAGAAAGAAGTAGAAACTACAGCAGTAGCAGAAACTGTAGAACAAGCAGTAGAAACAGAGAAGGTAGCAGAAGAAACTGGTTTATCTGCAGAGGAAATAGAAATTGCAGAGACTCTGGTGAGGGCAAAGACTGACACTCCCAAGGCCACTCAAAAGGCTAAGGGAGTGGTGATCAAAGAAGGAGAAACAGAGAAGACAAAGAAAGAGATAGGCATGTCAGATACAAAGAAGAAAGGAAAAGAAAAGGTGGTTGAATCTGAGAAACCTGTGAAAAACCAAAGGAAAATAGATATGGATGCAGAGTTGGCAAAGAAGCTGCAGGAAGAGCTTGAAAAGGAGGAAGAGACCCAAACTGCCAAAGATAGACAGATTGCCTCAGATTTGTCTACAAAGCTAAATGAAGAATATCAGAAGAGTTTAAAGCTTGCTGCTAAGAAAGTTTCCATGAAAGCATCTAGGCAAAGGCAACCATCAAAGACAAGACAAAGACAACCCTCAAAAACCTTCTTAGCCAATCAAGAAAGAAGACAGATGATCAACTTCATGAAAGGATCCATTGGAGTTCCTGAAGGAATGTTTACAAACATGTC
This sequence comes from Arctium minus, assembly GCA_954870635.1. NCBI lineage: Eukaryota > Viridiplantae > Streptophyta > Magnoliopsida > Asterales > Asteraceae > Arctium > Arctium minus. The sequence continues at coordinate 112,093,671 of OX941080.1, read as the reverse complement.
ATTTGGCAGAATTGAAGAGTTATACAAAAAGGAGATGGCCAAACTTCAAGGGGATTTCAGTCAAAGGGTTGAGTTTGAAATAAAAATGAAAGAGAGACATGATCTGAATATTCAACAACCCTTCCCTGACAGTGAAGAAGGCACTCCTACAAAAGAAAGGACTGAAGTCAAGAAGGAAGAGTCTCTAGCACAGAAAATTGGAACTATAAAAGGAAAGAAGTCTATTGCTACCAAGAAACAGGCAAAGAGGCCCAGAATTGAAGAAGTTGAGAAGGAGAAGTAAAGTGAAAGAATAGAAGCAGAACCATCATTACATATTGTTGCACCTTCAGCAGAGCAAGAGCAGAATCAAGAGCCAACAAGCCAACAATCAGAACAACCAAGACAACTTGAGGAACAGTTTGAGTTAGACATGACAGTAACAGATGATGAACCAGTGAAAGTTGACCCTATCTCAATGAATGCTCCTGAAATCATTTATTGGGATACACTCTTGGACAAAAGAACAGAATATATGAGAATCAAGAGAATGGGTGATCAGTAAGAAGTTTATTCAACCTGGGGAAAGATCATCATAAGTTGTTCCAGAACAGATTTGGAAGAGATGTATAAGGTTGGTCTGAGATTGTATGATGATTTGCTGAAAGAAGCAGGAATGAATCTAATAAAGATGGTCATGGAGTTTTTATGCATGATGTTTGATCCAGATAGAGTGAAGTATCTTATCAAAGATCTACATCATGAAAATGGTTTTAAAAGAATTGATCATTGGATGCAGTTTGAAAATTGTGGAGTCTTTGTGCTAACCATTAACAAAAGCTATCATGAATACTACTTGGTGGATAAGATATATGACCACAGCAAATCAAAGCTGCAAGGGATGCTGAAAGCCAAGCTGGTATGTGCCAAAGGATCAGAAATGGCCAGAATAGTGATCACAAGAACTTTCAATCAAAGTCTAGGTCTGGATCCTAATCTGGGAAATTGAGCTGAAGTTTTGAAAGCATCATGAAGACCACATTTTGAAGAACTTAACCTCTGGATTTCAAAAGTTAAGTTAGGGGGAGATTGTTGGGTCTGAAATGAGCTAAGTCCAATTAGTGCTGCCTTAAGGAGTTAATACTGCTGAAAGAATTAATACTGCTACTTGAAAGATTACAACTGCTAGAATAATAGTTAGTACTGCTTGGAGAGTTAGTACTGCTAGTAGTTAGTACTGCTTGAAGAATTACTACTGTAAGCAATGTTAGTACTGCCGAGGAAGTTAATACTGCTATGGAGATTAATGTTGCTCATGAAGATAAAGATGGATTGATACGAAAGACTAGGAGCTGAGGATAATGTTGAAGATAATTATGGACTGAATGCTGAAGATCAATATTATTTTCATATTTATCTTGTAATTTGTTTTGTATATATAGATACATAGAGATTGATAGTTTGAGATAGAGTTAAATAGTGATTAGAGATACATTGATACAGAATACGTTTTTGTTCTAGAGAGAATTAGCCTCAAGGTTCTTTGTAGTCCTTTCAATAGAGAAGTATTGAACGTCTGTTGAGCCTGTTGAACAGATTGAGGCTGTGATTTTAATCATTAAGTTAATTCAATATAACTTGTGATTTGATCCATATACTGTTTTATTGATTTACTGTTAAAGTGTTATTCCGCAAACTTCTTTAACAAAGTTTTCTGAGTGTTAATTAAATTCTTGTTTAGAATTTTGATCATGTCATTATCTTCAACAGATAAATCATTAAAAGCATCAAAAAATAATAGATCAAGATCAGAATCAGTGTAAGAGTCATATTTGTTATTCTGTTGACAATCAGGTTCAACTCTTGATGAAGTAGAAGCTTTGCCTTTTTCTTTAGATCCGAGTTCTGAACTGCTGTGTTCAGAAGTCCTTGTCTTGTTTTCATCAAAGGTCACATTTGTGCTTTCGATCACAGTCTTTGTTCTAGAATTGTAGACTCTATATGCTTTAGACATTAGAGAATACCCAATGAATATTTCCTCATCGGCATTTGGTTGAAACTTGGATAAGTTATCTCGATCGTTAAGTACATAGCACCTGCATCCAAACACACGAAAGAATTTAATAGTAGGCTTACGATCATTAATCAATTCATAAGAAGTCTTATTAAAGCGTTTATTAATAATGGTCCTGTTTTGTGTGAAGCACGTAGTTGCTACAGCTTTAGCCCAAAGGAACATTGGTAGTTCCGAATATGCCAACATTGTTCGAGCAGCCTCTACCAAAGTTCTGTTCTTGCGTTCAACGACCCCATTTTGATGAGGTGTCATCGCGACAGAAAAATTGTGTGATATTTCAACAGATTCCAGAAAGGTTTGCAGTGTCGCATTCCTGAATTCTGTTCCGTTATTACTTCTCAGTTGTTGTACAAGGCTTTGCATAAGTACTTGAATTTTCTTGATGAACTTGATGATCAAATCAGGAGCTTCAGATTTCATCCTCAGAAACTGTAGCCATGTATACCGAGAGTATTAATCCACCATAACTAAAATGTATTTCTTTCCGTTGATTAATTGACTTCTCATCGTTCCACATAAGTCCATATGAATAAGTTCCAGACATTTGTTACAGTTTGATAACATCTTCAGTTTGTGTGAACTCATTTTCATCTTTCCTTTTTCACAGGCAAAATATAAAGAATCTTATTCCATCATTAATTATGGAAGTCCAGTTACAAGATGTTGTGTCCTCAACTTATTAAAATCATGAAAGTGCTGATGAGATAGTCTCTGATGCCATAACCAACTTTCTTATGTTGATGTCTTAGAAATCAGACACACTGGCTTTGAAGCTTTCAGTGTTGGAAAGTGAACACCGTATAACAATCTCATTCTACCGGCTTTGATGAGTTCTGCTTCACTTTAATCCTTGATGTAACAATAATCAGCATCAAATTATATCTTGCATTTATTTTCTGCAAATTGACTTATCGAGAACAGATTGTAAGCCAACCTTCCACACACAGAACCTTTGATATAGTGATCATACTGTTCTTGATAGTGCCGTAACCTCTGACGTAGCCTTTTATTTCATTCCCAAAATTTACTGTACTTGTATAATGGTCGACATAGTCGAACAACAAGTATTTGTACGCTGTCATGTGTCTTGAAGGTCCAAAGTCAATTATCCACACATGACATGCCTGAAAACAACAAATCACTTAACTTTAGGTACCCATATGAATATGGGTCCTTTCTTGTTAGTACTCTTAACAGTATTTAAATTTGCTGATGACCCTTTAATGCGCCATACAAATCTTGGTCCTTTTGGTAAAGTTTGTGTGTTAAGTTCAACTTTCGGAATCCATTTCCACACAAACTTCACATAAACAATTTTATTTACTTGAAAAGCATTATTTTTCTTTTTCAAAGAATATATTTAAGCATTTTTGGATTTGGAATGATTAGAAAAGTTCATGTTCTTAAATTGGACTTGTTTCTTTTTCTTTGAAGACTTTGGTTTCCAAGAAAATGAACTATTAAGACAATATGAACATTGAAATCTAGTAGTAGCTTGCGTCAACAACTCTTTTCGGGAAAAGATTTTTGTTTTGTTGAAACTTTGTTGATTGATATCATTACAAGCACTAACTACTCTATTACATTGACATTCATCTGAATCATTCACAGTCTTTTCCACATCAGTCTTCTTTTCCTTCAAACAATCTTTCTTCATTTTATCATCTGAAACAGAAACAGATTTAGAAATATTAATAGATGATGAAGAATAAGAACATTCACCTATTTCGTTTGTTTTGACAGATTTAGATTTAGGCTTAACACTTTGAGTCACAAAAATTGGAATATCTTTATCAATAACAACCTTTTGCCTTTCGACAGTTTGAAAATTTGGGATTCTAGATTTCTTATTTCTTTTTGCAAAGATTCATTTTGAATAAAACTAGAGTCTAGTTCCATCCCGAAATTCTCATTAGCTTATTCCAATTCAACAATCATGTTGTTGAGATGGAAGATTTGCCTTTGTAACTCTTCAATTTTGTCGAAGTCTTGTTGATATTCAAGATCAGAAAATTTTGAAGCACAAACAGAATCAGACTTATCAGAAATGACATCTATCTTCCAAGATTGAGCAGGTTAAAACAGTTTCAGTTGAATCAGAATTAGAACTGGCTCTAGAAGACTCAGGTTTTTCTTTAAAAATGTTTTCATATTCGACAAATGAATCCTTATTACTTTCGTAAGAAGAATTTAATTCATCATATTAAAATTTAACAGATTTAAAATACTGAGTTTCTGATTCAGTTTCAATTTCTATCTTTACTTCTACTATTTCTTCCTTTTCTATTTCTTCCTTTTCTATCTTCGGAGATTCAGATACAGAAATTTCTGGTTTGACAAAAGTTTCTAGAATGTGGGGTATTAAAATAATAGGTTCATCACATGACCTTTTAAAGTTGTAAAGATTTTCAGGTGCCTTTTTCAAAACATCCACAACTAATAAACCCAAACCAGGTTTTGCTTTGTAAAATCTTGTGTCTTTCTGATTATTGGTTAAAATCTTAAGAGTCTGTTCTGTTTGACCTCTTTTGAAATTCAGGTCTTCCAATTCCTTGATCTTGGTATAAGCTTTCGTCCTGTCTTTCAAAACAATGTTATACTTAAGAGTTAGATCAAGATTCTTATCTTTTAACGTAACGATTTCTTTTTGTAGTTCAGAAATTCTTGTTCGAAGTTTAGTTATATCCAATTTCAGAACTATTTCTCTTCTTCTTTTTCTTCAGCCAATGTTTTATAAATGTAAGGCTGATCTTGATGACCTTGTATTGTACTCTTTTGTTGTTTGAAATTTTCTTTTAATTTCAAAAACTTAGAGTTCATCAGGTTTAGATGGGACATCAAGTTCATAACTTCATTATCATCACAATATTCAGAGTTGTCCGAAATGGAGTTTACCTCAGAATCTGACTCATCATTCAGATGTGCCATTAAGTTGTAATGCACTTGAGTCAGATTTACCTTTGCTACCTCAACCTCTTCATCATCAGAATATTCAAACCATATTTCCTCTTCAACCTTCAGTGTTGTGCCCATTTCCATGGCTTTTTCCAGTTGAGCTTTTTCTTATAATACTCATAATTCTTTACTCGCTTTTCTGGGCAATCCTTGATGAAATGATCGGTTTTTCCACAATTGTGACACTTGTCCGACTTCTCTTTCTCTTCTTTCTTCTCTTCTTTTCTCTCCTCTTTCTTCTCTTTCTCTTTCTTCTCTTCATATCTGCCTTTGTACTTGCCATACTTGTAAGAATCGTGCTTGGGCTTGTTATAAAACTTTTTCCGACCAAACCGCTTATGGAAGCTTGAAGTTAAAAGTGCAAGCTTTTCTGCAAATTCAGTTAACTTATGATAATCAGAATCTTCCACAACCTCATCATCAGAACTATCCGAACTGTCAACCATGCTAGTTATCAGGGCTTTCTTCTTCATGAAAATCCAAGATCTTATGAATCCTAGAGAGAGAAAGTAGAGAGAGAGACAAGATATGCAAAGTATGAATTCAGTAAAGGTGTGCGTGAAGTTCTTACACCAAACAAAGACCAAAGGGACTTAAATAGCCTTGGTCAGATACAACACAGTATGACTCTAAACACAGTATTTGACCAAACCCTATAAATACAATGATTACTATAAAATCAGACCTAACAATCTCCCCCTTAGTAATCATTGGCGCTTTGGTCTTCAAACATTCATCTTCTAAATCAGCATGGACCAACAAAGCGACTTTGAGAAGCATTCTGATATTTAAGAAAAAATTTCTTCTCAACATTTTTCAGATTGAGTTTTCTTTGCATCAGCTTGAGCTCTAGACGACACACCTCTTTTAAATGACCTTGAATGAATTGTGGTGATCGGAGCAGAAACAGCAAAAGAAGAAGTAGTAGCTGAGAGAATAGAATCTTTGAGCGAATCTTGATCAGCAGATAAACGTTTGTGCTCTTTGTCTCTTTATCATCTCCTTAACATCTCTTAATTCTCCCCCTCATGACCTTGATGATCAGGATCAACTTGGTCATGCAAATGTTGGAGACAAGACAACTTAAGATCTGCAAAATCAAAGAAACAGAGAAAACAGGGAAGGTTTGCGTATCACGTTGGTTGCGCAAACCAAGGTTTGCATTTCATAAAGGATACGCAAAACGAGGTTTTCGTTTCACGAAGGATACGCAAAACAAGGTTTGCGTTTCACGAAGGATACGCAAAACAAGGTTTGCGTGACCAACAGAATGCGCAAAGCTGACTTAAACTCAGAAAAATGTTACCTTTTTAATCTCTTTGACTCCCCCTACACAAATGCACTAGATATGACAATTTGAGTTAGCATTCATATAAAGAAAATCAGAAACTCCCCTTGAATAATGCATAAACCCATTAAAATATATTTATGAGAACACAATGATCAAATATTAATGTAAAAAGAAAAATATATTGAATGTAAATTTTGAAACGACTAAACGTATAAAATTTTAAACACTAAACAAATTAAAGTCTACTCAGTAAAATATCACAGATTTATCTATCAGTTGAAATCAAGCGTGTGTTGTTGTATACAAGAACAAGTTATATTGCATATCAAGTTATGACATGTTCAGTTTCAAAAACTTTCATCAATCTATTCAGTGTGCTCGCATGTGAACTTTGATTAGCTTCAATAAAATGCAATTCTAAAAATATAATAGAGAACTTTGAATGTAGTCACACTAAGCCATCAAAAATTCAGACTTTCACAAATTTACAGGTTTATTGCAACTCAGAAATATATAACCAAGTTTCATGAGATGTGTGCTCATTGGCATCTTTTTAGCAGTGTTCACATTGGCATCTTCACATGAGTGTGCTCTTTTGCATCTTTTAAGCTTGTGCACTTTGGCATCTTTTGATCAAAAAGTTTATTAAGTAAAGAACTTGCCGTAAACGTAACTTTCTATCTGACCCTATTGCAGGATTTGGGTCAGCCGCTCCCAGACTAATTGGCCTTAGGGGACTAGGTGTCAAGCACCCCTTAGAACTTACTCTCCCAGATCAGAAAGGCTACATCGACATATCCTAAACCCATTCATACCAGTAAATGATGACTTTCAATCTGGTTCTATTGAAGGATTTGGGCCCGATCACTCCCAGATCAATTGACCTTAGGGAACCAGATGACAAGCATCCCACAGAACTTACTTTCCTAAAACAGAAAGGTCACAGGTACAAACTTTTAAACTTAGATATTTCTGATTTATAAGAATTTAATAATCATCTCAAACACAAGATTTTACGTCTAAGTGCTTAGCCCATATTTTCATTAAAATCCAAAATTCCGACTTTTTAGGTTTTCTAAGCATTGTAAACTATAAATATTCCGAATCACACAACTTTAAAGTAAAAACAAAAGATACAAACATGTTGCTTGACTTTTCGACTTTTGTTAGAACTGAAATTTGAACATATAAGAACTTTAATATAAACAAAGCAACTTGAAAATTTATCCTAGACACACATTTTACTCAAAAAGAAAGAAAATTTGTAAAACTTTACTTTATAGAATAAAATTTGTAAAGATTTAAACTTTTAAACTAAATATGCCGACATTAAAAATTTTCATTAAAGACAAAATGTAAAGAATTCGACAAATTGATATTTAGTTGGAACAAAATAAAATTCAGTTATTTCATCTTTCACATTATAAAAATAATTTGTATCTCAAATTAAAAAAATTTGGTTTATACAAATTCAAAAGAAAGATAAACAAGCTCAGATTCTTGAAAAAAAAATGAGAAAAACTGGAATACATCATAATCAGAGATAAAATGCAGCGGAAATAAAATTGATGTACTCATAGTATCTCATTTAGTCAGAAGCTTAAATCATTGAAGAACGAGTTCTAAACTGATATGTTTAGAAGTCGTAGTCTATGAAGTACGGGTCCTGAGCTGAAGTACTCATAAGCCATAGTCTTGACATTGAAGTCCGGGTTTTGAACTGCTGTGTTCAAAGGCCATCTTTTATCTTACTCCCCCTCTACATGAGATGCCTGCAACTTAGAATCAGATTTAGACTTGGGTACCCATTTGTATTTGGGACCGTGAAAGTTAGTTGCAGTTCGTATGGGGAAATACATATTAGATTTGACAGTTAAAGCATGAGAAATATGATCACAAGAATGATAAGCACAATCATCAGAAGAGAAAGCATAATCATCTGAACTAGAATCAGAAGATGAATATGAGACATTTTTGGAAATTTGAATCATTTGCTTTATTGAGTATTTGGAAATTTTATTACACAAAGCAAATGAATCACTTTTATAATGTTTGTCTACATATCTATTCTCCTTAGACATAGAATCATTTGATGTCCGCTTTTCTCGCCAAATCTGCTTCCTTGACTTGCTCAAAGTCCTATCTGAAAGAATTGAATCTGAAGAATTAGAATTGTCAGAAAGAACTGTATCATGTTTCTTCGACTTCTTTGACCGTCTTCTTTTACGCTTAGGTTTATAATATTGATCATTGAGCGTAAAAGAATCATCAAGAATTTTAGACTTAATATTTAAATCAGAAGAAATAAATTTATTCAAGCAACCAATCTGATCAACTAATAAATCTGAATTTGCCTCTGAGTCTAAAAAATTTTGAGAAAAGATTTTAAAATTGGAAACTAACTTTTTATTTTCCTTAGAGTCAGAGGAAATGATAGAAATAGAATCTGATTCAATTTTCTTCAAAATATTTTGATCTTCTATCATATCTTCAAGATCTATGATTTTTCTTTCTAATATTAACGGAGGAGTATATTTCTTTGAATCATAAATGATTGGAGAAATATTTTCCTTGTCAGAATCAGAAGCATAAGGAGCAATAAAATCATCAGACATTGAAGATTTGATAGGAGATATATCATTTAAAACTCTTCTTCCTCTCCTTGATTTTTCAGGAAAATATTTTGCATTTTCACTTGTGTAAACAAAAGGAATTTCCTTTTTCTTGTTCTTTTTCTTTTTCTCATTTTCGAGATCTAACACTTCATTTTCACTAGTCCAATGAAATTTGAACTGAGGAGCATAGTTTGCAAGAGTTAGATAATCGTATTTATATAAAGTGGGAACTTCGTCTATCACTTTGTTTAAACAATGAGGATTTTCAAAACCAAGTCCCCATCTTTGTTTTAAAGCCTCTTCACTCCTCGGTTTGTTCATAAAAATTGTTTGTTCAGATTGGTCTTTTCGATAAAGTTTTTCTTCTAACTTATTTATTTTATCTGAAAATTCATCTTTTAAATTAGTCATAGCCGTCAAAGATTCAAGATAAGTCTTATTTGAATTTCCAAATCATCCAATTTCTTTTGAAAGATGTCTTTATTATTTTCTAAAATAGATTTTTCATCTTTCAAAGAAATTTTCAGTTTGTCAATCAAATCTGACTTTTCAGAATTTAAATTCTTTTCAGATAAAATCTTTGAGCGCAAATCAGATAAAGCAGTTATCATGATATCAAACTGAGAGGTAATAAATTTGTAGTCAAATTCAGAATATACCTCATCTTCATCAGTTTCAGAATCATCTGACTGATCATCTCCGATCAAGCATATCTGAGCGATCTCTACGTTTTATGCTTCATCATCGGAATAATCCAGCCAGAATTCTTCCTCGGCCAACAAAGCAGTTCCGTTCTCTCTCTTTTATGCTAGTTCCATTTTTTTCCTATAGTAAGCGGAGTCCCTAACCTTCTTAGCTCGACACTCCTTTGAGTAGTGGCCCGACTTTCCACAGTTATAACAAGATGTAGTCTTAGGCTCGGGCACTTTGACTGTAGAGCCGGAAGTGAAGCGAGAAGAATTAGAACTCGATCTCGGTTGGAACTTCTTCTGATAATGCTGAGAGAGAAGGATCATAGCTTTTTGTAATGCTTCACCATCATCATCGGTTGACCCGTTGTAAGCATTTTCAGACAACGCGTGTTCAGCCAATTGCTTCGTGAGGAGTCCAACTGGGTCAATTGTTTTCTTCTTTTTATCCATGTTGGCCTTTTTCTCTAACACCAAGCTCTCATCAGTCATCAGAATCTCGTGAAGTTCCTAAATCTGCATTGTGGAAATCCGAACATCGTTCCTTAGTCTATGACAAGATTTATTCTCTCATGCTGAAGAGCATTAAGAAATTTCAGATTTGTCTCAAGAGTAGTCTTTTTCCACTTTAATCTTTCTTAGATCATTAATCACAGTGCAAAATCGGTCAAAAGTCACCTTCAGAGATTCATTGTCCTTTGCCTTAAATTCCTCAAAGTTATTCATGAAGCGTGTTTGGCGTATTTGAGTAGCAACTGATGATCCAAGCATGATCTTTTCTAACTGAGTCCACATCATATTTGGATCATGTTTGAAACAATCAATTCGATTGTAGATTGTGTTGGGCAAAGCTAGCATCAAATTGGACTTTGCTTCTCTTTCGGCTTTTTCGCGTTTGATTTCTTCAGCAGTCAAAGGAATGTCATTTTTCGGTCTGACAAATGGTCCTTCAGGTAAAGATTTCATCATATTCTCTCCATTAGTCTGCCGCTCAATGAAATTTATGAACCTATCTTGCCACTGTGTAAACTCATCTTCTTTGATTAAGACTGGAGGACGAGTATCTGTTCCCAATTGCATCATCAGATCATTAGAGTAGAACCTAGCTTGGAAAGCAAACTTGGCGGAATCCATTGCTGATATTTCAGAAAAAATTCTAAGTATTGAGCTTTTGCAAAATAGATCTTTGCATGTCAGGAAGAGGACGCGAAGCGGAATCCATTGCTGATATTTCAGAAAAAATTCTAAGTGTTGAGCTTGCGCAAAATAGATCTTTGCGTGTCAGGAAGAGGACGCAAACAAGAGTTTTGCGTTGACAACTAGAAACGCAAACTAAGACTTTGCGTTTTGAACGTGAAGTGCGAAGAAGAGCTTTGCGTGTTAAGACACGGCTTTGCGTGTGAAGACTGAAACGCAAACTGTGTTTTGCATGTGAATACTGAAGCGCAAAGAATGCTTTGCGTGTGTAAGCAGAAGCGCAAACTAGAACTTTTCGGATGAAGGCAGATACGCAAGACAGACTTTGCGTATGAAGGAGGGAGCGCAAACTTCACTTTGCGTATGCAGGCCGATACGCAAAATGAGACTTTGAAATCTTTTCGGAGGCTACTTGATACGCAAACTAGAGCTTTGCGTATGAGGATCGATGCGCAAACCTAAAACAAATTTAACAAAATTAGTAGATCATGCACAACCAACTATGAACATGCGTAAAACAACTTGAATGAGGCGCAAACTTGTATGATTGAAGCGCAAACTTTTCAAAACTCACAAATTTTCGCAATATCAATTCAAACCAAGAAATTTATGCATGAAAAAACACAATCTGATTATCGAAAACACCTTTTTAACACAAATCAAGCACAGATTTTGAATAAAATCCACTAAAACTGAAAATCATGTATGAAACAGTACGATAACTCGTTTAGAAAAAAAATCAATTTCACAAAATCGATGTTCTAAACTTGAATTTTATGCAAAACAATATGAAGCAAACACGATCGATTATCAAAAACGAGACTAATGAACCAAAAATCAACACAATTCGATCTCTAATACTTCCAAATTTGATGAGAAAACGAGATTTTCTTGAAAAACTCAAGAAAATCAATCAAATTTTCGATTTCAATCAACAATTCAGATTCAGAAAATGCAATCTCTCAATCCTCTCAAGATTCAGTTGGCTCTGATACCAATTGAAAATCCAAGATCTTATGAATCCTAGAGAGAGAAAGTAGAGAGAGAGAGAGAGACAAGATACGTAAAGTATGAATTCAGTAAAAGTGTGCGTGAAGTTCTTACACCAAACAAAAACCAAAGAGACTTAAATACCCTTGGTCAGATACAACACAATATGACTCTAAACACAGTTTTTGACCAAGCCCTATAAATACAATCATTACTATAAAATCAGACCTAACACTTCATACTCTTTCCAGAACCAGAACTTGACTTTACTATCTTTCCCTTGCCCTGAGCTATCAATGCCAAAGAGTCTTCTACCTTCTTTTGCTTGTCTTTTAACTGTAACAACTCTTTGTTCACTGCAGCTTGCTCCTTTACCTTGTCCTCGTGTTGGTTGAGAGCACATAACAGATCATTCAGTTTCTCTTCATCCATATCTTTATTGATTTTCATTTGAATGGTGTATACATCCCATTCTGGTTGAAGGTTCTTGATGAATTTGAAATTTATTTCAGACTCTGATTTCTGAACCCCATTCCTTCGCAAATCATTAAGGATGATGTTGTAACGATCATATGCCTCTCTTAGAGATTCCACTTCTTTAGCTTTGAATCCTTCATATGCATTAATACTTTGATTCCGTTTGGTCTTGATAGACTTTGCCGAACCCATAAACTGCTTCTCTAGCTCATCCCAAATGTCCTTGGCGGACTCTCTGCTATCAACATGATTGAAAATGTCATTTGGAATGGCCATTATAAGAAAAGTCAAAGTAGTTGCATCTCTTTCAACCAATTCTTTGTCTGTTTCAGTGTATTGAATATGATCTCTTCCTACTATACATTTAGGTATTTCAGGATTTTTCTCCGTAGTTGGAATCCTGGCAACCGTGACGTGTGGGAAATGAGGACCGTTCATAATTGAATTCATCAATTTCTTATCCTGATTGTTGAGGAAATTGATCATCCTTTTTCTCCATTGCGGGTATTCATCGGCTTGAAGGACCGGAGGTTTGGATTTTGATCCCAAACTGAGCAGATCTCGAGACATAATTGCAGATAACTGAGAAGAATGACTGAAAGACAGCTTGAATACAGTAGATCTCCCAAAAGATTCAGAAACAGTTGACTAGAAGAGTCAAACCCAGATTATCACAAAAACATATTTCCAGAAAAATTACAAGTACAGAACTCGCAGACTGACTAAACTCGCAAGTCACTATTCACAAACTTCTCGCTAGACGCCTTGTGCGCGAAATCAAAACTCGCAGAACACTGAGTGCGTGAAGTGAGAAACTCGCAAAGAACGTTGAGTGCGAAGTGACTTCTCGCAAGGTACTATATGCGCGAACCTGACTTAGAAAATTTTCGAAATTTGAACTTCTCGTATATGAATCTAAACTCGCACGTCAGTGAAACTCGCCGAAGCCTTTGCAGGAACCATACTTAGAAAAATTCTGAGAAGATTGAAACGCGCAGAATGCAAACTCGCAAACAAAGAAACTCGCATAAGGAACTTGCGCGATCCAGATTTAGAAATATTATGAGAAACGAAGAACTCGCAGAAGAAACAAGAAAACCCTTTGCGCAAAGTAAGTTCTCGCAAATCGAACTATGCGCGAACTACAAAAACTCGCACAAAACACAGGAATAGTACTTTGCGCGTTCTTCCTTAGCGCGAATCTTGGATCTAGCGAGTTCTTTCCTTTGCTTCTGAAAATCGATTCAAAACTTAAATTCCCTGCAAATCTCTTTACAAACAAGACCAATAGGTACGAAAATACAGTCTCTGTGTTCGTGTTTATGAAAATCAAGAAAATTCAAAATTACAACAAATCCAATGATTAATTTGTGAAAGTGTGTGAATACAATATGTTTACAAACACAAATCGAATTCTACTTAACCATTCTTATACACAAATTTCAACAAACCAATGACAAATCGATCAAATAGTAACTTCTCATAAAGTCGACTGAGTTCTTGAAAATTTCCAGAAATCGATCCAATTTGACAATCCAAACACTCTGAAATCTCTTGGGTAGGCTCTGATACCAATTGATAATATCCAATTCAATCTTATGATATCAATTAACAACAAATCAAATCAAGATTTTAGAGAGAGAGTGTAGAGAGAGAAAGTCATGAGTCTATTTAGTCAAAAGTGATAAGCGTACAATTCCAAGGTTACAAGATTCTCTTAAAGCAAAAGTATTTAAACCACTAGACTTTCTCTCACACAATTACAAAGAAACCTCACTACAAAGGTTCTCTCAAAACAATTAAAGTCAAACATAAAAGTCAAACACATTGATCTAAACAAATACAGTAACAAAGCCTATTATCAGTTATCTTTCTCTAAGTCTGCAATCATGTCTCGTGATCTTTTGAGCATGGGTTCGAAGTCTAAGCCTCCGGTCTACAAGCTGATGAGTACCCTCAATGGCGAAAGAGAATGATCAATTTCTTGAACAATCAGGACAAGAAATTGATGAATTCAATCATAGACGGTCCTCACTTTCCTCATGTTACTGTTGCCAGGATTCCAGCCATAGATACAAATCCTGAAATTCTTGAGCGAATAGTAGCAAGAGATCCCATCCAATACAATGAAGTGGACAAAGAACTAGTTGAAAGAGAAATCAACCAAGGATATCTGGGATGAGTTGGAAAAGCAGTTTCTGGGTTCAGCTAAGTCCATAAAGACGAAGAGAAATCAAAGCATCAATGCTTATGAAGGATTTAAAGCAAAGGAAGGGGAATCTCTGAGGGAAGCATACGATCGATACAACATCATTCTAAATGATCTGAGACGGAACAGAGTGCAAAAGTATGATTCTGAGATTAACAACAACTTCATTAAGAATCTCCAATCTGAGTGGGACGTCTACACTATCCAAATGCAGATAAACAAGGATATGGACGAGGAGAAACTTAATGATCTTTTCTATGCCCTTAACCAGCATGAGGATAAAGTGAAGGAACAAGTTGTCGTGAATAAGGAATTATCTCAACTCAAGGATAAGCAGAAAAAGGTTGAGGATTCCTTGTCACTTCTGGCTAAGGGTAAAGGAAAGCTGATCAAGACAAGTTCTGGTCCTTCAAAGAGTTCTAAAAACAAAGCGTTAGTGACCAGCTTAATAGAGACTTCAGACAGTTCTGATAAGGAGACAACAGATGAGTCAGAGGATGATGAGCTGACAGAGTTTGCAGAAAAACTTGCATTGTTGACTTCGAGCTTTCATAAGAGATTTGGGAAGAAAAAGTTCTACAACAAGTCGAAGTATGATTCTTACCAGTCTAGCAAGTTCAGAGGCAAGTATGAAAAGGAGAAAGAGAAAGAGAAAGAGAAGAAAGAATAGAAGAAATAAGAGAAAAGAGAAGAAAAAGAAAAGGAGAAGTCAGACAAATGCTTCAATTGTGGTAATTCAGGCCACTTCATCAGATATTACCCAGTAAAAAGGGTAAAGAACTACGTGTACTACGCGAAGAAAGCCCAACTTGCTAAGGCCATGGAGAAAGCTAAAGCACTGAAAGCTGAGGAGGAAATCTGATTCGAGTACTCTGATGAAGAAGAGGAATAAGTTAAAGTAAATCTGACTCAGGTGCATTACAACCTGATGGAACACTTGAACGAAGAGTCAGATTCTGAGGTAAATTCTATGTCTGACAACTCTGATTCTTCTTGTGATAATGATGAAGTGCTGGACTTGATGTCCCAGTTAAACTTGATGAACTCTGAATTTTTAAAACTGAAAGAAATTTTCAAACAACAAAAGAGTACCATTCAAGGACATCAAGATCAAGCACTGATCTATAAGACATTGGCTGAAGAATGAGAAGAAGAGAAAAACGTTCTGAAACTAGATATATCAAAACTTCAAACTAAAATTTTTGAACTACGAAAAGAGATAGTTACATTAAAGGATAAGAATCTTGATCTAACACTTCAGTATGATATCGTTTTGAAAGACAGGACTGAAGCTTACACCAAGATTAAGGAATTGGAAGATCTTAACTTCAAAAGAGGTCAAACAGAACATACACTTAAGATTTTGAACAATAATCAAAAGGACATCAGATTTTACAAGGTAAAACCTGGTTTGGGTTTATCAGATGTGGATGTTTTGAAAAAGGCACCCGAAAATCTTTATAATTTTAAAAAGTCAGGTGATGAACCTATTATTTTGATACCCCACATTCTGGAGACTTTTGTCAAACCAGAGACTTCTTTGCCTGAATCTCCGAAGATGAAAAAGGAAGAACCAGTAGAAGTTAAGTCAGAAATTAAAACTGACTCAGAAACTCATAATTTTAATTCAGTTAAATTTTCATATGATGAATTAAAATCTTCTTACGTAAGTAAAAAGAATACATTTGTCGAATATGAAAATAGTTTTCCAAAACAATCTGAGTCTTCTAAAGCTAGTTCAAATTCTGACTCAAATGAAACTGTTCTGACTTGTTCAATCAAAGAAGATTAAGATGAATAAGTAATTTCTCACAAGTCTGTTTACTGACCTAGAACATCAAGAAGCTTTGGACAAAATTGATGAGTTGGAAAGGAAGATTTCACATCTCAACAATTTAATTGTTGAATTGGAAGAAGCCAATGAAAATTTTGGAATGGAACAAGACTCTAGTTTTATTCAAAATGAATCTTTGCAAAAAGAGATAAGGAGTCTAGAATCCAAAAATTTTAAACTCTCAAAAAGGCAAAGCGACTTGCATTGATATAGATGTTCCAATTTCTATTAATCAAAGTGTTGAGAATAAGTCCAAGTCCATCAAGATAGATACTGCATCTCATGTTATTGAAACATATTTGAAAAGTTTAAAATCATCTGAAAAGGAGGTGAGTATTAATGAAATAGGTGAATGTTCAACTTCTTCATCCATTAATGTTTCTAAATGTGATTGTGTTTCAGATGAAAAGTTGAAGAAAGAAAGTTTGAAGAAGAAGACTGAAGTGGAGAAGATTGTGAATGATTTTGATAGATGTTAATGTAATAGCGTAGTGACTGCTTGTAATGATGTTTGTCAACAAAGTTTTAATAAAACAAAATATTATTCTCGAAAAGAGTTGTTGACACAAGCTGCTACTAGGTTGCAATGTTCATAGTGTCTTTAAAGTTCATTTTCTTTGAAAACCACGTCTTCAAAGAAAAGGAAAAATATCCAGTTTAAGAACAAGAAATCTGCTGATCATTCTAAAGTCAATAAAGCTGAAATTTATTTTGTTAAGAAGAAAAACAGTGATTTTCAGGTAAATAAAATAGCTGATGTAAAGTTTGTGTGGAAGTGGATTCCCAAATCTCAAATTAAAGCACAAACTTTATCAAAAGGACCCAGATTTGAGTGGAGAATTAAAGGGTCATCGGCTAATTTGAAAACTGTTAAGGATACTAACAAGACATGACCCATATTCATATGGGTACCAAAAACTAAGTGACTGTTGCTTCCAGGCGTGTCATGTGTGGATCATTGACTCTGGAGCTTCAAGACACATGACAGCGCACAAGCACCTGTTGTTCGACTATGTAGATCATTATGCAGGTTCAGTCAATTTTGGTAACGAAATGAAAGGATACGTCAGAGGTTACGGTACAATTAGGAACAACATGATTTCTATATCTAAAGTTCTGTACGTGGAGGGGTTGGCATACAACTTATTCTCAATCAACTAGTTTGTAGAGAAGAAATGCAGGATTGAATTTGATGTCGATTATTGTTACATCAAAGATCAAAGTGGAGCAGAACTCATTAAAGCTGGGAGAATGGGATTATTGTATGGTGTTCACTTTCCAACTCTTAAAGCTTCAAAGCCAGTTTGTCTCATTTCTAAGACATCTACAGAAGAAAGTTGGTTGTGGCATCGACGTCTGTCTCATCAGAACTTCCGGGATCTGAATAAGCTCAGAACACAACATCTTGTTACGGGACTTCCTGAACTGAAGATTGAACAAGATTCTCTTTGTTCTGCATGCAAAAAAGGAAAATTGAAGAGAAGTTCACAAAAGCTCAAAAATTTATCTAACTGCAACAAATGTTTGGAGCTTATTCATATGGATCTGTGCAGACCGATGAGAACTCAATCCATTAATGGCAAGAAGTACATTCTAGTCATGGTGGACGAATACTCTAGATACACATGGTTAGAGTTCTTACGGAAGAAATCTTGAGGACCCGGATATGGTAATCAATTCATAAAGAAAATCCAAGTTCTTCTACAAAGCCCGATACAACAATTGAGAAGTGACAGCAGTACCGAGTTCAAGAATGCAACTCTTCAATGATTTCTTGACTCCGTTGGAATTTCACACAATTTTTCTGCGACGATGACACCTCAACAGAATGGGGTAGTTGAAAAGAAGGACATAACATTGGTAGAAGTTGCACGGACAATGCTTGCATATTCAGAACTATCTTTGTTTCTCTGGGCTGAAGCAGTAGCCACTGCCTTACACAAAACAGGACCTTAATATATAAGCGTTTTAATAAAACTTCTTACGGAATTATTAATGGTCGTAAACCTACGGTTAAATTATTTCGTGTATTTGGCTGCAGGTGCTACGTGCTAAACGATCGAGAGAATCTGTCCAAATTCCAACCAAAAGCTGACGAAGGAATATTCATAGGATATTCTCTTCAATCAAAAGTGTACAGAGTGTATAACATGCGGATGAAGACTATGATTGAGAGTGCAAATGTGACATTTGATGAACTAAAGACGAGGACTTCTGAACAAAGCAGTTCATAACTCGGAACTAAAGACAAAGCTTCTACATCAACAAGTGTAGAACCTGATCATCAAAAGAATAAGAATTCTGAATCTATCAATAAATCTGATCTTGATTTGTTATTTCTTGATGCATTTAATGATTTATCTAATGAAAATAACAGTGAAGAAAATTTAATCAATACTGACTCATATCCTACAAGTGCAGATATATCAGGACCCTCTTGAGCAATTGGTGAAGCTTCTATAAGTCACACTCGAGAGGTTACTAAACAAGCTGATCTAGATAGTACATTTGAAATAGTATCACCACTGAATGGACCAGGATCTACATCAGTCGTATCTGGAGAAAATCAGTCAGAACTTACAACTGAGGAAACTGATCAATCACCATGTGCACAAAGTCCAACTGCATCAGAATCTGATCTACCTGCTATCCAGGTTGAATATGACACGTCATATGATCAGACTGAGAAAGATGTGTTGCCACACACATAGATAGACAAAGTGTCACCCCCCATAAAACATAATTGGAGATCCTAAAGCTATGGTGTCTAAAAGATATGAGACTGCATCTACATCTGCCAATTTCTGTATATTCTCAAACTTCCTAAGCAACATGGAACCGAAAAAGTCGTCTGAGGCACATAAAGATCCAGACTGGATTAACGCTATGCAAGACGAGCTGAATGAATTGAAGAGGAATGAAGTGTGGTGGTTAGTACTAAGACCCAAGGAAAAAACCATAGCCGGTACTAAATGGGTATTTTGGAACAAGAAAGACGAAGCTGGTATAACTGTCAATAACAAAGCACGGTTAGTGGTGAAAGGTTATAATCAGCAAGAAGTAATAGATTATGATGAAACCTACGCACCCGTAGCACGAATCGAGGCTATAAGGATTTTTCTTGCGTACGCTGCACATAAAAACATTAAGGTATATCAGATGGATGTCAAATCGGCATTCCTCAATGGTATACTACACGAAGAAGTGTACGGCAATCAACCTAAAGGCTTCATAGATCCAGAGTTCCCAGACCATGTGTACGTGTTGGACAAAGAACTCTATGGACTAAAGCAAACTCCACGTGCATGGTATGAAACTTTGTCAATATACCTGACTGAGTCTGGTTTTCGAAAAGCTATTATCGACACTACTTTATTTCTTAAGAAGAAAGGTGAGGACTTGATTCTTGTACAAATATTTGTAGACGACATTATATTTGGATCTACGAACCCTGAACTTTGTGATGAATTCCAAAACATCATGAAGAGCAGGTTTCTAATATCAATGATGGGTGAACTAAATTTTTTCTTAGGATTGCAAGTAAAACAAACCCCGTAGTGTATTTTCATAAACCAAGCCAAATATATAAGAGAAATGTTGATGAAATTTGACATGAACTCTTCATCACCCATGAAGACTCCAATGCAGTCTGGAAGTCTGTTGGACGCTGATATCTCCGAAAAATCAGTTGATCAACGGACATACAGAAGCATAATAGGATCTCTTCTATACTTGACATCAAGTAGGCCAGACATAATGTTTGCTACCTGTTTTTGTGCACGATATCAGGCAAATCCCAAAGAGTCCCATCTTGCTGCTATTAAAAGAATCCTAAGATACCTTAAAGGCACACCAAATTTGGGCCTTTGGTATCCGAAAGATTCTAGTTTTGAGCTAATTACCTACACAGATGCACACCATGCAGAAAATAAGTTAGACAGGAAAAGCACCTCCGGAACATGTCAGTACTTGGGAGACAATTTACTAAGCTGGTCGTCGAAGAAACAAAACTGTGTGTCAACTTCTACAGCTGAAGCAGAATATGTGGCAGCTGCAAGTTGTTGCTCACAAATTATGTGGATGAAGACACAACTGAAGGATTACGGATACACATTCAACAAGGACCCCATTTATTGTGACTCAAAAAGTGCAATAGCAATAACATCTAATCCGGTACAACACTCCAAAACTAAACACATCGATATCAGGTACCACTTTATTAAAGATCATGTAGAGAAAGGAAATATAGAAATGCATTTTGTTTCAAAAGATTTTGAGATTGCTAACTTGTTCACTAAACCTCTTGATGAAAAGAGATTTAATTTCTTGGTAAGCAAACTTGGAATGTTGAACCTTGATGCATAGATATATTTTTATTTCCTGTACCTGTTGTTGAGGGGGAGTTGAGTCTTTTTATTATCTGTGTAAGTGTTTTCGTAATTACATATTCTCAAAGTTTGATACTCTTAACAACTATGGACTCATGTACAACGAGTACTAGTATCTTATTCTATTTTGCAGCGTAACAGGTTTTTGCTGTGTATAGAATGCTGACATCATGGACTTTGACTTCTGATCAAGTCAAATCAGGACTCGTACTTCATTATGCTGAGCAAATTGAATATATCAAGGGGGAGAAAACAGACATGCACACTTCAAGGGGGAGCAAAATTGGACAGTCTGTAAGTGGGTGTGTGAGTCTGTGATTGAAAAAGTTTTTGAAATCAGAAAGTATTTTTCAGAAAAAAAAGTTGTATTGTTGGGCATAAAAGGGTTTTTAATAAACTTTCTATTTTTGGAAAGTGGAACAAAATATTTTTGGAAAGTTTCCATTTTTGGGAATTTCTCAAATTTTTTTCTAAGTATAGAACGCGCATAGTGTTATGTGAGTTTGTACTACGCGCACACCATTGCATGCACAATGTGTAGAACGCGCACATAGGGTCGTGCGAGTTCTCACTTCGCGCATAGCAAAGGCTGCGCGAAGTACTAAACACGCACAACACTCTTGCGAGTTTCCACTTCCCGTACAACACGGCTTGAGAATTTTCACTATTCATCACACTTCACGCACATCGCTTCATGCGCGAAGTGCACACACGACCTTGCCATTCTTTGTTCGGCAAATGCCTTTTATTCAGTCTGCGCGAAGTGGGTCAATTAATCAAATCTTGCCACGTGTATGCGAGTTTCTTTGAGTATATATCTATCGTTTTCCTTTTTTTTCGACTCACTTCTTGATAAACCAAGATATATCTAAACGATAGAGAGAGAAAGTAGAGAGAAAAGAATGAGACGCAAAAACTTGATGTCATTCAATATGCAGCGCAAGTTCTTAGACAAGACAAGACAAAAGGGCCTTAAATACCCTTGTCCAAAACAGATACAAAAGACAAGCTAAACAACAGTTAAGGCCAAAGAGATAAAATACATTGATTACTACAAAATCAGACTTAACAATCTCCCCCTTAGTAATCAATGGCGCTCAGGTCTTCTATGATTTCTGTTTAACCCGATCAGGACCTCTAAGCGTCTTAAAGTAGCATGGAAATTTAATCTTTCCTCGATTATGTTCAAATTTCTTTTGAGAAGACCGATTTCAGCATTATCAATCATAAACGGAGTTCTTCTTGATTCAAAAAACCGCTTTTCAGCATCTTTCAGTCTGAGATCTTGACGACTCACCTCTTTCAAATGTACTAGATAGATCTGCAGTGGTCGGAGCAAAATCATGATCTTCAGAATCAGATATAACAATGATATCATCTTGGTATTCTTCTTTGATTTTCCAAAACTTCTCATACTTTGCATCATCATCATCTTCAGATTCTTTAGCTGCAGATTCAGATTCTTTCCTTTAACTTTCTTGAACAGATGACCTTTCAACTCTTTGTCTCTTTGACATCTCCCCCTCAGGACCTTGATGATCTGGATCATCTTCGTCATGTCTTCGTTTGTGAGACGGGCCAGCTTCAGATCTGTAAGACTCTTCATGACGAGCAAATAAAAAAAATTAAACTTCAGAATGGACAATTCGATCACTAGTTAGTGTTAATATTAGATCTTAGACCTCGAGAGGGGCGGATCCGAAATACGGCTTGAGTGATGCAAAGAAGATTTGAGAAAGTCTTTTATAACCACGTATAGGTACGGGTTTTTGCATGACTTTAACTGAGGTTCAAAATGTCGGTCGATATAGGTGTCACAAAGAGATTTGGGCTTCTATATCCATACTGGTAGAACTGAAATCCTTAGAGGGTTACTTAGTTAAGCCGACAAGTCTTGAGTTGGCGAAAGTGGTGACTTTGTGAGTGCAACGTGGCCACGTTCCGAGGAAACTCACTTTCGAGAGAAAGAGGTTTTTAAAGATACTGTGTGTCATTTTGTTTCTGACCATATTGTTATTACATCAGTCTTAGTTAATGCTTGTACCCACATCCTACCTTTTATCTTGTTAATCCCTTTTAATCGTTGTTTAGTTTGCTTAAAACTCGCAAATATTGATATTGTCCTCAAAACTCAAACAACACTAGAAGTTCATGAAAGTTCTATGATTCTTAGTTGACTAGTCCCTATGGAAACGATCTCGGTACTCTACCACTTTATTACTTAATAGCGATTATAGTGTCCGGTGTGCATTTGCACCGCCACTGTGGCAACATAGCGATCATACGATTTTCCGCTATCAAGTTTTTGGCGCCGTTGCTGGGGACTAGCGCGATTTTAAATCCTAAGATATTGACTTTCATTTGAGCCTGAGTTGTTTGTTTCTTTTTTTTGTTAGTATTTTCCGTGTTGTATGCCAAGGCTACAACCCAGTGAACTTGTATATCTTGACCCCGAAATTGAAAGAACCGTTAAAAGGCGAAGAAGAGGTAGAAGAGGTCGGCAAAATCAAAACATGGCTGGAAATGGTGGAGATCCTCCACCACCACCTAATGAAACAACCATAAGAATTGCGGACGATAAAGAACGGGGAATACGGGACTATGCAACACCTGAATTTGATCAATTAAAATTGGGTATTCTTTGGCCCAACATTGCAACACAAACTTTTGAACTCAAATCGGTAATATTTCAAATGATCCAAGCAATGGGTCAATTTGGAGGGTTATCGTCGGAAGATCCGCACTCGTATTTAAAATCATTTTTAGAAATGACGGATCATTTTCGCATTCAAGGTGTTACGGTAGAAGCCTTACAGCTTACGCTCTTCACTTACACATTGAGAGATAGAGCCAAAGCTTGGCTAAATTCTCAACCTCCTCACTCCATTGATAGTTGGACAAGTTTGGCCGAAAATTTTCTAAAATAAATATTTTCTTCCAACTAGAAATGTGAAGTTTCGAAATGAAATTTTGATGTTTCGATAAGAGGAGGATGAAGCAGTTTCGGATGCATAGGAGAGATTCAAAGACTTAATTAGAAAATGTCCTCATCATGGAATCCCTCATTGCATCAATTAGAGACATTTTATAATGGCCTTAGTAATTCTGCTAAAATTATTCTTGATGCTACGGCCGGTGGCGCTTTCACCTCTAAAACTTATAACGAAGGATATGACATTTTGGAGGAAGTGGCCAACAATAACACCGATTGGTCAAACCTACGTGCTCTTGCTCCTAAAAATGCATCGGGTGTTTATGAAATTGATGCCATCACCGCCTTAAGCGCAGAAATTGTAGCTTTAACTAACATGGTAAAAAGTAACATGAATTTAAATGGAGAAAAGAACCAAGTCGAAGCTATAAATGAATCTTGTGTGTTTTGTGGTGAGAATCATGCTTTTGAATGTTGTCCCGGTAATCCCGCTTCGGTCAATTATGTAGGAAACCATTAAAGGAATATCCCATTTTCTCCAACTTACAACCCAAATTGGAGAAATCACCCGAACTTCTCATGGTCGGGAAATAAAGGACTTCAACCCCCAGGGTTCATCAAGTTCTAAACCGACCACCAAATCCCCCGGGATTTCAACAAGGACCGTCTCATACATACCAAAGTAGGCAATCCTCACAACCATATGTACCGAGACAAAAAAATGAATCGGAGAGTAATAGTTCGCTTGAATCTTTACTCAAAGGTTTTATAAACCAAACCAATGCAACCTTGAGAAGTATTGAAACTCAATTGGGGCAAATGGGCACGTTACCTAGTGACACCGTAACCCCTAAGGGTAATCACAAGGAGCACATTAAGGTCGTGACTTTAAGGAGTGAGACTAGTGCATCTAAACCTAACGATGAAGTCTTAATCGATACCATTGTGCAAGATGAGACCACACATGCTTTTGACAAAGAAAATTTTCCATCACTTTTTCCATCCAACGTGGATGGAACGTGCTCACCTTCAGGACAGAATGTAGTAGGTCCTTCATGGACTGCTCTGCTATCAGTACAGCCTCACCAAAGTGGTGAGATAGTGCCCACATCACAACCCCTAAGGGCAGATTCAAACCAAACGAAATTGTTCTTACGAGACCTCCTTTTTCCTGGTAGAATGAAGAACAAGAATGCAGATGTGCAATTCAAAATATTTCTGGACATTTTCAAACAATTGCACATTATCATACCTTTGGTAGAAGCTCTTGAGCAAATGCCAAATTATGTTAAATTTTTAAAGGACATTCTTAACAAGAAAAGGAGGTTAAGTGAGTATGAAACTGTGGCCTTAACAAAAGAATGTAGTGCTTTGCTCACATGTAAAATTCCTCGCAAACTCAAAGACCTGTGAAGTTTCACCATCCCGTGTTCAATAGGGGGAAAAGAAGTGGGTCATGCCCTTTGTGACCTTTGGGCAATTATAAATCTCATGCCACTTTCGGTTTTTAATACATTAGGAACTGGAGAAGTACGACTACGAATGTTACTTTACAATTAGCGGATCGATCGTTGGCTTATCCTAAAGGAAAGATTGAAGACATTTTGGTTCAAGTTGACAAATTCATCTTCCCGGACGAATTTTTAGTTTTGGACTATGAATCTGATAGGAACGTCCCAATCATCTTAGGGCGACCATTTTTAGCAATGGGTAGAACATTAATCGATGCCCACAAAGGAGAACTAACCATGAGAGTGAATGACCAACAAGTGACATTTAACGTCTTCAAATCACTTAAGTTTCATGGGGAGATGGAAGATTGTTCGGCTTTAGACACCTTAGAAAGGGATTTAAGCAGATCCTGATGAAAGTGGCCACGTCTGTCACCACAATGGCCACTTCAGTGAAGAACATTTGGAAGAATTAGACTTTATGTGTGAGGAAGAGATTGAGGAGACCATAACAACCTTTGAACAGTTAGATTTCAAGGATAGAACAATCCAGCAACCATCCATCATTGAGCCTCCTAAGCAAGACTTAAAGCTCTTGCCCGATCATCTTAAGTATGCTTATCTCATCGAGGAAGAAAAATTACCCGTCATTATTTGATTGAGTTGTTGAGGAAATATAAGAAGACCTTAGGATGGACCATAGCCGACATTAAGGGTATAAGTCTGACGGTTTGCCAACATAAGATAATTTTTGAAGATAATAGCGTTGGCAAATTGCAACCACAAAGGAGACTTAATCCTATTATGAAAGATGTCGTAAAAAAAGAAGTTTTAAAATGGTTGGATGCAGGGATTATTTATCCCATCTCTAGTAGTAGTTGGGTGACCCCGGTACATTGCCTACCAAAGAAAGGTGGCACCACGGTGATCACAAATGACAAAAATGAGCTCATACCAACTAGGACCGTGACAGGATGGAGGATTTGTAAAGATTATAGACAATTGAATCTCGCCACAAAGAAAAACCATTTCCTTCTACCGTTCATAGACCAAATGCTTGATAGGTTAGCCGGGAAAAAATTCTATTGTTTTCTTGGACGAATATTCGGGATACAACCAAATTCATATAGCACCCGAAGATCAAGAGAAGACTACCTTCACACTTGTCCCTTCGGAACCGTTGCTTTTCGGCGTATGCCATTTAGGTTGTGTAACGCTCCCGCAAATTTTCAAAGATGCATGATGTCAGTTTTTTCGGATATGATTGAAGACACCATGGAAGTATTCATGGACGATTTTTTGGTCATTGGAACATCGTTTGAAAATTGTTTTTCAAATCTTGAAAATGTTTTCAAAGATGTGAAGCCCTTGACTTGATTTAAATTCAGAAAAATGCCATTTTATGGCACAAGAAGGGATTGTCTTGGGTCACATGATTTCAAAAAAAGGTTTAGAAGTTGATAAAGCCAAACTTGAGGTAATAATGCGATTACCCGAGCCAACCTCGGTTAAGAGCATTAGGAGTTTTTTGGGTCATGCCGGTTTTTATAGGAGGTTTATTAAAGATTTTTCAAAAATCGCAAAACCTCTTTGTAATCTTTTGCACATTGACCAACCTTTTGAATTTACCCCCGAATGTAAAAAGGCTTTTGAAACCATCAAAAATGCTCTCGTTTCGGCACCCATTGTGATTGCCCCCGATTGGAATTTACCATTTGAAGTAATGTGTGACGCAATTGATTAGGTCGTGGGTGCGGTTCTTGGTCAAAAACGAAACAAAAATTTTCACCCAATATACTACGCAAGCAAAACTCTTGTTGAAGCCTAAATTAATTATACAACAACCAAAAAAGAATTGCTTGCGGTATTATTTGCTTTCGATCGCTTTCGTTCATATTTGATTGGCACCAAGGTTATCATTCATACCGATCATTCGGCCATCAAATACTTATTTAATAAAGACGATGCTAAACCTAGGCTTATTAGATTGGTTCTTCTTTTGCAAGAATTTGATGTCGAAATTGTTGATAGAAAAGGCAACGATAACCAAGTGGTCGATCATCTTTCTCGAATAGAAGGAATGGTATCTAGTGGGGGTGATCATGAAATTAAAGAAATCTTTCCGGACGAGCATGTTTTGGCAATACATCATCATGAAGAACAACACCCATGGTAAGCGGATTTGGCCAATTATCTTGCTAGTGGGCTAAAGCTGTATAACCTTCAAGGGCAACAATGAAAAAAATTTCTTCATGATAGTAAACAATACTTTTGGGACGACCCGTTTCTTTTTAAAATGGGTGCGAACCAAGTTTTGGGAAGATATGTTCCGAATTCGGAAATATTGGGAATTTTAAAAGAATGTCATGCCTCATCCTATGGTGGCCACTTTAATGGTCAACGTACGGCGACCAAGATTCTACAAAGTGGCTTCTTTTGGCCAACTCTTTTTAAAGATACTTTTGAATTTGTGAAAAAGTGTGATCAATGCCAACGAATGGGAAATTTGTCGCAACGCAATGAAATGCCATTGAACAATATTTTAGAAGTTGAACTCTTTGATGTTTGGGGCATCGATTTCATGGGACCATTTTCCATATCGTTCAACAATCAATATATTTTGGTAGCAGTTGATTATGTTTCAAAGTGGGTTGAAGCTAAGGCATGCCTAAGGAATGATGCAAAAACAGTGATTGAATTCTTACACAAAAACATCTTTGTCCATTTTGGAACACCCCGAGCATTGATAAGCGATGAAGGGACTCACTTTATGAATAAAATGTTGAGCATCATCCTTAATAAATACAACATCCAACATCGAGTAGCCACGGCATACCATCCGCAAACTAATGGTCTTGCCGAACTTTCTAATAGGGAAATTAAAAACATTATCGAAAAAGTTGTTAAACGTAAGAGAAAAGATTGGTCTTTCAAGTTGGATGATGCGTTATGGGCATATTGTACGGATTTTAAAACCCCTTTGGGGATGTCTCCTTATCGACATGTTTTCGGAAAAGCTTGCCACTTGCTGCTAGAATTGGAATATAAAGCTTTTTGGGCCACAAAAGAATTGAACTTAAATGAGATTTCACGCTTACGAAAATGCCAAATTATACAAAGAAAAAACCAAAATGTGGCATGATCGTAGAATAAATCAAAGAAGTTTTGACATTGGTCAACAAGTCTTACTCTTCAACTAAAGGCTAAAATTATTTCCCAGAAAACTCAAGTCTCGTTGGTCCGGTCCCTTCACCATTGTCAAAATCAGTCAGTATGGGACCGTGGAATTATTGAATCCACAAGACGGTAGTACCTTCAAAGTCAATGGACATAGGGTCAAGCACTATCTCCCTGAAGAGGTGCCCAAACCTTCAGAAATGTCCCCTTGAAATATTTCAAGAGAGTCTTTTGTAAATATTCTACATAAGTTGTTGTTTTATTTTCGGACCAAAGTGGCCACCTTGTCGCCACGTCAGGGACTGAGCTGTTAAAAGAATCTGTGAAATTTAATTTCCAGACATGTGTTCAAAATTTTTATGCATGGATGAAAATTTCCTTTTTGTCCACTAGTCCTTCCATGCATCTCTCTAAATTATCAACTTGGTCCAGGTCACTCTTTTACCTTTTGTGTAATTTTTTAGCATTGTCCTTTTTGTTCTAATTGTTTATTTTAACTTGTGCAGGTAGTTTTACTTTTCAGGTTCAATGAAAGTAACCTGCGGTTAAAAGGGTCCTCTATTAAAAAAATATAGTTTTCCAAGAAAGGTGGCAGACTTTTCAAATAAAAAAAGAGCGCCCCCTTGTTGTCATTTCACCTTTCCTATACCATCATCACTCTCCCTAACCCCTCAACTCCCTCTCTATCGCCGATTACCCTCTCCAAATATCCGACCACTACTCCGCCCACATCACCATTCATCTTTTCCGTCTTCCATGGCTTGATTCAAACTGAAGAACCCCAACCCCTTTGAAAATATCCAAATAAAGCCATTTACATTCAATTCAATGCAATTAAATCACATAATCTAGAGAGAGAATATAGAGAGAGAAATAGTCATATGTATTGCATGTAGTCACAAGATTACAAGGTACACGCATAACTCTCTGTTACATGCTTCTCTCAAAGACAAGACTATTTATATGAGAGAAGAAACTCTCATACAAAAGAAACTATCACAAAGCATAAAAGTCAAATACATCAAAAGTCAAACTTGAGATAAACATTATATTAACATTCTCCCCCTTTTAGATCAAGTATTAATAGTCTTGTCTGTTGAGCTGAAGTCTGACTACTTTGATTGTTTCATCTAAAAACTTTGACAATTCAGATATCCTCATGAACGTCTTCTTGTTCTCTCCATTTTTGTAAACAACTCCAAGGTCTAGTTGATCAATGAATGTAAACAGATCAAGATTCTACAAGTCTTCATAATCCAGGTTAGGCTTAGTCATATTCACCCTTTTCTGATTAGTCTCCAAAGCAATCTGGAAATCATAACATTAAGTATTGTTGACATGCCTTCTCATGAATCTTTTAACTGCTTCCAAGGCAAAAACAATATTCTCCGGACGTACTGTCATGTTCCTGAATAGATGATAAAGATATTCAATGTCTTCTACATCCAAATGAGAGAAATCAGCTTCAGAAAATTCACAATGTGTAAGATCTCTTCTTTGAACATAAAACACTGGATATCAAACTTTTATGTGAAACTTTCTCAACTTGACATTTTTAACAGTGACAATCCCCGACTTGTTCTTTACGTACTTTTCTGCCTTTCTCTCCCAGGTGATCAACCTTGCATATTCTTCCTGAACATCCTATGGTAAATGAGAATCACCCAAGACCTTGTGAATATCCAACTCCCTGACTCTGTGCACAAACAATTTCTTCTTATCCTCCTCCAGAAAAGGTACTTTAGAGCATTCTTCATGTGGTTGATTTCAACATCAGTAGGTACAAGTGATGCTTGAGGTGCTTCTGAGGGTCCTGCTTGGGTTTCAACAGTGTTGGAAGAGAAAAAGGTTTCAGGTTCGGCTTCAGGGTTGGTTTCAGGGTTGGTTTCAAGGTTGGTTTCAGGGTTGGTTTCAGGTATTGGGCTTGGGAATCTGTTTGGGCTTGGAAAGTTTACAGGGCTAGGTGGAATATTTTGGCTAGGTGGGTTTTCTAGACTAGGTGAGGGTTGGTTTACTGGGCTAGGTATGTTTTCTGGTTGGTTGGAAGGTTCAACTAGGTTAATTTCTTTGAAGGTAGGTATTTCAGGTGGGGTTCAGACGGTTTCTTGAATATCATGGTGCATAGGACTCAGTTGTAAGTTATCTGGTGTGCCCGTCAAGATGTGTAGGATGTTCTCATTACCCTCTTCATCTGAATTCATCAGACCCTCTATTTCCTCCTCTTTCAACCTCTAAAAATTATCATAGTCTGAAGGTACCTGATGTTGCTGTGATCTCAATAAAACAATAAAATCAAACTCAGATTCATCAACTGGTGCCTGAGATAGTAATTTGACATATAGTAAGGATTTCAGCTCCTCCACAGATTGATCAGCTGGCTGTACTGGTGGTGGTGGAGGTGGCTGAACAGGCATCTCTACAGCTGGGCCTTTCCCTTTAAACAAGCTCTTAACTTTCCCTAGCTCCCCCTCAAACTTCGTAGACAATCGGTACTCAACAGCTTTTAAGGCGTCGTTGAAAAATTCCTTTGACACGAAGTCGGGTAAAGTAACACCGGGGTCACTTAGACTTCCCGTTTGCACAACTGTTGAAGAATCAACAGTGTGGCCTGTGTTCAAAGTTGGCATGATGTTAGCAACGACAGGACTTCCACCTGATCCTTGTAGGCCGGATTTCGGTCCCACTATAGCTGTTCCGACCGTGTCACTCAGACAACCGGTGATAACAGAAGTATGTATGAGTGTCCTAGGAATGGATGAGGAAAAATCAAGTGGCGCTAGACTCGATAGTGCACTGAATGGCATTGAGCCCTATTTTCAATACCTACACTTTCCGAGTGAAATGTGGATAGAGTATGTGCTAAAACCCCGTGCAAAGATGAGACTACGGCCTGTTGAGAGGCTATAGAATGGATGACAGTGGTGTGCAATTGCATAAGTGGGCTACTTATGCCTTGTACATCCATTCGCAACACATGCGACGGAGTACTAGGTGTGGTTGCCCTTTTGGATCTATAGGTCAGGGTACACATTCGCTCACCATATTCTTTTTCTGCATTCTCACATTGCCTCACATTTTCTGTATTTTCTACTTCAACTCCCTCATATGTCCTTATATCTCCCAGTACATTTCGAATATGATTTGCAGTTGTATCAATCTCCATATCATCATGATGTAATGAGATATCATCAAGAAATCTAAAACTGTGTTGGAGATTTTCATCTTCAACATAAGCATCATTAACATTCTCCTGTTGATGTTCTGAAGTGGCAGAAGGAATAGAATCTGTAAAATTTGCTTGCCTATCCGGCTCAGTTTCAGAATTCTCACCTTCATTAGAATTCTCTTCCTAAGGACTAGATTGACGAATAATAGTCCTGTCGGGTTGAGATGTATAGACTTCTTGACGAATGGCAACTTGTGCCGAAGTCCCCACAAATTCAGGTTGAGTATTCTGACCCCCTCCTGTACCCCTGTCAGCATTTTCCCTCAACTCTTCCCGTTCCAAGACTCCCATAGTCACAGGAACCCTCACCGACTCCTCTCTTATAAGGTTGGAGTCTTGGGTAGGGATAGTCGGTTCTGGAAATCCCATCGACTCTCTATATTCTCTAACGCACTCAGAGTTCAGATTGGCATAGCAAAGCAAAGCTTCTGGGATAGACATGCAGTAAGTAAACGACTTATTCTGCTTCTGAAGATATTTCATTTCAAACTCAGGAGCAAGTTCATGATGAAGCCTCTTTGGAATGTCTTTATTTGATCAGATAATACTTCGAACAATCAGTTGAAGAAACCTCTGACATGGCATATAGGTTGGTTTCTTTGAAGTTCTCTTACTGATGACCTTTTCATAGAGCATAGTCGAAAATGCCACTGAGTAGTCGACGTGCAGATCGTACACGATAGCATGGAAAAGTCTCAAAGTGTACATATTGGTGTTCTCAAGGCCTGAATTCCTTGAGGTCAAACAACGGTTGATAATGGAGAACATCTGATAGTAGAACGGTGGAAGATTCGTCTTTTTGAATTCGCTGATCTTTGTTAATAAACCAACATACCCTAAGGTGCGGATGCCTTCAAATAATTTTGAGTCAACAGGGTATGGGTCAAATATGGTTCTACCCTCTCTTGAGTCTGCCTCAGGTAAGTCAATAATAAGTCTGAGTCGCTGATATGTCAAGATTAAAGTAAAGTTGTCAATCATGATTTGGAAGAATTTGATCTTGTTGCTCTGCACCACGTATTCGATAGTCTTCCAAGCCTGCTGTAAGTATAGAACAGGAATTGTTGCAGTATCTGTCAAGGCTTTACTGATAGGATGACCCTTCAAAATTTCAATGACCAATGGATGGACATTGAGAACATCAAAATCTACATGGTGGTTGTTTGGGTAGAGCAACAGATACTCAGACGGATTGATTAGGGCAAGATCAGGATCTTCACCGACATCTGACTGTATATGAGATCGGGAATATGGCATAGGAGTCTCTTTTGACACATTTGGATCATTTTCATCCATCTGTACTGTTGGATCATAAATTGTATTCAAGATTAAAGTTAAAGTTAAGGGTTTAAACTGCAATTGTGTCAAAGTTAAATTAGAGGGTCTAAATTGTATTTACTTGATAGTTACAGTTCAGGGTTTAAATTGTAATAGTTTAATAGTTATTAGCTATTGGGCTCAAGCCCGTTTAGCATTTAGTAAAGCCCAATAGGCATTAGGCCTGGGTATTTAATGTTTTGTTTATTTCAGTTTTAGGGTTAACTCTCATTATTACTACTTTCATAATTATTGTTTAGAGAGAGGTTGCTGTAATCCAAGGGTATCAAGAACACTCAAGGTTTAACAGTTTATACAAGGGATTGGTATGTTACTCTGATTTATATATCTCTTGATTATTATTGTGTTGCTTGATTACTTGATTGATTGTTTACCAACTAGATTAAACTGGGATAACAATTGGTATCAGAGCCTAAGAATCAATTTTTTATGATATTACTATTAATCGAAAAATACTGTTCATCGAAAATACTATTCATGCGAAGTACTGTTCATCCTATTTCATGAATCTGTTATCGCATCCGGTCGATTAGTATTTGATTATTTGTGTTTTTGTGTTACATTCGATCAAAGGATTGCTTATTTGTTGGTTTAATTGTGTTCATCGGTCGATTAAAATTTCTGGGTTTGGTTTCGGTCGAATCCCAAATATTCATCGTGTTCTTCGGTCTATTCATCGTGATTATCGGTCTTATGAGTTAATCGATCATATCTCTTACTGTGGTTATCAATATTATTGCTTTGACCAATAGTTATTCGACCTGAGTCTTCGACCGAGAGTTTGTAAACATCGGTCCTTACTTCGACCGAGTAGTTGTGATATCCGGTCATTCCCTTCGACCGAACCTTAGCATTCCCCGGTCTTTGCTTCGACCGGGTAGGTGCATCGACCGGACCTTAGTGGTTTCCGGTCTAGTATTCGACCGATACTTTGTTACTTCGGTCTTCGCCTTTCGACCGGATACCTTGTTATTCCGGTCTTGCCATTCGACTGGATACTCGTATTCCCGGTCTTGCCATTCGACCGGATACTTGTTACTCCGGTCTTGCCATTCGACCGGGTACTTGCATACTCCGGTCTTTCCTTCGACTGGTACAGTTCATTCTTCGAAGCACATCCCCGATCGATTTTTGCAAACTTTGATAGGGTATCTAATTGTCAAATTTTTTTTCTCTAGCGGGACCCCCGTGCTAAGTCTGCGAAGGGGGACAAAGATTTGCTCTTGATCAAAATCTTCTGAATTTTTCAGTATTTTATTCATAGATATTAGTGCTTTATACCGTGTGCGAGGACTGCATTTGATTATTTTTGGAAATTTATTTTTTCTGAAAATTTTTGAGTGTAGTCTTTACTTTTGATTCTAACGATCTCATCTAGTTGGTTGTCTTGGTACAGAAAAGTCTATTTACTAACCGTACAACTAAGATGTCGAATCAGCTTCTCTCGATGGGTTCTCAAGTCAAACCTCCTGTCCTCGTGGCGAATGAGTATCAGCAGTGGAAGACAATAATGATTCAGTTTCTGAATCACAAGAACAGAGAGTTCATGACAATAATCATTGAAGGTCCCAAAACTCCAATGATCACAGTAAAGGGTCAACCTGCTACAGATTCCTCTCCTGAAATCCCTGACAGAGATATTCCTAAACCTGTTCAGTTCTTCACTGAAAAGCAGAAAGACCAACTCAAGTTAGAAGAAGAAGCTCTAATCTATCTGACGATGGCAATTCCAAACGACATCTACAATCGTGTCGACAGTCAGAGTACTGCTAAAGGAATCTGGGATGAACTAGCAAGGCAGTTTGAAGGAAGTGAAGCTTCTATTCAAGCTAAGCAGAATCCGTGTATAAATGCTTACGAGGGATTTCATGCCAAAGAAGGAGAGCTGCTTTTAGATACCTATAATAGGTACAACATTATTCTCAATGACTTGCGAAGGAACAAAATCGCCAAATCTGCTTCTGAGATAAACTACAAGTTCATCAAGAATCTGAATCCAGAATGGAAGAACTTTGCTATCAACATCCAGATGTCGAAGAATATGGCTCAAGAAAATGTCACCGACATCTTCTCTACTCTTGCTCAACATGAGGATGAGGTGAGATCTATGAATAATGAGTCTAATCATCTGAAGGATTCTGTGGCTCTCATAGCCGGCAAAGGTTCTGTATCCTCTGCAAGGTCGAAGAAAAAGGCGTCTAAAGCTTTAGTTACCGAAGTTACTGACTCTGACTCTGATTCAAGCAATGAAGAACTGGGAGTTGATTCAGATCCTGATATTCAAAAGTTCTCTGAAGACTTAGCTCTCATTACGCGACGATTCAAGAAAAGCTTTGGCAAGAAAAGATTTTACTCAAAGCCAAAGTATGATGAATACAAGAAAGAGAAGTCTGAGATGCGATACAAGCCGAGGCATGGAAAGAGAGAGGAAGGACGAGAAGATCGGAAGGCAGATAGAAGAGAAGGAAAGAGAGAGGAGAAGCGAGAAGAGCGAAAGGATGAACCAGGAAGATGCTACAACTGTGGCAAATTTGGGCACTTCTCAAGGGACTGCAAATTCAAGAAAGTGAAGAACTCAGAGTACTACTCAAGAAAGTCACTGATTGCCAAGAAAGCTGAAGAAGGAAAAGTACTAATGGCTGAAGAAGAGAACTGGTTGTTCCAAAGTTCTGATGACGAGGAGCAAGCACATTTCACCCAAGTTTCTTACATGGCAAAGCTGGAAGGTGACGATGAAGACTCTGAGACACAATCCGAAGAAGCAAACTCTGAGGTAAGTGAAAATTCTGAACTTATTGAATCTTTAATGGCCCAAATACATGGCATGAAAGATGAATTTGCTTTACTGAAAGGCAAACTTAGCTCTGCACATCAATCTGTTTTAAGCTTTCGTGATGAAAATGCTATTTTAAAAGTTGTTGTGGAAGAAAAGGAAAAGGAAAAAGATGATTTAAAAGCTGAAAAAGAGTCTTTAAAAGAAAAAATATCTGGTTTAGAAACAGATCTTGTGAATCTTAATGCTGAAAAGGGTGAGTTTCAAATCAAATTTGAAGTTTGTTATAAAGAAAGAAATGAAGCTTTCACCAAAATAAAGCAACTGGAGGACATTTACATGAAACGAGGTCAGACTGAACAGACATTAAATCTGTTGACCAATAAACTCCAAGACGAAAGGTTTTACAAACTTAAACCAGGTTTGGGTGTGCCAATTAATGAAATTTTGAAAAAGGCACCGGAGCACCTATATAATTTTGATAAATTTGGCTCCGCAATAAAACCCATTCCTGACATTCGCGCTACTTTTGTTGAAGCAAGTTCTCCTAAACCTTCTGAAGAGACCAAAGGTCAAGAAGAAATGGGAAAGAACAAGTCTGGTGACACTGATTCTCAAAATCTTTTTAAATCTGTTGGTTTTACATATGGTGATTTGAACGAAAGCTATGCAACTCGAAAGATCGAATTTACTGAGTTTGAATCACTA
Source organism: Arctium minus (assembly GCA_954870635.1). NCBI lineage: Eukaryota > Viridiplantae > Streptophyta > Magnoliopsida > Asterales > Asteraceae > Arctium > Arctium minus. The sequence goes on along the minus strand of OX941080.1, from coordinate 112,057,365 downwards.
TTTACCACACCTTCTAAAGAATCAGTGATCACCAACACAGTTCTACCTGAGACTGCATGCAAATTTGATGAGTATGAATCGGATGTTGATCCATCTACTATACCATCAGTCTCAACTCCCATTGCTTCTAAACCTTTACTTCCTGAAGAGGTTGAAGAAGTTACTGCTACCGCGGATGAATCTTTTGTTCAAAATGATAAAACGGAGTTTATTGAGTCCATGACTGAAGATACATTTTCTTAAATGATGAATGCTTCAGACTCTGATCCTGTTTCTAATTCAAAGGGATCAATTTCTGTGAATGATCATACATCTGAATTGATGAAGCAAATCGATTTGTTGCAACAGTCTCTTGATGAGGTTGAAGATGAAAACTTTGATCTCAAATATAAACTTGAAAAGTCTTTAAAAGTAAATCAAGAGCTTTGCATAGAGATCAATGATTTGAAAGTTACTATGTTTAAAAATGCTTCAAGTGATAAACAGATGTTCAATGATCCAAGCTGGAAGGTAAGAACCAATCCAGAATTTGATGCTCCTGCAAAACCTACAGTTGTTTACTCTGACTGTCCTGAATATCCACCGAGTATTTTTGAAAAGGGTGAGACTTCAAAGAGCACTAGAAAAGAACCACCTTCTAAGTTAGAGACTAACAAGGTTCCTGTTTCTGTTTCAGATATAAGAGGAAATGGAGTTGGGAAGAGTAAGAAGAATAAAGATCTTAGTTTGTATAAAAAGAATAGTTTGAATTCTAGTAGTTGTCCTACAGACAGTGTTATTTTGAATAGTACTTCTTTTGATAAACATGAATGTAAGATTTGTTCCGATAAATCTAAGTTTATGAATTTTGCTCGAAAGATTCTTTATTGCAAACACTGTTGGGATAATTCATTCAAATACTACTCCCCTCCTAAGTCCAAAAAGAATAAAAGCAAAGCTAAGCTGAACTCTAAATCTAATTCTAATTCTGATTCTTCTACACAACCAAAAGTGTATCGTGCTAAGGTTGCCAATCCTACTTCTAAAAAGCACTTTCAGGAATTGAATGTTAAGATGGTTTGGAAATGGGTTCCAAAACCGCGTTATGAATGAAGAGTGAAAGTCAAACCAGATGATATTCCTGAGTTGCTTGATGCTAACCATGAAGGACCCATCCTGATATGGGTGCCTAAGCAAAACTAATTGTCTCTTTTGCAGGCCTGTCGATTGTGGGTAATAGATTCCGGATGTTCACGCCACATGACAGGATTCAAGCACCTCTTGCATAACTATGTGGAGGAGCCTGCCGGAGCAGTTAGATTTGCAAATTCTGAAGCCGAAGGCCACGTCAGAGGATATGGAATGATCGATAATGGTGTTGTGAAGATTCAAAAAGTGCTATATGTTGAAGGACTTGATCACAATCTGTTCAGTACCAGTCACTTCTGTGACATGCAATATCAAGTCCGCTTCACAACCACTCATTGCTATCTAGAAGATCACGATGGTTACGAAGTCTTCAAAGCTGAGCACCATGGAAATCTATACTATGTAGATTTCCCTACACTGTCTGCCACACGTCCAGTATGTCTACTAGCCAAAGCTTCTAAAGCACAATCATGGACGTGGCATCGACGCTTGTCTCATCAGAATTTCCGATCTATAGCGAAGCTACAAAGACAAGGTCTGGTCAAAGGTCTACCAGAAATGAGGTTCGAAAAAGACTCACTCTGTTCCGCATGTGAGTTGGGCAAAATGAAGCGTAGCTCCTTCAAGTCCAAAGCTGAATCATCGACCTCATCATCACTGGAACTTCTTCATATAGACCTTTGTGGCCCAATGCGCACAACATCTATCAACGGAAAGAAGTATGTGTTGGTAATGATAGATGACTACTCAAGGTATACATGGCTCGAGTTTCTTCGCAACAAGTCAGATGCGCCAGAGTTGATTATCGCTTTCATCAAGTGTATTCAAGTACGTCTTCAACTGCCAGTAAGAACCATTCACAGTGATAATAGCACGGAGTTCAAGAATGACACCCTGAAGAGTTATCTTACTTCCGTGGGTATTTCACACAACTTCTCCGCAGCCTACTCTCCACAGCAAAACGGAATTGTTGAACGGAAGAATCGCACTCTGGTTGAAGCAGCTCGTACTATGCTTGCTTACTCAGATCTACCCATGTACCTTTAGGCCGAGGCAGTTGCTACAACATGTTTTACACAGAACCGTACCATTGTGGTCAAGCGATTTAATAAAACAGCATATGAGTTAATCAACAATCGTACACCTAATATCAAATTTCTTCGTGTCTTTGGTTGCAGGTGTTACATTCTAAAAGAGCGTCAAGGATTATCAAAGTTTGATAAGAAAGCGGATGAAGGATATCTCGTTGGATACTCTCTGACATCCAAAGCTTATCGAATTTACATTATTCGAACTAAGACGGTTGTTGAGAGCATGAATATCTCCTTTGATGAGAATTCTATAAGGACTTCTGGACACAACAGTTCAGAACTCGGTCTTAACGACAAAGCTTCTATTCATGCAAGAATAGAACCAGCTATAACAGGATCATCTTCTTCAAACTCTAACTCTACTTCATCTGAGTTAGATTTATTTTTTATTGATGCCTTTGATGATATATGTGCAGATTTTGAAAAAGGCATATCAACATCAATAACAAGTGGTACAAACTCGGAGGTCCCTACTATCTCTGAAGACATGCCTGGACCTTCCGACGAAGTCACTGACACTTCAACTCCATCAGGTACAACTACACCGTTAGTTTCTAACTCTACTAATACTGAATCTGTCTCTACAGATAGTTCATCTGGAAACGAAGTCCCGAGCAATTCAACCGCTAGTCCAAAAGTTTCAGTGTCAGAAACACCAGTACAAGATGTCCCGAGTACATCTGTGGAGCAACCTGCCGTACAAGATGGCAACGATGCATCAAATACGCAACAAGCAGTTGATGCACTACCAAGCACACATCGTTGGACTAAGGATCATCCCCTGGAAAACGTGATAGGTGAAGTACAATCTGGTGTCACAACAAGATCTGCAACAGCTAACTTCTGCATGTTTTCAAGCTTCCTCAGTTCCTTAGAGCCAAAGAAAGCGGCTGAAGCTCTACGTGATCCTTTCTGGATTTCTGCTATGCAAGACGAGCTTCTACAATTCGAAAGGAACAAGGTATGGCGCTTGATCCCACTACCTAAAGGTAAATCCGTTATTGGAACAAAGTGGGTGTTCAGAAATAAGAAAGACGAAGTTGGAGTAGTCGTGAGAAACAAAGCTCGTTTGGTCGCCAAAGGGTATTGTCAACAAGAGGGCATTGACTATGATGAAACATTCGCCCCGGTTGCGAGGATCGAAGCCATCAGAATCTTTCTAGCCTATGCATCGCACAAAAACTTTACAGTCTATCAGATGGATGTAAAGTCAGCTTTCCTGAACGGAGTTCTTCATGAGGAGGTCTACGTGGCTCAACCTGAAGGTTTCGTTGATCCTCATCACCCTGATCATGTCTATGTTCTAGACAAAGCGCTTTATGGTCTTAAACAAGCACCGCAAGCCTGGTATGAAACTCTCAGTAAATTTCTACTTGCTTCTGGTTTCAAGAAAGGTACAGTAGATACAACCTTATTTCTTAAAAGGCAAGGTGATGACTTGATTCTTATTCAGATTTATGTTGACGACATAATATTTGGGTCGACAAATCCAAAATTTTGTAAGAACTTTTTAAAAATAATGGAAACAAAGTTTGAGATGTCGATGATGGGTGAATTAAATTTCTTTCTTGGTCTACAAGTAAAGCAATTACTCGAAGGCATATTTATTAATCAAGCTAAATATATAAAAGATATTTTGAAAAAGTTCAATATGTCAGATAGTTCAGTCATGAAAACACCAATGGCTACTGGTACACTCTTAGACGCGGATCCCTCCGGGAAGCCTGTTGATCAAAAGGTGTATCGTAGCATGATTGGATCTTTACTTTATCTGACTGCCAGTCGCCCGGATATAATGTTTGCCACATGTTTTTGTGCGAGATATCAGTCTAATCCTAAAGAGTCGCACTTAACTGCTGTTAAGCGAATCCTTAGATATCTCAAAGGTTCTCCTAATCTAGGCCTTTGGTATCCAAAGGATTCTCGTTTTGAACTAACTGCCTTTACAGATGCTGATCATGCAGGTTGTAAGATAGACCGGAAAAGCACCTCTGGATCATGTCAATTCATAGGTGACAAACTTGTGAGTTGGACTTCAAAGAAACAAAACTGTGTTTCAACATCCACTGCCGAGGCTGAGTATGTAGCTGCTGCTAGCTGCTGTTCTCAAGTCCTCTAGATGACGACACAGTTAAGGGACTTTGGATACAACTACAAGCGCGTTCCGATTTATTGTGATTCCAAGAGTGCAATATCTATAACTGCTAATCCGGTACAGCACTCGAAGACCAAGCATATAGATGTACGCTATCATTTCATCAAGGATCATGTAGAAAAAGGTAATATTGAAATGCACTTTGTTCAAACTGACTTCCAGTTAGCTGATCTTTTCACCAAGCCATTGGATGAAAATCGATTTCAATTTCTAATCAGCAAACTTGAAATGTTGAACATGTCTTAAACCTTACTCATGATTCAAGGGGGAGTATTCCAAATCTTGATAGTGTGATTATTTTCCAACCGTTGTTAACGAGAAAGGAATCATTTTCATAAATGATTACCATTGTTTCTTTCACTTATGCAGGTTGGTTCAAGTGACTATGGCTTCTAATAACATCGGATTAGAACCCGCACTTCAGTGCTCTATCTATTTTTTATATGCTTTATTTCCTTATTTATTTATAAAAAAAAAAAAACAATAGTGATTTAAGGGGGAGAATATCTGTGATATTAACAGATTTTTGGATACTTAAATGCTTATATGAAAAGTAAAAGCTTTCTATGGTAATACTCACGTTATTTGTATTCACTGTTGATTGAATCAAACGTCATTTCATGTGCTTTCATTGAAAATATGTTTATATATTGTTCATATAAACAACATTCGTTTTTGATTCTCCAAAATCTTATTCTTCATGACAAAATGATATGAGCTTAATTGTCAAACTCTTTTAGTTTGAGGGGGAGAATTGCATCGTCATACATAACTGTTTTGACATCTCCGAAAGTCTTATTTCTCATGTAACAAGTGGTATTTGTGCTTACATGTACAATAGCCTGTTGAACAACATGTTTCTTTTAGGAAAATACATGGGATTCAGTGTGTGATCTTAACAGAACTTCCATGGATTCACGATAACCAGTGTTTCCTACCCAGGAAGTATTCCTTGAGTGATTGAGGGGAGAAGGGTCAAAAGAATTGAGTGATGGTGTGTGAAGAGGTAAAATGAAAAAGAGAGATTGGTTAGACATGAGCATTAAAAGAAAGAGGGTGAGAGATCAGAGTAAAAGAATATTAAACTCTCCACCAAACTTCTTTCTGAGCCGGGCAGCCACATAATCTGATTGGTTAACATTCTTTGGTGACCATCATTGAAAAAGGCAACTAGCCCATGCCATCTCTTGCATACAACCCCACCAGCTACTCATTCTTTTCTCAAAAAGAGAATGTTTCACATTTTATGGGGACGCAGCACATACGCTATTGGTTCTTCATTTGGAAGATTCTAATATTGAAAAAGAAGGAAAGTTGCCCCACCTTCACACCCTTTCTCATGCACATTGAGTCTTTGTACAATTTGTTGCTGTCTCAACAAGTTTACATACTTTGAGCCTTTATTGAAAAGCAATCATCTATGCTTAATTCTTTCATACACATGCACGAGCACACAGAAATTTGTTTTCTGTCAGAACGTTCATAGATAACCATGTGTTATTCGATGATTGAATGGAAGACCTGGGGAGTCTACATCAAACCAGCTCCTTATATAGTAACTTTGTGTTACTCAGTGACTTTGTGTCATTGACAGGCATTCTAACTGAGTCATTTGTTGATTCAGGGTTACACTGATTAACTGTTTGAATTTGAAAAAATTTGAATGGTTACTACTTTTATTTGAATCTGAAAAGATTGAGATAATCACTCTTTCCATTTGGAGAGACTGCTCTTATTTCTAAACAGGGCTCGTTATATGATGAAGACTGTGCTTAAGTGATCATACACAATGGGGGAGATTGTTTTGCCAAGTTTTGATGATGTTGATTCTCACCACTCATCAAAAAGGGGGAGAAGATATAAAAAGGGGGAGAAGATACAAAAAGGGAGAATACAAACTGAAGATATGAAGATATTCAAATTTTCAAAGTTTTGAAGCTATCAACGTCATATCTGAAGATTCTCAAGAGAAAAGTGAAGACAAGAGAAGGCCCGAAGACAATTGCAAATTTTTTTTTAATCTTGAATCCAAAGGGGGAGATTGTTGGATCATAAATTGTATTCAAGATTAAAGTTAAAGTTAAGGGTTTAAACTGCAATTGTGTCAAAGTTAAATTAGAGGGTCTAAACTGTATTTACTTGATAGTTACAGTTCAGGGTTTAAATTGTAATAGTTTAATAGTTATTAGCTATTAGGCTCAAGCCCGTTTAGCATTTAGTAAAGCCCAATAGGCATTAGGCCTGGGTATTTAATGTTTTGTTTATTTCAGTTTTAGGGTTAACTCTCATTATTATTACTTTCATAATTATTGTTTAGAGAGAGGTTGCTGTAATCTAAGGGTATCAAGAACACTCAAGGTTTAACAGTTTATACAAGGGATTGGTATGTTACTCTGATTTATATATCTCTTGATTATTATTGTGTTGCTTGATTACTTGATTGATTGTTTACCAACTAGATTAAACTGGGATAACATGTACAATTGGATAAAAACAAGGTTAGAACTCACAAGAGTTTAAGTTCAATCCAATAACTCTCACAAGCCTGTGTTCTAAGTCAAGAACACGTTAACCACTGTTCACTTAATTTTTTTTTGAAATTTTTAACATTTGAAACCCAAAATTGTACTTGTTAATCTGAAATTTATGATATTGAAGAAATTAATTAGGATTTATTTCAGATTAGATTGATTTCAAAAAATTAGTTCATGAGTTTGATTATGTCCAAGTTAAATCCAACAGTTCACTGGTTCAAAATATCAGTTCAAAATATCAGTTCAAAATCTCGAGTCCAATAGTTCGAATATAAATCCAGAGTTAAGGTATTCCTTGAAAACAAATGAACATCTAACAAAACCCAGATGCCATATATAATGTTAACACCTCAAACAACATTTACAAGAACAATTTCAAAAAATCCAAGTATTTTTTGGTCGAGTACATGAACCAAGACATAAAAAAATGAACTTGAAACCCTAGAAAATTAAAAATTTAAACCTGTAAAGATGAAAATAAAGTACAAACAACAAATTCGAATAAGAAACAATCAAGAAGAAACAAAAACCTACACTGAATCTTCGATGGAAAGAGTGAAATCGAAAAGTCGTAGACAAAACTCGAGAGAAAAAAATTGCTAAGTGATAAACTCGCAAACACAATCTGAGAGAAGTGGATCAAAACTGGAAAACTCGTAGATATATTCTCAGAGAAACTCACATACACGTGGCAAGATTTGATTAGATGACCCACTTCGCGCAGAACAAAGAAAATCCACTTGCCGAACAAAGAAAGCAAGGTTGTGTGTACACTTCGCGCATGAAGCGATGTGCGCGAAGTGTGATGAACAGTGTAAACTCGCAAGCAGTTATGTGCGGGAAGTGGAAACTCGCAAGACACAGGGTGATCGTTTTGTACTTTGCGCAACCTTTGCTATGCGCGAAGTGAGAACTCACACGACACTGTCTGCGCGTTCTTCACTTTAAGCATGCAATGGTGTGCGCGTAGTAGAAACTCGCATAACACTATGCACGTTCTATACTTAGAAAATTTTTGAGAAATTTCCAAAAATAGAAACTTTCCAAAAATACGTTGTTCCACTTTCCAAAAATGGCAAGCTTATTAAAAACTCTTTTAAGCCCAAAAATGTAACTTTTTCTCTGAAAATTACTTTCTTATTTCAAAATTCTTTTCAAACACACACTCACACACCCACTTACAGACTTTACAGTTCTGCTCCCCCTTGAAGTGTGCTTTGTCTGTATTCTCCCCCCTTGATGTATGCACTATGCTCATCATACTGAAGTACGAGTCCTGATCTGACTTGATCAGAAGTCAAATTATTGACATTTAAGTCTGGGTTCTGATCTGATATAATCAGAAGCCATATTACCTGCTCCCCCTAAACCTGTGCATCCTACAAAACAGATTTCACAGGTTTTGGTACCCATATATACTTGGGTCCTGGTTTGTCAGATTTACGAATACACTTCTCAATAGGTTTATATCTTTTAACAATATTATTCTGAGAAGTTATTTGGTAAGTTCCATACCAGTTGTGAGCAGATTCTCGATCGACAAAATCATTCTCTCCATAGTATGAACAACAAATCCTTTTTTCAGCAAACCTGATATTGTGATTAGTAGAATAATACATATCAGGTGAAGCAAAAAACTTATCTTTATGAGTTCTAACATTCTCCCCCTAAGTTTTGTAATGTAATCATTCTCTGATCAGCTCCAGCTTCAACTCCTCTCCCCCTTGATTTCTTTATAAAACTTCGTGTTGCATAAACTTTAAAGCTCCTCTTGCTCCCCCTAGAAAGTAGCTCTTATCCTTGAAGTATCAACTGAAATACCAGATCTGATGTAGACCATAACCTCGACTGACTGCACATAAAGACAACTTTTGAGTTTAGTAAACCCAACACATTCTTTAACGCCCAGAAGAATGATATGTGCGGATTATGGAGTGACAACCAAGTGCATCATCAGTGTATAACATCTTATCTGTCATTGAGCCATGAGTTGAAAGAAGAATTCAACTTAAGAACTTCATCTGATCAGCTTACGGGCGGTAGCATCCGGTTGCAACACTATAAGGCAAGGGTTAGAAGGCAAGCAAATGTTCAACAACTGATAGAAGATACTCATTTTCTGACTTCTTTCCAGAATACTGAATAATCAAACCTAGAACTCCTTTCTTCACGAATCAACTGGATGATTATAAGTGCTCAGGATTCTGAATTACAACTCAAGCATCAGAACAATGATTGCAGTCGCTCACACTACTCAGTGATCAAGTCAGAAGAATGATAAAGTGCTCTCAATGGTCTAACAACTCAAGAAGCATACCAGACTGATGATGGCATATGCTCAGGCAGCTAACTCAATCCAAGCAGAGACCAAATCATCAAATCCAGAATCTGAAAAACTTGCAAAGCATGAGCACTTGTGTAAGAATAGATCAGTTGCTAGAGATATGTGACCAACGTATGATAGGAGTGATGTCACATATGCATTACGCGTACAAAGCTCAGGAACAGGGCTAACTTGTATTAAACTGGGTTCAGGACAGTCAGAATTCTCAAAAAGCATCAAACTTTTCGCATAGGCTGAACAGTTCGCAGATTACTATAGGAAATCAGCACAATTCGCATGATGGCATAGCCCGAGGCCTCAGAATTCGCATAGGCAGTGTACAAATTCTTACTTCTCGCACAAGCGTATGTGCGAATTCCTCGCAATTCGCATAAGGTAGCATGCGAATTCTTAACATTTCACATATGCTTCGTACGAATTCTCACAATTCGCATACGGTAGCATGAAAATTCTTAACATTTCGCATATTGACTACCTACGAATTCTTCACTTAGAAAATCTTTTGACCACATGAATTCGTATCGAGCTTTTCACATAACACTAGTCTGCGAATTCTGCACATTTCGCTTCTCAATGTCATGCGAAATCTATACTTAAACAAATTTCATTTTCAAAGACCATTGTGTGAATTCTTAGACATGCGAAATCTTCAAAAACTTTACTATGCGAATTCTTTTCTCTGCGAATTCTTCAAACAACATCTACATTCTGCGAAATTCTTCGATTATCTGCGAGTTCTTCGATAGATCATGCGAATTTCGTGGATCTCGAACTATTTTTCCATCTTTCTTCAAATTGAACCTCCAAAACTTTGAATTTTGAGTTGATCTTTGGAGAGCAGGTTCAAAAACAACTATGGAGCACCTTTGTAGTTGATAATCTGATCCAAGAACACCCCTAAAGCCCATTTTGATCACAACCACAGTACAAAAACATTTTCTAACAAAAAGCTCAAAATTCAATCAATTCGTCCAATGAAATCGAAATTAAACATTGTAATCGATTCCATTTAGTTGGACTAGAAGCACAGAATCGATTTAGCATCAAAGAACATCAAAAACAACATGAATTGACGAATTCGAAAAATTCCGACATCGACTATTCTATTAATTGCAATCTGATCTCGATCGTCGTGGAATGATTATGCGTTCGACTCTGATACCACTTGAAAATGTATGATCCCAATTATCAAGCACAAATCAATCAATTATGATATAACAATTAAAGTTCTAGAGAGAGAGAGTAGAGAGAGAAATCATAAGTCTTATTATTATGAATGACAATGTTACAAGTCTCTTAGTCACATGATTACAAACACACAAAGCTTATATATGGTCAAGAACCATGAGCTCTCAAGCTAAAAAAACTATGACTAAACAAGACTTGACTTGGTTGACTTTCTAGACTTTGACTTTTCACAATAAATCTTGGATACAATTTATACACTAACAGCTTGAACACCCAATCTTTGACAACTTGGTACAACTTTGTGATGCCATTTGAGTTGCATCTCTTTGGCAATTGATCATTGTTTGATGATAAAAATCTTCCCTGCAAAACAATTTATCGAGAGAGACTACCTCCAAATCATGATATATAAAAAGTATATAGAATTATTTGGCAAAAGCAACTTTCGATGCGTAAATATGTTATTCTTAAGTTGTTATTACCAAATGTTGCTATTAGAAATTTTGGTACTTGTTGCTCTGTATATGGCCTTGGTTTACATAGCTTTGCTTCACAATTTAAAGTATCGGTTTTTGCAATTTTCTTTTTTGGGTGTCTTCAGTTGCGAAGGAGAAAGGAACTTCATATACTAGCATATAGCTTGTTTACTTGATAGGCTTGTACCAACTTTAATATGTATATGAAACTATCTACAAGGTTCATAGGGGATGGCTTCATTTAGTAGCCTAAAAGGATGTCATATATGGAAAATGGTTAATTTATAAGCTTATGTACAAGCTCATATTCCCACGTCCTGGAACTTTGTAAACATACAGAATGGTCAATGCTGTTATAGCGGTCAAAATATGGTTGTTGATTAGAAACATCGGTTATTGCAATGGTAAAGGGGTTATAGGATTTTAATGAAAGTTTCAAATTTTATTAGAAATATATAGGGCAAGATTCTTGGTCCTTGCCATATTCATCTAGTAAAGTAATGTGACTTGGTAAACGCCTACCCGAGTAAGTGTTTGGTAAACAATCCCTTACTCAAATTTGTTGGTAAACAACCCCTACCATACAGACAATGTTTGGTGTAGTTTGAAATGATGGCACATGAAACATTCTGGAAGGGTCCTGTGTCATATGACTGTGATTTTTGACCATGGTTTTCTGATATTTTTTTTCTTTAAGTGCAGAATAACGATGATGAAGACTGTTCCAGAGGAGGATATACAGGAGGAATTTAAGGAGTTGCATAATAGGAATATATTTGATGTATCAGATATGTACGTACACAATGGCTGATGCTTGGGGTTGGGGTAGGAAATGCGAAATGGAACCAAGGAATACTCCCATTCAATGCTGGTCACGACAATGAGAAGTAGAGTTGGCTGTGAAGCTAATGTTGAAAGTAAACTTTGAATCCTTCTGCAAAACATCTCTCTATTTACTCTTTGTTATGTCTCTCTATTTAGATTATTTATAACAAAGTAGTAAAGATGTTTTATTAGAAATTATAGAAACTACAAGTTATAAAATGTACTAAATATTACTACTTTAGGAACAAAAGCCTTAAAAAGCAAAAACATTCTAAAAATATCCAACTGGTCCTAAAACCGAACCTCACTTTCTAAAACTTTCTTTATTGTTCTTTACTCTTGAGCTTCCTCTTATATCTCCTGCTAATATGATGATCATTCAGAAACAATTATTATTTTGGTTTGTATATAATTATAAACTTGGTTGTTATTTTTGGTTTTCTTCTAGGTTTTTTGTCAACTAATGGACTACATCAAACTGTTCACTTTTCCTTTTGTGAATAATTTATTTTAAAAAATTTCACGCGTATGATATGGGGGTTGGAATCGAAGATTTAGAACTGAAAGTTCATTTATGTTAAACAATTTAAAATTTTGAAATCCTAGATTTGTTCTAAGGTTGTCCAGAGTTATTGGATGGCATTTTCAGAGCTTGACTGTATATGTGCAAAGTTTGAACATAGACTGTCCAGATTTGTTGATCATGTTAATCCAGATCTTGACAAGCTAAAATATTTCAGATTTCAGTTGCAATTTGGGTCTATTTGCTACTGTCTTCCAAGTGTTTTCTAGAGTTACGGAAATTTCCAGATTTGAATTCCATTCAAAGTTTGATAGAAAGTTCATTCAGAAATCAAAGTATTGTTTGAGTTTTGACTCTATGTAATTATAGTCATGATCATACTCGTAGAGAGTTTTAGTCATGGACATTCAGAGTTTGATTAAAGGTTGTTCATGTGCATCCGAAGTTATGTGACCGATTATTCTGAGTTTTGATCTGCTGCAGGTCGTGTGTTTCGAGAGGTATGATGAAACAGAGAATTGTTTGCTGCTCGATCAAGAAGTTGTCTGTCCAGAATTTGCGTAGAAGAGTAATAGAAGATGATGTGCTCCAAGTACATAATATACACTGATTTAAGCCTGCTTACTGCTACTGTGCAAACTGTTTAGCAACAAAATTCGACCAAAGGTCATTGACAGAAGATAAAGCCTCTGATATGGGGCAGAACACAAAAGCTAATGCACAGAGGATTGTAGATCCCAGTACAGTGCAATCAGATAATAATCAATGTAGAACAATAGAATAGTCACAACCTCTAGTCATATGATTAATATGAAATCAAAGGGTTACAGGTAAAAGAAAGAATTTTTGATCAGAGAAAAGTAAACCTATTGACTAGAGATCTGGAAATTATGAGACTTCTAATAATCTGACTAATGAAAACGTCTAACCTAAATATGAGATAAATATGCCTTTATATACTTAGGCTTACAAGGCAATTGGGCTTTATGGGCTTGGGCCCATCTAATTAAATAACTTTTAACTAATTACAATTCGAACCCTTATAAATACTTTATTCCACTTTCAACACACAGGACTTTCAGTCCTAACAATCTCCCACTAATGTTGAATAAAGCATTTAACAACTTGAAAAACTTCAGGCCTTGATCTTCTTTCCCTCTTGAATCTTTGAAAAACTTTGGTGTTGCATGACTTCATGTCTTTCCACGCTCCCCCTTGACTAAAGCTCTTGGTATTCATAGCTTCAACTTTGTAACTAGATTCAATGTACAGTAGCCTCGACTGAACGCACTATCAAGCAGCTTTCAACTGTAAAAACTCAATCACATCGGATCAGCACACATGAAAGATAATGTGAGAGTTACTTGACATTCCACGGTGCATCTTCAATTTAAAACAAAGAATTTGTCTTTGAACCGCGTGTTGAATAGACTTTCATCTCAAGAACTTGTTTCAATCAGCTTGTAGGAGGAATTCCTTTATAACTTTTGAAATTGAACATTGTAAAATTTCTCCCCCTTTTTGTCAATTATGAGCATCATGATCATCAAAACTTCTTCAATTTCAGCACTTTCTTTGATCTCACCTTTATGATAATTTGACATTCTCCGCCCTTTGATCTGAGTATCCGTCAATTCATGAAATGTATATATCCGATCCTTTTTCAAATTTAGATATACTAGGAATTGTAAACCTGAATCAACAAATGATACAGTGAGTATGCCTGTAAGTAGCACTGAGCCACTTTGTACAATGGATGTACATTGGGAAGGAGTTTTTGTAATGTTCACTCCCCCAGGGCTTCCATTCAATCATCGAGAAACCACAAAAGAATTTTCTATGAATGTTATGACAAGAAAACTCATTCCTTGTGCTCGTGAAAGTGTAGAAATGATTGAAGCTACATAGCTATATCAGGCTCAAATTGTGTAAACTGTTGAGACAGCAACAGATATTACACGGACTCAATGTGCATGAAAGAAAGTGCGAAGGTGGGGAAACTTTCCTTCTTTTTTAATATCTAAATCTTCCGAGTGAAGACTAGATAGCAGATATGTTGTGTCCCCAAAGAAAATGAAACATTTCTTTGTTAAGAAAGAAACGAGTAGCTGGTCAGGTAAAAACAAGAGTTGGCATGGGCTCACTGCCTGTTTCAATGATGGTCACCAAAGAATGTGAACTAACCAGTAGATGTGGTTGCCCGGCTCAGAAAGTGTTTGGTGCAGAGTTTTCATATTCTTTTAACTCTGTTCTCACACCCTCTTTCTTTTTTTTTTGTCATTAAAGCTCACTTCTAACCAAACTCTCATTTACATTTTTCCGCTCAGCACAATGAGAAAAACTTAACCGGATGAGTTATCTCCCCGACTCTTTGATTTATGACTCCTCACCCCTCAATAACTCTAGGATAACTTCTAGGGTAGGAAACACTGGTTTACGTGAATCCATGGAAGTTCTGTTTAAGCTCACTCATGAATCTCATGTAAGTCCTAAAAAGAATGGTTGCTCAACAGTTTAACTTGAACAGTTAAGCACAAAATGTATGATAACACTATCAAAATGTATGCTCATAAGATTTGAGCAATTAAACTTTGAAGATTTCTCAAAACAAATATATTGAATGAAAGAAAAGAAATCAAAAGAATTGTTTTGAGAATCTGATAATGTATCAATCAGATCAAATGAAATGGTTAGGGTACCAAAAAATTGGATATTATGTTTATATGAACGAATATAAACAATTTTGCAATGAAAGCACAAGATTAGAAATTATGATTGATGCTCAACAACATTGAATTTCAAACGGGGGTATTACCATCGAAAAATTGTATCGCTATGAGACATGGTAATAACAAATACAAATGAAGTATTGAACTTGTGTGTGTGAATACATTAAAGTATAAGGATAAGATAATACGCAAGTATTGATCTTTAGAAACACACAGTCAGTTAAAACATTAATGCTCAAAAATGTGAAAAACATTTAAAAATTGCACCTCTAAATTCATAAAGTCTTTTGAGAATCAGAAGTGGTTTAAACATTTCAGAAACGATTTTTCATGTTCAAAAGTTGATTTTCTTTCAAACAATCAGAGATCTAGATCAGAAGATATTTACCTTTAAGCTCCCCCTGGATATTTGCAAAATATCCAAGTCTGAACGTTGAAAAACGGGTCCTGATCTGTCATATGATCAGAAGCCATTCTTCGTTGAAGTACGAGTTCTAAGATGATTTACTTAGAAGCCATTGTTCTTCTACTCCCCCTTGACAGTAGGTGCCTGCAACACATAATCAGTTTTCGGTTTTGGTACCCACTAGTATTTGGGTCCAAGAATGTTAGTTGCAGTTCTTGTGGGGGAAACGGAATAAGAACCATACCAGAAATGATCACTGGTTTTGTGAATGTGATCATGTGTACGACAATAAGTACAATGGTATTTCTTACCTGAAAACCTGAGTAATTGATCTCTCGAGTAGATATGATCAGGTTTACCTTTACTCGCTTTGTTCTTCTTGGAATTAGACGCATGTACACATGATTCTCTTTCTTTCAGCTCATCTTCAACTGGTTTCTTCTTCCAGACCAGTTCCTCTTCTTTGTAGCTCCTTCTTCTTTGATGTGTACCTGAACCATCTATATTTCTATCATAGAAAAGGTTAGTTTTACGAATATGATCAAAAGATTTAACTGACCTTTGTGAAGAGACAGATTTTTGATTTAAACTTGATACAGTCTTTTCAAGCACTTTAATCGTCGAAGCAAAGTTGTCTCTTTCTTTAACAAGCAGGTCAATCTTCTTCGTGAACTCAGACTTCGTTTTATGCTCTTTTAGTGCCTTCTCAGATAGTTCAGATAACTTGGCAGTAAGCTTTTTGATCTCAGTCTCAAATATGCTTCTCTCTTCTTCGAATCCCTTCTCAGCATCATTTCGTTGGCCGGATATTTCGTTGAAGAAACCAACATTCTTTTGTTCAATGGCCTTCTTCTCTTTGGCAAACTTTTCTCTTTCAAGGATGATTACTTTCTCAAAAGCAGAAACTTGCTGAGAGAGTTTTATGCATTTCAGCTCAACTTCTTTCTTCTCATCAACACATTTTCTCGAAAAAATCTGAGAACTTCTTTGCAAATGATTTCTCAAATTCGGATTTATCTTTAGCATGCTTATGCTCCAAATCAGATAATTTCTTTTGAAGATCGGCATTTGCATCTTTCAGTTCAGAGATCTTTTCCTCATAACTTTCAACAGAGACTGCTTGCTGAGTTTTAGCTTCCAAACTAGAAATCTTTCCTTTTAGCTAAGAGTTCTCAGCTTTCAATTCTCTTCCTTTCAACAGTTCCCTTGGCCCTAGCATCAACCATTCAATGCAATCCCACAACTCTTTTCCTGTCAATTTGTTAGAATATATTTGACTAGAGATTTCTCTGAAAATGTCACGGAAAAAATCACTAGAGATACTACTAGTCATATAGTTTCGAGCTAAATTGTTAGCCCTCTCTCTTTCCTCCTTTTCCACAGGAGAAGCTTATGTCGGAATTTGGGATTGCGTCTCTCCTTCAGTCAAAGATAATCTGATGTAGGGACCCACCTCATGTTTGTCTACAAAATACAGAAAATGAGCTTTCCACCTTTCATATTCTCCTTTGGACCGTAGACTTGGTAGGTTCATCATTTTGTAAGAGATGAAACTTGAACGGGTTTAAACTTAATCGTAACTGCACTGTAATGATCGTGAGACAAGAAGGATGATCCAAATACAATATAAATGAACAGAATAGGACAGGGACCCGGTCGAGCAGGGTACCGGTCGAGACAAGATTACCGGTCAGAGTGCCGGTCGAAAAGGAGTGTCGGTCGAAATAAATATCGGTCAAAGGAGTACCGGTCGACAAAAAGGGTTTCCGCTACTTGAGGGTGGCGCAAAGCTAGATTTGCGCGAACAAAGTGTGGCGCAAAGTGCACTTTGTGCGAGCAAGGGGTGGCGCAAAGTGGGGTTCTCGCGAGTAGCTTATGGCGCAAACACATGGTTTTCGTGAGAAGGAAAAGGCGCAAACCAGGAATATCGGTCGAGTAAAAAAATATCGGTCAACACTCACACCGGTTAAACAAAATATCGGTCGACCGGTGTTAAATAGAAAGGTATCGGTCAAACGGATTGACCGGTAAAGGAGGGTACCGTTCGATTGGGAGGACCGGTAAATCAGGGTACCGGTCGAATCTAAGTACCGGTAGAGGCAATATACCGGTCGAACAAAGGACTGTTAAAGACAATGTATCGGTCGAACCAAAGGACCGGTAAAGACAATGTACCGGTCGAAGAAAGGATATCGGTCCAATAATATACCGGTCAATTATTCCGGTCGAGAACAGATAATCATGAAGAACAGATAATTCGATCAATTGAAGACAGATAAACTCGATAAACAGAAATTCGACCGATAAAATCGATGAATTCTGGAAATCGATGAGCTAAAACCCAGAAACACAATCGATAACTCAAATAAACAGACCGAATAGCAGATTTAGTCACAAACAATTCAACCGATAAACATTCAATTAATCGATACACAGTAAACTAACCTAGAAATCGATGAACCAATAATGAAGACTTGCATATCGATAAGCAGATTAGTAACACAGACCGAGAAACACAGAAAAACAATCGACCGATAATAATGAACAGTAACCCAGAAAACACTTTTCCTGGAACCAGATCAATCAACTACTGTTCTCCATAAAGACAACGATTTTCGCAGATAACACAAATTACCAAGTAGTCGACCAAAAACCAGAGAAAATAATTAAGAGTTTTAGACAAACCTTTTCTAGATCAAACCTTCAGTCTCTTCGCTTTGATACCAATTGTAGATCCCAGTACAGTGCAATCAGATAATAACCAATGTAGAACAATAGAATAGCCACAACCTCTAGTCATATGATTTATATGAAATCAAAGGGTTATTGGTAAAAGAAAGAATTTCTGATTAGAGAAAAGTAAACCTATTGACTAGAGATCTGGAAATTATGAGACTTCTAATAATATGACTAATGAAAACGTCTAACCTAAATATGAGATAAATATGCCTTTATATACTTAGGCTTACAAGGCAATTAGGCTTTATGGGCTTAGGACCATCTAATTAAATAACTTTTAACTAATTACAATTCGAACCCTTATAAATACTTTATTCCCCTTTCAACATACAAGACTTTCAGTCCTAACAAGGATGTTATGCAGAACCTCGGTTAGGACTGTCCACAGAGGTACAAAAGCTTCTATCCAGAGGAATGTATAGGAATTATATGGGCCTTCAGCAAAGGTTATCTAGTGAGGTGGCAGCAGTTGCAAACCAGAATGGTCGCTGAAAAATCAGATATGTGCAGAGGAAGAACAACAAAGAGATATTTGTGCAACTGTTAAAGCCGTAATCCTGGATGTTGCCAAGATGGATCGTCTTGTGTATTTGTCCATGAGACCAAAGTTAGTTAACAGATACATATCAATAACCACACGAAAGCCTTCCCTTGAAAGAGCCTGAGCCAGGGTAGCACCCAAGCCAAATGCCCATGAATTTTTTTCTTTTTCTATTATATATTATTCTAGCATTTTATTTTAAATCATTCAGATCAGTTTATTTTAGTGATTTCCAAAAACAACAGATTTGTTCAACAGGAATGGAGAGATGGTACAATGAAAGTGGTCAGATTGAGTATTGAATGTGATACGAAAAGTGCAACAACTAGGCAACCAAAATGGATTAGCTTATGTGGAATCTGAAATACATCAAGAGTGTTGTTAGTGAATGGGATAACTAATAGAATGTAACACCACGAAATTTGTAAACGTGCTAATTTCCTTTTTATTTCATCTATGTGCCTCCTCGTGATTTAAGTGATGATTTTGATTATGTAAAGTTATGTTTCGATGCTAATATTGTATTTATGACCATAGAATTATCCTATCGAACCCTTAATATCATTGGTTAGCGAGTCAAAGTCGATATGGTAAATTTTCACGTTCTGGAGGGTTTGGGCGAGAGTGCCAGGCGACTATGCCATGGTCACTCTCACCTATGGTATTATAGCACGAGGGATTTGTGCCTCGGTACACCTGGGGCGAGAGTTCCCAGCGATAGTGCCGAGGTCACTCTCGGGGTGTTAAGGTCGCGGGCCCCGTACCACCCGCGGTACACTCCAGGCGATAGTGCCTGGCAAGAATGCCAGGTCACTATTGTGGGTCACTATCGCCGCGACCCTGGTCTGATTCTATTAGATGGATTTTTGGGCATTTAATCTCATTTCCTCTCATTTTATCACTAAGGAACCGAAAACCTCTCCCTCCCAAGGCGATTTTCTTCCTCTCTTCCTTTCCCCTCATTAAATACTTGACCTAAACTCATCTAGGTCATTTATTAAGCTTCATCTACCTCAACTAAGTGAAGACTTAAAGATCTTTAAAGCTTCAAGAAAGTCTCCATTCACCTACGATTTCTCTATTTTTAGGGTTTTTACTTTACATACCCTAAAGGTGAGCATCATATTAGATTTCTCATATAAATGCTTAACTTGTTATACAAATGCTATAATATTGCTATTAATATTGTTTTGACCTAGAAATCTTAAAGGTGAAGTTTATTTCTATTTGTTAGACCTCTTTGGTTAATATTTGAGATTTATGAACAAGTAATTAGTTTATTATATGAAAGAACATCATTCATATGCTAGTTCATGAATTTATGGTAATAGGTGTTATATGGCATTGTGTATCGGTTTTGGACCCAACTTATGGTAATATGTGTTATATGACATTGTGTATTGGGTATGGATTCAACTCTTATGCTTGGGAGCATTGTGTGAAATTATTAAGTCTTACAACCACAATGAAAAGCTAGAGAGTAGGCATTAAAGGATTCAGATTCCCCTCCTTGAGGTGAAACTCTTCTAGATTTAAGGTTAGGCACTAAGGTTCTATGAACCTTGAGGTGGGGCTATAAGGAGTGGACACTAAAGGTGTGGAAAGTGCTTGAGGTGACGCCGGGTACGATGTGCACTAAAGCTAGAACATGAGGTGTAATTCCCAATCATTAAACTCATGTGATTCCAAAGACGGGTTCAATCACTTGAGGATGCACGGGTCTCCCCCGTATATGAAATGTTTTGTTATGTAGTTCTGTGTTCAAGTTGAGCATCATATATGGTCTTGGATTGTGAACAAGGAGCTATGTTTGTGGCGTTAACTTAGAAATTCTTATTGTCTTATATTCAATTGCTTTACATGATTGTGTGAGATCTCACTAGACTCCTAGTCTAATCCTCTTTATTGTCTACCCTCTACAGGTTCTCCTAGCGGGGTGCAAATAGCACCTTGATTTCTTAACTTTATATCTAGAAGTTTGAAGGACCGGGCGTTGGGATTTTGTTGTGAAAAGCGTTTTGGAGGCATAGCAACACCTACCTTAATCTAGCTACTAGATTAAATAGGTTGTTGTAATCTTATGTCGCATTAATTCCGCCACTATAATTGTTACAAACTACCCAAAATTTTTGGGGTTTAGTTGTCAATATTTACAGGGTTGGAAACCTTCACATTTTAGACGTTATGTTGTCGAACTTTTAAATTTTAATTTGTCCCTACTTTTAGGGTGTTACACAGAAGCTGCTGTTTGTCCAAGTTCAAAAGATGTTGTCCATTCGAAGTGTGCAGCAGAATTGATATTTGTGTTCAAATTAAAACAAAAATCAGCAGAAGTTGCTGCTGTTTATGTGCTCAAAATTTGCACCAGAATAATTATGAAGATGTTGTTCCATATAGAGCTGCTTATCCAGATTTCGAGAAGTTGCATTTAGGTCTGTTACCTACTGTTTTCAAAGTGCATCTAGATTTGCTTCAATTTTCTCAATAGTTATGTAGATGTTTCAAGGATAAGATTTTCATGTGAAATATGTGTCCTAAAGATTTTCGAAAGCTATCCAGAGTTTGAGTTTGGCACAACTTCTATATGATCAATGTTCATACCGCATAAGTTCTGTGGGGTCAAAGCTATGATTGAACAGATTATGCTCATCCAGACTTATGATTAAGATTATCCAGAGTTAAACACTAATTGTTATAATCATGTTATCCAGATTTGTGCTGGCAGTTTGTTGTTCACCATTTTGATTTCAGAATTGAAACAAATTTTGGTTCAGATTTTGGAACAGGCACCTCTGGCGCTATTGTTAAGATCTAGGATGTGAAGAGTCAGGCAAATGTTGCAAGATTTGATGGGCATGTTGGGGCAGAACACAGAAGCTTCAATAAGATGCATATCACTTAAGTTGTCGCTATTTATGTTGAATTTGTGCTCGGAAAATACAACAACAGATACCATTCAATTTGTGTAGCAGATTCAAAATACATGGATTGCCTAGAACTTGGTCAAAGTGTACAGAGGCAGATCGCAGAGCCTTTGTAGCTTGTTCAGAACCTCTACAGAAGTTGTCAAGAGATTTATATGCACACGTAGAGGTTGTTCGTGCAGAAGGCCTCTATGCACGTGATCAGAAGTTGTCCAAACACGTGCAAAAGGTCAAGTGTGCAAAAAGTTCACATTATAGGCATTTCACAACACCTCTGTGGCTATCCAGATCAAGCTCTTGATAAAAGTAGCAGTGAAGTGATGTTACCTGTGATGGGCAAGTTTCAATGCACAACAACATTCCTCAAAATGCATATATGATGAAGTTTGATGGAGTTCAAAGAGAATTGACTGAGGCAGATCACAGAGCCTCTGTGAGGCTGAGCAGAGCCTCTATACTGATATGTAGCGCCTCTGTTCGCAATAAGCCAAGAGCCCGAAGCCCAAATCTTTTGAATTTTCTGACAGTATTACGCTGTTTCAGAAACATGAGCATAACTTTTTACTCAGAGCTCTAAATGACATGAGGCCAGCTGCGTTGAATTTCTAAAACACAGACGTGTGACTTTGATGTTTTTTGTTTTTCCAAATTCCGTGAGCTGATATGCTAGAATCAGTGTCAAAGTCTTCGTTAGGGTGCTGGACCGAAAGCATTGCATTTCCCTCGTGCTCTTTCCGCTTTCAAGAACGGTGTTCTCTCGACAGTTCTTTGTGGTTTCAAGCTTCATATGTGACATATTTCTCATCACTGCCTCCTCTATTATTCAAGTTTAAGGCTCGGTGTTGAACGCTTATTCAACAGGATCTTAAGAGTCAAATTTTATGTTTTGACGACTGTTCTGTGCAGCTGAGGGAAAACTTGCACAACTCACTCATTTTTCATCCAAAATGGAAGAATCAAAGCTCACTGGGAAGCTAAGAGGATTGAGTTCATTTATCATTTGTAATTTTGGAGAGACTGCACAATTTACACGCACAGACTTGGTGAGCCTTATGAGATTGGACTAAATGTTTAGTGTGGTGTTCTTCCAATTTCCCCTCCATTGTTATTCAATCAAAGCATATGAGATGAGTTCTTGATAATTATGTTTTTAATTTTCATCTTATCTGTACTTTTCTATGGAGTTCTTTTTTTGTTGCTTCAAATGGGATCTAACACATTCAAATATAATATAAACGGTGGTCATAATTAAACTACGGATAGCCACTAATTTTTTTGACATGACCATTGATTATCATAACGCCATATGAACTTATTTTAACTGTGACCTTAACTGTACTTGTTGCCACACAAATTTGATATTTACCGTGGCTAAATCATAATATATATTTATGCTTAATTTTTATAACCGTGACAACTGTTTACTTTTTTGCAACACAAAATGATAAAAGAAAAACATGGCCAATTCATGGTGTATGGTTAACCGTGGCTATTGGTTAAAATTTTATCACCCATATTAATAACAATAATTTTGGTCGTAAACAACTTATTACCCACACATATTAAATTATTAGAAGCAGGACTACAAGTTACCTTTTAGTCACGTACGTTTAATTTAACTGTGATCTTAGTTGTTCTTTTAGCCACACTAATTTCATATTATAGGTGATCAAATCGTAACATATAGTTACACTTAAATTTTAGAACTGTATCTAATAGTTACCTCTTGGCTACAAAAAATAATAAAACCGTGACCAATTCATGACATATAGTTACGCTTAACTTCTAGAATCGTGGCTATTGGTTAACTTTCGGTCACACACAGTAATAAAAACTGTGGCCACACGTTACTTATTAGTCACATGAACTGAATTTTTAGAAAGTAGGCTATTGGTTTCCTTTTAGCCACCAACTAATTTTAAACATGGCATTTGTTAGCGTGTTTTATATGTTAAATAGAAGTTCAGGGTGCAAAGTGTAATTAATCTAAAGTTTAATTAGTTAGATGGGCCTAAAGCCCATAAGCCCATTATCTTGTAAAGCCTAAGTATATAAAGGCTTATTTAGTTCATTATTCAATTTAGTCTCGTTATTCATAATTTTCTAGTCAATAGTTTTACATTTACTGATAAGATATTCTCTCTGTAAACCTAAACCTTTTCATTGAATATTAATCATATGACTAGAGGTTGTGGCACGATTGTTCTTTATTGTTGATTACTTTTGTTCGTCATTGCACTGTACTGGGATCTACAATTGTTATCAGAGCAAAGAGACTGAAGGTTTGATCCAAAAAGGTTTGTCTAAAATCCTTTAATCGATTATTGTGTTTATTGTGTTTATATGCTATAATTGATTTATGGATTGTTATCTGTTTATCGTGTTTAATTGATTTCTGGGCAGATTTTTTTTCTGAAAAATCGATTTTTTCTGGATATAAGGTCGGTCGACTGTGTTTTGAAAAATCAAACTTTTGGGTTTTAGTTCGGTCGATAAATCGATAATCTGGTTTCTGGTTTAAGTTGGTTCTTGTTCTGAGTTATTATCGTACAATTTTTGTTTTCTGGAAAAGCACTAAATCGATCGATCTGTGTTATGGAAAAATCAAGTTTTTCTTTTATCGGTCAGATTGTTTCTTGGTTTGATTAGTCGCTTGAGTTCTCTGGGTTTACAAATCGATCTGCATGATTGTTAATTGGTTCTGAGTTTTCTTGATTTGCTTAATCGATTGTTTTTCTGGGTTTGATTACGATTGATTTCCAGAATTCATCGAGTTTATCGGTCATTCATCTTATCTGTTATAGTTCTGTGTTTATCTGTTCGATATCGACCGGCCTCATTGACCGATACTTGTTCGACCGATACTTGCTTTGACCGGTACTTTGTTCAAACGACAATCAGAGGTCGACCGGTAAATTGCTTGACCGGTGCCCTCTCTTGACCGGTACCTTGATACGCCCGAGATCGCTTTGGCGACCGGTAAGTTGTTGACCGATAGTCCATTTGACCGGTACTCAGCGATCGGTACATTTCCTTGACCGGTATATTGGTTGACCGATACTCTTTGTGGACCGGTACCCCGTTGATCGGTACCCTTTGTTGACTGATACCCTTTATTGACCGGTACCCTTGTCGACCGGACTTCTGTCCGAGCGGACCTCTGTTCGACCGGGACCCTGCTCGACCGGGTCCCTGCTCGACCGGGTCCTTGCTCGACCGGGTCCTTGTCCTTCTTATTATAAATATTGTTTTTTGATCACCCTGCTTGTCTCACGATCTTTACAGTGATATTTAAGTTAAAAGAGTTAAGATGAATTCAAGAGACGCTTTAGCTATCGGTTCAGATCAAAAACCCCCGGTGCTCTATCGGGGAGAATACCCTCAGTGGCATGATCGCTTCATGAACCTTATTGAAGCGAAATCTAACTACGAGGAAATACTCAAGTGTCTGCAAGAGGGCCCGCAACCCTGGCCAATGAAAGTCGTGCCTGGAAACCGAGATGAAGGTCGACCAGAACGTCGTGTTCGGAAAACTCTCGGTGAGTTTCTCCCTCTAGAAAAGAGCATGTTTGAGGCTGAAAACCATGCAAAGTCGTATCTTCTACAAATTCTAACCAACGACATCTATGCCTGCATCAATAGTTACAAGGAGACTGCGAAAGGTATGTGGGACCAGATTGAGAAGAAGATGATGGGTAGCAGAATAAATGCTCATCTGAAGGTGATAAATTGCATCACCAGATATGATGGCTTCAAAGCTAGAAAAGGCGAGACGCTCACGGAAACCTATGAACGGTTCAACCTGCTTCTGAATGATCTGCATAAAAACAAAATCACGAAGACGAACACCGAGAACAACATCAAGTTCATGAACAATCTTCAGCCAGAGTGGAAGACGTTCGTCTCTCATATCCGTCATACGTAAGTCATGAAGAAGATTACACTACCTGAACTATATGAAATGCTTCTCCAAGATGAAGAGGAAGTTCTTGAGTTGATGGGAAATCAAAAAGCAGATGAAAAGCCGGTGGTTGATCCGTTAGCGCTTGTCTCCGATAAAAGAGGTAAATCTGTCAGCCACTCGTCTGAAAAGGAGCCAGTGAAAAGTGATTCTGAACCCGAAGAACCTGACAGTGACTCGGATCCAGAATACACTCAGATTAAAGAAGCAGTGTTGTTCTTGACTCAAGCGTTCCAGAAGAGGAAGTTCTTCAACAAGTCTTCAAACAAGCATAGATACTCCACTACTCCTCTCAATCGCAGTGATAATAAAGAGAAGTATGAAGGGAAGAGAAGTGTTGAAGAAGGTAAGAAGTCTGAGAAGAGACATGAAGAGAAGCCAAAAGAGGAGTCGATCAAATGATATAACTGTGGTCGGTTAGGTCACTTTGCCAAAGACTGCCGCAAGCCTGTCGTGCGCAACTCCGATTACTACAAAGCCAAGTTGCTGCTGGCCAAAGAAAAGGAAGCAGGTAAGGCTCTCATGACTGAAGATGACTACTGGCTGCAAGTATCTGATGAAGAAAATGATGATGCTGAAGCACACCTGTGTTTCATGGGTAAGCATTCAACACCGTCTGACACTGATGATGATGATCATAATTCTCCATGTCAGGTATGTGCTCCTTACCAAGAAGCTTTAATTGATCAGATGCAAATTACTATGCAAAAATTAGACTCTTACAAGCTAACCATAAAAGAAAATGAACAACACATCTCATCTCTAGAAAAACGTGTGTCTGCACATTCCGAATATAGAGAAAAACAAAGCATAGATATTGCTAGCAACCTGTGCATAATTTCAAATCTAAAAGAAGAGTGTGAGAGTTGTTCAAAAGCATCAAAATAGCTAAAGACCAAAGTAGATGATCTTACCTATGAGCTACGTATGTCCGAAAATGAGAAAATAGATATTGTGACTCAAGCGTGGCATACAAAAATGAAAGTAAAGGTTATCTAATCAATTAAAGGATCTTGAACGAAACTTTATAAAATTGGTCAATCTCATCAAACGCTTAATCTAATTGCACCAAAAGAACCCAAGTATGCGGATTCGGGCATCGGTTACGATAACCCCTATTACCTGAAAAAGGCCTTATCCAAAGTTCCTACGTTATATGCATTCAAATTTCTTGGCATAGACAAGACCTATCCAGAGTACAAAATCAATTGGACCAAGCCACTTGATGATGAGGAAATGGAAGAGGATAATTTGCGAAGGGAGAACTTTACTAAAATGAAACTTCCTTTTGTTTATGATTCATTGAATGCATCTTACAACGAAGAAAAACTGTCAAATGACTATTTCAGAAGCTACACTCAAGCTAAACTTGATGCTAAACCTGTTCAAACAGAGGAGGAACCTCTGGACCATAAAGTTTACGTTCCACCCCTGATTTTAGAAAAGAAAATTGTTCAGCTAGAAGAGTCATTTGAACAGGAGAGGAACATTTTTCAAAAGGAAAAACAAGAGCTTTTATCCCAAATTGAGTGTCTCAATTCCGATAAAAAGGAAACGGTGTCGGAGGAGGAAAAGGAATACTTTCAGACAGAAATAAAGAAGCTAAATTCACAACTGAATGCTTTGGAAGCAGATCGGATGAAAGAGCGATTTCACAAGGCTGAGCCTCAAGCTAAGCCTACAATTCTCCAAGTTGAGAAAATTCATCTGTCTGAAAATTCCTATCCATCCTCGGACACATCTTCCTGTAAAGCCTTTTTGAGTGACTCGTCACCAAATCTTTCTCACAAAGGAAAAGAGCCTCAAGTTTTAGAAACGGATCATTGTTCTGATTTTAAAAATGCTTCCGCCTATGATCCGCTTAAAGAAACGAACTCTTCCGATGTCCTAAATTCATCAAGTGATAAGGCTCCTTCTGATGAGGAACTGGAATTTTCAGCATTCGTGAATTCTGAGGTGTGCCTGGATAGTCAATTGTACCAATTTGATTTTAATCCTTCTCTACCAAGTCACGTTAATTTTTTAACTTCTTCGTGAGAGCCTCCGGTAAAATTTTATAAGGGTGAATTTTCCATATCTGCCCCACAAAACTCTTATGTGAAAAATTCTTCAAATTCTAAATCCAAAAAGCGTTCATAGAAGAAAAAAAGACCGGTCGCTCTAAAAAGCAACAATTATCAAAATTCAAATCTTCTAACTATGGGTTTAACGGTATTTCAGATACTTTTGGTCGACGCAAAGAAGTTAAATTTGCGTGGGTAGCTAAGAAGTCTAAGGAAAGCACGGCGATGACATAATTAGTTAATCCAACTTTAAATTCTAGGAAAAACAATAACAGTCATGGTGTTTTTGTTCTAAACCTTTGGTTGAATGTAATGAATTTTTACCCGTAAAAGTTTATTCAATTCCGCAATTACTTCAACTGTCTCATGATTGTCTTTGTTGCTCCTACTGTGGATTGAATGCTTTTGTTGATCGTCGTTTTGCATCTGATTGGTTTGGTTCTTATCATGTGTCTAATTCTCATTCTAATTTTGATGTTCCCCGCCATAGAAACAGACCCAAGTCTAAACAGGCATCCAAGTCGGGTGTTAAATCTAACCCCAAAGGACCCATTTACGAATGGGTGCCTAAAAAGCATTAACTTGTTTTGCAGGAAGGTCATGTGTGGTATTTAGATTCAGGCTGCTCCAAGCACATGACCGAAAGAAGGGAGCTTCTCACAAACTTCACCGAGAAGTTTTGTGGAAATGTGCGTTTTGGGAATGATCATTATTCACCCATCATGGGTTATGGTGATATCGTTAAGGATAGTCTCACGATCGAGAAAGTGTCCTACGTCGAAGGTCTTGGTCACAACTTGTTCAGCATCGGTCAATTCTGCGATAAGAATCTAGAGGTCACTTTCAAATCAAAGAGGTGCAGCGTTCGGACTGAAGATGGAAAAGAAATTATTGTTGGAATGCGTCGCACAAATCTATACACGATTGATCTCTCGTCTCTGAAAGCAGATAAGGAAGTGTGGTTGATGTCTAAAGCCTCAGCCGAACAAAACTAGTTATGGCATCGTAGACTCTCGCACCTGAACTTCAAGACTATCAATAAGTTGGTGCTCGGTGGACACGTGAACGGAATGCCAGATCTTAAGTTCGAAAAAGATCACTTGTGTGCCGCTTGTGAAATGGGCAAGATGAAGAAGGCTTCTCACAAGCCTAAAGCCACTCCTAGTACTTCTCGTTCCCTCGAACTCATTCATATGGACTTGTGTGGACTAATGCGCATTTAGAGTATCAATCACAAGAAGTATGTCCTAGTGATGGTTGATGACTTTTCTCGCTACACGTGGGTTAGATTCCTTCGTACAAAGGATGAAACCCCCGAACTGATAATCACTCTCTTGAAGAGTGTTCAAGTCAGTCTCAACCAATCAGTTCAGACTATTGGAATGGATAACGACACAGAGTTCAAGAATCAAGTGCTCTCTAGTTATCTGACATCAGTGGGTATTACTCATACTTTCTCAGCTGCTCGTACTCCTCAGCAAAACGGGGTAGTAGAGCGCCGTAATCAAACTCTTGTCGAAGCCGCGTGCACGATGTTATCCCAGTCAAAGCTCCCGCTTTATTTATGGGCCGAAGTAGTTGCTACCACATGCTACACTCAAAACCGAGCTATCATCAACAAGCGGTTCAACAAAACTCCATACGAGATCATCAACAAATGCATCCCAAACATCAACTATTTCCATGTATTCGGGTGTACGTTCTTCGTACTGAATGACAAGGACGATCTCGGCAAATTCAGCCCCAAAGCGGACGAAGGAGTGTTCATCGGCTATTCACAGCAAACCAAAGCCTATAGAGTCTACAACAAACGGACAAAGACCGTCGTTGAGAGTGTAAATGTGACTTTTGATGAGGCCGTTGATATGGCTTCTGAACACCTCAGTTCAGAACCCGCTTTAACTGGTGTGTTAGCTTCTGGACAATTACGTTCAGAATCTACACAAACTCCAGTAAATTCAGATCAAGCGTCTACGCCGAGAGCACATCTTTCTGATTTGGATTTACTTTTTTAGCATTTTTATAATGATTATTTTCCTTCTACGTCTAATGCTATATCTTGTAACAGGAATGATGCTCAAGCAACAGAAGTGACACAAGTTACTGGTCCATCCGACTCAGGTGAGCCAACCTCGCCTGATGTTTCCCCCCTCATATCATTGAATCAACATCTCCAAGCTCGAGTGATCCCCCGCCGATCTCTCAAGTTCCTACTGAAGTACCGACAACAGTTGGAACTCCTGAACCGACCCCTGCTGACGGTGCTACCAAAGTTCCCTCTCTGGCAATCCCGGATACTGTCATCGCTTCATCACCCGCTGAGTCGTCCTCGGCTTCACGCCGGACTCCATCCCCGGAGCATCTACCTCACAGGCCGTCATCCCTCGAAGCAGTTCAGGATCTACCCCCAGGTGGTTATGTGGATTCCGATACCTCCCAACAGACATGTCATCCTCTTCCACACGCCACCAAGTGGACTCGAGCTCATCCCCTACATCAGATCATCGGTGATCCCAATTCACCTGTTCAGACTAGATCCACCACCACGAATGACTGTTTATTCTCTTAGTTCCTCAGCCGTATCGAACCTACAACCGTCTCCGAGGCATTGAATGATCCGGACTGGGTGATAGCTATGCAAGAGGAACTCAACCAATTTGAGAGCCTCAAAGTGTGGCGACTTGTTCCCCGAACAAAGAATAAGACGGTGATTTGAACAAAATGGATTTTCAAGAACAAGAAGGACGAAAATGGAATCATAGTCCGGAACAAAGCACGTCTGGTAGCTAAAGGATATCGCCAGCAAGAAGGTATAGATTACGATGAGAATTTTTCACCGGTTGCCCGCATTGAAGCGATTCTCATGTTCCTTCCCTACACCGCTCACAAGAAATTCATCGTATTTCAAATGGATGTCAAATCCGCGTTTCTGAACGGCGTTCTCAAGCAAGAAGTTTATGTCTCACAACCTGATGGCTTCGTGAGTCCTGAAAACCCTAATCACGTCTACTTTCTTGAAAAGGCCTTATACGGTCTCAAGCAAGCGCCACGAGCCTGGTTTGATGCACTCTCATCCTTCTTAGTTAAATCTGGTTTTTCCAAAGGTAAGATCGATACCACACTATTTATTAAAAAGGAAAAGCGCGATATTATTCTTGTCCAGATCTATGTCGATTACATAATCTTTGGCTCCACAAACCCCAAGTACTGTCAGAACTTCTCAGCCCTCATGAGTAAATATTTTCAAATGAGCATGATGGGGCAAATGAATTTTTTCCTAGGTCTTCAAGTTAAACAATTAGCAACAGGAATTTTTATTAATCAATCTAAGTACATCTCGGATATTGTTCGGAAATACCAGATGGAAAAATCCTCACCTATGAAAATCCCCATGTCTACCAGTATCAAGCTACACTCCGATCCTGACGGAAAGGATGTGGATGATACAACTTATAGAAGAATGATAGGTTCTCTGATGTACTTGACGGCTAGTCGGCTTGACATTATGTTCTCGACTTTCTTGTGTGCAAGATTTCAGTCAAAACCCAAAGAGTCTCACTTAGCTGCAGTTAAGCGTATTTTTCGTTATTTAAAATGTACTGTTGATCTTGGTTTGTGGTACCCGAAAGAGACGGGTTTTGAGCTGACCGCTTATTCAGACGTTGACCATGCTTGAAATAAGCTGGATCGGAAAAGCACATGTCCATTTCTTGGGCAATCGTCTTGTCAGGTGGGCTTCGAAGAAGCAAAATTGCGTGTCCACCTCTACCGCCGAGGTAGAGTATGTAGCAGCCGCCAGTTGCTGCTCGCAAGTCATTTGGATGCGCACCCAGCTGAAAGACTATGGCTTTCAGTATTCGAAGATCCCCATTTACTGTGACTCGAAGAGCGCAATTGCAATATCCAGCAATCCCGTCCAACACGCGAAGACGAAGCACATTGATGTGCGCTATCATTTCATAAAAGACCATGTGGAAAGAGGTATCATCGAACTTTACATTGTTAATACAGAACATCAGATAGCAGACCTGTTTACCAAAGCCTTGGACGAAAAAAGTTTTAATTATCCAGTGTCTAATCTAGGTATGCTGAATCTGAAAGTTTGACGTTTCTACAGACCTGTACGAGTCTTATTCAATAACAAATGACTGTGACTTAATGCCCCAGTGACTCGTCTCTGGATGCTCATATCTACACTAATTGGTTTTTTTCATTTTACTCGTTAAGTTCTGTGCAATTTTCAAACTTCTGTATTACTAAATTAGATTTCGTTAGTTTCTATTTTTCTCGTGTGTTTTTCTTTTTCTTTGTGGTGTTTCGTTTTCCTTTGCAGGTCATTAGGTTGCTAACTGAAAGAGTATGTCGTCTGTGGTATATTTTTGAAGCTGTTCATGTGTTCAGGGGGAGCACTATCACAAGATGTTTGGTAAGGTTCACTAGTCCTCCGTTCGAGGGGGAGGAGGTAAGTTTCTCTCTCGGTATTCGTCAAGGGGGAGAGATATTCGTTTCTGAGCGTAAGTGATTCCCAATTTGAGGGGGACCCGGATAAATTTTTTTTTGATTTTTCCCGGGCATTGGTTCCATTCAGTTTTTATTTTTTCTTTATTAAAAGCTTCTTAGTTTAGATTTGTTTTCACTTTAATTTTTACTTTAGATTTTTTAATTTATCTTCCTTTAATGAAATTTTTTTTTTGAATATTGGACCGACCCATATCAGGAACCGGCCCCACCCTTGCCCAACACGATACCCGACCCAGCACGCGACCGAGGGTTTAAACCTCCCCGATCTCGTTCTTTTTCCCTCTTTCTCTCAAAAGCTTTCTCTCTCTCTAAATCTATCTCTCTCTCAAATTGCTCTCTCGGTCTCGAATATCGCTCTCGCCTCTCTCGATTTCTCTCTCGCTTCTTTCATCGATCGAAACCAGGTATGCTTCTCGTATCTCTCTCGATGTTCTACGGGGTGAATCGACTCTGGCCGATGGTTTCTCATCCACCCCGGTCGACCTAACGGCGACCCCATCGACTCCGGTCGATTTAGGGATTGTTTGCTTTGTAACCATCGCCGCCGACGAAGCTTTCGCCATCGACTTTGGTCGAGGTTCGATTTAGGGGTTTCTTTTAGGGTTTCAATTGGTTGTTTTGGGATTTAATGGTCTTTCATCGAATCTGTTTATGGTCTGTGTGTTGAATCTGGGTTTGTGTTTATACCGGTCGACCGGACCGATAGCTACCGATCGACCGGACCGATAACTACCGATCGATGATCCCGGTCAATAAGGAGACCCCGGTTGCCTCTCTGTATGTGGATCCGGTCGGTTCATGCCGATACCGGTCGATACTTGTTATCGGTCGATGGTTATATCGGTCGGTGTCTATACCGGTCGGTGCCTATACCCGTCGGTGGTGTCCATATCGGTGGATGACCCCAATCGATGGCCTACCGGTCGACCCTACCAGTCGATGCACCCTACCGGTCGATGCACCCTACCGGTCCGTTTGGTGTTATTCGGTGTGTTGATGGATTTTCTTTTGTGTTTCATAGTTTATATATTTTCACTTGCTTGAGAGTATATTTGAGTTTCTGCAAGCTTAAAATGGTTTACAATTGGTGTGATGAGAGACTTGGTTCTTAACCCTGGTTCCCGGACTAGGGTTTGCCAAACCTTGGTTATGGTTTTTGAACCATTGACCAAATAACTCAAAAATATCATGTTTCTGAAAGTACCTACAGACTAACATGTCTATTCTTAACAGGTACAATGGCGCAAAATCCAAACCAGGCGATTGACCCCTTAGCTAATGCCGAACTGATTACTGAGGATCAGTTCCTTAAACTCACGCCCAACAACTTCCATCTCGATATCACCCAACCTGCAGTCCAATATCAGGTGATGTTCGAGATACTCATTGGGCATCCTCTCTCCTATGCACTCACTGAGACTGCTGAAGTACCCCACCTATACCTGCAGCAGTTCTGGCGTTCACTAACACCTCTGGAGGCCGACGATGGCTTCCAGTTGGAGGGCCGGATTGACAACACGCCCGTTCTACTCACCCGCGATCTGTTCCGCCAGTTTCTCCAATTGCCGACCGCCACTTCATTTCCGGGGAGAAACAATTATGACCCAATCGTATCGGATACAACTCTCTGCTCCGACATCCAGTCCCTAGGCTACAGATCGAATCTACGCCTTCCATCAGGATTCAACAGGAAGAACCTCACCACTATATGGTACACGCTCTTCACGTACCTAAATCGGTGCCTCTCGGCTATCAAGAAAGGCCTCGATCAATCGAGTATCAACATTGTTGGGAACTGAAGAATTCATCAAGTATGTGAAGAATTCATCAAGTATGGTTAATGCTGCTAGTTCAAAGTTACTACTGCTAGAAGACTTAAAGGTTAATACTGCTGAGTGTTACTACTGATAGTACAATTAATACTGCTAGTCAAAGTTAGTGCTGCTTGAACAAAGTTAGTACTGCTTAGCTAGTTAGTACTGCTAGTGGTTAGTGCTGCTTGGTAGTTAATGCTGCTAGAAGAAATTTAATGCTGCTGAAGATTAATACTGCTTATATGATGAAGATTCGCATGAAAGGATATACATGGAAGCTTAGAGATATACATGGAAGATATACTGAAGATATGTTTATTTTTTGGTAATTATCTTTTTGTTTAGTATATGTATAGAAGATACAGAATAGCTTTAGAAGAGATTAATCAATTCATTCTAAGTGTTCGTTCTAGAGAGAAAAACAACCTCAAGGCATAGATCCTAATTCTAGAGAAGTAGAATTCGTATTGGTGAGCCTGTTCATCAATATTGAGGTTGAGTGTGTAATCTTGTAACTTCAAAGCATTCAATAGAAGTTTACAGTTTGTTCTTCATATTTACTGTGTTGATTTCATTAAATATCAAAGTGTTATTCCGCAAACTTCTTTGATATTGTTTCTGAGAATTATTTCTTGTTGAGAATTTGATCCTGACAAGTGGTATCAGAGCTAAACTCTCTCAGAAACATCTATTCATCATGGAAAATCTTACAGAATCAAGCAGTACTTTGGTCTCTAAGGTTCCAATGCTCAAACCCAGTGAGTTTGACATGTGGAAGATCAGAATCAGACAATATATTCTTCTCACTGACTACTCAATGTGGGATATCATTGAGAATGGTCCTTCTGAAGCTGGAAGGATTGGAGCAGATGGGAAAAGACCTCCACCAAAGACAGATGGTGAGAGGAAGATCAGACAGACAGAGATGAAGGCCTTGAGCACTCTGCTCTTGGCCATCCCCAATGAATATCAGAATCAATTTTGCAACTGCACTGATGCTCAGATTCTCTGGAATGCTCTAGAGAAAAGATTTGCTGGAACTAAAAGCATCAAAAGAAATCAAAGAGATGTTCTAAAGCAGCAGTATGAGAACTTCACTTCCTCAAAGAATGAGTCTATGACTCAAACTTTTGATAGGTTCAACAAACTCATAGGTGAACTGGCTACTGTAGGAGTAAAGATGGAACAAGATGATATCAACAGAAAGTTCCTCAGATCTCTTGGGGATGAATGGACTATGTACACTGTCTCATATAGACAGAGTGACAATCTGGAAGAGAAAGAACTTGATGATCTATACAATGATCTAAGAGTTTTTGAAACTGAGGTAGAAACCAAGAAGAAGCCCTCTGGTTATATCCACAATGCTGCACTTCTCTCAGCATCCACTGATACTACTGCCAACCCTGAAGCAGTTAGTACTGCCAGTGGAGTAAGTTCAGAAAAAGGCACTGAAACTATCTTTGAAGCCTTTTTGTCCAGTCATAGCAGCAATCCTTTGATTAATGATGATCTGGATCAAATTCACCCTGATGACCTGGAGGAGATGGATATTAAATGGCAGATGGCCATGTTATCAATGAGGGTGAAGAAGTTCATTAAAAGAACAGGAAGGAATAACTTCTCTCAAAGAAGAGAAGATGGAGCTGGTTTTGACAAGACCAAGGTGGAATGTTATAAGTGTCACTTGAAAGGACACTTTGCTAGAGAATGCAGGAGTGCTGTTCCAAGCAACAACCACCAACAAGCTCAGAATGGAGGCTACAATCAAAACAAGAATCCTGCTCAAGCCCTTGTTTCTCAACAAGGAATGGGATTTGACTGGAGTGATCAAGCTGAGGAAGCCATTCAGAATCAAGCTCTAATGGCAGAAGTGTCTGATCTTCCCTCTGAGGTAATTTCTAATCTTTGTACTAAATCTTGCATTGACACTGTCACAAGATACAGGGATCACAATCAGAGTATGTGTGATGACCTCAAAAGATTAGAAAAGGACAGAAGAGAGTATGTGGTGATAGTAGAGAGATTTGAAGAGCAAATCAAAGGCTTTCAAGCCAATGAACTTCAACACTCTTATGACACAAACTATTGGAAGTGGGAAAAGAATGAGTTAGAGACCAAACTGTCTAAATCCTTAGAAGAGAGTGATAGGCTGAAAGAGGAACTGTCTAAAGTTAAACTTGACATAGAAAAGTTTGCATATGCTTCAAAAGCAATGGATTCTCTTCTAAAGGCTCAGATTCATGACAAGATGAAGCCTGGTATTGGATACAACAATACACCTCCTCCTTACAATAATAATTATATCCCTCCTACTTCAGACTTGTTAGAAACCAAGGAGAAAAAGGACTTATCTGAGAAAGCCTTTAAGATAGATCCTTTGGATGAAGTAGTAATTAAGGATTTAACTGAGAAAGAAGCCAGTGAGTATAGGGATAATGATGTGAGTAAAAAGATACCATTAGAAAACAATATTATCACCAATGAGGGATGTGGAAAAATCTGGGTCAAGTCCAAGGAGATAGAGCAGACAAAAGGAAAGGATAACAAGGTCCATTACAAACAAACCACAGTTGTGAATCCTGGATCTTGTAAACATTGTGATTGCAGTAAAGCCAAGAGCCTAAATTCTGGTTTAAAAAGAGGAAATCAAAGAAACTGGAATAATCAATGGGCTCAGAAACAAGGAGTTGATCTGAATAAAATCAATAGACCAAAACCTTGTTTCATATGTGGCAAGTTAAATCATTTGGCTAAGTATTGTTACTTTAACCCTATTAACCAACAGATGAACTTTCAAAGATTTGTGCAAAAACCTGTTGGTTATAGGAAGGCTGGAAAGAAACATGTGATAAAGAAACATGATGAAAGGAAAGGCCCCATGAAGAAAAAGATTTTAAAAGAAAGTGTCAAAATGTGGGTGCCTAGAAGCACTGAAATTGTTAGTTCTGATGACAGGGTTAGAAGCACTAAAATTGTTAGTACTGCTAACATGGTTACTACTGCTACCTGTGTTAGTACTGCTGAAAATATTAATGCTGCTAATACTGTTAGTACCTCTTCAAAGGTTAATACTGCCAACACAATTACTGCTGCTAACAAAGTTACTACTGCTAACAAGGTTAGTACTGCTAAGCATGCAAGTGCTGCTAAGGCAGTTAGTACTTCTAAAACCAGTACTGATTCTAGCAAAAATATTTCCAAGCCTATTATTGTAACAAAGTACTCCAAGAATGAGGAGTTAAAGTTCAAAAATCTTGTCAAGAAAGAATGCAAGTATTTTGATGAGAAAGGGGTACCCAAGACCACTTTGGCTTGGGTTCCTATTTCATACTAACTGATCTATCTTATGTGCAGGGCAACCAACAGCTCAAGGGAAAGAGCATATGGCATGTTGATAGTGGTTGCTCTAGGCACATGACAGGCAACATGTCATGCCTTCAGGATTTCAAGCATATCAATGGAGGACATGTTGCATTTGGAGATAATCTTACTGGTGGTAAGATAAGTGGAAAAGGTAATGTCACCAAAGGTAAGATGACATTTGAGGATGTCTACTATGTTCATCAATTAAAGTACAACCTGTTAAGTGTATCACAGGTTTGTGACAAACAACATAGTATAGTATTTACAAATACTGAGTGTATGATCCTTGCTCCAGGGTTCAAGGTAGTTGATGAAAGCATGATACTACTTAGAACTCCAAGGAAGGACAATGTTTACTATCTAGATATGGACAATGTTGATAGTGATTCATCTCTAAATTGTCTTGTTTCAAAAGCTTCTGTAGATGAATCCTCTCTTTGGCACAGAAGGATGTGTCACATGAATTTCAAGACTATGAACAAACTTGTTAAAAACAACCTTGTAAGAGGTTTACCTTCAAAAGTCTTTTCATGTGATGATCATTGTGTTGCTTGTCTTAAAGGCAAACAGCACAAAACTTCTCATAAGACCAAAGAGTTAAATTCTGTTTCTTCTTGTCTCCAGTTACTGCATATGGATCTGTTTGGTCCTACAAATGTTATGAGTATAGGCAAGAAATCTTACTGCTTGGTTATTGTTGATGATTACTCCAGATTTACTTGGGTATATTTTCTAAGGACTAAGGATGAGACAAGTGGACTTATCAAATCCTTTATTCTAAGAATTGAAAACCAAACTAATCAAAGAGTAAAAGTCATTAGATCAGACAATGGAACTGAGTTTAAAAATCATGATCTAAACACCTTTTGTGAAGAGAAAGGTATTGAGAGGCAATATAGTGCTCCTAGGACTCCTCAACAGAATGGTATTGCTGAAAGGAGAAATAGGACACTAATAGAGGCTGCTAGATCTCTGTTGGCTGATTCAAAATTGCCAATTACCTTCTGGGCTGAAGCAGTTAATACTGCTTGTTATGTCCAAAATAGAGTTCTAGTGGTCAAGCAAAAGAACATGACCCCATATGAGCTTTTAAATAAAAGAAAACCTTTCATTGGTTTCTTCAAACCTTTTGGGTGTCCTTGTACAATTCTCAATACCAAATCTCACTTAGGTAAGTTTGATAGCAAAGCAGATGATGGATTTCTTGTTGGATATTCATCTCAGAGTAAGGCCTACAGAGTGTTTAACTCATCTTCTAGAATAATTGAAGAAAGTGACAATGTCAAATGCAATGAGAACACACCAAATCCTGTTGGGTCTGGACCTCAGTGGCTATTTGACATTGATTCACTAACTAATTCTTTTGGTTTCAGTAGTGATGATTATACAGGAACAGGAAGTGGAGGATCAGGGATCACACAAGTCTCAGAAAGTATATATAAATCTGTGATATTTCCCTTACCCACAGTGAATTCTGTTGAAGACTGTGAAAAGGAATCATCTACTGGACCAAGTCAGAGTGAAGAAGAAACTAGAGATGAGGAGACTCAAGAAATTAAAGAATCAGAAGTGGCATCTGAAAACACTTCAGTTGAGTTGCATGAATCTAATCTAGAGGCTGGACTGAATGAAGAACCTAGTCATAACACCAGAGTTCAAAAGAATCATCCTCCACAGCTGGTAATAGGAGATATCTCTTCTCCTATGATGACTAGACATCAAAGCAGGCTTCAAGAAATGCAAGATCAACAGCATACAGTGCTTTCTTGTTTTCTATCCCAGCTTGAGCCTAAAAAGGCACATGATGCTATGAAAGAATCTAGCTGGATAGAAGCAATGCAAGAAGAACTGTTACAGTTCAAGCTACAAGATGTATGGGATCTAGTAGACCTTCCTAAAGGTCACAGAGCAATTGGCACAAAGTGGATTTTCAGAAACAAGAGAGATGAAAGAGGTATTGTCATAAGGAACAAAGCAAGGCTGGTGGCTCAAGGATATACTCAAGAAGAGGGTATAGATTATGAAGAAGTTTTTGCACCTGTGGCTAGGATAGAAGCAATCAGACTATTCCTAGCCTATGCTTCTTACATGAACTTCAAAGTCTATCAAATGGATGTAAAAAGTGCTTTTCTCTATGGCTCAATTGAAGAAGAGGTATATGTCTGTCAACCACCAGGGTTTGAAAACCCAAGCTATCCAGACAGGGTATACAAATTGAAGAAAGCACTTTATGGGCTACATCAAGCTCCAAGAGCATGGTATGACACTCTGTCATCCTATCTCTTGGAAAATGGCTTTGAAAGAGGAGTCATTGATAAGACTCTATTCATCAAGAGAAAGAAGAAGGATATCTTGCTGGTCCAAATCTATGTTGATGACATTATCTTTGGATCTACAAGAGACAACATGTGCAAGGAGTTTGAGGATCTAATGCATCAAAGGTTCAAAATGAGTTCCATGGGGGAACTTACTTTCTTCCTTGGACTCCAAGTTCAACAGAAGTCAGATGGCATCTTCATCTGTCAATCCAAGTATGTGCAGGTCATTCTAACCAAGTTTGGTTTCTCAGAGTCAAAACCTGCCAGCACACCTATGGAAACACACAAGCAGATAACAGCAGATCTTGAGGGGGAGGATATGGATGTGCATCATTATAGATCCATGATTGGCTCTCTCATGTATCTCACAGCATCAAGGCCAGATATAATGTTTCCAGTCTGTGTATGTGCAAGATTCCAAGTTAGGCCAAAGCAATCTCACTTTCAAGCTGTTAAGAGGATATTCAGATATCTCAAAGGGCAACCCAGATTGGGACTTTGGTATCCTCATGACTCACCCTTTGACCTAATAGCATACTCAGACAGTGATCTAGGTGGGGCAAACTTGGACAGAAAATCTACTTCTGGAGGATGTCAGTTTTTGGGTGCAAGACTAGTCTCATGGCAGTGCAAGAAACAAACCACAGTATCCACATCTACAACAGAGGCAGAGTACATAGCAGCTGCAAGTTGCTGTTCTCAAGTCTTATGGATTCAGAATCAAATGTTGGATTATGGGGTAACCTTTCTACACACTCCAATTTTTATTGACAACAGCAGTGCTATTAGCATTGTTAATAATCCAGTCAAGCACTCAAAGACAAAGCACATTGAAATCAGGTATCACTTCATAAGAGACTGTAATGAAAAGAAACTTATTCAAGTTGTCAAAGTTCACACTGATAATCAGTTTGCTGATCTATTTACTAAAGCCTTTGATGTGGGTAGATTCACTTTCTTGGTAACTAGTGTGGGAATGATCAACTCTGAATAAGCCCCTTCTCAAAAAGTGGTTCTATACCTGTATATTATTTCTTCTTGGTGTTACTAATCTTCTTTTTCAGGATATGTATAGCAGTACTCAGTGTTTAGCAAGTTTAAAGGAGTTAGTAGTTAATACTGCTAGTTAGTTAATACTGCTAGTAGTTAATACTGCTAGTTAGTTAATACTGCTAGTAGTTAATACTGCTAGTTAGTTAATACTGCTAGTTAGTTAATACTGCTAGTTAGTTAATACTGCTAGTTAGTTAATACTGCTAGTTAGTTAATACTGCTAGTTAGTAAATACTGCTAGTAGTAAATACTGCTAGTAGTTAATACTGCTAGTAGTTAATACTGCTAGTAGTTAATACTGCTTTCAGTTAATACTGCTTTCAGTTAATACTGCTAGTAGTTAGTACTGCTAGTGGTTAATACTGCTAGTAGTTAATACTGCTCTAGGTTAATACTGCTTATGTTCCGAATACTATAAATACTCTTTGCCCGCCTAAAAGTTCATAACGACTCTTTGCATACTGTTCACTTGCGCTCTAAACCCTTTCTCTCTC
Organism: Arctium minus; assembly: GCA_954870635.1. NCBI lineage: Eukaryota > Viridiplantae > Streptophyta > Magnoliopsida > Asterales > Asteraceae > Arctium > Arctium minus. Next base: position 112,016,172 of record OX941080.1, on the reverse strand, counting down.
AAGTTCGAAGTTTTCAGGCAAGCTTTTCACTAAAATCAATGGCATCAATGGCATTCATCGATGAACACAATGAGATCGCGATGCTACAAAAGCCAAAGCAAGCTGCAGGATTTCATCAAATTGTGGATTTCCTCAAGTCAAGCCATATTGCTCATGCTCTTACTATATCACCTACAATCTATATTGAGCATCAAAGGCAGTTCTGGGCTAATGCCACCATTGTTGCTGAGAATGGTGTGCAAATGATCAAGACAAGGATCTGTGAAAATCCACTAACAGTTACTGAAGAGGTTATTCGCATCAGTCTACGTCTAGACGATGCCTCTGGTATAACTTCTATCCCAAACGATGAACTGTTTTCCAATCTTACAAGAATGGGGTATGGAGGCCCATTGGGTGTTTTCAAATTCTCTAAAGCCAAATTTTCACCCCAATGGCGTTTCTTTGTCCATACTCTTATGCACTGTATCTCCAAAAAGACTACTGGATGGAGTGAGTTCAGCAGCACTATTGCTTATGCTTTGGTGTGCTTGGCCACTGCCAGAAAGTATAACTTTTCTAAAATGATTTTCAGTGATCTTGTCTCAAACATGTGAAACAAAAAGAGCTTCTTTATGTACCCCAGGTTTGTTCAAGAAGTTATTACTCATGAATTGACGGATATACCTCAACCTGTTGGGGTATATGTACCTAAACCCCCTAAAGGCAAGGTTTTCTCAAATATGAGAAGATCTGCTGGGGACTCTGAAGGAGTTGACACCCCATTGTTCTCTACAATGATGGTGGGGTTCCAAACCAATGAAGGTATGGCAGCAGGGTCAAGGCCCCCATTAGACCAACCCACTGCTAGCCAATCCTAACCTTCCCTCTCAAAATCTATTCCCCAGTCTCTTCTTGAAAAACCAACCTCTCCTATCACCCAAACTTACAAGAGGAAACAGGTAAAGAAGGCTCCATCCCTTCTTGTACCATTATCCCCCAAGCCTTTAAGCCCTCTATTGGAGCATTCTCCAGTAGAGAATATTCAAAGGGAATCCACAAGGGTGTCTCCCAACCCAAAGGAGGTGCTCTCTGAGGAGGAGGTAGAGCATATGGGTGATGAGGCTGCCACTACTTCTGCTAGCACAGAGGAGGAAAGTGGTAACATAAATAAGACCTCCCCCATGGCAACTTTGAATGAGCAATCATTCGAAGGTCCCTGGTGCCAAGAAACCACAGGGGTGGATAGTGCTTCTGCTAGGCAGAAGACTTCCACTACTAAAAGATCCAATGATCCTTCAAAGGAGGGTAACACTTCTGGAGAGGGTGAGGACAGATATACGTACTATGAATTGATGGAAACAATGGGGAACATCAATCAAGATGTTCTCAAACAAGGCAAAGAAATTGAAGAAATGAAGCTAGTCATTCTGTCACAACAAGTACAGATTGCTAAGCTGAAGAAGATGGTGATTAGTCTGGTACAAAGGAAGAAGAGAAAGCAATTCCAACTAAGGATAAGGAAATCTGAGAATGATGCTCCCAAAAAGGGGGAGATCAACATGGAAGAAGCCACAAGAGAGGGGAGCCTGATGGAGAGAAATTTGATGTTGAGGGGGAGCAGGAAGCAGAAACAGAAAGAGATTCAGTGCCAAAAGAAACACAAGAAGCAGCAGAAACGGTTACTACTGCTGACATTAATAAAGCAGCAGAAACTGTGAAAGAAGTTTTAACAGATCTTGAGATTGCAGAAACCTTACTTAAAGCCAAGAATGATACTCCCAAGGTCACTTCAAAGACCAAAGGAGTAATCATCAAAGATCAAGGTGAAGTGATCAAGAAAGATAACAGTAAGAAGGCAATGGATAAAGACAAAGGAAAAGCAAAGATGGTGGAATCTGATCAACCAATCAAAAAGCAAAGGTTGGTTGAATCAGATGAAGCCCTAGCTAGAAAGATGCAAGATGACATTGAGGAGGAAGAAAGAGTTCAGATGGAAAAGGACAGGGAGATGGCAAAAGCCCTAGCTGCTGAACTGAATGAAGCTTATCAACTGAGTCTGGCAACTGAAATTGCACAGAAGAAAGCTGCAACTATGAAGAAATCAGTGGTAGTAAAAGCAGCTACAAAGAAGAGAAAACCCTCAAAGACATTCCTAGGTACCCAAGAGAGAAACAAGATGATTATATTTCTCAAAGGTGCTGTAGGAGTCAAAAAGGAGATGTTCTCCAAAATGTCTTTTGAGAAGATTAAAGAGCTGTATGATTCAGAGATGTTAAAGCTACAGGGAAATGAAACTGCTAGGGTGGAGATGGAGAAGAGGATGAAAGAAAGTAATGACTTTAATTGTCAAAAGCCATTTCCAGATGAGCAAGAAACACCCCCTAAGAAAGAGGCCACTCTGGGAGAAAGTCTAAAGACTTTAAAGAGAACAAAGATGATGGCTAGAAGAAAGTCAATCAAGAAGCCTAGAATAGATGAAGGAGAGGCTGAGAAGGTTGCTGAAGAAGAAGAGGCACCTGAGTCATCTAAACAGAAAGAGCCAGCAAAAACAGATGATGTAAATTTATATATGGTAGTGATGGACAAAGTGCCTGAACCAATTTCAGCAGAACCTGTAGGAGTTAAGCCTCCTGAGGTCATTCACTGGGATACATCGATAGTGGATGGAAAGGAATACATAAGGCTGAAAAGAAAGGATGAAAAGTATGAAGTGTTCAACACATGGGCAAAAATTGTCAGAACATGCTCTAGGTCAGATCTTGAAGAGATGTTTGAGATAGGAATGAAGCTGTATGCAGATATACTGAAGACTCCAGAGATTTCAATTACAAAACTGGTATTGGAGTATCTGTGTATGATGTTCAAGCCTGATGAAGTAGAGCATGTGATCAAGAATGTGTTCAAGTCAGTCAACAGTTGGACTCTATATGAAATTAGTGGAGTATATACAGTGACTTTGGATTTAAATCACACTGAATACTTCCTAGTGGATAGAGTGTACAATCATCGCAGATTGAAACTTCATGCCATGCTGAAGAAAAAGTTAAGATGTGTTCCAGATTCAGAAATGGCTAAATACTTGATTCAAAGAACAAACAATCAGAGTTTGGGATTGGATGCAAACACTGGAATGTAGAGCATTATGAAGTTTTGGGAGCATCTTGAAAAGAATCTCGAAGATTAATTCTGAAGAACTTGACTTCTTGTCCTAAACGTCAAGTTAGGGTGAGATTGTTGGGAACTGAAGAATTCATCAAGTATGTGAAGAATTCATCAAGTATGGTTAATGCTGCTAGTTCAAAGTTACTACTGCTAGAAGACTTAAAGGTTAATACTGCTGAGTGTTACTACTGCTAGTACAATTAATATTGCTAGTCAAAGTTAGTGCTGCTTGAACAAAGTTAGTACTGCTTAGCTAGTTAGTACTGCTAGTGGTTAGTGCTGCTTGGTAGTTAATGCTGCTAGAAGAAATTTAATGTTGCTGAAGATTAATACTGCTTATATGATGAAGATTCGCATGAAAGGATATACATGGAAGCTTAGAGATATACATGGAAGATATACTGAAGATATGTTTATTTTTTTGTAATTATCTTTTTGTTTAGTATATGTATAGAAGATACAGAATAGCTTTAGAAGAGATTAATCAATTCATTCTAAGTGTTAGTTCTAGAGAGAAAAACAACCTCAAGGCATAGATCCTAATTCTAGAGAAGTAGAATTCGTATTGGTGAGCCTGTTCATCAATATTGAGGTTGAGTGTGTAATCTTGTAACTTCAAAGCATTCAATACAAGTTTACAGTTTGTTCTTCATATTTACTGTGTTGATTTCATTAAATATCAAAGTGTTATTCCGCAAACTTCTTTGATATTGTTTCTGAGAATTATTTCTTGTTGAGAATTCGATCCTGACAAACATCCTTCGCTTATTCCATGCCGTGGCATTCCATCGCCATGCCGACTACGCCGACTTCTTCTAGTTCGAATTAGTACAGAAAGTAAGAGACAACGCTACAAAAAGACGGAACTTCATTCCGTTCATGCGTTTTCTACAAATTATCATCCGCAACTTCATGGTCATTAATCCAACCATTGCGCACCGATCTTCGCACCCAACTTGTCCACAAAACCCGACTCATAAAATCCCGACCCGTCCTGATCCAGAAGGTATAGTCGCAAGACTTATTCCAGACGGGTTACTGGCCTACGCTCGTCCTACGACGCTGAGTGTAATAGTATATAGGCACACACACAACCTACCAGCTCCCATGGAACATCCAGAACCGAAAGGATCTGCCCAGGGAGCAAGACCTGAGTGACGTGAGGGTCCACGTCCAAGTACGAGAGGCGGTAGCGTCCGGAGGGTTGGGGCTCCCGGACAGGGTGTAATGAGCGAAAATATTGTGAGGGGAATTGGAGTGGGCAGCGCCATTCGACTAAGCCAGACCAATACTTCTCAACGATAACCTACACCGCCACGAAAAACCTCTCCGATGGTGGAAGAGGACACCGCTACTGAAACTACTAACGTTCAGTCCTCTTCGGTCACCGAGTCTGAGGAGCAAACAGCTACATCCGGCACTCAGTCGGAAACTGCCACCAAAGCATCGACATCAAGTGATGAGTCTTCTGACTCTGATGGTGACAATTATGAGCCCTCATCTGGAGAGACAAGGAGAGCGAAGGGAGTTATAGTCGAAAAATATATTGTGAGCAGAGAGAGGGAAAGCAGGAGTAAATTCAATATTGAGCGTACATCTGCTACCCAGTCTCATGTGTTTGAGACAGGGTATTCAAGGATCCGTCGTGGACCTAGCGACGCAAATGCACACACCCCCTCGCCACTCCAACATCTCTCAACAGATGGTGGTTTCAAGTTCTCATGAAGATTTAACACAAACGCTACTGGTCTCTCGCTTGGAGAGTTCCGGTATTGAAACAAGAGAACAGCCGCCCCTGTTCTCGACTTCTTTGGGTGCATAGAGTCTAGAGCCCTTTGATGTTATATCTTCTATTCCTAGGACACAAATACCCTTCTCGGCTACTGTTGGAGGCCTTAGTGGCCCGGCCGGAACATCCATAGTAAATCCAACTTCTGTTGGTTTACGAGGATTGGGTGGAAGTCCTACCACAACTATCATCTCGCCAGCTGTGAACGTAGGCGGTGCGACTTCTACAGTAGTCACCACAACTGGAAGTCTAAGTGACCCAGGAGTTACTCACCCCGAGTTCGTCTGAAGGGAATTTTTGGACGATGCCCTAAAGACCGTCCGCTCTATTATGAGAGATTACCTTATTCTTGAAGAAAATGTTCAGAGAACTGTTTTTGAATCCAGTTCCATGATCACTTCTTATTGAACGAACAGTGAGATTAGTTAGCACTTCCATCTTTTTAACAAAAGATATTAGTTCTTCTGGAGTATCGCTTGCATCAAGTAAAGAGTGTACTTATCTGACAAATAGTGTACTTATCTGACAAATAGAAGCATGCTTGAACAGTGCCTTACCTAAAAGGTTAGATCAAGACATGCTTGAAAAATGACCTATTCTAGAAGTAAATCTTATCACTAGGTGCCATGTCATTTGTTCTTCTTTGTCATGAAATTCAGAGTGTACATCTTCAGAGCTCTGAAATAGGATCTATGACGAGGAGCTCTCTGATGTCTTTCCGTGAGACTGTCTCTGAACTGACTTTAGAGTCAGACTTGCTTTCTCCAGACTGACTCTGAACTGACTTCAGAGACAGACTTGCTTTCTTCAGACTGACTCTGAACTGACTTCAGAGACATACTTGCTTTCTCCAGTCTGAATTTGAACTGACTTCAGAGACAAACTTGCTTTCTTCAGATTGACTCTGAACTGACTTCAGAGACATACTTGCTTTCTCTAGACTAACTCTGAACTGACTTCAGAGACAGACTTGCTTTCTTCACTGATGTCCCTTGAAAGTCTTTAGATAAAGACTGAGTTATTTTAAATACTTTCATTGGTTCAGATTTGGGGCTAACCATCTCCCCCTAAGTACTGAAAATAATTAAAGAGACAGAGAATATTTAAACTAGAAAGCGAAGAGGAGAAAGTTATCCTCTGTAAATATTATTCTCATAATAATTTGGAATTACAAAAGAGAATAATATTCAAAAATTAATCAGAACCTATCACTAGAACATATCCTACGAAACTTCATGATGAGCTCTCTTAAGTTAATCATTGAGCCAATTTCCAAGTCTAGTTTTATATGCCTTTCAAGGTTTCATCAGAATACTTTTCTACTTGCGAAGCTAGAAAGATTTTCTTCTCTTGGTTCACTCTGTAGATGAAACCCAGAGGTTCTTCAATGATTGATCTAGTCTTCTGTTTGTCTAGGTGTTCGATGGTTTCCACTGGTTCAGTCACTCCGAGCTTTTCTTCACCCAAGTTCAGAGTAATCTGAAAGTCACGTTTGGCTTTGTGTTTGATATAAGCTTCTATTACCCGTCTTACTTCAACCATGCTCATTCTTATCTCCCTTTTCCTGAATCACATCTCGCAGAGCAATAGGCATATAGATGAGTGAGATCATACGGATTTAGATTTACGAGATCATTATCATTGAACTCGTAACTCTTCTGATCTGATCGAGTCACCACATAATGCCTATATATGATTTTGTTGAAGGCGAATGTTTTTTCAGTGATTTTCTCAACTTTAATTATGGGAGCATCGTTGAGAACCGCCATTCTTGGTGATGTCTTTGCATGTATGAATCTTTGTTCGTAGTCTGGCATATCCTCTCTGATTCTTGGATTCAGAGGGATTACTTGAGTGTCTCCCATATTTAACTCGCAATAGATATGCCAAAAGTGATCTTCTATCGATGCTTCAGGAGTGGATTCTAAGAATGTGGGAGCATGAGTGAATACCTTGGCTGGTAAACCCATGCTTGTCTTCTTAACAAGATTCTCTTGAGGAGCCTGTTCATCAACAACCATGGTTTCTTTGTCCTTGGGCTGTGACTGAGTTATCTTTGAAGGCTGTTCAGAGATATATCCATCTATCTCTGGTGATTTTCTTAATTCATAAGCTGTTGAGGTATAATGAGGTTGAGCGTGTTTGAAAACATACTCTTCAACATCAATTACTTCGATCTGATCTCCAACAGCTTCTTCCGCTCTGTCAGAATCTGAGTTCTGTTCTTTCTCAGACTATGAGTCAAAGGCATCTCTCATCACCATTGGTTGTCTTTTGGGTGATGAGAATGCATCTTCAGAGGACGTAGAGAAGTCTACAAGTTGTTCGTTTTCTTCCTCTTCCAGAGCTCCAATTTTCTCTGGAGTTGCATCGGTAACTAGAGTGATTGGAACACCTGGTGTTGATGATGCGAAAAGTATTACCGGTGTTGTGTATGTTTGCAAAGTTTGGTTGTCATCAGAAGAGGTGGTGTTCCTCTCTGGTTCCTTCTCTTGAACTGGTGCAGAGGGAGCAGCTTTAGAGGTGTGTTTGGTTGTATCTCTGATCTCCCTATCGTGTGATTAAGAGGCCTCATCATCATCTGAGTCCTCAGAATCATTAAATCTGGCTTTCTTCGTTGCTTCGCTACAAGTCCCACCAGAAAACTTGTGTTTGTATTTGGGAGAGTCTGGTTCAGCGATTCCTTTTCCTTTGGGGTCAAGAAGAGCCTTCTGAATGGATTCAATTGCTTCTGAAGCCGCGATTCTGATTTCAGAACCTGGTCCTCTGATTTATAGTGATGAAGTTCCAGAGTAGCTTTGACCTGTTTCTGAGCAATAGTAGAGATCTTGGAAGAACATGTTAGCATTCTGCTCATGATTGCGGATTTGAATGAGGCCAGATCACTTTTGGTGATTAGGTCTTCAGTAGTCCGGGGTGGTGGTTGTGGTGTTGCTGATGGTGCGTTGACTGATGGTACAGAGGCTTGAATTGTTGTTTAGATGAGGTCAGAGATAGAGGCCATTTGTTCTGTTGAGAGTGAAGATGATCTGGTGGCTACTACCTCGTCCCTTAGTTCTTGCAAAGCCTTCTGAACATCAATGGTTGTATTTGCTTGATTTTTTAGAGCAGCATTCTGAGCTTTAAGAGCGGCTACTTCCAGGGATGATTCAGCCTTCTGTTTGAACAGTTTTTGTTCCAACTCTTGGATTCTGTTTGATGAGTCCAAAAGTTGGGTCTTCAGAGTGGAAACCTCTGCTCTGAGGTTGGTGTTTTCAGAGCGAAGAGCAGAGGTCTCTGAACCGTCAATTCGCTGAAAGTTATGCTCTTTCATGGAGCCTCTAACTTCACCACAGAATCTCTAGAACTCAGATTTTGTGAGAAGTTCAGAGAGGGGTACATTGGTTACAACACATGTAGCCAATTTTTCCTCGAGTTCAGAGGAGCCTTCGTTCAGAGCTGTTTTGATGTTATCTCTGGAAGGACTTCCACTCAATCCTTGATGTTCCGGAGAATCATCTCTGAGTGTTCTATTCTCAACCAAATCCTCCTCCTCAGATTCAGAGGACTGGAAGTGAATGTGGGAGTTGAGCTTGCGATCCAGGCAAGTCAATCCTTGTTCTTATAGGTCAAGCCATTGTCCCTGATTTGGACAGCTTCTTCTAGATATCCTGAAGGGTGAGAGATGAGTCACAGAGGCACCATCATGTGTAGGAATTGCTAATGTACTCTGAGGCAACTGAGTACTGAATGTATTGGCTAAGTCCTGTGAAGAGGACTTAACCAGAAATTGAGTTTCCTCAGTTATGTGAACTTCAGAGGTAGAAAAAGGTACCTTTGAAGTGGTTTGCTGGATTGGTTTCGAGGTGTGCACCTCTAATTCAATAACCATTACCTCTGGATCAGGTAGGTTAGATTGTGTGGTTGCACTGGGAGATGGGGTTGGTGTCCTAAAATATATGTGCCTCGGGGGTTCTCTTTGTGTGGAAGGAGAAGAACTCTCAGGTTCCTCTAAGTCCGTAAAATACTTGCTCTCTTCTCACTGTGAATCTTTAGAGCTAGTCCCTGAAAATTCATCCTCACTTTCCTCAGAGCTAGTAGAGCTATCCTCTTCACTAGCAGAAGAGGTGTCTTCCATAACTCCCTCATTGACAGTCCGTTCAAGTGCTCAGTCATCTCTCTCAACTTCGGTTTCTCTAGAAAAAGTACCCTCTGGTTCACTCTTGTGAGAGCTCTGAACTTCAGGTTCCTCAGATCCCTCTGAAGCCGATTTGCTCTTACTTTCCATTCCAGGTTCAGGACCTAAGTGTGTTGGGGTTCCCAGAACTGGTTCTAGTCCTTGGGAAACACTGAGATAAGAAGCTAAGGCTAAAGATTGAGGATTTATCTGATTCATCATGTGGTGAGGGATCCGCCTTGCTTCTGGATAGCCTTCAGAGAGAATCGTTGGTTTGAAGCTATTCATTATGTAGAAAGGAGTTTTGGGTTGTTAAGTGGCGATCAAAATAAGAAGCTTCTCGATCGCCGCATGGATGATTAGAGACAGAAATCTAGGGAATGTTATTGAAGGAACTTTGGATGATTGGGTCGTTTGTTCAGGGTCCTTTGACAAGCATTTGTTCTTCTTCTCTATGGATGTCATAATCATATCAAAAATTAAGTCGGCCATGTCCAAGTTGAGATTGAAGAATAGGGCATACATGATTGACAGAATTTCGGGTGTTGCTTGATCCATGCTTCCCAGTTTGTAGGTAAGAGTGCGGTTTAATACAGAGAACATGAAGTTCCAGATTGGTGGTAGATGTTGTCGTCGGAAGTTACTCAATCTGGTGATTTCAGTGTTGTAACCTAGCATTCGAATGAACTGGATGAGGGTTTCAGAAGTTGGGCGTTTTTCAAAACGCGTGATTTGAAGTTCCTCAATTGTTAGGAGTGGGAGAACTTCTCGTAGAACAGTAGGAGTGATGAGTATCTGACATTTTACGACTTGAGATATGTCGAACTCGCCGATTCTTCCGTTATGTGCATCGCTGTAGTGACTTGAAGAATACCATTCTTGAACAAACGAGAGTGGACATTCATTGGTAAAAGCAGTTAGGGCTTGAGTCAGTTCACAGTTGGAGAAGAACTCGCAGATTACTCCGTATTGTTCCTCAAACTTGGGAGAATCAAGCTGAATCATGTGATTGTTGTCTTTGATTGGAAAACGATACAGTCTTGAAAATTCGCCAGATTTGGGAAAAAGCTTGCACCATTCATTTGAAGACGCCATTTTTGAGTTGAAGTGAAGAAGATGAAATTCAAATTCTATTTGGAGAGAGAGAGAGATAGTGCTCGAGAGTAATTTGTAAAAATGAATATCCGGATATAAAATTGGTTTTGTATCCAAATTTAGAAAAAGACACTTGAGTGCATAAGGTGAAACGACAGTGATTTAATCCTTTTGAAAAAGCCGTTTGACCTTTCATTTATCCCTCTTGTGACACGTGGCCTTGAAAATTGTTGTACCTACTTGTGTAGGTTCCAAGAAAATAGGAATGGGGCGCCATTTTTCAATATCAAATTGAATAACTTCTTTTTGCTGACTAGACAAACATTTCGCCTTGAGAAGTAATTTAAGATATCACTTGTAATAAAAAGGTTCAGATGATCTAAAATTTTAATTTCAAATGATATCAAAAATTGCTAATTAATTAAAAAGTTCTTGTTTGAGGAATGACTGGTCTGAAAGTTGTTGACTCCCCCTTGACAGATGATTAGTGAGACAAAAAAGTGATTATCCTCAATTTTAGAGACTCTGAGATAAAATTCAGAGATTCTGAGATAAAATTCAGAGACTCTGAGATGACAGTTGAAAAGTTCTTTTCCCCCCTGATAAAAGAACAACTTTTTATTTTTTTCCCCTTGTCTTGTGTTTAGAGAACATTCAGAGACTGATATTGAAATATGCTACTCGGTCCAGAGGCTCTGATAATTTGATCAGAGACTCTGAGTTTCTTCCTTGTTAGGTAGACATATTCAACATTCCTAACTTGCTAATTAAAAATTGAACCTCCGTTCATCTAAAGCTTTTGTGAAAATATCAGCAAGTTGGAGATCAGTTGGTACAAAATACATTTCTATTGTTCCCCTTTCAACATGATCTTTTATGAAATGATACCTTACATCAATGTGCTTTGTCTTTGAATGTTGTACTGGATTGGCAGAGATGGCTATGGCACTTTTGGAATCACAGAGAAATGGTATTCTTTCAGATTGTTGGCCATAATCTCTGAGCTGAGTTTTCATCCATATTACTTGAGAACAACAACTAGCAGCAGCAACATATTCTGCCTCTGCAGTTGAAGTTGAAACACAGTTTTGTTTCTTAGATGACCAACTTACCAGCTTATTGCACAATAACTGACAGCACCTAGAGGTACTTTTTCTGTCAAGCTTGCAACCTGGATGATTTGCATCAGTGTAAACTGTTAGATCAAAACTAGAAAGTTTTGGATACCAGAGGCCTAATGAGGGTGACCCTCTCAGGTATCTGAAAATTCTTTTGACAGCTGATAAATGAGATTCTTTTGGATTTGCTTGATATCTAGCACAAAGACATGTGGCAAACATTATGTCAGGCCTACTTGCAGTTAAGTATAATAGTGAACCTATCATGCCTCTGTAGGTTTTTATATCCACATATTGTCCTGAAAGATTAGAGTCAAGTTTGACTCCGGTGGCTAGAGACGTTTTCATAGAAGTTGAATCATTGAGTTTGTATTTTTTTTAAATTTCAGAGACATATTTAGTTTGACTTATGAAAGTACCTTCTGAAGTTTGTTTTACTTGTAAGCCCAAAAAGAAGGTTAATTCTCCCATGAGGCTCATCTCAAATTCACTCTTCATCAACTCTGAAAACTTGTCAAAATACTTTTGATTTGTAGAGCCAAATATAATGTCATCAACATAAATTTGTACTAATAGCATCTCATTTTTGTACCTTTTGATGAATAATGTTGTATCAATTGTGCCTTTGTCAAATCCATTTTTAATCAGAAAAGTGGACAGAGTTGCATACCAAGATCTTGGAGCTTGTTTAAGTCCATACAGAGCCTTATCCAAATAATAAACATGATTAGGAAACTCTGTACTTTCAAATCCAGGTGGTTGCTGGACATAAACTTCTTCATTTAATTTACCATGTACAAAAGGCAGATTTAACATCCATTTGATAAACTTTGAATCCTTTGTGTGCAACATAGGCTAAGAAGATTCTGATTGCTTCTAGCCTAGCTACAGGTGCAAAGGTTTCATCATAATCAATACCTTCTTCTTGGCAATATCCTTTAGCAACCAACCTGGCTTTGTTCCTGATTATTATTCCATCCTCATCCTTTTTGTTTCTGAAAACCCATTTTGTTCCAATTGCAAATTTTCCTTTGGGAAGGGGAACTAGGGTCCAGACTTTGTTTCTTACAAACTCTTGAAGTTCATCCTGCATTGCAAAAATCCAATGAGGATCTTCAAGAGCTTCTTTTACCTTCTTTGGTTCAATAATGTTCAAAAAGTTTACGTAGAAGCATTCATTGATTGTGGCAGATCTTGTTTTAACTCCTTCTGATGAGGATCCAATGATTTGATCAATTGGATGATCTTTTGTCCATCTTGAGATTGGAGCAAAAATTTGGGGTGGAGTTTGAGCTTCAGAGATGAAAGTTGGTGACATCTTTGTTGTGTTGTTCAGAGGCTCTGAAGTTGGTTCCCGAGATGGTGAAGCAGATTCTTGAATTTCTTCACAATTTGTTTCTGGAGTTACTTCAGACACTCCATGATCATCCTCTTTTTGATCTTCAGCTTCTTCTGATTCACTTTGCTGATCTGCATTTGGTGAAGCAGAAGGTGTTAATTCAGAGGGTCCAGAAAGGGTTGTACTTGTTTCTTGAGGTCCTTCTGAATTCTCTTTTGGTCTATCTCTAAAGATAACTTCTGGGTTATCTTCATCAAATAAATCTTCAAATATTATGTTTAATTCAGAGATAGGTGTTGAGAATCTTTCTTGTTGTTCAGAGCTTTTATTGTCATCAAAAGTGATATTGATGCTCTCTTGGATGGTCCTTGTTCTAAGATTGAACACTCTCAAAGATTTTGAGGATAATGAATATCCAATGAATTTGCCCTCATCAGCTTTCTTGTTAAACTTTCCAAGAGATTTGGTATCGTTCAGAATGTAACACCTGCATCCAAAAACATGAAAATATTTAACATTAGGTTTCCTATTGTTAATGAGTTCATAGGATGTTTTCTGAAATATTTTGACAATTGTAACTCTATTCTGAGTAAAGCAGGTTGTTGCCACTGCTTCTGCCCAAAAATTTGTTGAAAGATCAGATCCAGCAAGCATTGTTCTTGCAGCTTCAACAAGTGTTCTGTTCTTCCTTTCAACTACTCCATTTTGCTGAGGGGTTCTTGTTGCAGAAAAGTTAGTAGTAATGCCTTCGTCTGATAGATATGAATTGATTTTGGCATTTTTGAACTGTGTTCCATTATCACTTCTTAGTTTCTGAACTTTGCTGCTAAATAGAACCTGTAATCTTTTCAACAATCTTATCAAAATTTCAGGTACATCAGATTTGGCTCTGATGAATTCTATCCATGTGAATCTGGAAAATTCATCAATCAGAACCAGAATGTATTTCTTACCTGCTAGACTCTGTACAAAAATAGGACCACAGAGGTCCACATGAAGCATGTACAGAGGTCTAGGACAGTTGTTTTCACTTTTGGTTTTATGGGAAGATCTTTTCATTTTTCCCATTTCACAAGCAGAACAAAGATGATCTTTGTTAAACTTCAGAGATGGTAATCCTTGAACCAAATTAAGTTTAACTAACTTATCAAGTGAGGGAAAGTTTAGATGTGAAAACTTTTTATGCAAGAGCCAGACTTCCTCACTATTCAGAGATACAAGACAAAGTTTCTCTGAATCAGTGTCTTTGATTTTGGTAAAATTCATCCTGTAGAGGTTACCTTTTCTGTCTGCTCTGAGTAGTTCTTGACATGATTCTGAGTGAAGAAGTGAACAATATTTTCTTTGAAATTTCACATCAAAACCATGATCACAATGTTGACTTATGCTGATCAGATTGTGTTTTAATCCATCCACATAAGCAACCTTTAATACTAAAACATTTCCACTTGGTAACTCACCATATCCTTTAATATGTCCTTGCACATTGTCTCTAAAAGTAACTGCTCCTCCAGATTTTGCTTTGAATGAGGACAACAGTTCCTTATCTCCAGTCATATGCCTTGAACATCCAGAATCTAAGTACCAGATTGGCATTGACTGATTCTGCAAGACATATTATTGTTTCTTAGGTATCCATCTCATTATGGGTCCTTTTATGCTAGACTTTGGTGGATATGTGTGACCTTTTGGCATCTCATCTTTTGATGTCTTTCCTTTACTTGTCTTCTTTTGAAAATTTGTCTCTGAGATATTTTTCAGAGATTGATTCAAAAGACAATGTGATCCTCTGAAATGATTTTTCAGTTTTATCAAGAGATGAATGCAGTTGCAATTAATAGAACAAGAAGAAGTAGGAGCAAAGTTTTTCTTTTTATTAAAAGCATTTGTTACATTTTGACTTCTGTTGAAACTAGAACTAGGAATATTACATGTATCCCTAACTACTTCTTTCCTTTTTTCTTGAAAGACAGTCTTCTTTTCAAGTTGGTTTTTATTGATCAAAAACATCTTCTTTTCTTTGCTGCTTACTGCACAAACAGGATCAATATGGTTAATTTTTGCCCATTTGCCTTTTTGTTCAGGTGAGAGTTTTATTGTTTTATAGGTGTAAGATTCAGAAGTGTTTGTTTTATTCTTTGCCTTTTCTTGTAACTCTTTTTCAAGTTCCAGAGACGTTTTTGCTTGTAAACACATATTTGCAAAATCAGGACTTATTGGTATTCTGGTTTTGGTTTTCAAAATTGAAATTGGAACATTCAAAATACCAGAGCCAACAGTTTCTATTTTTTTGTGAATTACATTCCCTGGTTTACAAAAAATCTGTTCATCAATCTCTTGATCAGATTCTAAATCAGAGTCAAGAAAGTATCTCTTAGTTTTAATAGAGATAGATACCTCTATTGGTTTTTTAATTTCTTTTGATCTAGAGACTTTAATGATCCGTTTCATGCTTTCTTTTCTTTTTAAGTCCTCCATGACATTTTCTTTCCATATCTTTTTAACATCATCTTCAAATGTAGTTCTGATGTTTTCATCTGACTTTGGTGAATACAGAGGGGCATCCGGATTAAGTGAACTCTGAGATTCATTTTCAGAAGTACTTGGTTCAGATGTCTCTGATTCATTTGAGATGAAAGCATCAAATCTGAAAATTTCTTTGGGATCATTGCTTTGAGGTTTTGTGAAGAGTACCTCTGAAAATTTCTCCTTTTATCTGTAACACAGACTTTTGAAAGTTTTTTACTTCAGAGTATGTAGTATTTTTGAAATTCAAAGCTCTTGTTTTTTATCCCTCTGATGTTTTCATTCTTTTGAAATTATTCAGAGATGTACCTTCAAAGCTTTGGATCTTTCCCATACGGAAAGTGGAAGAAAGTGAAGTTTTCTCCAATCCAGTGAATGAATTCAACTCATTGAATCCCAGCCCTTGAGAGTCCATTTGAGTTTTTATTTTGTCGAAAACACCTTGTGCATTAACATAGCCTTTGATTCGAAGATTTTTTCTTTCTAGAGATTGATGTAGGATTTCTCTTTCCTTTTGAAAAAATTTGGTTAAGGCAATAGAATTGAGCCTTTCATACTCAGATTTCTTTACTTCTTCTTCTTTTCCTTTTAAAACTTTCTCAATTTTACTTATTTCTTCTGAAAATGATTTTTCTTTTTGCTTGTGAGTTTCTTCAAGTTTGGTTTTTTCAAGAAAAATTTCTTTCTCTTCTGATTCCAGAAGATTCTTTTCTCTTTTGAAAAAAATGAGCTCTTTTGTCACTTGCTCTCTTTTCTTTTCTTCTTCAAGAAACTTTCGCTCTAGATCTTGAAGTTCATTAATTAGTTTAAAAGCATCTATTTCAGGATCACTGTCAGAGGTGTAAAGAGAGTTTACCTTTTTAGAGTTGTCTTCTGATGCTCCATCAGTTTGATTTCCATTTGAAAAAGCCATACCACAGAGATTGGTAGGCTCTTCCTCGCCGTCGCTTGTTGAGTCTGATAGCCAGTCTTCCATTTCTCCTACAAGAACTTTTTCTTTTTCTTTTACGTTGTACTTGTATTTGTTCTTGTAGTAATCTTGATCTTTTACAAGTTTTCCTCTGCAGTTTGTAGAGAAATGGCCTAGTTTTCCACATCTGAAACATCTTCCATCATTTTGATTTGTTGGAAGAGTGGCAGTACTTGTCTCTGGCTTCTGTTCTTGAGGTTTGAAGTATCTCTGTGGCTGTGGATACCTTGGTTGAAATGGTTGTTGAGGTCTTGATTGTTGTGTTGCATCATTATTGTTGAAGTTTGTACCCTTTTCATCACTATATGGAGTGAATCTGGGTTCTTGTTGAAATCTGACACCATCTTGTTGAAATCTTCTTTCAGGATTTCTTCTTTCTTCATTCTCTCTCCTTCCTTCAAATACTTTCTTGCCAAATTTCTTGTTAAATTGATGAGTGATTAATGCAAGAGATTTGGCGAAGGCATTGATTTCATCTTCTGAGTCTGAATCTGTATTATTTTCTTCTGCCATTAAGACCTTTTTGGATCTTCTTTTTGTTTCCAAACCTTTTTGTGACTTTTCCCAATTGTTTTCATTCGATATTTGTTTTGAGACAAGTGCAAGGGGTCCACCTAAAGACGTTTTTTATTTTTGCTTCATAACTTCCTTTTCATGTGCAACAAGAGTACCATAAATGTCAGTTAATGACCATGACTCAAGATCTTGATTGGCTTGTATAGACATGGACAGTTGTGACCATTCTTCATTTAAGTTTTTCAAGAAAAGAACGTTGTTTTCCTCTTCTGTTCTTATCACTCCAAACTTTTTGCATTTGTTGATAAGAATGTTGAATCTTGAGTAAGTTTGGTGTAATATTTCTTCTGGTAGAGCATGAAAATCATGATATTCATTGATGCATAGATTTCTTCTATTTTTCTGGGTTTGTAGGCCTCCTTCAAGTTGATTTAACAACTGATCCCATATCTCTTTTGCAGTTTTACAAGAATCAAGTTCTTGAAATATATCATTGGGAATGGCCATTATAAGTAATCTAACAACTTTTGAGTCATTATCCATCATATTAGTTTCTTCATCAGTGAAGTTTGTGGTTTTCTTTTCATAATATGCAGGTATTTCAGCAGTATCTGCTGTTGCAGGAACTCTTGGTACCAAAACCATTGGAATGTGAGGTCCAACGTTCACTGATCTAAAAAGATCCCTGTCCATACCTTCTAAGAAATTTACCATCCTTATCTTCCATTAGGGATATTCATCCTTTAAAAGTGTAGGAGGTTTTGTTAATGAACCAGCTGTATAAATGGCACTTATGCTTGAGTTTGCCATTTTTGAAGAAAAAGATGAAGATTTGAAGAACTGATGCTTTTTGTATTGAACAGTGATTTACTATCAAATCTTGAGCATATGGTGTTCTTTAATAAACCAGGTTTATATGAACATGCACAGATATTGAAGTTAGAATCAATGAGATGTAAATCTATCCGAGTATGCAGATGCAATCTTTCTTTGTTTAGAAAACGAAGGAGGCTTTGATACCAATTGTTGGATCCCAGATTTAATCTCACAACAATGATATAAACAATAAGAGTAATAACAGAGGAAGCAATATAGTTTAATATTAAAGGAGATTCGAATATCACAGTTCATAAAGCAGATAATAGATAAACAAGATATTCCTTGAATAAAATATTCAACTTATGTTGGGAACTGAAGAAAAGTTTAAGTGTTTAATGCTGCTAGTACAGAATTACTACTGCCAGAGGAATTCAAGTTTAATACTGCTAAGTATTACTGCTTCTAGTAGAATTAATGCTGCTAGTCAAAGTTAGTGTTGCTTGAACAAAGTTAGTACTGCTTAGCTAGTTAGTACTGCTAGAGGTTAGTACTGCTTAGTAGTTAATGCTGCCAAATTTGAGTTAATACTTCCAAGGTGATTAGTGTTGCTTATGAGATGGAGATTCGAATTACAAGAATGACAGCTGGATAGATTGAAGATATTCATGGAAGATATTCTGAAGATATTTTATTAATTGTAATTATCTTTTGTTCAGTATATGTATAGAATTGTTTTAGAATAGTTGAAATAATAGTTCATTCTAAGTTTTTCTTTTTAGAGAGAGAATCAACCTCAAGGCATAGTCCCTAATTCTAGAGAAGTAGAATTCGTCTTGAAAGAATCTGTTCTTCAAGATTGAGGTTGTGTGTGTAATCTTGTGATTTAAAGCATTCAATACAAGTTTACAAGTTATTCATCATTTTTACTGTTTGTTTTACTGTTTCATTGAATATCAAAGTGTTATTCCGCAAAATCCTTTGATATTAGTTTCTGAGTATTTATAATCTTGTTGAGAATTCGATCCTGACAAGTGGTATCAGAGCCTGTTCTCTTAGAAACATCTATTCATTCATCATGGAAAACTTTGCAGAATCAAACAGTACTCTTGTTTCTAAGGTCCCAATGCTCAAACCCAGTGAGTTTGACATGTGGAAGATCAGAATCAGGAAATGCATTCTTCTCACATACTACTCAATGTGGGACATCATTGAGAATGGACCTTCTGAAGCAGGAAAGATTGGACCAGATGGGAAAAGACCTCCACCAAAGACAGATGGTGAGAGGAAGATCAGACAGACAGAGATGAAGGCCTTAAGCACTCTGCTCTTGGCCATCCCCAATGAATATCAGCATCAATTTTGCAACTGCACTGATGTTCAGATTCTCTGGAATGCTCTAGAGAAAAGATTTGCAGGAACTAAAAGCATCAAAAGAAATCAAAGGGATGTTCTGAAGCAGCAATATGAGAACTTTACTTTTTCAAAGAATGAGTCTATGACTCAAACTTTTGACAGGTTCAACAAGCTTATTGGTGAACTGGCTACTGTTGGAGTGAAGATGGAGCAAGATGATATCCACAGGAAGTTCCTCAGATCTCTTGGAGATGAATGGACTATGTACACTGTCTCATATAGACAGAGTGACAATCTGGAAGAGAAGGAACTTGATGATCTATATAATGATCTAAGAGTATTTGAAACTGAGGTAGAAGCCAAGAAAAATCCCACTGGATACATTCACAATGCTGCACTTCTATCAGCATCTACTGATACTGCTGCCAACCCTGAAGCAGTTAGTGCTGCCAGTGGAGTGAATTCAGAAAAAGGCACTGAAACTATCTTTGAAGCCTTTTTATCCAGTCACAGCAACAACTCTTTGATTAATGATGATCTGGAACAACTTCACCCTGATGATCTAGAGGAGATGGACATTAAATGGCAGATGGCCATGTTATCTATGAGGGTAAAGAAGTTTATTAAAAGAACTGGGAGGAACAACTTCTCTCAAAGAAGAGAAGATGGAGCTGGTTTTGACAAAACAAAGGTGGAATGTTACAAGTGCCACATGAAGGGACACTTTGCTAAAGAGTGCAGAAGTGGTATGCCAAACAACAACCACCAACAAGCCCAAAATGGTGGTTTCAATCAAAACAAGAACTCTGCTCAAGCCCTTGTTTCTGAACAAGGAATGAGATTTGACTGGAGTGACCAGGCTGAGGAAGCCATTCAGAACCAAGCTCTTATGGCAGAAGTGCCTGATCTCCCTTCTGAGGTAATTTCTAATCTTTGCACTAAATCTTGCATAGACACTATTAAAAGGTACAGGGATCATAACCAAAGCATGTGTGATGGCCTCAAAAGATTAGAAAAGGACAGAAGAGATTATGTGTTGATAGTGGAGAGGTTTGAAGAACAAATCAAAGGCTTTCAAGCCAATGAACTTCAACACTCTTATGACACAAACTACTGGAAGTGGGAAAAGAATGAGTTAGAGACCAAACTGTCTAAGTCCAAAGAAGAGAATGATAGGTTGAAAGAAGAATTAGATAAGGTTAAGCTTGATATAGAATAGTTTTCATACGCTTCAAAAGCAATGGATTCTCTTCTAAAGGCTCAGATTCATGATAAGATGAAGTCTGGTGTTGGATACAACAACACACCCCCCCCCCTTACAACAACAACTATATCTCTCCTACATCAGATCTGTTAGAGACCAAGGAGAAAAAGGACTTGTCTGAGAAAGCTTTTGAGATAGATCCTTTGGATAAGGTAGTTGTTAAGGATATGACTGAGAAAGAAGCCAGTAAGAAGAGGAACAATGAGGGTGGTGGAAGGATCTGGGTCAAGTCTAAAGAGATAGAGAAGACCAAAGGAAAGGGTAACAAGGTCCATTACAAACAGACCACTGTTGTGAATCCTGGCCCTTGTAAACAGTGTGGTTGCAATAAATCTGAGAGCCTAAATTCTGGTATAAAAATAGGTAATCAAAGAAACTGGAATAATCAATGGGCTCAGAAACAAGGAGTTGATCTGAATAAAATAATCAGACCAAAACCTTGTTTCATATGTGGCAAGCTAAATCATTTGGCTAAATATTGTTTCTTTAACCCTATTAATCAACAGATAAACTTTCAAAGATTTGTGCAAAAACCTGTTGGTTATAGGAAGGCTGGAAAGAAACATGTGACTAAGAAGTCTGTTGAAACCAAAGGCCAAACGAAGAAAAAGGTTTTAAAAGAGAGTATTAAAATGTGGGTGCCTAGAAGCACTAAAACTGTTAGAACTGCTACATCAAATAGTACTGCTGACAGGGATAGTGCTGCCAGTAGCAATACTGCTGCTAACAGTGTTAGTACTGCTGAGAATTTTAATGCTTCTAACACTGTTAGTACTTCTTCAAAGGTTACTACTGCTAACACAGTTACTGCTGCTAAAACAGTTAATACTTCTAACAAGGTTAGTACTGCTAAGCATGCAAGTGCTGCTATTGCAGTTAGTTCTTCTAAAAACAGTACTGCTTTTAGCAAATATGCATCCAAACCCATTATTGTAACAAAGTACTCCAGTAATGAGGAGTCAAAGTTTAAAAATCTTGTCAAGATAGAATGTAAATATTTTGATGAGAAAGGGGTACCCAAGACCACTTTGGCTTGGGTTCCTATTTCATACTAACTGATCTATCTTATGTGCAGGGCAACCAACAGCTCAAGGGAAAGAGCATATGGCATGTTGATAGTGGTTGCTCTAGGCACATGACAGGCAACATGTCATGCCTTCAGGATTTCAAGCATATCAATGGAGGACATGTTGCATTTGGAGATAATCTTACTGGTGGTAAGATAAGTGGAAAAGGTAATGTCACCAAAGGTAAGATGACATTTGAGGATGTCTACTATGTTCATCAATTAAAGTACAACCTGTTAAGTGTATCACAGGTTTGTGACAAACAACATAGTATAGTATTTACAAATACTGAGTGTATGATCCTTGCTACAGGGTTCAAGGTAGTTGATGAAAGCATGATACTACTTAGAACTCCAAGAAAGGACAATGTGTATTGTCTAGATATGGACAATGTTTCAAGTGATTCATCCCTGAACTGTCTTGTTTCAAAAGCTTATGTGGATGAATCCTCTCTTTGGCACAGAAGGATGTGTCACATGAATTTCAAGACAATGAATAAACTTGTTAAAAACAATCTTGTAAGAGGTTTACCATCAAATGTCTTTTCATGTGATGATCATTGTGTTGCTTGTCTTAAAGGCAAACAACACAAAACTTCTCATAAGACCAAAGAGTTAAATTCAATTTCTTCTTGCCTCCAGTTATTACATATGGATCTGTTTGGCCCTACAAATGTGATGAGCATAGGGAAGAAATCATACTGCTTAGTTATTGTTGATGATTACTCTAGATTTACTTGGGTATATTTCTAAGGACTAAGGATGAGACAAGTGGACTGATCAAATCCTTTATTCTAAGAATTGAAAACCAGACAAATCAAAAAGTAAAAGTCATTAGGTCTGATAATGGAACTGAATTTAAAAATATTGACCTAAACACCTTTTGTGAAGAAAAAGGAATTGAGAAACAATATAGTGCTCCTAGGACTCTACAACAAAATGGAGTTGCTGAGAGAAGGAATAGGACACTAATAGAGGCTGCTAGATCTCTGTTGGCTGATTCTAAATTGCCAATTACTTTCTGGGCTGAAGCAGTAAATATTGCCTGTTATGTCCAAAACAGAGTACTAGTAGTCAAACCAAAGAACAAGACCCCATATGAGCTTTTAAATAAAAGAAAACCCTTTATTGGATTTTTCAAACCTTTTGGGTGTCCTTGTACAATTCTCAATACCAAATCTCACTTAGGTAAGTTTGATAGCAAGGCAGATGATGGATTTCTTGTTGGTTACTCATCTTAGAGTAAGGCCTACAGAGTTTTTAACTCTTCTTCTAGAATAATTGAAGAAAGTGACAATGTCAAATGCAATGAGAACACACCAAATCCTATTGGGTCTGGTCCTAAGTGGCTATTTGACATTGATTCACTAACTAACTCTTTTGGTTTAAGTAGTAATGAGTATGCAGGTTCAGGAAATGGAGGATCAAGGACTACACAAGTTCAAGAAAGTATATCTCAGTCTGTGATTTTTCCCATACCTAAAGTGAATCCTGTTGAAGGCTGTGAAAAGGAGCCATCTACGGAATCAAATCAGAGTGAAGAAGAAAGGAGAGATGAGGAGACTCAAGAAAATAAAGAACCTGAAGTAGCTGCTGAAATCATCTCAGTTGAGTTGAATGATTCCAATGTAGAGGTGAAACTCAATGAAGAACCTAGTCATCAATCAAGAACACAAAAGAATCATCCTCCTCAGCTGGTAATAGGGGATATCTCTTCTTCTATGATGACTAGACATCAAAGCAGGCTGCAAGATATGCAAGATCAACAACATACAGTGCTTTCTTGTTTTCTATCCCAACTTGAGCCTAAGAAGGCTCATGATGCTATGAAAGAGTCCAGCTGGATAGAAGCTATGCAAGAAGAGCTGCTACAATTCAAGCTGCAAGATGTTTGGGATCTAGTAGACCTTCTAAAGGTCAAAGAGCTATAGGCACAAAATGGGTCTTCAGGAATAAGAGAGATGAAAGAGGGATAGTAATAAAGAACAAAGCAAGATTGGTAGCACAAGGGTATACACAAGAAGAAGGAATAGATTATGAAGAAGTATTTGCACCAGTGGCTAGGATAGAAGCAATGAGATTGTTCCTGGCCTATGCTTCTTACATGAAGTTCAAAGTCCACCAAATGGATGTAAAAAGTGCATTTCTATATGGCTCAATTGAAGAAGAGGTATATGTCTGTCAACCACCAGGGTTTGAAAACTCAAGCTATCCAGACAGAGTATACAAACTGAAGAAAGCACTTTATGGACTGCATCAAGCACCAAGGGCATGGTATGACACTCTGTCATCCTATATTTTGGAAAATGGCTTTGAAAGAGGAGTCATTGATAAGACTCTATTCATCAAGAGAAAGAAGAAGGACATCTTGCTGGTCCAAATCTATGTGGATGATATCATCTTTGGATCCACAAGAGAAAGTATGTGCAGGGAGTTTGAGGAACTAATGCATCAAAGATTCAAAATGAGTTCCATGGGGGAACTTACCTTTTTCCTTGGACTCCAAGTCCAACAGAAGTCATATGGTATTTTTATCAGTCAGTCCAAGTATGTGCAGGACATTCTAACCAAGTTTAGATTCTCAGATTCAAAGCCTGCCAGCTCACCTATGGAGACACACAAGCAGATAACATCAGATCTTGAGGGGGAGGATATGGATGTGCATCACTATAGATCCATGACTGGCTCTCTCATGTACCTTACAACATCTAGGCCAGATATAATGTTTCCAGTCTGTGTGTGTGCAAGATTTCAAGTTAGGCCAAAGCAATTACACTATCAAGCTGTTAAGAGGATATTCAGATATCTCAAAGGGCAACCTAGATTGGGACTTTGGTATCCTCATGACTAATCATTTGACCTACTTGCATACTCAGACAGTGACCTAGGTGGAGCAAACTTGGACAGAAAATCTACTTCTGGAGGATGCTAGTTTTTGGGTGCAAGACTAGTTTCATGGCAGTGGAAGAAACAAACCACAGTGTCCACATCTACAACAGAAGCAGAGTACATAGCAACTGCAAGTTGCTGTTCTCAAGTGTTGTGGATTCAAAATCAAATGCTGGACTATGGGGTAACCTTTCTACACACTCCAATCTTTATTGATAATAGTAGTGCTATTAGCATTGTTAACAATCCTATCAAGCACTCAAAGACAAAGCACATTGAGATCAGGTATCACTTTATAAGAGACTGCAATGAAAAGAAACTTATTCAAGTTGTAAAAGTTCATACTGATAACCAGTTTGCTGATCTATTCACCAAAGCCTTTGATGTAGGTAGATTCACTTTCTTGGTAACAAGTGTGGGAATGATCAAATCTGAATAAGCCCCTTCCTAAAAGTGGTTCACTACCTGTATACAGTTTATTCTTGGTGTTACAAACTTTCTTTCTCAGGAAATGTATAGCAGTACTCAGTTTTTCACACGCTTAAAAGTGTAAGTATGGTTAATACTGCCAGTACAGTATTAATACTGCCAGTGCACAGTTAATACTGCTAGTAGTTAATACTGCTATCAGTTAATACTGCTAGTTAGTTAATACTGCTAGTGGTTAATACTGCTCTCAGTTAATACTGCTAGTTAGTTAATACTGCTAGTGGTTAATACTGCTGTCAGTTAATACTGCTAGTGGTTAATACTGCTCTCAGTTAATACTGCTAGTTAGTTAATACTGCTAGTGGTTAATACTGCTCTCAGTTAATACTGCTAGTGGTTAATACTGCTCTCTGTTAATACTGCTTTCACTATTTTTCTATGGTTAATACTGCTTTTAATCCGAATACTATAAATACCCTTTGCCCGCCTAAAAAGTTCATAACGACTCTTTGCATACTGTTCACTTGCGCTCTAACCTTTTTCTCCCAAGTACCAAGTTTTAAGGCAAGAACACTCAAGTTCAATGGCATCCATGGCTTTCATTGACGAGCACAATGAAATCGCGATGCTCCAAAAGCCGAAACAAGCTGAAGGTTTTCACCAGATAGTTAACTTTCTGAAGTCCAGCCACATCGCTCATGCTCTCACTGTGTCTCCTACCATCTTCATAGAGCATCAGAGGCAATTCTGGGCCAATGCCACCATCGTTACTGAAGATGGTGTCCAAATGATCAAGACAAGGGTGTGTGAAAAACCCCTAACAGTTATTGAAGAAGTGATACGCATCTGTCTACGACTAGATGATGCTGCAGGTATAACCTCTATTCCTAATGAGGAATTATTCTCAACTCTTACAAGAATGGGGTATGAAGGCCAAATGGGAATTTTCAAGTTTTTCAAAGCTAAATTTTCATCCCAATGGAGGTTCTTTGTTCATACCTTGATGCATTGTATTTCTAAGAAAACAACTGGCTGGAGCCAATTTAGCAGTCCAATTGCCTATGCATTGGTATGTTTATCCACTGCTAGAAAATACAACTTTTCTCAAATGATCTTCAATGATCTTGTCTCAAATCTGGACAACAAGAAGAGTTTCTTCATGTATCCCAGGTTTGTACAGGCAGTTATCACTAATGAATTGACGGATATACCTCACTTTGATGGGGTATATGTACCTAAACCCCCTAAAGGCAAGGTTTTCTCAAACATGAGAAGATCTGCTGGGGACTCGGAAGGAGTTGACACCCCATTGTTCTCCACAATTATGGTGGTGTCCCACACTGATGAAGGTATGGCAGCAGGGTCAAAGCCCTCCTCTGACCATCCCACTGCTAGCCAATCCCAACCTTCCCACTCTATATCTATTCCCCAGTCTCTACTTCAAAAGCCCACTTCTTCAATTACCCAAACTTACAAAAGGAAACAGGTCAAGAAGGCTCCTTCCCTTCTTATACCTTCCCCCACTAAGCCTTTAAGCCCTCTATTGGAGCATTCTCGAATAGAGAATATCCAAAGGGAATCCAATAGGGTTTCTCCCAACCCTCAGGAGGTGCTCTCAAAGGAGATGGAAGAGCATATGGGTGAGAAGGTTGCCACTACTTCTGCTAGCACAGAGAAGGACAGTGGTAACATCTCTAAGACCTTCCCCATGGCAACTTTGGGTGAGCATTCATCCAAAGGTCCCAGGTGCCAAGAACCCAAGGAGGTGGATAGTGCTTCTGCTAGGCAGAAGGCTTCCACTACTAAAAGATCTAATGATCATTCAAAAGGGGGTAACACTCCTGGAGAAGGTGAGGACAGATATAACTATGAAGAATTGATGGAAACCATGGGAAACATCAATATGGATTTGATCAAACAAGGTCAAGAGATTGAAGAGATTAAACTCATTGTTCTGTCACAACAAGAACAGATCCTCAACTTGAAGCAAATGGTAAGGAAATTGCTTCTCCAAAAGAAGAAGAAGCAATTTGTACTCAGAAGGAGGAAACCAGTGACTAATGCTCCCAAAAAGGGGGAGTCAGAAGCTGATGAAAATATGGAAAATGCAAAAGCTAAGGGGGAGCAAGGGAATGCAAAGATTGAGGGGGAGCAAATAACTGCAGAAAAGGTGGCACAAGAAGCAGAAACACAAGCAGCAGCAAAAACCATTAATACTGCTGGTTCAAGCAGAGCAGCAGAAATGGTTAATACTGCTGAACCAATGGAAGCAGCAGAAACAATGAAAGAAGTGCTCACAGATCTTGAAATTGCAGAAACTCTAATCAAAGCAAAACATGATACTCCCAAGGTCACCTCAAAGGCCAAAGGAGTTGTCATAAAAGAAAGACGTGATGCAGCAAAGAACTCTAGCATTGAGAAGGTGATGAGTAAAGAGAAAGGTAAGGCAAAGCTAGTTGAATCTGATAAACCAATGAAAAAGCAGAAGCTGATTGAATCAGATGAAGCTCTAGCTAGGAAGATACAGGATGAGCTTGAAGAAGCAGAAACCATGCAAGTGCAAAAGGATAGAGAGATAGCTAAAGCAATGGTTGCAGAGTTAAACAAAGCCTATCAACAAAGCTTAGCAACAAAACAAGCCAAGCAGAAAGCCACATCTTTGAGGAAGCCTGCTAAGATCAAAATGGCTGCAAGGAAAAGACAACCTTCAAAGACATACCTGGGTGCTCAAGAGAGAAAGAAAATGATTACTTTCCTCAAGGGTGCAGTAGGTGTCAAGGTAGAGATGTTTTCAAAGATGTCTTTTGAGAAGCTCAAGAAGATGTATGATACTGAGATGATAAAGCTTCAAGGGGATGATCTTGCAAGGGTTGAAATGGAGAAAAGAATGAAAGAAAGCAATGATTTCTTACAAAAACCATTCCCTGATGAGCAAGAAACTCCAGAGAAGGAAGCAACAATTGGTGAAAGTCTAAGGACTTTAAAAAGAACAAAGATGATTGCCAGGAGAAAGCCTACAAAGATGCCTAGATTAGTGGAAAAAGAGGTTGAAAAGGTTGCTGAAGAATAAGAGGCACCTGAGTCATCTAAAATGAAAGAACCTGCAAGTACTGAGGATGTCAAAATGTACATGGTAGTGATGGACAAAGTGCCTGAACCAATTTCAGCAGAACCTGTAGGAGTTAAACCTCCTGAAGTCATTCACTGGGATGTTTTGGAAGTAGATGGTAAGGAGTATATCAGACTGAAGAGAAAAGATGAAAAGTATGAAGTCTACAGTACTTGGGCCAAGATTGTTAGAACATGCTCAAGGTCTGATATTGAAGAAATGTTTGATATAGGGATGAAGTTGTATGCAGATCAGTTGAAAGCTCTAGGGATTTCAATTACAAAACTGGTGATGGAGTATCTGTGTATGATGTTCAAACCTGATAAAGTGGAGGAGATCATAAGGAGTGTTTTTCAAGCAGTTACTAATTGGACTTTGTATGAAACTAGTGGAGTATATTCTATGACTTTGGATAGAAATCACATTGAATACTTTCTAGTGGATAAAGTATACAACCATAGCAGATTGAAACTTCATTTAATGTTGAAGAAGAAGCTTGGATGTGTTGAAAATTCAGAAATGGCTAAATATTTGATCCAAAGAACAATTAATCAAAGTTTGGGATTGGATGCAAATACTGGAATTTAGGTCATGATGGAGTTTTGGGAGCATCTTGAAGAAGATCTGAAGAACTTGACTTCTTTTCCTAAAAGTCAAGTTAGGGGGAGATTGTTGGGAACTGAAGAAAAGTTTAAGTGTTTAATGCTGCTAGTACAGAATTACTACTGCCAGAGGAATTCAAGTTTAATACTGCTAAGTATTACTGCTTCTAGTAGAATTAATGCTGCTAGTCAAAGTTAGTGTTGCTTGAACAAAGTTAGTACTGCTTAGCTAGTTAGTACTGCTAGAGGTTAGTACTGCTTAGTAGTTAATGCTGCCAAGTTTGAGTTAATACTTCCAAGGTGATTAATGCTGCTTATGAGATGGAGATTCGAATTATAAGAATGACAGCTGGATAGATTGAAGATATTCATGGAAGATATTCTGAAGATATTTTATTAATTGTAATTATCTTTTGTTCAGTATA
Source organism: Arctium minus (assembly GCA_954870635.1). Taxonomy (NCBI): domain Eukaryota; kingdom Viridiplantae; phylum Streptophyta; class Magnoliopsida; order Asterales; family Asteraceae; genus Arctium; species Arctium minus. The sequence continues at coordinate 111,987,563 of OX941080.1, read as the reverse complement.
TGTATAGAATTGTTTTAGAATAGTTGAAATAATAGTTCATTCTAAGTTTTTGTTTTTAGAGAGAGAATCAACCTCAAGGCATAGTTCCTAATTCTAGAGAAATATAATTCGTCTTGAAAGAATCTGTTCTTCAAGATTGAGGTTGTGTGTGTAATCTTGTGATTTAAAGCATTCAATACAAGTTTACAAGTTATTCATCATTTTTACTGTTTGTTTTACTGTTTCATTGAATATCGAAGTGTTATTCTGCAAACTCCTTTGATATTAGTTTCTGAGTATTTATAATTCTTGTTGAGAATTCGATCCTGACAACTTATATTATCAGTTATAAGACTTCTTAAGCACACTTTGAACAATAAGATGATGGTCCTATTTATAGGACCATAAAGTAAATAGTGTACTTATCTGACAAATAGAAGCATGCTTGAACAGTGTCTTACCTAAAAGGTAAGATCAAGACATGTTTAAACAGTGACCTACTCTAGAAAGTAAATCTTATCACTAGGTGCCATGTCATCTGTTCTTTGTAATGAAATTCAGAGTGAACATCTTCAGAGCTCTGAAATAGGATCTCTGATGAGGAGCTCTCTGATGTCATTCCGTGAGACTGTTTCTGAACTGACTTCAGAGACAGACTTGCTTTCTCCAGACTAACTCTGAACTGACTTCAGACACAGACTTGCTTTCTTCAGACTGACTCTGAACTAACTTCAGAGACACACTTGCTTTCTCCAGACTGACTCTGAACTGACTTCAGAGATTGACTTGCTTTCTTCATACTGACTCTGAACTGACTTCAGAGACATACTTGCTTTCTCCAGACTGACTCTGAACTGACTTCAGAGACAAACTTGCTTTCTTCACTGATGTCCCTTGAAAGTCTTTAGATGAAGACTGAGTTATTTTCAATACTTTCATTGGTTCAGATTTGGGGCTAACAAATACTAACAATCTTCCTCTTTTGGTTGATCTTTAAGTTTAGTCTTCCCAAAGTCTTATCTTCAAGAAATACTAACAATCCTTCTCAAAGATGGTAGAAACAATCTTCAATAATCTCTTCAGAATTATCACAAAAACTCTTTCAAACTTCGGAAAGAAATTATCTTCAGATTTAGCTCGACTTGCTTCAGCAAATAATCTTCAAAGAAAAATTTCAGAAAATCAGCACATCTTCAGAATTTCTTTGACTTTGCTTGAACAATCTTTCAAACTTTCAAACTTTGAACTTTGTCTTCTTGAACTCTTTATCCAAACTTTCAAATCTTTGAAATTTCTGATCCGGACATTTCTGTAAATCATCTCCCCCTTTTTGATGAAACGAGCATCTATATCATCAAAACCATCATTAAGAAATGTCTTTATAAGTTCGGACCATTCTGATCTGTTCAAGAGCGTCTGATTTACCGTCAATCCTCCATGATATTCATCTAAATCTTTTCAAATCCAGACAAATTAGGAATGTAACACCTGAATCAACAAATGAATCAGTTAAAATGCCTGTCAGTAACACGAAGTTACAGTGTGTAATAGATATACATAGGAAAGGAGCTTTTTGATGTTCACTCCCCAGGGCTTCCATCCAATCATCGAAACACCACAAAGGAAATTTCTATGAATGTTTTGACAAAGAAACAAATTCCTTGTGTGTTCGTGCAAGTGTAGAAAGAATTAAGCACAAATGATTGCTTTTAAAGGCTCAACATTGTGTAAACCACTGACACAACAGTAGCTAAACACAAACTCAATGTGCATGATTTAAGTGAGAAGGTGGGGCAGATTTCCTTCTTTTTCAATATCCATATTTTCCAAATGAAAATCAGATAATATATGTGCTGCGTCCCCAGAAAAATATGAAACATTCTCTTTTTAAGAAGAAAATGAGTGACTAGTGGGGGTTGTCAAGAGTTGGCATGGGCTATTTGCGTGTTTCAATAATGTTCACCAAAGAATTGTGTAACATTAATAATGTGGCTGCCCGGCTCATAAAGTAGTTGGTGCAGAGTTTGATATTCTTTTACTCTGATCTCTCCCCTCTGTCTTTTTAATCATGTAAGCTCCCATCTAACCAAACTCTCTTGTCCATTTTACCTCAACGCACAACCCACACTCATTTCTTTTCGACTCCTCACACTCAGTCACTATGGGTTAACTACTTGGGTAGGAAACACTGGTAATCGTGAATCCATAGAAGTTCATGTAAATCCTTGTACAAAGAACCCATATTTTCCTATAAAGCATATGTTTCTCAATATGGTTTAACTTGAACAGTTAAAGCTCAAATACAAGTCAGTTATGTGTATGCTCAAAATATAATCAAGAAGATATGAGCATTTTCAAACATTGAAGTATTTTCAAACATGTAAATTGAATGAATGAATATGAATGCAAGAAACTTGTTTGAAAATCTGACGATGTTTGAGAAATGATCAGAATCAAATGATATAGCAATTAAATCTTATGGTCAAGAGTAATGGATATTGTCTATATGAACCAAAATATAGACATTCTTGAAATGACGTTCAGAAATGAAATATCGCTCAAAATTCTTTAAAATACAAGTAGGGTGTCTTACCATCGAAAAATATATTTCAAATTTGAGATATGGTAAGAACAATTTGAACAAGAAATCAAACCGGTGTGTATGAATACTGTAAAGTATAAAGAAAAGACAATACACAAGTATTTATCTTTGGAAACACACGGTTTGTTAATCATGTAAGCACAAATAAATCTTGAAAACATTTAAAATCACTCTTCAAATTCATGAAATCTGTTTAAGAATCGGGAAGTGGTTTGAACATTTAAAAACTTGTTTTCTATGACTGAAAGTTATCCTTCTTTCAACCATATATGAGATTAAGATAAGAAATTAACCTTTATCGTTCAGTCTTAAATCTCATGAAGTCAGCTGAAGTCATAAAGATATGATCTTGAAAGTTTCTCTCATTCTGCACAAGTTACAAAGTCGTGTCAAAGCAACTTTATTCACAAAATTTATTCAAAAATTAAAAGACATAAAGCAGTAAAACAATTAAAATACGAGTTCTGATCGGAAATAATCAGAAATCATATACTTACTCCTTTTGTTGTACGCATAAACCCCCCCTAAATTCATGCAACACAAAAATTTAGCAATTAAATTCTATAAACTCCCCCTCAAAACAAAATTGATCAGTTTATAAGTTGTTCTCACTCCCCCTGAGAACATGAACAACATGTTAAAGTGCAGATATCCTTTCAGAAATAATGATAAAGAAATGATGAAAAATTACAATAAAATAAACTTTAATAGGTAATTACTGATTAGACCTTGAAATTTAGCATACCAAGCTTAGATACAAGAAAATTGAATCTCTTTTCATCTAAAGGTTTGGTAAACAAATCAGTAAGTTGGTAATCAGTTTTTACAAAGTAAAGTTCTACTGTACCTTTTTCTACATTATCTTTTATAAAATGATACCTGACATCAATGAGTTTTGTTTTAGTGTGTTGCACATGATTAGCTGATATGGCGATAGCGCTCTTCGAGTCACAATAGATCGGTATTTTATCAAACTTTAATCCATAGTCTCGAAGCTGTGTTCGCATTCACAAGACCTGAGAGTAGCAGCTACATACTCTGCTTCAGCAGTCGATGTGGAAACACATAATTGTTTCTTTGACGCCCAACTAACGAGCTTGTCTCCAAGAAATTGAATGTGACCTGAAGTGCTCTTCCTATCCAGCATACATCCTGCATGATCTGCGTCTGATTAAGCAGTTAGTTCAAACCCAATATCTTTAGGATACCACAGACCAAGATCTGCAGTCCCCTTCAGATATCTAAAGATCCGTTTGACAGCAGCCAAATGGGATTCTTTAGGATCAGCCTGATATCTTGCATACAAGCATGTTGAAAACATTAAATCTAGTCTACTTGAAGTAAGATACATAAAAGACCCTATCATACCTCTATAAGTCCTAACATCAACACTTTTTCCTGAAGAATCAGTTTTAATCTTAGTACCTGGTGCCATTGGGGTTCCAATAGGTTTGCAATTTTCCATTTTGAATTTCCGAAGAATATCAAAAATGTACTTAGATTGATTAATGAAAATCCCCGTTGAAAACTGTTTGACTTGTAATCCGAGAAAGAAATTCATCTCTCCCATCATACTCATCTGAAAACGTGACACCATGAGATTTGAAAAGTTCTTACAGTATTTCAGATTTGTAGAACCAAATATAATATCATCTACATATATCTGAATAAGAATGATATCAACTTTCTCCTTTTTAATAAACAAAGTGGTATCGACTTTACCTTTTGAAAAACCTGACTTGACCAAGAATTGAGATAGAACATCATAATAGGCGCGAGGAGCTTGTTTCAGACCATACAAGGCTTTATCCAAGATGTAGACGTGATTTAGCTTATATGGATTTACAAACCCTTCTGGTTGAGAGACGTTGACTTCCTCTTTAAGTATGCCATTCAGAAAGGCAGTCTTCACAACCATCTGATAAACAGTGAAGTTCTTGTGAGCTGCGTAGGCTAGAAACATGCGGATTGCCTCTATACGCGCTACTGGAGCATACGTCTCGTCGTAATCGATGCCTTCCTCTTGCCTATATACCTTGGCAACAAGTCTTGCTTTGTTCCTTATAACAATACCATCTTCGTCCTTTTTATTTTTGACCACCCATTTAGTGTCGATAACGGTTTTTCCTTCTGGTTTTGGCACTAGTCTAAAGACCTTCAGGGCTTCGAACTAGTTTAACTCTTCTTGCAAAGCAGACACCAAATCCGAATCAGTAAGAGCTTCTGATACTCGAGTAGGCTTTATTTTTCCGAGGAATGAGTAATGCATACATTGATTCAAAGTTGCTGACCTAGTTTGCACCGGCTTGTTTAGATCTCCAATTACTTGGTGAAGAGGGTGCTCTTTGGTCCAGCGATGTTCATGAAGGAGTGGAATAGATGAAGATTGATCATGGTTGTCATCTAAAAATCCACATTCAAGTTCTTCAGTTTGAACATCATGAAGGAGGGATTCAGTTGAAATAATTGGTTCAGAAGCTTCAGTAGGTACAACTTGTTCAGTCTGCTGATCTGTCCTTACAGCACATCCAACTGACTCAGCAACTTCTGGCTCATCATTAGTAGATATAACTTCAACTATTGGAGTAGACATTTGAACTGGAATATCTTGCTGAATCGAGGAATTTGACTCAGTAGAAACATCTAAAGTAGTTGGATGATTAATCGTTGAATCTTCAATCCTATCAACCACAACAGGTTTATTCACATTAGATCCAAGATATTCATCATAAAACAGTTCAAATAAAATATCTAAATCAGATAAATGATTAGTAGACGTTGAAGATTCATCTGATTTGTTCTTTGCAAGTACAGGTTCTGAACGTATTTTCCGAGAAGCTAATACTCCAGTTATCACGGGTTCTGAACTGACTTGTTCAGAAGCCTTATCCTCGTCGAATGTAACGTTTACACTTTCGATAACAGTCTTCGACTTCTTCAAATATACTCAATATGCAGCACATGTAGAAGAATATCCAATGAAGATGCCCTCATCTGCCTTAGTACTGAACTTGTTGAGACTCTCTCTGTCGTTGAGCACAAAACACTTACACCCAAATATATGAAAATATTTGATAGACGGTGTTCGATTGTTGATCAAAGCATACGGAGTCTTTTGAAATCTGCATTGTATCATGGAACGGTTTTGAGTGTAGCACGCATTCGAAATAGCTTTTGCCCACAAAAATAGAGGTAAGTCAGATTGGCTAAGCATACTGTGAGCGACCTCAACTAGCGTTCGATTTCGCCTTTCGACTACTCCATTTTGTTCGGGCGTACGAGCAGCAGAGTATTGATGTGATATCCCGACCGATTCGAGTTACTCTTCAACAGTTCTTTTTTGAACTCTGTGCCGTTATCCGTTCTGAGAAGCTTGACTGGTTTCTGCAAATTTACCCGGATCGTCTTCAGAAATGTAATGAGTACTTCGGGTGTCTCTTCCTTTGATCGTAATAATTTGACCCACGTGTATTGCGAATAGTCGTCCACGATAACTAGAACATATTTCTTTCCGCCTAAGCTTTGCGTTCACATCGGACCATAAAGATCCATATGTAACAACTCTAGTGGAGAACTAGTACTAGGTTCAGAATTCGGTTTATGTGGAGCTCTCTTCATTTTACCTTTTTCACAAGCTGCACACAAGTGTTTTTTCTCGTATCTCAGTTCAGGAAGTCCATTCACTAACTTTCCACTAACCATCTTGTTTATATAACGAAAATTCAGATGATATAACCTTCGGTGCCAAAGCCAATTTTGATGCATCGAGGCTTTTGTCAGTAAGAAAACCTGATTGTCATTCTAAACCTTTGAAATATTGATAGTATAGAGATTTGTCTTTAGATGTCCGACTAAGAGTTCTTTGCGATCTTCAGTACGAACCGAGCAACCCTGAGATATGAAGTTGACCTCTAACCCTTTGTCACAGAATTGACCAATACTAAACAGGTTGTGCCCTAAGCCTTCGAAATAGCTCACCTTCTTAATCGTTATGTTGTCTTCAATGATGTCACCATATCCTAAGATTGGTGAAAACTGGTCGTTCCCAAATCGTACATTGCCACTGAATTTCTCTATATAATTAGACAATAAAGCTTTCTGCCCGGTCATATGCTTGGAACAGCCGCTATCCAAATACCACATATGTCGGGTCTGCAAGAGAAATCAGGAAATAACAATTTTAGGTACGCATTTAAAAACGGGTCCTAACATATTAGTACAAGATTTTGGCATCCATTTGAATATGGATCCTCTTTTCTTTTCAAAACTTTTGATTTAGAAGAATAAACAAGATAAGATCTAAACCAATCATTACAATTATGATTATAAGGAAAAGCATTCCACTTATAAGAATAAGATTTAGTAGTAGTAGAAGATAATTGGAACAATTGCTTATTAGAATATCGCTGGTAATCAGTTACAAGGTTTTTATTTGTCGAAGCAATAGAACCAACTACATCACACATACTACTAGTTGATCTATTACAAGAACTATCAGTAATTGATTCTGCCTTCTCATCACTCTTCCTTTTAGGTCGCCATTCAGATCTGTCTTCTGACCTTTTCTTTCTTATATCTGAAACAAAAGATTTAGATTTATTAGGAAAATCAGATTTCTGAAATTGATTTTTCTTGTGTTTACCAGTGTTATTCTGTTTCTGTGAGCGTTGTTTCTTACCCTTTGCATAGTAAACAACATTCAGAGAAACTGATTCACCAACCTTAGTTGATGATTCCCCTTTTTCATGAACACTTGGTAAAGCTTGTCCATTTATCACAAAAGTAGAATGATTTAGAAGTGGAGCATTAAAGTCAAACATATCAATTTCCTCTATACACCCTTCATCAGAATTTAGAAAATCATTTGCAGACTCAAATAAATCATCAAACACAGTTTCAGAAGTTTGAAGTAATTTAGAAGATGAAGAACACACTTTAGATTTAAAATGAAAATCTGTGTTCTTTAACAATGTAGAAAATACATCTTGAGTTAGATTATTCAAAATTCTTTCATCAGATAAAATATTTTCTAATTCAATTATTTTGCTTTCTAAAATGAGTGGAGGTACATAAATTTTAGCTTGAATAGGTTTTGCCTCCATCTCAGTAGAAGAATAACTAGGAAAGTAATCATTTGAAAGAAATTTTGATGTGTTAGAAAGATAACTATCATTCAGTCTTTCATAACAGAATGGTAGTTGCTTTTTCTTTAAATTCATTCTTTTCTCATATTCTTTCTCCTCAACTTCTTTTGATGCTTTGGTGATAAATTTGGGTTTTAAATGAGGATGTTTATCAGCAGCATACATATAATTTGCATTATATATACCTGGTTGTTTTCTGATAGCTTTTTCTAGGTAATGAGTATTATCATAACCTAGTCCCCATTTTTCTTTAAAATCAACTTCTTCATTACGTGTATTCAAGAAAATTGTTTGATATGTTTGGCCTCGAATATATAGTTTTGCTTCCAGACCATTTACCTTTTTCTCTAAAGTATTGTTCTCAACCTGCAGTTTAAACGCTTTTAGAACACATTCTTGTTTTTCAGAATCAGACTTAGACATTTGTTTTTGTAATTCATAAATCTTACTTTCAAAACAATCTTTTCCATTTTTAAAAACTGAATCAGATTTGCGTAGAGAATCAATTAAATCTTTGTTCCCAATAAATGATTTATTAAGTTCAAAGATTTGTTGATTTGTCCTAGCAACTCTGTCTTTTTCCTTTTTCAGTTTGGTTTGAAGGTCTTGAAGTTCGACCATCATGGCTTCAATTTTGGTTATGAAATCATTTTCAGTTTAGTTCATTACCTCATCAACAGTCTCATCATCTTTCTCTCCTTTTCCCATCAAGCATAAATGAGCAGTATGTTCTTGTTCTTCCTCCTCATCAGAATGATACAACCAGTATTCGTGTTCTGCCATTAATGCCTTGCCTGCCTCTTGTTGCTTGGCCAAGAGCATTTTGTTTTTATAGTTCTCTGAATTGCGAACTTTTGGATTCCGACACTCTTTTGCGTAATTTCCGACCTTGCCACAGTTGTAGCATTTAATCAGATCATCACCTTTCTTATCAGTACTGGTGTAATCATTCACATACTTTTTCTTTTCTTCCGGCTTCTTCTCAAAAATTCTGTTTCCTTCCACTCTTTCTCTATGCTCGTGGTTCGTTAAACTTGATGAAGAATATCTCTGAGAATTAGACCCTGGTTTCTTGTAGAAATTTTTCTGGAACGCTCGCGTCAGTAACAACATTGCTTGTTTAAGACTTTTTCCATCATCTCCATCAGATTCAGACTCTGATTCAGAACTGAAAACAACTGTCTTCTTCTTTTTCTTCTTCTCTTTCTTTTCTTTCACTTTCTCTCCAGCCACTAATGCAATAAGATCTGGTACTTTATCAACCTTCTTTTTCTCATCTCTTATCTCTTCCACCTTCTCTTCATTCTGTCGTAACTTCTCATACACCTCATGTAACGAAATATCACTTAGATCCTTCATCTATTTCATCCTGCGCGTATGCTTCTTCCATTCGGGTTGCAGGATGCTCAAAAACTTGACATTGTTCTCAATCTGCTTCTTTTTCACCTTGTTCTCTGACAGTTCATTCAGAAGCAGGACAAACCGTTCATAGGTGTCTTCTATGCTCTCATTATCTTTTGCTTTAAACTCTTCGTAGCTGTTTATGCAATTAGCTACCTTCATTTGATTTCCAACTTTTGAACCCATCATCATCTTCTGAAGTTGATCCCACATAGATTTGGCAGTTTCATTGTAGCTGTCTATTTTTACATAGATCTCATTGGCGATGCTTTGTAACAGCAAAGATCTGGCAGTTTTATCAGCATCAAACCGATTCTTTTTCTCATCAGAGAATTTTGCATACTCTTTCTCAATTCTCTTTGTTTTAGGAGCTCCATCTGAATCATTACCTTCAGTAGGAATCTCCTAAAAAACTTTTGGCATTGGACCTTTTGTAATAGATGTCAGAATGTTCTTTCCATTCTTTTCCCGATCAATAAAATCAAGAAATCTGTCTTTCCATTGTTCATATTCCCCTTTGAACAAAACCGGGGGCTTGACATCAGTGCCAATGGAGAGAGCGTCTCTTGAAGTCATCCTGTTTTGATAAAAATATGCAATAAGAAACTTGAAATTGACCGTTAGTCCAAATGAAATCACAAAGATAAACAAACCCAAAAAAAATTGACTAAGTATTAAAACTCGCAAATCACTAAAGAAGCTTGAAACTCGCAGACGTTGAAACTCGCAGACCACTGTTCAAAAAGAAAACTCGCAGACTTAAGCGTGTGTGTTTGTGAAACTCGCAAGCAAAGGGTTGCGCGTTTTAACAAACTCGCAGACCGAAAGGAGTCGTTGAAACTCGCAGACTGCAGCATGCGCGTTTCCTGAACTTCCAAATGGCTACTTGCGCGTTTTAAGCAAACTCGCAGATCGAAAGAACTCGCAGATTACTATTCCCGAAGAAACTCGCAAGCTTAGTCTTGCGCGTTTGGAGAACTCGCAAAGGTCTACTTACGCGTATCAACACTTAGAAACTTTTTCCCAATTTTCAAACTCACAGACTGAAGAGCTAAACTCGCAGGTTTCGATCTGCGTGTTTCTAGAACTCGCAAACCGCACTTTGCGCGTTTTCGTCCAGAAACAAAATTCTTCAGCTTGCGCGTTCTTCCGATGAACTTGCGTGTTTGATGGAACTTGCGTGTTCTTAGCTTTTTCGAACAAAAATCAATCTGAATCGACCAAAACCCTATCTAGACTTCGAATTACAACTCGAAACTTTGAGAATTCGACCACCTAAACATCTAGAACAGAATACAACCATTGAATTTCGAAAACAAACAAACTAAGTATGAAAAGATCTATGAATCAGTGTTCGAAGACTCGTGAACTAAAAACTCGACAAAACTAACAATTAAGGATCGATTACAGTGCAATTGATGAAATTACCTATACAAACTTGTTCTAAAACAATATACGAACACATTCTTTTTAAGTACAGACACTAAATCAACCAAAAACTCAAAAACAGATTCAAAAACTCAAGAACACAGTGTCGACGACTTTCTTGATTTGATTACAATCTGGATTTGTTCTGATACCAATTGTGTGTCCCTGAAATCAAGATTCTTATCACAATTAAACAATCAAACAAGATTTAACAACTACCTGTTTTGATTACAATTCCAAAATTAAACGTATTTCAACTTTCTCTCTCTATAACTCTTTCTCTCTCTCTCTAAAACTCTCTCTCAGAATTGTATACAATATCTCTAGTCTTCTAATTCTAGTCATCTATCTATTAAACAAAAAAACAAGCTATTTATACCTAACAACTAATAACAAGAAAAACAAAACAATTACAAAATCACTGAGAGAGTTTGGCTTTTCCAGCTTTGACTTCTTGTACTTTGACCTTCAGTAGACTTGATCTTGTATCCAACAGATTTATGCTCTAACACATATTAAAACGTAATTTTCAGTAAGTATAGAAGAGGGTCGTTATCAAATCACTGAGAGAGTTTGGATCAACAATAACTTTGCATTACTTGAACTCTTCCATATTCATTTCTTGACACAAACATTTCTTGATCCTCTCCCCCTTTTTGATGAAATGGCATTGATATCATCAAAACTTTCTCAAGAAATGTCATTTACAAATCTGATCTGACCACTGATCTTTCATCACTGAGCCTCTGATTATTTACCAATCCAAAAGATATTCATCCGAATCTTTGCAAATTCAGACACAATATGAATGTAACACCTGAATCAAAAAAATTAATCAGTTAAAAATGCCTGTCAGCAACATGAAGTCACTGTGTGTAACGAATACACATTGGAAAGGAGCTTTTTGATGTTCACCCCCCCCAGTTCTTCCATTCAATCATTGAATAACACAAGTTTATTCTATTAACGTTTTGACAGAAAAACGAATTCTCTGTGTTCATGCTTGTGTTTGAAAGAATTAAGCACAAATGATTGCTTTTAATAGGCTCAAAAATTGTATAAACCATTGAGACAACAACTGTTAAACATAGACTCAATTGTGCATGATCGAAGTGCGAAGGTGGGGCAGACTTCCTTCTTTTTCAATATCCAGATTTTCCACATGAAAATCAGATAGATTATATGTTGCGTCCCCTTTAAAAATTAAAACATCTTCTTGTTGAGAAGAAGATGAGTAACTGGTGGGGTTTTTATCAAGAGTTGGCATGGGCTATTGCCTGTTTCAATGATGTTCACGAAGAATTTTGAAACACCAGCAATGTAGCTGCCCGGCTCAGAAAAACTTGGTGCAGAGTTTGATATTCTTTTACTCTGTTCTCACACCCTCTTTCTTTTTAATCATTAAGCTCACGTCTAACCAAACTCTCTTTTCTATTTTACCTCATCACACACCCACACTCATATATTGACTCCTCACTTTTCGATCACTCAAGGATTAACTTCATGGGTAGGAAACACTGGTTAAAGTGAATCCATAGAAGTTCTGTTTAAGTCCTCACACAATGAACCCATGTAATCCTATAAGTACAATGTTGCTCAAACAGTATAACTTTGCACTGTTAAACGACAATGTGAAATACATGTGAGATGTATGTATGCTCATAAAGATAATCATGAAGATTTGAGCATTTTTAAACATTGAAGATTTTTCCAAAAAAGTATATTGAATGAATGAAATGAATACAAGACACTTATTTGAAAATCTGACATTGTATGAAAAGATAAAAATCAGAATGACGTAGCAATTAAAGCTTAGGTCAGCAAAAATTGGATATAGTTTATATGAATCAAAATATAGACATTTTTGAAAGAAACGTTTTGAAATGAAATCAACGCTCAACAAACATTGAAACTCAAGCGGGGTTTATCACCATCGAAAAATATGTTCAATTTGAGACATGGTGATAACATATTCAACAAAAAAATTTAAACCGGTGTGTGTGAATACTTGAAAGTATATGAAAAAGATAATACGCAAGTATTAATCTTTGGAAACACACGGTTTAGTAAACGTTAAAGCACATATAACATGAAAAAATTTAAAATCACACTTCTATATTCATGAAATCTTTTTAAGAATCAGAAGTGGTTTGAACATTTAAGAATATGTTTTCATATCTGAAAGTTGTCCTTCTTTCAGACACGTATGAGATTAAGATTAGAAATAAACCTGTTTGCTCTGTCTTAAATCTCATCAAGTCAGTTTTATGTCATATATGATATGATCATGTAATCTCTCTCTCAATTTTGCAAAAATCATAAGTCATCAAAGTACAAAGCTTTATTCACAAATTTATTGAAAAATATAGACATAAAGCAATAAAACTTTGAAAGTACGAGTTCTGATCATATGTAATCAGAAATCATATTCCATACTACTTGACTCTTACTCCCCCTGAAATTATGCATTAAATTTATCAATTGTAAACATATGCAAAATTTGTTAACTCCCCCTCAAAAGTATGTAGATCATCTTATCTTGTATCATCTCATACTCCCCTGAGATCATGAACAACCTTAAGTGTAGATATCTTTCAGATTAAAAATAAAGAAATAATGAAAAATAACAAAGCTAAGCTTTAATAAGTAATCACATATTAAGTCTTGAGATTTAGCATACCAAGTTTAGAAATAAGAAAATTAAATCTCTTCTCGTCAAAGGGCTTGGTAAATAAATCTGCAAGTTGGTAATCTGTGTTTACAAAATAAAGTTCGATTGTACCTTTTTCCACATTATCATTGATAAAATGATATCTCACGTGAATGTGTTTGGTCTTGGTATGTTGAATAGGATTTGCAGATATGGCAATCGCGCTCTTCGAATCACAGTAGATCGTGATCTTGTTGTGATTGAAGCCATAATCTCGGAGTTGTGTTCTCATCCACAACACTTGAGAACAGCAGCTCGCTGCAGTGACGTACTCTGCCTCAGCAGTTGATGTAGATACACAAAGTTGATTCTTTGAAGCCCAACTCACGAGTTTATTGCCCAGAAATTGTATGTGACCCGACGTAATTTTCCTGTCGAGCATACAACCTGCATGGTCTGCATTTGAATATGTTGTCAGTTCAAAACCTGTATCCTTAGGATACCAAAGACCAAGATTTGTAGTGCCTTTCAGATATCTAAAGATACGTTTAACTGCAGACAAATGAGATTCTTTTGGAGAAGCCTGATATCGAGCCCATAGACATGTAGAGAACATTATATCTGGCCTACTAGATGTTAAATACATTAGAGAACCAATCATCCCTTGGTAGGTTCTAACATCGACAACTTTTCCCAAAGGATCAGTGCCAATCTTAGTTTCAGGTGCCATCGGGGTTCCAATAGGTGTACAATTTTCCTTTTTAAAATTTCTAAGAACATCGGAAATGTACTTAGTATAATTGATAAAGATCTTCGTTGAAAATTGTTTTACTTGTAATCCGAGAAAGAAATTCATCTCACCCATCATACTAATATTAAATCTAGACACCATTAGGTTAGAAAAGTTCTTACAGTATTTTGGATTTGTTGAGCCAAATATGATGTCATCCACATATATCTTAATCAAAATGATATCGGCTTTTTCTTTTTAATAAACAAAGTAGTATCGATGTTACCTTTTCAGAAGCCATACTTGACTATAAATTTAGATAGCACTTGATACCAGGCTCGAGGGACTTGCTTCAGACCATAAAGAGCGTTGTCTAGAATATATATGTGATTCGGTTTCTTTGGATTGACAAAGCCTTCAGGCTGAGAGACGTAGACTTCATCCTTTAAGATGTCGTTGAGAAAGGCAGTCTTCACGTTCATTTGATAGACGGTGAAGTTCTTGTGAGCGTCATATGCAAGAAACATCCTAATAGCTTCGATGCGCGCCAATGGAGCATAAGTCTCGTCATAGTCAATACCTTCCTCTTGCCTATATCCTTTAGCCACTAGTCTTGCATTAATTCTGATCACGATACCATCTTTGTCTTTCTTATTCTTAAATACCCATTTTATGGCGATTATAGTCTTTCCTTCAGGCTTAGGCACAAGTCTCCAGACCTTGAGTGCTTTGAACTGATTCAACTCTTCTTGCATCGCAGTTACCCAATCTGAGTCGGCTAGAGCTTCAGATACGCGTGTTGGCTCTACCTTGCTCAGAAATGAGTCTTGCAAACACATATTTAATGTAGCAGACCTAGTTTGCACCGCTTTAGAAGGATCTCCTATGATCTGATGTATCGGGTGCTCTTTGGTCCACCTATGTTCATGAGGGAGTGGATTTGATGCAGAATGATCATGATTTTCATCTAAAAATCCACTTTCAGCTTCATCGGTTTGCTTAATATTTGGTAAGAGTGCAGTTGAAGTATTTTGTGAAGAAGCTTCAGTTGGTACAATATTATCTGGTTGTTGATTAGTCGTTACAATGCATCCAACTGACTCAGCAACTTCTGGCTCTTCATGAATGTTCACAGCTTCAACTGTTGGAGTAGGCGTTTGAATTGGAATCTCTTACTGAACCAGGAAATTGGATTAAGTAGATATCTCTGAAGTGGTTGGATGATTATTCGTTGAGTCGTCCAATCTGTTAACCACAACAGGTTTAGTCACTTTAGTTGCAAGAAATTCATCATCAAACAATTAAAACAATAAATCTTGTTGATCCAAACTCTCTCAGTGATTTGATAACGACCCTCTTTTATACTTAGTGAAAATTACGTTATTATATGTATTAGTGTTTCATCATCAGCGATCAGACTGAGTCTGATCAGTTATCGCTGATGACCTTTCTGTAAACATTTAATATGTATGTGTTTCACTTTCAGCAATCAAACTGAGTCTGTTCAGTCATCGTTGATCGTTTCCCATGTAACACAGTTAACGTAATCCCTGAAGACAAGTCTCGCGTCAACATAGTTCATAGCTGAATCGAAGACGAAGCCACTGAACAATAGATAAGTCTACTAATGACCTGATGCGGATATCAGCGAAGACCAGACGAATCTACTTACGCGAAGAAGCCTGAGGAAAAGCTTCAGCGATAGCTGAACTTCTTTATCTCTGGAAGAAGAGATACTCAGCGATCAACGATCACAAAGCTTATGCCTCAAGTTTTCTTTTGTCTTACCTTGCACAACCAGTACGATGTGTCAGAACGGACAAGTCTCTGCTACAAATCGTACAACAACTCTGTCAACTACACTGTTCATAAAGCGGCCAAAAGCATGTCTCCAAAAGTAAGACTCCCAAAGCCAATCTATGAATGCCACGTGTAAAGTACCCTGCCATGCATTTAATGCATAGGGTATAAATAGGAAGCTCACCCCTTCATCTGAAGGTGTGCTCAATCCTTGAACTCCATAATAGAAACCCTTGTTTTCTATCTCTCTAAAATCCCCCATTCTCTGAATTTCTTGTGCAACCATCTTAGTGTTTCTTAAGTTTGTTTAGATTGAGTCTGTCTTAATCTTATTCCGCAACAAACTTGTAAATTGTATTTTGATTTATCAATAAACAATTTATTAAACTTTAATTTCTGTGTTTGTATTCAACCCCCCCCCCTTCTACAAACTTGTTAAGAACCTTCGGGACCAACAAGTGGTATCAGAGCAGTTTGTTTAATCTAATAAACAAGATCTTGCTGTATACTCTTTCTTGCTATTCTAAAATGGCACTAAACACAAACACAAACTACTATGATAATGGTTCACTTTCTAAACCTCCTCGATTTAGCAGAGATAACTTTTCTCTATGGAAAAATCGAATGATGCTATTTCTTGAAGGTGCGGATCCTACTATACCTGAATATATAGAAAACGGACCCTATGAACCTGTTAGAATTATAGCTGCGGTTCCCGCTACTGCCACCACTGAAGCTGTCCCTGAACGATATGTCATTAAGGAAATAAGACAGTGGAGTGATGAAGATAAAAAGAAGGTAGGCATAGATGCAAGAGCAAAGACCATTATATCAATGGCTCTGCCTGATGAAGTTTTCCATTCCATCATGCATCTAAAAACTTCTAAAGAAATGTGGGAAACCATATGTGTTCAATATGAGAGCACCACTGAAATCCAAGAGACCCGAAAGATTAACTTGGTAAGACAGTATGAAAGTTTTATCGCTGGTAAGAATGAATCTCTTTCTGACATTCATCAGCGGTTTAACTGCCTGATCATTGACCTAAGAACTGTTGGAAGGACCTATTCTAATTCTGAGGTCCTAACAAAATTCTTGGAAAGTCTTCCTGAAAGCTGGGACAGTTATTCAATATGTCTTAAGCTGACAAAAGACTTACATACTCTCTCTCTAAGCACTCTGTATGGAATATTGCTCAACTATGAGCAATCTAATCTCCTGAAGAAGAATCTTGTAAAAGATTCTAAAGACTCCAAAAGCACTGCTGTTGCTTTAGTCTCGTCAGAGATAATTCCATCCCAGCGATCTACTCTCACCATCACTGAGTTAGACTCTGAATCTGAGGATTTATCAGACCCTGATCTTTTCAGAGTTTAATGAGTCCTTAGCACTCTTGACAAACTCTTTTAAGAGATTTGCAAGAAAGAATAACTTCTGAAGAAGTAAACCTCTCTCTCTTACTGAAAAGCCAAAATTAACTCCGGTTGATAAGGCTACAGCCACTTGCTATAACTACGAAAAAATTGCACATTTTGCTAGTGAGTGCAGGTCGAAAAAGGTCTTCAAACCTTCTACCTCAAGAAGATCCAGTGATGACAAATACCATAAGCTGAAGAACAAATATCAAAAACTGAAAAGCTATCAGCGAAAAGGTAAAGGTCTCATCGCTGAAGAACATGACTGGGCTGAATCAGAAGAATCATCTTCTGATGAAGAAGAAGTCGCTAATCTTTGCCTCATGGCTGAGATTAAAGAAGAAGTAGAAGAACCATCAGAACCTTCTATGAGCTACATATCATCTCAGGTATCTATCTCAACAAATCCCTCTCTGCCTGAAGCTGAGAGAAGTCGCGCTGTTGATGTGCTGACGATTGACCTTTATAATGCTCTAAATGACAAAACTCAAGCTGAAAATAAAAATGTTTATTTAACACAAGAGCTAAAGAAATGTCATGAAAAGATCAGTGAACTAAATCTTTTAGAAGAAAAGCTGAAAGATCAAGTCATTATAAATGAAATCATCAGCATTGAACGCGAACAAGCCATCGCTGCTCTAAAAGCAGAAAAGGCTCATGTTGAAAAATGGTGCAAATCATCAACAAAGATCTCTGAGATAATAAATGCTCAAACTCCTGAAAGTGATAGAACTGGTCTTGGTTTTTGGACACCACAGGATGATCCTAAAGAAGAAAGTTCCTCGCTTAAGTTTGGAACTTTTGTCACATCTTTCTTTGACACTTCTTATAATCAATTCTATCCCTGTTCTTCTTCAAATCCCATCCCTGAGGAGATATCTGCAAGATCTAAGTCTGCAGATAAAGGAAAGTCTATTCTTCCTCCTCAGAAGGCTTCCAAGAAAACCAAACTGAAAGTTCCTTCCAAACCTTCAGTGGATAAACCTTCTAGCTCAGTGACAGAAATCTTTGATATCTGTCCTCCAAAGCTGAAGGTTGATCTAAAGCCCGTGAGACCTGAAGAAATAAAAATTCCTCCCAGATCTCGTGCTAAAGGCATTCTTGGAGCTGGACCTGCTCATCTTAAGTTTTCAAAACCTTTTGGTTATAAAACCACCATCAGATATAGAAAATGTTATCACTGTGGATTTACTGACCATATTGCGAGCAAGTGTCCAAATACCACCGAAGCTGATAAAACAGCCAAAGTGAAGAAAAATGCCTCTAAGGCAAATAAAGTCACCAAAGTTGAAAAATCAACCAAAGTGAAAAATACCACTAAGGTTAAAAAATTAACCAAAGTGAAGATTACCATTGAAGCTGAATCTTCATCAGCGGTGAAGACTGCTGAATCTTCCTTATCCACTAACTCTGAAGGACCCATTGAAAAGTGGGTACCAAACAACGCTTAATCTTCCTTATGTATGCAGGGATCAAAGGGCATCTGGTATCTCGATAGTGGATGTTCTCGTCATATGACTGGACAAAGAGACCTGCTCACTGAATACAAGGAAGAGAAAGGCCCCTCTGTTACCTTTGGTGGAAATGGAAAAGGATTTACCCGAGGGTTTGGTGTCCTCAGCAATGGGACAACTACCTTTCGAATAGTCGCTTATGTAGATGGACTGAAGCACAATCTTCTAAGCATCAGTCAGCTATGTGACAAAGACTACGAAGTTCGCTTTTCTAAGAAAGCATGTTCAGTGGTAGATGAAAAAGGAAAACTTGCTCTCAGTGGTTATAGAAGAGAAAATGTCTATGTAATAGATATGGACTCTACTATCACTGATAACTTATGTTTTCTCTCTAAGGCCTCTTCTGATGTCAACTGGCTATGGCATAAAAGGCTCTCTCATCTAAACTTCAAAACCCTGAATTCTCTCTCATCTAAGGAACTGGTTTCTGGTCTTCCTCAGCACTCATATGCTAAAGAATCTCTCTGCTCAGCATGTGAAAAAGGAAAACAAACAAAAGCTAGTTTCAAGTCGAAACAAGTTTCCTCAGTAACTAGTCCTCTTCAGCTCTTGCATATGGATCTATTTGGCCCTGTCAACATCCAATCAATAGCTGGAAAGAAATATACGCTTGTCATTGTAGATGAATATTCTCGCTACACCTGGGTTATTTTTCTTCGCTGTAAGAATGATACTCCAGAAGAACTAATATCTTTTGTCAAAAAGATGGAAGTGCTGAATAATCTTACTGTTCGATCAATAAGTAGTGATCATGGAACTGAATTCAAAAATAGTTCCCTGGACAATTTCTTTGAGAACAAGGGAATCTCTCACAACTTCTCTTCAGTAAGAACACCTCAGCAAAATGGAGTCGCTGAAAGAAGAAACAGAACGATCATAGAAGCTGCTAGATCAATGCTCAGCGATTCTCACCTCCCTACTCAATTTTGGGCAGAAGCTGTAAACACTGCATGTTTTACTCAAAACAGATCGCTGATAATAAAGCGATTTGGGAAGACAACTTATGAACTCTTTCTTGGAAGGAAGCCTTCTATCAGCTTTCTTCATATCTTTGGTTGTCAGTGCTTTATCTTAAACAACAAAGATCAACTTGGAAAGTTCGACCCAAAAGCTGATGATGGAATATTTTTAGGATATTCCTCCATCTCCAAAGCCTACAGAGTTTTCAACAAGAGAAGACAAAGCGTAGAAGAAACCATTCATGTCACGTTTGATGAAACGCGCTCAGCGAACTCTAAACCAATCGCTGACAATGAAGAACTGAATACTTGGATGATCTCTCACTATAGAGAAACTGAACCTTTCTCAAACCATCAGCACACTGAAACTCCAGCTGCTGATGAAGAACCAAGTATCATACCTCCCACCGCTGAATCCACCTCATGGGTTTCAGCTGAACCTCTAAACACATTACCACCATCAAATCTGCCTTCGTCTGGAAACCTCTCTAGTGAACCTACTCAACAGTTAATTGCTGATGAACCTCAAACGTCCTCATCAGTAAACATCCCAATTGTTGATCCAACCTCTGAGTTAAGCGATCATGATCCTGCTCAGCGATGGACAAGAGATCACCCAATAGATCAAATTCTCGGTGATCCAGATGCAGGTATTCAGACACGACGAAGCTCAGGTAATATCTGTCTCTTTGTAAACTTTCTCTCCTTAATAGAACCAAAGAAGACTGATGATGCCCTCAGAGATCCAAACTGGGTCAGCGCTATGCAAGAAGAGCTGACTGAATTTTCTCGAAACAAAGTTTGGAATCTCGTTCCTAGACCATCTGATAAAACTGTAATAGGCACCAAATGGGTGTTTAGAAACAAGTTAGATGAACATGGAACTGTAACCCACAACAAGGCTCGACTTGTTGCTCTGGGATACAGACAAGAGGAAGGCATAGACTATGATGAAACCTTTGCCCCTGTGGCCAGGCTCGAAGCAATTCGACTATTCTTAGCTTATGCAGTCTATAAAGACTTCATCGTTTATCAAATGGACGTAAAATCAGCTTTTCTGAATGGAAAGCTGAATGAAGAAGTTTATGTAGAACAACCACCAGGGTTCTATGACCCTAAGCATCCAAATTATGTTTATAAATTGGATAAGGCTCTCTATGGTCTAAAACAAGCCCCTCGTGCTTGGTATGACACTCTCTCATCTTTTCTTATCTCTGAAAATTTTGAACGTGGCAAGATTGATAATACGTTATTTTTCAGGAAGATAAAGGGTCATATAATTCTTGTACAAATATATGTCGATGACATAATATTTGGTTCTACTAACCCATCTCTATGTACTCGCTTCGGTGAAAGAATGAAGAAAGAATATAAAATGAGTATGATGGGTGAGCTGACATATTTTCTTGGTCTTCAGATTAAACAATCTGACAAAGGTACTTTTATCTGCCAAGGTAAGTATGTTAAAGATATGCTAAAGAAGTTTGATCTCACACAAACTTCAGCGATGAAAACTCCTATGGCACCACCGCTGACACTTAACAAGGATCCATCTGGAAAACCTGTTAATGTCACTGCCTATAGAGGAATGATAGGCTCATTGCTGTATCTTACAGCAAGCCGACCTGACATCATGTACTCTACTTGTTTATGTGCACGCTATCAATCTGAACCCAAGGAATCCCATCTGATCGCTGTAAAGCGAATTTTCAGATATCTGAAAGGAACTCCTAACCTCGGTCTTTGGTATCCCAAAGACTCAGGGTTCGATCTAACTGGTTATTCTGATAGTGATTTTGCAGGCTGTAAACTTGACAGAAAGAGTACCACTGGTGGATGTCAACTCTTGGGAGGAAAGCTGGTAAGCTGGACAAGGAAGAAGCAAAATTATGTGTCCACTTCCACAGCTGAAGCTGAATACGTAGCCGCTGGAAGCTGTTGTTCTCAAATCTTGTGGATGAGAAATCAACTATTAGATTATGACCTTCAGCTGTCAAAGATTCCTATCTATTGCGACAGCACTAGTGCTATCGCTATAGCAAATAATCCAGTGCTACATTCAAAGACAAAACATATAGAGATCAGATATCACTTTATCAGAGATCATGTGATGAATGGTGATATTGAACTTCACTTTATCCCTACTGACTTTCAGCTTGCTGATATATTCACCAAACCTCTTGATGAGACAAGGTTCAACTTTCTCATCAGTGAGCTTGGAATGCTGAACCTCGAAGAATAATTCTTCAGTGTTCATGTATTATGTCAGTAATCAAAAGTACCTCTCATCTTTCTCTCTGATAAACATTCTGACTCTCAGGTCTGTTTTTCTCCTTTCCATCAAAGACGTTTTTCTTCAAAATATAAACTTTAATCACTGAACTTTCTTCAAATGATTAAAAGCTTTTTTTTGAAAAATACATTAATCACTGATATTTCTAGTCAGTGATCCTTTAAAAGGAAAATCTATCCCTATCTTTACTATAAGGGATACTTTTAAAAAAGGAAAATCTATCGCTGACTTTTCTTCAGTGATCATTTCAAAACGGACAAATGTACAGTCTCTCTCTTCTATGACGTCATTTGAACCGACAATCCACGACATGCCTTTTTTGACACGTTCGTCCGTTGCCCTTCTATCCAATCAACTTCGTGGAACGTGTCAATGTCATGATGATCCTTTCTTTTCCCGCTTCATTCTCTCTCTTCTCTCTCTTCGTATAAAAGGAATTCTTCTCTCCTTTATACGGTTTACGCTTTCAAAACTTTCAAAGCAAGAAACATTCTCTCAAGAACACTCAAGCAAGTAAACCCAGAATATTGAATCTGCAACTCTTTTTCTTCAAGATACACAGGTTTATTTCATGTTTATATGCTTTGTTCGTATGCTTTTTATTCTTTTTAAAATCCTAATCGTTTTCTATGGATTTTATAAAACGTTTTTTTTTCAAAAACTAAAGATCATTCTTTCTGATTTTATATTTTTCAATAAAAACCTTTTGGTTTTAAAGTGTTCTTCATTCTTTCTACCCAGAACACTATTTTTCTCCTAAAAATAACTTGATAGTTTTCCAGTTTCCCTTCTTCTATTGAAACTGGTAATCATATTATTTTTAATCTAAATCATTTCTTCTATTATGCCTCTTTCCATAACAGAAATGACACAGTCTTCAATCGTTGCTTCCAAGCATGTACGATTCGTTCTCACTGAAGTTGAGATTACTAAATGTAATCATTTGGCCAGACTCGAGTTCAAAGCTGACAAATACCCACATCTGGTGGAAGCTGCTGAATTCCTCAAGCAGTCATGCATAGCTTACGCGATCACTGTGGATCCTAAGCCCTCCAAGACTCTACTCCAGCAGTTCTGGTTCACTGCTGATGCAACTGAACTCACCAACAGGAAAGGTGAACGAGTCCCTGCTATCTCATTCAGCACGGAATTGGGGCCAGGGAGCATGACCGCTCTTAGCCTCAGGAAATCTTTAAGATTCCCTGACAAACCAAAGAGTGGGTTCGACGCACTCCCCACTGATGATGAGCTGATATCATTCCTGGACGCAATGGGCTATTGTTGGGAAAACAAACCAAGATCTTCTATTCCCAACAAGAAGCTCACCAAGATCCTAAAAGCTCAGATGCCATCACAACTGAACTTTATCTTCTCGCACATAATTCAGTGCATGAGTGGGAAGAGTGGTTCGCTGGATCAAGCCAGCAAAACACAACTGCAGATGGCCTACTCCGTTATCGCTGGTCAAAACTTTGACTACGCCACAGCAATCTTTGAAGATCTGAGGTCGAGATTAGGGAAGCCTGAACGAGATCCCAAGATCTCGTACGTACGTTTCATATGTACGTATATCAAGTTCCTCTATCCCAACACCTATCCCACCAAAGATGATGGCACCTTTGCCAGGGTAGGTCAGCGATCACTAGAGGTCAAGCCACTCGCCGACGAGGTAAGTATCTCTCTCCTTCGCTCTCGTCTCTCTCTCCATTCTTCTTCATCTTCAGCGACCACGCAGACGGTTCCTTCGTCTGCTATCCCTGTCGCTACCACTACTTCCAAACGACCATCAGCTAGTCCGATTGGTCCTTCCAAAAAGGCCAAAAAGACTAAGGAAAGTACACCCTCTAGTACTATACCTGAGGGAGCTTCTCAACAAGCTATCTTAGATGCATTTCTGGGTCTTTCCTCCACAACTTCAGCAGTCACTCATACTGCCGTGTCAGCGATCTCACTCGCTGTCACATCATCAGTAACCCCACCTACTATCTCATTCACTGAGATTAACCCCATCCCTACTTCTATCCCCAAAACTCTTCCTTTTTCTCCTCATTTGGTCTCTGAACCCGCTACCTCTTCTTTCCCTATAGGACCTGAGCATCAAACTTTTGAGGAATCTATGCAGTTCTACAAAATGTTTGATACGTCAGGTACACATATAATCCTAAACACTTCTCTCCCCCCCCCCCTCTCCAAATAAGCCCATATCTGAACTAACATTATTTTCAGGTCCTAGCTTGGCGTCTGTTGACACGCATGTCAACAGTCTGGGAGAAAAGGTGGACGCACTCACCAACACCATCAATGAAACCACCAGCGCCGTCAATCAGGCTGGTCAGGAGCTGAAGAAGTTGACCGCCACTTGCTCATCTAAAGCTGAGAACTCCCAACTTTCAGCTGTTGAAGAACAAGTCGTCCAACTCAGAGAGTCCTCTCGACTCTTTCAAGGGCGATTTGAGTCTCTTACCGCTGAAGTTCAGGGTCTCTCTTCAAAGGTTGACCTCTGCACGTCCCTTCTTCAGCAAATTCTACAGAAGGTGAATGCACCAGCTCCAGCGCTGCCTCCCTCCTTCACTGAAGATGATCGTACCAACCTCAACATCGCTGTGGAATTCATTCATGATGCCACATGCGACATCCCTGCGGTTGAAGACCGGATTAAGCGTCTGGAGGCTGACGTTCAAGTGCTAAAAGCTTCAACAGCTACTCCAGCAGCTGAACAATCCCCTACCGCTGATAATGACAAAGTGGGGGAGAAAACTGAAGAAACTTCTATTGCTGCTGCTGGGGAAGCTAAGACTCCAAAAGAACCTCCCTCTAAATCTGAAGGGGAGAAGGCAAAAGAATCCTCATCAATTCACTCTATTCTCTTTGAAGAGGATGAGGAAGAAGACGATGAAGAGGAAGATGATCTAGATCTTGATGATCAAGAAAAGGATCAGCCCTCCGATGACGACGATGACGATGAAGACCAATCTATGTGGTTCTCTAAGCCGAACGTCGCATCAGGGACAACTTCGCAAGAGGTTGTCAAAACAGGGGTGAGAGGTGATACATCTTCAAGTGTTCCTTCGCAAAGCAAAGACAAGCAACCGATCGCTGAAGAATGCTTGAGGACTGGATCAAAATCTGAGGGGGAGCATCCTTCTCAGGTATGTCTTTCAATTGTACCACTCTCCTACTCTTTCTAAACCCCTATTTCTTTCTAGCCTTTATCTCTCTCGTTCTAAAAATACACTTATCCCTTCTTTCCCTCTTTTTCTATCCAGACAGTTCTCACCCCTGCTTAAGGGTTCTGAACTACAAATAATCCCAATCTCTATCGCTGAGATTGATGAAGAAGAAGAAGAAGATTCCCTGGTCCATCCAGGAAGGCCCTCTCGACCATCTCATTGGTCAGAGGAAGTGGTGAAGAAAAGAGTTGAAATGATCGCTCAACTAGAAAGTCAACGGCTGAAAATCCCTCTTCAAACATCCACAGAGCTCGACTTCCTCACTAAAGCCGAAAGAGAAGAATCTGCCAAAGCTGAGAAGCTGATCGCTGAATGCAAACGAGATGCCTAACTCGCTTTAAAGATTCAATCTTCTCAAGTCAAGGACAAAAAGCTGAAAAGCAAACCTGTGGAAGTTCAAGCTTCACTACTGAAAGAAATTGAAGAGGAACGCTCCAAAGAACAAGAGATCAACGATAAGTCGATCGAATGGTGCAAACAAAAGATGGATTATCGTTCTGATCTTCTTCCAATATCAGCCGTGACTATCTCTGGTCGCAAGAAGAAAGATCAACTCTCAGTGACCATGGAGATTACCAGAGAGGATGGAACCCAAAAAGCAATGTACGTATCAAAACTTGAGAGCTTCGGATTTACGGAATGGTTAGAGTTCTGGGATGCGCTGAAGAAATCCAAATCTACATACAGAGGATACGTTGAAGGACTTCTTGAAGCCCTCATAAATAGAGTCGTTTCTGTACTAAAGCTGCCATCTCCTCTTCCTCCCAAATCTTTGAAACTCAAGAGAAAAATTGGGTCCTCCTCCTCTGAAGATGTCGCCATCATCAGGAATGAAACTTCTATCAAATATTCAAGAGATGCACTGTTTGGTCCTCCTCCCGATCTTTCAGTTCTGGACTTATCTCTGCCTCCTGGTGGTCCTTTCCAAGCTGGTCAAGTAATTGACAATCCTTATGGAATATTCTTCAGAGATGATGATGAGGAACTCAGATTTCAAAGAATCTCTGAGATTCCTATATGTCCTCTGAATCATCTCAAGGATCTCTTATGCTTATGGTGTGACTTCTTCCCTGCTGCTGAAGAAATTAAAGAAATTATCAGTCAAGAATCTTTGGAACGAAGACAGAAAGGAGAAGAAATACCTGAGTATATGATCAATCCTCCTAAATCTTCTTTTAATAGCTGATAGATTAGTTTCCTTCTCTGTAATTTGTTAGTTATACTTACAGTAGTTAGTTACTCACTTGTACTTATGTTTTTCATATCTTGTAATTCCATCCCTGAATTAAATGAAAATCGCAGTGATGTACTTAACCCCATCAGTACTGTAAAAGATCCCTCAAAATAGTAATTGGGACATGCATTCTATGAGTCCTTTTTATTCCTATATTTTGAATCAAAGTAATTTTCTTTTGTTACTTTGTCATTATCAAATAGGGGGAGATTGTTGATCCAAACTCTCTCAGTGATTTGATAACGACCCTCTTTTATACTTAGTGAAAATTACGTTTTTATATGTATTAGTGTTTCATCATCAGCGATCAGACTGAGTCTGATCAGTTATCGCTGATGACCTTTCTGTAAACATTTAATATGTATGTGTTTCACTTTCAGCAATCAAACTGAGTCTGTGCAGTCATCGTTGATCGTTTCCCATGTAACACAGTTAACGTAATCCCTGAAGACAAGTCTCGCGTCAACATAGTTCATAGCTGAATCGAAGACGAAGCCACTGAACAATAGATAAGTCTACTAATGACCTGATGCGGATATCAGCGAAGACCAGACGAATCTACTTACGCGAAGAAGCCGGAGGAAAAGCTTCAGCGATAGCTGAACTTCTTTATCTCTGGAAGAAGAGATACTCAGCGATCAACGATCACAAAGCTTATGCCTCAAGTTTTCTTTTGTCTTACCTTGCACAACCAGTACGATGTGTCAGAACGGACAAGTCTCTGCTACAAATCGTACAACAACTCTGTCAACTACACTGTTCATAAAGCGGCCAAAAGCATGTCTCCAAAAGTAAGACTCCCAAAGCCAATCTACGAATGCCACGTGTAAAGTACCCTGCCATGCATTTAATGCATAGGGTATAAATAGGAAGCTCACCCCTTCATCTGAAGTTGTGCTCAATCCTTGAACTCCATAATAGAAACCCTTGTTTTCTATCTCTCTAAAATCCCCCATTCTCTGAATTTCTTGTGCAACCATCTTAGTGTTTCTTAAGTTTGTTTAGATTGAGTCTGTCTTAATCTTATTCCGCAACAAACTTGTAAATTGTATTTTGATTTATCAATAAACAATTTATTAAACTTTAATTTCTGTGTTTGTATTCAACCCCCCCCCCCTTCTACAAACTTGTTAAGCACCTTCGGGACCAACAAATCTAAATCAGATAAGTGTGAATTAGACGATGATGCTTCATCTAATTTATTAGCAGTAGGCATAGGTTCTGGACTGATCTGACTGATCTGCCCAGAAGCTAGTACACGAATGATAACGGGTTTTGGACTTTCTTGAACAGAAGGCATCTCCTCATCAAATGTGACATTCACGCTCTCAACTACTATCTTTGACTTCTTCAGATAGACTCTGTAAGCTACAGACGTTTGAGAGTAGCAGATAAAGATGCCTTCGTCTGCCTTCGGACTGAACTTGTTTAAGTTCTCCTTGTCATTTAGTACAAAACAACTGGATCTAAAAATATGAAAATGTTTAATGCTAGGTGTACGATTATTGATTAAAGCATATGGCGTTTTACCAAACCAACAGTGGATTATAGAACGATTCTGTGTATAGAAAGCAGTTGATACAACTTCACCCCATAGAAACAGAGG
This sequence comes from Arctium minus, assembly GCA_954870635.1. Lineage (NCBI taxonomy): Eukaryota > Viridiplantae > Streptophyta > Magnoliopsida > Asterales > Asteraceae > Arctium > Arctium minus. The sequence goes on along the minus strand of OX941080.1, from coordinate 111,959,578 downwards.
TAGATCCGATTGACTCAGCATAGTTCGAGCGGCCTTGACTAGCGTTCGGTTCCGTCTTTCTATGACTCATTTCTATTAAGGCGTTCTGGCAGCAGAATACTGATGTGTTATCCCGACCGATTCGAGATAATCTTCAACAATTCTATTATTGAATTCTTTGCCGTTGTCTGTTTGAAGAAGCTTAACTGTCTTTTGCAGATTTACTTGGGTAGTCTTTAAAAATTTGATGATGACTTTGGGCATCTCATCTTTTGATCTCAAAATTTTGACCCAAGTATATCGCGAGTAATCGTCCACAATCACTAAAACTTATTTCTTGCCGTTTATGCTTTGTGTACGCATAGCACCGCAGAGATCTGTATGTAAAAGTTCCAAGGATGAACTTCAACTCGGCTTAGGTTTCGGCTTATAAGCAACTATCTTCATCTTGCCCTTCTCACATGCTGCACAGAGATGTTCTTTAAAGTATTTGAGCGATGGAAGTCCTTTTACAAGATTCCCCGTGACCAGTTTGTTGATGTAACGAAAATTCAGGTGAGAAAGCCTTCAATGCCATAACCAACTTTGTTGCAGTGAGGCTTTTGACAGTAGACACACCTCATTGTCAGTCTGTACTTTTGACAGATTAATCGTGTAGAGGTTTAACTTTCTAGTGCCGACCAAGAGTTTCTTACCATCTTCAGTACACATAGAATACCTCTTGGCCTTGAAATTAACCTCTAGATCTTTGTCACATAACTGTCCAATGTTGAACAGGTTAAGTCCTAAACCTTCAACGTAGCTCTCCTTCGTAATCATTATGTTGTCTTGAATCACGTTACCATAACCCAAAATAGGTGAAAAATGGTCATTTCCAAATCGAATTGTTCCACAATATTTCTCTGTATAATTAGATAATAAATCTTTCTGCCCAGTCATATGTATGGAGCAACCAGAATCCAAGTACCACATATGATGGGTCTGCACAGGAGAAATCACGAAACAATAAGTTTAGGTACTCATTTATAGATGGGTCCTACAATGTTAGTGCAAGATTTTGGCACCCATTTAAATTTGGGTCCTCTTTTCTTTTGAAAATAATTTGAAGCATTAGAATGATAAGAATAGACATGTTTTGTACAAACCAAACATCAGAATATTGTCGAGAAGCAAAATCATTTCGACGATAAGTAGAAAACTTTATAGTAGACGGAGATAATTGGAACAATTGCTTTATTGATTAATGCTTGTAAGAAGTTACAAGTTTTTGTTTTTGAAAAACAGCATTGCTAATTACATCAGTTGTACTATAAGTATTTCTATTACAAACAGAATCAGAAAACGATTTAGCAGTCTCTTCAATCTTCTTCTTTGGTTGCCATTCTGATTTAACTCCAGATTTTCTCTTACTCACATCTGAAACATTTGAAACTTTAAAATTAGAATAGTGATATTTGAAAGATTGCTTTTTCTTTGGCTTACCAGTGGTTGTCTGTTTGTATGAATGCCTAGATTTCTTCTTCTTACCTTTAGCATTCTTGGTATTCACAGAAACTGGTACATCAACTTTCGTTGATGTTTCACCCTTTTCATACACACTGGGTTGACCAAAAGAATTAATCACAAATTGTGAATGTTCAGGAAGTTTAGCATTAAAATCAAATTGACCAACACATTCCTATAAATCACCTTCAAAGTTAAGAAAATCAAACTCTTCATCAAGCAGACCATTTAAATCATTAGATGTTGACGCTTTGGAAATTTTAGAAAATTCAGAATTTAGAAGCACAGTAGAACACACAGTTTGTTCCTGATTAATCAAAATTATTTCTTCTAACAGAGTGTTCTCGAGTTCAGAAATTTACTTTCTAACACAAGAGGAGGTACATAAATTTTACCCTTGTTAGAGCACAGATTTGTTGGATTCAAGATCATAAAGATTGAAGACAAAACTTCAATAAGTCAAAGCTGGAAAAGTCAACTCTCACTGAAAGTCAACGTCTTTGTAATAAAGTCAAAATCAACATTTGTATTTGTTTTGTTTCTTTGTATGTCTTGGGTATAAATACCTTGTTTTCTTTGTAATCAGGGTGTACGTAAGATTGTAAGTCATTGTGATTGAGAGATCATATTCGAGAAGAGTTTATTGAAGATTATTCTAGAGTGAGAAAGTAGAGAGAGAAAGAGAGAGTTTGTAATTGATTGAGATTTATTCAATGACATGTGATTTCGAATTATCATCTTAATTGTTTGGTATTGTGATTAGAACTTGATAAATCTAGGACTCACAATTGGTATCAGAGCATATCCAAAATTGAAATCAGATCAAGAAATGGTTCGACACTGTGTTCATCTCATTTGATTCGATTTTTTGAGTTTTAGTGTGAATTTTGAGTTGTAATTGGTTTCTTAGTGATCGATAAGTGTAAAAGATTGAGTGTGTATAAGAAATTTCACGAAATGCACTGTAATTTTCACAAATTTCTGAATCTTGTTGAGTTGGTTTCACGAGTTTTTGTGTGCACTGTTGTATAGATCAATTTGTATTTTTGAATGTTTGATTTTGTTTTCCGTGTATTGTAACCTATTCTAATATTGAAATCGAGCATCCCTACAAAGTTTCAAATCAATTGGACAAGATTTGGATTGAAATATGTGAGAAAAGATAGAATTTTGGTCGATATACGGAAGAACGCGAAAGATCCATCAAACGCGCAAGATTAATCTGGAAGAACGCGCAAGTCAAAGGATACTGATTTTGGCAAGAAACACGCAGAGGGTTATCTGCGAGTTCTAGAAACGCGCAGATCAAAGTGTACGAGTTTGAAAATTGAGAAAAAGTTTCTAAGTGTTGAAACGCGCAAATCGACCTTTGCGAGTTCTATAAACGCACAAGACTAAGTTTGCGAGTTTCTTCGGGAATAGTGATCTTCGAGTTAGTTTGATCTGGGAGTTTGTTCAAACGCGCAAGTAGTGCTTTGCGAGTTCAGGGAACGCGCACATCTCCATCTGCGAGTTTCCTTATGAATAGTTACTTGCAAGTTTAGGCATCTGCGAGTTTCAGTGATTATCTCTATCTGCGAGTTTGCCAAAACACGCAAACCATTGCTTGCGAGTTATATAAATGTGCAAGCCTCAGCCTGCGAGTTTATCAGTGAATAGTAGTTTGCGAGTTTCAGAGTCTGCGAGTTTTAAGCTTCTATAGTGCTTTGCGAGTTTTAACACTTAGTCAAAATTTCTGAGTTTCTGAATTTTCTATATTTCATGATTTCTTGTATTTTGTGATTTCATAATTGGACTAACGATCATTTTTTTCTTTTGTCAAGTTCTTTTTGTTAACAAATATTCAAGATGAGTTTTTCAGCTGAAGAGGTAAAGGATTTCACTGTAAATGATTTCATGACCACAATGGAAGCTATGATGGTTAAAGTTGAAGACCTTCCGAATAAATTGAAAAAGGAAAAAGACAGAGTTGTTAGGAGAAATCAACAGAGCCTTGAGATTAATAAGACAATTATTGAGAACAAAGATTTAATTGATTCTCTATGCAAATCTGCTTCTGATTTTAAAAATGAAAAGGATTGTTTTGATTGTAAGATTTCTGAATTGCAAAAACAATTGTTTAAATCTGATTCTGAAAAACAAGAATGTGTTCTAAAATCGTTTAAAATGAAGGTTGAGAACAAAACTTTAGAGAAAAAGGTAAAGGGTCTGGAAACAAAATTGTATATTTGAGGCCAAACAGATCAAACAATTTTCTTGAATACACCTAATGAAGAAGCGAATTTTAAAGAAAAATGGGGATTAGGTTTTTAAAGAAGCGGATTTTAAAAAAAATTGTTGGGTCTGAAATGTGCTAAGGATGGATACTACTGCTGGACTTAAAGATTAATATTGTTGATTACATTAATATTGCTACTTGAATGATTACTACTGCTTGTAGGATTACTACTGCTAGAGGTATTAATACTGCTTGAAAGTTAATACTGCTAGTAGTTAGTAGTGCTTGAAGAATTACTACTGCAAGTATGGTTAGTACTGCTATGGATATGAAGATTAATGTTGCTAGAAGATTAATGTTGCTTCTGATGATAATGTTGATAAAGATGACTTTGAACGAAAGACTAGGAGCTGAAGATAATGATGAAGATAATTATGGAATGGATGCTAAAGATCAATATTTCTTTTGTAATTATCTTGTAATCAGTTCTGTATATATAGTCTAGAAGTCTTTGATAGTTAGAGATAGTTTTTGATAGTCTTATTCATACAGAATACGTTTAGAGAGAATTAACCTCAAGGTTCTTTGTAGTCCTTTCAATAGAGAAGTATTGAACGTCTGTTGAGCTTGTTCAACAGATTGAGGTTTTGTTTGTAATCATTAAGTTAGATCAATATAACTTGTGATTTGAGTTCATACACTGTTTGATTGATTTACTGTTAAAGTGTTTTTCCGTGACTTCTTTAACATAGTTTCTGAGTGTTTATTAAATTCTTGTTTCGAATTTTGATCCTGACAAGTGGTATCAGAGCTTAAGGAACTCAGAAATCAACAATCATCACAAACATAATCTAGAATCAATCATTGATGGCTGAGGTTTCAGAATCTTCAATCACTGCAATCCCCACAGAGGTAAAATCTAACCTTTGCTCTAAAGCATGTCTTGAAACTGTTAAAAAGTACAGGGATCACAATCTGAGCATGTGTGATGACCTTAAAAGGTGGGAGAAAGATAGAAGAGAGTATATTTTGATCGTTGAGAATTTTGAGGAACAAATTAAGGCATATCAAGCCAATGAACTTCAACATTCATATGATCTCAACTATTGGAAGTGGGAGAAGAAAGAGTTAGATATTAAGCTAGAAAAGTCTAGAGAGGAATGTGAGAAAATTAAGAGTGAATTTGAGAAAGCCAAATTAGATATTGAGAAATATTCCAATGCTTTTAAAGCAATGGACTCTTTAATCAAAACTTTTATTCATGAGAAACTGAGAAGAGGAATAGGCTACAACAACACCCCTCCACCTTACAATGACAATTATATTCCACCCACCTCAGACCTCTTAGAAAGACAATATAAGATGGAATTACCTGAAGGAGGCACTAAAGTAGATCCACTAGATACAGTAGTGGTTGAGGCAGATTCTGAAGAAGAAATTACTAAGGAAGACCAGAAAGATATTCCCTTAGAAAACCACATTCTTACAAATGAGAGAGGGGGTAAACCATTTATCAAGAGTGATAAAGTGGAGATGTCAAAGACAGAGAAAGAGACTGTTAAGAGTGAGAAAGCTGAGACCTCCAGGAAAGGAAAAGAAAAGGTACATGGAGTTCACTACATGCAAAACTCTGATGTAAATCCCTGTACTTGTCAACAGAGCAAGCCCCATAAACATGATAAAATAAGGGGAAATCAGAGAAACAGAAATAATCAGTGGGCTCAAAAACAGAGAATTGATCTAAGCAAAGTCAATAGACCAAAGCCTTGTTTTATTTGTGGCAAGTTAAATCATCTAGACAAACACTGTTATTTCAATCCTATTAACCAAAGATTTTCTTTTCAAAAACAAACACAAAATTCATAGGAAGCAATCAAGAAATCACATGGCTGCTAATATTAGAACAATACCAATGAAAACTGGGACTGCAAAAATCTCAAATTCAGAATAAGTTTGCTAAATCAAAAGAAAATACTCCAAGCAAGTCAAGGAGTAACTCACAGAACAAGAAAGCAAACAACTTTGTCAAGATTTGGGTTCCAAAAGTCAAGAAACCTGTTAGTACTGCTACCTCAAATAGTACTGCTAACAGAAATAGTGTTGCTGATAGCAATACTACTGCTGACCAAGTTAGTACTGGTAACCAAGTTAGTACTGCTAACAAGGATAGTCCTGCTACCAGTGTTAATGCTACCAAGCCCATAATTTTGACAAAGTATTCCAGCCATGAGATTCCTAAATCTGATCATCTCATCCAGACTAAGATTCCTGATTATAAATATGTTGATGAGAAAGGGCAACCCAAGACCACTTTGGTTTGGGTTCCCCCTAGAAACTAGTTGTTTTATCTAGTGTGCAGGGCAACCAACAACTCAAGAAGAAAAGCATTTGGCATGTAGATAGTGGTTGCTCTAGGCACATGACAAGTAACATGGACTGCCTTCAATACTTCAAAAGGTTTGATGGAGGACATGTTGCTTTTAGTGACAATCCAGCAGGAGGTAAGATAAGTGGCAAAGGTATGGTTTCAAAAGGTAAGATGTCTTTTGAAGATGTTTACTAGTAAAGGTATGGTTTCAGATTACTTTGCTGAATTGGATACTTAGTACTTCTAGTTATGTTAATACTGCTCTCACTATTACTCCTTCTGACAGTTCAAATATGGTTAAGTATGGTTACTACTACTAGGTGGTTTATACTGCCAGTGCAAAGTTACTACAACTTGCCTTATTTCTACTGCTAATCAGAGTTACCACTGCTGGTATGTGTTAATACTGCTAGTCTGTGTTAATACTGCCAGTATGCGTTACTACTGCTAATATGAGTTAATACTGCGGGTATGTGTTAATGCTACTAGGGTACTTAGTACTGCTCTTAACTAAATCCATTATCCTATAAATACCCTCTTTGACCGCCAAAATCCAAACGGCTCTTTGAATTTCCTATGAGTGTTCTTTCTCTCTCTTTCTCTCGAATTCTTACTTACCAGTGCGTAACCCTAGTTTCGATCAAGAAGATGGCAGGACTCGACTTCTTTGATGAACACAACGAGCTCGCCATGTTACAGAAATCCAAGCAAGCTGTGGATTTCCATGCTATAGTGGATTTCCTCAAATTGTCCCACATTGCCTACGCACTCACTGTCAATCCCACAATCTATGTGGAACACTTGCGACAGTTCTGGGAAAATGCCTCAATACAGACTGTGGAAGGAAACCAGGTTATTCACTCAAGGGTTTGTGACAAACCCATCACCATCACAGAGGGATGCATACACACTTATTTATGCTTAGATGATGCCTCAGGTATTACTTCTTTACCTAAGGAAGATCTCTTCCAAGTACATAGTCGAATGGGGTATGAAGGTCCCACTGATGTATATAAGTTTTACAAGAACAAATTTTCACCTCAGTGGCGATTCTTTGTTCATACCCTACAACACTGCATTTCACGAAAAACAACTGGCTGGAGGGAGTTCAGCAGCACAATAGCCTATGCTCTTGTCTGCCTAGCAACGTCCAGCAAGTTTAATTTCTCACAAATGATTTTAAGTGATTTACTGCCAAACCTGGATACCAAACCTAAAACAAAATGATTTTATATGTATCCTAGGTTTTGTACAAGAGATTCTACTAAAGGAATTGACGGATCTACCCTCCTTTGAAGAGGTGTATGTACCAAAACCTCCCAAAGGGAAGGTGTTCTCTAACATGAAAAGGCCTAGCACGGACTTTTCTGGACAAGACACTCCATTGTTCTCTACAATGATGGGTGTGTCTCATTCCCATGGTGAGGCATCAGGGTCACAGCCTACATCTGACCACCCAACTGATAACCTACCCGCACCATTCAGTTCAATTAATACTCCTCAGATCCCTATTGTCAAGACAAAATCCCCCATCACACAAATATATATAAGGAAAAAGGTACAAAAGGTTCCTTCCCTTCTTGTATCTTCACCCCCAAAGCCTACAAGCCCTCTGATGGAGCATTCTCCATCAGAGAATATCGAAAGGGAAACCATAGGGGTGTCTCCCAACCCCAAGAAGGTGCTCTATAAGAAGAAGGATGAGAATGTGGGAAGCAAGGCTCACACTACTGCTTCTGCACAAGGTGTAGGACAGGACAGTGTGAATATACCTAAGACCTTCCCCACGACAACTTTAGATGAGCAATCATCTAAAGATCCCAGCTGCCAAGAAACCACGGGGGTAGAAGGAGCTTCTGCTAGGCAGAAGGCCTCTACTAAAAGATCCAAGGATCCTTCAAGGGTGGTAAACATACCTAAAGGAGGTGAGGAAAGATATAAGTACGAAGAATTGATGGATACACTTGGTACAATTAGTCTGGAAGTTCACAATTAAGATCTGGAAATAAAAGAGATGAAGAAGGTTATTATCTCTCAATAAGAACAGATAGTCAAATTGAAGAAAATGGTGCTCAATCTAGTGCACAAAAAGAGGAGAAAACAATTCATCCTGAAGAAGAGGGGAAGTGCACATGATGCTTCCAAAAATGGGGAGTATCAAGAAACAGAGGGTGAGAAGGGGATGAAATTCCAGTTTGAGGGGGAGACTGGTGCTGAAAATAAAAATGAGGTTGGTGCAGAAGCAGAAACAAGTGTAAAGGAAGCAATATCTGAACAAGCAGCAGAATCCTTTGTGAAAGCAGCAGCAATTGGTAAAGCAGCAGTAATTGAGGCTGCAGCAGCAGAAACAGAATTATCCAAGGAAGAGATTGAAATTGTTGAAACTCTAGTAAAAGCAAAGAATGAGACTCCCAAAGCTACTCCAAAGGCTAAGGGAGTGGTAATCAAAGAAGGAGGCCCAGAAAAGAAAAGAAAAGAAACTAGTGTGGCAGAGGACAAAAGGAAAAGCAAAGAAAAGGTGGAAGAGCCTGTGAAAGCTTTGAAGAAACAAAGGCAGATAGAATTGGATGAAGAAATTGCAAGAAGAATTGGAAAAGGAGGAAGAAATCCAATCTGCAAAAGACAGAGAGATTGCTTTGGAATTGGCTACTAAGATTAATGAGGATATTCAAAGGAGTTTGAAGACTGTTGTTTCTGCTAAGAGAGTTACAAAGAAGGCATCAAGGCAAAGGATGCCATCAAAGACAAGACAAAGACAACCTTCAAAGACATTCCTCGCCAATCAAGAAAAGAGAAAGATGATCAACTTTCTGAAAGGGTCTGTTGGAGTCAAAGAAGGGATGTTTACCAACATGTCTTATGGTAGAATAGAAGAACTATACAAGAAGGAGATGGACAAGCTGAAAGGGGATTTCACTCAAAGGGTTGAGGTTAAAAGAAAGTTGAAAGAAAGACATGATCTCAACATACAACAGCCTTTCCCTGACAGTGAAGAAGGCACTCCTATCAAACAAAAGGCAGAAGTGAAGCAAGAAGAGACTTTAGCTCAAAAGATTGGATCCATTAAAAGAAAGAAGTCCATTGTCATAAAACCAAAGGCAAAAAGGACTAGGACTGAAGAAGGAAAGAAAGAGCTGGGAAGTGAACAAATGAAAGTTGAACCTTCTGTAGAGCAGCAGGAACAAACAGAAGCAGATGTTCAATCTTAAGAGCAAACAAGCCAACAATCTTCAGAGCATCCTAGACAATCAGATGGGCAGGGGAATTTGTACATTACTTTGACTGATGAAGAACCTATGCAAGCTGACCCTATCTCATTGAAAGCACCAGAGATTATTCATTGGGATACTCTGAAGGATAACAGAAGAGAATATTTCAGAATCAAGAGAATGGGTGATCAGTTTGAGGTTTATTCAACTTGGGGAAAAGTAATCTGTTGGGTCTGAAAGATGTCAAGGATGGATACTACTGCTGAATGTGTTAATACTGTTAGTTCAACATGGTTACTACTTCTGAAGTTAATGCTGCTAAAAGAACTTGGTTAATACTTCTGAGGTTAATACTTCTGAAGTTAATACTTCTGAGGTTAATACTTCTGAGGTTAATGCTGCCAGTTGTAGTTAATGCTGCTGGAACAAAGTAAATGATGTTCTTCAAGATTAGTACTGCTGGAGTTACTACTGTTAAGAGATTAATACTGGTTAGAGTATTAATGTTGCTTATGATTAATACTGCTTATAAGATGGAGATCTGTATGGAAATGATGACAGCTGGATAAACTGAAGATATTCATGGAAGCTTAGAGATAATGATGGAAGATATTCTGAAGATATTGTATAAATTGTAGTTATCTTTTATCTTCAGTATATATATTATATTGTTTAGAATAGTGAGATAACTTTTGATATTATTTATTCATTCTAAGTTTTGGTTCTAGAGAAAATCAACCTCAAGGCATAGTTCCTAATTCTAGAGAAGTAGAATTCGTCTTGAAAGAGTCTGTTCTTCAAGATTGAGGTTGAGTGTGTAATCTTGTGATTTTAATCATTCAATACAAGTTTACAAGTTGTTAATCATACTTACTGTTTGTTTACTGTTACATTGAATATCAAAGTGTTATTCCGCAACTTCTTTGATATTGTTTCTGAGACTTTAATTCTTGTTGAGAATTCGATCCTGACAAGTGGAATCAGAGCTAGTATACTCAGAAACATTCATTCAACATCAATCATCATGGCTAAAGAATCAGAATCGACAAGCACTGCCATTCCCACTGAGGTAACATCTAATCTTTGCTCTAAATCCTGTATTGAAACTGTTCAAAGGTACAGGGATCACAATCAGGGTATGTGTGATGATCTTAAAAGATTAGAGAGAGATATAAAAGACTATGTAAGAATCGTTGAAAGCTTTGAGGAACAGATTAAAGTTTTTCAAGCCAATGAACTTCAACATTCTTATGATACAAATTACTGGAAGTGGGAGAAGAATGACCTTGAACTTCAGCTGAAAAAGTCTAAAGAGGAGAATGAAAAGATAAAGAGTGAGTTTGAGAAAGCCAAGCTAGATTTGAAAATTTTTCCAATGCTTCTAAAGCAATGGACTCCTTGCTCCAAACTCAAATCCATGACAAACTCAGAAGAGGAATAGGCTATAACACCACACCACCACCATACAACAACAATTACATTCCTCCTATATCAGACTTGCTAGAGACCAAGGATAGGAAGGAATTATCTGATGGAGCCACTAAGGTAGATCCATTAGAAAAAGTGGTGGTTGAAACAGACTCTGAAGAAGAGAACTCTAATGATAAGAGTAAGGAGAACACTGGGAGTGGTGAGATTCCTCTAGAAAATCATATTATCACCAATGAGGGATGTGGAAAGACATGGGTCAAATATAAGGACATAGAGAAGACTGAGGGAAAGTCTGAGAAGGTCCATTATAAGCAAACCACAATTGTGAATCCTGTCCCTTGCAAACAGTGTGCTTGCAATAAATCTGAGTCCCAAAAACATGATAAACCAAGGGGAAATCAGAGAAGTTGGAATAACCAGTGGGCACAAAAACAAGGGGTTGATCTGAGTAAAATCAATAGACCAAAACCTTGTTTTATTTGTGGAAAGCTGAATCACCTTGCCAAATACTGTTATTTCAATCCAATTAACCAAAGAGTCACTTTTCAAAGACAACCACAAAACTCTTTTGGTTATAGGAATCAGAAAAGGAATCATATGGCTGAGAACAGAGCACCTATAAGATCACATGCTCAGAACAAGTTTGCTAAACCAAAGAAAAATACTCCAAATAAGCCAAGGAGTAATTTAAAGACAAATAAAGCAAACAACTTTGTTCAAGTTTGGGTTCCAATTGTAAAGAAACCTGTTAGTACTGCTATCCCAGATAGTACTGCTAACAGAAATAGTGCTGTTGCAACCAATACTACTGCTAACAAGGATAGTGCTTCTACTAGTATTAATGTTGCAAAGCCTATAATCTTGACAAAGTATTCCAGCCATGAGATTCCTAAACAACTCATCCAGACCAAACTGACAGATTATATAAATGAGAAAGGACAACCCAAGACCACTTTGGCTTGGGTTACCTCAAAGACTAACTGATTTATCAAGTGTGCAGGGCAACCAAAAGCTCAAGAGGAAGAGCATTTGGAATGAAGATAATGGTTGATCTTGGCACATAACAAGGAACATGGACTGCCTTCAAATTCTTTAAAAGATTTGATGGAGGACATGTTACTTTTGTTCTAGCAGAAGGTAAGAAAAGTGAAAAAGGTATAGTTTCAAAAGATAAAGTAACTTTTGAAAATTTTATGGTATATGGTACTACTAACCTTGTGTCTGTAAGTGTTTCGGGTTGCTAATACTGAAAGGTAGTTAGTACTTCTAGTTCAGTGAATATTGTCAGACTGTGTTAATGCTGCTGGTATGTGTTACTACTGCCAATCTGTGTTAATGCTGCTGATAAGTGTTACTACTGCTAATGTAAGTTTTCTATACCTAAAAATGATCTTCAATGATTTAATGTCAAACCTGGATATCAATCAAAAAGCTTTTATCTGTATCCAAGGTTTGTACAAGAAGTACTTAATAATGAATTGACGGACATACTTCACTTTGATGAGGTATATGTACCTAAACCCCCTAAAGGCAAGGTTTTCTCAAACATGAGAAGATCTGCTAGGGACTCTGAAGGAGTTGACACCCCATTGTTCTCAACAATGATGGTGGTGTCCCAACCACAAGAAGGTATGGCAGCAGGGTCAAGGCCCTCATTAGACATTCCCACTGCTAGCCAAACCCAACCTTCCCACTCTATATCAATTCCCCAGTCTCTTCTTGATAAACCAACTTCACCAATCACCCAAACATACAAAAGGAAACAGGCAAAGAAGGCTCCCTCCCTTCTTGTACCTTCACCCTCTAAGCCTTTAAGCCCTCTAAGGGAGGATTCTCCCTTAGAGAATATCTTCAGGGAAACCGCAGGGGTGTCTCCCAACCCCAAGGAGGTGCTCTCTGAGGAGGAGGATGAGCATATGGGTGAGCAGGCTGCCACTACTCCTTCTAGATCAGAGGAGGTCAGTGGTAACATCTTTAAGACCTTCCCCATGGCAACTTTAGATGAGTAATTATCTAAAGGTCCCAGGTGCCAAGAAACCAAGGGAGTAGAAGGTGCTTCTGCTAGGCAGAAGATCTCTACTAAAAGATCCAAGGATCCTTCAAGGGTGGGTAAAACACCTAAAGGAGGTGAGGACAGTTTAACTACAAAGAATTGATGGATACACTTGGTACAATTAGTCTGAAAGTTCATAATCAAATTATGGAGATAAAAGAGATGAAAAGGTGATCACTTCTTATCACTAGCAGATAGATCATTTCAAGAAGCTGGTACTAAAAAAGAAGAAAATTAAAGTTTCTATGAAATCTTATTTTGAGGGGGAGATAAGTGAAGAAGCTGAAACAAAGCAGTAACTACATCAGAAACAGAAAAGAAGATAACAGTAGAAACAGAAAAGAAGATAACAGCAGAAACTGAATCAAGAAGAACTAGAAATTACAGAAAGTTTTGAAATTATCATAAAGACCTTATACTGAAGAACTTAACTTCTCAGTTTTGAAAAGTTAAGTTAGGGGGAGATTGTTGGGTCTGAAAGATGTCAAGGATGGATACTACTGCTGAATGTGTTAATACTGCTAGTTCAACATGGTTACTACTTCTAAAGTTAATGCTGCTAGAAGAACTTGGTTAATACTTCTGAGGTTAATACTTCTGAAGTTAATACTTCTGAGGTTAATGCTGCCAGTTGTAGTTAATGCTGCTGGAACAAAGTTAATGCTGCTCTTCAAGATTAGTACTGCTGGAGTTACTACTACTAAGAGATTAATACTGCTCAGAGTATTAATGTTGCTTATGATTAATACTGCTTATAAGATGGAGATCTGTATGGAAAGGATGACAGCTGGATAAACTGAAGATATTCATGGAAGCTTAGAGATAATGATGGAAGATATTCTGGAGATATTGTATAAATTGTAATTATCTTTTATCTTCAGTATATATATTGTATTGTTTAGAATAGTGAGATAACTTTTGATATTATTTATTCATTCTAAGTTTTGGTTCTAGAGAAAATCAACCTCAAGGCATAGTTCCTAATTCTAGAGAAGTAGAATTCGTCTTGAAAGAGTCTGTTCTTCAAGATTGAGGTTGAGTGTGTAATCTTGTGATTTTAATCATTCAATACAAGTTTACAAGTTGTTAATCATACTTACTGTTTGTTTACTGTTACATTGAATATCAAAGTGTTATTCCGCAACTTATTTGATATTGTTTCTGAGACTTTAATTCTTGTTGAGAATTCGATCCTGAAATAATCAAAAGCTGTTCCAGAGCTGACTTGGAAGAAATGTACAAAGTTGGGATAAAACTGTATGAGAATGTGTTGAAAGGGACAAAAATGAGTCTAACCAAGATAGCCATGGAGTACTTGTGCATGATGTTTGAGCCAGAAAGAGTGCATCATAGAATCAAAGATTTGCATCATGAATATGGATTTAAAAAGATTGATCATTGGATGTTGTTTGAAAATTGTGGAGTCTACGTGATTACAGTTGACAAAAGTTATCATGAGTATTATCTGGTTGACAAGGTGTATGACCACAGCATGGCAAAGCTGCAAGGGATGTTGAACGCAAAGTTGGTCTGCCCTACAGGTTCTGAAATGGCAAGAATTGTGGTCAGAAGAACCATTAGTCAAAGTCTGGGACTGGATCCAAATCTTGGGAATTGAGCTGGAGTTTTGAAGGCATCATGAAGATCCTATGTTGAAGAACTTAACTTCTCAATTTGAAAAGTTAAGTTAGGGGGAGATTGTTGGGTCTGAAATGTGATAAGGATGGATACTACTGCTGGACTTAAAGATTAATACTGTTGATTACATTAATACTGCTACTTGAATGATTACTTCTGCTTGTAGGATTACTACTGCTAGAGGTATTAATACTGCTTGAAAGTTAATACTGCTAGTAGTTAGTACTGCTTGAAGAATTACTACTGCAAGTATGGTTAGTACTGCTATGGATATGAAGATTAATGCTGCTAGAAGATTAATGCTGCTTCTGATGATAATGTTGATAAAGATGACTTTGAACGAAAGACTAGGAGCTGAAGATAATGATGAAGATAATTATGGAATGGATGCTAAAGATCAATATTTCTTTTGTAATTATCATGTAATCAGTTCTGTATATATAGTCTAGAAGTCTTTGATAGTTAGAGATAGTTTTTGATAGTCTTATTCATACAAAATACGTTTAGAGAGAATTAACCTCAAGGTTCATTGTAGTCCTTTCAATAGAGAAGTATTGAACGTCTGTTGAGCTTGTTCAACAGATTGAGGTTTTGTTTGTAATCATTAAGTTAGATCAGTATAACTTGTGATTTGAGTTCATACATTGTTTGATTGATTTACTGTTAAAGTGTTTTTCCACGACTTCTTTAACATAGTTTCTGAGTGTTTATTAAATTCTTGTTTCGAATTTTCATCTTGACAAAAATGCAACTACCATTCTGTTATGAAAGACTTAATGATAGTTACCGTTTTGAAACACCAAAAGTACTTTCAGATGACTATTTTGTTAGCTATTATGTTACTGAGATGGAGGCAAAACCTACAACTGCAAAAATTTATGTTCCTGCTCTCATTCTAGAAAGCAAAATAGTTGAGCTTGAAAGTGTTTTATCTGAAGAAAGAATTTTGGTTGATATAGAACAAGATGTCTTTTCTAAAGTGTTGAAGAACACAGATTTTCATTTTAAATCTAACGTGTGTTCTCCATCTTATAAAGTACTTCAAACTTCTGAGACTGATTTTGATGATTTATTTGCTTCTGAAAATGATTTTCTTAAATCTGATAATGGGCGTGTTAAGGAAATTGATATGTTTGACTTCAATGCTTCACTTCCAGATCATTCTCCTTCTATCCTTAATGATGAAAGCTTTGAAGACAAGGAACAGAGTCTGATAATTGAGAACACTGAGCTTCAGAAGAAAATATCAGATTTGGAAATAAAAATGGCTAAGAAGAAAGGTGGGCTTGAAAAGAAGTTTTCAGAACTTTCCAAGAAGAGTTTTGAAGAAAAGAATACTCTTGAGCTTAAGTGTATAAAGCTTTCTCAGCAAGTTACTGATTTTGAGAAAGTAATAATCTTGGAAAGAGAAAAGTTTGCCAAAGAGAAGAAGACCATTGAACAAAAGAATGTGGGATTTTTCAAAGAAATATCCGGCCAGAGAAACAATGTTGAGAAGGGATTTGAAGAAGAAAGAGTCATGTTTGAGACTGAGATTCTAAAGCTTGCTGGAAAGTTATCCGAACAATCTGAGTGTGCATTGAAAGAAAAGAAAACGAAGTCTGAGTTTGAGAAGAAGATTGACCTGTTTGTCAAAGAAAGGGATAGTTATTCTTCAAAGATTAAAGAGCTTGAGGAAATTATTTCTAAGATGGTGGCGGTGACTGAGTACAAGACTCCAGAGTCAATTATCTACACACCTAGAGATGATTTAGCTGATTCAGAATACTCATTCAAGACAGCTGCAAGCTCACTTCATAAGAATGTTTCTTCCAAAAGGTCAGTTAAATCTTCTAGTCAGATTCGTACTACTAACCTTTTCTATGATAGAAAAATAGATGGTTCAAGTACACATAGAAGAAGAAGATATAAAGAAGAGAAACTGGTATGAAAAGTGAAACCAGTGGATGATGAAGAGAAGAAAGATAGAAAGAAAGATGAGCTGAAATGTAAGAAATCATGTGTACATACACATACTGCAAAGAAGAACAATGTTCATAAAAATAAATCTGGTCATATATACATGATCATGTTCACAAAATAAGTGATCATTTCTGGTATGGTTCTTATTCTGTTACTCCCATAAGAACTGCAACTACCATTCATGGACCCAAATACCAGTGGTTACCAAAACCAAAGATTGATTCTGTGTTGCAGGCACCTCAAGTCAAGGGGGAGTAAGAGAACCAAGGCCTCTAAGTACATCAACTTAGAACTCGTACTTCAACGAAGTTTGACTTCTAAACATAACAGTTTAGGACTCGTACTTCAACGATGAATAAGAGATGCTACTCCCAGGCTGATATGAAGATGTACTCAGATGCTCAAAAAAGAAAATCAACCTTCAAGGGGGAGTACATAAATTTTTCTGGAAATATGTATTCGGAAGATATGACGAACTACACTTCAAAAGGAATTGTATATCTCTATCATGTGCTTTTTCACTAACATATTTTAGATGCATAATTTCAGGGGGAGTAAAGGTGATGATTTCTGATTATTTCAGATCAGAACTCGTATTTTAATCGTTTTACTGCTTTATGTCATTTACATTTGAATAAACTTTGTGAATAAAGTTGTGTTTGACATGACTTTGAGACTTTTGCAGCATGAGAGATGCTATCAAGATCATATCTTTCTGACTACAGCTGACTTTATGAGAATTAAGATTGAGCGAAAAGGTAAATTTCTTATCTTAATCTCAAATATATCTGAAAGAAGGACAACTTTCAGATATAGAAAACATGTTCTGAAATGTTCAAACCACTTCTCGATTCTTAAACAGATTTTATAATTTGGAAGTGTGATTTTAAATGTTTTTCATTTTATTTTATGCTTAACTGATAAACAAACCGTGTGTTTCCAAAGATAATTACTTGCGTATTGTCTTTTCTATATACTTTCAAGTATTCACACACACCGGTTTGATTTTTTTTTTATTAAATTGTTCTTACCATGTCTCATATTGAAACATAATTTCGATGGTAAGACACCCCGCTTGTACTTCAAATAATTTTTGAGCGTAATTTCATTTTGAAACGTCTTTTCAAGAATGTCTGTATTTTGATTCATATAGACAATATCCATTATTCTTGACCATAAGCTTTGATTGATATATCATTTGATTCTGATCATTTCATACAATGTCAGATTTTCAAACAAGTTTCTTGCATTCTTATCTATTCATTCAATGTACTTGTTTGAAAATATCTTCAATGTTTCAAAATGCTCAAATCTTCATTATTATATTCTGAGCATATATACATCTGACATTTGTATTTGAGCTTTAACTGTTTCAAGTTAAACCATATTGAGCAACATTATGCCTTATAGGATTACATGGGTTCTTTGTGCTAGGACTAAAATGAACTTCTATGGATTCACCATTACCAGTGTCTCCTACCCAAGAAGTTACTACATAGTGATTGGGTGTGAGGAGTCTAAAAGAAATGAGTGTGGGATGTGCGTTGAGGTAAAATGTAAAAGAGAGTTTAGTTAGATGTGAGCTTACATGATTAAAAGAAAGAGGGTGTGAGATAAGAGTAAAAGAATATCAAACTCTGCACCAACTACTTTCTGATTCGGGCAGCCACATTACTAATGTTTCACATTTCTTCGTGAACGTTATTGAAACAGGCAACTAGCCCATGCCAACTCTTGTTAAAACCCCACCAGCCACTCGTTTTCTTCTTAAAAAGAAAATGTTTCATATTTTCAAGGGGACGCAACACATAATCTATCTGGTTTTCATTTGGAAAATCTGGATATTGAAACAGAAAAAAGTCTGCCCCACCTTCGCACTTCAATCATGCACTTGGAGTTTGTTTTTATCAACTGTTGTCTCAGTGGTTTACACAATTTTGAGCCTTAAAAAGCAATCATCATATGCTTAATTCTTTTTACACATGCACGAACACACAAGCAATTTGTTTTCTTGTCATAACATTCATAGAAATTGCCTTTGTGGTGTTTCGATGATTGGATGGAAGCCCTGGGGGAGTGAACATAACAAAAGCTTCTTTCCTATGTGCATCCGTTAAACACAGTAACTTTGTGTTATTGACAGGCATATTAACTGATTTATTTGTTGATTCAGGAGTTACACAAATATTTTGTCTGGATTTGAAAAGATTTAGATGCAGACTTGGTTACTGATCAATGAATCAGTGGCTCTTGACAGATCAAATTGATCAAAGACATTTCTTGGTGAAAGTTTTATTGATATCGATGCTCTAATCATCAAAAAGGGGGAGAAGAATATGTAACATCCCGCCTGCCTCGACAACAATATTGTCCGCTTTGCCCCTGGATTTAACCAACGTGTAGCGCACGGATTTGTTTCTGGCGACTTGGTGAGAAACTTCCCAGGGGGTCACCCATCCTGGGACTACTCCCACCCAAGCACGCTTAACCTCAGAGTTCCCAGAACCTGACGTGCTTGTGGCCCCAAAACGCGTTGTTGTTAGGAAGGCCAAGATATTACTTATAACACCCAGCATCACTCCTGTCCACGGCCGATATGGGATATGCCCGGAACCTCCAGGTTAGCACCCGAGCTGTGTAAATCACGATTAAATATATAGGAACACCTTTCTATGACCTAATTTTATAGGCAAGGGCTTTAGTTTCCTAAGGTTCCCGGTAGTGCGCTTAGAATATCCGGTCACTGCGCGTAACGGGATACACCGTCTTATAAAATGCCAATCCGATAAAATTAAAATTTTATTTTATTAATAGTAATAATAATGAGTGGGTTAATTATAAAATTTAATTAACCAAATATAAATTCTAAATTTTAAGCAATCAAAACAATAAAAGTTAATGATTCTTTTTCTGGAAGTAACTTTAATGATCTGGGAACCAAACAAAATTTGATTCACTTGAAAATATAAAAATTTGAGTACTCAACCATCATTAACAAGTTGAGTGTGCAAAAAGCAACTTTCTGTCAGATTGGGACACTTGTCTTAAAACGGATGTAACTCACTCATTATTGGTCCAAATAAGATGAATCTTTTTCTGGAAGTTTCTTCTTTGAATAAGGAACAAAACCCAACTTGAATCACCAGAAAAGAGTAAGTTTTGACCCTTCAAATGATCGAGACAAGCAGAAGGTGTACACTGCATGGATCTATGTGACCAATGAACTTTAAGAACATAATTGCCCTATCTAATCAACTCCAAAAAGGGTGTTACCTATGCCAAAAGTTCACCAAGGCAGTAAATTAAACACTATAAAAATTTGGTAAAATAATAACATATGGAAAATGGTTATAGTATCATTAAAAGTAGGCATAAAATTTTGACAGCTTAATTTAAGGGTCAGATTTGTTAAAAAGAGGATTTTTGGACTTTATAACTCTATAATTTATTCAAAGATTTACATATTTGTACTCGAAATCACGTTATAGTATATAATTTAGTAATTAGACTAAAATAACTAATTGAATGATTTTGGACTAAAATATACACTTATTGGCATTTCATAAATCACTCGGAAGGATTATTTGGACTTAGGACGAGTAATGACGTATTTTCCTTGTGGCATCTTTCGTTATTGGAATTATAGGGAGTAACGACCTTCGGTGACCACTATCTCAAAATCCTCGCACTTTCTCCAAAAGGTGAGTATTCACAGCCCCACTTTTATCGTTTTAATTGATTTTGGGGTGGAAAGCATGTTTAAATTGCGTATTTAAAGATTCATGAGAATTGTTTGAAAGTATTGCGAATTGGCAATTTATAAGGCTTTGTTAAAAGCATTTGGAATTATAAGCTATATGATAAGTATGCAATTGATGTGTTGAGTTTTTAATGTTAAGACCCCGTGACACTACTATTAACTCGAAGAAAATCGGGCCTATAGTATTAGTGGATAGCGCTATTTGGTGTGACAAGCCCACCTTATGCTGACGAGCAGGGGTGCACTATACTAGATAAGATGACTAAACATGTGGCATGAACCACCGCTGAGTTAGTTCATTGGGGGCGTTGAAATCGGTCAGGGATGGCTTAGTAGTGGCTCAACGTAATATTGTCTTTGCATACACTTATCATAAAGGAATTAAATTGTGGTACTCATGAATCAAAGAATTGAAGTTTGGTTTATACGTATGTTTTACAAAGGACAACTTGCATATAAAAATGATTTGTGCATATTTAAAACCTGTGAACTCACCAACTCTTTGTAGTTGACCTTGTTTTATACATGCTTTTCAGGAAGTCAAGAAGGTAGACATCGATGTTTAAGCTACCTGAATATTGTTTTGAAGCAGGCTTACCTTTACGAATATATTCCGTTATGTTTAAGATTTTGGAAATTGTAAACGATGATAAATATTTTTTTTATGTAATGTTTTAAATAATTAAATTGTATGGTGGTATGAACTTTAATCTTGTGCTATGCGTATCGAGCTGTTATGCCCCGTGTTTCCGCTTTAGCGGGGTGTGACAGATTTGGTATCAGAGCCACTCCTGTGCCGTTCGGGATATGGGGCAAACCTCATCGAGGACGATGAGTCCCAAGGGGGGGTGTTTGTAACACCTTAGGCATATCCCATATCGGCCGTGGACAGGAGTGATGCTGGGTGTTATAAGTAATATCTTGGCCTTCCTAACAACAACGCGTTTTGGGGCAACAAGCACGTCAGGTTCTGGGAACTCTGAGGTTAAGCGTGCTTGGGTGGGAGTAGTACCAGGATGGGTGACCCCCTGGGAAGTTTCTCACCAGGTCGTCAGAAACAAATCCGTGCGCTACACGTTGGTTAAATCTAGGGGCAAAGCGGACAATATTGTTGTCGAGGCAGGCGGGATGTTACAGAATACAAGAAATGTTTTGAGTCAGATATGTTAAAATTGAGAGAAAATGTTCAAGAATTGATTGTTAAAGGAAAATTGTTGTTCAAAGATTAAAAGAGTTCAAAGATTTCAGTTTGTTAAAGATAATTTGTTTGTTGAAGATAATTTGCTGAAGCAATCAGATTGGTGTCTGAAAGAGGTTTGGTTACAACGTTTGGGAGAGAATGCTACTATGTTTAAAGATCAGACGTTTAGAAGATTGCTGAATGTTTTTGAAGACAAAGATTATTAAAGAGGAATTTCATAGTGTTACGGGGGAGAATGTTGATTCTTTGAGATTGTAAATAATATTTGTATAAAAGGGAGATTACAAGAGCAGATAAAGGTTGATCAAAGGGGGAGTTTAATCAAATCAAGCTTAAAGAGAGAACATCGCATTACTAAATCTTTTAGTATTGATATTGATCCAAAGGGGGAGATTGTTAGAGCACACATTTGTTGGATTCAACATCATAAAGATTGAAGACAAAAGTTCAAGAAGTCAAAGTTGGAAAAGTCAACTCTCACTGAAAGTCAAAGTCTTTGTAATAAAGTCAAAATCAACATTTATATTTCTTTTGTTTCTTTGTATGTCTTGAGTATAAATACCTTGTTTCCTTTGTAATCAGGGTGTACGTAAGATTGTAAGTCATTGGGATTAAGAGAGCATATTAGAGAAGAGTTTATTGAAGATTATTCTAGAGTGAGAAAGTAGAGAGAGAAAGAGAGAGTTTGTAATTGATTGAGATTTATTCAATGACATGTGATTTCGAATTATCATCTTAATTGTTTGGTATTACGATTAGAACTTGATAAATCTAGGACTCACAACCATCAATAGGCTTAGCCTCCAACTCCTTTGAAGAATAACTTTCAAAATAGCCATTAGAAAGAAATTTTGATTTATCAAAACTGTAACTATAATTCAACTTCTCATAACGAAATGGAAGTTTCATTTTAGTTGTGTTCTTCCTTTTCTCTTTTTCCCTAGCTTCATCATCTTTAGACAGTTTAGTCCACTTAACTTTGAGTTCGGGGTATTGTGGTGCCAGTTTTAAAAATCCAAAATCATAAAGCGCAGGCACTTTAGGAATGCCCTTTTCTCGTAACCAAAACCCCAACACTCACTACTTACTTTAGGTTTATTTAGGTGAATGGTTTGTTCAGTTTGACCTAAAGTGTAAAGTTTTTCTTCCAAAACATTCACTTTATCAGTTAAAGATTTGTTTTCTTTTGAAAGAAATGAACACCTTTTAGCAACCTCTTCGGATTCAAATTGACACAATTTATATTTGGAAGTAGTTTCAGATAGTTCATTGTGAATTATAGTCTTTTCTTTCGCGCTGGTATCAATGTTTTTATGTAAATCCTCAATCAACACGTTCTTCTCAGCAATACCTCTCTCGCGTGTAAGCTTAGACTCTAATTCCTGGAGTCTAATAATCAAGGCTGGCATTTCATTAAGAAAATCTGATTTAGACATATCACATACCTCTTCGTTGTCTTCTCCATCAGAATCAGCTTCAACTTCAATCTCTGTCTTACCCATAAAGCACAAGTGGGCTTTTTCTTCTTTTTCTTCTTTCTCTTCTTCATCTTCTGAATGATCGATCCATAATTCATCTTCAGCCATAAGAGCCTTGCCAATCTCCTACTGCTTGGCCAAGAGCATCTTATTTTTGTAGTATTCGGAGTTTCGGACCTTAGGCTTTCTGCAATCCTTAACAAAGTGCCCGACCATTCCGCAGTTATAGCACTTTGTTGGTTCTGGCTCTTTCTTCTCTTCAGATCTGTACCTCTTTTCTTCAGGCTTTTTCTCTTCCATTCTCTTTCCTTCAATTCTTTCCTTATGTTCATAGTTTCTTGAACCTGAGGAGTATCTATGACTGTTCGAACCAGGCTTCCTGTAGAATTTCATCTAAAAGGCTTTTGTCAACATCAACATAGCCTGGTTAAGATTCTCACAGTCATCTGAATCAGAATTTTCTTCACTGTCTAATTCCTCGGAATCAGAAACTACCACTTTCTTCTTCTTTTTTAGGCTCACTGACTTCTTCTTCACTACCAGTAGCATTATAGTTGTCAAACTTCACATATATCTCATTTGGAATCTCTTGAAGAATAAATGACCTCGCCAATCAATCAGCTTTCTGTCTCTTTCTCTGTTCATCTGTGTACTCCTTAAGTGGTAGTGGGTACTCTTTCTATTCTTCTTCTCCATTTTCTCCTACAACAGTATGAGTCTTTGTTGGAGGTTTCATCACTCCTTCCTTGAGAGATATTCTGATATAGTCCCCCAAATCATGTCTATCAATAAAATCCAAGAAGCGATCCTTCCAATACTCGTACTCCCTTTGAATAAAACTGGAGGTTTCACATCAGTTCCAATAGCGAGAGCTTCTCTTGAAGTCATCCTGTTTCAAAATGTACAATAAGAACTTGACAATGATCGTTAGTCCAAGTGAAATCATAAACTACAGAAAAGTTTAAAGGGAATTTTCAGAAATGAAATTTCAAAAAATCTACCAAGTATGGAATTTGCACACTAGAATGAAATACAGAGAATTCGCATACACAATTCGCACACAAGCACAAACTAACCCAGAATTCGCAAACTACATACACTCCTTAGAATTCGCACATAAGTACAACTTCAGAATTCACATGCAACAGAATTCGCATGAAGTTATATGCAAGTTCTTAGAATTCGCACACAATACCTATGCGAAATATAGACTTGGAAAAATATTGAAAATAAAATTTTTCGCATGAACAATTCGTATTACAAATACATACGAATTCTGAACTTTTAAAATTTTAAAACTTTTTATGCGAGTTCTGAGGAATTCGTATACCTCTCTGATGCGAATTCTAAGAATTCGTATGATACGATATGCGAGTTCTTCACTTTTCGCACAAAAGACTTATGCGAATTCTTGCCTTGAACACTATTCATAAAAAATTTCGTATAAAGAGATTATGCGAATTCTAACAATTCACATATAGCCTTGTACGAATTTTGAGGTTTTCGCACTACACACATATGGGAATTCAATACATTTCTTACAACACACATGTGCGAATTCTACACATAAGATTTTTCAGACTACACAATTATGGGAAATCCTCTTAGATGTGAGTTCTTGATGCGATTTCTTGAGATATATGTGAGTTCTTGAGATCTTCGACTAAAACACCCTCTGATCGACTGAAAACCCATCAATCCTTTGATCTTCGATTCAAAACATCGACAAATTGATCACATATACTTCTACAATCAAAATTTACCAATGAATTTCAACAAGATTCATTTAAGCATACAAATCATGATTGAACAGTGCTTTACGAACTCGTGTACTTCGAATGAACAAAAATTCCAAAATTAATGAAAATTACAGTGCAATACTCCAGTAAACCAATACAAGATCGTTCTAGACCACTATACGAACACACTCAAATCAATTACAATCACAAATTCTCACAAAAACTCAAAACTTGATCAAGACTCAAAACTCAGTGCAAACTTCCATATTTCGATCTATTTCAACTTGAATCTGCTCTGATACCAAATAATTTGTCCCAATTTCAAGTTCTAATTGCTAATTCAATTACAAAAACAAGATAAGAATGATTCAATCAATTAACCTGTATTAATTTCCAATTCAAGATTTCATATACATACTCTATCACTTTCTCTCTCTAGAAACAGGATGCGTACTGTAACGCCCGGAAATTCGCAAGGTAAGTATTTTTTCTCCCTTACTGCGTTAATTACGCTTATGTGAGAATATGTGTCTTTATGTGCATTTTATGATCTTTATTATGTTGAATTATCATATAATTGAATTACCGATCTTTAATCGTTCCTACCTCGCACTCGTTATCGTAATTGGTCAAATTTTGGGTTGTTTGAAGTCTGGTGCGACTATGATAGGCGACTGTGACATTGTCACTATCGCCGTGTCAAGGTCGCAGACGGTGTACCGCAGGTGGGGTGTGTTCGGCGACTATGACACGCGATTATGACGTGGTCACTATCGCCGTGTCATTGTCGCGGGGCATGTACCGAGAGATTCGGTGGTTCGACGACAATGCCCTGGCGACTATACCAGTGGCAATGTCGCGGGGCATAGTCGCCCGCGTGGTCCAGTCTGTTGTGTTTAATTGAATTCAACCCCTCATTTCAAGCATTTATCATCAAAAAAATGGGAGAACTCTCATCTCGGACGATTTTTGGGTATTCAAAGCATACACACACTTATTGCTAGGGTTTGGGGTTGTTGGGGTGATTCTTGGGTCATCAAGTCTCATCGAAGTGTATTTATTGAAGATCCTCATCAAAGTCATTCCTCTCCTACATCAAGTCTCATCTTCATCATCTAGGGTTTTCATCTTTTCTAGGTTTTGGTACAAAACCTAGATTGTGAGTTTACTAACCTTTGTCAAAACTAGATACACATCATATACTCTTATTTGTTATTATTTTATCTCCATGTGTTCAAGTATTTGGGTTTTCTTTGTGGAAATAGTTAGAGAAATGGATATTGATGATATGCCATAAAGTATGTTATATGTACCATTATTTGGGGTTTTTTCTCATGGATACATAACGTGGATACTTTGTTATGATTAAATGTATGCATGTATGGGTATTATGAAAGTTCTAGTTGGAATACCACTTTGGTGACATATTTACATGCATGATGAATATAATTGTCATTTGGGACTTTTGTTGGACTTCATGAGGATAAGATGGTAACATTGTACCCGTAGTCGTTATGGAAATATGTTGGGTTGAAATATACCTAACGACCTCCTATATGCATTATGTTGGACGAATCAAGGCAAGTTCACTTGGACGATGTAGTCTTGGGGCACCACCGGGATGGTATGTGACTAGACCTCCACCACTCGGAAAGTTTCCTTTACGGTATGATCTCCGGGTGTGCCGGGCCTTTGGGTTGTTCCTTGTTAAGGGCATCAAGGTGCATCGACTCTTTGGAGTGGAATTGATTGGTGCTTTGGGTCTCCCCTAATGACTCCTCATATATTGGATACTGGTTAACTACTGATAAGAATTTATGACTATTCATGCATGCTTATTATTGTTCCACTCACTAGGCTTTTTGGCCTAACACTTGTTTGGTGTTGATGTGTATATCAGGTTTTAGCGGCGCCGGTCCTAAGCAGGTTTAGTTGCGTTGGGGTGAGAGCTCGGAGATATGCCCATGGACGCATTATGCTTTTGAGAATGAATAGCTTGGATTTATAGATAACAACCCTTTTGTAATCTATTTTCTACTTGTAGAATTTAGATTAGTTGGTTGTTATTTAATACACGTTAATTTACATTGGTGATTAATCAGTTTGTTTATGCATTTCCCCGTTTTTGGGAGGCTCTTGCTATGGAAATTTTAGTATACCTCATGTCCGTTTTTCGGATTTTTGTTATTCCTATTTTTAAGGTGTTACAATTTGGTATCAGAACTTTAGTTTAAGTGAACTAGGTATTGTTTAGCATATCTAGACTTAAGCTTTAGATGTTATGACTTCACTGTGCACTTGGGGTAGAAATCCTAGGTGGGGAGAGCGTTGGTATTACGAAATTACTTTAATTAAAAGTTGTGATGATGGTCACAAGAATTCTTGTGTATGGTTCGTTCATAATTTCACTTAGCTACTGCTATTATGAATGCATTGTTACGTGAGCATATTTGGTTTACTATTATTATGATAATTAATGAAGGTAGTAGTACGTACAATGAGTTCAACTCGTTTAGTCTTTTCTCACTCTATTTCTCGTACGTATATGGCAGATTGGGATGGTAAACACTCAAAGTAGAGCACCGGACATGCCAGAGGGTCAGCCAGAGGTGGAATCTGCAGTTATACGACCCCCTGTGGGTGCAATCGCCGATGAAATTCCCGTACCCCGAATCTTGGGAGGCGGACCTGAGCATATTCCGCGACGGAACCTCAATACAAGTAATGCCATCATGGAAGAAGTTACCATGGAGACCCGGCTTCGGGATAGCATGATGTTGGCCATGAATGCGGCCTTGGCTCAACAACAGTTTGCCATGACTTCGGTCATGACCCAACAGCAAGAGTTTTTCATGAAACTTCTAGACGATCGAGACATCAGTAACCGTTAACCCGAGACTATGGCTGAAAACGTTATTGTGGGGTCGGGTGGACCGAATGTGGTAACGGTTGAAGAACCATCCGCTGAGGGAATTAGAACAAAGATTAAAGGGTGCACCTACAAGACGTTTCTGGGGTGTCACCCTAAGGAGTTTGTGGGTTCAGACACCCGGTTGCTTGTATGTACTGGCTCAAGGAGTTAGAGATGGCCTTCGAGTCCAGTGAATGCGAACCTTCTAAACAGGTCAAGTTTGCTTCTCAGCTACTGCGGGGAGAGGCTCTGATTTGGTGGAACCTCACACGATCCGCCCTCACCCTGGAAGTTCTGGCTAAGCTAACTTGGACGGTGTTCAAGGAGAAGACCATGGACAAATACTGCAACGAATGGTCGTTGGATATGCTGGGATGGGAGTTCCGAGATCTGAAGAAGGGGAATCTGTCCATTGCCGAATACTCCAAACTCTTTTTGGAGATGCTAAACTTGGTGGGACATTTGGTTCCCAATGAAAAGTCGAAGATGAAAGCATATCAACAGGGTTTACCGGCCGGGATGCGAACAAATATAAGGAATGCTAAGTGCTCAACCTTGCAAGAGGTCATTGAAGAGTCCTTACTCACCGAGGATGACATTAATGCTGAGAAGGAGGAAAGAAGACAAGTTGGTGAGAAACGGAAGTGGGATGGGCCATCTAGGCCCGTTCGTCAGTCGAGACCCTTTGTAAGTGGGAAAGCGAGTGATCAACGTCGTGAGGAACGGTGGTGTTCCAAGTGCAGGTCAAAGCACTCGGGGCCATGTGCTACAAGAACTTACTCCGATCCAACCAGGTGTCCCAAGTTTGGTAAGAAGTACCATACGACTCGAGAATGTTCCATCCAGGGATCGGTATGTTATGAGTGCGGAGAACCGGGGCATATGAAATTTTTTTGCCCAAAGCTAGTTGGAGGAAATGGGGGAAATTCTTTGGGTTCGACGGCCAGAGTCGAGCTACAATCAAGGGCACCTAGTCGAGCTATCCGGATGACTACCGAGGAGGAAAAGGAGACCGTGGATGTCGTTTCGGGTACGTTCCTAGTAAACTCCTTGCCAGCTCGTGTTTTATTTGATTCGGGTGCTACGTGTTCTTTTGTGTCGGATACCTTCTGTAAGCAATTCACTATTTCTATTAGTGTCCTTCCTGATGCTTTAGTAGTAGAAGTAGCTAATGGGGATCAAGTGATCATTCGTGATCGTTTTTGTGATTGCACTCTAGAGATTGATGGGAGTTCTTTTGGAGTGGATTTATTACCTATGGTTATAGGAGGATTTGATGTAGTCATAGGTATGGATTGGTTAGTAAGGCATAAGGCGGACATCTTTTGTTCAAAAAAGATGATCCAAGTGCCTTTACCGGAAAATGGTGTGGCAACCATTTATGGGGAAAAAGGAAAGAGGAGTAATCATATTATATCATCTCTAAAGGCTCGCAAGTTCTTAGCGAAGGGTTTCCCTTCGTACTTGGCCATCGTTGTGGACGCGAAGAAAGAAAATAAGTCGGTAGAAGATGTGGAGGTGGTACAAGATTATCCGGACGTCTTTCCGTAAGACTTACCCGGATTACCGCCGGAGCGACAAGTGGAGTTTCAGATTGACCTCACACCGGGAGCGGCTCCGATAGCTCGTGCTCCATATCGTTTGGCACCGACAAAAATGAAAGAGATGATGACGCAACTTCAAGAGTTGTTGGAGAAGGGTTTCATTCGACCAAGCTCGTCACCTTGGGGAGCACCGGTTTTGTTCGTGAAGAAGAAGGATGGATCCATATGGATGTGTATCGACTATCGGGAGTTAAACAAAGTCACGGTGAAGAATAAGTATCCTCTACCTCGCATCGACGACCTTTTTGATCAACTTCAAGGCGCGAGATGTTTCTCGAAGATTGACCTTCGGTCGGGATATCATCAAGTGAGAGTGAAAAAAGAAGACATTCCGAAGACGGCTTTCCGAATGCGATACGGCCATTACGAGTTTTTGGTGATGCCTTTTGGTCTAACCAACGCCCCGGCCATATTCATGGATCTGATGAACCGTGTGTGTCGCCCATTCTTTTATAAATCTGTGATCGTCTTCATCGACGATATTTTAATATATTCAAAGGATTAGTCCGAGCATGGAAAACACTTACGGGAAGTATTAGAAGTTTTAAGGAGGGAGAAGTTGTTTGCAATATTCCCGAAGTGCGAATTCTGGCTTCAAGAGGTGCAATTCTTGGGGCATGTGGTATCAAAGGACGGGGTAAAAGTGGATCCGGCAAAGATCGAGGCAATGATGAGTTGGGAACCTCCAACAAGTCCGACGGAGATCCGAAGCTTCTTGTGTTTGGCGGGTTAGTACCGGTGTTTCATTCAAGATTTCTCAAAGACGGCTACACCGCTCACTTCTCTTACAAGGAAGAACGTCAAGTTTCTTTGAACCGATGCACAAGAGCAAGCGTTTCAGACGCTCAAGAGGAAGTTATGCGAAGCTCCGATCTTGTCCTTGCCCGAGGGATCGGAAGACTTTGTTGTGTTTAGTAACGCTTCCAAGATGGGACTTGGGTGTGTCCTAATGCAAAGGGGGAAAGTAACAGCCTACGCGTCGCGACTGTTAGAGGACCATGAGAAGAATTAT
Source organism: Arctium minus (assembly GCA_954870635.1). Classification (NCBI taxonomy): domain Eukaryota; kingdom Viridiplantae; phylum Streptophyta; class Magnoliopsida; order Asterales; family Asteraceae; genus Arctium; species Arctium minus. The sequence continues at coordinate 111,929,512 of OX941080.1, read as the reverse complement.
CCGACTCATGACTTGGAGTTAGCGGCGGTAGTTTTCGCGTTAAAGTTGAGGCGACACTACTTGTATGGGACCAAGTGTACTCTTTTCACGGATCACAAGAGTCTCAAGTACATCTTAGATCAAAAGGAACTCAACCGTTAAGGCCAACGTGATGGCGGATGCGTTGAGTCGAAGAAGTCATGATGGAGGTGTCAAAATGTCCCTTACCAGAATCGATGTGGTGTCGAGTTTGTTGGAGAGTATAAGAACGAGCCAAGCAGAAGCAATTAAAGAAGAGAACCTCAAGGCCGAGGTTATGTCCAAGAAAAAGGAACTCTTAATGGAAGATGGTCATGGACTCAAACTCTTCCAAGGGCGAATTTGGGTGCCAAAGATTGGGGGAGATCGTGACTTACTTCTCGAGGAAGCACATAAGTCGAAATATTCTATACATCCCGGTAGCACCAACATGTATAGAGACTTAATGTTGAATTATTGGTGGTCGGTGATGAAGCTGGATGTGGCTAGCTATGTGGAAAAGTGTGTCACATGCCTTCAAGTCAAAGTGGAGCATCAAAGATCGTATGGAAGTTTGCAACCGTTGTCCATTCCCGTGTGGAAGTGGGACAACATCACCATGGATTTTGTGACGAAGCTACCAAAGACCTTACTTGGTCACGATACAATTTGGGTGATCGTGGATTGGTTTACCAAGAGCGCGCATTTTCTTGTGATGCGGGAGACCTTGCTAATAGATAAGTTGGCTAAACTGTACATCGATAAGGTGGTATCAAGGCACGAAGTTCCCCAATATGTAGTATCGGATCGGGATAGTCGTTTCACTTCGAACTTTTCGACTAGCTTGCAAAAGGAGTTGGGCACTAGGCTGAATCTGAGCACGACATATCATCCTCAAACGGATGGTCAAAGCGAGAGGACGATTCAGACGCTAGAAGATATGTAGAGATCGTGTGTAATAGACTTCGGGGGAAGTTGGGACTCACACCTACCTTTGTAGAGTTCGCGTACAACAACAGTTACCATTCTAGTATCGAAATGGCACCGTTCGAGGCTTTGTATGGACGGAAGTGTAGAACCCCAGTTTGTTGGCTAGAAGCGGGCGAAAAGCAATTCACCGGGCCAGAAATAGTGCAAGAGATGGCGGACAAGGTGAAAGAAATTCGAGAAAGACTAAAGGCAGTGCAAGACCGGCAAAAGAGCTATGCGGACAAGAAGAGAAGACCGGTTGAGTTTAAAGTGGGTGACCGGGTCATGTTGAAGGTGTATCCGTAGAATGGGATCATACGTTTCAGGAAGCGTGGGAAGCTTAGCCCTCGTTTCCTTGGACCGTTCGTTATTTTGGAGAAGATTGGTTTGCAAGCCTACCGGTTAGATCTACCGCCGGAAATGGATGGGATACACCCTACGTTCCATGTATGTTACCTTCGGAAGTGCCTAGCCGAAGAGGAAAGCATGATTATTTTGTCGGAAATTCGGGTAGACAATGGAAATCGTTGTGTGGAGGAGCCGGAGTCAATTCTCGAATCGAAAGTGAAGAAGTTGCGACATAAAGACGTGATTATGGTTAAAGTCCAATGGAAGCACCATCGGGGTCCTAACATTACTTGGGAATCCGAGGATGATATGAAGAAGCGTTATCCTCACTTATTAAATCTAGGATGAGATTTCGGGGACGAAATCTCAATTTAGGTGGGGAGGATTGTAACACCCGGAAATTCGCAAAGTAATTATTTTGTCTCCCTTAATGCATTAATTACTCTTATGTGAGAATGTGTGTCTTTATGTGCATTTTATGATCTTTATTATGTTGAATTATCATATAATTGAATTACCGTTCTTTAATCGTTCCTACCTCGCGCTCGTTATCGTAATTGGTCAAATTTCGGGTTGTTTGAAGTCTGGTGTGTTATCCCAGTTTAATCTAGTTGATTAACAATCACAGAACACAATAATATCAAAAGATAATAAGATTAACAAAACGTACCAATCCCTTGAATAAACAATGAAACCCTTGTGTGTTCTTGATACCCTTTAATACAGAGAATACGTACGGCTACTTTTAATCTCTTAATCAATAATTATCAAAGGTTCTAACCCTAAAACTAAACTAATTAACACTTTAAATACTTAGGCTTTTAAGGCCTAATGGACTTGGGCCCAATAGCTAATAACTATCAATCTATTACAGATTAGACCCCCTAACTAACTTTAGCACAATTGCAGTTTAACCCCTTAACTTTAACTTTAATCTTGAATACAATTTATGATCCAACATGGTGCGACTATGATAGGCGACTGTGACATTGTCACTATCGTCGTGTCAAGGTCGTGGAAAGTGTACCACGGGTGGGGCGTGTTCGGCGACTATGACACGCGATTATGACCTGGTCACTATCGCCGTGTGATTGTCGTGGGGTATCTACCGAGAGATTCGGTGGTTCGGCGACAATGCTCTGGCGACATGCCAGTGGCAATGTCGTGGGGCATAGTCGCCCGCGTGGTCCAGTCTGTGTTTTTAATTGAATTCAACCCCTCATCTCAAGCATATATCATCAAAAAAATGGGAGAACTCTCATCTTGGGCGATTTTTGGGTATTTAAAGTATACACACACTTATTGCTAGGGTCTAGGGTTTTTGGGTTATTTTCGGGTCATCAAGTCTCATCCAAGTGTATTTATTGAAGATCCTCATCAAAGTCATTCCTCTCCTACATCAAGTCTCATCTTTATCATCTAGGGTTTTCATCTTTTCTAGGTTTTGGTACAAAACCTAGATTGTGAGTTTACTAACCTTTGTCAAAACTAGATACATATCATATACTCTTATTTTTTATTATCTTATCTCTATGTGTTCAAGTGTTTGGGTTTTCTTTGTGGAAATAGTTAGAGAAATGGATATTGATGATATACCATAAAGTATGTTATATGTACCATTATTTGGGTTTTTTCTCATGGATACATAACGTGGATACTTTGTTATGATTAAATGTATGCATGTATGGGTATTAAGAAAGTTCTAGTTGGAATACCACTTTGGTGACATATTTACATGCATGATGAATGTAATTGTCATTTGGGACTTTTGTTGGACTTCATGAGGATAGGATGGTGACATTGTACCCGTAATCGGAATGGAAATATGTTGGGTTGCAATATACCTAAGGACCTCCTATATGCATTATGTTGGACGAATCAAGGCAAGTTCACTAGGAGGATGTAGTCTTGGGGCACCACCGGGATGGTATGTGCCTAGACCTCCGCCACTCGGAAAATTTCCTTTACGGTCTGATCTCCGGGTGTGTCGGGCCTTTGGGGTGTTCCTTGTTAAAGGCATCAAGGTCCATCGACTCTTTGGAGTGGAATTGATTGGTGCTTTGGGTCTCCCCTAAGGACTCCTCATATATTGGATACTGGTTAACTGCTGATAAGAATTTATGACTATTCATGCATGCTTATTATTGTTCCACTCACTAGGATTTTTGGCCTAACACTTGTTTGGTGTCGATGTGTATCTCAGGTTTTAGCGGCGCCGGTCCAAAGCAGGTTTAGTTGCGTTGGGGTGAGAGCTCGGGGATGTGCCCATGGACGCATTATGCTTTTGAGAATGAATAGATTGGATTTATAGATAACAACCCTTTTGTAATCTATTTTCTAGTTGTATAATTTAGATTAGTTGGTTGTTATTTAATACACGTTAATTTACATTGGTGATTAATCAGGTGGTTTATACATTTCCCCGTTTTTGGGAGGCTCTTGCTATGGAATTTTTAGTATACCTCATGTCCGTTTTTCGGATTTTTGTTATCCCTGTTTTGATGGTGTTACGAACACACTCAAATCAATTACAATCACAAATTCTCACAAAAACTCAAAACTTGATCAAGACTAAAAACTCAGTGCAAACTTCCATATTTCGATCTATTTCAACTTGAATCTGCTCTCGTATACCAATTAATTTGTCCCAATTTCAAGTTCTAATAGCTAATTCAATTACAAAAACAAGATGAGAATGATTCAATCAATTAACCTGTATTAATTTCCAATTCAAGATTACATATACAGACTCTATCACTTTCTCTCTCTAGAAACAGGATGCGTACAATGACTTCTAACTTCCTTGTAACTTACAACAACTTCTAAACTAATTAGCCATATGTCTATAAAAGAAAACCACACACTTACAACACATACAAACACAATACAAAAACACATTACATTGACTTTGACTTTGACTTTATTACAAAGAGACTTTGACTTTGCTTTGAGAGTTGACTTTGGCTTTGACTTGGTTGACTTTCAATCTTCATTCTTTATGACCTTGTATCCAACAAATATATGCTATAACATCTTGGTGCCTGATTTAGGCCGTAAAGAGCCTTTTTCAACTTCAAGACCTCGTATATATGCCCATAACCTTCATAGCCGAATGGTTGTTGAATATAAACTTCTTCCTCGAGTACTCCATTTAGAAATGCCGATTTTACAACCATCTGATGCATCTTCCAATGGTTTTGAGCAGCCAACGAAATCATAAGTCTAATCGTCTCAAGTTGAGCAACGGGAGTAAACACTTCATTATAATCGATTCCGACTCTTTGACTATAGCCCTTAGCGACTAATCTTGCGCTGTATTTTTCAATTTCTCCCTTTACGTTATTATTTTCTTTGTAAATCCACTTGACACCAATTGCTTTATGGCCCTTTGGAATCGAAGCTAATTCCCAAGTCTCATTTTTCACGATGGATTTTATTTCTTCCATTGCACATCTCAACTTCTCCTCTTTTGCCGCTTCTTCAAAAGGTACTGGTTCACAATCAGCATACAATCAGAAAAGTGTGACATCATCTATTGGCTCTGAAGTATCATAAAGATCGTCTATACTCCTCATACGTGGAGTCATTTCACTCGAATTTCCACTTAAAGATGAGTCATCACGGGCTTTTAATGTTGGTGAAGTAGGTGGAGTAACAGGTTCTTGTGGGATATCTTCTGGTTGCTTAGTGGGTGCCACCTCATTTTCATCAAACTGAAAAAAGGTATATTCATTCTTGTAAGGTCCAAAATCCCATTCTCCTTTTTTCCTCGAAAACCACATCTCGACTGATTACTATCATTCTAGTGCTTGGATTGTATATTATGTATCCTATCAAACTACTATCACAGTCGATGAAGATAAAACTTTCACTCTTATCATCCAACTTTGTTCTTCTTTCATCTGGTACATGAACATGGGCATCACTCCTAAAAACTCTAAGATGATAAATACTCGGCTTTCTTCCATTCCATGCTTCTTGTGGTGTCATTCCCCAAACACTTCTAGTTAGAGAATGGTTTCAAAGATATATTGCACATGCCACCGCCTTGGCCCAAAATTCTTGTGGCAACTTCTTTCTTTTCAGCTTGCTTCGTGTCATATCGAGGATTGTTCGATTCTTTCTTTCGAAGTTCGACGGATTCCATTTTCTTCAGAAAACTCTTGAAACTCCTTTGAAGTGAGCTCTCCTCCTCGATTAGATCTCATTGCGTTGATTTTACACCTACTTTCTTTTTCCACAATGGATATGAACTTCTTGAACACTTGGAAGACTTCTGATTTGTGTTTCAAGAAATATACCCAAGTATTTCATGAATAATCATCAATAAACAAGAGAAAATATTTACTTTTACCGAGAGAGTTTGGCTTGATTGGACCACACACATCCGTATGGATAAGCTCAAGTGGCTTCTTTTGCTCTTGACTCCGTCTCCTTTGGAAATTACTTTCTGAATTATTTTCCGACTAAACACCCTTCACATAGTTGCTCGGTTTGGTTGAGACGTGGTAGTCCGTTCACCATTTCCTTGTTGGATAATAACTCGAATCCTCCAAAATTGAAATGTCCGAATCTTATATGTCATAGCCATGATCCATCTTTATAACATTCCTTCAAACATTTTGCAACATCTCTTTAAATGTTTAAAGAAAGCATTTTATTTTTCGACATCTTCACTTTTGCTATTAAGTTCCTTCTCCGATCTCTTATGAAAAGGCGACAATCCTTCATGCAAATTTCGTAACCCTTTTCTAAGAGTTGTCCCAAGCTCAAAATATTACTTTTCATATTAGGAACATAATAGACATTTGAGGTTAATTGATGGCTACCATCTTTGGCACGAAACAAAATATCACCTTTCCCTCTTAACGGTACTTTAGAATTATCTCCAAACGCAACATTTCCATTTACCGACTCGTTCAGCTCCACAAATATGTTTCTCCTTCCACACATATTGTTGCTAGCTCCAGTATCGAGATACCAACCATTTTCATGGTCTTCGGTGCTATCTTTGTGTGCTAGTTAGCCTTCTCTTTGGTCTATAGCTTGGCACTCTACACTCCGAAGCATAATGCCCGTACATTTGACAATGGTCGCATTGAACTTGAGATTTGTCAAACCACAAGTTGGAAGATGTGAGAATCATGGAGAAGATACTTCGTTCATTAGACCCCAGGTTTGAGCTTATTGTGGTGACGATTGGAGAAACTACAGATTTGGAAGAAATGACGATCGAGCAACTAGAAGGATCCTTGCAAGCCATGAAGAAAAAAATTAGAAAAAACATGGGATCACCGAGCAACTCCTCAAGTTACAACTCAAGGAAAAAGAAGGCTATCAATGGCATAAAAGAAGCCAAAATAGTCGAGGACGAGGTTTTGCTTCGGAGTGTAGAGTGCCAAGCTATAGACCTAAAGAGAAGGCTAACTATGCAGATGTACAGACCACAATAAGCTCAAACCTGGGGTCTAATGAACGAAGTATCTTCTCCATGATTCTCACATCTTCCAACTTCTCACCATTTCTCTTTAATTGATTGGAGACTGCTTATACTCTTGCAATATAATCTAAAATAGAATCGAATGACTTCATATGCAATGATTCAAATTCTCCTCTTAACGTTTGAAGGCGTACTTTATGGGAAGTTTGTAACTTCTCCCATGCTACCTTGGAAGATGTTGCACTTGAGACATTCTTGAAGCCATCATCATCTAAGGCTTGATAGATTAGGAAGAGAACTTTATTGTCCTTCTTTCTCATACCCCTTAAGTTATCTCTTTGCACATTGCTTAATGTAGCCTCATTTTCGGGATCAATAAAACCTCTATCTAGTACTTCCCACACATCATGTGCACCCAATAGAGCTTTCATATTGATACTCCAATTATCATAGTTGTCGATTTTGAGTGTCGGTACTTGAAATGATGCCAAATTGTTGGCCATACTTTCTATTGACTTTCTTGAATCCCAATTAGTATGACGAAGAGAAATTCATTTCTGATGTGGAAGGTCAGTCTAAGCCGCAACCACAGAGCATACTAAGAATTCTCTAAACCATTACAATCACCATAGCTCTGATACCACTTTCTTGGAGAAAGAACTTCAAAACAAAAGAAACACTTTTTTTGTTCAATCTTCAAATAACTCTCTTCCTAAACTCATTTATCTTTTTTTCACTTGATGATTACAAACACAACAACACCACCTATTTATAGGATTAGAGGATTAATCTTAACCACACATCTATACCTCTATTAAATGAGATCACAATTCAAAGCAAACCTTATTAAATAAAAAAAATTCTAGACTTTCCAACTTATTTTCTAGAAAACTCTCCACATATCTTGGGTTTAGGCTTGGACTTCTTGGGCTCCCATCTTGATAAAAACAAGTTTATAATAAAAAAGAAATATTCATCCTTGTAAGGTCCAAAATCTCATTCTCCTTCCTCCTCGAAAACCACATCTCGACTGATTACTATCTTTCTGGTGCTTAGATTGTACAACTTGTATCCTTTCTAACTAGTATCATAGACGACGAAGATAAAACTCAGAGTGTTTTTTTTGTCGAGATCTGAAGAACTCGCATAAACCTCAAGAACTCGTACCAAGAACTCGCATCAATGAGATTTCGAATAAATTTTGTGTCGGAAAATTTCACAAGTCTAGAATTCGCATAATAGTGATATGCGAAATGTGTTGAATTCGCATGTGTGTGTTGTGAGAATTCCTCAGAATTAGTATTAGTTTGTATGCAAAATGTCAGAATTCGCATAAGTTCTTTATACGAAATGTTTTGTGAAAAATATTCTAAGGAAAGAATTCTCATATGCTGGTATGCGAAAAGTGTAGAACTCGCATAAAGAAGGATACGAATTCCTAAGAATTCGCATCTAGTTTCATACGAATTGTTCAAAGTTCGCATAAAGAGTTGAAATTTTTTCTATGTGTTGATTTCACATCGATACGAATTCTTTGAGATTCAAATATTTTCCAAGTACATAATTCGTATCATTCTGTTAAGCGAAATGTGTATGCGAAAAGTGTATGAGAAAAGTGTTGATTTTTCTAATTTTTTTCTAAGTCCATATTTTGTTTAGTGTTGCGTGCGAATTCTGAAGTGTGTGAATTTTGATGATAGTTTGGTTTCGAATTGTGGCCTGCGAATTCTGTTGTGTGCGAATTCTGAAGTTTTAAGTGTGCGAATTATTGGCTAATTTTGCTTGTGTGCGAATTGTGCTTGTCTTAGTGTGGTATGCGAATTCCATACTTAGGAGATTTTTAGATATTTTAATTTCTGAAATTTCTAAGCTTTTCTGTATTTTGATTTCACTTGAACTAACGATCATTTCAAGTTCTTATTGAAACAGTTTTCTTAGCAGGATGACTTCCAAAGATGCACTCTCTATCGGTACAAGTGTGAAACCTCTGGTTCCCTTCAAAAGAGAATATAAGCAATGGAAAGACCGGTTTCTGGATTTTGTGGACAGACATACAAATGGAGAGAATATTTTGATGTCCATCATGGAAGGTCCAATGGTACCTCATACAATGGAAATACCAGATGATGAATCCTCTGACAGCGAAGATGGGAATGTGTACAGAGCACAAAAGACAAAGACAGTACAAAAAGATCTTTCTCAGTATACTGAAGAGCAGAAGAATAGATATAAAGCCGACAAGTGAGCTAGATATCTACTTTTGCAAAGCATACATAACGAGATCTACATTAAAATAGACAGCTACAAGGCAAATGCAAAGAACATGTGGGATTAGCTTCCGAAAATGATGATGGGATCAAAGGTTGGAAACCAGATAAAGGTTGCTAATTACATAAACACCTATGAAGAATTCAAGGCAAAAGTAAAATGAGAGCCTTCAGGAAACATATAAGAGATTTGTTCTTTTGCTTATTGAGATTGCCAAGAACAAAGTGAAGAAGAAGCAAATAGAAAACAATGTCAAATTCCTTAGCATCCTTCAACCCGAATGGAAGAAGCATACAAGAAGGATGAAACAAATGAAATATCTCAGTGACATTCCTCTGCATGAAGTGTATGAAACATTGACGCAGAATGAGGAGGAAGTGGAAGAGAAAAGAGAAGAGAAAAAAAAGGCTGAGAAAGCTGTTGACCCTATTGCCTTGGTAGTAGCTCAGAAAGAGAAAGAAAAGAAGAAAAAGATTGTGGTTTTTCCAAGTTCTGACGATTCTGATGATGCTGATTCTGACAGTGATGATGGAGAAAGCTTAAAGCAAGCCATATTATTGCTGACCCGAGCTTTCCAAAAGAAATTTTATAAAAATCCGGGATCAAACAGTCAAAGATACTCTTTTGGTTCCAGAAATTATGAGCATAGAGAAAAAGTTGAAGGAAAAACATATTAGGAGAAGAAGTTTGTGGAAAGAAAACCTGAGGAGAAAAAGAAATTTGTGAATGATTATGAGAGTGAGAAGCGGTCTGATGAGTTGATAAAATGCTATAACTGTTGTAAAGTGGGTCATTACACTAAAGACTGTCGGAAGCCTACTGTGAGAAAGTCTTACTATTACAAGCACAAGATGCTACTGGAAAAGCAGAAAGAAGCGGGAAAGGCTTTAATTGCAGAAGATGAGTTTTGGCTTGACCACTCAGATGAAGAAAAAAAAAATACAACTCATATGTGTCTGATGGGGAAAGAAGTGAAGTATGATGTCGGATGAAGATAATTCTAATGAGGTACAAAATCTTTCTGAATCTGATTTTTTTAAACAAAATGGAAACCATGATGATTGAGCTTCAAGACCTTCAAAATAAATTGAAAAATGAGAAAAGCAGGGTTGCTAACAAGCGTTAAACTATTTTTGATCTCAACAAGGAACTTGTTGGGAACAAAAGCCTGATTAACTCTTTGAACAAATCTGCTACTGAGTTTAAACAACAAAAAGATTGTTTTGAACATAAGATTTCTGAAGTTGTTTCTAAACTTTCAAAGTTTGATCTTGAGAAACAAGAAATTGTGCTAAAAGTTCATAAATTGCAGGTTGAAAATAAGAGTTTGGAGAAAAAGGTTAATGGTTTGGAAGCCAAATTGTATGCTAGAGGACAAACAGATCAAACCATCTTTCTAAATACACCAAATGAGGAAAATGATGTTAAAGAAAAATGGGGTCTCGGTTACGAAAACCCACACTATTTGAAGAAAGCAATCAGAAAACAACCAGCTTTGTATAATTTTGATTTTCTACAAGCGGCTAACAAACATCCTCATTTGAAACCGAAGTTTGTTACCAAATCTTCTAATGAAGTAGAGGCCAAAGAAGATGAGAACATAAAGAATACAATGAAAATTCTACTACCATTCTGCTATCAAAAGCTGAATGATTATTATATTTCTGAACAACCAAAGTTCCTTTCAAATGATTATTTTTCAAGTTATTCTACAAAAGAGTTGGAGGCAAAAACCTATTAAAGCCAAAATTTATGTTCCTCCACTTGTTTTAGAAATCAAAATAGTTGATCTTGAAAATATTTTATCTGACGAAAGAATCTTGGTTGATATTGAACAAGTTGTATTTTCTACAGTCATGTTGAACACTGTTTTTAACTGTAAATCTAATGAGTGTTCAAATTCTTCCAAGGCACCTCAAACTTCTGAAGATGATTTTGATGACTTATTTGCGTGTTCAAATGATTTCTTAAATTCTGATGATGGGTGTATTGATGAAAGTATTGATATGTTTGACTTCAATGCAAAACTTCCAGATCATTTTGATTTCGTTATTAACTCTAAAGCTTTACCTATTGTGTTTGAAGTAGGTGAATCATCAACTAAGGTTGGTGAATCAGTTTATGTGAGTACCGATTATTATGAGAAAGGTAAAAAAACAAAAGAAAAGGCGCTTACAGAAACAGACCAACACAGGTAAGCAAAAGCAAATTCAAACTCATAAATATCATTTTCCTAACAAATCTAAATCTTTTGTTTCAGAACTGAGAAGGAAAAAGTCTTAAGTGCGAACTGAGTGGCGACCAAAGCAGAAGATTGATGAGATTGCAGAATCATGTCCTAATATTGACTGTAATAGAACGACTGATAGTATTTCTGATATAGTTGGTACTATTGCTTCTTAGAAACAAAAACTTGTAATTCCTTACAAGAAATATTCAATAAAGCAATTACTCAAATTATCTCGGTTTACTACGAAGTCCTCTAAATATAGACGGAATGATTTTGTTTCTCGCCAATATTCTGATGATTGGTTTGGTTCTTATCATATTTATCATTCTAAAGTTTCTCGTTATTTTGAAAATAGAAGAGGACCAAAATTCAAATGGGTGCCAAAATCCTGCGCTAATCTAAAAGGGCCCAAATATAAATGGGTACCTAAAGTTGTTGTTCCCTGATTTTTCTTATGCAGACCCGTCATATGTGGTACTTGGATTCTGTTAGCTCCAAGCATATGACCGGTGTTAATGTATTTTATTGTATCCAAGATTTAATAGGAAAAGTCAAGTAAAGTCAACTAAGTCTAAGTCAATGTGAGATTATCTTGTTTAGCATTGTGGTTTAAGCATGTGGTTTAGTCCTTGGTATAAATACCTATAGCTTTGTTAATCATGTAACTAATAACCTTCATTGTAATATCTGTTAGATCAATGAAAACAATGCTTTGTCTCTCTACTTTCTCTCTCTAGACCTTCAATGTCAAAATCTTGATTGTAGAATTACTTGTTTGATTGCTTGATTGATAGGGAATTACATTTTCAATTGGTATCAGAGCGAGACCAAACAATTTCAGATTGATTGGATAGATTTGAAAAAAAATTGGATTCACGAACTCGTTTCTTGAAACTCACTGTTTGTTAAGTCTAAATATTGTATCCAAGATTTAATAGGAAAGTCAAAGATGTAAAAGTCAACATTTTCTTTGTATCAGTTTAGTCAAAGCTTGTTTAACATTACTTAGTTGTTAAGTCTTTGTATTAGTTAGGTGGTATTTTTAGGTGTTGCCTTTGTAATCTTGTAACGAAGCTAGAGAACTATTCACGTATTGTATGTGTGAGATTTGTGACTAATGCAAGATCTACTTTCTCTCTCTAGATTCTCTCTCTAATTCTTGTTCTTAATTGATCATATATTGAGTAATTGCTTGATATGTTTGGAATTTATTGATTAACAATTGGTATCAGAGCTGAACCAAATTTTTAGAAATAATTTGACCATGATTTGAATTGAAATTTGGAGTATTTTGGATCGAAAATCAATATTTTCGAAATTGGTACTGTTCATCTGAATTTTGTGTGTAAAATTGTTTTTAGTGCAAGAAAATGGAATCATTGATTTCGATTTATGTTGGTGATTGATTTTTGTTTTGATTTCATATCGAAATTCGTTCATTTTCAATGTCAATTTTCGATTTTTGAATTTTCTTGAAATAACGACTTCGAACTCTGTTCTTGTTCGAATTCATGTGAATTGTTGTTTTAATTGAAAATTGATTGTCTTCGTGTGTTTAGTACTGTTTATCGTTGATACTTATAAGTTTTTGAGTTCAAATTTGCAGGTTTGAACCGATTTGAGAAAGAATCAGTCCAGAACTCGATTTGCGCAAGTTCATCTTTGGTTTGCGCAAGAATCATTGAGTGCCATCTACGCTATTACGAAAAGTCCAGTTTACGTATTCCACGGGTTCCGAAAAGTGTACTTTGCGCAATACATTGATCAAGAGAATTGCACTTTGCGTCTTGTACTCTTCACGAAAAGCTACTTTGCGTTTCAAGGCAAATACGCAAAATCACATTTGCACATCCTTCAGCGTATGCAAAGCTCACTTTGTGCATCAAGGATAACACGCAAAGCTCACTTTGCGCATCAAGGCATTTACGCAAACCTACTTTGCGCAACACGCTTATCCCGAGAACCTTACTTTGCGCAACTCTCTGCTTACGAGAACCTGTCTTTGCGCATCACGTTGATTCCGAAAAGCTTAGTTTGCGCAACTCATTTCTTACACAAAACTCAATCTTACGCAAACAGTGTCTTTTCCATACTTTGTCAAAATTTTCAAAACTGTAATATGTCCTTTAAATGTGAATTCTCTCGGGGCGCTGCCCCCAGACCCCGCAAGGGACCCCCGTGCTAAGTTTGCGGAGGGGGACAAAAGTTCTTTTTGTGCAAGATTTCAATTCAATCTGATTTTTGTTTTTCTGATATATAGTTTGGAACGATCATTCACATTAAGCTGATTACTCTTTAATCATGGGATTTCTTTCAAATCTTGAAGAGAAGACTAAAAAGCTGAAACTAGAGAACATTAATCTAGGTCATGATGTTGACTTTCATTCTTAGAAGGCAAGAGAGTATTTTGCTGAAACCATATCTTTAAAAGAAGAAATCAGTGCTTTAAAGACTCTTAATGAAGATCTTCTGGGCAGAATGATGAGAAGATTCTGAAATTGGAAAATGACAATGCGGAGCTTAGAAAGAATTTATCTGATTTTGAGAAAAAACTTGTTGAAGATAAAGTTGATTTTGATGCTGAAAAGAAAATTTTTTCAAAGAAATTCTCAGATTTCTCAAAGAAATGTTTTGAAGAGAAAAAGTCAATAGAGCTAAAATGCTTAAAACTTTCTCAACAAGTATCTGATTTTCAGAGAGTGCTGATTTTGGAAAGAGAGAAATTTGATAAAGAAAAGATGGCCATAGAACAGAAGAATGTGGGATTCTTTAAAGAATTATCCGGCCAGAGAAATGAGTTAGAGAAAGGATTTGAAGAAGAACGTTCAATCTTTGAAACTGAAATCAAAAGGATGACTTCAAAGTTATCTGAACTATCTGCTAATGCACTGAAAGAGCATAAAACGAAGTCTGAATTCTCGAAGAAGATTGACCAGCTTGTGAAAGAAAGAGACAATCTTGCTTCAAAGATCAAAGAGCTTGAGAAGTCTGTCTCAAGATCAAATCAGAAATCTATTTCTTCACAAAGGTCAGCAAAATCTTTTGATCAAATTCGTCGAACTAACATCTTCTATGATGGATATTTAGATGGTTCAAGTACATCTTCAAGAAGAAGAAGCTTCAAGAAAAAGAAATTGGTGTGGCAGAAGAAACCAGTTAAAGATGAGATGTTAGTTGAGCTGAAAGGAAACACATCATGTGTACATGTACATCAAACAAAGAAGAACAAACAGCATAAAGGTAAACCTGATCATATATACTCAAGAGATCAATTATTCAGGTTTTCAGGTAATAAATTTTATTGTTCTTACTGCTATACACATGATCATATCCACAAGACCAGTGATCATTTCTGGTATGGTTCTTACTCTGTAACCCCTACACGAACTGCAACTAACATTTCTGGACCCAAATACCAGTGGGTACCAAAGAAGAAAACTGATTCTGTGTTGCAGGCACCTCAAGTCAAGGGGGAGTAAGAGAACAATGGCTCTTGAGTAAATCAGCTCAAGACCCGAACTTCGAAGATTAAGGCTTTTGAACACAGCAGTTCAAAACCCGGACTTCAAAGTTGAAAGACGATGGCTTCTAAGCACATCAGCTTAGGACCCGTACCTCAACGATTAAAGACCTTTGCTCCTATCATAATCAGAGATTGTACTCATATACTCAAATGAGGAAATCAACCATCAAGGGGGAGTACACTCTTTTCTGATATATGCATTAGAGAGATATAACGGACCACATTCTCGGAGGAATTGTAGATCTCTATCCTGTACTTTTTCACTGATAAATCTTACTGATATGATGGACTACATTCCAAAAGGAATTGTGGATCTCTATCTTGTTTTCATTGATAAATCTACTGTTGCATAATTTATAGGAGGAGTAAAGGTGATGGCTTCTGATCACATGACAGATCAAGACCCATTTTTCAATGATCAGAAAAGGATATTCTACTAATATCCAGGGGGAGCTTAAAAGATCTAAATCATTCTATCATGATTTGAGGGTGAGCTTAAAGGTAAATATCTCCTGGTTCTATATCTCTGATTGTTTGAAAGAAGAACAACTTTCAAGCATGAAAAATAGTTTCTTAAATGTTCAAACCACTTCTCTATTCTCAAAAGGATTCATGAATTTAGAAGTGTGGTTTTAAATGTTTTTCAATTTTGAGCTTTAATGTTTAACTGACCGTGTGTTTCCAAAGATCAATACTGGTGTATTATCTTGTCCATATACTGTCAAGTATTCACACACACCGGTTCAATATTTCTTTTGAAATTGTTATTACCATGTCTCAAATTCAAACAATATTTCGATGGTAATACCCTCGTTTGAAACTCATTGTTGTTGAGCATCAATCATCTTTTTCTAATCTTGTGCTTTCATTGAAAAATTGTTTATATTCGTTCACATAAACAAAATATCCAATTCTTTGATACCATAACCATTTGATTTGATTTGATTTGATTGATACATTGTCAGATTCTCAAAACAATTCTATTGACTTCATTTCATTCATTCAATATCCTTGTTTTGAGAAATCTTCAAAGTTCAAATGCTCAAATTTCATTCATATTTTTAAACGAGCATACATTCTGACACCGTTATCACTTTGTGCTTAACTGTTCAGTTAAATTGTTGAGTAACCATGCTTTTTAGGACATACATGTGATTCGTGTGTGAGCTTAAACAGACCTTCCATGGATTCACGTCAACCAGTGTTTCCTACCCAGGAAGTTATCCTTGAGTGATTGAGGGGTGAGGGGTCAAAATCATAGAGTGGGGGAGATAACTCATCCGGTTGAGTTATTCTCATTGTGTGGAGTAGTAAAATGGAATTGAGAGTTTGGTTAGAAGTGAGAATAATAATAAAAAGAAAGAGGGTGTGAGAACAGAGTTAACAAAATATCAGAACTCTGCACCAACTTCTTTCTGAGCCGGGCAGCCACATCTACTGATTGGTTCACATTCTTTGGTCACCATCATTGAAACAAGCAGTGAGCCCATACCAAACTCTTGCATTAACCCCACTGATAAACATAAAATCCCAATCACAACAAGCAATTACTCAAAATATGACAATTAAGATCAAGAACTAGAGAGAGAAAGTCTAAAGAGAGATAAAGTAGATCTTGTATTCATATCACATGTCTCTGAATATTCAATACAATGCACTAGACATTATCACAAGATTACAAAGGACACACTATTTATACTACCTACTAATACAAGACTTAATGACAAAGTAAACTAATAAAGCTTTGACTTTAACAACACAAAGACTATGTTGACTTTTACATCTTTGACTTTCTATATTAAATCTTGGATACAATATTTAGACTTAACAATCTCCCCCTTTGTATTCAAGATTTAATAAAAATTTGATACAGATCTTCAGCTCTTGATTCTCCAGCTTTTATCTCTTTGAAGCTTTCACAAACTTTAATCTTTCAGCTCTTGAAGAAACTTGGAAAGTCTTTTTCTCTTTTAAGCTTTGAAAAATCAACATGCCTTGAACAAACTTGAAAACTTGAAACTTTTGGAAACATCTTAGACAACTTTGAAACAAACTTGTATCTTCATCACTTTAATCTCTGAAGCATCGTTGGAAGAACAAACTTTCACAAACCATCTTGATTAAACTTTGAACTTTCTTCCTTCATCAGAATCTTTTGGCTTTTGAATTTCTTTATCAGACATGAACTTTGTAATTTTGTCTTTGAAACAGGCTTTGAATCAGCGGAAGCAATTCTCACTTTTGACATCTCTTCATTGATTTGAAATTGGCTTTTGTAACATTCTCCCCCTTTTTGATGATTGAGAGCATCATGCATCATGATCATCAAAACATCTTCAATTTCAGCACAGTCTCTGATATCCCCTTTGTAATAAAAAACAATCTCCCCTTTTGACAGTTGGCGCGCTTTGATCTGAAGAGCCGAATCATGAACAGTATATATCCGAATCTTTTCAAATTCAGACATAATGGACGAGGTAACCCTGATTCAACAAATGAAACAGTTAGGAATGTCTGTCAGTAGCACAGAGTCACTGTGTACAACAAATGTACAATATAAGGAGTTGGTTTGATGATGACTCTCCAGGACTTCCATTCAATCATTGAAAAACACAAGGTTTATCTATGAATGTTCTGACAGAAAAACAGATTTTCTGTATGCTCGTGCTTGTGTTTGAAAGAATTAGCACAATGATTGTGTTTCATAAGGCTCAAAGTATGTAAATCACTGAGACAACAATGATTGTACATGGACTCAATGTGCATGAGAAAGGGTCGAAGGTGGGGCAACTTTCCTTCTTTTTCAATATCAGTATCTTCCAAAAGAAGATCCAATAGATTATGTGCTGCTTCCCCAGAAAATGTGAATTTTAAGAAAAGAATGAGTAACTAGTGGGGTTGAATGCAAGAGATGGCATGGGCTATTTTCCTATTTCAATTATGGTCACCAAAGAAATGTGAACCAATCAGTAATGTGGCTGCCTGGCTCAGAAAGATGTTTGGTGCAGAGTTCTGATATTCTTTTAACTCTGATCTCACACCCTCTTTCTTTTAAACATATGAGCTCACATCTAACCAAACTCTCATTTTCATTTTACCTCATCTCACTCCCACACTCAATTCTTTTAGACCCCTCTCCCCTCAATCACTCAAAGGATATCTTCCGGGGTAGGAAACACTGGTTATCGTGAATCCAAGGAAGATCTATTAAGCACTTACACTGAATCCCATGTTCCTAAAAGTACATGCTGGTCAATGATTTTCTTGATAGGTAAATCATAGAAATCATATGTCAGTGTATGTATGCTCATCAAAAATCAGAAATGAAATTTGAGCATTTGAACTTTGAAGATTTCTCAAAAACAAGAATATTGAATGAATGAAATAAAGTCAAGAGAATTGTTTTGAGAATCTGACAATGAATTAAACAGATCAAATCAAATGGTTAGGGTATCAAAGAATTGGATATTTGTTTATATGAACAAATATAAACAATTTATCAATGAAAGCACAAATATATATAAAAAAAATGAATGATGCTCAACAACTTTGAATTTCAAACGGGGGTATTACCATCGAAAAATTGTTTGAATTTGAGACATGGTAATAACAATTTCAAATAAAATACTGAACCGGTGTGTATGAATACTTGACAGTATATGGACAAGATAATACACAAGTATTTGATCTTTGGAAACACACGGTCAGGTAAACAATAAAGCTCAAGAATGAAAAAAATTTAAAATCACACTTCTGAATTCATGAAATCTTTTGAGAATAAGAAGTGGTTTGAGCATTTAAGAAATTGTTTTTCATGTTCGAAAGTTGTTCTTCTTTCAAACAATCAGAGATCTAGGATCAGAAGATATTTAACTTTTTAAGCTCCCCCTCAAATCTTGATATAACGATTTTAATCTTTTAAGCTCCCCCTGGATATTAGCACAATATCCGTCTTTGATCATTGATGAACGGGTCCTGATCTGTCAATATGATCAGAAGCCACCACCTTTACTCCTTCTATAAGTTAGGCATCTGAAATATATCAGTTATAACAGGATAGAGATCAAACACTCCCTTTTGAATTGTTAGACCATCAATATCAGAAAAATCTAGCAAAGAAAAAGTATAAGATAGAGATCAGATCAATTCTCTTGGGATGAAGACCATCAATATCCATCGGATGCAAAAACACAGAAGTAAGGTCTTTTTATCGCTGAGGTACGAGTCCTAAACTGTTGTGTTTAGAAATCAAACTCCTTTGAAATATGGGTCCTAAACTGTATACTTAGAAGCCATAATCTTTCAACTTTGAAGTCCGGGTCTGGAGCTGATTTACTCAAGAACCATAATCTTTCTTACTCCCCCTTGACGTGTGGTGCCTGCAACTCAGAATCAATTTTCTTCTTTGGTACCCACTGGTATTTGGGTCCAGAAATGTTAGTTGCAGTTCGTGTGGGGGAAATGGAGTAAGAACCATACCATAAATGATCATTTATTTTGTTCTTCTTTGCTTTGTGTACATGTACACATGATTTCTTCTCTTTCAGCTCATCAGAGTTGTCATCTTTGACTGGTTTCTTTTTCCAAACCAGTTTCTCTTTCTTGACACTTTTTCTCGGATAAGTATCTGAACCATCTAAATATTCATCATAGAAAAGATTAGTGCGACGAATCTGAGTAAAGGATTTGACTGACCTTTGTGAAGAAACAAATTTCTAATTTGAACTTGAAACAGACTTTTCAAGCTCTTTGATCTTTGACGCAAAGTTATCTCTTCCTTTCACAAGCTGGTCAATTTTCTTTGAGAATTCAGATTTCGTGCTTTGCTCTTTCAACGCAGCAGCAGACAGTTCAGATAATTTTGAAGTCAGCTTTTTAATTTCGGTTTCAAAGATAGATGTTTCTTCTTCAAACCCTTTCTCTGACTCATTTCTCTGGCCGGATAATTCTTTAAAGAATCCCACATTCTTTTGTACCATGGCCTTCTTCTCTTTCTCAAACTTCTCTCTTTCCAAAATCAGTACTTTTTCAAAATCGGAAATTTGTTGAGAAAGTTTTATACATTTAAGATCAACTGACTTCTTCTCTTCAAAACACTTTTTAGTGAAATCTTCAGTAAGCTTTTGCTCCAAATCAGATATAGTCTTTTTAAGCTCAACATTCTCAGATTCCAATTTCTTAACTTTCTGCTCATTGCTCTCAACAGAGATTGTCTGCTGAATTTTAGCTTCCAACTCAGAAATCTTTCCTTTTAGCTCAGACACAACCGTTGGCCCTAACATCGTCCATTCAAGATAGTCCCATATCTCCTTTCCTGTTGACTTGTATAAATCTTTTCCTCTCAACTGATAGGTATTTATGTGACCATTAATCTCATGACGAATACTATTCAACAGAAAAGTTCGAGCCATATTATCAGCACTCTTTCTTTTCTCCCAATCCTGAGTGCAATCTTCTGTTGGAGTATGAGATTTCATCTCTCCTTCAGTCAACGACAATTTGATATAACAACTCAGCTCATGTGTATCTACAAATTTGAAAAAATCAGCTTTCCACTTATCGTATCTTCCTCTGAGCAAAATTGGTGAACTCATCCTGTATGAAAAAGAATTTGACAAAACTATCGTGAGATGAAATGAATTCAAAAACAAAATATGGACAATCTAAAATTTTCTCTCTCTCAGAAAACTTTGAATGAGAATCTGCTTGATAAGAATGATCGTTCCCAAACTATATATCAGAAAATCAAAAATCAGATCAAATTGAAATCATAAAAAAAATATTTCGTAACAATTGAAAATTTGAACAACACATGTTATGGCGCAAAGTTTAAAGTTTAAAAAGTAGATCTTTGCGTGTCAGGAAGAGAACGCAAACAAGAGCTTTGCGTGTGAAGACTGAAACGCAAACTGTGATTTGCGTTTCAGCCTTAAAGCGCAAGATGTGCTTTGCGTGTCAGCCTTGAAGAGCAATATGAGCTTTGCATTTCAGCCTAGACCTGAAAACTACACTAACACACAAATTAGATCAAAAAGAATCTTATTCAAAGAATAAGAGTGAAACGCAAATCATGATGAATGAAGCGCAAAGTTGCATGAATGAGGAGCAAACTTTCATGAATGAAGCGCAAACCGTGGATCTTGACTGATTCTAACTCAAATCGATTGAAACCTGCACTTTTAATCTAAAAAACTTGTTAGAATTATCAACAAACAGTACGAAACACAAAAATACTAACAAATTCAGATTGAAAACAACAATTTGCACGCATATGATCAAGAACAGAGAACAAACTCGTTTTCAAGAAAACTCAAAAAATCAGGAATTGAGATCGAAAATGTTCAATTTACAAGATGTAATCCAAACAAGAATTGATCCTAAACATAAATCAAACTCAAAGAATTCATTTTCTTTCACTAAAAACGATTTTTTCACAAGAAATTCAGATGAATAGTAACAAAACTCGTTTTCTTGAATTTTTTTTGAAAAACTCAAATTTTCAATTCGAAACACACTAATTTCAATTCAAATCATGATCAAATCATTTACAAAAAGTTTTGGTTCAGCTCTGATACCAATTGATAAACATAAAATCCCAATCGCAACAAGCAATTACTCAAAATATGACAATTAAGATCAAGAACTAGAGAGAGAAAGTCTAGAGAGAGAAAGTAGATCTTGTATTCATATCACATGTCTCTGAATATTCAATACAATGCACTAGACATTATCACAAGATTACAAAGGAAACACTATTTATACTACCTACTAATACAAGACTTAATGACAAAGTAAACTAATAAAGCTTTGACTTTAACAACACAAAGACTATGTTGACTTTTACATCTTTGACTTTCTATATTAAATCTTGGATACAATATTTAGACTTAACACCCACCAACCACTCGTTTCTTTCTTAACAAAGAAATGTTTCATTTTCATTGGGGACGCAGCATATCTGCTATCTGATCTTCACTCGGAAGATTTAGATATTGAAAAAGAAGGAAAGTTGCCCCACCTTTGCACCTCTTTCATGCACATTGAGTCCATATACTATTTGTTGCTGTCTCAACAGTTTACACAATTTGAGCCTTATGAAACACAATCATTGTGCTAATTTCTTTCACACACAAGCACGAGCACACAGAAAATCTGTTTTTCTGTCAGAACATTCATAGAATTACCTTGTGTTTTTCAATGATTGAATGGAAGTCCTGGGGAGTCTTCATCAAACAAGCTCCTTAAATTGTACATTCGTTGTACACAGTAACTTTGGGTTACTGACAGGCATTCCTAACTGTTTCATTTATTGAATTAGGGTTACCAAGTTCATTGTATCTGAATTTGAAAAGATTCAGATATATACAGTTCATGATTTAGTTACTCAGATCAAAAAGCAGTGACTGTCAAATTATCATTGAAAGGGGAGATTGTTATTTGAATACAAAGGGGGTGATCAAAGACTGCGTTGAAATTGTAGATGTTTTGATGATCATGATGCTCACAATCATCAAAAAGGGGGAGAATTTTATAAAGATTAAATTTCAAAGCCATGAAGAGTTATCAAAGTGAAAAGACTTGTGAAGAAATTTTGAGAGTTCAAAAGTCAATTCAAAATGCTTCCGCTGATACAAAGTTTAAAAGATTCTGAAGATAGATGATTCGAGAAAGTTTGTTTTTCTGAAGATTGTCAAGAGATCAGAGAGATGAAGATACAAGTTTTTCAAAGATTCCTCAATCAAAGTCGTTTCAAAGTTCAAAGCTGAAGTTTTCAAAGATATTTCAATGTTGTCAAAGTTTTTCAAAAGTTTCAAGAATTCAGTTTCGCGTTCAAGGCATGTTGAAAAAGTAAAGACTGTGAAAGCTTCAAAGTTCAAAGTTAAAGAGACAAAAGTTGAAGGATCAAGAGCTGAAGATCAGTATCAAATTTTAATTAAATCTTAAATACAAAGGGGGAGATTGTTAAGTCTAAATATTGTATCCAAGATTTAATAGGAAAGTCAAAGATGTAAAAGTCAACATTGTCTTTGTATTAGTTTAGTCAAAGCTTGTTTAGCATTACTTAGTTGTTAAGTATTTGTATTAGTTAGGTGGTATTTTTAGGTGTTGCCTTTGTAATCTTGTAACGAACCTAGAGAACTATTCACGTATTGTATGTGTGAGATTTGTGACTAATGCAAGATCTACTTTCTCTATCTAGATTCTCTCTCTAATTCTTGTTCTTAATTGATCATATATTCAGTAATTGCTTGATATGTTTGGGATTTATTGATTAACACTTTTTGATCACAATTTTCGTTGAGTTGTTGAAATTTGTGTGTAAGAATGGATTAGTGGTGGTCGATTTGTAATTGTACTCACTTTGTATTCACACAATTTCACGATTTAATCACTGATTTTGATTCAATTTTGAAATTTTTTTGATTTTTGAAATTTTTTTGATTCTTGAAATTTTGGTTTTAAATCATTTTTGAAATTTTGATTTAAATTTGAGCCTGAAAAAGCTTAAGTAGCTTCAATCATTTCTACACTTTCACGTACACACAAGGAATGAGTTTTCTTGTCATAACATTAATAGATAAACCTTGTGTTTTTCAATGATTGAATGGAAGTACTGGGGAGTCATCATCAAACTAGCTCCTTAAATTGTACATTCGTTGTACACAGTAACTCTATGTTACTGACAGGCACTCCTAACTGTTTCATTTGTTGAATCAGGGTTACCAAGTTCATTATATCTGAATTTGAAAAGATTCGGGTATATACAAGATGTAAAATGTCAAATTATGATAAAGGAGGAGATTGTTACGTTGAATACAAAGGGGAATGATCAAAGAGAAAGTTGAATTTGAAGATGTTTTGATGATTATGGTGCTCACAATCATCAAAAAGGGGGAGAAATTTACAGAGATCAATTTCAAAGAATTTTAGAGTTATAAAGTCAAGACTTGTGGAGAATTTCTGAAAGTTCAAATCAGATGAAAAGAAATCATTCTCAAAAGATTCAAAGACAAGTCCAGATGTTTGAGAAAATTTGTTTTTCTGAAGGCGATCAAGAGATCAGAAGAGATAAAGATACAGTTTTTCAAAGATCCCTCAAAGTTCCAAAGAAGTTTTAAAGATGTTTCAGAAGTTTCAAAAGATTAATGTATTCAAATTCGTGACTTGTTTTTTCAAATGATGCTAAACGTGAATGACTTTTCAAGATTCTTCAACAACTTCAGAAAGAACTTCACAGTTTAAAGCCGTCAGAGATAGAAGTTGAAGAATCAAGGGCTGAAGATTGGTGTGAAATTTTTATTAAATCTTGAATACAAAGGGGGAGATTGTTAATGTATTTTATTTTATCTAAGATTTAATAGGAAAAGTCAAGTAAAGTCAACTAAGTCTAAGTCAATGTGAGATTATCTTGTTTAGCATTGTGGTTTAAGCATGTGGTTTAGTCCTTGGTATAAATACATATAGCTTTGTTAATCATGTAACTAAGATACTTCATTGTAATATTTGTTAGATCAATGACAACAATGATTTCTCTCTCTAATTTCTCTCTCTAGACCTTCAATGTCAAAATCTTGATTGTAGAATTACTTGTTTGATTGCTTGATTGATAGGGAATTACATTTTCAACCGGGTAGAAAGATTTATTATCTAATTATACAGAGAAATTTTGTAGAAATGTGCGCTCTGGGAATGTCCAGTTTTCACCAATTCTGGGTTATGGTGACTTTATTCAAGACAACGTAACAATTAAGAAGGTGAGTTATGTTGAAGGCATAGGACAACCTATTCAGCATTGGACAGTTCTGTGACAAAGACTTAGAGGTAAATTTCAAGGTCAAGAGATGTTCTGGGCGTACAGAAGATGGTAAAGAACTCTTGGTTGGGACGAGAAAGTCAAACCTCTACACAATCAAGCTGTCAAAAGTCAAGACTGACAATGAGGTGTGTCTACTGTCAAAAGCTTCGTTGCAACAAAGTTGGTTAATGCATCGAAGGCTTTCTGACCTGAATTAAGGTTGGGAGAAGACCGTAACCTTGTGGGTAAAAGGTTACTTTGGAGAGTTTAGTGTTCGCTCGGTTATGAGCATAATGTGCCAAAGAGGGGCAGCATATGTTTGTATCAATACAAAGGTCCTGATAGTGGGTTAAGGGAAATCCTTCTACGGGCAAAGTTTCATGGGAATCTAGATTTCGAGGACGAAATTATTCTAAGGTTGGGAGGATTGTAACACCCGTAAATTTCGCTAAGTAAATGTCACCCGGACATTCCTGTGACTTGTAAACTGTGGGGTTTTGTTGGGGAATGCATTGTTTAAAGTCCCTCGGAGTATCGGGAGTATTGGCATTGAAAAAGTCGGATTTTTGGAGTTCGGGGGCACCCGGGAAACTATGCCAGCGATTGTGCCAGAGGGCACAATATCCTGGCACAATCTCCAAAGCATGAGCACCCACGATACATTCCTGGCGATTGTGCCAGCGATTGTGCCAAGGCACTATCGTCTGGCATAATAGCCTACGGGTACCAGTGGGTTAAATGTTGCGATTTTCACCATTTCTTCTCATTTTCTCATTTCTATCTTCTTCCCTTTTCTCTCCCAAACCCTAAAACCAAACCCTAACCCATTTTGATGGTTTTGCCCCCTTGAACCACATGATTCTTCACCATCTAACTAGTTGAAACCTTGGACCACAAAAACTCCATCTTCATCTTCCTCGTTAAGTTCATTCGGTTGGGAGCTCAGGTTGAAATGTTGGATTGGGTGTTCTCAGAAGTCTCTTTGTCTTCAAAGGTAAGTGTTCTTGTAATTAGGTTATAAATGCTCCATTGGTGGTTTCTTAAGGTTCAATATCTCAAATCTCAGATTTGATGGTTTTGGAGAAATTAGGGTTTTGATCTTGTTAGGGATCTTGGTATTTTTATGTCTGGAGAATGTTTCCTTATGATTGATTATGGGTATTTATGGGATGAAATGTTCGGATCTAGGTTTTAGAAGATTTCGGCTTGAGGATTCAAGCGGCCTTCAAAAGAGCTCATTGGGTGAAATATAGATTTAGCCTAAATCTAGCAAAGTGAGTTCAAGTGGATTTATGAAAACGTTGTACATGCCAAAATGTTTATTTTAAAAGTGTTTACGTGTTCTACATGAAATTATCAAATGTTGGGTTATTTGCTAATCTTTGATTTTTGGAAGGATTTAACTTTGTAACTTTGTATAATACCCCCATTTGGGATGTTTGGGCATTTTGATAAAGGTGTTACAAATTAATGTGTTTTGAGGTCTTATTTCATAGATAGATCTTTGGTCACAGAAATACACTTTTAAATGTTTGTCGAGTCTCATGCATCATTCATGAAATGGAGTGTTTTATAAAGTATTACTTGCCCTTCTAGGTGAGGCATTTGAAAGAGCGTGTATAGTTTCATTTCATGATTTTCACTCTCATCAGCAGAGAAATTTGGAAAATGCATATTATGTGTTATGAGGAATTTGGAAAATATGGGAGTATAAGTTCACTTGGAAAATGGGTACCTCAACTAATGTGAGTTTTGAACTAATCTTACTTTTAGTCGTTGTATTTGCATAACCGTTGGTTGAGTGCGTTTTATCGTATTTTTACTTCGTTTATCAATGGGTCAATGGGTGCTAAGCCTGCGGCTTGGTATTTTTATTTGATTTGGAGTCTTCGGACAATTGTCTAGTTTTGGTAGCTCGACTTAGAGCCTTGGTTGTGATATTGGATGTGGGACTCGACATAAGGACCGTTCGCGGTTGAACTCGAAATCCCGTGGGTGTACGTTTAAAGCCACTGAGCTTGACATCCCTTGCGCTTGGAATTATATTCCGGCGTGGGACGTTTAGTTTTCCACGTCGAGGCACGTTAGGCACCGGATGTGGGTGTAAGTCCTTCGTGCTCAAGTATTACGATATTAGATGAGGGGCTCGACATAGGAACCCGATGGGGTTGAACTCGAGTTTCCGTGGGTGTACGTTTAAAGCTACTGAGACTGACATCTCTTGCGTGTACTTTTGTTTATATGACTAGTCATAACAACATAAAATGGGCTTACATTGTGGACCGTCACATTTTATGGAATCGGGAATCCCCCGTCATCGAAAGGTGTTTTTTTTGGGTATTGAGCTTTATTATCCAAGTTTTCGGTGACGTTTTGTATATTTGGGTTTTACCCTTGATTTATGGGATGAGTATTATGCCCCACCCGAGTTTTGGGTGTTTTGAAATATAAGGATTAACCGTACCTTCTTAAATGGAGAGTTCAATTTATATTTGCACTTCGAGTGAGTTTTGGGTTAAAGTTAATTTATGAAGGGGCGGTTTACATTGGTATCATTATTTTGTAGTAGATTGATTTGGAAAATGTCCAAATTGGTGTTCTCCGTCTAAAATGCATATTAATGGAATACGAGTCGTTTGCATATTCAAAGCATACCTTTTGAAAGATTATGAATTAAACCGCATTATCTATTTTCACAGACATCTTTATTTATGTTGAAAACTCTTGAGCTCACTAGGCGTTAAGCCTAACCTTTTTATTTGTCGGCATGTGCATCAGGTTCCAGTTGGGTTTTGGTTCTAGCAGCCACGAAGAGTTGAGCCTTAGCCTTGTGCAAAAGTAAGTAGTTTGTGAAGTCTTCTGCAATTTTGGAGATAGTGACTATTATGGGGTTTTAGTAGCACCCGTTCCTATCATAAGCTTTTGTATAGAATGAATGTTTTTATTGAGATTAAATCTTAATTTGTGGTTCTAGATAATTCCTTTATTGATGTATTTAGAAAATTTTAAATAAGTTGTTATTTCAGATTTGAGGGTGTTACAACACAAGAGACGTGTACGAATTGCAAGGAATTCGCATATAGTTTTATACGAATTCTTAGAATTCACATATAGGTTC
Source organism: Arctium minus (assembly GCA_954870635.1). Taxonomy (NCBI): domain Eukaryota; kingdom Viridiplantae; phylum Streptophyta; class Magnoliopsida; order Asterales; family Asteraceae; genus Arctium; species Arctium minus. The sequence continues at coordinate 111,901,823 of OX941080.1, read as the reverse complement.
ATGCGAATTGTGAAGTTTTGAGTGTCTCTTGTATGCGACTTGTGGACTTGTGCGAATTTTAACTTGCTCCATATGAAATCTTGTTGATATACGAATTCTATCATCTTTTTCATGCGAATTGCTCTTTGAATAGTATCATACGAATTCTATACTTAAAGTTTTTGGAAATTTCATTTTCTGAAAAAAAAAATTAAGTCTTGCATCTTTTTTCTCAATTTGTCGGACTAACAATCACATCTAGCTAAATTTTTCTTTGGGCATATTATCAGACTATTCAGAATGTCTAAAGATCTACTTTCTATGGGTTCTCAATCGAAGCCTACAGTATTATCAATCGGAGAGTATGCTCAGTGGAAGAGAAGGATGGTTTAGTTCCTAAATCACAAGAATCCTGACTACATGATTTCCATCATTGACGAACCAGTAGAACCGGTTATGACTGTAACTGGACAGGTTGCTACTGAAACTTCTCCAGAAATTCCTGTAAGATATGTGCCTAAGCCATATCAAAACTTCAGCGAAAGGGAGAAACAACTGTATAAGATTGATGAAGAAGCTCTTATCTATCTCACCATGGCTATTCCCAATGATATCTACAATCGAGTAGATAGTCGCGAATCTGGAAAGGCCATGTGGGACGAGCTTGAAAGGTAGTTTCAGGGCACATAACGATCTATTCAAGCTAAGTTGAACTAGAGTATAAATGCTTATGAAGGATTTCATGCGAAAGAAGGAGAAGCTTTGATTGACACATACAACCGCTTCAATGTGATTCTGAATGATCTGAGGAGAAATGGGATGAACAAGTCGGTTTCTGAGATAAATTACAAGTTCATCAAGAATCTGAACCTAGAATGGAAAAGCTACGCAATCAACATCCAAATGACCAAGAACATGGCTCAGGAGGATGTAAATGACATCTTCACAACCCTCTCACAGCATGAGGATTAAGTCAAACTGTTAAATGAAGAGAAGAAGATCGTCAAAGATTTGGTGCATCTATTATCTGAGGGAAAGAAGGAATCAAGTCCAAAGACTATTTCTTCCTCCAAATTCAAATAAAAGAAGTCCAAAGCTTTCCTTACTGAGTTGAGCCAATCAATCTCTGAGCTGTCATCTGATGAAACTGAGCTACACTCTGATGATGATATTCAGAGATTTGCTGACAACCTTGCCCTCATCACAAAACAGTTTCGGAAATGTTTTGGGAAGAAAAGATATGGTTCAAAGCCTATGTATGAAGGGTATAGGAAAGAAAGAGCTGAGAAATACAAGCCCACATTTGGAAAGAAAGAAGACAAGAGAGAAGAGAAAAGAGAAGAGAAGAAAGAAGAGAGTATGAATCCAAAATCTAGACGGTGCTTTAACTGTGGTAAACCAAGCCATTTTTCAAAGGACTGCAAGTTCAAGAGAGTGAAGAATTCCGAATATTATGCCAAGAAGTCACTACTTGCTAAAAAGCAAGAAGATGGAAAAGATTTAATGGATGGAGAGGAGAACTGGTTCTTTCAAATTTCAGATGATGAATCAACTCATTTTACTCAAGTCTGGATGATGGCAAAGGTAGATGACAATGCAGAACCCTCTTCTGATCAATCCGACAGTGACTCTGAGGTAATTATTACTTATGAAAACTCTGAACTTGTTGAATCATTGATGGCACAAATCCAGAACATGATAAAAGAGTTTGAAACTTTAAAAGGAAACCTTAGCAATGAACGACAAACAATGATGACTTTTCATGATGAGAACGCATTATTGAAAGTTGTTGTTAAGGATAAGGAATCTGAAAAGGATGCCTTAAAGAAAGAAAAAGAAGTTCTAAAAACAAAGATTTTGGAACTTGAGAGAAACTTCGTTGATTTAACTTCGTTGATTTAAAATTAAATTTGAAGCTTGCTTTCAAGAAAGAAATGAAGCTTATTGCAAAATTAAACAACTTGAGGATTTAAATCTAAAAAGAGGAGAGACTGAGCAGTCATTAAATTTGTTAACTAACAAACTCCAAGATGTAAGATTTTATAATGCTAAGACGGGATTGGGTTTAACTGAAAATGATGTTTTGAAGAAAGCCGCTGAAAACTTATATAACTTTGATAAATTGGGGTCAAAAGCAAAGAAAATCCCGGATATTTGTGACACGTTTGTTAAGGCTGAAACTCCTAAGTCTGATATTTCATCTAAAGGTAAAGAGGTGATGGATGACGATACGTCTAGTTGTGCTGATTCACAATCAAGTTTTAAATCAGTTGGATTTCAATTCAATGATTTGAACAAAAGTTATAAAAACAAAAAACTTGAATTTGTTGAGTTTCAATCATTGTTTTCAACATCATCTCCAACTGAATCAACCAATGATGACACAAATATTCCTGAAACTGAATGTCAGTATGATGAATATGAATTAGATACTGATGTTGGTACTCAGAGTCCTATATCTGAATCCGTTACTTCTGAATCCCCACATTAAGCTAAGACTGAAGAGTGCTCAAATGTCATGAATCCTAGCATTCAAAAAGAGTTTGCAAACAAAATGACTGAGGAGATTTTTGATGAAATGATTAATGCCTCATATCTTGTTCTTATATTATAGAAGCTTGACTCAAACTCTGTCATTGATTGAACATCAAATTTTGAAAAACAAATTAAAGATTTACAAAAAGCTCTTGAAGAGTTAGAAGATGAGAATTGTGATCTCAAATTCAAACTAGACAAGTCTTTTGAAGAAAACAAAGAGCTTTCCAAAGAGTTGAATGAACTCAAAATTGATTTGTTTAAACAAAATTTGAATGATAAAAAGATGTTTGATTCTCAAAAATGGAATGTGCATTATAATCCAGAGTTTGAGACTTCAACAAAAACCTCTGTTGTTTACTCTGAATGTCCTGAATACTTACCCAGTATTTTTTAAAAAGGCGAGACTTTAGGAATTTTAAAGAAAAATTCATCTTTGAAGAAGAAAACTAACAAAGTTTCCTTTCATGTTTCAAATATGAGAAAAAGTGATGGTAAAGGAGAATGGAGGAAGAAAGAGAGTGACAAAATAGATAGTGGAAAAGATTGTATTGTCATTGATAGTGGTGATTTGAATGTTTAAATAATTGTACATATTTTTATAAATCAAAGATGTTGACATTTCCTCGTAAGAACTTAATTTGCAAACACTGTGGTGACAATGCATTTTCACTTTACTCCATTCCTCCTAGGCCAAAATTTGTTAAAAAGGCATCTAAAGCTAAAACTGAATTCAAGTCCTCAACACAACAAATCAAAGTGTTTCATGCTAAGCCTGCTCATTTTTCTAAGAAAAAGAAATTTCATGAGTTGAATGTTAAAATGATTTGGAAATGGGTACCAAAGTCGAGATATGAATGGAGAATTAAGTCTAAGGTAGATGATATCAAGAAATTGCATGAGGCTAACAAGAAAGGACCCATCTGGATATGGATACCTAAAAGAAGTGATATGTTCTTTTTGCAGGCCTGTCATTTGTGGTACATTGACTCAGGATGCTCTAGACACATAACAAGATTTAAGCATTTATTGCACAATTACATTGAAGAACCTGCAGGAACAGTCAGCTTCACAAATTCTAAGCTTCATGGAATCATCAGAGGACATGGTTCATTAAAGAATGACATTGTAACAATAAAGAAAGTATTGTACGTGGAAGGACTTGATCATAATCTATTCAGTACCAGTCAATTCTGTGACAGTCAATATCAAGTTCGGTTTACAAACGATTGCTATTTTATTGAAGATTCGTACGGTGATGAGCTTTTCGAGCTGAACGCTATGGTAATCTTTATGCGGTGAACTTTCCAACTCTTTCAGCAACACCTTCTGTATGCTTATTTGTAAAAGCATCAAAAGCTCAAAGTTGGACATGGCATCGATGCTTGTCTCACCAGAACTTCAAAGCGATTGATCAGTTAGCGAGACAAGAAATTGTCAAAGGTCTACCTGAGATGAGGTTTGAGAAATATTCGCTTTGTCCCGCATGTGAAATGGGAAAGATGAATCTGAGTTCACACAAAGCAAAGACTGAATTTTTCTGCTCAACACCTCTGGAACTAATTCATATGGATCTTTGCGGCCCAATGCATACTCAATCTATTGCGGCCCAATGGATCTTTGCTGAAGCCGTTGCAACCGCTGGCTTCACTCAGAACCGAACCATTGTGATTAAAAGACACAATAAAACAGCGTATGAACTTATTAATAAAAGAAAGTCGAACATTAAATTTCTACGTGTCTTTGGTTGCAGGTGCTACATACTGAACGACCGTGATAACCATGGAGAGTTTCACAAGAAAGCTGACGAAGGCTACTTTGTGGGATATTCTTTGATGTCTAAATCCTATCGTGTATACAATAGATGGACCAAGAGTATCATGGAAAGCGTTAACGTGTCATTTGATGAGAATTCTACATTGACTTCTGAACACAACAGTTCAGAACTCAAGCTTAAGGACAAGGCTTCTATTCAAAGCAAGATAGAATCCGAATCTTCACAGACTAAGCTTTCTAACTCATCAACTATCATATCCGAGTTAGATTTATTATTTCTTGATGCTTTTATGGACATTTGTGCAGATTTTAACAAATCTGGAGTGTCCGTATCAAATTCAGAGGTCCCAATCATTACTGATGACATATATGGACCATCTGAATCAGTCACTACTACAACCTCAGGTACATCTACACCTAATATTTCTGAAAATACTAATACTGATTCTACTTCTGCAGATACTAATTCTGGATGAGAAGTCCCGAGTACTTCTTCTATCGCTCCAGAATTACCTACTTCAGAAATAAATGTACAAGATGTCCCGTCTACATTCGAGGTTGTGCCTGCCATTTATGATGAATATGATGAGAAAAACACGTAAGTATCTGTTCAACCGCTTCCAAGCATAACACGTTGGACAAGAGATCACCCCTTACATAATATCATTGGTAACGTACACAGTGGTGTTTAAACGCGTGCAACAACCGCAAATTTTTGTCTATATTCAAGCTTTGTTAGTTCCTTAAAGCCTAAGAAAGTCTTAGAAGCCTTGCGCGATCCCGATTAGATTATATCTATGCAAGACGAGCTTCTACAATTTGAAAGGGACAAGGTTTGGCAGCTAATCCCACTACCGAAAGGTAAATCTGTAATAGGCACAAAATGGGTTTTCAGGAACAAGAGGGATAAAGCTGGAGTAGTGGTTAGGAACAAAGCTCGCCTGGTAGGTATGGGTTACTTCCAACAGGAAGCCATAGACTACGACGAGACATTTGCCCCTGTAGCGCGGATCGAAGCCATCCGATTCTTTTTATCCTATGCAACCCATAAGAACTTTATTGTCTATCAAATGGACGTAAAGTCTGTGTTCTTAAATGGTATTTTCATGAGGAGGTTTACGAGGCTCAACCTGAAGGTTTCGTTGATTCGAAACACCCTGATCATGTCTACGTTCTAGACAAAGTGCTATATGATTTGAAACAGGCACCAAGAGCTTGGTATGAAACTTTAACTCAGTTCCTACTAGCCTCTAGATTTAAAAAGGGTACAATCGATACAACCCTAATTCTGAAAAAGCAAGGTGATGATTTAATTCTAATACAGATTTATGTGGACGATATTATATTTTGGTCTACTAATCCAAAATTCTGTAAGAACTTTTCTAAAATTATGGAATCTCATTTTGAAATGGTAATGATGGGTGAACTAACATTTTTCCTTGGACTTCAAGTCAAACAGTCACCCGAAGGCATTTTCATAAACTAGTCTAAGTACATTAGAGATATCCTAAAAAAGATCAATATGACTGATATTCAGTAATGAAAACGTCGATGGCAACCAGAACACTTTTAGATGCTGATTTGTACGGCAAATTTGTTGATAAAAAATGTACCGAAGTATGATTGGATCATTACTGTATCTAACAGCTAGTAGACCTGATATAATGTTTGTCACATGCTTCTATGCTCGATACCAAGCAAATCCGACGGAATCTCACCTGGTCGTTGTCAAAAGAATTCTTAGAAACCTCAAAGGCACTCCCGAGTTATGCCTTTAGTATCCTAAGGATTCTGGTTTTGATTTAACTGCCTATACAGATGCTGACCATGCAGGTTGCAAACTGGATCGTGTTGGATCAAATAATTGTATTCAAGATTAAAGGGTCTAAACTGTATTTATTTGATAGTTATAGTTAAAGGGTTTAAAGTGTAATAATTCAATAGTTGTTAGTTATTGGGCCCAAGCCCATTAGAAAGCCTGTTAAGCTTAAAGCCCATAAGGCTTAGGTATTTATAGTTTTGGTTAATTAGTTTTTAGGGTTAGAACCTTTGATAAATATTATAGTCAAGTGAAGTTTTCTCTGTAATCAAAGGGTATCAAGAACACTCAAGGGTTTCATTTTTTATTCAAGGGATTGGTATGTTACTATGATTTGTATATCTCTTGATTATTATTGTGTTGCTTGATTACTTGATTGATTATTTACCAACTAGATTAAACTGGGATAACAATTGGTATCAGAGCCTAAAGAATCAAAAAAAAAAAATTCGAAGTTACTATTCATCGACTACTGTTCATCGATAATCACTGTTCATCGAATTTTTTTTTTTGTGAATCTATGTGCTTTTATGCTTAAAGTTGATCTGATTAGTTGAGATTTAGTTTCTAAATACCATCTGATTGATTAATTGCATTGAGAATTAACAAAGTGATTGAATTTGTGATTTCGTGTTTTCTGGGTTTGTATGAATATTGACACTGTGCTCATCAAATTAGAGTATAAAAGTTGATTTTAATCTTTGTTATTGATTGGGTTGTGTTCGATATATGTTTCTGGGCACAAAGACATAGATTTTGCATTCAATTTCTGTGTTTTAAGTGTTTTCTGAGTTTCATCATCGTGTTCTCTGCGTTTCTGGGTTGAGCAAGAACATACCGGTCCATCACTTTATCGGTCTTTGTTTATATCGGTCTTGCATATTACCGGTCAAATCACTCCATCGGACTTTACAAGTTCCCGGTCGAACTTAATACCGGTCGAATCAATATCGATCGAATCAATACCGGTCGAAGTGTTTACCGGTCTTACAACCTCCCGGTCGAAGACTTTTATCGGTCGAATATTTTTATCGGTCTTCACTATACCGATCAACTATATTCCCGGTCGAACAAAGTACCAGTACAAGCAACTTACCGGTCGAACTCTTTATACCTGTCTTAGTCGTTTACCGGTCAAGCATAAGACCGGTTGTTACATCTTACCGGTCAAACAAAGTATCGGTCTAAGCAAAACCCCTGTCGAAAGGGGGACAAAGGTCTGTTCGAGATCAACTTTTTCTTTTTGTTCAGTATTATTTGAAGCGTTATACTGATTGAAAGGACTGCATTTAATTATTTTTGGAAATTTTTTTTCTGGAAATTTTTGAGTGTGGTTTTTATTTTGATTCTAACGATCTCTTCTAGTTGATTGTATTGATACAGAAAAGTTTGATTACTAACCATACAGCCAGGATGTCGAATCAGCTAAATATGTCTCAAGGTTACAGCCTTGATTTTGAAAAGATGACACATTCTGAAGTAAAAGCAAAGGCTAAACAACTTGCTGGAGTTATCAACATCATCTCGCATGATTGATGAGTATGACAAAGAGGACAAAATGCTCAAAGCTGAGAACAAGGCTTTACAGATTCAGAACTCATCTCTTCTTATTCACGTCAATGCTTTAAAAGAAAATTCAAAAGATTCTGATTCTATAATTGATCTTGCAGGAATAATTGCGTCTAAAGAAAAAGAGATCTTAGATCTTCAAGCAAAGTTGAAAAGATCTGAATCCAGCTCTACATGGTCTAAGAAGGAGTTAATGCAAAAAGAGCTTGATGAGCTGAGAAGAAGAGCAAACATTGCTCGTGAGACATCAGAAGAGCTTAGAAAGTCAAACTCTCGAATCTTTGCTGAAAGAGACTCTTTAAAAGATAAAGTTCTCAGTCTTGAGGTTGAGATTAAAACGATGAAAGAAAAGGCAACCCAAGACAGAGACAATACAATAGCTCAATTTGAATTGTTGAAGATAGAGAAAGAAAGAAAAGACTTTGCCAAGAAATTCTCTGATTTCTCCAGAAAAGCCTTCGAAGAAAAGAAATCTTTAGAGCTTAGATATGTTAAACTTTCTCAACAAGTTTCAGACTTTGAGAAGGTTATCATTCTAGAGAGAGAAAAGGATGAGAATGAGAAGAAGAAAGCTGAGCTCAAGGATACAAATACAGACTTTTCTGACGAAAAGAAGATATTTGAGACCGAGATAGCTAAACTGACAAGAAAGCTATCTGAATTGTCAACAAACATCATGAAGGAGAAAGAACAATGGATTTTGAACAACACAGTTCAAAACCCGGACTTAATTATCAAAAAGAAGGCTTCTAAGTAAATCAGCTTAGAACCCGTACTTCAACGGACTATGGCTTCTAATCACTTCAGATTAGAACCCGCACTTCAGTGCCTTGTTTTTCTGTTTTTTTTCTTAATTTAAAAAAAAAAGTTAAGGGAGAATATCTGTGATATTAACAGATTTTTGTATACTTAAATGCTTATCTGACCGTGTGTTCTTAAAGATAAATACTTGTGTTTTATCTTGTCAATATACTTTGTCAAGTATTCATACACATAACGGTTCAGAACATTCTATTTGACTTTGTTATTACCATGTATCAAAAGTTAAATCTTTCTATGGTAATACTCACGTTATTTGTATTCACAGTCGATTGAATTAAACGTCATTTCATGTGCTTTCATTGAAAATATGTTTATATATTGTTCATATAAATAACATTCGTTTTTTATTCTCCAGCATATTATTCTTCATGACAAAATGATATGAGCTTAATTGTCAAACTCTTTTAGTTTGAGGGGGAGAATTGCATCGTCAAACACGACTGTTTTGACTTCTCCAAAATTTTTATGCTTCATGTAACAAGTGGTGTTTGTGCTTACATGTACAAAAAGCCTGTTAAACAACATGTTCTTTTAGGAAATTACATGGGATTCAGTGTGAGAACTTAACAGAACTTCCATGGATTCACGATAACCAGTGTTTCCTACCCAGGAAGTATTCCCTGGGTGATTGAGGGGAGAAGGGTCAAAAGAATTGAGTGATGGTGTGTGAAGAGGTAAAATGGAAAAGAGAGATTGGTTAGAAGTGAGCATTAAAAGAAAGAGAGTGAGAGAACAGAGTAAAAGAATATTAGACTCTGCACCAAACTTCTTTCTGATCCGGGCAGCCACATAATCTGATTGGTTGACATTCTTTGGTGACCATCATTGAAAAAGGCACCTAGCCCATGCCATCTCTTGCATACAATCCCACCAGCTACTCATTCTTTTCTCAAAAAGAGAATGTTTCATATTTTCTGGGGACGCAACACATATGCTATTGGTTCTTCATTTGAAAGATACTAATATTGAAAAAGAAGGAAAGTTTCCCCACCTTCGAACCCTTTCTCATGCACATTGAGTCTTTGTACAATTTGTTGTTGTCTCAACAAGTTTACATACTTTGAGCCTATATTGAAAAGCAATCATCTATGCTTAAATTTTTTCATACACATGCACATGCACACAGAAATTTGTTATCTGTCAGAACGTTCATAGATAACCATGTGTTATTCAATGATTGAATGGAAGACCTGGGGAGCCAACATCAAACCAGCTCCTTATATAGTAACTTTGTGTTACTCAGTGACTTTGTGTTACTGACAGGCATTCTAACTGAGTCATTTGTTGATTCAGGGTTACAACTCTTAAACTGTTTGAATTTGAAAAGATTCGAATGGTTACTATTTTCTATTTTAATCTGAAAAGATTGAAATAATCACTCTTTCCATCTGGGAAGACTGCTCTTATTTCCATACAGGGCTCGTTCCATGAAGATTGTGCTTACGTGATCATACACAATGGGGGAGATTGTCTTGAAAAGGGGGAGATTGTTTTGGTATGTTTTGATGATGATGCTTCTCACCATTCATCAAAAAGGGGGAGAAGATACAAAAAGGGAGAATACTCAAAGAGGGAGAATATAATCTGAAGACTGCTGAAGATTATCAAAGTTTTAAAGTTTTGATGTTTTGAAGACTGCTGAAGATTATCAAAGTTTTGAAGTGTTGAAGTTTTGAAGCTATCAACGTCATATCTGAAGAAAAGTGAAGACCCGAAGACAATTGCAATTTTTTTTTAATCTTGAATCCAATGGGGGAGATTGTTGGATCAAATAATTGTATTCAAGATTAAAGGGTCTAAATTGTATTTATTTGATAGTTATAGTTAAAGGGTTTAAAGTGTAATAATTCAATAGTTGTTAGTTATTGGGCCCAAGCCCATTAGAAAGCCTGTTAAGCTTAAAGCCCATAAGGCTTAGGTATTTATAGTTTTGGTTAATTAGTTTTTAGGGTTAGAACCTTTGATAAAGATTATAGTCAAGTGAAGTTTTCTCTGTAATCAAAGGGTATCAAGAACACTCAAGGGTTTCATTGTTTATTCAAGGGATTGGTATGTTACTCTGATTTATATATGTCTTGATTATTATTGTGTTGCTTGATTACTTGATTGATTATTTACCAACTAGATTAAACTGGGATAACAGATCGAAAGAGCACATCTGGATCTTGTCAGTTTCTAGAGACAAATTGGTTAGGTGAACTTCAAAGAAACAAAACTGCGTTTCTACGTCCACCGCTGAGGCAGAATATGTAGATGCGGCTAGCTGCTGTTCACAAGTCCTTTGGATGAAGACTTAGTTAAAATATTTTGGCTATTCATACGAAAGAGTTCCTATTTACTGCGATTCCAAGAGCGCGATAGCGATAACTTCTAATCCTGTTCAACACTCGAAGACAAAACACATTGATGTACGCTACCATTTTATAAAAGATCATGTGGAAAAGGGCGATATCGAAATGTATTTTGTTCAAACCAACTACCAATTGGCTGACCTTTTCACTAAATCGTTAGATGAAAAGTGATTTAAATTCTTAATCAGCAAATTAGGTATGTTGAATGCTAATCCATGATCCAAGGGGTATTGTATCTTATTTGTTTGCTTACACTGCATGTGTTTTTGGATATTGATAAGCCAAGATCACAAGATCTGTAGAGAGAAAAACTAGAGAGAGAAAGTGTGCGCTCAATGCAACAGTAACTTCTATTCAAACTATGCGTAAGTTCTTACAACAAAAACAAGCCAAGGGGACTTAAATACCCCAAGGCATTTACAAAACATAATAGAACAATAAATACAATGATTACTATAAAATCAGATCTAACAATCTCCCCCTTAGTAATCATTGGCGCCGAAGTCTTAAAAAAAATAATCTTCAAAAACAGCATTGACCATCAAGGCGACTTTGAAAGATCATTGACGTTCTTCTCGTTGACGAAGTCCGTTCAGCCCAACTAAAACATCTAATCGTCGCAGAGTTGAACGAAGATTCAGTCTATCTTGAATAGAGACCAAAGTTCTATGGATCAGACGAATTTCATCATTTTCAAACATATATAACTCTCTTCTTGATTCCAAAAACTTTCTTCTAGCCTCTTGTAGACGATGCTCCAACTGAAGTTTGATCACCTTTAGAGTTCCATCAGAGTAATGTCCAATCTCATCAAATCGAAGAAATCATTTTTCACTTGAGCTGTTCTTATATACTACTCCGTATGGATCTTCGATAATGGTGAATAACTGATAAGACTCTAGATTCTGCAAACTTCGGTTGGGTCTTTCAAGATTAACCACAGGCTGAAAACTTTCGATGGCCATCTGGATGTCAAAAACACGATAAAATCGGATCTGTCGTCGAATGAATCGTTTAATAACAAAAAGAGTTTGAGAAACATCCTGAGTCCGGTGATAAAGATTCCTGAAGTGATCATAAAAGAATTCAATATCATCAATTGAAAGATCAACGAAATCAGCCTCTGAAAAGTTGTACCGCTTGCAGTCTCTTCTTTCCACTTCAAGGTCTGGATACCAGATGTTTAGAAACTTATTAAATGTGACACTGAGAACTCGAACTATTAGATGAGGAGAAGCAACAGTGTTATTCCTTTTGCGCTGGCACTTGATAAATGCTAAGTATTCATGCTGATAAGCTTCTGATTCTTTCTCTACTCCAAGTATGGCATATATATTGATTGTCCTTTTTCTTGAAACAAAGATGTTGCTTTGAATATCTTCAAGAAAAGTTGTTCTGAGTCTAGAAGCTATATATCTTTGCTGAAGATTTCTCTGCCTTTGCTGTCTAGTTAAAGCTTCTCCTTCTTCTAGAAGAGATGGAGGAATTATCAATTCGGAAGAAAGAATATTTGCTTGAGCTCTAGATGTCTGACCAACTTCAAATGCACTTGAAGGAATATTGGTTGTTGGAGCAGAACTAGATACTGGAGTAGATGAAGGTTGATCAACTTCTGGAATCTCACCTTGACTCGGAAGATCAACATATAGCAATTCAGCCTCTTTTGTATCTGACGCATCCATGAAAACAGTATCATCCTCTGTATCAGATAAGATGATGATATTGTTGCAATCTTCTTCTTTAACTTGAGCAACTTTCTCAAATCTAACTTCTTCATCATCATCTGAAGTTATCTCTATAAAGTTCGCGAAGAAAGATCTCATGTCATTTGCTGCTTCCGACTCTTCAACTTCATGAGCTCTACCTGATACATCTGGATCCACATAAACTACAATTTGCATACTATCAATATTTGCTTCAGACAAATTAAATTCATTATGCAAAGCAGTTATATCAGCATTGTCAATCATGACATTTACTAAATCTTGGATACTGCAATCTTGAACTGTATCAACAGTCTTTTCTCTATCTCCAGCCACTTCTTCTGGAACAACTTCTCGTGCTTCAGAAGACCCTTCTGTTCTTTGTCTCTTTGCCATCTCCCCCTCATGGCCTTGATGATCGGGATCATCTTGGTCATGTCGGCGTTTAAGAGACGGGCCAGCCTCAGTCCTGCATGATTGCTCTAGATGATCAATCTTGTTCGAAAGATCGAAGAAAGCTTGTGACATAAAAGAGCGAAGATCAGATAAACTGGATCTAACTTCTGATCTGAATTCCTGAAAGTCATGAGATAAAGCATTAATGCGATCTGAATCAGAAGAGGAAGAAACTGGAGGCGGCGTTGGCTGGAAGTTCCTCATCAGAGAGATCAAATCTTGATCTTGATGTTGTGGCAGAGACATAGATAGAAGACGTGCATAAATAAGATCAGATAGCTCAGAAATCGGAGCATCATGAAGAGAAGCCCTGGAAGAAGTATTAGTCGGAGCAAACATGGAAATACCCGCAGACTGAGTGAAGATTGATGGAAAAGGAAGAGATACAATCGGTGATGTAGATGAAGACACTGCAGAAGAAGGTTCCCGAATAATCACCCCTGAAGGACGACGGAAAGGAATCTCAGGAGGAAGAACCGAAGTATCTATCTCTGGCATTTTTCCTTTGAAAAACGACTTCAGCTTGTTAATATCTTCTTCTTTTTGAGCATCCACCCTTTCTGAGAACTGACGAATTACCTCATTCAGAGTTGTAAAGTTCTCCGAAGAAACACGTGCAGGAACCATAGAAAGCTCAACAGCAGAAACAGTGGTATCAGTAACCTCAACAGAAAAAGAAGCAGGAGCTTGACTTTGTGTTTGAGTGGAGGTTTGAGAAAATGAGATATCTAGTTCATCAACATTTAGACAAGCATCAGAGAGATCAATGGGTACCGATTCATCTTCTGAAACATCTTCTGAGACAACAACCACATCTGATATTTTTATTTTCCGATCATAAACTTTCATACTAGGTTGATCAGCATCATCATCACCATCATCTGAATCACTTGTTGAAGTTTCACCATCATCAGAAGGATCAGCATTTGTCTCATCATCATCAACAACTCCAGTTTCATTAGGATTAGCATCTTCTCCAAAATCATCATTAACAGTAGTGACTTCAGCTTCAATAGCAGCAATGACAGATTCTACATGATGAGAAGCAACGTCTTGTGGTACTGCAGAAAGATCAACATCTGTCTCTAGTGTAGTTGCAACGACAGTATCTATTTCCTGAGTAGTTGATTTACCTTGCTCTTCATGAATAGTACCAGCTGGAATGCCATGAGAAGGTTCTTCCTGTTCAGCCTCTACAAATTCATTTTCTAAACAATAATTGATGACACTGTCATCGGTCATGTCAGCATAATTGGCAATAAGATCATAAGGAATGGTCATAGAAAAAGTGAATGACTTCTTCTGTTTCTGAAGATAAAGCATCTCGCAATCCTGAACTTGCGGCCAAGATAATCTTCGTGGAATGGCCGGATTGCTTCGAAACATGCTTCTAATAATCATCTTGAGAAACCTGATAAAAGGAATAAACTTTCGTCGCTTGTTGGTTAACTTGTCTTGCACTATTTCAGAAAGCTCGGTCCAGAAAATAATCGTGTAGTCGACATGCAGGTCATAGACTACTGCATGGAACAGTCGAAGATAGTGAAGACTAGAACTATCTGTGCCGGTATGTTTAGAAGTTAAGCACCTGTTGATGACAGAAAATAAAGAATACCAGACAGGAGGAAGATTAGACTTGTCAAAGTCTACAACCTTGTTCAATGGACCAACATAGACTAGTCTTTTGATGCCCTCAAACACTTCCTCTTCGGATGGAAACTGATCATATGTTGTCCTTCCAGGTCTAGAAGTAGGCTCAGGAAGCTCAAGAATCAACCGTAAACGCTTGTAAGAAAGATATGAATCGAATTGATCAATTTGGAGATCAAATCGATGAGGACGTGCTAGTTCGTTCTTAGTGATGGTGTGCCAAACTTGCTGAACGTAGACTTCCGGAACATCAGTAACTGAACAGAGAGCTTGAGAGAGCGGATGTCCACGAAAAATAGTGCATATGACAGGATGAATCTTGATGCGATCAAAGTCAACAAAGTAGTTGTTACGCTTATAAGGCATGTACATGTTGTTAGGAAACACATCATTTGGAGATCGCCTAGACATAGAAAGATCAGCGCCAACAGACGGAACAGACGACATAGGTGTATCATGAGATGCCTGATCAGCCGGATCCTGAAGAACGACATTCTCGTCTTGAATCATTGGATCAGAAATTGTTCGAGAAGACATGATAACCTGAAACAAAACACAGTAAAACATTTAACAGAAAAACATGAAAAATATTTCAAGTATGGTTTGCGGGTCCTTAAGGAAACACGAAGGAAGAAATGCGTGTTAAGAAGGAAACGCATATGAGGTATGTGTGTCCTGAAGGGAACGCATAGGAGAGAATGCGTGTCCTGAAGGGAACGCATAGGAGAGAATGAGTTTCCTTAAGAGAACGCATTGAAAGGAATGCGTGTCCTTAATGGAACGCAAAGCATACTTTGAAACTACTAAATACACAACAGAGTTTTTGTGTCACTAAGGATACGCACGATAAACTTTGTGTGTTCTTAGTGATACGTAAACTACACAAAGAAAAACACAAGAAACAAACAAACAAGAAGAATGTGGGTCTCGGGTGAAACGCATAGTTCACTATGCGGGTCACGAGTAAAACACATAGTTCACTATGAGGGTCACAAGTGAAACGCATAGTTCACTATGCGGGTCACAAGTGAAACGCATAGTTCACAATGCGGGTCACAAGTGAAACGCATAGTTCACTATGCGGGGCACAAGTGAAACGCATAGTTCACAATGTGGGTCTCAAATACTTGAAGAAAAAACCTTAGAACTCTGCTGTTCGAACCCGAAATCCACAAAAACTTTAAATCTAAGTACAAAACAACGAATTAAACTAAAACAAAACATACCTGATTGTCGATTATAAGATCTAAACAAACCCCAATACGCAAATCAATCAATATCAACTCGAATCTGAGTTTTTAGAAATCGATGAACAGTAAAAGAACACAAGTCAGATAAAACACACAATTAGAGACAAAAAAATGAAATCAAAACATAGAAATAGAACACTAATCAAACGACAATCATAGAACGAAAAACACAAACATACCTGAAATTCCAAAATCGTACTTTGAAAATGAATAGATAAGAATACAAGAAGAAAAAACACACAGAGAGAATGGAGGGAAGAAGAATAGTCAAACAAGTTCAAAAAAATGAGAAAATTACCTGATAAGCCCCCATTACTCCCCCTACACAAATGCAAAAAATTTATCAAATTAGTTTAGCATTTGCATAGTTATTTCAGAAATACTTACCTGATGAATTTCTGATCAGCACAAGAAGTAATTTATCAGCAACATTCACTCCCCCTCAAAAAATAGAATATTCTCATATAAAGAACCCAGATATACACTCCCCCTCGAAAAATGCACAGACCATATAACAAAAACACAGACAGCAAACATAAAGACATCAATATTAAAGATGATCATATTGAATATAAATTTTGTAACAAGTGAATATATAAACTTTTAAACACTAAACAAATTAAAGTCTACTCAGTAGAATATACCAGATTTATCAATCAGTTGAAATCAAACGGGAGTTGTTGAATACAGAAACATGTTTCATTGTATATCAAGTTAAGACATGTTCAGAGTCAAACACTTA
This sequence comes from Arctium minus, assembly GCA_954870635.1. Lineage (NCBI taxonomy): Eukaryota > Viridiplantae > Streptophyta > Magnoliopsida > Asterales > Asteraceae > Arctium > Arctium minus. The sequence continues at coordinate 111,885,171 of OX941080.1, read as the reverse complement.
CAGGTATCTATTCAGTGTGCTCGCATGCGATCCCTGATTAGCTTCATGAAAAATGTAATTCTAAACATAAAATGAAGAACTTTGCATGTACAGGCACTAAGTCATCAAGAATTAAGATTTTCACAAATTTACATGTTTGTCGCAACTCAAAATATATCACCAAGTATCAAGAGATGTGTGCTCATTGTCATCTTTTAGCTGTGTGCTCATGGGCATCTTCACATGAGTGTGCTCTTTGGCATCTTTTAAGCGTTGTGCACTTTGGCATCTTTTTAATCAAAGAGTTCATTAAGTACAGAACATGCCGTAAACGTAACTCTCTATCTGACCCTATTGCAGGATTTGGGTCAGCCGTTCCCAGACCAGATGGCCTTAGGGGACTAGGTGTCAAGCACCCCTTGGAACTTACTTTCCCAGATCAGAAAGGCTACATCGACATATCCTAAACCCATTCATACCAGTATAACATGACTTTCAATCTGGTTCTATTGCAGGATTTCTGTTCGATCACTCCCAGATCAATTGACCTTAGGGAACCAGATGTCGAGCATCCCTCGGAACTTACTTTCCCAAACCAGAAAGGTCACAGGTACAAACTTTTAAACTCAAGGATTTCTGTATTTTAAATGCTTAAATATAAAATCATCTCAATAACTCAAATCTATATCGAATACCTTAGCCCATATTTTCATTACGATCTACAATTTTGATCACTTAGGTTGTTCAAGCAAAGTAAATCATAAATATGCCGACTCACATATCTTTAAAGCAATATCTAAAGCGTCAAACATGTTGCTGACTTTTCGATGTTTGAAAGATTTGAACGTTGAACATATGAAACTTTAAATATAAACAAGGTGACTTGTCAAAGATTCTAGACACACATTTTATTCAACTGAAAGAAAATCTGAAATATTAAACTTTATAGAATAAAATTTGTAAAGATTTAAACTTTTAAATTCAACATGCCAAGTTTTGAAAGTAGAAAGTTAAATCGTTTTTCATCTAAGGATTTTGTAAATATATCAGCAAGTTGATATTCAGTTGGGACAAAATATAACTCAATAGTACCTTCTTCCACGTGATGCTTTATAAAATGATATCTCATGTCTATGTGCTTGGTCTTGGTGTGCTGGACAGGATTGACCGATATCGCAATTGCAGACTTGCTGTCACAATATATTGGCACAGTCTTGTATAGCATCCCATAATCGCGAAGTTGGGTTTTCATCCAAAGCACTTGAGCACAGAAACTAGCTGCAGCGACGTATTCAGCTTCGGCTGTTGATATTGACACGCAGTTTTGCTTTTTCGACGCCCAGCTTATCAGTCTTTCACCAAGAAACTGGAGATGACCAGAAGTACTTTTCCTGTCCAATTGATTACCACCATAATCTACATCAGCATAAGCAATCAAATTATAGTCAGAACTTTTAGGATACCATAATCCTAAATAAGGAGTTCCTTTAATATATCTAAAAATGCGTTTGACTGCTAAAAAATGAGATTCTTTTGGTTTTGCTTGAAAGCGGGCACACAGGCACGTTGAAAACATTATGTCCGGGCGACTTGCAGTAAGATACATCAGTGATCCGATCATCCCTCTGTATGTCTTTTGTTCCACAGCTTTTCCATCTGGATCCAGTCCGAGTTTGGCACCGTGAGCCATAAGCGTGTCGATTGAAGTAGGTTTGTCCATCTTGAATTTCTTCAAAATGTCAAATACGTACTTTGACTGATTGATGAAGATTCCATCTGGAAGCTGCTTCACTTGTAAGCCGAGGAAGAAGTTGATTTCTCCCATCATGCTCATCTGAAATCTAGAGGTCATTAAATCAGAAAACCAATTACACAAAGATTTGTTAGTCGCACCGAAAATAATATCATCTACGTATATTTGTACTAAGCAGATATCAAGATTAGTTGTATAAATGAAAAGAGTTGTATCTATCGAGCCTTTGGTGAAGCCGGATTTGACCAAGAAAGTTGACAACTCGTCATACCACGCCCGTGGAGCTTGTTTCAGACCATACAAAGCTTTATCGAGAAAATAAACGTAATCAGGACGATCTTTGTCAACAAATCCCTCTGGATTAGATACATATACTTCTTCTTTCAATTTACCATTGAGAAATGTTGTCTTGATATCCATTTGATATACGGTGAAGTTGCGGTAAGCAGCGAAGGCCAGAAACATCCGAATAGCTTCCAATCTGGCGACAGGTGAAAATGTTTCATCATAGTCAATACCTTCTTCTTGTCGATATCCTTTGGCTACCAATCTGGCTTTGTTGCGAACAACGATACCATCTTTGTCCTTTTTGTTCTTGAATATCCACTTGGTTCCTATGATGCTTTTACCCTTTGGCCGTGGAACAAGTCTCCAAACTTTTAGCACGTCAAACTGATTGAGCTCCTCTTGCATTGCTAAAATCCAGTCCGGGTCTTCCAATGCTTCAGATACTTTAGTAGGTTCAATCTTGCTTAGGAAGCAAGTGTACAAACATTCGTTGGAAGAAGCTGTTCTGGAGCGAGTAGAAACACTTGCTTGAGGATCCCCAATAACTTGATGGATTGGATGAGATCTTGTCCATTTTGTTGTATGAGGGAGAGGATCAATAACTTCTTGAACCACTTCTAATTGATGAGGAGGATCTTCAGAAGAAATAATGTCAGAAGATGACACATATATGGTTACAACTGGAGGAGGAGGTATTTCCATAACATCAGATTCAGGCTCTTGTTGACCAGATATAGCTTGTACTTCTTGTTAAACATTTTCTACTGGTACAACTTCATCTTCTACAGACTCCTCATAAACAGTTTCAGCAATTTCTGGTTCATGTATGAATTGATCAGAATGATGTTCAGAAGATATGTCTTGAATCTCAGGAAGTACTGAAGCAGCATCAGGTTCAGAGGTTGATGCAGCGGAATTAGGATTAGATGTACTCACAGATTCCTGATTCAAGATATTTGACACATTATCAGTCTTTGGTTTAGGAACATTATCATAAAAAATTTCAAACAGAAAATCAAGATCAGAAAGATTAGACAAAGAATTAGAAGGATCCTGATTTATCGGTTGAAGTGCAGGTTTTGAACTAATTTATTCAGAAGCTGAGTTTCCAGTAATAGCGGGTTCTGAACTGTGTTGTCAAAAAACCAAATCGGCAGCTTCATCAAATTTGACATTCACTGACTCTATCACTTTTCTTGCATAGAGGAGAAAGACTCTGTAAGCAGCAGAGTTAGAAGAATAGCCCAGAAATATGCCTTCATCTGCCTTTGGACTAAATTTGTTCAGAAAATCTCTGTCATTCAAAACATAGCATTTACACCCGAAAGACTTGAAATATTTGATGTTGGGTTTGATACCGTTCATCAATTCATATGGAGTCTTGTTGAACCGGTGGTGTAGAATTGATCTGTTTTGAGTATGACAGGCAGTTGATATGGCTTCGGCCCAGTGAAACAAAGGAAGACCTGAATAAGTAAGCATAGATCTAGTAGCTTCCACAAGCGTTCTGTTTCGTCTTTCAACAACCCCATTCTGTTGCGGTGTTCTTGCAGCAGAAAACTGTTGTTGTATTCCTTGATCATCATAGAATGCTTGAAGAGTTGAATTCTTGAATTCTGTGCCATTATCTGATCTTACAACTTTCACATGCTTTTGCTTATTTGTCTGAATGGTTTTGATGAGGTTGATGAGAATTTCGGGTGTCTCGTATTTAGATTTGAGAAATTTCACCCAAGTATATCTAGAGTAGTCATCAACAACAACCAAAACATATTTCTTCTTACCAATGCTCTTTGTCTTCATTGGTCCGCATAAATCAACGTGAATCAGATCTAGGATTTCCGCAGTGCAATGTTCAGGCTTACGCTTATGAGATGCTTTCTTCATCTTTCTTTTCTCGCAGTCCTGACAGAGATGGTCTTTCTGGAAACGGAGGATTGGAAGACCTCTCACAGAATCATTCTTGACCAAGCGATCCATATATTTGAAATTGAGATGAGCTAGTCGTCGGTGCCACACCCAGCTTTCATGAATAGAGGCTTTTGTTAGAAGACAAATATCTGATGGAACCTTTACTTCGGAAAGATTAATGGTATAAAGATTTGATCGTCTTTTTCCAACAACTAAGTCCATGCCGCTATTATTCTTTACAGCAACTCTTTTAGACTTGAAACTGACTTCAAGATCTTTATCGCAGAACTTTCCGATGCTGAATAGAGTGTGACTTAATCCTTCGACATAGCTTACTCTTTTGACAGTTATATTACCTTGAACAAGATCACCATAACCAAGAATGGGAGCCGTCTCGCAGTTTCCAATTTTGACACGACCGCAACATTTTTCTTTAAAATTTGAAAGTAGAGATTTGTTGCCAGTCATGTGTTTGGAACACCCCGAATCCATATACCATAATTGATTTAGCTGCACAATCAAAAATTACTGATATTTAGGTACCCATATGAATATGGGTCCCTTCTTGTTAGTCCTTTCCTTTTTCTTTTTCAAACATTTATTTTTCCAAAAAATCTTAGACTGATCAAATAAAGCATGAACATCATCACATATTAATGAAGAATCGCAATCATCAGAATCAGAACTAGAGAGACAATATGAGATATTCTTCGAAATTTGAAACATTTGCTCTACAGAATATTTTGTAGTTTTATTACAAAAGGCAAATGATTCTTGTTTACAAAGAAAATCTACACATTTATTCTCTACAGAAACAAATTCTTCAGATCTCTGTTTCTTTATCCAAACAGACTTCACATACTTCTTCAAAGGCCTATCTGAAATAGAGGAATCAAAAAAGTTAGAATTTTCAGAAATATCAAACTCTTTCTTCTTTTTCTTCTTTGACCTTCTTCTTTTACGCTTTGTTTTATAGAAATGATCATTTAACGTAAAAGTGTTATCAACAATTTCAGATAAAATATTTGACTTGGAAGACGAAGTTTTATCAATAAAACCAAACTGGTCAGTTATTTTATTTGGATAAGCCTCAGATAAAGAAACATCAGATGAACATAAGGTGATGGAAGATTTGAGAAGACCAGAATTATTTTCTTTAAAACTCGATGTCATAAAAGAAAAAATGACATCGTTTTCAATTTTTCTTAAAATCTCTTGTTCTTCCAATTGTTCTTCTAGATCAAAGATTTGGCTTTCTAATACTAATGGAGGTATATATCTCTTAGTATCATAAGGTACTGGAGATATATTGTCCTTATTAGGATTAGATGTATTTAAATCAAAGAAATCATTCAATCTAGAAGATTTAGTAGAAGAAACAATGTTTAACTTTTGTCTTCTCTTTTTTATTTTCTCAGGAAAATATTTTGCATTTTCTTGAGTGTAAACAAAAGGAACTTCCATTCTCTTGTTGTTTATCCGTTTTTGATCTTCCTCAATTGTAGTTTCTTTAGCACTTGTCCAAAGAGGTTTATATTGAGAGCCATATTGTGAAAGACCAAGACATTTGTAATCATAAAAATTGGGAATCTCAAATTTAGCTTTCTTTAAAAATTGAGGATTTTTAAATCCAAGACCCCAATTTTCTTTTAATGACTCATAGCTCCTTGGTTTATGCATATGAATTGTTTGTTCAGTTTGATTTTGTTTATATAACTTTTCTTCTAATTCAAATATTTTATCCGAAAACTCTTGATTTATAATTGACAATTCAGACAAAGAATCATGAGAAGTCTGTTTTTCAATTTCTAAATCTTCTATTCTTTCTTGAAATTTCTCTTTTGTAAACTTTAAAATAACTTTTTCATCTCTCAGAGAAATCTTCAATTTTTCAATTTGAACAGACTTTTCTTGATTTTCGCGTTTTTCGGATAGAAGTTTTGAACGAAAGTCATGTAAAGCCTTTGTAATGACATTCATTTGCGATGTAATGAAATTAAAATCAAACTCAGATGGTACCTCAGATTCATCGGTTGAAGTCTCCTCATCCTCATCATCACTGTTGTCGTCTCCAATAAAACACATGGCATCAGTCTCTTCATTATCAGCTTCATTGTCTGAGTGGTCCAACCAATATTCCTCCTCAACCAACAGAATTGTTCCACTTGCTTTCTTCTCAGCCAAATCTAATTTCTTCTTATAGAAATCAACATCTTTCATAATCTTCTTTCTGCACTCCTTTGAAATATGCCCGGGTTTGCCACAGTTGTAGCAAGTCACAACCTTCTTATCTTCTTTCTTTGGTTCAGCTGCTGTAGCATGCTCATACTTGGGAAAGAAAGGCTTTGATGTAGAATTGGGTTCTACCTTCTTTGATCCAGATGAGAAACGAAGATTGTTTGAACCTGACCGTTTCTGATATTTCTTTTGATAGTGCTGACTTAGAAGAATCATGGCCTTTTCCAATGCTTCGCCATCGTCATCTGTTGACCCATCGTAAGCAGACTCAGTCAAGGCTTGCTCAGTCATTTGGCTAGCTAAAAGAGCGATTGGATCCACAGTCTTTGGCTTCTGCTTATCCAGCTTAGCTTTCTTCTTCAGAACCATGGCTTCATCAGACATCAGAATTTCAAACATTTCCTGAATAGGCATTTTGGAAATTCTGGGATAATTCCTCATCCGATGACAGGATTTTTCCCATTCAGGCTTGAGTGCATTGAGGAACTTCAGATTTGTCTCCAGCTCATTCTTTGTTACCTTGATCTTATACAGATCATTAATAACAGTCCAAAATCTGTCGAAGACACTTTTCAGACTTTCCCCATCCTTAGCCTTAAACTCTTCAAAGTTGTTCATGTATCTTATCTGACGAAGCTGGGTAGACATTGCAGTACCAAGCATGATTTTCTCCAGTTGTGTCCACATCAACATATGATTGTGTTTGAAACAATCGATTCTGTTATATATGGAATTTGGTAGAGCAAGAATCAAATTCGACTTGGCCTGATTGTCAACTTGGTATCTTAGAAGTTCATCAGCCTCATATTCTATCAGGGCTTTTTCTACATTAGTAGCTAGAGTGTTTCCAACAGCTGGTATCACTTTCCTTGGCTTGACCATAGGACCTTCAGTCAAAGCTTTCATCATATTTTCCCCATTTGATTGCCTTTCGATGAAATTAATAAACCGGTCCTACCATTGTTCAAATTCGTTCTCATTTATCAGAACAGGTGGACGAGTATCAGACCCCAATGACATCATGAGGTCGTTCTTGTAAAGTTGAGCTTGTATAGACATTTTGATGAAATCTAGAATTCAGAAAAATAACCAAGTGTTGATGACCCACACACCTAAGGAATGCGTGTTCAGAGAAACAATTCGGGTCCTTGATGATTCGCACACCCAAGGAATGCTTATTCAGAGAAACTATTCGGGAGATAGGTGGACTATGCGTGTTCAGAGAGAGACGCACTCGATGCTTTGTGGGTCAGAAGGACACGTACTTGCTGCTATGCGTGTTCAAAAGGGACACGCAAGGTATGCTATGCGTGTACAAAGGGACACGCACTTGAAGATGTGCGTGTTCAACAGGGCACGCACTTGATGTGCTATGCGTGTGTCGACAGATACGCAAGAGAGATAACCTGAGAAAAAAAACTAACACTCAAAAGTTAGTTACACAGAGAGTATATGATAGAAACGCATTCTAATAAGATGAACACATATGATTTCATGAAGAACACGCAAACTATAATAACAACCCGCATACTATATGAATAACACGAACAATAATATGAATGACCCGCATACTACTTGACTCACACGCATACTTCAAATCCTATTAATAACATGCAACCCGCACATCATATGAATGACACGCACAGTGATATGAATGACCCGCATAGTAACACTCGACTATAAATCTGCAAAATCGATCATAACAATAACTTAAATCCATACAAATTGCACAGAATAGATCGAAAACAAGTTTTTAATACAAATCAACTGACAATATCGATCAAAACACTCCAAATCTCAAAAATCAAAACGAACAGAACATAGAACTCGACTTTTTCAGAATAAACTCAAACTCAAAATCGAAGCATCAAATCATGTTTTTATGAAAAACAACAAGAATCAAACTCGATCGACTAACTAAAACGCATCTAATAACATCAAATTCAAAGCAATTCGATCACAAAACAGACTGAAATTGGTGAAAATCCAGAAAATGAGATTTTTCTTGAAAAAACAAGAAAAATCAATCAAACTTTCGAATTATCTACACAAATCAGTAACAAAAATACACTAATCTTAATCCTCTCAAGATCTTGAAGGCTCTGATACCAATTGATAAGCCAAGATCACAAGATTTGTAGAGAGAAAAACTAGAGAGAGAAAGTGTGCGCTCAATGCAACAGTAACTTCTATTCAAACTATGTGTAAGTTCTTACAACAAAAACAAGCCAAGGGGACTTAAATACCCCAAGGCATTTACAAAACATAACAGAACAATAAATACAATGATTACTATAAAATCAGATATAATGAACAATTTCTACTATTCATCATGTACTGACTAAAGCGGAATCATTTTTATAATGATTACCAAAATCTTTTATTTTGCAGGTTGATTTCAAGTGACTATGGCTTCTGAATAATTCAGTTCAGAACCCGTATTCAAATGTTTTTGTTCTGAAGGATGCTTACTAGATAACATCTTTTCAAGGAGTTTTTGTTTTGAGGGGGAGTTGCTGAAAATTTCTCTGTCATATCTTTTAGGGGGAGTAGATAAAAGAAATTATCCCTTAAATGTCATATTTTTCTGATGACTAGATTTTTTACAGATATCGAGGGTGAGAATATCTGAAGTTTTGTCAAGGAAGCTTAAATGATAATATTCATTTTAGGGGGAGTTAAGATTTCTACATTGAAGGTATATCTTTCTGAATCTTAAACTCTATCACTTGTTGAAAAAAGAACACTTTTGCTTGTGAAAATAGTTTTCTTAAATGTTCAAACCACTTCCTATTCTTAAAATGTTTTCATGAATTGAGAAGTGTGCTTTTAAATGTTTTTGGATACTTTCTTGATTATTTGACCGTCTGTTTCTCAAAGATAAATACTTGTGTATTATCTTGTCTATATACTGTCAAGTATTCTTACACACATCGGTTCAGTACATTCTTATTGATTTTGTTATTACCATGTCTCAAAAAGATAAATCTTTCGATGGTAATACTCCCGTTTTCTATTCATTGTTGATTGAATTCAGACATCAATTCTATTTGAATTGTGCTTTCATTGCTAAATTGTTTATATCTCGTTCATATAAACAACTTTTAGTCTTTGATATCCCAAATATTTTTCTTCATAATATTTGATCTGATTTTATCATTGTTAGATTCTCAAAACACTTAAATTGACTTCATTTTATTCATTTACTCTACTGTTTTGAGAGATCTTAAATGTTCTAATTGCTCAAATTTCATTCTTATCTGTTATGAGCATACATACACTGACTATGATATCTTGTGCTTCATTGTCAAGAAAATCATTAAGCAACACATTCTTTTTAGGTTAATATACATGGGACTCAGTGTGAGTGCTTAAACGACTTCCATGGATTCACGTTAACCTATGTTTCCCACCCCGGAAGTAATCCTTGAGTGATTAAGGGGAGAGGGGTCAAAAGAATTGAGAGTGGGTGTGTGCTGAGGTAAAATGGAAATGAGAGTTTGGTTAGATGTGAGCTCAAATGTTAAAAAGAAATAGGGTGTGAGAACAGAGTAATAGAATATTAAACTTTGAACCAAACTTTTTCTGAATCGGGCAACCACATAATATGTTGGTCCACACTTCTTCGTGACCTTCATTGAAAAAGGCACCTAGCACATGCCAACTTTTGCAAACAACCCCACCTGCTACTCATTCTTTTCTCAACAAAAGAATGTTTCAATTTTTTTAAGGGGAAGCAACACATACTCTATCAGATCTTCATTCGAAAGATGATGATATTGAAAAAGAAGGAAAGTTGCCCCACATTCGACCCTTTCTCATGCACGTTTAGTCTATGTATAACTGTTGTTGTCTTACAAAATTTTGAGCCTTATTATAAAAGCAATCACTGTGCTAAATTCTATCATACACAATCACGAGCATACATAAAATTCGTTTTTCTAACGTTCATAGATTAACCTTGTGTTTTTCAATGATTGAATGGAATTCCTGGGGAGTGAACATCACCCAAGCTCTTTATATAGTACATTCGTTGTACTAAGTAACTCCGTGTTACTTACAGGCACTTTAACTGTTTTATTCGTTTATTCAGGGTAACCACTCACAATTTGTCTGAATTTGAAAAGATTCGGATAAATACATTTATGAATTGATGGCAGAAACTTTCTATCAGATCAGTTTGAGGGACATTGAATATTTTTCTCCATGGGGGAGATAGTTCACTTACCAAAAGGGGAGATCGTTATTCATGGAGAATGTGCTTATCTGATTATTTGGGGGAGATCATTCAAAGACAGAACTGACCTTGAAATGTTTTGATGATTCTGATTCTCATAATTCATCAAAAAGGGAGAGAAATTTCAAAGTTCAAGTCAGATTGAAGTTGATCGTATCAGAAAGGGGGAAAGTGTTCAAAGATAAATATTTAAAGAGAGAGCAAAGTTATGAAAAAGCAAGAAAAAGGGGAAGATAGTTCGAGATTTCAAAGTCAAATTAATTTCAAAGCAAAAGCAATGGCAAGAGATATGTAATGAAAAGGGGAGATGTTAAAGTCAGATGGTTGTTTATTATAAAAGAAAGAAATTTACAAGAGGTAATTCAAGAAGAGATCAAAGTCAAAAGAAAGTTGTCAAGCAGAAAAAGTCAAAGTAAAGTTTGAAGATTATCGAATTGATAAGTTTATTTGAAGCTGTATATTTGTAATCAAAGAAAGGTATTGAAGAAAAGTTTCAAAGATTCGAAGATTTGAAGATATTATAGCTGAAAAAGATTGTTTGTTGAAGATTGTTTTGAAGAAAAGAAGACCTGAAGATTACTGTCAAAAAAATTTTAATCTTGAATCCAAAGGTGGAGATTGTTAGATATGAATTGATTCAAGATTAAATGGGTCAAAAGTGTAAAAGTTTGTAAAGTGTAAGGTTTGTGTTGTAAAGTCAACATTTGTTGACTTAATATAAATAGCTTAGTGTCTTTGTAATCTTTAAGTAACGCGCACAAATCAGAAACACATTAAAAGAAAACACACACAGAGAACTCGTATACTTTCCAAAGTGTGATTTGTGATTGTGAGATATGTGGCACCGTAGACTTGTGACTTATAGGATCGATGTAATCTTGTGACTTTAATACAAATGACATTTCGATAATCTGTGTGTTAATTAGATTGCTAGATACTGGGATCACACTGGATTTTACTGAAATTTTCTTTAAAGACAATTTGCTGAAGCAAAGAGAGTTGAACCTGAAGATAATTTCTTTCTGAAGTCAGAAAGAGGTTTTTACAACCTTAGGGGAGATTTCTATACTATTCTTGATGAATGTCCTTACAGACTTTCGGGAGATTACAAAAGTTTTTGAAGTCAACTTTATCCGAAAAAAAGGGGATATTGTTTTATTTAAAGAGATTGTGCTTCAATGTTTATTTTTCTGAAGATGATCTTTGCTGGAAGAAATTTACAAGGAGGAGATAAAATTGCTAAAGATCAATCAAATGAGAGATAGTTTGGTTTGTACAAAAAAAAGGGGGAGATTGTATTGCAAATCTTTTTAGAGATGATCTTGAATCCAAAGGGGGAGAATATTAGTGAATATATTTGTTGGATACAATATCATGAAGTCTGAAGACTGAAAATAAAAGCAAGTCAAAGCTCAAGTCAAACTCTTAAGCAAGTCAAAGTCTCTTTGTAATAACTGTCAAAGTCAAAGTGTTGTAATAGTTAGTTTAAATGGTTTTTCCTGTTAGTATGTATATGGTAAGTTGTTAAAGTTGAGATTTGTACGCAGACATACTAGTTTACTACAGAGAGAAAGTGTCAGAGAGCTTCTGTATACGAAATCCTTGATTGAATTGAAGAACAGATTGATTGTTTGATTGTTTCCATATTGTCATCATATAAAGCTGTGATTAGAACTTGAATCTTGGGAATAATAAACTTTCACTCTTACCATCGAACTTTGTTCTTCTTTCATCCGGTACATGAACATGGACAACACTTCCAAAAACTCTAAGATGAGAAATACTCGACTTTCTTCCGTTCCATGTTTCTTGTAGTATCATTCCCCAAACACTTATATTTGGAGAACAGTTTGAAAGATAAACTGCACATGTCACTACTTCGGTCCAAAATTCTTTTGGCAACTTCTTGCTTCTGAGCATGCTTCATGTCATATCGAGGATTATTTGATTCTTTCTTTCAGCAATATCGTTTTGTTGGGGGGATATTGGAACCGTCAAAGGTCGACGATTTCCATTTTCTTCACAAAACTCCTAAAACTCTTTTGAAGTGAACTCTCTTCCTCAATCAGATCTCTTTGCCATGATCTTCACCCACTTTCTTTTTCCACAATGGGTTTGAAGTTCTTGAACACTTGGAAGACTTCTGATTTGTGTTTCCAAAAATATACCCAAGTTCTTCTTGAATAATCATCAATAAACAAGAGAAAGTAATTACTTTTACCAAGAGAGTTTGGGTTGATAGGACCATACACATCCGTATGAATAAGTTGAAGTTGCTTTTTTGCTCTTGACTCCGTCTCCTTTGGAAATCCTTTTCTGAATTGTTTTCCCAGTAAACACCCTTCACATAGTTGCTCGGTTGGTTGAGACGTGGTAGTCCCTTCACTATTGCCTTCTTGGACAATAACTCCAATCCTCCAAAATTGAGATGTCCGAATCTTAGATGCCAAAGCCATGATGCATCTTTATAACATGCCTTCAAACATTTTGCAACATCTCTTTGAATGTTTAAAGAAAACATTCTATTTTCCGACATCTTCACCTTTGCTATTAAGCTCCCTCTTCGATCTCTTATGAGAAGACTACAATCCTTCTTGTGAAATTCGTAACCCTTTTCTAAGAGTTTTCCCAAGATCAAAATATTACTTTTCATATTAGGGAGATAATAGACATTTGAGATTCATTGATGGCTACCATCTTTGGCACGAAATATAATATCACCTCTCACTCTTACCGATACTCTAGAATTATCTCTGTTAAGTCTAAATATTGTATCCAAGATTTATTTAGAAATGTCAAAGTTGTAAAGTCAACATTGTCATAGTCTTTGTCAAAGTCAATATTGTAAAAGTCAAAGATAGTCTTGTTTAAGTTTCCTTTGCCTCTAAGTCTTGTTTTAGTTAGTGATATAAATAGGTTTTAGTTGTCTTGTAATTGAGTAAGAACGTCATTGTAATATCAGACTTGTGGTTAATATTCAAGATCTATTTTCTCTCTCTAAGATTTAGAGATCTTGGACTTTCAATTGGTATCAAAGCTAATCTGAATCTGAGAGGACTGAGAGAAATCATTTTTGTCTCTGAATTTGTGGATTAAAGCAGAAGATTTGATCGATTTTCTTGATTTTTTCAAGAAAATCTCGTTTTTTTCTTTTTCATCAAATTCGGACTGTTTTTAGGTCGAATTTTGTTGCAAATTAGATCATTGGATTTGTTTTTGGTTATAGAACGTTGTTGATTCATATAATTTTGCAAGAAAACCAGGTTTTGATCATCGATTTTGAGATTTTGTGATTTTCTGAAAAACTCGTTTTGACGTACTGTTACATTCTCGAAATTGTGATTTCGTGGTTTTTAATCGATATTGTTGGTTGAAAGTTGTTAAAAAGGTGTTTTCGATCATTTGTGTGTGAATTTGTTGCATTAATTTCATGGATATAATTGATTTTTAGAAGTTTTTTGTGTTTCTTCATCGGTTTGCGCTAGATCTTCCATTTCCGTGAGTTCATATAGGTTTGCACGAGTTCATACTAGTTTGCGCTAGTTCATATTGTTGTTCTAATCTTTGCGTTAGTGTATTTCACGTTTACGTTTCAAGAAGTTCAACTTTTCGTATTGGGTTATTCATGCAAAGTGAACTTTGCGTCTCCTTCTGTTCGCGAGAAGTGAACTTTGCGTATCCCGTGCATCACGAGAAGCTACTTTGTGTTTCCTTCTGTTCACGAGAAGTGAAGTTTGCGTCTCCAGTACATCAAACAAAGTTTAGTTTGCGTATCATTCAGCTCACGCAAAGCTTCTTTGCATATTCTTCAGCTCACGAGAATTTTAGTTTGCGTCTTCAGCTTATCACGCAAACCTAGTTTGCGTCTGTAACGCATCACGCAAAGATCACTTTGCGTCTTCCACGGGTCACGCAAATCTGTGGTTGCCTCACTTTCTATTCACGCAAACCTTCTGTTTGCGCCAGACTTTCAGTTCAGACTTAGCCATTTTCTGATTTTCTGAATTTTTGAAGATGTCTCTTCAAGCACAGATCTACAAGAACGATCTGATGATGTCTTTGGGATACGATACTCGCCCTCCGGTACTGATAAATGAGAATGAGTTTCAAAAATGGCAGGACAGATTCATCAACTTCATAGAGAGACAACTAAACGGTGAAAATATGATGAAATCTATGACTGATGGTCCAATGGTAAAGCCAATGAAAGATATTCCTGCAGTTGGAAACATACCAGCTACGAGGACTGAGAACCTGATAAGTGAATATGATGTTGATGAGCTTTTGAGATATCAAACTGATAGTCAAGCAAAGTCAAATCTGATTCTTGCTCCACCCAACTCCATCTACAACAGAATTGATTGTTTCAAGCAAAATCCTATGCTTATGTGGACTCAACTAGAAAAGATAATGCTTAGTTCAGCTGTGGCTACTCAACTTCGCCAGACCAGATACATGAACAATTTTGAAGAATTTAAGGCGAAAGATGGAGAAAATCTGAAAACTGTATTTGATAGATTTTGGGTTGTGATCAATGATCTATACAAGATAAAAGTGACAAAGACAGAACTGGAATCGAATCTGAAATTCTTGAATGCTCTTCAACCGAAATGGAGCAAATCTTGTCACATGATGAGGAATGATGTCAGGATCTCCATAATGCCAATTCAAGAACTGTATGAGATCATAATGTCTGATGAGAATCTGGTTTTGGAAAAGAAAGCTAAGATGTAAAAGAAGAATAAGCCAAAGACTGTTGATCCGATTGCTCTCTTGGCTAGTCAGCTGGCAGAGCAAGCTTTATCAGAAAATGCTTATGATGGTTCTACAGAATATGATGGTGAGGCTTTAGAGAAAGCTATGATTCTTTGTTATCCCAGTTTAATCTAGTTGATTAACAATCACAGAAACACAATAATAATCAAGAGATATAAAGATTAACAAAATATACCAATCCCTTGAATAAACGGTTAAACCTTGTGTGTTCTTGATACCCTTGAATACAGAGAAAACTTGCTACCTCACTATATGATTATGAAAGTAATTGTCAAAGGTTAACCTAAAACTAAACTAAACAAAATATTAAATACCCAGGCCTGATGACTAATAGGCTTATGGGCTTGAGGCCCAATAGCTAACAACTATTAACTTATTACAAAATAAACCCTCTAACTAACTTTAACACAATTGCAGTTTAAACCCTTAACTTTAACTTTAATCTTGAATACAATTTATGATCCAACAATCTCCCCCTTTGGATTCAAGATTAAATTTTTTTTTGCAATAATCTTCAGTCCTTCTCTTTTCTTCAGATATGACGTTGATAACTTCAAAACTTCAAAACTTGATATCTTCAAAATAGTCTTGAAATTATATTCTCCCTTTGTGTATGTTCTCCCCCTTTTTGATGAGTGGTGAGAATCATCATCATCAAAACTTGTTAAAACAATCTCTTCCTTTGAATATGGTCATTAGTAAGCATAGTCTTCATGTACCGAGCCCTGTATGGAAATAAGAGCAGTCTCTCCAAATGGAAAGAGTGATAATTTCAATCTTTTCATATTCAAATAGCAGTAGTAACCGTTTAAATCTTTGCAAATTCAAACAGTTTAAGAGTAGTAACCCTGAATCAACAAATGACTCAGTTAGAATGCCTGTCAGTAACACAAAGTTACTGTATTAGGAGCTGGTTTGATGTTGGCTCCCCAGGTCTTCCATTCAATCATCGAATAACACATGGTTATCTATGAACGTTCTGACAGAAAACAAATTTCTGTGTGCTCGTGCATGTGTATAAAAGAATTAAGCATAGATGATTGCTTTTCATTATAGGCTCAAAGTATGTAAACTTCTTGAGACAGGAACAAATTATACAAAGACTCAATGTGCATGAGAAAGGTTCGAAGGTGGGGCAACTTTCCTTGTTTTTCAATATTAGTATCTTCCAAATGAAGAACCAATAGCATATGTGTTGCGTCCCTAGAAAATGTGAAACATTCTCTTTTTGAGAAAAGAATGAGTAGCTGGTGGGGTTGTATGCAAGAGATGGCATGGGCTAGTTTCCTATTTCAATGATGGTCACCAAAGAATGTGAACCAATCAGATTATGTGGCTGCCCGGCTCAGAAAGAAGTTTGGTGCAGAGGCTAATATTCTTTTACTCTGTTTACTCACCCTCTTTCTTTTAA
The DNA here is from genome assembly GCA_954870635.1 of Arctium minus. Classification (NCBI taxonomy): domain Eukaryota; kingdom Viridiplantae; phylum Streptophyta; class Magnoliopsida; order Asterales; family Asteraceae; genus Arctium; species Arctium minus. Next base: position 111,868,578 of record OX941080.1, on the reverse strand, counting down.
TGCTCACTTCTAACCAATCTCTCTTTTCCATTTTACCTCTTCACACACCATCACTCAATTCTTTTGACCCCTCTCCCCTCAATCACTCAGGGAATACTTCCTGGGTAGGAAACACTGGATATCGTGAATCCATGGAAGTTCTAATAAGCTCTCACACTGAATCCCATGTATTTTCTTAAGAGAACATATTGTTCAAAAAGCTTTTGTACATGTCAACACAAAGGAATAAACATGAAGAATAAAATTTTGGATAAGTCAAAACAGTTGTGTTTGACGATGCAATTCTCCCCCTCAACCTAAAAGTGGTTGGCAATAAGCTCATATCAATTTGTCATGAAGAATAATATGCTGGAGAATCAAAAACGAATGTTGTTTATATGAACAATATATAAACATATTTTCAATGAAAGCACATGAAATGACGTTTGATTCAATCAACAGTGAATACAAAGAACGTGAGTATTACCATAGAAAGATTTAACTTTTGATACATGGTAATAACAAAGTCAAATAGAATGTTCTGAACCGTTATGTGTATGAATACTTGACAAAGTATATTGACAAGATAAAACGCAAGTATTTATCTTTAAGAACACACGGTCAGATAAGCATTTAAGTATCCAAAAATCTGTTAAAATCACAGATATTCTCCCCCTTAACTGAATGTAAAAAAAAAAATTCAGAAAACAAAAAAAAATACTGAAGTGCGGGTTCTAACCTGATGTGATTAGAAGCCATTGTCACTTGAACAAACCTGCATAAAGATCATGAGTAAGGTCTAAGACATGTTCAACATACCATGTTTGCTGATTAGAAATTGGAATCGCTTTTCATCCAACGGCTTGGTGAAAAGATCAGCTAACTGGATGTCAGTTTGAACAAAATGCATTTCAATGTCACCTTTTTCTACATGATCCTTGATGAAGTGATAGCGTACATCGATATGCTTTGTCTTCGAATGTTGTACCGGGTTAGCAGTTATGGCGATTTCGCTCTTGGAATCACAATAGATAGGAACACGCTTGTAGTTGTATCCAAAGTCCCTTAACTGTGTCTTCATCCAGAGGACTTGAGAACAGCAGCTAGCAGCAACTACATATTCAGCCTCGGCAGTGGATGTTGAAACACAGTTTTGTTTCTTTGAGTTCCAACTCACAAGTTTGTCACCTATAAATTGACATGATCCAGAGGTGCTTTTCCGGTCTAGCTTACATCCTGCATGATCAGCATCTGTAAAGGCAGTTAGTTCAAAACGAGAATCCTTTGGATACCAAAGGCCTAGATTAGGAGAACCTTTGAGATATCTAAGGATTCGCTTAACAGCAGTTAATTACGACTCTTTAGGATTAGACTGATATCTCGCACAAAAGCATGTGGCAAACATTATATCTGGGCGACTGGCAATCAGATAAAGTAAAGAACCAATCATGCTATGATACACCTTTTGATCAACAGGTTTCCCGGAGGGATCTGCGTCTAAGAGTGTAGCAGTAGCCATTGGTGTTTTCATGACTGAACTATCTGACATATTGAAGTTTTTCAAAATATCTTTTATGTATTGAGCTTGATTAATAAATATGCCCATCATTGACATTTCAAACTTTGTCTCCATTATTTTTGAAAAGTTCTTACAAAATTTTTGATTTGTCGACCCAAATATTATGTCGTCAACATAAATCTGAATGAGAATCAAGTCCTCAGCTTGCCTTTTAAGAAATAAGGTTGTATCTACTGTACCTTTCTTGAAACCAGAAGCTAAGAGGAATTTAGTGAGAGTTTCATACCACGCTCGCGGTGCTTGTTTAAGACCATAAAGCGCTTTGTCTAAAACATAGACATGATCAGGGTGATGAGGATCAACGAAACCTTCAGGTTGAGCCATGTAGACCACCTCATGAAGAACGCCATTCAGGAAAGCTGACTTTACATCCATTTGATAGACTGTAAAGTTTTTGTACGCTGCATAGGCTAGAAAGATTCTGATGGCTTCGATCCTTGCAACCGGGGCGAATGTTTCGTCATAGTCGATGCCCTCTTGTTGACAATACCCTTTGGCGACCAAACGAGCTTTGTTTCTCAAAACTACTCCGACTTCGTCTTTCTTATTTCTGAAAACCCACTTTGTTCCAATAACAGATTTACCTTGAGGTAGTGGGATCAAGCGCCATACCTTGTTCCTTTCGAATTGAAGAAGCTCTTCTTGTATAGAAGAAATCCAGAAGGGATCACGTAGAGCTTCAGACGCTTTCTTCGGTTCTAGGGAACTAAGGAAGCTTGAAAACATACAGAAGTTAGTTGTTGCTGACCGTGTCGTGACACCGGTTTGTACGTCACCTATCACGTTGTCCAGGGGATGATCCTTAGTCCAACGATGTGAGCTTGGTAAGGATTCAACTTGTTGTTGCGTATTGGACGCATCGTTTTCATCGTGCACAGCAGGCAGCTCCATAGATGTACTCGGGACATCTTGTACTGGTGTTTCTGATACTGAGGGTTCTGGACTAACAGTTGAAGTACTCGGGACTTCGTTTCCAGAAGAACTATCTGTAGAGACAGATTCAGCATTAGTAGAGTCAGAAACTAATGGTTGAGTTGTACATGATGGAGATCAAGTTTCAGTGACTTCTTCTTCGGACGGTCCAAATATGTCTTCAGATATAGTAGGGACCTCCGAGCCTGTACCACTTGTTATCGATGTTGATATGCCTTTTTCAAAATCTGCACATATATCATCAAAGGCATCAATAAACAATAAATCTAACTCAGATGAAGTAGAGTTAGAGTTAAAAGAAGTGGATCCTTGAGAAGCTGGTTCTATTCGTGATTGAATAGAAGCTTTGTCAGTATGACCGAGTTCTGAACTGTTGTGTCCAGAAGTCCTTGTAGAATTCTCATCAAAGGAGACATTCATGCTCTCAACAACCGTCTTAGTTCGAATAGTGTAAATTCGATAAGCTTTGGATGTCAGAGAGTATCCAACGAGATATCCTTCATCCGCTTTCTTATCAATTTGATAATCCTTGACGCTCTTTAAGAATGTAACACCCGCAACCGAAAACACGAAGAAATTTGATATTAGGTGTACGATTGTTGATTAACTCATATGCTATTTTATTGAAGCGCTTGATCACAATGGTACGATTTTGTGTAAAACATGTTGTAGCGACTGCCTCGGCCCAAAGGTACATGGGTAGAGCTGAATATGCAAGCATAGTACGAGATGCTTCAACAAGCATGAGATTCTTCCGTTCAACAATGTCGTTCTGCTTTGGAGTGTAGGCTGCGGAGAAGTTGTGTGAAATCCCCACAAAAGTAAGATAACTCTTCAGGGTGTCATTCTTGAACTCCGTGCCATTATCACTGTGAATAGTTCTGACTGGCAGTTGAAGACGTACTTGAATGTGCTTGATGAAATCTATAATCAACTCTGGCGCATCTGATTTGTTGCGAAGAAACTCGAGCCATGTGTACCTTGAGTAGTCATCTATCATTACCAACACATATTTCTTCCCGTTGATATATGTTGTGCGCATTGGGCCACAAAGGTCCATATGAAGAAGTTCCAGTGCAGATGAGGTCGATAATTCAAATTTGGACTTGAATGAGCTACGCTTCATTTTGCCCAACTCACATGCGGAACAGAGTGAGTCTTTTTCGAACCTCATTTCAGGTAGACCTTGGACCAGACCTTGTCTTTGTAGCTTCGCTATAGATCGGAAATTCTGATGAGACAAGCGTCGATGCCACGTCCACGATTATGCCTTAGTTGCTTTTGCTAGTAGACATATTGGACCGGTGGTAGACAGTGTGGGAAAATCTACATAGTATAGATTTCCATGGCACTCAGCTTTGAAGACTTCGTAACCATAGGGATCCTCTAGATATCAATGAGTTGTTGTGAAACGGACTTGATATTTCATGTCACAGAAGTGACTGGTACTATACAGATTGTGATCAAGTCCTTCAACATATAGCACTTTTTGAATCTTCACAACACCATTATCGAGAATTGCATATCCTCTGACGTGGCCTTCGGCTTCAGAATTGGCAAATCTAACTGCTCCGGCAGGCTCCTCCACATAGTTATGCAAGAGGTGCTTGAATCCTGTCATGTGGCGTGAACATCCGGAATCTATTACCCACAATCAACACGCCTGCAAAAGAGACAATTAGTTTTTCTTAGGCACCCATATTAGAATGGGTCTTTCGCGGTTAGCATCAAGCGACTCAGGAATATCATCTGGTTTGACTTTCACTCGCCATTCATAATGCGGTTTTGGAACCCATTTCCAAACCATCTTAATATTTAATTCCTGAAAGTACTTTTTAGAAGTAGGATTGGCAACCTTACCTCGAAACACTTTTGGTTGTGCGGAAGAATTAGAATTAGAATTAGAATTAGAATTAGAATTAGAATTAGAATTCAGTTTAGCTTTTCTCTTACTCTGTTTGGACTTTGGAGGGGAGTAGTATTTGAATGAGTTATTCCAGCAGTGTTTGCAATATAGATTCTTTCGAGTAAAATTCATAAACTTAGATTTATCAGAACAAACCTTACATTCATGTTCATCAAAAGAATTACTTTTCAAAATAACACTGTCTGAAGTAAAACTATTTGAAATAAATGTTTCACTAGATAACCTATCATTCTTATTCAAACTACTATCTTTATTCTTCTTACTACTCCCAACTCCATTTCCTTTTATATCTGAAACTGAAACAGGAACCTTGTAAGTCTCTAACTTAGAAGGTGGTTCTTTTCTAGTGCTATTTGAAGTCTCACCCTTTTCAAACATACTCGGTGGATATTCAGGGCAATCAGAGTAAACAACTGAAGGTTTTGCAGGAGCATCAAATTCTGGATTTGTTCTTACCTTCCAGCTTGGATCATTGAACATTTTATTTATCATTTGAAGCATTTTTAAACAACGTAATTTTCAAATCATTGATCTCAGTGCAAAGCTCTTGATTTACTTTTAAAGACTTTTCAAGTTTATGTTTGAGATCAAAGTTTTCATCTTCAACCTCATCAAGAGACTGTTGCAACATATCAATATGCTTCATCAATTCAGATGTATGATCATTCACAGAATTTGACCCCTTTAAATCAGAAACAGGATCAGAGTCTGAAGCATTCATCATTTCAGAGAATATCTCTTCAGTCATGGACTCAATAAACTCCGTTTTATCATTTTGAGAACAAGAGCCATTCGTGATAGCATTTTCTTCTTCAACCTCTTCAACAAGTAAAGGTTTAGAAGCAATGGGACTTGAGACTGATGGCATAGTAGATAGATCAACATCCGATTCATACTCATCATATTTGCATGCAGTCTTAGGTAGAACTGTGTTGGTGCTTACTGATTCCTTGGAAGGTGTGGTAAATAGTGATTCAAACTCGGTAAATTCGATCTTTCGAGTCTCATAGCTTTTATTTAAATCACCATATGTAAAACCAACCGCTTTAAAAGGATTTTGAGAATCAGTGTCACCAGACTTGTTCTTTCCCATATCTTCTTGACCTTTGGTCTCAGTAAAAGGTTTAGGAGTACTTGCTTCAACAAAAGTTGCACGAATGTCAGGATTGGGTCTGATTGCGGAGCCAAATTTATCAAAGTTATATAGGTGCTCCGGTGCCTTTTTCCAAAATTTCGTTAATTGGCACACCCAAACCTGGTTTAAGTTTGTAAAACCTTTCGTCTTGGAGTTTATTGGTCAACAGATTTAATGTCTGTTCAATATGACCTCGTTTCATATTAATGTCCTCCAGTTGCTTGATTTTGGTGAAGGCTTCATTTCTTTCTTTATAACAAACTTCAAATTTGATTTGAAACTCACCCTTTTCATCATTAAGATTCACAAGGTCTGTTTCTAAACCAAATATTCTTTCTATTAAAGACGCTTTTTCAGCTTTTAAATCATCCTTTTCCTTTTCTTTTTCTTCCACAACAACTTTTAATATAGCATTTTCATCACGAAAGCTTAAGACAGATTGATGTGCAGAGCTAAGTTTGCCTTTCAGTAATGCAAATTCATCTTTCATACCATGTATTTGGGCCATTTAAGATTCAATAAGTTCAGAATTGTCATTTACCTCAGAGTTTGGATCTTCGGATTGTGTCTCAGAGTCTTCATCGTCACCATCTAGCTTTTCCATATAAGATACTTGGGTGAAGTGAGCTTGCTCCTCGTCATCAGAGCTTTGGAACAACCAATTTTCTTCTTCAGCCATAAGCACTTTTCCTTCTTCAGCTTTCTTGGCAATAAGTGACTTTCTTGCGTAGTACTCTGAGTTCTTTACCTTCTTGAACTTGTAGTCTCTTGAGAAGTGCCCAAATTTGCCACAGTTGTAGCATCTTCCTGGTTCATCCTTTCGCTCTTCTCGCTTCTCCTCTCTCTTTCCTTCTCTCCTATCTTCCTTCCTGTCTTCTCGTCCTTCCTCTCTCCTTCCATGCCTCGGCTTGTATCGCATTTCAGACTTATCTTTCTTTTATCCATCATACTTTGGCTTTGAGTAGAATTTTTTCTTGCCAAAGATCTTCTTGAATCGTCGTGTGATTAGAGCTAAGTCCTCAGAGAACTTCTGAATATCTGGATCAGAATCAATTTCCAGTTCTTCATCGCTTGGAGCAGAGTCAGAGTCAGTAACTTCGGTAACTATACTTTAGACACCTTTTTCTTTGACCTTGCAGAAGATACAGAACCTTTGCCGACTATGAGAGCCACGGAGTCCTTCAGATTATTAGACTCGTTATTGATAGATCTCACCTCATCCTCATGTTGAGCAAGAGTAGAGAAGATATCAGTGACATTTTCTTGAGCCATGTTCTTGGACATCTGGAGGTTGATGGCAAAGTTCTTCCACTCTGGATTCAGATTCTTGATGAACTTGTAATTTATCTCCGAAGCAGATTTAGTGATATTTTTCATCCGCAAGTCATTGAGAATGATGTTATACATGTTGTAGGTATCTAGTAGCGGCTCTCCTTCTTTTGCATGAAATCCCTCGTAAGCATTTATGCATAGATTCTGCTTAGCTTGGATAGAGGCTTCACTTTCTTCAAACTGTCTTGCTAGTTCGTCCCATATTGCTTTAGCAGTGCTCTGACTGTCTACACGATTGTAGATGTCGTTTGGGATTGCCATTGTCAGATAGATTAGAGCCTCTTCTTCTATCTTATACTGTTATTTCTGCTTTTCAGTGAAGAACTGATAAGGTTTAGGAACCTCTCTGTCAGGGATTTCTGGAGAGGTTTCTGTTGCAGCTTGACCCTTGACTGTGATCATTGGAGTTTGTGGACCATCAATGATTGCTTTCATGAATTCTCTGTTCTTGTGATTCAGAAACTGGATCATTCTAGTCTTCCATTGTTGATACTCATTAGCCATGAGGACAGGAGTTTTGACCTGAGAGCCCATTGAGAGAAGCTGATTCGACATCCTAGCTGTACGGTTAGTAATCAAACTTTTATGTACCAAGACAACCAACTAGATGAGATCGTTAGAATCAAAATAAAAACTACACTCAAAAATTTTCAGAAAAATAAATTTCCAAAAATAATTAAATGCAGTCCTTCCAATCAGTATAAAGCTTCAAATAATACTGAACAAAAAGAAAATGTTGATCTCAAACAGAACTTTGTCCCCCTTCGCAGCATTAGCACGGGGGCAACGCCCTTGCGGGGGTATGGGGGCAGCACCCCTAGAGAAAAAAAAATTGACTTGTAGAGGCCATATTACAGTTTGCAAAATTTTGTCTAAGTAAGCAAAAAGACAAATTTTGCTCGACCGATGTGCTTGACCGGTGTTTTCTTCGACCGGAAATGTGTCGACCGGTATCTAGAGTTGACCGGGGTGGTGCGGTCGACCGATAAGATGCTTCAACCGGGAAACTTCTTTGACCGGTATTGGTGCTTCGACCGGTAAAAGTACTTAGACCGGAACCAAAATGGACCGATATACCTTTCGACCGGTATAGTGATAGACCGATACTGCTAAGGATCGGTAAAGGGTATTCGACCGGTAATGGACTATACCGATATGGTGAACTCGACCGGTAGTGTGATAGACCGATATAGGCTTTGACCGATAGGATGCTTTGACCGATACAAAGGTATGGACCGATAGTGTCTTAGACCGATATTAGCTTAGACCGATAGATTGTTCGACCGATAATGCTAAGGACCGATATGGTGTAGTCGACCGATAAGAAACACACAAAGAAATAATACTGAAGAATGAAATTAGGAAAATTTTGATCAATAACAAAACTTTTGTCCCCCTTCGCAGACTTAGCACGGGGGTCCAGCTTACAGTTTGCAAAAATCGACATTTAGAAGCAATAATCAACCCTATTACAGTTTGCAAAAATCGACCAATATGCTAGCCGGGGATGTGTTTCGAACGGTATTGAGTCGACCGGGGACTTGTAAAGACCTGTAGAGAGTTCGACCGGGACCTTGTAAAGACCGGTAGAGAGTTCGACCAGGAACTTGAATCAACCCAGAAACTCGATAAACAAAAGCAATAATCAACCCAGAAATCAATACAGACTCACAATCGGATGCCAAAATCAGACTATTGTACTCAGAAACATGTATCGAACACAACCCATTCAATAACAAAGATTAAAATCAACTTTCATGCATTCAATTTAAAGAACACAGTGTCGACTCCTCTTTGAACCTAGAAAACTCAAAATCACAAATTCAATCACTTGATACTTTCTAAAAGCAATTAATCAATCAGATAGTGTTCAATAACGCAAAACACACCTAGTCAGATCAATCTTAAACATAAACGCACAAGAAATCAGATGAACAGTAAAAAAAAAAATCGATGAACAGTGGTCGATGAATAGTATCGATGAATAGTAAATTCAAAAAAAAATTTGATTCTTTTGGCTCTCATACCACTTGTTATCCCAGTTTAATCTAGTTGATTAACAATCACAGAAACACAATAATAATCAAGAGATATAAAGATTAACAAAACATACCAATCCCTTGAATAAACGGTTAAACCTTGTGTGTTCTTGATACCCTTGAATACAAAGAAAACTTGCTACCTCACTATATGATTATGAAAGTAATTGTCAAAGGTTAACCTAAAACTAAACTAAACAAAACATTAAATAACCAGGCCTAATGCCTAATGGGATTATGGGCTTGAGGCCCAATAGCTAACAACTATTAACTTATTACAAAATAAACCCTCTAACTAACTTTAACACAATTGCAGTTTAAACCCTTAACTTTAACTTTAATCTTGAATACAATTTATGATCCAACATTCTTCTCACTCAACATTATCAGAAAAGGTTCCAACACAGATCTGGATGAAACAACCTTCGCTTCACATCCGGCTCAAAGAAAGTGGAACCCGGTGCTCCTTCAAAGCCATATCTTCCAAAATATGAGCCTTCTAAAGTGGTTGAACAAAAGAAGGAAGAAAAGAAAGTTGTGAACTGCTTCAACTGTGGGAAACAGGGGCATATAGCTAAGGAGTGTCATGTAAAGGTGGTCAAAGATTCTGCTTTCTATAGAAAGAAGTTGGAACTGGCAGAGAAGTGAGAGAATGGAACTATTCTGCTTGCTGAAGAGGAATACTGGCTTGACCATTCAGACAACGAAGCTGAAAATGAGGAGACAACAGCCATGTGTTTTATTGGAGACGATAAGAGCAATGATGAAGAAGAGGACACCTCAACAGATGAATCTGAGGTAATTTCTGAGTTTGATTATAATTTCACTTTATCTCAAATGAATGTTATTATCAATGTTTTACATGATTTACGTTCAAAGTTCACATCTGAAAAGCTGGATAATCAAGAAAAGTCTGTTTTGATTGAAAAACTGCAAATTTCGCTGAAAGATGAAAAATCTATTTTAATAGATACAAAAGAGAAATTTCAAAAGCAGTTGGTTGAGTTAGAAAATTCAAATTAGACTTATCGTGACTCTTTCACTAAACTGACCAATTTAAATCAAAATCTTTCTGATAAAAGAATTGATTTAGAAGAAAAATTATATAAAAGAGAACAAACTGAGCAGACCATTTATATGAATAAACCAAGGAGTGATGAAGCTATAAAGGAAAAGTGGGGACTTGGTTTTGAAAATCCGCATTTTTTAAAATATGCTAAAACAGAAGTTCCTACTTTATATGAATATGATCATCTAAATCTTGCTAGATACGCTCCTCAATTCAAATTCTTTTGGACAAGTGAAAAGCAAGTTTTAGAAGATGAAAATGAGAAAAGAATGAAAAACAAGAGGATGGAAGTGCCATTTATTTATACTTCTGAAAATGCCAAGTATTTTCCTGACCAATCAAAGAAATCCAGAAAATCTCAAAATGTGTTAAATGTCAAGTGTTCCAATAAATCTTCTTCCAATAAATCTTCATTACCAACCGAATTTGTTGATATATATGCTAATACTAATAAGGAAAATGTATCTCTGGTTTCTTATGATTCTAGAAAATACATTCCCCCATTAGTGTTAGAAGGTAAGATAGTTGATCTTGAAGATAAATTGGAAAAACAAAGTCTTCAAACTGATTTAGAAAACAGTTTATTTCTTTTTATAATGAAAACAAGTTTTGAAGACAAAATTACTTCTGGATTTTCTATCGATTCTAAGGAAAATACTCAAGTTCTTCAAAATAGTGTGCATTTGCGCCACCAGTTGGTAACGCAAACCGACACCTTGCGCCAGCCGTTGATCGCGCAAAGTTCAGTTTGCATCACCAAAGGGTCGCGCAAACCTCCTCCTGACTTGTGCGTTTTTGAAAATTCTCACTCCGAAGCTGGTTCTAAAATGTCGAATGCCCAGTCTGATTTCTTAGATAAAATTTCTTCTTCTGATTCAATTGTTGATGATTCTTTAACACTAAATGCTCAGTATTATAAAACAAAGCATAAAAGAAGAAGGTCAAATAAGTCAAGGAAGCAGGATAGTGTCTTGTCTGAAAATTCTAATTCTTCTGATTCTTCTGTTTCAGATCGGATTGTGAAGAAGTCACCAACGCTGATATGGAGGGTTAAGCAGCAATCACCAGAGTCTGAATTGTTAGGAGTTAAATGTGTAGAGAATCTTTGTGAATCTGATACATTTGCCTTTTGTAATAAAAACACAAAATATTCAATTCAGCAAATGATTCATATTGCAAAGAATGTCTCATATTCTTCTTCTAATTCTGATTCTGATGATTATGTTTCTTCCTCTATTGATGATTGCATTCATGATTGTTTGAAAAATAGTTTTTCGAAAAATAAAAGACACAAATCTAACAAGAAGGGACCCATAAGCATATGGGTACCTAAATCTGTGTAGTTTCTGTATGTGCAGCTTAGTCATTTATGGTATTTGGATTCGGGGTGTTCCAAACACATGACGGGCAACAAATCTCTGCTTTCCAATTTTAAAGAAAAATGTTGCGGTCGTGTTAAGTTCGAAAACTGTGAGACTGGTCCCATTCTAGGTTATGGTGATCTTGTTCAAGGTAATATTACTGTCAAGAGATTCAGCTACGTCGAAGGCCTTAGTCACAACTTATTCCGCATCGGGCAGTTCTGTGATAAAGATCTTGAAGTCAGCTTTAAATCTAAACGCGTTGCTGTGAAGAATGACATTGGCAGGGATTTACTGGTAGGAAAGAGAAGATCCAATTTGTATACAATTGATCTTTCCAAGGTTAAAATCCCATCAGATATCTGCTTGCTTTCTAAATCCTCTGTTCATGAAAGCTGGATTTGGCACCGACGACTAGCTCATCTCAACTTTAAATACATGGATCGCCTTGTCAAGACTGATACAGTGAGAGGTCTCCCAGTACTTCGTTTTCAGAAAGAACACCTCTGTCAAGATTGTGAGAAAGGAAAGATGAAGAAAATTCTCAAAAGCCAAAGCCTGAACCTTGCACTTCGGACATTCTTGATCTACTTCACGTTGATTTATGCGGACCGATGAAGACAAATAGTATTGGAAATAAAAGATATGTCTTGGTGGTTGTTGATGATTACTCAAGGTATACATGGGTTAAGTTTCTCAAGTCTAAAGATGAAACTCCCGACATTCTCATCAACCTCATCAAAACAATTCAGACAAATAAGGAAAAAGCAGTCAAGGTTGTCAGATCTGTTAATGGCACAGAATTCAAGAACAGCACTCTTCAAGCTTTCTACGAGGATCAAGATATACAACAACAATTTTCTGTTGCACGAACACCGCAACAGAATGGGGTTGTTGAACGAAGAAACAGAACGCTTGTCGAGGCTGCCAGATCAATGCTTGCTTATTCTGGTCTTCCTTTGTCTCATTGGGCTGAAGCTGTCTCAACTGCTTGTCATACTCAGAACAGATCAATTCAGCATCGCCGATTCAACAAAACACCATATGAGCTTATGAACGGTATCAAAACAAATGTCAAATACTTCAAGTCTTTTGGGTGTAAGTGCTATGTTCTGAATGACCCAGACAATCTCAACAAGTTTAGTCCAAAGGCAGATGAGGGTATTTTTCTTGGTTATTCATCTAACTATGCAGCTTATCGAGTCTTTCTAACTACTGCAAGAAAAGTGATAGAGAGTGTCAATGTCAAATTTGACGAAGCTTCCAACTTGGTTTCTGGTCAATCAGATCAAGAACCCGCACCTACAGGAAATTTAGTTTCTGGACAAAACAGTTCAGAACCTGCACTTCAATCGACAAATCGGGATTCTTCTTCTTCCTTGCTTAATCTTTCTGATCTTGATTTTCTGTTTGAGAATTTTTATGATGATGTTCCCAAATCTTCCACTGATAACGTTTCAAATGTTTTGAATCAGGAAACTGTGAACGCATCTACTCCAAGTTCCGCTGCATCTATCTCTGACACTGATGCTTTTCCAGTACCTCCTGTTATTCAAACCAGTGTTTCTGAACAACATATTTCTGAACCTGAATTTGCACAATCAAAAACTGAGCCTATACAAGAAGATTCTGTTCAAGAACAACCTATTCAAGAAGAATCTGTTCAAGAACAACCTGTTCAAAAGGAACAAGTTAAAGATGAAGAACAAACTGCTAATGTTTAACCAACACTCCAGAGTCTGATTCTGAAGTTGTTGAACTACCTCCTCCTCCAGTTGAAACTGTTGATGTTTCTTCATCTGACATAGAAGCTACTGGAGCTCTCTCTCAACAACTTGAAGTTGTTCAAGAAGTTATTGATCCTCTCCCTCATACCACTAAATGGACAAGATCTCATCCTATTCATCAAATTATTGGTGATCCTCAAGCAAGTGTGTCTACACGTTCCAACACGGCAACTCCCAACGAATGTCTCTTCACTTGTTTTTTAAGCAAGATTGAACCAACCAAAGTATCTGAAGCGTTGGAGGATCCGGATTGGATTATAGCTATGCAATAGGAGCTCAATCAATTTGACGCGCTGAAAGTTTGGAGACTTGTACCACGGCCAAAAGGAAAGAGCATAATTGGAACAAAGTGGATATTTAAGAATAAGAAAGACAAAGATGGTATCGTTATACGGAACAAAGCAAGATTGGTAGCCAAGGGATATCGACAAGAAGAAGGAATTGACTACGATGAAACGTTCGCGCCGGTTGCAAGATTAGAAGCTATCCGTATGTTTCTGGCTTTCGCTGCTTATCGGAACTTTACTGTATATCAGATGGATGTGAAGACAACTTTTATGGACGGGAAACTGAAAGAATAAGTCTACATTTCTCAGAAAGAGGGGTTTGTTAACAAAGATCATCCAGATCTTGTCTACTTTCTCGATAAAGCGCTGTATGGCCTAAAACAAGCACCGCGAGCGTGGTATGATGAGCTGTCAGCATTCTTGATCAAATCCGGGTTTACCAAAGGATCAATAGATACCACTCTTTTCATTTATAGATCTAACTTGGATATTTGCTTAGTTCAAATATATGTATATGATATTATATTTCGTGCGACTAACAAATCTTTATGTACTTGGTTTTTTGATTTAATGACCTCTAGATTTCAGATGAGCATGATGGGAGAAATCAATTTCTTCCTCGACTTACAAGTGAAGAAGCTTCCAGATGGAATCTTCATCAATCAGTCAAAGTATGTATTTGACATCTTAAAGAAATTCAAGATGGACAAATCTACTTCAATCGGCACGCCGATGGCTCACGGTGCCAAAATTGGATTAGACCTAGATGGAAAAGTTGTGGACGTCAAGACTTATCGAGGAATGATCGGATCACTGATGTACCTCACAGCAAGTCGCCCGGATATAATGTTCTCTACTTGCCTATGTGCCAGATTTCAAGCCAAACCAAAGGAATCGCATCTGTTGGCAGTCAAGCGCATATTTCGCTACATCAAAGGAACTCCATATTTAGGTTTGTGGTATCCTAAGAGTTCTGACTATAAACTGATTGCTTATTCTGATGCAGATTTTGGTGGAAATCAGTTAGACCGGAAAAGCATATCAGGTCACCTTCAATTTTTGGGTGATAAACTGATAAGTTGTGCGTCGAAGAAGCAGAACTGTGTTTCTATCTCGACTACAGAGGCAGAATACGTCGCCACAGCTAGTTGTTGCGCTCAAGTACTATGTCTTCTAAGTACACAACTTAGGACCCGTTCTTCAACAGAGTTTGACTTCTAAACACAACAGTTTAGGACTCGGACCTCAGCGATCAAAAGACCTTACTCCTGTATTTTTGCATCCGATGGATATGACGGTCTACATCCCAAGAGAATTGATCTGATCTCTATCCTGTACTTTTTCATTGATAGATTTTACTGATATGATGGTCTATAATTCAAAAGGGAGTGTCTGATCTCTATCCTGTTTTAACTGATATATTTCAGATGCCTAATTTAAGGGGGAGTAAAGGTGATGACTTATGATTATTTCAGATCAGAACTCATACTATAAATTGTTTTACTGCTTTCTGTCATTTTATTTTTTGAGGGGGAGCTTAAAGGTAAATATCTTCTGATCCTACGTCTCTGATTGTTTGAAAGAAGAACAACTTTCAAGCATGAAAAACAGTTTCTTAAATGTTCAAACCACATCTAGTTCTCAAAAGATTTCATGAATTTGGAAGTGTGACTTTTAAATGTTTTTCAATTTTGAGATTTAATGTTTAACTGACCGTGTGTTTCCAAAGATCAATACTTGCGTCTTATCTTATCCATATACTGTAATGTATTCACACACACTGGTTCAGTACTTCATTTTCATTTGTTATTACCATGTCTCATATCGAAACAAATTTTCGATGGTAATACCCTCGTTTGTAATTCAATGTTGTTGAGCATCAATCATTTTTTTTGATGTGCTTTCATTGCAAAATTGTTTATATTCGTTCATATAAACAAAATATCCAATTCTTTGATACCCTAACCATTTGATTTGATCTGATTGATACATTGTCAGATTCTGAAAACAATTCTCTTGATTTCATTTCATTCATTCAATATTCTTGTTTTGAGAAATCTTCAAAGTTCAAATGCTAAAATTTCATTCATAATTTTAAATGAGCATACATTTTGACAATGATATCATACACTTTGTGCTTAACTGTTCAGTTAAATTGTTGAGTAACCATGCTTTTTAGGACGTACATGGGATTCGTGTGTGAGATTAAACAGAACTTCCATGGATTCACGTCAACAGTGTTTCCTACCCAGGAAGTTATCCTTGAGTGATTGAGGGGTGAGGGGTCAAAATCAAAGAGTGGGGGAGATAACTCATCCGGTTGATTTTTTCTCAGTATGTGGAGCGGAAAAATGGAAATGAGAGTTTGGTTAGAAGTGAGCTTTAATGATAAAAAGAAAGAGGGTGTGAGTTCTGAGTTAAAAGAATATCAGAACTCTGCACCAACCACTTTCTGAGCCGGGCAGCCACATCTACTGATTGGTTCACATTCTTTGGTGACCATCATTGAAAAAGGCAGTGAACCCATACCAACTCTTGCTATTACCCCACCAACCACTCATTTCTTTCTTAACAAAGAAATGTTTTATTTTCTTTGGGGACGCAGCATATATGCTATCTAATCTTCACTCGTTAGATTTAGATATTGAAAAAAAAGGAAAGTTGCCCCACCTTCGCACCTCTTTCATGCACATTGAGTTCGTGTAATACATGTTGTTGTCTCAACATTTTACACAATTTGAGCCTTTATGAAAGACAATCATTGTGCTAAAATCTTTCATACACAAGCACGAGCACACAGAAAATTTGTTTTTCTGTCAGAACATTCATAGATAAACCTTGTGTTTTTCAATGATTGAATGGAAGTCCTGGGGAGTCATCATCAAGCCAGCTTCTTAAATTGTACATTCGTTATACACAATGACTTTGTGTTACTGACATGCATTCCTAACTGTTTCATTTGTTGATTCAGGGTTACCTCATTTATTATGTCCGAATTTGAAATGATTCAGATATATACATTTCATGAATTGACGGCTATTCAGATCAAAGAGCGGAGTCTGTCAAAGGGGAGATTGTTATTTGATTACAAAGGGGGAAATCAAAGTCTGTGCTGAAATTGAAGATGTTTTGATGATCATGATGCTCACAATCATCAAAAAGGAGGAGACATTTACAAAGATTAAATTTCAAAGCCATGAAGAGTTGTCAAAGTGAAAAGACTTGTGAAGAAATTCTGAGAGTTCAAAAGTCAATTCAAAATGCTTCCGCTAATTCAAAGTCAAATGATAAATCAAGATAATTTGTGAAAGTTTGTTTTCTGAAGACAGTCCAGAGATCACAAGAGATGAAGATACAATTTGTCAAAGATCCCTCAAAGTTCCAAAGTTTTTCCAAAGATGTTTCAATGTTCAAAGTTTCAAAGGTGTTTCAAGAATTCAGTTTCCTGTTCAAGACATGTTGACTTTCAAAGCTGCAAAGTGTAAAAGACTTTTCAAGATTCTTCAAAGGCTAAAAGACTGAAGACTGTTAAAGCTTCAAAGTTCAAAGTTCAAGAGATAAAAGCTCAAGAATCAAGTGCTGAAGACTAGTGTCAAATTTTTATTAAATCTTGAATACAAAGGGGGAGATTGTTAAGTCTAAATATTGTATCCAAGATTTATATAGAAATGTCAAAGTTGTAAAGTCAACATTGTCATGGTCTTTGTCAAAGTCAATATTGTAAAAGTCAAAGATAGTCTTGTTTAAATTTCCTTAGCCTCTAAGTCTTGTTTTAGTTAGTGATATAAATAGATTTGAGTTGTCTTGTAAGTGAGTAAGAACGTCATTGTAATATCAGACTTGTGGTTAATATTCAAGATCTACTTTCTCTCTCTAAGATTTAGAGATCTTGGACTTTCAATCTCCAAACGAAACATTGCCATTTACTGACCAGTTCAACTCCATAAACAAGTTTCTTGTTCCACACATATGTTTGCTAGCACCGGTATAGAGATACCACACAATTTCACGGTCTTCGGTGCTATTTTTGTGTGCTAGTAGTAATGTTCCCCTTTCCTCGGTCTTTACATTTGCATAGTTAGCTTTCTCTTTAGGTCTATAACTTGGCACTCTACACTCCAAACCATAATGCCCGTAATTTTGACAATAGTAGCATTGAACTTGAGATTTGTCAAACCTCAAGTTTGAATAACTTACTCTTCTACGACCTCTTGACGAGCTTTCTCCCGTCTCGTAGTTGTTGACATAGTTTGTGTTACTAGTCCAACCACGACCACGACCACAGCCTCATCCTCGACCTCTACCTCGACTATTTTGGATTATTTCATGCCATTAATTGCCTTCTTTTATCTTGAGTTGTAACTTGAGGAGGTTCTCGGTGATCTAATGTTTTTCTTCCTAGGCTGCGATCCTTCTAGTAGCTCGATTGTCATTTCTTCCAAATCTTTAGTTTCTTCAATTGTCACCACAATAAGCTCAAACATGTGATCTAATTAACGAAGTATGTCCTCCATGATTCTCACTGTTGGGATTTAATGTTCAAAAAGGTTTCAAAAACCCATGAAAGACTAAGAATATCTTTCATGCAACGGAAGCAAATAAAATATTTGAACAAAAACATAAAACAATTTTATTGCCATCAATGATCTTGTTACATGCAATGAAAAGATATAATTTAAAACAAAGGAATGTTTGGAGATATAACCTTTGGAGACTTTGGTTCCTCACGGGAGGTTGATCGTTGATGATGATGGTAGAACCCAAGGTAGAGTTCCTCTAGCGGTATCCACCAACAAGCTCCAACACCTCGAATGCTAGTTCATTTATTCGTGATGATGCAAAGATCTTTTCTTGAATCAAATCTACAAGGGGTTTGATTAACCAAGAAACACCAAAACCACCACTATTGTGGTTTTGGCCGTACACAAGAGAGAGGGAGGAGGAAGGGAATTTTTTTTTTATAAAAACTTGTTCTTCTCTATTAAAAATGAAAGGTGATGATGCTCCCTTTCATGCATATTTTCATTCAAGCCCTTCCACTTTAAAATATAGCCATGCATATTTTCCCTTTAGCCCTCCTAGTTTAAATTAGTTAAAATCCTTATTTTAACTATCAAACTATATGATATATAGTCCCTCCTTTTAAATTCTAGTTGCATATGAACCCATCATATTCTAGAATCTTTTATTTGCATCTAATATTATGAATCATATTCAATAATAATTTTCAAGAATTATTAATATTTATCAAGAATCGAATTCTATAAATATTAATTAGGTGTCTACTTGTTTTGGTGTGACCCTATAGGATCATATATTACCGGCAATATTATTTTATAATCATTCTTAAGCATATAGAACCAACAATCTCCCACTTGCTCAAGATTGCATTATAGAATAATATAGACAGTGGTGGACGTCTAGCAACATCTCACTGCCCCCAGCAACGTATGATTGTATGTGCCATTCATCAACATCCAATTCCCACAAGCTCAAAGCTTCAATTGATGTATAAGGTGTGGTATCAGTTATCCATTTGTTAGGACATCATGTTGAACATGAGACATGGATCACTATCATTCTCATATGTCGTTCAACTTTTGGTAAGGCGCCTTAGATGTCTCACTCTTAAACCATTTAGAGGAACAAATCCCATTTTGACTACATACGCCTCTAATGCGTTTCATACTATACCCAATGATGGCCTTTATAGTTGCCTACTATTTCAAGATCAGCGGTTAACCATATCAAAGCACAATACTCCCTACACTCAAGTCCCTAATATGCATCTCAGGTCAAAGGATACAAAGATATTACCTTTATTCAAGTGTCACTCATGACAACGATCTATGAAGTGATCTTGATGCAGGTCATGTCCAATACTTGTTCCCTAGCAAGTACCTATGAACTTGGTTGCAACACTTTGCCATTTTTAGCCTTAAAAGTCAACCAATCCAATTCATATTAGTCTTACTTCACTGTTGTTCCCACAACTATGACCGACTTATGGACATTTAGAATAACTAATTTATTCAAGGATTAAACATGCTAATATGGAACTCAACAAGTATTTAATGAAAAAAACATTTACAAATTAATTCATTTCAATAGTTGTTGTTTAACACTGTTCCAAAATCCAAATACTAAACCAAATCAAATCCATTCACTAGAATAACGAACTCCTATAGCTCTAGAGTGATTCTCATGCTTAGCTGGTGGAAGAGACTTCGTGAATGGGTCTGCTAAATTTTGATCTGTATGAACTTTGTCAATACTTATTTCACCTCTTTCAACTTCATCCCGTATATAGTTGAATTTTCGGTGAATGTGCCTGGTCCTCTTCTGTGACATGGCGTCATTAGCTATAGCTATGTCACCCTCATTATCACATAGGATTTCTAGGGAATCCTGAATGGTAGGGACCACCCCCAGATCTTCAATGAACTTCTTTATCCAGGAAGCTTATTTTGCAGCCTCTGAAGCAACAATGTACTCTGACTCTGTAGTGGATTGTGCAACCACACTCTGCTTGGAACTCATCCAATAGACCGCGCCTCCATTCATAATAAAGACAAAACCTGACTGTGACTTACAATCATCCCTATCCGTTTGAAATCTAGAATCAGTGTAACACTTTACACTAAGACTTTCTTCCTGACCTCCATAGATACGGAACATTTCTTTAGTTCTTCGTAAGTACCTTAGAATGTTCTTCACAGCAATCCAGTGACCTTCTCTCGGATCTTGTTGGTATCTACTTGTCACGCTCAAAGCATATAATACATCCGGTCTTGTATATATCATAGCATACATGATGGATCCAATTGCAGAAGCATATGGAATGCCACTCATTTTGTCCCGCTCAACCTGTGTGCTAGGTCATTGAGATTTGCTCAATATGGTACCAGATGGCATCGGCAATGATCCTCTCTTAGAGTCCTGCATCTTGAACCTTTTCAAGATTTTGTCAATGTATGCATTTTGACACAAACCTATAAGCCTTCTTAATCTATCTCTATAGATCTTTATACAAAGAATATAAGTTGCTTTACCCAAATCTTTCATTGAGAAACATTTCTCAAGCCAAGCATTAACCTTTTTCATAGAAGGAATATCATTTCCAAAGAGCAGTATGTCATCCACATACAATACTAGGAACATTACAAGGTTCCTACTAGTTTTCTTGTAAACACATGGCTCATCTTTATTTCTTATGAAACCAAACTCCATGATTTTCTCATTAAAACGAAGGTTCCAGCTTCGAGATGCTTGTTTTAGTCCATAAATAGATCTCTTGAGTTTACACACTTTATTAGGATACTATGGATCAACAAAACTTTCAGGCTGAACCACAAGACATCTTCAGTTAAGTGTCCATTCAAAAAAGTCGTTTGGACGTCCATTTGCCATATCTCATAGTCATAGTATGCAGCAATGGCAAACAATATTCTAATAGACTTGATCATAGCCACAGGAGAGAAGGTCTCATCATAGTCAATACCATGAGTTTGAGTGAAACCTTTCGCCACAAGTCTTGCTTTGTATGTGTGCAGATTTCCATCCATGTCGGTTTTCTTCTTGAAAACCCATTTGCTTCCTACATTTTTGCCATTGGGAGGAAGATCAACCAAGTCCCATACTTGATTATCATACATGGATTGCATCTCAGTATTCATGGCTTCGAGCCAATTTCCAGACTCAGAACCTGTCACAGCATCCTGGTAGTTGGCGGGTTCATTAGAATCCACCATGAAACAACATTCATCATAAGAGATGGAAAAACTATATCTTTCTGGTCCTGTCGAATTCTACCAGATCTGCGAATACTTTGTGTTACATTTGTCTCCTGACCAACCATTTGTTCAGGGTCAACATCCTCATGTTGAAAACTAGTACCAACCTCAGGTGCATCAGCTAATGGTTCTTCTTCAAGCACCACTTGCTTCCCACTAGAATCTTCCATTAGAAACTTGGTTTCCAGGAATTCAGCCTTTCGAGCTATAAATACTTTATTCTCAGTGGGATTGTAGAAGTAATATCCAATACAGTCTTTAGGATATCCTACAAAAATGAATTTAGTAGATATGGGATCTAATTTATTTGAAGCCTCTTGTCTCACATAAGCCTCACATCCCCATACCTTTAAATAGGATAAGGATGGAACCTTTCCATGCCAGATCTCATAAGGAGTTTTATCTACCATTTTGGTTGGAGCCATATTTAAAATACGGGCAGCCGTAATTAAGGCGTAACTCCAAAATGATAAAGGGAGAGTCCTTCTACTCATCATAGAGCAAACCATATCTAGTAAGATTCGGTTCCTCCTCTCAGACACATCATTATATTGTGGCGTTCTAGGTGGAGTTAGTTGTGAGACAATCCCACGATTCTCTAGATGACTCAGGAATTCATCACTCAGATATTCACCTCCTCTATCGGAGCGAAGGATTTTAATGGTTTTGTTGAGTTGATTTTCAACTTCACTTTGAAATAATTTGAACATTTCAAATGATTCATGTTTATGTTTCATCAAATAAACATATCCATAACGACTGAAGTCGTCAGTGAAGGCGATGAAGAATCTAGCACCATCTCTAGACATGGTTCTGAAAGGACCACATACATCAGTATGTATGATTCCTAACAGATCTTTCGCTCTTTCACTAGAACCAGAGAAAGGAGCTTTAGTCATCTTCCCACATAAACAGGATTCACATATATCAAATGAATCATCCTCATTTGCCTTTAAAATACCACTCTTTTGAAGTTGGGATATGTGTTTCTTGTTTATATGGCCAAGATGACAATGCCATAAATAAGAATCATTCAAACCTTTCTTGAGTCTTTTGGTGTTAGCTTGGTATATAGAACTATTGTTTATTGAACTATACAGATTTACTTCATACATTCCATTAAGAGGTCTATCTTCGAAATAGAATATATCATTCTTGTAAGCATGAATAAAATCGTCATTAAAACGATAAGTAAAACCAGATTGTTTTAAACGAGCAACTGAAATAATATTTCTAGTCAAACTAGGTACAAAATACACATTATTTAAGGTTAAGTACAGGCCATTTGGTAAATGTAAATCGCAATCTCCTAAAGCTTGAGCTGCAACTGTTGCTCCATTTCCCACGTGGAGTACGATTTCGCGTGTGTTTAGTTGCTTACTTTTTCTAAACCCCTGTAACATATTACACATGTGAGTTCCACACCCAGTATCAAATACCCAAGTGTTAGGTGAAAAAGTAAATAGATCTATATCTATCACATAGATACCTGAAGGCCCTGCCTCAGCCTTCTTTTTCTTCAACTCTTCCAGATAAGTAGGACAGTTCCTTTTCCAGTGACCAATTGCACCACATTCAAAACATATGTCTTCTTTGGCCACTTTCTCCTTCTTCTTTGGTTGTGGTGTTTGGGCAACCCTTTTGCCCTTGCCTTTGACGACCTTTGTCTTAGCCTTGAAGTTAGTGTTTTGGGCTTCTTGGTTCCATCCTCCCGAATCATGAGCACATGAGGGGTTTTCTTAGGGAGGTTCTTCTCAGCAGTTTTGAGCATCTGATGCAATTCTGAGACAGGGTTATCCCAACCATTCATGTTGTAGTTCATGATGAAGGGGTCATAGGATTTGGGTAAAGAGTTCAAGATTATATCTGTTGCCAAATCCGTTGGATATTTAGAGCCAATATGCTCCAAATGATCCAAATGACCTTTCATCTTGAGAACATGATTGCTCACACTTCCTCCCTCCTCCATTTTACATGCGTGCAACATTCGAACGGTTTCGAATCGTTCTGTCCGGGCTTGCTGTTGGAACATTTCCTTCAGTTGAATGATTATATCATATGCCGTGTGATGCTCAAAAATCTCTTGGAGTTCGGGGATCATGGAAGCCAGCATGAGACTCGACACTTCGACCGAATCATCCATATGTTTCGACCAATCAGCGTGAGGAGCTCTAGGAGTGGCAGGAGGCTCATCGGGAAGTGGGGTATCCAACACATACAACTTCTTTTCTGGCTTGAGAACAATTCTAAGGTTACGGTGCCAGTTCAGGAAGTTGGTGTGGTTAAGTTTTTCCTTTTTAAGGATGGATCGAAGGTAATTGGTAGGATGGTTCGCATTTTAGGCCATCTACAAAAATTTAACAAAGTTCTATTTATCATTTTCGATTTTTAAAACTTTAATTATTAATATAAAGTCTAGGAACCAACGTTGAAAAACAAATAAATGGTTAGGTGACCTTTATCCCATATATTTAATTCAAAAAGGTAGGTACCGTTTACCAATTACATCCAAATGTAATTCCTAGTTTTATTGGATCCTTAACGTCGTTTGTTAAAAGGCATGTTTGATCCCATCTATGCCTCGGGTTTCTAATGCTTAGGTGACCTTTATCACAAAAGATTCCCGATCAAGTAATCCAATTTGAACAACGTGTGGAATCCACCCATAACTAGTGGTTAGGTGACCTTTATCCCACTAGAAATCGCGAAAACCACCTCGGCCATCAAAAGACAATCCAAGTAGTTAGGTGACCTTTATCCCACAAGGATAGTACAAATGACGTGCGAGTGTTTTCAAAAGGACGGCATAGACTTGCATTTATTGAAGAGATTTCAATGTTTTACAATTCTAGTTTTGAAAAACATTTTGTATCATGTGTTATTGCATACATCCAATAATACATGGTATTCTAAATTTTGAAAAACATATTTCTTCAAAATAAATTTAAAATTTAAATTCCAATTTTAAAGTTAGAGTGTTTTTCAATAAACTATTTTATTTAAAACACATTTCAACCAATTTGCATGTTATGGATTTAAAATCTCCATTTAAAAGTTTGGTCCTCTTCTCACTATAAAACTTATCTTAAAATTGTCACTCCAATTTTCAAACAATTTTAAAGCGCGTTTAAACCAATTTTATGTTCTTTACTAGCATATAAAATATCTTATATTTTAAAGCAAATAAAAAGGAACATAAACAATCACAACATGCAAAAGAATGTGCATAAAACAAAGTCATTTCTAATGACATTTCTTGTGAGCCAAAACAAGAAATGTCAAGTCCATTCCTAAGGACAAAAAAAAAATTTAAAGAAGATCTTCATGCTCCCACTTGCTTTGACATCTCCATGCAAACAAGTCACTAAGCTCCATCTTCAAGTTCCATGTTGGTCTCCATATATTTACAATTTATAAATAAAGAAACTAGTTCTAACAACTAATCTAGTATTTACAAAATGAACATAATAGAAGATAATAAATCCTATTTACTATTACAAACCAACATGAATAAAAAATTACAACCATATCGAATTTTTAACTCACATAAAAACGAAAGGTCCATGACTTGTTTATGCTCATATTTCATAAAATAAAACAACACTTTGTTTTTCTAAGGCAACTTTTATGTAACAAAAATGCATGTCAAAATTTTGTTACATAAAATATAAAGTTAGCATAAAAAGGTCTTTAGTGACGGTTAAAAACCGTTACCATAGGTATTCGGTAACGGTTTTCATGAACATAAAAATCGTCACCGTACCTGCCGTGACTTTTGGTTACGTTTAAATAACGTTACGAAATCACATAAAAAACGTTACAATAACTTAAAAAAACCGTCACTTTAGGTTTATAAAAAATTAATGTTTTTCCTCAAACCGTCACCGTAGCATGCCATATAGTGACGTTATATTTTCAAAACCCTCATAATAGCATGATATATAGTGATATTTCTTTGTCAAAACTGTTACCATAGCATGGCATAGAGTGACATTTATAAGTCAAAATCGTCACTGTAGGATGACATACAATAACCTTTAATTGTTAAAATTGTCACATTAGCATGACAAACAGTGACGTTTAATTTTCAAAATCATCACCATAGCATGACATATAGTGTGACATTTATTATTCAAAATCGTCACTATAATATGACATACGGTGACGTTTATTATTCAAAACCATCACTGTAACATAACATACGGTAGCGTTTATTTTTCAAAACCGTCACCGTAGAATAATATACAACGACGTTTATTAGTTAAAGCCGTCACTTAAGCATGATATACAGTGACGTTTATTTATCAAAAATGTCACTATAGCATGACATATGGTGACGTTTTTATTTTTAAAATCGTCAACTTTTCATGACATGGTGACGTTTATTTTCCAAAACCGTCACTGTAGAAGTTCATATGGTGACGTTTATTTGTTAAAACGTTTATTTTTTAGAATCGTCACTATAAGAATCAACTTAGACAACATACTATATTTGCATAACTTGCCTTACACATTTGTTTTTTAAAAAAAATCAAATTTTCTTATTAATTAGAATTTTATCAAATAACAAATAATATTACAAATTACATACGTTCAAAAAAACTAATATACTACTTCAAATGACCAAATACAAGCTCTTCAAATGTCATCCCATCATAACAAGCTCGTTGGATTGAATCACAAAAACGACCAACTTTCTTTTTGAACTAGTGCCTTCATCTCTCCACTCTTTCTGAAATCAAAAAACCTAATGTGAGACGGCGTTTTAATGCATCACAAAATCATATCAGAAATCATGAAATCTAAGAACAAGAAGGAATATGTTTGCTACAGCAGCTTTATCATTAGCAAAAAATTCATTGTTAGGGCAGGACAACATCGATATAATAGATATAATGCTCAAGAATATGCTCTCTACCTGCAAGTATTGCGTTTTCAAGCAACAAATAGAAAAACTTCAAACACATAAAACAAAAAATGGCCAAACAAAAATAATATGTTTTGAATCAACAAATAGGAAAACTTGACCTTCAGCAAAGGCAAATTATGTGCTTACCCAAATAGATTCACCGGATAACGGCATAGATCTTCAAGGTTCACATGAGGATTAGGGTCTTCGTGCTCAAATGGTATAATCGATATGCTGCAAGGTTATAAACACCAAGTGTCAAAGAAACTTCTAACAAGCGGTATCGGTTGCAAGATTGTATGGTATTGAAACGAGCTAAAAAAGGTTATTAACACCAAGTGTCTTTCACTTTCTCTTGACACATGACTAAAAAAAGGAGATAACATAAATGTTAGAAATGCACTTAAACAACAGAAAAGCAATTTGAAAATGATTAGGAGATAGCTGCAAATCCATACTTCTGGTACATGTGACAACAATCTCAATAGCAACCAAAAAATAGAATAAACTATCATACTGGATGAGCACAAACAAAAATGTTGTTTAGTTGCATATGCACAAGTGCATAATATGCACATGTGCATAAAAACCAAAAAACTAATTAATTACTTGATGTCCACAAGTTAAAACATTAAAAATACACATAACAAAGGATATAAACACCAAGTGTCTTTCAATTTCTCTTGGCACATGACTAAAAAAGGAGATAACATAAATGTTAGAAATGCACTTAAACAACAGAAAAGCAATTTGAAAATGATTAGGAGATAGCTGCAAATCCATACTTCTGGTACATGTGACAACAATCTCAATAGCAACCAGAAAATAGAATAAACTATCATACTGGATGAGCACAAACAAAACTGTTGTTTAGCTTCATACGCACAAGTGCATAATATGCACATGTGCATAAAAACCAAAAAACTAATTAATTACTTGATGTCCACAAGTTAAAACATTAAAAATACATATAACAAAGGTTATAAACACCAAGTGTCTTTCACTTTCTCTTGACACATGACTAAAAAAGGAGATAACATAAATGTTAGAAAGGCACTTAAACAACAGAAAAGCAATTTGAAAATGATTTGGAGATAGTTGCAAATCCATACTTCTGGTACATGTGACAACAATCTCAATAGCAACCAAAAAATAGAATAAACTATCATACTGGATGAGCACAAACAAAACTGTTGTTTAGCTTCATACGCACAAGTGCATAATATGCACATGTGTATAAAAACCAAAAAACTAATTAATTACTTGATGTCCACAAGTTAAAACATTAAAAATACATATAACAAAGGTTATAAACACCAAGTGTCTTTCACTTTCTCTTGACACATGACTAAAAAAGGAGATAACATAAATGTTAGAAAGGCACTTAAACAACAGAAAAGCAATTTGAAAATGATTAGGAGATAGCTGCAAATCCATACTTCTGGTACATGTGACAACAATCTCAATAGCAACCAAAAAATAGAATAAACTATCATACTGGATTAGCACAAACAAAACTGTTGTTTAGCTGCATATGCACAAGTGCATAATATGCACATGTGCATAAAAACCAAAAAACTAATTAATTACTTGATGTCCACAAGTTAAAACATTGAAAATACACATAACAAAGGTTATAAACACCAAGTGTCATTGAGTTTCTCTTGACACATGACTAAAAAAGGAGATAACATAAATGTTAGAAATGCACTTAAACAACAGAAAAGCAATTTGAAAATGATTAGGAGATAGCTGCAAATCCATA
Organism: Arctium minus; assembly: GCA_954870635.1. Classification (NCBI taxonomy): domain Eukaryota; kingdom Viridiplantae; phylum Streptophyta; class Magnoliopsida; order Asterales; family Asteraceae; genus Arctium; species Arctium minus. The sequence goes on along the minus strand of OX941080.1, from coordinate 111,840,683 downwards.
CTTCTAGTACATGTGACAACAATCTCAATAGCAACCAAAAAATAGAATAAACTATCATACTGGATGAGCACAAACAAAACTGTTGTTTAGCTGCATATGCACAAACAAAACTGTAAGTAAAGGTATTAATACAAAGAGACCTATAAGAACTAATTGAATGAACAGATGGAACACAAACATTACTTCGAATTAGCAAACATTTCATTATGTAAATGTATGTCACATATTGTCCAGAGGGTACTTCCAAAGGACAACCAGGAACATAAACAAACACAAATGTAGGAAGCCACCAATTATATCATTAAAATGAAAATTAGAAGAACCTCATAAGTTGCAGTGCCGCCGAAAGTTGCAGCTTGACGAAGTGTCACATTAGTTATGACACCAATGCCCGACATGATGCATACAGCCCTTGTCCCATTCTGAGAAAATGACATGATCTTATTAAGCATATCCTGAAAATCCAAAGAATTTGAACATCAGTATGGGAGAAACTTCAAACTGCAAATACTCATGGACGTGATAAATTAGTCTTAGCATTCTAATAATATCATGCTAAAGCAAACTCGGCAATGTTACTAATTCTAGTGATTATTAATGAGCAAAAAGGTAAATATGTATTGAAATTTTACCCAAAAGGGATATGTTCCATTTATTTTGCAACATTGCAAAAAAAATTGCATTTATTTTGAGACAGAGGAAGTATATGTTAAGAAAAAGTTATTGACGATGATTAATAATTACAAAAGGTTGTATAAACCAACTAAAAGGATGCAAAGTATAGATTGGCTTAGATATTAGATGATTACCAGAAGGACGAAAGCTTTTAATAATCCAAATGCTAAGCAAAGAGTTAAACAAAACTATCATCACAAGAGCAAGTGCCACTGAAAGTGCATTATGATGACAAGATGTAATGAATAAAATATCCTTGGAAGCAGAGCATATTTTGCTTTTAAATGCCTTTACACTAAAGCTACTTATATCTGTGTGGATGTATCCACAAGGAAAATTTTGCATAATGATTACTTTACTATGGCAGCTAATAGGCATTTATGATTCTTTTGAAAATGTTTCACCAATTCTACTTCAATTTTGTGTTATTTTTTTAATTGCTTATCCTTATCAAATATCTTTTTTTTAATGAAGCCGATTTGAAAAAGGTGATTGCAAAAGCAACTGGTTTAGAGCCTGAGGTGCAAAACTTGTTATTCAGAGGAAAAGGAAAAGATGACAACGAACGCTTGCATATGGCAGGTGTGAAGGACAATGCAAAGGTGATTGTAATGGAAAATTCACCTAGCAAAGACGAGGATCTTCCAAAGGTCGAAGAAGTGAAGGAAAACATTGAGGAGATATCAAGAGGGGTCGAGGCTGTTAAGTTAGTAAGGGAGGAAAACGATCAGTTTGCAGAACAGGTTTCTCATTTAAAACAAGTGGTTGACCATTTGAACAATTATACTTGCCTTTTACAGACAAACTATTGTTCTTCGAACCTGAGAAAATCGAAGACTTACAGCATCAAATCGATGAAATACAACATCAAATAGTTGAAATACAGCAGCAAATCGATGAAATACAACATCAGATAGAAACAATATAGCAGCAAACCGAACCTGTTTCGAACATGAGAAAATCGAACCTTTTTCGAGCATGAGAAGAAATTGATTTTCGAACCTGTTGATTGAACCTGAGAAAATGATTTTCTAACCTGTTGATTGAACCTGAAAAGTTAATTTGGAACCTGAGGTTTTGATCGAACAGAGAGATGAGCCTTCAAGATGATTTCACGATGAAGTCGCCAAGATAATTTCAATCGATCGAACTGAGGTTTTGATCGAACAAGAAGATTTCAATCGATCGAGAAAGATGAAGATGTTGGTGGCTCATGGTGGCCGGTGTTGGTGGTCGTGGTCGCCAAATTTCTAAAATGTTAACCTAATATTTGGGGGTGAGATAGACAAAAAAGAAATGGGGGGGGGGGGGGGGGAGGGAGTCGGCGGGAGTTTTGGGGTGGGGGGAAACATGTAAAATTTGAGATTTTGTCAAAAAATTTTGATTTATATTTTTAAATTTCAAATAAATAATTTTTTAGATAATAAATATTTTTAATTTAATTTGTTTTTTATCTAAAATAAATAACTTTAGTTAATAAATGTTCTTTTGTTAAAAAAAAGATAATAAATTTAGTATTCAATATACTAAATTTATATTGATTTCCGATGAGAAATTGAGTTAACAGTGAGAAACGTGAGAATTGGTTATCAACCGTTTGATGTGAAATGTAAGCAAATTAGGATGAGATGTACCAGATCAATTTCATTCTAATAGATTCATTAAAACCCAATAGAACCCTTTAAAGTCCGATAGATCCATTAAGGCCCAATGAAACCTTTTAAAGCCCGAAAGATCAGTTAAAGCCCGATGAAAACCTTTAAAACCCAATAGAACCCATTAAAGCCCAATTGAACCGATTAAAGTTCGGTAGAATTAATTAAACCCCAATAGATTCATTAAAACCCAATAGAACCCTTTAAAGTCTGATAGATCAATTAAGGCCCAATGAAACCCTTTAAAGCCCGAAAGATCAGTTAAAGCCCAATGAAAACCTTTAAAACCCAATAGAACCCCTTAAAGTCCAATTAAACCGATTATAGTTCCGTAGAATTAATTAAACCCCAATAGATTCATTAAAACCCAATAGAACCCTTTAAAGTCCGATAGATCCATTAAGGCCCAATGAAACCCTTTAAAGCCCAAAAGATCGGTTAAAGCCCAATGCAAACCTTTTAAGGCCAATATAACGGATTAAACCTTTCATGACTTATTATAGCGTAATAACACCAAAGCTTAGTAAGAACCAATATATACCAACAAAACCTTTCATGACTTATTGAAGCCCAATAACACTGATAGTGACTTAATACGTGTTTGTCTGCAAATATGTACTACATATATGCATGTAATGTGTATTAGGATCAAATGGATCCTTTAAAGCCCAATCGATCCATGTGGATCCGTTAAAAGCCTAACTGATTTGTTAAAGCCCAAATGAATTCAGTAAAACCGAAATGGAACCATTAAAGCCCAAGTGGATCCATTAAAGCCTAAATGGATCCATTAAAGTCCGACCGATACATTAAAGCTCAATTGATCTGTTAAAGCCCAAGTGGATGCATTGAAATCCAACCGATCCATTAAAGTCCAAATGGATCCATTAAATCCTAATTGGTTTCATTAAAGCCCAAGAGGATACATTAAAACCTAAATGGATCCATTAAATCTAACTGATACATTAAAGCCCAAGTTGATGTTGAATATTTTTGAAGACTTAAAGGTTAGATTTGTACGATTTTATTCGACGTGGTCTCATAGACATATCTGAACTATGACTAAGATAGAATAACTTGAGAATTGATAGAAAAGACGAGCCGCTAAAAGTTTAAAATCATAAAAAAAAGAAGTAAAAACGTACAAGTTTTAGTCGGGTTGGTCGGGTTACTTTGGGCCTAACTCGTTTCCAACCCAATAGATGCGGTTTGATTGATTTAAAAAAAACATTATACAAGTTATATAACTCAAGATATCAGGAATTTGTACATGTTAAAGGTGGTGGAATCTACTTCAAAAAGGTTTGAATTGAGAGTTGAACTAAACTATTAAACGAATAATAATTAAAACTTTATGGCTAACGAAATAACGCGAATACGAAATCATTCAAAGCTAACAATATCTGTCACATATCGTTCGCAATGAAAAACTCGTAGAAACTTTATTAAAAACTAAAACATCGATAATATCACAATCTATAGCTAACCCTTCAACATTTTTTACTTCAAATAAAAAGAAACCACAATTATGCCCTAATTAAGAGTTGGGCTTGGGACATTGCTTTTCACCGAATTGGGTTTAAGAATTGGAAGTTGGGCTAGCTTGTGAGTTGGGCCCATATTGGAGTTATTTCAAATAATAAAAATAAAAGAAAACTGTTACTTGTGGGTTTAGAACCCGCTACCTTGAGGAACAAAACACGACACCCTTACCACTCTACCACTGCTTCACTTTTGGTCATTGATGCATCTTTAATTGTTTTATTACTTTTCTGTCAGCTTTGTACTCCAAACTTCAACATCAGTTTCGGCCTAGATTTACTCCAAATTTAGAAAAACTCAAAACACGAACATTGTATATCTGTGTGTTAGGTTTCCAGATCATCTTGAATCACTTAAATCCGAGCTCGAACGAGTGAGATATGCTCAAAACTCCACAGTCGCGCAAATCTGTCAAAAATCGTCTTTTTGTTCTATTTCGCTCCAAAGTGTTCCGAACCTATCAAAATATAAAAACACATTAATATCGTTCGGTTTTATCATTTTGGCACATTAAAGATAGGTGATGGACGAGAAAAATAATCTCCAATTAAACCCTTCAAAGCTCAATAGAACTCTGTAAGCCTAATAGATCCATTAAGACCTAATGAAACATTTTTAAAGCCCAATAGAACCCTTTAAAGCCCAATAGAACTCATTTAAAGCCCAATGAAACCCTTTAAAGCCCAATTACATAACTAAGCACCATTATACCCCGCCATGAACCACTCAACCACCAGTATAGTCCAATATGAAATCTTATGACTTATTAATATCTAATAACACCATCACCATTGGATAACATAAGATGGCGTTCATTATTTAAAAACATTATTTTAATATGACATACATCGACGTTTGTTATTTGAAAACGTCACAATAGCATGACACAGGGTGACTAATTTTTTTTTTGTCGTAACAGTCACCCTTGCATAACGTACGATTAGGTTTATGTTTCAAAACCGTCACATATCATGACGTACGGTGACATTTATTTTTCTAAATCGTCACAGTAACATGACATTAGGTGACGTAAAATTTTCAAAACGGTCATTTTAGCATCAGATGCGGTGACGTTTATTTTTCAAAACCGTCACCATAGCATGAGGTACCTTGACGTTTATCTTTCATAACCGTCATTGTAACATGATGTACGATGACATTTATTGTTCAAAACCGTCATTGTAGCATGTCAAATGCTGATGTTTATTATTTAAAGTTATCACCATAACATTACATATGGTCATATTTATTATACAAAATCGTCATCGTAGCATGACTTACGTGGACGTTTATTATTCTAACCATCACCTTAGCATGATATATAATGACATTTATTATACAAAATCGTCACCATTGTGACATATAATTTTTTAAAACTGTCACCATAACATAACCTATGGTGACATTTATTTTCAAAATCGTTACCGTAGAATGACATATGGTAACATACTCAAAAACCGTCACCATAACATGACATATGGTGACATAAATATTCAAAACCGTCAATGTAGCTTAAGATATTGTAATGTAAATGTTTTAATGTCGTTACTAGAAAATGACATATAGTGAGGTAATTTTTTCAAAAACCTTTCCATACACTAGCTTCTGGTGACGCAAATTTTGGAATTCCGTTGCCATAGAACTTGGTGACTTTTCGAAACGGTTTTCAAATAAGCATTGCTATACATATTTTAGTTTTTAGTAATGGTTTTTTAAAACCGTCACGATATAAAGAAACGATTTAGAATAAGACCGTTACTAAAATGTCTTATATGACAACGGTTTTTAAAAACCGTCACAACAAAAAGTAACGGTTTTTCAAAATCGTCCTAAACCGTTACCTTAGGGAACCTTAAGTAACGTTTTTATCTAAAACGTTGCTTTATATTTCTACATTCTTTTGTAATAGTAACGGTTCTTTATAAAAAATGTTACTAAAACAATTCTCTAACTTTTTAGGTGACTTTTTGTAACGGTTTTTTTATCAAACCGTTACAAACCTACTTTTCAAAACCGTCACAAAAAATCATTTTTGTACTAGTGTGGAATTTTTTATCCATGACGTCCAAAAACCAAGTTTCAACCAAAAATCTAATCATGCATATAACATCGGCTCTGATACCACTTGTTGGAATTTAATGTTCAAAAAGGTTTCAAAAACCCATGAAAGACTAAGAATATCTTTCATGCAACGGAAGCAAATAAAATATTTGAACAAAAACATAAAACAATTTTATTTCCACCAATGATCTTGTTACATGCAATGAAAAGGAATGTTTGGAGATATAACCTTTGGAGACTTTGGTTCCTCATGGGAGGTTGATCGTTGATGATGATGGTAGAACCCAAGGTAGAGTTCCTCTAGCGGTATCCACCAACAAGCTCCAACACCTCGAATGCTAGTTCATTTGTTCTTGATGATGCACATATCATTTCTTGAATCAAATCTACAAGAGATTTGATTAACCAAGAAACACCGAAACCACCACTATTGTGGTTTTGGCCGTACACAAGAGAGAGGGAGGAGGAAGGGAATTTTTTTTTTATAAAAACTTGTTCTTCTCTATTAAAATGAAAGGTGATGTCTTGAATAAAAACAACCAACCGCCACACAAAAGAACCAATGAGGATGCTCCCTTTCATGCATATTTTCATTCAAGCCCTTCCACTTTAAAATATAGCCATGCATATTTTCCCTTTAGCCCTCCTAGTTTAAATTAGTTAAAATCCTTATTTTAACTATCAAACTATATGATATATAGTCCCTCCTTTTAAATTCTAGTTGCATATGAACCCATCGTATTCTAGAATCTTTTATTTGCATCTAATATTATGAATAATATTCAATAATAATTTTCAAGAATTATTAATATTTATCAAGAATCGAATTCTATAAATATTAATTAGGTGTCTACTTGTTTTGGTGTGACCCTATAGGATCATATATTACCGGCAATATTATTTTATAATCATTCTTGAGCATATAGAACCAACACTCACATCTTCCAACTTGTCACCATTTCTTTTTACTAGATTGGAGACTGCTTGTACTCTTGGCAATATATCCGAAATAGACTCGGATGACTTCATATACAATGATTCAAATTCTCCTCTTAACGTTTAAAGGCGTACCTTTTTCACTTGTTCGGCTCCTTTATAGGAAGTTTGTAACTTCTCACATGCTACCTTGGCATATGTTGCACTTGAGACCTTCTTGAAGCCATCATCATCTAAGTCTTGATAGATTAGGAAGAGCGCTTTCTTGTCCTTATATCTCATATCCCTTAAGTTATCCCTTTGCACATTGCTTAATGTAGCCTCATTTTTGAGCTCAATAAAACCTCTCCCTACTACTTCCCACACATCTTGTGCACCCCAATAGAGCTTTCATCTTGATACTCCAATTATCATAGTTGTCGATTTTTAGTGTCGATACTTGAAATGATGCCAAATTGTTGGCGATACTTTCGATTGACTTTCTTGAATCCCAATTAGTATGACGAAGAGAAATTCATTTATGATGTGGAAGATCAGTCTATGCCACAACCACAGAGCATACTAAGAAATCTCTAAACCATTACAATCACCATATTGCTCTGGTACCACTTTGTTGGAGAAAGAACTTCAAAACAAACGGAACACTTCTTTTTTTCTCAAACTTCAAACAACTCTCCTCATAAACTCATTGATCTTTTTTTCACTTGATGATTACAAACACAACAAAACCACCTATTTATAGAATGAGAGGATTCATCTCAACCACACATCTATACTTCTATTAAATGAGATCACAATTCAATGCAAACCTTATTAAATAAAAAAAAACCTCTAGACTTTTCAACTTATTTTTTAGAAAACTCTCCACAAATCTTGGGTTTGGGCTTGGACTTCTTGGCCTCCCATCTGGATAAAAACAAGTTTATAATCCAACAGGAAGACCGATCCAAGTACATATGGAATCAGATACGCAGATATTGCTGTCAGAGAGCGATCAATGGACTAGTGGATTAAAGCTATCTAGACCATGACGCTCACAAGATTTCCGGATATCCCTCCCGCTCCCCCTTATAGCTAGTATTATACACATATTTCACACTTGAATTTGGATTCGTACTTTTGTATCGCAAATTTTAAAAGAAAATACCAAAATTTGATTTTTAAAGACCACATTTCTGATGGATTGCCGAGAGAGGATATATACTTTGGAAATTTGTCGGAAACATGTCCATACTACTCTATCCGAAAGTCATCGGTACTTGGTCGGTAATCCATTGTCCAATATAATAAGAAACTGGATATCTTATTTAGGATGGCATCTCTGTCGGTAATCTTGTCACACAATGTGACCATCACTAATAATCCAACAGAAAGGGCCATCAGTGTATTGTCGATACTTTTTTTTGGAATAGCAAAATTTATAAAAAGACGAACTAGCAAGAAACTAGGAGTACATCAAAATGTTACAAGCGCTGCCAGGGTCACTACAAACTACATTCCAATCTAAGCTGGAGCATTTTTACATCTGTTTCTAATCCTAAAAAACGCTCGAAACAGGACCTCGTAAACAATAAGACAACCCGCCGCTTCCTTCCTCTCGAAAACCACTCCGTTTCTAGCCCGCCATAAGGACCAGATGAACACCTTGATGATAGCATTCAATATGTCCTTTGTTGTCTTCAGAATCCTTCTCGAATCTGCTGCTGAGAAAAGTGTGTCCATCGTGTCGCAACAGTGACCGAGGAAAGGCAATCCACAATCTATGAACAACTATCGTCATCACTTGAGGCACAATGGAAAGGCCGTCCACCATTGTATATTGTCGATACCCTCCAAATCAGCATTAAAGGTTTTTAAAGCATTATCGTAATTTTGCAATGTCTTATGATGGATCATCGCTACATTTAATGGTGGTAGGAAAAAGCTGTAGGTAAGTCTTCCCGAACAAAATAAAATAGGAAAAAGAACCCATAAAAATTCTAAAAGTCCTACGCTTAGTTTTCTAAAAAAAGATTAGGCAACAAAAAGAAAATTTTTTGAAGAAAATAAATCAAATTAAAAGCGTTTCTTTCAGAGCATTTTCCGCAAAGGTCACTACCAACCATTCCTCTATGGCCAATAAAAGAACCATTCATCTATGAAGACACCTACACACATATAGGCATATATATAAATGTATGTATGCATATAGCCATTAGTTTTGTTAATAGAATTGAAAATTGCTAGTTTTATATGTGTGTATATATATATATATATAGAGAGAGAGAGAGAGAGAGGGGGGGGGGAAGGAGAGAGAGAGAGAGAGAAAGGAGAGAAAGAGAGGGAGAAAGAGAGAGAGAGGAGTGATAATCTGGAATTTTTTTGTTATCATCTATCAATCAGGCTAGGCCATTGCCAGAGCAGGTCGCATGATGGTGGTGGTGCATGCGCAATATGTTAAGCCATATGCCGTGGATCTGGTTGTTCAAAGGAAATCAGCGACCAATTCAAATGATAGATTTACCGTCATGGATGTCAATGGAAACATGATGTTTAAGATTAAAGACATACGCTTCAGTATTCATGATCGCCATATCTTGTTTGACGCCAATGATAAACCTGTTCTAACTTTCAAGAAAAAGGTTCTATTTTTCAATTATATTATTAAAATTGTTTTTGTGCTTCAATTTAGACGAATTCTTCCCCCTTTTATAGATATGATTTCTAATTTTTATAAGAAACCATGTTTACATTATGAGTTTCAGATTTAAATTATACAAAAGAAATTATAGTTGCAAAGAAAATCACCATGTAAATACAAAAGGCATAACAATTTAAAATCATAACTAAATCAAATGTTCCATTTAAAGAAATTATATTAAATATCCGTAAGTAACAGTTAAAACAATATATCTTATGGGGATGAAGGAGCGTTTTGAAGTTTTTTTCACCAACCTTTGGTATAACATTTAACTTTTTTCCCTTCAATCTCTATCTTTTTATTAGCTCAGCTCCGATCGATCCATGGTAGATGGCAAGCTTTCAAGGGAGAGAACACAGGCCACAAAGATTTGCTTTTCAGTGTAAAGAAGTCAATGGCAGCTAAACACGAGACGGAGTTAGATGTGTTCCTAGTCGAAAACAAGGAAGAGGCGGTATGTGATTGTAAAGTTAAGGGAGACTGGGAAACCAAATCTTGCACCATCTATGCCCAGGATGGATGTACTAGTCTTGCCGAGGTAATTTCATTATTGTTGACAATCTTTCCAAAATAATATTCAAATTAATACATGAAATGTAAAATATTGATCAGTGCCTATAAGTTAAAAATGATCACGGCTAATCGTATTAATTACATCAAGCTGAAGACATGATAAATCAAAATAAGTTTTATATGTTGTAAATGATTTACTTAGGAACAAGTATAAATGGTGAGAAAGATGCGAATATTGTGGTTTAGAAACTATATATGATTTGTATCAGCGTAAGATTGTATTAGGAAGAAATTCTGGCACTTGTGTTGGCGAATGATTATTGTGTTTTCTTTATGTAAAATGCAGGTGCATGACAAAGAAAATATTACAGACACCTTTGGCATAACAGTGTACCCGGAAGTGGATTATGTTTTCATTATTGCACTTGTGGCGATTCTTACCGAAATGAAAAGTAATGATGGTGGTGGCAAGAAAAAGAAATCCAAAAAGAAAAAGATGACAAAAAAGAATAGTGAAAAGAAGAATAGTGATAGTAGTGACGATGATAAAACTGTCAAGGATAAAAAGGACCAAGAAAAGGAGGACAGAGATCAAAATGAAGAAAAGAAAGAACCAGAAGAAAGACAAGCAGAAGACTATGACGAGGAAGAGGAAGAGGAAGAAGAAGATGATGATTATGATGAAGATGATGATGAAGACGATTATGATGAAAATGATAGTTATGACGAGGAACCAAAATATGATAACTACAATGATGGTGATGACGACGACTATGAAAGTGAAACGAGTTCTTCTGATGAAGATGAAAGTCCTGAGAAAAAAACAGAGAAGTAATTTATTTTCTCACAACTATATTATATATAGAGTGATGATGCAAACCTGTACAAAAATTTCACTGTTAAATGTCTTTCGAGCCTTTTTCTGGAAACAGCTTAAATGTCTTGTCCTACCAATTAGAAAGTTAATTTACTTGGTATATCTCTCTCCTACCTATTGGGATGAGATGGTAGTATCAAATTTCACAGTTAAATACTTTATTTTGATAGTCTTTGACACAAAAATTATAGAACTCAATGTGAGATACAGTTATAGAGTATATACATTCATTCATGTTAAATTATGTTATCCTCGCGTTGACAATTTTCAAATATTACATAATATATATATATATATATATATATATACTTAACTACGATCGTATCAAAATTCTTTTTTGATGGAAATGTTGTAAGGAATGCGGTGATAATTTCGTGATAAAAGAGAACTTTGGTGGCATATGACAGTAATCGAGGCTGAATGTTCACATAAGCTCATATACCTCACGTACATAAGCACATGTTAAGATGAAATCGTTAACATAAGATAACAAAAGTTACACTACTAAACATGAGGCTTTACCGGCGAACACATAATCTCTGGTAGATTTCCGGCCGGAGAAAACCTCGCCGGAAAACATGATGTCCGACAGAATCAATGACGGAATGACCGTCACCGGCATATTCTGTCTGCCATAAATCTGCCACTAAAAGTTTTCGCATTTTCTTCAAATTGGCCGACTTATGTAATTATCGTAATTATTTAATTTCATGACCGATGATTATCAGCAACTAATCCGTCGATCATTAAATCCATCCGAAGTTTGATTAATTTAAATATTTATTTTTATTAAATATTTTTAAAAAATAAATGAAACCAGGGGTGGATTTTCACCCCCTAATCCACTTGTAAATGCACAATTCAAGAAAAAGAATTTTCCAATGTTTTATTATTTACAATTTTTATTCTGTAAATATTAAAAATACTGCTAAAATATGGACGACAAACACGTAAAACGAAATATCATAAATTAAAATAAATACGATTGTTAGGGTGGGAATACAAATTGTTGGGAAAACGTATGATTGTTCGGTTCATAATAAAAACAGTTCATAAACAAACGAATCAAAACCCAGGCGATAGTGGCGGCTGAACCCAGTCCTACGATTGGGACAATTTCCTGACCAGCTTCATCATCTCTTCATGCAATTCTTTACGCCCCTCGTCACTCTTCCTCAACTCTTCAACTTGGCTCTATAATGCTTCGATCTACAAATAAAAGAAAGCGTAAAGGTTAGAATCTTTAATAAGGATTATAAATGATATAGATTACATCAAAGGAAAATAGGTACACACTTAAGCTTCAGAAAATGAGCTAGCACTCATGTGTCCATACGCATTGCCGCATGTGCAGTCAAGACCTGGTTGGGATCTTGATTGTACCCAAAGCCGAATAGGCGGCCTTTCTTGCTTCCATCGACCGCTGTTGCCTTTGATCTGTATCAACAATGGGATAGGAATCGGGATCCTCGTCGTACTTCTGTCGAAGATTCATTTGATAGTCACCCTGTAGTTTAAAAAACTACTAGAAATGGATTTAATCAGCATAATAACTGTAAACCGAAAGTTTCCAACTAAAACAATCTTAATATTTGTCCAATAAATTGCAACCCAAACTAGATAGAGATATATAAGAAGATTTTAATTTAAACATTCCTAATGTTTGTCCAACAAATGGCAACCTAAACTAGATAGATATTTGGAATTAAATTTAGACAATTATAAAGTTTAAACTAAACTCAAACTATGTACGAGGAACTAAAATTTAACATTATAACAATTATGCAAAATGACTTACCGTAACTAGGCTAGTGAACTGATATCTAATGAGGAGGACTCTGAATTCAACCTCTTCTTATGAGTATGATTAAACAGGTCCACATCGGCCGATTACGCGCCGACGCCCCTTGTCTTCCTGTTGCCTACATAAGTGAAATAATATGATTTTTAGTTAATTATAACATATTATAAATTAGGTACGCTTTGACTAATCGGTTTTAAGGTCTTACTAACCGGTGATCAGGCTTGTTGGGTCATCTAAGATTTGAAGATGACCTCTCCTTTAGTTTGTGTCTGCTCTTCTGTAAATGATTGTACATCTTAGAGATAGTATGGTTCTTTGTAATAGCTAATTAGGTATGCCTAAACAGATTGGTGAGTCAAAGACCAATCGAATTCAACATGAAGCAAGTCTACTGCCGATTTAGATGAACTTCAAGAAGACTAAGCCATCTCTGCCGAAATCATATTCGACAGACATCTCCTCTCCCAAATTTCCTTTTTCGGCATCCCACTGCCTCTCTTTCGGCAGAATAACTCCTTGCCGATCCTTTCCTTTTGGTAACACCATTCTATGTCAAACCTTCTTGATTTGACATACTTCCTCATTCCCAGTGATCTTCTAACAAAGGGAATGGAAGCTTCCTCTTCTTTAAAGATATTCACTTGAGTTCTGATCTGATTGACACATTTTATTTTTTAAAAGATCTCAAAACGATTTTGTACCAGGTATATTTTATTAAGATATTGTACCTTTAGAGTACAAAAGTTACCTTTTGTATTGTGATAAGTCACCTCAAATATCATATAATTTATTGACAATATCTCAACCACCCAAGCATTAAATGTCCCATGTCCTTTGCAGTCATTGTTTTGGATAGTATTTAAAGGGTGAAGATGGCTCCTTGCAACTCACGCTTTCAGCTCAAGTTTTCTTACGTGCAAAATTTCAGCAAGTTGTTAGCCAATATTTTCTGTCTAAGATTTTGTCTTTGTGATAAATAGTCTTCTTTATGTTAGATTGTAAGAGTAGTCTTTAGCTATTCTTTTCTGCAACAATCTTTATTTTCTATGTTTAATTCTTGATATTCATATCAATAAAGAATTAAAAATTAAGTAAAATTTTGTGTATTGTATTCAACCCCCGCCCCCTTTTATAATACTTGTTTTGCTTATTAGGGACCAACAAGTGGTATCAGAGCGGTTGATTTATCTAAATAAATCAGATCCGTGATGGCATCTTCGTCCAAAGACAAAGTTGATTTTTCTTCTACTTCTCAAAACTCTTTTCATACTGATAACGGCTCTATGGTCAAACCTCCTAAGTTCAATGCGAACAACTTTTCACTCTGGAAAAGTAGGATGATGTTATTCTTTGAGGGGGCTGACAGTCGCTATCTGACCGTTCTTTGTGAAGGTCCTCTTGTCCCTAAAGTATGGGACAAATTTATCAAAACCTCCAAAAAGAAAGATAAGGAAAAATATCCTCATTTCCATGTTTCCGATGACTCATCTGACGAGGAACGTAACTCTGCTACTGGTATATATATTCTGAAAACTGAAAAATAATACATTGAGGAAGACAGATGCACCATTGGACTTGACTCCAAAGTGCAAGCAATTATTGCTCAATCGCTTCCAGATGAAGTGTACCACTCTTTTGTTAACTTCCCTACTGCTAAAGAATGTGGTCGACTCTATGTGTTCTGTACGAAGGTACAAATGAAGTCAAGAAATCAAGAAAAATCTCTCTTGTTCGTAAATTCGTTCTTTTCTCTCATGAAAAGGGAGAATCTCTTTCTAACTACTATAATCGTTTTAATAGTCTTTTAAACTATCTCAAACTTATTGGGAAGCTTTATGACAACGAGGAAATCTTATTCAAGTTCATGGATGGTCTTCCAGATTTCTGGGAGAACCTCATTACATGCATCAAGACAACCAAGGACTTGGAAAGCCTACCTCTAACTTCTTTCTATGGAACCTGCTTTAACTATGAACAAATTCGTCTTCAAAGGAAGACCATCATCAAAAAATAAAATCCCCTTCTATGGCTCTTATTAGTGATGGTTCCAAGAAAACTATGTGTATTCCTCGCATCACTTATCCTTCTAATGACTGAGAGAGAGAGAGAGTCATGATGATTTAGATCACTCCTCGGAGGCATATCTTAGTGAAGCCGATGATGAAGGAGAAGACACCTCTGTTGATCAAATGACGGAAGAAATGAGTATGCTCGCTAACTTTTCTAAATTTAGGAAAAACCCCTCCTCCAACCTTTTTATAGTCAATCGAAAATTTTCTTCCTCCTCCTCTAAAAATTCTATAAACAAATCCAAGGAGGAATGCTATGCGTGTGGCAAGAAAGGCCATTTCTCTTCTGAGTGTAGAAGCAATCCTCCTAGGATCTCTATGTCTAACTCTTTAAATTTTTCTAAAGGAAGAAACTTCAGATCTATCTCTACAGGTAGATCTCATGCTCGAAAATCTTCCCCTTCTTCTTCCTTCAAAGAGCTCTCTAACAAAGCTGATAAGTACAAAGCTAGGTAAAAGAGAGAAAAGGAGAGAAACTTTAACTCTCATCGAAAGGGAAAAGGCTTGATGGCTGAGACTCTTGACTGGGCTAATGATCCTACCTCTGACAATGAGAAAAAAGTTTTAAGTAAATGCCTTATGGCCAAACTTGATGAAGAAGTCAAAGATTCCAGCTCTATGATGGACTTTTCAGCGAATGCTCCTCCTCCTCATCTCAGGTACATCCCTTCTACTCTCTCTCCAATGAAGAAAAGATTGAAGATTACGACTATTTAACTGTACTTTTTCATAACGAAAAAGATGCAAAGAAAAGAGCTAATGCTCAAATCAAATCTCTCTCTTCCCAACTTCAAGCCTCTTTCTCTCCACTTAAACATTTTGATAAAATAAAAGCTGAGTTGGAAGACTTGAAAACAATAAATTTTGTTTTGGCTAAATAAAAATACAAACTACTCAAGCGTCTTCTAAAGGAACAAGAGATTATAAGTAAATGGAACACCTATTCCATGAACCTTGAAAATATTTTCAAAGACCAAGTTATTGGTGATGAAAAATTTGGATTTGGCTATTGGAAAGAAGATGCTGACTATACTCCTTCCGAAGACATCCCTTCCCCTTCTCAAAATCCTTCTCTTTCCTCTAAACTTACTTCTTATTCTCCTGAGTGGATTGATACCGACTCAAGAGATTCTAACTCTGTTTATTCCATGGATCTTCGAGATTCTAGGAAGTTTGGAATCTTTGTGTCTGCCAAACAGCCTAAACCCATTCTTAAAGAATATCAAGATTCTAATGATTTTGTCAAACCTGTTAATGATCTTCTCAAAACATTGAATCTAAAAGAATCTTCTTCTTCTTCTTCTTCCTCTTTCTCTTCCTCTTCCTCCTCTTCCTCTTCCTCTTCCTCTTCCTCTTCCTCCTCTTCTTCCTCTTCTTCCTCACCTCCAAAGAAAGCTCCTCTCCTTAACAAAGGAAAATCTGTTGTTATAGATCTCCCCACCGAAATAAAGATTACACCTTCTTCCAAAGGTAAATCTCCTATGAATAAAACATAATTTATTCCCATAGCGCTGAAAATAAAGAAATCTAAAGGAATCTCCATAGATCCTCATTCTTCCTCAGGAAAAGGAATTCTTGGACCAATGCCTCGAACCCCTCACATTCCTTACAACTATCCCGTTCTTCCTCATTCTTCTAAACCTCTAAAGTCAAAACCCCAAGGAAAAGTGAAAGCCTCCACTCAAGAACCCAAGAAAAAGTTCATCTACATAAAATGCTATAACTATGGTGATACTTTTCATCTGGCCAAGGATTGTCCAAAAGACCGTATTGACAAATACGGTCAAAATGATCCTACTTCAAAGGACTAATTTGTTTATGTCTGCAGGTCTTTGGGCATCTTTATACATGGTATCCTGATAGTGGGTGCTCACGACACATGACAGGAAACAAATATCTTCTCTTAAACTTTGTGAAAGAAAAAGAACCAACCGTAACTTTTGGTGACAACTCTCGTGGTTCCACTAAAGGTTATGAGACTCTTTCTAATGGATCCATTACTTTCAACAAAGTCGCCTATGTGGAAGGACTCATGCATAATCTCTTAAGCATAGGTCAACTCTGTGATATAGGTTTCTATGTGATATTTAGAATGGAAGATTGTCTCATCACAGACAAAAACTTTCATACTGTTCTTTCTGGTTTTAGAAAAGATAACGTCTATGTGATCAACATGGGAAAGAAATATGATCAAGGTGAAGGAAGTATCTGCTTCATTTATGAGGATTCAGAAAAGAAGAATTGGCTCTGGCATAAATGTCTCTCTCATCTCAATTTTAAGACGTTAAATGCTCTCTCTAACAAAGAGTTGGTTGTCAGACTGCCGAAAATATCCTTTTCCAAAGAAAAGCTCTGTGCTGCATGTGAGAAAGGCAAGCTAACAAAATCATTCTTCAAATCAAAGTTGTGTTTCTCTATCTCTATCCCTCTTCAGATGCTGCATATGGATCTTTGTGGGCCTATCAGCATACCTAGTCTTGGTGGAAAATGGTACATTCTTGTCATTATTGATGAATACACACGTTACACTTGGGTATTCTTTCTCAGGTACAAAAGTGATACAATTGAAGAAATCATCAGTTTCATCAAGAAATCTGAAGTTCTCAATGGTCAACTAGTCAGATCTATTAGAAGTGACAACGAGACCAAATTCAGAAATGCTACCTTAGATACTCAACGACAAAAGTATTTCTCAACACTTTGCAGCAGTCAGAACTCCGCAACAAAATGGTGTTATGGAAAGAAAGAATCATACTCTATGTGAAGTTGCAAAATCTATGTTGAGTGAATCAAACCTTCCTACATATTTCTGGGCTGAGGCTGTCAATACAGCTTGCTTTACTCAAAACCGATCTATCATTGTGAAAAGACACAACAAGAATTCCTATGAAATCTTCTATGGCTGAAAACCAAATATCAGTTTTCTTCATGTTTTCGGCTGTTTGTGTTTCATCTTAAATGATCGAGAACATCTTGGGAAATTCGATCCCAAGGCTGATGAATGTATCTTTATGGGCTATTCTCTATCCTATAAAGACTATAGAGTCTACAATCTTAGAAGAAAATGTATTGACGAATCAATACATGTGATGTTCGACGATCATAAAACATCCTCCTTATCTTGTGAGGATAATGAACTTCATGAGTGGATCACTTCGTCTGTAGGAGAAGATTCCCCAAATCTTTTGTCTGGAGGACCTTCCTATGTTCCATTCACAGCAACTTCCACTTCTATTAACCATAGTTCGGCAGAGTTCCTACCGACTACCGAACCTGTTGCATCTTCCGAACCAACCTTTTACTCTACTCCTCTTCATCATACTCATCCCATTCCTACCGATCCATCACCATCGTATTCTCCTAGCCCATATCCTGCACCTCTTCCTCCTGCTCTAAAATGGACCAAGGATCATCCAATTGAACAGATTATTGGTTATCAGCAAGTACTTGTCCAAACCAGAAGAGGTGTTGGAAACATTTGTCTCTATGTGAATTTTCTCTCTATCACTGAGCCCAAGAAATTTGAAGAAGCTCTAGCTGATCTTTGTTGAATCACTGCCATGAAAAAAAGTTGTCTCAATTCAAAAGAAACAAAGTATGGAGACTTGTGCCACGCCCCTTCGGCAAGACCATTATCGGAACTAAGTGGGTCTTCCAAAATAAAATGGATGAAGAAGGCATTGTTATCAGGAATAAAGCCAGGCTTGTTGCTCAAGGGTATAGACAGGAGGAAGTTATTGATTATGATGAATCCTTTGCTCCTGTTGCTAGACTTGAAGCAATAAGAATCTTTCTTGCTCATGCTGCTCACAAAAACATCCGGGTTTTCCAAATGGATGTTAAAAGTGTATTTCTCAATGGAGAACTTGTTGAAGAAATATATGTGAAAAAACCTCCAGGTTTTGAAGATCCAACTCATCCTAACTATGTGTTCAGATTAGACAAAGCTCGTTACGGTTTGAAACAAGCTCCTCGTGCCTGGTATGACACTCTATCAGATTTCCTTCTCTCCAACCGATATACCCGAGGTAAAATTGACAATACTCTCTTTCTCAAGACAACCAGAGGTAATATCATTCTTATCCATATCTATGTGAATGACATCATCTTTGGTGCAACTGATGAATCTCTTTGTCAGGTGTTTGCCTCTCTCATGAAAAGCAAATATGAGATGAGTATGATGGGTGAGCTCACTTTCTTTCTTGGTCTTGAAATTAAACAAACTTCTGAAGGTATTTTCATAAATCAAAGCAAATATATTCGTGATCTTTTAAAGAAGTTTGGTTTTGAAAATTTCTCTCCCATGAAAACTCCCATGGCACCACCTCTTAAGATTCATGCTGATCCAACTGGTAAACCAGTTGACATCACAAATTATAGAGGGATGATTGGGTCTCTTCTTTATCTTACTGCTAGTAGACCTGGCATTATGTATGCTTCGTGTCTGTGTGCGCGTTATCAAGCCAATCCCAAGGAATCTCACTTGGCAGTTGTGAAACGCATTTTTCGGTACCTAATGGGTATTATGAATCTGGGTCTTTGGTATCCTAAGGACTCAGGTTTTGATCTCATTGGCTATTCAGATTCTGATTTTGCAGGGTCTAAGGTAGACAGGAAAAGTACAACTGGAATTTGTCAATTACTCCGTGGAAATTTGGTCAGCTGGTCCAGCAAGAAACAACATTCTGTATCTACCTCTACTGCTGAAGCTGAATATGTTGCAGTTGGCAGTTGTTGTGCACAGATCTTGTGGATGAAAAATCAACTGCAAGACTATGACAAGTTCTACTCTCAAATACCTATCCTATGTGACAACTTCAGTGCCATAGCAATTGCTAACAATCCGGTGCTGCACTCCAGATCAAAACACATTGATATTCGATATCACTTTATAAGAGATCATGTCTCTAAAGATGATATTGAACTTCATTTCATCCCTACAAATCTTCAGCTTGTAGACCTCTTCACTAAACCACTGGATAAGGCCAGATTCAACTTCCTCGTTGGATCCTTAGGTATGTTAAATTTTGATTAAGTAAAATATATATATATATATATATATATATAATTAGTTTCAGCATCTCTCACCTTTACCGACTTTCTTTCGGTAAACCTCTCGAATACCGAAACATCTCTCATTTCGGTAAAGCTTCTTCGGTACGTCTCTTTCCTTTTCGGTAAAGACTTCACTTGTACCAAACTCTCTTCCATTTCGATAGCCCTCACGACTACCGAACCTCTAGCCTCTTACCGAACTCTCACTTACCGACGTCCTTGTGCATCACTTGTTCAATATCTCTCATTAATACCGAAACTTCTAATACCGAACTTTGCTTACCGATCTCTCTATTACTCTCTTTTCTGTTTTACTGATGATGTGTCATCCTTATCCAAATCATCCCTGCCGAAATCTTTTTTGGCACCTACCCTTTACCCTCTCAAATCATGAAACGTGGCTTCTCAGGAGTCGTGGGTCAGATGATGGGACGTGTTGACACCCCCACGACCCTGACATCAACTGTTTTCGGCCATTCCACTTCCCCATTTTTGCACGTTTCGAGTACCATCATTACCTTTAATATTATTAAATTCTTTTTGAAATCTAAGCTTTCCCTCCAAGTTTCTTACCTATATATATATATATATATATATATATTTCTTCATCTTCTTCGTTTTCTACTTTTTCCTCTCTCGATTTTCTCTCACTCTAGAAACCTGCAACTTTGATTTCGAACTTCTTTTTATTCAACAATGGCATCCTCAAAGTCTTCCAAGTCTTCCCAGACCACCACACTCTCTCGGGAAACTCTTGCATTCCCCACATGCAATTAGATTGCTCGTCTTTCTGCTGATGTGGATCATCTAAAGTTCAATCAAGTGTCTCCCTTTATTCAGAAAACTCCACTCCAATATGCTCTCACGACTTCTACCAAGATGATCAAAATGCTTCTTGGTAGCTTTTGGCTCACCTGCAAGTACGACTCTAAACTCATCAAGTATCTGCTTCAATCCTTTCTTCTGTGGAACACCCCGACCTTACTTTTGGGGTCAAGGATGTTCGATCGATTCTTCGGATTCCAGAGTTTGAGGCTTACGCTACTTTTCCCACTGGTCGGGAACATGATGAGGTAGTTGCTACACTCAACTACGTTCACGAAGGAAAAACCAAAGGTTCTGGCACCTTTCTTCGCAAGAACATGGGTGTCATCTGGAACGTCTTCTTCTCTCACTTGATCTACTGGATTTCCCATAAGACTTCTGGGTGTAATCAATCACCGGATGTTATCAACAGGTTGGCACATGCCTTTATCTTTATGAGGCACATTGACTTTGCCCAAGTGATTTTTGATTCTCTCGTCACCGCCATTACGCCACCCCAGACTCACAACGTGGCCATACCAAGATTTCTATCTCTCCTTATAAATGAGAAGCTCTCTGGACAGCTCCGTGCCGATGCCAATCTGCCTGAGCCAAAGATGGTGTAAGACTTGCCTACATCACAAATCAGCAAGCAAACCATTTACAAACCGGTGAAGCCTACCGATGCCTCCATAACTACAGGTATGATTTCTTTTCTTACTTCTCCCAATCCGATTTGGGGTACTCTTTTCAAGAGTGGTACCAAAAGGCCTCCACTTTCTCAAAGTTCTTCCAAATCGGTGGTTCCCATTCTCCCCAAATCTACTCGAGCCAAATCGGTGGCTATTAAATTAAAAAAGGCCACCGGTAACGTCGCACTCGCTTCTCTGACTATGCCACTGAAACAACCTTCGGTGGCTACCCCAGTCATTTCTTCTCCCTCTTCTCAAAAGTGATGGGGCTCAAAATCCCCACCTAAGTCTCGATCTAAAAGACTTAGGAAACCTATGGCTGAACCACACTCACCTTCTACCGATTCTCAAAAATCGGAGGAAGTTGAAATTCCCCCTATTGGGCCACGGGGATTTGTTGACACCCATCCTACCTCCCTCAAATCTTCTCCAAAAGGTTTGGTTGTACAATCAGAGACCCCTGTTATTCCTTCTCCTCGATTTAAATTGAGAGACGAAGATGAGTTGGTTTCCTCTCCGGACCAACGACCCTCTTTCACATAGCACATCTTAACACTTGGGGTCACACCCGATGATATTGCACATATTGGTAGAAATACCGATGATCTTTTTAATCTGCTATTTTCAGATGTAGGGGAAGGTTTGCCATCACCTACTCATCAAGATCTGTCGGCAAGCCCACCTCCTACCGACAACATACCACCCTCACCGAAAATCTCCATATCCCCTTCTACCAAACCCTCACCGAAACCCTCAGCACAAACATCCCCATCTCCCAAACACTTACCCATACCCTCCCCAAAGAAATCCCCATCTCCCAAACACTCACCCTCTAGCTCGGATTCCTCTTTGGATGATTTTCATCCTGATTTTCTACCGAAGAGGCAATCCCCTTAAGCTCACGAAACTTTGCCTCGTGATCCCCCTTCTCTTACTACCGACAGGGCTGGCCCTTCGGCCTCTACATCTTCGGACCGACAATCGCCAATCTCTCTGCCTGCCGACATCCTTGACGACATTCTGGATACCAATCGGTAGGTTTGTATGCTTGGCACTCAGTATGAATTGTTACGCAAATCTCTGTGTGAGCCTGAGCTTCTGGTTTCTCTCGACAACAACAATGCTTCTCTCACTGAGCTCTTGAAACTCGTTAAGGAACAGAATACTGAGCTACTCTATGTTAGTACGGATTTCTATCGGTGCATGGATGCCATGGAGCATGACATACAGGGTCTTCGGGATCCTCTTTCAGCTGCTCTTGATGCGGTTCTTAAAGAGGTTATCAAATTTATTGATAACAATACCTATTTTACTCTATCTATGGCCGCTCTCAAGGGCGCATCCGATCCTCGGGATCAAGTGCTTATCATACTTCGGCAACAATCTTTGGATCAGACCTCTATAAATTCTCAGATTCTGGGTGCACTACAGAATATCAATAAACGTCTTGACTCAATTGCTGCCGACGTGGCTCAGTACTTTGCTGGGTCACTTGATATTGACATCACGGAGTCGGCCTTCACTCTTGATGACTGACGGACTCTCGATCGGATGGATCGACGTCTTGGTCGTTTGTCGGCTAAGGCTGGTATTTCTTCCCCGGCACGTACTGAGGGGGAGAAACCAACTGAGGGGGAGAAAATTACCCCTCAAATCATTATTGCTAGTAAGAGTCGGGGAGAAACCTCTGCTGCTGTACCTGGCGAAGCTGAAATGGCAAGAGATTTGGCATGTACCGAAAAGGAGGGCACCGATCACTATAAATTGGTCGAAGAATCCGAAGGGGAGCAAGTGCCTAAGAAAGACAGGGGAAAAAGGAAACTGACACCGGAGGAAGTAGCTGCCGAAGAAAAGCGTCTTAAAGATGCCAACATAAAGAAAGCTGCCGACGGTGGCGAAATTCATCTTCCTCCCCCGAAGATTACTTCTCCAGATCTGGGCTTATCTGAAGAAGAGATTAAGGCTGCACAAATAGCTCAAATGGAATGAGATAAAGATTCTGAGCTAGCCTTAAAGTTAGCTGAGGAAGAGGCTGAATTTAACAAATCTCTTGTCGATGCTATTGATGCCCAACTTAGTGCTCTAGAGTAATCGACTAAAAACAGTGAGGAAATCAAGACTATGGGTATTGATTGGTATCACAAAGTCCTCAACAACCGCCTAAGATTCTCCAAAATCATTGATGTAAAAATCATCAAACCTTCTTCCAGCTGGAAAATCAATTGATAGGCTGAACTTAATGGTTCGATTCGATGTATCTGAATGGATGGAGATCGGTACCTGCTTAGAGAATAGCAGAAATGCTCTCAAGCCTGTTATTGACAAATTTCTTGCTGATCTCTAAACTAAATTCAGGACCTACCAAAAAACTTACAAAATCATGCACACACCAGCCGAAGAAGAGCTAATCAAGAATTTAAAATCTGGTCTTCCTTATTCTAAACTGAAGTCAATATCCAAAAAGGAAGATGTGTTTGTACAGATGGCCAGGGTAGGAAAAGATGTGGATGTTTCCAACCTTGATCTTTCTCTTCCAACTCTGGCCCCTCATCCTTCTACTACTATTCTAAGTGAGGCGATCGAGGGAATCTTGTTAGACTAATATTGTATTCAAGATTAAAAGTGAGGGTCTATTTTATAATTGTTGTATAGTTTGAGGGTTTGGTTGTAAAGTCAACTCAAGTTGACTTAGTATATATAGTTTTGGTCTTTGTTAGATTTGTAGTTACGAAAAACATGCACGAATACACACATTAGATATTCAGAGTTGGTAAGAACTTGTATACACACACAGTGAACGTGAGATCTGTGGCACAATGTTAGATCTGTGATTATTCATGTGAAAGAATGACCTATGTGAAAAAGAACCCAAAAGAGTACGAACAAGGGTCAAAATGCATTATTCATGTTTTATCTCTTTAAATCTAAGTATGAGATGTCATCATCAAATAGGGGGAGATTGTAGGGTCATCTAAGATTTGAAGATGACCTCTCCTTTAGTTTGTGTCTGCTCTTCTGTAAATGATTGTACATCTTAGAAATAGTATGGTTCTTTGTAATAGCTTAGTTATGCCTAAACAAATCGGTGAGTCAAAGACCAACTGAATTCAACATGAAGCAAGTCTACTGCGGATTTAGATGAACTTCAAGAAGACTAAGCCATCTCTGCCGAAATCATATTCGGCAGACATCTCCTCTGCCGAATTTCTTTTTTCGGCATTCCACTGCCTCTCGTTTGGCAGAATAACTCCTTGCCAATCCATTCCTTTCGGTAACACCTTTTTATGTCCAACCCTCTTGATTTGACATGCTTCCTCATTCCCAATGATCTTCTGACAAAGGGAATGGAAGCTTCGTCTTCTTTAAAGATATTCACTTGAGTTCTGATCTGTTTGAGACATTATATTTTTTAAAAGATCTCAAAAAGATTTTGTACCAGGTATATTTTATTAAGATATTGAACCTTTATAATACAAAAGTTACCTTTTGTATTGTGATAAGTCACTTCAAATATCTTATAATTTATTGACAATATATCTCAACCACCCAAGCATTGAATGTCCCATGTCCTTTGCACTCATTGCATTGGATAGAATTTAAAGGGTGAAGATGGCTCCTTGCAACTCACACCTTCAGCTCAAGTTTTCTGAAGTGCAAAATTTCAGCAAGTTGTTAGCCAATATTTTCTGTCTAAGATTTTGTCTTTGTGATAAATAGTCTTCTTTATGTTAGATTGTAAAAGTAGTCTTTAGCTATTCTTTTCTGCAAGAATATTTATTTTCTTTGTGTAATTCTTGATATTCATAGTAATAAAGAATTAAAAATTACGTAAAATTTTGTGTATTGTATTCACCCCCCCCCCTTCTACAATACTTGTTTTGCTTATAAGGGATCAACAAGGCTCTAAACACGAGATAGATTTGCCCATGTGTTTGGCTATTATGTTGTCAACCTCGGTGTAATGGTTCCGACGTGCCGAACACTTACAAATAGGTAGAAAACAATCTTAAGCTGGTTGTACTTGTCAGTTCGTTCAAGTCACACAAGCAGGGTGATTGAGGTGCGTGCTTCACAAGTTTTTTAGTTTCTTCACACAACAATGATAGTACTGTACTCACCTCACTCTCATAAATGTCCTTACAAAATCCTAGCTTGACGTCGATGATCTGCCGAATCCGTTGTTGACTTCACCACGATTCCATGCACTTAGCCAGTTATATCCCTTTCAGGGTTTTGGTCATCGGCACAGGCATTCTTCGCGACTTTAGAGCTTAATTCTGAGTTGATAGTACTCAAACCGTCATTGTAGCTTTTCTTTGATCGAGCGTCCCATGTCATCTACATTTGATCGTCAAAAGCCTGATTGTTATCCCAGATAACAATGTTAATCAATAGATGACAATCGAATTCCAATTAAATCTCACTTTGAGTAATCACCAATCTCAATTACAAAATACGCTCACAATACACTTTCTCTCACTACACTGAAACTCTTATGATACTCTATGTTGTGTTCTACAAACACGCACACAACACCTATTTATACCAAAGACAGAAACACGCATACTACAACAAAAATAAAAACATGCAAACACTAAAAACTCTCACACAACTAGAAAACAGAAAATACAATGTTGACTTTCACTTTTATTACATTGACTTTGACTTTGATGCTTGAGAGTTGATTTCATCTTTGAATTTCAGACTTTAGTTGTTACACCCTAAAATCTGAAGATAGCAACTTATTAGAAATTTTCTAAATACATCAATAATTACTTTGACTACAGACACAATTTGAGAATTAACCTCAATACACACATTCATCCTATACATACCATCTATGAAAAGGACGGGTGTTACTAAACCCAATAACAATTACTATCTCCAACCTGCGGAAGACTTCACCAGCTACTTACTCTTGTATAAAGCTAAGGCTCAACTCCTCATAGCACTTGCTAGAACCGAACCCCCGACAGGAACCTGATACACATGCCGACAAATAAAAAGGTTAGGCTTAACGCCTATTGAGCTCAAGAGTTTTAACATGAATGAATATATCTTTAAAAGACAGGAAATCAGTTTTAAAGCAAAATCCATCAAAATATTATACTTCAAAATGGAAACGACACATTTTCCTATAATATATACTTTTAAAGACAATGCTCCCAAACACACATTTCTTATAAAGCGATGCAACCCGTAACTCACCCAAAATGGGGTCATAGTTCGATACTCCATTTGTGAAAATGTAAATAATAATTCATATCCCAAAACACCCAAAACACCCAAAACTAGGGTGGGACATAATACTCGACCCTTAAATAATGGAAAACAATCCATATAAATATGATACGCCATTAAAACATGGAACTGAAATTTAATACTCACGGGACCATAAAATGGAATGAATCCAAATATTAAAGCATGGACAATTAAATATCAAAAATACAGCGGGCCAACAACGGGGGATACCCGTATCCGTGGAGAGCGGAGGAACACAAAAGTATGCCACTCAACCAACGTTGATCGTATGACACTTCACGACACGAAAGCCCAAGTGCCCCTATTACCTCTTGACAAGTTCACCAAAAGAGACAGTTGACCTTGGTGGCCGTTACCAAGAACTCCACCTCAAAAGGGCCGGCACACCGGGGACTACAACTAAGGAAATTCCACGAATGGCCCAACACCCCAGGGACTACAACTAAGGAAATTCCCCAATGGACCGGCATACTAGGGACTACAACTACGGAAATTCCCCAAAAGCAGAGGTCACAGTACTCACCTCCCAGGCAGTACTATCCAGACTCAACCCTCCTAGTGCATCCTTGTCAAGTTTCGGTCATAAAACATGGGTCCCAAAGTCCAACCCCGTACCACCCAATTGACCATCAAATAAGACTGACTCATGTGCCTATGGATCCAATGCAACACAGTCTAAAGTTACACGACTACTCATGAATGACTAAAGCACTCGAGTCTGTAACTATCGATAATATGCAATAAAATGCATTAATATGTAAATCACAAATTGGACTCTACATCGAGACATTAAAAACAAATGTCCTCAAGACTCTTTTAAGCCAATACCGAGCTAAAATGCTCAAAATCCATTTAACCAACAATTACCGGTCCCCCAAATAATGAAATGTCTTTAAACAACGTTTACGAAGATACCTACCTCAAAGACTAGATTAACCCAAAATTAAACGCGTAATCGGACCAAAGGTTTTCCAAAGGGTTTATGAATGCAAATACACCAAAATGCATATAACATGAAATAGACTCCATTTGTACAAAATCGTCAAAGATTTATAACTAATGAAATAGACCTTACTTGTACAAAATCACCAAGAATACGTAATTCATGTTATATAGTTGTTGAAACGTTCAAACCCAATATAAACATTTTAAGAGGTTAACACAACCCAAGTTTACCAAATATGAAATCTTATCAAAATACTCACACCTTGACAAATAACCAAGTAAAACATATTTTACTTCTAAATACTCAAAACTTATCAGCAGTTAACCATTGCCTGTAAAATACCTTAAAATAAATATTTTGGCATGTACACCGTTTTCACAAATCAACTTGAACTCACCTTGCTAGATTTAGGCTAAATCTAGGTTTCACCCAACGAGCTCTTTTGAAGCCCACTTGAATCCTCAAGTCAAGGACTTCCAAAACCTCGATCCACACATACCAGACCGTTTAGAAACATTCGCCAAACATTATTTACTAAAATCCCCAACGAGATCAAAACCCTAGTTTCCCCAAAACCATCAAATCCGAGATTTGAGAAATCAAGCACTAAGAAACCATCAATGGAGCATTTAAAACATATTTCAAGAAACCTTACCACTATGGATGATGAGACTTTCCGAAGGCACCCATTCCAACTCTTCAACCCGAGCTCTAAAACGTTGAACATCATGAGGAACATGGAGATGGAGGTTTTGTGGTTCAAGATTCTACTAGCTAGATGATGAAGAATCATATGGTTCAAGGGGAAAAACCTTCAAAATACGTAAGGGTTCGTCATTTGGGGTTTGGGAGAGAAAAGGGAAGAAATTTACGGTTTGGGTTTGAGAGAAATGAGGCTAATGGCTGAAAAATCGGCTTTTAGCTCAACCAGTGCGTCACGCGGGTTATGCCGCGACCTCAAGTCGCGGCATTAGTCGCCCGTTTCCTCCAGAACTCACTTTCAGTGAGTTACACGGCTTATGTCGCGATCCCATGTCGTGCCACAACTCGCGACAGCCCAGATCTCGGTTTTCTCGCGTCTTCTCACCTGATTCGATTCTCGATGATTCCATAGCAAATCTCATCTGATTTCCCAACACCTCTACGTTCCAAAAGCCAATAGACTCCCTAACTATCACTAAAGGAAGTCTCCAAATTACAGGTGTTACAATCCTCCCAACCTTAGAAGAGATTTCGTCCTCGAAATCTGACACCGACTAAACACCCAACACCGCCTTCAACGAGATAGGTTGATTCTCTACCCAACAGGAGGGCTTCCACCATCCTTGCCTCATGCACGACCTGATTACAACTCAATTTCAAAATCCAGAAAATCTTGCCTAGGATGGGATGAATATTGAGTCCCTATCGACTACCTTAAATGATCATTACTATCTTCGGGGTAGTTTGTGACCTCAACTTCTCGACAACCAAATCACTTCGAATCCACACGATTCTGAACCCAAAGCCAAGAATCGTGAACGAACTCTCAAAATCCTTAATTTTCAACTGATCCAATCCTAATGCTAATAAAGCTGTCCTCCCAAGGCGCACTAATGCGTCCTTCAAGCAACTGGTTACCCCAGAGTTGGCTATCACTCAACTCCGATTCCAATCACAACCTTACAACATTCCCTTAATAGAACCTTTATCATCACAGGAATGCTTATACCCATCGGTACTTGCTCATCAACACCTAATCTTCTTTCAAATTTCCATCACCGAAAGGTCATTATTTCCCATGATCCAACCGGGATACTTCCGAACATTCCAATATCTTTTGACTTCAAGAAAACAATTCGACACCTAGCACTAAACGGTGACCTCGAAAACGTGGGCATTCCGCCCTAAACTTCATTCCAGACGGATGGTCGCACTAAGGATGACACCAAACAGGGTGCTAAAAATCCTAAGTCTTACATTTCTAACAAACGGACCACAAGAATTTTCCTTGATCGCGAAGCCCACAAGGACGGTACACCATCACATAAACTATGATGTCACACCGAAGAGCAGTCCACCAAAACGAACCCAATCTAATCGCAGATAATCACCTAAGACCTTAACCCGCATGATTACCGAAGTATAAAATCATTCCTTAATTAACTAGGAAGACTTAAATATACTATTTCCAATAATACAAACGCGCACAGATTCGAAAACCCAAGTCCAAAATTCAAGACTGACCGCAAGTCAGATCATCCAACGTTTCAACTCCTAAGGACTCCCTTAGTCCCTAATTACAACTCCTTTAACGACAGGGGTTTAAATCTAAAGGCCTAATGAATTCAAGGTTTTTCAACCAGTAAGCCAATTTGCAATTTATAAAACTTTCAAATACATAAGCTTTTTAACACTTAAACGTGCGGTGAAACTACACTACCGATCATTCGATAGGTTTCAAAATTGATTATCAACACAGCGCAGATGAAACGATTTCCAAAACTCATTTGTTCAGTACTTAAGTTAATAAGAACAATAATAAAGCATGCACAACAATTTACCCATAATTGTGAAAATAGGTTCCTGCACCACCACATGTGCAACAAATGTTTGTACAACTCCAAATGAAAGATTCACAAATTAACTTTAAACTTCTGACTCTTTAACCCAGAAGACATGGTGGCATAAAATCATCAACAACCCCTTACGCACCAGTTTATTTCCCCAAAGCCAGGTAAAATGATGGGAATGCAAATAAAATCTCAAATTGAGTTTAAAGCTTTAAGTCGAATAGGTAAACACATCTGACCCACACAGAAACTCCAACGACAAGGATGCCACTAACTCGTTAAATGCATTGCCGAAATTTCTAACAGTAAAAGTTGATGATTGAAATATGATCAGAACAAAAGTCCTATTTTAAAATAACGTAAATCGTTTATATAATTACTCACACCAAAGTTATAAGTAAATCCAAATGCAAATAGTATGCGATGATTGACATTTGCATAAAGCCCAAAGATAATTCACATGATAATGAAATTCCTAAAACAACATGTGGGATGACCTCGAATAACAATATTCATAAAATAACGCACACCATGATGCACAAGTACATGATCCCAAAATTATTTACGCGACGCAAAATGACGTAAGATGAGACACCATAAACTCAACTGAATTTTCGCAAAACTTATTAATGCTAAAATCAAGTGGTGTCAAAATTTTCATTTCTCAACAAAGTGTGCAAGACGACAATAGGTCTGAAATATTAAACTTCTAAGAGTTTCCTCTTTTTACTGCAATGAAAGGCAAAGTGACACTTTTCAACAAAATTTACATTAGACACGACGCTGAATAAACAAGTTCATGCGAAGCAAAAGAAAAACACATGCATTAAAAAAGACATCGCAAAATGATACACCATGAAATTTAGCAAACTCGCACAAACTAAAATTCTCAAGAATTTCCGACTCAAAACATGGGATTAACTTTTCCTTTAAAACCATTGACATACGTGGAGGTGATCCAATGTCTAGGTTAAAATCTCATAGTTACTTGCCCAATACCCAAATGACATTAAAACATGGACATTAAAATATCCGGAAATAACATTAAACGCAAGGCGTGAATAAAGAGAATTTTGATAACAATTTGCAATCATGTGCAACAAAACAATATCATGCATGCTTAAACTCACAGTTTAAAATCTGATGAGTGCTAGATCCGTTGACAAGACTTTATAATGCAAAACACTTTATGCTTAGCGAACATGAGAAACAATTTATGCAAACTCATTTTAGAAAGTAAATTTAGTGCATGAATTTGATCGACACTCACATCTTTGGATTACGCTTCTCAATAACTCGACAAACTATGGTCATCCGGATGCATCAACATCTTAGAGCAACAATCTCATTACTTTGGTTGGCTTACGATTTCCCCTTGAAATAGAAACGGTATAACGAACTTATAGTCTTAATTCAACCAATAAATCTGATTCAAGATGATCAACTCAATGCGTTCATCGCAGTTAGCTACCACCCCAAAGTGACATTGCTATAAACATCAATCCTCCCTTAGCTTACTTGCTTAGAAACTTTCTCACTACCCCAACGGTCATCATACTAATGTAGTTCAAGTATACACATGTAGCATGTAGTTTCACCATAACACTAGCCAAGTGCCATTATGAACGTACCGAACATGATCATCCTTGCGACTCTCGACAAGTTTCCCGTTTCTAGCGACTTGCTCAACCTCAAAATATCGTATCTTAAGGTACCTAATGTGCAACTTCACTTACAATCACTTATAAGAACGCTAGTTTGAGTCTAGGAATCCAAAATCAATACCTAGTTCTCTCAAACTTAAGCTCTGATACCAACTTGTAACACCCTAAAATCTGAAGATAGCAACTTATTAAAAATTTTCTAAATACATCAATAATTACGTTGACTACAGGCACAATTTGAGAATTAACCTCAATACATACATTTATCTTATACATACCATCTATGAAAATGACGGGTGTTACTAAACCCAATAACAATTACTATCTTCAACCTGCGGAAGACTTCACCAGCTACTTACTCTTGTATAAAGCTAAGGCTCAACTCCTCATAGCACTTGCTAGAACCGAACCCCCGACAGGAACCTGATGCACATGCCGACAAATAAAAAGGTTAGGCTTAACGCCTAGTGAGCTTAAGAGTTTTAACATGAATGAATATATCTTTAAAAGACAGGAAATCAGTTTTAAAGCAAAATCCTTCAAAATATTATAATTCAAAATGGAAACGACACATTTTCCCAAAATATACACTTTTAAAGACAATGCTCCCAAAGACACATTTCTTATAAAGCGATGCAACCCGTAACTCACCCAAAACGGGGTCATAGTTCGATACTCAATTTGTGAAAATGTAAATAATACTTCATATCCCAAAACACCCAAAACTCGGGTGGGACATAATACTCGACCCTTAAATAATGGAAAACAATCCATATAAATATGATACGCCATTAAAACATAGAACTGAAACTTAATGCTCACGCGACCATAAAATGGAATGAATCCAAATATTAAAGCATGGACAATGAAATATCCAAAATACAACGGGCCGACAACGGGGGGTACCCGTATCCGTGGAGAGCGGAGGAACACAAAAGTATGTCACTCAATCAACGTTGATCGTATGACACTTCACGACACGAAATCCCAAGTGCCCCTACGACCTTTTGAGAAGTTCACCAAAAGAGACAGTCGACCTTGGTGGCCGTTACAAAGAACTCCACCTAAAAAGGGTCAGCACACCGGGGACTACAACTAAGGAAATTCCCCGAAAGGGCCGACACCCCGGGGACTACAACTAAGGAAATTCCTTAACGGCCCGTCATACTAGGGACTACAACTACGGAAATTCCCCAAAAGCGGAGGTCACAGTACTCACCTCGCAGGCAGTACTATCTAGAATCAACCCTCCTAGTGCCTCCTTGTCAAGTTTCGGTCATAAAACATGGGTCCCCAAGTCCAACCCCGTAACCAACCAATTGACCATCAAATAAGACTGACTCACGTGCCTATAGATCCAATGCAACACAGTCTAAAGTTACACGACTACTCATGAATGACTAAAGCACTGGAGTCTGTAACTATCGATAATATGCAATAAAATGCATTAAGATGTAAATCACAAATTGGACACTACATCGAGCCATTAAAACCGGACAAATGTCCTCAAGATTTTTTTAAGCCAATACCGAGCTAAAATGCTCAAAATCCATTTGACCGACAATTACCGGCCCCCCAAATAACGAAATGTCTTTAAACAACGTTTACGAAGACACATACCTCAAAGACGAGATTAACCCAGAACTCAACGCGTAATGGGACCAAAGGTTTTCCAAAGGTTTTATGAATGCAAATACACCAAAATGTATATAACATGAAATAGACACCATTTGTACAAAATCGTCAAAGATGTATAACTCATGAAATAGACTTTACTTGTACAAAATCACCAAGAATACGTAATTTATGTTATATAGTTGTTGAAACGTTCAAACCCAATATAAACATTTTAAGAGGTTAACACAACCCAAGTTTACCAAATATGAAATCTTATCAAAATACTCACACCTTGACAAATAACCAAGTAAAACATATTTTACTTCTAAATACTCAAAACTTATCAACAGTTAACCATTTCCTGTAAAACACTTTAAAATAAACATTTAGCATGTAAACCATTTTCACAAATAAACTTGAACTCACCTTGCTAGATTTAGGCTAAATCTAGGTTTCACCCAACGAGCTCTTTTGAAGGACACTTGAATCCTCAAGCCAAGGACTTCCAAAATCTAGATCCACACATACCAAACCGTTTAGAAACATTCCCCAAACATTATTTACTAAAATCCCCAACGAGATCAAAACCCTAGTTTCCCTAAAACCATCAAATCCGAGATTTGAGAAATCAAACACTAAGAAACCATCAATGGAGCATTTATAACTTATTTCAAGAAATCTTACCACTATGGATGATGAGACTTTCCGATGGCACCCATTCCAACTCTTCAACCCGACCTCTCAAGCGTTGAACTTGATGAGGAAGATGGAGATAGAGGTTTTGTGGTTCAAGATTCTACTAGCTAGATGATGAAGAATCTTATGGTTCAAGGGGAAAACCCTTCAAAATACGTAAGGGTTCGTCATTTCGGGTTTGGGAGAGAAAAATGAAGAAATTTAGGGTTTGGGTTTGAGAGAAAT
Source organism: Arctium minus (assembly GCA_954870635.1). Taxonomy (NCBI): domain Eukaryota; kingdom Viridiplantae; phylum Streptophyta; class Magnoliopsida; order Asterales; family Asteraceae; genus Arctium; species Arctium minus. Next base: position 111,806,358 of record OX941080.1, on the reverse strand, counting down.
GAGTGTAATGGCTAGAAAATCGGCTTTTAGCTCAACCAGTGCGTCACGCGGGTTATGCCGCGACCACAAGTTGCGGCATAAGTCGCCCGTTTCCTCCAAAACTCACTTCTAGTGAGTTACGCGGCTTGTTCCGCGATCCTAAGTCGCGCCACAACTCGCGGCAATCCAAATCTCGGTTTTCTCGCGTCTTCTCACCTAATTCGATCCTCGATGATTCCATAGCAAATCTCATCTGATTTCCCAAAACCTTTACATTCCAAAAGACAAAAGACTCCCGAACTATCACTAAAGGAAGTCTCCAAATTACGTGTGTTACATCAGTCTTCTATGATATTGTATCCAACATATTTATGCTTTAACAATCTCCTCATTTGGATTCAAGATCATCTTTAAAAGATTTTGCAGAACAAACTTTCTCTTTAAGTTCAGTAAGAATAATCTCCCATTTTTATCAACTTTAGTAATCTTCACAATCTTCAGTATTCTTTCCAAAATCTTTCTTCAATCAAAATAACAATCTTCCCAAAGACGGTAGTGTTAAGTCTAAATATTGTATCCAGAAAGTCAAAGTTACAAAGTCAACATTGTCTATATTTTAGGAAAGTCAAAGTTGTATTTGTATTACTTAGTTGTTAAGTCTTCTTTTAGTTTGTGGTATAAATAGGTTTGGCTTTCATAATCTTGTAACGATGCTAGAGATCTATTCACATATTGTATGTGTGAGATTTGTGATTAATGCAAGATCTACTTTCTCTCTCTAATTCTTGATCTTAATTGATATATTTTGAGTAATTGGCTTGATGTAATTGGGATTTTATGTTTAACAATTGGTATTAGAGTTGAACCAAACTTTTTAGAAATGATTTGATCATGATTTGAATTGAAATCTGAAGTATTTTGGATCGAAAATCAATATTTTCGAAAATTTTCAAGAAAACGAGTATTGGTACTGTTCATCTGAATTTTGTGTGTAAAATTGTTTTTAGTGCAAGAAAATGGAATCATTGATTTTGATTTATGTTGGTGATTGATTCTTGTTTTGATTTCATATCGTAATTCGTTCATTTTCAATGTCAATTTTCGATTTTTGAATTTTCTTGAAATAACGACTTCGAACTCTGTTCTTGTTCGAATTCATGTGAATTGTTGTTTTAATCGAAAATTGATTGTATTCGTGTGTTTAGTACTGTTTATGGTTGTTACTTATAAGTTTTTGAGTTCAAATTTGCAGGTTTGAATTGATTTGAGAAAGAATCAGTCAAGAACTAGATTTGCGCAAGTTCATCTGGTTTGCGCAAGAATCATCGAGTGCCATCTACGTTATTACGAAAAGTCCAGTTTGCGTATTCCACGGGTTCCGAAAAGTGTACTTTGGGAAATACATTGATCAAGAGAGTTGCACTTTGCGTATTGTACTCTTCACGAAAAGCTACTTTCCGTTTCAAGGCAAATACGCAAAGTCACATTTGCGCATCCTTCGGCGTACGCAAAGATCACTTTCCGCATCAAGGCTAACACGCAAAGTACACTTTGCGCATCAAGGCTTCTACGCAAACTTACTTTGCGCAACACGCTTATCCCGAGAACCTTACTTTGCGCAACTCTCTGCTTAAGAGAACCTGTCTTTGCGCATCACGTTGATTCCGAAAAGCTTGGTTTGCGTAACTCATTACTTATGCAAAACTCAATCTTGCGCAAACAGTGTCATTTCCATACTTAGTCAAACTTTTCAAAACTGTAATATGTCCTTTAAATGTGAAAATTTTTTCTTAGCGGGACCCCCGTGCTAAGTCTGCGGAGGGGGAAAAAAGTTCTTTTTGTGCAATATTTCAATTCTATCTGATTTTTGATTTTCTGATATATTGTTTGGGAATGATAATTTTTTTTATCAAGCTGTTTCTCATTCAAAGTTTTCTGAGAGAGAGAAAATTTTAGATTGTTCGTCTTTTGTTTTTGAATTCATTTCAACTCACGATAATTTTGTCAAATTCTTTTTGAAACAGGATGAGTTCACCAATTTTGCTCAGAGGAAGATTCGAGCAGTGGAAAGCTGATTTTTTCAAATTTGTAGATACACATGAGCTGAGTTGTTATATCAGATTGTCGTTGACTGAAGGAGAGATGAAACCTCTTACTCCAACAGAAGATTGTACTGAGGATTGGGAGAAAAGAAAGAAAGCTGATATTTTAGCCTGAACTTTTGTGTTTAACAGTATTCGTCATGATATTAATGGTCACATAAAAACCTATCAGTTGACAGGAAAAGATTTATACAAGTCAGCAGGAAAGGAGATATTGGACTATCTTGAATGGACGATGTTAGGGCCAACGGTTTTGTCAAATCTAAAAGGAAAGATTTCTGAGTTGGAAGCTAAAATTCAGTAGACAGTCTCTGTTGAGAGCAATGAGCAGAAAGTTAAGAAATTGGAATCTGAGAACTCTGAGCTTAGAAAGAATTTATCTGATTTTGAAAAACAGCTTGCTGAAAATAAAGATATTTTTGAAAATGAAAAGAAAGTTTTTTCAAAGAAGTTCTCAGATTTCTCTAAAAAGTGTTTTGAAGAGAAGAAGTCAGTAGAGCTTAAATGCTTAAAACTTTCTCAACAAGTGTCTGATAAAGAAAAGAAGGCCATATAACAGAAGAATGTGGGATTCTTTAAAGAATTATCCGTCCAGAGAAATGAGTCAGAGAAAGGATTTGAAGAAGAACGTTCAATCTTTGAAACTGAAATCAAAAGACTGACTTCAAAATTATCTGAACTATCTGCTAATGCGCTGAAAGAACAAAAGACGAAGTCTGATTTCTCGAAGAAGATTGACCAACTTGTGAAACAAAGAGACATCTTTGCATCAAAGATCAAAGAGCTTGAAAAGTATGTTTCAAGTTCTACTCAGAAATCTGTCTCTTCACAAAGGTCAGTTAAATATTTTGATCAGATTCGTCGATCTAATATTTTCTTTGATGAATTTTTAGATGGTTCAGATACATATCCGAGAAGAAGAAGTTTCAAGAAAGAGAAAATGATCTGGAAAAAGAAATCAGTCAAGGATGACAAGGAAAATGAGTTGAAAGGGAAGACATCATATGTACATATTCACAAAGCCAAGAAGAACAAAGCTCTTAAAGGTAAACCTGACCATATCTACTCGAGAGATCAATTACTCAGGTTTTCAGGTAATAAATATTATTGTTCTTACTGCTGTACACATGATCATATTCACAAAATGAGTGATCATTTCTGGTATGGTTCTTACTCGGTTTCCCCCACACGAACTGCAACTAACATTTCTGGACCCAAATACCAGTGGGTACCAAAGCCGAAAACTAATTCTGTGTTGCAGGAACCTCAAGTCAAGGGGGAGTAAGAGAACAAAGGCTTTTGAACCCAGCAGTTCAAAACCCGAACTTCAAAGTTGAAAGACTATGGCTTCTAAGTACACAGCTTAGGACCCGTTATTCAACGGAGTTTGACTTCTAAACACAAACAGTTTAGGACTCGAACCTCAGCGATCAAAATACCTTACTCCTATTTTTGCATCCGATGGATTTGATGGTCTACATCCCAAGAGAATTGATCTGATCTCTATCCTATACTGTTTCACTGATAGATTTCTCTGATATGATGGTCTACAATTCAAAAGGGAGTGTCTGATCTCTATCCTATTTTAACTAATATATCTCAGATGCTTAATTTAAGGGGGTGTAAAGGTAATGACTTCTGATTAATTCAGATCAGAACTCATACTATAAACCGTTTTACTGCTTTCTTTTATTTTTCTTTTAATAAATGTTCTGAATAAAGTGGCTTCAGATCACATGACAGATCAGGACCCGTTTTTCAACGATCAAAGAAGGATATTTTTCTAATATCCAGGGGAAGCTTAAAAGATATAAATCATTTAATCATGATTTGAGAAAGAGCTGAAAAGGTAAATATCTTCTGATCCAAGATCTCTGATTGTATGAAAGAAGAACAACTTTCGAACATGAAAAACAGTTTCTTAAATGTTCAAACCACTTATTATTCTCAAAAGATTTTATGAATTTAGAAGTGTGCTTTTAAAATGTTTTTCAAAATTTTGAGCTTAATGTTTAACTGACCGTGTGTTTCCAAAGATCAATACTTGTGTATTATCTTGTCCATATACTGTCAAGTATTCACACACACCGGTTCAGTATTTCATTTGAATTTGTTATTACCATGTCTCTAAACGAACCAATTTTTCGATGGTAATACCCCGTTTGCTTTCAAAGTTGTTGAGCATCATTCATCTTTTCATATTTGTGCTTTCATTGATAAATTGTTTATATTCGTTCATATAAACAAATTTCCAATTTTTTTTGATACCCTAACCATTTCATTTGATCTGATCTTAATCATTGTCAGATTCTCAAAACATTTCTATTCTTTCTTGATTATTCATTCATATAAAGTTTTGAGAAATCTTAAATGTTTAAATCTGCTCAAATTTCATTTCTGATTTTTGATGAGCATACCTACACTGACATATGATTTCTTGTGCTTTACATATCAAGAAAATCATTGACCAACATGTACTTTTAGGAATATGGGATTCAGTGTGAGTGCTTAATAGATCTTCCATGGATTCACGATAACCAGTGTTTCCTACCCAGGAAGAAATCCTTTGAGTGATTGAGGGGAGAGGGGTCTAAAAGAATTGAGTGTGGGAGTGAATTGAGGTAAAATGGAAATGAGAGATTGTTTAGATGTGAGCTTATATGTTTAAAAGAAAGAGGGTGTGAGAACAGAGTTAAAAGAATATCAGAACTCTGCACCAAACATCTTTCTGAGCCGGGCAGCCACATTACTGATTGGTTCACATTTCTTTGGTGACCATCATTGAAATAGGCAGATAGCCCATGCCATCTCTTGCATACAACCCCACCATCTACTCATTCTTTTCTTAAAAAGAGAATGTTTCACATTTTCTGGGGAAGCATCACATAATCTATTGCTTCTTCTCTTGGAAGATACTGATATTGAAAAAGAAGGAAAGTTGCCCCACCTTCAACCCTTTCTCATGCACATTGAATCCATGTACAAACATTGTTGTCTCAGTGATTTACATACTTCGAGCCTTATGAAACACAATCATTGTGCTAATTCTTTCAAGCACGAGCACACAGAGAATTTGTTTTTCTGTCAGAACATTCATAGAATTACCTTGTGTTTTTCAATGATTGAATGGAAGTCCTGGGGAGTCAACATCAAACCAACTCCTTATATTGTACATTCGTTGTACACAGTAACTTTGTGTTACTGACAGGCATTCCTAACTATTTCATTTGATGATTCAGGGTTACCACTGTTAAGTATGTCTGAATTTGAAAAGATTCGGATATATATCTTTCATGAATTGACGACTCTCAGATCAAAGCGCGCCGATTGTCAAAGGGGAGATTGTTTTTTGTTCACAAAGGAAGAAATCAAAGATTGAACTGAAATTGATGATGTTTTGATGATCATGATGCTCACATCATCAAAAAGGGGGAGAATTATAAAGATTTAATTTCAAAGTTTATGTTCAAAGTTCAAGTCAGAAATTCAAAATGCTTCCGCTGATTTAAAGTGAAAAGATTCTGAAAAGAAAATTCAAAGATTCAAGAAGGTTTGTTCTTCCAAAGATGGTTATGAGATCTGAGTGATGAAGATACAAAGTTGTTTCAAAAGAATTTTCAGAGATAAAGTTGTCAAAGTTTAAACTCAAAGTTTCAAGTTTTCTGATCCGTGTTCAAGGCATGTTGACTTTCAAAGCTTCAAAGGGAAAAAGACTTTTCAAGATTCTTCAAAAGGCTGAAAGAGTAAAGACTGTGAAAGCTTCAAAGTTCAAAGTTAAAGAGACAAAAGCTGAAGAATCAAGTGCTGAAGACTAGTGTCAAATTTTTATTAAATCTTGAATACAAAGGGGGAGATTGTTAATTCTAAATATTGTATCCAAGATTTAATTAGGAAGTCAAAGTTACAAAGTCAACATTGTCTATATTTTAGGAAAGTCAAAGTTGTATTTGTATTACTTAGTTGTTAAGTCTTCTTTTAGTTTGTGGTATTAATAGGTTTGGCTTTCATAATCTTGTAACAATGCTAGAGATCTATTCACGTATTGTATGTGTGAGATTTGTGACTAATGCAAGATCTACTTTCTCTCTCTAGTTTCTCTCTCTAATTCTTGATCTTAATTGATATATTTTGAGTAATTGGCTTGGTGTAATTGAGATTTTATGTTTAACAGGGAGATATGCTTTTCAACAGTCTTCCCAAGGTTATCCTCAAACCTCTTTTAGTCTTCAGAAAGAAATTATCTTCAGAATTTGTTTAGATTGCTTCAGCAAATAATCTTCAAAGAAAATTTCAGTAAAATTCATCACATCTTCAAAAAACTTTGAATTTGCACTTTTGAACTTTCAATATTTGTCAAACATTGAACAAATAAATCTTGAACACACACATTTCTTGATCTTCTTCCCATTTAACATAACTGAAACCAAACATTTATTGATTCTGTCTCCCCACAACTAAAATTATCTTCATTGTTTCAACCAACATTTCTTAATTTCTTCTCCCCCTTTTTGATGATTAGAGCATAGTGATCATCAAAACTTTCCACAAGAAATGTCATTATTAATTATGACCGCTGATCTTTTGAACTCAAGAGCCTCTGATTCACCGTTAATCCATAAAGATATTTATCTAGATCTTTACTAATCCAGAAAAATTAGAGTGTAACACGTGAATCAACACATGAATCAGTTAATATGCCTGTTAGTAACACGAAGTCACAGTGTGTAACGAATACACATTGGAAAGGAGCTTTTTGATGTTCACTCCCCTAGGGCTTCCATTCAATCATCAAAACATCACAAAGATATTTCTATGAACGTTATGATAAGAAAATAAATTCCTTGTGTGTTCGTGCAATTGTTAGAAAGAATTAAGCACATGATGATTGCTTATATAAGGCTCAAAATTATGTAAACCACTGAGACAACAGTAGTATAACACAGACTCAATTGTGCATGATCGAAGAGCGAAGGTGGGACAGACTTCCTTCTTTTTCAATATCCAGATTTTCCAAATGAAAATCAGATAGATTATGTGTTGCGTCCCCGGAAAATATGAAACACTTTCCTTTTAAGAAAAAAATGAGTGGCTGGTGGGGTTTTGATCAAGAGTTGGCATGGGCTAGTTACCCGTTTCAATAATGTTCACGAAAATTGTGAAACACTAGTAATGTGGTTGCCCGACTCAGAAAAAGTTGGTGCAGAGTGTAATATTTTTTTACTCTGATCTCTCACCCACTTTCTTTTTAGTCATTGAGCTCACTTCTAACCACACTCTCATTTACATTTTACCTCTTCACACAACCCACACTCATTTCTTTTTTGATTCCTCACACTCGATCACTAAAGATTAACTTCTTGGGTAGGAAACACTGGTTAACGTGAATCCATAGAATTTTCAATTAAGTCCTTACACAATGAACCCATGTAGTCCTAAAAGAACATGTTGCTCAAAAAGTTTATCTTGGCAATGAAGCACAAAATATGAAATACAAGTCAGATATATGTATGTTCACTGATATAATCATGAAAATTTGAGCATTTTAAACATTGAAGACTTTTCAAACAAGATAATGAAATGAATACAAGAAACTTGTTTGAAAACCTGACATTGTATGAAAAAGATCAAATATGAAATAATATATCGATTAAAGCTTTGGTCAACAAAAATGGATATTTTCTATATGAATAAAAAATATAGACATTCTTGGAAGAACGTTTTAGAAATGAAATCACGCTCAAACATTGTGTTGGATCAAATAATTGTATTCAAGATTAAAGGGTCTAAACTGTAATTGTTTGATAGTTATAGTTAAAGGGTTTAAAGTGTAATAAGCTAATAGTTATTAAGCTATTGGGCCTCAAGCCCGTTTAGTATTTAGCTAAGCCCATTAGGCATTAGGCCTAGGTATTTAATGTTTTAGTTAGTAGGTTTTTAGGGTTAATCCTCTCATTAGTATCATTATCATAATTATTGTTTAGAGAGAGGTAGCAAGTTTTCTCTGTATTCAAAGGGTATCAAGAACACTCAAGGTTTCATTGTTTATTCAAGGGATTGGTATGTTACTCTGATTTATATATCTCTTGATTATTATTGTGTTGCTTGATGACTTGATTGATTATTTACCAACTAGATTAAACTGGGATAACAATTGGTATCAGAGCCTAAAAGAATCAAATTTTTTTTGAGATTACTATTCATCGAAAAATCACTGTTCATCGAAAATCACTATTCATCGAAAGTTACTGTTCATCTGATTTCATGAATTATTGTGTTTATTGGTTTAAAGTTGATCTGATTAGTTGAGGTTCATGCTTCTGAATGCTATCTGATTGATTAATCGCATTATAGATCATCAAGTGATTGAATTTATTGATTTTGTGTTTTCTGGGTTTGCATGAATATCGATACTGTGCTCTTAAAATTGAGGTTGGAAAGTTGAATTTAATCTTTAACTTTGATTATGTGGTGATCGATGCATGCTAGTGGATACCAAAGTCTGATTTCTGAATTTCATTTTGTGCTCTCGACTTGTTTTTCTGGGTTAATTTTCTGGGTTCATCATCGTTCTGGGTAGACTAAGAACGTCCCGGTCTAACGCATAATATCGGTCAAATCAGGACACCAGTCAAATAGTCCGATCGCCCGGTATACTCACAGACCACCTCGGTCGATACCTTGTCCGGTCGAATCAATACCGATCGAATCAATACCGGTCGAAGTGGTTTACCGGTCTTACAACCTCCCGGTCGAAGATTTTTATCGGTCGAATATTTTTATTGGTCTTCTCCAATACCGGTCATTACAAGCTCCCGGTCGAAAGTCTTACCGGTTGAAGCAACTTCCCGGTCGAACCCGATACCGGGGGACAAAGTCTGCGAAGGGGGACAAAGTTCTGTTCGAGATCAACATTTTCTTATTGTTCAATATTATTTGAAGCTTTATACTGATTGAAAGGACTGCATTTAATTATTTTCGGGAATTTATTTTTCTGAAAATTTTTGAGTGTGGTTTTCATTTTGATTCTAACGATCTCATCTAGTTGGTTGTCTTGGTACAGATAAGTTTAATTACTAACAAGTGGTACAACTAAGATGTCGAATCAACTTCTCTCAATGGGTTCTCAAGTCAAACCTCCTGTCCTCATGGCTAATGAGTATCAGCAATGGAAGATCAGAATGATCCAGTTTCTGAATCACAAGAACAGAGACTTCATGAAAGCAATCATTGAAGGTCCACAAACTCCAATGATCACAGTAAAGGGTCAACCTGCTACAGATTCCTCTCCAGAAATCCTTGACAGAGAGATTCCTAAACCTTATCAGTTCTTCAATGAAAAGCAGAAAGAACAGTATAAGACAGAAGAAGAGGCTCTAATCTATCTGACAATGGCAATTCCAAATGACATCTACAATCGTGTCGACAGTCAGAGCACTGCTAAAGGCATCTGGGATGAACTAGGAAGGCAGTTTGAAGGAAGTGAAGCCTCCATACAAGCTAAGCAGAATCTATGCATAAATGCATACGAGGGATTTCATGCAAAAGAAGGAGAGTTGCTATTAGATACCTACAACAGATATAACATCATCCTCAATGACTTGCGGAGGAACAATATCTCTAAATCTGCTTCTGAGATGAATTACAAGTTCATCAAGAATCTGAATCCAGAATGGAAGAACTTTGCTATCAACCTCCAGATGTCTAAGAATATGGCTCGAGAAAATGTCACTGATATCTTCTCTACTCTTGCTCAACATGAGGATGAGGTGAGATCAATTAATAATGAGTTTAATCATCTGAAGGATTCTGTGGCTCTCATAGCCGGCAAAGGTTCTGTATCCTCTGCAAGGTCGAAGAAAAAGGTGTCTAAAGCTCTAGTTACCGAAGTTACTGACACTGACTCTGATTCGAGCGATGAAGAACTGGAAGTTGATTCAAATCCTGATATTCAAAAGTTCTCTGAAGACTTGGATCTCATTACGCGACAATTCAAGAAGAGCTTTGGCAAGAAAAGATTCTACTCAAAGCCAAAGTATGATGGATACAATAAAGAAAAGTCTGAGATGCGATACAAGCCGAGGCATGGAAAGAGAGAGGAAGGACGAGAAGACAGAAAGGAAGAAAGAAGAGAAGGAAAGAGAGAGGAGAAGCGAGAAGAACGAAAGGATGAACGAGGAAGATGCTACAACTGTGGCAAATTTGGGCATTTCTCGAGGGACTGCAAGTTCAAGAAGGTAAAGAACTCAGAGTACTACGCAAGAAAGTCACTTATTGCCAAGAAAGTTGAAGAAGGAAAAGTGCTAATGGCTGAAGAAGAGAACTGGCTGTATCAAAGTTCCGATGACGAGGAGCAAGCTCACTTCACCCAAGTCTCTTATATGGCAAAGCTGGAAGGTGACGATGAAGACTCTGAGACACAATCCGAAGATGCAAACTCTGAGGTAGGTGACAATTCTGAGCTTATTGAATCCTTAATGGCCCAAATACATGGTATGAAAGATGAATTTGCTTTACTGAAAGGCAAACTTAGCTCTGCACATCAATCTGCATTAAGCTTTCGTGATGAAAATGCTATTTTAAAAGTTGTTGTGGAAGAAAAAGAAAAGGAAAAAGACGATTTAAAAGCTGAAAAAGCATCTTTAAAAGAAAAAATATCTGGTTTAGAAACAGATCTTGTGAATCTTAATGCTGAAAAGGGTGATTTGAGGTTCGAAAAATATTTTGAGAAAAAATATCTGGTTTGTTATAAAGAAAGAAATGAAGCTTACACCAAAATCAAGCAACTGGAGGACATTAATATGAAACAAGGTCAGACTGAGCAAACATTAAATCTGTTGACCAATAAACTCCAAGACGAAAGGTTTTATAAACTAAAACTAGGTTTGGGTGTGCCAACTAATGAAATTTTGAAAAAGGCACCGGAGCATCTATATAATTTTGATAAATTCGGCTCCGCAATCAGACCCATTCCTGACATTCGTGCAACTTTTATTGAAGCAAGTACTCCTAAACCTTCTAAAGAGACCAAAGGTCGAGAAGAAATGGGAAAGAACAAGTCTGGTGACACTGATTCTCAAAATCTTTTTAAATCAGTTGGTTTTACATATGGTGATTTGAATAAAAGCTATGAGACTCGAAAGATCGAATTTACTGAATTTGAATAACTATTTACCACACCTTCCAAAGAATCAGTAAGCACCAACACAGTTCAACCTGAGACTTCATGCAAATATGATGAGTATCAATCGGATGTTGATCCATCTACTATACCATTAGTCTCAAATCCCATTGCTTCTAAACCTTTACTTGTTGAAGAGATTGAAGAAGAAACTGCTATCACGAATGAATCTTGTGTTCAAAATGATAAAACGGAGTTTATTGAGTCCATGACAGAAGAATTATTTTCTGAAATGATGAATGCTTCAGACTCTGATTCTGTTTCTATTCCAAAGGAGTCAAATTATGTGAATGATAACACATCTGAATTGATGAAGCAAATTGATATGTTGCAACAGTCTCTTGATGAGGTTGAAGATGAAAACTTTGATCTCAAACATAAACTTGAAAAGTCTTTAAAAGTAAATCAAGAGCTTTGCACTGAGATCAATGATTTGAAAATTACTTTGTTTAAAAATGCTTCAAATGATAAACAGATGTTCAATGATCCAAGCTGGAAGGTAAGAACCAATCCAGAATTTGATGCTCCTACAAAACCTTCAGTTGTTTACTCTGATTGTCCTGAATATCCACCGAGTATTTTTGAAAAGGGCGAGACTTCAAAGAGCACTAGAAAAGAACCACCTTCTAAGTTAGAGACTAACAAGGTTCCTGTTTCTGTTTCAGATATAAAAGGAAATGGAGTTGGGAGGAGTAAAAAGAATAAAGACAATAGTTTGAATAAGAATGATAGGCTATATAGTGAACCTTTTATTCCAAATAGTTGTACTTCTGACAGTGTTATTTTGAAAAGTAATTCTTTTGCTAAACATGGATGTAAGGTTTGTTCTGATAAATCTAAGTTTATGAATTTTGCTCGAAAGAATCTATATTGCAAACACTGTTGGGCTAACTCATTCACATACTACTCCCCTCCAAAGTCCAAACAGAAGAAGAGAAAAGCTAGACTGAGCTTTAAGTCTAATTCTAATTCTAATTCTTCTGCACAACCCAAAGTGTATCAAGCTAAGGTTGCCAATCCTACTTCTAAAAAGAACTTTCAGGAATTAAATGTTAAGATGGTTTGGAAATGGGTTCCAAAACCGCGTTATGATTGGAGAGTGAAAGTCAAACTAGATGATATTCCTGAGTTGCTTGATGCTAACCGCGAAGGACCCATCCTGATATGGGTGCCTAAGCAAAACTAATTGTCTCTTTTGCAGGCCTGTCGATTGTGGGTAATAGATTCCGGATGTTCACGCCACATGACAGGATTCAAGCACCTCTTACATAACTATGTGGAGGAGCCTGCCGGAGCAGTTAGATTTGCCAATTCTGAAGCCGAAGGCCACGTCAGAGGATATGGAATGCTCGATAACGGTGTTGTGAAGATTCAAAAAGTGCTATATGTTGAAGGACTTGATCACAACCTGTTCAGTACCAGTCACTTCTGTGACATGAAATATCAAGTCCGCTTCACAACAACTCATTGCTATCTAGAGGATCCAGATGGTTATGAAGTCTTCAAGGCTGAGCGCCCTGGAAATCTATACTATGTAGATTTTCCTACACTGTCTGCCACACGTCCAGTATGCCTACTAGCCAAAGCTTCCAAAGCACAATCGTGGACGTGGCATCGACGCTTGTCTCATCAAAATTTCAGATCTATAGCAAAGCTATAGAGACAAGGGATGGTCAAAGGTCTACCAGAAATGAGGTTCGAAAAAGATTCACTATGTTCTGCATGTGAGTTGGGCAAAATGAAGCGTATCTCATTCAAGTCCAAATCTGAATCATCGACCTCATCTGCACTGGAACTTCTTCATATGGACCTTTGTGGCCCAATGCGAACAACGTCTATCAACGACAAGAAGTATGTTTTAGTAATGATAGATGACTATTCAAGGTATACATGGCTCGAGTTTCTTCGTAACAAGTCAGATGCGCCAGAAGTGATTATAGCGTTCATAAAACGCATTCAAGTTCGTCTTCAATTGCCAGTCAGAACTATTCACAGCGACAATGGCACGGAGTTCAAGAATGCCACCTTACAGAGTTATCTTACTTCTGTGGGCATTTCACACAACTTCTCCGCAGCCTATACTCCGCAGCAAAATGGCATTGTCGAACGGAAGAATCGCACACTTGTTGAAGCATACTTTACACAGAATCGTACCATCGTGGTCAAGCGATTTAATAAAACAGCAAATAAGTTAATCAACAATCGTACACCTAATATCAAATTTCTTCGTGTCTTTGGTTGCAGGTGCTACATTCTTAAAGAGCGTCAAGGTTTATCAAAATTTGATAAGAAAGCGGATGAAGGATATCTCGTTGGATACTCTCTGAAATCCAAAGCTTATCGAATTTACATTATTCGAACTAAGACAGTTGTTGAGAGCATGAATGTCTCCTTTGATGAGAATTCTACAAGGACTTCTGGACACAACAGTTCAGAACTCGTATTTAAGGACAAAGCTTCTATTCAATCCCGAATAGAACCAGCTACCAAAGGATCCATTCTACACACTCTAGCTCTACTTCATCTGAGTTAGATTTATTGTTTATTGATGCCTTTGATGATATATGTGTAGATTTTGAAAAAGGCATATCAACATCGATAACAAGTGGTACAGGCTCGGAGGTCCCTACTATATCTGAAGACATGTCTAGACCTTCCGAAGAAGTCACTGAAACTTCATCTCCATCAGGTACAACTACAAAGTTAGTTTCTGACTCTACTAATGTTGAATCTATCTCTACAGATAGTTCTTCTGGAAACGAAGTCCCGAGTACTTCAACTGCTAGTCCGGAAGCTTCAGTATCAGAAACACAAGTACAAGATGTCCCAAGTACATCTATGGAGCAACCTGTCGTGCAAGATGACAACGATGCGTCAAATATGCAACAAACAGTTGAAGCATTACCAAGCACACATCGTTGGACTAAGGATCATCCCCTGGAAAACGTGATAGGTGACGTACAATCTGGTGTCACAACAAGATCTGCAACAGCCAACTTCTGCATGTTTTCAAGCTTCCTTAGTTCCCTAGAACCGAAGAAAGCGTCTGAAGCTCTACGTGATCCCTTCTGGATTTCTGCTATGCAAGATGAGCTTCTCCAATTCGAAAGGAACAAGGTATGGCGCTTGATCCCACTACCTAAAGGTAAATCCGTTATTGGAACAAAGTGGGTGTTCAGAAATAAGAAAGACGAAGCTGGAGTAGTCGTGAGAAACAAAGCTCTATTGGTCGCAAAAGGTTATTGTCAACAATAGGGCATTGACTATGATGAAACATTTGCCCCGGTCGCAAGGATCGAAGCCATCAGAATCTTTCTAGCATATGCAGCGCACAAAAACTTTACTGTCTATTAAATGGACGTAAAGTCGGCTTTTCTGAACGGCGTTTTGCATGAGGAGGTTTACGTGGCTCAACCTGAAGGTTTCGTTGATCCTCATCACCCTGATCATGTCTTTGTTTTAGACAAAGCGCCTTATGGTCTTAAACAAGAACCGCGAGCCTGGTATGAAACTCTCACTAAATTCCTCTTAGCTTCTGGTTTCAAGAAAGGTACAGTTGATACTACCTTATTTCTCAAAAGGCAAGGTGAGGACTTGATTCTCATTCAGATTTATGTTGACGACATAATTTTTGGGTCGACAAATCATAAATTTTGTAAGAACTTTTCAAAAATAATGGAAACAAAGTTTGAGATGTCGATGATGGGTGAATTGAATTTCTTTCTTGGTCTACAAGTAAAGCAATTACCCGAAGGCATATTTATTAATCAAGCTAAATATATAAACGATATTTTGAAAAAGTTCAATATGTCAGATAGTTCAGTCATGAAAACACCAATGGCTACTGGTACACTCTTAGACGCGGATCCCTCCGGGAAACCTGTTGATCAAAAGGTGTATCGTAGCATGATTGGTTCTTTACTTTATCTGACTGCCAGTCGCCCGGATATAATGTTTGCCACATGTTTTTGTGCGAGATATCAGTCTAATCCTAAAGAGTCGCACTTATCTGTTGTTAAGCGAATCCTTAGATATCTCAAAGGCTCGCCTAATCTAGGCCTTTGGTATCCAAAGGATTCTCATTTTGAACTAACTGCCTTTACAGATGCTGATCATGCAGGATGTAAGCTAGACCGGAAGAGCACCTCTGGGTCATGTCAATTCATAGGTGACAAACTTGTAAGTTGGACCTCAAAGAAACAAAACTGTGTTTCAACATCCACTGCCGAGGCTGAGTATGTAGCTGCTGCTAGCTGCTGTTCTCAAGTCCTCTGGATGACTTAAGGGACTTCGAATACAACTACAAGCGTGTTCCTATTTATTGTGATTCCAAGAGCGCAATATCTATAACTGCTAATCCGGTACAGCATTCCAAGACCAAGCATATCGACGTACGCTATCATTTCATCAAGGATCATGTAGAAAAAGGTAATATTGAAATGCACTTTGTTCAAATTGACTTCCAGTTAGCTGATCTTTTCACCAAGCCATTGGATGAAAAGAGATTTCAATTTCTAATCAGCAAACTTGGTATGTTGAACATGTCTTAGACCTTACTCATGATTCAAGGGGGAGTATTCCAAGTCTTGCTGTTGTGTTCATTTTTATTCTTTAATTGTTGCTAATGAAAGAGGAATAATTTTCACAAATGATTACCATAATTTTCTTTATGCAGGTTTGTTCAAGTGACGATGGCTTCTAATCACATCGGATTAGAACCCGCACTTCAGTGCCTTATTTTTTCTGTTTTTTCTTAAGCTTTAAAAAAAAAAATCTTTCAGTTAAGGGGGAGAATATCTGTGATATTAACAGATTTTTGGATACTTAAATGCTTATCTGACCGTGTGTTCTTCAAAGATAAATACTTGTGTTTTATCTTGTCAATATACTTTGTCAAGTATTCATACACAAAACGGTTCAGAACATTCTATTTGACTTTGTTATTACCATGTATCAAAAGTTAAATCGTTCTATGGTAATACTCACGTTCTTTGTATTCACTGTTGATTGAATCAAACGTCATTTCATGTGCTTTCATTGAAAATATGTTTATATATTGTTCATATAAACAACATTCGTTTTTGATTCTCCAAAATCTTATTCTTCATGACAAAATGATATGAGCTTAAATTGTCAAACTCTTTTAGTTTGAGGGGGAGAATTGCATCGTCAAACATAACTGTTTTGAGATCTCCGAAAGTCTTATTTTTCATGTAACAAGAGGTATTTGTCTTTACATGTACAAAAATCCTGTTGAACAACATGTTCTTTTAGGAAATTACATGGGATTCAGTGTGAGTACTTAACAGAACTTCCATGGATTCACGATAACCAGTGTTTCCTACCCCGGAAGTTATCCTAGAGTGATTGAGGGGTGAGGGGTCATAATTCAAAGAGTGGGGGAGATAACTCATCTGGTTGAGTTTTTCTCATTGTGCTGAGCGAAAAAATGAAAAAGAGAGTTTGGTTAAAAGTGAGCTTTAATGTTAAAAAGAAAGAGGCTATGAGAACAGAGTTAAAAGAATATCAGAACTCTGCACCAAACCACTTTCTGAGCATGGCAACCACACAATCTGATTAGTTTACATTCTTTGGTGACCATCATTAAAATAGGCAACTAGCCCATGCCATCTCTTGCATACAACCCCACCAGCTACTCATTCTTTTCTCAAAAAGAGAATGTTTCACATTTTCTGGGGAAGCAGCACATATGCTATTGGTTCTTCACTTGGAAGATACTAATATTGAAAAAGAAGGAAATTTGCCCCACCTTCGAACCCTTTCTCATGCATATTGAGTCATTGTATAATTTGTTGCTGTCTCAACAAGTTTACATACTTTGAGCCTAAATTGAAAAGCAATCATATATGCTTAATTCTTTCATACACATGCACGAACACACAGAAATTTGTTTTCTGTCAGAACGTTCATAGATAACCATGTGTTATTCGATGATTGAATGGAAGACCTGGGGAGCCAACATCAAAACCAGCTCCTTATATAGTAACTTTGTGTTACTCAGTGACTTTGTATGATTGACAGGCATTCTAACTGAGTCATTTGTTGATTCAGGGTACACCTATTAACTGTTTGAATTTGAAAAGATTCGAATGGTTACTACTTTCTATTTTAATCTGAAAAGATTGAAATAATCACTCTCTCCATTTGGAGAGACTGCTCTTATTTCCAGGGCTCGATACATGAATATTGTGCTTACGTGATCATACATAATAAGGGAGATTGTCTTGAAAAGGGGGAGATTGTTTTGCAAAGTTTTGATGATGATGATTCTCACCACTCATCAAAAAGGGGGAGAATAATCAAACAAGGGAGAATACAAGAAGAATTGTTGACTGAAGATAGAAGAATTGTTGACTGAAGATATCAAATATCAAAAGTTTTGAAGTTTTGAAGATATCAATGTTATATCTAAAGAAAAGTGAAGACAAGTGAAGACCCGAAGACAATTGCAAATTTTTTTTAATCTTGAATCCAAAGGGGGAGATTGTTGGATCAAATAATTGTATTCAAGATTAAAGGGTCTAAACTGTAATTGTTTGATAGTTATAGTTAAAGGGTTTAACGTGTAATAAGCTAATAGTTATTAAGCTATTGGGCCTCAAGCCCGTTTAGTATTTAGCTAAGCCCATTAGGCATTAGACCTAGGTATTTAATGTTTTAGTTAATAGGTTTTTAGGGTTAATCCTCTCATTAGTATCATTATCATAATTATTGTTTAGAGAGAGGTAGCAAGTTTTCTCTGTATTCAAAGGGTATCAAGAACACTCAAGGTTTCATTGTTTATTCAAGGGATTGGTATGTTACTCTAATTTATATATCTCTTGATTATTATTGTGTTGCTTGATTACTTGATTGATTATTTACCAACTAGATTAAACTGGGATAACACATTGAATAACAAACGGAGTGTCTTACCATCGAAAAATATTGTTTCAATTTAGAGACATGGTAAGAAAAAAATCAACAAACATTAAACCGGTGTGTGTGAATACTTGACAGTATATAGACAAGATAATACACAAGTACTAATCTTTGGAAACACACGGTTTGTAAATCATGAAAGCACAAATAAAAATGAAAACATTTAAAATCACACTTCTATATTCATGAAATCGTTTAAGAATCAGAAGTTGTTTGAACATTCAAAAAACATGTTTTCATATTTGAAAGTTGTCCATATTTCAGACATGTATGAGATTAAGATTAGAAATAAATCTTTCATGTTGTCTTAAATCTCATGAAGTTAGCTTAAAGTCATAATGATATGATCGTGTAATCATCCACTCAATCTGCATCAGTCACAAAGTCATCAAAGCAACTTTATTCACAACTTTTATTGAAAAATAAAATGACATAAAGCAGTAAAACATTGAATGTACGAGTTCTGATCTGAAGTAATCAGAAATCATAATTCAGTAGTCCTTATTTTTCATACTCAAACTCCCCCTGCATTTATGCATCATAAAATTTATCAGTTAAACATATGCAGAAATATATGAACTCCCTCTCAAATGAATATAGATCATATTTTTCTTCTCTCACTCCCCCTGAGATCATGAACACGCGTTAAAGTGCAGATATCTTTTTTAAAATAAAGATAAAGAAATGAAGAAAAATAACAACAAGAAAAACTTTAATAGGTAATCACAGATTATGTCTTGAGATTAAGCATACCAAGTTTCGAGAGAAGAAAATTAAATCTCTTTTCGTCGAGAGGCTTGGTAAACAAATCAGCAAGCTGATAATCAGTGTTTACAAAATAAAGTTCTATTGTACCTTTTTCAACATTGTCTTTGATAAAATGATATCTAACGTCTATGTGTTTTGTCTTTGTATGTTGTACAGGATTTGTTGATACTGCAATGGCGCTTTTAGAGTCACAATAAATCGGAATCTTGTCGAATTTGAAGCCATAATCTCGTAGTTGCGTCCTCATCCACAACACCTGAGAGCAGCAGCTTGCAGCAGCAACATATTCCGCCTCAGTCGTTGATGTGGAAACACACAGTTGTTTCCTTGATGCCCAACTAACGAGTTTATCTCCAAGAAATTTTATATGACCTGATGTCTTCTTCCTATCAAACATATATCCAGGATGATCTGCATCTAAGTAAGCCGTCAGTTCAAAACCAGTATCTTTAGGATACCACAGACCAAGATCTGCAGTCCCCTTCAGATATCTAAATATGCGCTTTACTGCAGACATATGGGATTCTTTTGGATTAGACTGATATCTTGCACATAAACATGTAGAGAACATAATATCTGGCCTACTTGAAGTTAAATACATTAAAGAACCAATCATTCCTCTATAGGTTCTAACATCAACAGGTTTTCCCGAAGGATCCATGACGATCTTACTTCCCGGTGCCATCGGGGTTCCAATTGGTTTACAAGTTTCAATTTTGAATTTCCGAAGAATATTAAAAATGTACTTTGCTTGATTTATAAAAATCCCTTTGAAAATTGTTTTACTTGTAATCCGAGAAAGAAATTAATCTCTCCCATCATACTCATTTGAAATCTTGACACCATTAGATTAGAAAAGTTCTTACAGTATTTAGGATTTATAGAGCCAAATATGATGTCATCCACATATATTTGAATGAGAATGATATCGGATTTTTCCTTTTTAATGAATAAAGTAGTATAGATTTTACCTTTAGTGAAGCCCGACTTGACCAAAAACTTTGATAGTACATCATACCAGGCTCGAGGCGCTTGTTTAAGACCATAAAGTGCTTTATCCAAGATGTAGACGTGATATGGTTTATCTGGATTCATAAAGCCTTCAGGTTGTGAGACATATACTTCCTCCTTAAGAATGCCATTCAGAAAGGCAGTCTTCACGTTCATCTGGTAGAGAGTGAAGTTTTTATGAGCAACGTACTCTAGAAACAGGCGGATTGCTTCTATGCGTGCCACTGGAGCGTAAGTCTCATCATAATCAATGCCTTCCTCTTGCCTATATCCTTTTGCAACAAGTCGTGCTTTATTTTTTATAACGATACCGTCTTCATCCTTCTTATTTTTGAATACCCATTTTGTACCAATGATAGATTTACCATCAGGTCGTGGTACAAGTCTCCAGAATTTCAAAGATTCGAACTAGTTTAACTTCTCTTGCATTGCAGAAACCCAATCCGAATCAGCTAGAGCTTCAGATACTCGAGTAGGCTCTATCTTGCTCAGAAAGGAATCACGCATACACATTTTTATTGACGCAGACCTAGTTTGCACCGGTAAAGATATATCTCTAATAATCTGGCTTATCGATGGTCTTTGGTCCACTTGAGTTCGTGACGGAGCGGATTCGATGTAGATTGATCATAGTTCTCACCTAAATATCCACTATCAGTTTCTTCTTGTTCAATATTGTTTGGGAGTACAGTTGAAGTCTCTTGTACAGAAGTTTCAGTTGGGACAACTTGTTCAGTCTGTTGATTATCAATCACAGTGCAACCAACTGAAGTAGGAATTTCTGGTTCAACATGATCAGGTTCAACTTCAACCGTAGGAGTATGTGTTTGAATCTGAGTTTCTTTCTGAACCGAGGGAACAAGTTCATTTGATACATCTGAAGTAGTTAAATGATTAGTCGTTGAAGAATCTGACCTGTCAACCACAACATGTTTAGGAAGTTTACATCCTAGAAATTCATCATAGAAAAATTCAAACAACAAATCTCATTCAGATAAATGAGATGTAGAAGTAGAAGCTTTATCCGAATTAGTTACATTAGACACAGGTTCTGGACTGAGTTGTCCAGAAGCTAAAACTCCGGTAATGTTGGTCCCGGAGGTGCTTAACAAGTTTGTAGAAGGGGGGGGGGTTGAATACAAACACATAATTTAAAGTTTAATAAATTGTTTATTGATAAATCAAACACAATTTACAAGTCTGTTGTGGAATAAGATTAAGTAGAACTTAATCTAAAAAAACTTAAGAAAACACTAAGATGGTTGCACAAGAATATGGTGAATGGGAATTGGAGAATATAGAAAACAAAGGTTTCTCTAAGATAGAGGTGAGCACACTCTTCAGTTGAAGAGGTAATCTTTCTATTTATACCCTATGCATTAACTACATGGCAGGGCACTTGACACATGTCCTTCGTTGATTGGCTGAGAGAGTCTGACTTTGGGAGACATGCTTTCGGCCGTATCATGAACAGTTAAGTTGATAGAGTTGTTGTACGAATTGTGGCAGAGGTATGTCCGTTCTGACACATCGTACTGGTTGTGCAGGGAAAGATAAAAGAGACTTGAGGCATAAGTTAAGTGATCATCGATCGCTGAATATCTCTTCCTTCAGAGATATAAGAAGGTTCATCTATCGCTGAAGCTTTTACTCAGGTTTCTTCGCGTATGAGTAGAGTCGTCTTTGCTTCACTGATGTCCGCATCAGGTCACTAGTAGACTTGTCTTTGTTCAGCAGCTTCGTCTTTGATTCAGCTATGAACATCTGTTGACGCGAAACTTGTCTTCAGGGATTACGTCAAATGTTTACATCAGAACTATCAGCGATAACTGAACAGACTCAGTCTGATCACTGATGGTGAAACACTAATACATATAAATGTTTACAAGAGAGCCTATCAGCGATAACTGAACAGACTCAGTCTGATCGTTGATGGTGAAACACTAATACATATTAAAACGTAATTTTCACTAAGTATAGAAGAGGGTCGTTATCAAATCACTGAGAGAGTTTGGATCCACAATCTCCCCCTATTTGATAATGACAAAGTAAACGAAGAAAATTACTTTATAGTTCAAAATAAAGGAATAATTAGGACTCATAAC
Source organism: Arctium minus (assembly GCA_954870635.1). NCBI lineage: Eukaryota > Viridiplantae > Streptophyta > Magnoliopsida > Asterales > Asteraceae > Arctium > Arctium minus. The sequence continues at coordinate 111,784,273 of OX941080.1, read as the reverse complement.
ATACATGTCCCAATTACTATTTTGAGGGATCTTTTACAGTACTGATAGATTAAAGTACATCACTGAAATTTTCCTTAATTCAGAGATAGAATTACAAGATATGAAAATTACAAGTACAACTGAGGAACTAACTACTGTAAGTTAAACTAATAGATTACAAAAAAATAGGAACCTAATCTATCAGCTATCTAAAGAAGACTTAGGAGGATTGACCATATAGTCAGGTATTTCTTCTCCTCTTTGTCTTCGATCTGAATATTCTTGACTGATGATTGCCTTGATCGGTTCATCAGAAGGAGAAAAGTAACACCATAAGCATAGGATATCCTTAAGATAGCTGAGGGGACAGATAGGAATTTTAGAGACTCTATGAAATCTGAGTTGTTCCTCATCATCTCTGAAGAAGATTCCAAAAGGTTCTTTGAGTACTTGCCTTGAAAAATATGGACCACCAGGGGCAGAGAAAGATCTAGAACTGAGAGATCAGGAGGAGGACCAAACAGAGCTTCTTTTGAGAACTTGATGGAGGTGTCGTTTCTAATTGCAGCTACATTCTCAGGTAAGGAGGAGCCAGGCTTTCTTTTTAGTTGCCTTGGCTTGGAAGGAATAGTAGATGGCACCTTTAGGATGGCAGCGACTCTGTTGATGGGAGCATCATTTATCTCTTCAACATAGCCTCTGTAGGTTGACTTGGATTTCTTCAGCGCATCTTTGAACTCTAGCCATTCCATGTAACCGAATCTTTCCAGTTTTGAAACGAACATAACCTTACAGCTTCCATCCTCTCTAGTTATCTCCATTGTGACAGAAGTTCGGTACTTCTTCTTTCTCCCTGAGATGACAACGGCTACGATCTTCATTGGGTCAGAGCGATAGTCGACTTTATGTTTGCACCATTCGACTGAGTTATCGTTGACCGCTAGTTCTTTTGAGCGATCCTCTTCAATGTCCTTTAATAAAGCATCCTGGACTTCCACTGGTTTCTTTTTCAGCTTCTTGTCTTTGACCTGAGTGGACTGAATCTTTAGAGCAAGAGAGGCATGTTAACCCAATTTAATCTAGTTGATAATTAACACACAAACACAATAATATCAAGAGATATAAAGATTCAGAATAACATACCAATCCCTTGAATAAACAGTTAAACCTTGTGTGTTCTTGATACCTTGAATACAGAGAATATGGCTACCTCACTATAGGATTATAATTATGAATATGAGGATTTATCAGGGTTAACCCTAAAAACCTAATAAACAAAACTATTTATACTTAGGCCTAATGCTTAATGGGCTTGAGGGCAAATATTAAACTAACTATTAACTTATTACACATTAAACCCTCTAACTAACTTTAACACAATTGCAGTTTAAACCCTTAACTTTAACTTTAATCTTGAATACAATTTATGATCCAACAATCTCCCCCTTGGATTCAAGATTAAAAAAAACTTTGTAATTGTCTTCGGGTCTTCACTTTTCTTGAAAACTTCAGATACCTTCAGATATGAAGTTTGAGAACTGTATCTGATATAACATTGATAACTTCAAAACTTGTAGCTTTTAGTCTTCATCTTCCTCTTTCTTTCAATGAAGTGTCCTTCTGACGATCATCTTCAGTCAGACTTTAAATGAACTTCAAATGAACTCAGATACTTTGATATCTTTGAATTCTTCAGCAATCTTTACTTCAAAAATACTTGTAATCTTCTTGTATTCTCCCTCTTTGAATATTCTCCCCCTTTTTGATGATTGGTGAGAATCATCATCATCAAAACTTGTCAAAACAATCTCCCCCGTTGAATATGGTTATCAATTTAGCCCTTTCTTCATGTAACGAGCCTTGTGTTGTTAGAGCATAAATATGTTGGATACAAGATCAAGAAGACTGAAGGTCAAAATTCATGAAAGTCAAAGCTGAAGAAAGTCAAATCTCATCAAAGTCAAAGTCTTCTGTAATAAAAGTCAAATGTATTTTGTATTTGTTTCCCTGTTTTAGTTGTAGGTATAAATAGTTTATTTTCCTTTGTAATTAGAAAAGGGTGTATCAAAGTGAAATACCGAACTCAGTAAGTTTAGAGAGAGAAATATCTGAGAAAGAGAGAGAGTTCGTTAGAGAGAGATTGTAGAGAGAGAAAGTGTAATATTGGAATTGAATTGAAATCAAACAGGTAATTGTTTGTGATTTCTTGTTTTTGTTTGATTAATCTTGAATAGAAACTAGAATCTGTGAATATCAATTGGTATCAGAGCAGATCCAAATCGAAAAATCAAGAAAATCAGAATGTTCGACACTGTGTTCTTCATGTTCAGATTTGTTTTCGAGTTGCTTTTGATTAGATTCTGTTAGAACAGTGTAATCGATCAAGTTTGTATAGAAAGATTTGTCAATTGCATTGTAATCAATTCAAATCTTCGATTTTTTGTGGTTTTTCTGTTCACGAGTTCTTGACACTGTATGTGTATCAAATTTGTATTGTTTGGTTATTTGATCGATTTTTTGAGTTAGTTTTGTGTTCGAATTAGTTAGACGAGGGAATTGTCAAAGTATAGTGTTGAATTTCTAGGTTTAAATGAGTTTTTGGTGCGATTGTGTTTGATTTTAGAGGTTTGCGGGTCATTCATCAGGTTTGCGGGTCATTCATCAGGTTTGCGGGTGTTCATCAAGGTTTGCATGTGTTCATAAAAGTTTGTGTTTCCTTCATTGAGAGTTGAGAATCGAGAAGTTCAAGTTTGCGTTTCATTTGAGAATCGAGAAGTTCAAGTTTGCGTTTCATTTGAGAATCGAGAAGTACAGTTTTGCGTTGCAATCAAGAATCGAGAAGTAAGAATTGCGTTTTTAAATAAACGCAAAGGGACAAACGCAAAGTAGAAGTGTTTGGGATCAGAGTCAAATTGTGGTTTGCGTTTGCAACTAGAAACGCAAAGTGTATCTTGCGTTTGTAACAAGAAACGCAAAGTAGTGGTTTGCGTTTCCCTCTTGAACCGCAAAGTAGTGGTTTGCGTTTCCTTCTTGAATCGCAAAGTAGTGGTTTGCGTTTCCCTCTTGAACCGCAAAGTAAGGGTTTGCGCTTCCCACATGAACCGCAAAGTAAGAGTTTGCGTTTCCCACATGAACCGCAAAGTAAGGGTTTGCGTTTCCCACATGAATCGTAAAGTAAGGTTTGCGTTTGTCACTTGAAACGTAAAGTAAAGGTTTGCGTTTGCCTCTTGAAGCGCAAAGTGTGGAGGGTTCCAAAGTTGGCAATCAAATGAAAGTGGCTAATTGCATCAACAGTTATGAGGAATTCAAAGCCAAAGAGAATGAAAGCTTAGAAGATACTTATGAACGGTTTGTCTTGCTTCTAAATGAGTTGTCCAAGAATAAGGTGAAAAAGAAGCAACTTGAGAACAATGTCAAATTCCTGAGCATCCTACAACCAGAATGGAAGAAGCATACATGTAGGATGAAACAGATGAAGGATCTGAATGACATACCGTTACATGAGGTATATGAGACTCTGAGGAAGAAGTGGAAGAGAAAAGAGCTGAGAAAAATAAGGGTGAAAAGATTCCTGATCCGATTGCATTGGTAGCCGGAGAGAAAAAGAAAGAAAAGAAAGAGAAGAAGAAAAAGAAGAAAGTGATTACAAGTTCTGAGTCTGAATCTGAATCAGATGGTGATGATGGAGAAGGCCTCAAACAGGCTATGTTGTTATTGACCCGTGCATTCCAGAAAAAGTTTTACAAGAAGCCGAGTTCTAATTCACAGAGGTACTCTTCATCAAGTTCCAAGAATCATGAGCACCGAGAAAGGGTGGAAGGAAGGAGATATGAAGAGAACAAATATGTTGAGAAGAAACCTGATGACAGGAAGAAGTATGTGAATGACTACACTGTTGTAGAAAATCCAGCAAGTGATCCAGTTAAATGCTACAACTGTGGCAAGATTGGTCATTTTTCAAAGGATTGTAGAAAGCCTAAAGTTCGCAACTCTCAGTATTATCAGAACAAGCTGTTATTAGCCAAACAACAAGAAGCAGGCATCGCTTTAATGGCTGAAGACGAATTTTGGCTGGATCATTCAGAAGGTGAAGAGGAAGAGAAGGAAGAAACTGCTCATCTATGTCTTATGGGAAAAGAAGTGAAGTATGATGAGTCAGATGACGAGACAGCTGATGAGGTATTAAACTTAACTGAAAAAGATTTTGTAACCAAAATGGAAGCTATGATGGTTGAGCTTAATGATCTTCAAGTAAAACTGAAGAAAGAAAAAGACAGAGTTGCGAAAAGAAACAATAAGATATTTGAACTCAATAAGTCGGTTATTGGGAACAAAGATCTGATTCATTCTTTACGCAAATCTGCTTCTGATTCTAAATCTCAAGTAGATTGTTTTGAAAAGAAGATTTCTGATTTTGAAGTTAAAGTTTCTAAATATGAGTTTGAGAAGAAAGAATCTGCACTAATTGTTCATAAACTGCAGGTTGAAAACAAGCTTTTGAATAAGAAGGTAAATGGTCCAGAAGCCAAACTTTACGCAAGAGGCCAAACAGATCAAACCATTTTACTGAATGCACCTAACGAAGAGGCTGATGTTAAGGAAAAATGGGGACTTGGTTTTCAAAATCCCCATTACTTAAAGAAAGCTATCAGAAAACAACCGGCACTTTATAATTTTGATTTTCTTGCATGTGCTGGTAAACATACTCATTTAAAACCCAAATTTGTTACCAAATTACCGGAAGAAGTTGAGGCCAAAGAAACTGAAAATAGAAAGAATGTTAAGAAAATGCAACTACCATTTAACTATGCAAAGTTAAATGATAGTTATCTTTCAGAAACACCAAAAGTTCTTTCAAACGACTATTTTGCAAGCTATTTTGTTTCTGAGTTGAAGGCAAAACCTGCAATTGCAAAGGTTTATGTTCCTCCACTCATTCTTGAAAGGAAAATAATTGAGCTTGAAAATGTTTTATCTGATGAAAAACTTTTCGTAGATATTGAACAAAGTGTGTTTTCTACAGTTTTAAAGAACACTGTTTTACAATTTAAATCTACAAAGTGTTCTACAGTTTCAAAGGCACCTCAAACTTCAACTGTTAACTTTGATGACTTATTTGAGTCTGCAAATGATTTTTTAAACTCTGATGATGGGTGCATAGAAGAAATTGATATGTTTGACTTCAATGCTTCTCTTCCTGATCATTCTACTTGTCTTATAAATCAAAAGGTGTTACCAAGTGTTCTTAAAACTGCTAAATCATCAACTAAAGTTGGTGAATCGATTTCTGTAACTGCTGATTATTATTCTCAAGGTAAGAAACATAAGAAACAGCGATTACAGAAACAGAAACACAGTGGTACACAAAAGAAAACTCAGTCTCAGAAATCTGCTTTTCCTAATAAATCTACATCTTATGTTTCAGATATAAGCAAGAAAAGGTCGAAAGCTCGAACTGAATGGCGACCAAAAAGGAAGGATGATGAGATAGCTGAATCAGTTTCTGATAATTCTTGTACTAGATCAGTTAGTAGTGATAATGATGTAATTGATCAACTTGCTTCACATAAACAAAACCTTGTAACTTCTTACAAGTGATATTCAATAAAGCAATTGATTCAATTATCTCCTATTTCTACTACATCTTATCATTATCGGAGAAATGATTTTGCTTACTCTCATAATTTTTCTGATTGGTTCGGATCTTATCATGTTCATTCTTCAAGATCAAATATTTTTAAAGGTTTTCAAAAGAACAGAGGGTCCATTTTCAAATGGATACCAAAATCTTGTACTAATCTGTTAGGGCCCATTTTTAAATGGGTACCTAAATCTATTGTCTCCTGATTTCTCTTGCAGACCCGACATATGTGGTACTTGGACAGTGGATGTTCCAAGCATATGACTGGGCAAAAAGCTTTATTGTCTAACTATACAGAGAAATTCAGTGGAAATGTCAGATTTGGAAACGATCAACTTTCACCTATCTTAGGATATGGTGACATTATTCAAGACAACATAACGATCAGTAAAGTGAGTTATGTCGAAGTCTTGGGGCACAACTTATTCAGCATTGGTCAATTCTGTGATAAAGGGTTAAAGGTCAACTTCAAAGCTAAGATGTGTTCGGTTCGTACGGAAGATGGCAATGAACTCTTAGTCGAAAATCAAAAGACGAACCTCTATACCATCAATCTTTTAAAGGTACGGAATGACAATCAAGTTTGCTTAATGACAAAGGCTTCATTGCAGCAAATTTGGCTCTGGCACAAACGTTTATCTCACTTGAACTTTCGTTATATCAACAAGCTGGTTAGTGGGAAATTGGTACAACGACTTCCTAAGCTGAAATACGAGAAAGAACACTTATGTGCTGCATGTGAGAAGGGTAAGATGAAGAGAGCTCCACATAAACCGAAGCCTGAACCAAGCACTAGTTCTCCTTTAGAATTGTTACATATGGATTTGTGTGGTCCAATGAGAACTCAGAGTTTGTGTGGAATGAAATATGTGTTGGTTATTGTGGACGATTACTCAAGATACACGTGGGTCAAATTTCTTCGATCAAAAGATGAGACGTCGGAAGTTCTCATTACTTTCTTAAAGACGACCCAGGTGAAAATGCAGCGACAAGTCAAGTTTCTTCGAACGGACAACGGCACAGAGTTTAAAAACAATATAGTTGAAGAATATCTCGAATTGGTCGGGATATCACATCAGTACTCTGCTGCTCGAACGCCTGAACAAAATGGAGTAGTCGAAAGGCGAAATCAGATGCTAGTCGAGGCCGCTCGTACTATGATTAGCCAATCCGATCTACCTCTATTCTTATGGGCAGAAGCTGTGTCGACTGCATGCCATACTCAAAATCGATCCATGATACACCGCCGTTTTCAATAGACTCCATATGAGTTGATTAACAACAGAACACCAACAATAAAGTATTTTCACATATTTGGGTGTAAATGTTTTGTGCTTAACGACAGAGAGAGTCTGAATAAATTTAGTGCTAAGGCGGACGAGGGTATCTTCATTGGTTATTCTTCAACATCGGCAGCATATCGTGTTTATCTGAAGAAGTCAAAGACAGTTGTCGAGAGCATTAATGTAACATTCGATGAAGATATGGCTTCTGAACAACTCAGTTCAGAACCCGTGATCACTGGAGTATTAGCTTCTGGGCAGATCAGTCCAGAACCTGCTTCTACAACCAATAATTCGAATAATGCTTCTACATCTATTTCACATTTAACTGATTTAGATTTGTTATTTGAATTCTTTTATGATGAGTTTCGAGGTTCTAATAAACCTAAATATGCTCTGACTGACAGGTCTGAAGACACAAGTTGCAATCATCCAGCAACTTCAGAAGTTATAACTGAACAAGCATCCCCTGTTCAGTCAGAAACTCACATTCCTACAATTGCTTTTACAGTTGAAGATGTACAAGTAAATGCTGAGCCAGAAGTAACTATTTCAGTTGGGTGTCATACTTTGTCTACTCAACAGCCAGATTCTGCTGTTCCAACTGATGCTTCTGCACCTGAAACTTCAACTGCAAACCCCCCTCTTGTTATTCAAACTGAAGATTCTGATAGTGGATTTCTAGATGATGATCATGTTTAATCAGTATCTACTCCACTACCTCATGAGCATCGCTGGACCAAAGATCATCCATTACATCAAGTAATTGGAGATTTTAACAAGCCTGTACAAACGAGGTCAGCGACTCTTAATCAATTTATGAATGACTCATTTCTCAGTAAGATTGAGCCAACGCGAGTATCAGAGGCTCTTGCTGATTCGGACTGGGTATCTGCTATGCAAGAAGAAATCAATCAGTTTGAAGCCCTAAAGGTTTGGAGATTAGTTCCAAAACCAGAAGGTAAAACAGTGATAGGAACTAAATGGGTATTCAAAAATAAAAAAGATGAAGATGGTATCGTCATAAGGAACAAAGCTAGACTTGTTTCCAAAGGTTACCGGCAAGAGGAAGGCATAGACTACGATGAGACGTATGCTCCAGTAGCGCGTATAGAAGCAATCCGCATGTTTCTAGCCTACGCAGCTCATAAAAATTTCACAGTCTTTCAGATGGATGTGAAAACAGCCTTTCTGAATGGCATTCTTAAAGAGGAAGTGTATGTGTCTCAACCAGAAGGGTTCGTCAATCCAGAGAAGTCAGATCATGTTTATATCTTAGACAAAGCCCTCTATGGTTTAAAACAAGCCCCTCGAGCATGGTATGACGTTTTATCTAAATTCTTGGTCAAGTCCGGTTTTTCTAAAGGTAAGGTTGATACCACTTTATTCATCAAAAAGGAAAAAGATGATATTATTCTTATTCAGATTTATGTTGATGATATAATATTTGGTTCTACAAATCCAAAATTTTGCAAAAACTTTTCTAACCTCATGGTGTCATGTTTTCAAATGAGTATGATGGGAGAGATGAATTTCTTTCTCGGATTACAAGTAAAACAATTTTCAACGGGGATTTTCATTAACCAATCTAAGTACATTTTGGATATTTTTCGGAAGTACAAAATGGAAAATTGTAAACCAATTGGAACCCCGATGGCACCAGGTACTAAGATTAACACTGATCCTTCGGGTAAAAGTGTTGATGTTAGAACTTATAGAGGTATGATTGGTTCGTTAATGTATCTTACTTCAAGTAGGCCAGATATTATGTTTTCAACATGTTTATGTTCTAGATATCAGGCTGCTCCTAAAGAATCCCATTTGGCTGCTGTCAAAAGGATTTTTAGATATCTGAAGGGGACTGCAGATCTTGGTCTCTGGTATCCTAAGGATACTGGTTTTCAACAGACTGCCTATTCAGATGCAGATCATGCAGGTTGCATGTTGGACAGAAAGAGTACTTCTGGTCATGTTCAATTTCTTGGAGACAAGCTCGTTAGTTGGGCATTAAAGAAACAATTATGTGTTTCCACATCGACTGCTGAAGCAGAGTATGTAGCTGCTGCCAGTTGCTGCTCTCAAGTCTTGTGGATGCGAACACAGCTGCGAGACTATGGTTTCAAGTTTGATAAAATTCCAATCTATTGTGACTCGAAGAGTGCAATCGCGATATCTGCTAATCCTGTCCAGTATACGAAAACCAAACACATTGATGTCAGGTATCATTTTATAAAAGATAATGTAGAAAAAGGAACAATTGAACTTTATTTTGTAAAAACAGATTATCAACTTGCAGATTTATTTACCAAACCTTTAGATGAAAAGAGATTTAATTTTCTTGTCTCTAAGCTTGGTATGTTAAATCTTAAGACGTAATCGGTTGTTACCTACTAAAGTTACGTATTGTTATTTTTCATCATTTTTCTTTATTTTTATGTCTGAAGGATATCTGCACTTTAATTGTTTGCTCATGATCACAGGGGGAGTAAGAGAAGATTTTAGATGATCTACATTCATTTGAGGGGAAGCATAACTAATTTCTGCATTTTACTTAAATGATTAAATTTTTGTGATGCATGATTTTAGGGGGAGCTTATCAAAAGGAGTAAGACTATGATTTCTGATTACTTAAGATCATAACTCGTTCTTTAATCGTTTTATTGCTTTATGTTTTTTCATTTTTGAATAAATGTTGTGAATAATTTTTTTTACTAGACTTTGAGACTTATGCAGGATGAGAGAAGCTGACACGATCATATCTTTATGACTACAGCTGACTTCATGAGAATTAAGATTGAGCGAAAAGGTAAATTTCTTATCTTAATCTCAAATGTATCTGAAAGAAGGACAACTTTCAGTATAGAAAACATGTTCTTAAATGTTCAAACCATTTCTCGAATTTTAACCAGATTTTATAATTTGGAAGTGTGATTTTAAATGTTTTCATTTTATTTTTGTGCTTAATTGATAAATAAACCGTGTGTTTCCAAAGATAAATACTTGCGTATTGTCTTTTCTATATACATTCAAGTATTTACACACATCGGTTTGATTTTTTGTTCTAAATGTTCTTACCATGTCTCATATTGAAACATATTTTTCGATGGTAAGACACCCCGCTTGTGTTTCAAAGATTTTTGAGCGATATTTCATTTCGAAGCGGTTCATTCAAGAATGTCTATATTTTTGTTTCGTATAGACAATATCCATTATTCTTGACCTTAAGCTTTGATTGTTATATCATTCATTTCTGATCATTTTCATACAATGTCAGATTTTCAAACAAGCCTTTTGCATTCATGTTCATTCATTCAATATACTTGTTTGAAAATACTTCCATGTTTTAAAATGCTCATATATTCATGATTATATTTATGAGCATATTTACATCTGACATTTGTATATGAGCTTTAACTGCTATAGTTAAACAAGTTGAGCAACAAATGTTTTATAGGAAATATGGGTTCTTTGTGCTAGGAATTAACTGAACTTCTTTGGAATCACGTTAACCAGTTATTTCTACCCAAGAAGTTAATCTAATAGTGATTGAGTGTGAGGAGTCTAAAAGAAATGAGTGTGGGTGTGATGAGGTAAAATTGAAAAGAGAGTTTGGTTAGTAGTGAGCTTAATGATTAAAAGAAAGAGGGTGAGATATCAGAGTAAAACAATATCAAACTCTGCACCAATTACTTTCTGAGTCGGGCAACCACATTACTAATGTTTCACAATTCTTGGTTAACATTATTGAAACAGGCAAATAGCCCATGCCAAATCTTGTTAAAACCCCACCAACCACTCATTTTCTTCTCAAAAAGAAAATGTTTCACATTTTCAAGGGGACGCAACATATAATCTATCTGGTTTTCATTTAGAAAATCTGGATATTGAAAAAGAAGGAAGTCTGCCCCACCTTCGCACTTCAATCATGTACATTGATTATGTGTTTATCTACTGTTGTCTCAGTGGTTTACACAAATTTGTGCCTTATTGAAAAGCAATCATCGTGCTTAATTCTTTCTACACTTGCACGAACACACAAAGAATTCGTTTCGTTGTCATAACATTCATAGAAATTGCCTTTGTGGTGTTTCGATGATTGGATGGAAGCCCTGGGGGAGTGAACATCAAAAAGCTCCATTATATTGTGTATTCGTTACACACAGTGACTTCGTGTTACTGACAGGCATTTTAACTGATTTATTTGTTGATTTAGGAGTTACATGTTCTTATTTTGTCTAGATTCGAAAAGATCTGGATGATTACTTGGTTATGGATCACAGAATCAGAGGCTCTTGGACAGATCAGAATGGTCAAAAACATTTCTTGGGAGAAAAGTTTTGATGATATAGATATTCAAATCATCAAAAAGGGGGAGATGATATCAAGAAATTTTAAAGTTTGGAAGAGATGATATCAAGAAGTGATAAAGTTTTGAGAGATGATTTTCAGAAATATCCAAGTCAGAAAAGTTCAAAGTAAAGATCTGAAGATTTGAAGAAATTTTATTTGAAGATTATTTGTTAAAGCAATTCGAGCTGATTCTGAAGATAATTTCTTTCCAAAGTCTGAAAGTATTATTGTGAAAGTTTTGGGGAGATTGTTAATCATTTGAAGACAGTTTTGGAAAGAATACAGTTAAAGAAAAGAGGAGATTGTACTGACAGAGATTAAAAGTGAAGATTGAATTGCTATATCTTTCAACAGTGATCTTGAATCCAAAGGGGGAGATTGTTAGAGCATAAATATGTTGGATACAAGATCAAGAAGACTGAAGGTCAAAATTCAAGAAAGTCAAAGCTGAAGAAAGTCAAATCTCATCAAAGTCAAAGTCTTCTGTAATAAAAGTCAAATGTATTTTGTATTTGTTTCCTTGTTTTAGTTGTAGGTATAAATAGTTTATTTTCCTTTGTAATTAGAAAAGGGTGTATCAAAGTGAAATACCGAACTCAGTAAGTTTAGAGAGAGAAATATCTAAGAAAGAGAGAGAGTTCGTTAGAGAGAGATTGTAGAGAGAGAAAGTGTAATATTGGAATTGAATTGAAATCAAACAGGTAATTGTTTGTGATTTCTTGTTTTTGTTTGATTAATCTTAAATAGAAACTAGAATCTGGGAATATCATGTGTGAAATAAGAGCAGTCTTCCCAGAAGGAAAGAGTGATTATTTCAATCTTTTCAGATTCATATAATTAAAAATGGTAACCCTGAATCAACAAATGACTCAGTTAGAATGCCTGTTAGTAACACAAAGTTACGAGTAACACAAAGTTACTATATAAGGAGCTGGTTTTGATGTTGGCTCCCCAGGACTTCCATTCAATCATCGAATAACACATGGTTATCTATGAACGTTCTGACAGAAAACAAATTTCTGTGTGCTTGTGCATGTGTATGAAAGAATTAAGCATAGATGATTGCTTTTCAATATAGGCTCAAAATATGTAAACTTGTTGAGACAACAACAAATTATACAAAGACTCAATGTGCATGAGAAAGGGTTCGAAGGTCGGGAAACTTTCCTTCTTTTTCAATATTAGTATCTTCCAAATGAAGAACTAATAGCATATGTGCTGCGTCCCCAGAGAATGTGAAACATTCTCTTTTTGAGTAGCAGGTGGGGTTGTATGAAATAGATGGCATGGGCTAGTTGCCTTTTTCAATAATGGTCACCAAAGAATGTGAACCAATCAGATAATGTGGCTGCCCGGCTCAGAAAGTGGTTTGGTGGAGAGTCTAATACTCTTTTACTCTGTTCACTCACCCTCTTTCTTTTAATGCTCACTTCTAACCAATCTCTCTTTTCCACTTTACCTCTTCACACACCATTACTCAATTCTTTTGACCCCTCTCCCCTCAATCACTCAGGGAATACTTCCTGGGTAGGAAAAACTGGTTATCATGAATCCATGGATGTTCTGTTAAGCTCACACACTGAATCCCATGTAATTTCCTAAAAAGAACTTGCTTGTCAACAGGCTATTGTACATGAAAGCATAAATAAGCACAAAGTTACATGAAGAATAAAAAAATTTCGGAGAAGTCAAAACAGTTGTGTTTGACGATGCAATTCTCCCCCTCAAACTAAAAAGAGTTTGATAATTAACACACAAACACAATAATATCAAGAGATAAAAAGATTCAGAATAACATACCAATCCCTTGAATAAACAGTTAAACCTTGTGTGTTTTTGATACCCTTGAATACAGAGAATACGGCTACCTCTCTCTAGGATTATAATTATGAATATGAGGATTAACCTAAAACTTAACTAATCAAAACATTAAATACCCAGGCCTAATGCCTAATGGGCTTTGCTAAATGCTAAGCGGGCTTGATGCCCAATAACTAATAACTATTAGCTTATTACACAATAAACACTCTAACTTTAACTATCAAACAAATACAGTTTATACCCTTTAATCTTGAATACAATTATTTGATTCAACAATCTCCCCCTTTAGATTCGAGATTAAAAAAATTTTGACAATAATTTTCAGGTCTTCACTTTTCTTCTCTTTTCTTCAGATATGACGTTGATAGCTTCAAAACTACAAAACTTCAAAACTTCAAAACTTGATATCTTTGAAATCTTCAGTCAACAATTCTTCTTGTATCCTTCCTTGTTGATTATTCTCCCCCTTTTTGATGAGTGGTGAGAATCATCATCATCAAAACTTGTCAAAACAATCTTCCCCTTTGAGTATGATCACCAATAAGCACTGTCTTCATGTAACGACCCCTGTGTGAAATAAGAGAAGTCTCTCCAAATGGAGAAAGTGATTATTTCAATCTTTTCAGATTAAAATAGAAAGTAGTAACCATTCGAATCTTTTCAAACTCAAACAGTTAATAGGTGTAACCCTGAATCAACAAATGACTCAGTTAGAATGCCTGTCAATGACACAAAGTCACTGAGTAACACAAAGTTAGTATATAAGGAGCTGGTTTGATGTTGGCTCCCCAGGTCTTCCATTCAATCATCGAATAACACATGGTTATCTATGAACGTTCTGACATAAAACAAATTTCTGTGTGTTCGTGCATTGTATGAAAGAAATTAAGCATAGACGATTGCGTTTCAATATAAGCTCAAAATATGTAAACTTGTTGAGATAACAACAAATTATACAAAGACTCAATGTGCATGAGAAAGGGTCCGAAGGTGGGGCAACTTTCCTTCTTTTTCAATATTAGTATCTTCCAAATGAAGAACCAATAGCATATGTGTTGCTTCCCAAGAAAATGTGAAACATTCTCTTTTTGAGAAAAGAATGACTAGCTGGTGGGGTTGTATGCATGAGATGGCATGGGCTAGTTGCCTGTTTCAATGATGGTCACCAAAGAATGTGAACCAATCAGATAATGTGGCTGTCCGGCACAGAAAGTGGTTTGGTGCATAGTCTAATATTCTTTTACTCTGTTCACTCACCCTCTTTCTTTTAATGCTCACTTCTAACCAATCTCTCTTTTCCATTTTACCTCATCACATACCATCACTCAATTCTTTTGACCCCTCTCCCCTCAATCACTCAGGGAATACTTCCTGGGTAGGAAACACTGGTTATCGTGAATCCATGGAAGTTCTAATAAGCTCTCACACTGAATCCCATTTATTTTCCTAAAAGAACGTGTTGTTCAACATGCTATTGTACATATAAGCACAGAATTACATGAAGAACAAAAATTTCTGGAGAGGTCAAAACAGTTGTGTGTGACGATGCAATTCTCCCCCTCAAACTAAAAGAATTTGACAATTAAACTCTAAGGAGTTTTTCTATTAAGCTCTTTTGACATTTAAGCTCACCCTCAACTGAAGATTTATTTATTTATTTTTTTACATAAAGCATAAAAAGAAAGCACTGAAGTGCGTGTTCTAATCAGTAGTAATTAGAAGCCATAGTCACTTGAACAAACCTGCATAAATAAAAGAAATAATGGTAATCATTTGTGAAAATGATTCCGCTATCGTTAGCAAAAGTTGGAAAAAAATGGAACACAAAATCAAAACTTATAATACTCCCCCTAGAATCATGAGTAAGGTCTAAGACATGTTCAACATACCAAGTTTGCTGATTAGAAATTGGAATCGCTTTTCATCCAACGGCTTGGTGAAAAGATCAGCTAACTGGAAGTCAGTTTGAACAAAATGCATTTCAATGTCACCTTTTTCTACATGTTCCTTAATGAAATGATAGCGTACATCTATATGCTTGGTCTTCGAATGTTGTACCGGGTTAGCAGTTATGGCGATTGCGCTCTTGGAATCACAATAAATAGGAACACGCTTGTAGTTCTATCCAAAGTCCCTTAACTGTGTTTTCATCCAGAGGACTTGAGAAGAGCATCTAGCAACAGCTACATTTTCAGCCTCGGCAGTGGATGTTGAAACACAATTTTGTTTCTTTGAAGTCCAACTCACAAGTTTGTCACCTATAAATTGACATGACCCAGAGGTGCTCTTCCGGTCTAGCTTACATCTTGCATGATCAGCATCTGTAAAGGCGGTTAGATCAAAACGATAATCCTTTGGATACCAAAGGCCTAGATTAGGATAACCTTTGAGATATCTAAGGATTCGCTTAACAGCAGTATAGTGCAATTCTTTAGGATTGGACTGATATCTCGCACAAAAACATGTGGCAAACATTATATCTGGGCGACTGGCAGTCAGATAAAGTAAATAACCAATCATGCTACGATACACCTTTTGATCAACAGGTTTCCCGGAAGGATCTGTGTCTAAGAGTGTACCAGTAACCATTGGTGTTTTCATGACTCAACTATCTGACATATTGAACTTTTTCAAAATATCTTTTATGTATTTAGCTTAATTAATAAATATGCCGCCAGGAAATTGCTTTACTTGTAGACCAAGAAAGAAATTCAATTCACCCATCATCGATATTTCAAACTTTGTTTCCATTATTTTTGAAAAGTTCTAACAAAATTTCTGATTTGTCGACCCAAATATTATGTCGTCAACATAAATCTGAATGAGAATCAAGTCCTCACCTTGCCTTTTAAGAAATAAGGTTGTATCTACTGTACCTTTCTTGAAACCAGAAGCTAAGAGAAATTTAGTGACAGTTTCATACCAGGCTCGCGGTGCTTGTTTAAGACCATAATTTTGGGAACTGAAGAATTGCTGAGTACAGTTAATGCTGCTAGCAGAACCTAGTTACTACTTCTGATGTTAATGTTGTTGATACAGGTTAGTGCTGTTAGTCAAAGCTTAATACTGCTGGAAGAAGTTACTACTGCTAAGCAAGTTTAGCACTGCTAAGTAGTTAGTACTGCTGAAGTTAGTACTGCTAGAACAAACTTAATACTGCTCAGAGTGTTAATACTACTAAAGAATTAATGCTGCTTATGAGATAATGAAGACTTCGCATGGAAAGAAGACAGCTGGATTGATTGAAGATAATCATGGAAGTCTTGAATATAACTATGGAAGATTATACTGAAGATCTTTTATTATTTTGTAATTATCTTTGTCTTTAGTATATATGTATAGAATAGATTAGAGTTGAGAGAACTTTTATAACTTTAGAATTCTGAATTTTTGTTTTCGTAGAGAGAATCAACCTCAAGGTTAGAACCCTATATCTAGAGAAGTAGAATTCGTATTGGTGAGCCTGTTCATCAGTATTGAGGTTGTGTGTAAAAGCTTGTGACTTTTAATCATTCAATAAGAGTTTACAAGTTGTGATTCTGATTTACTGTTTCATTGTTTTTCTGAATATTAAAGTGCTATTCCGCAGCTTCTTTAATATTGTTTTCTGAGTGTTTATTCTTGTTAAGAATTAAGATCCTGACAAGTGGTATCAGAGCAAGTATTCTCAGAAATCATATTCATCATGGAAAACGCAGTTGAATCAAATAGTACCCTGGTCTCAAAGGTCCCAATGCTCAGATCCAATGAATTTGACATGTGGAAGATTAGGATCAAGCAATATATTCTTCTCACAGATTACTCTATGTGGGACATTATTGAGAATGGCCCATCTAATGAAGGAAAGATTGGTCCAGATGGAAAAAGAACTCCACCAAAGACGGATGCAGAAAAGAAGTCAAGACATACAGAGATGAAAGCCTTGAGCACACTGCTTTTGGCTATTGCCAATGAATATCAACACCAATTCTGCAATTGCACTGATGCACAGATGCTTTGGAATGCTCTAGAGAAGAGGTTCTCTGGTATCAAAAGTACCAAGAGAAATCAGAAGGCTATATTGAAGCAATTGTATGAAAACTTTATGTCAACCAAGAATGAGTCCATGACTCAAACTTTTGACAGGTTTAACAAGTTAGTTGGTGAACTAGCTACTGTGGGAGTACAGATTGATCAAGATGATCTAAACAGAAAGTTTTTAAGGTCCCTTGGAGATGAGTGGACTATGTATACTGTTTCTTTCAGACAGAATGAACAATTGGAAGAAAAAGAACTTGATGATCTGTACAATGACCTTAGAATGTTTGAATCTGAGGTAGAAGCTAAGAAGAAACCATCTGGGTATGTTCACAATGCTGCACTCCTATCAGCATCAATTGATTCTTCTTCTAACCCTGAATCAGTTAGTGCTGCTAATGGAGCAAGTCAAGAGAAAGGCACTGAATCTGTGTTTGAAGCCTTTCTATCCAGTCATGGAAACTCTTCTCTAATTAATGATGACTTGGAACAAATCCATCCGGATGATCTTAAAGAGATGGACATTAAATGGCAAATGGCCATGCTCTCTATGAGGGTAAAGAAGTTCATCAAGAGAACTGGGAGAAACAACTTCTCCCAAAGAAGAGAAGATGGAGCAGGTTTTGATAAGTCAAAGGTGGAATGTTATAAATGTCATCTGAAGGGACACTTTGCTAGAGAATGCAGAAGTGGAGTGTCTCACAACAACAGCCACCAACAAACACAGTCTGGAAGCTTCAATAATAATAACAGAAACTCTGCTCAAGCCCTAGTCTCTCAACAAGGTATGAGGTTTGACTGGAGTGATCAAGCAGAAGAGGCTATCCAAAACCAAGCTCTCATGGCAGAAGTTTCTGATCTCCCAACTGAGGTAATTTCTAATCTTTCTTCTCAAATTTGCATAGACATAGCTAAAAGGTACAGGGATCACAATCAAAGTATGAGTGATAACCTGAAGAGATTAGAAAAAGATATAAAAGACTATGTGAAGATTGTTGAGAGGTTTGAGGAACAAATTAGAGGTTTCCATGCCAATGAAATTCAGCACATGTATGACACCAATTACTGGAAGTGGGAGAAAGATCAGTATGAGTTTAAGCTAAGACAGAAAGAAGAGGAGTGTGAGAAGATAAAAAGTGAGTATGAGAAAGCTAAGATTGACATTGAGAAGTATTCATATGCTTTTAAAGCTATGGACTCTATTCTAAACCTGGAATAGGGTACAACACCACACCACCACCTTACAACAACAACTACATCCCTCCTACATCAGACTTGCTAGAGACCAAAGATAGGAAGGACTTGCCTGAGGGAGCCACTGAGATAGATCCCTTAGATGATGTAGTTGTTGAGGACAAGACTGAGAAGGAAACTGTCAAGAATGAGGACAATAATGTGAGTGGTGAGATTCCTATAGAAAATCACATTATCACCAATGAGGGGTGTGGAAAGACTTGGGTTAAGTCCAATAAGGTAGAAAAGACTGAGGGAAAGAATAAGAAGGTTCATTATAAGCAGACCACTATTGTGAACCCTATCCCTTGCAAAAAGTGTGCATGAAATAAATTTGAGCCCCAAAAACATGATAAAAAGAGGGGTAATCAGAGAAACTGGAACAATATGTGGGCACAAAAACAAGGGGTTGATCTGAGTAAAATCAATAGACCAAAACCCTGTTTTATTTGTGGAAAGCTTAATCACATTGCCAAATAATGCTATTTTAATCCTATGAACCAAAGGCTGAATTTCCAAAGACCTGCACAAAAACCCTCTGGTCATAGGAAGAATGAAAACAACCATGTGGCTAAGAAAGTTGTTAAATCTAAAAGTCACATGAAGAAAAAGAATGTGGAAGAAAGTGTCAATATGTGGGTTCCTAAAAGCACTAAAACTGTCAGTACTACTACCACAAATAGTGCGGCTGACAATGATAGTGCTGCTAGAAGTAATACTACTGCTAACAATGTTAGTGCTGCTAACATTCTTAGTACTTCTTCAAAAGTTAATACTGCTAACTCTGTTAGTGCTGCTAACAAGGTTAGTACTGCTAACCCTGTTAGTACTGCTAACTCAGTTAGTACTTCCAAAGTTAGTACTGCTTCTAGTATTAGTGCTGCTAAGCCAATCATATTGACAAAGTACTCTAATAAAGAGTGCTCTGAGTTTAAAAACCTCATCAAAAAGGAATGTAAATACTTTGATGAGAAAGGGAGACCCAAGACCACTTTGGCTTGGGTCCCCAATCAATACTAATTTTTTAATCTTATGTGCAGGGCAACCAACAGCTCAAGGGGAAAAGCATCTGGCATGTTGATAGTGGTTGCTCTAGGCATATGACAGGGAACATGTCATGCCTCAAGAATTTCAAGAAAATTGATGGTGGACATGTTGCCTTTGGTAATACTCCAGATGGAGGTAAGATAAGTGGTAAGGGGGATGTAACCAAAGGTAAAATGACCTTTGAAGATGTATTCTATGTTGAGCAATTAAGGTACAACCTGTTAAGTGTATCACAGGTTTGTGACAAACAACATAGTATATTATTTACAGATTCTGAATGCATTATCCTTGCTCCTGGGTTCAAGGTAGTTGATGAAAAAATGATACTACTAAGAACCCCTAGAAAGGATAATGTATATTGTTTAGATATGGAAAGTGTTTCATCTGATTCATCCCTAAATTGTCTTGTTTTAAAAGCTTCTCTGGATGAATCATCACTTTGGCACAGAAGGATGTGTCACATGAACTTTAAAACAGTAAATAAACTTGTTAAAAACAACCTTTTAAGAGGTTTGCCATCAAAAGTATATTCATGTGATGATCATTGTGTTGCTTGTCTCAAAGGCAAACAACACAAAACTTCTCATAAGTTCAAAGAGGTGAACACAATCTCTAATTCTCTTCATTTATTGCATATGGATCTGTTTGGCCTTACAAATGTTATGAGTATTGGTAAGAAATCATACTGCCTAGTTATTGTTGATGATTACTCTAGATTTACTTGGGTATATTTTCTAAGGACTAAGGATGAGACAAGTGGACTGATCAAATCCTTTATTCTAAGAATTGAAAACCAAACAAATCAAAAAGTAAAAGTCATTAGGTCAGACAATGGTACTGAATTTAAAAATCATGACCTAAACACCTTTTGTGAGGAAAAAGGAATTGAGAGGCAATACAGTGCTCCTAGGACTCCACAACAAAATGGTAGATTCAAAACTTCCAATTACTTTATGGGCTAAAGTAGTTAATACTGCTTGCTATGCCTAAAACAGAGTTCTAGTAGTCAAGCCTAAAAACAAGACACCTTATGAGCTTTTAAATAAAAGAAAACCTTTTATAGGATTTTTCAAACCTTTTGGGTGTCCTTGTACCATTCTCAATACCAAAACTCACTTAGGAAAGTTTGATAGCAAGGTTGATGATGGTTTTCTTGTTGGTTACTCATCTCAGAGTAAGGCTTACAGAGTTTTTAATACTTCTTCTAGAATAATTGAGGAAAGTGACAATGTCAAATGCAATGAGAACACACCAAATCCTATTGGGTCTGGTCCTCAGTGGCTATTTGACATTGATTCACTAACTAACTCTTTGGGTTTCAGTAGTGATTATCATGCAGGTTTAGGAAGTGGAGGATCAGGGGATGAACAAGTACACGTACAAGACACTATGCCTCAGTCTGTGATCTTTCCCATACCTATGATAGAGCATGTTGAGATCTGTGAAAAATAGAATGCTCCTGAACCAATTCAGAGAAAAGAAGAAAGAAGAGATGAAGAGAATCAAGTACATGAAGAACCAGAAGCAGCTGATGATATCCCCTCAACTGAGTTAAATGATTCCAATCTGGATGTGGGAATCAATAAAGAACCTAGTCATCAGACTAGAACTCAAAAGAATCATCCTCCAGAGCTGGTCATAGGAGACATCTCTTCTCCTATGATAACAAGGAATCAAAGCAGACTTCAAGAGCTGCAGGATCAGCAACACACAATATTCACTTTCTTTCTATCCCAGATTGAACCTAAGAAGGTATGTGATGCAATGAAAGACTCAAGTTGGATAGAAGCTATGCAAGAAGAGCTACTGCAGTTCAAGTTGCAAGAAGTTTGGGACTTGGTGAACCTTCCAAATGGTCATAGAGCTATAGGCACCAAGTGGATTTTCAGGAACAAAAAGGATGAGAGAGGCATTGTGATAAGAAACAAAGCAAGGCTGGTGGCACAAGGGTATACACAAGAAGAAGGCATGGACTATGAAGAAGTGTTTGCTCTAGTGGCAAGGGTAGAGGCAATTAGACTATTTTTAGCCTATGCCTCATACATGAAGTTCAAGGTCTACCAAATAGATGTGAAGAGTGCTTTTCTGTATGGTACAATTGATGAAGAAGTATATGTCTGTCAGCCCCCTGGATTTGAAAATCCATCATATCCAGACAGAGTATACAAACTGAAGAAAGCACTGTATGGTCTTCATCAAACCCCAAGAGCATGGTATGATACTCTGTCTACCTATCTCTTGGAGAATGGATTTGAAAGAGGTATAATTGACAAGACCCTCTTCATTAAAAAAAGTAAGAAGGACATCCTATTAGTTCAGATTTATGTGGATGATATCATCTTTGGATCCACAAAAGATCAAATGTGTAGAGACTTTGAAAAGTTAATGCACAAGAGCTTTAAAATGAGTTCAATGGGTGAACTTACCTTCTTCCTTGGGCTTCAAGTGAAACAAAAGAAAGATGGGATCTTCATAAGCCAATCAAAATATGTGAAAGACATCCTGGACAAATATGGTCTAACAGACTCAAAGCCAACAAGTACACCTATGGAAACTCATAAACATATCACTGTTGATCTTGAGGGGGAGGATGTTGATGTCCATATATACAGATCAATGATAGGATCTCACATGTATCTCACAGCCTCAAGACCAGACATCATGTTTCCAGTGTGTTTGTGTGCCAGATTCCAAGTCAAGCCAAAGCAATCACATCTACAAGCTGTTAAAAGAATTTTCAGATACTTAAGAGGGCAACCTACATTAGGTCTTTGGTATCCTTATGAATCCAACTTTGACTTGATTGCTTATTCAGATAGTGACTTGGGAGGTGCTAACATGGACAGAAAGTCTACTTCAGGTGGATGTAAACTTTTGGGTGCAAGACTAGTATCTTGGCAGTGTAAGAAACAAACCACAGTGTCCTTATCAACAACAGAAGCTGAGTATATTGCTGCTGCAAGTTGCTGCTCTCAGGTTCTATGGATTCAGAATCAGATGATGGACTATGGGGTAACCTTTCTTCACACACCAATCTTCATTGACAATAGCAGTGCTATAAGCATTGTTAACAATCCAGTCAAGCACTCCAAAACCAAACACATTGAGATAAGGTATCACTTTATCAGAGATTGTAATGAAAAGAAGCTAATTCAAGTTGCTAAGGTTCATACTGACAACAAGTTTGCTGATCTATTCACTAAAGCTTTTGATGTGGGTAGATTCACTTTCTTGGTCACAAGTGTGGGCATGATCAACTCTGAATGAGCTCATATGTTAAAAATTGTTTTCATACCTGTTATTGGTTTATTCTTTGGTATTACTAACATCTTTCTCAGGAAGTTCTTACCTTGCTCAGAGTACCTTAAAGCTTCAAAAAGTGCAAGTATAATTAATGCTGCCAGTGCAGTTTTACTACTGCCAGTGCTCAGTTAATACTGCTAGTGGTTATTACTGCTGTTAGTTAATACTGCTAGTTAGTTAATACTACTCTCAGTTAATACTGCTAGTTAGTTAATACTGCTAGTGGTTAATACTGCTCTCAGTTAATACTGCTAGTTAGTTAATACTGCTAGTTAGTTAATACTGCTAGTGGTTAATACTGCTCTTAGTTAATACTGCTAGTTAGTTAATACTGCTAGGTGTTAATACTGCTTATGTCCCGAATCGTATAAATACCCTTTTTGCCCGCCCAAAAGTTCATAACGACTCTTTGCTTTCTATGCACTCTCTCTCTAACCCTTTTCTCTCAAGAATCAAGTATTTCAGGCAAGAATACTCAAGCTCAATGGCGTCTATGGCATTTATTGACGAGCACAATGAAATCGCGATGCTACAAAAGCCGAAGCAAGCTGCAGGCTTTCATCAGATAGTGTGCAGATTCTGGGCGAATGCCACCATAGTCACAGAGAATGGTGTGCAGATTCTGAAAACAAGGGTGTGTGACAAACCCTTGTCAGTTACTGAAGAGGTGATACGCATCTGTCTACGTCTAGACGATGCTGAAGGTATTACTTCTCTTCGTAATGAGGACTTGTTCTCAAATTTGTCAAGAATGGGGTATGGAGGCCAATTGGGTGGTTTTAAATTCTCAAAAGCAAAATTTTATACCCAATGGCATTTTCTTGTTTATACCCTTATGCACTGCATTTCCAAAAAGACTACTGGATGGAGTGAGTTTAGCAGTACCATTGCTTATGCTTTGGTCTGCTTGGCCACTGCCAGAAAGTACAATTTTTCTAGAATGATTTTCAGTGATCTTGTCTCAAACTTGGTAAGCAAAAAGAGCTTTTATATGTACCCCATGTTTGTACAAGAAGTTATAACCCACGAATTGACGGATATGCCTCACTTTGATGAGGTATATGTACCAAAAATTCCCAAAGGTAAGGTATTTTCAAACATGAAGAGATCCCCATTGGACTCGGAAGGAGTTGACACCCCATTATTCTCTACAATGATGGTGGTGTCCCACACTGAAGAAGGTATGGCAACAGAGTCAAGGCCCTCATTAGGCCATCTCACTGCTAGCCAATCCCAACCTTCCCACTCTATATCTATCCCACAGTCTCTACTTCAAAAGCCAACTTCTCCAATCACCCAAACATATATAAGGAAAAAGGTAAAGAAGGCTCCTTCCCTTCTTGTACCATCACCCACAGAGCCTTTAAGCCCTCTAAGGGAGATTTCTCCTTTAGAGAATATCTACAGGGAAACCACAGGGGTGTCTCCCAACCCCAAGGAGGTGCTCACTGAGGAGATGGTTGAGCATATGGGTGCTAAGACTGCCACTACTCCTGCTAGCACAGAGGAGGTCAGGGGTAACAAAAATAAGACCTTCCCCATGGCAACTTTGGGTGAGCAATCATCCAAAGGGCCCTGGTGCCAAGAACCCACGGGGGTGGAGAGTGATTCTGTTAGGCAGAAGACTCCCACTACAAAAAGATCCCATGATCCTTCAAAAGAGGGTAACACTTCTGGAGAAGGTGAGGACAGATATAACTATTTTGAATTGATGGAAACCATGGGAAACCTCAACCTGGATGTAATCAAGCAGGGGAAAGACATTGAAGAGCTAAAACTGGTCATTCTGTCTCAACAAGACCAGATTGTCAAGCTAAAGAATATGGTGAAGAAATTGATTCTACAAAAGAAGAAGAAGCAGTTTGTGCTTAAAAGAAGGAAATCAGGGGATGATGCTCCCAAAAAGGGGGAGTTAGAAGCTGAGTCCCACATGGAAGAGGCTACAGAGAAGGGGGAGAAACACAGTGTTGAGGGGGAGATTGATGAAGGCGTAAGTAAAGAAACAGTACAAGCAGCAGAAACTGAAACAGTAAAAGAGCAAGCAACAGTAAAAGAGCAAGCAGCAGAAACCATTAATGCTGCTGAACTGAAAGAAGCAGCAGAAATTGTGCAAGAAGTTCTAACAGATCTTGAGATTGCAGAAACCTTAATCAAAGCCAAGCATGATACTCCCAAGGTCACCTCAAAGGCCAAAGGAGTTTCATCAAAGAACAAGGTGAAGTAATCAAGAAAGAAAATGTTGAGAAGAAGGTGAGCAAAGATAAAGGCAAAGCTAAGCTAGTGGAATCTGATCAACCAATCAAAAAGCAAAGGTTGGTTGAGTCAGATGAAGCTTTGGCCAGAAAGATACAAGCAAATATTGAGCAAGAAGAAAGAGTCCAAGTTGAGAAAGACAAGGAAATGGCTAAGGCTTTAGCTGCAGAACTGAATAAAGCTTATCAACAAAGCCTGGCAACTGAAATAGCTCAGAAGAAAGCTGCAATCCTTGAGAAGTCTGTGGTGGTCAAGAAAGCTGCAAAGAAGAGACAACCCTCAAAGACATTCCTTGGTAACCAAGAGAGAAATGAGATGATAACTTTTCTCAAGGGTGCTGTAGGAGTCAGAAAGGAGATGTTCTCCAAGATGACATTTGAGCAGATCAAAGAGCTGTACAACTCTGAAATGACCAAGCTTCAAGGGAATGAAACTGCTAGGGTGGAGATGGAGAAGAGAATGAAAGAAAGCAATGATTTCATGATAGAAAAACCTTTTCCAGATGAGCAAGAAACACGACCAAAGAAAGAAGCCACTCTTGGTGAAAGTCTAAGGACTTTAAAGAGAACAAAGATGATGGGAAGGAGAAAATTAACCAAGAAGCCTAGAATAGCTGAAGGAGAGGCTGAGAAGGTTGCTGAAGAAGAAGGGGCACCTAAGTCATCTGAACAGAAAGAGCCATCAAGTATAGATGATGTAAGTATGTATATAGTAGTGATGGACAAAGTGCCTGAACCAATTTCAGCAGAACCTGTAGGAGTTAAGCCTCCTGAGGTTATTCTCTGGGATACATTGACAGTAGATGGAAAGGAATACATAAGGCTCAAGAGGAAGGATGAAAAGTATGAGGTATTCAACACTTGGGCAAAGATTGTCAGAACATGCTCTAGGTCAGATATAGAAGAAATGTTTGAAATTGGAATGAAGTTGTATGCAGATAAACTGAAAGCTCCAGGGATTTCAATTACTAAACTGGTGATGGAGTATCTGTGTATGATGTTCAAACCTGATGAAGTAGAGCATGTGATCAGGAATGTGTTCCAAACAGTCAACAAGTGGACTCTATATGAAGCTAGTGGAGTATATGCAATAACTATGGATATGAATCACATAGAGTACTTCCTAGTGGATAGAGTGTACAACCACAATAGATTGAAGCTTCATGCAATGTTGAAAAATAAGCTTGGTTGTATTCAAGATTCATAAATGGCTAAGTATCTAATCCAAAGAACAATTAATCAGAGTCTGGGGTTGGATGCTAATACAGGGCTTTGAAGAATGGGTTTTGGGAGCATCTGAAGAACTTGACTTCTCTTCCTAAAAGTCAAGTTAGGGGGAGATTGTTGGGAACTAAAGAATTGCTGAGTACAGTTAATGCTGCTAGCAGAACCTGGTTACTACTTCTGATGTTAATGCTGCTGATACAAGTTAGTGCTGCTAGTCAAAGATTAATACTACTGGAAGAAGTTACTACTGCTAAGCAAGTTTAGTACTGCTAAGTAGTTAGTACTGCTGAAGTTAGTACTGCTAGAACAAACTTAATACTGCTTAGAGTGTTAATACTGCTGAATAATTAATGTTGCTTATGAGATAATGAAGACTTCACATGGAAAGAAGACAGTTGCATTGATTGAAGATAATCATGGAAGTCTTGAATATAACTATGGAAGATTATACTGAAGATCTTTTATTATTTTGTAATTATATTTATCTTTAGTATATATGTATAGAATAGATTAGAATTGAGAGAACTTTTATAACTTCAGAATTCTGAATTTTTGTTTTCATAGAGAGAATCAACCTCAAGGTTAGAACCCTAATTCTAGAGAAGTAGAATTCGTATTGGTGAGCCTGTTCATCAGTATTGAGGTTGTGTGTAAAAGCTTGTGACTTTTAATCATTCAATAAGGGTTTACAAGTTGTGATTCTGATTTACTGTTTCATTGTTTTTCTGAATATTAAAGTCCTATTCCACAGCTTGTTTAATATTGTTTTCTGAGTGTTTATTCTTGTTAAGAATTAAGATCCTAACACATAAAGCTCTTTGTCTAACACATAGACATGATCAGGGTGGTGAGGATCAACGAAACCTTCAGGTTGTGCCACGTAGACGTCCTCATGCAGAACACCATTCTGGAAAGCCGACTA
This sequence comes from Arctium minus, assembly GCA_954870635.1. NCBI lineage: Eukaryota > Viridiplantae > Streptophyta > Magnoliopsida > Asterales > Asteraceae > Arctium > Arctium minus. Next base: position 111,757,198 of record OX941080.1, on the reverse strand, counting down.
TACGTCCATTTGATAGACTGTAAAGTTCTTGTGCGCTGCATATGCTAGGAAGATTCTGATGGCTTCGATCCTTGCAACAAGGGCGAATGTTTCGTCATAGTCAATGCCCTCCTGTTGACAGTACCCTTTTGCGACCAAACGAGCTTTGTTTCTCACAATTACTCCAGCTTCGTCTTTCTTGTTTCTGAAATCCCACTTTGTTCCTATAACAGATTTACCTTTAGGTAGTGGGATCAAGCGCCATACCTTGTTCCGTTCGAATTGTAGAAGCTCGTCTTGCATAGCAGAAATCCAGAAGGGATCACGTAGAGCTTCAGACGCTTTCTTTGGCTCTAAGGAACTAAGGAAGCTTGAAAATATACAGAAGTTAGCTGATGCGTACCTTGTCATGACACCAGATTGTACGTCACCTATCACATTGTTCAGGGGATGATCCTTAGTCCAACGATGTGTGCTTGGTAAAGATTCAACTGTTTGTTGCGTATTGGACGCATCGTTTTCATCGTGCACAACAGGTAGCTCCATAGATGTACTCGGGACATCTTGTACTAGAGTTTCTGATACTGAGACTTCTGAAGTAGCAGTTGAAGTACTCGTGACTTCGTTTCCAGAAGAACTATCTGCAGATACAGATTCAGCATTAGGAGATTCATAAACTAATGGTTTAGTTGTACCTGATGGAGATGAAGTTTCAGTGACTTCTTCGGACGGTCCAGGCATGTCTTCAGAAATAGTAGGGACCTCCGAGCTTGTTATTGATGTAGATATGCCTTTATCAAAATCTGCACAAATATCATCAAAGGCATCAATTAACATTAAATCTAACTCAGATGAAGTAGAGTTAGAGTTAGAAGAAGTGGATCCTGTAGAAGCTGGTTCTATTCTGTATTGAATAGAATTTTTGTCATGAAGACCGAGTTCTGAACTGTTGTGTCCAGAAGTCCTCGTAGAATTCTCATCAAAGGAGACATTCATGCTCTCAACAACCGTCTTGGTTCGAATAATGTAAATTCGACAAGCTTTGGATGTCAGAGAGTATCCAACGAGATATCCTTCATCCGCTTTCTTATCAAATTTTGATAATACTTGACGCCTCTTTAAGAATGTAACACCTGCAACCAAAAACACGAAGGAACTTGATGTTAGGTGTACGATTGTTGATTAACTCATATGCTGTTTTATTAAAGCGCTTGACCACAATGGTACGATTCTGAGTAAAACATGTTGTAGCTATTACTTCGGCCCAAAGGTACATGGGTAGATCTGAATAAGCAAGCATAGTATGAGCGGCTTCAACCAGAGTGCGATTCTTCCATTCAACAATGCCATTTTGCTGTGGAGTGTAGGCTGCAGAGAAATTATGTGAAATGCCTTCCGTACCGTTATCGCTGTGAATAATTCGGACTGGCAATTGGAGACGTACTTGGATGCGCTTGATAAAAGCGATAATCAACTCTGGACGATCTGACTTGTTCTGAAGAAACTCGAGCCATGTATACCTTGAATAGTCATCTATCATTAGTAAAACATACTTCTTGTCGTTGATAGATGTTGTTCGCATTGGGCCACAAAGGTCCATATGGAGAAGTTCCAGTGTAGATGAGGTTGATGATTCAGCTTTGGATTTGAAGGAGCTTCACTTCATTTTGCCCAACTCACATGCAGAACATAGTGAGTCTTTCTCAAACCTCATTTCTGGTAGACCTTTGACCAGACCTTGTCATTGTAGCTTCGCTATGGATCGAAAATTCTGATGAGACAAGCGGCGATTCCACGTCCACGCTTGTGCTTTAGTTGCTTTGGCTAATAGGCATACTGGACGTGTGGCAGACAGTGTTGGAAAATCTACATAGTATAGATTTCCATGGCGCTCGGATTTGAAGACTTTGTAACCATCGAGATCCTCTAGATAGCAATGAGTGGTTGTAAAGCGAACTTGATATTTCATGTCACAGAAGTGACTGGTACTAAATAGATTGTGATCAAGTCCTTCAACATATAACACTCTTTGGATCTTCACAACACCATTATCGAGCATGCCATATCCTCTGACGTGTCTTTCTACTTTTGAATTCGCAAACCTAACTACTCCGGCAGGCTCCTCCACATAGTTATGCAAGAGGTGCTTGAATCCTGTCATGTGGCGTGAACATCCGGAATCTATTACCCACAATCGACAGGCCTGCAAAAGAGACAATTAGTTTTGCTTAGGTACCCATATCAGGATGGGTCCTTCGCGGTTAGCATCAAGTAATTCAAGAATATCAGATGGTTTAACTTTCACTCTCCATTCATAACGGGGTTTTGGAACCCATTTCCAAACCATCTTAACATTTAGTTCCTGGAAGTGCTTTTTAGACGTAGGATTGGCAACATTAGCTCAAAACACTTTGGGTTGTGCGGAAGAATTAGAATTAGAATTAGATTTAAGGTTCAGTTTAGCTGTTCTCTTACTCTGTTTGGACCTTGGAGGGGAGTAGTATTTGAATGAGTTATCCCAGCAGTGTTTGCAATATAGATTCTTTCGAGCAAAATTCATAAACTTAGATTTATCGGAACAAATCTTACATTCATGTTCACCAAAAGAATTACTTTTCAAAATAACACTGTCTGAAGTACAACTATTTGAAGCAAAATTTTCACTAGATAACCTATCATTCTTATTCAAACTATTGTCTTTATTCTTCTTACTCCTCCCAACTCCATTTCCTTTTATATCTGAAACAGAAACAGGAACCTTGTTAGTCTCTAACTTAGAGGGTGGTTCTTTTCTAGAGCTATTTGAAGTCTCACCCTTCTCAAAAATACTCGGAGGATATTCAGGACAATCAGAGTAAACAACTGAAGATTTTGCAGGAACATCAAATTCTGGATTGGTTATTACCTTCCTGCTTGGATCATTGAACATCTGTTTATCATTTGAAGCATTTTTAAACAAAGTAATTTTCAAATCATTGATCTCTGTGCAAAGCTCTTGATTTTCTTGTAAAGATTTTTCAAGTTTAAATTTGAGATCAAAGTTTTCATTTCAACCTCATCAACAGACTGTTGCAACATATCAATTTTCTTCATCAATTCAGATGTATGATCATTCACAGAATTTGATTCCTTTAAATCAGAAACAGGATCAGAGTCTGAAGCATTCATCATGTCAGAAAACTTTTCTTCAGTCATGGACTCAATAAACTCCGTTTTATCATTTTTAACACAAGAGTCATTCTTGCTAACATTTTCTTCTTAACCTCTTTAACAAGTAAAGGTTTAGAAGCAATGGGATTTGAGACTGATGGTATAGTAGATCGATCAACATTGGATTCATACTCATCATATTTGCATGCAGTCTCAGGTAGAACTGTGTTGGTGCTGACTGATTCTTTTGAGTGTGTGGTGAATAGTGATTCAGACTCAGTAAATTCGATTTTTCGAGTCTCATAGCTTTTATTCAAATCACCATATTTAAAACCAACTGATTTAAAAAGCTTTTGAGAATCAGTGTCACCAGACTTGTTCTTTCCCATTTCTTCTTGACCTTTGGTCTCTTTAGAAGGTTTAGGAGAACTTGCTTCAACAAAGGATGCACGAATGTTAGGAATGAGTCTGATTACGGAGCCAAATTTATCAAAATTACATAAGTGCTCCGGTGCCTTTTTCAAAATTTCATTAGTTGGAACACCCAAACCTGGTTTAAGTTTATAAAACCTTTCGTCTTGGAGTTTATTGGTCAACAGATTTAATGTCTGCTCAGTCTCACCTCGTTTCCTATTAATGTCCTCCAATTGCTTGATTTTGGTGAAAGCTTCATTTCTTTGTTTATAACAAACTTCAACTCTAATTTCAAACTCATCCTTTTCAGCATCAAGATTCACAAGATCCGTTTCTAAACCAGATATTTTTCTTTTTAAAGAATCTTTTTCAGCTTTTAAATCATCCTTTTTTTTCTTTTTCTTCCACAACAACTTTTAATAAAGCATTTTCATCACGAAAACTTAAGACAGATTGATGTGCAGAACTAAGTTTACCTTTCAGTAAAGCAAATTTATCTTTTATACTATGTATTTGGGCCATTAAAGATTCAATAAGTTCAGAATTATCACTTACCTTAGAGTTTGCATCTTCGGATTGTGCCTCAAACTCTTCATCGTCACCATCCAGCTTTGCCATATAAGATACTTGGGTGAAGTGCGCTTGCTCCTCGTCATCGGAACTTTGGAACAGCCAGTTTTCTTCTTCAGCCATCAGTACTTTTCCTTCTTCAGCTTTCTTGGAAATGAGTGACTTTCTTGCATAATACTCTGAGTTCTTTACCTTCTTGAAATTGCAGTCTCTTGAGAAATGCCCAAATTTTCCACAGTTGTAGCATCTTCCTGGTTCATCCTTTCGTTCTTCTCGCTTCTCCTCTCTCTTTCCTTCTCTTCTATATTCCTTCCCGTCTTCTCGTCCTTCCTCTCTCCGTCCAAGCCTCGACTTGTATCGCATCTCAGACTTCTCTTTCTTGTATCCATCATACTTTGGTTTTGAGTAGAATTTCTTCTTGCCAAAGGTCTTCCTGAATCGTCGCGTAATTAGACCCAAGTCCTCAAAGAACTTCTGAATATCTGGATCTGAATCAATTTCCAGTTCTTCATCGCTTGAAGCAGAGTCAGAGTCAGTAATTTCGGTAACTAGAGCTTTAGACACCTTTTTCTTTGACCTTGCAGAGGATACAAAACCTTTGTCGGCTATGAGAGCCACATAATCCTTTAGTTTATTTGACTTATTATTGATGGTTCTCACTTCGTCCTCGTGCTGAGAAAGAGTAGAGAAGATATAAAGAAGGCTGATAGCAAAGTTCTTCCATTCCGGATTTAAGTTCTTGATGAATTTATAATTTTTCTAAGAAGCAGATTTAAAGATATTGTTCCTCCGCAAGTCATTGAGAATGATGTTATATCTGTTGTAGGTATCTAGTAGCAAATCTCCTTCTTTTGCACGAAATCCCTCGTATGCATTTATGCATAGATTCTGCTTAGCTTGGATGGAGGCTTCACTTCCTTCAAACTGTCTTGCTAGTTCATCCCAGCTTGATTTAGCAGAGCTCTGACTGTCTACTAGATTGTAGATGTCGTTTGGAATAGCCATAGTCAGATAAATTAGAGCCTCTTCTTCTATCTTGTACTGTGCTTTCTGCTTTTCAGTAAAGAACTGATAAGGTTTAGGAACAAATCTGTCACGGATTTCTAGAGAGGTCTCTGTTGCAGCTTGACCCTTTATTGTGATCATTGGATTTTCTGGACCATTAATGATTGCTTCCATGTAATCTCTGTTCTTGTGACTCAGAAAATGGATCATTCTGGTCTTCCATTGCTGATACTCATTAGCAATGTGGACAGGAGGTTTGGATTGAGAGCCCATTGAGAGAAGCTGATTCGACATCTTAGTTGTACGGTTAGTAATCAAACTTTTCTGTCCCAAGACAACCAACTAGATGAGATCGTTAGAATCAAGGATAAAGACTACACTCAATAATTTTAAGAAAAATAAATTTCCAAAAATAATCAAATGCAGTCCTCGCACACAGTATAAAGCTCTAATTGATTAAACACAGTTAAATCTAGCGCGCAAATCAGATATTTAATGACAGTGGCGCAAAGGACGGTTTACGCGAGAAGTAGGTCGTGCAAAGAGAGGTTTGCGCTAGTCTTGGATGCCGCAAAGTAGAGGTTTGCGCGAGAAGGCACTGGCGCAAGATGAGGTTCTCGTGAGACGTGGGTCGCGCAAAATAGGATTTGCGCGAGCCTTGGGTGGCGCAAAGGACGGTTCTTGCGAGTAGTGTGTCACACAAAGTACAGTTTGTGTAAGTCTTGGGTGGCGCAAAAACTGTTGTCGACTAGGAACTCGTTTGACCGGTAAGATGTACGACCGGTAGATTCGACTGGTATCTTGTCGACCGGACAAGAGAGTCTACCGATATGGTCTGTGAGTGTATCGGGTGACCGGTATGGAAAGTGGCCCGATATTATGTATGGACCGATAAGGTATATTGACCGGTAAGTGATTAATACCGATAAAGCTATGGACCGGTAAAGTGAGTTCAACCGGTATTGGTCTTGACCGACAATGGCTTTGACCGATAGTGTGTGTGGACTGATATTTTGTGAGTTGTCCGGGCGACCGATACTGTGCGGTCGACTGGTACATATATATGAACCGATACGGGATATGGACCGATAAAATGTGGTCGGCCGATAAGTTGTTCGACCGATATGTTCTTGACAGAGTTCGACCCAAATAACAATAATCGACCCAGAACACACCACAAACACAGAAATTGAATGCGAAAAATAGACTTTCGAACCCACAAACATACAACGATCAGTATGCAATCAAAACCAATGATTAAAATCAACTTTCCAACTTCAATTTGATGAACACAGTGAACGATAGTTATACGAACTCAGTAGCCAAAAAATTCACAGAAAGTCATTCACTTGATGATATTAGGTGCAATTAAACTACCAGATAACATCCTAATCCATAAATATCATCTAATCATATCGATTTTAAGCATAAAAGCATGTTAATTCAAGAAACTGATTTTCAAACAATGAACTGTTGATGAACACAGAAATCTCGATGAACAGTAATACCAAAAAAAATCTTGATCCTTTAGGCTCTGATACCACTTGTTATCCCAGTTTTATCTAGTTGATAATTAACACACAAACACAATAATATCAAGAGATATAAAGATTCAGAATAACATACCAATCCCTTGAATAAACAGTTAAACCTTGTGTGTTCTTGATACCCTTGAATACAGAGAATACGGCTACCTCTCTCTAGGATTATAATTATGAATATGAGGATTAACCTAAAACTTAACTAATCAAAACATTAAATACCCAGGCCTAATGCCTAATGGGCTTTGCTAAATGCTAAGCGGGCTTGAGGCCCAATAACTAATAATTATTAGCTTATTACACAATAAACCCTCTAACTTTAACTATCAAACAAATACAGTTTAGACCATTTAATCTTGAATACAAGTATTTGATCCAACACTTATCTATCTCGGTCTCAAATACTTTCTTTTCTTCAGAAAAATCTTTATTTATATCCTTCAGCTCAGCTTTCTTCTTCTCATTCTCAGCCTTTTCTCTCTCTAGAATGATAACCATCTCAAAGTCTGAAACTTGTTGAGAAAGCTTAACACATCTAAGCTCTAATGATTTCTTCTCTTCAAAGGCTTTTCTGGAGAAATCAGAGAATTTCTTAGCAAATTCTTTTCTTTCTTTCTCAATCTTCAACATTTCATCTTGAGCTATTGCATTGTCTTTGTCTTGGGTTGCCTTTTCTTTCAGCATATCAATCTCAACCTTAAGACTGAAGAATTTATCTTTCAAATAGTCTCTTTCAGCAAAGATTCGAGAATTTGTCTTTCTAAGCTCTTCAGATGTCTTTCTAACAATGTTTGCTCTTCTTTGAAGCTCATCAAGCTCTCTTTGCATTGCATCCTTCTTTGACCATGTACAGCTTGAGTTAAGATTTTTTTACTCCAGCTTGAAGATTTATAATCTCTTTCTCTTTCGACTCAATAATTCTGCAAAATTAATCTTTGATTTAGAGATACATTCTGAGCAAACAAAGTCTTTCTCAGAGTCTTTATCATCTTTCAACTTATTTATTTGTTCAAGAAGAGATGAGTTCTGAATCTTCAGATTTTCATTCTCCGCTTCTAGTGCTGGAATCTCTGGCATATATGCTAAAGCACAGTCTCTCTTGGTTAGCATCGTAATTCCCTTCTCGTCTGTGTAAGACATGATAATATATGTACCACTTAAATCAACTAGATGAGATCGTTAGAATCAAGATAGGATAAAGACTACACTTAAAAATTTTCAGAAAAAATTTCCCAAAAATAATTAAATGCAGTACTGCACAATACAAGTCACAAAATAATCAGAAGTACTGGCACAAAAGTAAGATATCTGCAAAGGACCGAGAAGCTTTGCGCGAATAGGCAGTGGCGCGAAGAGAGATTTGCACAAGGTATTGGTGACGCAAACTGAGTTTTGCGCGAGTAAGAAGTGGCGCAATTTTTTTTTACCGGGGTTACTGTATCGACCGGGTACTGTAGCGACCGGTACTGTAGCGACCAGGGTACCTATAGCGATCGGGGTTACTGTGAGTTGTCCGGGCGATCGATATGGTACGGTCGACCGGTAAAATGTATTCGACCGATATGTTATTAAAGGATCGACCGGTATGGTCTTACAGTTCGACCCAAAACGATGATGTTCAACCCATAAATCACAGAAATCACAATCAAACACTCAAATTGAAAGCAAAAATCAGACTTTTGTACCCAAAATCATGTGCCGATCACAATGCAATCAAAAACAGAGATTATATTCAACTTTCATGCATCAATTTTATGAACACAGTGACCGATAGATAAACAAACCCAGATTTGAGAAATCATGAAAATCCAATCAGTTGATGAATTTAAATGCAATTAAACACTTAGATGATATTCAATAGCATAAAATACACCTAATCACATCAATTTTGTGCATAAAAACTCATTAAATCAAGCAATTGATTTTCACACAATTACGAAGTCGATGAACACAGTAAATTCGATGAACAATATATTCCAATAAACAGTAAAATCGATAAACTTGATTCTTATGGCTCTGATACCACTTGTTCACCCAGTTTAATCTAGTTGATAATTAACTCACAAACACAATAATATCAAGAGATATAAAGATTCAGAATAACATACCAATCCCTTGAATAAACAGTTAAACCTTGTGTGTTCTTGATACCTTGAATACAGAGAATACGGCTACCTCACTATAGGATTATAATTATGAATATGAAGATTTATCAGTGTTAACCCTAAAAACCTAATAAACAAAACTATTTATACTTATGCCTAATGCCTAATGGGCTTGAGGCCCAATAATAAACTAACTATTAACTTATTACACATTAAACCCTCTAACTAACTTTAACACAATTGTAGTTTAAACCCTTAACTTTAACTTTAATCTTGAATACAATTTATGATCCAACAAGGCATCTCTTTGACAATCAGCTATTAGTTTCTCAGCTTTGACAGATTCTTCGATTTCGGCTTCAGTCAGGAACTCTAGTTCAGTAGGAGTTGTTTGAGGAGGGACCTTCAGCCGTGGACTCTCTAGATGAGAGATCATCTCTGTTCTTCTCTTCATCTCTTCTTCTGACCAGTGAGATGGTCTTGAGGGCCTTCCTGGATGGTGCAGGGCTTCTTCTTCTTCATCTTTTTCATCAGCTATAAAAGTTGGGATTATTGACTCATCAGCTATAGAAGCTGAGATTATTTGTACTTCCTTACCCTTAAGCAGGGAAGAGAACTGTCTGATCAGAAAATGAAGTTAGTGTTTGTTTTGGGAAGAGAAAAGATAAAGGCTAGAAAGAGATAGAGGGTTTTAGAAAGATACAGGGACAAGTGAGAGGCATACCTGAGAAGGATTCTCCTCAGATAGTGAAACGTTAATCAGGCTTCCCTCAGTAGTTTTACTCTTAGATTTTCTTTGGGAAGGGGCTCCTGAAGATGTTTCATGACCCCCCCCTGCCGTGACAACTTCTTTCGAAGTTATCACTTATGATGTGGGGGATGCAGAAAACCATAAAGATTGGTCTTCTTCATTGTCATCATCATCATCTTCATGGTGTTGCTCCTCATCCTGATCTTGAAGATCAAGATCTTCATATTTTTCATCCTCCTCCTCTTCTTCTTCTTCAAGTAAAACTTGATCGAGCCAAGATGGAGGGGCTTTGTCAACAACCTTCTCCCCCTCAACATGAGAGGGAGGATCTTCTGGGAGAACCTCAGCAGCAACTTCCTCTATATTTTCTTCAGCAACTTTCTCCCCCTCTTTGTCATTATCAGCGAGGGAGAGGTCTTTAGGTGGAGAGGAAGGTTGTGCAGTGGTCAACTTGCGGACTTTCTAAGCGTCCTTCAATCACAGGGATTTCTGAAGTAGCTTGATGAATGAATTCAACACCTATGTTCATAGAGGTACGGTCAGCCTCTGTGAAGGAAGGAGAAGGAGTCGGAGCTGGTTCATTCAGATTTTCAAGGAGTTGTTGTAGAAGAGTTGTGCTGGAATCAATCTTTATAGATAACCCCTGGACATTGTTGTTTAGAGAATCGAAGCGTCCCTGAAGAAGTTGAGTATCCTCCTTGACTTTGGAGATCTCCCCCTGAAGAGCTGAGATTTTTGAGGCTTCATCTTTGGTGGAGCAGGTAGCTGTCAATTGTTTCAGCTCTTCACCAGCGGTATTGACGGCGCTGATGGTTTTGTTGATGGTGGTGGTGAGAGAATCCACCTTAATACCTAAACTGTTGACATGAGAGTCAATAGTCGCCATATTAGAACCTGAAATAAAAGTTAGCTTCTTAGTAACAGGCTTATATGGAGAGATGGGAGTTGTATTGGTGGGTTTAGGTATACATGATGGTTCAAACATCTTGAAAAATTGCATATCTCTTTCAAAGGTTTGAGCATCAGGTCCTAAAAATGCAACGTGAGGTTGCTGCATCAGAGAAGGAGGGTCAGAGACCAAATAAATAGAGGGATTAGAGATGGGGTTAGAAGGAGTTGGTAGTTGGGTAGTTACCTCAGTTGGTACCGAGATAGGTGGTTGCGTCACTGAGGTTGTGACAGCGACCGAAATCGCTGGCACTGTTGATGATGATATAGCTGAGGATGTGGACGAGAGACCCATGAAATCATCCAAGGAAGTTTGTCGAGAAACTACCACAGGTATCGAACAAGGGTTAATGGTCTTCTTAGTCAGTTTGGACTCCTTCGAAGTACAAGAAAGACTAGTAGATGGTCGTTTAGAAGAGGTTTTAGCGACAGGGCTAGCAGAAGAATGAACCTCTTGCGTGGCCGCTGAAGTAGAAGAATGGAGAGAGAGGTGAGAGCGTAGGGTAGATATTCTTACCTCGTTTTCCAGCGGTCTGACCTCCAGTGAACGCTGACCCACTTTGGCGAAGGAGCCATCAGGAGTAGTGGGGTAAGAGTTGATGTAGAGAAACCTCAGATATGCACAGATGAACCGTACATATGGGATCTTGGGATCCCTCTCCGTCTTCTCGAAGTTCTTTCCAGCGATGACTGAGTAAGCCATCTGGAGTTGAACTTTGCTTTCTTGATCAAGGGAAGCACTTTTCCCATTCATGCACTGAATGAAGTGAGAAAAGATGAAATTCAGTTGAGAAGGCATGTTTGCCTTCTTGATGAGCATCAGCTTCTTGTTGGGGATTGTGGAGCAGGGCTTGTTGTCCCAACAATACTCCATATCATCCAGAAACTGGATGAGTTCAGCATCAGTTGGCAGAGCTTCAAATCCACTCCTGGGTTTGTCAGGAAACCTGAGTGCCTTCTTCAGGCTAAATGTTGTCATCATGCCTGATCCTAACTCAGTGATGAAGGAGATAGCAGGAACCTGGTCACCTTTCTTCAGCTGTAAACCAAAACTGTTGGAAAAGCGTTTTGAAAGGTTTGGGATCAACAGTGAGGGCATAAGCAATGCAGGATTGCTTCAGGAACCTAGCAACTTCCACAAGGTGTGGGTATTTGATACCGTCGAAGTCCAATCGTCCAAGATGGTTGTTCTTGGGGATTTCATAATCAGTGAGAGCGAACTTGACTGACTTGGAGGCAATAAGAGATGATTGTGCCACTTCTGAATAAGGAAAGAAATGAGAATAGAAGGAAAGGATTAGAGTCTAAAAATAGAGAAGTTTTAACCAGTTTCTATTTGAAGAAAGAAACGTATAAAAACTAAAATATTTGAAAATTAAGACATTGTTCTTAGTTTAAGAAGGAAGAACAATGAGAAAACCAAAGGTTTTGAAAGAATAAAATCAAAAAGAATGATTTTAGAGAGTAGAAATCTTATAAAAATCCATAATGATGGAACATAAATAGGATTTAGTAACAAGATTTAAATAAAAGGAAGATCAAAATAACCTGGTAATCCTTAAGGAAGAAGACGCAAATGTTTTGAAAGAAGTTCTTGCAAATTCTTGAGAGAGTTCTTGCTTGAAAAAAAAATTCCAGAAGGCGTAAAAGATAAGAATGAAAAGAAGCATTCCTTTTATACGTAGAGAGAGAGAGAGGCGGGAAAACAAATGTTCATCATGACATGCATACGTCCCACGAAGTTGATTGGATAGAAGGGCAACGGACGAACGTGTCAGAAAAAAGCATGCCGTGGATTGTCGGTTCAAATGACGTCATGAGGAGAGAGAAAACGTTTCATTTGTCCTTTTTGAAATTATCTCTGAAGAAAAGTCGGAGATAGGTTTTCCTTTGAAAGAATCCCTGATAAAAATTCAGAGATTAATTTTTTTTATTTCAGAAAGATCACTGAAGAAAAATGTCAGTGATAGATTTTGTTTATCAAAAAGCTTTTAATCAATTGAAGAAAACTTCAGTGATCAAAATTTTATTTTAAAATGTCTTACTGAATGAAGATTAAGTGATTGAGAGTAAGAGTACATACCTGAGATTCAGAAGTTTATTCAGAGATTGAGTGATAAAGGGGAACTTATAATCACTGACGTAATGCATGAACGATGAAGAGTTACTCTTCAAGATTCAGCATTCCAAGCTCATTGATGAGAAAGTTGAATCTTGTCTCATCAAGAGGTTTGGTAAACAAATCAGCTAGCTGATAGTCAGTGGGGATAAAGTGAAGTTCAATATCAACATTCATCACATGATCTCTGATAAAATGATATCTGATCTCTATGTATTTTGTCTTTGAATGTAGAATTGGATTGTTTGTTGTAGCGATAGCACTCGTGTTATCGCAATAGATTGGAATCGTTGATAGCTGAAGGTCATAGTCTAATAGTTGATTTCTCATCCATAAGACCTGAGCACAACAACTTCCAGCGGCTACATATTCAGCTTCAGCTGTAGAAATGGAAACTGAATTTTGCTTTTTGCTTGTCTAGCTTACCAACTTTCCTCCTAAGAGTTGACATCCACCAGTGGTGCTCTTTCTATCGAGTTTACAACCTGCAAAATCACTATCGGAATATCCAGTTAGATCAAACCCTGAGTCTTTGGGATACCAAAGACCGAGGTTAGGAGTCCCTTTCAAATATATGAAAATTCGCTTAACATCGATCAGATGGGATTCGTTGGGTTCTGATTGATAGCGTGCACATAAACAAGTAGAGTACATGATGTCAGGGCGGCTCATTGTATGATACAGCAGGGAGCCTATCATTCCTCTATAGGCAGTGACATTAACAGGGTTTCCAGATGGATCTTTGTTAAGTGTCAGAGGAGGTGCCGTAGAAGTCTTCATCGCTGAAGTTTGTGTTAAGTCAAACTTCTTCAGCATATATTTAACATACTTACCTTGGCTGATAAAAGTACCTTTGTCAGTTTGTTTGATCTGAAGGCCAAGAAAATATGTCAGCTCACCCATCATACTCATTTTGTATTCTTTCTTCATTCTTTCAGCGAAGCGAGTACACAGAGATGGGTTAGTAGAACCAAATATGATGTCATCGACATATATTTGTACAAGAATAATATGACCTTTTATCTTTCTGAAAAATAATGTATTATCAATTTTGCCACGTTCAAAATTTTCAGAGATAAGAAAAGATGAGAGAGTGTCATACCAAGCACGAGGGGCTTGTTTTAGACCATAGAGAGCCTTATCCAATTTATAAACATACTTTCGATACTTAGGGTCGTAGAACCCTGGAGGTTGTTCCACATAGACTTATTCATTCAACTTTCCATTTAGGAACACTGATTTTACATCCATTTGATACACAATGAAGTCTTTGTAAACTGCATAAGCTAAGAATAGTCAAATTGCTTCTTGCCTAGCCACATGGGCAAAGGTTTCATCATAGTCTATGCCTTTCTCTTGTCTGTATCCCTGAGCAACAAGTCCAGCCTTGTTGCGGGTTACAATTCCATGTTCATCTAACTTGTTTCTAAACACCAATTTGGTGCCTATAACAGTTTTATCAGATGGTCTAGGAACAAGATTCCAAACTTTGTTGCGAGAAAACTTAGTCATCTCTTCTTGCATAACGCTTACCCAGTTTGGATCTCTGAGGGCATCATCAGCCTTATTTGGCTCTATTAAAGAAATAAAGTTGACAAAGAGACAGATATTACCTGAATTTCGTCGTATCTAAATACCTACATCAAGATTACCAATAATTTGATCTATAGGGTGATATTGGTCCATCGCTGAGCAGTAGCATGATCGCTTATTTCAGAGGTTGGATCAACAATGGGAATGTTCACCGATGAAGAAGCTTGAGGTTCATCAGCGATTAACTGTTGAGTGTCAAACAAACCATTGTTTTCTTAGAGGTGTTCAGACGAAGATGGATCTGATGGAAGTAAGGTGTTTAGAGGCTCTGCTGAGATCCATGAGTTGGATTCAGCATTAGGAGGTATGATGTTTGGATCATCATCAACAGCTGGAGGATTTGAATGCTGATGGTTTGAGAAGAAAGGTTCTGTTTCTCTGTAATGAGAAAACATCCAAGCATTTAACTCCTCATTGTCAGCGATTGGTTTAGAGTTCGCTGAGCGAGTTTCATCAAAAGTGACATGAATTGTTTCTTCCACAGATTGTCTTCTCTTGTTGAAAACTCTGTAGGCTTTGGAGATGGAGGAATATCCTAGAAATATTCCATCATCAGCTTTTGAGTCGAACTTTTCAAGCTGATCTTTGTTGTTTAAAATAAAGCACTGACAACCAAAGATATGAAGAAAGCTGATAGAAGGCTTTCTTCCATGAAAAAGTTCATAAGCTGTCTTTCCAAATCGCTTTACTATCAGTGATCTATTTTGAGTAAAACATGAAGTGTTTACAGCTTCAGCCCAAAATTGAGTAGGGAGGTAAGAATCGCTGAGCATTGATCTAGATGCTTCAATGATCGTTTTGTTTCTTCTTTCAGCGACTTCATTTTGCTGAGGTGTTGTTACTAAGGAAAAGTTATGAGAAATTCCCTTATTCTCAAAGAAATTGTTCAGGGAACTATTTTTGAATTCAATTCCATGATCACTTCTTATTGAACGAACAGTAAGATTATTCAAGACATCCATCTTTTTAACAAAAGATATTAGATCTTTTGGAGTATCACTCTAGCAGCGAATAAAGATAACCCATGTGTAGCGAGAGTATTCATCTACAATGACAAGCATATATTTCTTTCCAGCTATTGATTGGATGTTGACAGGGCCAAACAAATCCATATGTAAGAGCTGAAGACGACTAGTCACTAGGGAAACTTGTTTAGACTTGAAACTAGCTTTTGTCTGTTTTCCTTTTTCACATGTTGAGCAGAGAGATTCTATAGCATATGAGTTCTGAGGAAGACCAGAAACCTGTTCCTTAGAAGAGAGAGAATTCAGGGTTTTGAAATTTAGATGAGAGAGCCTTTTGTGCCATAGCCAGTTGACATCAGATGAGGCTTTAGAGAGAAAACATATGTTTTCAGTGGTAGTAGAGTCCA
The DNA here is from genome assembly GCA_954870635.1 of Arctium minus. NCBI lineage: Eukaryota > Viridiplantae > Streptophyta > Magnoliopsida > Asterales > Asteraceae > Arctium > Arctium minus. The sequence goes on along the minus strand of OX941080.1, from coordinate 111,741,651 downwards.
TATCTATTACATAGACATTTTTTTTACGATAACCACTGAGGGCAAGTTTTCCTTTCTCATTCACCACTGAACATGCTTTCATGGAAAAGCGAACTTCATAGTCTTTATCACATAGCTGACTGATGCTCAGAAGATTGTGCTTCAGTCCATCTACATAAGCGACTCTTCTGAAGGTAGTTGTCCCATTGCTGAGGACACCAAACCCTCGGGTATATCCTTTTCCATTTCCACCAAAGGTCACAGAGGGACCTTTCTCTTCCTTGTATTTAGTGAGCAGGTCTTTTTGTCCAGTCATATGACGAGAACATCCATTATCGAGATACCAGATGCCCTTTGATCCCTGCAAACATAAGGAAGATTAAGCTTTGTTTGGTACCCACTTTTCAATAGGTCCTTTAGGGTTAGTGGAGATGGAAGGTTCAACAATCTTCACAGCAGATGAAGATTCAACTTCAGTGGTAACCTTCACCTTGGTTAATTTCTTAACCTTAGTGGAATTTTTCACCTTGATAGATTTTTCAGTTTGGTGACCTTCTCAGCCTTGGAGGCATTCATCTTCACTTTTGTTGATTTATCAACTTTAGTGGCAGTTGAACATTTGCTTGCAATATGGTCAGTAAATCCACAGTGATAGCATTTTCTATATTTGAAAGTGGTTTTAGGACCAGAAGTAGAAGGTTTTGAGAATTTAAGATGAGCAGGTCCAGCTCCAATAATGCTTTTATCATGAGATCTGGTAGAAATTTTTATTTCTTCAGATCTCTTAAGCTTAAGATCAATCTTTAGCTTTGGAGGACAGAGATCAAAGATTTCTATCACAGAGCTAGAAGATTGATTCGCCGAAGGTTTAGAGGGAACTTTCAGCTTTGCTTTCTTGGAAGCCTTCTGAGGACGAAGAATGGATTTCCCTTTATCCTCAGACTTAGAGACTTTGGATTTTTTCTCAGGGATGGGATTAGAAGAACAAGGAAAAAACTGATTATAAGAAGTGTCAGAGATAGAAGTGACAAACGTTCCAAACTTAAGCAGGGAACTGTCTTCTTTAGGCTCATCCTGTGGTTTCCAAAAACCAAGACCGGTTTTATCACCGCCAGGAGCTTGAGCATATATTATCTCAGTGATCTTAGTTGAGGAATTGCACAAATTTTCAGCAGTAGATTTTTCTGCTTTTAGAGCATCGATGGCTTGTTCGCGTTCTATGCTGATGATTTTATTTACAACAACTTGATCGTTCAAACTTTCCTCTAAAAGAGTCAGTTCTCTGATCTTTTCATGGCATTTTTCCAGCTATTCAGTTAAATCAATGTTTTTGCTTTCAGCTAGAGATTTGCCGTTTAGAGCATTGTAAAGATCAATCGTCAGCACATCAACTGAGCGACTTCTCTCTGATTCAGGTAGAGAGGGATTAGTACCTGAGATGATATATAGCTCATAGAAGTTTTAGTTGGTTCTTCCACTTCTTCTTCATCATCAGAACTTGATTCTTCAGATTCAGTCGAATAGTGTTATTCAGCGATGAGACCTTTACCTTTTCGCTTGTAGTTTTTCAACTTTTGATATTTCTCCTTCAACTTAAGGTATTTGTCATCGCTGGATCTTCTTGAGGTAGAAGGTTTGAAGACTTCTTTAGACCTGCACTCACTTGCAAAGTGTCCAATCTTTTCACAGTTAAAGCAAGTAGCAGTAGCCTTATCAACAGGGGTTGATTTTGGCTTGTCAGTGAGGGAGAGAGGCTTATTTCTTCTGAAATTGCTCTTTCTTGCCAATTTCTTAAAATAGTTTGTCAAGAGTGCTAAGGATTCATCAAACTCTGAAAGATCAATGTCTGATAGATCCTCAGATTCAGAATCTAACTCAGTGATGGTGAGAGTAGATCGCTGAGATGGAATTATCTCTGAAGAGACTAAAGCAACAAGAGTGCTTTTAGAGTCTTTAGAATCTTTTATAAGATTCTTCTTCAAAAGGTTTGATTGCTCATAGTTGAGAAATATTTCATACAAGGTGCTGAGAGAAAGAGAATTTAAGTCTTTTGTCAGGTTGAGAGATATTGAATAACTGTCCCAGCATTCAGGAAGACATTCTAAGAATTTTGTTAGGACCTCAGAATTAGAATAGGTCCTGCCAACGGTTCTTAGATCAATGATTAAGCAGTTAAACCGCTGATGAACATCAGATAGAGATTCATTCTTACCAGCTATGAAACTTTCATACTGTCTTACCAAGTTAATCTTTCGAGTCTCTTGGATTTAAGTGGTGCCTTCATATTGAACACATATGGTTTCTCACATTTCTTTAGAAGTTTTAAGATGCATGATGGAATGGAAAACTTCATCAGGCAGAGCGATAGAGATAATGGTCTTTGTCCTTGCATCGATACCAACCTTCTTTTTATCCTCATCACTTCATTGTCTGATTTCCTTAGCAATATAGCGTTTAGGAATAAATGGAGTGGTGGCAGTAGCTGGAACGACAGTTATGATTTGGACAGGTTCATAGGGTCCGTTTGCTACGTACCCAGGAATAGTGGGATCTGAACCTTCAAGAAATAACATCATTCGATTTTTCCAGAGAGATAAGTTATCTCTACTAAATCGAGGAGGTTTAGAGAGTGAACCATTATCATTGTAGTTTGTGTTTGTGTTAAGTGCTATTTTAGAATAGCAAGGAAGAGAATAAAACAAGATCTTGTTTATCAGGTTAAACAGTCTGCTCTGATACCACTTGTTGGTCCCGGAGGTGCTTAACAAGTTTGTAGAAGGGGGGGGGGGTTGAATACAAACATATAATTTAAAGTTTAATAAATTGTTTATTGATAAATAAAACACAATTTACAAGTCTGTTGCGGAATAAGATTAAGTAGAACTCAATATAACAAACTTAATAAAACACTAAGATGGTTGCACAAGAATATAGAGAATGGGGATTGGAGAATATAGAAAACAAAGGTTTCTAAAAGATAGAAAGATGAAGGTTAGAGGTGAGCACACTCTTCAGATGAAGAGGTAATCTTTCTATTTATACCCTATGCATTAAATGCATGGCTGGGCACTTTACACGTGTTCTTCATTGATTGGCTGAGAGAGTCTGACTTTGGGAGACATGCTTTCGGGCGTATCATGAACAGTGTAGTTGACAGAGTTGTTGTACGAATTGTGGTAGAGGTATGTCCGTTCTGACATATCGTACTAGTTGTGCAGGGAAAGACAAAAGAGACTTGAGGCATAAGATAAGTGATCATTGACCACTGAATATCTCTTCCTTAAGAGACATAAGAAGGTTCTTTGCTTCACTGATGTCCGCATCAGGTCACTAGTAGACTTGTCTTTGTTCAGCAGCTTCGTCTTCGATTCAGCTATGAACATCTGTTGGCGCGAAACTAGTCTTGAGGGATTACGTCAAATGTTTACATCAGAACTATCAGCGATAACTGAACAGACTCAGTCTGATCGCTGATGGTGAAACACTAATACATATAAATGTTTACAAGAGAGACTATCAGCGATAACTGAACAGACTCAGTCTAATCGCTGATGGTGAAACACTAATACATATTAAAACGTAATTTTCACTAAGTATAGAAGAGGGTCATTATCAAATCACTGAGAGAGTTTGGATCAACAGGTAAGTACGGGTTCTGAACTTTGTTGTTCAGAAGCTACTTCCTCATCAAATGTAACATTGACACTTTCAATAACTGTCTTTGAGCTCTATATATATTCTATATGCAGCAGATGTCTGTGAGTATCCAATGAAGATTCCTTCTACAGCCTTCGGTCCGAACTTATTCAAATTCTCTCTATCATTCAATACGAATCACCTGTATCCAAAAACATGAAAGTGTTTAATGCTAGGTGTTCGATTGTTGATCAATGCATAGGAAGTTTTACCAAACCTTCTGTGAATAATGGAGTGATTCTGCGTATAACATGCAGTAGAGATAGCTTCTACCCACAGAAATATAGGTAGATCCGACTGACTGATCATAGTACGAGCGGCCTCGACTATCGTTCGATTGCGTCGTTCGACTACTCCATTTTGTTCTTGCGTTCGAGCAACAGAGAATTGATGTGTTATCCCGATCGATTCGAGATAATTTTCAACAAGTTTGTTCTTAAACTCTGTCCCATTGTCTGTACTTAAAAGCTTTACTGTCTTCTGCAAGTTTACCTGGGTAGTCTTCAAAAAATTAACGAGTACTTCGTATGTCTCATCTTTTGTCCTTAGAAACATTACCCATGTGTAACGTGAATAGTCGTCCACTATTACCAGAACATACTTCTTTCCTCCTATGCTCTGAGTTCTCATCGGACCACATAGATCCATGTGTAACAACTCAAGTGTAGAACTTGTACTCGGTTCGGGTTTCGGCTTGTGAGTTGCCCTCTTCATTTTACCCTTTTCACATGCTGCACATAGATGTTCTTTTTCATATCTCAGCTCAGAAAGACCTTCCACCAATCTGCCTTTGATCAATTTATTGATGTAGCGAAAATTCAGGTGCGACAGCCTTCGGCGCCAAAGCCAACTTTGCTACATTGAGGCTTTTGTATATAAGCAAACTTGATTATCAGTCTGGACCATTGACTGATTTATCGTGTAGAGGTTGGACTTTCGAGTGCCGACCAAGAGTTCATTGTCGTCTTCAGTACGCACCGAGCAACTCTTAGACTTGAAATTTACCTCTAATCCTTTGTCGCAGAACTGGCCTATACTAAACAGGTTATGCCCTAATCCTTCTACGTAACTCACCTTCGTAATCGTTACATTCTCTTGTATCACGTCACCGTAGCTGAGAATCGGTGAAAATTGATCATTGCCGAATCTAACATTTCCGCAGAATTTCTCTGTATAGTTAGACAATAAATCCTTTTGCCCAGTCATATGCTTGGAACACCCGCTATCCAAGTACCACATATGACTGGTCTGCATACGAATAATCAGGGAATAATAGATTTAGGTACCCATTTAAAAACAGGTCCTTTCAGTTTAGCACAAGATTTTGGTATCCATTTATAAATGGATCCTCAGACCTTTTGAAAATCTTTTGAGGTAAAAGATTTATAAGAACCAACATGATAAATACCAAACCAATCATCAGAAAATCAGTGAGAACTAAAATCATTCTGTCTATAATTAGATGACATAGTAGTAGATTGAGATAATCGGAGTAATTGCTTTATTGAATATCGCTTGTAAGAAATTTCAAGGTTTTGTTTATTTGAAGCAACACTACCAATTACATCAGAAGAACTACTAGTATATCTATTACAATCCATATCAGGAGATGATTCATAACACTCATCGATCTTCCTTTTTGATCGCCATTCCTTTCGTTCCTCAGATCTTTTACTTTTCACTTAAACACAATATTTAGATCTGTTAGGAAAATCAGATTTCTGAAATTGTCTTTTTGGAAGCTTACTAGTGTTGTTCTGTTTCTATGAGCGTCGTTTCTTTTGCTTCTTACTTTTAGTATAGTAATCAACATTCACAGAAACTGATTCACCAACCTTAGTTGATGATTCACCTTTTTCATGCACACTAAGTAAATCTTGACCATTAATGACAAAAGTAGAATGATCTGGAAGTTTAACATTGAAGTCAAACATATCAATCTTATCTACACACCCTTCATCAGAATTTAAAAAATCATTTGCAGACGCAAATAAGTTATCAACATCATCTTCATAGGTGTGAAGTGCTTTAGAGGATTTAGAACACTTTTGAGATTCAACATTTAAAGTTGTGTTCTTTAAAACAGTAGAAAATACATTTCGTTCAATTTCAGCCAATATTCTTTCATCAGATAAAACATTTTCATGCTCAATTATTTTACTTTTCTAAAATGAGTGGAGGTACATAAATTTTAGTTTTTAAAGGTTTTGCCTCCAACTCTTTTGTCGAATAGCTTTCTAAATAATCATTTGAAAGACATTTTGGCTGATTTGAAATATAACTATCATTCAACTTTTGATACCAGAATGGTAGTTTCATTTTCTTTAAGTTCTTTCTTTTTTCATCCTCTTTCACCTCTATCTCTGCAGGTTACTTGGTAACAAATTTAGGTTTCAAATGAGGATATTTACCAGCCACACAAAGAAAATCAAAATTATACAAAGCTGTCTGTTTTCTGATAGCTTTCATTAGATAGTGTGGGTTTTCGTTACCGAGACCCCACTTCTCTCTAACATCAACTTCCTCTTTAGGTGTTTTAAGAAAATGGTTTGATCTGTTTGGCCTTTAGCATATAACTTTTTTTCCAAACCATTTACCTTTTTCTCTAAAGTCTTGTTCTCAACCTGAAGTTGAAAAACTTTTAGAACACTTTCTTGCTTTTCTGAAACAGACTTAGAAATTTTAGACTCAAAATCAGAAATCTTACTTTCAAAACAATATTTTTCTTGTTTAAAATCAGAAACAGATTTGCATAGAGAATCAATCAAATCTTTGTTCCCAACAACTTGCTTGTTAAGTTAAAAGATCTTTTGAATTTTCTTTTCAACTCTGCTCTTTTCCTTTTTCAGTTTGTTTTGAAGATCTTGAAGTTCGACCATCATAGCTTCCATTTTAACCATAAAATCAGATCTTGAAAGATTAAGTACCTCATCAGTTGTTTCTTCATCAGAATCATCATACTTCACAGTGTTGCCCATCAAACACATGTGAGTTGTTTCTTCTCTTTCCTCCTAATCAGAATGATCTAACCAAAATTCATCTTCAGCCATTAATGCCTTGCCAGCCTCTTGTTGCTTAGCCAAGAGCATTTTGTTCTTGTAATACTCTGAATTTCTGACCTTTGGCTTCCGACAATCCTTTGCATAATGACCGACCTTACCACAGTTGTAACACTTGATCAAATCGCCTGTCTTCTTTTCAGCACCAGCATAATCATTCAGATACTTTTTCTTTTCATCCGGCTTTCTGTCCACATACAGGTTCTCCTCATATCATTTTCCTTTAACTCTTTCCTGATGTTCATGATTCTTTGAACCTGACGAAGAATACCTCTGTGTGTTTGAACCCGATTTCTTATAGAATTTATTCTGGAGTGCTCGGTTTCGTAAAAGCATTGCTTGCTTGAGGTTTTCAACATCATCACTATCCGAATCAGACTCAGAATCTGAACTGGGAATCACTATCTTTTTCTTCTCTTTCTCCTTCTCTCCTGCTACCAATGCTATGGGGTCAACAACTTTTTCCACTTTCTTTTTCTTCTCAATCCTTTTCTCTTCAACCTCCTCCTCATTCTGACGTAGTGTTTCATAAACTTCAGGAAGAGGTATATCGCTCAAGTCCTTCATTTGCTTCATCCGGTGGGTATGCTTCTTCCATTCAGGCTGTAGAATGCTTAGGAACTTGACGTTTGTTTCTATCTGCTTCTTCTTCACTTTGTTCTTTGAGAGTTTATTCAGAAGAAGCACGAACCTCTCATAAGTTTCCTCCAGGATCTCACTTTATTTGACCTTAAACTCTTCATAGCTGTTGATACAATTGGCCACTTTTATCTGGTGTCCGACCTTGGAGCCTATCATCTTCTTTTGCAATTGATCCCACATCTTCTTTGCATTAGCTTTGTAGCTATCTATCTTGATGTATATCTCATTTGGGATACTCTGAAGTATAACAGATATTGCTTGTTTATCGGCTTTGAAACGGCTTTTCTGCTCATCAGAATATTGGGCAAAGTCCTTCGGAACAGTTTTCATCTTTCTTACTCTGTCCTCGTCACCATCCTCACTGTCTGAAGATTCATCATCAGGTATTTGAACAGTAGGTGGTATCATGGGACCTTCTGTAATTAATAGCAGAATGTTTTCCCCATTTGCATGACGGTTGACAAAGTCGATAAAACGATCCTTCCACTATTCGTATTCTACCTTGAATAGAACAGGAGGCTTTACGTCCGTACAAATGGAGATAGCATCTTTTGAAGTCATCTTTGATCAACACTTCTTACTGTGATAGTCAAAATTCAGAAAACAAACTGGATCTACAAAAATCAAACTGCGTTAAATTTTAGAAAAAATCAGAATTTTTTTTACCAAGTACAGAACACGCATGACACTGAAAAGAAATACTTTGCGCAAAAACTCTATGCGAGTATTTAACTTCGCGCACACAAAAGAAACAAATGAACTCACTTCTCGCACCCAAGGTTATGCGAGTTTGTGGTTCGTGCAAGACATAAGATGCGAGAACTGAGATTCGTGCACAACAAAGTTGCGTGAAACAAAGTTCGTGCATAAAGGCTTGTGCGAGTTCTTGGTTCTCACACGCCACTATGTGCCATTTTTGGAACTTCGCGTAAAAGACCTGCGAGATCGAGACTTAGAATTTTTCCAAAAACTTGGTTCTCGCTAAATGCAAATGCGTAAGAACAGGGCTTGCGAGTTTAAGACCTAGAAAAATACTTTGACAAGGATACTTCGCGCAAAAGACAAACGCGCAAGGCACACACTTCTCGTAGATACCACTTCGCGCACAAGGAATATAGGGAACAATACAAACTCGCACCTAGTGTTGAGCGAGTTTCTACTTCTCGCACGACTCTGTTTGCGAGTTCTTCACATCAACCATTTTCTACCTTTGTGCGAGTTATTCCAATCTTGCGAGTACTACCCTTAGCGTGTTCTTGGTTAGTGAGAAGTTTGGATCTAGCGAGTTCTTCCCATGTCAGTTCAAAAACTCAAACTTTCAGACTGAAATCGATCTAATCCTTCTTCAATTGGCTCAAAAATTTGCAGACTCACTCAAAAATCGATCTCAAACATTTTATGATCAAACAATTACAATTAAAACCACTAACAATTACAATTTGAATATATTACAGTCCGCTAAAAATTTCGAACTACAAGTTTACAAAAATCAAAATTCAGATCAAACAACTAAAGTTTATGCAATGTAATTCAATCAACAGTTTTTCTATATGCTAAATCGATCACAAAGTTACACAAATCAAATCAAGAACATCATTAATTAAAAGAAATCACTCTAAAACAGTCGACTTGCGAGTTCTTCAAAAAAATCGATCAAAATCTTGAATTAGATCCAATTTTCTCTTAATTCTGCTTGTTCTGATACCAATTGTTATCCCAGAAAACAATGTTAATCAATCGATGACAATCAAATTCCAATTAAATCTCACTTTGATTAATCACCTATCTCAATTACAAAATATGCTCACAATACATTTTCTCTCTCTACACTGAAACTATTATGATACTCTATGTTGTGTTCTACAAACACGCACACAACACCTATTTATACCAAAGACAGAAACACGCATACTACAACAAAAACAAAAACGCCCAAACACTAAAAACTCTCACACAACTAGAAAACAAAAAATACAATGTTGACTTTTACTTTTATTACATTGACTTTGACTTTGATGCTTGAGAGTTGACTTCAGCTTTGACTTTCAGACTTCAGTCTTCTATGATCTTGTATCCAACATATTTATGCTCTAACGCTAATCCTAATAGTAAAATCCCTGTATGTAAAAGGTTAGTTTTTTGAACATAGAACTACCAAAAATATAACAAGTTGAATATATATATATATATATACATATGTTATTCCCAAATTCTATAAAGTTCTAATTGTAAAATAGAAATCAATATGAGAATCGAAGCTACATGTCATTGATTCAATCACAAGAATTACAAACTTAACTTTCTCTCACTACTCTCTCACTAGAATGATATTCTAAATCAGCTCTTCTCTCATAAGCTCTCTACTTCTCACGAATGACATGCTACAACTTAACTTCTTAGAAAGACTTCGAAGGTAATTATACCTCCATACAAATACAAAGAAACAAACAAATACAAGATGTTGACTATGACTTTATTACAAAATGACTTTGACTTTTAATGAGAGTTGACTTTCCATCTTTGACTTCTTGAACATTCATCTTCAATCTTTATGATCTTGAATCCAACAAATCTGTGCTCTAACAATATATATACAAATTTGAAATCGCTCCCACATGCACCCTCTAACATCCCTAGGGATTTCTCCAAATGCACCATGGCCCATTAATCATAGACCAATTGATCTAGCTCATATGACGGATGGCGTGAATGTGTCCAAAACTACATAATGAATTGAATTAATATCAATACAAGAAACATTAAATCTTAATTGCAAATGTCAATCTTTAGCCTATGCGATGGTAACTCAGGTAGCTGATCCGGAGCAGCGGTGCTGTGCACATTACCAGACTCTTGCTCATTTGATTTGATAGAATGGCTAATAGAGGCTCTAGTAGCTCGACTGGGAGTGCACCTACATCGTCCACTCGTAGGTGTACACGGCCTGATAATAAGTCTATAAAACAATGCTAGAAAACATATAACAATAATACAAGTATATAACACAATGTTAGATTCCACCCAATACTAGAAGCCAAACTGAAACATTTTATAGACAAATTTATAAAGGTAACACCTAAACACTTTCTACACAAACATGTAGACATGTAAACAATAAACATTTAAAACACCTAGGCAAAGGTTACTAAGACTAAAATTAATTTAGTATGTAATCATCTGAGGAGTGATCAAACAACTCAAGTTAATCGTTTTCTAAGTCACTATCCAAGTCTTCAAACTTTTCTTATTGATCATAAATCTCATCAACATGTCAGCTGTCACGTTGACCGTTGGCACCTTCAATGTATTCTTCCTCTGTGAAAAGACTGATATTGATTCATCCGCATATTTATTTCTACCTATGGATGTTATTCTACCAATTTCTTGCAAAAAAATTGTTCCTCATCCATAGTTTCCTCATATGATACTTCGGGTGTACACGAAACTAACTCATAGTCCTCTTTGGCTTTGTCTTCACCATAGACAACCAATCTTTTAATTCTTTCAATGGATATGCAAGTGCATAATAGACTTGCAATGCTTGGATAAATAAGGCATCTAAACAAAGTCTTGATCTATGTTTGATGTCTAAAAGATTATGCTTTTAGGCAACTTAAACGTTGTTAATTGTATAAAACTATGCGCACTTGAATAAAACGACAATCACAACAGCAGATTCCATACCCATGGTATTCTATCTATAGGACTTCATTCAACAATCTATAGTAGTTAGACTCATAATCATTCTAACAAGAGACTTTCATGCATACTCGACTGTTATGTGTGGTGCGACCGGTACCATGAGTTAGTGTATGGAACTTGTTACCAATTACAAAAAAAACATTGACATAATCGAGTGGTCTTTATGCCAAAACTTTCAGATGATCGGTGATGTGGTCCAATCAAGACATAACCTATAATGACAAATAACCATGTAATTTATAATATTTTATCAAGTACATATAAATAATAATGAATAATTAAAATATGTATACACTTACGTAGCTCTCAAACCAGTCAAAAAATTTGTTACATATGCGTATATTGATCCCCGTTTCATCAATATGTAGTTCGTTAAGTCTACTATAATCATTGAACATGTATATGAAAGGAAAGCCTTCTTCACAATTAAGCAAGATGCACGTGTGAGCCTTGAGCATATTATCTCTTGATAGCTGAAGATGTGTATGACCTTATAAATTAATTTTCGGGACGAGGATTTAAAGATTCTTAATCGATGGTCTGAAGACAAATATTCGGGGGAAATTCAGAGGTTCACGGTATACACGGGTCTGTACCGTTGGATCAAAATACAACGAGCAGTAGGTAGATAGTTTGTTAACCAAATATACCTCCATAATCGACCATTCTACCCTTGCTCTGTCTCTTATTATCCTTTTCAACGACCCTAGACGTCTCACATAACGATACATCCATCGATATTGAACCTAACCCTAAGTATTGCTTCATACAACAGATGTACCACAAGGTATTCCATGGAATGAAAGAATCCAGTTTGGAATACTCTTTCCAGCTTGTAGTTAGTTTCAACTATACTTGTCTGCAACTGAATCAAGTCATCATTGTGAAACACTTTTAAGCATATTTCACGAAAGAATGTGCACAATTCAATGTGAACATCCTATATACCATCCCTCTAATGGAAATGAGGTGCAGTTTTCGCATGAACACGTGACAATCATTTCACTTGAAGCCATAAGAACTACAATCTTTAAGGTTTACTAATGCCCCTATGTTGGAAGCATATTTGTTCGAAAATTTTATTTTCTTCAACCAGTCACATACCTTTCGTAGTTGTACTTTTTCTTAATGTATATGAGGTTTTCGGTTTAAAGATTTTAATTTGTTCCTCCCTTATATGCAACTCTGGCCAATTGTTGTATTCCTTTACGTCCTTCTTTGCTTTTATGTTGTCCTTCAATTTTAGTGTGTCTATCATTATGTGAAAGAGATTATCAAACATATTCTCTTCAATGTGAAATACATTCGGCTGTGTTAGATGAACGAAGTGTGCCAATAGGGCATTTCCTAGAAAATGTTTTCGCTTTACCCAATTGTATGTTACCCTAAAACCCTGGGCCTTCTATAGTGATTTGATCTATATGGGACATCATCATAAACATTAGAAAAGCTACAAACATGTTCCCATATTTGCTCATCGGTTAGTAGTGGGGGTGGATTTCCTTTTTCATCATGTCTAACACGAAGTCAATTCCTATCACGCCTAAATAGGTGTCTCATTGGTAAAAACTTGCAATAATAGTCAGACCAACACGACTTTCCTCCGCTTTGTAATTGGAATGCACTTGTCTTACCCGTGCAATATGGAGAGGCTAACTTGTCATGCGTGCTTCGACCAGACAACATGGTTGTGGGTCCAAATGATCCAAAGAACTATGTAAATCAAACAATAATCAAAGTAAGAAAACATAGTTTTGGGTCAGAAAGTCATATGTCATTGATTATCAAATGCTTACAAGCTTGAGAAAATCTAGAGAGAAAAATTTACAATCACAGTATTACAGAAAATAAGTTCTAACTAAAGATGCATGACATTAAATGAATGACCTATGAATACATGAGAAAAAATCTACAATAAATGTATTCAAATATATACAGGTCTTATAAACTTGACCTCCTATGCATTGTGAAGTATATAGTTGTTCCCTAAGGTGCAAAGTATGTAAGGTAAATTAGATTTGCTATCCAAACTCTGACTCTAAAGGGTAAGGCATCTGAAGACTTTAATACATAGATAATTCTTCGATCTCTGAAGTTTACCCGAACTCTGAACCTTCTGTTAGACGAACTCTAAACGTACATCTTCCAAACTCCGACTATTCATACTCAAAATTTCACATTTCGAATAATTCGACTAACTTCACTCTGAACATTCAAAACTCTGAAGGACTTCTTATCTGATTCAACTTGTGAACTTACAATCTCCCGCTTTGAATCAAAGACGATCTTTAACAATAGCCACAAATTTAAGTAGCCTAAGATTCCCTATATTAAATTGAGCTTGGATAATCATTTTCGATCTTGCGTATAGTTCTAGAGAGACACTCTTCTTTCTTTTGAGAGCTCTTTTGAAATGTCTGCAGGTTCCTAAGGAATATTTTGAAGTCTTTGATGCTCTAAAAAATAACTTAGGAGAATTCTGATTCATCCTATATTCATTCCCAGCTTCAGGCACCAAAGAACCATTCTTCATATTTTACTTATCATTAGATAAGTAATTGGGGCTGTTAGGTTAACTTTCTCTCTCTCTCCAAGTCGAATGACGTAGATCCCATAAGTCATGAAGGTGAAAATTCTTATAGTCTGCATTAGAGAAAACATAAATCTTTCCATCTTCTATTATAACATCGAACTCTATAAACTTTATTCCTCTAAAGGACTTTATCTGAACATCTTTGAGGCTTATGAACTTCAAATCTGAATAAAATGATCTTCTTAGCAATCCAACATTATCCAGAAATGTTGATACCAAATATGGTGTTCTAAACTTGATTTACTATTGACTACACAAAAAACAATGAATAAAAGTACGGAAGTGTTTTTGAAGTGTAGAGAAATAGATTTTAAATGGTAGTAAACACACTAGCAGTTAATAAGCAGAAACATGAAATGTATCGAGATGATTACTGAAGAATCTGCTTCATTAACTTGCAAAATACACAAGAACACGCACTTGTGTGTTCTAAAATGCTCAAAGAAAATACAAACAGCTCTCAGGTTAGGACGATGAGAACACAATAGTACAAAACAATGGCTGACATTCCATAAAAGGAATGCCACCTGGAAAGTTAAACAACCTAGGACGCGCACTAATGATCTTCAGAATCTTCGTACAACAGGCTCACGTGTTCTGCACGTGATCTTGTCTTGAACCATTGTCATGAAATCTTCCGTCTTTCATCCCTAGAGGTTAGCGATCACAGAGGCTCTGTGAGTGATCATAGAGGCTCTGTGATATGAGATTGATCTTCAGGTTAAGTTCTCGGGTAGATAGTCGACGTGATCTTCTGAGCTTGCATCTTCTGTGCTAAACTTGGTGATTTGAGCAGTCTTCTGAGGTTCCTACACTTAGCCTAATTTTCAATACTTCTATACATATGAGTTGGAGCTAACAATCTCCCCCTAAGTATTCAAAATAAAAATTTGGAATGATAAGTGTTTTGCTATGTTTGAAGAGTAAATCTTTCATTCAAAAAGGAAATGCCATAAGGCAAGTACACATTCTGTAAAATACATTGAATGAAAAACTAAACTATTACAAGGATTACTGTGGGAAGTCATTTATCGGATTGGTAAAGCTTTTTGCTAAGGTCTTCTTCATCGATAAAATGAGCTCCCTGTATTTGATCTGCACATCAATCATCTCAATCATCCTCTCTATAGGTCCCGCTGTATAGTCTCTATCCCCCTTTTCCTTAGAATTATGTACTTGATCTTCAGCAGAGTACCATTTCAGTATTTGTGACTCTGATTGAGTTTGAACATCTTCTTGCACCCATCATCGTCTCTATATATAAACCCAAATTCAGGCTCTATGATCAGTGAGTTTGATGGTACATATTCGATTCCAGGGAATTTGTCATCTGGTTTGGTTATCGATAGCTTTTCGACTCTGAGTTGTAGATCCACCTCGAAGTTCATTTTGCTATGATATTTGATGTGTTCATGCATGACTTCCTTGATCCTGCCATTCGCAATCATCTATTCCTTCCTTTTCTCTAGTCGTTGCTCTATAAAAGCATGAAGTTGAGGAAGATCATAGGCACATAGGTTCTTTAAATCAGCATCTGTGAAGGAATACTTCTTACCATCTTTTCTCTCAACTAAATACTTAGCATACATTATCAATTTGTTTGCGAAGGATTGCAGAGAGATCCTCATCACAATCTTTACATCCTCTGTGGAAAATACCCCTGTCCTCTCTTGGGTCGTTTGCTCGAACCTTCTCTTGATATCTTCTTTGATTTGAGGATGTAGGTTTGGTGCAATGAAGACGACTTCGGGTTCTGTGCTGTAGAGGTAGGTGTGAATGTTTTCATCGAATTTCAGTTCTTTCGATGGTGGCCTTGGGATGGGAATCCTCATAGCTTCCATCGATTGAACGATTTGTTTCACCTTGTCCCCTTTCTCTGTTTGCTCAGAGGGTGTCTTTTTCTTTGGTTCGGAGGATTTTTTCATTGAACTTTGTGGATGAGTTTCTGCAGTTTCTGTGGCATTCACTGGATCAAGGCTCTGAAATTGGACTTTGGGGGTAGGTGTAGTGGGCATTAACTCAGGGCTTGAAGGTTCCACGAACTTTGCAAATGCCTCTGTGATTTCTTCAGAGCCAACACTGACCTTTGCCTAATAGGAGTGACACCAATAGGTGCAGAGATTTTTGGAGTTGTGGCCTTCTCCCCCTCATGATGGCCAGGGCCAGAAGCATCTGGGTCCTGATCATCATGTTTGACCTTCTTCTGTGCTGCCTCTGCTTAGCAGGACACAGGTTCCTTCCTTTTTCGTTTGCAGAGGTGGGTGTTGGTGTGCTTTCTGATTTTGGCCATCACATCCTCTATCGCAAGAGATAACTTACTGACCTCATAATCAAACTTGAATTTAAGTGTGGCCACTGTCTTCTTGAGCTATTCTTCTATTGACTTTTCTTCCTTGGTGATGTCAGACCCTAGAAGGTTCAGTGTCTTCGGAAGCATACGACCCATGGCTTGAAGTTCTTCTTTGCCGTAGAGTGGTGGTGGTGGTGGTGCAGAAGATGAGGTTGGAGCCAGAATTGGGACCATGACACTGCGAGTCATGTCCTTATTTTCATCTTTAAGCTTGGTTTGATCGTTCACCCCATATGCCGTTACCTATACTGCAAATTTACCCATCTCTTCCATGGCAATATCCCCAAGTTGTTTAATAGCGTCTGTTTGGATATTGATCGACTTTGTACAATTGTCGAAGTCGTTCTTTGTGGCATTTGAAGATGAAGTTTCCAACAATTTCTTGATGTCGGTAGAATTCTGATTTGAAATCTGTTGAAGTGCCTTCAGAGCTTCTGTCAGTGCTTCCACTGTAGAGATGAGTTTAATGAAGTCATCCTTGGCTATAGAAGATTCCTTAAGCTTCTTGAGTTCAAGTACATTCGCCAAGGAGACGTTTTTGGATGTCATACCATCATCCTTGATTTCATTGATGGTGAAGGAGGAGATGATTGGGATATGAGCATCCAAGGTTTCGAGCTTTTCGAACACTTTGTCAACAAAGGCTTGAAAATCCTCCTTTGTGACATTGATGTTCCGGGTAACCTTTGGATAAACACATGATCCAGATTTAGCCAAGGAGGGTTTGGCACCTTCAGAGCCTGTAGGGATGTTTAGCTCTGAAGGATTTCCTTCTAATCCTCGATGTTCCACGAAGAAATCATCTATAGAAGTTCTGTCAACAAATTTATTGGGAGAGGGTTCAGAGGCTCTCTCAAGAGTTCTTTCGATTTTAGTATGTGGATGTTCTAAATCCACAGAAGTATCGTGCTCTCTTACTGCCAACTATGAAGCGGTTTTGGGTTCACTCATGCGTGTGATAGAGGAAACAAATGCCTCTGTGAGTGGTGGTGTCGTGTCTTTGGGCAAATGAACACTTATAGCTGCACCTTCATCCTTTTGAGAGGATGGGGTGGATTTGGCTTCCCCGGATAAGTGTGGTACAGAGGATGAAGAAATATCCTCTGTCCGGTCAGCTGGGGTTGGGTTCGGACCATGTCTTCCTTCTTCAATACCTTGCTGCACTAGAACTGCAGAGGTAGTAATGTGGGTTGCACTGGGAGGGGGGATAAAGGATGTCCCAACAACATCTTTTTCTCCAGTCTCCTCCAACGATTTTTCTCTCTCTCCTACCCTCTCATCACCAGAGCTTGAGATCCCAGTTACCTCCTCCATCTCTATATGCACCCTTTCCCCTAGGTCCATAGAGTATAACTTTGCCACATATTTAGCTATCTTTGTGGCAACTTGCAGAGGACTAGGGGGCCTTTCTTCAAGGATCTCAATAAACATAGCTTTCCTCTTTCTCCTCTGTATAGGTTCCTCTGCGACCTCTGTAGGTTCTTCCCTTGTCTTCTGGACAATAGGTTCAGAACTTGCCATCTTCACTAGCCTTCTTGTTGGGTCATCTAAGATTTAAAGATACCTCTCCTTAGTCTTTATTGATGGTTAAACTTTGTACTATGATTTATGGTTCTTTGTAATAGCTTAGTTATGTATAAACAGATCGGTGAGTCGAAGACAAACCGAATTGAACATGAAGGAAATCTACTATGCGGATTGAGATAAACTTCAAAGTGAACTAAGATTTGTCTGCCGATTTCCTAAACAACAGATCACCCCTTGTGCGGATTCCCTATTCGGCAGACCTTTCCCTTGCCGAATCCCCTTTGTTCGGCAAATCTTTCTTTTGCCGAATCATCCTTGTTCGGCATCCCATGCCACTTCTTGGACAGTTTCCCCTCTTACCGATTACTCCTTATCGGTAAGATTATTTATGTCAAACCCCCTTGATTTGACATACTTCCTCATTCCCAATGATCTTCTAACAATGGAAATGGAAGCTTCCTTCTATGAGAAGATATACACTTGGGTCTAAATTTGATTGAGACGTTTATTTTCTAGAATATCTCAAAAAGATTTTCCCAATTATATTTTATTTAGATATTGTACTTTCATAGTAAAAAAGTTGTCTTTTGTATTGTGATAAGTCACATCAAATATCTTATAATTTATTTACAATATCTCAACTACCCATGCCTTTATTGATCAATGTCCTTTGCACTCATTACATTGGATAGTATATAAAGGATGGAGGTAGCACCTTGCTACTCACGCTTTCAGCTCAAGAATTCTCCTTTGCAATTCTCAAGCAGGTTCATAGCTACAACTTTCTCTCTAATATTTTAGTCTTTATGTTCTTTAAAGTCTTCTTTCTGTTAGATTGTTTGAGTAGTTTTTAGCTATTATTTTCCGCAACAATCTTTTTTCCTTTGTGTAATTCTTGATATTTATATCAATAAAAGAATTAAAAATTAAGCAAAATTTGTATATTGTATTCAACCCCCCCCCCCTCTACAATACTTGTTTTGCTAACTTGGGACCAACAAGTGGTATAAGAGAGGTTCATGTAATTCGAAAAATCAGATCCGTGATGGCATCTTCGTCAAAAGATGATCCTTCTTTTTCTTCTCAAAATGATAATGGCTCTATGGTCAAACCTGCTAGGTTTAATGCTAACAACTTTTTTCTCTGGAAAAGTAGAATGATGCTTTTCCTAGAAGGAGTTGATAGCCGTTATCCGACCATTCTTCGTGAAGGTCCTCTTGTTCCTAAAGTATCGGACAAATTTATCAAATCTTCTAAATAGAAAGACAAAGAAAAAGATTCTATTTTTCATGTTTCCGTGACTCTTCTGATGAGGAACGTAGTTCTGCTACTGGTAGATATATTCTAAATCTTGAAAAAGAATACACGGATGAAGATAGACACACGATTGGACTTGATTCCAAAGTGCGAGCAATTATTGCTCAGTCGCTTCCAGATGAAGTGTACCACTCTCTTGTAAGCCTTACTACTGCAAAATATATGTGGAGTACTCTATGTATTCTGTACGAAGGTACAGATGAAGTTAAAAAATCATAGAAAATTTCTCTAGTTCGCAAATACGAACTCTTCTCCCATGAAAAGGCAGAATCTCTCTCCAACTACTACAATCGTTTTAACAGTCTTTTAAATGATCTAAAACTTCTCGGAAAGCTTTTTGACAACAAGGAAATCTTGTGCAAATTCATGGACTGTCTTCCCAATTTCTGGGAAAACCTCAGTACTTGCATTAAGACAACCAAGGACTTGGAAAGCCTTCCACTCACTTCTCTCTATGGAACTTTATTCAATTACGAACAAACTCGTCTTCAAAGGAAGTCCATCATTAAAGATATATGAGCCCCTTCTATGGCTCTTATTAGTGATGGCTCCAAGAAATCTTTGTGTATTCCTCGCATAACGTACCCTTCTAATGATTATGAAAGAGAAAGTCATGATGACATAAATCACTCTTCGGAGGCTTATCTTAGTGAAGCCGATGATGAAGGAGAAGACATCTTTGTTGATCAGATGATGGAGGAGATGAGCATGCTTGCAAACTTCTCTAAACTTAGAAAGAACCCTTCTTCTAACAATTTTCGAAGCAACCGAAAATTTTCTTCTTCTTCCTCTAGAAATTCTTTGAACAGGTCCAAGGAAGATTACTACGCATGTGGTAAGAAAGGTAATTTTGCGTTTGAGTGTAGAAGCAATCCTCCTAGGATCTCTAAATCTAATTCCTCTAATTCTTCTAAGAGAAGAAATCTCATATCTATTTCTACAGGTAGATCGTATCCTCGAAAACCATCTCCTTCTTCATCATTCAAAGAGCTCTCAGATAAAGTCGATAAATATAAAGCCAAGTACAAAAGAGAGAAGGAAAGAAATTTCAACTCTCAAAGAAGAGGAAAAGGCTTAATGGCAGAAACTCTTGACTGGGTAGACGAACCTACCTCCGACAGCGAGAAGGAAGTATCAAGTAAATGCCTTATGGCAAAACTTGATGAAAAAACAAAAGACTCTTGCTCAAGGATGGACTTTACTGCTGAGTGCTCCTCCTCTTCTTCTCTGGTACATCCCTTCTACTCTTTCTCTGGTGAAGAAAAAATTGAGGCTTATGACTCTCTGACTTTACTTTTTCATAACGAAAAAGATGAAAAGAAGAGCGCCAATGCTCAAATCAAGTCTCTCTCTTCTCAACTCCATGATTCTCTATCCCAGCTAAAACATTTTGATAAACTAAAAGCTGAGTTAGAAGACTTAAAGACAATAAACTATGTGTTAGCCAAAGAGAAGAACAAACTTCTCAAGCGTCTTCAAAAAGAACAAGAAATTGTTAGCAAATGGAACACCTCTTCCAAAAACCTTGAGAAAATTTTTAAAGACCAAGTTGTTGGTGATGAAAATTTTTGTTTAGGTTACTGGAAAGAGGATGTTGACTATACTCCTTCAGAAGACATTCCCTCTCCTTCTTAAAATATTCTTCTGTCTTCTAAGCTACCCTCATACTCTTCTGACTGGAATGATTCCAACTCAGAAGATTCTAACTCTGTATATTCCATGGATCTTCGCGATTCAAGGAAGTTTGGCATCTTTGTATCCGCCAAACCATCCAAGCCTCTTCTAAAAGAAGATCAAGACTCAAATGAGTTTGTGAAACCTGTAAATGACCTTCTTAAGTTCTAAAAATTAAAAGAGGTTTCTTCTTCCTCTTCTTCTTTTCATTATCATAAAAAGTCTATCACAACGGTAAATCTCCCATGATCACAACGGAATTTATCCCTAGAGCCTTAAAAATAAAGAAGTCTAAAGGAATCTCTATAATCCTTTCTTCCTCCTCTGAATAGGGAATCCTTGGACCAGTACCTCATAACCCTCACGTTCCGTACAGCTATCCCGTTCCTCCTCACTCTTCTAAACCTCTAAAATCCAAACCTCAAGGAAAAGTAAAAGCTTCCTCTATTAAACCCAAGAAAAGATTCATCTACATAAAGTGCTACAACTGTGGTGACACTTTTCATCTTTCCAAAGACTGTTGGATCAGTAATTGTATTCAAGATTAAATTGAATAAGGGGTCTAGTTTGTAATAGTATTTAATACCTTAGGGGGTATTTTAGCTGATATCTAGTAATTAATTAGGTCATGTTGACCTACGTATAAAACATTTTATTTTCTAGATTTAGATCATAAGGTGTAGAACAGAATAGAAGGAACCTTATACTGTTTCATACGCTCAATAGGATCATCACACGAGGTATCTGTACACAAAGAACACACACGTATTTATCTGATTAATCAAGAGATCTATGGTATATTGTTTTGATTTATTTATCTCCTTGGATTAAACAATATTTTTGGTATCACAGCCAAAGAATCAAGCTTTTTGGATTAAATAGTATTTTTCGAAAACTTACTGTGTGAAAATCGATTTCATGGTTTAATGTGTTTTAGTGCATAAAACTGATTTGATTAGGTGTGTTTCATGCTATAGAACATCATTAGATTGCCTTTTCACTGTTAAAAACACCAATCAATTGGTTTTTGAAGTTTTTTTTTGAAGTTTTTGTTCATAAACAAGTCGAGTACTGTTCCATTTGATTTCAAGCAGAAAAGTTGTTTTTAATCATTGTTTTGGATTAGGGTCCGTTCATAATATGTTTGTGGATGATTTGTGTGAATTTTACACGGTGTATTAACCGTTCGAAGTGTTTTCTGGATTGAAAGTCGAGTAGAGGGTTGAACAGTTGAAGAACTCGCAAGCTGAAGTGAAGAACTCGCGAGATTGTTCACAAAATTCGCATTTTTCCGCCAGATCTTAGTTTTGCGCCAGATCCTCTTAGCCAAGTTATCTTTTGCGCCAGCTTCTCTTAGCGCAAGTTTTATTTTGCGCCAACTTCTCATAGCGCAAATTATCTTTTGCGCCATATCCTCATAGCGCAAATTGTCTTTTGCGCCTGCATCACTTAGCGTAAAGTGTCTTTATGCGCCACTGCCTTGGCAAATTTTCTGAATTTTGCGCCATCTACTCTTAGCGCAAAGTCTCTTTTGCGCTACTAACCTTAGTGAGTTTTCTGAACTTTGTGCGATCAGCCCTTACCGCAAAATATAGTTTACACCACTGCTCTTGGCGAGAATTTTCAGGGCTCTTAAAAGGCTTTGTGAAGGATTCGTAGAAGATAATTAGAATTCACATTGTGCTTTGATTTCTTAATTTTCTTAAGTATAAGTTTCGCAGGTGTGAGTATTCGCAGGTGTGAGTATGCAGAGCTATATTGCGAATTTAAAAGAATAAGTGTGACTTGCGAAAGCTTTAGGATTCGTAGGTGTTGCTTGCTAATTCTAAGTCTGCGAATTCCCAGGTGTGAGTATTGAGAGCTATATTGCGAAAGATATTATTAGTTGATTCTCTTGTTACAGATAAGTTTGCTTACTAATCATACAGCTAAAGATGTCGAACCAACTTCTCTCCATGGGCTCTCACTCCAAAAGCATGATTTAGTTTTTGAATCAACAATGGAAGAAAAGAATGATTCAGTTTTTCAATCACAAAAGCAGAGATTACATGGAATCAATCACTTCTGGTCCAGTAAATCCAATGATTAGAGTACCTGGTCAAGCTGCAACTGAAACCTCTCCAGAAATCCCTGACAGATTTGTTCCTAAACCGTATGAGTACTTCACAGAAAAGGAGAAAGATCTGTACAAGATAGATGAAGAGGCTCTCATTTACCTGACGATGGCCATCCCAAATGACATCTACAATCTGGTACACAGTCGAAATTCAGCTAAGGAAGTCTGGGAAGAACTAGCTAGACAATTTGAGGGAAGTGAAACTTCAATTCAGGCCAAGCAGAATCTGTGCATTAATGCCTATGAGGGATTTCATGCAAAGGAAGGAGAGACACTGCTTGATACCTACAACAGATACAACATCATTCTGAATGACCTAAGGAGGAACAATATCTCTAAATCTACTTCTGAGATAAACTATAAGTTCATCAAGAACTTGAACCCTGAATGGAAGAACTTTGCCATCAACCTTCAGATGTCAAAGATCATGGCTCAAGAAAACGTCACTGATATCTTTTCTACTCTTTCTCAGCATGAAGAAGAGGTGAGAACTATCAATAATGAGTCCAAGAATCTGAAGGACTCTGTGGCTCTCATAGCTGGCAAAGGAAAAAGTTCAAGTTCTGGTCCTGTATCTACTGCAAGGACATAGAAGAAAGTATCTAAAGCTTTTGTTATGGAGGTTAGTGAGTCCGATTCTGCTTCAAGTGATGAAGAACTGGAGATTGATTCTGATGATGATATAAAGAAGTTCTCTGAGAACTTGGCCATGATAACTCGTCAATTCAAAAAGAGCTTTGGCAAGAAGAAGTACTATTCAAAGGCAAAGTACGAAGGGCACAAGAAAGAGAAGTTTGAAATGAGATACAAGCCAAGGTATGGAAGGAGAGAGGAAAGACGAGAAGAGAGGATAGATGAAAGGAAGGAAGATAGAACAGAAGAAAAGAGAGAGGAGGAGAAGAAAGAAGAGAGAAAGGATGAACCGGGCAGATGCTATATTTGTGGCAAATTTTGACACTTCTCCAGAGATTGCAAGTTCAAGAAAGTAAAGAACTTAGAATACTATGCAAGGAAGTCTCTAATTTCCAAGAAAGCGGAAGAGGGAAAGGTGCTTATGGATGAAGGGGAAAACTGGCTGTTCCAAAGTTCTGATGAGGAGGAGCAGGCGCACTTCACTCAAGTCTCCTACATGGCAAGCTTGATGGTGATGATGAAGCTTCTGATGCTCATTCCGAAAA
This sequence comes from Arctium minus, assembly GCA_954870635.1. Taxonomy (NCBI): domain Eukaryota; kingdom Viridiplantae; phylum Streptophyta; class Magnoliopsida; order Asterales; family Asteraceae; genus Arctium; species Arctium minus. Next base: position 111,717,818 of record OX941080.1, on the reverse strand, counting down.
TGACAACTCTGAGGTAAATTCTGAACTTATTAATTCTCTGATGGTCCAAATCCACAATATGAAAGATGAGTTTGCATTGTTGAAAGGTAAACTTAGCTCTGCACATCAAACAACCTTGAGTTTTCGTGATGAAGACGCTTTGCTGAAAGTTATTGTGGAAGAAAAGGAAAAAGAGAAACAAAGTTTAAAAGCTGAAAAATAATCTTTAAAAGGAAAAATATTTGGTTTAAAAAAGGATCTTGTAAATCTTAATGCTGAAAAAGGTGAGTTCAAAATGAAATTCGAAGTCTGTTTTCAAGAAAGAAATGAAGCTTACACCAAGATTAAGCAATTGGAGGATATTAACATGAAATGAGGTCAGACTGAGCAGACTTTAAATTTATTGACCAATAAACTCCAAGATGAAAGATTTTATAAAGTTAAACCAGGTTTGGGTTTACCAATTAACGATGTTTTGAAAAAGGCACCGGAGCACTTGTATAATTTTGATAAACTTGGCTCCACAATCAGACCCATTCCTAACATTCGTGCAACTTTTGTTGGAGCAAGAACTTTTAAACCTTTTACAGAGACCAAAGGTAAAAAAGAAATGGGAGGGAACAAGTCTTGTGTCACTGATTCTCAAAATTCTTTTAAAATCAGTTGGTTTCAAATATAGTGATTTGAACAAAAGCTATGAGACTCGAAAGATCGAATTTGCTGAGTCTGAATCACTATTTAGCACACCTTCAAAAGAATCAATCAGCAACAACACAATTCCATCTGAGACTGAATGCAAATATGATGAGTATGAATCGGATGTCGATCCATCAAATACACCATCAGTCTCAAATCCCATTACTCCTAAACCCTTGCTTGTTGAAAAGGTTGAGGAAGAAACTGTCATCACGAATGGATGTTGTTTAAAAAATGACAACATGGAGTTTATTGAAAACATAACTGAAGAAATGTTTTCTGAAATGATGAATGCTTCAGACTCTGATCCTGTTTTTATTTCAAAGGAGTCAAATTCTGTGAGTGATCATACGTCTTAATTGATGAAACAAATTGATACGTTGCAACAGTCTCTTGATGAGATTGAAGATGAAAACTATGATCTCAAATTTAAACTGGAAAAATGTTTGAAAGATAATCAAGAGCTTTGCACAGAGATCAATGATTAGAAAATAACTTTGTTTAAGAATTCTTCAAATGATAAACAGATGTTTAATGATCAAAGCTGGAAGGTAAGATTTAATCCAGAATTTGATGCTCCTGCCAAACCTCCAGTTATTTACTCTGATTATCTTGAATATCCACCTAGTATTTTTGAAAAAGGTGAAACTTCAAGTATCTCAAGAAAAGAATCACATTCTAAGAAAGAGACTAACAAGATTCCTGTTTCTGTTTCAAATATGAAAGCCAACGGAGTTGGGAGGAGTAAGAAGAATAAAAATGATAGTTTTAATTTTAGTGAACCTTCTGTTGCAAACAGTTGTACTACAGACAGTGATGTTTTGAAAAGTAATTCTTTTGATGGACATGAATGTCATATTTGTTCCGATAAATCTAAATTTATGACTTTTGCTCGAAAGAATTTATATTGCAAACACTGCTGGGATAATTCTTTCAAATACTACTCCACTCCTATGTCCAAAAAGAGAAAAAGAAAAGCTAAACTTAATCTTAATTCCAAATTTTCCACACAACCCAAAGTGTTTCGTGCTAAGGTTACCAATCCAAGATCTAAAAACCATTTTCAGGAATTAAATGTTAAAATGGTTTGGAAATGGGTTCCAAAACCCCGATATTAATGGAGAGTGAAAGTTAAACCTACTGATATTCCTGAATTGCTTGAAGCTAACAGCGACTCTGACCCATTTTGATATGGGTACCAAAGCAAAACTAATTGTTTCTTTTGCAGTCCTGTCGAGTGTGGGTGATAGATTCCGTTTGTTCACGCCACATGACAGGATTCAAGCACCTCTTACATAACTATGTGGAGGAGCCTGTTGAAGCAGTTAGGTATGCAAATTCAGAAGTAGAATGACATGTCAGAGGATATGGAATGCTTGATAATGGAGTTGTGAAGATACATAGAGTGCTATATGTTGATGGTCTTGATCATAATCTGTTTAGCACCAGTCACTTTTGTGACATGAAATACCAAGTTCGCTTCACAACTTCTCATTGCTATCTAGAGGATCCAGATGGTTACAAAATCTTCAGAGCTGAACGCCATGGAAATCTATATTATGTAGATTTTCCGACACTGTCCGCCTCACGTCCAGTATGCATATTAGCCAAAGCATCTAAACCACAATCGTAGACGTGGAATCACCGCTTTTCTCATCAGAACTTCAGATCCATAGCTAAGCTACAGAGACAAGGTCTGGTCAAAGGTCTACCAGAAATGAGGTTTGAGAAAGACTCACTATGTTCTGCATGTGGGATAGCAAAATGAAGCGAAGCTCATTCAAATCTAAATCTGAATCCTCAACCTCATCTGCACTGGAACTTATTCATATGGACCTCGGTGGCCCAATGCGAACATCATCTATCAATGACAAGAAATACATCTTAGTAATGATAGATGACTATTCAAGATATACATGGCTCGAGTTTCTTCGCAACAAGTCAGATGCGCCAGAACTGATTATCGCTTTTAATAAGCGAATTCAAGTATGTCTTCAATTGCCAGTCTGAACTCTTTACAGTGATAATGGAACGGAGTTCAAGAATGACACCTTGCAGAGTTATCTTATCTCTGTGGTCATTTCACACAACTTCTCCGCAGCTTACATTCCACAGCAGAATGACATTGTTGAACGGAAGAACCGCACTCTTGTTGAAGCTGCTCGTACTATGCTTGCCTATGTTGATCTACCCATGTATCTTTGGGTTGAGGCAGTCGCGACAGCTTGCTTCACTCAGAATCGTACCATTGTGGTCAAACGCTTTGATAAAACATCATATGAGTTGATCAACAATCGTAAACCTAATATCAAATTCCTTCGTATGTTTGGTTGCAGGTGTTACATTCTACGAGAGCGTCAAGGACTATCAAAATTTGATAAAAAAACGGATGAAGGATATCTCGTTGGATACTCCCTGACATCCAAAGCTTATCGAATCTACATTATTCGAACCAAGATGATTGTTGAAAGCATGAATGTATCCTTTGATGAGAATTCTACTCGGACTTCTAGACACAACGGTTTAGAACTCGGACTCAAGAACAAAGCTTCTATTCAATCCGGAATAGAACCAGCGTCTAAAGCATCTACTTCTTCTATGACTAACTCTATCACTTCTGATTTAGATTTGTTGTTTATTGATCCCTTCGATGAAATTTATGCAAACTTTGACAAAGGCATATCAACATCAACACCAAGCTCGGAGGTCCCCTCTATTTCTATAGACATGTCAGGACTGTCCGAAGCAGTCAATGAAACTGCATCTCCAACAGGTACAACTAAACCTTTAGTTTCTGAATCTACTAATGTTGAATCTGTCTCTACAGATGTTCCTTCTGGAAATGAAATCACGAGTACTTCATTTGCTATTCCAGAAACATCAGTATCAGAAACACCTGTACAAGATGTCCCGAGCACATCTGTGGATCTACCTGCCGTGCATGACGAACAATGCATCAAATACGCAACAAACAGTTGAATCCTTACCAAGCACACATCGTTGGACTAAGGATCATCCCCTGCATAATGTGATAGGTGACGTACAATCTGGTGTCACGACACGGTCAGCGTCAGCAAATTTGTGCATGTTTTCAAGCTTTCTTAGTTCCCTAGAACCAAATAAAGCATCTGAAGCTCTATGTGATCCCTTCAGGATTTCTGCTATGCAAGACGAGCTTCTGCAATTCAAACGGAACAAGGTTTGGCGCTTGATCCCACTACCTAAAGGTAAAACTGTCATTGGAACTAAGTGGGTATTTAGAAACAAGAAAGACGAGGTTGGAGTAGTTGTGAGAAACAAAGCTCGACTGGTTGCAAAAGGGTATTGTCAACAGGAGGGTATTGACTATGACGAAACATTCGCCCGTGTTGCAAGGATCGAAGCTATCAAAATCTTCTTAGCATATGCAGTGCACAAAAACTTTATAGTCTATCAAATGGACGTAAAATCAGCTTTCCTAAATGGCGTTCGGCATGAGGAGGTCTACGTGGCACAACCTGAAGGTTTCATTGATCCTAATTACCCTGATCATGTCTACATGCTAGACAAAGCAGTGTATGGTCTTAAACAAGCACCAAGAGCATGGTATGAAACTCTAACTAAATTTCTCCTAGCTTCTGGTTTCAAGAAAGGTACGGTTGACACCACCTTATTTCTCAAAAGGTAAGGTGAGGACTTCATTCTCATTCAAATTTATGTTGACGACATAATATTTGGGTCGACAAATCAGAAGTTCTACAAGAACTTTTCTAAAATCATGGAAACAAAGTATGAAATGTCGATGATGGGTGAATTAAATTTCTTTCTGGGTTTACATGTAAAGCAATTACCCAAAGGAATTTTCATTAATCAACCCAAATATGTCATGAAAACACCAATGGCTACTGGTACACTCTTATATGCATATTTCTCTGGTAAACCTGCAGATCAAAAGGTGTATCGTAGCATGATTGGTTCTTTACTTTATCTGACTGCCAGTCACCCAAATATATTGTTTGCCACATGTTTTTATGCGAGATATCAATCTAATCCTAAAGAGTCGCACTTTAATGTTGTTAAGCGAATCCTTAGATATCTCAAAGGCACTCCTAATTTAGGCCTTTGGTATCCAAAGGATTCTCATTTTGATCTAACTGCCTTTATAGATGCTGACCATGCAGGATGTAAGATAGACCGGAAAAGCACCTCTGGATCATGTCAATTTATAGGTGACAAACTTGTAAGTTGGACCTCAAAGAAACAAACTGTTTTTCAACATCCACTGCTGAGGCAGAATATGTTGCTGCTTCTAGCTGATGTTCGCAAGTCCTTTAGATGAAGACACAGTTAAGGGACTTCGGGTACAACCACAAGCACGTTCCTATTTATTGTGATTCCAAGAGCGCAATCGCCATAACAGCTAAACCGGTTCAGTATTCAAAGACCAAGCATATAAGTGTACTCTATCACTTCATCAAAGATCATGTAGAAAAAGGTGACATCGAAATGCACTTTGATCAAACTGATTTCCATTTAGCTGACCTTTTCACTAAGCCGTTGGATGAAAAGAGGTTCCAGTTTCTAATCAGCAAACTTGGAATGTTGAACATGTCTTCATATACCTTAATCATGATAGAGGAATAAATTTCACAAATGATTACCACAATTTCTTTTGTGTGCAGGATAGTTCAAGTGACAATGGCTTCTAATCATATCTGATTAGAACTCGTACTTCAATGTTTTGCTCTCTATTTCATTTGATTTGAAAAAAAAATATTATTATTAAGTTGAGGGGAGCTTAATTGTTAAAGAGCTTAATTGCCAACTACTTTTAGTTTGAGGGGGAGAATTGTACTGTCAAACACGAAATGTAAAAAAGGCTATTGAACAACACATTCTTTTAGGAAAATACATGGGATTTGATGTGTGAGCTTAACTGAACTTCCCTGGATTCACGATAACCAGTGTTTCCTACCCAGGAAGTATTCACTAAGTGACTGAGGGGAGAGGGGTCAAAATATTTGAGTGTTGGTGTGTGAAGAGGTAAAATGGGAAAGAGAGATTGGTTAGAAGTGATATTTAAAAGATTAAAAGAAAGAGGGTGAGAGAACAGAGTAAAAGAATATCAAACTCTGCACCAAATTCTTTCTGAGTCGGGCAGCCACATTATCTTATTGGTTCACATTCTTTGGTGACCATCATTGAAAAAGGCACCTAGCCCATGTCATCTCTTGCATACAACCCCACCAGCTACTCATTTTTTTCTCAAAAAGAGAATGTTTCATATTTTCTAGGGAAGAAACACATACGCTATTGGTTATTCATTTGGAAAATACTATTATTGAAAAAGAAGGAAAGTTGCCACACCTTCGACTCTTCCTCATGCACATTCAGCCCTTGTATAATTTGTTGTTGTCTCAACAAGTTTACATACTTTGAGCTTATGCTGAAAAAGCAATCATTGGTGCTTAATTTATCTTCATACACATAGCACGAGCACACATAAATTTGTTTTCTGTCAGAACGTTCATAGATAACCATGTGCTATTCGATGATTGAATGGAAGTCCTGGGGAGCCTACATCAAAACCAACTCCTTCTATAGTAACTTCGCGTTACTCAGTAACTGTGTGTTACTGACAGGCATTCCCAATTGAATCATTTGTTGATTCAGGGTTACCACTTATTATTACTTGAATCTGCAAAGATTGAAATAATCACTCTCTCTATCTGGGGAGACTGCTCTTATTTCCACACAAGGCTCTATACATGAAGACTGCGTTTAATTGTTGATTTGGGGGAGAAAATTCCTAGTTTGTTTTGAAATGTTTTGATGATGCTGATTCTCACCACTCATCAAAAAGGGGGAGAATACAAGATAAGAATTTTTGAAAGACTTCTGAAGAATTCAAAGATATCAAAGTGTCTGAGCTCATTTGATCCATCAAAAGTCTGACTGAAGATGATCGTCAGAAGGACAATTCATTTAAAGAAAGAGGAAGATGAAGATTGTAAGCTACAAGCTTTGAAGTTGTAAATGTCATATCAGATACAGTTTTCAAGAGAAGTGAAGACCCGAAGTTATTGCCAATTTTTTTTTAATCTTGAATTCAAAGGGGGACATTGTTGGATCAATAATTGTATTCAAGATTAAATTGAATAAGGGGTCTAGTTTGTAATAGTATTTAATACCTTAGGGGGTATTTTAGCTAATATCTAGTAATTAATTAGGTCATGTTGACCTACGTATAAAAGATTTTATTTTCTAGATTTAGGTCATAAGGTGTAGAACAGAACAGAAGGAGTTGTATACTGTTTCATACGCTCAATAGGATCATCACACGAGGTATTTGTACACCAAGAACACACACGTATATATCTGATTAATCAAGAGATCTATGGTATATTGTTTTGATTTATTTATCTCTTGTTCTTAATGTGTTGTGTGATTGTTTATCAACTATAATCTAGGCTTAACAAAGAATGTCCGAAAGACCGTATCGAAAGATATAGTCATATAAATCCTGCTTCCTCTTCTTCTTCTAACCCTAAAGGACCCACCTCAAAACGGGTTCCAAAGGACTAATTTGTTTGTGTCTGCAGGTCTATGGGCATCATCATACTTGGTATCTTGATAGTAGATGCTCACGACATATGACAGGAAACAAAACTCTTCTCCTACACTTTGTGAAAGAAAAGGGACCAACTGTAACTTTTGGTGACAACTCTCATGGTTCCACTAAAGGTTATGAAACTCTTTCTAATGGATCCATTACTTTCAACAAAGTAGCCTATGTGGAAGGACTAATGCATAATCTTCAGAGCATTAGTCAACTTTGTGATTTAGGTTACTACGTGATTTTCAGAGAGCACGATTGTCTCATTTCTGATAAACAATTTCACACTGTCCTATATGGCTTTAGAAAGGACAATGTGTATGTCATCAATATGAGTGTCAAATCAACTGAAGACGAAAGCATATGTTTTATTTCTGAAGATTCGGAAAAGAAGAACTGACTCTGGCATAAACGTCTCTCTCATCTCAACTTCAAGACTTTGAATGCTCTCTCCCACAAGGAGCTAGTTGTTGGCTTCCTGAAAATCTCTTTCTCTAAAGAGAAGCTATGTGCTGCATGTGAGAAAGGAAAGATGACAAAATCCTCTTTCAAGTCAAAATAGTGTTTCTCTATCTCCACTCCTCTTCAAATGCTACATATGGATCTCTGTGGGCCAGTCAACACACCTAGTCTTGGTGGTAAAAGGTACATTCTTGTCATTATTGATGAATTCACACGTTACACTTGGGTATTCTTTCTCATGTACAAAAGCGATACATCTAAAGAAATCATCAATCTTATCACGAAATCTGAAGTTCTCAACGGTCAACTAGTCAGATCTATCAGAAGTGACAATGGGACTGAATTCAGAAATGCTTCCTTAGATGCCTTTCTCAATGACAAAGGTATCTCTCAAAACTTTGCTGTAGTCAGAACTCCGCAACAAAATGGTGTCGTGGAAAGGAAGAACCATATACTATGTGAAACTACAAGGTCTATTCTAAGTGAATCAAATCTACATACCTACTTCTGGGCTGAAGTTGTCAATACAGCCTGCTTTACTCAAAACTGATCTATTATTGTGAAAAGACACAAGAAGACTTCCTATGAAGTCTTCTATGGCCGAAAACAAAACATCGGTTTTCTTCATGTTTTTGGTTGCTTGTGTTTTATCTTAAATGATCGAGAACATCTTGGGAAATTTGATCCCAAAGCTGATGAAGGTATATTTATGGGCTATTCTCTTTCTTCTAAAGCCTATAGAGTATACAATCTAAGGAGAAAATGTATTGATGAATGAATACATGTCAAGTTCAATGATCATAAGACATCTTCATTATCTTGTGATGATACAGAGCTTCATGAGTAGATCACTTCGTGTGTAGGAGAAGATACCTCATACCCTCTTTCTACAAGATCTCCCTATATTCCATTTTCGGCAGCTTCTCCTTCTGCTCCCAATAGTTCGGTTGATCCTCTACCGAATACAGAAGATATAAACCCTACCGAACCAACCTTTCCTTCTTCACCCCTTCATCATACTCACCCCATATCTACCGATCCTTATCCCTTATACTCTCCTAGCACCATTCCTGCACTTCTCCCTCTAGCCCTTAAATGGACCATGGATCATCCAATTAATCAGATTATTGGTGATCAGCAAGATGGTGTCCAAACAAGAAGAGGTGTTGGAAACATTTGTATTTATGTAAATTTCCTCTCCTTAATAGAGCCCAAGAAAATTGAAGAAGCTCTTGCCGATCCTTGTTAGATCACTACTATGCAAAAAGAGTTGTCTCAATTCGAAAGAAACAAAGTATGGAGACTTGTACCTCGTCCTTTCGGTAAGACCATTATCGGCATTAAGTGGATCTTCCGTAACAAGATGGATGAGGTGAGAACCGTTATCCGAAATAAAGCTCGTCTTGTTGCTCAAGGATATAAACAGGAAGAATGTATCGATTATGATGAAACCTTTGCCCCTGTTGCTAGACTTGAAGCTATAAGGATCTTTCTGGCTCATGCCGCTCACAAGAACTTCTGGGTCTTCCAAATGGATGTTAAAAGTGCATTTATCAATGGAGAACTTGCTGAAGAAGTCTATGTGAAGCAACCTCCTGGTTTTGAAGATGTAGCTCATCCTCACTATGTGTTCAGACTTGACAAAGCTTTGTATGGTCTGAAATAACCCCCTCGTGCCTGGTATGATACTCTATCAGATTTTCTTCTCTCAAACCGATATACCAGAGGTAAAATTGACAATACTCTCTCTATCAAGAAAACCAAAGGTAATATAACTCTTGTCCAAATCTATGTCGATGACATCATCTTTGGTGCTACTGATGAATTTCTTTGTCAGGAATTTGCTTCTCTCATGCAAAGCAAGTATGAGATGAGTATGATGGGTGAGCTCACTTTCTTTCTTGGTCTTCAAATTAAACAATCTTCTGAAGGTATTTTCATAAATCAGAGTAAATATATTTGTGATCTTTTGAAAAAGTTTGATTTTGAAAATTTCTCTCCCATGAAAACTCCAATGGCACCACCTCTTAAGATTCATGCTGATTTAGCTGGTAAGTCAGTTGATATCACACATTATAGAGGGATGATAGAGTCTCTTCTTTATCTAACTGCTAGTAGACCTGATATTATGTATGCTACGTGTCTGTGTGCGCGTTATCAAGCCAATCCCAAGGAATCTCACTTGGCGGCTGTAAAACGCATCTTTCGGTACCTCAAGGGTACTATGAATCTGGGTCTTTGGTATCCTAAAGACTCAGGTTTTGAACTAATGGGTTATTCAGACTCTGACTTTGCAGCTTCTAAGGTGGATAGGAAAAGTACAACTGGTAGCTGTTAATTTCTAGGTGGCAATCTAGTCAGTTGGTCCAGTAAGAAACATAACTCTATGTCTACCTCTACAACTGAAGCTGAATATGTTACAGCTGGAAGTTGTTGTGCACAAATCTTGTGGATGAAGAATCAACTACAAGACTATGACCAGTTCTATTCTCATATACCCATACTATGTGATAACTCAAGTACCATAACTATTGCTAGCAATCCTGTGTTGCACTCTCCCTCCAAGAACATTGATATTCGATATCACTTTATAATATATCACATCTCTAAAGGTGATATCGAACTTCATTTCATCTCTACTGATCTTCAGTTTGCAGATCTTTTCACCAAGCCGCTGGATGAATCACGATTCAACTTCCTTGTTAGGTCATTAGGCATGTTAAATTATGAGTAAAATTTTTTTTTGAAGAAACATGGCCTTCTTCAGTATTTCTTCTCTTTTCGGTATTTCTTCCTTTACCAACAATGTTCGGTATAAACCGAAACCTCTTTTGGAACACCCTTTCGGTACCTTATCTTCAATACCGAGTCATCTACCCTTTCGGTACCTCATCATTCAATACCGAACCCCTGTATCTGCATGTAATCCTTATCCATAATTCCTTACTGAAGCTCTCTTCGGCACCTCCCTATATTGTACTGAAAATTTGACACATGGCACTCCACGGTTCATGGGTTAGAGAAATGACGTTTGGATGTCCAACGTCCCTGACATGAGACGTTTTTGGCTATTTCTTTCCCAATTTCGTACGTTTTCATGTACCATCATTACCTTTCACATCAAATTAGATTTATTTAAATTTTTTTAATCCGTTGTTTCCCTCTCTTTTCTCAACCTATATATAGTTCTCCTTCGCTTTTCTTTCATTCTTTACCACTTTCATCTTCAACTTCTATTTTCACAAACCTGAAAATCTCTCCTTTCCATGGCGTCCTCCAAAACTTCCAAGTTTTCCATGATCACAAATCTCTCCTGGAAAACTCTTGCATTCCCAGCATGCAATTAGGTCGCTCGCCTATCTGCTGATGTCGACCATCCTGAGTTCAACCAGGTCTCTATCTTCCTTCAACGATCTCCTTTACGCCATGCTCTCACAGAATCGACCAAGATGAGCAAGATGCTCCTTGGTAGCTTTTGGCTTACCTGTAAGTACGATTATGGTACTCATCAGGTTTTAGCTTCTATCTTATATTCTGAAGAAAATCCCGACCTTTCTTTTGGAGTAAATGACGTTTGTGCAGTTCTGAACATTCCAAAATTTGATGTATATGCTCCGTTCCCCACTGGGCAAGAACACGATGTGGTAGTTGTCGCTCTAAACTATGTTCACAAAGGCAAATCCAAGGGTTTCGGCACTGTACTTAGAATGAACATGGGTGTGTATGGAACTATTTCTTCTCTCACCTCCTCTATTGTCTTTCCCATAAGACATCGGGGTGGGATCAATCCCCTGCTGCCATCACCCGTCTGGCTTATGCCCTTATCTTTATGAGGCGCATCGATTTGGCTCAGGTATTTTTCGACTCTTTGATCACTGCCATTACACCTCCCAGAACTCACAGTGTGGCTCTCCCCCGATTCATCTCTCTGATCATCAACCACAATCTATCTGCACAACTAAGTACCGATGCAGCACTACTTGAGTCGGTGATTAAGTTTGACTTTCCTATTTCTCAAATAAGCAAGCAAGCAATTTTTAAGTCGGTCAAGCCTACTGACGCTCCACTCACCCCAGGTATGCTTTCTTTTATCTCTTATCCCAATCCGATTTGGGGTACGCTTACCGAGGGTGATACCGAAAGGCATTCACTCTCTCCAAGTGTCTACAAAACAGTGGTCCTCTCTCCCCCAAAAGCTTCCCGAGCTAAATCGGTGGCCATTAAGAAAAAGAAATCCAACGGTAACGTCACACTTGCTTTAATGACTATGCCACCGAAACAACATTCGGTGGCAGCCCAAGTCATACCCCCTTCTTCTCCTCAGAAGCGACGAGGCTCCAAATCCCCTCCTAAGTCTCGTTCTAAGAGACTTACGAAGCCTTCGGCCGAACCACTCACTCCTTCTACTGATTCTCAACAATCGGTGGAGGTTGAACTTCCCCCTCCTGGGCCACAGGTGTAACACCCGGTTTTTCGTAAGAACGTTTTCGTCCTCCGTTGGTAATCTCTCCGCTTTCCGCCTATCTTTTCGAGTGGATAATGTTGTGCTTCCGAACCTTTAGTCGACCCATGCAAGAATCTCGAGTTTTAACCTTTTACTGGCCTCGGTACGAGTGGCGCGATTGTGACTCACAATAGTGACATGTGTCACTATCGCGTGGCACAATCGCCAAGGGTGTACCACCCGCGGTACATTCTCCGTGATAGAGCCCTCGCGATAGTGACAATGTCACTATCGCGTGGCAAGGTCGCGCGCGACGTCTGCCCCTCTAAATGTCCGAATTTCCACCATTCTCCTCATTTCTCACTTCTATCATCTCCCCTTTTCTCTCCCAAACCCCAAAACCAAACCCTAAGCTATTTTGAGGGTTTTTCCTCCTCAAATCACACGATTCTTCACCATCTAACTAGTTGGGTCAATGAACCGCAAAACCTTCATCTTCATCTTCCTCATCAAGTTCAACGGTTGGGAGCACGGGTTGAAGAGGTGGATTGAGTGTCCTCGGAAAGTCTCATCATCTTAAAGGGTAAGCTTCCTTGAATAAATGTTATAAATGTCCCAATGGTGTTTCCCAAGTGGTTGGTTTCTCAAATCTTGGATTTGGTAGTTTTAGAGAAACTAGGGTTTTGATCTTATTTGGGGTTTCTTGGTATATTGTTTGGGGGATGTTTTTACATGGTTGGTTATGGTTACTTATGGTTTGGATTGTATGGATCTAGGTTTTGGAAGTCTTTGGCTTGAAGAATTAAGTGGCCTTCAAAAGAGCTCGTTGGGCGAAACCTAGATTTAGCCTAAATCTAGCAAGGTGAGTTCAAGTTGATTTGTAAAAATGGTGTACATGCTAAAATGATTATTTTAAAGTGTTTTACATGAAATGGTTAACTGCTGATAAGTTTTGTGTATGTTGAAGTAAAAGCAGGTTTTACTGGGTTATTTGTCAACATGTGAGTATTTCGATAAGTGTTCATATTTGGTAAATTTGGGTTGTGTAACCTCTTAAAATACTTATATTGGGTTTTGAACATTTCAGCAATTAAATAGCATGACTTACATATTCTTGGCGATTTTGTACAAGAAAGATCTATTTTATGATTTATGCATCTTTGGCGGTTTTGTACAAATGAAGTCTATTTCAGGTTACATGCATTTTGGTGTAATTGTATCATAAGCCCTTTGGAAAACCTTTAGTCCTATTATGTGTTGAGTTTTGGGTCAATCTCAGTATGTGTCTTCGTAAACGTTGTTTCAAGGCATTTCATTATTTGGGGGACCGGTAATTGTTGGTCATATGGATTTTGAGCATTCGAGCTCGGTAATGGCTTAAAAGAGTCTTGAGGACGTTTGTCCGGTTTTAATGGCTCGATGTAGAGTCCAATTTGTGATTTACATCTTAGTTCACTTTATTGCATATTATCGATAGTTACAGACTCGAGTGTTGTAGTCATTCATGAGTAGTCGTGTAACCTTAGACTGTGTTGCATTGGATCCATAGGCACGTAAGTCAGTCTTATTTGATGGTCATTTGGGTGGTACGGGGTTGGACTCCGGGACTCATGGGTTATGACCTTATCCTTACAAGTAGGCACTAGGAGGGCTGAGTCCGGTTGAGCTATTATGACTGTGGGCAGTCCTCTGATGGGCGTTTGGGGCCTTCGCCGTGTGGGGCAATGCCTTCGGGTTATCCCCCGTGTGCCGAGCCTTTGGCGACAATTTCTGGTGGTACTCGCTAAGGTCAGCTGTCTCTTTGGGAGAAACTTGTCAAGGATTCGTAGGGGCACTTGGGCGTTCGTGTCGTGAAGTGTCATGCGACAACGTTGTTTGAGTGGCATACTTTTGTGTTCCTCTTCTCTCAACGGATACGGGTATCCCCCGTTGTTTGCCCGCTGTATTTTGGATATTTAATTGTCCATGCATTAATATTTGGATTTCATTTCATTTTATGGTTGCGTGAGTATTAAACTTCAGTTTCATGTTTTAATGACGTATCATATTTATATGGAGTGTTTTCCGTTATTTAAGGGTCGAGTATCATGTTCCACCCGAGTTTTGGGTATTTTGTATTATGAAGTATTATTTACATTTTAACACATTTGAGTATCGAACTATGACCCCATTTTGGGTGAGTTACGTGTGGCATCGTTTTACAAGGAATGTGTGTTTGGGAGCATTGTCTTTAAAAGTGCATATTTTGGGAATTTGTGTCGTTTTTATCTTGAGGTATAATATTCCAAAAGACCTTGCTTTAAACTGAATCCTTTCTTTTAAAGATGTATTCATTCATGTTAAAACTCTTGAGCTCACTAGGCGTTAAGCCTAACCTTTTATTTGTCGGCATGTGCATCAGGTTTTCAAGGTTGGGAGTGGGTTCCAGCAGTCCTATGAAGAGTAGAACCTTAGCTAGATCCGAAAAAAAGTATTCGGTGAAGTCTTCCGCTATATGGAGATAGTGGCTATGCATGGGTATTGGTAGCACCCGTCCTTTATAGTCCGTATGTATAAGATGATATGTGTGTAATGTAGTTGAAGCTAAATTCGTGGTTGTAGATGTTTCATTTATTGATGTATTTAGAAAATTTAATAAGTTGCTATTTCCAGATTTGAGGGTGTTACAACAGGGATCTGCACAATCCTCATCCACCTCCTCCAAAACCTCTCCAAAGGGTTTGGTTGTATTCTCGGAGTCCCGTCTTATTCTTTCCCCTCCATCTCATGTGGAGGATGAAGATGAGTTGCTCTCCTCCCCGAAGCACCATTCTTCTTCTTCACAGCACAACCTATCACCTGGGGTCACACCCGATGAGATTGCACATGGCGGTATTTCAACCGCAAGTATGTTACATAACCTCTTCTCTGACGATAGGGAGCGACTGCCGTCTCCTCCTCCTCAAGGAGGTTCGGCAGGTCCCTCCTCCTTGACTACAACACCATCCTCTTCACCGAAACCATCACCGAAATCTTCCCCCAAATCTACACCGAAACACTCTCCCAAACAACCATATCCTACCGAAAAACCAACTACCCCTCCTCAGTCTCCTTCTCCTCATGCCGACAAACCTGGACCGTCGGCATCTACTTCTTCGGCTCCTCAGCCTCCCATCTCTTCTTGACGGTCTTCTTCAGTTTATCAAGAGCAGAATTCTGAGAGTGTAGACCTGAACAGAGATATCTTTCGGTGCTTAGATGTTATGCACGAACAGATCGACAGTATTTGTGCTCCTCAAACCGATGTTCTTAATGGTATTATTAAAGAGGTTATCAAGCTAAATGATAACAATACCTCGTTGACTATGTCGGTGGCTGCTCTCAAAGCCACCTCAGATGCACGAGATCAGGATCTTATCCGTCTTTGGGTGCAGGCTTCGACACAAGCCTCGATTAGTTCTCAGATTCTCGACGCCTTGCAGAATATAAATCGGCGTCTTGATTCTCTCCCTGCCGATATCACTCAGTATTGTGCTCATTCTCTAGATATCGACATAACTGAGTCGGCATTCACTCCGGAGGATCGCAAGGTTTTTGAACGGGTGGACCACCGTATGGGTCGTGTGTCAGCAAAGGTTGGTATCTCTTCCCTGGCTCGTACTGAGGGGGAGAAACCAATTGAGGGGGAGAAAATTACCCCTAACATTATTATTTCCAGTACGGGTCGGGGAGAATCATCTGCTGCAGGTACTGAAAAGGAAGGAACCGATCACCCTAAAGTGATCGAAGAATCTCAGGGGGAGAAATTGCCCAACAAAGATAAGGGCAAAAAGATACTTACACCGGAAGAAGTAGCTGCTGAACAGAAGTGTCTTAAAGATGCTATTATAAAGAAAGCTGCAGACGATGGTGGTATTCATCTTCCACCCCCAAAGATTTCATCTCCGAGTCTGGGTTTATCTGAAGAAGAAATTCAAGCTGCTAAATTAGCCCAGTTGGCCCATGACGAGGATTTTGAACTTGCCTTGAAAATAGCTGAGGAGGAAGCTAGTCTAAATAAAACTCCCTCCGATGCTATTAAGGCTCAGGAAAGTACCTTGGAAGGTTCGGCAAAGAGAAACGAGGAGATTAAAGCCAAGTGCATTGAGTCGTACCAAAAATCCCTCGATAAAATAAGCGACGTGAAAATTATCAGACCTTCTACAAGCTGCAAAGTTATTCGGCTCTCAATCACAAGAGAGGATGCATCACGATCGGTGGATATACTGGACTCGCTGGTTCGGTTTGGAGTTTCGGAATGGATGGAAATTGCTATCTGTTTGGAGAAAAGCAGAAACGCTCTAAAGCCTGAAGTTGTTAAATATCTCGCTGATCTACAAACAAAATTTCGAACCTACCGAAGAAATTACAACATTGTTCACACTCCTATCGAAAAAGAGCTATACGAGAATCTCATGGCTGGTCTTCCTTCTTCCTCTATGCCGAAGTCAAAATCTAAGAAAGAATATGTGTTTGCACAGATGTCCAGAGAAGGAAACGTTCCTGACACTTCAAATCTTGATCTTACTAATCCAACTCTGGTCCCTCATCCTTCTACCACGATACTAAGTGAGCCGACTCGTGGGATCTTCTTCAACGATGCCTTCGGTCAGAATCATTTCTTCAGAATGAGTCAGATTCCCGTCGCCGACACTACCTTCTTGCATGGGATCATTCAGATCATCCCCATTACTGCAGGAGACATCTATGTGGCGGCCACCGATGAGCTCATGAAAAGATATGCGGATTCTTCTTTTCCTTTTGAATATCTTATTTCCTTTCCTTCATTGTATTTTATCTTTAAATAAGCTTGTATTGTAATCTTCTCACAAGATTAATACAATGTGAAATGTTTAGTAAATAGCTTGTACATTTCATTATTTCATTATTTTATACCTGTAAATATCAGATACTCTAAAAAATCCAAAAAGAAACAAAAGAATGGTCTATGTGAAAAAGAACCCAAAAGAGTGTGAAAAAGGGTCAAAATGCATTATTCATTTACTTTCAGTTATATGAGATGTTATCATCAAATAGGGGGAGATTGTTGGGTCATCTAAGATTTAAAGATAACCTCTCCTTAGTCTTTATTGATGTTTCAACTTTGTACTATGATATATGTTTCTTTGTAATAGCTTAGTTATGTATAAACAGATCGATGAGTCGAAGATAAACCGAATTCAACATGAAGGAAGTGTACTATGCGGATTGAGATAAACTTCAAAGTGAACTAAGCTTTGTATGCCGATTTCCTAAACGGCAGATCACCCCTTGTGCCGATTCCCTATTCGGCAGACCTTTCCCCTGCCGAATCCCCTTTGTTCGACAGATCTTTCTTTATCCGAATCATCCTTGTTTGGCATCCCATGCCACTTCTTCGGCAGTTTCCCCTCTTACCGATTACTCCTTATCGGTAAGATCATTTATGTCAAACCCTCTTGATTTGACATACGTCCTCATTCCCAATGATCTTCTAACAATGAGAATGGAAGCTTCCTTCTATGAGAATATATACACTTGGGTCTAAATTTGATTGACACATTTATTTTCTAAAAGATCTCAAAATGATTTTCCCAAGTATATTTTATTTAGATATTGTACTTTCATAGTACAAAATTTGCCTTTTGTATTGTGATAAGTCACATCAAATGTCTTATAAGTTATTTACAATATCTCAACCACCCATGCCTTTATTGATCTATGTCCTTTGCACTCATTACATTGGATAGTATATAAATGTTGGAGGTACCACCTTGCTACTCACGCTTTCAGCTCAAGAATTCTCCTTTGCAAGTTTTCAAGCAGGTTGATAGCTACAACTTTCTCTCTAAGATTTTAGTCTTTGTGTTCTTTAAAGTCTTCTTTGTGTTATATTGTTTGAGTAGTTTTTAGCTATTCTTTTCCGCAACAATCTTTGTTTCCTTTGTGTAATTCTTGATATTTATATCAATAAATGAATTAAAAATTAAGCAGTATTTGTATATTGTATTCAACCCCCCTTTAACAATACTTGTTTTTCTAACTTGGCACCAACACTTCTCTTAGTAGGATTCTGAGGGAGCTTTGTAGTTGTAGCCTCAGTTGTTTCGATCACTACCCCCTCAGAGACTGTCCGAGCCTTTTTGTTCTTTGGATTAGAGGTTTTAGCAACCTCTGCAATGGATTTTGGGGCATCTTCAACTACAACCCTCTTTTTGGTTTTCTTTTTCTTTTTCTCCTTCTTGGGTTTATCACTCCCCATCTCACTCTCGGGCACTACTCTCTCTGTCCTTACTTGTGTCGCTTCAGCCACATTCACCTCTACACCCTCTGTGAAATTTTGTCTAAGATACTATATGTTCCAGATTCTAGTTTCTATTCAATAACAATCAAACAAACAAGATTAAACACAATGAATTACCTGTTTGATTACTTTAAATTTCACAAGATTACACTTTCTCTCTCTAGCACTCTCTCTCTACAAATCTCTCTCTCTAACGAACTCTCTTTTTCTCTCTGATACAACTAAATGATTCTCAAAATTAGTTCTCTACTGAAAATACAAAGAGAAAAAGTATTTATACAACCACCTAATACAAGAAAACTAAAAACAAAAACAAATACAACTAAGTTTGACTTATTACAAAATAAACTTTGACTTTTAATGAGATTTGACTTTAGCAGCTTTGACTTTCTAAACTATGACCTTCAGTATTATTGATCTTGTATCCAACAGATTTATGCTCTAACAATCTCCCCCTTTGGATTCAAGATCACTATTGAAAAAATCTAGCAATTCAGTCTTCACTTTAAGCTCTGTCAAAATAATCTCCCCTTTTTCTTTGACGGTCTTCTTTCCAAAACTGTCTTCAAATGAGTAACAATCTCCTCAAAACTTTCACAGAAAACTTTCAGTCTTTGGAAAGAAATTATCTTCAGAATCAGCTCAAATTGCTTTAGCAGAAAATCTTCAAAGAAAATTTCCTCAAATCTTCAGAAATTCCTTGATCTTCTTTAAATCTTTCCCTTTGAACTTTCTGACTTGAACATTTCATAAAATCATCTCCTTCAATCTTGAAAATCTTTAACATTTCTTCATACCATCTCCCCCTTTTTGATGATTTGAACATCTATATCATCAAAACTTTACGTCCAAGAAATGTCATTGACCGTTCTGATCTGTCAAACTGAGCCTCTGATTCTGTGATCCACAACCAAGATTTCATCTAGATCTTTGCAAATCCAGACAAAATAAGAACATGTAACTCTTGAATCAACAGATGAATCAGTTAATATGCCTATCAGTAACACAAAGTCACTGTGTGTAACGAATACACAATATAAAGGAGCTTTTTGATGTTCACTCCCCCAGGTCTTCCATCCAATCATCGAAATACCACAAAGGCAATTTCTATGAATGTTATGACAAAGAAACAAATTCTTTGTGTGTTTGTGCATGTGTAGAAAGAATTAAGCACAAATAGATAAACAGTAGATAACAGTAGATAAACACAGACTCAATGTGCATGATTGAAGTGCGAAGGTGGGGCAGACTTCCTTCTTTTTCAATATCCAGATTTTCCAAATGAAAATCAGATAGATTATGTGCTACGTCCCCTTTAAAATGTGAAACATTTTCTTTTTGTGAAGGAAAATGAGTAGCTTGTGGGGTTTATTCAAGAGTTGGCATGGGCTAGTTGCCTGTTTCAATAACGTTCGCGAAGAAATGTGAAACATTAATAATGTGGTTGCCCGGCTCAGAAAATAGTTGGTGCAGAGTTTGATATTCTTTTACTCTGATCTCACATCCTCTTTCTTTTAATCATTAAGCGCACTACTAACCAAACTCTCTTTTCCATTTTACCTCATCACATAACCCACACTCATTTCTTTTTGACTCCTCACACTCAATCTCTATGGATTAACTTCTTGGGTAGAAATCACTGGTTAACGTGATTCCATAGAAGTTCAGATAATTCCTAGCACAAAGAACCCATATTTCCTATAAAAGCATAATGTTGCTCAGATGATTTAACTATAACAGTTAAAGCTCATATACAAATGTCAGATGAATGTATGGTCAGAATATAATCATGAAGATATGAGCATTTTAAAACATTGAAGTATTTTCAAACAAGTATACTGAATGAATGAACATGAATGCAAAAGACTTGTTTGAAAATCTGACATTGTATGAAAATGATCAGAAATGAAATGATATATCAAACAAAGCTTAAGGTCAAGAATAATAGATATTGTCTATATGAACCAAGATATAGACATTCTTGAAATGACGTTTTGAAATGAAATGACGCTCAAAATTCTTTGAAGTACAAGCGGGGTGTCTTACCATCGAAAAATTATGTTTCAATATGAGACATGGTAAGAACTATTTGAACAAGAAATCAAACCAGTGTGTGTGAATACTTGAAAGTATATGAAAAGACAATACACAAGTATTAATCTTTGGATAACACACGGTTTGTTTATCAATGAAGCACAAAAATAAAATGAAAACATTTAAAATCACACTTCCAAATTATAAAATCTGTTTAAAATTCGAGAAGTGGTTTGAACATTTAAGAACATGTTTTCTATATCTGAAAGTTGTCCTTCTTTCAGATACATATGAGATTAAGATAAGAAATTTACCTTTTCGCTCAATCTTAATACTCATAAAGTCAACTGAAGTCAAAATTGATATGATCGTGTCATCCTCTCTCATCCTGCATAAGTCTCAAAGTCTAGTCAAAAATTTATTCACAAAATTTATTCGAACAATAAAAGAACATAAAACAGTAAAACGATTAAAGAACGAGTTCTGATTTTAAGCAATCAGAAATCATAGTCTTACTCCTTTTGATAAGCTCCCCCTAAAATCATGCATTACAAAAATTTTGTCAGTTAAGTAAAATGCAGAATTCAGTTATGCTCCCCCTTAAAATAATGTAGATCATCTAAAATCTTCTCTTACTCCCCCTGAGATCATGAGCAAACAATTAAAGTGCAGATATCCTTCAGACATAAAGATAAAGAAAATGATGAAAAATAACAATACGTAACTTTATTAGGTAACAACCGATTATGTCTTAAGATTTAACATACCAAGCTTAGAGACAAGAAAATTAAATCTCCTTTCATCTAAGGGTTTGGTAAATAAATCTGCAAGTTGATAATCTGTTTTTACAAAATAAAGTTCAATTGTTCCTTTTTCTACATTATCTTTTATAAAATGATACCTGACATCAATGTGTTTGGTTTTCGTATGCTGGACAGGATTAGCAGATATCGCGATTGCACTCTTCGAGTCACAATAGATTGGAATTTTATCAAACTTGAATCCATAGTCTCGCAGCTGTGTTCGCATCCACAAGACTTGAGAGCAGCAACTGGCAGCAGCTACGTACTCTGCTACAGCAGTCGATGTGGAAACGCATAATTGTTTCTTTGATGCCCAGCTAACGAGCTTGTCTCCAAGAAATTGAAGATGACCTGAAGTACTCTTTCTGTCCAACATGCAACCTGCATGATCTGCATCTGAATAGGCAGTCAGTTGAAACCTAGTATCCTTAGGATACCACAGACCAAGGTCTGCAGTCCCCTTCAGATATCTAAAAATCCGTTTGACAGCAGCCAAATGGGATTCTTTAGGAGCAGCCTGATATCTAGAACATAAACATGTTGAAAACATAATATCTGGTCTACTGGAAGTAAGATACATTAACGATCCTATCATACCTCTATAAGTCCTAACATCAACACTTTTACCCGAAGGATCAGTGCTAATTTTAGTACCTGGTGCCATCGGGGTTCCAATTGGTTTACAATTTTCCATTTTGTACTTCCGAAGAATATCCAAAATGTACTTAGATTGGTTAATAAAAATCCCCGTAGAAAATTGCTTAACTTGTAATCCGAGAAAGAAATTCATCTCTCCCATCATACCCATTTGAAAACGTGACACCATGAGGTTAGAAAAGTTTTTACAAAATTTTGGATTAGTAGAACCAAATATTATATCATCAACATATATTTGAATAAGAATAATATCAACTTTTTCTTTCTTGATGAATAAAGTAGTATCAACCTTACCTTTGGAGAAACCAGACTTGACCAAGAATTTGGATAAGACGTCATACCATGCTCGAGGGGCTTGTTTTAATCCATAAAGGGCTTTGTCCAAGATGTAGACATGATCTGGCTTATCTGGATTGACGAACCCTTTTGGTTGAGACACGTATACTTCCTCTTTAAGAATGCCATTCAAAAAGGCTGTTTTCACATTCTTCTGAAAGACTGTGAAATTCTTATGAGCTGCGTAGGCTAGAAACATGCGTATTGCTTCTATACGAGCTACTGGAGCATACGTCTCATCATAATCTATGTCTTCCTCTTGCCGGTAACCTTTGGCAACAAGTCTAGCTTTGTTTCTTATGACGATACCATCTTCATCCTTTTTATTCTTGAATACCCATTTAGTTCCTATAACGGTTTTACCTTCTGGTTTTGGAACTAATCTCCAAACCTTTAGGGCTTCAAACTGATTGATCTCTTCTTGCATAGCAGATACCCAGTCCGAATCAGCAAGAGCCTCTGATACTCGCGTTGGCTCAATCTTACTAAGAAATGAGTCATGCATACATTGATTAAGAGTCGCTGACCTCGTTTGTACAGGCTTGTTGAGATCTCCAATTACTTGATGTAATGGATGTTCTTTGGTCCAGCGATGCTCATGAGGGAGTGGATTAGATACTGATTGAACATGATCATCATCTAAAAATCCACTATCAGAATCTTCAGTTTGAATAACAGGAGGGGGTTTTGCAGTTGAAGTTTCAGGTGCAGAAGCATCAGTTGGAACAACAGACTGTGGCTGTTGAGTAGACAATGTATGACACCCAACTGAAACAGTTACTTCTGGCTCAGCAATTTCTTGTTTATCTTCAACTGTAGGAGTAATTGTAGGAATGTGAGTTTCTGACTGAACAGGGAATTCTTGGTCAGTTATGAATTCTGAAGTGACTGGATGATTGCAACTTGTGTCTTCAGACCTGTCAGTCACAGCAGATTTAGATACATTAGATCCTAGAAACTCATCATAAAAGAATTCAAATAACAAATCTAAATCAGATAAATGTGAAATAGATGTGGAAGCATTATTCGAATTATTGGTTGTAGAAGCAAGTTCTGGATTGATCTGCCTAGAAGCTAATACTCCAGTAATAACGGGTTCTAAACTGATTTGATCAGAAGCCATCTCTTCATTAAATGTGACATTAACGCTCTCAACAACTGATTTTGACTTCTTCAGATAAATACGATATGCTGCAGATGTTGAAGAATAACCGATAAAGATGCCTTCGTCCGCCTTAGCACTGAATTTATTCAGACTCTCTCTGTCTTTAAGCACAAAACATTTACACCCAAATATGTGATAATATTTGATAGTTGGTTTTCTGTTGTTGATCAGCTCATATGGAGTCTTTTGAAAACGGCGGTGAATCATGGATCGATTTTGAGTATGGCAAGCAGTCGACACAGCTTCTGCCCACAAGAATAGAGGTAAGTCCGATTGGCTAAGCATAGTCCGAGCGACCTCGACAAGCGTCCGATTTCGCCTTTCGACTACTCCATTTTGTTCAGGCGTACGAGCAGCAGAGTACTGATGTGATATCCCGACCGATTCAAGATGTTCTTCAACTATCTTGTTTTTGAACTCTGTGCCGTTGTCCCTTCGAAGAAACTTGACTTGTCGCTGCATTTTCACCTGGGTCGTCTTTAAGAAAGTAATGAGAACTTCCGGCGTCTCATCTTTTGATCGAAAAAATTTGACCCACGTGTATCTTGAGTAATCGTCCACAATGACCAACACGTATTTCTTTCCTCCCAAACTCTGAGTTCTCATTGGACCACACAAATCCATATGTAACAATTCTAACGGAGAACTAGTGCTTGGTTCAGGCTTCGGTTTGTGAGCGGCTCTCTTCATTTTACCCTTTTCACATGCTGCGCATAAGTCTTCTCGTTCATATTTCAGCTCAGGAAGTCCTTTCACAAATTTCCCACGAACCAGCTTGTTGATATAACGAAAGTTCAAATGAGATAAACGTCTGTACCAGAGCCAACTTTGTTGCGTTGAAGCTTTTGTCATCAAACATACTTGATTGTCAATCTGTCCTTTGGAAAGATTGATGGTATAGAGGTTTGTCTTTCGATGTCCACCTAAGAGTTTTGTGCCGTCTTCAGTACGAACTGAGCAACTCTTAGATTTGAAGTTGACCTCTAACCCTTTATCATAGAATTGACCAATGCTGAATAAGTTGTTCCCCAAGCCTTCGACATAACTCACTTTACTGATCGTTATGTTGTCTTGAATAATGTCACCATATCCTAAGATAGGTGAAAGTTGATCGTTTCCAAATCTGACATTTCCACTGAATTTCTCTGTATAGTTAGACAATAAAGTTTTTTGCCCAGTCATATGCTTGGAACATCCACTGTCCAAGTACCACATATGCCGGGTCTGCAAGAGAAATCAGGCAACAATAGATTTAGGTTCCCATTTAAAAACGGGCCCTAACAGATTAGCGCAAGATTTTGGTATCCACTTGAAAATGGACCCTCTGTTCTTTTGAAAACCTTTAAAAATATTTGATCTTGAAGAATACACATGACAAGATCCGAACCAATCAAGAGAATTATGAGAGTAAGCAAAATCATTTCTCCGATAATGATAAGATGTAGTAGAAATAGAAGATAATTGAATCAATTGCTTTATTGAATATAGCTTGTAAAAAGTTACAAGGTTTTGTTTATTTGAAGCAAATTGATCAACTACATCAATATCACTACTAACTGATCTATGACAAGAATTATCATAAACTAATTCAGCTTTCTCATCAACCTTCCTTTTTGGTCGCCATTCAGTTCGAGCTTTCAACCTTTTCTTGCTTATATCTGAAACACAAGATGTAAATTTATTAGGAAAAGCAAATTTCTGAGACTGAGTTTTCTTTTGTGTACCAGTGTATTTCTGTTTATGTAATCGCTGTTTCTTATGTTTCTTACCTTGAGAATAATAATCAGCAGTTACATAAATCGATTCACCAACTTTAGTTGATGATTTAGCAGTTTTAAGAACACTTGGTAACACCTTTTCATTTATAAGACAAGTAGAATGATCAGGAAGAGAAGCATTGAAGTCAAACATATCAATTTCTTCTATGCACCCACCATCAGAATTAAGAAAATCATTTGCAGACTCAAATAAGTCATCAAAGTTATCAGTTGAAATTTGAGGTGCCTTTGAAACTGTAGAACACTTTGTAGATTTAAATTGTAAAACAGTGTTCTTTAAAACTGTAGAAAACACACTTTGTTCAATATCTACCAAAAGTTTTTCATCAGATAAAACATTTTGAAGCTCAATTATTTTTCTTTCAAGAATGAGTGGAGGAACATAAACCTTTACAATTGCAGGTTTTGCCTTCATCTCAGAAACAGAATAACTAGCAAAATAATCGTTTGAAAGAACTTTTGGTGTTTCTGAAAGATAACTATCATTTAACTTTGCATAGTTAAATGGTAGTTGCATTTTCTTAACATTCTTTCTATTTTCAGTTTCTTTGGCCTCAATTTCTTCCGGTAATTTGGTAACAAATTTGGGTTTTAAATGAGTATGTTTACCAGCACAAGCAAGAAAATCAAAATTATATAATGCTGGTTGTTTTCTGATGTCTTTCTTTAAGTAATGGGGGTTTTTAAAACCAAGTCCCCATTTTTCCTTAACATTAGCCGCTTCATCAGGTGCATTAAGAAAAATGGTTTGATTTGTTTGGCCTCGTGCGTAAAGTTTGGCTTCCAGACCATTTACCTTCTTATTCAAAAGCTTGTTTTCAACCTGCAGTTTATGAACAATTAGTGCAGATTCTTTCTTCTCAAACTCATATTTAGAAACTTTAACTTCAAAATCAGAAATCTTCTTTTCAAAACAATCTACTTGAGATTTAGAATCAGAAGCAGACTTGCGTAAAGAATCAATCAGATCTTTATTCCCAATAACCGACTTATTGAGTTCAAATATCTTATTGTTTCTTTTAGCAACTTTGTCTTTTTCTTTCTTCAATTTTACTTGAAGATCATTAAGCTCAACCATCATAGCTTCCATTTTGGTTACAAAATCTTTTTCAGTTAAGTTTAATACCTCATCAGCTGTCTCGTCATCTGATTCATCATACTTCACTTCTTTTCCCATGAGACAGAGATGAGCAGTTTCTTCCTTCTCTTCCTCTTCACCTTCTGAATGATCCAGCCAAAATTCGTCCTCAGCCATTAAAGCTACTCCCGCTTCTTGTTGTTTTGCCAATAGCAACTTGTTCTGATAGTATTGAGAGTTACGAACTTTTGGCTTTCTACAATTTTTTGCAAAATGACCCATCTTGCCACAGTTGTAGCATTTGACTGAATCATTTGCTGGCTTTTCAGCAACAGTGTAGTCATTCACATACTTCTTCCTGTCATCAGGTTTCTTCTCAACATATCTGTTCTCTTCATATCTCCTTCCTTCCACCTTTTCTCGGTGTTCTTGATTCTTGGAACTTGATGAAGAGTACCTCTGTGAGTTAGATCCCGGCTTCTTGTAGAACTTTTTCTGGAATGCACGGGTCAATAACAACATAGCCTGTTTGAGGCTTTCTCCATCATCACCATCTGATTCAGATTCAGACTCAGAACTTGTAATCACTTTCTTCTTTTTCTTCTTCTCTTTCTTTTCTTTCTTTTTCTCTCCAGCTACCAATGCAATCGGATCGGGAGCTTTTTCTGCCTTCTTCTTTTCAGCTCTTTTCTCTTCCACTTCTTCTTCATTCTGCCTCAGAGTCTCATATACCTTATGTAACGGTATGTCATTCAGATCCTTCATCTGTTTCATCCTACGTGTATGCTTCTTCCACTCTGGTTGTAGGATGCTCAGAAATTTGACATTGTTCTCAAGTTGCTTCTTTTTCACCTTATTCTTGGATAACTCATTCAGAAGCAAGACAAACCGTTCATAAGTATCTTCTAAGCTTTCATTCTCTTTGGCTTTGAATTCCTCATAACTGTTGATGCAGTTAGCCACTTTCATCTGATTCCCGATCTTGGATCCCATCATCATCTTTTGCAATTGATCCCACATCTTCTTAGCATTTCCCTTGTAACTATCAATCTTGATGTAGATCTCATTCGGAATACTCTAAAGAAGTAAGGATCTTGCTTGTTTATCTGCTTTGTATCGACTTTTCTGAGATATATCCACTGCCACTGTTTTCATCTTTTGATCTCTTTCCTCAGTTCCATCTTCACTATCAGAGGAGTCAACATCAGGTATTTGAACTGTTATTGGTGCCATAGGACCTTCAGTGATAGACAGAAGAATATTCTCTCCATTTGAATGCCGATCTATAAAATCCAAGAATCTGTCCTTCCATTGTTCATACTCGCCTTTGAATAGAACTGGAGGCTTAACATCAGTACCAATCGAAAGTGCATCTTTGGAAGTCATCTTGTATAACATGTTTGAAAAATATATCAATAATAAACTAGAACTGATCGTTAGTCCAAATGAAACAATCAAGAAAATACAAAAAACTTGAAATATAAAATCAGAAATTTTAATCACAAAAAGAACTATGTCCCCCTAGGTAGACTCAGAAAAATACAAAAAACTTGAAATATAAAAAATATTTTAAGTTTTTCACACTTTGCGCTTCACACAGAAAACGCATTCAACATTTATGCGTGTCTCACATGAAACGCACATCACACTATGCGTGTCGCACATGACCCGCACATTACACTATGCGTGTCTCGCATAGACTGCAATCCTCCACTATGCGTGTCAAGAAGCACACGCACATCTTAACTATGCGGTTCAAACTGCAAACGCATACCACCACTTTGCGTTTATCACTTTTGCAAATGCGTGTCAAGTTACACCCGCAAAAACTCACTATGCGTGTTTCAATACACATGCAAAACACGATTTTCTTCTGAACTCAAATCCTTCTACTATGCGTTTGTCATTAGACCCGCATAAATCAGCTTCTCGTTTCTTAACAGAAACGCATTTCTCACTTTGCTTGTCTTTGATGAAAATACCCGCACTATGAATAACCCGCACAATTCTGAAGAACTTGTACGAATTTTGATGAATGACCCGCACACTTCGATGATCCAAATGCACAACTCGAAGAATCAAACGCACAACTCGATGAACATCCGCACACCTCTAAAATCGAACTAAATCACACTAAAAACTCATATATGCCTAGAAATCTAACTCGAAACTTTAACAATTTGATCTTCTATACAACTCGAACACAAAACTATCACTAATTTTCGATCAAATACACAAAAATTACAATTTTGAATCAAGAACAGTGTCAAGAACTCGTGAAAACAAAAATCACACAAAATTCAAAAATTCGAATGAATTACAGTGCAATTCTTGATAACACCTATACAGACTCGATCGATTACACTTTCCTAACAAAACCTAATCAATTACAACTCCAAAAACTCACTAAAACTGAAAATCAATCTGGACTTCGATGAACAGTACGAACATACGCATTTCTTGATGTTTCTCGATTTGGATCTGCTCTGATACCAATTATATGTTTCAGATTCTAGTTTCTATTCAATAACAATCAAACAAACAAGATTAAACACAATGAATTACCTGTTTGATTACTTTAAATTTCACAAGATTACACTTTCTCTCTCTAGAACTCTCTCTCTACAAATCTCTCTCTCTAACGAACTCTCTTTTTCTCTCTGATACAACTGAATGATTCTCAAAATTAGTTCTCTACTGAAAATACAAAGAGAAAAAGTATTTATACAACCACCTAATACAAGAAAACTAAAAACAAAAACAAATACAACTAAGTTTGACTTATTACAAAATAGACTTTGACTTTTAATGAGATTTGACTTTAGCAGCTTTGACTTTCTCAACTTTGACCTTCAGTATTATTGATCTTGTATCCAACAGATTTATGCTCTAACAGATACACAACTATCTCACCCACATGGAAACCTACACGTGGGGGGTTGCAGGACTCGTTGCAGAAGTCATGTGCCCAAGAATGTATGCCCTAGCACCCTCTTCACTACCCAGGTACTATAGAAGTCTTGCTGGCAGAGGTCGAGCATTTGGGTATCCTGTCATCAGAGTGGTTGGCTTGTGAGATTTCAGCTCATGGAGCTTGATTGTTTTTCCTTCTGCAGGCAGCTTTCCCTCTCCGATCAAGTCATTTTCGAGTAGCACTGCAAGGAATCTACAAAAAACGAAGTTCTTAAGCTTTGTTCCCCAATCTTGATCCTATTGTTTGGCAATGACAACATTCCTGATTTCTTTGAAGATCAACCCAGCGTAGTGCAGAGGGAGATCGTAGTAGATCCCGTACATGATGGCCAAAATGGTATGGTTGGATTGATTAGGACTACCTACCTTGCACGTGAGGCACCTATTGAGGATGGAGAACAGAACGTTCCACAGAAGGGGAAGGTTATGCTTTCTTAAGTCTTTCCTCTTGGAAATGGGGATGGAATATCCTATGAACCTTAGAAATTCTAAGAGTTCTTCCTCTGTTGGTTCTTCAGAGAACTTCTGTAGGTTTAGGTCATCCTTGGTAGGTAGTTCAAAGATGTCAGATAATCGTCTTCTGTTAATGCCTAAGTCCATAATTTTCTCAGTGGATGGATGAGTTGCATAACCCATAATGCAATATCCATATATGTCCATTTTTAAATATCTGGCACTCAGCAAGAATTACTGAGTGTATGATTCAGGGATGTCACACCTTTTCATGGTGAGAGCCTTGGTGAAAAAGTGATTGTTCAGGATTTTGATTAGAGGTTCAGCTTCAGCAGGAAATCCAGTTGCTTCTAGGGTGACGAAATGATTGTTGGGCTTGATGTTCATGTTACTGAGGTGGTAATCGTGTCTAATGAATGAGAATATTCGACTTTTTAAGACTCTTTCTTGTTCAATGTAGTGAGAATCGGTATTTTGTGCTATGGAGTGTTGAGAATTGGTCGATGCCTATATATCCTTGGGAGTTGTTCTTTGATGAAGTAGGAGAAGCCATTTCATAAGGAGAAGAGTAAGAGAGGTTTTTGCTTTAGGGTTCATGAGAGATAAATTGCAGGTAGAAAGAACTGGGTAAAATAAAAGAAAGTGGTTTATATACTGAGAGGGGGTGAAAAGTTTAGGCGGTAAATAATAAAATTTTGAAATCCGTAATCAATACATATGGATAAGGATCCGTTTCTGAAAAACGACGGTACAGATACGAACCAATGATATTTTGCCACGTCAGAATGGGTGGTGCACGATCGAGTACGTGCGCCTCCTCCTATTCTCACGCGCGTGACATTCAAAAATAACCCGAATATAATGACCATTCAGTAAAAATCTATAAGAGATGAAAATGGCAGAAGCTCTGTGGGTTGAGAGCTTCTGAGGTCATGAGCAAAGTTCTGAGCACAAGGTTGACCAAAACAATCTTTAAAGAACAAAGAGATGATCGAATACTATTCAAATAACAGTTCAGGAGGTAAGAGATCCTCTTGTGAGGTGCAGAGGTTCTGTGATTGGTCACAGAGGCTCTGTGGAAGAACTCAGAGGCCCTTAGGCCTAAAGTTTCTCAATCTGGGAAAGATTTGAAAGTATTGACCACCCAAAGTTTTGAAAAGATTTGAAGGGCAGAAAGGGACATACCTGGAAATTTATCTCCAAGAAGAGAACGTGTAAACTTCTTTGCTCCCTCTTAAATTATCACGGTCACTTTTGGGTATTATTTGGCACCCCCTTGATCTATGCTTGGTTCATAAAAGATAAGCCTTTTGCAAGACACAGAATCAAGTGGACTCAAAAATTGAAAAGTAAGACAAAAATATTGACGAGAAAAGAACTTTGTAGACAAAAAAAAGATTATTTACAACAGAGGCTCTGTGCCATGGTACAGAGGCTCTGTGAGTCAACTCATATTAAGAATACCAATCTTTCCAACAAGAAAAGTAAACCTTTTCTCATCTAAATACTTTGTGAAAAGGCCAGCAAGCTGGTAATCTGTGGGAACAAAGTACGTCTCAATAGTGCCATGCTCGACATGATGTTTCAGAAAGTGATACCTGATATCGATGTGTTGGGTTTTAGAGTTCTGAACAGGGTTGGCAGAGATCGCGATGGAACTTTTGGAGTCACAGAGGATTGGAATTTTTTCAATGTCAAAGACATAGTCTCTGAGTTGGGTTCTCATCCACAAAAGATGTGAATAACAAGTAGCATAAGCAACATATTCTGCTTCTGCCGTAGAGGTTGAAACACAATTTTGTTTCTTATAAGTCCACTGACTAATTTACCTCCAAGGAATTGACAACTCCTAGAGGTACTCTTTCTGTCGAGTTTGCATCCTCTGTAATCTGAATCTGTATAAGCCACAAGATCAAAGCTAGAGTTCTCTGGATACCAAAGACCAAGATTCTTGGTCCCTTTTAAGTATCTAAAGATCCTCTTGACATCATGAAGATGAGATTCTTTAGGATTAACTTGAAATCTTGCACAGAGGCATATGGCGAACATTATATCAGGTCTACTTGCAGTTAGGTACAACAGATACCCTATCATTCCTCTGTAGAGTTTGCACTCCACATATTTGCCCTCTGGGTTTGCATAAAGTTTATATCCAGTGGCCATAGGAGTTTTCATTGGTGAAGAGTCAGAGAGTTTGTATTTTTCAAGTATGTCAGAGACATATTTTGATTGGTTTAAGAAAATGACCTCTTTGGTTTGTTTGACTTGCAATCCTAGGAAGAATGTGAGTTCTCCCATCATTCTCATCTCGAATTCACTCCTCATCAATGACTCAAATTTTTTACAATAATGGTCATTAGTAGACCCAAAAATAATGTTATCAACATAAATCTGCACAAGTAGAATCTCACCTTTCTCTTTTTATAAAATAATGTAGTATCAGTTGTACCTCTTTCGAAACCATTTGCAAGAAGGAAATTTGAAAGTCTATCATACCAGGCTCTGGGGGCTTGCTTTAGACCATATAGAGCCTTGTCCAAGAAGTATTCATGATCTGGGTACTTAGAACTTTCAAGTCCTTGTGGTTGTTGGACATATACTTCTTCTTGAATCTGACCATTTAAGAAGGCTGACTTTACGTCCATTTGGTAAACCTTAAAACCTCTGTGGGCTGCAAAGGCAAGGAATATTGTTATTGCCTCAAGCCTTGCCACAGGGGCAAAGGTTTCTTCATAGTCAATTCCTTTTTTTGGTCGTATCTCTTGGCCACCAGTCTAGCCTTGTTCCTGATCACCACACCATCCTCATCTTTCTTGTTCCTGAAGACCCATTTGGTCCCTATTGCGGTCTTGCCTTTCGGCAGAGGCACCAGGGTCCATACTTCATTTCTTTCAAACTGCAGAAGTTCTTCTTGCATGGCTTCTACGCATTTTTAGTCTTCAAGAGCTTCAGAGATCTTTTTGGGCTCGATAATACTTACAAAATTTGTAAGGTAACAAAAATTTCCGGTACTAGAGCGAGTCTTTACTCTGTCAGAGGGGTAACCAATAATTTGACTCTGTGGGTGACTTCTGGTCCATTTGGTCACAGGGCTTGTTCAGAATTCTGGGTTTCCTCTAGTGATGATACTTTAGAGATGGTAGGAATATGACCTTGGTCTAGGTTGAGCATGGAGCCTTGTTCGGTGTTAGCCTATGTGGATTCTCCCACAACATTTTTACCTGTAAACTAACAGAGGAGGGTGAAGTATTGCTTGGACCAGTTAACGAAGTACCGGTTTGGTCTTCAGAGGCCTCAGATCCAGAGGCGTTGTGGTCATCCTCAGAGGGTCCATTATCATTGAACATCTCTTCAAACAAATGATGAAGATCATTTGCTCTTGTTGAATTTCCAGGGTCTTCATCTTGAAGCTTGAGTCCGGAGCTTATTTGCTCAGAAGTCATATGAAAAGAGTCATAGACTCTATATGCTTTGGATTTGAGCACATAGACTCTATATGCTTTGGAGGTTGATGAATAGCCAACAAACTTGGCTTCATCAACTTTAGGGCCAAATTTCCCTATTTGTTCTCTGTCGTTTAATACGAAACATCTACATCCAAAGACATGAAAATATTTTATGTTTAGCTTTCTCTAGTTGAGCAAGTGGTATGGGGTCTTTGCATGCATCTTCACTATTAATGATCGATTTTAAGTGAAGTATGCAGTTGAAATGGCTTCTGCCCAAAATGAAATAGATAGTCATGAGGCAGTGAGCATAGTTCTGGCGGCTTCCACTAGTGTTCTTTTCTTGCGTTCAACAACACCATTTTGTTGTGGAGTCCTTGCAGCCGAGAAGTTCTGTGAAATGCCCTATGTCATAAGATAGGCTTCAATAGTTGAGTTCTTAAACTCTGTGCCATTGTCACTTCGAAATCTCTGTACCCTGTAATCATGAAGAACTTGTATTCTCTTAAGAATATTGATTAGTACCACAAGAACATCAGATTTCTTTCGAACAAACTCCAACCAAGTATATCTAGAGAATTCATCTATGAGTACTAGGATGTACTTTTTGCCACCTAGGATCTGCATAGATATAGGATAACAGAGGTCCACATGAAGCATTTGTAGAGGTCTAGTGCAAGAGATGTCTGACTTGCTCTTATGGGCAGCTCTTTTGAGTTTGCCCATTTCACAAGCAAAGCATAGATGATCTCTTTCGAACTTGATACTTGATAACCTACTCACCAGTTCTAATTTGACAAGCTTGTCAAAAGTATGAAAACTTAAGTGACAGAACCTGTTATGCCAGAGCCAAGCTTCCTTATTCTTACTTGAGACAAAACAAAGATTTTCTTCTTTGTTGATCGACTTGAAGTCAATGAGGTATAGGTCACTCTTCTTTTGGCTCGCAAAAGTTATGTGGATGTATCTTTCTTCAACAGAGAACAATATTGCTTTTTGAACATCGCATCTAGTCCATTATCACAGAGTTGGCTAACACTTAGTAAGTTGTGCTTAAGGCCATCCACATAAGACACTTTGTTGACATCGATGTCTCCATTAGCAATGACTCCATAGCCTTTAATCTACCCCTTTTTGTTTTCTCCAAAGGTCACAGACCTACCTCCATGTTTTTCTTTGTAGAAGGAGAGTAGCCCTTTGTCGCTAGTCATGTGCCTTGAGCACCCGGAGTCTAGGTACCAAATGGGCACATCTTGTTTCTTCTGAGGACAAATCAAGAGGATTTAGGTACCCATTTCCAAATGGGTCCAGTTTTTTTAGGAGTCTTTAAAGATGCCTTAGCACTTTTGGTTTTGGCTTTATCCTCTTTAACAAAGGTACCAGATTGTCCTTTCTAACCCTTGAATTTGGCATTCTTGGGCTTGGGGTGAGATATAAGACAGGTAGGCTTTGAGAAATGTTGGTTAATAGCATGCACGAGATCAAAGCATTTACAATGAGAGACTCCAGAAGCAAATTTCTTAAACATTTCATTAAATTTATCAAAGGAGGGTACAGAGCAATGTTTACAACAACCCTTTTTAGATTTGGGTTTCTTTTCACAGAAAACTTTGTCTAAACTAGGTTGAGTTTTATCAAAAACTCCTTTTGTATGGCTCTTTGATTGTACTCTCCCTTGGTGACTTCCTTTTCTTGCGTTCACTTCGACAGAAGCATCAAATTTATCAAATTTGGGCCATTTTCCCTTCTGTTGCCAGGTGAGTTTTTCTTGAAATGGTTTTATTGGTTTTGGAGCTTTGGTTTCATGAGAGATCTGGATTTTTTCTTTGCTTAATTTCTCAAGCTCAAGAGAGGTCTTAGCTTGCAGACACATATCCATAAAGTCAGAGCAGATGGGTACCCCTGTAGTTCTCCTTTTGGGAGAGATTATTCGGTTAAGAATGCCAGAGGGAACCTTATTTTCCACTGGACTACTAGGTACTATCTCTTGTTCCACAGAACTGGTCTCTTCATCGACATAGGATGACTCAGACTCTGACTCAGAGTCCGAATGAAGAAAATCTCTGTGGATGAGAGAACGACTTTCTGGATATGTATTGCTTTGTCCACTAACAGTGTCCTTTGAAGTGTTTAGGTTTTTGAGAATGCATGGGATCACGTTAGGGATGCTTAGACACTTGAGTAGATCTTGCTCAAAAATTTCTTGTACTTCAGAGGCTATATCAGGATGATTTAGAAAGTGATCCTCATATGTTTTTATCAAGTCACTTTCCAAAAATCTTTTAAAGATCTTTTCTTCCACAGAGGCAGGGACAAACTCTGGTGCATCAGAGGACAATTCCTTTTTAGGAATCATCAAGCACACAAATGCCATTTGAGTTTGTTATTCTGGATGACCAAATATGAAGATTCCTATCTGTTTTTGAGATAGTTATTTACTTGGAATTGATTTTCTCTTTTCGAAGAGTGGTGATGACAAATCATTGTTTTCATACCATACATTTGTCATCTGCAGAGGTTTCCTTAGTTGTGGTCCTTCAGAGGTTCTGCGCCTTTAAAATGTGGATATTAGATTAGAAAGACTTGGTTTTAAAAATTTTCCAGGGCAGAATATATTTGCAAGAGATTTGTTTCTTTTATTTCCAGTATAGGGGTCTGTATCATCGAATCCTAAACATCTTCTGCCAATCTGGGTACTTACCTTTTCATGCACTCTCTGTACATCCTGATATTTCTTAATTAACAGATCTCTGTCGAGTAAGTCTTGATGAAGGACTTCTCTCTCTTTTTGTAATTTTTTTTCAGAGAGATGGCGTTTAAACGATCACTCTCACTATTCTTTATCTCCTTAACCTTTTCTTTCAAAGCTTGTTCAAGTTTGGAAACTTTCTCTTTTAACCCTTTCTTTTCAGAGATGTGCACATAAACAATTGTTTTTCTTTCAAGATAGAGTTTATCCTTCTCTTAAGTGAGAAGTCTTGTTTCTCTCTCAAAGAAGTCTTCTAGTTCAAGAAATTTGTTTTCAGAGTCAGTGGAAGATGAGTCAGAAGTGGATACCTCATTGTCGCTGTCAGAGGGTTTGACTTCTGTCATTCCCCAAAAGAGTGCATTGTTGTCCCCTTCATCAGAAGATTCATCGATGACAAGGTTTTCTTTCTCTGCCATCAGGGAACTTTGAGTATAGTACTCTGCTTTCTTTTTAAAGAAAGCAACATCTCGAACTGGTTTTCCTCTGTTGGCATTGGACCTACATTCTGCTGCAAAATGTCCTGGCTTCCCACACTTGAAGCACCCTTCAGTTTGTTGTGGAACTTGTCTCTACCTCTGTCGTCCATATTTTGTCCGGCTCTTCTCTCATCCTGCCTTTGATCACCAAATTCCTCTCTCCCAAACTTCCTTGTTTCTCGATATCCTCTTCCTCTGTCGTCTCTTTCCTCTCTTCCTCTGTATGTAGGCTTCTTCTTAAGACCCCTGTTGAACCGTTGGGTCATAAGAGCAAGTGTTTTTGCTAGAGCATCCATGTCGATTTCCTCTTCTGAGCTTTTCTCACTATCACTCTCTGCCACAAGCACCTTCTTCTTCTTTTTCTTCTTAACATCCTCTGCAGTCTTTTCTTTCTTACCCTTGTCCTGCACCTCTGTGGCATTTCCAACCAATGCTAGAGGTCCACCGACAGGAGTCATCAACTTGGAGATTCGGTTCTCTTCGTTTATTAGAGTCCCAAAGAGGTCAGAGGTGGACCACACATCAAGATCAGGGGTAGCCTGCATGGACGTGGTTAGATGGAGCCATTCATCATTGAGACTCTGAAGGAATCTGACATTGTTTTCCTCAGAGTTTCTGTGGATCCCATATCTCTTGCATTTGTTTATCAAAGAGTTGTATCTGTTGTAGGTTCTTTAAATGGATTCACCCGGTAGAGCCTTCAAAGCAAAATATTCATTTATGTATAAGGCCCTATTGTTCTTTAGGGTTTTAGCACCACCCTCGAGCTGTTTTTCAAGCTCTAGCCACAGATCTTTTGAAGTTTCACAGGCATCCAAGTACTGAAATATATCATTAGGAATGGCCATTATGAGTAGCCTTTTAGCTTTCTTTGCAAGTTCATGCAGGGCACTCTCTTGTTCAGTCCATTCAGCAACAGGCTTGGGATGTTGATATTCAGGGATTTCAGGTGTGTTTGCAGTAGCATGGACATGAGGAACAATGGTCATAGGGATGTATGGAGGGTTATGAAGAAACTCAACTAGTCCAGGATTCATACCTTCAAGAAAGTGTACCATCCTGATTTTCCACTTAGGATATTCATTCTTGAGTAGAGTAGGAGGTTTTGATTGAGATCCTAAGCTGAAGAAGTTGAAAGCATTAGTCATTTTCAAAAGGAAAGAGTAGAACCAAGAAACAGAGTGTAGGATTAACTGTAGATGGATATGAAGATTCACTCGTTAAAGATGGATATTGAGTAAGATAGAAACTAATAACAAACACACAAGCTTCGAATCTATTCTAACGATTTAAGCACACTTGCTTTGGGATCTAGATCAAACAGGTTGAAATAAATCTAGAAAACATAGTGTAGCATCTGAATGAGATACGAAGTGAAGAACAGACTCAAGCTACTACCATGAACACAAGAATCAATTATAGAAAAAGATCCTTTGATATTAAAGATCAAAGTCTGCTCTGATACCAATTGTTGATCCCAAATATGGTGTTCTAAACTTGATTTACTATTGACTACACAAAAAACAGTAAATAAGAGTTCGGAATTATTTTTGAAGTGTAAAGAAATAGATCTTAAATGGTTGTAAACATAATAGCAGTTAATAAACAGAAACATGAAATGTATCGAGATGATTACTGAAGAATCTGCTTCATTAACTTGGAAAATACACCAAGAACATGCACTTGTGTGTGCTAAAATGCTCAAAGAAAATACATTCGACTCTCAGGTTAATGTGGGCTCGCGTGATTTACAAAACAGAAGTTGTTCCCCTCATATAGGACGAGGAGCACACAATAGTACAAGACAATGGATGACATTCCATAAAAGGAATGCCAACTGGAATGTTAAACAACGTGGGACGCGCACTAATGATATTTAGAATCATCGTACAATAGGCTCACGTATTCTGCACATGATCTTGTCTTGAACAATTGTCATGAAATCTTCTGTCTTTCATCTCCAGAGGTTAGCCATCACAGAGGCTCTGTGAGTGATCATAGCGGCTCTGTGATATGAGATTGATCTTCAGGTTAAGTTCTCGGGTAGATGGTCGACGTGATCTTCTGAGCTTGCATCTTCTGTGGTGAACTTGGTGATTTGAGCAGTCTTCTGAGGTTCCTACACTTAGCCTATTTTTCAATACTTCTATGCATATGAGTTGGAGCTAACAAGAAACAATAAGTACATAGATGTATCATATAAGTAATTTTTTGAAAGAACCACTCATTTACATCAACATGAGTTGTAATCTAAGGTTAGTAGGTTTAACATCCTCAGAATCTCTTTCTTAAACAACTTCAACAATCTTGAACAACTTCTGACTGAACATGGATTATCTTCAACATATAATCTGAGCCTTCCTTGTTTTTTATAGTCTCCATTTAATCTACGCTAACAAAGAATTCAACAGGATTATAGGTGTCTTGAGGATACTCCTTCTTGGAATTCACATCATTCACACAAATCTTTATACAATCTCTGACTAATTCTCTGAGTTTTAACCTTTCATCGTTTCTCTTTAGCAATTCTTCTTTTAAAATTGAATCACCATAGTGTACTCTGGTTTTCTTGTATAGCCAACTTAATGTAGCTGAAGAAAACTTTGGGATCATAGATAATAAAAGGATCTAAGTCACTGCTACATTTGGATCTAAAAAGGTATACCCATAATCTGAAAATTTTGCAATTATGCCAATGGAGACTAAAAGATCATCAAGATCTGTACTGGATGTCTCAAATTTGTAACTTTTAATCTAAAGTCCATAGAAAAATTAAAGTCATATATACAAGTCCAAGTTTCTGACATTGATCCCCATTATTCTCTTTATTTCTAACTTAAATGCTAGTTCATCTACTCTTTACAAAAAATTGAGCATGAATACTTGATCTTGTAGCTTCAATCAATACAAATTAACATTGGTAACTATACACACTACATCATCCTCGCTTACAGTAATCACTACGCTGTAGGTAATCAAAGCAAAATATTTTAGCTCATAGCTTTCATCCTTCTTGATTTTGCTCCAATTATGCAATGTCTCTTCATTCTAATTGAATTGGATCAAGAATTCTGAATACATCTTCTGATATTCCTCTGGGAAACTTCCATCTATCACATGTTCTACCAAAATACAAATTTCTTTACTATTTTCTTTGTACAACTTGTAGTAAGTATATGGAAAAACCACAACTTCAAAAATCTCATACGGCTCTTCAAATATAAGTTCCTTTTAGAATACTATCTAATGAAGTAAAGGATCTTCAAGATATTTTACAACATTTTGGGGTATACTAATGGGATATCTGAGTTTACTCTTAGGCTTGATTCGTTCAAAATTTGGTAGATGGTAAAATGAACCTTCATACTCATAAACACGAAAGTCAATAACCGTCCACAACAGTACGACCCTCATTGTGAAATTCTTCCTACGATAAACAATATCATATGTAATGACACTCTCAAAGAATAACATCTTTAACTTGTTGACCAAAGGCCAAAGAAATACATCAAAATTCTGTACGAGACTCTTATTTCTGGAATTTAGCAAAGTTAGATGAAAAAAGCAGTCTTTCATGCTCATCCAAGGTGATAAATTGTAGTTTGTAGGAAAACAGTCATCATGAATATGAATATAAGTTTGAGTTATTGGGGTTGAAACACGTCTATACATAAGCCAAGACAAACATTCCAAATCATTTAAGCTAAACTGTGATGCATCTTTTCAAAATGTTTCAAAGCCTCCCAATAACCCAGATGTACCATCTTTTGCTGGATGAGTGTGATGATTATGGTGCCAAGTCATCTACATTACTGTTTTTTAGACATATACAACTGTTGTAATCTTGGTGCAATCGGCAAACA
The DNA here is from genome assembly GCA_954870635.1 of Arctium minus. NCBI lineage: Eukaryota > Viridiplantae > Streptophyta > Magnoliopsida > Asterales > Asteraceae > Arctium > Arctium minus. The sequence goes on along the minus strand of OX941080.1, from coordinate 111,677,530 downwards.
TGTTAACACCAAATTAGGCGCCTTATTGTTTCGTCCATTTTCTTGTAACGAGGCTCCCCACATACTCAACAACTATTATAATCTGCATATTCCTTATAGAGTAGCATGTAATGTTTTCTAAAAGCATAAATCTTTTGTGAGGACATTCAGGGGGTGAGTTGGGGTTCAGATGCCATGGGTGTTGAATGACCAACTTTAATAACCTCACACTGTTGAGAGTCTCTTAACAAATTTACGTTTATGACCATTTGGTTAGACAAGATCATCCTTAGAGCATCTCGCTTGGCTGAGCATATAAGTCTTCATTTTTGTTATAGGGTAGCTGTCAAAGGTTCAATTGGTACCTTGGTTTCTGAAATGAGAAAGGAAAAATCAAAGAAAAAAAATCCTTTCCCGAGTAGATCATGGAATCCGATGGGAAAACTTCTTTTCGCATGATTTTTTTATTTTATTTAATTTCATAGAGAGAGGAGAGAGAGAGAGAGAGAAGCAAAGGTGATTTTAGGAGAGAGGAGAGATAGTGTCAATGATGGATTTAGAAGAGTGAGATAGAGAGAGAAAGACAATGATAACTCTTGGGTAACGATAATTTGAAGATGGACTCCCAATCTCCTTTACAAATCATAGACTTACATCTTATTATACTTAGATAAACTTAGTTCTTTGCAATAGCTTAGTCATACTCAATCTATTCAGCAAAATCGAAGACTAGCCGAAATTATCAAGAAGTGTGTAACACCCGGAATTTTGGGTAAGCAAAATATCCCTTTATGTATGTTCTTCGTGTGATTTTGAATTTCTAATTAGGCGTCTTTGGTCGAGAAGTAATCGCGCGAGAAAATTTTGGAGTCGTATGGGCTTGGGGCGATAGTGCTCGGTGACAGTACCAGGGAGGTCACTATCGTTGGTGTAGGGTTTACCTAAACCAAACATTGTGAGTTCATCCTACTTATTTAAAACTTTATACGTAAAAATCTTACTATTTTAAATACTTGAACTACTTCTATCAATATTCTTGATGTTGATGGGTTTTGACCTAACTTTCAAATTTAAGAGGTTTTAGGGTTTTATCATGCTTTTATAATATAACAAGTGCTACAAACGATGATTTTAGTACATAAATGTATTTGGGAAGTTGATATATATTCATTTAGAGTGTATTTGTAATGTTTACTTCCTTTGAGAATTTTACTTATCAAATGTGGGTTTTGAGGAATGGTCACATGGAAATCTTCGTTATGAAATTGAATAACTTTTAAATGTAAAGATCAAATAAGAAACATATTTTTATGGGCATGCTTGTATTGAAACTATATGTTTGATTATGGTTGGTCACATATGTAATTGTGACGAGTCTAGACTATTACTAATGGATCCATAGGTATAGAGTCGGCTTAATTTTGGGCTAATTCCCGTTTGTAACTATTTGAGACATTGGACCCTCGAAAGGCAACTTGGTATGGTTATGTGGGACCAGATACTAGCCATGGGTCGTAAATGTAAATCCTAGTGAATGAGCATGATTAGGATCATTGGGTCCCCTCCTCCACATCTGAGTACGAGCCAGCGAGTTCGTGGCCTTGATCCTAGTAAAGTGAGCTCAATTACTTGGAAAGTGGCCTACGTTTGTTTTCCGCCATGATCCTTGTAAATCGGGTCTCCCCCGTCATCCCAAAATGCTTTTAGACCGAAAGGTCTTTATGTGGTTGTTGTTACACTGGTTATTGTGAACCATAGAAGTTCTAATAGGCTCTCACACTGATTCCCATGAATTTTGTACTAAAAGAATAGTGTTGCTCAACAATTTATCTTTAACAGATAAAAGTAGATAACAATGTCAAATGAATGTAAGTTCCAAAGAAATATCATTCATGTATGAGCTTTTGAACATAGAATATCTCTCAAAACAAGAATAATGATTGAATGAAATGAAATATGACACTTATCAATCAGATCAATTTTCATGAAATATGAATAACTTGGGGTATCAAAGAACTGGAATTTGTTTATATGAACAAATATAAACAATATGAAAATGAATGCACAAAGATTGAAATGATGTCTGATACTCAATAAACAGTTATATTCAAACGAGTATTACCATCGAAAAATTTGTCGTTTAGAGACATGGTAATAACAAAGTCAAATGAATATAATGAACCGGTGTACGAGAATAATTGACAGTATATAGTAAAGATAATACACAAGTATTGATCTTTGAAACACACGGTCAGTTAGACATGAAAAAATCATTTAGAAACACACTTCTAAATTCATATAATCATTTGAGAACAAGAAGTGGCTTCACATTTAGAAAACAATTTGCATACTTGAAAGTTGTTCTTGTTTCAAATATGTTAGAGATTAAGAATTAGAATTATATACCTTCTATGTAGAATTCTTAACTCCCCCTGAAAATAATATTTTATCTCCCCCTTCAATTAAGAACAGGAAAACAAAATATAAACAGATAAGTTCCCTCTTGACAAAATATCAGATATTCTCCCTCTTAATATCTTTAAAAAGTCAAATCATTTTAGGGAACAATATGAATATAAAAATTAATCTCATTTCTCGTTTCTCCCCCTTAAAAATATACAAGTGAAAAATCAATTTCCCTATCATTTGAATTACTCCCCCTGAGTAGGATTGATCAGTTAATCTTCAGCAAACATCAAAAGAAATGAAGTACGGGTTCTGAACTGAATTATCCAGAAGCCGTCGTTACATATTCTCCGGTGAGAATAGTAACTACCCCTGGAAATAACAATCAATTTATCATTTAATCTCCCTCTTCAATTATGATAATTTAGATAAGCTCCCCCTAAAAAATCAGAAAATATATATCAGTAGAAAATATAAAACGTACTCCCCCTTGAAGACTGATCATCTTTATATGATTCAGAGTACAAAATCTACTTTGAGCATTGAAGTATAAGTCCTAAACTATTGTGTTTAATTAGAAGTCAAACTTTATCTCTGAGGTACGGGTCCTAGGCTATTTTGTCTAGATGTCAAACTTAATCTTTGAGATATGGGTTCTAAACTGTAGTGTTTATAATCCATTTTTCTTTACTCCCCTTAGAATTTGGGTGCCTGCAACATAGATGGAGCTTTTGGTACCCACTGGTATTTGGGTCCAATTTTGTTTGTTGTAGTTGTGTTAGGAGTAATGTAATAAGAACCATACTAGTAATTCACATAATTTTTACTTACAAAATCGTTTGTACCACAGTAAGAGCAAGATATTTTCTTTTGAACTAACCTGATTAACTGACTGATAGTGTAAACAATATCAGGTTTACCAAAAGATTTACCTTTCGGAGCATTGTTCTTCTTTTCATTGGGTGTATGCACAAATGATTTTTGATCTTTCTTTACATCTGAGGATATATCTTTTCTTCTCCAAACCATCTTGTCTTTGCCATTTGTCTTTTTAGATTTACATGAACCATAAACATTTCTATCATAGAAAAGGTTAGAAGGACGAGTCTGATCTTTGAAATTTACTGACCTATTAGAAGAAACATATGTATGATAAGAACTTGAAGTTGTCTTGAATGAGCATTCATATTCAGCTAAATCATCTCTCGGTGATTGAAGAATTGATTCTGGCGTCTTTTGTTCAGTCAATTTCACCTTGATTCTGGCGTCTTTTGTTATCTTTGCAGACAAGTTGTTTCTTTCCTTTATGGGCGGGTCAAACTTCTTATGCAGTTCAGACTTAGCATTTTTCTCCTTCATCGCAGTTGGTGATAGCTCAAACAATTTCCTTGTAAGCTTCCTTATCTCTGTTTCAAAAACCTTCCTTTCTTCTTCAATGTCTATCTCTACAGTCATTCTCTTATCGGTTACTCTTTAAACACACCTACATTCTTTTGCTCAACTTTCTTCTTTTCTTTCGCAAATTTGTCTCTTTCCATGATAATCACTTTCTCAAAATCTGACACTTGTTGAAAAAGTTTTGAACACTTAAGTTCAATGAATTTTCTCTTCAAATGACTTTCTTGAGAAATCAGAAAACTTTTGAGCAAAAGTTTTTCTTTCTTTTTCAAAATCTTCTCTTGCTTTAGCAATATACTTTTTGCAAAACTAATATATTATTATGTCGCTTTGTATTTGTAGATTCTAAATCTTTGGCTATATCCTCACTCTTCTTGACTGAGTCTTCTTGTTTGAATTTGACAATTTGAGCTTCCAGATCTACAATCTTCTCTTTCAAATCAATATTGTTCTTTCCAAAACTTTTATGTTCTCTTCAATCTCTTTCAATTCTTCTTGCACACTAGAGTTGTCTTTTACTTGAGAGGTTCCCTCTTTTAGAACATTAATCTCCACTTCAAGGCTAAAGACTTTCTCTTTCAGTCTGTTTCTTTCAACTGCAAGATCTAGGCTTTCAGATTTGCTTTTCAGACATTTTATCTTGGATTAAAGAATAGAGACTTAACTTATAATCCAACTTTCTCAGCTTTAATCTTTGTATGTTTCCTTGAACATTCATTAGCCATTTTGGTGTAGATTGACAGCTATCCAGCGAGATGCTTAAGATTGGATTTAGCTTCTATGATGTTCATGTGTCCAAATTCAAAATTGTATCATTGTGATATCTTGTATTCTGTAAGAATATAAGCTTGAAATGATCGTTAGTCAGAAAATCAGAAATTTTGCCTTGAAAACCAAACTGGAAAATTTTCAGAAAAATTTCCAAACAATATTCTAAGTATATAATTCTCATGAAATTGAGCAATTCTACACTTTTCGCAAGCCAAAGACTGAAGCGTTTCGCAGAAAACTACAATTCGCAGACTGAAGGTGAGTGTTCTGAACTTTTCGCACGCCTTTATATGCGAAATCCTTGATTTTCGCATGAAGAGAGATGCCAATTCTTCTCTTTTCGTACGACGAGGTATGAAAAATTCTCCCTTGGAAAAATTCAATCACAAAAGATATTCGGAGAAGGAAATCTTGCGAATTTTGGACTTAGTCAAATTTTGAATATCCACTTTTCGCATAAGATTAAGAGAAATCCACACTTAGAAAAATTCAGACAATCTTCATCATGTGAAATCCTTAGCTTTTCACAGGCTACTTGGAATGAACATCAACTTTTCGCTTGAAGAGAGGTGTGAATTCATCAGTTTTCGCACGCCGCACCTTGCAAAAAATACACTTAGACAACCACAAAATCAACTTTTCGTATGAAGTAGTATGCAAAATCTGACTTTTCTCACAAATTTGTGCGAATTCTTTGACTCTTCATACCAGGTGATATGCGAATTCTATACTTGAATTTTCACCAACACCAAATCAATGAGCCAAGCGTGTTCTTTGATGATCCATGAGAAATGCTCAGATCTTGCGAGTTCTTCAGGTTTTCGACTCCAAAGTTAAAAAAATCTTCATATATCTTTCAATACTTGATCAATTGATTCCAAAATTGACAGATATTATCTCGGTGATGATTAGAACAAAACCTCAACAACAATTTCATCAAAAACTAACTGAATCCAAGATCTTGATTCAAGTTCAGTGCGTGAAAAATGTCGAACTTCAAACATACAAATTTGAGAAATTGAACTAAAAATACAATGAATTTGTGATTACAGTTGGAATGAAAAGTGTTCTAATACATCATACACATACAATACAATCAACAAAACACTGATTTCAACTAAAAAATATGAAAATCAAACTATGATTAGTTCATCTGCGAGTTCTTCATTTTTCGAAATAGAAATTTGATTTCTGATGATCTAATCAGCTCTGATACCAGATGTAATTCCCAGATTCAAGTAGTCCAATCACATGTCAATTTCACACACTAGTATGTATGAATCATTCTATTAATTTAACAAGTATTACAATGATATCTCTCTCAATTAGCCACAAGTCTCATAGTGCCACAAGTAATTCTCTCTCTAAACTTTGTGTATGTACATGCGTGTATCTAGTTATCTGTAAGGATTACAAAAGACAAAACCCTTTTATACTTGGTCAAACAAGTTGACCGTACAACTCAATGTAAACATGAAAGGTCAAACACCCTAGACTTTGACACAACTAACAAACACAACTTCACATCAATTACACTTTTGACCTTATTTAATATTGAATAAAATATTTAGGCTCAACACTAAGTGTATTTGTGCACGCTAACCAGTTTCTCTGAACAACCTTGGATTTGTCCCTTTTGGTGACTGAGGCAACAGATGCCTCTATGTTTTGAAATGGCGTGGGCAAGAGAACAATTTTGTCAACACCAACATCCTTTTAAGAGGATGTGGTGGTTTGGAGTTCCCCGGTTATAGTTGAAGTAGAGGATGAAAAAGGCTCCTCTATCCGGCATGATAGGTTAGGGTTCTAAGTATGCACTCCTTATCCAATATCTTTCTGCACTAGACCAGCAAGGACAGATGTGTGGGTAGAACAAAGGGTGGACTGGATGGTGTGCCATTTAGGGTTGTTTGGTTTCAAGGGAAGCGAGTTCAGGTGATATTCATTGTTGGAAAAAGATACCAATCGGATAGGGATAGGTTCTTGATCAACAATGTCAGAGTTGTGTTCATTGCTCCTAAGTGGAGAGTAGTTGGAGTTCTCACCAGAGACAGATTGGGAAGCCATTGAAGAAAAAAGTAGTAGAAAGATGTTGCAGGTTTCTCTTGTCAGAGTTCTTGAGAGAGATGAATAATAGGTAAAGGGTAACAAGTGAAAGGATTTGGGTATTTATGGTGACAGAGGGTAAGAGAATTGAGCGATAAAATATAAAAATTTGGAATCCGTAATGAGTACATAGCCGTTTGTAAAATACGTTCCAAAAACATCAGTACAGCTCACCCTCCATCAAATGTTGCCACATCCTTAATAGCGGTGCACGATAAAGTACGTGCGCCTCCCACAATTCTCATGCATGTGGCGTTGCTAAACCCAAATGGCTGTGACTCTCAAAAGAACCCGCACCCCATATACCATTTGAAAAAATTCATAATTGTTGAGAGTTATAGAAGCCATGTGGTTGAAACAGCTTCTATGGTATGGGGATGGCTTGAACTTTCACAAGAAGACAACTTTTCTTTACCCAAGAAGTATCAAAAACGATGACGTGATCAAAAGGGTCCCTTTTAGGCATAGAGGCTTTGTTACATCTCGCAGAGGCTCTGTGAGAGGTCGTAAAGGCTCTATTACCAAAAATTTCTAATTAAGGAAAGACCATAAGATATTCTGACCAATCAAAGTTTTGACTTGTTTCCAGGGGTAAATTTAGACATATATGAAAGTCTGTGTCCGAGAAAAGTGTTTTTGACACTGGGTTTGTGCAAAGAACTTACCTTCATCTGCAATATCCTCGATAGAATGGTTCCTTCTGCTCCCCCTTGAACTATGTTTGGAACAAATATGATTAGTAATGCACAAGACATAGATCAAAGAACCACGATGTTATGGTGGACAATGATAATGGAATGAACTACTATATATATATATAGAAGGAAAGCTATACATGCATAACTGAGACTATATAGACTGAATAAAATTATATACACCAGAAGCTCTGTACCAGGGTGTCGATGCTCTGTGGATCAACTTAGGTTTAACATACCCAATTTGCCAACTAAGAATGAGGATGAGAATATTTTCTCATCTAAACCTTTTGTGAACAAGTTAGTAAGTTGATAATCTGTTGGCAGAATATATATTTCGATCATACCTTGTTCCACATGATGCTTCTAAAAGTGATACCTGATATCAATATGTTTAGTCTTGGAGTGTTGTACTGGGTTGGCAGAGATCGTAATGGCACTTTTTGAGTCATAGAGAATGGGAATCTTTTCGATGTTCAGACCATAGTCTCCGAGCTGTGTTCTCATCCACAGAACTTGTGAACAACAACTAGCGGCAACAACATATTCAGCTTATGTCGTAGATGTGGACACACATTTCTGCTTCTTTGAAGTCTATCTTACTAATTTTCCACCTAGAAATTGGCAAATTCCGGAAGTGCTTCTTCAGTCTAATTTGCATCCTCTATAGTCTGAATTTGTGTAATCCATTAGATCAAATCCAGAGCTCTTTGGATACTAGAGCCCAAGATTTTTGGTTCCCTTAAGGTATCTAAAGATCCTCTTTACAGCATAAATGAGTGATTCCTTTGGATTTGCTTGAAACCTTGAACAAAGACATGTGTCAAACATGATATCCAGTCTACTTGCTGTCAAATATAGAAGAGACCCTATCATGCCTATGTAGAGTTTGCATTCGACAGATTTACCCTCTAGATCCGAGTGAAGCTTAGATCCAGTGGACATAGGGGTTTTCATTGCAGAAGAGGTAGAGAGTTTAAATTTTGAAAGTATGTCAAAGACATATTTTGATTGATTTACAAAAATTCCCTCTGTGGATTGTTTGACTTGAAGCCAGAGGAAGAAGTTTAATTCCCCTATCATGCTCATTTCAAACTCGCTCTTGATTAATGTCTCAAACTTTTTGCAATAACATTCATTTGTAGAACCAAATATAATTTCATCTATATATATCTAGACAAGCAAAATCTCACCTTTTCTCCTTTTGTAGAATAGAGTAGTATCAGTAGTACCTCTTTCGAAATTGTTGGCAAGCAAGAAATTTGAGAGACGATCATACTAGGCTCTGGTCTTGTTTTAGTCCATACAGAGCCTTTTCCAGAAAGTAGACATGATATGGATATTTTGAGCTCTCAAATCCTGGCGGTTGTCTGACGTATACTTCCACTTGTATTTGATCATTCAGAAAGTCTGACTTTACATCCATTTGGTACACCTTCAATCCTCTATGCGTTGCAAATGCTAGGAATATCCTAATTGCTTCTAGCCGTACGACAGGGGCAAAGGTTTCTTCTTGGAAATATCCCTTGGCCACCAATCTTGCCTTCTTTCTAATGACTACTCCATCTTCATCCTTCTTGTTTCTAAAGACCCATTTGGTCCCAATAGCAGTTTTTCCTTTCAATAGAGGTACTAGGGACCATACTTTGTTGCGCTCAAACTATAAATGCTCATCATGCATAGCCTCTATCCAGTTTGGATCATCCAGGGCCTTAGAAACATAGTTCGGTTCAATCATACTGACAAATTTTTTGTAAAAAGAAAAGTATGTAGTGGCTGATCGAGTTTGACATTGTTAGAAGGATAACCAATGATTTGGCTCTGTGGATGACTTTTTGTCCATCTAGTCATCCGCGGAATATGGTCACTAGTTGCATCAACTTGTTCTTATGTGGATACATCGTTGGGTACTTGATCATTTGTCCTCATCACAGGGGTACATGTGTTCCCATGAGTTGAGGTAGAGACCTCTGTGGTACCCTGAGATGAGTTCTCGGCTTGCTCTGGAGATGAGTCCTGTGTGGTTGTTGGAGTATGATCTTTAACTTGATTTGGCATGGAGTCTTGAATGTTTGTATTCTCTTCTTGCTCCCCCTCAATAGTTGTTTCTACACAAAAAGTTGAAGAGGGTGAAGTAACATTAGGACCAGTAAGAGATGTACCTTGTGGTGATTGTTTCTACACAAGAAGCTCTGTGATCATCTACAGAGGGATCATCATCATCAAATATTTCCTCGAATAGCTGATTTAGTTCAGTTGCTCGAGTAGATGTTTCACCAGAGACTTGCATTTGGTGTTCGAGTCCTGAGCTGATTTGCTCAGAAGTCATTTGAAATGAGTCATCGAACGATACATTGATACTTTCCAGTAGACTATGTATGCCTTGGAGGTTGATGAGTAACCAATAAACTTGGCCTCATCACCTTTTCGTTCAAACATTCCAACATGCTCTCTGTCCTTCAGGACAAAGCATTTGCATCTGAATACGTGAAAGAACTTGATGTTTGGCTTCCTCTAGTTGAATAGGTGGTATGGGGTCTTCAAATGTCTTTTCACAATCACAAATCCATTTTGAGTGAAACATGTAGTTAATATGGCTTCTGCCCAAAAGGATGTAGGTAATCTAGATGCGGTGAACATAGTTCTAGTAGCCTCCACTAGTGTTCGATTTTTCCTTTCAACAACACCATTCTGTTGTAGAGTTCTTGCGGGAGAGAAGTTTTGTGAAATGCCCTCTACGGAAAGATAGGCATCAATGGTTGAATTTTTGAATTTAGTACCATTGTCACTTCTGAGCTTCTGTACCTTGCTGTCATACAGAACTTGGATTTTTCTCATAAGAGTGATTAGTACTTGAGGAACATCAGACTTCTTTTGGACAAATTCAACCCATGTATATCTAGAGAATTCATCAATTAGAATAAGTATATACTTCTTGCCACCTAAAATCTGTACATATATTGGACCACAGTGGTCAACATGAAGCATATACAAAGGCCTAGTGCAAGACACATCTGACTTGGTCTTGTGGGAAGCTCTTTTGAGTTTGCCCATTTCACAAGTAGAGCATAGATTATCTCTTTCAAATTTTAGATTTGAAAGACCACTCACCAGACTCATTTTAACAAGTATGTCAAGAGTGTGAAAGTTTAAGTGGCAGAACCTGTTTTGCCAGAGCCAAGCTTCTTCGTTTTTACTTGAAACAAGACAAAGTTTTTCATCTTTGTTTGTCGCTTTAAAGTTCATGAGGTACAAATCACCTCTTTTGTCGCCCCGAAGAAGCTCTGTACCCGTTCCTTTACTTAGCAGAGAACAATCTTTTCTTTTGAACAAGACATCGAACCCATTGTCACAGAGATGGCTTACACTCAGTAAGTTGTGCTTGAGGCCATCCACATATGCAACTCTGCAAACATTGATATCCTCCTTGGTAATGACTCCATAGCCTTTGATTTGTCCTTTCTTGTTATCTCCAAAGGTTACAGAACCTCCTCTACATTTTTCTTTATATGAGGAGGGTAACCCTCGGTCGCCAATCATGTGCCTAGAGCACCCGAAGTCTAGGTACTATATAGGCACACGCTGCTTCTGCTGCACATATTAAAGAGATTTAGGTACTCATTTCCAAATGAGTCCATTTTTGTTAGGAGTGTTAGCCCCAATTCTGAAATATAAATGTATTGAAAATATTCCATGCCTTCCTCTAAAGACTTCCAGATACAGTATCAAAGAAAGCCAAGTCTACCTTTGAAGTCAGTTCAGATATAAACTCCTTAGCGAGAAGATATTAGAGATAGCTTCATCAGAGGTCTATGTCAAAGCTCTGAAGACATTCTCTATGAAGATCAAGCTGATGAAATTCTACAAGTGTTGACAGAAGAACAGAAGACATGTCACCTAGTGATTAGTTTACTTTTTAGATAGGTTACTGTTCAAGCATGTCTTGAGCTTACCTGTTAGGTAAGACACTAATCAAGCATGCTTCTTACGTTAGGAAAGTACACTGTTCACTTTATTGTCCTATCAATAGGACCATCACCCCATTGCTAAAACTGTGTTTTTGCTTTACAACTTGTAAAAAGAATTATTTCTTTATTTACTGAAAAGTATTCTAAGAAGATCTTGTAAGATTAGACCACCTTTTGGTGTTCTTAATAATCTACTTGAATTATCCAATGAATATTTGATTGTTCTAATATTTACTTTTGTAGATATCTTCTTATTACTGTGATTTGAATCTGCTTTGATATTAAACTGTTTTGCTTCCGCTGTTTTTATTATTATTGAATGTTTATATCATTGTTAAAACACTAAATCTGGGATCCAACAATTGGTATCAAAGTTTTCATTGTTTTCTAAAAAAAACAAGATCATATCTGTATACTCGGATAGATTTATGTCTTTTTGATTCAAGTTCTTCATAATCTGTGCATGTTCATATAAACTCTTGTTTAAGAACTTCACATGCTCCAGCCTCCAGGTTTGAAAGACACTCAAAGTACTGCACAGTTGTTCAAAGCTACTTAAGCTCTTGTTTCAAAAGGCTTCATCTATTATAAAAGTTTATCCTTTTTAAATATGGAAAGTTCAAGTATAAGTGCCATATATACAGTTGGATCTTTAACAAAACCTCATACACTTCTAAGGGATGAATATCCCCAATGGAAAATCAAGATGGTTAATTTTCTGGAAGGAATGGACAAAGAGGTAATGAGATCTGTCACTGATGGACCACACCAACCAATGGTATTGGTACCAAGAGTTCCTGCAACAGTAGATACTGCAGAAATACCTGTATTTTGTGAAACGAAAACATCAAATTTCGCTACAGAAGAAGATGCAATGATGGAAAATGATTCCAAAGTTGTTAGATTATTGATAATGGCCATTCCCAATGATATCTTCCAAGAACTTGATTCTTGTGTAACTACAAAAGAGATATGGGATCAGTTGTTAAATCAACTTAAAGGTGTCCTACAAACTCAGAAAAATAGGAGAACTCAATTCATAAATGAATACAATGAATTTAATGCACTACCTGAAGAAACCCTACACCAAACTTATTCCAGATTTAACATTCTCATCAATAAATGCAAAATGTTTGGGGTCACAAGGACTAAAGAGAAAAATAATGTATTGTTTCTGAAAAGTTTGAATCAAGAATGGTCACAATTGTCCATGTCTATTCAAGCTAATCAAAACCTTGAATCTTGGTCTTTAACTAAAATTTATGGCACCCTTGTTGCCCAAGAAAACGAAGTTGTCAAGAAAAAGGCAAAGACCACTTTAGGTGGACCACTTGCCTTAATTTCAAAACACAAAGGTGTTTCAAAAGAAAGTCATGATGAAAATTACCAACGTTCAATAGATAAGTCATCAAGAAAAGAGTCCAAACGAAAACCCAAAAAGGCCAAGCTAGCTGAAGATGACAAGAACTCAGACTCGGACTCAGATGAAGATGAAGACATAAATGCTTTTGCTAAATCTCTTGCTTTGATTACTCATCAATTCAACAAGAAATTTGGCAAGAAAGTGTTTGAAGGAAGGATAGATGATCAAGAAAGAAGATTTCAGAAAACTAAATATCATCATGAATGTAGATCCACTCTGCAGAGTGATCGAAAGGGTGTCTAGTACAACGATCATGAAGTTGCTCATCAACCAAGACCTACTCAACCATTCCAACGAAAGTATCCCTAACCTTAGAGGTACTTTCAACCTCAACCTTAGAAGTCAGAAGCAATTGTTGCTCTTCCAGCAAATCAAAATGATGGAAGATGTTTTAGATGTGGGAAGCCAGGCCATTTTTCTGCAAACTACAGAGGTAGACTGATGAAGGATCAAGACTACTATAAAAACAAATAGAAGTACAATGTCAGAGAGAGGGTACTTGCTGCAAAAATAGAAGATTGGCTGTCAGATTCAACAAGTGATGGAGAGGAAGAACCTACCAACCTCTATGATATGGCTATAGCAGATGGTGATCAGACTGATGGATCATCACAGGACCACTCTGAAAAGGTAAATTCTCCATCCACTTTTGAAAGTGAACTTGAAATGGATGTTCTTAAATTAACAGATGAATTTCAGAGCTTAAAGCAAAAACACCTTGAAGAAAAGGAAAAGAGGAAACAAATAACAAAAGACTTGAACTTTTACAAAAGAGAAAAATATCTTCTTGTGTATTTTCCAGATTCTAGTTTCTAAATCAAGATTAATCAAACACACACAAAATAAGAATCAATTACCTGTTTGATTAATTTCTCAATTCCAAGATTACAAGATTCTCTCTCTACAATCTCTCCAACGAACTCTCCCTTTCTCTCAAACTTTCTCTCTCTAAAATACAACTGAATAATTCTCCAATTAAGTTCTCTACTGAAATTACAAAGAGAAAAAGTATTTATACTACCACCTAATACAAGAAAACTAAAAACAAAAACAAATACAACTAAGTATGACTTATTACAAAATAGACTTTGACTTTTAATGAGATTTGACTTTAGCAGCTTTGACTTTCTCAACTTTGATCTTCAGTATTATTGATCTTGTATCCAACAGATTTATGCTCTAACAATCTCCCTCTTTGGATTCAAGATCACTGTTGAAAAAATCTAGCAATTCAGTCTTCACTTTAAGCTCTGTCAAAATAATCTCCCCTTTTTCTTTGACAGTCTTCTTTCCAAAACTGTCTTCAAACGAGTAACAATCTCCCCAAAACTTTCACACAACACTTTCAGACTTTGGAAAGAAATTATCTTCAGAATCAGCTCGGATTTGCTTTAGCAAATAATCTTCAAAGAAAAATTTCCTCAAAACTTCAGAAATTCTTTGATTGTCCTCAAATCTTCCCTTTGAACTTTCTGATTTGAACATTTCAGAAAATCAACTCACAAATCTTTATCAGATCTTGATATCATCTCCCTCAAACTTTAAAACTTTAACATTTCTTCATATCATCTCCCCCTTTTTGATGATTTGAACATCTATATCATCAAAACTTTTCGTCCAAGAAATGTCATTGACCATGCTGATCTGACATACTGTGCCTCTGATTCGGTGATCCATAACCAAGTATTCATCTAGATCATTGCAAATTCAGACAAAATAAGAATAGGTAACTCCTGAATCAACAGATGAATCAGTTAAAATGCCTGTCAGTAACACAAAGTCACTGTGTGTAACGAATACACAATATAAAGGAGCTTTTGTGATGTTCACTCCCCAGGGCTTCCATCCAATGATCGAAATACCACAAAGGCAATTTCTATGAATGTTATGACAAAGAAACAAATTCCTTGTGTGTTCGTGCATGTGTAGAAAGAATTAAGCACGAATAATTGCTTTATTAAGGCTCAAAATTGTGTAAACCACTGAGACAATCAATAGATAAACACAGACTCAACGTGCATGATTGAAGTGCGAAGGTGGGACAGACTTCCTTCTTTTCCAATATCCAGATTTTCAATCAGATAGATTATATGCTGCGTCCCCAAAAAAAATGTGTAACATTTTCTTTTTGAGAAGAAAATGAGTAGTTGGTGGGGTTTAAGCAAGAGTTGGCATGGGTTATTTGCTTGTTTCAATAACGTTCACCAAAGAGTTGTGAAACGTTAGTAATGTGGCTGCCCGGCTCAGAAAGTATTTGGTGCAGAGTTTGATATTCTTTTACTCTGATCTCACACCCTCTTTCTTTTTAATCATTAAGCTCACTACTAACCAATCTCTCATTTCCATTTTACCTCGTCACACCCACACTCATTTCTTTTGACTCCTCACACTCAATCACTAAGGGATTAACTTCTTGGGTAGAAATCACTGGTTAACATGATTTCATAGAAGTTCAGTTAATTCCTAGCACAAAAAACCCATATTTTTCTATAAAAGCATAATGTTGCTCAGATGATTTAACTATAACAGTTAAAGCTCATATACAAATGTCAGATGAATGTATGCTCAGAATATAATCATGAAGATATGAGCATTTTAAAAACATTGAAGTATTTTCAAACAAGTATACTGAATGAATGAACATGAAGGCAAAAGGCTTGTTTGAAAATCTGACACTGTATGAAAATGATCAGAAATGAAATTAATATCAATCAAAGCTTAATGTCAAGAATAATGGATATTGTCTATATGAACCAAGATATAAACATTCTTGAAATGACGTTTTGAAATGAAATGACGCTCAAAATTCTTTGAAGTACAAGCGGGGTGTCTTACCATCGAGAAAAAAAAATTATGTTTCAATATGAGACATGGTAAGAACTATTTGAACAAGAAATCAAACCAGTGTGTGTGAATACTTGAAAGTATATGACAAGACAATACACAAGTTTAATCTTTGGAAACACACGGTTTGTTTATCAATGAAGCACAAAAATAAAATGAAAACATTTAAAATCACACTTCCAAATTATAAAATCTGTTTAAAATTCGAGAAGTGGTTTGAACATTTAAGAACATGTTTTCTATATCTGAAAGTTGTCCTTCTTTCAGATACATTTGAGATTAAGATAAGAAATTTACCTTTTCGGTCAATCTTAATACTCATTAAGTCAGCTGAAGTCAAAAATAATATGATCGTGTCAGCTTCTCTCATCCTGCATAAGTCTCAAAGTCTAGTCAAAAATTTATTCACAAAATTTATTCGAACAATAAAAGTACATAAAACAGTACAACGATTAAAGAACGAGTTCTGATCTTAAGCAATCAGAAATCATAGTCTTACTCCTTTTGATAAGCTCCCCCTAAAATCATGCATTACAAAAAAAAAATTGTCAGTTAAGTAAAATGCAGAAATTAGTTATGCTCCCCCTTAAAATAATGTAGATCATCTAAAATCTTCTCTTACTCCCCCTGTGATCATGAGCAAACAATTAAAGTGCAGATATCCTTCAGACATAAAGATAAAGAAAATGATGAAAAATAACAATACGTAACTTTATTAGGTAACAACCGATTATGTCTTAAGATTTAGCATACCAAGCTTAGAGACAAGAAAATTAAATCTCTTTTCATCTAAGGGTTTGCTAAATAAATCTGCAAGTTGATAATCTGTTTTTACAAAATAAAGTTCAATTGTTCCTTTTTCTACATTATCTTTTATAAAATGATACCTAACGTCAATGTGTTTGGTTTTCGTATGCTGGACAGGATTAGCAGATATCGCAATTGCACTCTTCGAGTCACAATAGATTGGAATTTTATCAAACTTGAATCCATAGTCTCGCAGCTGTGTTCGCATCCACAATACTTGAGAGCAGCAACTGGCAGCAGCTACGTACTCTGCTTCAGCAGTCGATGTGGAAACACATAATTGTTTCTTTGATGCCCAGATAACGAGCTTATCTCCAAGAAATTGAACGTGACCAGAAGTACTCTTTCTGTCCAACATGCAACCTGCATGATCTGCATCTGAATATGCAGTCAGTTGAAACCTAGTATCCTTAGGATACCACAAACCAAGGTCTGCAGTCCCCTTCAGATATCTAAAGATCCGTTTGACAGCGGCCAAATGGGATTCTTTAGGAGCAGCCTGATATCTAGAACATAAACATGTTGAAAACATAATATCTGGTCTACTGGATGTAAGATACATTAACGATCCTATCATACCTCTATAAGTCCTAACATCAACACTTTTACCCGAAGGATCAGTGCTAATTTTAGTACCTGGTGCCATCGGAGTTCCAATTGGTTTACAATTTTCCATTTTGTACTTTCGAAGAATATCCAAAATGTACTTAGATTGGTTAATGAAAATCCCCGTAGAAAACTGTTTAACTTGTAATCCGAGAAAGAAATTCATCTCTCCCATCATACTCATTTGAAAACGTGACACCATGAGGTTAGAAAAGTTTTTGCAAAATTTTGGATTTGTAGAACCAAATATTATATCATCAACATAAATTTGAATAAGAATAATATCATCTTTTTCCTTTTTGATGAATAAAGTAGTATCAACCTTACCTTTGGAAAAACCAGACTTGACCAAGAATTTCGATAAGACGTCTTACCATGCTCGAGGGGCTTATTTTAATCCATAAAGGTCTTTGTCCAAGATGTAGACATGATCTGGCTTATCTGGATTGACGAACCCTTCTGGTTGAGACACGTACACTTCCTTTTTAAGAATGCCATTCAGAAAGGTTGTATTCACATCCATCTGAAAGACTGTGAAATTCTTATGAGCTGCGTAGGCTAGAAACATAAGGATTGCTTCTATACGCGCTACTGGAGCATACGTCTCATCATAATCTATGCCTTCCTCTTGCCGGTAACCTTTGGCAACAAGTCTAGCTTTGTTTCTTATGATGATACCATCTTCATCCTTCTTATTCTTGAATAACCATTTAGTTCCTATCACGGTTTTACCTTCTGGTTTTGGAACTAATCTCCAAACCTTTAGGGCTTCAAACTGATTGATCTCTTCTTGCATAGCAGATACCCAGTCCGAATCAGCAAGAGCCTCTGATACTCGCGTTGGCTCAATCTTACTGAGGAATGAGTCATGCATACATTGGTTAAGAGTCGCTGACCTAGTCTGAACAGGGTTGTTGAGATCTCCAATTACTTGGTGTAATGGATGCTCTTTGGTCCAGCGATTGTCATGAGGAAGTGGAGTAGATACTGATTGAACATGATCATCATCTAGAAATCCACTATCAGAATCTTCAGTTTGAATAACAGGAGGGGGTTTTGCAGTTGAAGACTCAGGTGCAGAAGTATCAGTTGGAACAACAGATTCTGGCTGTTGAGTAGACAATATATCACAACCAACTAAAACAGTTACTTCTGGCTCAGCATTTGCTTGTGCATCTTCAACTGTAGGAGTAACAATAGGAATGTGAGTTTCAGACTGAACGGGGGATGCTTGTTCAGTTATGACATCTGAAGTGACTGGATGATTGCAAGTTGTGTCTTCAGACCTGTCAGTCACAGCAGATTTAGATACATTAGAACCTAGAAACTCATCATAAAAGAATTCAAATAACAAATCTAAATCAGTTAAATGAGAAGTAGATGTAGATGCGTTATCCGAATTTGTCGCTGTAGAAGCAGGTTCTGGACTGATCTGCGCAGAAGCTAATACTCCAGTGATCACAGTTTCTGAACTGAGTTGCTCAGAAGCCATATCTTCATTAAATGTAACATTAACGCTCTCAACAACTGTCTTTGACTTCTTCAGATAAACACGATATGTTGCAGATGTTGAAGAATAACCGATAAAGATGCCTTCGTCCGCGTTAGCACTGAATTTATTCAGACTCTCTCTGTCATTAAGCACAAAACATTTACACCCAAATACGTGAAAATATTTGATAGTTGGTGTTCTGTTGTTGATCAACTCATATGGAGTCTTCTGAAAACGGAGATGTATCATGGACCGATTTTGAGTATGACATGCAGTCGACACAGCTTCTGCCCACAAGAATAGAGGTAAGTCTGATTGGCTAATCATAGTCCGAGCGGCCTCGACTAGCGTCCGATTTCGCCTTTCGACTACACCATTTTGTTCAGGCGTACGAGCAACAGAGTACTGATGTGATATCCCGACCGATTCGAGATATTCTTCAACTATCTTGTTTTTGAACTCTGTGCCGTTGTCCGTTCGAAGAAACTTGACTTGTCGCTGCATTTTCACCTGGGTCGTATTTAAGAAAGTAATGAGAACTTCTGGCGTCTTATCTTTTGATCGAAGAAATTTGACCCACGTATATCTTGAGTAATCCTCCACAATGACCAACACGTATTTCTTTCCTCCCAAACTCTGAGTTCTCATTGGACCACACAAATCCATATGTAACAATTCTAACGGAGAACTAGTGCTTGGTTCAGGCTTCGGTTTATGTGCGGCTCTCTTCATCTTACCCTTCTCACATGCAGCACATAAGTGTTCTCGTTCATATTTCAGCTCAGGAAGTCCTTTGACCAATTTTCCACGAACCAACTTGTTGATGTAACGAAAGTTCAAGTGAGATAAACGTCTGTGCCAGAGCCAACTTTGCTGCGTTGAAGCTTTTGTCATCAAACATACTTGATTGTCAATCTGTACTTTGGAAAGATTGATGGTGTAGAGGTTTGTCTTTCGATGTCCACCTAAGAGTTTTGTTCCGTCTTCAGTACGAATTGAGCAACTCTTAGACTTGAAGTTGACCTCTAACCCTTTATCGTAGAATTGACCAATGCTGAATAAGTTGTGCCCCAAGCCTTCGACATAACTCACCTTACTTATCGTTATGTTGTCTTGAATGATGTCACCATATCATAAGATAGGTGAAAGCTGATCGTTTCCAAATCTGACATTTCCACTGAATTTCTCTGTATAGTTAGACAATAAAGCTTTTTGCCCAGTCATATGTTTAGAACATCCACTATCCAAGTACCACATATGCCGGGTCTGCAAGAGAAATCAGGCAATAACAATTTTAGGTACCCATTTAAAAACGGGCCCTAACAAATTAGCACAAGATTTTGGTATCCATTTGAAAATGGACCCTCTGTTCTTTTGAAAACTTTGAAACACATTTGATCTTGAAGAATATATATGATAAGATTCATACCAATCAGAAGAATTATGAGAATAAGCAAAATCATTTCTCTGATAAGGATAAGATGTAGTAGTAATAGGAGACAATTGAATCAATTGCTTTATTGAATATCTCTTGTAAGAAGTTACAAGGTTTTGATTATTAGAAGCAATTTGATCAATCACATCAGTATCACTACTCACTAATCTATTACAAATATTATCAGAAACTGACTCCACTATCTCATCCTCCTTCCGTTTTGGTCTCCATTCGGATTGAGCTTTCAAATTTTTCTTCCTTAAATCTAAAACATAAGATATAGATTTATTAAGAAAAGCAGATTTCCGAGACTGAATAATCTTTCGTGTACCAGTGTATTTCTGTTTCTGTAATCGCTGTTTCTTATGTTTCTTACCATTAGCATAGTAATCAGCAGTTACAGAAACTTATTCACCAACCTTAGTTGATGATTCAACAGTATTTACACCACTTGGTAACACTTTGTCATTTTTAAGACAAGTAGAATGATCAGGAAGTATAGAATTGACATCAAACATATCAAATTCTTCCATGCACCCATCATCAGAATTTAAAAAATCATTTGCAAACTCAAATAAGTCAACAGAATTATCAGATGAAGATTGAGATACCTTAGAAACTGTAAAACACTTTGTAGATTTATTTTAGATAACATTGTTCTTTATAACTGTAGAAAATACATTTTGTTGTATATCAACCAAAAGTTTTTCATCAGATAAAACATTTTCAAGCTCGACTATTTTGCTTTCAAGAATAGATGTAGGAACATAAACCTTTGCAATCGCAGGTTTTGCCTTCATCTCAGAAGCGAAATAACTAACAAAATAGTCAGTTGAAAGAACTTTTGGTGTTTTTGAAAGATAACTATCATTTAACTTTTCATAGTTAAACGGTAGTTGCATTTTCTTTTTATTCTTTCTATTTTCAGTTTCTTGGTCCTCAACTTCTTCTGACAATTTGGTAACAAATTTGGGTTTTGAATGAGTATGTTTATCAGCACAAGCAAGAAAATCATAGTTATAAAGTGCCGGTTGTTTTCTGATAGCTTTCTTAAGATAATGGGGGTTTTCAAAACCAAGTCCCCATTTCTCTTTGACATCAGCCTCTTCATTAGGTGCATTGAGAAAAATGGTTTGATCTGTTTGACCTCTCGCATAAAGTTTTGCTTCCAGACCATTTACCTTCTTATTCAAATTCTTATTTTCAACCTGCAATTTATAAACAGTTAGTGCAGATACATTTTTCTCAAACTCATATTTAGACACTTTACCTTCAAACTCAGAAATCCTCTTTTCAAAACAATGTACTTTAGATTTAGAATCAAAATCAGACTTGCGTAAAGAATCAATCAGATCTTTGTTTGAAATAACAGACGTATTAAGCTCAAAGATCTTATTTTGTTTTAGCAACTTTTTCTTTTTCCTTTTTCAGATTATTTTGTAAATTTTGTAGCTCAACCACCATGGTTTCCATTTTGGTAATAAAATCTTTTTCAGATAAGTTTAATACCTCATTAACTGCCTCATCATCTGACTCGTCATCCTGTACTTCTTTGCCCATGAGACAGATATGAGCTGTTTCTTCTTTCACTTCTTCTTCTCCTTCTGAATAGTCCAGCCAAAACTCCTCTTCAGCCATTAGAGCAACACCCGCTTCTTGCTGTCTTGCCAAAAACAACTTGTTCTGATAGTACTGAGAGTTGCGAACTTTCGGCTTTCGACAATCTTTTGCAAAATGACCCATCTTGCCGCAATTGTAGCATTTGATGGAATCTGTTGCTGGCTTCTCGGCAACTGTGTAGTCATTCATGAACTTCTTCTTCTCATCCGGTTTCTTCTCCACATATCTATCCTCTTCATACCTCTTTCCTTCCACTTTCTGTCGATGCTCGTGATTCTTTGAACTAGATGAAGAATACCTTTGAGAATTTGATCCCGACTTCTTGTAAAATTTCTTCTAGAATGCACGGGTCAGCAATATCATGGCTTGTTTCAGACTTTTGCCATCATCACTATCTGTAACTGAATCTGACTCAGAACTGGTAAGAACTATCTTCTTTTTCTTCTCTTTCTTTTCTTTCTTTTCTTTCTTCTTCTCTCCAGCTACTAAGGCAATAGGATCAGGAACTTGTGCTACGTTCTTCTTCTCAGCTCTTTTCTCTTCAACCTCTTCCTCATTCTGCCTCAAGGTCTCAAATACCTCATGTAGTGGTATTTCATTCAAATCCTTCATCTGTTTCATCCTTCTTGTATGCTTTTTCCATTCCGAACGTAGGATACTCAGAAATTTGACATTGTTTTCCAACTGCTTCTTTTTTTACTTTATTCTTTGTCAGCTCATTCAGAAGCAATACAAACCTCTCATATGTATCTTCCAGACTCTCATTCTCCTTAGCTTTGAATTCCTCATAACTATTGATGCAGTTTGCCACTTTCATTTGATTTCCAACCTTGGATCCCATCATCATCTTTTGCAACTGATCCCACATCTTCTTAGCATTGGATTTATAGCTATCAATCTTGATGTAGATCTCGTTTGGAATGCTTTGAAGAAGTAATGATCTCGCTTGTTTATCTGCTTTGTATCGGCTTTTCTGATCTTCAGAATATTGAGAAATATCCACTGTCACTGTTTTCATCTTTTGCTCTCTTTCCTCAGTCCCATCTTCACTATCAGAAGAATCAACATCAGGTACTTGAACTGTTATTGGAGCCATTGGACCTTCAGTGATAGACAGAAGAATATTCTCTCCATTTGAATGCCGATCTATGAAATCCAAGAATTTGTCCTTCCATTGTTCATACTCGCCTTTGAATAGAACATGAGGCTTTACATCGGTGCCAATTGAAAGTGCATCTTTGGATGTCATTTTTGTTTAAACCTGTTTGAAAAATATATCAATAAGAAACTAGAACTGATCGTTAGTCCAAATGAAACAATCAAGAAAATACAGAAAACTTGAAATCTAAAATCAGAAATTTTAATCACAAAAAGAACTATGTCCCCCTAGGCAGACTTAGTCCATATTACACTTTTGAAAAATTCTCAGAGAGAAAAAAAATTCAAAGTATGAAACGCAAACCACACTTTGCGTTTGTAACATTGAACGCAAACCCTAACTTTGCGTTTGCAGTGTGGAACGTAAGCCACACTTTGTGGTTCAAGAAGGAAACGCAAACCACACTTTGCGTTTGTAACATGGAACGCAAACCCTAACTTCTCTGCTCAACCAATCACTTTGCGTTTCTAGATATACTTCTTCTTTTCGTCTGTCATGAACTTTGCGTGTCAACGGTACATAAACAGTAAACTTTGCGTTTCACATTACAAACGCAAAACCAACTTTGCGTTTGTAGAAACACCCGCAAATCTCGCTTCTCGGTTGTTGATGAAAATGCAAATATCACTTTGCGTATCTCGTTGAATACACCCGCAACCTTTGAATGACCCGCAAACCTCTGAAGAACTTACTCAAATCTTGATGAATGACCCGCAAACCTGTTTGAATGAAACTTGAAGAACACCCGCAAACCTCTAAAACCAAACAAAATCTCACCAAAATCTCATCTAGACCTAGAATTTCAGCACTCAACTACAACAATTTGATCACCTAATCATTACGAACACAATACAAACAACTAATTTCGATCTAAAAACACACAACTATACAAATCGATGTGAATACAGTGCGTGACAACTCGTGAACTCAAACTTCTTCAAAATCAAAATTACAAATCGATTACAGTGCAATTCAAGAAATAAACTATACAGACTCGATCGAAAGCACTTAGTAAACAAAACCTAATCGATTTCAGCACCTAATTTGCACTAAAACTCGAAATTCGATTCTTGCTCAAGAACACAGATACGAACTTTTGAATTTTCTTGATTTTTCAATTTGAATCTGCTCTGATACCAATTGTATTTTCCAGATTCTAGTTTCTAAATCAAGATTAATCAAACACACACAAAATAAGAATCAATTACCTGTTTGATTAATTTCTCAATTCCAAGATTCTCTCTCTACAATCTCTCCAACGAACTCTCTCTTTCTCTCAAACTTTCTCTCTCTAAAATACAACTGAATAATTCTCCAATTAAGTTCTCTACTGAAATTACAAAGAGAAAAAGTATTTATACTACCACCTAATACAAGAAAACTAAAAACAAAAACAAATACATCTAAGTATGACTTATTACAAAATAGACTTTGACTTTTAATGAGATTTGACTTTAGCAGCTTTGACTTTCTCAACTTTGATCTCCAGTATTATTGATCTTGTATCCAACAGATTTATGCTCTAACAATCTCCCCCTTTGGATTCAAGATCAATGTTGAAAAAATCTAGCAATTCAGTCTTCACTTTAAGCTCTGTCAAAATAATCTCCCCTTTTTCTTTGACAGTCTTCTTTCCAAAACTGTCTTCAAACGAGTAACAATCTCCCCAAAACTTTCACACAACACTTTCAGACTTTGGAAAGAAATTATCTTCAGAATCAGCTCGGATTTGCTTTAGCAAATAATCTTCAAAGAAAAATTTCCTCAAAACTTCAGAAATTCTTTGATTGTCCTCAAATCTTCCCTTTGAACTTTCTGACTTGAACATTTCAGAAAATCAACTCACAAATCATTATCAGATCTTGATATCATCTCCCTCAAACTTTAAAACTTTAACATTTCTTCATACCATCTCCCCCTTTTTGATGATTTGAACATCTATATCATCAAAACTTTTCGTCCAAGAAATGTCATTGACCATTCTGATCTAACAAAGTCACTGTGTGTAACGAATACACAATATAAAGGAGCTTTTGTGATGTTCACTCCCCCAGGGCTTCCATCCAATGATCGAAATACCACAAAGGCAATTTCTATGAATGTTATGACAAAGAAACAAATTCCTTGTGTGTTCGTGCATGTGTAGAAAGAATTAAGCACGAATAATTGCTTTATTAAGGCTCAAAATTGTGTAAACCACTGAGACAATCAATAGATAAACACAGACTCAACGTGCATGATTGAAGTGCGAAGGTGGGACAGACTTCCTTCTTTTTCAATATCCAGATTTTCAATCAGATAGATTATATGTTGCGTCCCCAAAAAAAATGTGAAACATTTTCTTTTTGAGAAGAAAATGAGTAGTTGGTGGGGTTTAAGCAAGAGTTGGCATGGGTTATTTGTTTGTTTCAATAACGTTCACCAAAGACTTGTGAAACGTTAGTAATGTGGCTGCCCGGCTCAGAAAGTATTTGGTGCAGAGTTTGATATTCTTTTACTCTGATCTCACACCCTCTTTCTTTTTAATCATTAAGCTCACTACTAACCAATCTCTCATTTCCATTTTACCTCGTCACACCCACACTCATTTCTTTTGACTCCTCACACTCAATCACTAAGGGATTAACTTTTTGGGTAGAAATCACTGGTTAACATGATTTCATAGAAGTTCAGTTAATTCCTAGCACAAAAAACCCATATTTTTCTATAAAAGCATAATGTTGCTCAGATGATTTAACTATAACAGTTAAAGCTCATATACAAATGTCAGATGAATGTATACTCAGAATATAATCATGAAGATATGAGCATTTTAAAAACATTGAATTATTTTCAAACAAGTATACTGAATGAATGAACATGAATGCAAAAGGTTTGTTTGAAAATCTGACATTGTATGAAAATGATCAGAAATGAAATGAATATCAATCAAAGCTTAATGTCAAGAATAATGGATATTGTCTATATGAACCAAGATATAAACATTCTTGAAATGACGTTTTGAAATGAAATGACGCTCAAAATTCTTTGAAGTACAAGCGGGGTGTCTTACCATCGAGAAAAAAAAATTATGTTTCAATATGAGACATGGTAAGAACTATTTGAACAAGAAATCAAACCAGTGTGTGTGAATACGTGAAAGTATATGAAAAGACAATACACAAGTATTAATCTTTGGATAACACACGGTTTGTTTATCAATGAAGCACAAAAATAAAATGAAAACATTTAAAATCACACTTCCAAATTATAAAATCTGTTTAAAATTCGAGAAGTGGTTTGAACATTTAAGAACATGTTTTCTATATCTGAAAGTTGTCCTTCTTTCAGATACATTTGAGATTAAGATAAGAAATTTACCTTTTCGGTCAATCTTAATACTCATTAAGTCAGATGAAGTCAAAAATAATATGATCGTGTCAGCTTCTCTCATCCTGCATAAGTCTCAAAGTCTAGTCAAAAATTTATTCACAAAATTTATTCGAACAATAAAAGTACATAAAACAGTAAAACAATTAAAGAACGAGTTCTGATCTTAAGCAATCAGAAATCATAGTCTTACTCCTTTTGATAAGCTCCCCCTAAAATCATGCATTACAAAAAAAAAATTGTCAGTTAAGTAAAATGCAGAAATTAGTTATGCTCCCCCTTAAAATAATGTAGATCATCTAAAATCTTCTCTTACTCCCCCTGAGATCATAAGCAAACAATTAAAGTGCAGATATCCTTCAGACATAAAGATAAAGAAAATGATGAAAAATAACAATACGTAACTTTATTAGGTAACAACCGATTATGTCTTAAGATTTAACATACCAAGCTTAGAGACAAGAAAATTAAATCTCTTTTCATCTAAGGGTTTGGTAAATAAATCTGCAAGTTGATAATCTGTTTTTACAAAATAAAGTTCAATTGTTCCTTTTTCTACATTATCTTTTATAAAATGATACCTGACGTCAATGTGTTTGGTTTTCGTATGCTGGACAGAATTATCAGATATCGCAATTGCACTCTTCGAGTCACAATAGATTGTAATTTTATCAAACTTGAATCCATAGTCTCGCAGTTGTGTTCGCATCCACAAGACTTGAGAGCAGCAACTGGCAGCAGCTACGTACTCTGCTTCAGCAGTCGATGTGGAAACACATAATTGTTTCTTTGATGCCCAGCTAACGAGCTTATCTCCAAGAAATTGAACGTGACCAGAAGTACTCTTTCTGTCCAACATGCAACCTGCATGATCTGCATCTGAATATGCAGTAAGTTGAAACCCAGTATCCTTAGGATACCACAAACCAAGGTCTGCAGTCCCCTTCAGATATCTGAAGATCCGTTTGACAGCGGCCAAATGGGATTCTTTAGGAGCAGCCTGATATCTAGAACATAATGTTGGATCCCAGATCTAATCTCGTAACAATGATATAAACAATAAGAGTAATGACAGCGGAAGCAATACAGTTTAATATCAAAGGAGATTCAAATATCACAGTTCATAAAGCAGATAAAGATAAACAAGATATTCTTGGAATAAAATATTCAACTTATATTATCAGATATATAACTTCTCAAGCACACTTGAACAATAAGGTGATGGTCCTATTTATAGGACCATAAAGTAAGTAATTTACTTGTATGACGAAAGGAAGCATGCTGAACAGTGACCTATTCTAGAAAGTAAATCTTATCACAAGGTGGCGTGTCATCTGTTCTTCTATTCACTCGTAGATAATTTTAGTGAACATCTTCAGAGAGAATGTCTTCAGAGCTCTGACATTGTCTTCAGAGCCCTGACGTTGTCTTCAGAGCCTCTGATGAAGCTATCTCTGATGTCTTCTCTGAAAGTTGCAATCTCTGATAAGTACTTCAGAGGCAGGTTTGTCCTCTGAAGTCTTCGTCCTCTGAAGTCTGTCTCTGGAAGTCCTCTGAAGTAGGACAGATATTTTAAACACTTTAAAGAATGAAGAATTGGAGCTAACAATCTCCCCCTAAGTGTTGAAAATAAAAGATGCAAGAATAGCAGAGAACAGAACTTAAACTAGAAAGCATAGAGGAGAAAAACATCCTCTTAAATATTACTAACACAGTTGGAAATACATTATAGAAAAAGTAATATTCAAGAACAAGGAAGCATGCTAAAATTTGTCACTTGAACAGATTCCATGGAACTTCATGATCAGAGCTCTGAAGTTAATCATCGAGTCAATCTCTATGTCAAGTTTTGCCAGTAAATCTGCTCTGTGCCTTTCTTCTTTCACATGGATCATTTTCTTTATACCTCTCAAGGTTTCATCAGAGTACTTCGACACTTCCGAAGCTAGAAAGATCTTCTTTACTTGATTTACTCTGTAGACGAAACCCAGAGGTTCTGCAACGATTGATCCAGTCTTCTGTTCTTCAAGTTTGTCGAATGACTCCACTGGTTCAGTTACCTCCAACTTTTCTTCCCCTAGGTTTAGAGCAATTTGAAAGTCACGTTTTGCTCTGTGTTTGACATAGGCCTCCATTGCCCGTCTGATTTCAACCATGCCCATCCTTATTTCCCTTCTTCCATGATCATATCTAGCAGAGCAATAGGCATATAAATGTGGCAAATCATATGGATTTAGATTTACGAGATCATTATCATTGAACTCGTAAATCTTCTGATCAGATCGAGTTACCACATAGTGCCTATAGATGATCTTGTTGTAAGCAAAGGTCTTTTCTGAGATTTTGTTGATCTTGGTGATTGGATCATCAAAGAGGACCTCTGCTCTTGGTCTGGTTTTATCTCTGACAAATCTTCGCTCATAGTCCGGCATGTCCTCTCTGATCCTTGGATTCAGAGGAATGACTAGAGTGTCTGCCATATTGAACTCACAGTAGATGTATCTGAAGTGGTCTTCTATGGAAGCTTCGGGATTTGATTCAAGGAATGTAGGAGGTTTATTGAATACTTTGGCTGGAAGACCGATGCTTGCCTTCTGAACAGAATTCTCTGAAGGAGCCTATTCATCAGCAACCATGGTTTCTGGTTCCTTCGTCTGTGGAGGATTATCTGTTGTGGGTTCAGAGATGTAGCCTTCTATCTCTGGTGATTCCCTCAGCTCTGTTGCTGTTGAAGTATTATGTGGTTGAAAATTCTTGAATACATACTCTTCGACATCAATTACTTCAATTTCTTCTTCAGCAACTTCTTTTCCAGAATCTGATTTTTCTTCTTTTTCAGATTCTGGTTCTACTGTTTCAGCCTCTGATTCGTAAGCATCTCTCATCACATAAGTTGGTATTTCTGGTGATGAGAATGCATCTTCTGATGTAGAGAAGTCTACTAGCTGCTCGTCTTCATCTTCTTCCAGAGCTCCAATAGTTTCTGGAGTTGCAGCTATTATTGGAACACTCAAAGTGGATGGTGCTAGAAAGATGACAGGTACTGGCGACTTTAAAGTGGCCTGGTTATCTTCAGCAGAGGTTGAGGTTGAACGTCTCTCTGTTCCTTTTTCCTTTCTTTGGTTTGATTCAGAGGGAGTGGACTCCTTTTGTGTTTCAACAGTTTTTGGTGTAGTCGTCTTCTCCCCCTTATGAAGATCAGATGACCCCGGAGGTTGGTCATCCAAGTCATCAGAATCTTCATACCTGGCTTTCTTCTGAGCTTCCGCAGAGCATGCGACCTCTGGTTTCTTTCTCTTCAATATTCCCTCTGAAGATTTGACATTCTGCAGAAGGTCTTCAATCTTTTTGTGCTGCTGAGTGGTCTTGGAGACGAACTTGCTGGAGATAGTCATTACATTGCTGGTGATCTTCTTGGAGAAGTTGGTTAGGTCAGCCTTTGTAACAAATTATGATGTAGTAGGAGCAGCAGTAGAGAAGGTAGGGATCTTTGCAAGTACCTCTGCCAAAGAACGCAAGACTTCCTCTTTGAATTCAGAAAAGTCTGCATGTGTTGGAGTGGGGGCAGAGGGAGTAGGAAGCGCCTTGAGGAGCTCTGTTGTGGAGTTCTGAATTTCTCTAGATAGAACCGAGTCATTTTTGATGACCAGGCTTTCTAGAGCATCCAGTTTAGCGTTCTGAGAGTTAACAGTCGTGCGCAGCCCAGAGACCTCTGAAGTGAGCTTTGCAACTTCAGAGTTTGAGGCAGAGGCCTCTGAGGTCTTCTCCATTTGATGTTTAATCTCCTTCAGAGATTCTCTGATTTCATCACCAAAGATTTTGAACTCCTCTTTGGTAACATAATCAGAGGGGGTGACCTTAGGATCAACACATGATTCTAAGTTTCCCTCGATTTCAGAGGGGCCTTCTTTCGGAGTTGGCTTGATATTGACTCCGGAAGGACTTCCCATTAATCCTTGGGGACCCTTTTTCACGGATTTCCCTATAATGGTTCCGATCGGTCTCTGATCATCAGAGTCATAATCTGATGATGAGAAACGAATGTGGGTGGAAACCTTGCTGTCCAGGCTAAGGAATCCATGTGCAAGAAGGTCGTGCCATTCTTTTTCTGACAGGCAATCCTTACGATCTAAGGGACGGTCCAACTTTTTATGAGCCACAAAGGCATCATGTGTGTGTGGAGGTGACATACTCTGGGATGAATGAGTATTTTTATCTTGGTCCAAGTCCTTTTGAGAGGACTTAGCCGCATCAGAGGTTTCCTCTGTGGTGCGTGCTTCAGAGGCAGAAGTAGATGCCTCTGAGCGGTTAGGATGGGTAGGGTTCGAGGTGTGCACCTCTGTTTCAATGTCCATTGATGCTGGACCACCTTGGACAGTAAATATGTTTGCACGGGGATTTGGGCTTTGGAATATCTCATGTGTGTCATCAAGGACATCTTTTTCTACCTCACCGCCCTCAGATTCTAGGTTTAGAAACTCACCCTCTGGAATTCTCTCTTCCTCACCTTCCTCTGCTCTGACAGAGTTATTCTCTTCGTCAGAGGGAGGGTTCTCATGTTCTCTCTTCCTCACTCTCTCAGAGCCACCCTCTGGTTGCGCTCTGTTAATGTTTTGAGCAGTATCAGAGATATCACTCTCCGATTCAGGCTCAGGCTCAGAACCTAAGTGTGTTGGGGATCCCATCATCGGTTCTGATGATTGGGCAACACGACTAAGTAGGAGATGGGTAGGAGAGTCAGCAGGAATTACCTCAATCATGGTGTGTGGGAATCGTCGGTCATGTGGATAAGGAGGAACCTCTGTTGCTTTGAATGAGTTCATCATAAACAGAGGTGTCATTGGGCCCTCCTCAGTGATGGAGAATTTCTCCATTGCTCGTTGAATGACCACAGAGATGAATATGGGAAACAGTACCGATATTGGTTGTTTTCCTTTGGCCAAGTCCTTGTTCTTTTTGTCCACCGCCGTCAGCATCTCACAGAAGAGAATGTGAGCCATATTTATGCTTCTGTTGAAGAAGAGAGCATACATTATGGCTATGATCGCTGGATGAGTCTGATCCTGACTTCCAATCTTGCAGGTAATTGTTCTGTTGAGAACACTAAACATAAAGTTCCATTTGGGAGGCAGGTACTGACGTCTGAATTGACTTAGGCGTGTTATTTCTTTGTTGTAGCCTAAGTGGTGGAGGAACTGAAGAAGGACTTCTTGACTTGGTAGTTTCTCAAAAGTTTCTATTTGAAGATCAGTTTTCGTGAGGAGGTTGAATCGACGAGTTAGGGTTTGTGGGGTGATTCTTATGTTCAGGCTTTGTTCTCCTAGGTCAATGTGCCCAACCAGTCCTTCCTTTTCATCGTCGTATTCACTTGAATACCATCATTGTTGGACAAAGCGAAGGGGAATATCTGAGGCATGTTTGGTTAGAACATCATTGAGTTCGCAGTTGGTGAAAAAGTCAAGGATTGGGCGAAACTGTTCATCGTATTTGGTTTGGGTGACGTCCAGAAAGTAGTTGTTACCTTTTACTGGAATATCAAACTGTGCCATATTCAAGCTTGGAACAGGTTTGCTCGAGTTATCTGAAGTTTGGGAATGAGCCGCCATTGTTGCAGGTTGAGAAAGATGAAAGCTTAGAAAGAGAGATTTGGGATTTTGGATTTTGAGAGCGTAAAGGATAAAGAAAAGTGAAACAGGGTTTTTATAGACAAAGGGTAGAGGGAGAGGTTATGGAAGCGGCGAATGAGAGTCCCTAATGTCATAAAGGACGTTCCATCATCCCCTAATTAATAGGTGACACGTTTAGGTATGTAGGGGAGAGCCGCTTTGTGTCAGAAAACCGCCAGTTGGGTTTAAAAAGAAACGAATGGTTATCCAAAAAGATTTATTATTAAAAGAATTTCTTGGAATATTCGTTTAATGAGAAAAGATCAGAAGCTCTGATATAAATATCAGAGACAAGATCAGAGGCTCTGATATAAATATCAGAGACAAGATCAGAGGCTCTGATATAAATATCAGAGACAAGATCAGAGGCTCTGATATAAATATCAGAGACAAACTTTTCTTCCCCTTGAAAGCTGAAAGGGTCTTTGTCTCCCCCTTGACCAAAGAATGAAGTCTTTTATGTTCTCCCCCTTGACACATGCTTGGAGAAAACAAGTGATTTTTACCATTTGTGAAAAAGTCCAGAGGCTCTAATGAATGGATCAGAGACTCTGATGTTTTCTTGTGTTAAGCACTGACATGCTACTTGGTTCAGAGTCTCTGATAATTGATCAGAGACTCTGAGTTTACCATTTTTTTGTTAGGTAGACATATTCAACATTCCCAACTTGCTAATTAAAAAATTGAACCTTCGTTCATCTAAAGCTTTTGTGAAAATATCAGCAAGTTGTAGTTCAGTTGGTTCAAAATACATCTCTATTGTTCCCTTTTCAACATGATCATTCAGAAAGTGGTACCTTACATCGATGTGCTTGGTTTTGGAGTGTTGTACTGGATTGGCAGAGATGGCTATGGCACTTTTTGAATCACAGAGAATTGGAATTCTTTCAATTTGTTGGCCATAATCTCTGAGCTGAGTTTTCATCCATATTACTTGTGAGCAGCAACTAGCAGCAGCAACATATTTTGCCTCTGCAGGTGAAGTTGAAACACAGTTTTGCTTCTTGGATGACCAACTTACCAGCTTATTGCCCAATAACTGACAGCATCCTGAGGTACTTTTCTGTCAAGCTTACATCCGGCATGATCTGCATCAGTGTAAGCTGTTAGATCAAAACTAGAAAGTTTTGGATACCAGAGGCCTAATGAGTGTGACCCTCTGAGGTATCTGAAAATTCTCTTGACAGCAGATAAATGAGATTCTTTTGGATTTGCTTGATATCTAGCACAAAGACATGTTGCAAACATTATGTCAGGCCTACTTGCAGTTAAGTATAATAGTGAACCTATCATGCCTCTGTAGGTTTTTATATCCACAGATTCTCCTGAAGGATCAGAGTCAAGTTTGACTCCGGTGGATAGAGGTGTTCTCATTGAAGTTGAATCATTGAGTTTGTACTTTTGCAAAATTTCAGAGACATACTTAGATTGACTTATGAATGTACCTTCTAAAGTTTGTTTTACTTGTAAGCCCAGAAAGAAAGTTAATTCTCCCATGAGGCTCATCTCAAATTCACTCTTCATCAACTCTGAGAACTTGTCACAATACTTTTGATTTATAGAGCCAAATATAATGTCATCAACATAAATTTGTACTAAAAGCATCTCATTCTTGTACCTTTTGATGAATAAGGTAGTATCAATTGTGCCTTTTTCAAATCCATTTTGAGTTAGAAAGGTGGACAGAGTTTCATACCAAGCTCTTGGGGCTTGTTTAAGTCCATACAGAGCTTTATCCAAATAATAAACATGATTAGGATACTCAGTACTTTCAAATCCAGGTGGTTGCTGGACATAAACTTCTTCATTTAATTTACCATGAAGAAAGGCAGATTTAACATCCATTTGATAAACTTTGAATCCTTTGTGTGCAGCATAGGCTAAGAAGATTCTGATTGCTTCTAGCCTAGCTACAGGTGCAAAGGTTTCATCATAATCAATGCCTTCTTCCGGGCAATATCCTTTTGCAACCAACCTGGCTTTGTTTCTGATTATTATTCCATCCGCATCCTTTTTGTTTCTGAAAACCCATTTCGTTCCAATTGCAAATTTTCGTTTGGGAAGAGGAACTAGGGTCCAGACTTTGTTTCTTACAAACTCTTGAAGTTCATCCTGCATTGCAAAGATCCAATGAGGATCTTCAAGAGCTTCTTTTACCTTTTTTGGTTCAATAATGCTCAAAAAGTTTACGTAGAAGCATTCATTGATGGTGGCAGATCTTGTTTTAACTCCTACGGATGAGGATCCAATGATTTGATCAATTGGATGATCTTTTGTCCATCTGGTAATTGGAGCATAAATTTGGGGTGGAGTTTGAGCTTCAGAGTCTCTGACAGTTGGTGACACCTCTGTTGTATTCTTCAGAGGCTCTGTAGGTGATATCTCTGTTGTACTGTTCAGAGGCTCTGTTGGTGACACCTCTGTTGTACTGTTCAGAGGCTCTGAGTTTTGTTCCAGAGATGAAGCAGATTCTTGTTCTTCACCATTTGCTTCTGGAGTTACTTCGGATATTTCTTGATCTTCTTCTGATTCACTTTGCTGATCTGTATTTGGTGAAATAGAAGGTGTTAATCCAGAGGGCCCTGAAAGGGTTGTACCTGTTTCTTGAGGTTCCTCTGAATTCACTCTCGGTCTATCTCTGAAGATAACTTCAGAGTTTTCATCATCAAAGAAATCTTCAAATATTCTGTTTAATTCAGATTCCCTTGATGATTCAAAGATAGGTGACGAGGAACTCTCTTGTTGTTCAGAGCTTTTATTTTCATCAAAAGAGATATTGATGCTCTCTTGGATAGTCCTTGTTCTAAGATTGAACACTCTGAAAGCTTTTGAGGCTAATGAATATACAATGAAGTTGCCCTCATCAGCTTTCTTGTCAAACTTTCCAAGATATTCTCTATCTTTCAGAATGTAACACCTGCATCCAAAAACATGAAAATATTTAACATTAGGTTTCCTATTGTTAATGAGTTCATAGGATGTTTTCTGAAATCTTTTGACAATTGTAGCTCTATTCTGAGTAAAACAGGCTGTTGCTACTGCTTCTGCCCAAAAATTTGTTGCAAGATCAGACCCAGCAAGCATTGTTCTTGCAGCTTCAACAAGTGTTCTGTTTTTCCTTTCAACTACTCCATTTTGTTGAGGAGTTCTTGCTGTAGAAAAATTAGGTGTAATGCCTTCTTCTGATAGATAAGAATTGATTTTGGCATTTCTGAACTCTGTTCCATTATCACTTCTTAGTTTCTGAACTTTGCTGCTGAATAGAACCTGTAATCTTTTTAACAACCTTATTAATATTTCAGGTACATCAGATTTAGCTCTAATGAATTCTATCCATGTGTATCTGGAAAATTCATCAATCAGAACCAGAATATATTTCTTACCTGCTAGACTCTGTATAGAGATAGGACCACAGAGGTCCACATGAAGCATGTGCAGAGGTCTAGGACAATTGTTTTCACTTTTGTTTTATGGGAAGATCTTTTCATTTTTCCCATCTCACAAGCAGAACAAAGATGATCTTTGTTAAACTTTAGAGATGGTAATCCCTTAACCAAATTAAGTTTAACTAACTTATCGAGTGAGGAAAAGTTTAGATGTGAAAACTTTTTATGCCAGAGCCAGATTTCCTCACTATTCAGAGATACAAGACAAAGTTTCTCTGAATCAGTGTCTGTGATTTTGGTAAAGTTCATTCTGTAGAGGTTACCTTTTCTGTCTGCTCTTAGCATTTCTTGACCTGATTCTGAGTGAAGAAGTGAACAATATTTTCTTTGAAATTTCACATCAAAACCATGATCACAAAGTTGACTTATGCTTATCAAATTGTGTTTTAATCCATCCACATAAGCAACCTTTGATACTGAAACATTTCCTCTTGATAACTCACCATATCCTTTAATCTGTCCTTGCTTGTTGTCTCCAAAAGTAACTGCTCCTCCAGATTTTGCTTTAAATGAGGATAGCGGTTCTTTATCTTCAGTCATATGCCTTGAACATCCAGAATCTAGGTACCAGATTGGCATTGACTGTTTCTGCATGACAGATTATTGTTTCTTAGGTACCCACCTCATTATGGGTCCTTTTGTGTTAGACTTTGGTGGATTTGGATGACTTTTTGGCATCTCATCTTTTGATGTCTTGCCTTTACGTGTCTTCTTTTGAGATTTTGTCTCTGAGATATTTTTCAGAGATTGATTCAAAAGGCAGTGTGATCCTTTAAAATGATTCTTTAGTTTCATCA
Organism: Arctium minus; assembly: GCA_954870635.1. NCBI lineage: Eukaryota > Viridiplantae > Streptophyta > Magnoliopsida > Asterales > Asteraceae > Arctium > Arctium minus. Next base: position 111,641,543 of record OX941080.1, on the reverse strand, counting down.
AGAGATAAATGCAGTTATAATTAATAGAACAAGAAGAAGTAGGAGCAAAGGTTTTCTTTTTAATAAAAGCATTTGTTACATTTTGACTTCTTTTGAAACTAGCACTAGGAATATTACATTTATCCCTAACTACTTCTTTTCTTTTTGCTTGAAAGACAGTCTTCTTTTCAAGTTGCTTTTTCTTGTTCAAAAACATCTTCTTTTCTTTGCTGCTTACTTCACAGACAGGATCAATATGGTTAGTTTTTGTCTATTTGCCCTTTTGTTCAGGAGAGAATTTTATTGTTTTATAGGTGTAAGAGCCAGAAGTGTTTGTTTTATTCTTTGCCTTTTCTTGCAACTCTTTTTCAAGTTCCAGAGATGTTTTTGCTTGTAAACACATATTTGCAAAATCAGGACTTATTGGTATTCTGGTTTTGGTTTTCAATACTGAAATTGGAACATTCAAAATACCAGAGCCAACAGTTTCTATCATTTTGTGAATTACATTCCCTGGTTTACAAAAAATCTTTTCATCAATCTCTAAATCAGATTCTGAATCAGAGTCAAGAAAGTCTCTCTTAGATTTAATAGAGATATCTACCTCTATTGGTTTTTTAATTTCTTTTGATCTAGAGACTTTGATGATCCGTTTCATGCTTTCTTTTCTTTTTAAGTCCTCCATGACATTTTCTTTCCATATCCTTTGAACATCATCTTCAAACGTGGTTCTGATGTTTTCATCTGACTTTGGTGAATACAGAGGAGCATTTGGATTAAGTGAACTCTTAGATCCATTTTCAGAAGTACTTGTATCAGAGGTACTTGGTTCAAATGTCTCTGATTCACTTGAGATGAAAGCATCAAATCTGAAAATTTCTTTGGGATCATAGCTCTGAGGTTTTGTAAAGAGTACTTCTGAAGTTTCTTCTTTTATCTGTAACACAGACTCTTGAATGTCTTTTACTTCAGAGTACGTAGTATTTTTGAAATTCAAAGCTCTTGCTTTTGATCCCTCTGATGTTTTCATTCTTTTGAAATTATTCAGAGATGGACTTTCAAAGCTTTGGACCTTTCCCATACAAAAAGTGGAAGAAAGTGAAGTTTTCTCCAATCCAATGAATGAATTCAACTCATTGAATCCTAGCCCTTGAGAGTCCATTTGAGATTTTATTTTGTCGAAGACACTTTGTGCATTAACATAGCTTTTGATTCGAATATTTTTTCTATCTAGAGATTGATGTAAGATTTCTCTTTCCTTTTGAAAAAATTTGGTTAAGGCAATAGAATTGAGCCTTTCATACTCAGATTTCTTTACTTCTTCTTCTTTTCCTTTTAAAACTTTCTCTATTTCTCTTATTTCTTCTGAAAATGATTTTTCTTTTTGCTTGAAGGTTTCTTCAAGTTTAGTTTTTTCAAGAAAAATATCTTTCTTTTCTGATTCCAGAAGATTCTTTTCTCTATTGTAAAAAATGAGCTCTTTTGTTACTTGCTCTCTTTTCTGTTTTTCTTCAACAAACTTTTGCTCTAAATCATGAAGTTCATTAATTAGATTAAATGCATCTATTTCAGGATCACTGTCAGAGGTGTAAAGAGAGTTTACCTTCTCAGAATTGTCTTCAGATGTTTCATCAGTTTGTTCTCCATCTGAAAAAGCCATACCACAGAGATTTGTTGGCTCTTCCTCGCCGTCGCTTGTCGAGTCTGATAGCCAATCTTCCATTTCTGCTACAAGAACTCTTTCTTTTACATTGTATTTATATTTGTTCTTGTAGTAATCTTGATCTTTGACAAGTTTTCCTCTACAGTTTGCAGAGAAGTGGCCTGGTTTTCCACATCTGAAGCATCTTCCATCATTTTGATTTGTTGGAAGAGTGGCAGTACTTGTCCCTGGCTTCTGTTCTTGAGGTTTGAAGTATCTCTGTGGTTGTGGATACCTTGGTTGGAATGGTTGTTGTGGTCTTGTTTGTTGTGTTGCATCATCATGATTGAAGTTTGCACCCTTTTGATCACTATATGGAGTGAATCTGGGTTCTTGTTGAAATCTTCTTTCCGGATTTCTTCTTTCTTCATTCTCTCTCCTTCCTTCAAATACCTTCTTACCAAATTTCTTGTTAAATTGATGAGTGATTAATGCAAGAGATTTGGCGAAGGCATTGATATCTTCATCTGAGTCTGAATCTGTATGAGTTTCTTCTGCCATCAAGACCTTTTTGGATCTTCTTTTTTTTCCAAACATTTTTGTGACTCTTCACAGTTGTTTTCTTTCGATATTTTTTTTGAAACAAGCGCAAGGGGTCCACCCAAAGAGGTTTTTGATTTTTGCATCATAACTTCTTTTTCATGTGCAACAAGAGTACCATAAATGTCAGTTAATGACCATGACTCGAGATCTTGATTAGCCTGTATAGACATCGACAGTTGTGACCATTCTTCATTCAAGCTTTTCAAAAAAAGAACATTGTTTTCCTCTTTTGTTCTTGTTACTCCAAACTTTCTGCATTTGTTTATTAGAATGTTGAATCTTGAGTAAGTTTGGTGTAATGTTTCTTCTGGTAGAGCATGAAAATCATGATATTCATTGATGCATAGATTTCTTCTATTTTTCTGGGTTTGTAGGCCACCTTCAAGTTGATTTAACAACTGATCCCATATCTCTTTTCCAGTTTTACAAGAATCAAGTTCTTGAAAGATATCATTGGGAATGGCCATTATGAGTAATCTAACAGATTTTGAGTCATTATCCATCATATTATTTTCTTCATCAGTGAAGTTTGTGGTTTTCTTTTCATAATATGCAGGTATTTCGGCAGTATCTGCTGTTGCAGGAACTCTTGGCACCAACACCATTGGAATGTGAGGTCCAATGTTCACAGATCTAAAAAGATCCCTGTCCATACCTTCTAGGAAATTTACCAACCTTATCTTCCATTGGGGATATTCATCCCTTAAAACTGTAGGAGGTTTTGTTAATGACCCAGCTGTATAAATGGCACTTATGTTTGAGTTTGCCATTTGTAAAAAAAATGAAGATTTGAAGAACTGATGCTTTTTGTAATGAACTGAGATTTACTATCAAATCTAGAGCATATGATGTTCTTTAATAAACTGGGTTTATATGAACATGCACAGATAATGAAAGTTTAGAATCAATGAGATGTAAATCTATCCGAGTATGAAGATATGATCTTTCTTTGTTTAGAAACAAAGGAAGCTCTGATACCAATTGTTGGATCCCAGATCTAATCTCGTAACAATGATATAAACAATAAGAGTAATGACAGCGGAAGCAATACAGTTTAATATCAAAGGAGATTCAAATATCACAGTTCATAAAGCAGATAAAGATAAACAAGATATTCTTGGAATAAAATATTCAACTTATATTATCAGATATATAACTTCTCAAGCACACTTGAACAATAAGGTGATGGTCCTATTTATAGGACCATAAAGTAAGTAGTGTACTTGTATGACGAAAGGAAGCATGCTGAACAGTGACCTATTCTAGAAAGTAAATCTTATCACAAGGTGACGTGTCATCTGTTCTTCTGTTCACTCGTAGATAATTTTAGTGAACATCTTCAGAGAGAATGTCTTCAGAGCTCTGACGTTGTCTTCAGAGCCTCTGATGAAGCTATCTCTGATGTCTTCTCTGAAAGTTGCAATCTCTGATAAGTACTTCAGAGGCAGGTTTGTCCTCTGAAGTCTTCGTCGTCTGAAGTCTGTCTCTGGAAGTCCTCTGAAGTAGGACAAATATTTTAAACACTTTAAAGAATGAAGAATTGGAGCTAACACATAAACATGTTGAAAACATAATATCTGGTCTACTGGATGTAAGATACATTAACGATCCTATCATACCTCTATAAGTCCTAACATCAACACTTTTACCCGGAGGATCAGTGCTAATTTTAGTACCTGGTGCCATCGGGGTTCCAATTGGTTTACAATTTTCCATTTTGTACTTCCGAAGAATATCCAAAATGTACTTAGATTGGTTAATGAAAATCCCCGTAGAAAACTGTTTAACTTGTAATCCGAGAAAGAAATTCATCTCTCCCATCATACTCATTTGAAAACGTGACACCATGAGGTTAGAAAAGTTTTTGCAAAATTTTGGATTTGTAGAACCAAATATTATATCATCAACATAAATTTGAATAAGAATAATATCATCTTTTTCCTTTTTGATGAATAAAGTAGTATCAACCTTACCTTTGGAGAAACCAGACTTGACCAAGAATTTGGATAAGACGTCATACCATGCTCGAGGGGCTTGTTTTATTCCATAAAGGGCTTTGTCCAAGATGTAGACATGATCTGGCTTATCTGGATTGAAGAACCCTTCGGGTTGAGACACGTACACTTCCTCTTTAAGAATGCCATTCAGAAAGGCTGTTTTCACATCAGTATCACTACTCACTAATCTCAGAGACTAGAAGAAAATTCTTTTTCTAAAAATTTAAAGAGCTCGAAAAGATTGTAAAGGAAAAAGAAGAAGAAGTAAAAAAACTCTGAGTATGAAAGGCTCAATTTTGTTGCGTTAACTAACTTCTTTCAAAAAGAAAGGGAAGTCTTACATCAATCTTTGGAAAGAAAGGAACTTCAGATCAAAAGTTATCAATATGCACAAGATGTGCATATAAAAATCAATTCTCAGATGGATACTCAAGGGCTGGGATTCAATGACTTAGATCCATTCACTTGAAAGAAGAAAACTTCACTTTCTTCCACTATCTGTATAGGAAAGGTCCAGAGACCTGACTTTCCCTCTCTGGAAAACTCTAATATCTACAAAAGAATAAGAACCTCAGAGGGATTAAAAAATCAGAGCTCTAAATTTCAAAAATACCTCATACTCTGAAGTTAAAACAATTTTAGAACCTATCTTAAAGACAAAAAAAGAAACTTCAGAGGTTCATTTTACAAAACCTCAGAGAAACGATCCCAAGGAGATCTTCAGATTTGATTCATTCATCACTAAAGAACCAGAGGTCTCTGAAGCAAGTACCTCTGAAGTAAAGCCTTAGAGCTTACTTGATCCAGAAGCAACTCTGTACTTCTTCTAAGAGAGATGAATGCATCAAAACTACTTTTGAAGATGAAATTAGAATGATTTATAAAGAAAATGTCATATATGATTTTAACAAAGAATCCTGCAAGAAAAAGATAATCAAAGTCTCCAGACCTAAAGATATTGTGAAAACTTCAGAGGTAGTCATCTCTGACAAGGTTAAAAGAGACTTTCTTGATTCTGATTCTGAATCTGATCCAGTGGTAGATGAACAAATTTTCTACATATCAGAGAAGATAATTCATAAAAATAAAGTAATAAGTAGACTATTGGTTCTGGAATTTCAAACACCTCTGTTCCAATTTCAAAAGATAAACCCATAATTCCAATATGTCCTGATTTTATAGACATGTGTCTAAAAGCAAAAACCTCTCTGGAGTTAGAGAAAGAGTTAAAGGAAAAAGCAAAAAATAAAACTAACACTTCTCAATTCTACACCTATAAACCTATCAAATTCACTCTTGAACAAAAAGGCAAATGGAAAGAAATTAACCATTCAGAACCTGTTTGTACAGTGAGCAAGAAAGAGAGAAAGATGTTTTGGGCCAAGAAAAGACAACTTGAAAAGAAGGCCAATTCTCAAGCCAAAAAGTCAGAAGTAGTTAGGAATACTTGTAATACTCATAGTGCTAGAAAAGTTCAAAAGAAACATGTTTTCATCTTGTTCTGTTAATTGCAATTGCATTTATCTTATTATAAAATTGAAAAATAATTTCAGAGGCTCTCATTGCTTTCTGAACCAATCTTTGAAGAAGCCTTCAAAGATCAAAACTCAGAAGCAACAGAAAGATAATTTTGGCAAAGCATCAAAAGATGGAATGCCAAATGTTGAAATGAAAACTCCCAAACCTAACAAGAATGGACCCATAATGAGATGGGTATCTAAAACTCTGTAATCTGTCTTGCAGAAACAACATATGTTCATCTGGTATTTAGATTCTGGATACCTTAGGCATATGACTGGAGACAAGAAGTTGCTATCCTCTTTTAAAGAAAAATCTGGGGGAGCAGTAACTTTTGGAGACAATATGCAAGGTCAAATTAAAGGTTATGGTGAGTTGTCAAGAAGTAATGTATCTGTCTCTAAGGTTGCTTATGTTGATGGACTCAAGCACAACTTAATCAGCATAAGTCAACTTTGTCACCATGGTTTTGATGTGAAATTTCAAGAAAAATATTGTTCATTACTTCACTCAAAAACTGGTCAAGAGATGCCAAAAGCAGTCTAGAAAAGGTAACTTGTATAGAATGAACATTACCAAGCACATAGATACTTGTTCTGAGAAGCACTGCCTGGTATCTCTGAACAATGAGGATGTCTGGCTATGGCATAAGAAGTTCTCACATTTGAACTTCTCATCACTTGATAAGTTAGTCAAACTTAATCTGGTTAAGGGACTACCATCTCTGAAGTTTAACAAAGACCATCTTTGCTTTGCTTGTGAGATGGGAAAACTGAAAAGATATTCCCGCAAAACCAAAAGTGATAATAACTGTCCTAGACCTCTTTTTTTTAGGAGTATCCCTGACCACTTTGGGCCCGGACTAATCTCCTGGAAAATAGGCCTATGTCCCGCGGGCATTCATCCCGTGGCCACAATGCTGCGAGTGGGGCTCGAACCCGGGCAACCGCTATTAAGTCCCCAGGCCCTTACCACCACGCCACAAAAGTGATAATAACTATCCTAGACCTCTGCTCATGCTTCATGTGGATATTTGTGGTCCAATCTTTGTGCAGAGTCTGTCTGCTAAAAAGTATATTCTCGTACTTATGGATGAATACTCAAGATATACTTGGATTGAGGTCATCGGAGCTAAGTCTAATGTACCTGTATTTTGATAAGGCTGTTAAAAAGATTGCAGGTCATGTTCAACAGCAAGGTTCAGAAGCTGAGAAGTGATAATGGAACAGAGTTTAGAAATGCCAAGATTAACTCTTAGGGGGCGTTTGGTTCGCAGAATGATTTATGAAGGAATGGAATCTGTCTAAGGAATTGGAATCTAGAAGGAATTGGAATGTAATGTTATCAGGTTTGACCAAGTGTTTGGTTGGCAGAAATGGAATGTAATCAGTCAAATAAATTGGAATCTGTCTGTTTGGTTTGCAAAGAAATTAGAATGGAATTCTTAAAAATGACAAAAATACCCTTTCTTTTATTTTTATTTTTTTATAGAGAGGAGAGAGAGAGAGAGGAGGGAGAGGATAGTGATAGAGAGAGGGATAGGAGAGAGATAGACAAAGGGGAGAGAGGGGGAGAGGAGAGAGAGGAGGGAGTGAAGAGAGAGGAGAGAGTTATGAGAGAGATAGAGGAGAGATAGAGGAAAGATAGAGGAGATAGAAAGGAGAGAGAGGAGAAAGAAAATAGAGAGAGAGAGGAGAGAGAGGGGGGAGAGAGAGGAGAGAGGAGAGAGAGCGAAGGGAGAGAGGAGAGAGAGAGCAGACCAAATCCATCACTTTTGTGAAGGAATGACCAAATCCATATTGAAGGAATTCATGGAATTCAATTCCATTCCATGGATAACCAAACATCATGATGAAATTTTGTCAATGGAATTGACCATTCCAATTCCATCAGATTCCGGCGGAATCCAGCGAACCAAACGCCCCCTTATTTTTCTGAAGAAGGCATAACTCCCAACTTCTCTACAGCAAGGACACCTTAACAAAATGGTGTTGTTGAAAGGAAAAGCAGAACACTTGTTGAAGCTGCAAGAACAATGCTTGCAGGATCTGATCTTTCAACCAATTTTTGGGCTAAAGCAGTGGCAACAACATGCTTTACTAAAAACAGAACCACAATAGTCAAAAGATTCAAGAAACTTCATATGAACTCATTAACAATAGAAAGCCAAGTGTTAATTATTTTAATGTTCTTGGGTGCAAGTGTTACATCTTGAATGATAGACAATCTCTTGGAAAATTTGATAAAAAGGCAGATGAAGGAAAATTCATTAGTTATTCAAGATGTAACATCTACACCCAAAAACATGAAATTAATTAACTTCTCTCCCAACTTCTCTGCAGCAAGGACACCTTAACAAAATGGTGTTGTTGAAAGAAAAAAACAGAACGTTTGTGGAAGATGCAAGAATAATGCTTGCTGATCTTCCAACCAATTTTTGGGGTGAAGCAGTGGAAACAACATGATTTACTCAAAACATAGCCAAAATAGTCATAAGATTCAAGAAAAATTCATATGAACTCATTAACAATAGAAAACCAAGTGTTAATTATTTTTATGTTTTGGGTGCAGATGTTACATCTTGAATGAAAGAGAATCTCTTGGCAAATTTGATAAAAAGGCAGATGAAGGAAAATTCGTTGGTTATTCTGTAGCCTCAAAAGTCTTTAGAGTGTTCAATCTCAGAACCAAGTCTAACCAAGAGAGTATCAATGTCTCTTTTGATGATAGCAAAATCTCTGACAATCAGAATGTCCAATCCACATAGCAAACCTCTGAATCATCAAAATTAAAGGAATCTGAGTTGAACAAGATATTTGAAGATTTCTTTGAAGATGATGATAACTCTGAATTTATTTTCAGAGATGTTTACAAAGTTGTCTCAGATGAACCAAAAACTTCAGGTACTACACTTTCTGGTACCTCTGATATTACACCTTCTACTTCAACTCAATACAGGTCCAAGTAATGCATCAAGAACAATTGAAGAACAAGAGTCTTCAGAAGCAGAAGGTGAGCCAAAGACATCTGAAGAAACTCCAGAGCCTCAATCACCATCTCTGGAGATATCCTCAAATCCTATGAACAGCACAATAGAGATGTCACCATTTTTCATCTCTGAAGCTAAAACTCCACCCCACATTCATGCTCCAATGACAAGATGGACCAAAGATCACCCCCATGAACAGATCATAGGATCACCTTCAGAAAGTGTCAAAATCAAAACTGCCACAATCAATGAATGTTATTTTCTAAACTTTTTTAGCATCATTGAGCCAAATAAGGTAAATGAAGCTCTTAAAGATTCTAATTGGATCAATGTCATGCAGTGTGAGCTTCAAGAGTTTAAAAGAAATATGTTTTGGACCCTGGTTCCCCTTCCCAAAGGCAAATTTACAATTGGAACCAAATGGGTTTTCAGAAATAAAAAGGATGAAGATGGCATCATCATTAGAAACAAATCTATATTGGTTGCTAAAGGATATTGCCAAGAAGAAGGTATTGATTATGATGAAACCTTTGCACTTGTGGCTAGGCTAGAAGTAATCAAAATCTTCTTAGCTTATGTTGCACACAAAGGATTCAAAGTGTATCAAATGGATGTTAAATCTGCCTTTCTTAATGGTAAACTTAATGAAGAAGTATATGTCCAACAACCACATAGATTTGAAAGTGCTGAGTTTCCAAACCTTGTTTATCATCTTGATAAAGCTCTGTATGGCCTTAAACAAGCTCCCAGAGCATGGTATGCAACTCTGTCCACTTTTCTTATTGAAAATGGCTTTGAAAAAGGAACAATTGATACTATACTATTCATCAAAAGATAAAAAAAATGAGCTACTTCTTGTACAAATATATGTTGATGATATTATCTTTGGCTCTACAAACCAGAAGTACTGTGATAAGTTTTCAGAGTTGATGAAGACTGAATTTGAAATGAGTCTAATGTGAGAATTAACTTTCTTTCTAGGACTACAAGTAAAACAAACATTAGAGGTCACCTTTATAAATCAAGCTAAATATGTCTCTGATATTTTGAAAAAGTACAAACTTAATGATTCAATTCCTATGAAAACACCTATTGCCACAGAAGTCAAGCTTGACTCTGATTTGTCAGGAAAATCTGTGGATTCTAAAAAACCTACAGAGGCATGATAGGTTCCCTTCTATACTTAATTGCAAGTAGTCCTGACATAATGTTTGCAACCTGTCTCTGTGCTAGATATCAATCAAATCCAAAGGAATCTCACTTATTTGCAGTCAAGAGAGTGTTTAGATACCTCATAGGCACACCATTAGTGGTCTCTGGTATCCAAATCTCCCTAATTTTGAACTAACAGCTTATATCGATGCAGATCATGCAGGATGCAAGTTAGATAGAAAGTGTACCTCTGGATGTTGTCAACTATTGGGAAACAAGCTAGTGAGTTGGTCATCAAAGAAGCAAAATTGTGTATAAACTTCTACAGTAGAGGCAGAATATGTTGCTGTTGCAAGTTGTTGTTCACAAGTTATTTGGATTAGAACTCAACTCATAGACTATGGTTTACAGTTTGATAGAATTCTCATTCTCTGTGACTCCATAAGTGTCAATGCCATCTCTGCAAATCCAGTACAACATTCAAAAACAATGCATATTGATGTCAGGTCTCATTTCCTTAAAGATCATGGTGAAAAAGGCATAATTGAAATGTAGTTTGTTCCCACTGATCTCCAACTTGCTAACATTTTTACAAAAGCTTTAGATGAACGAAGGTTCAATTTTTTGATTAGTAAGTTGGGCATGCTGAATATGTCTACTTAATTTCAAAATGCATCAAAATCCTCTGATAATTTCTAATGAAAGCCTTCATGAAAGCTGCAACAGGATAAAGGATATCCTCTCTTGTCGCTCTGTCTGCTTAATGCCTTTTATCTACTACACTAAGGATAGATCCGGACTAATCCTAGCCTATTCTTATGAAGGAAAGTGATCTTTTCGGATGATCAACCACACTAGGACTGAGACACGGCCCGGACTCCCGCGGGGTGCTGCTGTGGGGAATCTTGGACAATGGGCGAAAGCCCGATCCAACAATATCGCGTGAGTGAAGAAGGGCAATGACGCTTGTAAATCTCTTTCGTCGAGTGCGCGATCATGACCAGACTCGAGGAAGAAGCCCCGGTTCTAGCCTGCCTCTTTCTTGAGCTGGCCATGGAGAAAAAGTGGATCTCTATCTGATCTGTGAAGTGAAAGACTAGTCCTGATCTTATTTCATTAATTCCATCTAAGAGCCTCTGACATACTGAAGTAGCATATCTTAAGTTCTGAGGGCTCTGACATTTTCTTCAGAGCCTCTGACCTGATTAAAAGCGTGTTTTCTGTACACCAAAGCATAATTCAAGGGGGAGAGTAGAAAATACACCATCTTTAGTCAAGGGGGAGCAAGAAAATGATGAGAGCACACAACAACACTAACCAGAGTCTCTGACTCTAAGATCAACAATTTCTGAACTTTCCCTTGATGGTTATATCCAAAGAAGTTCAACATCAAAGTCAAAAACATTTCTTTCAGAGCAATCTCTTGTATCATTTGTCTATAGAATCTCAGAATCTCTAAACCATTCTACACAACCACATGGTGAGACTCGATTCACCCAAGTTTGAAGCCGCATATCATCTGATTTGTGAGTTTCTCGCCAACTGCGAACTCACACATGCTCTCACTACTACCACCACTGAAGTCCCATTAACATTTGTCGAAGAATGGTTTTCCTCAAGCCATTACAGCGAAGTCAACAATGGAATAATTGGAGAGTTCAAAGTTTCCCAAGTTGTCAAATGCCAAGTTCTCATCACTCCAACTGTTTTTGGTGATGTCATTTACTTTCTCAAGACTAAAGAACTACAAATTCCATGATTTGAACAAAGACCCTCTTCTGAAACTCTAATCCTAGTTCTATGATTTATAGGGTATAACACTAAAATTACTCGACTGAGTAAATTTCGCAGACAACGCCCCTAATCTGGAACTTTATGTTCTCAGTCCTTAACCGAACTCTAACCTGTAAGCTTCGGAGTATGGACCAAACTACCCATGAAATCCTCATCATCATGTATGCATTATTCTTTAACCGCAATATCGATATGGCTGCAATTTTCTATGAACAACTCTTGACTACCATCGAGAAAAAAAAACAAATGCCTTGCCAAGGATTCAGAACAACTTCATCCTTCCACCACTGTACCCTCCATCTCCTTTCCTCGATTCATGGCATTGATCATCAAAGCTGCAATCGATCAACTATACATTCTGACTCATGATGATCAGAGCAAAACCCTCTTCTACATAATGAACAACTTTAAGCCAACCATTCTTCCATAAGGCTATCTCAGAGGCAAGGAGAATATCTCACACATAGGCCACGTGAGCTTGAGTTTCTGGATAGCCAAATTTGAAAATTCCTATATGATCTTTGGTTTTCAGATCTTTCTTTGGTTTGGATTCTCTTTTGACAAAGGTTGAAGATGACATATCTCTGTTATCACACCAAACATTGGTCATCAACAATGGACTCCTCTCACGAGGTTCTCCAGAAGTTCTGCGCCTGTTAAATACAGAAGTTAAGTTGGGAAAACCTGATTTTTGAATTTTCCCAGGGCCAAAAATGGAGAATGGAGAATGGAGAATAGAGATTGGTTTCTTTTGCTTCCAGTATAGGGATATATATCACATAACCCTATACCTCTTCTGCCAACCTGGGCGTCAACCTTTTCATGCACCTTCTGTGCATCCTGATATTTTCTAATTAGAAGATCTATGTCGATCAAGTCTTGATGGAGGACTTCTCTTTCTTTTTGGAATTTGTTTTAGAGCATGAATATTCATTTTGTCACTCTCATTGTCTATAAGCTCTTTGATTTTGTTTTTCAAAGCAAGATCAAGAAAAATAACCTTTTCAAATTAAAGATTTCAGTTATGTGAAGTGTTTAGTTTCTAGATTTTTTTTTCAAGGAATAACTTATCTTTTTCTTGAGTGAGAAGTCTAACTTCTCTTTCATAAAAGGCAAGTTTCTTTTTCAGATTGGAACATGTATTTTCAAAAGCATGAAATTCTTTTGTTAGTTTAAGCAATTTAGTTTCAGTGTCATCTGAGCAAGAGTCAGAAGTGGATACCTCACTATTAGCATCAGAGTTGTTTGAGTTCTGCCATACCACAGAATAAAGAATTTTTGTCACCCTCATTAGATGATTCATCAGAGATACAATTGTCCTATTCTGCCATCAACGATTTTTTTAGCATAATATTCAACATTCTTTTTTAAGAAGGCAGAATCTTGAATAAGTTGGCCTCTGTGGGGCTAACTAAGACATTCAGTAGCAAAGTGTCCGGGCTTGCCACACTTGAAACACCTAATGTTCTAAGGGGCACTGGCCATGGCTTTCTCATATCCTCTATGGTCTTCCTTCTGCGTACCCCTATGTGGGTACTCGACCGGTCTCTGCTGGTATTCACCCATTCTATTCTCATTGCTTCTTTGGTCAGACAGTCTCTATTGATCATAGTACTCATCTCTTCCGTGGCTTCTCGGTTCATACCTTTGTCGTGGTCCATAACCTTGGAATTGACCACTTCTGCCTTCTCTCTCTATTCAGTCCCTCTGTTGAACATGGGCTTCTTCTTGAGTCTAAGATTGAACTCTTTGGTGATTAATGACAAAGACTAGGCTATTGAAGCCATGTTCACCTCTTCCTCATCAGTCGCTTCCTCTTTCCTCACTATCTTCAATCAACACCTTATTCATCCTTTTCTTATTTAAGTTTTCTTCCAGAGCATTCTCTATCTGTGGCTTCTCTTGCCCCTCTGTAGTTTTGCCCACTAGTGCCAAAGGCCCAACCGTTTGAGTTTTGATTTGGACAATGTAGTGTTCTTGGGAAGCCAGAGTGCCAAAAGAGTTCAGTTAAGGTCCATATGTCTAGGTCTTGAGTAGTCTCCAGAGACATAGACAACTGAAGGCATTCCTCATTTAGACTCTTGACGAAAATGACATTGTTGTATTCAGAAGTTCAGTGGATGTGGAACTTCTTTCACTTGTTAATCATATAATTGAACCTATCATAAGTACTTTGTATGGGCTTACTCGGCAGAGCTTTAAATGCATAGTACTCATTTATGCACTGAGCTCGTCTATTCTTTTCGGTCTTAGCTCCTCCTTCCAACTGCTTCTCGAGCTCTACCCACATATCTTGGGTAGTTTCACATGCATCGAGAGACTGAAAAATATCATTTGGGAAAGCCATGATGAGTAACCTTTTGTCTTTTTTTCCCAACTCATACTTTTCCCAGTCTTGAAGGTTCCATTTGATAACAGGCTTTGGTTTTTGGTATTCGGGAACCTCAGGGTGGTTGCAGTTGCAGGTACCCTTAGGACAGTAACCATTGACACATATCGTGGATTGTGAATATATTCAATGAGTCATTGGTCAACCCCCTCCAAAAATTGGATCATTTGGATCTTCCATGGAGGATTTTCGTCCCTCAATATAGTAGAAGGTTTGGTTTGGGATCCAGCAGTGAAGAAGTTTGCATTTCCATTTTTGATAGATGAAAAGGTTTTCAAAGAAAACAGAGTACAAATAGTGAAGAAGAAAACAAATGGTTTGAGGATGAAATGAAAAAGGATATCGGGCCTAAATTGGAAGAAAATAGTTCTAATAGATCTGTAACACACTCTTGAATGATTTAAGGTAAGAAACAACTCCTATATATGTACCAGATTCAAACAGGTTGAAAATAGCACAAAAACAGAGATTGCTCTTTAGGAGTGAATAACAAGACTAAAATCAGTTCAAGTATTCTACCAAATATATTGGAATCATTGTAGAGATGATCCTTTGATACTGAACTTCAGAGTTTGCTCTGATACCAATTGTTTATCCAGGTTTACTCAATAATGATAAAGCCAAATATGCAAGAATAGATTATGAGGTGCGGAAGCACTTTAACGCATACAATTGTTTAGAATATCTGGTAGAAACACACACACAAGTCACAAAGATGACAGTAAATAATAGGAAGTGAATGCTTAACAGATTATCTTCATAAACTTGAATATTACACCAAGAACACACATTGTTGTATGAAAGCTCCCAACAGGTTCTCTCTCTAAGTGTGCATTGAAAATATGTGCTCGATAGTGGTGGTGTGTAGTGGTGTCAACAATGGCAGGATATGCTACCTACTTATACAAAACAAAGAGCACATAAATAGTAAAAAACAAGTCTACCATTTCCATAAAAGGAATGACACCTATAAAGTAATCCATCGTGGTGTACTATTTGATCTTGAGGATCTACGTACAACAGGGGCACGTGAGAGGCACATGATCTTTAATATTCAAGAATTGCACAAGTCTTCTATTTCTAGAAGTTTCCAGCACAAAGGCTCTATGAAGGATCACAGAGGCTCTATGGTCTGATGATGATCTTCAGGTTAAGTTTTTCTCGGAAGGTAGTCGACAGAGGCTCTGATATTGTGCTTCTGTTGAGACTTGTTGTATACAGCAGATGTCTTATGTGGTTCTTATACTTAGCCTATTTTTCAATACTTCTATGAATGACTATTGGAGCTATCAGGTTAACAACTGATATAATCTGGATATAGATTTGTTTATATTAGGTTGTTGTTATTTCCAATTTCCATTTACATGGTTGTAAACACTATTATACATTTCCCCATTTTGGGTGGTTTCTAACTATTATAGACGTCATATTGCCGAATTTTCATGTTTTAAATTTATCCCAAATTTTAGTGTGTTACAAGTTGGTATTAGAGAACTAGTTTAAGTGAACTAGCCATGAATGTAAGATGTCTAGACTTAAGCTGAGACATTAAGCTATGATTGGTGAGATGGGGTAGAAACTCTAAGATGGGATGGTCTTAGAGTCGACGAAAATTACGTTAATTGAGCGTTGTGGTAACGGTAACGAGAATTCTTGCGGATCATATATTCATAATTTCATTTAGCTAACGTTATTATGAAGTTGTTTTACGTGAGTGTCCTTGGTTTACTGTTGTTGTGACAATTGATGCATGTAGTTGTACGTTTCATTCATGTTTAATTCTGTTGATCTCCTACTCACTCTCCATCCTCGTTGTGTGTGGCAGATTAAAGATGGTGAGTACGTGTGGTAGACCTCGTACATGTGTGGACGGTGTCGAGGTGACCGCTTCAACGGCTGATCAACCGAAGAGGGTTGAAGTCGCTACTCTTCCACCCATACCGCCATTGTTAGGCGGAGGACCGGAGGTTATACCAAGGGTTGAGCTTGCCTTGTCAAACCCGGTCATTTGCATAGTGACCCCTCAATCTGAGATGTTGTCCACTTTAATGCTGGCGATGAATGAGGCTATGGCCAAGCAGAAAGAGTTTCTTCTGAAAGTGATCGAAGATCGTAACGTGAGCAATCATAGAAATGAATGGTTGTAGAGAACGTTGTGGTGGTTGGATCCGGAGGAAACCCAACCGAGGAGCTGACGACTATTGACGTGAGGCAAGGTAGGAGGGCTTGATCCTATAAGTCTTTCTTGTGTAGTAAGCCACCGGAGTTCTCCGGGTAGGAGGATCCAATTGCTTGCATGAACTGGATACAAGAGATTGAGCAGGACTTCTACTCGTCTGAATGCGAGGAGGGACAGAAGGTGAGATTTGGCTCCCAAATGCTTAGGGCCCCGACACTCACCATGTGGAACGTCACCGAGTTCACCCTCTCCTCTATTGTTTTGGCTTACCTGTCTTGGGCCCAATCCAAGAAGAAAGTCTTGAAGGAGTACTGCAATGAAAGGGCCTTGGACCGTATTGAAGATGAGTTTCGAGATCTTAAGAAGGAGAGTTTTTCGTTGAGGGAGTAAACCCGATGGTTTATGGAGAAGTTAGGTCTGGTAGGGCATGTGGACCCAAATGAGAAAGAGCAAATCAAGGCCTACCTCAAGGGACTACCGGCGGACATGATGTCAATGGTCCATAATTCCCGAGCCACGACTCTCCGTGAGACTATTGAAGAGACTCAGATTATAGAGGATGTTTACGCCAGCGATAAAGAAGAGAAGTTTGTGGTAGGAGACAAAAGGAAATTGGAGAACAACCCCGGGTCTCTCAAGAATCCAAGACCATTCAACGGGGGAAGATGTTTTGATAACCGCCAAGAGTCGCGATGGTTCCCAATATGCCAAAGCAAGCACCATGACAACTGTAACTCCAACCCTACCTCATGTGCCAAGTGTGGGAAGTCTGATCATGCTAACAAAGATTGCCCAGTGAAGGGAATCGTTTGTTTCGAATGCAAGGTGTCGGGATATTTTCGAAAGGATTGTCTGAAGTGGAAGACGGGGAGTGCCCCGGAGAAGAAGGAGAACCCTCCTAGGGTTCTGGTCCGAGCATTGTAGATGACGGCCGATAAGGCCAAGGCAACCACCAAATTCGTATCGGGTATGTTTCTCCTAAACTCCGTACTTTTTTATTCTAGTACCAGTTTCTCTTTTGTATCTGATGATTTCTGTCATAAACTTGCCATGCCCACTAGTAGCTTAGAAGATGATTTAGTGGTAGAAATAACAAATGGTGGTCAAGTAGTGATTCACAATGTTTTTAAGGTTTGCACACTTGATGTTGAAGAAAAGAAATTCCCAATCAACTTGATGCCTATGTTGATCGGCGGGTTCGATGGAGTGGTTGGAATGGATTGGCTAGTGGAGAACCAAGCCAAGATTTTGTGATCCAAGATGGAGATTCGACAACCCATTTCGAGTAGTGAAATGGTAGTGATCTATGGCGAGAAGAGGAAGGGTGATATAGTAATTATCACCATGGCTAACGTACGAAAATGCTTAGTGAAGGGATGTTCATCCTTCCTAGCATACATGATTGATGCCAAGCTCGAGAAGAAGAAACTTGAGGATGTGAAGGTGGTACGCGAGTTCCTAGACATTTTCTCGGATGACTTGTCCGGATTACCACCCGATTGTAAGGTAGAGTTTCAAATTGACCTTGTTCTGGGGAGGCTCCGATTGCTAGAGCCACTTACCAGTTGGCGCCATCCGAAATACAAGAGATGATGGCTCAAATTCAAGAGCTCCTGGAGAAGGGTTTTATTAGGCTGACCTTGTCACCCTGGGGAGCTCCAGTCTTGTTTGTCAAGAAGAAGGACAATACAATGAGAATGTGCATCGATTACCGTGAACTAAAGAGGGCAATGGTAAAGAATAAGTTTCTGCTCCCGATAATCGACGATCTGTTCGATCAACTTTAAGGGGCAGGTTGCTTCTCAAAGATCGATTTGCGTTTGAGATATCACCAAGTGAAGATGAAAGAAGACGACATCCCGGAGACGGGTTTTAGGACACGTTACGGTTATTATGAGTTCTTAGTAATGTTGTTCGGCCTAACTAATGCACCAGTGGTGTTCATGGATTTGATGACTATAGTGTGCTGACTATTTCTTGACAGGTTGGTCATTGTGTTCATCGATGACATACTCGTGTATTCCAGGAGCGAGTTGGAGCATGAACTACAGCTTCGAAAAGTCCTAGAGGTGTTGAGAAAGGAAAAATTGTATGCCAAGTTCTCCAAGTGTGACTGTTGGCTAGATGAGGTTCAATTCTTGGGTCACGTTGTAACTCGGGACGGAGTGAAAGTGGACCCTCTAAAATAGAAGCAATGGTAATTTGGGAACCTCCCAAAAGTCCATTAGAGATTCGAAGCTTCTTGGGTTTGGCGGGTTACTACCGGAGATTCATTCAAGACTTCTCCAAGATTGCCTCTTTATTGACCGCTTTAACTCGGAAGAAGTTGTTTGGGTCGAAGCGCAAGAGAAGGCGTTCTGAACCTTACAGAAGAATTTTTTTGAAGCTCCGATTCTATCTCTACCCGAACGGTCGAAAGACTTCGTGGTGTATAAAGATGCTTCAAAAATGGGTTTAGGGTGCGTTTTGATGCAAAGGGGCAAGGTTATTGCATACGCATCAAGGCAACTCAAGGTTTATAAGAAGAATGATCCTACCCATAACTTGGAGTTGGCAGCGCTAGTGTTTACCTTGAAGCTATGGCGACACTATCTCTACGACACGAATTGTACACTCTATACGGATCACTAGAGTTTGAAATACATCTTTGATCAAAATGAGTTAAACATGAGGCAAAGGCGGTGGCTTGAATTCCTCAAAGATTACGATTGCGAGTTGCTTTACCACCCCGGTAAGGCGAACGTGGTAGCCAACACCTTGAGTCGGAAGGACTATAGCGAATTCATTCTAGCCACCCTTTCAAGAATAGAGTTGGTGTCAAGCCTCATTGAGAGAATTAAGATGTCTCAAGTAGAAGCCTTTTTGGTGGAGAATCTTAACGAGGAAGTTATGACGAAGCAACATTTACTCTTGACAAAAGATAGTCGTAGGGTGAAATTGTTCAACGGTTGTGTGTGGGTACCTAAAGTTGGAGGAAATCGAGAACTTCGTCTTGAAGATGCCCATAAGTCTAAGTATTCCATCCATCCAGGGAGTACAAAGATGTATAGGGACTTGAAACTACATTATTGGTGGCCAGTGACGAAACTTGATGTAGCACGATACGTGGAGCGTTGTGTGACGTACTTGCAAGTGAAGGCTGAGCATCAACGATCGTATGGGAGTCTCCAATCTCTAGAGATTCCCGAGCGGAAGTGGGAACATATTACCATTGACTTCATGACTAAGCTACCTAAAACCTTGCGAGGTGGCGACACCATTTGGGTAATAGTCGATCGGTTGACCAAGAGTGCTCACTTCTTGGTCATACGCGAGACCCTACCGATGGACAAGTTGGCAAAGGTTTACAATGATGAAGTGGTTTCAAGGTATGGGTGACCTTGTCTATTGTGTTGGATCGTGATAGTCGTTTCTTTTTGAGCTTTTGGGATGGCTTGTAGAAAGAGCTTGGTACGCAGATGAAGTTAAGTACGTCTTACCATCCCTAAACCGACAGTCAAAGAAGGAGAACGATCCGAACACTAGAAGACATGCTAAGATCTTGCCTTATCTACTTCGTGGGTAGTTGGGACTCTCAACTACCTTTGGCGTAGTTCGTTAACAATAATAGCTACCACTCAGTATTGGGATGGCACCGTTTGAGGAATTGTACGAGCGGAAGTGCATAACCCTTGTGTCCTGGCTTGAAGAGGGCGAGAAGCAATTCGCCACACCTGAAATTGTGCAAGAAGCGGCCGATAAACTGAAGGGCCTTCGGGAATGTCTGAAGGCGGCTCAAGATCGACAAAAGAGCTATGCCGATAAGAAGAGGCGACCGATGGATTTTCAATTGGGTGACCGTGTGTTGGTTATGGTGTCACCTTGGAAAGGCATTATCCGGTTCTGGAAGCGCAGGAAGTTGAGTCCCCATTTTCTTGGACCATTGACGGTGCTTAAACGTGTGGTTTTTCTAGCCTACCAATTGGAACTCCCACCGGAAATGAGCAGGATCCACAACACTTTCCATATTTGTTATCTCCGAAAATATTTGGCGGCAGAGGAAAGCGTCATTCCAGTCTTGGAGATAAGAGTGGATGAAGGGAATCGTTGTGTGGAGGAACCCGAAGCTAACCTAGAGAGAAAATTCAAGAAACTTCGCCACGAGGAAGTCACTATGGTCAAGATTCAATGGAAACATCATCATGGGGCCAATGTGACGTAGTAAGCCAAGGAGGATATGAAACGGAGGTATCCTCACCTATTCGTATAGTTTGGATTTCGAGGACGAAATCATTCCCAAGTAGGGGAGGATTGTAACACCCGAATTTTGGGTAAGTAAAATATCCCTTTATGTTTATTCTTCGTGTGATTTCTAATTTCTAATTACGCGTCTTTGGTCGAGAAGTAATCGCGCGAGAAAAAAAAGGCAGTTTTTGGAGTCGTGTGGGCTTGGGATGATAGTGCCCAGTGACAGTGCCAAGGTCACTATCTTTGTCTCATAGTCGCGGTGGGAAGATCAACTGCGGTACAAGATGGGTGATAGTGCCTAGCGAGAATGCCAAGGTCACTATTGCCAGGGCATAATCGCGGAAGGGGATTGAGGCCGCGGTACCGTTTGAGCGAGAGTACATCACAAGAGTGCCATTTGTAATTCCCATATTCAAGTTACTAATCATATATCAAACGACTCACATTAAATCATAATTCATATTGTATTTGATTTGTAATGGATTACAATATGATCTCTCAATAGTCACAAGTCTCTCAATGTTACAATATTTTTCTCACTATAAACTGTTTGTGTGTGCGTACTCTAAAGATTACAAAGACCAAAACCTTTTATACCTAGTCAACATAAGTTGACTTTACAACTCAAACTAAACAGACAAAGTCAAACACATTGACTTTACAAGACTAGCAAACTAAACTTTACAACAAAGACCCTTTTTAATCTTGAATTCAACATTTAGTCTTAACAATCTCCCCCTTTGAATTCAGGATTAAAAAAAATTGACACTAATCTTCAGGTCTTCTTTCTCTTGAAAAATCTTCAACTTTGCATCTTTCATTGCTTTGAATCATTCAACTCTTTATCAATTTGAACAAACTTTGATATTTCAACAACTTGAAATCTATCTCCCCCTTTGGTAAAGATATTCTCCTTCACAATTATCTTCAGAAATAACTTTGAAATCTTCAAGCTTTCTCACTTTTCAACTTTCACTTTAACTTGAACTTTCTTTAGAATTTCAATTTTGAGTTCCCTTCCAACATTTTGATAAATAAATGGAAATATGACTTTGAAACACTTGAAATTTCTTCCCTTTTTAACTTTCACATGGCTTTGCTTTCTTCTGAAATTGAACTTTGAATTCTATCCTTCTTTTTGATGAATGATGAGTTATCAGAATCATCAAAACTTTAACAATTTAGCACAGTCTTTTATACAATCTCGCCTTTTAGGATAACATGACAATCTTCTCCAAAATGATAATCAACAATCTCCCCTTGAGAAAATATCTCCATCTTATCGGATATGAGTAACCGTTAATTCATAGAATGTATTCATCCAAATATTTTCGAATTGAGACAAAATAGGAATTGGTAACTCTGAATCAACAAATGACATAGTTAATATGCCTGTAAGTAGCACAGAGCCATTTAGTACAACGGATGTAATGTACAAGGAGCTTTAGTGATGTTCACTCCCAGGTCTTCGAATAACACAAGGTAATTCTATGAAAGTTCTGATAGAAAAACGAATTTTCTATGTGTAAGTGCTTGTGTATGAAAAAATTAAGCATAAGATTGCTTCATCAGGCTCAAAAATATGTAAACCATTGATACAACAACAACATTACATGGACTCAATATGCATGAAATAGGTTCGAAGGTGGGTAGCTTTTCTTCTTTTTCAAATGAAGATCAGATATATTATGTGTTACTTCCGCAGTAAAATTTGAAACATCCTTTTGTTAAGAAAAAGATGAGTAGCTAGTGGGGTTTAATTCAAGAGTTGGCATGGGCTAGTGCCTGTTTCAATGAAGGTCACCAAAGAATGTGAACCAACAGATTATGTGGATACCCGACTCAGAAAAAGATGGTTGTTAAGACTGTTTTTGTAGCAATCATTGTAATTATTACCTTGTGTTTATACTGTGCTTAGATAGCTTTATCAGTTGTATTGGCCAAGGGTATTTAAGTCCCTCGTGGCCTTTGTTCTTTGTAACTTTTGAACTCATTGAATATATCAGATTACTTTGGCGCTCTCATCTTTCACTCTCTACTTTCTCTCTCTAAAATTTAGAGATCTTGGATTTACAATTGGTATCAAAGCTGAACCAAAATTTTCAGAAATGATTTGATCAAAGATTTGAATTGAAATCTGGAGTGTTTGATCGAAAAATTGAGATTTTCTGAAAAACTTTCAAGAACTCATGTTTTTACTGTTCATCCGAATTTTGTTTGAAAAATCGTTTTTGGTGCAAGAAAATGGAATCATTGGATTCGAATTGTGTTTAGGATTGGTTCTTGTTTTGATTACATCTCGTAATTTGAACAAATTCGATGTCAATTTTTTTATTTTCGAAAAATGTATGATCATTCGTCTTGTGAATATGATCATTCGTCTTGTGAATATGAACATGTACATGTTCATAAAGTCAAGAAGAACAAAGCTCATAAAGGTAAACCTGATCATATATACTCAAAAGATCAATTACTCAGGTTTTCAGGTAATAAATTTTATTGTTCTTATTGTGGTACACATTATCATATTCACAAGACGAACGATCATTTCTGGTATGGTTCTTACTCTATAACCCCCACACGAACTGCAACTAACATTTCTGGACCCAAATACCAGTGGGTACAAAAGAAGAAAATTGATTCTGTGTTGCAGGCACCTCATGTTAAGGGGGAGTAAGAGAACAAAGGCTTTTGAACACAACAATTCAAAACCCGGACTTCAAAGTTGAAAGACTATGGCTTCTAAGTACACACCTTAGGACCCGTTCTTCAAAGGAGTTTGACTTCTAAACACAACAGTTTAGGACTCGGACCTCAGCGATCAAAAGACCTTACTCCTGTTTTTGCATCCGATGGATATGATGGTCTACATCCCAAGAGAATTGATCTGATCTCTATCCTGTACTTTTTCACTGATAGATTTTACTGATATGATGGTCTACAACTCAAAAGGGAGTGTCTGATCTCTATCCTGTTTTAACTGACATATTTCAGATGCCTAATTTAAGGGGGAGTAAAGGTGATGACTTCTGATTATTTCAGATCAGAACTCATACTATAAAAATGTTTTAATGCTTTATGTCATTTTATTTTTGACTAAATGATGTGAATAAAGTGGCTTCTGATCACATGGCAGACTAGGACCCGTTTTTCAATGATCAAAGACGGATATTATGCTAATATCCAGGGGGAGCTCAAAATACCTAAATCATTATATCATGATTTGAGGGGGAGCTGAATAGGTAACTATCTTTTGTCCTAGATCTCTGATTGCTTGAAAGAATAACAACTTTCGAACATGAAAAACTGTTTCTTAAATGTTCAAACCACTTCTTATTCTCAAAAGATTTTATGAATTTAGAAGTGTGCTTTTAAATGTTTTTCAAATTTTGAGCTTAATGTTTAACTGACTGTGTGTTTCCAAAGATCAATACTCGTGTATTGTCTTTTCCATGTATTGTAATGTATTCACACACATCGGTTCAGTATTTCATTTGATTTTGTTATTACCATGCCTCATAACGAACCAATTTTTTGATGGTAATACCCCCGTTTGAATTTCAAAGTTGTTAAGCATCATTCATCTTTTCTAACTTTGTGCTTTCATTGCTAAATTGTTTATATTTGTTCATATAAACAAATATCCAATTCTTTGATACGCTTTCCTTTTCATTTGATCTGATTGATACATTGTCAGATTCTCAAAACAATTCTCTTGACTTCATTTCATTCATTCAATATCCTTGTTTTGATAAATCTTCAAAGTTCAAATGCTCAAATTACATTCATATTTTTAAATGAGCATACATTCTGACACTGTTATCTCTTTGTACTTAATTGTTCAGTTAAATTGTTGAGCAACCATGCTTTCTAGGATTTACATAGGATTCGTGTCTGAGCTTAAACAGAACTTCCATGGATTCACGTCAACCAGTGTTTCCTACCCAGGAAGTTATCCTTGAGTGATTGAGAGGTGAGGGGTCAAAATCAAAGTGTGGGGGTGATAACTCATTCGGTTGAGTTTTTCTCATTGTGCGGAGCGGAAAAATGGAAATGAGGGTTTGGTTAGAAGTGAATTTTAAATGATAAAAAGAAAGAGGGTGTGAAAACAGAGTTAAAAGAATATCAGAACTCTGCACCAACCACTTTCTGAGTCGGGCAGCCACATCTTCTGATTGGTTCACATTCTTTGGTGACCATCATTGAAAAAGACAGTGAGCCCATGCCAACTCTTGCTATTATCCCACCAACCACTCATTTCTTTCTTAACAAAGAAATGTTTCATTTTCTTTGGGGATGCAGCATATATGCTATCTAATCTTCACTCCGAAGATTTAGATATTGAAAAAGAAGGAAAGTTGCCCCACCTTCTCTCTCTACTTTCTCTCTCTAAGATTTAGAGATCTTGGATTTACAATGGTGCAGAGTGTTAGCTCCAATTCTGAAGTATAAAAGTATTGAAAATATTCTAAGTCCTATTTCAGAGGACTTCCAAATAGACTTAAGAGGATAAGCCTGCCTCTGAAGTCCATTTCAGATATAGAGAATCAGTATAAGAACATCATAGATGGCTTCATCAAAGGTTCCTACATCAGATCTCTAAAGACATCCTCTCTAAAGAATATACTGATGATTTGTACAAGTATTGATAGAAGAACAAATAACATGTCACATAGTGATAAGATTTACTTTTTAGAGTAGTTTACTGTTCAAGCATGTCTTGAGTTTACCTTTTAGGTAAAACACTGTTCAAGCAAGCTTTTTATGTCAGGATAGTACAATGTTCACTTTATGATCCTATAAATAGGACCATCACCCCATTGATAGAAGTGTTCTTTTTTTTATATCTTGTATTTAAACTATCTTTAATATACTGAAAAGTTTTCCAAGAAGATCTTGTACGATTTATCCATCTTTTTCGTGTTCTTATTAATCTACCTGATTTATCCAGTGAATATTAAGCTTGTTCTTATATTTACCTTATTGGATATCTTCTTATTAACTGTGACTTGAATCTACTTTGATATTAAACTGTATTGCTTCCGCTGTCATTGTTAAGTCTGATTTTATAGTAGTCATTGTATTTATAGGCTTGGTCTTATATAGTGTATAGCGTCTTACACTGTGTTGAATCTGACCAGGGTATTTAAGTCCCTTTGGTCTTTTTTTCCTTGTAACACACTTCACGCCACATTCAATACACAGATACTTTGCGCTTACATTGCTCTCTCTCTACTTTCTCTCTCTAGGATTTAGTGATCTTGGATTCACAATTGGTATCAGAGTCGATCTGAATCTTGAGAGAATTGAGAGAATTGAATTTCGTTTCTGAATTTGTGGATTAAAGCAGATAATTTGATCGATTTTCTTGAATTTTTCAAGAAAATCTCGTTTTCTTGCTTTTTCATCAAATTTGGATGTGTTTTTGATCGAATTATTGTGAAAATTGGTTTGTTGGATTCGTTTTTGATTGAAAAATCTTTTTGATTCACATCAATTTTCAAGAAAAACATGTTTTGATTGGTAATTTTGAAATTTTTCGTTTTCTGGAAAACTCACTTTTGACATTCTGTGCCATTCAGGAAATCTTGTTTTTGTGGTTTTTAATCGAAATGTTTGATTGAAAAGTGTTGAAAAGTTGTTTTCGAACATGTTTGTATAAGAATTTTTCATCAAATTCTGTTTTGAAATCGTCTTTTTCGCAGTTTTCTTGATTTTCCTTCGTCTTGCGCTAGATCTGAACCTTGCACTAGTTCATAGTGGTTTGCGCGAGTTCATCGTTTAGTTTGCACAATCTTCCTAATTTTGTCTCTGTGTTATAGGTTTTCATCTGCTTCAGAATTCAGTTCTTCACGCAAAGTGCAATTTGCGTTTCTCGTGTATCACGCAAAGAGAACTTTGCGTCTCCCTTGCATCACGCGAAGTTCAGTTCGCGTCTCTTCCATCTCACGCAAATCCAGCTTTGCGTTACCTCTTCATCGCACAAGTTAAAATTTGCGTCTTCAGTATCTCACGCAAATCCAAGTTTTCGTTACTTTTGGCTCAAGAGAATCTCAGTTTGCGCCACAGCTTGTTCACGCAAACCTCTATTTGCGTCTTGCACTTCTCATGCAAAGCCTCGTTTGCGTCTCTCATTGTTCACGAGAAGCTCAGTTTGCGTCTTCTGCTTCTCAAGCAAAGATCAAGTTTGCGCCAGCTCTCAGTCAGACTTAGAATTCTTCTGATTTTCTGAAACATGGATTCTGACAAGTTTGCTTATCAAGCTCAGTTTTACAAAAGTGATCTTATGATGTCTTTGGGTACAGAAAATCGTCCACCGGTGCTGATTGATGAAAATGAGTTTACACAGTGGCAAGATCGGTTCCTGAACTTCATTGAACGTCAAAAGAATGGAAATGACATGATGATCATTCTATCTGAAGGACCGTTTGAAAAACCTAAGTTAGCTTCTGGATTATATAAGACTACTAAAGAATACATAAATGATGAGTTGTCGGCATATCAAGCTGATCGTGATATAAAAGCAAATCTGATGCTAGCCTTGCCAAACTCTATCTACAACAGGATTGACTGTTTCAAAACTCATCCTAATCTTATGTGGCAACAGCTTGAGAAGATTATGCTTGGTTTCTCAGTTGCAACTCAACTCCGACATACTCATTATATGAATAACTTTGAAGAATTCAAAGCCAAGGATGGGGAGCCACTGAAAACTGTGTATGACAGATTTTGTGTCGTGATCAATGATCTTAGGAAGATTAAAGTAGAAAAGACTGATCTTGAGACAAATCTGAAATTCCTCAACGCACTTCAACCAGAGTGGAACAAATCTTGCCACAGACTGAGGAATGATGTCAGAATATCTACAATGCAGATCCAAGAGATGTTTGAGATCTTACTTACTGATGAGTGCATTATATCTGAGAAGAAGACCAAACTGGATAAAAAGAACAAGAAATCAGTAGATCTGGTCTCTCTTCTAACGAGCCATCTGGCTAATCAAGCATTGTCTGATAATGCTTACGACGGGTCAACTGATGACGATGGTGAGGCACTGCAGAAAGCAATGATTCTTATCTCTTAGCATTATCAGAAAAAGTTCTAACCAAAGTCGGGTTCCAACTCTTCTCGCTTCACTTCCGGTTCTAAAGTCAAAGTGCCCGAGCCAAAGACTGCTGCTTGCTATAAATGTGGAAAGCCGGGTCATTTTTCAAAAGAGTGTCGAGTGAAGAAAGTTAAGGACTCGGTTTATTATCGGAAGAAACTAGAACTGGCTGAAAAGAGAGAGAATGGAACTGCTCTTCTTGCTGAAGAAGAATTCTGGTTGGATCATTCTGACGATAAAGTTGCAAATGTCGAGATCGCTCAGATGTGCTTGGTTGGAGATGATCAGTCAGATGTTTCTGATACTGATGAAGATGAGGTATATTCAGAATTTGATTACAATTTCATATCTTCTCAGATGAAATTCATGATAAATGCCATACATGATTTACGCTCTAAGTTAATATCTGAAAAGAATTTAAATTCTGAAAAGTCAGATTTGATAGACAAATTGAAAATTTCTTTGAAAGATGAAAAATCTATTTTAGAAAATACTAAAGAAATCTTTCAAAATGATGATTTGGAAAATTCAAATAAGATTTATCTTGAATCTTTGACTGCTATGACTACTTTAAAAGATGAATTTTTGGATAAAATAAATAAGTTAGAAGAAAATTTATATCGAAGGAACCAATCTGAACAAACAATTTTTATGAATAAACCAAGGAGTGATGAAGCTTTAAAAGAAAAATGGGGACTTGGTTTTAAAAATCCACATTGTTTAAACAATGCGATTGAAAAATCCCCTACTTTATACAAATATGATTATCTAACACTTGCTCAATATGCTCCTCAATTTAAAATTGATTGGATGAATGAGAATCAAGTATTAGAAATCGAAAATGAGAAAAGGACAAATAACAAGAAAAAGAAAATTCCTTTTGTTTACACGAGCGAAAATGCAAAATATTTTCCTGAAAAATCAAGGAGAGGAAGAAGAGTTTTAAATGATATATCTCCTATCAAATCTTCAATGTCTGATGATTTTGTTGATCCTTATGCTCCTAATTCTGATAAGGAAACTATTTCTCCAATCATTTATTTTTCTAAGAAATATACTCCTCTGTTAATATTAGAAAGCAAAATCATCAATCTTGAAGATAAGATAGAAGATCAAAATATTTTAAAGGAAATTGAATCTGATATTATTCTTTCTTTCATGACGTCTAGTCTTGAAGAAATATATTTTCTCAAAAACCAGATTCTATTTCTAGCCTTTCTTCTACTTTTCAAGTAAACAAAAGTGAAGTTTCTAACTCTGATATCTTTTCTCAAAATAATTCTGACTCCGAGGTAAATTCAGATTTATTAGTTGATCAGATTGGTTGCTTAGGTAAAACTATTTCTTCTGATTTACATATTAATTCGGAAATTCTTGATGAATCTTTTACGCTAAATGATCAGTATTATAAACCTAAGCGTAAAAGAAGAAGGTCAAAGAAGTCGAAGAAACAAGATACAGTTATTTCTGACAGTTCTAATTCGTCTGATTCAATTCTTTCAGATAGGACTTTGAGCAAGTCATCGAAGCAGATTTCGAGAGCGAAGCAGATATCTGATGAACCTACTTTTGATGGGGATAAATGTGTAGACAAACTTTATAAAAGTGATTCATTTGCTACTTGTAATAAAATTTCAAAATATTCTATAAAGCAAATGATTCGAATTTCAAAACATGTCTCATGTTCTTCCTCAGATTCTAGTTCTGATGATTATGCTTTCTCTTTTGATGTTTATGATTATTTGTCTGATCATATTTCTTGTGCATATAATTCTGATAATATTTCTCGTGCTTTTAATGTTAAATCTTATAAGTATTTCCCCATACGAACTGCAACTAACTTCCACAGGCCCAAATTCAAGTGGGTACCCAAATCTCAATCTGATTCTAAGTTGCAAGCATCTCTTGTCAAGGGGAGTAAGAGAAGTTTGGCTTCTGAGTAATTCAGCTCAGAACCCGTACTTCAACGACTTCGACTTCTAGACAAGTCAGTCTAGGGCTCGTTCTTCACTGTAGTTAAGCTTCTGACTAATGAGAAACTGTGAGTACAACTACTTTATTTCCGCTGCATTTATCTCTGATATTGATGTATTTCTAGTTTTTTTCTCAAATTTTTTTTTTATAATCTGAGCTTTTCATTCAAATCTTGATTTTGTTCAACCCAAAATATTTCATTTGAGACTCAATTTAAAAAAAGGGTTTAAATCTTTACAAATTTTATTCTATAAAGTAAAAGTTTTACAAGTTTTCTTTCTATTGAATAAAATGTGTGTTTAGGATAAATTTTCAAGTTGCTTTGTTTATATTAAAGTTTTATATGTTCAAATTTCAAGTCTAACAAATTTCAAAAAGTCAGCACCATGTTTGTAGCTTTTGTATTTTGCTTTAAAGTTGTGTGATTCGGAATATTTTATAGTCTACAATGCTTAGAAAACCTAAAAAGTCAGAATTTTGGATTTTAATGAAAATATGGGCTAAGCACTTAGATGTAAAACCTTGTGATTGAGATGATTATTAAATTCTTATAAATCAGAAATCTCTAAGTTTAAAAGTTTGTACCTGTGACCTTTCTGGTTTGGGAAAGTAAGTTCTGTGGGATGCTTGTCATCTGATCCCTTAAGGTCAATTGGTCTGGGAGTGATCGAACCCAAATCCTTCTATAGAACCAGATCGAAAGTCATGTTCTACTGGTATGAATGGGTTTAGGATGTGTCGATGTAGCCTTTTTGATCCGAGAAAGTAAGTTCCAAGGGGTGCTTGACATCTAGTCCCCTAAGACCATCTGGTGTGGGAGCGGCTGACCCAAATCCTGCAATAGGGTCAGATAGAAAGTTACGTTTACGGCATGTTCTTTACTTACTGAACTTTTTGATTAAAAGATTCCAAATGTGCACAAGATTAAAAGATGCCAAAGAGCACACTCGTGTCAAGATGCCAATGAGCACAATGCTAAAAGATGTCAATGAGCACACATCTCATGATACTTGGTGATATTTCTGAGTCGCGATAAACCTGTAAATTTGTGAAAGTCTTAATTCTTGATGGCTTAGTGTGATTATTTGCAAAGTTCTCTATTATATATTTAGAATTGCATTTTCTTGAAGCTAATCACTAAATAGATTGATGTAAGTTTTTGAAACTGAACATGTTTTAACTTGATATGCAATTAAACTTGTTTCTGTATCCAACAACATATATTTAATTTCAACTGATTGATAAATCTGTGATATTTTACTAAGTAGAATTTTATTTGTTTAGTGTTTAAATTTTTATATGTATAGTTGTTTTAATTTTCATATTCAGTATATTCTTTTTTACTTTGTTGTTTACCTTCTTGTGTTATCATATATCATTACAAATGGGTTTGAGCATTATTCAAGGGGGAGTGAATAGGGAGATTATTCTGAATGATCATATCTGTTTTTGAGGGGGAGTATCTGATTCTCTATATGAATGCTAACTTGAATTGTCAAATTTAGTGCATTTGTGTAGGGGGAGTCAACGGGCTTAACAAGTAAAATTTCTCAGACTCCAAGTCAGATTTGCGCCAACAGTTGGTAGCGTAAACCTCCATTTGCGCCACCTTCGTGTAACGCAAATCTCAATTTGCGCCACCTTAGTGTAACGCAAACCTTACTTTGCGCCACAAATGGTTAGCGCAAAACTCTCCTATTTTCTTCATTTCTTTGATTTTGCAGATCTTAAGTTGTCTTGTCTCCAACATATGCATGACCAAGTTGATCCAGATCATCAACGTCATGAGGGGGAGAAGTTAAAAGAAGATAAGGAGATGATAAAGAGACAAAGATCTCAAATTTTAAAATGTTGATCAAGATTCGCTCAAGATTCAAAATTTCTTCAACTTTACTTGCCATTTGTTGTTCAAGCTCCGATCTTCACAGCTGCTTCAAGTTTATTTGAAAGAGGTGAATCGTTTAATGCACAAGTTGATGAACCGACTGTTCTTTCAAGTTTATTTCAAACCGGTCCAGTCTTGTCAAGGCAGTAAAGGGAATAGAGCTTAAAAGATGATGAGAAGAAATTTCTTTAAAAGTCAAAATGCTTTGCAAAGTCGCTTAGTTGGTCCATGCTGATTTAGAAGATGGATTTTGAAGACCACAGTGCCAATGATTACTAAGGGGGAGATTGTTAAGTCTGATTTTATAGTAATCATTGTATTTATAGGCTTAGTCTTATATAGTGTATAGTGTCTTACACTGTGTTGTATCTGACCAGGGTATTTAAGTCCCTTTGGTCTTTTTTCCTTGTAAAACAATTCACGCCACATTCAATACACAGATACTTTGCGCTTACATTGCTCTCTCTCTCTACTTTCTCTCTCTAGGATTTAGTGATCTTGGACTCACAGTCATTATTATTATTGTTTATATCATTGTAAAATACTAAATCTGGGATCCAACAATTGGTATCACAACCTTCTTTGGTTTTAAAACAAACAAGATCATATCTGCATACTCGGATAGATTTATGTCTTTGTGATTCAAGATCTTTATAAATCTGTGCATGTTCATATAAACTCTTGTTTAAGAAATTCATATGCTCCAGGTTTGAAAGACACTCACAGTACTGCACATTTTGTTGAAAGCTTCTCAAATTTCATATATTTCAAAAGTTTCATCCTTTTTCAAAATGGCAAGTTCAAGTATAAGTGCCATTTATACAGTTGGCTCATTAACAAAACCTCCTAAACTTCTTAGGGATGAATATCACCAATGGAAAATAAGGATGGTAAATATTTTGGAAGGTATGGGCAGGGATCTTTTAAGATCAGTAACTGATGGACCTCACCAACCAATGGTGTTGGTACAAAGAGTTCCTGCAACAGCAGATACTGCTGAAATACCTGCATATTATGAAAAGAAAACTTCAAAGTTCACTGAAAAAGAAACCAAAATGATGGAAAATGACTCCAAAGCTGTTACATTATTGATAATGGCCATTCCCAATGATATCTTCCAAATACTTGATTCTTGTGTAACTGCTAAAGAGATTTGGGATCAGTTGTTAAACCAAATTGAAGGTGGCCTAGAAACTCAAAAATACAGGAGAACTCAATGCATTAATGAGTACCATGACTTTCATGCACTACGTGAAGAAACCTTGCACCAAACTTATTCCAGACTCAACATTCTCATTAATAAATGCAAAAAGTTTGGAGTTATGAGGACAAAAGAGGAATATAATGTTCTTTTCCTTAAAATCTTAAATGAAGAATGGTCACAACTATCCATGTTTATTCAAGCCAATCAAAATCTTGAATCTTGATCATTAACTGACATTTATGGCACCCTAGTTGCCTAGGAAAAAGAAGTTGTTAAATAAAAGTCAAAAACCTCTTTAGGTGGACCACTTACCCTCATTTCAAAACAAAAAGGTGGTTCAAAAGAAAGTCATGATGAAGAATCAAAGAACTCAAAAGAAAATTCATTAAGAAAAGAGTCAAAAAGAAAATCCAAAGAGGCCATGATAGCTGAAGAAGATGATCATTCAGACTCGGACTCAGATGAAGACATAAATGCTTTTGCCAAATCTCTTACTTTGATTACTCATCAATTCAACAAGAAATTTGGTAATAAAGTATTTTATGGAAGAAGAGATGATGAAGAAAGGAGAGGAAATCCAGAAAGAAGATTTCAAAAAGTTGAATATCAACAAGAACCCATATCTACTCTGCACAGTGATCAAAAGGATGTTCATTACAACAATCTTGAAGTTGTTCAACAAACAAGAACTCATCAACCATTTCAACCAAAGTATCCTCAACCTAAGAGATACTTTCAACCTCAACCTCAGAAGTCAGAGACAGTTACTACTCTTCCACCAAACCAAAATGATGGGAGATGCTTTAGATGTGGAAAACCAGGTCATTTTTCTACAAACTGCAGAGGTAGACTGATCAAGGATCAAGAGTACTACAAAAACAAGTACAAATACAATGTCAGAGAAAGAGTAATTGTTGCAGAGATGGAAGACTGTTTGTAAGACTCAACAAGTATTGGAGAGGAAGAGCCTACCAACCTCTGTGGTATGGTTATTACAGATGGTGATCAGACTAATGAATCATTAGAGGACCTCTCTGAAAAGGTAAATTCTCTATCTATTTCTGAAAGTGAACTTGAAATGGACGTTCTTAAATTAACAGATGAATTTCAGACCTTAAAGCAAAAACTCATTGAAGAAAAAGAAAAGAGAAAACAAATAACAAAAGACAAACTTTTACAAGAGAGAAAAAAGATCTTCTGGAATTAGAAAACAAGGAAACTTTTAATGAAAAATATGAGCTTGAAAAATCTCAGAAATTGAAAGAAAATTCCTTCTCTAAAAAATTTAAAGAGCTTGAAAGGGTCTTAAAGGAAAAAGATGAGGAAGTAAAGAAATCTGAGTATGAAACTATCTATTTTGTTGCCTTAACTAATTTCTGTCAAAAGGAAAGAGAAATCTTACATCAATCTCTAGAAAAAAATGAACTTCAGATCAAGAGTTATCAAGATGCACAAGATGTGCACATTAAAATCAATTCTCAGATGGATACTCAAGGTATGGGATTCAATAAATTAGATCCATTTAGTAGATTGAAGAAAACTTCACTTTCTTCCACTTTCTGTGTAGGAAAGGTCCAGAGGCCTAACTTTCCATCTCTGGATAATTCTAACATTTTCAAAAGGTTAAGAACCTCAGAGAAACTTTAGAGGTTAATTTTACAAAACCTCCGAGTAATGATCCCAAAGAGATTTTCAGATTTTACTCATTCGTCACTAAAGAACAAGTGGTCTCTGAAGCAAGTACCTCTGAAATAAAAACTCAGAGTTCACTTGATCCAGAAGATCCTCTGTACTCTCCTAAAACAGATGAATGCTTCAGAACTACTTTTGAAGATGACATTAGAAGGATTTATAAAGAAAATGTCATATCTTATTTTATCAAAGAGTCCTACAAGAAAAAGAAAAAGCTTTAGAGGTAGTCATCTCTGAGAAGGTTAAAAGAGACTTTCCTGATTCTGATTCGGAATCTGACACAGAGGTACATGAACAAATTTTCTATACACCAGAGAAGGTAATTCATAAAATAAAACAGACTGTTGGTTCTGGAATTTTGAACATTCCTATTTCTATTTCAAAAGAAAAACCCAGAATTCCAATATGTCCTGATTTTATAGACATGTGTCTACAAGCAAAAACCTCTCTAGAGTTAGAGAACGAGTTAAAGGAAAAGGCTAAAAATAAAACTAACACTTCTCAATTCTACACCTATAAACCTATCAAATTTACTCCAGAACAAAAAGGCAAATGGAAAGAAATTAACCATTTTGATCCTGTTTGTGCAGTGAGCAAGAAAGAAAAGAAGATGTTTTTGGCCAAGAAAAAGCAAGTTGAAAAGAAGGCCATTTCTCAAGCCAAAAAGAAAGAAATAGTTAGGAATACTTATAATATTCCTAGTGCTAGTTCTAAGAAAGTTGAAAAGAAACATGTACCCAATGTTTTGAATGAAATCAAAAGCTTTGCTCCTACTTCATCTTGCTCTGTTAATTGCAATTGCATTCATCTCATGATTAAGCTGAAAAATCATTTAAGAGGTTCTCATTGCTTTCTGAATCAATCTCTGACCAAGACTTCAGTGACAAAGCTTCAGAAGCAAGAAAAAAAACCATTCTTGCAAAGCATCAAAAGATGGAATGCCAAATATTGATAAAAATCCTCCAAAGCCTAACAAGAAAGGACCCACAATGAAATGGGTACCTAAAACTCTCTAATCTGTCTTGCAGAAACAGTATATGACTATATGGTACCAAGATTATGGATGTTCATGGCATATGACTAGAGATAAGAAGTTGTTATCCTCTTTTATAGCAAAATCTGGGGGAGCAGTAACTTTTGGGGATAATATGCATGGATAGATTAAAGGTTATGGTGAGTTGACAAGAGGTAATGTATCTGTTTCCAAAGTTGCTTATGTTGATGGACTCAAGCACAACTTAATCAGCATAAGTCAACTTTGTGACCATGGCTTTGATGTGAAATTTCAAGAAAAAATTTGTTCACTTCTTAACTTAAAAATTGGTCAAGAAATGCTTAGAGCAGACAGAAAAGGTAACTTGTATAGAATGAACATTACCAAGAAAATAGACACTGGTTCAGAGAAGCTCTGTCTGGTATCTCTGAACAATGAAGATGCCTGGCTCTGGCATAACTAGTTCTCTCATTTGAACTTTTCATCACTTGATAAGTTGGTCAAACTTAATCTGGTAAAGGGATTACCATCTCTAAAGTTCAATAAAGATCATCTTTGTTCCGCATGTGAGATGGGAAAAATGAAAAGATCTTCCCACAAGACCAGCAGTAATAACAATTGTCCTAAACCTCTACATATGCTTCATGTGGACCTCTGTGTTCCTATCTCTGTGCAGAGTCTGTCAGGTAAAAAGTATATTCTTGTTTTAATTGATGAATACTCAAGATATACTTGGATAGAATTCATGTTGGTTCCTAAGGTTCTTAACAAGTTTGTAGAAGGGGGGGGGTTGAATAGAAACACAGAATTTAAGATTTAATAAATTATTTATTGATAAATTAAACACAATTTACAAGTCTGTTGAGGAATAAGATTAAGTAAGACTCAATCTAAACAAACTTAAGAAAACACTAAGATGGTTGCACAAGAATTTCAGAGAATGGGGGATTACGAATATAGAAAATAAAGGTTTCTATTTGGGGTTCAAGGATTGAGCACACCCTCAGATGGAGGGGTAAACTTCCTATTTATACCCTATGCATTAAATGCATGGCAGGGCACTTTACACGTGGCGTTCATTGATTAGCTTTGGAAGTCTGACATTGGGAGACATGCTTTCGGCCGGATCATGAATAGTGTAGTTGACAGAGTTGTTGTACGAATTATGGCAGAGGCATGTCCTGTCTGACACATCGTACTGAGTTGTTCAAGGTAAGACAAATAGAAACTTGAGGTATAAGCTTTGTGACCATTCAATCGCTGAATATCTCTTTCTGCAGATATATCAAGAGTTCAGCGATCGCTGAAGCTTTACTCAAGTTCCTTCGCGTATAAGTAGAGTTGTCTTTGCTTCACTGATATCCGCATCAGATCACTAGTAGACTTCCCTTTGTTCAGCAGCTTCGTCTTCGATTCAGCTATGAACATCTGTTGACGCGAGACTTGTCTTCGGGGATTACGTTACTGTTTACATCAGAAACTATCAGCGATACTGAACAGAATCAGTTTGATCATTGATAATGAAACACTAATACATACTAAATGTTTATAAGAAGACTATCAGCGATAACTGAACAGACTCAGTCTGATTGCTGATGGTGAAACACTAATACATATTAAACGTAATTTTCACTAAGTATAGGAAAGGGTCGTTATCAAATCAGTGAGAGAGTTTGTATCAACAATCTCCCCCTATTTGATAATGACAAAGTAACTGAAGAAAATTACTTTATAATTCAAAATGATGGAATAATCAGGACTCATAACATACATGTCCCAATTACTACTTGAGGGATCTTTTACAGTACTGATAGAGTTAAGTACTTCACTGAAATTTTCATTAATCCAAGAAAAGAATTACAAGATGAAAATTACATGTACAAGTGATGTACTAACTACTGTAAGTTTAAACTAATAGATTACAAGAAAGAAAACTAATCTATTAGCTATCTAAAGAGGGTTTAGGAGGATTGATCAAATACTCAGGTATTTCTTCTCCTTTTTGCCTTCGCTCTAATTATTCTTTGCAGATGATCGCTATGATTGGTTCAGCAGCAGGAGAGAGAGTACACCATAGGCACATGAGATCCTTGAGAAGAGCAAGGGGACAGATAGGGATTTCAGAGACTCTTTGAAATCTTAGTTGTTCCTCGTCATCTCTGAAGAAGATTCCAAAAGGTTCTTCAAGAACTTATCCCGCAACATATGGTCCACCAGGAGGCAAACATAGATCCAAAACTGAAAGATCAGGAGGAGGACCGAACAAAGCTTCTCTTGAAAATTTGATGGAGGTTTCATTCCTGATCACCGCGACATTTTCAGAGGAGGAGGAGACAGGATTTCTTCTGATCTTATTTGACTTAGAAGGAAGAGCAGACGACACCTTTAAAATTGCAGCGACTCTGTTGATGAGAGCATCATTTATCCCTTCAACATAGCCTCTGTAGATTGACTTTGATTTCT
This sequence comes from Arctium minus, assembly GCA_954870635.1. Classification (NCBI taxonomy): domain Eukaryota; kingdom Viridiplantae; phylum Streptophyta; class Magnoliopsida; order Asterales; family Asteraceae; genus Arctium; species Arctium minus. Next base: position 111,603,757 of record OX941080.1, on the reverse strand, counting down.
TCAATGCGTCTTTGAATTCAAGCCATTCCATATAGCCGAGGCTTTCCAACCTTGAAACAAACATTGCCTTGCAACTTCCATCCTCTCTGGTAATCTCTATAGTGACAGAAACTTTGTCCTTCTTCTTTCTTCCAGAGATAGCTACAGCTACGATCTTCATTGGGTCAGAGCGATAGTCAATTTTGTGCTTGCACCAATCGACTCTATTATCGCTGACCGCTTTTTCTTTGGAGCGTTCCTCTTCAATCTCTTTCAAAAGAGCTGCCTGGACTTCCACTGGTTTACTTTTCAGCTTCTTGTCTTTGACTTGAGAGGACTGAATTTTGAGAGCCAGAGAGGCATCTCTTTGACGGAACTCTAGATCCGTTGATTGAGAGGGGATCTTTCGACGTTGATTCTCCAGATGAGAGATCATCTCTGTTCTTTTCTTCATATATTCCTCTGACCAGTGAGATGGTCTAGAGGGCCTTCCATGATGTTTCAGGGACTCTTCTTCTTCTTCTTCCTCTTCATCAATCTCTCTTACACAGATTGGGATTGGTTGGTCATCAGCTTCAGCAGCTGGGATTATTTGGAGCTCTTTACCCTTAAGCAGGGGAGAGAACTGTCTGGTCAGAAAATGAAAAAGGTTAGTTTATTTTTATGGAAGAAGAGAGATAAAGGCTAGAAAGAAACAGGGGTGGTATTTTTATAGAAGGATAAGGGAACGAGGGAAAGGCATACCTGAGAAGGATTCTCCTCAGATAGTGAAGTCTTCTTCAGGTTTCCCTCAGCAGTAGCACCTTTGCTTTGGGAAGGGGTTCCTGAAGAAGTTCCATGGCTCCCCCTGCTTTGATAACTTCTTTCGAAGCTATCGTTGATGAAATGACGACTGAAGAACACCATAGCGATGGATCATCTTGATCGTCATCATCATCATCTTGATGAGGTTCTTCCTCTTGATCTTCAAGATCAAGGGCTTCATCTTCATCGTCCTCTTCTTCTTCATCATCGATTAAATCTTCGAGAGAAGGAGGGGCTTTTTCAGCAGCTATCTCCCCCTCAATCTGAGAGGGAGTTTCCTTCTGTTAGACCTCAGCAGCGACTTCAAACTCCGTATTTTCTTCAGCTGCCTTCTCCCCCTCTTTGTCATTATCATTGAGGGAGAGATCTTTGGAAGGAGATGAAGCTTTTGCAGCGGCCAACACCTGAACTTCAGCCTCCAAACAGTCCAGACGGCCTTCAAACGCAGGAAGATCTGACGTAGCCTGATGAATGAACTCCACGGCAATGTTCAGCGAAGTACGATCGTTCTCTGTGAATGAGGGAGTAGGAGTCAGAGCTGGTGCCTTCAGGTGAGTCAGGATTTGCTGAAGAAGAACTTCACAGGAATCAACCTTTATAGCCAGGGCTACAAACTGTTGCTGTGAGTCTTCCCTGATTTTGACAATCGCTTCTTGGAGAGTAGCGATTTGAGAAACGTCAGCTTTGGAGGCGCAGCTGGCTGTCAGTGTCTTCAGTGCTTCACCAGCTGATTGAACAACATTGGTGGTGTTGTTGAGAGAGGCAATCAGAGATTCCACCTTTGCACTCAAACTGTTGACATTGGTGTCAACAGTCGCCAAACTAGGACCTGAAATATAAGTTAGTTTTTGAGAAACAGGCTTATATGGTGAGTTGGTAGAAGTGTTTAAGGTTATAGGGATACCTGAATTATCAAACATTTTGTAGAATTGTAACGATTCCTCAAAAGATTGATGTTCAGGTCCTATGGGTCCAAACTGTGGTTGAGTAGAAATAGACGGAGGGTTAGAGATCAAAGAAATACAGGACTAGAGATGGGGATAGAAGATGTAGGGATAGGGGTAGTTACCTTAAGCTGTTGTTGAACTGGGATCGTAGGTTGCGTCACTGTTGTTGTGACAGCGACCGAGATCGCTGGCACGGTTGAAGTGGATATCGCTGAGGATGTGGAGGAGAGACCCACGAATGCATCCAAGGAAGTTTGTTGATAAACATCCTTAGGTATAGAGCTAGAGGTAGCTTTCTCCTTGGTCACCTTGGCCTTCTTCGAAGGACCAAAGGAGCCAGTTGATGGTCGTTTGGAAGAGGTAGCGGCAGGGATAGCAGAAGAAGGAACCTTCTGCATGGCCGCTGAAGACGAAGAAGTGAGGAGAGAGAGTCGTGAGTGAAGTTCAGATATACCTAACTCGTTGGGGAGCGTCTTGACCTCCAGGGAGCGCTGACCCACTTTTGGAAAAAATGCATCCGAGTTAGTGGGGTAAGTAGCAGGGTAGAAGAACTTCAGGTACACGCAGATGTAGTGTACGTAGGGGACCTTGGGATCCCTCTCGGTCTTCTCTATCTTTGACTTTAGATCATCAAAGATAGCTGTTGCGTAGTCGAACTTTCTTCCAGCGATCACTGAGTAAGCCATCTGGACTTTAATCTTGCTGGCTTGGTCCAGTGACCCACTCTTCCCACTCATACACTGAATGAAGTGTGAGAATATGTAGTTAAGCTGAGACGGCATCAGTGCCTTCTTCACAAGAGTCAGCTTCTTGTTTGGAATCGTCGTCCTTGGATTGGGTTCCCAAGAGTATTCCATTGCATCCAGGAATTGGATGAGTTCAGCATCAGTTGGCAAGGCATCGAATCCATTCCTGGGTTTGTCAGGATAACGCAGAGCTTTCCTCAGACTTAAGGCAGTCATTATCCCTGATCCAAGTTCAGTGCTGAAGGAGATAGCAGGAACCTGTTCATCCTTTTTGTTAGTGATAGAGGTTTCTTCAGCGGTAAACCAGAATTGTTGGAGTAGAGCTTTGGAAGGAGTGGGATCCACAGTGATAGCGTAAGCAATGCAGGATTGCTTTAGAAACTTTGCGGCTTCTTTCAGATGTGGGTATTGGACACCATCAAAGTCAAGGCGAGCAAGATGATTGTTTTTGGGAAGCTCCGAGTCAGAGATGGCGAACTTGACGTACTTAGAGGCGACAAGTGCAGATTGAGACATTATGAGAGGAAACAGATAGAAGAATAGAAGAAAGGTTTTAGTCTAAAAAATAAAGAAGATTTGTCCAGTTTCTATTTTAGGAAAGAAACATAGACAAATCAACATATTTGAAGATTAAAAAGGTGTTCTTAATATAAGATATAAGAACAAGAAGAAAAACCAAAGAATTTGAATGAATAAGAATCAAAATAAAATGGTTTTTAAAGAATAAAATCAAAAATGAAAATGATTTTATGTGATAAGAATCTTATAAACCCATAATGGCAGTCCATAAATGGAGTTTTATGTAAAAAGATTTAAGATAAGAATAAGAAAAAGATCAAGAATAACCTGTTGATCTTTGAAGAGGATGATGCAAATGCTTGAGAATGCTAGAATGCTTGAGAGAGAATGCTTGCTTAGAAAGTATTTCCAGAAAGCGTAAAATGAGAAGAATGGAAAAACATTCCTTTTATACGTGAGAGAGAGAGAGAGATGTGAGAGGCGGGAAAACAAATGTTCATCATGACATGGACACGTCCCACGAAGTTGATTGGATGGAAGGGCAACGGACGAACGTGTCAGAAAAAAGGCATGTCGTGGATTATCGGATCAAATGACGTCATAGAAAAGAGAGACTGTTCATTTGTCCATTTTGAAATTATCGCTGAAGAAAAGTCAGTGATAGATTTTCTTTTTGAAAGTATCCCTGATGAGAAAGTTAGGATGAGTTTTCTTTTTAAGGATCACTGACTAGAAATATCAGTGATAAATTTATTTTTTAAAAAGCTTTTAATCATTTGAAGAAAGTTCAGTGATTAAGGTTTATATTTTGAAAAACATCTTAACTGAATGAAGATTTAGTTGTAGGGATGGAGAGAACATACCTGAGAGTCAGAATGTTAATCAGAAAAAAATTGATAAAAGGGGAACTTATGATTACTGACACAATGCATGAACGCTGAAGAATTATTCTTCGAGATTCAGCATTCCAAGCTCACTGATAAGAAAGTTGAACCTTGTCTCATCGAGAGGTTTGGTGAATAAATCAGCAAGCTGAAAGTCAGTAGGGATAAAATGAAGTTCAATATCACCGTTCATCACATGATCTCTGATAAAGTGATATCTTATCTCTATGCGCTTTGTCTTTGAATGTAGCACTGGATTATTTGCTATAGCGATAGCACTAGTGCTGTCGCAATAGATTGGAATCTTTGATAGTTGTAGGTCATAGTCTAATAGTTGATTTCTCATCCATAAGATCTGAGAAAACAGCTTCCAGTGGCTACGTATTCAACTTCAACTGTGGAAGTGGACACTGAATTTTGCTTTTTGCTTGTCCAACTTACCACCTTTCCTCCTAGGAGTTGACATCCACCAGTGGTACTCTTTCTGTCATGTTTACAACCTGCAAAATCACTATCAGAATAACCAATGAGATCGAACCCTGAGTCTTTAGGATACCAAAGACCGAGGTTAGGAGTTCCTTTCAGATATCTGAATATGCGCTTAACAGGAATCAGATGGGATTCCTTGGGTTCATATTAGTAGCGTGCACATAAACAAGTGGAGTACATGATGTCAGGTCGGCTCGCCGTAAGATACAGCAGGGAGCCTATCATTCTTCTATAGGCAATGACATTAACAGGTTTTCCAGAAGGATCTTTGTTAAGTATCAGAGGAGGTGCCATAGGAGTTTTCATTGCTGAAGTTTGTGTTAGATCAAACTTCTTCAACATATCTTTAACATACTTACCTTGGCTTATAAAAGTACCTTTGTCAGATTGTTTAATCTGAAGACCAAGAAAATATGTCAGCTCACCCATCATACTCATTTTGTATTCTTTCTTCATTCTTTCGGCGAAGCGAGTACATAGAGATGGGTTAGTAGAACCAAATATTATGTCATCGACATATATTTGTACAAGAATTATATGACCTTTTATTTTTCTGAAAAATAATGTATTATCAATCTTGCCACGTTCAAAATTTTCAGAGATAAGAAAAGATGAGAGAGTGTCATACCAAGCACGAGGGGCTTGTTTTAGACCATAGAGAGCCTTATCCAATTTATAAACATAATTTGGATACTTAGGGTCATAGAACCCTAGAGGTTGTTCTACATAGACTTCTTCATTCAGCTTTCCATTGAGGAAAGCTGATTTTGCATCCATTTGATACACAATGAAGTCTTTGTAAACTGTATATGCTAAGAATAGTCGAATTGCTTCGAGCCTAGCCACAGGGGTAAAGGTTTCATCATAATCTATGCCTTCCTCTTGTCTGTATCCCTGAGCAACAAGTCGAGCCTTGTTGCGGGTTACAGTTCCATGTTCATCTAACTTTTTTCTAAACACCCATTTGGTGCCTATAACAGTTTTATCAGATGGTCTAGGAATGAGATTCCAAACTTTGTTGCGAGAGAACTCAGTCAGCTCTTCTTGCATAGCGCTGACCCAGTTTGGATCTCTGAGGGCATCATTAGTCTTCTTTGGTTCTATTAAAGAGAGAAAGTTGACAAAGAGACAGATATTACATGAGCTTCGTCGTGTCTGAATACCTGCATCTGGATCCCCAAGAATTTGATCTATTGGATGATCTCTGGTCCATCGCTGAGTAGGAGCATGATCGCTCAACTCAGAGGTTGGATCAACAATTTGGATGTTTACTGATGAGGACGTTTGAGGTTCATCAGCAATTAACTGTTGAGTAGTGGACAGACTGTTGTTATCAGAGAGGTTTTCAGACAGAGGTATATCTGATGGTAGTAAGGTGTTTAGAGGTTCAGCTGAATCCCATGAGTTGGATTCAGCGTTAAGATGTATGATGTTTGGATCATCATCAGCAGTAGGTGAATCTGTGTCCTGATGGTTTGTGAATAAGGGTTCAGTTTCTTTGTAGTGAGAAAACATCCAAGCATTTAACTCTTCATTGTCAGCGATTGGTTTGGAGTTCGCTGAGCGAGTTTCATCAAAAGTGACATGAATTGTTTCTTCCACAGATTGTCTTCGTTTGTTGAAAACTCTGTAGGCTTTTGAGATGGAGGAATATCCTAGAAATATTCCATCATCAGCTTTTGGGTCAAACTTTCCAAGATGATCTTTGTTGTTTAAGATAAAGCACTGATAACCAAAGATATGAAGAAAGCTGATAGAAGGCTTCCTTCTATGAAAAAGTTCATAAGCTGTCTTTCCAAATCGCTTTACTATCAGTGATCTGTTTTGAGTAAAACATGCAGTGTTTACAGCTTCTGCCCAAAATTGAGTAGGGAGATGAGAATCGCTGAGCATTGATCTAGCAGCTTCAATGATCGTTCTGTTTCTTCTTTCAGCGACTCCGTTTTGCTGAGGTGTTCTTACTGAGGAAAAGTTATGAGAAATTCCTTTATTCTCAAAGAAATTATTCAGGGAACTGTTTTTGAATTCAGTTTCATGATCACTTCTTATTGAACGAACAGTAAGATTATTCAGCACTTCCATCTTTTTAACAAAGGATATTAGTTCTTCTTGAGTATCACTCTTACAGCGAAGAAAGATAACCCAGTTATAGCGAGAGAATTCATCTACAATGACAAGCGTATATTTCTTTCTAGCTATTGATTGGATATTGACAGGGCCAAATAGATCCATATGTAAGAGTTGAAGAGACTTGTCACTAAAGAGACTTGTTTAGACTTGAAACTAGCTTTTGTTTGTTTTCCTTTTTCACATGCTGACCAGAGAGATTCTTTAGCATATGAGTGCTGAGGAAGACCAGAAACCAGTTCCTTAGAAGAGAGAGCCTTTTGTGCCATAGACAGTTAACATCAGAAGAGGCCTTAGAGAGAAAACATAAGTTTTCAGTGGTAGTAGAATCCATATCTATTACATAGATATTTTCTCTGCGATAACCACTGAGAGCAAGTTTTCCTTTCATATCCACCACTGAACATGCTTTCTTAGAAAAGCGAACTTCGTAGTCTTTGTCACATAGTTGACTGATGCTTAGAAGGTTGTGCTTCAGTCCATCTACATAAGCGACTCTTCGAAAGGTAGTTGTCCCATTGCTGAGGACACCAAACCCTCGGGTAAATCCTTTTCCATTTCCAACGAAGGTCACAGAGGGACCTTTCTCTTCCTTGTATTCAGTGAGCAGGTCTTTTTGTCCAGTCATATGACGAGAACATCCACTATCGAGATACCAGATGCCCTTTGATCCCTGCACACATAAGGAAGATTAAGCGTTGTTTGGTACCCACTTTTCAATGGGTCCTTTAGAGTTAGTGAATGTGGAAGATTCAACAGTCTTCACAGCAGATGAAGATTCAGCTTCAGTGGTGATCTTCACTTTGGTTAATTTCTTAACCTTAGTGGTATTCTTCACCTTGGTTGATTTTTCAACTTTGGTGACCTTCTCAGCCTTAGATGCATTTATCTTTACTTTAGTTGTTTTATCAGCTTTGGTGGCAGTCGGACATTTGCTTGCAATATGGTCAGTAAAACCACAATGATAACATTTTCTGTATTTGAAAGTAGTTTTAGGACCAGAAGTAGAAGGTTTTGCAAGTTTAACATGAGCAGGTCCAGGTCCAAGAAGACTTTTCTCATGAGATCTGGGAGGAATTTTCATTTCTTCAGATTTCATGGGTCTAAGATCAATCTTTAGCTTTGGAGGACAGAGATCGAAGATTTCTATCATTGATCTAGAGGATTGATTCACTGAAGGTTTAGAATGAACTTTCAGTTTTGCTTTCTTGGTAGCCTTCTGAGGATGAAGAATGGATTTTTCTTTATCCGCAGACTTAGTGTCTTTGGATTTTTCCTTAGGGATAGAATTAGAAGAAGAAGGGTAAAATTGATCATAAGAAGTGTCAGAGATAGGAGTGACAAACGTTCCAAACTTAAGCATGGAATTTTCTTCTTTAGGCTCATCCCGTGGTATCCAAAAGCCAAGACCAGTTTTATCACTTTCAGGAGTTTTAGCATTTATTATCTCAGAGATCTTTGTTGATGATTTGCACCATTTTTCAACATGAGCTTTTTCTGCTTTTAGAGCAGCGATGGCTTGTTCGCGTTCAATGCTGATGATTTCATTTATAATGACTTGATCTTTCAACTTTTCTTCTAAAAGATTTAGTTCTCTGATCTTTTCATGACATTTCTCTAGCTCTTGAGTTAAATGAACATTTTTATTCTCAGCTTGATTTTTGTCGTTTAGAGCATTATAAAGGTCAATCGTCAGCACATCAACAGCGCGACTTCTCTCAGCTTCAGGCAGAGAGGGATTTGTAGAGATAGATACCTGAGATGATATGTAGCTCATAGAAGGTTCAGATGGTTCTTCCACTTCTTCTTTAATCTCGGCCATGAGGCAGAGATTAGCGACTTCTTCTTCATCATAACTTGATTCTTCTGATTCAGCCCAGTCGTGTTCTTCACCGATGAGACCTTTACCTTTTCGCTTGTAGCTTTTCAGCTTTTGATATTTGTTCTTCAGCTTTAGGTATTTGTCATCACTGGATCTTCTTGAGGTAGAAGGATTGAAGACCTTTTTAGACCTGCACTCACTAGCAAAGTGTCCAATCTTTTCACAGTTATAGCAAGTGGCAGTAGCCTTATCAACAGGAGTTAATTTTGCCTTTTCAGTAAGAGAGAGAGGCTTATTTCTTCGAAAATTGATCTTTCTTGCAAATCTCTTAAAAGAGTTTGTCAAGAGTGTTAAGGACTCATCGAACTCTGAAAGATCAGGGTCTGATAGATCCTCAGATTCAGAATCTAACTCAGTGATGGTGAGAGTAGATCGTTGAGATGGAATTATCTCTGAAGAGACTAAAGCAACAAAAGTGCTTTTGGAGTCTTTAGAATCTTTTACAAGATTCTTTTTCAGGAGATTCGATTGCTCATAGATGAGCAATATTCCATACAAAGTGCTTAGAGAGAGAGAATTTAAGTCTTTTGTCAGCTTAAGACATATTGAATAACTGTCCCAGCTTTCAGGAAGACATTCTAAGAATTTAGTCAAGACCTCAGAATTAGAATAAGTCCTACCAATAGTTCTTAGATCAATGATTAAGCAGTTAAACCGCTGGTGAACGTCAGAAAGAGATTCATTCTTACCAGCGATGAAACTTTCATACTGTCTTAACAAGTTAATCTTTCGAGTCTCTTGAATTTCAGTGGTGCCCTCATATTGAACACATATGGTTTCCCACATTTCTTTAGAAGTTTTCAGATGCATGATGGAATGGAAAACTTCATCAGGCAGAGCCATTGAGATAATGGTCTTTGCTCTTGCATCTATACCTACCTTCGTTTTGTCTTCATCACTCCACTGTCTTATTTCCTTAACGACATAGCGTTCAGGGACATCTTCAGAGGTGGCAGTAGCGGGAACTGCAGCTATAATTCTAACAGGTTCATAGGGTCCATTTTCTATATATTCAGGCATAGTAGGATCAGCACCTTCAAGAAATAGCATCATTCGATTTTTCCATAGAGAAAAGTTATCTCTGCTAAATCGAGGAGGTTTAGAAAGTGAACCATTATCATAGTAGTTTGTGTTTGTGTTAAGTGCCATTTAGAATAGCAAAGAAGAGAATAAACCAAGATCTTGTTTATTAGATTAAACAAACTGCTCTGATACCACTTGTTGGTCCCTAAGGTGCTTAACAAGTTTGTAGAAGGGGGGGTTGAATACAAACACATAATTTAAGATTAAATAAATTGTTTATTTATAAATCAAACACAATTTACAAGTCTGTTGCGGAATAAGATTAAGTAAGACTCAATCTAAACAAACTTAAGAAAACACTAAGATGGTTGCACAAGAATTTCAGAGAATGGGGGATTTAGAATATAGAAAACAAAGGTTTCTATTTTGGGTTCAAGGATTGAGCACACCCTCAGATGGAGGGGTGAACTTTCTATTTATACCCAATGCATTAAATATATGGCAGGGCACTTTACACGTGGCGTTCACTGATTGGCTTTGGAAGTCTGACTTTGGGAGACATGCATGCGGCCGAATCATGAACAGTGTAGTTGACAGAGTTGTTGTACGAATTATGGCAGATACATGTCCTGTCTAACACATCGTACTGAGTTGTGCAAGGTAAGACAAATAGAAACTTGAGGTATAAGCTTTGTGATCATTCAATCGCTGAATATCTCTTTCTGCAGAGATATCAAGAGTTCAGCGATCGCTGAAGATTTACTCATGTTCCTTCGTGTATAAGTAGAGTTGTCTTTGCTTCACTGATATCCGCATCAGGTCACTAGTAGACTTCTCTTTGTTCAGCAGCTTCGTCTTCGATTCAGCTATGAACATCTGTTGACGCGAGACTTGTCTTCAGGGATTACGTTACTGTTTACATCAGAAACTATCAGCGATACTGAACATAATCAGTTAGATCACTGATAATGAAACACTAATACATACTAAATGTTTATAAGAAGACTATCAGCGATAACTGAACAGACTCAGTCTGATCGCTGATGGTGAAACACTAATACATATTAAACGTAATTTTCACTAAGTATAGGAAAGGGTCGTTATCAAATCATTGAGAGAGTTTGGATTAACAATTCATCAGAGCCAAGTCTGATGTACCTGAAATTTTAATAAAGTTGTTAAGAAGATTGCAGGTTCTGTTCAATAGCAAAATTCAGAAGCTGAGAATTGATAATGGAACAGAGTTCAGAAATGCCTAAATCAACTCCAATCTTTCAAAGGAATGCATAACTCCCAACTTCTCTATAGCTAGGACACCTCAACAAAATGGTGTTGTTGAGAGGAAAAACAAGACTCTTGTTATTGCTACAAGAACAATGCTTACAGGCTCTGATCTTCCAACCAACTTTTGGGCAGAAGCAGTGGCAACAACATGTTTTACCCAAAACAGAGCCACAATTGTCAAAAGATTCAAGAAAACATCAAATGAACTCATTAACAACAAAAAACGAAATGTCAAATGTTTTCATGCTTTTGGGTGCAGGTGTAACATTCTGAATGACAAAGAATCTCTTGGCAAATTTGACAAAAAGGCAGATGAAGGCAAATTCATTGGTCATTCTTTAGCTTCAAAAGCATTCAGAGTGTTCAATCTGAGAACAAGGACCATCCAAGAGAGTATCAATGTCTCCTTTGATGATACCAGAAGCTCTGACAAGTAAACTGTCAAAACCAAATCCAAGAATGTCTCTGAATCATCTAAATTAAGGGAATCTGAACTTAACAAAATCTTTGATGATGGTGGAAACTCAGAATCCATTTTCAGAGACTTTCAAAGAACTACTTCAGAGGAACCACATACTACAGGTACAACACTTTTCTTATCCCTCTAATGTCACAACTTCTACTTCTTTAAATGCAAGTCCAAGTAATGAATCAAGACAAGTTGAAGAACAAGAATCTTCAGAAGCAGCAGATGAACAAGAGATATCTGAAGAAACTCCAGAGACATCTATTGAAGAGACTCCAGAACTTGCTTCACCATCTCTGGAACTCACTTCAGAGCCTATTAATAGCATAACAGAGCTGTCACCACCAGTCATCTTTGAAGCTCAAACTCCACCCCAGATTCATGCTCCCATGACAAGATGCATAAGAGACCACCCCCATGATCAAATCATAGGATCTCCTTCAGAAGGAATCAAGACAAGATCAGCTACTGTCAATGAATTTCATTTTGTAAATTTCTTAAGCAAAATTGAACCCAGAAAGGTAAATGAAGCTCTTAAAGATCCTGATTGGATCAATGCCATGCAGGATGAGCTTCAAGAGTTTGAAAGAAATAAGGTCTGGACCCTAGTTCCCCTTCCTAAAGGAAAATTTTCTATTGGAACTAAATGGGTTTTTAGAAACAAAAAGGATGAAGATGGCATTATAATCATAAATAAAGCTAGACTGATTGCTAAGGGATACTGCCAAGAAAAGGGCATTGATTATGATGAAACCTTTGCACCTGTGGCTAGGCTAGAAACAATCAGAATCTTTTTAGCCTACGCTGCACACAAAGAGTTCATAGTATATCAAATGGATGTTAAATATGCATTTCTTAATGGTAAACTTAATGAAGAAGTATATGTCCAGCAACCACCTAGATTTGAAATTGCAGAGTTTCCAAACCATGTTTATCACCTTGATAAAGCTCTGTATGGCCTTAAACAAGCTCTCAGAGCATGGTATGCACCTCTGTCCACTTTTCTGATTGATAATGGGTTTGAAAAAGAAAAAATTGATACCACACTGTTCATTAAAATATATAAGAATGAAATGCTTCTAGTATAGATATATGTTGATGACATTATCTTTGGCTCTACAAATCAAAAGTATTGTGATAAGTTTTCAAAGTTGATGAAGAGTGAATTTGAAATGAGTCTCATGGGAGAATTAACATTCTTTCTAGGACTTCAAGTAAAACAAATATCAGAGGGCACTTTTATAAATCAATCTAAGTATGTCTCTGATATTTTGACAAAGTATAAACTCAATGATTCAACTTCCATGAAAACACCTATTGCAACAAGAGTCAAACTTGACTCTAATCCTTCAGGAAAATCTGTGGATGTTAAAATCTAGAGAGACATGATAGGTTCATTATTATACTTAATTGCAAGTAGGCCTGATATAATGTTTGCAACATGTCTCTGTGCTAGATATCAAAAAAATGCAAAGGAATCTCACTTATTTGTAGTCAAGAGAGTGTTTAGATACCTCAGAGGCACACCAACCCTGGTCTCTGGTATCCTAAACTCTCTAGTTTTCAGCTAACAGATTCCATTGATGCAGATCATGCAGGATGCAAGTTACACAAGCAGGATACCTCTGGATGTTGTTAACTCTTAGGAAACAAGTTTGTTAGTTGATCATCAAAGCAGCAAAATTGTGTATCAACTTCTACTGCAGAAGCAGAATATGTTGTTGCTGCTAGTTGTTGTTCACAAGTCATTTGGATGAGAACTCAACTTAGAGACTATGGATTACAATTTGATAGAATTCCCATTTTATGCGACTCCAGAAGTGTCATTGCCATCTCTGTAAATCTAGTGCAACATTCCAAGACAAATCATATTGATGTCAAGTATCATTTCCTTAAAGATCATGTTGAAAAAGGCACGATTGAGATGTATTTTGTACCAACTGATCTCCAATTTGCTGATATTTTGACAAAATCTTTAGATGAACGAAGGTCAAATTCTATATTGGCAAGTTGGGAATGATAAATATGTCTACTTAATTCCAAATGAACTTCAGAGTCTCTGATCCCTACATCAGAGCCTCTGGCATACTGGAGTAACATATTAGAACTTAGAGCCTCCGAGACCCGTTTCAGAGACTCTGGACTTCTAAACAAGCATGGTCAAAATCATGTAAATGTGTACATCTAATCATAAATCAAGGGGGAGTGAAGAAAGTACCAATCATTTGTCAAGGGGGAGCTAGAAAATATTGGGTTGTCATCAAAAACAAGTTTTAGAGTCTCTGCTCTTCATATCAAAACCTCTTATCATAACTCTGATAATTCTGTCAGAGTCTTTAATTTTCTTCAAATGATCATTTCACAAGAAAAGGTATGATTCTTATTCTCATATTTTATCTTTTTTTGAAAATCAAACTTGATCCTTTTCAAAATTCAAATATCCAAGAGATTAACATTAATCTCTAATATTGTTTTCAGAGCCTCTGGTATACTATACTCTGAAGAAATATTCGAACACTTAAGTATTAATATTCTTGGATATTCTTTTAATCATGTTTCAATTATTTTGTAAATTACTTTCTTGTAATAAATTTTTGATTTATTCAAAAAAAAAAGATTTTACAAAAAGAAATGGTGTGTGTGAGGGTTATTTTCTTTAGCTCACTATCATATACACTTTAGCCAATCCAAAATGACATTAATCTACTTTATAGGTCCTTTCACCCTCCCCCTACATGTGTCCCATATTGAGTAGAGGGTGGATAGAACGTTTTCTGACATGGGAACTCACAATCGCCGTTTCCATAGCTTACATCCCACTTCCCACGCCCATAAAAGAACCCACTTCATCATCATTTCATTCTTTACGCTCTCAAAATTTCCCTTCAGCACTATTCTCTCTCTAAGCATTCAAGCAAGAAACCTGCAACAATGGCGAACCAAGAACAAAACTCAGCTAACTCTAATCGAATCATTACAAGTTTAAAACTGGTATAATTCGATGTTTCTGTCAAAGGGAACAACTACCACTTGGACATAATCCCTTCCAAGTTCGAAGAATAGTTTCGCCCTGTGCTTGAATTCTTTAGAAAGTGTGAACTAAACTATGCTCTCACGGCATACGCTCAAGATGTTCCCCATCGCTATGTTCAACAATGGTGGTATTCTAGTGAATACAATGGAGAACAAGGAGGATTGGTCGGCTATATTGACCTAGGTGATCAAGGAATCAACATTTGGATCACTCTTGACACCTTAACTCGATGCTTATGCCTACCAAATACAAGAGAACTTCAAATCCAATGATTTGAAAAACCTCCATCTCCTGAAGTTCTTCTACAGTGTCTTCAACATCTGGGTTACAACAAGGAGATTACACGATTAAGCCAGTTCAGACGACAACATCTTCCTCCAACATGGAACTTCATGTTTAGTGTGTTAAATCGCACACTGACATATAAAATTAACAGTCAAGACCAAACACACCTAACTATCTTAGCCATCATGTACGCCCTTTTCTTCAATCGCAGTATCAACATGGCTAACAATCTATTCTGTGAAATGTTGACTGCTATGGATAGAAAGAATAAGGATCTCAGTAAAGGCAAACAACCAATCTCGGTGTTCTTTCCAAGGTTCATCTCATTGGTGATTCAACAAGCAATGGAAAGGAAGTCTTTTATAGGGGAGGGCCAAAGGACATCACTTTTCGTAATGAATTCCTTTAAACCCACAACTGTTCCTCTGTGTGTCCCACAATATTTGCAAATCAATCTAGATGAACGAAACAAATCAATTCAATAAGTCATTTGTATTTCTTGAATCACAGATTACAAAATGCTCTCAAAGACTCAATATTTTCTCTCATTACAATCACTTCTCTCTTAGACATACGCGTTTTTAGTTCTACTGATCTCATGAGTCTACAAACGAAAAACAATTTATACTCACCATCTATTACAAGAAAAAAAACTAAAATACAATGACTTTGACTTTGACTTGACTTATTACAAAGAGTTTGAATTTTGCTTGAAGGTTTGACTTGAGCTTTGACTTTGACTTTGACTTTCACGATCTTGTATCCAACATATTTTATGCACTAACAATATCCCCCTTTGGATTCAATATCATCTTCAAAAATATATGCAATACAATTTCCCTCTTTGTTAAGAATCATCAACAAAGCATAATCTTCCTCTTTGGAAATAACGCTGATCATCTTTAAAGAATAATATCTCGAGCTCCCCTTTTGAATTAGAAACAAACTATCTCGTTCTTTCGGATAAGCAAAATCAACTTTCAGCATTCTCGAGCAATCTTCTTCTTTGATTCTTTCAAGTAACCTTTCCTTTGAAAAATTCAATCTCCCCCAAGTTGATAAAAACTCTCTCAAAGTTCAGAAAGAAAATTATCTGCAGATTTAGCTCAGTTTTCTTCAACAAAACCAACTTCAAAGAAAATTTTCTGAAATCTTCAGCAAATATTCTGAACTATTTGAACTTTCTTTCAAATCTTGAACAATCTCCCCATAACAAACACAAACTTGTTCACCATGCAATTTCTTGAAATAATTTCTCCCGTAACTTGATTTTCATTTCTTGACTTTCTCCAAAACTGTTACAGAATTTTCTTCAACTAACATTTCTTGAAATTAATTTCTCCCCCTTTTTGATGATGTAGAACAGAGAAATCATCAAAACTTTTTCAAGAAATTTCATGAATCTTTTCTGACCATTGATCTTTGCCACTGAGCCACTGAACATCCGTCAATTCATAAAATATTTATCCAAATCTTTTCAAATTCAGACAAATAAGAGTCTAACACCTGATTCAACAAATGAATGAGTTAATAATGCATGTCAGAAGCACGAAGCCACTGTGTGTAACAAATACACATTGGAAATGAGCTTTTTGATGTTCACTCCCCCAGGTCTTCCATTCTATCATCGAATAACACAAGGTTAAACTATGAACGTTTAGACAGAAAAACAAATTTTATGTGTTACGTGCTTGTGTATGAAAAAATTAAGCATGATGATTGCTTTATCAGGCTCAAAATGTGTAAACCATTGAGACGACAACAGTAATACACGAACTCAATTGTGCATGATCAAAGTGCGAAGGTGTGGCAGACTTTTTTCTTTTTCAATATCCACATCTTCCGAATGAAGACAAGATAGATTATGTGTTGCATCCCCAGAAAAATTGAAACAACTTTTTGTTAAGAAAAAAATGAGTAGCTGGTGGGGCTTAAAGTAAAAGTTGGCATGGGCTAGTTGCTTGTTTCAAAGATGTTCACGAAAGAATTGTGAAACAACAGTAATATGGTTGTCCGGCTCAGAAAAAGTTGGTGTAGAGTTTGATATTCTTTTACTCTGATATCTCACCCTCTTTCTTTTTAACATTGAGCTCATTTCTAACCAAACTCTCTTTTCATTTTATCTTAGCACATACCCACACTCAGATATTGACTCCTCGCCTCTCGATCACTCAAGGTTAACTTCTTGGGTAGGAAACACTGGTTAACATGAATCCATAGAAGTTTAATTAAGTTCTCACATAATGCATATAGTTGTCCTATAAGAAAAATGTTGCTCAATTGGTTTAACTTGAACAGTTAAAGTACAAAATGAAATCCATGTCAGATATATATATATATATATATATATATATATATATATGCTCAGTAAGATAATCATGAAGATTTGAGCATTTTAATTATGAAAGATTCTCTCAAAACAAGTATAGTGAAAGAATGAAATGAATACAAGAGACTTGTTTGAGAATATGACATTGTATGAAAAAGATCAAATATGAACGATTTATCAATAAAAGCTTAGGTCATGAAAAATTGGATGTTGTCTATACGAATCAAATATAGACATTCTTGAAAGAAATGCTTTGAATGAATTAACGCTCAATAAACATTGAATTTCAAACGCAGTGTCTTATCATCGAAAATTAGTTTCAATTTTTGAGACATGGTAAGAACATAGTCAATAAAGAACTAAACCAGTGTGTGTGAATACTTGACAGTATATGGAAAAGATAATACACAAGTATTAATTTTTGAAAATACACGGTTAGTTAAACAATGCAGCTCATGTATGAAAACATTTAAAAATCACACTTCTAAATTCATGACATCTTTTAAGAATCGAGAAGTAGTTTGAACGTTTAAGAATATGTTTTCATGTATGAAAGTCGACCTTATTTCAAACATGTAAGAGATTAAGAATAGAAATCTTCCTTACGGTCATCATTAGTCTCATGAAGTCAGCTCGAAAGTCATTATTGATATAATCATGTAAGCTCCCCCTTAAATTCTGCAATCAGTCAAAAATCATCAAAGTACAAAGTCTTATTCAAAAACTTTTTTGAAAAAGTAAAGACATGAATGTAATAAAACTTTTTAAGAACGAGTTCTGATCAGATGTAATTAGAAATCATTGTCCTTACTCCCCCTGAAAATATGCATCACAAAATATGACAGTGTAAGAGATATGAAAAATTCTCTAACTCCCCCTAAAATGTAGATCATCTTATCTTTGTCTCACACTCCCCCTGAAATCATGAACAACCTTTAGTGCACATATCTTTCAGATTAAAAATTTAAAGAAATGAAGAAAAATAACAAAAATAAACTGTACTAGGTAACTACAGATTATGTCTTGAGGTTTAACATGCCAAGTTTTGAAATGAGAAAATTAAATCTCTTTTCGTCTAATGGATTTGTAAACAAATCTGCAAGTTGATAATCTGTGTTTACAAAGTAAAGTTCAATTTTACCTTTTTCAACATTATCTTTGATAAAGTGATATCGCACGTCAATGTGTTTGATTTTCGTATGTTGAATAGGTTTTGCAGATATAGCGATAGCACTCTTTGAATCGCAGTAAATCAGGATATTGTTGTACTTGAAGCCATAATCTCGAAGTTGTGTTCGCATCTACAGCACTTGAGAACAGCAGCTAGCCACAGCTACGTACTCTGCCTCAGCTGTTGAAGTAGATACATACAATTGTTTCTTCAAAGCCCAACTCACGAGCTTATCTCCCAAGAATTGTATGTGTCTCGAAGTACTCTTCATGTGAATCATACAACCTGCATGATCTGCGTCTGAATATGATGTTAGCTAAAAACCAGTATCTTTAGGATACCACAAACCAAGATCTGCAGTCCCCTTCAAATACCTAAATATACGCTTAACCGTGAAAGATGGGATTCTTTAAGCGAAGCCTAATATCTAGCACACAAGCATGTAGAAAACATAATATCTGGCCGACTAGCCATAAAGTACATTAAAGAATCAATCATTCCTCTATAGGTTCTATCATCGACAACTTTTCCGAAAGATCAGCTCCGATCTTAGTTCCAGGTGCCATCGGGGTGCCAATCGGAGTATAAATTTCCATTTTAAATTTTCTCAGAATCTCAGAAATGTACTTCACTTGATTAATGAAAATACCCATCGAAAATTGTCTGGCTTGTAATCCGAGAAAAAAGTTCATCTCTCCCATCATACTCATCTGAAATCGTGACACCATGAGGTTTGAAAAATTCTTACAATACTTTGGATTAGTTGAACCAAATATGATGTTGTCCACATATATCTGAATTAAAATAATATCAACTTTCTCCTTTTTTAATGAAGAGAGTAGTATCGATTTTACCTTTAGAGAAGCCAAACTTAACTAAAAATTTGGATAGAACGTCATACCAGGCGCGAGGGGCTTGTTTCAAAGCATAAAGAGCCTTGTCCAGAATATAGACATGATCTTGTTTATCAGGATGGACAAACCCTTCAGGCTGCGAGACATAGACTTCCTCCTTTAGAATGCCATTCAGAAAGGCAGTCTTCACATCCATTTGATAGACTGTGAAGTTCTTGTGTGCGGTGTAGGCTATAAACATTCTGATTGCCTCTAGACGAACAACTGGAGCATAAGTCTCGTCGTAATCTATGCCTTCCTTTTGCCTATATCTTTTAGCAACAAGTCTTGCTTTGTTCCTTACCACGATACCATCCTCATCTTTCTTGTTTTTGATTACCCATTTCGTGCCAATAATAGTTTTTCTTTTCAGGTCGGGGCACGAGTCTCCATACTTTAAGTGCTTCAAATTGATTAAGCTCTTCTTGCATTGCAGTTATCCAATCTGAATCAGATAGAGCTTCAGATACTCGGGTAGGCTCTATCTTACTCAGAAATGAATCATACATGCAATGGTTCAATGTTGCAGACCTAGTTTGCACCGGCTTGGACGGATCTCCAATGATTTGATCTAAGGGGTGCTCTTTTGTCCACTTATGTTCATGATCGAACGGATTAGATGTAGACTGATCATGTTGATCATCTAAGTATCCACTATCGTCTTCTTCTTGTAGGGGTTTAGTTGAAGTAACAGGTATAAAGGTTTCAGTTGATTGGACATTTTCTATATGTTCAGTAGGCATGACAGTGCATCCAACTGATGTTGCAACCTCTGAATCTTCAACATCATGTACATCTTCAACTGATTAAGTAAGCGTTTGAACTTGAGTTTCTTCTTGAATCGGTGTTTCTGATTCAGTAGATACCTCTGATGTGATTGGTTGATTGTCGCTTGAATTTTCTGATCTATCAATCACAACAGGTTTAGTCATTTTAGTACCAAGAAACTCATCATAAAAATGTTCAAACAATAACTCTAAATCTGATAAATGAGATGTAGACGTTGATGCTTTATCAGAATTAGGAATTTTAACCGCAGGTTCTGGACTGATTCATCCAGAACCTAAAACTCCTGTTATAACGGGTTCTGAACTGATTTGATCAGAAGTCATTTCTTCATTGAATGTTATGAATGAAATTATTCATTTTTGTAACTGAAGGGTGAGGCTCGTGGTATCTTCTATTCATGCTTGTGGTAAAGTGTTCATTTCGACAACCTTTGTTATGGGAATTGGTCAGTTATTGCATAAGGGATGTGTATAACCCTTTAGACACCGTGTTGATAACCTTGGTTTGTGGGTAGGCTCGACGAATGAAATTCGTGTGTGGAGTTCTGTAGTAATTCGAATTTTGGTGAAATTGTTAGGTGTCAACTTTTTGATTACGAGGCCAAGAACCGTTAACATATTTGGAGTGTGGTCGTTAAATCCCGGGGGATATTGGTATCGTATGTAGTAATTTTAAGAAGTTCGAATTCTGATCATTGGATGTGGTTGAATGATATTCCTTGGCTAGTAAGAGATTTGTCAATTGATTGTTTGGTGCTTAGGCATATTTTGGGAGTTGTATAATCCTTGGGTCAAGGACGACCGTCCGTTTTGGAGTCTAATGGTACTCATTAAAACTAAATGGCGGTTCAGTAGCGGGAAGAGTTGGATTTGGAATTTTGTTGGTTTTGGTAGTGATCAAACCTTGGTTTGGTTGGGGAAACAGTTAAAAGCGTGTAGATCGGGACTGGCTGTAAGTCAGGATCTGTCGTTGGAGAAGTATAGGTCACCTAAGGTTGGGAGACAACCGAAGTCTTGTGGTTAGAAGCTATTCTAGTAAGTTAAGCGTTCATTCGGATATAAGCGTAATTTTCCTAAGGGGGCATTTATTGTGATAATCAGCATAAAGTTATCGTGATTGTTATGTCAAATGGATTCGATACAACTCCTCGTAAACTGAGACAATCAATTGTGATGGCAACATTAAATGAGAAGATAGATTTCGAGGACGAAATCTCTTTTAAGGTTGGGAGGATTGTAACACCCGTAATTTTCGGGTAAGTATAATTTCAAGTCAGTGTAGAATAGATCTTTCAAGGAGAATAGAAGAAATAGGATTTTGGATTGAATCCTATATTCTATAGTCTTGCTATATGTGAAATCCAAATACGAGTCAAATAGTCCTTTCCGGAGCAAAAACGGAGATAAAACGAAGAAGTTATGACCAAAACAATGATCTGGCAATAAATTGGGCTACCAGTGTCAAGTGGACGTCTGCATAAGGAAGCATGTGTACGTACGCATAGGATCTTACGTGGAAGCAGCATAAGTTTCATCAAATTTCGTCCTGAAGCAAGTGGACGTCTGCATAGGGCTCCAAGTGGACGTCTGCATAAGTTTCATCAATTTTCACCTTTTTTTCACCTTCAACTTTTCCCTCCTCTCTCTCCTACTTTTACCCCCATGTCTAAATCTGATATCCCTCTCCTTCATTTCAACTTTCTCATCCAAAAACCCCAAATCCTTTCTCATCT
Organism: Arctium minus; assembly: GCA_954870635.1. NCBI lineage: Eukaryota > Viridiplantae > Streptophyta > Magnoliopsida > Asterales > Asteraceae > Arctium > Arctium minus. The sequence continues at coordinate 111,582,374 of OX941080.1, read as the reverse complement.
CTCCATCTTTCTCTCCTAAATCAAACCCCACACCATTTTTATAAACCTTAACCTTTCTAGAACCCATTTCACTTCATCTTCTTCATCAAGTTTCTAGTGTTTCATCCAACCCTTTTTCTCCATTTTGAAGACTGGGAGTTTGTAATTCATTTTGATGACCCTAGAAGTATTTTGGTTGGTGGATTCAAGTTATGGTTAAGGTAACTTTCTCTTTTTTCATCTATGGAAATTAGGGTTTTGTTATAAGTTGAGATCTTCATGTAAAATGTTTGGGGAATGATTCTAAGTGGTTGGAAACTTGTGGATCTAAGTTTTTGTGAAGTTTTGGCTTGAGGATCCAAATTTCTTCAAAGGATCTCAAGTTGGGAAAAATCTAGATTTAGCCTATGTAACACCCTGGAATTTGGAAAGAGCGACTAATTTAAAACTTTCTATAATACCTCAAAGAGGGATAAAATCTCTTAGGACAAGTCCATACTTTGAAATACAATTCTAGGTTAACCGTCAACAAAATAAATAAAGTCTTACATATGGACTATTTAAAGTCGGGTGTTACTAAGAACCCAGTAACAGTCGCTATCTTCAAAATGCGGAAGACTTCGCCAAAGATACTCGCTTCACAAGCATACCAGTAGCACTCCACTCTTCATAGTGCTACTAGGATTGTTCCCAACCAGGAACTGATGCACATGCTGACAAATGAAAAGGGTTAGGCTTAATGCCTAGTAAGTTCAAGAGTTTTCCTCGTGATCATATAATTCGTTAGATGGAAAGAATGCAACTTGAATCATGATTTCCAAAATGATTTATTTTAAATATGGAAACGACCATTTTTCCAATAACACGCATTTTATGTGATGAAAACACCAAAATAAAACATTTCTTCAAGATGTAAATTCAAACCTAAAACTCACTCAAAACACAGGTAAGAATTACTATTCAAATACTAAGAACGCGAACAAAACTCCATTATCTAAAACATCCAAAAATATGGACAAGGTTTAATAATTAAAACCACAAATCATGGATAACAATCCATACTCAAAAACGTCGCCGAATACATGGGTAATACTCGATACCCAAAATAACACCTTTCAGTGACGGGGGAAACCCGTGTCCATTGAACATAGCGGGAACACAAAAGTATACCACGTATCCATGTTATAAGCATATTTTAAGGATAGACAACCCTTGACATCAACCCTATCCAGGTCTTTAGTCATGTTAGACATCAACCCTATCCAGGTCTTTAGTCATTGTGGACATCAACCCTATCCAGGTCTTTAGTCATTGTGGACATCAACCCTATCCACGTCTTTAGCCATTGTGGACATCAACCCTATCTAGGTATTTAGTCATTGTGGACATCAACCCTATCCAGGTCTTTATCCATTGTGGACATCAACCCTATCCGGGTCTTTAGTCTAATACAGCAATGAGCTCAATTCTATCTAAGTTTTTTACTAAAATGCACAGCAAGTTCGATCTTATCCGGATCTTTACCTTGGGATCTCACCATCAAGACAAACTTATTAATTTATAAATTACATGACTGCAAATTGAATTACCAACATTCTCAAAAACATGTAATTCTCAAATAGAAAGCAATAAATGCAAAACATATCCAAAGCTCCACATCGAGTTATCAAAATCGGACAAATGTCCCGAAGACCCAACAGGGTTGAAACCGAGCCAGGAACTCAACAACTTTAAGGCCATTCAAATAAAGGCATCATGAGCGATAAAAATGTATTTAACCAATGTTCATACAAAACACATGTTCCAAAACATTATCAACTCAAAAACCCATCATTGGTTGGGACCAACCATTTTCCAATAGAAATTATATGATTTAAGTTTTCAAAATGTCTCAATCATAACAATATGCATTTTCAACCCAAATACACCAAAATGCATTAACACCAAAATAATCTCCATTTATAAGATAAATCATCCAAAGAATCCATAAATATGATTTAGTTATCAAAATGTCTAAAAACCCCAAATACGGCCCTTTCTCAAGATTTATAAACTCATAGTACTATGATGCAAGACTCATCAAATAATACCCACATTTGATAAATGTCAAGAAAAACATTTCAATATATCGAAATAAATAATTTTTGCATGTACATAGTTTTCACAAAGCAACTTGAACTCACCTTGCTAGATTTAGGCTAAATCAAGATTTTTCCCCAACTGGAGCTCCTTTGAAGAACTTTGAATCCTCGGCCAAAACTTCCAAAAACCTAGATCCATAAATTTCTACCCATAAATATACATATTCAACCATATAGAATCGTTCACCAAACATTGCATATCAAAATCCCCTTGTTGGCCAAAACCCTAATTTTTGACTTAATTTCTCCAAAATCATCAAACCCGAAATCATCAATGGAGCATTTATATCTTATAATAGGGTTTAAAAATTAAGAGGATAAACTTACCACTTAGGTTTGGTGAAAACTAGAAAACCCTAAAATGGAGCTTGAGGTTGAAGATGAAGATGGAGATGGTGAACTCTTGATCATAGCTTCCAATCCTTAACTTGTTGATGGTTTACCTCCATAATACCCAAAGATTTGAGCCAAAGATGACCCAAAATCACCAAATATGTTTAGGTTTGTTCTAGAGAGAGTTTGGGAAGAAATGGGAATGAGAAATGAAGAAGTGAGCTGAAAAATCGGATTTATCAGCACTTTGTACCCTTTGTGCGACATTGACAGGCTACAATGCCCTGGTCAATGTCGTTGGCCATTGTCGCACTCAGCACCCCTCCTTCTGTTTCTTCCTGCTACATTGCCAGGTGCGACTATGACATGTAGTCGTGCCCATACCAAGCTCCGAAACTCCACTTTTTCAATGTCAATACTCCCGATACTCTAAGGGACTTTAAGTATTGTTTTCCCAACAAAAATACCACCATTTATAGGTTACAAAACATATGGGTGACCTTTACTTACCGAAAATTACGGGTGTTACAGCTTAAATCTAGCAAAGTGAGTTCTAGTTGCTTTGTGAAAACTATATACATGCCAAAATGTATATTTTGAAGTAAAAACATGTTTTACTTGGTGATTGTCAATGTGTTGAATATTTTGACAAGTTTTCATATTTGGTAACTTGGGTTGATTTGACCTCATAAAAAGCCCATAAATGGGATTTGGAGATTTTGATAAGTAAATAACATGATTTATGCATTTTTGGTGATTTTTGTACAAATGAAGTCTATTTTATGATTTATACATTTTTGGTGACTTTTGTACAAATGAAGTCTAATTTATGATTTTATGCATTTTTTGTGTATTTGATTTCATAAACCATTTGGAAAACACATGTCTTCGTGTTATGAGACATTTTGGAAACACAAGGGTATAAGCCCATTTGGAAAAATCGTTTGTCCCAATCCGTGATGAGTTTTGGGTTAATCACATCTTTGAGGTATGTGTCTGCATAAACGCCGTTTAAATACGTTTTATTATTTGGATACCATTATTTGCCGGTCAAATGGATTTTGAGCATTTTAGCTCGGTTTTGACTTAAGAGAGTCTTGAGGACATTTGTCCAGTTTTAATGGCTCACTGTAGAGCCCCATTTATGATTTGCATCTTAATGCATCTTGTTGTATATTAATGATAAGTACATGCTCGAGTGCATTAGTAATTCCTATGTTGCATTGGATCCATAGGCACGTAAGTCAGTCTTTATTTGATGGTCAATTGGGTGTTGCGGGATTTGCCTCCGGGACCCATGTTTTATGACCTTAACTTTTCAAGTATACACTAGGAGGGCTGAGTCCGGTTGTACTATCGTGTTGATGGGCGTTTGGGGCCTCTGGCATGTCGCGGCAATGCCTTGGTTGTAACCCCCGAATGTATCGGGCCTTTGGTGCTATTCATGGTAATATTCACTAAGGTCAGTTGTGTCTTTGGGTATAGATTGAAAGGATTTCGTAGGAGCACTTGGGATTTTATGTCGTGAAGTGTCATACGATTAACGTTGTATGAGTGACATACTTTTGTGTTCCTCCACTCTCAATGGATACGAGTCTCCCCCGTTGTCGGCCAACAGTAGTTCAGATATTATAATGTCCTTCCTTTATTATTGTTGGGCTTGTGCGAGTGACTGCAAATGAGGACTTTAATATTGGATTTCTCTCCGCGTATATTAAGGTTTGAATGAAACATGTCATTTCCATGCTTTGATATTTGGATTTCATTCCATTTTATGGTCGCGTGAGTATTGGGTTTAGTTTCATGTTTTTGGTGACATTACATTTTTATGGATTGTTTTCCCATGATTTATGGGTTGTGTTTTAGGCCTCATCCGTGTGGATGTTTTGAATAATAAAATTTTATTCCCGTTTATATTATTTGGAAGTTTAATACGTTTTCACGTTTTGAGCGAGTTTTAGATCAGAGTTCATTTTGGGGAAATGTTATATATTTTGGAATGAAAATGTATGTTTCCCAGATTCAAGCACAAATCTTACATTTATGATATGACAATTTCAGATCTAGAGAGAGAATGTAGAGAGATAAAGCTTTGTATTCATATGTCTGACAATATCAAATGTTACAAGCTACTATTAACAACTCTCAAAACCCTATTTATATGAACAACTAAAACTTTCACAATCTTAAACACTCAAGCTCTCAAATACATTGTTGCTATTTGACTTTACATATTAAATCTTGGATACAACAAAATACATTAACATTCTCCCCCTTTGTATTCAAGATTTAAAAAAAAATTGACAATCATCTTCAACGCTTGATTCTTCAAACTTTATCTCTTACACTCTTAAACATTGAAACTCTGACAGTTTTCAAACATTCGACTTTTGAAGAATCTTGAAAAGTCTTTCACAAAGTCATCCAGTCTTGAACAAAACTTTGAAACTTTAATCTTTGCAACTTTGAACTTTGATATCTTTGAGTGCTTTGTATCTTCATGTCTTTGATCTCTGGTATGTCTTCGGAAAAACAAACTTTCTTGAAACTTTCTTGAATCATCTTTATTTCTTGAATTATCTTTGTTTCTTCAGAATCTTTTGAATCAGTCAAATTTCATCTGTCTTGAAGTGTCACTTAATCTTCATTTGACTTGAACTTTCAAAATTTCTCCCCAAGTCTTTTCCACTTTGACATCTCTTTAGCTCTGAAACTATGCCTTTGAAATTGAACTTTTGAAAATTTCTCCCCCTTTTTGATGATTGTGAGAATCAAGATCATCAAAACTTATTTCAAAGTCAGTTCGGTCTTTGAAACTTCTCCCCAAATTTAGTCAATGTAGAACAGTCTTCATGGTCGCTTTTGGTAAAGTATGAACATTCTCCCTCAACTGATCTTGATAATGAGTCGTCAATTCATGAATGTATTTATCCGAATCTTTTCAAATTCAGACAAATTATGAGTTGTAACCCTGAATCAACATATGAAACAGTTAGGAATGTCTGTCAGTAGCACGAAGCCACTGTGTACAACGAATGTACAATGTAAGGAGCTTGAAGTGATGTTCACTCCCCGGGACTTCCATTCAATCATTGAAAAACACAAGGTATTTTCTATGAATGTTCTGACAGAAAAACAGATTTTCTGTGTGCTCGTGCTTGTGTTATGAAAGAATTAAGCACAATGATTGTTGTTTCATAAGGCTCAAAGTATGTAAACCATTAAGACAGCAATGGTATACACAGACTCAAATGTGTATGAGAAAGGGTCGAAGGTGGGGCAACTTTCCTTCTTGTTCAATATCAGTATCTTCCGAGTGAAGAACCAATAGATTATGTGTTGCTTCCCCATAAAATTTGAAACATTCTCTTTTTAATAAAATAATGAGTAGCTGGTGAGGTTGTAAGCAAGAGATGGCATGGGCTCACTGCCTGTTTCAATGATGGTCACCAAAGAATGTGAACCAATCAGTAGATGTGGTTGCCCGACTCAAAAAGAAGTTTGGTGTAAAGTCTGATATTCTTTTACTCTGTTCTCTCACCCTCTTTCTTTTAAACATTAAAGCTCACTTCTAACCAATCTCTCATTTCCATTTTACCTGTTCACACACCAATACTCTATTCTTTTGACCTCTCTCCCCTCAATCACTAAAAGGGTTACTTCCGGGGTAGGAAACACTGGTTATCGTGAATCCATGGAAGTTATGTTTAAGTTTTCACACTGAATCCCATGTATATATCCTAAAAGAATATGTATCTCAATGATTTTCTTGACATTAAAGCTCAAGAAATCATTTGTCAGTATATGTATGCTCATAACAGATAAGAATGAAATTTGAGCATATTAAACATTTAAGATTTCTCAGAACTTAGTATGAATGAATAATCATGAAAGAATGGAAATGTTTTGAGAATCTGACAATGATTAAGATCAGATCAAAATTCATGAAGAATAATATTTTGGGAAATCAAAGACGTAAGATGTTTATATGATCAATATATAAACATATTAACAATGAAAGCACATGTAATAATGAAATGATGTCTGATTCAAACAACATTGAATAACAAACGGGAGTATTACCATAGAAAGATTAAATTTTTGATACATGGTAATAACAAAATCAATATGAAGTATTGAACCGGTGTGTATGAATACTTCACAGTATATAGATAAGATAATACAAAAGTATTGATCTTTGGAAACACACGGTCAGTTAAACTTTAACGTTCATCAATGAAAAATCTTGAAAATCACATTTCTAGATTCATAAAATCTTTTGAGAATAAAGAAGTGGTTAGAACATTTAAGAAAACATTTTTTATGCTTGACAGTTGTTCTTCTTAAAAACAATCAAAGATTAAGATCAGAAGATACTTACATTTTTGCTCTCCCTCAAATCATGATAAAATGATTTATATTCTGATAAGCTCCCCCTGGATATTTGCTTAATATCCTTGTCCTTAAGCATTTAAAGAACGAGTCCTAAGTTGTTTTACTTAGAAGTCATTGTCCTTTAACATTAAAGTTCGGGTCTTGAACTGAATTATTCAAGAACCAAATTCCTTGACATTTAAGTCCGGGTTTTGAATTGTTTAGTTCAAAAGCCTTTGTTCTTGCTCCCCCTTAAACTTTGGGTGCCTGCAACACAGATTTAGCTTTTGGTACCCACTGGTATTTGGGTCCTAATGTGTTAGTTGCAGTTCTTGTGGGGGATACATAATAAGAACCATACCAGTAATTAACAAAATTATTACCTACAAAGTCATTTGCTCCACAGTAAGAACATTAGATTTTCTTCTGAGCAATCCTGATCAAATGATTAGTAGAATTAAACATATCAGAATTACCAAAAGATTTACCTTTATGCGCACTGTTCTTTTTTACATTTGATGTGGAAGCAGATGCTTTGTCTTTCTTCTTTTCATCCGAAGAACCTTTAACTCTCCAGACCATCTGTTCTTTCTTAGGATGCTTTCCAAGAGATTTTACATAGAAGCTCGCTGGACTATCAACAAATTTGTCATAAAACAGATTAGATGGTCGAATCTGATTTAATTTGACAATGTTTGGTTTGACACTTTTCTTTTTGAAAACATTTTTCTCATGAATGGAACTTGAAGTAGTTTTGAAAGAACAAACTGATTATGTTCAATTGTAATAAGGTGATTGATTAATCACATCAGCTGAAATCTTTTCAGACAATTTAACATTTGAAGCTTCCAAGTTCTTTATCTTTTTAATTGATAATCCAAGATCAAACTAAATCTTAGAGAGAGAAAGTAGAGAGAGAAAGTTAGAAGCGCCAAATGTAATGTATTCAAAAATATGCAATGTTGAGTTACAAACAACAAAGTCACAAGGGACTTAAATACCCAGGGCCTCAACAGATACAGAAAAGCAAGCAAAACAACCGTTAAGGCCACAGAGAATAAATACAATGATTACTATAAAATCTAACTTAACAATCTCCCCCTTAGTAATCATTGGCGCTACGGTCTTCAATGTAAGCTGTTACATCCATCTTCGAACTCTAATCATACTTGCTAAGCGTCTTAGTATAGCTTCTTGACTAAAAAAAAATTCTTCTCAGCATCTTTCAATATATGTTGCCTTTGCTGCCTTGACAAGACTGAACCTGTTTGTAATAAGCTTGGAGAAACAATCGGTTCATCAGCTTGTGCTCTAGACAACGCATCTCTTTCAAATGTACTCGAAGAAGCTGTGGTGGTCGGAGCCGGAATAGCAGAAGGACTAGTATAGCTGAGAAAATAGAATCTTGAGCAGACAACTCTTTGTCTCTTTAACTTCTCGAATCTTGAGCATATAAACTTTGAACTCTTTGTCTCTTTAACTTCTCTCCCTCATGACCTTGATGATCTGGATCAACTTGGTCATGTCTATGTTGGAGACGAGACAACTTTAGATCTGCAAAACTGATTCGAAAAAGCTAGCAAGAAATTTGACGATCAAAGAATTAGAGTTGAAATATAAGTCGAACCAGAGAAGGTTTATACTGAAGTAATAAAAAAAATACTTCAGAATAAAGAAGAAAGAAAGTTTTGCGCTACATGTTAATGGCGCGAAAAAAGTTTTGCGCTACCTAAAGAAAGCGTAAATATGAGTTTTGCACTACCAACTGTTGGCGCAAAATGTGACACCTGTCAAATTCTGAATATTAAGGTTAGCACCCTCAGATTAATTTATAAGTTTTGTCACTTTTAATTTTTTTTATTAAAAGCCTTTAAGATAAAAGTTTCCCGAAAAATGTAGAAGTTGCGTTAAAAACCCGGAACAGTTCCGCATCTGACCGTCACTGTCCAGAAATGCCAAATAAGTGAATAAAAGTCCAAAATCGTTAAACTATAAAAATCAGTATGTTAATTTCTCTTGCATTGCAAAAATTTCAAATTTGTCATTTATTTAGCAAATATTGAGAATTGGGTATTTCGGTTCTCAATTGTATCTGATATTTATAAACTAGACTAGTAATTTATTTAAAAATATATATATATATATATTAAACTAAATCTTTTAATAATGGTGAGTCACTTAGGACACTTGTCCTAATCCTACATCATTTTAATTATCATTATTACCAATTTAAAAACCAAGAAATTACTCACATTTTCAAAATTAACTTTTCATCTCCTCCTCCCTCTCCTCTCTTTGTTCGGCCGAAGAACCCACACCACCACCACCATTTCCATTTTTTTTTGTTTAAAAACCAAATCCAAGCTAGAATCCATCAACAAATTGAAGATTGAATCAAGTTTCTTTCTCAAATCTCCAAGGTAATCTCAAAAACTACATTCTTATTATGCATGTTTACATATTTTGAACTTTGAGTTTGAGGAGCAAAAGATTCATCTAAATGTGGTATAAATTAGGTTTTATTGATAAAATAGCTTTCAAATTTATGTTCAAATATTCAAAACAATGAGTTTTTTACTCTTATTTTTCAAAGAAACCTTGTTTATCATCAAGTTTAGGGTTTATGATGAAAATGTTGAATTTTGGTATCATAAACCACTAAGATATTGGTATTATTGAAATTATGATTATGTTAATATAATGAAATGTTAGTATAAAGATGTTCTTATGAAGGAATTTTTCCAAGTTCCACATGATTAAGAACTTAGTAATAATGTTAATGTCATTTAATTGGTGTTGTGTTCATGCATGCATTTGGATGAGCATTTTGATTGCAATGAATCCATGATGCATAAGTTAGTTTATCATGTAATGAGGAGTGAAGACATGGTTTATAATCAAAAACCATGTCTAATGATCATTATTTTGTGGTATAAAATAGTATTTACTTCATTTTAGAATCTGTCCAGAAAATGGACTTCACTTCTAGCTTGCACAACTCACAAACCACATGTCCAAATTTTGGGTTTTTGCTTCTAAACTTTAATTTAGAGTGTTATCTTTCTAAAAAGTCCGAAAACACTGAATTTGGAGTTGATTTGGGCACTTAAATGGATTTTACAAGAAAATGGTGCAATCTGTCCAGTGAAGACAGATTCATACACCTATCTTGTAGAGGCCATAACTCTCTCACTACTCATTCAAAATAAGTGAATCTTTTTCCAAATGTTAGTATTTTGAGTTAGGTTTTCATCCATATATGGATCACTGTCTAATTCCAAGAATTGATACCTCAAAATCCTATTACAAGTGAGGTATGTCACTGATCCGAAAATCAGTGACACTCTATTTTGTAAGAATTATTTGAAGTATCAAAAGTTATTCAAAAATTATAAAAAAATGCAGATTTACTCTAAACATATTATAGTATCATCACAAAATTTGTGATTAAATAATTCTCTTGGGAAGTTAAGCTTCCGTGTTGATTTTATCGGATAACTTTCTGGACAGCATATGCTGAATCCAGAAAGGTAATTTTATTAAGTTTAAATTTTGTTTTATTGTATTTTGGAACTTTGTATAGTTAAAGATGGATATGGACTAAGAAACTTATATGATGGCATTTCATAGGACAATTGGACATATTGGTTGGATATCGGAATAGGGCATTAATGTGTTTCTTTATGGCAACTCTTGTATAGGGAAATTAAGGGCGTGACAAAATTCCATAAGTATTAAAGTAAAGCTTCACCGTTACTTTCGTTAAGGTGAGTATTCACAGCCCCACTTTTATCGTTTTAACTGATTTTGGGGTGAAAAGCATGTTTTAGTTGCGTATTTAAAGATTCATGAGAATTGTTTGAAAGTATTGCGAATTGGCAATTTATAAGGCTTTGTTAAAAGCGTTTGGAAATTATAAGCTATATGATAAGTATGCAATTGATGTGTTGAGTATTAAATGTTAAGACCCCGTGACACTACTATTAACTCGAAGAAAATCGGGCCTATAGTATTAGTGGATAGCGCTATTTGGTGTGACAAGCCCACCTTAATGCTGACGAGCAGGGGTGCACTATACTAGAGAAGATGACTAAACATGTGGCATAAACCACCGCTGAGTTAGTTCATCGGGGGCGTTGAAATTGGTCAGGGACGGCTTAGTAGTGGCTCAACGTAATATTATCTTTGCATACACTTATCATAAAGAAATTAAATTGTGGTGCTCATGAATCAAAGAATTGAAGTTGGTTTATACGTATGTTTTACAAATGACAACTTGCATATAAAAATGATTTGTGCATATTTAAAACCTGTGAACTCACCAACTCTTTGTAGTTGACCTTGGTTTTTATTCATGCTTTTCAGGAATCAAGAAGGTAATTCCATGATGTTTTATCAGTGCACTTCATATTTTGAAGCAAGATTATTTTGCTTTATGTGTATCGTTATATTTTAAGTTTGGGAATTGTAAACAATGACAATACTATGTTCTTAAAAATGTAATGTATTTTGAAAGTTAAGTAAATGTGGGTATGTTATAATCTTTGCTATGACATCGGAGCTGTTATGCCTCGTGTTTCCGCTTTAGCGGGGTGTGACACAAAATCAGGCTTGAGAGATAAAATGTTTCACCTGTTGAGCTCTTTTACTCCCCCTACACAAATGCACTAAATATAATACTTCAAGTTAGCATTCGTATAGAAAATCAGGTACTACCCCTCGAAATGAGAAATGATCTTTCAAAATATCCTCCTTATTCACTCCCCCTCGAAATATGCAAAGACCACTTACACAGATATGAGAATACAAGCATCAAAACATCAACTTAGAAAGAAAAATATACTTAATATGTATTTTGAAACAACTAAATAATTAAACTTTTAAACACCATACAAATTAAATTCTACTTAGTAAAACATCACAGATTAATCCATCAATTGAAATCAAGTGTATGTTGTTGGATACAGATACAAGTTTCATTGCATATCAAGTTAAGACATGTTCAGTTTCAAAAACTTTCATCAATCTATTCAGTATGCTAGCATACGAACTTCGATTAGCTTCAAGAAAATGCAAATCTAAAAATATAATAGAAACTTTTCCTTTACTCACACTAGGCTGTCAAGAATTAAGACTTTCACAAATTTATAGGTTTATCGCAACTCAAACATATCACCAAGTATCATGAGATGTGTGCTCATTGGCATCTTTTAGCATTGTGCACATTGGCATCTTCACATGAGTGTGCTCTTTGGCATCTTTTAAGCTTGTGCACATTGGCATCTTTTAATCAAGATGTTTGGTAAGTAAAGAACATGTCGTAAACGTAACTTTCTATCTGATCCTATTGCAGGATTTGGGTCAGCCGCTCCCAGACCAGTTGGCCTTAGGGGACTAGGTGTCAAGCACCCCTTGGAACTTACTCTCCCAGACCAGAAAGGCTACATCGACACATCCTAAACCCATTCATACCAGTAGAACATGACTTTCAATCTGATTCTATAGAAGGATTTGGGTTCGATCACTCCCAGACCAATTGACCTTAGTAGACCAGATGACAAGCATCCCACGGAACTTACTTTCCCAAACCAGAAAGGTCACAGGTACAAACTTTTAAACATAGAGATTTCTGAATTTTATATATATAAATCATCTCAATCACTCAGTTTTACATCTAAGTGCTTAGCCCATATTTTCATTACGATCCAAAATTCTAACTTTTTAGGTTTTCTAAGCATTGTAAACTATAAATATTCCGAATAACACAACTTTAAAGAAGTATCAAAAGTTTCAAACATGTTGCTGACCTTTCGATTTTTTTAAGACTTGAAATTTGAACAAATAAAACTAAGATATAAACAAAGCAACTTGAAAATTTATCCTAGACACACATTTTATTCAAAAGAAAGAAAAAACTGTAAAACTTTTACTTTATAAAATAAAATTTGTGTAGGTTTAAACTTTTAAATTCAACATGCCGAGTTTTGAAAGAAGAAAAGTAAAATGTTTTTTTTATTTTATTTTTTTTATCTAAGGCTTTTGTAAAAAAAATCATAAAGTTGATATTTAGTTGGAACAAAATATAATTCAATAATACTTTCTTCCACATGATGCTTTATGAAGTGGTACCTCATATCAATGTTTTGGGTCTGATCGAGCGTGCTCAGATTCTTGAAAAGCTTGAGATAACTGGAACAACATCACTGTCAGAGATAGGTGCAGCGGAATTTGAAGTAGATGCGCTCACAGTTTCTCATATGCCCAAAAGCTAAATACATTGAAGAACAAGTCCTAAACTGATATGTTTAGATGACCATTGAAGTACGGGTTTTAAGCTTATTTGCTTAGAAGCCTTTGTTCTCTTACTCCCCCTTGACAATAGGTGCCTGCAACACTGAATCATTCTTTGGCTTTGGTACCCACTTGTATTTGGGTCCATATTTAGTTGCAGTTCTTATGGGAAAAAATTTGTTAGATTTGACATACAAAGCACGAGAAAAATAATCAGATGAAAGAACATAATCATCAGTAGAGGACGAAGCATAATCATCTGAACTTGAACCAGAGGAGGAATAGGAGACATCTTTTGCAATTTGAATCATTTGTGTGAGTCCAAGATCACTAAATCCTAGAGAGAGAAAGTAGAGAGAGAGCATGAAGCACAAAGTATCTGTCTATTGAATGAGAGCGTGAATCCTTACAAACAAACAAGACCAAAGAGACTTAAATACCCTTGGTCAATACAACACAATATTAGACTCTAAACACAGTATTTGACCAAGCCTATAAATACAATGATTACTATAAAATCAGACCTAACAATCTCCCCCTTAGTAATCATTGGCGCTTTGGTCTTTAAAAATTCATCTTCTAAAACAGCACGGACCATCAAAGAGACTTTACGAAGCAATCTGACTTTTAAAAGAAAATTCTTCTCAGCATCTTTCAGTTTGATTTGTCTTTGCTGCCTTGACAAGTCTGGACCAGTAGCTTGTGCTCTAGACGACACACCTCTTTTGAATGACCTTGAATGAACTGTGATGGTCGGAGCAGGAACAACAAAAGAATTGATTGTAGTTGAAAGAATAGAATCTTTGAGCGAATCTTGATCAGCAGATAAACGTTTGAGCTCTTTGTCTCTTTAACTTCTCCTTGATTTCTCCCCCTCATGACCTTGATGATCTTGATCAACTTGGTCATGTAAATGTTGGAGACGAGACAACTTAAGATCTGCAAAATCAAAGAAACAGAGAAAATAGAGAAGGTTTGCGCTAACAGAGAGAAGCGCAAAGTGAGGTTTGCGCGACATGCAGAAAACACAAAGTTTGGTTTGCGCTTGAAGCTGTTGGCGCAAATTGAGTTTTGCTCTACCAACTTGTGACGCAAATCTGACTTGGAGTGCGAAAAATTTTACCTGTTAAGCCCTTTGACTCCCCCTACATAAATGCACTAAATTTGACAATTCAAGTTAGCATTCATATAGAAAATCAGATACTCCCCTCAAAAACAGATATGATCTTTTCAGAATAATTCTCCTTATTCACTCCCCCTTGAATAATGCACAAACCCATTAAAATATATTTATGAGAACACAATGATCAGATATCAATGTAGAAAGAAAAATATACTGAATATAAATTTTGAAACAACTAAACATATAAAATTTTAAACACTAAACAAATTAAATTCTACTTAGCAAAATATCACAGATTTATCAATCATTTGAAATCAAATATATGTTGTTGGATACAGAAACAAGTTTCGTTGCATATGAAGTTAAAACATGTTCAGTTTCAAAAACTTCTATCAATCTATTCAGTGTGCTCGCATGCGAATCTTCAATTAGCTTCAAGAAAATGAAATTCTAAAAATATAATAGAGAACTTTGCATGTACTCACACTAATCCATCAAAAATTAAGATTTTCACAAATTTACAGGTTTATCGCAACTCAAACATATCACCAAGTATCATGAGATGTGTGCTCATTAGCATCTTTTTAGCAGTGTGCACATTGGCATCTTAACATGAGTGTGCTCTTTAGCATCTTTTAAGCTTGTGCACTTTGGCATCTTTTGAATCAAAAAGTTTATTAAGTAAAGAACATGCCGTAAACGTAACTTTCTATCTGACCCTATTGCAGGATTTGGGTCAGCCGCTCCCAGACCAGTTGGCCTTAGGGGACTAGGTGTCAAGCACCCCTTGAAACTTACTTTCCCGGATCAGAAAGGCTACATCGACATATCCTAAACTCATTCATACCAGTAGAACATGACTTTCGATCTGGTTCTATAGAAGGATTTGGGTTCGATCACTCCCAGACCAAATGACCTTAGGGGACCAGATGACAAGCATCCTAAAGAACTTACTTTCCCAAACCAGAAAGGCCACAGGTACAAACTTTTAAACTTAGAGATTTCTGTATTTTAAGTATTTAAGATTCATCTCAATCACTCAATTTTACATAAAAGTGCTTAGCCCATATTTTCATTACGATCCATAATTTTGACTTTTTAGAATTTTCCAAGCATTGTAAATTATAAATATTCTGAATCACACAACTTTAAAGCAGTAATAAAAGTTTCAAACATGTTGCTGACTTTTCGACTTTTGAAAGACTTGAAATTTGACCGTATAAAACTTTAATATAACAAAGCAACTTGAAAATTTATCCTAAACACACATTTTATTCAAAAGAAAGAAAATCTGTAAAGCTTTTACTTTATAGAATAAAAGTTGTAAAGATTTAAACTTTTAAATTCAATATGCCGATTTTTTTTACAAATTTTCATTAATAGACAAACTGTAAAGAATTCGGCAAATTGATATTTAGTTGAAACAAAATAAAATTCAATAATATTATCTTCCACATTATATAAAAAATTTGTGTCTCAGCTTAAAAAAAATTGGGTTATACAAATTCATGAGATAGTTAACACAAGCTCAGATTCTTTGAAAATAGTATGAGAAAAAACTGGAACACATCATTATCAGAGATAAAATGCAGCGGAAATAAAATTAATGTACTCACAGTATCTGTTGGGAATTTAAGATTTGTTCAAGTATGGTTAATGCTGCTAGTATATCATGATTACTACTGCTAGTAGATTTAATACTGCTTGAAAAGTTAGTACTGCTACTTCAATGGTTAGTACTGCTTGGAGAGTTAGTACTGCTAATAGTTAGTACTGCTAAGGGATTACTACTGCCAACATGATTAATACTGCTGAGGAGTTTAATGCTGCTGAAGATGGTTAATACTTCTGAAGAAGGTTAGTGTTGCTTATGAGATGAAGACTCAGTATGGAATGAAGACAACTGTATAGAAGACTTACTAAAGTAAAGGAGATAATTATGGACTGAAGATCATTTGTATTTTGATAATTATTTTGTATTATGTCTTGTATAAATAGTATAGAAGTCTTTGATAGAATTAACTTTTGATTGATAAGTTTTTAGAGAGAGAATTAACCTCAAGGTTTATAATCCTAATTCTAGAGAAGTAAAATTCGTCTTGGTGAGCTTGTTCATCAAGATTGAGGTTTTTGTGTGAAAGCTTGTAACTTTAATCATTCAATAAAGTTTACAAGTTGTGATTTCTGATTCACTGTTACATTGATAGTTGAATATTAAACTGTTATTCCGCAACTACTTTAATATTGTTTCTGAGTTCATTATTCTTGTTAAGAATTAGATCCTGTCAAGTGGTATCAGAGCCAAGTATTCTCAGAAACCTTCATTCATCATGGACAACACAGGTGAATCAAACAGTACTTTTGTCTCAAAGGTTCCCATGCTCAAACCTAATGAGTTTGACATGTGGAAAATTCGGATCAAGCAATACATCCTTCTTACAGACTGTTCTATGTGGGACATTGTTGAGAATGGTCCCTCTGTTGAAGGTAAAATTGGACAAGATGGCAGAAGACCACCTCCAAAAACTGATGGTGAGAA
The DNA here is from genome assembly GCA_954870635.1 of Arctium minus. Lineage (NCBI taxonomy): Eukaryota > Viridiplantae > Streptophyta > Magnoliopsida > Asterales > Asteraceae > Arctium > Arctium minus. The sequence goes on along the minus strand of OX941080.1, from coordinate 111,565,594 downwards.
GAAAGTCAGACAGTTGGAGATGAAAGCCTTAAGCACCCTGCTTTTGGCCATTCCTAATGAGTATCAACATTAGTTTCAACACTGCACAGATGCTCAGATTCTATGGAATGCTTTAGAGAAGAGATTTGCTGGCACCAATAGCACTAAGAGGAATCAAAGGGATATTCTCAAGCAGCAATATGAGAACTTTACATCTTCAAAGAATGAGTCTATGACTCAAACTTTTGACAGATTTAATAAGCTAATTGGTGAGTTGGCTACTGTTGGAGTTCATATGGAACAAGATGATGTCAACCGCAAGTTTCTCAGATCTCTTGGAGATGAATGGACCATGTACACTGTCTCATTCAGACAGAATGACATGTTGGAAGAAAAGGAACTGGATGATCTGTATAATGATTTAAGAGTGTTTGAATCTGAGGTGGAAGCAAAGAAGAAGCCTATTGGATATGTTCACAATGCTGCACTCCTATCAGCATCAATTGATTCTACTACTAACCCTGAATCAGTTACTGCTGCCTGTGCAGTAAATCAAGAAAAAGGCAATGAATCTGTTTTTAAAGCCTTTCTTTCCAGCCATGGTAATTCTTCTTTATTCAATGATGACTTAGAGCAGCTTCATTCTGATGATCTTGAAGAGAGGGATATCAAATGGCAGATGGCCATGCTTTCTATGAGGGTGAAGAAATTCATCAAGAGGACTGGGAGGAACAACTTCTCCCAAAGAAGAGAAGATGGAGCAGGCTTTGATAAGTCAAAGGTGGAGTGCTACAAGTGTCACATGAAGGGACACTTTGCCAGGGAATGCAGAAGTTGAGTGTCTCACAACAATCACCAACAAGCACAGACTGGAAGCTTCAACCAGAACAGAAACTATGCCAAAGCTCTTGTTTCTCAACAAGGAATGGGATTTGACTGGAGTGATCAAGCAGATGAAGCCATTCAAAATCAAGCTCTCATGGCAGAGGTATCTGATCTCCCAACTGAGGTACTTTCTAATCTTTGTTATCAAACTTGCATAGACACTGTTAAAAGGTACAGGGATCACAACCAGAATATGAGTGATGACCTTAGAAGGTTAGAAAAGGATAGAAAAGACTATGTGAGGATTGTTGAGAGGTTTGAGGAACAAATCAAAGGTTTCCAAGCCAATGAACTTCAACACACATATGATACAAATTAGTGGAAGTGGGAGAAGAATGATCTAGAAATCCAACTGACAAAGTCCAAGGAGGAGAATGAAAAGTTGAGAGGAGAACTAGACAAGGTTAAGATAGATGTGGAAAAGTTTTCGTATGCCTCTAAAGCCATGGATTCAATTCTAAAGGTCCAAATCCATGATAAGCTTAAACCAAGAATTGGGTACAATACCACACCACCACCATACAACAACAACTACATCCCTCCTAAATCAGACTTGCTAGAGACCAAGGATAAGAAGGACTTGCATGTGGGAGCCACTAAGATAGATCCTTTAGATGAAGTAGTTGTTGAGGACAAGACTGAGAAAAAAGCTGGAAAGGGTAAGAATAATAATGTGAATGTTGAGATTCCCTTAGAGAATAACATTCTTATCAATGAGGGTGGTGGAAAGAATTGGATCAAATCCAATGGTGTAGAGAAGACTGAGGGAAAGTCCAAAAAGGTTTATTACAAGCAGACTACAGTTGTGAATCCTGTTCCTTGCAAACAGTGTGCATGTAATAAATCTGAGTCCCTAAAACAGGAAAAAAAAGGAGGGGAAATCAAAGAAATTGGAATAATCAGTGGGCTCAGAAACAAGGAGTTGATCTGAGTAGAATCATCAGACCAAAACCTTGTTTCATATGTGGCAAATTGAATCATCTTGCCAAGCACTGTTATTTTAATCCAACTAACCAAAGGATAAATTTTCAAAGATCTATGCAAAAACCCTTTGGTTATAGGAAGAATGAAAGGAACCATGTGGCTAAGAAACATGTTAAATCTAAAAGCCATATGAAGAAAAAGACTATAAAAGAGAGTGTCAAGATGTGGGTTCCCAAATACACTAAAACTGTTAGTACTGCTACCACAAATAGTGTTGCTGACAAAGATAGTGCTGCCAGAAGCAATACTGCTACTATCAATGTTAGTGCTACTAACATTGTTAGTACTTCTTCAAATGTTAATACTGCTAACTCTGTTAGTGCTTCTAACAAGGTTAGTACTGCTAAACCTGTTAGTGCTGCTAACTCTGTTAGTACTTCTAAAATTAGTACTGCTTCTAGTGTTTGTGTTGCTAGACCAATCATCTTGACAAAGTACTCCAGTAAAGAGTGCTCTGATTTTAAAAATCTCATCAAAAAGGAGTGTAAATACTTTGATGAGAAAGGGAGACCCAAGACCACTTTGGCTTGGGTTCCCAATCAATACTAATTGATTTATCTTATGTGCAAGGCAACCAGCAACTCAAGGGAAAGAGTATTTGGCATGTTGATAGTGGTTGCTCTAGGCACATGACAGGGAACATGGCTTGCCTCAAGAATTTCAAGAAAATTGATGGAGGACATGTTGCCTTTGGTAATACTCCAGATGGAGGTAAGATCAGTGGTAAGGGAGATGTAACAAAAGGTAAGATGACCTTTGAGGATGTTTTCTATGTTGAGCAGTTAAGGTACAACCTGTTAAGTGTATCATAGGTTTGTGACAAAAAGCATAGTATTTTATTCACTGATTCAGAATGCATTATCCTTGCTCCTGGATTCAAGGTAGTTGATGAAAAGATGATACTATTAAGAACTCCCAGAAAGGATAATGTCTATTGTTTGGATATGGAAAATGTTTCAACTGATTCATCCCTAAATTGTCTTGTTTCAAAAGCATCTTTGGATGAATCATCTCTTTGGCACAGAAGGATGTGTCACATGAACTTTAAAACAATGAATAAACTTGTTAAAAACAACCTTGTAAGAGGTTTTCCTTCAAAAGTCTTTTCATGTGATGATCATTGTGTTGCGTGTCTAAAAGGCAAACAACACAAAACTTCTCATAAGTCCAAAGAATTGAACACAATTTCTTCTTCACTTCAGTTGTTGCATATGGATCTGTTTGGACCTACAAATGTTATGAGTATAGGTAAGAAATCATACTGCTTAGTTATTATTGATGATTACTCTACATTTACTTGGGTATATTTTCTAAGGACTAAGGATGAGACAAGTGGACTGATCAAATCCTTTATTCTAAGAATTTAAAACCAAACAAATCAAAAGGTAAAAGTCATTAGGTCAGACAATGGTACTGAATTTAAAAATCTTGACCTAAACACCTTTTGTGAGGAAAAAGGAATTGAGAGGCAATATAGTGCTCCTAGGACTCCACAACAAAATGGTGCTGCTGAGAGAAGGAATAGGACACTGATTGAAGTTGCTAGATCTCTGTTAGCTGATTCAAAACTTCCAATTACTTTCTGAGCTGAAGCAGTTAATACTGCTTGTTATGTCCAAAACAGAGTTCTAGTAGTCAAGCCTAAAAACAAGACACCATATGAGCATTTAAATAAAAGAAAACCATTTGTTGGATTTTTCAAACCTTTTGGGTGTCCATGTACCATTCTCAATACCAAAACTCACTTAGGAAAGTTTGATAGCAAAGTAGATGATGGTTTTCTTATTGGTTACTCATCTCAGAGTAAGGCCTACAGAGTATTTAATTCTTCTTCTAGAATAATTGAGGAAAGTGACAATGTCAAATGCAATGAGAACACACCAAACCCTATTGGTTTTGGTGCTCAGTGGTTGTTTGACATTGATTCACTAACTAACTCTTTTGGTTTCAGTAGTGATGATCATGCAGGTTCAGGAAGTAGAGGATCAGGGGAAGCACAAGTACAGAATAGTATTCCTCAGTCTGTGATCTTTCCCATACCTACAATGGACCCTGTTCAAATCTGTGAAAAGGAAACTGTTACTGAACCAATTCAGAGTGAAGAAGAAAGAAGAGATGAGGAGAATTCAGAGCATGAAGAGCCAGAAGTAGCTGATGAGATCCCCTCAGCTGACTTAAATGACTCCAATTTAGATGTGGGAATTAATGAAGAACCTAGTCATCAGACAAGAACTCAAAAGATTCATCCTCCTGAGCTGGTAATAGGAGACATTTCTTCTCCTATGATGACAAGGAATCAAAGCAGACTTCAAGTTTTGCAGGATCAGCAAAATACAGTACTCTCTTGCTTTCTATCCCAGATTGAGCCTAAGAAGGCTTATGATGCAATGAAAGATTCAAGTTGGATAGAAGCCATGCAAGAAGAGTTACTTCAGTTTAAATTGCAAGATGTTTGGGACTTGGTGGACCTTCCAAAAGGTCATAGAGCAATTGGCACCAAGTGGATTTTCAGAAATAAAAAGGATGAGAGAGGAATAGTAATCAGAAACAAAGCAAGGCTAGTGGCACAAGGGTACACTCAGGAAGAAGGCATAGACTATGAGGAAGTTTTTGCTCCAGTTGCAAGGGTAGAGGCAATTAGGCTGTTTCTAGCCTATGCTTCATTTATGCAGTTCAAGGTATATCAAATGGATGTGAAGAGTGCCTTTCTATATGGAACAATTGATGAAGAAGTATATGTCTGTCAGCCCCCTGGATTTGAAAATCCATCATATCCTGACAGAGTGTACAAACTTAAGAAAGCCCTCTATGGTCTACATCAAACCCCAAGAGCATGGTATGATACTCTGTCTACCTATCTCTTGGAAAATGGATTTGAAAGGGGAATAATTGACAAAACCCTTTTCATTAGAAGAAGTAAGAAGGACATCCTACTTGTTCAGATCTATGTGGATGACATCATCTTTGGATCCACAAAAGATCAGATGTGTAGAGACTTTGAAGAGTTGATGCATAAGAGCTTCAAAATGAGTTCAATGGGTGAACTTACTTTCTTCCTTGGGCTTCAAGTGAAACAGCAGAAAGATGGGATTTTCATAAGTCAATCAAAGTATGTGAAAGACATCCTAGATAAGTATGGTTTATCAGACTCAAAGCCAACAAGCACACCAATGGAAACACACAAACAGATCACTGCTGATCTTGAGGGGGAGGATGTGGATGTCCATCTTTGTAGATCAATGATTGGATCTCTCATGTATCTCACAGCCTCAAGACCAGATATCATGTTTCCAGTGTGTGTTTGTGCCAGATTCCAAGTCAAGCCAAAGCAGTCTCATCTTCAAGCAGTTAAAAGGATTTTCAGATACTTAAGAGGGCAATCTAGATTAGGTCTTTGGTATCCTTATGAATCAAACTTTGACTTGATTGCATATTCTGACAGTGACTTGGGAGGTGCTAATATGGATAGAAAGTCTACCTCAGGGGGATGTCAGCTTTTGGGTGCAAGACTAGTATCTTGGCAGTGTAAGAAGCAAACCACAGTGTCCTTATCCACAACAGAAGCTGAGTACATTGCTGCTGCAAGTTGCTGCTCTCAGGTTCTATGGATACAGAATCAAATGCTGGACTATGGGGTAACCTTTTTTCACACACCAATCTTTATTGACAATAGCAGTGCTATTAGCATTGTTAACAATCCTGTCAAGCACTCCAAAACAAAGCACATTGAAATCAGGTATCACTTTATTAGAGACTGCAATGAAAAGAAGCTTATTCAAGTTGCTAAAGTTCATACTGACAACCAGTTTGCTGATCTATTCACTAAAGCTTTTGATGTAGGTAGATTCACCTTCTTGGTCACAAGTGTGGGCATGATCAACTCTGAATGAGCTCATGTTTAAAAGGTGATTGTATACCTGTTATTTGTTTATTTTTGGTGCTACTAATCATCTTTCTCAGGAAGTGTATTGCCTTGCTCAGACTAACCCAAGCTTCAATAGTGTAAGTTAGTTAATACTGCTAGTGGTTAATACTGCTCTCAGTTAATACTGCTATCAGTTAATACTGCTATCAGTTAATACTGCTATCAGTTAATACTGCTAGTTAGTTAATACTGCTAGTGGTTAATACTGCTCTCAGTTAATACTGCTAGTGGTTAATACTGCTCTCAGTTAATACTGTTAGTTAGTTAATACTGCTAGTGGTTAATACTGCTAGTGGTTAATACTGCTCTCAGTTAATACTGCTAGTTAGTTAATACTGCTAGTGGTTAATATTACTCTCAGTTAATACTACTAATTAGTTAATACTGCTAGTGGTTAATACTGCTCTCTGTTAATACTGCTTCTTTCCTGAATCATATAAATAACCTCTTTACCCGCCTAAAATCTCATAACGACTCTTTGAATATTGTTCATATTCTCTCTAACCTTTTTCTCTCAAGCAACCAGTGTGTTTTAGTCAAAACTCCTCAAGCTCGATGGCATCAATGGCGTTTATTGATGAACACAACGAGATCGCAATGCTTCAAAAGCCTAAGCAGGCTGCTGGATTTCATCAAATAGTCAATTTTCTTAAGTCCAGCCATATCGCTCATGCTCTTACCGTGTCACCATCAATCTACATCGAGCACCAGAGGCAATTTTGGGCTAATGCCACCGCTATTACTGAAAATGGTGTGCAGGTTATCAAGACAAGGGTGTGTGACAAACCCTTGACAGTTTCTGAAGAGGTAACTCGCATCAGTCTACGACTAGATGATGCCTCAGGTATCACATCTATCTCTAATGATGATATGTTTCCCACTCTCACTAGAATGGGGTATGGAGGCCCATTGGGTGATTTCAAGTTCTCCAAAGCTAAATTTTCTCCCCAATGGCGTTTCTTTGTCCATACCCTTATGCATTGTATTTCTAGAAAGACTACCGGATGGAGTGACTTCAGTAGTACCATTGCTTATGCTTTGGTCTGCTTAGCCACTGACAGAAAGTATAATTTCTCAAAAATGATTTTCAATGACCTTGTGTCAAACTTGGAGAATAAAAAGAGTTTCCTTATGTATCCAAGATTTGTCTAGGCAGTTATAACCTCTGAATTGACGGATATGCCTCAATTTGATGAGGTATATGTACCTAAATCCCCAAGGGTAAGGTCTTTTCAAATATGAAGAGATCTGCCATGGACTCGGAAGGAGTTGACACCCCATTGTTCTCTACAATGATGGTGGTGTCCCACAACCAAGAAGGTATGGCATCAGGGTCAAGGCCCTCACTAGACCATCCCACTGAGAGCCAATCACAACCTTCAATCACTATATCAATTCCTCAGTCCCTTCTTCAAAAACCAACTTCACCCATCACCAATACTTACATAAGGAAAAAGGTAAAGAAGGCTCCTTCTCTTCTTGTACCTTCACCTACAAAGCCTCTAAGCCCTCTAATGGAGAATTCTCCATTAGAGAATATCTATAGGTAAACCACAGGGGTGTCTCCCAACCCAAGGAGGTGCTCACTGAGGAGATGCATGAGCATATGGGTGAGAAGGCTGCCACTACTCCTGCTAGCACAGAGGAGGACAGTGGTAACATCACTAAGACCTTCCCCATGGCAACTTTGGATGAGCAATCATCCAAAGGTCCCAGGTGCCAAGAAACCAAGGGGGTGGAGGGTGCTTCTGCTAGGCAGAAGACTTCTTCTACTAAATGTTCCAATGATCCTTCAAAAGGGGGTAACACTCCTGGAGAAGGTGAGGATAGATATAACTACCAAGAATTGATGGATATAATGGGCAACATTAATCTAGATGTCATCAAACAGGGAGCAGATATAGAGGAAATGAAGTTGGTAATTCTGTCTCAACAAGTGCAGATTACCAAACTGAAGAATCTAGTGAAGAAGTTGGTGCAGAAATGGAAAAGAAAACAGTTTGTCTTGAAGAAGAGGGCAGATGCTTTCAAAAAGGGGGAGAAACAGGATGAAAAGGAGAAACTCAGTCCTAGTGGTCTGGAAGCACAATTTGAGGGGGAGCAGAATAGGGAAACAGAAACTTGTAAAGAGGCAGAAACTGTTAACCAAGCAGCAGTAGCTGAAAAAGCCCAAGCAGCAGTAAATGAAAAGGCTCAAGCAGCAGTAACAGCACTATCTGTTGAAGAATTAGAGATTGCAGAAACTTTGGTAAAAGTTAAGAATGACACTCCCAAGGCTACTCAAAAGCCCAAGGGAGTGGTCATTAAAGAAGGAGGCCTTGAGCAGAAAAGAAAAGAAATCAGTGAGGCAGAATTGAAGAGGAAAGGAAAGGCCAAGGTGGATGAATCTGCAGAGCAACCAAAGAAGATAAAATAGATTGAACTAGATGAGGAATTGGCAAAGAAGCTGCAGGCTGACCTACAACAAGAAGAAGAGATTCAACAGGCCAAAGATAGGCAGATTGCTCTAGATCTGTCTACTAAGCTGAATGAGGAGTATCAAAAGAGCCTGAAAATTGCAGCTGAGGCCAAGAAAAGTATAGTAAAAGCAACCAAGCACAGAATGCCTTCAAAGATCCAGAAAAGACAACCCTCTAAGACCTTTTTGGCCAATCAAGAAAGGAGAAAAATGATAAACTTTCTGAGAGGCTCAATTGGTGTAAAAAGAGAGATGTTTGCTAACAAGGCATACAGCAAGGTTGAGGAGCTAAACAAAAAGGAAATGGCAAAGCTTTAAGGGGACTCCTCTCAAAGGGAAGAAGCTGAAAGAAGGATGAAAGAGAGGCATGATCTCAACATCCAACAACCATTCCCTAAGGAAACAACTCCTTCAAAGGAAAAGGCTGAAAAGAAGGAAGAGCAAGTTGATGTAGAAGCCAAATCTGCAAAGAGAGTAAAAACCATAGCTTCCAAGACACAGTCCAAAAGGCCAAGGATTGAAGAAGCAGAAAAAGAGGCAGAACCATTTGTTGCAGATCATACAGAGTAAACAAGTCAAAGTGCATAACAACCAAATCAATCTGATGAGCAGGTTGGTCTTTACATGACTTTAATAGAACCAGTACAGACTGTTCCCATTTCTGTGAAGGCACCAGAAATCATCTTTTGGGATATGTTGAGGGAGAACAGAAAAGAATACTTCAGACTCAAAAGAATTGGTGATATATTTGAAGTATACACAACTTGGGGCAAAGTGATCAGAAGTTGCTCCAGGGCTGACTTAGAAGAAATGCATAAAGTGGGAATAAAGCTATATGAGCCTGTTTTGAAAGGAACTGAAGAAAGTCTACTGAAAGTTGCTATGGAATACTTGTGTATGATGTTTGAACCAGAAAAAGTGGTGTTCAGGATCAAGGATTTGCATCATGAGTATGGGTTCAAAAGGATTGATCAGTGGATGCTCTTTGAAAACTGTGGTGTCTACATGATCACAATAGATAACTGTTATCATGAGTATTTTCTAGTGGACAAGGTGTATGATCATAGCAAGGAGAAGCTGAAAGGAATGCTGAAAGCCAAGCTAGTGTGTGCAAAAGGATCTGAAATGGCCAGAACTGTGATAAGAAGGACAATCAATCAAAGTCTGGGACTGGATCCAGATTTGGGCAACTAAGATGAAGTTTTGAAAGCATCTTGAAGATCATATCTGAAGAACTTGACTTCTCTTCCTAAAAGTCAAGTTAGGGGGAGATTGTTGGGAATTTAAGATTTGTTCAAGTATGGTTAATGCTGCTAGTATATCATGATTACTACTGCTAGTAGATTTAATACTGCTTGAAAAGTTAGTACTGCTACTTCAATAGTTAGTACTTCTTGGAGAGTTAGTACTGCTAATAGTTAGTACTGCTAAGGGATTACTACTGCCAACATGATTAATACTGCTGAGGAGTTTAATGCTGCTGAAGATGGTTAATACTTCTGAAGAAGGTTAGTGCTGCTTATGAGATGAAGACTCAGTATGGAATGAAGACAGCTGTATAGAAGACTTACTAAAGTAAAGGAGATAATTATGGACTGAAGATCATTTGTATTTTGATAATTATTTTGTATTATGTCTTGTATAAATAGTATAGAAGTCTTTGATAGAATTAACTTTTGATTGATAAGTTTTTAGAGAGAGAATTAACCTCAAGGTTTATAATCCTAATTCTAGAGAAGTAGAATTCGTCTTGGTGAGCTTGTTCATCAAGATTGAGGTTTTTGTGTGAAAGCTTGTAACTTTAATCATTCAATAAAGTTTACAACTTGTGATTTCTGATTCACTGTTACATTGATAGTTGAATATTAAAGTGTTATTCCGCAACTCCTTTAATATTGTTTCTGAGTTCATTATTCTTGTTAAGAATTAGATCCTGTCAGTATCTCATTTAGTCAGAAGCCTAAATCATTGAAGAACGAGTTTTAAACTGATATGTTTAGAAATCATTGTCTTTGAAGCACGGGTTCTGAGCTGATGTACTCAGAATCCATAATCATTCTTGACATTGAAGTCCGGGTCTTGAGCTGATTTACTCAAGAGCCAAATTTCTCTTACTCCCCTTAACATGAGATGCCTGCAACTTTGAATCAATTTGAAATTTGGGAACCCACTTGAATTTGGGCCCATGAAAGTTAGTTGCAGTTCGTATGGGGAAATATTTGTTAGATTTAACACGATAAGCATGAGAGAGATGATCACAAGAATGGTAAGCACAATCATCAGATGAATACAAAGCATAATCATCTGAACTAGAATCAGAAGAAGAATATGAGACATTTTTGGAAATTTGAAACATTTGCTTTATAGAATATTTTGAAATTTTATTACAATAAGCAAATGAATCACTTTTATAATGTTTGTCTACATATCGAACTTCATCAGTTTGAGAATCAGTAGATGTCCGCTTTGCTTTCCAGATTTGCCTTGATCGAGCGCTCAAAGTCCTATCTGTAAGAATTGAATCGGAAGAATTAGAACTGTCAGAAAGAACTTTATTTGTTTCTTTGACTTCTTTGACCGTCTTCTTTTACGCTTAGGTTTATAATATTCATCATTTAGCGTAAAAGAATCATCAAGAATTTTAGACTTAATATCTAAATCAGAAGAAATAATTTTACCTAAGCAACCAATCTGATCAGACATTAAATCTGAATTTACCTCGGAGTTATAATTATTTTGAGAAAAGATTTTAAAAATGGAAACTTCCTTTTTATTTTCCTTATAATCAGAAGAAAGGCTAGAAATAGAATCTGATTTTTGAGAAAATAATTTTTCTTCAAGACTAGACGTCATGAAAGAAAGAAGAATATCAAATTCAATTTCCTTTATAATATTTTGATCTTCCAACTTATCCTCAAGATCGATGATTTTGCCTTCTAATACTAACGGAGGAGTATATTTCTTAGAATCATAAATGATTGAAAAAATATTTTCCTTATCAGAGTTAGGAGCATAAGAAGAAACAAAATCATCAGACATTGAAGATTTGACAGAAGATATATTATTTAAACCTTTTCAGGAAAATATTTTGCATTTTCGCTTGTATAAACAAAAGGAATTTCGATTTTCTTATTATTCATCCTTTTCTCATTTTCGATTTCTAACACTTGCTTTTCACTTGTCCAATGAAACTTGAACTGAGGAGCATAGTGTGCAAGAGTTAGATAATCGTATTTATATAAAGTAGGGACTTCATTTATCACTTTGTTTAAACAATGAGGATTGTCAAAACCAAGTCCCCATTTTTGTTTTGAAGCTTCTTCACTCCTTGGTTTATTCATAAAAATTGTTTGTTCAGATTGGTTCCTTCGATATAACTTTTCTTCTAACTTATTTATTTTATCTGAAAATTTGTCTTTTAATTCGGTCATAGCAGTCAAAGACTCAAGATAAGTCTTATTTGAATTTTCCAAATCATCCAATTTCTTTTGAAAGATGTCTTTTGTATTTTCTAAAATAGATTTTTCATCTTTCAAAAAAAATTTAAGTTTGTCAATCAAATCTGACTTTTCGAAATTTGAATTCTTTTCAGATAAAAATTTTGAACGTAAATCAGATAAAGCAGTTATCATTATGTTCATCTGAGAGGTAATGAAATTGTGATCAAAAACTGAATATACCTCATCTTCATCAGTTTCATAATCGTTTGACTGATCATCTCCAACCAAGCACATCTGAGCGATCTTGACATTTGCAGCTTCATCGTCAGAGTGATCCAGCCAGAATTCTTCTTCAGCCAGAATTCTTCTTCAGCAAGAAGAGCAGTTTCGTTCTCTCTCTTTTCAGCCAGTTTCAGTTTCTTCCGGTAGTAAGCTGAGTCCCTAACCTTCTTTGCTCGACACTCCTTTGAAATGTGCCCCGGCTTTCCACAGTTATAGCAGGCAGCAGGCTTTGGCTCGGGCATTTTGACTCTTGAACCGGAAGTGAAGCGAGAAGTGTTGGAACCCGATCTTGGTTGGAACTTTTTCTGGTAATGCTGAGAGAGAAGGATCATCGCTTTCTGCAGAGCCTCATCATCAGTTGACCCGTTGTAAGCGTTTTCAGAAAACGCTTGTTCAGCCAGTTGGCTCGTGAGGAGTGCAACCGGGTCTACTGATTTCTTGTTCTTCTTATCCAGTTTGGCCTTCTTTTCAAGTACCAATCTCTCATCAGTCATCAGAATTTCATAAAGTTCTTGGATTTGCATAGTGGAGATTCTGACATCGTTCCTCAATCTATGACAAGATTTGTTCCATTCAGGCTAAAGAGCATTGAGGAATTTCAGATTTGTCTCAAGCTCAGTCTTTTCAACTTTAATCTTCCTAAGATCATTAATCACGGCACAAAATCTGTCATACACAGTTTTGAGTGGCTCCCCATCCTTGGCTTTGAATTCTTCAAAGTTATTCATGTAGTGCGTATGCCTGAGTTGAGTTGCGACCGAAGAACCAAGCATAATCTTCTCAAGTTGTTGCCACATCAGATTAGGATGAGTTTTGAAACAATTAATCCTGTTGTATATAGAGTTTGGCAAGGCTAGCATCAAATTTTCTTTAATATCACGATCAACTTGATATGCCGACAACTCATCATGTGTGTATTCTTTAGTAGGATTATATAATCCAGAAGCCAACTTGGGTTTTTCAAACGGTCCTTCAGATAGAATGATCAACATGTCATTACCATTCTTTTGACGTTCAATGAAGTTCAGGAACCGATCTTACCACTGTGTAAATTCATTTTCATCAATTAGCACTGGTGGACGATTTTCTGTACCCAGAGACATCATAAGATCACTTTTGTAGAACTGATCTTGATAAGCAAATTTGTCAGAATCCATGTTTCAGAGAATCCAGAAAAAAATTCAAAGTCTGAGACTGGTGCAAAGTTGATGTTTGCGTAAGAGGCAGAAAGCGCAAACTGAGCTTTGCGTGATAAGACTGAAGCGCAAACTATGATTCTCGCGAGCAGAAGGAAACGCAAACTTAGGTTTGCGTGAGGCACTTAAGACGCAAATTGTTCTTTGTGTGAACAAGCAGTAGCGCAAAGGAGCTTTGCGTGAGCAGAGACTAGCGAGAACTTGACTTCTCGTGAGCTGTAGGAGACGCAAACCAACTTTGTGTGAGTAGCGGGAGACGCAAACTAGGGGTTTGCGTGATAAAGTAGTGGCGCAAAGTAGCCTTTTCGTGATTCACGGATGACGAAAAGTTCACTTTTCGCGAACTTTGAAATACGCAAAGTAGCTTTTCTTGATGCACGGGAGACGCAAAGTTACACTTTGCGTGATAAACTGATTCTTTATGCAAACAAATGAAGAACTCGCGCAAAGCTAGATGAACTCGCGCAAAGCTAGATGAACTCGCACAAATCACTATGAACTTGCGCAAAGTTAAGATCTAGCGCAAACCTGCTGAAAACCATAAAAATCACCAAAAGTCGATTATATCCATGAAATTAAAGCAATTAAATCACACAGAAATGATCGAAAAACATATTCTAACACTTTTCAATCCATCTTTTCAATAAAAATCACAAAATCAAGATTTCGTGAATAGCACAGTTCGTAAAACGAGTTTCCAGAAAAATTTGAAAATTCTCAAAATAGACGATCAAATACTGTTTTCATTTCAAAATGATGTGAATCAACAATGTTCTCTTATCAAAAACGAGTTCAACAAAACAAATTTCAACAAAATTCGATCACAAACACATCCGAATTTGATGAAAAATCAAGAAAACGATATTTTCTTGAAAAATTCAAGAAAATCAATCAAATTTTCGATTAATCTACAAATTGAGAAACTAAAACACAATCTCTCAATTCTCTCAAGATTCAGATTGGCTCTGATACCAATTGTGAGTCCAAGATCACTAAATCCTAGAGAGAGAAAGTAGAGAGAGCATGAAGCATAAAGTATCTATCTATTGAATGAGAGCGTGAATCCTTACAAACAAACAAGACCAAAGGGACTTAAATACCCTTGGTCAATACAACACAGTATTAGACTCTAAACACAGTATTTGACCAAGCCTATAAATACAATGATTACTATAAAATCAGACCTAACAATTTGCTTTATTGAATATTTGAAAATTTTATTACAAGCAGCAAATGAATCACTTCTAAAAATTTTGTCTACATATCGATCCTCATCAGTCGCATATTCAACAGATTTCCGCTTGACCCTCCATATCTGCCTTGTAGGAGTCCTCAAAGTCCTATCTGGAATATTTGAATCAAAAGAATTAGAATTTTCAGAAATAACAGTAGCTTGTTTCTTTGACTTCCTTGACCTTCTTCTTTTACGCTTTGGTTTATAATAATCATCATTTCGCGTAAAAGATTCATCAAGAATTTTCGATTTAAGATTAGAATCGGAAGAAACAATTTTATCTAAGAAGCCCAACTGATCAGACAATAAACCTGAACTTGCCTCGGAGTCAGAAAAAATTTCAGAAAAGTTTTCAGATTTTAGAACTTCCTTTTTGTTTTCTTTAAAATCAGAAGAAATGCCAGAAACAGAATCTGTAAATAAATTTTGTGTTTGAGAAATTAGTTTTCCTTCAAGACTTATCGTCATGAAAGAAAGAATTACATCTGTTTCAATTTCTCTTTCAATATTTTGTTATTCCATTTTATCTTCAAGATCAATGATTTTGCTTTCTAACACTAATGGAGGAATATATCTCTTAGAATCATAAGAAACTGGAAATATATTTTCTTTATCAGTGTTAGTGGCACAGATATCAAAATAATCATTAGACAGTGAAGATTTAATAGGATATATGACATTTAAACTGTTTCTGTTCTTCTTTGATTTTTCGGGAAAATATTTGGCATTTTCGCGCGTGTAAACAAAAGGAATTTCCTTTTTCATGTTGTTTATTCTTTTCTCATTTTAGATTTCTAAAACTTTCTTTTCACTTGTCCAATGAAATTTGAACTGAGGAGCATATCTTGCAAGATTTAGATAATCGTATTCATATAAAGTGGGAACTTCTGTTTTAGCTTTATCTAAAAAATGAGGATTTTCAAAACCAAGTCCCCATTTTTCTTTGATAGATTCATGACTCCGTGGTTTATTCAAATAAATGGTTTGTTCAGTTTGATTCCGTAGATATAATATTTCTTCCAACTTATTTATTTTATCCGAAATTTTTTTTTTTATTTGGTCATTTCTGTCAAAGAATCAAGATAAGTCATATTTGATTTTTCTAAATCATCCAATTTCTTTTGAAAGATTTCTTTTGTATGAGTCAAAATAGATTTTTCATCTTTCAAAGAAATTTTTAATTTTTCAATCAAATTTGACTTTTCTGTATTTAATTGTTTTTCAGATAATAACTTTGAGCGAAGATCATGTAAAGCAGTTATAATGATGTTCATTTGTGAAGATATAAATTTGAAATCAAATTCAGAAGGTACCTCAGATTCATCAGTTGAATCGTCATCATCACTCTAATCATCTCCTATGAAGCACATAGTAGCAGTTTCCATATTATCAGCTTCGTTGTCGGAGTGATCTAGCCAGTATTCTTCTTCAACAAGAAGAGTGGTTCCATTCTCTCTTTTCAGCTAGTTCCATTTTCTTTCTATAATACGTCGAATCCCGAACCACCTTTGCTCGACACTCCTTTGAAATGTGACCCGACTTTTCACAGTTAAAACATGCATCAGCTTTCTTAGCCTCGGGCACTTTGACATTCTTAGACCCAGAAGTGAATCTAAGGTTGTTGGAACCCGAATGATGTTGGAACTTCCTATTGTAGTGCTGAGAGAGAAGAATCATCGCCTTCTGTAGCGCTTCACCATCATCATCAGTAGCCCCGTCATAAGCATTATCAGACAATGCTTGTTCAGCCAATTAGCTTGTGAGGAGTGCAATCGAGTCCACTGTCTTCTTGTTCTTCTTGTCAAGTTTAGCTTTCTTTTCAAGCACTAAGCATTCATCAGTCATCAAACTCTCATAAAGTTCTTGTATCTGCATAGTGGAGATCCGGACATCATTCCTCAATCTATGGCAAGATTTGTTACATTCAGGTTGAAGAGCATTAAGAAACTTGATATTAGCTTCCAAATCTGTCTTTTCCACCTTTATCTTATGCAGATCATTTATCACAGCACAGAACCTGTCGAAAACACTCTTCAGAGACTCACTGTCTTTGGCTTTGAACTCTTCAAAATTGTTCATATAACGTGTATGACGGAGTTATGTTGCAACCGCAGACCCAAGCATAATCTTCTCTAGTTGTGCCCACATTTGCATTAGATTGTTCTTGTAACAATCAATCCGATTGTAGATAGAATTTGGCAAGGCTAGCATCAGATTTGCCTTTATTTCACGATCAGCTTTATATCGCAAAGACTCTTCGGCAGTGTATTCGTCGATAGGCTTTATCACTCTAGAAGCCAGTGTAGTTGCAGTCGCGGGAATCTATTTCAGGGGCTTTTCGAAAGGTCCTTGAGTGAGTATCTTCATCATGTTATCTCCGTTTGTTTGACGCTCGATGAAGTTAATGAATCTATCTTGCCATTGAGTGAACTCATTCCCATTGATCAATACCGGAGGACGCGTATCTGTTCCCAACGACATCATGATATCATTTTTGTAGAACTGAGATTGAAGAGAAAACTTTGAAGAATCCATAGAAAACTCTAAGTCTGGAGCAGAGAGACTGGCGCAATCCTGGAGTTTTCGCGAACAGAGGATGGCGCACACTTGAGTTTTGCGCTAATAGAAGTTGGCGCAAACAAGTTTTGTGCGAGAAGTATATGATGCAAAGAAAGCTTTGCGCGAAACGTTGGTAGCGCAAAGTGTACTTTGCGCGAGATGTAGATGGCGCAAACTGTACTTTGCGCGAGACGAATGTGGCGCAAACAATGTTTTGCGCGAGACGTATGTGGCGCAAAGATAACTTTGCACGATGAACAGACGGCGAAAACTGAACTTTTCGCGAATAACTTGTTCCTGTTCTTGGCGAAAACTTGGCTAATCAACTGAATTCGCGCAAAACTTAATATGAACTCGCGCAAACTTCTGATGAACTCGCGTAAACTTTGATGAACTCGCGCAAACTTGAGATCTGGGGAAAAACTTGAGAATCCTCCCAAATTTGAACACAAACTCAAATCTATTGAAATTAACCACTCAGAAATGGTCGAATATACTATTCTAATCAAAAAATACAACCAATTACAATCAATTAGAACAAAATTGAAAAATTACAACTCGAACAGAAGTCAGAAGTCCGAACAACCAAATTTTTCGAAAATCTTGAAATCGACCTCCAAAAACTGAATTTCTTACAAACTGATGTGAATCAAATATGTTCTACTATTAAAACCGGATCCAACGAATCAAAATACAAGATAATTCGATCAGAAAACAATCTGAATTTGATGAAAAATCAAAAAATGAGATTTTCTTGAAAAAATCAAGAAAATCAATCAAATTTTCTGATTTAAACACAAATTCAGAATCAAAACATGTTTCTCTCTATCCTCTCAGATTCAGATTAGGCTCTGATACCAATTGATAATCCAAGATCAAACTAAATCTTAGAGAGAGAAAGTGAGAAGCGCCAAATGTAATGTATTCCAAAATATGCAATGTTGAGTTACAAACAACAAAGTTACAAGGGACTTAAATACCCAGGGCCTAAACAGATACAGAAAAGCAAATAAAACAGTCGTTAAGGCCACAGAGAATAAATACAATGATTACTATAAAATCTGACTTAACATTAGTCAAAATATTTTTTTCAGCAATAAGTGTGTCAAAATTTTGTTTCAAATCAAATCTAACCATCTGTTCTTTTTGGACATCTGATGATAGAACAGATATCTTGGATGTGAGCTTAGATATTTCAGATTCAAGGATTTGACGTTCTTGTTCAAAATCTTTTTCTAAGTTCTTGTTTTGTTCAGAAATATCTTTGAAAATCCCAACATTTCCCTTCTCAACATTTTTCTTTTCAATCTCAAAAGACTTTTTCTTTTCTTGAAAACATTTCCTTTCTTTTTCAAGTAAGTCTTGTAATGCAGAGATCTGTTTGGGAAGTTCAACAGTTTTATCTTCAAGAACTTTTCTCTCTTTGGCAAAAGTGTCTCTTTCTGTAATTAAAATATTTTCAAACTCAGACACTTGCTTGGAGAGTTTAATACATCTAAGCTCAATATCCTTTTTCTCTTTAACAGCTTTCTTAGAAAAATCAGACAGCTTTTGAGTAGAAGATTTCTCTAAAATAGCTTTATCTTTTATCTGCTTGGAGACTTTTCTTTAGATCAGCATTCTTTGACTCCAAAGCAGATATTTTATTTTCAAAAGCCTTAAACTTCTATTGAAGCTCAACTGATTCATCTTGCAATTCTGATGATTTTTGTTTAGTTGTCTTCAGTTGGCTTTGAAGATTTGTATTCTTTGACTCTTTGAGATAGATTACTTTCTCAGTAGTCTTAATCATATCATCTTTCCTTTTAATGTCTTTCTCTTTCTCTTTAATTTCTTTCTCTTTCTCTTTGATTTCTTTCTCTATTGCCTTTATGATACCTGTAAAATCAGATAGAGAATTATTAGCACATTTAGCACATACAAGAGTTTTATCAGAGTTTAACAACTTAGATTTAAACTCCTTAATCTGTTTTAGAAGAGCTGAATTCCGATCATTTAGTTTATCACGTTCAGCCTCTATTGTCGGTATCTCAGGCATGTACATGATAGCACAGTCTCTCCCTGACAAAATAGTAGACATCTTGATATCTGAAAGAAAAAAAATTACTTCAAAAAGATCGTCAAAAATCAGAAAATTTTGATCACTATAAGAAATATGTCCCCCTCCGCAGACTTAGCACGGGGATTTTCTGCCATATTAAATGTATGCTTGAAATGATCGTTCCCCAAATATTCAAAAATAAAAATGACTTGAAGATCAAATTTGAAAAACACTTGAAAAGATCAGAAAAAAAATTCTAAGGCAAAAATTCGCATAACAAAGAAAGTCGCAAAACACTATTCACTACACTTCGCGCTAATAAACTTGTGCGCGTTTCTGGTTCGTGCATAACACTACGTGCGCGTTTCTCGGTTCATGCAAACAGCAATGTGCACGTTTTGACTTCTCGCAAGGTTAATCGTTCGCGTTTTGGTTCCTTTACGCGTTCTATACTTAGAATAATTTCGAACTTTTACTTCGCGCAAAATGTAAACTCGCTAAACATGAACTCGCAAGATTAAGAAACTCGCAGATCACTGTTGCAATCACTTCGCGCAAGAAGGCTCGTGCACGTTTAGTGACGTGCGTGTTCTTCATGACGAAGTTTGCGCGTTTGACAGATCTAGCGTGTTTGTTATCCCAGTTTAATCTAGTTGATAATTAAACACAACACACTAATATATCAAGAGATAAAAATAGAACAAAATAACATACCAATCCCTTGAATAATCAATGAAACCCTTGTGTGTTCTTGATACCTTGAATGTAGGATTACAAAGAAAACGTACGATTACTAATTAGAATATTATCAGAGTTAAACCTAAAACTAATTAATCAAAACAATAAATACTTAGGCCTAAAGCCTAATGGGCTTGGGCCCAACAACTAATAACTATTAACTAAATACTAAAGAGACCCTCTAATTTACTTTAACACAATTACAATTTAAACCCTTAACTTTAACTTTAATCTTGAATACAATTTATGATCCAACAATCTCCTCCTTTGGATTCAAGATTAAAAAAAATTGGCAATAGTCTTCGGGTCTTCACGGGTCTTCACTTTTCTTGAAAACTTCAGAAAAAGTCTTCATCTTTATCTTTGAAACATTGAAGTCTTCAGCAACCTTTATTTCAAAATTCTTGAAATCTTCTTTTTATTCTTCTTCTTTGATTATTCTCCCTTTTTGTATATTCTCCCCCTTTTTGATGAGTGGTGAGAATTAGGGGTGTACAAAAAAATTTCAACCCGCGAAACCCGCCCAACCCAAACCGCTAACAACCCAATTAAACCCAACCCGCCAAACCGTCAAACCGCCCACCCGCCAAACCGCCAACCCACAAATTAAGAGGGTTGAAATTAGGTTACGATTTGTTCAACCCGCCCAACCCGCTAACCCGCTGCTAATATATAATTTTTATAAAATTATAGATATATATATATATATATATATATAATACAAGAATAAAAAACAACTAGTCTATTTAAGCAAATTTATAGCCCAAACTATATTATATACATTATATATATATATAATACATTTTACTTAACTGAACAAACTAATGGAGGATTGTTCGTGTTCTTTCATTAAACTTAACCAAACAAATGAATGAACACGAACGGTAAAAGAACCTAATTTTTTGTGTTCATGTTCGTTCGTTAAAAAATGTGTTTGTTCGTGTTCATTTACATTTGTTCGTTAAGATGCTAAATGAACATAAACGAACGAACACAAATGAACGAAAAAATAACATCATTAATCATCATTTCGTTCCGAAATAACATAACAAAATGAAAAATCGGGTAAATTTATGAATAATAAAAAAAGGATTCTTAAATTTTAATATAATTAATGATTTTACATATTAATATCATAATATATATATATATAAACAAACGTAAACAAACAGACATTAACGAACGTAAATGAACGAACAAGCTCATTGTTCATATTCGTTCATTTAACTAAACGAACAAAAAAATGTATTCATGTTCGATCAATTCTTAAATAAACGAATATAAAACGAAATTCTCCCGAACGGTTCGCCAAACGTTTGGTTCATTTACATCCCTAGCACAACTAAATGCTAACCAAATAACATCTTGGTTCGCTAAACGTTTGTATATATTCTTAGTAGTATTTATCGTACTTCATTTTACAATTTTATGTAAACTACTAAACCGCCCAACCCGCCATAACCCGCAAGGGTTGGGTTGGTTAGGTTATACTTTTGAATGGGTTGGGTTGGGTTAAGTTTTTCCAAACCGCCATAATTGGGTTGGGTTGTAAATATGTGCAAAACCGCCCAACCCAACCCGCGTACACCCCTAGTGAGAATCATCATCATCAAAACTTTGCAAAACAATCTCCCCCTTTGAATATGGTCATCAATTGAGCACTGTCTTCACGTAACGAGCCCTGTGTGAAATAAGAGCAGTCTCTCCAAATGGAAAGAGTGATTATTTCAATATTTTCATATTCAAATAATAAAAAATGGTAACCCTGAATCAACAAATGACTCAGTTAGAATGCCTGTCAATGACACAAAGTTACTGAGTAACACAAAGTTACTATATAAGGAGTTGGTTTGATGTTGACTCCCCACGTCTTCCATTCAATCATCGAATAACACATGGTTATCTATGAACGTTCTGACAGAAAAAAAAAATTGTGTGCTCGTACATGTGTATGAAAGAATTAAGCATAGATGATTGCTTTTCATTTTAGGCTCAAAGTATGTAAACTTATTGAGACAACAAAAAATTATACAAATACTCAATGTGCATGAGAAAGGGTTCGAAGGTGGGGAAACTTTCCTTCTTTTTCAATATTAGTATCTTCCAAATGAAGAACCAATAGCGTATGTGTTGCTTCCCCAGAAAATGTGAAACATTCTCTTTTTGAGAAAAGAATGAGTAGCTGGTGGGGTTGTATGCAAGAGATGGCATGGGCTAGTTGCATTTTTCAATGATGGTCACCAAAGAATGTGAACCAATCAGATTATGTGGCTGCCCGGCTCAGAAAGAAGTTTGGTGCAGAGTCTGATATTCTTTTACTCTGTTCTCTCACCCTCTTTCTTTTGATCATTAAATCTCACTTCTAACCAATCTCTCTTTTCTATTTTACCTCTTCACACACCATCACTCAATTCTTTTGACCCTTCTCCCCTCAATCACTCAGGGAATACTTCCTGGGTAGGAAACACTGGTTATCGTGAATCCATGGAAGTTCTGTTAAGTTCTCACACTGAATCCCATGTAATTTCCTAAAAATAACTTGTTGTTCAACAGGCTATTGTACATGAAAGCACAAATAAGCACAGAGTTACATGACGAATAAAAAATTTCGAAGAAGTCAAAACAGTTGTGTTTTGACAATGCTATTCTCCCCCTCAAACTAAAAGTGGTTGGCAATTAAGCTCTTTGACAATTAATTATCCAAAAATCATTTAAAATCACACTTCACAATTCATGAAAATCTTTGAAGAATAGGAAGTGATTTGAACATTTAAGAAACCATTTTACACAAGTGAAAGTTGTTCATCTTTCAACAAGTGATAGAGTCTAAGGATTAGAAATATATACCTGTAAATCAGAATCCTTAACTCCCTCTGAAATGAATATGTTCAATGAAGTATCCTTGACAAAACTCAGATATCCTCCCCCTTGATATCTGTAAAAAGTCAGTTAAATCAGAAAAATATATCAGTAGAAATATTAAGCATATAAGCTCCCCCTTAATATGTGCATAATCCTTAACCATGAAACAAAGTTCTGAATTACTAGGATTAAAGTAAATTCAGAAGTCAAATGATTTGACATTGGAGTCCGAGTCCTAGACTGTATTGTCTAGAAGTCAATCTCCGTTGAAGTACAGGTTCTAAGATGATTTACTTAGAAGCCTTTGTTCTTTCTCCCCCTTAAACCTTGGATGCTTGCAACACAGATTTAGCTTTTGGTACCCACTGGTAATTGGGTCCTAATGGGTTAGTTGTAGTTCTAGTGGGAGATATGAAGTAAGAACCATACCAGTTATTCACATAATCTTTTCTTACAAAATCATTTGAGCCACAGTAGGAACAACTAATTTTCTTTTGTGCTAACCTAATCAATTGATTGATAGTGTAAACTAGATCAGGCTTGCCAAAAGTTTTACCTTTTGAAGCATTGTTCCTTTTAGCATTTGATGTATGCACTAATGATTCTTCTTTCATCTTTTCCTCTAGAGATCCTTTAACTTTCTAGATCCAATTTTCTTTAACTCTTTCATCATTCCTTCTCCAGAAGCTTTTCTTCTGAGACTTAGTCTTCTTGAAGTTACCTGAACCATCAACATTTTTGTCATAGAAAAGGTTAGAAGGACGAATCTGATCAGTAGATTTAGAAGTAAGACTATCATCTGAATCACAAAAAGGATTATAGAAAACATTTGAAACATGTGAACTTGAAGCCTTTTTGAGTGAGTAATCTGAATCAGTTTGATCTTCTCTCGGTGATTGAGTTATTGATTTTGGCGTATTGTGCTCAGTTAGCTTCACCTTGAATACGATCTCTTCGAGTTCCTTTATCTTTGAAGACAAACTGTTTCTTTCCTTTTCAATCAGATCAAACTTCTTATGCAATTCAGATTTTGCCTTCTTTTCCTTCAGAATGTTGGTTAATAGCTCAGATAGCTCTCTTGTCAGCTTAGCTATCTCAGTTTCAAATACTTTCTTTTCTTCAGGGAAGTCTTTATTTATATCCTTCAGCTCAGCTTTCTTCTTCTCATTCTCAACCTTTTCTCTCTCTAGAATGATAACCTTCTCAAAGTCTAAAACTTGTTGAGAAAGCTTAACACATCTAAGCTCTAATGATTTCTTCTCTTCAAAAGCTTTTCTGGAGAAATCAGAGAATTTCGTAGCAAATTCTTTTATTTCTTTTTCAATCTTCAACATTTCATCTTGGACTTTTGTATTGTCTTTGTCTTGGGTTGCCTTTTCTTTCAGCATATCAATCTCAACCTCAAGATTGAAGACTTTATCTTTCAGTTTATCTCTTTCCGCAAAGACTTGAGAATTTGTCTTTCTAAGCCCTTCAGATGTCTCACGAGCAATGTTGGCTCTTCTTCTAAGCTCATCTAGCTCTCTTTGCATAGATTCCTTCTTTGACCATGTAGAGCTTGAGTTAAGACTTTTTACTTCAGCTTGAAGATTTAAGATCTCTTTCTCTTTCGACTCAATTATTCCTGCAAAGTTAATCTTTGAGTTAGAGATACATTCTGAGCAAACAAAGTCTTTCTCTAGGCATTTATCATCTTGCAACTTATTTATTTGATCAAGAAGAGATGAGTTCCGAATTTTCAGATCTTTACTTTCAGCTTCTAGAGCTGGAATCTCTAGCATATATGCTAAAGCACAATCTCTCTTGGTTAGCACTGTATTTCCCTTCTCGTCTATGTACGGCATGACGAAATCTGTACCACTTAAATCAACTAGATGAGATCGTTAGAATCAAGAGTAGGATAAATACTACACTCAAAAAAATTTCAGAAAAATAAATTTCCAGAAATAATTAAATGCAGTACACACACAGTAAAAATACACAAATAGAGTAACCACAGAAAATCTGGCGCAAAAGTGAGCTAAGACTGGCGCAAGAGGACAGTTCGCACGAGAAGCAGGTCGCGCAAAGAGGAGCTTTGCACGAGTAAATGTTAGCGCAAAGTGAGAGGTTCTCGCTAGTAACGGGTGGCGCAAACAGAGGTTCTCGCGAGCCGCGGGTGGCGCCAGGAAAGATTTGCGCGACTAAGCACTAACGCAAAGCTGACAGACCGGGATCTTGTGGTCGACCGGTGTGTTGCACGACCGGAGATTTCAACCGATATGTTGCTTCGACCGGACTATTGCACGACTGGTATAATTGTGGACTGGTAAAATGATGTTGATCGGTATTCGATCGGACCGATATAATCTAAGGTAAGGTGATCGGTAAGTTGACCGATAACACGTCGACCGGTGTCCTGCTTGGACCGGTGACTTGTTCGACCGATATGATGCGACCGGGACCAAGGTAACGACCGGTATAATGCTTACCGGGGTGGTCTGTGAGAGAGCTGACCGGTATGTCCAGATCGATATGGGTCGGTGAATTGATCGGGCGACCGGACAATTGTATTGACCGGTATAGTGTCGACCGAATATTATATGGACCGATATGATGCGGTCGATCGGACAAATGTAATTAAACAACGACCGGTGTGTTCTTGCAGGTCGACCCAGAAACTCGATGATCAACCCGGAAATCACACCAATTGCAGACATTGAATGCAAAAAATTATACCTTTGTGCCCAGAAACATGTATTAATCAAAGTGTAATCAAAATCAAAGATCAATTTCAACTTTCATGCCTCAATTTGACGAACACAGGCGTTGACAGTTTATGAGAGTTTATCGAACCCAGATACCAAAAATCATCAAAAAAACCAATCAATTGATGATTTACAATGCAGTTAAACTTATCAGATCACGTTCAATAGCATGAAACACATCTAATCATATCGATTTTAAGCATAAAAGCATGTTAATTCAAGAAATCGATTTATCAGAATTCGATGAACACAGTAAACTCGATGAACAGTAATATCCAAAAAAACTTGATTCTTTTTGCTATGATACCACTTGTTATCCCAGTTTAATCTAGTTGATAATTAAACACAACACAATAATATATCAAGAGATAAAAATAGATCAAAATAACATACCAATCCCTTGAATAATCAATGAAACCCTTGTGTATTCTTGATACCTTGAATGTAGGATTACAAAGAAAACGTACGACTACTAATTAGAATATTATCAGAGTTAAACCTAAAACTAATTAATCAAAACTATAAATACTTAGGTCTAAAGCCTAATGGGCTTGGGCCCAACAACTAATAACTATTAACTAAATACTAAATAGACCATCTAATTTACTTTAATACAATTACAATTTAAACCCTTAACTTTAACTTTAATCTTGAATACAATTTATGATCCAACAGTTTTCTTCACTTGAACATGTGGATTCGATCCAAAATGATGTAAACCTGCAAATTACGACTCCAAAATGCGATATGATGATCGAAATATCAAACGAAATACTTTTCCAATACAAATATTTGATTAAAAACTACAAGGAATGAGTATATCGATCAAGAACAGTGTTCGAACATTTTTAAACCGAAATCCATAAAAATTCAAAATTGAATGCCAATTGATGTGAATTTCGTGAAACAATCTAAACAATAAATGTTCTACAACTATAATCGAACATCATAAACCCATTTTCTTGCATTAAAAACAATTTTTCAAACAAAATTTGAATCAAACAGTAAACTCAGATGTCGTTCTGCATTTTCGTGAGAAATCCAATAAATCGATCCAATTCAAGTGATGTAATCCTTCTCTGAATGTTTTGGTCTCGCTCTGATACCAATTGAAAATGTATGTTTCCCAAATTCAAGCACAAATCTTACAATTATGATATGACAATTTCAGATCTAGAGAGAGAGTGTAGAGAGAGAAAGCTTTGTATTCATATGTCTGACAATATCAAATGTTACAAGCTACTATTAAGAACTCTTACAACCCTATTTATATGAACAACTAA
The DNA here is from genome assembly GCA_954870635.1 of Arctium minus. NCBI lineage: Eukaryota > Viridiplantae > Streptophyta > Magnoliopsida > Asterales > Asteraceae > Arctium > Arctium minus. Next base: position 111,538,981 of record OX941080.1, on the reverse strand, counting down.
AACTTTCACAATCTTAAACACTCAAACTCTCAAATACATTGTTGACTTTGACTATTTGACTTTACATATTAAATCTTGGATAAAACAAAATACACTAACATGGAACTTTCGCCATAAGCATTTGTTGGCATTGGAAAATGGGTGGTTTGCATATTTAATATAAACCCTTTTTGGAAATCATGATCTAAGTTGCATTATTTCCGTTTAACGATTTCTATAATCATGATGAAAACTCTTGAACTCACTAGGCGTTAGCCTAACCTTTTTATTTGTCGGTATGTGCATCAGGTTTCGTCTCAGGATTAGTTCTAGAGACACTGTGAAAAGATGAGTGCTAGTTGTGTACTCGAAGATGTGTATAGCTTGGTGAATTCTTTTGCATTTATTTTGGGAATATCAACTTGTATTTGGGTTAAGTAACACTCGACCTTATTTAGTCTTAGTATGTGACATAAGTTATTAAATATTGGTGTTAACTTTATGTTTTAAGTTGAAGTATTTCCAATGATGGATTTGTAGAAAATATTTTATCCTTATTTGGTTATTTTATCGAAGTTTTTGTTTAGTTGTTTTTTTCCAAATTTAAGGGTGTTACAGTGTATTATTCACCCTGGATGTTGTATTATTTATCCTGAATGATACATTATTCATGATGAATAACATATGAATGACCCGTGAAGGTGTGGACACATGGCGCACTCTCTTTTGTTTCCCGATTCACAATCAAAATTTGGTTTAATTCATTATGAATATGCATGCGCATCCCCGGGTGTCCCACATTCAGTATGAATAACAAATGTGGGCGTTAATTCATTATTCATGATGAATAATACAATATTCAGGATGAATTATACAACATTCAGGATGAATAATACACGAATTCATGAATGTTGTATCATTCATCCTGAATGATACATTATTCATGATGAATTATACATGGATGACTCGTGAAGGTGTGGAGATGTGACGCGCTCTCTTTTGTTCCCCATTTCACAACCGAAATTTGATAGGTTCTCGATTCGTCTATATAGATGTTGGGTTACGGTGATGAAGAACATGCCTTACAACGTTGAAGAAAATTGTTGAAGAAGGTGATGTCGAGTTACGGACTTACGGTGTCGAGGTGTTGTACACACTTGAACGTACATAAATATTCATAATGAATATAACATATATATATATAGCATTCACGTAAAAAACGGTTAAAATAACAAGAAACCTATATAGAGATGGATGTCATATCGAAGAGCACGAAATTCTCGTTATTTTGATGTAATTTGTTTTGATTAAAATATTAGTAATTTTTAAAACAATTTATTTTAAACTTTGAGTGAGTAAAAGTTTCTAATTAATAAAGAAAATATAAAGTCAAATATGGTAGGCGTGAGTTTAAATTATCTTCCATTTTAACCCTTAATAATCTTAAAATAAAAAAAAACTCTATTTATTATCAATTGTTGGATCAATAAAGATTGAGGGGCCAAGATTCGTCCCCACATAATGAAAATTGAGTTTTTATTTCAACTTTTATATATATGTATGTATATATATAGCCTTAGGTTCATTTGAGAAATGGTAAATATATGAGAAATAGAGAACTAATCCTAGTCATTCATACGGTCAAGATCGGATTTGACTGGTCAAATATTTCGGCTTTGACTGGTCAAAAGTTGCGGCTTTGACTGGTCAAAAGTTGCGGCTTTGACTGGTCAAAAGTTGCGGCTTTGACTGGTCAAAAGTTGCGGCTTTGACTGGTCAAAAGTTGCAGCTATTCCAAAAATAGAAGGATATTTTCATAATTTTTACAAAATACACGGGTTGTGTTCATATATAAATCAGTATAATTCACATATGAACTATATGTTCATATGTGAATCAGTGTAATTTACATCTGAACTCTTTTAACAGATTCATATATGAACTAATTAATTGATTCACATATGAACTAATTAACTGTAAGTTCATATATGAATCAGTTGAACTAATTAACATATTCATATATGAACTTTGTGATTTATATATGAACTAATTAACTGATTCTCATATCAACTCATCCCGCGTATTTTACGAAACTACCTCTCTACCTTCTATAGACCATGCAAGGAATTATCCGGTGCTTCGCGGTCAAAGCCGCAAATGTTGACCAGATGAATGACTAAGATTACTTCTCTATTTCTCATACATTTACCATTTCTCAAATGAACCTCTCCCTATATATATATAGAGAGAGAGAGAGAGAGTGAGCTTCTTTTATAAACCTTTTTTTTTCTTGTAAACTGATCTAGGCCATCAATTATCTTGATCGACGGTAGAGAAATTTTTGGATTTAAATTTATTAAAAAAAAGAGGGAAAGGGTAGTTGGGGAATATTTTTTGGGTATTTTAAATTTAAAATTATTAACTAATTTGAGTTTATCTAATTATGGTTACATTAGCTCCTTAATTTTCTCCATAATTACCTCATCTCTCTCTCAAAAAAAAAAAAATCCGGCCACCATGATGAACGGTGGTTCTTCACGGAGACGAAATCTGCACACGTTCCACCGTGAACGATGGTTCTTCACGGTGGGTTTTCTGCACACGCACCACCATGGACGGTGGTTCTTCACCGAGACGAAAGATATGCGGCCACGATGAAGAACAAGGACATTTGATGCCAAACTTCGGCGGGTTTTCTGCACACGTAGTGGCGGATCCAGGATTTCTGCCTAGTGGGGGCACCTTTAAGGTAGATTAAAGGTTCGCAAAGTCGACTGATGTGTTTTAGGCCTAAAATTCCACCTTTTCAAGGTTCTTTTAAAGTTTTTTGTTGATCTCGAGAGATTTTTAAGTTTTTTTTATTGATTTCAAAAGACTTTTTTCGGTTTTTTTGGTTGATTTTGAGAGACTTTTTGGGTTTTTTGGTTGATTTCCAAGTACTTTTTTTTGGATCGTGGGGGCACAGGTAAGAAATTACTGGGGGGACTTAGAGTAGAAAGTTAAAAAATATTGTTTTTGAGCTGTAAAAATGAGAAGAATAAAAATTTAGTGGGGGCCCATCCCCCCACCCTTAAACCTATGGATCCGCCCTTGTGCACACGCACCACCGTGGACGGTGGTTTTTTACGAAGACGATAGTGATGAAAGTTTTCTGCACGCACACACAATACGGTGGTTTTTCACATACACCGGATATGAGAGATATGATGATTATGAGGATCTTCTCCCTCTCCGGCAACGTCCTCCCTCTCCTGGCGACAGTTTCATATATTTTCGTAAACGGTTTCATAATTTTTCATAAACGTTTTCATATATTTTTCTCTCATATGAATAATTAGATTTTTAAGTTTCATATATTTTCTCATATATGAATATTTAGATTTTTTTGAAATAATCATATATTTTCGAATCATCATATGTTTTTTCTCCTATGAAACGTGAAACTCGAAATAAATATGAAACTCCAAAAAATTATGAAATTTGCCGGAATTAGGGGGAGGTCGCCAAAGTGGGAGGAGGTCGTCGAAGAGATCAGAGATGAAGATAATTGAGAAAATTTAGAAAGTTTGTTGTTACTAAAAATATGAATTATTCTTAAAATTATGAATTTGGAGAAAAGAGCTAAATACCCTTGGTTACAAGTTCACAAGATATCGTTCATGTGGTTTAGAAATTTCAATTTTCGTTCCTATGGTTTTTAATTTATTACTATTTCCGTCCTTAAACTAATTCCTACCTTTAAAATACAAGAGACCAAAACAATGAAGAATTGTAAACAATAAGAACCGAAACAACAATAAATTATAAATATAAGAATGAAAATAGCAATAAATTACAAACGATACAACGAAAATCGTAATTTCTAAACCATAGTGTTTACTTTTTTTTAATTACAATGACATAAGTTCTGTTAATGTGGATTTTGTTTAAAATGATTCTACCAATTAATTGTCATTAACTCTCTCGATTGATCAATACAAGAAAAAACTGGCATTTACTAAATACTTTGTTCATATACATCGTGATGCTTCGTACATTTAACAAATGATGTGAATGGATTAATTATTGCTAAACTTAGTAGAGTCTCATTTTATATTATTCTTTATTTGTATTTCTTAAGTGATTGATTATGTATAGTTATTAAAAAACAAAATCTGGTTTATAGAACATAAAAATTGTCCAAGTGTCCTACTAAATTGTATTATAAAACTTAAGTTTATATGATCAAACAATTGTCGTTGTATGTGAAATTATTACAATAAGGTTATAGAACGTTTTAGACGTCTTAACAAACAAACAAAGTGTCGTTTTAGATCTAAAGGCAATTCAAGTCCCATTGGTATCACTGAAGGCTTTATTTGACTAGCTACTAACTTCAAGATCCATGAGATTACAAAAGATGTGCAAAAACTGGTTCCTACACCCATTGTGCATGGTTATCTTGAGGAATCAGATCAACCATCATAGTTATCCTACATGATTGTGGATCAAAAGCAATGCAATTGCGAAAAACTTTACTACATTACTTTAATGAAGTAGATCAAAATCGTAAACACACATATATAAAAGCAAATTATCATCCTGTTATCATACCGAACCAACCACGAAGTAAGGGTTTGTGATGAAGAAGACATTGGGATCCGTTGGCCGGAAAAAGATGCTGGAAAAACTTAGCAAGGAATGTAGAATTGAGACGATGGCCACCAACAAATGTCCAACTTCATCAAGTATTTGTATGCTTCTTCTGAAAACCACATTTCCTAACGTTGATAATACTTCCCAAGATCTACCCATTATTTCTTTTCACTTCACTTCACTTCTTTGGATCTCTTTAGCAGTTAACATCATATATATATATATATATATATATATATATATATATATATATATATATATATAACACTAAAGGGAAAAAAAGGGTAGAAGTAGTAGAATAAGTGATGGGAATGTCGACATTGGGGTGAAGTTGAGTGAAGCAAAAAGCATAGTTTAGTTTAGGATGACGACATCATGTTATATATGTACCAACTTTCTGACACTAATGTTTCACTTCAATTTTTATATGCATTTTGGTGTAAAAATTGATTTTAATGTAGAATTGTGATAATTAAATTTAAGAAAGTTTGGATTTTTTAAAATAAATATCAAATCATATAGCTATCTGAACCCTTAATCAAATAATAACCTTGATTATTTGAATCAAATCATAGGACTGTTGTTTATGAAATGACAGGTAATTTTGTAGTTACTGTTTAAATGATTTCTCAGAGCAAGTTTTTTTGTTTGAAAACAAATCATTAAGCCAATTTCAATCATATATAAAAAAACATTTTTTTTAACATAAAAAATCATTTCCAACTTTAATCACGTAACAAAATTAAAAACATTTCATGTTATAATAATAAAATAATACCTTTTTATGTTAGGGAAAAGTCCAAAAAAATCCGATGGACTTTAGTGTTTGGAGTGATTAAGTCCTTGGACAATTTTTTGGAACAAATAAGTCCTTGGATATATCAAAACCTGTTAATTAAATCCTTGGACTTTTGATAACCTGTTGAATACATCCTTATTACTTAAAAATGTAAATTGCAACCCATATAGCAGGTAAAACTACAAATTAAAAACAAAGTCACCTACTTTATCCACCTACAAATTAAAAATGGAAAATTAAATTAACTAAAATAGTCAATCTCATCAACCAAATTAATTTTTTTTTACCATTTTTCAAAGTTTTTTTTCCTAAAATTGCCAAAGTTTGCACATAATGTTTTTTTTTTCCTACGTAAGGATTTTTATTTTTCCAAAAAAATAAAAATAACTGTTAGCTCCATCTACCAAAATTAGAAGTGTTGAAAAATAGGCTAAGTATAGAACCTTCTGTTGACTACTAAGTCACCACATAAGATGCAAAGCTCAGAGGTTACTTTACAGAAGGTGTACCCGAAGTCAAACCTGAAGATGATGCTCAGATCGCAGAGCCTCTGTGAAGGCTAACCTCTGGAGATCAGTGTTAGAGTTTCTCGCAAGATAGTTCAAGACAAGACCACGTGCAGAACACGTGAGGCCTGCTGTACGAAGATCCTCAAGATCAATTAATGGGCGTCCCACGATGTTTTACTTTACAGGTGGCATTCCTTTTATGGATTGTCAGCCTTTATCTTGTACTATTATATGCTCCCCTTGCTATATGAAGGGAGCACCTCTTGCATTGTAAAGAAGCGAGCACACACAAATAGCAGTCTGTATAATCCTTGAGCATATTAGCACACACTTGTGCATGTTCTTGGTGTTCTTGAGTGAATTAATGAAGCATATGACTTAGTGAAAACGTTGTTACTTATTGTGCTTTTCATACTATATGCTTGTGTGTTTACTACCTTCATAAACTTATCTTCACTACATATTGAAACGCTTCCGCACTCATATTTTTCAGTTTACCACGTAGTGAGATAGTTAAACGAGTTTAGAACATAAATCTGGGATCAACAATAACAAACATCCTCACGTAGAAAATTTTATGTGTAAATATTCACTTTCTGCTTATAGTTTTAGAAAAATTTACACTTTGCATTTTTATAAAGTTATAATTAGTTATTTAATTTATTTTATATCAATTACTTTTTCAATTACATTTTTATTTTATTAACATACATAATCGAATATTAACTAAAATATATAAAAAAAATTAGTTTTTTTACAAATTACACCATTATAGTCGTTTCGTCAATACGTTCAAAATGAACTCAACATTGTTTTTAAACATTATCTTGTATTATTCAATATCATAAATACGTACGAATTATTTTTAATATTTATCCTTTATAATTACCGATTAATCTTATATTATTAAATAAATAACCTTAAAGGATATAAAGTGTAAATATTAAATATTTAAATATAATTAGTACGTATTTATGATATTTAATAATATGAGATTAAATTCAAAAAATATCAATATTAGGCTCATTTTAAACGTATTGACAAGACAATTATAATGGTGTAATTTATAAAAAACGTATCTTTTTTTATGTATTTTAGTTAATATACGATTATATATGTTAATATAATAAAAAAATTAAAATGAAAATAAAAAAGTAGAAAATATAAAGTAAATTAAATAACAAATTATAAAGATGTTTTCTAATATTTTTTTTTTTTGCCAAAAACAGTTTTTAAGGCAAAAAAATAATATGTTTCGACTCTTTAAGAAAATACTTTGAAAAGTGCTTAAAATTTTAATTTTACTTATGAAATTGACTTTTTTAGTTAATTTTCTTATTTGTAGGGAGATAAAGTAGGTGACATCTTTTTTGTTTTTCTTCCAATTTGTAGTTTTACCTGTTATATAGGTTACAAGTTACATTTTTAAATAATAAGGATGTATTTAACAGATTTCCAAAAGTCCAAGGATTTATTTAGTGTGTTTTAAAATGTCTAAGGACTTATTTGTTCCAAAAAATTGTCTAAGGACTTAATCACTCAAAACATTAAAGTCCATTGGGTTTTTTTGAACTTTTCCCTTTATGTTATATGATTATATTAAAACATAATAACTATTAATTAGAATTATTTTTTATAGTAACACTAAGACATAGTAGTTTATTCAATTCAAAAATAATTTATATATTTTTACCATAATTTATGTAATTACTTATAATAATCAAATTATTACATTTGAATTTCAATCTAACAACAGAAAAAAATATATTAATAATCGAACTTAGTAAATAGAGTGAATTATGGATTCAGTCCTTGGGTTTTGATGTTTTTTATGTTCTTTATAGTATGTTTATTATGGATTTGGTTCATGTATTATTCAGTTTGTTTTGACTTTTGATCATAGTGTCTAACTTATACCGTTAAAATAAATTCGTTAACTCAATTAAGTTAATAGCCATTTAGTCTTTTTGCTTTTTTCCTATAAAAAATGTAAAAACAATATATATATATATATATATATATACTAGGCATATATCCGCGCGATGCAGCGGAATGTAAGTAAATAACGAACAATTAATGTTACTTCCTTATAGACATGTCATCAACAATCCAACCATGACCTATGAATCACAATTTATGAAACCCTAAACCCATAAATATATTCAATAATTAGTTTATATTACAATTATTGACAAAAAAATTATAATGATATAATTTATAATAAAAATGAAACGTATTTTACGATTATGTATTTTTAATGTGTTAAACGGTGGAAAAAATAAAACGTATGGATAGAAAACAAATTAGTTCGTAGATATTCATGATATTTAATAGTACGGTTAAATTAAAAAATATTCAATATTGGACTCGTTTTGAAGATATTGACGAGACGATTATAATAGTATAATTTGTAGAAAAAGAAACATATTTTTTCATTGCATTTTTGTTCATATACGATTATTTGTGTTAATATGATAATGGTGTAAAATGAATTAAATAAGTAATTGTAAGGGTGACAAATGTAACATTACAAGGGTGATAAATGTTATTGTATAAAAGCTTAGGGTAATAAGTGTTATTGTATAAAAGCTTAGGGTGATAAGTGTTATTGTACAAAAGTTTGTACAATAACTGTATTAGTTTTTTTATATAGTAGTAGAGATTTAATTCGTAGATATTTATGATATTTAATAGTACGGTTAAATTTAAAAATATTCAATATTGGGCTCGTTTTGAAAGTATTGACGAGACGATTATAATGGTATAATTTGTAAAAAAAGAAACGTATTTTTTCATTGCATTTTTATTTATATACGATTATTTGTGTTAAAATAATAAGGGTGTAAAATGAAAAATGAAAAAACAAGGGATAGAAAGTAAATTAAATAATTAATTGTAAGAGTGATAAATGTAAAATTTAACTTTCCAAAAACCGTTTTCCAATAACCAACTTTTTCAAGAACGGTAATAGAACTTTTATAATATAGTATAGATATATATATATATATATATACACACATATCAGTAAAGATATCAAATAAATAAAATAAGATATCATTTCATGATTTAATCTGTTTAAACTAAAAAGTTAATTTTTTTTCCACCATTACAGTAAACAAGCTTAGGAGGTGTTTGGGATTGCTTATTTAAAAGACTTATTAACTTGTTCTGTTTTGTCATTCTTGATAAGCAGTTTTCAGTGTTTGGATGGAATAAAAAAAATGTTTATAGCGTTTTGTCATCACTGATAAGGAGTTTTTAATAAATCATTTCATTCTAACTTATAGACTTATTTAAAACAAATTATGAGTTTTTTGGTTATTATACATGTAGAAGCAATCCCAAACACCCCATAAATAACAACTTATTAGCTTATTACGTTTTTGTACCACCATAAGCTAATCCAAGCACTTTTTATAAAGCTTCGGTTTGACACCACATAAGTTAATAAGCATTTTTATATAAAAGCATAAGTTGTTCTAAATAAGCAATCCTAAACACCCCCCTATTATCAATATTTTAACACCAAAATCATTGAAAACATCAACACATGAACTCCAATTTTATCATCCTAAAACTAAGGTTTTTAGTTTTCATATTGTTCTTCACCCAAAAACTCAAAATCAGTCATTCTTATTTTATCATCCAATTTTATGCTCATTTCCATTATAATTTCCATTTTATACGAATATATTTACAAGGTTCCTATTAATCTTGTACCAACAACAAAATGACAGTCCATCGTCTAAGTATTTTGGTTGGATGAATTATAAAATAAGTATTTATCTATCATTTTAGATTGTGTGAAATATTCTACAAAAACTCAAGTTCTCCTTGATACATTCCTACATGGAACGGAGAATATTGATAGTTTTATTATTTATTTAAATGTATTTCTTTACATCTATAATGGTTACATATTCGATTTTACTTAAGCAAAAGAAATTAATTTTAATCCTTCAAATAAATGTCCAAGAAACTATGCTTAATCAATCTTAAATTAATATGATATAGTTCATTTTCAACTTGTTCCCCTTTTCGATAGGAGCACCCTTTAGTGCATTTCTTATTTGATTGTCCATTATCACCTAGGGCCAGTAAATGTATCTCCACTCCAGGTATTGAAAAATCATCCCTGATTCATACAATGACCCTGACCCTTTCTAGGGTCTCGTCCACATGGTGCTTAAATGTCACATGTGTGAAATTGTTTTTAACTCACAATCCTTTGGAGTTGTTTCCATATTTTCATTATTGATCTTAGGAATTTTCTTTGTCCCGACATATGTGGTATTGTTATTCGAAAGAAGCTTGTTATGTCTCTCAACCACTTGCAGTAGGTTGATGAGTTTTTCTAAAGGTTATATTCCAACTTACATTGGTTCATTAATATTTACTGATGTATGAAAAGTAGAAATAATGTTATGAATCATGTCATCTTCTATGAGTTCCTTGCCATAGAAATTGAGATGCATTTTGGGATACATCATTTCTTTGTTGAAACCAATTACCTTTTTGTAATTAAGTAAGCGGGTTTCATTCTGATGTACCATTAGTTTCGGAAGTACATGTTCATGAATACTCCCGATTCTCCATTTTGGGGCATCCCACTGTTCTTTGGGTTTTTTAGTAAAGGTATTCTTAAGAAAGTTATGATTTATTTCTCATCTCAAAACATGATGATATTTGTTTGTACCTTTTCAAGAGGTTGTTTTAGGGTCATTAGGAGTTAATGGACTTTAGGTATATTTTTGTACCTTTTCGACAGAAGTAGTTTTTACATTGGATATTCATATTTATACTTAAGTTCTTTCGAGTTTACGATGTTGATTTCGGGATAAGTTGATTCAACCATTTACGTATATAAGGGATAATATATGATTTTCTATTTGATAAGAAAATATATTATTATTATTTTATGTATGAAATTTCATTATCATAACAATATTGGATTTTTGTATGCTTATATTTTGTTTATAATACTTTATCGTTATTTCAATTAGCAAAAAAAAATCACTCAATCTATTGGATTTCCAGGTGGTAGGGAATCACATGAATTTCTTAAGTCCCTACAAACCTTAAGGCTATTTACACCCGTTTGACAAAATCCTTTCGATATCTTGTGATTTCTTTAATTGGTAGATTTTGACATGAGGTCAAAAAATGAAATCAAACTCAGAATTATTATCATATCAGCATTATGGGAGCTTTTGGCACGATGCCAAAAAAATATGGGGTTGAAAGTGTAATTTTCAAATATGAATTATGGTTAAAAATAATGAATATGAACCCATAATCAAGATAAGTATTTGGATAATATTTTAATACTTTAATGTTCTTTTTGGAGCTTTTAGCAAAACACCAAAAGTTATGGATGTTGGAAGTATAACTTCCAAAAATTATTTATAAGATTATGAATTATAATGAAGATAAATATTTAAATATTAACATAAACAAATAATAAATAAATACTTTATATTGTAAACTAATTGGATAACTATCTAAACATATCAATATTAAGATGAACATTTAAATTAACCATCTAAATATATGAATATTGTAATTTAATTTGATAAACATTAATAAATAATAATAATAGTTCAAAACATAAATATTATCAAATCCATAATTAAACGGTAATTGATCTAAATAAAATAATATTAACGTAATAAATTAACCAACTAAACATGTCAAAATTGTAACTAATTGATGATGCATAGATAAACAATGATACGTTATTATAAAAGTTATACTAGCCCAATTTAATATACAATATAAATAACAATATGCTAAATAGACTCATGTAAAATAAATTGTTTTAATCATTTAAAACAATAATGGTTCAATAAATAAATATAAGTTTTTAATCAATTATATTATGTTTAAATGGAAAAATAAATTAATGACAAAGTAAATGTTGATAACTCCAAGTTTAAAATGGATAATGTTAACAAACCAAATAATCATTAAAAAAATTCTTAATTTAATAATACACTAGAAATGTACCCTCGCAATGCAGCGGGTTTCTGAAATCTAAAACTCGAACCCTCGATCATTATTCATACTTTTGTTAGTCTTTTTTGATTTTATTTTACGGTTTTGAGAAACCTGGATTTAAAACAAAAATATATATTTTAGTTTAGTTTAATTATGGTTTTTTATAAAAAAATAATAATAAAGTATTTTGTAAACATATTAAATACAGAATACACACTATGAGATAAACTACCTGTTTTATTTTTTTATTAAAATATATTATCAATAATTTTAAATATAATAACATAACAAAATAATTTATCATTATCTTTATAGACAGATCATAACTAAAATTAAAATAAATTACATCTTTATAATAAAATATAAGTTGTACCAAAGCATTATGAATTTGTAAATTAAGTAATTGACCTTAATTAGTTGTATTTTGTGATTAAAATGTTGTAATTAAGAGTTTTTTATGTCTCTTTTATAATATAGTATAGATAAGTAGCATAAAAAATTGAAAAATAAAATAATAAATATTCAGATAATCTCATTCAAAGATAATTATTCATCCATAATTATAGATCTATCTACCAAATAAGTCAATGTAAATATAATAATAAATTTGATTTTTGAAAAACAATTTATCTTTATAAAAGTATTCATATCTCCATTACTATAAATAAAAAAAAATATTGGATAACTTTTAGAAATAAAAAGAAAATATCTTATTTTCTTTGTTTAAAATAGATGTAAAGAAAATATCAACAAATTATCGTAATTTACATGCAAGGTTTTTTTAATAATTTTATTTAGATAAAATTGCACCTTTGAAATTTGAATTGCGAATTATTTTCTTTTTCTTTAAAATAACGATAATAGATAATTCAAATAAATATATATTAATGATATAATCATTAAATATGTATGATAAAAAAATTGAAATTCAAATGATATATATAATAATCATGTTCAACTTAAAAAACTCATAAATCATGTATATGTATGATGCATGTATGTATGTATGTATGTAAAATTTTGCTTGTATATGATCATACAGTGGAAATTTTTTTTAGGTATATATTGTAAAATAACTATCAAAGCATTTGTTAAAAGAAAAACAGAATAGTATCACATATTATGCAAATTCTATAAACATAAACAATAAGTGAATTAGGATTTCATGAGAGTGACAAATCATATTTTGCATCTATAACATAAAACATAGTAGATTAATGTTTACGGTTTAAACATAAAAAAAATCTTGTTTTTACAAAATCATCATATTTATTCATATCATAAAGCATCATATGACGATGTTTTAAAACAAAAACATATGAAAGTTACCTCAAATATTGAAGTTTAGCTTGATTTTACGATCACTTCGTTCTAGGGAGCGTACGTGTTGATAACGTATTAAAGGAAAAGCCAAATGGAACAACAATATAATAGAAAGCGGGAATTTGTAATTCTCATTAATCAAAAGCCCTTTAAATAGGGATGAGTTACAAGTAGATAGCTACGAGATATTTCAGTTATAATCTAACTCTGATATACTTATTTATATCTCTATCTTTATCTCTATCGTCATATCATTTAGATAATGACACACTTATCCTACAACAAATATGATGTTATAACATATTTGAGCAACCAAATAAGCTTTTTAGGATACTTTGAAATAAATATTCAACTTTTTTAAGAGTAAATTACATTTTTGGTCGGTATGCTTGATACTCAATATCAACTCTAAATTTCTATTTTATACAAACTACAGTTTTGATTATTGTGTTACTAATCTGTTTCACTTTTGGTTCATATAACTAACTTTTATTTTTTTTTAAAAGTCTATTGGCTAAGGGACCTTTTTTTCTTTTTATTATTTTTTAAATTCAATTTAAAAAATAAAATACGTATTTTTATTATAAATGTAATTTAGTCTATTATAAATACAAAATTAAAGAAATAGTAAAAAGATCAAAACGTCACTTACCTAATGGATTTTTCTTTTAACAAAAGTTAGTTAGATGGACCAAAAATAAAATAGATTAGCAACCACAGTGACCAAACTATAACTAGTTTAAGATAGGAAGTATAGATCATAATGAGTGACAACTACATGAAAAAAAATGTTATTTACTTTTTTTTAAATGACTCTTTTGAGAATGTTCTGTGACGTTCTTGATTTGTTTTGGATACAATTTTTAATTACAAAAGAACACTTGTGGTATGTTGTTTTGTTCAATTCTGGTCCTATCTACTATTGGTTGTTAACCCCTTTTCTTAAATGGGAGGGTAAGTTGTCATATTAGAAAAAAAAATTAAACAAAACCCTCATTTCCCCTTCCCTCTCCCCTCACTAACTCCTTCACCTCTCTCTCACTACCTCCAACCCTCCCGATCTCTCATAACTAGAAGACCACCTCCAACACTCTTGGTATCATTCCTAGTCACTTTAAATTGAACTTCCCTCGTAATTATTTTGTTGTTTGTTCTCTTGAGGGGTTCGAAGCTCCGGCCATGGTCAGGTGAGGAGTGGCTAAAGTTGCAAGGCTGCATTGAGACTGGAAGCAAGTAGTTAGAGATATCAGGCAGGGAACAGAGTTTATATGCATGAGTACCTCAAATCACTGTTTCCAATTCCAAATCTGCTTGCATATATTCATCTGCATCCACACCCCATCCATGGTTTATTTTATGGTTTGTTTTTGTGTTTGATTTGGTTGTGTTTGTGTTTGTGTATGTGATTCTTTTAGTGGATGGTGGAGGGTGGAAGGTGGTGGGTACTGTATCTCCTTTTTGCTTCGATCACCATCTCCTTCTCCTACCCCATCCCCCACCTCCATCTTTGTCTCTTTCACTTGTACTGATTAGAAACAAAGAAGAACAATAATCTAAATTCATTTATTATGATATGAATCTGTGTTTCTGTCACCTACATCTCCTTTATGCTTCGACCATCATTTTATTATGTTATAACTATTTGTTTATGTTTATGGATAATCAAAATGCACAATATGAACGGAAAAAAAAATCAAAATTGCTCATTGTCGTCAAGGAAACGAAGAAGAACAAGAACAACATGATAGACAGAGAGGATATTTTTAATGCCACCTCACTTTTTAGGGTAAAATGACCATATTACCCTCACATAGAGGGACTTAATGGATGAAACTGAATGTCCATTAGTTGGATAGACCAAAACTGAGATAAAAGGTACCACAAGTGTTTTTTGTGTAATAAAAATATTGTAGGGACTAAGTCCAAGATAAATCAAAAACCCATATGGAAGAAATCTTTACCTTATAGGATACTTGTTTTTATATGAAACCTTTTCATGTAACGTCATACAAAAAATTAATAAGATGCTTAATTTAAAAAATGTATTAGAAATATATTAGGACACACAAAACCATCATGTCAACATAATTATAGCAACACATTTACCTAGGATGCACAATTGTTTGGTCGTATAAACTTAAGTCCTTTAAAGAAACCAATTAAGATATTTAGACATATTTGATGTCCTACAAAATTAGTTTTGCTGTATTAAATGTTTATCAACTGTTGGTAAATTGTTGCCTTCATGTGTTCAGCGTATGCACTTCTCAATGCTCACTAAATGTCCATTCAGTGATGAACAAAGTGTTTACTTGTGATTAGTTACTCAAAGATACTTAGATCAAGACTCACACTTCTATAGTAGAACTTCTAGTTATGTTGAAGATGTAGTTGAGGATAAAGATAGGAAGAGCTGAAGTAGTTTACAGAAATCAACCTATTTGATTGATGAGCAATGCTCAAAAGAGAGGCGCAACAAAGCACTGAATAAGTTTCAGCTCCCATCTAGCTGAATTAGTATCTTGTTGATCTAGCTTCTTCATCTAGCTGAATTAGTATCTTACTGATCTAGCTTCTTCATCTCTCTGGTTTACAAAAACAGATAATCTCATGCAACTACGTGACAAAGGTACAACATGACTTATGTTATGTTGTCTCCTTTCATGCACGGGCACTACTCTCGTACACTGTTAACTAGTGGCTAAGGTTGTCTAGAAAAAATACAAGCATATCCTGCCACCCTCTCCCCCTAGTGACACGTGGTATGTACTATTGCAAAGCATTAAATGCACCTGGTATAAAATACCAGTGAAGACCTCCCTCTCCTAAAGAGCTGAATTTTTCTGTGTATTGTTTTTGCAAGAGAGACTGTGTGAACCATGTGAACATTCTATGAGATTCTTAGCACTCTCTTAAGTTGTAAAGTTAAGAGTGTTTTAAATTAGGTTTTTACCTTATTTTTTTCTCGCAAACAATCTAAGATTGTTATATAATCAATAAGAATTCAAAAATAAAAATCTATGTTTGTATTTAACCCTCCCTTCTACAAACCTTAACAGCCTTGTTATCTCCATCAGGACCAAAAAGTGATATCAAAAAACAGTGTTTGTTTCTTCTTTCTCAAATAAGATCTTATCATGGCTGCCAACAACTATCGCGATAATGGCTCCCCTGCCAAACCTCCTCGATTCAGCAAAGATACTTATATCTCTAGAAAAATAAAATCTCTCTTTCTTGAAGACGGTGATCCTCAGATTCTACACTACATTAAGAATCGACGGTTTGTTCCATTTGTCATCATTGAAGTTGTTCCAGTTACTGAAAACCATCATGCTATACTAGAATGTGTTGTTGCTAAGCAAGTAAATTAATGGTGTAATGAAGATGTGAAGAAGGTGGCCCTTAACATAAAGAAAGGGTTGTCGTTGCGGTGGGACTCCCTTATTATGTGTTTCGATCCACTCTTTCATGAATCTTAGCATGTCAAAAGAAATGTGGGACACGATCTATGTGCAATATTGTAACACCCGAATTTCAGGTAAGTATTGGGAATCCGTTAAATCTTTCATTTTACTTGATTAATTGAAGTTAATTGTATTCTTCATATTATTTTTCTATTTGAGGTTTTTATTTGTACGCATGTGGCCTTATGTGACTCTAGTAGTACTATTATATTTGGTAATGGTGGTCGCGTGTGAGTCAGCTGCCTTTCGTTTGGAAAATTCGGCCCTGCGGGTGGGGGGCGACATTGCCTCAGCGACAATGCCCTGGGCATAGTCGCCCAGGATGTACCGTAGGTGTTGGTGCTTCGGCGACATTGCCCCAGCGACAATGCCCTGGACAAAGTCATTGAACATAATCGCAGGCTGTGTACCGTGGGTAGTGGTGAGACCGCGACAATGCCCCGGCGACAATGCCTAGGGCAAAGTCGCTGGGCATTGTCGCCCGCGTGGTCCAGTCTTCTATTTTAAATGCAATATGATACCTCATTTCAACCATTCTCGGCTAAAAACGGGAAAAAGTTCTTGAGGGCGATTTTTGAAGCATCCAAGTCTCATTTCACTTCAATGTAGGGTTTGGGTTGGTGGTCTCATTAATTGTTCTTCAAAAC
This sequence comes from Arctium minus, assembly GCA_954870635.1. Taxonomy (NCBI): domain Eukaryota; kingdom Viridiplantae; phylum Streptophyta; class Magnoliopsida; order Asterales; family Asteraceae; genus Arctium; species Arctium minus. The sequence goes on along the minus strand of OX941080.1, from coordinate 111,521,628 downwards.
TCCATCTAAGTGCATTTATTGGAGTGTTCTTCAAGGATTCTCACTCTTCTCCATCAAATCCATCTTTGGGCAACTTCTAGGGTTTTCATCTTTTCTAGGTTTTAATCAAAAACCTAGATTATGAGTTTACTAAACTTTTGTTAAAACTAGATACACATCATAATCTTCTACTTGTTATTATTGTATCTTTACTTGAAATGCTCATCTTTACATGTTTAAGTATTTGGGGGTTTTTCCTTATGTTTACATGTCTATATATGTCTTGCCATGACTAAATGGAATGCATAAATTGTCATGGGGATGATTTTCTATTTTAGACACTATTTGGTGGTATCATGTTTATATGATGAGATTTTGGTCATACTAGTCTTGTAGTGGACTTTATATTGATTGGGATGGTGATATTATACCCATGGTTGGTATTGAAATATCTTTGGTATATTGTTCCTTGAGACCTCCTATAATACATGTTGGACGAACCAAGTCAGTAGACACTAGGAGGATGTAGTCTTGGGTGCCACCGTGATTGTATGTGCCTAGACCTCCGCCATTCGGGGTAATGCCATGGTTGTAGTCCTCGGATGTGTCGGGCCTTTCGGATGTCATTCTTAGTAGTTGGCATCAAGGTATATCGACTCTTTGGGTGGAACTTGATTGGTGTTATGGTTCTCCCCAATTGACTCCGCATTTAATGAAAAAATGGTTAACTGCTGATAAGAATTGCAATTGCTCCTATATGCTATTTCTTGTGCAACCTCACTAGGATTTTTTGGCCTAACACTTGTTTGGTGTCGATGTGTATCTCAGGTTCTAGCGGCGCCATTTCCAAGCAAGCCTAGTCGGTCCTTGGTGAGAGTTTGGGGGAAAGTGCTTAGGATGCATTTTTGGTGAAGACATTGTTTGGACTTAGACAACACCCCTTTTGTAATCTTCTTTCTAGTTTAGAAATTAGATTAGTTGGTTGTTGCTTATTTCCGTTGCATTACAATTGTAATTAACAGGTTTTTTAGTTCCCTATTTTTGGGAGGCTCTTGCTATGGAAAATTATATACCACATTTTCGTTTTTGGAAAGTTTTTGTTATCCCTATTTTTAGGGTGTTACAAGTTGGTATCAGAACTTTAGTTTAAGTGAACTAGGTATTGTTTTAGCATATCTAGACTTAAGATTTAGACATTATTGTTTCACTGTCCATTTGGGGTAGAAGTCCTAGGTGGGGAGAGCGTTATGATTTACAGAATTACACTAATTGAGAGTTATGATGATGGTGACAAGGATTGTTGTGTATAATTCGTTCATAATTTCACTTAGTTACTGCTATTATGAATGATTTGTTACGTGACTATGCTTGATTTACTATTCTTATGACAATTGATGAAGGTATTAGTACGTACCATGAGTTCAACTCGCTTAGTCTTTTCTCAATCCCTTTTCTCGTGCATGTATGGCATATATCAATGGTAAACACTCGGAGCAGGTTACCGAATACGCCAGAGGGTCACGTGGAAGTGGAATCTACTGCTGACCGACCTCTGTGTGTCCCAGTAATTAATCATTCAAACAAGCAAACATATAATCAACACAATTATGCAAACCTGATATTGATTAATCAAATGATTCAACAGGTTACAAGTGATTTTGATGAAGAAATCGATATATCTCTCTCTGCTTCTCTCTGTACGGTGCACACCACCACCACACTTCAGCCTCTCTCAAATTATTAATTTGCAATTAAGCTCTATTTTTTCTCTCTAACCTAATTAACTCTAAACAAAGCTAATTTATACATAGGCGTTAATAGCCTAATGGGTTTGGCTTAGCTTGGGCCCAACAACTAAAACAACCTATTAACTTATTTAAATAAAGACTAATAAAGAAAATACTTAAACAGACTTTGACTATTTATTACAAAAGGACCCTAGACTATTTGTTGAGACGACTTTATCAGCTTTGACTTCAGTTTTCCATCTTCAGATAATTATGATCTTGAATCCAATAAATATGTGCTTTAACAATCTCCCCCTTTGGATCAAGATCATTCTTTAAGCTCGGAAAATTCAATCTTCCTCTTTGTCTTCAGAATGTAGCAATCTCCTCAAACGATGAGAATATCTCTTGGAAAGAAATTATCTCTAGTTTCAGCTCGGAATGCTTTAGCAAATCATCTTCAAAGAAAATTTCTTCAATTCAGCATATCTTCAGAATATCTTCCATTTCTTGATTGACGCTTCTCCCCCTTTTTGATGAAAAGAGCAAAGAGTTCATCAAAACGTTTCTTCAAGAAATGTCTTCCACCATTGATCTTGCAAATAGAACCACTGACTATCCGTCAATTCATTAAGATGTTCATCCAGATCTTTGCAAATCTAGACAAATTAGAAAATGAAGTGTAACACCTGAATCAACAAATGAATCAGTTAAAATTGTCTGTTAGTAACACAAAGTCACTGTGTGTAACGAATACATAATATAAAGGAGCTTTTATGATGTTCACTCCCCCAGGGCTTCCATTCAATCATCGAAAAACCACAAAGGTAATTTCTATGAACGTTATGACAAAGAAACAAATTCTTTGTGTGTTCGTGCAAGTGATAGAATAAATTGAGCATATGATGATTGCTTATAAGGCTCAAAAAATGTAAACCACTGAGACAAGTAGTTAAACACAGACTCAATGTGCATTAGTGAAGTGTGAAGGTGGGGCAGACTTCCTTCTTTTCAATATCCAGATTTTCCAAATGAAAATCAGATAGCATATGTGCTGCGTCCCCTTTTGAAAATGAAACATTTTCTTGTTAAGAAGAAAATGAGTAGCTGGTGGGGTAATGTCAAGAGTTGGCATGGGCTAGTTGCCTGTTTCAATAATGTTCACCAAGAATTGTGAAACATTAGAAATGTGGCTGCCCGGCTTAGAAAGTAGTTGGTGCAGAGTTTGTTATTCTTTTACTCTGATCTCTCACCCTCTTTCTTTTAATCTTTAAGCTCACAGCTAACCAAACTCTCTTTTGTAACATTTGCCCTCATCACACATCCCACACTCATTTCTTTTTGGACTCCTCACATTCAATCACTACAGGATTAACTTCTTGGGTAGGAAACACTGGTTAACGTGAATCCATAGAAGTTTCTTTGAAGTCCTAGCACACTGATCCCATGTTTTCCTATGAAGCATATGATGCTCAGGTGATTTAACTTGATCAGTTAAAGTTCAATGATGAACCATAAAACATTTAAAAGCACACTTCCAATTCAAGAAATCTGTTTGAGAATCGGGAAGTGGTTTGAACATTTAAGAACATGTTTTCTTATGATTGAAAGTTGTCCTTCTTTTAACCATAAATGAGATGAAGATAAGGAATTATACCTTTTGAGTGCAGTCTTACATCTCACGAAGTCAAGCTTAAAGTCATAAAGATATGATCTTTGAAGCATCTCTCAACCTACAAAAGTCTAAAAGTCTAGTCAAAGTAACTTTATTCACTGAAATTGAAATGACATAAAGCAGTAAAACACTTAATGTATGAGTTCTGATCAGAAATAATCAGAAGTCATTGCCATACTCTTTTGACTTGAATGCTCCCCCTAAAACCATGCATTACTAACAAATTATCAGTAAGTACAATGCATTCAGTTTTGCTCCCCCTCAAAATAACATTGACCATCTATAAGATACTTCTTCACACTCCCCCTGAGATCATGAACAAACTATTAAAGAGCAGGTATCATGCGGAAATAATAATAAAGAAATGATAAAAAAAAAATACAATAAGAAACTTTAATAGTAACCACTGATTAGGTCTTAAGATTTAGCATACCAAGTCTTGAGACAAGAAAATTAAATCTCTTTTCGTCTAAAGGTTTGGTAAACAAATCTGCAAGCTGATAATCGGTTTTTACAAAGTAAAGTTCAATTGTTCCCTTTTCCACATTATCTTTTATAAAATGATACCGGACATCTATGTGTTTGGTCTTAGTGTGCTGAACAGGGTTAGCGGTAATCGTAATAGCGCTCTTCGAATCACAATAGATCGGAATTCTATTGAAATGAAAGCCATAATCTCGCAGTTGTGTTCTCATCCACAAGACCTGAGAACAGCAGCTAGCAGCAGCTACATATTCCGCTTCAGCCGTTGATGTGGAGACACATAACTATATTGCTTCTTCGAAGCCCAACTGACGAGTTTATCTCCGAGAAATTGGATATGACCCGAGGTGCTCTTCCTGTCTAACATGCAACCAGCATGATCTGCGTCTGAATAAGCTGTTATTTCAAAGATTGTATCCTTAGGATACCACAGACCAAGATTTGCGGTCCCCTTCAGATACCTGAAAATCCGCTTTACAGCAGGCAAATAGGATTCTTTAGGATTGGCCTGATATCTAGCACATAAGCATGTAGAAAACATTATATCCGGCCTACTAGAAGTAAGATACATTAAAGAACCTATCATCCCTCTATAAGTCCTAACATCAACAGCCTTTCCCGAAAGATCGGTGCCAATCTTAGTACCAGGTGCCATTGGGGTACCAATCGGTTTACAATTTTCCATTTTGAACTTCCGAAGAATATCCATAATGTATTTAGATTGATTGATAAAAATCCCCGTTGAAAATTGTTTGACTTGCAATCCGAGAAAGAAGTTCATCTTTCCCATCATGCTCATCTGAAAACGTGACACCATGAGGTTTGCAAAGTTCTTACAGTACTTAGGATTTGTAGAACCAAAAATAATATCATCCACATATATTTGAATAAGAATGATATCGCCTTTATCCTTTTTAATGAAAAGAGTGGTATCAACCGTACCTTTTGTAAAACCTGACTTGACCAAGAATTGAGATAGAATATCATACCAGGCTCGAGGAGCTTGTTTTAGTCCATAAAGAGCTTTATCCAAGATGTAGACGTGGTTCGGCTTATCTGGATTTACAAACCCTTCTGGCTGTGAGACGTAGACTTCTTCCTTGAGTACTCCATTCAGAAAAGTTGTCTTCACGTCCATTTGATAGACGGTGAAGTTCTTGTGAGCTGCGTAGGCTAAGAACATCCGAATTACCTCTATACGCACCACTAGAGCATAAGTCTCATCGTAGTCTATCCCTTCCTCTTGCCTATATCCCTTGGCAACAAGTCGTGCTTTGTTTCGGATAACGGTACCATCTTCATCTTTCTTGTTTTTGAACACCCATTTCGTACCAATGATGGTTTTACCTTGCGGTTTGGGTACGAGTCTCCAGACTTTCAGTGCTTCAAACTGATTCAGCTCATCTTGCATCGCAGTTACCCAATCTTAATCAGCAAGGGCCTCAGATACGTGAGTAGGCTCGATCTTGCTTAGAAAGGATTCATACATACATAGATTTGATGTTGCAGACCTAGTTTGCACCGGTGCAGAAGGATCTCCAATAATTTGATGTACCGGATGCTCTTTGGTCCACTTATGTTCATGAGGGAGTGGATTAGATGCATGTTGATCATTGTCAGCATCTAGGAATCCACTGTTATCGCCTTCAGATGGTTCAGAATGAATGGGGGTTTCAGTTGAAGTAGTAGTTGCAGAGGTGGCAGTAGGCACAGCTTGGTCAATCTGTTGATCAATCCTTACAGTACATCCTACTGAGTCAGCTACTTCTGTCTCGGCGTTGTTGATCACAACTTCAACTGTCAGAGTAGGCTTTTGAACTGGAACTTCTTGCCGAATCGGGGAATTTGATTTAGTAGAGATATCGGAAGTGGTCGGATGAGTAGTCATCGAGTCTTCTATCGATGAAGCGCCATCTGATTTGTTCTCTTGAGGTGCAGGTCCTGGACTGGTTGGTCCATAAGCTAATACTCCGGTAATTACGTGTTCTGAACTGACGTGCTCAGAAGCCATATCCTCATCAAATGTAACATTGACGCTCTCGATCACGGTCGCAGACGATGTAAAGGAATAACCAACGAAGATGCCTTCATCTGCCTTAGCACTGAACTTGTTCAGATTCTCTCTGTCGTTTAGAACAAAACACTTACAACCAAAAACATGAAAATATTTAATGGTTGGTGTTCGGTTGTTGATCAACGCATATGGAGTCTTCTGAAATCGGCGGTGTATCATGGAACGATTCTGAGTGTGACACGCAGTCGATACAGCTTCAATCCACAAAAATAAAGGTAAGTCAAATTGGCTGAGCATTGTCCGAGCGGTGTCGACAAGTGTACGATTTCGCCTTTCGACGACTCCGTTCTGTTGAGGCGTGCGAGCAGCAGAGTATTGATGTGATATCCCGACCGATTCGAGATACTCTTCAACTATCTTGTTCTTGAACTCTGTGCCGTTGTCAGTCCTGAGAATCTTGACCTGTTTCTGCAGATTGACTTGGGTCGTCTTTAGAAACGTAATGAGAACTTCGGGCGTCTCATCTTTAGACCGTAGGAACTTGACCCAAGTGTATCGCGTATAGTCATCCACGATAATTAGCACATACTTCTTTCCTCCTAAGCTTTGCATTCGCATAGGACCACACAAGTCCATATGCAACAACTCTAATGGAGAGCTGGTACTTGGTTCAGGCTTTGGTTTGTGTGGGGCTCTCTTCATCTTTCCCTTTTCACACACGGCACATAGATGTTCTCTTTCAATATTCAGCTCTGGAAGTCCTTTCACTAACTTTCCACTGACCAGCTTGTTGACGTACCGAAAGTTGATGTGAGAAAGTCGTCAATGCCATAACCAGCTTTGTTGCATCGAGGCCTTTGATAGTAGACATACCTGATTGTCAGTCTGGACCTTTGACAAGTTGATGGTGTAGAGGTTTGACTTGCGAGTGCCGACCAAGAGTTCTTTTCCTTCTTCCGTGCGTACTGAACATGTCTTGGCCTTGAAATTAACCTCTAAGTCTTTGTCGCAGAACTGGCCAATGCTGAATAGGTTGTGCCCTAAGCCTTCAACGTAGCTCACCTTCTTGATCGTAAGATTTTCATGTACAACATCACCATATCCCAGAATAGGTGAAAACTGATCATTCCCAAAACGAACTGTACCGCAGTATTTGTCCGTATAATTAGACAACATACTCTTCTGCCCGGTCATATGCTTGGAACACCCGCTATCCAAGTACCACATATGACGGGTCTGCACAAAACAAATCAGGAAATAAGAGGTTTAGGAACCCATTTATAAATGGGACCTCCACTGTTAGTACTTGATTTTGGCACCCATTTAAATTTGGGTCCGCTTTTTCTTTGAAAACCAGAAGCATGATAAGACGTATGATAATGATAATATGAAACATTATATGAACCATACCAAACATCAGAAAATTTACGAGAAGCATAATCACATTCACCACAATTGAAAAACTTTTTATTAGATAGTGCTAACTGGAATAATTGCTTTATAGAGTACTTCTTGCGAGAATCAACAAGATTAGATTTAAAAGTAGCAACATTCACAATCACATCATCTTTACTAGAAGTCTTTTTATTCAAAATAAAACTAGAACTAGATTTAGCTTTCTCGTCTATCTTCTGTTTCGGTATCCATGCAGTCTTAACTCCAACCCTTTGCTTTCTCAAATCTGAAACATTTGAAACTTTAGAGTTAGAATGATGAGAATTAAGAGAATGCTTCTTCTTTGGCTTACCAGTGGGGATCGGTTTCTGTGAAAGCTGAGATTTTTGTTTCTTACCTTTTGCTTTCTTCGATTTCACAGAAACTGATTTATCAACTTTCGTTGATGTTTCACCTTTTTCAAACACACTGGGTTGCCCAAAAGAATTAACAACACAAGATGAATGATCAGGAAGTTTAGAAGTAAAGTCAAATTGAGCAACACAATCATTCAAAATACCATCAGAGTTTAAGAAATTAAGATCATTCTCAAGTGAACTAGACCTGTCATCAGAATTTAAAGCCTTGGAGAATTTAGGAAAATTAGTATTTTTGAACACTGTTGAAAATACAGTTTGTTCTAAGTCCATCAAAATTCTTTCTTCTGTAAGAGTATTCTCGAGTTCAGAAATTTTACTTTCCAAAACTAGAGGAGGTACGTAAATCTTACCTTCGATGGGTTTAGCCTCCAACTCTTTTACAGAATAACTCTCAAAATAATCATTTGAAAGAATTTTTGATTTATTAGAACTATAACTGTTATTCAACTTCTCATAACGAAATGGAAGTTGAACTTTAGCTGTGTTCTTTCTTTTATCATATTCCTTGGCTTTATATTTTTCCGACAGACTAGTCCAAAAGGGTTTGAGTTCTTGATGTTGAGGAACCAATAACATAAACCCAAAGTCATAAAGTGCAGGCACTTCAGATATACCCTTTTTGAGATGATGTGGGTTCTTGTAACCAAGTCCCCAAGTATCAGGTTTCTCTTTAGGTTTGTTCAAATGAATAGTGTGTTCAGTTTGACCTAAAGTATGTAATTTCTCTTCCAAAGCATTCACCTTGTCTATTAAAGAATTCTTTTCTTTTGAAGAAGAAAAATACCTTTTAGAAAGCTCTATAGTCTTAAACTCACATTCTTTATATTTAGAAACAGTTTCAGATAACTCTTTATGAATTATAGTCTTTTCTTTAGCGCAGGTGTCTATGTTTTTGTGCAAAGTTTCAATTAATACATTTTTCTCAGCAATATCATTACTAAGTTTATGTATAGATTGATTTTTCTCATTTATGACACCTTTCTCACGCTTCAGTTTAGACTCTAATTCTTGGAGTTTAGACATCATGGCATGCATTTGGTTTAGAAAATCAGATTCAGTTAAGTTGCATACCTCATCATTGTCTCCATCATCAGAATCAGCTTCAGCTTCTGACTGGTTCTTCCCCATCAAGCACAGATGTGCTGTCTCGTCCTTCTCTCCTTCTTCAGATTCTTGGTCCGAATGGTCGAGCCAGTATTCATCCTCGGCCATTAATGCTTTTCCAGCCTCTTGTTGCTTGGCTAGAAGCATCTTATTCTTGTAATATTCGGAGTTTCGGACTTTTGGTTTTCGGCAGTCCTTGGCAAAGTGACCGAGTCTGCCACAGTTGTAGCACTTCATCGGTTCTTCCTTCTTGAACTCTTCGGCTCCATCCTTCTTCTTGTCTTCTGGTCTCTTTTATTCAGCTTTCTCCTTATGCTTGTAGTTATTCGGACCAGACGAGTACCTCTGACTATTGGAGTTTGGATTTTTATAGAACTTCTTTTGGAAAGCCTTGGTTAACATTAGCATGGCTTCCTTCAGTTGTTCACAATCGTCAGAGTCAGACTTTGCCTCGCTATCAGCTTCTTCAGATTCAGATACAATCACCTTCTTCTTCTTAGACTTCTTGACCACAAGAGCAACTGGATCAGCAACTTCTTTGTCAGCCTTGATTTCATCCACCTCTTCCTCATTCTGTTTGAGGATTTCATAAACTTCATGAAGTGGAATGTCGTTCAGATCTTTCAACTGCCTCATCTATCTGGTGAATCTCTTCCACTCTGGCTGAAGGTTGCTGAGGAATTTCACATTCAGCTCAACTTGAGATTTGTTGATCTTGTTCTTGCTGAGCTCATTCAGCAATGTGACAAATCTGTCATAAGTGGCTTCGAGTGATTCTCCAGCTTTGGCTTTGAATTCTTCATAATTATTCAAGCAGTTGGAAACTTTGAGTTGGTTACCGACTTTAGATCCGATCATCATCTTCTCCAACTGATCCCACATTTGCTTACCGGTAGCGTTGTAGCTGTCAATCTTGACATATATTTCATTCGGTATGCCTTGGAGAATAAATGATCTTGCCGGTTTGTCACCCTTGTGTCTGTTCAGCTGATCTTCCGAATATTCACCAATCAGTAATTTATACTCTGTCTCTTCTTCTTGACCATTTTCTCCAACTACGGTGAGAACCTTGGTCGGAGGTGTCATGATTCCTTCTTTCAGAGATTTTCTGATATAATCTCCCAAATCATGTCGATCGATGAAGTCCAAAAATCTGTCCTTCCATTGCTCGTACTCCCCCTTGAAGAGTACTAGTGGCTTTACATCTGTTCCAATAGCAAGAGCTTCCCGAGACATCTTTACTTATACGATTAGTAATCAAACTTATCTGATACGATTAAACAATCAACTGGATGAGATCGTTAGAAAACAAGATAAAAACCACACTCAAAATTTTTTCAGAAAAATAAATTTCCAAAAATAATTAAATGCAGTCCTCTCACACAGTATAACGCACAAATAGATTAAACACAGTTAAAAACAGGTACAAAAATCAGATATTTGCCAAGGACAGAAGTGCAAAAGATGGTTTGCGCGAGAGGCAGGTCGCGCAAATAGAGGTTTGCGCTAGACACGAATGGCACAAAGACTGAGTTTTCGCGAGCAGTGGGTGGCGCAAAGAAGAGGTTTGTGTGACAAGCAGGTCGTGCAAAGTGAAGAGTTGCGCGGGCCTTGGGTGGCGCAAACAAAAGTTTGTGTTTCACTTGAGTGGCGCAAAGCTTGCTTTGCGTGAGAAGAGGGTCGCGCAAAGTGAGAGTCGACCTGACACTTGTTCGACCGGGAAATTGTATCGACCGATAAGATGTTATGACCGGTACTTGGCTTGACCGGTAAAAACAGTGGGCCGATAAAATATAGTGGACCGGTAAAATTCGACCGATAGAAAGCTTTGACCTGAATTAAGTTTCGACCGATAAAAGAGAGATATTCGACCGATAAAGGTCTTCAACCGGTATTGGTCTTCGACCGAAATAAGCTTGGACCGATAGAGGTCTTAGACCGGTAAGATGTGTTGAACGATATAAGAGTGATATTCGACCGATATATTTCGACCGATATAGGTCTTCGACCGGAAAGAGTCTGTGAGTGTACCGGTCGACCGATAAGGTGTGATTGACCGATAGTGAATGGACCGATAAAGATATTCGACCGATATTAATCAAAGACCGATATGAACAGTGATTGTACCGGGCGACCGATATGTTCTTGATGATTATCGACCCAGAGACCAAAAATCAGCCCATAAATCAATCAATAACTCGAATTACACTACCAAACTTTGCCAATACGATCAAATAACCAACTAGAACAGATAGCAATCAATTAATTTCAATAAAAAAACACTCTAAAAGAGATTCAATTTCTGAAGCAGTGTCGACTAGTGAACGATCCCAGAAAACAAAAATCATCAAATTGAAAAACGAAATCGATGCGATACACAAAACAATCAATACCAAAACAATAGAATATGCATATCGATTACAACCCAATATAAAAAAAACTTGAATGAACAATTAGACAGTAAAAATTATGAATCTTTTACAGAAAAATAGAACCGAACAAAAAATTATTCAATTCAATCTGTTCAGGCTCTGATACCAATTATGTGTCCCAATAATTAATCATTCAAACAAGCAAACATATAATCAACACAATTATGCAAACCTGATATTGATTAATCAAACGATTCAACAGGTTACAAGTGATTCTGATGAAGAAATCGATATATCTCTCTCTGTTTCTCTCTGTACGGCGCACACCACCACCACACTTCAGCCTCTCTCAAATTATTAATTTGCAATTAAGCTCTCTTTTTTCTCTCTAACCTAATTAACTCTAAACAAAGCTAATTTATACATAGGCCTTAATAGCCTAATGGGCTTGGCTTATCTTGGGCCCAACAACTAAAACAACCTATTAACTTATTTAAATAAAGACTAATAAATAAAATATTTAAATAGACTTTGACTATTTTTTTACAAAAGGACCCTAGACTATTTGTTGAGACGACTTTATCAGCTTTGACTTCAGTTTTCCATCTTCAGATAATTATGATCTTGAATCCAATAAATATGTGCTTTAACAACCACCTTTGGTCAAAACCTCCAAGGGACCTCCCATACCCACTATCTTGGGAAGAGGACCCAAGCATATCCCATGTACGAATATTGCGGCTAGCAATGCTATCATGGAGGAGGTGACTATGGAGACCAGAATCAGAGACAGTATGATGTTGGCCATGAACTCGGCCATGGCCCAACAGCAAGAGTTCTTTATGAAGCTTCTGGAAGATCGAGATGCCAGTCACCGACAACCTGAGACGATGGCAGAAAACATCGTAATAGGGTCGGGCGGTGGACCGGCGGTTGTGTTGACTGAAGACCAGGTGGAGAACGGGAATAAGGGAAAGTCCAAGGGATGCACCTACAAAGCTTTTATGTGGTGCAACCCGAAGGAGTTTGCAGGTTCCGACAATCTGGTTGCTTGCATGTACTGGCTTTAGGAGGTAGAGATGGCCTTCGAGTCTAGTGAATGTGACATCTCGCAACGGGTCAAGTTCGCTTCTCAACTGCTTAGGGGAGAGGCTTTGATCTGGTGGAATCTCACTCGATCCGCCCTCATCCTGAAGTTTTGGCCAAGTTAACTTGGTCAGTTTTCAAGGAAAAGATTATGGACAAGTATTGCAGTGAAAGGTCGTTGGACAAGCTTGAAGGAGAGTTCAGAAATTTTAAGAAGGGGACTTTGTCCATTACCGACTACTCCAAGTTGTTCTTGGAAAAGTTAAATTTGGTGGGACATCTGGTCCCCGATGAGTGGTCGAAGATTAAAGCTTACCAACAAGGGTTATTGGCCGAGATGAGGACGGTGGTGAGAAATGATAGAGGATCGACATTGCAAGAGGTCATCGAAGAGTCCTTGCTTATAAAGGACAACATGATTGCGGAGAAAGAAGAGAGAAGGCAGGTTGGGGAGAAGCGGAAATGGGAAGGGCCATCTGGGCCCGTTCGGAAGTTTAAGTCGTTTGTAAGTGGAAGAGTTGATGGAAATCGGAGGAAAGATCAGTGGTGCCACAAGTGCAAGACCAAGCACTCAGGCCCATGCAAACCAAGAACCTACTCAGGTCCGGTCGGTTGTGCCAAGTGCGGCAAGAAGGAGCACGCGACTCGAGAATGTCCTATCCGGGGACCAGTGTGTTTCGAGTGTCGGGAACCGGGCCATATGAAGAAGGATTGCCCGAAGGTAGTGGGTGTCAATAGTGGGAACTCCTTTGGATCATCGACGCGAGTCGATCAACCGCCGAGGGCGCCAAGCCGAGCCTTCCAGATGACTACTGAGGAGGCAAGGGAGACCGTTGATGTTGTTTCGGGTACGTTCTTAGTAAACTCCTTACCCGCTCGTGTATTGTTTGATTCGGGTGCTACGTGTTCCTTTGTATCGGATATTTTCTGTAAACAGTTCGTCACTCCTAGTAGTGTCCTTCCTGATGCTTTAGTAGTAGAAGTAGCAAATGCCAAATGGAGATCAATTGATCATCCGAGACTGTTTTCGTGATTTTTCTATAGAGATCAATGGGAATCCATTTGGAGTAGACTTGCTACCTATGAATATAGGGGGGTTCGACGTGGTCATAGGCATGGATTGGTTGTCAAGGCATAAGGCCGACATCTTTTGCTCTAAGAAGATGATCCAAGTACCGTTGTCGGGAGGCGGAGTGGTTACCATCTATGGGGAGAAAAGGAAGAGTAGCAACCCTATCATCTCCTCTCTTAAGGCTCGCAAGTTTCCAGGGAAGGGTTACCCTTCGTATCTAGCTTATGTGGTGGACGCGAAGAAAGAGAAGAAGTCGGTGGAGGACGTGAGCATCGTACAAGACTACCCGGATGTCTTTCCGGAAGACTTACCCGGGTTACCACCGGAAAGAAAAGTGGAGTTCCAAATCGACCTCACTCCGGGAGCGGCTCCGATAGCCCGTGCTCCCTACCGATTGGCCCTGACGGAAATGCAAGAGATGATGACGCAACTTCAAGAGCTATTGAAGAAGGGTTTTATTCGACCGAGTTCGTCACCTTGGAGAGCCCCGATATTATTTGTGAAGAAGAAGGACGGATCCATGCGGATGTGTATCGATTACCGAGAGTTGAACAAAGTCACGGTAAAGAACAAGTATCCTCTACCTCGCATCGACGATATTTTTTATCAACTCCAAGGCGCAGGATGCTTCTCAAGGATTGACCTTCGGTCCGGATACCATCAAGTGAGAGTGAAAAAGGACGACATTCCGAAGACGGCTTTCCGAACGCGATACGGTCACTACGAGTTCTTGGTGATGCCTTTCGGTTTAACCAACGCTCCGGCCGTATTCATGGACTTGATGAACCGCATGTGTCGCCCATTCTTGGACAAATCAGTGATTGTCTTCATCGACGATATTTTAATCTACTCAAAGGACGAGTCCGAACATGGAAAACATTTGCGGGAAGTGTTAGAAGTTCTAAGAAGGGAGAAGTTGTTTGCAAAGTTCTCGAAGTGCGAATTTTGGCTCCAAGAAGTGCAATTCTTGGGGCATGTGGTGTCTAAAGATGGAGTGAAGGTAGACCCGGCAAAAATAGCAACGATGATGAGTTGGGAACCGCCAACGAGTCCGACAGAGATTCGAAGTTTCTTGGGTTTGGCGGGCTAACGTTTCATTCAAGGATTCTCTAACATAGCTTCGCCACTCACTTCTCTTACAAGGAAGAATGTCAAGTTTCTTTGGACCGATGAGCAAGATCAAGCCTTTCAGACGCTCAAGAAGAAGTTGTGCGAAGCCCCTATCCTATCTCTGCCCGAGGGATCGGATGACTTCGTGGTGTATAGCGATGCTTCCAAGATGGGTTTAGGTTGTGTGCTGATGCAACGGGGAAAAGTGATAGCTTATGCGTCGCGGCAGCTAAAAGATCACGAGAAGAACTACCCTACTCATGACTTGGAATTGGCGGCGGTGGTCTTTGCATTGAATCTATGGTGGCATTATTTATATGGGACGAAGTGTACTCTCTTTACTGGTCACAAGAGTCTTAAGTACATCTTCGATCAGAAAGAGCTCAACATACGGCAAAGAAGGTGGCTTGAACTTCTATAGGACTACGATTGTGATTTGCTCTACCATCCCGGCAAGGCTAACGTGGTGGCGGATGCGTTGAGTCGAAGGAGCTATGATGGTGGTGTCAAGTTAACCCTCACAAGGATCGATGTAGTATCGAGCCTCTTGGAAAACATCAAGGTGAGTCAAATGGAAGCACTCAAGGAGGAGAATCTCAAATCCGAAGTCATGGTGAAGCAAAGAGAACTCTTAACGGAAGACAGTCGTGGACTTAAACTTTTCCAAGGGCGAATTTGGGTGCCAAGACTTGGTGGAAGTCGAGAGTTGCTTTTAGAGGAAGCACATAAGTCAAAATATTCTATACATCCCAGTAGCACCAAGATGTATAGAGACTTAAAGTTGAACTATTGGTGGCCGGTGATGAAGCTTGACGTAGCCAATTATGTGGAGAGATGTGTCACGTGTCTCCAAGTCAAGGCCGAGCATCAAAGACCGTACGGGTGTTTACAACCATTGTCCATTCCTGAGTGGAAATGGGACAACATCACCATGGATTTCGTGACGAAACTGCTGAAGACATTGCGAGGCCATGACACCATTTGGGTACTTGTAGACCGCCTAACCAAGAGTGCGCATTTCCTTGCGATACTAGAGACTTTGCCAATGGAGAAATTGGCCAAGCTTTATATTGATGAGGTGGTGTCAAGGCATGGGGTCCCGCAATCTATCGTGTCGGATCGGGACAGTCGGTTCACATCGAACTTTTGGGCTAGCTTACAGAAAGAACTGGGCACCAGATTAAATCTGAGCATGGCATACCACCCTCAAATGGATGGTCAAAGCGAGAGGACGATCCAGACACTAGAGGACATGTTGAGATCGTGTGTCGTTGATTTCGGAGACAGTTGGGACTCACACTTACCTTTGGTGGAGTTCGCTTACAACAACAGTTACCATTCAAGTACTGGAATGACACCGTTTGAGGCGTTGTACGGACGGAAGTGTATAACCCTAGTCTGTTGGCTTGAAGCGGGCGAGAAGCAATTCGTCGGACCGGAAATAGTTCAAGAAACGGCAGACAAGGTGAAAGAAATTCGAGAAAGACTAAAGGCGGCGCAAGACCAACAGAAGAGTTACGCGGACAAGAAGAGGAGACCGGTCGAGTTCCAAGTGGGTGATCGTGTCATGTTGAAGGTGTCTACCTGGAAGGGGATTATCCATTTTGGGAAGCGCGGGAAGCCTAGCCCTCGTTTCCTTGGACCCTTTGTTATCTTGGAGAAGATTGGACTTCAAGCGTACCAGTTGGACTTACCACCAGAGATGGATGGGATACATCCTACCTTTCACGTGTGTTACCTTCGGAAGTGCCTAGCCGAGGACGAAAGTGTGATACTCTTAACCGAAATCCGAGTAGATAATGGAAACTATTGCGTGGAATAACCAGAAGGGATTTTGGAGTCAAAAGTGAAGAAGTTACGGCATAAGGACGTGGTCATGGTCAAAGTCCAATGGAAGCACCATCATGGTGCTAACGTCACTTGGGAGTCCGAAGATGACATGAGGAAGCGTTATCCTCATTTGTTCGCTTAGGGTGAGATTTCGGGACGAAATCCTAATTAGGTGGGGAGGATTGTAACACCCGGATTTTAGGTAAGTATTGGGAATCCGTTAAATCTTTCATTTTACTTGATTAATTGAAGTTACTTGTATTCTTCATATTATTTTTCTATTTGAGGCTTTTATCTGTACGCATGTGGCCTTATGTGACTCTAGTAGTACTGTTATATTTGGTAATGGTGGTTGCGCGTGAGTCAGCTGCCTTTCGTTAGGAAAATCTGGCCCTGCGGGTGGGGGTGACATTGCCCCAGGGACAATGCCCTGGGCAAAGTATCTGGGCATAGTCACCCAGGGTGTACCGTAGGTGTTTGTGCTTTGGCGACATTGCCCCAACGACAATGCCCTGGGCATAGTCGCAGACTGTGTACCGTGGGTGGTGGTGACACCGCGACAATGCCCCGGCGACAATGCCAGGGGCAAAGTCGTTGGGCATTGTCGCCCGCGTGGTCTAGTCTTCTGTTTTAAATGCAATCTGATACCTCATTTCAACCATTCTCATCTAAAAACAGGAAAAAGTTCTTGAGGGCGATTTTTGAAGCATCCAAGTCTCATTTCACTTCAATGTAGGGTTTAGGTTGGTGGTCTCATTAATTGTTCTTCAAAACTCCATCCAAGTGCATTTATTGGAGTGTTCTTCAAGGATTCTCACTCTTCTCCATCAAATCCATCTTTGGGCAACTTCTAGGGTTTTCATCTTTTCTAGGTTTTAATCAAAAACCTAGATCGTGAGTTTACTAAACTTTTGTTAAAACTAGATACACATCATAATCTTCTACTTGTTATTATTGTATCTTTACTTGAAATGCTCATCTCTACATGTTTAAGTATTTGGGGGTTTTTCCTTATGTTTACATGTCTTGCCATGACTAAATGGAATGCATAAATTGTCATGGGGATGATTTTCTATTTTAGACACTATTTGGTGGTATCATGTTTATATGATGAGATTTTGGTCATACTAGTCTTGTAGTGGACTTTATATTGATTGGGATGGGGATATTGTACCCATGGTTGGTATTGAAATATCTTTGGTATATTGTGCCTTGAGACCTCCTATAATACATGTTGGACGAACCAAGTCAGTAGACACTAGGAGGATGTAGTCTTGGGCGCCACCGTGATGGTATGTGCCTAGACCTCCGTCATTCGATGTAATGTCATGGTTGTAGTCCTCGGATGTGTCGGGCCTTTCGGATGTCACTCTTAGTAGTTGCCATCAAGGCATATTGACTATTTGGGTGGAACTTGATTGGTGCTATGGGTCTTCCCTATTGACTCCACATTTAATGAAATTTGGTTAACTGCTGATAAGAATTGCAATTGCTCCTATATGCTATTTCTTGTGCAACCTCACTAGGATTTTTTGGCCTAACACTTGTTTGGTGTCGATGTGTATCTCAGGTTCTAGCGGCGCCGTTTCTAAGCAAGCCTAGTCGGTCCTTGGTGAGAGCTTGGGGGAAAGTGCTTAAGATGCATTTTTGCTGAAGACATTGTTTGGACTTAGACAACACCCCTTTTGTAATCTTCTTTCTAGTTTAGAAATTAGATTAGTTGGTTGTTGCTTATTTCCGTTGCATTATAATTGCAATTAACAGGTTTTATAGTTCCCCATTTTTGGGAGGCTCTTGCTATGGAAAATTATATACCACATTTCCGTTTTTGGAAAGTTTTTGTTATCTTTATTTTTAGGGTGTTACAAATATGAAGGTACATCTAATGTACAAGAGTCAAGGAGAATAAACCTGGTGAGACAATATTAAATATTCTTCTGTTGTAAGAATGAATCTTTGTGTGAGGTACACCAACATTTTAATTGTCTTCTCATTAACCTCAAGAATGTTGGAAGAGAACATTCCAACTCTAAGGTTTTACAAAATCCCTTGAATGTCTCCCATAATCTTGGGATAACCATATTATGTGCCTAAAAACCTCGAAAGACCAAAAGACTACGACTCAAGGCGCTCTTTATGTGTAACACCCTTGTTTGCATGAGATGCATTTATGGGTTAATATAGCTACTTTTAATGTATTAATGAGATCTAATGGTGTTTTATCGTGTTTGTTATCCTTATGTTGTTTCAGGGTCAAAAGGATAGCAAAAACGAGGATTTTTGGGCATCCAAGGGGTCCCCACAATTTGACACGCGATTGAAGTTACATAACAAACTGGAGTACCGATTTGGGCAAGAAAAACCAAATCTTAGGGTCGGGTGACCTAGCCAGTGACCTAGGTCACGACACAGGTGGATAGGCTGAAGGCACAGGTAGGAGGCACGAGCGACATGGCCCGGGACTTAGGTTGCGACGAGTGTCTCGGCTCGCACTTGATATAATTTAAACCCATTTTTTAGGGTCTTTTCACTTTGGTTCCATCCTTTACATTTCTCTCGCGATTTCTTTCATTTTGGGTCAATCTTCTGGATGTTTTGGGAGCTTTTGGGATGAAAAGAAGGGCCTGGATTGGAAGCTTAGGTTTGGAGACTTAGGAGAGCTCCATCATAGAAGTTTTGGTTGGAAGGTTTCAAATCCTCTATAACAGTGAGCTCTTTGATTATTTTGAGATTTAGTTTGGGGATCTTGATAGATCTGAAGTTTGTGTTAACTTTTGATGTATTCCAAAGCTTGAACTATGGTTTTGAGGAATTTCTTTTAGAGGCTTTGTTTATGGATTTGAAGCCTTCTCTTTTTGGAATCAAGAATTGGGTTTGGAAACTAGGTTTAACCTAACCTAGCAAGGTGAATTTTAAGTTGCTTTATGAAAACTATGTACTTATAAAAAATGTCTATTGAGGTTTCAAATGTTTCCTCGTGTTTATCACCTTCTAATGATTATTTGGTATGTGTGCATCCTTGGTACAATTGATTTCGTAAAACCTTGAAAATGTGTATATTTGGGTTTTTGAGAGATTTGGAGGTACAAATCATTACAGTGTGACATTTTGAAGGATGGTTCAAATAAATAGGAGTATTGTGATATATTCCCATTTTGATGAATGAAATTGCATAATATGGAGTAAATGTATTTTCTATTGACTTACGTTGACTTTCTTGGAATAGTCAAGTAAGTTGGGGGGTTTTGTTAATTTGAAATTGGTTTAAAAGTGTTTTGGGACTTTGTTCCATAAAATGGTTCAATTGTGAAATTTAGATCAGCGACGGCTCAATTACTATTATAGTTTAAATAAAATATGATAAATAATGAATTTAAAATTTAAAATAAAATAAACATAAATTATAAAATAGTCGTTAGAAAAAAAATGCTTTTCATTGTTTTCTAACACAAATATTAATGAGGATTTGTTAAATATTTTATGGGGTTGTGTTTTCTGAAAAGATTTTGTGACTGCCTTAAAAATTGTTGGTAGACATGATTGAGTGAAAGAGACAACTAAATATCATATGTGTCAATCATCCTTTTAATTATTCCACATTTCATCACCAAAAGATTCAAACAAAAAAATTCAAATGTATCAACCAAACATAAGTTTGTTTCTAGAAAACAAACTACCAAAACATTTAAATTATTTCCAACAAACACAAACTACCAAATAATATACTTCAATTAGGTCTACATGACTTGCCCTTCGCAAGTTTTTTTTTCCGTTGTGGCATTTCTTTTTGCACTTAAGATAGGTGATTGTTTTTCTAATCCTTGAAGTCTTACCTTCTTTTACCATTGGTTGAGTCAACTCATCAACGGTCTTTTTTCATTTCTTTTTTTGGTATCCCTAAATGTTTGTGATGGGAAGGTGGAGTCAATATAGTCGGACAACTTGATATGAGACACATACACATTCCATTAAGTTGATCAATCTTAGACCGTAGTGTCACGTCCCGCTAGAAGGTTCTCCGAAAATCGGAACATTCCGGATCAACCAAGAAGATAAGGAACCTTGGTGAAGGTTCAAGAGAAACCAACCAAGGATCAAGATGGTCAAATATTCTCTAGAATGATCAATACCTTTCAAGGGCTTATGTCACTAGAACCTTCCTTGTAG
This sequence comes from Arctium minus, assembly GCA_954870635.1. Taxonomy (NCBI): domain Eukaryota; kingdom Viridiplantae; phylum Streptophyta; class Magnoliopsida; order Asterales; family Asteraceae; genus Arctium; species Arctium minus. The sequence continues at coordinate 111,501,195 of OX941080.1, read as the reverse complement.
TATCTAGTAGAATAATCTAGATAAAGTTCAAGATAGATCCATAGAGTAGTATAAATAGGGGTAGTCTTTCATTTGTAAATCATACTCCACATTTTCATAACTTGAGTAATAGAAGCATAGAGTTCTCACAATCATCTTAGCATTCTTGTTTGCTCATTTTTACTCGGTATTGTTTGGCTGACTTAGTTCGAGAACTAAGGTCGCACGCGAGCTTATGAAAACAACTCCGTGACAAGTGGTATCAAAGCGAAGGTTCGAGGTGATGGCAAACAACGTGGATTTGAATGTTACGGTTGAGGAGGTAACCCGAGGACGGGAAGAGTCTCGTCATGTAGGAGTCAAGACTCGAAGCAGGAGTCGGGGACAATCAAATGAGTTGATGGCGAGCCTAAATGCTAGAGTCATTGATGTGGAGAAGTCCACCAAAGATTTGAAGGTAAGGATCGATGATCTTGATCATCACCTTGAAGATGTCCAACAATAACTTGGAGTCTTGGAAGTGGAAGACTCGGAAGTTCGAGAAGATATCAAAGCCATCCTTGATATCTTGAAGTTGGAGTTTCACCGAGAAGTTGAGGATCTTCGAGGCATCATTCAGAATGAGCTAGCTACATGCACGCACAAGTCGAGAGGGTGTAAAGAGAGCAAGCCATTACTCGTGACAAACTTGAAGAAGTTCAGACCGACATGGGTGTTTGCAAGCGAGCCGTAGCGAATGGGGTAGGCATTAGTGCACCTACACCAAAGGTCGAAGTTCTAAACCCTACAACTTTTGATGGCAAGAGAGAAGCTAGAGTGATCGATGATTTTCTTTGGGAGGTCAAGAGATATCTCGAAGCTATGGGGATCGAGGATGGCGCCAGAAAGATTCACACCACCACGATGTACTTGAAGGACACCGCAACTTTATGGTGGTGTAGGCGACATGGAGACATCGAGAGAGGTACGTGTACTATGAAAACTTATAATGAGTTTATTTCTGAATTCAAGAGGCAATTCTACCTAGAGAATGCCATCCATGAGGTAAGGAGTCGACTCCGGAGACTATAGCAATCAGGATCGATCCGTGACTAAGTGAAAGAGTTCACTAGCCTCACACTTAAGATTCCCGATCTTTCGGATGATGATGCCTTGTTCTACCTTTTGGATGGGCTCTCTCCATGGACGAAGATGAAGATACGAGGCCACGGGGTACGAGACCTTGCCTGTGCAATCGCGGAAGCCGAGTCGATTGCCGAGCTTCACGAGGAAGCAAGGCACAAAGAGAAGTATGATGGAAGAGGTGGGGGAGAGAAAAGAACCCACAAATTCAAGAATCCCTCTCCGGAGAAGTGGAAAGGAAAAGAGATTGAAGGATCACCGAAATCATCGGTGAAGTGTTTCCTATGTGATGGCCTGCACCGAGTACGGGAGTGTCCAAAGGAAGTCGGGTTCCATGCCATGGAAGCACGAATGGAGGAGTACGACGAGGATCCGGGAGACACAAGAATGGGTTCCTTGAATTTCTTGACCGCGGTCAAGACGAAAGCGAAACCACCAAAGTCGAGACCATACCTACAATTTGTGAACGTAAAGGTAAGAGGATCGGATGTTCAAGCCCTTGTTGACACAGGTGTCACCCACAATTTCATTGTCGAGAGCGAAGCCAAGAGACTTGGAGTCCGTATTACGAAGGAAGACGGATCCATAAAGGTGGTCAACTCGAAGGCTCAACCTATCCGAGGAGTCACGAAGGGAGTGAGGATCGAGATCGGTAATTGGAGTGGTAACGTGGATCTAACCGTTGTCCCGATGGACGACTTCCAACTCGTTCTTGGGATGGATTTCTTCGATGAGGTACAAGTCTTTCTCATACCTTTCTCTCGTTCACTATGCATTGTAGATGGAGGTCGGACATGTTTGGTGAATACTATCAAACGTCGCAAGGCCAAGTCGATTTCAACCATACAACTCATGGAGGAGGCAAGAGGCCTTAACCTAGAGGACGATCGCAAGAAAGAGAAGAGGCATGAGGCCTTACAACGAAGCAACACTATTCAACAATCCAAAAGTTCGGATGTTGGAGCAAAGAGTCGCAAGGGAAAGAGTACTAAGCAAAGACGAAGAAAAAGTAAGGACGCGTTTGGTTTGCGGGATTGGAATGGAATGGATTAGATTTCAATGAGGGATTTGGATTTGGGGGGATTTGAAATCCCTTCATGTGTTTGGTTTGTAGGATTTGGAATGGATTTCAAATCCATTCCTTTACAAGTCTTGTTTGGTTTGTAGGATTTGGATTTGGATTGAGTTTTTTTTTTAATTATTTTTTTGTTTTATAAATAATTTATTTTTATTGGTAAACGTCAGATTTGGATCGATACAATTTGACGTCTGGATCAATGTTTTAAAAACCGGGTCGAACCGATGAAGAGACCGGTTTTATGCCATTTTATGACCCGGATTAAACTGGTTGGTTCTATTAAAAAACCGGTTGAACCGGTCATAACGAACCGGTATCGAACCGGTTGACCCGGTAACAAAAGTTAAAAACGAATAGTTCAATAGGCAATACGTATTAGCGTTAAAAACCAACACTCCAATGTCTCAAGATCCATGATTAGGTTTGATCGTTATATTTCGTTTAGATGTATTTGAATTGATGAAAAACTTATGCTTATGTGTGTTTATTTAATTTTTTGGATTGATGTAAAATTTGTTGTTATGTGTTTTTTAATGTTTTAACTTGTGGCCATCAATATTTTGGTTATATATATATATATATATATATATACATGAAAATGAAAAATACAAATAAATTCTTGAAACCGGGTTGAACCGGTTGAACTGTGACCCGTTTACCACACCGGTTCAATCAAAAAACCGGTTTTTAAAACATTGGTCTGGATCACGCTTTAGAATCCGTCGGATTTGGATTTCAAATCCGGGCCCAAAGCCAAGGATTTCCAAATCCATCATATGAGGGATTTTAAAATGGTTAACGGATTTGAAATCCGGTCAACGAAATCCTTTCCTGCAAACCAAACGCAGGATTGGAATGGATTTGAAATCCAAATCCCTCCAAATCCATTCCAATCCCGCAAACCAAACACGCCCTAAAGGTTTGAGGAAGGATGTAACGAGGCACCCAAAGAACCAAAATAACACAACTAAGGAAGTATGGAGACACCTGATCGAGGCGCAACAAGGACGCGACGAGGGCGTCGCGAGATTAGGTGGGGGAGGATGTCACGTCCCGCTAGAGAAGATGAGCAACCTTGGTGAAGGTTCAAGAGAAACAACCAAGGATCAAGATGGTCAAATATTCTCTAGAATGATCCATACCTTTCAAGGGCTTATATAACTAGAACCTTCCTTGTAGTAGCTAGTAGAATAATCTAGATAAAGTTCTAGATAAATCCATAGAGTAGTATAAATAGGGGTAGTCTTTTATTTGTAAAATCACACTCCACATTTTTATAACTTGAGTAATAAAAGCATAGATTTCTCCCAATTATCTTAGCATTCTTGTTTGCTCATCTTTACTTGGTATTCTCGTAGTTTGACTGACTTAGTTCGAGAACTAAGGCCACACGCAAGCTTGTGAAAACAACTCCGTGACAGTAGACATTCTTCCAAGTAGGAAGAATATATTAATTAAAATAAATATAAAATTAATAATTATAAAAAAGAATTGATTTATAAAGACATTAAAAATTAAGGAAATTGACTAAAATAGTCAATCCCATCAACTAAATTCACTTTTTACCCACTTTTCAAAGTCTCTTCTCAAAATAATTAGTCTTTACGCAGATGTTTTACCTATTTACGTAAAGACCGATTTCTCAGCGTCAGAATTCAAATTTCTGCGTAAGAGTTCGAATTTCTGCGTAAGGATTCAAATTTCTGTGTAAAGAATCCTTATGCATATACGTAAGGATTTTTTTTCTCCACAAACCAGTCTTTACGTAAATCACTATCTAAAGATTGGCTATTTTTAAAAAGAGGCTCTGAAAAATGGTTAAAAAGTGAATTTGGTTAACAAGATTGTTGAAAGGTATAGAGACCCACAAAGTAGTTGCAGTAGGTTCTTAACCATGGTGGGGATTTATTGAAGTTCTTGACTTGTTATGTTATACACTAATGTGGCAAGCAAAAGTGCAAGAAGTAAGTTTTTGTTAGTTACACCATTGTGGATGATTTAAGTAAGTTGTTAGCAAGCTGACTGATTTTTTTTTTTTTTTGTTAATCATGGGTGTAGATTAGTTTGGTGCACCTCGACTAATCTCAGAGAACCTGAAAAACAGTCAGAAAAATCTTCAGTGAACCTGCAAGACTCGAACCAATGACCTCTAAAGAGGATCCCCAAGGCCAAGCCTTATTGTTTGTTATGCTAACAAAAGCTTACCGATTAACTAATCATTTATACCTACATCTTAAGTTCTCCCACATTAGTGTCATTAGATTAGATGTAGGTTCACAGGAATGTTGTCGATTCCCATTTCTTATCGAATAAGCACTTACTGACAAGAGATTTACCTTCACTTACCTTATCGTGTAACATTCTTGGCTATGAAAATGGCTATGAAAATGGATTGTTAGTAAACATCTTAAAACCTTTACTACTTACCGGGTAAGAGTCCTTTCCCACGCTTACTGGGCAATCTTCTCGGTCCTTGCCATGCTCGATCAATAAGGTGAATGGTAACAGTAAGCGCTTACCCGGTAAGCATTTAGGAAACAAACCCCTAAGCCTTTATCTTGAACATCAACTTACACATTGTTTCCATATGGTAAAAACCAGACCTGAGCCAATAGAACAATAAATTAATTCTCTAGCACCAAATCAAACAAGGTTGTAGAGTTAAAAGATGCCTAAATCAAGAACGTTCCCAAAGGTTTAAAACTATCAAACTCGTTCATAGATACAAACCCATATACTCGAATCATAAGCTGACACAAAACCGGCTCCTTTTATGTTCTTCTAAATCCAAGAAAGAAATTGATCTAAACGAATGCACACCCATGCACAAACCAGTATTGACATATGAAACCTGATTCTCTTACTTTTTCCCACCCATCATGCTTTGACCAGAACTCCCAGGAAAGTTCGACGATGGGCCTTTTGTCTTTGGATTCCCAAGCACATTAAGATCTTCGAATAATCTGTATGAAGGAGTAAAGGGTCTTTGAGCAGCATTTGAACTCCCACGACCATCTCCATTTATGCCTGCTGCTCTCATGTTATTCACTTGCTGTGATTGGATGTTATTATTATTACTATTATTATACAAAGATGTCGGCATGGGAGCTGCTGCATATGTTGTATAAGGCACCGAAGATGAAGGATACTGGTTGGTGTGATAACCAGGAGTGGCGGCCCATGGCGGTGGAATATAGCCGGATGAGTAGTTCTGCTGTGGATATTGCGGCTGAGCCTGAACCTGAGCCTGAGCCTGAGCCTGAGCCTGCAGATGTGGTTGAGGTTGAGGTTGAGGTTCAGACTGAGCCCATGGTACAACGTAACTATTTAAGGGCACCTGAGCATGATGGGGATAGCTCTGTGTGGCTGCTGTAACTGGCGACGTTTGGTCAACATTTTGTGAGGAAGTGGCGGAGATTGGATGGGAAGGTGGTGGTGGGGAGGTTGTATTTGGAGATGATAAGGTGAGGCTCAAAAAGTCTATCATATCTTCAGCTCTTGTTGTATTCAGTGGCGGAAGTGGATCAATCGGAACTAAAGCCATACTCGATGAAGGATCTGAGCTGGTTCTTGAGTCGTTTCCCACCGCCCCATTTTGAGACACAGCAGTCTCGGCTTTTGAGTGCCTGCAAATAGGCACAAAACAAATTGAAGTTTTTAATTACATCATTAAGCAGAAGCATACAATCGTCAAGATCTTGGATGATAACATTGGAGGGTCGACCTTCTAGCCAGCAGAGCAAAGTCATCTTCTTCTTCCTCTTCTTCAGGTTCGTTTTTTGGAACCGGGGCAGAAGCTGCGGGACTTGATTTTGAGTTTTCTTCTTTTTCTTCAGTAAATTCAGTCGGGAACTTGTGGGTATTGGATGGTGGGGTGATAGAACCCGTTATTTGGAGAGGAATTGGAGAACCAGATGCAATCGCATCGTGTTTTGCAAGAACAGTTTGCAGGATGTCATTTAATTCAATACCCTGACCAAGAAGCTCCTCATCACTGCCACAAACAAGAATATAAATTGGAGTTTAGGGTTTTAGGATTTACTTATGTCTTATAAAAACAATTGTCCTATGAAAGGATGTAATCACAGGACACGTCTCAAAAGTATCTTATAAAAAAACGAATAGAATACTTTATTTCAAAAGTGTCGTAAAAAAGTTGTTAAAGACACCCAAAAACGTACTATCAACTTATTTTAACATTTTACGTAGACGCACAATTCCTAGACATTTAGGTGCCGTTTGTTTTTTAAGAGGTCTAAAGTCTGAATTCTTATTTATGTTATGATTAATAAGAGGTGGTGTGTAAAAATGTCCGAACGATTCAGACTTAAGAGCCATTAAGAGGTTTTTTAAGAAAAACAAACAACCCCTTAGACATGTTTTGCGTCCCGTAAAGTCGACTTTGTTGTAGTGTACTTACCTTGTGGAAGCTAACATTTGCATCAATTTCTTCTGATTTGATCGACACCGGTCCACAACATCAACAATGACTTCATCTTTCACGGCCTATTAACATAGAAGATGGGTCAAAATTACCGAATTCATACATCCACTAAAAAAGGAAAAGAAAAAGAAATGCACGTACCATGCGGTCATTTGGATCAACTGCTTGCAACATGTCAGATAAGAGATCCGAAACATTTCTCATAGATTCGATCATTGAAAGACTAACAAGAAAAAGATTATTATTCATTTTCTTCAAACCACCACTCTTCTTTCACAAGGGTTCTTGATCGAAGTGGGCTAAAAAAGAAAAATTTAAGTTGAGAAGCAATAAAAATACCTTAAGTTTTCAATCTCAGAAGCCATGGCTTCATCAAGCCGTGTTGAAGAATTGCTTGGCATTCCATAATTTGCTTGAGGGGATCTGAAAGATGAATGGGTAACGGGAGGTGTAAATATTGGAGCCGCATCGGGTGACCTGTGAGGAAATTGTACTCCAGATTGCTGTCCTCGTAAACATAATTCCAAAAAAAGAAAAATTAACTCAAGTTCATTTGTTTGACTATTTGTCAAATGAGTAAAAACACCCTTTACTTATAACAAAATAAGGAATATTGTGGACATAAATCAATATCAATACATCTTTATGGACAAATAGGTCATTTTAACTTGAAAACTTGCCCTCTGGGGTAGACAGTTGGTTCCGGGGTGGTATACGTGCACAAACAGGCGAGACTTCGAATCTAGCAGCCGCAATGTGGGAGTTACAATTCCTTCAGGGATTGGGCTCCTTGGGGGCACTAGGATCTAAGCCAGCTACCTATTGGGACGTTGAGTAACTTATTGGAGGTGCAGTCTGGCTCAAGGGTTGCCGGTTACGAACCCTTTTGCACAAACTTGAAAATTTGCCAAAAAAATAATATCTTGTGTATCCAAATCAATATTATCAACTTATTTGTAATGATAATGGACAATACATAAGTTTTGACATGCACAATTTGTAATGATGATAACCGACAGACATAAGTTTAACATGGCCACTTTCCAATGAAGGAGATCATCGCAATTTATAGAAACGAAGGATAAATAAAGAGAATTTTGGATTGGGCCGGGAATCCAATCTTGGATTCAGTATGGATAAAAGATTTTCGTATGTTATACTATTCAATTCTCGGAGATATTTAGGTATATAACCTTAAGGGTTGGGTTCCGGTGAGAAGTTGAGGTTTTTGTGAGAAGTGGTCATCAACTGTCGGATGAGAAATGGACGGACATTAGGATGAGATAAGATGCACCGGATCAATTCCCTTCTAAACCGCAATTCATGGGAGGGCAAGAGATTAAAGGTAATCAACGGTTCAGATCCACCTCTCACGTTTCTCACGTTAACCTCAACTTCTTACACGATCCTTCGCCATAACCTTAAATGAGATCTTAATTAAATCCATGACCTTCTCGTGAGCATGAAACTATCTATTTTTCTTTTAACCGGCTAGGAGGTTATGGATTTAATTAAAATCTCATTCAAGGTTATATACCTAAATAACTCTCAATTCTCGACAACGAAATAATATAATAGCTCCTTATTGTTACTCGTGATATTGATCCAATTCAAGATCATTGATAACGAATGCATTCATTGAATTGACAGGTGAAAGATTTATCATCTAATCAGAGGAATCTGAACAAAGTAAACTTACCCGTAGTTCATCATAAGCAAAGTAATATTGAGGATATTTTCCTCCACGCCCACCAAACGCTTCTTGCCAAGAGTCTAAAAGTACCAAAATTTTATCCCTTACGCGCATGTCCGTCTGCAAAACATACTTTTCTCGTTAATCCCACCTCAAACAAGTCATGTTATGTGTATAACAAACAACTGAAAAAATGTGACCTAAGTATCAAAGGATATATGGACAAAAAGTAATTAGATAGACAAGAAAAAAAGGAATAAATAATATAAGATCCTCTTATTGGTGACTCAATTTTCACAATTATTCTGCGAGTACTCGCAAAAAAAAATTATTAAGTACAATGAAAGGTCATATAATAGCAGTTATAAGTATTAGAAAATCGTCAACTTGTAAGAATTGAAAATTCAGTGAATTCATCGGGTTATAATAACATAATCAAAACAAACCAAACGATCCCCTTATATCCCACACAGAGATAGACTCTGGAGAGCATAGAATGTACAAGACCTTTCCATGAAAATTTGCCGGTTAATAATATGCAACTTTAGTTGATGTTTATATCATCTCTTGTTAACATGAATGTATCGTTAATCTTTTAATTTATTACGGTGGATACCTAGGCACCCAGAGACGAGGAAGGACGTAGTAAGCGACGAAATGCTTCCGGGATATGTTGGTGTCTATGCTTTACATTAATCTCACACAAATAGAAATGGTGAAACATAGGAGAAAGCCTGTGGTTGTAAACCATTTTTAACATGTGGACAGTAACGAGTACAGAGAAAAGAATGTTTCACCTTTTTCTTAACAATCTTGATCATCTCCGGGAGTATGTTTCTCTCGGCTATTTGAAAATGAACATTCTCACCGCAATTCTTTACCATCGTCTCTAGAAGCTACAATCCACAATGATCCACTCAGTTCAAATTTAGAAACAAAATCTGCATCTTTAAACATGAAAACTAGTACGGATACCGTTGCAATCAAACAATTATTTCAAAAAAAGACAAATTACCGTCAAGGAAAGTAGCTGAACATTCGGGTTCTTGTGTTGTAGCCTTTTCTTCAGAGCCTTGACAACATCTTTTGCAAGCCTGGAAAATCATAGGCATGTAAGGATGGTTGTTACTCTAACTAAAAACTGAACGAGATACAATCGATATATCTTCTCAAACCAAAACATTTGGTTATTTGTTGCAAATAACCATCATTCTTGCTAAAATGTAGATAAAAGATGAACACATTACACTTGGCAAAAACGAAAGATTTTGGGCAAAAAATGTCCGGATTGTGATTTCTTTTTCATTTACATTTCCACGATTTGTTAAAAATCACTGATTCTAACAAAGTGCAATACGGTTTTTGCATTTCCAAAAGAACGATGGTCTGTCTGCAAAGAAAAGCCCAAGTACACTAACGGGAAAGTTAATAACTCATTAATAGACTCCTGTCAAACAAACAATAACGTGATCAAACATAATGTCAACAGTGGATTTTCATATTTCTCATGTCAAGACTCATAAGATGTTAACAACGAGAAAAACCAGCCTTTAATGCAAAACTAGTGGGGCACAATAAAAAATAAACCCATCAAACATTTATATCAACATATAAACATAGTAGAAGGTTCTAAGGCTGCTAAATATCGTGAGAAGGTAAGAAGGCTGATTAAAGAAAGATTCATATGTGAATCATCAAAAAAAAAACATATGAATAATCTGTATCATCAATTCACATATACATCTTCAAATAGATTTTTTCAGGATTTTTCAATGATTCACATATGAACCTTCCCTTCTTACCTTCTCATGATATTTAACCTTCTTATTTGAACCGGCCCCTATAAACATAAAGTTTGTAACCGAAAGAGAATAGAGTTTCTTCTAGTCCATTAAAGGGCTCAAGAAAGTTAACTTTTATTCTTCTAGTGAAGGCGCAGTTATGAACCGTCTAACAGAAAGCTATGAAGCATCGATTATTTTCGGTGTGCATTTAATAAACAAAATAGATACATACAAGGCCCAACAACTACAAAGACAACTCAATTCAGAGAAATATATAATTTTTGTGATATTTATGAATTAAAGCAACAATTACTAGAAAAAAAATCATCAAAACCATTAATTGATTTCTCTGTTTTCACTTAATAATTCTAATAAGTATATATATAAAACCCCAAGATTGACATAAGGTACAAGAAAACTAAAGAAACTTACACTATTTGTGAAATTTAAGAACCAAGTCCAACATGTATCTTAAGCATAACATATATAAAACCCTAGAAATGAACAAGAAAACCAACTCAAGAACTCATAACTGTTTTCTCGGTCTACACTTGATGATCACACTTGTATTAATTATTAAACTCTGTGATTCAAGAAATCATAAACCATATCATGAAAGGGGTTTTTTTGTATTCTTTTGGGAAATTAAGGATTAATTCAGCATGCAGTTGATATATTAGAATCAATCAAGAAACAGTAATTATCTTCTCTGATTAAGGTTTCGAATTATAAAAACATGTACAAAACCTAGAACAACGAACCCCATATCAAAAGTCAACTTCTGGTTTATTTTATGGAAATTATGGATAAACACAGCATGAACTCAACATACCAGTAACGAAACACACAAAATACATAAAAGATTTCCTCTATTTGCAGTTCCGAGTCATTAACAACAACTATAAAACCCTAGAACAAGCAGCCCCAAATCAAAAAGGGTTCACTTTTTTGTCTGTAAAGATGAAAGAAAACCGATGATGAGGATTACCAATGATTCGCGTTGATCATGTCACAGATATCGATATTGATAGTCCAATCAGGACCGTTCAAGAATTCGCTGGTGGCCTTATCCACTCGAACAACAGCTGAATTAGCAGATGAAGATGAAGATGATGAAAAAGCAGTGGCGGGAAGCATCATTGGGTGTGTAAAGATTGATTAAGGGTGAGAAGAAAAAAGGGGTTTGAGAAATTGGTTTGGTTTAGATGAAGAAGCCGAGGGGAAAACGAAACAAGAAAGAAAAGGGATTTCGATTTTTCATGGAAATTTTGCTGGGAAATTTGTTAAAAGCTGTTCTGATGAGGGAGAGAGATTCCCAAAGAAAGGCAGCCAAAAGAAAGTGCGACTTTTTTGTCTTTTAATAGGTTAGACCACTCCAAATTAATTCCTTGAGCACACCACCCCGTTCCCCTCAATACCATTCTCATCCAAAGACCAAATATTCCATCTCTAACAAAATACTATGTTTTCTTTCCAAAATAAATATTTATTTGGGCTTATTTATTTATTTTCTAATAAGGTCTGTCTGAAAAAAGACCGATGTATGTGAGCAATAAATACATTATATAGTTTTTCTTATTTAGGGGACGTTCACTTTTTTTTACAATAAGTTTTGTATAGGTTAAGTTGTTTGTCTGGATAAAACTGTATGTCTAAGGAATGGAAGACCAATGGGTTTGAGAGAGGCAAACAAACATAATTGGATTATTTCTGGGTATTTTTGACATGAATTTGTTTAGGGTGACTTAATGGGGACAAGTGAAGGGTCCTGACTTTTTCTATATAATCACTTTAGCTTAATGGCTTAACAATTAGGCTATGTTTGGCAAAAAAAAAAAAAACTAGATTATAAGCTAGTTTTTTTTTCCTGGTACATGTTTGGATGACCATAAGATAGCTTATTGAAAAGCTACTTATAGTAGCGTTTTGAAAAACTAGCTTATCAGCTACCAACTAGCTTATAAGCTAGTTTGCCAAACAATGCCTAAGCCATAAAGGTGCCCCAGACCATTAGAACCGACTAATCAAGATAGAGAAGACTTTAAAATGCATATCTCAGAATTATTAAAATTAGGAGTAATTAGGAAATCAGATAGTCCTCATAGATCAGCAGCTTTTATAGTTAGAAAACATTCAGAAATAGTTAGAGGAAAAAGTAGAATGGTTATAAATTATAAAAGACTTAATGACAATACTATAGATGATGCTTATAATATTCCAGACAAAACAGTATTAATAAATAAAATACAGAATTGTAAAATATTCAGTAAATTTGACTTAAAATCAGGATTTTGGCAAGTCAAGATGCACCCTGATAGTATAGAATGGACTGCATTTACTTGTTCTGAAGGACATTATGAATGGTTAGTAATGCCTTTTGGACTCAAGAATGCTCCAAGTATTTTTCAGAGAAAAATGGAAGACATATTTAATAAACACAGTAATTTTGTAGCTGTATACATAGACGATATATTAGTTTTTAGCAAAAATAGAAAAGAACACAGAGGACACTTACAAATTGTATTCTCAGAATTCATAAAACATGGATTAATATTAAGTAAAAAGAAAATGCAATTGTTTAAAGAATATATAGATTTTTTAGGCGTAAATATAGGAGAAGGAAAAATTAAATTACAGCCTCATATAGCCCAAAAAGCATTAGAGTTTCCAGATAAGTTAGAAGATTTAAAGCAACTTCAGAAGTTTTTAGGATTAATAAATTATGCTAGACCTTTTATTAAAAATTTAGGAAAAATAGCAGGACCCTTATATGCTAAGACTTCAATTACTGGCCAAAGATATTTTAATCAAGAAGATACAAAGCTAGTACAACAACTAAAAGAACAAATAAAAACTATACCAGAGCTAGCATTACCTTTAGACACAGATTATTTAATAATAGAGACAGATGGATGTAATACAGGATGGGGAGCAATACTCTTATGCAAACCCCATAAATATGCTGATAAAAGTACAGAAAAGATTTGCCGCTATAATAGTGGTAAATTCAAAGAAAAAGGAAATATTAGTAGCATAGATGCAGAATTATTAGCAATCAATTACGCTTTAGACAGTTTTGAACTATTCATAATCTCTAAAAAAGAAATTACTATTAGAACAGACTGTGAAGCTATAGTCTCATTTTATAATAAAATGAAAGGAGAAAGTAAAAGAAGCACTAGAAGACGATGGTTAAATTTCCTAGATAGAGTTAGTAACACAGGATTAAATATTAATATAGAACATATTAAAGGAAGTGATAATAAAGCCGCAGACATCTTAAGCAGACTCATAGAACAACAAGCTAGTTAAAAATGAATTGTATAGTTTGTAGAGATTTATATCCAACTCATTATAGATTTTGCACTTGTACTTGTCTTTCTTATTGTTTGTACGAACCATACATAGAAAATAATTTAATAATTAGAACAAAAATAGCCATGTTTGTATCTTTAAACATTCCTTTTGAAATAAAATTTTTAGTAGTAAGAAAAATTAGAGAAAATATTAATAATAGATTGGAGTTAAGATGGATAGATTAATCATTTCTGTTACTAATATTCTTTCTTGCAGATGAATAATAGACCCCCTTTCAGTCCAGGCATTTCTCTTGGTACTACATCCTTTCCTAGACCTTTTAATGTTCAGAATAAACAATTTCTCAAAGAAAATATGAGATTCGGTCCTTATGAAATGACCGTATATCCCAAAGATGAGAAAAGTTTTAGAACTTTAAAAGAATTCTCACTTAGTAAAGAAGAACAAGTTTTAATAGATAATCTTTGGATTTGATAATAAGAATCCTAAAGATATCAAATATTTTATAGCTTGTTTAAATGCCTTGTCAGAATATTTTACTCAGAAATCTAAATGTTTTAAATTTTATGTAGTTTTTAGAGGATTTAAGACATGATTCTTTCACACTTGGATTGAAGTCCTTGAAGCAGTTCAGGGCTTTCCAAATCCTTGGTTCAAAGGATTCAATGACTATCAAGAAGCAATTAAAAATGCTAGTGAGAGGTTAGGTAGAAATTTTTTCATATCCCCTTCTTTAAGAAATTATCAAGAATCTCCTTTACAATTTTCTGTGACTAGAGATACTAATCAGATTTTATTTTGTGATCATTGTGAATCCCTTACCAAAAATTTTAAAATTCTCAATGATGACAATACTAGACTCAGAAATGAAAAATTAGAATTACAAAAGAAAATTTCTTTCTTAGAAAGGCAAATTATAGACCAATCTATAAATAAAGGTTTATCTTCTGGCCAAAACCAGAAGATTAAGATGGGTGGACATTCTCCAATGTATGCCATAAGAGGTACCATTGAACCTAATAAGTCAATGGCTAGTCCAGCTTTACCGGTGGCTGGTAAAGACTCATCAAATCCGGAGATGGCTATGGGATTGCCAAAATCTCAAGAGACACAGAGGGCTCTTGATCCCTCTACCTAACCTCAAAAACATGAGAAAGAAATCTGGGATTCTCTCGGAGAACCTGGAAAACATTATGATTTTCTAGTAAAATACTCACCCACATACACATCCCCAGAACAATCCTCAGAATTTTCCCTCACACAAAGCCCTTCACAGAGCCTACATTTAGATTCTATTCAAACAGGCCAAGCAATTATCGAAGAAATAGGAGAAACCCCAGTAATCCCTTCTCAGAGGCCAAAGAAAATCTCCAGAAAAATCAAAATACCAAAGATAAAAGCTAAAAATGAGATTAATAGAATGATTAAGGAAGTAATCCAAGATTACATTCCTAAACTGAAGATAAGGAAATGCTTAGGGAAAAATCAGATTCCTCTTCAGAAAGAAACCAGAGAGACAACTATTCTGAAGACAGCGGGTACTCTTTCGACAGTACTGCAAGACACAATCTCGACACGTGACACGGTTCTACTGTTCAAGAAAAGACCTTACTTGAAAAAATATTGTAGAAATCCCAACACGTAATCAAGGACTGTATCAGATCAGACAAAAGAACTACAGTTGAAGTTCCAGAAGACTGAAGACCTCACTTGAAGCTACTAGACATAATTGGTTCAGACACGTTGCAAAGAAAATAATTGCTTTTTACTGTAACACCTTTACAGATGTTACAAATGTATGGATTCTCTATTACTATATAAGAGGAGCATCAGTAGCATTGAAAGAACAAGCAATCAAAGCCTCAACTCTCAAAAGACATCCATACTTAAAAACCCTCTCTTAAAAATTTAGCCTTTTCCATTGTAATATAAAAACTTTGTATCATAAGGTATGCTTGCTCTAATAAAGGTACTCCCTTTTTCCTTTTCAGTTTAGTTCATAACTTTTAGGGACTTCCCGAAAGGGAAATCCTTAAAAAGTTTTTTAGATGTATAATTATAGTTAAGTTTGTATTCCCACCAAGTATTGTATATATTCTTTCTATAATAATAACAAATGTGAAAATTTTAGTTAAATTTTATAGTTAAGTTTGTAGATTTCTTGGTTTTGTGAAAATTTTATGCTTTTTATGTAACAAGTTTCATAAAAATTAACATAATGATATGTTATACCTATATTTTTCCTGAGTGACTCGAAAGTAAAGTAAAGGACATTGTTAAGGCCGGAGTGAGCCTGTGTTGTTGTCCGTTGATACTTGTCGAAGAAAGGGAATTGTATAAGTATACTAGTCATTGTGTAAAAAAAAAAAAAAAAAAAAAGAGTTTTTCTATATGTTTATTTTGGGATACAACTTACTATATTTTCATCTAATTTACTATTTTAAGGAGAGTACCAAGTAGGATAAAGTTTTCTTGATAAATTTCGTGTGTTTTATATCTGGTAATCTAAATCAGGTACCCCCTCCCCCTTATTGGTATCAGAGCATTCATAGTTTTTTAACTATTACGTTTTAAGAAATTAATTACAGTCATCTTAAATTTATTACCTTTTAATTATTACACGTCTTAGACATAAATTACTCTTGACTTTATATTCACAAATAGTAAAAGTAGGTAGTAATAATTTACAATTTTCATTTAACCATAAAAATCCATAAATAGAAAAAGAAATATCCTTGTTATTTTATGAATAACCAAGACCAACACAATTACTACTGCAACTACTCTTGTCATACACTTTGCTTTTATAGTAAAATCATAGAGAATAACCCTGAGTTTCGAAAGAACATTTGTTATTTCCTTTCCCTAGACATTCCCCAAGATATAAAAGTCTTAGTTATTAGAAAACTTAGAGAAAACATTAATATCATTCAAAAGAAAAGGAGAGAAGAAATCTTGAGAGAACTTGAAATAGAGAAAAGAAGGCTAGGACTTTTAACAAGACAACTTATTTTAGCCTATTTACGTAATTTACAGTGAATCTGGAATCAAAACGAATAGAATATTTATGAGTAGAACTAAACCAACCCACAAATAAAAGATTATTAAATATAATAGATAAAGGTAAACTTAAGTGTAATTTTGAAAGAGACCACCAACATAACTTTTATTCCACAGATCAAGTCCAGAATACTATTTTAGATTTACTAATAAATTTAGCTGATAATTTAGAAGTTAAAATTAGTAAGTTAGCAGATAATCTTAGCACATTAGAAAATAATATAGTAAATATAAATAAAGACCTTAGAGAAACACGTAGTAATTACGATTATATAAAAGAACAAAATAAGATTATTTTAGAAAAAATTAGTCAGCCAAAAATAGACAAGGTAGAAATAAGAAATATACAAGAGACATTAGAAAACTTTACAAAAAGGCTTGAAAATCAGAAAAATCCTAATTTAGAAGATATACAACAACTAACTAATCAAATTAGTTCCCTCACTATTAATAACACAGGTAAAGAAATAGTTGCTAGAAAGAAAACATCTAAAGAATTAAACTTTAGACAATATAAAACAATAGAAATATGACGTCAGAAACAAATAATAAAAAATCATTAGTAATTAGGTCAACAAGTATGTTAGACAAATTTATAAATAAAAGAGAAGAATATGATGCTAAATTAGAAGAAATAATAGATCCAGAACATGATTATGAGAAATTTCAAACCCATGGTTTACATTTATTAAATCCAGAAGTATTATATAATAAAGGAATGTTTGAGAAATCAACCCAATTTTTTAAACATAATAGAGAAGTAACAGTTCAATGTATAAAAAATCAAACTAGAATATTAGACGTAGTATCCCAAGAAGCTGAAAAACATTTAAAAAGACAAAATTTTAATTTCATACATTTAGGATTGATAGTTATAGGAGTAAAAGGATTAATGAGAAAAAATTTGGGATGTAAAATATTAATTACTCTTTTTGATAACAGAATTTCCAATATTGCTAAAGGTATGATAGCAAGTACAGAAGTAGATTTAAATAGCAATAAATGAATTATATATTGTAGTCCAGATTTTTTGTTGACTATTAAAGATTTTATTAAACACATAAAAATAGGAATACAGACAAGAGGATATGAAGATGTAGAACAAGGAGATAATTTGTTAATATCCTTAGGAATATTAGGAAGATGTTCTCTCACCTCTAAAACAAAATATAAAGTATACACAGATAAAGTAGTAGACTTAGTTAGTAGCAGAGGAATAAAAATGGTAAAACCAAAAGAATTTTCTACAGAAGAATTAATAGGATTAGATTGGAATTTAAGCGTTTTTGAAGAACAAAAGCAAAAGATGATAGCCCCTAAAGATGTTTTAATGTATACAGATAGATATGGAAAAACTAGTTTAAGATTCACAGACTATGTTTCAATACCTAATCAAGAATATGAAGACGAAATAGACAATAATTCTAAAAATACTATTGATAGTGATGCAGTACATATAGAGTTAATGAATAATGAATTAGATAAGGTAATATTTCCAAAAGAATTAAATATAGAATTAAATAATGAAGAATTATTACAATTAGAAGACCAATTATACTTATCCAAACAAATTACAGAACAAGAATACATCTATTATGATGAATTTAGAAACATAAGAATAGGATTATTACAAGAAGATGATCAAATGACTTATAATACAGACATAAGTTATCAAAAAGAACTAGTAGATGAAGAAGCTGAAAGTTATAGAACAACTGCAAGATCTCCATTTGAAAGAACAGTTCCCATGGAACAATTCTCTTATAATAGCTTCCCTCCAAGGGCACCCTATAGAAATTATAAAGAACCAGAAAATGATTATAAGTATATAGCTAAAGGAATAGAAAGACCATTAGAACAACCAATAAATTTTCAAGCAGAATCAAAAGGATACATATTAAACCTAACAGCCCATGACCCACAAATTTGGACCAATGTAATAGACGTTTGGAAAAGTACATTAATAGCCCATTATTATAGACTCCACCAAGATCTAGAACCCCAAGATATGTATAGATACCTAGAAACATTTTTAGGAGAAAGTACAAAGGCAATGTGGGAAGCCTTTAAACGAGAACAATCAGACGAATATAATAATTTAATATCATTAGGAAGTAATCCTTATAATTTCGTTAATCAAATACAGATATTAGCAACAGGAGCAGACCCTAATTCAGGACAAATGAATGTACAAAAGAAAGCCATGAGAGAATTAGAACAATTGTCCTTATATCAATGGACTAGTGGTAAGAAAGTAAAACAATTTTTAAACCATTATGTATATCTTACGGCCATAGCAGGAAATACATTTAACCAAGAAATAGGAAATAAATTATTTCATAAATTACCTGGACCATTAGGATTAGAAATACATAATAAATGGATTAATTTGCCCTCAGTAAAAGAAAACCCAGATTATTGTTGGCCAATAGGACAGAGAGCTCAATTTATTACAAAAATGTTAGAAGAAAAATGTGTAGAATTACAGATACAGAAACAATTAAAACAAACAGATTATAAGTTTTGCAAAGATATGTATACACCCCAAACATATGGAACATCTGGCTCTAAACCCAAAAAGAAATATAATAATCACAGAAGATTCACTAAAGCACGATACTATCTCAGAAAATCTAATAAGAGGAAACCTTATTTAAATGAACAAAAACATGTTAGAAAATTTAAACCAGAAAGAACATACAAAAATAAATTAAGTTGTTATGTATGTAGTAGTAGTGAACATTTAGCTAGAACTTGCCCTAAGAGAGTAAATAATTTTGATAAAAAGAGCACTCTAGTAGAATGTGTTAATGAAGATCTTATTCCAGTAGATGAATATATCTCAGACAATGAATCTATTTATAGCATAATAACAATAGAAGAAAACCAGTTTGAAAAAGAAAAAAATAGTGATTCTAAACCAGAAATAATAAATGAATTCACTCAGAACTCAGAACCAGAATTAGACTTTGTCCATATAGAAGAAAAATTATGTAATCATAATTGGCATAAAAATTCAAGAACAGACAGTATTTCTTGTATATTTTGTGCTAAATTTCCTCACAGAACTTTAAGAGCCAAATGTTTTAATTGCCTTAAAGAAGCTTGTATAAAATGTCTAGAAAATGAAGGATTATTAGACCTAGAAACTGAAAAATCTACAAATATAATTAAAGAAATTGAAAAACAGGAATTAAGGATTCTAAGAAAAAGAATAGAAAATGTAGAAGATACCTTAAAATTAGTCCAAAAGAAAATAGACTATTTAGAAATTAATACAAAAGGAAAAGAAATAATTAATGATAATCATTTTGATCAAGATAATGTCCAAGTTATTTGTAATTCAGAAAACTTGAAGACTTTAAAGGTAAAGTGTAAAGTAAGAATAGATAATTATATTATTAATTGTACAACATTAGTAGATTCAGGATGCTCAAATTGTATAATACATAAACCTTTAGTCCCTAATAAATACATTTTACAATCAGACTCACCCAGTGAAGCCCAACAAATGGATGGGGGACTTTTTCTATATAAAGAATTATTAAGACCAAATAGTAAAATAATTTTTGAGACCAATTGTGGAGATAGTAAAGAATACACTCTTCCACATAACAGTACTTGGGAAATTAAGGATTAATTCAGCATGCAGTTGATATATTAGAATCAATCAAGAAACAGTAATTATCTTCTCTGATTAAGGTTTCGAATTATAAAAACATGTACAAAACCTAGAACAACGAACCCCATATCAAAAGTCAACTTATGGTTTATTTTATGGAAATTATGGATAAACACAGCATGAACTCAACATACCAGTAACGAAACACACAAAATACATAAAAGATTTCCTCTATTTGCAGTTCCGAGTCATTAACAACAACTATAAAACCCTAGAACAAGCAGCCCCAAATCAAAAAGGGTTCACTTTTTTGTCTTTAAAGATGAAAGAAAACCGATGATGATGGATTACCAATGATTCGCGTTGATCGTGTCACAGATATCGATATTGATAGTCCAATCAGGACCGTTCAAGAATTCGCTGGTGGCCTTATCCACTCGAACAACAGCTGAATTAGCAGATGAAGATGAAGATGATGAAAAAGCAGTGGCGGGAAGCATCATTGGGTGTGTAAAGATTGATTAAGGGTTAGAAGAAAAAAGGGGTTTGAGAAATTGGTTTGGTTTAGATGAAGAAGCCGAGGGGAAAACGAAACAAGAAAGAAAAGGGATTTCGATTTTTCATGGAAATTTTGCTGGGAAATTTGTTAAAAGCTGTTCTGATGAGGGAGAGAGATTCCCAAAGAAAGGCAGCCAAAAAAAAGTGAGACTTTTTTATCTTTTAATAGGTTAGACCACTCCAAATTAATTCCTTGAGCACACCACCCCCTTCCCCTCAATACCATTCTCATCCAAAGACCAAATATTCCATCTCTAACAAAATACTATGTTTTCTTTCCAAAATAAATATTTATTTGGGCTTATTTATTTATTTTCTAATAAGGTCTGTCTGAAAAAAGACCGATGTATGTGAGCAATAAATACATTATATAGTTTTTCTTATTTAGGGGACGTTCACTTTTTTTTACAATAAGTTTTGTATAGGTTAAGTTGTTTGTCTGGATAAAACTACATGTCTAAGGAATGGAAGACCAATGGGTTTGAGAGAGGCAAACAAACATAATTGGATTATTTCTGGGTATTTTTGACATGAATTTGTTTAGGGTGACTTAATGGGGACAAGTGAAGGGTCCTGACTTTTCTATATAATCACTTTAGCTTAATGGCTTAACAATTAGGCTATGTTTGGCAAAAAAAAAACTAGATTATAAGCTAGTTTTTTTTTCCTGGTACATGTTTGGATGACCATAAGATAGCTTATTGAAAAGCTACTCATAGTAGCGTTTTGAAAAACTAGCTTATCAGCTACCAGCTAGCTTATAAGCTAGTTTGCCAAACAATGCCTAAGCCATAAAGGTGCCCCAGACCATTAAGCTCGTTAAGTTGTAAGTAAACAGTCCCTTAGTCATTATTAAGTAGTACTTAAAGTTTTAAACAAAAACAAACAATGTTTAAAGGTTGAAATGAATTTGTATCGACAACTTCAATCAGTCCTACACGGAACCCACCTCCAAAAAATTAAGATAATTAAGCAAAAATCAAACATGCCCTAATTTGTAGAGATTAACTTTAATTAATTGATAGCATTTGATGGGGATATGAAGCATAAATTTCAATTGAAATATCATTATTCTAACTGCTTAAGGTTAAAAGTAAGCTGAAGAAAGAAGAGTGTCGGGTAAGAGGGGAAACCTGTAACGATGTTTGAAAGGATAACGAAGCAGATTCAGTGGTATATGACTACAAAGTCGTAGCTTGTGACAACGATGAAACTCGATGGTCGAGTCATTTGAAGTTTTTTTTTTTTAAATAGATATTTTTGTTATGTTTTTTTATAATTAAATGTAACATTTTTTATGATATCGATTTCATCTGAATTTACTATTGGTATATTTTTAGTATGGTAAAGATTGTTTTTGATCCATGAGTAATACCTTCTTTTGTTACTAATTCAGTTGTGTTGATATGATATGATATTCAGTATGGACTATAGATGTTTGATCACTCAAATATCTAGATCAAATTTTATTTTTCGTTTGGCGATGAATGTTTCATCTAGATTAAACCGTGATATAAATGATCAAAAGTTAATTAGGATTGTACCAATCAGTTTTATAGAAAACATTTGTAATAATATCTATGTCTGCTCATTAGAACAGAAGCAAGATATGCTTACATCCCATCATACCAGATACAACTTTAAAGTAAGATATATTTGGTATGGTTTTGTTAGTTATCTAGATTAACATCTTCATCGTCCATATCGTTGCTAAGTTACTTCTTTGGCTATGGCAAACTAGCTGATTAGCTAGCTGATGACTGAAAAGCTAGCTCGTAGTTGATAAGCTAGTTGGTGACTGATAAGCTAGCTGATGAAAAAGTTACGTTTGACAAAAAAAAACCTAGCTTATAAGCAAGTAAAATTACCAAAAAAGACATCTAAAAAATAATCAATTACAATATTTAATAATATAATTAAAATAAATTTATAGTAATATAATATATTAATTAATAGAAATAAGGTAGTAAATAATATAATATGTTAATTAAAAGAATTTAAAGTTTTGTTATTTTATATATTATAAATTTTGAATTTTAAACCAAATTTAACAAAAAATCTACATTAACTTATGATTTTAAATAACCGTTACATATAATATGGAAAAAAATAATCAAATAATAATTGATAACAAAATATATTAATCAATATTAAAAAAATTGATATAATTATCGGTAATTCTAAACAATTAAAAATTAATATCAATGTATAAATTAAAATTTATGTTTTCAGATAATATTTATTAATTAATAATAATAAGTTTTAATAATTAATATTTATTTATAATTAATAGTTAATATATAATAATGAATATTCAATGAAGACATAATTGGAATAATTATAAAAAAATCTCCTCATAAGCTACTCCAATGCTATGTTTGGCAAACTAGCTGATAAGCTAGCTGATAGTTGATAAACTAGTTGATGACTGATAAGCTAGCCGATGACTGATAAGCTGTAACACCCTAAGTTCTGGAAATAGCAACTGGTTTTAAATTTTCTAAATACATCAATGAATGATTCATCTGAAATCACAAATTTAGATTTAACCTCAATACACACATTCATTCACACATACGGTCTATAAAAAGGACGGGTGTTACTAAAACCCCATAATAGTCGCTATCTCCAACTGCGGAAGACTTCACCAAACTACTTAGTCTCGTGTAAGCCTAATGCTCAACTCCTCAAAGCACTGCAAGAACCAAACCCCAACTGGAACCTGATGCACATGCCGACAAATAAAAAGGTTAGGCTTAACGCCTAGTGAGCTCAAGAGTTTTCATTAGAGATAAATAAAGCAGTAACTTCAAGAATGTTATTTAAAATCATGATTTCCGAAATGCAATACATTTGATTTGAAAGCAACCAAAAATGTAATACATTACATCACAAAACAATCTCCTTTCATTATTCACCCTTTACGTGATTTAAAATCATAAAACGAACACTTCTTTAAATAAAGCCAAAACCCGAAGCGCACGTAAAATGTAACTGATGTTATAATGATCAAACATTGAAAACGTAGATAACTCCAACTTCCAAAGCATCCCAATAACGCGAATGAGTTTCAATAACCAAAACCTTAAAACATAGATAAATACCCATACTCAAACGTCTCCGAAAACATGGATTATAAAACTCCATATCCAAAACCACACCTAATGGTGACGGGGAAAACCCGGTTACATGGTATGTGACGGACACAAAGTATGTCATATAATTATGTAAGAAATCAAAACATGTGGGTTACACATAAAACACCCACCGAGCTCAACTCCTCTGAGTCTATCACTCGAAAACATCAAATCAACCCCTCTAGGTCTATTCTTGAGAGTTCCAAAACGGAGAACTCTATCACAAGGGAATTACACCTTACTGCCCATGAGACGCTGCCCGACCGTATAGGTCCACACCTTACTTATCATGGTGACCCGATGCCTATTTCGTGCCAAGTGGCGTACCTAATGTCCAAAGCGGGGACATAGGAACACCGTGCCTATTGATCCATTGCACTAACTAAACCATTACATGACTCAAAACGAATGAACTAATGCATTCAAAACATGTAATTCTCAAATAAGATGCAATAATGCAAATCTTAACCAAACGCTCAAATTGAGCTATTAAAAGCGGGCAAGTGTCCTCGAAACCCAACAAAATCCAAGCTGAGCCATAAGCTCAAACAAATCCAAAGACCCAACGTTGACAAATCATAAATTGGAATCAAACATAAGCAACCCGTACTCATGTATACCCATGCTCCAAAACATATAATTAATTCCAACGTAGTTTAGATTGGGACAAATCGTTTTCCAAGTACGTTTATAACATTTATCCTTTCAAAATGTCCCATAACACAAAACCATGCATTTCTCCAAAACACAAAATGAAATACATTTATACTCAAAATCTACTTCCATAAAATAAATCATTAATAAATCATTAAGATACCATAATATATGATTTATTTATTCAAAATGCCCAAAATC
The DNA here is from genome assembly GCA_954870635.1 of Arctium minus. NCBI lineage: Eukaryota > Viridiplantae > Streptophyta > Magnoliopsida > Asterales > Asteraceae > Arctium > Arctium minus. Next base: position 111,476,545 of record OX941080.1, on the reverse strand, counting down.
CCAAAGATGTGTGCTATATAAGTTTATAAAGTTAAACACTTTCAAAATAACCAAACTTATCAGCAGTTAACAATTTCATGTAAGACATAAAACACATTAAAATAAACATTTTGGCATGTACACCGTTTTCACAAATCAACTTGAACTCACCTTGCTAGATTTAGGCTAAATCTAGATTTCACCCAACGAGCTCTTTTGAAGGCCGCTTGAATCCTCAAGCCAAGAACTTCCAAAACCTAGATCCATACATACCGAACCATAAATATCCATAAACAACCACATAGAAACATTCCCCAGCATTATATACCAAAATCCCTAAACGAGGTCAAAACCCTAGTTTCTCCAAAACTAACAAATCCGAGATTTGATAAACCAAACACTAGGGAAACACCCAAAGAACATATATAACCTTAAATCAAAGAAGCTTACCATTAAAGATGACGAGACTTTCCGAGAACACCCAATCCAACACTTCAACCCGAGCTCCCAACCGTTGAACTTGATGAGGAAGATGAAGATGGAGGTTTTGTGACTCAAGCTCCCAACTAGCTAGATGGTGAGTAATCATGTGGTTTGGAGAGGAAAACCCCCCCAAAATAGGTTAGAGTTCGGTTTTGGAACTTGGGTGAGAAAAGGGAGAAGATAAAAGTGAAAAATGTGGAAAAATGGTGCAAAGTTCGGACTTAACAACCTCTCAGCCCCCGCCAGCGACATTGACACGGCGACTATGCCCTTGGCATAGTCGCGGGGCATAGTCGCCCGCTCCTTAGAGCCCGCGGTACCTCTCCCGCGAGAGTGACACGGCGACAGTGACACTTGTCACTGTCGCGGGCAATGTCGCCCAAACCCCTTCGAGTCCCAAAACTCGACTTCTTCCATTCCAACATTCTCGAAACCCTTAGGAACTTTAAACAAAGCATTTCCCAACAAAACCCCAAAGTTTACAAGTCACAGAAACGTCCGGGTGACAATTACTTACCGAAAATCACGGGTGTTACATAAGCTAGTTGGTAGCTGATAAGCTAGCTGATTAAAAAGTCACGTTTGGCAAAACGAGCTTGTAAGAATAAAGAACATCTAAAAAAATAATCAATTACAATATTTAATAATATAATTAAAACAAATTTATAATATATTAATATATTAATTAATACAAATAAGATAGTAAATAATATAGCATGTTAATTAAATGAATTTGAAATTTATTATTATATATATTATAAATTTTGAACTTTAAACCAACTTTAAAAAAATATATATACATTAACTTATGATTTTAAATAGCCGTTACATAAAATATGAAAAAAAATAATCAAATAATAATTACAAAAATAATAATTATTGATAACTAAAATATATTGATCAATATTTAAAAAAAATGATATAATTATCAATAATTCTAAATAATTAAAAAAATTAATATCAATGTATAATTAAAATTTATGTTATAATTTTCAGATAATATTAATTAATATTTATTAACTAATAATAATAAAATTTTTAATAAGTAATATTTATTCATAGTTAATAGTTAATATATAGTAATGAATATTAATTAGGGCATAATTGGAATAATCACAAAAAAACTCCTCATAAGCTATTCCAAATAGCTTATCAAAAAGTTAGTTTATGTTTATCCAAAATATTCCAAAAGCATGGATAAAGTTCAGTAAACAAAACCCAAGAACATGGATAACAATCAATAGGGGTGAGCAAACCCGAACCGACCCAATTTACCCGACCGACCCGAGCCCCGATTTACCCGAAAATCGTCCAACCCGATTTACCCGAAACCGAACCCATCCGATCCGAAAATATTCCCGGATAAAAAGGGTCGGGTTGGGTACCCAAATCCACACCCGTCCCGACCCGAAAACCCGATATAAAAATTAATTTATTATTTATTTATACTAATTTCCTAATAAATATAAACTAAATTACTAAATCATTATCAGATAACAATTCAAACCTAATTTCCAATCGACTATGTCTCTCTCATCGTCTCGACCCAAAAGGCGAAAACCCAAATCCATCCAGCCACCATTCGATTTTGTCCACCGATCGGCGACCATCGTCCACCGTCGGCTTCCGACGCTCCCAGAGTTCTAGTATCCACCTCTACCGACCAGGCGACCACCATTCGATTTTCTACAGGACGCTACAACCTTAAGCTTACTGCCTACAGGTAAAAAATCTTACTGTTCCAGTATCCACACCTCCACCGACCACCATTGTTTACTTGTTTATTTGCTTTAAGTTTGTGGAATTGTAGTGAGTAGTGACCATCGATGTCAATTGTGTCTTTGGGTTTTACCTCATTACCTTACTGTTCTCGATTTGTCATTTGTCAATTTGTTGAACCAACCAAATTGAACCAAGCAAATTGTTTGAACTTTGAACTTACTGTGTTTGTCAATTCATTACCAGATTTATAGATTACCTTACTGTTTGAACTTTGAACTTACCTTACACTCAGATCCGACCCACCCGACCCGCCAAACCCGAACCTGAATCACCCCGAACCCGAATATCCGATCTTGTTATCGGTCGGGTTTCGGGGCCTCTCTCTTCCCCCGAATATCCGATCGGGTTTTGGTTCTGGGTCCCCGATCCGACCCGTCCGTTGCACAGGCCTAACAATCAATACCTAAAACGTTTCCGAAAACATGGATTATAAAACTCCATAACCAAAACAACACCTTACGGTGACGGGGGAGACCCGATTACATAATACGTGGCGGAACACAAAAGTGAGTCATATAACTATGTAGAAAACCAAAACGTATGGATTATACACATAAAACCTACCGAGCTCAACTACTCCAAGTCTATTGCTCGAAAACATCAAGTCAACCACTCCAGGTTTATCCTTGAGAGTTCCAAAACAGAGGAACTCAGTTCCAAAACGGGAACTTATGCACACAATGGAATTACACCTTACTGCCCATGGTACGTTGCCCGACCGTATAGGTCCACACCTTACTTACCATGGTGACCCAATGCCTATTCCGTGTCAAAGTGGTGAACTTGTCCAAAACGGGACTAAAGAACACCGTGCCTATGGATCCATTGCACTAACTAAAACATTACATGACTCAAAACGAATGAACTAACGCATTCAAAACATGTAATTCTCAAATAAGATGCAGTAAATGCAAATCATAACCAAACGCTCTACATTGAGCTATTAAAATCGGATAAGTGTCCCCAAGACCCAACAAAATCCAAACCGAGCCATAAGCTCGACAAATCCAAAGACCCAACGTTAAAAATCATAAAATGAAATCAAACGTAAATAACCCGTACTTATGTAAACCCATACTCCAAAACATATAATTTACTCAAACGTAGTTTAGATTGGGACAAATCATTTTCCAAATGAGTTTATATCATTTATTCCTTCAAAACGTCCCATAACACAAAATCAAACACTTATCCAAGACACACAATAAAATGCATTTATACTCAAACTCTACTTCATAAAATAAATCATTAAAATATCAATGTGTACGATTTATTTGTCAAAATGCTCAAAATCCAAAACGTGGGTGTTTTACAACGTTTATAAAACCAAACACTTCAAATGATCAAGACTCGCCAAATGACTCAACAGTTAATAATTTCATGTAAAACATATAAACACTTTAAAAATAGACATTTTGGCATGTACACCGTTTTCACAAATCAACTTGAACTCACCTTGCTAGATTTTGGCTAAATCTAGATTTTACCCCAACTTGAGCTTCCTTGAAGAAACTTGGATCCATAAGCAAAACCTTCCAAAACCTATATTCACAAATTTCCAACCATGAATATACTCATTCAACCAATAAGAATCGATCCCCAAACATTTTACATCAAAATCCCCGATTTGGCCAAAACCCTAACAACCTGTTTGGTTCATAGAATTTGAAGGAATTGGAATGGCCAATTCCATTGACCAAATTCCAATCCCATGTTTGGTTCACGGAATGAAAGCGATGGAATATCCGAGTTCGGATTGGGTTTGATCGTTGGCCACCCAACCCGTCCGAAAACCCGAAATAACATAAATCTATATTTTAAATACTATATATATATCTAATTATTTTTTGAAAATCGTAAATTATAGTCTGTTGAAATATTTTCTAAATTTTAAACTTGCTATATCGATTTCATCAATCTTTCAATCGATTGTATTCATCCTAAAAAACGATTGAATTTATATATAACTTTTGCATTATATAATACCCGAACTCGACCGACATCAATCCGAAACCCGACCAACCCAAACCCGAAACAACCTGAAATCTGAAACTTAAAATTTGGGTTTTGATTTCCATATCCAAAATCCGATCGTGATAAATTAGTTTTATGTTTTTGATAATCCATTGCACTATGTATTAGTGATGTAAATTAGTTTTATGTGATGTAATCTATGATTTTTCATCAGGGGTAAATTCATCACTTAACTTGTCTAGTACTGTTCTGTCCAGTTCTGTCATGTCTTGCCAAACGCTGGACAATTGTCCTGTTCTGTTCCGTTCTGTCTTGTTCCATCTTGTCCTGTTCTGTTCTGTCTGCGTACCAAATACACCCTTAAGGAATTCATCATTCCTTGGCATAAGTGAAGGAATTAAAATCCTACCAACCAAACACGTGGTCAAATTCCATTCCAATTCCTTCAAAGTCAAATTCCTTTAATGGATTTCAATTCCACCAAATTCCATTCCATGAACCAAACGTCCCCTAATTTTGACCCAAATTCTCCAAAATCATCTAAATCATAATTTGGGGAAACAAAACACTAGGAAATCATCAATGAGGCATTTTCATCTTATATAAAGGTTTAGAAGAAGGAGAGATGAACTCACCAAATAGGTTTTGATTAAAAGCCTATAACACTTAGAGAATCTCTTGGTGAAGGAGACAAGTTGAAGACCTTTTAGATCTTGCTTCCAAATCCTCACTAAGATATGAATAACCCCTTCACATAACATATAAATATACCTTGGAGGCTCAAAAACTCAATTTCTAGGGTTAGGGTTTGGTTCATGAGAGGAAAGAGTGAAATGGGGGAAGGCTGCAATGAAAGAAGGCTGAAAATCGCGATTTTATACAACTTTGTCATCCGTCGGCGATAATGCCCGACGAGAGTGACACTTTGTCACAATCGCGGGCACAGTCGCCCGACCTCCACTGCCCGCGATACATACTTCGCGACTTTGCCCCGTGAGAGTGATTCCTGTCACAATCGCGGGCATTGTCGCATGGACCATCTCACTCTCGGTACGTAGCCCACGAGAGTGCCCTGCGAGAGTGACCTCTTGTCACAATCGCGGGCATAATCCCCCAGGGCGTACCGAACGTCCGAAAACCCGACTTTTTTTTACCCGAAGTGCTCCCTATCCAAAAACCTAAGTTCACGAATAAAACCTAATAACCAATTACAGTTATAGATCGATCAGAGAGGAATAAGTTAAGGGTTTACCGAAGATTACGGGTGTTACAATCCTCCCAACCTTAGAATGATTTTGTCCTCGAAATCTATTTCTCACCCAAGGCATTTCATCACCACTCCTGCACTTATTGAGTTTCCTCGGTCCCCAAAGGTAACAACATAACGCAAGTCTCAATAGAGTCATTCTCTCAAACGACCATCTCCCTCCTCAAGGGTCGTCTCCCAACCTTAGGGGACACGTACTACCTCAAAGGCAGCTTGTGACCTCAACTTCTCATTGACTAATACATTCCAGCTCAACCCGGTTCTGCATCCGCATTCTATATATCAACCTCAAGCCCAAAGAATTTTCTAAATTATTTAATAGTTCTCCCTCGATATTGGTAGGGTCTTCCTCCCAAGGATGTACCAACACACTTTCCGAGGTGTTGGTTAATTCCGACTAGGCTATCATGAAACTCCGATCTATCCTTAAACCTCAAACATGCTGCCAATAAGATCTTCACCACAACAGGCAATTCACACACATCAATACCCAATTCCTGACATCAAATTTCCCTAGGACTCTATCATTATGAGGCGAACGCTACGATCAGATGGGAGTACATCCAAACATTCCTGAGACTCATTGACCTCAGAAGAACAAGTTGATGCCTAAAACCAAAATGGTAATACTGAACACGTGGACATACCGCCTAGTATTTCATTCCAGACGTATTGTCACAGTAAAGTTGACACCTAACAGGGGACCAAGATTCCCAATCTTACGACTCTAACAAACAGACCACATTATTTCCCTTGCTCACAAAAACCCATTAAGACGATACACCGCCAACATATAACATGATGTCAAACAGACAAGCAACCCATCAATTCAAATCCAACCATGTGCAAATAATCACACAAGGCCTTATCTCGCAGGTTAACCAAAGCAGAAGGATCACCTCTTAATCAACTGGGAAGACATAAATCTAATACCTTAATTATTCAAGCGCACAGATCCAAGAACTGAAACCCAAAATTCAAGACTGATCACAAGTCGGATCATTCGACGCTTCAACTCCAAAGGACTCCTCTAGTCCCTAATTACAACTCTTTTCAAGGTAGGGTTTTAAATCTATAGCCCTGATGAGTTCAAGGTTTTCAACTAATGTGCCAACTTAAAATTTTATAAAACTTTCAAATGCAAAAGTTCCATAACATTTAATCGTACGTGTAAAAATCTACTACCGTATACTTGGTAGGTGTGCAAAGTGATCACCAATGCCACACATATAAAACTATTTCGAAATTCATTTGATCAATACTCATGTTAATAATGTCAATAACAAAAGATGCGCCACAAAATTTTCAAATGGACTACCATGGTCATAGCATGCATCAATTTACACTATGTGCGTGAAAATAATTTTATGTACTAAAACATATGCAACAAATATTTGTACAACTCCAAAAGGGACCTTCACAATTTCACTTTAAAATTATTTCCTTTAAACTATAAAACGTTGTGGAATAAAATTTCCAACAAGGTCCATATACATCAGTGTATTCCCCAAAACTTAGTAAAACAATAGGGGTGTATGACTTGGTCAAACGCAAATAAATTTTAAATTGAGTTCAAACCTTGGGCTACGCAACTAAAATGCACTTGTCCAAAAACAGTAGCTAAATGACATGTATACCGACAACTCATTTAATGCATTGCGGAAAATTTATAACAGTAAAATCTACAACTGAAACATGTTCAAAGGAAAGTTCAATACGAGACAACATAAATTATTCATATGCTTAATCACACCAATAGTATAAATTAATTCAAACACTAAATAACATACAACGAATAACACTTGTATAAAACCCAAAAGAGAAATCACATGATATTGAGACTTCCCAAAATAACATATGGGATAACATCTACCAACAAAACTCTCAAGACGTCCATTACGGTTGCAAAAATACCGGTGCAAAACTCGCATGAGACAAAAATATTAAACAAAACTCATAAGTTAATGCACATAACAATGCAAGTATACACCTCTCAAAGTTCAGCTGCACAACGCAAAATGTCGTAAAATAAAATTCCATAATACCTAGCAAAATTTCCATAAAACTCAATCAAACCCAACGACACTCAAAATTGAATGGTGCCAAAATATTCGTTCCCAAAAATCAAATAGCATGAAACAGAGTTATGACTAAAATGTCATAATTCCAAAAATCTCTTTTATCGCATTTATGATATAAAGGGACACTTTTCAACAAAACTCGAATGAGACATAATGCTTCAATAAAACTTGTAAATTCACATGCATCAAAATTAAATTCTTCGCATTTCAAAGTACACTCATGCATATAAAAACGTCATAAAATAATATTTTATAAAACCTACCAAAACTCACACGGAATAAAATTTCCAATAAAACTCGAATACTAAAAAATAGGAATAGCTTTTCCTCTAAAACCTTAACATATGTGGAGGAGATCTGATGTCAAGGTCATAAATCGCAGCTACTTGCCCGAGACTCTAAACAAGGTTGAATCATACATACTACAATATCCGAAAATATCATTCGGTAAAAAATCAAGGATGAAGAAAATCTCAACAAATTTTGCAATCGTATGCAATGAAACAAATTTACGCCTGTTTAAACTCATGGTTTAAAATCTTGTGTTGTAACACCCCGAATTTCGTTTGGTTTTGAGAAGAAGTGTTAAGGTTGAGGTTCCTGTTTCTGTCTACAGGGCGCACGGGCCGTGCGCCCTCCTTCAGGAAAAACGCATGGGTCGTGCGCAAGGTTTTGGGTGCGAGGCAGTGGAAAACGCACGGGCCGTGCGCCCTTCCCTTTGGAAAACGCACGGGCCGTGCGCTGTGTTGGGTTTCATGCATTTCTTTGCTGAAATATCTCTTTTGTGAGATTTCTTTTAGAAATCTCAGATTCTTCTCTCTCTCTCTTCTTTTTCTCTCTTTTCTCTTTCAATCTTCTAAGGTTCGTTTGGCGGCTAGTTTTCGGTGTTTCTAGCAAGGGGTCGGTGTTTTAAGCTTCACCTCTACGTCGTGATCGTTATCTGGTTTTCCGGGATTTATTCTGAAAACCTATCGGTGAGTTCCTACTACCATTTTACAAACTTTATACATGTCAAAACTCTTATTTGCGAAATCTGAAGTATTTCTACGGTATGATTTTATGTTCTCTACATTTTATTATAAATGAAGTTTTTGGTGATTCTCGGGGTTCCCGGTCAGACTTGACCAAAATGACGGGTTCCGCCCTATTTAAGTAAAATGATGTTTTACTTACACATTATGTGGTCAGTTGAAAAGAAGATTTATGAACTTATTTTAATGAATTTCATTCTTACCAGAAGTTGAACTGGGAGTAGCATTTTGTTTATAAAATGTACTTATACCATATATTGATTTATGGTTGGTCACATATGTTGTTGTGACGAGTCCTTACCATTACTAGTGGATCCCTAGGTTTTGGAGTAGACTATTTTATTGGGAGGTAATATTCCCCATTTTGTAACTATGGATGCATATGTTCCTAGAGGGCAATTTGGTACGGTTATGTGAGGCCGGATACTAGCCATGGTTCATAGTGATCCTAGTGAAGGAGTATACATTGGTTTCCCTTGGGAGCGCGATCTCACCTCGTAGCACGGACTCTGGGTTCATTGCTGAGGACTCCAAGTGTTTAGCTCATAACTCGGATTTATGGTCTACTTTGTGTTTCACCACTATCCTTGGTAAAATGGTCCTTTTATCACCGTTTAAGAGTTTTGGACCGAAGAGGCCCGGTTGTGGCGAAATGTTATCTTTACGAACTAAACCTTTATGAAAAGATTCCTTTATGATACTGATGTTTATATCTTTCGAGCTTTATAAACTGTATGTTCTCACCAGGCTTTATAGTCTGACACTTTTCGTCACGATCTGCGAGATTCCTTTGGGTTAGTCTTAGAGTCAACGGAAAGTACGTTTATCAGGCGTTGTGGTGATCGTGACGAGAACTTTTATGTGTTATATGTTCATAATCTCACTTAGCTAATGTTATTATGAAGATATCGTACGTAAGTGTGCTTGAATTTCTATTGCTATGACAATTGGTAATGTGGTAGTACGTTTCCTTGTGTTTATTCAATCTCTCTCTTATCTCTGTCACTGTTCTGTGAAGCAGTTCAGTATGGTGAATACGCGTGGTAGACCGCGTACTCGTGTTGATGGTCTGGAAGCGACAGCCTCCACCGCTGATCAGCCGGAAGGAGTTGAGGTTGTCGTGCGTCCGCCAGTTCAACAAATACTAGGTGGGGGGCCAGAGGTCATCCCGCGAGTAGACCTGGCTTCGTCTCACCCAGTAATCAGGGATGCTAGTTCCCCGTCTGAGTTGATGGCCAACATGATGTTGGCAATGAGGGAAGAGATGGCAAAGCGGTAAGAGTTTCTGCTAAAAGTGATTGAGGACCGAGATGTGAACAATCGTAGAAGTGAGACGGTTGTGGAAAACATCGTAGCAGGTTCTGGAGGCGCTGGTACAGGGGTTAGGGCTGAGAAGAACAGGATTGTTGGTGCTCCGGGAGGTAGGAAAAGTTGTTCCTACAAATCCTTCCTGGGTTGCGGACCGCCAGAGTTCTCTGGTTCCGACGACCCAATCTTGTGTGTGAAGTGGATCCGAGCGGTCGAGCAAGCTTTTGGCTCTTTCGAATGCGGAGATGATCAGAGGGTGCGGTTCGGTACCCAACTGCTGAGGGACACTGCACTCATTTGGTGGAATGTCATCCAATCCACCCTAACTCCTGCTGTGTTGGCTCAGTTGTCTTGGGCCGATTTCAAGAAAAAGTTGTTAGAAGAATTTTGCAACGAAAGAACAATGGACCGAATTGAGAAAGAATTTCGGTCTCTGGTGAAGGGAAGCCTGACGGTGAGGGAGTACACCCATCAGTTCATGGAGAAGCTAGATCTGGTGGGGCATGCTGCCCCAACAGAGAAGGATAAGATGAAGGCCTATCTGAATGGCCTACCTGCGGACATGCAAGCGATGGTCCACAATTCTAAAGCTTCTAACCTCCGCGAGATGATTGAAGAAGCTCAGTACATGGAAGAGATGTTCGCGAATAGCAAATTTGAGAAAGCAGTGGTGGTGCCTGATAAGAGGAAGTGGGAGAGCAGTTCAGTACCTCCCAAGCGGGCCCGACCTTTTGTCGGAAACCACAATTTCCGCAGTTATCAGGAAGCAAAGTGGTGCCCGAAGTGTCGAACCAAACATCACGGTAACTGTTACAGCACCTCTCAAACTTGTTATAAGTGTGGGAAGCTTGGTCACACTTTCAGAGATTTCCCAGTCAGAGGACTCGTCTGTTATGAGTGCAAGGCACCGGGGCATGTGAGAAGAGATTGCCTGAAGCTTGTGTCGGGTAGCGCACCAGCAAGGAAGGAGAACCCTCCTAAGGTTCAGGGTCGAGCATTTCAGATGACGGTCGAAGAGGCCAGAGCATCCACTGATGTGGTATCGGGTATTTTCCTTATAAACTCTGTACCTGCTCGTATTTTGTTCGATACGGGTGCTAGTTTCTCTTTCGTATCTGAATTGTTCCGTCAGAAAATTTCTATGCCCACTACTAGTCTTGAGGATGCATTAGTGGTAGAAATAGCCGATGGTAGTCAAGTTCTGATCCACGAGGTTCTGAAGCAGTGTACTCTCAGTATCGAAGGGAGAGAGTTCTCAATCGATCTACTGCCGATGTTGATCGGGGGTTCTGATGTGGTAATCGGTATGGATTGGTTGTCAAACAATCAGGCCGAGTTCGTGTGTTCCAAGAAGATGATTCGACTTCCCAACCCTTCTGGAGAGGTCGTGGTCATCTATGGGGAAAAGAGGAAGGGGGAAGTGGCAATAATCACAATGGCAAGAGCACACAAGTGTTTAATAAAAGGATGTTCGTCTTTCCTGGCCTATGTGATCGATGCCAAGTTAGAGAAGTCTAAGCTGGAAGATGTGAAGATCGTGCGTGAGTTTCCAGATATCTTTCCGGACGACTTGCCCGGGTTGCCACCCGATCGTCAGGTAGAGTTTCGGATTGATCTTGTGCCTGGCGCTGCACCGATCGCTAAAGCACCTTATCGTTTAGCGCCATCGGAGATGCAAGAGATGGTAGCACAACTCCAAGAGCTATTGGAGAAAGGCTTTATAAGACCGAGTTCGTCACCTTGGGGAGCTCCGGTCCTATTTGTCAAGAAGAAGGATGGCACAATGAGAATGTGCATTGACTATCGTGAGTTGAACAAAGCTACAGTGAAGAACAGATATCCGCTTCCGAGAATAGACGACTTGTTCGATCAACTTCAAGGAGCGGGTTGTTTCTCCAAAATCGACTTACGATCAGGTTATCACCAAATGAAGGTAAGAGAAGAAGATGTTCCGAAGACGGCTTTCAGAACGCGTTACGGCCATTACGAGTTCTTTGTAATGCCTTTTGGCCTGACGAACGCACCAGCAGTGTTTATGGACTTGATGAATAGAGTGTGCCGACCTTTCCTCGACAAGTCGGTCATTGTATTCATTGATGACATACTAGTGTACTCCAAGAGTGAGTCGGAACACGAACAACATCTACGTGAGGTTCTGGAAGTGTTGAGAAGAGAGAGATTGTACGCCAAGTTTTCCAAGTGCGATTTTTGGCTTAAAGAAGTACAATTTCTGGGGCACGTAGTCACTCGGGTCGGAGTGAAAGTAGACCCCTCCAAGATTGAAGCTATGATGAATTGGGAGCCTCCTAAGAGTCCGTTCGAGATCCGAAGTTTCTTGGGTCTGGCGGGATACTACAGGAGATTTATCCAAGACTTTTCAAAGATCGCTTCTTCCTTGACAGTTCTGACTCGGAAGAATGTGAAGTTTGAATGGACTGAAGTTCAAGAGAAGGCGTTCTGGATCCTTCAAAAGAAGTTGTGTGAAGCTCCGATCTTGATGTTACCTGAAGGGTCGGAAGATTTCGTGGTATACAGCGACGCTTCAAAGATGGGACTGGGATGTGTGCTAATGCAACGAGGCAAGGTGATCGCTTATGCCTCGAGGCAGCTTAAGATACACGAGCAGAATTATCCAACCCATGATCTGGAGTTAGCGGCGGTGGTGTTCGCTTTGAAACTTTGGCGACATTACCTTTACGGCACGAAATGCACTCTATATACGGATCACAAGAACCTGAAGTATGTCTTTGATCAGAAAGAGCTGAACATGAGGCAAAGGCGGTGGCTCGAGTTGCTCAAAGATTACAACTGTGAATTGCTTTACCATCCCGGTAAGGCGAACGTGGTGGCCGATGCGTTAAGTCAGAAGGACTATAGCGGAAGTATTCGAGCTACCCATTCGAGAATCGAGCTAGTGTCTAGTCTTGTTGAGAAGATCAAGACATCACAGGTGGAAGCATTGTTGGAAGAGAATCTAAAGGATGAAGTCATGACTAAGCAGCGTTTGCTCTTAACGGAAGATAGCCGTGGAGTGAAACTGTTCAGCGATCGTGTGTGGGTACCCAAGGTTGGGGGAAACCGGGAGCTATTGCTAGAAGATGCACACAAGTCCAAGTATTCCATTCATCCAGGAAGTACAAAGATGTACAGGGACTTGAAGTTGCACTATTGGTGGCCGGTGATGAAACTGGATGTAGCGCGTTACGTTGAGCGTTGTGTGACGTGTTCGCAAGTTAAGGCCGAACATCAACGACCGTACGGGAGTCTCCAGTCCTTAGAGATTCCCGAGTGGAAGTGGGAGCATATCACCATGGACTTCGTGACGAAGTTGCCTAAAACTCTTCGAGGTCACGATACCATTTGGGTGTTAGTTGATAGATTGACAAAGAGCGCTCACTTCTTGGCCATGCGCGAGACTCTATCGATGGATAAGTTAGCAAAGCTTTATATCGATGAGGTGGTCTCGAGGCACGACATGCCATTGTCGATCGTGTCGGATCGCGACAGTCGGTTCACTTCGAACTTCTGGGATGGGTTTCAGAAAGAGCTTGGTACGCGAGTCAAGTTGAGTACGACTTACCATCCGCAGACCAACGGGCAAAGCGAACGAACGATCCAAACCTTGGAAGACATGTTGAGGTCTTGTGTCATCGATTTCGGGGGTAGCTGGGACTCTCACCTGCCTTTGGTGGAATTTGCTTACAACAATAGCTACCACTCGAGTATCGGAATGGCACCCTTTGAGGCTTTGTATGGGCGAAAGTGTCGGACTCCCGTGTGCTGGCTTGAAGCGGGAGAAAAGCAGTTCGCCGGACCTGAAATCGTACAAGAGACTGCCGATAAGGTTAAGTGCATTCGTGAAAGAATGAAAGCGGCTCAGGATCGTCAGAAAAGCTATGCCGATAAGAAGAGGAGACCGATGGAATTCCAAGTGGGCGACCGCGTTATGCTTAAGGTGTCGCTGTGGAAAGGCATTATTCGGTTCGGAAAACGTGGGAAGTTGAATCCCCGTTTCCTCGGACCTTTCAAAGTGCTTAAACGGGTGGGTTTGCAAGCCTACCAGTTGGAACTGCCACCGGAGTTGAGTAGAATACACAACACGTTTCATGTTTGCTACCTCCGGAAATGCTTGGCGGTGGAAGACAGCGTTATTCCCCTTTCAGAGTTAAGGGTTGACGAAGGTAACCGTTGTGTGGAAGAACCCGACGCCATCTTAGAGAGAAAGTCTAAGAAGTTGCGTCATAAAGAAGTCATCTTGGTTAAGGTGAAGTGGAAGCATCACCGGGGAGCAAATGTGACGTGGGAAGCCGAGGAGGATATGAAGCGAAGATATCCTCACCTTTTTGAGTAGTTGGGATTTCGGGGACGAAATCATTCCTAAGTTGGGGAGGATTGTAACACCCCGAATTTCGTTTGGTTTTGAGAAGAAGTGTTAAGGTTGAGGTTCCTGTTTCTGTCTTCAGGAAAAACGCACGGGTCGTGCGCAAGGTTTTGGGTGCGAGGCAGTGGAAAACGCACGGGCCGTGCGCCCTTCCCTTTGGAAAACGCACGGGCCGTGCGCTGTGTTGGGTTTCGTGCATTTCTTTGCTGAAATATCTCTTTTGTGAGATTTCTTTTAGAAATCTCAGATTCTTCTCTCTCTCTCTCTCTTCTTTTTCTCTCTTGTCTCTTTCAATCTTCTAAGGTTCGTTTGGCGGCTAGTTTTCGGTGTTTCTAGCAAGGTGTCGGTGTTTTAAGCTTCACCTCTACGTCGTGATCGTTATCTGGTTTTCCGGGATTTATTCTGAAAACCTATCGGTGAGTTCCTACTACCATTTTACAAACTTTATACATGTCAAAACTCTTATTTGCGAAATCTGAAGTATTTCTACGGTATGATTTTATGTTCTCTACATTTTATTATAAATGAAGTTTTTGGTTAGTCTCGGGGTTCCCGGTCAGACTTGACCAAAATGACGGGTTCCGCCCTATTTAAGTAAAATGATATTTTACTTCCACATTATGTGGTCAGTTGAAAAGAAGATTTATGAACTTATTTTAATGAATTTCATTCTTACCAGAAGTTGAACTGGGAGTAGCATTTTGTTTATAAAATGTACTTATACCATATATTGATTTATGGTTGGTCACATATGTTGTTGTGACGAGTCCTTACCATTACTAGTGGATCCCTAGGTTTTGGAGTAAACTGTTTTATTGGGAGGTAATATTCCCTATTTTGTAACTATGGATGCATATGTTCCTAGAGGGCAATTTGGTACGGTTATGTGAGGCCGGATACTAGCCATGGTTTATAGTGATCCTAGTGAAGGAGTATACATTGGTTTCCCTTGGGAGCACGATCTCACCTCGTAGCACGGACTCTGGGTTCATTGCTGAGGACTCCAAGTGTTTAGCTCATAACTCGGATTTGTGGTCTACTTTGTGTTTCACCACTATCCTTGGTAAAATGGTCCTTTTATCACCGTTTAAGAGTTTTGGACCGAAGAGGCCCGGTTGTGGCGAAATGTTATCTTTACGAACTAAACCTTTATGAAAAGATTCCTTTATGATACTGATGTTTATATCTTTCGAGCTTTATAAACTGTATGTTCTCACCAGGCTTTATAGTCTGACACTTTTTCTCAAATGATGTGTATAACAGGTTTCCATTAGCGGTGGGTGCCGGGGTTTTTGGAGAGACGAGTTCTGAGTCTCGAGGTTTTTGGAGATATTTTAGTATTGATGCTGGGCATTGTTAAGTCCCATTCTTTTGATGAAATCCTTGTATAGGGTTGTATAGTCTAAAGGACTGATCCCATTTATGGAAGTTAATGGATTTACTTTTGTCTTTTGTCAGGTTTTCCATGTTTTATTTTACTCTGATTTTTAGGGTGTTACATGTGTGTGCTAAACCTTTTTCCAAAATTTCGTAATTCTGCTCACTTTATGTTTTGAGAACATGAGAAACAATTGATGCAAGGTTATTTTAGAAACAGATTTCGTGCATGAATTTGATCGGCACTCAGCATCCCAAAATCACGTTCCCTAATTTCTTGCTATACTATTGTCATGCGGATGATCAAACATCTTAAGGCAATCATCGAAGATTTCATCGGTTCGCCTTACAATTTCTCCTCGAATAAAGTCGATTCCAAAAGTCTACGGTTCTAACCCAACCAATCATTCCGACCTGAAACGGGCCCACTTAATGCAATCGCCATGCTTACTGTCACTCCAAATGACGAATGCTAAAATCATCGACTCCTTCTAACGGTTACCCATTTAGAAACTTCTTCACTACCCCAACAGTCATCATCCCAAGGAAGTTCAAGCATACACATGTAACACGTAGGTTCACCATAACACTAGCCAGGTGCGATTATGAACGTACTATACATGGTCATCCTTGCTACTCTCAACGTGATTCCCGTTCCTAGTGACTCCATCAACCTCAAAATATCGTATCTTAAGGTACCTAATGGTGCAATTTTTCTCTCATACACAGACATCTAAAATCAATACCTAATTCTCTCAAACCTAATCTTTGATACCAACTTGTAACACCCTCAAATATGAGAATAGCAACTAATTTAAAATTTTCTAAATACATCGATAGTTGATTTATCTACAACAACAATTTTAAGGTTTAACTTCAATAGACACATTTCAATCCTTATACACGAACTATAATATGTACGGGTGTTACTAAAACCCAATAACAGTCACTATTTCTAACTGCGGAAGACTTCACCAAACTACTTACCCTCGAGTAAATCTAGTGCTCATCTCCTCGTAGCACTGCTAGAACCAAACCCCAACTAGAACCTGATGCACATGCCGACAAATAAAAAGGTTAGACTTAACACCTAGTGAGCTCAAGAGTTTTCATTAGATATGTATAAAACAATAACTTTAAGAACATCATTTAAATCATAATTTCCAAAATGAAATACGTTCAATCTGAAAGCAACCAAGGTGAAATACGTTAAATTTGAAAACAATATCTTTTTCAACATTCACCCTCTTAGTGATTAAAATTACAAAACAAAACGCCTCTTCAAATATAAATCCAAAACCCAAAACTCACGTAAAACATAACTGCCACTTTAATGATCAAATACTGAAAACGTGGATAAACTCTATCATCCAAAATATTCCAAAAACATGGATAAAGTTCAGTAAACAAAACCCAAGAACATGGATAACAATCCATACCTAAAACGTCACCGAAAACATGGATTATAAAACTCCATAACCAAAACAACACATTGCGGTGATGGAGGAGACCCGATTACATATTACGTGACGAAACACAAAAGTAGGTCACATAACTTTGTAGAAAACCGAAACGTATGGATTATACACATAAAACCTATCGACCTCAATTACTCCAAGTCTATTGCTAGAAAACATCAAGTCAACCACTCCAGGTCTATCCTTGAGAGTACCAAAACAGGGGGACTCAGTTCCAAAACGGGAACTTATGCACACAATGGAATTACACCTTACTGCCTATCTGCCCGACCATATAGGTCCACACCATACTTACCATGGTGACCTTATGCCTATTCCGTGCCAAAGTGGTGAACTTGTCCAAAATGGGACAAAAGAACACCGTGCCTATGGATCCATTGCACTAACTAAAACATTACATGACTCAAAACGAATGAACTAACACATTCAAAACATGTAATTCTCAAATAAGATGCAGTAAATGCAAATCATAACCAAACGCTCTACATTGAACTATTAAAATCGGACAAGTGTCGCCAAGACCCAACAAAATCCAAACCGAGCCATAAGCTCGATAAATCCAAAGACCCAATGTTGAAAATCATAAAATGAAATCAAACGTAAACAACCCGCACTTATGTAAACCCATACTCCAAAACATATAATTTACTCAAACGTAGTTTAGATTGGGACAAATCATTTTCCAAGTGAGTTTATATCATTTATTCCTTCAAAACGTCCCATAACACAAAATGAAACACTTATCCAAGACACACAATAAATTGCATTTATACTCAAACTCTACTTCATAAAATAAATCATTAAAATACTAATGTGTATGATTTATTTGTCAAAATGCTCAAAATCTCAAACGTGGGTGTTTTACAACGTTTATAAAACCAAACACTTCAAATGATCAAGATTCGCTAAATGACTCAACAGTTAATAATTTCATGTAAAACATATAAACACTTTAAAAATAGACATTTTGGCATGTACACCGTTTTCACAAATCAACTTGAACTCACCTTGATATATTTTGGCTAAAATATCTGGATTTTACCCCAACTTGATAGATCAATCAGAGAGGAGTAAGTTAAGGGTTTACCGAAGATTAAGGGTGTTACATACGCCACCATAAAGTCGTGGTGTCCTTTAGGTACATCGTGGTGGTGTGAATCTTTGTGACGTCATCCTCGATCCCCATAGCTTCGAGGTATCTCATGACCTCCCAATGAAAATCATTGATCACTCTAACTTCTCTCTTGCCATCAAAGGTTGTAGGCTTTGGAACTTCGAACTTTGGTGTTGGTGTACTAATGCCTACCCCACTCGCTACGGCTCGCTTGCAAACGCCCATGTCGTTCCGAACTTTGTCAAGTTTGTCACGATTGATGGCTTGCTCTCTTTCCGCCCTCTCGACTTGTGCACGCAAGGTAGCTAGCTCATTCTGGATGATGCCTCGAAGATCCTCAACTTCTTGGCAAAACTCCAACTTCAAGATATCAAGGGTGTTAGTGACATCTTCTCGAACTTCCGAGTCTTCCACTTCCAAGACTCCAAGTTATTGTTGGACATCTTCAAGGTAATGATCAAGATCATCGATCTTTACCTTCAAATCTTCGGTGGATTTTTCCACATCAACGACTCTAGTATTTAGGCTGGCCATCAACTCATTTGATTGCCCCTGACTCCTACTTCGAGTCTTGACTCCTTCATGATGAGACTCTTCCCGTCCTCGGGTTGCCTCCTCAACCGTAACATATAACTCCACGTTGTTTGCCATCACCTCGAACCTTCGCTCTGATACCACTTGTCATGAAGTTGTCTTCACAAGCTCGCGTGCGGCCTTAGTTCTCGAACTAAGTCAGCCAAACTACGAGAATAGCGAGTAAAGATGAGCAAACAAGAATGCTAAGATGATTGGGAGAACTCTATGCTTCTATTACTTAAGTTGTGAAAATGTGGAGTGTGATTTACAAATGAAAGACTTCCCTATTTATACTACTCTATAGATCTCTCTAGAATTTTATCTAGAATATTATACTAGATATCTACAAGAAACTTCTAGTTACACAAGCTTCAACCATGTGTGGATCCTTCTAAATCTTGCTTCTTGATCCTAGGCTCCTAGCATGGCATTTCTTAATCTTTTTCTAAGGTTTCTCAAATTTCTTGATTGATCCAGAAGGTTCCGGATTTTCGAGGAACCTTCTAGCGGGACGTGACATTTAGCTAACTTTTTCAAATAAAATCTTAGATTTCTTTTTATATATTTAGTTGATAATCCAACCCTTCATTAATTTGTATCGAATCAAATGCTATATTTTTAATAAATAGATAAAGAATATGTTTTTTAGGGTTGCTTAATATGGCAAAATGGTAAATATGAGTGGAAATTGCTCCTTTATTCACATCTTTCTCGCACATTTTATTCTTTTTATCCCTGCTTCCATCCTACTTTTATATATCTCGTTTTTGATTACCTCACATTATATAGAGTAAATTACATTTTTGGTCCTTGTGGTTATCAATATCAAGTTTGGTTCATTTTTTAAACTAATTACAATTTTGGTCATTGTTGTTGCCAATTTGTTTTATTTTTGGTGCATCTAGTTAAAAAGGTTAGTTAAATTAAGGATATCTTGGTCATTTATTTTTTTTCCTTTTTTTTGTCTTATTAGATTATATAATAAATTACAATATTAGTCCATATTGTTTGTCTTTTTTCTGTTTTATTCATTTCTACATTTTTCATTTTCATTTTTATTTTATACTTTTATTATATTAATTAATTAATTACAATTTTAACTAAAAGTACATTAAAAATACACATTTTATTTTATAAATTACACCTTAATAAAAGTTTTGTCGGTACCTTTAAAATCAGTTAAGTATTAAATAATTTTTTTTTGATTTTTATGCTATTTATCCGATATTTATCTGCAAATCCGTCTACACTAATAAAAAAAACATCTTCTACTTTAAGTTGGGTTTAGAAAATGTATCATTTTTTCTTATTTATTTAAGATATTTTTGAAAGTTATTTATGTCTATTAATAAAAAGTATATCATTTTTAGAAATTTCATTCAATTAAATTTTTCGCCTTCCCACTAATCAAAGAATTCAAAGGAAAGGAAGGAATTTGATTGATATTTTAAATGTGTATAATTATTTAATATAGAATAAAATAACTTTATAATATAATTATTTAATTTTCTTTTCAAAATCTAAATTTAAATTTATCGTAATAAAAAATAAATAATCAATTAACAACTGCACATTTTCATTGTTTTATACTTAATATTTAATAATAGAAAGTATATAGTTATATAGTTTAGTTAAACTATATTAGTTTAATAAACTCAAATATAGTTTAATAGTTAAACTATGTTTAAAAATTAAAATTAAAAATTGTATTTTTTATCAAAAGCAAAGAAATGCATATAAACATTTTAGGTGTAAAAAAATGAAAATGTGAGACTGTTAATTGGTTATTTATTTTTATCACGATCAATTTTTATTTATATTTGAAAAGAAATTTAATATTTATATTATAAATTTTTTTATTCGATACACATTTAAAAAAACATTTAATTGAATGAATTATCTAAACATGATACATTTAATTTTTTATTAATAGATATAGATAAATTTATTTTTAACTTACATAAATAAAAAAACGATACAGTTTTTTAAAACTCGAATTATAATAAAAAAAGTTTTGTTTTGGATTAGTGTAAACGAATTTACATATATATATATATATATATATATATATATAGAATAAATTGCATAAAAAATTAAAAATGTTCAATATTTAACTAATTTTAAAGGTATCGATAAAAATTTTATTACTCTAACCCAGACCAGGAAGGGAACTATATCTTATAAGACTATCACATACGAGACTCGCCTCGGCTTTCATAGGCCCTTGATTCGACCTCCTAATGAGAATTGCGATCCTTGCGCGAGCGATGTAATTTAAAAAAGTATAATACATATTTTTAATGTACTTTTAGTTAAAACTATAATGAACTAATTAATATAATAAAGATATAAAATGAAAAATGAAAAAGGTAGAAATGAATAAAAAGGAAAAAAGAACAAACCATAGGGACTAAAAAGTAGTTTACTCTATAATCTATAAAGACAAAAAAAAAGACAAAAAGTAAAATGATCAAGATACCCTTAATTTAACTATCATTTTTAACTAGAGTTAGTCAAAGGGACCAAAAGTGAAACAAAATGGTAATCATAGTGATTAAAACTGTAATTAATTTAAAAGAGGGACAAAACTTAATATTAAGTGGAAACCACAAGGACCAAAAATGTAATTTACTCCATTATATATTTGTGAGCTTGGACTTCTTTTAGAAATTGTTGATTTTTTGGTTCATTTGTTTATATAAAATACGTATTAGATTATGTATATATAATGAGGTTTAAATGACACAATTAAATTATAAATACAAATTCAAATGAAATTAGAAAGTTATGACTTTTTTTTGTATAATCATATCCTCGCATCCAAGTTTGACTTAAAAAGTTACCCTCATGTAAACGAACCGAACGAATACGAATGGAGGCTTGTTCGTGTAACTTAAACGAACAAACGAACGGTAAACTAACGAAATTTTTTGTGTTCATGTCCGTTCGTTAAGCAAATATGTTTGTTCATGTTCATTTATGTTCATTCATTAAGAGCTAAGCGAACGTAAACGAACGAACATAAATGAACGAACACAAATGAATAAAAAACAACCACCATTACTCATCATTTCGTTCGCAAAAAATAACATAACAAAATGAAAAATCGGGTAAACTTAGGAGGTATAAAAAGAAATTTAAAAAAATTAATTTAATTAATGTCTTTACACATTAATGTCATAATATGTATATATATATATATATATATATATATATATATATATATATAGGGTGAGTTCAAATGAAAACTCATCTTTCATTGCGTATATGAGGACAAATCTTAACCATTGATCAAAAATTATAAAACTAATAAATGGTTAATACATAATAAGGTTAATTGGGAAGTGATTAAGGACAAAGTTGTAATTTTGAATCAATGCCTACCTTCTTTGACTTTTTATTTTTATTTTTAATTAAAAAAATTTACCCTCTTAAATTTTAAAATAATTTATCTTAAAAAGTACTAATATTTTAATCAAACAAATTATATCAAAAAAACGAGAATTTCGTGCTTTTCGATATGACATCCATCTCGATATAGTTTTTTTTTTTTTTTTTCGTTTTAACCGTTTTTTACATGAAATTCTATATACGTGTTATATTCATTATGAATATGCATGCATGTCTTCGAGTGTCCACATTCAGTATGATTAACAAAGGTGAACGTTCAATCACTATTTATGATGAATAATACCGTATGCAGGATGAATAATACAATATACAGATTTTTTTCGTTTTAACCGTTTTTTTACGTGAAATTCTATATATATGTTATATTCATTATGAATATGCATGCACGTCCTCAGGTGTCCACATTCGGTATGAATAACAAAGGTGAATGTTCATTCACTATTCATGATGAATAATACAGTATTCAGGATGAATAATACACAAATCCATTTTTCATGTATTATTTATCATGAATCGTGTATTATTCACCCTGAATGTTCTATTATTCATCCTGAATGATACATTTTATTCATGATGAATATATGAATGACCCGTGAAGGTGTAGACACATGGCGCACTCTCTTTTGTTTCCCAATTCACAACCGAAATTTGGTTTAATTCATTATGAATATGTATGCACATCTCCGGATGTCCCACATTTAGTATGAATAACAAATGTGAACGTTCATTCATTATTCATGATGAATAATATAGTATTCCGGATGAATTACACAACATTCATGACGAATAATACACGAATTCATGAATCGTGAATTATTCACCCTGAATGTTGTATTATTCATCCTGAATGATACATTATTCACGATGAATAACACATGAATGACCTGTGAAGATATGGAAACGTGACGCGATCTCTTTTGTTCCCCGATTCACAACAGAATTACTCAATAGGTTCTCGATTCGTCTTGATGGGTGTTGGGTTACTATGCTGAAGAAACGTGATGCCTTACGACGTTGAAGAAAGTGTTGAAGAAGATGATGTCGAGTTACATACTTACAGTGTCGAGACGTTGTACAAACTTGAACGTACATAAATATTCATAATGAATATAACACATATATAGCATTTCATGTAAAAAACGGTTAAAACGAAAAAAAAACTATATCGAGATGGATGTCATATCGAAGAGCACGAAATTCTCGTTTTTTTGATGTAATTTGTTTGATTAAAATATTAGTAATTTTTAAGATAATTTATTTTAAACTTTAATTGGGTAAAAGTTTTTTAATTAAAAAAGAAAATAAAAAAGTCAAATATGGTAGGCGTGTGTTTAAATTTTATTCCATTTTTACCCCTAAACATTTTAAAATTAAAAACTCTATTTAATATGAGTTGTTAGATCAAAAGGATCGAGTGGCTAAGATTTGTCCTCACATGCACAATGAAAAATGAGTTTTCATTTGAACTTCTCTCTCTCTCTCTCTCTCTCTCTATATATATATATATATATATATATATATATATATATACAGAGAGAGAGAGAGAGAGAGGTTCATTTGAGAAATGCTAAATATATGAGAAATAGAGAAGTAATCCTGGCCTTTTATTCGGTCAAGATCGACTTTGGTTGGTCAAATATTGCATCTTTGACCAGTCAACAATTACGGCTTTGACTGGTCAAAAGTTGCGGCTATTCCAAAAATAGAATGATAGTTTTGTAATTTTTACAAATACACGGGACAAGTTCATATATGAACTATATGTTCATATGTGAACCAGTGTAATTCACATATAAACTCTTTTAACCGATTCATATATGAACCAATTAACTTATTCATATATGAACTAATTAACTGTAGGTTCATATATGAATAAGTTGAACTAATTAACAAATTCATATATGAACCCTTGTGATTCACATATGAACTAATTAACTGATTCATATATGAACGTATAATTTATATGTGAATCATACAGGTTCATATATGAACTCATCCTACGTATTTTACGAAACTACCCTGTTTTTCCAAATGATGTGCAATATATCAAGATGAACAGGTAATTCGATCCAAAATTTTCATATTATTTGATTTCAAATCCAAAGATTACATATACTCTCAATACAATATTTCTCTCACTAAGATTCTCTCTGTCCGTGTACATATATGATTACAACAAAGAAAAACTCTATTTATACCTACATTACAATTACAAGACACAACTAAACTAGTTGACTTTGACTTATTACAAAAAACTTTGACTTTTGCTTGAAGGTTTGACTTGAGCTTTGACTTTGACTTTGACATTCATGATCTTGTATCTAACATATTTATGCACTAACAATCTCCCACTTTAGATTCAAGATCATCTTCAATAAGATATGCATTGAAACTCCCCTTTGGATTCAGAATAAATTTCAGCATTAAAGAACAATCTCCCCCTTTCGAATAAACATGTACTTCTCTTCAAATGAATTTCCTCTTTAAAACACGTTCTCCCTGTAACACTCTCAATTTGATTTTAGTATAAATATGTATAAATTGTGGTTTTATGCCTTTTTATATAATATGTTTAATTATAGAGGTTTAATTTTAAGAATTATTAAGTTAATTCAAGTTGTTGTGTTGTACTAAGTGTTATATTATGCATGCACAAGGTACAAGTTTTTTGAAGCATATTCTAGTTGGATATATGTTTATATTCTATGTAATATTCGTAATTTAAGAACCGAAGCTTTCATGACTTGTACCTTTAATTGGAAAGTTGTATCTAGCATTGTAGGGAATAAAGATTTAAAGAAAAGAATTATAAGGTTTAAAATGTAATGAATTTGAAACTAGAAGGACTAAGTAGTAGTTATCCTATATTTATATATTTTAGACCTGTCAGGATCTAATTCTTAACAAGAATAATGAACTCAGAAACAATATTAAAGGAGTTGCGGAATAACACTTTAATATTCAACTATCAATGAAACAGTGAATCAGAAATCACAATCTTGTAAACTTTATTGAATGATTAAAGCTACAAGATTTTAAACAAAACCTCAATATTGATGAACAGGCTTACCAATACGAATTCTACTTCTCTAGAACTAGGGTTCTAAACCTTGAGGTTAATTCTCTCTAAAAACAAAAACTCAGAATAATCTGCTAACTTGATATTCTAAACTATTCTCAATAGGTCTATACATATACTGAAAATAAAAGATAATTACAAAAAATAAAAGATCTTCAGTATATTCTTCTATCATTATCTTCAAACCTTCCATGATTATCTTCAGTCTTGATCTGCACGAATCTTGATTATCTCTTAAGCAGTATTAAGTTGTAGCAACATTAACACTCTGAGCAGTACTAATTTTCACCAGCAGTAGTAACTGTGCTCAGCAATATTAACTTTGATCTGGCAGTACTAACTTCAGCAGTACTAACTACTAGCAATACTAACTCTCCAAGCAGTACTAACTATTGAAGTAGCAGTACTAACTTGTCAAGCAGTATTAAATCTACTAGTAGTAGTAATCAGTTGTGCTAGCAGTATTAACCATACTTGAACAATTCTTTAATTCCCAACAATCTCCCCCTAACTTGACTTTTAGGAAGAGAAGTCAAGTTCTTCAATTATGGTCTTCAAGATGCTTTCAACACTACAGCTTAGTTGCCCAAATTTGGATCCCGACCCAGACTTTGATTGATTGTCCTTCTTACCACAATTCTGGCCATTTCTGATTCCTTTGCACACACCAACTTAGCTTTCTGCATCCCATTCAGCTTCTCCTTACTATGATCATATACTTTGTCCACCAGGTAGTATTCATGATAACAGTTATCTATGGTGATCATGTATACACCACAGTTTTCAAAGAGTATCCACTTATCAATCTTCTTAAATACATACTCAGAATGTAAATCTTTTATCCTGTGCCCCACCTTTTCTGGTTCAAACATCATACACAAGTATTCAAGTGCAATCTTGAGTAGACTTTCTTTAGTTCCTTTCAAAACAGGCTCATAAAGCTTCATTCCCACCTTATGCATTTCTTCTAGGTCAACCCTGGAGCAACTTCTGATTACTTTCCCCCAAGTTGAATATACTTCAAATACATCCCAACTCTTTTCAGTCTGAAGTAATCCTTTCTGTTGTCTCTCAGAATGTCCCAAAAGATGATTTCTGGTGCTTTTACAGAAATAGGAACAACCTGTACTGGTTCAATTACAGTCATATACAGACCTACATGCTCATCAGATTGCTTATTGGACTGCTCTAGGTTCTGCACAGATTCTGCTGAAGGTGTAACTGAAGGTTTTTCCTCTTTTTCTGCTTCTTCAATCCTTGGCTTCTTGGACTGTTTCTTGGAAGCTATAGTCTTTACTCTTTTTGTAGATTTGGCTTCCACAACAACATTTTCTTCTTTAGTGTCTTCAGCCTTTTCTTTAGTAGGAGTGACTTCCTCAGGGAATGGTTGTTGGATGTTGAGATCATGTCTCTCCTTCATCCTTCTTTCAGCTTCTTCCCTTTGAGAGGAGTCCCCTTGAAGCTTTGCCATTTCCTTCTTGTATAGCTCCTCAACCTTGCTGTATGCCATGTTAGTGAACATCTCTCCTTTGACACCAATTGAGCCTTTCAGGAAGTTTATCATTTTTCTCCTTTCCTGATTGGCCAAAAAGGTCTTAGAAGGTTGTCTTTTCTGCTTCTTGACTGGCATTCTTTGCTTGGATGCTTTGACTGCTATTTTCTTGGCTTCAACTGCAGTTTGCATGCTTGTTTGATACTCTTCATTTAGCTTTTTAGCCATATTCAGTGCAAGCTCCCTGTCTTTTTCAGATTGGAGTTGTTCTTCCTTTTCCATTTCTGCTTGAAGCTGTTTTGCCACTTCTTCATCCAACTCAATCTGATTCTTCTTCTTTAAGGGTTGCTCAAATTCAACCATTTTAGCTTTTCCCTTTGTATCCTTCAAACCTGCCTCACTTCTTTCTTTTCTTTTCTTTTCAAGGCCTCCTTCTTTAATGACCACTCCCTTGGCCTTTTTAGTAGCCTTAGGAGTGTCATCTTTGCTTTTACCAAAGTTTCTGCTTTTTCCAATTCTTCAACAGATAGACCTGTTACTGCTGCTATCTGTTCTGTTTCTACAGCTGCTTGAACTGAGTAGCCTTAGGAGTGTCATTCTTTGATTTTACCAAAGTTTCTGCTATTTCCAATTCTTCAACAGATAGACCTGTTACTGCTGCTACCTGTTCTGTTTCTACAACTGCTTGAACCTCATCTGTTTCTGCTGCTTATGGTTCTGTTTCTGCTTCTTTCTCCCCCTCAAAATCAAATCCCATCCCAGATGTACTTTCCTTCTCTGCTTCAGCCTCTTGATTCTCCCCCTTGTTGAAAGCATCATTAGCATTTTTTCTCTTCTTCAACACAAATCGCCTTCTCCTCTTCTTGTGCACCAATCTTGTCACCATTTTCTTCAGTTTGGTAATCTGTACTTGTTGAGACAGAATTACAATTTTCATCTCTTCTATGTCTATGTCTTTGCCTTGCTTGATGACATCCAGATTAATGTTGCCCATTGAAATTGTATTCCCAGATCAATCAAGCAATTCAAACACTCTCACTCAAGATGTAACAATGTTTATTGTAGAGAGAGAGTAGAGAGAGAAAGAAAAACTTGATATTACAATGTAAGCTCTTTGTGTTACATGATTACAAAGAATACAAACTATTTATACCCACTATGAAACTCTCAAGTAATCCAACTAAACTCTCAAGTAACTTGAACAAACTCTCAAGTACTTAAAACCCTCTAAGTACTTAAGCACCCTCTAAAACTAATGTTGACTTCCACACTATTTGACTTTCAATGACTTCCTTTGACTATTCTATTACAAAGGCTTTTTACAAGACTTTTCTCACTAAATCTTGGATACAATTTAATGCACTAACATTCTCCCCCTTTGTATTCAAGATTTAAAAAAAAATTTGACACTTGTCTTCAGAGCTTGAATCTTCAACTTTTATCTTTGACAATCTTTAAACTTTGAAGCTCTGGCAATCTTCAGCCTTTCAGTCTTTGAAGAGTCTTGAAAAGTCTTTTTCACATTGCATCTTTGTAGAGTCAACAAGTCTTGAACAAATCTTTGAAACTCTTTAAAACTTTTGAAACTTCGAGGGATCTTCAAAAATTGTATCTTCATCACTGTAAACTCTGATCAGTCTTCAGAAAAGCAAACTTTCTCGAATCATCTTCATAATCTGTCTCTGAAACATAATAAGCATCTGAATTGTCTTGAACTTTCAGAATTATCTTTTCAGGATTATCTTCACCATTTGTCTTTGAAATGTCTTTCTTCAGAATCTTTTTGAATCTTCTTGATCCAAACAAACTTTCATCTAACTTGAACTTTCTTGAACTTTGTAGATTTCTCCACAAGTCTTTTCAATTTGAACATTCTTCATGACTTTGAAATTGATTTGAAATTGAAATTGTAGATTTCTCCCCCTTTTTGATGATTGTAAGCACCATAATCATCAAAACATCCTCAATTTCAGCACTTTCTTTGAATCTCCCCCTTTTACAGATATTCTCCCCCTTTGAGATACATTTGACATTTTCTGCCCTTTGATCTGAATAGCAGAATCATGAACTGTATATACCTGAATCTTTTCAAATCCAGATATAATGAACGTTGTAACCCTGATTCAACAAATGAAACAGTTAGAAGTGCCTGTCAGTAACACGGAGTTACTGTGTACAACGAATGTACAATATAAGGAGCTGGTTTGATGATGACTCCCCAGGACTTCCATTCAATCATTGAAAAACACAAGGTTTATCTATGAATGTTCTGACATAAAAACAAATTTTCTGTGTGCTCGTGCTTGTGTATGAAAGAATTTAGCACAATGATTGTATTTCATAAGGCTCAAATTGTGTAAACTGTTGAGACAACAACAAATATTACACGGACTCAATGTGTATGAAGGAGGTACGAAGGTGGGGCAACTTTCCTTCTTTTTCAATATCTTAATCTTCCGAGTGAAGATCAGATAGCAGATGTGCTGCGTCCCCAAAGAAAATGAAACATTTCTTTGTTAAGAAAGAAATGAGTGTCTGGTGGGGTAATTGCAAGAGTTGGCATGGGCTCACTGCCTTTTTCAATGATGGTCACCAAAGAATGTGAACCAATCAGTAGATGTGGCTGCCCGGCTCAGAAAGTGGTTGGTGCAGAGTTCTGATATTCTTTTAACTCTGTTCTCACACCCTCTTTGTTTTTATCATTAAAGCTCACTTCTAACCAAACCCTAAAAATCAAATCCCATCCCAGATGTACTTTCCTTCTCTGCTTCAGCCTCTTGATTCTCCCCCTTGTTGAAAGCATCATTAGCATTTTTTTTCTTCTTCAACACAAATCGCCTTCTCCTCTTCTTGTGCACCAATCTTGTCACCATTTTCTTCAGTTTGGTAATCTGTACTTGTTGAGACAGAATTACAATTTTCATCTCTTCTATGTCTTTGCCTTGCTTGATGACATCCAGATTAATGTTGCCCATAGTTTCCATCAATTCATTATAGTCATATCTGTCGTCACCTCCTTTGGGTGTTTTTACCACCTTTGGAGGATCATTGGATCTTTTAGTAGTAGAGGTCTTCTGCCTAGCAGAAGCACCTGCTACCCCCTTGGGTTCTTGGCACCTGGGACCTTTGGATGATTGCTCATCCAAAGTTGCCATGGGGAAGGTCTTATTGATGTTACCACTGGCCTCCTCTGTGCTAGCAAGAGTAGTGGCAGCCTTTGCACCCATATGCTCATGCATCTCCTCAGTGAGCACCTCCTTGGGGTTGGGAGACACCCCTGTGGTTTCCCTATAGATATTCTCTAATGGAGAATTCTCCATTAGAGGGCTTGAAGGCTTAGAGGGTGAAGGTACAAGAAGGGAAGGAGCCTTCTTTACCTTTTTCCGTATGTAGGTATTGGTGATTGGAGAAGTTGGTTTTTGAAGAAGGGATTGAGGGATTGATATACTGATTGAAGGTTGGGATTGGCTTTCAGTGGGATGGTCTAGTGAGGGCCTTGACCCTGAAGCCATACCTTCTTGAGTGTGGGACACCACCATCATTGTAGAGAACAATGGGGTGTCAACTCCTTCCGAGTCCAAAGCAGATCTCTTCATATTTGAAAAGACCTTACCCTTGGGGATTTTAGGTACATATACCTCATCAAATTGAGGCATATCCGTCAATTCATTGGTTATAACTGCCTGGACAAATCTTGGGTACATATAAAAACTCTTTTTGTTTCCCAAGTTTGACACAAGGTCATTGAAAATCATTTTAGAAAAATTGTACTTTCTGGCAGTGGCCAAGCAGACCAAAGCATAAGCAATGGTACTACTGAACTCACTCCATCCAGTAGTCTTTCTGGAAATACAGTGCATCAGGGTATGGACAAAGAAACGCCATTGGGGAGAAAATTTGGCTTTTGAGAACTTGAAAACACCCAATGGGCCTCCATACCCCATTCTAGTTAGAGTGGAAAACAGTTCATCATTAGAGATAGATGAGATACCTGAAGCATTGTCTAGACGTAGACTGATGCGAATAACCTCTTCAGAAACTGTCAAGGGTTTGTCACACACCCTTGACTTGATAACTTGCACACCATTTTCAGTAACAATGGTGGCATTGGAGCAAAATTGTTTCTGGTGCTCAATGTAGATGGATGGCGACACTGTAAGAGCATACTCGATATGGCTTGTCTTGAGAAAATCGACTATTTGGTGAAATCCATCAGCCTGCTTTGGCTTTTGAAGCATTGTGATTTCGTTGTGCTCATCAATGAACTCCATGGATGCCATCGAGCTTGAGTGTTCTTGCCTGAAACTTACTAGGTGCTTGAGAGAAAAAGGGTTAGAGAGAAGATGAACAATATTCAAAGAGTTGTTATGAGCTTTTAGGCGGGCAAATAGGGTATTTATACGATTCGGGAAAGAAGCAGTATTAACCACTAGCAGTATTAACTAACTAGCAGTATTAACTGAGAGCAGTATTAACCACTAGCACTATTAACTAACTAGCAGTATTAACTGAGAGTAGTATTAACCACTAGCAGTATTAACTAACTAGCATTATTAACTATACTTACACTGTTGAAGCTTGAGCAAGGTAATAACTTACTGAGAAAGATGATTAGTAACACCAAAAACAACCAAATAACAGGTATACAATCACTTTTTAAATATGAGCTCATTCAGAGTTGATCATGCCTACACTTGTAACCAAGAAAGTGAATCTGCCCACATCAAAAGCTTTAGTGAATAGATCAGCAAACTGGTTGTCAGTATGAACTTTAGCAACTTGAATAAGCTTCTTTTCATTACAGTCTCTAATAAAGTGATACCTGATCTCAATGTGCTTTGTTTTGGAGTGCTTGACTGGATTGTTAACAATGCTTATAACACTGCTATTGTCAATGAAGATTGGAGTGTGAAGAAAGGTTACCCCATAGTCCAAAATTTGATTCTGAATCCATAGAACCCGAGAACAGCAACTTGCAGCAGCAATGTACTCAACTTCTGTTGTTGATAAGGACATTGTGGTTTGCTTCTTACACTGCCAAGATACTAGTCTTGCACCTAAAAGCTGACATCCCCCTGAAGTAGACTTTCTATCCATATTAGCACCTCCCAACTCACTGTCTGAATATGCAATCAAGTCAAAGTTGGATTCATAAGAATATCAAAGACCTAATCTAGGTTGCCCTCTTAAATATCTGAAAATCCTTTTAACTGCTTGAAAATGTGATTGTTTTGGCTTGACTTGGAATCTGGCACAAACACACACTGGAAACATGATATCTGGTCTTGAGGCTGTGAGATACATGAGAGATCCAATCATTGATCTATATAGATGGACATCAACATCCTCCCCCTCAAGATCAGCAGTGATCTGTTTATGAGTCTCCATTGGTGTGTTTGCTGGCTTTGAGTCTGTTAAACCATACTTATCTAGGATGTATTTCACATACTTTGATTGACTTATAAAAATTCCATCTTTCTGCTGTTTCACTTGAAGCCCAAGGAAGAAAGTAAGTTCACCCCTTGAACTCATTTTGAAGCTCTTGTGCATCAACTCTTCAAAGTCTCTACACATCTGATCTTTTGTGGATCCAAAGATGATGTCATCCACATAGATCTGAACAAGTAGGATGTCCTTCTTTCTTCTTTTGATGAAAATGGTTTTGTCAATTATTCCTCTTTCAAACCCATTTTCCAAGAGATAGGTAGACAAAGTATCATACCATGCTCTTGGGGCTTGATGTAGACCATAAAGAGCTTTCTTCAGTTTGTATACTCTGTCAGGATATGATGGATTCTCAAATCTAGGGGGCTGACAGACATATACTTCTTCATCAATTGTTCCATATAGAAAGGCACTCTTCACATCCATTTGATATACCTTGAACTTCATGTATGAAGCATAGGCTAGAAATAGCCTAATTGCCTCTACCCTTGCAACTGGAGCAAAGACTTCTTCATAATCTATGCCTTCTTCCTGAGTGTACCCTTGTGCCACTAGCCTTGCTTTGTTTCTAACTACAATTCCTCTCTCATCCTTTTTGTTTCTGAAAATCCACTTGGTGCCAATAGCTCTATTACCTTTTGGAAGGTCCACCAAGTCCCAAACATCTTGCAACTTAAACTGTAGTAACTCCTCTTGCATGGCTTCTATCCAACTTGAATCTTTCATTGCATCATCGGCCTTCTTAGGCTCAATCTGAGATAGAAAGCAATAGAGTACTGTATGTTGCTGATCCTGCATCTCTTGAAGTCTGCTTTGATTTCTAGTTATTATAGGAGAAGAGATGTCTCCTATTACCAGCTCTGGAGGATGGTTCTTTTGAGTTCTTGTCTGGTGACTAGGTTCTTCATTGATTCCCACTTCTAGATTGGAATCATTTAAGTCAGCTGAGGGGATCTCATCAGCTGCTTCTGGTTCTTCATGCTCTGAATTCTCCTTATCTCTTCTTTCTTCTTCACTCTGAATTGGTTCAGTAACAGTCTCCTTTTCACAGATTTCAACAGGTTCCATTGTAGGTATGGGAAAGATCACAGACTGAGGAATGATGTCTTGTACTTGTACATCCCCTGATCCTCCACTTCCTGAACCTGCATGATCATCACTACTGAAACCCAAAGAGTTAGTTAGTGAATCAATGTCAAACAACCACTGAGGATCTGAACCAATAGGATTTGGTGTGTTCTCATTGCATTTGACATTGTCACTTTCCTCAATTATTCTAGAAGAAGAGTTAAATACTCTGTAGGCCTTACTCTGAGATGAGTAACCAACAAGAAAACCATCATCTGCCTTGCTATCAAACTTTCCTAAGTGAGTTTTGGTATTGAGAATGGTACAAGGACACCCAAAAGGTTTGAAAAATCCAATAAATGGTTTTCTTTTATTTAAAAGCTCATATGGTGTCTTGTTTTTAGGCTTGACCACTAGAACTCTGTTTTGGACATAACAAGCAGTATTAACTGCTTCAGCCCAGAAAGTAATAGGAAGTTTTGAATCAGCTAACATAGATCTAGAAGCTTCAATCAGTGTCCTATTCCTTCTCTCAGCAACATCATTTTGTTGTGGAGTCCTAGGAGTACTGTATTGCCTCTCAATTCCTTTTTCCTCACAAAAGGTGTTTAGGTCATGATTTTTAAATTAAGTACCATTGTCTGACCTAATGACTTTTACCTTTTGATTTGTTTGGTTTTCAATTCTTAGAATAAAGGATTTGATTAGTCCACTTGTCTCATCCTTAGTCTTTAGAAAGTAGACCCAAGTAAATCTAGAGTAATCATCAACAATAACTAAGCAGTATGATTTCTTACCTATACTCATAACATTTGTAGGACCAAACAGATCCATATGCAACAACTGAAGAGAATTAGAGATTGTGTTCAACTTTTTGGACTTATGAGAAGTTTTGTGTTGTTTGCCTTTGAGACAGGCAACACAATGATCATCACATGAAAAGACTTTTAAAGGCAAACCTCTTACAAGGTTGTTTTTAACAAGTTTATTCATTGTTTTAAGATTCACGTGACACATCCTTCTGTGCCAAAATGATGATTCATCCAAAGATGCTTTTGAAACAAGACAGTTTAGGGATGAATCAGTTGAAACATTTTCCATGTCCAAACAATAGACATTATCCTTTCTGGGAGTTCTTAGTAGTATCATCTTTTCATCAACCACCTTGAATCCAGGAGCAAGAATAATGCATTCAGAATCAGTAAATAATATACTATGTTTTTTTGTCACAAACCTGTGATATACTTAACAGGTTGTACCTTAACTGCTCAACATAGAAAACGTCTTCAAAGGTCATTTTACCTTTAGTTACATCACCCTTACCACTGATCTTACCTCCATCTAGAGTATTACCAAAGGCAACATGTCCTCCATCAATTTTCTTGAAATTCTTGAGGCAAGCCATGTTCCCTGTCATGTGCCAAGAGCAACCACTATCAACATGCCAGATGCTCTTTCCTTTGACTTGCTGGTTGCCCTGCACATAAGATAAAACTATTAGTATTGATTGGGAACCCAAGCCAAAGTGGTCTTGGGTCTCCCTTTCTCATCAAAGTATTTACATTCCTTTTTGATGAGATTTTTAAAATCAGAGCACTCATTACTGGAGTACTTTGTCAAGATAATAGGCCTAGCAGCACAAACACTAGAAGCAGTACTAATTTTAGAAGTACCAATAGAGTTAGCAGTATTAACAGGTTTAGCAGTACTAACCTTGTTAGAAGCACTAACAGAGTTAGCAGTATTAACATTTGAAGAAGTACTAACAATGTCAGCAGCACTAACATTGATAGCAGTAGTATTGCTTCTAGCAGCACTAACTTTGTCAGCAACACTATTTGTGGTAGCAGTACTAACAGTTTTAGTGCTTTTGGGAATCCACATCTTGACACTTTCTTTCACAGTCCTTTTTCTTCATGTGGCTTTTAGATTTAACAGGTTTCTTAGCCACATGATTCCTTTCATCCTTCCTATAACCAAAAGGTTTTTGCATAGCTCTTTGAAAATTCATTCTGTGGTTAATAGGATTATAGTAACAGTGCTTGGCAAGATGATTCAATTTGCCACATATGAAACAAGGTTTTGGTCTGATGATTTTACTCAGATCAATTCCTTGTTTCTGAGCCCATTGATTATTCCAATTTCTTTGATTTCCCCTTCTTTTATCATGTTTGAGGGGCTCAGGCTTATTACATGCACACTGTTTGCAAGGAACAGGATTCACAACTGTGGTTTGCTTGTAATGGACCTTCTTAGACTTTCCCTCAGTCTTCTCTATGTCCTTAGATTTTACCCAAATCTTTCCACAACCCTCGTTGGTAATAATGTGATTCTCTAGAGGAATCTCACCACTCACATTGTTCTCCTTACTCTTACCAACTTCTTTCTCAGTCTTGTCCTCAACAACTACTCCATCTAAGGGATCTATCTCAGTGGCTCCCTCAGGCAGGTCCTTCCTATCCTTGGTCTCTAGCAAGTCTGATATATGAGGGATGTAGTTGTTGTTGTATGGTGGTGGTGTGGAATTGTACCCAATTCCTCTTCTCAGTTTGTCATGAAACTGAGTTTGTAGTAAAGAGTCCATTTCTTTAGAAGCATTGGAAAACTTTTCTACATCCAGCTTAACTTTGGCTAGCTCTCCTCTCAACTTTTCATTCTCCCCCTTGGACTTTGTCAGTTGGAGTTCTAGATCATTCTTCTCCCACTTCCAGTAATTGGTATCATATGTGTGTTGAAGTTCATTGGCTTGGAAACCTTTAATTTGTTCCTCAAACCTCTCAACAATTCTCACATAGTCTTTTATATCTTTTTCTAACGTCTTAAGGTCATCACTCATATTCTGGTTGTGATCCCTATACCTTTTAACAGTGTCAATGCAAGTTTGAGAACAGAGATTAGAAAGTACCTCAGTTGGGAGATCAGATACCTCTGCCATGAGAGCTTGATTTTGAATAGCCTCTTCTGCTTGATCACTCCAGTCAAACCCCATTCCTTGTTGAGAAACAAGGGCTTGAGCAGAGTTTCTGTTCTGGTTGAAGCTTCCAGTCTGAGCTTGTTGGTGGTTGTTGTGAGACACTCCACTTCTGCATTCCCTGGCAAAGTGTCCCTTTAGATGACACTTATAGCACTCCACCTTTGACTTTTCAAAGCCTGCTCCATCTTCTCTTCTTTGGGAGAAGTTGTTCCTCCCAGTCCTCTTGATGAACTTCTTCACCCTCATAGACAGCATGGCCATCTGTCATTTAATATCCATCTCTTCAAGATCATCAAGATGAAGTTGTTCCAAGTCATCATTTTTTAAAGAGGAGTTTCCATGGCTGGAAAGAAAAGCTTCAAAAACAGATTCAGTGCCTTTTTCTTGATTTACTCCATTAGCAGCATTAACTGATTCAGGGTTAGCAGTAGAATCAATTGATGCTGATAGGAGTGCAGCATTATGAACATACCCAGTAGGCTTCTTCTTTGCCTCCACCTCAGACTCAAACACTCTCAGATCATTGTACAGATCATCCTGTTCCTTTTCTTCCAATTGTTCATTCTGTCTGAATGAAACAATATACATGGTCCATTCATCTCCAAGGGACCTTAAGAACTTTCTGTTTACATCATCTTGATCAATCTGTACTCCCACAGTAGCTAGTTCACCAATCAGCTTATTAAACCTGTCAAAAGTTTGAGTCATGGACTCATTCTTAGTTGACATAAAGTTTTCATACTGTTGCTTCAATATTGCCTTCTGATTTCTCTTGGTACTTTTGGTACTAGAGAATCTCTTCTCTAGAGCATTCCAAAGCATCTGTGCATCAGTGCAATTGCAGAATTTGTGTTGATAAAATTAATCCAATATTTTCTTCTTCTTCATACTAGAACCGTATATATATATATAGAGAGAGAGAGATAGCTTCGAGTGAGAAACCAAAAATTGATGAAGAAATTGAAGAAGTTAAGCTTGGGTTTGGAAGATTAAGGTTATATTGATCAAGGTAACTCTCTATTTCACTTTAATGTTTGTTTTGGTGGGTTCAATATATGTTAAAGTGTATGCATTTGGTGTTTAGGGGTTGATTAGAATCAATAAAGAGTTGAAGATATCAAAGCCAAAGCATTTTGAGGTAATAATCTTCAAAAGATGTTCAACTATGTTGAAAACTATGAGTTTTAACTTTTAAGATGTATAATTGGTGATGCATGTATTTGGTATTGTTAAGTTGTGGTTAGAAGACTCTAAGAAGATCGTGGATTAAGGAATTAAATCATTAAAAACGTAATTGAGCTTCAAAGTAAGGTTGCACATCAAGTGTTTGATAAAATGTTTGTGAGACTTTTGAAATTTTAGAGTTGCTGTCCTGTTACAAAAACATTTCGTATAAAATCAATCGTTGGTCCAAATGAGGTGTACGATATACCGTTGGAAACCTTAGAATGTCCTTAACAATTGTTATGAAGAGTGAAAGTCCTAATTTTGAGTCTAAATGTGTCAAAACACTGAGTTTATGAATCAGCTCACAGTGTGACAAAAACCTACGTACTGTTTTTGTAAAGACTGTATCTACCTGCTCGTAGCTTCGAATTGCACAAATCCAGTTGCTATAGAATCCTAAGATATCAAGGTACAATTTTCATTTTGATGATAATGTCCATTTTGGATTTTAAATGGTAGGAATATATCAAAACTTATGGCATATAGAAGCTGTCAATTTCTGTTTTTATTTTAAGTCAAATTTGAGATTTTTGGGAAAATATTGTCTAAGATCCTAATGATTGTGTTGAGCATTAGTTGAGTGTTTTATTAAATGATTGTAGGTAGTCGGAAGTAAGAAAAGGGATAACTAAGGATTGATTGAAGATTGGTAAACATTGTAATTAGTGGTTGTGGTAATTGAGTTGAGATCTTCCACCAACTCCTAAGGTGAGTGCATTGAATCTTGAAAACTTGGATATTCAAAAAAATGCTCTTTTATATGAAAATAATAGTCATCAAATGTTTGTTGATTGTGTATCAATACTTTAAATTCAGTTGTGATTATTGGGTTATTATTTGCATTAGTTGATATTACATGATATGTAAATGGTTGTTTTACATATTGAGAAACATGTACTTGCTATATGTGCATTATAGTATTAGTCCGGACTATAGTTGACAGTTGGTTGCTTTCAGTAACCTTCAGGGCTCTTTGGTCCATGAGTATTGCACCATACTCTATAAGTGACCTTAGGGTAACAGGAAATTCGGATGCCATGTGGGAGGTGCAATTCCCATAAGATGGAGGCGTTCCAAGTTGGAATTTCCTAACTTAAAGTGTGTGGCGGTGTTAAGGTAATTCATTAGAACTCTATATGGACCGACTAGCTATCGGGAAATATGAGAATTGGGTGAATTAACTTTATATCTTATTAATCATGGTTCTATGTGTTGTTTGTATAAGTTGATTTTGTATGAATTGATGGCTATGCTTTTAAGTATGCTTTGATTAGAACACCTTGCATTCACTTAACCATTTTGGTTAACAAATGTTTTCTACCCGTTGCTTATCCACAGGTGATCAATAGTTGTTGATAATGTTGATGAAGGCTTGTGGGAAACTTAGCAAGATCATGGGTTTTGAAGGACACTATCTTTTGTATATGTTGACTTGTTGAATCATGGTCTTGGTATATAATTGTAACACCAAACTTGTTAAACACTTTTATATGATCAAGTTAGGCAACTTGATCTTATATTAACTAACGTGTTTTGTAAAATTTCTACAAACTCTAGCTTAAAACAAAGACTTCCATTTTGGTGGTTTATTACAAAGCATAAGTTTTGAAAATTTTTAAAATTGTCCACAATTCTACCAGACAATGTGTTACAAGTTGGTATCAGAGCCTGGGTTTAAGGGATCTGAGCACACTTTGGGGTGCTTGGACTTAAACCAGGTGACCTTGATATGTGTCCTTCAGGCATGATCCTTCGGGTGGGTGACATAATTTGCTTAATTATGTGTTTTATCTGTTTAATTATTAGATATAGCAATTCACTTTAGTTGCTAACTATATTATGACAATTTGAATATTTAACTTTATCACTTGGACTAACTGTAAGTTTGTAACCGATAGAATGGTGGAGGAAGGAGAAAACTCTAATGTTGAGGATGTGAATGTCCGAGTCCGTCGGTTAGAAAACGAGCTTCTAAGGACCCGAGAAGAAATGAGAAGGCGGGAAGATGAAGCAAGAGGAAATCTACCAAGGAAGGAGTGTATTTTTAAATCCTTCCTCAGTTGCAAACCATCTTACTTTGAGGGATCCAACAACCCTACGGATGTCTTAAACTGGATAAGAGAGGTGGAACAAGCTTTTCGTGCCTGTTAATGCGGTAATGAACTGAAAGTCAATTATGCCACCATGTTACTCCGAGGAAAGGCTGGTCATTGGTGGGACACCGTTTGTGTCACCACCCCGCAAGCAACAATAGACAAGTTATCATGGGAGGAATTTGTTGGCAAATTAAAGAAGGAGTATTGTTCCAAAGGTGACTTGAATCGGATTGAACGGGAATTCCTTACAATGAAAAAGGGTGATTCAAGAATTGAAGATCATGCAGATAAGTTCGTGGAGAGACTTTAGTTTTTACCAAAGTGGGCTAATGATGATGAAACACCAGTTAATCGTTTCACTGAGACACTCCCTTGTGAGTATCAACTCGTTGTGGGACAAGCTCCAAATCTTGGTGATGCTATTCAGATAGCAAAAAGAGTGCAAGAGATAGATGATTTGAAGAAAGTGGAGTTAAAGCTCATTGGTGAAAAGTGCAAGGGAGAGAGTTCAGGTGGGTCTTCCAACAAAAAGAAATTAAATCAGGGTAAGAAAGGGAACCAAGGCAAAGGTGGTGATTGGTGCAGGTCTTGTAGATTGGTTCATTCAGGTGAATGCTCATCAAAAACCCGATCTTGTCATCGATGTGGTATTAAAGGACATACGGTGGAGGATTCTCGTTTCAAGGAAGATATTTGTTTCACTTGCAAGAAACCTGGCCATAAGAACGCAAGTTACCCGAATAAGAAAGGTGGGAATAATGCTAGCGGGTCATCCACAAAGGAAAAGACCCCACCAAAGGCTAAAGGTCGTTTATTCCAAATATCAGCGGAGGAGGATAAAGAAGCAGATGATGTTGTGACGAGTATATTTCTTGTTAACTCTATTCCTGCACGTGTTCTTTTTGATACGGGTGCAAATCGATCTTATGTGTCTTCTCAATTATGTGCAAAGTTTTCTATGAGTCCTTCCAAGTTGAATAAGCCTATAGAAACTGAAATAGCTAATGGGAAGATTCTTCTAGTTCATGATGAGTATTCAAATTCTTCCATAGAGATTGAGGATATTGTCTTCCCTATTCGGTTATTGCCTTTTGCTGTGGCCGAGTTCGATATAGTTGTGGGCATGGATTGGCTAAGTGCTAATCGTTCCGAAATCATTTGTTTCTCAAACTTAGTGAAAATTCCAACTTGTTCCGGTTCCTATGTTTTTGCCCGTGGTGAACGGTCCAAGTCACATCTAGGATTGATTTCTATGATGAAAGCACGCAAGTGCATTTCCAAAGGATGTAATGCCTATCTAGCTTATGCTATTCTTGCCAAAAAGAAGATGGGTGATTTGAAAGATATTAAGGTGGTTTGTGATTACTCGGATGTATTTCCTGATGAATTACCGGGTTTGCCACCTGGTCGTGAAGTCGAATTTAAGATTGATTTATTACCCGGTGCTACTCCCATTGCTAAAGCTCCTTATCATTTGGCACCATCCGAAATTCGTGAGATGCTTACTCAAATCCAAGAACTTCTTGATAAAGGGTTAGTTAGACCGACCTCCTCACCTTGGGGTGCTCTGGTTCTATTTGTGAAAAAGAAAGATGACTCACTCCGTATGTGTATTGATTATCGTGAGCTTAACAAACGAACCATCAAAAACAAGTATCCTTTACCCCGGATTGATGATCTTTTTGATCAATTGCAAGGTGCTTGTTTCTTCTCTAAAATTGATCTTCGCTCGGGATATCATCAGTTAAAAGTGAAAGAGGAAGATATTCCAAAGACCGCTTTTAGAACACGGTATGGGAATTACGAGTTCTTAGTGATGCCTTTTGGTCTAACCAATGCTCCAGCGGCTTTTATGGACCTTATGAACTGTGTATGTCGACCTTTTCTTGATAAATTTGTCATCGTGTTTATTGATGACATTCTCATTTATTCTAAAACCGAGACCGAGCATGAGCAACACCTCCGTGAAGTCTTAGGCACCTTGCGACATCAAAAGCTTTACGCCAAATTCTCTAAATGTGAATTTTGGCTTCGGGAGGTACATTTTCTCGGTCATGTAATTTGTCAAGATGGAGTGAAATTAAATCCTTCTAAGATTGATGCCATTATGAAGTGGGAATCCCCGAAGAATCCCACCGAAATCAAAAGCTTCCTAGGACTTGCGAGTTATTACCGTCGATTCATTCAAGGTTTTTCTATGTTAGCCGAGCCTTTGACCAAGTTGAACCGTAAGGGAGTTGAATTTCTTTGGTCTGACAAACAAGAGGAAGCTTTCCAAAAGTTGAAATCCTTTTTATGTCAAGCTCCAGTTTTATCTTTGCCTGATGGAGTGGACGACTTCATAGTCTATAGTGATGCCTCAATATCTGGGTTGGGATGTGTACTAATGCAGCGTGGTAAAGTTATTGCTTATGCATCACGCCAATTAAAACCTCACGAAAAGAACTATCCCACTCATGATTTGGAACTAGCCGCCATTGTCTTTGCTCTTAAATTATGGAGGCACTACTTGTATGGCACCAAATGTGTGGTTTTCACAGACCACAAAAGCCTACAATATGTGTACGATCAAAAGGACCTCAATATGAGGCAAAGGCATTGGATGGAATTGATTAAAGACTATGATTGTGAAATAAAGTATCATCCCGACAAGGCTAATGTAGTGGCCGATGCCTTAAGTCGTAAAGAAAGGTCTTTACCTTCACGTGCAAAGTTGTTTAGGCTTGAGGCGGTGCCGGATTGGATTGAAAGCCTTAAAAAGGCCCAATATGATGCTTTGATGGAGGAAAATCTTAAGGACGAGTTTATGAAGAGGAACAAAGAATTACTTGTTGAGGATAACCGAGGCCTCAAAACTTTTCAGGGTCGTATCTGGGTGCCTAAACTCGGTAATTTCCGACAAACTCTTATAGAAGAAGCTCATAATTCAAAGTTCTCGGTACATCCCGGTTGTACCAAAATGTATCACGACATGAAATCCCATTATTGGTGGCCCGTCATGAAACTTGACATAGCCAACTTTGTAGCTAAATGCTTAATTTGTGCTCAAGTTAAGGCGAAATACCAAAGGCTTTATGGGAGTTTGCAATCTTTAGAAATCCCGGAGTGGAAGTGGGATCACATTACAATGGATTTCGTCACCAAACTTCCAAGAACTTCAAGAGGCCATGATATGATATGGGTAATCGTCGATCGGCTCACTAAAAGTGCTCATTTCCTAGCTACCCGTGAGACTGCACCCATGGAGAAATTGGCCAAACTTTATATTGATGAAATAATTTCAAGGCATGGGGTACCGGTTTCCATTGTTTCTGATCGTGATACGCGTTTTGTGTCTAACTTTTGGAAGAGCCTACAAAGAGAGTTGGGTACAAGAGTGAACTTGAGTATGGCGTACCACCCTCAAACCGATGGCCAAAGCGAGCGTACAATCCAAACTTTAGAAGACATGTTGAGGGCGTGTGTCTTAGAGTATGGCGGATCTTGGGATTCGTACCTACCATTGGTGGAATTCACGTACAATAACTCTTATCATGCAAGTATTGGAATGCCACCTTATGAGGCTTTATACGGGCGGCGTTGTCGTACACCTGCTTGTTGGCTCGAACCCGGTGAAAAGCAATTCACGGGACCCGAAATTCTTCAATTTACCGCCAACAAAGTAAATATAGCAAGGGAAAAGTTGAAAATTGCTCGTGAGCGCCAAAAGAAATATGCCGACAAAAAGCGTAGACTCGCAAATTTCGAGGTTGGAGACTTTGTCATGTTAAAAGTCTCACCTTGGAAAGGCATAATTCGATTCGGTAAACGCGGGAAGCTAAGTCCTCGTTTCATCGGTCCTATCAAAATCATCAAGAAGATTAATGATCAAGCTGTTGTTCTCGATTTGCCACCGGGATTAGATGGCATACATAGCACATTTCATGTTTGTCATTTGAGAAAATGTCAAGTAGAAGAGACTCAAGTGATTCCAAGAAGACTTGAAAGTTGACTCGAGAAAGCGTATGGTGGAAGAACCCATAGCAATATTGGAAAGGAAAACCAAGAAGCTACGTAACCGAATAATTGGGTTAGTAAAGGTAGAATGGAAGCATCATCTTGGTTCAAATGAAACTTGGGAGACCGAAAGT
This sequence comes from Arctium minus, assembly GCA_954870635.1. Taxonomy (NCBI): domain Eukaryota; kingdom Viridiplantae; phylum Streptophyta; class Magnoliopsida; order Asterales; family Asteraceae; genus Arctium; species Arctium minus. Next base: position 111,432,792 of record OX941080.1, on the reverse strand, counting down.
GTTAGACAGTAATTGTATTCAAGATTAAATGAGGGTCATTGTTGTAATTAGTGTTTGTGTGTGAGTTGTAATGAGCTTTGCTTGGTCATGTTGACCTATATATATATAAGCAAGTCCTTGTATTATTTCTAAGAGACTTGTAGAGAAGCAAGAGAGTTAGTGTGTGAAAGTGAAGGTGTAATATTGGTGGTAGTTGAGAGAAACACATAGTTGCACACATTGAGTACACACACAAACACATTCTATCTTGAAAGGTTAATCACTTTTAGATCTATGGCTTGATGTAATTCTTGTGATTAATAAAAAAAGTGTTTGTGATAATCTGTATGTGTTTAAAGCTAGTAAATCTTGGGCCACAGAAAGTGATATGAAAGAGCGTTATCCCCATTTGTTTAGATAAGTGTGATTCCGAGGACAGAATCTTTTTAGGGGGAGAGATTTGTAACACTCTCAATTTGATTTTAGTATAAATATGTATAAATTGTGGTTTTATGCCTTTTTATATAATATGTTTAACTATAAAGGTTTAATTTTAAGAATTATTAAGTTAATTCAAGTTGTTGTGTTATAATAAGTGTTATATTATGCATGCACAAGGTACAAGTCTTTTAAAGCATATTCTAGTTGGATATATGTTTATATTCTATGTAATATTCGTAATTTAAGAACCAAAGCTTTCATGAATTGTACCTTTAATTGGAAAGTTGTATCTAGCATTGTAGGGAATAAAGATTTAAAGAAAAGAATTATAAGGTTTAAAATGTAATGCATTTGAAACTAGAAGGACTAAGTAGTAGTTATCCTATATTTATATATTTTAGACCTAAATTAAAATTAATCCAATATTTTCTTCTTCTTCATACTAGAACCGTATATATATATATATAGAGAGAGAGATAGCTTCGAGTGAGAAACCAAAAATTGATGAAGAAATTGAAGAAGTTAAGCTTGGGTTTGGAAGATTAAGGTTATATTGATCAAGGTAACTCTCTATTTCACTTTAATGTTTGTTTTGGTGGGTTCAATATATATTAAAGTGTATGCATTTGGTGTTTAGGGGTTGATTAGAATCAATAAAGAGTTGAAGATATCAAAGCCAAAGCATTTTGAGGTAATAATCTTCAAAAGATGTTCAACTATGTTGAAAACTATGAGTTTTAACTTTTAAGATGTATAATTGGTGATGCATGTATTTGGTATTGTTAAGTTGTGGTTAGAAGACTCTAAGAAGATCGTGGATTAAGGAATTAAATCATTAAAAACGTAATTGAGCTTCAAAGTAAGGTTGCACATCAAGTGTTTGATAAAATGTTTGTGAGACTTTTGAAATTTTAGAGTTGCTGTCCTGTTACAAAAACAATTCGTATAAAATCAATAGTTGGTCCAAATGAGGTGTACGATATACCGTTGGAAACCTTAGAATGTCCTTAACAATTGTTATGAAGAGTGAAAGTCCTAATTTTGAGTCTAAATGTGTCAAAACACTGAGTTTATGAATCAGCTCACAGTGTGACAAAAACCTACGCACTGTTTTTGTAAATACTGTATCTTCCTGCTCGTAGCTCCGAATTGCACAAATCTAGTTGATATAGAATCCTAAGATATCAAGGTACAATTTTCATTTTGATGATAGTGTCCATTTTGGCTTCTAAATGGGAGGAATATATCAAAACTTATGGCATATAGAAGCTGTCAATTTCTGTTTTTTTAAGTCAAATTTGAGATTTTTGGGAAAATATTGTCTAAGATCCTAATGATTGTGTTGAGCATTAGTTGAGTGTTTTATTAAATGATTGTAGGTAGTCGGAAGTAAGAAAAGGGATAACTAAGGATTGATTGAAGATTGGTAAACATTGTAATTAGTGGTTGTGGTAATTGAGTTGAGATCTTCCACCAACTCCTAAGGTGAGTGCATTGAATCTTGAAAACTTGGATATTCAACAAAATGCTATTTTATATGAAAATAATAGTCATCAAATGTTTGTTGATTGTGTATCAATACTTTAAATTCAGTTGTGATTATTGGGTTATTATTTGCATTAGTTGATATTACATGATATGTAAATGGTTGTTTTACATATTGAGAAACATGTACTTGCTATATGTGCATTATAGTATTAGTCCGGACTATAGTTGACAGTTGGTTGCTTTCAGTAACCTTCAGGACGCTTTGGTCCATGAGTATTGCACCATACTCTATAAGTGACCTTACGGTAACAGGAAATTTGGATGCCATGTGGGAGGTGCAATTCCCATAAGATGGAGGCGTTCCAAGTTGGAATTTCCTAACTTAAAGTGTGTGGCGGTGTTAAGGTAATTCATTAGAATTCTATATGGACCGACTAGCTATAGGGAAATATGAGAATTGGGTGAATTAACTTTACATCTTATTAATCATGGTTGTATGTGTTGTTTGTATAAGTTGATTTTGTATGAATTGATGGCTATGCTTTTAAGTATGCTTTGATTAGAACACCTTGCATTCACTTAACCATTTTGGTTAACAAATGTTTTCTACCCGTTGTTTATCCACAGGTGATCAATAGTTGTTGATAATGTTGATGAAGGCTTGTGGGAAACTTAGCAAGATCATGGGTTTTGAAGGACACTATCTTTTGTATATGTTGACTTGTTGAATCATGGTCTTGGTATATAATTGTAACACCAAACTTGTTAAACACTTTTATATGATCAAGTTGGGCAACTTGATCTTATATTAACTAATGTGTTTTGTAAAATTTCTACAAACTCTAGCTTAAAACAAAGACTTCCATTTTGGTGGTTTATTACAAAGCATAAGTTTTGAAATTTTTTAAAATTGTCCAGAATTCTACTAGACAGGGTGTTACACTCCCCTTTTCAAGAACATTCTCTCTCTTTAAGTTTCTGACAAAGAATTTTGCTTTGAAAGTCAATCTCCTCCTTTGAGTGAATCTGCTCAAAATCAATCTTTCTTTCCTTTGAACTGTTTTCAGACCTTCTGTAATCTCTTCCAAAGTCTGTGAATATGGTTATCAAGAGCTATAACAATCTCCCCCAAGGTAATAAAACCTCTCTCAGACCTCAGAAAAGAAATTGTCTTCAGATTTAGCTCACATTTCTTCAGAAATTCATCTTCAAAGAAAATTTCAACAAATTTCAGCAAACTTTCTGAATTCTTTGAACTTTTCATAATATTCGAACCATTCTCCCCATAACTCTGATAATAAATCTTTCAGGACTTTCACCATCTGGACTTTAGTCACCATTTCTTGAAATAACTTCTCCCGTAACTGTTACAAGTTTTTCTTCAAACAACATTTCTTGAAATTATTTCTTGACTTTCTCCAAAACTGTTACATTTCTTGATCATATCTCCCCCTTTTTGATGATGTAGAGCAGAGAAATCATCAAAACTTCTTTAAGAAATGTAATGAATCTTTTTTGACCATTGATCTTTGCCACTGAGCCACTGAACATCCGCCAATCATAAAATATGCATCTGAATCTTTTCAAATTCAAACAAATAAGAATGTAACCTTGAACCATAAATGAATCAGTTAGAGTGCCTGTAAGCAACACGAAGATACTTAGTACAACGAATGTACTATACAAGGAGTTTTATTGATGTTCACTCCCCAGGTCTTCCATTCAATCATCAAATAACACAAGATTATTCTATGAACGTTCTGACAGAAAAACAAATTTTCTGTGTGTTTGTGCTTGTGTATGAAAGAATTAAGCATATGATTCCTTTTAATAGGCTCAAAATGTGTAAACCATTGAGACAACAACAATAATACACGGACTCAATTGTACATGATCGAAGTGCGAATGTGGGGCAACCTTCCTTCTTTTTCAATATCTACATCTTCCAAATGAGGATAAGATAGATTATGTGCTGCGTCCCTAATAAAATTTAAACATCTCTTTGTTGAGAAAGAAATGAGTAGATGATGGGGTTAAAACAAGAGTTGGCATGGGCTAGTTGTCTGTTTCAATGATGTCCACGAAAGAATTGTGAAACAACAATAATGTGGTTGCTCGACTCAGAAAGTGGTTGGTACAGAGTTCTGATATTCTTCGAACTTTGTTCTCACACCCTCTTTCTTTTTATCATTTAAGCTAACTTCTAACCAAACTCTCTTTTCATTTTTACCTCAGCACACACCCACACTCAGATGTTGACCCTTCGCCTCTCGATCACTCAAGGATAACTTCATGGGTAGGAAACAGTGGTTAACGTGAATCCATAGAAGTTCAGTAAAGCTCACACAATGATCCCATGTAATTGTCCTAAAAGCATTATGTTGCTCAGTTGTTTAACTTTAACAGTTAAAGCACATTATGAAATACATGTCAGATATATGTATGCTCAGTAAGATAATGATGAAGATTTGAGCCTTTTAATCATGAAATATTCTCTCAAAACAAAGAAATTGAATGAATGAAGTGAAATCAATAGATGTGTTTTGAGAATCGGACAATGTATGAAAGATCAAATATGAATGATTTATCATTAAAATCTTAGGTCATGAAAAATTGGATGTTGTCTATATTAATCAAATAGACGTTCTTGAAAGAAACGTTTTGAATGAAATAACACTCAAATATGAATGAAGTTCAAACGGGGTGTCTTACCATCGAAAATTTGTTACAAATTTGAGACATGGTAAGAACATAGTCAATAGAAGTACTAAACCGGTGTGTGTGAATACTTGACAATATATGGAAAATATAATACACAAGTATATATCTTTGGAAACTCACGGTTAGTTTAACAATGAAGTTCATAAAGTGAAAACATTTAAAATCACATTTCTAAATTCATGAAAACATTTTGAGAATAAGAAGTGGTTTGAACAATAAGAAACATGTTTTCCATGTTTGAAAGTTGTCCTTCTTTCAAACATAATGAGATTAAGAGTAGAATAATCCTTACACTCAGTTTTAATCTCATGAGAGTTTTAATCTCATGAAGTCAGCTCTAAAGTCATGATTGATATGATCATGTAAGCTCCCCCTCAAATTCTGCATTTAGTCAAAAAGTCGTCAAAGTACAAAGTCTTATTCACAAACTTTATTGAAAACGAAAAACATGAAAGCAATAAAACTTTTTAAGAACGAGTTCTGATAAGATGTAATCAGAAGTCAATGTCCTTACTCCCCCTGAGCATATGTAACACAAGATATGTCAGTGAAAAATATATGCAACAAGATTTATAACTCCCCCTAGAATGTAGATCAAATAAGCTTTATCTAACTTCCCCTGAAAAAAAGAACAGAACCTTTCAGTGCATATATCGTTCAGATTAAAAATAAAGAAATGAAGAAAAATGACCAAAATAAACTGTACTAGGTAACTACAGATGATGTCTTGAGGTTTAACATACCAAGTTTGGAAATGAAAAAATTAAATCTCTTTCGTCTAACGGCTTGGTAAATAAATCTACAAGTTGATAATCTGTGTTTACAAAGTAAAGTTCAATTGTATCTTTTTCGACATTATCTTTGATAAAATGATATCTCACATCAATATGTTTAGTCTTTGTGTGTTGAACAAGATTAACTGATATTGCAATGACGCTATTCGAATCACAATATATAGGAATTTTGTTGAACTTGAAACCATAGTCTCGAAGCTGTGTTCTCATCCACAACACTTGAGAGCAACAACTGGCAGAAGCTACATAGTTTGCTTCAGCAGTCGAAGTGGAAACACATAGTTGTTTCTTTGATGCCCAGCTTACGAGTTTGTCTCCAAGAAATTGAATGTGACCCGACGTGCTTTTCCTGTCTAGCATACAACCTGCATGATCTGCATCTGAATACGCTGTTAGCTCAAAACCTGTATCTTTAGGATACCATAAACCAAGATCTGCAGTTCCCTTCACATATCTATAAATACGCTTTACAACCAACATATTAGATTCTTTAGGCGAAGCTTGATATCTAGCACATAAGCATGTAGAGAACATAATATCTGGCCGACTAGCCATCAAGTACATTAAAGACCAATCATTCCTCTATAGGTTCTAACATCAACAGCTTTTCCCGAGAGATCAACTCCGATTTTAGTTCCTGGTGCCATCGGGGTTGAAATTGGAGTAAAATTTGACATATTAAATTTCTTTAAAATGTCAGTAATATACTTCGCTTGATTTATAAAAATCCCCGTGGAAAATTGTCTAACTTGTAATCCGAGAAAGAAGTTCATCTCTCCCATCATACTCATTTGAAAACGTGACCATGAGGCTAGAAAAATTCTTACAGTACTTTGGATTAGTTAAACCAAATATGATATCGTCCACATATATTTGAATTAAAATGATATCAACTTTTTCCTTTTTGATGAATAAAGTGGTGTCGATTTTATCTTTTGAAAACCCAGACTTGACAAGGAATTTGGATAAAACATCATAGCAGGCTCGATGGGATTGTTTGAGTCCGTAAAGTGCTTTGTCTAGAATATAGACATGATTAGGGTTGTCAGCACTTACGAATCCTTCAGGTTGAGAAACCTACACCTATTCTTTTAACAATCCATTCAGAAAGGCTGTCTTGACATCAATCTGATATACCATAAAGTTTTTATGTGCAGCGTAGGCTAGGCTAGGAACATCCTAATGGCCTTAATACGCGCAACTGGTGCATACGTCTCATCATAATCAATGCCATCCTCTTGTCTGTATCCCTTGGCTACAAGTCTTGCTTTGTTTCTAATGACAACACCATCTTCATCTTTCTTGTCTTTGAATACCCACTTGGTGCCAATAATAGTCTTTCCTACAGATCGGGGCACCAATCGCCAGACTTTAAGCGCTTCAAATTGGTTGAGCTCTTCTTGCATTGCTGTAACCCAATCTGGATCATAAAGAGCTTTTGCAAGTTTTGTTGGCTCTATTTTGCTCAGAAATGAATCAAACAAACATTCATTTGCTGTTGTAGACCTAGTTTGCACCGGATTTAATGGATCTCCAATAATTTGATGAATCGGGTGCTCTTTGGTCCACTTGTAGACATGAGGAAGTGGATTAGATATAGATTGATCATGTTGAATATCTAGATATCCAATTTCTTCTTCTTGTTCAGTATGGGATTCAGTTGAAGAAATCGGTGTAGAAGTTTCAGTGGATTGGACATTTGATGTTTGTTGAGTAGGCATTACCGTACAACCAACTAATTGTGTAACTTCTGGCTCGGCAGTTTCATTAGCAACTTCAAATGAGTGAGTAGATGTTTGAATTTGAGTTTCTTTTTGAATCGGGGGATCAGATTCAGTTGAGACATCTGAAGTGATTGGATGATGACTACTCGAATTTTCAGATCTGTCAATCACAACAGGTTTAGTCAATTTAGAACCAAGAAACTCATTATAGAAAAATTCAAACAATTAGTCTAATTCTGTTAAACGAGATGTAGACGTTGATGCTTTGTCATAATTAGAATCTTTAACCGCAGGTTCTGGACTGATTTGTCCAAAAGCTAAAACTCCTGTTATAACGGGTTCTGAACTGCTTTGATCAGAAGCCATGTCTTCATCAAATGTAACATTGACGCTTTCCACCACAATCTTCGACTTCTTTAAATAAACTCTGTATGCTGCAGATGTCTGAGAATAACCAATGAAAATGCCTTCATCAGCCTTAGGACTAAACTTGTTGTTCTCCTTATCATTCAGCACAAAACACTTGCATCCAAAAATGTGAAAATGTTTAATGCTAGGTATTCTATTATTAATCAAAGCATATGGTTTTTTACCAAACCGACGGTGAATGATTGATCTGTATTGCGTATAACATGCAGTTGAGACAACTTCGGCCCACAAAAATAAAGGTAGATCGGACTGGCTCAACATTGTTCGTGTACCCTCGACAAGAGTCCGATTTCTTCGTTCAACTACCCCATTTTGTTCCGGAGTTCTGGCAGCAGAAAACTGATGAGTTATTGTTGGATCATAAATTGTATTCAAGATTAAAGTTAAAGTTAAGGGTTTAAACTGCAATTGTGCTAAAGTTAATTAGAGGGTTTAAATTGTAATAAGCTAATAGTTATTAGCTATTGGGCCCAAGCCCATTAGAAAGCCTGTTATGATTAAAGCCCATATGGCCTGGGTATTTAAAGTTATGTTTTGTTTAGTTTTAGGGTTAGAAACCTTTCATACTTTCATAATTATTGTTTAGAGAGAGGTTGCTGTAATCCAAGGGTATCAAGAACACTCAAGGTTTAACAGTTTATACAAGGGATTGGTATGTTACTCTGATTTATATATCTCTTGATTATTATTGTGTTGCTTGATTACTTGATTGATTATTTACCAACTAGATTAAAATCTGGGATAACAATTGGTATCAGAGCCTAAAGAATCTATTTTTTTTGTGATATTACTGTTCATCGAAAAAGTACTGTTCATCGAAATATTACTGTTCATCGAAAAAGTACTGTTCATTGAAATATTACTGTTCATCGAAAAAGTTACTATTCATGCAAGTACTGTTCATCCGACTTCATGAATCCGTGTTTATCGATCTGTATGATCTTATCGCTTTCTGTAAATTTTCTTCTGAAAAAGGTTTTTCCGGTCGATTAGTGGTTGATTATATGTGTTTTATCCGATCGAAGGATCGAAGCTTCTGTGGTTTTTGATCGCATCTGGTATTAATTGTTGGTTTAATTGTGTTCTTCGGTCGATTAAAGTTTCTGGGTTTGGTTTCGGTCGAATCCCAGAAACTCATCGTGTTCTTCGGTCATTCATCGTGTTTATCGATATTATTGTTTGACCGATACCTATTCGACCTGAGCCTTCGACCGGGTAGTTGTGATCTACGGTCTTACACATTCGACCGAATAGTTGTGATCTCCGGTCTTACACCTTCGACCGAATAGTTGTGATCTCCGGTCTTACACCTTCGACCGAATAGTTGTGATCTCCGGTCTTACACCTTCGACCGAATAGTTGTGATCTCCGGTCATTCCTTCGACCGGACCTTAGTATTCCCCGGTCTTTCCTTCGACCGGGAAGGTGCATCGACCGGACCTTAGTGGTTTCCGGTCTAGTATTCGACCGATACTTTGTTACTTCGGTCTTCGCCTTTCGACCGGATACCTTGTTACTCCGGTCTTGCCATTCGACTGGATACTCGTATTCCCGGTCTTGCCATTCGACCGGGTATTTGCCATTCGACCGGGACCCCCGTGCTAAGTCTGCGAAGGGGGACAAAGTTCTGTTCGAGATCAACATTTTCTTTTTCTTCAGTATTATTGTTTGTGGTTTATACTGATTAAAAGGACTGCATTTAATTATTTTTGGAAATTTATTTTTCTGAAAATTTTTTAGTGTGATTTTATTTTGATTCTAACGATCTCATCTAGTTGGGTATTTTGGTACATATTAGCTTGATTTCTAACCTTACAGCTAGGATGTCGTATCAGCTAAATATGTCTGCAGGTTACAGCCTTGATTTTAACAACATGACTCTATCTGAAGTAAGAGAAAAGGCTAAACAACTTGCTGGACGGTTATCAACATCATCTCGCATGATTGATGAGTATGACAAAGAAGAAAAAATGCTCAAAGCTGAAAACAAGGATTTACAGATTCAGAACTCATCTCTTCTTATTCAGATCAATGCTTTAAAAGAAAATTTAAAAGATTCTGATTCCTTAATTGACTTTGCAGGAATAATTGAGTCTAAAGAAAAAGAGATATTTGACCTTCAAGCAAAGCTGAAAAGATCTGAATCTAGCTCAACATGGTCAAAGAAGGAACTAATGCAAAAAGAGCTAGATCAATTGAGAAGAAGAGCAAACATTGCGAGTGAGACATCTGAAGGACTTAGAACGATAAATTCTCAACTATGTGCGGACAGAGATAAGTTTAAAGATAAAGTTCTCAGTCTTGAGGTTGAGATCGATAAGCTAAAAGAAAAGGCAACCCAAGACAGAGACAATTCAAAAGCTCAAGATGAATTGTTAAAGATTGAGAAAGAGAGAAAAGAATTTGCCAAGAAATTCTCTGACTTCTCCAGAAAAGCCTTTGAAGAGAAGAAAGCATTAGAACTTAGATGTGTTAAACTTTCTCAACAAGTTTCAGACTTTGAGAAGGTTATCATTATTGAAAGAGAAAAGGCTGAGAATGAGAAGAAGAAAGATGAGCTGAAGAAAGCAAATACAGACTTTTTGGAAGAAAAGAAGATATTCGAGACGGAGATAGCCAAGCTGATAGGAAAACTAGCTGAATTGTCAACAAACATCATGAAGGAGAAGAATGCAAAATCTGAGTTGCATAAGAAGTTCGATCTGATTGAAAAGGAAAGAAACAGTTTGTCTTCAAAGATAAAGGAACTTGAAGAGATCGTGTTCAAGGTGAAGCTGACTGAGCACAAGACGCCAGAGTCAATAGCTCAATCACCAAGAGATGATCTAGCTGATTCAGATAGTTCATTAAAAACAGCTTCAAGTTCACATTTTTCAAATGTTTTCTATAATCCTTTCTATGATTTAGATGATTGTCTTACTTCTAAATCTACTAATCAGATTCATCCTTCTAACCTTTTCTATGACAAAAATGTTGATGGTTCAGGTAACTTCAAGAAGACTAAGTCTCATAAGAAAAGCTTCTGGAGAAGGCATGATGAGAAAGAAAGAGGAAACTGGATCTGGAGAGTTAAAGGATCCTCGGAGGAGAAGAAGAAAGAAGAATCATTTGTGCATACATCACATGCTAAAAGGAACTATGCTACAAAAGGTAAAACTTTTGGCATACCTGATCTGGTTTACACTATGAATCAATTGATCAGGTTAACACAAAAGAAAATTAGTTGTTCCTGCTGTGGCTCAAATGATTTTGTAAGAAAAGAATACGTTAATAACTGGTATGGTTCTTACTTCATATCTCCCACTAGAACTGCACCTAACCCGTTAGGACCCAAATACCAGTGGGTACCAAAAGCTAAATCTGTGTTGCAGGCACCCAATGTTTAAGGGGGAGAAAGAACAAAGGCTTCTAAGTAAATCAGCTTAGAACCCGTACCTCAACGGAATATGGCTTCTAATCACATTGGATTAGAACCCGCACTTCAGTGCTCTATCTATTTTTTATATGCTTTATTTCCTTATTTATTGTTAAAAAAAAAAAAGGTTAACGGAGAATATCTGTGATATTAACAGATTTTTGGATCCTTAAAAGATTATCTGACCGTGTGTTCTTAAATATAAATACTTGCGTTTTATCTTGTCAATATACTTTGTCAAGTATTCATACACATAACGGTTCAGAACATTCTATTTTGACTTTGTTATTACCATGTATCAAAAGTTAAATCTTTCTATGGTAATACTCACGTTCTTTGTATTCACTGTTGATTGAATCAAACGTCATTTCATGTGCTTTCATTGAACATATGTTTATATATTGTTCATATAAACAACATTCGTTTTTGATTCTCCAGCATAGTATTCTTCATGACAAATCGTCTATAAGCTTAATTGAAAACTCCTTAAGAGCTTAAATCGTCAAACTCTTTTAGTTTGAGGGGGAGAATTGCATCGTCAAACATCTTTTGTTTTGACATCTTCATGTAACAAGTGGTATTTGTGCTTACATGTACAATAACCTGTTGAACAACATGTTCTTTTAGGAAAATATATGGGATTCAGTGTGTGAGCTTAATAGAACTTCCATGGATTCACGATAACCAGTGTTTCCTACCCAGGAAGTATTCCCTGAGTGGTTGAGGGGAGAAGGGTCAAAAGAATTGAGTGATGGTGTGTAAAGAGGTAAAATGGAAAAGAGATATTGGTTAGACGTGAGCTTAAAAAGAAAGAGGGTAGGAGAACAGAGTAAAAGAATATTAAACTCTACACCAAACTACTTTCTGAGTCGGGCATCCACATAATCTGATTGGTTCACATTCTTTGGTGACCATCATTGAAATAGGCAACTAGCCCATGCCATCTCTTGCATACAACTCCACCAGCTACTCATTCTTTTCTCAAAAAGAGAATGTTTCACATTTTCTGGGGAAGCAGCACATACGCTATTGGTTCTTCATTTGGAAGATACTAATATTGAAAAAGAAGGAAAGTTGCCCCACCTTCGCACCCTTTCTCATGCACATTGAGTCTTTGTATAATTTGTTGCTGTCTCAACAAGTTTACATACTTTGAGCCTAAAATGAATAGCAAACGTCTGTGCTTAATTCTTTCATACACATGCACAAGCAAACAGAAATATGTTTTCTGTCAGAACGTTCATAGATAACCATGTGTTATTCGATGATTGAATGGAAGACCTGGGGAGTCTACATCAAACCAACTCCTTATATAGTAACTTTGTGTTACTCAGTGACTTTGTGTCATTGACAGGCATTCTAACTGAGTCATTTGTTGATTCAGGGTTACACTTATTAACTGTTTGAATTTGAAAAGATTTGAATGGTTACTACTTTTTATTTGAATCTGAAAAGATTGAGATAATCACTCTTTCCATTTGGAGAGACTGCTCTTATTTCTAAACAGGGCTCGTTACATGATGAAGACTGTGCTTAAGTGATCATACACAATGGGGGAGATTGTTTTGCGAAGTTTTGATGATGTTGATTCTCACCACTCATCAAAAAGGGGGAGAAGATACAAAAAGGGAGAATACAATATGAAGATCTGAAGATTTTCAAAATTTTAAAGATTTGAAGATTATTTAAAGATATCAAGTTTTGAAGTTTTGAAGCCATCAACGACATATCTGAAGAAAAGTGAAGACCCGAAGACAATTGCAAATTTTTTTTAATCTTGAATCCAAAGGGGGAGATTGTTGGATCATAAATTGTATTCAAGATTAAAGTTAAAGTTAAGGGTTTAAACTGCAATTGTGCTAAAGTTAATTAGAGGGTTTAAATTGTAATAAGCTAATAGTTATTAGCTATTGGGCCCAAGCCCATTAGAAAGCCTGTTATGATTAAAGCCCATATGGCCTAGGTATTTAAAGTTATGTTTTGTTTAGTTTTAGGGTTAGAAACCTTTCATACTTTCATAATTATTGTTTAGAGAGAGGTTGTTGTAATCCAAGGGTATCAAGAACACTCAAGGTTTAACAGTTTATACAAGGGATTGGTATGTTACTCTGATTTATATATGTCTTGATTATTATTGTGTTGCTTGATTACTTGATTGATTATTTACCAACTAGATTAAAATATGGGATAACAGTTATCCTGACCGATTCGAGATAATCGTCAACCATTTTGTTCTTGAATTCTGTGCCATTATCAGTTCTGAGTAACTTAACTGTCTTCTGTAAGTTCACTTGAACGGTCTTTATAAATGAGATGATTACATCGGGCGTCTCATATTTCCATTTTAGAAATTTGACCCAACGTATCTTGAATAATCGTCCACAATCACCAATACATATTTCTTGCCGTTGATGCTTTGTGTTCGCATTGGACCATAAAGATCCATATGCAACAGTTCCAAAGAAGTACTTGTGCTTGGTTCAGGCTTAGGCTTATGAGATGCTCTTTTCATCTTACCTTTCTCACACGCAACACACAAATGTTCTTTGATGTATTTCATCTCAGGTAAACCCTTAACTAGATTACCAGTCACCAACTTGTTGATGTATCTGAAGTTGAGATGAGATAGCCTTCTATGCCATAACCAACTTTGTTGCATAGATGCTTTAGTAAGTAGACACACAACATTATCCGGCTTAAGATCAGACAAGTTTATAGTGTAGAGGTTTGACTTTTGCGTGCCAACCAACAACTCTTTTCCGTCTTCAGTTCTAACACAACACCTCTTGGCCTTGAAGTTCACCTCTAAGTCCTTGTCACAGAATTGACCAATGCTGAACAGATTGTGTCCTAATCCTTCAACGTAGCTCACCTTTTTAATCGTTACATTTTCTTGCACGACATCTCCATACCCAAGCATCGGTGAAAACTGGTCATTTCCAAATCGCACATTGCCGCAGAATTTCTCTGTATAATTAGATAAAGTATCTTTCTGCCCAGTCATATGCTTGGAGCAACCAGAATCCAAGTACCACATATGATGGGTCTGCACAGAAGAAATCATACAACAACAGATTTAGGTACCCATTTATATCTGGGTCCTTTCAAGTTAGCACTAGATTTTGGCACCCATATGAATTTGGGTCCTCTTTTATTTTTGAAAAACATGAGAATGATATATATATAATAAGTACCAAACCAACAATAAGAATATTGTCAAGTCACAAAATCATTTCGACCATGTGTAGAAAATTGAGTAGTAGATGGAGATAATCGGAGCAATTGCTTTATTGAGTAAGTCTTGTAAGAAGATACAAGTTTTGTTTTATGAGAAGCAATATTACCAATTACATCAATATCACTAACATCAATCCTATTACATTCTGTATCAGAAAATGATTTTGTTTTCTCTCCAACTTTCTGCTTTGGTATCCATTCCAGTTTTACTTCAGACTTATTCCACCTCAATTCTGAAATAGAAGATTTAGCTTTGTTAGAAACATGAGATTTTTGAGTTTGTGTTTTCTTATGCTTACCCGTGTTGAACCGTTTCTGTGAGCGCCTTTTCTTTTGCTTTTTACTTTTAGAATAATAAGTACTCACAGGAACTGATTCATCAACCTTAATTGATGATTCACCTTTCTCAAACACACTAGGTAAAGCATCATAATTGATAATAAAGTCAGAATGATCTGGAAGTTTCGCATTAAAATCAAACATATCAACACTTTCATCAACACAACCATCAGAGTTTAAAAAATCATTATCATCCGCAAATAAGTCATCAACATCATCATCATAAACTTGAGGTGCCTTGGAAGAGTTTGAGAAATTGAAATCATTTAATACATTAGAACACTTTTGTTTAAAAGACATTTTATCACTTTCTGAAGTCTTAGGGTTTGTAAAAATATTTCCCATGAAAACTTTACTCGATGGTGCATCTGAATCTGTAGAATTGTTTACATAAACTCTTTCTGAGACAGATATGTCATATGTAGCTTCAAATTTAAAAACAGTGTTCTTTATAAAGTAGATAACACAACATTCTCAAGATCAACCAAAATTATTTCATCAGCTAAAATGTTTTCAAGCTCAGTAATTTTGCTTTCCAAAACAAGTAGAGGAACATAAATTTTAGCTTTAACAGGTTTTGCCTCCATCTCTTCTGTAGAATAGCTTTGAAAATAATCATTTGATAGAATTTTTGGTTGCTCAGAAAGATAACTATCATTCAGCTTTTTATAGCAGAATGGTAGTTGCATTTTAGTTGTGTTCTTTCTGTTCTCATCTTCCGTAGCCTCAACCTCATCAGATGATTTTGTGACAAACTTGGGTTTCAAATGAGGATTTTTGTCAGCCACTTGTAAGAAAATGAAATTATATAAAGTGGGCTGCTTTCGGATAACTTTCTTCAGATAATGTGGGTTATCATAACCGAGACCCCACTTATCTTTAAAACCAGCTTCTTCCTTTGGTGTGTTTAGAAAAATGGTTAGATCCGTTTGACCTCTAATATAAAGCTTTGCTTTCAAACCATTAACCTTTTCTGCAAATTCTTATTATCAACCTGCAATTTGTGAACTTTTAGAACAAACTCTTGCTTCTCACGTTCATCTGTATTAAACTTTGAAACTGTTTTAGAAATTTAAGATTCAGGACAAGCTTTTTGTTTCTCAAAAACAACAATAGATTTGTTTAAGGAATCAATCAAGTTTTTGTTCCCAACTCTACAATAGATAAAAAATTGTTTGATGCTTTTTTGCAACTCTACTTTTCTCCTTTTTAAGCTTAGCTTGTAAGTCTTGAAGCTTAACCATCATGGTTTCCATCTTCTTTAAAAAATCAATTTCAGAAAAATTTTGTACCTCATCGGAAATCTCCTCATCAAATTCATCGTATGTGACTTCCTTGCCCATTAAGCACATAAGAGAAGTCTCTTCTTTATCCTCATCATCTAAATGGTCCAGCCAGTAATCATCCTCAACAATCAATGCTTTGCCAGCTTCTTTTTGCTTAGCCAGAAGCATCTTGTTCTTGTAGTAATCCGAGTTCCTTACTATTGGCTTCCGACAGTGTTTGGCAAAGTGACCTAACTTGCCATAATTGTAGCACTTGACTGGATGATCCACTTTCTTTTCTCCATAATCATTCAAATATCTCTTCGCTGGCTTCTTCTCACCAAAATTCTTTTCATCAAACCTCCTTTCATCAAATCTTTTTCTTTCCACTCTCTCCTTGTGTTCATAGTTTCTGGATCCTGACGAGTACCTCTGACTGTTTGAACCCGGTTTCTTGTAGAATTTCTTTTGAAAGGCTCGGGTTAGCAAAAACATAACTTGCTTGAGGTTTTATTCGTCATCAGAATATGAGTCAACACTGTCAGTTTCATCAGAATCGGATACTACAATCTTATTCTTTTTCCTCTTCTCTTTCTCTTTCTCTTTCTTCTTGGCAACAACCAAGGCAATAGGATTAGCTACCAGTTTTTCATTCTTTTTCTTTTATCCTCTTTTCTCTTCAACTTCCTCTTCATTTTGATGGAGGGTTTCATAAACTTCATGTATAGGTATGTCACTTAGGTCTTTCATCTGCTTCATTCTTCTAGTATGCTTCTTCCATTCAGGTTGAAGAATGCTCAGAAATTTGACGTTGTTCTCTATTTGCTTCTTTTTGACTTTGTTCTTTTCAAGCTCATTCAGCAATGACACAAACCTCTCATAAGTTTCCTCTAAGCTTTCCCCATCTTTAGCTTTAAACTCCTCATAACTGTTGATGCAGTTGGCTACTTTCATCTGATTGCCAACTTTGGATCCCATCATCATTTTCTCTAGTTGATCCCACATCTTTTTGGCAGTTGCCTTGTAGTTGTCTATCTTAATATAGATCTCATTCGGTATGCATTGAAGTAAAAGAGATCTAGCTTGCTTATCTGCCTTGTATCTGCTTTTCTGTTCTTTCGTATACTGAGAAATATCCATAGGAACCCTCTTTGTCTTTTGTTCTCTTTCCTGATTTCCATCTTCACTATCAGATGATTCATCATTCGGAATTTCCCTAGTAAGAGGAATCATCGGTCCTTCTTCAATAGACATCTTGATGTTATCACCATTTGCATGTCTATCTATAAAGTCTAAAAGCCGATCCTTCCATTGCTCGTATTCACCCTTGAACAGAACGGGTGGTTTGACATCTGTACCGATAGCTAGAGCATCCTTTGAAGTCATCTTGAACTTTGCACTGATCTTTAAACACAAAAACAAAAAAACGATTAATTACAAACAGAAATATGTTCCCCTACGCAGACTAAGCACGGGGGTCCCGCTACCCAGTTAGCGGGTGGGGTCAAGGGGCAGCACCCCAAGAGAAAAAAGTTTGACATTGAAAAACCATATTACAGCTTGCAAAATTTTTTCTAAGAATGAAATTTTCACACAACACAAAATTCGCATGCAACTATATGCGAAATCTTAGGAATTCGCACGTAGCTATATGCGAATTCTTAACAATTCGCACAAGACTGCTATGCAAATTCTTGACTTAATAAAATTTTAAACTTTTCGCATGAGCTTTTCGTATCACAAAAAGATGTGAATTCTTCACTTAGAATTTTTTTTTCAAATTTAAACTTTTCACATCGATACGAATTCTACACTTAAATTTTTTTTTCAAAATTCTATGCGAAATGTTCAAGAATTCGTATGATGTGTATATGCGAATTCTTAGCAATTCGTATCTCTCTATATGCGAATTCTTCACTTTTCGCATACAAGCATATGCGAATTCTGCCCTTAGAATATTTTCAACTAACTTTTCGTATACTTCACTGTACGAATTCTTTCTTTTCGCATACAACACGATGCGAATTTCGAACTTTTCGCACGAGGCTTTGTGCGAATTCTGTCCTTAGTTTTTCTCAATCACCCAATATCATGCGAAATCTTCAAGATTATGAGAGTTCTTCATCTTTCATGCGAGTTCTTCAGATCTCAACTACGAAAATTCAATTTTCAGCCCAAATTCGATTCAAACCTCAGAATCAGGCCAAGAAACTTTGTCAATTTGTCCCCGTAGACAATCTGAACACTTTCCAATTGATCGATTACAACCAAAACAACAAATATTACAAAATTGATGTCAAGAACAATATGTTTACAACTCGAACCAAAAACTCAATCAAATCCAAAATTCACAAAAACAATTGTGAATTGGACAATCTAATCAACACAAAACATGTTCTATACTATAAAACGAGTACAAATCAATCAATTACACCCTCAATTACACACAAAATCACAAAATTCAATCCTTGAATAGTAAGTCTACGTGTTCTTGAAGTTGATCACCAAAAATCAGATTCTTGATCCATTTTCTGTTTAAGTGGTTGCTCTGATACCAATTGTTTTTCCCAATGATGTGCAATATATCAAGATGAACAGGTAATTCGATCCAAATGTTTCATATTATTTGATTTCAAATCCAAAGATTACATATACTCTCAATACAATATTTCTCTCACTAAGATTCTCTCTGTCCGTGTACATATATGATTACAACAAAGAAAAACTCTATTTATACCTACATTACAATTACAAGACACAACTAAACTAGTTGACTTTGACTTTGATTTATTACAAAAGACTTTGACTTTGATTTATTACAAAAGACTTTGACTTTTGCTTGGAGGTTTGACTTGATCTTTAACTTTGACATTCATGATCTTGTATCCAACATATTTGTGCACTAACATACCCCTCTATCTTCTACATACCACACAAGGAATTATCCGGTGCTTCACGGTCAAAGCCGCAAATGTTGACCAGATTAAGGGCTAGGATAATTTCTCTATTTCTCATATATTTAGCATTTCTCAAATGAACCTAATCCTATATATATATATATAGTGTCAGGTTTAGAGGAAAACCTCAAAAAGACGAAAAACTGAGGAACACCCTAATAGACTTTCATCTGGATGATATGCATTTGTGCATACAAGTAATTTGTAACATGCACACGTGCATAATGCACATGTGCATAAAAATCAAGAACAAAAAACAATTTAATTACTTGCTTGCACAAATGCATACCGTCCAAATTAAGGGCTATCAAGGTGCTCCTTAGTTTTCCATAATTTTGAGGTTTTCCTTTGAACCTCCCACTATATATATATATATATATATATATATATATATATATATATATATATATATATATAAACAAACATAAACGAACGGACATTAACGAACATAAATGAATGAACGTTCACAAACGTAAATGAACGAATAAGATCATTGTTCATGTTTATTCATTTAACTAAACGAATAAAAAAATGTGTCATGTTCGTTCATTTATTAAATAAACGAACATAAATGAACTTTCCACCGAACGGTTCGCTGAACCTTCAGTTCGTTTACAACCCTACCCTCATATTCATTCTATATTGTTTCATGGGGTATCTTTAATGAGTAACATTAAATCATACAAAATTAGTAAAAATGAGAATATGATTTTGGGGGGAAGTCTAGAAAACTCAATGAACTTTCATATTTTGATTGATTAAGCCATTGAACTATTTTTTATTAATAAACAATTGAACTTTCCCATTTTAAATGATTAAGTCCCTAATTTTTTTTTAATAAATAAACCATTGAACTTTCAGAAATTGGTTATGTTGATCCCAGTTTTGATGTTCTTTAACTTGATTTAACCTTTTACTACACACAGATTAAATAAATAGAGTGCGAAAGCGTTTAATACGTGTAGAAAAGATTGAACATGCAAGGTAGTAAAAACACAAGTAATTAATGAACAGGAAGTAAAGTATCACAAGAAAGTTACTCAAAGAACTGCTTCATTGATTACTGAAGAACACCAAGAACACGCACTGGTATGTGCAAGATGTGCTCAAGGATTATACAGACTACTATTTTCGTGTGTGCGCGCTCTTCTTTTGCTCTAAGGTGGTGCTCCCTTAATATACAAGAGGGATGTACCCCTTAGTACAAGACAAAAACTGACATTCCATGAACGAAATTTCACCTGGAAAGTAAACATCGTGGGACGCCCATTACTTTGATCTTGAGGATCTTCGTACAGCAGGTCTCACGTGTTCTGCACGTGGTCTTGTCTTGAAATCTTAGAAAAACTTCATTGATCTCCAGAGGTTGGCCTTCACAGAGGCTCTGTGAGTGATCACAGAGGCTCTGTGATCCAAGAATCATTCAGGTTTGACTTCTGGTAGATCTTCTGCGGAGTACCCTCTGAGCTTTGCACCTTCTGTGGTGTACTTGAGTGTTCAGCGGCAGGCTTCTGTGATTCCCATAGCCTATTTTTCAATACTTCTATACAATGTGAGTGGAACTAACAATCTCCCCCTAAGTATTGAAAAATAAAAATTTGGAATTTAGAGCGATGGCTAAAGTAGAAGCAAAAGAGGTGAAAGGAACTCAACCTCTGAATCTTGATTTTCATTTAAAATAAGATGATGCCAGAAGGCAATTACATTTGACAAAAAAATTACAAGCCATCAGAGCCTATACTTTGGCGTCTGGAAAATCATTGATCTTCTTTCCAAACCCACCTTCTTTCTTCAGTTCTTTGTAATAGCACACGCACAGGAATCTGAAGTTTAAGGTTGCATCTATGTTTGTCAGAAGGACATCTGCCGCTTCTGTGGGTACAAGTGGAGTTCCTGTGTGCTTGATAAGTAGTTCTTGAATGAGCAGCAGAGATTCGGTCGAGTACTTTTGGCTTTCTATCCTCATGAATAATTTATTTTCTCCTTTGGGGTTTAAGTACACAAAGCCAAAATAAGGTGAAGTGATGATGGAGTTTGGTAAAATATTGGCAGAGGGTGGTAAGCTGTCTTGTGGTGGAGGGAAACTGACCTTTTTGACTCCCAAGTCAAGTGCCACTTGAAAGTCAGCTATACTGTAGAACAACAACTTTTCTCTCATGACCCTCTTGATTGTGAGATGTGCTTCTTGGTATTCCTTCTTCCATCAAAACTTATCCTCTGTCCATTTGAATAGCTCTGGAAGATCATGAGGGTGAAGATTCGGTAGATCTGCGTCTGTGAAAGTCCATATCTTCTTATCTTCCCTTTTTACGGCGTATTCACTGAACCAGAAGTTTTTACACTTTGTGTGTCCAAGCTTGATTGTCACAACCTCTGTGATCTTGGTCATGCTGAAGACTTTGGATTTTGGCTTGGCTTTATCTTTATAGAATCTCCTTCACTCCTCTGATATAACTTCCTCTGAGAGTCTGACTGTTGGAAGATCTTGAGCTCTACGGCTATAGAGGTATTTGTACACTTCTTCTTCGATGTCCTTCTTTGGAGGTACAGTGAAGGGTCTTCTTAGGCTCTCAAAGACTTGGATAACCTCTGCAACTCTATCCTTTGATGGTGTGTCAAGTGGTTGTAGGATGGGGAGTTCCGACAGAGGTTGTAGATCAAAGGCCCAGTCTTCCTCTTCAGGTTTCACTCTTTTGAAAGCATCAGAAGAGCTCTTTAGTAGTTTCTCAGAGGAGGGAGGAGGAGACTTGACCTTCTTCAGAGGTTCTGTAGCTATTGCCTTGCCTTTGTCTTTGGCAGTTGGTGGGGTTTCTTTGATTTGGATTATGGTGGGAGAGGGGGCTGCAGAGACGTTTTGTTTGGTTGTTCTCTGTGGTTCAGGTTCTGAGCTCATAGGGACTTGGTTTAGAGGAGCCACTGATATTGGTGCTTCTTTATTGGATTGAAGATTCTCCCCCTCATGAGGACCACTGTCGGAGGCATCCAGATCTTGGTCCTCATGTCGTGCCCTCTTCTGTCCTGCTTGGGTTTGGCAGGTGACAGGTTCCTTCCTCTTCTTTGGCGTACAAAGGTTATTATCGACATGATCTGTGATCTTTTTGATTGCGTCCTCTGCAGCCAATGACAGAGCGTTGATTTCGATGTCTGACTTGAAACGAAATGTGGCTATGGATCGCTTCAAGTCAGCTGACAGCTTCTTTCCTTGGTCGTTGAAGTTGGATCGAAGGAGTTTTTGGTTTTGCAGAAACAGATTGCCCATGGCTTCCAAGTCGGATTTTGTTGCAAATGCAGAGGGGTCTGGGGCAGAGGTTGATGCTTGTGTGTGAGATGGGACCATAACACTGCGAGTTATGTCCCTTATTTCCTCTCTGAGCCTGGCCATGTCGTCCACTCCGGTCTGAACTCCGTTCGTAGCATATTTTGGGAACTCCTCTGTGCAAAGATCCCCCAAAACTTGAATTTGATGGGAGTGTGCGATGATAGCTTGTCCACAAGCTTGAAGATCAGCCCTTTTCGCGCAGTTCGTATTTAGTGCTTCCAGAGCTTCTGTATTGGCTTTGAGGGCCTCTACAAGGATTTGAGAGTTGGCTTGGGACTCTCTGGAGATCGAGCTTTGTAACTCGTCAAGTTTTTTGAGCACCATGTCAGCAAAGGCTTTAAACTCGGCCTTTGTGACAAAGGTGTCAGAGGTAACCTCTGGAACAACACATGTTCCAGATTTGGCCAACGAGTCTTTGTCACCTTTAGAGCCTGTTTTTATGATGAGCTCTGGAGGATTTCCTTCTAATCCTCGATGTTCCACAGAGGAAGCACCTATGGAAGTTCTGTCAACACGTTCTTTGGGGGAGGGTTCAGAGACTCCCTTAAGATCGATGTTGAATGGATCCTGTGGTTGTTCTAGAGCCACAGAATCATCGTGTTCTCGCACCACCAACTCTGAGGTGGTTTGGGTGTCACTCTTGTGTGTGACAGAGGTAACAAATACCTCTGTGTGTGAAAGAGATGTGTCCTGGGGCAAATGGACACGCAGAGCAACATTCTCACCCTTTTGAGAGGGTGAGGTGGTTTTGGTTTCCCCGAAAGGTGGTACAGAGGATGAAGGAATATCCTCTGTCCGGATGGCATAGGTAAGGTTCGGACTGCGCGGTCCTGTTTCGATACCCCTCTGCACTAGAACTGCAGGGGTAGAGGTGTGGGTTGCACTAGGAGTTGGTTTTGGTGGTGTGCCAATGGCATCTTTTGTTTCCCTCTCCTCCAACGATTTTTTACTTGGTTCTTCTTCTTCATCTTCGCTCTGTGATCTTCCTGTCACATCATCTATTTCCATTTCCACGGTTTCCCCTAGTCCTCCAGAGTATTGAAGAGAGACCTCGCGTGCTATTGCAGAGGCTATTTGAATTGGGCTCTGAGGTGTATCCTCAGGGGACTCTGCAAGGACTAGGGCTCTTCTTGCCTTCTGCAGGGGCTTTGTCTGACCCTCTGCAGGTGCGGTTTTTGCAGCAAGGTATTAATCCAGATCTTTCCTTTTTTGTCGAAGGGCTTCCAATATTTGTTCTTTTTCGGCAAGCGTCCTCAACTTTCCTTTCTTTTTCTCATAGACTCTGATCTCTGTAGATTCTTTTGTGGCTTTCTCTTCAGCTGCCAAGGATTTTGGAGTCTCTACCTCTGCGACTCTCTTTTTCTTGTTTTTCTTTTTCGTCTTTCTCTCACTCCCCTCCCCTCTAACTAATGGGATCTCTTTCTCACTCACTTTAGCCTCTGCGGCTTCAACTTCTGTCCGTACTCCCCCGTCTCTCAAGTAAACTACAATGTCTTCTACTTTGAATCCTACGCGAGGGGGGGGGGGGGTTACAGGACGTGGTTCTGGTGTCCTGTTCCCTCGTATGTATTCCCTAACCCCTTTTTTACTACCCAAATAAGTCAACATCTTTGTTGATAAAGGTCTGGCTTCTGGATATCCTGTTTTGATGGTGGTGGGTTTATGAGATTTCATCTCATATAGTTTGATTGACTTATCCTCTGCTGGTAGCTTTCCTTCTCCTATCAAGTCATCGCCTAGAAGCAGTCCTAGGAAACGTCCAAACACGATGTTCTTTGGTTCTGTCCCTCTGTCTTGGTCCTGCTGTTTGGAAATCACAGCATTTTGGATCTCCCTGAAAATGAGTCCAGCGTAGTCCAGTGGGAGATCGTAGTAAATCCCATACATTATAGCCAAAATTGTATGGCTTGATTGATCCGGGCTTCCAACCTTGGATGTTAGGCATCGGTTCAGAATTGAGAAAAGGACGTTCCACAGAGGGGGTAGATTCTGTCGCCTGAAGTTTGTTCTCTTGGTGATTGGAAATGCGTAGCCGATGAACCTCGGAAATTCTAGTATCTCTTCCTCTGTGGGCTCCTCTGAGAATTTTCGCAGGTTGAGATCTAATTTGCTGGGAAGTCCAAATACATCGGAGAGTTTCCTACGATTGATCCCTAAGTCCAGAATTTTTGCAGTTGAGGGATGGGCTGTATAGCCAATGATGCAGTGTCCATATTTATCCATTTTGGCATGGCGGGCACTTATCCAGAACTGTTGGATGTAAGATTCCGGGATGTCATCTCGTTTCAACGTTAGGGCTCTAACTAGGAAATGATTCTTGAGGAGTTGAATCAATGGTGCAACTTCAGTGGGAAAACCAGAGGGATTTAGGGTGACAAAGTGGTTGTTTGGCTTATTATTCATTTGGGCCAAGTGGTAGTCATGTCTGGTGAAGGACAACATCCTGCTGGTAGTACCAGCACATGTTCTTGGTCGACGGAGTCTGAATCAGCCTTTTGAACCATCGAGTGATGAGAGTTGTTGGATTTCTTGGATCCATTAGAGTTCTTGGAGGAAGATGAGGGAAAAGCCATTGAAAAAATAGAGGAGAAGAGGAAAGGCTTTTTGCTTGAAGTTTTTGAGAGAAAAAGATGTAGGTAAAATGAAAAAGAAGAGGCAAAAGGGATTTTATACAGGGGAAGGTAAAAAAAATTGAGCGGTAAAAAATAAAGATTTCAAATCCGTGATGAGTGGAAACGGATAAGAAGCCGTTTCATAAAAACGACGGTACAGGTTACGAACCAATCAAATGTTGCCACTTCAGATGATGGCGGTGCACGATCTAGGACGTGCGTCACCCTATTCTTACGCGCCTGGCATTTTCTATTCTCACGTGACAGTGAGTTTAAAAAAAATAACCCGCAACATATGACCTGATTTTCTCAAGTGATGAGAATGACAGAAGCTCTGGGGATAAGAGGCTTCTGAGGTCATAGGCAAGTTTATCAGAAGAGCTTTTTAGGAAGGAGAGAAGTGCGATGAAATGATCAAGTTCCTTTTAAAGTGCACTTTGGTCAAGCATCCTCAGTTTTGAGGTGCAGAGACTCTGTGGTCGACCTCAGAGGTTCTGAGACCAAAAATTTCCTTTTTAGGAAAGATTTTCAAAGATTTGATCATTTCAAAGTTTTCACAGAAAAAAAAATTAGTGCAAAGTGAGATCGTTCTGAGGGCATAGTGTTCGAGAAAGAGTTTTGACCCTTGGTTCAGATGGACTAACCTCACTCTGTAGTCTGTTTTGGGCAGAACTGTCTTGCTCCCCCTTGAATAGTCACGATTGGTTTTTGATGGTTCGTTCTGCTCCCCCTTCAACTATGCTTGGATCATATAAAGATAAGATTTTCACAAGACATAGATTTGAAAAAAAATAATATAAAGAAAGTAAAAGGGATTATTTACAAACAGAGAATATGTTATATACAAATATATGCAACAGAGGCTCTGGGCAGGGGTACAGAGGCTCTGTGGTTAACCCATGTTGAGCATACCAATCTTGCCAACTAGAAAAGTGAATATTTTCTCATCCAATGCCTTTGTGAAAAGGTCGGCAAGTTGGTAGTCTGTGGGCACAATGTACATCTCTATTGTCCCATGCTCCACATGATGTTTCAGAAAGTGATATCTGATATTGATATGTTTGGTCTTACAGTGCTGCACAGGACTGGCAGAGATCGCAATGGCACTTTTGGAGTCACAATAGATGGGGATTTTTTCGATATCAAATCCATAGTCTCTAAGTTGGGTCCTCATCCACATAACTTGGGAACAACAACTTGCAGCAGCAACATATTCTGCTTCTGCTGTGGAGGTAGAGACACAGTTCTGTTTCTTGGAAGTCCAACTTATTAGTTTCCCTCCTAGGAATTGGCAACTCCCAGAGGTACTCTTCCTGTCGAGCTTGCATCCTCCGTAATCTGAATCTGTGTAGGCCATGAGATCAAAGCCAGAGTTCTTCGGATACCAAAGACCAAGATTTTTGGTCCCTTTTAGATATCTGAAGATCCTCTTGACAGCATGAAGATGACATTCTTTGGGGTTAGCTTGAAATCTTGCACATAGACATGTAGCAAACATTATATCAGGTCTACTCGCGGTTAAGTACAACAGGGATCCTATCATCCCTCTGTAGAGTTTACACTCCACAGATTTGCCCTCTGGATCTGCATGGAGATTGGATCCAGTGGCCATAGGAGTTTTCATTGGTGAAGAGTCAGAGAGCTTTTATTTTTCAAGTATGTCAGAGACATATTTTGATTGGTTTATGAAAATACCCTCTGTGGTTTGTTTGACTTGCAATCCTAAGAAGAATGTAAGTTCTCCCATCATGCTCATCTCAAACTCACTTTTCATCAATGACTCGAACTTTTTGCAATATAAATCATTTGTAGACCCAAAAATAATGTCATCAACATAAATTTGTATAAGTAGAATCTCACCTTTTCTCTTCTTATAGAATAAAGTCGTATCAGTAGTACCTCTTTCGAAACCATTTGCAAGGAGAAAGTTTGAAAGTCTGTCGTACCATGCTCTGGGGAAGTTTGAAAGTCTGTCGTACCATGCTCTGGGGGCTTGTTTCAGTCCATACAGAGCCTTGTCCAGAAAATAGACATGAATTGGGTACTTAGAGTTTTCAAACCCTGGTGGTTGTTGGACATATACTTCTTCTTGAATCTGCCCATTCAGAAAGGCTGACTTGACATCCATTTGATATACTTTGAAACCTCTGTGGGCTGCGAAAGCAAGAAAGATTCTTATTGCTTCGAGTCTTGCCACAGGGGCAAAGGTTTCTTCATAGTCAATGCCTTCTTCTTGACAGTATTCTTTGGCCACCAGTCTTGCTTTGTTTCTGATCACCACACCGTCTTCATCCTTCTTGTTCCTGAAGACCCATTTGGTTCCTATTGCGGTTTTACCTTTTGGCAGGGGCACTAGAGTCCATACTTTGTTTCTTTCAAACTGGAGAAGCTCATATTGCATAGCTTCTACCCAGTTTGGGTCTTCAAGAGCTTCAGATATCTTTTTGGGTTCGATGATACTCACAAAATTTGTATAGTAACAAAAATTTGCAGTACTCGATCGAGTTTGGACCTTGCCAGAAGCATCACCAATGATTTGGCTCTGTGGGTGACTTTTGGTCCATTTTATCATGCGGGGTAGGTGATCATTGGAAACTTCTGTGGTCAAATCATGAGCACGTTTGTCTTGATGTAGATCAGTTTATGTTGAAAGAAATTGATCATTTGTACTTGCTACAGGACTTGGTTGTTCATCATGAGTGGAGGGAGAGAGCTCTGTAGAGCCTTGATCTGTTGTTGACCCTTCTGAGAGGTTTTGAAGATGACCATGATCTTGATTGAGCTTGGGGACTTGAGTTGTATTGTCCTCTGAGTGCTCCCCCTCGATGGTTGCACCTGCAGCATTACTGGAAGAGGGTGAAGCATCACTAGGACCAGTTAGAGAAGTACCTGTTTGGTCCTCAGAGGGTTCGGCTTCAGAGGCTCTGCGGTCATCTTCAGAGGGTTCATCATCATTGAACATCTCTTCAAACAGATGATGAAGATCATTTGTTCGTGATGATCCACCAAAATCTTCATCTTGAAGTTTGAGTCCTGAGCTGATCTGCTCAGAAGTCACCTGAAAAGAATCATCAAATGAAACATTAATACTTTTGACTATATGCTTGGATTTGAGTACATAGATTCTGTATGCCTTGGAGTTTGATGAATAGCCAACAAATTTGGCTTCATCGGCTTTGGGACTGAATTTCCCTATTTGGTCTCTGTCGTTCAGTACGAAACATCTGCAACCAAAGACATGGAAGTACTTAATGTTTGGCTTCCTCTGGTGTAGTAAGTGATATGGTGTCTTTGCATGTCTGTTGGGAACTGAAGAAAAGCTTAAGTGTTTAATACTGCTAGTACAAAATTACTACTGCCAGAGGAATTCAAGTTTAATACTCCTAGGTATTACTGCTTCTAGTAGAATTAATGCTGCTAGTCAAAGTTAGTGCTGCTTGAACAAAGTTAGTACTGCTTAGCTAGTTAGTACTGCTAGAGGTTAGTGCTGCTTAGTAGTTAATGCTGCCAAGTTTGAGTTAATACTTCCAAGGTGATTAGTGCTGCTTATGAGATAGAGATTCGAATTGCAAGAATGACAGCTGGATAGATTGAAGATATTCATGGAAGATATTCTGAAGATATTTTATTAATTGTAATTATCTTTTGTTCAGTATATGTATAGAATTGTATTAGAATAGTTAAACAATAACAGTTCATTCTAAGTTTTTGTTTTAGAGAGAGAATCAACCTCAAGGCATAGTTCCTAATTCTAGAGAAGTAGAATTCCTCTTGAAAGAATCTGTTCTTCAAGATTAAGGTTGTGTGAGTAATCTTGTGATTTAAAGCATTCAATACAAGTTTACAAATTATTCATCATATTTACTGTTTGTTTACTGTTTCATTGAATATCAAAGTGTTATTCCGCAAACTCCTTTGATATTAGTTTCTGAGTATTTATAATTCTTGTTGAGAATTCGATCCTGACAAGTGGTATCAGAGCCGGTTTTCTCAGAAACATCTACTCATTCATCATGGAAAACTTTGCAGAATCAAACAGTACTCTTGTTTCTAAGGTCCCAATGCTTAAACCCAGTGAGTTTGACATGTGGAAGATCAGAATCAGGCAATACATTCTTCTCACAGACTACTCAATGTGGGATACCATTGAGAATGGACCCTCTGAAGCAGGAAAGATTGGACCAGATGGGAAAAGACCTCCACCAAAGACAGATGGTGAGAGGAAGATCAGACAGACAGAGATGAAGGCCTTAAGCACTCTGCTCTTGGCCATACCAAATGAATATCAGCATCAATTTTGCAACTGCACTGATGCTCAGATTCTCTGGAATGTTGTAGAGAAAAGATTTGCTGGAACTAAAAGCATCAAAAGAAATCAAAGGGATGTTCTGAAGCAGCAGTATAAGAACTTCACTTCTTCAAAGAATGAGTCTATGACTAAAACTTTTGACAGGTTCAACAAGCTTATTGGTGAACTGGCTACTGTTGGAGTGAAGATGGAGCAAGATGATATCAACAGGAAGTTCCTCAGATCTCTTGGAGATGAATGGACTATGTACACTGTCTCATATAGACAGAGTGACAATCTGGAAGAGAAGGAACTTGATGATCTATATAATGATCTAAGAGTTTTTGAAACTGAGGTAGAAGCCAAGAAAAAGCCCACTGGGTACATTCACAATGCTGCACTTCTATCAGCATCTACTGATACTGCTGCCAACCCTGAAGTAGTTAGTGCTGCCAGTGGAGTGAATTCAGAAAAAGGCACTGAAACTATCTTTGAAGCCTTTTTGTCCAGTCACAGCAACAACTCTTTGATTAATGATGATCTGGAACAACTTCACCCTGATGATCTGGAGGAGATGGACATTAAATGGCAGATGGCCATGTTATCTATGAGGGTAAAGAAGTTTATTAAAAGAACTGGGAGGAACAACTTCTCTCAAAGAAGAGAAGATGGAGCTGGTTTTGACAAAACAAAGGTGGAATATTACAAGTGCCACATGAAGGGACACTTTGCTAAAGAGTGCAGAAGTGGTATGCCAAACAACAACCACCAACAAGCCCAAAATGGTGGTTTCAATCAAAACAAGAACTCTGCTCAAGCCCTTGTTTCTCAACAAGGAATGGGATTTGACTGGAGTGACCAGGCTGAGGAAGCCATTCAGAACCAAGCTCTTATGGCAGAAGTGTCTGATCTCCCTTCTGAGGTAATTTCTAATCTTTGCACTAAATCTTGCATAGACACTGTCAAAAGGTACAGGGATCATAACCAAAGCATGTGTGATGACCTCAAAAGATTAGAAAAGGACAGAAGAGATTATGTGTTGATAGTGGAGAGGTTTGAAGAAAAAATGAAAAACTTTCAAGCCAATGAACTTCAACACTCTTATGACACAAACTACTGGAAGTGGGAAAAGAATGAGTTAGAGACCAAACTGTCTAAGTCCAAAGAAGAGAATGATAGGTTGAAAGAAGAATTAGATAAGGTTAAGCTTGATATAGAAAAGTTTTCATATGCTTCAAAAGCAATGGATTCTCTTCTAAAGGCTCAGATTCATGATAAGATGAAGTCTGGTGTTGGATACAACAACACACCCCCTCCTTACAACAACAACTATATCTCTCCTACATCAGATCTGTTAGAGACCAAGGAGAAAAAGGACTTGTCTGAGAAAGCTTTTGAGATAGATCCTTTGGATAAGGTAGTTGTTAAGGATATGACTGAGAAAGAAGCCAGTAAGAAGAGGAACAATGATGTGAGTAAAAAGTTACCCTTAGAAAACAACATTGTTACCAATGAGGGTGGTGGAAGGATCTGGGTAAAGTCTAAAGAGATAGAGAAGACCAAAGGAAAGGGTAACAAGGTCCATTACAAACAGACCACTGTTGTGAATCCTGGCCCTTGTAAACAGTGTGCTTGCAATAAATCTGAGAGCCTAAATTCTGGTATAAAAAGAGGTAACCAAAGAAACTGGAATAATCAATGGGCTCAGAAACAAGGAGTTGATCTGAATAAAATAATCAGACCAAAACCTTGTTTCATAAGTGGCAAGCTAAATCATTTGGCTAAGTACTGTTTCTTTAATCCTATTAACGAAAGGATGAACTTTCAAAGATTTATGCAAAAACCTGTTGGTTATAGGAAGGCTGGAAAGAAACATGTGGCTAAGAAGTCTGTTGAAACCAAAGGCCAAATGAAGAAAAAGGTTTTAAAAGAGAGTATTAAAATGTGGGTGCCTAGAAGCAATAAAACTGTTAGTACTGCTACATCAAATAGTACTGCTGACAAGGATAGTGCTGCCAGTAGCAATACCGCTGCTAACAGTGTTAGTACTGCTGAGAATTTTAATGCTTCTAACACTGTTAGTACTTCTTCAAAGGTTACTACTGCTAACACAGTTACTGCTGCTAAAACAGTTAATACTTCTAACAAGGTTAGTACTGCTAAGCATGCAAGTGCTGCTAATGCAGTTAGTTCTTCTAAAAACAATACTGCTTCTAGCAAATATGCATTCAAACCCATTATTGTAACAAAGTACTCCAGTAATGAGGATTCAAAGTTTAAAAATCTTGTCAAGAAAGAATGTAAATATTTTGATGAGAAAGGGGTACCCAAGACCACTTTGGCTTGGGCTCCTAATCCATACTAACTGATTTATCATATGTGCAGGGCAACCAACAGCTCAAAGGGAAGAGCATATGGCATGTGGATAGTGGTTGCTCTAGGCACATGACAGGCAACATGTCATGCCTTCAGGATTTCAAGCCTATCGATGGAGGACATGTTGCATTTGGAGACAATCTCACAGGTGGTAAAATAAGTGGGAAAGGTAATGTTACAAAAGGTAAGATGACATTTGAGGATGTCTACTATGTTGATCAGCTAAAGTACAACCTGTTAAGTGTATCACAGGTTTGTGACAAACAACATAGTATATTATTTACTAATACAGAATGTATGATCCTTGCTCCAGGGTTCAAGGTAGTTGATGAAAGCATGATACTACTTAGAACTCCAAGAAAGGACAATGTGTATTGTCTAGATATGGACAATGTTTCAAGTGATTCATCCCTGAACTGCCTTGTTTC
This sequence comes from Arctium minus, assembly GCA_954870635.1. Taxonomy (NCBI): domain Eukaryota; kingdom Viridiplantae; phylum Streptophyta; class Magnoliopsida; order Asterales; family Asteraceae; genus Arctium; species Arctium minus. The sequence continues at coordinate 111,400,980 of OX941080.1, read as the reverse complement.
AAAAGCTTCTGTGGATGAATCCTCTCTTTGGCACAGAAGGATGTGTCACATGAATTTCAAGACAATGAACAAACTTGTTAAAAACAATCTTGTAAGAGGTTTACCATCAAAAGTCTTTTCATGTGATGATCATTGTGTTGCTTGTCTTAAAGGCAAACAACACAAAACTTCTCATAAGACCAAAGAGTTAAATTCAATTTCTTCTTGCCTCCAGTTATTACATATGGATCTGTTTGGCCCTACAAATGTGATGAGCATAGGGAAGAAATCATACTGCTTAGTTATTGTTGATGATTACTCTAGATTTACTTGGGTATATTTTCTAAGGACTAAGGATGAGATAAGTGGACTGATCAAATCCTTTATTCTAAGAATTGAAAACCAGACTAATCAAAAAGTAAAAGTCATTAGGTCTTATAATGAACTGAATTTAAAAATATTGACCTAAACACCTTTTGTGAAGAAAAAGGAATTGAGAGACAATATAGTGCTCCTAGGACTCCACAACGAAATGGAGTTGCTGAGAGAAGGAATAGGACACTAATAGAGGCTGCTAGATCTCTGTTGGCTGATTCTAAATTGCCAATTACTTTCTGGGCTGAAGCAGTTAATACTGCCTGTTATGTCCAAAACAGAGTACTAGTGGTCAAATCAAAGAACAAGACCCCATATGAGCTTTTAAATAAAAGAAAACCCTTTATTGGGTTTTTCAAACCTTTTGGGTGTTCTTGTACAATTCTCAATACCAAATCTCACTTAGGTAAGTTTGATAGCAAGGCAGATGATGGATTTCTTGTTGGTTACTCATCCCAGAGTAAGGCCTACAGAGTTTTTAATTCTTCTTCTAGAATAATTGAAGAAAGTGACAATGTCAAATGCAATGAGAACACACCAAATCCTATTGGGTCTGGTCCTCAGTGGCTATTTGACATTGATTCACTAACTAACTCTTTTGGTTTAAGTAGTAATGAGTATGCAGGTTCAGGAAATGGAGGATCATGGACTACACAAGTTCAAGAAAGTATATCTCAGTCTGTGATTTTTCCCATACCTAAAGTGAATCCTGTTGAAGACTGTGAAAAGGAGCCATCTACTGAATCAAATCAGAGTGAAGAAGAAAGGAGAGATGAGGAGACTCAAGCAAATAAAGAACCTGAAGTAGCTGCTGAAATCACCTCAGTTGAGTTGAATGATTCCAATCTAGAGGTGGAACTCAATGAAGAACCTAGTCATCAATCAAGAACACAAAAGAATCATCCTCCTCAGCTGGTAATAGGGGATATCTCTTCTCCTATGATGACTAGACATCAAAGCAGGCTGCAAGATATGCAAGATCAACAGCATACAGTGCTTTCTTGTTTTCTATCCCAACTTGAGCCTAAGAAGGCTCATGATGCTATGAAAGAGCCCATCTGGATAGAAGCTATGCAAGAAGAGCTGCTCCAATTCAAGCTGCAAGATGTTTGGGATCTAGTAGACCTTCCTAAAGGTCAAAGAGCTATAGGCACAAAATGGGTCTTCAGGAATAAGAGAGATGAAAGAGGGATAGTAATAAAGAACAAAGCAAGATTGGTAGCACAAGGGTATACACAAGAAGAAGGAATAGATTATGAAGAAGTATTTGCACCGGTGGCTAGGATAGAAGCAATCAGATTGTTCCTGGCCTATGCTTCTTATTTGAAGTTCAAAGTCTACCAAATGGATGTAAAAAATGCATTTCTATATGGCTCAATTGAAGAAGAAGTATATGTCTGTCAACCACCAGGGTTTGAAAACCCAAGCTATCCAGACAGAGTATACAAACTGAAGAAAGCACTTTATGGACTGCATCAAGCACCAAGGGCATGGTATGACACTCTGTCATCCTCTCTTTTGGAAAATGGCTTTGAAAGAGGAGTCATTGATAAGACTCTATTCATCAAGAGAAAGAAGAAGGACATATTGTTGGTCCAAATCAATGTGGATGATATCATCTTTGGATCCACAAGAGAAAGTATGTACAGGGAGTTTGAGGAACTAATGCATCAAAGATTCAAAATGAGTTCCATGGGGGAACTTACCTTTTTCCTTGGACTCCAAGTCCAACAGAAGTCAGATGGTATTTTTATCAGTCAGTCCAAGTATGTGCAGGACATTCTAACCAAGTTTGGATTCTAAGATTCAAAGCCTGCCAGCACACCTATGGAGACACACAAGCATATAACAGCAAATCTTGAGGGGGAGGATATGGATGTGCATCACTATAGATCCATGATTGGCTCTCTCATGTACCTTACAGCCACTAGGCCAGATATAATGTTTCCAGTCTGTGTGTGTGCAAGATTTCAAGTTTGGCCAAAGCAATCACACTATCAAGCTGTTAAGAGGATATTCAGATATCTCAAAGGGCAACCTAGATTGGGACTTTGGTATCCTCATGACTCATCATTTGACCTACTTGCATACTCAGACAGTGACCTAGGTGGAGCAAACTTGGACAAAAAATCTACTTCTGGAGGATGCCAGTTTTTGGGTGCAAGACTAGTTTCATGGCAGTGTAAGAAACAAACCACAGTGTCCACATCTACAACAGAAGCAGAGTACATAGCAGCTGCAAGTTGCTGTTCTCAAGTGTTGTGGATTCAGAATCAAATGTTGGACTATGGGGTAACCTTTCTACACACTCCAATCTTTATTGATAATAGTAGTGCTATTAGCATTGTTAACAATCCTGTCAAGCACTCAAAGACAAAGCACATTGAGATCAGGTATCACTTTATAAGAGAATGTAATGAAAAGAAACTTATTCAAGTTGTAAAAGTTCATACTGATAACCAGTTTGCTGATCTATTCACCAAAGCCTTTGATGTGGGTAGATTCACTTTCTTGGTAACAAGTGTGGGAATGATCAACTCTGAATAAACCCCTTCCTAAAAGTGGTTCACTACCTGTATATAGTTTATTCTTGGTGTTACTAACTTTATTTCTCAGGAAATATATAGGAGTACTCAGTTTTTCACAAGCTTAAAAGTGTAAGTATGGTTAATACTGCCAGTACAGTATTAGTACTGCCAGTACAGTATTAATACTGCCAGTGCACAGTTAATTCTGCTAGTAGTTAATACTGCTCTCAGTTAATACTGCTAGTTAGTTAATACTGCTAGTAGTTAATACTGCTCTCAGTTAATACTGCTAGTTAGTTAATACTGCTAGTGGTTAATACTGCTCTCAGTTAATACTGCTAGTGGTTAATACTGCTCTCAGTTAATACTGCTAGTTAGGTAATACTGCTAGTGGTTAATACTGCTAGTGGTTAATACTGCTCTCTGTTAATACTGCTTTCACTATTTTTTTAAGGTTAATACTGGTTTTAATCCGAATACTATATATACCCTTTGCCCGCCTAAAAAGTTCATAACGACTCTTTGCATACTGTTCACTTGCGCTCTAACCTTTTTCTCTCAAGTACCAAGTTTTCAGGCAAGAACACTCAAGTTCAATGGCATCCATGGCTTTCATTGACGAGCACAATGAAATCGCGATGCTCCAAAAGCCGAAACAAGCTGAAGGTTTTCACCAGATAGTCGACTTTCTGAAGTCCATCCACATCGCTCATGCTCTCACTGTGTCTCCTACCATCTTCATAGAGCATAAGAGGCAATTCTAGGCCCATGCCACCATCGTTACTGAAGATGGTGTCCAAATGATCAAGACAAGGGTGTGTGACAAACCCTTGACAGTTATTGAGGAGACTATTCGCATCTGTCTACGTCTAGACGCTGCTTCAGGTATTTCTTCTATCCCAAATGAGGATTTGTTTTCAAACCTCACCGGAATGGGGTATGAAGGCCCATTGGGGATTTTCAAGTTTTTCAAAGCTAAGTTTTCACCCCAATGGAGGTTCTTTGTTCATACCTTGATGCATTGTATTTCTAAGAAAACAACTGGCTGGAGCCAATTTAGTAGTTCAGTTGCCTATGCATTGGTATGTTTATCCACTGCTAGAAAATGCAACTTTTCTCAAATGATCTTCAATGATCTTGTCTCAAATCTGGACAACAAGAAGAGTTTCTTCATGTATCCCAGGTTTGTATAGGCATTTATCACTAATGAATTGACGGATATACCTCACTTTGATGGGGTATATGTACCTAAACCCCGTAAAGGCAAGGTTTTCTCAAACATGAGAAGATCTGCTGGGGACTCGGAAGGAGTTGACACCCCATTGTTCTCCACAATGATGGTAGTGTCCCACACTGATGAAGGTATGGCAGCAGGGTCAAATCCCTCCTCAGACCATCCCACTGCTAGCCAATCCCAACCTTCCCACTCTATATCTATTCCCCAGTCTCTACTTCAAAAGCCCACTTCTTCAATTACCCAAACTTACAAAAGGAAACAGGTCAAGAAGGCTCCTTCCCTTCTTGTACCTTCCCCCACTAAGCCTTTAAACCCTCTATTGGATCATTCTCCAATAGAGAATATCCAAAGGGAATCCAATAGGGTGTCTCCCAACCCTCAGAAGGTGCTCTCTAAGGAGATGGAAGAGCATATGGGTGAGAAGGCTGCCACTACTTCTGCTAGTACAGAGAAGGACAGTGGTAACATCTCTAAGACCTTCCCCATGGAAACTTTGGGTGAGCAATCATCCAAAGGTCCCAGGTGCCAAGAACCCAAGGGGGTGGATAGTGCTTCTGCTAGGCAGAAGACTTCCACTACAAAAAGATCCAATGATCCTTCAAAAGAGGGTAACACTTCTGGAGAAGGTGAGGACAGATATAACTATTATGAATTGATGGAAACCATGGGCAACATCAACATGGATGTACTCAAACAGGGCAAAGATATAGAAGAGCTTAAACTCATAGTTCTGTCACAACACGAACAAATCATCAAATTGAAGCAAATGGTAAGGAAACTGATTCTGCAAAGGAAGAAGAAACAATTTGTGCTCAGAAGGAGGAAACCAGTGACTGATGCTCCCAAAAAGGGGGAGTCAGAAGCTGATGCCAAAGCTAAGGGGGAGCAAGAGGAAAAATATGATGTTGAGGGGGAGAATGAGCAAGCAGCAGAAACAGAGCCAACAGCAAAAACCATTAATACTGCCAGTTCATGTAAAGCAGCAGAAATGGTTAATACTGCTGAGCTGAAAGAAGCAGCAGAAACAGTAAAAGAGGTCCTTACAGAGCTTGAGATTGCAGAAACACTCATCAAAGCCAAACATGATACTCCCAAGGTCACCTCAAAGGCCAAAGGAGTTGTCATAAAAGAAAGAGGTGATGCAGCAAAGAACTCTAGCATTGAGAAGGTTATGGGTAAAGAGAAAGGTAAGGCAAAGCTAGTTGAATCTCATAAACCAATGAAAAAGCAGAAGCTGATTGAATCAGATGAAGCTCTAGCTAGGAAGATACAAGCTGAACTTGAAGAAGCATAAACCATGCAAGTGCAACAGGATAGAGAGATAGCTAAATCAATGGTTGCAGAGTTAAACAAAGCCTATCAACAAAGCTTAGCAACAGAACAAGACAAGCAGAAAGCCACATCTTTGAGGAAGCCTGCTAAGATCAAAATGGCTGCAAGGAAAAGACAACCTTCAAAGACATACCTGGGTGCTCAAGAGAGAAAGAAAATGATTACTTTCCTCAAGGGTGCAGTAGGTGTCAAGGTAGAGATGTTTTCAAAGATGTCTTTTGAGAAGCTCAAGAAGATGTATGATGCTGAGATGATAAAGCTTCAAGGGGATGATCTTGCAAGGGTTGAAATGGAGAAAAGAATGAAAGAAAGCAATGATTTCTTACAAAAATCATTCCCTGATGAGCAAGAAACTCCAGAGAAGGAATCAACAATTGGTGAAAGTCTAAGGACTTTAAAAAGAACAAAGATGATTGCCAGGAGAAAGCCTACAAAGAAGCCTAGATTAGTGGAAGAAGAGGCTGAAAAGGTTGCTGAAGAAGAAGAGGCACCTGAGTCATCTACAATGAAAGAACCTGCAAGTACTGAGGATGTCATGATGTACATGGTTGTGATGGACAAAGTGCCTGAACCAATTGCAGCAGAACCTGTAGGAGTTAAACCTCCTGAAGTCATTCACTCGGATGTTTTGGAAGTAGATGGCAAGGAGTATATCAGACTGAAGAGAAAAGATGAAAAGTATGAAGTCTACAGTACTTGGGCTAAAATTGTCAGAACATGCTCAAGGTCTGATATTGAAGAAATGTTTGATATAGGGATGAAGTTGTATGCAGATCAGTTGAAAGCTCCAGGGATTTCAATTACAAAACTGGTGATGGAGTATCTGTGTATGATGTTCAAACCTGATGAAGTGGAGGAGATCATAAGGAGTGTTTTTCAAGCAGTTACAAATTGGACTTTGTATGAAACTAGTGGAGTATATTCTGTGACTTTGGATAGAAATCACATTGAATACTTCCTAGCAGATTGAAACTTCATTTAATGTTGAAGAAGAAGCTTGGATGTGTTGAAAATTCAGAAATGGCTAAATATTTGATCCAAAGAACAATTAATCAAAGTTTGGGATTGGATGCAAATACTGGAATTTAGGTCATGATGGAGTTTTGGGAGCATCTTGAAGAAGATCTGAAGAACTTGACTTCTTTTCCTAAAAGTCAAGTTAGGGGGAGATTGTTGGGAACTGAAGAAAAGCTTAAGTGTTTAATGCTGCTAGTACAAAATTACTACTGCTAGAGCAATTCAAGTTTAATACTGCTAGGTATTACTGCTTCTAGTAGAATTAATACTGCTAGTCAAAGTTAGTGCTGCTTGAACAAAGTTAGTACTGCTAGAGGTTAGTGCTGCTTAGTAGTTAATGCTGCCAAGTTTGAGTTAATACTTCCAAGGTGATTAGTGCTGCTTATGAGATGGAGATTCGAATTGCAAGAATGACAGCTGGATAGATTGAAGATATTCATGGAAGATATTCTGAAGATATTTTATTAATTGTAATTATCTTTTGTTCAGTATATGTTTAGAATTGTTCTAGAATAGTTAAACAATAACAGTTCATTCTAAGTTTTTATTTTAGAGAGAGAATCAACCTCAAGGCATAGTTCCTAATTCTAGAGAAGTAGAATTCGTCTTGAAAGAATATGTTCTTCAAGATTGAGGTTGTGTGTGTAATCTTGTGATTTAAAGCATTCAATACAAGTTTACAAATTATTCATCATATTTACTGTTTGTTTACTGTTTCAATGAATATCAAAGTGTTATTCCGCAAACTCCTTTGATATTAGTTTTTGAGTATTTATAATTCTTGTTGAGAATTCGATCCTGACAATGTCTCTTTACGATCAAGGATCGATTTTGGGTGAAGCAAGCAGTTGAAATTGCTTCTGCCCAGAAAGAAATAGAGAGCCCTGAAGCAGTGAGCATAGTCCTTGCGGCTTCCACTAGTGTTCTGTTCTTTCGTTCAACAACACCGTTTTGTTGTGGAGTCCTTGCAGCAGAGAAATTCTGTGATATGCCTTATGTCGAAAGATAGGCTTCAATGGTTGAATTCTTAAACTCTGTCCCATTGTCACTTCGGATTCTCTGAACCCTGCAGTCATAAAGAACTTGTATTCTCTTGATAAGATTGATTAGTACTTCAGGAACATCTGATTTCTTTCGAACAAATTCAACCCAAGTATATCTAGAGAATTCATCTATAAGTACAAGGATGTACTTCTTGCCACGAAGACTCTGCATAGATATAGGACCACAAAGGTCAACATGAAGCATCTGCAGAGGTCTGGTGCAAGATATGTCAGACTTGGTTTTGTGGGCAGCCCTTTTGAGTTTGCCCATCTCACAAGCTGAGCATAGATGATCCTTGTCGAATCTAATACTTGGTAGACCCCTTACCAGGTCTAGTTTCACAAGTTTGTCAAGTGTGTGAAAGTTTAGATGACAGAACCTGTTGTGCCAGAGCCAAGCTTCTTCATTTTTACTTGAGACTAAGCAGAGCTTATCTTCTCTGTTAGTTGATTTAAAGTCCATGAGGTATAGATCACCTCGTCTTTTGGCTCGCAGAAGCTCTGTGGTTGTATCTTCCTTCAGCAGAGAGTAGTACTGTCTTTTGAACATCACATCGAGCCCATTGTCACAGAGTTGACTTACACTTAGAAGGTTGTGCTTGAGGCCATCCACATAGGCAACTCTGTTGACATCGATGTCTCCTTTGGCAATGACTCCATAGCCTTTTATTTGTCCTTTCTTGTTATCTCCAAAAGTCACAGATCCTCCTCCATGTTTTTCTTTGTAGGAGGAAAGCAACCCTCTGTCGCCAGTCATGTGTCTTGAGCACCCGGAGTCTAGGTACCAGATAGGCACATGCTGTTTCTTCTGTGGACAGATTAGAGAGATTTAGGTACCCATTTCCAAATGGGTCCATTTTTGTTAGGAGACTTTGAAGATGCCTTAACATCTTTGGTTTTGGATTTATCCTCATTTGCAGAGGTACCAGCTTGTCTCTTCTCACCCTTGAATTTTGCATTCTTGGGTTTTTGGTGAGATATAAGACAGGAGGGCCTCGAGAAATGTTGATTCAAAGAATGCACAAGATCAAAACATTTACAATAAGGAACATTTGAGGCAAACTTCTTGAAAATTTCATTAAATTTGTCAAAGGAGGGTACAGAGAAAATTTTACTACAACCCATTTTAGATTTGGGTTTCTTTTTACAGAAAGCTTTGTCTAATCTAGGTTGAGTTTTTTCAAAAACTCTTCTTGAGTGGATTTTTGGTAGTACTCTCCCTTCATCTTCTTTCCTTGCTTTCACTGCAACAGAAGCAACAAGTTTATCAATTTTAGGCCATTTATTATTCTGTTGCCAAGTGAGTTTTTCTTGAAAAGGTTTTAATGGTCTTGGAGCTTTTGAATCATGAGGGATCTTGTTCTTTTTAGATCTTTCAAGCTCAAGAGAAGTCTTTGCTTGCAAGCTTATGTCCAGGAAATCAGGACAGATAGGTACACCTGTGTTTTTCCTTTTGGGAAGAACTGTTCTATTAAGAATGCCAGAGGTAAGTTTTCTCTTCTCTGGACCACAGGGTAGTATCTCAAGTTCCACATAACTTGTCTCATTTTCAACAGAGGACTCTGATTCTGACTCAGAGTCTGAATCGAGGAAGTCTCTGTGAATGAGATCCTGATCTTCTGCAAGTGCCTTGCTTTGTCCATTGGTGTCCTTTGAAGTATTTAGAGTTTTTGAAATACACAGAATGACCATAGGGACGTTAAGACAGTTTTGTAGATCTTGCTCAAAGATTTCTCTTATTTCAGAGGTTAAATCAGGATGGTTGAGAAAATGATTTTCATAAGTTCTTTTCAAGTCGTTTTCTAAAAATCTTTTAAATAGTTTTTCTTCCACAGAGGCTGGAACAAACTCTACAGCTTCATAGGACAATTCCTTTTCAGGAGTCATCATGCATACAAAAGCCATTTGAGTTTGTGTTTCTGGATGACCGAATCTGAAGATTCCTATCTGTTTTTGAGACATATATTTCATTGGAATAGAATTTCTCTTTGATGTGAGTGAAGAAGGTAGATTATTATTTTCATACCATGTATCTACCATCAACAGAGGATTCCTCAGATGTGGTTCTTCGGATGTTTTTCGCCTTTTAAATGTGGATAGAAGGTTTGGAAGACTTGGTTTTAACGATTTTCCAACGCAGAAGATGTTTGCTAAATATTTGTTTCTTTTGTTTCCAGTATAGGGATCGACATCATCGAACCCTATGCCTCTTCTGCCAATTTGGGTGTTGACCTTTTCAGTGACTTTTTGAGCATCCTGATACCTTTTGATTTTGAGATCTCTGTCGAACAGATCTCGATGAAGAGCTTCTCTTTCTTTTTGAAAGAAGTTTTTCAAAGAAATGGCATTTAAACGATCACTCTCACATTTCTTTAGCTCTTTGACCTTTTCTTTCAAAGCTTTGTCGAGATTTGTGATTTTATCTTTGAAACCCTTTTTTGTTGAAATATGCTTAGAGGTAAGAGTTTTGTTTTCAAGATAAAGCTTATCCTTCTCTTCTGTGAGAAGCCTAGTTTCTCTTTCAAATAAGGCAAGTTTTTTCTCAAGATCTGAGCAAGTGTTTTTACAAGCTAGAAGATCGTTTTGTATTTTAAGAAGTTTGATTTCAAAGTCTGAGTTGCAAGGGTTAGAAGTGTATACCTCACTCTCGTTGTCAGAAGAGTGGACTTCTGCCATTCCACAGAAGAGTGCGTTGTTTTCTTCATCAGATGATTCATCGGTTACAAGGTTCTCTTGTTCTGCCATTAGGGATTTCTGAGTGTAGTACTCTGCTTTCTTTTTATAGAAGGCAGCGTCCCTTGTGGGTTTCCTTGTGTTGGCAGAGGACCTGCACTCTGCTGCATAGTGGCCTGGTTTCCCGCATTTGAAGCAGCCTTCAGTTTGCTTCGGGAATTTTTCACCAGCTCTGCCGTCTGACTTTTGTCCATTTCTTTCTTCTTGCCTTGGTTCCTCAGACCACTCCTTTCTCTTTGCCTCACCATATCCTTTGCTTCTGTCATCTCTTTCTTCTCTTCCTCTGTACTCCGGCTTCTTCTTGAGACCACGATTGAACTGTCGGGTCATTAGTGCAAGTGTTTTGGCCAGAGCAGCCATGTCAATCTCCTCCTCAGAATCTTCTTCACTTTCACTTTCTGCTACAAGTACCTTCTTCTTCTTCTTCTGTGCCTCCTCAGCTGCCTTCTTCTTCTTTCCCTTGTCTTTGCCTTCTTAGGCACTTCCCACAAGAGCCAGAGGACCTCTGACAGAGGTTGATAGTTTGGAAATTCTATTCTCTTGGCTAATCAGTGTTCCAAAGAGATCAGATATGGACCAAACATCAAGATCCAACATGGCTTGCATGGACATGGTTAGATGAAGCCATTCATCATTAAGGCTCTGTAGAAATCTGACATTGTTTTCTTCGGAGGTTCTGTGGACCCCATACCTCTTACACTTGTTTATCAAAGAATTGTATCTATTGTAAGTACTTTGAATGGATTCACCCGGCAGAGCTTTGAATGCAAAATATTCATTTATGCATAAGGCTCTGTTGTTCTTGAGGGTTTTGGCACCAGCCTCAAGTTGTTTCTTCAGCTCTAACCATAGGTCCTTTGAAGTTTCACATGAATCAAGAGATTGAAAGATATCATTTGGGATAGCCATTTTGTTTAGTCTTATGGCTTTCTTTGCAAGTTCATGTTGTGCCTTTTCTTCTTCACTCCATTCAAGGACAGGTTTGGGGTGTTGATATTCAGGAATTTCAGGAGTATTGGCTGTGGCAGGAACACGAGGAACAATTGTCATTGGAATGAAAGGAGGATTGTGAAGAAACTCAACCAGACCAGGATCCACACCTTCAAGGAAGTGCACCATCCTGATCTTCCACTGAGGATATTCATCCCTTAGAAGAGTGGGAGGTTTGGATTGAGATCCCGCACTGAAGTAGTTGACAGTGTTTGCCATTTTGGTTTAGAGAGTAAAACAGAGTATGGCACGAATCAGAAAGAGTATAACAGTGATGGTTTTTTGAGAAGATGATAATATGAATTGGTAAGAACAAATGATCAAGCAACTAGCTTTGAATCTGTCTTTGAATGAAGAACACACTTGTACCTATTACTATATCAAATAGGTTGATATAGCTTCAGAAAACAGAGTGTGACTGTGAGTGGAGTTTGGAACGAAGAACATACTCAAACTACTACGTTGAGTACTGGAAACAAGTATAGAACAGGATCCTTTGATATTGAAAATCAAAGTTTGCTCTAATACCAATTGTTGATCCCAGTTTTGATGTTCTTTAACTTGATTTAACCTTTTACTACACAAAGATTAAATAAATAGAGTGCGGAAGCGTTTAATATGTGTAGAAAAGATTGAACATGCAAGGTAGTAAACACACAAGTAATTAATGAACAGGAAGTAAAGTATCACAAGAAAGTTACTCAAAGAACTGCTTCATTGATTACTGAAGAACACCAAGAACACACACTGGTATGTGCAAGATGTGCTCAAGGATTATACAGACTACTATTTTCGTGTGTGCGCGCTCTTCTTTTGCTCTAAGGTGGTGCTCCCTTAATATACAAGAGGGATGTACCCCTTAGTACAAGACGAAAACTGACATTCCATGAACGGAATGCCACCTGGAAAGTAAACATCGTGGGACGCCCATTACTTTGATCTTGAGGATCTTCGTACAGCAGGTCTCACGTGTTCTGCACGTGGTCTTGTCTTGAACTCTTAGAAAAACTTCATTGATCTCCAGAGGTTGGCCTTCACAGAGGCTCTGTGATCCAAGAATCATTCAGGTTTGACTTCTGGTAGATCTTCTGCGGAGTAACCTCTGAGCTTTGCACCTTCTGTGGTGTACTTGAGTGTTCAGCGGCAGGCTTCTGTGATTCCCATAGCCTATTTTTCAATACTTCTATACAATGTGAGTGGAGCTAACAGGTTACCTACAGACTTTTATCCCAAAAAAGCTACATGTAACGAGCGAGTTAGGAATATTTTAAAGTAATAAAAAACCTAAATCAATCAATTCTACCATTTCCAAATTAGAAGTCATTCAAATTTCAAACTCCTCACACCCAACAACCTCGCTCCCCCTTGCCATCCCTCGTCGCCCATCGTCGCCGTTTTCCATCACTACCCATCACCGTCGTTGTCCCCTGTCATCAATCTCCCTCCTTTTTATATGTTTTTTTTTAATCTATCAATTCATCTTCTTTTCCAACAGTTTTATGGCACATATATAGATAGATCAAAAAAGAGGGGGAATAAAAACCAGAAAAAGGGAAATAGATGGCAAGGCCAGTGACGACGATAGAGTGTAACGCTCGAAAATTTCAAGTAAGTTGAATTATTCCAAATTTCCTGTTTATACGTATTATATCTTTTGCTTGCGATAAATTAAGTGACCAATCGTGTTTTTGGCCTAAGACGTCATTTGGTTGGGAAAATGTCAAGGATCGGGCCAAAACCGGGGATTGACCAAAGTCGGCGACAATGACGACGACAATGACACAATGTCAAAGTTGTTAGGGAAAGTCGCAGAGGGGGAGCGAGTCGCGGTACCTCCCAGGCGAGAGTGACAGCGATTGTTCCATGGGGGCACACTCGCTGGTCACAATTGTCGGGAGTGTACCGCAAGGGGGAGAGGAGCGGCGATTGTGCCTAGCGACAATGCCAATGGCAAAGTCACATGGCACTGTCGCGTGCGGGGTATGGCCAAATAAAAACGCCCCAAAGTCGACTTTGACCTCACTTTTCACCAAAATCTGATTAAGGTTCGGTTTGGGAGCTTCTAGGGGCGATTTTCATCTCCTTCTACACACTCTCCTCATTGAATGATCTAGGGTTTTGTTGGGTGTCATAAATCCTTTACCAAACACTCTTAGGAAGAATTTAAGATCACCTCTCCAAGCTTGGAAGCTTCAAGATCTCACCTGTGTGTCCCAAAATGTGCAATTCAATCAAGATGAATAACAAGATTCGATTCAATAAGCCATATGTATTGATCTCAATTCACAGATTACAAATGATATAAATCTCTCTCTCTCTATCACAATATTTCTCTCTCTAAGATTCTCCAAGTTAGTTCCTCTTTTGAATACAACACAAGGAAAACATATTTATACCACCTACTTACAAGGAAACAAACAAACTAACAAAACAAGACTTTGACATTCCTTATTAAGCAACTTTGACTTTGACTTTCCTCTTTAAGTAAGTTGACTTTAACTTTGCATTTGAGGCTTTGACTTAGACTTTGGTTTATAATCTTGAATACAACAAATATTGCACTAACATTCTCCCCCTTTGGATTCAAGATCATCTCTAAAAAGAATCTCAGCATCAAAGAACAATTTCTCTCTTTGGCTTTGTCAAACATTACCCCCCTTTAGAATGAATACTGATAATGTCCTCCTTTGAAATACAATATCTCCTTTTGGATAAACATGTTTAAACTCAATCTCCCTCTTTCTTCTTTTACTGGACTCTTCTTAAAAACTTTAACAATCTCGCCCAAAGTTTATAATAACCTTTTTTAGTCTTCAGAAATGATCTCCTCATTTCTTACCTGAAATAGACTTCAAAAAATAAATCATCTTCAGATATAGCTCAATTTCTTCTTACAAAGAATCTTCAAAGAAAATATCGGCAATCTTCAAAGAACTGTCTCAAATTCCAGATATAACTCTGAAACTTCTTTTTTTTATTCTTGATTTTCACCCTATATCTCTTGAAATTGAATTTCACATAACTTTCACATCCCTTCATTTCTTCATTTCTTGAGAATTTCTCCCCCATGAACTGCCTTTTCAATCTATATCATCTCCAACCTGCTTTTTCATGTTTCAAGCTCTCCCACTTTTTGATGAATGTGAGCATCACCCTCATCAAAACTTTGCATGAAAAATATGGATCCAATTTATGACCAACATCCTCATCTGATCTTTCCACTAATAGAATAACATCTGTCAATTCATAAAAATGATTCCGAATATTTTCAAATACAAAATTGAGTGTAACCCTGAATCAAAAAATGAATCAGTTAAAAATGCCTGTAAGTAGCACAGAGCCACTTAGTACAACGAATGTACTTTGGAAATGAGTTTTTTGATGTTCACTCCCCTAGGATTTCCATTCAATCATCGAAAGGCCACAAAGGAATTTTCTATGAATGTTATGATAAGTAGAATTATTCCTTGTGTGCTCGTGCAAGTGTAGAATGATTGAAGTTACTTAAGCTTTTTAGGCTCAAAGTGTATAAACTGTTGGGACAACAACAATTTTCCATGAACGCAATATGCATGATCGAAGATCGAAGGTGAGGCAAACTTACTTCTGTTTCAATATCCAAATATTCCAAGTGAAGATCAGATATCATATGTGTTGTATCCCAATGAAACTATGAAACATTTCTTTGTTGAGAAAGAAATGAGTAGACGGTCGGGTTAAGTCAAGAGTTGGCATGGGCTAGTGCCTGTTTCAATGATGTTCACGAGAGAATTGTGAAACAACAGTAATGTGGCTGCTTAGCTCAGAAAGTGGTTGGTGCAGAGTTCTGATACTCTTTTAACTCTGTTCTCACACCCAATTTCTTTATATCATTTCTCTCACTTCTAACCAAACTCGCTTTTCCATTTTTCCGCTTATCGCACAATGAGGTTGTTGAACCGGATGAACTTCCTTCCCCACTCTTTGATTAATGAACCCTCGCCTCTCAATCACTCAGGATAACTTCTTGGGTAGAAAACATGGGTTAACGTGAATCCATAGAAGTTCTTTAAGTTCTCACACTGGTCCCATGAAAATTGTCCTAAAAAGAATGTCATGATTAATAGTTTAATTTGAACAATTAGAGATCAACAATATGATTTACAATGTCAGATAAATGTATGCTCAACAAAATTATCATGAAGATTTGAGCATTTTGAACTTTCAAGATATCTCAAAACAAGAATATTGAGTGAATGAAATGAAATCAGAAGACTTGTTTGAGAATCTGACAATGTATCAGAAAGATCAAATACGAATGATGAACATGAAAAGCTTAGGTCATGAAAAATTGGAATGTGTCTACATGAATAAATATAGAAATTCATGAAAGAATCGCTTAGTTTTGAATGAATATGAATACGTGGTGTATTACCATCGAAAAATTGTTTCAATTTGAGACATGGTAATAACAAAATCAATAAGAGAGACTGAACCGATGTGTATGAATACTTGACAGTATATGGAAAAGATAATACACAAGTATTGATATTTGAAAACATACGGTCAGTTAATCAATAACGCTTATGTATGAAAACATTTAAGATCACACTTCTAAATTCATGAAATCTTTTAAGAATCGAGAAGTGGTTTGAACATTTAAGAAAATTGTTAGTGTATAAATTTGTTGGATACAAGATCATAGAAGATTGAAGACTGAAGTCAAGAAAAGTCAAAGCTCAAGTCAACTCTCTAGCAAAGTCAAAGTCAAAGTCAAGGTGTTGTAATAGTTAGTTAGTTTAAATAGTTTTGTTTCTGTTAGTAGGTATACGGCTAGATGTATTCAGATAGATTGTACGCGGATAGATTCTAGAGAGAGAAATATTCACAGAGTCTTGTATACGAATTCTTAAATCGAATTGGAAAAACAGGTTGATTGTTTGATTGTTTGATTGTTCTCATATTGTCATTGTTATTAAACTAATATTAGAACTTGAATATTGGGATTAACAATTGGTATCAGAGCAGAGTTCAAATTGGAATCTATCAAGAAAATGGACGTTCGCACTGTTTCTTGAGATTTGATCGAGTTTCAAATTGTTGTGTGTAATTGCAAGTTTATTTGAGTCATTTGAGTTCGTTTGTTGTTTTAGACAAAGTTTGTATTGATTTGTAGTACTCTTGCACTGTAATTTTGACCAAATTGTAAGATTTTATGAGTTTTAGTTTCACAAGTTCGTTTGCATTATATCAGACTAAATTTGTATGCTTAAGTGAATTTCATTGAAATTCATTGGTTGAATTTGATTCTAGACGTGTAACTGATCAAATTGTCAAAGTTTCAGATCAAAATTTGAAGATTTGATGGGTTTTTCAGTTGATCAGAGTGGTTTTTAGTCGAGATTCGAAGAACTCGCATAAACCTCAAGAATTCGCATCAAGAACTCGTACCAAGAACTCGCAGATCAAGAGATTTCACATATTTCTTATCTGAAAATTTCACTAGTATAGAATTCACATATGTGTGTAATGAGAATTCCTTAGAATTCGTACATGCTTAAGTAGGAAAAGCCAGAATTCGCATAATGCCTGTGTGCGAGAAGTGAAGAACTCGTATACTGTGGCATACGAATTCCTAGAATTCGCATAAGAGTGATATACGAATTGTTCAGATTTCGCATGAAAAGTTTTAAAATTTTCTAAGTCAAGAATTTGTATCCATGCGAATTGCTCAAGATTGAAAAATTTTCCATGTACAAAATTCGTATGATTCTGTTATGCGAAAAGTGTATGCGAAAAGTTGATTTTCAAATTTTTCTAAGTCCAGATTTCGCATAGTGTTGTGTGCGAATTCTTGGAACTCGCATATAACTACGTGCAAATTCTATAATGTGCGAATTCTGAATTTTGTGTGTGTGCGAATTCTGAAGTTAGTTGTTTATGCGAATTGTGGCTTACAAATTATGTGTATGCGAATTGTGTTTGTCTTAGTGTGGTGTGCGAATTCCATACTTAGGAGATTTTTGGAAAGTTTATTTTTTGAAAAATTCTTTGTAAGTTTTTCTATATTCTGATTTCAATTGAACTAACGATCATTTTAAGTTCTTATTGAACAATTTTATTGACTAGATGACTTCAAGGGAAGTATTAGCTATTGGAACTGATGTGAATCCACCGGTGCTATTCAAAGGCGAATATGAACAATGGAAGGACCGCTTCCTAGATTTTATTGATCGCACCGATTTGGGTGACTATATTCGGATATCTCTCAAAGAAGGTGTTATGAAACCTCCCACCAAGATTTTGTCTACTGAAGGAGAAAAAGGTGAGGAAGAAGTCAACAAGGAGTACCCATTGCCACTTGAGGAATATTCTGATGAGCAAAGAAAAAGAGTGAAAGATGACAGACTGGCTAGATCATTCATTTTACAAGGGATTCCTAATGAGATCCATGTAAAAATTGACAGTTACAATGCCACAGGCAAAAAGATGTGGGATCAGCTCGAAAAGATGATGCTAGGATCCAAGATCGGTAACCATCTTAAAGTCTCAAACTGCCTGAACAACTACGAGGAAAAGGAGGGTGAATTTCTTGAGGCTACATATGACAAATTTGTGACTTTGCTGAACGAGCTCAGCAAGAACAAAGTCAGGAAGTCTCAGATAGAGCTAAATGTCAAAATCCTCAGCATCCTACAACCCGAGTGGAAGAGGTTCACGAGGCAGATGAAGCATATGAAAGATCTGAACGAGATACCACTACATGAGGTATACGAGACTTTAAGGCAAAATGAGGAAGAGGTAGAGGAGATTAAGGATGAGAAGAAGAAAGTTGAGAAAGTGGTTACTGATCCAGTTGCTCTTGTGGTAAAGAAGAAAGAGAAAAGATATGTGAGCCTAAAGAAAAAGAAGAAGGTAATAGTTTATGAGTCCGATGAGGTGGAAAGTGATGAAAGTTATGAGTCCGATGACTGTGAGAATTTGAAACAGGCAATGCTGTTGTTGACGAAAGATTTCCAAAAGAAGTTCTACAAGAAGCTTGGTTTGAACAATCAACGATACTCTTCGGGTTCAAGAAACTATGAGCATAAAGAAAGAATTGAAGGAAAGAGATATGATGAGAAGAAACCAGAAGAGAAAAGATATAGATCTGAGGAGAAGAAAGAGCAAGAACCAATGAAGTGCTATAACTGCGGCAAAATCGACCATTTTGCAAAGGATTGCCGAAAAACGAAGGTCCTAAATTCCGAGTACTATAAGAATAAGATGCTTTTGGCCAAGTAACAGGAGGCTGGCAAGGCACTTTTGGCTGAAGATGAGTACTGGCTTGATCACTCGGAAGATGAAGAAGAGAAAGAAGAAAAAGCTCACATGTGTTTTATGGGTAAGGAAGAGAATGAAGATGAACTAGATTCTGACGGTGAAAACAACGAAGAGGTATGTGATATGTCTGAATCAGATTTTCTTAATCAAATGCAAGTCATGATGGTTCAACTCCAGGAATTAGAGTCTAAGCTTAAACGTGAAAAAGGTATCATTAAAGAGAAAGACCAATCAATACTGAAACTTAGTAATAACATTGCTGAGAAGAACGTATTGATTGATGCTTTACACAAAAACATTGATGCCGGCGCGAAAGAAAACAATATAATTCATAATGCATTGTCTGAAACCACTTCAAAATATAGACTGTGTGAATTTGAAGTCAAAGAGGTTGCGAAAAAGTGTTCATCATTAAAGAAAGAAAACAAATGTCTTTATCTGAAAAAGTGAATGTTTTGGAAGAAAAACTTTATACTTTAGGTCAAACTGAACAAACCATTCACCTAAACAAAACTAAAGAGAGTAGTGAGTGTTGGGGTCTTGGTTACGAGAACCCACACTATCTCAAAAAGGGTATTTCTAAAGTGTCTGCTTTGTACGATTTTGGTTTTCTTAAATTGGCACCTCAATACCCTGAACTTAAAGTTAAATGGACTAAACTTTCAGAAGAGGATGAAGCTAAGGAAAGGGAGAAAAGAAAGAACAAAACAAAAATGCAACGTCCATTTAGATATGAGAAGTTGAATTATAGTTACAGTTCTGATAAGTCAAAAATTCTTTCTAACCACTATTTCCAAAGTTATTCTACAGAGGAACTGGAGGCAAAACCAGTTGAAGGTAAAATTTATGTACCTCCACTCGTGTTAGAAAGTACAATTTCTGAACTCGAGAATACTCTGGTAGAAGAAAGGATTTTGACTGTTCTAGAACAAATTGTGTTTTCAACTGTCTTTCTTAATTCTGATTTTTCAACGACTTCCAAAGCTTCAAAATCTAATGATGTTAAGAGTTTGTTTGATGAAGAGTTTGATTTCTTAAACTCTGATGGTGATTTAGATGATTCTGTTGCTCAATTTGATTTCAATGCAAAACTTCCTGATCATTCACAACTTATTATCAATTCTTTTGGATTACCAAGTGTGTTCGAGAAAGTTGAAACATCAAAGAAAGTTGATGAACCAGTTTATGTGAATACTAAGAATGTCAAAAGTAAAAAGAAAAGAACTCGACATTTACAGAAACGAACAAACACTGGTAAGCAAAAGCACGAGCAATCTTTCAAATTTCACAGTTCTAACTTTAAAAGTTCAAATGTTTCAGATGTGAATAAGAGAAAGATTGAGTAAGATCAGAATGGCGACCGAAGAAGAAGATTGACGAGAATGCAAAATCATCTTCTGATTCTGATCGTAATAGAATGACTAGTAGTAAAACTGAAGTAGTTGGCAATGTTGCTTTTCAAAAGTCAAAACTTGTAACTTCTTACAAGCGTTATTCAATAAATCAATTGTTCCAATTATATTCGTCTACTAATAGATCTTCTACTTATCGTAGAAACGATTTTGTGTCTCGACAATGTTCTGATGATTGGTTTGGTTCATATCTTATATATCATTCTCATATTTCAAAAGATTTTCAAAAGAAAAGAGGATCTAAATTCATTTGGATGCCAAAATCATGTGCTAACACTGTAGGACCCATCCTATAAGTGGGTACCAAAACCAAAATGTTAGGTCTGATTTTATAGTAATCATTGTATTTATAGGGCTTGGTCAAATACTGTGTTTAGAGTCTTATCAGTGTTGTATCTGACCAAGGGTATTTAAGTCCCTTTGGTCTTTGTTCCTTGTAAGTTCGACACGCACATTAATCTGATTTTACACTTTGCGCTCCAAGTCTCTCTCTCTACTTTCTCTCTCCAAGATTCATAAGATCTTGGATTATCAATTGGTATCAGAGCCAACTGAATCTTGAGAGAATTGAGAGATTGTTTTTCTATATCTGAATTTGTGATTGAAATCGAAAATTTGATCGATTTTCTTGAATTTTTCAAGAAAATCTCGTTTTCTTGATTTCTCATAAAATTTAGATCTGTTTGTGGTCGAATTGGTTTGTTTTTGAGTTCATTAGTCTCGTTTTCTTTAATCGATCTTGTTTGCTTCATATTGTTTTGCATAAAATTCAAGATTAGATCATCAATTTTGAGTTTAAAAGTTTTCTGAAAAAACACGAGTTCGGTACTGGTTCATTCATGATTTTCAGTTTTTGTTGTTTTTAATCGAAATTGTTTGATAAAAGTTGTTAGAAAGAAGTTTTCGAAGATCAGTGTGTGTTTTTCTTGGTTCAATTTCAAAGTTTTAATTGTTCTTGCGTAATATCTGTGAGTTTTTAAAATTTGCGTGTCATTCATAGTCTTTGCGTTTGATTCATATTACTTTGCGTGTCATTCATGTTGCTTTGCGTTTCCCTCTATAAACGCAAACCATCAGTTTGCGTTCCCTCCTTCATACGCAAAGTTTGATTTGCGTTTCTTCCTTCAACCGAAAAGCCAAGTTAAACCCGCAAAGTTTACTTTGCGTTTCACTCTTCACACGCAAAGCTAACTTTGCGCTCCCTCCTTCACCTGCAACGCAAAGTCTCTCACCCGCGAAGTCTACACACGCAAAGTTTCACTTTACGTTTCACGAAGCAAACGTAAATCTCCACTTTGTGTTTCCCACTTCACCCGCAAATCACACTTTGCGTTTCCCATTGCAAATGCAAACCTCAGTTTGCGTTTCCCACATCACCCGCAAAGTTCAGTTTGCGTTTCCTTCCTCATACGCAATGTGTGTCTTGCATATATGCCATAATCCGAAGAACATTCAACCCGCAAAGTTTCTGTTTTCGGTTCTTTTCACAATCGCAAAGTTTCACTTTGCACATCAGTCTACACCCGAAAACTTCTCTTTGCGCGTCTTCCTGTCTTAGTTTAAAAAAAAAAAAGTCTGAATTTTTTTTTTGTGTCATATTTATTTTTTTTAAACTTTGTGTCATAACAAGTGTTTTTTCAAATTTTCAATTTTTAATATTTTTCGAATTTTTTTTAATTCAATCTGATCTTTGATTTTCTGGTACATCAACAATGGATTCTGCCAAGTTTGCTTTCCAAGCTAGGTTCTACTCAAATGATCTGATGATACAATTGGGAACAGATACTCGTCCACCAGTCTTAATCAACGAAGAAGAGTTTACACAGTAGCAAGATAGGTTCATAAATTTCATTGAGCGTCAGAGAAATGGAGAAAATATGATGAAGTCGTTTACTGAAGGACCATTCATCAGACCGAAAAATGACATTCCTTTGACAGATGATGAAATCAAACGTGAAAAAGCCGATAGAAAAGCAAAGTCCAATTTGATGCTAGCTCTGCCTAACACGATCTACAATCGAATTGATTGTTTCAAACATAATCCAAATATGATGTGGACTCAATTCGAAAAGATCATGCTTGGGTCATCTGTTGCTACTCAGATTCGCCAAAAACGCTTCATGAACAACTTTGAGAAATTTAAGGCGAAGGACAATGAATCTCTGAAGGCTATATTTGACCGGTTTTGCGCTGTGATTAATGATCTTAGAAATATTAAAGTGGAAAAGACTGCTCTTGAGACGAATTTGAAATTCCTTAATTCTCTTCAGCCAGAGTGGAATAAATCATGTCATAGACTGAGGAATGATGTCAGAATTTCCACGATGCAGATTCAAGAGCTGTATGAGATTATGCTAACTGATGAGAGCTTGGTGATAGAGAAAAAGGCCAAGCTAGACAAAAAGAACAAGAAGACAGTTGATCCGGTTGCTCTTCTCACGAAGCAACTAGCTGAACAAGCGTCGTCTGATAACGCTTACACTAGGTCAACTGATGACGATGGAGAGGCCTTACAGAAACCCATGATCCTTCTCTCTCATCATTACCAGAAGAAGTTCCAACCTAGATCTGGTTCCAACTCTTCACGCTTCACTTCCAGTTTCAAAGCCAAAGTACCCGAGCCAAAGACTAATGCTTGCTACAACTGTGGAAAGTCGGTTCATATATCAAAGGAGTGTAGAGCAAAGAAGATTAGGGACTCAGCCTACTACCGAAAGAAAATGGAACTAGCAGAAAAGAGAGAGAACGGAACTGCTTTATTGGCCGAAGAAGAATTTTGGATGGATTATTCCGACGACGAAGCTTCCAATGTCGAGATCGCTCATATGTGCTTAGTCGGAGATGACCAGACAGATGATTCTGATACTGATGAGGATGAGGTATATTCTGAATTTGATTACAATTTTATTACCTCTTAGTTTGATATCATGATTAATGCTTTGTCTGATTTACGCTCTAAAATTTTATCTGAAAATAATTTAAACTCTGAAAAGTCAGATTTAATTGAAAAGCTGAAAATTTCTTTGAAGGATGAAAAATCTATTTTAGAAAATACTAAAGACATCTTTCAAAAGAAATTGGATGCTTTGGAAAATTATAACAAGACTTATCTTGAATCTTTGATATCGATGACTACTTTAAAAGATGAGTTTTCTGATAAAATAATTAAGTTAGAAGAAAAGCTTTATCGAAGAGACCAATCTGAAAAAACAATTTATATGAACAAACCGAGAAGTGAAGAGGCTTTAAAACAAAGATGGGTCTTGGTTTTGAAAATCCTCATTGTTTAAACAATGCGATTGAAAAATCCCCAACTTTATATAAATATGATTATCTGACTCTTGCTCATTATGCTCCTCAGTTTAAAATTGATTGGATGAATGAGAAGCAAATGTTAGAAGTCGAAAATGAGAAAATGATAAATAATAAGAAAAATGAAATTCCTTTTGTTTATACGTCCGAAAATGCAAAATATTTTCCTGAAAAATCAAGAAGAGGAAAAAGAATTTTAAATGATATATCTCCTATCAAATCTTCAATGTCTGATGATTTTATTACTCCTTATGCACCTGATTCTGATAAAGGAAATATTTCTCCAATCATTTATGATTCGAAGAAATATACTCCTCCATTAGTATTAGAAGGAAAAATCATAGATCTTGAAGATCAGATAGAAAATCAAAATATTTTGAAGAAAATTGAATCTGATATTATTCTTTTTTTCATGACGTCTAGTCTTGAAGAAGATTTATTTTCTCAAAAATCAGATTTTATTTCTTGTCTATCTTCTGATTCTAAGGTAAACAAAAAGGAAATTTCTAATTTTAAAATCTTTTCTCAAAATAATTCAGACTCCGAGGCAAATTTAGATTTATTAGTTGATCAGATTGGTTCCTTGGATAAATTTATTTCTTCTGATTTAAATATTAAGTCTAAAATTCTTGATGATTCTTTTACGCTAAATGATCAATATTATAAACCTAAGCGTAAAAGAAGACGGTCAAAGAAGTCGAAGAAACGAGATACAGTTATTTCTGACTGTTCTAATTCTTCCGATTCTATTCTTTCAGATAGAACTGTGAGCCAGTCAAAGAAGCAGATCTGGAGAGCTAGGCGGACATCAACTGATTCTATGTTTGATGAAGATCGATGTGTAGACAAATTTTATAATAGTGATTCATTTGCTGTTTGTAATAAAGTTTCAAAATACTTTATAAAGCAAATGTTTAAAATTTCCAAAAATGTCTCATATTCGTCTTCTAATTCTAGTTCAGATGATTATGCTTTCTCTTCTGATGATTGTGCATATTTTTCTGATGATATTCCTCGTGCTTTAAATGTTAAATCTAACAAATATTTCCCCATAAGAACTGCAACTAACAAACATGGGCCCAAATTCAAGTGGGTACCCAAATCTTTATCTGATTCAAAGTTGCAGGCATCACATGTTAAGGGGGAGTAAGAGGATTTTGGCTTCTAAGTACTTCAACTTAGGACCCGTTCTTCATAGTCTACGACTTCCAAACAAATCAGTTTAGAACTCGTTCTTCAATGATTTAAACTTCTAACTAAATGAGATACTGTGAGTACATCAATTTTATTTCCGCTGCATATATCTCTGTATATGATGTTATTCCAGTTTTTCTCAATGTTTCAAGAATCTGAGCTTGTTTATCTATCTCGTGAATTTGTATAACCCAATTTTTTTTATATGAGTCACAAATTTATTTTATAAAATGTAAAAGATGAAATAGTTGAATTTTATTTTGTTTTGACTAAATATCAACTAAAAGTTTAAATCTTTACAAATTTTATTCTATAAAGTAAAAGTTTTACATTTTTTCTTTCTTTTGAATAAAATATGTGTCTAGGATAAATTTTCAAGTTCTTTTGTTTATATTAAAGTTTTTATATGGTCAAATTTCAAGTCTTACAAAAGTCGAAAAGTCAGCAACATGTTTGAAACTTTTATTACTACTTTAAAGTTGTGTGATTCGGAATTTTTATAGTTTACTTTGCTTAGACTACCTAAATGATCAGAATTATAGATCAGAATGAAAATATGGGCTAAGCATTTAGACGTTAATCTGAGTGATTGAGATGATTATTAAATACTAAAATACAGAAATCTCTAAGTTTAAAAGTTTGTACCTGTGACCTTTTTGGTTTGGGAAAGTAAGTTCCTCGGGATGCTTGTCATCTGGTCCCCTAAGGTCATTTGGTCTGGGAGTGATCGAACAGAAATCCTTCAATAAGACCAGATCGAAAGTCATGTTCTACTGGTATGAATGGGTTTAGGATATGTCGATGTAGCCTTTCTGATCTGGGAGAGTAAGTTCCAAGGGGTGCTTGACACCTAGTCCCCTAAGGCCAACTGTTCTGGGAGCGGCTGACCCAAATCCTGCAATAGGGTCAGATAGAAAGTTACGCTTACGACATGTTCTTTACTTAATAAACTTTTTGATCAAAAGATGCCAAATTGCACAAGCTTAAAAGAAGCCAAAGAGCAAACTCATGTTAAGATGCCAATGTGCACACTGCTAAAAAGATGCCAATGAGCACACGTCTCATGATACTTGGTGATATGTTTGAGTTGTGATAAACCTGTAAATTTGTGAAAGTCTTAATTTTTGATGAATTAGTGTCAGTACATGCAAAGTTCTCTATAATATTTTTAGAATTGCATTTTCTTGAAGCTAATCGAAGATTCGCATGTGAGCACACTGAATAGATTGATGGAAGTTTTTGAAACTGAACATGTTTTAACTTGATATGCAATAAAACTTGTTCTTGTATCCAACAACATATGTTTGATTTCAAATGATTGATAAATTTGTAATATTTACTAAGTAGAATTTTATTTGTTTAGTGTTTAAAATTTTATATGTTTAGTCGTTTCAAAATTTACATTCAGTATATTTTTCTTTCTACATTAATATTTGATCATTGTGTTCTCACAAATATATTTTAATGGGTTTATGCATTATTCAAGGGGGAGCAAACAAAGAGAATGTATTTCAAAGATTATATCTGTTTTTGAGGGGGAGTATCTGATTTTCTTTATATGAATGCTAACTTGAATTGTCACATCTAGTGCATTTGTGTATGGGGAGTCAAAGAGCTTAAAAAGGTAAATATTGTCTAAGTCAGCTTTGCGCTTCCAGCATGAAACGCAAACTTTGATTTGCGCTCCCTTCATGAAACGTAAACTTTGGTTTGCGCGTCCAACATGAAACGCAAATCTTGGTTTGAGCGTCCATCATGAAGCGCAAACCTCCTCTGTTTTCTCTGTTTCTTTGATTTTGCAGATCTTAAGCTGTCTCGTCTCCAACATTTGCATGACCAAGTTGATCAAGATCATCAAGGCCATGAGGGGGAGAAGTCAAGGAGAAGTTAAAGAGACAAAGAGCTCAAAAGTTTATCTGCTGATCAAGATTCGCTCAAAGATTCTATTCTCTCAGCTACAACTAATTCTTTTGTTGTTTCTGCTCCGAACACCCAGTTCATTCAAGATCATTCAAAAGAGGTGTATCGTCTAGAGCTCAAAACAGTAAAGACAACTTTATCTGAAAGATGCTGAGAAGAAATTTTTCTTAAAAAGTCAGAAAGCTTCACAAAGTCGCTTTGTTGGTCCGTGCTGTTATAGAAGACAATTTTTGAACACCAAAGCGCCAATGATTACTAAGGGGGAGATTGTTAGGTCTGATTTTATAGTAATCATTGTATTTATAGGGCTTGGTCAAATACTGTGTTTAGAGTCTTATCAGTTTTGTATATGACCAAAGGTATTTAAGTCCCTTTGGTCTTTGTTCCTTGTAAGTTCGACACGCACATTAATCTGATTTTACACTTTGCGCTCCAAGTCTCTCTCTCTACTTTCTCTCTCTAGGATTCATAAGATCTTGGATTATCACAAAAGATTCATCTGTGTTGCAGGCACTTCAAGTTAAGGGGGAGTAAAAGAACCTAGACTTCTGAGTAAATCAGTTCAGGACTCGTACATCAGTGTTAAGAGTTTGACTTTAAACACAACAGTTTAGGACTCGTACTTCAACGATCAAAAGAGATTATACTCCAGTGCTTCTATGAGATTGTACTCCAATTCATAAAAGAGATGATCAACCTTCAAGGGGGAGTGCATATTTTTCCTGTTGTTAAATATTGTGAACGCAATATTTCAGGGGGAGTATATGACTTCTAATTATATCTGATCAGAACTCGTTCTTAACACGTTTTACTGCTTTTATGTCATTTATTTTTCAATAAAGTTTGTGAATAAAGCTTTGTACTTTGATGACTTTTGACTGTTGCATATTTGAGAGGAAGCTTACACGATCATATCAAATATGACTTTTGAGTTGACTTACTGAGATTTAAGATGAGCGTAAGGAATATTTTAACCTAATCTCAGATATGGTTGAAAGAAGGACGACTTTCAATCATAGAAAACATGTTCTTAAACGTTCAAACCACTTCCTATTCTTAAACAGATTTCATGAATTGAGAAGTGTGATTTTAAATGTTTATCATTTTTTTTATGAACTTCAGTGGTTAAATAAACCATGTGTTTCCAAAGATAAATACTTGTGTATTTTCTTTTCCATACACTGTCAAGTATTTACACACACCGATTTAATATTATGTTGGAAATGTTCTTACCATGTCTCAAATAGAAACCAATTTTCGATGGTAAGACACCCCACTTGTAATTCAAAGTTTGAGCGTGATTTCATTCGAAATGTTTCTTTCAAGACTTGTCTATATTTTGATTCGTATAGACTATATCCAATTTTTCATGACCTAAGCTTTTCATGATAAATCATTCATATTTGATCTTTTCATACAATGTCAGATTTTCAAACAAGTTTCTTGTATTCATTTCATTCATTCAATATACTTGTTTTGAAATATCTTCAACGATTAAAATGCTCAAATATTCATGATTATCTTTATGAGCATACATACATCTGACATGTATTTATGCTTTAACTGCAGAGTTAAACCATTTGAGAAAAAATATGCTTTTAGGACAACATGGGTTCTGTTAGAGTAGAAATATGTTGGATACAAGATCATGAAGACTAAAAGTTAAAGTACAAGAAGTCAAAGATGGAAAGTCAACTCTCATTAAAAGTCAAAGTCATTTTGTAATAAAGTCAAAGTCAATGTTGTTTTGTAATTGTATTTTGTTTGTTTCCTTTAAAATTGTGTGAGGGTATAAATACCTTCAGGGGGCGTTTGGTTCGCAGAATGTTTTTGGATGGAATGGAATCTGTCAAAGGAATTGGAATGGAATGTTGTCAGGTTTGACCACCTGTTTGGTTGGCAGAATTGGAATGGAATTTTGGTAAATGATCAAAATTCCCCTTTTCAGAATTGGAATGGAATTTTCTTTATATGTTTTTAACAGGTGAGTCATATATGTAATTATTTTTTAACAGGTCAGTCATATATGTTTTTGGTACACAGGTTCTTAGTATACAACAAATTATATGCCTTAAGATCATATGCCTTAAATTCCATCATTCATGTTATATCCGTCATGAGGGATTCAATGACCGAAGAAAACAATGTCGTAAGCAATACTTCTCTGTTGGATTTAGGTTAGTTACTTTTCTCTATGCATTCACGTTATCTTTTTATTACCTCAAACATGAAAAATCGATTTCAATCGACTGTTGAACATTACCAAATCGATTTACAGAACCCAACATCTTTCATAAATCGACTACCAAATCGACTATTGTAATCGATTTTCAGAACCCAGTAGCTTTCAGAAATCGATTTTGATAAATCGACTACCAAATCGATTTCAATGAAATCGACTACCAAATCCAAATAGAGAAATCTTGAAGAAGAGATACATAGAGAGAGAAAGATAACCTACGCTGAATGGAGAAGATTATTCGAGTTCGAACCTGCAGAAAATGTTCAGGGGGCGAAGTCGATTCTGTATAAAATGTGCGATAATGGAGAAGACGATTGAGAGAGTATTTTTATGTCTGATATGTTTACGTCGGCTGTGAATCATGAGAAAAGAAAGAGTAGGGTTTATTTGGAGTAGAGGGTATTTTTGGAATTAAAGAAATACCACATTCCATTCCATTGAAATCCATGGATTTTAGGATGGAATGTTAAAATCAGTTATCTATGGAACTTAATGAAATTTGTAGATTCCATTCCATTGAAAAACTTGAACCAAACAAAGGAATGGAATCTGGTCAAAGGAATTTAACATTCCAATTACACCAGATTCCATCAAATTCTGCGAACCAAACGCCCCCTCAGTCTTTGTAATCAGGTGGTAACAATTCAGATTGTAAGTCATTGGGTAAAGTAAGCAGATTAGAGAAGAGGTTCATAGAATATCGTTCTAGAGAGAGAGTGAATTTTGTGAGAGAAAGTGAGATTTGTAATCTTTGTGATTGAATCAAAGACTTGTGATTTCTATTGTTGAATCATCTTGATTTTCTGTTTACGATTAGAATTTGATGAATTTGGGAATAACAATTGGTATCAGAGCAGATCCAGATTGAAATCAAATCGAGAAAAAGAGTCGTTTTTGTGTTCTTGAGTTCTTGATTCAGATTTTGAGTTTTTGAACAAATTAGTGTTTGTAATTGGTTACATTTAGTTCGTATATTGTAATCATTTGAGTTTGTATAGTTTAATTCGAGGATTACACTGTAACTGAGATTGAATTTAGATTTTTTTTTCTGATTTTTGAGTTCACGAGTTCGTTAATGCACTGTTCTATATCGATTTGTACTTGTTCTTGTGTCTTATTGAATTTCTTTGGTAGAAACAGTTTCTAGAAGTATTTGTGATCTAATTGTCAAAGTATAAGATTGAAATTTGAAGAATTCATGAGTTTTAGTGAGTTTCAGATCGAATTTTCATTCGACAGTCGAAGAACTCGCAAGGTGATCTGAAGAACTCCCAAGTCTACCAAGAACTCACAGATACGTTGAGTTTCGCAAGATTCGCAAAGAAAATTTCTCAGATTAAGTGGTTTTCGCAGATTGGGTTGATTTCTGGAAATTCACAAGTATAGCATTCGCAGAGAAGTTAATTGCGAATTTCAAAAGATTCACATTCGTTTGTGTTGCGAAAAGTCTTATTGAAATATTGCTAAGGACATATTTCACAGATTAGTATTTTGCGAAAAGCTTGGTTTTCGCAAGTGTGAAGCTTACAAATTCTGAAGCTTCTGTATTCTGAAGCTTACAAATTCTAACCTCTTACGAATTATGAAGTTTATATCTTACGAATTTTGATTACTTGCGAATTCTGAGGTGTTTTTCACGAATTTTGTGGGTTACAAAGAAGAAGAACCGGTATGGAAAGTGAAACCAGTTGAAGAAGAAAAGAAAGATGAGAAGAAAGATGAGAAAAAAGAAAAGAAGACATGTGTACATGAGACTAAAGCCAAGAAGAACAATGTGCGAAAAGGTAAACTTGATCATGTTTACTCGAGAGATCAGTTAATCAGGTTGTCAAGTAAGAAATATTATTGTTCTTATTGTTGTACACATGATCATGTTCATAAAACAAGTGATCATTTATGGTATGGTTCTTACTCGGTTACTCCCATTAGAACTGCAACTTACAAACATGGACCCAAATACCAGTGGGTACCAAAGACGAAAGTTGATTCTGTGTTGCAGGGACCTACTATCAAGGGGGAGTAAGAGAACCAAGGCTTCTGAATAAATCAGTTCAGGACCCGTACTTCAACGAAGTTTGACTTCTAAACACAACAGTTTAGGACTCGTACTTCAGTGATCAAAAGACCTTACTTCTGTTCTGATAAGAGATTATACTCCAATACTCGAATGAGGAAATCAACCATCAAGGGGGAGTACATACTTTTCTGAAATAATTTGCATCCGATAGATATGATGAACTACATTCAAAATAGAATTGTAGATATCTATCATGTGCTTTTTCACTGACATATTTTAGATGCATAATTTCAGGGGGAGTAAAGGACGTGATTTCTGATTACTTCTGATCAGAACTCGTACTTTAATCGTTTTACTGCTTTATGTCTTTTAATTTTGAATAAATTTTGTGAATAAAGTTGCTTTGACCTGACTTTGAGACTTATGCAGATTGAGAGAAGCTTTCAAGATCATATCTTTATGACTTAAGTTGACTTCATGAGATTCAAGACTGTACGATAAAGGTTAAAATTCTTATCTTAATCTCATATATGGTTGAAAGAAGGACAACTTTCAATCATAGAAAAACATGTTCGTAAATGTTCAAACCGCTTCCCGATTTTTAAATAGATTTCATGAATTGGAAGTGTAATTTTAAATGTTTTCATTTTATTTGTGCTTACATGATTACAAACCGTGTGTTTCCAAAGATAAATACTTGTGTATTGTCTTTTCTATATACTTTCAAGTATTCACACACACCGGTTTGAATTTTTGTTCAAAATGTTCTTACCATGTCTCAAATTTGAAACATATTTTTCGATGGTAAGACACCCCGTTTGTACTTCAATGAACTTTGAGCGTCATTTCATTTCGAAACGTTCTTTCAAGAATGTCTATATTTTTATTTCATATAGACCATATCCATTATTCTTGACCATAAGCCTTAACTGATATATCATTTATTATCTGATCATTTTTCATACAATGTCAGATTTTCAAACAAGTCTCTTGCATTCATATTCATTCATTCAATTTACTTGTTTGAAAATACTTCAATGTTTAAAAATGCTTATATCTTCATGAGTATATCATGAGCATATATACATCTGACATTTGTATATTTGTGCTTTAACTGATAAAGTTAAACCATTTTTGAGCAACATTTGCTTCATAGGAATTTGGGTTCTTTGTGTTAGGACTTAAATGAAAACTTCTATGGATTCACGATTACTAGTGTTTCCTACCCAAGAAGTTAATTCATAGTGATTGAGTGTGAGGAGTCGAAAAAAAATGAGTGTGGGTTGTGTGTTGAGGTAAAATGGAAAAGAGAGTTTGGTTAGATGTAAGCTTAATGATTAAAAGAAAGAGGGTGTGAGATCAGAGTAAAAGAATATCAAACTCTGCACCAACTACTTTCGGAGCCGGGCAGCCACATTACTAATGTTTCACAATTCTTTGGTGAACATTATTGAAACAGGCAATTAGCCCATGCCAACTCTTGATAAAATCCCACCAGCCACTCATTTTCTTCATAAAAAGAAAATGTTTCATATTTTTCTGGGATGCAGCACATTATCTATCTGGTTTTCATTTGGAAAATCTGGATATTGAAACAGAAGGAAGTCAGCCCCACATTCGCACTTCAATCATGCACATTGAGTCTGTGTTTATCTACTGTTGTCTCAGTGGTTTACATAATGTTAAGCATTATTAAAAGCAATCATCAAATGCTTAATTCTTTCTACACTTGCATGAACACACAAGGAATTTGTTTTCTTCTCATAACATTCATAGAAATTTTATTTGTGGTGTTTCGATGATTGGATGGAAGCCCTGGGGGAGTGAACATCAAAAAACTCCTTTCCTATGTGTATTCGTTACACATAGTAACTTAGTGTTACTGACAAGCATATTAACTGAGTCATTTGTTGATTCAGGTGTTACACGAATATTTTGTCTAGATTTGCAAAGATCTGGATGAATACATTGTTCGAATTGGCAACGAATCAGAGGCTCTTGGACAGATCAGAATGGTCAACGACATTTCTTGATAAAAGTTTTGATGTTATAGATTCTCTATTCATCAAAAAGGGGGAGATGATTTAAAGAAATGTCAGATTCATAAATTTCAAAGTTAAAGATTTGAAGAAGACAAAATTCAAAGTTTGAAAGTTTGAAAGATTATTCAAGCAAAGTCAAAGATGTTTGAAGATGTGCTGATTTTCTGAAATTTTCTTTGAAGATTATTTGCTGAAGCAATCTGAGCTAAATCTGAAGATAATTTCTTTCCGAAGTCTAAAAGAGTCTTGTGATAATTTTGGGAGATTATTGAAGATTGTTTCTACCATATTTGGGGGAGATTGTTAATTTTGTTCAAAGACAGACTTGGGAAGAATAAAGTTAAACAAAAGAAAGAGATTGTCCAGATTGAACCAAAGGAGAAGACTGAATTGCTAAATCTTTCAAATATGATCTTGAATCCAAAGGGGGAGATTGTTAAAGCCTAAATGTTGGTCCCGGAGGTGCTTAACAAGTTTGTAGGGGGGGGGGGGTTGAATACAAACAGAGATTTTAAAGTTTAATAAATTATTTATTGACATCCCAAACCTGTCTTTGAATGGAGTGATGAAGAAAAGGCACAACATGAGCTTGCAAAGAAAGCCAAAAGATTAATCATAATGGCTATCCTAAACGATATCTTTCAATCTCTTGACTCATGTGAAACTTCAAAGGACCTATGGTTAGAGCTAGAGAAACAACTTGAGGGTGGTGCCAAAACCCTCAAGAACAACAGAGCCTTATGCATAAATGAGTATTTTGCATTCAAAGCTCTGCCGGGTGAATCCATTCAAAGCACTTACAATAGATACAATTCTTTGATAAACAAGTGTAAGAGGTATGGCATCCACAGAACCTCTGAAGAAAACAATGTCAGATTTCTACAGAGCCTGAATGATGAATGGCTTCATCTAACCATGTCCATGCAAGCCATATTGGATCTTGATGTTTGGTCCATATCTGATCTCTTTGGAACACTGATTAGCCAAGAGAACATAATTTCCAAACTGACAACCTCTGTTGGAGGTCCTCTGGCTCTTGTGGGAAGTGCCTCAGAAGGCAAAGACAAGGGAAAGAAGGATAAGGCAGCTGAGGAGGCACAGAGGAAGAAGAAAAAGAAGGTACTTGTAGCAAAGAGTGAAAGTGAAGAAGATTCTGAGGAGGAGATTGACATGGCTGCTCTAGACAAAACACTTGCACTTATGACCCGACAATTCAATCGAGGTCTCAAGAAGCCGGAGTACAGAGGGAGAGAAGAAAGAGATGAAAGAAGCAGAGGATATGGTGAAGCGAGAAGACATGAAAGAGAAAAGTCTGGGGAGCCAAGGCAAGAAGAGAGAAATGGACAGAGGTCAGACGGCAGAGCTGGTGAAAAATTCCCAAAGCAAACTGAAGGGTGCTTCAAATGCGGAAAACCAGGCCACTTCGCCCCAGAGTGCAGGTCCTCTGCCAACAAAGGGAAACCTACAAGGGACGCTGCTTTCTATAAAAAGAAAGCAGAGTACTACACTCAGAGATCCCTAATGGCAGAACAAGAGAACCTTGTAACCGATGAATCCTCTGATGAAGAAGACAACGCACTCTTCTGTGGAATGGCAGAAGTCCACTCTTTTGTCAATGAGAGTGAGGTATCCACTTCTAATTCTTGTAACTCTGACTTTGAAAACAAGCTTCTTGAAATACAAAATGATCTTCTAGCTTATAAAAATACATGCTCGGATCTTGAGAAAAAACTTACCTTCTTTGAAAGAGAAACTAGGCTTCTCACAGAGGAGAAGGACAAGCTTTACTTTGAAAACAAATCTCTTATCTCTGAGCATATTTCAACAAAAAAGGATTTCAAGGAAAAAATCACAAATCTTGACAAAGCTTTGAAAGATAAGGTCAAAGAGCTAATGAAATGTGAGAGTGATCGTTTAAATGCCATTTCTTTGAAAAACTTTTTTCAAAAAGAAAGAGAAGTCCTTCATCAAGATCTATTCGACAGAGATCTCCAAATTAAGAGGTATCAGGATGCTCAAAAAGGTCATGAAAAGGTAAACATCCAGATCGGCAGAAGAGGATTAGGGTTCGAGGACATTGACCCTTACACAGGAAATAAAAGAAACAAATCTTTATCAAACATCTTCTGCCCTGGACAATTTTTAAAACCAAGTCTTCCAGAACTTTTATCCACATTTAAGAGGCGCATAACTTCTGAAGGACCACATCTGAGGAAACCTCTGCAGATGGAAAATGTATGGTATGAAAACAATGATTTACCATCTGCAACTTCATCAAAAGGAAAATCTATACCAAAGAAATATTTGTCTCAAAAACAGATAGGGGTGTTCAGATTTGGTCACCCAGAAACGCAAACTCAAATGGCCTTTGTGTGCATGATGATTCCTGAAAAGGAACTGTCCTCTGAAGCACCAGAGTTTGTTCCAGCCTCTGTGGAAGAAAAACTATTTAAAAGATTTTTGGAAAGCGACTTGAGAAGAAATTATGACAATCATTTTCTCAACCATTCTGATTTAACCTCTGAAATAAGAGAAATCTTTGAGCAAGATCTACAAAACTGTCTTAATGTTCCTATGGTCATTCCTTGTATT
Organism: Arctium minus; assembly: GCA_954870635.1. NCBI lineage: Eukaryota > Viridiplantae > Streptophyta > Magnoliopsida > Asterales > Asteraceae > Arctium > Arctium minus. Next base: position 111,365,713 of record OX941080.1, on the reverse strand, counting down.
TCAAAAATTGTAAATACCTCAGAGGACACCAATGGACAAAGCAAGGCACTTACAGAAAGTCAGGCTCTCATTCACAGAGACTTTCTCGATTCAGACTCTGAGTCAAAATCAGAGTTCTCTGTCGACAATGAGACAAGTTCTGTGGAACTTGAGATACTCCCCTGTGGTCCAGAAAAGAGTAAACTTACTTCTGGCATTCTTAATAGAACAGTTCTTCCCAAAAGGAAAACCACAAGTGTACCTATCTGTCGTGATTTCCTGGACATATGCTTACAAGCAAAGACTTCTCTTGAGCTTAAAAATTATAAAAAGAACAAGATCTCTCATATTTCAAAAGCTCCAAAACCATTAAAACCTTTTCAAGAAAAATTCACTTGGCAACAGAAGGATAAATGGCCTAAAATTGATAAACTTGATGCTTCTGTTGCAGTGAAAGCAAGGGAAGAAGATCAAGGGAGAGTACAACCACAGAGCCACTCAAGAGGAGTTTTTGAAAAAACTCAACCTAGATTAGACAAAGCTTTCTGTAAAAAGAAACCCAAATCTAAAATGGGTTGTAGTAAATTTTGCTCTGCCTCAAATGTTCCTTATTGTAAATGCTTTGATCTTATGCATGCTTTTAATCAACATTTCTCGAGGCCCTCCTGTCTTATATCTCACCCCAAACCCAAGAATGCAAAATTTAAGGGTGAGAAGAGACAATCTGGTACCTCTGCAAATGAGGATAAATCCAAAACCAAAGATGTTAAGGCATCTTCACAGCCTCCTAACAAAAATGGACCCATTTGGAAATGGGTACCTAAATCTCTCTAATCTGTCCACAGGAGAAACAACATGTGCCTATCTCGTACCTAGACTCCGGGTGCTCAAGACACATGACTGGCGACAGAGGGTTGGTTTCCTCCTACAAAGAAAAACATGCAGGAGGATCTGTGACTTTTGGAGAAAACAAAAAGGGTCAAATAAAAGGCTATGGAATCATTGCCAAAGGAGACATCGATGTCAACAGAGTTGCCTATGTGGATGGCCTCAAGCACATCCTTCGGAGTGTAAGTCAACTCTGTGACAATGGACTCGATGTGATGTTCAAAAGACAGTACTGCTCTCTGTTGAAAGAAGATACAACCACAAAGCTTCTGCGAGCCAAAAGACGAGGTGATTTATACCTCATGGACTTTAAATCAACTAACAGAGAAGAAAAGCTCTGCTTAGTCTCAAGTAAGAATGAAGAATCTTGGCTCTGGCACAACAGGTTCTGTCATCTAAACTTTCACACACTTAACAAACTTGTGAAACTAGAACTAGTAAGTGGTCTACCAAGTATTAGATTCGACAAGGATCATCTATGCTCAGCTTGTGAGATGGGTAAACTCAAAAGGGCTGCCCACAAAACTAAGTCTGACATATCTTGCACTAGACCTCTGCAGATGCTTCATGTTGACCTCTATGGTCCTATATATGTGCAAAGTCTTGGTAGCAAGAAGTACATCCTTGTACTCATAGATGAATTCTCTAGATATACTTGGGTTGAATTCGTTCGAAAGAAATTAGATGTTCCTGAAGTACTAATCAATCTTATCAAGAGAATACAAGTTCTTTATGACTGCTGGGTACAAAGAATCCGAAGTGACAATGGGACAGAGTTTAAGAATTCAACCATTGAAGCCTATCTTTCGACATAAGGCATATCACAGAACTTCTCTGCTGCAAGGACTCCACAAAAAAACGGTGTTGTTGAACGAAATAACAGAACACTAGTAGAAGCCGCAAGAACTATGCTCACTGCTTCAGGACTCTCTATTTCTTTCTGGGTAGAAGCCATTTCAACCGCATGCTTCACCCAGAATCGATCCTTGATCATGAAGAGATATGCAAAGACACCATATCACTTACTACACCAGAGGAAAATTTTATCCGTTACCACTCATCATGGATTTGAAAATTTTATCTTTTACCTCTCATTCTTATTACCCTCTCTCCTTATATATAAACCCCTCTCATACCCCAAATTCTTTTTACCTGCTATCTTCTCTCTTTCAAGAATCCCTTTGCAAAGAATTCTCGCTCTCCATATCTTTCCATGGCATCTCATTCTACTTCTTCCAAGAACTCCAAGGGATCTTCTGCATCAAACCACTCGATGCATTCTGAAGCTAAAAAGGACGATTCCCATTCTGTTGAACAAGAACATGTCCTCACAAGCAGAATGCTCTCCTTCACACACCATGATTATCACTCCAGGCAACTGAATCTCAAGCCTAACAATCACTATGTTGTCTTGGAACCAAAGGGATATCCTGAGGAAGATGCTCCTTTAATTCAAATCCTAAAGAACCACATCCTCACAAAAGTCCTAACCCTAAAAAGAACTGATATTCCTGAAACTTACATTCAACAATTGTGGTTGAGTGATAAGCATGAAAAACTGGACCGTTATGGCTACTGTGTCATGGGCTATGCCACCCATCCTTCCACGACTCAAATATTGGACCTTGGTATAAACCGAAGACGGATCGCAGAGGTATTCGAGCTTCCCACCAAGACCCAACTAAACCTAACAAGATACTCTGATGAGCCCTCTGACGATGAGATTATGGAGTTCCTTAGGTTCATCGGGTACGCTGCACCAATTTCCAAAAGAATCGACTTCAGACGCCAGAACCTTCTACCTCTGTGGAACGTTCTCTTCTCTATTCTAAATCGCTGCTTGACTTGCAAGGTAGGCAGTCCTGACCAATCTAGCCATACCATACTTGCAATAATGTATGGTATGTACTATGATTTGCCTCTGGACTATGCAACTCTAATATTCAGGGAAATCAGAAACACGGTCATAGCCAAGCAAGAGGACCAAGCTCGAGGCACAGAGCCCAAAAACCTTGTCTTCAACAGATTTTTTGCCATTCTGTTAGGAGACGCTCTGACAGGAGAAGGGAAGTTACCTACAGAGGGTAAGATGATCAAGGTCTATGAAATGAAGTCGCACAAGCCCACAGTTCCCAAATCTGGGTATCCGGGAGCAAGACCTCTGCCAGCCCGAATTTTAGCCTACCTGAACAGTGAAGATGGGGTGAAAATTTACATTCGTGGGCACAGGACTCCTGAACTGAGTCCTGAAACCCCCCCACGTGTAGGATTCCTAGTGGGTGAGATAGTTGTTTTCCTTAGGACAGAGATAGGTGAGGGAGCTGAAGTTAGAACAGAGGAGGCTGACGGAGCTGAAGTGCGAACAGAGGCTGTCGTTGAGAAACGAGAAGAGATGCTTAAAAAGAAAAGAACTCCCAAAAAGAGAGTCGCAAAAGAAGAGGCTCCAAAATCCCCAACAGATGTTGCCAAGCCAAAGAAGATGGCTAAGAAATTGACCAAGGCAGCAACCTCTGAACCTGTACCCTCTCCAGACGTGAGTAAACCTGCAGAGTCCGAACAACCTCTGCAGAGGAGAAGAAGAAAAGACCAAGTCAATGAAAGCTTTGAGGAAAGGCCATCCAGCCCTCTCCGAGTCGCATTGTCCATAGCTGAGGAGATACAGAAGTTGCACTCTGGAACCTTAGGGGAATTCGCAGACTTTACAGTGCAAGAAGTTACGGGGCTTTCAAGCTCTGATGATGAGGGTAAAAAAATCTCAGAGGAGATAGGAGAAAAAGATGCCCTTGGCACACCACCAAAACCAACTCCCAGTGCAACCCACACCTCTACCCCTACAGTTCTAGTGCAGAGGGGTATTGAAACAGGACCGCACAGTCCGAACCCAGCCCAAGACATCCAGACAGAGGATATTCTTTCATCCTCTATACCACCATTCGGGGAAACCAAACCCCCCTCACCCTCTCAAAAGGGTGAGAGTGTGGCTCTGTCTGTCCATTCGCCCCAAGACACATCTCTTCCACACACAGAGGTATTCGTTACCTCTGTCACACACAAGAGTGACACCCAAACCACCTCAGAGTTGGTGGTGAAAGAACACGATGATTCTGTGGCTCTAGAACAACCACCTGATCCATTCAACATAAGTCTTAAGGGAGTCTCTGAACCCTCTCCTAAAGAACGTGTTGACAGAACTTCCATAGGTGCTTCCTCTGTGGAACATCGAGGATTGGAAGGAACTCCCTTAGAGCTCAACATCCCCACAGGCTCTATGGGTGCCAAAAACTCGTTGGATAAATCTGGAACATGTGTTGTTCCAGAGGTTACCTCTAACACTTTCGTCACAAAGGGCGAGTTTCAAGCCTTTGCTGACATGGTGCTCACAAAACTTGACGAGTTGAAAAGTCCTGTCTCTGTGGATTCTTAATCCATTGCAGATGCTCTTCAAGCAAACACCGTTGCCTTGACTGCTCTTCGGTAACCCTCAACTCAACATTCGGCGGTGATCAATGAACTAAACACAAACTGCGCGAAAAGGGCTGATCTTCAAGCTTGTGGACAAGCCATCATTGCACACTCCAATCAAGTTCAGGTACTCGGGGATCTTTGCACAGAAGAGTTCCCAAAGTATGCTACACATGGAGTTCAGACTGGAGTGAATGAAATGACCAAGCTTCGAGAGAAAATAAAGTACATAACTCGCAGTGTTATGGTCCCATTCAATCCCCAAGCATCAACCTCTGTGCCTGTCCCCTCTGACTTTGCCACAAAAGCCGACCTAGAAGCAATGGGAAGTCAGTTTCTGAGCAACCTCAACCTTCCTCGATCCCACTTCAATGAACAAGGAGAAAAGGTGGCTGCAGACTTGAAGAAAACCGTAGCCACATTTCGGGTCAAATCTGACTTGGAAATCAACGAGCTATCAATGGCCGCAGGGGACGCTCTACAGAAGATCAATAAACATGTTGATGAGCACCTCTGCAAAAGGAAAAAGAGAAAAGCCCCGGCTACTTGCCAAGCGGAGGCCTCACAGAAGGTTTGAAGGCATGAGGACCAGGATCCAGATGCCTCTGGCCCTGGCCATCATGAGGGGGAGAAGGCATTAACACTAAAAGCACCTGTCATCTCAGCCACTCCTATTCAAGCCCTACCCTTACAAAGAACATCTTCAGAGGCACACAAAACACAGAATCTCACGCCCTGTGCCTCTGAGGACCCAATACCGACTTCAATTGTCCAAGGAACAACTTCTGCAGGGTCTCAGAAAGGGAAGGTTAGTGTGGACTCTGAACAGATCGCAGAAGGACTCGCAAAGTTTGTAGAACCCTCATGTCCTGAACTTATTCCCACTGCACCCACACCCGTTGTACAGTTTCAAAGCCTTGATCCAATAAACGCTGCAGATACTTCAGAGACCTCTCCACGAAAGAAACAGTCCTCAGAGCAGAAACATTCAAGAGGACAGAGTAAAAGAGATAGTTCAATCGATGGACGCCATGAGAGTTCCAATCCCAAGGCCTCCACCAAAAGAACTTAAGTTTCAAGAGAACATTCATACCTATCTTTACAGCGCAGAGCCCGAAGCCATCTTCTTAGCACCAAATCTGCATCCCTTAATCAAAGAAGACATCAGAAGACGCTTCGAGCGAACTGCACTAGAAAGGGATGAAGTATTCTACACAGAAGATATCAAAACCATGATGAGTACTCTCTGCACTCCTTCGCCAACAAGTCAATCATGTATGCAAAATAGTTACTTGAGTGAAAAAATGGGAAGCAATACACGTTCACAGATGTAGCCTTAAAGAACCTCTGTGCCTACGATCTTCCTCAACTACATGCCTTCACAGAGCAAAGACTTGAAAAGCGTAAGGAGTACATGATAGCGAATGGCAGGATCAAGGAGGTGATGCGCGAACATGTAAAATATCACAGCAAAATGGACTTCGAGGTAGCTCTACAACTCGGAGTCAAAAAGATGTCGATCACTAAACCACATAATCAATTCCCCGGAATCGAGAACGTTCCTTCTAACTCCTTAATCACAGAGCCTGAGTTCGGATTCATCTACAGAGACGATGATGGGCTTAAAAAGATGTATCGGCCAAATCAAAGTCACAAGTATTCGAACAACACTCTACAGAAGATAAAGAACACGATTCTGAGGAAGCAGGACCTGCAGAGACAATGATAGGATAGATTGATGCACAACTGAAGTACAGGGAACTCATTCTGTCGATGAGAAAAACTCAAGCTGAAAGCTTTACCAACCCGATAAATGATTTTCCCCAATGACTTCTGTAATCTTTTGTTGTTGATTCATATATTTTGATGCTTAATGTAATTGCCTCTTGGAAATTTTCTTTTATGAATGAATATCACTTTTTAGAGGTTGAGTTCCTTTCACCTCTTTTTGTTTCCATCTTAGCCAACACCTCAATTTTCAAATTTTATTTTTTCAATACTTAGGAGGAGATTGTTAGCTCCACTCTCATTGTATAGAAGTATTGAAAAATAGGCTAAGTATGGAAATCGCAGAAGTCAGCCACTGAACACCCAAGTAAACCACATAAGGTGCAAAGCTCAGAAGTTACTCCGTAGAAGATGCACCAGAGGTCAAACCTGATGATGATTCTCAGATCACAGAGCCTCTGTGATCACTCACAGAACCTCTGTGAAGGCTAACCTCTGGAGATCAATGTTGAAGCTTTCCTTAGAAAGTTCAAGACAAGACCACGTGCAGAACACGTGAGGCCTGCTGTACGAAGATCCTCAAGATTAAAGTAATGGGTGTCCCACGATATTTACTTTACAGGTGGCATTCCGTTTATGAAATGTCAGTTTCTGTCTTGTACTAAGGGGTGCATCCCTCTGCTATATTATGGGAGCACCACCTTAGAGCACAATGTACGAGAGCACACACAAAAATAACAGTCTGTATAATCCTTGAGCATATTTGCACATACCAGTACGTGTTCTTGGTGTTCTTGAGTGATCAATGAAACAGTTCTTTGAGTAACTTTCTTGTAATACTTTACTTTCTGTTCATTAATTGCTTGTGTGTTTACTACCTTGTATGTTCAACCTTTTCTACACATCTTAAACGCTTCTGCACTCTATTTAACTAATTTGTGTGCAGTAAAAGGTTAAATCAAGTTAAAGAACATCATAACTGGGATCAACAAGCAGTATTAATATCTTCAGCAGTATTAATCTTTAAGTCCAGCAGTAGTATCCATCCTTAGCACATTTCAGACCCAACAATCTCCCCCTAACTTAACTTTTCAAATTGAGAAGTTAAGTTCTTCAGCATAGGGTCTTCATGATGCTTTCAAAACTCCAGCTTAATTGACCAAATTTGGATCCAGTCCCGGGCTTTGATTAATTGTTCTTCTAACCACAATCCTTGCCATTTCATAACCTGTAGGGCAGACCAACTTTGCGTTCAGCATCCCTTGTAGCTTTTCCTTGCTGTGGTCATACACTTTGTCAACCAGATAATACTCATGATAACTTTTGTCAATTGTAATCACCTATACTCCACAATTTTCAAACAACATCCAATAATCAATCTTTTTAAATCCATATTCATGATGTAAATCTTTGATCCTGTGCTGCACTCTTTCAGGCTCAAACATCATGCACAAGTACTCCATGGCTATCTTGGTTAGATTCATTTATGTCCCATTCAACACATTCTCATACAGTTTTATCCCAACTTTATACATTTCTTCCAAGTCAGCTCTGGAACAGCTTCTCATTACTTTACCTCAAGTTGAATAAACCTCAAACTGATCACCCATTTTCTTGATTCTGAAATATTCTCTTCTATTATCCTTCAGAGTATCCCAATGAATGATCTCTGGTGCTTTCTTTGAGATAGGGTTCGCTTGCATAGGTTCTTCATTAGTCACAGTCATGTACAAATTCACCTGCTCATCTGATTGTCTATGCTGATCTGAATATTGTTGGTTTGTTTGTTCTGGTCTTTGCTCTTGAGATTGAACATCTGCTTCTGTTTGTTCCTGCTGCTCTACAGAAGGTTCAACATCCATTTGTTCACTTACCAGCTCTTTCTTTCCTTCTTCAGTCCTAGTCCTTTTTGCCTTTGGTTTTGTGGCAATGGACTTCTTTCTTTCAATGGCTCCAATCTTTTGAGCTAAGGTCTCTTCTTTCTTCACTTTTGCCTTATCTTTGATAGGAGTGACTTCTTCACTGTCAAGGAAAGGTTGTTGTATGTTGAGATCATGTCTTTCTTTCAACTTTCTTTCAACCTCAACCCTTTGAGTGAAATCCCCTTTCAGCTTGGCCATCTCCTTCTTGTATAGCTCTTCTATCCTTCCAAATGACATACTGGTAAACATTCCTTCAGGAACTCCAATAGCTCCTTTCAGAAAGCTTATCATTTTCCTTCTTTCCTGATTTTCCAGGAAGGTCTTTGAAGGCTTTCTTTGGCTTTGTCTAGTTTCTCTCAATGTTACTTTCTTAGCAGCAACAACAGTCTTCAACCTCCTTTGATATTCTTCATTAATGGTTTTAGCCATTTCCAATGCAAGCTCTCTGTCTTTTGCAGATTGAACCTCTTCCTCCTTTTCCAACTCTTCTTGCAACTTTTTGGCCATTTCTTCATCAAGTTCTATTTGAGTTTGCTTCTTTGATGGCTTCTCAAGCTCAATCATCTTCTCCTTCCCTTTCTTTTTGGCCTCAGCTACACTAAATTTTTTTCTTTTCTTCTCTTTTTCAACTTCTTTGATTACCACTCCCTTGGAGTCTTTTTCAACTTCTTTGATTACCACTCCCTTGGCCTTTGGAGTGGCCTTAGGAGTGTCAAGCTTTGCCTTCACCAATGTTTCAGCAATTTCAATCTCTTCCCTGGATAATTTTGTTTCTGCTGCTGCAGTTACTACTTCTTGTTCAGTTTCTGCTGCACACTCAGTTACTGCTGCTTTCCCTATTTCTGTTTCTTTCATAAAAGTTTCTGCTGCTGATTTAGTTTCTACTTCTTTCTCAGTTTCAGCACCAATCTCCCCCTCAAATTGAGATTCCATGCCTACAGGGCTTTTCTTTTCACATTCGTCCTCTTGAGTCTCCCCCTTTTTGGAAGCATCATGATCAATGCTCCTTTTCTTCAAAACAAATTTGGTTTTCTTCTTTTTGTGCATCAACCTGATTACCATCTTCTTCAGCTTGGCTATTTGCACTTGTTGAGAAGTGTCACCTTTTTCATCTCTTTTATCTCCAAATCTTGATTGTGAACTTCCAGACTTATTGTACCAAGTGTATCTATCAATTCATCATAAGTATATCTGTTCTCACCTTCTTTAGGTGTTTTTACCACCCTTGAAGGATCCTTGGATCTTTTAATAGAGGTCTTCTGCCTAGCAGAAGCACCAGCTACCCCCGTGGTTTCTTGGCACCTGGGACCCTTAGATGATTGCTCATCTAAAGTTGCCGTGGGGAAGGTCTTAGAGATGTTCACACTGTCCTGACCTGCACCTTGTGCAGAATCAGTAATGTGAGCCTTACTGCCCACATGCTCTTCCTTCTCCTTAGAGAGCACCTTCTTGGGGTTGGGAGACACCCCTGTGGTTTCCCTTTCGATATTCTCTAATGGAGAATGCTCCATTAGAGGTCTTGCAGGCTGTTGGGGTGAAGATACAGGAAGGGAAGGAACCTTCTGTACCTTTTTCCTTTTATATGTTTTGGTGATGGGGCATATTGGCTTGACAATAGGGATCTGAGGAGTATCAATTGAAATGAATGGTGTGGGTAGGTCATCAGTTGGGTGGTCAGATGTGGGCTTTGACACTGATGCCTCACCATGGGAATGAGACATAACCATCATTGTAGAGAATAATGGTGTCTCTTATCCAGAAAAGTCCTTACTTGGTCTTTTCATGTTGGAGAATACCTTCCCTTTGGGAGGTTTTGGTACATACACCTCTTCAAAAGAGGGTAGATCCGTCAATTCCTTTAGTAGAATCTCTTGCACAAACCTAGGATACATATAAAAGCTTTTGGTTTTGGTATCCAGGTTTGACATTATATCATTGAAAATCATTTGAGAAAAATTAAACTTTCTAGAGGTAGCTAAGCAGACTAGAGCATAAGCTAAAGTACTGTTGAACTCACTCCATCTAGTTGTTTTTCTAGAAATACAATGTTGAAGGGTATGAACAAAGAGTCTCAACTGAGGTGAAAATTTGCTCTTGAATAACTTGTAAACCTCAGTGGGACCTTCATACCCCATACGACTAATTAATTGGAAGAGATCGTCCTTGGACAGAGAAGTAATACCTGAGGCATCATCTAGTCGGCGATGAATGCGAATACATCCTTCTGAGATATTTAGAGGTTTATCACAAATCCTTGATTTGATGACCTGATTGCCATCAATAGTCTGTATAGATGCATTGGCCCAGAACTGACGCATGTGCTCCACATAGATTGTGGGATTAATAGTTAAAGCGTAGGCGATGTGAGAGGATTTTAGGAAATCCACAATCTGATGAAAGCCTTCTACTTGCTTCGATTTCTATAGCATTGCCAACTCATTGTGATCATCAATAAACACCAATCCTGCCATCGTTCTTGGATTCAATCACTACTAGGGTTTATGCACTAGGAAGCAAGAAATTGAGAGAGAGAGAGAGAAGATGAACACTCGTAGGAAATTCAAAGAGCCGTTTGAAATTTGGCGGTCAGAGAGGGTATTTATAGGTGGAAGGTTTCATTTAGAAGCAGTACTAAGTACCCTAGCAGCATTAACAAGCCCGCAGTACTGACCCATATAAGCAGTAGTAACCCATACTAGCAGCATTAACACAGACTAGCAGTATTAACACAGACTAGCAGTAGTAACACATACCAGCAGTATTAACATAGACTAGCAGTATTAACACATACCAGCAGTAGTACCACTGTCTGGCAGTAGAAATAATGTAAGCAGTAGTACCACTGTCTTGCATTAGCAGTATAAACCACCAAGCAGTAGTAACCATACTTAACCATATTTGAACTAGCAGCAGGATTAATAGTGAGAGCAGTATTAACTTAACTAGAAGTACCAAGTTTCTAATCAACAAGGTAATCTGAAACACTTAAACATACATAGTTAGCAGCACCATGCACAATATATTATAAGAAAGTAAGCATGAAGGAATCTATACAGAAATGGTACATAAAGATAATCAGAAGAGGCTTATTCAGTGTTTATCATGCCCACACTTGTAACCAGAAATGTGAATCTACCCACATTAAAAGCTTTGGTGAATAGATCATCAAATTGGTTACTTGTGTGCAGCTTCAAAACCTGAATTAGCTTCTTTTCATTACAATCTCTAATAAAATGGTACCTTATTTCTATATGCTTGGTTTTTGAGTGCTTCACTGGATTATTAACAATGCTTATGGCACTGTTGTTATCAATGAAGATTGGAGTGTGCAGAAAAGTAAGACCATAGTCCAACATCTGATTCTGAATCCATAGCACTTGTTAGCAGCAGCTTGCAGCAGCTATGTACTCTGCTTCTGTTGTAGAGGTGGACACTGTGGTTTGCTTTTTACACTGCCATGAAACTAGTCTTGCATCCAAAAACTACATCCTCCTGATGTAGACTTTCTATCCAAGTTTGCACCACCCAAATCACTATCAGAATATGCAAGTAGATCAAATGGCGAGTAATGAGGATACCAAAGGCCTAACCTAGGTTGTCCTTTGAGATATCTGAAGATCCTCTTGACTGCTTGAAAGTGAGATTGCTTAGGTCTTACTTGAAATCTGGCACACACACAGACAACAAACATAATATCTGGCCTTGAAGCTGTTAGATACATGAGGGAGCCTATCATAGATCTATAGTGATGAACATCTACATCCTCCCCCTCATGATCTGCAGTGATCTGTTTGTGTGTTTCCATAGGTGTGCTTGCAGGCTTTGAATCTGAAAATCCAAATTTTGTAAGTATATCCTGCACATACTTGGATTGGCTGATGAAGATACCATCTTTCTTCTGTTTAACCTGTAGCCCAAGGAAGAATGTAAGTTCACCCATAGAGCTCATCTTGATTTATTTGTGCATCAACTCCTCAAACTCTTTGCACAAATAATCTTTTGTGGTTCCAAAGATGATGTCATCCACATAGATTTATACAAGTAGGATGTCCTTCTTCTTCCTTTTGATGAACAGAGTCTTGTCTATTATTCCCCTTTCAAAACCATTTTCCAAGAGATAGGTAGACAGAGTGTCATACCATGCTCTTGGTGCTTGATGTATCCCATACAGTGTCTTCTTTAATTTGTAAACTCTGTCAGGAAAGTTAGGATTTTCAAACCCTGGAGGCTGACAAACATATACTTCTTCATCAATTGTCCCATATAGGAATGCACTCTTGACATCCATCTGATAAACTTTGAACTTCATGAAAGAAGCATAGGCTAGAAATAGCCTAATTGCCTCAATTCTGGCTATTGGAGCAAATACTTCTTCATAGTCTATTCCTTCTTCTTATGTGTCCCCTTGTGCTACAAGCCTGGCCTTATTCTTTATCACAATTCCTCTCTCATCTTTCTTATTTCTGAAAACCTATTTTGTACCAATTGCCCTTTGTCCTTGTGGAAGTTCAACCAGATCCCATACATCTTGCAGCACAAACTGCAGCAGCTCCTCTTGCATTGCTTCTATCCATCTTGGGTCTTTCATTGCATCATAAGCCTTTTTGGGTTCAATCTGGAATAGAAAACAAGATAGCAATCCTGATTGTAGGTCTTTCAATCCCCCTAACTTGCTTTGTTGCCTTGTGATCATTGAGGAATTGATGTCACCAATCACCAATTGAGGAGGATGATTCTTCTGAGTTCTTGTATGATTGACAACCTCCTCATTAAGATTTGCTTCGAGATTGGAGTCATTCTTTTCTGGAGTGCTTCCACCATACACTGAAGAATTGTCATCATCAGTGTCATCTTCTGACAGTATGGGCATCTCAGGTCCTGAGTTTCCTGAATTATGAGCATCCTCTTTATCACTCTTATTCTCTTCATCACCTTTGTTCTCTTAATTTGCTTTAGCATCTTCATCCTGGTCTGGATCAGAATCTTCTGATTCTGAAGCATCATTCTTTTCTTGCTGGCAAAATTCAACAGGATCTACTGTAGGTATTGGAAACAACACAAACTCTGAACTCTGTGCTTGTACCTTTTCTGAGCTTGTTCCTGCATTTTGCACATTACTAAAACCCAAAGCATTAGGTAGTGAATCAATGTCAAACAACCAATCAGGACCTGTACCAATTTGATTTGGTGTGTTCTCATTGCATTTGACATTGTTACTTTCCTCTATAATCCTTGAGGAACTATTAAATACTCTATATGCCTTACTCTGAGAGGAGTATCCAACAAGAAATCCATCTTCAGCTTTGCTTTCAAACTTACCTAAGTGAGATTTGGTGTTGAGAATTGTGCAAGGACACCCAAAAGGTTTGAAAAATCCAATAAAAGGTTTCTTCTTGTTAAAAAGTTCATAAGGTGTCTTGCCTTGAGATTTGACTACTAGAACTCTGTTTTGGACATAACAAGCAGTATTAACGGCTTCTGCCCAAAAGGTAATTGGTAATTTTGAATCTGCCAACAGAGATCTAGCAGCCTCAATCAGTGTCCTATTTCTCCTCTCAGCAACACCATTTTGCTGAGGAGTTCTAGGAGAACTGTATTGTCTCTCAATACCTTTGGTCTCACAAAAGTTGTTTAAGTTATTGTTTTTAAATTTTGTTCCGTTATCAGGCCTGATGACTTTAACCCTTAAATTAGTTTGGTTTTCAATCCTAAGGACAAAGGATTTGATCAGTCCACTTGTCTCATCCTTAGTTCTCAGAAAATATACCCAAGTAAATCTGGAGAAATCATCAACAATGACTAAGAAATAGGACTTCTTTCCAATACTCATCACATTAGTAGGACCAAAGAGATCCATATGCAATAATTGAAGAGGTAAAGAGATTGTATTTATTTCCTTAGACTTACGAGAAGTTTTGTGCTGCTTGCCTTTAAGACAAGCAACACAATGATCATCACATGAAAACACTTTTTGAGGTAAACCTCTTACAAGGTTCTTTTTCACAAGAATGTTCATGGTTTTAAAGTTCATGTGACACATCCTTCTGTGCCACAGAGATGATTCATCCACAAAGGCTTTTGAAAATAAACAGTTTAATGATGAATCAAAGGATACATTCTCTAAGTCCAAACAATAAACATTATCCTTTCTAGGAGTTCTAAGTAGTATCATATTTTCATCAACTACCTTCAATCCTGGAGCAAGGATAATACATTCAGTCTCAGTAAATAATATACTATGCTTCTTGTCACAAACCTGTGATACACTTAACATGTTGTATCTCAATTGATCAATATATTAAACATCTTCAAAGGACATCTTACCTTTTGAAACCATACCTTTTCCACTGATCTTACCACCTGCTGGATTGTCACCAAAAGCAACATGTCCTCCATCAAACTTTTTGAAGTTTTGAAGGCAGGCCATGTTACCTGTCATGTGCCTAGAACAACCACTATCTACATGCCAAATGCTCTTCTTCTTGACCTGTTGGTTTCACTGCACATAAGATAAAATAGTTAGTATTTAGAGGGAACCCAAGCCAAGGTGGTCTTGGGTTGTCCTTTCTCATCAACATATTTATAATCATTAATCTTAGTTTGGATGAGATGATTAGATTTAGGAATCTCATGGCTGGAATACTTTGTCAAGATTATAGGCTTGACAACATTAATACTGGTAGCAACACTATCCTTGTTAGCAGTACTAACTTTGTTATCAGTACTAACTTGGCTAGCAGTACTAACTTGGTCAGCAGTAGTATTGCTATTAGCAGCATTATTTCTGTTAGCAGTACTATTTGAGGTAGCAGTACTAACAGGTGTCTTGACTTTTTGAATCAAAATCTTGACAAAGTTGTTTGATTTCTTGTTCTGTGCGTTACTCCTTGACTTGCTTGGAGTATTTTCTTTTGATTTAGCAAACTTATTCTGAATATGAGATTTTGCAGTCCTAGTTTTTATTGGTACTGTTCTCATTTTAGCAGCCATGTGATTTCTTGATTGCTTCCTATAACCAACTGAATTTTGTGTTTGTCTTTGAAAAGAAAATCTTTGGTTAATAGGATTGAAATAACAGTGTTTGGCTAGATGATTTAACTTGCCACAAATAAAACAAGGCTTTGGTCTATTGATTTTGCTAAGATCAATTCCCTGTTTTGAGCCCACTGGTTATTTCTGTTTCTTTGATTTCCCCTTATTTTATCATGTTTATGGGGCTTGTTCTGTTGACAAGTATTGGGATTTACAACAGTAGTTTGCATATAATGAGTTCCCTGTACCTTTTCCTTTCCTTTCCTAGAGGTTTCAGCTTTCTCACTCTTACCATTCTCTTTATCTGTCTTGGACATCTCCACTTTATCACTCTTGATAAATGGTTTACCTCCTCTCTCATTTGTAAGAATATGGTTTTCTAAGGGAATATCGTTATGGTCTTCCTTATTCTTACCCTCAGAGTTCTCTTCTTCATAATCTGCCTCAAACACTACTTTGTTTAATGGATCTACTTCTGTGGCTCTTGCATTTAAGTCATTCTGATCCTGTGTTTCTAAGAGGTCTGAGGTGGGAGGAATATAGTTATTATTGTAAGGTGGAGGGGTATTGTTGTAGCCTATACCTCTCTTTAGTTTGTCATGAATTTGAGATTTAAGTAAAGAGTCCATTGCTTTAGAAGCATTGGAATATTTCTCAATGTCTAGTTTGGCCTTCTCAAATTCACTCTTAACTTTTTCACACTCCTCTCTAGACTTCTCTAGCTTAAACTCTAACTGATCCTTATCCCACTTCCAGTAGTTTGTATCATATGAGTGTTGAAGTTCATTGGCCTGGTATGCCTTTATTTGTTCTTCAAACTTCTCAACGATCACAACATACTCTCTTCTATCTTTCTCTAACCTTTTAAGGTCATCACACATGCTCTGATTGTGATCCCTGTACTTTTTAACAGTTTCAAGACAGGCTTTACAACATAATTTAGATTTTACCTCAGTGAGGATTGCAGTGCTTGATGACTCTAAAACCTCAGCCATCAATGCTTGGTTCTGAATTGCCTCCTCTGCTTGATCACTCCAATCAAAGCCCATCCCTTCTTGTGAGACAAGAGCTTGAGATGAATTCCTGTTATAGTTAGTGGACTTTGGTTGTTGATTATTGCTTCCATGCTGTTGAGCAATTCCTCCTTTGCACTCTCTTGCAAAGTGTCTCAGATTATGGCATTTGTAGCATTCCACTTTGGATTTATCAAATCCATCACCATCTTCTCTTCTCATGGCAAAATTATTTCTACCTGTTCTTTTGATGAATCTTTTGACTCTCATGGTGAGCATTGCCATTTGCCACTTGATATCCATCTCTTCAAGGTCATCAACATTGATCTGATCCAGATCATCATTGATAAGAGCAGATTTAGCATGACTAGCAAGGAATGCTTCCAAAACAGAATCATTAGGTCCATCCTGTTTTGAGCTATATGTAGCACTAACTGATTCTGTATTAGCAGTAGAATCAGTAGTAGATGATAGAAGGGTATCATTATGAGAGTATCCAGATGGCCTTTTCTTAGATTCAACTTCTGCTTCAAACACCCTTAGATCATTATAGAGATCATCAAGCTCCTTATCCTCCAGATTATCATTCTGTCTGAAGGATACAGTGTACATCACCCATTATTCACCAAGAGATCTTAGAAATTTTCTGTTGACATCATCCTGGTCCATCTTGAGACCAACAGTGGCCAACTCTCAAATCAACTTGTTGAATCTATCAAAGGTTTGAGTCATGGACTCATTCTTTGTAGACATAAAATTCTCATAGTGTTATTTGAGAATCGCCTTCTGATTTCTCTTAGTGCTTTTAGTACCTGAAAATCTCTTCTCCAATGCATTCCACAGGATTTGAGCATCAGAACAGTTGCAAAACTGATGGTGGTATTCATTAGGAATTACCAAGAGCAGAGTGCTCAAGGCTTTCATCTCAGTCTGCCTCATCTTTCTTTCTCCATCAGTCTTTGGTGGAGTTCTCTTGCCATCTGCTCCCATCTTTCCTTCATTGGAGGGACCATTCTCAATGATATCCTACATTGAGTAGTCTGTAAGAAGAATATACTGCTTGATTCTGATTTTTCACATGTCAAACTCATTGGGTTTGAGCATGGGAACCTTTGAAACAAGAACACTGTCATGAGATCCGTTCATGATGATTTTTTAATTTCTGAGTTGAAGGCTCTGATACCATTTGTCAGGATCGAAATTCTAAACAAGAATTTAAACTAAACACTCAGAAACTATGTTAAAGAAGTCGTGGAATAACACTTTAACAATAAATCAATCAAATAGTGTATGAACTCAAATCACAAGTTATATTGAATTAACTTAATGATTACAAACAGAACCTCAATCTGTTGAACATTTCAGACCCATCCTTAGCACATTTCAGACCCAACACTTCACTAAGATAACCACTTCTCGAGCACACATCTAGCACTCCTCTCAGCACAGTGTTAAAAGAGTTATTCCCAACCGATACCTGTTCCACATGCCGACAAATAAAAAGGGTTAGGCTAATGCCTAGTGAGTTCAAGAGTTTTCAACATGAGTAAATATATCTTTGAAAAGAGGTAATGCAGTTTATATCATAATCTTTCAAAAGACATGCTTTGAATATGAAAACAACTCATTTTCCAATAATATGCTTTTTGGGTAAAACACCCAGATAAAGGTTTCAAATGCAAACTACTTCGGGGACATGATCCCAATATAAAACGTTCTTTTGTAAATAGATTCCAACCCAAAACTCACTCAAAACGTGAATAGAAATTGAACTCTACATTTATGAAAATCCAGTTAAAACTTTATATCCTGAAACACCCAAAACACGGGTGGGGCTTAATACTCAACCCATAAATCATAGATAAGACCCATTTATACGAAACGTCACCGAAAACTTGGATAATAAAACTCAATACCCAAAAACAACACCTTTCGGTGACGGGGGATACCCGAATTCCATAGAATGTGGCGGTCACACAAAGTTAAGCTACATATCAATGTTCTCGAGCTTCACATAAGACCATGGTTCCCCGTATAAGGATCCTCTGAGCTACCACCGCAAGATACCACTGATCCTAGTATCTAATGAGTGTCACAACCAAAGCCACAAGTCCCCGTATCCGGCTCATCCTAGCTACCACCGCAAGACTTAGCTCCGTATACCACTCTGTAGATCACCACCGCAAGCTTACATAATCAACCACATGACTTGGAGACCACTCACTAGAATTCAAACGCAGACACTAAATTCCACGATGAGTAACGAGACTGGATTACAAACGGGCATTGAGTTCAACCACCCACGATATCTACCTCGAGCCCTCAATAAAGCTTACGCGGTCGTCGAGTTCAACCACCCACGATATCTACGTCGAGTCCTCCCGCTAGCCATAACAACATCCAGTCCCAAAACGGGGATAAAGTCCCCACTAAACCACATGACTGACTCATATGCCTATGGATCCAATGCATTACAGTCTAAAATGTTACATGACTCAAAAGAATGAACTAACGCATTCAAAACATGTAACTCTCAAATAATATGCAACTAAGTACACAATACATCCAAGGCTCCTTAACGAGCTACCAAAACTGAACAAATGTTCCAAAGACTCGCTTGAGCGTAAACCAAGCCCCAAAGAGCATAATGAACGTTTGGCTAAAATACGAGAGCCAATATGGTTATATAAACCAAATTAAATCTTTCCCCAAAATCTTTATTTCTCAAATCACCTTTGGCCTTTGGCCCAAAACCCAAATAGGTTATTATTTCCAAAATGTTCCCAAGGTCGGGAATGACTCATCCCAAGGACTCACACTCTCTTATTTTAAAAGTGCCCATTTATATGAATGATGCATAAAAACCCAACAAACACTAAAATGCATTTGTGACCAAAAATCCATTTACACAATAAATCATTAAAACACTATCGTTTATGACTTATTTAACAAAATGCCCAAAAACCCCAAATGTGATACTTTACAAGGTTTAATAAGCCAAATACTTCAAATAATCAAAAATTACCAAATAACGCACAGTTGATAATTTCATGTAAAACACATAAATGCTTTAAAAATAAACCTTTTGGCATGTACAACGTTTTCACAAATCAACTTGAACTCACCTTGCTAGTTTTAGGTTAAATCTAGATTTTACCCCACTTTAAGCTTCCTTGAAGAAACTTGAATCCTCAAGCCAAAACCTCCAAAAACCTAGATCTATACATATTCAACCATAAATAATCGTTTCCCAAACCTTAAACATGAATACCTCAACTGATACCGAAACCCTAACTTCCATAACTGAAGAGGATAGAAGATTACCTTAATCCATAGCTTGAATCACCAACCAAAACACTTGTAGACCTCCAAAATGAACTATAAGCTTCCAATCTTCAAATGGTGAAAGGTTTAGACGAAACCCCCAAGAACATGGTGAAGAAGATGAATATGAAGGTGGTTCATGATCTCAACTAGTTAGATGATGAAGATTCATGTGGTTTAAGGAGGAAAAACCCTCAATATTGGTTAAGGTTCGACTTTGGGGTTTGGGGTTCGGTTTGGGAGAAAAGGGGGAGAGAGTTAGGGTTTGGTTGAGAGAAATGAGGCTTGAAGGGCTGAAAATCGCTTTTTAACCTGACAGTGGGTTTCGCGGGTTATGCCGTGACTTAAAGTAGCGGAATAAGTCGCCCGTGCCCTCTCAAGTCACGAGGTTGGCCCTAAGTCGCGACACAACTCGCGTAATGCACTGTTTGCCTGGATTTCCACCCGTTCACTGTTTTGGCCGTAACTTCTTCGTTATAGCTCCATTTTCGCTCCGGAAAGGACAGTTGGACTCGTAATTGAATCCTTTATCCATAAAGACTATAAAGTCTAGGATTCAAATCCAAAATCATATATCTTATTTTTCCCCCTTTGAAGCTACTGATTTTAATATTAACTTGAAATGATGCTTTTCGAAATTCGGGGTGTTACAATCCTCCCAACCTTAGAAGAGATTTCGTCCTCGAAATTTAGCACCAACCAATCACCCAACATCGCCTTTGGCGAGATCAATTGATTCCCTATCCAAAAATGAATCCCTTCACGAAACCTTACCTCATATACAAAACCGATTGTATCCCATTTAAGGCTGTCGACGCGTTTCTCATAACGGGCCATCACAAACTCAACCTCACCGATTGATATAACTCACTCATACCGCAATGAACGTTGAATCTTTGATTAATCACTTGCTTAACATTTAAATCTCGGTTTCCTCCCAACCTTAGATTGATCATATTACCCCAAAAGCAACTTACAACTTTATCTAGTCATTTCCACCAAGAATACCCCAAAGCAGTCGTTTCCCTTAGATACCTCTAATTATGATGCATCAAGGTCTCCTCAATAATCGATATGTACATAAAGTCTACCTCCACATTCTCACCAAAAGTCTCCCATAATCATCATCACTAAGAGTTATTGTCCTTTGACGAAATTTCTTAATGACTAGTTTGGTCTGATCTAACACAACCTTAACTCTGTTCCTCAAAGCTGACACAGACACGATGCCTGCAAGGGATTTCAAACATCCATAGATCCCAGCATTGATCTGATATTTCCTCCATAAACGTACCAACGCACTCTATAGATATTCGCTTATTCCAAATTCCAAGGTTACACAGCTCCCGCCGTGCACTCAAGCATCAATTGCCAAATCAGCAAAAGTCTTGACAATTATCGAAACACCGATGACTGATTCTTAATTAACAACATCTAATTTCCTTATGGTTACCGCTTGTCCTGCAGACACACCAAATCTAACAGAAGTACACTGAAGCACACCAGCACTTATTGTCCTCAAAATAGAGTGTCGACACCTATCCTTGGAATGACTATACTGCCACGTGGGTTTACTACAAAATATTCCATTCCCAATTAGCAAAGTAGATTCGAGGTTGACACCTACTCTTGGAAATAAAACCTCAAATCAAACAGCTTCACTAGCCAGCCATGACCTCATCAAAATAGTACACCACCGACACATAGTATACCATCGTACCAATGGACCACAATTTCAAAACCAACCATACCCAAACAGCCGTACACGGTTTTAACCCAAAGGTTTATCGAAGCATAAAGATCGTCACTTGATTAACTGGGGAAGAGTATAGGTCTAATGCCTCAAATTCTTCTGTATGAAGTAGATCACAAAGTTGAGATTTATAGTTCGATAACTGACCATAAGTCAGGTCCTCCAACAGTTCATACTTTGAGGACTCATTCAGTCCTTAAGCACAACCTCTAACAAGGGGCTTACATCTATAGCTCTAATGAGTTCAAGGTTTTTAGACTATCATGCCAATTTAACTTTTATAAAACCTCTACATGTAAAAGCTTTACAAATATTAATCATTCAATAAAATATGCTACCTTTTACTCGGTAGGTGTACAAAGTGGTCATAACCGCCACATGCGTAAAACTATTTCAGAAAATATTTGATCAATAACCAAGGTGACACTGACACCAACAAAAGGTATTTTAACAATCCTTTTCAAAGGGACCGTTGTGTTCCCAACATGTATAAAGTTGTGTCACGTATGAAAAGTAGTTTTATGTACTGAGACAGTGTATAAGAAAACGCTTGTGCAAAACTGCATACGGGGATATTTACTAAATCAAATCCCAATAATTCACATTTAACCATGCAATGTCATGAAATAAAATTTCCCAAAACTTAGTAAAGACATATACATGTAATTTGATCAACGTAAGAGTAATCTAGCTTGATTCCAAACTTTAGGCCGTACAAATAAAATGCTTGCAAAACCCAAAACAACATTTCATGATATTAAACTCCCAAAGATTCCGCAACAAAACTTGCATGCGGCAGTTATTTCGCATAACGATTAAGGTGATATGTGCATGCAAGGAAAAGACAACCTTCAAAGACATACCTGGGTGCTCAAGAGAGAAATAAAATGATTACTTTCCTCAAGGGTGCAGTAGGTGTCAAGGTAGAGTTGTTTTCAAAGATGTCTTTTGAGAAGCTCAAGAAGATGTATGATGCTGAGATGATAAAGCTTCAAGGGGATGATCTTGCAAGGGTTGAAATGGAGAAAAGAATGAAAGAAACTCTAGAGAAGGAAGCAACAATTGGTGAAAGTCTAAGGACTTTAAAAAGAACAAAGATGATTGCCAGGAGAAAGCCTACAAAGAAGCCTAGATTAGTGGAAGAAGAGGCTGAAAAGGTTGCTGAAGAAGAAGAGGCACTTGAGTCATCTACAATGAAAGAACCTGCAAGTACTGAGGATGTCAAGATGTACATGGTTGTGATGGACAAAGTGCCTGAACCAATTACAACATAACCTGTAGGAGTTAAACCTCCTGAAGTCATTCACTGGGATGTTTTGGAAGTAGATGGCAAGGAGTATATCAGACTGAAGAGAAAAGATGAAAAGTATGAAGTCTACAGTACTTGGGCTAAAATTGTCAGAACATGCTCAAGGTCTGATATTGAAGAAATGTTTGATATAGGGATGAAGTTGTATGCAGATCAGTTGAAAGCTCCATGGATTTCAATTACAAAACTGGTGATGGAGTATCTGTGTATGATGTTCAAACCTGATGAAGTGGAGGAGATCATAAGGAGTGTTTTTCAAGCAGTTACAAATTGGACTTTGTATGAAACTAGTGGAGTATATTCTATGACTTTGGATAGAAATCACATTGAATACTTCCTAGTGGATAAAGTATACAACCATAGCAGATTGAAACTTCATTTAATGTTGAAGAAGAAGCTTGGATGTGTTGAAAATTCAGAAATGGCTAAATATTTGATCCAAAGAACAATTAATCAAAGTTTGGGATTGGATGCAAATACTGGAATTTAGGTCATGATGGAGTTTTGGGAGCATCTTGAAGAAGATCTGAAGAACTTGACTTCTTTTCCTAAAAGTCAAGTTAGGGGGAGATTGTTGGGAACTGAAGAAAAGCTTAAGTGTTTAATGCTGCTAGTACAGAATTACTACTGCCAGAGGAATTCAAGTTTAATACTGCTAGGTATTACTGCTTCTAGTAGAATTAATGCTGCTAGTCAAAGTTAGTGCTGCTTGAACAAAGTTAGTACTGCTAGAGGTTAGTGCTGCTTAGTAGTTAATGCTGCCAAGTTTGAGTTAATACTTCCAAGGTGATTAGTGCTGCTTATGAGATGGAGATTCGAATTGCAAGAATGACAGTTGGATAGATTGAAGATATTCATGGAAGATATTCTGAAGATATTTTATTAATTGTAATTATCTTTTGTTCAGTATATGTATAGAATTGTTTTAGAATAGTTAAACAATAACAGTTCATTCTAAGTTTTTGTTTTAGAGAGAGAATCAACCTCAAGGCATAGTTCCTAATTCTAGAGAAGTAGAATTCGTCTTGAAAGAATTTTTTCTTCAAGATTGAGGTTGTGTGTGTAATCTTGTGATTTAAAGCATTCAATACAAGTTTACAAATTATTCATCATATTTACTGTTTGTTTACTGTTTCATTGAATATCAAAGTGTTATTCCGCAAACTCCTTTGATATTAGTTTTTGAGTATTTATAATTCTTGTTGAGAATTCGATCCTCACAATGTCTCTTTACGATCAAGGATCGATTTTGGGTGAAGCATGCAGTTGAAATTTCTTCTGCCCAGAAAGAAATAGAGAGCCCTGAAGCAGTGAGCATAGTCCTTGCGGCTTCCACTAGTGTTCTGTTCTTTCGTTCAACAACACTGTTTTGTTGTGGAGTCCTTGCAGCAGAGAAGTTTTGTGATATGCCTTCTGTCGAAAGATAGTCTTCAATGGTTGAATTCTTAAACTTTGTCCCATTGTCACTTCGGATTCTCTGTACCCTGCAGTCATAAAGAACTTGTATTCTCTTGATAAGATTGATTAGTACTTCAGGAACATCTGATTTCTTTCGAACAAATTCAACCCAAGTATATCTAGAGAATTCATCTATAAGTACAAGGATGTACTTCTTGCCACCAAGACTCTGCACAGATATAGGACCACAGAGGTCAACATGAAGCATCTGCAGAGGTCTGGTGCAAGATATGTCAGACTTGGTTTTGTGGGTAGCCCTTTTGAGTTTGCCCATCTCACAAGCTGAGCATAGATGATCCTTGTCGAATCTAATACTTGGTAGACCACTTACCAGGTCTAGTTTCACAAGTTTGTCAAGTGTGTGAAAGTTTAGATGACAAAACCTGTTGTGCCAGAGCCAAGTTTCTTCATTTTTACTTGAGACTAAGCAGAGCTTATCTTCTCTGTTAGTTGATTTAAAGTCCATGAGGTATAGATCACCTCGTCTTTTGGCTCGCAGAAGCTCTGTGGTTGTATCTTCCTTCAGCAGAGAGCAGTACTGTCTTTTGAACATCACATCGAGTCCATTGTCACAGAGTTGACTTACACTTAGAAGGTTGTGCGTGAGGCCATCCACATAGGCAACTCTGTTGACATCGATGTCTCCTTTGGCAATGACTCCATAGCCTTTTATTTGTCCTTTCTTGTTATCTCCAAAAGTCACAGATCCTCCTCCATGTTTTTCTTTGTAGGAGGAAAGCAACCCTCTGTCGCCAGTCATGTGTCTTGAGCACCCGGAGTCTAGGTACCAGATAGGCACATGTTGTTTCTTCTGTGGACAGATTAGAGAGATTTAGGTACCCATTTCCAAATGGGTCCATTTTTGTTAGGAGACTTTGAAGATGCCTTAACATCTTTGGTTTTGGATTTATCCTCATTTGCAGAGGTACCAGTTTGTCTTTTCTCACCCTTGAATTTTGCATTCTTGGGTTTTGGGTGAGATATAAGACAGGAGGGCCTCGAGAAATGTTGATTCAAAGAATGCACAAGATCAAAACATTTACAATAAGGAACATTTGAGGCAAACTTCTTGAAAATTTCATTAAATTTGTCAAAGGAGGGTACAGAGCAAATTTTACTACAACCCATTTTAGATTTGGGTTTCTTTTTACAGAAATCTTTGTCTAATCTAGGTTGAGTTTTTTCAAAAACTCTTCTTGAGTGGTTTTTTGGTAGTACTCTCCCTTGATCTTATTTCCTTGCTTTCACTGCAACAGAAGCATCAAGTTTATCAATTTTAGGCCATTTATTCTTCTGTTGCCAAGTGAGTTTTTCTTGAAAAGGTTTTAATTGTCTTGGAGCTTTTGAATCATGAGGGATCTTGTTCTTTTTAGATCTTTCAAGCTCAAGAGAAGTCTTTGCTTGTAAGCACATGTCCAGGAAATCAGGACAGATAGGTACACCTATGTTTTTCCTTTTGGGAAGAACTGTTCTATTAAGAATGCCAGAGGTAAGTTTACTCTTCTCTGGACCAAAGGGTAGTATCTCAAGTTCCACATAACTTGTCTCATTTTCAACAGAGGACTCTGATTCTGACTCAGAGTCTGAATCGAGGAAGTCTCTGTGAATGAGATCCTAATCTTCTGCAAGTGCCTTGCTTTGTCCATTGGTTTCCTTTGAAGTATTTAGAGTTTTTGAAATACACGGAATGACCATAGGGACGTTAAGACAGTTTTGTAGATCTTGCTCAAAGATTTCTCTTATTTTAGAGGTTAAATCAGGATGGTTGAGAAAATGATTTTCATAAGTTCTTTTCAAGTCGTTTTCTAAAAATCTTTTAAATAGTTTTTCTTCCACAGAGGCCGGAACAAACTCTACAGCTTCATAGGACAATTCCTTTTCAGGAGTCATCATGCATACAAAAGCCATTTGAGTTTGTGTTTCTGGATGACCGAATCTGAAGATTCCTATCTGTTTTTGAGACATATATTTCTTTGGAATAGAATTTCTCTTTGATTTGAGTGAAGAAGGTAGATTATTATTTTCATACCATGTATCTACCATCAACAGAGGATTCCTCAGATGTGGTTCTTCGGATGTTTTTCGCCTTTTAAATTTGGATAGAAGGTTTGGAAGACTTGGTTTTAACGATTTTCCAACGCAGAAGATGTTTGCTAAATATTTGTTTCTTTTGTTTCCAGTATAGGGATCGACATCATCGAACCCTATGCCTCTTCTGCCAATTTGGGTGTTGACCTTTTCAGTGACTTTTTGAGCATCCTGATACCTTTTGATTTTGAGATCTCTGTCGAACAGATCTCGATGAAGAGCTTCTCTTTCTTTTTGAAAGAAGTTTTTCAAAGAAATGGCATTTAAACGATCTCTCTCACATTTCTTTAGCTCTTTGACCTTTTCTTTCAAAGCTTTGTCGAGATTTGTGATTTTATCTTTGAAACCCTTTTTTGTTGAAATATGCTCAGAGGTAAGAGTTTTGTTTTCAAGATAAAGCTTATCCTTCTCTTCTGTGAGAAGCCTAGTTTCTCTTTCAAAGAAGTCAAGCTTTTTCTCAAGATATGAGCAAGTGTTTTTACAAGCTAGAAGATCGTTTTGTATTTCAAGAAGTTTGATTTCAAAGTCTGAGTTGCAAGGGTTAGAAGTGGATACCTCACTCTCGTTGTCAGAAGACTGGACTTCTGCCATTCCACAGAAGAGTGCGTTGTTTTCTTCATCAGATGATTCATCGGTTACAAGGTTCTCTTGTTCTGCCATTAGGGATTTCTGAGTGTAGTACTCTGCTTTCTTTTTATAGAAGGCAGCGTCCCTTGTGGGTTTCCCTGTGTTGGCAGAGGACCTGCACTCTGCTGCATAGTGGCCTGGTTTCCCGCATTTGAAGCAGCCTTCAGTTTGCTTCGGGAATTTTTCACCAGCTCTGCCGTCTGACTTTTGTCCATTTATTTCTTCTTGCCTTGGTTCCTCAGACCACTCCTTTCTCTTTGCCTCACCATATCCTTTGCTTCTGTCATCTCTTTCTTCTCTTCCTCTGTACTCCGGCTTCTTCTTGAGACCACGATTGAACTGTCGGGTCATTAGTGCAAGTTTTTTGGCCAGAGCAGCCATGTCAATCTCCTCCTCAGAATCTTCTTCACTTTCACTTTCTGCTACAAGTACCTTCTTCTTCTTCTTCTTCTTTTGTGCCTCCTCATCTGCCTTCTCCTTCTTTCCCTTGTCTTTGCCTTCTGAGGCACTTCCCACAAGAGCTAGAGGACCTCCGACAGAGGTTGATAGTTTGGAAATTCTGTTCTCTTGTCTAATCAGTGTTCCAAAGAGATCAGATATGGACCAAACATCAAGATCCAACGTGGCTTGTATGGACATGGTTAGATGAAGCCATTCATCATTAAGGCTCTGTAGAAATCTGACATTGTTTTCTTCAGAGGTTCTGTGGATCCTATACCTCTTACACTTGTTTATCAAAGAATTGTATCTATTGTAAGTACTTTGAATGGATTCACCCGACAGAGCTTTGAATGCAAAATATTCATTTATGCATAAGGCTTTGTTGTTCTTGAGGGTTTTGGCACCAGCCTCAAGTTGTTTCTCCAGCTCTAACCATAGGTCCTTTGAAGTTTCACATGAATCAAGAGATTGAAAGATATCATTTGGGATAGCCATTATGATTAGACTTTTGGCTTTCTTTGCAAGTTCATGTTGTGCCTTTTCTTCTTCACTCCATTCAAGGACAAGTTTGGGGTGTTGATATTCAGGAATTTCAGAAGTATTGGCAGTGGAAGGAACACGAGGAACAGTTGTCATTGGAATGAAAGGAGGATTGTGAAGAAACTCAACAAGACCATGATCCACACCTTCAAGGAAGTGCACCATCCTGATCTTCCACTGAGGATATTCATCCCTTAGAAGAGTGGGAGGTTTGGATTGAGATCCCGCACTAAAGTAGTTGACAGTGTTTGCCATTTTGGTTTAGAGAGTAAAACAGAGTATGGCACGAATCAGAAAGAGTATAACAGTGATGGTTTTTTGAGAAGATGATATTATGAATTGGTAAGAACAAATGATCAACCAACTAGCTTTGAATCTATCTTTGAATGAAGAACACACTTGTACCTGTTACTATATCAAACAGGTTGATATAGCTTCAGAAAACAGATTGTGACTGTGAGTGGAGTTTGGAACGAAGAACAAACTCAAACTACTACCTTGAGTACTGGAAACAAG
The DNA here is from genome assembly GCA_954870635.1 of Arctium minus. Lineage (NCBI taxonomy): Eukaryota > Viridiplantae > Streptophyta > Magnoliopsida > Asterales > Asteraceae > Arctium > Arctium minus. The sequence goes on along the minus strand of OX941080.1, from coordinate 111,337,633 downwards.
TACAGAACAGGATCCTTTGATATTGAAAATCAAAGTTTGCTCTAATACCAATTGTTGATCCCAGTTTTGATGTTCTTTAACTTGATTTAACCTTTTACTACACAAAGATTAAATAAATAGAGTGCGGTAATATGTGTAGAAAAGATTGAACATGCAAGGTAGTAAACACACAAGTAATTAATGAACAGGAAGTAAAGTATCACAAGAAAGTTACTCAAAGAACTGCTTCATTGATTACTGAAGAACACCAAGAACACGCACTGGTATGTGCAAGATGTGCTCAAGGATTATACAGACTACTATTTTTGTGGGACGCCCATTACTTTGATCTTGAGGATCTTCGTACAGCAGGTCTCACGTGTTCTGCACGTGGTCTTGTCTTGAACTCTTAGAAAAACTTCATTGATCTCCAGAGGTTGGCCTTCACAGAGGCTCTGTGAGTGATCACAGAGGCTCTGTGATCCAAGAATTATTCAGGTTTGACTTCTGGTAGATCTTCTGCGGAGTAACCTCTGAGATTTTCACCTTCTGTGGTGTACTTTAGTGTTCAGCGGCAGGCTTCTGTGATTCCCATAGCCTATTTTTCAATACTTCTATACAATGTGAGTGGAGCTAACAGGTTACCTACAGACTTTTATCCCAAAAAAGCTACATGTAACGAGCGAGTTAGGAATATTTTAAAGTAATAAAAAACCTAAATCAATCAATTCTACCATTTCCAAATTAGAAGTCATTCAAATTTCAAACTCCTCACACCCAACAACCTCGTTCCCCCTTGCCATCCCTCGTCGCCCATCGTCGCCGTTTTCCATCACCACCCATCACCGTCGTTGTCCCATGCCATCAATCTCCCTCCTTTTATATGTTTTTTTTATCTATCAATTCTTCTTCTTTTCCAACAGTTTTATGGCACATATATAGATAGATCAAAAAAGAGGAGGAATAAAAATCAAAAAAAAGGGAAATAGATGGCAAGGCCAGTGACGACGATGGAGTGTAACGCTCGAAAATTTCAAATAAGTTGAATTATTCCAAATTTCCTGTTTATACGTATTATATCTTTTGATTAGGATAAATTAAGTGACCAATCGTGTTTTTGGCCTAAGACGTCGTTTGGTTGGGAAAATGTCAAGGATCGGGCCAAAACCGGGGATTAACCAAAGTCAGCGACAATGACGACGACAATGACACAATGTCAAAGTTGTTAGGGAAAGTCGCAGAGGGGGAGCGAGTCGCAGTACCTCCCAGGCGAGAGTGACAGCGATTGTGCCATGGGGGCACACTCGCTGTTCACAATTGTCGTGAGTGTACCGCAAGGGGGAGAGGAGCGGCGATTGTGCCTAGCGACAATGCCAATGGCAAAGTCACATGGCACTGTCGCGTGCGGGGTATGGCCAAATAAAAACACCCCAAAGTCGACTTTGACCTCACTTTTCACCAAAATCTGATTAAGGTTCGGTTTGGGAGCTTCTAGGGACGATTTTCTTCTCCTTCTACACACTCTCCTCATTGAATGATCTAGGGTTTTGTTGGGTGTCATAAATCCTTTACCAAACACTCTTAGGAAGAATTTAGGATCACCTCTCCAAGCTTGGAAGCTTCAAGATCTCACCTGTGTGTCCCAAAATGTGCAATTCAATCAAGATGAATAACAAGATTCGATTCAATAAGCCATATGTATTGATCTCAAATCATAGATTACAAATCATATAAATCTCTCTCTCTCTATCACAATATTTCTCTCTCTAAGATTCTCCAAGTTAGTTCCTCTTTTGAATACAACACAAGGAAAACATATTTATACCACCTACTGACAAGGAAACAAACAAACTAACAAAACAAGACTTTGACATTCCTTATTAAGCAACTTTGACTTTGACTTTCCTCTTTAAGTAAGTTGACTTTACCTTTGCATTTGAGGCTTTGACTTAGACTTTGGTTTATAATCTTGAATACAACAAATATTGCACTAACATTCTCCCCCTTTGGATTCAAGATCATCTCTAAAAAGAATCTCAGCATCAAAGAACAATTTCTCTCTTTGGCTTTGTCAAACATTCCCCCCCCTTTAGAATGAATACTGATAATGTCCTCCTTTGAAATACAATCTCTCCTTTTGGATAAACATGTTCAAAGTCAATCTCCCTCTTTCTTCTCTTACTGGACTCTTCTTAAAAACTTTAACAATCTCCCCCAAAGTTTATAATAACCTTTTTTAGTCTTCAGAAATGATCTCCTCATTTCTTACCTGAAATAGACTTCAAAAAATAAATCATCTTCAGATATAGCTCAATTTCTTTCTTACAAAGAATCTTCAAAGAAAATATCGGCAATCTTCAAAGAACTGTCTCAAATTCCAGATATAACTCTGAAACTTCTTTTTTTTATTCTTAATTTTCACCCCATATCTCTTGAAATTGAATTTCACATAACTTTCACATCCCTTCATTTCTTGAGAATTTCTCCCCCATGAACTGCCTTTTCAATCTATATCATCTCCAACCTGCTTTTTCATGTTTCAAGCTCTCCCACTTTTTGATGAATGCGAGCATCACCCTCATCAAAACTTTGCATGAAAAAATATGGATCCAATTTATGACCAACATCCTCATCTGATCTTTCCACTAATAGAATAACATCTGTCAATTCATAAAAATGATTCCGAATATTTTCAAATACAAATTTGAGTGTAACCCTGAATCAAAAAATGAATCAGTTAAAAATGCCTGTAAGTAGCACACAGCCACTTAGTACAACGAATGTACTTTGGAAATGAGTTTTTTGATGTTCATTCCCCTAGGATTTCCATTCAATCATCGAAAGTCCACAAAGGAATTTTCTATGAATGTTATGATAAGAAGAATTATTCCTTGTGTGCTCGTACAAGTGTAGAATGATTGAAGTTACTTAAGCTTTTTAGGCTCAAAGTGTATAAACTGTTGGGACAACAACAATTTTCTATGAATGCAATATGCATGATCGAAGATCGAAGGTGAGGCAAACTTACTTCTGTTTCAATATCCAAATATTCCAAGTGAAGATCAGATATCATAGGTGATGTATCCCAATGACACTATGAAACATTTCTTTGTTGAGAAAGAAATGAGTAGATGGTAGGGTTAAGTCAAGAGTTGGCATGGGCTAGTGCCTGTTTCAATGATGTTCACGAGAGAATTGTGAAACAACAGTAATGTGGCTGCTTAGCTCAGAAAGTGGTTGGTGCAGAGTTCTGATACTCTTTTAACTCTGTTCTCACACCCAATTTCTTTATATCATTTCGCTCACTTCTAACCAAACTCGCTTTTCCATTTTTCCGCTTATCGCACAATGAGGTTGTTGAACCGGATGAACTTCCTCCCCCACTCTTTGATTAATGACCCCTCGCCTCTCAATCACTCAGGATAACTTCTTGGGTAGGAAACACTGGTTAACGTGAATCCATAGAAGTTCTTTAAGTTCTCACACTGGTCCCATGAAAATTGTCCTAAAAAGAATGTCATGATTAATAGTTTAATTTGAACAATTAGAGCTCAACAATATGATTTACAATGTCAGATAAATGTATGCTCAACAAAATTATCATGAAGATTTGAGCATTTTGAACTTTCAAGATATCTCAAAACAAGAATATTGAGTGAATGAAATGAAATCAGAAGACTTGTTTGAGAATCTGACAATGTATCAGAAAGATCAAATACGAATGATGAACATGAAAAGCTTAGGTCATGAAAAATTGGAATGTGTCTATATGAATAAATATAGAAATTCATGAAAGAATCGCTTAGTTTTGAATGAATATGAATACGTGGTGTATTACCATCGAAAAATTGTTTCAATTTGAGACATGGTAATAACAAAATCAATAAGAGAGACTGAACCGGTGTGTATGAATACTTGACAGTATATGGAAAAGATAATACACAAGTATTGATATTTGAAAACATACGGTCAGTTAATCAATAATGCTTATGTATGAAAACATTTAAGATCACACTTCTAAATTCATGAAATCTTTTAAGAATCGAGAAGTGGTTTGAACATTTAAGAAAATTGTTAGTGTATAAATTTGTTGGATACAAGATCATAGAAGATTGAAGACTGAAGTCAAGAAAAGTCAAAGCTAAAGTCAACTCTCTAGCAAAGTCAAAGTCAAAGTCAAAGTCAAGGTGTTGTAATAGTTAGTTAGTTTAAATAGTTTTGTTTCTGTTAGTAGGTATACGGCTAGATGTATTCAGATAGATTGTACGCGGATAGATTCTAGAGAGAGAAATATTCACAGAGTCTTGTATACGAATTCTTAAATCGAATTGGAAAAACAGGTTGATTGTTTGATTGTTTGATTGTTCTCATATTGTCATTGTTATTAAACTGTGATTAGAACTTGAATATTGGGATTAACAATTGGTATCAGAGCAGAGTTCAAATTGGAATCTATCAAGAAAATGGACGTTCGCACTGTTTCTTGAGATTTGATCGAGTTTCAAATTGTTGTGTGTAATTGCAAGTTTATTTGAGTCATTTGAGTTCGTTTGTTGTTTTAGACAAAGTTTGTATTGATTTGTAGTACTCTTGCACTGTAATTTTGATCAAATTGTAAGATTTTATGAGTTTTAGTTTCACAAGTTCGTTTGCACTATATCAGACTAAATTTGTATGCTTAAGTGAATTTCATGTAAATTCATTGGTTGAATTTGATTCTAGACGTGTAACTGATCAAATTGTCAAAGTTTCAGATCAAAATTTGAAGATTTGATGGGTTTTTCAGTTGATCAGAGTGGTTTTTAGTCGAGATTCGAAGAACTCGCATAAACCTCAAGAATTCGCATCAAGAACTCGTACCAAGAACTCGCAGATCAAGAGATTTCACATATTTCTTATCTGAAAATTTCACTAGTATAGAATTCACATATGTGTGTAATGAGAATTCCTCAGAATTCGTACATGCTTAAGTAGGAAAAGCCAGAATTCGCATAATGCCTGTGTGCGAGAAGTGATGAACTCGCATACTGTGGCATACGAATTCCTAGAATTCGCATAAGAGTGATATACGAATTGTTCAGATTTCGCATGAAAAGTTTTAAAATTTTCTAAGTCAAGAATTTGTATCCATGCGAATTGCTCAAGATTGAAAAATTTTCCATGTACAAAATTCGTATGATTCTGTTATGTGAAAAGTGTATGCGAAAAGTTGATTTTCAAATTTTTCTAAGTCCAGTTTTCGCATAGTGTTGTGTGCGAATTCTTGGAACTCGCATATAACTACGTGCAAATTCTATAGTGTGCGAATTCTGAATTTTGTGTGTGTGCGAATTCTGAAGTTAGTTGTTTATGCGAATTGTGGCTTACAAATTATGTGTATGCGAATCGTGTTTGTCTTAGTGTGGTGTGCGAATTCCATACTTAGGAGATTTTTGGAAAGTTTATTTTTTGAAAAATTCTTTCTAAGTTTTTCTATATTCTGATTTCAATTGAACTAACGATCATTTTAAGTTCTTATTGAACAATTTTATTGACAAGATGACTTCAAGGGAAGTATTAGCTATTGGAATTGATGTGAAGCCACCGGTGCTATTCAAAGGCGAATATGAACAATGGAAGGACCGCTTCCTAGATTTTATTGATCGCACCGATTTGGGTGACTATATTCGGATATCTCTCAAAGAAGGTGTTATGAAACCTCCCACCAAGATTTTGTCTACTGAAGGAGAAAAAGGTGAGGAAGAAGTCAACAAGGAGTACCCATTGCCACTTGAGGAATATTCTGATGAGCAAAGAAAAAGAGTTAAAGATGACAGACTGGCTAGATCATTCATTTTACAAGGGATTCCTAATGAGATCCATGTAAAAATTGACAGTTACAATGCCACAGGCAAAAAGATGTCGGATCAGCTCGAAAAGATGATGCTAGGATCCAAGATCGGTAACCAGCTTAAAGTCTCAAACTGCCTGAACAACTACGAGGAAAAGGAGGGTGAATTTCTTGAGGCTACATATGACAAATTTGTGACTTTGCTGAACGAGCTCAACAAGAACAAAGTCAGGAAGTCTCAGATAGAGCTAAATGTCAAATTCCTCAGCATCCTACAACCCGAGTGGAAGAGGTCCACGAGGCAGATGAAGCATATGAAAGATCTGAACGAGATACCACTACATGAGGTATACGAGACTTTAAGGCAAAATGAGGAAGAGGTAGAGGAGATTAAGGATGAGAAGAAGAAAGTTGAGAAAGTGGTTACTGATCCAGTTGCTCTTGTGGTAAAGAAGAAAGAGAAAAGATCTGTGAGCCTAAAGAAAAAGAAGAAGGTAATAGTTTCTGAGTCCGATGAGGTGGAAAGTGATGAAAATTATGACTCCGATGACTGTGAGAATTTGAAACAGGCAATGTTGTTGTTGACGAAAGATTTCCAAAAGAAGTTCTACAAGAAGCTTGGTTTGAACAATCAACGATACTCTTCGGGTTCAAGAAACTATGAGCATAAAGAAAGAATTGAAGGAAAGAGGTATGATGAGAAGAAACCAGAAGAGAAAAGATATAGATCTGAGGAGAAGAAAGAGCAAGAACCAATGAAGTGCTATAACTGCGGCAAAATCGACCATTTTGCAAAGGATTGCCGAAAAACGAAGGTCCTAAATTCCGAGTACTATAAGAATAAGATGCTTTTGGCCAAGCAACAGGAGGCTGGCAAGGCACTTTTGGCTGAAGATGAGTACTGGCTTGATCACTCGGAAGATGAAGAAGAGAAAGAAGAAAAAGCTCACATGTGTTTTATGGGTAAGGAAGAGAATGAAGATGAACTAGATTCTGACTATGAAAACAACGAAGAGGTATGTGATATGTCTGAATCGGATTTTCTTAATCAAATGCAAGTCATGATGGTTCAACTCCAGGAATTAGAGTCTAAGCTTAAACGTGAAAAAGGTATCATTAAAGAGAAAAACCAATCAATACTGAAACTTAGTAATAACATTGCTGAGAAGAACGTATTGATTGATGCTTTACACAAAAACATTGATGCCGGCGCGAAAGAAAACACTATAATTCATAATGCATTGTCTGAAACCACTTCAAAATATAGACTGTGTGAATTTGAAGTCAAAGAGGTTGCGAAAAAGTGTTCATCATTAAAGAAAGAAAACAAATCTTTATCTGAAAAAGTGAATGTTTTGGAAGAAAAACTTTATACTTTAGGTCAAACTGAACAAACCATTCACCTAAACAAACCTAAAGAGAGTAGTGAGTGTTGGGGTCTTGGTTACGAGAACCCACACTATCTCAAAAAGGGTATTTCTAAAGTGTCTGCTTTGTACGATTTTGGTTTTCTTAAATTGGCACCTCAATACCCTGAACTTAAAGTTAAATGGACTAAACTTTCAGAAGAGGATGAAGCTAAGGAAAGGGAGAAAAGAAAGAACAAAACAAAAATGCAACGTACATTTAGATATGAGAAGTTGAATTATAGTTACAGTTCTGATAAGTCAAAAATTCTTTCTAATGACTATTTCCAAAGTTATTCTACAGAGGAATTGGAGGCAAAACCAGTTGAAGGTAAAATTTATGTACCTCCACTCGTGTTAGAAAGTAAAATTTCTGAACTCGAGAATACTCTGGTAGAAGAAAGGATTTTGACTGTTCTAGAACAAATTGTGTTTTCAACTGTCTTTCTTAATTCTGATTTTTCAAAGACTTCCAAAGCTTTAAAATCTGATGATGTTAAGAGTCTGTTTGATGAAGAGTTTGATTTCTTAAACTCTGATGGTGATTTAGATGATTGTGTTGCTCAATTTGATTTCAATGCAAAACTTCCTGATCATTCACAACTTATTATCAATTCTTTTGGATTACCAAGTGTGTTCGAGAAAGTTGAAACATCAAAGAAAGTTGATGAACCAGTTTATGTGAATACTAAGAATGTCAAAAGTAAAAAGAAAAGAACTCGACATTTACAGAAACGAACAAACACTAGTAAGCAAAAGCACGAGCAATCTTTCAAATTTCACAGTTCTAACTTTAAAAGTTCAAATGTTTCAGATGTGAATAAGAGAAAGACTGAGTAAGATCATAATGGCGACCGAAGAAGAAGATTGACGAGAATACAAAATCATCTTCTGATTCTGATCGTAATAGAATGACTAGTAGTAAAACTGAAGTAGTTGGCAATGTTGCTTTTCAAAAATCAAAACTTGTAACTTCTTACAAGCGTTATTCAATAAATCAATTGTTCCAATTATCTTCGTCTACTAATAGATCTTCTACTTGTCGTAGAAACGATTTTGTGTCTCGGCAATGTTCTGATGATTGGTTTGGTTCATATTTTATATATCATTCTCATATTTCAAAAGAGTTTCAAAAGAAAAGAGGATCTAAATTCATTTGGATGCCAAAATCATGTGCTAACACTGTAGGACCCATCCTATAAGTGGGTACCAAAACCAAAATGTTAGGTCTGATTTTATAGTAATCATTGTATTTATAGGGATTGGTCAAATACTATGTTTAGAGTCTTATCAGTGTTGTATCTGACCAAGGGTATTTAAGTCCCTTTGGTCTTTGTTCCTTGTAAGTTCGACACGCACATTAATCTGATTTTACACTTTGCGCTCCAAGTCTCTCTCTCTACTTTCTCTCTCTAAGATTCATAAGATCTTGGATTATCAATTGGTATCAGAGCCAACTGAATCTTGAGAGAATTGAGAGATTGTTTTTCTATATCTGAATTTGTGATTGAAATCGAAATTTTGATCGATTTTCTTGAATTTTTCAAGAAAATATCGTTTTCTTGATTTCTCATAAAATTTAGATCTGTTTGTGGTCGAATTGGTTTGTTTTTGAGTTCATTAGTCTCGTTTTTTTTAATCGATCTTGTTTGCTTCATATTGTTTTGCATAAAATTCAAGATTAGATCATCAATTTTGAGTTTAAAAGTTTTCTGGAAAAACACGAGTTCGATACTGGTTCATTCATGATTTTCAGTTTTTGTTGTTTTTAATCGAAATTGTTTGATAAAAGTTGTTAGAAAGAAGTTTTCGAAGATCAGTGTGTGTTTTTCTTGGTTCAATTTCAAAGTTTTAATTGTTCTTGCGTAATATCTGTGAGTTTTTAAAGTTTGCGTGTCATTCATAGTCTTTGCGTTTGATTCATATTACTTTGCGTGTCATTCATGTTGCTTTGCGTTTCCCTCTATAAACGCAAACCATCAGTTTGCGTTCCCTCCTTCATACGCAAAGTTTGATTTGCGTTTCTTCCTTCAACCGAAAAGCCAAGTTAAACCCACAAAGTTTACTTTGCGTTTCACTCTTCACACGCAAAGCTAACTTTGCGCTCCCTCCTTCACCTGCAACGCAAAGTCTCTCACCCGCGAAGTCTACACACGCAAAGTTTCACTTTGCGTTTCACGAAGCAAACGCAAAGCTCCACTTTGCGTTTCCCACTTCACCCGCAAATCACACTTTGCGTTTCCCATTGCAAACGCAAACCTCAGTTTGCGTTTCCCACATCACCCGCAAAGTTCAGTTTGCGTTTCCTTCCTCATACGCAATGTGTGTCTTGCGTATATGCCATAATCCGAAGAACATTCAACCCGCAAAGTTTCTGTTTTCGGTTCTTTTCACAATCGCAAAGTTTCACTTTGCACATCAGTCTACACCCGAAAACTTCTCTTTGCGCGTCTTCCTGTCTTAGTTAAAAAAAAAAGTATGAATTTTTTTTTTGTGTGTCATCTTTTTTTTTTTTAAACTTTGTGTCATAAGAAGTGTTTTTTCAAATTTTCAATTTTTAATATTTTTCGAATTTTTTTAATTCAATCTGATCTTTGATTTTCTGGTACATCAACAATGGATTCTGCCAAGTTTGCTTTCCAAGCTAGGTTCTACTCAAATGATCTGATGATGCAATTGGGAACAAATACTCGTCCACCAGTATTAATCAACGAAGAAGAGTTTACACAGTGGCAAGATAGGTTCATAAATTTCATTGAGCGTCAGAGAAATGGAGAAAATATGATGAAGTCGTTTACTGAAGGACCATTCATCAGACCGAAAAATGACATTCCTTTGACTGATGATGAAATCAAACGTGAAAAAGCCGATAGAGAAGCAAAGTCCAATTTTATGCTAGCTCTGCCTAGCACGATCTACAATCGAATTGATTGTTTCAAACATAATCCAAATATGATGTGGACTCAATTAGAAAAGATCATGCTTGGGTCATCTGTTGCTACTCAGATTCGCCAGACACGCTTCATGAACAACTTTGAGGAATTTAAGGCAAAGGACAATGAATCTCTGAAGGCTATATTTGACCGGTTTTGCGCTGTGATTAATGATCTTAGAAAGATTAAAGTGGAAAAGACTGCTCTTGAGACGAATTTGAAATTCCTTAATTCTCTTCATCCAGAGTGGAACAAATCATGTCATAGACTGAGGAACGATGTCAGAATTTCCACGATGCAGATTCAAGATCTGTATGAGATTATGCTAACTGATGAGAGCTTGGTGATAGAGAAAAAGGCCAAGCTAGACAAAAAGAACAAGAAGACAGTTGATCCGGTTGCTCTTCTCACGAAGCAACTAGCTGAACAAGCGTCGTCTGAAAACGCTTATACTTTGTCAACTGATGACGATGGAGAGGCCTTACAGAATGCCATGATCCTTCTCTCTCATCATTACCAGAAGAAGTTCCAACCTAGATCTGGTTCCAACTCTTCACGCTTCACTTCCAGTTTCAAAGCCAAAGTACCCGAGCCAAAGACTAATGCTTGCTACAACTGTGGAAAGTCGGATCACATATCAAAGGAGTGTAGAGCAAAGAAGGTTAGGGACTCAGCCTACTACCGAAAGAAAATGGAACTAGCAGAAAAGAGAGAGAACGGAACTGCTTTATTGGCCGAAGAAGAATTCTGGCTGGATTATTCCGACGACGAAGCTTCCAATGTCGAGATCGCTCATATGTGCTTAGTCGGAGATGACCAGACAGATGATTCTGATACTGATGAGGATGAGGTATATTCTGAATTTGATTACAATTTTATTACCTCTCAGTTTGATATCATGATTAATGCTTTGTCTGATTTACGCTCTAAAATTTTATTTGAAAAGAATTTAAACTCTGAAAAGTCAGATTTAATTGAAAAGCTGAAAATTTCTTTGAAGGATGAAAAATCTATTTTAGAAAATACTAAAGACATCTTTCAAAAGAAATTGGATGCTTTGGAAAAATCTAACAAGACTTATCTTGAATCTTTGATATCGATGACTACTTTAAAAGATGAGTTTTCTGATAAAATAATTAAGTTAGAAGAAAAGCTTTATCGAAGAGACCAATCTGAAAAAACAATTTATATGAACAAACCAAGAAGTGAAGAGGCTTTAAAACAAAGATGGGGTCTTGATTTTGAAAATCCTCATTGTTTAAACAATGCGATTGAAAAATCCCCAACTTTATATAAATACGATTATCTGACTCTTGCTCATTATGCTCCTCAGTTTAAAATTGATTGGATGAATGAGAAGCAAGTGTTAGAAGTCGAAAATGAGAAAATGATAAATAATAAGAAAAATGAAATTTCTTTTGTTTATACTTCCGAAAATGCAAAATATTTTCCAGAAAAATCAAGAAGAGGAAAAAGAATTTTAAATAATATATCTTCTATCAAATCTTCAATGTATGCTGATTTTATTACTCCTTATGCACCTGATTCTGATAAAGGAAATATTTCTCCAATCATTTATGATTCGAAGAAATATACTCCTCCATTAGTATTAGAAGGAAAAATCATAGATCTTGAAGATCAGATAGAAGATCAAAATATTTTGAAGAAAATTGAATCTGATATTATTCTTTCTTTCATGACGTCTAGTCTTGAAGAAAATTTATTTTCTGAAAAATAAGTTTTTATTTCTTGTCTATCTTCTGATTCTAAGGTAAACAAAAAGGAAATTTCTAATTTTAAAATCTTTTCTCAAAATAATTCAGACTCCGAGGCAAATTCAGATTTATTAGTTGATCAGATTGGTTCCTTGGATAAATTTATTTCTTCTGATTTAAATATTAAGTCTAAAATTCTTGATGATTCTTTTACGCTAAATGATCAATATTATAAACCTAAGCGTAAAAGAAGACGGTCAAAGAAGTCGAAGAAACGAGATACAGTTATTTCTGACTGTTCTAATTCTTCCGATTCTATTCTTTCAGATAGGACTGTGAGCCAGTCAAAGAAGCAGATCTGGAGAGCTAGGCGGACATCAACTGATTCTATGTTTGATGAAGATCGATGTGTAGACAAATTTTATAATAGTGATTCATTTGCTGTTTGTTATAAAGTTTCAAAATACTCTATAAAGCAAATGTTTCAAATTTCCAAAAATGTCTCATATTCGTCTTCTGATTCTAGTTCAGATGATTATGCTTTCTCTTCTGATGATTGTGCATATTTTTCTGATGATATTCCTCGTGCTTTAAATGTTAAATCTAACAAATATTTCCCCATAAGAACTGCAACTAACAAACATGGGCCCAAATTCAAGTGGGTACCTAAATCTTTATCTGATTCAAAGTTGCAGGCATCACATGTTAAGGGGGAGTAAGAGGATTTTAGCTTCTAAGTACTTCAGCTTAGGACCCGTACTTCATAGTCTACGACTTCTAAACAAATCAGTTTAGAACTCGTTCTTCAATGATTTAAACTTCTGACTAAATGAGATACTATGAGTACATCAATTTTATTTCTGCTGCATATATCTCTGTATATGATGTTATTCAAGTTTTTCTCAATATTTCAAGAATCTGAGCTTGTTTATCTATCTCGTGAATTTGTATAACCCAAATTTTTTTTATATGAGTCACAAATTTATTTTATAAAATGTAAAAGATGAAATAGTTGAATTTTATTTTGTTCTGACTAAATATCAACTAAAAGTTTAAATCTTTACAAATTTTATTCTATAAAGTAAAAGTTTTACATTTTTTCTTTCTTTTGAATAAAATATGTGTCTAGGATAAATTTTCAAGTTCTTTTGTTTATATTAAAGTTTTTATATGGTCAAATTTCAAGTCTTACAAAAGTCGAAAAGTCAGCAACATGTTTGAAACTTTTATTACTACTTTAAAGTTGTGTGATTCGGAATTTTTATAGTATACTTTGCTTAGACTACCTAAATGATCAGAATTATAGATCAGAATGAAAATATGGGCTAAGCATTTAGACGTTAATATGAGTGATTGAGATGATTATTAAATATTAAAATACAGAAATCTCTAAGTTTAAAAGTTTGTACCTGTGACCTTTCTTGTTTGGGAAAGTAAGTTCCTCGGGATGCTTGTCATCTGGTCCCCTAAGGTCATTTGGTCTGGGAGTGATCGAACAGAAATCCTTCAATAAGACCAGATCGAAAGTCATGTTCTACTGGTATGAATGGGTTTAGGATATGTCGATGTAGCCTTTCTGATCTGGGAGAGTAAGTTCCAAGGGGTGCTTGACACCTAGTCCCCTAAAGCCAACTGGTCTGGGAGCGGCTGACCCAAATCCTGCAATAGGGTCAGATAGAAAGTTACGTTTACGGCATGTTCTTTACTTAATAAACTTTTTGATCAAAAGATGCCAAAGTGCACAAGCTTAAAAGATGCCAAAGAGCAAACTCATGTTAAGATGCCAATGTGCACACTGCTAAAAAGATGCCAATGAGCACACGTCTCATGATACTTGGTGATATGTTTGAGTTGTGATAAACCTGTAAATTTGTGAAAGTCTTAATTTTTGATGAATTAGGGTCAGTACATGCGAAGTTCTCTATAATATTTTTAGAATTGCATTTTCTTGAAGCTAATCGAAGATTCGCATGTGAGCACACTTAATAGATTGATGGAAGTTTTCGAAACTGAACATGTTTTAACTTGATATGCAATAAAACTTGTTCTTGTATCCAACAACATATGTTTGATTTCAAATGATTGATAAATGTGTAATATTTTACTAAGTAGAATTTTATTTGTTTTGTGTTTAAAATTTTATATGTTTAGTCGTTTCAAAATTTACATTAAGTATATTTTTCTTTCTACATTAATATTTGATCATTGTGTTCTCATAAATATATTTTAATGGGTTTATGCATTATTCATGGGGGAGTAAACAAAGAGAATGTATTTCAAAGATTATATCTGTTTTTGAGGGGGAGTATCTGATTTTCTTTATATGAATGCTAACTTGAATTGTCACATCTAGTGCATTTGTGTATGGGGAGTCAAAGAGCTTAAAAAGGTAAATATTGTCCAAGTCAGCTTTGCGCTTCCAGCATGAAACGCAAACTTTGATTTGCGCTCCCTTCATGAAATGTAAACTTTGGTTTGCGCGTCCAACATGAAACGCAAATCTTGGTTTGCGCGTCCATCATGAAGCGCAAACCTCCTCTGTTTTCTCTGTTTCTTTGATTTTGCAGATCTTAAGCTGTCTCGTCTCCAACATTTGCATGAACAAGTTGATCAAGATCATCAAGGCCATGAGGGGGAGAAGTCAAGGAGAAGTTAAAGAGACAAAGAGCTCAAAAGTTTATCTGCTGATCAAGATTCGCTCAAAGATTCTATTCTCTTAGCTACAACTAATTCTTTTGTTGTTTCTGCTCCGAACACCACAGTTCATTCAAGATCATTCAAAAGAGGTGTATCGTCTAGAGCTCAAAACAGTAAAGACAACTTTATCTGAAAGATGCTGAGAATAAATTTTTCTTAAAAAGTCAGAAAGCATCACAAAGTCGCTTTGTTGGTCCGTGCTGTTATAGAAGACAATTTTTGAAGACCAAAGCGCCAATGATTACTAAGGGGGAGATTGTTAGGTCTGATTTTATAGTAATCATTGTATTTATAGGGCTTGGTCAAATACTGTGTTTAGAGTCTTATCAATGTTGTATCTGACCAAGGGTATTTAAGTCGCTTTGGTCTTTGTTCTTTGTAAGTTCGACACGCACATTAATCTGATTTTACACTTTGCGCTCCAAGTCTCTCTCTCTCTACTTTCTCTCTCTAGGATTCATAAGATCTTGGATTATCACAAAAGATTCATCTGTGTTGTAGGCACTTCAAGTTAAGGGGGAGTAAAAGAACCTAGATTTCTGAGTAAATCAGTTCAGGACTCGTACATCAGTGTTAAAAGTTTGACTTTAAACACAACAGTTTAGGACTCGTACTTCAACGATCAAAAGAGATTATACTCCAGTGCTTCTATGAGATTGTACTCCAATGCATAAAAGAGATGATCAACCTTCAAGGGGGAGTGCATATTTTTCCTGTTGTTAAATATTGTGAACGCAATATTTCAGGGGGAGTATATGACTTCTGATTATATCTGATCAGAACTCGTTCTTAACACGTTTTACTGCTTTTATGTCATTTATTTTTCAATAAAGTTTGTGAATAAAGCTTTGTACTTTGATGACTTTTGACTGTTGCATATTTGAGAGGAAGCTTACACGATCATATCAAATATGACTTTTGAATTGACTTACTGAGATTTAAGATGAGCGTAAGGAATATTTTAACCTAATCTCAGATATGGTTGAAAGAAGGATGACTTTCAATCATAGAAAACATGTTCTTAAACGTTCAAACCACTTTCTATTCTTAAACAGATTTCATGAATTGAGAAGTGTGATTTTAAATGTTTTTCATTTTTTTTATGAACTTCAGTGATTAAATAAACCATGTGTTTCCAAAAATAAATACTTGTGTATTTTCTTTTCCATACACTGTCAAGTATTTACACACACCAATTTAATATTATGTTGGAAATGTTCTTACCATGTCTCAAATAGAAACCAATTTTCGATGGTAAGACACCCCACTTGTAATTCAAAGTTTGAGCGTGATTTCATTCGTAATGTTTCTTTCAAGACTTGTCTATATTTTGATTCGTATAGACTATATCCAATTTTTCATGACCTAAGCTTTTCATGATAAATCATTCATATTTGATCTTTTCATACAATGTCAGATTTTCAAACAAGTTTCCTGTATTCATTTCATTCATTCAATATACTTGTTTTGAAATATCTTCAATGTTTAAAATGCTCAAATCTTCATGATTATCTTTATGAGCATACATACATCTGACATGTATTTATGCTTTAACTGCAAAGTTAAACCATTTGAGAAACATTATGCTTTTAGGACAACATGGGTTCTGTTAGAGTAGAAATATGTTGGATACAAGATCATGAAGACTAAAAGTTAAAGTACAAGAAGTCAAAGTTGGAAAGTCAACTCTCATTAAAAGTCAAAGTCATTTTGTAATAAAGTCAAAGTCAATGTTGTTTTGTAATTGTATTTTGTTTGTTTCCTTTAAAATTGTGTGAGGGTATAAATACCTTCAGGGGGCGTTTGGTTCGCATAATGTTTTTGGATGGAATGGAATCTGTCAAAGGAATTGGAATGGAATGTTGTCAGGTTTGACCACCTGTTTGGTTGGCAGAATTGGAATGAAATTTTGCTAAATGATCAAAATACCCCTTTTCAGAATTGGAATGGAATTTTCTTTATATGTTTTTAACAAGTGAGTCATATATGTAATTATTTTTTAACAGGTCAGTCATATATGTTTTTGGTACACAGGTTCTTAGTATACAACAAATTATATGCCTTAAGATCATATGCCTTAAATTCCATCATTCATGTTATATCCGTCATGAGGGATTCAATGACCGAAGAAAACAATGTCGTAAGCAATACTTCTCTGTTGGATTTAGGTTAGTTACTCTATGCATTCAGGTTATCTTTTTATTCCCTCAAACATGAAAAATCGATTTCAATCGACTGTTGAACATTACCAAATCGATTTACAGAACCCAACATCTTTCATAAATCGACTACCAAATCGACAATTGTAATCGATTTTCAGAACCCGGTAGCTTTCAGAAATCGATTTTGATAAATCGACTACCAAATCGATTTCAATGAAATCGACTACCAAATCCAAATAGAGAAATCTTGAAGAAGAGATACATAGAGAAAGAGAGAGAGAGAGATAACCTACGCTGAATGGAGAAGATTATTCGAGTTTGAACCTGCAGAAAATGTTCAGGGGGCGAAGTCGATTCTGCATAAAATGTGCGATAATGGAGAAGACGATTGAGAGAGTATTTTTATGTCTGATATGTTTACGTCGGCTGTGAATCGTGAGAAAAGAAAGAGTAGGGTTTATTTGGAGTAGAGGGTATTTTTGGAATTAAAGAAATACCATATTCCATTCCATTGAAATCCATGGATTTTAGGATGGAATGTTAAAACCAGTTATCTATGGAACTTAATGAAATTTGTAGATTCCATTCCATTGAAAAACTTGAACCAAACAAAGGAATGGAATCTGGTCAAAGGAATTTAACATTCCAATTCCACCAGATTCCATCAAATGCTGCGAACCAAACGCCCCCTCAGTCTTTGTAATCAGGTGGTAACAATTCAGATTGTAAGTCATTGGGTAAAGTGAGCAGATTAGAGAAGAGGTTCATAGAATATCGTTCTAGAGAGAGTGAATTTAGTGAGAGAAAGTGAGATTTGTAATCTTTGTGATTGAATCAAAGACTTGTGATTTCGATTGTTGAATCATCTTGATTTTCTGTTTACGATTAGAACTTGATGAATTTGGGAATAACAATTGGTATCAGAGCAGATCCAGATTGAAATCAAATCGAGAAAAAGAGTCGTTTTTGTGTTCTTGAGTTCTTGATTCAGATTTTGAGTTTTTGAACAAATTAGTGTTTATAATTGGTTACATTTAGTTCGTATATTGTAATCATTTGAGTTTGTATAGTTTAATTCGAGGATTGCACTGTAATTGAGATTGAATTTAGATTTTTTTTTTCCGATTTTTGAGTTCACGAGTTCGTTAATGCACTGTTCTATATCGATTTGTACTTGTTCTTGTGTCTTATTGAATTTCTTTGGTAGAAACAGTTTTTAGAAGTATTTGTGATCTAATTGTCAAAGTATAAGATTGAAATTTGAAGAATTCATGAGTTTTAGTGACTTTCAGATCGAATTTTCATTCGACAGTCGAAGAACTCGCAAGGTGATCTGAAGAACTCCCAAGTCTACCAAGAACTCACAGATACGTTGAGTTTCGCAAGATTCGCAAAGGAAATTTCTCAGATTAAGTGGTTTTCGCAGATTGGGTTGATTTCTGGAAATTCACAAGTATAGCATTCGCAGAGAAGTTAATTGCGAATTTCAAAAGATTCACATTCGTTTGTGTTGCGAAAAGTCTTATTGAAATATTGCTAAGGACATATTTCACAGATTAGTATTTTACGAAAAGCTTGGTTTTCACAAGTGTGAAGCTTACAAATTCTGAAGCTTGTGTATTCTGAAGCTTACAAATTCTAACCTCTTACGAATTATGAAGTTTATATCTTACGAATTTTGATTACTTGCGAATTCCGAGGTGTTTTTCACGAATTCTGTGTGTTACAAAGAAGAAGAACTGGTATGGAAAGTGAAACCAGTTGAAGAAGAAAAGAAAGATGAGAAGAAAGATGAGAAAAAAGAAAAGAAGACATGTGTACATGAGACTAAAGCCAAGAAGAACAATGTGCGAAAAGGTAAACTTGATCATGTTTACTCGAGAGATCAGTTAATCAGGTTGTCAAGTAGGAAATATTATTGTTCTTATTGTTGTACACATGATCATGTTCATAAAACAAGTGATCATTACTAGTATGGTTCTTACTCGGTTACTCCCATTAGAACTGCAACTTACAAACATGGACCCAAATACCAGTGGGTACCAAAGACGAAAGTTAATTCTGTGTTGCAGGGACCTACTATCAAGGGTACTATCAAGGGGGAGTAAGAGAACCAAGGCTTCTGAATAAATCAGTTCAGGACCCGTACTTCAACGAAGTTTGACTTCTAAACACAACAGTTTAGGACTCGTACTTCAGTGATCAAAAGACCTTACTCCTGTTCTAATAAGAGATTATACTCCAATACTCGAATGAGGAAATCAACCATCAAGGGGGAGTACATACTTTTCTGAAATAATTTGCATCCGATAGATATGATGAACTACATTCAAAATAGAATTGTAGATATCTATCATGTGCTTTTTCACTGATATATTTTAGATGCATAATTTCAGGGGGAGTAAAGGACGTGATTTCTGATTACTTCTGATCAGAACTCGTACTTTAATCGTTTTACTGCTTTATGTCTTTTAATTTTGAATAAATTTTGTGAATAAAGTTGCTTTGACATGACTTTGAGACTTATGCAGATTGAGAGAAGCTTTCAAGATCATATCTTTATGACTTAAGTTAACTTCATGAGATTCAAGACTGTACGATAAAGGTTAAAATTCTTATCTTAATCTCATATATGGTTGAAAGAAGGACAACTTTCAATCATAGAAAAACATTTTCGTAAATGTTCAAACCACTTCCCGATTCTTAAATAGATTTCATGAATTGGAAGTGTGATTTTAAATGTTTTCATTTTATTTGTGCTTACATGATTACAAACCGTATGTTTCCAAAGATAAATACTTATGTATTGTCTTTTCTATATACTTTCAAGTATTCACACACACCGGTTTGAATTTTTGTTCAAAATGTTCTTACCATGTCTCAAATTTGAAACATATTTTTCGATGATAAGACACCCCGTTTGTACTTCAATGAACTTTGAGCGTCATTTCATTTCGAAACGTTCTTTCAAGAATGTCTATATTTTTATTTCATATAGACCATATCCATTATTCTTGACCATAAGCCTTAACTGATATATCATTTATTATCTGATCATTTTTCATACAATGTCAGATTTTCAAACAAGTCTCTTGCATTCATATTCATTCATTCAATTTACTTGTTTGAAAATACTTCAATGTTTAAAAATGATTATATCTTCATGAGTATATCATGAGCATATATACATCTGACATTTGTATATTTGTGCTTTAACTGATAAAGTTAAACCATTTTTGAGCAACATTTGCTTCATAGGAATTTGGGTTCTTTGTGTTAGGTTTTAAATGAAAACTTTTATGGATTCACGATTACTAGTGTTTCCTACCCAAGAAGTTAATTCATAGTGATTGAGTGTGAGGAGTCGAAAAAAAATGAGTGTGGGTTGTGTGTTGAGGTAAAATGGAAAAGAGAGTTTGGTTAGATGTAAGTTTAATGATTAAAAGAAAGAGGGTGTGAGATCAGAGTAAAAGAATATCAAACTCTGCACCAACTACTTTCTGAGTCGGGCAGCCACATTACTAATGTTTCACAATTCTTTGGTGAACATTATTGAAACAGGCAATTAGCCCATGCCAACTCTTGATAAAACCCCACCAGCCACTCATTTTCTTCATAAAAAGAAAATGTTTCATATTTTTCTGGGATGCAGCACATTATCTATCTGGTTTTCATTTGGAAAATCTGGATATTGAAACAAAAGGAAGTCTGCCCCACCTTCGCACGTCAATCATTCACATTGAGTCTGTGTTTATCTACTGTTGTCTCAGTGGTTTACATAATGTTGAGCATTATTAAAAGCAATCATCAAATGCTTAATTCTTTCTACACTTGCATGAACACACAAGGAATTTGTTTTCTTGTCATAACATTCATAGAAATTTTATTTGTGGTGTTTCGATGATTGGATGGAAGCCCTGGGGGAGTGAACATCAAAAATCTCCTTTCCTATGTGTATTCGTTACACATAGTAACTTAGTGTTACTGACAGGCATATTAACTGAGTCATTTGTTGATTCAGGTGTTACACGAATATTTTGTCTAGATTTGCAAAGATCTGGATGAATACATTGTTCGAATTGGCAACGAATCAGAGGCTCTTGGACAGATCAGAATGGTCAACGACATTTCTTGATAAAAGTTTTGATGTTATAGATTCTCTATTCATCAAAAAGGGGGAGATGATTTAAAGAAATGTCAGATTCAGAAATTTCAAAGTTAAAGATTTGAAGAAGACAAAATTCAAAGTTTGAATGTTTGAAAGATTATTCAAGAAAAGTCAAAGATGTTTGAAGATGTGCTGATTTTCTGAAATTTTCTTTGAAGATTATTTGCTGAAGCAATCTGAGCTAAATCTGAAGATAATTTCTTTCCGAAGTCTGAAAGTGTCTTGTGATAATTTTGGGAGATTATTGAAGATTGTTTCTACCATATTTGGGGGAGATTGTTAATTTTGTTCAAAGACAGACTTGGGAAGAATAAAGTTAAACAAAAGAAAGAGATTGTCCAGATTGAACCAAAGGAGAAGACTGAATTGCTAAATCTTTCAAATATGATCTTGAATCCAAAGGGGGAGATTGTTAAAGCATAAATGTTGGTCCCGGAGGTGCTTAACAAGTTTGTAGAGGGGGGGGGTTTGAATACAAACATAGAATTTAAAGTTTAATAAATTATTTATTGATAAATCAAACACAATTTACAAGTCTGTTGTGGAATAAGATTAAGTACAACTCAATCTAAACAAACTTAAGAAAACACTAAGATGGTTGCACAAGAATATAGAGAATAGGGATTTGAGAGGTATAGAAAACAAGGGTTTCTATCTAAGTTCAAGAAGAGAGCACACTCTCAGATGGAGAGGTAATCTTTCTATTTATACCCCATGCATTAAATGCATGGCAGGGTACTTTACACGTGTCATTTAGTGATTGGCTTTGGGAGACTGACTTTGGAAGACATGCTTTCGGCCGTATCATGAACAGTGTAGTTGACAGAGTTGTTGTACGAATTATGGCAAAGGCATGTCCGTTCTGACACATCGTACTCGGTGTGCAAGGAAAGACAAAAGAGACTTGAGGCATAAGCTAACTAATCATCGTTCACTGAATATATCTTCCTTCAGAGATACAAAGAAGTTCAGCCATCGCTGAAGATTTTCCTCAGGTTTCTTCACGTATGAGTAGAGTCGTATTTGCTTCACTGACATCCGCATCAGTTCACTAGTAGACTTGTCTTTGTTCAGCAGCTTCGTCTTCGATTCAGCTATGAACATCTGTTGACGCGAAACTTGTCTTCAGGGATTACGTTTACATCAGAGAACATCAGCAATAACTGAACAGACTCAGTCTAATCGCTGATAGTGAAACACTAATACATATAAGCATTTATAAGAGAGATCATCAACGATAACTGAACAGACTCAGTCTGATCGCTGATGGTGAAACACTAATACATATTAAAACATAATTTTCACTAAGTATAGAAGAGGATCGTTATCAAATCACTGAGAGAGTTTGGATCAACAATCTCCCCCTATTTGATAATGACAAAGTAACTGAAGAAAGTTACTTTGGTTCAAAATAATGGAATAATCAGGACTCATAACATACATGTCCCAATTACTATTTTGAGGGATCTTTTACAGTACTGATAGAGTTAAGTACTTCACTGAAATTTTCATTAATTCAAAGATAGAATTACAAGGTATGAAAATTACAAGTACAAGTGAGGAACTAACTACTGTAAGTTTAACTAATAGATTACAAGAAATATAAAAAACTAATCTATTAGCTATCTAAAGAAGATTTTGGAGGATTAACCATATAGTCAGGTATTTCTTCTCCTCTTTGCCTTCGATATGAAGATTCTTGACTAATGATTGCCTTGATCGGTTCAGCAAAAGGAGATAAGTCGCACCATAAGCATAGGAGATCCTTGAGATGGCTGAGGGGACAGATAGGAATTTTAGAGACTCATTGGAATCTTAGTTGTTCCTCATCATCTCTGAAGAAGATTCCAAAAGGTTCTTTGAGTACTTGCCCTGCAATATATGGACCACCAGAAGGCAGGGATAGATCAAGTAATTAGAGATCAGGAGGAGGACCAAACAGAGATTCTTTTGAGAACTTGATGGAGGTTTCGTTCCTTATTGTTGCATCATTCTCAAATAAGAAGGAGACAAGCTTTCTTTTTAGTTGCCTTAGCTTGGAAGGAAGAGTAGTTGGCACCTTTAGGATGGTAGCGACTCTGTTGATGAAAACATCATTTATCCCTTCAACATAGCCTCTGTAAGTTGACTTGGATTTCTTCAGCGCATCTTTGAACTCTAGCCATTCCATGTAACCGAAGCTTTTCGGCTATGAAACGAACATAGCCTTACAGCTTCCATCCTCTCTGGTTATCTCCATTGTGATAGAAGTTCGGTCCTTCTTCTTTCTCCCTGAGATGACAACGACTACGATCTTCATTGGGTCAGAGCGATAGTCGAATTTATGTTTGCACCATTCGACTGAGTTATCGCTGACCGCTAGTTCTTTTGATCACTCCTCTTCAATTTCCTTTAATAGGGCAGCCTGGACTTCCACTGGTTTCTTTTTCAGCTTTTTGTCTTTGACTTGAGAGGATTGAATCTTGAGAGCAAGAGAGACATCCCTTTGAAAATCAGCTATCAGTTTCTTAGCTCTGACAGATTCTTCGATTTCAGCTTCAGTCAGGAACTCTAGTTCTGTAGAAGTTGTTTGAAGAGGGACCTTCAGCCGTTGACTTTCTAGATGAGAGATCATCTCTATTCTTCTCTTCATCTCTTCTTGTGACTAGTGAGATGGTCTTGAGGGCCTTCCTGGATGGTGTAGGGCTTCTTCTTCTTCATCTTCTTCATCAATCTCATTTACGGAGATTGGGATTATTGAGTCATCAGGTATAGAAGCTGGGATTATTTGTAGTTCCTTACCCTTAAGCAGGGGAGAGAACTGTCTGGTTAGAAAATAGATAAAAGAAGTTAGTGTTTGTTTGGGAAGAAGAAAGATAAAGGCTAGAAAGAAACAGGGGTTGGGGATTTATAGAAAGGTATAGGAACAAGTGAAAGGCATACCTGAGAAGGATTCTCCTCAGATAGTGAAACTTTAGTCAGGCTTCCCTCAACAGCTGCACCCCTTATATTTTCTTTGGGAAGGGGTTCCTGAAGATGTTTCTTTACTCCCCCCTGCTGTGACAGCTTCTTTCGAAACTATCACTGATGATGTGGCTGCTGTAGAAAACCATAAAGATTGGTCTTCTTCATCGTCATCATCATCATCTTCTTGGTGTTACTCTTTATCTTTATCTTGATCTTGAAGATCATGATCTTCATCTTCTTCATCTTCCTCCTCTTCTTCTTTATCTACAAAGACTAGATCATAAGAAGAAGATGGAGGGGCTTTGTCAGCAACCTTCTCCCCCTCAACATGAGAGGGAGGATCTTCCGGGTGAATCTCAGCAGCAGCTTCCTCTTTATTTTCTTCAACAACTTTCTCCCCCTCTTTCTCATTATCAGCGAGGGAGAGGACTTTAGGCAGAGAGGAAGGTTGGGAAGCGGCCAACTTACGGACTTCAACCTCCAGAGTCTCCAGGCGTCCTTCAATCACAGGGATGTCTGAAGTAGCATGATGAATAAATTCAACAGCGACATTCAGAGAAGTGCGATC
The DNA here is from genome assembly GCA_954870635.1 of Arctium minus. Lineage (NCBI taxonomy): Eukaryota > Viridiplantae > Streptophyta > Magnoliopsida > Asterales > Asteraceae > Arctium > Arctium minus. The sequence goes on along the minus strand of OX941080.1, from coordinate 111,313,229 downwards.
ATCTTCTGTGAAAGAAGGAGTGGGCGTCGGAGCTGGTGCATTCAGCTTCTCAAGGACTTGCTAGGGGAGTGAACATCAAAAAGCTCCTTTCCAATGTGTATTCGTTACACACAGTGACTTCGTGTTACTGACAGGCATTCGAACTGATTCATTTGTTGATTCAGGTGTTACACTCATAATTTGTCTGAATTTGCAAAGATTCGGATAAATACTTTATGAATTGACGGATAGTCAGAGGCTCAGTCGAAAAGATCTTGGTCAGAATTTTAAGGACATTTCTTGAATAAGTTTTGATGATCTCTATGCTACAATCATCAAAAAGGGGGAGAAGATAATTTCAAGAAATGTTTGTATCAGTTATGGGAGAAGTTAAAGAAATGTTGGATTTTAAAGGAGAAATTAGTTCAAGAAAGATGATTTCAAGAAAATTTGTTGAAAGAATATGTCAAATAGTGCAAGTTATGGGAAAATTGTTCAGATCTGAAAGAGAAAGTTCAAAAGGTTTCAGAATGTTTGTGGGAAATTACTGAAATTTTCTTTGAAGACAATTTACTGAAGAAAAGCGAGCTAAATCTGAAAATAATTTCTTTTCGATGTCTGAAAGAGGTTCTTATTACCTTGGAGGAGAATTTTAAAGCTAATTGCAAAAGATGTTACACAAAGGCTTTGGAGAGTTTACAAAATGGTTGAAGTTTGATTATAAGAAAAAGGAGATTGTAAGTTTGTGCCTCAATGCTTATTTTTCTGAAGATGATTAGTTGTCTTAACAAAGGGGAGGATTAAAGCTGCTAAAGATTAATCAAAGAAGAGATTGAATTTGATAATAATCTGACAAAGAGGGAGATTGTCTCAATAACTGTATTTCTGAAAATGGTCCTGTTTGACAGAAATTAATTAAGGAGGGAGATTGTATTGGAAAATCTTTTTGGAGATGATCTTGAATCCAAAGGTGGAGATTGTTAGTGCATTGATCTGTTGGATACAAGATCATAGAAGATTGAAGACTGAAGTCAAGAAAAGTCAAAGATCAAGTCAACTCTCTAGCAAAGTTAAAGTCAAAGTCAAAGTCAAAGTGTTGTAATAGTTAGTTAGTTTAAATAGTTTTGTTTCTGTTAGTAGGTATACGGCTAGATGTATTCAGAGAGATTGTACGCGGATAGATTCTAGAGAGAGAAATATTCACAGAGTCCTATATACGAATTCTTAAATCGAATTGGAAAAACAGGTTGATTGTTCGATTGTTCTCATATTGTCATTGTTATTAAAGTATGATTAGAACTTGAATATTTGGATTAACAAAAATATGTTTTCATGCTTGAAAGTTGTTATTCTTTCAAACATTCAAAGATTTAAGGTTAGAACATACACACCTCAAATTTCACCTCAAGTCATGAATTATTATCGTGTAAGCTCCCCTCAAAATCTGCATAAAGTCAAAAAGTCGTCAAAATAACAAAGTCTTATTCAAAATAAAAATTGAAAGTAAAACAGTAAAAGTAAAACATTTAAGAACGAGTTCTGATTTGATTTAATTAGAAGTCATTATTCTTACCCCCTTGAAAATATGGATCACAAAATTTGTCAATACAAATTATATATGCAAAAATTTAGCTAACTCCCCCTCAGAATTTGATCATCTAGGCAATTGAATCACTCCCCCTGAAATCATGAGCAAACCTTCAGTGTAGATGTCTTTCAGATTACAGAATAAAGACATGAATAAAATGTAAACCAAACTATACTATGCCAATACAGATTGTGTGAAAATCAGGTTTTAAGATTCAATATGCCGAGTTTTGAAATCAGAAAGTTAAATCTCTTTTCATCTAATGGCTTAGTGAAAAGATCAGCAAGCTGATAATCTGTATTAAATACAATTCAATTGTACCTTTTTCAAACACGATCCTTTATAAAATGATATCGTGCATCAATGTGCTTCGTTTTCATGTGTTGAACAGGATTAGCAGATATCACGATGGCGCTCTTTGAATCACAATATATCGGTATCTGATTAAACTTGAAGCCATAGTCTCGAAGTTGTGTCCTCATCCACAACACCTGAGAGCAACAACTACATACTCTGCTTTAGCTGTTGAAGTGGATACACATAGTTGTTTCTTTGATGCCCAACTAACGAGCTTGTCTCCCAAAAGTTGTATGTGACCCAATATGCTCTTCATGTCTAACATACAGCCTGCATGATCTGCATCTGAATATGCAGTTAGCTCGAATCCAGTATCTTTAGGATACCACATACCAAGATGTGAAGTCCCCTTCAGATATCGAAAAATACGCTTAACAGCAGTAGATGTGACTCTCTGGGTTTAGCTTGATATCTAGCACATAAACAAATAACAAACATGATATTAGATCTACTAGCCGTTAAGTACATGAGATAACCAATCATACCTCTATAGGTCTTTTGATCAACAAGTTTCCCAGATAGGTAAGCTCTGATCTTAGTACCCGGTGCCATCGGGGTGCTAATTGGTGTACAAATTCCCATTTTACGAACTTCTAATCCAAGAAAGAAATTCATCTTTCCCATCATACTCATTTGAAAACGTACACCATTAAGGCTGAAAAATTCTTACAGTACTTAGGGTTTGTTGACCCAAAAATTATGTCGTCTACATAAATTTTTATAAGAATTATATCACCTTTTTCTTTTTTTAATAAAGAGGGTAGTATCCATTTTACATTTCGAAAATCCGGACTTGATTAAGAACTTGGATAGAACATCATACTAGGCTTGAGGTGCTTGTTATAATCCCTAAAGGGCATTGTTTAAGATGTAAACATGATCTGGATTTTCAGCACCGACGAACCCTTCAGGTTGAGATACATACACCTCCTCTTTCAACAATCCATTCAGAAAGGCCTTTTTCACATCAATCTGATAGACTATAAAGTTTTTATGTGACGCATACGTAAGAAACATTTGAGTTGCTTCAATGCGTGCAGCCAGAGCATATGTCTCGTCATAATCTATGCCTTCCTCTTACTGATATCCTTTTGCTACAAGTCTGGCTTTGTTTCAAAGTACTATTCCATCTTCATCCTTTTTGTTCTTAAAAACCCATTTTGTGCCTGTTAAGTCTAATTTTAGTAGTAATCAATGTATTTATACCTTGTGTCTAATTGTGCTTAGTTTGACTTTACCTTGTATGTTTAGCCAAGGGGTATTTAAGTCCCTTGTCGCTTTGTCTTTGTAAGAACTTTGGATTGCATTTTGAATATATCATACATTTGGCGCACAACTCTCTCTCTCTACTTTCTCTCTCTAAGATTTGATTGATCTTGGTTTATCAATTGGTATCAGAGCCATTCTGAATCTGAGAGGATTGAGAGAATCTTGTTTTGATTTTGATTTTGTGGTTGAATCAGAAAATTCGATTGATTTTCTTGATTTTTTCAAGAAAATCACATTTTTTGATTTTTCATCAAAATCAGTCTAAATTCTGATCGTTTTTTCTTGAAAATTGGTTTGTTGGATTCGATTTTAATAGGATAATACTTTTGATTCACATCATTTTTTAAGAAATTCAGTTTTTGATAATCAATTTTGAGATTTTTCATTTTTATGGAAAAGTCATGTTTTACTGGTATGAATGGGTTTAGGATGTGTCGATGTAGCCTTTATGATCTGGGAGAGTAAGTTCCAAGGGGTGCTTGACACCTAGTCCCCTAAGGTCAACTGGTCTGGGAGCGGCTGACCCAAATCCTGCAATAGGATCAGATAGAAAGTTACGTTTACGACATGTTCTTTACTTATCAAACTTTTTGATTAAAAGATGCCAATTGGCACAAGCTTAAAAGATGCCAAAGAGCACACTCATGTGAAGATGCCAATGTGCACAATGCTAAAAGATGCCAATGAGCACACATCTCATGATACTTGGTGATATGTTTGAGTTGCGATAAACCTATAAATTTGTGAAAGTCTTAATTATTGTCAGCTTAGTGTTAGTAAAGGCAAAGTTCTCTATTATATTTTTAGAATTGCATTTTCTTGAAGCTAATCAAAGTTCGTATGCGAGCACACTGAATAGATTGCTGGAAGTTTTTGAAACTGAACATGTCTTAACTTGATATGCAATGAAACTTGTCTCTATATCTAACAACACATACTTGATTTCATTTGCTTGATAAATCTGTGATATTTTACTGCGTAGAATTTAATTTGTTTAGTGTTTAAAATTTTATATGTTCAGTTGTTTCAAAATTTATATTCAGTATAATTTTCTTTTTACACTGATGTCTCTATGTTTGTGTATCCATATTTTTGTAAATTGGTTTGTGCATATTTCGAGGGGGAGAGACAATCTGAATGAGAATTTGACAAATCTTTTGTTTTTGAGGGGGAGTGAATAACGTGGTCAGAAATATATCTGATAAAGTGATTAAAGTTCAAATCTGTAGTTCATCAGGTAAGTTTTTTATGATATTTCTATACAAATGCTAATATGATTTGTTCTATTTCGTGCATTTGTGTAGGGGGGAGTAAAAGAGCTTTCAAGGAGAAAATATCATTTCTATGTGCTATCTCTTATTTTTTTAGAACGTCTTTTTCTATTTTTTTTGGGTTTAAATAGTGCTAGTCTTTCTCTATTTCATTTTTCCGCTCTTTTTCTCTTTGTTTTTCCTCTCGTATATTTCTCTGTGCTAATCTTCCATTCTTCATTTTCAGTTGTGTTCATCGATTCAGGTATGTTTTTATGCTTACATTTTCTGTTGGATTCTAGTTTATATCCTCTAATTGCTTATTCGATTTTATTTTTGAAATATCAGTGTGCGATTTCTTCATTGTTTGCACTATTCATCTCTTGCTCATCTCGCGACCCTTTATTAGTTAAAATTGTTTGTTGGGGTGTTATTAGTTCTTGTTTTGGACCCTCAGGTATGTGATTTCATCTTTTATAACTTTGTATTTTGCTTCGATTTTGGTTTTTAAGATTTGCGACTGTTCCTCTTTGGTTTTCAAAATTTTCAAATTTTTGTGTTTAATATTGATTTTAATCAGTATAGGCTTGGTCGAAATGTGTTTCTAATTGTTCCTTTATGTTTTTCGACCACCCATTTTTCATTTCAATCGATTTCTTTGAAATTTTTGAAAAACATAGATGAACTCGCGCAAAGTTATGTTTTCTAGGGTTTTTTGCGTGGCTAAGTTACTAGCGCAAACTTAAGATTTGCGCCACCTTCTTGTAACGCAAACTTAGATTTGCGCTACACGTTGGTAACGTAATTTTAGTTTTGCGCTACCTACTTGAAACGAATTTTTTCTCGTATTGTTTGTCAGTTTGCGCTACACGTTGGTAACGCAAACTTATTTTTGCGCTACCTTCGTGTCGCGCAAATCTTTCTTATGTTTTGTTTTTCTTGAAAATTTTACCAAGTTACTTTTGCATAACAAGTGCTTCGCGCAAACTTAGTTTTGTGCCACGCACTAGAAACGCAAACTTAGTTTTGCGCCATGTGTTTGTCGCGCAAAGCTCAATTTGCGTCACCAGTAAGTAGCGCAAACCTTAGTTTGCGTTACTCACTTCTCGGGCAAATTTGACTTAGCAATTTTTTTTTTTTTGTGTTTTTCACTTCTATTTTTTCCAAGGCTAATATTCATAATTTATGTTTCATAGGTACTGTAATGGCTTCTCAAACCATCACTAATCCCATGATTCAAGATGAGAATGTACTTCAAGATGAATTCTATGATCCATTTGATCGTGCATCGCACGAGACGCCTATGCCGTCTTGTAACACCCTCAAAATTTGATAAGAGCAACTAATTAAAATTTCAATATTACATCAAGTAAAAGGATAAACCTTCAGAATAAAACTTTCTATTCAACCTTAATAAATATGAACTCCAGTCTTATACAAGGACTAGACCAAAGTCGGGTGCTACTTAATCCTCAAACACAGGTTGCTTTTCCCGAAACAAGTGAGGAAGACTTCATGTCAGGATCGAAATTCTAAACAAGAATTTGAACTAAACACTCAGAAACTATGTTAAAGAAGTCGCAAAATAACACTTTAACAATAAATCAATCAAATAGTGTATGAACTCAAATCACAAGTTATATTGAATTAACTTAATGATTACAAACAAAACCTCAATCTGTTGAACAGACTAAACAGACGTTCTATACTTCTCTAAAGAAAGAATTTCTAAGAATCTTGAGGTTAATTCTCTCTAAACGTATATGCAAAACTTGAAAAACTTAAAAACTTGTTAATCTAACAAAAACTACTTGACTATATGTACAGAACTGATTACAAGATAATTACAAAAGAAATATTGATCTTCAGCATCCAGCTCATAATTATCTTCAACATTATCTTCAGCTCCTAGTCTTTCGTTCCGAGTCATCTTTATCTTCACAAGCAACATTAATCTCCATAGCAGTATTAACTTCCTCAGCAGTACTAACCATGCTTGCAGTACTAACTATGCTTGCAGTACTAATTCTTCAAGCAGTATTAACTACTAGTAGTACTAACTCTCCAAGCAGTACTAACTATTCTTCTAGCAGTACTAACTTTTCAAGCAGTAGTAATACTACTAGCAGTAGTAAAAATCTTCAACTAGCAGTGTTAGCTCCACTCTCATTGTATAGAAGTGTTGAAAAATAGGCTAAGTATGGAAATAGCAGAAGTCAGCCGCTGAACACCCAAGTACACCACAGAAGGTGCAAAGCTCAGAAGTTACTCCGCAGAAGATGCACCAGAGGTCAAACCTGATGATTATTCTTAGATCACAGAGCCTCTGTGATCACTCACAGAGCCTCTGTGAAGGCTAACCTCTGGAGATCAATGTTGAAGCTTTTCTTAGAAAGTTCAAGACAAGACCACGTGCAGAACACGTGAGTCCTGTTGTACGAAGATCCTCAAGATGAAAGTAATGGGTGTCCCACGATGTTTACTTTACAGGTGGCATTCCGTTTATGGAATGTCAGTTTCTGTCTTGTACTAAGGGGTGCATCCCTCTGCTATATTAAGGGAGCACCACCTTAGAGCACAATGTACGAGAGCACACCCAAAAATAGCAGTCTGTATAATCCTTGAGCATATTTTCACATACCAGTGTGTGTTCTTGAGTGATCAATGAAAGAGTTCTTTGATTATCTTTCTTGTAATACTTTACTTTCTGTTCATTAATTGCTTGTGTGTTTACTACCTTGTATGTTCAACCTTTTCTACACATCTTAAACGCTTCCGCACTCTATTTAACTAATCTGTGTGCAGTAAAAGGTTAAATCAAGTTAAAGAACATCATAACTGGGATCAACAATTGGTATCAGAGCCAAATGAAGAAACTCTTCTTCATTTCGGTCATCTATGACAACAATTGAAGATTGGATGATTATTTTGTTGTTTTGGTGCTTAGATTGATTCAATCACATGAGCCTTGACACAAATATCATTTATGTGATTTATTTTCTGTTTTGTGCTTATTGGAAATCTATTTTTTCATTTAGATGAGATTTGGGTGATATTTGATGAAAGATTTTATTGATTTCTCACCAAATCTGTTTTCTTCACACCACATGTTTGATGAAATGTCTATGAGAAGATTTAATTTCATTTTGGTTAAATCTGATCAGATTTATTACATGTGTGTGTTTTTGATCCTTTCTCATTCATTGGTCTAATATTTCATAGCACTAAGTAGATGGTTGATCTATGATCCCATCCTTGTGTGTGCTTTAGTCTTGTGCTTTCTTAGCAACTTGGAGGAATGGTTGTTGATCTATGATCTGGCTGTTTATTTAACCAAGTTAGGATTATTTTTTCATCAGATTCAATCATTGCTAAAATTCTTGGTTATCAGAATGCCTAGGGTTTCGATCTGGTTTGCTATAAATATGATCTTGAAAGAGTGTTATGATAGATCTGGATTTTGGAAAATACTCATGTTGTGTTCAGTTTCAACATAAATATGTTTATTTGTTGTGATAAATTGGAATTTGAAAGAAACAATGCCTTGTTCAAAGGAAGAATTCACATGGCACCATTCAGTGATGAGTGTCTTTATGTTGAGGTTGCAAACAAGTTCTCAGATCTGTGCAACAACATGGCTATTTGGTTTTTAGTGTAAATCTAATTTTGAGACAACAACAAGGTTTTGAACAACATGTTCTTCAACAGATTCATGTTGAAAAGTTTCAAGGTTGTCAAGTCCAGATTTCGATTCAAAGTTGTTCCAGAAATCTTGTTGAGTTGTTGTTAATGCAAAATTCGAAGTATGTAGCAGAAAATTGTTGCTGTTGGGTATTGAAAACATATTGTTTGTTGTTGTTGGTGTTCGAAGCATGGAGCAGATTGGACAGATTCGTTATCAGATCTTGATTAAGCTAAAAATTTCGAGATATCAATCACAATTTGGATTTGTTTGCTTCTGTGTTTGAAGTATTTTCAATCCAAATCTGTCCAGATTTTTTTTCTGCTAAGCTACTGTGTTTCCAGATTTCAAGTTGCAGTGTTTGGCTCTGTGTAACCATCATTCTTAATCTGTTAATCCAAATTTTGATCACAATCAGATTTTGGGTTTTGTCTGTGTCCAATGCTTGTTCGATGTGTGCCAAAACAGAAAGTAAAACAATTTGCTGCTGTCACAAATCACAGGCTAATTAGAGTTTCGAAACTGTTGTGCAGACATTGATTATGGCTCTCCAAAGTTTTGTGTTTAGAAATTGTTGAATATGTTGGCTCAAAATTCTGAAGAATCATGCTTATACATATTTGTCTTTGTGTGTCCTCAATCTGTTTCAAGTGCAGATCAAGTGCCAAGGAACAGAAGTTTAAGGGTTGTCCAAAAATCAATATAAGGTTTTCCAGATCAAGCTCTCGATAAAAGCAACTAATTATGGAGCATATATGGTTTTAAACGATGTTTGCAAGATTCTTTCAAAGCGTCAAGTGACAACAACATTTTCAAGTGTGAAATCTGATTTTAAAAAGCATTTTGAGAAGATGTGAAATCTGATTTTAAGATAAGTGCAGCAGCAAAGGAACATTTAAAAATGCAGGTCTGCAACAAGGTCTTCCATGTGTTTCTTTTGTCGAGACTTGATCCTTGTATATTCAGAGTTGCGCCCATGTTTTATCAGAGTTATATCTAAGGCTTATCAGAGTTGATCAAGAGTAATCAGAGTTCTGATCATGTGTATTCAGAAATCTGATCAAGGCTAATCAGAGTTTACACAACCTATTAAAATCAAAGTCGACTTTTCAGAAATACTTGACAGCTTTGTGCGCCTGTCGAATTTTGCTCAGATCTCCCTCCTCGAAGCTCCAAATTTGACGATTCCAGATGCGTTAGATTCCTAAGACAAAGATGAACATTTTTCATGTTTTGAGTTTGTCCTGAATCAGTGTGCTGATTGGCCAGAATCTGCGTTTAATTCTGTATATAGTTGCTGTGTGAACAGAAGTTGTTGTCCAGATTTTAAAAGTTGTTGTTTTTCAGAGTTTTGTGTCCAAAAATTTCGATCATAGATGCGAAGAATTATGGGCCTAATACTCTTTACTGTCCAGATCATCATAGAGAAGCAGATCATGTTCTTGTCTATCCAATGTTCAAAAAGTGCAGCAACTAGAACTCAAAGATTCGAGATGAGGGTAACCATGTTGACACAATAGGTGGCAGAAAAATGTCCATCCCAGAATTCAATCTCCGAGTATACTGATTTCTATCACTATCCAGAGTTTTGATGATCCAGATAGCTTAACTACATGTCCACTCGAACAAGTGCAGATCGGAGAGGTCGATCAAAGCTACGCAGAGGTTGTTGTGCACATCATAAGTTGCTGCAGTTGGCTCTATGAAATGGGAGTAAGTTTGAAAATCTCTGTTCAAAAAGTGCAGATCAGAGACTTCAAAATAGATTCCATTTGCATACAGAGATGTTCTCATAATTTCATGATTTAAAGGTCAGATATGTGCAGAGCTCTTTACATGTGCAGAAGGTGTCCAAACAAAATGGTGTGCTGCTGATTGTTATAAATTTGTGCAGAGCCTCTGTGTACATACAGAGGCTGTCGTGCAGAAGCTCTGCAGTGGCTATCCAGAAAATACGTGCAGAAAATACACAACAGTCCACAGAAGCTTTGTGGAAAATTGCAGAGGCTGTCTGAATGAGCAGAATTATACAGAGGCCTCTGAAGAGGCAGATTTTAGAGCCTCTGAGAAAGTTGCACAAAGCCTCTGTAAGGCTGTCCAGAGCATGCAGGGCAGATATTCAGAGATGCTCTTAAGTGGCACAGATAGGCTCTTAAAGTCATCCACAGAGCCTCTGTGAACCAAAACCTCTTAAGAGCAGCGACCAGAGGGTAGGACCAGAGGTATACCTCTTAAGAGTTCGATGGTCCAGAGGTCGCAATGAGCCAAGAGCCCGAAGCCCGAAAATTTCGAATTTTCTGACAGCATTACGCTGTTTCAGAAACATGCGCACAACTTTTTACTCGAAGCACCAAATGACATGAGTCCAGTTGAGTTGGATTGCTAAAACACAGACGTAAGACTTTGATGTTTTGAGTTTTCTCAAATTCAGTGAGATAATATGCCAGAATCTGTTTCAAAGTCTGCGTTAGGGTGTTGGACTGAAAGCATTGCATTGCATTCATGCTCTTTCCGCTTTCAAGAACGGTGTTCGCTCGTCTATTCTTCATGGATTCAAGCTACATTTGTGACATATTTCATGTCAATCCCTCCTCTGATTTTCAAGTTTAAGGCTCGGTGTTGAACGCTTACTCAACGGGATCTTAAGAGTCAAATTTTTTGTTTTGACGACTATTTTGTGCAGCTGAGGGAAAACTTGCACAACTCACTCATTTTTCATCCAAATTTGATGAATCAAAGCTCGTTAGAAATCTAAGAGGCTGGAGTTCAATGTGCATGCTTTATGTTTTCTCTGAATCAGGCTCCTTGATGGTCAAAAATAGTGGTGAAGTTGAGTCATGAAAGCTGAACAAAAAGGGGTAAATTGTCTCGGTCTTTCAAGAATATGAGCCTACATTTGAGGGGGAGCTTGTGATGCTTTGAAGACTAGATAAACAACACACCAAAGCTTCTAAAGAAAGCAAGGGGGAGACTATATGATGATGCTTTCTTTATAAAACATTAGGGGGAGATTGTTAGATTAAATTAGCCCCTTGATTTTCAATATCAAAGGATCGTGTTCTATACTTGTTTCCAGTATTCAAGGTAGTAGTTTGAGTCTGTTCTTCATCCCAAACTCCATTTACAGTCACACTCTGTTTTCTGAAGCTATATCCACCTGTTTGGTATAGAAACATGTACAAGTGTGTCCTTTATTCAAAGACAGATTCAAAGCAAGTTGGTTGGTCATCTGTTCTTACTGATTCATATTCTCATCATTTCTAAAACCATTACTGTTATACTCTTTCTGGTTCGTGCCATACTCTGTTTTTCCTCTCTAAACTAAAATGGCAAACACTGTTAACTACTTCAGTATTGTATCTCAGTCTAAACCTCCCACTCTTCTAAGGGATGAATATCCTCAGTGGAAGATCAGGATGGTGCACTTCCTTGAAGGTGTGGATCCTGGTCTGGTTGAATTTCTTCACAATCCTCCTTTCATCCCAATGACAACTGTTCCTCGTGTTCCGGCCACTGCCAATACTCTTGAAATCCCTAAATATCAACATCCCAAACCTGTCCTTGAATGGAGTGATGAAGAAAACGCACAACATGAGCTTGCAAAGAAAGCCAAAAGATTAATCATAATGGCTATCCCAAACGATATCTTTCAATCTCTTGACTCATGTGAAACTTCAAAGGACCTATGGTTAGAGCTAGAGAAACAACTTGAGGGTGGTGCCAAAACCCTCAAGAACAACAGAGCCTTATGCATAAATGAGTATTTTGCATTCAAAGCTTTGTCGGGTGAATCCATTCAAAGCACTTACAATAGATACAATTCTTTGATAAACAAGTGTAAGAGGTATGGCATCCACAGAACCTCTGAAGAAAACAATGTCAGATTTCTACAGAGCCTGAATGATGAATGGCTTCATCTAACCATGTCCATGCAAGCCACATTGGATCTTGATGTTTGGTCCATATCTAATCTCTTTGGAACACTAATTAGCCAAGAGAACATAATTTCCAAAATGACAACCTATGTTGGAGGTCCTCTGGCTCTTGTGGGAAGTGCCTCAGAAGGCAAAGGCAAGGGAAAGAAGGATAAGGAAGCTGAGGAGGCACAGAGGAAGAAGAAAAAGAAGGTACTTGTAGCAAAGAGTGAAAGTGAAGAAGATTCTGAGGAGGAGATTGACATGGCTGCTCTGGCCAAAACACTTGCACTTATGACCCGACAATTCAATCGAGGTCTCAAGAAGCCGGAGTATAGAGGGAGAGTAGAAAGAGATGACAGAAGCAGAGGATATGGTGAAGCGAGAAGACATGAAAGAGAAAAGTCTGGGGAGCCAAGGCAAGAAGAGAGAAATGGACAGAGGTCAGACGGCAGAGCTGGTGAAAAATTCCCAAAGCAAACTGAAGGGAGCTTCAAATGCGGAAAACCAGGCCACTTCGCCGCAGAGTGCAGGTCCTCTGCCAACAAAGGGAAACCCACAAGGGACGCTGATTTCTATAAAAAGAAAGCAGAGTACTACACTTAGAGATCCCTAATGGCAGAACAAGAGAACCTTGTAACCGATGAATCCTCTGATGAAGAAGACAACGCACTCTTCTGTGGAATGGCAGAAGTCCACTCTTCTGTCAATGAGAGTGAGGTATCCACTTCTAATTCTTGTAACTCTGACTTTGAAAACAAGCTTCTTGAAATACAAAATGATCTTCTAGCTTATAAAAATACATGCTCGGATCTTGAGAAAAAACTTACCTTCTTTGAAAGAGAAACTAGGCTTCTCACAGAGGAGAAGGACAAGCTTTACTTTGAAAACAAATCTCTTATCTCTGAGCATATTTCAACAAAAAAGGATTTCAAGGAAAAAATCACAAATCTTGACAAAGCTTTGAAAGATAAGGTCAAAGAGCTAAAGAAATGTGAGAGTGGTCGTTTAAATGCCATTTCTTTGAAAACTTTTTTCAAAAAGAAAGAGAAGTCCTTCATCAAGATCTATTCGACAGAGATCTCCAAATTAAGAGGTATCAGGATGCTCAAAAAGGTCATGAAAAGGTAAACATCCAGATCGGCAGAAGAGGATTAGGGTTCGAGGACATTGACCCTTACACAGGAAATAAAAGAAACAAATCTTTATCAAACATCTTCTGCCCTGGACAATTTTTAAAACCAAGTCTTCCAGAACTTTTATCCACATTTAAGAGGCGCATAACTTCTGAAGGACCACATCTGAGGAAACCTCTGCAGATGGAAAATGTATGGTATGAAAACAATGATTTACCATCTGCAACTTCAGCAAAAGGAAAATCTATACCAAAGAAATATTTGTCTCAAAAACAGATAGGGGTGTTCAGATTTGGTCACCCAGAAACGCAAACTCAAATGGCCTTTGTGTGCATGATGATTCCTGAAAAGGAACTGTCCTCTGAAGCACTAGAGTTTGTTCCAGCCTCTGTGGAAGAAAAACTATTTAAAAGATTTTTGGAAAGCGAGTTGAGAAGAACTTATGACAATCATTTTCTCAACCATTCTGATTTAACCTCTGAAATAAGAGAAATCTTTGAGCAAGATCTACAAAACTGTCTTAATGTTCCTATGGTTATTCCTTGTATTTCAAAAATTGTAAATACCTCAGAGGACACCAATGGACAAAGCAAGGCACTTACATAAGGTCAGGCTCTCATTCACAGAGACTTTCTCGATTCAGACTCTGAGTCAAAATCAGAGTTCTCTGTCGACAATGAGACAAGTTCTGTGGAACTTGAGATACTCCACTGTGGTCCAGAAAAGAGTAAACTTACTTCTGGCATTCTTAATAGAACAATTCTTCCCAAAAGGAAAACCACAAGTGTACCTATCTGTCGTGATTTCCTGGACATGTGCTTACAAGCAAAGACTTCTCTTGAGAGAACATCTTCCTAATATTCCTAAGGATGTTAACAAATTATCTCCTTGTTCTACATCTTCATATCCTCTTGTCTGTATTCCTATTTTTATGTGTTTAATAAAATCTTTAATAGTCAACAAAAAATCTGGACTACAAGATATAATTCCTTTATTGCTATTTAAATCTACTTCTGTACTTGCTATCATACCTTTAGCAGTATTGGAAATTCTGTTATCGAAAAGAGTAATTAATATTTTACATCCTAAATTTTTTCTCATTAATCCTTTTACTCCTATAACTATTAATCCTAAATGTATGAAATTAAAATTTTGTCTTTTTAAATGTTTTTCAGCTTCTTGGGATACTACGTCTAATATTCTAGTTTGATTTTTTATACATTGAACTGTTACTTCTCTATTATGTTTAAAAAATTGGGTTGATTTCTCAAACATTCCTTTATTATATAATACTTCTGGATTTAATAAATGTAAACCATGGGTTTGAAATTTCTCATAATCATGTTCTGGATCTATTATTTCTTCTAATTTAGCATCATATTCTTCTCTTTTATTTATGAATTTGTCTAACATACTTGTTGACCTAATTACTAATGAATTTTTATTATTTGTTTCTGACGTCATATTTCTATTGTTTTATATTGTCTAAAGTTTAATTCTTTAGATGTTTTCTTTCTAGCAACTATTTCTTTACCTGTGTTATTAATAGTGAGGGAACTAATTTGATTAGTTAGTTGTTGTATATCTTCTAAATTAGGATTTTTCTGATTTTCAAGTCTTTTTGTAAAGTTTTCTAATGTCTCTTGTATATTTCTTATTTCTACCTTGTCTATTTTTGGCTGACTAATTTTTTCTAAAATAATCTTATTTTGTTCTTTTATATAATCGTAATTACTACGTGTTTCTCTAAGGTCTTTATTTATATTTGCTATATTATTTTCTAATGTGCTAAGATTATCTGCTAGCGTACTAATTTTAACTTCTAAATTATCAGCTAAATTTATTAGTAAATCTAAAATAGTATTCTGGACTTGATGTGTGGAATAAAAGTTATGTTGGTGGTCTCTTTCAAAATTACACTTAAGTTTACCTTTATCTATTATATTTAATAATCTTTTATTTGTGGGTTGGTTTAGTTCTACTCTTAAATATTCTATTCGTTTTGATTCCAGATTCACTGTAAATTACGTAAATAGGCTAAAATAAGTTGTCTTGTTAAAAGTCCTAGCCTTCTTTTCTCTATTTCAAGTTCTCTCAAGATTTCTTCTCTTCTTTTCTTTTGAATTATATTAATGTTTTCTCTAAGTTTTCTAATAACTAAGACTTTTATATCTTGGGGAATGTCTAGGGAAAGGAAATAACAAATGTTCTTTCGAAACTCAGGGTTATTCTCTATGATTTTACTATAAAAGCAAAGTGTATGACAAGAGTGGTTGCAGTAGTAATTGTGTTGGTCTTGGTTATTCATAAATGAACAAGGATATTTCTTTTTTTTTATCTATGAATTTTTATGGTTAAATGAAAATTGTAAATTATTACTACCTACTTTTACTATTTGTGAATATAAAGTCAAGAGTAATTTATGTCTAAGACGTGTAATAATTAAAAGGTAATAAATTTAAGATGACTGTAATTAATTTCTTAAAACGTAATAGTTAAAAAACTATGAATGCTCTGATACCAATAAGGGGGAGGGGGTACCTGATTTAGATTACCAGATATAAAACACACGAAATTTATCAAGAAAACTTTATCCTACTTGGTACTCTCCTTAAAATAGTAAATTAGATGAAAATATAGTAAGTTGTATCCCAAAATAAACATATGGAAAACCTTTTTTTTTTTTTTAACAAAATGACTAGTATACTTATACAATTCCCTTTCTTCGACAAGTATCAACGGACAACAACACAGGCTCACTCCGGCCTTAACAATGTCCTTTACTTTACTTTCGAGTCACTCAAGAAAAATATAGGTATAACATATCATTATTTTTATGAAACTTGTTACATAAAAAGGATAAAATTTTCACAAAACCAAGAAATCTACAAAAACATTTGTTATTATTATAGAAGGAATATATACAATACTTGGTGGGAATAGAAACTTAACTATAATTATACATCTAAAAAACATTTTAAGGATTTCCCTTTCGGGAAGTCCCTAAAAGTTATAAACTAAACTGAAAAAGAAAATGGAAGTACCTTTATTAGAGCAAGCACACCTTATGATACAAAGTTTTTATATTACAATGGAAAAGGCTAAATTTTTAAGAGAGGGTCTTTAAGTATGGATGGCTTTGGAGAGTTGAGGCTTCTTTTTTGCTTGTTTTTTCAATGCTACTAATGCTCCTCTTATATAGTAATAGAGAATCCATACATTTGTAACATCTGTAAAGGTGTTACAGTAAAAAACAATTATTTTCTTTGCAACGTGTCTGAACCAATTATGTCTAGTAGCTTCGAGTGAAGTCTTCAGTCTTTTGGAACTTCAACTGTAGTTCTTTTTTCTTATCTGATACAGTCCTTAATTACGTGTTGGGATTTCTACATTATTTCTTCAAGTAAGGTCTTTTCTTGAACAGTAGAACCGTGTCACGTGTCGAGATTGTGTCTTGCAGTACTGTCGAAAGAGTACCCGCTGTCTTCAGAATAGTTGTCTCTCTGGTTTCTTTCTGAAGAGGAATCTGATTTTTCCTTAAGCATTTCCTTATCTTCAGAATGTTTAGGAATGTAATCTTGGATTACTTCTTTAATCATTCTATTAATCTCATTTTTAGCTTTTATCTTTGGTATTTTGATTTTTCTCGAGATTTTCTTTGGCCTCTGGGAAGGGATTACTGGGGTTTCTCCTATTTCTTCGATAATTTCTTGGCCTGTTTGAATAGAATCTAAATGTAGGCTCTGTGAAGGGCTTTGTGTGAGGGAAAATTCTGAGGATTGTTCTGGGGATGTGTATGTGGGTGAGTATTTTACTAGAAAATCATAATGTTTTCCAGGTTCTCCGAGAGAATCCCAGATTTCTTTCTCATGTTTTTGAGGTCTAGAGGTAGAGGGATCAAGAGCCCTCTGTGTCTCTTGAGATTTTGGCAATCCCATAGCCATCTCCGAATTTGATGAGTCTTTACCTGCCACCGGTAAAGCCGGACTAGCCATTGACTTATTAGGTTCAATGGTACCTCTTATGGCATTCATTGGAGAATGTCCACCCATCTTAATCTTCTGATTTTGGCCAGAAGATAAACCTTTATTTATAGATTGGTCTATAATTTGTCTTTCTAAGAAGGAAATTTTCTTTTGTAATTCTAATTTTTCATTTCTGAGTCTAGTATTGTCATCATTGAGAATTTTAAAATTTTTGGTAAGGGATTCACAATGATCACAAAATAAAATTTGATTAGTATCTCTAGTCACAGAAAATTCTAAAGGAGATTCTTGATAATTTCTTAAAGAAGGGGATATGAAAAAATTTCTACCTAACCTCTCACTAGCATTTTTAATTGCTTCTTGATAGTCATTGAATCCTTTGAACCAATGATTTGGAAAGCCCTGAACTGCTTCAAGGACTTCAATCCAAGTGTGAAAGAATCCTGTCTTAAATACTCTAAAAACTACATAAAATTTAAAACATTTAGATTTCTGAGTAAAATATTCTGACAAGGCATTTAAACAAGCTATAAAATATTTGATATCTTTAGGATTCTTATTATAACAAATCCAAAGATTATCTATTAAAACTTGTTCTTCTTTACTAAGTGAGAATTCTTTTAAAGTTCTAAATCTTTTCTCATCTTTGGGATATACGGTCATTTCATAAGGACCGAATCTCATATTTTCTCTGAGAAATTGTTTATTCTGAACATTAAAAGGTCTAGGAAAACATGTAGTACCAGGAGAAATGCCTGGACTGAAAGGGGGTCTATTATTCATCTGCAAGAAAGAATATTAGTAACACAAAGGATTAATCTATCCATCTTAACTCCAATCTATTATTAATATTTTCTCTAATTTTTCTTACTACTAAAAATTTTATTTCAAAAGGAATGTTTAAAGATACAAACTTGGCTATTTTTGTTCTAATTATTAAATTATTTTCTATGTATGGCACGTACAAACAATAAGAAAGACAAGTACAAATGCAAAATCTATAATGAGTTCGATATAAATCTCTACAAACTATACAATTCATTTTTAACTAGCTTGTTGTTCTATGAGTCTGCTTAAGATGTCTGCATCTTTATTATCACTTCCTTTAATATGTTCTATATTAATATTTAATCCTGTGTTACTAACTCTATCTAAGAAATTTAACCATCGTCTTCTAGTGATTCTTTTACTTTCTCCTTTAATTTTATTATAAAATGAGACTATAGCTTCACAGTCTGTTCTAATAGTAATTTCTTTTTTAGAGATTATGAATAGTTCAAAACTGTCTAAAGCCTAATTGATTGCTAATAATTCTGCATCTATGCTACTAATATTTCCTTTTTCTTTGAATTTACCACTATTATAGCGGCAAATCTTTTCTGTACTTTTATCAGCATATTTATGGGGTTTGCACAAGAGTATTGCTCCCCATCCTGTATTACATCCATCTGTCTCTATTATTAAATAATCTGTGTCTAAAGGTAATGCTAGCTCTGGTATAGTCTTTATTTGTTGTTTTAGTTGTTGTACTAGCTTTGTATCTTCTTGATTAAAATATTATTGCCCAGTAATTGAAGTCTTAGCATATAAGGGTCCTGCTATTTTTCCTAAATTTTTAATAAAAGGTCTAGCATAATTTATTAATCCTAAAAACTTCTGAAGTTGCTTTAAATCTTCTAACTTATCTGGAAACTCTAATGCTTTTTGGGCTATATGAGGCTGTAATTTAATTTTTCCTTCTCCTATATTTACGCCTAAAAAATCTATATATTCTTTAAACAATTGCATTTTCTTTTTACTCAATATTAATCCATGTTTTACGAATTCAGAAAATACAATCTGTAAGTGTCCTCTGTGTTCTTTTCTATTTTTGCTAAAAACTAATATGTCGTCTATGTATACAGCTACAAAATTACTATGTTTATTAAATATGTCTTCCATTTTTCTCTGAAAAATACTTGGAGCATTCTTGATTCCAAAAGGCATTACTAACCATTCATAATGTCCTTCAGAACAAGTAAATGCAGTCCATTCTATACTATCAGGGTGCATCTTGACTTGCCAAAATCCTGATTTTAAGTCAAATTTACTGAATATTTTACAATTATGTATTTTATTTATTAATACTGTTTTGTCTGAAATATTATAAGCATCATCTATAGTATTGTCATTAAGTCTTTTATAATTTATAACCATTCTACTTTTTCCTCTAACTATTTCTGAATGTTTTCTAACTATAAAAGCTGCTGATCTATGAGAACTATCTGATTTCCTAATTACTCCTAATTTTAATAATTCTGAGATATGCATTTTAAAGTCTTCTCTATCTTGATTAGTCGGTTCTATATTTTTTGTTTTTATTATGTATTCTGGATTTTTTATTTTTAATTCACATTGAACTTTATCTTTCTCCCAATATTTAATAATATTTTCTCCTATAATTCCTATTTTTTCTAATTTAGAAATTAAATTATCTATATCTTGGTCTGTAACTAATGTTGTATATAAAGTTTCACTATTTATGAAATCAAGGTTATGGTCTATAAAATTATCCTCGTCAAATTCTAAGTTTTCTTCATACTCTAAATTTTCTTGTAAGCCTTCTTCTTTTAACTGACATTCTCTCTCTTTCGTACATTGACAGGGTTTTTCTAAGGGTTCCCCACCACGCTTCTAAATGCGCGAAGAAGAAACTACTGGAGCTAAGAATGTATGTCGATGAAAATGTAAATAATCTTTGTTTATT
Organism: Arctium minus; assembly: GCA_954870635.1. NCBI lineage: Eukaryota > Viridiplantae > Streptophyta > Magnoliopsida > Asterales > Asteraceae > Arctium > Arctium minus. The sequence goes on along the minus strand of OX941080.1, from coordinate 111,293,322 downwards.
GTAACACTTCCATCGTCTTTTAGTAAAAAACTAAGTCCCAAAATGATTTGTATGTCTGAAATCTTTAAATGTCTTACCCAAGTACTGTTATGTGGAAGAGTGTATTCTTTACTATCTCCACAATTGGTCTCAAAAATTATTTTACTATTTGGTCTTAATAATTCTTTATATAGAAAAAGTCCTCCATCCATTTGTTGGGCTTCACTGGGAGAGTCTGATTGTAAAATGTATTTATTAGGGACTTAAGGTTTATGTATTATACAATTTGAGCATCCTGAATCTACTAATGCTGTACAATTAATAATATAATTATCTATTCTTACTTTACACTTTACCTTTAAAGTCTTCAAGTTTTCTGAATTACAAATAATTTGGACATTATCTTGATCAAAATGATTATCATTAATTATTTCTTTTCCTTTTGTATTAATTTCTAAATAGTCTATTTTCTTTTGGACTAATTTTAAGGTATCTTCTACATTTTCTATTCTTTTTCTTAGAATCCTTAATTCCTGTTTTTCAATTTCTTTAATTATATTTGTAGATTTTTCAGTTTCTAGGTCTAATAATCCTTCTTTTTCTAGACATTTTATACAAGCTTCTTTAAGACAATTAAAACATTTGGCTCTTAAAGTTCTGTGAGGAAATTTAGCACAAAATATACAAGAAATACTTCTGTTCCAGAATTTTTATGCCAATTATGATTACATAAATTTTCTTCTATATGGACAAAGTCTAATTCTGGTTCTGAGTGAATTCATTTATTATTTCTGGTTCAGAATCACTACTTTTTTCTTTTTCAAACTGGTTTTCTTCTATTGTTATTATGCTATAAATAGATTCATTGTCTGAGATATATTCATCTACTGGAATAAGATCTTCATTAACACATTCTACTAGAGTGCTCTTTTTATCAAAATTATTTACTCTCTTAGGGCAAGTTCTAGCTAAATGTTCACTACTACTACATACATAACAACTTAATTTATTTTTGTATGTTCTTTCTGGTTTAAATTTTCTAACATGTTTTTGTTCATTTAAATAAGGTTTCCTTTTATTAGATTTTCTGAGATAGTATCGTGCTTTAGTGAATCTTCTGTGATTATTATATTTCTTTTTGGGTTTAGGGTCGGATGTTCCATATGTTTGGGGTGTATACATATCTTTGCAAAACTTATAATCTGTTTGTTTTAATTGTTTCTGTATCTGTAATTCTATACATTTTTCTTCTAACATTTTTGTAATAAATTGAGCTCTCTGTCCTATTGGCCAACAATAATCTGGGTTTTCTTTTACTGAGGGCAAATTAATCCATTTATTATGTATTTCTAATCCTAATGGTCCAGGTAATTTATGAAATAATTTATTTCCTATTTCTTGGTTAAATGTATTTCATGCTATGGCCGTAAGATATACATAATGGTTTAAAAACTGTTTTACTTTCTTACCACTAGTCCATTGATATAAAGACAATTGTTCTAATTCTCTCATGGCTTTCTTTTGTACATTCATTTGTCCTGAATTAGGGTCTGCTCCTGTTGCTAATATCTGTATTTGATTAACTAAATTATAAGGGTTACTTCCTAATGATATTAAATTATTATATTCGTCTGATTGTTCTTGTTTAAAGGCTTCCCACATTGCCTTTGTACTTTCTCCTAAAAATGTTTCTAGGTATCTATACATATCTTGGGGTTCTAGATCTTGGTGGAGTCTATAATAATGGGCTATTAATGTACTTTTTCAAACGTCTATTACATTGGTCCAAATTTGTGGGTCATGGGCTGTTAGGTTTAATATGTATCCTTTTGATTCTGCTTGAAAATTTATTGGTTGTTCTAATGGTCTTTCTATTCCTTTAGCTATATACTTATAATCATTTTCTGGTTCTTTATAATTTCTATAGGGTGCTCTTGGAGGGAAGCTATTATAAGAGAATTGTTCCATGGGAACTGTTCTTTCAAATGGAGATCTTGCAGTTGTTCTATAACTTTCAGCTTCTTCATCTACTAGTTCTTTTTGATAACTTATGTCTGTATTATAAGTAATTTGATCATCTTCTTGTAATAATCATATTCTTATGTTTCTAAATTCATCATAATAGATGTATTCTTGTTCTGTAATTTGTTTGGATAAGTATAATTGGTCTTCTAATTGTAATAATTCTTCATTATTTAATTCTATATTTAATTCTTTTGGAAATATTACCTTATCTAATTCATTATTCATTAACTCTATATGTACTGCATCACTATCAATAGTATTTTTAGAATTATTGTCTATTTCGTCTTCTTATTCTTGATTAGGTATTGAAACATAGTCTGTGAATCTTAAACTAGTTTTTCCATATCTATCTGTATACATTAAAGCATCTTTAGGGGCTACCATCTTTTGCTTTTGTTCTTCAAAAACGCTTAAATTCCAATCTAATCTTATTAATTCTTCTGTAGAAAATTCTTTTGGTTTTACCATTTTTATTCCTCTGCTACTAACTAAGTCTACTACTTTATCTGTGCATACTTTATATTTTGTTTTAGAGGTGAGAGAACATCTTCCTAATATTCCTAAGGATATTAACAAATTATCTCCTTGTTCTACATCTTCATATCCTCTTGTCTGTATTCCTATTTTTATGTGTTTAATAAAATCTTTAATAGTCAACAAAAAATCTGGACTACAATATATAATTCCTTTATTGCTATTTAAATCTACTTCTGTACTTGCTATCATACCTTTAGCAAGATTGGAAATTCTGTTATCGAAAAGAGTAATTAATATTTTACATCCTAAATTTTTTCTCATTAATCCTTTTACTCCTATAACTATTAATCCTAAATGTATGAAATTAAAATTTTGTCTTTTTAAATGTTTTTCAGCTTCTTGGGATACTACGTCTAATATTCTAGTTTGATTTTTTATACATTGAACTGTTACTTCTCTATTATGTTTAAAAAATTGGGTTGATTTCTCAAACATTCCTTTATTATATAATATTTCTGGATTTAATAAATGTAAACCATGGGTTTGAAATTTCTCATAATCATGTTCTGGATCTATTATTTTTCTAATTTAGCATCATATTCTTCTCTTTTATTTATGAATTTGTCTAACATACTTGTTGACCTAATTACTAATGAATTTTTATTATTTGTTTCTGACGTCATATTTCTATTGTTTTAATTGTCTAAAGTTTAATTCTTTAGATGTTTTCTTTCTAGCAACTATTTCTTTACCTGTGTTATTAATAGTGAGGGAACTAATTTGATTAGTTAGTTGTTGTATATCTTATAAATTAGGATTTTTCTGATTTTCAAGTCATTTTGTAAAGTTTTCTAATGTCTCTTGTATATTTCTTATTTCTACCTTGTCTATTTTTGGCTGACTAATTTTTTCTAAAATAATCTTATTTTGTTCTTTTATATAATCGTAATTACTACGTGTTTCTCTAAGGTCTTTATTTATATTTGCTATATTATTTTCTAATGTGCTAAGATTATCTGCTAGCTTACTAATTTTAACTTCTAAATTATCAGCTAAATTTATTAGTAAATCTAAAATAGTATTCTGGACATGATGTGTGGAATAAAAGTTTTGTTGGTGGTCTCTTTCAAAATTACACTTAAGTTTACCTTTATCTATTATATTTAATAATCTTTTATTTGTGGGTTGGTTTAGTTCTACTCCTAAATATTCTATTCGTTTTGATTCCAGATTCACTGTAAATTACGTAAATAGGCTAAAATAAATTGTCTTGTTAAAAGTCCTAGCCTTCTTTTCTCTATTTCAAGTTCTCTCAAGATTTCTTCTCTCATTTTCTTTTGAATGATATTAATGTTTTCTCTAAGTTTTCTAATAACTAAGACTTTTATATCTTGGGGAATGTCTAGGGAAAGGAAATAACAAATGTTCTTTCGAAACTTAGGGTTATTCTCTATGATTTTACTATAAAAGCAAAGTGTATGACAAGAGTGGTTGCAGTAGTAATTGTGTTGGTCTTGGTTATTCATAAAACAACAAGGATATTTCTTTTTCTTTTTTTTTTATCTATGAATTTTTATGGTTAAATGAAAATTGTAAATTATTACTACCTACCTACTTTTACTATTTGTGAATATAAAGTCAAGAGTAATTTATGTCTAAGACGTGTAATAATTAAAAGGTAATAAATTTAAGATGACTGTAATTAATTTCTTAAAACGTAATAGTTAAAAAACTATGAATGCTCTGATACCAGTAAGGGGGAGGGGGTACCTGATTTAGATTACCAGATATAAAACACACGAAATTTATCAAGAAAACTTTATCCTACTTGGTACTCTCCTTAAAATAGTAAATTAGATGAAAATATAGTAAGTTGTATCCCAAAATAAACATATAGAAAACCTATTTTTTTTTTTTTTTTAACAAAATGACTAGTATACTTATACCATTCCCTTTCTTCGACAAGTATCAACGGACAACAACACAGGCTCACTCCGGCCTTAACAATGTCCTTTACTTTACTTTCGAGTCACTCAGGAAAAATATAGGTATAACATATCATTATTTTTATGAAACTTGTTACATAAAAAGGATAAAATTTTCACAAAACCAAGAAATCTACAAAAACATTTGTTATTATTATAGAAGGAATATATACAATCCTTGGTGGGAATAGAAACTTAACTATAATTATACATCTAAAAAACTTTTTAAGGATTTCCCTTTCGGGAAGTCCCTAAAAGTTATAAACTAAACTGAAAAGGAAAAAGGAAGTACCTTTATTAGAGCAAGCACACCTTATGATACAAAGTTTTTATATTACAATGGAAAAGGCTAAATTTTTAAGAGAGGGTTTTTAAGTATGGATGGCTTTGGAGAGTTGAGGCTTCTTTTTTGCTTGTTTTTTCAATGCTACTAATGCTCCTCTTATATAGTAATAGAGAATCCATACATTTGTAACATCTGTAAAAGTGTTACAGTAAAAAGCAATTATTTTCTTTGCAACGTGTCTGAACCAATTATGTCTAGTAGCTTCGAGTGAAGTCTTCAGTCTTTTGGAACTTCAACTGTAGTTCTTTTGTCTGATCTGATACAGTCCTTGATTACGTGTTGGGATTTCTACATTATTTCTTCAAGTAAGGTCTTTTCTTAAACAGTAGAACCGTGTCACGTGTCGAGATTGTGTCTTGCAGTACTGTCGAAAGAGTACCCGCTGTCTTCAGAATAGTTGTCTCTCTGGTTTCTTTCTGAAGAGGAATCTGATTTTTCCTTAAGCATTTCCTTATCTTCAGAATGTTTAGGAATGTAATCTTGGATTACTTCCTTAATCATTCTATTAATCTCATTTTTAGCTTTTATCTTTGGTATTTTGATTTTTCTGGAGATTTTCTTTGGCCTCTGGGAAGGGATTACTGGGGTTTCTCCTATTTCTTCGATAATTGCTTGGCCTGTTTGAATAGAATCTAAATGTAGGCTCTGTGAAGGGCTTTGTGTGAGGGAAAATTCTGAGGATTGTTCTGGGGATGTGTATGTGGGTGAGTATTTTACTAGAAAATCATAATGTTTTCCAGGTTCTCCGAGAGAATCCCAGATTTCTTTCTCATGTTTTTGAGGTCTAGAGGTAGAGGGATCAAGAGCCCTCTTTGTCTCTTGAGATTTTGGCAATCCCATAGCCATCTCCGGATTTGATGAGTCTTTACCAGCCACCGGTAAAGCCGGACTAGCCATTGACTTATTAGGTTCAATGGTACCTCTTATGGCATTCATTGGAGAATGTCCACCCATCTTAATCTTCTGATTTTGGCCAGAAGATAAACCTTTATTTATAGATTGGTCTATAATTTGTCTTTCTAAGAAGGAAATTTTCTTTTGTAATTCTAATTTTTCATTTCTGAGTCTAGTATTGTCATCATTGAGAATTTTAAAATTTTTGGTAAGGGATTCACAATGATCACAAAATAAAATCTGATTAGTATCTCTAGTAACAGAAAATTCTAAAGGAGATTCTTGATAATTTCTTAAAGAAGGGGATATGAAAAAATTTCTACCTAACCTCTCACTAGCATTTTTAATTGCTTCTTGATAGTCATTGAATCCTTTGAACCAAGGATTTGGAAAGCCCTGAACTGCTTCAAGGACTTCAATCCAAGTGTGAAAGAATCCTGTCTTAAATCCTCTAAAAACTACATAAAATTTAAAACATTTAGATTTCTGAGTAAAATATTCTGACAAGGCATTTAAACAAGCTATAAAATATTTGATATCTTTAGGATTCTTATTATAACAAATCCAAATATTATCTATTAAAACTTGTTCTTCTTTACTAAGTGAGAATTCTTTTAAAGTTCTAAAACTTTTCTCATCTTTGGGATATACGGTCATTTCATAAGGACCGAATCTCATATTTTCTCTGAGAAATTGTTTATTCTGAACATTAAAAGGTCTAGGAAAGGATGTAGTACCAAGAGAAATGCCTGGACTGAAAGGGGGTCTATTATTCATCTGCAGGAAAGAATTTTAGTAACACAAAGGATTAATCTATCCATCTTAACTCCAATCTATTATTAATATTTTCTCTAATTTTTCTTACTACTAAAAATTTTATTTCAAAACGAATGTTTAAAGATACAAACATGGCTATTTTTGTTCTAATTATTAAATTATTTTCTATGTATGGCACGTACAAACAATAAGAAAGACAAGTACAAGTGCAAAATCTATAATGAGTTGGATATAAATCTCTACAAACTATACAATTCCTTTTTAACTAGCTTGTTGTTCTATGAGTCTGCTTAAGATGTCTGCAGCTTTATTATCACTTCCTTTAATATGTTATATATTAATATTTAATCATGTGTTACTAACTCTATCTAAGAAATTTAACCATCGTTTTCTAGTGCTTCTTTTACTTTCTCCTTTCATTTTATTATAAAATGAGACTATAGCTTCACAGTCTGTTCTAATAGTAATTTCTTTTTTAGAGATTATGAATAGTTCAAAACTGTCTAAAGCCTAATTGATTGCTAATAATTTTGCATCTATGCTACTAATATTTCCTTTTTCTTTGAATTTACCACTATTATAGCGGCAAATCTTTTCTGTACTTTTATCAGCATATTTATGGGGTTTGCACAAGAGTATTGCTCCCCATCCTGTATTACATCCATCTGTCTCTATTATTAAATAATCTGTGTCTAAAGGTAATGCTAGCTCTGGTATAGTCTTTATTTGTTGTTTTAGTTGTTGTAGTAGCTTTGTATCTTCTTGATTAAAATATTATTGACCAGTAATTGAAGTCTTAGCATATAAGTGTCCTACTATTTTTCCTAAATTTTTAATAAAAGGTCTAGCATAATTTATTAATCCTAAAAACTTCTGAAGTTGCTTTAAATCTTCTAACTTATCTGGAAACTCTAATGCTTTTTGGGCTATATGAGGCTGTAATTTAATTTTTCCTTCTCCTATATTTACGCCTAAAAAATCTATATATTCTTTAAACAATTGCATTTTCTTTTTACTCAATATTAATCCATGTTTTACGAATTCTGAAAATACAATCTGTAAGTGTCCTCTGTGTTCTTTTCTATTTTTGCTAAAAACTAATATGTCGTCTATGTATACAGTTACAAAATTACTGTGTTTATTAAATATGTCTTCCATTTTTCTCTGAAAAATACTTGCGCATTCTTGAGTCCGAAAGGCATTACTAACCATTCATAATGTCTTTCAGAACAAGTAAATGCAGTCCATTCTATACTATCAGGGTGCATCTTGACTTTCCAAAATCCTGATTTTAAGTCAAATTTACTGAATATTTTACAATTCTGTATTTTATTTATTAATACTGTTTTGTATGGAATATTATAAGCATCATCTATACTATTGTCATTAAGTCTTTTATAATTTATAACCATTCTACTTTTTCCTCTAACTATTTTTGAATGTTTTCTAACTATAAAAGCTGCTGATCTATGAGGACTATCTGATTTCCTAATTACTCCTAATTTTAATAATTCTGAGATATGCATTTTAAAGTCTTCTCTATCTTGATTAGTCGGTTCTATATTTTTTGTTTTTATTATGTATTCTGGATTTTTTATTTTTAATTCACATTGAACTTTATCTTTCTCCCAATATTTAATAATATTTTCTCCTATAATTCCTATTTTTTCTAATTTAGAAATTAAATTATCTATATCTTGGTCTGTAATTAATGTTGTATATAAAGTTTCACTATTTATGAAATCAAGGTTATGGTCTATGAAATTATCCTCGTCAAATTCTAAGTTTTCTTCATACTCTAAATTTTCTTGTAAGTCTTCTTCTTTTAACTGACATTCTCTCTCTTTCGTACATTGACAGGGTTTTTCTAAGGGTTCCCCACCACGCTTCTCAATGCGCGAAGAAGAAACTACTGGAGCTAAGAATGTATGTCGATGAAAATGTAAATAATCTTTGTTTATTGTAACACTTCCATCGTCTTTTAGTAAAAAACTAAGTCCCAAAATGATTTGTATGTCTGAAATCTTTAAATGTCTTACCCAAGTACTGTTATGTGGAAGATTGTATTCTTTACTATCTCCACAATTGGTCTCAAAAATTATTTTACTATTTGGTCTTAATAATTCTTTATATAGAAGTCCTCCATCCATTTGCTGGGCTTCACTGGGAGAGTCTGATTGTAAAATGTATTTATTAGGGACTAAAGGTTTATGTATTATACAATTTGAGCATCCTGAATCTACTAATGCTGTACAATTAATAATATAATTATCTATTCTTACTTTACACTTTACCTTTAAAGTCTTCAAGTTTTCTGAATTACAAATAATTTGGACATTATCTTGATCAAAATGATTATCATTAATTATTTCTTTTCCTTTTGTATTAATTTCTAAATAGTCTATTTTCTTTTGGACTAATTTTAAGGTATCTTCTACATTTTCTATTCTTTTTCTTAGAATCCTTAATTCCTGTTTTTCAATTTCTTTAATTATATTTGTAGATTTTTCAGTTTCTAGGTCTAATAATCCTTCTTTTTCTAGACATTTTATACAAGCTTCTTTAAGACAATTAAAACATTTGGCTCTTAAAGTTCTGTGAGGAAATTTAGCACAAAATATACAAGAAATACTGTCTGTTCCAGAATTTTTATGCCAATTATGATTACATAAATTTTCTTCTATATGGACAAAGTCTAATTCTGGTTCTGAGTGAATTCATTTATTATTTCTGGTTCAGAATCACTACTTTTTTCTTTTTCAAACTGGTTTTCTTCTATTGTTATTATGCTATAAATAGATTCATTGTCTGAGATATATTCATCTACTGGAATAAGATCTTCATTAACACATTCTACTAGAGTGCTCTTTTTATCAAAATTATTTACTCTCTTAGGGCAAGTTCTAGCTAAATGTTCACTACTACTACATACATAACAACTTAATTTATTTTTGTATGTTCTTTCTGGTTTAAATTTTCTAACATGTTTTTGTTCATTTAAATAAGGTTTCCTTTTATTAGATTTTCTGAGATAGTATCGTGCTTTAGTGAATCTTCTGTGATTATTATATTTCTTTTTGGGTTTAGGGTCGGATGTTCCATATGTTTGGGGTGTATACATATCTTTGCAAAACTTATAATCTGTTTGTTTTAATTGTTTCTGTATCTGTAATTCTATACATTTTTCTTCTAACATTTTTGTAATAAATTGAGCTCTCTGTCCTATTGGCCAACAATAATCTGGGTTTTCTTTTACTGAGGGCAAATTAATCCATTTATTATGTATTTCTAATCCTAATGGTCCAGGTAATTTATGAAATAATTTATTTCCTATTTCTTGGTTAAATGTATTTCATGCTATGGCCGTAAGATATACATAATGGTTTAAAAACTGTTTTACTTTCTTACCACTAGTCCATTGATATAAAGACAATTGTTCTAATTCTCTCATGGCTTTCTTTTGTACATTCATTTGTCCTGAATTAGGGTCTGCTCCTGTTGCTAATATCTGTATTTGATTAACTAAATTATAAGGGTTACTTCCTAATGATATTAAATTATTATATTCGTCTGATTGTTCTCGTTTAAAGGCTTCCCACATTGCCTTTGTACTTTCTCCTAAAAATGTTTCTAGGTATCTATACATATCTTGGGGTTCTAGATCTTGGTGGAGTCTATAATAATGGGCTATTAATGTACTTTTCCAAATGTCTATTACATTGGTCCAAATTTGTGGGTCATGGGCTGTTAGGTTTAATATGTATCCTTTTGATTCTGCTTGAAAATTTATTGGTTGTTCTAATGGTCTTTCTATTCCTTTAGCTATATACTTATAATCATTTTCTGGTTCTTTATAATTTCTATAGGGTGCTCTTGGAGGGAAGCTATTATAAGAGAATTGTTCCATGGGAACTGTTCTTTCAAATGGAGATCTTGCAGTTGTTCTATAACTTTCAGCTTCTTCATCTACTAGTTCTTTTTGATAACTTATGTCTGTATTATAAGTCATTTGATCATCTTCTTGTAATAATCCTATTCTTATGTTTCTAAATTCATCATAATAGATGTATTCTTGTTCTGTAATTTGTTTGGATAAGTATAATTGGTCTTCTAATTGTAATAATTCTTCATTATTTAATTCTATATTTAATTCTTTTGGAAATATTACCTTATCTAATTCATTATTCATTAACTCTATATGTACTGCATCACTATCAATAGTATTTTTAGAATCATTGTCTATTTCGTCTTCATATTCTTGATTAGATATTGAAACATAGGTCTGTGAATCTTAAACTAGTTTTTCCATATCTATCTGTATACATTAAAGCATCTTTAGGGGCTACCATCCTTTGCTTTTGTTCTTCAAAAACGCTTAAATTCCAATCTAATCCTATTAATTCTTCTGTAGAAAATTCTTTTGGTTTTACCATTTTTATTTCTCTGCTACTAACTAAGTCTACTACTTTATCTGTGTATACTTTATATTTTGTTTTAGAGGTGAGAGAACATCTTCCTAATATTCCTAAGGATATTAACAAATTATCTCCTTGTTCTACATCTTCATATCCTCTTGTCTGTATTCCTATTTTTATGTGTTTAATAAAATCTTTAATAGTCAACAAAAAATCTGGACTACAATATATAATTACTTTATTGCTATTTAAATCTACTTCTGTACTTGCTATCATACCTTTAGCAATATTGGAAATTCTGTTATCGAAAAGAGTAATTAATATTTTACATCCTAAATTTTTTCTCATTATTCCTTTTACTCCTATAACTATTAATACTAAATGTATGAAATTAAAATTTTGTCTTTTTAAATGTTTTTCAGCTTCCTGGGATACTACGTCTAATATTCTAGTTTCATTTTTTATACATTGAACTGTTACTTCTCTATTATGTTTAAAAAATTGGGTTGATTTCTCAAACATTCCTTTATTATATAATACTTCTGGATTTAATAAATGTAAACCATGGGTTTGAAATTTCTCATAATCATGTTATGGATCTATTATTTCTTCTAATTTAGCATCATATTCTTCTATTTTATTTATGAATTTGTCTAACATACTTGTTGACCTAATTACTAATGAATTTTTATTATTTGTTTCTGACGTCATATTTCTATTGTTTTATATTGTCTAAAGTTTAATTCTTTAGATGTTTTCTTTCTAGCAACTATTTTATTACCTGTGTTATTAATAGTGAGGGAACTAATTTGATTAGTTAGTTGTTGTATATCTTCTAAATTAGGATTTTTCTAATTTTCAAGTCTTTTTCTAAAGTTTTCTAATGTCTCTTGTATATTTCTTATTTCTACCTTGTCTATTTTTGGCTGACTAATTTTTTCTAAAATAATCTTATTTTGTTCTTTTATATAATCATAATTACTACGTGTTTCTCTAAGGTCTTTATTTATATTTGCTATATTATTTTCTAATGTGCTAAGATTATCTGCTAGCTTACTAATTTTAACTTCTAAATTATCAGCTAAATTTATTAGTAAATCTAAAATAGTATTCTGGACTTGATCTGTGGAATAAAAGTTATGTTGGTGGTCTCTTTCAAAATTACACTTAAGTTTACCTTTATCTATTATATTTAATAATCTTTTATTTGTGGGTTGGTTTAGTTCTACTCCTAAATATTCTATTCGTTTTGATTCCAGATTCACTGTAAATTACGTAAATAGGCTAAAATAAGTTGTTTTGTTAAAAGTCCTAGCCTTCTTTTCTCTATTTCAAGTTCTCTCAAGATTTCTTCTCTCCTTTTCTTTTGAATGATATTAATGTTTTCTCTAAGTTTTCTAATAACTAAGACTTTTATATCTTGGGGAATGTCTAGGGAAAGGAAATAACAAATGTTCTTTCGAAACTCAGGGTTATTCTCTATGATTTTACTATAAAAGCAAAGTGTATGACAAGAGTGGTTGCAGTAGTAATTGTGTTGGTCTTGGTTATTCATAAAACAACAAGGATATATTTTTTTTTTTTATCTATGAATTTTTATGGTTAAATGAAAATTGTAAATTATTACTACCTACTTTTACTATTTGTGAATATAAAGTCAAGAGTAATTTATGTCTAAGACGTGTAATAATTAAAAGGTAATAAATTTAAGATGACTGTAATTAATTTCTTAAAACGTAATAGTTAAAAAACTATGAATGCTCTGATACCAATAAGGGTACCTGATTTAGATTACCAGATATAAAACACACGAAATTTATCAAGACTACTTTATCCTACTTGGTACTCTCCTTAAAATAGTAAATTAGATGAAAATATAGTAAGTTGTATCCCAAAATAAACATATAGAAAACCTTTTTTTTTTTTTTTTTTAACAAAATGACTAGTATACTTATACAATTCCCTTTCTTCGACAAGTATCAACGGACAACAACACAGGCTCACTCCGGCCTTAACAATGTCCTTTACTTTACTTTCGAGTCACTCAGGAAAAATATAGGTATAACATATCATTATTTTTATGAAACTTGTTACATAAAAAGGATAAAATTTTCACAAAACCAAAAAATCTACAAAAACATTTGTTATTATTATAGAAGGAATATATACAATACTAGGGGGAGGGGGTACCTGATTTAGATTACCAGATGTAAAACACACGAAATTTATTAAGAAAACTTTATCCTACTTGGTACTCTCCTTAAAATAGTAAATTAGATGAAAATATAGTAAGTTGTATCCCAAAATAAACATATAGAAAACCTTTTTTTTTTTTTTTTTTTTTTTAACAAAATGACTAGTATATTTATACAATTCCCTTTCTTCGACAAGTATCAACGGACAACAACACAGGCTCACTCCGGCCTTAACAATGTCCTTTACTTTACTTTCGAGTCACTCAGGAAAAATATAGGTATAACATATCATTATTTTTATGAAACTTGATACATAAAAAGGATAAAATTTTCACAAAACCAAGAAATCTACAAAAATATTTGTTATTATTATAGAAGGAATATATACAATACTTGGTGGGAATACAAACTTAACTATAATTATACATCTAAAAAACTTTTTAAGGATTTCCCTTTCGGGAAGTCCCTAAAAGTTATAAACTAAACTGAAAAGGAAAAAGGAAGTACCTTTATTAGAGCAAGCACACCTTATGATACAAAGTTTTTATATTACAATGGAAAAGGCTAAATTTTTAAGAGAGGGTTTTTAAGTATGGATGGCTTTGGAGAGTTGAGGCTTCTTTTTGCTTGTTTTTTCAATGCTACTGATGCTCCTCTTATATAGTAATAGAGAATCCATACATTTGTAACATCTGTAAAGGTGTTACAGTAAAAAGCAATTATTTTCTTTGCAACGTGTTTGAACCAATTATGTCTAGTAGCTTCGAGTGAAGTCTTCAGTCTTCTGGAACTTCAACTGTAGTTCTTTTGTCTGATCTGATACAGTCCTTGATTACGTGTTGGGATTTCTACAGTATTTCTTCATGTAAGGTCTTTTCTTGAACAGTAGAACCGTGTCACGTGTCGAGATTGTGTCTTGCAGTACCGTCGAAAGAGTACACGTGTCGAGATTGTGTCTTGTAACTCTGACTTTGAAAACAAGCTTCTTGAAATACAAAATGATCTTCTAGCTTATAAAAATACATGCTCGGATCTTGAGAAAAAACTTACCTTCTTTGAAAGAGAAACTAGGCTTCTCACAGAGGAGAAGGACAAGCTTTACTTTGAAAACAAATCTCTTATCTCTGAGCATATTTCAACAAAAAAGGATTTCAAGGAAAAAATCACAAATCTTGACAAAGCTTTGAAAGATAAGGTCAAAGAGCTAATGAAATGTGAGAGTGATCGTTTAAATGCCATTTCTTTGAAAAACTTTTTTCAAAAAGAAAGAGAAGTCCTTCATCAAGATCTATTCGACAGAGATCTCCAAATTAAGAGGTATCAGGATGCTAAAAAAGGTCATGAAAAGGTAAACATCCAGATCGGCAGAAGAGGATTAGGGTTTGAGGACATTGACCCTTACATAGGAAATAAAAGAAACAAATCTTTATCAAACATCTTCTGCCCTGGACAATTTTTAAAACCAAGTCTTCCAGAACTTTTATCCACATTTAAGAGGCGCATAACTTCTGAAGGACCACATCTGAGGAAACCTCTGCAGATGGCAAATGTATGGTATGAAAACAATGATTTACCATCTGCAACTTCATCAAAAGGAAAATCTATACCAAAGAAATAATTGTCTCAAAAACAGATAGGGGTGTTCAGATTTGGTCACCCAGAAACGCAAACTCAAATGGCCTTTGTGTGCATGATGATTCCTGAAAAGGAACTGTCCTCTGAAGCACCAGAGTTTGTTCCAGCCTCTGTGGAAGAAAAACTATTTAAAAGATTTTTGGAAAGCGACTTGAGAAGAAATTATGACAATCATTTTCTCAACCATTCTGATTTAACCTCTGAAATAAGAGAAATCTTTGAGCAAGATCTACAAAACTGTCTTAATGTTCCTATGGTCATTCCTTGTATTTCAAAAATTGTAAATACCTCAGAGGACACCAATGGACAAAGCAAGGCACTTACTCTGGTTCGTGCCATACTCTATTTTTCCTCTCTAAACTAAAATGGCAAACACTGTTAACTACTTCAGTATTGTATCTCAGTCTAAACCTCCCACTCTTCTAAGGGATGAATATCCTCAGTGGAAGATCAGGATGGTGCACTTCCTTGAAGGTGTGGATCCTGGTCTGGTTGAATTTCTTCACAATCCTCTTTTCATCCCAATGACAACTGTTCCTCGTGTTCCGGCCACTGCCAATACTCCTGAAATCCCTAAATATCAACATCCCAAACCTGTCCTTGAATGGAGTGATGAAGAAAACGCACAACATGAGCTTGCAAAGAAAGCCAAAAGATTAATCATAATGGCTATCCCAAACGATATCTTTCAATCTCTTGACTCATGTGAAACTTCAAAGGACCTATGGTTAGAGCTAGAGAAACAACTTGAGGGTGGTGCCAAAACCCTCAAGAACAACAGAGCCTTATGCATAAATGAGTATTTTGCATTCAAAGCTCTGTCGGGTGAATCCATTCAAAGCACTTACAATAGATACAATTCTTTGATAAACAAGTGTAAGAGGTATGGCATCCACAGAACCTCTGAAGAAAACAATGTCAGATTTCTACAGAGCCTGAATGATGAATGGCTTCATCTAACCATGTCCATGCAAGCTACATTGGATCTTGATGTTTGGTCCATATCTAATCTCTTTGGAACACTAATTAGCCAAGAGAACATAATTTCCAAACTGACAACCTATGTTGGAGGTCCTCTGGCTCTTGTGGGAAGTGCCTCTGAAGGCAAAGGCAAGGGAAAGAAGGATAAGGCAACTGAGGAGGCACAGAGGAAGAAGAAAAAGAAGGTACTTGTAGCAAAGAGTGAAAGTGAAGAAGATTCTGAGGAGGAGATTGACATGGCTGCTCTGGCCAAAACACTTGCACTTATGACCCGACAATTCAATCGAGGTCTCAAGAAGCCGGAATACAGAGGGAGAGTAGAAAGAGATGACAGAAGCAGAGGATATGGTGAAGCGAGAAGACATGAAAGAGAAAAGTCTGGGGAGCCAAGGCAAGAAGAGAGAAATGGACAGAGGTCAGACGGCAGAGCTGGTGAAAAATTCCCAAAGCAAACTGAAGGGTGCTTCAAATGCGGAAAACCAGGCCACTTCGCCGCAGAGTGCAGGTCCTCTGCCAACAAAGGGAAACCCACAAGGGACGCTGATTTCTATAAAAAGAAAGCGGAGTACTACACTCAGAGATCCCTATTGGCAGAACAAGAGAACCTTGTAACCGATGAATCCTCTGATGAAGAAGACAACGCACTCTTCTGTGGAATGGCAGAAGTCCACTCTTCTGTCAATAAGAGTGAGGTATCCACTTCTAATTCTTGTAACTCTGACTTTGAAAACAAGCTTCTTGAAATACAAAATGATCTTCTAGCTTATAAAAATACATGCTCGGATCTTGAGAAAAAACTTACCTTCTTTGAAAGAGAAACTAGGCTTCTCACAGAGGAGAAGGACAAGCTTTACTTTGAAAACAAATCTCTTATCTCTGAGCATATTTCAACAAAAAAGGATTTCAAGGAAAAAATCACAAATCTTGACAAAGCTTTGAAAGATAAGGTCAAAGAGCTAAAGAAATGTGAGAGTGGTCGTTTAAATGCCATTTCTTTGAAAAACTTTTTTCAAAAAGAAAGAGAAGTCCTTCATCAAGATCTATTCGACAGAGATCTCCAAATTAAGAGGTATCAGGATGCTAAAAAAGGTCATGAAAAGGTAAACATCCAGATCGGCAGAAGAGGATTAGGGTTCGAGGACATTGACCCTTACACAGGAAA
The DNA here is from genome assembly GCA_954870635.1 of Arctium minus. Classification (NCBI taxonomy): domain Eukaryota; kingdom Viridiplantae; phylum Streptophyta; class Magnoliopsida; order Asterales; family Asteraceae; genus Arctium; species Arctium minus. Next base: position 111,276,451 of record OX941080.1, on the reverse strand, counting down.
TAAAAGAAACAAATCTTTATCAAACATCTTCTGCCCTGGACAATTTTTAAAACCAAGTCTTCCAGAACTTTTATCCACATTTAAGAGGCGCATAACTTCTGAAGGACCACATCTGAGGAAACCTCTGCAGATGGCAAATGTATGGTATGAAAACAATGATTTACCATCTGCAACTTCATCAAAAGGAAAATCTATACCAAAGAAATATTTGTCTCAAAAACAGATAGGGGTGTTCAGATTTGGTCACCCAGAAACGCAAACTCAAATGGCCTTTGTGTGCATGATGATTCCTGAAAAGGAACTGTCCTCTGAAGCACCAGAGTTTGTTCCAGCCTCTGTGGAAGAAAAACTATTTAAAAGATTTTTGGAAAGCGACTTGAGAAGAAATTATGACAATCATTTTCTCAACCATTCTGATTTAACCTCTGAAATAAGAGAAATCTTTAAGCAAGATCTACAAAACTGTCTTAATGTTCCTATGGTCATTCCTTGTATTTCAAAAATTGTAAATACCTCAGAGGACACCAATGGACAAAGCAAGGCACTTACAGAAGGTCAGACTCTCATTCACAGAGACTTTCTCGATTCAGACTCTGAGTCAAAATCAGAGTTCTCTGTCGACAATGAGACAAGTTCTGTGGAACTTGAGATACTCCCCTGTGGTCCAGAAAAGAGTAAACTTACTTCTGGCATTCTTAATAGAACAGTTCTTCCCAAAAGGAAAACCACAAGTGTACCTATCTGTCGTGATTTCCTGGACATGTGCTTACAAGCAAAGACTTCTCTTGAGCTTAAAAATTATAAAAAGAACAAGATCTCTCATATTTCAAAAGCTCCAAAACCATTAAAACCTTTTCAAGAAAAATTTACTTGGCAACAGAAGGATAAATGGCCTAAAATTGATAAACTTGATGCTTCTGTTGCAGTGAAAGCAAGGAAAGAAGATCAAGGGAGAGTACAACCACAGAGCCACTCAAGAGGAGTTTTTGAAAAAACTCAACCTAGATTAGACAAATCTTTCTGTAAAAAGAAACCCAAATATAAAATGGGTTGTAGTAAATTTTGCTCTGTACCCTCCTTTAACAAATTTAATGAGATTTTCAAGAAGTTTGCCTCAAATGTTCCTTATTGTAAATGCTTTGATCTTATGCATGCTTTTAATCAACATTTCTCGAGGCCCTCCTGTCTTATATCTCACCCCAAACCCAAGAATGCAAAATTTAAGGGTGAGAAGAGACAATCTGATACCTCTGCAAATGAGGATAAATCCAAAACCAAAGATGTTAAGGCATCTTCACAGCCTCCTAACAAAAATGGACCCATTTGGAAATGGGTACCTAAATCTTTCTAATCTGTCCACAGGAGAAACAACATGTGCCTATCTGGTACCTAGACTCCGGGTGCTCAAGACACATGACTGGCGACAGAGAGTTGCTTTCCTCCTACAAAGAAAAACATGGAGGAGGATCTGTGACTTTTGGAGACAACAAAAAGGGTCAAATAAAAGGCTATGGAATCATTGCCAAAGGAGACATCGATGTCAACAGAGTTGCCTATGTGGATGGCCTCAAGCACAACCTTCTGAGTGTAAGTCAACTCTATGACAATGGACTCGATGTGATGTTCAAAAGACAGTACTGCTCTCTGTTGAAAGAAGATACAACCACAGAGCTTCTGCGAGCCAAAAGACGAGGTGATTTATACCTCATGGACTTTAAATCAACTAACAGAGAAGAAAAGCTTTGCTTAGTCTCAAGTAAGAATGAAGAAGCTTGGCTCTGGCACAACAGGTTCTGTCATCTAAACTTTCACACACTTAACAAACTTGTGAAACTAGAACTAGTAAGTGGTCTACCAAGTATTAGATTCGACAAGGATCATCTATGCTCAGCTTGTGAGATGGGCAAACTCAAAAGGGCTGACCACAAAACTAAGTCTGACATATCTTGCACTAGACCTCTGCAGATGCTTCATGTTGACCTCTGTGGTCCTATATATGTGCAAAGTCTTGGTGGCAAGAAGTACATCCTTGTACTCATAGATGAATTCTCTAGATATACTTGGGTTGAATTCGTTCGAAAAAAATTAGATGTTCTTGAAGTATAATCAATCTTATCAAGAGAATACAAGTTCTTTATGACTGCAGGGTACAGAGAATCCGAAGTGACAATGGGACAGAGTTTAAGAATTCAACCATTGAAGCCTATCTTTCGACATAAGGCATAACACATAACTTCTCTGCTGCAAGGACTCCACAAAAAAACGGTGTTGTTGAACGAAAGAACAGAACACTAGTGGAAGCCGCAAGAACTATGCTCACTGCTTCAGGGCTCTCTATTTCTTTCTGGGCAGAAGCCATTTCAACCGTATGCTTCACCCAGAATCGATCCTTGATCGTGAAGAGACATGCAAAGACACCATATCACTTACTACACCAGAGGAAGCCGAACATTTAGTACTTCCATGTCTTTGGATGCAGGTGCTTTGTACTGAACGACAGAGACCAGATAGGGAAATTCTGTCCCAAAGCCGATGAAGCCAAATTTGTTGGCTATTCATCAAATTCCAAGGCATACATAATCTATGTACTCAAATCCAAGCATATACTCGAAAGTATTAATTTTTCATTTGATGATTCTTTTCATGTGACTTCTGAGCAAATCTGCTCAGGACTCAAACTTCAAGATGAAGATTCTGGTGGATCATCACGAACAAATGATCTTCATCATATGTTTGAAGAGATGTTCAATGATGATGAACCCTCTGAAGGTGACCGCAGAGCCTCTGAAGCCGAACCCTATGAGGACCAAACAGGTACTTCTCTAACTGGTCCTAGTAATGCTTCACCCTCTTCCAGTAATGCCGCAGCTGCAACCATCGAGGGGAAGCACTTAGAGGACAATACGAATCAAGGCCCCAAGCTCAATCAAGATCATGGTCATCCTCAAAATCTCTCTGAAGGGTCAACACCAGATCAAGGCTCCACATAGCTCTCTACGCCAACTCATGATGAACAACCAAGCCCTGTGGCAAGTACAAATGATCAATTTCTCTCAACAGAAAATGATCTACATCAAGACGAACGTGCTCCTGAATTAACCACAGAAGTTTCCAATGATCACATGCCCCGCATGACAAAGTGGACCAAGAGTCACCCACAGAGCCAAATCATTGGTGACGCTTCTGACAAGGTCCAAACTCGATCGAGTACTGCAAATTTTTGTTACTATACAAATTTTGTGAGTATCATCGAACCCAAAAAGATATCTGAAGCTCTTGAAGACCCGAACTGGGTAAAAGCTATGCAAAATGAGCTTCTGCAGTTTGAAAGAAACGAAGTATGGACCCTAGTGCCTCTGCCGAAAGGCAAAATCGCAATAGGGACCAAATGGGTCTTCAGGAACAAAAAGGATGAAGACGGTGTGGTGATCAGAAACAAAGCAAGACTGGTGTCCAAGGGATACTGTCAAGAAGAAGGCATTGACTATGAAGAAACCTTTGCCCCTGTGGCACGACTCAAAGCAATAAGAATCTTTCTTGCCATCGCTGCCCACAGAGGTTTCAAAGTATATCAAATGGATGTCAAGTCAGCCTTTCTGAACGGGCAGATTCAAGAAGAAGTATATGTCCAACAACCACCAGGGTTTGAGAACTCTAAGTATCCAAATCACGTCTATTTTCTGGACAAGGCTCTGTATGGACTGAAACAAGCCCCAGAGCATGGTACGACAGACTTTCAAACTTCCTCCTTGCAAATGGTTTTGAAAGAGGTACTACTGATACGACTTTATTCTATAAGAAGAGAAAAGGTGAGATTCTGCTTGTACAAATTTATGTTGATGACATTATTTTTGGGTCTATAAATGATTTATATTGCAAAAAGTTCGAGTCATTGATGAAAAGTGAGTTTGAGATGAGCATGATGGGAGAACTTACATTCTTCTTAGGATTGCAAGTCAAACAAACCATAGAGGGTATTTTCATAAACCAATAAAAATATGTCTCTGACATACTTGAAAAATACAAGCTCTCTGACTCTTCACCAATGAAAACTCCTATGGTCACTGGATCCAAGCTCCATGCAGATCCAGAGGGAAAATCTGTGGAGTGTAAACTCTACAGAGGGATGATAGGATCTCTGTTGTACTTAACCGCGAGTAGACCTGATATAATGTTTGCCACATGTCTATGTGCAAGATTTCAAGCTAACCCCAAAGAATCTGATCTTTATGCTGTCAAGAGGATCTTCAGATACCTAAAAAGGACCAAAAATCTTGGTCTCTGGTATCCGGAGAACTCTGGATTTGATCTCATGGATTATAAAGATTCAGATTACGGAGGATGGAAGCTCGACAGAAAGAGTACCTCTGGGAGTTGCCAATTCCTAGGAGGGAAACTAGTAAGTTGGACTTCCAAGAAACAGAACTGTGTCTCGACCTCTACGGCAGAAGCAGAATATGTTGCTGCTGCAAGTTGTTGTTCACAAGTTCTATGGATGAGGACCCAACTCAGAGACTATGGATTTGATATCGAAAAAATCCCCATCCCCTGTGACTCCAAAAGTGCCATTGCGATCTCTGCCAATCCTGTGCAGCACTCCAAGACCAAACATATCGATATCAGGTATCACTTTCTGAAACATCAGGTGGAGCATGGGACAATATAAATGTACTTTGTACCCACAAACTACCAACTTGCCGACCTTTTCACGAAGGCATTGGATGAGAAAAGATTCACTTTTCTAGTTGGCAAGATTGGTATGCTCAACATGAGTTGACCACAGAGCCTCTGTTGTACATATTTGTATGTAACATATCCCTTGTTTGCAAATAATATCTTCAACTTTCTTTATCGTATATTCTTTTCTGCGAATCTATGTATTGTGCAAATCTTATCTTTACTTGATCCAAGCATAGTTGAAGGGGGAGAAGACAGAACCATCAAAGGCCAATCTTGATTATTCAAGGGGGAGCAAGACAGTTCTGCGCAACACAGACTACAGAGTGAGGTTAGTCCATCGGAACCAAGGGTCAAAACTCTTTCTCGAGCACTATGCCCTCAGAAAGATCACCCTATGTACCATATTTCCTGTCAAAACTTTGAAATGATCAAATCTTTGAAAATCTTTCCTAAAAAGGAAATTTTTGGTCTCAGAACCTCTGAGGTCGATCACAGAGCCTCTGCGATCTATCACAGAGTCTTTGCACCTCAACTGAGGATGTTCGACCAAATGTCCTTTAAGAAGAACTCGATCATTTCATCGCACTTTCCTTCCTCATAAAAAGCTCTTCTGATCACAACCTTGCCTATGACCTTAGAAGCCTCTTATCCACAGAGCTTCTGTCATTCCCATCACTTGAGAAATTCAGGTCATGTGCTGCGGGTTATTTTTTGAATCTCACTGTCATGTGAGAATAGTAAATGCCACGCGCGTGAGAATAGGGTGGCGCACGTCCTAGATCGTGCACCGCCATCATCTGACGTGGCAATATTTGATTGGTTCGTAACCTGTACCGTCGTTTTTAAAAACGGCGTCTTATCCGTTACCACTCATCATGGATTTGAAAATTTTATCTTTTACCTCTCATTCTTATTACCCTCTCTCCTTATATATAAACCCCTCTCATACCCCAAATTCTTTTTACCTGCTATCTTCTCTCTTTCAAGAATCCCTTTGCAAAGAATTCTCGCTCTCCATATCTTTCCATGGCATCTCATTCTACTTCTTCCAAGAACTCCAAGGGATCTTCTGCATCAAACCACTCGATGCATTCTGAAGCTAAAAAGGACGATTCCCATTCTGTTGAACAAGAACATGTCCTCACAAGCAGAATGCTCTCCTTCACACACCATGATTATCACTCCAGGCAACTGAATCTCAAGCCTAACAATCACTATGTTGTCTTGGAACCAAAGGGATATCCTGAGGAAGCTGCTCCTTTAATTCAAATCCTAAAGAACCACATCCTCACAAAAGCCCTAACCCTAAAAAGAATTGATATTCCTGAAACTTACATTCAACAATTCTGGTTGAGTGCTAAGCATGAAAAACTGGATCGTTATGGCTACTGTGTCATGGGCTATGCCACCCATCCTTCCACTACTCAAATATTGGACCTTGGTATAAACCGAAGACCGATCGCAGAGGTATTCGAGCTTCCCACCAAGACCCAGCTAAACCTAACAAGATACTCTGACGAGACCTCTGACCATGAGATTATGGAGTTCCTTAGGTTCATCGGGTACGCTGCACCAATTTCCAAAAGAATCGACTTCAGACGCCAGAACCTTCTACCTCTGTGGAATGTTCTCTTCTCTATTCTAAATCCCTGCTTGACTTGCAAGGTAGGCAGTCCTGACCAATCTAGCCATACCATACTTGCAATAATGTATGGTATGTACTATGATTTGCCTCTGGACTATGCAACTCTAATATTCAGGGAAATCAGAAACGCGGTCATAGCCAAGCAAGAGGACCAAGCTCGAGGCACAGAGCCCAAAAACCTTGTTTTCAACAGATTTTTTGCCATTCTGTTAGGAGACGCTCTGACAGGAGAAGGGAAGTTACCTACAGAGGGTAAGATGATCAAGGTGTATGACATGAAGTCGCACAAGCCCACAGTTCTCAAATCTGGGTATCCGGGAGCAAGACCTCTGCCAGCCCGAATTTTAGCCTACCTGAACAGTGAAGATGGGGTGAAAACTTACATTCGTGGGCACAGGACTCCTGAACCGAGTTTTGCAACCCCCCCACGTGTAGGATTCCAAGTGGGTGAGATAGCTGTTTTCCTTAGGACAGAGATAGGTGAGGGAGCTGAAGTTAGAACAGAGGAGGCTGACGGAGCTGAAGTGCGAACAGAGGATGTCGTTGAGAAACGAGAATAGATGCTTAAAAAGAAAAGAACTCCCAAAAAGAGAGTCGCAGAAGAAGAGGCTCCAAAATCCCCAACAGATGTTGCCAAACCAAAGAAGAAGGCTAAGAAATTGACCAAGGAAGCAACCTCTGAACCTGTACCCTCTCCAGACGTGAGTGAACCTGCAGAGTCCGAACAACCTCTGCAGAGAAGAAGAAGAAAAGCCCAAGTCAATGAAAGCTTTGAGGAAAGGCCATCCAGCCCTCTCCGAGTCGCATTGGCCATAGCTGAGGAGATACAGAAGTTACACTCTGGAACCTTAGGGGAATTCGCAGACTTTACAGTGCAAGACGTTACGGGGCTTTCAAGCTCTGATGATGAGGGTAAAAAAATCTCAGAGGAGATAGGAGAAAAAGATGCCCTTGGCACACCACCAAAACCAACTCCCAGTGCAACCCACACCTCTACCCCTGCAGTTCTAGTACAAAGGGGTATTGAAACAGGACCGCACAGTCCGAACCCAGCCCAAGACATCCGAACAAAGGATATTCCTTCATCCTCTGTACCACCATTCGGGGAAACCAAATCCACCTCACCCTCTCAAAAGGGTGAGAGTGTTGCTCTGCGTGTCCATTCTCCCCAAGAAACATCTCTTCCACACACAGAGGTATTCGTTACCTCTGTCACACACAAGAGTGACGCCCAAACCACCTCAGAGTTGATGGTGAAAGAACACGATGATTCTGTGGCTCTAGAACAACCACATGATCCATTCAACATAAGTCTTAAGGGAGTCTCTGAACCCTCTCCCAAAGAACGTGTTGACAGAACTTCCATAGGTGCTTCCTCTGTGAAACATCGAGGATTGGAAGGAAATCCCTCAGAGCTCAACATCCCTATAGTCTCTATGGGTGCCAAAAACTCGTTGGATAAATCTGGAACATGTGTTGTTCCAGAGGTTACCTCTGACACTTTCGTCACAAAGGGCGAGTTTCAAGCCTTTGCTGACACGGTGCTCACAAAACTTGACGAGTTGAAAAGTCCTGTCTCTGTGGATTCTCAATCCATCGCAGATGCTCTTCAAGAAAACACCGCCGCCTTGACTGCTCTTCGGTAATCCTCAACTCAACATTCGGCGGTGATCAATGAACTAAACACAAACTGCGCGAAAAGGGCTGATCTTCAAGCTTGTGGACAAGCCATCATTGCACACTCCAATCAAGTTCAGGTACTCGAGGATCTTTGCACAGAAGAGTTCCCAAAGTATGCTACACAAGGAGTTCAGACTGGAGTGAATGAAATGACCAAGCTTCGAGAGGAAATAAAGGACATAACTCGCAGTGTTATGGTCCCATTCAATCCCCAAGCATCAACCTCTGTGCCTGACCCCTCTGCCTTTGCCACAAAAGCCGACCTAGAAGCAATGGGAAGTCAGTTTCGGAGCAACCTCAACCTTTCTCGATCCCATTTCAATGAACAAGGAGAAAAGGTGGCTGCAAACTTGAAGAAAACCGTAGCCACATTTCGGTTCAAATCTGACTTGGAAATCAACGAGCTATCAATGGCCGCAGGGGACGCTCTACAGAAGATCAATAAACATGTTGATGAGCACCTCTGCAAAAGGAAAAATAGAAAAGCCCCGGCTACTTGCCAAGTGGAGGCCTCACAGAAGGTTTGAAGGCATGAGGACCATGATCCAGATGCCTCTGGCTCTGGCCATCATGAGGGGGAGAAGGCATTAACACTAAAAGCACCTGTCATCTCAGCCACTCCTCTTCAAGCCCTACCCTTACAAAGAACATCTTCAGAGGCACACAAAACACAGAATCTCACGCCCTGTGCCTCTGAGGACCCAATACCGACTACAATTGTCCAAGGAACAACTTCTGCAGGGTCTCAGAAAGGGAAGGTTAGTGTGGACTCTGAACAGATCGCAGAAGGACTTGCAAAGTTTGTAGAACCCTCAAGTCCTGAACTTATGCCCACTGCACCCACATCCGTTGTACAGTTTCAAAGCCTTGATCCAGTAAACGCTGCAGATACTTCAGAGACCTCTCCACGGAAGAAACAGTCCTCAGAGCAGAAACATTCAAGAGGACAGAGTAAAAGAGATAGTTCAATCGATGGACTCCATGAGAGTTCCAATCCCAAGGCCTACACCGAAAGAACTTAAGTTTCAAGAGAACATTCATACCTATCTTTACAGCGCAGAGCCCGAAGCCATCTTCTTAGCACCAAATCTGCATCTCTTAATCAAAGAAGACATCAAAAGACGCTTCGAGCGAACTGCACTAGAAAGGGATGAAGTATTCTCCACAGAAGATATCAAAACCGTGATGAGTATCTCTCTGCACTCCTTCGCCAACAAGTCAATCATGTATGCAAAATAGTTACTTGAGAGAAAAAATAGGAAGCAATACACGTTCACAGATGCAGCCTTAAAGAACCTCTGTGCCTACGATCTTCCTCAACTACATGCCTTCACAGAGCAAAGACTTGAAAAGCGTAAGGAGTACATGATAGCGAATGGCAGGATCAAGGAGGTGATGCTCGAACATGTAAAATATCATAGCAAAATGGACTTGGAGGTAGCTCTACAACTCGGAGTCAAAAAGTTGTCGATCACTAAACCACATAATCAATTCCCCGGAATCGAGAACGTTTCTTCCAACTCCTTAATCACAGAGCTTGAGTTCGGATTCATCTACAGAGATGATGATGGGCTTAAAAAGATGTATCGGCCAAATCAAAGTCACAAGTATTCGAACAACACTCTACAGAAGATAAAGAACACGATTCTGAGGAAGAAAGGCTCTGAGATTGTGCAAGCAGGACCTGCAGAGACAATGATAGGACAGATTGATGCACAACTGAAGTACAGGGAACTCATTCTGTCGATGAGAAAAACTCAAGCTGAAAGCTTTACCAACCCGATAAATGATTTTCCCCAATGACTTCTGTAATCTTTTGTTGTTCATTCATATATTTTGATGCTTAATGTAATTGCCTCTTGGCATTTTTCTTTTATGAATGAATATCACTTTTCAGAGGTTGAGTTCCTTTCACCTCTTTTTGTTTCCATCTTAGCCAACACCTCAATTTTCAAATTTTATTTTTTCAATACTTAGGGGGAGATTGTTAGCTCTACTATCGTTGTATAGAAGTATTGAAAAATAGGCTAAGTATGGAAATCGCAGAAGTCAGCCACTGAACACCCAAGTACACCACATAAGGTGCAAAGCTCATAAGTTACTCCGCAGAAGATGCACCAGAGGTCAAACCTGATGATGATTCTCAGATCACAGAGCCTCTGTGATCACTCACAGAACCTCTGTGAAGGCTAACCTCTGGAGATCAATGTTGAAGCTTTTCTTAGAAAGTTCAAGACAAGACCACGTACAGAACACGTGAGGCCTGCTGTACGAAGATCCTCAAGATCAAAGTAATGGGTGTCCCACGATATTTACTTACAGGTGGCATTCCGTTTTTGAAATGTTAGTTTCTGTCTTGTACTAAGGGGTGCATCCCTCTGCTATATTATGGGAGCACCACCTTAGAGCACAATGTACGAGAGCACACACAAAAATAGCAGTCTGTATAATCCTTGAGCATATTTGCACATACCAGTGCGTGTTCTTGGTGTTCTTGAGTGATCAATGAAACAGTTCTTTGAGTAACTTTCTTGTAATACTTTACTTTCTGTTCATTAATTGCTTGTGTGTTTACTACCTTGTATGTTCAACCTTTCTGCACTCTATTTAACTAATCTGTGTGCAGTAAAAGGTTAAATCAAGTTAAAGAACATCATAACTGGGATCAACAAGCAGTATTAATATCTTCAGCAGTATTAATCTTTAAGTCCAGCAGTAGTATCCATCCTTAGCACATTTCAGACCCAACAATCTCCCCTTAACTTAACTTTTCAAATTGAGAAGTTAAGTTCTTCAGCATAGGGTCTTCATGATGCTTTCAAAACTCCAGCTTAATTGACCAAATTTGGATCCAGTCCCAGGCTTTGATTAATTGTTCTTCTAACCACAATCCTTGCCATTTCAGAACCTGTAGGGCAGACCAACTTTGCGTTCAGCATCCCTTGCAGCTTTGCCTTGCTGTGGTCAAACACTTTGTCAACCAGATAATACTCATGATAACTTTTGTCAATTGTAATCACCTAGACTCCACACTTTTCAAACAACATCCAATAATCAATCTTTTTAAATCCATATTCATGATGTAAATCTTTGATCCTGTGCTGCACTCTTTCAGGCTCAAACATCATGCACAAGTACTCCATGGATATCTTGGTTAGATTCATTTCTATCCCATTCAACACATTCTCATACAGTTTTATTGCAACTTTATACATTTCTTCCAAGTCAGCTCTAGAACAGCTTCTGATTACTTTGCCCCAAGTTGAATAAACCTCAAACTGATCACCCATTTTCTTGATTCTGAAATATTCTCTTCTATTATCCTTCAGAGTATCCCAATGAATGATCTCTGGTGCTTTCTTTGAGATAGGGTTCGCTTGCATAGGTTCTTCATTAGTCACAGTCATGTACAAATTCACCTGCTCATCTGATTATCTATGCTGATCTGAATATTGTTGGCTTGTTTGTTCTGGTCTTTGCTCTTGAGATTGAACATCTGCTTCTGTTTGTTCTTGCTGCTCTACAGAAGGTTCAACATCCATTTGTTCACTTCCCAGCTCTTTCTTTCCTTCTTCAGTCCTAGTCCTTTTTGCCTTTGGTTTTGTGGCAATGGACTTCTTTCTTTGGATGGCTCCAATCTTTTGAGCTAAGGTCTCTTCTTTCTTCACTTCTGCCTTGTCTTTGATAGGAGTGCCTTCTTCACTGTCAAGGAAAGGCTGTTGTATGTTGAGATCATGTCTTTCTTTCAACTTTCTTTCAACCTCAACCCTTTGAGTGAAATCCCCTTTCAGCTTGGCCATCTCCTTCTTGTATAGCTCTTCTATCCTTCCAAATGACATACTGGTAAACATTCCTTCAGGAACTCTAATACCTCTTTTCAGAAAGCTTATCATTTTCCTTCTTTCCTGATTTTCCAGGAAGGTCTTTGAAGGCTTTCTTTGGCTTTGCCTAGTTTCTCTCAATGTTACTTTATAGCAGCAACAACAGTCTTCAACCTCCTTTGATATTCTTCATTAATGGTTTTAGCCATTTCCAATGCAAGCTCTCTGTCTTTTGCAGATTGAACCTCTTCCTCATTTTCCAACTCTTTTTGCAACTTTTTGGCCATTTCTTCATCAAGTTCTATTTGAGTTTGCTTCTTTGATGGCTTCTGAGGCTCAATCATCTTCTCCTTCCCTTTCTTTTTGGCCTCAGCTACACTGAATTCTTTTCTTTTCTTCTCTTTTTTAACTTCTTTGATTACCACTCCCGTGGAGTCTTTTTCAACTTCTTTGATTACCACTCCCTTGGCCTTTGGAGTGGCCTTAGGAGTGTCAATCTTTGCCTTCACCAATGTTTCAGCAATTTTAATCTCTTCCCTGGATAATTTTGTTTCTGCTGCTGCAGTTACTACTTCTTGTTCAGTTTCTGCTGCAGACTCAGTTACTGCTGCTTTCCCTATTTCTGCTGCTTTCATAAAAGTTTCTGCTGCTGATGTAGTTTCTACTTCTTTCTCAGTTTCAGCACCAATCTCCCCCTCAAATTGAGATTCCATGCCTACAGGGCTTTTCTTTTCACATTCGTCCTCTTGAGTCTCCCCCTTTTTGGAAGCATCATGATCAATGCTCTTTTTCTTCAAAACAAATTTGGTTTTCTTCTTTTTGTGCATCAACCTGATTACCATCTTCTTCAGCTTATCTATTTGCACTTGTTGAGAAGTGTCACCTTTTTCATCTCTTTTATCTCCAAATCTTGATTGTGAACTTCCAGACTTATTGTACCAAGTGTATCTATCAATTCATCATAAGTATATATGTCCTCACCTTCTTTAGGTGTTTTTACCACCCTTGAAGGATCCTTGGATCTTTTAGTAGAGGTCTTCTGCCTAGCAGAAGCACCAGCTACCCCCGTGGTTTCTTGGCACCTGGGACCCTTAGATGATTGCTCATCTAAAGTTGCCGTGGGGAAGGTCTTAGAGATGTTCACACTGTCCTGACCTGCACCTTGTGAAGAATCAGTAGTGTGAGCCTTACTGCCCACATGCTATTCCTTCTCCTTAGAAAGCACCTTCTTGGGGTTGGGAGACACCCCTGTGGTTTCCCTTTTGATATTCTCTAATGGAGAATGCTCCATTAGAGGGCTTGCAGGCTGTTGGGGTGAAGATACAGGAAGGGAAGAAACCTTCTGTACCTTTTTCCTTTTATATGTTTTGGTGATGGGGCATATTGGCTTGACAATAGGGATCTGAGGAGTATCAATTGAAATGAATGGTGTGGGTAGGTCATCAGTTGGGTGGTCATATGTGGGATTTGACACTGATGCCTCACCATGGGAATGAGACATAACCATCATTGTAGAGAATAATGATGTCTCTTATCCAGAAAAGTCCTTACTTGGTCTTTTTATGTTGGAGAATACCTTCCCTTTGGGAGGTTTTGGTACATACACCTCTTCAAAAGAGGGTAGATCCGTCAATTCCTTTAGTAGAATCTCTTGCACAAACCTAGGATACATATAAAAGCTTTTGGTTTTGGTATCCAGGTTTGACATTAAATCATTGAAAATCATTTGAGAAAAAATAAACTTTCTAGAGGTAGCTAAGCAGACTAGAGCATAAGCTAAAGTACTGCTGAACTCACTCCATCCAGTTGTTTTTCTAGAAATACAATGCTGAAGGGTATGAACAAAGAGTCTCCACTGAGGTGAAAATTTTCTCTTGAAGAACTTGTAAACCTCAGTGGGACCTTCATACCCCATACGACTAATTAATTGGAAGAGATCGTCCTTGGACAGAGAAGTAATACCTGAGGCATCATCTAGTCGGAGATGAATGCGAATACATCCTTCTGAGATAGTTAGAGGTTTATCACAAATCCTTGATTTGATGACCTGATTGCCATCAATAGTCTATATAGATGCATTGGCCCAGAACTGACGCATTTGCTCCACATAGATTGTGGGATTAATAGTTAAAGCGTAGGCGATGTGAGAGGATTTTAGGAAATCCACAATCTGATGAAAGCCTTCTACTTGCTTCGATTTCTATAGCATTGCCAACTCATTGTGATCATCAATAAACACCAATCCTGCCATCGTTCTTGATTCAATCACTACTAGGGTTTATGCACTAGGAAGCAAGAAATTGAGAGAGAGAGAGAGAAGATGAACACTCGTAGGAAATTCAAAGAGCCGTTTAAAATTTGGCGGTCATAGAGGGTATTTATATGTGGAAGGTTTCATTTAGAAGCAGTACTAAGTACCCTAGCAGCATTAACAAGCCCGCAGTACTAACCCATATAAGCAGTAGTAACCCATACTAGCAGCATTAACACAGACTAGCAGTATTAACACAGACTAGCAGTAGTAAACATACCAGCAGTATTAACATAGACTAGCAGTATTAACACATACCAACAGTAGTAACACTGTCTGGCAGTAGAAATAATGTAAGCAGTAGTAACTTTGCATTAGCAGTATAAACCACCAAGCAGTAGTAACCATACTTAACCATATTTGAACTAGCAGCAGGATTAATAGTGAGAGCAGTATTAACTTAACTAGAAGTACCAAGTTTCTAATCAACAAGGTAATCTGAAACACTTAAACATACATAGTTAGCAGCACCATGCACAATATATTATGAGAAAGTAAGCATGAAGGAATCTATACAGAAATGGTACATAAAGACAATCAGAAGAGGCTTATTCAGTGTTTATCATGCCCACACTTGTGACCAGGAATGTGAATCTACCCACATTAAAAGCTTTGGTGAATAGATCAGCAAATTGGTTACTTGTGTGCAGCTTCAAAACCTGAATTAGCTTCTTTTCATTACAATCTCTAATAAAATGGTACCTTATTTCTATATGCTTGGTTTTTGAGTGCTTCACTGGATTATTAACAATGCTTATGGCACTGTTGTTATCAATGAAGATTGGAGTGTGCAGAAAAGTAACACCATAGTCCAACATCTGATTCTGAATCCATAGCACTTGTGAGCAGCAGCTTGCAGCAGCTATGTACTCTGCTTCTGTTGTAGAGGTGGACATTGTGGTTTGCTTTTTACACTGCCATGAAACTAGTCTTGCATCCAAAAACTACATCCTCCTGATGTAGACTTTCTATCCAAGTTTGCACCACCCAAATCACTATCAGAATATGCAAGTAGATCAAATGGCGAGTAATGAGGATACCAAAGGCCCAACCTAGGTTGTCCTTTGAGATATCTGAAGATCCTCTTGACTGCTTGAAAGTGAGATTGCTTAGGTCTTACTTGAAATCTGGCACACACACAGACAACAAACATAATATCTGGCCTTGAAGCTGTTAGATACATGAGGGAGCCTATCATAGATCTATAGTGATGAACATCTACATCCTCCCCCTCATGATCTGCAGTGATTTGTTTGTGTGTTTCCATAGGTGTGCTTGCAGGCTTTGAATATGAAAATCCAAATTTTGTAAGTATATCCTGCACATACTTGGATTGGCTGATGAAGATACCATCTTTCTTCTGTTTAACCTGTAGCCCAAGGAAGAATGTAAGTTCACCCATAGAGCTCATCTTGATTCTTTTGTGCATCAGCTTCTCAAACTCTTTACACAAATAATCTTATGTGGATCCAAAGATGATGTCATCCACATAGATTTGTACAAGTAGGATGTCCTTCTTCTTCCTTTTGATGAACAGAGTCTTGTCTATTATTCCCCTTTCAAAACCATTTTCTAAAAGATAGGTAGACAGAGTGTCATACCATGCTCTTGGTGCTTGATGTATCCCATAGAGTGCCTTCTTTAATTTGTATACTCTGTCAGGAAAGTTAGGATTTTCAAACCCTGGAGGCTGACAAACATATACTTCTTCATCAATTGTCCCATATAGGAATGCACTCTTGACATCCATCTGATAAACTCTGAACTTCATGAAAGAAGCATAGGCTAGAAATAGCCTAATTGCCTCAATTCTGGCTATTGGAGCAAATACTTCTTCATAGTCTATTCCTTATTCTTATGTGTACCCTTGTGCCACAAGCCTGGCCTTATTCTTTATCACAATTCCTCTCTCATCTTTCTTGTTTCTGAAAACCTATTTTGTACCAATTGCCCTTTGTCCTTGTGGAAGTTCAACCAGATCCCATACATCTTGCAGCACAAACTGTAGCAGCTCCTCTTGCATTGCTTCTATCCATCTTGGGTCTTTCATTGCATCATAAGCCTTTTTGGGTTCAATCTGGAATAGAAAACAAGATAGCAATCCTGATTGTAGGTCTTTCAATCCCCCTAACTTGCTTTGTTGCCTTGTGATCATTGAGGAATTGATGTCACCAATCACCAATTGAGGAGGAGGATTCTTCTGAGTTCTTGTATGATTGACAGCCTCCTCATTAAGATTTGCTTCGAGATTGGAGTCATTCTTTTCTGGAGTGTTTCCACCATACACTGAAGAATTGTCATCATCAGTGTTATCTTCTGACAGTATGGGCATCTCAGGTCCTGAGTTTCATGAATTATGAGCATCCTCTTTATCACTCTTATTCTCTTCATCACCTTTGTCCTCTTCATTTTCTTTAGCATCTTCATCCTGGTCTGGTTCAGAATCTTCTGATTCTGAAGCATCATTCTTTTCTTGTTGGCAAAATTCAACAGGATCTATTGTAGGTATTGGAAACAACACAAACTCTGAACTCTGTGCTTGTACCTTTTCTGAGCTTGTTCCTGCATTTTGCACATTACTAAAACCCAAAGCATTAGTTAGTGAATCAATGTCAAACAACCAATTAGGACCTGTACCAATTTGATTTGGTGTGTTCTCATTGCATTTGACATTGTCACTTTCCTCTATAATCCTTGAGGAACTATTAAATACTCTATATGCTTTACTCTGAGAGGAGTATCCAACAAGAAATCCATCTTCAGCTTTGCTTTCAAACTTACCTAAGTGAGATTTGGTGTTGAGAATTATGCAAGGACACCCAAAAGGTTTGAAAAATCCAATAAAAGGTTTCTTCTTGTTAAAAAGTTCATAAGGTGTCTTGCCTTGAGATTTGACTACTAGAACTCTGTTTTGGACATAACAAGCAGTATTAATGGCTTCTGCCCAAAAGGTAATTGGTAATTTTGAATCTGCCAACAGAGATCTAGCAGCCTCAATCAGTGTCCAATTTCTTCTCTCAGCAACACCATTTTGCTGAGGAGTTCTAGGAGCACTGTATTGTCTCTCAATACCTTTGGTCTCACAAAAGATGTTTAAGTTATTGTTTTTAAATTCTGTTCCGTTATCAGACCTGATGACTTTAACCCTTAAATTAGTTTGGTTTTCAATCCTAAGGACAAAGGATTTGATCAGTCCACTTGTCTCATCCTTAGTTCTCAGAAAATATACCCAAGTAAATCTGGAGAAATCATCAACAATGACTAAGCAATAGAACTTCTTTCCAATACTAATCACATTAGTAGGACCAAAGAGATCCATATGCAATAATTGAAGAGGTGAAGAGATTGTATTTATTTCCTTGGACTTATGAGAAGTTTTGTGCTGCTTGCCTTTAAGACAAGCAACACAATGATCATCACATGAAAACACTTTTTGAGGTAAACCTCTTACAAGGTTGTTTTTCACAAGAATGTTCATGGTTTTAAATTTCATGTGACACATCCTTCTGTGCCAAAGATATGATTCATCCACAAAGGCTTTTGAAAATAAACAGTTTAATGATGAATCAAAGGATACATTCTCTAAGTCCAAACAATAAACATTATCCTTTCTAGGAGTTCTAAGTAGTATCATATTTTCATCAACTACCTTGAATCCTGGAGCAAGAATAATACATTCAGTCTCAGTAAATAATATACTATGCTTCTTGTCACAAACCTGTGATACACTTAACATGTTGTATCTCAATTGCTCAATATAGTAAACATCTTCAAAGGACATCTTACCTTTTGAAACCATACCTTTTCCACTGATCTTACCACCTGCTGGATTGTCACCAAAAGCAACATGTCCTCCATCAAACTTTTTGAAGTTTTGATGGCAGGCCATGTTACCTGTCATGTGCCTAGAACAACCACTATCTACATGCCAAATGATCTTCTTCTTGAGCTGTTGGTTTCCCTGCACATAAGATAAAATAGTTAGTTTTTAGAGGGAACCCAAGCCAAGGTGGTCTTGGGTTGTCCTTTCTCATCAACATATTTATAATCATTAATCTTAGTCTGGATGAGATGATTAGATTTAGGAATCTCATGGCTGGAATACTTTGTCAAGATTATAGGCTTGACAGCATTAATACTGGTAGCAACACTATCCTTGTTCGCAGTACTAACTTGGATAGCAGTACTAACTTGGTCAGCAGTAGTATTGCTATTAGCAGCATTATTTCTGTTAGCAGTACTATTTGAGATAGAAGTACTAACAGGTGTCTTAACTTTTGGAATCCAAATCTTGACAAAGTTGTTTGCTTTCTTGTTATGTGCGTTACTCCTTGACTTGCTTGGAGTATTTTCTTTTGATTTAGCAAACTTATTCTGAATATGAGATTTTGCAGTCCCAGTTTTTATTGGTACTGTTCTCATTTTAGCAGCCATGTGATTTCTTGATTGCTTCCTATAACCAACTGAATTTTGTGTTTGTCTTTGAAAAGAAAATCTTTGGTTAATAGGATTGAAATAACAGTGTTTGGCTAGAAGATTTAACTTGCCACAAATAAAACAAGGCTTTGGTCTATTGATTTTGCTAAGATCAATTCCCTGTTTTGATCCCACTGGTTATTTCAGTTTCTTTGATTTCCCCTTATTTTATCATGTTTATGGGGCTTGTTCTGTTGACAAGTATTGGGATTTACAACAGTAGTTTGCATATAATGAGTTCCCTGTACCTTTTCCTTTCCTTTCTTAGAGGTTTCAGCTTTCTCACTCTTACCATTCTCTTTATCTGTCTTGGACATCTCCACTTTATCACTCTTGATAAATGGTTTACCCCCTCTCTCATTTGTAAGAATATGGTTTTCTAAGGGAATATCGTTATGGTCTTCCTTATTCTTACCCTCAGAGTTCTCTTCTTCATAATCTGCCTCAAACACTACTTTGTTTAATGGATCTACTTCTGTGGCTCTTGCATTTAAGTCATTCTTATCTTGTGTTTCTAAGAGGTCTGAGGTGGGAGGAATATAGTTATTATTGTAAGGTGGAGGGGTGTTGTTGTAGCCTATACCTCTCTTTAGTTTGTCATGAATTTGAGATTTAAGTAAAGAGTCCATTGCTTTAGAAGCATTGGAATATTTCTTAATGTCTAGTTTGGCCTTCTCAAATTCACTCTTAACTTTTTCACACTCCTCTCTAGACTTCTCTAGCTTAAACTCTAATTGATCCTTCTCCCACTTCCAGTAGTTTGTTTCATATGAGTGTTGAAGTTCATTGGCCTGGTATGCCTTTATTTGTTCTTCAAACTTCTCAACGATCACAACATACTCTCTTCTATCTTTCTCTAACCTTTTAAGGTCATCACACATGCTTTGATTGTGATCCCTGTACTTTTTAACAGTTTCAAGACAGGCTTTAGAATATAATTTAGATTTTACCTCAGTGGGGATTGCAGTGCTTGATGACTCTGAAACCTCAGCCATCAATGCTTGGTTCTGAATTTCCTCCTCTGCTTGATCACTCCAATCAAAGCCCATCCCTTCTTGTGAGACAAGAGCTTGAGATGAATTCCTGTTATAGTTAGTGGACTTTGGTTGTTGATTATTGCTTCCATGCTGTTGAGCAATTCCTCCTCTGCACTCTCTTGCAAAGTGTCTCAGATTATGGCATTTGTAGCATTCCACTTTGGATTTATCAAATCCATCACCATCTTCTCTTCTCATGGCAAAATTATTTCTACCTGTTCTTTTGATGAATCTTTTGACTCTCATGGTGAGCATTGCCATTTTCCACTTGATATCCATCTCTTCAAGGTCATCAACATTGATCTGCTCCAGATCATCATTGATAAGAGCAGATTTAGCATGACTAGCAAGGAATGCTTCCAAAACAGAATCATTAGGTTCATCCTGTTTTGAGCTATATGTAGCACTAACTGATTCTGTATTAGCAGTAGAATCAGTAGTAGATGATAGAAGGGTAGCATTATGAGAGTCTCCATATGGCCTTTTCTTAGATTCAACTTCTGCTTCAAACACCCTTAGATCATTATAGAGATCATCAAGCTCCTTATCCTCCAGATTATCATTCTGTCTGAAGGATACAGTGTACATCACCCATTATTCATCAAGAGATCTTAGAAATTTTCTGTTGACATCATCCTGGTCCATCTTGAGACCAACAGTAGCCAACTCTCCAATCAACTTGTTGAATCTATCAAAGGTTTGAGTCATGGACTCATTCTTTGTAGACATAAAATTCTCATAGTGTTATTTGAGAATTGCCTTCTGATTTCTCTTAGTGCTTTTAGTACCTGAAAATCTCTTCTCCAATGTATTCCACAGGATTTGAGCATCAGAACAGTTGCAAAACTGATGGTGGTATTCATTAGGAATTGCCAAGAGTAGAGTGCTCAAGGCTTTCATCTCAGTCTGCCTCATCTTTGTTTCTCCATCAGTCTTTGGTGGAGTTCTCTTGCCATCTGCTCCCATCTTTCCTTCATTAGAGGGACCATTCTCAATGATATCCTACATTGAGTAGTCTGTAAGAAGAATATACTGCTTGATTCTGATTTTGCACATGTCAAACTCATTGGGTTTGAGCATGGGAACCTTTGAAACAAGAACACTGTCATGAGATCCGTTCATGATGATTTTTTAATTTCTGAGTTGAAGGCTCTGATACCATTTGTCAGGATCGAAATTCTAAACAAGAATTTAAACTAAACACTCAGAAACTATGTTAAAGAAGTCGCGGAATAACATTTTAACAATAAATCAATCAAATAGTGTATGAACTAAAATCACAAGTTATATTGAATTAACTTAATGATTACAAACAAAACCTCAATCTGTTGAACAGACTCAACAGACGTTCTAAGCTTCTCTAAAGAAAGAATTTCTAAGAATCTTGAGGTTAATTCTCTCTAAACGTATATGCAATACTTGAAAAACTTAAAAACTTGTTAATCTAACAAAAACTACTTAACTATATGTACAGAACTGATTACAAGATAATTACAAAAGAAATATTGATCTTTAGCATCCAGCTCATAATTATCTTCAACTCCTAGTCTTTCGTTCAAAGTCATCTTTATCTTGACAAGCAACATTAATCTCCATGGCAGTATTAACTTCCTCAGCAGTACTAACCATGCTTGCAGTACTAACTATGCTTGCAGTAGTAATTCTTCAAGCAGTATTAACTACTAGCAGTACTAACTCTCCAAGCAGTACTAACTATTCTTCTAGCAGTACTAACTTTTCAAGCAGTAGTAATACTACTAGCAGTAGTAAAAATCTTCAACTAGCAGTATTAATATCTTCAGCAGTATTAATCTTTAAGTCCAGCAGTAGTATCCATCCTTAGCACATTTCAGACCCAACACTTCACTAAGATAACCACTTCTCGAGCACACATCTAGCACTCCTCTCAGCACAGTGTTAAAAGAGTTATTCCCAACCGATACCTGTTGCACATGCCGACAAATAAAAAGGGTTAGGCTAATGCCTAGTGAGTTCAAGAGTTTTCAACATGAGTAAATATATCTTTGAAAAGAGGTAATGCAGTTTATATCATAATCTTTCAAAAGACATGCTTTGAATATGAAAACAACTCGTTTTCCAATAATATGCTTTTTGGGTAAAACACCCAGATAAAGGTTTCAAATGCAAACTACTTCGGGGACATGATCCCAATATAAAACGTTCTTTTGTAAATAGATTCCAACCCAAAACTCACTCAAAACGTGAATAGAAATTGAACTCTACATTTATGAAAATCCAGTTAAAACTTTATATCCTGAAACACCCAAAACACGGGTGGGGCATAATACTCAACCCATAAATCATAGATAAGACCCATTTATACGAAACGTCACCGAAAACTTGGATAATAAAACTCAATACCCAAAAACAACACCTTTCGGTGACGGGGGATACCCGAATTCCATCGAATGTGGCGGGCACACAAAGTTAAGCCACGTATCAATGTTCTCGAGCTTCACATAAGACCATGGTTCCCCGTATACGGATCCTCTGAGCTACCACCGCAAGATACCACTGATCCTAGTATCTAATGAGTGTCACAACCAAAGCCACAAGTCCCCGTATCCGGCTCATCCTAGCTACCACCGCAAGACTTAGCTCCGTATACCACTCTGCAGAGCACCACCGCAAGCTTACATAATCAACCACATGACTTGGGGACCACTCACTAGAATTCAAACGCGGACACTAAATTCCACGATGAGTAACGAGACTGGATTACAAACGGGCATCGAGTTCCACCACCCACGATATCTACCTCGAGCCCTCAATAAAGCTTACGCGATCGTCGAGTTCAACCACCCACGATATCTACGTCGAGTCCTCCCGCTAGCCATAACAACATCCAGTCCCAAAACGGGGATAAAGTCCTCACTAAACCACATGACTGACTCATATGCCTATGGATCCAATGCATTACAGTCTAAAATCTTACATAACTCAAAAGAATGAACTAACGCATTCAAAACATGTAACTCTCAAATAATATGCAACTAAGTACACCATACATCCAAGGCTCCTTAACGAGCTATCAAAACTGAACAAATGTTCCAAAGACTCGCTTGAGCGTAAACCAAGCCCCAAAAGTCATAATGAACGTTTGGCTAAAATACGAGAGCCAATATGGTTATATAAACCAAATTAAATCTTTCCCCAAAATCTTTATTTCTCAAATCACCTTTGGCCTTCGGCCCAAAACCCAAATAGGTTATTATTTCCAAAATGTTCCCAAGGTCGAGAATGACTCATCCCAAGGACTCACACTCTCTTATTTTCAAAGTGCCTATTTATATGAATGATGAATAAAAACCCAACAAGCACTAAAATGCATTTGTCACCAAAAATCCATTTACACAATAAATCATTAAAACACTATCGTTTATGACTTATTTAACAAAATGCCCAAAAACCCCAAATGTGATACTTTACAAGGTTTAATAAGCCAAATACTTCAAATAACCAAAAATTACCAAATAACTCACAATTGATAATTTCATATAAAACACATAAATGCTTTAAAAATAAACCTTTTGGCATGTACAACGTTTTCACAAATCAACTTGAACTCACCTTGCTAGATTTAGGTTAAATCTAGATTTTACCCCACTTTAAGCTTCCTTGAAGAAACTTGAATCCTCAAGCCAAAACCTCCAAAAACCTAGATCTATACATATTCAACCATAAATAATCGTTTCCCAAACCTTAAACATGAATACCTCAACTGATACCGAAACCCTAACTTCCATAACTGAAGAGGATAGAAGATTACCTTAACCCATAGCTTGAATCACCAACCAAAACATTTGTAGACCTCCAAAAGGAACTATAAACTTCCAATCTTCAAATGGTGAAAGGTTTAGACGAAACCCCCAAGAACATGGTGAAGAAGATGAAGATGAAGGTGGTTCATGATCTCAACTAGTTAGATGATGAAGATTCATGTGGTTTAAGGAGGAAAAACCCTCAATATTGGTTAAGGTTCGACTTTGGGGTTTGGGGTTCGGTTTGGGAGAAAAGGGGGAGAGAGTTAGGGTTTGGTTGAGAGAAATGAGGCTTGAAGGGCTGAAAATCGCGTTTTAACCTGACAGTGGGTTTCACGGGTTATGCCGTGACTTAAAGTCGCGGAATAAGTCGCCCGTGCCCTCTCAAGTCGCGAGGTTGGCCCTAAGTCGCGACACAACTCGCGTAATGCACTGTTTGCCCGGATTTCCACCCGTTCACTGTTTTGGCCGTAACTTCTTCGTTATAGCTCCATTTTCGCTCCGGAAAGGACCGTTGGACTCGTAATTGAATCCTTTATCCATAAAGACTATAAATTCTAGGATTCAAATCCAAAATCATATATCTTATTTTTCCCCCTTTGAAGCTACTGATTTTAATATTAACTTGAAATGATGATTTTCGAAATTCGGGGTGTTACAATCCTCCCAACCTTAGAAGAGATTTCGTCCTCGAAATTTAGCACCAACCAATCACCCAACATCGCCCTTGGCGAGATCAATTGATTCCCTATCCAAAAAGGAATCCCTTCACGAAACCTTACCTCATATACGAAACTGATTGTATCCCATTTAAGGCTGTCGACGCGTTTCTCATAACGGGCCATCACAAACTCAACCTCACCGATTGATATAACTCACTCATACCGCAAAGAACGTTGAATCTTTGCTTAATCACTTGCTTAACATTTAAATCTCGGTTTCCTCCCAACCTTAGATTGATCATATTACCCCAAAAGCAACTTACAACTTTATCTAGTCATTTCCACCAAGAATACCCCAAAGCAGTCGTTTCCCTTAGATACGTCTAATTATGATGCATCAAGGTCTCCTAAATAATTGATATGTACTTAAAGTCTACCTCCACATTCTCACCAAAAGTCTCCCATAATCATCATCACTAAGAGTTATTGTCCTTTGACGAAATTTCTTAATGACTAGTTTGGTCTGATCTAACACAACCTTAACTCTGTTCCTCAAAGCTGACACATACACGATGCCTGCAAGGGCTTTCAAACATCCATAGATCCCAGCATTGATCTGATATTTCCTCCATAAACGTACGAACGCACTCTATAGATATTCGCTTATTCCAAATTCCAAGGTTTCACAACTCCCGCCATGCACTCAAGCATCGATTGCCAAATCAGCGAAAGTCTTGACAATTATCGAAACACCGATGATTGATTCTTAATTAACAACATCTAATTTCCTTATGGTTACCGCTTGTCCTGCAGACACACCAAATCTAACGGAAGTACACTGAAGCACACCAGCACTTATTGTCCTCAAAATAGAGTGTCGACACCTATCCTTGCAATGAGTATACTGCCACGTGGGTTTACTACAAAATATTCCATTCCCAATTAGCAAAGTAGATTCGAGGTTGACACCTACTCTTGGAAATAAAACCTCAAATCAAACAGCTTCACTAGCCAGCCATAACCTCATCAAAATAGTACACCACCGACACATAGTATACCATCGTACCAATGACCCACACTTTCAAACACAACCATACCCAAACAACCGTACACGGTTTTAACCCAAAGGTTTATCGAAGCATAAATATCGTCACTTGATTAACTGGGGAAGAGTATAGGTCTAATGCCTCAAATTCTTCTGTATGAAGTAGATCACAAAGTTGAGATTTATAGTTAGATAACTGACCATAAGTCAGGTCCTCCAACACTTCATACTCTGAGGACTCATTAAGTCCTTAAGCACAACCTCTAACAAGGGGCTTACATCTATAGCTCTAATGAGTTCAAGGTTTTTAGACTACCATGCCAATTTAACTTTTATAAAACCTCTACATGTAAAAGATTTACAAATATTAATCATTCAATAAAATATGCTACCTTTTACTCGGTAGGTGTACAAAGTGGTCATAACCGCCACATGCGTAAAACTATTTCAGAAAATATTTGATCAATAACCAAGGTGACACTGACACCAACAAAAGGTATTTTAACAATCTTTTTCAAAGGGACCGTTGTGTTCCCAACATGTATAAAGTTGTGTCATGTATGAAAAGTAGTTTTATGTACTGAGACAGTGTATAACAAAACGCTTGTGCAAAACTGCATACGGGGATATTTACTAAATCAAATCCCAATAATTCACATTTAACCATGCAATGTCATGAAATAAAATTTCCCAAAACTTAGTAAAGATATATACATGTAATTTGATCAACGTAAGAGTAATCTAGCTTGATTCCAAACTTTAGGCCGTACAAATAAAATGCTTGCAAAACCCAAAACAACATTTCATGATATTAAACTCCCAAAGATTCCGCAACAAAACTTGCATGCGGCAGTTATTTCGCAAAACGATTAAGGTGATATGTTCATGCACTTTGTTTAAAACATAAAATAATTTATGTCGTTTTCAAGTTCAAAGACAAATAATAACATGCTCTCATTAGGCTAAAGTGTTAGCTAAAACACTATGATTGAAATTCCAAATGGACATGTATGCATGCTATATGCACTCACACAAAGCTCAAGGAAAACTATACCACTTGACGCCATTAAAGCTATCTCCTTAATCTACGAAATCGCATGAATTAAAATTCTCAATAAAATTCAAACACCAAAATAATGGGAGATAACCTTTGTCCAAAACCTTATCATACGTGGAGGAGATCCAATGTTAAAGTCGTAAACCGCAATTACTTATCCAAGTCCCCAAATAAACAACAAAATATGCATATCGCAAAACCCGAAATAACGTTGGACAAAAATATGAATAAAGAAAATCTTCAACAAAGTTTTGAAACCTCATGTCATAAAACGATTTTGTACATGCACGAAATCATGGTTCAAAACCTTGGGTGTGCTAAAACATTGCTTCAAGATTTTCAATTTATCCCACAAGACGATTTAGAAACATGGGAAATAAATAATGTAATTTATTCCAGAAATACATTTCATGCATGAATTTGATCCGCACTCAACACTTGGAACCCACGCTCCTTGATTTCTCAGGTACACTATTGTCATCTAAATACTTGACATCTTAAAGCGAAGATCAGGGATTTCATAGGTTTACCTCATAATTTCTCCTCAAAAAATCATTAGTTTCAAAAGTCTATGGTTCTAATCCAACCAATCAATCCAACTCGGAACTGTCCACTTAATGCAATCACCATGCTTACCGTTACTCCAAGTAACGAATACTAAAATCATCAGTTCCTTCTAATGGCTACCCATATAGAAATCGCTTTACTATCCCAACGGTTATCGTACCAAGGCAGTTCAAGCATACACACGTAACTCGTAAATTCACCATAACACTGGCCAGGTACTATTATGAACGTACTGTACATGATCCTCCTTTCCATTTTTGGCGTGACTCCCGTTCCTAGTGACTCCAACCACCTCGAATCATCCAATCTTAAAGTGCCTAATTGTGCAATCTCACATTCAATTACTTAAAATTACGCTAGTTTGAGTCTAGGCATCCAAAGTCAATACCTAATTCTCTCAAACTTAAGCTCTAATACCAACTTGTAACACCCTCAAAATTTGGTAAGAGCAACTAATTAAAATTTGAATATTACATCAAGTAAAAGGATAAATCTTCAGAATAAAACTTTCTATTCAACCTTAATAAATATGAACTCCAGTCTTATACGAGGACTAGACCAAAGTCGGGTGCTACTTAATCCTCAAACACAGGTTGCTCTTCCCGAAACAAGTGCGGAAGACTTCACTAAGATAACCACTTCTCGAGCACACATCTAGCACTCCTCTCAGCACAGTGTTAAAAGAGCTATTTGTGGTCCAAGATTTACTAGCATAAACACATACAGATTATCACAAAACACTTTGTTTATTAATCACATGAATTATATCAAGCCATAGATCTATTAGTGATTAACCTTTCAAGATAGAATGTGTTTGTGTATGTACTCAATGTGTACAACTATGTGTTCTTACTCTCTCTCAACTACCACCAAGATTACACCTTCACTTTCACACACTTACTTACACGTCTACTAGAAAAAACAAAGACTTGCTTTTATATAGTTCAACATGACCAAGCAAGGTCAAACCTTCTAGAAACAATTACAACTTACACATAAACACTAATTTCAACAATGACCCTCATTTAATCTTGAATACAATTTCAGTCTAACAATCTCCCCCTTTGGATTCAAGATTAATTTTTTTTTGGCAATAATCTTCAGGTCTTCATATCTTCAGAATTAACTTCAACTTCAACTCTTTTCTGGCTTTGACATCTCAAAACTTTGACAATTCTTCAAACTTTGACTTCAATAAACTGAAAACTTTATCTCCTCTGAAAACTTTAAAACTTCAATCTGATCTTGAACTTTGATTATTCTCCCCCTTTTAATGATTTGTAAGAATCAAAATCATTAAAACATATCAAGATCAGATCTGTCATTGAAATAACTTCCCACCGTCTGATAAGCACACCCTTCATGAACTTTCATCTCCTCCTTATGATAATAGAGAATCTCCCCCAGATAGGAAAATTATTAATCTCTCCAATACATGATGTAATAAAATCTGTCATCTGATCTGAAAGAGCCGTTGAACCATGAATGTATTCATCTAAATCTTTTCAAATTCAAACGAAATAAGAGTTGTAACCCTGAATCAACATATGAAACAGTTAGAAATGTCTGTCAGTAACACGAATTTACTGTGTACAACAAATGTACAATATAAGGAGCTTGTTTGATGTTGACTCCCCAGGACTTCCATTCAATCATTGAAAAACACAAGGTAATTCTATGAAGGTTCTAACAGAAAAACAAATTCTCTGTGTGCTCGTGCTTGTGTTTTGAAAGAATTAGCACAATGATTGTATTTCATAAGGCTCAAAATATGTAAATCACTAAGACAACAATGATTGTACATAGACTCAACGTGCATGAGAAAGGGTCGAAGGTGGGGCAACTTTCCTTCTTTTTCAATATCAGTATCTTCCAAGTGAAGATCCGATAGATTATGCGTTGCTTCCCAGAAAATGTGAAACATTCTCTTTTTAAGAAAAGAATGAGTAGCTGGTGGGGTTGTATGCAAGAGATGGCATGGGCTATTTGCCTATTTCAATGATGGTCACGAAAGAATTGTGAACCAATCAGTAATGTAGCTAACCGGCTCAGAAAGATGTTTGGTGCAGAGTTCTGATATTCTTTTAACTCTGTTCTCACACCCTCTTTCTTTTAAACATTTAAGCTCACAACTAACCAATCTTTCATTTCCATTTTACCTCAGCTCACTCCCACACTCAAATCTTTTAAACCCCTCTCCCCTCAATCACTCAAAGGATTTCTTCCGGGGTAGGAAACACTGGTTATCGTGAATCCATGGAAGATCTATTAAGCACTCACACTGAATCCCATGTTCCTAAAAGTACATGTTGTTCAATGATTTTCTTGACATGTAAAGCACAAGAAATCATATGTGAGTGTATATATGCTCATCAAAGATCAGAAATGAAATTTGAGCATTTTAAACATATAAGATATCTCAAAACTTTATATGAATGAATAATCAAGAAAGAATAGAAATGTTTTGAGAATCTGACAATGATTAAGATCAGATCAAATTATCATGAAGAAAAATATTTGGGAATTCAAAGGTGTATGTTGTTTATATGAACAATATATAAACATATTATCAATGAAAGCACATTAAAAATGAAATGACGTTTGATTCAAACAACTGTGAATACCAAACGGGAGTATTACCATAGAAAGATATATCATTTGATACATGGTAATAACATAATCAATTTGAAAATACTGAACCAGTGTGTGTATGAATACTTGACAAAGTATATAGAAAAGAAAATACACAAGTATTATTCTTTAAGGAACACACGGCCAGATAAACAATAAAATTCACAAGTATCCAAAAATCATTTAAAAGTCACACTTCTCAAATCAAAAAAACATTTTAAGATCATGAAGTGGTTTGAACATATTAAAAACATTTTTCACAAGTGAAAGTTGTTCTTCTTTCACAAGTGTTAGAGTATAAGGATTTGAATGTTATACCTGTGGAATAGAATCCTTAACTCCCCCTGAAATGAATATAGCAATTAAAATATCCTTGAATAGATATCCTCCCTCTTGATATCTGTAACACATCAATCTTTTAGAAATATTATAATAAAAAATATAGCAATATAAGATCTAAACTCCCTTTCAAACGAAAAACTTCCTGAAAAGATGTACTCAGGAAAGCATCCTTCAGAAGAAAACATTTGAATACGGGTTTTGAACTGAATTGTCCAAAAGCCATTGTCACATAAAATATCTTGCAAGAAAAAGATTTTGGTAATCATTATACAAATGATTCCGCTTTAGTCAGACAACATATGATGAAATATCCAAAATGTTCAAATAAAGTTCAAAGTTAGAAAAATCCCCCTAGAATCATGAAGTGGCATTTAACATACCAAGTTTGCTAACTAAAAAGTTAAACCTCTTTTCATCCAATGGCTTGGTGAAAAGGTCAGCCAACTGGTAGTCTGTAGTTACAAAGTGCATCTCAATATCGCCCTTCTCGACATGATCCTTTATAAAATGATAACTCACGTCGATGTGTGTTTGTCTTGGAATGCTGCACTGGATTAGCAGTAATTACAATCGCACTCTTAGAATCACAGTAAATAGGGACTTGTTGATAAGTATAACCGAAATCTTTTAACTGTGTTCGCATCCAGAGAACTTGTGAACAGCAGCTTGCGGCAGCTACATATTCAGCCTCAGCGGTGGATGTAGAAACACAATTTTGTTTCTTAGATGTCCAACTAACCAACTTATCACCTATGAACTGACAAGAACCAGAGGTGCTCTTTCTATCCAGTTTGCATCTTGCATGATCAACATCAGTATAGGCAGTTAAATCAAAAGACGAACCCTTAGGATACCAAAGGCCTAACTCAATAGAACCTTTAAGATACCTAAGAATACGTTTTACAGCGACCAGGTGTGATTCCTTCGGATTAGCTTGATATCTCGCACAGAAACATGTAGAAAACATAAAATCCGGTCTACTCACAGTTAAGTACAACAGTGAACCAATCATGCTACGATACACTTTTTGATCTACTGATTTGCCAGAAAGATCTGCATCTAAAAGTGTGCCCGTTGCCATCGGTGTTTTCATCACTGAACTTTCACTCATGTTAAATTTCTTTAAAATATCTCGAATATATTTTGACTGATTAATGAAAATGATTTCGGGTAACTGTTTCACTTGAAGACTAAGGAAAAAATTTAGTTTGCCCATCATTGACATTTCAAAACGAGATTCTTTGATTCTTGAAAAGTTTTTACAAAACTTTGGATTTGTAGAACCGAAAATTATGTCATCTACATAAATCTGGATTAGAATCATATCATCACCTTGTTTTTTCAGAAAGAGAGTAGTATCAATTGTACTTTTCTTGAATCCTGAAGCAAGTAGAAATTGAGTTAGTGTTTCGTACCAAGCTCTTGGTGCCTGTTTGAGTCCATACAGAGCTTTGTCTAAGACATAGACATGATCAGGGTTCTTTGGATCAATGAATCCTTCTGGTTGAGCAACATATACTTCTTCATGCAATATCCCATTTAAAAATGCAGATTTTACGTCCATTTGGAAGATAGTAAAACTTTTATGCGCTGCATAAGATAAAAAGATTCGAATTGCTTCCAGTTGTGCCACAGGAGCAAACGTTTCTTCATAATCAATCCCTTCCTGTTGAGAATAACCCTTTGCAACAAGGCGATCTTTGTTTCAAATTACAACTCCAGATTCATCTCTCTTATTTCTGAAAACCCACTTTGTTCCAATAACAGATTTTCCTTCTGGAAGTGGTATAAGTCGCCAAACTTTGTTCCTCTCAAATTGCAGAAGTTCATCTTGCATCGCCAATATCCAATCTGGATCGCACAAGGCTTCTGAAGCTTTCTTCGGCTCGAGAGAACTTAAAAAACTTGAATATAGACAAAAATTAGCTGATGCTGCACGCGTTTGTACACAGACTGTGCATTACCAATAATATTATGAAGTGGGTAAGCTCGTGTCCATTTCATTGTACATGGAATTAGATGAATGTCAGCTTGAGTATTATCTTCCTCATATTCATCATATACGACAGGTAAGTTTTGATCAACCCCAAATGTGCTCGGGACATTTTGTACAGCCTCTTTTGAAGTAAAAAATTCCGGAGCAATAGAAGAATCACTCGGAACTTCTGTTGCAAAATTTGGATCTGCATTCACAGAATCAACATTAGTACCTTCAGAATTGATACGTGTAGATGTACATGATGTGGTTGATATTGTAACATTTTCAGAAGGTCCTGAAATATTTTCTATTATAATTGGAACCTCTGAAGTTGATGCGGATATGCTTGATTTTTCAAAATCTGCACAGATATCCATAAAAGCATCAAAAAATAATAAGTCTAATTCAGCTGTAATTTTATTTGAATTAGAAGACTTATTCTGTTTGACTTCGGGTTATATTCCATCTTAAATATAAACTTTCTGTTTAAGCTTGAGTTCTGAACTGTTGTGATCAGAAGTCAACGTTGATGATTCGTCGAATGACACATTAATGCTCTCTATGATCGTCTTGGTTCGTCTATTGTAGATTCGATAGGCTTTAGACGTTAACGAATAACCAATGAAATAGCCTTCGTTATCCTTCTTGTCAAGTTTACCAAGATTATCTCGATCATTGAGAATATAACACCTACAACCAAAAGTGCGAAAAAATTTAATATTCGGTTTTCGACAATTAATAAGTTCATACGCTGTCTTTTTATGTCTTTTGATAACAATCGTGCGGTTTTGTGTGAAGCACGCAGTGGCGACGGCTTCAGCCCACAGAAACATTGGCAATTCGGAATAGGCTAACATTGTCCTTGCAGCTTCCACCAGTGTTCGATTCTTCCTTTCAACTACGCCGTTTTGTTGAGGAGTATAAGCAACAGAAAAATTGTGAGAGATCCCAACAGATATGAGATAACTCTGAAGCTTTTCATTTTTGAATTCCGTGCCATTGTCACTTCTCAAAGATATAAACGGCAATTGTAGTCGAACCTGGATTTTCTTTATGAACTTAATGATCAGCTTTGCTGCATGTGATTTGTTTCTTAAAAATTCCAGCCAAGTATAGCTGGAGTACTCATCTATCATGACCAAAACATATTTCTTACCATTGATAGACTGAGTTCTCATCGGGCCGCAAAGGTCCGTATGTATCAATTCAAGAGGTGTTGAGGATGATAATTCTGTCTTTGCTTTATGAGATGTTCGCTTCATCTTTCCAATTTCACATGCGGGACAAAGAGAAATCTTCTCAAACCTTAGTTCTGGTAGACCTTTGACAATACCTTGTCTCGCTAGCTGATTAATCGCATCAAAGTTTTGATGAGACAGACGACGATGCCATATCCAACTTTCAGCTCGTGAAGCTTTTACAATCAGACAAACAGGTCTTGATGCAGAAAGTGTTGGAAAATTCACAGAATAAAGATTTGCATTTCGCTTAGCTTTAATATAACAACATTTATCAGTAAACCGAACTTGAAATTGACTATCATAGAATTGACTTGTACTGAAAAGATTATGATCAAGTCCTTCTACGTATAGTACTCTTTTGATCGTCACGATGCCATTTGTTAACGATCCGTGTCCTCGAATGTATCCAGTAACCTCAGAATTTGCATAGCTTACAGTACCGGCAGGTTCCTCAACATAATTATGAAGTAGATGCTTAAATCCTGTCATATGGCGCGAGCATCCTGAATCTATATACCATGTATTTGAGGCCTGCAAAAAGAACAAATTACTTCTGCTTAGGTACACATATCCATATGGGTCCTTTCTTGCTAGCTTTTTGCAATTCATTAACATCATTTACCTTAGCCTTAATTCTCCACTCATAGTGAGGCTTAGGTACCCATTTCCACATCATTTTAACATTAAGCTCATGAAATGTTTTCTTTTTTGAAAAATGATCAAACTTAGCATGAAAAATTTTAGCCTGATGTGTTAAGGATTTTGAAACTGATTTGACATGAGATGTTTTTCTGACAACTTTAGACTTAGGATAAATGGAAGGAATGATAAATGCATTATCATGACAGTGTTTGCAGATAAAATTCTTACGTGCAAATGTTAAAAGTGTAGATTTATCCAAGGAAGTACAATCATTCATACAACTTTGACATTTGGAAACGTTTGAATTTTTATACATCAAACTACCACTATCACTGATATTACATTTATTTTTAGCAACTTTATTGTCCTTCACATTCTTCATACTTTCTCCTTTACCATTATGCCTTTTTACATTGAAACAGGAAACATAATCTTGTTAGTTTTCTTTGAAGAAGATGATTTTGGCTTTGAATTACAAGAAGTTTCTCCTTTTTCAAAAATACTCGGAGGATATTCAGGAGTAGTAGTATAAACAACTGAAGTTTTAGAATTGATAGTCTCAAACTCTGGATTAGAATGAATATTCCAGTTTGGAGATTCAAACATCTTTTTATCTTTTAGATTTTGCTTAAACAAATCATCTTTCAAAACATTTATCTCTCTAGAGAGTTCTTTGTTTTCTTCAAAAGACTTGTCAAGTTTGAATTTGAGATCAACGTTCTCATCTTCTAACTCTTCAATTGTCTTTTGAAGATTTATGATTTGTTTTTCAAAATTAGATGCTTGATTTACTTCAGAGTATGATTCCATCTTTTCTATAATAGGAACATGATCTGGATCATTCATCATTTCTGTAAAAATCTCCTCAGTCATGATTTTTGAAAAATCAGAATTAAGGTTTTGATTCACGATATTTTCATCTTTTGACTCTTTTGAGGAATTAGAAGTGAATGAATTAGATAAAGAAATTTGATTCTCAAAATTAGTTTCTAAATCGGATTCATCATACTGACACTGAGATTCAGTACTATTTCCTTAAATCTTGGCTGACTCTGTTGGTAAACAAGGAAAAAATAATGACGTAAATTCACTAAATTCTATCCTTTTTGTTTTGTAACTTTCATTCAAATATTTATAAACAAAACCAACAGACTTTAAACTTGAAATTGAATCAGCACAAGATGAAGTGTCATCATCATTCACAACTTTACCTTTTACAAAAGTATCATGAATATCGGGTTTTGTAGGAGTAGAGCCCATTTTATCAAAATTATACAAATTTTCTGGTGCTCTTTTCAAAACATTATTTGGTTCAAAACCTAAACCTTTTTTAACATTATAAAATTTGACATCTTGGAGTTTGTTTGTTAAAAGATTTAATGTTTGCTCAGTCTGTCCTCTTTTCAGATTTAAATCCTCCAGTTGCTTAATTTTACAATATGTCTCGTTTCTTTCTTGAAAACACGCTTCAAATTTTAGTTGAAAATCACCTTTTTCAGCATTTAAGTTTACAAGATCTCTTTCAAGCTCAGATAATTTTGAATTTAAAACATCTTTGTCCTTTTTCAAACAATCTTTCTCAGACTCTTTTTCCTTAACAACATCTTTCAACATTGCATTTTCATCACGAAAATTCAACATTGTTTGTCTTTCATTACTAAGTTTGACTTTCAAAGATTTAAACTCATCTTTCATGAATTTAACTTGAGCCTTTAAGGATTGAATACGTACCTTGGAACCACAGTCGGAATGATCAGAAGATGATCCAATGTTCTCATCCACTTTGGCCATCATCAGAACTCTTGTAGAACCAATTTTCTTCTTCCGCCATTGGTTGAGCTCTTTCTTTGTAGAACCTCCTAATCTCCTCTGATATGATGTCCTCTAGGAGTGTAGGTACAGGTAGTGTGTGTGTCCCTGAATCTAGTTTTTCAACAAGATTAATCAAACAAGATACAAATACGAATCAATTACTTGTTTGATTTTACTTTCAATCTCAAGATTACACTTTCTCTCTCTACAATCTCTCTCTAACGAACTATCTTTCTCTCTGATATTTGTCTCTCTAAAATACAACTGAATAATGCTTCAATTAAGTTCTCTCCTAAATACAAAGAAAAGAAAAACTATTTATACCTATAACTAATTACAACAAGGAAACAAACAAATACAATACTTTGACTTTTACTACAAAAGACTTTGACTTTGATGAAATTTGACTTTCTCAGCTTTGACTTCTTGAACTTTGACCTTCAGTCTTCTTGATCTTGTATCCAACAGATTTATGCTCTAACAATCTCCCCCTTTGGATTCAAGATCATTGTTGAAAGATCTAGCAATTCAGTCTTCACTTTAAGCTCTGTCAAAACAATCTCCGATTTTTTTTTGACGATCTTCTTTCCAAAACTGTCTTCAAACGAGTAACAATCTCCTCAAAACTTTCACAGAAAACTTTCAGTCTTTGGAAAGAAATTGTCTTCAGAATCAGCTCAAATTGCTTTAGCAAATAATCTTTAAAGAAAATTTCCTCAAATCTTCAGAAATTCTTTGATGTTCTTTAAATCTTTCCTTTGAACTTTCTGACTTGAACATTTCAGAAAATCAACTCACAAATCTTTATCAGATCTTGATATCATCTCCCACAAACTTCAAAACTTTAATATTTCTTGATACCATCTCCCCCTTTTTGATGATTTGAGCATCAATATCATCAAAACTTTCTCCCATAAATGTCTTTGACCAATCTGATATGTCAAACTGAGCCTCTGATTCTATGATCCATAACCAAGTATTCATCTAGATCTTTGCAAATCCAGAAAAAATAAGAATAGGTAACTCCTGAATCAACAGATGAATCAGTTAAAATGCTTGTCAGTAACACAAAGTCACTGTGTGTAACAAATACACAATATAAAGGATCTTTTGTGATGTTCACTCCCCCAGGGCTTCCATCCAATCATCGAAATACCACAAAGGCAATTTCTATGAATGTTATGACAAAGAAACAAATTATTTGTGTGCTCGTGCATGTGTAGAAAGAATTAAGCACAAATAATTGCTTTTTAATAAGGTTGAACATTGTGTAAACCACTGAGACAACAATAGATAAACACAGACTCTAAGTGCATGATTGAAATGCGAAGGTGGGGCAGACTTCCTTCTTTTTCAATATCCAGATTTTCCAAATGAAAATCAGATAGATTATGTGCTGCGTTCCCTTTAAAATGTGAAACATTTTCTTTTTGAGAAGAAAATGAGTAGCTTGTGGGATTTATTCAAGAGTTGGCATGGGCTAGTTGCCTGTTTCAATAACGTTCACGAAGAAATGTGAAACATTAGTAATGTGGCTGCCCGGCTCAGAAAGTAGTTGGTGCAGAGTTTGATATTCTTTTACTCTGATCTCACACCCTCTTTCTTTTAATCATTAAGCTCACTACTAACCAATCTCTCATTTCCATTTTACCTCGTCACACCCACACTCATTTCTTTTGACTCCTCACACTCAATCACTAAGAGATTAACTTCTTGGGTAGAAATCACTGGTTAACGTGATTTCATAGAAGTTCAGTTAATTCCTAGCACAAAGAACCCATATAATCCTAATAAGCATGTGTTGCTCAAGATGGTTTAACTATATCAGTTAAAGCACAATAATACAAATGTCAGATGAATATATGCTCATAAAATATAATCATGAAGGTATGAGCATTAAAAAGCATTGAAGATATTTCAAACAAGTTAATTGAATGAATGAACATGAATGCAAGAGACTTGTTTGAAAATCTAACATTGTATGAAAATGATCAGAAATGAATGATATAACAATCAAGGCTTTATGGTCAAGAATAATTGATATTTGTCTATACGAAACAAAATATAGACATTTTTGAAATGATCGTTTCGAAATGAAATATCGCTCAAAATTCATTGAATACAAGCGGAGTGTCTTACCATCGAAGAAAAATTGTTTCAATTTTGAAACATGTTAAGAACATATTGAACAAAGATTCAAACCAGTGTGTATGAATACTTGAAAGTATATAGAAAAGACAATACACAAGTATTTATCTTTGGATACACACAGTTTATTTATCAATTAAGCACAAAAATAAAATGAAAACATTTAGAATCACACTTCCAATTCATGAAATCTTTTTAAAGAATCGGGAAGTGGTTTGAACATTTAAAAATATGTTTTCTATACCTGAAAGTTGTCCTTCTTTTAGATATATTTGAGATTAAGATAAGAAATTTACCTTTTCGCGTAATCTTAATTCTCAGAAAGTCAAGCTGTAGTCATTTAGATATGATCTTGTCAGCTTCTCTCATCCTGCAAGTCTCAAAGTCTAGTCAAAAATTTATTCACAAAATTTATTCTAAAAGAAAATGACATAAAGCAATAAAACGATTAATGTACGAGTTCTGATTTGAAGTAATCAGAAATAATAGTCTTACTCCTTTTGACTTATAGGCTCCCCCTAAAATCATGCATCACAAAAATTTTGTCAGTTAAAATGTATAATGCAGAAATTAGTTTTGCTCCCCCTTAAAATGATGTAGATCATCTAAAATCTTGTCTTACTCCCCCTGAGATCATGAGCAAACAATTAAAGTGTAGATATCCTTCAGACATAAAGATAAAGAAAATGATGAAAAATAACAATACGTAACTTTATGAGGTAATGACCGATTATGTCTTAAGATTTAACATACCAAGCTTAGAGACAAGAAAATTAAATCTCTTTTCATCTAAGGGTTTGGTAAATAAATCTGCATGTTGATAATCTGTTTTTACAAAATAAAGTTCAATTGTTCATTTTTCAACATTATCTTTAATAAAATGATACCTTACATCAATGTGTTTGGTTTTCGTATGCTGGACAGGATTAGCAGATATGGCAATCGCACTCTTTGAGTCACAGTAGATTGGAATTTTGTCATACTTGAATCCATAGTCTCGTATTTGTGTTCGCATCCACAAAACTTGAGAGCAGCAACTTGTAGCACCTACGTATTCTGCTTCAGCAGTCGATGTGGAAATGCATAATTGTTTCTTTGATGCCCAGCTAACGAGCTTGTCTCCAAGAAGTTGAACGTGACCAGAAGTACTCTTTCTGTCCAACATGCAACCTGCATGATCTGCATCTGAATATGCAGTCAGTTGAAACCCAGTATCCTTAGGATACCACAGACCAAGGTCTGCAGTCCCCTTCAGATATCTAAAAATCCGTTTGACAGCAGCCAAATGGGATTCTTTGGGAGCAGCTTGATATCTAGAACATAAACATGTTGAAAACATAATATCTGGTCTAGTGGATGTAAGATACATTAACGAACCTATCATACCTCTATAAGTCCTAACATCAACACTTTTACCCGAAGGATCAGTGCTAATTTTAGTACCTGGTGCCATAGGAGTTCCAATTGGTTTACAATTTTCCATTTTGTACTTCCGAAGTATGTCCAAAATGTACTTAGATTGGTTAATGAAAATCCCCGTAGAAAACTGTTTTACTTGTAATCCGAGAAAGAAATTCATCTCTCCCATCATACTCATTTGAAAACGTGACACCATGAGGTTAGAAAAGTTTTTGCAATATTTTGGATTAGTAGAACCAAATATTATATCATCAACATAAATCTGAATAAGATTAATATCAGCTTTTTCCTTCTTTATGAATAAAGTGGTATCAACCTTACCTTTGGAGAAACCAGACTTGACCAAGAATTTGGATAAAACATCATACCATGCTCGAGGGGCTTGTTTTAATCCATAAAGGGCTTTGTCCAATATGTAAACATGATCTGGTTTATCTGGATTGACGAACCCTTCTGGTTGAGACACGTACACCTCCTCTTTAAGAATGTCGTTCAGAAAAGCTGTTTTCACATCCATCTGAAAGACTGTGAAGTTTTTATGAGCTGCGTAGGCAAGAAACATTCTGATTGCCTCGATACGCGCTACTAGAGAATACGTCTCATCATAATCTATGCCTTCCTCTTGCCGGTAACCATTGGCAACAAGTCTAGCTTTGTTTCTTATGACGATACCATCTTCATCCTTTTTGTTCTTGAATACCTATTTAGTTCCTATCACGATCTTTCCTTCTGGCTTAGGAACTAATCTCCAAACCTTTTGGGACTTCAAACTGATTGATCTCTTCTTGCATTGCAGATACCCAGTTCGAATCAGCAAGAGCCTCAGATACTCGTGTTGGCTCAATCTTGTTGAGGAAGGAATCATGCATACACTGATTAAGAGTCGCTGACCTTGTTTGGATAGGCTTGTCAAGATCTCCAATTACTTGATGTAATAGATGGTCTTTGGTCCAGCGATGCTCATGAGGAAGTGGAGTAGATGAAATTTGAATATGATCATCATCTAGCCACTTTCAGATTCATCAGCTTGAATAACAAGAGGGGGTTTTGCAGTTCAAGACTCAGGTGCAGAAGTATCAGTTGGAACAGAAGATTCTGACTGTTGAGTAGACAATATATCACAACCAACTGAAACAGTTACTTCTGGCTCAGCATTTGCTTGTGCATCTTCAACTGTAGGAGTAACAATAGGAATATGAGTTTCTATCTGAACTGGGGATGCTTGTTCAGTAATAACTTCTGAAGTGACTGGATGATGACAGCTTGTATCTTTAGACCTGTCAGTCACAGCAGATTTAGGTATATTAGACCCAAGAAACTCATCATAAAAGAATTCAAATAACAAATCTAAATCAGTTAAATGAGAAGTAGATGTAGATGCGTTATCCGAATTTGTCGCTGTAGAAGCAGGTTCTGGACTGATCTGCCCAGAAGCTAATACTCCTGTGATAACGGGTTCTGAACTGATTTGATCAGAAGCCATATCTTCATCAAATGTGGCATTAACGCTCTCAACAACTGATTTTGACTTCTTCAGATAAACACGATATGCTGCAGATGTTGAAGATTAACCGATATATATGCCTTCGTCCGCCTTAGCACTGAATTTATTCAGACTCGCTCTGTCATTAAGCACAAAACATTTACACCCAAATACGTGAAAATATTTGATAGTTGGTGTTTTGTTGTTGATCAACTCATATGGAGACTTTTGAAACCGGCGGTGTATCATGGAACGATTTTGAGTATGGCATGCAGTCGACACAACTTCTGCCCACAAGAATAGAGGTAAGTCTGATTGGCTAAGCATAGTCCGAGCGGCCTCGACTAGCGTTCGATTTCGCCTTTCGACTACTCCATTTTGTTCAGGCGTTCTAGAAGCAGAATACTGATGTGAAATCCCAACTGATTCTAGATATTCATCAACAATCTTGTTCTTGAATTCTGTGCCATTATCAGTACGAAGAAACTTGACTGGTCGCTGCATTTTCACCTGGGTCGTCTTTAAGAAAGTAATGAGAACTTCCGGTGTCTCATCTTTTGACGAAGAAATTTGACCCACGTGTATCTTTAATAATCATCCACAATAACCAGCACGTATTTCTTTCCTCCCAAACTCTGAGTTCTCATTGGACCACATAAATCCATGTGTAACAGTTCTAACGGAGAACTAGTGCTTGGTTCAGGCTTCGGTTATGTGCGGCTCTCTTCATCTTACCCTTCTCACATGCAGTACATAAGTGTTCTCGTTCATATTTCAGCTCAGGAAGACCTTTGACCAACTTCCCACGAACCAGCTTGTTAATGTAACGAAAGTTTAGATGAGATAGACGTCTGTGCCAGAGCCAACTTTGTTGCGTTGAAGCTTTTAACAATAATCATACTTGACTGTCAATCTGAACTTTTGAAAGATTGATGGTGTAGAGGTTTGTCTTCCGATTTCCAGATAAGAGTTCTGTTCCATATTCAGTGCGAACTGAGCAACTCTTAGACTTGAAGTTGACCTCTAACCCTTTATCGCAGAATTGACCTATGTTGAATAAGTCGTGCCCCAAGCCTTCAACATAACTCACCTTACTTATCGTTATGTTGTCTTGAATGACGTCACCATATCCTAAGATTGGTGAAAGCTGATCGTTTCCAAATCTGACATTTCCACTGAATTTCTCTGTATTGTTAGACAATAAAGCTTTTTGCCTAGTCATATGCTTGGAACATCCACTATCCAACTACCACATATGTCGGGTCTGCAAGAGAAATCAGGCAACAACAGATTTAGGTACCCATTTAAAAACGGGTCCTAACAGTTTAGCACAAGATTTTGGTATCCATTTAAATATGGATCCTCCTTTTCTTTGAAAAACATTTGATCTCGAAGAATTAACATGATAAGATCCATACCAATCAGAAGAATTATGAGAATAAGCAAAATCATTTCTCTGATAAGGATAAGATGTAGTAGTAATAGGAGACAATTGAATCAATTGCTTTATTGAATATCTCTTGTAAGAAGTTACAAGGTTTTGATTATTAGAAGCAATTTGATCAATCACATCAGTATCACTACTCACTGATCTATTACAAGTATTATCAGAAACTGATTCCACTATCTCATCCTCCTTCCGTTTTGGTCTCCATTCGGATTGAGCTTTCAACTTTTTCTTCCTTAAATCTGAAACATAAGATATAGACTTATTAGGAAAAGCAGATTTCCGAGACTGAATATTCTTTCGTGTACCAGTGTATTTCTGTTTCTGTAATCGCTGTTTCTTATGTTTCTTATCATTAGCATAGTAATCAGCAGTTACAGAAACTGATTCACCAACCTTAGTTGATGATTCAACAATATTTACACCAAACATATCAAATTCTTCCATGCACCCATCATCAGAATTTAAAAAATCATTTGCGGACTCAAATAAGTCAACAAAATTATCAGATGAAGATTTAGATACCTTAGAAACTGTAAAACACTTTGTAGATTTATTTTGAAAAACAATGTTCTTTATAACTGTAGAAAATACATTTTGTTGTATATCAACCAAAAGTTTTTCATCAGATAAAACATTTTCAAGCTCGACTATTTTGCTTTCAAGAATAGATGTAGGAACATAAACCTTTGCAATCGCAGGTTTTGCCTTCATCTCAGAAGCGGAATAACTAACAAAATAGTCAGTTGAAAGAACTTTTGGTGTTTTTGAAAAATAACTATCATTTAACTTTTCATAGTTAAACGGTAGTTGCATTTTCTTTTTATTCTTTCTATTTTCAGTTTCTTGGTCCTCAACTTCTTCCGACAATTTGGTAACAAATTTGGGTTTTAAATGAGTATGTTTATCAGCACAAGCAAGAAAATCATAGTTATAAAGTGCCGGCTGTTTTCTGATAGCTTTCTTAAGATAATGGGGGTTTTCAAAACCAAGTCCCCATTTCTCTTTCACATCAGCCTCTTCATTAGGTGCATTGAGAAAAATGGTTTGATCTGTTTGACCTCTCGCATAAAGTTTTGCTTCCAGACCATTTACCTTCTTATTCAAATTCTTATTTTCAACCTGCAATTTATAAACAATTAGTGCAGATTCATTTTTCTCAAACTCATATTTAGACACTTTACCTTCAAACTCAGAAATCCTCTTTTCAAAACAATCTACTTTAGATTTAGAATCAAAATCAGACTTGCGTAAAGAATCAATCAGATCTTTGTTTGAAATAACAGACGTATTAAGCTCAAAGATCTTCTTATTCTTTTTAGCAACTTTTTCTTTTTCCTTATTCAGATTATTTTGTAAATTTTGTAGCTCAACCACCATGGTTTCCATTTTGGTAATAAAATCTTTTTCAGATAATTTTAATACCTCATTAACTGCCTCATCATCTGACTCGTCATCCTTTACTTCTTTGCCCATGAGACAGATATGAGTTGTTTCTTCTTTCACTTCTTCTTCTCCTTCTGAATAATCCAGCCAAAACTCATCTTCAGCCATTATAGCGACACCCGCTTCTTGCTGTCTTGCCAAAAGCAACTTGTTCTGATAGTACTGAGAGTTGCGAACTTTCGGCTTTCGACAATCTTTTGCAAAATGACCCATCTTGCCGCAATTGTAGCATTTGATGGAATCTGTTACTGGCTTCTCGGCAACTGTGTAGTCATTCACGAACTTCTTCTTCTCATCCGGTTTCTTCTCCACATATCTATCCTCTTCATACCTTTTTCCTTCCACTTTCTATCGATGCTTGTGGTTCTTTGAACTAGATGAAGAATACCTTTGAGAATTTGATCCCGGCTTCTTGTAAAATTTCTTCTGGAATGCATGGGTCAGCAATATCATGGCTTGTTTCAGAGTTTCGCCATCATCACTATCTGTAACTGAATCTGACTCAGAACTGGTAAGAACTATCTTCTTTTTCTTCTCTTTCTTTTCTTTCTTCTTCTCTCCAGCTATTAAGGCAATAGGATCAGGAACTTGTGCTGCCTTCTTCTTCTCAGCTCTTTTCTCTTCAACCTCTTCCTCATTCTGCCTCAAGGTCTCAAATACCTCATGTAGTGGTATTTCATTCAAATCCTTCATCTGTTTCATCCTTCTTGTATGCTTTTTCCATTCCGGACGTAGGATACTCAGAAATTTGACATTGTTTTCCAACTGCTTCTTTTTGACTTTATTCTTTGTCAGCTCATTCAGAAGCAATACAAACCTCTCATATGTATCTTCCAGACTCTCATTCTCCTTAGCTTTGAATTCCTCATAACTATTGATGCAGTTTGCCATTTTCATCTGATTTCCAACCTTGGATCCCATCATCATCTTTTGCAATTGATCCCACATCTTCTTAGCATTTGCTTTATAACTATCAATCTTGATGTAGATCTCATTCAGAATGCTTTGAAGAATTAATGA
Source organism: Arctium minus (assembly GCA_954870635.1). NCBI lineage: Eukaryota > Viridiplantae > Streptophyta > Magnoliopsida > Asterales > Asteraceae > Arctium > Arctium minus. Next base: position 111,232,079 of record OX941080.1, on the reverse strand, counting down.
TCTCGCTTGTTTATCTGCTTTGTATCAACTTTTCTGTTCTTCAGAATATTGAGAAATATCCACTGTCACTGTTTTCATCTTTTGCTCTTTTTCCTCAGTCCCATCTTCACTATCAGAAGAATCAACATCAGGTACTTGAACTGTTATTGGAGCCATTGGACCTTCGGTGATAGACAGAAGAATATTCTCTCCATTTGAATGTCGATCTATGAAATCCAAGAATCTATCCTTCCAATGTTCATACTCGCCTTTGAATAGAACTGGAGGCTTAACATCAGTACCAATCGAAAGTGCATCTTTGGATGTCATCTTGTTTAAACCTGTTTGAAAAATAGATGCAATAAGAAACTAGAAACTGATCGTTAGTCCAAATGAAACAATCAAGAAAATACAGAAAACTTGAAATATAAAATCAGAAATATGTCCCCCTTCGCAGACTTTCGGTTCATGTGGGAAACGCAAACCACCACTTTGCGGTTCAAGAAGGAAACGCAAACCACTACTTTGCGGTTCAAGAAGGAAACACAAACCACTACTTTGCGATTCAAGATATACTTCTTCTTTGCGTTTGACAACTTTGCGTTTATCACTTTGCGTTTGTCATGAACTTTGCGTGTCAACGGTACATAAAAGATAAACATTGCGTTTCACATTACAAACGCAAACCCAACTTTGCGTTTGTAGTTACACCTGCAAAACTCGCTTCTCGGTTGTTGATGAAAAACGCAAATATCACTTTGCGTGTCTTGTTGAATACACCCGCAAACTTTGATTGACCCGCAAACCTCTGAAGAACTTACTCAAAACTTGATGAATGACCCGCAAACCTGTTTGAATGAAACGCAAACTTGAAGAACACCCGTAAACCTCTAAAACCGAACAAAATCACACCAAAAACTCATTTAAACCTAGAAATACAACTCTATACTTATACAATTCACACGTCTAACCAATTCGAACACGAAACTAACACTGATTTTCGATCAAATACACAAAAATTGAAAAATTGATACAGATACAATGTCAAGAACTCGTGAACACAAAAACCACAAAAATTCGAAAATTCGAATTGATTACAGTGCAATTGATAAATCTTTCTATACAAACTCGATCGATTTCACTTTCCTAATAAAACATAATCGATTACAACTCCAAAAACTCACTAAAACTCAAAATCAAATCTGAACATCGAAGAACACAGATACGGACATTCTGACTTTTCTTGAAATTTCGATTTGGATCTACTCTGATACCAATTGTGTGTCCCTGAATCTAGTTTTTAAACAAGATTAATCAAACAAGATACAAATACGAATCAATTACCTGTTTGATTTTACTTTCGATCTCAAGATTACACTTCTCTCTCTACAATCTCTCTCTAACGAACTATCTTTCTCTCTGATATTTGTCTCTCTAAAATACAACTGAATAATGCTTCAATTAAGTTCTCTCCTAAATACAAAGAAAAGAAAAACTATTTATACCTATAACTAATTACAACAAGGAAACAAACAAATACAATACTTTGACTTTTATTACAAAAGACTTTGACTTTGATGAAATTTGACTTTCTCAGCTTTGACTTCTTGAACTTTGACCTTCAGTCTTCTTGATCTTGTATCCAACAGATTTATGCTCTAACATAGTGGATCATTGATTCCTCAGATATATAGGTACTTGTAGACAACTTCTTCCAGATCCTTCTTTGGATGAGGGATTGGAATGGGTTTCCCTATAACTTCTATGCCTTTGATAATCTCTACTAATCTGTCCTTTGAGGGATCTAGGATTGGTTGTGCCTTCAGAGGTTGTAGATCGAATGCCCAGTCTTCTTCCTCCGGTTTGGGCACCACAAAAGAGTGAAAAACACTCTTCATAAGCTTCTCAGAATTTGGTGGAGGCTTGGACTTGATCTTCAGAGCCTCTGTGGCTATAGCTTTGCCCTTGTCTTTAGTTGAAGGTATGGTCTTGGGCACCTCTACCAACGTTGGCTTTTGAGCTTGGACTTGAGGATTTTGGATTTTAGGAGTGGGATTCATCTCAGAGGCACTTGTGATGGAGCGTTTAGTAGTGCCCTCTGAGGTTCCCTTATATAAAGGCATAACTTGAAGAGGATATGCTTAGATTGGTGCAGAGATTATGGCCTTAGACTTATCCCCCTCATGATGTCTAGGACTACAACCATCGGGCCCCTGTTCATCATGCCTTGGCCTCTTCTTCTTAGCCTTGACCTGGCATGTAGCAGGTGCCTTTCTTTTCCTTCTTCTGCAAAGATTGGCCTCTGTGTGATGTTTTATCATCTTGATCGCATCATTGGCCGCCATTGAGGTTCGGTTGATCTCGTAGTCAGACTTAAATTTAAGAGTGGACATGGTCTTTTTCATTTCAGCTGCTACATATTTGCCTTCTTTGATCATATTTGCAGAAATTTTCTTTGAAGAAGATTTGCTGAAGCAAAGAGATCTGAATCTGAAGATAATTTCTTTCTAAAGTCTGAAAGAGGTTTCTACTACTTTGGGAAGATTGCTAAAGTTGTTGTTTTTCTGATTAAGAAGAAGGGGGGAGATTGTTAAAATTCTTGAAGAGCATAATTTCAGACGAAAGAGAAAAGACAGTTCTATGATGCTTAAAGTTAACTTTTGTTTATCCGAAAGGGGGAGATTAAATTTGTGAAAGAAATCTATAAAGGGGGAGATTTTATTGCATATCTTTTTTGAGATGATTTTGAATCCAAAAAGGAGATTGTTAGTGCACAAAATATGTTGGATACAAGATCATGAAGGCTGAAGTTCAAGTTGAAGATAAAAGTCAAAGAGTTCAAGTCAAAGCCTCATGCTAAAATTCAAAATCTTTGTAATAAAGTCAAAGTCAAAGTTAGTGTCTTTTAGTGTTTTTGTTGTTGTAAAAGTACTTAGTATAAATAGCTTTTTCTGTTAGTAGACTCGTATGACCAAGAGTTGAGCGTATTTTATAGAGAGATAAATATATGAGAGTTCTCTGTTGTACAAATTGATAATTGAAATAGAAATTGATTCTTGATAATAATAATTGTTGTCATCTTGATTTGCACTGATTGTGGGACACATAAGTTTCAATTTTTGTCAATTTTAGTCCGCGGACTTGAGGTTTGCAAATGGTACATTTTCTATCCTTATACCTTCATAAGTGTCTTTTTGTTAAACGGTCAATTAGTTTCATGTGCCGTCTTTTGAGCGAAAACTAAAATGTAATGTTTCAGAGCTTGGAAAAAACAGAGAATGAAAATCGGCAAATCATTAAAGAGTTACAAGAGGAAAAAGCTCAGCTTCAGTAACATCTGAATCAGTATACAAAGAAAAGAAAAGAGGTTGAAGGGTTGCTGAAAAAATTAAATCGGTGATTTGAAGAAAAAATCAATTTGAATCTCTAGCAACATATTGTTGATTTGAGCACAAATGCTGAAATAAAGAGAAGTGATTTTGATTCGAAATCAAATTATTGATCACATTAGAATAGAAAATTGTTGAAATGATAAAAAAATATATGAGTTTGAAAATGAAATTGACAAAAAGAAAGCAAAGTTTGAAAAGGAAAGAGATTTCTTTGCAAATGAAAGAAAAAGCTTTTTTACATAATTTTTCTGTTTTTTCAAAGAAGTCATTTCAGGACAAGAAAGTTATTGAGCTCAAATGTTTAAAACTTTCAAAACAAATTTCAGATTTTTAGAAAGTTTTGATTCTTGAAAGAGATAATTTTGCAAAAGAAAAGAGAGATACTGAAAATAAGAATGTTGTAATTTTTAACGAGGTATCAGATAAAACAAAACTACTGGAAAAAGATTTTGAGCATGAAAGACAGACTTTTGAGGCTGAAATTTTAGAACATACAAGAAAATTATCTGAATTAGCAACTGAGGTGATGAAATATCATAAATTTGATTTGATTTCTCAAGAAATAAATGTTTTGTCTGAAAAAGTTCAGAAATTAGAAGCAATAAATTTCAAAGTTGAACTATCTGAACAACTTAGTGCTGATACTATTGTTCAATCTCCTTATGATGATTCAACCGATTCTATTTATTCTTTCAAAACTGCTTCTAGTTCAACTCATAAACATGTTTCTTTGCAAAATTCTCTCAAATCAAATATATTTTAAAAAGATTAGATTAGTCCTTCTAATCTTTTCTATAATCACTCTGTTAATAGTTAAGATAATAATATTTTTAAAGCTGTGAAGATGGTCTGGAGGAGAAAATCAATTACAGATGTAAATGTTGGAAACAAATCTTATACATCTTCTCTAATTGATACAAAATCATTTGTTACCAAGACTGATTTACCTCGTCATGTTTAATCTACAGGTAAACTGATCAGTCTTAGCCAAAACAAGATATGTTGTTAAACTTGTGGGAAGAATGATTTTGGTAAACTGATCAGTCTTAGCCAAAACAAGATATGTTGTTAAACTTGTGGTAAGAATGATTTTGTTCCTCAAAGGTATGTTAACAACTAGTATGGTGCATACAGTATCCCCGATTCTCACTTTAAATCTAAGGAAATTAACCAACAAGGATCCATCAAAGCATGGATACCAAAATCTTTCTGATTTATTATGCACCAATATGATGTGTGAGCTTATCCAGAAGAATCATGTCACATGATTTTCATTCAAAGGTTATGCCATATTTGAGGGGGAGTACCATATTTTGAAAATCAAATGATTTTTTTAAGTGAATTTCAAAAGAACCGTGGTAGTATATTCTGAAAACTTACTAGTGTTTGTTTTTATCTGATGATATCAATTCGAAAATTTCCACATGTTATATTTCCTTGACAAAGTTATTTCCACGTCTCAAATATTCGTTGAATCTTTCGGTGGAAATACACTCCTTTGAATTCAAATTTGTTTTCAGTTAATGACATTTCATTTTAATGATTCAATTCTTAATAAGATTAATTGTAATTGTCCAATTCAAGCTTTGATATCAATTAAACAACAATTAAGATCAAGATTTTAGAGAGAGAATGTAGAGATAGAAAGTCATATGTCATTCAATCACAAGTAATGAGCGTATAATTCAAGGTGTTACAAAAAGGGTTCTCAAACCAAGCTATTTATACCAAGACTTTCTCTCACAAAATTACAAAGCAAACCTCACTACAAGGTTCTCTCAAAAGCAATAAAGTCAAACATAAAAGTCAGACACATTGATCTAAACAAATACAGTAACAATCTCCCCCTTTTAGATGAATTGTGAATAATTGGTCTGCCCCAACGTGATAGTCTTCCTTGATGAATCCCGAGCAATGACTCAAAATTTCTGATACCATGCCGAAAGTTGAATCGATCATAAAGGGCATCAACTATCCTTTCAATGTTGAGTCTAAGACGCTTTTCCATACCTTTCTCACCTTGCTTCATCTTTTCTTTGTTATCTTTAAGCTTCCTTTCCAACTACAACTTGATCATTCTTAAAGTTCCATCTGAAAACTTGGCGATTTCTGAAAGTCTGAAGAACCTTTTCTTGTTCTCAGAGTTCTTGTAAACCACACCAAGTTCAGGTTTGTCAAGCATGGTAAACAAACTGTAATCATCAATGTTCTCCAAGCTAAGATCAAGCTTTATCATGTTGACTTTTCTTTGGTTTGTCTCTATTCCAAGTTGAAAGTCATAGTAGTAAGTGAATTTAACTTGCCTTCTCATAAACCTTTTCACAACATCCAGTGCAACAAGAATGTTGTCCTTCCTTACAGTCATATTCCTGAAGAGATGATACAGATACTCGATGTCGTCCACATTCAGAAAACAAAAATCAGCTTCAGAGAAAACACTTTCTGTTAAGTCTCTTAGTTGCACATGGAATATCAGATACCAGATACGAACAAACTGAACAAGTCTCACAAGCTTTAACGAAACAACCCCAGATTTGTTTTTCACAATACTCTCCCGTTGTCTAACCCAATTCATCATTCTTGCATAATCTTCTTGATAATCTGGATGTTGGTCTGAGATACCCAAGATTTTAAATCTATTCATCTCTCTGATCCTGTGAACAAAAATATTCTTCATCTCTTCTTCAAGAAATGGTTGCCTAAGTCTATTCCTCAACAATCTGACTTGAGCATCAGTAAGAACAGGAGGTAAAAAGGGTTGATCAGAAGGACCGACTTGGGTTTCAACAGGGTTACAGGAAAGAAAGGTTCATTTTCAGTGTCGGTATTAAGGTTCGGTAAGTTTTCAAATTTGGGTGGTTCATCTTGGTTTGGGCTAGGGAATCATTGTGGGCTAGGTAAGTTTGTTTGGGTAGGTGAAATAGGTTGGCTAGAAAGGATTGATTGTGTTAAGGTTGGTTGGGTAGTTTGGCTAGTTTGGGTAAGTGTATCAGTTTGGGTAGGTTAGATGATTTTGATTTTTGTGCTTGATGTAGGTTGGTTTATTTGGCTAGGTAGGTTAGAAGGTTGGTTGGAAGGTTCAATGATAACCATTTATTTAAATGAAGGAATCTTAGGTTGATGTAGAGTGGTTTCTGGAAGATCTGTGTTCACAGGACTGAGTTGGATATCCTCTTGAGAGCACGCAAGGATGTCCAGAATGTTAGCTTCACCTTCTTCAAACAAATCTCTTTTTTATTCTTTAATTTTCCAAAACTTCTCATACTTTTCTCCAAAAGATTCTTCATCATCAGAAGAAAGGTCTATAGCATAAATCTCCTCAGTGAGCCTGATAATCTCTTCTTTAGTAACAACCACGGGATTTTCAACCAATGCATCTACTTCTTCATTAACATACAAAATCAGCTCCATTCTTTGACCTTCACCCAAATCCATCTGATCATCACCAACTAGATCAATCATTTCAGTATCTTCACCCCTTTCGGAACTACTAGTAGCACGTTCAGATTCTGAAGCAGTTCGTTGTCTCTTACTTATCCCCCCTTATGGTCATGATCTGAATCATGATCATGCCTTTTCTTCGAACCTGCTTGAGTCTTACAAGAATCCTGAACTGCTCTAGTCAATTCCTGAATATGCTGAACCATTTCTGTCTTGAATGCATTGAACTCTGTAATGGAAACAACTTCAGTTTGGGCTTGAGGTTGGTGAGTTCTGAGTAATCCAATCAAGTCAGCATCTGAATCCTCAACGGGTGCCTGAGACAATAATTTGGCAAAAAGTAGTGATTTCAACTCCTCCATCGAAAGATCAGCTTGTTGAACGGGTGGTGGTGGAGGTGGCTGAACAGGCTTTTCCACCGCTGGGCCTTTTCCCTTTAATAAACTCTTCACCTTTGCAATCTCCTCCTGAACGTTCCCCATTAAGCGCTCAGTGATACGGTTTTCAACAGCCTTTAAGGCGCCGTCGAGATGTTCCTTTGACACGAAGTCGGGTAAAGTAACATCGGGTCACTTAGACTTCCCGTTAACACAACTGTTAAGGATCCAATAGTATGGCCTGTGTTCATCGCTGGAATTTCGTTAACAATGACAGGACTTCCACCTAATCCTTGTAGTCCGGACTACGTTACTACTACAGGTGTTGCGACCGGGTCACTAAGACAACCGGTGGTAGCAGAAAGTATTGATTGTGTCCTGTTGATCCAAACTCTCTCAGTGATTTGATAACGACCCTCTTTTATACTTAGTGAAAATTACGTTATTATATGTATTAAGTGTTTCATCATCAGCGATCAGACTGAGTCTGTTCAGTTATCGCTGATGACCATTCTGTAAACATTTAATACATATGTGTTTCACTTTCAGCGATCGAACTGAGTCTGTTCAGTTATCACTGATAGTTTCCTATGTAACACAGTTAACGTAATCCCTGAAGACAAGTCTCGCGTCAACATAGTTCATAGCTGAATCGAAGACGAAGCCACTGAACAATAGATAAGTCTACTAGTGACCTGATGCGGATATCAGCGAAGACCAGACAAATCTACTTACGCGAAGAAGCCTGAGGAAAAGCTTCAGCGATAGCTGAACTTCTTTATCTCTGGAAGAAGAGATACTCAGCGATCAACGATCACAAAGCTTATGCCTCAAGTTTTCTTTTGTCTTACCTTGCACAACCAGTACGATGTGTCAGAACGGACAAGTCCCTGCCACAAATCGTACACCAACTCTGTCAACTACACTGTTCATAAAGTGGCCAAAAGCATGTCTCCAAAAGTGAGACTACCAAAGCCAATCTATGAATGCCACGTGTAAAGTACCATGCCATGCATTTAATGCATAGGGTATAAATAGGAAGCTCACTCCTTCATCTGAAGGTGTGCTCAATCCTTGAACTCCAAAATAGAAACCCTTGTTTTCTATCTCTCTAAAAATCCCCCATTCTCTGAATTTCTTGTGCAACCATCTTAGTGTTTCTTAAGTTTGTTTAGATTGAGTCTGTCTTAATCTTATTCCGCAACAAACTTGTAAATTGTATTTTGATTTATCAATAAACAATTTATTAAACTTTAATCTCTGTGTTTGTATTCAACCCCCCCCCCTTCTACAAACTTGTTAAGCACCTTCGGGACCAACAAGTGGTATCAGAGCAGTTTGTTTAATCTAATAAACAAGATCTTGCTGTATACTCTTCCTTGCTATTCTAAAATGGCACTAAACACAAACACAAACTACTATGATAATGGTTCACTTTCTAAACCTCCTCGATTTAGCAGAGATAACTTTTCTCTATGGAAAAATCGAATGATGCTATTTCTTGAAGGTGCGGATCCTACTATACCTGAATATATAGAAAACGGACCCTATGAACCTGTTAGAATTATAGCTGCGGTTCCCGCTACTGCCACCACTGAAGCTGTCCCTGAACGATATGTCGTTAAGGAAATAAGACAGTGGAGTGATGAAGATAAAAAGAAGGTAGGCATAGATGCAAGAGCAAAGACCATTATATCAATGGCTCTGCCTGATGAAGTTTTCCATTCCATCATGCATCTAAAAACTTCTAAAGAAATGTGGGAAACCATATGTGTTCAATATGAGGGCACCACTGAAATCCAAGAGACCCGAAAGATTAACTTGGTAAGACAGTATGAAAGTTTTATCGCTGGTAAGAATGAATCTCTTTCTGACATTCATCAGCGGTTTAACTGCCTGATCATTGACCTAAGAACTGTTGGAAGGACCTATTCTAATTCTGAGGTCCTAACAAAATTCTTGGAAAGTCTTCCTGAAAGCTGGGACAGTTATTCAATATGTCTTAAGCTGACAAAGGACTTACATACTCTCTCTCTAAGCACTCTGTATGGAATATTGCTCAACTATGAGCAATCTAATCTCCTGAAGAAGAATCTCGTAAAAGATTCTAAAGACTCCAAAAGCACTGCTGTTGCTTTAGTCTCATCAGAGATAATTCCATCTCAGCGATCTACTCTCACCATCACTGAGTTAGATTCTGAATCTGAGGATTTATCAGACCCTGATCTTTCAGAGTTTAATGAGTCCTTAGCACTCTTGACAAACTCTTTTAAGAGATTTGCAAGAAAGAGTAACTTCCGAAGAAGTAAACCTCTCTCTCTTACTGAAAAGCCAAAATCAACTCCAGTTGATAAGGCTACAGCCACTTGCTATAACTGCGAAAAAATTGGACATTTTGCTAGTGAGTGCAGGTCTAAAAAGGTCTTCAAACCTTCTACCTCAAGAAGATCCAGTGATGACAAATACCATAAGCTGAAAAACAAATATCAAAAGCTGAAAAGCTATCAGCAAAAAGGTAAAGGTCTCATCGCTGAAGAACATGACTGGGCTGAATCAGAAGAATCATCTTCTGATGAAGAAGAAGTCGCTAATCTTTGCCTCATGGCTGAGATTAAAGAAGAAGTAGAAGAACCATCTGAACCTTCTATGAGCTACATATCATCTCAGGTATCTATCTCTACAAATCCCTCTCTGCCTGAAGCTGAGAGAAGTCGCGCTGTTGATGTGCTGACGATTGACCTTTATAATGCTCTAAACGACAAAACTCAAGCTGAAAATAAAAATGTTTATTTAACACAAGAGCTAGAGAAATGTCATGAAAAGATCAGTGAACTAAATCTTTAAGAAGAAAAGCTAAAAGATCAAGTCATTATAAATGAAATCATCAGCATTGAACGCGAACAAGCCATCGCTGCTCTAAAAGCAGAAAAGGCTCATGTTGAAAAATGGTGCAAATCATCAACAAAGATCTCTGAGATAATAATTGCTCAAACTCCTGAAAGTGATAAAACTGGTGTTGGTTTTTGGACACCACAGGATGATCCTAAAGAAGAAAGTTCCTCGCTTAAGTTTGGAACTTTTGTCACATCTTTATTTGACACTTCTTATAATCAATTCTATCCCTGTTCTTCTTCTAATCCCATCCCTGAGGAGATATCTGCAAAATCTAAGTTTGCAGATAAAGGAAAGTCTATTCTCTCTCAGAAGGGTTCCAAGAAAACCAAACTGAAAGTTCCCTCCAAACCTTCAGTGGATAAACCTTTTAGCTCAGTGACAGAAATCTTTGATATCTGTCCTCCAAAGCTGAAGGTTGATCTAAAGCCCGTGAAATCTGAAGAAATAAAAATTCCTCCCAGATCTCGTGCTAAAGGCATTCTTGGAGCTGGACCTGCTCATCTTAAGTTTTCAAAACCTTTTGGTTATAAATCCACCATCAGATATAGAAAATGTTATCACTGTGGATTCACTGACCATATTGCGAGCAAGTGTCCAAATACCACCGAAACTGATAAAACAGCCAAAGTGAAGAAAAATGCCTCTAAGGCAAATAAAGTCACCAAAGTGAAAAATACCACTAAGGTTAAGAAATTAACCAAAGTGAAGATTACCACTGAAGCTGAATCTTCCTTATCTACTAACTCTGAAGGACCCATTGAAAAGTGGGTACCAAACAAAGCTTAATCTTCCTTATGTATGCAGGGATCAAAGGGCATCTGGTATCTCGATAGCGGATGTTCTCGTCATATGACTGGACAAAGAGACCTGCTCACTGAATACAAGGAAGAGAAAGGTCCCTCTGTGACCTTTGGTGGAAATGGAAAAGGATTTACCCGAGGGTTTGGTGTCCTCAGCAATGGGACAACTACCTTTCGAAGAGTCGCTTATGTAGATGGACTGAAGCACAATCTTCTAAGCATCAGTCAGCTATGTGACAAAGACTACGAAGTTCGCTTTTCTAAGAAAGCATGTTCAGTGGTAGATGAAAAAGGAAAATTTGCTCTCAGTGGTTATAGAAGAGAAAATGTCTATGTAATAGATATGGACTCTACTATCACTGATAACTTATGTTTTCTCTCTAAGGCCTCTTCTGATGTCAACTGGCTATGGCATAAAAGGCTCTCTCATCTAAACTTCAAAACCCTGAATTCTCTCTCATCTAAGGAACTGGTTTCTGGTCTTCCTCAGCACTCATATGCTAAAGAATCTCTCTGCTCAGCATGTGAAAAAGGAAAACAAACAAGAGCTAGTTTCAAGTCGAAACAAGTTTCCTCAGTAACAAGTCCTCTTCAGCTCTTGCATATGGATCTATTTGGCCCTGTCAATATCCAATCAATAGCTGGAAAGAAATATACGCTTGTCATTGTAGATGAATATTCTCGCTACACCTGGGTTATTTTTCTTCACTGTAAGAATGATACTCCAGAAGAACTAATATCTTTTGTCAAAAAGATGGAAGTGCTGAATAATCTTACTGTTCGATCAATAAGGAGTGATCATGGAACTGAATTCAAAAATAGTTCCCTGAACAATTTCTTTGAGAACAAGGGAATCTCTCACAACTTCTCTTCAGTAAGAACACCTCAGCAAAATGGAGTCGCTGAAAGAAGAAACAGAACGATCATAGAAGCTGCTAGATCAATGCTCAGCGATTCTCACCTCCCTACTCAATTTTGGGCAGAAGCTGTAAACACTGCATGTTTTACTCAAAACAGATCAATGATAATAAAGCGATTTGGGAAGACAGCTTATGAACTCTTTCTTGGAAGGAAGCCTTCTATCAGCTTTCTTCATATCTTTGGTTGTCAGTGCTTTATCTTAAACAACAAAGATCAACTTGGAAAGTTCGACCCAAAAGCCGATGATGGAATATTTTTAGGATATTCCTCCATCTCAAAAGCCTACAGAGTTTTCAACAAAAGAAGACAAACCGTAGAAGAAACCATTCATGTCACGTTTGATGAAACGCGCTCAGCGAACTCTAAACCAATCGCTGACAATGAAGAAATGAATACTTGGATGATCTCTCACTATAAAGGAACTGAACCTTTCTTCTCAAACCAACAGCACACTGAAACTCCAGCTGCTGATGAAGAACCAAGTATCATACCTCCCACCGCTGAATCCAACTCATGGATTTCAGCTGAACCTCTAAACACACTTCTACCATCAAATCCATCTTCGTCTGAAAACCCTTCTGAAAGTATTGGTGTATCTAATGTTCAACAATTACTAGCTGATGAACCTCAAGCATCTTCATCAGTGACTGCTCCTATTGTTGATCCTATCGCTGAAATAAGCAATCTTGCTCCTGCTCAGCGATGGACCAGAGATCACCCCATAGATCAAATTCTTGGTAATCCAGATGCAGGTATTCAGACACGACGAAGCTCAGGTAATATCTGTCTCTTTGTAAACTTTCTCTCCTTAATAGAACCAAAGAAGACTGATGATGCCCTCAGAGATCCAAACTGGGTCAGCGCTATGCAAGAAGAGCTGACTGAATTCTCTCGAAACAAAGTTTGGAATCTCGTTCCTAGACCATATGATAAAACTGTAATAGGCACCAAATGGGTGTTTAGAAACAAGTTAGATGAACATGGAATTGTAACCCGCAACAAGGCTCGACTTGTTGCTCAGGGATACAGACAAGAGGAAGGCATAGACTATGATGAAACCTTTGCCCCTATGGCCAGGCTCGAAGAAATTCGACTATTCTTAGCTTATGCAGTCTATAAAGACTTCATCGTTTATCAAATGGACGTAAAATCAGCTTTTCTGAATGGAAAACTGAATGAAGAAGTTTATGTAGAACAACCACCAGGGTTCTATGACCCTAAGCATCCAAATTATGTTTATAAATTGGATAAGGCTCTCTATGGTCTAAAACAAGCCCCTCGTGCTTGGTATGACACTCTCTCATCTTTTCTTATCTCTGAAAATTTTGAACGTGGCAAGATTGATAATACGTTATTTTTCAGGAAGATAAAAGGTCATATAATTCTTGTACAAATATATGTCGATGACATAATATTTGGTTCTACTAACCCATCTCTATGTACTCGCTTCGCTGAGAGAATGAAGAAAGAATATAAAATGAGTATGATGGGTGAGCTGACATATTTTCTTGGTCTTCAGATTAAACAATCTGACAAAGGTACTTTTATCTGCCAAGGTAAGTATGTTAAAGACATGCTGAAAAAGTTTGATTTAACACAAACTTCAGCGATGAAAACTCCTATGGCACCACCACTGACACTTAACAAGGATCCATCTGGAAAACCTGTTAATGTCACTGCCTATAGAGGAATGATAGGCTCATTGCTGTATCTTACAGCAAGCCGACCTGACATCATGTACTCTACTTGTTTATGTGCACGCTATCAATCTGAACCCAAGGAATCCCATCTGATCGCTGTAAAGCGAATTTTCAGATATCTGAAAGGAACTCCTAACCTCGGTCTTTGGTATCCCAAAGACTCAGGGTTCGATCTAACTGGTTATTCTGATAGTGATTTTGCAGGCTGTAAACTTGACAGAAAAAGTACCACTGGTGGATGTCAACTCTTGGGAGGAAAGCTGGTAAGTTGGACAAGCAAGAAGCAAAATTATGTGTCCACTTCTACAGCTGAAGCTGAATACGTAGCCGCTGGAAGCTGTTGTTCACAAATCCTATGGATGAGAAATCAACTATTAGACTATGACCTTCAGCTGTCAAAGATTCCTATCTATTGCGACAGCACTAGTGCTATCGCTATAGCAAATAATCCAGTGCTACATTCAAAGACAAAACACATAGAGATCAGATATCACTTTATCAGAGATCATGTGATGAATGGTGATCTCACTCATACTGCCGTGTCAGCGATCTCACTCGCTGTCACATCATCAGTAACCCCACCTACTATCTCATTCCCTGAGATTAACCCCATCCCTACTTCTATCCCCAAAACTCTTCCCTTCTCTCCTCATTTGGTCTCTGAACCTGCCACCTCTTCTTTCCCTATAGGACCTGAGCATCAAACTTTTGAGGAATCTATGCAGTTCTACAAAATGTTTGATACGTCAGGTACACCTATACTCCTAAACACTTCTCTCCCCCCCTCTCCAAATAAGCCCATATTTGAACTAACATTATTTTCAGGTCCTAGCTTGGCGACTGTTGACACGCATGTCAACAGTCTAGGAGAAAAGGTGGATGCTCTCACCAACACCATCAATGAAACCACCAACGCCGTAAATCAGGATGGTGAGGAGCTGAAGAAGTTGACCGCCACTTGCTCATCTAAAGCTGAGAACTCTCAACTTTCAGCTCTTGAAGAACAAGTCGTCCAACTCAGAGAGTCCTCTCGACTCTTTCAAGGACGATTTGAGTCTCTTACAGCTGAAGTTCAGGGTCTCTCTTCCAAAGTTGACCTCTGCACGTCCCTTCTTCAGCAAGTTCTACAGAAAGTGAATGAACCAGCTCCAGCGCTGCCTCCCTCCTTCACTGAAGATGATCGTACCAACCTCAACATCGCTGTGGAATTCATTCATGATGCCACATGCGACATACCTGCGGTTGAAGACCGAGTTAAGCGTCTGGAGGCTGACGTTCAAGTGCTAAAAGCTTCAACAACTACTCCAGCAGCTGAACAATCCCCTACCGCTGATAATGACAAAGTGGGGGAGAAAACTGAAGAAACCTCTATTGCTGCTGGGGAAGCTAAGGAACCTCCCTCTCAATCTGAGGGGGAGAAGGCAAAAGAATCCTCATCGATTCACTCCATTCTCTTTGAAGAGGATGAGGAAGAAGATGATGAAGAGGAAGATGATCTAGATCTTGTTGATCAAGAAAAGGATCAGCCCTCCGATGACGACGACGACGATGAAGACCAATCTATGTGGTTCTCTAAGCCGAACGTCGTATCAGGGACAACTTCGCAAGAGGTTGTCAAAACAGGGGTGAGAGGTGATACATCTTCAAGTGTTCCTTCGCAAAGCAAAGACAAGCAACCAATCGCTGAAGAATGCTTGAGGACTGGATCACAATCTGAGGGGGAGCATCCTTCTCAGGTATGTCTTTCAATTGTACCACTTTTCTACTCTTTCCAAACCCCTATGTCTTTCTAGCCTTTATCTCTCTCGTTCTAAAAATACACTTATCCCTTCTTTCCTTCTTTTTCTAACCAGACAGTTCTCACCCCTGCTTAAGGGTTCTGAACTACAAATAATACCAGCGGCTATCGCTGAAGAAATAATCCCAATCTCTATCGCTGAGATTGATGAAGAAGAAGAAGAAGATTTCCTGGTCCATCCAGGAAGGCCCTCTCGACCATCTCATTGGTCAGAGGAAGTGGTGAAGAAAAGAGTTGAAATGATCGCTCAACTAGAAAGTCAACGGCTGAAAATCCCTCTTCAAATATCCACAGAGCTCGACTTCCTTACTGAAGCTGAAAGAGAAGAATCTGCCAAAGCTGAGAAGCTGATCGCTGAATGCAAACGAGATGCCCAACTCGCTTTAAAGATTCAATCCTCTCAAGTTAGGGACAAAAAGCTAAAAAGCAAACCTGTGGAAGTTCAAGCAGCACTACTGAAAGAAATTGAAGAGGAACGCTTCAAAGAACAAGAGATCAACGATAAGTCTATCGAATGGTGCAAACAAAAGATGGATTATCGTTCTGATCTTCTTCCAATATCAGCCGTGACTATCTCTGGTCGCAAGAAGAAAGATCAACTCTCAGTGACCATGGAGATTACCAGAGAGGATGGAACCCAAAAAGCAATGTACGTATCAAAACTTGAAAGCTTCGGATTTACGGAATGGTTAGAGTTCTGGGATGCGCTGAAGAAATCCAAATCTACATACAGAGGCTACGTTGAAGGACTCCTTGAAGCCCTCATAAATAGAGTTGTTTCTGTACTAAAGCTGCCATCTCCTCTTCCTCCCAAATCTTTGAAACTCAAGAGAAAAATTGGGTCCTCCTCCTCTGAAGATGTCGCCATCATCAGGAATGAAACTTCTATCAAATTTTCAAGAGATGCACTGTTTGGTCCTCCTCCTGATCTTTCAGTTCTGGACTTATCTCTGCCTCCTGGTGGTCCCTTCCAAGCTGGTCAAGTAATCGACAAGCCTTATGGAATATTCTTCAGAGATGATGATGAGGAACTCAGATTTCAAAGAATCTCTGAGATTCCTATCTGTCCTCTGAATCATCTCAAGGATCTCTTATGCTTATGGTGTGACTTCTTCCCTGCTGCTGAAAAAATTAAAGAAATTATCAGTCAAGAATCTTTGGAACGAAGACAGAAAGGAGAAGAAATACCTGAGTATATGATCAATCCTCCCAAATCTTCTTATAGCTGATAGATTAGTTTTCTTATCTGTAATCTGTTAGTTATACTTACAGTAGTTAGTTAGTCACTTGTACTTATGATTTTCATATCTTGTAATTCTATCCCTGAATTAAATGAAAATTGCAGTGATGTACTTAACCCTATCAGTACTGTAAAAGATCCCTCAAAATAGTAATTGGGACATGCATTCTATGAGTCCTTTTTATTCCTATATTTTGAATTAAAAAGTAATTTTCTTTTGTTACTTTGTCATTATCAAATAGGGGGAGATTGTTGATCCAAACTCTCTCAGTGATTTGATAACGACCCTCTTTTATACTTAGTGAAAATTACGTTATTATATGTATTAAGTGTTTCATCATCAGCGATCAGACTGAGTCTGTTCAGTTATCGCTGATGACCATTCTGTAAACATTTAATACGTATGTGTTTCACTTTCAGCGATCGAACTGAGTCTGTTCAGTTATCACTGATAGTTTCCTATGTAACACAGTTAACGTAATCCCTGAAGACAAGTCTCGCGTCAACATAGTTCATAGCTGAATCGAAGACGAAGCCACTGAACAATAGATAAGTCTACTAGTGACCTGATGCGGATATCAGCGAAGACCAGACAAATCTACTTACGCGAAGAAGCCTGAGGAAAAGCTTCAGCGATAGCTGAACTTCTTTATCTCTGGAAGAAGAGATACTCAGCGATCAACGATCACAAAGCTTATGCCTCAAGTTTTCTTTTGTCTTACCTTGCACAACCAGTACGATGTGTCAGAACGGACAAGTCCCTGCCACAAATCGTACACCAACTCTGTCAACTACACTGTTCATAAAGTGGCCAAAAGCATGTCTCCAAAAGTGAGACTACCAAAGCCAATCTATGAATGCCACGTGTAAAGTACCCTGCCATGCATTTAATGCATAGGGTATAAATAGGAAGCTCACTCCTTCATCTGAAGGTGTGCTCAATCCTTGAACTCCAAAATAGAAACCCTTGTTTTCTATCTCTCTAAAAATCCCCCATTCTCTGAATTTCTTGTGCAACCATCTTAGTGTTTCTTAAGTTTGTTTAGATTGAGTCTGTCTTAATCTTATTCCGCAACAAACTTGTAAATTGTATTTTGATTTATCAATAAACAATTTATTAAACTTTAATCTCTGTGTTTGTATTCAACCCCCCCCCCCCCTTCTACAAACTTGTTAAGCACCTTCGGGACCAACATGTCCTAGGAATGAATAAAGATGTATCAATTGGTTCTAGACTCAAATGTGCACTAAAAGAAGTCGAGCTCGGGGGCAGCTGAGCTCTTATTTCAATACCTGCCATTTTCGAGTGAACGACAGATAGATTATGTGCTAATTCCTCGTGTAAAGATGAGAGGCAGTAGAATGGCTAGTTGTGGTGTGCATTTGCATAAGTGGGCAACTTATGTCTTGTACTTCAGATTGCAACACATGCAACGGAGCAATTGATTTGGTTACCCGTCTATAATGGTAGGTTATGTTACACTCACGCTCTCCATATTCTTTGCCTTCAATTTCTCTCAGTCTCACACTTTCAACATTTTCGACTATATCACCCTCTGATCTCCTTATATCTCCCACTACTTGAGCAATCTTAGTATCAGCAATATCAATAACCATGTCCTCATGATGTAGAGAAACATCATCTAGGAAGCCAAAACTATGCTAGAGATTCTCATTGTCAATGTCTACTTCATGAAAAATAACATCTTCATCTTGATGATCTGAAGTAGTTGCAAGAACATGATCTGATGAACTAGTATGCCTATCCGACTCAGTATCAGAATTCACATCCTCATCAGCTATCCTGACCTGAGGACTTGATTGAAGAATTAATGTCCTTTCAGGTTCGGATATGGAAACCTCTAGATGTGTGGCAGCTTGTGCCGGGGTCCCCATAACTTCAGATGTAATGTTCTGAACCCCACCAGTTCCCCTCTCTAAATTTTCCCTCGTCTCTCCCCGCTCCTGAACCCCCATGGTTTCAGGAACCCTCACTGACTCCTCTCGCCTAATGTTTGAGTCTGGGGTAGGGATTACCGGTGCTGGTATTCCGATAGACTCTCTATACTCAACTACGCACTTAGAGTTCGGATCGGCATATGAGAGCAGAGCTTGTGGAACCAGCATGGAGTAAGGAAACTACTTTTTCTGCTTTTGAAGATATTTCATCTCAAATTCCAGAGCAAGTTCATGTTGAGTTCTTTTCGGAATGTCTCTGTTCGATCGGATCATACTTCGGATTATCAGTTGTAAGAATCTCTGATAAGGCACATAGATAGCACGCTTAGATGTCCTTTTGCTGATAACTTTCACATAAAGTTCCGTCCAGAACACCACTGAATAATCGACGTGTAGATCGTACACGACTGCATGGAATAATCTCAGTGTATGCATGTTCGTGTTGTCTAGACCGGAATTCCTTGACGTGAAGCATCGGTTGAAGACAGAGAACATTTGATAGTATAAGGGAGGAAGGTTGGTCTTCTTGAAGTCACTGATCTTGGTAAGTAAACCAATGTAACCCAAGGCGAGAATGCCTGCAAAGACTTCGGAATCTACTGGGTAAGAATCAAATCTGGTTCTGCCTTCTCTAGAATTTGCCTCCGGTAAGTCTAGAATCCATATGAGTCTTTGATATGTAAGCACAGAAGTAAAGTTGTCAATTCTGAGCCGAAAATACTTGTTGGTTTCACTTTCAACAACATACTCTATCGTCTTCCAGACTTGCTGTAAGTAGATCAGTGGAACAACATCAGTGTCTGTTAGAGCATGGTGAAGTGGATGGCCTTTCAGAATCTCTATCACAAGTGGATTGACACTCAGACTGTCAAAGTCCACATGGTGGTTGTTAGGATACAGGAACAGGTACTCAGATTGATTGATGAGGGCTTGATCAGGATCGTCACCAATCTTAGATTGAAAATGAGATCGTAAGGATGGCATAGGTGTTTCTTTAGAGCCATGTGGATCATGTTCATCCATATGGACACTTTGATCATGGATGTGTTCCTCCGCCATTGATTACGTGGAAATATAACAAGTATTAGATAAAATCCAATATGTTAGTCAAATAAGCTCAAAATATGTTTTTCAGAAAATCTTTTTGATACACAAAGTATCAAGTACAGAAACAATTTTACTTTAAAGATCAGAACAAATAAGCACAAAAAGTTACAAGAATACAAAATGTAACTTTGAATAAAAAAATAACCAAAAAGACACAAACTTGAACTAAACACCTGACATGTTGAATTTGTTCTGACAAAAAAAATTGTTGTATTGCAAAAACACTTGAAATTTGAAATTTTGAAAAAAAATCTCTAAGGTTGGAACTCTCAAGACATTGAGATACAATGAACTTGCAAAGAAAAGGACTTTGCAAAATCTCTCAAAACATTTAGATCTTGAAACTCTCAAAGTTACCAAAACTCTCAGACTATGAAACTCTCATGAAACTAACATGGACTCTGACTAGAACTCTCATGACTTTGAATTTTCATAAACAGAAACTCTCAAGATAAAGAACTCTCAGTATTGTTCATGTGAAAATTTTGAATTTCAAAAATTTCAAAAAATCCAACTTTGAATCCCAATAATCTGAATTAATAATTTGAATATTTATTAAATGTTCAAATTTAGGTTCAAGATTACTTTT
Source organism: Arctium minus (assembly GCA_954870635.1). NCBI lineage: Eukaryota > Viridiplantae > Streptophyta > Magnoliopsida > Asterales > Asteraceae > Arctium > Arctium minus. The sequence continues at coordinate 111,211,881 of OX941080.1, read as the reverse complement.
AAGTCCAAAATCTTCAAAAATTTCAGTCCAACAATCCTGTTCATGAACTCGAAGTCCAAAAGTGTAACATTCCATTATATGAATCCATGAGTTCAAATCTTGTTCAAAATCAAGTTTATCAGGTCTGTTCAAGATATTATATTCCAAAAAGATCAAAAAAAAAGTTCAAGTCATAGATTCAACAGTCCATGTCAAGTCCAAGAATCCCAAATGTTAAGGTAAACCTTCAAAGAGTAATATCGATCCAAACCCAGATATTTAAACAAGTGTTATTAGCAACATAAACAATTATTGTGAAAGAACAAGTTTCAAAAAGTCCAATGTCATCGTTCATGAAGATAAACAAACACGAAGATGAACAGACAAAAATCGAAAGCCTAGATATGTACAACCAAACCTGAAAAACAAACCAAAGAAAGAAGAAACAATAATCGAACAAACAATATTAACACCTACACTTGAATCTTCGTAAGTATGAAACTGAAATCGAGGAAGTTGCAAAAGATCTTGAGAGAAAAAAATTGAAGTGTGAAACTCGCTAAAAATGATATGAGAGAAGTGACCTAAAATCTGGAAAACAATCGAATTTATACCCTAAGAGTAAGATGACACGTGGCACGATTTGATTGGATGGTCCACTTCTCGCATAACAAAGAAAAATGAGCTTGTCGCACAATAAATGGCAAGTTGTGTGTGCACTTCGCACATGAACGATGTGCACGAAGTGGTGAAACTCGCACGACAAAGCTAACGTGAAAGAGATACTCACATGACAATACATGCGCGAACTGGAATGAACAGTAACTACTTGCAAGTAGTTATGTGCGCGAAGTAGAAACGCGCATGACATAGCTTGCGAGTTTTGGACTTCGCGCAACGTTTGTCATGCGCGAAGTGAGAACACGCACAATGAAGTTTGCGCGTTCTACACTTTGCGCATGCAATGATTTGCGCGAAGTGTAAACTCGCATAGTGCTATGCGCGTTCTACACTTAGAAAAAAATTTTGAAAATTTTCCAAAAATGGAAACTTTCCAAAAATGCATTAAGCCTCTTTCTAAAAACAACAAGTTTTGTAAAAACACTTTTAAGCACAAAAATTAACTTTTTCTCTGAAAAATTCTTTCTGATTTCAAAACCATTTGAAAAATACACACTCACACACTAACTTACAGACTTTCCATTATGCTCCCACTTCACATATGCATGTCTATACACTCCCCCTTGATAGATCATTCTACTCAACTGACTTAAGTATGAATCCTGATATGATGTGATCAGAACTCATAGTCCAATATATTATACTTCAAAACAAGATAAGTCTTTGGGACTCATTGAACATGAGTCCAGAAATGTTAAAAGTATCAACCTTTTCAAAGAATATATTGACCAAAACACTTAAATACATGAAAACAAATCTAGCTCCCCCTCAATAATAGGTACGGAAATAAAATATTGATATGCATCAAGGTTTACCATTCCAAGTTTGCTGACTAAAAATGTAAATCTCTTTTCATCAAGAGGTTTTGTAAATAGGTCAGCAACCTCAAAATCAGTAGACACAAAGTGCATTTCAATATTTCCTTTCTCAACATGATCCTTTATAAAATGATACCTGATGTCGATATGCTTAGTCTTAGAATGTTGTACCGGATTAGAAGTTATGGCAATGGCACTCTTGGAGTCACAGTAGATAGGTACTTTGCTGAATGTATATGCATAGTCCTTCAGCTGAGTCATCATCCACAGAACCTGTGAGCAACAAGTAGCAGCTGCAATATATTCTGCTTTAGCTGTAGAAGTTGATACACAGTTTTTCTTATTAGATGACCAGCTTACTAGCTTGTCACCCGGATACTGGCATGCTTCTGATGTACTCTTCCGGTCTAATTTGTTGCCTGCATGATCTGCGTCTGTATAGGCCATTAGTTCAAATCCAGAATCCTTCGGATACCAAAGGACCAGATTGGGTGTGCTTTTGAGGTATATGAAGATTCTCTGAAAAGTAGGTAGCAAACATTATGTCTGGTCTACTAGATGTCAAGTATAGAAGAGATCCAATCATGCTTTTGTATGTCCGTTGGTCTACTAATTTTACAGAAATATCAGCGTCCAACAGACTTCCAGCTTGCATGGGAGTCTTCATGGGTGATGAAGAGTTCATGTCAAATTTCTTCATGTCTCGTATGTATTTTGCTTGATTAATAAAAATCCCTTGTGGGGTTTGTTTAACTTGCAAGCCTAGAAAAAAATTTAATTCACCCATCATTGACATTTGAAATCTTTTCTTCATGATGTTTTGGAATTCATCACAAAGATCATTATTTGTAGAACCAAAAATAATGTCATCTACATAAATTTGTACTAGCATCAAATCCTTACCTTTCTTTTTAAGAAAAAGAGTTGTATCGATTGTACCTTTTCGAAAGCCAGACTTGGTAAGATAAGTTGAAAGGGTTTCATACCATGAACGTGGTGCTTGCTTCAGTCTATAAAGAGTATTATCTATCAAGTATACATTGTCTGGAAACTTCGGATCAATGAAGCCTTCGGGTTGACTTACGTACACTTCTTCATGTAGTACACCATTTAGGAAAGCCGATTTGACGTCCATTTGATATACTTTAACATTTTTATGTGTTGCGTACGCAAGAAAAATCTTTATAGCCTCGATCCTTGCTACGGGAGCGTAGGTTTCATCATAATTGATTCCTTCTTGTTGATTATAACCTTTCACTACAATCCGTGCCTTGTTCCTGACAATAATACCAACCTCGTCTTTCTTGTTCCGAAATACCCATTTTGTTCCAATAATGGTCTTATCCTTGGGTCTTGGTACAAGTCTCCACACCTCATTCCTTTTAAACTCATTTAGATCGTCTTGCATCGCATTTATCCAATCAGGATCCTTGATAGCTTCAGACGGCTTTTTGGGTTCCATGCTGCTGAGAAAGTTTGAGTAAATGCACAAATTTGCCGATGCAGAAGCAGTTGTAGATCTATTAGATACTTTAGCATTCGGATCTCCGATAATGTTTTCTGGATGATGACTCTTCGCCCATTTGTGTCTACTGGGCAATACATCTCTTTCAGTTTGATTATTTGATGTGTTAAACTCATCAAGTACTGTAGGTTGTTCTGTTTCACTCGCAGTTTGTGCACTGGAAGACGGTTCAGCTCTTGTAGATGTAGGTTATGTCTGATGTTGTTGTTCAGATGTTGATCCCACTTCAATTTGTGATGAGATCATTTCTGTTGTGTTTTCTGGAACAACTTGTTCAAAGACCTCTTGCATTGTGCTTGTAGAAGCTTCACCAACTTCTTCAGATGGGCCAGATATATCTGCACTGATAGAGTGTGAGTTAGTACTTCCTAAATTTTCTTGACTATTATCTTCAACAGATAAATCATTAAAAGCATCAAAAAATAATAGATCAATATCAGAATCAGTGTAAGAGTCAGATTTCTTATTCTGTTGATGATCAGGTTCAACTCTTGATGAAGTAGAAGCTTTGTCTTTTCCTTTAGATCCGAGTTCTGAACTGCTGTGTTCAGAAGTCCTTGTCTTGTTCTCATCAAAGGTCACATTTGCGCTTTCGATCACCTCTTTGTTCGGGTATTGTAGACTCTGTATGCTTTAGACTGTAGAGAATACCCAATGAATATTCCCTCGTCGGCTTTTGGTTGAAACTTGGATAAGTTCTCTCGATCGTTAAGTACATAGCACCTGCATCTAAACACACGAAAGAATTTAACAGTAGGCTTACAACCATTAATCAATTCATAAGAAGTCTTATTAAAGCGTTTATTAATAATGGTCCTGTTTTGTGTGAAGCACGCAGTTGCTACAACTTCAGCCCAAAGGAACATTGGTAGTTCATAATATGCTAGCATTGTTCGAGCAGCCTCTACCAAAGTTCTGTTTTTGCGTTCAACGACCCCATTTTGTTGAGGTGTCATCGCGGCAGAAAAATTATGTGATATTCCAACAGATTCCAGAAAGGTTTGCAGAGTCGCATTCTTGAATTCTGTTATGTTATCACTTCTTAGTTGTTGTACAGGGTTTTGCATAAGAACTTGAATTTTCTTGATGAATTTGATGATTAGATCAGGAGCCTCAGATTTTGTCCTTAGAAACTCTAGCCAGGTATACCTTGAGTATTCATCCACCATCACTAGGATGTATTTCTTTCCGTTGATGGATTGTGTCCTCATCGGTCCGCACAAATCCATGTGAATTAGCTCCAGACACTTGTTACAGTTGGATAACATCTTTAGTTTGTGTGAACTTCGCTTCATCTTTCCTTTTTGACAAGCTGAACAAAGTGAATCTTGTTCAATCTTCAAATCAGGAAGTCCAGTCACTAGATTTTGTGTCCTCAGCTTATTCAAATCACGGAAGTGCTGATGAGATAGTCTCCGATGCCACATCCAACTCTCTTCTGTAGATGTCTTAGAAATCAGACACACTGGCTTTGAAGCTTTCAGTGTTGGGAAGTGTCCCATTCTGCCGACTTTTATGAGTTCTGCTCCACTTTGATCCTTGATGTAACAATAATCAGCATCAAATTCTATCTTGCATTTCTTTTCTGCAAATTGACTTATCGAGAATAGATTGTAAGCCAAGCCTTCCACATACAGAACCTTTGATATAGTGATCATAGTATTCTTGATGGTGCCAAAACCTCTGACGTAACCTTTCATTTCATTGCCAAAATTTACTTTACCTGCATAATGATCTACGTAGTCGAACAACAGGTGTTTATGCACTGTCATGTGTCTTGAAGCTCCAGAGTCAATTATCCACACATGACACGCCTGAAATCAACAATCACTTAACTTTAGGTACCCATATGAATATGGGTCCTTTCTTGTTAGTACTCTTAACAGTATATTAAATTTGTTGATGACCCTTTAATACGCCATTCAAATCTTGGTCCTTTTGGTAAAGTTTGTGTGTTAAGTTCAACTTTTGGAATCCATTTCCACACAAACTTCACATCAGCAATTTTATTAACTTGAAAAGCATTATTTTTCTTTTTCAAAGAATAAATGTCAACTTTGTTGGCTTTAGAATGATTAGAAGAGTTTATGTTCTTAAATTGGACATGTTTCTTTTTCTTTGGAGTCTTTCGTTTCCAAGAGAATGAACTATTAAGACAATATGAACATTGCAATTTAGTAGTAGATTGCGTCAACAACTCTTTTCGGGAAAAGATTTTTGTTTTATTGAAACTTTGTTGATTGACATAGGTACAAGCACCAACTACTCTATTACATTGACATTTATCCAAATCATTCACATTCATTTCCACTTCAGTCTTCTCTTCCTTCAAACAATCTTTCTTCACTTTTTCATCAGAAACAGAAACAGATTGAGAAATATTAACAGATGATGAAGAATTAGAACATTCACCCTTTTCTTTTCTTTTGACAGATTCAGATGTAGACTTAATACTTTGAGTCACAGAGATTGGAATATCTTTATCAACAACAACCTCTTTGCCTTTTGGTAATTTGAAAATTTGAGATTCTATACTTCTTATTTCTTTTTGCAAAGATTCATTTTGAATAAAGCTCGAGTCTAGTTCCATCCCGAAAATCTCATTAGCTTCTTCCAACTCAACAATCATGCTGTTGAGATGGGAGATTTGCCTTTGTAATTTATCAATTTTAGCTAAGGCTTGTTGATATTCAAGATCAGAAAATTTTGAAGTACAAACAGAATCAGACTTATCATAAATGACTTCTTCATTTTTATCTTCTAAGATTGAGCAGGTCAAAACAGTTTCAGTAGAATCAGAATTGGCTCTAGAAGACTCAGGTTTTTCTTTAAAAATATTTTCATATTCAACAAATGAATCCTTATTACTTTTGTAAGAAGAATTTAATTCATCATATGAAAACTTAACAGATTTAAAATGCTGAGTTTCTGATTCAGTTTCAATTTATGTCTTTACTTCTACTATTTCTTCCTTTTCTATCTTTGAAGATTTAGATACAAAAATTTCTGGTTTGACAAAAGTTTCCAGAATGTGGGGTATTAAAATAATAGGTTCATCACTTGACTTTTTAAAGTTGTAAAGTTTTTCAGGTGCCTTTTTCAAAACATCCACATCTGATAAACCCAAACCAAGTTTTGCCTTATAAAACCTTGTGTCTTTATGATTGTTGGTTAAAATCTTAAGAGTCTGTTCTGTTTCACCTCTTTTGAAATTTAGATCTTCCAATTCTTTAATCTTGGTGTAAGCTTCCGTCCTATCTTTCAAAACAATGTCATACTTAAGAGTTAGATCAAGATTCTTATCTTTTAATGTAACTATCTCTTTTTGTAGTTCAGAAATTCTTGTTTGAAATTTAGTTATATCCAATTTCAGAACATTTTTCTCTTCTTCTTTTTCTTGAGCAAAGGTTTTATAAATGTAAGCCTGATCTTGATGTCCTTGTATTGTACTCTTTTGTTGTTTGAAATTTTCTTTTAATTTCAAAAACTCAGAGTTCATCAGGTTTAGCTGGGACATCAAGTTCATCACTTCATCATTATCATCAAAATATTCAGAATTATCAGAAGTGCAATTTACCTCAAAATCTGACTCGTCATTCAGATGTGCCATTAAGTTGTAATGGACTTGAGTCAGATTCACCTTAGCTACCTCAACCTCTTCATCGTCAGAATATTCAAACCAGATTTCCTCTTCAGCATTCAAAGTTGTGCCCTTTTCCATAGCTTTTGCCAATTGATCTTTCTTCTTATAATACTCATAGTTCTTTACATGCTTTTATGGGCAATCCTTGATGAAGTGGCCGGTCTTTCCACAGTTAAAACACTTGTCTGACTTTTCTTTCTCCTCTTTCTTCTCTTTCTCTTTCTTCTCTTCATATCTGCCTTTGTACTTGCCATACTTGTAAGAATCGTGCTTCGGCTTGTTATAAAACTTTTTCCGACCAAACCGCTTATTGAAGCTCGAAGTTAAAAGTGCAAGCTTTTCTACAAATTCAGTTAACTCATCATCATCAGAATCTTCTTGAGTATCATCCTCTGAACTTTCTGAACTGTTGATCATGCTGGTTATCAGGGCTTTCTTCTTCATACTCTTTCCAAAACCAGAATTTGACTTTACCATCTTTCCCTTGCCTTGAGTTATCAATGCCAAAGAGTCTTCTACCTTCTTTTGCTTGTCTTTTAACTGTAGCAACTCTTTGTTCACTGCAACTTGCTCATTTACCTTGTCCTCGTGTTGGTTGAGAGCACAAAACAGATCATTCAGCTTTTCTTCATCCATATCTTTATTGATTTGCATTTGAATTGTGTATACATCCCATTCTGGTTGAAGGTTCTTGATGAACTTGAAATTTATTTGAGACTCTGATTTTTGAACCCCGTTCCTTCGCAGATCATTAAGGATGATGCTGTAACGATCATATGCCTCTCTTAGAGATTCCCCATCTTTAGCTTTAAATCCTTCATATGCATTGATGCTTTGATTCCTTTTGGTCTTGATAGACTTTGCCGAACCCATAAACTGCTTCTCTAGCTCATCCCAAATGTCCTTGGCAGACTCACTGCTATGAACACGGTCGAAAATGTCATTTGGAATGGCCATTATAAGAAAAGTTAAAGCAGTTGCATCTCTTTCAACTAATTCTTTATCTGCTCCAGTGTATTGAATAGGATCTCTTCCTACTATATGTTCAGGTATTTCAGGATTTGTCTCCGTAGCTGGAATCCTGGCAACCGTTACATGTGGAAAATGAGGACCATTCAGAATTGAGTCCATCAATATCTTATCCTGGTTGTTGAGAAAATTGATCTTTCTTTTTCTCCACCGCGGGTATTCATCGGCTTGATGGACCGGAGGTTCGGATTTCGAACCCATACTGAGCAGATCTCGACACATGATAGCATATAACTGAGAAAGATGACTGAAAGACAGCTTGAATACAGTAGCTCTCCCAAAAGATTCAGAAACAGTTGACTAGAAGAGTCAAACTCAGATTATCACAAAAACAGATTTCCAGAAAAATACAAGTATAGAACTCGCACAGTACAAGAACTCGCAGAAAGCAGAAACTCGCAAGTCACTATTCACTGGACTTCTCGCAAGACGCCTGGTGCGCGAACCCGAAACTCGCAGAATACTAAGTGCGCGTAGTGAGAAACTCGCAAAGAACGTTGAGCGCGAAGTGACTTCTCGCAAGGTAATATATGCGCGAACCTGACTTAAAAAAATTTCAAGAATTGAACTTCTCGCAGAAGAATCTAAACTCGCACACAAAGAGAAATCGCATAAGCCTTTGCGGGAACCATACTTAGAAAAATTCTGAGAAACTTGAAACGCGCAAAATGAAAACTCGCATGCTGAGAAACTCGTGTATCTGAGATTCAAGAAAATTCAAAATGACATCAAATTCAGTGATTAATTTGTGAAATTGTGTGAATAGAGAGTGTAGAGAGAGAAAGTCATATGTCATTCAATCACAAGTAATGAGCGTACAATTCAAGGTGTTACAAAAAGGGTTCTCAAACCAAGCTATTTATACCAAGACTTTCTCTCACAACATTACAAAGCAAACCTCACTACAAGGTTCTCTCAAAAGCAATAAAGTCAAACATAAAAGTCAAACACATTGATCTAAACAAATACAGTAACAATAATAATTGCTACTTCTTCTTCACGGTTAGACTGTCTAATCATTGATTCATTTCTTGTAAACACTTTTGCATACTGAGTCAATCTGTTTAGCATTTGCCTTTTGGTTATTCAAATTCTATTTTAACAACAATGACTTCTGAACAAAGCAGCTATTACGATCTTTAGATATTTTGATCATATCTATTCAAATTCTATTCAAATTCAATTTGTATGAATTCTGATCATATCAGATCAGGACCCGATCTTTAGATATTTTGACTTCTAAATACATCAGTTTAAAACTTGTTCCTTTAAGATTTTTAGCTTCTGAATACAATAATTTAGAACCTGTTACATTTGTTACATTTCAAGGAGTGTTAGGTCTTTTCATGTTTCTATGGTCAATCCAGAATTGGAAGGACCTACACAAGAAACAAATTCTTTTCATAGATATCAGTGAGGAGTCTAAGTGAAAAGAAAGAGTTCGAAGTGAAAAGAATATATTGGTAAGGTTGTGACAGGACATAAAAGAAATATTGGTCCTTACCAAACGGAGTAAGTTATATGGGTTACCACATAATCTATTTGTTCTTGTTCTTTGGAGATGAATATTGAAACATACATGGGCCCAATGTCGATAACTCGTGTCAGCCCATCAATCCACTCAAGTATATTTTAAAATATATATATTTCATAAATGCACGTAGACTTAGCACATAATTTATCTGTTACTCACTCGGAGGTTTTAGATTTTGAAAAAGGAAGACAACATCTCCGGTCTCCGAACCTCATATTCAATGCACTGTGTCTATTGATTTCCTAACCTGCATACCAGGCTAAATCAATCTTTTGAGCCAAATTGATAATATTCAATTCCCTTTCACACAATCACAAATCTTTGTGATTCCAATTGCATATCTTTATGATATTGCCATAATTGTTTGAGAAGTAACTTTTATAAATTTACATCAGTGATAACTGGAAGTCCTATCATTGATTCCCTGATGCCAACTCTGAATATAGGCCACACATTTTTTGTTTAAATTGTTGTGATAATAGTTACTAAATGTTTCTGGGGTAGCTATTACGCTTGGTTACTCATATTTGTTGAACTCGGATCTGGAAGAGGTAAATTGGAAAAGATGTTTGATTTTTCAGAAAGGATCGGTTATCAAGTTGTTTTGCTACTCGTTCATCTAGTCTTTGAAAATACATGATGATCCCGATGCTCATAATCATCATGAGGGGGAGAAATGATAAAAATATCAAGATTTAAAGACGTAGAAGATCAGATTGAGAGGGGGGGGTAAAGATGTTCATTCAAATATGAAGCAACAATTTAGAGGGAGTAAGCAAACGGTTAAGGAGACTTAAAGATATTGACTGATATATCTAGTTTTGTGATTGGATTTGTTTTGGAAAAAGAAGATCATAATTTTAATCTCTTGAATTTGAGGTTGAAAATCCGTTGGATATTGAGAATGTAATATTCCCAGATTCAATCAAGCACAATCTAATATTTGACAGTTTATGATCTGGAGAGAGAGAGTAGAGAGAGAAACTCAAGTCGTATGTATTGATATGACAATTACAAGTCTTATTGATTGTTACAAATACTCACAATACTAATATTATTTATACAAGATAAGAAACTCTCACAACCTTACAATCTTTACAAACTCTCATAAAGCTAAACACTCATATCACTAATGTTGACTTTACATACTCTGACTTTTCTCATTAAATCTTGGATACAATTTATACACTAACATTCTCCCCCTTTGTATTCAAGATTTAATAAAATTTTGACAATCGTCTTCAGTGATTTGATTCTTCAAACTTTGACTCTGACAACTTTAAACTTTGTAACTCTGACAGTCTTTAGTCTATGATGCTTTGAAGAATCTTGAAAAGTCTTTCAGATTTAGTATCTTTGAAAGTCAACATGTCTTGAACACGAATATGAATTCTTGAAATTATTGAATCTTTATATTTAAGACAACTTTGAAACTTCTTTGAAATCTTCATCTTTGAACTTATGTCAATAAAATCTTTCAAAACTTTGAGAAATATTTGATCTCGTATCTTCATCTCTCTGATCTCTAGATCGTCTTCAGAAAACAAACTTTCTAGAATCATCTTTGACTTGTCTTTGAATCATCTTGGAATGATTTCTTTTCATCAGACTTGAATAAATTGAACTTTAAGAATTTATCCACAAGTCTTTTCACTTTGACAACTCTTTATGACTTTGAAATTGAACTTTGTAAAATTTCTCCCCCTTTTTGATGAATTGTAAGAATCATCAAAACTCATTTCAAAGTCAGCTCAATCTTTGAAACTTCTCCCCCAATTAAACAATATATAATAATCTTCATGATCTCTTCTGGTAATGTTTGAACATTCTCCCCCATTTGATGTGATAATGAGCCGTCAATTCATGAATGTATTTATCCGAATCTTTTCAAATTCAGACAAATTATGAGTTGTAACCCTGAATCAACAGATGAAACAGTTAGGAATGCCTGTCACTAACTCAAAGTTATTGTGTACAACAAATGTACAATGTAAGGAGCTTGAAATGACGTTCACTCCCCAGGACTTCCATTCAATCATTGAAAAACACAAGGTATTTTCTATGAATGTTCTGACAGAAAAACGGATTTCTGTGTGCTCGTGCTTGTTTTATGAAAGAATTAAGCACAATGATTGTTGTGTAGGCTCAAAATATTTAAACCAATGAGACAACAAAGGTTATACATAGACTCAATTGTGCATGATGAAGGGTCGAAGGTGGGGCAACTTTCCTTCTATTTCAATATCATTATCTTCCAAGTGAAGAACCAATAGCGTATGTGTTGCATCCCCAGAAAATGTGAAACATTCTCTTTTTGAGAAAAGAATGAGTAGCTGGTGAGGTGTTTGCAAGGGATGGCATGGGCTAGGTGCCTTTTTCAATGTCGTTCACGAAGAATTGTGAAACAACAGTTTATGCGGTTGCCCGACTCAGAAAGAAGTTTGGTGCAGAGTTTAATATTCTTTTACTCTGATCTCTCACCCTCTTTCTTTTAAACATGTAAGCTCACTTCTAACCAATCTCTCTTTTCCATTTTACATCATCACACACCACTCTCAATCTTTTGACCCCTCTCCCCTCAATCACTCAAAGGATTACTTCCTGGGTATGAAACACAGGTTATCCTGAATCCATGGAAGTTCTGTTAAGCTCTCACACTGAATCCTATATATTTTCCTAAAAGCATGTATTGCCTCAATGATTTGCTTGACATTAAAGCACAAGAAATCATTTGTCAGTGTATGTATGCTCATAAAGATAAGAATGAAATTTGAGCATTTTAAGCATTTAAAACTTTGTATGAACGAATAATCATGAAAGAATAGAAATGTTTTCAAAATATGACAATGATTAAGATCAGATCAAAATTCATGAAGAATAATATTTTGGGAAATCAAAGACGTAAGATGTTTATATGAATAATATATAAACATATTAACAATGAAGGCACAGATAATGATGAAATGACGTTTGATTCAAACAACAGTGAATAGCAAACGGGAGTATTACCATAGAAAGATTAAACATTTGATACATGATAATAACAAATTCAAATGAAGTACTAAACCGGTGTGTATGAATACTTGACAGTAATAGACAAGATAATACACAAGTATTGATCTTTGGAAACACACGGTTAGTTAAACATTAAAGCTCCATAATGAAAAACATTTAAAAGTCACACTTCCAAATTCATGAAATCTTTTGAGAATAGAGAAGTGGTTTGAACATTTAAGAAAGTGTTTTTCATGTTCGAAAGTTGTTCTTCTTCCAAACAATCATAGATTAAGATCAGAAGATACTTACAAACATTTAGGCTCCCCCTATAATCATGATAAAATGGTTTTTATTCTGAAAAGCTCCCCCTGGATATTCGTATAATATCCTTGTCCTTAAACTTTTAAGAACGGGTCCTGATCTGTTATAATCAGAAGCCATAATTCTTGACATTGAAGTACGGGTCTTGAACTGTGTTATTCAAGAACCATAATCTTGACATTTAAGTCCGGGTTTTGAACTGCTTTGTTTAAAAGCCTTTTTTCTTGCTCCCCCTTAAACTTTGGATGCCTGCAACACAGATTTAGCTTTTGGTAACCACTGGTATTTGGGTCCTGATGTGTTAGTTGCAGTTCTTGTAGGGGTAATATAGTAAGAACCGTACCAGTAATTGACAAAATTATTACTTACAAAGTCATGTGCTCCACCGTAAGAACAACAAATCTTCTTTTGAGTAATCCTGATCAAATAACTAGTAGAATAAAACATATCAGAATGACCAAAAGATTTACCTTTATGAGCACTATTCTTTTTGGCATTTGATGTGGAAGCAGATGCTTTGTCTTTCTTCTTCTCATCCGAAGAACCTTTAACTCTCCAAACCATCTGTTCTTTCTCAGAATGCTTTCCAAGAGATTTTACATAGAAGCTCGCTGGACTATCAATAGACTTATCATACAATAGATTTGATGGTCGGATCTGATTTGATTTGACATTGTTTGATTTGACACTTTTCTTTTTTAAAACATTTTTCTCATGAATGGAACTTGAAGCAGTTTTAATAGAACAAACTGATTTGGTTGAATTGTCATAAGGTGATTGATTAATCACATCCGCTGAAATCTTTTCTGACAATTCAACATTTGCAGCTTCCAAGTCCTTTATTTTTCCAGTTAAAATGTTTCTTTCAGCAATAATTATGTCAAACTTTAGTTTCAAATCAGATTTAGCCATTTGTTCCTTAAGAATGTCTGAGGATAGAACAGTTAATTTGGATGTGATCTTAGATATTTCTTATTCAAAGATTTGACGCTCTTGCTCAAAATCTTTTTCTAAGTTCTTGTTTTATTCAGAAATATCTTTGAAAATCCCAACATTTCTCTTCTCAGCAATTTTATTTTCAAGTTCAAAAGACTTATTCTTTTCTTGAAAAACATTTCTTTCTTTCTCAAGTAAGTCTTGTAATGCAGAGATCTGTTTGGGAAGTTCAACATTTTTATCTTCAAGAACTTTTCTCTCTTTGGCAAAAGTGTCTCTTTCTGTAATTAAAATTTTCTCAAACTCAGACACTTGCTTAGAGAGTTTAATGCATCTAAGCTAGTGTTCCTTTTTCTCTTGTAAAGTTTTCTTAGAAAGATCAGACAGCTGTTGAGTATAAGCATTCTGTAGATTTGATTTGACTTTATCTGCTTGGAGACTTTTCAGTAGTTCAACATTTTTGGCTTCTAAAGCATATATCTTTTCTTCCAAAACCGTAAACTTTTGTTGAAGCTCAATGGATTTAGCTTGTTGTTCTAATGATCTTTGTTCAGTTGTCTTCAGTTGGATTTGAAGATTCACAATCTTTCTCTCTTTCAGCTTTAACTCTTTCTCACATGTCACAATAGTATTCTCTTTTAATATAATATATTTCTCTTTCTCTTTAATCTCCTTCTCTTTTGCACTGATGATACCTTCAAAAACAGATTTATCATAATTAGCACATTTTTTACAATCAGAAGTTTTATCAGAATTTGACAATTTAGATTTCAACTCTTGAATTTGTTTAAGAAGAACTGAATTCTGATTCTTTAGTTTGTCTCTTTCAGCTTCAATTGCCAGTATCTCAGGCATGTACATAATCGCACAGTCTCTCCCTGATAAAATTGTAGACATCTTGATCAATAAGTTGGCTTGATATGAATGATCGTTCCCAAACAATTCAGAAAAATTTGACTGAAAGTCAAACACAGATCACTACTTAAAAATAGTCTAAAAAAATTCTAACTTCAGAACTCGCATGCCACAAGAACTCGCAAACCACTAAACTCGCAAGTAACTATTCACTTTACTTCTCGCTAGAAGCTTTATGCGTGAACCTTAAACTCGCAGAACACTACTTGCGTGAACTAAGAAACTCGCTAGTAAGGATGTGCGCGAAGTATCTTCTCGCAAGGTGTGTTATGCGTGAACCACACTTAGAAAAATTTAGAACTCTGAACTTCTCGTAAACGAATGCAAACTCGCACGTCAAAAGATCCTTGCGTTCCATACTTAGAAAATTTTGATAATTATAGAACTCGCTAAGTAGAAAACTCGCAGAAAGAAAGAACTCACATGTCACTATTCATACACTTCTCGCTAGATGACTTGTGCGTGAACGAGAAACTCGCAACAAGTGTTGTGCACGTTTTGTCACTTCTCGCAATGACCTTATGCACGAACCAACACCAAACTCTCAAAAATCATCGTGCGTGTTCTTTAATTGGTACGTGTTCTTGATTTGCGCGAAGAACAAATCTAGCACATTCTTGACTCTGATGATCAAAAATCGATCCAAAGTTCAATTCAACCTGCAATTCGATTTACAAACTAATCCACAATACTCGAAAATATAAAATGAATACATTTATAATATGAATTTCATGCTAAAAACAACAAAATACAATGAAATCAAATCAAACAGTGTTCAATGAACATTTTCAAGAAAATCAAAATTTCAAAAATTGAAACTGATTAAGTGTGAAATTGGTGTTCAAATCTAAACAAGAAACATTCTAACATTGTAATCGATCATCATGAAATCAATTTCACACACAAACAACAAATTTTTAAAAGAAATTCGATTCAACAGTGTAAAACAATATGCGTTTTGCGTGTTCTTGAGATTTTCAACAAATCGATTCTTTTTCAAGTAATGAAATCTTCTCTAAATGTGATTGGGTTCGGCTCTGATACCAATTGAGAATGTAATATGTAACACCCTCAAGTTTGGAAAGAGAGACTAAATAAAAACTTTCAAAAATACCTTCAAGGATAATAAAAACTCTCCCGGCGATTGTGCCACGCGAAAAAGGCCAAAACTCGCGCAAAAATCGCGAGTCACAATCGCGCCACTCGTACCGAACCCAGAAAAAGGCCAAAACTCGAGGTTCTAGCATGGGTCAACTTAAGATTCAAAAGAACAACATAATTCACCCTAAAAGATAGACGGAAGGTGAAGAGATGGCTGGAGATGAACGGAAAACTTACTAAGCGAAAATCCGGGTGTTACAATCCTCCCAACCATAGAATGATTTCGTCCCCGAAATCTAGATCTCTTTCAAGTCATTCTCCTACCACCCTTAACACTAATAAGATTTTCTCGATCCCTGAAGACCACAATATGGCATAGTTCTCAATGCTGGTGTTTCCTCAAAACGACTGCCTCCTTTCCCAGGGGGTTGTCTTTAACCCCTTCGTCCTTAGGCTAACATCGGGTGACTTCTCGTCGCAACTGCCACACTGAATTCTGTGAAGACATTCATACCCCGTACCTAACTTGATACGACACACTCACACTAGAGTGAACCTCAAACCTTATTGGAGCGATTCACAACCAATTTAATCTCGGTTGCTTCCCAACCTTAGACGACACGTAATATCTCAAAGGTAGGTTTGTGATCCAAACTCCTCATCGACCAGAACACCTTAGCTTCACGAGATTCTAAACTCCCAAACCAACGATCGTCATCAATCCCAAAAATTTCCCAAAATTCTTAATGATCCAATCCTGACATGATAAAGTCGTCCTTCCACGACGTACTAATTCGTCTTCCGGGTAGTTGGTTAATTTAGATCCGGCTATTGCAAAATTTCGATCCCTTCTAAAACCTCAAACATTCCCTCAAAATATCTTTACCACACCAGGAAACACATACTCATCAAAACCTAGTTATCAACATTAAATCCCCCTTTAAGTTTTACCACTGAAAGGCTAACATTTCTCCAGATCCATTGACCTCACAAAACAAATAGACGCCTAGTACTAAAATGGTAATATTGAAAACGTGGGCATCAGCCCAATACTTCATTCCAGAAGTATTGTCGCATTAAGGTTAACACTTAACAAAGGACTAAGATCTCCAATCCTACATTTCCAACCATCGGACCACGATAATTCCCTTGTTCATACAAGCCCGCCGAGACGATACCATGGTAACGTATAACATGACGACTAATGGTCCGTCTGCCCCGACCAATCCAATCCAACCATACCTAGAATCATACAAGACCTTATCCCGCAGGTTAAGCGAAGCATAGAGACCACCCCTGAGATAACGGGGAAGATATGAATCTATTACCTCAACTATTCAAACGTGAACCAACTCAAAATTGAAACCCAAATTCCAGATTGACTACAAGTCGGGTCATCTGACGTTTCAAATTCGAAGGACTCCTCTAGTCCCTCAAATGCAACTTCTTTCACGATAGGGGTTTTAAATCCATAGCCTTAATGAGTTCAAGGTTTTCAATTAACATGCCCATTTGAAATTTTATAAAATCCTCAAATGTAAAATCTTCACAATAATTAATTGTACACGTAAAATCTACTACCGTTTACTTCGTAGGCGTGCAAAATGGTCACCAATGCCACGCATATAAAACCCTTTCAATATTTGCTTGGTCAATACTCGCGTTAATAAAAATAGTAAGAAAAGATGCGCAACAGAATTTTCAAACGGACTACCATGGTCCTAGCATACGTCAATTTATATTTTTCATATGAAAATAATTTTCCGCACTATAACATGTGCAATAAAAGGTTGTACAACTCCCAAAAGAGGAGTCCACAACTTCCACTTTAGAATCTTTTCCTTTAAGAACACAAAACGTCGGAGAGTAAACTCCCCAACAAGACCCACTTATGTCCGTTCATTTTCCCAAATTTAGCAACACAAAAGGAACGTAAATAAGTTTTTAAGTCGAATTCAAATTTTGGACCGCACAGATAAAACATACATACTCAAAGCGGTAACTACGACGACATGCAAACCGGAAATTCATTTCATGCATTGCGGAAAATCCCTAACAGTAAAATCGATAACTGAAATATGTTCAGAACAAAAGTTCCATCTAAAATAACATAAATCTTTTATATGATTACTCACACTTCACAGTATAACTTAGTTCGAATACAAAAGTATACGATGATTGATATTTGTATAAACCCAAAGATAAATCACATGATAATGAAATCTCTCTTAAAATAACATGTTAATAAAATCAAACTCTCAAGGTTTTCTCTCTTTTAGCCACAAGGCGGCATGGAATAAAGTTTCACAACAAAACTTGCATGCGACCTCTTATTTCGAAATAGTGTTAGGCAAATGAGAATAAACGAAGTCTCGACAAAGCATGCAACCACATGCGATAAAATAATTTTATGCATGTTTAAGATCATGGTCAAAAACTTGTGTGCTAAACATTTCAAGATTTCGTGGAATGATCCACATGGTGATTTTGGAAACATGAGAAATACTCGATGCAATTTATTTTAGAAATATATTTCGTGCATGAATTTGGTCTGCATTCAAAACCTCGAAAGCACATTCTTCGATTCCTTAGTCACACTATTGTCAACCGGATGCTCAAACGTCTTAAGGCAGAGATCAAAGACTTCATAGGTTCACTTCAGAATTTCTCCTCGAAATGCGTTGGTTCCCAATGTCTACGGTTCTAGTCCAACCAATCAATTCGACCCAAAATAATTTACTTAATGCAATCACCATGCTTACCGTCACTCCAAGTGACGAAGACTAAAATCATAAACTCCTTCTAATGGCTGCTCATGTAGAAACTGTTTCACTACCCCAACATTTATCATACCAAGGCAGTTCAAGCATACATACGTAACTCGTAGGTTCACCATAACACTGGCCATGTACTACCATGAACGTACTGTACGTGATCATGCTTGCCATTTTCGGCGCGATTCCCGTTCCTAGTAGATCCACTCAATTCGAATCATCAAATCTTAATGTGCCTAATGGTGTGATCTCACATTCAACGCTTAAAATTTACGCTAGCTTGAGTCTAGGCATTCAAAATCAACACCTAATTCTCTCAAACTTAAGCGCTGATACCAAGTTGTAACACCCTCAAATTTGCAAAGAGCGACTAAATAAAAACTTTCAAAAATACCTTCAAGGATAATAAAATCTCTCACCTATAGTCCATAATTGAAGTACATTTCTAAATTGAACCATCAACGAATAAATAAAGTCCTACATAAAGACTGTCTAAAGTCGACGGTTACTATAACCCAATGCCAAATCCTACTTCCAATATAAGTGCGGAAGACTTCAATGAGCTAACCACTTCCTCGATTAACGAACTAGCACTCATCTCATCTCAGTGCCGCTAGATAAATCCCGGAATGGAACCTGATGCACATGCTGACAAAATAAAAAGGTTAGGCTAACGCCTAGTGAGTTCAAAAGTTTTATATCATGATTTTAGAGGAAAAACGTAAGGGAAAGTATTGCAACATTTAATCATGATCCTTTGAAAAGATTTACTAAAGAAAATAAGAAAGTAACTCATTTACTAATAATAAACATTTTATAAATGGATGCCTCAACGCCAAAACATTCCTTCATGAAGTAATGAAATCCAACACTTGATCAAAACATTAATAATGGTAATGCTCGAAAAATGGAATTGAATAAACTTTATAAATCAACCGACCAAAATATGCATAAACTCCAGTTTATATGATTATAGCCTAAGAGAGGGAGAGATAACTCTATTCAAAACGTGGATATAAATTGACTTCCATTTATGACAATGTAAATAATACTTCATATCCCAAAACACCCCAAAACACGGGTAGGGATTAATACTCAACCCATAAAACATGGAATGAACATATGTATGCAAAATGTCACCAAAAACAAATACATAAAGATAGCCAAAAGACAACACCTTTCGGTGACGGGGGAAACCCGGTTCCGCATAATGCGACGTGCACAAAGTAAGCCACACATTACATTAAACTGGTATTAAATATCGGGCTCAACATCTTTCAAAATACACCCATAAATAATAGCACGGAGGACTTACACCATACCGAAGAAGCCAAACCGCGCCTCAATGGGGATTAACTAGCGTTCCACCATTGGACAAATAATAAAGTATCGAGCTCAGCATCTTTCAGCATACACCCATAGATACTGCACGAAGGACTTACAATCCCAATCCTATGCCTAACGTGTCGCATGAAGGACTTACAATCCCAATCCTATGCCAACGTGCCACGATGTGAGAGGCTAATCGTCCCAACATCGCCCAAAATAACAAAAGAGCTAATGGATCCATAGCAGACGGGCTGAAACATTACATGACTCAAAACGAATGAACTAAAGCATTCAAAATATGTAATTCCCAAATAAGATGCAATAATTGCAAATCATAACCAAACGCTTTACAATGAGCTAATAAAACAGACAAGTGTCCTCATAACCCAACAAAATCCAAACGATCCATAAGCTCAACAAACCCAAAGACCCAACGTTGTAAATCATAAAGTTGAAATCAAACGTAAACGACCCAAAATAATGCAACCCATGCTCCAACACACCCAAATTACTTCAACATGATTTAGATCGGGACAAAACATTTTCCAAAGTGGTTTTATACGTTTTATTCTTTCAAATCACCCCATGACACCCAATAGAATGCTTTTATACTCCGAAACATGGTCCATGCAATAAATCATTGAAATATCCAAAATATATGATTTATTTATCAAAATGCTCAAATCCTAAATGTGGGTGTTTTATAAGTTTATAAAGTTGAATACTTCCAAATAACCAAAACTTATCAGATGATTAGCAATTAACAATTCCATATAAAACATGTAAACACTTTAAAATAGGTATTTTGGCATGTACACCGTTTTCACAAATCAACTTCAACTCACCTTGCTAATTTTAGGCTAAATCTAGATTTTACCCCTCCCCTCGAGCCCCTTTGAAAGGCACTTGAATCCTTCAGCCGAAAGCTTCCAAAACCTAGATCCATACATTCCAAACCATAAATACCCATATTTAACCATTTAGAAACATTCCCCAAACTTTATTTACTAAAATCTCCAACAAGGTCAAAACCCTAGTTTCTCCAAAACCATCAGTTCGAGCAACCAAATACTAGGAAAACATCAATGGAACATTTATAACATTAAATCAAGGAAGCTTACCAATTTAGATGACGAGACTCTCCGAGGACACCTATTCCACTCTTCAACCCGAGCTCCCACACGTTGAACTTGAGGAGGAAGATGAAGATGGAGGTTTTGTGGTTCAAGATCCCACTAGCTAGATGATGAAGAATCATGTTGTTTAAGGGGGAAAACCCCTTAAAATGGGTTAGGGTTCGTCTTTGAGGTTTGGGAGAGAAAAGAGGAGAAGATAGAAGTGAGAAATGGGGAGAGTGGTGAAAATTTCGAACATTTAGAGGACCTGACATCGCGCACGACCTTGCCATGCGATGGTGACATTGTCAGTATCGCGAGGGCACTCTCGCGGGGATTGTACCGCGGGTGGTACTTTCCCGGCGATTGTGCCACGCGATAGTGACACATGTCACTATCGTGAGTCGCAATCACGCCACTCATACCGAACCCAGAAAAAGGTCAAAACTCGAGGTTCTCGCATGGGTCGACTTAAGGTTCGAAAGAACAACATAATTCACCCTAAAAGATAGGCGGAAGGTGAAGAGATGGCTGGAGATGAACGGAAACCTTACTAAGCGAAAATCCGGGTTTTACAATCCTCCCAACCTTAGAATGATTTCGTCCTCGAAATCTAGATCTCTTTCAAGGCATTCTCCTACCACCCTTAACACTAATAAGATTTTCTCGATCCCTGAAGACCACAATATGGAATAGTTCTCAATGCTGGTGTTTCCTCAAAACGACTGCCTCCTTTCCCAGGGGGTTGTCTTTAACCCCTTCGTCCTTAGGTTAACATCGGGTGATTTCTCGTCGCAACTGCCACACTGAATTCTCTGAAGACATTCATACCCCGTACCTACCCTGGTACGATACACTTACACTAGAGTGAACCTCAAACCTTATTGGAGTGATTCACAACCATGCGGTCTCAGTCGCCTCCCAACCTTAGACGACACGTACTATCTTAAGGGTAGGTTTGTGATCCCAACTCCTCATCGACCAGAACACCTCAGATTCTAGAGATTCTGAACTCCCAAACCAACGATCGTCATCAATCCCAAAAATTTCCCAAAATTCTTAATGATCCAATCCGGACATGATAAGATCGTCCTTCCACGACGTACTAATTCGTCTTCCGGGTAGTTGGCTAATGTAGATCCGACTATTGCAAAAATTTTGATCCCTTCAAAAACCTCAAACATTCCCTCAAAAGATCTTTACCACACCAGGAAATACATACTCATCAAAACCTAGTTATCAACATTAAATCCCCCTTTAAGTTTTACCACTGAAAGGCTAACATTTCTCCAGATCCATTGACCTCACGAAACAAGCAGACGCCTAGTACTAAAATGGTAATATTGAAAACGTGGGCATCAGACCAATACTTCATTCCAGAAGTATTGTCGCATTAAGGTTGACACTTAACAAAGCACTAAGATCTCCAATCCTACATTTTCAACCATCGGACCACGATAATTCCTTTGTTCATACAAGCCCGCCGAGACGATATCATGGTAACGTATAACATGACGACTAATGGTCCGTCCACCCGACCAATCCAATCCAACCATACCTAGAATCATACAAGACCTTATCCCGCAGGTTAACCGAAGCATGGAGACCACCCCTGAGATAACGGGGAAGATATGAATCTATTACCTCAACTATTCAAACATGAACCGACTCAAAATTGAAACCCAAATTCCATATTAACTACAAGTCGGGTCATCCGACGTTTCAAATTCCAAGGACTCCTCTAGTTTCTCAAATGCAACTTCTTTCACGATAGGGGTTTTAAATCCATAGCCCTAATGAGTTCAAGGTTTTCAATTAACATGCCCATTTGAAATTTTATACAATTCCTCAAATGTAAAATCTTCACAATAATTAATTGTACACGTAAAATCTACTACCATTTACTTGGTAGGCGTGTAAAATGGTCACCAATGCCACGCATATAAAACCCTTTCAATATTTTCTTGGTCAATACTCGCGTTAATAAAAATAGTAACAAAAGATGCGCAACAGAATTTTCAAACGGACTACCATGGTCCTAGCATACGTCAATTTATATTTTGCATATGAAAATAATTTTCCGCACTATAACATGTGCAATAAAAGTTTGTACAACTCCTAAAAGAGGAGTCCACAACTTCCACTTTAGAATCTTTTCCTTTAAGAACACAAAACGTCAGAGAGTAAACTCCCCAACAAGACCCACTTACGTCCGTTCATTTTCCCAAATTTAGCAACACAAAAGGAACGTAAATAAGTTTTTAAATCAAATTCAAATTTTGGGCCGCACAGATAAAACATACATACTCAAAGCGGTAACTTTGACGACATGCAAACCGGAAATTCATTTCATGCATTGCGGAAAATCCCTAACAGTAAAATCAATAACTGAAATATGTTCAGAACAAAAGTTCCATCTAAAATAACATAAATCTTTTATATGATTACTCACACTTCACAATATAACTTAGTCCGAATACAAAAGTATACGATGATTGATATTTATATAAAATCCAAAGATAAATCACATGATAATGAAATCTCTCTTAAAACAACATGTTCATAAAATCGAACTCTCAAGGTTTTCTCTCTTTTAGCCACAAGGCGACATGGAATAATGTTTCACAACAAAACTTGCATGTGACTGCTTATTTCACGAAGCTTAATAACATGATATGCGTATGCACTTGGTTAAAACTTGAAATAACTTATGTCGGTTTTGAATTCAAAGTCAAATGAAAATATGCTCTCATCGTTCTAAAACATTGTCTAAAACACCGTGATGAAAATTCTCAATAATATATGCATACCTGCTATGTGCAGCCAAACTTCTCACACGAAACCCAAAGGGCAAAACAACATCCCTGGATGCTACTAAAATTTCCACGTCAAATCAACAAAACCCCATAAATAAAATTCTCAATAAAACTCATACATCAAAATAATTAAAGGTAACTCTTCGTCTAAAACCTTAATATACGTGGAGGAGATCCAATATTAAGGTCATAAGTCGTAGTTACTTGCCCAAAACTCTAAGAAACGTAAAAATACGAGCATTACCACCTTCAAAATAGTGTTAGGCAACTGAGAATAAACGAAGTCTTGACAAAGCATGCAACCACATGCAATAAAATAATTTTATGCATGTTTAAGATCATGGTCTAAAACTTGTGTGATAAACATTTCAAGATTTCGTGGAATGATCCACATGGTGATTTTGGAAACATGAGAAATACTCGATGCAATTTATTTTAGAAATATATTTCGTGCATGAATTTGGTCTGCACTCAAAACCTCGAAACCACGTTCTTCGATTCTTTAGTCACACTATTGTCAACCAGATGCTCAAACGTCTTAAGGCAGAGATCAAAGACTTCATAGGTTCACTTCATAATTTCTCCTCGAAATACGTTGGTTCCCAATGTCTACGGTTCTAGTCCAACCAATCAATTCGACCCAAAACAATTTACTTAATGCAATGACCATGCTTACCGTCACTCCAAGTGACGAAGACTAAAATCATCAACACCTTCTAATGGCTACTCATGTAGAAACTGTTTCACTACCCCAAAGGTTATCATACGAAGGCAGTTTAAGCATACACACGTAACTTATAGGTTCACCATAACCCTGGCCATGTGCTACCATGAACGTACTGTACCTTATCATCCTTGCCATTTCCGGCGCGATTCCCATTCCTAGTGGCTCCACTCACCTCGAATCATCAAATCTTATAGTGCCTAATGATGTGATCTCACATTCAACGCTTAAAATTTACGATAGCTTGAGTCTAGGCATTCAAAATCAACAGCTAATTCTCTCAAACTTAAGCTCTGATACCAACTTGTAACACCCTCAAATTTGGAAAAAACGACTAAATAAAAACTTTCAAAAATACCTTCAAGGATAATAAAATCTCTCACCAATAGTCCATAATTGAAGTACATTTCTAAATTGAACCATCAACGAATAAATAAAGTCCTACATAAAGACTGTCTAAAGTCGAGGGTTACTATAACCTAATGCCAATCGCTACTTCCAATTATAGAGGAAAAACGTAAGGGAAAGTATTGCAACATTTAATCATGATCCTTTGAAAAGATTTACTAAAGAAAATAAGAAAGTAGCTCATTTACTAATAATAAACATTTTATAAATGGATGCATCAACGCCAAAACATTCTTCATGAAGTAAGGAAATCCAACACTTGATCAAAACGAGAATAATTGTAATGCTCGAAAAATGGAATTGAATAAGCTTTATAAATCAACGGACCAAAATATGCATAAACCCCAGTTTATATGATTATAGCCTAAGAGAGAGAGAGAGATAACTCGACTCAAAACGTGGATATAAATTGACTCCCGATTTCTGACAATGTAAATAATACTTCATATCCCAAAACACCCCAAAACACGGGTAGGGATTAATACTCAACCCATAAAACATGGAATGAACATATGTATGCAAAATGTCACCGAAAACAAATACGTAAAGACAGCCCAAAGACAACACCTTTCGGTGACGGGGAAAACCCGGTTCCGCATAATGCGACGTGCACAAAGTAAGCCACACATTACGTTAAACTGGTATTAAATATCGGGCTCAACATCTTTCAGAATACACCCATAAATAATAGCATGGAGGACTTACACCATACCGAAGAATCCAAACCGCGCCTCAATGCGGGTTAACTAGCGTTCCACCATTGGACAAATAATAAAGTATCAAGCTCAACATCTTTCAGAATACACCCATAGATACTGCACGAAGGACTTACAATCCCAATCCTATGCCTAACGTGTCGCACGAAGGACTTACAATCCCAATCCTATGCCAACGTGCCACGATGTGAGAGGCTACTCATCTCAACATCGCCCAAAATAACACAAGAGTTAATGGATCCATAGCAGACGGGCTTAAACATTACATGACTCAAAAAGAATGAACTTAAGCATTCAAAACATGTAATTCCCAAATAAGATGCAATAATTGCAAATCATAACCAAACGCTCTACAATGAGCTAATAAAACGGACAAGTGTCCTCATAACCTAACAAAATCCAAATGAGTCATAAGCTCAACAAACCCAAAGACCCAACGTTTAAAATCATAAAGTTGAAATCAAACGTAAACGACCCAAAATAATGCAACCCATGCTTCAACACACCCAAATGTCTTCGACATGATTTAGATCGGGACAAAACATTTTTCAAAGTAGGTTTGTACCTTTTATTCTTTCAAATCACCCCATGACACCCAATAGAATGCTTTTATACTCCAAAACATGCTCCATGCAATAAATCATTGAAATATCCAAAATATATGATTTATTTATCAAAATGCTCAAATCCTAAATGTGGGTGTTTTATAAGTTTATAAAGTTGAATACTTCCAAATAACCAAAACTTATCAGATGATTAGCAGTTAACAATTCCATATAAAACATCTAAACACTTTAAAATAGGTATTTTGGCATGTACACCATTTTCACAAATCAACTTGAACTCACCTTGGTAGATGTAGGCTAAATCTAGATTTTACCCATCCCCTCGAGCTCCTTTGAAGGGCACTTGAATCCTCAAGCCGAAAACTTCTAAAACCTAGATCCATACATTCCAAACCATAAATACCCATATTTAACCATTTAGAAACATTCCCCAAACTTTATTTACTAAAATCCCCAACAAGGTCAAAACCCTAGTTTCTCCAAAACCATCAGTTCGAGGTTCGAGCAACCAAATACTAGGAAAACATCAATGGAGCATTTATAACATTAAATCAAGGAAGCTTACCAATTTAGATGACAAGACTCTCCGAGGACACCTATTCCACTCTTCAACCCGAGCTCCCACATGTTGAACTTGAGGAGGAAGATGAAGATGGAGGTTTTGTGGTTCAAGATCCCACTAGCTAGATGATGAAGAATCATGTTGTTTAAGGGGGAAAACCCCTCAAAATGGGTTAGGGTTCGTCTTTGAGGTTTGGGAGAGAAAAGGAGAGAAGATAGAAGTGAGAAATGAGGAGAGTGGTGAAAATTTCGAACATTTAGAGGACCAAACATCGCGCACGACCTTGCCATGCGATGGTGACATTGTTAGTATCGCGAGGGCACTCTCGCGGGGATTGTACCGCGGGTGGTACTTTCCCGGCGATTGTGCCACGCGATAGTGACACATGTCACTATCGCGAGTCGCAATCACGCCACTCATACCGAACCCAGAAAAAGGTCAAAACTCGAGGTTCTCGCATGGGTCGACTTAAGGTTCGAAAGAACAACATAATTCACCCTAAAAGATAGACGGAAGGTCAAGAGATGGTTGGAGATGAACGAAAAACTTACTAAGCGAAAATCTGGGTGTTACATAATATTCCCAGATTCAATCAACCACAATCTAAGATTTGGCAGTTTATGATCTAGAGAGAGAGTAGAGAGAGAATCTCAAGTCACATGTATTGATATGACAATTACAAGTCTTATTGATTGTTACAAACACTCACAATACTAATATTATTTATACAAGATAAGAAACTCTCACAACCTGACAATCTTTACAAACTCTCATAAAGCTAAACACTCATATCACTAATGTTGACTTTGTTGACTTTACAGACTCCAACTTTTCTCATTAAATATTGGATACAATTTATACACTAACAGATATTAAGATTTCAGTTGGACAGTAAAGATTGATGTTGAATTGGTTGAATTTTTTATTGATATATTATATGGATTACAAGGCAAAGTTGGTTGAAAAGATTTAAGTTAAAGTGGATTTATTGGTGAGCTTAGTATACGTAATATCAAAGCTCTTAGCCTGAATGTCTAAAGTTGATTTGCGGATTTGAAAAGGTTTAATATGAAGATTCATTGTGTGTTGAAGATTTGAAAGAGAGTTTCTGTAGTTCGTAAAGATCGTGAAGATTTTATGTTGAAGACGAGTGTCTATTTGAAAAGGAGATATTGTTTCATCTTCATTATTGTTTGCTCAAAATGTTGACAAAGTTTGCTCATCTTCATAAAGAGAGTTTGCTAAAGATAAAGTCAAGTTGAAATGAAGATTCAGAACCTTAAAAACGATAAGTTTTGATCTTAAATATAAAGGGGGAGATTGTTAGAGAAAAATATATTTTATATGATATCACAAAGATTAAAATATCAAAGTATAAAGTCAAATGTCAAAGATAGAAGACAAAGTCAAAGCAAGAAAGTCAAAGTCAAACTTTATAAGTGTAAAAGTCAATGTTGTAGTTTTATTCCTTGCAATTCTTTGTATGTATAAATAGAATAGTTCTTGTATTCTTGTAGTAGGAGCTTAGAAGGATTTCATTCATACGTTCATATTATTCATTTTGTAGATAGCTTTTCTAGAGAGAGAAAGTAGATCTCAACTCACATTCTTGTAACTTTCTCTCAAATTCAATAAAAAAACATTTGTGAATCATTTTAACTTGATCTCAATGGGATTAACAACTTGATATTGGAAGGAATGTGAAGTACATTTCAAAGAGTGACGGTTTCCCTTGAAGTGAATTTGAGTAGTACCGTACCCATACTAATCACATCGGCTTTGTCGTTGTTCGCCACTATCACCTGGTTTCCATCTCTGACAGGACCATAATATGTAAACTTGGATCTGGATCACACACATGGACTATGGCTTTAATCCAAGTATTGATCCCATCTACTAGCCATAATTCTGATAGTTGTCATTTCGATCTCTTCCATCTGCAAGTTTGCCACAAGTTGTTAGGTCCCCTAAACTGAGTTTGTTGGTGGTGGTCCAGATGTCCTTCGCTTGCATTCCAGAGCATAGTGTTCCGTCTCTCTACAGACGTGACACTTACCGCCTGTTAGTGCATATGTATGTTGGATCCAAGATCATGGAAATTGAAAGTCAAATGCTCAAGTCAAAGCCTCTCAAGCAAAAGTCAAAGTCAAAGCTTCTTTAAGTGGAAAGTCAAACAAAGTCAAAGTGTTGTTACTTTAGTTAGTTTTGTCTTGCATTGGTAGGTGATTTAAATAGCTTTTTATGTTTGTAGAATCATGAGACACAATTTACAGAGTGAGCTTAGAGAGAGAAATATTTGTTTGAGAGTATCATGTAATATCAAATCTCAGATCAATAGAAATGACATATTGAGAGATTTGATTATTCATCTAGATCTAATTGCACAATTTGGGACATCCAATTGGTATCAGAGCAAGAAAAATTACGGAATCATGATTATAATATGAGATTTTTGGCCGATTTTCAAGAACATGCACATTTTACTGTTCCAGAATCAAAATCTTGATTTTGTGTTGTTTTGGTTGTATTTTTTGTTGATTTGTAATATCTTTATGTTCTAGAACAAGATTGATTTGTATTGTTTCGTCCAATTCACATCCTA
Organism: Arctium minus; assembly: GCA_954870635.1. Lineage (NCBI taxonomy): Eukaryota > Viridiplantae > Streptophyta > Magnoliopsida > Asterales > Asteraceae > Arctium > Arctium minus. The sequence continues at coordinate 111,182,790 of OX941080.1, read as the reverse complement.
CTTGTGTGAATTTGGATTTGATTGAGTTTTTGTTCAAATTATAAAACTCACTATGTTCTTGATCGATTTTTTATTGTTTATTATTTTGATTGAAATCGATCGATTGTAAAGTGTTCAGATTGTAATCGAGTACTAATTGATGAAGTTTCAGAACCTAATTCAAAGTTTTGGATTGGTTTTGGGTTGAAAATTGAAGATTTGGATCGAGAAGTTTCTTGGTAGAATTCGCATAGCACTGTGGTGGATGAAAATCTAAGGACATAATTCATATCGTGTTATATGCGAAAAGTTTGGATTTTGCATCGTTCTGTATACGAAAAGTTCGAAATTCTCATGGTATTGTATGCGAAAAGATAGAATTCGCATCAAGCGACATACGATAAGTGAAGAATCCACATCGTGAAGCATACGGATTTTGACGATTTCGCATCTCACATCATACGGATTTTGAGGATTTCGCATAAGAAAGCTAAAATTTTTCTAAGTATAGAATCTGTATCGATACGAAAAGTTTGAGATCGAAACTTTGGCTAAGTATAGAATCCACATAAGTCAGAATTCACATATCCTTACGTGCGAAAAGTCAGAATTCACACCTTTCAGCGTGCGTAATCTAGGAACTCGTATCTCTCAGCGTGCGTAAAGTTGGAATTCGCTCCCTTCAGTATGCGAATTCTAGGAATCCGCATCATTTGGCGTGCGAATTTTGTGTTGTGCGAAAAGTTTTTCTTAGTTGCATGTGAATTCCATACATAGCAAATTTTTACAAGTTGAAATATGATTTTTCAATATCAAATTTGTTTTTCTCTAGGGGTGCTGCCCCTCGACAACGCAAGGGTGACAAATTTCTGATTGTGATCAAATATTTCTAATTTTCTGTTTAAAGATCACTGCAAGTCTTATCAAGATGGGATATTTTGAAGATGAAGAAGAATATGAAAAACTCAAAAAGGAGAATGAACTACTTAAATCATCAGTTGATTATTATCAAAAATGATCAAGGACATTTCATGTTGCATAGAAATTACTCACAGAAGAGGTCAATGTGTTAAAGAAAATAAACACAGATCTCCATAAGCAGATTTATGATGATCAAAATATGAAAGATGACAAGAAGAAAGAAGAAAATGTTCAGGGTTTGGAAACTGAAAATACTGAGTTGAAAAAGAAAATCTCTGACTTGGAAGCTTAAATTGTTAAAATCCAGCAAACAGAGTATGTCAAGAAGAATGAGAAGATAACAAAAGATTTTGAAAGTGTTAACGAAGAGTTGAGAAGGAAGATTTCAGATTTAGAACAAAAGATTACCAAAGACAAAGATGAATTTGAAAAAGAAAAGAAAGGATTTGTTCAGAAATTCTCTGAATTCTCAAGAAAGACTTTTGAAGAGAAGAAAGCAATAGATCTTAAATGTGCAAATCTCTCAAAACATGTATCAAATTTTGAAAAGGTTATAATTTTTGAAAGAGACAAACTTGAGAAAGAGAAAGCTGAGTTTGGATCTGAAGGAAAATATCTCAAAGGAAAGATTTTCTGAGTTAAAAAGCCTGTTGGACAAAGAGAGAAAAGAGTTTCAGAAGAATAAGAAGAGATTAGAGCAGAAAAATGTTGGAATTTTCAAAGAAATATCTGATCAAAGAAAGAATGTCGAAAAAGATGTTGAAGAAGAAAGGAAGTTGTTATTCCCAAATTCATCAAGTTCTAATCGTAAACAGAAACACAATCATGAATTGTAGTCTCATGTCATTGATTCAAACATCAAGATTACAATTTCTCTCACTTTCTCTAGAATAATATTCTATTTTCCTCTTCTCTAATCTGCTTCGTGTGTGAATGTTGCTAGACTTTCTTGTTACCAACTGATTACAAAGACAAGGACACAAGGTATTTATACCCTCTATCAAATACAAAGAAACAAAAACACAAACTTTGACTTTGACTTTATTACAAAATGACTTTGACTTTCACTGAGAGTTGACTTTCAGCTTTTGACTTCTTGAATTTTCATATTCAGAATAAATGATATTGTATTCAATAAATCTGTGCTCTAACATTCTCCCCCTTTGGATCAAGATCATTACTAAAAATATTTAGCAATCCAATCTTCTCTGTAAGCTCAATTGAATAAACTCCCCTTTGATCAACCTTTATCTTCTCTAGTAATCTACCCTTTGATACAAAAATGATTTTCTCAATCAATCCACATTCTCCCCTTAACAATATGAAACTTTCTCAATTTGGATTGACATTCTCCTCTTTCTTTGATAAGCACAATCTTCAATACTTTGTTCTTCAAGAATAATGGCATTCTCTCCCAAATTAAAATCAGCAAATAATCTTCAAATAAAATTTCAGCAAAAATCAGCACATCTTTCAGCAATCTTTAACCTTACTTGAACACTTCTCCCATCTTTAACTCAAACACTTGATTCGAACATTTATTTTTCTTTATCTTCCCATTTATGAGGTAAACTTTCCTTTTCAAACATCTCTTGAACCAAAACTTGTAATGGACATTTCTTCAAACGTTATCTTCTCCCCCCCCCCCCTTTTTGATGAATAATGCATCAATATCATCAAAACCGTCTCCAAGAAATGTCTTTATATGTTCTGACCATTCTGATCTGTCCAAGAGCCACTGATTCGTTGATCTGTAACCATGTATTTATCTAGATCTTTTCAAATCCAAAAAAAAAATTTGTGTAACACCTGAATCAACAAATGAATCAGTTAATATGCCTGTCAGTAACACGAAGTTACTGTGTGTAACGGATACACATAGGAAAGGAGTTTTTTGATGTTCACTTCCCCAGGGCTTCCATCCAATCATCGAAACACCACAAAGAAAATTTCTATGAATGTTATGACAAGAAAACAAATTCCTTGCGTGTTCGTGCAAATGTAAAAAAAATTAAGCATATTATGATTGCTTATATAAAGCTCAACATTGTGTAAACCACTGAGATAACAGTAGATAAACACAGACTCAATGTCCATGATTGAAGTGCGAAGGTGGGGCAGACTTCCTTCTTTTTCAATATCCAGATTTTCCAAATGAAAACCAGATAGATTATATGTTGCGTCCCCAGAAAAATATGAAACATTTTCTTGTTGAGAAGAAAATGAGTGGCTAGTGGGGTTTTAGTCAAGAGTTGGCATGGGCTAGTTGTCTGTTTCAATAATGTTCATGAAGAATTGTGAAACATTAGTAATGTGGCTGCCCGGTTCAGAAAGTAGTTGATGCAGAGTCTGATATTCTTTTACTCTGTTCTCACACCCTCTTTATTTTTAATCATTTAAGTTCACATCTAACCAAACTCTCTTTCCCATTTTACCTCAACGCACAACCCACGCTCATTTCTTTTCGACTCCTCACACTCAATCACTATGGATTAACTTCTGGGGTAGGAGACACTGGTTAACGTGAATCCATAGAAGTTCATTTAAAGTCCTAGCACAAAGAACCCGTAGTTTCCTATAAAGAATATGTTGCTCAAAAATGGTTTAACTTTATCAGTTAAAGCACAAATATACAAATGTCAGATGTATGTATGCTCAGAATAGAATCATGAAGATATGAGCATTTGAAACATTGAAGATATTTCAAACAAGTAAATTGAATGAATAGATAAGAATGCAAGAGACTTGTTTGAAAAACTGACATTGTATGAAAATGATCAGAAATGAAATGATATAGCAATCAACGCTTATGGTAAAAAATAATGGATATTGACCATATGAATCAAAATATAGACATTCATGAATTAAATGATTTGAAATGAATTAACGCTCAATATTCACTGAAGTACAAGCGGGGTGTCTTACCATCGAAAAATATGTTTCAAATTTGAGACATGGTAAGGACATTTTGAACAAAACGTCAAACCGGTGTGTGTGAATACTTGAAAGTATATAGAAAAGACAATATTAATCTTTGGAAACACACGGTTTGTTTAAAACAATTACGCACAAATACAATGAAAACATTTAAAATCACACTTCCAAATTGTAAAATCTGTTTAAGAATCGGGAAGTGGTTTGAAAATTTAATAACATGTTTTCTATGATTGAAAGTTGTCCTTCTTTCAACCATATATGAGATTAAGATATGAAATTTAACCTTTATCGTTCAGTCTTAAATCTCATGCAGTCAAGCTTAAAGTCATAATGATATGATCTTGTAAGAATCCTCTCAATCTGCAAAAGTCTCAAAGTCATGTCAAAGCAACTTTATTCACAAATTTATTGAAAAGTAAATGACATAAAGCAGTAAAACATTGAATGTACGAGTTCTGATCTGAAGTAATCAGAAATCATAATTCATACCCCCCCTAAAAATTTGCATCTGTAATTTGTCATTAAAAGGCACATGATAGAGATCTACAACTCCTCCTGAATTATAGTTCGTCATATCTTCCGAATACATATTTCCAGAAACATATGTACTCCCCCTTGAAGGTTTATTTCATCATCTGAGTATCGGAGTACATCTTCATATCAGCCCGGGAGTATCATATCCTTTTGATCTTTAAAGTACGAGTCCTAAATTGTTGTGTTTAGAAGTCAAACTCTTTATCATTGAGGTACGGGTCTTGAACTGCTGTATTCAAGAGCCTTAGTTCTCTTACTCCCCATTGACAGTAGGTGCCTGCAACACATAATCTTCTGGTTTTGGTACCCACTGGTATTTGGGTCCATGTTTGTGAGTTACAGTTCTTATGGGAGTAACTGAGTAAGAACCATACTAGTAATGATCACTAGTTTTGTGAACATGATCCTGTATGACAATAAAAACAATAATATTTCTTACTTGATAACCTGATTAACAGATCTCTCGAGTAGACATGATCAGGTTTACCTATTCGCACATTGTTCTTCTTGGGTTTAGTCTCATGTACACATGTCTTCTTTCCTTTCTTCTCAGCTTTCTTCTCATTTTTCTTTTCTTCTTCAACTGGTTTCACTTTCCATACCAGTTTGTCTTCTTCATATCTTCTTCTTCTTTTGTATGTATCTGAACCATCTACATTTTCATCAAAGAAAATGTTAGTAGTACGAATCTGATCAAATGAATTGACTAACCTTCTTGAAGAAACAGGTTTCAAATGTGAGCTTGAGGCTGTCTTTTTTAAGTCAGTTGAATTATTTCTAGGTGTGTGGATTTGTGACTCTGGAGTCGTATACTCAGTCACCACCACCTTTGAAGCAATGTCTTCAAGCTCTTTTATCTTTGAAGATAAACTCTCTCTTTCTTCAATGTGCATGTCAATCTTCTTCTTGAATTCAGACTTCGTTTTCTTCTCTTTCAGCACACTTTCTGATAGCTCAGATAACTTGTCAGTCAACTTCTTAATCTCAACCTCAAAAATATTCCTTTCTTCTTCAAAACCATTTTCATCATTCTTTCTCTAACCAGATATTTTCTTGAAGATTCCCACATTCTTCTGTTCAATGGTCTTTCTTTCTTTGGCAAAATTTTCCCTTTCCAAAATAATGACTTTCTCAAAATCTGAAATTCGTTGAGAAAGATATAAACATTTCAACTCAATTGTCTTCTTCTCATCAGCACATTTCCTTGAAAACACCTTTTTTTAGCAAACTCTTTCTTCTCACTCTCAAAAACACCTTTTTTTAGCCATTTGTATCTTCAAATCTGATATATTCTTCTGAAGCTCAGTATTTACAAACTCCAAAGTCTTGATTTTCTCCTCATTCTTCTGGTCAGGCTTTGGTTGTATTTGAATTTGGACAAGTTGAGCTTTCAAATCTGAAATCTTCTCTTTTAGTTCAGCGTTCTCAGCTTCTAAAAACTTTACTCTTGATGACATCTTTGGTCCTTCCATTATTTTCTCAATATGTTCCTACAGTTGTTTTCCTGTAGCCTTTTTACTTTCTAATTTATAGAAATTTCTTTTGAAATCTCATCTGAAGTTCCTTGCAATATAAAGGTTTTGGCTAAATTGTCAGCTTTATATCTTTTTCTTTGCTCGTCTGAGTACATCTCAAGTGGTAATGGAAGCTCTTCTCTTTTTATTTCTTCATTATATACAACAGAAAAAACTTTCCTTTGAGTTATCATACGTCCTTCCCTCAGAGATATTCTGATAAAATCCCCTAATTCATGTCTATCAATGAAATCCAGGAACTAATTTTTCCATTGTTCATACTCTCCTTTGAAAAGTATCGGTGGCGCATTGATTGTAGGAGTTTCACTGGAAGTCATTCTGTTACAAAAAGAACTTGAAATGATCGTAAGTCCAAATGAAATCAAACAATACAGAAACACTTAGACAGAAAATCAGAAATGAAATTTCCAAATTTCTCTAAGTCTGAAATTCGCAAAATATTGTGGAAAACCTTCGGAATTCGCAAGCTGCAAAGAAAAACACAAGAAATTCGCAACTTACAAATGTAACCACAGAATTCGCAAGCTACAGAATTCGTAAGCTTCAAAAACTCAGAATTCGCAAGCAACACCTACGAATCCTAAAGTTTTCGCAAGTTACACTCATGCAAATACATGGAATTCATAATACTCAGGCCTACGAATTTATTACAATTCGCAATATAGCTCTTTGCGAATCCTGTACTTATGATTTTTTTCAGAAAAATCAACTTTGTGAATATTGAAGAATTCTGCGAATTCTTGAGACTTTCTGCGGAAACTATGAACTCTGCGAGTTCTTGAGATGATCTTACGAGTTCTTCAAATCTGCTTGCGAGTTCTTCTGTTGTTAGCGAGTTCTTCAGTTCTGAGTTGAAAAACGTCTCTGATCTGTCTGAAAAACTACCTAGACCTTGAATTACAACTCGAAACTTTGACAGACTGTTCTCTAATACGTCTAGAACAGATTACAATCAACAATTTTAAAACAAACACTTCAAATGAACAAATCGATCTTTGATACAGTGCTTTGAACTCGTGAACTCTAAAAACAACAAAATCATTAAATTCACAAACAAATATAGTGCAAATCACAAAACAAACTATACAAACTCGATTTAAAACATGTTTTGATCATTATTTGACCAATTACAACTCGAAAAATACACCAAAACTCATAAATGAATCTGAAAGTCAATGGAACAGTGTCGAACACATTTTCTTGAAATGATTTCAATTGGATCTGCTCTGATACCAACTGTTATTCCCAAATTCATCAAGTTCTAATCATAAACAGAAACACAATCATGAATCGTAGTCACATGTCATTGATTCAAACATCAATATTACAATCTCTCTTACTTTCTCTAGAATAATATTCTATTTTCCTCTTATCTAATCTGCTTCGTGTGTAAATGTTGCTAGACTTTCTTGTTACCAACTGATTACAAAGACAAGGACACAAGGTATTTATACCCTCTGTCAAATACAAAGAAACAAAAACACAAACTTTGACTTTGACTTTATTACAAAATGACTTTGACTTTCACTGAGAGTTGACTTTCAACTTTTGACTTCTTGAACTTTCATCTTCAGAATAAATGATCTTGTATTCAATAAATATGTGCTCTAACAGAAGATATTTGAGACTGAGATTAAGAAGCTTACAAAGAAACTGTCTGAACTGTCAACAAATGTCTTGGAAGAGCAGAACACGATGTCTGAATTTCAGAAAAAAGAATGACCTGCTCACCAAGGAAAGAAACAATTTATCTTCCAAGATAACAGAACTTGAAGAAATTGTCTCTAAGGTGGTTTTAACTGAGCAGAAGACTCTAGATTCAATTCTTCAAACACCTGGAGATGATTCAGCTGACTCTGAATGTTCATTCAAGACAGCATCAAGTTCATATCAAACAACTATTTCTACAAAGAGGTCAGTTAATTCAAATGATCAGATTCGTACTACTAACCTTTTCTATGATCGAAATGTTGATGGTTCATGTACATTTAGAAGAAGAAACGGAAATGAAAAGTTAGTATGGAGAGTGAAAGCAACTTCTGATGAGAAGAATGATCAAAAATCATTTGTGCATACACTCAATGCCAAGAAGAACATTGTGCATAAAGGTAAATGTTGGATCCCAGATTTAATCTTATTATAATGATATAAACAATAATAATAAGAAGAACAGCGGAAGCAATATAGTTTAAATATCAAAGTAGATTCAATATCGCATTTCAACAATAAGATGTATATATTGTACTAGATCTTCTTTAGAATACTTTCCAATATATTAAAAGATGAATCAGATAAAAGATCTATTAAAAAGCACAATTTTTTCAATGGATTGATGGTCCTATTTATACGACCATAAAGTGAACAGTGTACTATCCTGACATAAGAAGCATGCTTGAACAGTGTCTTACCTAAACGTAAGCTCAAGACATGCTTGAACATTGACCTACTCTAAGAAGTAAATCTTATCACTAATGATGTGTCATATGTTCTTCTGTCAGCACTTGTATATTTCTCCAGCTCGGTCTTCAGAGAGAGTGTCTTCAGAGCTCTGACATAGACCTCTGATGAAGTTATCTCTAATCTCTTCTCGGCTGAAGAGTATATCTCTAAACTGACATCAGAGGTAAACTTGGCTTTCTTGGCAGCAGTCTCAGATTGTCTTCAGATAAAGACTTGGGATATTTTCAATACTTTTACTTTACTGAATTGGGGATAACAGTAAACCTGATCTTGTTTATTCGATAAATCAATTAATTAGGTTAGCTAAAAGGAAAATTAACTGTTCTTACTGTGGCTTAAATGATTTTGTTGGTAAAGATTTTACTAATTGCTGGTATGGTTCTTATTATATTACTCCTAATAGAACTGCAATGAACATAACTGGACCCAAATACTAGTGGGTACCAAAGCCAAAAGATCCATCTGTGCTGCCGGCACGTCAAGTCTAGGGGGAGTAAAGGAACCATGGCTCTTGGATAACACAGTTCAAGACCCATTCTTCAATGTTAAGGAGTTTGACTTCTAGTCAAAGCAGTTTAGGACTCATGCTTCACAGATCAAGTTTGACTTCTAAACACAACAGTTTAGGACTCATACTTCAACGATCAAAAGAAAGTGTACTCCGATGCATCAAAAGAGATGATCAACTTTCAAGGGGGAGTATACATATTACCTCTACTGATAATAAAGTGAATGCATATTTTCAGGGGGAGTAAATGACTTCTGATTAATTCATATCAGAACTTTTATTTCAAAGTTTTCTTTGACTAAGACTTTGTTGCTTTGACGAATTTTTGACTAAATGCAGATTTTGAGGGGGAGCTTACATGATCATTTCAATCATGACTTTAGAGCTGACTTCATGAGTTTAAAACTCAGCGTAAGGAATATTCTAATCTTAATCTCATTGGGTTTGAAAGAAGGGCAACTTTCAGACATGAAAACATGTTTTTAAATGTTCAAACCACTTCTTATTCTCATAACAGATTTCATGAATTTGGAAGTGTGATTTTAAATGTTTTCACTTATGATGAAAGCTCAATACTTGAAAATTCTTTCATGATTAACTAATCGTGTGTTTCTAAAGATAAATACTTGTATATTGTTTATTCCATATACTGTCAAATATTCATACACAACGGTTTATTACTTTTATTGACTAAGTTCTTACCATGTCTCAAATTGAAATTATTTTCGATGGTAAGACACGATATTCAAAGTTTTTTGAGCGATATTTCATTCAAAGCATTTCTTTCAAGAATGTCTATAATTGTTCTTATAGACAACCTCTAATTTTTCATGACCTAAGCTTTTACTGATAAATCATTCAATTTTGATCTTTTACATATATTGTCAGATTCTCAAACAAGTCTTTTGTATTCATTTCATTCATTCAAATATACTTTTTATGAGAAACTCTTCAATGTTTAAAATGCTCAAGTATTCATGATTATCTTACTAAGCATACATATATCTGACATGCATTTCATACGATGATTTAACTGACAAAGTTAAGCTATTGAGCAACATTTTGCTTATAGGACAATATACATAGGAATTGTTTGAGCTTAATTGAACTTCTATGGATTCACGATAACCAGTGTTTCCTACCCATGAAGTTATCCTTGAGTGATCGAGAGGCGAAGGGTCAATATCTGAGTGTCGGAGTGTGATGCGATAACATGAAAAGAAAGTTTGGTTAGAAGTGAGTTTAAATGATAGAAAGAAAGAGGGTGTCAAAACAGAGTTAAAAGAATATCAAACTCTGCACCAACTTTTTATGAGACGGGCAACCACATTACTGTTGTTTCACAATTTTTTCGTGAACTTTATTGAAACAGGCAACTAGCCCATGCCAACTCTTGCTTTAAACCCCACCTGCTACTCATTTCTTTCTCAACAAAGATGTTTCAATTTTTCTTGGGGAAGCAGCACATAATCTATCTCGTCTTTATTTGGAAGATGTGGATATTGAAACAGAAGAAAGTCTGCCCCATCTTCGCACTTCGATCATGCACATTGATTTTGTGTATTACTATTGTTGTCTCAATGGTTTACACATTTTGAGCCTATTTGAAAAGCCTAAGTATCTTCAATCATTCTACACTATGCACGACCACACAAGGAATTTGTTTTCTTGTCATAATGTCCATAGAAAAATCTTTGTGATTTTCGATGATTGAATGGAAGCCCTGGGGGAGTGAACATCAAAAAGCTCCTTTCCAAAGTTCATTCGTTGTACAAAGTGATTTCGTGCTACTTACAGGCATTTTAACTGTTTCATTTGTTGATTCAGGGTTACATTCTTATTTGTCTGAATTTGAAAAGATTCGGATGAGTACATTATGAATTGACGGATTCGGTTTGAGAGATCAAGGTTAGAGATTATGTACACGACATTTCTTGATGAAGTTTTGATGATTTCTATGTTCTACATCATCAAAAAGGAGGAGACAATATCAAGAAATGAAAGTTGTGTGAATGATAAATTTCAGAATTATGGAGAATATATAGTTCATGCTGGAGATATTTCAATAAATGCATGATTGTGTTGGAGAAAGTTCAAGATTTTAAGAAAGTTTGTTGAAGATTACTGAAATTTTCTTTGAAGATTATCTGCTAAAGCAAAGTGAGCTAAATTTGTAGATAATCTCTTTTCCTAAGTCTGATAGAGGTTTTTATAACCTTGGGGGAGATTGTTAAAGTTCTTAAAGAGCACAATCAGAGATTTTGAGGAAGATTGTGAGTTCTGAAGACATTTCAAATTTATGAGGAGTATGTCAAAGATTTTGATGAGATTCTTAAATCAAAAGAAAATGGGAGATTGATTTTCAAAAGAGGATATTGTTTTGTCAGAAACTTAAAGAGGGGAGATTGTTTTACATAGAAGAAGATTTTCAGTATTAATGCTAAAGAAGGAGATTGAATTTGGTAATGATCAGACAAAGGAAGAGATTCCTCGTTAATGCTAAATTTCTTTTTGGAAATGATCTTGAATCCAAAGGGGGAGATTGTTAGTGCATAAATATGTTAGATCCAAGATCATGGAAATTGAAATTCAAATGCTCAAGTCAAAACCTCTTAAGCAAAAGTCAAAGTCAGAGCTTCTTTAAGTGGAAATTCAAATAAAGTCAAAGTGTTGTTAGTTTAGTTAGTTTTGTCTTGTATTGGTAGGTGATATAAATAGTTTTTTACGTTTGTAGAATCATGAGAAACAATTTACATAGTGATCTTAGAGAGAGAAATATTTGTTTGAGAGTATCTTGTAATATCGAACCTGAGATCAATAGAAATGACATATTGAGTGATTTGGTTGTTCATCTTGATCTAATTTCACAATTTGGGACACACACTGACCCTCTTAAAATGCCCTTAACTGAATGACCGACCCGATCTATTGAAACTTTTCTTTTGTGGACCCAGATTCCACTTTTTAGTTTGTCCTCCAGGTTTTCTCTTTCGTTTGCCACCATCCTGCACCTTGTTGGCATTTAATATGGACTTTCCTCTCGTGTCTCTATTACGTACCTCTTCCTCGATTAGTAAGTGTTTATGTAAATCATCCTAAGAATAATCTTCAGATTTATGCATCATTCGTTTTGAAAAATCATTCCAAGACGGGGGAAATTTATCAATGATTGCCCCTACTTGTAAGATTTTAGGAAGGGGTATGGAAAGCACTTTCATTTTTTTACCAATACTTGAAGCTCGTGTACTTGTTCAAGTATTGGTTTGTCATCAACCATTTGGAATCACAAGTAACGATACACAAGATATTTGTTTGTTCCTTCTTCTTGTGCCTTGTACTTGTATTGCAAGGTTTTCCATAAATCTCAAGGACACGTAATTGGGGAGTATAAGTCATACAACCGGTCAAATAAGACATTTTTTATATGCCCACAAGCCAAGATTTCATCCTCCTTGCAGAGTAGCCTCTGCTTCTCCAGATCAATTATCTTGGCTATATCTCTTTCTTTTCCCGCTTCGGGAACCGAGTTATCTGGAATGGGTGGCAGGGATGGGTCCATCACATAGTAAAGATTCAGGACCATCAACATGAATTTCAGTGTTTCGGCCCAACAGGTATAATTGGACCCGTCAAAACTGTCCAATTTTACCAGATCTTGTTGTATCAAACGGTAGTTTCCGGATTCCAATATAAAACCTTGAAGATTGTTGAAAAATAGAAAATATAAACGATATATTAGTCTGAAATTGATAAAGTTCGAACCATTATTAATAAAGTTTAAAGTTTTATAATGAAAATGATAAACAAAGTTCAAAACTTTATTTAACCAAGACATTAACTTTTGAATCCGGATAGAACTGAACGAAGAATTCTCTTCTTTCATCATCAATCGAATCACTGTTTGCAACCCACCCTTCCCTCACGGTACTACTTCGCTATCGGTCACCCAGGAGTATTTAGCCTTGCAAGGTGGTCCTCCCATAGTAGCGGCGAGCGAAATGGGAGCAGCCTAAACCGTGAAAACTTCACGATTGTGAACGGAAAATAAATAACAGTGCAGAAAAACTAAAACCTGTTTGATGATCGAGAAATACAAATTGAACAGTAAGGAACATGTCCTTTAAGGTGTTATACAACCACTCCTAAGGCAGTGAATCCTGGGTTGCAAAGCCCCAAGATTTGATGAAGTATTTCATTCGTGTATCAACATCAATGAACACAAAACCGAGTAAAAACGATGCAGAAAATGGATGGAAACAGTAGCCGATTACAGAGAGGAAATGAGAGAGCAGATGTGAGTTTTCTGTGTATTGTATTGTGTTTTGCAGGTGAATAAACCCAATATTTATTCTAGTAAACCAACCCAAATCGTGGGCTTATCCCCTGAAAAATGGGAGCCACTCATTGTTAGTTGGAGATTGAGCCTCCAACTTATCAACACGTTGAAAAATGGGAGCCACTTTGAATTTCAAATTTTGAAATGATCAAAAACGAAATTATCCATTTATAATTACTGAAATAGATTACATCTTATTTCTCTATAATTTTCTGTTAAAAGAAAGCACAGGAGCTCGGGGCGAGGCTCCTAAGCTCCAATGCGAGCGTGCAAAGTGCGCCACTCCGCGCCCTCGACCACGGCCATGCGTGCGTGCGTTGCACTTCTTTGAAAGCCCTACCATAAGCCCATCATTTCATTCATAGCCCAATTGTGGGTAAGGACTTATAAGGTCCTCTTAAGATTCAATTTCCATCTATGTGGAATGGAGAAAAACCTCCAACCTCCACAAAATTTCCAACAAGTACTACGTTGTCTAGATAGTTCCCTATGAGACTACAAGTGGCAGTGTTTCATGTTATTGATAAATATGGTAATACGCTGTTAGAGGATAATATCACAGATCAAATCCTACAGGTATTGATCTAAATCATATTTACTAGAGGCATTCATCTTTAAATGGATTTAGGGGTGTAGATTTCTTGCATGCTATTTGTGATATGTGTTAGGTGGCTATGGTTTATTGAGCCTCTAGTGTTGTATTCTAGAATTGTAGCGGCTTGGACCAAGGGGGTGTACCAAGTCCTTTCTTGAGAGGTTCAGATGAGGTTCAATATGCTTTGGAGAACACCCGATCGAGTTGATTGCCTGTGATCGTTCCAAGGTCTTTAAATATGGATGTCTTTAAAAGTCATTCTCATGTTAATCTTGGTCAAAGAATTGTTGTGTAAAACACCAATGTCTAACTGAAAAACTTCTTTCTAACTACATAATCAGTGTGATACGGAAAGGAAGCCTGAACCGAGTCCCATTTGGGCCAGCACAAAGCCATGCATACGCGATGCCGAATCCAGGACTACTAGGCCGATAACAAGGCCTAAAGGAAATATTATCAGGCCGGCCCTATACCAAGATTATGGCCCTACCTTGGGTAAGACGATGATCTAGTTTCGCAACTGAACTAGTCAGCGGTAGTTGTTTTGTATTCCCTAAAAGTTAGCTAGAGAGTGCTTAATATGATAGTGGTTTCCTCAATTCGAGTTCTAGTTTTTAATTCAAATAATTGTTTTGGTTAATCAATAGAAGAAAATTTTAAATATTCCTCTGTTCTGCTCAATTTCTTTGGAGACGAACCATCTTGAACAAGGTTGTTGTATCATACTGGCATCTTGTTAATTGGTTTTTAAAATTCATATTTTCTTTGGCGGCATTGGAAAAGAAAAACCAATTTTAAAATTAATTGGATATTTTTGTCCCTATAAACCCAATTTTATGGTAGTGACAGAAAAAGCATATATATGATCCAATCTAGCTAAAACCAATTTACTTGCGCTCCCGTGAATTATTAGAATGAAGAAGAATGCTTGCGATTTCAAGATCATGGGAGGTTGGTCAAAGAGAAAATGCATGATTTATTTGGGACAATAATCTGTCAATGACAATAGCCCGATAACTTTTAAACTTCTTCACTTGATAGAAAAAATATTGTGGAAATTTCATTCAAAATGTTTTTGTTTAAGAAAACCCAAAAATATAAAATATATTGTTATTCAACCCAAGACTTTAATATTGAAGAAAAACACCATCGAAGAATGTAAGACTCAAACTGATGTCACTATAAGAAAAATGAACATTCAAAGAAGGTTTTGTTTGATACTAGACTGCTTAAAAAGCTTCTCTAAAGGCTTCAGGATTTGTTTTGTAGCTGAATGCTTTAGGGAGAGTTTTTATAGGGTATGTTTATGTTAACTTTTAGAGACGCCTTTATGCGTTTTAGATATGTTTTCAAAGTCTCTCTAGAGGTACATTGATTTATTTTCTTAAAGTTTCCCCAAAAGTAGGTCTTAGTGACGTTTTTCAAGCATTAGTGACAGTTTATAAATGTCACTAAAACGTACTTTCAGAGAAGATTCTTGGAAAAGCTTCTCTTATAGACTTTAATGACACTTTTTGTAAACCTTCCATAAAAGTATCATTTAGTTACACTTTTGCGAACCTTCTCTTAAGGTTATATTTGTTACAGATAACCAAAATCTTCTAAAGGTTACTTTTAGTTACCCTTATTTTAACATCAAATCCTTTTCTTAAAGGTATTATATATATACATATATATATATGTATATTTCATCAAAATTTCAAATCTATATTTATAATGTATACTACTTTATAATGCATTTGGCCACCTCTCTCTTAAAAAATTTTGATGCACAAAGTACAAACCTTTAATGCATATTACTTAAATTTCAACTTTACAGATTTTTTGTGCATCATGTACAACTTAATAATGCTTACAAAAATCAGATACTCCCAAGAAGTCGATTCCCACTCCCAAGGATGTCGATTCCTTCTCCCAAGGCAACACTCCACCCATTCTTTTCAATTTCAAACTTGGTGACTTCAGATTATATCGGTATTTTTTGATTATAGGTTGCATCGTTAATGGACGAGTGGAGATTAAGGTTAAGGGTTCTTACCAGTTTTCTGTTTTTGTTTGCTTTCTATCAATAGCTACTGAATCGATTGCTTCTCTTCTCTTCAGACCAAAATCGAGTCCAATAGTCATTCATTATTTGATTCAACAAGAATCTATTCCAATAGTCATTACTTAAATCTCAAGTTTTCTGTGACAACGACTCACAACCCTCGCCTTTACCGGTTTATTCATTCTTTATTCATTTTTTTTGAATGGGAGAACTCATATTTCTCTTGGTTAGTGATTGAATGTAATTGTGCCTACTCTTTATTTTAGGTTTTCTTAGTTTTAATGTTGTTGCTTGATGCTTGTTCTTGATTTCTTGAGCTAAGACTTTGGAATAACATGAACTTGTGCCTTATTCTAAATATGATTTTGGAATGTTTTGCTTCTCTAAATCTGCCTTATTCTTAATCTGTCTAATCATACTATTGTTTTGCTTCTCTAAATCATTTCTTAGGTAGTAATGGTATATCCTCGTCCGAGAATCTAATCGATGGGTCCTAAAAGCAAGAAGTTTGTGAAAGGTATGTCTTGAAGTTCAAATACTTTTACAAGTATCTTCAATGGAGAACTTGGTACTTATTTGAGGCTGCTAAGCTATTCGTTTAGTCTACTTGGTTTGCAAAGAGAGCCTTGTTTGCAACTTCTGTCTTTTTAACACCGAGTCTTATTATGTTTTCATGGATAGGGTATCAACAGACATGAAATACAATTAGGGTATCAACAGACATGAAATACAATTATACCGTACATGAGTTTTCGCATTGTGGTGAGTTTTATTTTGGTTTTCTTCTTGGGTTTGTGTTTTTTATCTGTCCCTATTTGTCCCTATTTATTTTTTAACTTGTTGCACTCCATCTTTGCATTTTTAAGTGCTTATCATATCAATTAGCAGTCACTAATTTGAAATATAATTGAAATTTGCTTACTTTAGTCTCTTATTGGTTTTTTTAATGATGATTGTTGATAGTACTGCGTTTTGGATTTAATATAGTAATTACACCCCACTCTAGATGAACAATAGTTTCTAGTGGTTTTTTTGTTCTCTGAATTTCCAAATTTATAGGGGATGCATATGAGAATCATGTTTCCACTAGATATGGCAATAGTTTAGATGATAACTAGGGTGGAAATGATATGCCCTATTTCTAAGCCTATGCATTTGTGATTGAATCTAGATCTTGTGCAATAGTAGTAGTGTTGTTCCTATTATATCTATTAACCTGGGAGGTGTTTTGAATCTAGATCCCTCCAACTGCTTTCAAATTTGTAACATTTAGTTTATACATGTACAGATGAATCATATGTGATTTTGTACTTTATGTTAGTGTAAAATCACATTTGATTTGGACGTTTAGTATTTTCTTAAATAGTACGGTTCTCGTTTGAACACGACTCTTTCTCTCTCTCAATATACATACATATATATATATATATTAACAAATAAAAAAACATTAATCAAGAACAAAAATCTATAATTTTTCGATGAATCCGTACATCTGTCCATCTTATCAAGAAAAACATCTAAATCATATTAAACATCTAGATCTTGTGCAATAGTAGTAGTGTTGTTACTATTATATCTATTAACCTGGGAGGTGTTTTGAATCTAGATGCTTCCAACTGCTTTCAAATTTGTAACATTTAGTTTATACATGTACAAAGAAGTCGATTCCCACTCCCAAGGATGTGGATTCCTTCTCCCAAGCAACACTCCGCCCATTCTTTTCAATTTCAAACTTGGTGACTTCAGATTATATCGGTATTTTTTGATTATAGGTTGCATCGTTAATGGACCAGTGGAGATTAAGGTTAAGGGTTCTTACCAGTTTTCTGTTTTGTTTGATTTCTATCAATGGCTATTGAATCGATTGCTTCTCTTCTCTTCAGACCAAAATCGAGTCCAATAGTCATTCTTTGTTTGATTCATCGATTCCAGTAGTCATTACTTAAATCTCAAGTTTTCCGTGTTAACGACTCACAACCTTCTCCTTTACAGGAGTTTTTCAATTTTCCCTCCTCCATCGATGGTATTATCGTTTTCCTTTTTAATTGTGTTCAATATTCGATAAAATGAATTGTTAATTTGTTCGGTTGATTGTTGATTTCAATTTGTTTTGATTTGAGATTTAACTAAATTGAAACTTTTATAGGTCAAAATACTTCTTATTTCTCTAGAATTATAGATTTATTTGTGGGTTTTATATTAATTTTGTTATGATTAGGGCTAATTGTTGAGTGAATTGCAGGGTTACGAATTTTTTTGAGTTTAAGCCCCTTTTTAGGGATGTTATGGTTATGAGTTAATTGTTGGTTCCTTGAACCCTAAGACTAAGTGTTAGATATGATTTTTTTGTTGATGATCTTGATAGTTTCTGGCTGATGAAACACACAATTGAATTTAGTTACATTCCTCAATGTGCAATGATCCCCAAATTTTGTTGCTATCGAATCATAGTAACATTTGGTGAAATTATTGTTTTCGTTTCTATGATCTTTGTTATTTCTATGTTAGCATGGGCAAGATCACCAATGGTTTTAAGTATATTTTGAAAATAACATCAAAAGTGTACTTGGTATTTCTGAGGATTAATACTCATATTGACAACTTTTAATCATCTTGTCCTTCCAGCTCATGAGTCAAGATGATTATGCTTCCGAGAGAGATGGTTTACGCTCCCAATATAGTGATTCCTGCTCCCCAAGATTTCAAACCTTTTACATAGATGCTAACCATTAATTCTTTCTTCCTTTGAGGATTCTCCTTCCCATTTATTCTTCTACAATTTCAAAATTTGAGGTTCCAATAATTCTTTTTTCAACTCCCGATTTTGGTTCGAGAAGATGATATCCGTCTTCTATTTCAAATTGTTCCATGGATACGGGAGCTTCAAAAGGTAAACAATATAAGTTTGATATTTCTTTTCAAAGTTTTATATTCTTCAGTTACCATTAAGTCATTTGTAATTGAACTATCATCTATGTTTCTCTCAAACCGTTTTCATTTTCTTTGAATGAGAGAACTCATATTTCTCATGGTTAGTGATTGAATGTAATTGTGCCTACTTTTTATTTTAGGTTTTCTTAGTTTTAATGTTGTTGCTTGATGCTTGTTCTTGATTTCTTGAGCTAAGACTTTGGAATAACTGGAACTTGTGCCTTATTCTAAATATGATTTTGGAATGTTTTGCTTCTCTAAATATGCCTTATTCTTAATCTGTCTAATCATACTATTGTTTTGCTTCTCTAAATCATTTCTTAGGTAGTAATGGCATATCCTCGTCCGAGAATCTAATTGATGGGTACTGAAAGCAAGAAGTTTGTGAAAGGTATGTCTTGAAGTTCAAATACTTTTACAAGCATCTTCAATGGAGAACTTGGTACTTATTTGAGGCTGCTAAGCTATTCGTTTAGTCTACTTGGCTTGCAAAGTGCCTTGTTTGCAACTTCTTTCTTTTTACCATCGAGTCTTATTATGTTTTGCTGGATCCCACCAAATAAACACCTGAATAGGGTATCAAACAGACACAAAATACAATTATACCGTACATGGGTAGTTTTCGCATTTTGGTGAGTTTTATTTTGGTTTTCTTATTGGGTTTGTGCTTTTTATCTGTCCCTATTTGTCCCTATTTAATTTTTAACTTGTTGCACTCCATCTTTGCATTTTTAAGTGCTTATCATATCAATTAGCGGTCATTAATTTGAAATATAATTGAAATTTGCTTACTTTAGTGTCTCATTGGTTTTTTTAATGATGATTGTTGATAGTACTGTGTTTTGGATTTAATATAGCAATTAGACCCGACTCTAGATGAACAATAGTTTCTGGTGGTTTTTTTGTTCTCTGAATTTCCAAATTTATAGGGGATGTAGATGAGAATCATGTTTCCACTACATATGGCAATGTTTAGATGATAACTAGGGTGTAAATGATATGCCCTATTTGTAAGCCTATTCATTTGTGATTGAATCTAGATCTTGTGCAATAGTAGTAGTATTGTTCCTATTATATATATTAATCTGGGAGGTGTTTTGAATCTATATAGTAGTAGTATTGTTCCTATAATATCTATTAATCTTGTGCAATAGTAGTAGTAACATTTAGTTTATACATGTACAGATGAATCAATGTTGTTGTGTTTCTTCATTGATGTTGATGTTTTTGTGTTTGCTATTCATGTTTTGTATCAGAGATTTAGTACTTGCAGATTCTACAATAATCTTTGTAACATGGTGAGGCTGCAATGGGGTCTCCAAGAAGATATGTTGCAACATGGGGTTCATATGAGGAGTCTTTGGGTTTGCGTTATTGTTCAATTGGTGTTGCTAAAACTTTTTAGACTAAGGGGTTGTTTACTAAATGCTTACCGGGTAAACGCTTATTAATATCATTTACGTTATTGATTGCGAACGTAAAGGACCGAAAAACTTACCCGGTAAGAGATAAGGCAAAGACCAAGAGTCTTACCTGGTAAGTGTGGGAAACGACTCTTACCTAGTAAGCACTTACCGGGTTTAAGATGCTTACCAACAATCCATTTTTATGGCCAAGGATGTTACACGATAACGTAAATGAAGGTGAATCTCTTGCGGTAAGTGCTTACTAGGTAAGATCTTGGTAAACGGTCCCTAAGTAGAAGTTGGTTAGGTGTTGATGCGAATCTGTTTTTGACACTGATTTGCCAAAACAACATGACAGCTATACTTCTGTGATTTATGTTTTTTTATAAAGATGGTAACATGATAGTGTTAATTACTTTTTGATCTATTTACATAGCTTTTCCTTGCAGATAACTAACTGCTCTTGGAAAGTTTAGAAACAAACATTACAACTTGCAAGAACGACTGAAGGTACGCCTAATAATTTATATTTATTTTCTTATGAATACCATATGGTTAGCATGTACTTGTTTAGATGTCTTGTTATTATAAATGTGAACCAACCCTTTTTGGATGCATGGATCATACTGCAGTCCTGGAATAGAGTCTGAATTTCAATATTTTGTATGCGACCCTTCAATTTTTATCTTTTGAAAAAAATTCATGTGCAAGATCTTAATTCTTATGTTTACCAGTATTTCATGATGCCACCCTTCTTTAGATTTGGATGATTGTATGACTTAATTTTCATGATTTTTGTGTTAATATCTCGAGCATAAAGAGTGAGAAGGGAATGACCTTCTTTCATTTCTTGTGTATTAGAGAGTATATATATATATATATATATATATATACTAGTTAAGTACCCGCGCAATGCGGCGGGATGTTAATGTTTTTATAAATTGATAAGGAAAATTGATGCACCCATTAACACACTATACATGCACAATATGAAACATATATAATCAATATTCAAAATGTTGGTCTTCAATTGAAAATATCACATAAAATATCACATGATGTGCAAGTTCTCAAAGTCATCACAATTTTAAGAGCTCTCAAAAGAAGATTTCTTAAATAATATACTGTAAAATAAAGCTAAAATTGAAAATAATCATATAAATTCTATCGAATCTATTTCAAACTTATAAAGGGGATGGCTTTAATTTGCATAAAAAACATATTAAATCAACACTCCAGCCATAAACGGTACCAGGAGCTTGATTTTCATTGTTAGTGTGTTCCAAAAAGAACTCTCGAGATTTACCATACCGTATAAATGGCTTATAACAATTTTGGGCTTCATTTCATTTCAAAAACTATCAATTATACTTGGAGGTGCAAGTAACCAAATTCCACAAGAAGTACAACATGACAAGTAACCAAATTTTGTGCCGCTCAACACCAACTCTATGTTCCCACAAGAAGTACAACAATCCAGCCCTCTACATTTTTTGAATTTGTTTAAGGAAGATCCATGTCATCTGTGTCAACAATAATCCACTTATCAGAACACACATAAAAATTAAGTACCATTTGACTAAAGTGATTGCACTTTGGTTGCTTTGTATAATTGGATCCAATTATGCTTGAAGGTTTTATCCACTAAAATGATGTATATAGTTACATTAAAAAACATAAGAAACAAATTTCATTCCTTCCAAAGGTTTTTTTAGGTTTCTTAAAATTATATGTATACATATTACGATTGAAAGTGCAATCCTTAAAGATAATGAACAACAAAAAAGAAGCAGAATGTGTCCTTATGAAAAAAAAAATGACAGTGCCTCCATCCACCAATCACTCATATTCACTACAACATTCGACCGGTATATATGCCTAATTGGTACCATACAATTAGTGAGTACACAAGAAGTTTTCCAAGAAGCTGACACTATTTATCTGCTCTAATTGTTGCACCATCATTTGTTGAAAAGAAAGTTAAGTAAAAGAAAAATATAATTGTATCATGTAACAGTTAAGCCAACAATTTTTTTTTGAATGGAGTAAGAATTTTATTACCCAACCAAAGAAGTACACAAACAATAAGGACACAACAGGTAAAGATTAAACCCGATTCACAGCCATAACAACATAACACAAAGCAGACAAAGCAGACAGACCAAAGCGAAAGACGACACGGTAAGACCCAATGCAAATCGAAAGGAAAACCGAAGTTTGCACGAGCAGCAAACTAACAACATCCCATCGTTTATGGAACCTGGCAGCAGCAGCAGCAGCAGCTACATCGCAAATCAGACCCGAACTACCCTACTAACAGCCCCGAACTACGCTTCCATCAAGATAAACTGCCATAGGCTTGCCCGAGCTGCCCAATAAAGCAGCCCCGAACGAACTTACAGCTAATTCACATCCCCGGCAGCAGCTTCATCGCTGTTTTCACCATCCATCCACAACCCGCAAATCCCCGAACCGACAATGCCAGACCGATAAATTGAGTCTCTCTTACGATGGACCAATTCAACCGACATGTAGACACTAAGCAGCCCCACACATAACTGTACTCAGGCCACTCGCAGATCCTCGAAACAGATCCACAACCTCCTGTTTGTGAAATGTAAAAATCACACAGCCTCGAAACAATTAAGCCAACAATGCTTCCAACCTTTACTCAAATTTATTTATTTCATGGTATAAAGGCCATAATCAAAATCAAAGCTACTTAAGTGAAAAAAACACAACTACCATTACCATTCTATAGGATACCATGAAAACACAATTGGTGAGGTGATTACAATATTTGAAGACACTTCTAGACTGGTGTTCTTTATTTCATTTTCGTAAAAAACATCTTTTCCAAGAAAAAGCCAATGAGAAGGGTGGTTGAAATTTTGAACCATTGTTATCAGGTTTTTGGTTGCAAATGATCAGCAATTCTTGCAAGAACGCAAAAAAACCACCAAGTTTTTAAGAATGAGTAAGTTCTTGCAAACTATGGTCATTTAACAGTTTAACTCTTCTTTTCAAATATATGTGGTTCTTGAAAACCTTTAAAATTAAAAAAATAATCAACAACATACAAGTTGATCAAGATTATATTTTAAAATAATATCATTTCCCAATTCAATTTTCCAAATCAACACCCATTTCACATTCATAAATGTGTAAGTTTCCAATAAAATTATGTATAAATTGCATTAATATCAAATAATAAAACATGTCCATATATCAAAGAACCTTGTTAACAATCAAGAACAAGCAAGTGGATGTGCACATGTACCTTATTAGGGATTTAAAGTCCAAACCCAGATTTCATTCTCCAATCGCAGCACAAGTAACAAGAAGATCCTTTTAGCTGAATAAACATCAAACACATATGAGTAACTATCAAGAAAATTAACAAAAGTATAATTTTTGCATGACCCGGCCTACTGTCGGGTAAATTATGAACGTTGTCAAATGTATAGACAAATGTGAACAGAACAAAGGATAGAAACAAATTTCATACTTTAATTGGAGGTACTCTGTTTTCTAAAGAATGAACAAAGCAAGTTCAAGGTCTCATTTGATCCCGTCGATCATCATTGTGAGTACAAACCTACAAAATCAATTGCTAGGGGAAATTAACAATATCAAGCTTAGGACCTAAATCATAACAAATTGTTCCTTGAATCCTTCTACTCGAAAAGAAACAAATTCACACATGAGCAGCGAATAGCAGTTGAATGGCACAAATCCACAAAAAAGCAAAATATAGAAACAACATGTGGTAGATTGCACCATTGTCATTTATGAAAGTTCACATTCTATGAAATTAATGGACATTGATAACCGGACTTCTAAGAAAAACCTTTACCTCAAAATTGTTTTTAAGAGATTTTGAAATCAGCTTTATAAGGTAGTATAGATAAGTGTTTTAATATTTCACCATCCTGTTCGTAATATTATCTTTTATAAAATTAATGGCAAAAAACCAACATCTGTATGAATATTTTGGAAATAGGAACATACATCCCAAAATTTAGTATTGTTAACTTATCATTCAAATCCAACAAATTATCTATTGAATCAACTACAATTGGGGTGTGTGTGTGTGTGTGTGTTTGGTGATTGAATGGAAAATATGGGGAGCTTATAATATACTTTTGACCAGTTTTGGCTTTCTCCATTTAGTAGCTTTCGCTTACTGTCATCCTTGTGAACCCTTTCCACAGAGCATGTCTTCACTTGCTCGGTTCCATGTATCTTTCTTTCCTCTCTCTTACACAATGTAGTACTATATATAATTTAGATGTTTGTTTATGTGAATGCAATCTTTCTAATTTTTGTTGAATGCATTCATCCTCCCTCCAAAAAAAAAAACCAATTTCTATGGCAGCTGACTATTTTCTTAAATAGTACGGTTCTCGTTTGAACACGACTCTTTCTCTCTCTCAATATACATATATATATATATATATATATATATATATATATATATTAACAAATAAAAACAACATTAATCAAGAAAAAAAATCTATAATTTTTCGATGAATCCGTACATTCGTCCATTTTATCAAGAAAAAACATCTAAATCATATTACAACAGTCTACGATTTTCAATGTGCTAATTTATGTCTTTATCTACAAGATCAAAAATTTGCAATTGTATTAAAACAATATATATATATATATATATATATATATATATATATCAATCTTAGTAGAAGTGTCATGCATTTGTTGAATAACAACAAAAGTTGGAACATGAACAAGTGTGAAACAAACATAACAGAAACCAAAGCGCATCCTTCTGATTCGTTTAATCTATCACAGATTTTTTAAAACAAGTTCTTGGGTTTCGGATAGAGAAAAGCGGATGTTTAGCTTGCCCCCTCTTTGAATGTGTACAATTCGAGCAAGCAAATGGAGCCTCACTTTGAAAATCTACATTAGTACTAAAACACATATATCAATCAATAAACTTATGTGGTCGATCATTGATGAAAAGTATATAATAGATCAGGAGAGGAATGCCTCATGAACCTTTTGGGTGTAATCACAACTTTGTATATATCTTCCATCTCTTCAAAACTTTATATTTGAAATCGAGGCTATTATCTAGGTGAAGAATGATCTTGAATCTAGATAAAGCAAATGCAATTGCTTCAATTGTTTCTTAATATTATCTTAATAAAAAAAAACAAAATTTCTATCTTTTAAAACAGTACTAGAGGTCCCAAAGTCTACCACACTGCCTTGTAGTTTAGGAAAGATACACAATCAAATTAAAGCGAGCAGAATGCCCCAAACAATTGCAATTCAGAATGCTAGCTTATCACACACTGCAGACTAGCGCAAGTCGATAAAGCGAACAATTCCTTTTGAACTATTATATGCTAGTGAATGACGATGGGTAGGATGAAATACAACATATTTAATCATATCTGCAACAAAAATGGAGTCATATCTGGTTTTGTCTTCTGATTTTGGTTTATACAACAACTTTGTATACACCTTTCATGTTAGAATCCTGCCCATGGTTCACATTGTTTTATCTGGTTCTATACAGTTCCTTTTGGATTAGTTTTTGTTGATGTACATTGGATTAGAATTTCTACACCTGCTAGTTTGGATTTTTAGGGAACATTTTCAAAGGGTATAGCTGGTTTTCGCTTCTGATTCTAGTTTGGGATCAGATATGTCAGGTCTGGTTTACTATGCTCATTTCTGAAATTTTTACTATGCTCATTTCTAAAATTTTGAGGCCTGGTCATATAGATCTCGAAATGCCCAAAAGTTTACTACTTCAAGATCTTGAAACCTTCCACCCAAAACTCAACAATGGAACTCTTCACATCCAAGACAAACCTTGATTTCAATCAAACTTGAGAATTTTTTATACCCCGACCACGGATCATCAATCATCATGTTAATCCTTTCATTTGCTCTCAAAAACCTTTAAGAATTACCCCAAATAGTGCCAAAATCACCTTTAATGAAAGAGAAATAAAGAAGAGGGAGTGTATTGGCAAAACATAGCTCATAATGGGGTTTTTAACCCGCCAGAGGCCATAGGCGACTTGAGAGTCAACTCAAGTAGCATGGAAAGTTTCACAGTCTTAAAAACCATCATCCAAAGCTTTAAGCAACTTGGGAGCTGACATAGGTCGTTTGGCAACCCGCTTGGCACTCTGTTTTGTGTTTTCATGGTGTTTTGGAGTTTTGTTGCAACCAAACTTCCGCGGGAGGTTCCATGAAACCTTGAATGGCTTCTGATTTGATTTTGTGTAACACCAATGATTTTAGGTCAGTTTGTAGTACATTATTGCCCATTGGGCATTTTAGTTGGTTATTTCATAAAAGGTGGTATATAAATTTAATGAGAATGTATGGGATTTAAATCGGGGAATGAAAACTGGAGAAATCGTGCGAACAGAAAACAATTGGACTTTCCATGCAACTTTGGAATGTGGGAGACTTTTTGCACGATCCTTTTCAGGAATACGGACTACTTTAGCACGACTTTAGCCGCAAAAAAAGTCGTATTATGGATTGTCAACTCTAAAGAGGTCTGATTTTTGAGTTTTTCTTTCTCATTTCTTCACACCAAATACTTCTCCTCTACCAGTACCTCTCTATGTTGAACATTTTTGAGCTTCGGGTCAAATTTTGAGGGGTTTTTGGAAGACATTGTTGGTGATTTTGATGCGTATAGCGGTTGAAGGTAAGTTTCTATATTACCATTTCTTGACCTAGGGTTTCCTCACTTTGCACCCTTAACCTCTTCTATTTTTGTTAATTGACGTTTTACAGAGATTGGGAGTAACTGAGGTGTTCCTGAGAGTTTTGCATCATAGATTTAGGAATCTAGCTTGAGGCCAAAGGCGCTACTTCAATTTAAGCGCAAAGCCCCCTTCTATTGCATCTCAAGTCTTAACCAACGAAAGCTAGAATTTGGGTCTAAAATCTAGATTAAATATAACATGACAAGGTGAGTTTAAGTTGCTTTGTGAAAACTATGTACATGAAAAAAATGTCCATTTTTGAGTCGTAAAGTGTTTTCTTGATATTTATCAAATGTCCTGATTATTTGATGAGAATTGCATCTTTGATATTTTTGTTTTTATAAATCTTGTATAATGCCAATAATTGGGTTTGTGGACATTTTGATAAATAAATCGTAGAAGTGGGCTCTTTTGATGATTTATTGTATAAATAGAGGACATTAAACGTTTTAACCCATTGTTAGTGTATTTAGTTTTATAAACCGTTTGAAAATTGCATATTATTGTGTTATGAGCCATTTAGGAAATATAAATGGTGTGATTTTATTTGGAAAATTATTTATACCAACCAATGATGGTTTTTTGAATTAATCATACTTTTGGAGCATGAGTTTGCCTATTTGTTTAACAGATGCATTTTATTGACGTATGTTGGTTTTTATTTGATTTGTCAAATAAGTTGTGGTGTTTATTGTTTTTATATTGTTCCTAATGAGTTTTGGGTGTATTTGTCTAGTTTAAATTATTCAATGCTGAGTTGGGATATGGTTTGCATTTATTGCGTATTTATTGGAAATTACATGTTTTGAGTGTGTTGGTCATTCTATTGGAGTAGTTAATTTAAACTGTAATGCATTAGATCCATAGGCATATGAGTCATGTGATGTCACTTTGGATATTTCGGAGATAGACTCATGTAGAATCAGGCTCCAAGTCCTATGAGTTGTTGATGCCATTTGGTATTGCGGAGGTGAACTCACATAAATTCAGACTCCGGGACCAATGGGTTGATATTTGTTGTTTAAGTGATAAGTTTTGATGTTCTTACTAAACTTCTAGTGAGCAATCAACAAGTCAATGATTGGGAAGGCCTATGGTGGTACTCCTAGCAGTCGTATATCGAGATAGGGTCTTATAGTGGTACTCGTTAGAGTTATATACGGAGACAGTTGACTTTTGTGGGTGAGCCTCATCTAGAGGACGAGTAGGAATCATGGTCACCCTAATGATTGTGATGGTACTCGTGGAGTCGTATACGAAGCTAGGGGCTTACAGTGGTACTCGTTGGAGTCGTATACGAAGCTTGGTTCTTGTGGTAGTACTTGGTAGAGTAGTATACAGAGCCCATTGACCATGGGAGAAACTTGATAAACTTGATGTATGGCTAAGTTTATGTTTGCCACATACGATGGTTATAGGGCTCCTTCGTCAGATCACTAAAAAGTGTTATTTTTGGATAGTGTATTATCCATGTTTTCGATATTGTTTTGGGTGGAGTGTATCCATAATTTATGGTTTTGGTATACTGGAACTTATCCATGTTCTGATGTTTTAGATAATAAAGTTTTATCCATGTTTTCAATATTTGAATATTAAACCTAATTTGGGTTTTAGTTTCATGTAAAATGGGAGATTTGATTAATGAGTTTCCATCATGAAAATGGCGGGTTTGAGGAAATATGTTGCTTGTATACTATATATATTTCATTTTGGAAATCGTGATTTAAATACATTCTTTTAGTTTTACCGTTTTATATTAAAGATGAAAATTGTTTGAACCAAGTTCATGTGGTACAAAGTAAAATTTAACTAAAAACTTTATGACATTATGGCATACGCGTATAGATTATACCTCTAAATAGAAAATTCAAAGACTTGTGTCTGATGAAATTTTCGAACCCTTAGATTTGATAGAATTTCATATTTGTGTGGAATGTATTAAGGGAAAAGAAACAAATAGTAGAAAGGTGGGTGTCGAGAGAAATAAAGATGTGTTATAATTGATACGTGCTAACATTCCTTGTCAATTCCCTAAGGCTTTATTGAATGGACAACAATACTTTATTACATTCATATATGACTACTCTGTTTCACAACCTATATTTGATAATGAGATGTCCTAATCCCTAGACGTTTTCAAATATTTTAAAGCTAAAGTTGAATGAAAATTAAGGTCATCAAATCAGACTATGGTGGTGAATACTATGGTAGATAATAAGGATCATGAGCACAACGTCCAAGACCCTTTGTGCTTTTCCTTAGAGAATGCGGAATTGTTACATAATACACCATGTCAGATAAACCTACCATGAATGGTGTTGCAGAACAATGAAATAGAACTCTTAATGATATGGTAAGGAGTATGATTAATCATTCCTCGCCAGAATCACATTGGGCAGATATCCTAAATATTGTAGTGTCGATTCTTAATAGGGTGCCAAGCAAAATAGTTACTAAAATACCATATGAATTTTGGACAAATAGAAACCTAGCGTTTCGCATTTTCATATTTGGGTTATCCAACTGAAGCACGACCTTATAGGCCAAATGAAAAGAAGTAGGACTCAATAAGGGTTAGTTGTTACTTTGTGGTTATGCTGAAAGATATAAGGAAGAACCTTGTTTTGAAACTATTAAATTCCAAATTTATTGAGGATATTGTAGTTGGGGTGAAATATCATTAAGAAATATTGTCTATGAAGAATAACCTATCACCGATAGTAATCGCGTTAGATCTCAGATTTATTGGATTCAAGATCATCCAATCTGAAGCTAAAGCTGAAAAGTCCCTCTCAATATTAGTCTAATGTTAGTTTCTAATAAATGTCAAAATTAATTATTGTGTTAATTATAGTATTTTAATATTATTCCTAAATATCTAATAAATAGATATTTAGGATATTAGATATTTAGTTTTAGATATTAGTTTTGTTAGATATTAGGTAGATATGAGATCTCAATATCTAATTATCAATCATCATCAACAACTAGCAAACGCTGTTCATCAGAGAGAAAAGAGAGAGAGCTTCAAAGAGAAATATATCAATCCTGTAATCCGTCGTTTGTAATCGAACAGGTTGGTAAATCGTATATGTTTGTGATTGTTTGATTGTCTGGTAAGATCTTGTTCAGATAAACAGGACCAACAATTGGTATCAGAGCTCAACAATTGGTATCAGAGCTCAAACCAGATTCAAATCAAATTTATAGAACTCACTGTGTTCTTCATCTTCAAAGTCACTGTATCGATCAAAATTTCAAAAAGTGTTTGTTTTTTAAATTACTTGGTTGTAAGTTGTTGTAGTTGATTAGGCGATCACATTGTCAAATTTTAGAGTCGTAAATCGATTTCTGGATAGATGTATTTGGGTGTTTCAGAGCCGATTATCGAAGAACACGCACCGGTCGACACCGGTCACACTCACATCGGTCGAACAACCCCGGTCGCTCTACCCCGGTCACAGTTCCATACCAGTCGAATAAGACCCCGTCGCAACAGGACCCCGGTCGAGCACACCGGTCGCTGACACCGGTCACCACAACGCCCCGGTCGAAGTAGGACACGGTCGCAGGTCCGGTCGAGCAACACTCCGGTTGAATCAACGCCCCGGTCGAACAACACACCGGTCGAGAATACCAGTCAGAGGGAAAATCACAACACTAGTTTGCGCCATCAACGTCTCGCGCAAAACTCCAATACGCGCGACCAACTACTCGCACAAACTCCACTTTGCGCCACCCACTACTCGCGCAAACCTTATTTCGCGCGACCCGCCTCTCGCGCAAAATCCTCTTTGCTCCAGCTTCACTTTGCGCGAAGTCCCTTTTTGCGCCAACACCTTGTAACACAAAGTTCTCTTTTGCGCCAGCCTCCTTTAGCGCAAATTTGTGCTTTTGCGCCAGTTCTTGAATTAGACTTTCTGAATCGTATTATTCAGTATTTATCTGATTTTATCTGGACTAACGATCAAGTACAAGTTCTTATTGCACATTAATCAGAACAGGATGACATCATGAGAAGCTCTAGCTATTGGAATTGACTCAAAGCCACCAGTACTCTTCAGGGGAGAGTTTGAGCAGCGGAAAGATCGGTTCATGGACTTCATAGAAAGACATTATTTGGGTGAATTAATCAGGAAATCTTTAGAGGAAGGAGCTATGCCACCTGTTATGGAGACTCGTACGGTTGGAATTGATGAGATAATATATCAACTTAAGTTTGATGAACTCGAAGGTGATGAACTAAAGAGAGCAAGAGCTGAAAGATTAGCAAAATCTTTCATTCTTCAAGGCATTACTAATGAAATATATGTGAAGATTGACAGCTACAAAACTGTAGGCAAACGGATGTGGGATCAACCGGAGAAAATGATGCTTGGTTCAAAAGTTGGAAACCAGCTCAAGATATCCAACTGCCTCAACAACTATGAAGAATTCAAAGGTAGAGTTGGAGAATCTCTAGCAGAAACATATGACAGATTTGTGACCTTGCTGAATGAGTTAAGCAAGAACAAGGTCAATAAATCACAGATAGAGCTGAATGTCAAATTCCTCAGCATCCTCCAGCCTGAATGGAAAAGGTTTACAAGGCAGATGAAGCAAATAAAAGATTTGAACGATGTTCCACTACGCGAGGTATATGAAACCCTCAAGCAGAATGAGGAAGAGGTGGATGAGATCATGGATGAAAAGAGACAGGGTGAGAAGATAGTTGTTGATTCAATTGCTCTTGTTTTGAAGAAGAAGAAGAAGAAGAAGATAATTGTGTCTGAATCAGATGAGGTTGAAAGTGAAGCGAACTCTGACTCTGACGACTGTGAAAATCTAAAGCAGGCTATGCTTATATTGACCAAGGCTTTTCAAAAGAAGTTCTACAAAAAGCCTAGCTCGAACAGTCAGAGGTATTCATCTGGTCCTAGTAACTATGTTCACAAGGAGAGATTTGAAGGAAAGAGGTTAGAGGAAAGGAAGCCAGAAGAGAAAAGGTATAAAGTTGAAGAGACCAATCAGCAAGAACCTCCAAAGTGCTACAACTGTGGTAGACTTGGACATTTTGCCAAAGACTGCCGAAGACCCAAAGTACGGAACTCCGACTACTATAAGAACAAAATGCTTCTTGCAAAGCAACAGGAAGCTGGAAAGGTATTGATAGCAGAAGCTAGATCAGTCAGACCAAGAAGATGAAAATGAAGAGAAGGACGAGACAACACACCTATGCTTTATGGGCAAGCTAGAAATAGAAGCTGAAGCCGATTCCGATGAAGAGGACAACGAAGAGGTATGTGATTTAACTAAATCAGATTTCTTAAATCAAATGCATGCCATGATGACAAAACTCCAAGAATTAGAGTCGAAACTCAAGCGTGAAAAGGGTGTCATTAATGACAAAGACCAGTCAATACAAAAACTTAGCAATGACCTTGCTGAAAAGAAAGTATTGATTGAAGTTTTACATAAAAATATTGACATTAGTGCAAAAGAAAAGAACATAATTCTTAAAGAGATTGTTGAAATAAATTCTAAATTGAGAATGAGTGAATTTGATTTCAAAGAGCTTACGAGAATGTATTCTTCGCGTTCTGAAGAAAACAAATCTTTACGTGCAAAATTAAAAGCATTGGAAGAGAAGTTATACACATTGGGTCAAACTGAACAAACCATTCATCTAAACAAACCCAAAGAGGACATAGAGAGTTGGGGACTCGGATACGAGAATCCTCACTACCTTAAAAATGGTATATCTGAAGTGCCTGCACATGATTTTACATTTTTTAGACTTTCTCAACGATACCCAGACCTTAAAGTTTTCTGGACTGGACTGTCTAAAGAAGATGAAGCCAAGGAAACCGAAAAACGAAAGAACACATCTAAATTTCAACTTCCATTTCGTTATGCGAAGTTGAATAATAGTTATAGTTCTGTTCAATCAAAATCTCTTTCAAATGAATTCTTTGGGAGTATTTATGTAAAAGAAATGGAGGCTAAGCCTATTAAAGATAAACTATACGTCCCTCCTCTCATTTTGGAAAGTAAAATTTCTGAACTTGAGAAATCTTTAGCAGATGAAAGACTTTTGATTGATATAGAACAAAAAGTGTTTTCAACTGTGCTTAAGAATACCGTTCTTTCTAAATAAACTAAGGCTTCAAAATCTGATGATATGTTTGGTTTAACTGATGGAGGGTTTGATTTTCTAAACTCTGACGGTGTTTTAGATGATTGTTTTGATCAATTTGATTTTAGTGCCAAACTTCCTAATCATTCGTCTTTTGTTGTGAATTCCTTTGGATTATCCAGTATGCTTGAGAAAGGTAAATCATCAACGAAAGTTGATAAATTAGTCTCTGTGAAAGGTAAGAAGAAATCTCAGCATTCACAGAAACCGATCACTACTGGTAACCCAAAGAAGAAGCATTCATTTGATTCTCTCAATTCTAACTCAAAAGTTTCAAATGTTTCAGATATGAGCAAGAAAAGGCTTGGAGTTAAATCTAAGTGGCAACCAAAACAGGAGATTGATGAGACTGCTAAATCTTTTTCTAGTGTTGATTGTAATAAGACTATGACTAGTAAAGATATTTTGATTGCGAATGTTGCTATTTTAAAACCAAATCTTGTTGTTTCTCGCAAGAAATATTCAAGACAACAATTATTCCAATTATCTTTGTCTGCTAGAAAGTCTTCATCTTATGATAAACATGATTATGCTTCTTGTCAAAATTCTGATAATTGGTTAGGCACATATCATGTACACTCTTATCATTCTAATTCTTCATTTGGTTTTCAAAAGCAAAGAGGACCCAAATTTCAATGGGTACCAAAATCATGTGCTAACACAGTTGGATCCAAATACAAATGGATACCAAAGAAAATGGATGAATCTGTGTTGCAGGCACCTTCTGTCAAGGGGGAGTAGGAGAATGATGGCTCTTGAATAATGCAGTTCAAGACCCGCACCTCAATATTAGGATAACAGTGGCTTCTAAGTAAATCAACTTAGGACCTGTACCTCAACGAAGTTTGACTTCTAAACACAACAGTTTAGGAATCGTACTTCAGTGATCAAAAGACCTTACTCCTGTGCTGATAAGAGATTGTACTCCAATACTCCAATGAGGAAATCAACCATCAAGGGGGAGTACATACTTTCCTGAAATTTTATGCATATCTCTTACAATGATAATTTTCAAATGCATAATTTCAGGGGGAGTAAAAGACTTATGACTTCTGATTATTTCTGATCAGAACTCGTACTTTCATTGTTTTACTGCTTTTCTGTCTTTTTAGTTTCAGTGAATAAATTTTCTTTGACAATGACATAAGACTTTTGCAGTTTGAGAGATGCTTAAACGTTCATATTTATTATGACTTTAAGATTAACTTCATGAGATGTAAGATTGCACGTCAAGGTATGATTCTTTATCTTAATCTCATATATGGTTGAAAGAAGGACAACTTTCAATCATTGAAAACATGTTTTTAAATGTTCAAATCACTTCCCGATTCTTCATCAGATTTTATAATTTGGAAGTGTAAATTTCAATGTTTTCTTAATTCATCTCTGAGCTTTAACTGATATAGTTAAACCATTTTGAGCATCATATGCTTCATAGGAAAACATGATTTCATTGTGCTAGGACTTAACACAACTTCTACGGAATCATGTTAACCAGTGTTTCCTAACCCAAGACGTTAATCCATAGTGATTGATCTGAGGTGTCGAAAAGCAATGAGTGTGGATTGTGTGATGAGGTATACAGAAAAAGAGAGTTTGGTTGGATTAAGCTAAATGTTTAAAAGAAACAGGGTGCGAGAACAGAGTTAAAAGAATATCAGAACCCTGCACCAACTTTTTCTGAGTCGGGAAGCCATAATTCTAATGTTTCACAACTCTTTGGTGAACATTATTGAAACAGGAAACTAGCCCATGCCAACTCTTGATCATACCTCACCAGCCACTCATTTTCTACTCAAATAGAAAGTGTTTCACATTTTCAAAGGGGAAGCAGCAAATTTGTTATCTGATTTTTATTTGGAAAATCTGGATATTGAAAAGAAGGAAGTCTGCCCCACCTTAACTTACTGTTGTCTTAGTGGTTTACACAATTTTGAGCCTATAAACAATCATCCGTGCTTAATTCTTTCTATCACATGGACGAACACACAAGGAATTTGTTTCTTTGTCATAACGTTCATAGAATTTACCTTTGTGGTGTTTTGATGATTGAATGGAAGCCCTGGGGGAGTGAACAACAAAAAGCTCCTTTCCAATGTGTATTCGTTACACACAGTGACTTAGTGTTACTGACAGACATGTTAACTGATTCATTTGTCGATTCAGGTGTTACACGATTATTTTGTTTGGATTTGCAAAGATTTGGATGAATATCTTTTGGATTGACGAATCAAAGACTCCTTATGAAAGACATTTCTTACTCAAAGTTTTGATGAAATCGTTGCTCTTTTCATCAAAAAGGGGGAGAAGAGCTAATCAAGAAATAGGAGAAGAAATGGGAGATAACAAAAGTTTAGAGAAATGTCCAAGATCAAATTCTTCAAAGACAAAGTATTCTGAAGACATGCTGATTTTAGAGAAATTTTCTTTGAAGATACTTTGCTAAAGCATTCTGAGCTAAAACTGGAGATTATTACATATTGAAGACAAAGAAGGAGATTGCATCTTCTGAGCTGAAAGAGAAGACTGAATTGCTAAATCCTTTTAGTAATGATCTAGATCCAAAGGGGGATATTGTTAGATCTCAGCTTTATTGGATTCAAGATCATCCAATCTGAAGCTAAAGCTGAAAAGTCACTCTCAATATTAGTCTAATGTTAGTTTGTAATAAATGTTAAAGTTAATTATTGTGTTAATTATAGTATTTTAATATTATTCCTAAATATCTAATAAATAGATATTTAGGATATTAGATATTTAGTTTTAGATATTAGTTTTGTTAGATATTAGGTAGATATGAGATCTCAATATCTAATTATTAATCATCATCAACAACTAGCAAACACTGTTCATCAGAGAGAAAAGAGAGAGAGCTTCAAAGAGAAATATATCAATCCTGTAATCTGTCGTTGGAACAGGTTGGTAAATCGTATATGTTTGTGATTGTTTGATTGTCTAGTAAGATCTTGTTCAGATAAACAGGACCGACAAATCGGGTTTCTATTTGCTATTTATAACGATATTCAAGACATTCTTAATGATGCTCAGGACCTGTTCCTGAAGTCGTTCTAGATGTAGCTCCAGCTTCAGATAACAATGTTCAGGATCCTACTCATAAAATCGCAGCAAAACAAGACAATAATGTGATTATTCCTACAACACCACTTATAGAAAAACCTCAACAATCTCAAGAAGTTCCATTAAGGAGATCCATTAGAGAGAGACGTAATGCAGTTCTAGATTATTATCAAAGAAGGCATTGACAACTAAGAGACTTTCTCTCCTGTATCTTCGAAAACTGTTTTTGAACTTTAATGGCATCGGTAACTCATTTTGATTTAGAGTTGCATCATATGGATGTTAAAAAAATATTTCTCAGTGGATATATTGATGAGACAATTTATATGATCCAAAGTCTATGCTCTATAAGTTAAAGAAATCCTTCTATGGTTTGAATCTAAGTTCCCGTCATCATCCATCATCAGTGGTATGACAAGTTTCATCAAGTCATTACCTCGTACAATTTTTGAGGTTAATATCATTGAAAATTGTGTATATTACAAGTTTAGTGGGAGTAAATGTATCTTCATGTACTATATGTCGATGATATTCTGCTTGCAAGCAACGATATAGGTTTGATTTATCAAACCAAGAAATTTTTTATGAAGAAATTTTTGATGAAAGATCTTGGTGATATTTTTTTTAATTATGTTTCAAGATACATAGAAATCGTTCTCAAGGTATCCTTGTCTTGTCACAAGAGAGTTGTATCGATACAGTATCAATAGATTTATCATGAAAGATAGTGAACCAGGAGACACACCTATAGCCAAGGTAGTTATACAGTGTCAAACAGTGTCCCAATAATGATTTTGTAAGAAAAAATATTCAAATGTTCCTTATGCTTCCATCGTATGAAGTCTAATGTATGCTCAAGTTTGTATGCATCCTAACATAACATTTATAGTGGGTGTTTTGGGTAGAATTTTAAGTGATCATGTCATACAACATTGAAAGGCAGTTAAATATATGTTGCATTATTTTCACAAAATAAAAGAGCTATATGCCCACATATAGGAGGTTAGACGACTTAGAGGTCATTGGGTATTTTGGCTCTTATGTTGTTGGTTGCAAATATAGCAATAGCCCCATGCCATGTTACGTCTTTATGTTGGCATGAGGAGCCATCCATGGAATTCTGCCAAACAGACTCTTGTTAATGGATTTTAAGGCCTCCATGGATTTACTGTGATAATAAAGTCACATTGCCTTACTCCAACAACAATATAAGCTCGATAAAGTCAAATTGATTGACATCAAGTTTCTAATTTTCAATGATGTTGAATCACGAAAAAATAAAAAAGGCATACGATAAATACTTTCTTCTTATTATAATTTGCTTCAGTTTAAATCTGTTTGAGATAAGAATATAAAACACGTATGGAAGCATCACATCTCTTAGAGGGACAAGTAATTCTTCAAAAGATACGATTCCTTTGTAACTGCCAAGGATAATAATTGTTGATAATAACTACCAATTAATGATGTCTAGCTTAACCTTTCAACACACCCCTTAAGCTAGACTGGAAGAACCCCCAACTGTTCCATCAACCTTCTGAAATCAGCAACTTGAAGTGCTTTTGTAAAGATATCAGCCGCTTATTCCTTATAGCTTCGATACTCGACTTCAATATCACCATTTGTGACTAACTCTCGGATAAAATGATATTTTATGCGAATGTGTTTACTGACTTGATAAGGCCATAACTGACTTGTTATCGTAGAAGATTTTTGTAGGAGAACCCTGAGTCGCTTCGAGTTCATACATTATACTTCTTAGCCAAAGAGCTTGGCAACCAGCAGTTGAGAGAGAGAGAGATATACTCGGCTTCTGCAGAAGATAAAGCCAGAATATTTTGCTTCTTTTTTTGCCACAAGACAACACCAAATCCTAAGTTGAAAACGAACACACATGTACTTTTGCTGTCGTTTAATGATCATCTTAAATCGATATCACTAAAGCCTTTCAAATCTTGATCGAGGACTTTGTTGTAAACAATCCCATGGTTTTTGACAATTTTAAACCGAACTCCATCGGAGTGGAAGAAGCATGAGCGTCTTTCATGTTTCTAGCAAGCAACTCCTTTGCATACCTTTGTTGCGAGATTGTAATTTTTCCTTTTTCTTGTTTAACTTTGATCACCAAAAATAATGCAGATGACCAAGATCAGTCATTTCAAACTCATATTTCATCGAAGCTTTGAAATCTTTAATCATACTTAGAGAGTTGCTCGTAAACACGAAGTCATCTACATAAATACAAATTATGAGGATATACCTATTCCAACTTTAATGTAGAGAGTATGTTTAGACGTACACCTCCTAAAGCCATCCTAAAGAAAATATCCATCGATCCTACTGTACCAGGGACGTGGTGCCTGTTTCAACCCATATATGGCCTTCTTTAACTTGTAAACCTTGTTTTCTTCTCCTTCCATGATGTAACCATGCGACTGATCGATGTAAAGTTCCTCGTTTAGGAACCCATTTAAAAGGTCGACTTGACGTCCATTCATGGACTTCCCATTCGTTTTGGGCTACAAGAGCGAGAACTAAACGAATGGTTTCAAGTCTTTTTATGGGTGCAAAAACTTCATTATCATTTATGCTGAATTTCTGTTTGTAGCCTTTAACGACCAGCCGCACCTTGTAGCGATCGATCTCTCCTTTTTGATTTAATTTCGTCTTATACACCCATTTAACCCCTATCGCTTTGTGATTTCTCGGTGGATCAACCAAAGTCTAGGTA
Organism: Arctium minus; assembly: GCA_954870635.1. NCBI lineage: Eukaryota > Viridiplantae > Streptophyta > Magnoliopsida > Asterales > Asteraceae > Arctium > Arctium minus. The sequence continues at coordinate 111,143,850 of OX941080.1, read as the reverse complement.
TCCTTCTTTACAATAGACATGATCTCTTCATCCATTGCTTTCTTCTATTTCGATTCATATATGGCATCTTCGAAATAAAAAGGGTGTGAATCCGCAAATAGTACGAAATCCATAGCATCTTCTAAATTCAGTCTTGAGCCATTATTGTAGATACCAGCAAGAATTCGAGTTTTAATTGGTGGTTCACTTGATGTTGGATCAGATTGAGAAGGTAAAACATGGTGGGATGGACTTTGATCGTTAGGAAATTCACCTCATGATCCTTGTCTTTGTTCCCACTTTCATCTTCTAGAATTATTCGAGTACCATTTATGTCACTAAAGGTGTCTTTCCACGATTCATTTTTGTCAAAGACAACGTCTCTACTAACGATTTTGTTTGAGGATTATAAAGCTTATAGGCTTTGGAGTGTTCAATATAACCGATGAAAATCGTTTTTTCAGATTTATCATATAGTTTTCATCTTCTTTGTGTAGGGATATGTGAGTAAGTGATACACCGTAACACCTTAAGATGACCAACACCCGGATTAAAACCGTTCCATGCTTCTTGAGGTGTGATGTTTGCCAAACTTTTAGTAGTTGTTCTATTTAGGAGATAAACTGAACTTGCCATAGCCTCAGCCCAATTGCTCTTTAACATGCTTCTAGCCATTTCGATCAAAGTTCTATTTTTTCTCCCTGCCACCCCATTTTGTTGGGGTTTGTAGTGAGTAGTGATTTGGTGATGTATTCCGGTGTCCCTTAGATACTCTTGAAATTGATTTGAATTGTATTCACCTCCACCATCGGTTCTTAAAGACTTGATCTTGTGACCACTTTGTCTTTCGATGAAAAATTTTAAAGTCTTGAATGAACTCGGTACTTCCGATTTTTCTTTTAGAAAATATATCCAAGTTTTTCTACTAAAATCATCAATGAAAGTGAGAATGTAACGATTTTCTCCAATTGAGGGAGTCTTCATGGGTCCGCAGATGTCAGAGTGAATAAGTTCGAGTGGCATCGACGCCCTTCACGCTGAACTTTGTGAAAAAGAATCTCTTGAATGCTTTCCAAGCATACAACCTTCACATATGCTGTCAATTTTTTCAATTTGTAGCAGACCTCGTACCATATTGTTCTTATACATGTGTGATAGAACCCCAAAGTTAACGTGTCCAAAACGTTTGTGCCATAACAGTGAGTTTTGTTGAGTAGGTGTATAGAGTGCATAGAATGTATCAGTATGGAATTTAAATGGGAACATTTTGTTGGTTGTCATGTAAATCTGACCGAGAAGAACACCTTTGGTATCTTTAATATCACAAATACCATGGTTGAAATGTATGTCGTAACCTTTAGACACGAGTTGCCCAACACTTAAAAAGTTGTGCTTGAGGCTAGGTACAAAATATACGTTTGGTATTTTCTTTTTTCCACTCTTTGTTTCAACCTGTATTGCCATGAACCTGTAGTTTTTTGTAGTTTTTTGTATCATCACCTGTTCTGACTTCCTTCTTTGTGGATTCGTCTAATGTTACAAACAATTCCTTATTGTCTGTCATGTGATTGCTACAACCACTATCTATGTACCACAGATCGTTCGTAGCTTCCTTGTCACTTTTTGTTGATGTTTCTTGACTGCTAAACATCATGAACATCGTATCTTCTACATCGTCTGATAAGCCACCAATTTAAAAGTGTATTCTTGAAGGCAATGATTGATTTTTGGTAGGGGTGAACTTGGTACGGTACCGACTTTTTTTCGTTAATACCGTGAACCAACCAATAATATTTGGTATGCAAAATCCAATACCATATATACCAACCAACTAAACTTGGTACCGACTTTTTTTGGTTGGTACATGTTGGTACCAGTTTATACCAATTTCAAGTTACATATAGGAAAAAAAAACTAATTCAAACTACTCAAATGCTCAAACAAAAAAAGCTAATGTAACAAGATTTAATATTCAATGTCTAAAAAAGAAAAATAAACTAATTCAAAAACCTGGATGTAACAATGGGGGATTGTTACAGTAGCACCGACGAGGAGGATTGGAGGAATGAGACGATCGAGCTAAAAATATAGGGTTAGATTACATGGTTTATTCTAAATTTCTAAAATCTCTAATGAGGGCTAAGACGGTAAGTTTGTAAGGTGAAAAATGAAAAGAAAAAAAAAAATTGTACACTTTTTATTTCAAATCTCAAAAACTAAAAATAAGAATATTATTGATTAATTTAATTATTAATTAATTAAATTATTAAACAATTAAATAAGTCGGTACCACGGTACTACTGTGGTACACAACATTCAAAACTGTGTACCAACCAAGTTCAGACACTTGGTACGGTACTGCCTGCCGATTATAATCGGTACCGATTTAATTGGTACCAGTTTAATTGGTACGGTTGGTACACATGTTGGTTGGTTTGTTTCTGTACAAAATTGCCACCACTAATTTTTGGTAATTCTGGATTTTGGTAAGTTGGTAATTCTGGATTTTTGGTAATTTCAGTAATTGAGGTAATTTTCGATAATTTTGGTAAATTAGAAATAATAAATAGCTAGTAGAATGGCGGGAGAAAAGGTATATGATTCTTGTGATCTGTTTTGTTTAGGACAGATCTGGCTCTCGAACCCAGAATTATCTTTTCATTCTTGTAATCGTTTTGTAAATCAGTAAATTTAATAAGAAATAGTCGATCGGACTTATCAAATTGGTGTCAGAGCCTTCGATCCTGACCGACCATGGCACAAAAACTCAAGGAGAATGCATAGAGGTGCCGAAAGAATTCGTTCAAGCATTGAGAGCCGATGTGAAAACTCATTGCGATCGCGATGCAGGGAACACCAAACGAATGGACGTTTAGACAAGGGAATTCAAGCAATCATAGGCAAACTGGATTCACTATTCCATGCGGGATCCGACAATTCCACTCAAAACGGAGGTTCGTTTCAAGGTTCTGGTTTGGGAGGAGATCCGGAATCGCAACCTAAAGGAGTTGTTAATTCCTCGTTTGTCGTCAACCCAGATACTGGAGGAATCGGCAAAACTCTAACTACGGGATTCTCTCTTGTAGATTGGAGATTGAGACGAGATGAACTACCCATGTTCAATGGAATCGATCCAGATGGATGGGTTTTCAGGCCAGAACGTTATTTTGCCCTTCAGTGTTTTGAGGAGAAAGAGAAGGATGCCCTTCTAGCATGGTTTCACTAGGTCGACAACAGGCGCCCGATTTTGCTTTTGGATTATTTGAAGTTTCAACTCATGAAGAGATTCCAACTCACCGATGATGGATCTGCCCTTGAACAACTTCTAGCTCTCCAACAAACAGGTATAGTTCGTGAATTTCTCCATTCATTTGAGACCCTTACATCTTCCTTATCGGACTTTCTAGAGAAAGTGTTGGAATGTAATTTCATGAATGGACTGAAACCCTTCATTCAGGCCGAAGTCCGACTGTTGACACTACAAGGGATGGCCCAAATCATGGAGGTAGAACAATTAATGGAAGACCGAAATTCTCAGTTATCTAGAGGCAATCAATGTCACAGTGGCCCCTATAAACCCAGCCCTAATTTTTCCACTTCGATAGTACGTACCACACCGACACCAAGTGGTAGTGCCAGGCTACGAGTGTTCCGACAGCTATAGAGAAAGGAACGGGAACATTCCCAACAATCAGAAAATTAACATATGCAGAACTTCGAGACAAATGTGCTAAGGGACTTTGTTTCCGTTGTGACGAAAAATATCAAATGGGTTATAAGTGCATGAACAAAGAATTACAAGTACTTCTACTCCAAGATGAACCCACCGAGATAGGGGAAGATGACAGTGAAATTAATCACAATGAGGTTGAAGGATTGGTAATCGAATAAGACCAAACCATCGAGTTATCCGTGAACTCAGTGGTTGGACTTACATCCCTACGTACCATGAAAATTCGGGGACTCATCAAAGGCGAAGAGGTGATTGTCCTCATTGATTGCGGGGCATCCCACAATTTTATTTCCAAGGGGTTGGTCTCACGACTCCAACTGAGACTTGATGAAACTACGGGATTTGGGGTGAAAGTTGGTACGGGACAGGTGGTGAAAGGGAACAGGGTGTGCCGAGGAGTAGAGTTGATCCTTTCTGAGATGCGAATCACTACGAAATTCCTACCGCTAGAATTAGGGAGCACCAACGTCATTCTCGGTATGCTATGGTTGGAAACTTTTGCGACATGAAGGTTAATTGGAGGGAACTGCAAATGAAATTCAAGGTGCATGGGTCAAACATAATAATTAACGGGGAACCGGGTCTACAAAAAAATGTCGTTTCATTGAAAGGGTTGCACAAATGTTGGCACGCCACAGACGAAGCATTGTTGTTAGACTTGTATTTGTTGCAGGAAGAAAAAGATGTTACGGAACCGGAAGCTAGCCCTATTTTGTAATAGGTTCTTGAAAGCTATCAAGATGTGTTTGAACCGTTAGACCGGTTGCCACCGAAGAGGATGCAAGACCACACCATGCCATTACTACCGAATACGACGTCGGTCTGTGTAAGACCTTACCGTTATTGATATGAGCAAAAAAATGAAATCGAAAAACTCGTCCAAAAAATGTTAGATGCCTAGGTCATTCGGCCTAGTGAAAGCCCGGACGTGAGCCCAGTCTTATTAGTTAAGAAAAAAGACAGGAGTTGGCGGTTTTGTGTGGACTATCGCGCACTCAACCAAACGACCATTGACAAGAAATTTCCAATTCCATTGGTTGAAGAACTGATAGATGAATTACACGGGGCCACGATTTTTTACAAATTAGACCTCAAATTGGGGTATCATCAGAATCGAATGAAGGTAGTGACATGGGAAAGACGAATTTTCGAACCCATGACGACCATTATGAGTTCACGGTGATGCCTTTCGGTCTTACCAACGCTCCAACCACTTTTCAAGCTCTCATGAGTGAATTCGAAGACATCCTCATTTACAGTCGTAACGAGGAAGAACACAGGCAACATCTCGCCTTATCCCTCCAAATACTCCACGACAACCGGCTAGTGGCAAACCGAAAGAAATGCGTATTCGGGAAACACCGAGTGGAATATCTCGGTCACATAATCTCAAACAAAGGGGTAGAAGCTGAGTTCGGGAAGATCCAAGCAATGAAAGAATGGTCGAGCCCTAGAACGGTGAAAGAATTACACAGGTTTTAGGGGTTAACCGATTATTACCGACGATTCATAAAAGGGTATGGAGGGATAGCATTACCATTAATCCAATTGCTCAAAAAGAATAATTTTGAGTGGAGTCCCGAAGCTGAAAAGGATTTCCAACAATTAAAATATGCCATGATACAGCTATCCGTGTTGGCCCTACCGAATTTCGAGAAAGAGTTCACTGTGGAAGCGGATGCCTCCGGGACGGGGGTAGGGGTTGTCTTAATGCAAAATAAAAAACCAATTGCTTATTTCAGTCAGGCATTACCAACAACAGAAAAGTATAAATCAGTGTACGAGCGAGAATTGATGGCATGGACGGGGGTAGGGGCTGTTTTCATTTGATTTTTCATGAAAATTCAAACCTATTGCATGGATTCCTTTGAATATTCATCCTTACCGCATGTCTAGATTCATAATACTCGTGTGAAATTAAAAGTCAAATGATTTTTCATCGGTCATCAAACTCTATGACTACTATGAGAAAAAGTTTCTAAGGAACAGTTATTATCGCACGCTGCACGATCACTGTTAACGCACGACATTTTTATCGCATAACAAGGTTCTCTGTTATCGCATGCTTCTTTTTTTTTGGAAGGGTGTCCTAGGCTATGCCTAGACTAATCCCTTGGCAAATTATGACTGTAAGACATCAGCCCTTAAACCTCAGTGTCCACAATTGTTGTGTACGCCTGGATTCGAACCCTGGGCAAATGGGATATCCCACCACATCCCCAGGGCCTTAACCAGTACACCACAACTCTTGTGTTTATTATCGCATGCTGTTATCGCACATACCTTATCCATTTTGTCCCATAATTCATGTTATCGCACGCCACTCTGATAAAATGTTATCACATGCTGAATGCTTTGTCACATGTGTTCATGTTATCGCACGAGTATGTGATCCAGGTTGTCGCACGATATGTTGATCATGTTATCGCACATCATGTGATTCTTTGTTATCGCATGTAGCTCTTTCATGTTATCACATGATATATGGTCGATTTTATCGCATGAAGGTTTGAGTTTTATCGCACATCATTAAGTTTTGTGTTAATGGGTTTTCATGAGTTGTAGGTTTTTTTCCAGATTGAAGATGATGTTAAAGTTTCGTTAGGTCACCGTTAATTTTATTACATATTAAGTCCTTTCTTCGTTAAGTTTCTGTTAGTAGTGTTAAATGTTCGTTTAGTTAAATGTTTATTAAGTCAGTTAGTTTTTGTTACATTTTTGGTCCTCTTTCGTTAAGTGTTCGCTAAATTCGTTAATTTCTTTTCAATTTTAGTCATTTTTATGGTAATTCTAGTTATCTTAGTTAAGGTTAAGTTTTTGTTAATTTTCTTTTCAAATTTAGTCCATTTCCGTTATCTCAGTTTGATTCAGTTTCATTTTTGTCACTTTTAGTCCCTGAACTTTCAAGTTGCATATATTGTCAATTCAGACCCTTAGAATTTAAAGTTTCAATTTTGTCAATTTTAGTCGCTGGACTTGAGGTTTGGAAATGGTACATTTTCTGTCCTTGTACTTTCATAAGTGTCTTTTTCTGTGTTTCAACTGTGCATAATTCTAATTCTAATCGAAGTTTCTGTTAAACGATAAATTAATTTCATGTGCCGTCTCTTGAGCGAAAACTAAAACGTAAAGTTTCAGAGCTTGGAAAAAGAGAGAATGAAAATTGGCAAATCATTAAAGAGTTACAAGAGGAAAATGCTTAGCATCAGCAACATCTAAATCAGTATACAAAGAAAAGAAAAGAGTTTGAAGGGTTGCTGAAAAATGAAATCAGTGATTTGAAGAAAAAATCAATTTGAATCTCCAGCAACAGATTGCTTATTTGAGATCAAATGCTTAAATGAAGATAAGTGATTTTGATTCTAAATCAAATTATTGATCACATTAGAATAGAAGAATGTTGAAATGATAAAAAGAAAATATATGAGTTCGAAAATGAAACTGAAAAAGAGAAAGCAGAGTTTGAAAATGAAAGAAATTTCTTTACAAATGAAAGAAAAAGCTTTTGTACATAATTTTTCTATTTTTTCAAAGAAGTCATTTAAGGAAAAGAAAGTTATTGAGCTCAAACGTTTAAAACTTTCAAAACAAATTTCAGATTTTCAGAAAGTTTTGATTCTTGAAAGAGATAATTTTGCGAAAGAAAAGAGAGATATTGAAAGTCAGAATGTTGGAAATTTTAACGAGGTATCAGATAAAACAAAAATACTAGAAAAAGATTTTGAGCACGAAAGACAGACTTTTGAGGCTGAAATTTTAGAACTTACAAGAAAACTATCTGAATTAGAAACTGATGTGATGAAATATCATAAATTTGATTTGATTTCTCAAGAAAGAAATGTTTTGTCAGAAAAAGTTCAGAAATTAGAAGCAATAAATTTCAAAGTTGAACTATCTGAACAACGTAGTTCTGATACTATTATTTAATCTCCTTATGATGATTCAACTGATTCTGTTTATTCTTTCAAAATTGCTTCTAGTTCAACTCATTAACATGTTTATTTGCAGAATTCTCTCAAATCAAATATATTTTCAAAAGATTAGATTCGTCCTTCTAATCTTTTCTATAATCACTTTGTTAATCATTCAAATAATAATATTTTTAATCCTGTGAAGATGTCCTGGAGGAGAAAATCAATTACAGATGTAAATATTGGAAAAAAATCTTATACATCTCTTCTAATTGATACAAAATCATTTGTTACCAAGACTGATTTACCTCGTCATGTTTAATCTACAGGTAAACTGATCAGTTTGAGCCAAAACAAGATATGTTGTTCAACTTGTGGTAAGAATGATTTTGTTCCTCAAAGTTATGTCAACAACTGGTAAAGTACATACAGTGTCCCGATTCTCACTTTAAATCTAAGGAAATTAACGAACAAGGATCCATCAAAGCATGGATACCAAAATCTTTATGATTTATTTTGCACGAATATCATGTGTGAGCTTATCCAGAACATTCATGTCACATGATTGTCATTCAAAGGTTATGCCATATTTGAGGGGGTGTACCATATTTTGAAAATCAAATGATTTTTTAAGTGAATTTCAAAAGAACCGTGGTAGTTTATTCTGAAAACTTACCAGTGTTTGTTTTTTTTCCGATAATATCAATTCGAAAATTTCCACATGTTATGTTTCCTTGACAAAGTTATTTCCACGTCTCAAATATTCGTTGAATCTTTCGGTGGAAATACACTCCTTTGAATTCAAATTTGTTTTCAATTAAATACATTTCATTTTAATGATACAATTCTTAATAAGATTAATAATTGCGACTTGTTCTGTCTAATCATTGATTCAATTCTTTTAAATACTTGTGCTTACTGAGTCAATCTGTTTAGCATTTGCCTTTTGGTTATTCAAATTCTATTTCAACAACAATGACTTCTTCTGAACAAAGAAACTTAGGACTCGTCTTCAATTTGTATGAAATCTGATCATATCAGATCAGGACTCGATCTTCAGATATTTTGACTTCTAAATACATCAGTTTAGAACTTGTGCCTTTAAGATTTTTAGCTTCAGAATACAACAATTTTGAACTTGTTATATCTGTTACATTTCAAGGAGTGTTAGGTCTTTTCATGTTTCTATGGTCTTTTCATGTTTCTATGGTCAATCCAGAATTGGAAGGACCTACCCAAGAAACAAATTCTTTTCATAGATATTAGTGAAGAGTCTAAGTGAAAAGAAAGAGTTCAAAGTGAAAATAATATATTGGTAAGGTTGTGACAGGACATAAAAGAAAATTGGTCCTTACCAAACGGAGTCAGTTATACGGGTTACCACATAATCTATTCGTTCTCTTTCTTCGGAGATGAATATTGAAACATACATGGGCCCAATGTCGATAACTCGTGTCATCCCACCAAGCCACTCAAGTATATCTTAAAATATATTTGTTTCATAAATGCACGTAGACTTAGCACATAATCTATCTATCCCTCACTCGGAGGTTTTAGATTTTGAAAAAGGAAGACAACATCTCCGGTCTCCGAACCTAATATTCAATGCACTGTGTCTATTGATTTCCTAACTTGCGTCCCAGGTTAAATCAATATTTTGAGCCAAATTGATAATATTCAATTCTCTTTCACACAATCACAAATCTTTGTGATTCCAATTGCATATCTTTGTGATATTGCCAGAATAGTATGAGAAGTAACTTTTAGAATTTTACATCAGTGATAACTGGAAGTCCTATCATTGATTCCCTGATGCCAACTCTGAATATAGGCCACACATTTTTTGTTTAAATTGTTGAGATAATAGTTACTAAATGTTTCTATGGTAGCTATTACTCTTGGTTACTCATATTTGTTGAACTCAGATCGGGAAGAGGTAAATTGGAAATGATGTTTGGTTTTTCAGAAAGGATTGGTTATCAAGATGTTTTGCTACTCGTATATCTGGTCTTTGAATATACATGTTGATCACGATGCTCATAATCATCATGAGGGGAGAAATGATAAAAATATCAAGATTTAAAGACGTAGAAGATCAGATTGAGGGGAAGTAAAGATGTTCATTCAAATATGAAGCAATAGTTAAGGGGGAGTAAGCAAAAGGTTTAGGGGAATTAAATAGATTAACTGATATATATGGTTTTTGTGATTGGATTTGTTTGTGAAAAAGAAGATCAAAATTTTAATCTTGGATTTGAGGTTGAAAATCCATTGGATCTGAAGATTTCAGTTGGGCAGTAAAGATTGATGTTGAATTAGTTGAATTTTTGATTGAAAAGATTGTAGATAAAGTGGATTTATTTCTTGTAAGATGTGAAGGTGATGAGCTTAGTATACGTAATATCAAAGCTCTTAGCCTAAATGTCTAAAGGTGATTAGTGCAAGTGTCAGATAGTCATATTTATATAAGGTGGGAACTTCGTTTATCACTTTGTTTAAACAATGAGGATTGTCAAAACCAAGTCCCCATCTTTGTTTTAAAGCCTCTTCAATCCTCGGTTTGTTCATATAAATTGTTTGTTCAGATTGGTCTCTTTGATAAAGCTTTTCTTCTAACTTATTTATTTTATCTGAAAATTCATCTTTTAAATTAGTCATAGCCGTCAAAGATTCAAGATAAGTCTTATTTTAATTTTCCAAATCATCCAATTTCTTTTGAAATATGTCTTTAGTATTTTCTAAAATAGATTTTTCATCTTTCAAAGAAATTTTCAATTTGTCAATCAAATCTGACTTTTCGGAATTTAAATTCTTTTCAGATAAGAGTTTTGAATGTAGATCAGATAAAGCATTAATTATAATATTCATCTGAGAAGAAATGAAATTAAAATCAAATTCAGAGTATACCTCACCAGCATCAGTATCAGAATCATCTGACTGATCATCTCCGATCAAGAACATCTCAGCGATCTCGACGTTTGATTCTTCATCATCGAAATAATCCAGCCAGAATTCTTCCTCGGTCAGCAAAGCAGTTCCGTTCTCTCTCTTTTCAGCCAGTTCCATTTTCTTGCGATAGTAAGTTGAGTCCCTAACTTTCTTTGCTCGACACTCCTTTGAGTAGTGGCCTGACTTTCCACAGTTATAACAAGATGCAGTCTTAGGCTCGGGCACTTTGACTGTAGAGCCGGAAGTGAAGCGAGAAGAGTTGGAACCCGATCGTGGTTGAAACTTCTTATGGTAATGTTGAGAGAGAAGGATCATAGCTTTTTGTAAAGCCTCGCCATCATCTTCAGTTGATCTGGTGTATGCATTTTCGGACAATGCTTGTTCAGATAATTGCTTCGTGAGGAGAGCAACCTGATCTACTGTTTTCTTCTTTTTATCCATCTTGGCCTTTTTCTCTAACACCAAGCTCTCATCAGTCATCAGAATCTCGTAAAGTTCCTGAATCTGCATTGTGGAAATCCGAACATCGTTCCTCAGTCTATGACATGATTTGTTCCATTCAGGCTTAAGAGCATTGAGGAATTTCAGATTCGTCTCAAGAGCAGTCTTTTCCACTTTAATTTTTCTTAAATCATTAATCACAGTGCAAAACCGGTCAAAAGTCACCTGCAGAGATTCATTGTCCTTTGCTTTAAATTCCTCAAAGTTATTCATGAAGCGTGTTTGACGTATTTGAGTAGCAACTGATGATCCAAGCATGATCTTTTCTAACTGAGTCCACATCATATTTGGATCATGTTTAAAACAATCAATTCGATTGTAGATTGTGTTGGGCAAAGCTAACATCAAATTGGACTTTGCTTCTATATCGGATTTTTCGCGTTTGATTTCGTCAGAAGTCAAAGGTATGTCATTTTTCGGCCTGACAAATGGTCCTTCAGATAAAGATTTCATCATATTCTCTCCATTAGTCTGACGCTCAATGAAATTTATAAACCTATCTTGCCACTTTGTAAACTCATCTTCGTTGATTAAGACTGGTGGACGAGTATCTGTTCCCAATTGCATCATCAGATCATTGGAGTAGAACCTAGCTTGGAAAGCAAATTTGGCAGAATCCATTTCTGATGTTCAGAAAAAATTCTAAGTCTGGAGCTTGCGCAAAGTAGATCTTTGCGTGTCAGGAAGAGAACACAAACAAGAGCTTTGCATGTGTAAACAGATGCGCAAACTAGAGCTTCTCTATCGGCTTTTTCGCGTTTGATTTCGTCAGAAGTCAAAGGTATGTCATTTTCCGGCCTAACAAATGGTCCTTCAGATAAAGATTTCATCATATTCTCTCCATTAGTCTGACGCTCAATGAAATTTATAAACCTATCTTGCCACTGTGTAAACTCATCTTCGTTGATTAAGACTGGTGGACGAGTATCTGTTCCCAATTGCATCATCAGATCATTGGAGTAGAACCTATCTTAGAAAGCAAATTTGGCAGAATCTATTTCTGATGTTCAGAAAAAATTCTAAGTCTGGAGCTTGCGCAAAGTAGATCTTTGCGTGTCAGGAAGAGAACACAAACAAGAGCTTTGCGTATTAAGACACGGCTTTGCGTGTGAAGACAGAAACGCAAACTGTGTTTTGAGTGTGAATACTGAAACGCAAAGAAGGCTTTGCATGTGTAAACAGATGTGCAAACTAGAGCTTTTCGGATGAAGGCGGATACGCAAGACAGGCTTTGTGTATGATGAGAGATACGCAAATCCGGACTTTGCAAATTATGAAGGATACGCAAACCCGATGCGAAAACCTGAAATACAAGAACAAGGTTAAAAGGACACGCAAATCCAAAATATGAACTTGCGCAAAGTTATATGAATGAAGCGCAATCTATTATGAGTGATGCGCAAAGTGCAGATCTTGCGCAAACCGAAGACAAAACATAAAAACTTCTAAAAAAATCGATTTCAACACCGAATTTGAAGAAATTTCCTTTTACAAATAAGATCGAAAACACCTTTCCAACTCAATTCAACCAAAAATTTCAATCAAAAACCACAAAAACGAGATTTCGATGATAGAACAGTAACCGAACTTGATTTTCCAGAAAACTTTTAAACTTCAAAATCGATGATCTAACACTGTTTTTCTTGAAAAACAACCAAAAACAAATGTGATCGATTATCAAAAACGAATCTAATGAGACCAAAAACAACACAATTCGACCACAAACAGATCCAAATTTTATGAGAAATCAAGAAAACGAGATTTTCTTGAAAAATTCAAGAAAATCGATCAAATTTTCGATTTCAATCACAAATTCCGATATAGAAAAACATTCTCTCAATCCTCTCAAGATTCAGTTGGCTCTGATACCAATTGAAAGTCCAAAATCTATGAATCCTTAGAGAGAGAAAGTAGAGAGAGAGTAACAAGAGAGCGCAAAGTAGGAATTGATTAAAGTGTGCGTGTGTTTCTTACAAGGAACAAGACCAAAGGGACTTAAATACCCCTGGTCAGATACAAGACAGATAGACTAGAAACAGAGTATTTGACCAAGCCCTATAAATACAATGATTACTATAAAATCAGACCTAACAGTTCTAGTTCGGGAGGAGATCCGGAATCGCAATCTAAAGGAGCTGTTAATTCCTCGTTTTTTGTCAAACCAGATACTGGAGGAATCGGAAAAACTCCAACTCCAGGATTCTCTCCGGCAGATTGGAGATTGAGACGGGTTGAACTACCCATGTTCAATGGAATCGATCCAAATGGATGGGTTTTCAGAGTGGAGCGTTATTTTTCCCTTCAGCGTTTTGAGGAGAAAGAGAAGGTCGCCACTGCAGGAATTTGGAATTTGTATGGAAGGAGAGGCTCTATCATGGTTTCATTAGGTCGACAGTAGGCGCCCGATTCTTCTTTTGGATGATTTGAAGTTACAACACATCAACAGATTCCGACTCACCGATGGTGGATTTGCCCTTGAACAACATCTAGCTCTCCAACAAACAGGTATAGTTCATGAATTTTGCCATCATTTGAGACCCTTGCATCTTCCTTATCGGACCATCCAGAGAAAGTGTTAAAACGTAACTTCATGAATGGACTGAAACCCTTCATTCAGGCCGAAGTCCGACTGTTGAGACCAGAAGGGATGGCCCAAATCATGGAGGTAACACAATTAGTGGAAGACCAAAATTCTCAATTATCTAGAGGAAATCAAAGTCAAAGTGGCCCCTATAAACCCATCCCTAAATTTTCCACTTCGATAGTATGTACCACACCGACACGAAGTGGTAGGGCCAGGGCTACGAGTGTTCCGACAGCTATAGAGAAAGTAACGGGAACCTTCCCAACAACCAGAAAATTAACGAAAGCGCAACTTTGAGACAAACGGGCTAAGGGACTCTATTTTTGTTGTGACGAAAAATATCTAGTGGGTCATAAGTGGAAGAACAAAGAATTACATGTACTTCTACTCCAAGATGAACCCACAGAGATAGGGGAAGATGACAGTGAAATTAATCACAATGAGGTCGAAGGATTGGTAACCGAACAAGAACAAACCAACGAGTTATCCCTGAACTCAGTGGTTGGACTTACATCCCCACGTACCATGAAAATTCGGGGACTCATCAAAGGTGAAGAGGTGATTGTCCTCATTGATTGCGGGGCATCCCAAAATTTTATTTCTAAGGGCTGGTCTCACGACTCCAACTCAGAGTGGATGAAACTGCGAGATTTAGGGTGAATGTTGGTACGGGATAGGTGGTGAAAGGGAACGGGGTGTGCCGAGGAGTATGTTAGATCATAGTTTTGAGTTAATTTATAAGTGTGTTTACTTTGTAATGTTGACTTTTCATGTATGCTTGTGTAGAGGTGAAGTCTATGTTTCACCCTATATAAAGCCTTGTTTTGTCTTGTTCTTGTAAGCATGTTAGTACATATTGAGTCATTGTAACCTTTCAATGTTAGACATATGAATACGATAACCCTGGTGACTATTTCTCTCTCATCTTAGATCTTTGATTGTTAATTGTTTGATTGTGATTGATATGATTGCTTGAAACCTGGGATCACAATTGGTATCAGAGATAGATCAGAAATTTCAGAAAGAGTTGTGATAATTATTTGAAGCAGAAAGATCGAAATTCCATTTTTAGAAATTCAATGTTCCATCAAAATCAATATATTGATTTAGTGATGTTTTTTATGTAAATTTAGTACTATAGTGATCGCACATAGAAGGGGAACATTTCTTGTTTTGGTTAGAAATACATTTGATCAACAGATTGATGGAATTTGATCAATCTTTTTTTGTTTTAGAAGGTTTCTGTTTACGGACTGTCAAAGATTGATTCCCACATCTATAGTTGTTTTTGATAAAATTCACTCCGTAGGGATGTGGCCGATGGCATAAAGATAATTCGGAGTCAAACATCAAGGTTTGAGTGGATTTCAAGTTAAAAGTTGGAAACTATGTTCAAGATCGAAAGAATTCGCAGAATTGATGAAGAACTCGCACGAAGAACTAGCAGAGCCATGGATTTCGCACATTAGTTGTTTCTAGTGTTCTTAACGGAAGAATTCGCACACCATAGAGAAGAAAAGTTGTTAAAGGAAGAATTCGCACAAGTGTATGTACGAAAAGATGAGGATTCACACAAGAGACATATGTGAAAAGTATAGAATTCGCATCTGTGAGACATACGAATTTCAAGGAATTCGCATCTGAGTCTTATACAAATTTCAAAGAACTCGCATACTCTTTCATGCGAAAAGCTCAGAACTCGCACATCCTAATATGCGAAAAGTTCACATTTCGTATCCTTTATCATATCCTTTTATGCGAATTGCTTCATACGAATTCTTGTTTGTGTGTGCTATGCGAATTGTGACATACGAATTCTTGCATGCGAATTTTACGTTGTGAGTAGCATACAAATTCTTGACTTGTAATTCATTTTAAGTGATTTTTCTGTATTTTTAATTTCAAATTTTACTGTTTTTCTCACTAATGATCTTTTTAAGCTATATTTTTCAGAAATATTAATCATGCCTTATATTGATAAGAAGGGAAACAAAGTTCTAATAAACAAAGATTGTATATTGTCAAACATGCCAGAAATACCAAAGATTGAGGCTAGAATGAAAAGCTCAAAGTTCAAAATTCAAAGCTGAAAGCAGAAATTGATACTTTGAATATCAAATTGACAAAGGATGAGACAAAAGTGTTAACATATCAAGAAAAAGGCAAAGAATGGCTAAAGAAAATAGATGAGAGACACAAGAATGAGAAAGTTGAACTAGAGAAATCTTTCAACCGGAAGTTATCTGAACTTTCAAGGAAAGTTGAGTCAGAGAAGAAAGAGTTAGAACTCAGATGTGCAAAACTTTCTAAACAAGTTTCTGATTTTGAAAAAATTGTCATTACTGATAGAGATGTCTTTGATAGAGAAAGGAAAAGTTCTGAAATGAAAAATACTTTACTATTCAAAGAGACTTTTGAGAAAAATCAAAACTTAGAAAAGGAGTTTGAAACTGAAAGAAAATTTTTTTAATCTAGGATTTCTAAACTCATTGATAAACTAGTTGTCTTATCTATAGATATTCAAAAGGAACAAAAGAATAAATTTGATTTGCAAAGCAAGTTTGATAAATTGTGCAATGAAAAAGCCAAGTTGAATGACAAGATCAGTCAACTTGAGAAAGCTAATGCTGATTTATCTGACAAGTTAGAATCTGAAACACCTGTATTATCTTCTTATGATAATGATGCAAGTAAATCAGTTTGCTCATTTCAATCAGTAAATAGCTTATTTCAAAAGATGGTTTTCAAGAAACAAACTGTTAAATTTGAAATCTTGAAACCAAATCAGATTAAACCTTCTAGTCCATTCTATGTTAAATTTGCTGATAGATATGCTTCTTATTCTGGACTCACAACTTCCAAGAATGAGAAGATGATCTGGGTTGTCAAAGGTTCTCTAGAGTCAGTAAAATACCAGAAATCATCTATAGAAGCTGAACTGAAATAGAAGAACAGAGCTCAAAAAGGTAAAACTTTTGCACCTGATGTTGTCAAGTCTACCAAACATCTAATCAGGTTAGCAAAAAGAAAATTTTGTTGTTCTTATTGCTGCAATGATGATTTTATACACAAAGCACATATCCACAAAAGGTATTTTTCTCATAAGAAATTTACTGATATTGCTTATCACAGAGGTGGAAACCGCTCAAAGAAGTTTTCACATACTAACCAGAGTGGACCCAAACTCATCAGAGTACCAAAACTAGTTAAACTTGTGATGCAGGAGCCAGAACTCAAGAAAGATTGAGAAAGATTATGTTTTCTAGACACAACAGTCTATGACTCGGACTTCAATGTCAAGGATTGTGACTTCTAAGTACAACAACTTAGGACTCAGACTTCAATGTTCAAGTGTTGATCCTTGAATGTCATATCATTACAAGGATTTTTCATTGATTAAATATCAATTGTGTGAATTGAAGTTGAGAAAAAATTAATTGTTATATCTTATAAAGGGGGATAATGTTTTAGAAATAGGAAGAAATTAATTGTTATATCATTTTACCTATATGCAGATATGACGGGAGAGCATATCCATACAGTGAAGAAAGATCCACAACATGTCAAGGGGGAGCTAGCAAAGAAAACACATCAAGATACATCAAGATAGAACAAAGGTATGATAAGAATCAGAAGAAAAAGACATCAAGCAAAGGGGGAGCTCAAATGTCAAATCTGAAAAAGGGTTGTAAGTGTGAAGTGTGTGTAATGTTTTTGGAACTTCAAATAAGTGTAAAATGTCATTTTTGGAACATTTCCATTTATGGAAAGTTTCTATTTTTGGCAAGTTTTGAAAAAGTTTCCAAAATTAGCAAATTTCCATGTTTAGAATGTTTTTCAATAGATGGAAAACTTGCTAAGTCCAGAATTTGTATAACACTGTCATGCAAAATCCTCAGAATTCGCATGTGTGTGTTACATAAATTCATGGAATTCGCATGTGTGTCTCATACGAATTCTAGCATTTCGCATAAGCCTTTATGAGAGAAGTGAAGAATTCGCACAAGACTGTCATATGAATTCTTTTGTTGCACACATAATTCGCATACTTGCTTCATGCGAATTCTCACACACATTGTCTAATCTTCAAGACAATTCGTTTCTGAGTCATCTGCGAAATGTGGGAGGTCCAATCACCTCGTGCCACGTGTCAAACTCTCTTCTGAGTATAAATAGGGTACTTATCTACGAAACCCTCACTTTTCGCATATCGTTTAATCTTACGAATCTTTCAGAGCACAGAACCCTAAAACCCCTTCCTGCGAACTTTGATTTTATCATTGATTCTTCTGGATTCTTGATCTTTAAAGGTTAAATCTTGTTTTCTTTTTTATTGTATTTTTGTTTTTGTATCGTTTATATTGTTTCTTTGCAGGTCTAACCCTATCTGGATTAGTGTTTAAGATTTCGATTGAGGACTGTTCATTTAAGAATTCAACTGATCTTTCATATTTTCGAACATAAAATCTATCTTTTTAAATTCTTATTGTTAATTTGAACTAAGAATACTACTTTAATGATTTAATCAAACTTTAGATAGCAAAAAGTTTAACCTAATTCGATGATTTTGGGATTTCTGACCTTTGGACTGTTCATATGTTCTTTATGGAAAATCAGACCTTAAAGGGTCGATTAATGCTTAATAGTCAAATTGTTTGATTAAAAGGGTTTCTAATCTCAAATCGATGTTTAAGGAATAAAAATTTTAGGTTAAAATCTTAAAATTAAATTTTTGGAATCTGGGTTTGGTTAAAGATCTTCATATAGTGTTCTTGATGTTCTTCAACACTTTGAATTTTTCAAGAAATCTTTAAAACTTTGAAGGTTATACGAATTCTTGATGATTCATTGTATCATACGAATTCTTGATGACTCAGGGTATCATACGAATTCTTGAACTCAGTGTCAAATTTTTGATGTGTAAATTCCGTATCTCATTCATATGAATTCTTGGTCCTTATTTGTTAAAAATTCAAAGTGAGGAATTAGTACAAGAGTAGCATATGAATTCTTAATTCGAATTGTTGATGTTTTCCATGTTCCAAGTGTCAGAATTCGCATACCCCTGTCATGCGAATTATGTACTTGTCATTTTTTAAAAAGTGGATTTCAAGTATTAAAACTCAATTTTCACTAACCCATTTGGACCTTGTCCACTATTGTTCAATCTTTTCAAGTTCCAATGGAATATCAATCAGTAGACCAACATGTTCAGACTAGTGAACATTCACGACATCAGGAAACTTATAAGCAATGCCCAATGCCATCATCTAGATCTGATTTCCATGTGCCACATGATGCAAATCCAGATCTATTTCTGATTTCACCTGCTGAGATGAAACCCCAGAAACCAAACAATCATCATCTCCAATTCAGTATCCGCATTAAACCCTTGGTACTGGATATTCTAAGGAACCATCCTCTCAGAAATGCTTTAACAGCAGTTGCAGTAGTTCCAGAGATTAAACCCTTGGTACTGGATATTCCGCCACTATATGCGCAACAAGCGTGGAAGACTATCAGGTTTACTCATTAAACCCTTGGTACTAGATATTCCGCCACTATATGCGCAACAAGCCTGGAAGACTATCAGGTTTACTCATGTCAAGGAGCAAGGAGAAAGGCTCCTATATTCAAGCTGGAGATAGATCATTTCACATCTGTTCTGACCCAAGAAAGGCTGAGATTCATCTTGAGTCTTCCTTCTAAAACAACAAGAGAGGGGAGAACTTCATATGATGAACTACCATTAGATGCTAAATTATTCAAAGGCATAAGAGATATGGGGTATCTGGGCCAGAGGACTCAAGTCAGTCACTTCAAGAAGAATAATCTTCCACCATTCTATTGTACCCTATTCTCAGTGATCAACCGATGTCTTACAGCAAAGATATATGGAACAGATAATGCCAGCATTCATATCCTGATGCTCTTCTACTCTTTTGTTCATGACCTACCACTAGTACAAAAAAGGTCTTTAGTGACGGTTAAAAACCGTTACCATTGGTATTCGGTAATGGTTTTCATGGACATAAAAATCGTCACCTTATCTGCCGTCACTTTTGGTTACGTTTAAAAAACGTTACCAAATAACATAAAAAACCGTTACCAGACGCTAAAACCATTACCTTAAATGTACAAAAAATTTATTTTTTTCTAAAACCGTTACAATAGCATAACATACAGTGACATTTATTTTTAAAACCGTCATCGTACCATAACATATGGTGACACTATTTTACTAAAATCATCATCGTAGAAAGACATGCTTTGACGTTTGTATTCAAAAACCATCACCATAGTAGAACATATGGTGACATTTATTTTTCAAAATCGTGACCATAGCATGAGATACAGTGGCGGAATTTTGTCATAACCGTTACCGTTGCATGACATAAAGTGGCGGTTATTTGTCATAACTGTTACCGTAGCATCACATACAATGACCTTCATTATTCAAAATCATCACCATAACATAATATATGGTGATGTTTATTTCTCGAAATAGTCACTGTAACATGACATACGGTGACCTTTATTTTTCAAAACTATCATCGTTATATGGTATACGGTAACGTTTATTTTTTAAAATTGTCATTGTAACATAGCATAAGATGACGCTTATTTTTCAAAACCCTCACGGTAGCACGACATACGGTGACGTTTATTTGTGAAAATCGTCAACTTGGAATGACATACAGTGACGTATATTATCCTTAAATTGTCACCTTAGAATAACATATGGTGACGTTAATTTTATAAAGTTGTCACTATAGCATAATATATGTAGACGTTTATTGGTTACAACCATCACTGTAGCATGACATAGTGTCATTTATTTTCAAAACCGTTTGTCAGGATCGAAATTCAAACAAGAATTTAACACACACTCAGAAACTATGTTAAAGGAGTCGCGGAAAAACACTTTAACAATAAATCAATGTAACAGTATCAGAATGTAAATCACAAGTTATATTGAATTAACTTAATGATTACAAACAAAACCTCAATCTGTTGAACAGGCTCAACAGACGTTCAATACTTCTCTATTGAAAGGACTTCTAAGAACCTTGAGGTTAATTCTCTCTAAAACAAACAATACGTATATATGAAAAACTATATATCTCTTTCAAAGACTTGTAAACTATATATACAGAACTAATTACAAGATAATTATCAAAACAAAATTGATCTTCATAATCCATTCCATAATTATCTTCATCTTTATCTCCAGCTCCTAGTCTTTCGCTTTAAGCATCTTTATCAACATTATCATCAGAAGCAACATTAATCTTCATAAGCAGTATTAACTTCATCCTCAGCAGTATTAATCATCCAACAGTACTAAATACTAGCAGTACTACTTTCCAAGCAGTACTGACTATTCTTCTAACAGTACTAACCCTTCAAGCAGTAGTAAATCTACTAACAGTAGTAATCCTTCAACTAGCAGTACTAAAGACTTTATTCTTTTTAGCCCCAACAATCTCCCCCTAACTATGATCTTTGTGATGCTTTCAAAACAACAGCTTAATTCCCAAGATTTGGATCCAGTCCCAGAAGGAGGTAAGATCAGTGGAAAAGGTATGGTATCAAAAGGTAAGATGTCCTTTGAAGATGTATACTATGTTGAGGAACTGAGATACAACCTGTTAAGTGTACCACAGGTCTGTGACAAGAAACATAGTATACTATTTACTGAGACTGAATGTATTATCCTTGCTCCAGGTTTCAAGGTAGTTGATGAAAATATGATACTACTTAGAACTCCTAGAAAGGATAATGTTTATTGTTTGGATTTAGAGAATGTATCATCTGATTCATCATTAAACTGTTTACTTTCAAAAGCTTCCTTAGATGAATCATCTCTTTGGCACAGAAGGATGTGTCACATGAATTTTAAAACAATGAACATTCATGTGAAAAACAACCTTGTAAGATGTTTACCTCAAAAAGTTTTCTCATGTGATGATCATTGTGTTGCCTGTCTTAAAGGCAAGCAGCACAAAACTTCTCATAAGTCCAAAGAAATAAATACAATCTCTTCTCCTCTTCAATTATTGCATATGGATCTCTTTGGTCCTACAAATGTGATGAGTATTGGTAAGAAATCCTACTGCTTAGTCATTGTTGATGACTTCTCTAGATTCACTTGGGTGTATTTTCTAAGGACTAAGGATGAGACAAGTGGACTGATCAAATCCTTTGTTCTTAGGATTGAAAACCAAACTAATCTAAGGGTTAAAGTCATCAGATCTGATAATGGAACTGAATTTAAAAGCAATGACTTAAACAGCTTTTGTGAGGCTAAAGGTATTGAGAAACAATACAGTGCTCCTAGAACTCCTCAACAAAATGGTGTAGATGGGAGGACAAATAGGACACTAATTGAGGCTGTTAGATCTCTGTTGGCAGATTCAAAGTTACCAATTACTTTCTGGGCAGAAGCAGTTAATACTGCCTGTTATGTCCAAAACAGGGTTCTAGTAGTCAAATCTAAAGGCAAGACACCTTATGAACTTTTTAACAAGAAGAAACCTTTTATTGGCTTTTTCAAACCTTTTGGGTGTCCTTGCACTATTATCAACACCAAATCCCACTTAGGCAAGTTTGAAAGCAAAGTTGAAGATGGATTTCTTGTTGGATACTCATCTCAGAGTAAGGCTTATAGAGTTTTTAATAGTTCTTCAAGGATTATAGAGGAAAGTGACAATGTCAAATGCAATGAGAACTCACTAAATCAAATTGGTACATGTCCTGATTGGTTGTTTGACATTGATTCACTAACTAATACATTGGGTTTTAGTAATGTGCAAAATACAGGAACAAGCTCAGAAAAGGTACAAGCACAGAGTTCAGAGTTTGTGCTGTTTCCAATACCTACAACAGATCCAGTTGAATTTTGTCAGCAAAGAAAGAAAGATGATTCAGAATCAGAAAATTCTGATCCAGATCAAGATGAAGATGCTAAAGCAGATGAAGAGGACAAAGGTGATTAAGAGAATAAGAGTGATAAGGAGGATGCTCATAATTCAGGAAACACAGGTCCTGAGATGCCCATACTGTCAAAAGAGGACACTGATGATGAAAGTTCTTCAGTGTATGGTGAAAGCACTCCAGAAAAGCATGATTCCAATCTTGAAGTCAATCTTAATGAGGTGGCTGTCAACTATACAAGAACTCAGAAGAATCATCCTCCTCAGTTAGTGATTGGTGACATCAATTCTCCAATGATCACAAGGCAACAGAGCAAGTTAGGGGGATTGAAAGACATACAAATAGGCTTGTTATCTTGCTTTCTATCCTAGATTGAACCCAAGAAGGCCTATGATGCAATGAAAGACCCAAGCTGGATAGAAGCAATGCAAGAGGAGCTACTGTAGTTTGTGCTGCAAGATGTATGGGATCTGGTTGATCTTCCAAAAGGACACAGAGCAATTGGCACAAGATGGATCTTCATGAATAAGAAAGATGATAGAGGAATAGTAATAAAGAACAAGGCCAGACTTGTGGCACAAGGGTACACACAAGAAGAGGGAATAGACTATGAAGAAGTATTTGCTCCAGTAGCCAGAATTGAGGCAATTAGGCTGTTTCTAGCCTATGCTTCTTTCATGAAGTTCAGAGTATATCAAATGGATGTCAAGAGTGCATTCCTATATGGGACAATTGATGAAGAAGTATATGTTTGTCAGCCTCCAGGGTTTGAACATCCTAACTTTCTTGACAGAGTATACAAATTAAAGAAGGCACTCTATGGGCTACATCAAGCACCAAGAGCATGGTATGACACTCTGTCTACCTATCTCTTGGAAAATGGATTTGAAAGGGGAATAATAGACAAGACTCTGTTCATCAAAAGGAAGAAGAAGGACATCCTACTTGTGCAGATCTATGTGGATGACATCATCTTTGGATCCACAAAAGATTATATGTGCAAGGATTTGAGGAGATAATGCACAAAAGATTCAAGATGAGCTCTATGGGTGAACTTACATTCTTCCTTGGGCTATAGGTTAAACAGAAGAAAGATGGTATCTTCATCAGCCAATCCAAGTATGTGCAGGATATACTTACCAAATTTGGATTTTCAGATTCAAAGCCTGCAAGCACACCCATGGAAACACACAAACAAATCACTGCAAATCTTGAGGGGGGGGGGGATGTAGATGTTCATCACTATAGATCTATGATTGGCTCCCTCATGTATCTAACAGCTTCAAGTCCAGATATTATGTTTGTTGTCTGTGTGTGTGCCAGATTTCAAGTAAGACCTAAGCAATCTCATTTTCAAGCAGTCAAGAGGATCTTCAGATATGTCAAAGGAAAACCTAGGTTGGGTCTTTGGTATCCTCATGACTCACCATTTGATCTACTTGCTTATTCTGATAGTGATTTGGGTGGTGCAAACTTGGATAGAAAGTCTACATCAGGAGGATGTCAGTTTTTGGGTGCAAGACTAGTGTCATGGCAGTGTAAAAAGTAAACCACAGTGTCCACCTCTACAACAGAAGCAGAGTACATAGCAGCTGCAAGCTGCTGCTCACAAGTGCTATGGATTCAGAATCAGATGCTGGACTATGGTGTTACTTTTCTGTACACTCCAATCTACATTGATAACAACAGTGCAATAAGCATTGTTAATAATCCAGTGAAGTACTTAAAAGCCAAGCATATAGAAATAAGTACCATTTTATTAGAGACTGCAATGAAAAGAAACTAATTCAGGTTTTGAAAGTACACACAAGTAACCAATTTGTTGATTTATTCACCAAAGATTTTGATGTTGGTAGATTCACATTCTTGGTCACAAGTGTGGGCATGATAAACACTAAATAAGCATCTTTTGATTTTCTTCATGTACCATTTATGTATAGATTCCTTCCTGTTTACTTTCTCACATTTTATTGTGCATGGTGCTGCTAACCCAGTGTGTTTAAGTATTTCAAATTTCTTTGATTGGATACTTGGTACTTCTAGCTAAGTTAATATTGCTCTCTATATTACTCATAATGACAGTTCAAATATGGTTAATTATGGTTACTACTGCTAGGTAGTTTATACTGCCAGTACAAAGTTACTACTGCTTACCTTATTTCTACTACTAATCAGTGTTACTACTGCTGGTATGTGTTAATACTGCTAGTCTGTGTTAATACTGCCAGTATGCATTACTACTGCCAATCTGAGTTAATACTGTGGGCTTGTTAATGCTGCTAGGGTACTTAGTACTGCTTCTAACTGAAACCCTCTACCTATAAATACCCTCCTTGCCCGCCATTTTAAAAAACGGCTCTTTGAACTTCCTACGAGTGTTCTTTCTCTCTCCTTCTCTTGAATTCTTTCTTATCAGTGCATAACCCTAGTTTCGATCAAGAAGATGGCAGGACTCGACTTCTTTGATGAACACAATGAGCTCGCCATGTTACAGAAACCCAAGCAAGCTGAGGGTTTTCATGCTATAGTGGATTTCCTCAAATCATCGCACATTTCCTACGCACTCACTGTCAATCCCACAATCTATGTGGAACACTTGCGACAGTTCTGGGCAAATGCCTCAATACAGATTGTGGAAGGAAATCAAGTCATCCCATCAAGGGTTTGTGACAAACCCATCGCCATCACAGAGGATTGCATACACAATCATCTATGCTTAGATGATGCCTCAGGTATAACCTCTTTACCTAAGGAAGATCTCTTCCAAGTTTTTAGTCGAATGGAGTATGAAGGTCCCACTGATGTCTACAAGAACAAATTTTCACCTCAGTGGCGATTCTTTATTCATACCCTACAACACTGCATTTCACGCAAAACAACTAGATGGAATGAGTTCAGCAGTACCATAGCTTATGCTCTGGTCTGGTTAACAACCTCCAGAAAGTTTAATTTCTCACAAATGCTTTTAAATGATTTGCTGTCAAACGTGGATACCAAAACAAAGAGATTTTATATGTATCCTAGGTTTGTACAAGAGATTCTACTAAAGGAGTTGACTGATAAACCCTCTTTTGAAGAGGTGTATGTACCAAAACCTTCCAAAGGGAAGGTATTCTCTAACATGAAAAGGCCTAGCAAGGACTTTTCTGGACAAGACACTCCATTCTTCTCTACAATGATGGGTGTGTCTCATTCCCATGGTGAGGCATCAGGGTCACAGCCCACATCTGACCACCCAACTGATGACCTACCCACACCATTCAATTCCATTAATACTCCTCAGATCCCTACTGTCAAGCCCAAATCCCCCATCACCAAAACATATATAAGGAAAAAGGTACAGAAGGTTCCTTCTAGGGGTGTTCATCTAAACCGCCAAACCGCACAAACCGCCCACATCGCACCGCACCGCACCCAAAGCATGGTTTAGAACATCCGCGGTGCGGTTTGCGGTTTGCATTTTTACCAAACCGCACTATGCGGTGCGGTTTGCGGTTTTGAGTTATCAAATCGCGGTTCAAACCGCCCGCACCGCACATTATATATATGTATATATTTTTAATTTTATATATTAAACACACATATATGTATATATAGAATAATTGCAATATTTATATAATATGTATTTTAGAATCGGACGTATTGAATATTTTTATTTTTAGGGACTACGATCACGTTATCATTGATTTTAAAATGAAGTTTTGATTTTATAATTATTGAATTGTAGGTGTAGAATGCGTAAGGTACAAACCGCATAAACCGCACCGCACCGCACCGCATTTTGCGTTGCGGTTTGGTGCGGTTTGAGGTATATGCGGTGCGGTATGCGGTTTGGAAAAATGTTCAAACCGCATATGCGGTGCGGTTTGCGGTTTTACCTCAAACCGCACCAAACCGCACCGCAAACACCCCTAGTTCCTTCCCTTCTTGTATCTTCACCCCCAAAGCCTACAAGACCTCTGATGGAGCATTCTCCATCAGAGAATATCCAAAGGGAAACCATAGGGGTGTCTCCCAACCCCAAGAAGGTGCTCTATAAGGAGAAGGATAAGCATGTGGGTACAAAGGCTCACACTACAGTTTCTGCACAAGGTGTAGGACAGGACAGTGTGAACATCTCTAAGACCTTCCCCACGGAAACTTTAGATGAGCAATCATATAAAGGTCCCAGGTGCCAAGAAACCACAGGGGTAGAAGGTGCTTCTGCTAGACAGAAGGCCTCTACTAAAAGATCCAAGGATCCTTCAAAGGTGGTAAACACACCTAAAGGAGGTGAGGACAGATATAAATACGAAGAATTGATGGATACTCTTGGTACATTAAGTCTGGAAGTTCACAATCAAAACTTGGAGATAAAAGATATGCAAAAGGTCATTTTGTCTCAACAAGAGCATATAGCCCATCTCAAGAAGCTAGTGCTCAAACTGGTGCACAAGAAGAAGAAAACTCAGTTTGTATTAAAAAAGAGAAGGACTAATGATGCTTCCAAAAAGGGGGAGAGGTCAGAAGCTGAAATAAAAAAGGAGAGTACAAGTGAGATGGAATTTCAGTTTGGGGGGGAGACTGGTGCTGAAAAAGAAAAGGAGATTGGTATAGAAGTAGAAACCTTTGTCAAAGCAGCAGAAATAGGTAAAGCAGCAGAAACAAGTATGCAAGAAGCAGTAATAGAGTCAGCAGCAGTAACTACACCAGAAGCAGAAATAGAACAACCAGCAGCAGAAACTGATATGACAGTAGAAGAACTAGAAATTGCAGAAACTTTAGTTAAAGCAAAACATGACACTCCTAAAGCTACTCAAAAGGCTAAAGGAGTGGTAATCAAAGAAGGAGAATCAGAACAGAAAAAGAAGAAGATCAGTGAGGCAGAGATCAAGAGGAAAGGGAAAGAAAAGGTGGTTGAATATGTGAAGCCATCAAAGAAATCATCACAAATAGCCTTGGATGAAGAGTTAGCAAAGAAGCTGCAAGAAGAGATGGAAAAGGAGGAAGAAATCCAATCTGCAAAAGACAGAAAGATTGCTTTAGAATTGTCTACAAAGCTTAATGAGGAATTTCAAAGGAGTATGAAAACTGCTGCTGCTGCAAAGAAAGTTACAAAGAAGGCATCAAGGCAAAGGCTGTTATTAAAGACAAGACAAAGACAGCCATCTAACATTCCTAGCCAATCAAGAAAGAAGGAAAATGATAAACTTTCTGAAAGGAGCTATTGGAGTTCCTGAAGGAATGTTTACCAGTATGTCATTCGAAAGGATAGAAGAGCTATACAAGAAGGAGATGGACAAGCTAAAAGGGGATTTCACTCAAAGGGTTGAGGTTGAAAGAATGTTGAAAGAAAGACATGATCTCAACATACAACAACCTTTCCCTAACAGTGAAGAAGGCACTCCTATCAAAGACAAGGCTGAAGTGAAGAAAGAAGAGACCTTAGCCGAGAAAATTGGAGCCATTAAAAGAAAGAAGTCCATTGCCACCAAGCCAAAGGCAAAAAGGACTAGGACTGAAGAACGAAAGAAAGAGTTGGGAAGTGAACAAATGGAAGCTGAACGTTCTGTAGAGCAGCAGGAACAAACATAAGCAGATTCAGATCAGCCTAGACAATCAGATGAGGAGATAAATTTGTACATGACTGTGACCAATGAAGAACCTATGCAAGATGACCCTATCTCAATGAAAGCACCAGAGATTATTCATTGGGATACTCTGAAGGATAACAGAAAAGAATATTTCATAATCAAGAGAATGGGTGATCAATTTGAGGTTTATGCAACTTGGGGCAAAGTAATCAGAAGTTCTTCCAGAGCTGACTTGGAGGAAATGTACAAAGTTGGGATAAAAATGTATGAAACTGTGTTGCAAGGGAAAGAAATGAACTTAATCAAGATAGCCATGGAGTACTTGTGAATGACGTTCGAACCTGAAAGAGTGCAACATAGGATCAAAGATTTACATCATGAATATGGATTTAAAAAGATTGATCATTGGATGTTGTTTGAAAATTGTGGAGTCTACATGATTACAATTGACAAAAGCAATCATGAGTACTTCTTGGTGGATAAGGTGTATGACCACAGCAAGGCAAAGCTGCAAGGGATGCTGAATGCAAAGTTGGTCTGCCCTACAGGTTCTGAAATGGCAAGGATTGTGGTCAGAAGAAGCATTAATCAAAGTCTGGGACTGGATCCAAATCTTGGGAATTAAGCTGGAGTTTTGAAAGCATCACAAAGATCATACTTTGCAGAACTTAACTTTTGGATTGTCACAAAATGCAACATGTCCTCCATCAATCTTTTTAAAGTTTTGAAGGCAGGCCATGTTACCTGTCATGTGCCTAGAGCAACCACTATCTACATGCCAGATGCTCTTCTTCTTGAGCTGTTGGTTGCCCTGCACATATGATAAAACAGTTAGTTTCTGGAGGGAACCCAAGCCAAAGTGGTCTTGGGTTACCCTTTCTCATCAACATATTTATAATCAGTAATTTTAGTCTGGATGAGATGATCAGAGTTAGGAATCGCATGGCTGGAATACTTTGTCAGAATTATAGGCTTGGCAGCATTAATACTGGTAGCAGCACTGTCCTTGTTAGCAGCACTGTCCTTGTTAGCAGTACTAACTTGATTAGTAGTACTAACTTGGTTAGCAGTACTAACTTGGTTAGCAGTACTAACTTGGTCAGTAGTAGTATTGCTATCAGCAACATTATTTCTGTTAGCAGTACTATTTGAGTTAGCAGTACTAACCGGTTTTTTGACTTTTGGAACCCAAACCTTGACAAAGTTGTTTGCTCTCTTGTTCTGTGAGTTACTCCTTGACTTGCTTGGAGTATTTGATTTAGCAAACTTATTCTGAATATGAGATTTTGCAGTCCCAGTTTTCATTGGTACTGTTCTCATATTAGCAGCCATGTGATTTCTTGATTGTTTCCTATAACCAAAAGAATTTTGTGTTTGTCTTTGAAAAGTAACTCTTTGGTTAATAGGATTGAAATTACATTATTTGGCAAGATGATTCAATTTGCCATAGATAAAACAGGTCTTTGGTCTATTGATTTTGCTTAGATCAATTCCCTGTTTTTGAGCCTACTGATTATTTCTGTTTCTCTGATTTCCCCTTATTTTATCATGTTTATGGGGCTTGTTCTGTTGACAAGTAAAGGGATTTATAACAGAGGTTTGCATGTAGTGAATTCCCTGTACCTTTTCCTTTCCTTTCCTGGAGGTCTCAACTTTCTCACTCTTAACAATCTCTTTCTCTGTCTTGGTCATCTCCACTTTACCACTTTTGATAAATGGTTTAGCTCCCTTCTCGTTTGTCAAAATGTGGTTTTCTAAGGGAATATCTTTATGGTCTTCCTCATTCTTACTCTCAGAGTCTTCTTCTTCAGAGTCTGCCTCAACCACTACTTTGTCTAAAGGATCTACTTCTGTGGCTCCTACAGGTAATTCCTTCTTGTCTTGTCTTTCTAAGAGGTCTGAGGTGGGAGGAATGTAGTTATTGTTGTATGGCGGAGGGGTGGTGTTGTAGCCTATTCCTCTTCTCAGTTTGCCATGAACTTGAGTTCTGAGTAAAGAGTCCATTGCATTAGAAGCATTGAAATATTTCTCAATATCTAATTTAGCCTTCTCAAATTCACTCCTTATTTTCTCACATTCCTCTTTAGTCTTATCTAGTTCAATCTCTAACTGATATGCCTTAATATGTTCTTCAAACTTCTCAACAATCAAAACATACTCTCTTCTATCTTTTTCTAACCTTTTAAGGTCATCACACATGCTCTGATTGTGATCCCTATACTTTTTAACAGTTTCAATACAGGTTTTAGAGCAAAGGTTAGATTTTACCTCTGTGGGAAGTGCAGTGCTTGATGACTCTGAAACCTCTGCCATCAATGTTTGGTTCTGAATGGCCTCCTCTGCTTGATCACTCCAATCAAAGCCCATTCCTTCTTGTGAGACAAGTGCTTGAGATGAATTCTTGCTATAGTTAGTGGACTTTGGTTATTGATTATTGCTTCCATGTTGTTGGGCAGTTCCTCCTCTGCACTCTCTGGCAAAGTGTCCCAGATTATGGCATTTGTAGCATTCCACCTTGGATTTATGAAATCCAACACCATCTTCTCTTTTCATGGAAAAATTATTTCTACCTGTTCTTTTGATGAATCTCTTGACTCTCATGGTGAGCATTGCCATCTGTCACTTGATATCTATCTCTTCAAGATCATCAGCATTGAACTCCTCCAGATCATCATTGATAAGAGCAGATTTAGCATGACTAGCAAGGAATGCCTCCAAAACAGAATCATTGGACTCATCCTGTTTTGAGCCATAAGCAGCACTAACTGATTTTGTATTAGCAGTAGAATCAGTAGTAGATGATAGGAGGGCAACATTATGAGAGTATCCAGATGGCCTTTTCTTAGATTCAACTTCTGCTTCAAATACCCTTAGATCATTGTAGAGATCATCAAGCTCCTTATCCTCCAGATTATCATTCTGTTTGAAGGATACAGTGTACATCACCCATTCTTCACCAAGAGATCTTAGAAATTTTCTGTTGACATCATCCTGGTCCATCTTGACACCAACAGTGGCCAACTCTCCAATCAACTTGTTGAATCTATCAAAGGTTTGAGTCATGGACTCATTCTTTGTAGACATAAAATTCTCATATTGTTGTTTGAGAATTTCCTTTCGATTCCTCTTAGTGCTTCTAGTACCTGAAAATATCTTCTCCAATGCATTCCACAGGATTTGAGCATCAGAACAGTTGCAAAATTGATGTTGATACTCATTAGGAATTGCCAAGAGCAGAGTGCTCAAGGCTTTCATCTCTGTCTGCCTCATCTTTCTCTCTCCATCAGTCTTCGGTGGAGGTCTCTTGCCATCTGCGTCCATCTTTCCTCCATCAGAGGGACCATTCTCAATAATATCCCACATTGAGTAGTCTGTAAGAATGTACTGCCTAATTCTGTTTTTCCACATGTCAAACTCATTGGGTTTTAGCATGGGGACCTTTGAAACAAGAACACTTTCATGAGATCCGTCCATGATGATTTTTGATTTCTGAGTTGAAGGCTCTGATACCACTTGTCAGGATCGAAATTTAAACAAGAATTTAACACACACTCAGAAACTATGTTAAAGGAGTCGCGGAAAAACACTTTAATAATAAATCAATGTAACAGTATCAGAATGTAAATCACAAGTTATATTGAATTAACTTAATGATTACAAACAAAACCTCAATCTGTTGAACAGGCTCAACAGACGTTCAATACTTCTCGATTGAAAGGACTTCTAAGAACCTTGAGGTTAATTCTCTCTAAAACAAACAATACGTATATATGAAAAACTATATATCTCTTTCAAAGACATCTAAACTATATATACAGAACTAATTACAAGATAATTATCAAAACAAAATTGATCTTCATAATCCATTCCATAATTATCTTCATCTTTATCTCCAGCTCCTAGTCTTTCGCTTTAAGCATCTTTATCAACATTATCATCAGAAGCAACATTAATCTTCATAAGCAGTATTAACTTCATCCTCAGCAGTATTAATCATCCAACAATACTAACTACTACCAGTACTAACTTTCCAAGCAGTACTAACTATTCTTCTAGCAGTACTAACCCTTCAAGCAGTAGTAATTCTACTAGCAGTAGTAATCCTTCAACTAGCAGTACTAAAGACTTTATTCTTTTTAGCCCCAACACCGTTACCGTAGTGTGACATAATATGACGTTTATTTTCAAAATTGTTACCATAGAATGACTTATAGTGACGTTTATTTTTCAAAATCGTCACTGTATCATGGCATATGGTGACGTTTATTTTTCAAAACAGTCATATAGAATGACACATACGGTAACGTTAAATTATCAAAATCGTTGCTATATGTTATTTTTTTGTGACGGTTTTTATTATTTAACGAGAAAATGAAATTACATTTGAAAACTCAAAATATGAACCAATATTATTATCAACATATATAAGAATACAAGTAATATTATAAATCATATGAATAATGTATGAGAACATTGAATAATACAAGTACTAAACATCTGAAACATTTTTTTTCTTATTTATGCTATATTCCTTGTTTGATCTGACATTTTCACGATCTCTTTAATAGTTGTTTCTCTTTGTATACTTTTGCTTACGGCCATTATGATTAGAAGTTATTTGTGGTACCTACATGAAAATAAAACCCGTTAGTATGAATAGATTGGGAAATGATTTATTAATCAAGAAAAACACACAAAAAAAGAACACTAACATATGGGCTTGATTAAATTGAAAATAAATATCTAGTCCATCAAGAGTCAAGAATGAGTATCAACTATTAGGTATTACATAAGATAGTTGCGATGTCGACCATGATTTATGGGTAGATTACTAGGCATCAAGAAAAGTGCAAAGACAAGAAATATAGCAAAACCTAACTTGAAAACTAACAATGACTGAGTATCCATAGTTCAATCGTGTGATGGCCATTAAAAGAAAAAGCAAGCAGAGAAATAGAAAAAAAAATGTAAGTTAGATAAGGAAAAGAACACACACGCACATGCTAAGTGCTATCTCTTGACTCTAAACATAGAATACTTACTTGCTAGAGTTAACTCTTAAACCTCATTAGGATATGCTTCATACAATGAAGGGAGACTTTTAAATTCTATTAGTAGTGTTCGCATCATATACATTTCAATGAGTATAGTATTTGACACAACCACATCCAACGAGGGGATAATTGAAATGGTATAGCATATTAGGCGTGTCTAAGTACTTTATTAACAAATTTGGAGTTGATCATCTTGAAGTAGAATTTGGCACAACCCGTAAATGTATTTGGCACAACTCACAAAAGTATTTTTACCTGCAAGTATTCCTCTGTCATATGGAAGGCTTTAGTCCTTGTGTTTCTCATGAAGCCCAAATCTTTCTCGTTTTACTACTAAATGCGATTAACCTGGTAAGAAACCAAAGAAGGAAAAAAAAACTGAAAAACATGTATGGTAAAAAGGAAGTCAAACGATTAAGTGCAAATACTATAGGCACTCACGATTAGACATAATCCTATAAATCTTCACATTTAATAAAATAACGTAACGGTTAGGATGATCCATCATTATTTTTTATTTTTATAAATTAACTACAAACAAGAAACATGTTGATATTAGTATTGGTTTGCTTAAAATGTTAATAATAGTTTTATGAATCAACACAATTGTATAGTGGTCAAGAATCAAGATTTACAAATATATTGAAAAACATGTTGTAAAAGACAAATATTAAAGATGCAGAGTGACGACCCAACAACAATGGGAAAATGCAGGGTTGAAGACAAAAAATAACAAATGCAATTTGTAAAACAATCATGGATACAACTAAAATTGTCGAAAAAATTCCAAAGGAAGCCAATTTTACCGGTTGATGATTATAGAAGTGCAATGTGTTGGAAAATTTAGTAAAAATATATTTTTACTAACTTTGGACACATTTAAATACATACATATATATATGTATGTATTGTATATATATCTAACTCTTAGTGGGGTTTGTGTTCTCCTATATGAGAGCTTCAAAACGATATATTATGTGTCCAAAACGGAAGTATGTGTGAATGAGATATCGATACTCAAAGTTGAGTACTTGGGATGAAATTAGTAAAAATCAAGTGGGTGTGGGAATGTGTCTCACATAGGAAGAAGGAGTAAACATTTAATGGTTTATAACCATGAAAGTGGGAGGGGCTTACAAGCTCCTTTGATTGATTTTACTCCAACAGCTACCCGCGCGCAGGAGGGGTGCCAATTGAGATTTTCGTAAGCTAAATCGGCGAACTTGTGCCTGCAGACACGAATGCAGCTCCGAAATCTCGGGCTCGTGCAACTTGTTTTTTGCTAACTTTTATCTTGATCCAGTGGCCCGGGCGGGTTGCCTCGCACGGCTAATATGAACCCAATATAAATTTAACAATTATGCCATTTAAAAGACAAAATTTATAAACAGGAAATGTCATTTTCCGAGTAAATCGTACCATGTCAACAATTGTGATTTGAGAAGGAGACAAACTGAAATTAAGTAAACAAGACAATGAAGATGTAAGCCATACATTTGTAAGGCATGGATGGGTATATGAATAGAGAACTTGGAGAGTGAGTGAAACACTGCAAAACACCATTGAAAAAGTTTTGCCCAAATTAGCAGTCCATGAGCCTACTAAGTCCATAAATTAAATTAGCCAATTTA
The DNA here is from genome assembly GCA_954870635.1 of Arctium minus. Lineage (NCBI taxonomy): Eukaryota > Viridiplantae > Streptophyta > Magnoliopsida > Asterales > Asteraceae > Arctium > Arctium minus. Next base: position 111,108,998 of record OX941080.1, on the reverse strand, counting down.
AGGAGTGGAATGGGACTTGGCATCTGCTAATTCATACGCACGGACTTGACATCTGCTAATTCATACAAACATTGTGGGTGAGTGTGTAAGAGTGTGTGTGTGTGTGTGAGAGAGAGAGAGAGAGAACTTATAGCAGCTAAACCATCAAAATTCAAGCTATAAATAATAAATGAAAAAATGTATCATACATTCACAAAGAGCAAGAAGCACTAATTTCATAAGATCGTATCTCAACCGCTGCAACATTGCAAATTAGAAGTGGTTGATTGTTAGCCATACCAAAACAAATATTGCATTTAACTTCAAGCAAAATCATAACCACTTGTACATCTATTACCCGGATAAGTATTTAGTAAGAAAAAAAAAATAGTGGTCACTAAGTTGAAAGTGTAGGTGACCAAAAGATAGTGGTCACTAAATGTTATTTAATACTTGTAGAATTGAATTGAGTGGCTTAAAGACTAAAAGAAAAGTGGTCACTACGTTAGAATTGTACATGGCCAAAATATAGTAGTAACCAATTTGAAAGTGTTATATTGACTTGCTATATACTAGAAGGCCTGGTCTAAATAATTCAAGTACAAGGACTTTGTTGGTTCTTGATAGAAAACCAAAAATGATGACAACCAGCTTAATAAACAGAGCCATAAGTTAGTAGCTGACCACTTAGGACATGAGAAAAACCCATAAGTTCTTAAATCATATGCCAACAATCTAAATTGCAGAACAAAAAAATAATGGGTCATTTACCAAATGCGTACCAGGTAAGCATTTAGCTGTAAGGGTCACAACTCTCACTTACAGGCCATCAAAATGTCATAGTAGGCAATAATCTTACCTGGTAAGCACTAACCGGTAAAGAATCACCACCCTCGCATAAGATTATCGGTCCTTGCGATGCCTTTTCTTGGGTATGATTTTCGGTCCATGCCATGCTCACCCTGGTAAGGTAAGTGACCTTGTAAGCGCTTACCTTGTTTAACGTTTCATAAACGTCCCCTAAAGACCCTCTATTCCTTGAGGAGAAGAAGTAGCAGGAAGACACACAGATTGAATAATGTTGATATTAAATTTAAACAAAATCATATAATGTTCACTGAAAATAACTAAAATAAGAAATTCATTTACGTAAGCATACAAATGTTGATAGTAACTATCATGTGATATGTATGGTATCGATTGATTATAGGCTCTCATAAGTAAAACTATTCATATTGCATTTTTTCAATCCATTTAGTACTTATATATATATATATATATATATATATATATATATATATATATATATATATGTATTATACTTACTTTGTAGCTCCATCTATAAACATTAAAAGAATTTTTCATCAAGGCTAGATTATCAAGCATGAATCTTAATAGAAGTTGCAACATTCTTTTTTATTCATAATCCATTCTAAAGTGTTCACTCCAATAGCTTCATTCTATCATCATAAGTTAACTAAGTACAACTCTATATACATCAAATATCAGATGCAATCAAACTATCGAAAATTTCATTTTCTACCAAAAATCTATTTAAAATAGGTACCATAAATAACGAAAATGAATCAAACAAAACCCCAGAGGTAAGACGTAAGAAAAGAATCAATCCAAGCAAAACTTTACGTAAAATAAGACAATTAGTAAAGAATATGTGCTAACCTTCGTGATTGAGACTGAAGATGGGAAAGATTCTCAACATTTTGAGAAACAGTGTAGTAGAAAACTTTTTCCTGAGAAATGTATCGCATTGGCCTTATGAGACTGAGAAATGTGTGGTGAAGCAGAAAACCCTCACCGAAAACAGCGTGACCTAGGGCGGGGGACTGTGTAGCAGCGGCGGTCAGGGACGGTGCAAGGAAGTCGAGAGCGGCGGTTAGGGCTTCATTCAACGATTTGGGAGTTTTTAGCTTTTTTAAAATTTAAATTTCTACCAATTTTATATTCCATATTTACAATTTATCTATACTATATTATAAAACAGATATAAAAAACTCTTAATTACAAATTATTAGGCACAATGTACCATCATTTTATGCAAAATTTTAAAAATCTCTTAATTTACAAGTATCAAATCACAAAATACATATTACTACTGCATGCCTCCAACACCCACCAATTTGGTATGTGCAAAACATTCTTTTTATGTATACCTTTCCATTTATCACTATTAATTAATATATTATATTACTATAAATTTGTTTTAATTATATTATTAAATATGTAATTGGTTATTTTTTCTAGATGTCATTAAAATATATAAGATAATCATTGAATTCTAACAAAAATACTTAATTTTTTTATATAAAAAACATTATATTCTTAAGCCTAAATTAAACAAATTTATAAAAAAAAAATATCACTTTCTCAAAACCATCAAAAATCGTACTGTAAATCGACAAAAAAAAATAAAATGAAACATTAAAATCATGATGTATCTCGCTGCATTGCACGAGTACGCTTCTAGTATTTTATGTAATTTTTATATTTACATTTATTTTAGAGTAAATTACATGCTTGGTCCATGTGATTTATGTGTTTTAACATTTTGGGTCCCTATTTTCAAATACCTATGAATTATATTCACGTGGTTTGTATTTTATAACGCATTGTGTCCCTAAATCTAACTTTGTTTGAAATTTCTCCGTTACAGTGGTCATGTGTACGACACATGATGGGTAGTTCGGTCATTTTATGCATTTTTCTTATTTTACATTAAACAAATAAAAAGAACCAAAACAAATACCAACAACATATTGCCATGTGTCCCTCTTCCCTTTCCTTCTTCCCATATGTTGATTAAGAGATTTTTCCGGCCACTATTCCGACAACACCCCCTGCCTCGTCATTCTTCACCCCAAACAACAATCAAAAACCCAAATTTGTCTAAACATTTTTCTAACACAACAAAAAAATTGTCTAATACAAAAACATTGGGGAGAATAACAGGTTAAGAAATTTTTGTGTAATTCAAATCTGTGTAATACAAACCCTAAATTGAAGATGAAAACCACATATCTCCAATAAAAAAAGGAGAAGAATAAAACTCTAAGGACATTTGGTTCACATAATTGAATTTGATGGAAATGGAATTGGAATACATTGAAGAAATTTGACCTTGAAAGAATTTGAATGGAATTTGACCACGTGTTTGGTTGGTAGGAATTGGATGAAATTCAATTCTTTCACTTTAGCTAAAGAATGATGAATTCCTCAATGGAATTCAAAGGATTCCGTCATGATCAATATGTGAACAAATAAAGGAATTGTAATTTGGTCAAACAAATTATCCATTCCAATTCTTTCTAATTCCTTCAAAATCCATGAACTAAACATTCCCTAAATGTCTAATGCAAACCCTAAGAACGTAATTTACTCCTAATTTTATTTTATCCAGCATTCGTAAAGTTTACGTTTGATATTTAAAAAACAAAAACAATTAGAAAAACGACAAATGATTGCATAAGCGTCTATTATCTATTATAATTTTTTAACTTTTTGATTTTTTTAATTGTAACAATATATAAATTCTATTAAAAAACCAAACAAATAAAACCAATGTACCATTTTGAAAATTGATTAAAATATAATTAATAATTACATAAAATTGAATAGGGAAAAGTTAGTTTTACTATTCTCAAACCCTATGTCGTACGAACCTTTGCACCCAACGCTATTGTTACCCCTCTCACCCAACGTCATTGCTCCCTCTCATATCGCCATCGTCGTGCACTCACCACCCATCACCGTCATTAGCCTCTGCCATCGATATCTCTCTTTTTAATCCTTTTTTGGGTTTTCCTATTTTTGGACCCGTTTATATGTACTCCATTAAATTGTTGTAAAAGATGGAGAATCGAATGAAAAAAAATCCACATTCCATTGTTCTTAAAGCAAAGAGTAAACTACTATTTTCGTCCCCATAGTTTGTTGTTTATAACTATTTTCGTTAGGGATGGGAATGAGACCCGCCCCATTGGGGAACCCGGTGTACCCGCCCCGGCGGGGACGGGGATTCCCCGCAAAACCGGGGATCGGGGATGGGGACGGGGATCCCCGAAAGTTAAAAACCGGGGATGGGGACGGGTAACGTGATCCCCGCCCCGCCCCGTCCCCGCATATTAAATATATTATATAATTATCACTAAATATTATGTATATTTATTACTAAATATATTGTATGTCTATTTCTAAATATATTATTTATAAAGATTTAGATATAACTTTCATATTTAGAATGGTATTTTGATATTTTTTGTTACATTTTTTTTTACTTGTGTTACTTTTTTAGATAAAAAAAATGGAGAGTCGAAAGCGTTTGATCAAATAATTACGTATGACGTTGTGACTTTGTTTACATCAATATTTGGTAGTACGTAGAAACATATTTTGGAAATATGTGAGATTTTGACATCGACTATTATCGATCGAGTATATATAGTGCTCAATACATTTCATTTAAAATATATCAAATAAGGGGGAAAAATCCCCGATTACCCATTGGGGATCCCCGTTCCCCGGTGGGGACGGGGATGGGGATAGAAATTAGGATCGGGGACGGGGACAGGGATTGGGGTCCCCGCCCCATCCCCGCCCCATTACCATCCCTAATTTTCGTCCCTAATATTTAAAAATTGCTTTTTGCAACTCCTTTCGCAATTTAGTCCCTAAGAATATTAGTTTTAGGGACGAAGATGAAAAGGAATTGCAAACCAAAATGACTAAAAAAACAACTTTTAAAGTCAAGGACGAAAATGGTATAAACAACAAACCATAAGAACAAAAATCGTAGTTTACTCTAAAGCAAATGAGTGAAACTGCTAGGATGTAAGTAAAACATAAAATAACTACATAAGTTTATCAAGAATCGTTTAATTATTTAAAAGATATTGTATAAAAATACTAATCATTGTTTTTAATGAAGATAGGTTTGATACATAAAATCAAAACAAGAAAAAATTGAAAACTATTATATAAAACGGTGGGAATGAAATATGGGGAGAAATTAACATATTAACATAAATTAAAACTAGAACATCTTATTTTTATATTAAAACATTCTATTAATTAACTATAACTAAAATGGTGGGAATTATTCTATGAGAGTCAAAGTGAAAAAAAGTGAATTTGGTGGATACTTGATTATGCATAATATTTACATCTGCGCATAATATTTACATCTGCAGTTCTCCTATTTTTTTAAGGGTGTACATCTCTTTCCATGTAATGCAATCCTTCCATAAGGTATTTGTAACTAGTAGGCAAGATGATTGATTAGTTTGAACGTAAGCATGTCGACTGTAATTTGTCATTGAACATAACAATATGCAATATCAATATGTAGTGTAAGGGGCATGTTATTTAATTGCAAGTAAATTAAAACTGTGTTCTCAAGATCCTTTCACATGTAAAGGTTGATTTAAGCTAGGAACAAAGTTGTTGAATCTTTTAACTTCACCTCTTGTTCTAAATTTGGGTAGGCACATCCGCACAAGTAACTATGCTTTTGTTAGATGATCAAGATAGTTCTGTATTGAAACCATGAATTTGTTTTTATTTCAGAATATGACAAATTCCTTGCTCCAAGAAGTAACAATACATGATTGTACATTTATACTTGCTTAATAGTGAGATATAGTTGAATTTTTGTTTCAAATGTTAGAAGTAGATATTAATCTACTGGTATGTTGCCTCTTTTTAGGATATAGTAATATCATCTAATCATTACATGATTGCTTATCGATAGCAGAGAGCCCATGAAGAAAAAAAAGAAGTTTGATGATGATTAAATGAGCCATATGTTATGTATCTTGTTATATTGTGTGGTTAAGACCTCCTTCAACTGTCACTCGGTGTGCTATGCTCTTTCCGTTTTTGTTGTACAATTCATGGTATAGTGTGTGTCTGCAATCTGCATATATATGCAATTTGGACTTTTCGTCCATGTGATTGGAGAACTCTTGTTAGAGTCATATAAGAATTTTGATAAATTTGCATGCGAATAGATGGTCACTTTTTTTCAAGGAAGAATTTGATAACCTAATTGGGTTTTGCATATTTGCCAGCCTAAACATAGTAAGCATCATCCCACTAACGATTCCCTTAGTTTTATTGAAGCATGTAAGCTAGTGTGGCTTGCTATTAAGTCTCGTGTCCTGTTAAATCTGATCCAAAACATAGTAGAAGGAAGCAAATAACAACATATGAAGCGCCCACCCACTTTAAACAAAATAATCCACCATCCTCCACAAGTAGGAATAAATTGCAAACTAGAGTCATGGAGAAATAGGACAAAATAAGATTATGGTAGTCTCCCAAAAAAACTCTACATATCCAAAGCAAATTCTAAACAGAAAATTTTAAAAAAAGTATGCACCACAACCAGAACTACAGCCAAACGGAGATTGCAAAAGAAAACCTGCCTCCAAAACAGTAGTTGGAATTTTCAAAACCGCACCTTAATTCTTCAAAAACAACCATCCTCTTTATCTCACCATTTCTCTTATCAATCCCCTTCCAAAGCAGCACCGGAATCTATTCTGATCTGAGCACCAACATGAGACCAAGCCCAACAATTTCCACCACTATTAATCTGGGACCAAGAATGAAGCATTTGAAAATCACTTCAAAAGCCAAAATCAGTTTGTCCTCTGGCCTTTGCAAACCAGAGCTCTGAACAGAAACCAGAGACCATCCAGAGTTTATAATCCAACATCCGGACTTTAGAATAGGATACAAAAAGAAGCCATACTTTATACACAACCATCAATATTTATGAATTGGAAACAAAGACGAACCAAACTTCAAACCCAGTGATCATGAACTCATATTTGGAGACAAAGATCACCCAGACTTTGTAGCCACAAGATATGAACCACAACTTCATTTTGAAATCTAGATCCACAATAACAATCGCAAGCAACATAACTCTGAAAGCAAGAGCATAAATTGAAGAATAGTATAAAAACATCAAACTAATCATTCCACCATAAATGACGAAAACTGATCTGAATTGTTGTTGATGTAGCTGCCAAGGTGCTAGGTTCTTAAAGGTAAACTAACCATGGTTAGTAAATGCTTTTCTCTTCCCATGAATTGACTTATTAAATAATAAATATAATTTAGTGTATTTCTTTCTTTTTTTCTTGTATTTACCATGTTGCTAGATTAAATGTTTTTTGCTTAATGAATCTTTACTTGCATAGTTTTGGTCTTGTTTAGTCATACTCAATAATTCTTCTTTTACAGTTATTGATTATGAAGAATCATAACAACAAAGGATAAACGTGTTATGCCCTTATTGTTTCTTGTCTGCAGTTTGAGATATAAAAAGAATTTGATATTTGAGACATAAAAAAATTTGATATTTGAGACACATAAAGTATTCAGTTAAATTGAATATTCTGATGTAACTCTAGACAGGGTCTAGGATCTGTATATGTGGACTTGTTGCTCATGTTCATCTTACATACACATTTACACATAAATGTGTGTGTATGATCATTGTTGTAATCATATTGCTTTATTTAGTTCAATTTATTTCGTTTTGCAAGTTATAATCGACCATAATATGTTTGCATTAATTTTCACATTATTTTCCTTCCAATTTTTAAGCAGGCGTTGAAAGAATCAAACATTAGCGCGTGGAAGATGATACTACAAAATTTGACTACTGCTTTAACTCTGTTCGGAAGATGTAAAGATTTGAACAACCTTTTGCAAAATAAGCTCATCTGGCATGTTTATTATATTTATATATTTGTTCTCATTTGTTTTTGTTTGACTCACTTTGTGCCATACTTTTTTTTTTTGTTTCGTTGGTTGGTGTTTTGTGCCATTATATAGGTTTTGGAAATGTTTAATTTATAGAAGGTGTGTTGTAAAAAAATTCAAAAAATACTTGGTGCATTGTTTGTGATACAAAATATTAAAAATCTGTCTTTTTTACAGTCAAAAGCCATTGTTATGTTAAAGAAAACTAAGTAGCAATCAACCTAGAAGCTTTAAATATGTTATCAATACAATATTTGTCTTCTGTAAAACACGATTTTGACGTGTTGCTTGTTCAGAAATTGAACAATCTTGTAACCTAAAGAGTACATCAATATCTTATTACTCTTGTATTCTGTAAATTTGACCACCGTACTTTTCATATTCTTATGATATGCATGCCTTTATGATTTTGTCATTAACATGAATAAATTTTTATTTTTCTTCCATGTAAATTTGGATTGTTTTGGGCTTAAAAGAAATTAGGTATCTAAAAAGCATAAATTTAAAATGGTAACTTTGTAATTGTTAATCTTTAACAAGTAATTTTGGACCATCTTTTTTCTTGAATTACATAAAGTATAAGCGTAACCGTAGCATGACACATAGTGACATTTATTATTTAAAAAATCGTTATCTTAGCATGATAATACAGTGATGTTTATTATTCAAAATAATCACCATAGCATTGACATAGTGAGTTAATTTGTCAAAACCGTCACCCTCCAGACATAAGGTAACGTAAGTTTATCACAAGCGTCACCATAACATGACATACGATGACGTTTCTCAATCAAAACTGTCACTGTAACATTGCATATCGTGACGTTTATCCTTCCACCCCGTCATCGTAGTATGACAAAAGATGACGTTTATTTTTCAACATTGTCACGTCATAGTAATATGACATATAGTGACGTTTATTATTCAAAATTGTCACATTAGCATAATATAGTGACATTTATTATTCACAAACATTACCATAACATGACATAGGGTGACATAATTTATCAAAATCGTCATTGCATCATGATATACGATGACGTAACTTATAAAACCGTCACTGTAAAATGACATACGGTGATGTTCATCATTCAAATCCATCACCGTAATATTGCTGACTGTGAGGTTTGTCACTCAACATCATTACCGTAACATGACATACGGTAACAATTTACTTTTCAAAAATCGTCATTGTAGCATGACATATAGTGACATTTATTTTTCAAAAATGTCACCATAAGATGACATATGGTGACGTTCATTGTTTAAAATCACCATTTTAGCATGACGTACATCGACATTTATTATTTGAAAACTTCACCATAGCATGACATAGGGTGGCTTTTTTTTTTCAAAACCATCACCATAACATAACGTACGATAACATTTATGTTTCAAAACCATCACCATAAATGACTGCGGTGACATTTATTTTTCTAAACCGTCACAGTAGAATGACATAAGGTGACGTAATTTTTTCGAAATTGTTGTTGTAGCATGACATGTGGTGATGTTTATTTTTCAAAACCGTCACCGTAGCATGAGGTACCTTGACGTTTATCTTTCATAACTGTCATCGTTACATGATGTACAATGACGTTTAATTGTTTAAAACCGTCACTGTAGCATGGAGTAAGCTGACATTTATTATTTAACATCACCATAACATTACATATTGTTACGTTCATTATACAAAACCATCATCGTACCATGACTTACGTGGACGTTTATTATTCTGACCGTCACCATAACATGATATATGATGACATTTATTATACAAAACCGTCACTGTTATGACATATAATTTTTTAAAACCGTCACCATAACATGACATATAGTGACATTCATTTTTCAAAACCATTACTAAAGAATGACTTATGGTAACATATTCAAAACCGTCACCATAACATGACATATGGTGACATAAATTATTCAAAACCGTTAATGTAGCTTGAGATATGGTGATGTAAATACTTTAATACCCTTCCCAAATGATGACATATGGTGACGTAATTTTTCAAAGACCCTTGCCATACACTAATTTTTGGTGATGCAAAATTTGCAAAACCGTTGCCATAGAACTTGGTGACTTTTGGAAATGGTTTTCAAATAAACGTTGCTATATATATTTTAGTTCAGTAATGACTTTTTTAAAAACGTTACGACATAAATTGACGATTTAGACAAAAACAGTTACTAAAAGCTCGTATATGGCAACGGTTTTTAAAAACTGTCACAACATAAAGCAACGGTTTTTCAAAATTGTCTTAAACCGTTACTTTAGGGGAAATTTTGTTTACGTTTTTATCTAAAACGTTGCTTTATGTTTTCTGCTTTTTGGCAATAGTAACGGTTTTTTATAAAAATTGTTACTAAAACAAGTCTCTAACTATTTATGTGACTTTTTGTCAAGGTTTTTTATCAAACCGTTACAAACCTATTTTTCAAAAACGTCACAAAAAGTCATTTTTGTACTAGTGTGCACATAGATTATGCACAAATCTTCTAGAATGAGTTGTATGAAAATGTGGTTTCAAAGAAGACTTCAAAGGAACCGAACTATGTACCATATCATAGGTTTATGGATCTTATTGTCAGAAGTATGTTGAGAAGTAATCCACAAATACCAAAGAGTGGAAATCATCATCAGGCTCCATTCAGTGAGATGAGATACTTGATTAAGCATAAGAGGGAGTTTCCATACACCATGCATGTGCCTGAGAGCTTATCAGACTATGCAGATCCAGAGTGCGATAGTGTAGTAGAATATAGAGAGTGTACGGAGCAACCAGAACCGGTTATCCCTACCCAAGGCTCAATCCCTAGGCGAGAGGAGTCGGGGTTTTTTATAGCACAGGGTACAAAAACGGGGAGAGAAGAGGAAAAACACCGAGAGGGGCTCTGAAGGGGGTCAGAGACCAATACATGTGGCTTCATGGTCACGGGTTGTTACCCCACACTCAGTGACACCTCCTGCCGATGAAGGGCATGGCTCTGATAATCAACTGGAACTTGCACAAGAACAAGCAGGTAGTGGTAGTGAGACAAGTGTAGTACCTTCTGCTACTAGTTCCAAAGATGATGAGGAAACAAATATTGAGATAGTTGATAATGGTGGATCAGATGGTGTTGATAATGATGATGATAATAATGATGTTCAAGCTCATTCCGAAGCACATGTGAATATTCCATCTGATGAACAAGTTGTTGATGTTCATGGTGATGATCAAGATGATTTGTTTGCACCTTTCTATGGTACTGAAGCCATGGAAGTGGATGACCAGACTCATGTTGATGTTGTTATTACTAAAGTTGTTGGAGAAATAAGGATGAACGAGGGAGAATTAGTTGAAAAATCAGATGAGAGAATGAGTGAGACTGAAGGAAAAAGAACATGGTGAGAGTGTAATTACCCAAACTTACATTTCCAAAAGGTCAACCACATCTAACACTTTGCCGCACGTGTTGCGTGCAAGTGAAGACATAAGTAGCCCGCTTATACAATTGCACACCGAAGCCAGCCACTCTATTGCCTCTCAACAGGATTTAGTTTCAACATCTCACGGGGATATTGCACATAATCTACCGGGTTCTCATTCGGAGGATCAAGGTATTGAAACAAGAGAACCGCAACCCCAGTTCTCGTCTTCATTTCCTGCACAATTGAGTCTAGTGTCATATTGTTTACCAATCGTTATTCCTAGGACAGTATTTGCTACATCTACCATCGGAAGTTTAAGAGACCCGATCGGAACACCTGTAGTAGCTTCGCAATCCGGACTACGAGGATCAAGTCGAAGTCCTGTCATTGCCACGTCTATGCCAACAATGAACACAGGCCATGCAGTTGTTTCCACAACTGACATGCAAACGGTTAATCTAAGTGATACCGGAGTTACTAACCCAGACTTCGTGACAAAAGGAACTCTCGATAGCGCCTTAAAGGCTGTTGAATCTTGGATTTTTGAAAAGACGGAGGAGGAGATTGGAGACATTAAACGTTTATTGAAAGGGAAAGATCCAATATCTCAACCTGTGCCTACCCAACAAAGACAACAAACTCTATACACTCAACCTGCTGACCTATCCATCGATGAGCTTAAGTTTTTGATGTTTGCAAAACTTCTATCCCAAGCTCCGGATACTCAACAAGATGCATATCTTTTAACCATTCAACAATCCCACCATCAAAGTCAACCGCCATAATCTGTGCAACCAGCAGATTTGGTCAGTGCCTCAGAGTTTAATTCTTTTAAATCTGACATTTTGTTTGTTCTATCTGATCTTAAACAGGTAGTTCAAACATCTTGCAAAGCCCAGGTAACTGTTTCCATTAAAGAGCATGATCAAGATCCAGATAATGATCATGAGGTGGAGATAAGGGAGAAACAGACAGCTGCTGGAGGTTCTGGTGAAACAGTGTTGGTGGAAGAAAGAGCTGAAAATGTTGAAAGTGTGGGAAGGGGAGTTGATCAAGGTACTGAGCAAAATGATCAGTTGGAGTTGTTGTTGTATGCTAGAGAAAGTGTTGAATCAAGGGTTGAAAAGCCTAAGATTGCAACAAGACAAGAAATTTTAGAGATAACAGGTTTGCCAAATCCTCATATCATTGCCCTTGAAGATGATTATTTTGCTGAAGTCAATGTCAAATATCAGATGTATTGGAAGATCAAGGAGGAATGGCAGACAAGTGATTTTGTTGAAATTCCTTCTGATGATGAAGTTGTAGAAGTTTCTGAGATAGTAAGGAGAGCTGAGGGGATACCATCTCATGAGGCTAGTGTTCTAGATGATTTGTTTAAGGATAGAGATACGGAAGTTTTGAATGCTATGTTTTCTCAGAGCACTCCTGAGGAACTACATCTAAGTCCTGTTCATGTTCAACTACCTGAACCAAGTGTTGTTCTAATTGTGCCATCCTTCAGCTAGTTTGAATTTCCTGATCCCAATATTCTTCAACCTGATGATGTTGATCATAATGTTAATCTGAATGCTGATGCAACTGTTAATCTTGATTCTGATGTCCATGTTGAAGAAGAGTTGCCATATCAGAAAAATCCTGGAAGTCCTGAACATCAAACGGAGTTTGTCAGATAACCACCACTTATGCCAGAGTTTCCACAAACTGAAGCAGGTACTTCAGGTACTCCTGTAGTGGGTTCTACTCCTTTCACTGGCTATGACGAGTTTGGTCCTACCATTGAAGAGATCAAAAGAATCAGACGAGCTCTATATGTTCCATATCTAGAGGAGGGAGTTAAGATTTTTGTGAGCTATATTAGACAGATCAATCAAGCTCAACTTCTGGGGATTCAAGATAAGTCTCCAGAGTATCAGAAAGATTACATCAGAATGCTGCAGATTATGGGGAGAAATTGTAAGGATGTCAGGAGCAGATCTGAAATTCTGGAAGTTACCAAGGTGACTATGAAGCAATACAAGAAGATTTGGTATCCTGAGTTTATTGTTCAGAGAAAGAATTTGGAGATGTATACTTTCAATGAAACTGATTTTGCCAATATAAACTTCAGAGATATTGAACTCATGTACCATGATTTCAGAGACAGAACTATCAGGCACCCTGAGATAGTATTTGCTCTAGATACTATTAAGAGATTTATCAAAAGGCACATCTACTCAACATATCTCTATGATTTCCAGTTGGGCATAGAGACAAACGAGAAGAGAATCAATTTACTTAAGCCTAGCATGGCACATCCTCTGTTGGAAGATACTCCACTCTACACAGTTCTAAGAAAACCAGAACTTGGAGTTGTGTATGAGAATGTAGACAAAAAGGAGAACAAATTAATGAAAGATGCTGAAATTTCAAAGTACTCTGAGGTACTTTAGAAAATGTTGTTAAAAAGTTGCAAACCAAGTATGAAGAAAGTGAAAAGAAGAGATTAGCTGAGAATGATCATATGCCAGTATTGGAGAGGATCTTTACTGAGAATGTTATTGATTCTATCAAGGACAGAATCAGATTCAAGCAAGCAATCAGAAGGTTTGAAGGGTACATGGGAATAAGGAGAACTTGTATGAAGAAATAGACAAGTTGAAGACTTTCAAATTGCTCAAAAAGGGGGAGAATGTTAGATCATAGTTTTGAGTTAATTTGTAAGTGTGTTTATTTTGTAATGTTGACTTTTCATGTATGCTTGTGTAGAGGTCAAGTCTATGTTTGACCCTATAAAAGCCTTGTTTTGTTTTGTTTTTGTAAGCATGTTAGTACGTATTGAGTCATTGTAACCTTTCAATGTTAGACATATGAATACGATAACACTTGTGATTATTTCTCTCTTATCTTAGATCTTTGATTGTTAATTGTTTGATTGTGATTGATATGATTGCTTGTAACCTGGGATCACAGAGTAGAATTGATCCTTTCTGTGATGCGAATCACTACGGAATTCCTACCGCTAGAATTAGGGAGCACCAACATCATTCTCGGTATGCAATGGTTGGAAACTTTGGGTGACATAAAGGTTAATTGGAGGGTACTGCAAATGAAATTCAAGGTAGATGGGTCAAAGATAGTCATTAAAGGGGAACAAGGGTCTACAAAAAATGTCGTTTCATTGAAAGGATTGCACAAATGTTGGCATGCCACAGACGAAGCATTGCTGTTAGACTTGTATTTGTTGCAGGAAGAAAAAGAAAGATGTTACGAAACCAGAAGTTGGACCTATTTTGCAACAGGTTCTTGAAAGTTATTAGGATGTGTTTGAACCGTTAGACCGGTTGCCACCAAAGAGGATGCAAGACCACGCCATACCATTACTGCCAAATAGGACGCCCATCTGTGTAAGACGTTACCGTTATTCGTATGAGAAAAAAAATGAAATCGAAAAACTCGTCCAGAAAATGTTAGATGCCCAGGTCATTCAGCCTAGTGAAAGCTTGGACATGAGACCAGTCTTAATAAGTAAGAAAAACGACGGGAGTTGGCGGTTCTGTGTGGACTATCGCGCACTCAACCAAGCGGTCGTTGCCAACAAATTTCCAATTCCATTGGCCGAAGAACTGATAGATGAATTACACGGGGCCATGATTTTTTTCCAAATTAGACCTCAAATTGGGGTATCTCAGATTCGAATGAAGGTAGTGACATTGGAAAGACGACTTTTCGAACCCATGACGGCTATTATGAATTCACGGTGATGCCTTTCGGTCTTACTAATGCTCCGACCACTTTTCAAGCTCTCATGAATGAATTGTTTCGCCCTCACCTTCGAAATTTCATCCTTCTTTTCTTCGATGACATCCTTATTTAAAGTCCTAATGAGGAAGAATACAGGCAACATCTCGCCTTAGCGCTCCAAATACTCCACGATAATCGGCAAGTGGAAAACCGAAAGAAATGCGTGTTCGGGCAACACCGAGTGGAATATCTTGGTCACATAATCTTAAACAAAGGGGTAGAAGATGAGTTCAGAAAGATCCAAGCAATGAAAGAATGCTTGAGCCCTAGAACGGTGAAAGAATTACGAGGGTTTTTAAGGTTAACCGGTCATTACCGATGATTCGTAAATGGGTATGGAGGGATAGCATTATAGTTAACCCAATTGCTCAAAAAGAATAATTTTGAGTGGAGTCCCAAAGCTGAAAAGGCTTTCCAACAATTAAAATCTACCATGATACAGCTATCCGTGTTGGACCTACCGAATTTCGAGAAAGAGTTTACTGTGGAAATGGATGCCTCCGGGACAAGGGTAGGTGTTGTATTAATGAAAAATAACAAACCAATTGCTTATTTCAGTCAGGCATTACCAACATCGGGAAAGTATAAATCAGTGTATGAGCGACAATTGATGGCGTTTGTGTTAGCGGTTAAAAAATGGAAGCATTATCTGTTGGGGAAGTGATTCATTGTCAAAACCGATCAACGAAGTCTCAAATATTTGCTAGAACAACGTGAAGTTTCCTCTGACTATCAAAAGTGGTTGGTAAAAATGATCGGGTTCGATTTTTCGATCCAATTTATGGCAAAGAGAATGCCACAACTGATGCCCTTTCAACGAGAGCCCATTTACCTACCCTGATGGAATTAATTACATTCCAAGGTTAGGACATCACTCAACTTGTCAACGAAGTGAATCAAGATTCTAGATGGAAAGAACGCATTGCGGAGCTCAGGAACAAAAATCCAGATCCAAGTCCTTTTCAGTTGAGAGACAACTTACTGCTGCGACATGGTAAGATTTTTATTCCCCGACAATCTCCATTGATCGATCATATTCTGGTGGAGTATAATGATGGAGCCATTGGGGGTCATGGTGGATTCTTAAAAACCTTGCAACAGGTCAAGGAAGAATTTTGGTGGGAGGGAATGAAAGAAAGAATCCGAGAATATGTGGCAACATGTGTAACTTGTCAAAGGAAAAAAAGTTCCACCTTAACACCGACAGGGTCGTTGCAACCCTTGGATATTCCCCAACGTGTTTGGGAAGATATTTCCATGGATTTTGTGGAAGGATTACCCATATCAGAAGGATTTAACTCATTGTTGGTAGTAGTCGACTGACTTAGCAATATAGTCATTTTATTGCTCTAGGCCATCCGTTTACAGGCCTAAAGTCGCTGGCATCTTTTTGAAGGAAATTGTGCGTTTACACGGAATGCCAAAATCAATCGTCTCGGATAGGGACAAGATTTTCCTTAGCCATTTTTGGCAGGAGTTGTGGCGTTTGCAAGGTACTAAACTCAAATTTAGTACCGCGTATCATCCTAAGAGTGACGGACAAACGGAAGTAGTTCGAGGAATAGAAGCATAATTGTGCTTCTTTGCCGGGGAACAACCAAAAAAGTGGTTAATATGGCTTCCTTGGGCTGAATATTCATACAACACCTCATTCCACACATCATCGAACACTACCCCATTCAAGATCTCTATGGTCACGATCCACCAACGTTAACTCCCTATTCCGACATGGCAGTCTCCAACTCTTCAGTGGACCAAATGTTGTTAGACCGAGATCGCATGTTGACTGAACTCAAAGTCCCCTTACAGAAAGCACAACAAAGAATGAAAATTTCGGCAGACAAACATCGACACGACCTAGAATATTCGGTGGAACAATGGGTGTTCTTGAAGACGTGACCGTATCGGCAAACATCCTTGTCCACTCATCGTAGCGCGAAATTGGCACCCCGTTTTTACCGACCCTTTATGATTCTCGAACACATTGGAAAGGTTGCGTACCGCCTTCAATTACCCAGTGACAGTAGTGTTCACCCAGTGATTCACGTTTCCCAACTAAAGGAGGCAATTGGCAATCAAGTGACACCGACACCACTTTCGACCGGACTCACAGACAATTGGGAACTTCATGTAGAGCCTGTGAATTTTGAAAGGAATATGGTATCACATCAACAAGGATATCGAAGTACTTATTGGGTGGAGAGGATTACCGACATTTGAGGATACATGGGAGTCGTACGATGACATGTGTACACAATTCCCGGTATTTCACCTTGAGGGCAAGGTGAATCAATAGGGGGGGGGGAGTATTGATAAGCCACCAATTTCAAAGGTGTATTATAGAAGGCAATGATTGATTTTTGGTAATTCTGGATTTTGGTAAGTTGGTATTTTTGGATTTTTGGTAATTTCAGTAATTTCGGTAATTTTCAATAATTTTGGTATATTATAAATAATAAATAGCTAGTAGAATGGGGGGAGAAAAGATATATGATTCTTGTGATCTGTTTTCTTATCTTTTTCATTCTTGTAATCGTCTTTTAATTCAGTAATTTTAATACGAAATAGTCGATCGGTCTTATCAACGTCATCTTCTTTGGTAATGAAACATCCTGGTCTTTCTTCTGCCAATCTCTTCCTGCAATATTTGCTTGTGTGACCAGATTTTTGGCAATGATTGCACTAGAGTTGGGAGAAAGGTCTCCTACATGCCTTTGCTTTAAATGGAGTATCTCTTTGATCGTCTTTGGATATATCGATGCCTTTTCCTTTATCGAGAAAATTACTTTGATTGGATAGTTTGAAAGCATGATCTATGGAAGTGTTGACGAATTGTCTTAATCGTAACTCATGTGATTGAAAGGTTCTTAATTAGCCTTCCAATGTAAGTGTGGTAAGGTCTTTTGATTCTTCTATGGCTACGAGAATATACTCGAATTTTCATGTCAAACTTCACAATATTTTTTCGACTATCCTTGTGTCTTCGATATTTCTCAGTTTAACTGCATCTGATTCATTAATACGATGATGCGATTGTAGAAATCCTCTACCGTTTTTGTCTCCTTCATCTTTATGGTATCAAATTCACCTTTTAGAGTTTGCAATCTTACAATTTTCACTTTATTCTCCCATTTGTACGTTCTATAAAGCATATCCCATGCTTCCTTCAAAGATGTTGACAGAGAAATCCTTTCAAATATTGTTTCTTCTACGTCTTGATATATAACAAAGAGTGTCTTCTTTTCCAATCTCTTTTTTTCCTTAAGTTCTTCGAATTGAACATCTATGAGTTCATCTTGATCCTCTGTTTCACCGATTCCTTCTTCCACAATATCCCAAAGGTCTTGCAATTTAAATAACACTTTCATTTGAATGCTCTAGTGATAGTAATTTCTGCCGTTTAATTTGGGAAGTTGTGGATGTACAGAGTTTCCGATGGTGGTGGTAGCGATGATTGAGCCTTGGCCCTGATACCACTTTGTTGAATTAAGAGGAGATAAACACAGGCATACGATTAATACTTTTCTTCTTATTATAATTTGCTTCATCTTACATCAGTTTGAGATAAAAAAATATATCACATATATATACAACACATATGGAAGCATCGCATCTCTTACAGGGACAGGCACCTCTTCAAAAGCAACGATTCCTTTGCAATTGCCAAGGATAGTAATTGCTGTTAATAACTACCAATTAATGATGTCTAGCTTTAACCTTTCTACAAATGATAGAATTCAGATAAAAAAATAGATTTTTATAGAACACACAGGAACAAATTCTATGCTAGCATCCCACTAACCAAAAGGCCCACCACCTACGGTTTATCACGCATATATATCGTTTATGGGTGTTATTTCAAATGTTACCTTGGTTTAGTGAGTGTCATTTCTATGTTTGTTCTATATGTTCTACTTGAGGCATGTTAAGTCAAAGTTTAGATCAAATAATCTTGTTTAGTTTTGTTGACTTTTTGAAGTAAGCTTGTATAGAGGTCAAGGCTTGTTGGACCCTATATATAGCATTTCCTTTGTCTTGTTTGGTGTAAGAAAGTAAGTAAGTAAGTCAAGTAATCAGTAAGTCATTCATGTCTGTAACTTTTCTATCAAGAGATATATGACTACAACATTTTGCAAATTCTTTCTTTGATTTTTTCATATTGATTTGATTGTTATTGCTTGAAATCTGGGATCACAATTGGTATCAGATCTTAATCAGATTCAATTGGGAAAATCAACATCAAGTGATTTTTAGCAGAAAATACGATTTCTAAAATTAGAAAGTTATTGTTCATCATTTACTGTTTCATTGAAATGAAGATTGTGAAATCATGATGGATTGAGTGTAAATTACATCACACTGTGATCGCCAAGTGTCATAGAACATCTTTCATTTAGAAAGATTGTTCAAATGAACAACAAATTGAGAGAATTTGGTGCATCTTTCTATTTTTGAAAACTTTCCATTCGCGGACTATCAAAGATCAAAGGGTTTAAATCATGGTTGTTCTTGGAAAAATTCATTCCACAGGGTTGTTCTCGATGCTATAGTGACCAATCATACCAAGTTTCAAAGGCCAATTTGAAGTTTTGGGTGGATTTGTGTTGAAATTTTGAAAAAATACTCAAGATCCAAGGAATTCGCAGAATACTTGAAGAACTCGCATGAAGAACTCGCAGACTGAATAATTCACATATGTGTTGTTTATATTGTTCTAAGGATAGAATTCGCACAAAGGTTGATACGAAAAGTGAAGATTTCGCACAAGCCTACATACGAGAAGCTAGGAATTCGTATATGTGTCTGAGAATTTTTCTAAGTGAGGAATTCGTATCGATACGAATTGTTGATGCTTGGAAAATATTCTATGGAAGGAATTCGCATCCTTGATAAAGTTCTCGTACGAATTGTCAAGAATTTGCATCCTTCTTTATGCGAAAAGCTCAGAACTCGCACATAGGTTTATGCGAAAAGTTCAAAACTCACATATAAGCTCATGCGAAAAGTGAAGTCTTCTTATTCTTTCTTATGCGAATTGTGTCTATGCGAATTGTGTAAGTTTCATACGAATTCTTTCTTGTGAATGCCATATGAAATCTATATTGTTATAATTTTAGAGTGATTTGCTGTTATTTTTACAGTTGATTTTTCTGATTATCTGACTAACGATCTTTTCAAGTGATATTTTTCCGATAAATACTAAACATGCCTTACATTGATAAAAAAGGTCATACTGTTATAACAAACAGAGATTGTCCTGTGAGATACATGCCAGAAATACCTCTGATTGAAGAATTGAATGCAAATCTTAAACGTTATAACTCAGAGCTGAAAGCAAAAATAGAGACACTGAATGTCAAGCTGACAAAAGCTAAAATACAAGTATCTACCTATCAGACAAAAGGCAAAGAATGGCTGAAAAAGGTTGATGAGAGAACTAAGTTGGAGAAAGATGAATTTGAGAAAACTTTCAATCATAAATTATCTGATCTTTCTAAGAAAGTTGAAACAAAAAAGAAAGAGTTAGAAATCAGATGTGCCAAACTTTCCAAACAAGTTTCTGAATTTAAAAAAATTGTTATTTCTGAAAGAGATATCTTTGATAAAGAAAAGAAAAATACTAAAAAAAAAAATACTTTACTTTTCAAAAAAATTCTGAGAAAAATCCGAACTTGGAAAAGGAGTTTGAATCTGAAAGAAATTTTTTTGAAACTATGATTTATAAACTCACTAACAAGTTGGCTACCATATCTTCAGATATACAGAAAGGACAGAAAAGTAGATCTAGTCTGCAAAGCAAATTTGATAAACTTTGCAATGAGAAAACCAAGTTGAATGACAAGATCAAACAACTTGAGAAAGTTAATTCTGATTTATCTGACAAGATAACATCTAAAACACCTGACTTGTCTTCTTATGATGATTATTCAGTTAAATCAGTATGTTCATTTCAATCAGTATCTAGCTTATTTCAAAAGATGGTTTTCAAGAAAAAGAATGTCAAATCAGAAATCTTGAAAACATAGCAGATTAAACCTTCTAGTTCATTTTATGTCAAATCTGTTGATAATCATGCTACTAACTTTACAAAATCTGGTTCTAAAGATTTTAAGAAAGAGAAAATGATTTGGTTTGTAAAGGGATCTCCAGAATCAGTGAAATACCAGAAATCATTTGCACAAGTTGCACAGAGAAAAAAGAAAATAACTGCAACATATAAATCTTTTACTCCTTATGTTGTCAAGTCTACTAAGCATTTGATCAGGTTAGCTAAAAGAAAACTTTGTTGTTCTTATTGTTGCAATGATTATTTTGTATATAAAGCACATATCAACAAAAGGTATTATTCTTACAAGAACCAATACGATACTGCATTTTACAGAGGTGAAAACCACTTAGAAATTTTCACATACTAACAAGAGTGGACCCAAATTCATCTGGGTACCAAAATCAGTTCAACCTGTGTTGTAGGAATCAACACTCAAGAAGGAGTGAAAGGATTATGACTTCTAGACAAAGAAGTCTAGGACTCGTACCTTAGAGATCAAGATGACTTCTAAGTACAACATCTTAGGACTCATTCTTCAATGTTCAAGTGATGATTTCTGAATATATCAGTTAAGAACTCAATCTTCAAGGAATTCTTCTGTCAAGAATCTTTGAATGTCAAATCATAACACGGAGTTTTTCTCACCATTGATTGTTATTGATTGTTCATTTTAGATGATTGGGGAGAATGTTTTAATCATTTTAATGATTGTAGATTGTACTTCAAAGAATATTTTTTTAATGTAGAAACATATCTGAATTGTTATATTTGTATATGTATGCAGATATGAAGGGGGAGCATATATTTATAGTATCTACAAGATCCATATCATGTCAAGGTGGAGCCAACAAGGAAATACACAAACACATCGAGAAAGAGCAAAATCATGTCAAGATTCAGAAGAGTCAGATATTAAGTCTGAGGGGAGCTCAATACAGATAAATCTTAAAAGGGTTGTAAGAGTGATAGTGTGTGTAAATATTTTTTGAACTTAAAATTAGTTGAAAATGTCATTTTTGGAAAATTTCCATTTATGGAAAGTTTATATTTTTTGGCAAGTTTTGAAAAGTTTCTTAAAATGGCAAGATTCCATGTTTAGAATGTTTTTCAAAAAGATGGAAATCTGCCAAGTCCAAAATTCGCATAACACTATCATGCAAATTCTTCAGATTTCGCATGTGTGTGTTGTACGAATTGTTGGAATTCGCATAACAGTGTTATACGAAATCCAACTTTTCGCATGTCTCTATGTTCGAAAAGTGAGGAATTCGCATCACTCTGTCATACGAATTCTTCTTCTTACACAGAATTCACATATTGTTTCATGCGAATTCTCACACACATTGTCTATTTTCTTCAAAGACAATTCGCATCGGTGTCTTATAGGAAAAGTGTGAGGTCCAATAAACTTGTGCCACGTGTCATACTCATTCCAGGGTATAAATAGATGTGTTTTCTACGAAACCCTCACTTTTCGTAAATTTCTTTGAGCATGCGAATTCTTGAGAGCACAAACCTTAAACCCTAATCTGCGACTTCAAAGTTTCTTCGATCTTATTGATTTCTTTGTTCAAAGGTGTAATGTTTGTTCTTCTTTGATTGTATTTTTGTTATTGTATCTTGTATATTTGTGTTTTTTTGCGGGTGTACCTTAACTGGATTAGATTTAGGTTGTGTTTATGGACTGTTCATCTTGTCTTCGAATGACCTTTGAATTCTTGAAAAATTGTCCTTTGATCTTAATCTATGTATTGATTGGAACATATAGATACTAATCGTTGAACAAATCGATCCCTAATCGATAAAAAGTATAAACTAATTTTGATGGGATTGAAATTGATTTTGACTCTTGGACTACTCGTAATGGACTTCGAATTGTTCTTGGTTAAAGTTTGAATTTTGTTGTTCTTAAAGGACTATAATCCCAGATTAAGTATGTTTAAGTGGTTAATAATCAAGAAACGAACCTATTGAATCAAGATTTGGGTTATAAAATCAAAAATTATGATTTTCAATTTCTGGGTTTCGAATGGGTGTTCTTGATGTTCATCATACTTGGAATTATTTCAAAGTTTAAATTTTTGAAAATTCAGGGTCATACGAATTCTTGGTGATTATGGTTCATACAAATTCTTAGTCTTTCATGTCAATTTTTTTCCTAAGTGTGCAATTCGTATAACTTGTTCATACGAATTCTATGGATTGTCATGATTATATTTTTCAAGTGAGGAATTCGTATATTGGTTCATAGAATTCTTGTCTTTGATTTGAATTCCCTAAGTGAGGAATTCACATACCCCTTTCATGCGAATTCTATACTTAGCAATTTTTTCAAAGTGGTTTTCAAAGCTAAATCTTTAGTTTTTCACTAACCATTTGGACCCTGTCCAAAACTGTTAATTTCTTTTAGGTACAAATGGCTGAACCATCTGTTGATCACAATGTTCAGATGGGTGAAAACTCACCACATGAGGCATCCGAACAATGTCCTATGCCTTCATCAAGATCAGACTTTCTGTTATCCCAGATTTAATCTAGTTGGTAAATAATCAATCAAGTAATCAAGCAACACAATAATAATCAAGAGATATATAAATCAGAATAACATACCAATCCCTTGAATAAACAATGAAACCCTTGAGTGTTCTTGATACCTTTTGAATACAGAGAAAACTTACGGCTATTAACGAGAATATTATCATAGTTCTAACCTAAAACTAAACTAAACATAACTTTAAATACCCAGGCCATATGGGCTTTAACCTTAATGGGCTTTCTAATGGGCTTGGGCCCAATAGCTTAATAACTGTTGACTTATTACATAATAAACCCTCTAATTAATTTTAGCACAATTGCAGTTTAAATCCTTAACTTTAACTTTAATCTTGAATACAATTTATTTGATCCAACAATCTCCCCCTTTGGATTCAAGATTAAAAAATTTTTGCAATTGTCTTCGGGTCTTCACTTGTATTGTTGATTGCTTCAAAACTTGATATCTTTAAAATCTTTAAAATATTTGAAACTTTGATATCTTTGAAAATCTTCAGCAGTCTTCAGATTATATTCTCCTTCTTTGATAATTCTCCATTTTTGTATCTTCTCCCCCTTTTTGATGAGTGGTGAGAATCATCATCATCAAAACTTTGCAAAACAATCTCCCCCTTTTTAAGATAATCTCCCCCATTGTGTATGATCACGTAAGCACACTCTTCATCATTAACGAGCCCTGTATGGAAATAAGAGCAGTCTTCCCAGATGGAAAGAGTGATTATTTCAATCTTTTCAGATTAAAATAGAAAGTAGTAACCATTCGAATCTTTTCAAATTTAAACAGTTAATAAGTGTAACCCTGAATCAACAAATGACTCAGTTAGAATGCCTGTCAATAACACAAAGTCACTGAGTAACACAAAGTTACTATATAAGGAGCTGGTTTGATGTAGACTCCCTAGGTCTTCCATTCAATCATCGAATAACACATGGTTATCTATGAACGTTCTGACAGAAAACAAATTTATGTGTGCTCGTGCATGTGTAACAAATTATACAAAGACTCAATGTGCATGAGAAAGGGTTCGAAGGTGGGGCAACTTTCCTTCTTTTTCAATATTAGTATCTTCCAAATGAAGAACCAATAGCGTATGTGCTGCGTCCCCAGAAAATGTGAAACATTCTCTTTTTGAGAAAAGAATGAGTAGCTGGTGGGGTTGTATGCAAGAGATGGCATGGGCTAGTTGCCTTTTTCAATGATGGTCACCAAAGAATGTTAACCAATCAGATTATGTGGCTGCCCGGCTCAGAAAGAAGTTTGGTGCAGAGTTTAATATTCTTTTACTCTGATCTCTCACCCTCTTTCTTTTAATGCTCACGTCTAACCAATCTCTCTTTTTCATTTTACCTCTTCACACACCATCACTCAATTCTTTTGACCCTTCTCCCCTCAATCACTCAGGGAATACTTCCTGGGTAGGAAAAACTGGTTATCGTGAATCCATGGAAGTTCTGTTAAGCTCACACACTGAATCCCATGTATTATCCTAAAAATACATGCTGTTCAACAGGAGTTTTGTACACGTAAGCACAAATACCACTTGTTACATGAAGAATAAAATATTCGGAGATGTCAAAACAGAAGATGTTTGACGATGCAATTCTCCCCCTCAAACTAAAAGAGTTTGACAATTAAGCTCATATCATTTTGTCATGAAGAATAAGATTTTGGAGAATCAAAAACGAATGTTGTTTATATGAACAATATATAAACATATTTTCAATGAAAGCACATGAAATGACGTTTGATTCAATCAACAGTGAATACAAATAACGTGAGTATTACCATAGAAAGATTTTACTTTTGATACATGGTAATAACAAAGTCAAAATATAATGATCTGAACCGTTATGTGTATGAATACTTGACAAAGTATATTGACAAGATAAAACACAAGTATTTATCTTTAAGAACACACGGTCAGATAAACATTTAAGTATCCAAAAATCTGTTAAAATCACAGATATTCTCCCCCTTAACTGATAATTTTTTTTTTTTTAAAGCTTAAGAAAAAACAGAAAAAAATAAGGCACTGAAGTGCGGGTTCTAATCCGATGTGATTAGAAGCCATTCTCCGTTGAAGTACGGGTTCTAAGCTGATTTACTTAAAAGCCTTCTTTTTAACAATGAAGTCCGGGTTTTGAACTGTGTTGTTCAAAAGCCATAGTTCTTCCTCCCCCTTAAACATTGGGTGCCTGCAACACAGATTTAGCTTTTGGTACCCACTGGTATTTGGGTCCTAACGCGTTAGTTGCAGTTCTAGTAGAAGATATGAAGTAAGAACCATACCAGTTATTTACATAATCTTTTCTTACAAAATCATTTGAGCCACAATCGGAACAACTAATCTTCTTTTGTGCTAACCTGATCAATTGATGGATTGTGTAAACCAGATCAGGTTTGCCAAAAGTTTTACCTTTTGTAGCATAGTTCCATTTAGCATTTGATGTATGCACAAATGATTTTTCTTTCTTCTTTTCCTCCGATGATCCTTTAACTCTCCAGATCCAGTTTCCTCTTTCTTTCTCATCTTCTCTTCTCCAGAAGCTTTTCTTTTGAGACTTAGTCTTCTTGAAGTTACCTGAACCATCAACATTTTTGTCATAGAAAAGGTTAGAAGGACAAATCTGATCAGTAGATTTAGAAGTAAGACAGTCATCTAAATCATAGAAAGGATTATAGAAAACTTTTGAAAAATGTGAACTTGAAGCTGTTTTTAATGAACTATCTGAATCAGCTAGATCATCCCTTGGTGATTGAGCTATTGACTCTGGCGTCTTGTGCTCAGTCAGCTTCACCTTGAATACTATCTCTTCAAGTTCTTTTATATTTGAAGACAAACTGTTTCTTTCCTTTTCAATCAAATCAAACTTCTTATGCAACTCAGATTTTGCATTCTTCTCCTTCATGATGTTTGTTGACAATTCAGATAGCTTTCCTGTCAGCTTGGCTATCTCGGTCTCAAATATTTTCTTTTATTCAGAAAAGTCTATATTTTATTTCTTCAACTCAGCTTTCTTCTTCTCATTCTCAGCCTTTTCTCTCTCTAGAATGATAACCTTCTCAAAGTCTGAAACTTGTTGAGAAAGCTTAACACATCTAAGCTCTAAAGATTTCTTCTCTTCAAAGGCTTTTCTGGAGAAGTCAGAGAATTTCTTAGCGAATTCTTTTCTTTATTTTTCAATCTTTAACATCTCATCTTGAGCTATTGTATTGTCTCTGTCTTGGGTTGCCTTTTCTTTCAGCTTTTCAATCTCAACCTCAAGACTGAGAACTTTATCTTTAAACTTATCTCTGTCCGCACAGAGTTGAGAATTTATCTGTCTTAGTCCTGTACTAGTATCCTTTGACACACTTGTACTCCTTCTAAGCTCCTCAAGCTCTCTTTGCATTGCATCCTTCTTTGACCATGTAGAGCTTGATTCAGATCTTTTCAACTTTACTTGAAGATCAAAGATCTCTTTTTCTTTAGACTCAATTATTCCTGCAAAGTCAATTAAAGAATCAGAATCTTTTGAATTTTCTTTTAGAGCATTGATCTGAATAAGAAGAGATGAGTTCTGAATCTCTAAAGCCTTGTTCTCAGCTTTGAGCATTTTGTCCTTTTTGTCATACTCATCAATCATGCGAGATGATGTTGATAACCATCCAGCAAGTTGTTTAGCCTTTGCTTTTACTTCAGAATATGTCATATTTTCAAAATCAAGGCTGTAACCTTCAGACATCATTAGCTGATTCGACATCCTAGCAATGGTTAGTAATTAAACTTATCTGTACCAAGACAACCAACTAGATGAGATCGTTAGAATCAAAATGAAAACCACACAAAAAAATTCAGAAAAATAAATTTCAAAAAAAATAATTAAGTGCAGTCCTTTCAATCAGTATAATGCTTCAAATAATACTGAACAAAATGAAACAGTTGATCTCGAACAGAACTTTGTCCCCCTTCGCAGACTTAGCACGGGAACTTGAGAGGCCATATTACAGTTTGCAAAAATCGACCGGAGATGTGCTTCGACCGGGAACTTGTTCGACCGGGGAAGTGCAAAGACCGGTAGAATGCTTAGACCGATAGTGCTTAGACCGATAGTGCTAAGACCGGATGGTTGTTCGACCGACACTATGCTTCGACCGATAATATGTAATACCGGTAGAGAGCTAAGACCGATATACTGCAATGGACCGATATACCTTTGACCGATAATATGCAAGACCGGAGTGGATAGTGAGTGTACCGGTCGAATGCTATAGACCGATAAAGGTATTCGACCGGAAGTGGACTTAGACCGATAGAAACAAAGACCGATATGTTCGACCGGAATGTTCTTAATTTACCCAGAACGATGAACAACCCAGAAAGATCAACCCAGAAATCACAGAAATCACTCAAATTGAAAGCAAAAATCAGACTTTTGTACCCAGAAACATGTATCGAACAGTATTCAATCAAAATCAAAGATTAATTTCAACTTTCATGCATCGATTATGAAGAACACAGTTGTGAACTAAAGATCTTAAGATTCTAGAGAGAGAAAGCTAGAGAGAGAAAGTGAATGAGGAGCCAAAAGAAGTATATTATTCAAGATATGCAAAAGTAATCACATGTGTTTAAAAACAACTAAGACAAGGGTTTATATACCCTCAAAGTAAAATAAATACAAAGGTTACAACTAAAAATGATCTAACAATCTCCCCCTTTGTAACCTTTGGCGCCGAGCTCTAAAATCAAGAAAATCTTCTGATATCCACTTGAGCTTCAAGGCGACGTAAAGCATTTCGAAAATTGATTCGGTCTTGAATTACATCAATTGCCTTCTCCAATCTCAGTAACTCCTTGTTTCCTTCCTTTTGTGGATAAAAATTGAATCTCTGTCTGTTTGCCACATTCTGCTTTTCATAATTCAACTTATGAATTAGATGCATCTTGATAAGCTTCAAAGTTCCATCAGAATACTTGCAGACTTCTTCAAATCTCATAAAACAATGACGACCCTTCAAGTTTCTGTACACCACACCATACGGTTCATCAACAACAGTATATAATAAGAAACTTTTAATGTTGTCAAGCTTCTGTTTTGGCTTGTGCAAGTTGACCGTAGGTTGATGATTTTCGACACCCAACTGAAAGTCAAATAAGCTATAGAAGCGAATTGTTCTGATAATATGTCTTCTGACAGTGTTGAAGGCTCTATTCATATCATCTGATCGTTCATTGAGAGAGCTGAAGAAATTGAATAGAAACTCAATATCATCCACATGAACTTCATTAAAATCTGCTTCTGTGAAGGTATAGTCTTTGCAGTCTCTTCGTTGAACAGTGAAATTAGAAACCCAAATGTTGAATATGTTGAACATGGAAACACATTTAACTTGTACAATCCCCTTCTCAGAATATACTGTTTCTTTCCCTTGTCTCAAATACCTCATAGCCATCAAATAGTTCTGTTTAACAAGATCTTCAAGGTATACATTACGAAACACCTGTCTCATATCTCTAGCCTCAAACCTTTGTCGTCTATGCTCCCTTGAAATAGGAATTCCTGAAGATCTAAGATTTTCTGGAATAAAATCAGGAGCCATATAATTAGGATCAACTGACTTATCAGATTTACTTGATGGAGCACGAGGAATCTTGGTAGGTGGAATCACGACTGGAATAGACACATTAGAAACAATTGCTGGAAGCTTAGAGACAACTGATGTAGAAGATATAAGAGTTGTAGAGACAAACAGAGGATTTGAAACTGCTTCAGACTGAATCTGAGAAGAATCATCTTGTGGAGAATTCTGTTCATCTTGAAAAGGAAATCTAACTTCTTGAGATGAAAGATCTGCATACAATACATCAGCATCACTATCATCATCATCTTCTTCTTCTTCTTCTTTAACTTTCCAAAAGCTTTCAAACTTGGCATCAATTTCATTTTCAGAATCCACATCAATAATATTTTCGTAAGATGCTCTGAAATTTTCAAACGCTTCAGCTTCAGTCATATTCACAGATTTTGGTATAACAGAAGAAACTGGCTCAGAATCTGGATCAACATAAAGTACCAACTGTAAATTGTTTTCAGTAGAAATGTCAGTCTTTGGAAGATTTACTTTGCTTAACAAGTCTTCAAACATAGACTGCACTTCTGTTTCTGCTTCTTTAGGCTTTTCTTTATCAACAGAGCATGTTTCACTTGGAGCAGTTTCTGATTTATTTTCTTTAGAAAGATCAGCTGCAGACTTATCCAAGCGTCTCTTTTTCTCCCCCTCATGATCAGGTTGAGAATCATCATGATCATGTGAACGCTTGTTAGATGGTCCAGCTTCAGCACGACACGAGACATTTGGAACCTGCAAGTGTTGAGCAATGGCAAAAACAGTGGATTGCAATTGACCCAAACCTAACTGTACCTCATCTCTAAATTTCTCAAAGTCTGATCGTAAAGCAGAGAGAGAATCTTCAGTTGTAGGTGGTCGAAATGATGGCTGAAAAGATCTGAGAAGAGACAAAAGATCGATCGACTGTTGATTTGCTGGAGCCATAGATGCAAGTCGAGCTCTTAAGTGCTCAGCTACTTCCTGAACAGAAAGATCATCAATACGAGGACCTACAGGAGTAGAAGAAGAAGACGCACCCGTAAAAGTTGATGTCATAGTAGCACATGAAGCCATTTGAGCAGAAGAATATAGAAGACCCGATGACATAGTAGAAGACGAAAAAATCGGTGCAGATAGTGAAGGTGCAGAACCCAGAACTGCTGAATGAGAAAGATGAAGTTCTATGGGTTTGCCGGTCAACAACTGTGGAGGGATAATAGAAGGATTAATATTTGACAGATTTCCTTGCAGAAATGCCTCCATCCTAGCTAATTGAGTATCCCTTTCTGCATCCATGGAAGCCTTTGTTGTCCGAAGAAGATTATGAACAATGTCTAATTTTGAAGAAGAGTGCAAACCAGAAGAAGTGAACCCCATAGTCAATGCTGAATCAGTTGTAGATACAACAACAGTAGAAGATTCATGAGCAGCAGAAAATTTCTTCAGTGAAAGATCAAGCTCATCTACAGCAAGATGGCCAACAATTGGATTTATTGGAACAGACTCATCATCAGAACCTTCTTGATTGGATTGAAAAACATTAAACTCTTGATTATCATCATCAGCATGTAATTCCTCAATTTCATCTTCAATGACAAAGTGAATATCTGAACCTGATTCAGGGATTGCCTGAACCAAACGAGAACCAACAGGGATTTCCTGTTGTTGTTTCTGAATTTGCTCTGCAACTTCTTGAATTTCATCAACATGTTCCTCTGCATCTTGGTCTTGATCTTGTTGTTGTAAATGAGCAACTTGAACATCTGCATCAGCATTCTCTGCCTGTGGAATCTCGTAATCATGATCTAGCATGTATTCGACCACAACTTCATTTGTCAAATCTGCATAATTCACTATAAGAATTGCTGGAATGGGCATCCATTGATCTTCATTCGTAAACATATGCTTTTGAATCTGGAAGTATTTACACTGATAATCGGCAATGCGAGGCCACTGTGTACGAGCAGGAAAATTCTCTGTGCTATCCATAATACTCCGAACAAAGATCTTTAAAAATCGCAAAAACGGCACAAACTTTCTCCTATTGTTTGTCGCTTTAGCATATACAACTTCTGAAAGACCAGTCCAGATGGCCAAAGTATAATCGATATGAAGATCGTGAATAACACAGTAGAATAGCTTCAGAATCGGCATGCTTGTGCTATCTGTACCAGTAGCCTTTGAAGTTAAGCACCGATTGAATATAGAGAAAAAATCATACCAGAGAGGTGGAAGCTTAGCCTTGTGAAACTGAGTCACTTTCCTGAGTTCACCATTATAACCAAGTGCAATAATGCCATCAAGAACAGTTTGATCAGAAGGAAACGGATCATAAGCAACTTTGCCTGGTCTGGAATCAGGGCCTGGAAATTGTAGAAGCACACGTAACCTTCTGAAAGTAAGCCAAGATTCAAACTGATCTACACTTATCAGGAAATGTGGAGGATTTGCTTTGTCATTCTTTGTAATATAGTGCCAGGCTTGCTGCACATATACCTCAGGAACATCCACTGTTTTTGTCAACGCATAAGCAAGGGGATGTCCTCTTAAAATTTCTTTTACCACTCCACGTATGTTCAGATGTCCAAAATCAACATAATGATTATTGCCCTTGTAAGGAAGGAAGTGAGAATGATGCAGAAAATCATCCGGAACAAGTCCTTGAGCATATTGATCAGCTGTTGTTGAAGGCTGAAATCTAGAAATCTGTTCTTGATCATTAAGATGATCCAAGAGATCATTCTCATCTTGTTGTACTTGAACATCAGCCATTAAGTCTGAAAAATAAGCATAGTTAAAAAGTTAGGACATAATCAATCTGAAAGAACCAAGTGAGGTTTTCGGTTGAAGAACAAACCGAAAAGGGTAAAATTCGGTTGAAACAAGAACCAAAAAGCAAAGTTCTCGGTTGCACCAAGAACCGAGAAGAAAGGTTCTCGGTTATAACATAGACCGAGAAATGATCTTATCGGGTATGAGATGGACCGAGAATCAAAGATGACAAAATTATATAGTGAAATAAGGTTGAAGTACTCGGTTGGTGAGAGAACCGAGAAATGAAGTTCTCGGTTGATGAGGGGAACCGAGAAGTAAATTTCTCGGTAGATGAAAGAACCGAGAAGTGAAGTTCTCGGTTATGAGTGAACCGAGAAGTGAAGTTCTCGGTTATGAGTGAACCGAGAAGTGAAGTTCTCGGTTATGAGAGAACCGAGAAGTGAAGTTCTCGGTTATGAGTGAACCGAGAAGTGAAATACTCGATTCAGATTATAATCGAAAGAACTCCCTTTGCTCCCCTTACAAAAATGCATTCATAAAACCTTTCAATCGAAGCATAAGAGTAGAAAAACATACCTGTAATGCGGAATTTGGTGAAAATCAAAAAAATCGACTTAAAATCTAGAAGAACCAGTCGATTCAAATACTCCCCCTGAACTTCACCACCACCGAAATGAGAAAAACGAATCGAATAAGAAGCAGCGAACCACGAAATCCTCAAATAAAATCAAAATGAGTCGAAGAAAATCTGAACTTTGAAGAAGAAAGAAGAAAAAAAAATCTGTAACCCAAAGAACCGAATGGAAGAGAAAAATGAATGAAATGAATGAAGAAGAAGATGAATAGTGACCTTGGGAAAAGTGAAATTTGAAAAAAACGTTTAAAGAACCGGGTTTTTCAAGGAAAAAAAATTTTAAATATTGAGAAAAGAAAATCATTCCATATTATATCAACATTTTTAGAAAATAAAATTAAACAAGATTTTATAATTACTGAGTATTTTAAAGAATAAAAAATAATTGACAAATAAAATTTGACCTAATAAAATTTTCATAAAATAAACCATCTAATGAAATCCTATGCATGCTTTTGGAACTATAGACATGTATTATTGCATAAAGAGTGTATATAAGTTCGAAAACAAAAATTTTCATCCTTCTAATAGGTGGACAAACATGAGAAAAAATGAACAGTCTTAAGAAAAATGTATTTCACTATATAAGAGTAAAAACAGCTGTTACTCACACTAAAAAAATAGAACTTTCATAGATTTAAAGGTTTATTACATCTTAGCAGTTTCACCAAGTATCATGAGATGTTGTGCTCATTGGCATCTTTTTGTACAGTGTGCACATTGGCATCTTCAAATGAGTGTGCTCTTATAGCATCTTTTGCATTTGTGCACTTTGGCATCTTTTTTTTTAACCAGAGAGTTTAGTAAGCCTAGAAAATATCGTAAACATAACTTTCTATCTGATCCTATAGCAGGTTTTCTGATCAGCCGCTCCCAGACCATAGCCTTAGGGGACTAGGTGACAAGCACCCCACAGAACTTACTTACCCAGATCAGAAAGGCTATATCAATATTCCCTAAGCCCATTCATATCAGTTGAACATGACTTTCTAACTGCTTTTATAGCAGAATTTCTGATCGACCGCTCCCAAACCGTAGCCTTAGGGGGTCAGTTGTCAAGCAACCCGCGGATCTTACTCTTCCAAACCAGAAAGGTCACAGATATGAACTATCAAACTAAATGATTTCTGTATTATGAAATATGAATTATTTTATCATCTCAATCACTAGGATCAACTAACTAATTAGTTTAGCCTATATCTCCATAATCATCCATAAAATTTGTAAAAAAAGGATTTCAAAGCCTTGATGACTATTATATATTGACCTACATATCTTAAAACACATTTCAAAATTTTCATGAAGTGGACCATTCAAGATCAGAAATTTTGAAATTTGAACAAATAACACTCATTTATAAACAATAAACTTGTAAATATTTCCTAGGCATGCACAAGCAATCAAAAGATAGAAAATTTATAAAAATTCTATTCTGTTAAACAATATTTGTTAATCATTTTGAATCTTTAAATTAAGCATTCCAATTTTCGTCAGAAGAAAATTAAAGCGTTTTTCATCCAATGCTTTAGTAAAGATATCAGTTAATTGATACTCAGTAGGTAAAAATAAAGTTCAATCGTACCTTCTTCAACGTGATGCTTTATAAAGTGATATCTCATATCAATATGCTTTGTTTTAGTGTGCTGAACCGGGTTTACAAAAATAGCAATGGCAGATTTGCTATCACAATAGATTGGAATTTTGTTGTAATTCAACCCATAGTCCCGCAGCTGGGTTTCATCCATAACACTTGAGCACAGCAGCTTGCAGCGGCCACATATTCTGCTTCAGCAGTACTGATTGACACACAGTTCTGTTTCTTTGATGACCAGCTAATCAAACGATCTCCCAAAAGATGGATATGCCCGGAAGTGCTTTTGCGATCAAGCTGATTTCCTCCGTAATCTGCATCTGAAAAAGCTGTTAATGAATAATCAGAAGATTTAGGATACCACAAACCTAGATATGGTGTTCCTTTGATGTAACGGAAGATCCGTTTTACAGCTAACAAATGAGATTCCTTTGGATTCGCCTGAAATCGTGCAAGTAAGCATGTTGAAAACATGATGTCCGGTCTACTGGCAGTTAAATACATTAGAGATCCTATCATGGCTCTGTAAGTCTTGATGTCAACAGTTTTTCCATCTGGGTCCAAGCCTATCTTTGCACCATGAGCCATTGGAGTTCCAATGCTTGTAGATTTATCCAAATTGAACTTCTTCAGAATGTCAAAGACATATTTGGCTTGATTGATAAAAATCCCATCTGAAAGTTGCTGAACATTGAGTCCGAGAAAGAATTTAATCTCTCCCATCATACTCATCTGAAATCTAGAAGTCATGAGATCGAAAAACCAAGTACAAAGTGAAGGATTAGTAGCGCCGAAAATAATGTCATCAACATAAATTTGAACTAAGCAAATATCAGAATCTGTTCTAAAAACAAACAGAGTAGTATCGATTAAACCTTTTGTGAAACCTGAGCTTAGCAGAAATGCAGACAATTCATCATACCACGCTCTTGGAGCTTGTTTCAAGCCATACAATGCTTTGTCGAGGATGAAAACATGATCTGGATGATCTTTGTCCATAAATCCTTCTGGTTGAGAGACATAGACCTCTTCTTTTAGACGACCATTAAGAAACGTTGTCTTTACATCCATCTGATAAACTTTAAAGTTCTGATAAGCAGCAAAAGCAAGAAACATTCGAATAGCTTCAAGACGTGCAACGGGAGCAAATGTCTCATCATAGTCTATCCCTTCTTGTTGACGATAGCCTTTTGCAACAAGTCTTGCTTTGTTTCTGACAAACAACAATACCCTCTGAATCTTTCTTGTTTTTAAAGATCCACTTCGTTCCGATAATGCTCTTTCCTCGTGGTTTTGGAACAAGACGTCATACCTTTAATGCCTTGAACTGATTCAGTTCTTCTTGCATTGCAATAATCCAGTCTGGGTCGGCCAATGCTTCAGAAACTTTTGTAGGTTCAAGCTTGCTTAGAAAACAAGTGAACAAACATTCATTTGAAGAAGAAACTTTTGACCTAGTTGATACCGAAGAAGCAGGATCACCAATGATTTGATGAAGAGGATGCGCCTTTGTCCATTTTGTCATATGAGGTAGAGGAATTATTTCATCTTGAACACTTTGAATATCATGAGATGAAATTATGAGAGGTTCTGAATCAGAAGAGATAATCTGAGTAGTAATTGTTGGAGGAGGGACTACTTCAACTGATTCAGATAACATAACATCTGGAAATGTTGTTTGAGAATCATCAGAAATAGCTGGAGCATCTTCAGATTGAACTGGTGGAGAAAAATTCAGCTCTATAACAATGGATGGTTCCAGTTGAGATGTAGTTTCAACTGCTGATGTAGGAAGTTCAGTCACAGGTACATCTGGAATTGCATCATCAGAATTTTGTGTAGCAGCGGAAGAACTAGAAGAAGCAATGCCAGATTCCTGTAATACAACAGTAGAAACATTAGAAGAATTAGTTTTAGGTACATCATCATAAAAATTTTCAAATAATAAATCAAGATCAGTAAGAATAATAGATGAAGTATTAGATGAAAAATCTTGATTATCAGAAATCTTCACTGGTTCTGATCTTAGTTGATCAGAAGCATTCTTAATAACACCGGGTTCTGATCCAGGCTGGTCAGAAGCCAAACCAGCAGCTTCATCAAATCTGACATTGACACTTTCGATGACTTTGCGCAAAGAAGTAAGATATACTCGATAAGAAACTGAAGAAATTGAATAACCAAGAAAACTTGCTTCATCAGCCTTTGGTGCAAACTTGTTGAGGTTATCTCGATCGTTCAGAACATAACATTTTGACCCAAACACTTTGAAGTATTTGATATTGGGCTTGATTCCATTCATCAATTCGTATGGAGTCTTATTGAATCTGCGATGAAGAATCGAACGGTTCTGAGTATAACATGCAGTAGAGATAGCCTCGGCCCAAAGAGAGATAGGAAGTTCAGAGTAAGCAAACATGGAACGAGCAGCTTCTACAAGCGTACGATTGCGGCGTTCAACAACTCCGTTCTGTTGTGGTGTACGTGCGGCAGAAAACTGTTGTTGGATGCCATGATCATTATAAAAAGCTTGTAAAATGCTGTTCTTGAATTCTGTACCATTGTCTGATCGGACAATCTTGACTGGTTTTTGCTTGTTAGTCTGAGTAGACTTGATGAGAGTGATGAGTATCTCCGGGGTTTCGTCTTTGGATTTCAGAAAACGAACCCAAGTGTATCTTGAATAATCATCAACAACGACCAATACATAGCGTTTCTTACCAATACTCTTTGTCTTCATTGGACCACACAAGTCTACATGAAGGATTTCTAGAATATCCTTTGTGCAAAAATCGGGCTTTGGCTTGTGTGCAACTTTCTTCATTTTGCCTTTCTCACAATCTCGGCAAAGTTTGTCTGTTTGAAATCGAAGAGTCGGAAGACCACGAACTGAGTCGTTTTTAGCAAGACGATCAATGTACTTGAAATTGAGATGTGCTAGCCGTCTATGCCACAACCAGCTTTCTTGAACTGAAGCCTTTGAAAGAAGACAAGTCTTGGAAGGAAACTTGGCTGTTGAAAAGTCAATAGTGTAAAGATTTGACCGTCTTCTACCAATAAGAAGTTCCTTACCACTGTCATCTTTGACTGTGACTCTTTTTGATTTAAAATTGACTCCCAAATTCTTATCACAGAATTGCCCAATACTAAAGAGATTGAAGTCGAGACCTTCAACATAGCTAACTCTTTTAATCGTTATGTTGCCTTGTACAAGATCGCCATAGCCAAGAATAGGAGAAGTGTCTCTGTTTCCGAATCTCACACGACCTCCAGACTTTTCTTTAAAATTTGACAATAAAGATTTATTGCCAGTCATATGTTTTGAACATCCAGAGTCCATATACCAGAGATGACTAGGCTGCATTCATGAAGAAAAACTCACAAAGATTTAGGAACCCACTTCAGAATGGGTCCCTTTTTATTAGAACAATCCATGAGTTTGTTAAAGAAAAATGTACTTTTCACAAAAGATTTTGCATATTGAAACAAAGAAGAGTTAGTACAGTTAGATGAAGTGTGTAAAGCAATAGAAGATAGATCACATGGAAAAGACAAACATGTGATATTCTGTTGAAGAATCAACATTTGCTCACGAGAATATTTTTGAACATTATTCAAACTAGCAAATGTGTTTTTATTACAAGTATCATCACATTTATCTAATACATGTATATCATCTATTTTTCTATTCTTCACCCGCCATTCCATCTTGATTTCCTTTCTCAAAGGCCGATCTGAAAAGGAATAATCAGAATCAGATTTATCAGACTCATTCTTATCTTTCTTCTTAGACTTTCTTGACCGTCTTCTTTTTCTTTTCCTTGAAAAATAAAAATCATTGAAAGTCAGAGAATCATCCATTTGAGCAGACAACTTATATGATTCACCTTCAGTAGCATAAGTCGTAAAATTATCACAATGATAAGAGTAAGAATCTGGTTTTCGTTCCAAGGATGAACCGAAAACTGATGTTTTCGTTTCTAACTGAGACCGAGAAAGTCCAGTTTTCGTTTCTAGCTTGGACCGAGAACCAACACTTGATGAAAATCCCATTTTATTTTCAACTGAAACCTCAGAAAATCCAGAAACTTGTTTTTCAGAAATAACATTCTCTTCAAAACTAGATTTAAAAACAGAAAAAAAATATCTTTTTCCAAACTGTTTTGAATAAAATCATCATCTATCTTATCTTCCAACTCAACAATTTTAGATTCTAAAATCAAAGGAGGAACGTATTTCTTAGTATCATAAGATGTTTTAGAAACACTATCCTCATTTTTGTTTACAATATAAGAATCAAAATAGTTGTTTGGTAAAGTT
Organism: Arctium minus; assembly: GCA_954870635.1. Classification (NCBI taxonomy): domain Eukaryota; kingdom Viridiplantae; phylum Streptophyta; class Magnoliopsida; order Asterales; family Asteraceae; genus Arctium; species Arctium minus. Next base: position 111,070,509 of record OX941080.1, on the reverse strand, counting down.
GTTTTGTTAGATGAGTTTGTATTTAAAAATATTCCAGATTTCTTTTTCTTTTGAGGATCAGGAAAATATTTTGCATTTTCACGCGAATAAACAAATGGAAGTTCCATTCTAGTGTTTTCCGTTCTTCTCTTAGCCTCAATATCTAAGATTTGATGTTCATTCATCCAATCTATTATAAATTGGGGAGCATAACGAGCAAGTCTCAAATATTCAAAGTGATATATAGTGGGGGATTTGTTAATGGCTAAATTTAAAAATTTAGGACTTTCATATCCAAGCCCCCACTTTTCTTTAATGGACTCATAACTACGAGGTTTATTCATATTAATTGTTTGTTCAGATTGAGCTCTCATATATAATTTTTCTTCTAAATCAACAATGTTATTTGAAAGCTCATTTTTAGAATTGGTCAAGCTAGTCAATGAATCAAGATAAGTCTTGTTTGAACTTTCCAACTCATTTATTTTATTTTGCAAATTTTCTTTGGTATCATTTAGAATCAATTTTTGATCTTCCAAAGAAATTTGTAATTTTTCAATTTTATAAGACTTTTCTTGTTTCACTTCCTTTTCAGATTTAAGCATTTTTCGAAAATTTTGCAAGGCAGAAATGATAATATCAAACTGAGAGTTAATGAATTTAATTTCTAAGTCAGAATATACCTCAGACTCATCAGTTGAATCATCATCTTCATCATCAGTTTGATCATCACCGATAAAGCACATTGCTGCAGTTTCCTCTTTTTCTTCATCATTATCAGAGAAATCAATAAATGATTCTTCCTCAGCTAAGAGAACAGCTCCATTTTCCTTCTTTTTCAACATATCAGCCTTCTTTTGATAGTAGGTAGAATCACGAACCACCTTTGTTCGGCATTCTTTAGAATAATGACCTACTTTACCACAGTTGTAGCATGTGGGAGGTTTCTTCTCATCCCTCTTTTCTTCCACAAGCTTTGAATTATCAGGCTTTGGATAGATAGTCTTTGACCCAGAAAAATCCACCTTCCTTGATCCAGATGAAAGTCGAAGATTGTTATTGGAGCTGGCCCGGTTAGGAAACTTTCGTGCAAATTGCTGAGAAAGTAAGATTATTGCTTTTTGAAGAGCTTCTCCTTCAGCATCAATATTCCCATCATAATTATTCTCAAAAGCTTGCTCAGTAAATTTTGCAGTCATTAGAGCAATAGGATCTACATCTTTTCCTTTCTTCTTCTTTTCTTGCTTTTCTTTCTTTGCCACAATCAGATTTTCTTCATTCAGGAGAATTTCAAACATTTCTTGAATTGGCATGATTGAACTCTTTGGATCAATACGAAGTCTATGACATGCCTTTGTCCATTCAGGTTGAAGAGCGTTCAGAAACTTTAAGTTTGTTTCCAACGGGGACTTTTCCACGCTAATCTTGTATAAATCATTTATCACTGCACAGAATCTATCAAAGACAGTCTTCAAATCCTCCCCACTCTTTGCTTTGAACTCCTCAAAACTGTTCATGTATCTCGTTTTTCGAAGTTGAGTAGCCACCACTGAGCCAAGCATGATTTTCTCCAAATGAGTCCACATAAGCTTTAGATTGTTCTTGTAACAATCTAGACGATTATATATGTGATTTGGCAAAACAAGAATAAGATTAGACTTAGCAATTCTTTCTCCGTTGTACTTTAAAGATTCTTCTTCATTGTACTCATCAACTGGCTTTAGAATTGTGGATTGTTCAGTATGAGCAGTGGCTGGAATGATCTTGACAGGTCTCTCAAAAGGAGGATTGGTTAAAGCTCGAACCATGTAATCCCCATTTTGTTGTCTCTCAAGAAAATTAATAAATCGATCTCTCCATTGAGAATACTCATTCTCATTAATAAGCACAGGGGGACGTGTATCTGTCCCGAGAGACATCATCAACTCATTCTTATAGACTTGAGATTGAAGAGACATGCTGAATAGTAGCAGAGAGCTATTCGGCTAAAGAAAATAAGAACCGAAAACCACGTTTTTCGGTTGTTGAGGAAACCGAAAACCAAACTTTTCGGTTATAAGAGAGACCGAAAACTTAACTTCTCGGTTGAAGATAATACAAATAAGAACGAAAACCCTTAGCCGAAAACCTTAGCTGAAAACCTTATTCGAAAGCCTTAGCCGAAAAGAACAAAAACCAGATGAATGAACCGAAAAACCTGAAGAATAAACCGAAAACCTTGATGAATAATCCGAAAACTCTTATGAATGAACCGAAAATCGATTCTGTCCAGATAACGAACGAAGAAAATCACACAAGTCTAAAATTTCTCAAAACACTCTCACGGAATTCACTTAGAAACAGGTTCATTATCCAAAACTAATCCAAATATAGATCAAACACCAAAAATCAGCAAGAATTCGAGAAGAACAGAGAACTCGAGAACATTTCTGAAAAAATCAAAAATGACAAATTCGATTACAAAATGATCAAATCTTTGCACGAATCAAGAACAAAACATGTTCTACACTGAATTCCGAAGTAATTGAATCCAAATTCACTGAAAATCGTTCATAATGTCAACATAGATCTAGAAAAATGACCAGAAAATCGATTTTCAAAAAAAATTCAAACGAATTTGAAATTCGATTGATCTGAAAACACGAAATTAGAACTTTACTCTCAAATCTCTCAAAATCTAACCTGCTCTGATACCAATTGTGAACTAAAGATCTTAAGATTCTAGAGAGAGAAAGCTAGAGAGAGAAAGTGAATGAGGAGCCAAAAGAAGTATATTATTCAAGATATGCAAAAGTAATCACATGTGTTTAAAAACAACTAAGACAAGGGTTTATATACCCTCAAAGTAAAATAAATACAAAGGTTACAACTAAAAATGATCTAACAACAGTGTTAACTTTTCACGAACCCAGAAAACTCAAAATCACAGATTCAATCACTTGTTAATCCACAATGCAATTAATCAATCAGATACTGATCACTAGCATATATCGCATCTATTCATATCGATTTTAACCATAAAAGCATGTTAATTCACGAAATCAATTTTCACTCGATGAACAGTAAAAAAAAAATTTCGATGAACAGTAACTTCGCATGAATAGTGATTTTCGATGAACAGTGATTTCGATGAATAGTAATTTTCGATGAATTGTGAAATCGCAAAACACAGATTTAATCCTAAAAACTTGATTCTTTAGGCTCTGATACCAATTGTTATCCCAGATTTAATCTAGTTGGTAAATAATCAATCAAGTAATCAAGCAACACAATAATAATCAAGAGATATATAAATCAGAGTAACATACCAATCCCTTGAATAAACAATGAAACCCTTGAGTGTTCTTGATACCCTTTGAATACAGAGAAAACTTACGGCTATTAACGAGAATATTATCAGAGTTCTAACCTAAAACTAAACTAAACATAACTTTAAATACCCAGGCCATATGGGCTTTAACCTTAATGGGCTTTCTAATGGGCTTGGGCCCAATAGCTTAATAACTATTGACTTATTACATAATAAACCCTCTAATTAATTTTAGCACAATTGCAGTTTAAACCCTTAACTTTAACTTTAATCTTGAATACAATTTATTTGATCCAACACTTTCATGTTCCATAGAATGTCAATACTGATCTTTTCCTCATTTCACCATCTGAGATGAAATCACAACAGCCAAACAACCATCATCTGCAGTTCAGCATCAAAATTGATCCACTGGTATTGGATATCCTAAAGAATCATCCTCTCAGGAATGCTCTTACAGCTCAAGCTGCAATTCTTGAACTTTATGTCCAACAAGCTTGGAAGACAATAAGATTCAGTCATGTGAAGGAACAAGGAGAGAGGATTCCTATCTTTAAGTTGGAAATTGATCACTTCACTTAAGTATTAAATCTTGAAATTGATCACAGGTGTCTGACTGCCAAAATTTATGGAACTGACAATGCCAGCATCCACATTCTGAAGTTGTTTTACTCCATAGTTCATGATCTTCATATTGACTATGCGAGCATCTTCTGGACTGAGCTTTCTGAGAAGGTAGTTGCCAAGAAGACTTCCAAAGCTCTGAACCACATTCCATACCAGAGGTTCATGACTTTAATTGTCAGAAGCATGCTGCGAAGCAACAAACAGATTCCTACAAGGATTAACCATCCACTTGCACCGGTAAGTGATATGAGGTACTTAATGAAACATAAGAAAGAATTCACATTTTGTATGCCTATGCCAGAAAGTTTACTTGATTACGATGATCCAGAGTGTGATAGTGTTGTAGAGTATAGAGAGTCTATGGGACAACCAGGACCGGTTGACCCTACCCAAGGCTCAAAACCTAGGAGAGCGGAGTCTGTAAGGGTTTCTGATACTGCGGGAGTACAGAAATAGGGTGCGAAGAGGAAAAACACTGAGAGGGGCTCTGGAGGGGGTCGGAGACCTAGACTGGAGGCATCAGGGTCACGGCTGATTACCCCACATTTAGTGACACCTCCTGCTGATGAAGGTCAAGGATCTGACAATGAACTAGATCAAGCTAATCTGGCAGAAAATGAAAGTGGTTCTAGTGAAGTTCCATCAGCTACTTGTGATACAGAGATTGCTTCAAAATACGATGAGGAAACAGAAACTAATGATGCTGATACTGGAGATTCTGATGATGATGATGATAATGATGATAATAATGATGGTACTGATAATGATGAGATTCAAACTAAAGTACAAGCAGATGATCATGTTGATGAAGAAGCTGATGTATTTGAACCATTCTATGGTACTGATGCCATGGAAGTGGAAGACCAAGTTCAAGTTAATACTGCCCTTAGTGATGTTGTGGGAGATATAAGGAGAAACGACGGAGTTTTAGTTAAAAATACTAAAAGAGAGAGAGAGAGAGAGAGTGAGATTATAGAAAAAGAACATGGAGAGCGTGTGATTACCCAAACCTACATTTTCAAAAGTGCAATTGCATCTACCACTTCGCCGCATTTGTTGCATGCAAGTGTTGATCAAGTCATAAGTAGCCCACTTATGAAAATGCACACCAAAGCCAGCCACTCTATCTCTTCTCAACAAGAGATAGTTTCATCTTCTCACGGGGAATTAGGTCATAATCTACCGATTTCTCATTCGGAGATTCAAGGTATTGAACTAAGAGAACAGCAACCCCCGTTCTCGACTTCTTTTGATGCACAGTTGAGTCTAGTGCCTTTTGAGTGACCAATTGTCATTCCTAGGACACTGTTTGCTATGGCTACCATCGCAAGTCTTAGTGATCCGATCGGAACATCCAGAGTAGCTCCGAAATCCGGACTACGAGGTCCGGATGGAAGTCCTGTCATTGACACGTCATTGCCAACAATGAACACAGGCCATGCAGTTGGTTCTACCACTATCATGAGAATGGAAAATCTATGTGATTCCGGTGTTACTCACCAATACTTTGTGTCTAAGGAAACTCTCGACGACACCTTAAAGGGTGTTGAACACAGGTTTTACCATAAGCTTGAGGAGGAGATGATTGGAGTTAAACGTTTGTTGAAAGGGAAGGAACCAATATCCAAACCTGAGCCTACACCATAAAATCAGTCACTTCCACATATTACCCAGCCTGCTGACTTATCTATTGATGAGCTGAAGTCGTTGCAATTTGCCAAACTTTTAGCACAAGCTCCGAATAACCAACAAGATGCAGATCTTCTTACCCTTCTGCAATCCTACCTTGAACAACTACCGCCACAATCTGTGAAACCAGTCGATTTGGTCAGTGCCTCAGAGTTTACATCTTTCAAATATGATGTTTTGAATGCCATATCTGATGTTAAACAGATTGTTCAAACATCCTGTAAAACCAAGAAGTTGTTTCTACGATGAGACATGATCCTGATCAAGATCATGATCATGAGGGGGAGAATAGGGAGAAACAGGCAGCTGCTGAATCTGGTGATGTAGTTATGGTGGATGAAAGAGCTGATGATGTGAATGTTGGAGAGACTGCTAGTCATGGTGTTGGAGAGAAACAGGGTGAGTAGACTAAGCTTATTTTGTATGCAAACCAGGATATAGAACCAAGGGTTTGAAAAGCCTAAGGTGTCTACAAGGGAGGAGATTTTGTTGGTTACTGGGCTAAAATATTTTGATGTAATTGATCTGTCTTCGGATGATGAAGAAGATTCAAATGAGAAGTATGATCAATTCTGGAAGGTTAAGAAAGAAGAGCAAGACAACCTGATGTTTAATGTTGATGACATTCCAGAAAATGAAGCTAGTGTCCTTGATACTTTGTTAGAATCTCAAGAGGACATCCAGTTAAGTCCTTTTCAAAATAAAGTCCCAGAAGTTAATGTTGAACCATCTGTCATCCCATCATTCAAAGAGATCAATGTTCCAGGTCCTTCTGAAGTTCATGTTGATTTGCCAAGTCCCCAAAGGACTCCAAGTCCAATACAAGATATGCCACAAGGTCAAAGTCCGGAGCAGAATGTTCAACGAGGTCAAAGTTCTCAAGTTAACCAAGCTAAAGGGGAAAGAGAGAATGATGATGATAATTTTCATGTACCCAGCATACTTGAAGTTGGACCTTCAAATGTTCCGGAAGCACCTCTTGTGCCATTTGATGCTGACATTAGGCATATGAGACGTGTTCTCCGAGTTCGATTTCTTGAAGAGCAAATGAAGAGAATTTTTGTCCATAGAGTAAGAGAGATGGATAGATACAAAGTGTTGGGGGTACAAAATCAGCCTAGAGAATATCAAGAAGAGTATGCACACATGATGAACTGGCTGAGATAGGTTGAAAGAGTTGTGAAGAATAAATTTGGTATAGTAACTGTCAGGGTCAGGTTCAAGAAGTTCATGAATATATGGTATCCAGAAATCTTTGTGCAAATGAGAGATCTTACAGAGTGCAGATTCACTGAAGCTGGTTTTTGTTTCTTAAACATTGATGATCTTGAGTTTCTGTATCATCATTTCAGAAGTATGGTAATAAGGAGAGAAAACATCATATTTGCTTTGGAGTCTATCAAACGGTTCATGAGATGACATATCTTATACACGCACTGTTATGACTTCGAGTTGGGAATAGAGACAAATCAAAGGAAGGTTAATATGATCAAGCCTAATATGACATTATCTGATATTGATACTTATGATCTGTTCACTGTACGGAGGAACCAGAGTTGGGAGTTGTGTACATGAATGATCAGAATGAGAAGAGGCTCTTTAGAGTGTCTGAAATTGCTAAGTTTTCTAATGAAACTTTGAAGATTATTACCCTGCAACTTGATTCCAGGTACAAGGAAAGTGAGAGAAGAAGAATGCAAGGTGAAGATCATCTACCAAGAAAAGTAAAGTTGGTCATGTTAAGGATTTTGGAGGCTCTTGATGACAGAATCACATTCAGAAGGGGGATTAAGAACTTTAAATCACTGTTGGGAATCAGACAAGCTAGAGACACAAGATGGGGAAGATAAGAGTTTGTTATTTGATCTAAAAGGGGGAGAATGTTAAGTCAAAGTTTAGATCAAATAATCTTGTTTAGTTTCGTTGACTTTTTGATGTAAGTTTGTATAGAGGTCAAGGCTTGTTTGACCCTATATATAGCATTTCCTTTGTCTTGTTTTGTGTAAGCAAGCAAGTAAGTCAAGTAATCAGTAAGTCATTCATGTCTGTAACTTTTCTATCCAGAGATATATGACTACAACATTTTGACAAATTCTTTCTTTGATTCTTTCATATTGATTTGATTGTTATAGCTTGAAATCTGGAATCACAAGATGTCAAACCATTCACTTATTCTGTAGAATAAAGTTGATGGCTTTTGATTCTATTTATGAATTTGCTTATGTGTGATGTTCATATTACAATAAGGATTAAAGAGTGATCTCAATTGAGAATAAAAAATGACCAATTGGAAATATGCATGTATGAGATCAAGTTTCATATACATATATGAATGATAGAAGATAATATGTTGAAGAAAACTATGGGTTGATTAAATAGTTGATCCAAAAATAAATTTACGAATAGAGCATGGAACGAATATGACTAGAAAACAATTGCGCCGAACGCTTCACCACCCCCAACTGCAGCTTCAGTAACTCCGCCAACAACTACTTCTTTTGTATCCGAGCTTTTCATAGCACCAACAATAGCAATAAGTGTTACCACAAATGCATAATCCACATTCGGAAATATTGTCAACATGAATTTGTCTTTAGAGAACTTTACATTGTCCGTTGGTTGCATTTCATGCATCTACAAGTCCATTGATTAGTTACAGTTAATTTGAGCTTTACGTTCATGATCCATGAAACTGAGAATGGCTGAAATTACTGGAAAATAGAGAAAAAGTATGATTATTACTTGGGCTATTGTTGTTGAAGAATCTCCCATATAAACAGCGCATTTTCTCTTTGACCAGCTTCCTTTGATCTTGAAATCGCAATCATTCTTACTACTCATTTTGTTGGCCAAGAACACATTTAAATTGGTCTTATACTGGATCATGTGCGGTGTTTTTGTGCTAAATATCATATCCGAATCGGCTTTACTGTCACCCCTAAATACATTCCATCGATCATGTTCACTCATGTTCTGGGAAATAAATACACTCCATTTCAATGTTGGATTTAGCATCAACGCCACAAACAAACCAAAGACATTAAAATAATTTTTTAAACAAGAATATTAAAATAACCTTCTCCCGGAGCATAACGATGGGTCTGTCTTCAGCATCGAGTAGAAACAGCTGACGATGGAAGCTTGTGTTGTATGGTTTTACTTTGAGCATGATTTTGTGGTTAGTATCTGTGATCACAAGGTTTCCACTTGAATATGTGTCAACTATAACTTCAAGTTGATGTGGTGAAATGAACTCTGGCCCTATTACAGAAACTGGAATGGATACAGGTGCATTGCTTGGTTGAGCCATCATCACCACAAACACAAAGAATATAAGTTTAACAAAGGTTTTCAACAATATATCTTAATTCTTTGTTGACCGAATACTTTTCTGAGGTTTGAAAGCTTGTTAACTCACAAGTGTCGTACACGACTTTTCATAGACGAAGACCTCAATTGTGACGTGGGTAAATGACATCCACATCTTTAGGGATTATAGAGACCAATGTAAGCCTAAGGTATTGTTCCATTGGTTAATCACTGTCATCCTAATTTTAACACAAATATTTATATCATTTTGCTCCAATCCAGCATTAGTTATTACATGATTTTGATGTTGGTGAGTACCGACTAGTACTTTTTTTTTTTACTTCAGTTTGGTGTTAACCTATTTTTATTCGTAAAATGTTCATTCAAATTTGATATTTACGAATTTAAGTTGACATTGCAACATAATCGAGTTTATCGGAAGCCAAACATGTGTATATGTCACTAATGAACTGATTTAGATATAATATCTAAGTTTATAGAACCAAACAATTGTGTGGCCACCGAGGTTTAATCAGGGTTGATGTCTTAGGTCATAATTTGCCGAAAGATTAGTCTAAGAATAGCCTAGTACACTCTTTCCAAATGATATATTAACAATGGATCACTCATTTAAATGTCAAATTGTAACAGAGGACCAATAATCAAGAAGATATTAACTAATTCGATGAAAACGGTAGTGCTACAGTCAAACCATTATCTTGGTGCATTATAAATACTCGAAGAGTTACATTCATTTGGAAACACACAAAAGCTTTTCGAATTCATTGGTTTATTTATGACAATTATCTCTTAATTCTTACGACACTATTATAATTAAAGGATGACTAGAAGTTTACTCGCGCAATGTCGCTAGATACATTACGATTTTAATGTTTCATTTTATTTACATTATGATTTACATTACGATTTTGTCGATTTACATTATGATTTTGGATGGTTGTGAGAGAGTGATAATGATTTTTTTATATAAATTTGTTTAATTTAGACTTAATAATATAATGTAATTTATTTTGGTTTAATAATATAATTTTTTTCATGTTAGATTGTTTAATTATATTTTATATTTTTATATTTAAAATTTGATTTTTATTCTATATTTAATTATGTTGACAGTTATTTTAGGGAAGTTAAAGTGGAAAATAATTTTAGGAGAGTTAAAATGGTTAGAGATAATGATTGAAAATTAATAAATAGAATTAAATATAGTACATACAACTTTAATGGTTGTTTTTTAATTAATTAGCATTAAATAGCGGTAAATCAAGCTTTAAGACTTGTTTTTAAGAGTTTTTTATGTCTGCTTTATAATATAGTATAAATACTCGTGTTTGGTACCACAAGCGAACGAGGGTTTTAGCAATGACTTTTATCGTCGCTAAAAGTCAATTTATCGTCATAAACAGTTTATAGTGATGACATGTCGTCGCAATAGCTTCTTGCTAAAACATTTAATCGCTAAAGACGCGTCGCTGAAACTCACTTTTCTAGTACTGGATTGAGTCTGTATTACGACCGCCCGTGATTTTTTCCCGTCTACAGGGTTTTTACGTCACCAAATCTTTTTGTTCTTTATTGTCTTGTGTTATAGCTACAAACTGTGGTTGTAGTTCAAACATCCTGACCTTAGATCATTTCATGCGTTGTTTTGGCAAATACATATCGTACATATTTTGTAACCTAGGGATGTGTAGGGGTGAGGTCACATGTTCTTGTTGTGCAGCTTGAATTTTCTTTCTTTTCTTGATTCAATTGGTTCAAGCCTCTTTCCTTTGGGATGTCAGCATGGAATAATGAATGAACCTATTTCTTATTTTCATTATCATGTTATTTGTAACAACACATCATGCTAATGACAAGACATACAACCAACAATTTGGATGGTACGTAAAATCCGATACATAACTGAGTTTGTAAGTCCAAGAAATCAAGCAAACGCACTTTAATCTCACAAATACGCACAAAATCTAGAGAGAGAAAGTAGTGAGAGAATATTTCATATATCTTTAAGTGACATATTACAGAGAACGCTCATAATGTTGAAGTCCACACACAAAAACTCTCACAAGCCTTAAAGCTACATATTATATGAAAACACTCACAAACTTAAAACACTTACAAGGAATAGAAAAAGTCAACTAAGAAAGTCAAAAATATTTGATCTAAACTTTACATTAACAATCTCCCCCTTTTAGATAAAAAAAAAACCCCAAGACACTTTATCTGCCCCATCTTGTAAATTTTCCTTATCTGATGCCAAGCAGAGACTCAAAATTCCTTATACCTCTCTTGAAATGGACTCGGTCGTCCAAAGCATCCAAGACTCTTACCAGGGATAATCTATCAAACTTTCCCATTGCCTTTTCTACTTTCTTAATATTCTCTTCATTCTCCTTGAATCTTTGGTTCAGCTAAAGTCTTATCTCCTTTAACGTTCCATCAGAAAACTTTGCAATCTCTGATATTCTGAAGAATCTTTTCTTGTTTTCAGCATTCTTATAAACAACTCCAAGTTCAGGTTTTTCAATGATGGTGAACAGATCATAGCTATCAATATTCTCCAAATCAAGATTAGGCTTAATCATGTTGATTATCTTCTGGTTCGTTTCAATCCTCAGTTGAAAGTCGTAGCAATATGTGTAGTTCACTTGCCTTCTCATAAAACTCTTCACAGCTTCTAAGGAAAAAATGATGTTCTCTGGTCTGATAGTCATGTTTCTGAACAAATGATAAAGATACTCAATATCGTCCACATTTAAGAACTCGAAGTTTGCTTCAGAAAATTCACACTCTGTCAAATATCTTCTTTGAATTATGAAGACCGGATACCAAATTCTTTGAAATCTTCTTAGCCTTACTTCTTTTACTGTCACAATCCCAGACATATTCTTCACATATTTCTCAGCTTTTCTTTCCCAACTCATCAACCTTGCATACTCCATTTGATACTCCATAGGTTGATTGGATACACCCAAAACTTTGTAAATGTCCATCCTCCTGAGCCTGTGTACAAAGATCTTCTTCATTTCGTCCTCTCGAAAAGGTGCTCTCAAAGTATTTCTCATCTGCCTGAGTTGAGCATCAATAAGCACTAGAGGGGCTTCAGGTTCATTAGAAGGACCGACTTGGTTTTCAACATGATTGGATGGAAAATGTAGTTCAGGTTCAACTTCGGTGTTGGGTTCTGGTTCGTTTTCATTTGTGGGTTGGCTATCATGTATGGGTTGATCATCAAGGATTGGGCTAGGAATTCTGGCTGGGCTTGGTATGTTTACTAGGCTAGGTTCTTTTATTTGGCTAGTTTGGTTTATTGGGCTAGGTATTGGCTGGTTTACTGGGCTAGGAATGTTTTGAGGTATTTCAGCTGGTTCAGTAAGGTTTATCTCTTTGAAGGTAGGTATTTCAGGAAGATATCTAGTTGTTTCTGGTAGTTCATGGTACACAAGGCTCAGTTGGATGTTCTCTGGAGTACAAGTCAAGATATCCAAGCTGTTCTCATTCCTTTCATCGTCTGAATCCATCAACTATTCCCTTTCCTCCTCTTTAACTTTCTAGAAATTTTCATACTTCTCATTTTTTGATTCCTCCTCATCAGATGATAAATCAATTACATTGATAGCTTCCATCCCAGTCAGCAATAAGATCTCGTCCCTTGTAGCAACCTTATGCTTTTCAACCCTTGGTTCTACTTCTTCATTCACATATAGCACAATTTATGTTCCTTTACCATCATCAACTTGTTCATCATGTCTATCACCGGTCATTTCAGTTTCTTCTTCATTATCAACATTCACACTCTGAGCAGGTTCAGTATCTGTAGCAGTTTTCTGTCTCTTGCTTATCGCCCCCTTATGATCTTGATTGAAATCATGATCATGTCTACATTTGGAAACTGCTTGAACTTTACACGCATTCTGAACAGTTGTGGTTAACTCTTGAATGTTCTTTAACACTTCAGCTTTGAAAGAGTTGAACTCTGAAACAGTTACAACATATGAATGTGTCTGAGATTGTTGAGATCTCAAGAGACTAACCAAATCCGCTTCTGATTCATCAGCAGGTCCTTAGACTCACCGTTCGCACAATATTTGAAGATTCAACAGTGTGGCCTATGTTCATAGCTGGCATAGTGTTAGTTATGACAGGACATCCATCTAATCCTCGTAAAACGGATTACAGTGCTACTATAGATGTTCCGATCGGGTCACGAAGACTTCTGATAGTAGCAGACTGTATTAGGGACCTAGGAATAGGAATTGGTAATTCAAATGGCGCTAGACTCAATTGTGCACAGAAAGGAATTCAGTTATGGGGCTGATGAACTCTAGTTTCCATATCTATACTTTCCGAGTGAAAGCTAGATAGCGTTTGTGCTAAGTCCCCGTGCATATATGAGACTATTTATTGTTGTGAGGCAACAGAATGGATGGCTTGGGTGTGCAACTGCGTTAGTGGGATACTAACGACTTGTTCAACACCTGCTTGCAACACATGCAGCGAGGTGGCAGATGTGGCTGCCCTTTTGGATAGGTAAGTTCGGGTACACACACGCTCCCCATATTCTTTTTCTTCATTTAATCTCAACCTCACATATTCAATATTTTCAACTTGAACTCCCTCATTCCTACTTATATCTCCCAATACATTCTCTATAGCTGTAGCAGCAATGTCAATATCCATATCAACTTGATGTAGAGAGACATCATCTAGAAAAACAAAACTATGTTTCAAGTTAGCATTATCGACATCATTATCATGTCCTTCATCTGATCTAGGTGTAGTTGATGGAATAGTGTTTGTTGATGAACTAGCTACCTGATCTGACTCAGTCTCAGAACTTTGACCTTCATCGTCATTCTCTTCCTGAGGGCTCAATTGATGAGTGATAGCTCGCTCGGGTTGAGATGTGGAAACTTCTAGATCTGTGGCATCATGTGCCTGAGTCTCCACAACATCTAGTCTAGAATCCTGACTCTCAAAGTTTTCCCTCAAATCTTCCCGTTCCTGAACTCCCAGAGTTTCAGAAACCTTCACCGACTCCGCTTTTCTAAGGTTTGAGTCCTGGGTAGGGATAACCTGTTTTGGTAATCCCATGGACTCTATCTAATTCCTAACGCACTTAGAGTTTGGATCAGCATAAGCTAATAAAGCTTCAGGAATAGGCATTAAGTACCTGAAAGTTTGATTCTGTTTTTGTAGGTACCTCATCTCAAATTCTGGACCTAATTCATGATGTGTTCGCTTGGGAATCTCACGGTTAGAACGGATCATGCTCCTGATAATCAGTTGAAGAAATCTCTGATATGAAACATAAAGTGGCTTCTTTGATGTTCTCTTGCTGATGACTTTCTTGTACAACTCCGTCCAAAATGCAACTGAATAATCCATGTGCAGATCGTACACGATGGCATGAAACAATCTTAGCGTATGCATATTGGTGTTATCTAGGCCTGAATGTCTTGAAGTCAAACAACGGTTGATGATTGAGAACAACCGGTAGTAGAATGGCGGAAGATTTGACTTTTTAAATTCACTGATCTTTGACAGTTCTCCCACGTACCCCAAGGCTCGGATGCCTTCAAATAATTCGGAATCAACAGGGTGTGGGTCAAATATTTCTCTCCCTTCTCTTGTGTTTGCTTCCGGTAGATATTGAATGAGTCTGAGCCTTCGGTAGGTCAGAATAGAAGTAAAATTGTCTATCCGGATGGTGAAATACTTCTTGTTGTTGTTCTCCACCACATATTCTATTGATTTCCAAGCTTGATGCAAATATATCAAAGGAACATTTGATGTAGCTGTCAGTGCTTGGTTGATCAGATGGCCTTTCAAAATTTCCAGAAAAAGTGAATTGACATTGGGAGTGTCAAAGTCCACATGATGGTTATTTGGAGACAACAAGTACTCAGAAGGATTTATAAGAGCTAAATCAGGGTCACCACCAGTGACATATTGTATATGAGATGTTGATGATGGCATCGGTGTCTCTTTGGATACATGTGGATCATTCTCGTCCATTTGTACTATAGGATCATGAGAATGTTCACTCTCCATTATAATGCCTGAAAAAGATCAAAAGTATTGGATAAAATCCAATATGTCAGCTATAATCCAAAAACCTTGTTTTTCAAAAAAGATTTTGAAAATTTTCTAAGTCTAAAAGTGTGAAACCCAAGGACTAGAAAATGGACAAAGTACAGAAAAAATGTACTTTAAGAACACAATGAAAACATAACATGTTGCAAGAAGCAAATTCAACATCACACATGAAAAAAAAATTGACAACACAAATAGAATAACTCAAACACTTGAAATTTTGACTTTGTTCTAAAAAGATGATGTGTATAGAACTCGCAGAACACAATGAATCCTCAATTCATGATACAACTCGCATGATGCTATGTCCAAGTCAAGAACTCGCATAACATTGATGTTCATGGAAGTCTATGACAAGAACACGCATAATAATGTGTTCATATCAATAACACTCAGAACACAGGGTGTTCAAAAATTTGAAATTTCAAGAATCTTAAATCCAAAAGGTAGCTTTTAACATGAAATTTTAGCCTTTATGAGGTTCGATTTAGGTTCATTAACAGATTAACATTAAAATTCGAACCAAAATTCATCTTTTAATTGTTAAAATCAGTCCAACAGTTGGAATGAGGTCGACAGTCCAAAGGTTCGATAAAGAAATCAAAATCCAAGTCAAGGTAAACCTGCAAATGATACCAAAGGATTCCAATAACAAAACCTAGATAGAAAATGAAGTTCCAAACAAGACACAATCAACATTTAGAAGAACATCAGTAAAAACTCGCAAGTATTCAAGTTATTTGAGATGAACAGTCAAATGAATCGAAACCCTAAAAACAAACGATTAAAACCTGCAAATGATTGAAACAAGATACAACAAATGAAAACAATCAACAAAATTCGAACACCTACACTGAATCGAGTGGGTTGAGGTTCGAAAAATGAAAGTCGCACACGAAAGCTTGAGAGGAAAAATACGCCAAGTGTAAAACTCGCAAAGATAGGTCTAAGAGAAGTGAGCTCAATAATGGAAAACATCGAATTTATACTCAAGAGATAGATTGACACATGACATGATCTGAGTGGGTTGCTCACTTTGTACAAACCAAAGAAAACAGAACTTGTCGCAAAACGTTTACAAGTAGTGTGTGAACTTCGTGCAAAACACAATTTCCGCGAAGTGGTGAAAGGAACAGAACTCGCATGATGAATCATGCGCGAAGTCAAAACACACAAAACACACAAAACACACAAAACACACAAAACACACAAAACACACAAAACACAGGTTGCGCATTTCTTACTTTGCGCATCCTTTGCTATGCGCGAAGTGAGATCTTGCATACCGAAGGGTGCGCGTTCTATATTTTGCACAAGCAGAGATGTGCATGAAGTTAAAACTCGCAGGACATTAGGTGCGCGTTTTGACACTTAGAAAAAAATTGATATTTTTCCAAAAATGGAAACTTTCCAAAAATGATTTTCCCACTTGCCAAAAATAGTAAAATCCCTTAAAAACCTTTTAAGCACAAAATAGCATATTTTTCTCTTGAAATAATCTTTCAGGTTTCAAAACCTTTTAGCACACACACACACACACACACACACTCTTACAGACATTTTCATTAAGCTCCCCCTTGAAGTGTGTACTTATTTGATTACTCCCCCTTGATGATTGCATTCATCTCAACATACTGAAGCATGAGTCCTGATCAGACTTGATCAGAAGTCAATGTCCATGAAATTTTCTTGATAAGCACTGCAAGAAACTGTCATTGCTGCAAAACAGATTTAGATTTGGTACTCGTTGAACGTGAGTCCACAATTGTTAGAAGTATCAAACTTAGAAAATATGTATGAACCAAAACACTTAAACAAATAAGCTCAGAATCAACTCCCCTCAACATCAGATAGAATAATATAACTATGCATTGAGGTTCAACTTCAAAGTTTACTGACCAAAAAATTAAATCTATTTTCATCAAAAGGTTTAGTGAATAAGTCAACAACCTCAAATTTGGTTGACACAAAATGCATCTCTATATTCCGTTTCTCTACATGATCTTTAATAAAATGATACCCGATGTCAATATGTTTCGTTTTCGAATGTTGTACCGGATTTGAAGTTATAGCAATTGCACTCTTTGAATCACATTAGATGGGAAACTTGTTGAGAGTATATCCATAATCTTTCATATATCTTTTAATTGAGTCTTCATCCCCAGAACTTGTGAACAACAACTAGCAGTTGCAACATACTCTTCTTCAGCTGTAGAGGTTGACACGCAGTTCTGTTTCTTGGAAGAACAACTCACCAACTTATCTTCCAAAAACTGGCATGCTCCAGAGGTGTTTTTTATGTCAAGTTTATTATCTGCATGATCTGCATCTGTATATGCTATCAACTCAAAACTAGAATCCATCGGATACCAAAGGCCCATATTTGGTGTGCCTTTAAGGTATCTGAAGATTCTTTTCACAACAGCTAGACGAGACTATTTAGGATTGGCCTGATACCTTGCACAAAAACATGTAGCGAACATTATATCAGGTCGAATTGATGACAGATAAAGAAGAGATCCAATCATGCTTCTGGAAATTTTGGATGTATGAAACCCTCAAGCTGACTCACATAGACTTCTTCATGTAGAATACCGTTCAGGAATGCAGACTTTACATCCATTTGGTAGACTTTTATATTCTTGTGTGCAGCATATGCGAGAAAGATCTTGATTACTTCAATCCATGCTACGGGTGCATAGGTTTCATCATAATCAATACCCTCTTATTGATTGTAAGCTTTCGCGACTAACCGAGCTTTTTTCCTAACAATTACCTGCTTCGTATTTATTATTCCGAAAAACCCATTTTGTACCAACAATCGTCTTGTCTTTAGGTCTTGGTACTAATCTCCACACTTCATTTCTTTTAAATTCATTGAGCTCATCTTGCAGTGAATTAATCCAGTTCGGATCCTTTGGTTCCATGCTGCATAGAAAATTCACGAACATACAATAGTTTGCAGACGCAGATGCAGTGACAGATCAAGTTGACACCTTAGCATTTGAATCTCCAATAATATTTTCTAGAGGATGACTTTTGGTCCATCTATGAGTGCTTGGAAATACATCAATCTCAGTATGATCATTTGAATTGTCAAATTCATCCTGAATTGCAGGCATATCAGGTTCTGTTGCAGTTGAACACTGTGCACTGGTTAATGGAGTATCTTCCTCTGTTGTAGTTTCTGGATGATATTCTCCGGACACAGCAGATGTAGTAGCCGGTTCAACCAACGGTGAAACCATTTCAGATGTGTTGTCTGGTGTATCATGTTCATAAACTACTTGAGTTTGGCTTGTTGAAGCTTCACCGTTAACTTCAGAAGGTCCTGAGATATCTGCACTTGTAGTAGGTGTGTCAGTGTTTATTAAAGTTTCTTGTTTGTTATCTTCATCAATTATATCATTAAAAGCGTCGAAACTTTGTACACTGCTTGATGTAGAAACTTTGTCTTTAGGTACGAGTTCTGAACTGTTGTGTTCAGAAGTCCTTGTCTTTGATTCGTCAAATGAGGCATTGATGCTCTCAAGAACTGTCTTTGTTCGTGTATTGTAAATTATGTATGCTTTGGATTGAAGTTAATACTCAATGAATATCCCTTCATCAGCTTTAGCTTGAAACTTCGACAGATTTTCTCTATCATTCAGCATATAGCATCTGCAGCCAACCACACGAAAAAATTTAACAATTGGTTTTCGACCATTAATAATTTCATAAGATGTTTTATTTAAACACTTATTAATAATAATCTTGTTTGGTGTAAAGCACACAGTTGCTGCTGCTTCAACCCAGAGGAATAGAGGTAGATCTGAATACGCTAGCATCGTCCGAGCTGCTTCTACCAAAGTCCTGTTCTTCTATTCAACAACACCGTTCTGTTGAGGTGTCATTACAGCCGAGAAGTTGTGAGAAATGCTAGAGTCAAGATAAGATTGTAGTGTTGCATTCTTGAACTCAGTCCCGTTATCACTCCGCAATTGTTGTACTTGGCCTTGAAGAAGAACTTGAATCTTTTTGATGAATTTGATTATAAAATCTGGAGCTTCTGATTTCTGCCTCAAGAACTTTAACCAAGTATATCTTGAATATTCATCCACCATGACAAGGATATACTTCTTGCCATTGATATATAGGGTTCTCATAGGCCCGCAGAGATCCATGTGAATGAGCTTGAGACACTTCGTGTAGTTTTATAACATCTTCAACTTGTGAGAAATTCTCTCCATCTTGCCTTTTTCATATGCAGAACAGAGTGAATCTTGTTCTATTTTCAGATTTGGAAGACCAGTGACAAGATGTTGAGTTCTCACCTTATTCAGATCTCTGAATCTGATGAGATAAACGGCGATGCCATAACTAACTTTCCTCGGTTGAAGTCTTAGAGATAAGACATACTGGCTTTCAAGCTTTGATAGTCGGAAAATGAATATTGTACAATAAACCCATTCTTCCATCTTTAATTAATTCTGCTCCACTCTGATCTCTTATATAACAATAATCCGCATCAAATTCAACTTTACACTTCTTCTCAGTGAATTGGCTGATAGAGAACAAATTGTACGCTAAACCCTCCACATACAAAACTTTTGATATTGAAATCATATTTTTCTTGATCACACCATATCCCCTGTCATATCCTTTCATCTCATTTCCATAATTGACTGATCCTTCATAATGGTCATCATAATCGAATAGCAAGTGCTTATGTGTTGGCATGTGTCTTGATGCACCAGAGTTTATAATCCACACATGACAAGCCTCTAAGAAACAATCACTTCAATTTAGGTACCCATATGAATATAGGTCATTTCTTGTTAGTATCTTTAAAATTATTTAAATCAGCTAATGACCCTTTGATTCTCCACTCATATCTAGGACCTTTTGATAAAATTTGTGCTTTAACATCAGATTTAGGAATCCATTTCAACACAAATTTTACATCAGCTATTTTATTCATTTTAAAATCTCTGTTTTTCTCATTACAGAATAAACTTCATCTTTTTTATTAACATTGGAACGAGCAGAAGTTTTCTTGTTATTGAACTGAACTGATTTTCTTTTCTTCGAAGACTTAGGTTTCAAAGAAAATGAACTTTCATGACAGTAAGAACATTGCAACTTCGTAGCAGCTTGCGTCAACAACTCATTTCGAGAAAGTGTTTGTGTTTTATTCAAGCATCGTTGACAACCAACAGTACAAGCTTTCACTACTCTATTACATTTCAAACTATCAGAAACTTTCACCTCCTTGTCCACCTTCAACTTCTTTGTATTCTTGAAACTTTCCTTCTTCACTTTGCTATCTGAAGAACAATCAATATTAGAAACAATGAAGGTAGAAGTTTTAGAACACTGTCCTATCTCATTAACACTTAACTCCTCTTCTGAAGATTTTAAAATCTTTAAATCTGATTTCATGATAGGAGTTGACGTATTTATTGACGAAGAATTGAACTGAACATCAACACTTTGATTTTCAGAAGATGGAGATTCTTTATCAATACAAGCCTCTTTACCTTTTGAAATTTCAAAATTTGTGATTCTAAATTTGTGATTTCTTTTTGTAAAGCCTCATTTTGAATCAGAAGTGAGTCTAATTCCATCCCAAATTCTCATTTGCATCTTCCAGTTCAACAATAAGAGTGTTGAGAGTTGAAATCTGCCTTTCTAAATCAGAAATAGTTTTCAAGGCTGTTTGATACTCAAGGTCAGTGACTTTTGAAATATTTTCAGAAATAGACAAGTTTTGAGAATGATGTTCCTCATCTTTGTCCCCTTTGATTGAACACGAAATAACTGTTTCAGTTGTATCAGAACTGGTACTTGATTCAAAAGATTCAAATTGTTTTGAGAAAAGATTTTCAAATTCGATAAATGTTTTCTTTTTAATTTCATAAGAAGAATTCAATACGTCCTATATAAAATTAACATAATTAAAACCATGAGTGTCAGAATCAATTTGTATTTATGAATTAACTTCCACAAATTCTTCCGTTTTGTTAGAGCATAGATCTGTTGGATTCAAGATCATACAGACTTGAGACTGAAAGAAGACTGAAAGTCAAAACAAGTCAATGCTCAAGTCAACTCTCAACCTAAGTCAAAGTCTTTTGTAATAAAGTCATAGTCAAAGTTTCGTATTGTGTTTTGTTGTGTGTGTGCGTATAAATAGGGATATGACTAGAGTTAGGTGTGGTAAGCAAGGGTTGTGTTCTAAGTGTTGTACGCATATTTCTAGAGAGAGAAAGTTTGAGAGAGAACTTACTGTATTGATTCCGATCGTGAAATGAAAATGGAAATTGATTGAATTTGTTAATCTATACTATATTATAAAGCAGACATAAAAAACTCTTAATTAAAACTTACTAAGCTTTATGTACTATTATTTAAAGCTATCTACTTAAAATCTCTTAAAAAACAACTAATAAAGCCTAATGTACTACATTTACAACTTTTAACCCTAAGTTTTCTATCGCCGCTCATCCTTTCTATCGCCGCTCATCCTTTCTATCTACTATCGCCGCTCAAAATTTTTTCCTCCTTCTCTCCATGGATTCCGAACCAGCGGCGAAATCTTCAAAACATAGTCCAAGAAATGGTCGAGTTCTTCTTCCCCGATGCACCCCGAGGTCGAAGGGATTTTTGATCCGCCTTATTACGAATGGTTCCAATTCAGTAAGGTTAGATTTATCTCTTTTATTCTTCGTGTTCGATTTACTTCTTTTACTTCAGTAAGGTTAGATTTGTCCCTTTTAGAAGTTTTTGAACCAGCGGCGAAATCGATAGAAATTGGAAAAACCTTTTGAACCCAGTTTTTGGTTTTCTTGAAATTGACAGGAGCAGGAGCAGGAGCAGGAGCAGGAGCAGGAGCAGGAGCAGGAGCAGGAGCAGGAGCAGGAGCAGGTACTTTTCATAAACTTCTACGGAATTTTTCGCAATTCTTTTATGTTTTTCATTATCTTTCTGTTAACTTTTTTTTCTAGAGGTCTCTAAGTTATCGTTTTCTCTAGAGTATGGTCCAAAATTGAAAGAGGGGTATGTTTTGGTTCGGCATTTAAGTCATATCCAAAGCAATGATGCAGGTGTTGGATGTTTTATGTGCTGTTATTGCAGAAACAATTGGCAGAAGGTTAGTTTTTAGAAAATATAGATATGTTCATTATAGCTGTGAACATAAGATGAGAGATAGAGGCAAATCAACAAGTTACACTTTCTAATATTTAGTTTTCTTAATTATATGTTACTTGCGGTATGCAGGTTTGGGCAGTATTAAAACCTGGATTTTTGGCTCTTCTATAAGATTCTTTTAGTACCAAGCTCTTAGATATCATTGTTTTTGATGCTCTGCCACCTTCAAATGGAGAAAAAGAGGATCAAGTGCTTTTGGCAAAGGATGTAAAAGAAAGGAACCCTCTTCGTTATGCATCCAAGTCCATTTGATTCTAATTAACATATCACTATTCTTCAATTCATTTGTTCCTTTCATTTCAGGGTGTTAAACCCAGATTAATAGTTGATAAACAATCACAACACAATAAAGAACAAGAGATAAATAGATTAAATCAACATACCACATATCTCTTGATTAATCAGATGAATGCGTGTGTGTGTTCTTGGTGTACAGAATACCTCTTGTGTAGAATACAGAGTATACGACTACCTTCTATCACCAATATTGTTCATACCCTAAAACTAGAAAAATAAAAGCCTTTTATATGTAGCTCAACATGACCTAAGCATTATTAACTATTAGCTAAAATACCCCCTAAGGTATTAAACACTATTACAAACTAAACCCCTTATTTAATTTAATCTTGAATACAATTTACTGATCCAACAATCTCCCCCTTTGGATTCAAGATTAAAATTTTTTTGGCAATTATCTTCGGGTCTTCACTTCTCTTGAAAACTGTATCTGATATGACGTTGACAGCTTCAAAGCTTGTAGCTTTACACAATCTTCATCTTCCTCTTTCTTTAAATGAAGTGTCCTTCTGACGATCATCTTCAGTCAAACGTTTGATAGATCGAATAAGTTCAGACACTTTGATATCTTTGAATTCTTCAGCAAGTAAAATTCTTGTATTATTCTCCTTTCTATATTCTCCCCTTTTTTGATGAGTGGTGAGAATCATCATCATCAAAACATAGCAAAATAGAGTAGGAATTTGCTCCCCTAAGTCATCAATTAAGCACAGTATTGATGTATAGATCCCTGTGTGGAAATAAGAGCAATCTCCCCAAATGGAAAGAGTGATTATTTCAATCTTTGCAGATTCAAATAAGTAAAAAGTGGTAACCCTGAATCAACAAATGACTCAGTTTGGAATGCCTGTCAGTAACACACAGTCACTGAGTAACACAAAGTTACTATATAAGGAGTTGGTTTTGATGTTGGCTCCCCAGGACATCCATTCAATCATCGAATAACACATGGTTATCTATGAACGTTCTGACAGAAAACAAATTTATGTGTGCTCGTGCATGTGTATGAAAGAATTAAGCACCGATGATTGCTTTTCAATGTAGGTTCAAAGTATGTAAACTTGTTGAGACAACAACAAATTATACAAAGACTCAATGTGCATGAGAAAAGGTCGAAGGTGAGGCAACTTTCCTTCTTTTTTAATATTAGTATCTTCCAAATGAAGAACCAACAGCGTATGTGATGCTTCCCTAGAAAATGTGAAACATTCTCTTTTTGAGAAAAGAATGAGTAGCTGGTGCGGTGTAATACAAGAGATGACATGGGCTAGGTGCCTTTTTCAATGTCATTCACGAAGAAATGTGAAACAAAAGTTTATGCGGCTGCCCGACTCAGAAAGAATTTGGTGCAGAGTTTGATATTATTTTACTCTGTTCTCTCACCCTCTTTCTTTTAATCTTTTAAATCTCACTTCTAACCAATCTCTCTTTTTCATTTTACCTTTTCACACAACAACACTCAAATCTTTTGACCCCTCTCCCCTTAATCACTCAGGGAATACTTTCTGGGTACGAAACACTGGTTATTGTGAATCCATGGAAGTTCTGTTAAGCTTTCACACTGAATCCCATGTAGTTTCCTAAAAGAACGTGTTGTTCAACAACCTTTTGTACATGTAAGCACAAAGGAATACAAATAAACATGAAGAATAAAATGGTGGAGAAGTCAAACAACATTTGTGTGTTTGACAATGCTATTATCCCCCTCAAACTCAAGGTGTTTGTCAAGTAAGCTCCCCCTCAACTTAATAATAAGTTTTTTTAAAACAAATAAATAGAAAACAAATAGAAAACAAAGCACTGAAGTGCGGGTTCTAATCAGATGTGATTAGAAGCCATTGTCACTTGAACTATCCTGCACATAAAAGAAAGCATGGTAATCATTCGTGAAAATGATTCCTCTATCGTTAGCAACAGTTGGAGAATAAAACACAAGATTAAGATTCAGAATACTCCCCCTCGAATCATGAGTAAGGTCTAAGAAGACATGTTCAACATACCAAGTTGCTGAGTAGAAACTGGAACCTCTTTTCATCCAACGGCTTGGTGAAAAGGTTAGCTAACTGGAAGGCAGTTTGAACAAAGTGCATTTCGATATCACCTTTTTCTACATGATCTTTGATGAAGTGATAGCGTACATCGATATGCTTGGTCTTCGAATGTTGAACCGGGTTAGCTGTTATGGCGATTGCGCTCTTGGAATCACAATAAATAGGAATACGCTTGTAGTTGTACCCAAAGTCCCTTAACTGGGTTTTCATCCAAAGAACTTGTGAACAGCAGCTAGCAGCAGCTATATATTCAGCCTCAGCAGTGGATGTTGAAACATAGTTTTGTTTTTTTGAGGTCCAACTTACAAGTTTTTCACCTATAAATTGACATGATCCAGAGGTGCTTTTCCGGTCTAGCTTACATCTTGCATGGTCAACATCTGTAATGGCAGTTAGATCAAAACGAGAATCCTTTGGATACCAAGGGCCTAAATTGGGAGTTCCTTTGAGATATCTAAGGATTCTCTTAACAACATTAAAGTGCGACTCTTTAGGATTAGACTGATATCTCGCACAAAAACATGTGTGAGTGTCCCTGTGATTAACGATTCAATCAAGAAAATAATTAAGCAATAACGTTATGCAAACCTGGTATTGATTTATCAATTGAATCAAATGGTTACAAGTATTGAATGAAGAAATTGATTAAGCTTCCTCTCTGTATTCTCTCTATCTCGATACGGCTCTCTCTATTTCTCTCTGTAAACGGCGCACCACACAACAACTCAAAACCTAATTAACACTAATAAACTAATTTATACCTAAAACCTATTTTAAGGAAAAGGACTAAAAAGGAAAATACATAAACAAACTTTGACTATTTATTACAAAGGACCCTAGACTATTTGATGAGACGACTTTTCCAGCTTTGACTTCAGATTTCCATCTTCAGATAATGATGATCTTGAATCCAATAAAACTTTGCTTTAACAATGTCCTCCTTTGGATCAAGATCATTACTAAAAAGATTTAGCAATTCAATCCTTCTCTTTAAGCTCAGAAGATGCAATCTCCCTCTTTGTCTTCAGAATGTAGCAATCTCCCCTATCGATGAGAATAAAATCTCTTGGAAATAAATTATCTTCAGTATCAGCTCCAAATGCTTTAGCAAATCATCTTCAAAGAAAATTTCTTCAATTTAGCATATCTTCAGAAATTCTTTCAAAAACTTTTGTTCTCTCCATTTCTTGGTTGACACTTCTCCTCCTTTTTGATGAAAAGAGCAAAGAATTCATCAAAACTTTTCTTCAAGAAATGTCTTCCACCACTGATCTTGCAAACAGAACCACTGATTATCCGTCAATTCATAAAGATGTGCATCCAGATCTTTTCAAATCCAGACAAAATAGAAAGGTAACACCTGAATCAACAAATGAACCAGTTAAAATTGTCTGTCAGTAACACGAAGTCACTGTGTGTAACAAATACACAATATAAAGGAGCTTTTATGATGTTCACTCCCCCAGGGCTTCCATTCAATCATCGAAACACCACAAAGGGAATTTCTATGAACGTTATGACAAAGAAACAAATTCTTTGTGTGTTCGTGCAAGTGATAGAAAAATTAAGCATATGATGATTGCTTATAAGGCTAAAAATGTGTAAACCACTGAGACAACATTTAGTTAAACACAGACTCAATGTGCATGATTGAAGTATGTAGGTGGGGCAGACTTCCTTCTTTTCATTATCCAGATTTTCCAAATGAAAATCATATAGCATATGTGCTGCGTCCCCTTTGAAAATGAAACATCTTCTTGTTGAGAAGAAAATGAGTGGTAGGTGGGGTAATGGCAAGAGTTGTCATGGGCTAGTTGTCTGTTTCAATAATGTTCACGAAGAAGTTGTGAAACATTAGTAATGTGGCTGCCCGACTCAGAAAGTAGTTGGTGCAGAATTTTTTTTTACTCTGTTCTCTCACCCTCGTTCTTTTTATCATTAAGCTCACAGCTAACCAAACTCTCTTTTACAATTTCTCTCATCACACATGCCACACTCATTTCGTTTGACTCCTTACACTCAATTACTAAGGATTAACTTCTTGGGTAGGAGACACTGGTTAACGTGAATCCATAGAAGTTCAGTTAAGTCCTAGCACACTGATCCCATGTTATCCTATAAAGCATATGATGCTCAGATGGTTTAACTTTAGCAGTTAAAGTGCATAGATGAAGTAGAAAACATTTAAAATCACACTTCCAATTCAAGAAATCTGTTTGAGAATCGGGAAGTGGTTTGAACATTTAAGAACATGTTTTCTTAAGATTGAAATTTGTCCTTCTTTCAACCATAAATGAGATGAAGATAATGAATTATACCTTTTGAATGCAGTCTTACATCTCACGAACTCAAGCTTAAAGTCATAAAGATATGATCTTGTAAGCATCTCTCAATCTGCAAAAGTCTAAAAGTCTAGTCAAAGTAACTTTATTCACTGAAATTGAAATGACAGAAAGCAGTAAAACTGTCAGGATCTTAATTCTAAACAAGAATAAACACTCAGAAACAATATTAAAGGAGTTTGCGGAATAACACTTTAATATTCAATAATCAATGAAAACAGTGAATCAGAAGAACAACTTGTAAACTTTATTGAATGATTGTAAAGCTACAAGATTCAACACTCAACCTCAATATTGATGAACAGGCTCACCAATACGAATTCTACTTCTCTAGAATTAGGATTAGGACACCTTGAGGTTGATTCTCTCTATCTAAACAAAAAAATTAATAATTCTCTCTTTATCAATTCTAAACTATTCTTTAAATAATGAAGATAAAAGATAATTACAAATAATAAAAGATCTTCAAAATAATCTTCCATCTTTATCTCCAAGCTTTCCATAATCTTCAAACTTGATCTGCACGAATCTTGATAATCTCATAAGCAACACTAAGTCTTCAGCAGTATTAATACTTTGAGCAGTATTAATGTTCAGCAGTACTAACTACTAGCAGTACTAAAATTGCTTAGCAGTAGTAATCTTCTCTAGCAGTATTAATCTTGACTTAGCAGTATTAACTTCACTCAGCAGCATTAATCTCAGAAGTAGTAATCAAGTTCTTCTAGCAGCATTAACTGTACTTGTGTATTTATGAATTTCCCAACAATCTCCCCCTAACTTGACTTTTAGGAAGAAAAGTCAAGTTCTTCAAATGGTCTTCTTAGATGCTCCCAAAACTTCATGGATCATACATCTGTATTTGCATCCAACCCCAAACTCTGATTGATTGTTCTTTGAATCAAATACTTAGCCATCTCTGAATCTGGAACACATCCTAGCTTCTTTTTCAACATTGCATGAAGCTTTAGTCTGCTGTGATTGTACACTCTATCCACTAGGAAGTACTCTTTGTGATTTTTGTCCATAGTTAGTGCATATACTCCACTAGTTTCATATATAGTCCAATTGTTGACAGTTTTGAACACATTTCTGATCACATGCTCCACTTCTTCAGGTTTGAACATCATACACAGATACTCCATCACTAATTTTGTAATTGAAATCTCTGGAGCTTCAAGTTGATCTGCATACAACTTCATTCCTATGTCAAACATCTATTCTAAATCTGACCTGGAGCATGTTCTTACAATCTTTGCCCAAGTGTTATACACTTCATACTTTTCATCCTTTCTTTTGAGCCTTATGCATTACTTCCCATCAACCTTCATTGTGTCCGATAGAATAACCTCAGGTGGATTCACTTCAACAGGTTCAACTGAAATTGGTTCAGGCACTTTGTCCATCACTACCATGTACATATTTACATCATCAGTTCTTCCTGGTTCTTTCTGTTCAGATGGCTTAGGTGCCCCTTCTTCTTCAGCAACCTTCTCAGCTTCTTCTGTAGCTATTCTAGGCTTCTTGGTTGACTTTCTCCTTGCCATCATCTTGGTTCTTTTTAACGTCCTTAGACTTTCACCAAGAGTGGATTCTTTCTTTGGTGGTGTTTCTTGCTCATCTGGAAAGGGTTTTTCTATCATGAAGTCATTGCTTTCTTTCATTCTCTTCTCCATTTCCACCCTGGCAGTTTCATTCCCTTGAAGCTTGGTCATTTCAGAATTGTACAGCTCTTTAATCTTCTCAAAAGACATCTTTGAGAACATCTCCTTTCTGACTCCTACAACACCTTTGAGAAATGTAATCATCTTGTTTCTCTCTTGGGTACCTAGGAAGGTCTTTGAGGGTTGTCTCTTCTTTGCAGCTGTTTTTACCACCACTGATTGCTTCAGAGTTGCAGCTTTCTTCTGTGCAATTTTAGTTGCCAGGCTTTGTTGATAAGCTTCATTCAGTTCAGCAGCTAGAGCCTTAGCCATCTCTCTGTCCTTTTCAACCTGAACCCTTTCTTCTTGCTCAATATCAACTTGTATCTTCTTGGCCAAAGCTTCATCTGACTCAACCAACTTTTGCTTTTTGATTGGTTGATTACATTCCACCATTTTAGCTTTGCCTTTATCTTTGCTTGCCATCTTCTCAACACTAGTTTTCTTGATCACTTCACCTTGTTCTTTGATGAGAAATCCTTTGGCCTTTGAGATGACCTTGGGAGTATCATGCTTGGCTTTGATTAAAGTTTCTGCAATCTCAAGATCTGTCAGAACTTCTTGTACTGTTTCTGCTGCTTCATTCAGTTCAGCAGTATTAACAGTTTCTACTGCTTTGCTTGAATCAGCAGCATTAACTCTTACTGCTTTTTGTTCTGTTAATGTTGCTTTCTCTTTTTCTGCTTCTTGTACAAACTCAGTTCCCACTGCTTGTTGCTCCCCCTCAAAATCAGCTTTCTCTTGCTCCCCCTTATTCGTGGCATCTTCCATGTTGGCATCAGCTTCTGACTCCCCCTTTTTGGGAGCATCAGTCACTGGTTCCTTCTTTTAAGCACATACTGTTCTTCTTCTTCTTTTTCTGAAACAATTTCTTCACCATATTCTTCAGGTTGACAATCTGTTCTTGTTGAGACAGAATGATCAGTTTCAGCTCTTCTATGTCTTTTCCCTGCTTGATCACATCCATGTTGATGTTGCCCATTGTTTCCATCAATTCATAGAAGTTATATCTGTCCTCACCTTCTCCAGAAGTGTGACCCCCTTTTGAAGGATCATGGGATCTTTTTGTAGTAGAGGTCTTCTGCCTAGCAGAAACACCTGCTACCCCCATGGTTTCTTGGAACCTGGGACCTTTGGATGATTTCTCACCCAAAGTTGCCATGGGGAAGGTCTTATTTATGTTACCACTGACCTCCTCTGTGCTAGCAGGAGTAGTGGCAGCCTTAGCAACCATATGCTCAAACATCCCCTCAGTGAGCACCTACTTGGGGTTGGGAGACACCCCTGTGGTTTCCCTGTAGATATTCTGTAATGGAGAATTCTCCATTAGAGGGCTTAAAGGCTCAGTGGGTGAAGGTACAAGAAGGGAAGGAGCCTTCTTTACCTTTTTCCTTATGTAAGTTTGGGTTATTGGAGAAGTTGGCTTTTTAACAAGAGACTGAGCGATTGATATGGAGGGTGAAGGTTGGGATTGGCTAGCAGTGGGATGGTCTAATGAGGGCCTTGACCCTGCTGCCATACCTTCTTCATTGTGGGACACCACCATCATTGTAGAGAACAATGGGGTGTCAACTCCTTCCGAGTCCAATGGAGATCTTTTCATGTTTGAAAAGACCTTACCTTTGGGGATTTTTGGTACATATACCTCATCAAAGTGAGGCATATCCGTCAATTCATGTGTTATAACTTCTTGTACAAACCTTGGGTACATATAAAAACTCTTTTTGCTTTCCAAGTTTGATACAAGATCACTGAAAATCATTCTTGAAAAATTGTACTTTCTGGCAGTGGCCAAGCAGACCAAAGCATATGCAATGGTACTGCTAAACTCACTCCATCCAGTAGTCTTTTTGGAGATACAGTGCATCAGGGTATGAACAAGAAAACGCCATTCGGTATAAAATTTTGCTTTTGAGAATTTGAAACCACCCAATTGGCCTCCATACCCCATTCTTGACAAATTTGAGAACAAGTCCTCATTTGGAATAGAAGTAATACCTGCAGCATTGTCCAGATGTAGACAAATGCGTATCACCTCTTCAAAAACTGACAAGGGTTTGTCACATACCCTAGTCTTGATTATCTGCACACCATTCTCTGTGACTATGGTGGCATTTGCCCAGAATTGTCTTTGATGATCTATGTAGATAGTTGGCGACACAGTAAGAGCATGGGAAATGTGGCTGGACTTGAGAAAATCCACAACCTGGTGAAATCCAGCAGTTTGTTTCGGCTTCTGTAGCATCGCAATCTCGTTGTGCTCATCAATGAATGTCATGGATGCCATTGTGCTTGAGTAATCTTGACTGCAACACTTGGTGCTTGAGAGAAAAGGGTTAGAGAGCAGATGAATAGAAAGCAAAGAGTCGTTATGAACTTTTGGGCGGGCAAAAAGGGTATTTATACGATTCGGGACATAAGCAGTATTAACTCCTAGCAGTATTAACTAACTAGCAGTATTAACTGAGAGCAATATTAACCACTAGCAGTATTAACTAACTAGCAGTATTAACTGAGAGCAGTAGTAATCACTGGTAGTATTAACTAACTAACTAGCAGTATTAAGTGAGAGCAGTAGTAACCACTGGCAGTATTAATTAACTAGCAGTATTAACTGAGAGCAGTAGTAACTGTGCACTAGCAGTATTAAAACTGCACTGGCAGCATTAACTATACTTACACTTTTTGAAGCTTAAGGTACTCTGAGCAAGGTAATAACTTCCTGAGAAAGATGTTAGTAGCACCAAAGAATAAACCAATAACAGGTATGTAAACACTTTTTAAAACATGAGCTCATTCAGAGTTGATCATGCCCAAACTTGTGACCAAGAATGTGAATCTACCCACATCAAAAGCTTTAGTGAATAGATCAACAAACTGGTTGTTAGTATGAACTTTAGCAACTTGAATTAGCTTCTTTTCATTACAATCTCTGATAAAGTGATACCTAATCTCAATGTGCTTTGTTTTGGAGTGCTTGACTGGATTGTTAACAATGCTTATAGCACTGGAAACATGATGTCTGGTCTTGAGGCTGTGAGATACATGAGAGATCCAATCATTGATCTATATAGATGGACATCAACATCCTCCCCCTCAAGATCAGCAGTGATCTGTTTATGAGTCTCCATAGGTGTGCTTGCTGGCTTTGAGTCTGTTAATCCATATTTTTCCAGGATGTCTTTCACATATTTTGATTGGCTTATGAAGATCCCATCTTTCTTCTGTTTCACTTGAAGTCCAAGGAAGAAGGTAGGTTCACCCATTGAACTCATTTTAAAGTTCTTGTGCATTAACTTTTCAAAGTCTCTACACACCTGATCTTTTGTGGATCCAAAGATGATATCATCCACATAAATCTGAACCAATAGGATGTCCTTCTTACTTCTTTTAATGAAGAGGGTCTTGTCAATTATTCCTCTTCAAACCCATTCTCCAAGAGGTAGGTAGACAGAGTATCATACCATGCTCTTGGGGCTTGATGCAGACCATAAAGTGCTTTCTTCAGTTTGTATACTCTGTCTGGATATGATGGATTCTCAAATCCAGGGGGTTGACCGACATATACTTCTTCATCAATTGTACCATACAGAAAGGCACTCTTCACATCCATTTGGTATACCTTGAACTTCATGTATGAGGCATAGGCTAGAAATAGCCTAATTGCTTCTACCCTTGCCACTGGAGCAAACACTTCTTCATAGTCAATGCCTTTTTCTTGAGTGTACCCTTGTGCCACTAGCCTTGCTTTGTTCCTTATCACAATACCTCTCTCATCCTTTTTATTCCTGAAAATCCACTTGGTGCCAATAGCTCTATGACCTTTTGAAAGGTCCACCAAGTCCCAAACTTCTTGTAATTTGAACTGCAGTAACTCTTCTTGCATAGCTTCTATCCAACTGGAATCTTTCATTGCCTCAACAACCTTCTTAGGCTCAATTTGAGATAGAAAGCATGAGATTACTGTGTGTTGCTGATCCTGCAGTTCTTGAAGTCTGCTTTGATTCCTTGTTATCATAGGATAAGTGATGTCTCCTATGACCAGCTCTGGAGGATGATTCTTTTGAGTTCTAGTCTGATGACTAGGTTCTTCATTGATTCCCACATCCAGATTGGAATCATTTAAATCAGCTAAGGGGATCTCATCAGCTGCTTCTGGCTCTTCATGCACTTGATTCTCCTCATCTCTTCCTTCTTCTTCACTCTGAATTGGTTCAGTCATTATCTCTTTTCCACAGACATCAACAAGCTCTATTGTAGGTATGGGAAAGATCACAGACTGAGGAATAATGTCTTGTACTTGTACCTGTTCATCCCCTGATCCTCCACTTTCTGAACCTGCATGATAATCACTACTGAAACCCAAAGAGTTAGTTAGTGAATTAATGTCAAATAACCACTGAGGACCAGATCCAATAGGATTTGGTGTGTTCTCATTGCATTTGACATTGTCACTTTCCTCAATTATTCTAGAAGAAGTATTAAAAACTCTGTAAGCCTTACTCTGAGATGAGTAACCCACAAGAAAACCATCATCAGCCTTGCTATCAAACTTTCCTAAGCGAGTTTTGGTATTGAGAATGGTACAAGGACACCCAAAAGGTTTGAAAAATCCTATAAAAGGTTTTCTGTTATTTAAAAGCTCATATGGTGTCTTGTTTTTAGGCTTGACTACTAGAACTCTATTTTGGACATAGCAAGCAATATTAACTGCTTCATCCCAGAAAGTAATTGGTAGTTTTGAATCTGCCAACAGAGATCTAGCAGCTTCAATCAGTGTCCTATTCCTTCTCTCAACAACACCATTTTGTTGTGGAGTCCTAGGAGCACTGTATTGCCTCTCAATTCCTTTTTCCTCACAAAAGGTGTTTAGGTCATGATTTTTAAATTCAGTACCATTGTCTGACCTAATGACTTTTACCTTTTGATTAGTTTGGTTTTCAATTCTTAGAATAAAGGATTTGATCAGTCCACTTGTCTCATCCTTAGTCCTTAGAAAATATACCCAAGTAAATCTAGAGTAATCATCAACAATAACTAGGCAGAATGATTTCTTACCAATACTCATAACATTTGTAGGACCAAACAGATCCATATGCAACAACTGAAGAGAATTAGAGATTGTGTTCAACTCTTTGGACTTATGAGAAGTTTTGTGTTGTTTGCCTTTGAGACAGGCAACACAATGATCATCACATGAAAAGACTTTGGAAGGTAAACCTCTTACAAGGTTGTTTTTAACAAGTTTATTCATAGTTTTAAAGTTCATGTGACACATCCTTCTATGCCAAAGTGATGATTCATCCAAAGAAGCTTTTGAAACAAGACAATTAAGGGATGAATCAGCTGAAACACTTTCCATATCTAAGCAATATACATTATCCTTTCTGGGAGTTCTTAGTAGTATCATCTTTTCATCAACTACCTTGAATCCAGGAGCAAGGATAATGCATTCAGAATCTATAAATAATATACTATGTTGTTTGTCACAAACCTGTGATACACTTAACAGGTTATACCTTAACTGCTCAACATAGAATACATCTTCAAAGGTCATTTTACCTTTGGTTACATCCCCCTTACCACTTATCTTACCTCCATCTGGAGTATTACCAAAGGAAACATGACCACCATCAATTTTGTTGAAATTCTTGAGGCATGACATGTTCCCTGTCATGTGCCTTGAGCAACCACTATCAATATGCCAGATACTCTTCCCCTTGAGTTGCTGGTTGCCCTGCATATAAGATTAAACAATTAGTATTGATTGGGGACCCAAGCCAAAGTGGTCTTGGGTCTCCCTTTCTCATCAAAGTATTTACATTCCTTTTTGATGAGGTTTTTAAACTCAGAGCACTCTTTATTAGAGTACTTTGTCAATATGATTGGCTTAGCAGCACAAACACTAGAAGTAGTACTAACCTTAGAAGCACTAATAGAGTTAGCAATATTAACTTTTGAAGAAGTACTAACAATGTCAGCGGTACTAACATTGTTAGAAGTAGTATTACTTCTAGCAGCACTATCATTGTCAGCAGCACTATTTGTATTAGCAGTACTAACAATTTTATTGCTTTTAGGAACCCACATATTGACACTTTCTTTAACAGACTTTTTGTTAAAATAACAGTTCATCCTTTGGTTCATAGGGTTGAAATAACAGTTTTTGGCAAGATGATTTAATTTGCCACAGATAAAACAAGGTTTTGGTCTATTGATTTTACTCAAATCAACCCCTTGTTTTTGTGCCCACTGATTATTCCAGTTTCTTTGATTTCCCCTCTTTT
Organism: Arctium minus; assembly: GCA_954870635.1. Lineage (NCBI taxonomy): Eukaryota > Viridiplantae > Streptophyta > Magnoliopsida > Asterales > Asteraceae > Arctium > Arctium minus. The sequence continues at coordinate 111,035,610 of OX941080.1, read as the reverse complement.
TATCATGTTTTTGGGGCTCATTCTTCTTGCATGCACACTGTTTGCAAGGACCTGGATTCACAACTATGGTCTGTTTGTAATGGACCTTACCAGACTTTCCCTCTGTCTTCTCTATGTCCTTGGATTTGATCCAAGCCCTTCCACAGTCCTCATTGGTGATAATGTTATTCTCTAGAGGAATCTCACCACTCACTTTGTTCTCCTTACTCTTACCAACCTCTTTCTCAGTCTTATCCTCCACAACTACCTCATCTAAGGGATCTATCTCAGTGGCTCCCTCAGGAAAGTCCTTCCTATCTTTGGTTTCTAGCAAGTTTGAGGTAGGGGGATGTAATTGTTGTTATATGGTGGTGGTGTGGCATTATACCCAATTCCTCTTCTCAGCTTATCATGAATCTGAGTTTGTAGTAAAGAGTCCATTGCTTTAGAAGCATTGGAAAACTTTTCTACATCAAGCTTAACCTTGGTTAGCTCTTCTCTCAGCTTTTCACTCTCCTCTTTAGATTTGGTCAGTTTAAGTTCTAGATCCTTTTTCTCCCACTTCCAGTAATTGGTGTCATATGAGTGTTGGAGTTCATTGGCTTGAAAACCTTTAATCTGTTCCTCAAACCTCTCAACAATTCTCACATAGTCCTTTGTATCCTTTTCTAATCTCTTAAGGTCATCACTCATCTTCTGGTTGTGATCCCTGTACCTTTTAACAGTGTCTATGCAAGTTTTAGAACATAGATTAGAACTTACCTCAGATGGGAGATCAGATACTTTAGCCATAAGTGCTTGATTTTGGATAGCCTCTTCTGCTTGATCACTCCAGTCAAACCCCATTCCTTGTTGAGAAACAAGGGTTTGAGCAGAGTTTCTGTTATGGTTGAGGTTTCCAGACTGTGATTGTTGGTGGTTGTTGTTGTGAGACACTCCACTTCTGCATTCCCTGGCAAAGTGTACCTTCAGATGGCATTTGTAGCACTCCACCTTTGATTTATCAAACCCTGCTCCATCTTTTCTTCTTTAGGGGAAGTTGTTCCTCCCAGTCCTCTTTATGAACTTCTTCACCCTCATGGAAAGCATGGCCATCTGCCATTTAATATCCATCTCTTCCAGATCATCAGGATGAAGTTGTTCCAAATCATCATTAATTAAGGAGTAATTTCCATGGCTAGCAAGAAAGGCTTCAAACACAGAATCAATGCCTTTTTCTTGATTTGCTCCATTAGCAGGATTAACTGATTCAGAATTAGCAGTAGAATCAATTGATGCTGATAGGAGTGAAGCATTATGAATATATCCAGAAGGCTTCTTCTTTGCCTCCACCTCAGCTTCAAATACTCTAAGATCATTGTATAGATCATCAAGTTCTTTCTCTTCCAACTGATCATTCTGTCTGAATGAAACAGTGTACATGGTCCATTCATCTCCAAGGGACCTTAAGAACTTTCTGTTTACATCATCTTGATCAATCTGTACTCCCATAGTAGCTAGTTCACCAATCAGTAAGTTAAACCTGTCAAAAGTTTGAGTCATGGACTCATTCTTAGTTGACATAAAGTTTTCATACTGTTGCTTCAAGATTGCCTTTTGATTTCTCTTGGTACTTTTGGTACCAGAGAATCTCTTCTCTAGAGCATTCCAGAGCATCTGTGCATCAGTGCAATTACAGAATTGGTGTTGATATTCATTGGGAATGGCCAAGAGCAGTGTGCTCAAGGCTTTCATCTCTGTTTGCCTTGTCTTTCTTTCTGCATCTGTCTTTGGTGGAGTTCTTTTTCCATCTTCACCAATCTTTCCTGCATCAGATAGGCCATTCTCAATGATGTCCCACATAGAGTAATCTGTGAGGAGAATGTATTTCTTGATTCTAATATTCCAAATGTCAAATTCATTGGGTCTGAGCATTGGAACCTTTGAGACCAGAGTACTGTTTGATTCAGCTGTGTTTTCCATGATGAATAAGATTTCTGAGAATACTTGCTCTGATACCACTTGTCAGGATCTTAATTCTAAACAGGAATAAACACTCAGAAACAATATTAAAGGAGTTTGCGGAATAACACTTTAATATTCAATAATCAATGAAAACAGTGAATCAGAAGAACAACTTGTAAACTTTATTGAATGATTGTAAAGCTACAAGATTCAACACTCAACCTCAATATTGATGAACAGGTTCACCAATACGAATTCTACTTCTCTAGAATTAGGATTACAAACCTTGAGGTTGATTCTCTCTATCTAAACAAAAAAATTCATAATTCTCTCTTTATCAATTCTAAACTATTCTTTAAATAATGAAGATAAAGGATAATTACAAATAATAAAAGATCTTCAAAATATTCTTCCATCTTTATCTCCAAGCTTTCCATAATCTTCAAACTTGATCTGCACGAATCTTGGTAATCTCATAAGCAGCACTAAGTCTTCAGCAGTGTTAATACTTTGAGCAGTATTAATGTTCAGCAGTACTAACTACTAGCAGTACTAAAATTGCTTAGCAGTAGTAATCTTCTCTAGCAGTATTAACTTCACTCAACAACATTAATCTCAGAAGTAGTAATCAAGTTCTTCTAGCAGCATTAACTGTACTTGTGTATTTCTGAATTTCCCAACAAAAACGATTAAAGTACAAGTTCTGATAAAAAATAATCAGAAGTCATAGCCATACTCCTTTGACTTGGGCGCTCCCCCTAAAATCATGCATCACTAACAAGTTATCAGTAAACACAATGCATATTTTAGATATGCTCCCCCTCAAAATAATATTGATCATCAATGAAGTACATCTCACACTCCCCCTGAGATCAGGAACAAACTATTAAAGAGCAGATATCTTGCGGAAATAATGATAAAGAAATGATGAAAAGACACAATAAGAAACTTTAATAGGTAACCACCGATTAGGTCTTAAGATTTAGCATACCAAGCCTAGAGACAAGAAAATTGAATCTCTCTATAAGTACTAACATCAACAGCCTTTCCCGAAAGATCGGTGCCAATCTTAGTACCAGGTGCCATCGGGGTACCAATCGGTTTAGAATTTTCGATTTTGAACATCCGAAGAATATCAAGAACGTATTTAGATTTATTGATAAAAATCCCCGTTGAAAATTGTTTGACTTGCAATCCAAGAAAGAAATTCATCTCTCCCATCATGCTCATCTAAAAACATGACACCATGAGGTTTGCAAAATTCTTACAGTACTTAGGATTTGTAGAACCAAAAATAATATCATCCACATATATTTGAATAAGAATGATATTGCCTTTATCCTTTTTAATGAAAAGAGTGGTATCGACCGTACCTTTTGTAAAACCTGACTTGACCAAGAATTGAGATAGGATATCATACCAGGAGCGAGGGGCTTGTTTCAGTCCATAAAGAGCTTTATTCAAGATGTAAACGTGATTAGGCTTATCTGGATTCACAAACCCTTCTGACTGCGAGACGTAGACTTCCTCCTTGAGTACACCATTCAGAAAAGTTGTCTTCACGTCCATTTGATAGACGGTGAAGTTCTTGTGGGTTGCGTAGGCTAAGAACATCTGAATTGCCTCTATACGCGCCACTGGAGCATAAGTATCGTCATAGTCTATCCCTTCCTCTTGCCTATATCCATTGGCAACAAGTCGTTCTTCATTTCTGATAACGGTACCATCTTCATCTTTCTTGTTTTTGAACACCCATTTCGTACCAATGATGGTTTTACCTTCAGGTTTGGGTACGAGTCTCTAGACTTTGAGTGCTTCAAACTGATTCAGCTCATCCTGCATCGCAGTTACCCAATCTGAATCGGCAAGAGCCTCAGATACGCGAGTAGGCTCGATCTTGCTTAGAAAGGATTCATGCATACATAAATTTGATGTTGTAGACCTAGTTTGCACCGGTTTTGAAGGATCTCCAATGATTTGATGTATCGGGTGCTCTTTGGTCCACTTATGTTCATGAAGGAGTGGATTAGATGTAGATTGATCATTTTCAGCATCTAGGAATCCACTGTTATCTCCTTCAGATGGTTCAGAATGAATGGGAGTTTCAGTTGAAGTAGTAGTTGCAGAAGTTGCAGTAGGTACAGCTTGATTAGTCTGTTGATCAGTCCTTACAGTACATCCTACTGAGTCAACTACTTCTGTCTCGTCGGTGTTGGTCACAACTTTAACTGTCGGAGTAGGCATTTGAACTGGAACTTCTTGCCGAATCGGGGAGTTGGATTCAGTAGAGATATCGGAAGTGGTTGGTTAAGTAGTCATCGAGTCTTCCATCCTGTCAACCACAACAGATTTAGGCACACTAGATCCAAGAAATTCATCATAAAACAGTTCAAATAATAAATCCAAATCAGATATTTTAGAAGTAGACGATGAAGCGCCATCTGATTTGTTCTCTTGAGGTGCAGGTCCTGGACTGGTTGGCCCATAAGCTAACACTCCGGTTATTACGGGTTCTGAACTGGCATGCTCAGAAGCCATATCCTCATCGAATGTAACATTGAAGCTCTCGATCACAGTCTTCGACTTCTTCAAGAAAACACGATATGCAGTAGATGTATAGGAATAACCAGCGAAGATGCCTTCATCCGCCTTAGCACTGAACTTGTTCAGATTCTCTCTGTCGTTTAGAACATAACACTTACACCCAAATATATGAAAATATTTTATTGTAGGTGTCCGATTGTTGATTAACGCATACGGAGTCTTCTGAAATCTGCGGTGTATCATGGAGCGATTCTGAGTGTGACACGCAGTCGATACAGCTTCAACCCACAAAAATAGAGGTAATTCAGACTGGATAAGCATAGTTCGAGCGGCATCGACAAATGTACGATTTTGCCTTTCGACGACTCCATTCTGTTGAGGCGTGCGAGCAACAGAGTATTGATGTGATATCCCGACCGATTCGAGATATGCTTCAGCTATTTTGTTCTTGAACTCTGTGCCGTTGTCAGTTCTTAGAATCTTGACTTGTTTCTGCATATTGACTGGGGTCATTTTCAGAAATGTAATGAGAACTTCGGGCGTCTCATCTTTAGACCGTAGAAACTTGACCCAAGTGTATCGCATATAGTCGTCCACGATAACTAGCACGTACTTCTTTCTGCCTAAGCTTTGCATTCGCATAGGACCGCATAAATCCATATGCAACAACTCTAATGGAGAGCTGGTACTTGGTTCAGGCTTTGGTTTATGTGGAGCTCTCTTCATCTTTCCCTTTTTACACGCTGCACATAGGTGTTATTTTTCATACTTCAGATCAGGAAGTCCTTTCACTAGCTTTCCACTGAACAGCTTGTTGATGTACCGAAAGATGAGGTGAGAGAGTCGTTGATGCCATAACCAACATTGTTGCATCGAGGCCTTTGATAATAGACATACCTGGTTGTCAGTCTTGACCTTTGACAAGTTGATGGTGTAGAGGTTTGACTTGCGAGTGCCGACCAAGAGTTCTTTCCCGTCTTTAGTGCGTACCGAACTGGCCAATACTGAATATGTTGTCCCCTAAGCCTTCAACGTTGCTCACCTTCTTAATCGTGACATTTTCATGTACAACATCACCATATCCCAGAATCAATGCCTTTTTCTTGATTTGCTCCATTAGCAGGATTAACTGATTCCGAATTAGCAGTAGAATCAATTGATGCTGATAGGAGTGAAGCATTATGAATATATCCAGAAGGCTTCTTCTTTGCCTCCACCTCAACTTCAAATACTCTAAGATCATTGTACAGATCATCAAGTTCTTTCTCTTCTAACTGATCATTCTGTCTGAATGAAACAGTGTACATGGTCCATTCATCTCCAAGGGACCTTAAGAACTTTCTTTTTACATCATCTTGATCAATCTGTACTCCCATAGTAGCTAGTTCACCAATCAGTTTGTTAAACCTGTCAAAAGTTTGAGTCATGGACTCATTCTTAGTTGACATAAAGTTTTCATACTGTTGCTTCAAGATTGCCTTTTGATTTCTCTTGGTACTTTTGGTACCAGAGAATCTCTTCTCTAGAGCATTCCAGAGCATCTGTGCATCAGTGCAATTACAGAATTGGTGTTGATATTCATTGGGAATGGCCAAGAGCAGTGTGCTCAAGGCTTTCATCTCTGTTTGCCTTGTCTTTCTTTCTGCATCTGTCTTTGGTGGAGTTCTTTTTCCATCTTCACCAATCTTTCCTGCATCAGATAGGCCATTCTCAATGATGTCCCACATAGAGTAATCTGTGAGGAGAATGTATTTCTTGATTCTAATATCCCAAATGTCAAATTCATTGGGTCTGAGCATTGGAACCTTTGAGACCAGAGTACTGTTTGATTCAGCTGTGTTTTCCATGATGAATAAGATTTCTGAGAATACTTGCTCTGATACCACTTGTCAGGATCTTAATTCTAAACAGGAATAAACACTCAGAAACAATATTAAAGGAGTTTGCGAAATAACACTTTAATATTCAATAATCAATGAAAACAGTGAATCAGAAGAACAACTTGTAAACTTTATTGAATGATTGTAAAGCTACAAGATTCAACACTCAACCTCAATATTGATGAACAGGCTCACCAATACGAATTCTACTTCTCTAGAATTAGGATTACAAACCTTGAGGTTGATTCTCTCTATCTAAACAAAAAAATTCATAATTCTCTCTTTATCAATTCTAAACTATTCTTTAAATAATGAAGATAAAAGATAATTACAAATAATAAAAGATCTTCAAAATAATCTTCCATCTTTATCTCCAAGCTTTCCATAATCTTCAAACTTGATCTGCACGAATGTTGGTAATCTCATAAGCAGCACTAAGTCTTCAGCAGTGTTAATACTTTGAGCAGTATTAATGTTCAGCAGTACTAACTACTAGCAGTACTAAAATTGCTTAGCAGTAGTAATCTCCTCTAGCAGTATTAATCTTGACTTAGCAGTATTAACTTCACTCAACAACATTAATCTCAGAAGTAGTAATCAAGTTCTTCTAGCAGCATTAACTGTACTTGTGTATTTCTGAATTTCCCAACAAAAACGATTAAAGTACAAGTTCTGATAAAAAATAATCAGAAGTCATAGCCATACTCCTTTGACTTGGGCGCTCCCCCTAAAATCATGCATCACTAACAAGTTATCAGTAAACACAATGCATATTTTAGATATGCTCCCCCTCAAAATAATATTGATCATCAATGAAGTACATCTCACACTCCCCCTGAGATCAGGAACAAACTATTAAAGAGCAGATATCTTGCGGAAATAATGATAAAGAAATGATGAAAAGACACAATAAGAAACTTTAATAGGTAACCACCGATTAGGTCTTAAGATTTAGCATACCAAGCCTAGAGACAAGAAAATTGAATCTCTTTTCGTCTAAAGGTTTGGTGAACAAATTTGCAAGCTGAAAATCAGTTTTTACAAAGTAAAGTTCAATTGTTCCCTTTTCCACATTATCTTTTATAAAGTGATACCTGACATCTATGTGTTTGGTCTTAGTATGCTGAACAGGGTTAGCGGTAATCGCAATAGCGCTCTTTGAGTCACAATAGATCGGGATTCTATTGAAATGAAACCCATAGTCTCGCAGTTGTGTTCTCATCCACAAGACCTGAGAACAGCAGCTAGCAGCAGCTACATATTCTGCTTCGGCTGTTGATGTGGAGACACATAATTGTTTCTTCGATGCCCAACTGACGAGTTTATCTCCGAGGAATTGTATATGACTCGAGGTGCTCTTTCTGTCTAACATGCAACCAGCATGATCTGCGTCTGAATAAGCTGTTAGTTCAAAGCTAGTATCTTTAGGATACCACAGACCAAGATCTGCAGTCCCCTCCAGATACCTGAAAATCCGCCTAACAGCAGACAAATGGGATTCTTTAGGATTGGCCTGATATCTAGCACATAAGCAGGTAGAAAACACTATATCCGGCCTACTAGAAGTAAGATACATTAAAGAACCTATCATCCCTCTATAAGTACTAACATCAACAGCCTTTCCCGAAAGATCGGTGCCAATCTTAGTACCAGGTGCCATCGGGGTACCAATCGGTTTAGAATTTTCGATTTTGAACATCCGAAGAATATCAAGAACGTATTTAGATTGATTGATAAAAATCCCCGTTGAACATTGTTGCATCGAGGCCTTTGATAATAGACATACCTGGTTGTCAGTCTTGACCTTTGACAAGTTGATGGTGTAGAGGTTTGACTTGCGAGTGCCGACCAAGAGTTCTTTCCCGTCTTTAGTGCGTACCGAACATGTCTTGGCCTTGAAATTCACCTCTAAGTCTTTGTCGCAGAACTGGCCAATACTGAATAGGTTTTCCCCTAAGCCTTCAACGTAGCTCACCTTCTTAATCGTGACATTTTCATGTACAACATCACCATATCCCAGAATTGGTGAAAACTGATCATTTCCAAAATGAACTGTGCCGCAGTATTTGTCCGTATAATTAGACAACATACTCTTCTGCCCGGTCATATGCTTGGAACACCCGCTATCCAAGTACCACATATGACGGGTCTGCACAAAACAAATCAGGAAAAAAGAGGTTTAGGTACCTATTTATAAATGGGACCTACAATGTCAGTACATGATTTTGGCACCCATTTAAATTTGGGCCCGCCTTGTCTTTGAAAATCATAAGCATGACAAGAAGAATGATAACATTAAGATGAAACATTATATGAACCATACCAAACATCAGAATATTTATGAGAAGCATAATCATATCTACCAAAATTTGAAAACTTTTTATTAGAAGGAGCTAACTGGAATAATTGCTTTATGGAATATTTCTTAAGAGAATCAACAAGATTAGATTTAAAAGTAGCAACATTCACAACCAATTCATCTTTACTAGAAGTCTTTTTATTCAAATTAAAACTAGAACTAGATTTAACTTTCTCGTCTATCTTCTGTTTCGGTATCCATGCTGACTTAACTCCAAGCCTTTGCTTTCTCACATCTGAAACATTTGAAACTTTAGAGTTATAATGGTGAGAATCAAAAGAATGCCTTTTCTTTGGCTTACCAGTGGTGATTGGTTTCTGTGAATGATGAGATTTTCTCTTCTTACCTTTTGCATTCTTCGATTTCACAGAAACTGATTTATCAACTTTCGTTGATGTTTCACCCTTTTCAAACACACTGGGTAATCCGAAATAATTAACAACACAAGATGAATGATCAGGAAGTTTGGAAGTAAAGTCAAATTGAGCAACACAATCATTTAAAACACCATTCGAGTTTAAGAAATTAAGCTCATTTTCAAGAGAACCAGATCTATCATCAGATTTTAAAGCCTTGGATAGTTTAGAAAACTTATTATTTTTGAATACTGTAGAAAATACAGTTTGTTCTAAGTCTATCAAAATTCTTTCTTCTGTAAGAGTATTCTCGAGTTCAGTAATTTTACTTTCCAAAACTAGAGGAGGGACGTAAAGCTTTCCTTCAATGGGCTTAGCCTTCATTTCTTTTACAGAATAAATATCAAAATAGTCATTTCAAAGAAATTTTGATTTATCAGAACTATAACTATTATTCAACCTCTCATGACGAAACGTAAGTTAGACTGTAGTTGTGTTCTTTCTTTTAGCATATTCCTTGGCTTTATCCTCTTCAGACAGTTTAGTCCAGAAGAATTGTAGTTCAGGGTATTCAGGTGCCAGTTTCATAAAACCAAAATCATAAAAAGCAGCCACTTCAGATATACCCTTTTTGAGACATTGTGGGTCTCGTAACCGAGTCCCCAATTCTTTTTATCCTCTTTGGGTTTGATTAGATGAATGGTTTGTTCAGACTGACCCATAGTATACAATTTCTCTTCCAAAGCATTCACCTTTTCAAGTAAAGATTTCTTTTCTTTTGAAGTCGAAGAGTACATTTTAGAAAGCTCTTTAGACATAAACTCACATTCTTTATACTTTGAAACAGTTTCAGATAACTCTTTATGAATTATAGTCTTCTCTTTAGCGTTGGTGTCTATATTTTTGTGCAAAGTTTCAATTAATACATTTTTCTCAGCAATATCATTACTAAGTTTATGTATAGATTGATTTTTCTCATTAATGACACCTTTCTCACGCTTCAGTTTAGACTCTAATTCTTGGAGTTTAAACATCATGGCATGCATTTGATTCAAAAAACCATATTCAGTTAAGTCTCATACCTCTTCATTATCTCCATCATCAGAATCAGCTTCAACTTCTGACTGCTGCTTACCGATAAAGTGTTGTCTCGTCCTTCTCTCCTTCTTCAGATTCTTGGTCCGAATGGTCGAGCCAGTATTCATCCTCGGCCATTAATGCTTTTCCAGCCTCCTGTTGCTTGGCTAGAAGCATCTTATTCTTGTAGTAGTCGGAGTTCCGGACTTTAGATTTTCGGCAGTCCTTGGCAAAGTGATCGAGTCTGCCACAGTTGTAGCACTTTATCGGTTCTTCCTTCTTGGGCTCTTCGGCTCCATCCTTCTTTTCTTCTGGTCTCTTTTCTTCAACTTTCTCCTTGTGTTTGTAGTTATTCGGACCAGACGAGTACCTCTAACTGTTGGTGTTTGGCTTTTTATAGAACTTCTTTTGGAAAGCCTTGGTTAACATTAGCATGGCTTTCTTCAGTTGTTCCCAATCGTCAGAGTCAGACTTCGCCTCACTATCTGCCTCTTCTGATTCAGATGCTATCATCGTCTTCTTCTTAGACTTCTTCTTGACCACAAGTGCAACTGGATCAGCAATTGCTTTGTCAGCCTTCTTCATATCAGCCTTGATCTCATCCACCTCTTCCTCATTCTGTCTGAGGATCTCATAAACTTCATGAAGTGTAATGTCGTTCAAATCTTTCAATTGCCTCATCTGTCTGGTGAATCTCTTCCACTCAGGCTGAAGGTTGCTGAGAAATTTCACATTCAGCTAAACTTGAGATTTGCTGATCTTGTTCTTGCTTAGCTCGTTCAGCAATGTGACAAATCTGTCATAAGTGGATTCTAGTGAATCTCCAGCTTTGGCTTTGAATTCTTTATAATTGTTCAAGCAGTTGGAAACTTTGAGTTGGTTGCCAACTTTAGATCCGATCATCATCTTCTCCAACTGATCCCACATTTTCTTCCCGGTAGCGTTGTAGCTATCAATCTTGACATAAATTTCATTCAGTATGCCTTGGAGAATAAATGATCTTGCCACCTTGTCACACTTGTGTCTCTTCTTCTGTTCATCCGAGTATTCATCAATCGGTAATTTATACTCTTTCTCTTCTTCTTCACCATTTTCTCCAGCTACAGTGAGAACCTTGGTTGGAGGTGTCATGATTCCTTCCTTCAGAGATTTTCTAATGTAATCTCCCAAATCATTTCGATCGATGAAATCCAAGAATCTGTCCTTCCATTGCTCGTACTCCCCCTTGAAGAGTACTGGTGGCTTAACATCCGTTCCGATAGCAAGAGCTTCCCGAGATGACATTCTTACTGGTATTGATAGCAAAGAACTGATAAGAAACTTGAAATGATCGTTAGTCCAGATAAAATCAAGTAAATACAGATTAATAAAGAAAAAGAGAATCTGGAGCAAAAGAGCAGAAATGCGCCAAAAGGCAGTGGTGCAAAAGAGATTTTGCGTTAATAGAGTCTGGCGCAAAGTTAAGGTTTGCGCTAAAATAAGCTGGCAAAAGATGGACCGCGTGAACTTGAAACCCTTGAGATTTGCGCGTGAAGATGGTGGCGCAAAAATTAGTTAGCGTGAGACGAAGCTGGCGCAAAGTCAGTTTGCGTGAGAAGCAGGTCGCGCAAGATGATGTTTGCGTGACACGTGGGTGGCGCAAAGGAGGGTTTGCGCGACCAGGCAATGGCGCAAAGTTCATGTTTTCGCGAGTAACAGTTGGCGAAAAAGTGAAATCACGATTGGTACCTTGCTACGACAGATATATTTCTACGACCGGTATCTTGCTACGACCGATATCCTGCTTGGACCGGTATTATGTCGACCGATAGTATGATCGAAGTCCGTGACCAATAAGAACTGAGAGTTGTCCGGGCGACCGGTATAGAGAATGTGTTGTCCGGGCGACCGATATTGAGAATATGTTGTCCGAGCGAACGATATTGTGTCAACGGGTAAGGTAATGACCGATATGAACTGTGAGTTGTCCGGGCGACCGGTATCGAGAATTTACCGGGGTTTACTCGACCGATATTATGCGGTCGACCGATATGGTGCCAATTTGAATATCGACCGGTATGTTCTTGATATTTATCGACCCAGAAACCAAAAATCAACCCAAAAACGAAAACTCAAAATTAAACTCCAAAACTTTTCCAATTCGATCTCCTAATCAACTAGAACTGATAGCAATCAATTAATTTCAAAAACAAGCACTTTTATTAAAAATCAATCCATAAGGCAGTGATGTGCTCGTGAACGACCGAACAGAACCAAAATCATCAAATAATCAATATAAATCGATGCAATACTCAAAACAATCAATAACCAGTCAAGATAATATAGTAATCGATCACAATACAAACAATAACAACTTGAATGAACAATCACACAATAATAAAAATTAAATCTTGACAGATATGAACAGAAAAAAAACTTTTTGAATTCAATCTGTACTTGCTCTGATACCAATTGAGTGTCCCTGTGATTAACGATTCAATCACGCAAATAATTAAGCAATAAGATTATGCAAACCTGGTGTTGATTTATCAATTGAATCAAATGGTTACAAGTGTTGAATGAAGAAATTGATTAAGCTTCCTCTCTGTATTCTGTCTATCTCGATGCGGCTCTCTCTCTCTCTATTTCTCTCTGTAAACGGCGCACCACACAACAACAACTCAAAACCTAATTAACACTAATAAACTAATTTATACCTAAAACCTATTTTAAGGAAAAGGACTAAAAAGGAAAATACATAAACAAACTTTGACTATTTATTACAAAGGACCCTAGACTATGTGATGAGACGACTTTTCCAACTTTGCATTCAGATATCCATCTTCAGATAATGATGATCTTGAATCCAATAAAACTGTGCTTTAACAATGTGGCAAACATTATATCTGGGCGACTGGCAGTCAGATAAATTAAAGAACCAATCATGCTACGATACACTTTTTGATCTACAGGTTTACCAGAGAAACCTGCATCTAAGAGCGTACCAGTAGCCATTGGTGTTTTCATGACTGAACTATCTGACATATTGAACTTTCTTAACATGTCTTTTATGTATTTGGCTTGATTAATGAAAATGCCTTCAGGTAATTGCTTTATTTGGAGACCAAGAAAGAAATTTAACTCACCCATCATCGACATTTCAAACTTTGTTTCCATGATTTTAGAAAAGTTCTTGCAAAATTTCTGATTTGTCGACCCAAATATTATGTCGTCAACATAAATTTGAATGAGAATCAAGTCCTCACCTTGCCTTTTGAGAAATAAGGTGGTGTCAACCGTACTTTTCTTGAAGCCAGAAGTTAGGAGAAATTTAGTTAGTGTTTCATACCAGGCTCTTGGTGCTTGTTTAAGACAATACAGTGCTTTGTCTAGCACGTGGACATGATCAGGGTAATAAGAATCAATGAAACCTTCAGGTTGTGCCATGTAGACCTCCTCATGCAGAACGCCATTTAGAAAAGCTGACTTTACGTCCATTTGATAGACTGTAAAGTTTTTGTGTGCTGCATATGCTAAGAAGATTCTGATGGCTTCGATCCTTGCAACAGGGGCGAAGGTTTCGTCATAGTCAATGTCCTCCTATTAACAGTACCTTTTTGCAACCAGTCAAGCTTTGTTTCTGACAACTACTCCAGCCTCGTCTTTCTTGTTTCTGAATACCCACTTGGTTCTAGTAACAGTTTTACCTTTAGGTAGTGGGATCAAGCGCCAAACCTTGTTCCGTTCGAATTGCAGTAGCTCGTCTTGCATAGCAGAAATCTAGAAGGGATCACGTAGAGCTTCGGATACTTTCTTTGGTTCTAGGGAACTAAGGAAGCTTGAAAACATGTAGAAATTAGTTGACGTTGACCGTGTTGTGACACCAGATTGTACGTCACCTATCACGTTATGCAGGGGATGATCCTTAGTCCAACGATGTGTGCTTGGTAAGGATTCAACTGTTTGTTGCGTATTTGATGCATTATATTCATCATGCACGACGGGTAGATCCACAGATGTACTCGGGACATCTTGTACAGGTGTTTCTGATACTGAAGTTTCTGGAATAGCATCTGAAGTACTCGTGACTTCATTTCCAGAAGGAACATCAACATAAACAGATTCAACATTAATAGAGTCAGAAACTAACGGTTTAGTTGTACCTAATGGAGGTGCATTTTCAGTGACTTCTTCGGATGATCCAGACATGTCTACAGAAAGAGTAGGGACCTCCGAGCTTGGTGTTGATGTTGATATGCCTTTGTCAAAGTCTGCACAAATATCATCGAAGGCATCAATAAACAGCAAATCTAACTCACATGAAGTAGAGTTAGAGTTAGAAGAATTAGACACTTTAGATGATGGTTCTATTCCGGAGTAAATAGGAGCTTTGTTCTTAAGTCCGAGTTCTGAACCGTTGTGTCCAGAAGTCCGAGTAGAATTCTCATCAAAAGATACATTCATGCTTTCAACAATCGTCTTGGTTCGAATAATGTAGATTCGATAAGCTTTGGATGTCAGGGAGTATCCAACGAGATATCCTTCATCCGCTTTCTTATCAAATTTTGATAGACCACGCTCTCGTAGAATGTAACACCAGCAACCAAAAACACGAAGGAATTTGATATTAGGTTTAAAATTGTTGATCAACTCATATGCTGTTTTATCAAAACTTTTGACCACAATGGTACGATTCTGAGTGAAGCAAGCTGTCGCGACTGCCTCAGCCCAAAGATACATGGGTAAATCAGAATATGCAAGCATAGTACGAGCAGCTTCAACAAGAGTGCGGTTCTTCCATTCAACAATGCCATTCTGCTATGGAGTATAGGCTGCGGAGAAGTTATGTGAGATTCCCACAGAGATAAGATAACTCTGCAAGGTGTCATTCTTGAACTCCGTGCCATTGTCACTGTGAAGAGTTCGGACTGGCAATTGAAGACGTACTTGAATGCGTTTATAAAAGAGATAATCAATTTTGGCGCATCTGACATGTTGCGAAGAAACTCGAGCCATGTATACCTTGAATAGTCATCTATCATTACTAAGACGTATTTCTTCCCACTGATAGACGCTGTTCGCATTAGACCATAAAGGTCCATGTGAATAAGTTCCAGTCCAGATGAGGCCGTTGATTCAGTTTTGGACTTGAATGAGCTTCGCTTCATTTTTCCCAACTCACATGCAGAACATAGTGATTCTTTTTCAAACCTCATTTCTGGTAGACCTTTGACCAGACCTTGTCTCTGTAGCTTAGCTATTGATCTGAAATTCTGATGAGACAAGCGTCGATGACACGTCCACGATTGTGCTTTATATGCTTTGGCTAATAGGCATACGGGACGTGTGGCGGACAGAGTTGGAAAATCTACATAATATAGATTTCCATGGCGTTCAACTCTGAAGACTTCGTAACCATCTGGATCCTCGAGAAAGCAATGAGATGTTGTGAAGCGAACTTGATATTTCATGTCACAGAAGTGACTGGTGCTGAACAAATTATGATCAAGAACCTGAACATATAGCACCCTTTGTATCTTCACAACGCCATTATCAAGCATTCCATATCCTTTGACATGTCCTTCTACTTCTGAATTAGCAAACCTAACTACTCCAGCAGGCTCCTCCACATAGTTATGTAGGAGGTGCTTGAATCCTGTCATATGGCGTGAGCAGCCGGAATCTATCACCCACACTCGACAGGCCTGCACAAGAAACAATTAGTTTTGCTTAGGTACCAATATCAAAATGGGTCCTTCGCTGTTAGCTTCAATCAATTCAGGAATATCAGCATGTTTAACTTTCACTCTCCATTCATATCGCGGTTTTGGAACCCATTTCCAAACCATTTTAATATTTAATTGCTGAAAATGCTTTTTAGATCTTGGATTGGTAACCTTAGCACGAAACACTTTGGGTTGTGTGGAAAAATTGGAATTAAGATTAAGTTTAGCTTTTCTTTTACTCTTTTTGGACTTAGGAGTGGAGTAGTATTTGAAAGAGTTATCCCAACAGTGTTTGCAATATAAATTCTTTCGAGCAAAAGTCATAAATTTAGATTTATCAGAACAAATCTGACATGCATGTCCATCAAAAGAATTACTTTTCAAAACATCATTGTCTGTAGTACAACTGTTTGTAACAGAAGTTTCACTAAAATTCAAACTATCATTTTTATTCAAACTATCATCTTTATTCTTCTTACTCCTCCCAACTCCATTTCCTTTCATATCTGAAACAAAAACAGGAATCTTGTTAGTCTCTTTTTAGAAGGTGATTCTTTTCTAGAGTTACTTGAAGTCTCACCCTTCTCAAAAATACTAGGTGGATATTTAGGACAATCAGAGTAAATAACTGAAGGTTTTGCAGAATCATCAAATTCTGGATTAGTTCTTACCTTCCAGTTTGGATCATTAAACATCTGTTTGTCATTTGAAACATTCTTAAACAAGGTAATTTTCAAATCATTGATCTCTGTGCAAAGCTCTTGATTATCTTTCAAAGATTTTTCAAGTTCAAATTTGAGATCAAAGTTTTCATCTTCAACCTCTTCAAGAGACTGTTGCAACGAATCAATTTGTTTTATCAATTCAGATGTATGATCACTCACAGAATTTGACTCTTTTGTAGTAGAAACAGTATCAGAGTCTGAAGCATTCATCATTTCAAAAAACATTTCTTCAGTCATGTTCTCAATAAACTCCATTTTGTCATTTTTCAAACAAGATCCATTCATGATTACAGTTTCTTCTTCAACCTCTTCAACAAGTAAAGGTTTAGGAGCAATGGTATTTGAGATTGATGGTATATTTGATGGATCGACATCCGATTCATACTCGTCATATTTGCATTCAGTCTTAGGTGGAACCGTGTCATTGCTGACTGATTCTTTTGAAGATGTGGTAAACAGTGATTCAAACTCAGCAAATTCGATCTTTCGAGTCTCATAGCTTTTGTTCAAATCACTATATTTAAAACCAACTTATTTAAAAGAATTTTGAGAATCAGTGTTAGAAGACTTGTTTTCTCCCATTTCTTCTTTACCTTTGATCTCTGTAAAAGGTTTAGAAGTACTTGCTTCAACAAAGGTTGCACGAATGTTAGGAATGGGTCTGATTGTGGAGCCAAGTTTATCAAAATTATACAAGTGCTCCGGTGCCTTTTTCAAAACATCGTTAATTGGCAAACCCAAACCTGGTTTATGTTTATATAACCTTTCATCTAGGAGTTTATTGGTCAACAAATTTAATGTATGCTCAGTTTGACCTCGTTTCATGTTAATATCCTCCAATTGCTTAATCTTGGTGTAGGCTTCATTTCTCTCTTGAAAACATACTTCGAATTTAATTTTGAGCTCACCTTTTTCAGCATTGAGATTTACAAGATCCTTTTCTAAACCATATATTTTTCCTTTTAAAGATTCTTTTTCAGCTTTTAAACTTTGTTTCTCTTTTTCCTTTTATTCCACAACAACAATTAGCAAAGTGTTTTCATCACGAAAACTCAAAACAGTTTGACGTGCGGAGCTAAGTTTACCTTTCAACAAAGCAAATTCATCTTTCATATGGTGTATTTGGACCATCAGAGATTCAATAAGTTCAATAATTTACCTCAGAGTTGTCATCTTCGGAATGAGCCTCAGAAGCTTCATCATCACCATCAATCTTGGCCATGTAAGAGACTTGGGTGAAGTGCGCCTGCTCCTCTTCGTCAGAACTTTGGAACACCCAGTTTTCCTCTTCATCCATAAGCACCTTTCCCTCTTCAACTTTCTTGGCAATGGGTGACTTCCTTGCATAGTATTTCTTTACTTTCTTAAACTTGCAATCTCTGGAGAAGTGTCCAAATTTTCCACAGTTATAGCATCTGCCCAATTCATCTTTTCTTTCTTCTTTCTTCTCCTCTCTCTTTTCTTCTCTTCTATCTTCCTTCCTTTCATCTTTCCTGTCTTCTCGTCTTTCCTCTCTCCTTCCATACCTTGGCTTGTATCTCATTTAAGACTTCTCTTTCTTGTACCCTTCGTACTTTGGCTTTGAATAGTACTTCTTCTTGCCAAAGCTCTTCCTGAATTGACGAGTTATCATGGCCAAGTTCTCAGAGAACTTCTGTATATCATCATCAGAATCAATCTCCAGTTCTTCATCACTTGAAGCAGAATCGGATTCAGTAACCTCTGTAACAAAAGCTTTAGATATTTTCTTCTTTGACCTTGCAACAAATACAAGACCAGAACTTGAACTTTTTCCTTTGCCAGCTATGAGAGCCACAGAGTCCTTCAGATTCTTGGACTCATTGTTGAAAGATGTCACCTCTTCTTCATGCTGAGAAAAAGTAGAGAAAATTTCAGTTACATTCTCTTGAGCCATGTTCTTTGACATCTAAAGGTTGATGGCAAAGTTCTTCCATATAGGATTCAAGTTCTTGGTGAACTTATAGTTTATCTCTGAAGCAGATTTAGAGATATTCTTCCTCCTCAGGTCATTCAGAATGATGTTATATCGATTATAGGTGTCAAGTAGTGTCTTCCCTTCCCTTGCATGAAATCCCTCATAGGCGTTAATGCACAGATTTTGCTTTGCTTGAATTGAGGCTTCTCTTCCTTCAAATTATCTTGCTAGCTCATCCCAGACTTCCTTAGCCGAATTTCGTCTGTCTACACGATTGTAGATGTCATTTGGGATGGCCATCGTCGGATAAATGAGAGCCTCTTCATCAATCTTGTACAAATCTTTCTATTTTTCTGAGAAATATTGATATGGTTTTGGAACAAATCTGTCAGGGATTTCAGGAGAGGTTTCAGTTTCAGCTTGACCAGGTACTCTGATCATTGGATTTACTGGACCAGGGGTGATTGATTCCATGTAATCTCTGTTTTTGTGATTTAGGAACTGAATCATTCTTTTCTTCCATTGCTGATACTCATTATCCAAGAGAACATGAGGTTTGGACTGAGAGCCCATTGAGAGAAGTTGGTTCGACATCTTTAGCTGTATGGTTAGAAAGCAAACTTATCTGTACCAAGAGAATCAACTTATAAGATCTTTTGAATCAAGAATTGGATAAAAACTACACTAAAAAAATTTCAGAAAAATAAATTTCCAAAAATAATCAAATGCAGAATTCGCAAACAGTATAAAACACAAAGAAATTAGCAAGCAACACCTACGAATCCTAAAGTTTTCGCAAATCTGGCGCAAAAAAAGATTTGCGCTAAAAGAATCTGGCGCAAACGTCTAATTTGCGCTAAGGGGAGTTGGCGCGAAAAACTGGAGTTTTGCGATAACTGAAGATAGCGAGATTCTGAGGTATGCGCGAGAAGTGGGTCGCGAGAAGTGGGTTTTGCGCGAATAGTAGGTGGCGCAAACTAAGGATTCGCGTGAAGAACTGATGGCACAAACTAGAGATTTTCGCGAAGAACTAATGGCGCAAATCAGTGTCGCGACCGGGGTCTTGAGGTCCGGTGTGTTGCACGACCGGTGTCCTTCCTTCGACCGGTGTCCCGCCTTCGACCGGTGTCCTGCCGACCGGACCAGTGTATCGACAGGTGTGGAGCGACCGGTGTGCTGCGACCGAGGTCCCTCTGACCGGTGTGGACTGGTGTTGTATGTGGTGCAAAAGACAGCTTTGCGCCAAGAGACGGTGGCGCAAAAGGTGAGAACTCCAGATACGCGCTAGAAGGCAATGGCGGAAAACTCACTTTGCGCTAAGCACTATGAAGCACTTGAATCTGGCGCAAAAGTGGAGTTCTTGAACAAACTCGCGAGTTCTTCACAGTTCGACCCTCTGATCGATTTCCAATCCAGAAACTCACTTAACAGATTAATTGTTAGTGTAGAAATCATACAAATCATCCACAAACATGCTACGATAAAAACTCAATCAAAATCAATGACTAAGAATAACTTTTGATCACTCAATTTGAATGGAGCAGTACTCAATAGTATACAGACCAAAATTCTCAAAGATCATCAAAAGTCAATTGATTTGTGATTTTAAGTGCAATTAGGCAATCAGATCATGTTCAAAATAACATAAAACACACATAATCAATTCGATTTTAAGCATAAAAACACATTAAATCATGAAATCAATTTTCACACAGTAAGTTATCGATAAACAACTGTTTTAATCCAAAAAGTTTGATTCTTTGGCTCTGATACCACTTGTTAAACCCAGATTAATAGTTCATAAACAATCACAACACAATAAAGAACAATAGATAAATAGATCAAATCAACATACCATATATCTCTTGATTAATCAGATGAATGCGTGTGTGTGTTCTTGGTGTACAGAATACCTCTTGTGTAGAATACAGAGTATAAGGCTACATTCTATCACCAATATTGTTCATACCCTAAAACTAGAAAAATAAAATCCTTTTATACGTAGGTAAACATGACCTAAGCACTATTAACTATTAGCTAAAATACCCCCTAAGGTATTAAACACTATTACAAACTAGACCCCTTATTTAATTTAATCTTGAATACAATTTACTGATCCAACACAGGGGAAAAAGGGGTTGTTATTTTGGAGCGGAGCAAAATGGGGCCACTGTTATATATATATATATATATATATATATATATATATATATATATATATATATATATATATATATATATTAGTGGCTTTGCCATGACAGGGTAAGAACATCATTATTTTCTGAAAAAAATCTTGAAAGCTTTTTTAATTGGTAAAAAATGAACTTATTTTGGATCTTTGATGATTAACAGAAGCCGATGGACACAAACTCTTTGTTGTTGTTGTTGGGGTTGCTCCGCCAGATTCTACCATTGCTAATTAGATATGGTGGCATGGAGAAAGCTGAATCAGTGACTGGTTCAGTTCTTGAGTTGTCTAGAGCAAGCAACATCGTGATGCTTCTTGTGTATGCTGCATACCTCTTCTTTCAGCTGAAAACTCATAGCTAAGTTTTCAATCTACACCAGGTTGAACAATTTTCTTTTCCTTTTCAGGAAAAAGATATAACTTGGGAAGTCAAGTACAAAGATTTAGCACTGTTGCAGCACTTGAGGAACCAATTGTTCCACCTCTTTGTATTAATTACAATCAGCTTCTAATTTATGGGAAATTTGTTGATTCAGCATATGATAATGCATCATATTATATCTGATTAAACCAAACCAGTACCCTCCCACCCAGAGGTGGGGTCTGTACGTAGACTTAACCTCTACTCAAAAAAGTAGAAACAGAACGGTTGTTTCCGTGAAAACTACGTAATGAATTTGATTATGTATATTAATCTTATAATGTTAACTAGAAGTTTTCTATATCTTGATTTCTGGAAAGACATTTCCAGCTTTGGATCCGCGGACAGGGGGATGTCATTGGCGATGTAGCCGAAGGTGATGCAGAGGATATAAATTGCGCAGTTTCTGTTGCTCGCAAGGCGTTTGATGAAGGCCCGTGGCCTAAAATGACTGCTTATGTAAAACAACTTATCATGCCAAATCTTTAGTATCCCTCTTTTATTCCCTGTTTTCTTTTTGTAAATTGTTTTTGTAAGAAAACGTAGAACCCCATCAAATTAAAGTGGGACTCTAACAATATTTCAACGTTGCAGGAACGGTCGTGTGTCTTGCTGCGATTTGCAGATTTGGTGGAGAAACACAACGATGAGCTTGCAGCTCTTGAGTCATGGAACAATGGGAAGCATTATGAACAGGCTGGGAAAACTGAAGTACCAATGTTTGCACGTTTATTTCGTTATTATGCTGGTAGGTAATCATGTAATTCTATCGATATATCTGGTAAATTATACAAGAAATATGTCATAAGATACATTTTGTGTTCTTGAAACCTGCAGGTTGGGCGGATAAACGCCATGGTCTAACGGTTCCAGCTGTAACACCCTAAAAATAGGGATAACAAAAATCCGAAAAACGGACATGCGATATGTAAAATTGCCATAGCAAGAGCCTCCTAAAATGGGAAAAATACACAAACCTGTTTAAATACCGTAGTAATTTAAACGGATAATAAATGACAACCAACTACCCTAATTTCCATAACTAGAAACGAGATTAGAAATAAGGGTGTCATTTATAAACCCAAATGTTCTTCTACCAAAAGTAAGTCCAAACGCAATATTCCTCAAGCTCTCACCCCAGCACTATGCCAACTTAGAACCGACGCAGCTAGAACCTGAGTTACACATCGACACCAAGCAAGTGTTAGGCCAAAAAGCCTAGTGAGTTGAACAAGAAATAGCATAATAGAGCATATATGATTCTTATCAGCAGTTAACCAATTTTCAACAGGTATGGAGTCAACGGGGGAGACCCATAGCACCAATCAATTCCACCCAAAGAGACAATGTACCTTAATACCAACTACTAAGAGTGACATCTAAAGGCCCGACACATCCTAGGACTACAACCATGGCATTACCCCGAATGGCGAAGGTCCACACGGTGGCACCCAGGACTACATCCTCCTAGTGTCTACTGACTTGCTTCGTCCAACATAAATTATGTAGGAGGTTTTGAGGTGTATTTCAACCAAATATAATTCAATACCAACCTTGGGTACAATATTACCATCCTAACCATATAAGCCCAACATAGGACCCAAATATCCGCATAAACATTTTGTAGATACAACATCACCAAGAGAATATTCCAAATGGAAGCTATCATAATATACCCAAACATGTATTCGTTAATCATGTCAAAATACTCATTGTGGGTATACATAATGAAGACCCCAAATACTTACACAAAATAGAGTAAATCATGGGATGATACTTATAAAACATATTTATCACATAGTCTCATGAAAACACCATCAAATACGTGAACCCGTAAAGATGAACATTTTGAGAAAATATGTGATAATGAAAACAAATAAGCAATTATGATGTGCATCCAGTTTTAACAAAAGTTTAGTAAACTCACCTTGCTAGATTTAGACTAAATCTAGATTTTACCCACTTAGAGATTTCCTTGAAGAAACTTGATTCTACAAACCAAATCTTCCAAAACCTAGATCCACAAGGTTCCAATCATAAATATACATGATCAACCACAAAAAATCGTTTCCCAACCTTATACATGAATACCTCAACTGATATCGAAACTCTAACTTCCATAAATGAAGAGAATAGAAGAGTAACTTAACCCAAGCTTAAATCCACTAACCAAAACACCTCTAGTTCACCAAAATGGTTACAAACCTCCAATCTACAAAAGGGAGAACAAAGGGTGGATGAAACCCTAGAAAACTTTGGTGAAGAAGATGAATATGGATAGATGAGGAGCTTACCACCACAAAATACTCTAGTATAATCCAATAGACTTCCAATCTCTTGCTATATCCTTGAATATCTCTCAAAAACAAAACCGTGGCAACTTGAATCACTGAAATCGGAGTTGGGATGAAAGAGATATGAAGAAATGAAGTTTTGGGTGAAAATGAGGCTGAAATCAGGTTTTAACCCGCTGCTTCTGATGCTGCGCACGACCCGTGCGCCATTTGTGAAGGAAAACGCATGACCCATGCGCCCTATAAACCGAGAGAAATATTCCCAAACACTGTTTTGGTCATAACTTCTTCGTTATAACTCCTTTTTCGCTCCGGAAAGAACTGTTGGACTCGTAATTGAATCCTTCATCCATTTAGACTATAAAATCTAGGATTTAAGTCCAAAATCCAATATACTATTTTTCCCTTAAATTACCGATTTCTGTATTAGCTTGAAATGATAGCTTTTCGAAATTGGGGTGTTACAATCCTCCCAACCTTAAAATAGATTTCGTCCTCGAAATCTGGCACCACCAAGCACCCAACATCGCACTTGGAAAGATCGATTGCTTTTCTATCCAAAAGGGTTTCCTTCCTGAAATCTCACCTTCTATACGCAGCCGATTACATTCCGGTTGAGGTTGTCGATGTGTTTCTTATAACATGTCGTTACAACTCCACCTCAACGTTCGATATATATCACCAATGTCGGGATGAAGATTGAGTCCTTGTTTAATCACTTTCTTAATCATTAAATCTCGGTTGTCTCCTAACCTTATGTTGCTCATATTACCTCAAGAGTAACTTACGACCTTAATCAGTCATTTCCACCAAGAATACTCCAAAGCAAACAATTTCCTTAGATACCTCTAAATACGACGCATCAAGGTCTCTTCAATAATTGATTTGTACTTAAGGTCTATCTCAACATTCTCACCAAATGTCTCCAATAAACATTACCACCAAAGATTTATTGTCCTTTGACGAAATTTCCTAACGACTAGTTTGGTCTGCACTATCGCAACCACTAAATTCGTTCCTCAAAGTTGTTAAGTCTGATTTTATAGTAATCACTGTATTTATAGGCTTGGTATTTTACAGTGTTTTGAGTCGTATACTGTGTTGTATTGACCAAGGGTATTTAAGTCCCTTTAGGCTTCGTGTCTTGTTGTAACACTTCACGCATATTCAATACAAGAACTCATCTTGCGCTTTACTCTCTCTCTCTCTCTCTACTTTCTCTCTCTAGGATTTAGAGATCTTTGCTTTATCAATTGGTATCAGAGCCAATCTAGATCTTGATAGAATTGAGAGAATTGATTTTCGTATCTGAATTTGTGCATTAATTCGAAAATTTGATTGATTTTCTTGAATTTTTTCAAGAAAATCTCGTTTTTGAATTTTTCATCAAATTCGGACTGTTTTGTGATCGATTTTTGTTGAAATTTGGTTTGTTGAATTCGTTTTTACTTGTAGAATACTTTTGTTTCACATCAAATTTCAAGAAAATCAAGTTTTATTGATCGATTTTGGATTTTATTGAGATTCTGGAAAATTCTTTTTTACGTACTGTGCTATTGTCGAGTTCTTGATTTTGTATTTTTTAATCAAAAAGTTTGATTGAAAAGTATTAGAAAGTTGTTTTCGAACGTGTATGTATAAGAAAATTTCGTCTAATTCTGTTTTGAAATCGATTTTTTGGAAGATTTCTTGGTTTTCTATCGGTTTGCACCAAATTTGAACTTTGCGCCAGTTCATCGTGGTTTGCGCCAGTTCATCATTTGGTTTGCGCGAGTTCTTCAATTTTTCCTTAGATCATCCTAATTGTGTCTCAGTTTGTTTCAGGTTCTCATCAAGTACATATCTTAGACTCACACAAATTCAGCTTTACGCCACCTCTGTATTACGCAAGTTTCAGCTTTGCGCCATCAAAGACTCACGCAAACTTAAGTTTGCGCCATTAATGCTTCACCCAAACCTAGTTTGCGTTATTTCCTTCAGTTCACGCGAAGTTCAGTTCGCGTCACTTGTGTATTACGCAAAGTTAGATTCACGTCTTTAGTTGCTCACACAAAGCAAAGTTTTCATCTTACTCGGCTCACGCAAACCTCGTTTGCGTCATTCACCGTTCACGCAAATCTCGTTTGCGTCTCATACTGCTCACACAAATCAACGTTTGCGCCTTTGGTTACTTACGCAAAGCTCCGTTTGCACTCTGTATCTCACGCAAACCTCAAGTTTGTGCCAGCTCAATCAACACTTAGAATTTTTTTGGATTTCTGCCATGGATTATGCCAAGTTAGCCTTTCAAGCTTAGTTCTACAAGAATGACCTCATGATGTCATTAGGTACAGACACTCGTCCTCCAATACTGATAGATGAAAACGAATTCACTCAGTGGCAAGATTGGTTCCTCAACTTCATTGAACGTCAAACTAATGGAGCAAACATGATGAAGTCTCTAACTGAAGGACCTTTCATAAAGCCTAGCAAAGAAATTCCCGCAACACCTGACGAAGTTTTACTAATAAAAGCTGATCGAGAATTAAGTGCTAATCTGATGCTAGCTTTGCCAAACTCTGTCTATAACCGTGTTGATCATTACAAAAATTATCCAAATCAGATGTGGGAACAGTTAGAAAAGATCATGATTGGATCTTCAGTTGCGACTCAACTTCGACATACACGCTTCATGAACAACTATGAGGAGTTCAAGGACAAATAAAGTAAGTCTCAAAAGAGTGTTTTCAAGAAATTCTGTACAGTGCTGAATGATATGCGAAAGATAAATGTGAACAAGACAGAGCTTGAGACGAATCTGAAATACCTCAATGCTCTTCAGCCTGAATGGAACAAATATTGTCACAGATTGAGGAACGATGTTCGGATCTCCACAATGCAGAATCAGGAACTATATGAGATCTTGATGACTGATGAGAGCATTTTACTAGAGAAGAAGGCTAAGCTTGAAAAGAAAAACAAAAAGTCAGTGGACCCAGTTGCTCTCCTCACGAAACAACTGACAGAACAAGCATTGTCTAATAATGCTTACGACGGGTCAATTGATGATGATGGCGAGGAACTGCAGAAAGCTATGATCCTTCTTTCTCAACATTATCAAAAGAAGTTCCAACCTCGGTCGGGTTCCAACAATCTTCGCTTCACTTCTGGTTCTAAGACTGTACAAATGCCCGAGGCTAAGAAACCTGTTGCCTGCTACAACTGTGGAAAGTCAGGTCACATCTCTAAGGAGTGTAGAGTGAAGAAGGTTCGGGAGTCAACTTACTATCGAAAGAAATTGGAACTGGCCGAGAAAAGAGAGAACGGAACAACTTTTCTAGCAGAAGAAGAATTCTGGTTGGATCACTCCGATGATGAAGCTGCAAATGTAGAGATTGCTCAAATGTGCTTCATCGAAGATGATCAAAGTGATGATGATTCTGACAATGATGAAGATGAGGTAATTTCTAAATTTGATTTCACTTTCATTGCCTCACAAATGAATATCATCATATCTTCTTTACATGATCTTCGATTAAAGTTATTATCTGAAAATATCTTAAATTCAGAAAAGTCAGATTTGATTGACAAATTGAAGATTTCTTTGAAAGATGAAAAATCTATATTGAAAAATACAAAAGACATCTTTCAAAAGAAATTAGATGATTTGGAAAAATCAAATAAGACTTATCTTGAATCTTTTACTGCTATGACCACTTTAAAAGACAGTTTTTCGGAGAAAATAAATAAATAAGAAGAAAAGTTATATCGAAGAAACCAATTTGAGCAAACAATTTTTATGAATAAACCAAGGAGTGATTAAGCTTTAAAAGAAAAATGGGGACTTGGTTTTGAAAATCCACATTGTTTATACAATGCGATCGAAAAATCCCCGACTTTATATAAATACGATTATCTAACTCTTGCTCAATATGCTCCTCAATTTAAAATTGATTGGATGAACGAAAAGCAAGTGTTAGAAATTGAAAATGAGAAAAGAATGAAAAACACGCACAAGGAAATTCCTTTCGTTTACACATATGAAAATGCAAAATATTTTCCTGATAAATCAAGGAAAGGCAGAAAAGGTTTTAATGATATATCTCTCGTCAAGTCTTCAGTATCTGATGATTTTGTTGATATTTTTGCCAATAAATCTGATAAGTAAATATTTCTCCAATCATTTATGATTCTAAGAAATATACTCCTCCTTTAATTTTAGAAGGCAAAGTCATTGATCTTGAAGATAAGATGGCAGATCAAAATATTTTAAAAGAAATTGAATCTGATATTATTCTTTCTTTAATGACATCTAGTCTTGAAAAAAATTTATTTTCTCAAAAACAAGATTTTTATTTCTAGCATTTCTTCTGATTGTCAAGTAAACAAAAAGGAAGTTTCTAAATCTGATATCTTTTCTCAAAATAATTCTGACTCTGAGGTAAGTTCAGATTTATTGTCTGATCAGATTGGTTGCTTAGGTAAAATTATTTCTTCTGATTTAAATATTAATTCGGAAATTCTTGATGAATCTTTTACGCTAAATGATCATTATTATAAACCAAAGCGTAAAAGAAGAAGGTCAAAAGAGTCAAAGAAACAAGATAAAGTTCTTTCTGACAGTTCTAATTCTTCTGATTCTAATCTTTCAGATAGGAAATTGAGCAAGTCAACCAAGCAGATTTGGAGAGCGAAGCGGATATCGGATGAATTTCAGATTGATGGGGATAGATGTGTAGACAAACTTTATAAAAGTGATTCATTTGCTACTTGTAATAAAATTTCAAAATACTCTATAAAGCAAATGATTAGAATTTCCAAACATGTCTCATATTCTTCCTCTGATTCTATTCAGATGATACTGTTTTGTCTTTTTCGGATGTTTGTGCTTATCATTCTGATAATATTTCTTGTGCTTCTCGTGTCAAATTTCACAATTATTTCCCCATAAGAACTGCAACTAACAAACACGGGCCCAAATTCAAGTGGGTACCAAAATCTCAAATTGCTTCTAAGTTGCAGGCACCTCATGTCAAGGGGGAGTAAGAGAAATTTTGGCTTCTAAGTACTTCAGTTTAGAACCCGTACTTCAATGGACTTCGACTTCTAAACATATCAGTTTAGAACTCGTTCTTCAATGCTTTTAAGCTTCTGACTAATGAGAAACTGTGAGTGCATCTACTCTATTCCGCTGCATTATTCTCTGTTAATGATGTTATTCCTGTTTTCTCAAAGTTTTTCAAGAATCTGAGCTAGTTCAACTAACTTTTGAATTTGTAGAACCCAAAATTTTCAAAACAGAGACAATATTTTTATATATACATTGTATGAAAGATAATATTATTGAATTATATTTTGTTTCAACTGAATATAGACTTGTTGATCAAATGTTTCTATTTTCAAATATCGGCATGTTGATTTTAAACGTTTAAACCTTTCCAAATTTTATTCTATAAAGTAAGAGTTTTACAATTTTTTTCTTTCTTTTGAATAAAATGTGTGTCAAGGATAAATTTTCAAGTTGTTTTGTTTATATCGAAGTTTTATATGTTCATCTTTCAAGTCTAACAAAAATCGAAAAGTCAACAACATGTTTGTAGCTTTTGATAATGCTTTTAAAGTGTGTGATTAAGAATATTTATAGTTTAAAATGCTTAGAAGACCTAAAAAGTTGGAATTTTGGATCGTAATGAAAATATGGGCTAAGCCCTTAGACGTAAAACCTTGTGATTGAGATGATTATTAAATTCTTATAAATCAGATATCTCTAAGTTTAAAAGTTTGTACCTGTGACCTTTCTGGTTTGGGAAAGTAAGTTCCGTGGGATGCTTGTCATCTAGTCCCCTAAGGTCAATTGGTCTGGGAGTGATCGAACCCAAATCCTTCTATAGAGTCAGATCGAAAGTCATGTTCTACTGGTATGAATGGGTTTAGGATATGTCGATGTAGCCTTTCTGATCTAGAAGAGTAAGTTCCTAGGGGTGCTTGACACCTAGTCCCCTAAGGCCACCTGGTCTGGGAGCGGCTGACCCATATTCTACAATAGGGTCAGATAGGAAGTTACATTTACGGCATGTTCTTTACTTACCAAACTTGTTGATTAAAAAGATGCCAAAGTGCAAGCTTAAAAGATGCCAAAGAGCACACTCATGTCAAGATGCCAATGTGCACAATGCTAAAAGATGCCAATGAGCACACATCTCATGAAACTTGGTGATATTTCTGAGTTGCGATAAACCTGTAAATTTGTGAAAGTCTTAATTTCTGATGGCTTAGTGTGATTATGTAAGACCCGGTTTTAAAATAAAACGTATATTTATTCTTACCCGAATTTGAACCGTAATTTAAAATGGCAACCAAAAATAGTTAAAGGGTTTAATCCATCAATTAGTTAAACTATTATTATTATATATATAACATAAAAGAAAACGTAAATATGTATTATATATAACAAAAAAATAACTAAATAAAAAATATATATATATATAGATATCATGTCTTTCTAAATGATAAGAGTAAATTACTATTCATCGTCCCTATGCTTTTCTTTCACCGACTTCAACTTCATCATATCATCTCTCTCTAGACTTTCCTTCTCTCTAAAATATCTCTTAATCCGTCGAAGCAATCGGAGAAACAATTACATATTCGTAATCTACGCGATGAACCCTTCTTAGAGGTATAAATTTCTTTTTATGTTATTTAAGTTGGTAAGTTAGGCTAGTTGAAGTTGTTGGTAGATTATGATTATATAATACAAAAGTTATAATCATGTATATGTTTAGGAACGTTTGTTTTTGTCAAAATTACAAACGGGTAAAGTTTAGAATTAAAATGGTGATATTTATATCTAGATGTTTAACCGCATACCAAGTGATTGGTTTAATGTCTAAGTGAACAAAATGTCAAAATCCGTGATTAAGCTTATAGTATAACCATTGTGTTTTAGGTTATGCGACTGATAATAATTGGTGGTTTAAATAGGCAATCGAACGAGTTAAAGTTCGTAGTCGGTCTCGATTAATCACGTGTTACATCTCAATCCGATCAAGGTATGGATTTCATTTCTTTTGAATCGTGGGCAACTATTTGTTGTAGTTGACCCTTCCGAAAGGTGGTTCACCACCTTGTGATTGATCAACTGAATGTGATCAACAAATGCGAAATTGTACACACACTTACACATTGATTTTGGTTTATTGAATCAATTGTTTGAACATTTTGATGTTTTATTAAAATGTGTCTCGTATGAGATTGTTTATGAAAAATGTGAATTATATAGATTATAATTTCAGTGATCGCCATTTGGGTAAGTGGTACATGTTTAGTTTTTTTGATTTTAGAAGAACCCAATAAATGGGCACATTATTTGGGATGCCTTCTATGGCGGCTTTGTTGTCATAGCGTCCTGCAGATGACGGTCCACCAGAGTTAAGCCTATGTCGCTTACGTAAACCCACTCTGGGAGGATTTGGCTGACTTTGTTGGCTCCAGGGCGGATGAATCGATTCTAGAAATTTACCCACAGAATATGTGATCGTGGTTAAATTCACGGGGGATCCGTTGTGTGTGCCCGCATGCCGACCCAGTTCGTGTGGTTTGGTCACCCCACGAACACAACGACTGGAATTGACAGACTTTATTTATATTACATTTTGATGTTAAAGTGTGAACTATTCTTGAGATTATTGCTTTTGATTATATTACCGAACGTTTCTTTTGATTTAAATGAACTATGAACTTCAGTATCAAGAACTTTCTTCGAATTGAATTTTTAAGTCTTCCGCTTCGTTATCGATGTTTTCATTGTTATTTACGAACTTATATTATAATCCATTCACTGAGCCCTGTGCTCAGCCGTGTTTTTGTTTTCTGACACGGCAGGTACGAAGTGACGTTTACAGGGACGGGACTTGAGATCGAGCGTGATATTTTGGAGTTCTTAGAATCACTTTATTCTATAATATTCTAAGTATATAAAGACTTTTGAGGTATGATAGTTTGGATTGTAATATATGTTTAGAGTTTATTAATAGCTCTGAAATTAGATATGTATTTATGTTAAGTCTCGTATGTGACATCACCCGTTCCGGACCACGGGGACGGGGGATGTTACAAATTATTTGCAAAGTTTTCTATTATATTTTTAGAATTGCATTTTCTTGAAGCTACTCAAAGTTCGCATGCGAGCACACTGAATAGATTGATGAAAGTTTTTGAAACTGAACATGTCTTAACTTGATATGCAATAAACTTGTTTCTGTATCCAAACACACATTTGATTTCATCTGATGGATTTTATTGCGATATTTTACTAAGTAGAATTTTATTTGTTTCTGTTTAAATTTTTATATATTTAGTCGTTTCAAAATAGATATTAAGTATATTTTTCTTTCAACATTGATGTTTCAATTCTTGTGTTCTCATATCTTTATAAATGGGTTTGTGCATTATTCAAGGGGGAGTGAAAAAGGAGATTTTTCTGAAAAGATCATATCTGTTTTTGAGGGGGAGTATCTGATTTTCTATATGAATGCTAACTTGAATTGTCAAATCTAGTGCATTTGTGTAGGGGGAGTCAAAGGGCCTAAAAAGGTAAAATTTTCTAAGCTCAAGTTAGATTTACGCCAACAGTTGGCCGCGTAAACCTCACTTTGCGCCACCTTCGGCTAGCACAAACCTCCCTTTGCGCCACCAATGTGTCGCGCAAACCTTCCCTGTTTTTCCTTTAATCTGATTTTGCAGATCTTAAGCTGTCTCGTCTCCAACATTTGCATGACCAAGTTGATCAAGATCATCAAGGTCATGAGGGGGAGAAGTTAAAGAGACCAAGATCTCAAACGTTTATCTGCTGATCAAGATTCGCTCAAAATTCTATTCTTTCAGCTTACTACTTCTTTTGTTGTTCTTGCCCCGACAACCACAGTTCAATCAAGGTTATTTAAAAGAGGTGTGTCGTAAAGAGCACAAGCTGATGAACCAATTGTTCCTTCAAGATAATTACAAACTGGTCCAGTCTTGTCAAGACAACAAAGTTATCTCAAACTGAAAGATGCTGAGAAAAAAAATTTAAAAAGTCAGAAAGCTTTGCAAAGTCGCTTAGATGGTCCGTGCTGATTTAGAGGATTGATTTTGAAGACTACAGCGCCAATGATTACTAAGGGGGAGATTGTTAAGTCTGATTTTATAGTAATCATTGTATTTATAGGCTTGGTCTTTTACAGTGTTTTGAGTCGTATACTGTGTTGTATTGACCAAGGGTATTTAAGTCCCTTTAGGCTTTGTGTCTTGTTGTAACATTTCACGCATATTCAATACAAGAACTCATCTTGCGCTTTACTCTCTCTCTCTCTCTCTATACTTTCTTTCTCTAGGATTTAGAGATCTTTGGTTTATCAAAAGCTGACCCAGACACAATGTCTGCAAGGGCTCCCACACTTCCATAGACCCAAGCATTGTGTTTCCACCAGAAACATACTATTACGCTCTACAGATAGTCGATTATCCCAAATCCCATGGTTACACAACTCCAATATTGCTTTCAATCATGGCTCGATGAATCAACGAAAGCTTTGACGATTACCGAAACACCAATAATTGATTCTTAATTAACAACATCTAATATCCTTAAGGTTACCGCTTGTCCCGCAGACATACCCGATCTAACGGAAGTACACTGAAGCACACCAATAGTTATTGTCCTCAAAATCGAGTGACGACACCTAACCTCGGAATGGCCATTCTACCAACATGGGTATACTACCAAATATTTCATTCCCGATTAACAATGTCGATTCAAAGTTGACACCTACTCTTGGAAATGATCACCCAAATCAAACATCCTTACTAGCCCACATAACATCATCAATATTCACATATACCCGTTAAGGTGATACACCATAGATACATAGCATGTCGTCGTACCATAAATCCACAAATTCAAAACCAACCATACCCAATCAACCTTACACGGTTTTAACCCGCAGGTTTAACGAAGCATAAAGATCATTACTTAACTAACTGGGAAAAAGCACATGTCTAACGCCTCAAACTCCGAGGACTCTTTTAATCCTTAATCTCGACTTCTAACATGAGGGGGCTTACACCTATAGCCCAATGAATTCAAGGTTTTTCACACTACTATGCCAATTTGAAGTTTATAAAACTCTCAAATACATAAGTTTTATAACAATTAAACGTGCGGTAAAAGTACACTATCGTGCATTCATTGATCACCAATCACGCGTATAAAACCATTTTCAAAACTCATTTGATCAGTACTTACGTTAATAAAATGGTAACGAAAGATGCGTAACAAAATTTTCAAACGGACTACCAGGGTCCTAGTATGCATCAATTTATGCTATGCATATGAAAATAACTTTCCGTCCCATAACATGTGAAATAAAAGTTTGTAGAACTCCCAAAAGAGGATTTCACAACTTCAACTTTAAAATCTTTTACTTTAACACAAAACGTCGGAAGATAAAATTTCCAACAAGACCTATATACGTACGATCATTTCCCAAATGTGGCAACACAATAGGAACGTAAATATTTTTTTTTCAGATTTGGGCCGCACCGATAAAACGTACTTACCCAAAACTGTAACTACAACGACATGCAAACCAGAAATTCATTTCATGCATTGCGGAAAACTCCTATCAGTAAAATGAATAACTGAAATATGTTCTGGCAAAAGTTCTATCCGAAATAACATAAATCTTTCATACGATTACTCACACCAACAATATAATTTATGTAATGAATGAGAAATAGTTTTACGTACTAAAAACAGTGTATAACAAGGCGTTCGTACAAAACTACAGAAGGGAAATTCACAAAATCGAACCCCAAAATTTCTGCAATTAACCATGAAATGTCATGAAATAAAATTTCCCATCGTGACTCGCATACATCGGTTTATTCCCCAAAATTTAGTAAAGACATATGTATACAATTTGAGCAATTGTAAGAGTAATTTAGTTTAATTCCAAATTATATAAATAAAAAGTTTGCAAAACCCAAGACAACATGCTCATAATATTGAACTCTTAAAGTTTTCTCTATTTTAGTCACAATGCGACACGAAATAAGATTTCACAACAAAACTTCCATGCGACCGTTTATTTCGCAAAGCTAGTAGATTGATATGCGTATGCACCCAGTTAAAACATGAAATAATTTATGCCATTTTCGAGTTCAAAGCCAAATATAAACATGCTCTCATCGTTCTAAAACATTGGCTGAAATACCATGACGAAAACTTCCAATAAAATATGCATACATGATATGTGCAACTGAACTGCTCCCACTAAACTCAAAGGGCAAACAATACCACTGGGCGCCAATAAAATTTCCACCACTGTTTTTAAACCGGACAAATTTCCTCAAGACTCCATTTAGTTAAAATCGACCCAACGACCCAACAGTTTACATAAATACCCAATGAAAGCTAGTAGAGACATCGAAATACGTTTGACCAACAATTATGCAAACACCACGACCCAAAAGGTAATTAACCCAAAACTTCTCATTAGTTGAAACGAAGTGTTTTCCAAATGAACTCTTTCTCTTCATGTTTCCAAAACGACTCATAGTTCAATGACATGCATTTTCCAATGGTTTATAAAATTGTATGCACCAAATGGACAATTATATAAATGACCTCCATTTATGTATTACATCGTCAAAGAAATATATCAAAATGATTTATTTAACAAAATGCCCAAAATCACAAAGATGTGTGTTACATAAACAATTTAATGTAAATCACAAGCACCTTAAAATAAACATTTTGGCATGTGCACCGTTTTCACAAATCAACTTGAACTCACGCTTCTGGTTTTCTCTAGTTAAACTATCGTCATCCAGATGCTCAACATCTTAAGGCAATGATCAAGGACTTCATAGGTTCACCTCACCATTTCTCCTCGAATACATCGATTCAAAAAGTCTATGGTTCTAATCCGACTTGAAACTGTCCACATAATGCAATCACCATACTTACAGTCACTCCAAGTAACGAATAATTAAATCATTAAAATTTTCTAATAGTTACCCATTCAGAAACTTTCTTACCACCACAACGGTCGACATACCAAGGCAGTTCACGCAAGCACGAAAATGAATAAGGAGGAGATTAACAGAATTGAACACGAAGGAAACGTACTATTGCGTCTACCAAATATCACAGTAACGACACTTCAACCACCATCACGTATAAATATCCTCATAATAACATTAGCTAGGTGAGATTATGAACATATAATACATAAAGGTTCTCGTTGCCATCGCTACAACGCTTGATAACCATAGTTTTCGTCGACTCTATGACTAACTCATCTTAGAGTTTCTACCCATCTCACAATCATTGCCTAACATACTCAGTCTAAGTCTAGACATCTTACATTCATGCCTAGATCACTTAAACTAGAGCTCTGATTCCAACTTGTAACACCCTAAAAATAGGGATAACAAAAATCCGAAAAACGGACATGCGGTATGTAAAATTGCCATAGCAAGAGCCTCCCAAAATGGGAAAAATACACAAACCTGTTTAAATACCGTAGTAATTTAAACGGATAATAAAGGACAACCAAATAACCTAATTTCTATAACTAGAAACGAGATTACAAATAAGGGTGTCATTTATAAACCCAAATGTTCTTCTACCAAAAGTAAGTCCAAACGCAATATTCCTCAAGCTCTCACCCCAACACTATGCCAACTTAGAACCGGCGCCACTAGAACCTGAGATACACATCGACACCAAGCAAGTGCTAGGCCAAAAAGCCTAGTGAGTTGAACAAGAAATAGCATAATAGAGCATATATGATTCTTATCAGCAGTTAACCAATTTTCAAGATGTATGGAGTCAACGGGGGAGACCCATTGCACCAATCAATTCCACCCAAAGAACAATCATATCGGGATTTTGAAAAGAAAGCGATATAGGATTTAAGGACATGAATAAGGGAAGAGAGGAATAGCATGCTTTGACGAGATAAACCTTAAAGCTTTGATGAAAGGAGGGCTGGAGGAGTAGAAAGGATTCTATAAATGGTAGGGGATTTGAAGGAGGTTGAGAGAGTGTGCTTATAAGAGATAAACCTGTTCCTATTCTAAATTTTATTATGAAGTTGAATATGAATTTGAAATGGTGTATTTTGGGTTAAAAGTACATGATGATAAATTATGCATTATATACTGAAAAACCCAGAATTCAAGTTCTAATTATACAAACTAATCAACACAAACAATTTGTAAATCATATGTCATTAATTCAATCACAAATTACAATCAATCTCACTTTCTCTCACTACAAAACTCTCTCTCTCTCTAGAATGATATTCTAATCAGTTCTTCTCTAATCTACTATGTGTAGTTACTACTCTTTTACTTGTTGTTGTTACACAAAGATTAGAAGGCAAGGACTATTTATACTAATCAAACAAATACAAGAAACAAAACAATAGACATTGACTTTAACTTTTATTATAAGGGACTTTCACTTTGATGCTTGAGAGTTGACTTTGAGGTTTGACTTGCTTTACTTTCATCTTCAATCTTTATGATCTTGAATCCAACAAATATGTGCTCTAACATTCTCCCCCTTTGGATCAAGATCATCTCTAAAAAGATATTGCAATTCAATCTTCTCTGTTAAGCTCAATTTGAATTTCTCCCTTTGATGTAAAAAGATCTTCTCAAGCAATCAGCATTCTCCCCCTATTAATATGAATTTTTTTTTTTGACATTCTACCCTTTCTTTGATAAACACAGTATCTTCAAAAACCTTCAACCATCTCCCTAAAAATATGATCTTCAAGAATAATAACATTCTCTCTCAAGGTTATAAACAAACCTCTTTCAGACATAGCTCTGATTGCTTCAACAAATTATCTCCAAATAAAATTTCAGTAAACTTTGAACTTTTTTCTTTTCAGCTTAAGCTTTCATTTATCAAACGAATAACTCTTGAACACTTTGAAAATATTTCTTGAACTTCTCCCCTAACTTTAACATTTCTAAATCATGTCTCCCCCTTTTTGATGAATGAAGCATGAAATCATCAAAACAATGACCAATAAATGTCTTTAATCTGATCTGACCAATGATCTTTCATACTGAGCCTCTGATGATTTATCGATCCAAAAGGATATTCATCCGAATCTTTACAAATTCAGACAAATTATGAGTGAAACACCTGAATCAACAAATGAATCAGTTAAGATACCTGTCAGTAACACAAAGTTACTGTGTGTAACGGATACACATTGAAAGGAGATTTTATGATGTTCACTCCCCCAGGGCTTCCATTCAATCATCGAAACACCACAAAGGAAATTTCTATGAACGTTATGACAAGAAAAACAAATTTCCTTGTGTGTTCATGCAAGTGTTTTGAAAGAATTAAGCACATGATGATTTCTTTTATAAGGCTCAAAATTGTGTAAACCATTGAGACAACAATAGTAAAACACAAACTCTATTGTGCATGATCGAAGTGCGAAGGTGGGGCAGACTTCCTTCTTTTTCAATATCCAGATTTTCGAAATGAAAACCAGATAGATAATGTGTTGCGTCTCCTTGAACAATGAAACATCTTCTTGTTAAGAAGAAAATGAGTTGTTGGTGGGGTTATTGTCAAGAGTTGGCATGGGCTAGTTATCTGTTTCAATAATGTTCACGAACAATTGTGAAACACTATTAATGTGGCTGCCCGACTCAGAAAGTAGTTGGTGCAGAGTTTGATATTTTTTTACTCTGATCGCTCACCTTCTTTCTTTTAATCATAGAGCTCAC
Source organism: Arctium minus (assembly GCA_954870635.1). Taxonomy (NCBI): domain Eukaryota; kingdom Viridiplantae; phylum Streptophyta; class Magnoliopsida; order Asterales; family Asteraceae; genus Arctium; species Arctium minus. The sequence goes on along the minus strand of OX941080.1, from coordinate 110,997,415 downwards.
ATCTAAGCAAACTCTCATTTTTATTTTACCTCATCGCTCAACCCACACTCAGTATATGACTCCTCACATAATCGATCACTCAAGGATTAACTTCTTGGGTAGGAAACACTGGATAACGTGAATCCATAGAAGTTTCAATTAATTCCTCACAAAATGAACCCATGTATTTCCTATTAAAGCATAATGTTGCTCAAACATGGTTTAACTTTATCAGTTAAAGCATAAAGATACAAGTCAGATGTTGGAATGCTCAGAGATAGAATCATGAAGATTTGATTGAAGTATTTTCAAACAAGTATATTAAATAAATGAAATGAATACAAGAAACTTGTTTGAAAATCTGACATTATATGAAATGATCAAATAGGAATGATATAGCAACTAAAGCTTTTGTCAGCAAAAACTGGATAATGTCTATACGATTCAAAATATAGACGTTCTTGAAAGAACGTTATGAAATGAAATCATGCTCAAAACATTGAAGTTCAACCGAGGTGTCTTACCATCGAAAATTTGGAACAATATAGAGACATGGTAAGAACATATCCAACAAAAATTAAACTGGTGTGTGAATACTTGAAAGTATATGGAAAAGATAATAAACAAGTATTAATCTTTAGAAACACACGGTTTGTAATCATTTGAGAACAAGTAAATGAAAACATTTAAAATCACACTTCCAAATCATGAAATCTATTTAAGAATCGGGAAGTGGTTTGAACATTTTAAGAACATGTTTTCTATGATTGAAAGTTGTCCTTCTTTCAACCATATATGAGATTAAGATAAGAAATAAACCTTCCTGTTCAGTCTTAAATCTCATTAAGTCAAGCTTAAAGTCATAATGATATGATCTTGTAAGCATCCTCTCAATCTGTATCATTCAAAAAGTCCGTCAAAGCAACTTTATTCACAACATTTATTGAAAAATAAAATGACATAAAGCAGTAAAACATTATGTACTCCCGAGTTCTGATCTGAAATAATCAGAAGTCATAATTCATACACCCCCTGAAATTATGCATCTATAATTTATCAGTGAAAAAGCACATGATTGAGATCTACAACTCCCCCTGAAGTGTAGTTCATCATATCTTCTGAATGCGTATTTCCAGAAAAATTATGTACTCCCCCTTGAAGGTTGATCTTCTCATTGAATTCTCAGAGTACAATCCTCATTTCAGCCCGGGAGTATCTTCTCTTTTGATCATTGAAGAGCGAGTCCTAAAATGTTATGTTTAAAAGTCAAACTCCGTTGAAGTACGGGTCCTGAACTGTAGTATTCAAAATCCTTGGTTCTCTTACTCCCCCTTAACTATAGGTGCCTGCAATACATAATCATCCTTTGGCTTTGGTACCCACTGGTATTTGGGTGTGCATATTTGTTAGTTGCAGTTCTATTGGGAGTAATTGAGTAAGAACCATACCAGTAATGATCACTATCTCTATGAACATAATCATATGTATGATAGTAAGAACAATACCTTTTCCTAGACAACCTGATCAACTGATCTCTTGAGTAAGCAAGATCAGGTTTACCGTTCTGCACTTTGTTTTTCTTTGCCTTTGATGCATGTATAAATGATTTATTTTCTTTCTTCTCAACCTTGTTTTCATCATCAACTGGTTTTACCTTCCAAACCAGCTTTTCTTCTTTATATCTCCTTTTTCTCCTTCTTCTGAAAAGTATTTGAACCATCTATTTTCCAATCATAGAAAATGTTAGTTGTACGAATCTGATCAAATGAATTAACTGACCTTTTTGAAGAAACAATTTTCTGATGTGAAATTGAGGTTGGCTTGTTAGAACCAACTGAACTATTTCTAGGTGTATTATTTGTGACTCTGTTGTCGTGTGTTCAGTCACCACCACCTTGGAAACAATTTTTTCAAGCTCTTTTATCGTTGAAGATAAACGTTCTTTGTCTTTGACAAGCAGGTCAATCTCTTTCTTGAATTCAAACTTCGCTTTTTGATCTTTCAGGACACATTCAGACAGTTCAGATAACTTCTCAGTAAGCTTCTTGATTTCAATCTCAAACATTTTTATTTCTTCTTCAAATCCATTCTCAGCATTCTCCTTGGCAAACTTTTCCCTTTCCAAAATAATGACTTTCTCAAAATCTGAAATTTGTTGAGAAAGATTATTTGAGCTCTATACCTTTCTTCTCTTCAAAACTTTTCTTGAGAACTCAGAAAATTTCTTTTCAAAATATTTCTTTTCTTTCTCACCATAACTTTCTCTAGATCAGAAATCTTCTTATAAAGATCAGCGTATGCACTCTCCAAATCCTTAACTTTCTTCTTTTTCTTCTCAACAAAATCTTGCTTCTGGATTTTGGCAATTTGAACTTCCAGATCAAAAATCTTTCCTTTTAGTTCAATATTTTCACTTTCAATATGAGAAATTTTCTTTTTCAGTTTCCAATTCTCTTCCTTTTAATATCACCTTTGTCCCTAACATCAACCATTTAATACAATCCCACAACTCTTTTCCTGTAGCATTTTGAGTATTTATTTGACCCGAAATTTCACGAGAAATACTTTGCTGCATAAAATTTCGAGCTATTCTATCAGCTCTCTGTCTTTTCTCCTGTACCTCAGTACAATCTTTTATCGGAATTTGAGGTTTCATCTCTCCTTCAGTCAATGATAATCTGATATAGTAACCCAACTCATGCTTATCTATAAAGTAAAAAAAATGAACTTTCCACTTTTCGTATTCTCCTTTGTACAACATTGGTGCCTTCACAACAATTCAAATCGTGAGAGCTTCCCTTGATGACATCCTGTTACAAAAAGAACTTGAATTTGATCGTTAGTCCAAAATGAAATCAAAAAAACTTTCAAAAATATAGGAAACTTGAAATAGAAATTTAGAAATGAAGTTTCCAAGAATTCAACAAGTCTAGAATTCGCAAGCCATATTGATGCACAAGGAATTCGCAAAACAAAGAATCACACACAGAATTCGCAAGCAACAGACACACTTCAGAACATAGTCAGAATTCCAAGAATTCAACATGAAATGAGAAAAACTTTGAAAAATATAGAAAACTTGAAATAGAAATTTAGAAATGAAGTTTCCAAGAATTCAACAAGTCTAGAATTCGCAAGCTATATTGATGCACAAGGAATTCGCAAAACAAAGAATCACACACAGAATTCGCAAGCAACAGAAACACTTCAGAACATAGTCAGAATTCATAAGAATATAATTCATAAGCTAACAAAATTCGCAAGCACAAACTAATCAGAATTCGCAAGCAATAGAAATAGAACAAGAATTCGTAGATCCTTTAGAATTCGCAGACTACACTTCTGCAAAAACCAAAGAATTCGTAAAATAGCCAATTGCGAATCTAATATTTTTCGCAACACATATGAATGCGAATCCTGTGAAATTCGCAAGTAACTCTTCTGCGAAACCTATACTTGATCTGAGAAATTCTTTAAGAAGCCTGCGAAACTCAAACACTCTGCGAGTTCTTCATGTAACCCTGAGAGTTCTTCGTGAAATCTTGCGAGTTCTCTACATATCGAATGAAAATTCGATCTGATCTGCACAAAAACCTACCTATTCTTTGAATTTTGAATTCAAACTTTGACAATTCGATCACATGTACTTCTAGAACTCAAATCTATCAAAGAAATTCGATAAGAAACACTAAAAATTTACAAATTGATATAGAATAGTGCTTATTGAACTCGTGAAAGCAAAAATCATCAAATCATCAAATTCTCCAAAATTATAGTGCAATCCTTTTCAAACCTATACAATAATGATTCTAGACCATAATTCGAACACAATGAACCAATTACAACTCGAAATTACACATAAAATCACAAAATACAATCTATACTTCGATGAAACAGTGCGAACTCGTTTTTCTTTCGATTTCAAATTGGATCTGCTCTTATACCAATTGATAAACCCATAATTCAAGTTCTAATTATTCAAACCAATCAACACAAACAATTTGTAAATCATATGTCATTATTTCGATCACATATTACAATCAATCTCACTTTCTCTCACTACAAAACTATCTCTCTCTATAATGGTATTCCAATTAGTTCTTCTCTAATTTGCTTTGTGTAATTACTACTCTTTTACTTGTTGTTGTTACACAAAGATTACAAGGCAAGGATTATTTATACTAATCAAACAAATACAAAAACCAAAACAATAGACATTGACTTTGACTTTTATTACAAGAGACTTTGACTTTGATGCTTGAGAGTTGACTTTGGGCTTTGACTTGCTTTACTTTCATCTTCAATGTTTATGATCTTAAATACAACAAATATGTGCTCTAACATATACTTTGACCATTATGTTTATTGTGTTGTAATTAAGAGTTCTTTTTTTGAATTTTATGCATAAAATGGTAGTTCTTTGCGCTTTGTAGGTTGTAGCTAAGAGCTTTATTATCCCAAAATGTGTTATAATTTAGTGGATATAATGTTAGTTTAATTTCTTAGATTGTATTATTTTAATCATTAATTTTTTATGTTGCAGATGTGGCCAGATCATATTGAGACAAGGAGGTTTGGATGTGATTTATACCACTCTACGCCAATACCGATGACAATACCATCTTACTTTGTGTATTTGGATGACAAAGTGTGTACAAACCAATAAATTGATATTCTCTACAAATTAGTAGTTGAATTGATTGATATTGACAATTCAATACATGTTATGGGTTTTATATGACTATTTATGCCTAGCCCGAACGGTAATTTTTGTTATACACAAGCGGAAGACTTGGGCCGATTCCATGAGGTTTGTCAATTAGATATAGACCAGCTACGGACTTGGCATATTTCTATAACTGATGATATTTTGATAGGTCGGCCTTACACCCTTCTCACACGGACCGCAAGTATATGGTGTCGTATCAAGTAATACATACGAAAGTACGAGTATCAAACTGTAGGAACTTGGTATTAAGTACCACAAGACTATATTGACTATTAACTACACAAAATGAAAATTGAATTGTTTTGAAGGATTGCAAAATAACTGAAATTATACGACTAAAGAGGTCTTTGGGAAAATGAACAGTTAACTGTTGATAAGAAAGTTAGGGGTTGGATTCATATAAAATTTTTGCTGAAAACAAGTAATGGTTTGAACAGGATGATTCAAGGGTTCAATAACTAATTTTAAGGTGATTGCTACACTTTCTCAAGTTGTAACAATGCTAGTAATTAACAATGAAAATTCTTCTTTCGAACTCAAAATTCAAATTAATATACTTATGAGAGAAAAACTAACAGACCTTTGGTGAAATTGGTATATCTCTATCCAATTTGCACCATAGGCATATGATAAACACATCTAATCGTCCTACACTTGTCTCAAAGTGTAAGATAATAAAGAAATATTTAGATAGCTGGTCAGACTAAATGAATTAGATTCAAAACTAATCATATGCTTCATTGACCAAAAATTCATCAAAGTTACAAACCAAATCATATGTTTAAAGTAACATCACCGAAAAACTCGTCCAACCCCCAACATGAGAAGTTTAGCTCATTATGGGGTTAACAAACATGAAAGTTGTAAGTGAAATAAAAGTAGATCTAAACATCGTTCTGAAATGAAGAATTCTTTGAAAAATATAAACATTCCCTAAGATCTTTGGATCTTGCAGTAAAAGATTGTAACAAAATTGAGGATCCGTTTCCTCCAATTCTCCCCACCATTTTGTCTTGTTTCTACCTTGAATCTGCTCCCAAAAATCACCTCTATCCGCCGCCGTCTCAATATTAAATTGCGTGATACCTCAATCTGATTGAAACAGTCGATAAAACAGATCCAGGGGATTTCGCGACTTGTGTCACGGGTTAGGGTCGCGACATAAGTCGCCCGTGTTCCCTAACTCGCGTGGCTCGAGTAACCCGCGAGGTAACTCGCCAAATACACTATTTTCTCTTGCCTTCTTCTATTCTTCACCAGTCACTGAACTGACTTCTCGAAAATGGGACTCTAGACTCCTTTCTTCTCTGTATGTCTTTTCTTCTTCTAATCTTGCCCTTTTCCTGTAATTTCCTCAAAAATCCATTAGAACTACCACTATTTCATTCGAATTCGTGCAACTTCTACCCAATCTAGTGTATAAATAATGTCAAAATTTGACATTATCGACAACCCCAAACCGAGCGTTGCTTGTCCCATGCAAAATAGCGATAAACTAAACAACAAACAAAATAGAATAATTTTGCATAACCAAACAATGAGCTTGGAGTATTAAATAACTTGTATCCATAGAACATCTGGCGTGACATAGATAATGAATAAATAGGAGTTGGGGTTGCTTTTTCCAATAAACGTTGGTTACATTTCTTTATGTTATTTGTACCAGTAACTGGTTTATGGATGAGTGCTCTTGGAGTAGTCGGTCTGGCCTTGAACCTACATGCCTATGACTTCGTTTCTCAGGAAATTCGCAATACTCTAACCGCTGAGTTAAGTAGGTCATTTATCTTCACAAGGCCCGGGAACGGATTCACCGCCGTATGGCTGACCGGGCGGTTTTGCTAGAATAGGTAATAATGAGATCACTGTTTTAGTAAATGATGCAGAGAAAAGTGGTGACATTGATCCACAAGAAGCTCAGCAAACTCTTGAAATAGCGGAGCACCCTTCCTGAAAAATAAAAAATCATTTGTACTCATATTCACAAGGAGGGTTCGAATAAATTCAGAAACGTAATTGTGCACTATAAGATGTGTAGCCATCATCTGGGACCGACATGTAGGAGATTACACCACATTAAATTCGACCTAAGTCTGACACACGCAAGAAGGATTTCGCTTCGACCCTACCTTACCAGATTCTCTCGTGGCACTCGAGCCTTAGGCTTTTTCACACTTTGTTCATGACTTTGGAGTTTATGTACAAAAGTTCACAAGATGATATAATGAACAACTAAACAAGAAAAACGCACAAATATACAACGAGGGGAACTCAGAATGAATCAAGTAGCGAAACTATGACTATTATTGCTATTTCGTCTATCCTCCTACACTTTCCAAAAGATCATCCAGGTCTTTGTAAAGGTTGTAATGGGGCTAGGCTTATGGATGAGAAACGATGGTAAATGGATCAAAATCCTCAACGTGTCATTGAATGAACAACCGGATTCATCCCATCCCTTTTGGCCAATATCTCTTTTTTCACTGTACTTCCCACCATGTTCCTTTTCTTTCTTTCCATCTTTTTCTTTATTCAATTTTCTATTTTCACAACCTTTATTGTTGTTTTTTTATACCTATTGGACCCATTTTGGTCTTATCGTTCTTTCTAGATCCCACTTTCAATATCACTTTTTGCCTTTTCTTTCCCCTCCTTTTGTTCGCTACCAGTCCTTCATTACCTGACACATGTTCGGATGCGGATAGGCTATCAATCAGGCTGGGGTTAGATAACTGGGTTAAGAAAGAATTTATTCACTTTATGGATGCAAAAAGGGCTTAGGTGCACACAATAGAAAGGTAAGCAAGATAAAAAAAATTAAAATAAATCTTTATTTGACACACAATGCCTGGAATCATCTCTTAGGGTCTGTAATTCAGATAAAACATAATTGACACTTAATATCCTTATGGCCATCTTTGCTACCCAATGCAATATTATAGTGAGATCAAGCTATAATCACGACGAAGAATCCGAATAAGTGTATATGATTTAAGTGCACAATTCTCTCGCAATAAATTATACGTTATTGGGTTCAAATTTCTCTCGGGTGGTCTCCACTAATGTCCCTACGGCATGCCATCTTCTAGGTCGTACTTTTTGTTATGTCGTCTTCTACCTATACATGTCTCAAATGATTAGAATCTAACCCTTAAGTGCACATCAACGTTCATCACTTAGGCCAGAGCAGAAAATATCATCATAAAATTTGAAATCATGCTAACACCGACACAACCCCAAACCAAAATTTCACATCGTCCCGATGTGATGCTCTAATCGAAATAGGACCCAGCCAAAAGTGATAGTTAGTTATGCAGAATTATTACAGTTATCCAACAGGAATGAAAACAGTTCACACAAACAAGGAAAAAGAAAGTTGTCTTAGCGTTTTCCCAAAACAAACCGATCACGATCGTGCTGTTGTGCATCCTCCTCGTTGACGGCTAGCCGTAGAACGGTTGGAAGGCCCTGTTCCATCGTCTGCTTCCTATGGTGGTGGTGGTGCTCTTCCATGGATCAAGGTCCTCGTCTCTCTGAAGTCTTGCCTTATCTCAGTTCGTATACTGGTAATCTGCTCACTTATCTGGGTTGCCCAAACAGGTGGGTTACCAGGAAGAATCACCTCGTCGGCGTCGTAGTCTATATCATCTTCCTCCTCACCATCGGCATTCGTCGGCACTTGAACATCCTCTCTCTCTAATGGTAACTGTTGGATCATAAATTGTATTCAAGATTAAAGTTAAAGTTAAGGGTTTAAATTGCAATTGTGTTAAAGTTAGTTAGAGGGTCTATCTTGTAATAAGTTAATAGTTTTATTATTAGTTGGGCCCAAGCCCATTAGGCCTTATAAGCCTAGGTATTTAATGTTTTGTTTAATTAGTTTTAGGTTTAACTCTTATAATTTTCTAAATAGTAGCCGTATTGTAATCCTACATTCAAGGTATCAAGAACACACAAGGTTTTCATTGATTAGTCAAGGGATTGGTATGTTATTCTAATCTTTATATCTCTTGATATATATTGTGTTATGTGATTGTTAATCAACTAGATTAAACTGGGATAACAAGTGGTATCAGAGCCTAAAGAATCAAGTTTTTGGATTAAAAACACTATTCATCGATTTACTATTCATCGAGTTAATGTTCATCGAGTATACTGTGTTCATCGTCTAGTGAAAATCAATTTCATGATTTAATGTGTTTTTATGCTTGAAATTGATCTGATTATACTAGTTTTATGCTATTGAACACTATCTGATTGGTTAATTGCATTGAAAATCATCAAGTGATTGATTTGTTAATGATTTTTGGTTTCTAGGTTCATAAACTGCCGATCAATATGTTCTTAAAATTGAAGTTGGGAAGTTGAATTTAATCCTTGAGTTTGATTGAATTGTGATCGATATATGAATCTGAGCACAAAGGTATATTTCTTTGCATTCAATTTGAGCTCTTGAGTGTTTCTGGGTTGATTATCTAGAATGTTTATCGTCGTTCTGGATTGTTCAAGAACATATCGATCAGCTTATCGGTCCATACATTTTCCCGGTCGACCGCATAATATCGGTCCACATACCGGTTGAATAATCTCCGGTCAATACACTATCCCGGTCTCCCGATACACTCACAGACCATATTATATTCGGTCAACACTCTACCGGTCATTACATTGTATCGGTCCACATTAATACTGGTCACTACAATAGTTCAGTCGACCGGTTATCTCACAGTCATTACCGGTCTCAAGGAATATCGGTCCATATCGGTTCCGGTCTTAGTCACTTACCGGTCAGTATACTTTACCGGTCACATACATCTTATCGGTCCATACATAATATCGGTCCAAGCAGTTTACCGGTCAGGCCACTCACAATCACTACCGGTCGAAGCACTTTTACCGGTCGAGCATAATATCAGTCGTTACATCTTACCGGTCGAACAACATCCCGGTCAACAGTGTTTACTCGCGAGAAACCAAACTTTGCGCCACACGAGGCTCGCGCAAATCGTACTTTGCGTGACCCACTACTCGCGCAAAATTTCACTTTGCGCCACTGCCTTGACACGCAAACCTTTCCTTTGCGCGACCCATCTCTCGCGAGAACCTCTACTTTGCGCCACCTGTGTCTAGCGTAAACCTCTCTTTGCGCGACCAGCTTCTCGCACAAACCGTCCTTTGCACCACTGTCCTTGGCATATATCTGACTTTTGCACCATATTTAACTGTGTTTAATCTATTTGTGCTTTACATTGTGTGCGAGGACTGCATTTAATTATTTTTGGAAATTTATTTTTCTGAAAATTTTTTAGTGTAGCTTTTATCTTATAGTTGATTCTAACGATCTCATCTAGTTGATTCTCTTGGTACAGATAAGTTTGATTACTAACCATACAGCTAAAGATGTATGAAGGTTGCAACCTTGATTTTAACAACATGACTCTTTCTGAAGTAAAAGCAAAGGCAAAATATCTTGCCGGACAGTTATCAATATATTCACGCATGGTTTCTAAGTATGACATAGAGGAAAAAATGCTCAAATCCGAGATGTTACTTCTCAAAGCTGAGAACAAGGATTTAAAGATTCAGATCTGATCTCTTCTTACTCAGATCAATGTTTTAAAAGAAAATTCTAAAGATTCTGATTCTAAAATTGACTTTGCAGAAATGATTGAGTCTAAAGAAAAAGAGATCTTAGATCTTCAAGCAAAGTTGAAAAGATCTGATTCCAGCTCTACATGGTAAAAGAAGGATGCAATGCAAAAAGAGCTTGATTAGCTAAGAAGGATGCAATGCAAAAAGACAAATTCTCAAGTCTTTGCTGAAAGAGATAAACTGAAAGATAAAGTTCTCAGTCTTGAGGTTGAGATTAAAATGCTGAAAGAAAAGGCAACCCAAGACAGAGACAATGCAATAGCTCAAGATGAAATGTTGAAGTTTGAGAAAGAAAGAAAAGAATTTGCTAAGAAATTCTCTGACTTCTCCAGAAAAGCCTTTGAAGAGAAGAAATCTTTAGAGCTTAGATGTGTTAAACTTTCTCAACAAGTTTCAGACTTTGAGAAGGTTATCATTCTTGAGAGTGAAAAGGCTGAGAATGAGAAGAAGAAAGCTGAGCTGAAGGATATAAATAAAGACTTTTCTGAAGAAAAGAAAGTATTTGAAACTGAGATAGCTATGCTGACAGGAAAGTTATCTGAGTTGTCAACAAACATCTTGAAGGAGAAGAATGCAAAATCTGAGCTGCATAAGAAGTTTGATCTGATTGAAAAGGAAAGAAACAGTTTGTCGTCAAAGATAAAAGAACTTGAAGAAATCGTATTCAAAGTGAAGCTGACTGAGCACAAAACGCCAGAGTCAATAGCTCAATCACAAAAAGATGATCTAGCGGATTCAAATAGATCATTAAAAACAACGTCAGGTTCACATGTTTCAAATGTTTTCTATAATCCTTTCTGTGATTCAGATGATAGTCTTACTTCTAAATCTACTGATCAGATTCGTCCTTCTAACCTTTTCTATGACAAAAATGTTGATGATTCAGGTAACTTAAAGAAGACTAAGTCTCAAAAGAAAAGTGTCTGGAGAAGGGATGATGAGAAAGACAAAGCAAATTTGATCTGGAGAGTTAGAGGATCTTCGGAGGAAAAGAAGAAAGAAGAATCATTTGTGCATACATGAAATGCTAAATCGAACTATGCTTCTAAAGGTTAAACTTTTGGCAACCCTGATCTGGTTTACACTATCAATCAACTGATCAGGTTAGCATAAAAGAAAATTAGTTGTTCCTACTGTGGCTCAAATGATTTTGTAAGAAAAGATTATGTGAATAACTGTTATGGTTCTTATTTTATCTCTCCTACTAGAACTGCAACTAACCCATTAGGAACCAAATACCAGGAGGTACCAAAAGCTAAATCTGTGTTGCAGGCACCCAAGGTTTAAGGGGGAGAAAGAAGAAAGGCTTCTAAGTAAATCAACTTAGAACCCGTACTTCAACGGAGACTGGCTTCTAATCACTTCGGATTAGAACCCGCACTTCAGTGCTTTATTTTTCTGCTTTCTATTTACTTAAAAAAAAAAGAGCTTAATCGTCTATGAAGACATGAAAGTATTTTGCTTAAGCTTCTTCAAACATCTATGCGCTTATTTGTCAAACTCTCTTAGTTTGAGGGGGAGAATTGCATCGTCAAACACAACTGTTTTGACTTCTCCAAAATTTTTGTTCTTCATGTAACTCTGTGCTTATTTGTGCTTTCATGTACAAAAGCTTGTTGAACCATATGTTCTTTTAGGAAAATACATGGGATTCAGTATGAGAACTTAATAGAACTTCCATGGATTCACGTTAACTAGTGTTTCCTACCCAGGAAGTATACCCTGAGTGATTGAGGGGAGAGGGGTAAAAAGATTTGAGTGTTGGTGTGTGATGAGGTAAAAATGGAAAAGAGAGATTGGTTAGTAGTGAGATTTAAAAGAAAGAGGTGAGAGAACAGAGTAAAAGAATATCAAACTCTGCACCAAACTTCTTTCTGAGTCGTGCAGCCACATTATCTGTTGTTTCACATTTCTTCGTGAATGACATTGAAAAAGGCACCTAGCCCATGCCATCTCTTGCATACAACCCCACCAGCTACTCATTCTTTTCTCAAAAATAGAATGTTTCACATTTTCTGGGGATGCAACACATATGCTATTGGTTCTTCATTTGGAAGATACTAATATTGAAAAAGAAGGAAAGTTGCCCCACCTTCGAACCCTTTCTCATGAACATTGAGTCTTTGTATAACTTGTTGTTGTCTCAACAAGTTTACATACTTTGAGCCTAAATTGAAAAGCAATCATCTGTGCTTATTTCTTTCATACACATGCACAAGCACACAGAATTTTGTTTTCTGTCAGAACGTTCATAGATAACCATGTGTTATTCGATTATTGAATGGAAGACCTGGGGAGTCTACATCAAACCAACTCCTTATATAGTAACTCTGTGTTACTCATTAACTTTGTGTTACTGACAGGCATTCTAAATGAGTCATTTGTTGATTCAGTGTTACATCTCTTAAATTGTTTGAATTTGCAAAGATTTAAACGGTTACTACTGACTATTTGAATCTGAAAAGATTGAAATAACCACTTTTTCCATTTGGAGAGACTTCTCTTATTTCACACAAGGCTCGTTACATGAAGACAATGCTAAACTGATGACCATATTCAATGGGGGAGATTGTTTTACTATGTTTTGATGATGATGATTCTCACCACTCATCAAAAAGGGGGAGAATATAAAAAGGGGGAGAATAATAAACAAGGGAGAATACAAGAATTTTTTGATGTTTTGAAGTAAAGATTGCCGAAGTTTTCAAAGATATCAAAGTATCTGAACTTATTCGATTTATCAAAAGACTGACTGAAGATGATCGTCAGAAGGACACTTTTAAAGAAGATAAAGATGAAGATTGTATCAGAAGTTTTCAACAAAAGTGAAGACCCGAAGACTATTGCAAATTTTTTTTAATCTTGAATCCAAAGGGGGAGATTGTTGGATCATAAATTGTATTCAAGATTAAAGTTAAAGTTAAGGGTTTAAATTGCAATTATGTTAAACTTAGTTAGAGGGTCTATCTTGTAATAAGTTAATAGTTTTATTATTAGTTGTGCCCAAGCCCATTAGGCCTTATAAGCCAAGGTATTTAATGTTTTGTTTAATTAGTTTTAGGTTTAACTCTAATAATTTTCTAAATAGTAGCTGTATTGTAATCATACATTCAAGGTATCAAGAACATACAAGGTTTTCATTGATTATTCAAGGGATTGGTATGTTACTCTAATCTTTATATCTCTTGATATATATTGTGTTATGTGATTGTTAATCAACTAGATTAAACTGGGATAACAGTAACTCTCTCTGGTACTTTCTTTGGGCGCTAACTTGGTAAAGATATGTCCTTCGGTTCATAGGGGTTGGTAAGGGTACAATCGCTCCAATTATCACTCCTACATCACGACACATTTTAGTAACTAACGAAAGGAAAGGTAAATCGCCCTTATAGATGTCTTCATCGGCATCTGTCATCTCTAGTTGAACAATGTGTCCCACGTCGAGTGGCAGGTTATGTTGAATGCAGTAAAAGACTTTCGCAATTAAGGGGTCTGCATAAGTGTTATGTTAAGAGGGTTGAAGGTTTGTCTTCACAAATAGCATCCAAATAGCTAGTTCTAACGGAATCTTTTCCTGATTTTTGCCTCCCGGTCTCGCTAGTCTCCATTACCACTGAGTCTCAAGCAGCTGGCAATGACACTAATGTGCCTTTCATGATCAGAAACTCTTGGAATAGGTGAGACTCCATAGCGTAGACCCAGATTTAGGGGTCTTTCAATACCAAAGTACTCACAGATGTCGTCTATGGTGACTTGTACCTTTTTACCTCTAACGATGACAGTATTATATTCGTTGAAAACTGGAGGGATCATGGCAGCGTAAAACTCTTAAACAATTTCAGGATCATAGGGCTCCAAGTTGCGGTAATAGGGGATCCACCATCTTTGGTGGGAGATCTGGATGACCATGTCATTGGGTATGACTTCAAATTTGATTCCACGCTCTGGCCATATTTGACGCTCTTGAGAAAATTTGTAACGCCTTTGGTCAAACATGGGGTTCCTCTCACGACTCATCTTGTCTAGTTGATGGCGTGGAAGTTGAAAATAGTTGCCCTACTTCCCCGTTTGCTCCGGGTCATTTCTCATCCTGAAACTGAAATTGAAATTGTGAGACGCTTGAAATTCTTAGCTACCCTAAACCTAGTCCAAAGACTAGGTTGTACACACTATGGGATGATTAAGTGCATAAATAAAAGATCAAAACCCAAACATATGATTTGGGTATCTGTCAGTTTAGAGCCTACTCAAGTTCGACAATAACCATTATACCTAGAATTCCCAAAGCTAAAAACAGTTCCCTTTTAACTGGTTGCGTCATCAAAGGAAAAAAAATATCATTCCATGAATATTTCAGTATTCATGATTTCCAAAAAAATTCCCATTTGAAAAGAAAGGCACAATACACATACCCCAAATCTGTAGGAATCAAGTGAAATAAGCCCCCTCTTACTCCCATAGATGAACATCCATGATTATCTCTATGCTTAAACTTATTAACAGTTACCCATTCAACTAGTTTAGGGTAAAGTGCAAGAACAACCTAACAATTGAAATAATCATATGCATTGTGGATATGTAATCATGTTGTGCACATAAATTGCATAATATCATGAGAATTCAATGATTTGCAGATTTAGCATAAACACAATCCCAATGTAGAAGAGAACCCTAACTAAATATGATGAAACACTAACTTTCCAAGTTGAGATGCACAACTGATTGAAGAGAGAGGTACCAACCTCGAATTGACGAAAGTTGTCGGAAAATATGGGAGTTATGGGTGGTTGTCGGCGATTAGAATGGTAGAGAAGGAAGAAAGATCGATGTTTTAGAGTGACAGGTATTTAGGTACTGAAATCGGCACCCTCTCTTTTTTATTCTGAACAGGGGGAACGGGCGGGTTATATCACGGGTTGAACCCGCGTGGTACCCGTGTAACCCTCTGGAAGCACAAACGAATAGTGGATCCCGCGGCTTATGCCGCGGGTACTAGTCACTGATAACCCGCGAAACCTCCTGTTTGTCTCCTAAAACAGTGAGTTTTGCAAATTGTGTCGCGAGTTACCCTACGTAACAACCCGCGAAACTCTCTGTTTGTTTTCTCAATCTCCTCTTTTTAAAAATGGCCAGACCTCACAAATCTCAAGGATATTAAACTCAAAAGAAAGAAAACTAAAAGAAGATCAACTTAAACCTAGAAAACAACAAACCAAAAAGTAAAACAAAATTCAAACCTCTGGTGGGTTGCCTCCCACCCAGCACCTTATTTAGTGTCGTGGCACGATATCCTTCTCCAATTACTCCTTCGGTATGTCAAGGTACATGCTTGAGGTTACCATTGGTTCACATGCTATATATGGCTTCACCCGTTGCCCGTTCACCTTGAAAGTGGACCCGTCTTTTCCCTGTAGTTCAATTGCTCCATACGGAAACACATCTTTGATAGTGAAAGGACCCGACCACTTAGACTTTAGTTTTCCTAGAAACAAACGCAATCATGAGTTAAACAATAAAACACTCATACCCCATGTGAGTACCTTTTCACGAATGCGTTGGTCGTGGAATCATTTGGTCCGTCCCTTGTAGATGATAGCATTCTCATAAGGGTCATGCCTGAGTTCGTCCAATTCATTAAGTTAAAGGAATCGACGCTTTCAGGCGGCTTGAAGATCCATGTTTAACTTCTTGATTGCCCAAAAGGATTTATGCTCATGCTCGACCGGTAGATGGCATGACTTACCAAACATCAACCGATAAGGAGTAGTGCTAAGTGGGGTCTTATATGTTGTCCGGTACGCCCATAACTCGTCGTATAACTTAGACGACCAATCTTTCCGTGAATCACCGACAGTCTTTTCGAGGATTTGTTTAAGTTCCTGATTTGACACTTCAGCTAGACCATTGGACTGCGGATGGTACGGAGTGGTCATCCGATGCTTTACTGAATATTTCTTAAGTACAACATCCAAGTAGCGGTTACAAAAGTGGCTTCCTCCATCACTGATTAACGCCCTTGGAACCCTAAACCTTGAGAAAATGTACCGCGACGAGAATGTATTCGTTTTTGTACGATTGTGGAAAGGGTCCCATAAAATCAATGCCCCAAACATCGAACAACTCCACTTCCATGAAAATGTTCATGAGCATTTCATCATTTTTCGTTAGACTACCAACTTGTTGACACCGGTTACAATGGAAAATGAAGTCTCTAGCATCTTTAAACATAGAGGGCCAAAAGAAACCTGCTTGCACTACTTTAGCAACCGTTCCATCAGTACTGAAATGACCGCCACATTCTAACATGTGACAGTGTGTTAGGATATCAGTCTTTTCGTCGTCGGGCACACATCGTCTAATCATCCCGTCTGCGCATATCTTGTATAAACATGGTTCGTCCCAATAATACTATTTTGCATCAGATAGGAATTTCTTCCTTTGATGCGAATTAAGCTTGTACTGTATAATGGAACTCACCAAATAATTCATAATGCCGGCGTACCATGGATCAGAATTATTTACCTTAATCAATTGTTCATCTGGAGATGAGTCATTGATGACTGAATTGTCCGTCTTTCCCTTCTCTTCAAGTCTTTATAGGTGATCCGCTAGTGTGTTCTCTAACCCCTTTTTGTCCAAAAGTTCCTAGTCGAACTCTTAGAGTAGTAACACCAAACGGATGAGCCTTGGATTCGCATCTTTCTTCGCCATAAAATATTTCAGAGCTGAGTGATCCGTATAGACTATCACCTTGGCTCCCACAAGATATGACCGGAATTTCTCACAAGCATATACAATTGCAAGTTATTCCTTCTCGGTTGTAGCATAATTGACTTGAGCCTCATCAAGTGTCTTGCTAGAATAATAGATGACGTGCATCTTCTTATCTTTGTTTTGGCCCAAGACTGCTCCCACCGCAATATCACTTGCATCACACATGAGAATAAATGGAAGACTCCAATTAGGTGCAGTCAGGATTAGCGCTGAAGTGAGCTCCTTCTTTAATCTGTCAAAGGCAGAAATACATTCATCAGAGAATTCAAATTTGTCATCTTTAAGTAATAAAGAACATAATGGTTTTGTAATCATAGAAAAATCCTTAATGAAACGCCGGTAGAACCCAACATGTCCTAGAAAGTTCTGAACACCCTTCACTGAAATCGGGTATGGTAGATTCTCTATGACCGCAACCTTCTCCTTATCCACTTCAATGCCTTCTCTTGAAACCTTTTAGCCCAGTACAACGCCTTCGGTCACCATGAAGTGAAACGTTTCCCAGTTGAGAACCAAGCTTGTTTCTTTACACCTTTTCAGAACCGCTTCCAAGTGCGCCAAACAGGTATCAAAAGATGGTCCGAATACCGTAAATCGTCCATGAAGATCTCTATAGTTATTTCCACCATATCAAAAAACATTACCATCATGCATCTCTGAAAAGTTATTGGAGCATTGCACAACCTAAAAGGCATCCTCCGGTAAGCGAACGTGCCATACGGACAAGTAAATGTTGTCTTGTCTTGATCTTTCGGGGCTATGGGTGTTTGATTGTACCCGGAATATCCGTCCAAGAAACAATAATACTCGTGCCCCGACAATCACTCTAATATTTGGTCAATGAATGGGAGAGAGAAATGGTCCTTCTTTGTAGCGTCGTTTAACTTTAGATAATCTATGCATACTCTCCATCCAGTGACTGTTCTTGATTGAATAATTTCATTGTTGTTGTTTTGAACTACTGTGATCCCTCCTTTCTTTGGCACCACTTGAACAGGGCTAACCCATGGACTATCCAGAATTGGGTAAATAATTCCGGCATCTAAAAGTTTCAAAATATCCTTGTGTACCACCTCTTTTATGTTTGGATTTAGCCGTCTTTGTGGTTCAACTACCGGTACCCATCTTCTAAATTGATACGGTGTGTCCAAAAAGTTGGACTTAAGTCTTTCAGGTCGGTTATGGTCCACCTAATTGCAGTTTGGTACTCACGGAGAAGACTATGAAGCTTTTCTTTATTTACTGCACTCAATTTGGATGAGATAATCACCGTTAATGTTTCCTTGTCGCCCAAGTATGCATATTTCAAGTGCTTTGGTAATTGTTTAAGATCTTGCTTTGGTGGTATCTTTGATGATTGTTGAGATTTTGCGATAGGTGTTCCCAAATCCTCAATGGCTAACTTGCGGTATCCCTTGTAATTGGGTAAAGCATTTAACTGCATTACACTTTCACTTTCTTCATTGGAATCGACACCGGTAAGTGCATTTTGTAATGGATCTTCAGAAACCACCACGCTACTACCTTCTTGAATGACTGCTTCCATGACAACTACTCGATAACATTCATTCGATACCGACTTATGTTTAGCCGCTCGGAAGACATTGAACAAGGCTTCCTCTGCCCCCACTCGAAGTATAAGATTACCACCCTTCACATCAATGAATGCTCCTCCCGTGGCTGAGAAGGGTCTGCCAATGATCAACGGTATTTTCTTGTCTTCATCCATGTCAAGGACCACGAAATCCACCAGGAAGTAGAACTTGTACACTTTAATGAGAACGTCTTCAATCACTCCATACGGGTACCTAATTGACCTGTCAGCAAATTGGAGTGTGATGGATGTCGGATGCACATCTCCTAATCCAAGCTTCCTGAAAATAGACAATGGCATTAGATTGATACTCGCACCTAAATCAACATAAAGCTTTGCCAAATTCAAAAGTCCCTATATGAACGGGAATAATAAAGATCCTTTAGTTTAGCGGGGAGCTTGTGCTGAATGATGGCACTGCACTCTTTAGTAAGTGCAATAGTGGCTTGCTCTTCTATCTTCCTTTTGATGGAAAGGTTATCCTTCAGAAACTTCACATAGGATGGCATTTGTGCCAATGCATCTACAAAAGGAATATTGATATTCAATTTTTTAAACACTTCTAAAAATTTGGCAAAGTTTAAATCATCCCTGTGAGCCTTCAGGCGATTAGAATATGTCACTTTAGGAAGAGTGGGTTTGACTTGCTGCTTCACTGTGGTGCTTTCTTGCCTCTTTTCTTTATTCTCAAATTCTGGCTTGTCTATCTCTATCTCTTCATCTACTTTCTCTTCACCCTCTTCGTTCTCCATCACCAATTTTTGTTATTTTCTTCCCTCTACTACCGGCTCTCAACTCGAATTGTTTTCCAACTCTTTGCCGCTTCTTAATTTGATCGCGTTACAATTCTCTCACTGCGGTTTTACCGTTTGACTTGGGAACTGGCCGTGGATTCTTGACTGCAACGCCTCCGCAATCTGGCCCACCAACCTCTTGAGAATTTGAATGGAGGAAGTATTTTGATCGGTGGTTGCTTTTACTGTACTAACCTGTTAGACTAGTATTGTATTCAAGATTAAAAGTAAGGGTCTGTTTTGAAAAAGTTTGATAGTTCAAGGGTTTGTTTGTAAAGTCAAAGAATGTTGACTTAGTATAAATAGGATTGTTTCTTTGTAATCTTTAGAACACGCACACATAGATACGAAATCAGATTGTGGTAAGAACTCGTACACACAGTGAACACACTTGAAATCTGTGACTAGAACTTAGATTTGTGATTAAGTGTAATTCATGTGATTTGAACTAATAAAGATTGTGTTCTAAATGATTGTGTGAAATATATGCTAGTAATCTAGGTTACAATTGGTATCAGAGTTAGAAATTTATCAATTAGAAGGTTTTCGAGTTCGTATTGTGTTTTTGAGTTTCTTGAATCGATTTTTGTGTAAAAGTGTGTTTTTTGTAAAATTCTTGCCATAAGATTGGTCGATAAATGATTTAGAATGTGTATCTTGGAACAAATTACATTTAGAAACTAATTTTGATGATAAATTTGTGAATTTGTTGGTTTCTTGGTTCGAAAAAAAATGTCGAGTATTGTCTAATTGATGATAAATTTGTGAATTTGTTGGTTTCTTGGCGTGTGATTGGAAGAATTGGATCGATTTCTACTTTAAAATCGAATTTTTCAATCTTAGAACACAAGAACTCGCTAGATCCGAGTAATTCGTATGAAGAACTCGCAAGATCTTATGGATATTCGGATTTCGCAGATAGATTTCGCAGAGATATTATTCTAAATTTTTTAAGTAAAGAATTCGCATCTCACTGGTCTGTGAATTGTCAAAGAACTCGCATATGTTCTTAAGAAAAGTCATAAGTACATATTTCGTATAACCATTTATACGAAAAGCAAAGATTTCATATAAGAGACTTTTGCGAAAAGTATTTCTTTAAAATGTTTCAAGGCAAGGATTCTTAGATAGGCATATACGAATTCTGAAGAATTCGTACCTGTGTATTGTGTGAAAAGTGAGGATTCGCAGAGTGTTTCAAAGTTTTTCTTTAGGATAGAATTCGTATATGCGAATGTTACAAATTCTACTTGCAAAGTCTCATTATGCGAAGAGTGTTTCATTAAAAAGTTTTCAAGCATAGAATTCGTATGAGAGAGTCATGCGAATTGTGAAAATTTCGCAGAAAGCTTTATACGAATTCTGAAGAATTCGCATATAAGCTTATGCAAATTGCTTGAATTCTTGTTATCTCTTGCATGCGAATTCTTAACTTGTGGGAATTCTTGATTGCTCAATATTCTCATCATATCTAAAGAATTGCTTTCCATGGGATCTCAATCAAAACCTCTGGTCTTGTCTATCGGAGAATACTCACAATGGAAAAGGAGGATGATTCAGTTCTTGAATCATAAGAATAGTGATTATATGAAGTCCATAATTGATGGTCTAGTTCAGCCAGATGTTACAGTACCTGGACAAGCGGCCACGGAGACTTCTCCCGAAATTCTAATTAGATATGTGCCAAGACCATATCAGTACTACAACGAGAGGGAGAAGGAGCTTCACAAAATAGATGAAGGGGCCCTCAATTATCTCACCATGGCTATTCTAAATGACATCTACAACCGAGTAGATAGTAGAGAATCTGCTAAAGCCATGTGGAACTAACTTGAAAGAGAATTCCAGGGTACTGAAAGGTCTATTCAAGCCAAACTGAACCAAAGCATAAATGCATATGAAGGATTTCGTGTTAAAGATGGGGAAGCACTTCTGGACACAAGCACAAGGTTTACTGTGATTCTGAATGACTTGAGAAGAAATGGGATGAACAAGACTGTGCCTGAAATTAAATACAAGTTCATCAAGAATCTGAATATTGAGTGGAAAAGCTATGCCATCAACATTCAGATGACAAAAGACATGGCTCAAGAGCATGTGAATGACATCTTTACAACTTTATCTCAACATGAGGATGAGGTGAAGCAGCTAAGTAAAGAGATAAAGATTGTCAAAGATTCACTAGCCTTGTCGTCTGAAAGAAAGAAAGGATCAATCTCTAAGTACACTTCTTCATCTAAATACAAGTTAAATAAATCCAGAGCCCTACTCACAGAACTGACTGAATCTAGTTCTGAAGATTCTTCCACTGAAACTGAAGTACATTCAGACGAAGATGTACAGAGGTTTGCTGATAACCTGGCACTCATCACAAAGCAAATTCAGAAGAGCTTTGGCAATAAGAGATTTTCAAAGACAAAGTATGATAGGTACAGGAAAGATAGATCGGAGAAATATAAACCAAGGTTTGGAAAGAAGCAAGGAAAGAAAGATGAGAAAAGAGATGAAGAAGGAGAAGAGAAGAAAGAAGAGAAAATTGAGCCTAAGTATGACAGGTGTTACAAATGTGGTAAACCTGGCCACATTTCAAAAGAGTGAAAGTTCAAGAGAGTAAAAAACTCTGAGTACTGCGCAAAGAAATCTTTCTTGGGAAAGAAGGCAGAAGAAGGAAAAGAGCTTATGGCAGAAGAAGAAAATTGGTTTTATCAAAGCTCCCATGAAGAATCAGTTCACTTCACACAAGTCTGCTTAATGGAAAAAGTTGATGATGAAGTAGAACTCTCTTCTGAGCATTCTGACTGTGAGTCTGAGGTAAGTACTCCATATAACTCTGAACTTGTTGAATCTCTGATGGCTCAGATTCAAAATATGGAAAAAGAGTTTGAGAGCTTAAAAGGAAAACTTAGCAACGAAAGAAAATCAATGATGAGTTTTTGAGATGAAACGCATTATTGAAGGTTGTTGTGGAGGAAAAAGAATCAGAGAAAGATGCCTTAAAGAAAGACAAAGAAGTTTTGAAATCTGAAATTACTGAGCTTGAAAGGAGTCTTGTTAATCTAAATTCTAAAAAAGGAGATTTTAAAATCAAGTTTGAAGCTTGTTTTCAGGAGCGAAATGAGGCTTATTGCAAGATTAAGCATTTGAACCTTAAGAGAGGACAAACTGAGCATACATTGAATTTATTAACGAACAAACTCCAAGATGTCCGTTTTTATAATGCTAAAACGGGTTTAGGTTTTGAGGAAAATGATTTTTTAAAAAGAGCCCCATAAAACTTATACAATTTTGATAAATTGGGGTCAAAACGTAAGAAAAACCCGGACATTCATGACACATTTGTTAAAGCTGATACTCTCAAGTCTAAAGGTAAAGAAGTGATTGATGATGACACATTCAAGTTTTAAATTTGTTGGTTTTTCTTATAATGAATTGAACAAAAGCTATAAAACCAGAAAACCTGAGTTTGTTGAGTTTCAATCATTATTTTCTACATCTTCACCAACAGAATCAGCCAACACTGAAACAGATATATCTGAAACTCAATGTCAGTATGATGAGTATGAATCAGACACTGATGTTGAGAATCAGACTTCAATATCTGAATTAGTCATTTCTGAATCTCCAAAATAGATTAAGATTGATGAGTGCTTAAATGTCATAAATCAAAGCATTAAAACCTATTTTTCAAAGAAAATGACTGAAGAGATTTTTGCAAACATGATGAATGCTACAGATCTTGTTCCAATCATTGATAAGTTAGAAACAAACTCTGAGCTGAATCAAATATCTACTTTTGAGAAACAAATCAAAGATCTTCAAAAGATCATTGAAGAGTTGGAAGATGAGAATTATGACCTCAAATTCAAACTTGACAAATCTTTTGAGCAAAACAAAGAACTATCAATTTGAGTACAATCATTCATACATGTTTAAACAAAATCTTGATGAGAAAAAGATGTTTGAATCTCAGAAATGGAATGTTCATTCAAACCCATAGTTTGAGACTATTACTTCTAAATCCTCTGTTGTTTATACTGAAACTCCTGAATATCCTCCGAGTATTTTTGAGAAAGGAGAGTCTTCTGGAATTTTAAAGCAAAATTCATCTTTTAAGAATAAAGCTAACAAGATTTCATTTCTTGTTTCAGATATAAGAAAGAAAAAAGATAAAGGAGAATAGGTGAAGAAGAAGTCTTAAAAGAAAGTACTTGAGAATAAAAGTAGTGTTAATGATAGTGCTAGTTTGAAATGTAAAAGTTTTTACGATCCAAAATGTCAAAAATGTATGAATGATTGTACTCAAATTGATAAATCAAAACTTTTGATATTTGCTCCTAAGAACTTTATCTGGAAACACTGTTATGACAATGCTTTCATTATTCACACCATTCCTTCTAAATCTAATGTTGCTATAAAGGCATCTCGAGCTAAACCTGTATCCAAATCCTCAGCACAACATGCTAAAATTTTAAATGCTAAGAATGCTTATCTTTCTAGAAAACAGAAGTTTAATGAGCTTAATGTAAAAATTGTTTGGAAACGGATATCGAATCCTCGTTATGAATGGCGTATCAAGGCTAAGGTAGGTGATCTGAATAAATTGCATAAGGCTAACCAAGAAGGACCCATTTGGATATGGGTACCTAAGAAGAAGTGATTTGTTTTTTTTTTTTGCAGGCCTCATATTTGTGGTACATAGATTCAGGATGCTCGCGGCACATGACTGGATTTAAGCATCTTTTACATAACTATGTTGAGGAACCTACAGGGACAGTCAGTTTTGCAAATTCATAGCTTAATGGAATCATTAGAGGACATGAGGCATTCAAAAACGTCACTGTAACAATCAAGAAAGTATTGTTCGTAGATGGTTTTGATCATAATCTTTTCAGCACAAGTCACTTCTGCGACAGTAAATTTCAAGTTCGGTTCACTGTAGATAGTTGTTTCATTAAAGATATGGACGGTTGTGAGATTTTCAAAGCAGAGCGACATGGAAATCTATATGCAGTTCACTTTTCAACACTTTCTACAACTAGATTTGTTTGTCTAATTGCCAAAGCTTCAAAAGCTGAAAGTTGGATTTGGCACCGGCGTCTGTCTCACCAAAATTTTCAAGCAATAGATAAGTTGGCGAGACATGGCATAGTCAAATGTCTTCCAGAACTGAGGTTTGAGAAGAGTTCACTTTGCCCCGCCTGTGAGATGGGGAAAATGAAATGTAGTTCACATAAATCAATGACATAATTCTCTTGTTCATCACCTCTTGAGCGTATTCACATGGACCTTTGCGGCCCTATGAGAACTCAATATATTAATGGGAAGAAGTATATTCTAGTGATGATAGATGAGTACTCCAGATACACATGGTTGGAATTTCTGCGAAACAAATCACATGCACCAGAATTAATAAGTGCCTTCATAAAGAAGATCCAGGTTCGACTTCAACTGTCGGTAAAGACCTTGATAAGTGACAACGACACATAATTTAAAAATGATATTCTTCAGAGTTATCTCGTATTAGTCGGGATCTCTCACAACTTTTCTGCCGCCTATACTCCTCAACAGAACGGGGTGGTCGAAAGTAAAAATCGAACCCTGGTAGAGGCAGTGAGAACTATGTTGGCATATTCTGGTCTTTCACTGTATCTGTGGGCTGAAGTCGTAGCTACTGCATGTTTCACTCAGAACCGTACTATTGTGATCAAAAAACGTAAGAAAACGGCATATGAGCTTATTGTCGGTCCACAATATATCAACTTCTTATCAAAACAACAACAACATATACGATTACCAACCTGTTTGATTAATAATCAATGGATTACAAGGTTGATGATTTCTCTGTTTTAGCTCTCGATGTTCTCTCTGTTTTTCACCGTTAGTGTGTGTGTGTGTATGTGATCTGATTTTTTACTTACTTGACACACTACACATTACATAATCTCTAAACTAAGATAATATCTAAATAATATCTAACTAATATCTTATAACTTTGATACTTAGAAATAATAATAAAATACTAATATTAAGAGTTGACTTTTCGGCATTAGCTTCAGATTGGATCTTCAGATTGGATGTTCTTGAATCCAATAGATCTGTGCGCTAACAATCTCCCCCTTTGGATCAAGATCATTACTAAAAAGATTTTAGCAATTCAGTCTTCTTTTTCAGCTCAGAAGTTGGAATCTCCTTCTTTAGCTCATAATGCTTTAGCAAAGTATCTTCAAAGAAAATTTCTCTAAAATCAGCATTCTTCTCTTATCCAATGTCTTTGGAATTTAATGGACATTTCTTCAAGCTTTAGGTTCTCCCCCTTTTTGATGAATAGTAAATCGAAATCATCAAAACTTCTATCAAGAAATGTCTTCTCATTTGGAGCTACTAATCCGTCAATTCAAAAGATATTCATCCATATCTTTGCAAATCCAGACAAAATAATCGTGAAACACCTGAATCAACAAATGAATCAGTTAAAATGTCTGTCAGTAACACTAAGTCACTTTGTGTGACAAATACACATTGGAAATGAGCTTTTTGATGTTGACCTCCCCAGGGCTTCCATTCAATCATCGAAACACCACAAAGGCAATTTTAATGAATGTTATGACAAAGAAACAAATTCCTTGTGTGTTCGTGCATGTGATAGAGAAAATTCGGCACGGATGATTGCTTATAGACTCAAAATTGTGTAAACCACTGAGACAACAGTAAGTTAAATACAGACTCAATGTGCATGATTGAAGTGCGAAGGTGGGGCAGACTTCCTTCTTTTAAATATCCAGATTTTCCAAATGAAAATCAGATATCAAATGTGTTGCTTCCCCTTTGAAAATGTAAAACACTTTCCTGTTAAGAAGAAAATGAGTAGTTGGTGACGTTTGATCAAGAGTTGGCATGGGCTAGTTGCCTGTTTCAACAATGTTCACCAAAGAAATGTGAAACATAATGTGGCTGCCCGGCTCAGAAAGTAGTTGGTGCAGAGTTGTGATATTCTTTTAACTCTGTTCTCACACCCTCTTTCTTTTAAACATTTAGCTTTCTCTAACCAAACTTTCTTTCTCTGTTTGACACACTCATTTCTTTTGACTTCTCACACTCAATCACTATGGATTAACTTCGTGGGTAGAAATCACTGGTTAAGGTGATTCCATTGAAGTTGTGTTAAGTCCTAGCACAAGGAAATCATGTTTTCCTAGAAAGCATGTTGTTGCTCAAAATGGTTTAACTATTTCAGTTAAAGAACAAAAAGATCTTGAAAACATTTAAAGTCACACTTCCAATTCATGAAATCAGAATAAGACTCGGGAAGTGGTTTGAACATTTAAGAACAATGTTTTCTACGATTGAAAGTTGTCCACTTTTCAACCATATATGAGTTTAAGATAAAGGATTATACCTTTACGTGTGATCTTACATTTCATCAAGCTAAGCTTAAAGTCATAAAGATATGATCTTGTAAGCATCTCTCAAAAACTGCAAAAGTCTTATGTCATAGTCAAAGTAAATTTATTCACTTAAATTAAAAAAACAAAAATCAGAAAAACAATGAAAGTACGAGTTCTAATCAGAAATAATCAGAAGTCATATCCTAACTCCTTTGATTTGAAAAGCTCCCCCTAAAATCATGCATTACAAAAATTTGACATAAAAGGTAAATGCAGAGATTTTATGAGTTCCCCCTTAAAATAACAATGATCATCTTTAGAGTTTTTCTCATACTCCCCCTTAGATCATGAACAAAAAATTAAAGTGCAGATATCTTGCGGAAATGAAGAAATGATGAAAAATTTACAATAAGAATCTTTAATAGGTAACCACCGATTAGGTCTTAAGATTTAGCATACCAAGCTTAGAGACAAGAAAATTGAATCTCTTTTTGTCTAAGGGTTTGGTAAAAAAATCTGCAAGCTGATAATCAGTATTTACAAAGTAAAGTTCAATTGTTCCTTTTTCGACATGATCTTTTATATAATGATACCTGACATCGATGTGTTTGGTCTTTGTATGTTGAACAGGATTAGCTGTTATCGCGATTGCGCTCTTCGAGTCACAGTATATCGGGATATGGTTGAAGTGAAAACCATAGTCTCGTAGTTGAGTTCTCATCCACAAGACCTGAGAACAGCAGCTAGTAGCAGCTACATATTCTGCTTCGGCCGTTGAAGTTGAGACACATAATTGCTTCTTCGATGCCCAACTGACGAGTTTATCACCGATGAACTGTATATGACCTGATGTGCTCTTCCTGTCTAACATACAACCATATGTCGTTAGTTCAAAGCTAGTATCTTTAGGATACCACAGACCAAGATCTGCAGTCCCCTTCACATACCTAAAAATGCGCTTAATGGCAGACACATGGGATTCTTTAGGATTAGCCTGATATCTAGCACATAAGCATGTTGAAAACATTATATCCGACCTACTTGAAGTAAGATACATCAAAGAACCTATCATCCCTCTATAAGTCCTAACATCAACAACCTTTCCAGAAGGATCGGTGCCAATCATAGTACCTGGTGCCAATGGGGTACCAATCGGTTTAGAATTTTCCATTTTAAACTTCTGAAGATTATCAAGAATGTATTTTTATTGATTGATAAAAATCCCCGATGAAAATTGTTTGACATGTAATCCGAGAAAGAAATTCATCTCTCCCATCATATTCATCTGAAATCTTGAAACCATAAGGTTTGAAAAATTCTTACAATACTTAGGATTTGTAGAGCCAAAAATAATATCATCTACATAGATTTAAATAAGAATGATATCGGCTTTTTCCTTTTTAATAAACAAAGTGGTATATACCGTACCTTTTGTAAAACCTGACTTGACTAAAAGTTGAGATAGGACATCTTACCAGGCGCGAGGAGCTTGTTTCAGTCCATAGAGTTCTTTTTCGAGAATGTAGACATAATTCCATTTCTCTTGATTGACAAAGCCTTCTGGCTAAGATACGTAGCTTTCTTCCTTTAGAATGCCATTCAGAAAGGCGGTCTTCACGTCTATTTGAAAGACAGTGAAGTTCTTGTGAGCAGCGTAGGCTAGAAACATTCGAATTGCCTCTATACACGCCACAGGAGCATAAGTCTCATCGTAGTCTATTCCTTCCTCTTGCCTATATCCCTTGGCTACAAGTCTTACTTTGTTTCTGATAACGTTACCATCTTCATCCTTCTTGATCTTGAAAACCCATTTCGTACCTATAATGGTTTTACCTTGAGGTTTGGTTACGAGTTTCCAGACTTTAAGTGCGTCGAACTGATTCAGCTCTTCTTGCATTACAGTCACCCAGTCTGAATCGGCAAAAGCCTCTGATACGCGAGTAGGCTCGATCTT
Source organism: Arctium minus (assembly GCA_954870635.1). NCBI lineage: Eukaryota > Viridiplantae > Streptophyta > Magnoliopsida > Asterales > Asteraceae > Arctium > Arctium minus. Next base: position 110,968,551 of record OX941080.1, on the reverse strand, counting down.
GCTCAGAAAGGATTCATGCATACACATATTCATTGACGCTGACCTAGTTTGCACCGGTTTTGTTGGATCGCCAATGATCTGGCTTATCGGGTGCTCTTTGGTCCATTTGTGTTCATGAAGTAGTGGATTATATGAATATATATCAATATTATCATCTATGAATCCACTGGTACCTGCTTCTTGTTGTTCAGGAGGAATGGTGATTGCAGTTGAAGTAGTAGGTGCAGAATTCTTAGTAGGTTCAGTTTGTTCAGCAACTTCTGTCTCTTCATTATTGACCACAACTTCAACTGTTGGAGTCGGCATTTGAACTGGAATTTCTTGTTGAATCGAGGAGTTAGATTCAGTAGAGATATCTGAACTGGTTGGATGAGTAGTCGTTGAGTCTTCCATCCTGTCAACCACAACAGATTTCTTCACATTAGATCCAAGAAATTCATCATAAAACAATTCAAATAATAAATCTAAATCAGATAAATGATTAGTAGAAGTTTATGCTTCATCTGATTTGATAGCTTGAGATGCAGGTTCTGGACTGATTTGCCCATAAGCTAGTACTCCGGTTATCACGGGTTCTGAATTGTGTTGTTCAGAAGCCATTTCTTCATCAAACATAACGTTGACGCTTTCAATAACTGTCTTTGACTTCTTCAGATATACACGGTATGCAGTTGATATAGATGAATAACCAATGAAGATGCCTTCATCGGCCTTGGCACTAAACTTGTTCAGACTCTCTCTATCGTTTAGAACAAAACACTTACACCCGAATATATGGAAATATTTGATTGTCGGTGTTCGGTTGTTGATCAACGCATAAGGAGTCTTCTTGAATCTGCAGTGTATCATGGAACGATTCTGAGTATAGCACGCAGTCGATATAGCTTCAGCCCACAGAAATAGAGGTAAGTCAGATTGACTTAGCATAGTACGAGAAGCCTCGACTAGCGTACGATTTCTTCTTTCGACCACTCCATTCTGTTGAGGGGTATAAGCAGCAGAGTATTTATGTGAAATCCCGACAGATTCGAGATATTCTTCAACCTTTTTGTTCTTGAACTTTGTACCGTTGTCAGTTCGTAGAAGCTTGACCGGTTTCTGCAGATTTACCTGGGTCGTCTTCAGGAATGTAATGAGAACATCTGGTGTCTCATCTTTTGAACGTAAAAATTTGACCCAAGTGTATCGCGAGTAATCGTCCATGATAACTAGTATGTATTTCTTTCTGCCTAGACTTTGCGTTCGCATCGGATCGCATAAGTCCATATGCAACAACTCTAACGGAGAGCTTGTGCTCGGTTAAGGCTTTGGTTTATGTGGAGCTCTCTTCATCTTTCCCTTTTCACATGCTGCATAAAGGTGTTCTTTTTCATACTTCAGCTCTGGAAGTCCTTTAACTAACTTTCCACTGACCAGCTTGTTAATGTACCGCAAGTTGAGGTGAGATAGCCGTCGATGCCATAACCAGCTTTGCTGCATCGAGGCTTTAGAGAGTAGACAAAACTGCTTGTCAGTCTGGACATTTGACAAATTGATTGTGTAGAGGTCGGACTTTCGAGTGCCAACCAAGAGTTCCTCGCCTTCTTTAGTGTGAACAGAACACCTCTTGGCTTTGAAATTGACCTCTAAGCCTTTGTCACAGAACTGGCCTATACTGAACAGGTTGTGTCCTAAGCCTTCAACATAGCTCACCTTCTTGATCGTGACTTTGTCATGAACCATATCACCATAACCCAGTATTGGTGAAAACTGATCAATCCCGAATCTAACTGTTCCGCAGTACTTCTCTGTAAAGTTGGTCAACATACCTTTTTGTCCAGTCATATGCTTGGAACATCCGCTATCCAAGTACCACATATGACGGATCTGCACAAGAGAAATTACGAAACAAAATATTTAGTTATCCATAAAACAAAGTTGGAGTAAAAGACTTTTGAGAATTGAAGTGCGGGTCTTGAACTGTTGTATTCAAGAGCCATTGTTCGTTGAGGTACGAGTCCTAGACTGTTTTGTCTAGAAGTCATACTTCGTTGAAGTACGGGTTCTAAGCTGAATTGCTTAGAAGCCTCCATCTTGACATTTAAGTCCGGGTTTTGAACTGTTTTGTTCAAAAGCCTATGGTCAATGCTCCCTGTTAAACTTTGAGTGCCTACAACACAGATTTAGCTTTTGGTACCCACTGGTATTTGGGTCCAACTGTGTTAGCACATGATTTTGGTACCCATGGAAATTTGGGTTCGTTTTGCTTTTGAGAATCAAATGAAGAATTAGTATGATAAAAGTGAACATTATAAGTTCCATACCAAACATCAGAATCTTGACAAGAAGCATAAGCATGTTTATCATAATATGAAGACTTTCTAGCAGATAAAGATAACTCAAATAATTGCTTCATAGAGTACTTCTTGCGATAAACGACAAGTTTTGGTTTCAAAATAGTAGCAACATTCACATTCAAAACATCTTTACTAGGCATAGTCTTATTACAATCAACACTACAAAAATATTTATCAGTCTTGTCAATCTCCTGTTTTGGTTGCCATTGAGATTTAACTCCTATCCTTTTCTTGCTCAGATCTGAAACATTTGAAACTTGTGAGTTAGACTTTTGAGTAACAACTGAATGCATCTTATTTGGGTTACCAGTAGTGATCGGTTTTTGTGAATGCTGATATTTATTATTCATACCTTTTGCATTCTTAGTTTTCACGGAAACTGATTTATCAACTTTCATTGATTTTGCACCTTTTACAAACATACTGGTTTTTCCCAAGGATTTCACAACAAAAGATGAATGGTTAGGAATTTTCGCATGAAAATCAAATTGATCAATACACTCATCTAAAACACCATCGGAGTTTAGAAATACAAACCCTCCATTAGCTAAACCAAACAGATCATCAGATTCTGAAGCCTTTGATGTTTTAGAAGGAACAGTACTCTTTAGCATAGTTGAAAAAACTTGTTGTTCAATATCAATCAAAAGTCTTTCATCAGTTAAAGAAGTCTCAAGTTCAGAAATTTTACTTTCCAAAACGAGAGGAGGGACATATAGTTAACTTTAATAGCCTTCGCCTCCATTTCTTTGACATAATAACTCTAAAAGAAGTCGTTTGAAAGAGATTTCTTTTGATATATTGGATCATCATTATAACTATTCAGCTTCGCATAATGAAATGGAAGTTGAACATTAGATGTGTTCTTTCATTTTTCTGTTTCCTTGGCTTCATCCCTTTTGAGAGTCTAGTCCAGAAAACTTTAAGCTCAGGGATTCGTCGAGCTAGTTTCATAAAAGTAAAATCATAAAGTGCAGGCACTTCAGATTTAACATTTTTAAGGTAATGAGGATTCTCGTATCTGAGTCCCCAACTCTTTATTTCCTCTTTGGGTTTGTTTAGATGAATGGTTTGTTCAGTTTGACCCTTTTTGTATAACTTCTGTTCCAAAGCTTTTAATTTTGCAAGTAAAGATTCATTTTCTTTGGTACGTGAAGAAAACATTTTTGTCTGTTCTTTGAAATCAAACTCACTCTTTCTCAATTTAGAATTTGTTTCAGTTATTTCTTTGAGAATTATTGTCTTTTCTTTAGCGTAGTTATCAAAGTTTTTATGCATTGTCTCAATCAATACTTTCTTCTCAACAATATCCTCGCTAAGTTTCTTGTATTGATTGGTTTTTGTCATTGATAACACCTTTTTCTCGCTTAAGCTTTGACTCTAACTCTTTGAGTTTAGTCAACATGGGATGCATTTGATTTAAGAAGTCACATTGAGTTAAATCACATACCTTGTCATTGTCATCGGAATCGGAATCAGATTCAGCTTCTGATTCCTGCTTGCCCATTAAGCACATGTGAGTTGTTTCATTCTTCTCTTCATTCTCATCTTCTGCTTGATCAAACCAGTACTCATCTTTAGCCATCAATGCCTTTACAGCCTCATGTTGCTTGGCTGGAAGCATTTTATTCTTGTAGTAGTCTGAGTTTCTGACTTTGGGTCTTCGGCAGTCTCTGGCAAAGTGACCTACTTTGCCACAATTGTAGCACGTTGGAGGTTCTGACTGAATGGATCCTTCACCTTGATGCCTTCTCTTTTCCGCCTTCCTTTCCTCTACTCTCTTTCTTTCAAATATCTTTCCTTCAACCCTCTCCTTGTGAACATAATTGCTTGGACCAGAAGAATACCTCTGACTGTTTGAACTTGGCTTCTTGTAGAACTTCTTCTAAAAAGTTGTTAGTGCATTAATTGTATACAAGATTTAATTAGGAAAGACTTGTTTAAAGCCTTTGTAATTGCATAGTCAAAACTATTGAAGACTTTCTCTCTCTACTCTCTCTCTAGAAATATACTTTGATTGTTACATCTTGTTTAGAGATTGATTGATTGAATGTGATTGGGTTTCCATTATCAATTGGTATCAGAGAAAACCAAACGAATTCAGAAGGATCAGATCACAGATTGAATTCTAATTTTTCAAATTTTGGATTTCACGAACTCGGTTCTTGAATGTCACTGTTTGATCACAAATTTTCTTGTTTGTGTACAATTAAATCAAGAAATTGATTTGATTGTATATGTTTTATCAATTGGATCAAGTTTCGTTCAGATCACACAGTCTAATTCGAACATTAGATTGATCAATTTGATCAAATTGCTATTTTCGTAAAACTCGAACTCAATCACTGTTCGTGAATCGAATGATGCTTTTTGATGTTTTTAATGGAAATCGAGTTGATAGAAAAGTGTTCTAATATATTTTTCGAGCATACTAATGCATTTTGAGAATCAATTGCAGGTTTTAGAACGATTTGGAGTGATTTTGTGAACGTATCTGTCAAAACGCGCAAGATCCGAAGACCGCACAAGTTCATCGAAGAACGCGCAAGTTCATCATCAAACGCGCAAGTCAAAGGGATTTGATTTTTGGCTAGAACGCGCAAGGGTCTGAAGAACGCGCAAGCAAAACGTGCGAGTTTGCTAAAACGCGCTAACTGAAGCGAGCGAGTTCTATAAACGTGCAGGGCGAAGCTTGCGAGTTTGGTTGAAACGCGCTAAGAGGCGTGCGAGTTTGGTTGAAACGTGCTAAGAGGCGTGCGAGTTTGTTTGAAACGCGCTAAGAGGCGTGCGAGTTTGATAGAAACACACTAAGAGGCGTGCGAGTTTGATCGAAACGCGCTACTAATGACCTACGAGTTCTAGAAACGCGCACATTACCATTTGCGAGTTTCAGTGTGAATAGTGATTAGCGTGTTTAGTGGTCTGCGAGTACAGTGACCTGCGAGTTTCAAGACTTAGATTTTTTTTTCTGAAAATTAAACTTTTTTTGTGTGATCCAAGTTTGACTTTTTAGTCAACTTTTCTGAATTGGTTTGAGAACGATCATTTTTTTTTCAAGCATTTATTTCTAGAGAAAAATATGTTAGAAAAATTTTCTCTAGGGGCGCTGCCCCCATACCCCCGCAAGGGCGTTGCCCCTTGACACCATCCGCTAACCGGGTTAAGTCTGCGGAGGGAGACATATTTTGATAGTGGTCATATTTTTCTGATTTTTGACGATCATTTTTTTTTCAGCTAATCTGTCAAGATGCCTACTACTGATGATAAAGGGAATACTATTTTGTCCGCAAGAGATATGGCAGTCTTGTACATGCCTGAGATACCAAAAATAGAAGCAGAAAGAGACAATCTGAAAAATCAGAATTCAAAGCTTCAAAAGCTGATTCAGGAGTTGAAATTAAATTTGTCAAATTCTGATAAAACTCCTGTTTGTGCAAAATGTGCTAATAATTCTCAATCTGATTTTGCAGGTATCATCAGAGCAAGTGAGAATGAAATTGAAATAAAAAAAATCATAGGGGTAAAAGAGAAAATAATTATGCAAAAAGAGAGAAAGATAAATAATCTTCAAAGCCAACTGAAAACGACTGAACAGAAATCATCAGAATTACAAGATGAATCAGTCAAGTTTCAAAACAAGTTTAAGGCTTTTGAAGACAAAATATCTGCCTTGGAGATACAGAATGCTGAACTGTCAAAAAGCATCCAAGCAGATAAAGAAAAATCAAATTTGGAGAAATCTTATATTCAAAAGCTATCTGAACTTTCTAAGAAAGCTGACCAAGAGAAGAAAAATCTTGAGCTTAGATGCATAAAGCTTTCCAAGCAAGTGTCTGATTTTTAAAAGGTTTTAATCACTGAAAGAGACACATTTGCAAAGGAAAGACAAGTTCTTGAAGTTAAAATAACTGAACTTCCCCATCAGATTTCTAATTTACAAAACTTGCTCGAAAAGGAAAGAAATATTTTCAAAGAAAAGAAGCAGTCTTTTGAGCAAGAAAAGAAATTATTTGAAACGAAAAATGTTGGGATTTTCAAAGATATTTCTGAGAAAAACAAGAACTTGGAAACAGATTTTGAGCAAGAACGCTTACACTTTGAATCTGAAATATCAAAGCTCATATCCAAAATAACTGTTCTATCATCAGATGTCCAAAAAGAAAAGAAGGCCAAATCTGATTTGAAACAAAAGTTTGACACACTAACTTCTGAAAGAAACATTTTATCTGAAAAGATAAAGAACTTAGAAGCTGCAAATGTTGATTTGTCAGAAAAAGTTTGTGCTGATGTGATCAATCAATCACCAGTTGACAATTCAACCGAATCTGCTTGCTCATTTAAAATTGCTTCAAGTTCAATTTATAATAAAAATGTTTTCAAAAACAAAAGTGTCAAACCAAATATTGTCAATTCAAATCAGATAAGATCATCAAATCTGTTTTATGATAAATCTTTTGATGGCTCAGCAAATTTTTACATCAAATATCTTGGAAAGCGATCGAAGAAAAATCAGATGGTCTGGAGAGTTAAAGATTCTTCAGAGGATGAGAAAAAGAAAGACAAAGCATTCAATTCCACATCCAAAGCCAAAAAGAACATAACACATAAAGGTAAATCTTTTGGTAATCCTGATATATATTTCTCTAATAATCATTTGATCAGGATTGCACAGAAGAAAATATGTTGTTCTTATTGTGGAGAGAATGACTTCGTTCAGAAACAATCTGCTCACAACTGGTACGGTTCTTATAGAATAACTTCTCAGATTTCGGATTTTAAAAGATATAAATCTAATGAGAGGTGGATTTATAAATATAACATACCAGGACCCAAATACCAGTGGGTACCAAAACCTGTTAAATCTGTTTCGCAGGTACCACAGGTATAGGGGGAGCAAGATGTTTGACTTCTGATCATGTACAGATCAGCACTCGTACTTCAAAGTACAAAATTTTGACTTCTAAGTACTACAACTTAGAACTCGAACTTTAATGTCAAAGACAATGGCTCTTGAATCTTAAAGTCAAAAAGTAAAGGTTTTTGAACAAAACAGTTCAAAACCCGTACTTAAGTGTCAAGACTGTGACTTCTGATTACAACAAATCAGGACCCGTTCTTTAATGTTCAGAAAAGGATATTATGCAAAATATCCAGGGGGAGCTTATCTGACCTAAATCATTCTATAATGATTTGAGGGGGAGCTTAAAGGTAAATATCTTCTGATCTAAGTCTCTGATTGTTTGAAAGAAGAACAACTTTCAAGCATGAAAAACAGTTTCTTAAATGTTCAAATCACTTCTTTATTCTCAAAATATTTCATGAATTAAGAAGTGTGATTTTAAATGTTTTTCATTATTAAGCTTCAATGTTTAACTGACCGTGTGTTTCCAAAGATTAATACTCGTGTATTATCTTGTCCATATACTGTAAAGTATTCACACACACAGGTTTAGCACTTCATTTGTAATTGTTATTACCATGTCTCATAACAAAAAAAAATTTCGATGGTAATACTCACGTTTGCTTTCAAATGTTGTTGAGCATCAATCATCATTTCTAATTTGTGCTTTCATTTCAAAATTGTTTATATTCGTTCATATAAACAAAATATCCAATTCTTTGATACCCTAACCATTTCATTTGATCTGATTGATACATTCTCAGATTCTCAAAACAATTTCTTGATTTCATTTCATTCATTCAATATCCTTGATTTGAGAGATCTTTATTGTTTAAATTCTCAAATTTCATTCATATCTTTAATGAGCATACATTTTGACAGTGTAATCTTATCTGTGCTTAATTGTTCAAGTTAAAATGTTGAGCAACCATTCTTTATAGGATTTACATGGGATCAGTGTGAGAACTTAAACAGAACTTCCATGGATTCACGTAAACCAGTGTTCCTACCCAGGAAGTTATCCTTGAGTGATTGAGGGGTGAGAGGTCAAAATCAAAGAGTGGGGAAGATAACTCATCCGGTTGAGTTTTTCTCATTGTGTGGAGCGGAAAAATGGTAATGAGAGTTTGGTTAGAAGTGAGCTTTAAATGATAAAAAGAAAGAGGGTGTGAGAACAGAGTTAAAAGAATATCAAAACTCTGCACCAACTACTTTCTGAGCCAGGCAGCCACATCTTCTGATTGGTTCACATTCTTTGGTGACCATCATTGAAAAAGGCAGTGAGCCCATGCCAACTCTTGCATTAAACCCACCAACCACTCGTTTCTTTCTTAACAAATAAATGTTTCATTTTCTTTGGGGACGCAGCATATCTGCTATCTAGTCTTCACTCGGAAGATTTAGATATTGAAAAAGAAGGAAAGTTGCCCCACCTTCGCACCTCTTTCATTCACATTGAGTCCGTGTAATATCTGTTGTTGTCTAAATAGTTTACACAATTTGAGCCTTAAAAAAACACAATCATTGTGCTAAATTCTTTCATAACACAAGCACGAGCATACAGAAAATTCGTTTTTCTGTCAGAACATTCATAGATAAACCTTGTGTTTTTCAATGATTGAATGGAAGTCCTGGGGAGTCATCATCAAACCAGCTCCTTATATTGTACATTCGTTGTACACAGTAACTCCGTGTTACTGACAGGCACTTCTAACTGTTTCATTTGTAGAATCAGGGTTACAACGTTCATTATATCTGAATTTGAAAAGATTCGGGTATATATAGTTTATGATTCAGTTCAGATCAAAAGGAGGAGAATGTACTTTCAAGGGGGAGAATCAAAGATTATGTTGAAATTGAAGATGTTTTGATGATTATGATGCTCACAATCATCAAAAAGGGGGAGAAGATTATAAAGTTCAATTTCAAAGCCAGAAAGAAATATCAAAAAGTGGAAGAAATTTCTGAAAGATTCAAATTTCAAAGCTGATTTGAAGAAAAGAGACTTTCTAAAGATAATTCTAAAGATAATTCTGAAAGTTCAAGCCAGATAAAAGATTCTGAAGATGATTGGAGAAAGTTTGATTTTCTAAAGACTGTTCAGAGATCATAGTGATAAATATACAGTTTTCAAAGATCCCTCAGAGTTCCAATGTTTTTTTTCAAAGATTTCAAAGTTTTGTTCAAGACATGTTGACTATTCAAAGATGTTAATCATGAATGACTTTTCAAGATTTTTCAAAGACTGAAAGACTGAAGATTGTTAGAGCTTCAAAGTCTTAAAGATGTCAGAGATAAAAGTTGAAGAATCAAGCGCTGAAGACAAGTTTCAAATTTTTTTTAAATCTTGAATACAAAGGGGGAGAATGTTAGTGTATTATTGTATCCAAGATTTAATAGGAAAAGTCAAAGTTATGTAAAGTCAACATAGTCTAAGTCAACATGTTGTGAGAGTTTCATATGCCAAGTAAATAGGTATATGAGTGTAATATGAGGTATAAATACCTTATGCCTTGTATGAGTTCATTGTACGTATCATTGTTAGATCTATGACTATTGAAGACTTTCTCTCTCTACTCTCTCTCTAGAAATATACTTTGATTGTTACATCTTGTTTAGAGATTGATTGCTTGAATGTGATTGGGATTTCATTATCAAAATCCTTTGTCAGCATAAGCATAGACTGCTTCAGTTGTTCACAGTCGTCCGAGTCAGAGTTCACTTCAGTTTCAACCTCATCTGATTCAGACATAAGCATCTTCTTCTTCTTCTTTCTCACAACAAGAGCAGTTGAGTCAGCGACTGCCTTCTCACCCTGTTTCTTTTCATCCAAGATCTCATCCACCTCTTCTTCATTTTGTTTGACGGTTTCATACAACTCATGAAGTGGAATCTCGTTTAGATCCTTGATTTGCTTCATTTGTCTGGCAAACCTCTTCCATTCAGGCTGGAGAATACTGAGGAATTTGACATTAAGCTCTATCTGTGATTTAGTGACCTTGTTCTTGCTTAATTCATTCAGCAAGGTCACAAACCTGTCGTATGTTTCTTCTAGAGACTCTCCAACTCTGCCTTTGAATTCTTCATAGTTGTTTAGGCAGTTGGATATCTTGAGCTGGTTCCCAACCTTTGAACCTAGCATCATCTTCTCTAGCTGATCCCACATCTGTTTGCCTGAGGCCTTATAGCTGTCTATCTTCACGTATATTTCATTTGGAATGCCTTGAAGAATATAAGACTTTGCTAGCCTATCACCTTTTGCTCTTCTTAGGTTATCACCTTCTAGTTCCTCATACTTCAGTTGAAACTGTGTTGCCACAGTTCCGTCCGTACGAGTCTCATAAACTTGTGCCATAACTCCCTCTTATATTGATTTCCTTATGAACACTCCCAAATCATGTCTTTCAATGAAATCCATGAACCGATCTTTCCACTGTTCATACTCTCCCCTGAAGAGTATTGGTGGGTTTGAGTCAGTTCCGATCGCTAGAGCTTCTCTTGAATTCATTCTTTTTTAAAAAGACTAAGTCAAGATTCTGGCACAAATTGCGCTAATAGAAGGTGGCGCAAAAGTCAGGTTTGCGCTAGACGAAGGTGGCGCAAAACCCAACTTGCGCGATGAGAGGCTGGCGCAAAAGTGACTTGTGATCTGAGGATTTGCGAGAAAATATTTGCGCGAGACAAAGGTGGCGCGAGCTGAGGTTTGCGTGAGATAATGGTGGCGCAATTATGACTTTGCGTGAGTAGCTGGTCGCGCGAAATTGAGTTTTGCGCGACGTGTTGATGGCGCAAAAGAGGTTTTGCGTTAGTAGTTGGTCGCGAGAAAGGACTTGTGTGCGAGACGTTGATGGCGCAAAAGTCACTATGAACTGGCGCAAACTTGAACTTTGCGCGTGTTCGTCCCTGTTCATCGAAAATTCGATCTGTTTGCTAAAATAACCCTGTTTGACAACGATTAGCAGTCCCAAATTCTAACAAATTGACCACTAACAGGTTGAGAATAGATTACAACCCTTTGATCTCAATAAAAATCACTTTTCAAAGATTTGATCTATGGAACAGTGACGTGAGGTCGAATACTGTTTTACTGAAATTAAACAACACCAAATAGATCTAGCACCCTAATCGATCTAGCACCCTAATCGATCACAACCTGATCGATTTCAAACCCAATAACACTCTAAAACTCGAAAATGAATTTGAAATGAAGAACATAGAGTCGTTTTTCTATAAATCTGATTTGAATCTGTTTTAAGCTCTGATACCAATTTTCAGTCCACAATATATCAAGTTCTTATCAAAACAACAACAACATATACGATTACCAACCTGTTTGATTAATAATCAATGGATTACAAGGTTGATGATTTCTCTGTTTTAGGTCTCGATGATCTCTCTGTTTTTCACCGTTAGTGTGTGTGTGTGTATGTGATCTGATTTTTACTTACTTGACACACTACACATTACATAATATCTAAACTAAGATAATATCTAAATAATATCTAACTAATATATAATAACTTAGATATTTAGAAATAATAATAAAATACTAAAAACTACACTTTGACATTTTATTACAAATGACATTAGACTAATATTAAGAGTTGACTTTTTGGCATTAGCTAACGATTGGATCTTCAGATTGGATGATCTTGAATTCAATAGATCTGTGCGCTAACACTTATAAATAAGAGAGAGCCGAATATTAAATTTCTTCGTGTTTTTGGTTGTAGGTGTTATATCCTCAATGATCGTGATAATCTTGGTAAATTCAACAAGAAGGCGGATAACGGCTACTTTATCGGATATTCTTTGACGTCAAAAGCCTATCGGGTCTACAATAGACGAACCAAGACTATCATGGAGAGTATGAACGTGTCTTTTGATGAATCATCCACATTGACTTCTGAACACTGCAGTCTTATGACTCATATAATCTAACATCTGAGTTAGATTTACTATTATTTGATGCATTCTTGGATATATGTTCAGATTTTGACAAATCAAACATATCTACATCAACTTCAGAGGTTCCAGTTACAACTGAAGATATTTCAGGACCGTCTGAGATTGTTACTGCGTCAACCTCATCAGGTACATCTACACCTGTTCTTTCTGACAATACTAATTTGAATTATGCTTATGCAGATACAGTTTCTGGAAAAGAAGTCCAATGTACTTCTTCTGCTGCTCCAGAACTACATCAGTCATAAACAAATGTATAAGATGTCCCAAGCACATCTAAGGTTGAGCTTGCAATATATGATGAATATGATGAAGACAACACGCAGATTTCTGTTCAACCACTTCCAAGCACTACAAGATGGATACGAGATCAACCCCTACACAACATAATAGGTGATGTACACAGTGGAGTGAAAACGCGGGCGACATCTGCAAATTTTTGTCTTTACTCGAGTTTCCTTAGTTCCCTTGAGCCGAAGAAAGCATCAGAAGCCTTGCGCGATCCTGATTGGATTTTATCCATGCAAGATGAGCTTCTACAATTTGAGAGGAACAAGGTCTGGTGACTTATCCCACTACTAGAGGAAAAATCAATAATTGGCACAAACTGGGTATTCAGAAATAAGAGAGATGAAGCAGGAGTTGTGGTTCGAAATAAAGCTCTCCTAGTTGCAAAAGGGTATTGTCAACAGGATGGAATTGATTATGATGAGACATTTTCTCCTATTGCAAGGATTGAAACTATTCGAATATTTCTTTCGTACGCAGCTCACAAGAATTTTACAGTCTATCAGATGGACGTAAAATCTGCTTTCTTGAATGGGATTTTTCATGAAGAAGTTTATGTTGCTCAACCCGAAGGCTTTGTCGATCCAAAACACCCGAAATATGTCTACATACTAGACAAGGCTTTATATGGACTTAAACAGGTACTGAGAGCTTGGTACGAAACGTTAACACAATTTCTACTTGCTTCAGGGTTTAAGAAAGGTACTATCGATACTACTCTCTTTTTGAAGAAACAAGGTGAAGCTATGATCCTAATTCAGATCTATATGGATGACATTATTTTCGGTTCTACAAATCCTAAATTTTGTAAAAAGTTTACAATAATCATGGAATATCGATTTGAAATGTCGATGATGGGCGAACTGACATTCTTTCTTGGTCTTCAAGTAAAACAGTTACCCGAAGGCATTTTCATTAATCAATCATAATATATCAGAGATATCCTAAAAAAGTTTAACATGCCTGAAAGGTCAGTGATGAAAACACTAATGGCAACGGGTACACTCTTAGATGTTGATTTATCTGGTAAATCAGTAAATCAAAAGATGTATCGTAGTATAATTGGTTCATTATAGTACTTAACAGCAACTAGACCAGATATTATGTTTGCCACATGTTTCTGTGCTAGGAATCAAGCTAACCCGAAGGAATCACACCTAGGTGTTGTGAAACGAATTATTAGGTCCCTCAAAGGCACTCCCGAGTTAGGCCTTCGGTATCCTAAGGGTTCAAGTTTTGATCTAACTACCTACACAGATGCTGACCATGCAGGATGTAAGCTGGATCGTAAGAGCACCTCTTGATCGTGTCAGTTTTTAGGTGAAAAGTTGGTTATCTGGACATCAAAGAAGTAGCCGCTGCAAGCTGCTGTTCACAAGTCCTTTGGATGCAGACACAATTAAAGGATTTTGGATATTCATACCAACGAGTTCCTATTTACTGCGATTCAAAGAGCGCGATAGCCATAACAGCTAATCTGGTGCAACACTCAAAGACAAAACACATTGATGTGTGATATCACTTCATCAAGGATCATATGGAAAAGGGCGACATAGACATGCATTTCGTGCAAACAGACAACCAGTTGGCTGATCTTTTCACCAAACCGTTGGATGAAAAAAGGTTTACCTTTCTAGTCAGCAAACTAGGTATGTTAAATGCCACTACATGATTCGAGGGGGAGTATATCTTACATTGTGCTTAAATTGTTTATGTCTTGGAAATTATGAACAGTGTCTATTATTCATCATTTACTGACGAAGGTGGAATCATTTTTACAATGATTACCAAAATCTTTTATCTTGCAGGTTATTTTTCATGTGACATTGGTTTCTGGTTACATCAGATCAGAACCTGGTCTTCATTGGTAAAATTGAATATTACTATTCTCACTGGAGAATATGTAATCATGGTTTCTGAATAACTTAGTTCAGAACATGTACTCAAATGTTTTTCTTCTGATGGATGCTTAAATGATAACATCTTTTCTAGAAGTTTTTGATTTGAGGGGGAGTTAACTGTTATATCTTTTAGGGGAGGAGATAATAGTTAACTGTACTTTCATTGTTATATTTTTCTAATAACTTGAATTTTTACAGATATGAAGATGGAGAATATCTGATGTTTTGTCAAGGATACTTAAATGATGATATTCATTCGAGGGGGAGCTTACAGGTATATTTTCTTTACCATAAACATCATCACTTGTTGAAAGATGAAAAACTTTCACTTGTGAAAAATGGTTTTTTTAAATGTTCAAACTACTTCTTATTCTAAAAATGTTTTCATGAATTGAGAAGTGTGATTTTAAATGATTTTCAGTTGGATACGTTGATGAATATCTGACAATGTGTTTCTAATGACAACTACTTATGTAATTGTCATGTCTATATACTGTCAAGTATTCATATACACAACGGTTCAGTACAATATTTCTTGACTTTGTTATTACCATATATCAAATGTTTTAATCTTTCTATGGTAATACTCCCCTTTGTATTCTATGTTGTTTAAATCAGACATCAATTCTATACTGATATGTGCTTTCATTGTTTACATGTTTATATTTTGTTCATATACACATCTTACGTCTTTGACATCCCTTATTATAATTCTTCATGAATTTTGGTCTAATTTTAATCATTGTCAGATTCTCAAAACATTTCTATTCTTTCATTATTATTCATTCATACAAAGTTTTGAGAAATCTTAAATGCTAAAATTTCATTCTGATTTTTGATGAGCATACATACACTTTCCTTGACTTCTTGTGCTTTCATGACAAGAAAATCATTGAGATACATTCTTTCTAAGAAAATTACATGGGATTCATTGTGAGAGGTTAACAGAACTTCCATGGATTCACGATAACCAATGTTTCTTACCTAGGAAGTTATCCTTTGAGTGTTTGAGGGGAGAAGGGTAAAAAAAGATTGAGTGTTGGTGTGTGAAAAGGTAAAATGGAAATGAGAGATTGGTTAGATGTGAGCTTAAATGTTAAAAAGAGAGAGGGTGAGAGAACAGAGTAAAAGAATATCAGACTATGCACCAAACTTCTTTCTGAGCCGAAAAACAACAATAACTGTTATTTCACATTTCTTCGTGAACGACATTGAAATAGGCACCTAGCCCATGCCATCTCTTCCATACAAACCCACCAGCTACTCATTCTTTTCTTAAAAATAGAATGTTTCACATTTTCTAGGGAAGCAGCACACAATCTATTGGTTCTTCACTCGGAAGATACTGATAATGACAAAGAAGGAAAGTTGCCCCACCTTCGACCCTTTATCCTGCACATTGAGTGTATGTATAACCATTTTTGTCTCATTGGTTTATATAATTTTGAGCCTAAACAGCAATCATTGCGCTAATTCTTTCATAACACAAGCACGAGCACACAGAAAATTTGTTTTTCTGTCAGAACATTCATAGAAAATACCTTGTGTTTTTCAATGATTGAATGGAAGTCCTGGGGAGTGAACATCATCTCAAGCTCCTTACATTGTACATTCGTTGTACACAGTAACTTTGTGTTACTGAAAGGCATTCCTAACTGTTTCATTTGTTGATTCAGGGTTACATCTCATAATTTGTCTGAATTTGAAAAGATTCAGATGAATACATTCATGAATTGACGGCTCATTCAGATCAGACAGAAGATTCTTTCTTTTGGGAAGATTGATCATTTATTGTCAAAGGGCGAGATTGATCTTATTTCACCAAGAAAGGGGAAATTGTTATTCATGAAGACCGTGCATATCAAATGTTTTGGGGGAAATCATTCAAAGATTGTGCTGACATTGAAAAAGTTTTGATGATTCTGATTCTCACAATTCATCAAAAAGGGGGAGATATATAAAGGTTTCAAGGTCAGTTTACAGAATTGGAGACAAGTTTTTCAAAGTCCAAGTCAGATCAAAGTTGATATTTTCAAGAATTAAAAGGAGTTTTAATGAAAGGGGGAGAAATTCAAATCAAATAGATGATTGATTGAGAAAGTGAAAGATAGTTCAAGTTTTGAAAGTCAAAGTGAAAGCCAAAGCAAGAAACGTCAAAAGAAAAAAGAATGATAAAGTTTTGAAGATGTAAAGTTCGTTTGAAGAGTTCAATGATTGTGAAGAATGTGTTATAAGTTGTTGGAAAAGACAAAGAGGGAGATTTATTTGAAAGTTGAAGAATGTCAGAGTTTGAAAGTTTGCTGAAGTTGTTATAGTTTTCAAGATTCAAAGCTGAAAAAGATTTTCAATGATGATCATTTCTAAAGATAAGAAGACCTGAAGATAATTGTAAAAAAAATTTAATCTTGAATCCAAAGGGGAGATTGTTAGACTAGTATTGTATTCAAGATTAAAAGTAAGGGTCTGTTTTCTAATAGTTTGATAGTTCAAGGGTTTGGTTGTAAAGTCAACGAATGTTGACTTAGTATAAATAGGATTGTTTCTTTGTAATCTTTAGAACACGCACACAAAGATACGAAATCAGATTGTGTTAAGAACTCGTGCACACAGTGAACACACGTGAGATCTGTGACTAGAAGTTAAATATGTGATTAAGTGTAATTCATGTGATTTGATCTAATAAAGATAGTGTTCTAAATGATTGTGTAAAATATATGCTAGTAATCTAGGTCACATAACCGTATTGGTTAGTGTGCTCACAGACGAAGTGATCCCATCAACAGTTGAGTCCATTTTCGACCTGAACTTCATCATCATTTCCTCCATCCCCGTCTTTTTGTCAGAAGTTTGCCCCTCTTCTTGCCTCCTTTGGTTATGACCTGGATGGTGATAAACATTAGTAGAATTAGAGGAGGAATTAAAATTAGAATTGTTACTGTAGTTTTAAGGATTTCCCATTGTTTCCTTAGGTCCATTTGATGGTTGGCTCCAAGAAAAGTTGGATGCTTCCTCCACCCCTCATTGTATGTATTAGAGAAGGGGTCATTCCGCTGACGGTTGTGGTTCTGAAAGAAATTCAACGGTTCCGGTGAGCCAAATGGTGAAATCTGCTCCATTACTCCATCATTTGATATCTGGCCTTGAAGGGAAGTGCCCTGTAACTGATTTGTAATCGCTGCCAGTTGTGCTTTTATTTTCCGAAGCTCATCAGTATCTTAGGTCTTATCTATCCTTCTAACATCAGATCTTGGCATGGCATAGCTACGTTCAGCCAAATTCTCAATCAGCTCTCATGCCTCTTCGTAAGTCTTATTCATTAATGCTCCCCCAGCAGCAGCAGTGATGTCATTTTTAAATTGGGGGTGTAGTCCACCAAAGAATGTATGGATGACTACCGACCCGTGTAGGCTGTGATGTGGACATCTCTTCAACATGCCCTTGAATATTTCCCATGCTTCATATAAAGATTCTTGATCCCATTGTGGGAAATGAGTGATCCCGGCTAATAATTGAGCGGTTCGGCCGGGAGGAAAGAACTTGTTCAAGAACGCGGTTACCATTTCGTCCCACTAGTTGATTGAGTTTGGCGGAAAGTTCTCTTTCCATGTTGCTGCTCTATCATAGAGGGAGAATGGGAAACATCTCAACTTAATAGCATCTTTAGAGAACCCGTTCCAATTGAAAGTGTTACAGATTTTTCTCAAAGGAACTGAGATGGCCATGAGGGTCTTCGCTTGGCCCTCCTCCGAATTGGTGACCTTGGAATAGCTGGATAGTGCCATGTGTGATCTCAAACGAGTTAGCGGCAACTGCCGGTGCTTGTACTCGTCGTTGTCCCACCACCACCGTTGGTGTTGCATAATTCCTCATGGGAATTCTATTTGGTGGTGGTGGATTATTATTATTAGCATTGTTGTTGTTGTTGTTGACTGAAACCTCTCCATATGCATTGTTGTCGCCCATAATTCTACGAATCTGGTCTCTGGCCTCTCGACGAAGTTGTCGTGCGGTCCTTTCGATCTCTGGGTCTAACGGCTCAAAATCTCTGAATAATCTCCTTCTTGGCATAAACCAAAAAGAATCCTATAATCAAAAACACAAGTCGTAAGTACCAAAAGAAAATTAAATAAAAAATAGAACTGAAAAATAAAGATGTCTAATCTAATAATCTCTATAGAGTATAGTGATATCAACACAAAACAAGTTCCCCAGCAACGGCGCCAAAAACTTGATAGGTCGTGTTTACACCCTTCCCACACGGACCGCAAGTGTACGGTGTCGTATAAAGTAATACGTACGGAAGTACGAGTATCGAACCGTAGGAACTTGGTATTAAGTACCACAAGACTATATTGACTATTAACTAGACAAAATGAAAATTGGATTGTTTTGAAGGATTGCAAAAGAACTGAAATTAAACGACTAAAGAGGTCTTTGGGAAAATGAACAGTTAACTGCTGATAAAAAGATAGGGGTTAGATTCATAGAAGGATTGTTGCTGAAAACAAGTAATGGTTTGCACAAGATGATTCAAGGGTTCATTGATTAATTTTAAGGTGATTGCTATACTTTCTCAAGCTATAACAACACTAGTAATTATCAATGAAAGTTCTTCTTTCGAACTCAAAATTCAAGTTAATATACTTATGAGAGCAAAATTAACAGAGCTATGGTGAAATTGGTATATCTATATCCAATTTGCACCATAGGCATATGATAAACACATCTAATCATCCTACACTACTCTCGAAGAGTAAGATAATCAAGAAATATTTAGCTAGCTGACCAGACTAAATGAATTACATTCAGAACTAATCATATGTTTCATTGACCAAAAATTCATGAAAGTTACAAACCAAATCACAAGTTTAAAGTAACATCATCGAAAAACTCGTCCAACCCCCAACATGAGAAGTTTAACTCATGCTGGGGTTAACAAACATGAAAGCTGGAAATGAAATAAAAGTAGATCTAAACATCGTTCTGAAATGAAGAATGCTTTGAAAAATATAAACACTCCCTGAGATCTGTGGATCTTGAAGTAAAAGATTGTGACAACTTGTCACTAACAAGATCGAGGATCCGTTTCCTCCAAGTCTCCCCGCCTTTTTGTCTCGTTTCTGCCTTGAATCTACTCCTAAAAATTGCCTCTAGCCTACACCGTCTCAATTCAAAATTGCATGGTACCTAAATCTAACTGAAACAGTCGATAAAACAGATCCAGGGGATTTCGCGACTTGTGCCGCGGGTTAGGGTTGCGGCATAAGTCGCCCGTGTTCCCTAACTCGCATGGCTCGAGTAACCCGCGAGGTAACTCGCCAAATCCACTGTTTGCTCCTGCCTTCTTTTATTCTTCACCAATCACTGAACTGACTTCTCGAAAATGGGACTTTAGACTCCTTTCTTCTCTGTATGTCTTTTCTTCTCCTAATCTTGCCCTTTTCCTGTAAAATCCTCAAAAATTCATTAGAACTACCACTATTTCACTCGAAGTCGTGCAACTTCTACCCAATCAAGTGTATAAATAATGTCAAAAATTGACATTATCATATCTATATATCTATTACTCCCAACAGAGCCTTCAAACCTAAAATGTTGACTTGAGCTTAGACCTGATAGTAGATTTAGGAGCCATTTACTAAACGCTTACACAGTGAGTGCATACCGGCTCAATTTACTTTATCGGATAAACATTATAAGAATTGAGAGTCTTACCCTGTAAGCGCGATGAGAAGGACCGAAAGTCTTACCCGGAAAGTGAGAATGACGACTCTTACCCGATAAGCGTTTACATTGTTGTTTTAATGGACTTACAATCTTACCCGGTAAGTGAAAGTTTTGAGTATTACCAGTAAGCACTACCGAGTGAATGACCCTATAATTATAACTCATCTTCAATATGACACCTTTGAAGTTCATGCATGTATATGTGGTTAAGTTCTTTTAGTGTAGGTTCACCAAGTTTCTAGGAGCAATTCCCTATAGTCGAGCTGAATACTCGGCCTATTCTGTTGCTATTTATTCAAACTAGTGGATCCTTAAACAATTACTATATGGTAACTTAAATATTCTGTTTCAGTTTCTTAATGACGTGGCGCTTGATAAAAGTTCATTAACCTTTTGAATTTTAAAAGTACCATGAAGTGCAAGCCATAAATGCATGAATTTTTTACTGACATCTTTGTATTCCTAATGTCACTTATCAGCTTTCTAATCTTGTAATTATACTAGAAGATTTCTATTTTAGCTACACCATCATTGTTGGGTCACAGATAATTTGAAGATGACCTCCTAACTTTCTCTTAGCATTTAAGGATGCATCTTTCCTTTGATAATAAAATAGGTTTTCGTAATAGCTTAGTCTTACTTAATTTGTTCGGAAAAATCAAAGTCAAGACGATTTTCAACAAAAAGTGAATCTACCGGTGTAGATCAGATGATGAACTTCTTGTAAGTTCCCAATTCAAGCCATGATGATCAATTCACACAAATCAATATAAAACACAGAGAGAGAATTTAGAGAGAGAAATAGTCGTATATCTCACTGAAGTCGAATGCTTACAATACTCTCAATACATTGTCCCACTTCTTGTTACACGCTTCTCTCAAGACACATACAAACTATTTATACATGAAACAAAACACTCACATGCTTAAACACTCAAAAGATTAAAACTATGAACGACTTAAAAGTCAAAGTCAAACATAACAAAAGTCAAACCAATTGATCTAAACACGATACATTTACAATCTCCCCCTTTTAGATCAATTCAGAAAAACTCTATCTTCCCCATCTTGAGAAGCTTCCTTGTCTGATCCCGAGCATTGATTCAAAAATTCTTATCCCACGTCTGAAATGAAGTTTATCATCTAAAGCATCCAAAACTCGGATCAAAGCAAGTCTGTCAAATTTACCAAGACCTTTTTCTCCTTTATTGACTTTCTCTTCATTCTCTTTAAACATCCGGTTAAGATGGAGTCTGACAACCTTTATTGTTCCATCTGAAAACTTGCATAACTCTGATATCCTCATGAATCTTTTCTTGTTCTCCCCATTCTTGTATACTACTCCAAGCTCAGGATGATCAATAACAGCAAACATATCATATTTCTCTAAACCTTCCAAATTAAAGTTACGCTTTGTCATATTCACCCTCTTCTGATTACTTTCTATGGCATGCTGGAAATCATAACAATAAGTGTAGTTAACATGCATTCTCATGAACCTCTTGACAGCTTCTAAGGCAAAAATAATGTTCTCATGACGAATGGTCATGTTTGTAAATAAGTGGTAAAGGTATTCAATATCGTCCACATCCAGATGAGAGAAATAAGCTTCAGTAAATTCACAGTAAGAAAGATCCCTTCTTTGCACATAAAACACTGGGTACCAGATCTTCCTATGAAACTTCCTCATTCTGACTTCTTTAACAGTGACAATCCCCGATTTGTTCTTTACATACTTCTCTGCCTTTCTTCCCAAGTAATCAATCTTGCATATTTCTCGTGTATCTCCCATGGTAAATGAGAAACACCTAAAACCTTGTGAATGTCTAACTCCCTGATCCTGTGCACAAATATTTTCTTCTTCTCCTCTTCTAGAAAAGGTACTCTCAAAGCATTCCTCATATGTTTAATTTGGGCATCAGTAGGTATAAGAGTTGCTTCAAGTAAGTCTAAGGGTCCTGCTTGGGCTTCAATTGGGTTAGAAGGAAAATAGGCTTCAGTTTCGGCTTCAGGATTAGTTTCAGGTTGGTTATCAGGATTGGTTTCAGGTTGGTTATCAGGTATTGAGCTTGGGATTCTGTTTGGGCTTGGAAGGTTTACAGGGCTAGGAATTTTGTTTGGGCTAGGGAGATTTTCTGGGCTAGGGATAGGTTGGTTAACTGGACTAGGAAGATTTGTTGGATGTTCATTAGGTTCATATAGGTTAATTTCCTTGAAGGATGGTATTTCTGGTGGGGTTCTGGTAGTTTCAGAAATCTCATGTTGCACAGGGCTGAACTGGATGTCATCTGGAGTGCCCGTCAGGATATCATGGATGTTCTCATTACCCTCTTCATCTGATCCCATCAAACCTTATCTTTCTTCGTCCTTCAACCTCCAATAGTTATCATACTTTTCATTTGCCGTCTCTTCTTCATCAGATGAAAGATTAACTATATCAATATCCAACATTCTAGTAAGAACACTTCCCGATTTTGAATTATGCTATGACATTTCTCAGCTCATCGAGATAATTGTCCCTCGTCCCTTGCTGAGAAAGTTTTCGACAAAAGGACTCCAAATTTTGTACCTGAAAGAGACATTCTCTGTTAAACCTGAAGAAAATATATAAATCGTTTACACCATTTCAGATATGGTCAAATCAAATTCTGCAACACGTCTGTATCCCATGATAAGACAAAAAGGACATCTTGTGCTTTTGAGATCAACTATGTTCTTCAATCCCAAAGTGACAAGTGTCTAATTCATTTAATGGGCATGGAAGTATTTAAATTTGAAGACCCTTCCAATGCAAGGTTACACTTTCAAAAGGTTACTAAGTGATTCGGCAGAAATCAAAAACTCCTTATCTATCTTACAACTTGCAGTCATTTGAACTTTGTGTATTTCAAGTTTCGTTTCTTCTTTGTGAAAGATTGTTACGATATATTTAATTTGTTCATCTCCGTAACAATAGTGTTTTCTAAGTGTAATTCTTAGTTTGAGAATAAGGATTAAAATTAAGTAATTTATGTGAGTATTGTATACAACCCCCCCCCCCAAAAAAAAAAAAAAATTTAATTGTGTGATTGTCATTTTCATTGTGGGACAAACAAGTGGTATCAGAGCATGTCAGTTTAATCTCATAAACATGATATGAAATGGCATCCTCTTCCTCTACAAATAATGACTCTTCTCTTCAAAACCCTTTTGTTGGATCATAAGATAATGGCTCTATAGCCAAACCACCAAAATTCAATCCTAATAACTTTGTTCTTCTAGAAACTCGTATGATACTCTTCATGGAAGGAGTTGACAACGGATATCCTACTATTCTTCTTGAGGGACCCATTGTTCCTGGGCTCTGTGATCGTTATGATACCCAGAAGACCAATGATGGAGAGATTTCTCATGAATCTTGTTAGCCCCAAATCTGAACCAATGAAAGTATTGAAAATTCAAGGGATCACAGCAAGTCAATATCTGAAGTCAACTAAGAGCCACTCTGAAGAAAGCAAGTCTGTCTCTGAAGTCAACTCAGAGCCACTCTGAAGAAAGCAAGTCTGTCTCTGAAGTCAGTTCAGAGTCAGCCTAGAGAAAGTTGTCTGTCTCTGAAGTCAGTTCAGAGAGACTCCGGAAAGACATCAGAGAGCTCCTCATCAGAGATCCTAGTTCAGAGCTCTGAAGATGATCACTCTGAAACTCTTCACAAAGAAGAACAGATGACACGTCACCTTGTGATAAGATTTACTTTCTAGAGTAGGTCACTGTTCAAGCATGTCTTGATCTTACCTCTTAGGTAAGACACTGTTCAAGCATGCTTCTATTTGTCAGATAAGTACACTATTTACTTTATGGTCCTATAAAAAGGACCATCACCTTCATGTTCAAAGTGTGCTTAAGAAGTCTTATAAACTGATAATATAAGTTGAACATCTTATTGAAGAATATCTTGTTTTATCTATTATTCGCTTTATCAACTGTGATATTTGAATCTCCATTGATATTAAACTGTTTCCGCTGTTATTACTCTTATTGTGTATATCATTGTTGTGAGATTAAATCTGGGATCCAACAATTGTTATCAGAGCCTACTTTGTTTTCTAAAACAAAGATAGATCGCATCTGCATACTCGGATAGATTTACATCTCATTGATTCTAACTTTCATTATCTGTGCATGTTCAAATAAACCTGGTTTATTAAAGAACACCATATGCTCAAGATTTGATAGTAAATCACTGTTCAATACAAAAAGCATCAGCTCTTTAAATATTCATCTTTTTCTTCAAAAATGGCAAACTCAAGCATAAGTGCCATCTATACTGCTGGGTCTTTAACAAAACCTCCTACACTTTTAAGGGATGAATATCCCCAATGGAAGATAAGGATGGTAAATTTCTTAGAAGGCATGGACAAGTGAACGTTGGACCTCACATTCCAATGGTATTAGTACCAAGAGTTCCTGCAACAGCAGATACTGATGAAATCCCTGCATATTATGAAAAGAAAACCACAAACTTCACTGATGAAGAAACAAATATGATGGATAATGATTCAAAAGCTGTTAGATTACTTATAATGGCCATTCCCAATGATATCTTTCAAGAACTTGATTCTTGTAAAACTGCAAAAGAGATATGGGATCAGTTGTGAAATCAACTTGAAGGAGGCCTACAAACCCAGAAAAATAGAAGAAATCTATGCATCAATGAATATCATGATTTTCATGCTCTACCAGAAGAAATATTTCACCAAACTTACTCAAGATTCAATAT
The DNA here is from genome assembly GCA_954870635.1 of Arctium minus. Taxonomy (NCBI): domain Eukaryota; kingdom Viridiplantae; phylum Streptophyta; class Magnoliopsida; order Asterales; family Asteraceae; genus Arctium; species Arctium minus. Next base: position 110,943,678 of record OX941080.1, on the reverse strand, counting down.
TCTTATCAACAAATGCAGAAAGTTTGGAGTGATAAGAACAAAAGAGGAAAATAACGTTCTTTTCTTAAAAAGCTTAAATGAAGAATGGTCACAACTTTCCATGTCTATACAAGCCAATCAAGATCTTGAATCATGGTCATTAACTGACATTTATGGCACTCTTGTTGCACATGAAAAGGTAAAGAATAAAACAAACACTTCTAATTCTTATACCTATAAAACAATGAAATTCTCTCCTGAACAAAAAGGCAAAAGGACAAAAATTAACCATATTGATCCTGTTTGTGCAGTAAACAGCAAAGAAAAGAAGATGTTTTTGATCAAGAAAAAGCAACTTGAAAAGAAGTCTGTCTTTCAAGCAAAAAGGAAAGAACTAGTTAGGGATACATGTAATATTCCTAATGCTAAATTAAAAAGAAGTCAAAATGTAACAGCTGCTTTTGATAAAAAGAAAAACTTTGCTCTTACTTCTTCTTGTTCCATTAATTGCAACTGCATTCATCTCTTGATCAAACTGAAAAATCATTTCAGAGGATCACATTGTCTTCTAAATCAATCTCTGAAAAATATCTCAGAGACAAAAGTTCAAAAGAAGACAAGTAACGGCAAGACATCAAAAGATGAGATGCCAAAAAGTCATACAAATCCACCAAAGTCTATCATAAAAGGACCCATAATGAGATGGGTACCTAAGAAACAATAATCTGTCTTGCAGATACACTCAATGCCAATTTGGTACCTAGATTCTGGATGTTCAAGGCATATGACTGGAAATAAGGAACTGATATCCTCATTCAAAGCACAATCTAGAGGAGCAGTTACTTTTGGAGACAATGTGCAAGGACAGATTAAAGGATATGGTGAATTATCAAGAGGAAATGTTTTAGTTTCAAAGGTTGCTTATGTGGATGGATTAAAACATAATCTGATCAGCATAAGTCAACTTTGTGATCATGGTTTTGATGTGAAACTTCAAAGAAGATATTGTTCACTTCTTCACTCAGAATCAGGTCAAGAATCACTCAGAGCAGACAGAAAAGGTAACCTCTACAGAATGAATTTTACCAAAATCAACAACACTGATTCAGAGAAACTTTGTCTTATATCTCTGAGTAGTGAGGAAGTCTGGCTCTGGCATAAAAAGTTTTCACATCTAAACTTTTCCTCACTTGATAAATTAGTTAAACTTAATTTGGTTAAGGGATTACCATCTCTGAAGTTTAACAAAGATCATCTTTGTTCTGCTTGTGAGATGGGAAAAATGAAAAGATCTTCCCATAAAACCAAAAGTGAAAACAACTGTACTAGACCTCTGCACATGCTACATGTGGACCTCTGTGGTCCTATCTCTGTACAGAGTCTAGCAGGTATGAAATACATTCTGGTTCTGATTGATGAATTTTCCAGATTCACATGGATAGAATTCATCAGAGCAAAATCAGATGTACCTGAAATATTGATAAGATTGTTGAAAAGATTACAGGTTCTATTCAGCAGCAAAGTTCAGAAACTAAGAAGTGATAATGGAACAGAGTTCAAAAATGCCAAAATCAATTCATATCTATCAGAAGAAGGCATTACTCCTAACTTTTCTGCAGCAAGAACTACTCAGCAAAATGGAGTTGTTGAAAGGAAGAACATAACACTTGTTGAAGCTGCAAGAACAATGCTTGTTGGATCTGATCTTTCTACAAATTTTTGGGCAGAAGCAATGGCAACAGCCTGCTTTACTTAGAACAGAGCAAAAATTGTCAAAAGATTTCAGAAAACATCCTATGAACTCATTAACAATAGGAAACCTAATGTTAAATATTTTCATGTTTTTGGATGCAGGTGTTACATTCTGAACGATAGAGAATCTCTTGGAAAGTTTGACAAGAAAGCTGATAAGGGCAAATTTATTGGATATTCCTTAGCCTCAAAAGCTTTCAGAGTGTTCAATCTCAGAACAAGGACTATCCAAGAGAGCATCAATATCACTTTTGACGACAACAAAAGCTCTGAACAACAAGAAAGTCTCTCAACACCTATCTCTGAATCATCCAGAGAATCTGAATTAAACAGAATATTTGAAGATTTCATTGATGAAGATAACCCAGAAGCAGTCTTCAGAGATAGACCAAGAGAGAATTCAGAAGGACCCCAAGAAACAGGTACAACTCTTTCTCGTCCCTCTAAATTAACACCTTTTGTTTCACCAAAATCTGATCAACAAAGTGAATCAGAAGAAGCTGAAGATCAAAAAGAGAATGTTGGATCCCAGATCTAATCTCGTAACAATGATATAAACAATAAGAGTAATGACAGCGAAAGCAATACAGTTTAATATCAAAGGAGATTCAAATATCACAGTTCATAAAGCAGATAAAGATAAACAAGATATTCTTAGAATAAAATATTCAACTTATATTATCAGATATATATCTTCTTGAGCACGATTCAACAATAAGGTGATGGTCCTATTTATAGGACCATAAAGTAAGCAGTGTACTTGCATGACAAAAAGAGCATGCTGAACAGTGACCTACTCTAGAAAGTAAATCTTATCACTAAGTGACGTGTCATATGTTCTTCTGTTCATTAGAAAACTTGTGCATTCAGAGAGAATGTCTTCAGAGCTCTGACGTTGTCTTCAGAGCCTCTGATGAAGCTATCTCTGATGTAAGTTGCAATCTCTGATAAGTACTTCAGAGGCAGGTTTGTCCTCTGGTCTTCATCCTCTGATGTCTTCTGAGTTGCACTGATAAGTACTTCAGAGGCAGGTTTGTCCTCTGAAGTCTTCGTCCTCTGAAGTCCTCAGTTGCAATCTGATAAGTACTTCAGAGGCAGGTTTGTCCTCTGAAGTCTTCTTTCTCTGAAGTCCTCTGAAATAGGACGGTTATTTTCAACACTTTAACAGATGATTTGGAGCTAACAATCTCTCCCTAAGTGTCGAAAATAAAAGATACAAAAATAACAGAGAATTGAATTTTAATCTAGAAAGCATAGAGGAGAAAATCATCCTCTTAAGTATTACTCCTTAAACATTTGGAAGTTTAATACAAAGTAATATCAAAAAAAAAATTAAAGAAACATACTACAATTTGTCACTTGAACAGATTCTATGGAATTTCATGATCAGAGCTCTGAAGTTGATCATCGAGTCAATCTCTAAGTCAAGCTTTGCCAGTAAATCTGCTCTGTGCCTTTCTTCTTTTGCATGGATCAATTTCTTTATACCTCTCAAGGTTTCATCAGAATACTTCGACACTTCTGAAGCTAGAAAGATCTTCTTTTCTTGATTTACTCTGAAGACGAAACCCAGAGGTTCTGCAACGATTGATCCAGTCTTCTGTTCTTTAAGTTTGTCAAATGACTCCACAGGTTCAGTTACCTCCAGCTTCTCTTCCCCTAGGTTCAGAGCTATTTGAAAGTCACGTTTTGCTCGGTGTTTGACATAGGCCTCCATTGCCCGTCGGACTTCAACCATGCCCATCCTGATTTCCCTTCTTCCATGATCATACCTGGCAGAGCAATAGGCATATAGATGTGGTAAATCATATGGATTTAGATTTACGAGATCATTGTCATTGAACTCGTAAATCTTCTGATCAGATCGAGTTACCACATAATTCCTATAGATAATCTTGTTGTAAGCAAAGGTCTTTTCTGAGATTTTGTTGATTTTCATGATTGGATCATCAGAAAGGACCTGTGCTCTTGGTTTGGTTTTATCTCTGATAAATCTTCGCTCATAGTCTGGCATGTCCTCTCTGATTCTTGGATTCAGAGGAATGACTAGTGTGTCTGCCATGTTGAACTCATAGTAGATGTATTTGAAGTGGTCTTCTATGGAAGCTTCGGGATTTGATTCGAGGAATGTGGGAGGTTTATTGAACACTTTTGCTGGAAGACCGATGCTTGTTTTCTGAACAGGATTCTCTGAAGGAGCCTGTTCATCAACAACCATGGTTTATGGTTCCTTCGTCTGTGGAGGATCTTCTTTTGAGGGTTCAGAGATGTAGCCATCTATCTCTGGTGATTCCCTTAGCTCTGACGTTGTTGAAGTATGATGTGGTTGAGCATTCTTGAAGACATATTCTTCGACATTAACTACTTCAACTTCTTCTTCAATCTCTTTTCCAGAATCTGTTTTTTCTTCTTTTTCAGATTCTGATTCGTAAGCATCTCTCATCACATAAGTTGATCTTTCTGGTGATGAGAATGCATCTTCTGATGTTGAGAAGTCTACGAGCTGTTCATCTTCTTCTTCATCCAGAGCTCCAATAGTTTCTTGAGATGCAGCTGTGATTTGTTCAGCTGTGATTGGAACTATTGGAGCACCTGAAGTGGATGGGGCTAGAAAGATGACAGGTACTGGCGACTTTAGAGTGGCCTGAATATCTTCAGCAGAGGTGGAGGTTGAACGTCTCTCTGTTCCTTTCTCCTTGTGTTGGTTTAATTAAGAGGGAGTGGACTCCTTTTGTGTTTCAACAGGTTTTGGAGTAGGAGTCTTCTCCCCCTTTTGAAGATCGGATGACCCCTGAGATTGGTCATCTTCGTCATCAGAATCTTCATACCTAGCCTTCTTCCGCGCTTCCTCAGAGCATGCGACCTCGGGTTCCTTTCTCTTCAATACTCCCTCTGAAGATTTGACATTCTTCAGAAGGTCTTCAATTTTCTTGTTCTGCTGAGTGGTCTTGGAGACGAACTTGCTGGATATAGTCATTACATTGCTGGTGATCTTCTTGGAGAAGTTGGTCAGGTCAGCCTTTGTAATAAACTCTGTAGCAGGAGCAGCAGTAGAGGTAGGGATCTTTGCAAGTACCTCTGCCAAAGAACGCAAGACTTTCTCTTTGAATTGAGAAAAGTCTGCATTTGTTGGAGTGGGGGCAGAGGTAGGTGGAATCGCCAGGAGGAGCTCTGTTTTTTAGTTCTGAATTTCCCTGGACAATACGGAGTCATTTTTTATGACCAAGCTTTCCAGAGCATCCAGTTTTTCGTTCTGATTGAGAACCGTCGTGCGCAGCTCAGAGACCTCTGAAGTGAGCTTTTCAACTTCAGAGTTAGAGGCAGAGGCCTCTGAGGTCTTCTCCATTTGAAGTTTTATCTCCTTCAGAGATTCTCTGATTTCATCACCAAAGATTCTGAACTCTTCTTTGGTAACGTAATCAGAGGGGGTAACCTTAGGGTCAACACATGATTCTAAGTTTCCCTCGAGTTCAGAGGGGCCTTCTTTCGGAGGTGGTTTGAGGTTTTCTCCGGAAGGACTTCCCATTAATCCTTGGGGACCCTTTTTCAAGGATTTCCCTATAATGGTTCCGATTGGTCTCTGATCATCAGAGTCAGAATCTGATGATGAGAACCGAATATGTTTGGAAACCTTGCTGTCCAGGCTAAGGATTCCTTGTGCAAGAAGGTCGTGCCATTCTTTTTCTGACAGGCAATGCTTACGTTCTAAGGGACGGTCCAACTTAGTTTGAGCCACAAAGGCATCATGTGTAGGTAGAGGTGACATACTCTGGGGTGATTGAGTATTTTTATCTTGGTCTAAGTCCTTTTGGGAGGACTTAGCCGTATCAGAGGTTTCCCCTCTGGTGCATGCTTCAGAGGCAGAAACAGATGCCTCTGAGCGGTTAGGATGGGTAGGGTTCGAGGTGTGCACCTCTGTTTCAATGTCCATTGATGCTGGACCACCTTGGACAGTAAATTTGATTGTACTGGGATTTGGGCTTTGGATTCTCTCATTTGTGTCGTCAAGGACATCTTTTTCTACCTCACCGCCCTCAGATTCTAAGTTTAGAAACTCACCCTCTGGAATTCTCTCTTCCTCACTTTCCTCTGCTCTGACAGAGATATTCTCTTCGTCAGAGGGAGGGTTCTCATGTTCTCTCTTCCTCACTCTCTCAGAGCCACCCTCTGGTTGCGCTCTGTTAATGTTTTGAGCAGTATCAGAGATATCACTCTCTGATTCAGGCTCAGGCTCAGAACCTAAGTGTGTTGGGGATCCCATCATCGGTTCTGATGATTGGTCAACACGACTAAGTAGGAGATGGGTAGGAGAGTCAGTAGGAATTACCTCAATCATGGTGTGTGGGAATCGTCGGTCATGTGGATAAGGAGGAACCTCTGTTGCTTTGAATGAGTTCATCATAAACAGAGGAGTCATTGGGCCCTCCTCAGTGATGGAGAATTTCTCCATTGCTCGTTGAATGACCACAGAGATGAATCGAGGAAACAGTACCGATATTGGTTGTTTTCCTTTGGCCAAGTCCTTGTTCTTCTTGTCCACCGCCGTCAGCATCTCACAGAAGAGAATGTGAGCCATATTGATGCTTCTATTGAAAAAGATAGCATACATTATGGCTATTATCGCTGGATGAGTCTGATCCTGACTTCCAATCTTGCAGGTTATTGTTCGGTTGAGAACACTGAACATAAAGTTCCATTTGGGAGGCAGGTACTGACGTCTGAATTGACTTAAGCGTGTTATTTCTTTGTTGTAGCCCAAGTGGTGGAGGAACTGAAGAAGGACTTCTTGACTTGGTAGTTTCTCAAAAGCATATATTTGAAGATCAGTTGTCGTGAGGAGGTTGAATCGACGAGTCAGGGTTTGTGGGGTTATTCTTATTGTCAGGCTTTGTTCTCCTAGGTCAATGTGCCCAACCAGTCCTTCCTTTTCAGCGTCGTATTCACTTGAATACCACCATTGTTGGACAAAGCGAAGGGGAATATCTGAGGCATGTTTGGTTAGAACATCATTGAGTTCGCAGTTGGTGAAAAAGTCGAGGATTGGGTGAAACTGTTCATCGTATTTTGATGGGGTGACGTCCAGAAAGTAGTTGTTTCCTTTGACTGGAACATCGAACTGTACCATATTCAAGCTTGGAACAAGTTTGCTTGAGTTATCTGAAGTTTGGGAATGAGCCGCCATTGTTGCAGGTTGAGAAAGATGAAAGCTTAGAATGAGAGATTTGGGATTTTGGATTTTGAGAGCGTAAAGGATAATAAAAAGGGAAACAGGGTTTTTATAGACAAAGGGTAGAGGGAGAGGTTTATGGAAACGGAGAATGAGAGTCCTAATGTCAGAAAGGACGTTCCATCATCCCCTAATTAATAGGTGACACGTTTAGGTATGTAGGGGAGAGTCGCTTTGTGTCAGAAAACCGCCAGTTGGTTTTAAAAAGAAACGAATGGTTATCCAAAAAGATTTATTATTTAAACGAATTTCCTGGAATATTCGTTTAATGAGAAAAGATCAGAAGCTCTGATATAAATATCAGAGACAAGATCAGAAGCTCTGATATAAATATCAGAAGATCAGAAGCTCTGATATAAATATCAGAGACAAGATCAGAGGCTCTGATATAAGTATCAGAGCCTCTGATCTTGTCTCTGATATAAGTATTAGAGACAAGATCAGAGGCTCTGATATAAATATCAGAGACAAGATCAGAGGCTCTGATATAAATATCAGAGACAAGATCAGAGGCTCTGCTATAAATATCAGAGACAAGATCAGAGGCTCTGATATAAATATCAGAGACAAGATCAGAGGCTCTGATATAAATATCAGATACAAGATCAGAGGCTCTGATATAAATATCAGAGACAAGATCAGAGGCTCTGATATAAATATCGGAGACTTTTCTTCCTCTTGAAAAGCTGAAAGGGTCTGTCTCCCCCTTGACCAAAGAAAGAAGTCTTTGATGTTCTCCCCCTTGACACATGCTTGGAGAAAACAAGTGATTTTTACCATTGGTGAAAAAGTCCAGAGGTTCTGATTGAAAGGATCAGAGACTCTGAAGTTTTCTTGTGGACATATGCTACTTGGTTCAGAGTTTCTGATAATTGATCAGAGACTGAGTTTACCAATTTTTTGTTAGGTAGACATATTCAACATTCCCAACTTGCTAACTAAAAAATTGAACCTTCGTTCATCTAAAGCTTTTGTGAAAATATCAGCAAGTTGTAGTTCAGTTGGTACAAAATACATCTCTATTCTTCCCTTTTCAACATGATCTTTTAGAAAGTGGTACCTTACATCGATGTTCTTGGTTTTGGAGTGTTGTACTGGATTGGCAGAGATGGCTATGGCACTTTTTGAATCACAGAGAATTGGAATTCTTTCAATTTGTTGGCCATAATCACTGAGCTGAGTTTTCATCCATATTACTTGTGAGCAGCAACTAGCAGCAGCAACATATTCTGCCTCTGCTGTTGAAGTTGAAACATAGTTTTGCTTCTTGGATGACCAACTTACCAACTTATTGCCCAATAACTGACAGCATCCTGAGGTACTTTTTCTATCAAGCTTACATCCGGCATGATCTGCATCAGTGTAAGTTGTTAGATCAAAACTAGAAAGTTTTGGATACCAGAGGCCTAATGAGTGTGACCCTCTGAGGTATCTGAAAATTCTTTTGACAGCAGATAAATGAGATTCTTTTGGATTTGCTTGATATCTAGCACAAAGACATGTTGCAAACATTATGTCAGGCCTACTTGCAGTTAAGTATAATAGTGAACCTATCATACCTCTGTATGTTTTTATATCCACAGATTCTCCTGAAGGATCAGAGTCAAGTTTGACTCCGGTGGATAGAGGAGTTCTCATCGAAGTTGAATCATTGAGTTTGTATTTTTGCAAAATTTCAGAGACATACTTAGATTGACTTATGAATGTACCTTCTGAAGTTTGTTTTACTTGTAAGCCCAGAAAGAAAGTTAATTCTCCCATGAGGCTCATCTCAAATTCACTCTTCATCAACTCTGAGAACTTGTCACAATACTTTTGATTTGTAGAGCCAAATATAATGTCATCAACATAAATTTGTACTAAAAGCTTCTCATTCTTGTACCTTTTGATGAATAAGGTAGTATCAATTGTGCCTTTTTCAAATCCATTTTGAGTTAGAAAGGTGGACAGAGTTTCATACCAGGCTCTTGGAGCTTGTTTAAGTCCATACAGAGCTTTATCCAAATAATAAACATGATTAGGATACTCTGTACTTTCAAATCCAGGTGGTTGCTGGACATAAACTTCTTCATTTAATTTACCATGAAGAAAGGCAGATTTAACATCCATTTGATAAACTTTGAATCCTTTGTGTGCAGCATAGGACAAGAAGATTCTAATTGCTTCTAGCCTAGCTACAGGTGCAAAGGTTTCATCATAATCAATGCCTTCTTCCTGGCAATATCCTTTTGCAACCAACCTGGCTTTGTTTCTGATTATTATTCCATCCTCATCCTTTTTGTTTCTGAAAACCCATTTCGTTCCAATTGCAAATTTTCCTTTGGGAAGGGGAACTAGGGTCCAGACTTTGTTTTTTTCAAACTCTTGAAGTTCATCCTGCATTGCAAAAATCCAATGAGGATCTTCAAGAGCTTCTTTTACCTTCTTTGGTTCAATAATGCTCAAAAAGTTTACATAGAAGCATTCATTGATGGTGGCAGATCTTGTTTTAACTCCTTCGGATGAGGATCCAATTATTTGATCAATTGGATGATCTTTTGTCCATCTTGTAATTGGAGCATAAATTTGGGGTGGAGTTTGAGCTTCAGAGTCTCTGACAGTTGGTGACACCTCTGTTGTATTGTTCAGAGGCTCTGTTGGTGATGCCTCTGTTGTACTGTTCAGAGGCTCTGAGTTTTGTTCCGGAGATGCAGATTTTTGTTCATCATTTGGTTCTGGAGTTGCTTCAGATACTTCTTGATCATCTTCTGATTCACTTTGTTGATCTGCATTTGGTGAAACAGAAGGTGTTGGTTCAGAGGGCCCTGAAAGGGTTGTACCTGTTTCTTGAGGTTCTTCTGAATTCTCTCTCTGTCTATCTCTGATGATAACTTCAGAGATATCTTCATTATCAAAGAAATCTTCAAATATTTTGTTTAATTCAGATTCCCTTGATGATTCAAAGATTGGTGATGAACTTTCTTGTTGTTCAGAGCTTTTATTGTCGTCAAAAGTGATATTGATGCTCTCTTGGATAGTTCTTGTTCTAAGATTGAACACTCTAAAAGCTTTTGAGGCTAATGAATATCCAATGAATTTGCCCTCATCAGCTTTCTTGTCAAACTTTCCATGATATTCTCTATCTTTCAGAATATAACACCTGCATCCAAAAACATGAAAATATTTAATATTAGGTTTCCTATTGTTAATGAGTTCATAGGATGTTTTCTGAAATCTCTTGACAATTGTAGCTCTATTCTGAGTGAAGCAGGCTGTTGCTACTGCTTCTGCCCAAAAATTTGTTGAAAGATCAGATTCAGCAAGCATTGTTCTGGCAGCTTCAACAAGTGTTCTGTTTTTCCTTTCAACTACTCCATTTTGTTGAGGAGTTCTTGCTGCAGAGAAGTTAGGGGTAATGCCTTCTTCTGATAGATAAGAATTGATTTTGGCATTTTTGAACTCTGTTCCATTATCACTTCTTAGTTTCTGAACTTTGCTGCTGAATAGAACCTGTAATCTTTTTAACAACCTTATTAATGTGTCAGGGACATCAGATTTAGCTCTAATGAATTCTATCCATGTGTATCTGGAAAATTCATCAATCAGAACCAGAATGTATTTCTTACCTGCTAGACTCTGTACAGAGATAGGACCACAGAGGTCCACATGTAGCATGTGCAGAGGTCTTGGACAGTTGTTTTCACTTTTGGTTTTATGGGAAGATCTTTTCATTTTGCCCATCGCACAAGCAGAACAAAGATGATCTTTGTTAAACTTTAGAGATGGTAATCCCTTAACCAAATTAAGTTTAACTAACTTATCAAGTGAGGAAAAGTTTAGATGTGAAAACTTTTTATGCCAGAGCCAGATTTCCTCACTGTTCAGAGATACAAGACAAAGTTTCTCTGAATCAGTGTTTGTGATTTTGGTAAAGTTCATTCTGTAGAGGTTACCTTTTCTGTCTGCTCTTAGCATTTCTTGACCTGATTTTGAGTGAAGAAGTGAACAATATTTTCTTTGAAATTTCACATCAAAACCATGATCACAAAGTTGACTTATTCTTATCAGATTGTGTTTTAATCCATCCACATAAGCAACCTTTGATACTGAAACATTTCCTCTTGATAACTCACCATATCCTTTAATCTGTCCTTGCTTCTTGTCTCCAAAAGTAACTGCTCCTCCAGATTTTGCTTTAAATGAGGATAGCAGTTCTTTATCTCCAGTCATATGCCTTGAACATCCAGAATCTAGGTACCATATCGGCATTGACTGTTTCTGCAAGACAGATTATAGTTTCTTAGGTACCCACCTCATTATGGGTCCTTTTGTGTTAGACTTTGGTGGATTTGAATGACTTTTTGGCATCTCATCTTTTGATGTCTTTCCTTTACGTGTCTTCTTTTGAGATTTTGTCTCTGAGATATTTTTCAGAGATTGATTCAAAAGGCAGTGTGATCCTTTAAAATGATTCTTCAGTCTCATCAGGAGATAAATGCAGTTACAATTAATAGAACAAGAAGAAGTAGGAGCAAAGTTTTTCTCTTTATTAAAAGCATTTGTTACATTTTGACTTCTTTTGAAACTAGCACTAGGAATATTACATTTATCCCTAACTACTTCTTTTCTTTTTGCTTGAAAGACAGTCTTCTTTTCAAGTTGCTTTTTCTTGTTCAAAAACATCTTCTTTTCTTTGCTGCTTACTGCACAGACAGGATCAATATGATTAGTTTTTGTCCATTTGCCCTTTTGTTCAGGAAAGAATTTTATTGTTTTATAGGTGTAAGAGCCAGAAGTGTTTGTTTTATTCTTTGCCTTTTCTTGCAACTCTTTTTCAAGTTCCAGAGATGTTTTTGCTTGTAAACACATATTTGCAAAATCAGGACTTATTTGTATTCTGGTTTTGGTTTTCAATACTGAAATTGGAACATTCAAAATACCAGAGCCAACAGTTTCTATCTTTTTGTGAATTACATTCCCTGGTTTACAAAAAATCTGTTCATCAATCTCTAAATCAGATTCTGAATCAGAGTCAAGAAAGTCTCTCTTAGATTTGATAGAGATATCTACCTCTACTGGTTTTTTAATTTCTTTTGATCTAGAGACTTTGATGATCCGTTTCATGCTTTCTTTTCTTTTTAAGTCCTCCATGACATTTTCTTTCCATATCCTTTGAACATCATCTTCAAACGTGGTTCTGATGTTTTCATCTGACTTTGGTGAATACAGAGGAGCATTTGGATTAAGTGAACTCTGAGATTCATTTTCAGAAGTACTTGTATCAGAGGTACTTGGTTCAAATGTCTCTGATTCACTTGAGATGAAGGCATCAAATCTGAAAATTTCTTTGGGATCATAGCTTTGAGGTTTTGTAAAGAGTACTTCTGAAGTTTCTTCTTTTACCTGTAACACAGACTTTTGAATGTCTTTTACTTCAGAGTACGTAGTATTTTTGAAATTCAAAGCTCTTGCTTTTGATCCCTCTGATGTTTTCATTCTTTTGAAATTATTCAGAGATGGACTTTCAAATCTTTGGACCTTTCCCATACAGAAAGTGGAAGAAAGTGAAGTTTTCTCCAATCCATTGAATGAATTCAACTCATTGAATCCTAGTCCTTGAGAGTCCATTTGTGATTTTATTTTGTCAAAGACACTTTGTGCATTAACATAGCTTTTGATTTGAAGATTTTTTCTATCTAGAGATTGATGTAAGATTTCTCTTTCCTTTTGAAAAAATTTGGTTAAGGCAATAGAATTGAGCCTTTCATACTCAGATTTCTTTACTTCTTCTTCTTTTCCTTTTAAAACTTTCTCTATTTCTCTTATTTCTTCTGAAAATGATTTTTCTTTTTGCTTGAAGGTTTCTTCAAGTTTAGTTTTTTCAAGAAAAATATCTTTCTTTTCTGATTCCAGAAGATTCTTTTCTCTTTTGTAAAAGATGAGCTCTTTTGTTGCTTGCTCTCTTTTCTTTTTTTCTTCAACAAATTTTTGCTCTAAATCCTGAAGTTCATTAATTAGTTTAAAAGCATCTATTTCAGGATCACTGTCAGAGGTGTAAAGAGAGTTTACCTTTTCAGAGTTGTCTTCGGATGCTTCATCAGTTTGATTTCCATCTGAAAAAGCCATACCACAGAGATTGGTAGGCTCTTCCTCACCATCACTTGTCGAGTCAGATAGCCAGTCTTCCATTTCTGCTACAAGAACTCTTTCTTTTACATTGTATTTGTATTTGTTCTTGTAGTAATCTTGATCTTTGACAAGTTTTCCTCTGCAGTTTGCAGAGAAGTGGCCTGGTTTTCCACATCTGAAGCATCTTCCATCATTTTGATTTGTTGGAAGAGTGGCAGTACTTGTCCCTGGCTTCTGTTCTTGAGGTTTGAAGTATCTCTGTGGTTGTGGATACCTTGGTTGGAATGGTTGTTGTGGTCTTGTTTGTTGTGTTGCATCATCATGATTGAAGTTTGCACCCTTTTGATCACTATATGGAGTGAATCTGGGTTCTTGTTGAAATCTTCTTTCCGGATTTCTTCTTTCTTCATTCTCTCTCTTTCCTTCAAATACCTTCTTACCAAATTTCTTGTTACATTGATGAGTGATTAATGCAAGAGATTTGGCAAAGGCATTGATATCTTCATCTGAGTCTGAATCTGAATGAGTTTCTTCTGCCATCAAGACCTTTTTGGATCTTCTTTTTGTTTCCAAACATTTTTGTGACTCTTCACAGTTGTTTTCTTTTGATATTTGTTTTGAAACAAGCGCAAGGGGTCCACCCAAAGAGGTTTTTGATTTTTGCTTCATAACTTCTTTTTCATGTGCAACAAGAGTACCATAAATGTCAGTTAATGACCATGACTCAAGATCTTGATTAGCCTGTATAGACATGGACAGTTGTGACCATTCTTCATTCAAGCTTTTCAAAAAAAGAACATTGTTTTCCTCTTTTGTTCTCATTACTCCAAACTTTCTGCATTTGTTTATTAGAATGTTGAATCTTGAGTAAGTTTGGTGTAATGTTTCTTCTGGTAGAGCATGAAAATCATGATATTCATTGATGCATAGATTTCTTCTATTTTTCTGGGTTTGTAGGCCACCTTCAAGTTGATTTAACAACTGATCCCATATCTCTTTTGCAGTTTTACAAGAATCAAGTTCTTGAAAGATATCATTGGGAATGGCCATTATGAGTAATCTAACAGCTTTTGAGTCATTATCCATCATATTATTTTCTTCATCAGTGAAGTTTGTGGTTTTCTTTTCATAATATGCAGGTATTTCGGCAGTATCTGCTGTTGCAGGAACTCTTGGCACCAACACCATTGGAATGTGAGGTCCAATGTTCACAGATCTAAAAAGATCCCTGTCCATACCTTCTAGGAAATTTACCATCCTTATTTTCCATTGGGGATATTCATCTCTTAAAAGTGTAGGAGGTTTTGTTAATGACCCAGCTGTATAAATGGCACTTATGCTTGAGTTTGCCATTTGTAAAAATGAAGATTTGAAGAACTGATGCTTTTTGTAATGAACTGAGATTTACTATCAAATCTAGAGCATATGATATTCTTTAATAAACTGGGTTTATATGAACATGCACAGATAATGAAAGTTTAGAATCAATGAGATTTAAATCTATCCGAGTACGCAGATATGATCTTTCTTTGTTTAGAAACAAAGGAAGCTCTGATACCAATTGTTGGATCCCAGATCTAATCTCGTAACAATGATATAAACAATAAGAGTAATGACAGCGGAAGCAATACAGTTTAATATCAAAGGAGATTCAAATATCACAGTTCATAAAGCAGATAAAGATAAACAAGATATTCTTAGAATAAAATATTCAACTTATATTATCAGATATATATCTTCTTGAGCACGTTTGAACAATAAGGTGATGGTCCTATTTATAGGACCATAAAGTAAGCAGTGTACTTGCATGACAAAAAGAGCATGCTGAACAGTGACCTACTCTAGAAAGTAAATCTTATCACTAAGTGACGTGTCATCTGTTCTTCTGTTCATTAGAAAACTTGTGCATTCAGAGAGAATGTCTTCAGAGCTCTGACGTTGTCTTCAGAGCCTCTGATGAAGCTATCTCTGATGTAAGTTGCAATCTCTGATAAGTACTTCAGAGGCAGGTTTGTCCTCTGGTCTTCATCCTCTGATGTCTTCTGAGTTGCACTGATAAGTACTTCAGAGGCAGGTTTGTCCTCTGAAGTCTTCGTCCTCTGAAGTCCTCAGGTGCAATCTGATAAGTACTTCAGAGGCAGGTTTGTCCTCTGAAGTCTTCTTTCTCTGAAGTCCTCTGAAATAGGACGGTTATTTTCAACACTTTAACAGATGATTTGGAGCTAACAGAGAATGATCAATGAGTGTCTGAAGTAACTCCAGAAACAAATAGTGAAGACATTCAAGAATCTGCTTCACCATCTCGGGAAACAACTTCAGAGACTCTGAACAGCACAACTGAGATGTCACCAACTGTCATTTCTGAAACTCAAACTCCACCCCAAATCATTGCTCCAATCTCTAGATGGACAAAAGATCATCCAATTGATCAAATCATTGGATCCTCATCAGAAGGTGTTAAAACAAGATCTGCAACAATCAATGAATGCTTCTACGTAAACTTTTTGAGCATTATTGAACCAAAGAAGGTGAAAGAAGCTCTTGAAGATCCTCATTAGATTTTTGCAATGCAGGATGAACTTCTAGAGTTTATAAGAAATAAAGTCTGGACCCTAATTCCCCTTCCCAAAGGAAAATTTCCAATTGGAACAAAATGGGTTTTCAGAAACAAAAAGGATGAGGATGGAGTAACAATCAGAAACAAAGCCAGGTTGGTTACTAAAGGATATTGCCAAGAAGAAGGTATTGATTATGATGAAACCTTTGCACCTGTAGCAAGGCTAGAAGCAATCAGAATCTTCTTAGCCTATGCTGCACACAAAGGATTCAAAGTTTATCAAATTGATGTCAAATCTGCCTTTCTACATGGTAAAATAAATGAAGAAGTTTATGTCCAGCAACCACCTAGATTTGAAAGTACAGAGTTTCCTAATCATGTTTATTATTTGGATAAGGCTCTGTATGGACTTAAACAAGCTCCAAGAGCTTGGTATGCAACACTGTCCACTTTTCTGATTAGAAATGGATTTGACACAGGCACAATTAATACAACATTATTCATCAAAAGGTACAAAAATGAGATGCTTTTAGTACAAATTTATGTTGATGACATTATATTCGGATCTACTAATCAAAAATATTGTGACAAATTTTCAGAGTTGATGAAGAGTGAATTTGAGATGAGCCTCATGGGAGAATTAACCTTCTTTATGGGCTTACAAGTAAAACAAACTTCAGAAGGCACTTACATAAGTCAAACTAAATATGTCTCTGAAATTTTGCAAAAATACAAACTCAATGATTCAACTTCTATGAAAACACCTCTAGCCACCGGAGTCAAACTTGACTCTGATCCTTCAGGACAATATGTAGATATAAAAACCTACAGAGGTATGATAGGTTCACTACTATACTTAACTGCAACTAGGCCTGACATAATGTTTGCAACATGTCTTTGTGCTAGATATCAAGCAAATCCAAAAGAATCTCATTTATCTGCTGTCAAAAGAATTTTCAGATACCTAAGAGGGTCACCATCCTTAGGCCTCTGGTATCCAAAACTATCAAGTTTTGATCTAACAGCTTACACTGATGCAGATCATGCAGGATGTAAGCTTGACAGAAAAAGTACCTCTGGGTGCTGTCAGTTACTGGGTAATAAACTGGTAAGTTGGTCATCCAAGAAACAAAACTGTGTTTCAACTTCAACTGCAGAGGCAGAATATGTTGCTGCGGCTAGTTGTTGCTCTCAAGTAATATGGATGAAAACAATATGAAAGAATACCCATTTTGTGTGACTCAAAAAGTGTCATAGCCATCTTTGCCAATCCAGTACAACATTCAAAGACAAAGCACATTGATGTAAGGTATCATTTCATAAAAGATCATGTTGAAAGGGGAACAATATAAATGTATTTTGTACCAACTGAACTCCAACTTGCTGATATTTTCACAAAAGCTTTAGATGAACGAAGGTTCAATTTTTTGATCAGCAAGTTAGGAATGTTGAATATGTCTACCTAACAAGGAAGAAACTCAGAGTCTCTGATCAAAATATCAGAGCCTCTGAATCAAGTAGCATATGTCAATATCAGTTTGTGAATGTTCTCTAAACACATGATAAAGGGAGAAAAATAAAAAGCTGTTCTTTTGTCAAGGGGGAGAAAAAGAACTTTTCAGAAGAAAACTCAGAGTCTATGAATTTCATCTTAGAAAACTCAGAATCTCTGAACTTTAACTCAGAATCTCTGAACTTTAACTCAGAATCTATGAAAATGAGAAAAGTGTAAACTCAGAATCTTTGAACTTTAACTCAGAATCTCTGAAAATGACAAAAGTGTAAACTCAGAATCTCTGAACTTTAACTCAGAATCTCTGAAAATGAGAAAAGTGTAAACTCATAATCTCTGAACTTTAACTCAGAATCTCTGAAAATGAGAAAAGTGTAAACTCAGAATCTCTGAAAATGGTCTCAGTAGTCTTATCAGAGTCACTGAAATTATGGATTTTTTTTAAATCGTCTGTGAAGGGGGAGTCAACAACTTTCAGACCAGTCATTCCTCAAACAAGAACTTTTTAATTAAAAAGAAATTTTTGATATCATTTGAAATTAAAATTTCAATTTAACTGAATTTTTTTTCAAGTGATATCGTAAATTACTTCTTATGGTGAAAGGTTTGTCTAGTCAGCAAAAAGAAATTATTTTTTAATGGCGCGCCTTTCCTATTTTCTTGGAACCTACATTCGTAGGTAAAACAATTTTCAAGGCCACGTGTCACAAAAAGGAATGAGTGAAAGGCCAAACGGCTTTATCCAAAGGGTCAAATCACTGTCGTTTCACCTTATATACTCGAGTGTTTCTTTTTCTAAATTTGGATAGAAAACCCATTTAAAATCCGGATATTCATTTTTACAAATTACTCTCGAGCAATCTCTCTCTCCAGAAGAATTTGAACTTCATCTTCTTCACTTCAACCTCAACAATGGCGTCTTCAAATGAATGGTGCAAACTTTTTCCCAAATCTGGCGAGCCTTCAAGACTGTATCGTTTTCCAATCAAAGACAACAATCACATGTTTCAGCTTGATTCTCCCAAATTTGAGGAACAATATGGAATAATTTGCGAGTTCTTCTTCAACTGTGAACTGACTCAAGCCCTAACTGCTTTTACCAATGAATGTCCACTCTCGTTTGTTCAAGAATGGTATTCATCGACATATCTCAGGTTGTAAAATGTCGGATACTCATCAATCCTACTGTTCTAAGAGAAGTTCTCCCACTCCTAACAGCTGAGGAACATCAAATCACGCGTTTTGAAAAACGCCCAACTTCTGAAACCCTACTTCAGTTCATTCGAATGCTAGGTTATAACACAGAAATAACCAGATTGAGTAACTTCAGACGACAACACCTACCACCAATCTGGAATTTCATATTCTCTGTCTTAAATCGAACACTAACCTGCAAACTAGGGAGCATGGATCAAGCAACACCAGAAATACTGTCAATCATGTATGCCCTATTCTTTAATCGCAACTTGAACATGGTCGGTATAATCTTTGATATGATTCTGACATCAATAGAGAAGAAAAACAAATGCTTGGCAAAGGACCCTAAACAAACGTCCCAATCATCCAAAGTTCCTTCGATAACTTTCCCAAGATTTCTGTCTCTAATCATCCATGCCGCGATCGAGAAGCTTCATATTTTGATTGCCCCTGAACAACCTAAAACTCCATTCTACATAATGAACAGCTTCAAACCATCAATTTTATATGAAGGCTATCCAGAAGCAAGGAGGATCCTTCACCACATGCTGAATCAGGTAAATCCTCAATCTGTAGCATTAGCTTCTTATCTCCGTGTTGCCAAAGGACTAGAACCAGTTCTGGGAACCCCAACACACTTAGGTCCTGAACCTGGAATGGAGAGCAAGAGCATCTCGGCTTCAGAGTGATCTGAGGACCCTGAAGTACAGAGATCTCACAAGAGTGAACCAGAGGGTACTCTTGGTAGAGAAACCGAAGTTGAGAGAGATGACAGAGCACCAGAAGGGGCTGTCAATGAGGAAGTAATGGAAGAAACCTCAATTGCTAGTGTAGAGGATAACTCGACTAGCTCTGAGGAAAGTGAGGATGAATCTTCCGAGACTAGCTCTGAAGATTCTCAGAGGGAAGAGAAAGAGTCTTCTGACTTAGAGAAACCTGAGAGTTCTTCCCCGTCCAAACAAAAAGATGCCTCAAGGCACATATATTTTAGGACACCAACCCCATCTCCCAATGCAACCACACAATCTAACCTACCTGATCCACAGGTAATGGTTATTGAATCAGAGGTGCACACCTCGAACCCAAACCAGCAAGCAACTTCAGAGGTACCTTTTTCCACCTCTGTAGTTCACTTAACTAAGGAAACTCAAATTCTGGATAAGCCCTCTTCACAGGACTTAGCCAATACTTCAAGTACTCAGTTGCCTCAGAGTACATTCGAAAACCCTACAAAAATTGATGGCTCTGTGGCTCATATCTCACCCTTTAGGATATCCAGAACTAGCTGTCCAACTCAGGGACAATGGCTCGACCTACAAAACCAAGGATTGACTTTCCTGGATCGCAAGATCAACTCCCACATTCACTTCCAGTCCTCTGAATCTGAGGAGGAGGACTTGGATGAGAACAGAACACTCAGAGATGATTCTCCGGAACATCAAGGATTGAGTGGAAGTCCTTCCGGAGACAACATCAAAATAGCTCTAAATGAAGGCTCCTCTGAACTCGAGGAAAAATTGTCTACATGTGTTGTAACCAATGTACCCCTCTCTGAACTTCTCACTAAATCTGAGTTCCAAAGATTTTGTGAAGAAGTTAGAGGCTCCATGAATGAGCATAACTTTCAAAGAATTGACGGTTCAGAGACCTCTGCTCTTCGCTCTGAAAACACAAACCTCAAAGCAGAGGTTTCCACTCTGAAGACCCAACTTTTGGACTCCTCAAAAAGAATCCAAGAGTTGGAACAAGAACTGTTCAGACAGAAGGCTGAATCTTCTCTTGAAATAGTCAACCTTAAAGCTCAGAATGCTACTCTACAAGCATCTTCAACCATAAACATTCAGAAGGCTCTACAAGAATTAAGGGAAGAGGTAGTAGCCACCAGATCATCATCACTCTCGACAGATCAAATGACATCTATCTCTGAACTCATCAAAGCAACAATTCAAGCTTCTGTACCATCTGTCAGTGCACCATCTCTGAAAATGAGAAAAGTGTAAACTCAGAATCTCTGAACTTTACCTCAGAATCTCTGAAAATGAGAAAAGTGTAAACTCAGAATCTCTGAACTTTAACTCAGAATCTCTGAAAATGGTCTCAGCAGTCTTATCAGAGTCACTGAAATTATGGATTTTTTTTAAATCATCTGTGAAGGGGAAGTCAACAACTTTCAGACCAGTCATTCCTCATACAAGAACTTTTTAATTAAAAAGCAATTTTTGATATCATTTGAAATTAAAATTTCAATTTAACTGAATTTTTTTTCAAGTGATATCGTAAATTACTTTTTAAGTTGAAAGGTTTGTCTAGTCAGCAAAAAGAAATTATTTTTTAATGGCGCCCCTTTCCTATTTTCTTGGAACCTACATTCGTAGGTAAAACAATTTTCAAGGCCACGTGTCACAAAAAGGAATGAGTGAAAGGCCAAACGGCTTTATCCAAAGGGTCAAATCACTGTCGTTTCACCTTATATACTCGAGTGTTTCTTTTTCTAAATTTGGATACAAAACCCATTTAAAATCCGAATATTCATTTTTACAAATTACTCTCGAGCAATCTCTCTCTCCAGAAGAATTTGAACTTCATCTTCTTCACTTCAACCTCAACAATGGCGTCTTCAAATGAATGGTGCAAACTTTTTCCCAAATCTGGCGAGCCTTCAAGACTGTATCGTTTTCCAATCAAAGACAACAATCACATGTTTCAGCTTGATTCTCCCAAATTTGAGGAACAATATGATATAATCTGCGAGTTCTTCTTCAACTGTGAACTGACTCAAGCCCTAACTGCTTTTAACAATGAATGTCCACCCTCGTTTGTTCAAGAATGGTATTCATCAAGTCACTACAGCGATGCACATAGAGGAATATCCGCGAGTTCGACATATCTTAGGTTGTAAAATGTCGGATACTCATCAATCCTACTGTTTTAAGAGAAGTTCTCCCACTCCTAACAGCTGAGGAACTTCAAATCACGCGTTTTGAAAAACGCCCAACATCTGAAACCCTACTTCAATTCATTCGAATGCTAGGTTATAACACAGAAATAACCAGATTGAGTAACTTCAGACGACAACACCTACCACCAATCTGGAATTTCATGTTCTCTGTCTTAAATCGAACACTAACCTGCAAACTGGGGAGCATGGATCAAGCAACACTAGAAATACTGTCAATCATGGATGCCCTATTCCTTAATCGCAACTTGGACATGGCTGGTATAATCTTTGATATGATTCTGACATCAATAGAGAAGAAAAACAAATGCTTGGCAAAGGACCCTAAACAAACGTCCCAATCATCCAAAGTTCCTTCGATAACTTTCCCAAGATTTCTGTCTCTAATCATCCATGCCGCGATCGAGAAGCTTCATATTTTGATTGCCCCTGAACAACCTAAAACTCCATTCTACATAATGAACAGATTCAAACCAACAATTTTATCTGAAGGCTATCCAGAAGCAAGGAGGATCCCTCACCACATGCTGAATCAGGTAAATCCTCAATCTGTAGCATTAGCTTCTTATCTCCGTGTTGCCCAAGGACTAGAACCAGTTCTGGGAACCCCAACACACTTAGGTCCTGAACCTGGAATGGAGAGCAAGAGCATCTCGGCTTCAGAGGGATCTGAGGACCCTGAAGTACAGAGCTCTCACAAGAGTGAACCAGAGGGTACTCTTGGTAGAGAAACCGAAGTTGAGAGAGATGACAGAGCACCAGAAGGGGCTGTCAATGAGGAAGTAATGGAAGAAACCTCAATTGCTAGTGTAGAGGATAACTCGACTAGCTCTGAGGAAAGTGAGGATCAATCTTCCGAGACTAGCTCTGAAGATTCTCAGAGGGAAGAGAAAAAGTCTTCTGACTTAGAGAAACCTGAGAGTTCTTCCGCGTCAAACAAAAAGATGCCTCAAGGCACATATATTTTAGGACACCAACCCCATCTCCCAATGCAACCACACAATCTAACCTACCTGATCCACAAGTAATGGTTATTGAATCAGAGGTGCACACCTCGAACCTAAACCAGCAAGCAACTTCAGAGGTACCTTTTTCCACCTCTGTAGTTCACTTAACTAAGGAAACTCAAATTCTGGATAAGCCCTCTTCACAGGACTTAGCCAATACTTCAAGTATTCAGTTGCCTCAGAGTACATCCAAAAACCCTACAAAAATTGATGGCTCTGTGGCTCATATCTCACCCTTTAGGATATCCAGAACTAGTTGTCCAACTCAGGGACAATGGCCCGACCTACAAAACCAAGGATTGACTTGCCTGGATCGCAAGATCAACTCCCACATTCACTTCCAGTCCTCTGAATCTGAGGAGGAGGACTTGGATAAGAACAGAACACTCAGAGATGATTCTCCGGAACATCAAGGATTGAGTGGAAGTCCTTCCGGAGACAACATCAAAATAGCTCTAAATGAAGGCTCCTCTGAACTCGAGGAAAAATTGTCTACATGTGTTGTAACCAATGTACCCCTCTCTGAACTTCTCACTAAATCTGAGTTCCAAAGATTCTGTGAAGAAGTTAGAGGTTCCATGAATGAGCATAACTTTCAAAGAATTGACGGTTCAGAGACCTCTAACTTTCAAAGAAGTTAGAGGTTTCCACTCTAAAGACCCAACTTTTGGACTCCTCAAAAAGAATCCAAGAGTTGGAACAAGAACTGTTCAGATAGAAGGCTGAATCTTCTCTTGAAATAGTCAACCATAAAGCTCAGAATTCTACTCTACAAGCATCTTCAACCATCAACATTCAGAAGAATCTACAAGAATTAAGGGAAGAGGTAGTAGCCACCAGATCATCATCACTCTCAACAGATCAAATGGCATCTATCTCTGAACTCATCAAAGCAACAATTCAAGCTTCTGTACCATCTGTCAGTGCACCATCAGCAACACCATAGCCACCAACCAGAACTTTTGAAGACCTAATCACCAAAAGTGAAATGGCCTCTTTTAAATCAGCAATAATGAGCAGAATGCTGACTTGTTCTTCCAAGATCTCTACAATTGCTCAGAAGCAGGTCAAAGCAACTCTGGAACTTCATAATTAAAAATCAGAGGACCATATTGCTGAAATCACAACTGCTGCTTCAGAAGCAATCGAAAATATTCAGAAGACTCTTCAGGATCCCAAAGGAAAAGGAATCGCTGAACCAAGCTCTCCCAAATATAAACGCAAGTTTTCTGTTGGGACTTGTAGCGATGCAATGAAGAAAGAAAGATTTGATGATTCAGAGGATTCAGATGATGATGAGCATTCTGACTCACAAAATAGGGAGATTAGAGATAAAACCGCGCACACATTTAAAGCTGCTCCCTCTACACAAGTCCAAGAGAAGGAACCAGAGAGGAACACCACCTCTTCTGATGAAAACCGTACCTTACAATCATTCACAGCACCAGTCATACTATACGCCTCATCAACACCAGGTGTTCCAATCACTCCAGTAACTGATGCGACTCCAGAGAAAATTGGAGCTCTAGAAGAGGAGGAAGAACAACTTGTAGACTTCTCTACATCTTCTGATGATGCTTTCTCATCACCCGAAAGACAACCAATGGTGATGAGAGATGCCTTTGAGTCAGTGTCTGAAGAAGAACAGAAAGATTCTGACAGAGAGGAAGAAGCTGCTGGAGAACAGATCGAAGTAGTTGATGTCGAAGAGTATGTTTTTAAAAATACTCAACCTCATCATACCTCAACAGCTTCAGAATTGAAAGAATCTCCAGAAATAGATGGATATATCTCTGAAAATCCATTAGAGATAACTCAGTCACAACCCAAGGACAAAGAAACCATGGTTGTTGATTAACAGGATCCTCAAGAGAATCTTGTTCAGAAGACAAGCATTGGTTTACCAGCCAAGGTATTCACTCATCCTCCAACATTCTTAGAACCCACTCCAGAAGCATCAATAGAAGATCACTTTCGGCATATCTACTGTGAGTTCAACATGGAAGACACTCAAGTAATCCCTCTGAATCCAAGAATCAGAGAGGACATGCCAGACTACGAATGAAGATTCATACAGGCAAAGACAAAACCAAGAAAGGAGGTTCTCAACGATGCTCCAATAGTAAAAGTTGAGAAAATCTCTGAAAAGACATTCGCCTTCAACAAAATTATATATAGGCATTATGTGGTGACTCGATCTGATCATAAGATTTATGAGTTCAATGCTAATGATCTCGTAAACCTAAATCCGTATGATCTCACTCATATATATGCCTATTGCTCTGCGAGGTACGATTCAGGAAGAAGGGAAATAAGAATGAGCATGGTTGAAGTAAGAAGGGCAATGGAAGCTTACATCTAACACAGAGCAAAGCGTGACTTTCAGATTGCTCTGAACTTGGGTAAACAAAATCTAGGAGTGACTGAACCAGTGGAAACCATCGAAAGCCTGGACAAATAGATGATTGGATCAATAATTGAAGAACCTCTGGGTTTCATCTACAGAGTGAACCAAGAGAAGAAAATCTTTCTAGCTTCGCAAGTAGAAAAGTATTCTGATGAAACCCTGAAAGGAATACAGAAGATGATTCATGTAAAGCAAGAACGGCACAGAGCAGACCTACTGGCAAAACTAGACTTGGAAATTGGCTCAATGATTAACTTCAGAGAGCTCATCATGAAGTTTCATAGGATATGTTCTAGTGATAGGTTCTGATTAATTGAAGAATATTATTCTCTTTTGTAATTCCAAAATCTTATAAGAAGTAATATTTACAGAGGATAACTTTCTCCTCTTCGCTTTCTAGTTTAAATGTTTTATGTGTTCCTTGTTTATTTTCAGTACTTAGGGGGAGATTGTTAGCCCCAAATCTGAACCAATGAAAGTATTGAAAATTCAAGGGATCACAGCAAGTCTGTCTCTGAAGTCAGTTCAGAGAGACTCCGGAAAGACATCAGAGAGCTCCTCATCAGAGATCCTAGTTCAGATCTCTGAAGATGATCACTCTGAAACTCTTGACAAAGAAGAACAGATGGCACGTCACCTTGTGATAAGATTTACTTTCTAGAGTAGGTCACTGTTCAAGCATGTCTTGATCTTACCTCTTAGGTAAGACACTGTTCAAGCATGCTTCTATTTGTCAGATAAGTACACTATTTACTTTATGGTCCTATAAAAAGGACCATCACCTTCATGTTCAAAGTGTGCTTAAGAAGTCTTATAAACTGATAATATAAGTTGAACATCTTATTGAAGAATATCTTGTTTTATCTATTATTCGCTTTATGAACTGTGATATTTGAATCTCCATTCATATTAAACTTCTTCCGCTGTTATTACTCTTATTGTTTATATCATTGTTGTGAGATTAAATCTGGGATCCAACAAATCTTATCATGAAGGAAAATCGGCAGCCACTGGCTACCAGGTGAAAAATCCTAACCAGTGCAATGATGAAGACAAGCGTCTTGTTGCTTTTGACACAAAATTCAAAGCCATCATTGTAGTCTCTCTTCCTGATGAGATATACTACTCTCTGGTAAATCTATCTACTACTAAAGAGATGTGGTCAGCCCTATGTGTTTTGTACGAATGAATGGATGAAGTAAAACAAGAGCAAAAATATTGCTCTTGTCAGAAGGTACAAGCTCTTTTCTTAGGAAAAGGGAGAATCACTTTCTGACTATTATAATTGTTTCAACAGTTTTCTTAACAATCTAAAATTGTTGGGTCGAGTCTATGACAATAGGAAGTCCTATACATATTTATGGATTGTCTCCCTTTGACACAAAATTGATGTTTACATATTTAAGGAGACAACTCTAGATGACAATATTTTTCTCCCAGTCAATGTTTTGATCAATGTTTACATCTTCTGCTGCCAAACCCTCGAAAATTCCAAAGATAGACTCTCAAGCTTCAGTTAAACAATTCTCAGCTTCAAAAAAAGGGAAGTCGATGGCTTCTACCGATTTTCCTCTAAGAAAGAAAGTTTGTCTGTCACTAATCTAAAAACAAACCTTCAATTTCCCATAACCAGCTTTGTTCCCCGATCTGTCAACATCAAGAATTCCAAATCCAAGGGAACCTCTTCCATTTCCATCCCTGGCTCTGAAAAACAGAATTCTTAGACCAAAGCCCATCAAGGCTTTCCCTTTCATAATATCTTCTAAAGGCTCCTCAAAGGGAAAAAAGTAAGGAAATTAATCAAAGACCTAAAAGAATATTCATTTACAGGAAGTGTTACAACTGTGGTGACACTTTCCACCTTGATAAGGATTGTCCAAAAGAACGTATGAATTAATCAATAAGACAACAATGATTCTGACTCTTCTAACCCTAAAGGGACTATTTCCAAATTGGTACCAAAGAACTAATTTCTTTGTGATTGTAGGTTCTTGGTCATGAACAAATTTGATACTAAGATCATAGATGTTCAAGACATATGATCGAAAACAAATATCTTCTTGTAAACTATGTGCTAGAAAAGGGTTCCCCCTGTAACGTTTGGAGACAACTCTAGAGGAGTCTCTAAAGATTATAAAGCTCTTACGAATGGTTATGTGACTTTTAATAAAGTTTCCTATGTGGAAGGCCTAATGCATAACATCTTGAGCATTAGTCACATATGTGATCTGGGATATATTGTCACATTCAAGCTATGTGTATGCATTGTCACCGATAAAAAAAGAATCAAGTGGCTTTATCGGGTATTCGAAAGAACATGTCTACGTCATCAACATGGGGCAAAGCTCCATTGGATCAAACATCTGTTTCATCTAAGAAGAAATGGCCAAAAAGAACTGGTTTTGGCATAAACATCTTTCTCATCTAAACATCAAGACACTGGATGCTCTTTCAAACAAGCATCTCGTTATTAGCATGCCAAGACTATCCTCTGTAAAAGAGAAACTATGTGCAACCTGTGAGAAAGGAAAACTGACTAATTCTTCCTTCAAATATAAACAATGCTTCTCAATCACTCTTCCTTTTCAAATGCTTCATATGGATCTATGTGGACTAGTCAGCACATCAAGCCTTGGTGGAAAAAGGTACATTCTAGTGATTGTTGATGAATCATCTCGTTACACCTGGGTATCTTTTCTCAGGTACAAGAGTGACACTACTCAGAAAATCAAAAATTCATCAAGAAATTAGAAGTGCTGAATGGTCAACTTGTGAGACCGCTTAGAAGTAATAATGGTCTCGAATTTCGAAACAGTACCTTGGAAGATTTCTTCAATGAAAAATAGATCTCTCAAAACTTTTCAACTTTCAAAACTCCTTAATGGAATGGATTTTTGGAAAGAAATAACATAGCTCTACGTGAAGCTGCCCGATCCATGCTACGTGAATTAAGTCTACCAACCTACTTTTGGGCTGAAGCAATCAACACCGCATGCTTCACTCAAAATTGGTCAGTAATCGTCAAAAGGCACAACAAGACATCCTATGAAATATTCTATGACCGAAAACCCAATATTGGTTTTCTTCATGAATTTGTTTATGTCTGCTACATTCTAAACGATCAAGAAAATCTTGGAAAGTTTGATCCTAAAGCCGATGGTGGAATCTTTGTGGGCTACTCCATAACTTCTAAGGCTATTAGGTATATAATATTAGAAGAAAACACATTGATGAATCTATCCATGTAAAATTTTATTACCATAGATCATCGTCATCCCTCTCATGTGATGACGTGTAACACCCCGAATTTTGTTTGGTCTCCTTCAGAAAACTGCGCACGGGTCGTGCGCAAGGTCCAGGCCTCGGCAGTGGGTTTACGCACGGGTCGTGCGCCTTTCCTTCTTTGAAAACGCACGGGTCGTGCGCCCTATCAGAGTGATTTTTGAGGCCAGCCTTAAATATCTTTTGGTGAGATATTTTCTAATATCTCAAATTTCTCTCTCTCTCTCAGTTTCTCTCTCTTTCTTTTCCTTTTTTTTCTTCTTTCGATCTTCGAGGTATCGTTTGGTTCCTAGTTTGCGGTGTTTCTATCAAGGGATCGGTGTTTTAAGCTTCACCTCTACGTCGTGATCGATATCTGTTTTTCCGGGTTTTATTCTAAAAACCTACTGGTGAGTTCCTACTACCATTTTACAAACTTTATACATGTCAAAACTCTTATTTGCGAAATCCGAAGTATTTCTACGGTATGATTTCATGTTCTCTACATTTTGATATAAATGTGAAAATAGGTTCTTGCACTTCAACATCTGCAACAATTTTTTTGCACTTCAATAGTGTGATTTACATATTCTGGGTGACTTTGTACACGTAAAATCTGTATTATGATTTATGCATCTTTGATGATTGTGTGCAAGCAAAGTTTGTTTCATGACATATGCATCTTAGTATATTTGTATTCATAAAACCTTTGGAAAATATGTGGTCCCAATACATGTTGAGTTTTGAGAAAGCATGTCTTTGTGGTGTGGGTTTTCATAAGCATTGTTTAAAGACATTTCAATATTTGGGGAAACGTTAAATGTCGGTTAAATGTGTTTTAAGATTTACGAAGCTTTCGTTGGAAATTTACGTAAAGTGTTGGGCCTTTGGCTCGGGTTTTGACTAAATGAGTCGTGTGGACATTTGTCCGGATTTATAACCTTAACGAAAGATTTGAGTATGATGGTGTTTATTCGTGTCATTTGAGAGTTACATGCTTTGAGAGCGCTGGTCATTCATTTGGAGTCATGTAGCGTTTAGACTGTAATGTTGTAGATCCATAGACATTGTGTCTGTTTTGTAGAACCTGAGGTTTTGGGTTACACTTAGTGACCGCTCGGGTTGGCTAGCGTGTAGACAACATGTGGCACGAGCTGCTTAGTTGGAACTCGTCTGGATTGGATAGGCACCCGTGTCTGTAAGCCCTTGAAGTGGAACTCGACGGAGTATGGCTAGAGGCAATAAATGGTTTGAAGTTGTGATGTCTGGTATGGCATGGGAACTAAGATCGGGATACGTGGTGAAATCCAATAACATCACGGGTGGCCCCATTCATTTGTTCTCGCCACCAAAGATGGAAACGTTTAGAGGTCATGCGAGGAAGTTGTATGGACGGCCTACTTGCGTGTCCTTCTATTCTCTTTGTGTACGGGTCTCTCCGTCGTAGACTCGGGGTATTTTAAACACTAATGTCATATTTTTACCAACTTTGGTTATGTGGGGTCGACGGTAAACGATGGCTTTAATATTGGGTTCTCCCCACGTATATTAAGGTTTGAATGAAATGTGTTATTCCTACATGTTGATATTTAGTTTTCTTTCGTTTTTGGTCGTGTGAGTATTGGGCCTAGTGTCCATGTTTTCGGACGTACGATATGGATAGTGTTACTAATATTTCATACTTCGAGTTATACAAGTTGTGTCAATTTATAAAACGTATTTGCAATGAAGTATCCGACTTTTAAAGTGCGTGACTTTGAAAAGGAGTTGTTTCCATGTTTTAAAGTTCATTATTTGAAAGGTTCTGATTTAAAGAGAAGTTCATCAATTTAAATGCTTTTACTTATGTAAAACTCTTGTGCTCTCTAGGCGTTAAGCTTAAACCCTTTTATTTTATCTACATGTGCATCATTTCCTGTTGGGGGTGCGGTTCTAGCACTGCTTTGAGCAGTCGGGCCTTAGCCTTGAGCTAGATTAAGTTGTTGGTAAAGTCTTCCACAGGTTGGAGATAGTGGCTACGCATGGGTTTCTGTAGCGCCCGTCCTTTATAAGTCCGAATGTATAGATTGGTTGTACGCATTGAGGTTAATCATTTTACTGTGGTTGTAGACGAAGTAATTTTGATGTATTTAGAAAATTTAAATAATTTGCTATTTCCAGATTTAAGGTCGGATCGGAGTTGAGTGATAGCAGAATCTGTGTTAACCGATTGCCTGAAAGATGCATTGGTGCGTCTTATAAGTTTATCTTTATCGATTTTAGGAGTGGATCAGTGAAATCTGAGGATTTTGGAAGATTAGCATTAACCGTTGGCTTTGGGTTCGATACCGTCGAGTTTTGAAGTAAATTGTTCGGAGGGAAATTGAGGTCACTAATTTCCTGGAGGTAGTAATTGTTACCCAAGGTTGGGAGACAACCGTAACCCTATGAGTAAAGGTTACTTTGGAGAGTTAAGTATTCGCTTGGTTAGGAATGAAATGTGCCCAAGAAGGGTAGCTAATACAGATGTCCATATGAGGATCACGTTATTGATTTTGGCTCTTGGTGTTAAGGACAATCCTCTCTGCGAACAGTGTTCCGTTGAGAAGAGTAGATTTCGAGGACGAAATCGTTCTAAGGTTGGGAGAATTGTAACACCCCGAATTTCATTTGGTCTCTTTGCGAAAAGGAATAGAGGAGAAAGGGGTTTACTATGCTGGTCTACAGGGCACACGACTCCTTCAGAAAACTGTGCACGGGTCGTGCGCAAGGTCCAAGCCTCGGTAGTGGATTTACGCATGGGTCGTGCGCCTTTCCTTCTTTGAAAACGCACGGCTCGTGCGCCCAGTTAGAGTGCTTTTTGAGGCCAGCCTTAAATATCTTTTGGTGAGATATTTTCTAATATCTCAAATTTCTCTCTCTCTCTCTCAGTTTCTCTCTCTTTCTTTTCCTTTTTTTTTCTTCTTTCGATCTTCAAGGTATCGTTTGGTTGCTAGTTTGCGGTGTTTCTAGCAAGGGTCGGTGTTTTAAGCTTCACCTCTACCTCGTGATCGATATCTGTTTTTCCGGGTTTTATTCTAAAAACCTACTGGTGAGTTCCTACTACCATTTTACAAACTTTATACATGTCAAAACTCTTATTTGCAAAATCCGAAGTATATCTACGGTATGATTTCATGTTCTCTACATTTTGATATAAATGAAGTTTTTGGTGATTTTCGGGGTTCCCGATCAGTTTTGACTAAAATGACTGTTTCCGCCTTATTGAAGTAAAATGATGTTTTAGTTGCACATTATGTGGATATGTGAAAAAAATGTTTAAGAACTCATTTTTATGATTTTCATTCTTACCAGAAGTTGAACTTGAAATGACATTTTGTTTATAAAATGTGTTTATACCATATGTTTATTTATGGTTGGTCACATATGTTGTTGTGACGAGTCTGTACCATTACTAGCGGATCCCTAGGTTTTGAGTCGACTGTATTATTGGGATGTCATATTCCCCATTTTGTAGCTATGGATGCATATGATCCTCGGGGGCAACTTGGTACGGTTATGTGAGGCCGGATACTAGCCATGGTTCATAGTGATCCTAGTGAAGGAGTATACATTGGTTTTGCTTGGGGCTAGATCTCACGTTGTAGCACGGAATTATGTGTTTGTATCCTCGGATTCCAATTGTTTAGCTCATAACTCGGATTTGTGGTCTACTTTGTGTTACACCACAATCCTTGGTAAAATGGTTCTTTTGTCATCGTATGATGAGTTTTGGACCGAAAGGGCCCGGTTGTGGCAAGATGTTATCTTTTATAAATTAAACCTTTATGAAAAGATATCCTTATGATACTGATGTTTATATTTCGGGAAGTTTTTAAAAGAACTACTTGTGCATTAAATTGTGAGGTTCTGGAAAGAAGGTTTATGGTCTCATTTTAAATGGATTTCATTCTTATCAACAGTTAACTTGGAAATGCTTATTTGAAAATATTGCCTTTGATACAAAAGTTTATATCTTTTGAAATTTATAAACTGTATGTTCTCACCAGGCTTTAAGCCTGACACTTTTTCTCAAATGATGTGTATAACAGGTTCCTTTAGCGGCGGGTCGCCGAGGGTTTGAGTGTCGAGTGTGGACTCGAGGCATTGTTTGAGATGGCTAGTATTTGGAGTTGGGCATTGTTAAAGTCCCATTCTTTTGGTGAGATATGGATCGTCAACTGATGTAATCTATATAGTTATGTTTAGATTAGTTTGTTGATAAATTCTATATCCGTTCAGATTTTGTATAGTCTTAAGGACTGATCCCCGTTATGGGAAGTTTATATCAATACGGATGTCTTGTTGCCATATTTCCAGGTTTTAATTTACTCTGAATTTTAGAGTGTTACAAGTTGGTATCAGAGCTCTAGTTTAAGCGAACTAGTCATGAATGTAAGATGTTTAGACTTAGACTGAGTTGATAGTCAATGATTGTGAGATTGGGTAGAACTTCTAAGATGGGACAGTCTTAGAGTCGACGGAAGTTATGTTAATCAAGCGTTGTGATGATGGTGACAAGAACCCTTATGTATTATATGTTCATAATCTCAAGTAGCTAATGTTATTATGAGGATATTTTACGTGAGTGTACTTGGTTTGCTAATGTTACAACAATTGGTAGACGTGGTGGTACGTTTCTTTCGTGCTTGTGTAGCAGTCGTTACTCCTTTATGATGAACCTACATGCTTAATGTGTTTACCTGCTCTACCTTGGTATGTTGACCGTTGAAGTAGTGCGAATGTTTCTAAGCTAGTAAGCCGAGGTATGACTGTTGTTTATAGCAATGTCTCTTTGGGACGATAGTAAGTGCGAGGACTGCATTTAGCTAATCATCTTGAGTCAGATTCATTGGTGGAATTAGAGCTATAAGCTTGTTAGATCGATTCTATTCCGAGGAGAGTTGTAAGTTAATTTATGGGATTGTTGCCCTAAGATGCTTGAGGCATCCGGATGATTATAGTACGTCGGAATGTTGGAAAGCGTAGTATTAAGATGTGAGTACCGACCGAATTCATGCATTAAATTTATTTCTAAAATAAGGTTGCATAAATTGCTTTTCATGATCGCCAACCATAAAGTAAATTACCTTATAACGTTTTGGCAAAACATTTAGCACTCAGCATATTTTAAACTATGAGCATAAGCATGCTTAAAATGGTTTTGTTTCACCTGATTTCAAATTGTTATCAAAACTCTCTTTATTCACGTCTTGTGTTTAAATGCTATTTTTGGATGTCGAAATTTCTACGTTTTAACGTTTTTTGAGTTAATGGGCAAGTAGCTGTGGAATTTTGACCTCGACATTGGATCTCTTCCACGTATGTCAATGGTTTTAAAGGAAGTGTTATTCCCATGCTTTTGAGTCGGAGTTTCTTGGAAATTTTAGTTTGTGTGAGTTTTGTTGAATTGCATGGAGTATTGTTTTACGGATTCTTTTAACGCGTGCGTATATTTTGAGATGCGTAAGTTAATTTTAAATTGTGTGCAATTTATGAGTTCTTTGGGAGTCGTGTCTCATCAGAATCTTGTCTGAATGGTCACCTTACCTTATGTTGAAAAATAGAAATTTTTGACACCACTTGATTTTAGCGTTAATGAGTTTTATGAAAATCCAGTGGGATTATGGTGTCTCATCTTACGACTTTTGTGTCGTGTAAATAATTTTAGGAGCATGTGCATATGCATCATTGTGTGCGTTAATTTCAGGGTTTTGTTAACAAATGTCAACCGTCGTGTACTATGTGCATTGGATTTAAGTATAACGTTGATGTGAATGATTGCATAAACGATCTATGTTTTTTTTTAAAACAGGACTTTCGTTCTGATCATATTTCCATCATTAACTCTACTGTTAAAATTTCCGCAAAGTATTTAGCGAGTTAGCGATATTTCTGTCGTTGTAATTTCTATTTTGGTCAAATGTGTTTATCTTTACAAACGTGAAGCTTTAAACTCGATTTGAAATTTTGTTTGCATCCCCGTTATTTTACGGTCCTTTGGGGAATGAATTGTTGCATATGGGGTGAGTTGAAAATTTTTTTGCTGCAACGTCTCTTGGTTATAGAGAAGGAATTTTAAAGATAAAATTGTGATTTTTTCTTTGGAGTTGTACAAAAAAATTGTTGCACATGTTGAAGTGCAAGAACCTATTTTCACATTTATAGTGTAAATTATTGCGTATGTTCTACTCGGAATTTCTCAAGGTGCGAGTATTTTGTTGAAGTTTTCGTATTCCGTAACTTGGATTGTTTTAACATCGTAAATTGCTCATGTCGAGCTTGAATACTTCAACAAGTAAATATTGTGATTTACATATTCTGGGTGACTTTGTACATGTAAAATCTATATTATGATTTATGCATCTTTGATGATTGTGTGCAAGCAAATTTTGTTTCATGACATATGCATCTTAGTATATTTGCATTCATAAAACCTTTGGAAAATCTTTGGTCCCAATACGTGTTGAGTTTTGAGAAAGCATGTCTTTGTGGTGTGGGTTTTCATAAACATTGTTTAAAGACATTTCATTATTTGGGGAAACATTAAATGTCGGTTAAATGTGTTTTAAGATTTACGAAGCTTTCGTTGGAAATTTACGTAAAGTGTTGGGCCTTTGGCTCGGGTTTTTACTAAATGAGTCGTGTGGACATTTGTCCGGATTTATAACCGTAACGAAAGATTTGAGTATGATGGTGTTTATTCGTGTCATTTGAGAGGTACATGCTTTGAGTGTGTTGTTCATTCATTTGGAGTCATGTAACGTTTAGACTATAATGTTGTAGATCCATAGACATTCTGTCTATTTTGTAGAACCTGAGGTTTTGAGTTACACTTAGTGACCGCTCGGGTTGGCTAGCGAGTAGACAACAGGTGGCACGAGCTGCTGAGTTGGAACTCGTCTGGATTGGATAGGCACCCGTGTCCGTAAGTCCTTGAAGTGGAACTCGACGGAGTATGGCTAGAGGCAATAAACGGTTTGAAGTTGTGATGTCTGGTATGGCATGGGAACTAAGATCGGGATACGTGGTGAAATCCAATAACATCACGGGTGGCCCCATTCATTTGTTCTCGCCACCCAAGATGGAAACGTTTAGAGGTCATCCGAGGAAGTTGTATGGGCGGCCTACTTGCGTGTCCTTCTATTCTCTTTGTGTACGGGTCTCTCCGTCGTAGACCCGGGGTATTTTAAACACTAATGTCATATATTAACCAACTTTGGTTATGTGGAGTCGACGGTAAACGATGGCTTTAATATTGGGTTCTCCCCACGTATATTAAGGTTTGAATGAAATGTGTTATTCCTGCATGTTGATATTTAGTTTTCTTTCGTTTTTGGTCGTGTGAGTATTGGGCCTAGTGTCCATGTTTTCGGACGTACGATATGGATAGTGTTACTAATATTTCATACTTCGAGTTATACAAGTTGTGTCAATTTATAAAACGTATTTGCAATGAAGTATCCGTCTTTGAAAGTGCATGACTTTGAAAAGGAGTTGTTTCCATGTTTTAAAGTTCATTATTTGAAAGGTTCTGATTTAAAGAGAAGTTCATCAATTTTAATGCTTTTACTTATGTAAAACTCTTGAGCTCTCTAGGCGTTAAGCTTAAACCCTTTTATTTTATCTACATGTGCATCATTTCCTGTTAGGGGTGCGGTTCTAGCAGTGCTTTGAGGAGTCGGGCCTTAGCCTTGAGCTAGAGTAAGTTGTTGGTAAATTCTTCCACAAGTTGGAGATAGTGGCTACGCATGGGTTTCTGTAGCGCCGGACCTTTATAAGTCCGAATGTATAGATCGGTTGTACGCATTGAGGTTAATCATTTTATTGTGGTTGTAGACGAAGTAATTTTGATGTATTTAGAAAATTTAAACAATTTGCTATTTCCAGATTTACGGTCGGATCGGAGTTGAGTGATAGTCGAATCTGTGTTAACCGATTGCCTGAAAGATGCATTGGTGCGTCTTATAAGTTTATCTTTATCGATTTTAGGAGTGGATCAGTGAAAACTGAGGATTTTGGAAGATTAGCATTGACCGTTGGCTTTGGGTTCGGAACCGTCGAGTTTTGAAATAAATTGTTCGGAGGGAAATTGAGGTCACTAGTTTTTTGGAGGTAGTAATTGTTACCCAAGGTTGGGAGACAACCGTAACCCTATGAGTAAAGGTTACTTTGGAGAGTTGAGTATTCGCTTGGTCAGGAATGAAATGTGCCCAATAAGGGTAGCTAATGCGGATGTCGGTATGAGGATCACGTTATTGATTTTGGCTCTTGGGGTTAAGCACAATCCTCTCTGCGAACAGTGTTTCGTTGAGAAGAGTAGATTTCGAGGACGAAATCGTTCTAAGGTTGGGAGAATTGTAACACCCCGAATTTCGTTTGGTCTCTTTGCGAAAAGGATTAGAGGAGAAAGGGGTTTACTGTGCTGGTCTACACCCGTGCGCCCTCCTTCAGAAAACTGCGCACGGGTCGTGCGCAAGGTCCAGGCCTCGCCAGTGGGTTTACGCATGGGTCGTGTGCCTTTCCTTCTTTGAAAACGCACGGGTCGTGCGCCCTGTCAGAGTGCTTTTTGAAGCCAGCCTTAAATATCTTTTGGTGAGATATTTTCTAATATCTCAAATTTCTCTCTCTCTCTCTTAGTTTCTCTCTCTTTCTTTTCCTTTTTTTTCTTCTTTCGATCTTCAGGGTATCGTTTGGTTGCTAGTTTGCGGTGTTTCTAGCAAGGGGTCGGTGTTTTAAGCTTCACCTCTACGTCGTGATCGATATCTGTTTTTCCGGGTTTTATTCTAAAAACCTACTGGTGAGTTCCTACTACCATTTTACAAACTTTATACATATCAAAACTCTTATTTGCGAAATCCGAAGTATTTCTACGGTATGATTTCATGTTCTCTACATTTTGAAATAAATGAAGTTTTTGGTGATTTTCGGGGTTCCCGATCAGTTTTGACTAAAATGACTGTTTCAGCCTTATTGAAGTAAAATGATGTTTTACTTGCACATTATGTGGATATGTGAAAAGAATGTTTAAGAACTCATTTTTATGATTTTCATTCTTACCAGAAGATGAACTGGAAATGACATTTTGTTTATAAAATGTGTTTATACCATATGTTTATTTATGGTTGGTCACATATGTTGTTGTGACCAGTCTGTACCATTACTAGCGGATCCCTAGGTTTTGAGTCGACTGTATTATTGGGATGTCATATTCCCCATTTTGTAGCTATGGATGCATATGATCCTCGGGGGCAACTTGGTATGGTTATGTGAGGTCGGATACTAGCCATGGTTCATAGTGATCCTAGTGAAGGAGTATACATTGGTTTTGCTTGGGGCTAGATCTCACGTTGTAGCACGGACTTATGTGTTCGTATCCTCGGATTCCAATTGTTTAGCTCATAACTCGGATTGGTGGTCTACATTGTGTTACACCACAATCCTTGGTAAAATGGTTCTTTTGTCATCGTATGATGAGTTTTGGACCGAAAGGGCGCGGTTGTGGCAAGATGTTATCTTTTATAAATTAAACCTTTATGAAAAGATTTCCTTATGATACTGATGTTTATATTTCGGGAAGTTTATAAAAGAACTACTTGTGCATTAAATTCAGAGGTTCTGGAAAGAAGGTTTATGGTCTCATTTTAAATGGATTTCATTCTTATCAACAGTTAACTTGGAAGTGCTTATTTGAAAAGATTCCCTTTGATACAAAAGTTTATATCTTCTGAAATTTATAAACTGTATGTTCTCACCAGGCTTTAAGCCTGACCCTTTTTCTCAAATGATGTGTATAACAGGTTCCTTTAGCGGCGGGTGGCCGAGGGTTTGAGTGTCGAGTGTGGACTCGAGGCATTGTTTGAGATGGCTAGTATTTGGAGTTGGGTATTGTTAAAGTCCCATTCTTTTGGTGAGATATGGATCGTCAACTGATGTAATCTATATAGTTATGTTTAGATTAGTTTGTTGATAAATTCTATATTCGTTCAGATTTTGTATAGTCTTAAGGACTGATCCCCGTTATGGGAAGTTTATATCAATACGGATGTCTTGTTGCCATATTTTCAGGTTTTAATTTACTCTGAATTTTAGAGTGTTACATGATGATGAACTAAATAGATAGACTTCATCATGTGTTGGTGAAGGACCTCAAAATCTTTCAATAATTTTTAATCATTCATTTACTTTCTTTCATGATCTCCCTCCTCAAAATGGTGATCTACCTATCTCCTCAATGACAGGATCGAAATTCAAACAAGAATTAAACTAAACACTCAGAAACAATGTTAAAGAAGTCGCGGAATAACACTTTAACAATAAATCAATGAAACAGTGTATAAACTCAAATCACAAGTTGTATTGAATTAACTTGATGATTACAAACAAAACTTCAATCTGTTGAACAGGCTCAACAGACGTTCAATACTTCTCTAAACAAAGGATTTCTAAGAATCTTGAGGTTAATTCTCTCTAGAACAAAAAGGTATGTATAAAATTGTATTCTATAATCTAAGACTTCTAGACTATATATTGTTTGTCCCTGAATCTAGTTTCTAATCACAAACAATCAAACAAACAAACAATTCAATTCAATTACCTGTTTGATTTCTCTTTCAAATTCCACAATTACAACTTTCTCTCTCTAAAACCCTCTCTCTTTCTAAATGTATTCTCTCTAAAAATACAATTGAATTCCACTTCTATTAACTCTCCTTACAGAAATTACAAGGAAAAAGTATTTATACTAACTCCTAATACAAGGAATGTTGGGAATTACAGAATTGCACAAGTATGGTTAATGCTGCTAGCACAACATGGTTACTACTTCTGAAGTTACTACTGCTGAGACAGATTAATGCTGCTAACCAAGATTAATATTGCTTGAAGAAGTTACTACTGCTAAGCAAATTTAGTACTGCTAGTAGTTAGTACTGCTGAACTTAGTACTGCTCAGAGTATTAATGTTGTTGTGTATTAATACAACTCATGAAGATAGTGTTGCTTATGAGATGAAGACTTTGGATGGTAATGAAGACAGCTGTATTGATTGAAAATAATCATGGAAGGCTTGGAGATAACTATGGAAGATTATACTGAAGATATTTTATAATTTGTAATTATCTTTTATCTTTAGTATACGTATAGAATTATTGTGAATAGTTTAGAACATCAAGTTAGACAATATTCTGAGTTTTTGCTTTAATAGAGAGAATCAACCACAAGGTTTAGAACCCTAGTTCTAGAGAAGTAGAATTTGTATTGGTGATCCTGTTCATCAATATTGAGGTTGTGTGGGAAATCTTGTAGCTTTGAATCATTCAATAAAGTTTACAAGTTGAGATTCTGATTCACTGTTTCATTGATCTTTGAATATTAAAGTGTTATTCCGCACACTCATTTAATATTGTTTCTGTGTGTTTATTCTTGTTAAGAATTCAGATCGTGACAAGTGGTATCAGAGCAAGTATTCTCAGAAATCTTTATTCATCATGGAAAACACAGTTGAATCAAACAGTACTCTTGTCTCAAAGGTTCCAATGCTCAGATTTAATGAATTTGACATGTGGAAGATTAGAATCAAGCAATACATTCTCCTCACAGATTACTCTATGTGGGACATCATTGAGAACGGTCCATCTGATGAAGGAAAAATTGGTGCAGATGGAAAAAGAACTCCACCAAAGACTGATGCAGAAAACAAGATAAGGCAGACAGAGATGAAAGCCTTGAGTACACTGCTCTTGGCTATTCCCAATGAATATCAACACCAATTCTGCAATTGCACTGATGCACAGATGCTTTGGAATGCTCTAGAGAAAAGATTCTCTGGTACGAAAAATACCAAGAGAAATCAGAAGGCAATACTGAAGCAATTGTATGAAAACTTCATGTCAACTAAGAACGTGTCCATGACTCAAACTTTTGACAGGTTTAACAAGCTGATTGGTGAACTAGCCACTATGGGAGTACAGATTGATCAAGATGATGTAAACATAAAGTTCTTAAGGTCCCTTGGAGATGAATGGACCATGTATACTGTTTCATTCAGACAGAATGAACAACTAGAAGAAAAAAAACTTGATGATCTGTACAATGACCTTAGAGTGTTTGAATCTGAGGTGGAGGCAAAGAAGAAGCCTTCTGGATATGTTCATAATGTTGCACTCCTATCAGCATCAATTGATTCTACTGCTAACCCTGAATCAGTTAATGCTGCTAATGGAGCAAATCAATAAAAAGGCACTGAATCTGTTTTTGAAGCCTTTCTGTCCAGCCATGGAAACTCTTCTTTAATCAATGATGATTTGGAACAACTTCATCCGGATGATCTTGAAGAGATGGATATTAAATGGAAGATGGCCATGCTTTCCATGAGGGTAAAAAAGTTCATCAAGAGGACTGGGAGGAATAACTTCTCCCAAAGAAGAGAAGATGGAGCAGGCTTTGACAAGTCAAAGGTAGAATGCTATAAATGTCATATGAAGGGACACTTTGCCAGGGAATGCAGAAGTGGAGTGTCTCACAATAACCATCAGCAAGCTCAGACTGGTAGTTTCAACCAGAACAGAAACTCTGCTCAAGCCCTTGTTTCTCAACAAGGAATAGGGTTTGACTGGAGTGATCAAGCAGAAGAGGCTATTCAAAATCAAGCTCTCATGGCAGACGTATCTGATCTCTTAACTGAGGTAAGTTATAATCTCTGTTCTAAAACTTGCATAGACACTGTTAAAAGGTACAGGGATCACAACCAGAATATGAGTGATGACCTTAAGAGATTAGCAAAAGATATAAAAGACTATATGAGAATTGTTGAGAGGTTTGAGAAACAAATTAAAGGTTTCCAAGCCAATTAACTTCAACACTCATATGACACAAATTACTGGAAGTGGGAGAAAAAGGATCTAGAACTCCAACTAACAAAGTCTAAAGAGGAGAGTGAAAAGTTAAGAGGGCAGCTAGCCAAAGTTAAGCTAGATGTAGAGAAGTTTTCCAATGCTTCTAAATCAATGGACTCTTTACTACAAACTCAGATTCATGACAAGCTGAGAAGAGGAATTGGGTACAATACCACACCACCACCTTACAACAACTACATCCCTCCTACATCAGACTTGCTAGAAACCAAAGATAGGAAGGACTTGCCTGAGGGAGCCACTGAGATAGATCCCTTAGATGAAGTAGTTGTTGAGGATAAAACTGAGAAAGAAGCTGGTAAGAGTAAGGAGAACACTGTGAGTGGTGAGATTCCTCTAGAGAATCAAATTATTACCAATGAGGGTTGTGGAAATATTTGGGTAAAATCTAAGGACATAGAGAAGACTGAGGGAAAGTCTAGTAAGGTCCATTACAAGCAGACCACAGTTGTGAATCCTGTTCCTTGCAAACAGTGTGCTTGTACTAAATCTAAGCCCCTAAAACATGATAAAAGGAGGGGTAATCAAAGAAACTGGAATAATCAGTGGGCACAAAAACAAGGGGTTGATCTGAGTAAAATCAATAGACCAAAACCTTGTTTTATTTGTGGAAAGCTCAATCATATTGCTCAATACTGTTATTTCAATCCTATGAACCAAAGGATGAATTTTCAAAGAACTGTGCAAAAACCCTTTGGTTATAGGAAGAATGAAAGGAACCATGTGGCTAAGAAATCTGCTAAATCTAAAAGCCACATGAAGAAAAAGACTGTTGAGGAAAGTGTCAAGATGTGGATTCCTAAAAGCACTAAAACTGTTAGTACTACTACCACAAATAGTACTGCTGACAATGATAGTGCTGCTAGAAGCAATACTACTGCTACCAATGTTAGTGCTCCTAAGAGTATTAGTACTGCTAAAACAAACATTGTTAGTACTTCTTCTAATGTTAATACTGCTAACTCTGTTACTACTTCTAACAAGGTTAGTATTGCTAAACCTGTTAGTGCTGCTAACTCTGTTAGTACTTCTAAGGTTAGTACTGCTTCTAAAGTTTGTGCTTCTAAGCCAATCATCTTGACAAAGTACTCCAGTAAAGAGTGCTTTGAGTTTAAAAATCTCACCAAAAAGGAATGTAAATACTTTGATGAGAAAGGGAGACCCAAGACCACTTTGGCTTGGGTTCCCAATCAATACTAATTGTTTTATCTTATGTGCAGGGCAACCAGCAGCTCAAGGGGAAGAGCATCTGGCATGTTGATAGTGGTTGCTCTAGGCACATGACAGGGAACATGTCTTGCCTCAAGAATTTCAAGAAAATTGATGGTGGGCATGTTGCTTTTGGTAATACTCCAGATGGAGGTAAGATTAGTGGTAAGGGAGATGTAACCAAAGGTAAAATGACCTTTGAAGATGTATTCTATGTTGAGCAATTAAGATACAACCTGTTAAGTGTATCACAGGTTTGTGACAAAAATCATAGTATATTATTTACTGATTCTGAATGCATCATCCTTGCTCCTGAATTCAAGGTAGTTGATGAAAAGATGATACTACTAAGAACTCCCAGAAAGGATAATGTTTATTGCTTAGATATGGAAAGTGTTTCAACTGATTCATCCCTAAACTGTCTTGTGTCAAAAGCATCTCTGGATGAATCATCACTTTGGCACAGAAGGATGTGTCACATGAACTTTAAAACAATGAATAAACTTGTTAAAAACAACCTTGTAAGAGGTTTGCCTTCAAAAGTCTTTTCATGTGATGATCATTGTGTTGCCTGTCTCAAAGGCAAACAACACAAAACTTCTCATAAGTCCAAAGATTTAAACACTATCTCTAAATCTCTTCAGTTGTTGCATATGGATCTGTTTGGGCCTACAAATGTTATGAGTATAGGTAAGAAATCATATTGCTTAGTTATTGTTGATGATTACTCTAGATTTACCTAGGTATATTTTCTAAGGACTAAGGATGAGACAAGTGGACTGATCAAATCCTTTATTCTAAGAATTGAAAACCAAACAAATCAAAAGGTAAAAGTCATTAGGTCAGACAATGGTACTGAATTTAAAAATCATGACCTAAACACCTTTTGTGAGGAAAAAGGAATTGAGAGGCAATACAGTGCACCTAGGACTCCACAACAAAATGGTGTTGCTGAGAGAAGGAATAGGACACTGATTCAGGCTGCTAGATCTCTGTTAGCTGATTCAAAACTTCCAATTACTTTCTGGGCTGAAGCAGTTAATACTGCTTGCTATGTCCAAAACAGAGTTCTAGTAGTTAAGCGTAAAAACAAGACACCATATGAGCTTTTAAATAAAAGAAAACCATTTATTGGATTTTTCAAACCTTTTGGGTGTCCTTGTACCATTCTCAATAACAAAACTCACTTAGGAAAGTTTGATAGCAAGGCAAATGATGGTTTTCTTGTTGGTTACTCATCTCAGAGTAAGGCCTACAGAGTTTTTAATTCTTCTTCAAGAATAATTGAGGAAAGTGAAAATGTCAAGTGCAATGAGAACACACCAAACCCTATTGGTTCTGGTCCTCAGTGGTTGTTTAACATTGATTCACTCACTAACTCTTTGGGTTTCAGTAGTGATGAGCATGCAGGTTCAGGAAGTGGAGGATCAGGGAATGTACAAGTACAAGACATTATTCCTCAGTCTGTGATCTTTCCCATACCTACAATGGAACCTGAAATCTGTGAAAAGGAGACTGCTACTGAACCAAGTCAGAGTGAAGAAGAAAGAAGAGATGAGCAGAAACCAGAGAATGAAGAACCAGAAGTAGCTGATGAGATCCCCTCAGCTGACTTAAATGATTCCAATCTAGATGTGGGAATCAATGAAGAACCTAGTCACCAGACAAGAACTCAAAAGAACCATCCTCCAGAGCTGGTAATAGGAGACATCTCTTCTCCTATGGTAACTAGGAATCAAAGCAGACTTCAAGAGTTGCAGGATCAGCAACATACAGTACTCTCTTGCTTTCTATCTCAGATTGAACCTAAGAAGGTTTATGATGCAATGAAAGATTCCAGTTGGATAGAAGCCATGCAAGAAGAGTTACTACAGTTCAAGTTGCAAGATGTTTGGG
Source organism: Arctium minus (assembly GCA_954870635.1). Taxonomy (NCBI): domain Eukaryota; kingdom Viridiplantae; phylum Streptophyta; class Magnoliopsida; order Asterales; family Asteraceae; genus Arctium; species Arctium minus. Next base: position 110,899,677 of record OX941080.1, on the reverse strand, counting down.
ACTTGGTGGACCTTCCAAAAGGTCATAGAGCTATTGGCACCAAGTGGATCTTCAGGAATAAAAAGGATGAGAGAGGAATAGTCATCAGAAACAAAGCAAGGCTTGTGGCACAAGGGTACACTCAGGAAGAAGGCATAGACTATGATGACGTTTTTGCTCTAGTTGCAAGGGTAGAGGCAATTAGGCTATTTCTAGCCTATGCTTCATTTATGCAGTTCAAGGTATACCAGATGGATGTAAAGAGTGTCTTTCTTTATGGAACAATTGATGAAGAAGTATATGTCTGTCAGCCCCCTGGATTTGAAAATCCATCATATCCTGACAGAGTTTACAAACTGAAGAAAGCTCTCTAAGTTCTGCATCAAGCCCCAAGAGCATGGTATGATACTCTGTCTACCTATCTCTTGGAAAATGGGTTTGAAAGAGGTATAATTGACAAAACCCTTTTCATCAAAAGAAGAAAGAAGGACATCCTACTTTTTCAGATCTATGTGGACGACATCATCTTTCGATCCACAAAAGATCAGATTTGTAGAGACTTTGAAGAGTTGATGCACAAGAGCTTTAAAATGAGTTCAATGGGTGAACTTACTTTCTTCCTTGGGCTTCAAGTGAAACAGCAGAAAGATGGAATCTTCATAAGCCAATCAAAATATGTGAAAGACATCCTGAACAAATATGGTTTATCAGACTCAAAGCCAGCAAGCACACCAATAGAGTCTCATAAACAGATCACTGTTGATCTTGAGGGGGAGGATGTTGATGTCCATCTATATAGATCAATGATTGGATCTCTCATGTATCTCACAGCCTCAAGACCAGACATCATGTTTCCAGTGTGCTTGTGTGCCAGATTCCAAGTTAAGCCAAAGCAATCACATCTTCAAGTTGTTAAGAGGATTTTCAGATACTTAAGAGGGCAACCTAGATTAGGTCTTTGGTATCCGTATGAATCAAACTTTGACTTGATTGCATATTCAGGTAGTGACTTGGGAGGTACTAATATGGATAGAAAGTCTACTTCAGGTGGATGTCAACTTTTGGGTGCAAGACTAGTATCTTGACAGTGTAAGAAACAAACCACAGTGTCCTTATCTACAACAGAAGCTGAGTATATTGCTGCTGCAAGTTGCTTCTCTCAGGTTCTATGGATTCAGAATCAAATGTTGGACTATGGGGTAACCTTTCTTCACACTACAATCTTCATTGACAATAGCAGTGCTATAAGCATTGTTAACAATCCAGTCAAGCACTCCAAAACAATGGATATTGAGATCAGGTATCACTTTATTAGAGATTGTAATGAAAAGAAGCTTATTCAAGTTGCTAAAGTTCATACTGACAACCAGTTTGCTGATCTATTCACTAAATCCTTTGATGTGGGTAGATTCACTTTCTTGGTCACAAGTGTGGGCATGATTAACTCTTAATAAGTTCACGTTATAAAAAGTGTTTACATACCTGTTATTTGTTATTCTTTAGTGCTACTAATCATCTTTCTCAGGAAGTATGTTGCTCTGTTCAGACCATCACAAGCTTCAAATAGTGTAAGTGCAGTTTTAATACTGCCAGTGCAAAGTTAATGTTGCTAGTTAGTTAATACTGCTAGTGTTTAATACTGCTCTCAGTTAATACTTCTAGTTAGTTAATACTGCTAGTGGTTAATACTGCTCTCAGTTAATACTGCTAGTTAGTTAATACTGCTAGTGGTTAATACTGCTCTCAGTTAATACTTCTAGTTAGTTAACACTGCTAGTGGTTAATAGTGCTTATGTCCCGAATCGTATAAATACACTCTTTGCCCGCCTAAAAGCTCATAACGACTCTTTGATTACTATTCATCGTCTCTCTAACCCTTTTTCTCTCAAGCACCAAGTATTTCAGTCCAGAATACTTAAGCTCGATGGCAACTATGGCGTTCATTGATGAACATAATGAGATTGCAATGCTACAAAATCCGAAGCAGGCTGATGGATTTCACCAGATAGTAGATTTTCTCAAGAACAGCCATATCGCTTACGCTCTTACAGTGTCTCCAACAATCTACATAGAGCACCAGAGACAATTTTGGGCGAATGCCACTGCAGTTACAGAAAATGGTGTGCAGTTAATCAAGACAAGGGTGTGTGACAAACCCCTGTCAGTTTCTGAAGAGGTGATTCGCATCTCTCTATGACTAGACGATGCTGCAGGTATTACCTCTATTCCTAATGAGGACTTGTTCTCCAATCTTTCAAGAATGGGGTATGGAGGCCAATTGGGTGGTTTCAAATTCTCAAAAGCTAAATTTTATACCCAATGGCGTTTTCTTGTTCATACCCTTATGCATTGTATTTCCAAAAATACTACTGGCTGGAGTGAGTTCAGTAGTACCATTGCTTATGCTTTGGTTTGCTTGGCCACTGCCAGAAAGTACAATTTTTCAAGAATGATTTTCAATGACCTTGTGTCAAACTTGGGAAACAAAAAGAGTTTTTATATGTACCCAAGATTTGTCCACGTAGTTATAACCAATGAATTGACAGATATGCCTCAATTTGATGAGGTATATGTACCTAAAATCCCCAAAGGCAAGGTCTTTTCAAATATGAAGAGATCTCCATTGGACTCGGAAGGAGTTGACACCCCATTATTCTCTACAATGATGGTGGTGTCCCACAATCCAGAAGGTATGGCTTCAGGGTCAAGGCCCCCATTAGACCATCCCACTGAAAGCCAATCCCAATCTTCAATCACCATATCAATCCCACAGTCCCTTCTTCAAAAACCAACTTCTCCAATCACCAATACATACATCAGGAAAAAGGTAAAGAAGGCTCCTTCCCTTCTTGTACCTTCACCTACAAAGCCTTTAAGCCCTCTAATGGAGAATTCTCCATTAGCGAATATCTACAGGGAATCCACAGGGGTGTCTCCCAACCCCAAGGAGGTGCTCAATGAGGAGATGTATGAGCATATGGGTGAGCAGGCTGCCACTACTCCTGCTAGCACAGAGGAAGACAGTGGTAACATCAATAAGACCTTCCCCATGGAAACTTTGAATGAGCAATCATTCAAAGGTCCCAGGTGCCAAGAAACCAAAGGGGTGGAGGGTGCTTCTGCTAGGCAGAAGACTTCCACTACTAAAAGATCCCACGATCCTTCAAAAGGGGGTAACACTCCTGGAGAAGGTGAGGACAAATATGACTATAACGAATTGATGGAAACAATGGGCAACATCAATCTGGATGTAATCAAGCAAGGAAAAGACATAGAAGAGCTGAAACTGATAAATCTGTCTCAACAAGTACAGATTACCAACTTGAAGAAAATGGTGAAGAGATTGGTTCAGAAAAAGAAAAGGAAACAGTTTGTGCTCAGAAGAAGGAAACCAGTGGATGATGCTCCCAAAAAGGGGGAGTCAGAAGCTGATGAAAACATGGAAGATGCTAAAGATAAGGGGGAGAAATTTGATTTTGAGGGGGAGCAAGCAGCTGAAACAAAACAAGCTGAAACAGAACGAGCAGCAGTAACAGTTAATGCTGCTGAAACAAGCAAAGCAGCAGAAACTGTTAATACTTCTGAATTGAATGAAGCAGCAGAAACTTTAATCAAGGCTAAGCATGATACTCCCAAGGTCACTTCAAAGGCCAAAGGAGTTATCATCAAAGAAAAAGGTGAAGTGATCAAGAAAGCAAGTGTTGAGAAGGTGGTAAGTAAAGATAAAGGCAAAGCAAAGTTAGTGGAATTTGATCAACCAATTAAAAAGCAAAAGTTGGTTGAGTCAGATGAAGCATTGGCCAAAAAGATTCAGGCTAAACTTGAGCAAGAAGAAAAGGTTCAAGTGGAAAAAGATGGAGAGATGGCTAAGGCTCTAGCTGCAGAGTTAAATGAAGTTTATCAACAGAGTTTGGCAACTGAGATAGCACAGAAGAAAGCTGCAACCCTAAAGAAGTCTGTGTTGGTCAAAATGGCTGCAAAGAAGAGACAACCTTCAAACACCCTACCTTGGTACTCAAGAGAGAAAGAAGATGATCACTTTTCTTAAAGGTGCTGTGGGAGTCAGAAAGGAGATGTTCTCAAAGATGTCATTTGAACAGATCAAAGGGTTGTATGATACAGAGATGACTAAGCTTCAAGGTAATGAAAAAGCCAGAGTTGAAATGGAAAAGAGGATGAAAGAGAGTGATGACTTTCTAATAGAAAAACCCTTCCCTGATGAGCAAGAAACACCAAAGAAGGAAGCCACTCTAGGTGAAAGTCTGAGGACTTTAAAAAGAACAAAAATGATGGCTAGGAGAAAATCAACAAAGAAATATAGAGTGGATAAGGAAGAAGCTGAGAAAGAACAAAAAGAAGTTGAAGAAGAAGGAGCATCTAAATTTGTTAAACAGGAGGCTCAAACTCAGGAAGAACCATCAAGTACTTCCGATGTGAATCTGTACATGGTAGTGATGAACAAAGTTCCTGAGCCTATATCAGCTGAACCTGTTGGTGTTAAGCCTCCAGAGATCATTCACTGGGATATACTGGAAGTTGATGGAAAAGAGTATATCAGGCTCAAGAGGAAAGATGAGAAGTATGAAGTATATCATACTTGGGCCAAGATTGTCAGAACATGTTCCAGATCTGATCTAGAGGAGATGTTTGAAGTAGGAATGGAATTGTATGCTGATCAACTGAAAGCTCCAGAGATACCAATCAGAAAACTTGTGATGGAGTATCTATGTATGTTGTTCAAGCCTGAAGAAGTGAAGGATATTATCAGAAATGTGTTTCAAACAGTTAACAACTGGACTCTATATGAAACTAGTGGGGTATATGCACTGACTATGGATATAAATCACATAGAATACTTCCTAGTGGATAGAGTTTACAACCACAGCAGATTGAAGTTGCATGCCATGTTGAAGAAAAAGCTTGGTTGTGCACCAAATTCAGAAATGGCAAGGTATTTGATCCAAAGAACAATTAATCAAAGTTTGGGGTTGAATGCTGATACAGGGCTATGAATAATGAAGTTTTGGGAGCATCTGAAGAACTTGACTTCTCTTCCTAAAAGTCAAGTTAGGGGGAGATTGTTGGGAATTACAGAATTGCACAAGTATGGTTAATGTTGCTAGCACAACATGGTTACTACTTCTGAAGTTACTACTGCTGAGACAGATTAATATTGCTAACCAAGATTAATACTGCTTGAAGAAGTTACTACTGCTAAGCAAATTTAGTACTGCTAGTAGTTAGTACTGCTAAACTTAATATTGCTCAGAGTATTAATGCTGTTGTGTATTAATACTGCTCATGAAGATAGTGCGGCTTATGAGATGAAGACTTTGGATGGTAATGAAGACAGCTGTATTGATTGAAGATAATCATGGAAGGCTTGGAGATAACTATGGAAGATTATACTTAAGATATTTTATAATTTGTAATTATCTTTTATCTTTAGTATATGTATAGAATTATTGTGAATAGTTTAGAACATCAAGTTAGACAATATTCTGAGTTTTTGCTTTAATAGAGAGAATCAACCTCAAGGTTTAGAACCCTAGTTCTAGAGAAGTAGAATTCGTATTGGTGAGCCTTTTCATCAATATTGAGGTTGTGTGGGAAATCTTGTAGCTTTGAATCATTCAATAAAGTTTACAAGTTGAGATTCTGATTCACAGTTTCATTGATCTTTGAATATTAAAGTGTTATTCCGCAAAATCCTTTAATATTGTTTCTGTGTGTTTATTCTTGTTAAGAATTCAGATCCTAACAAGGAAACTAAAATACAAAATACAATACATTGACTTTTATTACAAAAGACTTTGACTTTAATAAGATTTGAATTTTCCAGCTTTGACTTTCTTAACCTTTGACCTTCAGTCTTCTTGATCTTGTATCCAACAAATTTATGCTCTAAAAATCTCCCCCTTTGGATTCAAGATCACTGTTGAAAGATCTAGCAATTCAGTCTTCACTTTTAAGCTCTGTCAGTAAAATCTCCCCCTTTTCTTTGACCGTATTCTTTCCAAGACTGTCTTCAAATGATTAACAATCTCTACAAAACTTTTACAACAAAATTTCAGACTTTGGAAAGAAATTATCTTCAGAATCAGCTCGAATTGCTTTAGCAAATAATCTTCAAAGAAAATTTCCTCAAAAACTTCAGAAATTCTTTGATCTTCTTCAAATCTTCAAATATTTACTTTGAACTTTTCTGAATTAGACAATTCTGAAAATCATCTCTCAAAAACTTTATCATTTCTTGATACCATCTCTTCCAAACTTTAAAACTTTAACATTTCTTGATATCATCTCCCCCTTTTTGATGATTTGAGCATCGATATCATCAAAACTTTCTCCAAGAAATGTTTTTTACCAATATGATATGTCAAACTGAGCTTCTGATTCTGTGATCCATAACCAAGTATTCATCTAGATATTTGCAAATCCAGACAAAATAAGAACAGGTAACTCCTAAATCAACAAATGAATCAGTTAAAATGCCTGTCAGTAACACGAAGTCACTGTGTGTAACGAATACACAATATAAAGGAGCTTTTTGATGTTCACTCCCCCAGGGCTTCCATCCAATCATCGAAACACCACAAAGGCAATTTCTATGAATGTTATGACAAAGAAACAAATTCTTTGTGTGTTCGTGCATGTGTAGAAAGAATTAAGCACGAATGATTGCTTTTAATAAGGCTCAAAGTTGTGTAAACCACTGAGACAACAGTAGATAAACACAGACTCAATGTGCATGATTGAAGTGCGAAGGTGGGGAGACTTCTTTTTTTTCAATATCCAAATTTTCCAATTGAAAACCAGATAGATAATATGTTGCGTCCCCAGAAAAATATGAAACATTTTCTTTTTGAGAAGAAAATGAGTGGTTGGTGGGGTATTAAGCAAGAGTTGGCATGGGCTATTTTCATGTTTCAATAATGTTCACGAAGAATTGTGAATCATTAGTAATGTGGCTGCACGGATCAGAAAGTATTTGGTGCAGAGTTTGATATTCTTTTACTCTGATCTCACACCCTCTTTCTTTTTAATCATTAAGCTCACAACTAACCAAACTCTCTTTTCCATTTTAACTCATCACACCCACACTCATTTCTTTTAGACTCCTCACACTCAATCTCTATGGATTAACTTCTTGGGTAGAAATCACTGGTTAACATGATTTCATAGAAGTTCAGTTAATTCCTAGCACAAAGAACCTAGTCCTACAAAGCATATGTTGCTCACAATGGTTTATCTTGAACATTTAAATCATAGAAAATATGGGTCAGATATATGTATGCTCAGAATATAATCATGAAAATATGAGCATTTTGAAACATGGAAGTATTTTCAAACAAGTATATTGAAATGAATGAAAATGAATGCAAAAGACTTGTTTGAAAGTCTGACATTGTATGAAAATGATCAAAAATAAATGATATAGCAACTAAGGCTTATGGTCAAGAATAACGGTATAGTCTATATGAAACAAAAATATAAACATTCTTGAAATGATCGTTTCGAAATGAAATAACGCTCAAAATACATTGAAGTACAAGCGGGGTGTCTTACCATCGAAATTGTGTTTCAATTTAGAGACATGGTAAGAACATGTTGAACAAAGTCAAACCGGTGTGTGTGAATACTTGAAAGTATATAAAAAAGACAATACACAAGTATTTATCTTTGGAAACACACGGTTTGTAAACATGTAAGCACAAATAAAATGAAAACATTTAAAATCACACTTCCAAATTATAAAATCTGTTTAAAAATCGGGAAGTGGTTTGAACATTTAAGAACATGTTTTCTATACCTGAACGTTGTCCTTCTTTCAGATACATTTGAGATTAAGATAAGAAATTTACCTTTTCGCTCAATCTTAATACTCATAAAGTCAAACTGAAGTCAAAAATGATATGATCGTGTCAGCTTCTCTCATCCTGCATAAGTCTCAAAGTCTAGTCAAAAATTTATTCACAAAATTTATTTGAAAATAAAAGACATAAAGCAGTAAAACAATTATAATACGAGTTCTGATCAGAAGTAATCAGAAATCTTAGTCTTACTCCTTTTGACTTATAAGATCCCCCTAAAATCATGCATTACAAAAATTTTGTCAATGAAATAAAATCTAGAAATTATCTATGCTCCCCCTCAAATGAATGTAGATCATCTAAAACCTTCTCTTACTCCCCCTGAGAACATGAGCAAACATTTAAAGTGCAGATATCCTTTAGGCATAAAGATAAAGACTATCCAAGTACCACATATGTCGGGTCTACAAGAGAAATCAGGCAATAACAATTTTAGGTACCCATTGAAAAACAGGTCCTAACATATTACCACAAGATTTTGGTATCCACTTTAAAATGGATCCGCATTTGTTCTTTTGAAAACTTTTAAAAACATTTGATCTTGAAGAAATAACATGATAAGATTCATATCAATCAGAAGAATTATGAGAGTAAGCAAAATCATTTCTCCGATAATGATAAGATGTAGTAGAAATAGGAGATAATTGAATCAATTGCTTTATTGAATACCTCTTGTAAGAAGTTACAAGGTTTTGTTTATTTGAAGCAAATTGATCAACTACATCAGTATCACTACTAACTGATCTATTACAATAATTATCAGAAATTGATCTGGCTATCTCATCATCCTTCCTTTTTGGTCTCCATTCGGATCGAGCTTTCGACTTTTTCATCCTTAAATCTAAAACATAAGATATAGATTTATTAGGAAAAATAGATTTCCGAGATTGGGTGTTCTTTTGTGTACCAGTGTATTTCTGTTTCTGTAATCGCTGTTTGTTATGTTTCTTACCTCGAGCATAGTAATCAGCAGTTACAGAAACTGATTCACCAACCTTAGTTGATGATTTATCAATATTAACACCACTTGGTAACACTTTGACATTTACAAGACAAGTAGAATGATCAGGAAGTGTATTATTGGATTCAAACAAATCAATTTCATTTATGCACCCATCATTAGAATTAAGAAAATCATTTGCAGACTCAAATAAGTCATCAGAATTATCAGAGAAAGTTTGAGATACCTTTGAAACTTTAGAACACATTGTAGATTTAGATTGAAAAATTGTTTTCTTTAATACTGTAGAAAACACACTTTGTTGAATATCAACCAAAGGTTTTTCATCAGATAAATCACTTTCAAGCTCAACTATTTTGCTCTCAAGAATAAGTGTAGGAACATAAACCTTTGCAATTGCAGGTTTTTCCTTTATCTCAGAGGCAGAATAACTAACAAAATAGTCGTTGGAAAGAACTTTTGGTGTTTCTGAAAGATAACTATCATTTAACTTTACATAGTTAAACCGTAGTTGCATTTTCTTTTTACTCATTCTATTTTCAATTTATTTGGCCTCAACTTCTTCTGGTAATTTGGTAACAAATTTGGGTTTTAAATGAGGACATTTACTAGCACATGCAAGAAAATCATAATTATAAAGTGCTGGTTATTTTCTGATGGCTTTCTTAAGATAATGGGGGTTTTTAAAACCAAGTCCCCATTTCTCTTTAACATCAACCTCTTCGTTAGGTGCATTGAGAAAAATGGTTTGATCTGTTTGACCTCTCGCATAAAGTTTTGCTTCCAAACCATTTACCTTATTGTTCAAAAGCTTATTTTCAACCTGCGGTTTATGAACAGTTAGTGCAGATTCTTTCTTCTCAAACTCATACTTAGAAATTTTAACTTCAAAATTAGAAATCTTCTTTTCAAAACAATCTACTTGAAGTTTAGAATCAGAATCAGACTTGCGTAAAGAATCAATGAGACCTTTATTCCCAATAACAGACTTATTAAGCTCAAAGATCTTATCGTTTCTTTTAACAACTTTTTTGTTTTCGTTTTTCAATTTATTTTGTAGATCTTGAAGCTCAATCACCATGGTTTCCATTTTAGTAATGAAATCTTTTGCAGTTAAGTTTAATACCTCATCAGCTGACTCGTCATCTGACACATCATTCTTCACTTCTTTTCCCATAAGACATAAATGAGTTGTTTCTTCCTTCTCCTCATCTTCACCTTCGGAATGATCAAGCAAAAATTCATCTTCAGCCATTAAAGCTACACCCGCTTCTTGTTGTTTTGCCAATAGCAATTTGTTCTGATAGTACTGAGAGTTGCGAACTTTTGGCTTCCGACAATCTTTAGCAAAATAACCCATCTTGCAACAATTGTAGCATTTGATTGAGTCAGTTGCTGGCTTTTCAGCAACAGTGTAATCATTCACATACTTCTTCTACTCATCGGGTTTCTTCTCCACATATCTGTTCTCTTCATATCTCTTTCCTTCCACTCTTTCACGGTGCTCATGATTCTTTGAACTTGATGAAGAATATCGTTGAGAATTTGATCCCGGCTTTTTGTAGAATTTCTTTTGAAATGCACCGGTCAGTAAAATCATGGCTTGTTTCAGTCTTTCACCATGATCACCATCTGATGCAGATTCAGATTCAGAACTTATAAGAAATTTCTTCTTCTTCTTTTCTTTCTCCTTCTCTCCGGCTACCAAAGCAATAGGATCAGGAACTTTTTCTGCTTTCTTTTTCTCAGCTCTCTTCTCCTCCACTTCTTCTTCATTCTACCTCAGAGTCTCATACACTTCATGTAACGGTATTTCATTCAGATCCTTCATCTGTTTCATTCTACGTGTATGCTTCTTCCATTGAGGTCGTAGAATGCTAAGGAATTTGACATTGTTTTCCAGCAGCTTCTTTTTCACTTTGTTCTTTGTTAATTCATTCAGAAGCACAGTAAACCGTTCATATGTATCTTCCAGACTCTCATTCTCTTTGGCTTTGAATTCCTCGTAGCGATTGATGCAGTTGGCTACTTTCATCTGATTCCCGACCTTGGATCCCATCATCATCTTTTCCAATTAATCCCACATCTTTTTAGCTTCATGCTTGTAGCTATCAATCATGATATAGATATCATTAGGAATGCTTTGAAGTAGAAAAGACCTTGCTTGCCTGTCTGCTTTATACCGGCTTTTCTGTTCTTCAGAATATTGAGATAAATCCACTTTAACTAGTTATGTCTTTTCTTCTCTTTCTTCATCATCATGTACATTATCAGATTCATCATTAACAACAGGTACTTGAACCATGATTGGTTTCATTGGACCATTTGTAATTGACTCCAGAATATTCTCCCCATTTGCATGTCGATCTATAAAATCTAGGAATCGATCCTTCCATTGTTCATACTCTCCTTTGAACAGTACAGGAGGCTTGACATCAGTACCAATTGAAAGTGCATCCTTTGAAGTCATCTTGAAAAACCTGTTTGAAAAATATATGCAATAAGAAACTAGAACTGATCGTTAGTCCAAAATATGAAATCACAAGAAAAATCTTGAAATTAAAAAAAAATAAGAAATTATGAAAAATTTGACTAATTATCAAAACTCGCAAGTCACTATATAACTCGTAAGCGCTAAAACTCGCAGACACTGAGAAACAAGCAGATCGAGACTTGCGCATTTGAGAAACTCGCAAACAACTATTCAAAGTGAAACTCGCAGACTTAAGCTTGCGCGTTTGAGAAACTCGCACGCAAAGGGTTGTGTGTTCTGATAAACTCGCAGATCAAACTCGCAGGCCGTTGAAACTCGCAAGTAAAATAAAATTCCTTCTGAAACTCGCTAATGCCTAAACGCGCAGATTACTATTCACGACGAAACTCGCTAACTGAGGCATGCGCGTTTCCAAAACTCGCTCGTCGAAGCTTGCGCATTTTGAACAAACTCGCTAGCTATACTTGCGCGTTCCAACACTTAGAACTTTTTCCTGAAATTTCAAACTCGCACGTCGAGGAAACTCGCATACCACTGTTCCTCTCAAACTCGCTAGCTTCGATTAGCGCGTTTGTAAAACTCGCAGATCACTACAAGCGCGTTATGGTACTTAGAAAAATTTCCAACTTTTTCAAACTCGCAGACTTCGATCAGCGAGTTTCTAGAACTCACAGATAAAGCCTTGCGCCTTTGAGACCAAAATCAATCCTTCGACTTGCGCGTTCTTGCGAATGAACCTTTCACGTTTGAACGATGAACTTGCGCGTTTTGCCAATCTTGCGCGTTCTTCAGTCTGTCGGCCCAAAACTTGATTTTTCCATCTGTTTTCGATCAAACCTTGTCCAATTGTTCTGAAACGTTGAATTGTTGCTCGATTACAGTACTAGAACAGATTACAACTCAAGAAATTTACAAACAAACACTCACAAAACCAAAATATCGATGAAACAGTGTATATTGACTCGTGAACAAAAATCAACAAAAATCACAAAATTCGTGAGAATTACAGTGCAATACTGAAATTAAAGTACATAGACTCAATCTATTACACTTTTCGAACAATTCTTAACCAAAATATGCTGCAAAAACACATTCAAATTCAGAATTAGATTTTTCTCTCAAGAACAGTGACGAACCACCCAAATCTTAATCTGATTTTACTTTGGATCTGCTCTGATACCAAGTGTTTGTCCCTGAATCTAGTTTCTAATCACAAACAATCAAACAAACAAACAATTCAATTCAATTACCTGTTTGATTTCTCTTTCAAATTCCACAATTACAACTTTCTCTCTCTAAAACTCTCTTTCTCTTTCTAAACGTATTCTCTCTAAAAATACAATTGAATTCCACTTATGTTAACTCTCCTTACAGAAATTACAAGGAAAAAGTATTTATACTAACTCCTAATACAAGGAAACTAAAATACAAAATACAATACATTGACTTTTATTACAAAAGACTTTGACTTTAATAAGATTTGAATTTTCCATCTTTGACTTTCTTAACCTTTGACCTTCAGTCTTCTTGATCTTGTATCCAACAGATTTATGCTCTAACAATCTCCCCCTTTGGATTCAAGATCACTGTTGAAAGATCTAGCAATTCATTCTTCACTTTTAAGCTCTGTCAGTAAAATCTCCCCTTTTTCTTTGACGATATTCTTTCCAAGACTGTCTTCAAATGATTAACAATCTCTCCAAAACTTTTACAACATACTTTCAGACTTTGGAAAGAAATTATCTTCAGAAATAGCTCGAATTGCTTTAGCAAATAATCTTCAAAGAAAATTTCCTCAAAAACATCAGAAATTCTTTGATCTTCTTCAAATCTTCAAATCTTTACTTTGAACTTTTCTGACTTGGACAATTCTGAAAATCATCTCTCAAAACTTTATCATTTCTTGATACCATCTCTTCCAAACTTTACAACTTTAACATTATACCAATTTTTTGTCCCTGAATCTAGTTTCTACTCACAAACAATCAAACAAACAAACAATTCAATTCAATTACCTCTTTGATTTCTCTTTCAAATTCCACAATTACAACTTTCTCTCTATAAAACTCTCTTTCTCTTTCTAAATGTATTCTCTCTAAAAATACAATTGAATTCCACTTCTGTTAACTATCTTTACAGAAATTACAAGGAAAAAGTATTTATACTAACTCCTAATACAAGGAAACTAAAATAAAAAATACAATACATTGACTTTTATTACAAAAGACTTTGACTTTAATAAGATTTGAATTTTCCAGCTTTGACTTTCTTAACCTTTAACCTTCAGTCTTCTTGATCTTTTATCCAACAGTTTTATGCTCTAACATATATACAAAATAGATTACAAGATAATTATTAAAACAATATTGATCTTCATCATCCATTCCATAATTATCTTCATCATTATCTCCAGCTCCTAGTCTTTCGTTCCAAGCCATCCTTATCAACATTATCATTATAAGCAGTATTAATCTTCTAACAGCATTAATCTTCCAGCAGCATTAATCTTCAGCAGTACTAACATACTAGCAGTACAAACTCTCCAAGCAGTACTAACCATTCTTCTAGCAGTACTAACTCTTCAAGCAGTATTAATACTACTAACAGTAGTAATCTTCAAGTAGCAGTAGTAAAGTCTTCACTAGCAGTACTAAATCTTCAACACTTAGCAGTACTAATCGGACTTAGCATGTTTCAAACCCAACAATCTACCCCTAACTTAACTTTTCAAAACAATAAGTTAAGTTCTTCAGGATAGGTCTTCATGATGCTTTCAAAAATCACTGCTCATATTCCTAGATCAGGATTCAAACCTATACTTTGATTAATTGTTCTTTTGATCACTATTCTGGCCATTTCTGAACCCTTAGCACATACCAGCTTTGCTTTCAGTATCCCTTGCAACTTAGCCTTGTTGTGGTCATACACCTTATCAACCAAAAAATACTCATGATAGCTCTTATCAATTGTTAGAACATAAACTCCACATCTTTCAAAGAGCATCCAATGATCAATTCTTTTAAATCCATATTCGTGATGCAAGTCTTTGATAAGATACTTCACTCTATCTAGGTCAAACATCATGCATAAATACTCCATGGCCATCTTTGTTATGCCTATCCTGGATCCTTTCAGCAAGTCATCATATAGGTTCAACCCTACCTTGTACATCTCTTTCAAATCTGTTCTGGAACAACTTCTGATTATCTTTCCCCAGGTTGAGTAAACCACATATTTGTCACTCATTCTCTTGATTCTGAAATACTTTGTTCTGTTATCCAACAAAGTATCCCAATAGATGATTTCTGGAGCATTCACAGAGATAGGATCTACTTTCACTGGTTCTTCATCTGTCACAGTCATATACAAATCAAACTGCACATCAGATTGACTTGGTTGCTCTTGACTATGTTCAGTTTCAACATGCTCTGCAGGAGGTGCAACAGTAGGTTCAACTTCCATTCTTTCACTTTCCTTTTCTTTCTCAACTTCATCAGTTCATGGCCTCTTTGCCTTTTTTCTTGGGACCAATAGACTTCATTCTTTTCACAACTCCAATTTTCTGAGCTAATGTTTCTTCTTTCTTCACTTCTGCCTTTTCTTTTGTAGGAGTGTCGTCTTCACTGTTAGGGAAGGGCTGTTGAATATTCAGATCATGTATCTCATTCATTTTTCTTTCAAACTCAACCCTCTAACTGAAGTCTCCTTGAAGCTTGGCCATCTCCTTCTTGTATAAGTCTTCTATTCTGCTCCAAGACATCTTTGTAAACATTCCTTCTGGAACTCCAACAGATCCTTTCAAGAAATTTATCATTTTTCTTCTTTCTTGTGCAGCTAGAAAGGTCTTTGAAGGTTTCCTTTGTCTTGTTGCTTTCATTGCAACCCTTTTTGCAGCTGCCAGTTTCAGGATTTTCTGATATTCTTCATTGAGTCTTTTTGCCAGATCTAAGGCAAGCTTTCTGTCTTTTGCTGCTTGGATTTCATTCTCTTTTTCAGATTCCTTCTCAAACTACGCACTTAACTCCTTTGCCAGTTCTTCATCCAACTCAATTTGCTTCTGCTTTTTCACTGGTTTCTCAAGCTCAACCATTTTCTCTTTCCCTTTCTTCTTTGCATCTGACACACTAACCTTTGCCTTTTTCTTCTCAGAGACTCCTTCTTTGATCACCACTCCCTTAGCCTTTTGAGTGGCCTTAGGAGTGTCATTCTTTGCCTTCACTAAGGTCTCTGCAATTTCTATTTTTTCTATAGTCATTTCAGTTTCTTCTACTGCCTTTTCTGTTTCTACTTCTTTTGCAGTTTCTACTTCTGACTGAGTTACTGCTGCTTTAACTGTTTCTGCTGCTTTCTCAGTTTCTGCTGCCTTCACTGTTTCTGCTGCTTTAAAAGTTTCTGCTGTTGTTTCTGTTTCTGCTGCTTTAACATTCTTTTCAGCTTTACCACTGATCTCCCCCTCAAACTGAGATTCCATGCCCACTGGGCTTTCCTTCTCACTTTCAGCTTGATTCTCCCCCTTTTTGGAAGCATCATGAGTAATGCCCCTTTTCTTCAAGACAAAATGGGTTCTCTTCTTTTTATGCACCAGCTTAAGTACCATCTTCTTTAGTTTGCTTATCTGCACTTGTTGTGAAAGGATCACCTTTTTCAACTCCTCTATTTCTGACCCCTGTTTGAGGACATCCAGATTGACATTTCCAATTGTTTCCATCAATTCCTCATAGTTATATCTGTCATCACCTCCTTTAGGTGTGTTGACCACCCTTGAGGGTGCGTTTGGTATGCAGAACATAGTGGAACAGGACAGAACAGAACAGGTTTGTCCCATGTTTGGTGTGACCATATGTGGGACACGCTAGAACTAAGTGGAACAAGCATGGGACACACTTGTGCCACTCCAACCCCCTGGAACTAAATAGAACAACAATATTTTGACTAATATAACCTTTGTTAAAAACATAAACATAAAACATGTCTTCTCATCAACCACGCCTCCAAGCTAGGGGTGTGCAAAACCCGAATACCCCGAAATCCGAATCCGCATCCGAACCGAAAATAAGATGTTTTTGCAAAACCCGAATACCCCGAAATCCGATAATCCGAAACCCGACATTTGGGAGGATATTTAGGTTCGGATTGGGTTTGATCGTTGACCACCCAACCCGTCCAAAAACCCGAAATAACATAAATCTATATTTTAAATACTATATATATATAGATATTTATTTATCTAATTATTTTTTGAAAATCGTAAATTGTAGTATGTTAAAATATTTTCTAAATTTTAAATTTGCTATCAATTTCATCAATCTTTCAATCGATTTTATTTATCCTAAAAAACGATTGAATTTATATATAACTTTTGCATTATATAATACCCGAACCCGACCGACATCAATCCGAAACCCAACCAACCCAAACCCGAAACAACCTAAAATTCGAAACTTAAAATTTGGGTTTTGATATCCATATCCAAAATCCAATCGTGATTAATTAGTTTTATGTTTTGATAATCCATTGTACTATGTATTAGTGATGTAAATTAGTTTTATGTGATGTAATCTATGTCAGGGGTAAATTCGTTATTTAACCAGTCTAGTCTTGTTCTGTCCAGTTCTGTCATGTCTTGCCAAGCGTTGGACAGTTGTCCTGTTCTGTTCTGTCCTATCCTGTTCCATCTTGTCCTGTCCTGTTCCATCTGCGTACCAAACGCACCCTGAAGGATCCTTGGATCTTTTAGTAGAGGCCTTCTGCCTAGCAGAAGCACCTACTACCCCCTTGGTTTCTTGGCACCTGGGTCCTTTAGATGATTTCTCATCCAAAGTTGCCATGGGGAAGGTCTTAGTTATGTTCACACTGTCCTGATCCACACCTTGTGCAGAGTCAGTAGTGTGAGCCTTACTGCCCATTTGTTCATCCTTCTCCTTAGAGAGCACCTTCTTGGGGTTGGGAGACACCCCTGTGGTTTCCCTTTGGATATTCTCTAATGGAGAATGCTCCATCAGAGGGCTTGCAGACTTTTGGGGTGAAGATACAGGAAGGGAAGGAACCTTCTGTATCTTTTTCCTTACATATCATTGAGTGATGGGGGATATTGCTTTCACAACAGGGATCTGAGGAGGATCATTTGAAATGAATGGTGTGGGTAGGTCATCAGTGGGTTGGTTAGATGTGGGCTTTGACCCTGATGCTTCACCATGGGAATGAGACACAACCATCATTGTAGAGAACAATGGTGTCTCTTGTCCAAAAAAGTCCTTACTATGCCTTTTCATGTTGGAGAATACCTTCCCTTTGGGAGGTTTTGGTACATACACCTCATTAAAAGAGGGTAGATTCATCAATTCATTATTTAGTACTTCTTGCACAAACCTTGGATACATATATAATCTTTTTGTTTTGGTTTTGGTATCCAGGTTTGACTGCAAATCATTTAAGATCATTTGAGAAAAATTAAACTTTCTGGAGGTTGCTAAGCATACAAGAGCATAAGCTATTGTGCTGCTAAACTCACTCCAGCCAGTTGTTTTGCGAGAAATACAATGTTGCAGAGTATGAACAAAAAATCGCCACTGAGTTGAAAATTTGCTCTTGAAAAACTTGTAAACATCAGTGGGACCTTCATACCCCATTCTACCAATACCTTGGAAGAGATCTTCCTTTAAGAGAGAGGTAATACCTGACGCGTCATCTAGACGTAGATGAATGCGAATGCAGGCTTCTGTGATTGTGATAGGTTTATCACAGACCCTGGATTGGATTACCTGATTGCCATTAACAGTTTGAATGGAGGCATTGGTCCAGAATTGTCGCAGATGTTCCACAAAGATGGTGGGATTGACAGTTAACGCATAGGCAATGTGTGAGGATTTTAGGAAATCCACAATCTCATGGAAACCCTTAGCTTGTTTGGGTTTCTGCAGCATTGCTAGTTCATTGTGATCGTCTACAAAATCCAGTCCTGCCATCGTTCTTGAGTCTGAATCAACACTAGGGTTTATGCACTGGGAAGCAAGAATGTTAGGGAGAAAGAGAGGATGAATACTCAATAGAAATTCAAAGGGCTATTTGGGTTTTGGCGGTCAAAGAGGGTATTTATAGGGTAAGGGTTCCAGTTAGAAGCAGTATTAAGTACCCTCGCAACATTAACACATACCCGCAGTATTAACCCATATAAGCAGTAGTAACACATACTGGAAGTATTAACTCAGACTAGCAGTATTAACACATACCAGCAGTAGTAACCCATACCGACAGTATTAACACAAACTAGCAGTATTAACACATACCAGCCGCATTAACACTCATTGGCAGTAGAAATAAGGCAAGCAGTAGTAACTTTCCACTGGTAGTATAAACCACCTAGCAGTAGTAACCATACTTAACCATATTTGAAATGTCATTATGAGTAATATAGAGAGCAGTATTAACTTAACCAGAAGTACCAAATATCCAATTGAAGTAATCTGAAACACTTAAACACACAAGGTTAGGAGCACCATGCACTATGAAATATGAGTAATGAAACATCAAGTAGTCTATACAGAAATGGTACTTGAGGAGAAATGTGACTAAGAATGTGAATCTACCCACATCAAAAGCTTTGGTGAATAGATCAACAAATTGATTACTAGTGTGTACTTTCAAAACCTGAATTAGCTTCTTTTCATTGCAGTCTCTAATAAAATGGTACCTTATTTCTATATGCTTGGTTTTAGAGTGCTTGACTAGATTATTAACAATTCTTATAGCACTGTTATTATCAATGAATATCGGAGTGTGAAGAAAAGTAATACCATAGTCCAACATCTGATTCTGAATCCATAGCACTTGTGAGCAGCAGCTTGCAGCAGCTATATACTCTGCTTTTGTTGTAGAGGTGGACACTGTGGTTTGCTTTTTACACTGCCATGAAACTAGTCTTGCACCCAAAAACTGACATCTTCCTGATGTAGACTTTCTATCCAAGTTTGCACCACCCAAATCACTATCAGAATATGGAAGTAGATCAAATGGTGAGTCATGAGGATACCAAAGACCCAACCTAGGTTGTCCTTTGAGATATCTGAATATCCTTTTGACTGCTTGAAAGTGTGATTGCTTAGGCCTCACTTGAAATCTGGCACACACACATACAACAAACATGATATCTGGTCTTGAAGCTGTTAGATACATGAGGGATCCTATCATGGATATATAATGATGAACATTCACATCCTCCCCCTCAAGATCTGCAGTGATCTGTTTGTGTGTCTCCATTGGTGTGCTTGCAGGCTTTGCTTCTAAAAATCCAAACTTTGTAAGGATATCCTGCACATACTTGGATTGGCCTATAAAGATACCATATTTCTTCTGTTTAACCTGTAGCCCAAGGAAGAATGTGAGTTCACCCATGGAGCTCATCTTAAATCGTTTGTGCATCAATTCCTCAAAATCCTTGCACATAAGATCTTTTGTGGATCCAAAGATGATATCATCCACATATATTTGGACAAGCAGAATGTCCTTCTTCTTCCTTTTAATGAACATAGTCTTGTCAATGATGCCCCTTTCAAAACCATTTTCCAAGAGATAAGTAGACAGAGTGTCATACCATGCTCTTGGTGCTTGATGTGGTCCATACAATGTCTTCTTTAATTTGTATACTTTGTCAGGAAAGATAGGATTCTCAAACCCTGGAGGCTGACAAACATATACTTCTTTCATCAATTGTCCCATATAGGAATGCACTCTTGACATCCATTTGATATACTCTGAACTTCATGAAAGAAGCATAGGCTAGAAACAGCCTAATTGCCTCAATTATGGCTACTTGTGCAAATACCTCTTCATAGTCTATTCCCTCTTCTTGTGTGTACCCTTGTGCCACAAGCCTGGCCTTGTTCTTTATTACTATCCCTCTCTCATCTTTCTTATTCCTGAAGATCCATCTTGTGTCAATTGCCCTGTGTCCTTTTGGAAGATCAACCAGATCCCATATAACTTGCAGTACAAACTGCAGCAGCTCCTCTTGCATTGCTTCTATCAAGCTTGGTTCTTTCATTGCATCATAGGCCTTCTTGGGTTCATTCTGGGATAGAAAGCAATATAACAAGCCTGTCTGTATGTCTTTCAATCCTCCTAACTTACTTTGTTGCCTTGTGATCATTGGAGAATTGATGTCACCAATCACCAACTAAGGAGGATGATTCTTCTGAGTTCTTGTATGATTGACAACCTCCTCATTAAGATTTGCATTGAGATTGGAGTCATTCTTTTCTGGAGTGCTTCCACCATACACTGAAGAATTTTCATCATCAGTGTCATTTTCTGTCAATGTAAGCATTTCAGGGTCTGAGTTTCTTGAACTTGAAGGATGAACATCCTCTTTATCACCTTTCTCCTCTTTATCCTGTTCTGACTCAGAATCATCTTCTTCTGAATCTTCTTTCTATTCTTGCTGGCAAAATTCAACAGGATCCACTGTAGGTATAGGGAACAGTACAAACTTTTGTTTCTATGCTTGTACCAGTTCTGAACTTGTTCCTGTAAATTGCACATGACTAAAACTCAAAGAATTAGTTAGTGAGTCAATGTCAAATAGCCAATCAGGACCTGTACCACTCATTGCATTTGACATTGTCACTTTCCTCTATAATCCTGGATGAACTGTTGAAAACTCTATAACCCTTACATTGAGAGGAATATCCAACAAGAAATCCATCCTCAACTTTTCTTTCAAACTTGCCTAAGTGAGATTTGGTGTTGAGAATTGTGCAAGGACACCCAAAAGGTTTGAAATAGCCAATAAAAGTTTTCTTCTTTTTGAAAAGTTCATAAGGTGTCTTGCCTTGAGATTTGACTACTAGAACTCTGTTTTGGACATAACAAGCAGTATTAACTGCTTCTACCCAAAAAGTGATGGGTAGCTTTGAATATGCCAACAGAGATCTAGCAGCCTCAATTAATGTCCTATTTCTCTTCTCAGCAACACCATTCTGTTGAGGAGTCTTAGGGGCACTGTATTGTCTCTCAATACCTTTAGTCTCACAAAAGTTGTTTAAGTCATTGTTTTTAAATTCAGTTCCATTATCAGATCTGATGACTTTAACCCTTAGATTTGTTTGGTTTTCAATCCTAAGGACAAATGATTTGATCAGTCCACTTGTCTCATCCTTAGTCCTCAGAAAATATACCCAAGTGAATCTAGAGAAGTCATCAACTATGACTAAGCAATAGGATTTCCTTCCAATACTAATCACATTTATAGGACCAAAGAGATCCATATGCAATAACTGAAGAGGTGAAGAGATTGTATTTATTTCTTTGGACTTATGAGAAGTTTTGTGCTGCTTGCAATAACTGAAGAGGTGAAGAGATTGTATTTATTTCCAATACTAATCACACAATGATCATCACATGAAAATACTTTTTGAGGCAAACCTCTTACAAGGTTGTTTTTCACAAGTTTGTTCATAGTTTGAAAATTCATGTGACACATCCTTCTGTGCCAAAGAGATGATTCATGTAAAGAAGCTTTTGAAAACAAACAGTTTAGTGATGAATCAGATGAGACATTCTCTAAGTACAAACAATAAACATTATCCTTTCAAGGAGTTCTAAGTAGTATCATATTTTCATCAACTACCTTGAATCCTGGAGCAAGGATAATACATTCAGTCTCAGTAAATAATATACTATGTTTCTTGTCACAAACCTGTGATACACTTAAAAGGTTGTATCTCAATTGCTCAACATAGTGCACGTCTTCAAAAGACATCTTACCTTTTGAAACCATGCCTTTACCACTTATCTTACCTCATTCTGGATTGTCACCAAAAGCAACATGTCCTCCATCAAACCTTTTGAAATTTTGAAGGCAGGCCATGTTACTTGTCATGTGCCTAGAGCAACCACTATCTACATGCCAAATACTCTTCCTCTTGAGTTGTTGGTTGCCCTGCACATAAGATAAAACAGTTAGTTTCTTGAGGGAACCCAAGCCAAAGTGGTATTCGGTTGCCCTTTCTCATCAACATAATTATGCTCAGAAAGATTGGTCTTGATGAGATGATCAGACTTAGGAATCTCATGGCTGGAATACTTTGTCATAATTATAGGCTTGGCAGTATTAACACTGGTAGCAGTACTATCCTTGTTAGCAGTACTAACTTGGTTAGCAGTACTAACTTGGTTAGCAGTACTATTGCTATCAGCAACACTATTTCTGTTAGCAGTACTATTTGAAGTAGCAGTACTAACAGGTTTCTTGACTTTTGGAACCCAAATTTTGACAAAGTTGTTTGCTTTCTTATTCTGTGAGTTACTCCCTGACTTGCTTGGAGTATTTTTTTTTTTTTTTGATTTAGCAAACTTATTCTGAATATGAGATTTTGCAGTCCCAGTTTTCATTGGTATTTTTCTCATATTAGCAGCCATGTGATTTCTTGATTGCTTCCTATAACCAACTGAATTTTGTGTTTGTCTTTGAAAAGTAAATCTTTGGTTAATAGGATTGAAATAACAGTATTTGGCTAGATGATTCACCTTGCCACAAACAAAACAAGGTTTTGGTCTATTGATTTTGCTTAGATCAATTCCCTGTTTTTGAGCCCACTATTTATTTCTCTTTCTCTGATTTCCCCTTATTTTATCATGTTGATGGGGCTTGTTCTGTTTACAAGTACAGGGATTTACAACAGTAGTTTGCATATAATGATCTCCCTGTACCTTTTCCTTCCCTTTCCTGGTGGTCTCAGCTTTCTCACTCTTAACAGTCTCTTCCCCAGTCTTATACATCTCCACTTTCTCACTCTTGACAAATGGTTTACCCCCCCCCCCCCGTTTCATTTGTCAGAATATGGTTTTCTAGGGGAATTACTTTCTGGTCTTCCTTATCTTTCATTCTCCATCAGTCTTTGGTGGAGGTCTCTTGCCATCTGCTCCAATCTCTCCTGCATTGGAGGGACCATTCTCAATGATATCCCACATTGAGTAATCTGTAAGAAGGATATACTGTCTGATCCTGATTTTCCACATGTCAAACTCATTGGGTTTGAGCATGGGAACCTTTGAAACAAGAACACTGTCATGAGATCCGTCCATGATGATTATAGATTTCTGAGTTCCTAAAGCTCTTATACCACTTGACAGGATCAAAATTGAAACAAGAATTAAACTAAAAACTCAGAAATAATGTTAAAAAAGTCGTGGAATAACACTTTAACAATAAATCAATGAAACAGTGTATAAACTCAAATCACAAGTTGTATTGAATAAACTTGATGATTACAAACAAAACCTCAATCTGTTGAACATGCTCAATAGACGTTCAATACTTCTCTAAAGAAAGGATTTCTAAGAATCTTGAGGTTAATTCTCTCTAGAACAGAAAAGTATGTATAAAACTGTATTCTATAAATATATACAAAACAGATTACAAGATAATTATTAAAACAATATTGATCTTCAGCATCCATTCCATAATTATCTTCATCATTATCTCCAGCTCCTAGTCTTTCGTTCCAAGCCATCCTTATCAACATTATCATTATAAGCAGTATTAATCTTCTAACAACATTAATATTCCAGCAGCATTAATCTTCAACAGTACTAACATACTAGTAGTACTAACTCTCCAAGCAGTACTAACCATTCTTCTAGCAGTACTAACTCTTCAAGAAGTATTAATACTACTAGCAGTAGTAATCTTTAAGTAGCAGTAGTAAAGTCTTCACTAGCAGTACTAAATCTTCAACACTTAGCAGTACTAATCAGACTTAGCATGTTTCAGACCCAACACTCAAGCATTATCCCCTTTCAACACTTGGTTGTTACCGCATTTGGCTAACTTCTCGGTTTGGTCATCCAAGTTAAAGCTTTAACTCAATGCGGACAAGTCGATCACTTGTGTGTGTTAATATTAGATCTTCGACCCGAGAGGGGTGGATCCGAATACGAAATGGGTGATGTAAGGAGATTTTAGAAAGTATTTGACATTGTCACTTTCCTCTATAATCCTGGATGAACTGTTGAAAACTCTATAACCCTTACATTGAGAGGAATATCCAACAAGAAATCCATCCTCAACTTTGCTTTCAAACTTGCCTAAGTGAGATTTGGTGTTGAGAATTGTGCAAGGACACCCAAAAGGTTTGAAATAGCCAATAAAAGTTTTCTTCTTTTTGAAAAGTTCATAAGGTGTCTTGCCTTGAGATTTGACTACTAGAACTCTGTTTTGGACATAACAAGCAGTATTAACTGCTTCTACCCAAAAAGTGATGGGTAGCTTTGAATATGCCAACAGAGATCTAGCAGCCTCAATTAATGTCCTATTTCTCTTCTCAGCAACACCATTCTGTTGAGGAGTCTTAGGGGCACTGTATTGTCTCTCAATACCTTTAGTCTCACAAAAGTTGTTTAAGTCATTGTTTTTAAATTCAGTTCCATTATCAGATCTGATGACTTTAACCCTTAGATTTGTTTGGTTTTCAATCCTAAGGACAAAGGATTTGATCAGTCCACTTGTCTCATCCTTAGTCCTCAGAAAATATACCCAAGTGAATCTAGAGAAGTCATCAACTATGACTAAGCAATAGGATTTCCTTCCAATACTAATCACATTTATAGGACCAAAGAGATCCATATGCAATAACTGAAGAGGTGAAGAGATTGTATTTATTTCTTTGGACTTATGAGAAGTTTTGTGCTGCTTGCAATAACTGAAGAGGTGAAGAGATTGTATTTATTTCCAATACTAATCACACAATGATCATCACATGAAAATACTTTTTGAGGCAAACCTCTTACAAGGTTGTTTTTCACAAGTTTGTTCATAGTTTTAAAATTCATGTGACACATCCTTATACAGAGTTGTTTGAATAAAAAGTTTGAAGCTTGAGAAGAAGTGTTTCTTTGTGTTTTGAGTTTTCTCTCCAACAACTATTGTTGTGAACCGGCTGAGATCAGATAGGCAGGAAGATAATTTTGTTACCCAACGAGGGAGCGGTTGGCTAGCATTTCTTACTCTTATTGAATTGTCGGAAATTGATGCAAAAATTGTTCTACATAGACTCATTGTTTTAGCTGACCGGTTCTTTTTGGTTTCGGTTTATAAAGTTGTTGCTATTTTGCAATTAAAAAAATATGCTTCATCTGTACTAGGGGAACTTCACTTGTTTGCTCCTCCTCCATCAATGACACCATTGAATATTAGTTCTCTTTCTATGTACTGATTTGCTTATTTAATTACACTATGAGAGGATCATATCATATTAATAATGTATGAAGCTATAGCCCTCAACCTGCACTTACTATGTTGTTTTTTGAAATGCCAAACAAGGAAATTGATGCAAGTAAATATTTCCTCTAAAAATCATGATGCCTCCATTTCTGAACCATGTAAGTTTCATAAGATACTCTAGATAATCTTTGCTTTTTTGTTAATATTTGCTATGGCTTCATGTATATATTACGAAATAACCACAATCATTTCCTGTTGTTGTTGCATATCTTCTATCGGGCATGTTTTGAATAAGTTTGTGAACCATGGCATTTGTAAGTACAAGGTTATATTGATTAAACATAATAGTTTCTTGTAAAAATCATTATATAAATCAATGTATTAAAATTTATATAAATATGTTTATTTATATCAAAAAATATTATTATTTTAAATTTTTAATTATTTGTTGATTTTACATTAAATAAATTATTTACTTAAATAAATTAATACAATATATATTGTATAAATTTTTTATTATTAAATTTTGTAACGATTATATTATCAATAAAATCCGTAGAAATTGAATAAAATTTTATATATACATATATATATATATATATAGGGAGAGTTTCATTTGAGAAATGGTAAATATATGAGAAATAGAGAAGTAATCTTAGTCATTCATCTTGTCAACATTTGCGGCTTTGACCGCGAAGCACCGGATAATTCCTTGTGTGGCCTATAGAAGGTAAAGGGGTAATTTCGTAAAATACACGGGATGAGTTCATATATGAATCTGTATTAATCACAAAGATTCATATACGAATCTGTTAATTAGTTCAACTGATTCATATATGAACCTTTGTGATTCATACAGATTCATATATGAATCTGTTAGTTAGTTCAACTGATTTATATATGAACATATAGGTCATATGTGAATTATACATGTTCATATATGAACACAGCCTGTGTGTTTTATAAAATTTACGAAATTGTCCTTCTATTTTTGGGATAGCCGCAACTTTTGACCAGTCAAAGCCGCAACTTTTGACCGGTCAAAGCCGCAATATTTGACTAGTCAAATCCGATCTTGACCATATGAATGGCTATGATTACTTCTCTACTTCTCATATATTTACCATTTCTCAAATGAACTAAACACTATATATATATATATATATATATATATATATATATATATATTGAAAAAAAATGAATATATAAGAATTGGAGTCCTCAAAAAATCCATAAAAATTTGTATCAAAATATGATTTACTTCATTTTTTTTTATGAAAGAAAAACTGTAATTACATATGTGTTTATCTATTAGTTATTTTTAAATCTAATTGCATTAATTAATATTAATTACTTTAAAAACAATTAAATATATTAATTTAATTATTTTGAATTAATATAACTGATTAAATACGAAATTTTTATAAAACTCTAGATTTAAAACTAACTAAATACGGAAAACCTTAAAAAAAAACAAGTAGTGTAGTTACGACTTCTGACACAAAAACCTCACGATAAAGCTCTCAACAAAAACCGATCACTATGTTGAAATACGCCTGAAAGAACCTCACAGAAGAGCATGTTGTGGATGCTCTTATATGTATTAAAAGATAACCTAGAGGAAATATTTGAAAAATGTAACTAAAAACCACCTTTTGAAAACCTCTTAAAAAAGGTTAAAGGTCACTGAAGTCCACAATTTTAGAGAAATTAACTTTTTAATAAGCCTTCTCTAAAGGTACTTTTAGTGACGTTTGTAAATTGTCACTATGTTTGAAAAACGATACTAACACAAACTTCTAGAGATCTTTTCAAAAAAAAAATTACCCGACCTTTAGAAAAGTTCTAAAAGCTTCTCTAAAGTCTGAAAAAACTTATCTAAAAGTTAACCTAAACTAACCATTCTGAAACCCTCTCTAAAACTTTTATCTACACCCTTATATATGGATTTATTTTTTGATGCGAAAAGCTTGTAAAAAAACCATTAGAGAGTGTTTGGTTCGCAGAATGTTTTTGGATGGAATGGAATATGTCAAAGAAATTTGACTTCGAAGGAATTTGAATGAAATGTTGTCAGGTTTGACCACCTGTTTGGTTGACAGAATTGGAATGAAATCTGTTAAATGAATTAGAATTTTTGTGTTTAGTTCACATATTGTAGCTTCGGAATTGGAATGGAATTTTGGTAAATGACCAAAATATCATTTTTGATTATTTTAATTTTCTTAAACAAAAATTACTTTAATGAAATAGTCATTAAATAGTCTAATTTTTAATTAAAATTGCTTTGATTATCTTAGCACACGAATGATGAGAGAGAGAGGAGAGAGAGAGAGGGAGAGGAGAGGAGATAGAGAGAGAGAGACAGGGGAGAGGGAGAGGAGAGAGAGGGGGAGGAGAGAGAGAGAGAAGAGAGAGAGTTGGTGTCTTCTGATAATCAATATCAGTAGAGTTTAGTTTGGGTTAAAGGGTAACTTTGGAATTATCAAAATATGAGATTTCATTCCATTGAAATCCTTGGGTTTTATGATGAAATGTTCAAATCCTATATCTATGGAATTTGTTGGAATTCAAATATTCCATCCATTGAAAAGTCAAACAAGGGAATGGAATATGGTCAAAGAAATTCAACATTTCAATTCCACCAGATTCCATCATATTCTGCGAACCAAACGTCTCCTAAGAGAAACTTTTTAGACTTTTGGGTACAAAAGTAAACTTTCTCTAAAGTCATATATGTTGTAGCGAGATAGAGATGAAACTTTCATGCTTTAAATTGAATCTGACCAATGCATATAGGGAGCACTTCTATTTGTTTTTGCTTCAAGAAAATTTACTTTTAACCTTATTTTTATTCAAATCTTCGTCAAATCAGTCGTATTATATTAATGATAGAAATCATGAAAACATAGAAAAAATCTTTATGGAAATTAAAAGAATAATTTGATTTGAATGAACCCCTTCAGTACTTTTGATACAACATATAAAAATCAAAACAAAGATCAAAACCGTTCTGTGAATACCTGGAAACAAGCTCTTCTAAAAGTTTGTTGATTTAATGAATACCGAACTTTAGGCCCAAACATGAATTCAAGATGAACTCAAAATTTGGATGAAAAATGAAAGTGTTTGTAATAGGCATATAAATAAGGAGACCACAAAAAAATGGGCCATGAAAAGATAATGGGCCAAACATAAAACCGCAAACAAAAATTGTAAAATATAGACAAAAACAAAAAAAACAAAAGTGTCCAAAAACATGTTTAAACGATGTTTTTAGTCCTCAAAAATCCCATAGGCCCTATGGGGCCTATTTGGGGCGTGCTCCTGGTTTTATCTTCCGAATAAGTGTATTATGAGCCTGAAATGTAGTCCCGTAGTAAAAGTCATGTGCGTTTAATTGTGACACCCAACTAGCCCTATCATGGGCCTCCCGGAACAATACGAGGTGATCTTCCATGCCACGACCTGCATTATATATGTTTACTTTGACATTTAAGATTTAAAACAAAGAGAGCCTATTGATGTATGGTTGTTATCAAAACTCCGACCATTTTCTTCTAACTAATAGTATAACAAAATTATGTTTCCAAGTTTGTAAAGTAAAACATATTACACATAAAAAGGAGAGAAGTTGAAGAGTCACAACTTCATGTATATGAAGTATAAACGTGACTCCTTTCTAGTGGACATAGAGGAAATGATATGTCATATGTGAACACGTACGGTGCAGAAAATGAAAAGAAATACTTAAAAGTCACTTTCAATTGGTCTTTGTGACCCTCTAGATGTGGATTTTTCTTGCAACTCACTGCTTAATCTAGGTCAAAGAACTTGGGCTGAAAATACTACCGTCGATGGTCTCTCTATCCTTTATATATGGATGTCTAAATTTACAAGTCTAATTTCTCTAGCTAAGCTTGGTCAATGAATGGCCGCGTAAAACACCACAATCAGTGGCATCTTCTTAACTGGTTTTTCAAATTCACATTTTCTATGGCGACAGAGGCACCATCTCTCTTTTGGATGAGAATGACTCAACCAAGCCACGAGGGCATGGCTCCAGTTTGTGTGATTGGGTCCCAGTTCATGGCACCAAATCCTCTGGAATTTATAGTTGACACAAATTCAAGAGGTAACCTTGTGATCACTGATATTAACCATAAAATCATGCTTAAAGTAAAACCGTGCAATACAATCCTCCATCACCAGCGGTTACTCCTCCATAACGATGACAGACCCATCGCCATGCTCCGAAACAAGGTGATTCTTGAGCTTTTTGGTTTCTTTGAAGCTTTGATGAAAAAATTAACGTGGAAATGGTGTTTCATTTAATTTGCAGTTGATGAGTGAACATAAGCAATGGAAAGTATATAGGGGTGACAGTATAGCCAACTCCGATGTGATATTTAGCACAGAAAACGCACGTGTGATCCAATCTAAAACCAATTTAATTGTGCTCTTGGGAAATAACAGAATGAAGAAGAATGCTTGCGATTTCAAGATCAAGGGAAGCTGGTCAAAGAGAAATTGCACCATTTATTTGGGACATTCATCAATGACAATTGCTAGGGTAATATATATATATATATATATATATTTGAACTTCTTACTTGGTTTCTAGTAATTTTCATAACATTCAGTTATGTGTACAAAGGTGAGAATTCCTCGTATTTTTCTTTTCGAGAAAAACGAATTTGGAAATTTCAGTCATGTTTTTGTTTAAGAAAACCCATAAATATAGAGAATTAATATTGCTATTCGAAGACATGTTGCAACCCACGTGCCTCATATCCAAGAAGAATGCCATCGAAGAATGTAAGACTGAAACTGATATTAGATTTAATCTTGTAGATGCATACACTGCAAGAATCGGAGAATGTCAGGTTCGCTAAGGACAAATTCATGTTGGAGGTTAATGCGAATGTCGATTATGCATTCGTAGTTGCACTTATTGCGGTTATTGATGCTATGAAAAGCAGCACAAATACAGTAGTAGACATAGTTACTGAAGTTGCGGTTGAAGCAGCTCTTGGTGGAGCTGGTCCCTAGTCTTATTAGTTGCATTCACATGTAAGTTCATATTGGATAAATTGTTTTGACAAAGTAAGTGGTTCTTCCACTACAAACTGTATGGCATGGATTACAAGACAATAATTTCATTTGCTTTTCAACTCGTTTATGTCGTATGAATTGAATAGAAATAAAGATGAAATTATGTAATGGATGTAAAAAGGAATAAAGAAGTTAGTGTATACAGTGGAACACAAACAGAGCTTACGAGTTAGTGTATACTATTTTCAAAACACAAAACACATTATTTAAACTCTAAACAAGACATTAAATATGAAAATGTCAAACATCCGTCGTTAAAGGTCGCATTGAAATATTGTACAATTTCCTCGAAACTAATCTTTTCAGCAATTTCCTGTTCGATAAACAAAACCAACGATTAGTTGAAAAACTTATCTTCCATTTTTTTCCTTATTTATGCTTTTATAATAATCATTTATAAAAAAAAAAAAAAAAAAAACTCAATAAATAAGATTAAAGGGGTTACTTTTATAGTCGTTACCAACCATTGACATAATTCTGAAATAGATGTCACTCGCTTATAATCTGCATGTTGCGACATTCATATCATAATGTAGAAGTTGCATGTTTAGAGCTATTTTCTTATGATCACTGCTTCTCTACTAACCAAAATATCACATACATCAGAACTTTGAAAATGCTCATTCGTGTTTTTAGGATCAAGGGTTGATGAAAGACAAAACAACTCCATGAAATTATCATTGAAACGGTGATCTAATTCAATTAATTTGATAGCTAATTGCTTTGTAACTATAAAATAGCATAATAATTAATAGAATTTACTAGTAAATATGAAAACTTGAATTGAAATACATGTGACCTAGGGGCTCTAAGATGATTTGATGAAGACGATTAGATGAAGTCAATATTTTAAAATTTGCTCGTAGCTCTTCTTGGATGATTTCGTCATTGTTGTTCATGGTGTTGTTGTGTCACAGGCTTGAAGAGTCAATGTCTTTACATTGATTCCTATCATATCATATGCGGCCTCTGCTACTGTTCACAAGTACAAGATGAGGATCAACAACAGTCCTTTGTAGGAATTGTTTATGCCAAAATTACCCTTAAGAAGAATTTTAGGTCGTTGTGGAGCTTTAACAACTAAAGACTGGTTTTCTTCGATAAACACAAGACAAACATAGAAAGATAAATAAGAGACGAGAATTTGGTGATGCTGATAACCCGTGTTGAGGATAAAAACCGCGGACGACACTGAAGGTCATCGGTGCACTAGTGACGTCACACATGGACGTCTACAAATGATTAAAATCTGATCGTACGTAAAGAAATCGTAAGACTTGTGTAAGAGTCTAGAGTGTGTTGTATGAACCTTCTAGAGAGTTTGCTAGTGAATAACTTGAGAAGCTTGTGATATCTGATGCGTTGATGATCAACTTGTTTGCCCTTTTGAATTCCTTTAGGTCCTTTATATATATCTTTACTGTAACGGTCGTCTTGATTGTTTTTAATGATAGTAACGGTCATGTCATTAAGTGGCCTTGAATTCGTGTCTTCGGTTATGCTCTTTTGCCTTTAGTGAATTGAATATTGTCATTTAAGCCATAAAACATAACGGTTGTCGTTAGTAATAATAACAAATCTGTGTCGTTGGTTCATTAGTCGTATGTTGTATGTCGGGAGTATCTTATGACTGTCTTGCGAAGTGACGACTGTTAGTCTTATGGTCTCTGGTTGTTAAGACTTGTTCTCTAGATATGTCTGGTCATAGGATTCTTACGTCGGTCGTGACTTTGATATTTTTTATGAAATCAATTTTCCCCCTAAATTTAGAATGAGGTGGCAAAGTCGAATTTCAAATTTCGCTCCAAATACATGACACGCGTCGTTCGAAAGATTTGGACCAGTTTCTTTGGAACTGAAATGGTTACATAAGTAACTGTAAAGGCGTTAATATTTGTGATGTCGTGATTATGTCACACGTGTGCAACAGCTGTTATGGAAACTTGGAGCCCAACGGACTAAGGATGTGAAACGGTGGTGGATAGCCTAACACCCCAATCCATATAAAGAGATATCTTTAGTGATTCCCCTTCCCTTTCACGTGAACCTAATTTTTAGAGAGATATAGAGTTCATAATCCCTTTCTAAGATCAGCAAATCTTTACCAAATCGTTTTGAGGTTAAATATCATATAAGGTACGATCTTCCGTCTTTTATCTCATATGCGCTGGAAATCCATAGCATATAAACCTAGGAAAATCTGGGAAGCTTTTAGTCTCTATAGGGCCAGGGCCGGTCCTAGGGTGCCCTGTGCGAAAATGATAAAAAAAAATGCTCCTATGCCTATTTTTTAAGCATATGAAAAGACGAAACATATGATTTTTTTAAAGGGTTTGAAACCTAATCAAGTTAGGTGGCTCATCTCTCACGTTGATTTTTGTTAATTATAATTAAAAAAATACAAAGGGGGCATAAAAACCAAAACCTCTAATTACAAAATATAGAATGATAAAATGATAAATTTGATTTAAGATCTTGCTTTCTTCTGTTCTGTTCTGTTCTGTTCTGGTTCTCGTTTTTCCAATTTGAAATTAGCACAATAGAACATTTACTTCAATAGATGGAACTTAAAACTAAAAGATAAGGAAAACTATAATTAGTTTATAACTAATATAGTAAATTACATCGAAGTTAATGTCATGGTAAGCAAAGAGAAAAACTCAGAAATTTACATGTCTAAAGACTAAAGTATAAATCTAATGTGGTAACGTCAAAATATCAAACTATACAAAAGGAAAAAAATGATAAATTGTAAAATTCAAAATCTATATATGCTACTGTGCATTGCAAAGAACAAATGCCACTAAGGCAATATCCAAATATGTTGTTATAGTTGTGTAATGTGCTCCAAGTGTGCTAATAAAGTGATGTGCTAATGTCATTGCCAATTTCAATATGCAAAACAAACCGTACGAACACGAATGGAGACTTGTTCGTGTTTGTTCATTTAAGTTAACTGAACAAACAAACAAACACAAACGATAAACAAACGAAAGTTTTTGTGTTCTTGTTCGTTCGTTTAACTTAACCGAACAAACGAACGAACACGAATGTAAACAAATGAAATTTTTTGTATTCTTGTTCATCCATAAAGAAAATGTGTTTGTTAATTTTCGTTTGTTGAGATGTTAAACGAATGAACGTAAACGAAAAAAACCTTTTGTGATCATATTCGTTCATTAAGAAAATTTGTTTGTTCGTGTTTGTTCGTTATGATGCTAAATAAAAATCAACTTGAGTTCTTGAAATGTTGACCTTCACCAATTCACGATGTGCATTTAGGATCCATCACTACCAACCAGGCCTTGATCTGTTTTTATAACCAAAGCCTAGTTGTCCAATTCAAAAATTGTTAAACCCAAAACTAGTAATAGATGACAACTTGATGCCCTCTAAGGCTTAGATGTCCTGTGTTGTCGCACGGGCATCACGTGGCCAGGGAAGCACGTAGGGCCGACCCTGTATAGGACTTCTGTTAAAATACCCGACTGTTTAGAGATGCTAGACCCCTTTAGTACCCTTGACGACGAAGATGACTTTAAGGCTTTTACAGCCTTAGCAGGATACCCGGCAGTGTCTACCTATACCGTATGACATCTTGAGTCCGCAAGAATGCCCACGGGGGTATTTCTTTCTATACGAATAACCCTTTGAGATAGGGTTTACTTGGACCTACTCAACATTATGGAGATCATTTCTCACGACCTTCGATCTTTCTACAGGGCAGATGATGCCCCAGTTTTGGAGAATTGTCAGCGTAGTTAACCGCTTGACAACTGACTGGGTTTCGCCGTTTATAATCCACGAATTGTTGACGATGTACTCGGTCAAACCGAAAGAAAACAATCGATACAGCCTCTTCTCCCAGAGGCGTACTGTTAGGACAAAATTATATTCAAGATTTGTGTAAAAGTCAAAGTTGCATTTAGTCAAAGTCAAAGTCTTGTAAAAAGTCAAGTACTTTATAGGTTTAATGCTTTGCAATCATGTAGGTATAAATAGGGTGTTTGTGTTTAAGCATTAGGTAAAGAGCTCATTTGTAATATTCATATTAGATCTTAGAGAGAGAAAGTGAGAGAGTCTAGAGAGAGAAAGTTCTACATTCATATGTAATCTCGAGATCAATAAAGATGAAGTTTAAATCAAAGATTACCTGATCAGATACGGTTTAACAGTTAGTATCATAGCCTAAATCAGTGATTTGAAGACATTTAAAGATAATTTTTTGAAGAATCTTCGAAGAACTTGAAGAACAAATGGGTTTGATTTAACTTGTTGATTTTTGTGTTTGAATTTGATTGCAAAACGTTTCTTCATTATTATTATACAAATGTTTTGCATCAGTTTCATACTTTCATCTCAAAATTTCGTCAAGAATCAAAGAATTTGAAAAAATTTCGAATTTTTTTTGAGTTTTGTAAATTATCATGTTGAAAATTTTTCTTGGAGATTTTGAAAAATCATGTAGATTTGATTCATTGTTGTGCAAAATCATTCCTAAAAAGTGTGTTTAGACAAGTTCCCATCATAAATTTCAAGTCTTAAACTACACATTTAAGTTTTGAATATTTTTGGTTTCAAGGCGTTTTTAGTGTTCTTCAAAATGTTCTTGAGATTTTTTTTAGATTTGAGTTTTTGATCTATTTTGTTTGTTGCGTTTTTATCAAAATGTGTTTGTAATCAAGTTTGATCTTTAATTCAAGAGTTTATCATGTTTGTTTGAGTTTTGAAAAAGGTTACACGTCGTGATTTTGAAGAAGAAAAGATTTGGTCAACACATGTGAGCTGTGTTTGACTATCGCAAAATTAAACCTTTGATTTTTTTTTTTACTATAACAAAAATTTGCATATATCACAGCCTTTGGATGCCAAACTATCGCACTATTTTCTTGAGGTTGACATAGTTGACCAGCCAATACAATGTTCACCATCGCAAGACATGGCACGAAATCATTTTAAATATCGAAGCCAAGAACTTTGACTATCACATATTATATATATATATATATCGCACAACATGGTCATCTATGATGATGATGATGGTCAAACATGGTGTACTTAAAAGTATCGCACAATTCATAAAACCATGAGTCATGTTTTGATTTTCATAGTCAAACTTTGATAGATCCGGAATGAAATTCAATGATTGAACAAGTGTAAACCACATCGAACAACTCTGTGTTACTTAAATGCACACATAGAACAACTGGTGTTTTCATATTATATCATAAAATTGATCACCAAGATATCTTTACATCATGACCGTAAGGCCTTATATCAACTCACACAAGAAGGTACTAGACTCTCTAACAGATCTGATATAGGGACCAATACCAACAGGACATCTGACAGAAGGTAACTCACACCTCTGGAACAAACTAACAGATTATTACAATATCTAGTAGGTAAAAAGGTAAAAAGTTATTGAAATATCTATTAGGTAAAACTATGTCATATCAATACCCTCCTCATCAAATTATCCTTGACCTCAAGGCTGATATGGGTCGATGTTATCCTTGACCTCAAGGATAACATCGACCCCTATCAGCCCCCCTTTCTTCAAGAGTGCGGTCTTCTTGATCCAAATTGCTCCCATGTCCTCATGCTTCCAATGCTGTTCTGTTTTCCATATTCCCCATTACCTTCATTAATCATCTTCTCTGCTATGTACTCATCTGGATTTTCTGGACCAATCAACATGTATAGCTTGTTGTCTCTACACTTGTGACTAGGTACATATTTTTCATTAGAGAAAAAAACATTGATTATTCTTTCTTTTCTCTTCATATTCACTCATGGACAATTGCTTTAAAGGGGTGGTCTTATTTTGTGTGTTTTGGGGTGTTGGAACTTGAGATTCTACCAAGGGTTTTTGAGACATTTGACTCAGGAGTGGTTTATTGTAAGGACTTGCTATAGAATTGGTAGAATTTGGAGGCAGGGGAGTTAGATTGTTTAATTGAAGCAACCTTGTCACTTGTTGTTTTGATAAGGTTATTATTATAGTTAGTGAATTTTGGTGGCTCCAAACCCCACAGAGCATAGTACGCTCCTTCCTGAATTTTTGCTAATTTCATAGCTTGATTTAGAGTTTTTGGATCCGTAAGTTGAACCGTATGCATGATCTCATTTCGGAGGCCGCCAATGTACAAATCTAATAACACCTCTGAAGGGACATCTACTTGGTAATCATGAAGATTTGAGCATTTTAATCATGAAAGATTCTCTCAAAACAAGTAAATTGAATGAATGAAATGAATACAAACTGCTTGTTTGAGAATCTCACAATGTATGAAAAGATCAAATAGGAATGATTTATTATTAAAAGCTTACGTCATGAAAAATTGGATGTTGTCTATACGAATCAAATATAGACAATCTTGACAAAAAACGTTTTGAAATAAATAACGCTCAACAAACTTTGAATGTACAAAAAAGAGTGTCTTACCATTGAAAATTAGTTTCAATATGAGACATGGTAAGAACATAGACAATAAAGTACTAAACCGGTGTGTATGAATACTTGTCAGTATATTGAAAAGATAATACACACGTATTTATCTTTGGAAACACACGGTTAGTTAGACATTAAAGAATTTCATTTTATGAACTTTCATCATAAGTGAAAACATTTAAAATCACACTTCTGTATTCATGAAATCTGTTTAAGAATCGAGAAGTGGTTTGAACATTTAGAAGCATGTTTTCATGTCTGAAAGTTGTCCATCTTTCAAACACAATGAGATTAAGAGTAGAATAAACCTTACGCTCAACATTAATGTCATAAAGTCAACTCCAAAGTCATGATTGATATATGATCATGTAAGGTCCCCCTCAAAATCTGCATGTAGTCAAAAAGTCGTCAAAGTACAAAAGTCTTAGTCAAAGAAAACTTTGAAATACGAGTTCTGATCTGAATTAATCAGAAGTCATTTACTCCCCCTGAAAATATGCATTCGCAATATTATCAGTAGAGGTAATATGTATACTCCCCCTTGAAGGTTGATCATATCTTTTGATGCATCGGAGTACACTTTCTTTTGATCATTGAAGTATGAGTCCTAAACTGTTGTGTTTAGAAGTCAAACTTGATCTTTGAAGAACGAGTCCTAGACTGCTTTGTCTAGAAATAAAATTCCTTAACATTGAAGAACGAGTCCTTAGCTGATTTACTCAGAAGTTTACCTTCTTAGCATTGCAGAATGGGTCTTGAATTGTGTTATCCAAGAGCCATGGTTCCTTTACTCCCCCTAGACTTGAGGTGCCTGCAACACAGATGAATTTTTTAGCTTTGGTACCTACTTGTATTTGGGTCCAGGTTTGTTAGTTGCAGTTCTTTTAGGAGTAATATAATAAGAACCATACCAGTAATTAGCAAAATCTTTACCAAGAAAATTTTGAGCCAGAGTAAAAACAATTAATTTTCTTTTCAGCTAGCCTGATTAATTGATTTATCGAATAAACAAGATCAGGTTTACCTTTATGCACAATGTTCTTCTTGGCATTAGCGGTATGCCCAAATGATTTTTGATCATTCTTCTCATCAGAAGTTGCTTTTACTCTCCATACTAATTTCTCATTTCCTTTTCTTCTTCTTCTTCTTCTGTATGCACCTGAACCATCGACATTCCGATCATAGAAAAGGTTAGTAGTACGAATCTGTTCATTTGAATTAACTGACCTTTTTGTAGAAACAGTTATACGATATGAACTTGATTCATCTCTATGTGTTTGAAGAGTTGAATCTGGAGTCTTCTACTCAGTCAAAACCACCATAGAGACAATTTCTTCAAGTTCTGTTATCTTGGAAGATAAACTGCTACTTTCCTTGATGAGTAGGTCAATCCTTTTCTGAAATTCAGACTTCGTGTTCTGCTCTTTCATGGCCTTTGTTGATAATGACTCTGTAAGCTTCCTAATCTCTGACTAAAAAATCTTCCTTTCTTCCTCAAAATCATTCTCAACATTCTTTCTTTGATCAGATAATTCTTTTAAAAGTCCAACATTTTTCTTCTCAACTACCTTCTTATCCTTCTCAAACTCTTTTCTCTCTTTTTCCAATAGGCTTACTAACTCAGAAATCTTTCTTTTGAGAGGTTTTCCTTTAAAACCAAATTCAGATTTCTCTTTCTCAAGCTTGTCTCTTTCAACAATTATTACCTTCTCAAAATCTGATACCTGTTTTGAGAGCTTTGCACATTTCTGAGCTACTGCTTTCTTCTCTTCAAATGTCTTTCTAGAGAACTCAGTAAATTTCTGTGCAAACCTTTTCTTTTCCTTCTCAAATTCATCTATGTCTTTAACAATCTTCTGTTCCAATTCTGAAACTTTCTTTTTCAGTTCTGCATTAGCACTTGCTAAATCATTTTCTATCATCTCATTCTTTTTGACACAAGCTTCTTGCTGGATTTTGACAACATGATCTTTAAAATCTGAGATCTTACTTTTCAACTCAGTATTCTCATTTTCCAAAGCCTTTCTTTCTCTTTGTTGCTCTTGCCATCTTCTAATTTTTGATGATAAAAATATGCTTATGAAGATCCTCATTAATCTTCTTTAACTCATACTTCTTCGCGTAGCAATCTCTTTTCAACATGGTATCAACTGATGAAGTGAGATTTTCAATCTCTGCTTTGAGTTTAATAATTTCTTCTTCATCATTTTCAAAATATCCCATCGTGATAAGACTTGCATTGATTTTTAAACACAAAATTAGAAAAACTGTTAATCACACTTAGAAATATGTTCCCCTACGCAGACTTAGCACGGGGGTCCCGCTAAGATGCGAATTATAGGAATTTGCACGCTGCTATATGCGAATTCTGAGGAATTCGCACACAACTATATGGGAATTTTAGACTTAGAAATTTCTTGATCACCAACTTTTCGCATGAGCTTTTCGCACAACCGATAGATGCGAAATCTATACTTAGTAAAATTTTCCAATCTTCTATGCGAATTCCGAAGAAATTCATACGATGCTTGATGCGAAATCCTCACTTTTCGCACGTAGGCTTATGCGAATTCATCACTTTTCTCATGTAATGGGATGCGAATTCATCACTTTTCGCATGTTATGGGATGCGAAAAGTTGCCTTAGAAATTTTCAGAATTCACAATTTGTATGTTGAGACATGCGAATTTCTGCTTTTCATACACAACCATGTGCGAATTTCTTACTTTTCGCACATAACCATATGCAAAATCTATCCTTAGATTTTTCCAATCACAGTGTGATGCTAGTTCTTCCAAGAATCATACGAGTCCTTCGTTGATCATGCAAATCCTTCATATCTCGACCCAAAAACATCAAATTCAACCCAATTTCGATCCAAACCTTCGAATTAGCTTATGAAATTATGTCAATTTGTCCTAGATCATATTTTGGACAGGTTACAAGCAATTGATATTGAAAAAAAACAACAAAATTATAAAATTGATCAAGAACACAGTGCGTGAAAATTTTCGAACAAAAATTACATCAAATCCAAAATTCACCTAAATCTGCTGTGAATTACACGAAGCAACACAAATCAAATGTGTTCTAGATCCATAAAACGAGTACAATGCATAAGAAAATACAATCAAAACAACAAAGAATCACAAAATCGATCTTGTAACAGTGAAGTCCGCGTGTTCTTGAAATCGATCACCAAATCATCAAATTTTAATCAATCTTCTGAATTGTGCTTACTCTGATACCATTTGTTATTCCTAGATTATGCAAGATTATCAAGATGAACAATGGAACTCAATCAAATCTCATATTCATTAATCTTTGAATCAAACAGTTTACAACCCTCTCTCTCTAATTTCTCTCTCTAAAATATACAATGAATTATTTCTCAATAGGTAAGCACACATTCTAAGATCCACACAATACGAAGACAAAAGGTATTTATACCTAGACATATTACAAGGAACCCACAACTAAACTAACTAAACATGTTGACTTTAGTTGACATTGACTTTCCCCTTCAAACAACTTTGACTTTGAATTGCAATCTTGAAGACTTTGACTTGAGCTTTAGACTTCCATTCTAGATGATCTTGAAGAAAACAATTTATGCTCTAACAATTTCTTTCCACAAGTAGTACAACATATATTTTCTCGGCTCAGACTGATCATGTAGATCCCAGAACAGTGCAATAACAGTAATAATCAATTAAAGAACAGAGATTGAATCACAAAACCTGGTCATATGATTGAATTGAACAATAAACGTTTAGAATGCAATACAGAGAGAATTAACCTAATTTTCTAGGTTTAGCAAACTATTTATACCTTTTTAAGATATTTACAAAATGCATCCCTTAACTTCTATTCAACATAAAATTAACCCTAACAATCTCCCCCTTTGAATAGAAGTTCAAATTGCTGCCAGTTAGGAATGTATCTTCTCCTGAGCCCAAAACTGATTTTGAAATGTCTCAATGTGGTTTTGTACTATTGTCTTTCATCTATCAGATTTAATGCTTTAAGAACAAGTCTTATGTAAAACGGATCCAAGGTCTGGATGCCTTTTTCGTCTTGATCAATGAAAAGTCTGAACATGTCTAGGAGTAAATTCAGTGTACCGTCAAAGTATCGAGCGATCTGACAAAATCTAATGAAGCCCAATTCACCCTTACCTTTTGTGTATGTCATGTTGAATGACGATCAAACATTTTTTCGGCAGGTACATTCTGAGTTTTGGTTATATTGAGAAGATTTATCTTGGGCTGATAACTTTCCAGGCCCATCTGAAAGTCTTTAATATATGATAGCTTTAAGGCACTCTTCATATAGTGTTTCACGTCCTCTAAAGCATTAGTAATTTCGCATCGGCGGATGGTTTTGTTCTTCATGTGACATTGCTAAGATAGGAGCTGGCAGTTCTAGATTCTCAAAATCGGCTTCGGATAACTCCCATTTGTTGCCATCATCTTTAGTCACGGTGAAGTCCAGACACCAAACTCTCAGAAGACGAGAAGATGAGATCTGATCGACGGACTTGATTCTGTATTTTGTTCCTACAAAACGGATCGGTTTACCTGTATTCTTTCGCATGTAGACATACACGATCTGTTTCTGTATGTCCTTCATCACCCAATACCATAGACTGCAATCTGATCGTACTTGAAAATCTAATAGGCAAAGATCTTTTTCTGTGTTTCTTCAAGAAAAGGAGTGAGAATCCTTAATATTTCCCATTTGAGTGGCGGATCTGGCTGAGTACTGGTGGTTTCACGAACTGGGTTTCTGGTGGATCTCGGTCAGGGTGATCTGTCAGATAAGTGAGTAGAGGTACACTCGTTGAATATAACTCAGCTGACTAATAATCTAGTAAAAAAATGCTCAAACAAGCTGTAGTAGTCTCGTTGTTGCATATACTCTTCATCATCAAAGGTATACAAATCATTGACTTCAACTTGTATGGCGACGACTTCTCTTTCGGTATTGTTCTGTTTGGCTGATGGATTTATTTCTGACTGTGGATCAAGAAGTTCCCAATCATCCGATTCATCGTATGTCCATCTGTCACTATCCGCAGGTTTTCAACCATTGGAACTGCCTCATTTTAAATAACCATTTTCATACCCTTGTCCTGAGCCTGACCCTGTTCTTCATTCTGAGTCTCTATAAGCATACCTATCTGTGCCTTAACTGGTTTCACTGCATGTGTTATCTCAGGCTCGGATAGTCATTGGCGCTTTCCCCCCTATGGTGATCAAGATCTTCCTGGTCATCATGTCGGCGCTTGAGCCCCTGTGCCTGGCCTTTACAGGTCGTCTCCAAAGAAGTAACCTTGTCAGTAAGTGTATCTAGAGTTCGCTGCACAGACTGAAGGGTGGTGGTGAGGTGCTGGATAACATTAGGTGATATAATGGGTGGGGGTGGGGGTACTTGGGAACAAAGGACGATTTCTAGATCGACATCTGTGGATGGTTCGGTTTGGGTTTGGGATAGTAGTTTGGTAAGTAACATAGATTTAGGATCGTCAATGGTGTAGTTAGTGCCTTTAATAAGATTTTTAAGGTCATCTACCTGTGCTTTCATCGCGAACTCCATGTGAGTTTGGACAGCCTTTAGTGCGCCGTCCAGATGATCCCGTGAGACGAACTCGGGTAAAGTAACTCATGGGTCACATAGATTTCTAGTTGTGGTAACAATTTTTGAAGTCGTACCGCCTACATCTACATCTGGCATGATGATAGATGTGGTAGGACTTCCACCCAATCCTTTTAATCCACCAATAGGTAGAGTTACTATGGGTATTCCGGCTAGGTCACTAATACGTCCAACCATTGCCGAACGTGGTGTATGTGTCCTAGCCAACGGAATGATATCTACAAGTGGCTCTAGACTCAATGGTCCACATAAAGAAGTCCACGACTGGGGCAGCGGTCCTCTTGCTTCAACACCTCAACTCTCTAAGTGAGAGACAGGTAGCATATGTGGTAAGTCCCCATGAGAAGATGAAACTGTCATCTGTTGAAAGATGTTGAAGTGTTTTGGGGGGATGTGCAATTGTGTCGCTAGGTCCACGACGGCTTCTTCAATACTCTGTCCCAGCACATGGGATGGAGTAGCTGATGTGGCTACCTGGGTGACACTAGGCTGGGGGAGGTCAACCGGAGATGGTTGCCTCATCACTCGTGGATGATCATGATGTAGTTTACTTCTCTTTTCCCTCTGGCTCGCAACTTTTTCATTTTCGAATAATACTCCCCCCGTTCTCCTTATATCTCCAGAAGTGGTTTAGGTATCGGGAATTGGTTCATTTTGAACCTGATCGTCATCGCCATCATCAGAGTCACACAACTTGTCATTTGACTTTGGTGAACCGTCCTCCGAGTCAGATTTGGTGTCGGAGGCAGTGGTAGAGGAGGATTGATTACCTTCGGGTTTAGATCCAGTGTGAGAGGAGGATTGGTTACCTTCGGGTTCAGATCTAGTGTGGTAGAAGGATTGGTTCCTTCGGATTCAGATCCAGTGTGGGAGAGGAATGGTTACCTTCGGTTTCAAATCCAGTGGTGGATGAGGATTGGTCACTTTCGATCTTAGTTGCGGTGTTGGAAGATGAGTGGGTGTCGTCGGTTTCAGTCGCGGGAGTATTCGCAATGATTGAGATGTCATGCAGTATGGTGTCCACCTCCGGAATTTCAGGTTCCACCGGTGGTGGTGTAGGCGGTAGGCGTAAAGAACTAGCATCATTTTGTCGCACGACACCGCCCTCGTCATTTCCCCTTACCATATTTTCTCTCAACACACCTGTCTGGGAGCCCCAGCTCTCCGGACTCTATCACCTCTTGTGCATGGACACTCACGCCTCTCAGGTTTTGTTCCCTAGGGAGGTCCTTCCAGTGCTGGATGGACCAGAGGAGCAACAATGTGGTGTGTGTACCTATAAGATATCATACTCGGTGACGTTTGACGCGCGTAAGCTAGTAAGCCATCAGGAATTCTCCTAGATATGACGTTGGCGATTTTGGCTATGTTCTATAGTCAATGAGTAGGGTTGTGATGGCATACCGTGTGTGTAGACCGACGAGGAATGGTGGGATGAAGTTCCATGT
Organism: Arctium minus; assembly: GCA_954870635.1. NCBI lineage: Eukaryota > Viridiplantae > Streptophyta > Magnoliopsida > Asterales > Asteraceae > Arctium > Arctium minus. The sequence goes on along the minus strand of OX941080.1, from coordinate 110,855,476 downwards.
AATGACGGATGATGAGTTGGAGAAACCTAATAAACGGTATGAAGTTCCGTCATTTGTTGGAGGCGTTGTCCCGCGCTTTCTGGTCTAGCTCATACCAAAGAATCGCGGTGTAGTCGATGTGACGGTGGAAAGCAACAACGTGAAAAAGACGCAGAAAGTTGACACTGGACTGATCGATGCCATAGGTGATTGAGGATAAGCACCAGTTGAGAATAGTGAAGAATGTATATCGTAATGGTGTCATGTACCGGCGGTTGAACGATGAAGTGTGGTGAAGATCCGCCGAATATCCCAAATATTGAATTTCTGCACACAACGTGGCCTTAGATACTGGTGGGTCAAAACTGTCTCTGCCCGGTATGGAGTTGGCGATGGGAAGGCGAAGGATCTGTCGGAAGAGTTCCCGTGTCATAACAATAGGCATGTCGTCTATGCGGGACTCAAGATGATATCCCCCTTCTTATCCTACGTGGGTAAGTGAGCGCCATAACTGTTGGAGATAGATCATTGGAATCTCAGTTGTGGCAGTGATAGCATAGTTGAGAGGGTGGCCTCTGAATATATCAACAACCACGTGGTTTTTGCACCGGAGTGCCTCATTGTCCAGGTGGAAGTTCTTTGGTGTGAGAGGAAGGTAGTGATGAGGATTGATCAGTGTCACGTCAGCGATGGGATCAATGCCTTCATGTGGATTGTGAGCCATTTTGCCTGTCAGGAAAAAATGTTAGTTTGGATCACAATGACTTCTAAATTGGTATATGGAGAACCATTAACCTTATTTGAATTTGGGAGGAAAAAGCACCATTGAAAAATCGAGTAACGATCAAGTAACAATTCTTCAAACGATTCATGGTATTGAAAGAATGAAAGAATGAAAGAGTTATGGAACACATGGATGAAACTCAAAAATTTCCCTAAGAACTATTAGGCGCACCACACTCTTGGGAACCCGGGAACCAAATTTCCAGGTTGGAAGCACAACTTGATTGTGAAAATAAAAATTTAAGAATTGAAAATTTAACTCTATTTTTGGATCCCAAATAAGCAAGTAAAAACAAACGTTTCAACAGGGAATCCCAAAACAATAAGCAAAAAACTTGGGTGAATCGGGACCGAGGCGGTGTGGACCGGGAGAGGTGCACGTCCCGGAAAAAAGAGGAGCCGGGAGATGAAGTCGGTCGGGCGGTGCTCGAGGATCATCAAACAGAGTGCGAGTCGGTCCTTGTAACATGGTCATGGGAAAAAGGTGGAATTGGGAATGGGAGGCAGTCCCGAAAAAAACAACTTCCAAACCACGATTGTGAGGTAAAACTGGGAGTTTGCAAACCCGGTAAATGGAAAACCGGTAACAAAACCTAGTAAGGATTCTAATGTCCGGTAGTCGGCCAAACCCGGTGTGGGGTATAACCCGGTAAACCGAAGAACGAGGGTAGTCCCGGTAAACTTACATCCGGTAAACCTGGTACTTGAGATGGGATTCTTGTGAACCACTCCAAAACGGGGAAATAAAAGTCGGTAAGCAAACCTTCTCAAAACTCGCGGCAACGACAAGCGGGAACCGAAAATCCTCAAATCCGATAACCAAGGCCAGCCCGGTAAACAATAACACCGAAGACAAAACCCGATCGCTTCGCTAGGCGGCGGTGCTAACCGGGATACCCCAATTGCGGCGGCCATCGATTCTAACAAACATCAAACATGGATTCTAACGAAACCTAAACATCGATTCTAATGAAGAACAACCATCGAATTGGGTTGAGACCCAAAACCCTAAATCCGGAAAATCGGTAGCCAACCAAACAAAAATAAATCGATAGCAAAACATAACAACTTACCTTGATTTCGTGATCAATCAAAAGAGATAGGTGCGATAGAGAGAGAGATATCGAGAGATCGAGGGAAAGTTGAAAGAGATGTTGAGAGAGAAAGAGACCGAGACCAGGAGTGATATCCCGGATTTGAGAGCTTTTAACCTATGCACCGCCTTAGGGTGGTTCCGGGTTATGGGCCCACTTAAGTCGGTGGGTTACCAAGTATACCGGGTACCGGGTTTCTCGGTTAACCGGGTGTCCCGGTTTAATTATTAGTTATTTTTTTTTAAAGAGAACTAAATGATCTAACTTAAAGAACAAAAGATTTTGAAAGCTCTCATTTTCCCAAAGTCGATACTCCCCCTCGAAAAGACACTTTTAAAAAATAAAGATTACTTACTCCCCCAGAACTTGTGCTTTAACTACAAAAAAAAGAACCAAGTCTAAACACTAAAGAATTACTTACTCCCACTCAAATTATGAATAACAAAAAGGAAAACTTACTGAATACCATGTGGTGAGACTCCCCTTGAACACATGAGTAAACAAGTAAAATATACGAGAAACAATAAAATTAAGCAATTGAAGTGAAAGACGGGAAACAACGAAAATTAAACATAGGATCTAATTTGTTAATACATAAGTTTAGAACCTAAGTAGAAATGTACAAGTAGAGTGAAATAAAACGTCATTAAGTAACAGTCATTCGTTATTGAATAAAACGTGTACAGGTCTCGAGAAAGGATCAAACTTTCAGATTTAGCATACCTTGCTTGAACACGAGATAGTGAAAAAGTTTTTCGTCCATGGATTTGGTGAATACGTCAGCTATCTGATGCGCAGTATTAACAAACTAGAGTTCGATTGTACCTCCTTCAACATGATCTTTGATGAAGTGATTGCGAACATCGATGCGTTTCGTCTTCGTGTGTTGGACATGATTTCTTGATATTGCAATAGTGCTCTGTGAGACGCAGTAGATGGGGATCTTTGAGTACGTGAATCCATAGTCCTTGAGCTATGTGCGCATCCATATCACTTATGAGCAACAGCTAGCGGCGGCTACATACTCTGCCTCGGCGGTAGAGGTTGATACGCAATTCTTCTTCTTCGACGTCCAACTGACAAGTATATCTCCCAAAACTGAACATGTCCCGATGTACTTTTTCGATCCAACATGCTTCCGGCATGGTCAACGTCTGAATATATGTCGTCAGTTCAAAACCTGTCTCTTTCGGGTACCACAAGCCAAGATCAACAATACCTTTTAAATAACGAAATATACGTTTGACTGCAATTATGAGATTCTTTTGGTTTTGACTGAAATCTTGCACATAAAAATGTTGAGAACATAATGTCAGACCTACTAGCCGTCAAGTACATCTAAGAACCTATCATTCCTCTCTAGGTCTTAGCATCTACATCCTTCCTGCTAGGATCGGAGTGTAGCTTAGTACCTGTAGACATGGGCATGTTCATGGGTGTAGAATTTTCCATCTGGTATTTTCGAAGAATATCCTAGATGTACTTAGATTGATTGATGAAAATCCCTGTGGAAAATTGTTTTACTTGAAGACCTAGAAAAAAAATCATCTGACCCATCATACTCATTTCAAAATGCTTACCATTAGGACTAAAAAGTTTTGAGAGTACTTAGGATTTGTTGATCCACATATCATGTCATCAACATAAATTTGTACAAGAATGATATCCTTCTTTTCCTTTTTAATAAACAAAGTAGTATCTATTTTACCTTTGGAAAATCCATCTTTAATTAAGAATGATGAAAGTTCATCATACCAGGCTCGTGGTGCTAGTTTAAGATCGTACAAGGCCTTATCAAGAGTGTGGACATGATAAGGTTTCTCATCACTCATGAAGCCTTTAGGTTGCGAGACATACACTTCTTCCTTGATGACACCGTTAAGGAAAGCGGTCTTCACATCCATTTGGAAGATGATAAAGTACTTGTGGGCGGCGTAGGCAAAGAACATGTGAATTGCTTCTATACGGGCAACCGTTGCGAACGTCTCATCATAATTGATACCTTATTGTTGGCGATATCCTTTGGCAACCAGACGTGCCTTGTTTCATAAAAGGATTCCATCTTCGTCCTTTTTATTCTTCAAGACCCATTTTGTCCCAATCACCGTCTTATTCTTTGGTCGGGGAACAAGTAGACACTCTTTGAGGCTCTCGAATTGATTGACTTCCTCTTGCATGGCTCTCACCCAGTCGGGATCATTTAGCACCTCAGAGACGCTTGAGGGTTCGATGTAGCTTAGGAACGAAGAGAAGAGACAGTCATTTGCAGTCGTAAATCTTGTTTGAACGGGGGCGTTGGGATCACCGATTATCTGATGAAGAGGGTGAGCTCGTTTCCACTTGGTGGCATATGGAAGTGGTTGATATGTTTGTTATGAGGTGTTAGTATCCACATAACAACCCAGGGGTAAGTCTTATAACCACCCACGGGTATGTCTTGGACTGCTTCAAGAGACGAAGGTCTGTGAAGTGGAAGCTCGGGTAATGAGTTTGTGATTGAAGGAGTGGACTCGCGAGAGGGGGAAGGTCTCTTGTGCGAGTAGCGGATGATGACTCAACAACGGTTGTTTATGGAATGGTTTTCGAAATTGCTGGTGATGGAGCTGCAGGAGTAGCTTCAGTAGGCGTATCTTCAAGAGTAGCTTCAGTAGTCGTAGCTACAGGAGTGACTTCAGTAGTTAGAGTAGTTTCAACTAGTGTGGAGTCACTCGGGCTTGGTGACTCTAATTCCGTGACTATGGGATTAGCAGTGTCAGACGAGGTTGGTTCAGTCGATGTCGAAGGACTAGTAAGGATTCTCACGTCCTGTACTTGTACAACAGCAATCCTGTTAGATTAACGATCATTAGACTTAGGAGGAGAAAAGTATTCATCATAAAAATATTCAAAGAGTAAATCCAAATCTCAAAGATGGGCTTGTGACGTAGACGCTTGATTTGGATTCACTAGAGTTGATGTAGATCTTGAAATAAGTCGTCCATAAGCTAGCACACCAGTTATTGCGGGTTCTGAACTGTGGTGTTCAGAAGTCAGCAGTCTCGTCAAAAGTCACATTCACACTCTCTATGATGGTCTTCGTCCGTTTGTTGTAGACTCTGTAGGATTTAGCTTGAGATGAGTAGCCGATAAAAACACCCCCATCCGCTTTAGGGATAAACTTGCTGAGATCATACTTGTCAATCAATACGAATCACGTGCACCCAAATGCATATAAATACTTGATATTCGGTACACAATTGTTGATGACCTCGTATGGCGTCTTGTTGAACCGCTTGTTGATGATGGAATGGTTTTGAGTGTAGTAGGTTGTCATAACTACCTCGGCCCATAAGAAAAGCAGGAGCTTGGACTGTGATAACATGGTGCTCGCGACTTCAATAACAGCTCGGTTGCGTTTCTCTACTACCCCATTTTGTTGAGGAGTACGAGCAGCTGAGAAGTTATGGATGATGCCCAATGAATCAAGTAGCCGTCAAGCAGTCGATTCTTGAACTATGTACCGTTATCCGTTCTGATGGTCTGAATTGATTGGTTGAGATTTACATGAACGCTCTTTAGATGTGAGATGATCAGTTTTAGGGTCTCATCCTTGGATCGAAGGAATTTTACCCATGTGTATCGTAAATAGTCGTCGACCATGACAAGAACATACTTCTTGTGGTTGATACTCTAAACACGCATTGGTCCACCCAAATACATATGGATGAGTTCAAGGGACTGTGTAGTACTCGGAGAGACCTTAAGCATGTGTGAAGCCTTCTTCATCATACCCATCTCGCATTCCACATAGAGATGATATTTTTCAAACATATGATTTGGCATGCCTCTCACGTGTCCATCGAGCACTAACTTGATGATATTCTTGAAGTTCAGGTGCGAGAGTCTACAATGCCATAACCAACTTTGTTCGGTTGAAGCTTTGGACATCAAACAAACGTCCTTGTCCGTCTTTAGATAGGAGAGATCAATAGCGTATAGATTAGTGCGTCGCGTCCCAGCTAGAAGTTCTTTTCCATCTTTAGTTCAGACGCTGGACCGTTTGGCTTTGAAATTGACATCCAGATTCTTGTCGCATAACTGACCTTTACTGAATAGGTTGTGACCAAGACCTTTTACGTATGAAACCTTCTTGATGGTAAGGTTGTCTTGAACAATGTATCCATATCCCATGATTGGTGAGTAGTGATCGTTCTCAAAGCGTATATTCCCACAAAATTTCTCGGTAAAATTTGTGAGAAGCTACCTTCTTCCGGTCATGTGTTTGGAGCAACCTGAATCTAAATACCACACATGACCGTTCTGCAAAACAAATTAAGTCTTTTTAGGTACCCATTCGTAAATGGGTCCTTTGGGGTAAAGGTGGAACACTTGTCCTAGAGACCCATTTGGACTTGGGTCTGTTTCTATGATGTGGTGCATCAAACTTTGAACGATAATTAGACACCTGCTAAGAACCAAACCAATCAGACGTATATCGACTATCAACAAAATCATTTAATCCACATTTGGAACAACAAACACAATCATGAGATAGTTGAAGTAAATGCTGAATTGAATAAGGTTTCAAAGGAAACAATCCATTTCGTTCAACCAAAGTATTAGAATTCAAAACATCATGACTGTTATTTTTTTCCTAGAATTCAAAACTGGATTAACTAATGTTGTCTTCGATATGCTCTCCTTAGAATTCTTAGCTACCCACAATGGTATGACTTCTTTACTTCGACCAAAAGTATCTGAAATTTCGTTAAACTCACAGTCAGAAGATTTAAACTGTGAGGATTGTCGCTTGTTTGAGCATCTGGTCTTTTTCTTCTTCTGTGAACATTTTTTGGATTTAGATTTAGAAATTTTGTTAACAGAAGGGATTTTAGGGGAAGAATTGGAACACACTCCCTTATAAGATTTGACCGAAGTCTCACAAGTTGAATCCATATAATCAACATGACTTGGAAGTTTTGGATCAAAATCAAATTGGTCTAACTTACTGTTGGGATACACTTCCGAATTCAAGAAAGTTGAAAAATCCATTTCCTTATCAGATGTGGCATTTTTACTTGTGGGATTCGAGAAACTGGATAGACTTTTGTTTTCAAAGAATCGTTTGCGAAAGCATTTTGAAAATCAAAATGACGGTCCTTTTTGAAAAAATATAATTGAGGCTCTTTTCCTTTATCAGAAATATTTGGTGAAGAATCACCCAGAAAAGCTTTACATGAAGAAGTATCTGAGGGTGGAGAGGAAGATTCTTTAAGTTTCTCCTCTTCGAGTTTGTCAAGCTTCGCTTGAAGCTCGACTTTGCAAAGTTGCTCTTTCGGCAATTCTGCTGCCAAAGCAGATTGCTGAGAAGTGAGCCTGTTAATCTCTGCCAGAAGATATTCCTTTTCCTCTTTAGATTTTGATTCCTTGTACTTGGAATTGAAGCACTCAATTTTGGATAATAAGTCTTGTTTTTCCTTTTGAAAATGAATCCTTTCTTGTTGAAATGACTCTTCCAGGTGAACTATTTTCCTTTCTAAAACAAGAGGTGGAACATAGATTTTGTGATCCATTGATTCCTCCTCGGGTTCAGCAGGTGTTGAGTCAAGTTCGGCCTAAGAATAGCTTCGAAAATAATCATTTGACAGAAAAGTTGGTTTAGCTTTGTTGTATGACTCATTTAGGGAATCATACACAAAAGGAAGTTGCATTTTGACAATATTTTTGCTTGTTAAACTTTCTATTTCCAGATCCTCATTATCAAGTGGTTTGGTCCTTCTGATTTTGTACTCTGGGTAAGTCTTACCAGTCCCAAAAATTCAAAAGCATATAAAGTGGGCACCCTGGACAAGGCTCTTTCTAAATAATGAAGGTTATCATGTCCTATTCCCCATTCAGGATTAAAGTATTTGAACTCTTTGGGTATGTTCAGGTGGATCGTATGTTCAGTTTGACCATGTTTGTAAATCTTAAGTTCAAGATCCTTTAACTTGTCAGTCAACTTTTTGTTTTCATTTTTAAAAGAACAACTTTAATTGACAATCTCAGTCCTCTCACTTTCTAACTTGTGAAGCTTGTCAGTAAGTTCATCTACTTTGGTCTTTAACACCTTAGTCTCTTTTGAAAAACTCTCACACTCTTCCTTTATATTTGAAATTATGCACAAGTTTCCAGCATTTTCTACAAGTTGCTTATCATGAATGGTGTTATGGTGTGTCGACACTCGTGTTTCTAAAGTGGAGATAAGACGAGACTTTTTTTATGGTTTGCTTATAAGAGGCTAACTTTTTCACAGTGATTTGCATCTAATCGATCATGGTTTTATGGATAGGAGCACATACTTGGCAAGAGGAGTCGCGATCATCGTCGTCTGAATCAGATTGCGTGGAATGATTGCATATAAAGCACATATGAGCTTCTGCATCATCTTCGCCTTCATCAGACAGATTGAGCCAATGGTCATCTTCAACCATGAGAGATTTACCAGCTTCCTTCTGTTTAGCTAAAAGCATCTTTGCCTTGTAGTACTTGAAGTTCCGAACGACTGGCTTACAAAACTCTTTGGCAAAGTGTCCTAAGTGACTGCAGTTGTAGCACCTGATTGGTTCATCCTTTTCTTTCTCATCAAGCTTCTTCTCAAGCTTCTTCCTTTCTTTTGATCTTCTCTTTCCCTTATACCTTTCTTTGTGGTCATAACGCTTGTGAGGAGTAGTGGAGTACATATGATTGTTCAATGATGACTTCTTGAAGAATTTCTTCTTTTGAAAGGCTAGAGATAGAAACATCACTGCTTCTTGACTTGAGCATATTCTGGATCAAATTTGTTGTCAGTGTCTTCTTCTGGTTCAGATTCACTCTTCACAGACTCCTTTCGAGAGGTGCGGCTGATAGAACGTTCTCTTCTATCTGAAACAAGTGCAAGATGGTCAGTAACATGCTTTTCATTAGTCTTTTGAGTTCCCATCAGCTCGAGAACTTCATTTTCATCTTGGAGAAGCATTTCGAATAGTTTATGAAGAAGAACATTCTCCAGGATATGATTGTCCTCCACTCTGGTTGGAGATTGTTCATGAACTTGATGTTGTTCTCTGTGGTGGTCTTCTTGATGTTGTGTGAGGTCCAAGAGATCAAGATTGATTGAATAATAAACAATTGACAAAAGATTAGGGATGGAAATCTTTAGTTTTATTAATCCCTGAAAGTAAAACTACACTACAGAGAGCTATGGATTCGTTTGACTACATGATGAATGGAAGTTACAAACTAAACTAACATACTGACTCCTATTTATACCCCACATCCCTTGTTAGACATTAAGCCCAAACCCATTACAAGGCCCAATACCAATTACATGGATTACTTTACTAAACTTCCTAAAATAGAACATATTTATGTTCTAACATTCTCCCCCTAAGTTTTGTAAAGTGATCATTATCTTTTAAGCTCCAGCTTCAGCTCCTCTCCCCCTTGATTTCTTTAGAAAACTTAGTGTTGCATAAACTTCAAAGCTCCTCTAGCTCCCCCTTGAAAGTAGATCTTGTCCTTGAAGTTTCAACTATAATACCAGATCTGATGTAGACCATACCCTCGACTAAGTGCACATAAAGACAGATTTTGACTCTTGTAAACCCAACACATTCCGTATGCCCACAAGAATGATATGTGTTGAATATTGGAATGACAACCAAGTGCATCTTCAGTATATAACATCTGATCTGTCTTTGAACCACGAGTTGAAATAAGAGTTCAACTTCAGAACTTAATATGACCAGCTTACAGGAGGTAGCAACAGTAGCAAACACTACAAGGCAAAGGTTATAAGACTGACAAATGTTCAACAACTGATGAAATACGCTCATTTTCTGACTGCTTTCCAGAATACTGAACAATAAAACCTATAACTCCTTTCTTCACAAAGCAGCCGGATGATTATAAGCACTCAGGATTCTAAATTACAACTCAAGCATCAGAATAATGATTGCAGTAGCTCACACTACTGATTGATTAGGTCAGAAGAATGATAAAGTGCTTTCAACAGTCTAACAACAAAAGAAGCTTTCTAGACTGATGATTGCAGATGCTCAGGCAGCTAACTCATTCCGATCAGAGACTAAATCCTCAAATCCAGAATCTGAAAATCTTGAAAACCATGAGCACTCGTGAAATGTATATCAGTTGCTAAGGATATGTGACCAACATATGATAAGAGTGATGTCACATATGCATTCAGCATAAAAAGCTCGGGAACAGGGCAAACTTGTATCAAACAGGGTTCAGAACAGTCATTTTTCTAAAAAAGTCACAAACTTTTCATATAAAGGCAACAATTCGCAGATCACTATTCACTAAAGCACAATTCGCATGATGGCATTAGCCGAACACCATAATTCGCATAGGACTGCGTACGAATTCTTACTTCTCGTACGAGCCTATGTGCGAATTCTTCACCTCTCGCATGACTCACATATACGAATTCCTCACAATTCGCATAAGGTAGGATGAGAATTCTCAACATTTCGCACACGACTACCTACGAATTCTTCTCTTAGAAATCTTTTTGACCACAGGAATTCGTATAAACTTTTCGCATCAGACTTGCATGCGAAATCTTAACTTTTCGCATCACTCTTCTATACGAATTCCACACTTAACAAAATTTCATCTTCAAAGAATTTCATCTTGCGAATTCTTAAACATTTCGCATATGACTCTTGTGCGAATTCTTTACTTAACAAAATATCATCATCAAAGACCATGCGAATTCAAGCATGTGAATTCTTCAAAACTTTCAGCATGCGAATTCTGCTATGCGAATTCTTCCAAAATCTCCAGTTATGCGAATTCTTTCCAACCATTCGTGTTCTTCATTTGATCATGCGAATTCTGTGGATCTAGAATGTTTTTCCAACATTTCTTCAAATTAACCTTCTTTACTTCGAATTTTGAGATGAGCTATTGAGAGCAGGTTCGAAAACAACTTTGGAGCATAATTGATGTTGATGATCTTGTCTAAATTCGACTCTATACCACAATTCAATCTCAACATAGTGAATTAAAATTTTTCGAACAAAAAGTCTCGAAATCGACCAATTCCTTCAAATTTGTTGAAATTAAACAAATTCATTGATTCAATGATGATCGTCCATAACCTCAGAATCAATTTAGCATCAAAGTTCATCCAATTTAAAACCAAATCAACAAATTCGAAAAATCAACAATGATTGTTCTTTTCAATCAATCAGATCTCGATCGTGCGTAGAAAAATTCTGCGTTCGGCTATGATACCACTTATGAGGTCTAAGAGATCAAGATTGATTGAATAATAAACAATTGACAAGAGATTAGGGATGGAAATTTGTAGTTTTATTAATCACTACAAGTAAAACTACACTACAGAGAGCTATGGATTCGTATGACTACATGATGAATGAAAGTTACAAACTAAACTAACATACAGAATCCTATTTACCCCACATCCCTTGTTAGACATTAAGCTCAAACCCATTACAAGGACCAATACCAATTACATGGATTACATTACTAAACCTCCTAAAATAGAACATATTTATGTTCTAACATGTTGTTCTTCTGAAGTTCGTTCAAAAGTTGATTGAACCTCTCGTAAGTCTCTGTGAGAGTGTCGCCTTTCCTTGCCTTGAAGCAGTCCTATCGAGTAGTGCAGCTTGTGATCTTCAACTGATTGCCTATTCGGTTGCCCATCATCATTCTTTCAATCTGGTCCCACATCCCTTTAGCAGTATCCTTGTAAGTGTCAACGCTCGCGTATATGTCATTAGGCAAGATTTGGAGAAGGAATGATGTCACATGCCTTTCCCCGTCATACCGTCTCTTTTCTACAGTCGATGTTTGTGCGAATGTTTTTGGGAGTTGTCTAGCTGGTAGACCTTAATTCTCATCACAGGTACTTCAGCCATGGGAGTAGGTGGTGGTCCCTCTGTTAGGGACTGAATTATCTCGGGATAAGTGTCCTTTGATTCGGTGAAGTTCATGAATCGATTGTGACATTGCTGGTATTCTCCCCAATAAAGCACAAGAGGTTTGCTATCTGAATGAATGCCCAATGCATCTCTGGAATTCATATTTGGTGCACTGTCGTGATCGTGAGACAATTGATTTGACCCAAAAAGGTAATCTTAAAGAAATGGGAATAAACGCGAAAGATTGCAAATTAACGAGAGTTAAAATGATTAGAAAGCAAGCTCGGGAGACCGGATTATAAAACGCGATAAATAAGGGGAACAAAGCAAGCTCGGGAGACCAGATTATAAAACACGATAAATAAGGGGAACAATTCAGATTGAGAGGATAAATCCCGGTAGGTGAACCGGGAAGTGTCAAACCCGGTACTGACCGGGTAATTCAAAACCCGGTATATAAAAGAGGTTAAAAACGGTGTTAGCGGCCTTGAGAAATTCGGTAAGTACTAAACCTGGTATTGGAACCGGACTGAGAAATCCAGGAAATCCTACACCCGGTATTGGAACCAGTTAGATTAAAATCCGAAACTCACGGGCATAGTAATTCGATAAGAAATGGAAGTTTTGATGCCGAATTTTTTGAAACCTGTTTTCGATGGATTATCTGGGTTTTTGAAGAGCAGTTTGATAAACATGGCGGATAAACCCATAAATCGACAAACAACCCTTTTTAATGCAAAATTAATTTAATCTTTAACTTAGGAAACACAAACCCAAATTAAATTTAACACAAATAACTTTAAAACTCAATCACAGAAGCTGAATTTCGATGAATACAAAGATGAGCCAATTTTCCAGAAGTCGATAAATTTAAGTTTTTAGACATACCTTTTGGATCAAAATTCTTATCTATTTGCTCTGATACCAATTGTGGATCCCAGAACAGTGCAATAACAATAATAATCAATTATAGAACAGAGATTGAATCACAAAACCTGGTCATATGATAGGATTGAACAATAAAGGTTTAGAATGCAATACAGTGTCGTGTAATGCAATAGTAACTATGACCATTATCCTAATTTTCTAGGTTTAGCAAACTATTTATACCTCTTTAATGTATCTACAAAATGCACACCTTAATTTCTATTCAACATAAAATTAACCCTAACAGATCACCTTAGTTGTAGAATAGACATAACATGGTAAATCAGTCATGAAAATAAATAAGTGTGCATCAACTACAAGAGATGCATAAGACTTGGTTCCGACATTCTCATTTGTAGTTGATTTTCTCCTCAAGACCATCTTTACAGGCTTAAAAATATTTCTATTTGTAAGATCAACAGAGTGATTGTAAAACAAATTAGAAGAACGAACCTGATCATTTGAAAATAGGTTTCGTTTGACAGAATTCTTCAAAGAAACATGTTTATGAATTGAACTAGAAGCAGTTTTGATAGAACAAATAAAATCTGTTGAATCATCATACGGAGATTGAACAATCATATCAGCACTACGTTGTTCAGATAATTCAACTTTAAAATTTATTGCTTATAATTTCTAAACTTTTTGGGGAAAAACAATTTTTTCTTGAGAAATCAAATCAAATTGTTTTTATAGATCAGATTTGAATCATTTGATCTTCTGTTCCTTCATCACATATGTAGATAACTTAGATAATCTTCTTGTAAGCATCAAAATTTCAGCCTCAAAAACCTTCCTTTCAGATTCAAAATATGTTTTCAAATTCTTTCTTTTATCACATATACCGTTAAAAAAACCAACATTTTTCTTTTCAATATCTTTCTTTTCTTTCTCAAAAATCATTCTTTCGTTTGCCAAGAACTTTTCCATGTCAGATATCTTCGATGAAAGTTTAGCAGACTTTGTTTCAAAGACTTTTCTGTCTTCATCAAAAAATTTCCTTTCTTTCTCAAAGTTGTCTCTCTCAAGCACAACAATCTTTTCAAAATACGAGACTTGCGTTGAAAGTTTTAAACTTCTAAGCTCAACAACTTTTTTGTCCTCAAAAGTTTTATGTGAAAGTCCAGATATTTTCTTATCAAAACTTTCTTTCTCCTTAGTAAGTTCCTCCTCTAAATCTGATATTTTCTTTTTCAGCTCAAAGTTTTCACTTTCTAACGATTTTGCTTTCTCTTGAAGCTTCTTTATATCATCCTGAAGAATTGAGTTCTCCTTCTGTTGTGTGGCTTCTAAATTTTCAATTACGTCGTTCAAATCTTTTATTTCAGATTCAAGAGTAGTGACTTATCTGCACAATCATTGGACATCCTTACATAATTACATAATTGTCTAGTAAGACCCTCGATCTCATCTTTGTCTTCAAGAAGAGTTATTTTTTATTCACTCTTTCATATGAATGATGCATCTTGATAGAATCCTGAATGAAGCTAACTCCCGATGAATGATGAAATTGTTTATAGGTTGCTCCCATTTCGCTCGCCGCTACTACGGGAATCGTTTTTTGCTTTCTTTTCCTCTGGCTACTAAGATGTTTCAGTTCGCTAGGTTGTCTCTTGCCTGCCCATGGATTCAGCAGAAGTTTGAAAGCTTAACCTACTCAGGAATCTCTGGATCTATGCTTATTTTCAACTTCCCAAAGCATTTCGTCTCTTACTCGCCCTTCCTCGTCTCTGGGTGCCTAGGTATCCACCGTAAGCCTTTCATAGTTTGAACCTCAATGATTATTGATCAATTTGTTTCCGGATGAAATTAATTTTTCGAACAAAATGAAATTCGAATGGATTTTTTTTCCGGACACAAAGATTTTCCGGATGAAAATAAACTTCCTGGCTAAAAATGATTACCGGATAAATGTATCCGATTGAAACTTCCCGGATGAAATTGATTACCGGAAAAATCTAATTACCCGGCTAAAACTATCCGGATAAAAAATGTTCTCGAATGAAGGTGGTTTCCGAATAATATATTTTTCGAATGAAAGTTCCCTAGTTTCGAAATGAAATTTCCAGACAGATTCAACTTCCGGATGAATCTGATTTCCGAACAAGCTCACTTCCGGATAGGATTAATATCCAGACAAGATTCGATTTCTCGAACAAACATAGATTCCCAATCAACTTCAAAATTCCGAAAAACCTTAAAATCCCGAATTAGAATCCTAACAAATTCAGAATCTAGTCAAACACCTTCCCAAACACATTCAAAACCCGGTCAACACTATTTCCCGAACCACTTGAAAATCTCGATCCGGAAATTACAAAATCAACCAAAAAGTTCCAATTTCGATGGATTGATGATTTATATTTGATTCTGAACACTTTTCCACCAATCCTTGGCAAAAAAACACTGACCAAAATGCATAAATTTCTCAGAAAATCACAAAATACAAATAACATAGTGTCGAGAATGAAAAAGTGAATCTGATCAAATTCCTTCAAATTGTTTGAGATTGATAACGGTAATCGATTTCATAATGGTAAGCAATGATCATCGAATCAAATTTTATTCAAATAACAAAAACTAGATTCAAAAATCTTAAGCAGATCTTGAAAACCATCGACAGAATAGTGTTCATCCACAAAACATTATGAAAATGTCGTAAAAACTTGATCATATCAAAGAAAAATCACCAATTATGCTCTGATACCAAATGTTGATCCTAGATTACAACAATTTCATGTAAAATCTTTTTTCAAGATACACAACTACAATTCATGAATCTCTAGTTATCCTCATATTAGAATATAGATATCTTTGATGCTCTCAAACAATGCTCTCTCATTTTCTATCTCTAGAAATTTAGAAATGATCTCCACCTAATGCTTAAACTCTAAGCAAACAATTTAAACCTTTCGGCCCAAATAATATTCCATCTATTTTGTAGGTTCATCATGTGTAGTGCTGAATGTTTATAAGTATTACAAACACATGACTGGAAAACAGAAGAGAAGTTGTGCAGAATTTTAGGAAGAGTGCATGTGCTTTCAAGGTTTCATATACTGAACTATTTCCATATTTTCAGGAGAAGAGATTCTGTCTCTGGATTAAATTTGTGCTTATTGATAATTTCTAAGCATATGTGTGGGGTAAGAATTTCTGTTGAGTCAAATATTGTATTCAAGATTAAATGAGGTGTCAAGGTGTAATATTGTAATAGTGTTGAAAGTCAAAGTGTTTGACTTTAACTTGAGTTTTGTGTGAGGTCATGTTGACCATATGAAAGGGTTTGTCTTTGTAACTTGTAAGTGTGCATCTAGAGAGAACACACATGCAGAGAACAGAGAGAACACAGTGTCATATGGATTCTAGAGAGAGATACGCAAGAAATAGGTATATGAGTTTATGGAGTTGATGTACTAATTGTTCTATCAATAAAAGATTGATTCCTACATCTTTGTGTATGATAGTGTGAGCTTGGAACTACAACTTTCAATTTCGACTTCTGAGTAAATCTACTTAGGACTCGTACTTCAGAGATTTTGACTTTTGATCATTTCAGATTAGGACTCGGTCTTCAACGTCAATGACTTCTGAATTTACTTCAATCCTAGTAATTCAAAAATCGTTTTAATGATTAAGGATACTTTGATCCAAGTCGTGTTCAAATAAAGATCTTTTGCACATGTTAAGGGGGAACTTATCTGATTTTAAATCAAGTTATCAATGATTTGAGGGGGAGCTTAAACACTTATGAATGTAAGTATCTTCTGATTTTAATCTCAGATTGTTTGAAAGAAGAAAGACTTTCAAGCATGAAAAATGTTCTCTTAAATGTTCAAACCACTTCTCTATTCTCAACAAGATTTTATAAATTCAAAAGTGTGATTTTAAAATTTTCATAGTTGGTTGTTGATGATATCTTTCTGACCGTGTGATTCCAAAGATTAATACTTACATATTATCTTTTCTATACTTTTAAGTATTCATACACACCGGTTCAACTTCTAATTGCCATATATTACCATGTGTCAAAACGAAACATATTTCGAGGGTAATACTCCCGTTTGTATTCCAAGTTGTTGTGCATCATATATTCTTTCAACTTGAGTACTTATTTCAAGATTGTTTATATTCGTTCATATAAACACTATTAAATTATTTGATACCCTAACCATTCATGATTATCTTTCATGATATTTGATCTGTGAAACATTATCATATTCTCAAGTAAGTTTTTTTTTTTTGAATTCAGTTCATTCATTCAATATCCTTGTTGTGAGAATTATTCAAAGTTAAAATGCTCAATCATTGAAGATATTTCTGTGGAGCATTCATTCTGATGACAATGTCATTCAAATTATGAGATTCATATTTGTTCAAGCTAAACTGTTGAACAACACATATTTTTAGAACAAAATTTTATAGGATCTGTGTGAGAGCATAAATAACTTCTATGGATTCACGTTAACCAGTGTTTCCTACCAAAGAAGTTTCCTTGAGTGATTGAGAGGTGAGGTGTAATAAATCAAAAAGTGTGGGAGATAACTCATACGTTTGAGTTTTTGTCATTGTGCTTAGGTAAAATGTAAATGGGAGTTTGGTTAGAGGTGAGAAGATTAAAAACAGAAAAAGGGTGTGAGAACAAAGTTAAAAGAATAAGAGAACTCTGCACGAACCATTTGTAAGCCGGACATCCACATTACTGTTATTACATAATTCTTTCGTGAACATCATTGAAACAGGTAGTGAGTCGAGGCCAACTCTTTCTTTAACCCCACCAGCTACTCATCTCTTTTCTCAACAAAGAGGTGTTTCAATATTTTCTTGGGCAATCAACACATAATCTATCTAATCTTATTTCGGAAGATTTAGATATTGAAAGAGAAGGAGGTTTGCCCCACCTTCGCACTTCAATCATGTATATTTAGTCTGTGAAAACTTGTTGCTGTCTCAACAGTTTACACATTTTAAGCCAGATAAAAGATAAGTTGTTTTAGTCATTTCTTACACATGCACATACAAATAGAGAATACATTTTTTTTCATAACATTCAATGATATTCCTGTGTATTCCGAATGATTGAATGGAAGCCTTGGGGGAGTAAACATCAAAAATCTTCCTTCTAAAGGGCATTCTTGTACTAAGTGTCTCCGTGCTACTTACAGGCATTTTAACTATTTCATACGTTGATTCAGGGTTACAACTTTTATTCTATCTGAATTTGAAAAGATTCAGATGGATATCTTCTGGAATTGATGGTTTATTAGATCCAAAAGAGGATAATGTTACTGGTATTCAAAGGAAGTTGTTAAATTGAAAAGTGTTTGATGATCATGATGCTCACAATCATCTAAAATGGGGAGAAATAACTTACAGAAGAAAAGGGGAGAAAATTTGAATGATTAAATTTCAAAGAAAGAAAGATATATGTCAAAGTCAAAAAGATGTTTCTAGATAATTCGTGAGAGATCGATGTTCAAAGATTGTTATTGTTCAAGAGATGATGATACGAAATGAATGGTGCAGGTTATTAGGGGATCATTGTATTTGACTGTACATTTTTTACTTAGATTTTGAGTTTAGTTTGTTTTCTGTTTTTGTATCGAATTTCGGAATTTAATGACACTTTACATATATAAATATATTTGGTCGATTTGATTCATAAAACTATAAAGCTACCTAATGTGATATTTATTGTGTATTATTAATATGTTTTATACTTCATAGGTTAGAGACATCTTATGTAATGTGATGAGTTTAAATAACTTCTAAGTTTTTTCCATGGGACATTGGGCATGTCACATCTTATGATGTAAATCATATATTGAAAAAAAAATATCATAAACTAAATGAACAAGTTTCCCATGATAAATATTTGATTTTACAGGATTAAAATTACGCCGAAGTTACAATTAATATTGGTTGGACCTGAGCATTCCTATAATACAATTAACATAAAAGAAAAGTGAGAAAAAGAAATATAAGGTTTATTTGTCAAAATGACAATTTTCCTTTCCTTTCCCTCTTGTTCGAGAACATAAAACCTTATTTTCTTTACTTTCCTTTCCTTCTTTTTTCGAGAACACAAATAAAAAATTCAATTCTTTTCCTTTCATTCCCTTTCCTTTCCTTTTATTTCCTCCCAAATTCGAGAATACAACGTAAGGGCGGAACCAAGTTGTTAGAGCAAATAATGTTGTATCCGCGATCATCAAGGTCGAAAGTCAAAGCCTCAAGTCAAAGTTTGAAATGCTAAAGTGAAAGTCAACTCATTTAAAGAGAAAAGTCAAAGTCAAAGCCTTTACTTTTGTTTTAGTCAAAATATTTAGTTTCCTTGCTTGTTTTACATGTGGGTATAAATTGGTTTTTGTTTCTTGTAACCTAGTAGCACTAATCTTGGAGAATTCATTCCAGAGAGAGAGAGAGAAATATGGTAGAGAGAGAAACTTGTAATTTGACATCAAGATCAATACATATGACATTTGGATTTGATTTGTAATTGTTAAACTTGATTCACTTGCATAACTGGGACTATTAATTGGTATCAGAGCAGACAAAGATTAGAATCTTGGATCAAATTTTTCATTTTTGGAAAATTTTCAAGAAGTCGCAAGAAGCAACTGTCAAGGATCGAAGTTTGACATATAGTGAAGTTTTTGATCTGAATTTGATTGCATTGTATTCGTATTGTGGATTGAAACATTTCTTGTTTAGATCACAAAGTGTAATTCACATCAATTTTTATCAATTTGGAGTTTTTGTAGATTTTGAGTTCGAAATAGTTCAAACTCTTTTGTTAAGTCTGATTTTATAGTAATCATTGTATTTTTAGGTTTGGTCTTATACTGTGCTTAAAGGGCTTTTCAGTATTGTATCTGACCAAGGGTATTTAAGTCCCTTTGGTCTTTGTGTCTTAAAACAAGTATCACACGCACTTCTAATAGAAATTCTATTTTGCGTCTCAATATTCTCTCTCTCTACTTTCTCTCTCTAAAGTTCTAGTGATCTTGGATTAACAATTGGTATCAGAGTTGTCTAGATCTTGAGAGGATTGAGAGATTGTTTTACTGAATCTAAATTAGTGATCGAAATCGAAAATTTGATCGATTTTCTTGAATTTTTCAAGAAAATCTCGTTTTCTTGATTTCTCACAAAATTTGGATTTGTTTCTGGTTGAATTTGTGCAAATTTGATTGTTTTAGAATCGTTTTGAATAGTCGATCATGTTTGATTCATAGTGTTTTGCATAAAATTCGAGTTTAGATCTTTGATTTTACAAAATTGTGATTTTCTGGAAAAACGGGTTTTAGTTACTGTTCTATTCAAGAATTTGAGTATTAGTTTGTTTTAATCGAATTTGATTATTAATTGTTGTTAGAATTGTGTTTTCAAAGTTCAGTTCATGCTTTTCTAGGTTAAATTTCTTGTTTGGTCTGTTTCTGCGGAAATTTAAGAAGTTGTTGAGTAATGCGTTTCATTCCTGAGTAATGCGTTTCATTCTTGAGTAATGCAGGTCTATCATATTTGAATGCGTGTCACTCATCCTGAAATGTGGGTTACTCATCCTGAGATGCGGGTCTAACTTTTTAGTGTTAGTTTTTTCACAGGTTGATCGGGTCTCTCTGAACACGCATTTCCTTCTAATGCGTTTCCTTCAGGACACACATTTCTCATAATGCGTTTCCTTCATAACACGCATTTCTTCCAATGCGTTTCAGCCATGACCCGCATTCCTTCAAATGCGTTTCAGCCATGACCCGAATTCCTTCCAATGCGTTTCAATCATGACCCGAATTCCTTTGTGAAACGAATTCCTTTGTGACCCGAATTCCTCTGTGACCCGAATTCCTCAGTATTGCGAGTCTGGAAATAATTTTTTTAGTGTGTCATGTAAATTTTTTTTCTTTTTAATCTTTGTGTCATAACAAGTGTTTTTCAAATTTACATTTTTTTAATATTTTTTTTTTCAATTCATACTGATTTTTGTTTTTCAGATTTATCAGCTATGGATTCTGCCAAATTTGCTCTCCAAGCTAGATTCTACTCAAATGATCTGATGATGCAATTGGGAACAGATACTCGTCCACCAGTCTTAATCAACCTTGAAGATCAAAATATTTTGAAGAAAATTGAATCTGATATTATTCTTTCTTTCATGACATCTAGTCTTGAAGAAAATTTATTTTCTCAAAAATCAGATTCTATTTCTAGTTCCTCTTCTGATTCAAAGGGAAATAAAAAGGAAGTTTCCAATTTTGAAATCTTTTCTCAAAATTCTTCTGACTTCGAAGTTAATTCAGATTTATTAGTTGATCAGATTGGTTGCTTGGATAAATTTATTTCTTCTGATTTAAATATTAAGTCTAAAATTCTTGATGATTCTTTTACGTTCAATGATCAATATTATAAACCTAAGCGTAAAAGAAGATGGTCAAGGAAGTCAAAGAAACAAGATAAAGTTGTTTCTGTTAGTTCTAATTCTTCTGATATAATTCTCTCATATAGGGCTTTGAGCGCTAAATCCAAGAAGCAAATCTGGAGAGTGAGGCGGACATCAAATGTTTCTATGATTGAGGGAGATCGATATGTAGAAAAAATTTACAACAGTGATTCATTTGCTATTTGTAATAAGATTTCAAAATACTCTATTAAGCAAATGATTCAGATTTCCAAAAATGTCTCATATTCGTCTTCTGATTCTAGTTCAGATGATTATGCTTTCTCTTCTGATGGTTGTGATTATTTTTCTGATAGTATTCCTCATGCTTTAATTATTAAATCTGCTTCATATTTCCCCATACGAACTGCAACTAACAAACACGGGCCCAAATACAAGTGGGTACCCAAATGTATATCTGATTCAAAGTTGCAAGCATCGCCTGTCAAGGGGGAGTAATAGGAATATTGGCTCTTGAGTACATCAGCTTGAGACCCGTTCTTCATTGAATATTGGCTTCTAAGTATTTCAGCTTAGAACCCGTTCGACTTCGACTTCTAAACACAACAGTTTAGAACTCGTTCTTCAATGATTAAGCTTCTGACTTAATGAGGTACTGTGAGTACATCAATTTTATTTCCGCTGCATATATCTCTGATTATGATGTGTTCTAGTTTTTCTCAATGTTTCAAGAATCTAAGCTTGTTTATCTATCTCATGAATTTGTATTACCCAAATTTTTCTTTTAATTTGAGACACAAATTAATTTTCTTCTATGTAAAAGATGAAATAGTTGAATTTTATTTTGGTCTAACTAAACATTAATTAAAAGTTTAAATCTTTACAAATTTTATTCTATAAAGTAAAGTTTTACATTTTTTCTTTTCTTTGAATAAAATATGTGTCTAGGATAAATTTTCAAGTTCTTTTGTTTATATTAAAGTTTTTATATGGTCAAATTTCAAGTCTTACAAAAGTCAAAAAGTCAGCAACATGTTTGAAACTTTTATTTCTGCTTTAAAGATATGTGAGTCGGAATTTTTATAGTTTACTTTGCTTAGACTACCTAAATGATCAGAATTATAGATCGGAATGAAAATATGGGCTAAGAATTTAGACGTTGATCTGAGTAATTGAGATGAATAATAATTTCTTAAAATACAGAAATCTCTAAGTTTAAAAGTTTGTACCTGTGACCTTTCTGGTTTGGCAAAGTAAGTTCCTCGGGATGCTTGTCATCTGGTCCCCTAAGGTCATTTGGTCTGGGAGTGATCGAACAGAAATCCTTCTATAGAACCAGATCGAAAGTCATGTTCTACTGGTATGAATGGGTTTAGGATATGTCGATGTAGTCTTTCTGATCCGGGAAAGTAAGTTCCAAGGGGTGCTTGACACCTAGTCCCCTAAGGCCAACTGGTCTGGGAGCGGCTGACCCAAATCCTGCAATAAGGTCAGATAGAAAGTTACGTTTACGGCATGTTCTTTACTTAATAAACTTCTTGATTAAAAAGATGTCAAAGTGCACAAGCTTAAAAGATGCCAAAGAGCACACTCATGTTAAGATGCCAATGAGCACAATGCTAAAAGATGCCAATGAGCACACATCTCATGATACTTAGTGATATGTTTGAGTTGCGATAAATCTGTAAATTTATGAATATCTTAATTCTTGATGGCTTAGTGTTAGTACATGCAAAGTTCTCTATAATATTTTTAGAATTGCATTTTCTTGAAGCTAATCGAAGATTCGCATGTGAGCACACTGAATAGATTGCTGGAAGTTTTGAAACTGAACATGTTTTAACTTGATATGCAATTAAACTCGTTCTTTTATCTTACAACATATGTTTGATTTCAAATGATTGATAAATTTGTGATATTTTACTCTCTAGAATTTAATTTGTTTAGTGTTTAAAATTTTATATGTTTAGTTGTTTCAAAATTTACATTCAGTATATTTTTCTTTCTACATTAATTTCTGATCACTGTGTTCTCATAAATATATTTTAATGGGTTTATGCATTATTCAAGGGGGAGTGAACAAAGGGATTATTTTTCAAAGCTGATATCTGGTTTTGAGGGGGAGTATATGATTTTCTTTACATAAATGTTATCTCGAATTGTCTTATCTAATGCATTTGTGTAGGGGGAGTCAAAGAGCCTTTAAAGGTAAATTTTTTTCTAAATCTACTTTGCGTGTCCTGTGTGATCAGCATTTCTCAGTATGCGTGTCACGTATGAACCGCATTCCTCAGCGTGTGCTTCCTTCATGGAACGCATTCCTCCCTGTTTTTCTCTATTTCATTGATTTTGCAGATCTTTCGCTGTCTCGTCTCCAACATTCGCATGACCAAGTTGATCAAGATCATCAAGGTCATGAGGGGGAGAAGTCAAGGAGAAGTTTAAGAGACAAAGAGCTCAAAAGATTATCTGCTGATCATGATTCGTTCAAAGATTCTATTCTCTCTGTTACATCAAATCTTTTGCTGTTCCTGCTCCGAACACCACAGTTCATTCAAGTTCATTCAAAAGAGGTGTATCGTCTTGAGTTTAAACAGCAAAGAAAATTTTCAATCTGCAAAATGTTGAGAAGTAATTTTTTCTTAAAAGTCAGAAAGCTTTTGAAAGTCGATTTATTTGGTCCGTGCTGTTATTGAAGATATTTTTTGAAGACCAAAGCGCCAATGATTACTAAGGGGGAGATTGTTAAGTCTGATTTTATAGTAATCATTGTATTTTTAGGTTTGGTCTTATACTGTGCTTAAAGGGCTTTTCAGTATTGTATCTGACCAAGGGTATTTAAGTCCCTTTGGTCTTTGTGTCTTAAAACAAGTATCACACGCACTTCTCATAGAAATTCTATTTTGCGTCTCAATATTCTCTCTCTCTACTTTCTCTCTCTAAAGTTCTAGTGATCTTGGATTAACATCTTTGTTTCGATCGAAGTTTTTAATTTTGTGGTTTTTAGTTGATTTCCTTAACTAAAAACATGTTCAAAATAGTATCGTGGGCTAATATGAAGTTTCTTGAGCTAATTCAGAGATTTGAAGAAATTATGGCTGAAAAAGTGTTCATAGACTCGATATATTAAATAATTCGCAAGATCTATAGAACTCGCAAGCTTCTTGAGGAAATCGGAAGATTCATCGTAGTTGTCGCAAGGTTCATAGTGTTTTTGGTGTGATTGATGAAATTTGTCTAAGTGTGGAACTCGCTAAAAGTGATATACGAAATGCTCAGAACTCGCAGCAAGGCGCTTACGATAAGTCTACTTGACGCAAACCTCTCTTTGCGACAAGTTACTGTTTAGTTTCTTTCATGAACAACAAGTTCAAAAAACTCGTATCCTTCAGCGTGCTAGTTCACATAGCCTTTGAAATTTTTTGAGTCTAGAACTCGTGTTTTTTAACTTGCGAGTAGTGACTTATGTGTCATTCAGTCTGCGAGTTGCTACTTCTCGGTTCCTTTGGTCTGCGAAAAGTGTAGTTCTCAGGTTCTTTGCTTTGTGATAAGTTCAGAACTCACATCAAGTGGTTTGCGAGTTGTCAGTTCTCGGGTGTAGTGCTTTCAGTGCCCAATGTTTTACGACAAGTTTGTTCTTTGGTCTGCGACTTCTATACTTAGTCAATTTTTTGACAAGTTTCAGATTTGAGAAATTTTTCAGATTTTTCTAAACGATCACTGCAAGTGTTTTCAAGATGAGTTCAAAAGATTCTCTCGCAATTGGTACTAATGTAAAACCACCAGTTTTATTCAAAGGCAAATATGAGTAGTGGAAGGATAGATTTACAGATTTTTTGATCGTCATGATAATGGAGAATATATTAAACAGTCTTTAACTGAAGGTGTTATGAAACCTGTATATGTGGAAGTACTAGATGATGACTCCTCTGAAAGTGAAGATGGTGATGAACCAAGAGAGCCTATGACAAAACATGTTGTTAAAGATATCTCAAACTACACTCCTGAACAAGTGAAGAGATACAAGGCATACTAGGAAGCTAGGTCTCTTTTACTCCAGAGTATCCCAAATGACATCTATATCAAAATAGACAGTTACAACTCTACAGGAAAGAAAATGTGGGATCATTTAGAGAAAAAGATGACGGGATCTAAAATTGGCAATCAAATGAAAGTAGTCAATTGCATCAACAATTATGAGGAATTTAAGGCTAAGAAGAAGAAAGCTTGGAAGCTACATATGATAGATTTGTTTCATTGTTGAATGAGCTGGCAAAGAACAAAGTGAAGAAGAAGCAAATTGAAAACAATGTTAAATTTCTTAACATTTGCGACCAGAGTGAAAGAAACATGCAAGACAGATGAAACAACTGAAAGATCTGAATGAGATTCCATTTCATGAGGTGTGTGAGACTCTCAGATAGAATGAGGAGGAGGTAGAAGAGATGAGAGAAGAAATGAAAAAGGCTGAGAAACTGGTTCCTGATCCTGTAGCATTGGTGGTAGAAAGGAAAGATAAGAAGAAAGATAAAAAGAAGAAGGTTGTGGTTTCTGATTCTGATGAGAGTGAAAATGCAACTTCAGATTCAGATGATAGTAAGAGTTTGAAACACACTATGATTTTACTGACCAGGGAATTTTAAAAGAAATTCTACAAGAAACCAGGGTCAACCAACCAAAGATACTCATTGGGGTCTAGAAACTACAAGCACAAGAAGAGATATGAAGAAAGCAAGTTTGTGGACATAAATCCTGAGGAAAAAAGGTATGTGATTAAGTATGATGAGAATTAGACAGGTTATCCTATGAAGTGTTATAATTATGGAAAAATTGGTCAGTATGCCAAAGATTGCCGAAAGCCAAAAGTTCGTAATTATGCCTACTACAAGAATAAGATGTTGCTGGCGAAGCAATAGGAAGCAAGGAAAGCACTGATGGCGGAAGATGATCATTGGATTGATCTAACGGATTCAGAAACTGAGAAAGACGAGGTTGCTCATATGTGTCTGATGGGCAAGAATGTTACCTATGATGAATCTGACGACGACACATCTGAAGAGGTAACTGACCTATCTGTATCTGATTTTCTTAAGCAGATGGAATCCAAGATGGTTGAACTTCAAGATCTTCAGTCTAAACTTAAAAAGGAAAAAGACGTTGTTGAGAAAAAGCGTCAAACAATATCAAAACTCAACAAAGACAGTGTTGAGAAGTAAATACTTATTGATTCTTTGAGCAACGACATCAGCACTTTCGAAAAACAAAAGACTGATTTATATAATCAAATATATGAAGCAAATTCCAAGTTTAACTTGTGTGAACTTGAGAAGAAAGAGGTTGTTCATAAATATAAAGATTTAAAATATGTAAACAAATCTTTGGTTGCTAAAATAAATGGGTTGGAAGAAAAACTTTATGCCAGAGGTCAAACTGACCAAACCATTTATTTAAACAAACCAAAAGAGTTTAAATATTTAAATGCCTACTCGGGTATTGGGTATGACAACCCACATTACTTGAAAAAGGGAATTTCAAAACGTCCTACTCTTTACGACTTTGATTTTTTGCAATTGGCTGATAAACACCCTAATTAAAGGTTAGATGGACAAAGTCATCTGAAGAAGTAGAGGAGCAAGAAGATTTAAAATGGAAAAACACGGTTAAGATGCAACTACCATTCTGTTATGATAAACATAATGATAGTTACATATCTGATCAACCAAAGTTTCTTTCAAATGATTATTTTCAATGTTATTCTACTAAGGAAATGGAGACAAAGCCTATTGAAGGAAAGATTTATGTTCCTCCACTCATCTTAGAAAGTAAATTTCTGAGCTTGAGAAAACCTTAGAAGAAGAAAGACTTTTGGTTGAGTTGGAACTAGTTGTGTTTTCTACTGTTTTATTGAACACTGATTCAAAGTCTGTTGATAAAGCAGAGGATAAATCAGAATCAGATAGAGCTTGTGAAAACAACACTACTGGTTCAGATGCATTTTCATGCAAGGATTTTATGGGAATATTGGTAAACATATTTGGGAAAGTTTCACAGCAGACTTTGAACAAACTCCTTACCAAAAAAAGTGTTCTAAAGAATTCAATGATTTTTATGTACCCTAAATCTTCAAGTGCATCTCAATATTTAGATGATGATGATCTGTCTGATGACGTTGATTTCTTAAATTCTGAGGAATGTTCAGATGAGTGCTTGGAAAAGTTTGATTTCAATGCAAAGCTTCCTGATTATTCTAAATTTGTCATTAATTCTCATAAATTACGTAGTGTATTCGAAGTTGGTCAATCATCGACCAAGGTTGATGTACTAGTTCCTGTGAGTGCTTATTATGACGAGGGTAAGAAAAAGAAGCACCATCCGAAACGAAAAAACACAGGTAAGTCAAAGAAGAAACAATCTCATAAATTATCTCATAGTTCTAACATGCATAAATCTTATGTTTTAGATATAAGAAAGAAAAGATCTGAAGTAAAACAAGATTGGAGACCAAAGAAAGAAGCAGAGGCAGCAAAATCATTCCTAGTTTTTAATTGTAATCGTTCAATTGATAGATGTAATGGAATAGTTGATCAATTTTCTTCGAATAAACAAAACCTTGTAATCCCTTGCAAGATTTATACAATAAAGCAATTAATCCAATTATCTCATACTACTATTCGTTGTTCTACATGCGGTAGAAATGATTTTGTTGATCGGTGTTATTCTAATAATTTGTTTGGCTCATATCATATATATAACTCTAGTAGATCTAATGGTTTTCGAAGAAAAAGCGAACCCAAATTTAAATGGGTGCCAAAATGTGAGACTAACATGAAAAGAAACATTTATAAATGGGCACCTAAACTAATTGTTGATTAATTTCTCTTGTGTAGACCCGTCATATGTGGTACTTAGATTCTGGCTGCTCCAATCATATGACCGGGAGAAAAGATATTGTATTGTATCTAACTGTATAGAGAAATGTTGTGGAAATGTACGATTCGGGAATGATAACTTCTTGCCAATACTTGGTTATGGAGACGTTGTACTGGAAAACATAATGATTAAGAAGGTAAGTTACGTTGAAGGCCTAGGACACAATTTATTCAACATCAGACAGTTCTGTGAGAAAGAATTAGAGGTGAATTTCAAGGCCAAGAGATGTTGTGTTAGAACTGAAGACGGGAAAGAACTCTTGGTCGGCACTTGCAAGTCAAACATTTACACGATAAATCTGTCTAATGTCAAACCTGAAAGTTGTGTATCTACTCTCAAAAGCCTATATGAAAAAAAGTTGGTTATGGAATAGATGGCTATCTCACCTCAACTTCCGCTATATCAACAAGTTGGTGAAGGGAAATTTAGTCAAAGGACTATCTGAGCTGCGATACGAAAAAGAACATCTATGTTACGCATGTGAAAAGGGAAAGATGAAAAGAGCTTCACATAAGCCTAAGATTGAACCGAATACAAACGATCCCTCAGAGTTATTGCATATGGACTTTTGTGGTCTAATGCCTACACAAAGCATCAACGACAAGTGATATGTCTTGGTGATAATGGATTATTACTCGCGATACACTTGGGTCAAATGTTTAAGGTCAAAGGATAAGACTCTCGATGTCATCATCTCGTTATTAAAGAGTGTCTAAGTGAACATGCAGTGAATAGTGAAGCTGATCAGAACAGAAAATGGCACATAATTCAAAAACAAAACAGTTAAGGATTATCTTGAATCGGTCGGGATAACACATCAATATTCTGCTGCTAGAATGCCTGAACCGAATAGGGTAGTTGAAAGAAGAAATTGGACTCTATTGGAGGTTGCACGTACGATGCTTAGCCAAATCGACTTACCTCTATACTTATGGGTTGAGGCTGTCTCGACTGCATGTTATACGCAAAGTCGCTCGGTCATTCATCGTCGCTTTGGTAAAACGCCTTATGCTTTTTTAAATAACAGAACACCTAGAGTTAAACATTTCAATATTTTTGGATGCAGGTGTTACGTGCTAAACGACAAGGATAACTTGAATAAGTTCAGTCCAAAAGCCGAAGAATGAATTTTCATCGGCTACTTTCAATCATCTACGTTATATAGAGTTTATCTGAAGAAGTTGAAGATTGTTGTAGAAAGCGTAAACGTCACATTTGATGAAGCAATGGAAGTGGCTTCTGTACAACACAGTTCAGAACACGTACTTATAGAAGTACTAATTTCTAGACAAAACCGTCCAGAACCTGGTTCAACTGTTACTACTTCTGAAAAAGCATCTACTTCTACATCTCATTTGAATGATCTAGATCTTTTATTTGAATACTTTTAAAATGTATATCTTGGTACTAAAGTATCTAAAACTGTTGTGATTGACAGTGCTGAAGATACACGCGCACATCAATCAATGACTTCAGATATTTCAACACAACATATTTCATCAGTTCAACAAGATATTCCATCAGAGACTCACTCAGTTGAAGAAACATATAATGTTGAACAATCAGAAGACATACAATAGGTTGCCAGTACAAATTTGCCTACTCAACAAATAACGAGTGTACAACCAGTTGGAACTTCTAAATCTATTACTTCAACTGAACCCCAAGAAGATGGATTCATAGATAATCAAAGTGATGATTATACCTATGTTCCACTCCCTCATACTACAAAGTGGACCAAGGCACTCCCGGTATATCAAATTATCGGAGATCCTTCGAAACCGGTGCAAACTAGGTCTGCAACAACTAACGAATGCTTGTTTAAATCTTTCTTGAGCAAGATAGAGCCGACACGTGTGTCTGAAGTTCTTGAAGATCCTGACTGGATAACAGCCATGCAAGAAGAGCTTAACTAGTTTTAGGCACTGAAATTTTGGCGACTCCTGCCACGACCTGAAGGAAAGATAATTATTGGCACTAAATTCGTTTTCAAAAACAAGAAAGATGAGATGGTGTCGTAGTACGCAATAAAGCTCGAATTATGGCTAAAGGATACCGGCAAGAGAAGGCATTGATTACGATGAAACATATGCTCCAGTTGCACGCATCGAGGCGATCATAATGTTTCTCTCGTATGTTGCACATAACAACTTCACTGTCTATCAGATGGATGTGAAAACAAACTTTCTAAATAGCATTTTGAAAGAAGAAGTGTACGTTTCCCAACTAGAAGGGTTCGTCAGTGCTGAAAATCCAGACCACGTCTATATTCTCGACAAGGCCCTTTGTGGCTTAAAACAAGCCCCTCACGCATGGTATGATGTGCTTCCAGAGTTTTTAGTCAAGTCCGGGTTTTCTAAAGGTAAAATCAACAGTATTCTATTCATGAAGAAAAAAGGCGATATTATTCTTATTCAAATTTATGTTGATGACATAATTTTTGGGTCAACTAACCCTAAGTGCTGTAAGAATTTTTCTACCTTAATGGTGTCACGATTTCAGATGAGTATATTGGGAGAGATGAACTTCTTTTTCAGATTACAAGTCCGTCAATTCTCAACAAGAATTTTCATTAACCAAGCTAAGTACATTTATGACATTTTAACGGAATTTAAAATGGATAATTGTACACCTATTAGCACCCCGATGACACCAGGGACTATGATCAGAGCTGACCTAAATGGGAAAGTTGTTGATCAAAAGACCCATCGATGTATGATTGGTTCTTTAATGTACTTAACGGCAAACAGACCTGATATTATGTTTTCTACATGTTTGTGTGTGAGGTATGAAACCAAGCCCAAAGAGTCCTATCTTTCGGTTGTCAAAAGAATATTTAGACATCTAAAGGGAACCGCATATCTTGGTTTGTGGTATCCTAAGGATATAGGTTTCGAACTAACTTGTGATTCCCATATTCAAGCACTTAATCAGATTACACACCCTTTGTAGTCACAAGTCATATTTATTGATCTCACAAAGATTACAATATGTTTACAATGAATTCTCACATTATGAACAATGAATTTCTCTCTCTAACAAAGATCTCTCAATCTGTTTGTGTGTATCATCTATGTGGTTTCAAGATTTGCAAAGACATAACCCTTTTATACTTGGTCAAACTAGTTGACCTTACAACTCAAACTACCTTGTCAAAGTCAATCACTTTGACTTTTAACAACACTAACAAAACACAACTTTACAAATATTACAACAATGACCCTTTTTAATCTTGAATACAACATTTAGGCTCAACAATCTCCACCTTTGGATTCAAGAATCTTCAATACAAGAATCTCCACCTTTTTAATCTTGAATACAAGAATCTTTAGGTCTTCTTTCTATTTAAAAATCTTCAGTATTTGTATCTTTCATAACTTTGAATCTTTCAACTCTTTATCATTTTGAACAAACTTTGACACTTCGACAACTTGAAATATATCTCCCCTTTTGGAAAAGATATTCTCCTTCATGATTATCTTTAGAAATAACTTTGAAATCTTCAATCTTTCTCACTTCTCAACTTTCACTTTAACTTGAACTTTCTTCAGAATTTGAACTTTGAATTCTCTTCCCCCTTTTTGGTAAAGAAATAGAAATCTGACTTTGAAACACTTGAAATTTCTCCCCCTTTTTGATGAATGATGAGATATCAGAATCATCAAAATTGTTTCAATGTCAGCACCGTCTTTGATACAGTCTCCCTCATATCTAAATCATAAAGCACATCGTGATGTACAGACAATCTCCTTCAAAAAGATAATCAACAATATCCCCTTAATAAAATATCTCCATCTGATCTGAACTGAGCATGTATCCGTCAATTCATAAAATGTATTTATCTGAATCTTTTCAAATTCATACAAATTAAGAACTGTATCCCTGAATAAACAAATGATACAGTTATTATGCATGTAAGTAGCACAAAGCCACTTAGTACACCGGATGTACTGTACAAGGAGCTTTAGTGATATTCACTCCCCAGGTCTTCCATTCAATTATCGAATAACACAAGGTAATTCTATTAACGTTTTGACAGAAAAAATGAATTTTCTGTGTGAATGTAATTGTGTATGAAAAAAATAAGCATAAAGATTGCTTTATCAGGCTAAAAAATATGTAAACCATTGAGACAACAACAATATTACATGGACTCAAAGTGCATGAAAGAGGTTCGAAGGTGGGGAAAATTTCCTTCTTTTTCAACTTCCAAATCTTCCAAATGAAGATTAAATAGATTATGTGTTGCTTCCCTAATAAAATTTGAAACATCCTTTTGTTGAAAAAAAGATGAGTAGTTGGTGGGGTTTAAGGCAAGAGTTGGCATGGACTAGTGTCTGTTTCAATGAAGGTCACCAAAGAATGTGAACTAACAGATTATGTGGTTGCCCGACTCAGAAAAAGTTAGTGCAAAGTTTTCATATTTTTTTAACTCTGATCTCACACCCTCTTTCTTTTTAACATTTAAGCTCACTTCTAACCAATCTCTCTTTTCCATTTTACCTCATCACACCCCCACTCTTTGATTTAGATTGTTCACACCTCAATCACTCAAGGATAACTTCTTGGGTAGGTAACACTGTTACGTGAATCCATAGAAGTTCTGATAAGCACTCACTCAAGGATAACTTCTTGGGTAGGAAACACTGGTTACATGGACTCAAAGTGCATGGAAACACTAGTATGAGCTTTTGAACATTGAAGAGAATTGTTTTGTGAATCTTACATTGTATCAACTAGATCAACTATCATGAAATATGAATAGCTTGGGGTACCAAAGAACTAGAATTTGTTTATATGATCAAATATAAACATATTGACAAAGAACGCACAAATATTGATATGATGTCTAATACTCAACAATATTGAAAAACAAGCGAGAGTATTACCATTGAAATATGTTTCGATTTGAGACGTGGTAATGATAAAGTCAATAAAAATTAATGAACCGGTGTGTGTGAATACGTGGCAGTATATAGAAAAGATAATACACAAGTATTAATCTTTGAAAACACACGGTCAATTTAAACATGAAATTTCCAAAATGAAAACCATTTAAAATCACACTTCGACACTAAGAACATGAAGTGGTTTGAACATTTAGAAAAATAATTTACATACTTGAAAGTTGTCCTTCTTTCAATTATGTTAAGATTAAGAATCAAGAATACTTACCATGAATGTGAGATTCTTATCTCCCCCTTTTAAAAATAAAATTTACCTCCCCTTCAATTAAGAACAGGAAAATAAAGTGAATCTAGTAAGCTCCCCCTTGACAAAACATAAAATATTTTTGCTTCAATACCTGTAAAAAGTCAAGCATATTAGCACAAAAAATATCTCTTATCTCCCCCTTAAAGATATATCAGTTAAAAATCAATCTCCCAATCTTTTTTAATTTCTCCCCTTTAAATAATCAACAAAAAACTTCCTGATTAAAATTGATCATTCAGTCTTCAGTAAAGATCAAAAACACTGAAGTACGGGTTCTG
The DNA here is from genome assembly GCA_954870635.1 of Arctium minus. NCBI lineage: Eukaryota > Viridiplantae > Streptophyta > Magnoliopsida > Asterales > Asteraceae > Arctium > Arctium minus. The sequence goes on along the minus strand of OX941080.1, from coordinate 110,821,956 downwards.
AACTGAATTATCCAGAAGTCGTCGTCACATATTCTCCAGAGAGAAGAATAACTCCCCTAAAAACAAAAATACTTCTTATTTAATCCTGATAGTTCTGATCATCTCCCCTTGAAAAATCAGAAAATTTATTAGTAAAAAAATAGAGAATATAAGCCCCCCTTAAAATTTGCATTATATTTAAAAGTTTTTAAAGAACAAGTCCAGATCTGATATGATCATAGGTCAAACTCCCCCTGAAAATTTGCATTCACAAATTTATCAGAACTAATAAAATGTACTCCCCCTTGAAGATTGATCATCTTTTCTGTTAGACTACAAAAACTCTTGATCATTGAAGTGAGTCGTAAACTGTTGTGTTTAGAAGTCAAACTTGATCTCTGAGGTACGATTCCTAGACTGCTATGTCTAGAAGTCAAACTTGATCTTTGAGGTACAGGTTCTAAATTGTAGTATTAGGAAGCTACTGTTCTTTACTCCCCCTAGACTATAGGTGCCTGCAACACAGAAAATGACAGAAACCAGTAAAATTTTGAATGTACGAGTTCTGATCAGATGTAATCAGAAATCATATTCAGTACTCCTTGACTTTTACTCTTACTCCCCCTGCATTTATGCACCAGAAAAAATTTATCAGTAATAATCATATGCAGAAATATGAACTCCCCCTCAATTGGATGTAGATCATCTTATCATCTTCTCACACTCCCCCTGTGATCATGAACAAACCTTAAAGTGCAGATATCTTTTCAGAATAAAAATAAAGAAATGAAGAAAAATAACAATAACAAAAAGTTTAGTAAGTAATCACCGATTATGTCTTGAGATTTAACATACCAAGTTTAGAAACGAGAAAATTAAATATCTTTTCGTCGAGAGGCCTAGTAAATAAATCTGCAAGTTGGTAATAAGTATTTACAAAATAAAGTTCGATTGTACCTTTTTCGACATTATCCTTAATAAAATGATATCGTACATCGATGTTCTTTGTCTTCGTATGTTAAACATGATTCATAGATATAGCAATGGCGCTCTTTGAATCACAGTATATCGAGATCTTGTTGTATTGAAATCCATAATCTCGTAGTTGTGTCCTCATCTACAACACTTGAGAACAACAGCTCCCCGCAACGACGTACTCTGCCTCAGCTGTTGATGTCGAAACACATAGTTGTTTCTTTGATGCCCAACTTACGAGTTTATCACCTAGATATTGTATGTGCCCCGATGTACTTTTTGATACTGGTATTTTTTTTGAACTTGTTCTTTCAAAATTAGTGTTAGTATTGCACAAAATACTTGATTTCAATCTGGGTTTGTTTCAAATTTTTTTTCTTTGCAGGTTTACCTTAACTTTTGGATTATTGGATTAGGAACTATGAACTATTGCACTCCATATTACAAACTGCTTGTGTCTTAAACTGATCTTATGTTTGATTTTACACAAGCACCTGGACTTATGGATTAATGTTCTGGAAATCTAAACTTTTGGACTTAGAACTCATGAACTGAAGATTGACATTTTGAACTTCGATTCAAGACTGTTGGACTACAGTACCTTTAAATCTAAATATGAAAATGTTAACAAATATTAAAATTTATATTCAGATTAATACCTTGTTAAAAAGTTGTCCAATTTGCATTTTGAAATTCAAATTTTGAAATTCAAATCTTTTGTGAACAGTACCTGAGAGTTCTTAATGTTGAAAATTTTGTTCATAAATATTTGATTCCAGGTTCATGAGAGTTCTTTGGTTTGAGAATTTAAACAATGTTATGAGAGTTCAAGTCATAGTTCATGTTAGATTTATGAGAGTTTTGTTAATCTTTGCAACATAAGTGTTTTAAGAGTTCTAAGTTTCTCAATGGTTTGAGAGTTTTATACTTGGATTTTTTTTTTTTCAGATTTCAAGTGTTTGGCAATACAACATTGTTTTGTTAGAACAAATTCAAAATGTCAAGTGTCATGTTCAAGTTTGTGTCTTTTTATTTTTTTCTTTCAAAGTTACATTTTGTTATCCTGTAACTTTCTGTGCTTATCTGTTCTGATATTCTAAGTACAATTGTTTCTGTACTTGATACTTCAAGTATCAAAATGGTTTTCTGAAAAACATCTTTTGAGCTTATTGACTAACATTTTGGATTTCATCCAAAACTTGTTCTATTTTCAGATAAACAATGGCAGAGGAAAATATCCATGATCAAAGTGTTCACATGGATGAAAATGATCCACAAGGCTCTAAGGAAACTCCTATGCCTTCCTCTCAATCTCACTTTCAATCGAAGATTGGTCAAGATCCTGATCTAGCTCTCATTAATCCATCTGAGTACCTGTTGCCGTATCCAAATAACCACCATGTGGACTTTCACTCATTATCTGTCAATCCACTTGTGGTTTAAATTCTAAAAGTCCATCCACTTCACCATGCTATAACAGACACTACTACTGTTCCACTGATCTACCTACAACAAGTCTGGAAGAAGATTGAGTATGTTGTTGAAAGTGAAACCAACAAGTACTTCAGGCTCAGAATAGACAACTTCACATCTATTCTTACTTTTCAGCGATTGAGATGGATTCTAGACTTACCAGATGCAAAATCCAGAGAAGACAGAACTCATTTTGATTCATATCCACTGGATTCCGAAGTCTTTGAAAACATTCTAGTCTTGGGTTACACTGGATCACTCACCAAGATCAGTGAGTTCAAGAAGACCAACCTTCCTCCCTTTTACTATCAAATGTTCTCTATCTTCAACCGTGGCTTCACTTCAAGGAATTCTGGTCTAGACAACACCAACATGCAAACACTGAGATTATTCCATGCAGTTGTGTATGACTTACATGTTGATTATTCCGTGGTGTTCTGGACAGAACTTTATGAGAAGGTTATCAGCAAGAGGACATTTAAAAGTCCTATCTATCTGCCTTATCAAAGATTCTTATAGCTGATTATCCGAAGTATGATCAGTTCGAACAGAGACATTCCGAAATTACTTCAGCATGAACTTGCTCCGGAATTTGAAATGAAATATTTACAGAAGCAGAAAAAGAATTTTCAGTACTCAATGCCAATTCCTCAAGCACTGCTCTCGTATGTCGATCCGAACTCTGAGTGTGTATTTGAGTATAGAGAGTCTATGGGAATACCATCACTGGTAATCCCTACCCAGGACTCAAACCTTAGGAGAGAGGAGTCGGTGAGGGTTTCTGAAACCATGGGGGTTCATGAACGAGGAGAGTCGAGGGAAAATTTAGAGAGGGGAACTGGTGGGGTTCAGAACATTACATCTGAAGCTGTGGGGACCTCGGCACAAGTTGCCACACATATAGAGGTTTCTACATCCGAACCTGAACGAACTTTAATCCGTCAATCAAGTCCTCAGGTAAGGATAGCTGATGAGGATGAAAATTCTGATACTCAGTCAGATAGGCATTCTAATTCTTCAGATTCTGTACCTTCAGCTACTTCGGATCATCAAGTTGAAGATGTTATCTTTCATGAAGCTGATATAGAGAATGAGAATCTCCAACATAGTTTTGGATTTCTAGACGATGTTTCTCTACATCATGAGGACATGGTCATTGATACTGCTGGTATGGAGATTTCTGAAGTAGTGGGAGACATGGTCATGAATCTTGTATCATCTATTCAGGAATATGACTGTCAGGAAAGATAACTTTCTAGTTGCCCTAGATGCTGTGAAGAGGTTCATGAGAAGGCAGATCAACTATACATATTGTTATGACTTTCAGCTTGGTATAGAGACAAATCAACAGAAAGTCAAGATGATAAAGCATAACCTCAGATTGGAGAACATTGATGAATACAATATGTTCACCGTGCTTATCAAGCCTGAACTTGGTGTGGTTTACAAGAACTCCGAGAACAAGAAAAGGTTCTTCAGACTTTCAGAAATTGCCAAGTTTTCAGATGGAACTTTATGATTGATCAAGATGCAGTTGGAAAGAAAACTCAAAGACAATAAAGAAAAGTTGAAAGCTGGTGAGAAAGGTATGGGAAGGATTCTCCAGATTAACACTGAAAGGATTGGTGATGCACTTTATGATAGATTCAACATTCGTCGCGGCATCAGAAGCTTTGAGTCTTTGCTCGGAATTCGTCATGGGAGACTATCACGTTGGGGCAGACCGATTATTCACAACTGATCTAAAATGAGGAGATTGTTACTGTATTTTGTTTAGATCAGTTGGTTTGTCTTTATATTTGACTTTATTGTTTTGAGAAAACCTTTGTAGTGAGGTTTCTTTGTATTTGCTTTGAGAGAAAGTCTTTTGTATAAATAGCTTAGCCTTTGAGAGAAGCATGTAACTCTGATCATTGTACGCATAACACTTGTGATTTCAATAGACTTGTAACTTTCTCTCTCAACACTCTCTCTCTATAATCTTGTTTGAATTGTCTTTAATTGATTCCTAAAGCTTGAATTGGACAATATCACTTTTCCTATCCAACAAACAACCTGCATGATTTGCATCTGAGTAGGCTGTCAGTTGAAAACCTGTATCCTTAGGATACCATAGACCAAGATTAGCAGTCCCCTTCAGATATCTAAAAATTCTTTTTACTGCAGACATATGGGATTCTTTAGGATTAGCCTGACATCTAGCACATAGGCATGTAGAGAACATAATATCTGGCCTACTAGAACTTAAATACTTCAAAGAACCAATCTTACCTCAATAAGTTCTAACATCGATAGCTTTTCTCGAAGGACCAGTGCCAATCTTAGACCCTGGTGCCATCGGGGTTCCGATAGGTGTACAATTTTCCATTTTGAATTTTCGAAGAATATCAAAAATGTACTTTGATTGATTAATGAAAATCCCCGTTGAAAATTGTTTGACTTGTAATCCAAGAAAGAAGTTCATCTCTGCCATCATACTCATCTGAAATCTTGACACATTGAGGTTAGAAAAATTCTTACAGTATTTTGGATTTGTTGAGCCAAATATGATGTCATCCACATAAATCTGAATTAATATGATATCGGGTTTTTTCCTTTTTAATAAACAAAGTAGTATCGATCTTACCTTTCGTGAAGCCCGACTTGAATAGGAATTTAGATAAAACTTCGTACTAGGCTTGAGGTGCTTGTTTCAGACCGTAAAGTGCTTTTTCAAGACTGTAGACATGATTCGGTTTTTTCTTGATTAACTAAGGCTTCAGGCTGTGAGACGTAGACTTCTTCCTTTAGTATGCCATTAAGAAAGGCTGACTTCACGTCCATCTGGTAGACGGTGAAGTTTTTGTAGGCATATGCAAGAAACATTCTGATCACTTCGATGTGTGCCACTGGAGCGTAAGTCTCGTCGTAGTCAATACCTTCCTCTTGCCGGTATCCCTTAGCGACAAGTCTTGCTTTGTTTCTGATTACGATACCATCTTCATCCTTTTTATTATTGAATAGCCATTTTTTGCAGATTATTTATTTACCTTCCGGTCTTGGCACAAGTCTCCATACTTTTAATGCTTCGAACTGGTTCAACTCCTCTTGCATTGCAGTTACCTAAACCGAGTTAGCTAGAGCTTCAGATATATATGTTGGCTCTATCTTACTCAGAAATGAGTCATGCATACAAATATTTAATGTAGCAGACCTAGTTTGCACCGGTTTTGATGGATCTCCAATGATCTGGCTTATCGGGTGCTCTGTGGTCCACTTATGATCATGAGGGAGTGGATTTGATGTAGTGTCAGGATCGAATTCTCAACAAGAATTATGAATACTCAGAAACAATATCAAAGAAGTTGCGGAATAACACTTTGATATTCAATGTAACAGTAAACAAACAGTAAGTATGATTACCAACTTGTAATCTTGTATTCAATGATCAAATCACAAGATTACACACTCAACCTCAATCTTGAAGAACAAACTCTTTCAAGACGAATTCTACTTCTCTAGAATTAGGATCTATGCCTTGAGGTTGATTCTCTCTAAAAAACAAAAACTTAGAATTAAATCTTAAACAAATGTTATCTCACTATTCTAAACAATACAATATATATACTAAAGATAAAAGATAATTACAATTAATACAATATCTCCAGAATATCTTCCATCATTATCTCTAAGCTTCCATGAATATCTTCAGTTTATCCAGCTGTCATCCTTTCCATACAGATCTCCATCTCATAAGTAGTATTAATCATAAGCAGCATTAATACTCTGAGCAGTAGTAACTCCAGCAGTACTAATCTTGAAGAGCAGCATTAACTTTGTTCCAGCAGCATTAACTACAACTGGCAGTATTAACCTCAGAAGTATTAACCAAGTTCTTCTAGCAGCATTAACTTCAGAAGTATTAACTTCAGAAGTATTAACCATGTTGAACTAGCAGTATTAAGACATTCAGCAGTAGTATCCATCCTTGACATCTTTCAGACCCAACATGTAGATTGATCATGATGCTCATCTAAGTATCCAATTTCAGTCTCTTGTTGTTCAGGGAGTGGTTCAGTTGAAGTATTTGATGCAGAAGCTTCAGTTGGAACAACAACTTCTGGCTGTTGAGTAGACGTTACTGTACAACCAACTGAATAAACAATTTTTGTCTCAACATTTTCAGGTACAACTTCAACTGAAGGAGTAATTGTTTGAACTAGAGTTTCTTTCTGAATTGGGGGAACTAATTAAGTAGATACATCCGAAATGGTTGGATGATTAGTCGTTGAATCTTGTGACCTGTCAACCACAACAGATTTAGGCAGTTTAGATCCAAGAAACTCATCATAAAAGAATTCAAACAATAAGTCTAATTCTGATAAATGAGATGTCGAAGTAGAGGGTTTATCAGAATCAGTAGCATTAACCACAAGTTATAGACAGATCTGTCCAGAAGCTAAAACTACTGTAAGTACGCGTTCTGAACTGCTTTGTTCAGAAGCCAACTCTTCATCAAATGTGACATTAACGCTTTCAATTACTGTCTTGGACTTCTTCAGATACACCCGGTAGGCAGCAGATGTTTGAGAATATCCAATGAAGATGCCTTAATCAGCCTTTGGTCCGAACATATTCAAGCTCTCTCTGTCATTTAGTACAAAGCACCTGCATCCAAAAATATGGAAGTGTTTAAGTCTAGGTGTACGATTATTTATCAAAGCATAAGGTGTTTTACCAAACCGGCAGTGTATTATGAAACGATTCTGAGTATAGCACGTACTCGATACAACTTCAACCCATAGAAACAGTGGTAGATCCGATTGACTAAGCATAGTTCGAGCGGCCTCGACTAGCGTTCGGTTACGTCTTTCTACATCTCCGTTTTGTTTTGGCGTTCTGGCAGCAGAATATTGATGTGTTATCCCGACCGATTCGAGATAATCTTCAACAGTGCTATTCTAGAATTCCGTGCCATTATCTGTACGAAGAAGCTTAACTGGCTTTTGCAGATTAACTTGGGTAGTCTTTAAGAAACTGATGATGACTTCGGGGGTCTCATCCTTTGATCTTAGAAAGTTGACCCAAGTAAATCGCGAATAATCGTCATAATAACTAAGACATATTTCTTCTCGTTAATGCTTTGGTTACCCATAAGACCACAGAGATCCATATGCAACAATTCAAGTGGAGAACTTGTACTAGATTCAGGCTTCGACTTGTGAGTAACTCTCTTCATTTTACCATTCTCCCACGTTGCGCATAGAATTTTTTCTCGTATTTTAGCTCAGGAAGTCCTTTGACTAGTTTCCCGTGACCAGTTTATTGATGTAATGAAAATCCAGGTGAGAAAGCCTTCGGTGCCATAACCAACTTTGTTGCAGCGAGGCTTTTGATAGTAGACAAACCTCATTGTCAATCTGGACTTTTGACAGATTTATCGTGTAGAGGTTATACTTTCTCGTGCGGACCAAGAGTTCCTTACCGTATTCAGTACGTCCAGAACATCTTTTGGCCTTGATATTGACCTCTAAGTCTTTGTCGCAGAATTGTCCAATGCTAAGCAGGTTATGTCCTAATCCTTCCACGTAACTCACCTTTGTAATCGTCATGTTGTCATTTATCACGTCACCGTAGCCCAAAATCGGTGAACACTGGTCGTTGACGAATCTCACATTCTCGCAATGTTTCTCTGTATAACTAGACAATAAATCCTTTTGCCCGGTCATATGCTTGGAGCAACCAGAATCCAAGTACCACATATGACGGGTCTGCATAATTGAAATCAGTGAATAACAACTTTAGGTACCTATTTAAAAGTGGGTCCTATCGGATTAGCACAAGATTTTGGTATCCATTTGTATATGGATCCTCTGAACTTTTGAAAAATATATGAAACATATGGCTTATAAGAATAAACATGATAAGTACCAAACCAATCATCAGAATATCGGTGAGAAACAAAATCATGCTGTCTATAAGTAGATGACTTAGTAGCAGACTGAGATAATTGCAGTAATTACTTTATTGTATATCTCTTGTAAGAAGTTACAAGGTTTTGTTTATTCGAAGCAACAATACCAATTACATCAGAATTACTACCAGTAGATCTATTACAATCCATATCAGAACATGATTCTGAACTCTCATCAATCTTCTGTTTTGGTCGCCATTCAGTTCGACCTTTCGACTTTTTGTTTTCAAATCTGAAACACAAGATTTAGATTTGTTAGGAAAATCAGATTTCTGAAATTGTCTTTCCGACTTTTGCTTCTTACCTTTATGATAGTAATCAGTACTCACAGAAACTGGTTCACCAACCTTAGTCGATGATTCACAAATCTTCATATACACTTGGTAAAGCTTCATTGTTAATAATAAAAGTAGAATGATGTGGAAGTGTAGCATTAAAGTCAAACAAATCAATTTCATCAACACACCCTTGATTAGAATTTAGAAAATCATTTGCAGACGCAAATAAGTCATCAAGATCAACTTCTGAAGTTTGAGGTGCCTTAGAAGATTTTGAACACTCTTTAGATTCTGTTTTGAAAACAGTGTTCTTTAATATAGTAGAAAACATATTTTGTTCTATATCGACCAAGATTCTTTCATTAGATAAAGTATTTTCAAGTTCCATTATTTTGCTTTCTAATACGAGTGGACGAATGTAAATCTTAGCTTTAATTGGTTTTGCCTCCATCTCTGTAGTAGAATAACTAGCAAAATAATCATTTGAAAGAAACTTTGGTTTTTCTGAAAGATAAATATCATTCAACTTTTGATAGCAGAATGGTAGTTGCATTTTCTTTAAATTCTTTCTTTTCTCATCTTCTTTTGCCTCAACTTCAACCAGTGATTTGGTAACAAATTTGGGTTTCAAATGAGGATATTTAGCAGCCGCAAATAGAAAATCAAAATTATATAAAGCTGTCTGTTTTCTGATGGCTTTCTTTAAGTAGTGGGGGTTATCATAACCGAGTTCCCACTTCTCTTTTACATCAACTTCCTCATTTGGTGTGTTTAGGAAAATAGTATGATCTATCTGTCCTCGTGCATACAGTTTGGCTTCCAAACCATTTACCTTTTTCTCTAAGTTCTTGTTTTCAATCTGCAATTTGTAAGCTTTTAGTACACATTCTTGTTTCTCTAAATCAGACTTTGAAAGCTTAGAAACATATTCAGAAATCTTATTTTCAAAACAATATTTTTGCAGTTTAAAAATAGAAGCAAATTTATTTAGAGAATCAAGCAAATCTTTGTTCCCAACAAGTTCCTTGTTGAGTTCAAAAATCATTTCATTTCTTTTTACAACTCTGCTCTTTTCCTTTTTCAATTTAGATTGAAGATCTTGAAGTTCGACCATCATGGCTTCCATTTTGGTTAAGAGATCAGATTTAGACATGTTTAGTACCTCATCAGATATCTCTTCGTCAGATTCATCACTCTTGACCTCTTTTCCCATTAAGCACATGTGTGCTATCTCTTCCTTCTCATCCTTATCGTTAGAATGGTATAGCCATAATTCATCCTCAGCCATTAGAGCCTTTACCGATTCTTTATGTTTTGCAAGCAACATCTTCTGCTTGTAGTGGTCTGAATTACTGACGGTAGGCTTTCGGCAGTCCTTGGCGAAATGACCAATCTTTCCGCAGTTATAACACTTAATCAGTTCTTTTTAGAAAAAAACGTTTCATTTGCATTTTTAGAAAGTATATCTGAAGAAAAGTCAGAGATAGGTTTTCTTTTGAAAGAATCTCTGATAGAAACTTAGAGATAATTGTTCTTTTCAAAGGATTACTGATGAGAAATATCAGTAATGATCTCTGATAAAATGATATCTGATCTCTATGTGTTTCATCTTTGAATGTAGTACTGGATTGTTTTCTATAGCGATAGCACTAGTACTGTTGCAATAGATTGGAATCCTTGATAGCTGAAGGTCATAGTCTAATAGTTGATTTCGCATCCATAAGACTTGAGCACAACAACTTCCAGCGGCTACATATTCAGCTTTGTTAGAGCATAAATTTGTTGGATACAAGATCATGAAGATTGAAGGTCAAAGTACAAGAAGTCAAAGTTGAGAAAGTCAACTTTCATTAAAAGTCAAAGTCTTTTTGTAATAAAAGTCAAAGTCAATGTATTGTTTTGTAATTGTTTTTGTTTCCTTGTTTTTAGTTGCTAGGTATAAATATCTTGTCTTTGTTGTTTAATAGATAGATGGTTTTGAGATCTTGAGTGAGCTGTAGAGAGAAAAAGAGGAGTTTAGAGAGAGAAATTGAGAAAACAGATTGTAATTGTTTGAATTTGGATTTGAAATCAAAACAGGTAGTTTAATAAAAAAAAACAGATTGTAATTGTTTGAATTTGGATTTGAAATCAAAACAGGTAGTTTAATCATTTTTGTTTGTTTGATTGTTTGCAATTAGAATCTTGATTCCATGACAGACAATTGGTATCAGAGCAGATCCAATTGAAATCAAATCAATAAAAGTTGTTGGACACTGTTCTATTGTTTTTCAGATTCAATTCTAAGTTTGAGTCAGTTTTTCGAGTTGTAATTGAGTAGTTAATGATCGAATTGAATGAGTTTGTATAGTTTAATTCGTTTTTTGCACTGTAGTTGATTGGAAATTTGACGAATTTAGTGTTTTTAGAGTTCACGAGTTCAAAGCACTGTTTTATAGATCAATTTGTACTTTAATCAGTGCTAGATTTTGGCTCTAGATGTATAAGTGATCATTCGTTCAAAGTTTCAGGTCAAAATCTGAACTCTAGATAGGTTTTTGATGGATCAGGTCAAGAACACGCAAGTAAACTCAAGAACACGCAAGATCTACAAAACGCGCAAGGTTCATCGGAAGAACGCGCAAACCAAAAGAATTTTGATTCTGACAGAAAACGCGCAAAGGGTTGTATACGAGTTCTAGAAACGCGCAAATCAAAGCCTGCGAGTTTAGCTCTTTAGTCAGCGAGTTTAAAAAATTGGGAATTTTTTCTAAGTTTTGAATCACGCAACCATTGCGAGTTTATCTTGTGAGTTTGTTAAAACGCGCAAGTAGACCATTGCGAGTTCTCCAAACGCGCAAGACTAAGCTTGCGAGTTTCTTCGGAATCGTAATCTGCGAGTTCTTTCTATCTGCGAGTTTGTTAAAATGCGCAATAAGGCATTAGCGAGTTCAGGAAACATGCTCACCTCTATCTGCGAGTTTCAGCGATTCCTTTCGGTCTGCGAGTTTGTCAGAACACGCAACCCTTTACTTGCGAGTTTCATAAACACGCACGCCTAAGCCTGCGAGTTTCTCAGTAAATAGTATTTTGTGAGTTTAGGCGCCTGCGAGTTTCAAGCTTCTTTAGTGATTTGCGAGTTTCAGTACGTAGTCAAATTTTTTTTCTTTATCTTTGTGATTTCATTTGGACTAACGGTCAATTTCAAGTTTCTTATTGCATATTTTTACAAAACAGGATGACTTCAAGAGACTCTCTCTCGATTGGAACTGATGTCAAGCCCCTGGTGTGTTCAAAGGGGAATATGAACAATGGAAAGATAGATTTCTGGATTTTGTTGATAGACAAACAAATGGAGAGAACATTCTAACATCTATCACAGAAGGTCCAATGAAAAGACCTACTGAGGAGATTCCTGCTGAAGGTAATGATTTAGATGGAGCTCCAAAAACAAGGAGAGTGGATAAAAAGTATGCCCAATTCAGTGATGAACAGAAGAAACGGTTTGATGCTTTTAAACAAGCCAGATCTTTAATTTTACAAAGCATGACCAATGAAATATATGTGAAAAAGGACAGCTATAATCAAACTGCCAAATCAATGTGGGATCAGCTACAGAAGATGATGTTGGGTTCTAAAGTTGGAAACCAGATGAAGGTAGCTAACTGCATAAATAGCTACGAAGAGTTTAAAGCAAAGGAGAACGAAAGTTTGAAGGAAACTTATGAGAGGTTTGTGTTGCTTTTGAATGAGCTTTCCAAGAACAAGGTCAAAAAGCAACAGATTGAGAACAATGTGAAGTTTCTAAGCATTTTGCAACCTGAGTGGAAAGAGCACACTCGTCGAATGAAACAAATGAAATACTTCAGTGAAATACCTCTCCATGAAGTTTACGAGACTCTACGACATAATGAAGAGGAGGTTGAGGAGAAAAGAGCTGAGAAAAAGAAATCTGAGAAAGTGCCTGATCCCATAGCACTTGTAGCTGGAGAAAAGGATAAAGAAAAGAAAGAGAAGAAGAAAAAGAAGAGGATAGTGATTTCCGGTTCTGAATCAGAGTCTGAATCTGATGGAGATGATGGAGAGAATCTTAAGCAAGCAATGCTTTTACTGACCCGTGCTTTTCAAAAGAAATTCTATAAGAAACCGGGTTCTAACTCTCAGAGATATTCTTCATCAAGCTCAAAGAACCACGAGCATAAAGAAAGAGTGGAAGGAAGTAGATTTGTTGAGAAGAAGCCGGAAGAAAAGAATAAGTGTGTGAATGACTACACCAGTACTGAAAAGAAAGGTGATGATCTAATCAAATGCTACAACTGTGGCAAGATCGGACATTATGCAAAAGAGTGTCGGAAGCCAAAAGTTCGCAACTCAGAGTACTATAAGAACAAAATGCTCTTGGCCAAGCAATAGGAGGCAGGCAAAGCATTATTGGCAGAAGATGAATACTGGTTGGATCATTCTGATGTGGAGGAAGAATAAGAAGAGACTGCACATTTATGCTTGATGGGAAAAGAAGTGAAAGATGATGATTATGATGATGAGACTGCTGATGAGGTAATGAACTTAACTAAAAATGATTTAATGACCAAAATGGAAGCCATGATGGTTGAACTTCAAGACCATCAAATGAAACTGAAAAAAGGAAAAAGACAGAGTTGCTAGGAGAAATCAACAAATCTTTGAACTTAATAAATCAGTTATTGGGAACAAAGATTTAATTGATTCTCTACGCAAATCTTCTCTTGATTTCATAAATGAAAAGGATTGTTTTGAAAGTAAGATTTCTGATATTGAAAAACAATTGTCTAAGTCTGATTCTGAAAAACAAGAATGTGTTCTAAAAGCGTTTAAACTGCAGGTTGAGAACAAGACTTTAGAGCAAAAGGTAAATGGTCTGGAAGCAAAATTATATGTTCGAGGCCAAACAAATCAAACGATTTTCTTGAATACACCTAATGAAGAAGTTGATTTTAAAGAAAAATGGGGACTAGGTTATGATAATCCTCATTACCTAAAAAAAACTATCAGAAAATAGCCAGCGTTATATAATGCAAATTATATGTATGCTGCTGATAAATATCCTCATTTGAAATCCAAATTTATCACCAAAGCATCAAAAGAAGTTGAGGACAAAGAAGATGAGAAAAGAATGAATTTGAAGAAAATGCAACTACCATTCTGTTATGAAAGACTGAATGATAGTTATCTTTCTAAAACATCAAAATTTCTTTCAAATGATTATTTTGCTAGTTATTCTTCTACTGAGATGGAGGCAAAACCTATTCAAGCTAAACTTTATGTACCTCCATTCATTTTAGAAAGCAAAATAATTGAATTCGAAAATATTTTATCTGATGAAAGAATTTTGGGTGATCTAACTCTAGATGTATTTTCTACATTGTTGAAGAACACAGATTTTCATTTTAAATCTAAAGTGTGTTCTCCATCTTCTAAAGTACTTCAAACTTCTGAGACTGATTTTGATGATTTATTTGAGTCTGCAAATGATTTCCTAAATTCTGATGAAGGGTGTATAGAGGAAATTGATATGTTTGACTTTAATGCTCCACTTCCAAGTCATTCTACTTTTGTGATAAATGGACAAGCTTTACCCAGTGTTCATGAAAAAGGTGAATCATCAACTAAGGTTGGTGAATCATTTTATGTGAATGTTGATTACTATGCAAAGGGTAAGAAACATAAGAAACAACGCTCACAGAAACAGAATAACACTCGTAAACACAAGAAAAATCAATTTCAGAAATCTGATTTTCCTAATAAATCTAAATTATGTGTTTCAGATATAAGAAAGAAAAGGTCAGAAGAGAGATCTGAATGGCGACCTAAAAGGAAGGATGATGAAAAGCCAGAATCAATTACTGATAGTTCTTGTCATAGATCAACTAATAGTGTGTGTGATGTAGTTGGTTCTATTGCTTCTCATAATAAAAACCTTGTAACTTCTTACAAGAGATATTCTATAAAGCAGTTGTTTCGATTATCTCCTACTACTACTAAATCTTATTATTATCAGTGGAATGATTTTTCTTATCATCATAATTCTAATGATTGGTTTGGATCTTATCATGTTTATTCTTCTAAACCAAATGTTTTCAAAAGTTTTCAAAAGAAAAGAAGATCCATATTCAAATGGATGCCAAAATCTTGTACTAATCTGTTAGGACCCGTTTTTAAATGGGTACCTAAAACTGTTGTTTCCTGATTTCTCTTGCAGACCCGACATATGTGGTACTTGGATAGCGGTTGTTCCAAGCATATGACCGGGCAGAAAGCTTTATTGTCTAATTATACAGAGAAATTCAGTGGCAATGTATGATTTGGTAACGATCAGCTTTCACCATAACGATTAAAAAGTGAGCTATGTCGAAGGCTTAGGGCACAACCTGTTTAGTATCGGTCCATTCTGCGACAAAGGGTTAGAGGTCAACTTCAAATCTAAGAGTTGCTCGGTCCGTACTGAAGACGGCAAAGAACTCTTAGTCAAAAATAGAAAGACAAACCTCTACACCATTAATCTTTCAAAGGTACAGAATGAAAATCAGGTTTTCTTACTGACAAAACCTTCAATGCAGCAAAGTTGGCTTTGGCACCGAAGGTTGTCACACCTGAATTTTCGTTATATTAACAAGATGGTATGTGGAAAGTTAGTGAATGGACTTTCTAAGCTCAAGTATGTGAAAGAACACTTGTGTGCAGCGTGTGAAAAAGGGAAGATGAAGAGAGCTCCACATAAACCGAAGCCTGAACCTAGTACCAGTTCTCCATTAGAGTTGTTGCATATGGATCTTTGTGGTCCGATGCGAACGCAAAGCTTAGGCAGAAAGAAATATGTTCTAGTTATCGTGGACGACTATTCGCGATACACATGGGTCAAATTTCTACGTTCAAAAGATGAGACGCCCGAAGTACTCATTACATTTCTAAAGACGACCCAGGTGAATTTGCATAAACCAGTCAAGATTCTCAGAACTGATAATGGCACGGAGTTCAAAAACAGAACTGTTGAAGAGTATCTCAAATCGGTCGGGATATCACATCAATACTCTACTACTCGTACCCCCGAACAGAATGGAGTAGTCGAAAGAAGAAATCGAACGCTAGTCGAGGCCGCTCGCACTATGCTTAACCAATCAGACTTACCTCTGTTTCTGTGGGCAGAAGCTATTTCGACTGCGTGCTACACTCAAAATCGTTCCATGATACACTGCAGATTTCAAAAGACTTTGTATGCTTTGATCAACAACCGAACTCCAACCATCAAATATTTTCATATATTTGGGTGTAAGTGTTTTGTGCTCAACGACAGAGAGAGTCTGAACAAGTTCAGTGCTAAGGCAGACGAGGGCATCTTCATTAGATATTCTTCTACATCTGCTGCATATCGAGTTTATTTGAAGAAGTCGAAGACTGTTATCGAAAGCATAAACGTCACATACGATGAGGAAATGGCTTCTGAACAAGTCAGTTCAGAACCCGTGATAACCGGAGTGTTAGCTTCTGGACAACTCAGTTCAGAACATGTATCTGAAAAAAACAAATCAGATGAAGCATCAACGTCTACTAATCATTTATCTGATTTAGATCTTTTATTTGAACTATTTTATGATGAATATCTTGGATCTAATATGCATATACATGTTGTGGTTGACAGGATGGAAGATTCAACGACTACTCATCCAACCACTTCAGTTGTTTCTACTGAATCAAATTCCCCGATTCAACAAGATATTCCAATTCAAATGCCTACTCCAATAGTTGAAGTTGTATCTACTAATGATGAGCCAAAAGTTGTTGAGTCTGTAGAATGTGCTGTAAGGACAGATCAACAGACTGAACAAGTTGTACCTACTGAAGCTTCTGCACCAAATACTTCAACTAAATCCATCCCTCGTGATGTTCAAATTGAAGAACTGAAAGTGTATTTTTAGATGATAACCATGATCAATCTTCATCTACTCCACTCCCTCATGAACATCGCTGGACCAAAGAGCACCCTCTTCACCAAGTAATTGGAGATCTCAACAAGCCGGTGCAAATTAGGTCAGAAACTTTGAATCAATGTATGCATGACTCATTCCTCAGCAAAATAGAGCCTACTCGAGTATCAGAAGCTCTTACTGATTCGGATTGGGTGTCTTCTATTCAAGAAGAGTTAAACCAGTTCGAAGCCCTGAAAGTCTGGAGACTAGTGCCAAAACGAGAAGGAAAAACCGTTATTGGCACTAAATGGGTGTTCAAGAATAAAAAGGACGAAGATGGTATTGTTATAAAGAACAAAGCAAGACTTCTTTCCAAGGGATATAGGCAAGAGGAAGGCATCGACTACGACGAGACGTATGCTCCAGTAGCGCGTATAGAGGCAATCGGCATGTTTCTAGCCTACTCAGCTCACAAGAACTTTACTGTCTATCAAATGGACGTGAAGACTGCCTTTCTGAATGGCATCCTTAAGAAGGAAGTCTACGTCTCTCAGCCAGAAGGGTTTGTTAATCCAGATAAGCCAAATCATATCTACATCTTGGATAAAGCCTTGTATGGTCTGAAACAAGCCCCTCGCGCCTGGTATGATGTTCTATCTCAATTCTTGGTCAAGTCAGGTTTTTCAAAAGGTAAAGTTGATACCACTTTGTTTATTAAAAAGAAAAAAGCCGATATCATTCTTATTCAGATATATGTAGATGATATTATATTTGCTTCTACAAATCCTAAATACTGTAAGAACTTTTTAAATCTCATGGTGTCACGTTTTCAGATGAGTATCATGGGAGAGCTGAATTTCTTTCTCGGTTTACAAGTCAAACAGTTTTCAATGGGGATTTTCATTAATCAATCTAAGTACATTTTTGATATTTTTCGGAAATTAAAAATGGAAAATTGCAAATCAATTGGAACCCCAATGGCACCAAGTACTAATATTTACACTGATCCTTCAGGAAAAGCTATTGATGTTAGGACTTATAGAGGTATGATAGGGTCTTTAATGTATCTTACTTCAAGTAGACCAGATATAATGTTTTCAACATGCTTGTGTGCAAGATATCAGGCTGAACCTAAAGAATCCCATTTGGCTGCTGTCAAATGGATATTTAGAAATCTGAAGGGGAATGCAGATCTTGGTCTGTGGTATCCTAAGGATACAGGGTTTGAACTAACTGCTTATTCAGACGCAGATCATGCAGGGTGCATGCTGGACAGGAAGAGCACTTCAGGTCATATTCAATTCCTTGGAGACAAGCTCGTTAGCTGGGTATCAAAGAAACAACTTTGTGTTTCCACTTCGACTACTGAAGCAGAGTATGTAGTTGCTGCTAGTTGCTGCTCTCAAGTTTTGTGGATGAGGACACAGCTGGGAGACTATGGATTCAAGTTTGACAAAATACCGATCTATTGTGACTCAAAGAGCGCTATCTCAATATCAGCTAATCCTGTGCAACATACTAAAACAAAGCATATTGATGTCAGGTATAATTTTATAAAAGATAATGTACAAAAAGGTACAATAAACTTTACTTTGTAAAAACTAATTATCAACTTGCAGATTTGTTTACCAAAGCTTTAGATGAAAAGAGATTTAATTTCCTTGTGTCTAAGCTTGGTATGCTAAATCTAATCAGTAATTACCTATTAAAGTTTCTTTTATTGTAATTTTTCATCATTTCTTTATTATTATTTCTGAAAGGATATCGGCACGTTAACGTGTTGTTCATGATCCCAGGGGGAGTGAGACAAGACATTAAGATGATCAATATTATTTTGAGGGGGAGTTTATAGACTTCTTTCATTTACTTAATTGTTAAATTTTTTTGTTATGCATGATTTTAGGGGGAGTTTATGCGTACAACAAAAGGAGTAAGGATATGATTTATGATTATTTCTGATCAGAACTCGTACATTCAATGTTTTACTGCTTTATGTCTTTTATTTTTTAATAAATTTGTGAATAAAGTTGTTTTGACATGACTTTGAGACTTGTGCAGAATGAGAGAAGCTATCAAGATCATATTTTTTTTACTTCAGCTGACTTCATGAGATTTAAGACAAAGCGAAAAAGGTTAATTTCTTATCTTAATCTCATATATGGTTGAAAGAAGGACAACTTTCAATCATTGAAAACATATTCTTAAATGTTCAAACCACTTCCCGATTCTTAAACAGATTTCATGAATTGGAAGTGTGATGTTTAAATGTTTTTCAAGATTTATTTGTCCTTACATGATTACAAACCGTGTTTTCAAAGATAAATACTTGTGTATTATCTTTTCTATATACTTTCAAGTATCCATACACACTGGTTTGAATTTTTATTCAATATGTTCTTACCATGTCTCAAATTTGAAACATATTTTTCGATGGTAAGACACCCCGCTTGTACTTTAAAAAATTTTGGAGCGTAATTTCATTTCGAAACGTTTATTTCAAGACTTGTCAATATCCTGGTTCGTATAGACACATATCTATTATTCTTGACCATAAGCCTTGATTGCTATATCATTTCTTATCTGATCATTTCCATACAATGTCAGATTTTCAAAAAAGTTTCTTGCATTCTTATATATTCATTCAATATACTTGTTTGAAAATACTTCCAAGTTTAAAAATGCTCATATCTTCATGATTATCTTTCTGAGCATATATATATTTGACTTGTATTTGAGCTTTTACTGTTCAAGTTAAACTATATTGAGCAACATATGCTTTAAATAGGAATATACGGGTTTCTTTGTGCTAGGACTTAAATGAACTTCTATGGATTCACAATTACCAGTGTCTCCTACCCAAGAAGTTAATCCATAGTGATTGAGTGTGAGGAGTCGAAAAGAATTGAGTGTGGGTTGTGCGTTTAGGTAAAATGGAAAAGAGAGTTTGGTTAGATGTTAGCTCATTGATTAAAAAGAAAGAGGGTGAGAGAACAGAGTAAAAGAATATCAAACTCTGCACCAACTATTTTCTGAGTCAGGCAGCTACATTACTAATGTTTCACAATTCTTCGTGAACATTATTGAAATAGGCAAATAGCCCATGCCAACTCTTGTTATTAACCCCACCAGCCACTCATTTTCTTCTTAAAAAGAAAATGTTTCATATTTTCTGGGGACGCAGCATATAATCTATATGGTTTTCATTTGGAAAATCTGGATATTGAAAAAGAAGGAAGTCTGTTCCACATTCGCACTTCAATCATGCACATTGAGTCTGTGTTTATCTATTGTTGTCTCAGTGGTTTACATAATTTTGAGCCTTTATAAGCAATCATCATATGCTTAATTCTTTCAACACTTGCACGAACACACAAGGAATTTGTTTTCTTGTTATAACATTCATAGAAATTTCCTTTGTGGTGTTTCGATGATTGGATGTAATAAAAGTCAAAGTCAAAGTCAATGTATTGTTTTGTAATTGTTTTTGTTTCCTTGTTTTTAGTTGCTAGGTATAAATAGTTTGTCTTTGTTGTTTAATAGATAGATGGTTTTGAGATCTTGAGGGAGTTGTAGAGAGAAAAAGAGGAGTTTAGAGAGAGAAAGTGAGAAAACCTATTGTAATTGTTTGAATTTGGATTTGAAATCAAAACAGGTAGTTTAATCATTCTTGTTTGTTTGATTGTTTGCAATTAGAATCTTGATTCCAGGACACACAAGCTTCAGTTGTGGAAGGGGACACTGAATTTTGCTTTTAATTGTCCAATTTACCAGCTTTCCTACTAGAAGTGACATCCACCAGTGGTGCTCTTTCTATCGAGTTTACAACATGCAAAATAACTATCTGAATATCCAGTTAGATCAAACCCGAAATATTTCGGATACCAAAGACCGAGATTAGGAGTTCCTTTCAGATATATGAAGATTCGCTTTACAGCGATCAGATGGGATTCCTTAGGTTCAGATTGATAGCGTGCACACAGACATGTAGAGTACATGATGTCAGGTCGGCTCACTGTTAGATACAACAGGGAGCCTATCATTCCTCTATAGGTAGTGACATTAACAGGTTTTCAGTTGGATCCTTGCTTAATGTCAGAGGAGGTGTCATAAGAGTTTTCATCGCTGAGGTTTGAGTAAGATCAAACTTCTTCAACATATCTTTAACATACTTACTTTGGTTGATAAAAGTACCTTTTTCAGTTTGCTTAATCTAAAGTCCAAGAAAGTAAGTTAGTTCGCCCATCATACTCATTTTATATTATTTCTTTATTCTTTCATCGAAACGAGTACACATTGATGGGTTAGTAGAACCAAATATTATGTCATCGACATATATTTGCACATGAATAATGTGACCATTTATCTTTCTAAAAAACAAGGTATTATCAATTTTACCGCGTTCAAAACTTTTCAAAGATAAGAAAAGATGAGAGAGTGTCATACCAAGCACAAGGGGCTTGTTTTAGACGATAGAGAGCCTTATCCGATTTATATACATAATTTGGTTGCTTAGGGTAGAAGAACCCTTGGGGTTCTTCAACATAGACTTCCTCATTCAGCTTTCCATTTAGGAATGCTTATTTTACATCCATTTGATATACTTTGAAGTCTTTGTAAACTGCATAAGCTAAGAAGAGTTGAATTGCTTCGAGCCTAGCCACGGGGGAAGAGGTTTCTTAATAGTCTATGCCTTCCTCTTGCTTGTATCCATGAGCAACAAGTCTATCCTTGTTGTGGGTTACCGTCCCATGTTCATCTAATTTGTTTTTAAACACCCATTTGGTGACTATTACAGTTTTACCAGATGGTCTGGGAACAAGATTCCAAAATTTGTTTCGAGCAAACTCAGTCAGCTCTTCTTGCATAACACTGAACCAGTTTGGATCTTTAAGGGCATCATCAGTCTTCCTTGGCTCTATTAAAGAAATAAAGTTGACAAAGAGACATATATTACCTGAACTTCGTCGAGTCTGAATACCTGTATCGGGATCACCAAGGATTTGATCTATGGGGTGATCTTTGGTCCATCGCTGAGCATGAGCATGATCATGATCGCTCACTTCAGGAGTTGGATCAACAATAGGAATGTTCACTGATGAAGAAGCTTGAGGTTCATCAACTATCATCTGTTGAGTTTCAGCCAAACCATTGTTTTCTGAGAGGTTTTCAGATGAGGGAAGATCTGATGAAGGAAGTATGTTTAGAGGTTCAGCTAAAACCCATGAGGTTGATTCAGCATTGGGTGGTATGATGTTTAGATCATCATCAACAGTTGAATGATTTATGTGCTGATGGTTTGAGAAGAAATGTTTTGTTTCTCTATAATGAGAGAACATCCAAGCATTTAGTTCTTCATTGTCAGGGATAGGTTTTGAATTCTCTAAACAGGATTCGTCAAAGGTGACATGAATTGTTTCTTTTATAGTTTGTCTTCTCTTGTTGAAAACTCCGTAGGCTTTAGAGATAGAAGAATATCCAAGAAATATTTTGTCATCAACTTTTGGATCGAACTTTCCAAGAGAATCTTTGTTGTTTAGAATGAAGCACTGACAACCAAAGATCTGAAAAAACTGATAGAGGGTTTTCTTCCATTGAATAGTTCATAAGTTGTCTTTCCAAATCGCTTTATTATTAGAGATCTGTTTTGAGTAAAGCAAGCAGTGTTGACGGCTTTAGCCCAAAATTGAGTAGGGAGATGAGAATCGTTGAGCATTGATCTGGCAGCTTCAATGATTGTTCTGTTTTTCTTCTTTCAGCAACTCCGTTCTGCTGAGGCGTTCTTACAGAGGAGAAGTTGTGAGAAATTCCTTACTCTCAAAGAAATTGTTCGGGGAACTATTTTTAAATTCAGTTCCATGATCCCTTCTTATTGAGCGAATAGTAAGATTATTAAACACTTCCATCTTTTTAACGAAAGATATTAGTTCTTCTTGAGTATCACTTTTGCAACGAAGAAAGATAACCCGGGTGTAGCGAGAGTATTCATCTACAATTAAAAGTGTATATTTCTTTCCAACTAGGGATTGGATAATGACAGGGACAAACAAATCCATATGCAAGTGTTGAAGAGGACTTGTCACTAGGGAAACTTGTTTAGATTTGAAGCTTGCTTTAGTCTGTTTTCCTTTTTCACATGATGAACATATAGATTCCTTAGCATATGAGTGATGAGGAAGACCAGAGACCAGTTCCTTAGAAGAGAGAGAATTCAGGGTTTTGAAATTTAGATGAGAAAGCCTTTTATGCCATAGCCAGTTGACATCAGAGGAGGCTTTAGAAAGAAAACACACATTTTCAGTGGTAGTAGAGTCCATGTCTATTACATAAACAATTTCCATACGGTAACCAATGAGAACAATTTTTCCATTTTCATTTACCACTGAACATGCTTTCTTAGTGAAGCGAACTTCGTAGTCTTTGTCACATAGCTGACTAATTCTTAGAAGATTGTCCTTTAGTCCATCTACGGAAGCGACTCTTCTGAAGGTAGTTGTCCCATTGCTAAGGACACCAAACCCTCGGGTATATCCTTTTCCATTTCCTCCAAAGGTCACTGAGGGACCTTTCTCTTCCTTGTATTCAGTAAGCAGGTCTTTTTGTCCAGTCATGTGTCGAGAGCATCCGCTATCTAGATACTAGATACCCTTTGATTCCTGTAAACATAAGGAAGATTAAGTTTTGATTGGTATCTACTTTTCAATGGGTCCAGTAGGGTTAGTAGAGATGGAAGGTTCAACAATCTTCATGGCAATTCAAGATTCAGCTTTAGTGGTAACCTTCACTTTGGTTAATTTCTTAACCTTAGTAGTATTTTTCACCTTGGTAGTTTTCTCAGCTTTGGTGACCTTCTCAGCCTTGGAGGCATTCATCTTCACTTTAGCTATTTTATCAGCTTTTGTGGTAGAAGGACATTTACTAGCAATATGGTCAGCGAATCCACAATGATAGCATTTTCTATATTTAAAGGTGGTTTTAGGACGATGAGTAGTAAGATTAGAAAATTTGAGATGAGCAGGGCCAGCTCCAAGAATGTCTTTAGCATAAGATCTGGGAGGAACCTTCAGTTCTTCAGATTTGTTAGGATAAAGATCAATCTTCAGCTTTAGAGGACAAATATCAAAGATTTCTGTTACAGAGCTAGAAGATCGATTCCCTGATGGTTTAGAAGGAACTTTCAGTTTTGCTTTCTTGGTAACCTTCTGAGGATGGGAAATAGATTTCGTTAGGGATAGGTTTAGAAGAAGAAGAGCACTGAGCATCAGAGGTGTCAGGGATAGAAGAGACAAACATTCCAAACTTAAGCATGGAACTGTCTTCTTTAGGTTCGTCCTTTTGTTACCAAAAACCAAGAACGGTTTTATCACTGGAAGGGATTTGAGCACTTATAATCTCAGTGATCTTTGTTGAGGATTTGCACCATCCTTCAACAGTTGCCTTTTCTGCTTTTAAAGCATGGATGGCTTGTTCGCATTCAATGTTGATAATTTCGTTGACAATGACTTGATCTTTCAAACATTCCTCTAAAAGAGTCAGTTCTCTGATATTTTCATGACATTTTTCTAGTTGTTCTGTTAAATCAATATTTTTGTTTTTAGCTAGAGTTTTTCCATTCAGTGCATTGTACAGATCAATTATCAGTACATCAATAGCGCGACTTCTCTCAGCTTCAGAAAGAGAGGGATTGGTAGATATAGATACCTGAGAGGAGATATAGCTCATGCATGATTCTGTTGATTCTTTCACTTCTTCTTTAATCTCAACAATAAGACAGAGATTAGCATCTTCATCTTCATCAAAACTATATTCTTTTGATTCATCCCAGTCATGCTCTTCAGCGATAAGACCATTACCTTTTCCCTTAAAGTTTTTCAACTTTTGATATTTCTCTTCCAACTTTAGGTATTTGCTATCGCTGGCTTTTCTGGAGGTAGAAGGTTTGAAGACTTTCTTTGACCTGCACTCACTTGCAAAATGTCCAATCTTTTCACAGTTATAGCAAGTAGCAGTAGCCTTATCAACAGGGGTTGATTTTGGCTTGTTAGTTAGGGAGAGAGGCTTATTTCTTCTAAAATTGCTCTTTCTTGCAAACCTTTTAAAAGAGTTTGTCAAGAGTGCTAAGGATTCATCAAACTCTGAAAGATCAATGTCTGATAGTTCCTCAGATTCATAATCTAACTCAGTGTTAGTGAGAGTAGATCGCTGAGATGGAATGATCTCTGAATGGACTAAAGCAACAGAAGTTCTTTTAGAGTCTTTAGAATCTTTAACAAGATTCTTCTTCAGGAGATTTGATTGCTCATAGTTGAGCAATATT
The DNA here is from genome assembly GCA_954870635.1 of Arctium minus. Taxonomy (NCBI): domain Eukaryota; kingdom Viridiplantae; phylum Streptophyta; class Magnoliopsida; order Asterales; family Asteraceae; genus Arctium; species Arctium minus. The sequence goes on along the minus strand of OX941080.1, from coordinate 110,797,062 downwards.
CCATATAAGGTGCTAAGAGAGAGAGAACTAAATCTTTTGTCAGGTTAAGACACATTGAATAACTGTCCCAACTTTCAGGAAGGCATTCTAAGAATTTTGTTAAGACCTTAGAATTAGAATAGGTCCTACCAGTAGTTCTTAGATCAATGATTAAACAATTAAATCTCTGGTGAACATCAGATAGGGATTCATTCTTACCAGCGATAAAACTTTCATACTGTCTTACCAAGATGCATGATGGAATGGAAGGCTTCATCAGGCAGAGCCATAGAGATAATGGTCTTTGCCTTTGCATGTAAACCAACCTTCTTTTTGTCTTCATCACTCCATTTTTTTATTTCCTTAATAACATAACATTCAGGGTCAGCAGGAGTGATGGCAGTAGCTGGAATGTCAACTATGATTATAAATGGTTCATATGGGCCATTTTCTACATATTCAGGTATAGTGGGATCTACACCTTCAAGAAATAGTATCATTCGATTTCTCCAGAGAGCAAAGTTATGTCTGCTAAATCGAAGAGGTTTTGAAAGTGAACCATTATCATAGTAGTTTGTGTTTGTGTTAAGTTCCATATTTAGAATAGCAAGGAAGAGAATAAAGCAAGATATTGTTTATGAGATTAAACAGTTTGCTCTGATACCACTTGTTGGTCCCAAAGGTGCTTAACAATTTTGTAGAAGGGGGCGGGTTTGAATACAAACACAGAATTTTAAAGTTTAATAAATTGTTTATTGATAAATCAAGACACAATTTACAAGTTTATTGCGGAATAAGATTAAGTAAAGGCTAGTCTAAACAAACTTAAGAAACACTAAGAAGGTTGCACTAGAAATAGAGAATAGGGGATTCGGAGAATATATAAAACAAAGGTTTCTATATATTTAAAAAGATGAAGACAACTCTCAGATGGAGTGTTGATCATTCTATTTATACCCTATACATTAAATGCATGGCAGAGTACTTTACACGTTCCCTTCATTGATTGGCTGCAAGAGTCTGACTTTAGGAGACATGTTGTTGGTCATATGATGAACAGTGTAGTTGACAGAGTTGTTGTACGAATTGCTGCAGAGGTTTGTTCATTCTGACAAATCGTACTAGGTGTGCAAGGGCAAGACAAAAGAGACTTGAGGCATAAGCTAAGTGACCATCGATTCGCTGAATATCTCTTCCTTCAGAGATACAAAGAAGTTCAGCTATCGCTGAAGCTTTTCCTCAGGTTTCTTCGTGTGTGTAGATTCGTCTTGGCTTCACTGATATCCGCATCATGTCATAAGTAAACTTGTCTTTGTTCAGCTGCTTCCTCTTCGATTCAGCGGTGAACATCTTTTGTCGCGAAACTTGTCTTTAGGGATTACGTCTAACGGTTTACATTAGAAAACATCAACGATACTGAACATACTCAGTATTTAACTGGTGATAGTGAAACACTTATACATATGAATGTTTACAAGAGAGATCATCAGTGATAACTTAACAGACTTAGTATGATCGCTGATGTTGAAACACTAATACATAATATTACACGTAATTTTCTGTAAGTATAGAAAAAGGTCGTTATCAAATCACTGAGAGAGTATGGATCAACATATATGTTATCTCTTTAAACACACCTACATTCTTCTGCTTAACTTTCTTATTTTCTTTCTCAAATCTGTCTCTTTCCATGATAATCACTTTCTTAAAATCTGACACACTTTTTGAGAAAGTTTGGCACATTTGAGTTCAACAACCTTCTTCTCTTCAAATGATTTTCTTGAAAAATCAGAAAACTTTTGAGAAAAAGTTTTTCTTTCTTTTTCAAATTCTTCTCTTTCTTTAGCAATCTACTTTTCCATAACTGATATCTTCTTCTGTAGCTTTGTATTTGCAGATTCTAAACCTTTAACCATCTCATCATTTTTCATGGATGAATCTTCTTGCTTGGGTTTGACAGTCTTAGCTTCCAAATCCAAAATCTTCTTCTTTAACTCAACATTCTGCCTTTCCAAAACTTTTCTATTCTCTTCAACCTTCTTTAATTCTTCTTGCACTGAGTTGTTCTTTACTTGGGAAGCTTCTTCTTTCACTACATTGATTTCTACTTCAAAACTAGATACTTTCTCTTTCAACTTGTCTCTTTCAGCTCTAAGATATGGGCTTTCAGATTTGTTTTTCAGATCTTTTATTTCCAATTCAAGAGCAGAGACTTTGATTTGCAACTCAGCTTTCTCAACTTTAATCTTTGAGTTTTCTCTTGAGCAGTCATTAGCCATCTTGGTATAAATTGACAATTATCCAGCAAGTTGCTTCAGTTTTGATTTAGCTTCAGTAATGTTCATCTATCCAAACTCAAAAATGTAAGCTAGATACATGATTATAATCTGAAATGAAGTAGCTTGAGATGATCGTTAGTCAGAAAATCAGAAATCTTGGCTTGAAACCAAACTTGAAATTTTTTCAGGAAAAAAATTCCAAAAAAAATTCTAAGCATAGAATTCTCACGACACTGAGTGAATTATACACTTTTCGCACCAAACAGAATGAACTTTTCACACACATAATACAATTTGCAGACTGAAGGTGAGGAATGAGAACTTTTCGCAGGCCTAAGGATGAGAAATCCTTGCTTTTCGCATGAAGGAGGATGCGAATTCCTCTCTTTTCGTACGTTGAAGATGCGAATTCCTCACTTGTAAAATTCAAAAACTTCAACTTTTCGTAGAAGAATTTTGTGCGAAATCTGGACTTGGACAATATTCAAGAATTCACTTTTCGCAATATTATACGAAATCTGTAACACCCTTGAATTTGGAAAGATCAACTAATTTAGAATTTTCATCATTACATCATATGAAGGATAAAATCCTTTTCTACAAATCAATACTTGGAATACCTTAAATATAATTCCAGATTAACCTTTACAAATAACCTCTCAAATCTTATATAAAGACTACATAAAGGTCGGGTGCTACTAAACCCAAATACGTGTTGCTACTCCCAAGATAATTACGGATGACTTCACCAAGCTACTCACCCCTCGTGAATTAAAATAGTATTCATCTCTTCACAGGGTCGCTAGTACTCTTCCCCAACCGGGACCTGATGCATATGCAGACAAATAAAAAGGGTTAGGCTAACGCCTGGTGAGTTCAAGAGTTTCCAACATGATTAAATATATTGTTAAAAGAAAAAAATGCAATTTAAATCGTGATCTTTCAAAATGCTTTACTTTAAATATGAAACGACCCGTTTTCCAATAACATGCATCTTTAAAGACGAACGCCCCAATACAAAACATTCTTTATAAAGTGATGCAACCCAAAACTCATTCAAAACGTGAATAGAAGACGGACTTCCAATTATAAAATGGCGGATAAAACTTTATATCCCAAAACACCCAAAATACGGGTAGGGCATAAGACTCAACTCATAAGTCATGAAAAGCAATCCATATAAATATAATATGACACCGGAAACATGAAACTAAAGTTAAATACTCACGCAACCATAAAGTGGAATGAAATACAAATGTTAAAGTATGGACAACCGAATACCCAAAATATTGTTGGCCGACAACGGGGGAGATCCGTATCCGTTGAGAGTAGAGGAACACAAAATTATGTCACTCATACAACGTTAATCGTATGACACTTCACGACATAAAAGCCCAAGTATCCCTACGAGTCCATTCAAGCTACACCAAAAGAGACAACTGACCTTAGTGAATATTACCATGAATACCACCAAAGGCCCGACACAGTCGGGGGTTACAACCAAGGCATTGCCCCGACATGGCGGAGGCCCCAAACGCCCATCGACACGATAGCACAATCGGACTCAGCTTTTCTAGTGTACACTTGAAAGGTTAAGGTCATAAAACGTGGGCCCCGGAGTCCAATCCCGTAATACCCAATTGAACATCAAATAAAGATTGACCTACGTGCCTACGGATCCAATGCAACACAGTCTAAAATTACATGACTACACAGGAAAGACAAACACACTCGAGAATGTAATTATCATTATTATACCACAAGATGCATTTAGATACAAATCATAAATGGGGCTCTATATTGAGCCATTAAAACTGAACAAATGTCCTCAAGACTATTTTAAGTCAAAATCGAGCTATAACACTCAAAATCCATTTGACCAACAAATAACGGTCCCTAAATAGAAAACACATTTAACGAAGTTTATATAGACACATACCTCAAAGATGTGGTTGACCTAAAGCCCATCATGGATTGGGACAAAAGATTTTCTAATTGGTTTATGAGATCAAATACACGAAAATGCATAAACCATAAAATAGACTTCATTTGTACAAAATCACCCAATGCATAAATTATGCTATTTATTTATCAAAATACCCAAGTCATAAATATGAGCATTTCATGAGATTAACACAACCCAAGTTTACCAAATATGAAAACTTATCAAATACTCAACTCATTGACTTTTACCATGTAAACCACATTTTTACTTCAAAATACACATTTTTGGCATGTACATAGTTTTCACAAAGCAAATTGAACTCACCTTGCTAGATTTAGGCTAAATGTAGATTTTTCCCCAACTTGAGCTCCTTTGGAGAAACTTGAATCATCAAGCCAAAACTTTCAAAAACCTAGATTCACAAGTTTCCAACCATGAATAACCCATATCCAAGTGTTTAGAATCATTCCCCAAACATCTTATATCAAAATCTCCATTTTGGCCAAAAACCCTAATATGACCTAACTTTTCTGAAAATCTTCTAAACCGAAATTGGAGTAATAAAACACTAGGAAATCATCAATGAAGCATTTTCAACCCTTAAATAATTTTAGAAGTTGAGGGGATGAACTTACCACATTGTTTTTGGTGAAAACCTAGAAAACCCTAAAATGGAGCATGAGGTTAAAGATAAAGATAGAGATGGTGAACTCTTGATCATAACTTCCAATTCTACCACTTGATGAGGTTTTGCCTCCATAATGCCAATGATTTGAGCCAAGAATGACCCAAAATCACCATATATGTTTTAGGTTAGCTCTAGAGAATGTTTGGGAAGAAGTGGGAATGAGAAATGATGAAGAGCTGAAAAATCGGATTTATCAGCACCATGTACCCTTTGTGCGACATTGACAAGCTACAATGCCCTGGTCAATGTCGTTGGTCATAGTCGCACTCAGCACCCCTCCTTCTGTTTCTTCCTGCTACATTGCCAGGTGCGATTATGACACTGTCATAGTCGTCGGGAATTGTAGCCATGCCGTACCAAGCTCCGAAACTCGAATTTTTCAACACCAAGACCCTCGTCACTCTCAGCGAATTTAAGTAATGTTTTCCCAACATAAATCCCACCATTTACAAGTTACAAAAACGTCCGGATGATCTTTACTTACCGAAAATTACGGGTGTTACAAAATCCACACTTAGAAATTTTCAAATAAATTTCATCATGCAAAATTCCAAGCTTTTCACATACAACTTGAACGGAATAGTATCTTTTCGCTTAGGTTGAGATGCAAATTGCTTACTTTTCGCACGCTTAACCTTGCGAAAAGTAGCCTTGAACAAATCAAATTCAAACTTTTCTCACGATGCTATGTGCGAATTCTTGACTTTTCGCATCAGGCTTTATACGAATTATGTACATTGAAATTTCACTAACACCAATTCAAAGAGCCATGCGAGTTCTTCAATAGTCTATGTGAAATGTTCAGATCTTGCGAATTATTCAAGTTTCGACCCGAAAATCACAGAAATGATCAGAATTCAATTATATACATCTTCAATTGCAACCAAACTTTGAGGAATCGATCTAAATGATATTTCGAACAAAACCACAACAACAATTTGATCAATACTCAACTGAATCCATGATCTTGATTCAAACTCAGTGCGTGAAACAGTCGATCTTCGAAACTTACAAATTTAAGAAATTGAACTCGAACTATAGTGCAATTGCTATTACAATCTATATGAAAAGTGTTCTACAACATCAAATGCATACAATACAATCGAAATCTTAACAATTATAACACAAAAACACAAAATCAACCTAGAAACAGTGAACGTGCGAGTTCTTCATATTTTCGAACAAAAACTTTGATTTGTGATGATCTGATCTGCTCTGATACCAAATGTGATTCCCAGATTCAAGCACTTAATCAGATTACACACACTTTTTAGTCACAAGTCATATTCATTGATATCACAAAGATTACAATAGGTTTACAATGAATTCTCACAGTATGAACAATGACTTTCTCTCTCTGACAAAGATCTCTCAATCTTTTTGTGTATATCTTCTACGTGGTTTCAAGATTTGCAAAGACACAACCCTTTTATACTTGGTCAAACTAGTTGACCTTAAAACTCAAACTACCTTGTCAAAGTCAATCATTTTAACTTTTAACAACACTAACAAAACACAACTTTACAAATATTACAACAATGACCCTTTTTAATCTTGAATACAACATTTAGGCTCAACATAACTGCATATTCAGATGCAGATCATGCAGATGCATGTTACACAAGAATAGTACGTCGGGACACATTCAAGTTTTGGGAGATAAGCTCGTGAGTTTGGGCATCAAAGAAACAACTTTGTGTATACACTTCAACCGCGGAAGCAGAATACGTAGTTGTGGCTAGTTGTTGTTCTCAAGTGTTGTAGATGTGGACACAATTATGAGATTACGGCTTCCAATACAATAAGATCTTGATACTGTGATTCAAAGATCGCTATCGCTATTTCTACTAACCCTGTCCAACATTCTAAGACGAAACACGTTGACGTACGATATCAATTTATTAAAGATCACGTTGGAAAAGGTACGATGAACTATACTTTGTAAACATAGATTATCATCTTGCTAATCTTTTCACCATGCCATTGGATGAAAAGAGATTTAATTTTCTCATTTCAAAATTAGGCATGTTGAATCTCAAACTATGATTTTTACATAATCCGTATTTATTTTGTACGGTTTGGTTTATAATTTTTCTCCATGTCTTTATTTTTAATCTGAATGATATCTCCACTGAAGGTTGTTCATGATTTCAGGGGGAGTGCCTACTAAGAAAATATGATCATAATTCAAGGGGGAGTTAGAGATTTTACATATGATTTGTACTGACAAATATTTTTATAAATACATATTTTCAGGGGGAGTCGATGACTTCTAAATACATCAGTTTAGAACTCAATCTTTAGTGAAAAATATTGATTTCTGATTACTCCAGGTCAGAACTCGTTTTTCAATGTTTTACCTTTAATATGACTTTGTTATTTTTTTTTTTACGACTTTTGGCTTTGGCATTTTTGAGGGGGAGCTTACAAGAATGTATTTAATTAATCATGATTTTGACACGAAGTAATAAGATTTAAGCTGATTGTAAGATGTTTCTAACCGTAATCTCAACGTGTTTGAAAGATGGACAACTTTCGTACATGAAAACATATTTTCTTACACGTTCAAACCACTTCTCGATTCTCAAAATGATTTTATGAATTCTAGAAGTGTGATTTTAAATTTTTCATTTTATGAGCTTCATTGTTTAACTAACCGTGTGTTTTCAAAGATAAATACTTGTGTATTATCTTTTCTATATACTATCAAGTATTCAAACACATCGGTTTAGTATTTTTTTATTGATTTTGTTATTACCACGTCACATATTAAAACAGTTTTTCGATGGTAATACACCCCATTTGAATTTCTTTGTTGTTGAGCGTTATTTTCATTCAAAACTAAGCGATTCTTTCAAGAATTGTCTATATTTGTTCATATAGACACATTCTTATTCTTTCATGACCTCAGCCAGCAGCCACATTACTGTTGTTTCACAATTCTTTCGTAAACATCTTTGAAAATGGCAGCGAGCCCATGCCAACTCTTGCTTAAACCCCACTAGCTACCCATCTCTTTCTTATCAAAGAGATGTTTCAATTTTTAATGGGGAAGCAACATATAATCTATCTGCTCTTCATTTGGAAGATTTGGATATGAAACAGAAGAAAGTTTGCCCCACCTTCGTCCTTTGATCATGCACATTGAGTCGTGGAAAACTTTTTGTTGTCTAAACAGTTTACACAATTTGAGCCTCAGTAGCACATATTGCTTTAATTATTTCATAACACAAGCAATTAAACACATAAAATTTGTTTTTCTGTCGGAACATTCATAGAATTAACTTGTGTTTTTCGATGATTGGATGGAAGACCTGGGGAGTGAACATCACTAAAACTCCTTGTACAGTACGTTCGTTATACTACGTGGCTTCGTGCTACTTACATGCATCTTAACTGATTCATTTGTTGATTCAGGGTTACAGTCAATTCTGAATTTGAAAAGATTCAGAATCATTATGAATTGACAGATGGTTCAGATATTCAGTCCGAAAGATCAAATGAGGATGTTGGTCACAAATTGGAAAGATGGCATTTCTTGCTAAGTTTTGATGATTTTGGAGCTCACAATCATCAAAAAAGGGGAGAAAATATCAAGATTGAGATGATATAAAGAATGAAAAAGCATACTCTGAGCGTATCAAGAGAAAGTTAAAGCAGTTTCAAAGAACGACAGACAACTCAGATTGCATTGATTCAAATATTTCTGAAAGTTCATTGAAGAGTACAGAAATTTTTCTTTGAAGATTGTTTGAAAGAGAAAAGTGAGCTAAACCTGCAGATAATTTCTTTTCTGAGGATGTTCAAAGATTTTTTTTTATTCCAAAGGAGGAGAGTAACTTTTTGGAAGCTTATCTCAAAAGTGCAGATTATTACAAATGGGGAGAACGTTCATTATAGATGAAACTCATTTGAAGTATGATCTCGAATACAAAGGGTGAGAATGTTAGAGCAAATAATGTTCTATCTGAGATTATCAAGGTTGAAAGTCAAACTTCAAGTCAAAGCCTCAAATGCTAAAGTCAAAGTCAACTCATTTAAAGAGAAAAGTCAAAGTCAAAGTCTTTACTTTTGTGTTTAGTCAAAATGTTTAGTTTCCTTGCTTGTTTTACATGTAGGCATAAATAGGTTTTTGTTTCTTGTAGTCTAGTATAACTAATCTTGGAGAATTCATTCCGGAGAAAGAGAGAGAGAAATATTATAGAAAGAGAAAGTTGTAATTTGACATCAAGATCAATACATATGACATTTTGATTTGATTTGTAATTGTTAATCTTGATTCACTTGCATAATTGGGAATGTTACAAGTTGTGACTACCTAATCCAGAATCGGGAACAAAATCCCAAATCTTTCGAGAGTGACATTGACATTGTCTTCTTCAATCTCCATACTAATCGAAACCCGTATCTTACTAGGTGAGTGCCTTCTTTAGTTCTCCTCTCTCTTATTTTAATTTTCTACATTTGCTTTGCCTTCTTCAATCTACATTTGTTTTTTTTTTTCATCCTCGGTCAATATGTTCTTAATTCACGATTTTGATTTGATTTCGAGTTCACGATTTGTTTTGATTTGATTTCGACTTCACAATTTGTTTTTGATTTAACAGTTCATGGTTGTGTTTTGATTTCACGTTCACGGTTTATTTTGATTCATGTTTTTTTTTGCTTTCAGCCCGGAATTTATATTGAGAATGCATATATATATATATATATATATATATATATACTATATATATATATAGCATTAGATTCATTTGAAAAATGGTAAATATATAAGAAATAGAGAATTAAACCTAGCCATTCATATGGTCAAGATCGGATTTGACTGGTCAAATACTTCGGCTTTGACTGGTCAAAAGTTGTGGCTTTGACTGGTCAAAAATTGCGGCTATTCAAAAATTGAAGGACACTTTCGTAATTTTTACAAAATACACAGGTTGTGTTCATATATGAACATGTGTAATTCACATATGAACTATATGTTCATATATGAATCAGTGTAATTCATATCTGAACTCTTTTAACTGATTCATATATGAACCTTTGTGATTCATATATGAACTAATTAACTGATTCACATATGAACTAATTAACTGTAAGTTCATATATGAGTCAGTTGAACTAATTAACAGATTCATATATGAACTAATTAACTGATTTTCATATGAACTAATTAACTGATTCACATATGAACGTATAGTTCATATGTGAATCATATTGGTTCATATATGAACTCATCCCGTGTATTTTACGAAACTACCCCTCTACCTTCTATAGACCATGCAAGGAATTATCTGGTGTTTTGCGGTCAAAGTCGCAAATGTTGACCAGATGAATGGCTAAGATTACTTCTCTATTTTTCATACATTTATCATTTCTCAAATAAACCTCTCCCTATATATATATATATATATATATATATATATATATATAGGGGTGGTATCAATTGGAAACCAAGTTTCATTGTAAACTTTGGAAACCAAATTTCAGCCATTGATCTTTATAATCAATGGTTAAGATTCATTTGAATTGTATATGGTAGTAAATTAATTAATTTATTAATAATAAATAAAAATAATAGATGAAAAGGGTAAATATGTCTTTTGATTTTGTGTCTCAAATATGGCAAGAAAGGATTATTTTATTTAGATTTAATGTATATTGATTTCTTTTTGTAAAAAAGTTGTTTATTTAATTATGTAATGTATTTTTATATAAATCTTATCGGCTGGTATTATTTTGTTATAGTTTAATTTATACTTTTTTCTATAAATTGTTGTTATTATTATTATTCTTAGATTTTGTTATTCATAAAATCCCAATCACAACAAGCAATTACTCAAGATATCATAATTAAGATCAAGAACTAGAGAGAGAAACTCTAGAGAGAGAAAGTAGATCTTGTATTACACACACTCTAGAATTACAATATGCAAATTCCTCTAGTTCGTTACCACAAGATTACAAAGGCAAACCTATATATACCTACAAAACTAACAAAGACTTAACTACTAAGGAAAGTAAACTTACTTTGACTAACTATTACAATGTCAAAGTTGACTTTTACATATTTGACTTTCCTATTAAATCTTGGATACAATATTTAGACTTAACAATCTCCCCCTTTGTATTGAAGATTTAATAAAAATTTGATGCAGATCTTCAACTCTTGATTCTTCATCTTTTGTCTCTTGAAGCTTTCAAAAACTTTGCTCTTTTGCAGCTGTTGAAGAATCTTGGAAAGTCTTTTCAATCTTTGAAGCTTTGGAAAGTCAACATGCCTTGAACAAAACAGGAAATTCTTGAAACTTCTTTGAAACTTGAAACTTCATTTCTGAAAAATCTTTCGTCTTCAAACAAAATTGTATCTTCATCACTTTGATCTCTGAATCATCTTTGGAAAAAACAAACTTTCTTGAATCATCAAATTTTCTTTGAACATTCTTCCTTCAGAATCTTTTGGCTTTGAATTTCTTTATCAGACTTGAACTTTAAATCAGCGGAATTTGAAACAGCGTTTGAAACATCTTTTGAAACAGCGTTTGAATCAACGGAAGCAATTTGAAATTCTGACTTGAACTTTGACAAACTTTGACAACTCTTCATCTTTGAAATTGATCTTTGTAACATTCTCCCCCTTTTTGATGATGTGAGCATCATTATCATCAAAACTTCATCAATTTCAGCTCAGACTTTGATTTTCCCCTTTTAGATCAACTAACAATCTCCCCTTTTGACAAATTTCGCACTTTGATCTGAAGAGCCGAATCATGAACTGTATATATCTGAATCTTTGCAAATTCAGACATAATGAGCGTGTAACCCTGATTCAACAAATAAAACAGTTAGAAATGCCTGTCAGTAACACGAAGTTACTGTGTACAACGGATGTACAATGTAAGGAGCTGGTTTGATGTTGACTCCCCAGTACTTCCATTCAATCATTGAAAGACACAAGGTAATTCTATGAATGTTCTGACAGAAAAACATATTCTCTATGTGCTCGTGCTTGTGTTTTGAAAGAATTAGCACAATGATTGTGTTTCATAAGGCTCAAAGTATGTAAATCACTGAGACAGCAATGATTATACATGGACTCAATGTGCATGAGAAAGGGTCGAAGGTGGGGCAACTTTCCTTCTTTTTCAATATCAGTATCTTCTAAGTGAAGATCCGATAGATTATGTGTTGCTTCCCCATAAAATGTGAAACATTCTCTTTTTAAGAAAAGAATGAGTAGCTAGTGGGGTTGTATACAAGAGATGGCATGGGCTATTTGCCTATTTCAATGATGGTCACCAAAGAAATGTGAACCAATCAGTAATGTGGCTGCCCGGCTTAGAAAGTGGTAGGTGTAGAGTTCTGATATTCTTTTAACTCTGATCTCATACCCTCTTTCTTCTTATCATTATACTCACATCTAACCAATCTCTCATTTCCATTTTACCTCTGCTCACTCCCAAACTCTATTCTTTTAGACCCCTATCTACTTAATAACTCAAAGGATTTCTTCCGGGGTAGGAAACACTGGTTATCGTGAATCCATGGAAGATCTATTAAGCACTCACACTGAATCCCATGTTCCTAAAAGTACATGCTTATCAATGATTTTCTTGACATGTAAAGCACAAGAAATCATATGTCAAAGTATGTATGCTCATTGAAAATATGAATGAAATTTGAGCATTTGTTCTTTGAAGATTTCTCAACACAAGGATATTGAATGAATGAATATGAAGTCAAGATAATTGTTTTGAGAATCTGACAATGAATCAATCAGATCAAATCAATGGATAGGGTATCAAAGAATTGGAAATTTTGTTTATATGAACGAATATAAACAATTTATCAATGAAAGTACAAATATGAACAAGATGAATGATGCTCAACAACAATGAGTTTCAAACGGGGGTATTACCAACGAAAAATTGTTTCTTTATGAGACGTGGTAATAACATATTCAAATGAAAGACTGAACCGGTGTGTGTGAATACTTGACAGTATATGGACAAGATAATACACAAGTATTGATCTTTGGAAACACACGGTTAGTTAAACATTAAGCTCAAAATTTGAAAAACATTTAAAATCACACTTCTAGATTCATAAAATCTTTTGAGAATAAGAAGTGGTTTGAACATTTAAGAAATTGTTTTTCATGTTTGAAAGTTGTTTTTCTTTCAAACAATCAGAGATCTAGGATCAAAAGATTTTTACCTTTTCGGCTCCCCCTCAAATCATGATCAAATGATTTATATCTTTTGAGCTCCCCCTAGATATTAGCGTAATATCCTTCTTTGATCGTTGAAAAACGGGTCCTGATCTGTCATTTGATCAGAAGCCACTTTATTCATTTTATTTATTCAAAAATAAAAGACAGATTGAGTTCTGATCTGAAGTAATCAGATGTCATCACCTTTACTCCCCCTTAAATTAAGCATCTGAAATATGTCAGTTAAAACAGGATAAAGATCAAACACTCCCTTTGAATTGTTAGACCATCAATATCAGAAAAATCTAGCAAAGAAAAAATATAGGATAGAGATCAGATCAATTCACTCGGGATGAAGACCATCAATATCCATCGGATGCAAAAACACAGGAGTAAGGTCTTTTTAATCGCTGAGGTCCGAGTCCTAAACTGTTGTGTTTAGAAGTCAAACTCCTTTGAAGAACGGGTCCTAAGTTGATGTGCTTAGAAGCCATAGTCTTTCAGCATTGAATTCCGGGTTTTGAACTGTTATGTTCAAAAGCCATTGATCTCTCACTCCCCCTTGGATTGAGGTGCCTGCAACACAGTATCAATTTTCTTCTTTGGTACCCACTGGTATTTGGGTCCAGAAATGTTAGTTGCAGTGCGTGTGGGGGATACAGAGTAAGATCCATACGAGTAATGATCATTTGTTTTATGAAAATGATCATGTGTACAACAAATAGAACAATAAAATTTCTTACCGTTAGGTGCTTTGTTCTTCTTTGCTTTGTGTACATGTACACATGATTTCTTCTCTTTCAGCTCATCAGTCTTGTCATCTTTGACTGATTTCTTCATCCAGACCAGTTTCTCGTTCTCGAAACTTTTTCTTGGATAAGTATCTGAACCATCTAAAAATTCATCGTAGAAAAGGTTAGTGCGACGAATCTGATTAAAGGATTTGACTGACCTGTTTGAAGAGATGAATTTCTGATTTGAACTTGAAATAGATTTCTCAAGTTCTTTGATCTTTAAGGCGAAGTTGTCTCTTTCTTTCACAAGCTGGTCAATCTTTGTCTTCAATTCAGACTTCGTCTTTTGTTCATTCAGCGCAGCTGCAGACAGTTCAGACAACTTAGAAGTTAGCTTCTTGATTTCAGATTCAAAAATGGATCTTTCTTCCTCAAATCCTTTTTCTGACTCTGTTCTCTGGCCGGATAATTCTTTAAAGAACCCTACATTCTTTTGTTCTATGGCCTTCTTCTCTTTATCAAACTTCTCTCTTTCCATGATAAGTACTTTCTCAAAATCGGAGATTTGTTGAGAAAGCTTGATGCATTTAAGCTCCACTGACTTCTTTTCTTCATAACTCTTCTTTGAGAAATCTGAGAACTTCTTTGAAAAAAATTTCTTTTCACTTTCAAAATCAGCTTTATTTGCAACAAGCTGTTTTTCCAAATCAGATAAATTCTTTCTAAGCTCAAAGTTCTCATATTCTAATCCCTTCGTCTTCTCTTTGAAAGCCTTCAACTCGTTTTGAAGCTCAACTGATTCTGCTTGTAGCTCAGGTGATTTCTGTTCAGTTGTCTTCAGTTGGCTTTCAAGAGTTATAATCTCTCTCTCTTTCTCCTTTATCTCTTTATCCCTCTCATAAAGGATACCTGAAAAATTAGAACTATTTTTAGTACAATTTATACATTCAGGAGTTTTAACACAGTTGTACAATTTTAGTTCCAACTCCTGAATTCTTCTGAGATACTCTGAATTTTTAAATTGCAGAGTCCTTCGTTCAGCTTTTATTACAGATATATCAGGCTTGTACAGAATGGACATCTTGAAAAAATAATCAACTTGAAGTGAATGACCGTCCCAAACTATATATCAGAAAAACAAAAATCAGATTGAATTGAAAATCTTAAAAAAAATATATCGTGAAAATTGAAATTTGAACAATACTTGTTATTTTGCAATGTAGAAAAAAATATTTCCATAGATGACCAAAAAAATTTTCCAGACTCGTGTGTTGAATTGAAAATCTTATATTTTTTTTTTTTTTTTTTTTAGAAAAAAGAGGTTTGCGTGTGTTGACCGAAACGCAAAGCTAGGTGTGCGGGTCCTTGGTGAAACGCATAGCTAAGAATGCGGGTTGTTGAGGAAACGCATAGTGAGGTATGCGGGTCCTTGAGGAAACGCATAGTGAGGTATGCGGGTCCTTCAGGAAACGCATAGTGAGGTATGCGGGTCCTTAAGGAAACGCATAGTATAGAATGCGGGTCCTTCTTGAAACGCAAGATGAGCTTTGCGGGTCCTTCTTGAAATGCAATATGAGCTTTGCGGGTCCTTCTTCAAGCGCAGAGTATGGTATGCGGGTCTCACTTGAAACGCAAAGTATGGTTCTCAGGTCTGTATGAATGACCCGCAAACCGTATGAATGACACGCAAAGTCGATTTCTTGACATTATCTTTCTCAAATCGATTGATTCCTGCACAATTGAACTTCAAGAATTTGTTAGCATCATCGAAAAACAGTTCTAAACACACACAAGCAATCAATTTTAGATTAAAAACATCAAATCAAATATTTTCAATCAAGAACAGTAACTGAACACGTTTTTCACGAAAATATCAAAAATCAAAAATTGAAACCGATTTTGTTCGAATTTCGAGATGGAATCAAAACAACAATCAATCACCAACATAAATCGAACACAATGAATCCAGTTTCTTGCATTAAAAACGATTTTTCACATGAAATTCGTATGAAACAGTAACAAACTCGTTTTCTTGAAAACTTTTGAAAAATTCAAATTTTCGATCCAAAAACACCAAATTTCAATTCAAATCATGATCAAATCAATTCTGAAAAGTTTGGTATGGCTCTGATACCAATTGTTATTCATAAAATCCCAATCACAACAAGCAATTACTCAAGATATCATCATTAAGATCAAGAACTAGAGAGAGAAAGTCTAGAGAGAGAAAGTAGATCTTGTATTACACACACTCTAGAATTACAATATGCAAATTCCTCTAGTTCGTTACCACAAGATTACAAAGGCAAACCTATATATACCTACAAAAATAACAAAGACTTAACTACTAAGGAAAGTAAACTTACTTTGACTAACTATTACAATGTCAAAGTTGACTTTTACATATTTGACTTTCCTATTAAATTTTGGATACAATATTTAGACTTAACAGATTTTATGTAAGAAAATAATTTTTTTAATTTCATTTTATTATAAAATTTCTCACGCAATCTAATATTGTGATGAAACAGAATGAATTTGTGGATTACAGATTTAATTGGATTACAGATTTCATCAGGTTCATCGTGTTAGCATTATTGTTTCATAATGAAAATAGATTCATCAGGTTCATCGTGTTAGCATTATTGTTTCATAATGAAACATGATGAATTTGTGTCATTTTTCTTAACCTCCTATTTTTGTTTAATTACCTGTTCAGTTGCATATCCATATATGAAAATAGATTCATCAGGTTCATCGTGTTAGCATTATTATTTCATAATGAAAATAGATTCATCAGGTTCATCGTGTTAACATTATTGTTTCATTATTACCATATATAAGCTAAATTAAAATTAAATATCTCATTTTTAAATTAATCAATGATTATTATTACCATATATAAACTAAATTAAAATTAAATATTTATTAATGTAATAATAATAACAATTACCATATATATTATGAAATAATGTAAAAGACAAAAATAACCTTTTCAATTAAAAAAAAATTAAAAAAAAAATAAATTCACTGATTGGTTGATTTCGGTTTCCAAAGTTTCCAATGTAATACTGGTTTCCAATTGATCGCTCCCCTATATATATATATATATATATATATATGGATATTGATCGATTACGAATGGAATTAGAATTGATATTCCCGCTCTCTTCCCCCCTTCCCTAGAATTGATGAGATTCCCACTATCTTCCCCCTTCCTTCCCTCACACCCCTCTTTTTATCCTTAAGCAAAACCTTTTCCGCACCACACGTCTCTTAACCAAAGTTATTTCAACATATTTATGGATTATCTCATATACGTTATTGGTATCGTCATCGATCAAACGGAGTTCAATAAAATTAAAAGGATTACGTTTGACAATCAGTGAGTCATTTTATACTATTGATTTAACCTACATCTCATCATCTTCCCTATCAATCTCAGTAACATAGTGACCTATATATATAGTAAATTTTTGATCCTACTATTGAAGTTTCGACCAAGATCCAAGACTAAGATTAATCCATCTATTGGTTATTAATACTTTTGTACAACATCCGTTACATATTGTTCCTTTTTTTTGCTGCTAGTTTTTGTAAGAGCTTCAATTGGGTTATGAAACTCTATTTTATGCTAGTTCTAGTTTTCCCCGACTACTCATGATTATGTATGTGCACATTATTGGGAATTTACGGTATCGTTGTTGGGTTAAAACAAATGGATCGTAATATGTATATGACAAGAAAAAAAGAGAAACAACAAGGATGCAGAAAGCTTATTTCATTCAATAAAAAACAGAGTACTTGGAAAAGAGAAAGCTACTGCTTTTTCTGCTTCATCCATCAAATTCTGTTGAAATCTCCCACTCTTTTCAATGTGCATAAGACCGATTCCAACCAGACCCGTTTGACCCATAATCCGATTTGACTCAAGATCCGGTTTACAATTGTCATTCTCCCCCTTAAACTGGACTTGGCTCGAGTTTGATTACTCCAAGCTTGCTTCGCATCTCGTTGAAATTTACCCTTACCAACGCCTTGGTGAGTATGTCCGCCCTTTGTTCCTTCGAGTTCACAAAGTTCACCGAGATTTTTCCATCTTCCAAACATTCACGAATGAAATGAAATTTCATATTGATGTGTTTGCTTCTTCCATGGAACACCGGATTTTTCGTCAAAGCAATTGCCGATTTATTGTCTACAAAGAGCGTTACTGGTCCTCCTTTGTGCCGAGTCAGTTCGACCAACAGATTTTGCAACCAAATAGCTTGGCAGGCAGCAGCTGTGGCTGCCATGAACTCAGCTTCACAGGTTGACAATGCCACGGTTCTTTGTTTTTGAGATTGCCATGTAATAAGACTCTCCCCGAGATAGAAAACCATACCGCTCGTACTTTTAGAGTCCACGACGTCCCCGCCTAAGTTACTGTCGGAAAAACCGACAAGTCTTGTGTCCCCTTGATCTCGGCGATACATAATCCCATAATCGATTGTGCCTTTCACGTACCGAAGAACCTGCTTCAAAGCTTTCTGATGTAGTAATGTTGGTCTTTGCATATGACGGCTAATCAGACCAACCGAAAAAGACAAATCGGTTCGAGTGTGAGTTAAATACCTCAAGCTTCCAACAATTCGCCTAATTGTGATGGGATCGACCGGTTCTCCGTCCTTATCTTTATCAAGATTCTGCTTTGCCTCCATGGGACAAGTTGTTGGATTGCAATCACTCATACCGAACTCCTCCAAAATCTTCTTAGCATAAGCCGTTTGTTTAAGCGAGACACCTTCCTTCGTTTGAATTACTTCGATGCCAAGATAATAAGCAAGTAATCCAAGATTGCTCATCTCGAATTCATTCATCATTTGTTCGTTGAATTCGTTGATTTC
Organism: Arctium minus; assembly: GCA_954870635.1. Classification (NCBI taxonomy): domain Eukaryota; kingdom Viridiplantae; phylum Streptophyta; class Magnoliopsida; order Asterales; family Asteraceae; genus Arctium; species Arctium minus. The sequence continues at coordinate 110,778,339 of OX941080.1, read as the reverse complement.
CTTTGCACAAGAGCCAGTAACTAAAAGATCATCTACATAAACACCAACAATTAGTAGATTACCTTCTTTGTTTCGGGTGTACACAGCTTGATCATGAGAGCACTTTCTGAACCCAATACTCTTCAAGCTTCTATCCAAACGAGTATTCCATGCCCTTGGTGCTTGACGTAACCCGTAAAGTGCTTTTGAAAGCTTGTATACTTTGTGTTCCAACCCTTTGACTATGAAGCCTTCGGGTTGAGACACGTAAACTTCTTCGTCTAACTCACCGTTTAAAAATGCTGACTTTACATCCGGATGATGTATTTCCCAACTCCTTTTAGCAGCGTACGCAACAATGAGTCGAATAGTGTCAAGTCGGGCTACTGGTGCAAACACTTCTTCGAAGTCGATTCCCTGTTTCTGCACAAAATCTCTCGCGACAAGTCGGGCTTTGTGCTTAACAACCGCACCCAGACAATCCTTTTTAACCTTGAAAACCCATTTCAAATCGATGGGTTTGTGGCCTGGAGGTAGATCGACAAGCTCCCACGTGTGGTTCCGTTGAATTGCCTCAAGTTCCGTTGCCATTGCTTTTTCCCATACTTCAAAAGTTGATGTTGTCTGGTAGTTTGAAGGTTGTTCTGAATCGATAAGGAACAATTCTTCCAGGTCCTCTGGTTCCAACGTCACGGGTTCAGCTCTTTCATAGATATAGGCCAACGTACGATAGCCTCTCGGTCCGGTGTGCTCCAAAGAGGACATGGAATTTGATGAAAATGGACTTTGAGGACTACTTTGATTCGAAACAGCTGCTGGAGTCGCGGGACTGTTTTGATTTGGATGGTGGTCTGCTTCGGGACTGCTTTGACGGCTCTGCTGGTCATCTGACTTTTCTTGCTGCACGTAGGGAAGGTCGATGACATGGAACCCAGTGGCATGTGTGTTTGTTTCTCCACTTTCTGTGGTCCAAGGCCACCCTTTTGCTTCATCGAACACAACGTCTCGAATTACTCGGAGCTTCCGTTTTTTAGCGTCGAACAGGAGATATCCTTTTGTACCCTCCTCAACGCCAAGGTGGATCAACTTTTCACTTCGATCATCCAACTTCTTTAGATATGTACCTGAGACTTTAACATGTGCCACACAACCAAAAACTTTCAAAAATTGAAGGTTAGGCTTTTTACCGGTTCAAGCCTCATACGGTGTGATTTCGGGAAGAGCCTTTGTTGGCAAACGGTTGAGAAAATACACCGCATGTCTTACGGCTTCTCCCCATAATTCCCCTGGCATTTGCATGCCTTTTAGAAGGCTCCGAGCCATCGCCATGACAGTTTTATTTCGTCGTTCTACCACACCGTTTTGTTGGGGCGAATACGGTATGGTAAGATGTCTCCTAATGCCATTTTCCTCGCAAAAGAGCGTGAAATCTTTTGAAAGAAACTCTCCACCGCGATCCGTTCTAAGCACCTTTATCTTGTTTCCGGATGTAGATTCTACCACCACTTTGAACTTTTTGAAGGTGGCGAAAGCCTGATCTTTTCTTGTCACCATGTAAACCCACATCCATCTCGAAAAATCATCGACAAAAAGTATAAAATACTTTCTTCCGCCAATTGATGCAGGAGTGATCGGTCCACACACATTTGCATGGATCAACTCAAGTGGCTTTTCTGCACGGTATTGAGATTTGTTGGGAAACGAGTGTCTCGATTGCTTAGCTATCATGCATCCTTCACAAATCTGATTCGGGTGCTGTATGATCGGTATTCCTATTGCCATTTTCTTCTCCCCCAAGTCCTTCAAAGCATAGAAGTTTGTATGTCCAAGTCGTACGTGCCACAACCAATTAGAGTCGTGTTGAATCGCCAAGAAACACACCGGTCGACCTGTACTTAACGGTTTCTTATACACCCGGTTAGAAGACCGTTCAACTTTAAATAACAACTTATTATTTCTGTCAAACACCCATAAATACGCACCAGAGATTTCCATATGGCTTCCATCTTCTGTTAATTGACCGAGACTTATAATATTGCTTTTAAGCCTAGGAATGTAAAATACCTCGGTTAACAGTCTCTGGTCTCCATTATTGCAATCAAACAGGACCGAACCTTTGCCTTTGATTTCGGTCGTGGATCCATCGCCAAAGCAGACATGACCTGTCACCTTCTCCTCCAACTCATGAAACTTTGACCGTGCTCCCGTCATGTGGTTGCTTGCTCCATCGTCAAAGTACCAAACACCGGAATCTGCTTGACTTTCCTCGTCTAAGAGAAGGTTGGCAACGAACTTCTTTTCTTCAATTACAACCTTTGGAGGTGATGTTTCTTCCGTAATGACCATCATCAAGGTGGGCTCCTCGTCAACTGTTTGAGTCAGATTAGTTTCTTCCCTGCGTTTTTTATTTTGACATTCCGATGCAAAGTGGCCAAATTCATCACACGAGAAACACTTTATACTGCTTTTGTCTCTTTTCGGTGCATTGAAGTCGCGTTGGGGCTGGTTAAAATCTCGACCTCGGCCGCGTCCTCAACCACGACCTCTACCTCAACCACTTCCTCTCTCGGCATGGCCTACACCTCTTCCCCTAGAAGTTGATGAAAAAACTCTCTCATCATGTCGTCTTGAACGAGACACCGTCTCGGCTTGTGTAAGCAGTAACCCTTGCTCACTGTCTCGCTCTCCGTAACCACGAAGTCTCTCTTCGTGGGTCTGGAGACGACCGACGACTTCTTCTACTGTCATATTCTTTAGATCACCGAATTGATCGATAGAGGTTACGATTTGCATAAATAGTATCGGAACGGCTCGAAGAAATTTCTTTACCACCAAAATTTCATCGATCTTCTCTCCAAGGGAACGAATGCTTGTTACGATCGTTGTCAATCTCATGGCGAACTCATCAATTGATTCGCCATCCTTCATGCGAACCACCTCGAAGTCACTTCTCAAGGTTTGGATCTTCGCCTCTTTGACCCGTTCAGCCCCCAAATGCATCGTTTGAAGCGTCTCCCACGCCTCTTTTGCTGTATCCTTTTCCGCTAACATTGGCAATATATCCTCGGGGACTGCTTGAAAGATTGCAGCCAACGCCATACGGTACAAACGTTCTTCGACCTCTCGGTTCTTCACTGCTTCCCACACTCCTTGTGCTTGAAATTTTACCCGCATCTTTAAGGCCCACACTGCATAATTCGTTTTTGTCAGCATCGGATAATGCAGGGTGACACTGCCCTTCTCTCCAATTCTCTTGACGACTCCATCTAAGTTTGAACCACCTGAACTTGAAGCACTTGAACCTGCCATGGGTGACTTTGGCATGTACTTGGTCATACACAACCAAGCTCTGATACCACTTGTTGGGTTAAAACAAATGGATCGTAATATGTATATGACAAGAAAAAAAGAGAAGCAACAAGGATGCAGAAAGCTTATTTCATTCAATAAAAAACAGAGTACTTGGAAAAGGGAAAGCTACTGCTTTTTCTTCTTCATCCATCAAATTCTGCTGAAATCTCCCACTCTTTTCAACGTGCATAAGACCGATTCCAACCAGACCCGTTTGACCCAGAATCCGATTTGACTCAAGATCCGGTTTACAATTGTCAATCGTAAATGATAGTATCTAGATGGACTCACAACTTCCAAACTGCTGATTTTGACGACGACTTGGTGCTTAATTCCAGCAGTTTGGGTGTTCTGCTAGGCTGACATACATAAAGGAGCTTTTGTCCAGTAGATTCATTCCTGCTGCTATTATCTCAAAAATGGCTGTTAGGTTAGATCACTTCTTTATTCCCAAGTCTTTTTGCCAAAGATCATCATCAACATAAATTCGAGCAGGGCTTGGACTCTTCATTGCTCTACTATGTTGCTCGCCTAAATCAGGCAGCCCTTTTCAATTATTAGTTGTCACTTGTCTTCACCACTGTGATTTGAACCCATGAAAAGTGCTAGTCAAACATCAAAGTTGAAAACTGACAACATTTGATTATCTTAAAAGTCAAACTATGGTGATTGAGTTTAACGTATTTAAATTGATATGAAACAGTGAAATTACTTGATGTACATTGTTCCATAACAATATTAACATGATATTAGATAGATTCAACAAGAAAAATTCTACCATGCAAAACCGATGACTTTCGAAAAGGTCAAACTGTTATGCTTAATGCTTAAATTGAATGGTTTTATGCAAATTTAAAGTTTGAAATTCAAGATATATAGCTATGAAAGGTATATAAAAGTGGTTCAATGATCAAAACAACATTTCTTATGCTTTTTGATGGATTTTCAAGGTTGGAGTTATATTTATCTTAAATTACAAAAAATCTTAATTTATATAAAGCATGCAAAAAGATTTTCGTAGGTTGAGAAAAGGAAAAAAAATATTTTGGATAAAAATTGTTAGAGAAAAAGAAAATTAGAGATTTCTTATTTTGTGTAAAATATTGAAGAAAAAAAAAGAAAATATTTTAGAGAAAAAAGAAATGTTAGTGGAGAGAGAGAGAGAGAAAGAGTATCAATGGATGGAGATTGACGGACGTTTGTTTTTTTATCTATAATTAAATAATTATTAAATTATTTCAGATGTGGAAGCCTATGATTGGATGGACAGGCTTGGGACATGTAAAGGTAGGACAGTGTATTTGTATCCCCGTAATATGGGCATTGAGATCGAATTTTTTTTTGTTGATAATCAGAATGAGACATTGTTACTTGAACAAAGTGATCGTTAATCACTATGAATTTGGAAACAATATTTGACACTTTGATCTAAAATCAACTTATCAAACAACCGAACTTTAAAAAAAAGTAAAATAAATCTATGCGAGAAAATTTAATTTTGAAAAACAAATTTTAAAATTTGTTTCCCAAAAATAATTACGAAAAGGAATCTGAAAGATTGATCCTTGAAAATCAAACATGCACGTCAAGCAAACTTAGTTAGATTAAGAATGTGAAAATAAATCACATAAAATGATAACCGACACAAATAATACGGACTAAAAAGTAAAATTTCAAGTCTAAGGACTAGAAGTGACAATAAGTGAAGCTTAAAGTATAGGGACCAAAAATGACAAAAATATAAAACATTAAAGTTCAGGGGTAAAAATTGACAACACTTGAAACTTGGAAGTACATAACTGAAAATGACAAAACTCAAACTTATCAGCTAATTTTTTTTCCTGGTACATGTTTGGATGACCATAAGCTAACTTATATGCTAGCTTATTGAAAAACTACTCATAGTAGCGTTTTGAAAAGTTAGCTTAATGAAAAGCTACTCATAGTAGCGTTTTGAAAAACTAGCTTATCAGCTACCAGCTAGCTTATAAGCTAGTTTGCCAAACAATGCCTTAACTAACAGATATAACGTAGAAGGACTAAAAATGTTAGAAATCTAAAGAATACTTAATGGAACCGTTAATTCACTATTCATCATTTTCAACCTCACATTCAAACCTGCAAAATCAAGTACGAAATAGATTTTTTCGATCAAAGCTCTTCGTTTATGTTCACTTAACGTTCCTTAACCGATTAGAAATCAAAAAACTTATCAAACGCACGATTGAAGCTACCGAAAATTTCTGAAAAACTGATCGGAAGTTTCAAATACTTATGCCGACCAACTATATATGAACTTATCTTAACCTACTATATGAACTTATTGCAACTCAATCGAAGAGCTTATCGCAACCCAGTAAAAAAAACTTATCAGAACCCAATTGAGAACTTATCGCAACCCAATTGAATGTTTTTAAAAAATATCGCAACCTATAAAGAAATTGAAAATCTGATGCTTGTATCGTGCAATGAAGAAAAAATCGCATATGACTGTTACTGTATTCCCCACTTAATTGTGCGACAAACTCCAATGTAAAACTGAGTAAAACAACGTGTCTAACACAATTTTCACACAATCTATATCTATATATATATATTAAAGGAGAAACCACCAACAATGAGGTGACATCTTCTAAGAATCACAAAGCTATTTATCTTTTTCCTAAGATTTTTGAATTTTTTTAAAAGAATATTTGAAAGATAATTAAAATCTCCTAACCTTTGATCTTCATTTCAAAGGTAAAACCTCCAATTCTTTTCATCTTCATTTTTGAACGTGAAACCTCAAAACCCTTCAATGTTGCATCATGATTTGTTCATCATTATATGTCTTCTTTTTCCTCTCCATCGCTTGATGTATTATTCATTTATCAAATCATTATTCTTCATCAAGATCGTTTTTCAGGTAAACTATTTTCCTCCCTCTCCATCAATCACTTGATTTTTTTCTTTCATTTCATAAATTGTTATTCTTCAACAAAATCGCTTTCTAGGTTTATTTTGGCAATACCAGGTATTATTCTTTATTGGCTTCTGTTGATTTTAGAGTTTATTTTTACTTTTTTTCTTCTATATTTTTTCTTATCTTTTTTTTTCTAATGGAACCGGGTGTTTGTTCTTAACAACAGTTTAAGATGATAACAACGGTTCAATAATCAATCGAATCTTCCAAATACGTATTACAATCTATGATATAACCTTAACAAACTTCAATATGTTATTTTTCAATGGTTATTTCTATTTTTTTCAAGTTTATTTCGAGAATACTAATCTGGGTATACAGAGACTTTTGTTGGGATTTTAGAGTTCTTTTTTATTCAATCTTCTATATTTTTTCAAAGTTTTAAGTTTTACTAATAATTTTAACTTTTATTAAAAATAATATTTTTATTTGCACAACACTTGAATATAATAATATGGTTTCATCACTAAATGTCTTCTTCTTCTTCTTTTTCTCCATCACTTGATGTATTATTCATTTCACAAACCATTATTTTTCAACAAAATCGTTTTTCAGGTAAACTCTTTTTCTCTCTCTCTCTATTGATTATTTGATTTGTTCTTATATTTCATAAACTGTTTTTCTTTAACAAAATAGTTTTTCGGGTTTACTTTGAGAACACTATTTCGGGTATTATTCGTTATTGACTTTCGTTAGGATTTTAGAGTTTATTTTTCCGTTTGTCTTCTATATTTGTTTTATTTATTTTTTCTCAAATGCTTAGTTCTTGACCGTGGTTTTAGAGTTTTGATAGAAACAATTGTTCGATAATTGAATCTTTCAAGTACGTATTACAATATGTGATATAACCTTAAGAAATTTCAGTGTGTTCTTTTTCAATCATCATTTTTATATTTTCAGGTTTATTTCGAGAAGACTAATATGGGTATACATTTCTTTTTACTTTTGTTGGGATATTAGAGTTCTTTTTTTTTTTTTTTGGAAAGGGTATCCTGAGCCTATGGCCCAGACTAATCCCTGGCAATCAGGGCCTTTGGCCCAACTGCTAAAGCGTGAAACCTTGAGTTTATTCTCAGTGGCCACAAGTGCTGTTAGTGGGGCTCGAACCCGGGTTGAGCGCTATGAACTCCCCAAGCCTTTACCACCACACCACAACCCTTGTGGTTGAGTTCTTTTGTTTTTGTCTTCTATATTTTTCCTAAGTATTAAATTTACTAATCATTTTAACTCTTATTATAGTCAATGTTTTTTTATTTACACGACACTTGAATATAATAATATGTATATTTTTATTTACATAACAATTGATACAATAAGAAATTGATTATAATTTAGATAAATTAATAAGAAATGTAAATAAACACAACTATATATAATGATAGGTCAATGAAATATATAAATATAAAATGAGTATTATGTACATATTGATCTTTCAATTATGTCATTTATTTATATAACATAAATACAAAATGACTAATAAGTGTTATGTACATACTAATTAATGTTAACAATCATTTTTTATGTAACTTAAATATGTGAACTAAATGTTAATAAATTGACTTATCAATATTCATGTCAACTCAATACATTTTAAGTTACACGATAAAAACCTTATTGCAATCAATATACATAAATGAAATTTTTATAATAATTTATTATAACATAATATTTATAATAATTTATTATAATATAATTTATGATTAATTATTTATTTACATAATGCTTTTATTTTTATATATAAGTGAATAACCCTTAACATTAATTAGTATTTACATTAGAATCATTTCTTTTGACTTTTGTTGGTATTTCAGAGTTATTTTATTTTTTTTTTTGTTTTCCACAATTTTTCTAAGTTCTAAATTTTACTAAGCATTTCAATTCATATTAAAATCAATATCTTTTATTTATATAATACTTCAAAACAATAATATGTATATTTTTATTTACACAACTATTGAATAAAGTAAAAACTTATTATAATTGATATAAATAAAGTTAAATTGAAGATGACAATTAATTACATTCATTTATAATAATTTAATATAATAACTTATTATTAATTATTATTCACATAATAATCCTAAATTATATATAAGTGAATGACCATTGATATTAATCAATATATATACATATATATATAAGGTGAATTCTATCTATACCCCCTTCTATAGGGGGTATGTGAATGAGGTAGGAGAGGGTATGTGAGGGAGATAGATGGGGGTATGTGAGTGAGGAGGGGGTAGGTATAACAATACCCATATATTATGTAATGTCCCAATTTTTTTTTTGATATTAAACATCCATAAAAATAAATCCATAAAGTCTATATAATTCAACACAGCGGAATACTTCATGTTATCCCAGTTTAATCTAGTTGGTAAATATTCAATCAAGTAATCAAGCAACACAATAATAATCAAGAGATATATAAATCAGAGTAACATACCAATCCCTTGAATAAACAATGAAACCCTTGAGTGTTCTTGATACCCTTTGAATACGATTACAATATGGCTACCTTTCTCTCTAAACAATGATTAAGAAATTATGAAAGATTAACCCTAAAACTAAACAATTAAAACTTTAAATACTTAGGCCATATGGGCTTCCTAATGCTTAATGGGCTTGGGCCCAATAGCTAATAACTATTGAATAAATACTAATTAGACCCTCTAACTTTAACTATCAAATAAATACAGTTTAAACCCTTTAATCTTGAATACAATTATGATCCAACAATCTACCCCTTTAGATTCAAGATTAAATTTTTTTTTGCAATAGTCTTCAGGTCTTCACTTGTATTCTCTTTTCTTCAGATATGTCGTTGATCGCTTCAAAACTTGATATCTTTAAAATCTTTGAAATCTTCAGATCTTCAGATTGTATTCTCCCTGTTTTTGTATCTTCTCCCCCTTTTTGATGAGTGGTGAGAATCATCATCAACAAAACTTTGCAAAACAATCTCCCCCTTTATGGAAAAATCTTCCCCTTTGTCTTTATAGACTTCAATTTAGCACTTTCTTCATGTAATGAGCCCTGTAAGAAATAAGAGCAGTCTTCCCAGATGGAAAGAGTGATTATTTCAATCTTTTCAGATTAAAATAGAAAGTAGTAACCATTCGAATCTCTTCAAATTCAAACAGTTTAAGAGCTGTAACCCTGAATCAACAAATGACTCAGTTAAAATGTCTGTCAATGACACAAAGTCATTGAGTAACACAAAGTTACTATATAAGGAGTTGGTTTGATGTTGGCTCCCCAGGTCTTCCATTCAATCATCGAATAACACATGATTATCTATGAATGTTCGGACAGAAAACAAATTTATGTATGCTTGTGCATGTGTATGAAAGAATTAAGCATAGATGATTGTTTTTCATTATAGGCTCAAAGTATGTAAACTTGTTGAGACAACAACAAATTATACAAAGACTCAATGTGCATGAGAAAGGGTTTGAAGGTGAGGCAACTTTCCTTCTTTTTCAATATTAGTATCTTCCAAATGAAGAACCAATAGCGTATATCCTGCATCCCCAGAAAATGTGAAACATTCTCTTTTTGAGAAAAGAATGAGTAGCTGGTGGGATTAATGTAAGAGATGGCATGGGCTAGGTGCCTTTTTCAATGATGGTCACCAAAGAATGTGAACCAATCAGATTATATGGCTGCCCGACTCAGAAAGTGGTTTGGTGCAGAGTCTAATATTCTTTTACTCTGGTCTCTCACCCTCTTTCTTTTAATGCTCACTTCTAACCAATCTCGCTTTTTCATTTTACCTCTTCACATACCGTCACTCATTTCTTTTGACCCCTCTCCCCTCAATCATTCAGGTAATACTTCCTGGGTAGGAAACACTGGTTATCGTGAATCCATGGAAGTTCTGTTAAGTTCTCACAATGAATACCATGTATTTTTCTAAAAGAACATGCTGTTCAACAGGCTTTTTGTACATGTAAGCACAAATACCACCTGTTACATGAAGAATAAAAATTTAGGAGAAGTCAAAACAGTTGTGTTTGACGATGCAATTCTCCCCCTCAACCTAAAAGTGGTTGGCAATAAGCTCATATCAATTTGTCATGAAGAATAATATGCTAGAGAATAAAAAACGAATGTTGTTTATATGAACAATATATAAACATATTTTCAATGAAAGCACATGAAATGACGTATGATTCAATCAACAGTGAATACAAAGAACGTGAGTATTACCATAGAAAGATTTAACTTTTGATACATGGTAATAACAAAGTCAAATAGAATGTTCTGAACCGTTATGTGTATGAATACTTGACAAAATATATTGATAAGATAAAACACAAGTATTTATCTTTAAGAACACACGGTCAGATAAGCATTTAAGTATCCAAAAATCTGTTAATATCACAGACATTCTCCCCCTTAACTGATAATTTTTTTATTTTTTTATTTTTGAAGATCAAGCAGGAAAAATAAAGCACTGAAGTGCGGGTCCTAATCTGATGTGATTAGAAGCCATTGTCACTTGACCAAACCTGCATAAATAAAAGAAATAAGAGTAATCATTTATGAAAATGATTTTTCTCTCGTTAGCAACATGTGAAAAATAACATACAAGATAAAAACGTAGAATACTCCCCCTAGAATCATGACTAAGGTCTAAGACATGTTCAACATACCAAGTTTGTTGATGAGAAATTGAAATCGCTTTTCATCCAATGGCTTGGTGAAAAGATCAGCTAACTGGAAGTCAGTTTGAACAAAGTGCATTTCAATATTACCTTTTTCTACATGATCCTTAATGAAGTGATAGCGTACATCGATATGCTTTGTCTTCGAATGCTGTACTGGGTTAGCAGTTATAGATATTGCGCTCTTGGAATCACAATAAATAGGAACACGCTTGTAGTTGTATCCAAAGTCCCTTAACTGTGTCGTCATCCAGAGGACTTGAGAACAACAGCTAGCAGCAGCTACATACTCAGCCTCGGCAGTGGATGTTGAAACACAATTTTGTTTCTTTGAAGTCCAACTCACAAGTTTTCACCTATGAATTGACATGATCCAGAGGTGCTTTTCCGGTCTAGCTTACATCCTGCATGATCAGCATCTGTAAAGGCAGTTAGTTCAAAACGAGAATCCTTTGGATACCAAAGGCCTACATTAGGAGAACCCTTTGAGATATCTAAGGATTCGCTTAACAACAGATAAGTGCGACTCTTTAGGATTAGACTGATATCTCGCACAAAAACATGTGGCAAACATTATATCTGAGCGACTTGCAGTCAGATAAATTAAAGATCCAATCATGCTACGATACACCTTTTGATCAACAGGTTTCCCGGAGGGATCTGCGTCTACGAGTGTACCAGTAGCCATTGGTGTTCTCATGACTGAACTATCTGACATATTGAACTTTTTCAAAATATCTTTTATATATTTAGCTTGATTAATAAATATTCCTTCGGGTAATTGCTTTACTTGTAAACCAAGAAAGAAATTCAATTCGCCCATCATTGACATTTCAAACTTTGTCTCCATTATTTTGAAAAGTTCTTACAAAATTTCTGATTTGTCGACCCAAATATTATGTCGTCAACATAACTCTGAATGAGAATCAATTCCTCACCTTGCCTTTTAAGAAATAAGGTTGTATCTACTGTACCTTTCTTGAAACCAGAAGCTAAGAGAAATTTAGTGAGAGTTTCATACCAGGCTCGTGGTGCTTGTTTAAGACCATAAAGCGCTTTGTCTAAAACATAAACATGATCAGGGTGATGAGGATCAACGAAACCTTCAGGTTGAGCCACGTAGACCTCCTCATGCAGAACGCCGTTCAGGAAAGCTGACTTTACATCCATTTGATAGACTATAAAGTTTTTGTGCGCTGCATAGGCTAAAAAGATTCTGATGGCTTCGATCCTTGCAACCGGGGCGAATGTTTCGTCATAGTCGATGCCCTCTTGTTAACAATACCCTTTTGCGACCAAACGAGCTTTTTTCTCACTACTACTCCGGCTTCGTCTTTCTTATTTCTGAAAACCCACTTTGTTCCTATAATAGATTTACCTTTAGGTAGTGGGATCAAGAGCCATACCTTGTTCCTTTCGAATTGTAGAAGCTCGTCTTGCATAGCAGAAATCCAGAAGGGATCACGTAGAGCTTCAGACGCTTTCTTTGGCTCTAAGGAACTAAGGAAGCTTGAAAACATGAAGAAGTTGGCAGATGCGGATCTTGTCATGACACCAGATTGTACGTCACCTATCACATTGGTCAGGGGAAGATCCTTAGTCCAACGATGTGTGCTTGGTAAGGATTCAACTTGTTGTTGCGTATTGGACGCATCGTTTTCATGGTGCACGGCAGGTAGCTCCATAGATGTACTCGGGACATCTTGTACTGGTGTTTCTGATACTGAAGCTTCTAGACCAGTAGTTGAAGTACTCGGGACTTCATTTCCAGAAGAACTATCTGTAGAGACAGATTCAGCATTAGTAGAGTCAGAAACTAACGGTTGAGTTGTACCTGAGAGAGATGAAGTGTCAGTGACTTCTTCTTCGGACGGTCCAGATATGTCTTCAGATATAGTAGGGACCTCCGAGCCTGTATCACTTGTTATTGATGTTGATATGTCTTTTTCAAAATCTGCACATATATCATTAAAGGCATCAATAAACAATAAATCTAACTCAGATGAAGTAGAGTTAGAGTTAGAAGAAGTGGATCCTTGAGAAGCTGGTTCTATTCGAGATTGAATAGAAGCTTTGTCCTTAATTACGAGTTCTGAACTGTTGTGTCCAGAAGTCCATGTAGAGTTCTCATCAAAGGAGACATTCATGCTCTCAACAACCGTCTTAGTTCGAATAATGTAAATTCGATAAGCTTTGGATGTCAGAGAGTATCCAACGAGATATCCTTCATCCGCTTTCTTATCAAATTTTGATAATCCTTGACGCTCTTTAAGAATGTAACACCTGCAACCGAAAACACGAAGGAATTTGATGTTAGGTGTACGATTGTTGATTAACTCATATGCAGTTTTATTAAAGCGCTTGACCACAATGGTACGGTTCTGAGTAAAACATGCTGTAGCAACTGCCTCAGCCCAAAGGTACATGGGTAGATTCGAGTAAGCAAGCATAGTACGAGCTGCTTCAACCAGAGTACGGTTCTTCCGTTCAACAATGTCGTTTTGCTGTGGAGTGTAGGCTGCGGAGAAATTGTGTGAAATACCCACGAAAGTAAGATAACTCTTCAGGGTGTCATTCTTGAACTCCGTGCCATTGTCACTGTGAATGGTTCTGACTGGCAGTTGAAGACGTACTTGAATGCGCTTGATGAAAGCGATAATCAACTCTGGCGCATCTGACTTGTTGCGAAGAAACTCGAGCCATGTATACCTTGAGAAGTCATCTATCATTACCAACACATATTTCTTTCCGTTGATAGATGTTGTGCGCATTGGGCCACAAAGGTCCATATGAAGAAGTTCCAGTGCAGATGAGGTCGATGATTCAACTTTGGACTTGAAGGAGCTTCGCTTCATTTTTCGAACCTCATTTCTGGTAGACCTTTGACCAGACCTTGTCTCTGTAGCTTCGCTATAGATCTGAAATTTTGATGAGACAAGCGTCGATGCCACGTCCACGATTGTGCTTTGGAAGCTTTGGCTAGTAGGCATACTGGATGTGTGGCAGACAGTGTAGGAAAATCTACGTAGTATAGATTTCCATGGCGCTCAGCTTTGAAGACTTTGTAACCATCGGGATCCTCTAGATAGCAATGAGTGGTTGTAAAGCGGACTTGATATTTCATGTCACAGAAGTGACTGGTACTGAACAGGTTGTGATCAAGTCCATCAACATATAGCACTTTTTGAATCTTCATAACACCTTTATCGAGCATTCCATATCCTCTGACGTGGCCTTCGACTTCAGAATTGGAAAATCTAACTGCTCCGGCAGGCTCCTCCACATAGTTATGCAAGAGGTGCTTGAATCCTGTCATGTGGCGTGAACATCCGGAATCTATTACCCACAATCGACAGGCCTGCAAAAGAGACAATTAGTTTTGCTTAGGCACCCATATCAGGATGGGTCCTTCGCGGTTAACATCAAGCAACTTAGGAATATCATCTGGTTTGACTTTCACTCTCCATTCATAACGCGGTTTTGCAACCCATTTCCAAACCATCTTAACATTTATTTCCTGAAAGTGCTGTTTAGAAGTAGGATTGGCAACCTTAGATCGATACACTTTGGGTTGTGCGGAAGAATTAGAATTAGAATTAGACTTAAAGTTAAGTTTAGCTTTTCTCTTATTCTGTTTGGACTTTGGAGGGGAGTAGTATTTGAATGAGTTATCCCAGCAGCGTTTGCAAGATAGATTCTTTCGAGCAAAATTCATAAACTTAGATTTATCGGAACAAACCTTACATTCATGTTTATCAAAATAATTACTTTTCAAAATAACACTGTCAGAAGTACAACTATTTGGAATATAAGGTTCACTAGAAAGCCTATCATTCTTATTCAAACTATTGTCTTTAATCTTCTTACTCCTCCCAACTCCATTTCCTTTTATATCTGAAACAGAAACAGGAACCTTGTTAGTCTCTAACTTAGAAGGTGGTTCTTTTGTAGTGCCCTTTGAAGTCTCACCCTTTTCAAAAATACTCGGTGGATATTCAGGACAATCAGAGTAAACAACTGAAGGTTTTGTAGGAGCATCAAATTCTGGATTGGTTCTTACCTTCCAGCTTGGATCATTGAACATCTGTTTATCATTTGAAGCATTTTTAAACAAAGTAATTTTCAAATCATTGATCTCAGTGCAAAGCTCTTGATTTAGTTTTAAAGACTTTTCAAGTTTATGTTTGAGATCAAAGTTTTCATCTTTAACCTCATCAAGAGACTGTTGCAACATATCAATTTGCTTCATCAATTCAGATGTATGATCATTCACAGAATTTGACGCTTTTGAATTAGAAACAGGATCAGAGTCTGAATCATTCATCATTTCAGAAAATATATCTTCAGTCATGGACTCAATAAACTCTGTTTTATCATTTTTAGAACAAGATTCATTCGTGATAGCAGTTTCTTCTTCAACCTCTTCAACAAGTAAAGGTTTAGAAGCAATGGGATTTGAGACTGATGGTATAGTAGATGGATCAACATCCGATTCATACTCATCATATTTGCATGCATGTCTCAGGTGGAACTGTGTTGGTGCTTACTGATTCTTTAGAAGGTGTGGTAAATAGTGATTCAAATTCAGTAAATTCGATCTTTCGAGTCTCATAGCTTTTATTCAAATCACCATATGTAAAACCAACTGATTTAAAAATATTTTGAGAATCAGTGTCACCAGACTTTTTCTTTCCCATTTCTTCTCGACCTTTGGTCTCTTTAGAAGGTTTAGGAGTACTTGCTTCAACAAAAGTTGCACGAATGTCAGGAATGGGTCTGATTGCGGAGCCAAATTTATCAAAATTATATAGATGCTCCAGTGCCTTTTTCAAAATTAGTTGGCACACCCAAACCTGGTTTTAGTTTATAAAACCTTTCGTCTTGGAGTTTATTGGTCAACAGATTTAATGTTTGCTCAGTCTGACCTCGTTTCATATTAATGTCCTCCAGTTGCTTGATTTTGGTGTAAGCTTCATTTCTTTCTTTATAACAAACTTCAAATTTTATTTGAAACTCACCCTTTTCAGCAATAAGATTCACAAGATCTGTTTCAAAACCAGATATTTTTTCTTTTAAAGACGCTTTTTCAGCTTTTAAATCGTCTTTTTCCTTTTCTTTTTCTTCCACAACAACTTTTAAAATAGCATTTTCATCACGAAAGCTTAATGCAGATTGATGTGCAGAGCTAAGTTTGCCTTTCAGTAAAGCAAATTCATCTTTCATACCATGTATTTGGGCCATTAAAGATTCAATAAGTTCAGAATTGTCACTTACCTCAGAGTTTGCATCTTCGGATTGTGTCTCACAGTCTTCATCGTCACCTTCCAGCTTTGCCATATAAAATACTTGGGTGAAGTGAGCTTGCTCCTCGTCATCGGAACTTTAATACAGCCAGTTTTCTTCTTCAGCCATTAGCACTTTTCCTTCTTCAACTTTCTTGGCAATAAGTGACTTTCTTGCATAGTACTCTGAGTTCTTTACCTTCTTGAACTTGCAGTCCCTCGAGAAATGCCCAAATTTGCCACAGTTGTAGCATCTTCCTGGTTCATCCTTTCGTTCTTCTCGCTTCTCCTCTCTCTTTACTTCTCTTCTATCTTCCTTCCTGTCTTCTCGTCCTTCCTCTCTCTTTCCATGCCTCGGCTTGTATCGCATCTCAGACTTCTCTTTCTTGTATCCATCATACTTTGGCTTTGAGTAGAATCTTTTCTTGCCTAAGCTCTTCTTGAATCGTCACATAATGAGAGCCAAGTCTTCAGAGAACTTTTGAATATCAGGATCTAAATCAACTTCCAGTTCTTCATCGCTTGAATCAGAGTCAGAGTCAATAACTTCGGTAACTAGAGCATTAGACACCTTTTTCTTCGACCTTACAGAGGATACAGAACCTTTGCCGGCTATGAGAGCCACAGAATCCTTCAGATGATTAGAGTCATTATTAATAGATCTCACCTCATCCTCATGTTGAGCAAGAGTAGAGAAGATATCAGTGACATTTTCTCGAGCCATATTCTTGGAGATTTGGAGGTTGATAGCAAAGTTCTTCCATTCTGGATTCAGATTCTTGATGAACTTGTAATTTATCTCAGAAGCAGATTTAGAGATATTGTTCCTCCGCAAGTCATTGAGGATGATGTTATATCTGTTGTAGGTATCTAATAGCAACTCTCCTTCTTTTGCCTGAAATCCCTCGTATGCATTTATGCATTGATTCTGTTTAGCTTGTATGGAGGCTTCACTTCCTTCAAACTGCCTTGCTAGTTCATCCCAGATGCCTTTAGCAGTGCTCTAACTGTCGACACGATTGTAGATGTCGTTTGGAATTGCCATTGTTAGATAGATTAGAGCTTCTTCTTCTATCTTATACTGTTCTTTCTGCTTTTCATTGAAGAACTGATAAGGTTTAGGAATCTCTCTGTCAGGGATTTCTGGAGAGGAATCTGTAGCAGTTTGACCCTTTACTGTGATCATTGGAGTTTGTGGACCTTCAATGATTGCTTTCATGAAATCTCTGTTCTTGTGATTCAGAAACTAGATCATTCTGATCTTCCATTGCTGATACTCGTTAGCCATGAGGACAGGAGGTTTGACTTGAGAACCCATTGAGAGAAGCTGATTGGACATATTAGTTGTACGGTTAGTAAACAGGCTTTTCTGTACCAAGACAACCAACTAGATGAGATCGTTAGAATCAAAATAAAAACCACACTAAAAAATTTTCAGAAAAATAAATTTCCAAAAATAATTAAATGCAGTCCTCTCAAACAGTATAAAGCTTTAAATAATACTAAAGAAAATGTTGATCTGGAACAGAACTTTGTCCCCCTTCGCAGACTTAACACGGGGGGGCAGCGCCCCTAAAGAAATTTTTTTGACATTCAGATGCCCTATTACAGTTTGCAAAAAATCGACCGGGGATGTGCTTCGACCGGTATTGAGTCGACCGGAGACTTGTAAAGACCGGTAGAGAGTTCGACCGGGAACTTGTAAAGACCGGTAGAGATTCGACCGGGAGTTTGTTCGATCGGTAAAAGACTAAGACCGGAACCTACAGGACCGATATTCCTTTCGACCGGTATAGTGATATGACCGATATAGTGTTCGACCGGTATAGTTATTCTTCGACCGATACTCTATGTTCGACCGGTAAGATGTTATAACCGGTAAAGAGATGAGACCGAATGGTTGTTCGACCTAAATGGTGTTCGACCGATAGAATAATGATCGATGCTATGTGTAAGACCCGTAGGTTACTAAGACCGGTATTGAGCAAGACCGGAAAGAATCGAACGATACAATGTTGTCGACCGGGAAAGTGTAAGGACCGATATGTTCTTATGGTCTCGACCGGAATGATGTTGTTCGACCCAGAACGATGATTGCAGCCCAGAAAACACTCAACACACAGAAATTGAATGCAATAAGCAAACTAGTGTTTCTAAAATCCAGCATCGATCAGTATCAACCCAGAGTTAAAGATCAATTAACACCCTTTATGCTTCAATTTTAGCAGAGCATATGTCGACAGTTCTTGAAGATGTCGAACCCAGAAAACAACAGAAATCAAAAATCCAATCACTTGATAATTCTCAATGCAATTAATCAATCAGATACTTTTCAATAGAATAAAACTCACTTAATCAGATCAATCTTAATCATAAAAACTCACAGATTCATGAAATCAGATGAACACAAATTTTTTTTCGATGAACAGTGATTTTGCGAAGAACAGTGATTTTTGTGAATAGTAAAAAAAATTTGATTCTTTAAGCTCTGATACCAATTGTTATCCCAGTTTAATCTAGTTGGTAAATAATCAATCAAGTAATCAAGCAACACAATAATAATCAAGAGATATATAAATCAGAGTAACATACCAATGCCTTGAATAAACAATGAAACCCTTAAGTGTTCTTGATACCCTTTGAATACGATTACAATATGGCTACCTTTCTTTCTAAACAATGATTAAGAAATTATGAAAGATTAACCCTAAAACTAAACAATTAAAACTTTAAATACTTAGGCCATATGGGATTCCTAATGCTTAATGGGCTTGGGCCCATTTGCTAATAACTATTGAATAAATACTAACTAGACCCTCTAACTTTAACTATCAAATAAATACAGTTTAAACCCTTTAATCTTGAATACAATTATGATTCAACACTTCAAGATTATAAAACTTAAAGTAAAAGTGTCTAAAACATGATCTCTTAAAATCTCAAACGACATTCTTCGTCATGCCTTTATTCCAACGATGATCCGACTCTAGACTTTCTCCTTCCTTTTGCTACTAGTCCCGATTGAGTGTCGTCCTGGTTGCAATATTATTTTGAAAAGGAGTTGGGTGAGCATAGGGCCCAGTGATTACACGGTTTTTATGCATGAACAATATAAACAACGAATTTCACAAAGCATCATAGTTTATTATGCATGCGGTAAAATAATTTAACTCACAAAGTTAACGGCATATTGGGAGGTATTTACTTCACACAACTTTACCTGGCGAACTCACACAGCATGTTCGCACTTACGGATTACACGAGCTCACACATCATGCTCGCCTTATGGACTTACACCGTAATACCCCCCCCATTGCCACACAAATCAAAAACACATATCATGAAAACATTTCACGTTTAATGCATAAACGACATTTAAAAAGATTAATAAACTTGTAAATAGTTTTCAATAAAACATGCAACCATTTTATAAAAATACACGTATAACTCACCGTACAATTCGTTGTCTAAATCGTTCCTTGAAGTGGCTAGCGTATCCCTACAATCCAAGGCCTTAACTTTTAATTCTAATATCCAATTCAACTAAATCTTTACGATACTCTTAAACCATCCATGAGCCGGTCACTTAGACTACGACTTGTTTTTTAACACCTATATATATATACTGCTCACATGACATCATGTTGCACTTGCCAACCTTGGTTTCACTTTGAATCATATCCATGGAATATGTATATATATATATAACAGGCCATGTTGTATAGATGTATATATATACTATGCCTTTTTCTTTTTCCATGGATTATGCACCCATATATATATATATACATATATATATATATATATATATATATATATATTAAAAGTCATCCACAGAAAACCATCGCATGATTATGCATGCATAAATCCGAAAATATATACAGTGCAACCATTTTCGTACATAACTTACTAATGGATGACAACTTTTAATATATATATATATATATATATATATATTTATATATATATATATATCCGTGTGTGACTTTCTAAAAAATCCATGACAGGCCTTCGATGAGCAGAAGCTATCAAACTCCCAATGCTCATCACACTGAACCAATACAACTCTCGCCGTAACGACGTCTGAAACCTTCTACTTATCACAGCGGTGAAACATTGACCATCCGTTGTGTAAATGTATTTACGACACCCATATGAAGCATAAGCTCTGTCTTTTCGAACCGAAACGAGATCATGGTTTTGACAACTCGATGTCATTGTGATTACGATTGTGAAAAAAAAACGGTGAGGGTGTTAGCGGTGGTCATTGGCCACCGTTACCCTATGGGAACCCGTCCGAATAATCGAATTACTAACATAACTACCTAATAAATAGAATTTAGAGACGATGGGCATGAAACACTTACCGAAGCTACGTCGATCTCTTTACGTTTCACCAAACCGTCGTCGTTCTTTGCTTCGTTTATACATGCTTCTTTTCTCGGTGCTTACTTCTCTCGGTTGCTTATGCTTACAAGGCTGACCTTCTTTTATACACATGATGGATCGTCGGATTTCTCGGCAAAGGAAATGATAAGTTTTCGTGGTTTAATGAACGGCGGTTTCCACCGATTGATTTGCATGAGAGTTCAATTCCATTGAATATCAAAAACCATTTCCTTTCCTTCACGTCCAGGTACATTGATTAATTTATTATTATATTTTTTTTGTTTAATAATATATATATATATATATATATTTATATATATATATATTTTCCCTCAAAACTAGAGTTATTACAAACTTCCCCCCTTAACAAATTTTCGTCCTCGAAATTTGCTCTATACAAATAAATGA
This sequence comes from Arctium minus, assembly GCA_954870635.1. Classification (NCBI taxonomy): domain Eukaryota; kingdom Viridiplantae; phylum Streptophyta; class Magnoliopsida; order Asterales; family Asteraceae; genus Arctium; species Arctium minus. The sequence continues at coordinate 110,757,298 of OX941080.1, read as the reverse complement.
GGGTACTTCAATCTCATCTCCTCCTCGGGTTCCCAAGTGGCTTCAGGTCCTCTATGATGTCTCCATTGAACTTTCACGAGAGCGATCTCTTTGTTTCTTAGTTTCCTTACTTTTCTATCAACGATAGTTTCTGGTTCTTCAATATAGCTCAAAGTTTTGTCCACATTTACATCCTTAAGAGTTACCTTAGTACTTTCATCAGCCAAACACTTCCTTAGATTCGATACGTGAAATGTGTTATGAATCCCCTGAAGTTCTTCAGGAAGCTCCAACTTATAGGCAACCTCACCTACCCTTTTAATTATCTTGTAAGGACCAATGTAACGAGGACTTAGCTTTCCTCGATTTCCAAAACGAACTACACCTTTCCACGGTGAGATCTTAAGTATAACTTTATCCCTAACTTGAAATTCTATTGGTTTCCGTCTTTTATCAGCATAACTTTTCTGTCTGTCCTCAGCTATCTTCAATCTTTCCCTTATATGATTTATCTTATCGGTAGTCTGTTGAACTATTTCAGGACCATCCTATTGTTTTTCTCTTACCTCCTTCCAACCCATTGGCGTTCGACACTACCTTCCATACAATGCTTCATACGGTGCGACTTGGATGCTTGCGTGATAGCTTTTATTTTAGGCGAATTCGATCAATGGAAGATGACCCTCCCATGCCCCTCAAAAATCGATAGCACATGCCCGCAACATATCTTCTAGAGTTTGAATGGTCCTCTCGCTCTGACCATCCGTTTGCGGGTGATAGGCTATATTTAGCTTTACTCAAGACCCCAATTCCCTTTGAAAGTTTTGCCAAAATGTAGAGGTAAACCGACTGTCTCTATCAGATACTATCGATAATGGAACCCCATGTCGAGTTATGATCTCGTCTATATAGATCTTAGCTAGTCTTTCCATCGAATATGTTTCCTTAATTGGCAGAAAATGCGCAGACTTGGTGAGTCTGTCAACGATTACCCATAGAGCATCATAACCCTTTCGTGTTCTTGGCAACTTTTTCACAAAATCCATTGTGATGTGGTCCCACTTCCACATCGGAATTTCTAAGGGTTGCAACTTACCATATGGTCGCTGATGTTCAACTTTAACTTGCAGACACGTCAAACACCTTTCTACATAATGGGCTATGTCTTTCTTCAACCTTGACCACCAGTAAGATTGGCGAAGATCTCGATACATCTTATTGTTTCCTGGGTGAATAGAGTACCGAGATTTATGAGCTTCATCTAACACTTGGTTACGAAAGTTTCCTAAGCGAGGAATCCAAATTCTACCCTTGTAGCACTTTAACCCTTGGTTGTTATCTTCAAGAAGCGAAACAACCCCTATCATTCTCTCAGCCTTCAAATTCTCTTATGTTAGTGCTTCTTCTTGGACTTTCTTGAGTTCATCAGTCTAACTAGGAGTCACCTCTATCCGCATTGCTTTAATCCTCACCCGATCACTCCTTTCTTTGCAACTTAACGCGTCAGCGACCACATTTTCCTTCCCGGGATGATACAAAATCTCACAGTCATTGTCTTTCAGCAATTCCATCCACCTTTGTTGTCTCATGTTTAGTTCCTTCTGATCGAACAAGTACTTTAGGCTCTTGTGATCGGTATAAATTTGACACTTCACACCCCATATAAGTAGTGTCTCCATATTTTCAATGCAAACACCACAGCTGCTAGTTCCAAATCATGAGTTGGATATCGCTTCTCGTGATCCTTCAACTGACGAGAAGCATATGCAATAACTTTTCCTTGTTGCATCAATACACAACCAAGTCCTAGCTTGGAAGCATCACTGTAAACCACAAATCCTTCGGTTCCTTCTTGTAAAGTCAATATCGGTGCAGTACTCAACTTTTCCTTCAAGACACCAAACGCCTCCTCTTGAGCTGGTTTCCATTCAAACTTTACACCCTTCTTTGTTAGCGATGTCAATGGCATCACAATCCGTGAAAAGTCTTGAATAAACCTTTTGTAATAACCAGCTAATCCCAAGAAACTCCGTACCTCGGACGGGGTCCTTGGTGGTTCCCACCTCTTTATAGCATCCACCTTGGTCGGAGCTACCTTTATTCCTTCTTGGGTCACCACATGCACTAGAAATTGAACTTCACGGAGCCAGAACTCACACTTAGAAAACTTTGCATACAGTTTCTCCCGCTTCAGCAAACTCAATACCGCCCGAAGGTGTTGCTCATGCACCTTTTCGGTTCGAGAATAAATCAAAATATCGTCAATAAAAACAATGACGAGCTTATCTAAGTATGGTTTGCATACCCTATTCATCAGATCCATAAATGCTGCAGGTGCATTTGTCATTCCAAATGACATTACTACGAATTCGTAATGCCCATACCTAGTCCTAAAAGCAGTATTCGGCACGTCCTCCTCTCGAACCTTCAGCTGGTGGTAACCCGATCGTAGATCGATCTTCGAGAAATAACAGGCACCCTGGAGTTGATCGAAGAGATCATCAATCCTTGGAAGAGGGTACCTATTCTTTATCGTTACTTTGTTAAGTTCGCGATAGTCGATGCACATTCGCATCGTACCATCCTTTTTCTTAACAAATAACACTGGCGCTCCCCAATGAGAGGTGCTAGGGCGTATAAAACCCTTGTCTAACAACTCTTGTAGTTGAGACATCAACTCTTTCATTTCTGACAGTGCAAGACGGTAGGGTGCTCGAGCGATGGGTGCGGCTCCAGGTACGAGATCAATTTGAAATTCTACCTGTCTCTCAGGTGGTAGACTTGTCAGATCATCCGGGAAGACTTCAGGAAACTCTCTTACAATGGCAATACCTTCCATACTCTTTTTCTCTTTCTTAGCATCTATCACATATTCTAAATAACTCTGACACCCTTTTCTCACACATTGTCTTTCTTTTGCCATAGAGATCAAGCTGGATTTCTTATTTCTTCTATCTCGATAAATGACTATGATTCCACTATCAGGTAATTCAATTTGAATTATTTTTTGTTGCGCATAATTCTGGCCTGGTTTTCAGCTAACCAATCCATGCCAATTATTATATCAAATTCCCCAAGAGTCATAGAGAGTAGTCTCAATGGAATCGAACGACCATCTATCTGAATATCGCAGTCATCATACTCCTCTCTAATAGTCACCCGATTGTCATCAGCAGTTTCTACTTCTAAGGTGGAGCTTAAAGGCTTGGGCACTCTATGCAAGTAATCACAGAATGCAGTAGATACAAAAGAGCGATTTGCTCCAGAATCAAACAGTACTCTAGCATGCACAGAATTGACCAGAAAGGTAACTGTCACCACGTCTAGTGTCTCCTAGGCCTCTGTTGCCGTCATCTGGAAGACTCTCCCCTTTGGCTTTGATACCTCAGGTCGTTTTTCCTCCCATTTACCATTCCGACTTCCACCCTGACTAGAGGCGTGCTCATTCTTTTGCTGAGGACAGTTTGCTTGTATATGGTTAGGTGACTTACAGATGAAACATAATCGTTCTCTCCTCTCAACTTTGCAATCCTGAGACTGGTGGCCTGGCTTCCCACATCGGTAAGACACCCTTGGTTTGATCAGTCATTCTCCCTTGTGCACACGGCTGCATCTAGAACATGGTTTGACAGTTTGTACTTGCCATGTCTTTCTTTCTGGACCCGAGAACTTTGACTTTTTGGTTTCATTGCTTGGACCCTCCCATTTCCTTTTTATATTGCCTCGCTCAGCCTCTTGACGATTCTTTTCTTTTTCTCTTGTCTCTGTCGCGTTTACTACAGCTTGGAATGTGGTTGGCTCCATAGCAAGAACAAATTCTCGGATGGATGCTTTTAATCCTCCGATATACCGCTCTGCTCGTCTTTCCTCCGTCGAAACATAGTACTCGGCAAACCTGGACTTTTCGGTAAAACTTGTTATGTACTCTCTTACCGTCATTGTTCCCTGCTCCAGCCTTAAAAACTTCTCCTCTAGTTGTTTTACTACACTACGCGGACAAAATTTCTCGTTAAATAGTACCTTAAATTCTTCCCATGTCATTCTTGCTACTTCCTCATCACCTTTTAAATTGCAGACTACTTCCCACCAAGAAAGGGCTTCTGATTTAAGCATCGTCGTCCCATATGTCACCTTATCTTCTTCTGCACATTTTTTGATTATGAATATGACTTATGTCTCTCTTATCCACCTCATTGACATCACTTCGCAATCACCTTTAAAAGGTTGGGGCTTACAAGCCATAAAGTTCTTAAAGCTACAACCCTTTTGTCCTACACTCATGCTGATAGGACTCGGTGCTCTTGACCGCACATGCATGTCTTCCATGCTACTTGAATCGTTATTATTCTCCCGTCGGTTGCTTGTCACCCTATCTTCTTGATTTTTCAGTTCCGCCTCCCGCACTTGTGCTATAACCATGGGCAAGGCAGCTTGCAAAACTTTTCTTACCTCCTGAGCAATGATGTCTACAGGAGTTGTCGTGGTTTCTTGGGCACTCCCTCGTCCCCTACCTCGACCTCGACCTCGACCTCTTCCAGATGTAGAACTTGCTTGCACAGAGGGCTCAGGTTCATTGGTTGCTGCTTGACTTCTACCTCATCCTCTTCCCCTTCCATGACCTCGTCCTCGTGTACTAGCGGTCCTTGCAGCCGCGACAGATGTTGGTCGGGTTTCGTGTACATTTGGGGTAGCCCCTATTGGTGGCGGGTCTACAGCATCAGGCGTAAATGATGACGTCCTTCTTGACCGATGCGACATATTTGCTGTGTACGATGAAAACATACATTTATAAGCATAACTTAATCCGTACATAACCTAATTATCTGATAAGTTCAACATTTGCATAATAAGATTAATCACCAAAATATTATTAAACACCATAATATTATTATTTCAAAGGCGGTTCAATACATGAGTCTTTTGCTTAATACGCCAAACCGGCTCACACATACTCCAAAATAAAACTCAAAATAAACCCAGTTCAAGACCACTAAACATTCAAAATATTAAGACAAAAGTACTTAAGATAACTATCTCTCTCCTCACTCATTCTCTCAAGGCATGTCCGCAGGGTAGTAGGTAATCTTCACTAATTCTTCATATGTGTTATCTAGACGGTACTTCCAGATAAATCCCAAGTTTGGACCCTGACGGAATTGATGTGCCCAGTCGGAGAAATACCCTTTGATCAAACCTACATACTCCGAGGTCGCTCCCCGATAGTAGCGAGCTCGATCTCCCAATCGCATCTTCCAAGTACGGGCGACGATTCTTCTCTCCCACTCTAATGCCACACACTTCCATGCCATGTCGTGGTTGTTTTCCTATAGCTCCTCATTTTCTTTCAATACCTGGTTCAACTCGCTTCCTAACTTAACATGTTCTCCTTGCAAGTTGCTGAACCACCCTCCTACTTGGTCCTTTTCAGCTTGAACCTTAGGCAATTCATTTCTTAGTTCAGTATTCTCCTCACGCAGGTTTGCTACATCCTCTTCCAAGTCCTCACGGGTAGGCGTACGTGGGGTGTATTCTACGTAAGGTTCCTCCGTTGGATCATAGAAAGAATCATCGACCGGGTTGGGTTGAGATGAGAAGACCCTCGGAACACCTGCACTACCCCTGGAACTGCTCCTTGCACCTATAGGGTGTCTGCTAGAGCGACTGGACCTCGCACGACCGTGTTACCCAACTCCACCTCTTAGACCTAGGCCAGCAGCTACCGCACGACTTCCGCCCCTGCCCCTTCCTCGACCAATGTGCCTAGTCGTCTTTGTGTAAACCATTTTTCCTACAAAACCACAATATAAACCTATCACTTTTAGGCACGTTGTCAAAATTTAAACACTGACTAACACATTTCCCTTATTTTTAATATTTATACTTCCTCTCAGTTTAAGCTTAGGCTAAAATTAATAACCTATTTCTCTTAAACTAAGGCTCTGATACCACTTGTAACGTCCCAATTTTTTTATTAATATTAAACATCCATAAAAATAAATCCATAAAGTCTATATAATTCAACACAGCGGAATACTTCATGATTATAAAACTTAAAGTAAAAGTGTCTAAAACATGATCACTTAAAATCTCGAACGACATTCTTCGTCATGCCTTTATTCCAACGATGATCCGACTCTAGACTTTCTCCTTCCCTTTGCTACTAGTCCCGATTGAGTGTCGACCTGGTTGCAATATTATATTGAAAAGGAGTTGGGTGAGCCTAGGGCCCAGTGATTACACGGTTTTTATGCATGAACAATATAAACAACGAATTTCACAAAGCATCATAGTTTATTATGCATGCGGTAAAATAATTTAACTCACAAACTTAACGCCATATTGGGAGGTATTTACTTCACACAGCTTTACCTGGCGAACTCATACAGCATGTTCGCACTTACGGCTTACACGAGCTCACACAACATGCTGGCCTTACGGGCTTACACCGTAATATCCCCCCCCCCCATTGCCACACAAATCAAAAACACATATCATGAAAACATTTGACGTTTAATGCATAAACGACATTTAAAATGATTAATAAACTTGTAAATAGTTTTCTATAAAACATGCAACCATTTTATAAAAATACACGTATAACTCACCGTACAATTCGTTGTCTAAATCGTTCCTTGAAGTGGCTAGCGTCTCCCTACAATCCAAGGCCATAATTTTTAATTATAATATCCAATACAACTAAATCTTTACGATACTCTTAAACCATCCATGAGCCGATCACTTAGACTACGACTTGTTTTTTAACACCTATATATATACTGCTCACATGACATCACGTTGCACATGCCAACCTTGGTTTCAATTTAAATCATATCCATGGAATATATATATATATATATATATATATATATATAACAGGCCATGCAATCATGTTGTATAGATGTATATATATACTATGCCTTTTCTTTTTGCATGGCTTATGCCATGGCTTATGCACCCATATATATATATATATATTAAAAGTCATCCACAGAAAACCATCGCATGATTATGCATGCATAAATCCGAAAATATATACAGTGCAACCATTTTCATACATAACTTACTAATGGATGACAACTTTTAATATATATATATATGTGTGTGTGTGTGTGTGTGTGTGTGACTTTCTAAACAATCCAAGATAGGCCTTCGATGAGCAGAAGCTATCAAACTCCCAATGGTCATTACACTGAACCAATACAACTCTCGCCGTAACGACTTTTGAAACCTTCTACTTATCACAGCGGTGAAACATTGACCATCCGTTGTGTAAATGTATTTACGACACCCATATGAAGCATAAGCTCTATCTTTTCGAACCGAAACGAGCTCATGGTTTTGACAACTCGATGTCATTGTGATTACGATTGTGAAAAATATCGGTGAGGGTGTTAGCGGTGGTCGTTGGCCACCGTTACCCTATGGGAACCCGTCCGAATAACCGAATTACTAACATAACTACCTAATAAACAGAATTTAGAGACGATGGGTATGAAACACTTACCGAAGCTACGTCGAACTCTTTACGTTTCACCAAACCGTCTCCGTTCTTTGCTTCGTTTATACAAGCTTCTTCTCTCGGTGCTTACTTCTCTCGGTTGCTTATGCTTACAAGGCTAACCTTCTTTTATACACATGATGGATCGTCGGTTTTCTCGGCAAAGGAAATGATAAGTTTTCGTGGTTTAATGAACGGCGGTTTCCACTGATTGATTTGTATGAGAGTTCAATTCCATTAAATATGAAAAACCATTTCCTTTCCTTCACGTCTAGGTACATTGATTAATTTCTTATTATATATATTATTTTTGTTTAATAATATATATACATACATATATATTATATATATATATATGTTTATATATATTTTTCCTCAAAACTAGAGTTATTACACATTAAAGGAGAAACTAATCACCATGATGTGACATCTCCTAACATCATAATCGATGACTATTTTTTTTTTTTTGTCAATTTTTGCTTTTCTTCTTTAATTTTTACATTCGCCTCCAAACTATTAACTCCTATATTAACTCAAGTTACATAACTCGATACTTTTCCCTTCCTTAGACTATTGACCTCCTCTCATATTAAAAACTACGCAACTCCGATCATTCCTCTACTAAGTCTCAACATTATAATGAGGCATTTGTAGTCAATTTTTTTATGGATAAAATTTGACGGTGAAATAGTCTTGAAAGTTTATATTGGTTGTGTATGTTCTATTTGGTTGAGAATTTATGTTCTATTTGGTTGTGTATGTTCTATTGCATTCTTACTTGATTTAGGACATAAACATATTTGTAAGTAGTCCTACTTTTAAAAATTGAATCCTTCCCTTTGTTGGTGAATGAAAGTGAATTTTTTTCTTCTTATTTATGCCATTATCCATCTTTATTTTTGTTGACGAATGAATAATCATGCAATGTGTTGTTTGTTCAGTTTCACAAATATCGAGTTTGATGAATAAAAATTTCTTTCACTTAAGATCCTTGCAAGTTTGAACTATAAAGTTGGGGTAGTTTTGATCATATTGAAGCATAAATGTTAAACCCTTAATAAAACATGAATATGAAATTGGTTAAGTTATTGAAATTGGTTCATGAAACTATTTAATTTGATTAAATTGTGTCATATATTGTCTTTAATTTACATAAATTTAATAAAACTTATTTTTCCCAGGATTCTTTATTGATCGATAAACCAAACTTGCAAGAAAACAGTTTCAAATCGAAAAACCTCGAACAAATCATATAAAAACTTAACAATTTAATTAGATTCGCCTACAACGTTAGTGGTTTCAGTTATGCAACTGCTATTCCTATTTCAAAAAGAAAAAAAAATCATGCAAGATCATAAATTATTCAAACAATGCAAACATTATCCACAGTTCCATCGTTAATATTACTCATTTTATTTCACTTTATAGATTTATTTCTTAACTACATATAAATATATACATATATATAAATTCTAATAATTAAAATATATGAAATTTTACAAATGATATGAGTATGATTTGTAGATATTTATATTTACCAACTAACATTATTATTTATATGGTTGATTTACGTAATATTGAACCCAAAGTACGCACGCTACCGCGCAACACACGGTTTCCACACTAGTTAGAATAATACAACAACTCCTTAGTTTTCTTATTGAAATTCATCAAATGTGAAGCCACCTGTCATGCACTCATATATCACAAAATGATAAGCAATCAATTATATGATAAGTACATAAAAATATGTGATAAGCGTTGTGATAAGAAAATGATGAAACAAGAAATGTAGTATTATGCGACAAGACTTAGGGGCCGTTTACCCAAATGCTTAACTTGGTAAGCGTTTACCAATAAAACTCGACACACTAACTTGCTCTATCGGGTAAGATTTTAATCATCACGATGGTATCTTATACAACAATTTACCCGATAAGCGCTTACCTGGGTAAGAGTTGTCACTCTCTCTTACCTGGTAAGACTCTTCATCCTTATCCTCGCTCCTACCGGGTAAGATCATATCCTCTTGTCATGTTCATCCGCTATGGTAAATTCCCCGATAAGCACTTACTGGGTAAACATTTTGTAAACGACCCCTTAGAAAAACAAATTAGTCTTGTGAGATAAAATGTACCCGGGAAAAGAAATTTGTGTCGAGAAAATTTTTATCCGGGAAAGGTGGTACCCGGAAAAAATATTAACCAAGAAATGAGAGGTACATGGGAAAAGTTTTATCCGGGAAACTTTTACCCAAAAAACTTTTATCCGGGACACAGGTTATACGGGAAATAGGCTCATGCGGGAAACAAACCTGGGAAGATAAACTTTATGCGATTTTAGGGTTTATTAACCCAACCATATACGGCGCCTTACCTGCACAATCCACACTCAAGCAAAATTGTTAGACCCTTCAATTGAAAGTCTTGAAAACGATGCAAATCTGATAACAAATAATAAATCGTGATAGAAAAATCAGAATCTTGCAAACCCGGTTGAAGAAATTCATCAGCTTTCGATTTCTTCAAAAATTCTTCAAATCACCGATCCCGTTCTGATACCAATTGTGAATCCCAGTTTTGAACAAGCAACAATGAATTGAATGATAAATCTGTATTGAATGATTAGAGAGTGTTACACATATGATTGAAACTCAAACTCTCTCTATTGAATTAAGCGCATGAACTCTTGTATAACCATAAATCATCTAAAAACCCACGTTAAATACCTAAGGCTTAAAGCTTAAAGCCCAAGCCCATACAACTAAACTAAGCCCATTAACATTATAAGGCCTTACAAATAATAAAATAAAACTCTATAATTCTTTTTATAACTTTCAATGCACAAAGACATTTAGTCCTAACAGATGTCCATGCCCAAACCCAATATATGAAGTATTATCTAGAAAATCAGTTGGAAAGTCTAGAGGTCTTTTATTTAATAAGTTTATATGGGAGAATGTGTTGTCAATGCGTATGAAATATGTGGTTGAGATTGATCCTTTTATCTTATAAATAAGTGGTTATGTTGAGTTTGTAATCGTCAAGTGAAAGAAAAAGATCATTTGAGTTATAAATAGTTGCTTGAACAAAATAAGTTTGAGAAGAAGTGTTTCTTTGTGTTTTGGAGTTTTTTTTTCCAACAAAGTGGTATCAGAGCTATGATGATGGCATTGGTTTAATGAATTCTTATTATGATTTGTGGTTGCAGATTAGACTGATCTTCGACATCAGAAAAATAAAATTCATAATCATAGTAATTCGGGATTCAAGAAAGTCAATCGAAAATATGGCCAACACTTTGGCATCGTTTCAAGTATCGACACTCAAAACAAACAACTACGATAATTGGAATATCATGATGAAAGCTTTATTGAGTGCACATGATGTGTGGGAAGTATTGGAGAGAGGTTTTAGTGTGACCGAAAACGATGCCACTTTAAGCAATGTACAAAAGGATAATATAAGGGGTATGAGAAAGAAGGATAAGAAAGCTCTCTTCCTAATCTATCAAGCCTTAGATGATGATGGTTTCGAGAAGGTTTCCAGTGCTACATCTGCCAAGGTAGCACACGAGAAATTACAAACTCCCGATAAAGGAGCCAAACAAGTGAAAAACGTACGTCTGCAAACATTAAGGGGAGAAACTGAATTGTTGCATATGAAGTCATCCGAGTCTACTTTGAATAATATCGCAAAAGTACAAGCAGTCTCCAGTCAAATAAAGAGAGATGGTGAGAAGTTGGAAGATGTTAAAATCATGGAGAAGATACTTCATTCACTAGATTTGAAGTTTGAGCTTACTATGGTGAAGATTTGGAAGAAATGAAAGATTTGGAAGAAATGACAACCGATAAATTAGAAGGACCGTTGTTAGATTAAGAATAAAAACATAAAAAAACATGGTATCACCGAGCAACTCCTCAAGTTAAAACTCAAGGAGAAAGAAGGAAAGTCAATGGCATGAAAAAATCCAAAATAGTTGAGGGAGTGGTTGAGGACGAAGATGTGATCGTGTATGTATTTGGACTAGTAACACCAACTATGTCAAAAACTATAAGAAAAAAGAAAGCTCATCAAGAAGTCATGGAAGAGGAAGTTATTCGAACTTGAGGTTTCACAAATCTCATGTTCAATGCTACAACTATTAGAAGTACAGACATTATGCTTCAGAATGTAGAGTTCCAAGCTATAGATCTAAAGAGAAGGCTAATTATGTAGATGAAAAGGCCGAGGAAAGAGGAGCTTTACTACTAGCACACAAAGATAGCACGAAAGACCACGAAAATATATGGTATCTGGATATGTGTGCTAGCAACCATATATGTGGAACAAGAAACATGTTTGTGGAACTCAATGAGTTGATAAGTGGTAATGTCTTGTTTAGATATAATTCTAAAGTATAGGTAAGAGGTACATGTGATATTCTCCTTCGTGCCAAGGATGATAGGCATCAATTAAACTCATATGTCTATTATGTCTCAATATGAAAAACAATATTTTGAGCTTAGAAAAGGGCAACGAAATTCACTTGAAGGATTGTAATATTTTTATAAGAGACCGGAGAGGAAACTTAATTGCAAAGCATTTGTAAAAGCCAAAACATTTGTACCTATTCAATTTAGAATCCTCTCCTTCCTACAAATTGACATCCCTTCTTTCAGGCTTAGGGGTTGTTTACTTTTGACTTAATGGACGTAATGGTTTGTTGGACTTATTCGGACATCAATATTAGGGTATTTATTTAGAACTTAATGAAAATTTTATTGCCTTATTCACACAGTTCAAAAACCTCACATGTCCACATTCATCCAATAAAATGACTCATCCTACCTTTTTATTTAGATGGTGATTTAGGTTAAAAGTAAATAACACATTTTATTTTGGACAAACAAATTTATCGAGACAGACACTTGTATCCATACAGGACTTAGAAGAAAATTTCGTAAACAACCCCTTAGTGAATTATCTCTCAGTCTTAAGCTAAACCCTTTTTGACAACCCAAGTAGCACATATTATATCAAGCTAATGAGAATAGTCTATTTTCCCAGTCTCATCATGTCATGCAACCACCCAATGATGAAAATACAATTTTCTCCAATTTATAATGACTTTCTTGTATCTTGTGTCATTCAAGAATTATCTTCATACATGTATGTAATCTATAGTTTTATAGATGAACCCAGATCTTTTGTGGGACAAGAATGTTCCCTTTAGGAAGTGGAGTCTCCAATAACAAAAGAGCTTTGTTGGTAACACATTCACGAAATGATAATTAAGTGAGATAAACAAATAGACTTCTTGTTGAGCGCTCTCTTAGACTCTCTTCTGTTCTCTCATAGCTTGTCTAAGATCCCTTATTAACAGTTTGCTCAATTAGGATAGTATTGATACTAAGACCACATGATCAACTAGTGAAAGTATATGACACCAGTCCTAGCAATTCTATAATGGCAACAAAACAGTTAACATATTAATGAAAGATAACCATGGGAATTAGAGAGCATAGAAGTACATACGTGCTACGTGACAAGCTAGCCAATGACCAAAGTATTGTACCAAACAAAACCATGATCTCCCCCTCAAAGGTGCATTAAATGTCATGAAAGATGAAGCTCGTGACCTGAATAGAATAATTGATCAAACTATAATATTCTTCAATTGATCACCAAAATTAACCACCAAAAAGATACAAGTACATGACTAATTTAACATAAGAATTGCAATTAGATGGCTCCATTAAATTCCATTAAAAAAATCAAACAACAACAAAAGCCTTTCATGCCAAACTAGTTGGGGTAGGCTAAAGTGAAATAGAACACATTATGAAAGATGACACACGGCATAAAGAGATAAACCTCCTAGGGTTCCAAGACAGAAATGGTGTCTGTCATTCAATCTTATCTATTGGTCCAATACCATGTGAGAATAATTGGAACCCCATTAGATCACTCTACAAAAGAGCTTTAATGAGACAACTAGAAGGGAGATTCCAACATATATAGAATTGGTCCATATCTAGCGACTGTTGGACTCTTAACAATAAAGTAAAAAAGACGTACCAATCATGGAGTTATAAGCGTGAGCATGGAGATCATGATAGGTATCATAGTTATTTACAATATCCATAATTAAGCTCCTTGAACCAATTCAGAAAAACTACTATTGTAAGGTCTGTCATATTAGCATAAGCTATACAGGAGAAATTTTGGAAGCATTTGTGCTTACAATATTGTAACACCACTAAAATTTGGGGAAAATTTAAACCTGAATGTCCCAACTTGGATAAAAGGATCACCCAAAAATGGGAATCGGTAAGGCATTTACAAAATCAAATAAAGGAGATACATACAATAATATACTAATCTAAACTAGTCTAGTCTAGATTAAAGACGGGTGTCACTATATCTTCTCAAAAGTATATATCTTGTTCAAAAAAATAATCGCCATGGCAAAACTTCACCAAAATGTGCTACTATCAACCATCCGACTCTCTGCTCATACACGAGGAGTCCCACCACTAGAATGACCTGATATACATGTCATTGAAGAAAAATCATTAGGCTAAATCCTAGTGAGATTAAACGATTATAAGATAAAAATGAAACCAAAAGATATGGAATTTGACGCAGCGTAGGTTTGCGGAAGGATCGATAAATGTCTAAACCCTTTTTGATAACGAGATTACGAATTCTAAAACTCAAACTCAAGAGAAAATTCTCAAAAAACGAAATCTTTTATTAATCGATAACTTCAAAAAAACAATTAAACCTAATAGTCCTTTTTATAATCTAAAACTAAAGATATAGAAAGTTTAAATTTAAATATAATCCTAACCTAGATAAGATAATGATGAAAAATTAAATCTATTCCTAAATATAATTTAAAGAAAAAATAGAAAGGAAAAGATAATTATTTCTAATAATCATCATCAAAATAAGTAATGGTAAATAAAGAATGGTGGTGGCCACGTGGATAAGGATTTTGATGCATTAAATATTCTTTCATGTATGGCAATGTGGACCGTAAGGATGAAGAATACCATAGTGTGTTGGGTGGGTTTCATGAGACCCAAATCGCATGGAACTCGCTTTTATTTCTGTTTGTGATTCTCGATTTGTTCTTTGATCTCTATCGCAACTCTCTCTATATTCGGTGGTTTATGTTTGCCTCTTTTTCAATACCAAATTTCGAGCCTCTTTCGAGCTTGTTTTTCTATTCGATCCCGTTTTCCTCTTTTCTAATTATTTTTGAAAATCCTTGTTAACTCTCAAATTCTCCTTGTATCAGTCACCCTCACTTGAAAAGAACTCGTCCTCGAGTTCACTTGAAAAACATCTTCATCCGACTCGTAGAACATTCTTCTCTTCAAAACAATTGGATCCGCATCCCAATTTTCAAAATCTGAAAAAGATGACCATTTTTCACGTCTCAAAGGATGTCGTTGCGGTTGTTTCCATACAAGCCACATTTTATCAAACTCGAAAGGGTAAGAGATTAGAGTAACTTTACCGGGTAGTGTTTCGATTTTATCCATAGCTTTGGGTGCGGTAATAATGGAAGTGTCACCTTCTGAATCAACCTTGTTGACTTCTCGCAACAAAGATTTTGTTGGCTCGAGAATGTTCGTAAGCGGTTCACTTTCGATTTCTTCGGTGACTGGTTCGAGATCCGGTTCAGACACTTTGGTTTCGGTCAAGATTTCTTGTAGTGGCTCGGTCACCACATGAATGATTTTCTCTTCGAATTTGTCCAGCAAGACTTCGTCTGTTTTGGGTGTTTTTCCCGATGCGGGTGGTTGATTGACTAGCAAAAAAACCGAACCCATAATACAGTTATAGTTATTGCTTTTCTTGTCGGTGCTTTCCTCAAAGCTGTTAACCGGTGTGATGGAGATCTTTCGGTCTCCCCAACGGAATAGTATGAGGTTGTCTCGGCGCATGTAATTGACATTATTATCGAATGGCTAAGGTCGGCCCAATAGGATATGGCATGCATTCATATCAAGAATATCACATAGTACCTCTTCTCGATAGTGTTTGCCAATTGAGATACGTACCCGAAAAGTTTGTATAGATCCCATAAACAGTGCAATCAACAGATAATAATCAATAACAAACAATGATTGAATCACAACTGTCGGTCATATGATTAGATTTATCAATAAAGGGTTTAAGGTTTACAGAGAGAACTTCAATACGGCTAGGTAAACCTTCTAATGACCATTAAACCTAAAACTAGGTTTCGCAACATATATATATATATATATATATATATATATATATATATATATATATATATGATACGGACAAAGACTTAGAGCCCAAAAGCCAACAACCAAATAACTTTAATCAAATTACATTTTGCACCTCAAACTTCTATTCAACATAAATTTACCCTAACAATCTCCCCCTTTGGAATGAAGTTCGTAATCTTGCCAGTTTGGAACATGTGGCTTCCGAAAACCAAAACTGATCTCGAAGTGTCTCATTGAAGTTCTGTACTCCAGCGTTTCTTTAATATGACCCAAAGCTTTGAGGACAAGGCATCTGTATTTCGAAGCCAAAGACTTAACCCCTTTGTCGTCTTGATCAATGAAATGCCTCGGCTTGTCTCAAAGCAAGATTAGTGTACCATTGCAGTATCTGGCAATCTGATTGAATCGAATGAACCGCATATCACCTTTACCATTAGTGTAAGTCATGTCGAATTCTGTATATTTTACCACTGTATAAGCAGGTACATTCTGAACATTGGGAGGAAGACTTTGATCAGGTTTGAGCAGATTGATCTTTTCTTGCTTGCTTTCTAATCCAATATGGAAGTCTTCAATAGATGCAAGATTCATAACACACTTCTTGTATCTCTTGACAGCTTCTAGTGCATCTGTAACTTCTCTTGGTCGAATAGTTCTGGTCTTCAAGTCTCGGAGTAAAAATAGAAGATCTGGCAACTCGAGGCTTACAAAATCAACTTCAAAGAACTGCCATTGATTGCCATCTTCTCTAGTCACAACAAAGTACGAATACCATATGCTCATAAAGCGGCATGAGTAAATCTGATCAATCGATCTGATTCTGAGCTTTGTTCTGTCAGGGTTGTTCACTTTTATTATACTTTTATACATAAATATATACTCGCGTTGTTTCTTTCTGTCTGTCACTGACTAAATACCATACATTGCAACCTCATCATATGAGTGAATCCAATGGGCAAAGAGCTTCTTCTGACTTTCTTCAAGAAATGGAATGTTGATTCTCAGTCTTTCCCATTTCAATGGTGGAGCAGGCTGAGTACTCGTTCTTTCATGAACTGGTGAGACTAGCATAGATCGGATGGGGTGACCTGACTTAGATTGGTCAGGATGTCCTATTGAATAGGTAAGGATGGGTATACCGGCGGAAGAGTGTTCGGGTGAGTGATGATCATGAACCACGTGCTCGAAATTGAATAACTCATCGATTTCATCTTGAAAGACTACTAATGCTTTTTCCATGTCAATCGGTTCCTCTGATGGATATATATCTGAATATAGATCAACAATAATCGCCCAATTATCTGGATTATAGGATGAACCTCTGTCACAGTCCTCGGTCTTTTCAACCTTTGGATTTGTGTCATATAAAACTAAATCCATAATCTGGTCCTAAGCCTGACCCTGTCCTTCGTTTGGAGTACCTGAACCCATCTTTGTCTGTCCCTCTACAGTAACCACTACCTGTGCTGACTCGGGCTCGAATGTGCGTTGGCGCTTCTCCCCCTCATGGTGATCAGGATCATCCTGGTCATCATGTCTGCGCTTGAGCCCTTCTAACTGACCTCGACAGGTCGCCTCCAAGGATGTAACCCTTAATTAGTGTAGCTAGAGATTGTTGCACAGACTAAAGGATAAGGGTTTGGTGCTGGAAAGCTTCAGGTGATATTGTGGGTGGGGGTGGGGGTGTTGGTGGTGATACTTGGGAACGTAGGAGGGAGATTAGGTCGGCATCTTTGGAAGGCCCAGTTTGGGATTGGGACAATAGTTTGGACAGTAACATGGATTTGAGGTCATTTATTGAGTAATCGGTGTGTGGAGGTGGTGGTGGCTATGTTTCAGGCTCATTCATCGGGGCTTTGCCTTTCATCATATGTTTCAACGCATCCACCTGTTCTTGCATTTCTGCCCTCATGTAAGATTGGACATCCTTTAGGGCGCCGTCCAGAAAATCCCTTGAGACGAACTCAGGAAAGCTAACACCTGGGTCATATAGACTTACAGTTGTAGTAACGACTGTGGAAGTCGTACCGCCTACTTTCACAGCTGGCATGATGATAGATGTGGTAGGACTTCCATCCAATCCTCGTAATCCACCAATAGGTAGAGTTACTATGGGTGTTCCGACTGGGTCACTATGACGTCCAACAGTAGCCGAAGTATGTACGTGTGTCCTAGTCAAAGAAATAATGTCATCGAGTGGCTCTAAATGTTGTGTACTAAAAGAGGTCAGGGACTGGGGCAGATGTCCTCTAGTTTCAATATCGGAACTCTCCAACTGAGAGACAGGTAGAATATATGTTGAGTTCCCGTGAGAAAATGAAACCAACATTTGTTGAGAGATGTCGGAGTGGTTAGGCGAGGTGTGCAGTTGCGTCGCTAGGTCCATGACGGCTTCTTCAATACCCTGTTCCAACACATGAGACTGGATAGCAGATGTGGCTACCGGGCTATCAGTGGCTAAGGGAATGTCAACCTCAGGTGGTTGCCTCATCACTTGTATATGCTCAAAGTTATGTTTGCTTTTCCTTTCCCTCTTTCTATGAATCTCTTCATTTTCAACTCGTACTCCCTCTACTCTCTTTATATCTCCAGGTGAGGGTTGGTCATCGTCATCATCTGAGTCTGATGACTCGTCATTTGATTTCGGTGAATCGGGTTTAAATTCAGCTTGGGTGGTTGATTGATCATCGACAATGTCAGATTCAGTATGGGAAGAGGAATGGACATGATCGGGCTCAGTCGCGATGTCGGATGTAGAGTGTGTAGCGACAGTCTCGGTCACGGTATCCTCCTTCAGAATATGAGGATCTGCCTGAGGTGGGGTAGGCGATCGAGGTGAAGAACTAGCCTCACTTTGTTTAACGGCACTGCCCGCTTCATTTCCCCTCACTAAATTTTCTGTCAACACACCATGTCCGGGAGCCCAACTCTATAGACTCTCCCACCTCTTGTACGTGGACCCTCAAGCCGCTCAGGTCTTGGTCCCTAGGAGGTCCTTCCGGTGTTGGATGGACCATAGGAGCAGCTATGCCGTGTATGCGCCTACACTCTATCACACTCGGTCCCGAGGGACTCGCGTAGGCTAGTAAGACATCTGGTATTCGCCTAACTACTATGTTGGCGATCTCGTTTCTAGTCGGAAGTCTGTGAGTAGGATGGTGAGGACATACCGAATGAGAGGGGCGGCGAGCAATTATGGCATAAATCTCCATGTAGCTCCTGAAAAATATCTGAAGGAACCTCATAAAAGGAATGAATTTCCTTCGTTTTGATGTGTTGTCTCGGACATTCTGATCTAGCTGGAACCAGAGAATGTTGGCATAATCTACATGCCGGTGGAAGGAAACACCGTGAAAAAGGCGTAGGAAGTTGTCATTACTCTGATCGATGCCCTTGGTGATTGAAGATAGGTATCTGTTGAGAAACGTGAAAAAAGTGTACCATAATGGTGTTAGGTGTCGGCGGTTGAACGACGAAGGAAAAAGGTAGAGGTACCGCATATCCCAGTGAGTGAATATCGACACACAATGTGGCATCTGAGATGATCAGATCTAAACTGTCTCTACCCGGTATGGAGTCAGCGGTGGGTAGGCGTAGAAATTGTCGGAAGAGATCCTAAGTAAGTAGTATCTGCGTGTCGTCTATTCGGGACTCAAGATGGAATCCATCATCTTCTTCCATGTGAGTGACAGATCGCAAGAACTGCTGGAGATACAGCTGAGGGACGTCAACGATTTCATTGAGGGCATAAGAGAGGGTGGCCTTTGAGGATCTCAATGACCACCTGGTGTTGGCCTTGGAGCGTTGTAAAGTCCAGGTGGAAGTTGTTTGGACTGAGCGGGAGGAATTGATCAGGATGAATTAGTGCAGCGTCGACGACTAGATCAATTTCTTGAGCGGGATTATTATTCCCTAATTATCAAGTTCTAGTTGCAAATTCAATCACAAACAAGATGATAACTAATCAATTACTCAACCTGTTTCAGTTCCAATTCACAGAACAATTCGTATACAGACTATGTGGAACTTTCTCTCTCTAGAAAAACAGTTAGCGTACAATTCAATAAGTCATATCCCTATTTGACACGGGACAAACTATTTATACTATACTATAAAACATAACACTAACAACTCTTACACAATGACTTTGACTTTGACTATTTATTACAAAGTAGACTTTGACATGCTTTGAGAGTTGACTTTAGCTTTGATTTGGTTGACATTCAATCTTCAGTCTTCATGATCTTGTATCCAACAAATATGTGCACTAACAATCTCCCCCTTTGGATTCAAGATCATCTCTAAAAGATTTTGCAATACAATCTTCCCCTTTCTGTGCAAAACAAAAATTACAAACTCCCCCTTTGTAGATTTCTTTCAACAAGGATTATCTTCAGAAAAATAAGCATTTGAGCAATCTCCCCTTTGTCATATTATTGTCAAATTAAATCTCCCATTTTACTTAGCAATCTTCAAACATTCTGTAATCTTCCCAAAGTCTCTGAATATACTTTTCAAGAACAGTAACAATCTTCCCAAGGGTGTAGAAACCTCTTTAAGACTTCAGAAAGAAATTATCTTTTCAGGTTTAGCTCAGTTTGCTTCATCAAATTGTCTTCAAAGAAAATTTCAGTAAAATTCATCTCGCATTCTGAAATCTTTGAACTTTCTCTTTCAACTTTCAACAAACATACTCCAAAGCAACTTTCTTGACATAAATTTCTCCTTTAAGTTCCAAGTTTTCTTTATCATACCCCACATTTCTTGATCATCTCCTCCTTTTGATGATAGAAGAACTGAAAACATCAAAACTTTTACCAAGAAATGTCGTTGGCCCGAATGATCTATTTGATACTGAGCTTCTGATTCTCCGTGAATTCATAACAATGTATTCATCTGAATCTTTTCAAATTCAGACAAAATATGAGTGTAACACCTGAATCAACAAATGAATAAGTTAGAAGTGCCTGTCAGTAACACGAAGTCACTGTGTGTAATGAATACACATTGGAAAGGAGCTTTTTGATGTTCACTCCTCCAGTTCTTCCATGCAATCATCGAATAACACAAGTTTATTATATGAACGTTTAGACAGAAAAAAAAATTCTCTGTGTGTACGTGCTTGTGTTTGAAAGAATTAAGCTTGATGATGGCTTTTAATAGGCTTAAAACTGTGTAAACCATTGAGACAACAACAGTTAAACATAGACTCGATTGTGCATGATCGAAATGCGAAGGTGGGGCAGACTTCCTTCTTTCTCAATATCCAGATTTTCCAAATGAAAATCAGATAGATTATGCGTTGCGTCCCCTTTAAAATATGAAATATCTTCTATTTGAGTAAAAGATGAGTAGCTGGTGGGGTTTTTTTTATCAAGAGTTGGCATGGGCTAGGTGCCTGTTTCAATGATGTTCACAAAGAATTGTGAAACACCAGCAATGTGGCTGCCCGACTCAGAAAAATTTAGTGCAGAGTTTGATATTCTTTTAGTATGATCTCTCACCCTCTTTCTTTTGATCATTGAGCTCACTTCTAACCAAACTCTCATTTCATTTTACCTCATCATACCCACACTTATATATTGACTCCTCACACTTGATCACTCAAGGATTAACTTCTTGGGTAGGAAACACTGGTTATCATGAATCCATAGAAGTTCTGTTAAATTCTCACACAATGAACCCATGTAATCCTAAAAGCATAATGTTGCTCAAATGGTTTAACTTTTCAGTTAAAACACAATGTGAAATACAAGTCAGATGTTTGTATGCTCAATAAGATAATCATAAAGATTTGAGCATTTTAAACATTGAAGATTTTTCAAAACAATTATATTGAAAGAATGAAATGGATACAAGAAAGTTGTTTGAAAATCTGACACTGTATGATAAAGATCACAATCGGAATGATTTATCATGAAAAGCTTAGGTCAGTAAAAATTGGAATTTATCTATACGAATCAAAATATAGACAAGTCTTGAAAGAAATGTTTTGAAATGAAATCAACGCTCAAACTTTGAATATCAAACGGGGTGTATCACCGTCGAAAAATTTGTTCAATTTGAGACATGGTGATAACATTTACAACAAAAAGTTAAACCGGTGTGTATGAATACTTGACAGTATATGGAAAAGATAAAACACAAGTATTTATCTTTGGAAACACACGGTTTGTTAAACATTGAAGCACATATAACATGAAAACATTTGAAATCACACTTCTATATTCATGAAATCTTTTTAAGAATCAGAAGTGGTTTGAACATTTAAAAACATGTTTTCATATCTGAAAGTTGTTCTTCTTTCAGATACGTATGAGATTAAGATTAGAAATAAATCTTTTGCTCAGTCTTAAATCTCATCAAGTCAGCTCTAAGTCTTATATGATATGATCATGTAAGCTCCCTCTCAATTATGCAAAAATTACAAAGTTTGTCAAAGTACAAAGCTTTATTCACAACATTTATTGAAAATAAAATGACATAAAACAATAAAACTTTGAAATTACGAGTTCTGATCAGATGTAATCATAAGTCATTTACTCCCCCTGAAATTAGGCATCATAAAATTTATCAGTGAAAAACATATGATAGAGATCTACAACTCCCCCTGAAACGTAGATCATCATATCTTGTGAATGCATATTTTTCAGTAAAAATATGTACTCCCCCTTGAAGGTTGAACTTCTCATTTAAGTCTCGGAGTACAATTCTCATATCAGCATGGGAGTATCAGCTCTTTTATCGTTGAAGTACGAGTCCTAAACTATTATGTTTAGAAGTCACACTCTTTTATCATTTAGATGCGGGTCTTGAACTGTAGTATTCAAGAGCCATGATTCTCTTACTCCCCCTTGACTTGAGATGTCTGCAACACAGATTCATCTTTTGGCTTTGGTACCCACTTGTACGTGGGTCCACATTTGTTAGTTGCAGTTCTATTAGGAGTAATTGAATAAGAATCATACCAGTAATGATCACTTGTTTTATGAACAAAATCATATGTACAACAGTAAGAACAATAATTCTTCTTATGAGCTAACATGAGTAATTGATTTCTTGAGTAAACAAACTCAAGTTTACCTTTTAGCACATTGTTCTTCCTGACTTGTGATGAATGTTCAAATGATTTCTTACCATTCTTCTCATCCGTCTTCTCATCATTCTTTTCATCAGAAAGTGGTTTCACTTTCCAGACCAGCTTTTCTTCTCCATACCTTCTTCTTCTGTGTGTACCTGAACCATCTACATTTCTATCAAAGAAAATATTAGTAGTACTAATATGATCATATGAATTAACTGAACTTTTTGTAGAAATAGTTCTATGATGTGAACTTGCAGCTGTCTTGAGTGAACGTTCAGAATCAGCTAAATCATTTCTAGGTGTGTGGATAATAGACTCTGTATTCTTCTGCTCAGTCACCACCACTTTAGAAACAATTTCTTCAAGCTCTTTTATCATTGAAGATAAATTGTCTCTTTCTTTGATAAGTAGGTCAATATTTTCTGGAAATTCAGACTTCGTTTCTGTTCTATTAAAGCACATGATGACAGTTCAGATAACTTCTCTGTAAGCTTCTTTATTTCTAACTCAAAGACCTTTCTTTCTTTTTCAAAGCCTTTTTCAACAGTTTATCTCTGACCAGATATTTCTTTGAATATTCCAACATTTTTCTGTTCAATGGCTTTCTTTTCCTTTGCAAACTTGTTTCTTTCCATTATGATTACTTTCTCAAAGTCAGTCACTTATTGAGAAAGCTTGGAACATTTAAGCTCAACAATTTTCTTCTCTTCGAAACTCTTCCTTGAAAACTCTGAGAATTTCTTTGAAAACTCTTTCTTTTCTTTATCAAAATCATCTCTGTCTTTGGCCATCTTTAGCTCCAGATCAGAAATCTTCTTATTCAACTCTTCATTAGAAATTTCAAGATTCTTAACTATCTTCTCATGCTTATCAACAGAATTTGCTTGCTGGATTTGAACAATTTGATCTTCCAAGATTGAGATCTTTCTTTTCAGCTCAGTATTCTCAGCTTCCAAAATCTGTCCTTTGTCTACTTCCAGACTAGATATCTGCTTCAGAAGTTCCTCATTAATGTTCTTTAATGCATTGAGTTCCTCCCTTAGCACCCTCTTTTCATCATGATATTTCTTTGACCTCTTTGAATAATAACCAACTGATGAAAGAAGATTTTTGATCTCTATTTTGAGCTTTGCAATATTTTCTTCATCGTCCTCAGAAAGACTCATTTTAAATTAAACTGTAAAAATAAGAACATGAAAATGATCGTTAGTCCAAGTGAAATCACAAAATATAGGAAATCTTAGAAAGAATTTTCAGAAAATAAATTCCAAAAATTTCCTAAGTATGGAATTCGCACCACATAGTGAAATACAAAGAATTCGCACACAACACTAACTTCAGAATTCGCAAAAAAATAAAATCAGCCAAGAATTCGCACACAAAAACAATTTCAGAATTCACATGCAACATAATTCGCACACAGTTATATGCGAGTTCTTAGAATTCGCATACAACACTTATGCGAAAACTAGACTTAGAATTTTTTTTGATAAACACTTTTCGCATACGCTTTTCGCATAACAGACTCACACAAATTCTACACTTAGAAAACAATTTGAAACTTTTATGCGAATTCTGATGAATTCGTATCTCACTCTTATGCGAATTCTAGGAATTCGTATGAAGTTATATGCGACTTCTTCACTTTTCGCACATAAGCATTATGCGAATCCTGAACTTAGAAAACTTTTCACTAAACTTTTCGCATAAAAGGCTTATGAGAATTTTGACATTTCGCATATGAACCTATACGAATTCTGAGGATTTCTTATCACACACATATGCAAATTCTTCTCATTTCGCATAACACACATATGCGAATTCGATACTTATGTAATTTTCAGAATAAAAAATTATGTGAAATCTCTTTTGATGCGAGTTCTTGATACGAGTTCTTGGGATATATGTGAGTTCTTGTGATCTTCGACTAATACACCCTCTGATCGACTGAAAAACCCATCAATCCTTCGATTTTCGATCTGTAACTTTGACAATTCAACCACTAATACATCTAGATTCGATTATAAGCAATGAATTTCAACAAAAATCACTTAAACGTACAAATCGATCCAATTACAGTGCGACTGAACTCGTGAAGTCAAAAATGAAAGAAAACATCAAATTGATATACAATTACAGTGCAGATGACACCAAACCTATACAAGATTTATCTAGAAACTTATACGAACACAATAGAACCAATTAGACTCGCAAAAACTCAGAAAAATACAAAATTTGATCTACGACTCATAAAACAGTTCGAATGTCCATTTCTTGATCGATTTCAAATGAACTCTGATCTGATACCAATTATTATTCCCTAATTATCAAGTTCTAATTGCAAATTCAATCACAAACAAGATGATAACAAATCAATTACTCAACCTGTTTCAATTCCAATTCATAAAACAATTCGTATGCAGACTCTGTGGAACTTTCTCTCTTTAGAAAAACAGCTAGCGTACAATGCAACTAGTCATATCCCTATCTGACATGAGAAAAACTATTTATACTATACTATAAAACATAATACTAAGAACTCTTACACAATGACTTTGACTTTGACTATTTATTACAAAGTAGACTTTGACTTGCTTTGAGAGTTGACTTTAGCTTTGACTTTGTTGACTTTCAATATTCAGTCTTCATGATCTTGTATCCAAGAAATATGTGCACTAACAGGGATTCTGAGCCATGGTACCTGTAAAAGTAACGAGTTAGGGATGTGGTACATTAAAAACGATATTTTGGTATACGAGGAGGTAAACTTCAAAGGAAGAATGAATTCGTTTCACAAACAAAGTTTCAAGAGAAATGGTCAATCTAAAACTCTTTGTTAGAACATATATTGGTTGGATACAAGATCATGAAGAATGAAGACTGAAAGTCAACCAAGTCAAAGCTCAAAGTCAATTATGAAAGTCAAAGTCAAAGTCTCTTTGTAATAAAGTCAAAGTCTTGTTTTAATGTTTTGTGTTGTAAGCGCGTGTGTCTCTTTTTAAGATACATATGACTAGAAAGGTAGTTGTAGAAGTTAGTTGTTGCAAAGTTGAGTTTGTACACTGAGTTTTAGAGAGAGAAAGTGTCAGAGAGACTGTATATGAAATATGTGAATTGGAAATATAAACAGGTTGAGTAAATTCAAATCATCTTGTTGTTGTTATTTGTAATTGTGAATTAGAACTTGATAATTGGGACATATTAATTGGTATCAGAGAAGAATTCAAGTTGAAATCAATCGAAAAAATGGTTTTCACACTGTTCATCGAGTCTTGATCGAGTTTGGATTTTTTGTGTGGAATTCGAGTTGTAATCGATTGAATTGAGTTCGTTTTATGTTCTAGATCGATCTTGTATTGGTTTGTTAGTAATTTGCACTGTAATTGATCAACAATTTTGAATTTCATGAGTTTTGAGTTCACGAGTTCATTGCACTGTAATTGGTTTGATTTGTATCTTTAAGTGTTCTTTTTCGAAATTTCTTGGTTGTAATCGATTCTAGTTGTTCTAGTGGACGAATTGTCAAAGTTTCGGATTGAAATTCGAAGGTTAGACGGGTTTTTGAATGAATCAAAGTGTATTTTGGTAGAAGATGTGAAGAACTCGTAGAACCCTCAAGAACTCGCATCAAGATCTCGCAGACTCATTGGATTTCGCATAATAATTAGATTTCGCATAATTGTTTCTGATAATTTTATAAGTGTAGAATTCGCAGACGTGTGATGTGCGAAATTCATAGAATTCGTACGTGTGTGTTGAAGATTCTCAGAATTCGTATAGGCTTACATGCGAATTGCCAGAATTCGCATAAGCTATTTGTGCGAAAAGTGTATGTGAATATTTTCAAAGGACATAACTCACATAGCCTTCAATGCGAAATGTAAGAATTCACATAAGTGTGTGATATGAATTCCCTGTTTTTTTTTTCTAAAAGAAGAATTCGTATTATTGTGTATGCAAAAAATTTATTTTTCAAAAAATTTCCAAGTCTAGAACTCGCATAAAGTTGCATGCGAATTCCTAGAACTCGCATAACACTTCATGCGAATTTTGTTGTATGCGAATTCTGAAATAAGCTTCTGTGCGAATTCTGAAAGTTTGATTTGTGTGTGAATTCTGTGTTATTTTTACTTGTCTGCGAATTCTAAGAGATAGTGTTGTGTGCGAATTCTGCATACGAATTCTTTGTGATTCACAGTATTCTGCGAATTGTATACTCAAGATATTTTTGGAAATTTAATTTCTGAAAATTATTCTGTATCCTGATTTCACATGAACTAATGATCATTTTCAAGTTCTTATTTTTTCAAGTGTAATTCAAAATGAGTTTTTCTGATGATGATGAAGAAAAGATTGCCAAGCTCAGAATAGAGAACAAAAATCTTGCTTCTTAAGTTGACTACTATTCAAAGAGGTCAAAAATATATCATGAGGAAAAGCGGATACTGAGAGAAGAAGTCAGTGTCTTAAGGAAAATAAATGAAGATCTTTTGAAACAGACTTCTGGATTGAATGAAGAAAAGGTACTAAGTTTGGAAGCTGAGAATATTGAGCTGAAGAGAAAGATTTCACACTTAGAAGTTCAAATTGTCAAGATTCAGCAAATAGAGTGTGCTAATGAAGAGCTGATAAAGAAGATTTTTGAGTTAGAACTGCAAATTGCTGAAGAGAGATCAGAATTTGATAAAGAAAAGAAAGAGTTTGCAAAGAAATTTTCAGAGTTTTCAAGGAAGAGTTTTGAAGAAAAGAAAACTGTTGAGCTTAAATGTTCCAAGAATGTTGGGATCTTCAAAGAAATATCTGGTCAGAGAAAGAATGCTGAGAATGGTATTGAAGAAGAAAGAAACATTTTTGAGGCATAGATAAGGAAGCCTATTGACAAGCTATCTGAACTATCAACTTGTGCTTTGAAAGATCAGAAAACGAAGTCTGAATTCCAGAAAGAGATTGACCTGCACATCAAAGAAAAGGACAGTTTATCGTCACAGATAAAAGAGCCTGAAGAGATTGTTTCTAAGGTGGTGGTGAAAGAGCAAAAGACTCCAGAGTCATTTATCCACACACCTAGAGATGATTCCGCTGACTCTAAAAAGACAACAGCAAGCTCACATCAAAGAACTGCTTCTTCAAAAAGGTCAGTTAATTCATATGATTAGATTCGTACTACTAACATTTTCTTTGACAGAAATGTAGATGGTGAAGAAGAAGAAGAAGAAGTTGATCTGGAAAGTGAAACCAGTTGATGATGAAAAGAATGAAAAGAAGAAAGGTATGAAATCATGTGTACATGCACCAATAGTCAAGAAGAACAATGTGCGAAAAGGTAAAACTGAGTTTGTTTACTCGAGAAATCAGTTACTCAGGTTAGCTAATAAGAAGAATTATTGTTCTTACTGTCATACATATGATTTTGTTCATAAAACTAGTGATCATTACTGGTATGGTTCTTATTCTATTACTCCTAATAGAACTGCAACTAACAAACATGGACCCAAATACCAGTGGGTACCAAAGCCGAAAGATGAATATGTGTTGCAGGCATCTCAAGACAAGGGGGAGTAAGAGAACTGTTAGACCACAGTCTCATTGGATTCAAGATCATCCAATCTGAAGATCCAATCTGAAGCTAAAGCTGGAAAGTCGACTCTCGACATTAAAGTCTAATGTTATTTGTAATAAATGTCAAAGTATTGTTATAAGTTTAGTTTAGTTAGATATATAATATCTAAATGAGAGTACAAGATCACTGATTCTTTAGAGAGAGAAAGTAGAGAGAGAGAGTAGAGAAGCGCAAAGTAAACTGATGTATTAAAAAGTGAGTGCCAAGGTTACAAAACAAAGGCTCTAAGGGGACTTAAATACCCCTAGCCTTTACAATACAGAAATGAACAATAAGCACAGTAAAAGCTAGAAAATAAATACAATGATTACTATAAAAACAGACTAACAATCTCCCCCTTAGTAATCATTGGCGCCGTGGTCTTCAAAAACAATCTTCAAAAACAATCTTCAAAAACAGCATAGACCAACCAGACGACTTTGGAGAATTACAGATGCTCTTCTCTTTGACGAAGTCTATTCAAACCAACTAAAACTTCCAGTCGTCTTAAAGTTGAGCGTAGGTTCAATTTCTCTTGAATTGAATCTAAAGTCTTCTGAATAAGACGGATTTCATCATTATCAACTAGGAAATCATTTTCTCTTGTTTCTAAAAATCTTCTTTTAGCCTCCTTCAGACGTTGTTCTAACTGTAGCTTGATCACTTTTAAGGTTCCATCGGAGTAGTGAGCAATTTCTTCAATTCTGAGAAAGCATTTTTCATTAGAGCCATTCTTGTACACCACTCCATATGGATCTTCAACAATAGAGAGAAAAGGATAAGACTCTAAGTTCGGTAAGCTTCGGTTAGGCCTGAGAAGATTAACAACTGGTTGGAAGCTTTCAACAGCCATCTGGAAATCAAAAACCCTGAAGAATCGGATTTGTCGTCGAATGAATCTTTTAATGACGAACAAAGCTTGTGAAATATCCTGAGATCTATGATATAGATTCCTGAAGTGATCATATAAGAATTCAACATCATCTATTGAAAGATCAGCAAAGTCTGCCTCTTAAAATTTATACCGCTTGCAGTCTCTTCTTTCAACTTCAAAATCGGGATACCAGATATTCACTAACTTGTTGATTGTGACACTGATGACTCGAACAATCAAGTGTTGAGAAGAAATGGTATTATTCCTTTTGCGCTGACACTTGATGAACATCAAGTACTCATATTGATAGGCATATGACTCTTTCTCTACTCCAAGGATTGCATAGATGTTAATCTCCCTTCTTCTAGAGACAAAGATGTTTCTCTGAGTGTCTTTTACAAACATATTTCTTATGTCCTAAACTCTTTATCTTCATCGGACCACACAAATCAACATGCAAAAGATCAAGAATAGCCGAAGTGCAGTTTTCAGGCTTAGGCTTGTGAGGAGCTTTCTTCATTTTTCCTTTCTCACAATCCTGGCATAGATGGTCTTTCTGGAAACGGAGAACTGGAAGACCTCTCACTGAATCATTCTTGACCAGGCGATCCATATACTTGAAGTTGAGATGAGCTAATCGTCTGTGCCAAATCCAACATTCTTGAATTGAAGCTTTAGAAAGCAAGCAGATATCTGAAGGAATTTTGATCTTGGAAAGATCAATGGTATACAAATTTGATTGCCTTTTTCCTACCAGAAGATCCTTGCCATTATCGTTCTTTACTGCAACTCTTTTGGATTTGAAGCTGACTTCAAGGTCTTTATCGCAGAACTGTCCTATGCTGAAAAGGTTGTGACTTAGACCCTCGACGTAGCTTACTCTTTTGACAGTTATGTTACCCTGAACTAGATCACCATAACCAAGAATCGGAGTTGTCTCACAATTACCAAATTTCACACGACCACAACATTTATCTTTAAAATTAGACAGAAGTGATTTGTTGCCAGTCATATGTTTTGAACATCCCGAGTCCAGATACCATAATTGACTAAGCTGCACACACAGAAACTACACCTTTTTAGGTACCCATATGCTTATGGGTCCCTTGTTAGATTTATATCTTTTATTTTTCACAGATTTATTTTTCATGCAAGAATAAAAGCAATTATCAATAGAAGATAAAACACAATTATCAGAATCAGAACTAGAAGAAGCATATGAGATATTCTTTGATATATCAAACATTTGCTGAAAAGAATATTTTGGAATTTTATTACATGAAGCAAATGTATCTATATCACAAAGATTGTCTACACAGTTAACTCCTAACAGTTCAAATTCTAAAATTGTCTGTTTCATCCTCCAAATCTGCCTTGATGACTTCCTCACAGTCCGATATGAAGAAGAAAAATTAGAAACATTAGAATTTTCAGATAAGACAGTATCATGTTTTCTTTGACTTCTTTGATCTTCTTCTTTTACGCTTCTTTTTATAAAATTGAGCATTTAGCAGTAAAGAATTATCAATAATTGAATCAGAAGAAGAAACTTTATCAAAGAAATCAGTCTTAGCATTTGACATTGAAGAACTAGCCTTGGTGTGAAAATTTTCAAAATTGCACATGTCTGGAGGAGGTTTGCGCTTCCCATTGGAGGCGCAAACTTTCAGTTTGCGTTTCCAACGTGGAACGCAAATGGCCATTGTTTTTCAAAACTTTAGAATTTTCCTTAGAATCTTTTGACAATCCAGAAGAAATTTTATCTTCAAAACTTGTTTTCATTATAAAAAGAAATAAATCGTTTTCTAAACAAGTTTGAAGATTTTGTTCTTCCAATCTATTTTCAAGATCAACAATTTTACCTTCTAACACTAATGGGGGAATGTATTTCTTAGTATCATAAGATACCGGAGATACATTTTCCTTATCAGTGTTAGCAAAAATATCCATAAAATCTGTTGATAATAAAGATTTATTGGAAGATTTGACATTTAAAACATTTTGAAATTTTCTGGATTTCTTAGATTGATCAGGAAAATACTTTGCATTTTCAGAGGTGTAAACAAATGGCATTTCCATCCTTTTGTTTTTCATTCTTTTCACATTTTCTGCTTCCAAAATTTGTTTCTCAGTTGTCCAAAAGAATTTAAACTGAGGAGCATATCTTGCAAAAGTAAAGTAATAATATTCATATAAAGTAGGAACTTCATTTTTAGCATGATTTAAAAAATGCGGGTTTTCAAAACCAAGTCCCCACTTTTCTTTTATTGCTTCTTCACTCCTTGGTTTATTCATGTAAATGGTTTGCTCAAACTGTTCTCTTTTATACAATTTCCTTTCTAAAACAATTATCTTGTCAGAAAGAATTTTATTTGAAGAAGTCAGTTCAGTCAACGAATAATGATAAGTCTGATTTGAATTTTCTAATTCGACCAACTGCTTATTAAATTTCTCTTTTGTGTCAATTAAAATTGACTTTTCATCTTTTAAAAAAATTTGCAGTTTTTCGATTAAATCAGACTTTTCTTGACTTTTAAACTTTTCAGAAACTAACTTTGAGCGCAAATCATGCAAAACAGTGATAAAAACATTCATTTGAGATGAGAAGAAATTATAGTTAAACTCAGGTATTACCTCAGAACCATCAGATGATGTATCCTCTTCCTCATCATCAGATTTGTCATCTCCTATAAAGCACATGGCCGCAGTTTCTTCATTTTCAGCCTCGTTGTCTGAATGGTCCAACCAGTATTCTTCTTCGGCCAACAGGATGGTTCCACTTTCTTTCTTTTCAGCAAGAGCCAACTTCTTTCGGTAAAAAGCAGCATCCTTTACCACTTTGACTCTGCAGTCCTTAACCATATGTCCAGGCTTCCCACAGTTAAAACAGTTAACCACCTTTTTCTCATCCTTATTCTGTTCAACCACCTTAGCTGGTTCATACTTTGGAGTGTATGTCTTCGAAGGAGCACTAGGTTCTATCTTTTTAGAACCAGAAGTAAACCACAAGTTGTTTGAACCATATTTGTGCTTGAATCTCTTCTGATAGTGCTGAGTCAAAAGTATCATGGCCTTATCTAGAGCTTCGCCATCATCATCCGTTGATCCATCATAAGTTGTTTCAGTCAAAGCTTGCTCAACCAGTTGGCTATCTAAAAGAGCAATAGGATCTACTGACAGAGGCTTGTTCTTCTTATCCAGTTTTGCCTTCTTCTCCATTACCATAGATTCATCTGTCATCAAGATTTCGTATAACTCCTGAATTGGCATGGTTGAGATTCTGACATCGTTTCTCATTCTGTGGCATGACTTGTTCCACTCAAGTTGTAAAGCGTTTAGAAACTTCAAGTTAGCCTCCAACTCAGTCTTGGTAACTTTAATCTTGTAGAGATCATTGATAACAGCCCAGAATCGATCAAAAACATTTTTCAAACTTTCCCCATCCTTGGCCTTGAACTTTTCAAAGTTGTTCATGTACCTGGTCTGTCGTAACTGAGTAGACATTGCAGTACCAAGCATAATCTTCTCAAGTTGTGTCCACATCATCATTGGGTTATGTTTGAAGCAATCGATTCTGTTATAGATGGAGTTGGGAAGAGCAAGAATCAGATTTGATTTGGCGAGGCTATCAGTTTGATGTCGTAACATCTCATCAGCATCATATTCCCTTAAAGCTTTTTCAACAGAGGTAGAAACAGAAGTTGTTGTAGCTGGAATAACTTTCCTTGGTATTTCCATAGGACCCTGAGTCAGTGATTTCATCATGTTCTCCCCATTCGGTTGCCTTTCAATAAAGTTGATGAACCGATCCTGCCACTGTTCGAATTCATTCTCATTGATGAGAACTGGTGGACGAGTATCAGACCCCAAAGACATGATGAGGTCATTCTTGTAGATTTGTGCTTGCAAAGACATCTTGAGAAAAATCAGAAAATTTAGAAAATTTTCTAAGTATGAGAGACCCGCAAACTAGAGGTTTGCGTTTGTAATGAGGAGCGCAAA
This sequence comes from Arctium minus, assembly GCA_954870635.1. NCBI lineage: Eukaryota > Viridiplantae > Streptophyta > Magnoliopsida > Asterales > Asteraceae > Arctium > Arctium minus. Next base: position 110,724,005 of record OX941080.1, on the reverse strand, counting down.
GAAGGTCTTGCATTTGCAGAGGGGAACGCAAACTGAGCTTTGCGTTTGCTGAGGGGAACGCAAACTGAGCTTTGCGTGTGCTTCGTGAAACACAAAGTGTTACTTTGCGGGTGATGCACTAAGACTTTTCGCTTGAAGAGAGAAACGCGAAATCTCTTTGCGTTTACAGAGTGAAACGCAAACTTGACACTTGAAACTTTGCGTTTCCAATGTGAACCGCAAACCTAAAAAATTCACTAAAACACGTGTTAGACACGCAAAATATATGAATGAAAGAATGAGGCGCAAAGCATATGAATCACACGCATACTCATATGTATGAAACGCAAACTAACATGAATGAAGCGCAAACTAATATGAATGAGACGCAAACTTCATAAACTCAATCAATTCACGCAAGATCAACTACAACTTTGAAAATTAACCTAGAAAAGCATACATTGAACTTCGAAAACTTCTTTTTAACAAATTTTAATCAATAAAATCGATTAAAATCAACAAAATCACAAAATTTGACAAAGAACAGAAAGAGAACGGCATTTTTCCAGAAAATACAAGATCTGCAAATTGATTATCTAAACAAGATTTTTATGCGAAACACAAAGAAGCAATTATGATCGATTAGTAAAAACGAATCAATTAAGTCCAAGTTCAACACAAATTGTTCAAAAACCTGTACAAATTTGATGAAGAAGCAAAAAACGAGATTTTCTTGAAAAATCAAGAAAATCGATCGAGTTTTCTGCTTCAATTCACAAATCCAGAAACTAAATCACTAATCTCTCAATCCTCTCAAGATTCAGTATGCTCTGATACCAATTGAGAGTCAAAGATCACTGATTCTTTAGAGAGAGAAAGTAGAGAGAGAGTAGAGAAGCGCAAAGTAAACTGATGTATTAAAAAGTGAGTGCCAAGGTTACAAAACAAAGGCTCTAAGGGGACTTAAACACCCCTAGCCTTTACAATACAGAAATGAACAATAAGCACAGTAAAAGCTAGAAAATAAATACAATGATTACTATAAAAACAGATCTAACAGTAAATGTTAGATATTATATTAGTTAAAGTTAGTTTATTATAGTTTATTGCAAGTGGTTGATAGGAAGTGTGTCTTAGAAGCTAGATCTAATATCTGATCTAATCTGAACAACTCTATGAGATCTAAGAACTGAGATCACTTTTAAACACATACAAAAGGTGTAAATCTAGAGAGAACACAAGAGAGCTTCAAAGATCAACCTTGTAACCATTTCTATTAATCAATACAGGTTGGTAATCATATTGTGTTGTTTGATATAAAATTTGATAAACATTGTGGACCGACAATTGGTATCAGAGCCTGATAAGTGATTCAAAATCAAGTTTTTCAAAAAACGACTCTGTGTTCTTATTTGAAAATCGATTTTGAGTTCTAGTGTGTTTTAGGTGTTAAAATCGATCAAGTTGTGATCGATTAGGCTGCTAGATCGAGTTGTAGTGGTTTGATTTCAGTTTAAAGCTTAAATCGAGTTCCATTTTGGTGATTTTGTGTCTGAAAGTCGATTTCAAAAAGTCACTGTGCCATCGATTTTTTACTTCAAAAAGTGATTTTTATCGAGATCAAGTGGTCACAAACTGTTCTAGAAGTGTTTTTAGTCATATTGGAAGAGTTTGGTACTGCTAATCGGCGTAGATACAGGTTTTCAGTTGATTTTCGAAGTACAGGACGAACTTGCGCAAACACAGGGAAGAACTCACGCAAACTTCACTTTGCGTGACACACTTTGTGCATCAGACGCTTCATGCAAAGTCCACTTTGCGCAACCAACGTATCACGCAAAGTCTACTTTGTGCAACACTCTACTTACGCAAAGTCCAACTCTCGCAACACACTGATCACGCAAGACACACTTTGCGCAACACACTGAACACGCAAAGTCTACTTTGCGCTACCAACTGATCACGCAAAGCCCACTTTGCGCAACCAACGTCTCGCATAAGACTCGGTTCTCGCAACCAACTGCAAACGCAAACTTCAGTTTGTGCAACTCTCTAGTCATGCAAACCTCAACTCTCGCAACCAACTCATCACCCAAACCTCAGTTCGCGTGATCAACTCCTCACGAAAAGCACAACTTCACTTTGTGCGATCAACTTGAAACACAAAGCTCTACTTCGCGCAACGTACAGCTCACGCAAACCACAGTTTGCGCGACCCACTCTTCACACAAACCTCATTTGCGCCACCTTCGAAAAATGCAAAGTTTTCCAGACTTCATTCTTTTTATTCAGAATGACATCTAGAGAAGCCCTTGCAATCGGAACTGACACCAAGCCAACAGTTCTCTTTAAAGGAGAATACGAGCAGTGGAAAGATCGGTTCCTAAACTTTGTTGACAAACATGAGTTGGGTGATTTCATCAGGCAATCGATAGAGGAAGGGGTTATGAAACCAGTTATGACGACTCGTATGGTTGGAACTGTACCAACACAGATTCAACTTAAGTATCATGAGCTCGAAGATGATAACTTAAAGAGAGCAAAAGGTGATAAATTAGCAAAGTCATACATTCTACAAGGAATTCCAAACGAAATCTATGTAAAGATTGACAACTATAAAGCATCTGGCAAAGAGATGTGGGATCAGCTAGAGAAGATGATGCTGGGTTCAAAGGTTGGGAATCAGCTCAAACTTTCCAACTGCCTAAACAATTATGAAGAATTTAAAGGCAGAAGTAGAGAGTCTCTAGAAGGAACTTATGACAGATTTGTGACCTTGCTAAACGAACTAAGAAAGAACAAGGTCACCAAATCTCAAATCGAGTTGAACATCAAATTCCTAAGTATTCTACAGCCGGAATGGAAGAGATTTGCCAGACAGATGAAGAAGATCAAGGATCTGAATGAGATTCCACTTCATGAGGTGTATGAAACCCTCAAACAAAATGAAGAAGAGGTGGATGAAATTTTAGATGAAAAGAGGCAGAAAGTAAAGACAGTTGAAGACACAGTTGCTCTTGTTGTCAAGAAGAAGAAGAACAAGACGATTGTGTATGAATCAGAAGAAAATGAAGCTTATGCAAACTCTGACACGGATGAAAATGAACAACTGAAGCAGTCTATGCTCTTGCTGACAAATGATTTTCAGAAGAAGTTCTACGCAAAGCCAAGTTCAAACAATCAGAGGTATTCTTCTGGTCCTAACAACTATGTCCACAAGGAAAGGGTTGAAGGAAATAGATATGAAGGAAAGAAGCTTGAAGGGAAGAGAGTATAATAGAGGAGAAGAAACCGGAAGAGAGAAGGTATCATGCTGAAGGGAAGAGAATCGAGGAGAGGAAACCGGAAGAGAGAAGATTTCAAGCTGAAGGATCCAGTCAGTCAGAACCACCAACGTGCTACAACTGTGGCAAAACAGGTCACTTTGCCAGAGACTGCCACAGACCCAAAGTCAGAAACTCCGATTACAACAAGAACAAGATGCTTCTTGCAAAGAAACAGGAGGCGGTAAGGCACTGATGGCAGAGGATGAGTACTAGCTTGATCATTCAGATGAGGAAGAAGAGGATGAAGAGAGAGATGAAGAAGTCAACATGTGCTTGATGGGAAAGCAGGAATCAGACGCTGAAGCAGATTCAGAGTAGGATGAAACAGATGAATTATGTGATTTATCTTATTCAGATTTCATAAATAAAATGCATGCCATGAATTTAAAACAACAATAGTTAGATTCGAATCTTAAGCGTGAAAATGGTGTTATTTCTGACAAAAACCAATCGATACAAAAACTTAGCGATGAAATTGCTGAGAAGAAAGTATTAGTTGAGGTTTTACATAGAAATAATGACACCAGCGCAAAGGAAAAGACAATAATTCTTAAAGAGAATTCTGAACTCAAGTCTAAACTGGGAAAAAGTGAGCTTGATTTATATTAGCTTACGAAAATGCATTCTTCATGTACTGAAGAAAACAAAACTTTAATTGCAAAATTAAAAAGTTTGGAAGAGAAGTTATACAAATTGGGTCAAACTGAACAAACTATTCATCTGAACAAACCCAAAGAGGAAATAGAAAAATGGGGAATCGGTTATAAGAATCCTCATTATCTTCAAAAAGGAATATCTGAAGTGCCTGCACTTTATGATCTTCTTTCTTTGAAATTAGCTCGAAGAATCCCTGAGCTTAAAGTTTTCTGGACCAAACTATCTAAAAAGAATGAAGCCAACAAAACTGAAAAACGTTTGAAATCATCTAAAGTTCACCTTCCATTTTATTATGCGAAAGTGAATAATAGTTATAATGATAATCCAATATATCAAAAGAAGAAATCTCTTTCAAATGACTTCTTTCAAAGTTATTCTGAAAAAGAAATGGAGGAGAAGCCTATTCAAGGTAAACTATATGTCCCTCCTCTTGTTTTGGAAAGTCAAATTTCTGAACTCAAGAACTCTTTAACAGATGAAAGACTTTTGATTGAGATTCAACAAAAAGTTTTTTCAACCGTGCTGAAAAATGTTATTATTTCAAAGGCTTCAAACTCTGAGGATATGTTTGGTTCATCAAATAAAGGGTTTGATTTTCTGAACTCTGACGGTGGTTTAGATGATTGTTTTAATCAATTTGATTTTAATGCGAAACTTCCTAACCATTCATGTTTTGTTAAGAAATCTTTGGAAAAACCAGTACGCCTGTTAACAGTGCAAAATCAACGAAATTTGATAACTCAGTCTCTGTGAAAACAAAGAGTGCTAAAGGTAAGATTATATCTAAGCATTCATAGAAACCGAACACTACTGGTCATCCGAAGAAGAAGCATTCGTTTATTGCTCAACAGTCTAATTCACGTGTTTCACATGTTTCAGATCTGAGCAAGCAAAGGCCAGAAGTTAAATCTCAGTGGCAACCGAAACAGAAGCTTGACAAGACCGTTAAATCATTTTGTAGTGTTAATTGTAGTAAGACTTCGCCTAGTAAAGATGTCTTAATTCCTGATGTTGTTATTTTGAACTCAAAACTTGCTGTTTCTCGTAAACAATATACAATGAAGCAATTATTTCAGTTATCTTTATCTGCTAGAAAGTCTTCTATTTATAATAAACATGTTTCTACTTCTTGTCAAGATTCTGAAGATTGGTTTGGCAATTATCATGTGCATTCATCTAATTATAATGCTTCAAATGAAAAGAGGACCCAATTTCAAATGGGTACCAAAATCTTGTGCTAACACAGTAGGACCCAAATTCCAGTGGGTACCTAAGGCTAAATCTGTGTTGTAGGCACACAAAGTTTAAGAGAGCTTTTGGATATGACTTCTAGACAAAACAGTCTAGGACTCGTTCCTCAAAGAAACTAGGTTCTTGAATACAACAGTTCAAGACCCGCACATCAAAGATAAAACAATGGTTTCTGAACACGTCTGTTCAGAACCCGTGCTTAAGAAGAGGATATGGCTTTTGAACACATCAGTTCAAGACCCGCTCTTCAATGCTCAAAAGTCTTAATTCCATCTTTATTTTAAGACTATCTAAATCTCTTGTTTCGTTATTTCTCTTTTGCATATCCGTCATATGTGGTACTTGAATAGCAGATGTTCCAAGTATATGACTGGACAAAAAGAGATGATGTCCAATTTTAAAGAGAAGTATTGCGGAACAGTCAGATTCGGCAACGACCAGTTTTCATCAATAATGGGATATGGTGATGTACAACATGACAATGTCACGATCAAGAAGGTGAGCTATGTTGAAGGCTTACGACACAACCTGTTCAGTATAGGCCAGTTCTGTGACAAAGATTTAGAGGTCAACTTCAAAGCCAAGAGGTGTTCAGTTCGCACTGAAGAAGGCGAGGAACTCGTGGTCGGTTCTCGAGAATTAGACCTCTACACAATCAATTTGTCAAATGTCCAGACTAACAAGCAGGTTTGTCTACTATCGAAAGCTTCGATGCAACAAAGTTGGTTATGGCATCGACGACTTTCTCACCTCAACTTTAGGTACATCAACAATCTGGTCAGTGGAAAGCTCGTCAAAGGACTTCCAGAGCTCAAATATGAAAGAGAACATCTTTGTGCAGCATGTGAAAAGGGAAAGATGAAGAGGGCTCCACATAAACCAAAGCCTGAACCAAGTACTAACGCTCCGTTGGAGTTATTGCATATGGACTTATGCGGTCCGATGCGAACTTAGAGTCTAGGCGGAAAGAAATACATACTCGTTATCGTGGAAGATTACTCGCGATACACATGGGTCAAGTTTCTACGTTCAAAGGATGAGACACCTGATGTTCTCATCACATTCCTGAAGACGACCCAGGTGAATCTGCAGAAACCGGTCAAGCTTCTAAGAACAGACAACGGCACAGAGTTCAAGAAGAAGAAGGTTGAAGAATATCTCGAATCTGTCGGGATTTCACATCAATACTCTGCTGCTCGTACGCCTCAACAAAATGGAGTGGTCGAAAGAAGAAATCGTACGCTAGTCGAGGCTACTCTTACTATGCTAAGTCAATCTGACTTACCTCTATTTCTGTGGGCAAAAGCTGTATCGACTGCGTGTTATACACAGAATCGTTCCATGATACATCGCAGATTCAAGAAGACTCCTTATGCATTAATCAACAAACGAATAGCGACAATCAAATAATTCCATATATTTGGGTGTAAGTGTTTCGTTCTAAACGATAGGGAGAGTCTCAACAAGTTCAGTACCAAGGAGGACGAAGGTATCTTCATTGGTTATTCCTCAACATCAACTGCATACCGTATCTATCTGAAGAAGTCAAAGACGGTTATAGAAAGCATCAACGTCACGTTTGATGAAGAGATAGCTTCCGAACAACACAGTTCAGAACCCGTGATAACCGGAGTACTAGCTTCTGGGCAAATCAGTCCAGAACCTGCGTCTCAACAGAATAAATCAGATGAAGCATCAACGTCAACTAATCATTTATCTGATTTAGACTTATTATTTGAATTGTTTTATGATGAATTTCTTGGATCTAATGTCAAGTGTTAAGTCTGATTTTATAGTAATCATTTTATTTATAGGGCTTGGTCAAATACTGTGTTTAGAGTCTATCTGTATTGTATCTGACCAAGGGTATTTAAGTATCTTTGGTCTTGTTCCTTGTAAGAACATTCACGTTGATATTCGAGATACATACTTTGCGCATCATTTCTCTCTCTCTCTCCTTTCTCTCTCTAGAAATTCAGTGATCTTGGACTCACAATTGGTATCAGAGCCAATCTGAATCTTGAGAGAATTGAGAGAATCGATTTTAGTTTTTGAATTTGTGAAATAATCTGAAAATTTGATCGATTTTCTTGAATTTTTTTCAAGAAAATCTCGTTTTTAGATTTTTCATCAAATTCGGCCTTGTTTGTGCTTGATTTTCGTTGAATTTTGGTTTGTTGGATTTGTTAAGACACAGTCTCATTGGATTCAAGATCATCCAATCTGAAGATCGTAATCTGAAGCTAAAGCCGAAAAGTCGACTCTCGATATTAAAGTCTATGTCTATTTGTAATAAATGTCAAAGTAATCAATGTAATCCTTGTTTGTTATTGTAATAGTTAACTTAGCTTAAATATCTATTTCTAATAGATATTAGATCTAGTAACTTAGTTAGTTATTATTAGTTTCTAGTTTAGTTATTAGAAATAATATCTAGATAATAGATATTATTTAGTGATAATAGTTTTATAATACAACTTGTTGTTGCAAGTTGTAGGAAGTGTGTAAGACACACTTTAGATTAGATATTGTATCTCTCAATCTCTCTAAAAAGATCATATATTAAAAACACAAAAACACACACAAAAAGGTGTATTAGAGAGAAAAACAGAGAACAAAAATCCAAGCTTGAATCTGATCAACCTTGTAACCATTTGTTATAATCAATACAGGTTGGTAATCTTATTGTGTTGTTAATCTAAGAACTTGATATTAGTATTGTTGGACCGACAATTGGTATCAAAGCCTGATTAAGATCAAATCATGTTTTTCAGAAAAACGACCCTGTGTTCTTGTTTGGAAATCGATTTTGAGTGTTTAAGTGTTTTAGGTGTTAAAATCGATCAGGTTGTGATCGATTAGCATGCTAGATAGAGTTGTTGTTGTTTGATTTCATTTTAAATCATCTATCGAGTTCCATTTTGTGATTTTAGTGAATAAACAGTCGAAAGCTTTAAGTCACTGTGCTATCAAATTAATTTCGAAAAAGTGTGTGTTATTGAGATCGAGTGCTTACAATCAGTTCTAGAAGTGTTTCTAGACATAAGGGTAGTGTTTTGGTACTGCTAATCGTTTCAGGATCAAGTTCTAGTCGATTTTCGAAGTTTAAGGACGAACATACGCAAAGCAGAAGAAGAACATACGCAAAAGTCCCATTTTGCGCGTCCCAAGTGAAACGCAAAGTCCCACTTTGCGCGTCTCAAGTGAAACGCAAAGTCCAACTTTGCGCTCCTCAAGTGACTCGCAAACCTCACTTTGCGCCTCTCAAGCCAAACGCAAAGCACACTTCTCGCTTGAAAGAGCAATCGCAAACCTCAACTTCACTTCTCGGATCAAACCTCAGAAACGCAAACCTCAACTTTGCGCTTCCAACTAGACCCGCAAACCTCAACTTTGCGCTTCCAACTAGACCCATAAACCTCAACTTTGCACTTCCAACTAGACCCGCAAACCTTACTTTGCGCTTACCTTTAGAAACTCAAACCTCAACTTTGCGCTTACCTTTAGAAACGCAAACCTCTCTGCTCCAATCCAGACTTAGAATATTTTTTTCTGAGAATTTTCAAAGATGTAATAGGGTCTGCCTAGGGGGACAAAAATTCTTGTGTGATCAAATTTTATCTGGACTTATAATCAATACAGAATGACATCCAGAGAAGCCCTCGCAATAGGAACTGACACCAAGCCACCAGTTCTCTTCAAAGGAGAATACGAACAGTGGAAGGATCGGTTTCTGAACTTCATTGACAGACATGAGCTGGGTGAGTTCATCAGGACATCTGTTGAAGAAGGGGTTATGAAACCAGTCATAACAACTCGTGTAGTTGGAAATGTGCCGACTGAAGTTGAACTTAAGTTTCATGAGCTACAAGATGATAACCTTAGAAGAGCCAAAGGCGACAGATTAGCTAAGTCATATATTTGACAAGGAATTCCAAATGAAATATACGTAAAGATTGACAGCTACAAGGCCTCCGGCAAAGAAATGTGGGATCAGCTTGAAAAGATGATGTTGGGTTCAAAAGTTGGAAATCAGCTGAAAATCTCCAACTGCCTAAATAACTATGAAGAATTTAGAGGCAGAGTGGGAGAAACTTTAGAAGAAACCTATGACAGGTTTGTGACTTTGCTGAACGAACTTAGCAAAAACAAAGTCCACAAATCTCAAATTGAGCTAAATGTCAAATTCCTGAGCATTCTTCAACCAGAATGGAAAAGATTTGCAAGACAGATGAAGCAGATCAAAGACTTGAATGAGATTCCACTTCACGAGGTGTATGAAACCCTCCGTCAGAATGAAGAAGAAGTGGATGAAGTTCTAGCTGAGAATAGACAGAAAGGAAAGACAGTTGATGACACAGTCTCTCTTGTTGTTAAGAAGAAGAACAATAAGACAATTGTGTACGAATCAGATGAAGATGAAGCTTATGCAAACTCTGACACAGATGAAAATGATCAGCTGAAGCAAGCAATGATGATGCTGACAAATGCTTTTCAGAAAAGATTCTACAAAAAGCCAACATCAAACAGTCAGAGGTACTCATCTGGTCCGAACAACTACATCCACAAGGAAAGGGTTGGAGGAAGCAGATATGAAGGAAAGAGATCTAAAGGGAAAAGAACAGAGGAAAGGAAGCCAGAAGAGAGAAGGTTTCAGTATGAAGGGAAGAGATTAGAGGAGAGGAAACCAGAAGATAGAAAGTTTAAAGCAGAAGGATCAAGTCAGCCAGAACCACCAACGTGCTACAACTGTGGCAAATTAGGTCACTTTGCCAAGGACTGCCGCAGATCAAAAGTCAGAAACTCCGACTACTACAAGGACAAGATGCTTCTTGCAAAGCAACAGGAAGCAGGCAAGGCACTGATGGCTAAGGATGAATACTGGCTTGATCACTCAGATGATGAAGAAGATGATGAAGAAAAGGATGAAGCCGTCAATATGTGCTTGATGTGCCAAATAGAATCAGATGCTGAAGCTGATTCAGACAATGAAGAAGAAGAGGTATGTAATCTATCAGATTTAGATTTCATGAATAAAATGCATGCCATGAGTTTAAAACAAAAAGAGTTAGAATCTAATTTTGAGCAAGAAAATGGTGTCATAACTGACAAAAACCAATTGATACAGAAACTTAGCAATGAAATTGCTGAGAAGAAAGTATTAATTGAGGTTTTACATAAAGATAATGACACCAACGCTAAGGAAAAGACAATAATTCTTAAAGAGAATTCTGATCTTAAGTCTAAACTGCTAAAAGGTGAAATAGATTTATATGAGCTTACAAATTTGCATGCTTCTTGTACCAAATAAAACTTTTCTTTACTGGGAAAATTAAAAAGTTTGGAAGAGAAGTTATATAAAATGGGTCAAACTAAACAGACTATTTTTCTGAACAAACCCAAAGAGGAAATAAAGAGATGGGGAATCGGTTATAAGAATCCTCACTGTCTACAAAAAGGGATGTCTGAAGTGCCAGGACTTTATGATCATCTTTTAATGCAATTAGCTCGCAGAATCCCTGAGTTTAAAACTTTCTGGACTAAACTGTCAAAAGAGGATGAAGCCAACGAAACGGAAAAACGGTTGAAATCATCTAAAGTTCATCTTCCATTTAATTATGCGAAGACGAATAATAGTTATAATGAAAATCCTATATATCAAAAGAAGAAAACTCTTTCAAGTGATTTCTTTCCAAGTTATTCTGAATAGGAAATGGAGGCGAAGCCTATTCAAGGTAAACTATATGTCCCTCCTCTCGTTTTAGAACGTAAAATTTCTGAACTCGAGAATTCTTTATCAGATGAAAGACTTTTGATGAATATTGAGCAAAAAGTTTTTTCAACTGTGTTTTCAAATTCTGTTATTTCTAAGGCTTCAAACTCAAAGGATATGTTTGGTTCATCAAGTAAAGGATTTGATTTTCTGAACTCTAATGGTGGTTTAGATAATTATTCTGAACAATTTGACTTTAATGCAAAACTTCCTAACCATTCATATTTTGTTAAGAAAACTTTGAGAAAAACCAGTACGCCTGTGAACAGAGTAAAATCAACGAAAGTTAATAACTCTAAGAGTGCTAAAGGTAAGAATATATCTCAGCATCCACAGAAACCGAACATTACTGGTAATTCTAAAAAGAAGCATTCGCTTGTTGCTCAAAGGTCTAACTCACCGGTTTCACATGTTTCAGATTTGAGCAAGCAAAGGCCAGAAGTAAATTCTCAATGGCAACCCAAACGGAAACTTGACAAGACCGTTTTATCGTTTAATAGTGTTAATTGTAGTAAGACTTCGCTTAGTAAAGATGTCTTAATTGCTGATGTTGCTCTTTTGAACTCAAAACTTGCTGTTTCTCGTAAACAATATACAATGAAGCAATTATTTCAGTTATCTTTATCTGCTAGAAAGTCTTCAATTTTTGATAAACATATTTCTATCTCTTGTCATGATTCTGGATATTGGTTTGGAAATTACCATGTGCATTCATCTCATACTAATTCTTCCATTACATTTCAAAAGAAAAGAGAACCCAATTTGAAATGGGTACCAAAATCTTGTGCTAACACAGCAGGACCCAAATTCCACTAGGTACCTAAGGCTAAATCTGTGTTGCAGGCACATAAAGCTTAGAGAGAGGGCGACTTCTGATTATGTACATATCAGGACTCGTTTTTCAATGTCAAAATCGGTTTTTGGATAATGCAGTTCAAAACCTGAACATCAAAGTCAAAACAGGCTTTTGAACAAATCAGTTCAAGACCCGCACTTCGATAATCAAAGTGAATATTCCAAAGTTGTCGTATAAATATCTAAATTTGTAATTTCTCTTATGCAGACTAGTCATACATGGTTCTTGGACAGCGGATGTTCCAAGCACATGACAGGACAAAAAAAGATATTGTCCAATTTTAAAGACAAATATTGCGGAACAGTCAGATTCGGCAACGACCAGTTTTCATCAATCATGGGATATGGTGATGTACAACATGACAATGTCACGATCAAGAAGGTGAGCTATGTAGAAGGCTTACGACACAACTTGTTCAGTATAGGCCAGTTCTGTGACAAAGACTTAGAGGTCAACTTCAAAGCCAAGAGATGTTCAGTTCGCAATGAAGAAGGCGAAGAACTCTTGGTCGGTACTCGAGAATCCGACCTCTACACAATCAATTTATCAAATGTCCAGACTGACAAGCAAGTTTGTCTACTGATGAAAGCATCGATGCAACAAAGTTGGTTATGGCATCGAAGTCTCTCTCACCTCAACTTCCGGTACATCAACAATTTGGTCAGTGGAAAGCTCATCAAAGGACTTCCAGAACTCAAGTATGAAAGAGAACATCTTTGTGCAGCTTGTGAAAAGGGCAAGATGAAGAGGGAACCTCATAAACCAAAGTCTGAACCAAGTACAAGCGCTCCGTTAGAGTTATTGCATATGGATCTATGTGGTCCGATGCGAACTCAGAGTCTAGGCGGCAAGAAGTACATACTCGTGATCGTGGACGATTACTCGCGATACACATGGGTCAAGTTTCTACGTTCAAAGGATGAGACACCAGATGTACTCATCACTTTCCTAAAGACGACTCAGGTGAATCTGCAGAAATCGGTCAAGTTTCTACGAACAGACAACGGCACAGAGTTCAAAAACAACAAAGTTGAAAATATCTCGAATATGTCGGGATTTCACATCAATACTCTGCTGCTCGAACGCCTCAACAAAATGGAGTGGTTGAAAGAAGAAATCGGACGCTAGTCGAGGCTGCTCGTACTATGCTAAGTCAATCAGACTTACCTCTATTTTTGTGGGCAGAAGCTGTATCGGCCGCATGCTACACACAGAATCGCTCCATGGTACATCGAAAATTCAAGAAGACTCCTTATGAGTTAATCAACAACCGAACACCGACAATCAAATATTTCCATATATTTGGGTGTAAGTGTTTCGTTCTAAACGATAGGGAGAGTCTAAATAAGTTCAGTGCTAAAGCGGATGAAGGAATCTTCATTGGCTATTCCTCGACATCAACTGCATTCCGTGTTTATCTAAAGAAGTCAAAGACGGTGATTGAAAGCATCAACGTCTCGTTTGATGAAGAAATGGCTTCCGAACAACAACGTTCAGAACCCGTTATAACAGGAATACTAGCTTCTGGGCAACTCAGTTCAGGACCTACGTCTCAACAGAATAAATCAGATGAAGCATCAACTTCTACTAACCATTTATGTGATTTAGATTTATTATTTGAATTGTTTTATGTTGAATTTCTTGGATCTAATGTAAAGAAATATGTTGTGGTTGACAGGATGGAAGACTTAACGACTACTCATCCAACCAGTTCAGATATTCCTATTGAATCAAATGCCCCGATTCAACAAGAGATTACAATTCAAATGCCAACTCCAACAGTTGAAGAAGTGACAACTGATAAAGAGACAGAAGTAGCTGAAACAGTAGGAGATACTATACAGATCAATCTACAACGAGAACAAGTTGTACGTGCTGAGCCTTCTGAACCTGCCACTTCAACTGAAACCATCAATCCTCCTGAACAATCAGAAGAAGGTACAAGTGGATTTGTAGATGATACAACCGACATACAATCATCTAATCCACTACCTCATGAACATAAATGGACCAAAGAGCATCCGCTAAGCCAGATCATTGGTGATCCATCAAAACCGGTGCAAACTAGGTCAGCATCAATGAACATGTGCATGCATGAATCCTTTCTGAGCAAGTTTGAGCCAACAAGAGTATCAGAGGCACTTGCTAATCCAGAATGGGTGGTCTCAATGCAAGAAGAGCTAAATCAGTTCGATGCACTTCAAGTCTGGAGACTCGTACCAAGGCCTAAAGGTAAAACCATTATAGGTACGAAATGGGTTTTCAAGATAAAGAAAGACGAAGATGGTACCGTTATCCGAAACAAGGCAAGACTAGTAGCCAAAGGATACAGACAAGAGGAAGGAATAGACTATGACGAAACATATGCTCCTGTGGCGCGATTAGAGGCAATCAGAATGTTTCTAGCCTACGCAGCCCACAAGAACTTCACGGTCTTTCAAATAGACGTGAAGACAGCATTCCGGAATGGAATTCTGAAGGAGGAAGTCTACGTCTCTAAGCTAGAAGGTTTTGTCAATCAAGAGAAGCAAAATCATGTTTACATTCTCGACAAAGCACTCTACGGTCTGAAACATGCACCTCGAGCCTGGTATGATGTCCTTTCCACTTTTCTAGTCAAGTCTGGGTTTTCAAAAGGAACGGTAGATACCACTTTGTTTATGAAAAAGGAAAAAGGCGATATCATTTTAAATCAAATCTATGTAGATTATATTATCTTTGGTTCTACAAATACCAAGTACTGTAAGAATTTTGCAAACCTTATGGTGTCTAGATTTCAGATGAACTTGATGGGAGAGATGAATTTCTTCCTCGGTTTACAAGTAAAACAATTTTCATCGGGTATTTTTATCAATCAATCAAAATACATTAGGGATATTCTTCGGAAGTTCCAAATGGAAAATTCAAAACCGATTGGTACCCCAATGGCACCAGGTACTAAAATTGGCACCGATCCTTCGGGAAAGGCTGTTGATGTTAGGACTTATCGAGGGATGATAGGTTCTTTAATGTATCTTACTTCTAGTAGGCCAGATATAATGTTTTCAACATGCTTATGTGCACGATATCAGGCCAATCCTAAAGAAATCCATATGTCTGCTGTAAAGGGCATATTTAGGTATCTAAAGGGCACTGCAGATCTTGGTCTGTGGTATCCTAAAGATACTAGTTTGAACTAACAGTTCCTCGGTGACAAACTAGTAAGTTGGGCATCGAAGAAGCAACTTTGTGTTTCAACCTCCAAGGCCGAAGCAGAATATGTAGCTGCTGCTAGCTGCTGTTCTCAGGTCTTGTGGATGAGAACTCAATTGCGCGACTACGGTTTCCACTTCAACAAAATCCCGATATACTGTGACTCCAAGAGCGCCATCGCAATATCATCGAATCCTGTTCAACACACCAAGACTAAGCACATAGACGTCAGGTATCACTTTATTAAAGATCATGTTGAAAACGGAACAATTGAACTTTTCTTTGTAAAAACTGATTATCAACTTGCCGATTTGTTTACCAAACCCTTAAACGAAAAGAGGTTCAACTTTCTTATCTCTAAGCTTGGTATGTTAAATCTTAAAATCTAATCAGTAGTTACCTATAAAAGTTTTCTAAATTCTTAACTCTGATTGATATCTGCACTTCTATATAATTTTCATAATCCAAGGGGGAGAATGAGAAGAAATTGACAAGTGGTCCATATTACTTCGAGGGGGAGCTCATAAAATTTTGCATGTACCTTTTGTTGGGAACTGAAGAATTCATCAAGTATGGTTAATGCTGCTAGTTCAGAATTACTACTGCTAGAGGACTTCAATGTTAATACTGCTGAGTATTACTACTTCTAGTAGAATTAATACTGCTAGTCAAAGTTAGTGCTGCTTGAACAAAGTTAGTACTGCTTAGCTAGTTAGTACTGCTAGTGGTTAGTGTTGCTTAGTAGTTAATGCTGCTTATGATTGGTGTTGCTTACGAATTGGAGATTCGGATGGAGAGGATGACAGCTGTAAAGAATAAAGATATTCATGGAAGGATTGAAGATAACTATGCAAGATATACTGAAGATATTCTATTTTTTTGTAATTATCTTTTTATTCAGTATATGTATAGATTTGACAGAATAGTTTAGATACAGTTTTTAATTCTAAGTTTTTGTTTTAGAGAGAATCAACCTCAAGGCATAGATCCTAATTCTAGAGAAGTAGAATTCGTCTTGAAAGAGCTTGTTCTTCAAGATTGAGGTTGAGTGTGTAATCTTGTGATTTTTATCATTCAATACAAGTTTACAAGTTATTAATCATATACTGTTTGTTTACTGTTATATTGAATATCAAAGTGTTATTCCGCAACTTCTTTGATATTGTTTCTGAGACTTTATTATGGTTAAGAATTTGATCCTGACAAGTGGTATCAGAGCCTGTTCTCTCAGAAACATCTATTCATTCATCATGGAAAACTTTGCAGAATCAAACAGTACTCTGGTCTCAAAGGTTCCAATGCTTAGACCCAATGAATTCGATATGTGGAAGATCAGAATCAAGCAGTACATACTCCTCACTGACTATTCTATGTGGGATATCATAGAGAATGGTCCTTCTGAAGAAGGAAATATTGGTGCAGATGGAAAGAGAACTCCACCAAAAACTGATGCTGAAAGAAAGACTAGACAGACAGAGATGAAAGCCTTGAGCACTTTGCTCTTGGCTATTCCCAATGAATATTAACATCAGTTCTGCAACTGCACTGATGCAGAGATGCTCTGGAATGCTCTACAGAAGAGATTCTCAGGTACCAAAAGTACCAAGAGAAATCAGAAAGCCATTCTGAAGCAACAATATGAGAACTTTATGTCAACCAAGAATGAGTCCATGACTCAAACTTTTGACAGGTTCAACAAGCTTATTGGTGAACTTGCTACAGTGGGAGTACAAATTGATCAAGATGATCTGAACAGAAAGTTTCTAAGGTCCCTGAGTGATGAATGGACCATGTATACTGTGTCTTTCAGACAGAATGATCAACTGGAAGAAAAGGAACTTGATGATCTATATAATGATCTAAGAGTTTTTGAATCTGAGGTAGAGGCTAAGAAGAGGCCTTCTGGGTATGTTCACAATCCTATACTCTTTTCAGCATCAACTGATTCTACTACCAACCCTGAATCAGTTAGTGCTGCCAATGGAGCAAATCTAGAGAAAGGCAATGAAACTGTATTTGAAGCCTTTCTGGCAAGTCATGGAAACTCTTCTCTCATTAATGATGACTTGGAACAACTCCATCCAGATGATCTTGAAGAGATGGACATTAAATGGAAGATGGCCATGCTCTCTATGAGAGTCAAGAAGTTCATCAAAAGAACTGGAAGGAACAACTTCTCACAAAGAAGAGAAGATGGAGCAGGTTTTGACAAGTCAAAGGTGGAATGCTATAAATGCCATCAGAAGGGACACTTTGCTAAAGAATGCAGAAGTGGAATGCCTCAAAACAATAACCACCAACAAGCTCAATCTGGAAGCTTCAATAATAACAGAAACTCTGCACAAGCCCTTGTCTCTCAACAAGGCATGGGGTTTGATTGGAGTGATCAAGCTGAAGAGGCCATCCAGAACCAAGCTCTAATGGCAGAGGTGTCTGATCTCCCAACAGAGGTAACTTCCAATCTTTGTTCTCAAAATTGCATTAACACTGTTAAAAGGTATAGGGATCACAATCAGAACATGAGTGATGACCTTAAGAGATTGGAAAAGGACATAAAAGATTATGTGAGGATAGTTGAGAAATTTGAATAGCAGATTAAGGGTTTTCAAGCCAATGAGCTTCAACACTCTTATGACACAAACTACTGGAAGTGGGAGAAGAATGACTTAGAACTTCAACTGACCAGATCCAAAGAAGAGAGTGAAAAGCTAAGAGGAGAGCTAGCCAAAGTCAAACTAGATATAGAAAAGTTTTCCAATGCTTCTAAAGCAATGGATTCTTTGCTACAAACTCAGATTCATGATAAACTGAGAAGAGGAATAGGGTACAATACCACACCACCACCCTATAACAACAACTACATCCCTCCTAGTTCAGATTTGTTAGAGACAAAGGATAGGAAGGACCTACCTAAGGGAGCCACTGATATAGATCCCTTAGATGAAGTAGTTGTTAAGGATAAAACTGAGAAAGAAGTTGTCAAGGATAAGGACAACACTGTGAGTGGTGAGATTCCTATAGAAAACCACATAATCACCAATGAGGGATGTGGAAAGCATTGGATCAAGTCCAATGAGACAGAGAAGACTGAAGGAAAGCACAAGAAGGTTCACTATAAGCAGACCACTATTGTGAACCCTATCCCTTGCAAGTAGTGTGCATGCAATAAACCTAAGCCCCAAAAACATGATAAACCAAAGGGAAATCAGAGAAACTGGAATAACCAATGGGCACAAAAACAAGGCATTGATCTGAGTAAAATCAATAGACCAAAGCCTTGTTTCATATGTGGAAAGTTAAACCATTTGGCTAAGTACTGTTTCTTTAACCCTATTAACCAACAGATGAACTTTCAAAGATTTGTGCAAAAATCTGTTGGTTATAGGAAGGCTGGAAAGAAACATGTGGTGAAGAAATCTGTTGAAAACAAAGGCCCCATGAAGAAAAAGGTTTTGAAGGAAAGTATTAAAATGTGGGTGCCTAGAAGCACTAAAACTGTTAGTACTGCTGACAGAGATAGTGCTGCTAGAAGCATTACTGCTGCTACCAGTGTTAGTACTGCTGAAAATATTAATGCTGCTAATACTGTTAGTACCTCTTCAAAGGTTAATACTGCCAACACAGTTACTGCTGCTAAAACAGTTACTACTTCTAACAAGGTTAGTACTGCTAAGCATGCAAGTGCTGCTAAGGCAGTTAGTACTTCTAAAACCAGTACTGCTTCTAGCAAAAGTGTTTCCAAGCCTATCATTGTGACAAAGTACTCCAGAAATGAGGATTCAAAGTTTAAAAATCTTGTCAAGAAAGAATGCAAGTATTTTGATGAGAAAGGGGTACCCAAGACCACCTTGGCTTGGGTTCCTAATTCATACTAACTGATATATCTTATGTGCAGGGCAACCAACAGCTCAAGGGAAGGAGCATATGGCATGTTGATAGTGGTTACTCTAGGCACATGACAGGCAACATGTCATGTCTTCAGGATTTCAAGCATATCAATGGAGGACATGTTGCTTTTGGAGATAATCTTACTAGAGGTAAAATAAGTGGAAAAGGTAATGTTACAAAAGGTAAAATGACATTTGAGGATGTCTACTATGTTGATCAGTTAAAGTACAACCTGTTAAGTGTATCACAGGTTTGTGACAAACAACATAGCATATTATTTACAAATACAGAGTGTATGATCCTTGCTCCAGGGTTCAAAGTAGTTGATGAAAGCATGATACTACTTAGAACTCCAAGAAAGGACAATGTTTATTGTCTAGATATGGACAATGTTAATAGTGATTCATCCATGAACTGTCTTGTTTCAAAAGCTTCTGTGGATGAATCCTCTCTTTGGCACAGAAGGATGTGTCACATGAACTTCAAGACTATGAGCAAACTTGTTAAAAACAACCTTGTAAGAGGTTTACCATCAAAAGTTTTTTCATGTGATGATCATTGTGTTGCTTGTCTTAAAGGCAAACAGCACAAAACTTCTCATAAGACCAAAGAGTTAAACACTATTTCTTCTTGTCTCCAATTACTACATATGGATCTGTTTGGTCCTACAAATGTTATGAGTATAGGCAAGAAATCTTACTGCTTGGTTATTGTTGATGATTACTCCAGATTTACTTGGGTATATTTTCTAAGGACTAAGGATGAGACAAGTGGACTGATCAAATCCTTTATCCTAAAAATTGAAAACCAAACTAATCAAAAAGTAAAAGTCATTAGATCAGATAATGGGACTGAATTTAAAAATCTTGATCTAAACACCTTTTGTGAAGAGAAAGGCATTGAGAGACAATATAGTGCCCCTAGGACTCCTCAACAGAATGGAGTTGCTGAGAGGAGAAATAGGACACTAATAGAGGCTGCTAGATCTCTGTTGGCTGATTCAAAACTGCCAATTACCTTCTGGGCTGAAGCAGTTAATACTGCCTGTTATGTCCAAAACAGAGTTCTAGTGGTCAAGCCAAAGAACAAGACCCCATATGATCTCTTAAATAAAAGAAAACAATTTATTGGATTTTTCAAACCGTTTGGGTGTCCTTGTACTATTCTCAATACCAAATCTCACTTAGGTAAGTTTGATAGCAAAGCAGATGATGGATTTCTTGTTGGTTACTCATCTCAGAGTAAGGCTTACAGAGTTTTTAACTCTTCTTCTAGAATAATTGAAGAAAGTGACAATGTCAAATGCAATGAGAACACACCATATCCAATTGGGTCTGGTCCTCAGTGGCTATTTGACATTGATTCACTAACTAACTCTTTTGGTTTCAGTAGTGATGATCCTGCAGTTTCAGGGTGTGGAGGATCAGGGACCACACAAGTTCAAGATAGTTTATCTCAATCTGTGATCTTTCCCATACCAACAGTGGATTCTGTTGAAGACTGTGAAAAGGAACCATCTACTGGACCAAGTTAGAGTGAAGAAGAAAGTAGAGATGAGGAGACTCAAGACAATAAAGAATTAGAAGTAGCTGCTGAAAACACCTCAGTTGAGTTGAATGACTCCAATCTAGAGGTGGGACTTAATGAAGAACCTAATCATCATACCAGAATTCAAAAGAATCATCCTCCACAACTAGTAATAGGAGATATATCCTCTCCTATGATGACTAGAAAAAATCAAAGCAGGCTGCAAGAAATGCAAGATCAACAGCATACAGTGCTTTCTTGCTTTCTATCCCAGCTTGAGCCTAAGAAGGCACATGATGCTATGAAAGAGTCCAGTTGGATGGAAGCAATGCAAGAAGAGCTACTGCAATTCAAGCTGCAAGATGTTTGGGATCTGGTAGACCTTCCTAAAGGCCAAAGAGCAATAGGAACAAAATGGGTCTTCAGGAATAAGAGAGATAAAAGAGGTATAGTGATAAGAAATAAAGCAAGGCTGGTGGCTCAAGGGTATACACAAGAAGAGGGAATAGACTATGATGAAGTATTTGCACCTGTGGCCAGGATAGAAGCAATTAGATTATTCCTGGCTTATGCTTCTTATATGAAATTCAAAGTCTATCAAATGGATGTGAAAAGTGCATTTCTTTATGGCTCAATTGAAGAAGAAGTATATGTCTGTCAACCACCAGGGTTTGAAAACCGAAGCTATCCAGACAGGGTATACAAATTGAAGAAAGCACTTTATGGACTGCATCAAGCTCCAAGAGCATGGTATGACACTCTGTCATCCTATCTCTTGGAAAATGGCTTTGAAAGAGGAGTCATTGATAAGACTTTATTCATCAAGAGAAAGAAGAAGGATATCTTGCTGGTCCAAATCTATGTTGATGATATCATCTTTGGATCTACAAGAGACAACATGTGCAAGGAGTTTGAGGAACTAATGCATCAAAGGTTCAAAATGAGTTCCATGGGGGAACTTACTTTTTTCCTTGGACTCCAAGTTCAACATAAGTCAGATGGAATCTTTATCTGTCAGTCCAAGTATGTGCAGGACATTCTAACCAAGTTTGGTTTCTCAGATTCAAAACCTGCCAGCACACCTATGTAGACACACAAGCAGATAACAACAGATCTTGAGGGGGAGGATATGGATGTTCATCATTATAGATCCATGATTGGCTCTCTCATGTATCTTACAGCCTCTAGGCCAGATATAATGTTTCCAGTCTGTGTATGTGCAAGATTCCAAGTTAGGCCAAAGCAATCTCACTATCAAGCTGTTAAGAGGATATTCAGATATCTCAAAGGGCAACCCAGATTGGGACTTTGGTATCCTCATTACTCATCCTTTGACCTACTTGCATACTCAGACAGTGATCTAGGTGGAGCAAACTTGGACAGAAAATCTACTTCTGGAGGATGTCAGTTCTTAGGTGCAAGAATAGTTTCATGGCAGTGCAAGAAACAAACCACAATGTCCACATCTACAACAGAAGCAGAGTACATAGCAGCTGCAAGTTGCTGTTCTCAAGTCTTATGGATTCAGAATCAAATGCTGGACTATGGGGTAACCTTTCTACACACTCCAATTTTTATTGATAATAGCAGTGCTATTAGCATTGTGAATAATCCTGTCAAGCACTCAAAGACAAAGCACATTGAGATCAGGTATCACTTCATAAGAGACTGTAATGAAAAGAAACTTATTCAAGTTGTAAAGGTTCATACTGACAATCAGTTTGCTGATCTATTCACCAAAGCATTTGATATGGGTAGATTCACTTTCTTGGTAACAAGTGTGGGAATGATCAACTCTGAATAAGCTCCTTCTTAAAAAGTGGTTCAATACCTGTATATTGTTTATTCTTGGTGTTCCTAATCTTTCTTTTCAGGGAATACATAGCAGTACTCAGTTCATCACAAGCTTAAAAGAGTAAGTATTGTTAATACTGCCAGTGCATTGTTAATACTGCCAGTGCATTGTTAATACTGCCAGTGCATTGTTAATACTGCCTGTGCATTGTTAATACTGCCCGTGCATTGTTAATACTGCCAGTGCATTGTTAATACTGCCAGTGCATAGTTAATACTGCTTTCAGTTAATACTGCTTTCAGTTAATACTGCTAGTGGTTAATACTGCTTTCAGTTAATACTGCTTTAAGTTAATACTGCTAGTGGTTAATATTGCTTTCAGTTAACACTGCTTTCAGTTAATACTGCTTTCAGTTAATACTGCTTTCAGTTAATACTGCTTTCAGTTAATACTGCTAGTGGTTAATACTGCTCTCAGTTAATACTGCTTGTCGTTAATACTGCTCTTGGTTACTATTGCTTATGTCCCGAATACAATAAATACCCTTTGACCGCCTAAAAGTTCATAACGACTCTTTGCATACTGTTCACTTGCGCTCTAAACCCTTTCTCTCTCGAGTTCCAAGTTTTCAGGCAAATACCTTCAAGGTCAATGGCATATATGGCGTTCATTGACGAGCACAATGAAATTGCGATGCTCCAAAAGCCAAAACAAGCTGAAGGTTTTCACCAGATAGTCGACTTTCTGAAGTCCAGTCACATTGCCCATGCTCTCACTATATCTCCTACCATCTTCATAGAGCATCAGAGGCAATTCTGGGCAAATGCCACCATTGTTACTGAGAATGGTGTGCAAATAATCAAAACAAGAGTGTGTGACAAACCCTTGACAGTTACTGAAGAGGTAATTCGCATCAGTCTACGTCTAGACGATGCCTCTGGTATAACTTCTATCTCTAATGATGAACTGTTTGCTACTCTTACAAGAATGGGGTATGGAGGCCCATTGGGTGTGTTCAAGTTCTCAAAAGCCAAATTTTCACCCCAATGGCATTTCTTTGTCCATACCCTTATGCATTGTATCTCTAAAAAGACTACTGGATGGAGTGAGTTCAGTAGCACCATTGCTTATGCTTTGGTATGCTTAGCCACTGCCAGAAAGTATAATTTTTCCCAAATGATTTTTAATGATCTTGTCTCAAACCTGCGAAGTAAAAAGAGTTTTTATATGTACCCCAGGTTTGTCCAAGAAGTTATTACCCATAAATTGACGGATATACCTCATTTTGATGGGGTATATGTACCAAAAATTCCCAAAGGTAAGGTCTTTTAAAACATGAAAAGATCCCCTCTGGACTCGGAAGGAGTTGACACCCCATTGTTCTCTATAATGATGGTGGTGTCCCAAACTGATGAAGGTATGGCAGCAGGGTCAAGGCCCCCATTAGACCAACCCACTGCTAGCCAATCCCAACCTTCCCACCCTAAATCAATTCCCTAGTCTCTTCTTGATAAACCAACTTCACCAATCACCCAAACATACAAAAGGAAACAGGTAAAGAAGGCTCCTTCCCTTCTTGTACCATCAACCTCTAAGCCTTTAAGCCCTCTAAGGGAGGATTCTCCCTTAGAGAATATCTACAGGGAAACCACAAGGGTGTCTCCCAACCCAAAGGAGGTGCTCTCTGAGGAGGAGGAAGAGCATATGGGTGAGAAGGTTGCCACTACTCCTGCTAGCTCAGAGGAGGTCAGTGGTAACATACATAAGACCTTTCCCATGGCAACTTTGAATGAGCAATCATTCAAAGGTCCCAGGTGCCAAGAAACCAAGGGGGTGGATAGTGCTTCTGCTAGGCAGAAGACTTCCACTACAAACAGATCCTATGATCCTTCAAAAGAGGGTAACACTTCTGGAGAAGGTGAGGACATATATGACTATGATGAATTGATGAAAACAATGGGTAACATCAACCTGGATGTTATTAAACAAGGCAAAGAGATAGAGGAAATGAAATTGGTAATCTTGTCCCAACAAGTACAGATTGCCAAATTAAAGAAAATGGTGACGAGGTTGGTGCACAAGCAGAGGAGAAAGCAGTTTGTGTTGAAGAAGAAATCAAATCATCAAGATGCTTCCAACAAGGGGGAGAAAGAGGCTGAAACAGAGAAAGAAAGTACAGCTGAGAGGGCATTTGAGGTTGAGGGGGAGGAAGAGGCAGAAAAAGAACCAGAATTTGCTGAAGTAGTAGAAACTGTTAATACTGCTGGAGCAGCAGTAACAGAAGCAGCAGTAACAGGGCTTTCTGTTGAAGAAATGGAAAATGCTGAAACACTGGTCAAAGCAAAGAATGACACTCCTAAGGCTAGTCAAAAGGCCAAGGGAGTGGTCATCAATGAAGGAGAAATTCAACAGAAGGAAACAGAAAAGGCAAAGGAGTCAAAAGGAAAAGGAAAGGAGAAGATGGTTGAAGCTGAACTGCCTGCCAAGAAAAAGAGTCAGATTGAGTTGGATGAAGAAATGGCAAAGCTACTTCAGGCTGAATTGGAAAAGGAAGAACAACTTCAATCAGAGAAGGATAAAGAGCTTGCACAAATAATGGCAAGAAAACTCAATGCTGAGTATAAGAAGCCAAGAAAAGCTCTGTGAAAGTTTCTAAGCAAAGAATGCCATTCAAAAAGCAAAAGAGACAACCTTCCAAAACATTTTTGGCCAATCAGGAAAGAAGAAAGATGATAAATTTCCTGAAAGGTGCAATTGGTGTCAAGGGGGAGATGTTCTCTAACATGGCATACACTCAGGTTGAGAAGTTGTATCAGAAAGAGATGCTCAAGCTTCAAGGAGATTCAGTCCAAAGGGAAGAGGCTGAGAGAAGAATGAAGGAAAGGCATGACCTTAATATTCAAAATCCATTCCCTGAGGAGACCACACCCTCAAAAGACAAAGCTAAGGAGATGAAGGAAGAATCTGAGAGTGTTGGTGTAGAAGCCAAATCTGGGAAGAGGATGAAGACTATAGCCTCCAAGAAGCAGAACAAAAGGCCAAGAGTTGAAGAAACAACAGAAACAGCAGAACCTTCAGTTACTTCTACAACTAAATCTGTAAAGAACCCAGAACAATCCAATAAGCAATATAATCTTGATCTATATATAACTACAACAGCTGATGAACCAGTTTCAGTTGATCCCATTTCTATGAAAGCGCCAGAAGTCATCTTTTGGGATATTTTGGAAGATCAAAGGAAGAAATACTTCAGGCTTAAGAGAGTGGGAGATATATATGAAGTGTACTCTACTTGGGGTAGACTCATAAGAAGCTGTTCAAGATCAGATTTAGAAGAGATGTTTAAAGTTGGGTTGGAGATGTATGAAAAGGAGCTGAAAGGAGAAGGAATGAGCTTAATCAGATTAGCTATGGAGTACTTATGCATGATGTTTGATCCTAGCAAAGTTCAATATGTGATCAGAGATTTGCATCTACAGAATAAATTCCAAAGAATAGAAAACTGGATGATATTTGAAAGGTGTGGAGTCTATGTCATCACTGTGGACAGAGCTTATAATGAGTATTACTTAGTTGATAAAATCTATGATCACAGCAAGGCCAAATTACAAGCAAGGCCAAATTCAAAAGATTCAGAAATGGCAAAGATTGTGGTTAGCAGAATCATTAATCAAAGTTTGGGTTTGGATCCTAATCTAGGAGTGTGAACTGAAGTGTTGAAAGCATCTTGAAGAAGATCTGAAGAACTTGACTTCTTTTCCTAAAAGTCAAGTTAGGGGGAGATTGTTGGGAACTGAAGAATTCATCAAGTATGGTTAATGCTGCTAGTTCAGAATTACTACTGCTAGAGGACTTCAATGTTAATACTGCTGAGTATTACTACTTCTAGTAGAATTAATACTGCTAGTCAAAGTTAGTGCTGCTTGAACAAAGTTAGTACTGCTTAGGTAGTTAGTACTGCTAGTGGTTAGTGCTGCTTAGTAGTTAATGCTGCTTATGATTGGTGCTGCTTATGAATTGGAGATTCGGATGGAGAGGATAACAGCTGTAAAGAATAAAGATATTCATGGAAGGATTGAAGATAACTATGCAAGATATACTGAAGATATTCTATTTTTTTGTAATTATCTTTTTATTCAGTATATGTATAGATTTGACAGAATAGTTTAGATACAGTTTTTAATTCTAAGTTTTTGTTTTAGAGAGAATCAACCTCAAGGCATAGATCCTAATTCTAGAGAAGTAGAATTCGTCTTGAAAGAGCTTGTTCTTCAAGATTGAGGTTGAGTGTGTAATCTTGTGATTTTTATCATTCAATACAAGTCTACAAGTTATTAATCATATACTGTTTGTTTACTGTTATATTGAATATCAAAGTGTTATTCCACAACTTCTTTGATATTGTTTCTGAGACTTTATTCTTGTTAAGAATTTGATCCTGACACCTTTTAATGCCAAATATGTTTTGTAATGCAAGAATTTAGGGGGAGCTCTTCAAGTCAAGGAGTTCGGATATGACTTCTGATTATTTCTTATCAGAACTCGTACTTTAAAAAGTTTACTGCTTTTTGTCTTTTCATTTTAAGTGAATAAATTTTACTTTGACTTGACATAAGACTGTTGCAGAATTTTTGAGAGAAGCTTACAAGTTCATATGTTTATGACTTAAAGCTTAGCTTAATGAGATGGAAGATCGTACGTTAAGGTATAATTCTATATCTTCATCTCATATATGGTTGAAAGAAGGACAACTTTCAATCATTTGAAAACATTGTTTTTAATGTTCAAACCACTTCCCGAATTTTCAACCGATTTTATATTTTAGGAGTGTATTTTAAATGTTTTCATGATCTAAATTCTGCTTTAACTGAAATAGTTAAACCAATCTGAGCATCACATGCATCATAGGAAAACAAGAATCATTGTGCTAGGAATTAACACAACTTCTATGAAATCACCTTAACCAGTGATTTCTACCCAAGAAGTTAATCCTTAGTGATTGAGTGTGAGAAGCGAAAAGAAATGAGTGTGATTAGAGTAAGCAAACTGTTTAAAAGAAAGAGCGTGTGAGAACAGAGTTCAAAGAATATCACAACTCTGCACCAACTTTTTCTGAGTCGGGTAGCCACATTACTAGTGATTCACAATTCTGTGGTGAACATTATTGAAACAGGCAACTAACCCATCCCAACTCTTGATCAAACCTCACTATCTACTCATTTTCTTCTCAACAAGAAAGTGTTTCACATTTTCAAAGGGGACACAGCACATATGCTATCTGATTTTCATTTGAAAAATCTGGATATTGAAAAGAAGGAAGTCTTCCCCACCTTCGCACTTCAATCATGCACATTGAGTCTGTGTTTAACTTACTGTTGTCTCAGTGGTTTACACAATTTTGAGCCTTATAAGCAATCATCTGTGCTTAATTCTTTTAACACAAGCACGAACACACAAGGAATTAGTTTCTTTGTCATAACGTTTATAGAAATTACCTTTGTGGTGTTTCGATGATTAAATGGAAGCCCTGGGGGAGTCAACATCAAACAACTCCTTTCCAATGTGTATTTGTTACACACAGTGACTTAGTGTTACTGACAGGCATAATAACTGATTCATTAGTTGATTCAGGTGTTACACGACTATTTTGTCTGGATTTGAAAAGATTAGGATGAATATCTTTTGAATTAACGGATCAGGGGCTCTAACCGAAAGATAGACATTTCTTACAAAAGGTTTTGATGAAGTCGTTACACTTAACATCAAAAAGGGGGAGAATGACTACACAAGAAATGGCAAAGATCACATGTTTCAAAAATCACGTCCACTCTTCAAAGGGGGAGATTGTTAGAAAAAGACATGCTGATTTAAGAGCTAGAGAAAGAGATTGCATCTTCTGTGCTAAACAAGAAGACTGAATTGCTAAAATCATTTTCGTAAAGATCTTGATCCAAAGGGGGAGATTGTTAAGACACAGTCTCATTGGATTCAAGATCATCCAATCTGAAGATCGCAATCTGAAGCTAAAGCCGAAAAGTCGACTCTCGATATTAAAGTCTATGTCTATTTGTAATAAATGTCAAAGTAATCAATGTAATCCTTGTTTGTTATTGTAATAGTTAACTTAGCTTAAATATCTATTTCTAATAGATATTAGATCTAGTAACTTAGTTAGTTATTATTAGTTTCTAGTTTAGTTATTAGAAATAATATCTAGATAATAGATATTATTTAGTGATAATAGTTTTATAATACAACTTGTTGCAAGTTGTAGGAAGTGTGTAAGACACACTTTAGATTAGATATTGTATCTCTCAATCTCTCTAAAAAGATCAGATATTAAAAACACAAAAACACGCAGAAAAAGGTGTATTAGAGAGAAAAACAGATAACACAAATCCAAGCTTGAATCTGATCAACCTTGTAACCATTTGTTATAATCAATACAGGTTGGTAATCTTATTGTGTTGTTAATCTAAGAACTTGATATTAGTATTGTTGGACCGACATGATTCGTTTTTACAAGTAGAACATTCTTAATTCACATCAAATTTCAAGAAATTCAAGTTTTGATCATCAATTTTGAGTTTTAAAGCTTTTCTGAAAAATCGTGTTAACGTACTGTTTCATTCTTGAATTTTTGATTTCATGGTTTTTCATCGAGTTTGTTAATTGAAAAGTGTCATAATGTTGTTTTCGATCATATATGTGAAAGAATTAATCTGAAAGTTCATGGCTATAATCGGTTTTGTGGTTTTTTATTGATTCTCAGGTGGTTTGCGCTAGATCTCAACTTTGCGCAAGTTCTCCGTAGTTTGCGCAAGTTCATAGTTTGATTTACGCAAGTTCTACTAAATTTTGTTCATGTATTTCAGGTTTTCGTATCAAGGAATTCAATTGGTTTGCGCATTGGTCTTCTCATGCAAAGCATAGTTTGCGTATCCAGTGCCTTCCGAAAAGCTCAAGAGTTTTGTTTGCGGTTCAAGTGTCTTACACAAAGTTCATTTTGCGCATCTCTTGGCTTACGCAAAGATCAGTTTGCGCAACCTTCTTGCCCCGAAAAGTTAAGTTCTCGCATCACTCGACATACGCAAAGCTCAGTTTGCGTTACAAGTTTATTACGCAAAGCTTAGTTTGCGTAACCTTCTTCTCACGCAAAGTCACGAGGACTTCAGTTTGTGTTTCCTTCTCATAAGGCAAAGCCTAGTTTGCGCAATCGCCTTCTTACGCAAAGCTCCAGTTTGCGTTTTCCACTGCTTGCGAAATCTCAAGTTTGCGCAAGCCTCAGACTTAGCATTTTTTCTGGATTATTATGAAACATGGATTCTGACAAGTTTGTCTATCAAGCTCAGTTTTACAAAAGTGATCTTATGATGTCTCTGGGTACAGAAAATCGTCCACCAGTTCTAATTGATGAAAATGAATTTACACAGTGGCAAGATCGGTACCTAAACTTCATTGAACCACAAAGAATGGAAATGACATGATGATTATTTTATCTGAAGGACCGTTCGAAAAATCCAAATTGGCTTCTGGATTATATAAGCCGACTAAAGAGTATTCACATGATGAGTTGTTCGCATATCAAGCTGATCGTGACATTAAGGCAAATCTGATGTTGGCCTTGCCAAACCCTGTATACAACAGGATTGATTGTTTTAAAACTCATCCTAATCTAATGTGGCAACAGCTGGAAAAGATTATTCTTGGATCTTTTGTTGCAACTCAACTTCGACACACTCGTTATATGAATAATTTTGAAGATTTCTAAGCCAAGGACGGGGAGCCACTAAAGAATGTGTATGATCGTTTCTGTGCCATTATCAATGATCTGAGGAAAATTAAAGTTGAAAATACCGAGCTTGAGACAAATCTGAAGTTCCTCAACACATTCCAACCAGAATGGAATAAATCATTTCATAGACTGAGGAACGATGTCAGAATCTTCACTATGCAAATCCAGGAATTATATGAGATATTGATGACTGGTGAGAGTTTAGTGCTAGAGAAGAAGCCAAACTGGAGAAAAGGAACAAGAAGTCAGTAGACCCGGTTGCACTCCTCACGAGCCAACTGGCTGAACAAGCGTTATCTGATAACGCTTACAACGGGTTAACTGATGATGATGGAGAGGCTCTGCAGAAAGTGATGATCCTTCTCTCTCAGCATTACCAGAAAAAGTTCCAACCAAAGTCGGGTTCCAACTCTTCTCGCTTCACTTCTGTGTCTAGAGCCAAAGTACCCGAGCCAAAGACTGCTGCTTGCTACAATTGTGGAAATCCGGGTCACATTTCAAAGGAGTGTCGAGTGAAGAAAGTCAGAAATTCGGCATACTATAGACAGAAAATGCAACTAGCCGAGAAAAGAGAGAGTGGATTAGCTTTGCTAGCAGAAGAAGAATTCTGGCTAGATCACTCTGGCAATGAAGCAGCAAACGTAGAGATCGCTCAGATGTGCTTGCTTGGAGATGATCAGTCAGACGTTTCTGATACTGATGAAGATGAGGTATATACTTATTTTGATCAAATATTCATAACCTCTCAGATGAATATTATAATTACTACTTTATCTGATTTGCGTTCTAAGTTAATATCTGAAAAGAATTTAAATTCTGAAAAATCAGATTTGATTGACAAATTGAAGATTTCTTTGAAAGATGAAAAATCTATTTTAGAAAATACAAAAGACATCTTTCAAAAGAAATTGGATGATTTGGAAAATTCAAATAAGACTTATCTTGAATCTTTGACGGCTATGACTAATTTAAAAGATGAATTTTCAGATAAAATAAATAAATTAGAAGAAAAGCTTTATCGAAGAAACCAATATGAACAAACAATTTTTATGAACAAATCGAGGAGTGAAGAAGCTTTAAAACAAAGGTGGGGACTTGGTTTTGAAAATCCTCATTGTTTAAACAATGCGATTGAAAAATCCCTAACTTTATATAAATACGATTATCTGACTCTTTCTCGTTATGCTCCTCAATTTAAAATTGATTGGATGAATGAGAAGCAAGTGTTAGATATGGAAAATGAGAAAAGGATGAATAACAAGAAAAATGAAATTCCTTTTGTTTATACGTATGAAAATGCAAAATATTTTCCTGAAAAATCAAGGAGAGGAAGAAGAGTTTTAAATGATATATCTACTGTCAAATCTTCAGTGTCTGATGATTTAGTTTCTTCTTATGCTCCTGATTCTGATAAGGAAAATATTTCTCCAATCATTTATGATTCGAAAAAATATACTCCTCCGTTAGTATTAGAAAGCAAAATCATCAATCTTGAAGATAAGATAGAAGATCAAAATATTTTAAAGGAAATTGAATCTGATATCATTCTTTCTTTCATGACATCTAGTCTGGAAGAAAATTTATTTTCTCAAAAACCAAATTCTATTTCTAGCCTTTCTTCTGATTCTAAGGAAAACAAAAAGGAAATTTCTAATTTTAAAATCTTTTCTCAAAATAATTCAGACTCCGAGGCGAATTCAGATTTATTAGTTGATCAGATTGGTTGCTTGGGTAAAATTATTCTTTCTGATTTAAATATTTCGTCTAAAATTCTTGATGATTCCTTTACGCTAAATGATCAATATTATAAACCTAAGCGTAAAATAAGAAAGTAAAAGAAGTCGAAGAAACAAGATAAAGTTATTTCTGACAATTCTAATTCTTTCGATTCTAATTTTTCAGATAGGCCTTTGAGCAAGCCAAAGAAGCAGATCTGGAGAACAAAGCGGACATCTGATGAATCTACTTTTGACGGGGATAAATGTGTAGACAATTTATATAAAAGCGATTCATTTGTTTCTTGTAATAAAATTTCAAAGTACTCTTTAAAACAAATTATTCGAATTTCAAAACATGTCTTATGTTCTTCCTCAGATTCTAGTTCTGATGATTATGCTTTCTCTTTTGATGGTTGTGATTATTTTTCTAATAATATTTCTTGTGCTTATCGTGTTATATCTAACAAATATTTCCCCATACGAACTACAACTAACTTTCACGGGCCCAAATACAAGTGGGTACCCAAGTCTCAATCTGATTTAAAGTTGCAGGCACCTCACGTTAAGGGAGGATAAGAGAATTTTGGCTTCTGAGTAATTCAGCTCAGAACCCGTGCTTCAACGACTATGATTTCTAGACATGTCAGTCTAGGACTCGCTATTCAATGCTTTTAGCTTCTGACTAAAAGAGAAACTGTGAGTACATCTATTTTAATTCCGCTACTTTTTTATCTGATAATGATGTTGTTCCAGTTTTCTCAAATGTTTTAAAAGAATCTGAGCATTTCAATCTCACCTGAATTTTGTTCCTCCCAAAATATTTCTTTTGAGACACTTGTTAAAAAAAAATCTCTTTTCAGTTTTAAAAGTTTAAATCTTTACAAATTTTATTCTATAAAGTAAAAGATTTACAGTTTTTCTTTCTTTTAAATAAAATGTGTGTTTAGGATAAATTTTCAAGTTGTTTGTTTATATTGAAGTTTTTATATGTTCAAATTTCAATTCTAACAAATTTCGAAAAGTCAGCAACATGTTTGTAGCTTTTGATACTGCTTTAAAGTTGTGTGATTCGGAATATTTATAGTTTACAATGCTTATAAAACCTAAAAATCGGAATTTTGGATTGTAATGAAAATATGGGCTAAGCACTTAGACGTAAAACCTTGTGTTTGAGATGATTATTAAATTCTTATAAATCAGAAATCTCTAAGTTTAAAAGTTTGTACTGTGACCTTTCTAGTTTGGGAAAGTAAGTTCTGTGGGATGCTTGTCATCTGGTCCCCTAAGGTCATTTGATCTGGGAGTGATCGAACCCAAATCCTTCAATAAAACCAGATCGAAAGTCATGTTCTACTGGGATGAATGGATTTAGGATGTGTCGATGTAGCCTTTCTGATCCGGGAAAGTAAGTTCCAAGGGGTGCTTGACACCTAGTCCCCTAAGGCCAACTGGTCTGGGAGCGGCTGACCCAAATCCTGCAATAGGGTCAGATAGAAAGTTACGTTTACGGCATGTTCTTTACTTAATAAACTTTTTGATTAAAAAGAAGCCAAACTGCACATGCTTAAAAGATGCCAAAGAGCACACTCATGTCAAGATGCCAATGAGCACACTGCTAAAAGATGCCATTGAGCACACATCTCATGATACTTGGTGATATTTCTGAGTTGCGATAAATCTGTAAATTTGTGAAAGTCTTAAATTCTTGATGGCTTAGTGTGATTGCATGCAAAGTTATCTATTATATTTTTAGAATTGCATTTTCTTGAAGCTAATCGAAGTTCCCATGATTGCACACTGAATAGATTGATGAAAGTTTTTGAAACTGAACATGTTTTAACTTGATATGCAATAAAACTTTTCTTTGTATCAACAACATGTATTTGATTTCAACTGATTGATAAATCTGTAATATTTTACTGATTAGAATTTTATTTGTTTAGTGTTTAAATTTTTACATGTTTTAGTTGTTTCAAATTTCATATTCAGTATATTTTTCTTTTTACTTTGTTGTTTTTAATCCTTGTGTTCTCATATCCTTTTCAAATGGGTTTGAGCATTATTCAAGGGGGAGTGAAAAGGAGAATGTTTCTTAAAATGATCATATCTGTTTTCAAGGGGGAGTATCTGATTTTTTTTATATGAATGCTAACTTGAATTGTTATATCTAGTGCATTTATGTAGGGGGAGTCAAACAGCTTCAAAAGGTAAAAAAATTTCTAAATCAAATTTGCGCAATCAGTTGGTCGTGCAAACCTCTCTTTGCGCAACCTGCATGAAACAAAAATATCGCTTTGCGCAACCTGCATGTAACG
Source organism: Arctium minus (assembly GCA_954870635.1). Lineage (NCBI taxonomy): Eukaryota > Viridiplantae > Streptophyta > Magnoliopsida > Asterales > Asteraceae > Arctium > Arctium minus. The sequence goes on along the minus strand of OX941080.1, from coordinate 110,689,932 downwards.
CAAACCTTGCTTTGCGCTACCTGCGTTTTACGCAAACCTCAGTTTGCGCAACCAACGTGAAGCGCAAACCTCCCCTGTTTTCTCTGTTTCTTTGATTTTGCAGATCTTAAGTTGTCTCGTCTCCAACATTTGCATGACCAAGTTAATCAAGATCATCAAGGTCATGAGGGGGAGAAATCAGAGAAGTCAAGGAGATGTTAAAAAGACAAAGAGCTCAAAAGTTTATCTGCTGATCAAGATTCGCTCAAAGATTCTATTCTCTCAGCCATTTTAATTCTTTTGTTGTTCCTGCTCCGACCACCACAGTTCATTCAAGGTCTTTCAAAAGAGGTGTGTCGTCTAGAGCACAAGCTGATGAATCAACTGTTCGTTCAAGTTTATTCCACTCTGGTCCAGACTTGTCAAAGGCAGCAAAGACAAATCAAACTGAAAGATGCTGAGAAGAATTTTTCTTTTAAAAGTCAGATTGTTTCATAAAGTCGCTTTAATGGTCCATGCTGATTTAGAAAATGAATTTTGAAGACCAAAGCGCCAATGATTACTAAGGGGGAGATTGTTAAGTTTGATTTTATAGTAATCATTGTATTTATAGGGCTTGGTCAAATACTGTTTTTAGAGTCTATCTGTATTGTATCTGACCAAGGGAATTTATGTCCCTTTGGTCTTGTTCCTTGTAAGAACATTCACGCTGATATTCAAGATACATACTTTGCACATCATTGCTCTCTCTCTCTACTTTCTCTCTCTAGAAATTCAGTGATCTTGGACTCACATCAAGAAATCTGTTGTGGTTGACAGTATGGAAGACTTAACGACTACTCATCCAACCTGTTCAGATGTTCCTATTGAATCCAACGCCCCGATTCAACAAAAAATTCCAATTCAAATGCCGACTCCAACAGTTGAAGAAGTGCCATGTGACGAAGAGGCAGAAGTAGCTGAAACAGTAGGATGTTCTGTACAGATCCATCTACAGCCGGAACAAGTTGTACCTACCGAGGCTTCTGAACCTACCACTTCAACTGCAATCATCATTCCTCCTGAACAAGCTGAAGAAGGTACAAGTGGATTTATATATGATACAATTGACAAACATTCATATAATCCACTACCTCATGAACATAAATGGACCAAAGAGCACCCGACAAGCCAGATCATTGGCGATCCATCAAAACCGGTGCAAACTAGGTCAGCATCAATAAATATGTGCATGCATGACTCATTTCTGAGCAAGTTCGAGCCAACTCGCGTATCAGAGGCACATGCTGATCCCGAATGGGTGATCTCAATGCAAGAAGAGCTGAATCAGTTCGATGCACTTCAAGTCTGGAGACTCGTACCAAAACCTCAAGGTAAAACAATTATAGGTACGAAGTGGGTTTTGAAGATCAAAAAGGACGAAGATGGTATCGTTATCCGAAACAAGGCAAGACTAGTAGCCAAAGGATACAAACAAGAGGAAGGAATCGACTACGAAGAGACATATGCTCTTGTGGCGCGATTAGAGGCAATTAGAATGTTTCTAGCCTACGCAACCCACAAGAACTTCACGGTCTTTCAAATAAACGTGAAGACTGCCTTTCTGAATGGCATTCTGAAGGAGGAAGTCTACGTCTCTCAGCCAGAAGGTTTTTGTCAATAAATAGAAGCCGAATCACGTCTACATTCTCGACAAAGCACTCTACGGTCTGAAACAAGCTCCTAGAGCCTAGTATGATGTCCTTTCCAAATTTCTAGTCAAGTCTGGTTTTTCAAAAGGAACGGTGGATACCACTTTGTTTATCAAAAAGGAAAAAGCTGATATCATTTTAATTCAAATCTATGTAGATGATATTATTTTTGGCTCTACAAATCCTAAGTACTGTAAGAATTTTTCAAACCTTATGGTGTCTAGATTTCAGATGAATATGATGGGAGAGATGAATTTCTTTCTCGGATTACAAGTCAAACAATTTTGATCGGGTATTTTTATCAATCAATCAAAATACATTATGGATATTCTTCGGAAGTTCAAAATGGAAAATTCAAAACCGATTGGTACCCCAATGGCACCAGGTACTAAGATTGGCACCGATCCTTCGGGAAAAGCTGTTGATGTTAGGACTTATCGAGGGATGATAGGTTCTTTAATGTATCTTACTTCTAGTAGACCAGATATAATGTTTTCAACATGCTTATGTGCACGATATCAGGCCAATCCTAAAAAAATCCATATGTCTGCTGTGAAGCGTATATTTAGGTATCTGAAGGGCACTGCAGATCTTGGTATGTGGTATCCTAAAGATACTAGTTTTGAACTAACAGCGTATACAGATGCAGATCATGCTGGTTGTATGTTAGACAGAAAGAGCACGTCAGGACATGTACAGTTCCTCAGTGATAAGCTCGTAAGTTGGGCATCGAAGAAGAAAATTTGTGTTTCAACTTCCATGGCCGAAGCAGAATATGTAGCTGCTGCTAGCTGCTGTTCTCAGGTCTTATGGATGAGAACTCAATTGTGTGACTACGGTTTCCACTTCAACAAAATCCCGATATACTGTTACTCCAAGAGCGCCATCACAATAACAGCGAATCCTATTCAACACACAAAGACCAAACATATAGACGTCATGTATCATTTTATTAAAGATCATGTCGAAAAAGGAACAATTGAACTTTTCTTTGTAAAAACTGATTATCAGCTTGCCGATTTGTTTACCAAACCTTTAGACGAAAAGAGGTTTAACTTTCTTGTCTCTAAGCTTGGTATGCTAAATCTTAAGATCTAATCAGTAGTTACCTATCAAAGTTTTCTAATTGTATACTTTTTCATCATTTCTTCATTCTTAATTCTGATTGATATCTGCACTTCAAATGTTATGTTCATGATCCAAGGGGGAGTATGAGAAGAAATTTACAAGTGGTCAATCTTATTTTGAGGGGGGGCTCATAAGATTTCTGCATTTACCTTTTATGTCAAATTTTTGTAATGCAAGATTTTAGGGGGAGATCTTCAAGTCAAAGGAGTTTGGATATGACTTCTGATTATTTCTGATCAGAACTCGTACTTTAACAGTTTTACTGCTTTTTGTCTTTTCAATTTAAGTGAATAAATTTTACTTTGACTTGACATAAGACTTTTGCAGAATTTTTGAGAGATGCTTACAAGTTCATATGTTTATGACTTTAAGCTTAGCTTCATGAGATGTAAGATCGCACGTTAAGGTACAATCCTTTATCTTAATCTCATATATGGTTGATAAGTGGACAACTTTCAATCATAGAAAACATTGTTCTAAATGTTCAAATCACTTCCCGATTCTTAAACCGAATTCATGATTTGGAAGTGTGACTTTAAATGTTTTCAAGATCAACTTTGTGCTTTAACTGAAATAGTTAAACCAATTTGAGCATCATATGCATCATAAGAAAACAATGATTTCATTGTGCTAGGAATTAACACAACTTCTATGAAATCACCTTAACCAGTGATTTCTACCCAAGAAGTTAATCCATAGTGATTGAGTGTGAGAAGTCAAAAAGAAATGAGTGTAATTAGAGTGAGCAAAATGTTTAAAAGAAAGAGCGTGTGAGAACATAGTTAAAAGAATATCACAACTCTGCACCAACTTTTTCTGAGCCGGGTAGCCACATTTCTAGTGTTTTCACAACTCTTTTGTGATCATTATTGAAACAGGCAACTAGCCCATGCCAACTATTGATCAAACCTCACTATCTACTCATTTTCTTCTCAACAATAAAGTGTTTCACATTTTCAAAGGGGATGCAACACATTTACTATCTGATTTTCATTTGGAAAATCTGGATATTGAAAAGAAGGAAGTCTGCCCCACCTTCGCACTTCAATCATGCACATTGAGTCTGTGTTTAACTTACTGTTGTCTCAGTGGTTTACACAAATTTTGAGCCTATAAGCAATCATCAAGTGCTTAATTATTTCTATCACAAGCACGAACACACAAGGAATTTGTTTCTTTGTCATAACGTTTATAGAAATAACCTTTGTGGTGTTTCGATGATTTAATGGAAGCCCTGGGGGAGTTAACATCAAACAGCTCCTTTCCAATGTGTATTCGTTACACACAGTGACTTAGTGTTACTGACAGGCATGTTAACTGATTCATTAGTTGATTCAGGTGTTACACGATTATTTTGTTTAGATTTGCAAAGATCTAGATGAATATCTTATGAATTGACGAATCAGAGGCTCCAAGTGAAATACATTTCTTACTCAAAGTTTTGATGAAGTCGTTGCACTTTTGATCAAAAAGGGGGAGAATCTAAAGCTTGAAGAAATGTACAGTCCATTACATTACAAGACATTGGAGAAGAGAAAAGCTAACCAAGAACTGCGAGATCAAAGTATTCTGAAGACATGCTGATTTTAGATAAATTTAATTTGAAGATACTTTGCTAAAGCATTCTGAGCTAGAGAAAGAGATTGCATCTTCTGAGCTGAACAAGAAGACTGAATTGCTAAAATCTTTTTAGTAATGATCTTGATCCAAAGGGGGAGATTGTTAGACCACAGTCTCATTGAATTCAAGATCATCCAATCTGAAGATCCAATCTGAAGCTAAAGCTGGAAAGTCGACTCTCGACATTAAAGTCTAATGTTATTTGTAATAAATGTCAAAGTATTGTTATAAGTTTAGTTTAGTTAGATATATAATATCTAAATGTTAGATATTATATTAGTTAAAGTTAGTTTATTATAGTTTATTGCAAGTGGTTGATAGGAAGTGTGTCTTAGAAGCTAGATCTAATATCTGATCTAATCTCAACAACTCTATCAGATCTAAGAACTGAGATCACTTTTAAACACACACAAAAGGTGTAAATCTAGAGAGAACACAAGAGAGCTTCAAATATCAACCTTGTAACCATTTCTATTAATCAATACAGGTTGGTAATCATATTGTGTTGTTTGATATAAAACTTGATAAACATTGTGGACCGACAAGAACCAAGGTTTCTGAATACTACAGTTCTGGACCCGTTCATCAAAGATAAAAGAGTTTGACTTCTAAACACAACAGTTTAGGACTCGTAGTTCAATGAACAAAAGATGTTATACTCCGTACTTATACGAGATTGTACTCCGATTCATGAGTGAGAAGATCAACCTTCAAGAGGAGTACATATTTTTCCTGATGCAATATTTCAGGGGGAGTATATGACTTCTGATTACATCTGATCATAACTCGTAATTTCAAAGTTTTATTGCTTTATGTTGTTTACTTTTCAATATTTTTTTGTGAATAAAGCTTTGTACTTTGACAGACTTCTGATTTTTGCAGAATTGAGAGAGAGCTTACATGATCATATCATTTAAGACTTAGAGATGACTTGATGAGATTTAAGACTGAGGGAAAGGTTTATTTCTAATCTTAATATCGTACATGTCTAAAAGAAGGACAACTTTCAGATATGAAAACAAGTTCTTAAATGTTCAAACCACTTCTGATTCTTAAAAGATTTCATGAATTTAGAAGTGTGATTTTAAATGTTTTCATTTTTTATGAGCTTCAATGTTTAAAAAACCGTGTGTTTCTGTTAAGTCTGATTTTATAGTAATCATTGTATTTATAGGGCTTGGTCAAATACTGTGTCTAATGTCATATACTGTGTTGTTTTGACCAAGGGTATTTAAGTCTCTTTGGTCTTTGTGTCTTGTAAGAACTTCACGCATACATTTGTATACTGTTACATTTGCGCATCCAAGTCACTATCTCTACTTTCTCTCTCTATAGATTCAGTGTTGCTTGGATAAAATTATTTCTTCTGATTTAAATATTTCGTCTAAAATTTTTGATGATTCTTTTACACTCAATGATCAATATTATAAACCTAAGTGTAAAAGAAGACGGTCAAAGAAGTCGAAAAAACAAGATATCATTATTTCTGACTGTTCTAATTTTTTCAATTCTAATCTTTCAGATAGGACTTTGAGCAAGTCAAAGAAGCATATCTGGAGAACAAAGCGGACATCTGATGAACCTACTTTTGATGGGGATAAATGTGTAGACAAACTTTATAAAAGTGATTCATTTGTTTCTTGTAATAAAATTTCAATGTACTCTATAAAACAAATGATTCGATTTTCAAAACATGTCTCATGTTCTTCCTCAGATTCTAGTTCTGATGATTATGCTTTCTCTTCTGATGATTTTGCCTATCATTATGATCATCTTTCTCATGCTTTATCTGTCAAATATTATAAATATTTCCCCATACGAACTGCAACTAACTTTCACGGGCCCAAATACAAGTGGGTACCCAAGTCTAAATCTGATTCTAAGTTGCAGGCATCTCACGTTAAGGGGGAATAAGAGAAATTTGGCTTCTGAGTAATTCAGCTCAGAACCCGTGCTTCAACGACTATGACTTTTAGACATGTCAGTCTAGAACTCGTTCTTCAATGCTTTAAGCATTCTGAGTAAAAGAAAAACTGTGAGTACATCTATCTTAATTTCCGCTGCATATATTTTTGATATTTGATGTTATTCCAGTTTTCTCATTGTTTTAAAAGAATCTAAGCATTTTCAATCTCGTTTGAATTCTATTCATCCCAATATTTCTTTTGAGACACTTGTTTAAAAAAAAATATCTATTAAAGTTTTTTTTTTTTTTTAAGTTTAAATCTTTACAAATTTTATTCTATAAAGTAAAAGATTTACAGTTTTTCATTCTTTTGAATAAAATGTGTGTTTAGGATAAATTTTCAAGTTGTTTGTTTATATTGAAGTTTTTATATGTTCAAATTTCAACTCTAACAAATTTCGAAAAGTCAGCAACATGTTTGTAGCTTTTGATACTGCTTTAAAGTTGTGTGATTCGGAATATTTATAGTTTACAATGCTTAGAAAACCTAAAAAGTCAGAATTTTAGATTGTAATGAAAATACGGACTAAGCATTTAGATATAGATCCGAGTAATTGAGATGAATATTAAATTCTTAAAATACAGAAATCTCTAAGTTTAAAAGTTTGTACCTGTGACCTTTCTGGTTTGGGAAAGTAAGTTCTGTGGGATGCTTGTCATCTGGTCCCCTAAGGTCATTTGATCTGGTAGTGATCGAACCCAAATCCTTCAATAGAACTAGATCGAAAGTCATGTTCTACTGGTATGAATGGATTTAGGATGTGTCGATGTAGCCTGTCTGATCCGGGAAAGTAAGTTCCAAGGGGTGCTTGACACCTAGTCCCCTAAGGCCAACTGGTCTGGGAGCGGCTGACCCAAATCCTGCAATAGGGTCAGATAGAAAGTTACGTTTACAGCATGTTCTTTACTTAATAAATTTTTTGATTCAAAAGTTGCCAAAGTGCACATGCTTAAAAGATGCCAAAGAGCACACTCATGTCAAGATGCCAATGAGCACACTGTTAAAAGATGCCAATGAGCACACATCTCATGATACTTGGTGATATTTCTGAGTTTCGATAAATCTATAAATTTGTGAAAGTCTTAAATTCTTGATGGCTTCATTTGATTATTTGCAAAGTTCTATATTATATTTTTAGATTTGCATTTTCTTGAAGCTAATCGAAATTCACATGCGAGCACACTGAATAGATTGATGAATGTTTTTGAAACGGAACATGTCTTAACTTGATTTGCAATGAAACTTGTTTCTGTATCCAACAACATGTATTTGATTTCAACTGATTGATAAATCTGTGATATTTTACTAAGTAGAATTTTATTTGTTTAGTGTTTAAATTTTTACATGTTTTAGTTGTTTCAAATTTCATATTCAGTATTTTTTTCTTTTTACTTAGTTGTTTTTAATTCTTGTATTCTCATATCTTTTTCAAATGGGTTTGAGCATTATTCAAGGGGGGTGAAAAAGGAGAATATTTCTTAAATGATCTTATCTGTTTTCAAGGAGGAGTATCTGATTTTCTTTATATGAATGCTAACTTGAATTGTCATATCTAGTGCATTTGTGTAGGGGGAGTCAAAGAGCTTCAAAAGGTAAAAAAAATTCTAAGTCAGCTTTGCGCAATCAGTTGGTCACGCAAACCATGCTTTACGCAACCTGCGTGTAACGCAATATGAACTTTGCGCAACCTGCATGTCACGCAAACCTCGCTTTGCACAACCTGCATGTAACGCAAACCTCAGTTCGCGCAACCAACGTGACAAGCAAACCTCCCCTGTTTTCTCTGTTTATTTGATTTTGCAGATCTTAAGCTATCTCGTCTCCAACATTTCCATGACCTAGTTGAACCAGTTCATCAAGGTCATGAGGGGGAGAAATCAGAAAAGTCAAGGAGAAGTTATAGAGACAAAGAGCTCAAAAGTTTATCTGCTGATCAAGATTCGCACAAAAGATTCTATTCTCTCAGCCATTTTTATTCTTTTGTTGTTCCTGCTCCGACCACCACAGTTCATTCAAGGTCTTTCAAAAGAGGTGTGTCGTTTAGAGCACAAGCTGATGAATCATCTGTTCGTTCAATTTTATTCTAATCTGGTCCAGACTTGTCAAACGCAGCAAAGACAAATCAATCTGAAAGATGCTGAGAAGAACTTTTTCTTTAAAAGTCAGAAAGCTTCATAAAGTCGCTTTTATGGTCCGTGTTGTTTTAGATTATGATTTTTGTAGACCAAAGCGCCAATGATTACTAAGGGGGAGATTGTTAAGTCTGATTTTATAGTAATCATTGTATTTATAGGGCTTGGTCAAATATTGTGTCTAATGTCATATACTGTGTTGTTTTGACCGAGGTTATTTAAGTCTCTTTGGTCTTTGTGTCTTGTAAGAACTTCACGCATACATTTGTATATTGTTACATTTGCGCATCCAAGTCTCTCTCTCTACTTTCTCTCTCTATTGATTCAGTGTTCTTGGACTCACAGTTTCCAAAGATAAATACATGTGTTTTATCTTTTCCATATACTTTCAAGTATTCACACACACCGGTTTAAATTTTTTGTTGAATATGTTATCACAATGCCTCAAATTGAACAAATTTTTCGATGGTGATACAACCCGCTTGATATTCAATGTTTTAGCGTTGATTTATTTCAAAACACTTCTTTCAAGACTTGTCTATATTTTGAATCGTATAGACTATATCCAATTTTTGCTGACCTAAGCTTTACTTGATAAATCATTCAGATTTTGATCTTTTTCATACAATGTCAGATTTTCAAACAAGTTTCTTGTATTCATTTCATTCTTTCAATATACATGTTTGACATATCTTCAATGTTTAAAATGCTCAAATCTTCATGATTATCTTCATGAGCATACAAACATTTGAGTAACATTATGCTTTTAGGATTACATGGGTTCATTGTGTGAGCTTAACTGAACTTCTATGGATTCACGTTAACCAGTGTTTCCTACCCAAGAAGTTAATCCTTGAGTGATTTAAGAGTGAGGAGTCAAAATATCTAAGTGTGGGTTTCTGTGATGAGGTAAAATGAAAAGAGAGTTTGGTTAGAAGCGAGATCAATGATTAAAAGAAAGAAGGTGTGAGAACAGAGTAAAAGAATATCAAACACTGCACCAACTTTTTCTGATTCGGGCAGCCACATTGCTGGTGTTTCACAATTCTTCGTGAACAACATTGAAACAAGTAACTAGCCCATGCCAACTCTTGATAAAAACCCCACCAGCTACTCGTTTTCTTCTCAACAAGAAAATGTTTCAATATTTCAAGGGGACGCAACACATATGCTATCTGGTTTTCGTTTAGAAAATCTTGATATTGAAAAAGAAGGAAGTCTGCCCCACCTTCGCACTTTGATCATGCATAATCGAGTCTGTGTTTAACTGTTGTTGTTTCAATGGTTTACACAATTTTGAGCCTTATCAAAAGCAATCATTTGTGCTTAATTCTTTCAAACACAAGCACGTACACACAGGAAAAACAAATTCTGTCAAAACGTTCATAAAATAAACTTGTGTTATTCAATGATTGAATGGAAGACCTGGGGGATTGAGCACCGCAAAAGTTCCTTTCTAATGTCTATTCGTTACACACAGTAACTTCGTGTTCTGACAGCATCTTAACTGATTCATTTGTTGATTCAGGTGTTACACTTATATTTTGTCTGAATTTTCAAAGATTCGGATGTATAGTTTTTTGGATCGATGAATAGTCAGAGGCTCAGTATGAAAGATCATTGGTCAGATCAGATCAATGACATTTCTTGTGCAAGTTTTGATGATTTCAATGCTCCAATCATCAAAAGGGGGAGAAGTGATGAAGAAATGTTTGAGTCATAAATGAATAGGGGAGAGAGTTTCAAGAAATGTTTGAGAAGTGATCAAGAATTGTTGGTTTGATAAAGAAAGGTTGGAGCTAAAAGAAGAAATTTATGTCAAGACAGTTATTTTGAAGAAAGTTTATTGAAAGTTGAAAGAGAAAGTTCAAAGATTTCCAAAAGCAAGCTATATTTTAATGAAATTTTCTTTGAAGACAATCTGCTGAAGCAAACTGAGCTAAACCTGAGATAATTTCTTTTCGATGTCTAAAAGAGGTTTTTACAACCTTGGAAGAGAATGTTACTGTTCTTGAAGACAGACTTTGGGAAGATTGCTAAAAGTTTTGAAGACAGTTTTATCAAAGAAAGGGAGATTGTTCTGAGTATAAAAAGGGATTGTTAGAGCATAAATATGTTAGATACAAGATCATAAAAGACTGAAATTGAAGTCAAAGCTGAAAGTCAATTCTCAAGCATCAAAGTCAAAGTCAACATTGTTTTTCCTGTTTTCTAGTTGTGTGAGAGTTTTTAGTTCTGCGCGTTTTGTTTCTGTAGTGGCTTGCACGTTTAGTTTATATAGGTTGTGTTGTGCGTGTTTGAGGAGTAACAACAGAGATAGAATTGTGAGAGTTTCAGAGTTAGAGAGAGAAAGTGTTGAGAGCTCATTTTAATCATTTCTGTGATTGATAAATAAAATTGGAATTGATGGAATTGGTTAAATCATCTTGTTTACATTGTTATCTGGGATAACAATTGGTATCAGAGCATACGAAATTCAGAATTCTTGGATCATAATCGAAGTTTTTGAACAAACTCGCAAGTCGACTGTTGGGATTGGATTTCATAAATTTGTTTGTAATAGGTTTGATTTGATGAACAGAATAGATTGTGTTTGTTTCACTTAGTCTAATTCACATCAAATTAGGTTGAATTTTGGATTTTAGTAGAATTTTTGAGTTCGAGTTCTGTACGTACAGTGATAGAATCAAAATGTATTGATTAGTGTTTGAATTTGAAATTCAATTGTTGTAATCTGTTCTAATCTAGAAATCGAGGATCCCTGCAAATTTTCGACCTAATTGGTGAAGGATTGAATCTAAATCTGTGAAGAAAATGGAGTTTTTCAACTAACAAGTGAAGAAATCGCTAGATCTGAAGTTCGCGCTAGTCAAGAACTCGCAAACACAAGAACTCGCAGAGACATTGATTGGGTGTACAAAGTGAAGAACTCGCAAGCACTTGAAGAACTCTCACAAGGGTAGAATTCGCAGGTCACGAAATTCGTTAAGTCAAGAACTTGATAACAGTTTCGTGCGGGAAGTAGAAACTCGCACATCACAAGGTGCGAGTTTACACTGTTCATTCGAAGAGTCGTGCGCGAAGTGTGTTCCTGCAAGAAGTGGGTGTCGTGCGCGTTTATATTTTGTGCGAAGTATCCTTATCAAATTTTTCTATGTCTCAAACTCGCAAATCCTATTCTTGCGCGTTTGCTTTTAGCGAGAACCAAATTATTAAATTTTTTCTATGTCTCGATCTCGCAAGTCTTTTGCGCAAAGTTTCAAAACTCGCACATCATGGTGTGCGAGAACTTAGAACTCGCATAAGCCTTTATGCGCGAACTTTATTTCACGCAACCTTGTTGTGCGCGAATCTCAGTTCTCGCATCTTATGACTTGCGCGAACCACAAACTTGCATAACCATGGCTGCGAGAAGTGTGTTCACTTGAGTCTTTGGTGTGCGCGAAGTTCAATACTCGCATACAGTTGTTTGTGCGGAGTGTGTAATTTCAGTTTCATGCGTGTTCTATACTTAGTATTTTTCTGATTTTTTTCTGAAATTTAACTGAGTTTGAATTTTGTAGATCCAGTTTGTGTTTTCTGAATTTTGACGATCAGTAAGTCTTGGTCCTGGAGGTGCTTAACAAGTTTGTAGAAGGGTGTGGTTGAATACAAACACAGAAATTTAAAGTTTAATAAATTGTTTATTGATAAATCAAACACAATTTACAAGTTTGTTGCGGAATAAGATTAAGACAGACTCAATCTAAATAAACTTAAGAAACACTAAGATGGTTGCACAAGAATTTCAGAGAAGGGGAATTAAGGAATATAGAAAACAAAGGTTTCTATTTGGAGTTCAAGGATTGAGCACACCTTCAGATGGAGGGATGAACTTCCTATTTATACCCTATGCATTAAATGCATGGCAGGGCACTTTACACGTGGCGGTCACTGATTGGCTTTGGAAGTCTGACTTTGGGAGACATGCTTTCGGCCGGATCATGAACAATGTAGTTGACAGAGTTGTTGTACGAATTGTGGCAGAGGCATGTCCTTTCTGACACATCGTACTGAGTTGTGCAAGGTAAGACAAAATGAAACTTGAGGTATAAGCTTTGTGATCATTTGATCGCTGAATATCTCTTTCTTCAGAGATATCAAGAGTTCAGCGATCGCTGAAGCTTTCCTCATGTTCCTTCGCGTATAAGTAGAGTTGTCTTTGCTTCACTGATATCCGCATCAGGCACTAGTAGACTTCTCTTTGTTCAGCAGCTTCGTCTTCGATTCAGCTATGAACATCTGTTGACGCGAGACTTGTCTTCAGGGATTACGTTAATATTTACATCAGAACTATCAGTGATAACTGAACAGACTCAGTTTGATCACTGATAGTGAAACACATACATATTAAATGTTTATAAGAAAGATTATCAGCGATAACTAAACAGACTCAGTATGATCGCTGATGGTGAAACACTAATACATATTAAACGTAATTTTCACTGAGTATAGAAAAAGGGTCGTTATCAAATCACTGAGAGAGTTTAGATCAACAGTAAGCAGTGTAGATTCAACAACACTTCCAAAGATGCTCTCTCCATCGGTACGGACGTAAAGCCTCCTGTTCTATTAAAAGGTGAATACGAGCAGTGGAAGGATCGATTTCTTGATTTCGTCGATAGGCATGCAAATGGGGAAAATATTATGTTATCTATTACAGAAGGTCCCATGATTCCACCTACTGTTGAAATCCGTGATGATGAATCCTCAGATAGTGAGGATGGAGACGAGGACAGAGTGCGGAAGATGAAAATTGTTCCTAAGTATTTTGCTCAATATTCTGATGAGTAGAAAAACCGTTTAAAAAAAGACAAACAAGCAAGATCTCTTCTGTTACAAAGTATCCCGAATGAGATTTTTATAAAGATAGACAACTACAAAGCGAATGCAAAGAAAATATGGGACTAGTTACAAAAGATGATGATGGGCTCTAAGGTGGGAAATCAGATGAAGGTGGCTAACTGTATCAAAAACTATGAATAGTTTAAGGCCAAAGAAGGTGAGAGTTTGGTGGAAACTTATGAAAGATTCATGCATCTTCTGAACGAATTATCAAAGAACAAAGTAAAGAAGAAGCAGATCGAAAACAACGTGAAGTTCCTCAACATCTTACAGCCGGAATGGAAAAAGCATACATGCCGGATGAAACAAATGAAAGATTTGAGCGACATACCCCTCCATGAAGTTTACGAGACTTTGGGACAAAATGAGGAGGAGGTTGAAGAGAAAAGATCTGAGAAGAAGAAAACTGAGAAAGTATCTGACCCCATAGCCTTGGTAGCTGGAGAGAAGGAGAAAGAGAAGAAAAAGAAGAAGAATATAGTTATTCCTAGTTCTGATTCTGAGTCTGATTCGGATAGTGACAATGGTGAAAACCTCAAGAAAGCTATGTTTCTACTGACCCGAGCATTCCAGAAGAAATTCTACAAGAATTCGGGTTCAAACACACAGAGGTACTCTTCATCAGGTTCAAAGAATCATGAACACCGGGAAAGAGTTGAAGGTAAAAGATATTAGGAGAACCGGTATGTGGAAAAAAAACGGAAGAAAAGAAATGGTCAAGCTTTACCTAGTGTGCATGAAGTTGGTGAATCATCAACTAAGGTTGGTGACAAAGTTTCTGTGAATGTTGATTACTATGCTAAAGGTAAGAAGCAAAAGAAACGACGCTCACAAAAACAGAACAACACTGGTAAGCTCAAGAACAGACATTCTCATAAATCTGATTTTCCTAACAGATATAAATCTTATGTTTCAGTGAAAAATAAAGGATCTGAAGAACGAAAGGAATGGTGACCTAAAAGGAAGATCGATGAGAGTTCTGAATCATCTCATGATATGGATTGTAATAGATATACTAGTAGTTCTTCTGATGTAATTGGTAGTGTTGCTTACAATAAACAAAACCTTGTAATTCCTTACAAACGATATTCAATAAAGCAATTACTCCGATTATCTCAATCTACTACTATGTCATCTAATTATAGACAGAATGGTTTTAGTTCTCACCGATTTTCTGATGATTGGTTTGGTACTTATCACGTTGGTTCTTATAAGCAATATGTTTCAAATGTTTTTCAAAAGTTCAGAGGATCCATTTATAAATGGATACCAAAATCTTGTGCTAAACTGAAAGGACCCGTTTTTAAATGGGTACCTAAATCTGTTCTTCCCTGATTTCTCTTATACAGATCCGTCATATGTGGTACTTGGATAGCGGGTGTTCCAAGCATATGACTGGGCAAAAGGATTTATTGTCTAATTATACAAAGAAATTCTGCGGGAATGTTAGATTCGGCAATGACCAATTTTCACCGATTCTCGGATACGGTGATGTGATACAAGAGAATGTAACGATTACGAAGGTGAGTTATGTAGAAGGTTTAGGGCATAACCTATTCAGTATTGGCCAGTTCTGTGACAAAGTATTAGAGGTAAATTTCAAGGCTAAGAGTTGCTCGGTGCGTACTGAAGATGGCAAAAAACTCTTGGTCGGCACTCGAAAATCTAACCTCTACACAATCAATCTTTCAAAGGTCCATAATGACAATCAGGTTTGCTTACTGACAAAAGCCTCGATGCAGCAAAGTTGGCTTTGGCACCGAAGGCTATCGCATCTGAATTTTCGTTACATCAATAAATTGGTCAAATGCAGATTGGTGAAAGGTCTTCCTGAGTTGAGATATGAAAAAGAACATCTGTGTGCAGCATGTGAAAAGGGTAAAATGAAGAGGGCAGCTCACAAGCCGAAACCCGAACCGACACTTGAGTTGTTACACATGGATCTCTGTGGTCCGATGAGAACTCAAAGCATAGGAGGCAAGAAATATGTTTTGGTAATAGTGGACTATTATTCGCGTTACACATGGGTAAAATTTCTAAGGACACAAGATGAGACGCCCGAAGTACTCATCAACCTTTTGAAGATTACCCAGGTGAACATGCAGAAGACAGTAAAGTTTCTAAGGACGGATAACGGCATAGAGTTTAAGAACAAAATTGTTGCAGATTATCTCGAATCGGTCGGGATAAAACTTCAATTCTCTGCTGCTCGAACGCCCGAACAAAATGGAGTAGTATAAAGGCGCAATTGAACGCTAGTCGAGACCGCTTGCACTATGCTCAGCCAGTCAGATCTACCTCTATTTCTGTGGGCAGAAGTTGTCTCTACTGCATGTTATACGTAGAATCGCTCAATTATTCAAAGACGGTTTGGTAAAACTCCTTATGCATTGATTAACAATTTTACACCTAGCATTAAACACTTTCATGTTTTTGGATGCAGGTGCTTCGTATTGAATGATAAAGAGGACTTGAATAAGTTCGGACCGAAGGCTGAAGAGGGAATCTTCATAGGATACTCACAGACATCTGCTGCATATAGGATTTATCTGAAGAACTCAAAGACAATTATTGAAAGTGTCAATGTAACATTTGATGAGGAGGTGGCTTCTGAACAAAGCAGTTCAGAACCCGTGATTACCGGAGTTTTAGCTTCTGGATATATCAGTCCAGAACCTGTGTCTAATGCAACTAATTCGGATAAAGCTTCAACTTCTACATCTCATTTATCTGAGTTAGATTTGTTGTTTGAATTATTTTATGATGAGTTTCTAGGATCTAAACTTCCTAAATCTGTTGTGGTTGACAGGTCAGATGCTTCAACGACTAATCATCCAACTACTTCAGATATATCAACTGAACTCGTTCCCCCGGTTCAGATAGAAACTCCCGTTCAAACAGTTACTCCTTTAGTTGAAGTTGCACCTGCAAATGTTGAAACAGAAGTTCCTACTTCAGTTGGCTGCACTGTAATGGATCATCAACAGAATGATCAAGTTGTCCCAATTGAAACTTCTGTATAAGAGACTTCAACTGCACCCCCACCCAATGCTGAACAAGAAGAAGCTGATAGTGGATATCTAGATGAGAACTATGATCAATCTACATCGAATCCGCTCCCTTACGAACACAAGTGGACCAAAGAGCATCGGATAAGCCAGATTATTAGAGATATAAATTTACCGGTGCAAACTAGGTCTGCGTCATTAAACATGTGTATCAGTGTATGCATGATTCGTTTCTGAGCAAGATAGAGCCTACTCGAGTATCTGAAGCTCTAGCTGACTCCGATTGGGTTACTGCAATGCAAGAGGAGCTAAATCAGTTTGAAGCATTGAAAGTTTGGAGACTTGTACCAAGACCTGAAGGAAAATCTATCATTGGTATAAAATGGGTATTGAAAAACAAAAAGGATGAAGACGGTATCGTAATCAGAAATAAAGCACGACTTGTCGCAAAAGGCTATAGGCAAGAGGAAGGCATTGATTATGATGAGACTTACGCTCCAATGGCACGTATAGAAGCAATCTGCATGTTTCTAGCGTACGCTGCTCATAAAAACTTCACTGTCTACCAGATGGACGTGAAGACTACCTTTCTGAATGGCATTCTTAAGGAGGAAGTCCATGTCTCACAACCTGAAGGCTTTGTGAATCCAGATAAACCAATTCATGTCTACATATTGGATAAAGCACTTTACGGTCTTAAAACAAATGCCTCGAGCCTGGTATGAGGTACTATCAAAATTTTTGGTCAAGTCGGGCTTCACAAATGGTAAAATCGATACTACTTTATTCATCAAAAAGGAAAAGGTTGATATTATTCTTATTCAAATATATGTGGATGACATTATATTTGGATCTACAAATCCCAAATTTTGTAAGAAGTTTTCAAACCTCATGGTGTCCAAATTTCAAATGAGAATGATGGGAGAGATGAACTTCTTTCTCGGATTACAAGTAAAACAATTTTCAACGGGGATTTTTATAAATCAATCTAAGTACATTTTTGATATTCTTCGGAAATTGAAAATGGAAACTTGTAAACCAATTGGTACCCCGATGGCACCAGAAACTAAGATCGACATGGATCTTTCGGGAAAACCTGTTGATGTTAGAACCTATAGAGGAATGATTGGTTCTTTAATGTATTTAACTACAAGTAGGCCATATATTATGTTTTCTACATGTTTATGTGCACGATATCAGGCTAGTCCAAAAGAATCCCATATGTCTGCAGTAAAGCGCATATTTAAATATCTGAAGAGGACTGCATATCTTGGTCTGTGGTATCCTAAAGATATTGGTTTTGAACTGACGGCTTACTCAGATGCAGATCATGCTGGATGTATGTTAGACAGGAAGAGCACATCGAGTCATATACAATTCCTTGGAGATAAACTCATTAGTTGGGCATCAAAGAAACAACTGTGTGTTTCCACTTCAACGGCTGAGGCGGAGTATGTTGTTGCTGCTCTCAGATGTTGTGGATGAGGACGCAACTACGAGATTATGGCTTCAAATTCGACAAGATTCCAATTTATTGTGACTCTAAGAGCGCTATCGCAATATCAGCAAATCCTGTACAGCATACAAAGACAAAACACATAGATGTTAGATATCATTTTATAAAAGACAATGTCGAAAAATAGATTTAATTTTCTTATCTCGAAACTTGGTATGCTTAATCTCAAGACATAATCTGTGATTACCTAATAATGTTTTTCTTATTGTTATTTTTCTTCATTTCTTTATTTTTATTCTAAAACGATATCTGCACTTTAACGTGTGTTCATGATCTCAGGGGGAGTGAGAGACGATGAAAAGATGATCTACATCCAATTGAGGGGGAGTTTATATTTTTGGTTTATGCTTATCACAGATAAATTTTTCTGATGCATATATACAGGGGGAGTAAGAGTAAAAGCAAGGAGTGTGAATTATGATTTCTGATAAATTTTGTACTTTGACGGACCTTCTGACTGATGCAAATTGAGAAGATGCTTACAAGATTATATCGTTATGACTTTAAGCTGACTTCATGAGATTTAAGACAGAGCGACAAGGTTTATTTCTATTCTTAATCTCATATATGGTTGAAAGAAGGACGACTTTCAATCATAGAAAACATGTTCTTAAACGTTCAAACCACTTCCCGATTCTTAAATAGATTTCATGATTTGAAAGTGTGATTTTAAATGTTTTTCATTATTTGATGAGCTGAAATGTTTATAAACCGTGTGTTTCTAAAGATTAATAATTGCGTATTATCTTTTCCATATACTGTCAAGTATTCACACACACCGGTTTAATATTTTGTTGATTTTGTTCTTACCATGTCTCTAAATTGAAACAAATTTTCGATGGTAAGACACTCCGATTGAATTCTAATGAATATTGAGCGTTGATTTCATTTCAAAACGATTTCAAGAATGTCTATACATTGGTTCGTATAGACAACATTCAATTTTGTTGACCTAGGCCTTAATAGATAAATCATTCTATTTGATCATTTCATACAATGTCAGATTTTTCAAACAAGTTTCTTGCATTCATTTCATTCTTTCAATATACTTGTTTGAAATATCTTCAATGTTTTAAAATGCTCAAATTTTCATGATTACATCTCTGAGCATACATATATCTGAATTGTATATAGTTTGTGCTTCATTGCCAAGTTAAACCATTTTTGAGCAACATTGTGCTTTAATAGGAAAATATGGGTTCATTGTGTAGGATTTAAATGCAACTTCTATGGAATCACGTTAATCAGTGTTTCCTACCCAAGAAGTTAATCCTTAGTGATCGAGTGTGAGGAGTCAAAAAAAAATGAGTGTGGGTTGAGTGATGAGGTAAAATGAAAAAGAGAGTTTGGTTAGAAGCGAACTCAATGATTAAAAAGAAAGAGGGAGTGAGAATAGAGTAAAAGAATATCAAACTCTGCACCAACTACTTTCTGAGTTGGGCAGCCACATTACTAGTGTTTCACAATTCTTCGTGAACATTATTCAAACAGGCAACTAGCCCATGCCAACTCTTGATAAAAAAAAACCACCAGCCACTCATTTTCTTCTTAAAAAGAAAGTGTTTCATATTTTCAAGGGGATGCAACATATAATCTATCTGGTTTTCATTTGGAAAATCTGGATATTGAAAAAGAAGGAAGTCTGCCTCACCTTCGCACTTCGATCATGCACATTGAGTCTGTGTTATACTACTGTTGTCTCAGTGGTTTACACAATGTTGAGCCTTGTATAAGCAATCATCATGTGCTTAATTCTTTCTAATAATTACACGAACACAAAAGGAATTTGTTTTCTTGTCATAACGTTCATAGAAATATCTTTGTGGTGTTTCGATGATTGAATGGAAGTCCTGGGGGAGTGAATATCAAAAAGCTCTTTTCCTATGTGTATTAGTTACACACAGTAACTTTGTGTTACTGACAGGAATATTAACTGATTCATTTGTTGATTCAGGTGTTACACTCTAATTTTTCTGGATTTGAAAAGATCTAGATGAATATCTTATTTTGGATCGATGGAGAATCAGAGGCTCTTATGTTCAAAATATCAGTGGTCAGAGTAGATAATGACATTTCTTGGAGAAAGTTTTGATGATCTCAATGTCGAAATCATCAAAAAGGGGGAGACAAAATCAAGAAATGTTGGTTGAAAAAGTGAAGATTATGTTCTGGGAAAACATAATCAAGAAATGTATGTTTCAGAAATGTTATAGATGGGAGAGAAGATCAATAAAGATTTATGTTCAAAAGTTATTTGTTTGGAGTTTGACAGAGATTGAATGTTCAAAAGAGCAAATTCAAAGTTTTCTGAAGATGTGGTGAATTTTACAGAAATTTTCTTTGAAGATTATTTCCTGAAGCAGTCTGAGTAAATTCTGAAGATAATTTCTTTCTGAAGTCTGAAATAGAGGAGATTATTGAAGAGCATATCTACCATCTTTGAGGGAGATTGTTATTTTGATTGAAGAAAGATTTTGGAAAGAATACTGAAGATTCTGAAGATTGCTAAAGTTGATCAAAGGAGGAGGTTTCTTTTACTGAGCTTAAAGAGAGAAGATTATACTGCAAATTTTTTTTGAGATGATCTTGATCCAAAGGGGGAGATTGTTAGAGCATAAATATGTTGGATACAAGATCATAAAATACTAAAGATTGAATTCAAAGGTGAAAGTCAATTCTCAAGCATCAAAGTCAAAGTCAATGTAATAAAAGTCAAAGTCAACATTGTATTTTTTGTTTTCTAGTTGTGTGAGAGTTTTTAGTTCTGCACGTTTTGTTTTTGTAGTAGCTTGCGCATTTAGTTGTTGGTATATAGGTTGTGTCGTGCGTGTTTGAGGTGTAACAACCGAGATAGAATTGTGAGAGTTTCAGAGTTAGAGAGAGAAAGTGTTGAGAGCTCATTGTAATCATTTTTGTGATTGATAAATAAAATTGGAATTGATGGAATTGGTTAAATCATCTTGTTTACATTGTTATCTAGGATAACAGGGGAGATTGCACTACAATGCTTATGTTTATTTCTGAAGATGATCTGAATTGACAAGAAGTCTACAAGAGGGAGATAAATTGTTAAAAGATCAACAATGCAACGAAAAGGGGAGATTGAATTGCAAAATCTTTTAGAGATGTTCTTGAATCCAAAGGGGGAGATTGAAATGCAAAATCTTTTAGAGATGATCTTGAATCCAAAGGGGGAGATTGTTAGAACATATATTGGTTGGATACAAGATCATGAAGACTGAAAGTCAACCAAGTCAAAGCTCAAAGTCAACTCTCAAAGTCAAAGTCAAAGTCTCTTTGTAATAAAGTCAAATGTCAAAGTCTTGTTTTAATGTTTTGTGTTGTAAGCGTGTGTGTTTCTTTTTAAGAGACGTGTGACTAGAAAGGTAGTTGTAGAAGTTAGTTGTTGCAAAGTTGAGTTTGTACGCTGAGTTTTAGAGAGAGAAAGTGTCAGAGAGACTGTATACGAAATATGTGAATTGGAAATATAAACGGGTTGAGTAAATTCGAATAATCTTTTTGTTGTTATTTGTAATTGTGAATTAGAACTTGATAATTGGGACATATTACTCTTCAGCTACTAAACCCTGAAAACAAATTATGTGTATAGGAACGAGCATCAATGAATTGCAACGGACAAGAGCACTTAAGATCTCAACATGAACAGATTCTCACAAACAAACTATGGCACCCAACATTTGCTAAATTCAACCAATCAAAAATCTGGTTGGGTGCGGGCCCGGGGATCAGATGAAGTCCTGGGAGGAGAGGGTGGGAGACAGCTTGAGGCATGTACCGGGAGTTGGTACGTTCTGGGTTTACAAGGCCCCGGGAGTCCAGGGTCCGAGAGTAGTAGATCCAGGAGTGCAAAACCCCGCACGTCCCAGGGAGAAAGGAGGCCCCGGGCGCACGAGTACTGGGAGATGGTACGGGGTACCGGGAGTTCTGGTACCGGTATAGGACGGGAGTCGACTTGATACCAGGAGTTGGCTTGGCAGGGTCCGGGACCGCATGTATCAGGAGTCGGTACGCGACCTAGGAAAATAGGTGAGCAAGGGGTCGGGAGAAGGTCATAGTAAGTCTCGGCTTAGTCCCGGGTATTCACATGGTACCGGGAGTTGATGGTGGTCCCGAGAGTTAATGTAACCCAGGATGGAACCGGGAAACTTCTAATCGACAACAAAAGCCAATGATTTTTCAATTTAACATAACCTACACTCAAGGGAAAAATCAGAAACTTGATCGATTAATCAAGGATTCAATAATAATGTCCAAAATATAGTTAACCAAGGTAGACCCAAAATCAATAACAGAGATGAAGAAAAATTAAATCCAGTTAAGCCTGAGACCAAACACAATCAAGCCAATAATACATAGATATCAAACCACTGTTGAAACAAAAATCTAACAAACTTATACCCAAACAAAATAAATCGGGCAACATTAGATCACTCAGCAACATAAAATCACCCAGCAACATAAAATCACTAAGCAACATGCAGAACCACATAATCGAACCATTAATCTCACACCCAATTTAAATGCATAAACAAAATTAACTTTATCATCAATAAAATACAATCGAATATAAGAAATCGATGGTGAAATCTAGGCGCCGATTCGATGGCGATGGCCATTCAACAAAGACAACGAACGATTTAATGGGTTAGGGTCAATCGATCGAAACCCTTGAACCAAACACACGGAGGGGTTCGCCGCTGGTCAAGATGAAGCTGGCGGTCGACGATGGGTCAGAGGGGTGCGGCGGATGACGTGGGTTTTGATGGTAATAGAAGGTTGCCGCCTATGATGGTGGCGGTGGCACAACCTCACCCCGGGAAATCGACAAGGTCGATGGGGTGGGGGGGAGCTCAACCTGCAAGAAGAGAGGTAAAGAGAAAAGAGCGTACCTGTGATCGATCGAGATGGAGTGAGCGACAAAGAGAGATTGAGGACCGAGAGAGCCAGATATACATTAGGGATCATGAGACGAGGGATTAGAGAGAGATACCGGGAGAAGAGAGAGATCGATAATTAGGGAAAAAGGGGAACCCGAGGATTGCAAACCCCGGGTCATGACTTTTTGAGAGAGGGCCGACTTAGGTCGGTCCCGGTTTGGACCGGGTTTTAAAACATCTAAAAAATTAAATTATATATTATATATATATATATATATATTCTTTTTTCTTTTTTTTAATCACAAAAAAAAATAAAATTTTAACTTAAAACAAATAAAAAAATGACTAAAATTAATCAAGGAACTAAATAATAAAGAAAGAAAAATGGACTTTTTCGAAGAGAGAGAAAAGAATTTACTCTCCCCCTCGAGTGGAAAACCTTGTTCAAATTTTGAAATGACTCTACCTTTTACTTGGCGATAATGATATACTAAAACATAAGGCTCAAGAGAACATACCTGCTCCCCCTCAAATGAAGAATGATAAAGACTTACAAAATTCCACGCGGTGTGGCTCCCCCTTAACACATGAACAAACCGTGAACACCACCACGAACGACATAAGCTTTAAGTAACTGAAATAACAAACTGAAAGATGAAACAAAACACAACGAAATGAAAAATAAAGGAAACAAACGAAAATAGAAACGAACGAAATCTAACTTATTAATACAGAAGTTTGAAACTAGCATAGAACTTGACGAGTAGGATGCAAAGACCAATGCATGTTAACTTAGGTATCTAGAGTGGAATTGTTGGAACATTTAGTAACAGTCATTCGGTATTGCATGGAACTCATACAGGTCTGTAGAGAGGGTCAAACTTTCATATTAAACATACCTAGCTTGGACACAAGATATTGAAAGTGTTTTGCATCCAAGGATTTGGTAAACAGGTTTGCTATCTGATGTTCTGTATTAACAAAGTAGAGTTCGATTATACCTCATTTGACATGATCTTTGATGATATGATAGCGCACATCTATGTGTTTCGTCTTCGTGTGTTGGACGGGATTGCTAGATATGGCAATTGCGCTCTTCGTGTCGCAGTAAATAGGGATCTTCGAGTAGTGGAATTCATAGTCTTTTATCTGGGCTCACATCCAAATCACCTGCGAGCAGCAGCTGGCGGCTGCTACATACTTTGCCTCAGTGGTAGATGTTGAGATACAGTTCTGTTTCTTCGATGCCCAACTGACTAGTCGATCGCCCAAGAACTGGACATGTCCCGACGTGCTCTTCCGATCCAGCATATTTCCGGCATGGTCCGTATCTGAATAAGCTGCAAGCTCAAAACATGTCTCTTTCAGGTACCACAAGCCAAGATCAACAGTACCTTTTAAATAACGAATTATACTCTTAACTACAATTGAATGAGACTCTTTTGGTTTTGACTGAAATCTTGCACATAAGAATGTCGAGAACATAATGTCAGGCCTACTTGCCATCAAGATCGGAGTGTAGCTTAGTACCTACAGACATGGACGTTTTCATGGGTGCAGAATTCTCCATCTGGTATTTCCAGAGAATGTCCTAGATGTACTTAGATTGATTTTTGAAAATTCTTGTAGATAATTGTTTAACTTGAAGACCCAGGAAAAAATTCATTTGACCTATCATATACTCATTTGAAAATGTTTGCTCATTAGGACTGAAAAGTTATGACAATACTTAGGGTTTGTTGAGCCAAAGATTATATCATCGACATAAATTTGTACAAGAATTATATCATGCTTTTCCTTTTTGATAAACAAAGTAGTATCGATCTTACCAATGGAAAATCCAGCTTTAATTAAAAATGAAGATAGTGCATCATACCAGGATCGTGGTGCTTACTTAAGACCATACAAGGCCTTGTCAAGAATGTAGATGTGATATGGTTTGTCAGAACTCAGAAGCCTTCGGGTTGCGACACATACACTTCTTCCTTGACAACGTCGTTAAGAAACGTGGTCTTCACACTCATTTGAAACACTATGAAGTTCTTGTGTGCGGCGTAGGCAAGGAACATTCGAATCGCTTCAATCCGAGCAACCGACGTAAATGTCTCATCATAATCAATTCCTTCCTGCTGGTGATATCCTTTGGCTACCAGACGTGCTTTGTTTCATACCACAATTCCATCTTCGTCCTTTTTATTCTTGAAAATCCATTTCGTCCCAATCACCGTCTTGTTCTTTGGCCTGGGGACAAGTCGCCACACATTGAAGCTCTCAAATTGATTGAGATCCTATTGCATAGCTATCACCCAGTCTGGATCATTTAGCGCTTCGGAGACGGTTGAGGGTTCGATGCGACTAAGGAACGAAGAGATGAGGCAGTCATTTACGATATCGGATCTAGTCTGAACTAGTGCATTGGGGTCGCCTATGATCGATGGAGGGGTAAGCTCGTGTCCACTGGGCGGTATGTGGGAGAGGTTGATATGTCTATTGAAAAGTATTGGGGTCCACATAACCACATGGGGGTAGATCTTGAACTGCTTCGAGTGACGACGACCTGTAAAGTGGAAGCTCCTGTGCTGGAGTCGTGTGAGTAACGGATGATGACTCAGCCGGTGATGTATCTGGGACGGTTTTCGGGATTACCGAATATGGAGCTTCTATAACATCTTCAGTATAGGTCGGTTCAAGAGTTTCTACTGTTGTCGGTGCTTCAGTAGTAGCTTGAATAGTCGGTAGGGGATGACTCGAGCTCGGTGACTCTGATTCAGTGACAGTAGGAGTGGCAACATCAGACAAGGTTGATTCACTTGATGTGGATAGACCAGTGATACTTGTCAGGTCCTGTACTTGAGCAGCCGCAATCCTATTACATGAGAGATCATTAGGCTTAGGATTAAAAATATTCATCATAAAAATGATCAAAAAGTAAATCCAAATATGAAAGATGGGCTTGTGACATAGATGCTTGATTTGAAATTATTGAGATTGTGTAGATCCTGGATAAAGTTGTCCAGAAGCTAACACACTAGTTAAAGAGGGTTATGAACTGAGGTGTTCAGAAGCCAAGTCAGTGGTCTCTTCAGAAGTCACATTCACACTCTCAACGATGGTCTTCGTCTGTTTGTTGTAGACTCTGTAGGCTTGGGCTATAGATGAGTAGTCGATGAACACTCCTTCGTCTGCCTTTGGGCTGAACTTGCCGAGATCGTTCTTGTCGTTCAATACAAAGCATGTGCACCCGTATGCATGGCGTCTTGTTGAACCGCTTGTTGATGATTGACCGATTTTTAGTGTAGCAAACGGTTGCAACTGCCTCTGCCCATAAGAAAAGTGGGAGCTTGGACTGGGATAACATCGTGTGTGCGGCTTCCATGAGAGTTCGATTGCGGCGCTCTACTATCCCGTTTTGCTGAGGTGTATGGGCAGCTGAGAAGTTGTGGGTGATGCCCACTGAATTAAGATAATCGTCAAGCACTTGATTATTGAACGTACTTCTTGTGGTTGATACTCTGAATACGCCTCGGTCCATATAAATCTATGTGAATGAGTTTGAGGGACTGTGAAGTACTCGGAGCGGCTTTAGGCTTGTGTGAAGCCTTCTTCATCTTACCCGTCTCGCATGCGGCACATAGGTGATCCTTTTCGAACTTGAGATCTGGCATGCCTTTCACGTGTTCGTCGAGTATCAACTTGTTGATGTTCTTGAAGTTCAGGTGCAAGAGTCTGCGATACCATAACCAAATTTGTTCCATTGAAGCTTTGGACATCAAACAAACTTCCTTTTCTGCTTTCAAAGATGAGAGATCAATTGTGTAGAGATTGGTGCGACGTGTTCCAGCAAGCAATTCTTTTCCATCTTCAGTCTGGACGCTGCACCGTTTGGCTTTGAAGTTGACTTCCAGATTCTTGTCGCAGAATTGACCGATGCTGAATAAGTTGTGACCAAGACCTTCGACGTATGATACCTTCTTGATGGTGAGGTTTTCCTTAACTATGTCTCTGTATCCCAAGATTGAAGAGTAGTGATAATTCCCAAAATGTACATTCCCACAAAATTTCTCGGTGAAGTTCGTGAGAAGCTCCTTTCTTCCGGTCATGTGTTTGGAGCAGCCTGAATCTAAATACCACACATGACCGTTCTGCAAAACAGGTTAAGTCTTTTTAGGTACCCATTCGTAAATGGGTCCTTTGGGGTTAGGAGGAACACCCGTCTTGGATACCCGTTTGGAGTTGGGTCTGTTTCTACGATGTGGTGCATCACACTTTGAACGATAATTAAAGACATGATAAAAAGCAAACCAATCAGATGCATATATACGATCAACGAAATTATTCAATCCACAGTTGGAACAACAAACACAATCATTAGATAGTTGAAGTAATTGTTGAATTGAATAAACTTTCAAAGGAAATAATCCACCACGTACAACCAAAGTATTAGAATTTAAAACAACATGACTGTTATTGTTTTTCCTAGGTTAACTAATTCCGTCTTCGTTGTGCTCTCCTTAGACTTCTTAGCTACCCACTCGTATTTGACTCCTTTCCTTCGATCAAAAGTATCTGAAATACCGTTAAACTTACAGTCAGAAGATTTGAATTTTTCTTCTTCTGTGAACGAATTTTTTATTTATATTTAGAAGATTTGTTAACAGAAGTGTTTTGAGGGGTTGATTTGGAACTCTTGCCGTTGTAAAAATTTACCGGAGGCTCACAGGTGGAATTCAGAAAATCAACATGACTTGGAAGTAAAGGATTGAAATCAAATTGGTCTAACTGACTGTCTGGACACACCTCGGAATTTAGAAATGTTGAAAATTCCATTTCCTCATCAGAAAGGACCTTATCACTTGTGGGATTCGAGAAACTGGAAGAATTTGTGCTTTGTAGAGGATCATGTGCGGAAGCATTTTGAAAATCAGAATGGTGATCCTTTTGGAAATACTTTAACTGAGGCTCTTTTCCTTTATCAGAAGAATTTCTTGAAGAATCACCTAAAAAGGCTTTACAGGAAGAGGTGTCTGAGGGTGGATAGGAGTTTTCTGACAGATAAATTTTCTCACCTTGGAGTATGTCAAGTTTATCTTGAAGATCAACTTTTTGAAATTGTTCTTTCATCAGATATGTTGCCAAGGCAAACAGTTGTGAAGTAAGCTTGTTTATCTCTATCTGAAGATATTCCTTTTCCTCCCTAGATCCAGATTCCTTTTGATCGGAATTGAGGCACTCAAGTTTGGATAATAAATCTTGTTTTTTATCATTTGAAAATTGGTTCTTTCCTTTTCAAATGACTCTTCTAGATGAACAATTTTCTTTTCTAAAATCAGACGTGGAACATAGATTTCGTGATCCATCGATTCCTCCTCAGGTTCAACGGATTTTAATTCAAGTTCAGCTTGAGTATAACTTCGAAAATAGTCATTTGACAGAAAAGCGGGTTTATCTGTGTTATATAACGTATTCAAAGAGTCATACACAAAAGGAAGTTGCATCGTGACAGTATTCTTTCTTCTCAAAGTTTCCAGTTCCTGATCCTCAACATCAAGTGACTTGGTCCATCTGATTTTGTACTCTAGATAACTCTTTTCCAATCCTAAAAATTCGAAAGCATATAAAGTGGCTACATTGGACAAGGCCTTTTTCAGATAATGCGGGTTATCGTAACCGATGCCCTTTTCTTGATTAGAGTGATGGAATTCTTTAGGTACGTTCAGATGAATTGTGTATTCAGTTTGACCAATTTTATATAGTTTCAGTTCGAGATCCTTTAACTTGTCAGTTAACCTTTTATTTTCATTTTCACAAGAAACACTTTGACTGACAATCTCAATTTTCTCATTTTCTGACATACAAAGTTTATCAGTAAGTTCATCTACTTTAGTCTTTAACTCCTTGGACTCTTTTGAAGAAATCTGACATTGTTCCTTTAGACTTGAAATTTCGCACAATTGTCTAGTATTTTCTGCAAGAAGATCCTCAAGGGTCTTATGTTGAGTGGTTACTCATGTTTCTAAAGTGGAGATGAGGTGAGTTTTTTCTCTTAAGGTTCGCTTGTTAGAGTCTAACTTTTGCATGGTGATTTGCATCTGATCAATTAAGGTTTTATGGATAGGAGCACATACATGACAGGTGGAATCACAATCATCGTCGTCTGTATCAGACTGTGTCGAGTGCTTACCCATGAAACACATGTGATCTTCTGCATCATTTTCTTCTTCATCAGACAGGTTAAGCCAATGGTCATCTTCCGCCATGAGAGCCTTACCAGCTTCCTTTTGTTTGGTCAACAACATCTTGGCCTTGTAGTATTCAGAGTTACGAACGACTGGCTTTCGGCATTCTTTGGGAAAGTGGCCCAAACGACCACAGTTATAACATTTGATCGGCTCATCCTTGGTTTTCTCATCAAGCTTCTTCTCGACCTTCTTTCCTTCATCGAATTGTTTCTTACCTTCGTACTTCTCCTTAGGATCATGTCGCTTGTGAGGTGTAGTGGAATACCTCTGATTGTTTGATGATGGCTTTTCTAAGAACTTCTTTTTGTGAAAGGTTTGGGATAGGAACAACACATCTTCCTTGATCTGAGCATATTCTGGATCTGAATCACTGTCAGTGTCTTCTGGTTCAGAATCACTCTTTACGGGTTCCTTTTCAGAGGCGCGATTGAAAGATCGATCTATTTTTTCTGAGACGAGTGCTAAAGGATCATCCGCATGCTTTTCGTATGACTTTAGACTTCCCATCAGTTCGAGAACTTCATCTTCGTCCTGTAAAAGCATTTCAAACAGTTCATGTTGGGAAGATTCTCCAGGGTTTGAGTATGATGGATATGTGAAACAAACGTCTTCCATTACGGCTGGAGGTTGTTCATGAACTTGATGTTGTTCTCGGTGTTAGATTTCCTGATGTTGTTTTTGTGCAGCTTGTTCAGAAGTTGGTTGAACCATTCGTTTGATTCAGTGAGCGTCTCTCCTTTCAATACGGCTAGGTAAACCTTCTAATGACCATTAAGCCTAAAACTAGGTTTAGCAACATATATATATATGATACGCACAAAGACTTAGGGCCCAAAAGCCCAACAACCAAATAACTTTAATGAAATTACATTTTGCACCCCGAACTTCTATTCAACATAAATTCACCCTAACAGTTTGTGTGACACTAACTTGAAAACCGTTCTTGATCCACCCAAGAAAATGAGGAGCTTCATGGGGTTGAGTGGGTAAATTAAAATAATCGACCAATTTCTAGGACACGAGGTTCTCACAACATCTGTTATCGAGGACTAGGTTACATACCTTTTCGTGCACCAAAAATGTGATCGAAAAAGATATTCGTGTTAGCTTTCTTCCTTTGATGAAAGGAGTATTCGTTGAAATACAATATTGATATTTTCTTGCGAGTCTTCTTACTCCTCTTCGGATTCGGAACTGAGGGACCAACCCAGTTATGGTTGCCATTACACGGCGCCATAGTCGGTCCATCAAACATGACTCTTCTTTGACGGTTGTCGTTGATGATGTTGGATTGAAGCCTTTTAACAGCCACCGTCAGATCAGGGAGTGTCGTGGTAAAGGCCACGTTCAACTCGGCTAAATCTGATTTGGTAGCACGTTGTTGGTCTATCATGTTAGTGAAAAGACAGGTGAATCCTACTCTGATACCAACTGATGCAGCGTAGGTTTGCGCAAGGATCGAAAAGCGTCTAAACCCTTTTTGATAACAAGATTACGAATTGTAAAACTCAAACTCAAGATAAAATTCTCAAAACACGAAATCTTTTATTAATCGATAACTTCAAAAAAACAATTAAACCTAATAGTCCTAATTATAATCTAAAACTAAAGATATAGAAAGTTTAAATTTAAATATAATCCTAAACTAGAAAAGATAATGATGAAAAATTAAATCTATTCCTAAAGTTAATTAAAAGAAAAAATAAAAAAAAAGATAATTATTACTAATAATCATCGTCATAATAAGGAATGGTAAATGAAGAATGGTGGTGGCCACATGGATAAGGATTTTGATGCATTAAAGATTCTTTCATGAATGGCAATGCGGACCGTAAAGATGAAGAATACCACAGTGTGTTAGGTTGGTTTAATGTGACCCAATTCGCATGGAACTCGCTTTTGTTTCTGTTTGTGATTCTCGATTTGTTCTTTGATCTCTATCACAACTCTCTCTCTATATTCGGTGGTTTATGTTTGCCTCTTTTTCGATACAAAATTACGAGCGTCTTTCGAGCTTGTTTTTCTATTCGATCCCGTTTTCCTCTTTTCCAATTATTTTTGAAATCCTTATTAACTCTCAAATTCTCCCTATATCAGTCACCCTCACTGGAAGAACTCGTCCTCGGGTTCACTTGAAAAACATCTTCATCCGACTCGTAGAACATTCTTCTCTTCAAAATAATTGGAACCGCATCGTAGTTTTCAAAATCCGAAAAAGATGTCCAATTTTCATGTCACAAAGGATGTCACTGCGGTTGTTTCCATACAAGCCACATTTTATCAAACTCGAAAGGGTAAGGGATTAGAGTAACTTTACCGGGTATTGTTTTGATTTGATCCATAGTTTTGGGTGCGGTAATAATGGAAGTGTCACCTTCTAAATCAATCTTTTTGACTTCTCGCAACAAAGATTTTGTTGGCTCGAGAATGTTCTTAACCGGTTCACATTCGATTTCTTCAATGGCTGGTTCGAGATCCAGTTCGGACACTTTGATTTCGGTCAAGATTTCTTGTGGTGGATCGGTCACCACGGGGATGATTTTCTCTTCGAATTTGTCCAGCAAGACTTTGTCTTTTTCGGATGTTTTTCCTGATGCGGGTGGTTGATTGACTAGCAAAGAAACCAAACCCATAATACGGATATAGTTATTGCTTTTCATGTCGGTGCTTTCCTCAAAGCTGTTAACCAGTGTCATGGAGATCTTTCGGTCTCCCCAATGGAATAATACGATGTTGTCTCAGCGCATGTAAGTGATTTTATAATCGAATTGCCAAGGTCGGCCCAATAGGATATGGCATGCATCCATATCAAGAATATCACATAGTACGTCTTCTCGATAGTGTTTGCCAATTAAGATAGGTACCCGACAAGTTTGTGTGACTCTAACTCGAAAATTGTTCTTGATCCACCCAAGAGAATAAGGAGGTTCATGGGGTTGAGTGGGTAAATTAAAATAATCGACCAATTTCTGGGACACGAGGTTGTCGCAACTTCTGTTATCGATGACTAGGTTACATACCTTTTTGTGCACCGAACAATGTGATCGAAAAAGATATTTGTGTTGGCTTTCTTCCTTCGATGAAAGGAGTATTCGTTGAAGTACGATATCGATCTTTTCTTGGGAGTCTTCTTCCTCCTCCTCTTAGGATTCGGAACTGAGGGATCGACCCAGTTACGGTTGCCATTACACAGCGCCATAGCCGGTCTTTCAAACCTATCTCTTCTCCGACGGTTGTCATTGACGATGTTGGGTTGAATCCTTTTAACAACCATCATCAGATCAGGGAGTGTTGTGGTAAAGGCCACATTCAACTCATCTAAATCTGCTTTGGTAGCGGTTTATTGTTCTACCATATTAGTGAAAAGACAGGTGAATCATGCTCTGATACCAACTGATGCAGCGTGGGTTTGCGGAAGGATCGATAAGCGTCTAAACCCTTTTTGATAACGAGATTATGAATTGTAAAACTCAAAATCAAGAGAAAATTTTCTAAAAACAAAATCTTTTATTAATCGATAACTTCAAAAAAACAATTAAACCTAATAGTCCTATTTATAATCTAAAACTAAAGATAACTATAGAAAGTTTAAATTCAAATATAATCCTAAACTAGAAAAGATAATGATGAAAAATTAAATCTATACCTAAAGATAATTAAAAGAAAAAATAAAGAGGAAAAGATAATTATTACTAATAATAATCATCAAAATAATGAATGGTAAAAAAGGAATGGTAAATAAAGAATGGTGGTGGCCACGTGGATAAGGATTTGGATGCATTAAAGATTCTTTCATATATGGCAATGTAGACCGTAAGGATGAAGAATACCATAGTGTGTTGGGCGGGTTTCATGTGACCCAAGTCGCATGGAACTCGCTTATGTTCCTGTTTGTTATTCTCGATTTGTTCTTTGATCTCTATTGCAACTCTCTCTATATTTGGTGCTTTATGTTTGCCTTTTTTTCGATACCAAATTCCGAACCTCTTTCGAGCTCGTTTTTCTATTCGATCCCGTTTTCCTCTTTTCCAATTATTTTTTAAAATCCTTATTAACTCTAGAATTCTCCCAGTATCAGAATTATAGCCTTAAAAATAATACATTTTACCATTTGTGTCAGAATTAGGCCCAAGTAGAATACATAACATCCTGCAATGACGGGGGATACCCGATTTTCATGATTAGTGACAGAACACAAGAGTAACTCACAACACATGTTAAATAAGTAACAGGCGTGGATTATAATCAATTGATATATCAAGCTCAGCTACTCCAAGTCTATTGCTCGTGGAGTCCCAAGTTCAACCACGCCAAGTCTATACCGTGAGATGTCCAAAGTCCGAGTTAGTCGTAATCACCATGAAGTTACATTTTACTACTCTTGGGCAATGCCCGACCATCTGGCCCACAACTTACTTTCCCATTGAGACTAAATGCCTACTCCTTACCAATGCCCAACCCATTACATTATATGTTGGGTCTGAAATATGCTAAGTTTGGATAGTGCTGCTGAGACTTGAAGATTACTACTTCTGAAGACATTAGTACTGCTACTTGAAGAGATTACTACTGCTAGTAGTATTAGTACTTCTTGAAGGGTTAGTACTACTAGTAGAATAGTTAGTACTGCTAGAAGAACAATTAGTACTGCTTGGAGAGTTAGTACTGCAAGTTGGAAGTTACTGCTAGTATGTTAGGACTGATGATGATAAGAAGATACTGCTAGAAGAATTAATGTTGCTGATGTTGATAAGGATGGTTTGTTACTTGAAGCGAAAGACAAGGAGTTGAAGATAATTATGGAATGGATGCTGAAGATCAACGTTACTTTCATAATTATCTTCTAATCTGTTTTGTAAATATAGTCTAGAAGTCTTAAATTATTGAGAAGATATGTCCTTTGGTTTTTAAGAGAGAATCAGCCTCAAGATTCTTAGTGATCCTTTCATTAGAGAAGTTTTGAACGTCTGTTGAGCCTGTTCAACAGATTGAGGCTTTGGTTGTAATCATCAAGTTAATACAACTTGTGATTTGAATTCATACACTTTTCCATTGATTTCTTGTTAAAGTGTTATTCCGCAACTTCTTTAACAAAGTTTCTGAGTGTTTATTTAAATTCTTGTTTTGAATTTCGATCCTGACAAGTGGTATCAGAGAATTAGGAACTCGGAAATCAATAATCATCAAGTTAATTCAATACAACTTGTGATTTGAATTCATACACTGTTCCATTGATTTCTTGTTAAAGTGTTATTCCGCAACTTCTTTAACAAAGTTTCTGAGTGTTTATATAAATTCTTGTTTTGAATTTCGATTTTGACAAGTGCTATCAGAGCATTAGGAACTCAGAAATCAATAATCATCATGGACGGATCAAACAACAGTGTTTTTGTTTCAAAGGTTCCCATGCTCAAACCTAATGAGTTTGACATGTGGAAAATCAGGATCAGGCAGTATATACTTCTTATAGACTACTCAATGTGGGACATCATTGAGAATGGTCCCTCCAATGAAGGAGAGATGGGAGCAGATGGCAAGAGACCTCCACCAAAGACTGATGGAGAAAGAAAGATGAGGCAGACTGAGATGAAAGCCTTGAGCACTCTGCTCTTGGCAATTCCTAATGAATATCAACATCAGTTTTGCAATTGTGCTGATGCCAAAATCTTGTGGAATGCTTTGGAGAAGAGGTTTTCAGGTACCAAAAGCACTAAGAGAAATCAGAAATCAATTCTCAAGCAACAATATGAAAATTTTATGTCTACAAAGAATGAGTCTATGACTCAAACCTTTGATAGGTACAACAAGTTGATTGGAGAATTGGCCACTGTTGGTGTCAAGATGGACCAGGATGATGTCAACAGAAAGTTTCTAAGATCTCTTGGTGAAGAATGGATAATGTATACAGTATCCTTCAGGCAGAATGATAATCTGGAGGATAAGGAACTTGATGACCTCTACAATGATCTCAGGGTGTTTGAAGCAGAGGTTGAATCAAAGAAGAATCCATCTGGATATTCTCATAATGTTGCTCTCCTATCATCTACTACTGATTCTTCTGCTAATACAGAATTAGTTAGTGTTGCTTATGGCTTAAAACAGGATGGACCCAATGATTCTGGTTTGGAAGCTTTCCTTGCTAGCCATGCTAAATCTTCTCTTATCAATGATGATCTGGAGAAGATCAATGTTGATGATCTTGAAGAGATGGACATCAAGTGGCAAATGGCAATGCTCAACATGAGAATCAAAAGATTCATTAAAAGAACAGGAAGAAACAACTTTGCCATGAGAAAAGAAGATGGTATTGGATTTGAAAAATCCAAGGTGGAATGCTACAAGTTTCATAAACTGGGGCACTTTACAAGAGAATGCAGAGGAGGAATTTCTCAACAGCATGAGAGCAACAATCAACAATTAAAGTCCACAAACTACAACAACAATAGGAACTCATCTCAAGCACTTATCTCACAAGAAGGAATGGGATTTGATTGGAGTGATCAAGCAGATGAGGCAATCCAGAATCAAGCATTGATGGCTGAGGTTTCAGAGTCTTCAAGCACAGCAATCCCCACAGAGGTAAAATCTAAACTTTGCTCTAAAGCCTGTCTTGAAACTGTTAGAAAGTACAGGGATCATAATCAGAGCATGTGTGATGATCTTAAAAGGTTGGAAAACATAGGAGAGAGTCTAGTTTGATCATTGTGAATTTTGAAGAACAGATCAAGGCATAACAGGCCAATGAACTTCAACATTCATATGATCACAACTATTGGAAGTGGGAGAGTAAGGAGTTAGAGATTAAGCTAGAGAAGGCTATAGAGGAATGTGAGAAAGTTAGGAGTGAATTTGAGAAGGCCAAATTATACATTGAGAAATTTTCCAATGCTTCTAAAGCAATGGACACTTTACTCAAATCTCAAGTTCATGACAAACTGAAGAGAGGTATAGGCTACAACAACACCACTCCACCTTACAATAACAACTATATTCCACCCACCTCAGACCTCTTAGAAAGATAAGATAAGAAGGACTTACCTACAGGAGCCACAGAAGTAGATCCACTAGACAAAGTAGTGGTTGAAGTAGAGTCTAAAGAAGGGAATACTGAGGATAAGAATAAGGAAGACCAGAAAGAAATTCCCCTAGAAAACCATATTCTTACAAATGAGAAACTACTGTTGTAAATCCCTGTACTTGTTAACAGATCAAGCCCCATCAACATGATAAAATAAGGGGAAATCAAAGAAACAGAAATAACTAGTGGGCTCAAAAACAAGGAATTGATCTAAGCAAAATCAATAGACCAAAGCCTTGTTTTATTTGTGGCAAGTTGAATCATTTAGCCAAACACTGTTATTTCAATCCTGTTAACCAAAGAATTACTTTTCAAAGACAAATATGAAATTCTGTTGGTTATAGGAAGCAATCAAGACAATCAAGGAACCACATGGCTGATAATGTGAGAACAGCACCAATGAAAACTGGCAATGCAAAATCTCATATTCAGAATAAGTTTGCTAAAGCAAAAGAAAATACTCCAAGCAAATCAAGGAGTAACTCACAGAATAGGAAAGCAAACAACTTTGTCAAAATTTGGGTTCCAAAAGGCACGAAACCTGTTAGTACTGCTATCTCAAATAGTACTGCTAACAGAAATTGTGTTGCTGATAGCAATACTACTACTGACCAAGTTAGTACTGCTATCTCAAATAGTACTGCTAACAAAAATAGTGTTGTTGTTCTAACATGCTAACATGCTATCAGTTCTAACATGCTAGCAGTAACTTCCAACTAGCAGTACTAACTCTCCAAGCAGTACTAACTGTTCTTCTAGCAGTACTAACTATTCTACTAGTAGTACTAACCCATCAAGCAGTACTAATACTACTCGTAGTAGTAATCTCTTCAAGTAGCAGTACTAATGTCTTCAGAAGTAGTAATCTTCAAGTCTCAGCAGCACTATCCAAACTTAGCATATTTCAGACCCAACAATCTCCCCCTAACTTAACTTTTGAAATCAAGAAGTTAAGTTCTTAAGAATAAGGTCTTCATAATGCTTTCAAAATTACTTCTCAACTTCCCAGATCAGGATCCAATCCTGCACATTGATTGATTGTTCTTCTAATCACAATTCTTGCCATCTCTGAACCTGTAGTGCAGACCAACTTTGCCTTCAGCATCCTCTGCAACTTTTCTCTGTTGTGATCATACACCTTATCAACCAGATAATACTCATGAAAGCTGTTATCAATAGTTATGACATATACTCCAGATTTTTCAACAAGCATCCAATGATCAATGCTGTTAAATCCTTCTCTGTGAAGCAAGTCTTTGATAAGATATTCAACTTTATCAGGGTCAAACATCATACACAAATACTCCAGAGCCATCTTTGTTAAGCTCATCCTTGCTCCTCTCAACAAGTCACCATACAATTACAATCCAACCCTGTAAATGTCTTCCAAATCAAATCTGGTACAACTTCTGATGATCTTATCCCATGTTGAATAGACCTCATACTTGCCACCCATTCTATTGATCCTGTAGAATTCTGTGTCTTTATCCACCACAGTATCCCAATGAATGATTTCTGGAGCTCTCACTGAGATAGGATCAATTTTCAATGGTTTGTCATCTGTCACTGTTAAATACAAATCAAACTGCTCATCAGATTGACTTTGCTGTTCTGGAGGTTGTTGACTTGATTGCTCTTGACTCTGCTCTTGAGTTTCAACATACTCTGCTTGTTTCTACTGCTCTTGTGGATTCTGCTCTTTGAGTAACTGGATTAGATCCTTCTCCATTTCTGATCCTCTTCCACCACTAAACTTTAATTGCAGCATACCTTTCAATCTGATCACATCATGATTATACTGCTTTTCCACCAGATAATACTCTATCTTTGCCTTTGACATAAACAAAGCATAAACTTCACATTGCTTAAGCAAACGCCATCTCAACACATTCTGCTTTTCAAGTTGTATTCTGTCAGGATCAAACATAAGACATATCCAGTCCATTATCAGCCTTGTATCATCCTGAGCTCGTTGCTGGATCCTGTCTTCATACAACTTCATTCCAACAGAATACTTTTCTTCCAAGTCACTTCTTGAGCACTTTTGCATGACCCGATGAAAACTTGTATAGATCTCAAATCTGTTATTTGCTCTTTTGATCCTGATAAAGTGCTTGTCTTTCTCCACACATACATCCCAAAAGATAATCTTTGGAAGCATTGAACTTACTGGAGTAGCAGGCACAAGAGGTGCATCTGTAGTTCTTGATGATTCAACTTCCATTCTTTCACTGCCCTGCTCTTCCTCACCTTCCTCAGTTCTTGACCTTTTTGCCTTTGTCTTTGTAGCAATTGACTTCATTCTCTTGGCATCTCCAATCTTCTGAGCTACAGTATCTTCCTTCTTAACTTCTACCTTTTCTTTAGTCGGAGTGCCTTCTTCACTTTCAGGAAAAGGCTGTTGAATGTTTAGATCATGTCTTTCTTTCATCTTTCCTTCAACTTCAACCCTCTGATTGAAATCTCCTTGCAGCTTTGCCATCTCCTTTTTGTACAAATTTTCTATCCTGCTAAAAGACATTTTAGTAAACATCCCTTCAGGAACTCCAACAGATCCTTTCAAGAAGTTTATCATCTTTCTTCTTTCCTGTGTATCTAGAAAGGTCTTTGA
Organism: Arctium minus; assembly: GCA_954870635.1. Lineage (NCBI taxonomy): Eukaryota > Viridiplantae > Streptophyta > Magnoliopsida > Asterales > Asteraceae > Arctium > Arctium minus. The sequence continues at coordinate 110,651,181 of OX941080.1, read as the reverse complement.
AGGTTGTCTTTGCCTTGTTGATTTCTTTGAAGGTTGCCTTTGTCTAGTTGCTTTCATTGTAACCCTCTTTGCAGCAGTCTTCAAACTCTTCTGGTATTCTTCATTAAGCCTTGTTGCCAAATCTATTGCAAGCTTTCTGTCTTTGGCCTTTTGGATCTCACCCTCATTTTCAAACTCCTTCTCAAACTATGCATTCAACTCCTTTGCTACTTTCAAAGAAAGATCTTCTTGTTCAACTGTAGTTAACTCTTCTTGCATTTTCTTAGCCAATTCTTCATCCAATTCTATTTGCTTTTGCTTCTTTAATGGTTTCATAGGCTCAACCATCTTTTCTTTGCCTTTCTTCTTGGCCTCTGTCACACTGTTCTCTTTCTTTTTCTTCTCTGTGCCTCCTTCTTTAATCACCACTCCCTTAGCCTTTTGAGTAGCCTTAGGAGTGTCATTCTTTACCTTAGCTAAAGTCTCTGCAAACTCAATTTCTTCCATAGACATTCCTGTTTCTGCTGTTGCTTTCTTTGTTTCTATTGCTTTAGCAGTTTCTACTGCTCATTCAGTAGTTACTGCTGCTTCTTCAGTTTCTACTGCTGGCCGACTTACTGCTTCTTTCACACCTTGATCCTTCTTATTCTCCTCAACATTCTTTTCAGCTTCACCACCAATCTCCCCCTCAAATTGAAATTCCATACCAACTGAACTTTCCTTCTCAACTTCAGCTTCTTGATTCTCCCCCTTTTTGGAAACATCATGAGCACTTCCCCTTTTCTTCAAGACAAATTGCTTTCTCTTCTTTTTGTGCACCAAATTAAGCACCATCTTCTTGAGTTTGTCTATCTGCCCCTGTTGAGAAATGATCACCTTTTTCATCGCCTTTATCTCCAAACCCTGATTGTGTACATCCAGGTTCACATTGCCAATGGTATCCATCAATTTCGTCATGGTTATATTTGTCCTCACCTCCTTTAGGTGTGTTTACCACCCTTGAAGGATCATGGGATCTTTTAGTAGAGGCCTTCTGCCTAGCAGAAGCACCTACTATCCCCTTGGTTTCTTGGCACCTGGGTCCCTTAGATGATTTCTCATCCAAAGTTTCCGTGGGGAAGGTCTTAGCCATATTCACACTGTCCTGACCCACACCTTGTGCAGAATCAGTAGTGTGAGCCTTGTTGCCCACATGCTCACCCTTCTCCTGATAGAGCACCTTCTCAGGGTTGGGAGACACCCCTGTGGATTCCCTTTGGATATTCTCTGATGGAGAATGCTCCATCAGAGGTCTTGTAGGCTTTTGGGGTGTAGATACATGAAGGGAAGGAACCTTCTGTACCTTTTTCTTTGTATATTTTTGAGAGATTGGGGGAATTGGCTTATCAACAAGGATCTGAGGAAGAACATTTGAAGTGAATTGTGTGGGTAGGTCATCAGTGGGTTGGTCAGATATGGGTTGTGACCCTGATACCTCACCATGTGGGTGGGATACAACCATCATTGTTGAGAACAATGGTGTGTCATTTCCAGAAAAGTCCTTACTAGGCCTTCTCATATTGGAAAATACCTTCCCTTTGGGAGGTTTAGGTACATACACCTCTTCAAAAGAGGGTAAATCCATCAATTCCATGTTTAGTACCTCTTGTACAAACCTTGGATACATATAAAATCTTTTGGTTTTGGTTTTGGTTTTGGTATCCAAGTTTGACAGCAAATCATTTAAAATCATTTGGGAAAAATTGAACTTTTTGGAGGTAGCTAAGCATACAAGAGCATAAGCTATTTCTTGAGTTACTTTTTGAAGGCAGGCCATGTTACTTGTCATGTGCCTAGAGCATCCACTATCTACATGCCAAATGCTCTTCCTCTTGAGCTATTGGTTGCCCTGCACATAAGATAAAACAATTAGTGTCTTGAGGGAACCCAAGCCAAAATGGTCTTGGGTTGCCCTTTTTCATCAACATACTCATGCTCAGTAAGCTTGGTCTTGATGAGATGATCAGAATTAGGAATCTCATAGCTGGAATACTTTGTCATAATTATAGGCTTGACAGTATTAACACTGGTAGCAGTACTATCCTTGTTAGCAGTACTAACTTGGTCAGCAGTAGTATTGCTATCAGCAGCACTATTTCTGTTAGCAGTACTATTTGAGGTAGCAGTACTAACAGGTTTCGTACCTTTTGGAACCCAAATTTTGACAAAGTTGTTTGCTTTCCTATTCTGTGAGTTACTCCTTGATTTGCTTAGAGTATTTTCTTTTGCTTTAGCAAACTTATTCTGAATATGAGATTTTGCAGTTCCAGTTTTCATTGGTGTTGTTCTCACATTATCAGCCATGTGGTTCCTTGATTGTCTTGATTGCTTCCTATAACCAACAGAATTTCGTATTTGTCTTTGAAAAGTAATTCTTTGGTTAACAGGATTGAAATAACAGTGTTTGGCTAAATGATTCAACTTGCCACAAATAAAACAAGGCTTTGGTCTATTGATTTTGCTTAGATCAATTCCTTGTTTTTGAGCCCACTGGTTATTTCTGTTTCTCTGATTTCCCCTTATTTTATCATGTTTATGGGGCTTGATTTGTTGACAAGTACAGGGATTTACAACAGTAGTTTGCATATAGTGAACTCCCTGTACCTTTTCCTTCCCTTTCCTGGAAGTTTCTACATTCTTACTTTTTTTTCTTTCTTAGAGGTCTCAGCTTTCTCACTCTTAACATTCTCTTTCCCTATCTTAGACATCTCCACTTTCTCACTCTTGACAAATGGTTTACCCCCCCCCCCCCCTTTCATTTGTAAGAATATGGTTTTCTAGGGGAATTTCTTTCTGGTCTTCCTTATTCTTATCCTCAGTATTCTCTTGTTCAGACTCTACCTCAACCACTACTTTGTCTAGTAGACCTACTTCTGTGGCTCCTGCAGGTAAGTCCTTCTTATCTTGTCTTTCTAAGAGGTCTGAGGTGGGTGGAATATAGTTGTTATTGTAAGGTGGAGGGGTGTTGATGTAGCCTATACCTCTCTTCAGTTTGTCATGAACTTGAGATTTGAGTAAAGTGTCCATTGATTTAGAAGCATTGGAATATTTCTCAATGTCTAATTTGGTCTTCTCAAATTCACTCCTAACTTTCTCACATTCCTCTGTAGCCTTCTCTCGCTTAATCTCTAACTCCTTCTTCTCCCACTTCCAATAGTTGTGATCATATGAATGTTGAAGTTCATTGGCCTGATATGCCTTGATCTGTTCTTCAAAATTCACAATGATCAAACTAGACTCTCTCCTATGTTTCTCCAACCGTTTAAGATCATCACGCATGCTCTGATTGTGATCCCTGTACTTTCTAACAGTTTCAAGACAGGCTTTAGAGCAAAGTTTAGATTTTACCTCTGTGGGGATTGATGTGCTTAAAGACTCTGAAACCTCAGCCATCAATGCTTGATTTTGGATTGCTTCATCTGCTTGATCACTCCAATCAAATCTCATTCCATCTTGTGAGACAAGTGCTTGAGATGAGTTCCTGTTGTAGTTGTAGTTTGTAGACTTTAATTGTTGATTGTTGCTCCCATGCTGTTGAGAAATTCCTCCTCTGCATTCTCTTGCAAAGTGCCCCAGTTTATGACACTTGTAGCATTCCACCTTGGATTTGTCAAATCCAACACCATCTTCTCTTCTCATGGCAAAGTTGTTTCTTCCTGTTCTTTTAATGAATCTTTTGATTCTCATGGTGAGCATTGCCATTTGCCACTTGATGTCCATCTTTTCAAGATCATCAACATTGATCTGCTCCAGATCATCATTGATAAGAGAAGATTTAGCATGGCTAGCAAGGAAAGCTTCCAAAACAGAATCATTGGGTCCATCCTGTTTTGAGCCATAAGCAGCACTAACTAATTCTGTATTAGCAGAAGAATCAGTAGTAGATGATAGGAGAGCAACATTATGAGAATATCCAGATGGGTTCTTCTTTGATTCAACCTCTGCTTCAAACACCATGAGATCATTGTAGAGGTCATCAAGTGCCTTATCCTCCAGATTATCATTCTGCCTGAAGGATACTGTATACATTATGCATTCTTCACCAAGAGATCTTAGAAACTTTCTATTGACATCATCCTGGTCCATCTTGACACCAACAGTGGCCAATTCTCCAATCAACTTGTTGTACCTATCAAAGGTTTGAGTCATAGACTCATTCTTTGTAGACATAAAATTTTCATATTGTTTCTTGAGAATTGCTTTCTGATTTCTCTTAGTGCTTTTGGTACCTGAAAACCTCTTCTCCAAAGCATTCCACAAGATTTTGGCATCAGAACAATTGCAAAACTGATGTTGATATTCATTAGGAATTGCCAAGAGCAGAGTGCTCAAGGCTTTCATCTCAGTCTGCCTCATCTTTCTTTTTCCATCAGTCTTTGGTGGAGGTCTCTTGCCATCTGCTCCCATCTCTCCTTCATTGGAGGGACCATTCTCAATGATGTCCCACATTGAGTAGTCTGTAAGAAGTATATACTGCTTGATCCTGATTTTCCACATGTCAAACTCATTAGGTTTGAGCATGGGAACCTTTGAAACAAGAACACTGTCGTTTGATCCGTCCATGATGATTATTGATTTCTGAGTTCCTAATGCTTTGATACCACTTGTCAGGATCGAAATTCAAAACAAGAATTCAAATAAACACTCAGAAACTTGGTTAAAGAAGTTGCGGAATAACACTTTAACAAGAAATCAATGGAACAGTGTATGAATTCAAATCACAAGTTGTATTGAATTAACTTGATGATTACAACCAAAGCCTCAATCTGTTGATCAGGCTCAACAGACGTTCAAAACTTCTCTAATGAAAGGATCACTAAGAATCTTGAGGCTAATTCTCTCTTAAAAACAAAAGACGTATGTTTTCAATAATCTAAGACTTCTAGACTATATTTACAAAACAGATTACAAGATAATTATGAAAGTAACGTTGATCTTCAACATCCATTCCATAATTATCTTCAACTCCTTGTCTTTCGCTTCAAGTAACAAACCATCCTTATCAACATCAGCAACATTAATTCTTCTAGCAGTATCTTCTTATCATTGGCAGTACTAACATGCTAGCAGTAACTTCCAACTGGCAGTACTAACTCTCCAAGCAGTACTAACTATTCTACTAGTAGTACTAACTCTTCAAGCAGTACTAATACTACTAGCAGTAGTAATCTCTTCAAGTAGCAGTATTAATGTCTTCAAAAGTAGTATTCTTCAAGTCTCAGCAGCACTATCCAAACTTAGCATATTTCAGACCCAACAATATTGAATGGGGCTGAAGTTTTGTCCTATTTTTCTTTCTTCATTTGCGACCTTAATGTTTACCTTTGTACTTTTTAAACTATAATCATTATATAGTAGTTAACGCGTGGGACAGTCATATTTTGCAACTTACATTGAAAAGATGTATATAGTACAGTTACACCTAAGGCATATTTAAGACATCTTTAAATTTCATATGACATTGTGTCTCTTTTCCGTTCAAAGCTCGTTCTTCTTTTAATTTGGTCCAATTAGTTTTACATCGATGACGTCCAATATTATGTCGATTATGTTTGTATTTAGTAATCGTACTTTTTCATGTAGGATCCCACTATTGATGCCTTCTTCTAATTAGCTTCGATCACACTTTCCTTAAATGAGGCATGGATGATATTATCAAGAAGAAGCCTCGTCAATACTCTGCAAAGAGTATAACTTTTGTCTTTCTTTTAGCATTTCTTAACAGAAGAATATAAAGGTTAGGAAAAGGTTCTAGTTAACCATTTATATCTTATTTGATTGGTCGTCATACTCTATATATTCATTAGACCCATGTAATAAAAGTACAATCATATGATGTGGTAAATTATGAATCAATAAACAGATCTGGAAACGAATTTATCAACTAAGAAAGCAACTATTATGATGTTGCAACAATAACTTGATTCACAGATCCAGTAATTTGCTCAGCATATTCATCATCTGTTCTTTTCATAGCATCAACAATAGCAATAAGTGCGACCACAAATGCATAATCCACATTCTGATAAATTGTCATCATGAATTTACCCTTATTGAACTTCTTATTCTTCGATGTTTTGGTTTTATGCATCTACAAAAACAAGTGTATTCATTAGAGTCAGTTTGAGATTTACACCTGAACGGGTGGAATTAAACTTCTATCAGGTTTATACACGTAAATAAAAATAGCCGAAATTTGTAGCAAGCAAAGTAAAAGGAAGAACAATTACTTGCGCTATTGTGGTCGAAGAATGATAAGAATCTCCCGTATAAATAGTGCACTTTTTCTTCGACCAGCTTCCTTTGATCTTGAAATCACAAACATCCTTACTAGTCGATTTGTTTGCCAAGAACACATGTAATTTGGTCTTAAACTGGATCATGTTTGGTTGTTTTGTGCTAAATATCATATCTGAATTGGATGTACTCTTCCCCCTAAATACTTTCCATCGATTATGTTTACTCAAGATCTGGAAACCAAAATGTAGTTAAAGATTCAAAGCAAACCAATGAAAAATGAAATTAGATGTAAAAAAGATAGAAATTTAAAGATCACCTTCTCCCGGAGCGTAACGATGGGTGTGTCATTAACGTCGAGTAGCACTCGCCTATGATGGAAAGTTGTGTCGCATGATTTTACTTTGAGCATGATTTTGTGGTTAGTATCTGTGATCACTAAATTTCCACCTAAATTTGCGTCAACTACGATATCAAAAGGATATGGTGCCATAAACTGAGACCCTATCACAGGAACTGGAATAGATGCAGCCATCAATAGTTGATTAATATTCTCTAACAAAGAGATTGTTAAGTTATTCAAAGAAAGTATGAGTTGGAGAAAGGGTTTTAATAAGATATCTTTGTTGACTTCTGGGGTTGGGATGTTATATTTGTCAACTCTGAAGAGTAGTTAACAAGGCAGTGTTTTACGCGGCCATTCTAATGTTGACCAAGACACTACAGCATACACTGAAGAATATATGCCTTTATCTATTTGGAGACGTGTTTGTTTTTTGTTGCATTTTTTAGTTTGTTAAAATTAGGCCAATTATATGTATACCCCCTATAAAAAAAAAGCCATCCCCTCCCACTCACATCGAATTCTTTTTTTTTTCTTTTTAATTCATAGTTACATTTTTTGTCCCTAAACTATTGATTTCCTTTATACCTTATAATTTTATATTTACATTTTCATTATATTAACACATATAAGCGTATATTAATTAAAATACGTTAAAAAAACAATTTTTAATTTTAACAAGTTACACCATTATAATAGTCTCGTCGAGACCTTCGAAATGAGCTCAATATTGAATATTTTTTGATTTAATTATAGTATTATATGTCATATTTTGTACCTTGGTTAATCAATTTTTTTTTTGAAAAAAGAGAAAATGCATCACATCAAACGTAAGTTTTTAACATAAAGATAATAAATATATTACGTATTTTTTTTATTCCAATAAATTTCAACTTTGATTATTAATTTAAATTAACATATTCACGAGTACAAGTACACTCTATATATTCTTCATACACATCTAATCTACGTTTATATGAGATAATCCACGACATTGCATCTGGAAGTACATGACTTGTCCAATGGTGTATGATTGTGGGCATTGGGTAATCTCCGTTTAATACCACCTTTAGGTAATGATTACCATTAACATGCACTATTGCAATTGACTCGTCTTGGGATGATGACGGCGGTTGTGTCCTGAATGGTAAGTATGTCGCACTGCCTTCCATACTGAGAACATGTAGTATGACATTGAACCTTGAAGCAGTTAGAATTCCCATTTCAGACATAGCGATCCATTGCCTAGGTGGTGCAAATACGCCCTTCTGGAAAAAATCCAACGCTTCGTAAATTCTTTGGCACTCGTTGCCAATCACATCAGAGTAATAATCAAAATACCCAGTTAGTTCACCCATTAACTCTGTGTGGATAGTGTCTCATGCATCTTCATGACCACTGAAACAAGTAGATGGAAATCCACAATTTCCATCGCCCAATACATCTTGTATTTGTGTGATGTATGGATGAAATAAACTCGGGATTTGATCAAGATATGGAGTTGGGGGGGGGGGGGTTGTCGTTGGAAGTAGGAGCTATGCCTCGCTGATTCTTGATGACCAAAATCTTCGGAGTTGATAAATGTTGGCGGGTTAGAACAACTGCGTCTACGAGGGTCTTCAATAATATTTTTCTTTGGAGCTTGATTCTTTAGAGAAGGACATCCACGAGTGGTTCTATGAGCCGAGGGTTCATGAATCAACATTTTTCCGGCATTATTATATCCTTTAATTTTTTTTACAAGTTTTTACAGCCATGAACTGATTGTTTATTGAAATTTTCTCTAAACATCTGAACTTCATTGTCACATTGAATATCGTCATCTTTTGCGGACACACATGGCGAAAAATCAAGTATTTTCCAAAATACGTCGAACACATCAGTGGAATGGGTATGCCATGACATCCATATATTGCTTGTTCATGCGCACATGGCATGACTTGTACGTAGTTTACAACCACAATTTTCAGAAAATACGCTAGTCTCGAAAGACCGCGCATATTCACTGGAAATCATATCAAGTGCATAAGATGAATCAAATCCCCACAAATCTCTACTTTATTTCAAATCATATATATATATATATATATATATATATATATATATATATATATATATATATATATATCGAATGATTCTGTTTTCATTAATCGACATGTGATATCCCAAAATAATCGACATTTGTGATATCCACAAGTAATCACATATGATATCCACAATTAATCGACATTTGTGATATCCACAAAATACAACGTAATTATGTATGTTAATGTGATATGTTAAAACGTATTTTTAAACGTATTTTTTGACATATTTTAATATATAATAAAATAATTAAATTAAAAAATATTCAATATTTGGCTCATTTGGAAGGTATCGAAGATACAATTATAATGGTGTAACTTGTTAAAATTAAAGTATTTTTTAAACATATTTTAGTTAATATACGATTATATGTGTTAATATGATGATGGTGTAAAGTTAAAATTAGAAAAGTAAAAGGTATAAAGTAAACTAACTAAATAATTATAAAAGTATAAAATGTAACTATGTTACTAAAATCTTATAAAATCAAATGTTGAGAGTGATAGAGCTTCGTAGGAGGGGGTATGCAATTAATAGAGGGTAGGCTTATCAACACCTTAAAATTATCAACTTTACTATTGTGAGCATATATAAAATATACTAAATATGAAGAAATATAGAAACTCATATATATATAGATATTTTTTTCGGTTTTAACTAGGATATTCTTTTTTACAGGTAACGGTCAATAATTTCACTTAACTTAATTTACAGAGTAAGATTCTCGGTCATTGTCATTGCTCTTACCCGCTGGTAAAATTCTCAATCCTTGTCATATTCATCCGACAAGGTAAAGTTAGCTGATAAACACTTACCAGGTAAAGATTTAGTAAACGCCCTTTTAATCTTTGTTAGAAGTATATATTTAGAGAAAGAAAGTATTGTCTCTAAATTCTAAAGGCTCAATTTTGTCTATAAATACATCGTTCAAGTTGTTATTTTTCTTTTATAAAGTCACTTTTGTATATAGTTCATCAACGGAGAGTCTTTCTAATATACACAAACAATACTTTTCTTGCTATCATTACCCTGAAAGTTGATAAACTTGTTTATTGACATCACTTTGGCAATTAATATAGGGGCGGAACCAGGATTCTAAATTTAGAGCGGCTTCATTAATTCAGATTTAATCTCGAATATTACAATCATAATTCAAACTTCTAATTTGGAATCTGGCATAGCAGTGAAAATTGGCTAAGTTGGTTTTTCTAAATACACAATTGTTTTCTTTTCTTGTTAAAGTAATATATATATATATATATATATCGGTTAATTTAAAAAAAGGATCAATATGAACATGTTAGAAAATGGTAATTAGTGAAAAAAAAAATGGGTCACTAACGATAGAAACTTGGTCACTAATATCGTTTAGTGACCAAAATTTCGGTCGTTACTTTTCGTCACTAAAGGTCCGTCACTAATTGACAATAGTGACCAAATACATAATTGGTCACTAATTAGTAACAAAATTAAAGTGGTCACTATGTTTGTGACGACTAAAATGGTCACTAAATTTCGTCACTAAGTTGTTAAAAGTCGTCACTAATTATCAAGATAACGGCTCGGTTAACGAATGTTAACTTTCATTAGTGACCAAAAAATGTGGTCACTCATTATAAAAAATGGAGTAAACTACAATTTTGGTCCCTGAGGTTTACCAAAAAATACGAAAGTGGTCCCTGAACTTCAATAAGTTCATATTTCATCCCTGAGGTTTCGATTTTGCTATGAAAATGGTCCCTCTGGCGTTAGCTCCGTTGATATTCTCGGTTAAGTCAAGGGCATTTTCGTGTTTTTATTACACAAGGATAGGTTTTATAACTTTGCTTGAACTTGAGGGATCAAATTGTAATTTAGTCTAATTATATTAATATTATATTTATATATATTATATATATGTTATATATATATATATATATATATTATATATGTTATATATATATATATATACACACGAACACATACATGGACCGCTCTGACCAACTCCTCCGACAGACTTCTCCAACACCCTCCTCCGGTGACCACTCCGACCAACTCCAACCGGCGACCCCCAACCTCTCCCCTTTGTGTGTGTGTGTGTGTTAATTATATAGGTGTGTCTATATATATATGTGTGTATATATATATGTGTGTGTGTAATATATATGACTCTATATGTGTGTGATATATATATATATATGTGTGTGTGTGTGTGTGATATTTAACGGAGCTAACGCCAGAGGGATCATTTTTATAGCAAAATCGAAACTTCAGGGATGAAATCTGCACTTATTGAAGTTCAGGGATCACTTTCGTTTTTTTTTGGTAAACCTCAGGGACCAAAATTGTAGTTTACTCTAAATAATGAATAAAAAAGTTGTCATAAATTTATACCGTAATTGTTATTACAATATAACTAAAACCTGCTAATTTGTAAAGATGGAAATCTAAAATTAATTTCATTTGCAGAAAGTATAATTATTTGTTCCAAAAAATATATTTTTTGATCCAAACAAGCATGTCAAAGTCATATCAATTTATTTATCACTAAATCACTTGATGACTAACAAAAATAAAACATAAACTTCTTAGTTTTGAGATCCCAATGCAGATAACTTGGACAGTTGTGCCATCATGAGGTTCATTTTTCCTTCATTTGGTTCTGCTCCTCTTTAAATTTCGCATGCTCCTCTTGAACTTTCAACTGTTCTTCTTTGATTCTCTTAACTTCTTCCTCTAAAGCTTTTGATTTGTTATTTTCTAATTCCAACTCTATTCACAGATTTTCTGTGGCTAAAACATGTTTTGTCGAAGCGGCACATCCCTTTATATATCTCGGAATATGATGTAGTTTTTTCAAACAAATTTATGTCGGGGAACAAGAAGAAGCAGCTTCCTCACTTAGTAATTCATTCTGCATGATAGAAGAATAAGAACAAACTCATCAACAACTCCAATTTTGCCATCTGAAATACTTCCCTGTTCATCACAGATATGTTTGTGCATGAGTTATGTGTGTGTGTGTGCAGGGTCGGCCCTGGCCACGTGCAGCCCGTGCCACCGCACAAGGCATCAAAGCCCGAGAGGGCATCAAGTTGTCATCTATTACTAGTTTTTGCTTTAATAATTTGGGAATTGGACAACTGAGATTTAACTATAAAAACAAACCAAGGCCCGGTAGTGATGCATTTCGCTTCTTTAGTTCAACGAAAGCCGATACTAATCAAGCACAGTTTAGCCCTATGATTGAATTGCGATAGTTGGATTCCCTCTTCCTATAGCTATGACTGGCAACCCCTATATTCTCTTTTACATTCGTTCGTTTAACATATTAACGAACGAACATTAACGAACACATTTTCTTTACGAATGAACAAGAATATAAAAAATTTCATTTGTTTACCATTCGTTCTTTTGTTCGGTTAAGTTAAACGAACGAACAAGACAAAAACTATCGTTCTTTTACCATTCATGTTTGTTTACTTGTTCGGTTAAATTAAACGAACGAACACGAAAAGGCCTCCGTCGTGTTCGTTCGGTTTGTTTTGCATATTAAAATTTGCAATTAATGCATATGAACACATCACTATATCAGCACAGTTGGAGCACATTGTACAACAACAACAACATATTGTGATATTGCCTCATTGGGGACTTGTTCTTTGCAATGCACAATAGCATAGATTACGAATTTTATAATTTATCATTGTTCTTTTGACTTTTGTTTAATTTAAAGTTTGACATTACCAAATTAGATTTAGACTTTAGGCTTTGGACTTAGACCTGTAACTTTCTGAGTTTTGCTCTTTGCTTACTATAACATTAACTTCGATTTAATTTACTATTTTAATTAAAACTAATTATAGTTTTCCTTATCTTTTAGTTTTAAGTTCCATATATTGAAGTAAAGTTCTATTGTGTTAATTTCAATTTGGAAAAAAGGAAAACTAAAAAAATAAGGAAGCACAATCTTAATTCAGGTTTTATCCTTTTATCATTATATATTTTGTAATTTGGGGTTTTGGTTTTATGTCCCCCGTTTGAATTTTTTTAATTACAATGAATAAAAATCAATGTGAGGATGAGTCACCTAACTTAAGGTTTCAAACCCTTTAAAAAATCGTATGTTTTGTCGTTTCATTTGCTTAAAAAGATAGGCATAGGGGCATTTTTTTTACGTTTTCACACAGGGCATCAAAAACCCTAGGAACGGCCCTGTGTGTGTGTGTGAACTTAACTGAACATACTCTCCTACAGTACACGATTTGGGTTTATTCCAAAACCCAAAATATAGAAATCCACACAACAACAATTTCCAAGGCCATATAGGATCATATTTTGCACAAAGAAACCATCCTATAATCTTCCATATTTTCCCAATCCAAATAGCTCAAACTCATATAAAAGTTGTATAAGGTCCTGAAGTGAATAAGCTATATATATATATATATATTATTGAGAAGGTGGGAAAACCACAGACCAATAAGGGACTAAATTAAAGCAAATGGTCTGGACATACATGCAATCTAAAACAAACAGGGTACGTAGCAACTGTTGAAGACTAAGCCTATTAAAGCAGATAAAGATTGATATGCTGCATCTGAAGCCAGAATTAATAAAGCTTAATTGTAAAGCAACAAATTAATTAGGATAAATTTCCCATCAGCAACCAACAGATTAGCAAAATCATATCCAAATAGCAAGATTAAAGCATGCAATTTGGCCAAAAGGCCATTATAGCCTCTAAGTAGAAGAAAAACAACCAGATCCAACAACTATATAATAGGACCAAATAAAAAGAAAAAAATGATAGATTTTAAGTACCAAATCCAAGAAACAATAAGTAGAAGAATCCAACTATTAAACATCCATGGACAGAACCCAAGACAAAATAAAGAGCAACCTATATAGTCAATGTATATATATGCCTTAACTTCCAGCAACCAAAATCCAAGCTCTAGAAACTACATGAAGACATAGGTTTTAAGTTTCAAAATCCAAGCTCTAGAGACTACATGAAGATATAGGTTTTAAGTTTCAAAACCAAGCTCTAGAAACTACAAGAAGCTGTAATGCAATTTACAACACTACAATATGCATAAAACAATAAGGAAATCAAACAATTTGTTATATAACTCTGGAAAGTGGAAACCACCAATTGCCAATTAGATGAATAATTAAAAACAAATCTTCCAAAAGCAAACATATAAGCAATATTGCTTCCTACCTATTTTTTTAAAATTATGTATATTTTAAATGCAAAGTAAATAGTAGTGAAAAATACCCAAATTTCATCGGCCTTCTCATTGACCATCTTATTTTTCTTTGTTGAAAAATGACCAATCTTATATTGTTCAATTGCTGATATTTGTTCTCCTTCTCTGTTTCAAATAAAAATCAAAATAGAAATAAGACAACTATGCATAAAAAATGAAATATTTTAGTTCTAAAAGATACTTACCTTATCAGCTATCCTTGCAATGGAAACTGTGCCAACAGTGGATGAAACTTCATTCATTGATCGATTTTTCTTATTTTTAGCGCTTCTTTTCTGCAAAGTTAAACAATCAAAATAATTTATAATTTGTAAATATTTCTATTCAACAAATTTACAAAGCTATAAAAACAAGTGCTAAGTAAAAACCTGAAACTCTTCGCTTGACAACTTTCCACACAGTTCTACCCAATCAGTGTTGGTTATACCATTTGGGGGATGTCTAATTGCATCCTCTTTGGTAGCGAGCTTTTTGTAATGAACATGCAACCTACAGAGTCTATTCCTGTGTTGGTTGGCCAACTCTGTATTTATAGCACGTACCATCAACCGACAATTTGGATCATAATTTGAATTTTCCTGTAATCCATTTACTCAATGAACCACTTAATTGATCCATATATTGTAAAGATTCATGTAGATTATAACATATAGGAGAAGAGTGTGTAAATTAGTGTATCATGCTATCAAATAGATTCTTAATTGAAAAACCAAATAATAATAACACTTTACCATGCATTTATTGATGATATCCTCCTTCAATAGCTCTGATTGATTTCTCCAAGTGGTTCCATTGAATTTTCCATGCTTACGTACAAGACACCCGCCCTTGGTGATAAATCGTTGGCTATCTTCGCCAACAATACGTCCAGCACATTCATCGACATCAAAAACAAATTGCCCCTTATTCAAGCGTCTCTTTCTCGTTTCACTTAAGACTCTTGTTTCTTTCCGAGTAATGGATGTACCTAAACAATTTATTCAACGCAAAAATGATTGGTTATAAGTTACATTAATCACATACTATTCTAATTCAACTACTTCAATTATACTAAAATAATGAACACACCATAAGATGTTGAACCAATGTTCTCTTCCAACTGAGGATCACTAATGTCCATCTCAATGGAATCAATTTCTTGATCCTCTTATTGATAATCTTCATCTAGGCCTTGCTTCACCATCAGAATATCTCGACTGCTACTTGACTCATGAGGTGATGGAATATTGCGGTTGTTACTTGACTTATGAGGCTTTGGAACATCATGGATGCTACTTGACATATGAGGTGCTGGAACATCACGACTGCTACTTGGTTTCTGTGGTTGTGGAACTTGATAGATGCTACTTGACATATCAGGTGGTGGAAGATCACGACTGCTACTTGAATTTTGTGGTTGTGGAATTTGATGGATGTTACTTGACATATGAGGTGGTGGATGATCACGACTGCTACTTGACTTATGAAGTGGTGGAACATGGCAGTTGCTACTTGACTTATGACCCTTCGGAACATTGCAGTTACTACTTGATTTCTGAGGTTGTGGAACACCATGGTTGCTACTTGATGTTTGTGGACCAAACCTTTTCAATGCTCCTTTTCCAGGGCCAGCCATCTAAATCAGATATCTACAAAATTAAACATGTCTATTCATAATCAGTAGAATCATCTTGCCATGAGTCCTCTTTTTGAGAAGATTATGAATCTGTTGGGTTAATGTCATCATCATCAACAAGCCCTTCATCCATGACATGAGGGGTTTGACTTAATCGTCTACTTGATTCATGACTGTTGGATCCCAGATTTAATCTCACAACAATGATATAAACAATAAGAGTAATAACAGCGGAAGCAATATAGTTTAATATCAAAGGAGATTCAAATATCACAGTTCATAAAGCAGATAATAAATAAACAAGATATTCTTGGAATAAAATATTCAACTTATATTATCAGATATAAGACTTCTTAAGCACTCTTTGAACAATAAGGTGATGGTCCAATTTATAGGACCATAAAGTAAGCAGTGTACTTATATGACAAATAGAAGCATGCTTGAACAGTGTCTTACCTAAAAGGTAAGATTCAAGACATGCTTGAACAGTGACCTACTCTAGAAAGTAAATCTTATCACTACGTGTCGTGTCATCTGTTCTTCTATTAACACTTGTCATGAAATTAAGAGTGAACATCTTCAGAGCTCTTAAATAGGATCTCTGATGAGAAGCTCTCTGATGTCTTTCCGTGAGACTGTCTCTGAACTGACTTCAGAGACAGACTTGCTTTCTCCGAGACTGACTCTGAACTGACTTCAGAGACAAACTTGCTTTCTCCGAGGCTGACTCTGAAAGTCTTTAGTTGAAGACAGTTATTTTCAATACTTTCATCGTTCAGATTTGGGGCTAACAATGACCAAGGCCTGATGCATCAACTAATTCCAATGGGTCAGTTCCTCTTGCTAGCAATGGTTGATCAAAATGCATTGTCAAATCCACGATTAGATCTAAATGTGACTCTTGTTATTGATATACTTTTTCAATCTGTATAGAAACATCATACAATGTTCGAGGGGTACTATTTTGCACCACATGACAATTGTTGCCCAATTTTAAGTCACGTGCAAAAAAAAACTTGTTTGGCTTGTGATGCAAGTATGTATGGTTTATCTTTGTACCATTTCTGAGACATATTAACACTAGTAACCCCATATTCTTTGTCAATTTGTAGTCCGTTACCGTCACCAACATTAAACCAATCACATTTGAATACTAACACTCTTTTATTTTCTCCCAAGTATTCCACCTCTAAAACTTCTTGCAATATCCCATAAAAATCAATAATATTTTCCCCATGATCACCTTGCACTACAACTCCACTATTTTGAGTTTTCCTATTCTCTTCATGACTTCGGGTGTGGAACCTATACCCATTCACCATACATCCACTATACCGATTCACGACATGTAATGGTCCACGCGACAATATAAGAATTTCAGATGCAAATGATTGTGGACAAGAATTCACCTGAATAGATAGAACATATAGTTAGTTATCCAAGTTTAAAACTGTTAGATATTTTTAAAAATAAATCTCAAAGGTAGGTCTTACACGTTTTTTGAAGCCATGAAGCAAGTAGTTTGTCATGGAGTTCATTTACATTGTTACAGGTTTTTTCCTCAAGTTCAATTTTGTGTGCACCATAGAAGTCAAACAAATTATACAACGTTATTATACTAAAAACAAAAATATATAAATCATAATTACATGATAAAAGGGTTCTTACTTTATTAGCTCTTCCATTTCATGGCAATTGTTCAAAATGTATGTATGAATCTTCTCTAATTCGGTGTAACTTATTTCACATTTTTGAAGACTACCAAATGGACGCCCTCTACATGAGAATACATAAATGTTACCATTATTGTCCATCATGTCAGCGACAAGACGCAACAAGGTACGTCCAGAGTTGCGACGCATGTCAGCGACATTCAGGTATGTTCCACAACCCTTTTGAACCCTTGCACTCGACTTTAATTCCATGTCCCTTCATGCGATGGGGAATGGATATTGTCGGCAAGTTACCTCCGGCACCCGGGCAAAAGGTATATCTTCTAGTCCTTAAGGATTATTTTTCAAAATGGATAGAGGCGGTTGTTTTCTCCCAAGTCCGGGACAAGGAAGTCATTTCCTTTATCTAGACTAATATTATTTGCAGGTTTGGGATTCCATCTGAAATCGTATGTGATAATGGGTCACAATTCATAAGAGAGAGAACCCTGCAGTTCTGTGATGATCGTAACATCAAACTTACTACTTCAACACCCGAATATCCCTAGTCCAATGGACTTGCTGAATCAAGCAACAAAACGATTGTCAGCTCGATCAAGAAAAGACTCAAGGCAGCAAAAGGCAAATAGGTCGAAGAACTTCCGACAGTTCTTTGGGCCAATCGTACGATGCCTCGTACATCTACAGGGCAAACTCCTTTCTCTCTTGTCTATGGTTGTGAAGCGGTCTTGCCTGTCGAGACTCAAATTCCAATCTCACGACACTCGACGGTCGATCACAACTTAGTCGATCTAAGTTATGACCTTGATGCACTAGAAGAATTGCGAGAGTCAGCATTGATCAGGATGGCTTCGCAGAAACAATTGGTCGAACGACACTTCAACAAGAATGTCAATACCAAAATCTTTCAAACAAATGATATGTCTTACGACGAGTGTTTCATAACACACAAGAACCTGTCTCAGGTAAATTATCCACCAAGTGGGAAGGACCGTATCGTATAACCGAGGTTGTCGGGAAGGGAGCTTACCGACTGCAAACCCTCGACAATTGTAACATTCCTCGAAGTTGGAATGATGTACATCTAAAGAGGTATTTCTTCTAACGCCAATTTGCTCTTTCCTTACGATTATCTTTCTACAAACCTTACTGACATAAGCATTGGAAAGTCGTTGGTCCAGCCAACGATCCCCTCTAAGGTCATTTCATTGCATGATCAGCCGAACATTCGACAATATTTATCCCTTACGGTTACCTCATGACCATGTCGTACGACCTAAGGGATCTAAGGCAAAACCTTATGACAATCGCGAAGTTTCTTGTCAAATTTTCTCTGGTAATAGGTTATCAATCGATACATTTACAAATTGCATCGAAATGCAAGTTCCTTGCTCAAACAGCAAGTTCAACTAACAATCGACCATGTTTACGTCAAAAATATTTGAAATACTTCATACTTCTTGTCATCCGTGCTTGTCGTGAGTTACTTAGATTTATATTTAACCTTTGTTATCTTACGATCGCTTTTTTATGTTTGACGTAAGTTTCTTAGATTTTTGTTAATTTTCGTTATCTTTCGATTACTTTTCTTACGTCTATCGTAAGTTCCTTATACAATTGTCAAGTAATTATTTCGACAGTGCATAAGTTGCGACAGTTCATGCTGATTAAAAAATATTTCATTTAATATCTTAAAAGATATTACAATATGCGGCACGACCACCAACGGTCACCCGATTAAAATATAAAAAATATATCTAAACTAAGGAGCCTGCTGTTCCTGCCCTTCTGGAGCCACGAACTCAGCGGCGTCACCCCGAGGAGCTTCGTCCAACATCTCACGATCATGTTCGTCTTCCGAGTCGAGGTCTTCCTTATTTCCCATTGACTCCAGAAAGAAGGTTAGATCTCCTTCTCTCGACGCCAAAGGATCCACTCCTCGTCGGCGACGCTTGATCAGAGTTGCCCGAGTCTTCAGACGAGTGAACTCCTTGACAGACGTCACTCTCTCCTCAAGTTCCTCAACTTGCCGACGGGCTAGGTCCCGCTCAAACCTCAAGAGCTCGACTTCTTTTGCAGTCGCATCTGAGATCATCTTGGTCGCGTCCAGCTCCAATCGATCGATGGAAGCCTCATCGAGCACCTCCTTCATGCGTCCTTATAGCGTCTCGTTTTCACGCTTGGCATCTTCCAACTTGCCAAGAGATTCCTGAAGGCAAAGAGAGATCTGATTTCTCTCATCCTCCGTTGCTTCAGCCTTGGTAGTAGCCTTCGTATCCTACTCGAGAGATTGGGAGACTAAGTATTTTACGTCATTAAGACATGAATGAAGTGCCACGGACGCCTGGAACGCCTAGAAAATCATACAACAAGTTAGTAAAACAAATGAAAAAATAATAAAAGAACATGATAGTTCTTACCTTGAAGGAAAATCCTGCACCACTGGAATCCACGTCTTCAATCGCTAGATCTTTGTAGCGCTCGCGGACAGTCGGCAGGAAAAACCTGTTCTCAAAAGGGAACACTTGCTTCCTATCTAGACCACCGGACGACATGAAGTCAACCAACAACCTGATGTTCACCGACATGGTCTTAGGATCCTTACCTGTTTGAGGACCCTTCTCTTTGTATTTCGATGAAGAGGCTTCCACCACCAGTGGTGGGACCGAGGAAACCAGTGTAGCTTCCACAACCGGTGGCGACATCGCCTCCTTAGAACTAACGACCTCAGGGTCGTCGTTCGTCGGAGACGGTTCCTTCGTGACCGTCTTCGCCTTTTTACCCTCCGACCCAACAGTCGAAAGGTCCCTTCTCTTCAGCGCTCAACCTTGTCAAGCCAATTGGGCTACAGACTCCCTCCTGGAAAGACTCGCCGTTTGTACTTATGGAACTTAGTTTCCTGAAAAGGCAAACAAAAACATGTCAGTAAGTGACATTTTCACCAAAAAACTAGACGTTACTAACGACCAAGGGATGATGTCTTACGACTAAGATTCCTAAACGGTCTCGTCAACCAGTGGGTGACGTCCGCTCGCCTAGACCCCACAAAAGCACCAAATGGTGACGTCGAACGACTAGACCCATTAGAACCCTATTTGGTGACTTCCGCTCGACTAGACCCCAAAGATCTTACGATCTATAAATTAAAAAGAAGACTTACCCGGAGTGGATTCCCATGTGTCGGTCCTTCTCCTCTTCTTCTTCAACATATGTGTCCTTATGAACAGATGCCTCGATGATGATCACGTCCTCCTCATGATCTTCGTCCTTTTCCCTTGACGCCATAAGGAAGAATGAACGCTCCTCGATGCTAAAATGGAGAAAACTCTCGACCTTCTTAGCCGAGTCGAAATATGAAACGACTCTAGAGAAGTCGATCTCTACAAAAGCACATTGTCAAACGTAAAACAAAAACCAACAAAGAAAAAACAACAATCTAAGAAACTTACTTGCTGTGTTCCACCCGGTGGTGATCCATCGAGCATTCTCGTCGCCCAGTGTCATACAACCAAAAACGAATTGCGTTTTCCACTTGCGATCGTTCACTACCGTTGCTTGAAATAGAACATGGTCTCCTCTAAATCTAGAAAAGAGACTATACTTGTGGTTAGGTTATGCTTTGACTGAATAGGCCAATAACAGATCGTTCACAGTAAAAGGTGACGATCATTTAGCCGTCAGCCGTTCCACGACTTGAATGATTCGCCAGAATTGGGGCATCATCATCTGCCCCGCTGACAACCCAAAGGTCGACAAAAAATCCCTCGACAAAAGATAAAAAGGCCATGTAAAGCCTATCTTGAAGGGATACTCGTACAGAAGGAAATACCCCTTCGGACACTGCTCCGACTTCCACTGGACCGGAGCATTAAGTCGAACGTCGACTGGAATTTTGGCTAGACGTCTAAATTCTTTCATCACGACCTCTCCTTTCATGGTGCTAAAAGGGTCGACTGCCATTGAAAAAGTTTTTTTTTTATGTAGAAACGAGAGTTCACAAACTTAGAGCTCTTAGAGAAAAAAAGAAGGCAATTGAAATCCTTTCCTAAAATAGTAGAAAGGAAAAGGACAGAAAAAATCTCTATTTATATGAAAAAGCGGTGGTGGCATCTGTTATCGACTATTCGCCCTCCAATACGGATGAACGACATCTGTCCCTACACCTGACACCACGCACCCCACGTCGCCATGACGTCACGACAGTTAAACGACTGCACGCTTCTCCTCAGAATCACTTCGGTTGTCGAGGAAACGATTCAGTTACAAGAAATCGACACATGTCCAACTTGGTTGCAAAATTTGAAAAAACAACTTGCCGCCTAATTTCCGAATTTTGGGGAAAAACTGTTTGGGTAAAATTTCATAAGTCACGACCGACGGAAGAAAACCACACGTCTCCAGTCTAAAGACCATTCTTGTATTAAGATAAGGTCCTGACGATAACATACAACAGAAGACATCGTCGTCCCCGACGATGGCCGTCGAGAGTTTCTCATGTCCATGATTAAAAGAAGTCTCTCGACAACTCTTATCTTACGATCTATGTAACGTTACTAATGATCATTGATCATTTATTGCATACAACCGTTTTTCCTCTCTGAATCTTTCATTACAGGTTTAATGCACATAATGACCAACGGATATAACGGACGACCACCACCAAGATCAATCAATATCACGACCGTTGGACAATCAATGCTCATTTATGGCGACCAAAGCTATATATACAACCCTGAAGAGCAACACAAAGGAGATCGACATCTGATTAGAAAGCAATTACGAAGATACAACGCTCACGAATTCTCCCAAGCAGAATCTCTCGACACAAGTGTTCTATTACATGACATCTAGCTTAATCGCACGATTACGTTACTTTTCAACTGTAATATTGTCAATTGTACTTGTAATCACTCATTCTAAAGGACGACGTCCCTGATTGACGTCCATAGTGCACTTGACGATCTCTGCTATCGTCCGCGGTTTTTACCCTCGACGAGGTTTTTCGCGTCACCAATTTCTCTGTGTTCAATTTACTTTTAGCTTTTGTCATACTATTTGTCGATCGATTGCTTACTTTAGATGTTAAAGCTCCACACCGAACTTAGATCTTCTTTTGGACGATTTTTGGCATCAACAATCACTATTTTTTTTGTCACTAATCTATTCAACTAGCTTGAGCTACTAAATACTATGTAGTGACAACTATTTTTGGTCACTAAGTCTTTGAAATTAGTGATCACTATTTTTGTCACTACCACTTTCATTTTAATGACAACTATTTTTTTTGTTAGTAACATTTTTATTTTTGTGACCACTATTTTGTTGTCACTAATCTATTCAATTAACATGAACTACCTAATACTATGTAGTGACAACTATTTTTAGTCACTAACTCGTTAAAATTAGTGACCACTATTTTTGGTCACTACCACTTTCATTTTAGTGACAACTATTTTTTTCTTACTAAAATTTTTATTTTAGTGACCACTATTTTTATGTCACTAATCTTTTCAACTAACATGAACTAGTAAATATTATGTAGTGACAACTATTTTTGGTCATTAACTCTTTGAAATTAGTGACCACTATTTTTTATCACTACCACTTTCATTTTAGTGACAACTATTTTTAGTCACTAAGTTTTCAATATTATCAACATGCACTACTTTAGTACTTAGTGACAACTATTTTTTTTTTAGTCACAAACTAGTTCAAATTAGTAACCACTATTTTCTCATCGCTAACTCTTTAAACTTAGTCACCATTATTTATGTCACAAAACACATGAATTTATAATATTAGTGACGGAAAACATAATCGTCACAAATTTAGTCATTAAATTAGAAATATATGAATAATCTTCTTTTAGCCATGAAACTTAGTGACCACTTTAGTGACCAAATTTTAGTTTTTGTCACTATATTCATATTAGCGACCAAATTTTAGTGACAACTTTTTCTACTATCACTAACGTTGAAATTAGTGACCAAAAAATAAGTCGTTACTAAAATTCTGGTCACTAACTAACATTTTTTTTGTAGTGACATACATCCAAAAGGAATCAATGAAACCATTAAATCATGATAAATCAATTTCCAAATACATAAACCACAAGTAGTCAACATGAGAAATCGATATAAACATATGGACCTAGGGACGTATATCACATTATAGTCTTGTTTGACAAACTAGCTGATGAATTAACTCTTGGCTGATAAGTTATCTGGTGAGTGATAAGCTAGCTTATAAACCAATTATGTTTGGCAAAAATGTAGCTTATAGAGTTGTAAAATGACCAAAAATACATCTTAAAAAATAGTCAATTACAAATATTTTATAATAAAATTCAACAAAATTGTAATAATATAACAAAACAAATTTCTAATAATATAATATATTAATTAATCTAAAAGAATAGTAAAAATAAAATAATAATATAATACGTTTTTTGAAATAATTTAAAGTTGATTAGTATATATATATATATATATTATAAACTTTGAATTTGTAAAATACACTTAAAGAAAAAATTTATATTAATCTATGATTTCAAAAATATAATTAATAATTAAATTAAATATTTAGTTAAAATTATTTATCTATCAAATAAAGTAAGTATAATTTTAATTTTCATGTAACTTAAATAAATATTTTTAAAACTATTATATTTACTTTTTAATATCTGAATCTCTTGAATAATAATTAAAATATACTTGATATAGTCAACAACATTTATAAAAAATTAAGAATTATTAACGTCTATTGTATAATTAAAATTTATTAATATTTTATAATTAAAATTAATTATTAATTTAATTTTTATTTTAATTACTATAAATTAATATTTAAGAGTATTTAATTTTTATTTATAATTAATAGTTAATATATATTAATATTTAATATTTATTTATAAATAATAATAATAATTAATAATTGATGTTAATAAAGGTTATAATTGAAAAAAGTTTCAAAAAACTACTCATAACTTACTACAACTAGTTTATCAATAAACTACCTTATAAACATCCAAACAATTATATAAAAAATAAGCTAGCTTATTTTTGTCAAACAATGCCTATATATAAATGTTACTATATACACTTTTGATGTTGATGAGTTTGATGGTAAAATTAATAGGTAGGGGCCCATTTACTCTATCCCATTACTATAAAAATAAAGGGAAAAAGTTGGTGTTAAAACTAAGTTATTTGCATGTTCTTAACACAAGGACAGACCTACACTGGTGCCCACGGTGACACATGTCACCGTATTGCTTTTCCGCCTTAAGATAAAAAAAAAAACTAGGTTTGTGAATTGTGTAACTGTATTATTTTAGGAGGTCCAACCATATAATTTTGAAAGTACAATCGTACTTCATAATCAACCAAAAAAAAAAAACCCTTTGAAATCAGCCAAAAAAAACGAAAAAATCTATTGAAATCAACCAAAAATACCGAAAAAGTCTCTCGAAATTGATTAAAAAAAACTTAAAAATATGTTGAAATCAAGAAAAAAACCCTTAAAAATCTCTCGAAACGGCGGCCTTAGGCTAAAAACACTTCGGACGATGTTGAAATTAGGTAAAAAAAAATGAAAACACATCAATAAAAACCATATGAAAGATATATGGTGCCACCATATGAAAAAGTTTATGGGTCAGTCCCTGTCTTACCATATACATGATGGTATTTAGTTGAACTTAGTTTAATTTGATTTTTGATGTAATTTTTATTAAATGTTTGGAAACAAAATAATATAAATCTTACATTTAAAATATAAAACTAATCAAAACCAAAGATTAAAAAGAAAAATAAGTCACACAAAGGTTTAGAACTATTAACAAATTGATTATTATAAACACCTTCGGTTTCTATGTTCATAAGTATGACGGCCGAGGGAGGCAAAGTACCCTCCAACCCCTAGTGTCTCCGCCTCTACCTCCATTACAACAACCTCTTTTACCACTGTCCATTGCTACCACCACTATCATCCTCGACGACCTATACCTCCACCACATCAACCACAACTACCTCCTGCACCTCCACTATCCACTATCTTTGTCGTTATTCACAGCTACCGTCCTTCACCAGCCACCCATCGCCTTTATCTTTACCTGTCGTTGCAACTATGCCTTCACCAATTCATAAAGATCTTCGAAATTGAATCAAATATTATATTTTCTTTGTATGAATAGAATTTTTTCAAACTACCATCAATTATTTCAGATTCTTCATTCGAATTTCCTACCATTGTTTTTGTATGTATGAAACTTGTGTAAAAAATAAAAATGTTTTTTCGATTATATTATTTAAGATATACTTTATTTATGTCATTTACAACTATTATATGACATATAAAATCATCAAACAACTTTTAGGGAAACTTGTCTAGTCTTGTCCTATCCAGTCCCAGTCGTATCCAACACAAGACAACTATTTTTATGTCCATTCCTATCCAGTCCAGTCCTAACATCTTTCCTGTCCAGTCCGTCCAATCTTGTTTGCGTACCAAACGCTAACAAAAAGAACAAGGGAGCTTCTTGGCAGCTCATACAAGCATTTACAATCATAGAAAAATTAAACTAAAATAAGAAAATAGTAAATCAAGTTACTCATTTCTCTTACAAATAATAACAAAATCTAGGTATGATACGAACGTAAGCATGATGTGAAAATGACTCAACAAAATAACTATTTTCAAATCTTACATTGTTCACAAAATAGAGTTTGTATACAACACCATTTCAAAACATCATGTATATAACAGTTCAGAACTCAAGACTATTTTCAAGACTATCGTGTATACAACAGCTGGACCAAGACTATCATGGAAAGCGTGAACGTGTCATTTGGTGAATCTTCTACACTGACTTCTGAACACAACAGTTCAGAACTCAAGCTTAAGGACAAGACTTCTATTCAAAGCAGAATAAAACCCGATCTTTCAAAGACTAAGCTTTCTAACTCATCTAATGTTACATCAGAGTTAGATTTACTGTTTCTTGATGGGTTTATGGACATTTGTGTAGATTTTGATAAATCCAGCGCGTCAGCATCAACATTAGAGGTCCCCAGTCATTACTTAAGATATATCTGGACCTTCTGAACCAGTCACTACTACAACCTCAGGTACATCAACACCGAATATTTATGAAAGTATTAATACTAATTCTGCTTCTGCAGATACAAGTTCTGGACGAGAAGTCCCGAGTACTTCCTCTGTCGCTCCAGAATTACCGACTTTAGAAATACCTGTACAAGATGTTCCATCAACATCAGAGGTTGCTCCTGCTATCTATGATGAATATGATGACGATAATACGCAAGAAAATGTTTAATCCATTCCGAGCACAACACGTTGGACAAAGGATCACCCCCTTCACAACATTATTAGTGACTTACACAGTGGCATATAAACGCATGCAACATCAACAAATTTTTGCTTATATTCAACCTTCCTTAGTTCCTTGGAGCCTAAGAAAGTCTCAGAAGCTTTAGGCGATCCCGACTGGATTCTTGCAATGCAAGACGAGCTTTTGCAATTTGAAAGGAACAAGGATTGGCTTTTAATCCCACTACCTCAAGGTAAATCTGTTATCGGAACAAAGTGGGTATTTAGGAACAAAAGGGATGAAGCTGGAGTGTAGTAGTAAGGAACAAAGCTCGTTTGATCGCTAAGGATTACTGTCAACAGGAAGGCATATACTACGATGACACTTTTGCCCCTATTACACGGATCGAAGCCATCAGAAATTTCTTATCCTATGCAGCCCATTAGAACTTTACAGTTTATCAAATGGACGTAAAGTCAACATTTCTTAATGGCATTCTGCATGAAGAGGTTTATGTTGCTCAACCAGAAGGTTTTGTTGATCCGAAACACCCTGATCATGTCTACGTTCTAGACAAAGCGCTATATGGTTTGAAACAAGCACCACGAGCCTGGTATGAGACTCTAACTCAGTTCCTACTCGCTTTTGGTTTCAAAAAGGGCACAATCGATACTACCTTATTCCTGAAAAAGAAAGGTGATGATTTGATTTTAATATAGATTTATGTGGACGATATTATATTTGGGTCTACTAATCCTAAATTTTGTAAGAACTTTTCAAAAATCATGGAGTCTCAGTTTGAAATGTCCATGATGGGTGAATTAACACTTTTTCTTGGACTTCAAGTAAAACAATCACCCGATGGCATTTTCATAAATCAGTCGAAATATATAAGAGACATCCTGAAAAAGTTCAATATGACTGATAGTTCAGTAATGAAAACGTCGATGGCTACCGGAACACTTTTGGATGCTGATTTGTTTGGAAAATCTGTTGATCAAAAAGTGTACCGAAGTATGATTGGATCATTACTGTATCTAACAACAAGTAGACTAGATATAACGTTTGCTACATGCTTCTGTGCTAGATACCAAGCCAATCCAAAATAATCTCACCTGATTGCTGTAAAAAGAATACTTAGATACCTTAAAGGCACTCCCGAGCTAGGCGTTTGGTATCCTAAGGATTCTAGTTTTGAATTAACTGCCTATACTGACGCTGATCACGCAGGTTGTAAACTGGACAGAAAGAGCACTTCTGGTTCTTGTCAATTTTTGGGAGATAAACTGGTAAGCTGGACTTCAAAGAAACAAAACTGTGTTTCGACATCCACCGTTGAGGCTGAATACGTAGTTGCCGCTAGCTGATGTTCACAAGTCCTCTGGATGAAAACTCAGTTAAAAGATTTCGGATATACATACCAGCGTGTCCCCATATATTGTGATTCTAGAAGCGCCATTGCTATTACTGCCAATCCAGTTCAACACTCGAAGACAAAGCACATTGATGTACATTACCACTTTATCAAAGATCATGTCGAGAAGGGCGATATCGAAATGCATTTTGTTCAGACCGACTACCAATTGGCTGACCTTTTCACTTAGCCGTTCGATGAAAAGCGTTTCAAATTTTTAATCATCAAATTAGGTATGTTAAATATGCCTGCTTAAGAGCTCGTGCATGATTCAAGGGGAGTGTTTCTTAATATTTGCTTGTATTTAATGTGTTTTGGAACTCATGAACAACTACTACTATTCATAAAATACTGTTGGGAACTGAAGAAAAACTCAAGTGTGGTTAATGCTGCTGGTTCAGAGTTAATACTGCTAGAAGACATAAAGGTTAATACTGCTGAGTGTTACTACTGCTAGTGTTAATTAATACTGCTAGTCAAAGTTAGTGCTGCTTGAACAAAGTTAGTACTGCTTAGCTAGTTAGTACTGCTAGTAGTTAGTACTGCTTAGTAGTTAATGTTGCTAGAAGAAAGTTAATGCTGCTGAAGATTAATACTGCTTATATGATGAAGATTCGTATGAAAGGATATACATGGAAGCTTAGAGATATACATGGAAGATATACTGAAGATATTTTATTGTATTTATCTTTTGTATTCAGTATATATTGTATAGTTTAGAATAATAATTAGTTAGAATTTTTTCATTCTTCTAGAGAGAAAATCAACCTCAAGGCATAGATCCTAATTCTAGAGAAGTAGAATTCGTATTGGTGAGTCTGTTCATCAATATTGAGGTTGAGTGAGTAATCTTGTAACTTCAAAGCATTAAATATAAGTTTACAGTTTGTTCTTCATATTTTCTGTATTGATTTACTGTTTGATTGAATATCAAAGTGTTATTCCGCAAACTTCTTTGATATTGTTTCTGAGAATTAATTCTTGTTAAGAATTCGATCCTGACAAGTGGTATCAGAGCCAAACTCTCTCAGAAACAGTTATTCATCATGGAAAATCTTACAGAATCAAGCAGTACTTTGGTCTCAAAAGTTCCAATGCTCAGATCCAATGAATTTGACATGTGGAAGATCAGAATCAAGCAATATATTCTCCTCACAGATTACTCTATGTGGGACATCATTGAGAATGGCCCATCTGATGCAGGAAAGATTGGTGAAGATGGCAAAAGAACCCCTCCAAAGACAGATGCAGACAGGAAGACAA
This sequence comes from Arctium minus, assembly GCA_954870635.1. NCBI lineage: Eukaryota > Viridiplantae > Streptophyta > Magnoliopsida > Asterales > Asteraceae > Arctium > Arctium minus. Next base: position 110,621,947 of record OX941080.1, on the reverse strand, counting down.
GGCAGATAGAGATGAAAGCCTTGAGCACACTGCGCTTGGCCATTCCAAATGAGTATCAACACCAATTCTGCAATTGTACTGATGCACAGATGCTCTGGAATTCTCTAGAGAAGAGATTCTCAGGTACCAAAAGTACCAAGAGAAATCAAAAGGCAATCTTAAAGCAACAGTATGAAAACTTCATCTCAACTAAGAATGAGTCCATGACTCAAACTTTTGACAGGTTTAATAAACTAATTGGTGAACTAGCTACTATGGGAGTACAAATTGATCAAGATGATGTGAACAGAAAGTTCCTAAGGTCCCTTGGAGATGAATGGACCATGTACACTGTGTCATTCAGACAGAATGATCAGTTGGAAGAAAAAGAACTTGATGATCTGTACAATGATCTTAGAGTATTTGAAGCTGAGGTGGAGGCAAAGAAGAAGCCTTCTGGATATATTCATAATGCTGCACTCTTATCAGCATCAATTGATTCTACTGCTAACCCTGAATCAGTTAATGCTGCTAATGGAACAAATCAAGATAAAGGCACTGATTCTGTGTTTGAAGCTTTTCTTTCCAATCATGGAAATTCCTCTTTGATTAATGATGACTTAGAACAACTTCATCCAGATGATCTGGAAGAGATGGATATTAAATGGCAGATGGCCATGCTCTCCATGAGGGTTAAGAAGTTTATAAAGAGGACTGGGAGAAACAACTTCTCCCAAAGAAGAGAAGATGGAGCAGGGTTTGATAAATCAAAGGTGGAATGCTACAAATGCCATCTGAAGGGACATTTTGCTAGAGAATGCAGAAGTGGAGTGTCTCACAACAACAACCACCAACAAGCTCAATCTGGAAGCTTCAATAACAACAGAAACTCTGCTCAAGCCCTTGTTTCTCAACAAGGAATGGGGTTTGATTGGAGTGATCAAGCAGAAGAAACTATTCAGAATCAAGCTCTTATGGCTAAAGTATCTGATCTCCCATCTGAGGTAAGTTCTAATCTCTGTTCTAAAACTTGCATAGACACTGTTAAAAGGTACAGGGATCACAATCAGAAGATGAGTGATGACCTTAAGAGATTAGAAAAAGATATCAAAGACTATGTAAGGATTGTAGAGAGATTTGAAGATCAGATCAAAGGTTTTCAAGCCAATGAACTCCAACACTCATATGACACCAATTACTGGCAGTGGGAGAAAAAGGATTTAGAACTTAAACTGACCAAATCTAAAGAGGAGAGTGAAAAACTGAAAGAGGAGCTAACCAAGGTTAAGCTTGATGTAGAAAAGTTTTCCAATGCTTCTAAAGCAATGGACTCTTTACTGCAAAATCAGATTCATGATAAGCTAAGAAGAGGAATTGGGTACAATGCCACACCTCCACCATATAACAACAATTACATTCCTCCTACTTCAGACCTGTTAGACACCAAAGATAGGAAGGACTTGCCTGAGGGAGCCACTGAAATAGATCCCTTAGATGAGGTAGTTGTTGAGGATAAGACTGAGAAAGAGATTGGCGAGAGTAAGGAGAACAAGGTGAGTGGTGAGATTTCTATAGAGAATAACATTATCACCAATGAGGATTGTGGAAGGGCTTGGATCAAATCCAAGGAAATAGAAAAGACAGAGGGAAAGTCTGGTAAGGTCCATTACAAACAGACCACAGTTGTGAATCCAGGTCCTTGCAAACAGTGTGCATGTAAGAAGAATGAGCCCCAAAAACAGGACAAAAAGAGGGGAAATCAAAGAAACTGGAATAATCAGTGGGCACAAAAACAAGGGGTTGATCTGAGTAAAATCAATAGACCAAAACCTTGTTTTATCTGTGGCAAATTGAATCATCTGGCAAAATTCTGTTATTTCAATCCTATAAAACAAAGGATGAATTTCCAAAGATCCATGCAAAAACCCTTTGGTTATAAGAAAATTGAAAAGAACCATGTGGCTAAGAAAACTGTTAAAACTAAAAGCCACATGAAGAAAAAGTCTGTTAAAGAAAGTGTCAATATGTGGATTCCTAAAAGCACTAAAACTGTTAGTACTGCTACCACAAATAGTGTTGCTAACAATGATAGTGCTGCTAGAAGGAATACTACTGCTAACAATGTTAATGTTGCTAACAAGGTTAGTACTGCTAAACCTGTTAGTACTGCTAACTATATTAGTACTTCTAAGGTTAGTACTGCTAAACCTGTTAGTACTGCTAACTATGTTAGTACTTCTAAGGTTAGTACTGCTTCTAGTGTTGGTTCTGCTAAGCCAATCATATTGACAAAGTACTCTAATAAAGAGTGCTCTAAGTTTAAAAACCTCATTAAAAAGGAATGTAAATACTTTGATGAGAAAGGGAGACCCAAGACCACTTTTGCTTGGGTCCCCAATCATACTAATTGATTTATTTAATGTGCAGGGCAACCAACAGCTCAAAGGAAAGAGCATTTGGCATGTTGATAGTGGTTGCTCTAGGCACATGACAGGCAACATGTCATGCCTTCAGGATTTCAAACATATCAATGGAGGACATGTTGCATTTGGAGACAATCTTACTGGTGGTAAGATAAGTGGAAAAGGTAATGTCACCAAAGGTAAGATGACATTTGAGGATGTCTACTATGTTGATCAATTAAAGTACAACCTGTTAAGTGTATCACAGGTTTGTGACAAACAACATAGTATATTATTTACTAATACTGAGTGTATGATTCTTGCTCCAGGGTTCAAGGTAGTTGATGAAAGCATGATACTACTGAGAACTCCAAGAAAGGACAATGTTTACTGTCTTGATTTGGACAATGTTGATAGTGATTCATCTCTAAATTGTCTTGTTTCAAAAGCTTCTATAGATGAATCCTCCCTTTGGCACAGAAGGATGTGTCACATGAATTTCAAGACTATGAACAATCTTGTTAAAAATAACCTTGTAAGAGGTTTACCTTCAAAAGTCTTTTCATGTGATGATCATTGTGTTGCTTGTCTTAAAGGCAAACAACACAAAACTTCTCATAAGACCAAAGAGTTAAATTCTGTTTCTTCTTGTCTCCAGTTACTGCATATGGATCTGTTTGGTCCTACAAATGTTATGAGTATAGGCAAGAAATCTTACTGCTTGGTTATTGTTGATGATTACTCCAGATTTACTTGGGTCTATTTTCTAAGGACTAAGGATGAAACATGTGATCTCATCAAATCCTTTATTCTAAGAATTGAAAACCAAACTAATCAAAGAGTAAAAGTCATTAGATCAGATAATGGAACTGAATTTAAAAATCATGATCTAAACACCTTTTGTGAAGAAAAAGGTATTGAGAGGCAATTTAGTGCTCCTAGGACTCCTCAACAGAATGGTGTTGCTGAAAGGAGAAATAGAACACTAATAGAGGCTGCTAGATCTCTGTTGGCTGATTCAAAATTGCCAATTACCTTCTGGGCTGAAGCAGTTAATACTGCCTGTTATGTCCAAAACAGAGTTCTAGTGGTCAAGCAAAAGAACAAGACCCCATATGAGCTTTTAAATCAAAGAAAACCTTTTATTGGTTTCTTCAAACCTTTTGGGTGTCCTTGTACAATTCTCAATACCAAATCTCACTTAGGTAAGTTTGATAGCAAAGCAGATGATGGATTTCTTGTTGGATATTCATCTCAGAGTAAGGCCTACAGAGTTTTTAACTCTTCTTCTAGAATAATTGAAGAAAGTGACAATGTCAAATGCAATGAGAACACACCAAATCCTGTTGGGTCTGGACCTCAGTGGCTATTTGACATTGACTCACTAACTAACTCTTTTGGTTTAAGTACTAAGTATACAGGAACAGGTAGTGGAGAATCAGAGATCACACAAGTTCAAGACAGTATATCTAAATCTGTGATTTTTCCCATACCCACAGTAAATGAAGACTGTGAAAAGGAATCATTTACTGAACCAAGTCAGAGTGAAGAAGACACTAGAGATGAGGAGACTCAAGAATCAGAAGTGACATCTGAAGACACTTCAGTTGAATTGCATGACTCCAATCTAGAGGCTGGACTGAATGAAGAACCTAGTCATAACACAAGAGTTCAAAAGAATCATCCCCCACAGCTGGTAATAGGAGATATCTCTTCTCCTATGATGACTAGACATCAAAGCAGGCTTCAAGAAATGAAAGATCAACAGCATACAGTCCTTTCTTGCTTTTTATCCCAGCTTGAGCCTAAAAAGGCACATGATGCTATGAAAGAATCTAGCTGGATAGAAGCAATGCAAGAAGAACTGTTACAGTTCAAGCTACAAGATGTATGGGATCTAGTAGACCTTCCTAAAGGTCACAGAACAATTGGCACAAAATGGGTCTTCAGAAACAAGAGAGATGAAAGAGGTATTGTTATAAGAAACAAAGCAAGGCTGGTGGCTCAAGGCTACACTCAAGAAGAGGGTATAGATTATGAAGAAGTTTTTGCACCTGTAGCTAGGATAGAAGCAATCAGACTATTCCTAGCCTATGCTTCCTAACATGAACTTCAAAGTCTACCAAATGGATGTAAAAAGTGCTTTTCTCTATGGATCAATTGAAGAAGAAGTATATGTCTGTCAACCACCAGGGTTTGAAAACCCAAGCTATCCAGACAGGGTATACAAATTAAAGAAATCACTTTATGGACTACATCAAGCTCCAAGAGCATGGTATGACACTCTGTCATCCTATCTCTTGGAAAATGACTTTGAAAGAGGAATCATTGATAAGACTCTTTTTATCAAAAGACAGAAGAAGGATATCTTGCTGGTCCAAATCTATGTTGATGACATTATTTTTGGTTCTACAAGAAACAACATGTGCAAGGAGTTTGAGGATTTAATGCATCAAAGGTTCAAAATGAGTTCCATGGGGGAACTTACTTTCTTCCTTGGCCTCCAAGTTCAACAGAAGTCAGATGGTATTTTCATTTGCCAATCCAAGTATGTGCAGGATATTCTAATCAAGTTTGGTTTCTCAGAATCAAAACCTGCCAGCACACCTATGGAAACACACAAGCAGATCACAGCAGATCTTGAGGGGGAGGATATGGATGTGCATCATTATAGATCCATGATTGGCTCTCTCATGTATCTCACAGCTTCAAGGCCAGATATAATGTTTCCAGTCTGTGTATGTGCAAGATTCCAAGTTAGGCCAAAGCAATCTCACTTTCAAGCTGTTAAGAGGATATTCAGATATCTCAAAGGGCAACCCAGATTGGGACTTTGGTATCCTCATGACTCACCTTTTGACCTAATAGCATACTCAGACAGTGATCTAGGTGGGGCAAACTTGGACAGAAAATCTACTTCTGGAGGATGTCAGTTTTTGGGTGCAAGACTAGTCTCATGGCAGTGCAAGAAACAAACCACAGTATCCACATCTACAACAGAGGCAGAGTACATAGCAGCTGCAAGTTGCTGTTCTCAAGTCTTATGGATTCAGAATCAAATGTTGGATTATGGGGTAACCTTTCTACACACTCCAATTTTTATTGACAACAGCAGTGCTATTAGCATTGTGAATAATCCAGTCAAGCACTCAAAAACAAAGCACATTGAAATCAGGTATCACTTTATCAGAGATTGCAATGAAAAGAAACTTATTCAAGTTGTCAAAGTTCACACTGACAATCAGTTTGCTGATCTATTCACTAAAGCATTTGATGTGGGTAGATTCACTTTCTTGGTAACAAGTGTGGGAATGATCAACTCTGAATAATCTTCTTCTCAAAAAGTGGTTTTATACCTGTATATTATTCTTGGAGTTACTAATCTTCTTTTTCAGGATATGCATAGCAGTACTCAGTGATTAGCAAGTTTAAAAGGAGTAAGTAGTTAATACTGCTTGTGGTTAATACTGCTTTCAGTTAATACTGCTAGTGGTTAATACTGCTTTCAGTTAATACTGCTAGTGGTTAATACTGCTTTCAGTTAATACTGCTCGTGGTTAATACTGCTTTCAGTTAATACTGCTCGTGGTTAATACTGCTTTCAGTTAATACTGCTAGTGGTTAATACTGCTTTCAGTTAATACTGCTTGTGGTTAATACTGCGTTCAGTTAATACTGCTAGTGGTTAATACTGCTTTCAGTTAATACTGCTAGTTAGTTAATACTGCTAGCCGTTACTACTGCTAGTAGTTAATACTGCTCTAGGTTAATACTGCTTATATTCCGAATACTATAAATACTCTTTGCCCGCCTAAAAGCTTATAACGACTCTTTGCATACTATTCACCTGCGCTCTAAACCCTTTCTCTCTCAAAGTTCAAAGTTTTCAGGCAAGAATCTTCAAGGTCAATGGCATCAATGGCGTTCATTGACGAGCACAATGAAATCGCAATGCTCCAAAAGCCAAAACAAGCAGATGGCTTTCATCAGATAGTCGACTTTCTGAAGACTAGCCACATTGCCCATGCTCTCACTATGTCTCCAACTATCTTTATAGAGCATCAGAGGCAATTCTGGGCACATGCCACCATTGTTAATGAGAATGGTGTGCGAATGATCAAGACGACAGTATGTGGCAATCCATTGACAGTTACTGAAGAGATAGTTCGCATCAGTCTACGTCTAGACGATGCCTCTGGTATAACTTCTATCCCTAATGATGAACTGTTTTCTACTCTGACAAGAATGGGGTATGGAGGCCCATTGGGTATTTTTAAGTTCTCAAAAGCTAAATTTTCACCCCAATGGCGTTTTCTTGTTCATACCTTGATGCACTGCATTTCTAAAAAGACTACTGGATGGAGTGAGTTCAGCAGTCCCATTGCTTATGCTTTGGTCTGTTTGGTCACTGACAGAAGGTACAATTTTTCACAAATGATTTTCAATGATCTTGTCTCAAACATGGGAAACAAAAAGAGCTTTTATATGTATCCCAGGTTTGTTCAAGCAGTTATCAACCATGAATTGACGGATATTCCTCATTCTGATGGAATTTATGTACCAAAACCCCCCAAAGGCAAGGTTTTCTCAAATATGAGAAGATCTGCTGGGGACTCTGAAGGAGTTGACACCCCATTGTTCTCTACAATGATGGTGGTGTCCCAACCCAATGAAGGTATGGCAGCAGGATCAAGGCCCCCATTAGATCAATCCACTGCTAGCCAAGCCCAACCTTCCCACTCTATATCTATCCCACAGTCCCTACTAAATAAGCCCACTTCTCCAATTACCCAAACTTATACAAGGAAACAGGTAAAGAAGGCTCCTTCCCTTCTTGTACCATCACCCACTAAGCCTTTAAACCCTCTAAGGGAGAATTCTCCCCTAGAGAATATCCAAAGGGAAACCACAAGGGTGTCTCCCAACCCAAAGGAGGTGCTCTCTGAGGAGGAGGTAGAGCATATGGGTGATGAGGCTGCCACTACTCCTGCTAGCACAGAGGAGGAAAGTGGTAACATCAATAAGACCTCCCCCATGGCAACTTTGAATGAGCAATCATTTGAAGGTCCCTGGTGCCAAGAAACCACAGGGGTGGATAGTGCTTCTGCTAGGCAGAGGACTTCCACTACTAAAAGATCCAATGATCCTTCAATAGGGGGTAACACTCCTGGAGAAGGTGAGGACAGATATAACCATGATGAATTGATGGAGGCAATGGGCAACATCAACATGGATGTACTCAAACAGGGCAAAGATATAGAAGAGCTTAAACTCATAGTTCTGTCACAACAAGAACAAATCATCAAGTTGAAGCAAATGGTAAGGACACTGATTCTGCAAAGGAAAAAGAAACAATTTGTGCTCAAAAGGAGGAAACCAGTGACTGATGCTCCCAAAAAGGGGGAGTCAGAAGCTGATGCCAAAGCTAAGGGGGAGCAAGAGGAAAAACATGATGTTGAGGGGGAGAATGAGCAAGCAGCAGAAACAGAGTCAGCAGCATAAACCATTAATACTGCCAGTTCAAGTAAAGCAGCAGAAATGGTTAATACTGCTGAGCTGAAAGAAGCAGCAGAAAAAGTAAAAGAGGTCCTTACAGAGCTTGAGGTTGCAGAAACACTTATCAAAGCAAAACATGATACTCCCAAGGTCACCTCAAAGGCCAAAGGAGTTGTCATAAAAGAAAGAGGTGATGCAACAAAGAACTCCAGCATTGAGAAGGAGATGAGTAAAGATAAAGGTAAGGCAAAGCTAGTTGAACCAATGAAAAAGCAGAAGCTGATTGAATCAGATGAAGCTCTAGCTAGAAAGATACAGGCTGAATTTGAAGAAGTAGAAACCATGCAAGTGCAAAAGGATAGAGAGATAGCTAAAGCAATGGCTGCAGAGTTAAACAAAGCCTATCAACAAAGCCTAGCAACAGAACAAGCCAAGCAAAAAGCCACATCTTTGAGGAAGCCTGAAAAGATCAAAATGGCTACAAGGAAAAGACAACCTTCAAAGACATACCTGGGTGCTCAAGAGAGAAAGAAAATGATTACTTTCCTCAAGGGTGCAGTAGGTGTCAAGGTAGAGATGTTTTCAAAGATGTCTTTTGAGAAGCTCCAGAAGATGTATGATGCTGAGATGATAAAGCTTCAAGGGGATGATCTTGCAAGGGTTGAAATGGAGAAAAGAATGAAAGAAAGCAATGATTTCTTACAAAAACCATTCCCTGATGAGCAAGAAACTCCAGAGAAGGAAACAACAATTGGTGAAAGTCTAAGGACTCTAAAAAGAACAAAGATGATTGCCAGGAGAAAGCCTACAAAGAAGCCTAGATTAGTGGAAGAAGAGGCTGAAAAGGTTGCTGAAGAAGAAGAGGCACCTGAGTCATCTACAATGAAAGAACCTGCAAGTACTGAGGATGTCAAGATGTACATGGTTGTGATGGACAAAGTGCCTGAACCAATTGCAGCAGAACCTGTAGGAGTTAAACCTCCTGAAGTCATTCACTGGGATGTTTTGGAAGTAGATGTCAAGGAGTATATCAGACTGAAGAGAAAAGATGAAAAGTATGAAGTCTACAGTACTTGGGCTAAAATTGTCAGAACATGCTCAAGGTCTGATATTGAAGAAATGTTTGATATAGGGATGAAGTTGTATGCAGATCAGTTGAAAGCTTCAGGGATTTCAATTACAAAACTGGTGATGGAGTATCTGTGTATGATGTTCAAACCTGATGAAGTGAAGGAGATCATAAAGAGCGTTTTTCAAGCAGTTACCAATTGGACTTTGTATGAAACTAGTGGCGTATATTCTGTGACTTTGGATTTAAATCACACTGAATACTTTCTAGTGGATAGAGTGTATAATCATAGCAGATTGAAGCTACATGCCATGTTGAAGAAAAAGTTAAGGTGTGTTCCAGATTCAGAAATGGCTAAATACTTGATTCAAAGAACAATCAATCAGAGTTTGGGATTGGATGCAAACACAGGAATTTAGAACATAATAGAGTTTTGGGAGCATCTTGAAGGAAATTTGAAGAACTTGACTTCTCTTCCTAAAAGTCAAGTTAGGGGGAGATTGTTGGGAACTGAAGAAAAACTCAAGTGTGGTTAATGCTGCTGGTTCAGAGTTAATACTGCTAGAAAACATAAAGGTTAATACTGCTGAGTGTTACTACTGCTAGTGTTAATTAATACTGCTAGTCAAAGTTAGTGCTGCTTGAACAAAGTTAGTACTGCTTAGCTAGTTAGTACTGCTAGTAGTTAGTACTGCTTAGTAGTTAATGTTGCTAGAAGAAAGTTAATGCTGCTGAAGATTAATACTGCTTATATGATGAAGATTCGTATGAAAGGATATACATGGAAGCTTAGAGATATACATGGAAGATATACTGAAGATATTTTATTGTATTTATCTTTTGTATTCAGTATATATTGTATAGTTTAGAATAATAATTAGTTAGAATTTTTTCATTCTTCTAGAGAGAAAATCAACCTCAAGGCATAGATCCTAATTCTAGAGAAGTAGAATTCGTATTGGTGAGTCTGTTCATCAATATTGAGGTTGAGTGAGTAATCTTGTAACTTCAAAGCATTAAATATAAGTTTACAGTTTGTTCTTCATATTTTCTGTATTGATTTACTATTTGATTGAATATCAAAGTGTTATTCCGCAAACTTCTTTGATATTGTTTCTGAGAATTAATTCTTGTTAAGAATTCGATCCTGACAAATACTGACTAAGGGGGAATCATTGATATAATGATTACCAAAATTTTTTCTTTTGCAGGATTTTTCAAGAGACTATGGTTTCTGATTACAACAGATCAGGACCTGTTCTTCAATGGTAAAGCTGAAAATTACTATTCTCACCGGAGAATACATAATAATGTCTTCTGAATACTTCAGTTCAGAACCCGATCCTCAATGTTTTTCTTCTGAAGGATGCTTACTAGATAACATCGTTTCAAGGAGTTTTTATCTCAAGGGGGAGTTAATGAAAATTTCACTCTCATATCTTTTAGGGGAAAAAATACAAGTTCATTATACTTTACTTGTCATATTTTTATGATGACTTGATTTTTTTACAGATATCGAGGGGGAGTATCTGAAGTTTTGTCAAGGATGCTTACACGATGATATTCATTTTAAGGGGGGAGTTAAGGTTTCTATACTAAAGGTATATATTTCTAAATTCTTAAACTCTATCACTTGTAGAAAGAAGAACAACTTTCAAGTGTGAAAAATGATTTCTTAAATGTTCAAACCACTTCCTATTCTTAAATTCCTTTCATGAATTGAGAAGTGTGCTTTTAAATGTTTTTGGATACTTTGATGATTATCTGACCGTGTGTTTCCAAAAAGATTAATACTTGTGTATTATCTTGTCTATATACTGTCAAGTATTCTTACACACATCGGTTCAGTACATTTTTTCCTCACTTTGTTATTACCATGTCTCAAAAGATAAATATTTCTAAATACATGTGCTTTCATTGTTAAAATTTTTATATATAGTTCATATAAACAACTTTCGTTCTTTGATACCCCATTTTATTTTTCTTTATCATATTTGATCTGATAGAATAATTGTCAGATTCTCAAAACCATGAAATTGAATGATCTTAAATGTTCAAAGTTTTGAGAGATCTTAAATGTTCAATAGCTCAAATTTCATTCTTATCTTTCAATGAGCATACATACACTGACTATGATTTCTTGTGCTTAAATGTAAAGATAATCATTGAGCAACACATTCTTTTTAGGACAAAATACATGGGACTTAGTGTGAGTGCTTAAATGACTTCCATGGATTCACGTTAACCAACGTTTCCTACCCCAGAAGTAATCCTTGAGTGATTGAGGGGAGAGGGGTCAAAAGAATTGAGAGTGGGTGTGTGATGAGGTAAAATGCAAAAGAGAGGTTGGTTAGATGTGAGCTCAAATGTTTAAAAGAAAGAGGGTGAGAGAACAGAGTAAAAGAATATCAAAGTCTACACCAAATTTTTCTGAACCGGGCAGCTACAAAATCTCTTGGTTCACAATTCTTCATGACCTTCATTGAAAAAGGCAACTAGACCATTCCAACTCTTGCAAATAACCCCACCAGCTACTCATTCTTTTCTTCACAAAAGAATGTTTCATTTTCAAGGGGAAGCAACACAACATCTATTGGATCTTCATTTGGAAGATGCTGATATTGAAAAAGAAGGAAAGTTGCCCCACCTTCGACGCTTTCTCGTGCACATTGATTTTATGTACAACTGTTGTTGTCTCAATGGTTTACATTATTTTGAGTCGTATAAAAGCAATCATTGTGCTTAATTCTTTTATACACAAGCACGTACACGCAGAAAATTCATTTTTTTGTCAGAACATTCATAGATTAACCTTGTGTTTTTCGATGATTGAATGGAAGTCCTGGGGAGTGAACATCACTCAAGCTCCTTATAAAGTACATTATTTGTACTAAGTAACTCTGTGTTACTTACAGACATTTCTAACTGTTTCATAAGTTGATTTAGTGTTACCATTCTTAATTTGTCTGAATTTGAAAAGATTCAGATGAATACATTCATGAATTGACGGTCGTTATCAGATCATACGGAGAATTTTCATGTTATTCCTTGGGGGAGATTGTTTACATCCTATCAAAGGAGGAGATTATTTTTGTTCATCATGAAGACCATGATTATCTGATTATTTGAGGGAGAAGTTTCAAAGATAGAACTGATCTTGAAAGTTTTGATGATTCTGATTCTCAAAATTCATCAAAAAGGGGGAGAAGTTTCAAAGTTCAAGTTAGATTCAAGTTGATCGTATCAGAAAAGGGGGAAAGTCTTCAAAGATCAATTTTTAAAGAGAGAGCAAAGTTATGAAAAACAAAACAAGAAAAAAGGGAAGATAGTTCGAGATTTTCAAAGTCAGATTTAATTCGAAGCGAAAGTCAAACAAAAGTGAAGATTGTTAAAGTTGTAAAGATGTTCAAAAAGGGAAATTAATTTGAACATTGACAAAGTTCATTTAAAGTTTCAAAGATTTGAAGTTGTCAAAGCTGAAAAAGATTGTTTGTTGAAGATTGCTTTGACGAAAAGACTACCTGAAGATTACTGTCAATTTTTTTAATCTTGAATCCAAAGGGGGAGATTGTTAGATCTATATTGTATTCAAGATTAAAATTGAGGGTCTAAAGTGTTATGTTTGTAAAGTGTGTGGGTGTAATATGTAAGAGGGTGTAAAAGGTTGACTTTTGCTAAAGGTCATGTTGACCACATATAAATAGCAAAGTCTAAGTGTTTTAGTCAAATAGGGATATAGCTTATTGTAAGTTGTGTGATTAATTCAATAAAAGATTGTTTGATAATCTGTGTTTGATTAGATTGCTAGTATACTGGGATCACAATGGTTAAAGTAGCAAAACTCTTGTTTTCGCCATAACTTTTGATAGAACTATTATGTGTGAACCCTCTTTGTTTGTTCTTCCAAGGGGGATTGTAAAATGTACTTTTCCAATTAAATGGCATAACTAATTAATTATATTGATTGGTGCTTTTCTGATGATAATCATTCATTGTAGAAAACTTCATGTTTGTAGCTTGATTTGCCATGTTACAACCACATGACCACTCCAAAACTCAAACTCATCTTTCCCTTTGTTAATTTCTTCTAGGATATTGAATTTAGCGTAAGGTATATCATTGTGTGGATCCTGTTCAAAATGTTTAGGTATGTTACACCATGTTGTACGAGTCAAACAAAATGTTCTCTTCAATTTTCTATCTAAATTTTAGTTTAAGCCTCATGTTATCTCTCTTCTTCACAAATGCTTCTATTATAACTCATCATCGGTTTGGTTGTGGTGTTGAATTATAAACTTGTTTTAGTCCAACCTGGGAAGTCTTGCATGTCCAAGCCTAAACCCAAGATATGGAATATTATCTATAAAATTAGGTGGAAACTCTAGAGGTTTATTATTTAATAAGTTTGTATTGGAAATTGTGTTGTCAATGGGTATGAAATATGTGGTTGAGATTGATCCTTTCATTCTATTAATAAGTTTGTATTGGAAATTGTGTTGTCAATCGGTGTGGAGCTTTAACAACTAAAGTAGGCCATCACTCGACAAATCACACGACAAGGATAAAAAATAAGATGAACGCAGAGATTTGGTGACGCGGAAAACCCCGTCGAGGGTAAAAACCGCGGATGATAGTGGGGATCGTCAAATGCACTATGGACGTCAAACAGGGACGTCGACTTTTAGAAGGAGTGATCACAAGTACAATTGACAATATTACAGTAAAGAAATAATGTAATCGTGAGATTGAGCTGAACGTCGTGCAATGTAACACTTCAGTCGAGAGATTATGCTTGAAGCAATGCTCAAAAATTGTATCTTCGTAGTTGCTCTTTAGATGATGATGTATATGTGTATGTCCGTCCTTTACATAGATCTTTGAGTTTGTATATATAGCTTATTTTTCCATAAATGAGTAATGATGGTCCAACGGTCTAAATATTGATTGATCTTGATGGCGGTCATCCGTTATATCCGTTGGTCATTATGTGCATTTGTTAGCTTAAATTAGCCCCCAATTTAATTGAATGTTTTATAAAGAATTGTATTTTGGGCTTTTTAATTAGTTGTATGGGCTTGAGCCTTTTTATTGTAAGTGGGCCCTATTAATAGGTGCCCATGGCTCATTTGATCATTTAGGTTTTGGAGAGAACACAATTTTACACATACTGACTAATTCTTATGAGAGTCGTCTTCAAGTTTATTGTGGTGTTCTTCCCATTTTGCCCTCCATTAATGAAATCAACGCATATGAGATGAGTTCTTGATAATTATGTTCTTAATTTTTATCTTATCTCTACATTTCTATGGAGTATCTTCTTTTGTTGTCTGTATTGGGATCTAACAACATTAAACCTGTAATAAGAGATCCACAAAGGAAAAACAGTTGTATGTAATAAATGATCAATGATTGTTAGTAACGTTAAATAGGTCGAAAGATATAAGCCTGTCGAGATATTCCTGTTAATCGTGGATGTGGGAATATGAAATTTTGGGGCCCAAATTTCATATTTTTGGGCCCGAGTTATAAGGTTAGTCAATAATCCTCAAATCAGAATCAATTGGATACCGCTTCAATCTTCTTCCCATATCTATTCCCGATTCAATCGGTTGTCGATTGAAATTCCCATGAGCTCAAAATCAGAGATGCCTAATGATTTGGTTTTAGCTACTCAATGGTTATTTTCATTAACTTGTAAGACTTTCAATTTAATATGAACTTTTCTATTTAACTTCTATTTATTATTTGTTTTGTGTTCCAATCGACTTGTATTTTTGATACAAGTGTAACAGGGCCTCCAAAAAGATTCGGACGACCCAGATCTGTGTAGAATGTTTGATAAAACCACAGAGTTTGTGTACGATCAGTTTAGAATGTTGACATCATGCGGATTTATTCACAACGTGTATTCGAAGTGCAACAAAAACATATTGATCCAGAGTTCAAGTTGAATTCTATCCGAATAATCTATGTTATTGTCGATGCTGCTATCCATGTTGGTTTTGTGCAGCAACAGTTTAAAAGTGTTTCTGGAATTCAATCCAAAGTTAATTCAGCTGTCCTGTGTATCAAGAGTTATCCGATTTTGTTTCAAGAATTAATGTTTGATATTATGGTTGTACAATAAGAGTGTTTCCAGATTTATCAATTGCTATCCTTAGCCCTCTTATGGATCAGAAAATCTGCACTCTTTGTACCCATAACATTCGGGCAATATTCGCTGCGGATATGATTGTTATAATGAACAAAGGACAAGTAATATGGGTGGCCAAAGTCTAAACAACTCCACATCAGAAGATGCTGCCATACCCTATGAAGTAGTTCGTGTGTTTGGCAATTATATCCACACATCCCCAAACATAAAGAAATAATTTCTTCTTGATGGAGCATGCAACTTGTAATTGAATTGCCTAAATTCAACCTGTTTGGAGATCTAAAGAGAGCTGTCACAGAGTTTAATCACTGAGCCCCTCCAGATCTATGCAGAGCCTCTGTCAAGATGTTCGGAGCTGTGCAAAACTAAATCAGAGATTCGTCCAGAGCTTGATAGTATGCTATCCAGAGTTCGATCTCTAGAGTTTGTTACCTGCAGAGGTGATGTCAAAAAGTGCAGAAATTTTTATGTTGCTGTATCGGGATTGCTCATGAGTCTGTGCAGCAACGGATCAAAACAAAAGTCCAGATCTGATACAGGATATCAATTGGTTCATGTGCAAATTTCAAATTCTGCAACAGAATGACTTGCGATCAGAAGCTGTCCAGAGATGCTCTGCAAAGCTAAAAAACAAAAAATCGCTGGTGTGTTTGATGTGTTGTGTTGTGATCAAGGGCTGTCATGCATGATGATGTTGTTGCTTATGTTCAATTTACAGCAAAATATTCAGTATTTGCTGCTGTTTTGTTCAAATTTGGCAGCAAAAGGTTCAGATTTCGTCCATAGTTGATACCAAAACAAAAAGTTGTTGTTAGATTTGCACAGCTGTAGCATTTTGATCATATCTCTCTCATTATCGATCCAAATTTCATGATTCTAGATGCGTTGGAAACCTAAGACATAGTTTTACAACTTTCATGTTTTGAGTTTTCTCAAAATAAAGTTTCTTACATGTCAAAAACTGTGTTGAACTCATGTAATAGTTGCTGGACTGCAGTTAAGCTACAAAAAGCTATTGTTGAGCTGTTGTGTTCTATCCAGAAGTGTACAAAGGCTGTCCAGATTTTAAGATCAGAGCTTGAACAATTTTTAGTCCAGAATAATGTTCATAACAGTCCAGAGAAGCCAACAGAGCTGTGCAAACTTCTGTACATGTACAGAAGCAGTCAAAAATAGGATGTTGTTGCTGTTTGTGTTCAAACTCGAGCCAAAACAAAAAAATTAATTTGCACAAAAGACTTGATTTCAGAGGTTAAGAGCTCTCCACAGAAATACACAGAGGTTAACCGCAGAATATGCACATCAGAGGCTAAGAGGCTAATGCACAGTGCCTCTGTAAGGCTGTCCAGAAGTATGATGTGCAGAGGCATGTGCACAGAACCTCTGTAAGCTTGTTCAGAGGTAAAAAGTGCAGAGGCATGCAAAGAACCTCTATGCACGTACAAAAGATTAGAGGTGCAGAATATGAGAGGTGCAGAATATGAACATCAGAGGATGTTAGGCAAAACTTCTGTGAGGCTGTCCACAGAGGTATCTACAGAAGCTATGCAGAACCCCTGCATAAGTTGTCCAGAAAATGATCAGAGCCTCCGTGATAAATGCAGAAGTAGTCCAGAAGCTGCCCAAACACGCGCAGAAGTCCAAAGACTGATTATATACATCAGAAGCTAATGCATAGAGCCTCTGTAGGCTGTCCAGAGCTCTGTGCGTGTGCAGAAGTGATTTTCAGAATTGTTCTCAAGAGGCACACAAAGGCTCTTAAGTTATCCACAGAGCCTCTGTGGACCAAAACCTCTAAAGAGCAGCGACCAATAGTGGAGGAACAAAGGTAGACCTAAGCACGCACATCATAGGTCGATGGTCCAGAGGTCGAAATGAGCCATGTGCCCGAAGCCCAAAATTTTCATATTTTCTAGATAACATTGTGCTGTTTCAGAATCATACGCACAACTTTTTACTCGAAGCTCCAATTTACATGAGTCCAATTGCGTTGGATTTCTAAAGCACAGACGTACGACTTTTATGTTATGAGTTTTCTCAAATTCCGTGAGATGATATGCCAGAATCTGTTTGAAAGTCTGCATTAAGGTGTTGGACCGAAAGCATCGCATTTCACTCGTGCTCTTTCCTCTTTCAAGAACGGTGTTTTCTCGACGGTTCTTCATGGTTTCAAGATACATATGTGACACATTGATTGTCGCTCCCTCCTCTGTTATTCAAGTTTAAGGCTCGGTGTTGAACACTTACTTAACGGTATCTTAAGAGTCAAATTTTCTGTTTTGATGACCGTTCTGTGCAACTGAGGGAAAACTTGCACAACTCACTCATTTTTCATCCAAAATGGATGAATCGAAGCTCGTTGGAAATGTAAGAGGCTGGAGTTCAATGTGCATGTTTTATGTTTCTCTCGCTCAGGCTCCTTGATGGTCAAAAACAGCGGTGAAGTTGAGACATGAAAGTTGGACAAAATGGGGTAGTTCGTCTAAGTCTTTGAAGAATATGAGCCTACATTTGAGGGGGAGCTTATGATGCTTTGAAGAATCGAAGAACGACACTGCAAAGTTTCTAAAGAAAGAAAGGGGGAGACTATATGATGATGCTCTCTTTATAAAACATTAGGGGGAGATTGTTAGCTTAAATTAGCCCCCAATTTAATTGAATGTTTTATAAAGAATTGTATTTTGGGATTTTTAATTAGTTGTATGGGCTTGAGCCTTTTTATTGTAAATGGGCCCTATTAATAGGTGCCCATGGCTCATTTGATCATTTAGGTTTTGGAGAGAACACAATTTTACACATACTGACTAATTCTTATGAGAGTCGTCTTCAAGTTTATTGTGGTGTTCTTCCCATTTTCCCCTCCCTTAATGAAATCAACGCATATGAGATGAGTTCTTGATAATTATGTTCTTAATTTTCATCTTATCTCTACATTTCTATGGAGTATCTTCTTTTGTTGTCTGTATTGGGATCTAACAACATTAAACCTGTAATAACAGATCCACAAAGGAAAAACAGTTGTATGTAATAAATGATCAATGATTGTTAGTACCGTTAAATAGGTCGAAAGATATAAGCCTGTCGAGATATTCCTGTTAATCGTGGATGTGGGAAACTCACGACGATCGTCGTCGAGGACGATGATGTCTACTGTCGTACGATGTCATCAAGACCTTATCTTGATACAAGAATGGTCTATAGACTAGAGACGTTTGGTTATCTTCCGTCGGTCGTAACTTGCGGAATTTTACCCAAACAGTTTGCCCCCAAAATTCGTAAATTAGACGGCAAACCATTTTTTTGAATTATACAATCAGGTGGAACACGTGTCAATTTCTTGTAACTGAATCATTTCCTCGAGAACCAAAGCGATTCTGGGGGGAAGCATGCAACCATTTTTATTGCTGTGACGTCATAGTGACGTGGGGCCTGTGGTGTCAGGTATAGGGACGGGTGTCGTCCATCCGTAGAGGAGGGCAAAGAGTTGATACAGGTGTTGCCCATCTAATGGTTCGTCCTTATATCGGATTTCATATAAATATTGACCATACTTGAATCCTTCCTTCTTATGCGATAAAAAAATTCTTAAAGAGTATCTTTGCCAAAACCCTGTATAGCGTAGTAAATCGTTGCCGAAAGTGTTCGAGGTTTTTAGATTTATATAAGGTACGATTTCTTTTTGGTTTTATGCGTTTAAGGACTCAAGCTCGAAAGTCTAGGAAGAATTGGGACACTTTCAGCTTTTATGTAGCGACCATACACGATCCTGACTTTTCAATGTCGCTAGATCCCATTAGCGTTTTTAGTGAAGAAGAGGATATTGAGTCCTTTAGACAGTTGGCTAAGATTCCAGGGGAAATAACCCTTAGTCCACCGGTGTTGCTCCGTCCGGAGCAATGTCCTGAGGGATATTTCGTGATATACGAGTATCCATTCAAGATAAGGTTCACATGGCCCTATTTACCATTGTCAAGATCGTTCCTCACGATCTTTGACTTGTCTCCGGGGCAGATGATGCCCCAATTTTGGAGAATTGTTCATGTGATCGAACGATTGACGGGTAAATGGGAGTCTCCATTTACCGTTTATGATCTCCTCTCGACGTATAAAGTCAAGACGGAGGCGAACCATAGGTACAACCTCTTTTCTAAGTATAGAGGGCTTAGTACCTTGGTTCAAGCGACTGTGGTTAACGACCGCAACTGGAAGACAAGATATGTCTTCGGTCGCTTATCATTGGTCACCGATGATATCCTGTGGCTCACCACGGGATGGAATAGCGAAGGTAAGATGTTGAATCTTTTTCAGTCATTATGTCATTCGAGATTTTTTACTAACGTTTGTTTTTGCTTTCTGGTCAGAGATTGATTTTACAGTAGTTGAACCTTTTGATGATTTAGCTGCCAAGATCGAACGGTTCCTCGAATTCAGCGTCGAGAAATGTTCATTCTTTACAATCCACCCTACCGCCGACTGGGACGAGGGGGACGATGACAATTAATACGTCGGGACATCCGTCGCCTCTTCCATAGAGGAGAGGCAAGAGTGAGAGGAGGAAGAACCCACCGAGGAATCCCCGAAAGTGGAGATGGTAGGTACATCAATTCCTCATGTAGAGTCTAGTCGTAGGACGTCATCTACGGGTGAGTTTAGTCGAATGGACGTTACTCACTAATCATACAATCCTTCAACGTGTCAGTCGTTCGCAGATCGTAAGATTTTTATGGGGTCTAGTCGAGTAAACGTCACCCATGAGTTTTATACAGTCAATGGTCTAGTTGTTTGGATGTCACTACTAGCCATAAGATCTTTTAGGTTTAGTCGTATGAAGTTCCTTTGTAGATCATGCAAGGTCTAGTATTTGCTTAAGACGTCACTTACTTAGTGATTTTTTGTTGTTTGTTTGATGTTTCAGGAGGATCGACCCCCACCAAACCATCGACTGGGCTCTCGAAGAGGGAGGCCCTCGCGCAAATTGCGATCAAAGAGCGAGAGATAAAGAGAAAAGCCCCCCTCCCGACATCTGGGTCGGGGGTTAAGAAGACGAAGGTGGTCCCGAGATAACCGCCTTCGAAGGATAGTGGTCTCGAGGCCACTGTCCTAGAGAAGACGAAGGCGTCTTCAGCGATCGATGCAGAGCCGATTTTGCAGGCCCCTCCGGCGGGGACGACAGGACAATCTTCCTTATCTCAGGAGAAAGGGAAGGGTTCACAGGTCAAGGGGGCACCAACCTCGATCGACATGAGTTTTACCCTCCCAGGTGATTTCATGTCGACGGGCAATCTAGGGAGGAAGAATTTATTTCCTCATCGGGGAAATTCCTTCTGCCGACCTTCTCCGATTGATACAAGGATGTATCGATCGAAGACTTAGCTGCAATCGTTTTATTGTCATTATATCTTTGCGCATGCCTTTGAAGCTGGACTGGTCCTGAATACCCGTATGGACCAGATCCGGGGTATTGTCCCAAGTGCTATATCCAGAGAGCAAGCGGCACTTTCTAGGGATGTGGAAGTGGAGACCAGGGCCAAGGAAGCGGAGGCTAAGAGAGAAGAGTACTCCGTCCATCTTGACGACTCCCTTAATCAAGCTGAGGTCGACGATCATGTAAAGGAAAAGCTTTGGGGGTAGCTGAGGGAGGCCCTTGGTCGAACGTATGTGGCGGAGGCGGAGCTGAAAGCGACTAAGAAGGTCTCGACCGTGAATAAAAAAGAGGTCGAGGCCCTTAGGTCGGAGTTGGCGGCGGCGAAGAGGAAGATCGCCGACCTTGAGGATGATGTGACGTCCATCGAGAATTTCACTCATCTAAAGGTTCGAGCGGCTTTGATATGACATCACCTGAGGGGCCAAGATCCCCTAGTGTCGGCTGAAGATGAGCTCAACTTCTTTTTGAAGTCAGTCGGGGCTGAGAAAGACCTCGACTCAGAAGATGAGCAAGAAGTCGAGTCGGGGGATGACGTTCTAAGGTTGAAGATGTTGCGTCCGACCCCCAGCAGTTGAAGCAACTGACTCCTTATTTTAGGTTTATTTTTCTTTTTTGTACTTTTGATCAGGCGACCGTTGGTGGTCGTGCCATGCACTGTAATACCTTTTTTAGGTATTTAATGAAAATACTTTTTGAACAGATTGTACTGTTGTTACATCTTATACTTCGTCAAAACAGATAACAAAGTAATTGCATAACTAACTTACGACAGGCGTAAGGACAGTAATCGAAGGACAAATGATACTCAATGAAAGTAAAAACAGTCTACGATAAGTATAAACAATCGACCGTAAACAAAGATTAGATAAGAATTCAAGTAATCCACGACAGTCACAAATGGCTTAGAAGTATAAAGTACTTCGAACATAATCCAGTGCTAGTCGAGCTTACGACTGAGCTACCATATTATGAACCTGTGTTTCGACGTAGGTCACAAGTATATCGATTGGAAACCTGTTAATCAAAATAAATTCACAAGGAACTTATGATTTTTCCAGACATTAATAAGGTTTGGACCTTAAGATCCTTTAGATTTATTCGACATGGTCGTGAGATAATCGGAAGAGAAGAAGAAATGGGTTTTAGAAGAAATACCTTTTTAGGTGTACCGCATTCCAACTTCGAGGATTATTTCGACCATCGAGGGTTTGCAGTCGGTAGGCTCCCTTTCCGACAACCTCGGTTATTCGATATGGTCCTTCCCACTTGGTGGATAACTTACCTGAGCCAGACTCTTGTGTGTTTTGAAACACTCGTCGCAAGACATGATCACCTGTTTGAAAGATTTTGGCTTTAACATTCTTATTGAAATGTCGTTCGACCAATTGCTTCTGTGAAGTCATCCTGATCAAGGCTGACTCTCGTAATTCTTCTAGTGCATCGAGGTCGTAACTTAGATCGACTAAGTTGTGGTCCACCGTCGAATGTCGTGAGGTTGGAATTTGGGCCTCGATCGGGAAGACCGCTTCGCAACCATAGACAAGAGAGAATGAAGTTTGTCCTGTAGATGTACGATGTGTCGTACGATTAGCCCAAAGAGTTGTCGGAAGTTCTTCGACCCATTTACCTTTGGCAACCTTGAGTCTTTTCTTGATCGAGTTGACGATTGTCTTTTTGCTTGATTCAGCGAGTCCATTGGACTGAAGATATCGGGGTGTTGAAGTCGTAAGTTTGATGTTACGATCTTCGCATAACTGCTGGGTTTTGTCGCTTATGAATTGTACCCGTTATCACATAAGATTTTAGATGGAATTCCAAGCCTGCAGATGATGTTAGTTTGGATAAAGGAAATGACTTCTTTGTCCCAGACCTGGGAGTGTTAGCTCCAATACTGAAATGTAAAAGTATTGAAAATATTCTAAGTCCTATTTCAGAGGACTTCCAGAGATAGACTTCAGAAGACATGCCTGCCTCTGAAGTACATTTCAGTGATTCAATAGAAAAACATCAAAGATGGCTTCATTAGAGGTTCCTACATCAGAGCTCTGAAGAAATCCTCTCTGAAGAATATGCTGATGATTTCTACAAGTATTGACAGAAGAACAGATGACACATCACATAGTGATAAGATTTACATTTTAGAGTAGGTTACTGTTCAAGCATGTATTGAGGTTACCTTTTAGGTAAAACACTGTTCAAGCATGCTTCTTATGTCAGGATAGTACAATCTTCACTTTATGGTCCTATAAATAGGACCATCACCCCATTGTTAGAAGTGTGCTTTTCTTTTATAACTTGTACTTAAATTATCTTTAATATACTGAAAAGTATTCTAAGAAGATCTTGTAAGATTTATCCACCTTTTTGGTGTTCTTGTTAATCTACCTGATTTATCCGGTGAATATTAAGCTTGTTCTTATATTTATCTTATTGGATATCTTCTTATTAAATGTGAGTTGAATCTACTTTGATATTTAATTGTATTTCTTCCGCTGTCTTAATTATCATCTGTTTATATCATTGTTATAAGATTAAATCTGCGATCCAACAATTGGTATCAGAGAGCTTGATTTGTTTTAAAGAAACAAGATCATATATGCATACTCAGATAGATTTATATCATATTGATTCAAGATTCATAATCTATGCATGTTCATATAAACTTTGGTTTATTTAAAAAGAACTTCATATGTTCCAGGTTTGAAATTCACTCACAGTATTACTTGTTGGTAAAATATATTCTTAAAAGCATCAATTCTTCAAATCTCCATCTTTTCTTTACAAAAATGGCAAATTCCAGCATCAATGCCATTTATACAGCTGGTTCATTAACAAAACCTCCTACACTTCTAAGGGATGAATATCCCCAATGGAAAATAAGGATAGTAAATTTTTTGGAAGGTATGGACATGGATCTTTTAAGATCGGTGAATGATGGACCTCATCAACCAATGGTTGGTACCAAGAGTTCCAGCAACAACATATATTGCTAAAATACTTGCATACTATGAAAAGAAAACTTCAAACTTCACTGAAGAAGAAACCAAAACTGTTAAATTTTTGAGTATGGCCATTCCCAATGATATCTTCCAAGATCTTGATTCTTGTGTAACTGGTAAAGAGATTTGGGATCAGTTGTTAAACCAATTTAAGGTGGCATACAAACTAAAAAAAAAAACAGGAGAACTAAATACTTTAATGAGTACCATGACTTTCATGCACTACCTGAAGAAATCCTGTACCAAACTTATTCTAGACTCAACATTCTCATAAATAAATGCAAAAAGTTTGGAGTTATGAGGACAAAAGAGGAATATAATGTTCTTTTCCTTAAAAGCTTAAATGAAGAATGGTCACAACTGTCCATGTCTATTCAAGCCAATCAAAATCTTGACTCTTGGTCATTAACTGATATTTATGGCACCCTAGTTGCCAAGGAAAACGAAGTTGTTAAACAAAAGATAAAAACCTCTGTAGGGGGACCACTTGCCCTCATTTCAAAACAAAAATGTGTTTCAAAAGAAGGTCATGTTGAAGATTCAAAGAACTCAAAAGAAAAGTCATTAAAAAGATAGTCAAAAAGAAAATCCAAAAAGGCCATGCTAGCTTAAGAAGATGATCATTCAGACTCAGATGAAGACATTAATGCTTTTGCAAAATCTCTTGCTTTGATTACCCATCAACTCAACAAGAAATTTGGTAAGATAGTTTTTGAAGGAAGAAGAGATGATGAAGAAAGGAGAGGAAATCCGGAAAGAAGATTTCAGAAAGTTGAATATCAACAAGAACCCAAATCTACTCTGCATAGTGATCAAAAAGGTGTTCATTTCAACAATCATGAAACTGTTCAACAATCAAGAACTCAGCCATTTCAACCAAACTATGGTCAACCTCATAGGTACTTCCAACCCCAACCTCAAGCTCAGAAGACTGAAACAGTTGCCGCTTTTCCACCAAATGAAAATGATGGGAGATGATTTAGATGTGGAAAACCAGGCCATTTTTCTGCAAACTGCAGAGGTAGACTGATCAAGGATCAGGACTACTAGAAAAACAAGTACAAGTACAATGTCAGAAAAAGAGTACTTGTTGCAGAAATGGAAGACTAGATGTCAGACTCAACAAGTGATGGATAGGAAGAGTCTACCAACCTCTGTGGTATGGCTTTTGCAGATGGTGATCAGACTGATGGATCATCAGAGGACTGCTCTGAAAAGGTAAATTCTCCAATCACCTCAAAAAGTGAACTTCAAATGGATGTTCTTAAATTAACAGATGAGTTTCAGAGTTTAAAGCAAAAACTCATTGAAGAAAAAGAAAAGAGAAAGCAAATGACAAAAGACCTAAACTTTTATAACAGAGAAAAAGATCTTCATGAATCAGAAAATAAAGAAATTTTTAATGAAAAATCTGAGCTTGAAAAATCTGAGAGACTAAAAGAAAATTCTTATTCTGCAAAATTCAAAGAACTTGAAAAGGTTTTAAAGGCAAAAGAAGAGAAAATAAAAAAATATGAGTATGAAAGGCTCGATTAAGTTGCTCTAACCAACTTCTTTCAAAAGGAAAGAGAAGTCTTACATCAATCTCTGGTAAGAAAGGAACTTCAGATCACAAGATGCACAAGATGTGCACATTAAAATTAATTCTCAGATGGATACTTAAGGGTTGGGATTCAATGAATTAGATCTATTCACTAGATTGAAGAAAACTTCACTTTCTTCCACTTTCTGTATAGGAAAGGTCCAGAGGTCTGACTTTCCATCTCTGGCAAATTCTAATATTTTCAAAAGGATAAGAACCTCAGTGGGATCAAGAATCAGAGCTCAAAATTTCAAAAATACCTCATACTCTCAAGTAAAAACAATTTCAAAACCTATCTTAAAGATAGAAAAAGAATCTCCAGAGGTTCATTTTTTAAAATCTCATGGCAATGATCCCAAAGAGATCTTCAGATTTGATTCATTCATTACTAAAGAACCAGAGATCTCTGAAGCAAGTACCTCTGAAGTAAAACCTCAGAGCTTACTTGATCCTAAAGCACCTCTGTATTCTCCCAAGACAGATGAATGCATCAGAACTACTTTTTAAGATGACATTAGAAGAGATTATAAGGAATCAAGCAAGAAAACGATAATCAAAGTCTCCAGACCTAAAAACATTGTGAAAACTTCAGAGATAGCTATCTCTGACAAGGTTAAAAGATACTTTCTTGATTCTGAGACTGACACTGATCCAGAGGTAGATGAACAAATATTCTACACACCAGAGAAGATAATTCATAAAACCAAACAAACTGTTGGTTCTGGAATTTTGAACATCCCTGTTCCCATTTCAAAAGAAAAATCCAGAATTCCAATATGTTCTGATTTTGAAGACATGTGTCTACAAGCAAAAACCTCTCTGGAGTTAGAAAAAGAGTTAAAGGAAAAGGCTAAGATTAAAACTAACACTTCTCAATTCTACACCTACAAACCTATCAAATTCACTCCTGAACAAAAAGGCAAACGACAAGAAATTAACCATTCTGATCCTGTTTGTGTAGTGAGCAAGAAAGAGAAGAAGATGTTTTGGGCCAAGAAAAAGAAAGTTGAAAAGAAGACCAATTCTCAAGCTAAAAAGAAAGAACTAGTTAGAAATACTTGTAATATTCCTAGTACTAGTTTTAAGATGGTTCAAAAGAAACATGTACCAAATGTTTTAAATGAAATGAAAAACTTTGCTTCTACTTCATCTTGCTCTGTTAATTGCAATTGCATTCAACTCATGATTAAGCTGAAAAATCATTTCAGAGGTTCTCATTGCTTTCTGAATCAGTCTCTGAACAAGACTTCAGAGACAAAATCTCAAAAGCAAAAGACAAAATCATTCTGGCAAAGCATTAAAATATGGCATGCCAAATGTTGATAAAAATCCTCCAAAGCCTAACAAGAAAGGACCCATAATGACATGGGTACCTAAAACACTCTAATCTGTCTTGTAGAAATAGTAGATGCCTATATGGTACTTAGATTCTGGAAGCTCAAGGCATATGACGGGAGATAAGAAGTTACTATCCTCTTTCAAAGAAAAATCTAGAGGAGCAGTAACTTTTGGGGCCAATATGCAAGGTCAGATTAAAGGTTATGGTGAGTTAACAAAGAAGTAATGTATTCGTCTCCAAAGTTGCTTATGTTGATGGACTCAAGCACAACTTAATAAGCATAAGTCAACTTTTTGAGCATGGTTTTAATGGGAAATTTCAAGAACAACACTTTTCACTTATTCACTCAAAAACAGGTCAACAAATGTTAAGAGCAGACAAAAAAGATAATTTGTATAAAATCAATTTTACCAAACATATGGACATTGGTTCAGAGAAACTCTGTCTAGTTTCTATGAACAGTGAAGATGTCTGGCTCTGGCATAAGAAGTTCCCTCATTTGAAGTTTTCATCACTTGATAAGTTAGTCAAACTTAATCTGGTTAAGGGATTACCATCTATAAAGTTTAACAAATATCATCTTTGTTCTGCATGTGAGATGGAAAAATGAAAAGTTCTTCCCACAAAACGAAGAGTGATAATAATTGTCCTAGACCTGTGCATATGTTTCACGTGGACCTTTGTGGTCCTATCGCTGTGCAGAGTCTGTCAAGTAAAAAGTATATTCTTGTTTTAATTGATGAATACTCTAGATATACTTGGATAGAAGTCATTAGAGCCAAGTCTGATGTACCTGAAATTTTGATAATGTTGTTAAGAAGATTGCAGGTTCTGTTCAATAGAAAAATTCAGAATGTTAGAGCATAAATCTGTTGGATACAAGATCATGAAGACTGAAGGTCAAAATACAAGAAGTCAAAGTTGAGAAAGTCAACTCTCATTAAAAAGTCAAAGTCTTTGTAATAAAATGTCAAAGTCAAAGTTCTTGTATTTGTTTTGTTTCCTTGTAATTCTTGTAGGTATAAATACCTTGTATTTGTTGTTTAATAGATAGATGAGTTAGGAATTGAGTTTGAATACGCAGAGAGAATTTGTAGAGAGAGAAAGAGGAGTTCTAGAAAGAGAAAGTTGTAAACGTTGAATTGAATTGAAATTAAACAAGGATTTCAGATCATCTTGTTTGTGTTTGATTTGTTTGCAATTAGAACTAGAATTGGACACACAATTGGTATCAGAGCAGATCCAATTCTGGAATCAAATCAGGAAAATGAGTTCGGCACTGTTCATCGAGTTTGGAGATCGATTTTGATTTTTTTGCTTGTTTTTCGAGTTGTAATTGATCATGTCATGATCATATAGTGTTTTTGATTGAGTATGTTGTTAGCCCCAAATCTGAACCAATGAAAGTATTGAAAATAATTGTCTACATCTAAAGACTTTCAAGGGACATCAGCGGAGAAAGCAAGTCTGTCTCTGATGTCAGTTCAGAGTCACTCTGAAGAAAGCAAGTCTGTCTCTGAAATCAGTTCAGAGATGGTCTCGGAGAAAGCAAGTCTGTCTCTGAAGTAAGTTCAGAGACGGTCTCGGAGAAAGCAAGTCTGTCTCTGAAGTCAGTTCAGAGACAGTCTCACGGAAAGACATCAGAGAGCTCCTCATCAGAGATCCTATATCAGAGCTCTGAAGATGTTCACTCTGAATTTCTTGAGAAAGAAGAACAGATGACACGTCACCTAGTGATAAGATTTACTTTCTAGAGTAGGTCACTGTTCAAGCATGTCTTGATCTTACCTTTTAGGTAAGACACTGTTCAAGCATGCTTCTATTTGTCAGATAAGTACACTATTTACTTTATGGTCCTATAAATAGGACCATCACCTTATTGTTCAAAGTGTGCTTAAGAAGTCTTATAACTGATAATATAAGTTGAATATTTTATTCAAAGAATATCTTGTTTATCTATTATCTGCTTTATGAACTGTGATATTTGAATCTCCTTTGATATTAAACTATATTGCTTCTGCTGTTATTACTCTTATTGTTTATATCATTGTTGTGAGATTAAATCTGGGATCCAACAATTGGTATCAGAGCCTCCTTTGTTTTCTAAACAAAGAAAGATCGCATCTGCATACTCGGATAGATTTACATCTCATTGATTCTAACTTTCAATATCTGTGCATGTTCATATAAACCTGGTTTATTAAAGAACACCATATGATCAAGATTTGATAGTAAATCACTGTTCAATACAAAAAGCATTTGTTCTTCAAATCTTCATCATTTTCTTCAAAAATGGCAAACTCAAGCATAAGTGCCATTTATACAGCTAGGTCATTAACAAAACCTCCTACACTTTTAAGGGATGAATATAGCCAATGGAAGATAAGGATGGTAAATTTCTTAGAAGGTATGGACAAGGATCTTTTTAGATCAGTGAATGTTGGACCTCACATTCCAATGGTGTTGGTACCAAGAGTTCCTGCAACAGCAGATAGTGCTGAAATACCGGCATATTATGAAAAGAAAACCACAAACTTCACTGATGAAGAAACTAATATGATGGATAATGACTCAAAAGCTGTTAGATTACTTATAATGGCCATTCCCAATGATATCTTTCAAGAACTTGATTCTTGTAAAACTGCAAAAGAGATATGGGATCAGTTGTTAAATCAACTTGAAGGAGGCCTACAAACCCAGAAAAATAGAAGAAATCTATGCATCAATGAATATCATGATTTTCATGCTCTACCAGAAGAAATATTACACCAAACTTACTCAAGATTCAACATTCTTATCAACAAATGCAGAAAGTTTGGAGTGATAAGAACAAAAGAGGAAAACAACGTTCTTTTCTTGAAAAGCTTAAATGAAGAATGGTCACAATTGTCCATGTCCATACAAGCCAATCAAGATCTTGAGTCATGGTCATTAACTGACATTTATGGTACTCTTGTTGCACTTGAAAAGGAAGTTATGAAGAAAAAATCAAAAACCTCTTTAGGTGGACCCTTTGCACTTGTTTCAAAACAAATTTCGAAAGAAAACAACTGTGAAGAGTCACAAAAAGGTTTGGAAACAAAAAGAAGATCCAAAAAGGTCCTAATGGCAGAAGAAAATCATTCAGATTCAGACTCAGAAGATGATATCAATGCCTTCGCCAAATCTCTTGCATTAATCACTCATCAATTTAACAAGAAATTTGGCAAGAAAGTATTTGAAGGAAGGAGAGAGAATGAAGAAAGAAGAAATCCTGAAAGAAGATTTCAACAAGATGGTGTCAGATTTCAACAAGAATCCAGATTCACTCCATATAGTGATCAAAAGGGTACAAACTTCAACAATAATGATGCAACACAACAATCAAGACCTCAACAACCATTTCAACCAAGGTATCCACAGCCACAGAGATACTTCAAACCTCAAGAACAGAAGCCAGAGACAAGTACTGCCACTCTTCCAACAAATCAAAATGATGGAAGATGCTTCAGATGTGGAAAACTAGGCCATTTCTCTGCAAACTGCAGAGGAAAACTTGTCAAAGATCAAGATTACTACAAGAAAAAATACAAGTACAACGTAAAAGAAAGAGTTCTTGTAGCAGAAATGGAAGACTGGCTATCATACTCAACATGCGACGACGAGGAAGAACCTACCAATCTCTGTGGTATGGATTTTTCAGATGGAAATCAAACTGATGGAGCATCAGAAGACAACTCTGAAAAGGTAAACTCTCTTTACACCTCTGACAGTGATCCTGAAATAGATGCTTTTAAACTAATTAATGAACTTCAGGATCTAGAGCAAAAGTTTCTTGAAGAGAAAAAGAAAAGAGAGCAAGTGACAAAAGAACTCATTTTTTTCAAAAGAGAAAAGAATCTTCTAGAATCAGAAAAGAAAGAATTTTTTCTTGAAAAAACCAAACTTGAAGAAACTCACAAGCAAAAAGAAAAATCATTTTTAGAAGAAATAAGAAAAATTGAGAATGTTTTAATAGGAAAAAAAGAAGTAAAGAAATATGAGTATGAAAGGCTCAATTCTATTGCCTTAACCAAATTTTTTCAAAAGGAAAGAGAAATCCTACATCAGTCTCTAGATAGAAAAAATCTTCGAATCAAAAGCTATGTTAATGCACAAGGTGTTTTCGACAAAATAAAAACTCAAATGGACTCTCAAGGGCTGGGATTCAATGAGTTGAATTCATTCACTGGATTGGAGAAAATTTCACTTTCTTCCACTTTCCGTATGGGAAAGGTCCAAAGCTTTGAAGATACATCTCTGAATAATTTCAAAAGAATGAAAACATCAGAGGGATAAAAAACAAGAGCTTTGAATTTCAAAAATACTACATACTCTGAAGTAAAAAACTTTCAAAAGTCTGTGTTACAGATAAAAGGAGAAACTTCAGAGGTACTCTTCACAAAACCTCAAAGCAATGATCCCAAAGAACTTTTCAGATTTAATGCTTTCATCTCAAATGAATCAGAGACATCTGAACCAAGTACCTCTGATACAAGTACTTCTGAAAATGAATCTCAGAGTTCACTTAATCCGAATGCCCCTCTGTATTCACCAAAGTCAGATGAAAACATCATAACTACATTTGAAGATGATGTTAAAAAGATATGGAAAGAAAATGTCATGGAGGACTTAAAAAGAAAAGAAAGCATGAAACGGATCATTAAAGTCTCTAGAACAAAAGAAGTTAAAAAACCAATAGAGGTAGCTATCTCTATTAAAACTAAAAGAGACTTTCTTGACTCTGATTCAGAATCTGATCAAGAGATTGATGAACAAATTTTTTGTAAACCAGGGAATGTAATTCACAAAAAGATAGAAACTGTTGGCTCTGGTATTTTGAATGTTCCAATTTCAATTTTGAAAACCAAAACCAGAATACCAATAAGTCCTGATTTTGCAAATATGTGTTTACAAGCAAAAACGTCTCTGGAACTTGAAAAAGAGTTACAAGAAAAGGCAAAGAATAAAACAAACACTTCTGAATCTTACACCTATAAAACAATAAATTTCTCTCCTGAATAAAAAGGCAAATGGACAAAAATTAACCATATTGATCCTGTTTGTGCAGTAAGCAGCAAAGAAAAGAAGATGTTTTTGATCAAGAAAAAGCAACTTGAAAAGAATACTGTCTTTCAAGCAAAAAGAAAAGAAGTAGTTAGGGATACATGTAATATTCCTAGTGCTAGTTTCAAAAGAAGTCAAAATGTAACAAATGCTTTTTAATAAAAAGAAAAACTTTGCTCTTACTTCTTCTTGTTCTATTTATTGCAACTGCATTCATCTCTTGATAAAACTGAAAAATCATTTCAGAGGATCACATTGTCTTCTGAATCAATCTCTGAAAAATATCTCAGGGACAAAATTTCAAAAGAAGACAAGTAACGGCAAGACATCAAAAGATGAGATGCCAAAAAGTCATACAAATCCACCAAAGTCTAACATAAAAGGACCCATAATGAGATAGGTACCTAAGAAACAATAATCTGTCTTGCAGAGTCAGTCAATGCCAATCTGGTACTTTGATTCTGGATGTTCAAGGCATATAACTGGAGATAAGGAACTACTATCCTCATTCAAAGCAAAATATGGAGGAGCAGTTACTTTTGGAGACAATGTGCAAGGACAGATTAAAGGATATGGTGAGTTATCAAGAGGAAATGTTTTAGTATCGAAGGTTGCTTATGTGGATGGATTAAAACACAATCTGATCAGCATAAGTCAACTTTGTGATCATGGTTTTGATGTGAAATTTCAAAGAAAATATTGTTCACTTCTTCACTCAGAATCAGGTCAAGAATTACTCAGAGCAGACAGAAAAGGTAACCTCTACAGGATGAATTTTACCAAAATCAAAGACACTGATTCAGAGAAACTTTGTCTTGTATCTCTGAATAGTGAGGAAGTCTGGCTCTGGCATAAAAATTTTTCACATCTAAACTTTTCCTCACTTGATAAATTAGTTAAACTTAATTTGGTTAAGGGATTACCATTTCTGAAGTTTAACAAAGATCATCTTTGTTCTGCTTGTGAAATGGGAAAAATGAAAAGATCTTCCCATAAAACCAAAAGTGAAAACAACTATCCTAGACCTCTGCACATGCTTCATGTGGACCTCTGTGGTCCTATATCTGTACATAGTCTAGCAGGTAAGAAATACATTCTGTTTCTGATTGATGAATTTTCCAGATTCACATGGATAGAATTCATCAGAGCCAAATCCGATGTACCTGAAATATTGATAAAATTGTTGAAAAGATTACAGGTTCTATTTAGCAGCAAAGTTCAGAAACTAAGAAGTGATAATGGAACAAAGTTCAAAAATGCCAAAATCAATTCATATCTATCAGAAGAAGGCATTACTCCTAACTTTTCTGCAGCAAGAACCCCTCAGCAAAATGGAGTAGTTGAAAGGAAGAACAAAACACTTGTTGAAGTTGCAAGAACAATGCTTGCTGGATCTAATCTTTCAACAAATTTTTGGGCAAAAGCAGTGGCAACAGCCTGCTTTACTCAGAATAGAGCTACAATTGTCAAAAGATTTCAGAAAACAACCTATTAACTCATTAACAATAGGAAACCTAATGCTAAATATTTTCATGTTTTTGGATGCAGATGTTACATTCTGAACGATAGAGAATCTCTTGGAAAGTTTGACAAGAAAGCTGATGAGGGCAAATTCATTGGATATTCATTAGCCTCAAAAGCTTTCAGAGTGTTCAATCTTAGAACAAGGACCATCCAAGAGAGCATCAATATCACTTTTGATGACAATAAAAGCTCTGAACAACAAGAAAGCCTCTCAACACCTATCTCTGAGTCATCAAGAGAATTTGAATTAAACAGAATATTTGAAGATTTCTTTGATGAAGATAACCCATAAGTTATCTTCAGAGATAGACCAAGAGAGAATTCAGAAGGACCCTAAGAAACAGGTACAACCTTTTCTAGACCCTCTGAATTAACACCTTCTGCTTCAACAAATGCAGATCAACAAAGTGAATCAGAAGAAGCTGAAGATCAAGAAGAGGATGATCAAGGAGTGTCTGAAGTAACTCCGGAAACAAATAGTGAAGAAATTCAAGAATCTGCTTCACCATCTCGGGAACCAACTTCAGAGCCTCTGAACAGCACAACAGAGATGTCACCAACTGTCATCTCTGAAGCTCAAACTCCACCCCAAATTTTTGCTCCAATCTCAAGATGGACAAAAGATCATCCAATTGATCAAATAATTGGATCCTCATCAGAAGGAGTTAAAACTAGATCTGCCACAATCAATGAATGCTTCTACGTAAACTTTTTGAGCATTATTGAACCAAAGAAGGCAAAAGAAGCTCTTGAAGATCCTCATTGGATTTTTTCAATGCAGGATGAACTTCAAGAGTTTGTAAGAAACAAAGTCTGGACCGTAGTTCCCCTTCCCAAAATAAAATTTTCAATTGGAACAAAATGGGTTTTCAGAAACAAAAAGGATGAGGATGGAATAATACTCAGAAACAAAGCCAGGTTGGTTGCTAAAGGATATTGCCAAGAAGAAGGTATTGATTATGATGAAACCTTTGCACCTGTAGCTAGGCTAGAAGCAATCAGAATCTTCTTAGCCTATGCTGCACACAAAGGATTCAAAGTTTATCAAATGGATGTTAGATCTGCCTTTCTACATGGTAAATTAAATAAAGAAGTTTATGTCCAGCAACCACCTGGATTTGAAAGTACAGAGTTTCCTAATCATGTTTATTATTTGGATAAGGCTTTGTATGGAATTAAACAATCTCCAAGAGCTTGGTATGCAACTCTGTCCACTTTTCTAATTAATAATGGATTTGACAAAGGCACAATTGATACAACATTATTCATCAAAAGGTACAAAAATGATATGCTATTAGTACAAATTTATGTTGATGACATTATATTTGGCTCTACAAATCAAAAGTATTGTGACAAGTTTTCAGAGTTGATGAAGAGTAAATTTGAGATGAGCCCCATGGGAGAATTAACTTTTTTTCTGGGCTTACAAGTAAAACAAACTTCAGAAGGTACTTTCATAAGTCAAACTAAATATGTTTCTGAAATTTTGAAAAAATACAAACTCAATGATTCAACTTCTATGAAAACGCCTCTAGCCACCAGAGTCAATCTTGACTCTGATCTTTCAGGACAATCTGTGGATATAAAAACCTACAGAGGCATGATAGGTTCACTATTATACTTGACTGCAAGTAGGCCTGACATAATGTTTGCAACATGTCTTTGTGCTAGATATCAATCAAATCCAAGAGAATCTCATTTATCTGCTGTCAAAAGAATATTCAGATACCTGAGAGGGTCACCCTCATTAGGCCTCTGGTATCCAAAACTTTCTAGTTTTGATCTAACAGCTTACACTGATGCAGATCATGCAGGATGTAAGCTTGACAGAAAAAGTACCTCTGGGTGCTGTCAGTTATTGGGCAATAAGCTGGTAAGTTGGTCATCCAAGAAACAAAACTGTGTTTCAACTTCAACTGCAGAGGCAGAATTTGTTGCTACTGCTAGTTGTTGCTCTCAAGTAATATGGATGAAAACTCAGCTCAGAGATTATGGCCAACAATATGAAAGAATACCCATTCTCTGTGATTCAAAAATTGCCATAACCATCTCTGCCAATCCAATACAACATTCAAAGACAAAGCACATTGATGTAAGGTATCATTTCTTAAAAGATCATGTTGAAAGGGGAACAATAGAAATGTATTTTGTACCAACTGATCTCCAACTTGCAGATATTTTCACAAATGCTTTAGATGAACGAAGGTTGAATTTTTTAATTAGCAAGTTAGGAATGTTGAATATGTCTACCTAGAAAGGAAGAAACTCAGAGTCTTTGATCAAATTATCAGAGCCTCTGAACCAAGTAGCGTATGTCAATATCAGTCTCTGAATGTTCTCCAAACACATGACGAGGGAAGAAAATTAAAAAGTTCTTTTGTCAAGGGGGAGAAAAATAACTTTTCAAATGTCATCTCAGAGTCTCTGAATTTTAACTCAGAATCTCTGAAATTCATCTCAGAGTCTCTGAAATTGAGGATTTTTTTTACAAATCATCTGTCAAGGGGGAGTCAACAACTTTCAGACCAGTAATTCCTCAAACAAGAACTTCTTAATTAATTAGCAATTTCTGATATCATTTGAAATTAAAATTTCAGGTTATTTGAACCTTTTTATTACAAGTGATATCTTAAATTACTACTCAAGGCGAAAGGTTTGTCTAGTCAGCAAAAAGAAGTTATTCAATTTAATATTGAAAAATGGCGCCCCATTCCTATTTTCTTGGAACCTACATCCGTAGGTACAACAATTTTCAAGACCACGTGTCACAAGAGGGATGAGTGAAAGGCCAAACGGCTTTATCAAAAGGGTCAAATCACTGTCGTTTCACCTTATGCACTCAAGTGTATCTTTTTCTAAATTTGGATACAAAACCAATTTTACATCCGGATATTCATTTTTACAAATTACTCTCTCTCTCTCTCTCTCTCTCTCTCTCTCTCTCTCCCTCTACAAATAGAATTTGAACTTCATCTTCTTCACTTCAACTCAAAAATGGCTTCTTCAAATGAATGGTGCAAGCTTTTTCCCAAATCGGGCGAATCTTCAAGAGTGTATCGTTTTCCAATCAAAGACAACAATCACATGATTCAGCTTGATTCTCCCAAGTTTGAGGAACAATACGGAGTAATCTGCGAGTTCTTCTCCAACTGTGAACTGACTCAAACCCTAAGTGCTTTTACCAATGAATGTCCACTCTCGTTTGTTCAAGAATGGTATTCTTCCAGTCACTACAGCGATGCACATAACAGAATAATCGGCGAGTTCGACATATCTTAAGTCGTAAAATGTCGGATACTCATCACTCCTTCTATTCTACGAGAAGTTCTTCCACCCCTAACAACTGAGGAACTTCAAATCACGCGTTTTGAAAAACGTCCAACTTCTGAAACCCTCCTCCAGTTCATTCGAATGCTAGGTTACAACACTGAAATCACCAGATTGAGCAACTTCCGACGACAACATCTACCACCAATCTGGAACTTCATGTTCTCTGTACTAAACTGCACTCTCACCTGCAAACTGGGAAGCATGGATCAAGCAACACCCGAAATTCTGTCAATCATGTATGCCCTATTATTAAATCGCAACTTGGACATGGTCGGCATAATTTTTGATATGATTCTGACATCAATAGAGAAGAAGAACTAATGTTTGTCAAAGGACCCTGAACAAACGACCTAATCATCCAAAGTTCCTTCAATAACATTCCCTAGATTTCTGTCTCTAATCATCCATGCGGCGATCGAGAAGCTTCATATTTTGATCGCCACTAAACAACCCAAAACTCCTTTCTACATAATGAACAACTTCAAACCGACGATTCTATCTGAAGGCTATTCAGAAGCAAGGAGGATCCCTCACCACATGCTGAATCAGGTAAATTCTCAATCTTTAGCCTTAGCTTCTTATCTCAGTGTTGCCGAAGGACTAGAACCAGTTCTGGGAACCCCAACACACTTAGGTCCTGAACCTGGAATGGAGAGTAAGAGCAACTCTACTTCAGAGGGATCTGAGGACCCTGAAGTTCAGAGCTCTCACAAGAGTGAACCAGAGGGTACACTTGCTAGAGAAACCGAAGTTGAGAGAGATGACAAAGCACTTGAAGGGGCTGTCAAACCTCATCTGCTAGTGAAGAGGATAACTCTACTAGCTCTGACGAAAGTGAGGATGAATCTTCAGAGAAGCTCTAAAGATTCTCAGAGAGAAGAGAGCAAGTCTTTTACGGACTTAGAGGAACCTGAGATTTCTTCCCCTTCCACACAAAAAGATGCCCCAAGGCACATATATTTTAGGACAACAACCCCATCTCCCAGTGCAACCACACAATCTAACCAACCTGATCAAGAGGTAATGGTTATTGAATCAGAGGTGCACACCTCGAACCCAAACCAGCCAGCCACTTCAGAGGTACCTTTTTCCACCTCTGAAGTTCACATAACTGAGGAAACTCAATTTCTAGTTAAGTCCTCTTCACAGGACTTAGTTAATACATCCAGTACTCAGTTACCTCAGAGTACATTAGCAATTCCTACACATGATGATGCCTCTGTGACTCATCTCTCATCCTTCAGGATATCCAGAAGTAGCTGTCAAACTCAGGGATAATGTCTTGACCTACAAGAACAAGGATTGACTTGCCTGGATCGCAAGCTCAACCCCGACATTCACCTCCAGTCCTCTGAGGAGGAGGACTTGGTTGAGAACAGAACACTCAAAGATGATTCTCCGGAACATCAAGGATTGAGTGGAAGTCCTTCCAGATATAACATCAAAACAGCTCTGAACGAAGGCTCCTCTGAACTCGAGGAAAAATTGGCTACATGTGTTGTAACCAATGTACCCCTCTCTGAACTTCCCACAAAATATGAGTTCCAGAGATTCTGTGAGGAAGTCAGAGGCTCCATGAAAGAGCATAACTTTCAGCGAATTGACGGTTCAGAGACCTCTGCTCTTCGCTCTGAAAACCCCAACCTCAGAGCAGAGGTTTCCACTCTGAAGACCCAACTTTTGGAATCCTCAAACAGAATCCAAGAGTTGGAACAAGAACTGTTCAAACAGAAGGCTGAATCATCCCTGGAAGTAGCCACTCTTAAAACTCAGAATGCTGCTCTTAAAAATCAAGCAACTACAACCATTGATGTTCAGAAGGCTCTGCAAGAACTATGGGACGAGGTAGTAGCCACCAGATCATCTTCACTCTAAACAGAACAAATGGCCTCTATCTCTGACCTCATCAAAACAACAATTCAAGCCTCTGTACCAGAAGTCAGTGCACCATCAGCAAAACCACAACCACCACCCCGGACTACTGAAGACCTAATCACCAAAAGTGATCTGGCCTCATTCAAATCCGCAATCATGAGCCGAATGCTAACATGTTCTTCCAAGATCTCTACTATTGCTCAGAAGCAGGTGAAAGCTACTCTGGAACTTCATCACTATAAATCAGAGGACCAGGTTGCTGAAATCAGAATCGCGGCTTCAGAAGCAATTGAATCCATTCAGAAGGCTCTTCTTGACCCCAAAGGAAAAGGAATCGCTGAACCAGACTCTCCCAAATACAAACGCAAGTTTTCTGGTGGGATTTGTAGCGAAGCAGCGAAGAAAGCCAGATTTAATGATTCTGAGGACTCAGATGATGATGAGGCCTCTGAATCACACGATAGGGAGATTAGAGATACAACCAAACACACCTATAAAGCTGCTCCCTCTACACCAATTCAAGAGAAGGAACCAGAGAGGAACACCACCTCTTCTGATGACAACCAAACTTTGCAAACATTCACAACACCGGTAATACTTTTCGCATCATCAACACCAGGTGTTCAATCACTCCAGTTACCGATGCAACTCCAGAGAAAATTGGAGCTCTGGAAGAGGAAGAAAACGAACAACTTATAGACTTCTCTACGTCCTCTGAAGATGCATTCTCATCACCCGAAAGACAACCAATGGTGATGAGAGATGCCTTTGACTCAGAGTCTGAGAAAGAACAGAACTCAGATTCTGACAGAGCGGAAGAAGCTGCTGGAGAACAGATCGAAGTAATTGATGTCGAAGAGTATGTTTTCAAACACGCTCAACCTTATCATACCTCAACAGCTTCAGAATTAAGAAAATCACCAGAGATAGATGGATATATATCTGAACAGCCTTCAGAGATAACTCAGTCACAGCTCAAGGACAAAGAAACCATGGTTGTTGATGAATAGGCTCCTCAAGAGAATCTTGTTCAGAAGACAAGCATCGGTTTACCAGCCAAGGTATTCACTCATCCTCCCACATTCTTAGAATCCACTCCCGAAGCATCGATAGAAGATCACTTTCGGCATATCTACTGCGAGTTCAATATGGGAGACATTCAAGTAATCCCTCTGAATCCAAGAATCAGAGAGGATATGCCAGACTACGAACGAAGATTCATACAGGCAAAGACATCACCAAGAAAGGCGGTTCTCAACGATGCTCCCATAATAAAAGTTGAGAAAATCACTGAAAAAACATTCGCCTTCAACAAAATCATATATAGGCATTATGTGGTGACTCGATCTGATCAGAAGATTTACGAGTTCAATGATAATGATCTCGTAAATCTAAATCCATATGATATCACTCATCTATATACCTATTGCTCTGCGAGATACGATTTAGGAAGAAGGGAGATAAGAATGAGCATGGTTGAAGTAAGACGGTCAATGGATGCTTATATCAAACACAAAGCGAAACGTGACTTTCAGATTGCTCTGAACTTGGGTGAAGAAAAGCTCGGAGTGACTGAACCAGTGGAAACCATCGAAAACCTGGACAAACAGAAGACTGGATCAATCATTGAAGAACCTCTGGGTTTCACCTACAGAGTGAACCAAAAAAAGAAAATATTTCTAGCTTCGCAAGTAGAAAAGTATTCTGATGAAACCTTGAAAGGCATACAAAAGTTGATATAAGTAAAGAAAGAACATCACAGAGCAGACCTACTGGCAAAACTAGACTGGAAATTGGCTCAATGATTAACTTCAGAGAGCTCATCATGAAGTTTCATAGGATGTGTTCTAGTGATAGGTTCTGATTATTTTTTTGAATATTATTCTCTTTTGTAATTTCAAATTATTATGAGAAGTAATATTTACGGAGGATAATTTTCTCCTCTTCGCTTTCTAGTTTAAACATTCTCAGTCCTTTATTTATTTTCAGTACTTAGGGGGAGATTGTTAGCCCCAAATCTGAACCAATGAAAGTATTGAAAATAACTGTCTTCATCTAAAGACTTTCAAGGGACATCAGCGGAAAAAGCAAGTCTGTCTCTGAAGTCAGTTTAGAGTCACTCTGAAGAAAGCAAGTCTGTCTCTGAAATTAGTTCAGAGATGGTCTCGGAGAAAGCAAGTCTATCTCTGAAGTAAGTTCAGAGACGGTCTCGGAGAAAGCAAGTCTGTCTCTGAAGTCAGTTCAGAGACAGTCTCACGGAAAGACATCAGAGAGCTCCTCATTAGAGATCCTATATCAGAGCTCTGAATATGTTCACTATGAATTTCTTGACAAAGAAGAACAGATGACACGTCACCTAGTGATAAGATTTACTTTCTAGAGTAGGTCACTGTTCAAGCATGTCTTGATCGTACCTTTTAGGTAAGACACTATTCAAGCATGCTTCTATTTGTCAGATAAGTACACTATTTACTTTATGGTCCTATAAATAGGACCATCACCTTATTGTTCAAAGTGTGCTTAAGAAGTCTTATAACTGATAATATAAGTTGAATATTTTATTCAAAGAATATCTTGTTTATCTATTATCTTCTTTATGAACTGTGATATTTGAATCTCCTTTGATATTAGACTATATTGCTTCCGCTGTTATTACTCTTATTGTTTATATCATTGTTGTGAGATTAAATCTGGGATCCAACATATGTATATTTTGATTTGTTAATAGCACTGTAAGTTTCACGAATTTTAGGATTTTGTTGAGTTTTTGAGTTACGAGTTCAAAGCACTGTTCTGTCGATCAATTTGTACTTTCAGTGTCTGTAATTGAAATTCAGTGCTAGATTTGTGTTCTAGATGATTAATCGATCGAATTCTCAAAGTTTTGAGGTGTAATTCGTTGTTTAGATTGGTATTTGATCTATCAGATCAAGAACACGCAAGGAAAGATCAAAAACGCGCAAGATCCAAGTTTCGCGCTAGTTCATCTGAAGAACGCGCAAGTCTGAAGAATTCTGAATTTCGGCCAAAAACGCGCAAGTAGTGTTGTGCGCGAACAGGAAAACGCGCAAACCTTGTTGTGCGTGAACAGGCAAACGCGCAAACTGTGTTTTGCGCGAACTAGTTGAAATTCTCGATATATTTTCTAAGTGTTGGAACGCGCAACACCTGCGAGTTCTAAGTTTGCGCTAGCTTCATTTAGCGTGTTTCATTTTTCACGCTACCTTCGTTTTGCGAGTTCTTGTTTCGCGCAACCAACGTCTAGCGCGTTTCAAGCTTTGCGCTATCAACGTTTAGCGCGTTTTGTAACTTTGCGCGATCTTCAGCTAGCGAGTTTCGTACTTTGCGCTATCAACGTTTAGCGCGTTTTGTAACTTTGCGCGAACAAAGTTTAGCGAGTTTCTACCTTTGCGCGATCAGTGTTAAGCGAGTTTCATACTTCCCGCAAGCCACGATTAGCGAGTTTTGAGTTCGCGCAAGACTCGTCCTGTGAGTTTCTGATTTCACGCAAATAGGCATATGCGAGTTCTTCAAACGCGCACGTCTCTATTAGCGAGTTTCTTCATGAACAGTGTTTTGCGTGAATAGGCATCTGTGAGTTTCATCGTGAATAGTGCTTTGCGAGTTTTGGGAATAGTGATCTGCGAGTTTCAAGACTTA
Source organism: Arctium minus (assembly GCA_954870635.1). Taxonomy (NCBI): domain Eukaryota; kingdom Viridiplantae; phylum Streptophyta; class Magnoliopsida; order Asterales; family Asteraceae; genus Arctium; species Arctium minus. Next base: position 110,580,028 of record OX941080.1, on the reverse strand, counting down.
GTCAAATTTTTCAAAAAAAATTTTCAGTGTCAATTTTTTTTTTCTTGAGATTTCATAATTGGACTAACAATCAGTTTCTAGTTTCTTATTGCATATCTATTTTAAACAGGTACAAACAGGATGACTTCCAGAGACGCTCTCTCAATTGGAACTGATGTCAAGCCCCTGGTGTTGTTTAAAGGAGAATATGAACAATGGAGAGATAGATTTTTGGACTTTGTTGATAGACAATCAAATGGAGAGAACATTCTGAAATCTATCACATAAGGCCCAATGAAGAAACCTACTAAGGAGATTCCTGCTGGTGGTAATGATTCAGATGGAGCTCCGAGAAAAAGAAGAGTGGATGCTGATTTCTCTGATGAACATAAGAAACGGTTTGATGCTGATAAACAAGCCAGATCTTTGCTTTTAGAAAGCATGACTAATGAGATATATGTGAAAATGGATAGCTACAATGAAACTGTCAAATCAATGTGTAATCAGTTAAGAAAAATGATGTTGGGTTCTAGAGTTGGAAACCAAATGAAGGTAGCTAACTGCATAAACAGCTACGAAGAATTTAGAGCAAAAGAAAGTGAAAGCTTAGAGTCACTCTGAAGAAAGCAAGTCTGTCTCTGAAATTAGTTCAGAGATGGTCTCGGAGAAAGCAAGTCTATCTCTGAAGTAAGTTCAGAGACGGTCTCGGAGAAAGCAAGTCTGTCTCTGAAGTCAGTTCAGAGACAGTCTCACGGAAAGACATCAGAGAGCTCCTCATTAGAGATCCTATATCAGAGCTCTGAATATGTTCACTATGAATTTCTTGACAAAGAAGAACAGATGACACGTCACCTAGTGACAAGATTTACTTTCTAGAGTAGGTCACTGTTCAAGCATGTCTTGATCGTACCTTTTAGGTAAGACACTATTCAAGCATGCTTCTATTTGTCAGATAAGTACACTATTTACTTTATGGTCCTATAAATAGGACCATCACCTTATTGTTCAAAGTGTGCTTAAGAAGTCTTATAACTGATAATATAAGTTGAATATTTTATTCAAAGAATATCTTGTTTATCTATTATCTTCTTTATGAACTGTGATATTTGAATCTCCTTTGATATTAGACTATATTGCTTCCTCTGTTATTACTCTTATTGTTTATATCATTGTTGTGAGATTAAATCTGGGATCCAACATATGTATATTTTGATTTGTTAATAGCACTGTAAGTTTCACGAATTTTAGGATTTTGTTGAGTTTTTGAGTTACGAGTTCAAAGCACTGTTCTGTCGATCAATTTGTACTTTCAGTGTCTGTAATTGAAATTCAGTGCTAGATTTGTGTTCTAGATGATTAATCGATCGAATTCTCAAAGTTTTGAGGTGTAATTCGTTGTTTAGATTGGTATTTGATCTATCAGATCAAGAACACGGAAGGAAAGATCAAAAACGCGCAAGATCCAAGTTTCGCGCTAGTTCATCTGAAGAACGCGCAAGTCTGAAGAATTCTGAATTTCGGCCAAAAACGCGCAAGTAGTGTTGTGCGCGAACAGGAAAACGCGCAAACCTTGTTGTGCGCGAACAGGCAAACGCGCAAACTGTGTTTTGCGCGAACTAGTTGAAATTCTCGATATATTTTCTAAGTGTTGGAACGCGCAACACCTGCGAGTTCTAAGTTTGCGCTAGCTTCATTTAGCGTGTTTCATTTTTCACGCTACCTTCGTTTTGCGAGTTCTTGTTTCGCGCAACCAACGTCTAGCGCGTTTCAAGTTTTGCGCTATCAACGTTTAGCGCGTTTTGTAACTTTGCGGGATCTTCAGCTAGCGAGTTTCGTACTTTGAGCTATCAACGTTTAGCGCGTTTTGTAACTTTGCGCGAACAAAGTTTAGCGAGTTTCTACCTTTGCGCGATCAGTGTTAAGCGAGTTTCATACTTTCCGCAAGCCACGATTAGCGAGTTTTGAGTTCGCGCAAGACTCGTCCTGTGAGTTTCTGATTTCACGCAAATAGGCATATGCGAGTTCTTCAAACGCGCACGTCTCTATTAGCGAGTTTCTTCATGAACAGTGTTTTGCGTGAATAGGCATCTGTGAGTTTCATCGTGAATAGTGCTTTGCGAGTTTTGGGAATAGTGATCTGCGAGTTTCAAGACTTAGTCAAATTTTTCAAAAAAAAATTTCAGTGTCAATTTTTTTTTTCTTGAGATTTCATAATTGGACTAACAATCAGTTTCTAGTTTCTTATTGCATATCTATTTTAAACAGGTACAAACAGGATGACTTCCAGAGACTCTCTCTCAATTGGAACTGATGTCAAGCCCCTGGTGTTGTTTAAAGGAGAATATGAACAATGGAGAGATAGATTTTTGGACTTTGTTGATAGACAATCAAATGGAGAGAACATTCTGAAATCTATCACATAAGGCCCAATGAAGAAACCTACTAAGGAGATTCCTGCTGGTGGTAATGATTCAGATGGAGCTCCGAGAACAAGAAGAGTGGATGCTGATTTCTCTGATGAACATAAGAAACGGTTTGATGCTGATAAACAAGCCAGATCTTTGCTTTTAGAAAGCATGACTAATGAGATATATGTGAAAATGGATAGCTACAATGAAACTGTCAAATCAATGTGTAATCAGTTAAGAAAAATGATGTTGGTTTCTAGAGTTGGAAACCAAATGAAGGTAGCTAACTGCATAAACAGCTACGAAGAATTTAGAGCAAAAGAAAGTGAAAGCTTGGAGGAGACCTATGAGAGGTTTGTGCTGCTTCTGAATGAGTTTTCCAAGAACAAGGTCAACAAGCAACAAATTGAGAACAATGTGAAGTTTCTCAGCATTTTGCAACCTGAATGGAAAGAGCTCACGTGAAGGATGAAACAAATGAAGGATTTGAGCGAAATACCTCTACATGAAGTCTATGAGACTCTGCGACAGAATGAAGAGGAGGTGGAAGAGAAATGAGCTGAGAAGAAGAAAGTTGAGAAAGTTGTTGATCCTATAGCATTGGTGGCTGGAGAGAAAGAGAAAGAAAAGAAGAATAAGAAGAAGACAGTTGTTTTTAGTTCTGAATCAGAGTCTGAATCTGATGGAGATGATGGAGAAAGTCTTAAGCAGACAATGTTGTTACTGACCCGAGCATTCTAGAAGAAGTTCTACAAGAAACCAGGGTCTAATTCTCAGAGATACTCTTCATCAAGATCAAAGAACCATGAGCATAGAGCAAGAGTGGAAGGAAATAAATTTGTTGAGAAGAAGCCAGAAGAGAAGAAAAATTTTGTGAATGATTACACAAGTACTGATAAGCCAGCTAATGATCTGATCAAATGCTACAACTGTGGCAAGTTCGGATATTACACAAAAGAATGTCGGAAGCCAAAGGTTCGCAACTCAGAGTATTATCAGAACAAATTGCTCTTGGCCAAGCAACAAGAAGCTGGCAGGGCATTAATGGCTGAAGATGAATACTGGTTGGATCATTCTGATGAGGAAAAAGAACAAGAAGAGACTGCTCATTTATGCTTGATGGGAAAAGAAGAGAAAGATGATGATTATGATGACGAGACTTCTGATGAGGTAATGAACTTAACTGAAAAAGATTTCATGACCAAAATGGAAGCCATGATGGTCGAACTTCAAGACCTTCAATTAAAACTGAAAAAGGAAAAAGACAGAGTTGCTAGGAGAAATCATCAAATCTTTGAACTTAATGAATCTATTTTTGGGAACAAAGATTTAATTGATTCTCTACGCAAATCTGCTTCTGTTTTTCAAAATGAAAAGATTTGTTTTGAAAATAAGATTTCTGATATTGAAAAACAATTATCTAAGTTTGATTCTGAAAAACAAGAATGTGTACTAAAAGCTTTTAAATTGCAGGTTGAAAACAAGACTTTAGAGAAAAAGGTAAATGGTTTGGAAGCAAAATTGTATCTTAGAGGCCAAACAGATCAAACTATTTTCTTGAATACACCTGATGAAGATGTTGATTTTAAAGAAAAATGGGGATTAGGGTTTGATAATCCTCATTACTTAGAAAAAGCTATCAGAAAACAACCAGGTCTATATAATGCAAATTATATGTATGCGGCTGATAAATATCCTCATTTGAAACCCAAATTTATCACCAAATCATCAAAAGAAGTTGAGCAAAAAGAAGATGAGAAAAGAATGAATTTGAAGAAAATGCAACTACCATTATGTTATGAAAGACTGAATGATAGTTATCTTTCTAAAACACCAAAATTTCTTTCAACTGATTATTTTGCTAGTTATTCTTCTACTGAGATGGAGGCAAAACCTGTTCAAGCCAAAATTTATGTACCTCCACTCGTCTTAGAGAGCAAAATAATTGAGTTAGAAAATATTTTATCTGATGAAAGAATTTTGAGTGATATAACACAAAATGTATTTTCTACAGTATTAAAGAACACAAATTTTATTTGGAAATCTAAAGTGTGTTCTACATCTTCAAAAGTACCTCAAACTTCTAAGACTGATTTTGATGATCTATTTAAGTCTGCAAATGATTTTCTAAATTCTGATGAAGGGTGTATCGAGGAAATTGATATGTTTGACTTTACTGCTCAACTTTCAAATCATTGTACTTTCATCATAAATGGAAAATCTTTACCAAGTGTACATGAAAAGGGTTAATCATCAACTAAGGTTGGTGAATCAGTTTATGGGAATGTTGATTACTATGCTAATGGTAAGAAACATAAGAAACAACGTTCACTGAAAAAGAACAACATTGGTAAACGCAAGAAAAATCAATCTCAGAAATCTGATTTTCCTAATCAATCTAAATCTTTTGTTTCAGATTTAAGAAAGAAAAGGTCGGAAGCAAGAACTGAATGGCGACCAAAAAGGAAGAATGATGAGACAGCTGAATCTATTTCTGATAATTCATGTAATAGATCTGATAGTAGTGATAATGCTGTAGTTGGTCAACTTGCTTCTCCTAAACAAAACCTTGTAATTTCTTACAAGATTTATTCAATAAAGCAATTGATCCAATTATCTCCTACTACTACTAAATCTTATCATTATCGGAGAAATGATTTTGCTTATTGTCATAATTCTAATGATTGGTTCGGATCATATCATGTATATTCTTCTAAATCAAAAGTTTTCAAAAGAAAAGAGGATCCATATTCAAATGGATGCCAAAATCTTGTGCTAATTAGTTAGGACCCATGTTTAAATGGGTACCTAAATATATTGTTTCCTGATTTCTCTTGCAGACCCGACATATGTGGTACTTGGATAACGGTTGTTCCAAGCATATGACCGGGCATAAAGCTTTATTGTCTAATTATACAGAGAAATTCAGCGGCAATGTTCATTTTGGCAACGAACAGTTTTCACCAATCTTAGGATATGGTGATATTATTCAAGATAACATAACGATTAAGAAGGCGAGCTATGTCGAAGGCTTAAGGCACAACTTGTTCAGTGTCGATTAGTTCTGTGACAAAGGATTATAGGTAAACTTCAAAGCTAAGAGTTGCTCGGTGCGTACTGATGATGGAAAAGAACTCTTGGTCGGCATTCGCAATTCAAACCTCTACACAATCAATTTGTCAAAAGTTCAGATAGACAATCAAGTTTGCTTACTGACAAAAGCCTCGATGCAGCAAAGTTGGCTTTGGTACCGACGACTATCACACTTGAATTTTTGTTACATTAACAAGCTGGTCAGTGGAAAGTTGGTGAATGGAATTCCGGAACTGAGATATGAAAAAAGAACACTTATATGCAGCGTGTGAAAAAGGGAAGATGAAGAGAGCTCCACATAAACCGAAGCCTGAACCCAGTACCGGTTTTCCACTAGAGTTGTTGCATATGGATCTCTGTGGTCCGATGCGAACACAAAGCTTAGGCGGAAAGAAATATGTGTTGGTTATCGTGGACGACTATTCACGATACACGTAGGTCAAATTTCTCCGATCAAAAGATGAGACACCCGAATTTCTCATTACATTTCTGAAGACGACCCAGGTGAATTTGCAGAAATCAGTCAAGCTTCTCAGAACTGATAACGGCACATAGTTTAAAAATAAGACTGTTGAAGAATATCTCGAATCGGTCGGGATATCACATAAATACTTTGTTGCTCGTACGCCTGAACAGAATGGAGTAGTCGAAAGGCAAAATCGAACGCTAGTCGAGGCCGCTCGTACTATGCTCAGCCAGGCTGACTTACCTCTATTTCTGTGGGCAGAAGCTATTTTGACTGCGTGCTACACTCAGAATCGTTCCATGATACACCGTCAGTTTCAAAAGACTCCGTATGCTTTAATCAACAACCGAACACCAACCATTAAATATTTTCATGTTTTTGGTTGTAAGTGTTTTGTGCTTAACGACAGAGAGAGTCTGAACAAGTTCAGTGCTAAGGCGGATGAGGGCATCTTCATTGGTTATTCTTCTATATCTGCTGCATATCGTGTCTATCTGAAGAGGTCAAAGACAGTAGTCGAGAGCGTAAACGTCACATTTGATGAAGAGATGGCTTCTGAACAACTTATTTCAGAACCCGTGATAACCGGAGTGTTAGCTTCTGGATCAATCGGACCCCAGAACCTGTACCTGAACAACACAAATCAGATGGCGCTTCTTCGTCTACTAGTCATTTATCTTATTTAGATTTGTTGTTTGAATTTTTCTATGTTGAGTTTCTAGGATCTAAATTTCCTAATTCTATTGTGGTTGACAGGTCTGATGATTCAATGACAAATCCTCCAACTACTTCAGATATTTCAACTGAACTTTTACCCCCGGTTCAGATAGAAGCTCAAGTTCAAGCACATACTTCTTTAGTTGAAGCTAAATCTGTTAATGAAGAACCAGAAGTTACGGCATCAGTAGGGTGTATGATAAGGACAGATCAACAGACTGAACAAGTTGTTCCTACTGCAACTTCTGCACCACTTCCTTCAACTGAACAACTCCCTCCTACTGTACAAACTGAAGAAGTTGATAGTGGATTTTTAGATGATGACCATGATCAATCTTCATCTACTCCACTCCCTCATGAGCATCGCTGGACCAAAGAGCACCCTTTACACCAAGTAATTGGAGATCTTAACAAACCGGTGCAAACTAGATCAGCAACTTTAAATCAGTGTCTGCATGACTCGTTCCTCAGCAAGATAGAGCCTACTCGAGTATCAGAAGCTCTTGCTGATTAGGATTGGGTGTCTGCTATGCAAGAAGAGTTAAATCAGTTTGAAGCCCTGAAGGTCTGGAGATTAGTTCCAAAACCAGAAGGAAAGACCGTGATAGGAACTAAATGGGTATTCAAAAATAAGAAGGACGAAGATGGTATTGTTATAAGGAACAAAGCTAGACTTGTTGCCAAAGGTTACCGGGAAGAGGAAGGCATAGACTACGACGATACATATACTCCAGTAGCATGTATAGAGGAAATTCGTATGTTTCTAGCCTACACAGTTCACAAGAACTTCACTGTCTACCAGATGGACGTGAAGACTGCCTTTCTAAATGGCATACTTAAGAAGGAAGTCTACGTCTCTCAACCAGAAGGTTTTGTAAATCCAGATAAGCCAACTCATATCTACATCTTGGATAAAGCCTTGTATGGTTTGAAACAAGCCCCTCGCGCATGGTATGATGTTCTATCTAACTTCTTGGTCAAGTCAGGTTTTTCGAAAGGTAAAGTTGATACCACTTTGTTTATTAAAAAGGAGAAAGATGATATCATTCTTATTCAAATATATGTAGATGATATTATATTTGGTTCTATAAATCCTAAATATTGTAAGAACTTTTCAAACCTTATGGTGTCACGTTTTCAAATGAGTATGATGAGAGAGATGAATTTCTTTCTCGGATTACAACTAAACAATTTTCAACGGGGATTTTCATTAACCAATCTAAGTACATTTTTGATATTCTTCGGAAATTCAAAATGAAAAATTGCAAAACTATTGGAACCCTAATGGCACCAGGTACTAAGATTAACATTGATTCTTTAGGAAAAAGTGTTGATGTTAGGACTTATAGAGGTATGATAGGGTCTTTAATGTATCTTACTTCAAGTAGACCAGATATAAATTTTTCAACATGCTTGTGTGCACGATATCAGGCTGATCATAAAGAATCCCATTTGGCTGCTGTTAAACGAATCTTTAGGTATCTGAAGGGGACTGCAGATCTTGGTCTGTGGTATCCTAAAGATACAAGATTTCAACTGACTACTTACTCAGATGCAGATCATGTTGGTTGCATGTGGGACAGGAAGAGCACTTCAGGTCACATTCAATTCCTTGGAGACAAGATCGTTAGTTGGGCGTCAAAGAAACAATTATGTGTTTGCACATCGACTGCTGAAGCAGAGTATGTAGCTGTTGCCAGTTGTTGCTCTCAAGTCTTGTGGATGCGAACACAACTGCGAGACTATGGATTCAAGTTTGACAAAATACCAATCTATTGTGACTCAAAGAGCGCTATCGCCATATCAGCTAATTCTGTATAACACACTAAAACAAAGCACATTGATGTCATGTATCATTTTATAAAACATAATGTAGAAAAAGGTACAATAGAACTTTACTTTGTAAAAACTGATTATAAACTTGCAGATTTGTTTACCAAAGCTTTAGATGAAAAGAGATTTAATTTTCTTGTATCTAAGCTTGGTATGCTAAATCTCAAGGTCTAATCAGTAATTACCTATTAAAGTTTCTTTTATTGTCATTTTTTTTCATTTCTTTATCATTATTTCTGAAAGGATATCTGCACTTTAACGTGTTGTTCATGTTCTCAGGGGGAGTGAGACAAGCTTATAAGATGATCAATATTATTCTGAGGGGGAGTTTATAGAATTTTATTGCTAAATTTTTCTGATGCATGAATTTAGAGAGTGTCTATGCGTACAACAAAAGGAGTAAGGATATGACTTCTGATTATTTCAAATCAGAACTCGTATTTTAATTGTTTTATTGCTTTATGTATTTTACATTTGAATAAGTTTTTGTGAATAAAGTTGCTTTGATATGACTTTAAGTCTTGTGCAGAATGAGAGAAGCTATCAAGATCATATCATTATGACTTCAGCTGACTTCATGAGATTTAAGACGAAGCGAAAAGGTTAAATTTCTTATCTTAATCTCATATATGGTTGAAAGAAGGACAAATTTAAATCATATAAAAACATATTCTTAAACGTTCAAACCACTTCCCGATTCTTAAACAGATTTCATGAATTGGAAGTTTGATTTTTAAATGTTTTTCAAGATTTATTTGTGCTTACATGATTATAAACCGTGTGTTTCCAAAGATAAATACTTGCGTATTGTCTTTTCTATATATTTTCAAGTATTCACACACACCGGTTTGACTTATTGTTCAAAAAGTTCTTACCATGTCTCAAATTTTGAAACATATTTTTCGATGGTAAGACACCCCGCTTATAATTCAAAGAATTTTGAGCATCATTTCATTTCGAAACGTTCTTTCAAGAATGTCTATATTTTTGGTTCATATAGACAACATCCATTATTCTTGACCATAAGCCTTAATTGATATATCATTTTATTTCTGATCATTTTCATACAATGTCAGATTTTCAAAGAAGTCTTTTGCATTCATATTCAGTCATTCAATATACTTGTTTGAAAATACTTCAGTGTCTAAAAATGCTCATATCTTCATGATTATATCATCTGAGCATACAATTTATCTGAATTGTATATGAGTTTTAACTGATACAGTTAAACCATTTTGAGCAACATTATGCTTTATAGGATTACATGGGTTCTTTGTGCTAGGACTTAATTGAACTTCTATGGAATCACGGTAACCAGTGTTTCCTACCCAAGAAGTTAATCATTAGAGATTGAGTGTGAGGAGTCAAAAAGAAATGAGTGTGGGTTGTGCGTTGAGTTAAAATGGAAATGAGAGGTTGGTTAGATGTGAGCTTAATGATTAAAAGAAATAGGGTGTGAGATCAGAGTAAAAGAATATCAAACTTTGCACCAACTATTTTCTGAGTCGGGCAGCCACATTACTAATGTTTCACATTTCTTCGTGAACGTTATTGAAACATGCAAGTAGCCCATGCCAACTCTTGACTAATACCCCACCAACCACTCATTTTCTTCTTAAAAAGAAAATGTTTCATATTTTTCTGGGGACGCAGCACATAATCTATCTGATTTTTATTTGGAAAATCCGGATATTGAAAAAGAAGGAAGTCTGCCCCACCTTCGCACTTCAATCATGCACATTGAGTCTGTGTTTATACTACTGTTGTCTCAATAGTTTACACAATTTTGAGCCTTAAAAGCAATCATCTGTGCTTAATTCTTTCTACACTTACACGAACACACAAGGAATTTGTTTCTTTGTCAAAATGTTCATAGAAATTTCCTTTGTGGTATTTCGATGATTGGATGGAAGCCCTGGGGGAGTGAACATCAAAAAGCTCCTTTCCTATGTGTATCTGTTACACACAGTGACTTAGTGTTACTGACAGGCATAGTAACTGATTCATTTGTTGATTCAGGTGTTACACGATTATTTTTGTCTGGATTTGCAAAGATTTGGATGAATACTTTGTTCGAATTAGCAAAGGATCAGAGGCTCAGTTTGACAGATCAGTGGTCAGAACAGAATATCAGTGACATTTCTTGACAAAATTTTGATGAACCAGATTCCCGTTTCATCAAAAAAGGGGAGATGCTTTACAGAAATGTCCGGATCAGAAATTTCAAAGATAAAGAGTTGCAGAAGATAAAGTTCAAAGTTTGAAAGTTTGAAAGATTGTTCAAGCAAAGTCAAAGATGTTTGAAGATGTGCTGATTTTCTGAAATTTTCTTTGAAGAGCTAAATCTTAAGATAATTTCTTTCTGAAGTCTGAAAGAGTTTTGTGATAATTTTGAGAGATTATTGAAGATCGTTTCTATCATTTTTGGGAAGATTGTTATATCTTTTGAAGACAGACTTTGGAAGATCTCAAACAGTTTTTGAAGATAAAGATGTTATAAAGAAAAGGGAAGATTGTACTGACAGAGCTTAAAGAGAAGACTGATTTGCTAAATCTTTTTGTGATGATCTTGAATCCAAAGGGGGAGATTGTTAGAGCATAAATATGTTGGATACAAGATCATGAAGACTGAAGGTCAAAATACAAGAAGTCAAAGTTGAGAAAGTCAACTCTCATTAAAAAGTCAAAGTCTTTGTACTAAAATGTCAAAGTCAAAGTTCTTGTATTTGTTTTGTTTCCTTGTAATTCTTGTTGGTATTTACCTTGTATTTCCTGTTTAATAGATAGATGAGTTAGGAATTGAGTTTGAATACGCAGAGAGAATTTGTAGAGAGAGAAAGAGGAGTTCTAGAGAGAGAAAGTTGTAAACGTTGAATTGAATTGAAATTAAACAGGTAATTCAGATCATCTTGTTTGTGTTTGATTTGTTTGCAATTAGAACTAGAATTGGACACACACAGAAGCTGAGAAGTGATAATGGAACAAAGTTCAGAAATGCCAAAATCAACTCCTATCTTTCAGAGGAAGGCATAACTCCCACCTTCTTTGCAGCTAGGACACCTCAACAAAATGAAGTTGTTGAGAGGAAAAATAGAACTCTTGTTGAAGCTGCAAGAACAATGCTTCCAACCTCTGATCTTCCAACCAACTTTTGGGCAGAAGAACTGGAAATAACATGTTTTACCCAAAACAGAGCCACAATTGTCAAAAGATTCAAGTAAACATCATATGAAATCATTAACAATAGAAAACCAAATGTCAAATATTTTCATGTTTTTGGGTGCAGGTGTTACATCTTGAATGACAGGGAATCTCTTCGCAAATTTGACAAAAAGGCAGATCAAGGAAAATTCATTGGTTATTCTTTAGCGTAAAAAGCCTTTAGAGTGTTCAATCTAAGAACAAAGACCATCCAAGAGAGTATCAATTTTTCTTTTGATGATACGACAAGCACTGACAAACAAACTGTCAAAATCACAACTAAGAACACATCTGAATCATCAAAATTTAGGGAATTTGAGATAAACAGCATATTTGAAGATTTATTTGATGATGATGATAACTCTGAATTTATCTTCATAAATGCCCACAGAACTACTTCAGAGGAATCACAGACTACAGGTACTACACTTTCTGGTCCCTCTAATACTGCACCTTCTACTTCTTTCAATACAGGTCCAAGTAATGAATCAAGACAAGTTGAAGAACAAGAGTGTTCAGAAGCAGAAGGTGAACAATAGACATTTGAAGAAGCTCCAAAAACATCTGAAGAAGCTCCAAAAACATCTGTTGAAGAGACTCTAGAGCCTACTTCACCATCTCTGGAACCCACTTCAGAGCCTCTGAACAGCACAACAGAGATGTCACCACCTGTCATCTCTAAAGCTCAAACTCCATCCTAAATTCATGCTCCCATGACAAGATGGACAAGAAACCACCCCCATAATCAGATCATTGGATCTACCTCTGAAGGCATCAAGACAAGATCAGCTACTGCAAATGAATGCCTCTTTGTAAATTTCTTAAGCATAATTGAACCAAAGAAGGTAAATGAAGCTCTTGAAGATCCTAATTGGATCAATGCCATGTAGGATGAGCTTCAAGAGTTTGAAAGAAATAAGGTCTGGACCCTAGTTCCCCATAATCTTCTTAGCCTATGCCGCACACAAAGGGTTCAAAGTATATCAAATGAATGTTAAATATGCATTTCTTAATGGTAAACTTAATGAAGATGTATATGTCTAGAAACCACCTGGATTTAAAAGTGCAGAGTTTCGAAACCATGTTTATCAACTTGATAAAGCTCTGTATGGGCTTAAACAAGCTCCCAGAGAATGGTATGCAACTCTGTCCTCTTTTCTGATTGATAATGGATTTGAAAAAGGAACCATTGATACAACCCTGTTCATCAAAAGATATAAGAATGAAATGCTTCTAGTACAGATATATGTTGATGACATTATCTTTGGCTCTACAAATCAAAAGTATTGTGATATGTTCTCATAGATGATGAAGAGTGAATTTGAAATGAGTCTCATGGGAGAACTAACATTCTTTCTTGGACTTCAAGTAAAACAAACATCAGAGGGCACTTTTAAAAAATCAATCTATGTATGTCTCTGATATTTTAAAAAAGTACAAACTCAATGATTCAACTTCCATGAAAACACCTATTGCCACAGGAGTCAAACTTGACTCTGATCCTTCAGGAAAATCTGTGGATGTTAAAACCTACAGAGGTATGATAGGTTCACTATTATACTTAATTTCAAGTAGGTCTGATATAATGTTTGCAACATGTCTCTATGCTAGATATCAAGCAAATCCAAAGGAATCTCACTTATCTGCAGTCAAGAGAGTGTTTAGATACCTCAGAGGCACACCAACCCTGGGTCTCTGGTATCCTAAGCTCTCTAGTTTTCAGCTAACAACTTACACTGATGCAGATCATGCAGGATGTAATTTAGACAGGAATAGTACCTCTGGATGTTGTCAACTCTTGGGAAACAAACTTGTGAGTTGGTCATCAAAGAAAAAAAATTGTGTATCAACTTCTACTTCAGAAGCAGAATATATTATTGTTGCTAGTTGTTGTTCACAAGTCATTTGGATGAGAACTCAACTCAGATATTATGGATTACAGTTTGATATAATTCCCATTTTTTACGACTCCAGAAGTGCCATTGACATCTCTGCAAATCAGTGCAGCAATCCAAGGAAAAGCACATTGATGTCAAGTATCATTTCCTTAAAGATCATGTTGAAAGAGGCACAATTGAGATATATTTTGTACCAATTGATCTCCAACTTGCTGATATTTTCACAAAAGCTTAAAATGAATGAAGGTTCAATTTCTTAATTAGCAAGTTGGGAATGCTAAATATGTTTACTTAATTCCAAATAAACTTCAGAATCTCTGATCCCTACATCAGAGCCTCTGACATACTGGAGTAACATATTAGAACTCAGATCCTTTGAGACCTATTTCAGAGACTCTGGACTTCTAAAAACAAGGATGGTCAAAATTATCTAAAATTGTACATCTAAGCAGAAATCAAGGGGGAGCAAAGAAAAGTACCCATAATTTGTCAAGGGGGAGCTAGAAAACATTGGATTGTCACCAAAAACAATTTTCAGAGTCTCTTTTCTTCAAATCAAAGCCTTTGACCTTATCTACGATATTCATATCAGAGCCTCTGATCTTATCTCCGATCTTCATATCAGAGCCTCTGATCTTATCTTTGATACTCATATCAGAGTCTCTGAGCATTTCAGAAGGAAAGGTATGCTTCTCATTCTCATATTCTACCTTATCTTTTTCTGAAACTCAAACTTGATTCTTTTCAAAATTCAAATATCCAAGAGATTATCATTTACCCTCTAATATTGTTTTCAGACCATCTGGTATACTGTACTCTGAAGAAATATCCGAACATTTAAATCTCAATCTTTTTGGATATCCTTATAATCAAGTTTAAATTTTTTTTGTAACTAAAATTCTTTTAACTTGTGATTTATTTAGAAAATAAAACAAAAAAAAGAGGAGGGATTTTTATGAAAGAAATGGTGTGGGGGGGGGGTAATTTTCTTGGATAACTATTAAATTTTAAATGAAAAACCATACCTGACGGTTATGTGACATCAAGTGTCCTATCTCTACACATGTACACTATTGATTAGAGGGTTGATGGAACGTTTTTCTGACATGGGAACTCATAATCGCCGTTTCCATAGCCTCCATCCCACTACCCACGTCCATAAAAACCCACTTCATCATCATTTCATTCTTTACAATCTCTAAATTTCCCTCAGCACTATTCTCTCTCTCCAAAGCTTCAAGCATTCTAAAACCTGCAACAATGGCGAACCAACAATCTGGCTCCGCGGATTCCAGCTGAATTGTCCCAAGTATGAATCTTGTGTAGTTTGATGTTCGAGTCAAGGGGAACGACTATCATCTCGATCTCACCCCCTCAAAGTTCGATGAACAATTTCACCCTATCCTGGAGTTCTTTCGTACATGTGAACTCAAAGATGCCCTCACTGCATATGACGCAAATGTTCCTTTGAGCCTCGTACAACAATGGTAGTACTGAAGTGAGTACAATGAACAAGCTCAAGGAATTATTGGATATGTTGATCTTGGAGAAAGAGGTGTAAACATTCATATTCATCCTGATACTTTAAGAAGACGCCTATTTCTGTTTCAAACCACTGATCTTCAAATATCAAGGTTCGAAAACCCCCCCACTCACGATGTGCTTCTTCAATTTCCACAATATCTTGGATATAACAAGGACATCACTCGACTGAGTGAGTTCAGGCGACAACATCTTCCTCCCATCTGGAACTTCATGTTCAGTGTGCTCAACCGCACAGTCACTTGTAAGATTGGGAGTCAAGATCAATAAAATCCCACTCTCTTGGCGATCATGTATGGACTGTACTTCAACCGAAATCTTGACATGGCAGGACTGCTCTACTCTGAAATCTTCACTGCAGTAGATCGCAAGAACAAAGCCTGGAAAAGGGTAAACAACCAATCTCAGTGTTGTTTCCAAGGTTCATCTCCCTAGTGATCAGAAGGGTGATGACTAAATTCTCCATCTCAGAGGAAGGACCAATGCCTCCTTACCCATATGAGAGGAGGTTTCCTCAGAGCATGCTTCAATACATCCATGAAAATCACCTAACCTGTCTCTATCTTAGAAGTGTTGCCCAACCATCAGAGTCGATGGTGGGATCCCCAACATACTTACGTTTTGAACCTGAGTTAGAATAAGAGAATGAATCCTTTGAGGCTACTCAACATGATGACAGAGAGCAACCACATGGTGTCTCTTATGAGGGTAGTAATGAGAGATTAGGTAAGAATGAGAGTCCACCAGAGGGTGAATTTTTTGCCACCATAGGAGCCGAGATAAGTAAGGTAGTAAAAGATGCCTCTGAAGGCACATATAAGAGAACACCAACCCCAACTCCTCGTGCAACCAAATCTGCTATCCTAGGTGGTCCAACACCAGAGGATATTGAACAAGAGGTACACACCTCGAACCCCACCCAAGCCATCCACTTAGAGGCACCTCATTCTACCTCTAAAGCACGTACCATTGGTGAACCCTCCAAACTAACTAAGTCCTCCCAAAAGGACTTAACTATTGAAACAAGTACTCATTCGCCCCAGAGTACGCCACACTCCAACACACAACATGATGCCTCTGTGGCTCATGATATAGGTGATCGTCCCGTAGACCACGAGGTCTTTAAGATCTCCCGTAAGGATTTCCCTACTAAAGGGCAATGTGATGACTTAGTAGCATAGGGACTCACTTTCCTGGACAGCAAGGTGCCCAAGCACATTCGGTTATCGTCCTCTGAATCTGACTCAGAGGATGACCAACCAATCAGAACTATCTTAGAGAAATCCTCTACCAAGGATCCTCAAGGATTGATAGGAAGTCCTTCCGGAACCAACATCAAAAAAGTTCCAAAAGACGGCCCCTCTGTTCTCTAGGGAAAATTAGAATCATGTGTTGATTCTAAGGTTACGCACACTGATTATGTCACTAAGGAAGAGTTCAAATTTTTTAATGATGAAATAAGAGGATCTCTTAATGATCTAAAACTTCATCTAGAGAAGACCTTAGAGGCCTTTGTCTCGAACTCTGAAGTAACAAAATTAACTTCAGAGGTCTCTGAGCTACGTGCTGCATTACACTCTAGCAACAACCGCTTAAAGTCTCTAGAGAAGATTGTTCTCAGCAATTCTGCTGCATTCTCTAAGGAAATCTCAAAGGCCAAAGCAGAGATCATCAGAGCAATTCCAGCTCCCACTGCTCAGACTCCCTCTATCACCTCTGTAGATTTTTCAGCCTTCAAGGCTGAGCTTCTCCAAGTTCTATTAGAGACCATTGCAAAGTTGTCAATACCAGTTGCTGCTCCATATTCAGTTCTATCCTCTACATCAGATCTGGTCACAAAATCCGAATTAGCAACTTTCAGGGAAGACATTATGAGTCGCATGTTGTCTTGTTCCTCAAAGATAAGCATGGTCCCAGAGAAGAAGGTTCAAGCTACCCTTGCAATTCATAAATTTCATGCAGAGGACAAGGTCTCTAACATTCTCACTGTTGTTGCTGATGCTATAGAGGCCATCAAAAAGGTCTCAATAAATGACAAAGGCAAAGGTGTGATTGATAAGAACCCCTTCCCGAAGTATCAGAAAAAGTGCGCTGCCTCTGACCTTTGCAGATAGGAGTCAAAGAAGCAAATGTTTGATGATTCAGAGGACTCTGAAGAGGATGGGGCGTCTGATCATCAAATGGGGGAGAAGCGAGAGAATGTCAGAACTGAAGCCTCAAAAGCTAGTGGCTCTGCCCCTTTCCATCTACAAGAAAAGGAAAACGAGTTCAAGATGAGAGTGAACCAGAGACACTCCACCTCTGCTAAAGACAACCAAACGATTTCTAAGTCTCCAATACCTGTTGTATTTCTTGCACCAACAACTTCAGAAGCACCTGTCATCCAGGTAGTAAATGCTATTCTGGATACTATAGGTCCTCTAGATGAAGAAGAAGAAGAAGATGATTAGTTAATTGACTTATCCAGCTCTGAAGACGTATTCTCCTCACCTGAAAGTCCAACCATAATAATGAGAGATGCATTTGGGTCAGAGTCTGAAGAAAAAGCTGCTGATGTGGAAGAAGTAGAACAAGATGAGGTAGTTCAAGTTGAAGAGTATGTCTACAAGAATGCTCAAGATCATCATCCTTCTGCATTAGATGTAGAACACAGAGTTGAAGACACTGCAAATTTGGAAACTCTATTCTGCTCTGCCATCAACGAAACACCTCCATAATCACCACAGGCACAACCAAAGGAACCAGAGACAGTCCAGTTGTCTGCTAAAGATAATACCATGTTGATGAACAGGACCCTCTAGAGGAACCTGTTCAGAAGACAAGCATGGGTATCCCAAATCTCTCCAGATTCACTCAACCTCCAATTTTCCTGTATTTTGAGCCACAGACATCAACAGAAGACCAATTCAGACATCTCTACTGCGAATTTAACTTAGAAGACACCCAAATACTCCCTCTAAATCCAAGAATAAGGGAAAACATGGAAGATTGTTGTTAGATCAGATATTTATTGGATTCAAGAACATCATTTCTGAAGATTGAAATCTGAAGTCAAAGCTGCAAAGTCAACTCTCATCAAATAGTCTAGGTTATTTTGTAATAAATGGCAAAGTTTAATTTTCCTTGTATTTTGGGCTTTTATGTCTTTTTCTCTAAAATAGGTGTGTGGGCCTATTAGGCTATAGGCTTGTTGTAAGAGAGGTGTGCTCAATTTAGAATAACAGCCCCCACTTTTACTGTGGGTGTAAGAGTGAAACGGTTCTAGAGAGAGAGCTTAGAGAGAAAATCCTCTCAAGAGAAAACCTTTGTAATCGTATTGATTGATTATCAAAACAGGTTTGTTAAATCTCTTGATTGTGATTATTTTGTTTATAGGATAAGAACTTGAATCAACAGGGACACTCAATTGGTATCAGAGCTAAACCAGATTGAAATCAAATTTTTTCCAAAAAAATATTTTCAGTCGGCCTGTTCATCATCTTCCAGAACTGATTTTTGAGTTTTTATGTGTTTTTCGATTAGAAATTATCTAGGTTCGGTTCGAAATCAGATTTATATTGAGTTTGTATTGATTTTCTTAAGTATTGCACTGTAATCGATCATCTATTTGATGATTTTAGTGTTTTTGGTTTCACGAGTCCTGTGCACTGGTTCATAGATCGAAATCTTTTTTAGAGCGTTTGTATTTGAAATTACTTGGTCGTAATTTGTTCTAGATGATTAGGCAATCGAATTGGCAAAGTTTCGAGTTGTAAATCAAACTCTAGATTAGTTTTTGGGATTTTCAGAGTTGATTTTCGATGTACAATGAAGAACATCGTCTTTGCGCGAGTTCATCCTGGGTTTGCGCCAGATTCAAGGGATCCAAGTTAGTTTTGCGCTATAAGTCCGTCGTGCAAAACCACCTTTTGCTCCACCTTCTCTTGGCGCAAAGTTATAGTTTGCGCCATCTGCTGTTTGCGCAAAGTTTCTCACCGGTCGACACCTTGACACCGGTCACTCAAGGTCCATACTGGTCAGAGGATCCCGGTCGCAGCTCAGTCCACCTCGGTCGACCCCGATCACAGCTCACACCGGTCGAGGACCCCGGTCGAAGGAACATCGGTCGAAGGCAAGGCACCGGTCGTGCAAGACACCGCACGCACAAGACCCCGGTCGACCCCGTTTTGCGCCATCAGCTTCTCGCGCAAAACCTTTCTCTCGCGACCTTCTTCTCACGCAAAAAGCGGTTTGTGCCATCCGTTACTCGCGCAAAGTTCCTCTTGCGCCACCCTCCTCTCGCTCAAAACTCCTCGAGGGTTTCAAAGTTCTTCGCGCAAAGTTCCTTTTTGCGCCAAACTCTATTAGCGCAAAACTTCTTTTGCGCCAGGTTCACTTAGCGCAAATCTTAAGCGCATTTCTGGACTTTTACGCCAGACACTTTTATCGCAAATTTTTTATTTGCGCCACAGCCCTTGGTGTATTTCTGCCTTTTTGCTCCAGTTTCTCAATTTTCAGAATTAATGTGTATTTATTTGATTTTATCTGGACTAACGATCAAATTCTAGTTTCTTATTGCATATTTTTCAAAACAGGATGACATCTCGGGAAGCTCTTGCTATTGGAACTGATGTGAAGCCACCAGTACTCTTCAAAGGAAAGTACGAGCAATGGAAAGACAGATTCTTGGATTTCATCGATCGACATGATTTGGGAGATTACATCATAAAATCCTTAAAGGAAGGAATCATGACACCTCCAACCAAGGTACTCACTGTAGCTGGAGAGAATGGTGAAGAAGAAGAGAGAGAGTATCCACTGCTGCTTGATGAATATTCGGATGAGCAGAAAAGGAGATATAAGGGTGACAAACTGGCAAAATAATTCATTCTCCAAGGCATACCGAATGAGATTTATGTCAAAATTGATAGCTACAATGCTACTGGAAAGCAGATGTGGGATCAATTGGAGAAGATGATTCTCGGATCTAAAGTCGGCAACCAACTCAAAGTATCCAACTGCCTGAATAATTATGAAGAGTTCAAAGCTAAGGTTGGAGAACCTCTAGAGGCTACATATGACAGATTTGTGACCTTGCTGAACGAGTTAAGTAAGAATAAGGTCAAAAAATCTCAAGTTGAGCTAAATATTAAATTCCTCAGCGTCCTCCAGCCTGAGTGGAAGAGGTTTACTAGACAAATGAAGCAGATGAAAGATCTGAACGACATTCCACTTCATGAAGTCTATGAAATTTTAAGGCAGAATGAAGAGGAAGTGGATGAGATCAAGGACGAGAAGAAAAAGGCTAAAAAGACAGTTGCTGATCCACTTGCTCTAGTTGTGAAAAAGAAAAAGAAGAAGATGATAAGTTCTGAATCAGAAGAGGATGAAAGAGATATTAACTCTGAATCTGATGACTGTGATAACCTGAAGCAAGTTATGCTTATGTTAACCAAGGCTTTTCAAAATAAGTTCTACAAAAATCCTAGCTCGAACAGTCAGAGATATTAATCTGGTTCAAGCAACTACAATCACAAGGAGAAAGTTGAAGGAAGAAGGATAGAGGAAAGGAGACCAGAAGAGAAGAGGTACAGAGCTGAAGAGACCAAGGTGGCAGAACCTCCAAAGTGCTACAACTGCGGCAAATTTGGTCATTTTGCTAAGAACTGCAGCAAACCCAAAGTCAGAAACTCTGAGTACTACAAGAACAAGCTTCTTCTAGCCAAGCAACAAAAGGCTGGAAAGGCACTGATGACAGAGGATGAATTTTGGCTTGATCATTCTGAAGATGAGGAAGGAGAGAAGGATGAGACAACACACTTGTGCTTGATGGGTCACATGAAGATAGAAGCTGAAGCTGATTCGGATGAAGAGGATAACCAAGAGGTATGTGATTTAACCGAATCAGATTTATTGAATCAAATGCATGCCATGATGACTAAACTCCAAGAATTAGAGTCTAAACTTAAGCGTGAAAGAGGTGTTATTAATGATGAAAATCAATCTATACAGAAACTTAGCAATGATATTGCCAAGAAAAATGTATTGATTGAAACTTTGCACAAAAACATTGACACCAGCGCGAAAGAGAAGACTATAATTCATAAATAGTTATCTGAAACTGCTTCAAAATATAGAGAGTGTGAGTTTAAATCTAAAGAGCTTTCTAAAATGTATTCTTCGCTTTCAAAAGAAAAGAAATCTTTTAATTGAAAAGGTAAATGCTTTGGAAGGAAAATTATATACTTTAAGTCAAACTGAACAAACCATTCATCTGAACAAACCTAACGAGAATCCTGAGTGTTGGGGACTTGGTTACAAGAACCCACACCACCTCAAAAAGGGTATATCTGAAGCGCCTGCTCTTTATGATTTGGATTTATGAAACTGGCACCTCAATACCCTGAACTCAAAGTCTTCTGGACTAGTCTGCCTGAAGAGGATAAAGCCAAGGAATATGCCAAAAGAAAGAACACAAATAAAGTTCAACTTCCGTTTCGTTATGAGAGGTTGAATAACTGTTATAGTTCTGATAAATCAAAATCTCTTTCAAATGACTATTTTGAAAGTTATTCTGTGAAAGAATTGGAGGCTAAGCCCATCGAAGGAAAGCTTTACGTTCCTCCTCTCGTGTTGGAAAGTAAAATTTCTGAACTTGAGAATACTCTCACAGAAGAAAGGATTTTGATGGACTTAGAACAAACTATTTTTTCAACTGTGTTCAAATATACCGAGTTTTCTAAATTATCCAAGGCCTTAAAATCTGATGATAGATCTGGTTTATTTGATAATGAGTTTGATTTTCTAAACTCTGATGTTGGTTTAGATGATTGTGTTGGTGATTTTAACTTTAACGCTAAACTTCCTAATCTTTCTTCTTTTGTTGTTAATTCTTTTGGGTTACCCAGTGTGTTTGAAAAAGGTGAAACATCAACGAAAGTTGATAAATCAGTTTCTGTGAAATCCAAAGTTGCCAAAGGTAAGAACATAAAATCTCAGCATTCACAGAAACCAATCACCACCGGAAAGCCAAAGAAGAAGCGTTCTTTTGATACTCACCTTTCTAACTCTAAATTTCGAATGTTTCAGATTTGAGAAAGAAAAGGCTTGGAGTTAAGTCAGCATGTATACCGAAACAGAAGATAGACCAGAATGCTAAATCATTTTCTAGTTCTGATTGTAATAAAAAGACTACTAGTAAAGATGATTTGATTGTGGATGTTGCTAATTTTAAACCAAAACTTGTTGATTATCGCAAGAAGCAATTATTCCAGTTATCTCCTTCTGCTAGAATGTTTTCAAATTATGATAGATATGATTATGCTTCTCGTAAATATTCTGATGTTTGGTTTGGAAATTATCATGCATATTCTTATCATTCTAATTCTTCATATAGTTTTCAAAAGAAAAGCGGACCCAAATTTCAATGGGTACCAAAATCACGTGCTAATAGTGTAGGTCCTATTTATAAGTGGGTACCTAAACCTCTTGTTTCCTGATTTCTCTTGTGCAGACCCGTCATATGTGGTACTTGGATAGCGGATGTTCCAAGCATATGATCGGGCAGAAAAGTCTGTTGACTAACTTTACAGAGAAATATTGCAGAACAGTTCGATTTGGTAATGACCAGTTTTCACCAATTATGGGGTATGGTGATGCGGTTCATGAAAATGTAACGATTAAGAAGGTGAGGTACGTAGAAGTATTAGGACACAACCTATTCAGTATTGTCCAGTTCTGTGACAAAGACTTAGAGGTGAATTTCAAGGCCAAGAGTTGTTCGGTACGCAATGAGGACGGGAAAGAACTCTTGGTCGGCACTCGAAAGTCAAACCTCTACACTATTAAGTTGTCAATGGTCCAGACTGACAATCAGGTGTGTCTACTCTCAAAAGCATCGATGCAACAAAGTTGGCTATGGCATCGATGACTTTCTCACCTGAACTTTCGCTACATCAATAAACTGGTCAGTGGAAAGCCAGTGAAAGGACTTCCTGAGCTCAAGTACGAAAAAGAACACTTGTGTGCAGCGTGTGAAAAAGGGAAGATGAAGAGAGCTCCTTTAGAGTACAAGCGCTCCTTTAGAGTTGTTGCATATGGATCTCTGTGGTCCTATGCGAACGCAAAGCTTAGGCGAAAAGAAATACGTGTTAGTTATTGTGGACGATTATTCGCTATACACGTGGGTCAAATTTCTACGGTGAAAAGATGAGACACCCGAAGTTCTCATTACATTTCTAAAGACGATCCAGGTGGATCTGCAGAAACCAGTCAAGCTTCTCCGAACTGACAACGACATAGAGTTTAAGAACAAAACAGTTGAAGAATATCTCAAATCGGTCGGGATAACACATCAATACTCTGCTGCACGTACGCTTGAACAGAATGGAGTAGTCGAAAGGCGAAACCGTACGCTAGTCGAGGCCGCTCGTACTATGTTCAGTCAATCCGACTAACCTCTATTTCTGTGGGCTGAAGATGTGTCGACTGTGTGTTACACTCAAAATCGGTCCATGATACACCACAAATTTCAGAAGACTCCGTATGCATTGATCAACAACCGAACACCAACCATTAAATATTTTCATGTTTTTGGTTGTAAGTGTTTTGTGCTAAATGACAGAGAGAGTCTGAACAAGTTCAGTGCTAAGGCGGATGAGGGCATCTTTATTGGCTATTCTTCTACATCTGATGCATACTGTGTACACTTGAAGAAGTCAAAGACTGTGGTTGAGAGCGTAAATGTTACATTCGATGAAGAAGTGGCTTCTGAACACGACAGTTCAGAACCCGTGATAATAGGAGTACTAGCTTATGGGCAAATTAGTCCATAACTTGTGTCTCAAGCGAACCAATCAGATAGCGCATCAATGTCTACTAATCATTTATCTGATGTAGATATTTTATTTGAACTGTTTTATGATGAATATCTTGGATCTAATGTGAATAAACCTATTGTGGTTGACAGGATTGAAGATTCAACGTCTAATCATCCAACCACTTCATATGTTTCTACTGAATCAAATTCCCCGATTCAGCAAGATATTCCAGTTCAAATGCCTACTCCAATAGTTGAAGTTGTATCTACTAAGGATGAGTCAGAAGTTGCTGAGTCAGTAGGATGTGATGTAAGGACAGATCAACAGACTGAACAAGCTGTACCTACTGAAGTGATTGTCCCTGTAGATTTAGTTTCTTATCACATAAACAATGTAATCACAATCCAGAGATTAAACAAACCTGTTTTTGATATTCAATTCAAATGGTTACAAGGTTTTTCTCTTGAAAGGATATTTTCTCTCTCTAAACTCTCTCTCTAACTTTGGCGGCTGAATAACACTAAATGAGCACACCCTTGCTTACCTAACCCCAAGCCTAATAGGCCCACACACCTATTTTAGGAAAAAACCATAAAGGCCCAAAATACAAGGAAAAACATTCTTTGATATTTATTACAAAATAACCTAGACTATTTAATGAGAGTTGACATTTCCAGCTTTGACTTCAGATTTCCGTCTTCAATATTGATGATCTTGAATCCAATAAATCTGTGATCTAACAATCTCCCCTTTGGATCAAGATCATTACTAAAATGATTTACAATTCAATCTTCTCTTTAAGCTCAGAAGATGCAATCTCCCTCTTTGTCTTCAAAAAAGTAGCAATCTCCCCAAAAGATGTAGATAAAATCTCTTTCATGTGATGGAAAGAAATTATCTCCCGATTTAGCGCAGAATGCTTTAGCAAAGTATCTTCAAAGAAAAATTCTCAAAAACTTTGAACTTTCTGACTTGGACATTTCTTTAATCTTGAGTTCTCCTCTATTTTCTTGATAAGCTCGCCCTTTTTTTTGTTGAATTGAGCATCGATATCATCAAAACTTTGTCACAAGAAATGTCTTTGAATGTTCTGACCACTGATCTTTTACGAGCCTCTGGTTCACCGTCAATCTGCCAAGATATTCATATAGATCTTTTCAAATCCAGACAAATTAGGAATGTAACCCCAGAATCAACAGATGAATCAGTTAGAATGCCTGTCAGTAACACGAAGTCACTGTGTGTAACAAATACACATTGGAAAGGAGCTTTTTGATGTTCACTCCCCCAGGGCTTCCATTCAATCATCGAAACACCACAAAGGCAATTTCTATGAACGTTATGACAAGAAAACAAATTCCTTGTGTGTTCGTGCAAGTGATAGAAAGAATTAAGCACGGATGATTGCTTATAAAGGCTCAACATTTGTGTAAACCACTGAGACAACAGTAGATAAACACAGACTTAATGTGCATGATTGAAGTGCGAAGGTGGGGCAGACTTCCTTCTTTTCAATATCCAGATTTTCCAAATGAAAATCAGATAGTAAATGTGTTGCGTCCCCTTTGAAATATGAAGCACTTTCTTGTTGAGAAGAAAATGAGTGGCTGGTGGGGTTAATGTCAAGAGTTGGCATGGGCTAGTTGCCTATTTCAATAATGTTCACGAAGAATTGTAAAGCATTAGCAATGTAGTTGCCCGACTCAGAAAGTAGTTGGTGCAGAGTCTGATATTCTTTTACTCTGATCTCACACCCTCTTTCTTTTTATCATTAAGCTCACATCTAACCAAACTCTATTTTTCATTTTACCTCATCACACATCCCACACTCACTTCTATTCGACTCCTCACACTCAAACACTAAGGATTAACTTCTTGGGTAGAAAACATTGGTTAAAGTGAAACCATAGAAGTTTCATTTAAGTCCTAGCACAAAGATCCCATTGTTTCCTAGAAAGCATGTGTTGCTCAAATGATTTAACTTTATCAGTTAAAGCTCAAATACAAGTCAGATGTTTGTATGCTCAGAATATAATCATGGAGATTTGAGCATTTGAAACATTGAAGTATCTGACATTGTATGAAAAATGATCAGTAAATAATGATATAGCAATCAAGGCTTATGGTCAAGAATAATGGATAGTGTCTATATGAATCAAAGATACAGACATTCTTGAAATGACGTTCAGAAATGAAATGACGCTCAAAAATTAATTTGAAATACAAGTGGGGTGTATCACCATCAAAAACTTGGTCAATATGAGACATGGTGATAACTTATTCAACAAAAGAATTAAACCGGTGTGTGTGAATACTTGAAAGTATATAGACAAGATAATACGCAAGTATTAATCTTTGGAAACACACGGTTTGTTAAGCATTGAAGCACAAAATAGATCTTGAAAACATTTAAAATCACACTTCCAATTCATGAAATCTGTTTGAGAATCGGGAAGTGGTTTGAACATTTAAGAATAATGTTTTCTTATGATTGAAAGTTGTCCTTCTTTCAACCGTATGTGAGATGAAGATAAAGAATTATTCTATTTGTGTGCAATACATCTGATGAAGTCAAGCTTTAAGTCATAAAGATATGATCTTGTAAACATTTCTCAAACTGCAAAAGTCTTAAGGTCATAGTCAAAGCAACTTTATTCACAGAAATTTAAATGACATAAAGCAGTAAAACAATTAATGTACGGGTTCTGATCTGAAGTAATCAGAAATCATAGCCTTTACTCCCCCTGAAATTATGCATCAGAAAATTATCATTGTAAAAGATATGCATTAACTCCCCCTCAAACGTTGATCATCATATATGTCAGATGCATAAAATTTCAGACAAATATGTACTCCCCTTTGAAAGTTGATCTTCTCAGATATGTATCTAGGAGTACAATATCATTCAGCTCAGGAGTAAAGTCTTTTGATCATTGAAGTACGAGTCCTAAACTGTTGTGTTTAGAAGTCAAACTTCGTTGAAGTACGGGTCCTAAGCTGATTTACTTAGAATCCTTGGTTCTCTTACTCCCCCTTGACAGTAGGAGCCTGCAACCCAGATTCATCCCTTTTCTTTGGTATCCATTTGTATTTGGATCCAACTGTGTTAGCACATGATTTTGGTACCCATTGAAATTTGGGTCCGCTTTGTCTTTGAAAACCATAGGAAGAATTAGAGCGATGAGAGTAAACATGATATGTGCCGAACCAAACATCAGAATATTTTCGAGAAGCATAATCATTTCTACCATAATTTGAAAACTTTCTAGTAGATGGAGATAACTGGAATAATTGTCGTATGGAATATTTCTTGCGAGAATCAACAAGTTTAGTTTTAGAAGTAGCAACATTCACAATCAAATCATCATTACTAGTAGTCTTTTTATTACAATCAAAACTAGAAAATGATTTAGCATTCTCGTCTATCTTCTGTTTAGGTAGCCATTCTGACTTAACTCCAAGTCTTTTCTTTCTCATATTTGAAACATTTGAAACTTTAGAGTTAGAAAGGTGAGAATCAACCAAATGCTTGTTCTTTGACTTACCAGTGGTGATCTGTTTCTGTGAATTCCCGGATTTCTTCTTCTTACCTTTGGCAACTTTGGATTTCACAGAAACTGATTTATCAACTTTCGTTGAAGTTTCACCTTTTTCAAACACACTTGGTAATCCAAAAGAATTAACAACAAAGGAGGAATGATTAGGAAGTTTAGCATTAAAGTCAAAATCACCAACACAGTCATCTAAACCACCATCAAAGTTTAGAAAATCAAACTCATTATCAAGTGAACCAGACCTATCATCAGATTTTAATGCCTTGGATAATTTAGAAAACTCAGTATTTTTTAACACAGTAGAAAATACAGTTTGTTCTAAGTCCATCAAAATCCTTTCTTCTCTGAGAGTATTCTTGAGTTCAGAAATTTTTGTTTCCAAAATGAGACGAGGAACGTAAAGTTTACCTTCAATGGGTTTAGTCTCCATTTCTTTTACAAAATAGATCCCAAAGTAATCATTTGAAAGAGATCTTGATTTGTCAGAACTATAACTGTTATTCAACTTCTCATAATGAAACGGGAGTTGAATTTTAGTTGTGTGTTTCTTTTAGCATATTCCTTAGCTTTATCCTCTTCAGACAGACTAGTCCAGAAAGCTTTGAGTTCAGGGTATTGAGGTGCCAGTTTCATAAATCCGAAATCATAAAGAGAAGGCACTTCAGAAATACCCTTTTTGAGGTGGTGTGGGTTCTTGTAACCAAGTCCCCAACACTCGGGATTCTCTTTAGGTTTGTTCAGATGAATGGTTTGTTCTGTTTGACCGAAAGTATATAATTTTCCTTCCAAAGCATTCACCTTTTCAATTAAAGATTTCTTTTCTTTTGAAATCGAAGAATACATTTTAGAAAGCTCTTTAGACTTAAACTTACACTCTCTATATTTTGAAACAGTTTCAGATAACTCTTTATGAATTATAGTCTTCTCTTTCGCGCTGGTGTCAATGCTTTTGTGCAAAGTTTCAATCAGTACATTTTTCTCAGCAAGATCGTTGCTAAGTTTATGTATAGATTGATTTTTATCATTGTCAGGATCGAATTCTCAACAAGAATTATGAATACTCAGAAACAATATCAAAGAAGTTGCGGAAAAAAATACTTTGATATTCAATGTAACAGTAAACAAACAGTATATGATTAACAACTTGTAAACTTGTATTGAATGATTAAAATCACAAGATTACACACTCAACCTCAATCTTGAAGAACAGACTCTTTCAAGACGAATTCTACTTCTCTAGAATTAGGAATTATGCCTTGAGGTTGATTTTCTCTCTAGAACAAAAACATAGAATGAATAATTTTTTTTTTTTTTAATCATTCTAATCAATTCTATACATATACTGAAGATAAAGATAATTACAAAAGAATAAAAGATCTTCAGTATAATCTTCCATCATTATCTCCAAGCTTTCCATAATCTTCAGTTATCCAGCTGTCATCCTTGTAATTCTGATCTCCATCTCATAAGAAGTATTATTCTTCAGCAGCATTAATACTCTGAGCAGTATTAACTCCAGCAGTACTAACCATGCTCAGCAGTATTAATCTCTTCAAGCAGTACTAACTATGAACTAGTAGTACTAAACTTGTTGAGCAGCATTAATCTTCAACTAGCAGCATTAATCTTCAACTAGCAGCATTAACCACAGAAGTACCAACTAGAAGTAGTAATTGTTTTCTTCTAGCAGCATTAACTTTACTTGTGCTATACTTGTGCAATTCTTCAGTTCCAAACAATCTCCCCCTAACTTGACTTTTAGGAAGAGAAGTCAAGTTCTTTAGATCTGATCTTCAAGATGCTTTCAACACCTCTCATTCAGTTGCCCAAATTTGGATCTAGGCCCATACTTTGATTGATAGTTCTTCTCACCACAATTTTGGCCATTTCAGAATCCTTAGCACATACTAGCTTAGCTTTCAGCATCCCTTCAAGTTTCTGCTTGCTATGATCATATATTTTGTCAACTAGGTAGTATTCATGATAACATTTATCAATTGTAATCATGTACACACCACAGTTTTCAAAGAGTATCCAATTATCAATCTTTTTGAACACATACTCATGATGAAGATCTTTAGACCTATGCACCACCTTCTCTGGATCAAACATCATACATAAGTATTCCATTGCTACTTTAAGAAGATTCTCTTCAGTACCTTTCAACACAGGCTCATAGAGTTTCATTCCCACTTTGTACATTTCCTCTATGTCTGCTCTTGAACAACCTCTGATTACTCTCCCCCATGTTGAATATGCTTCAAATGCACCACCTTCTCTTTTGAGTCTAAAGAAATCCTTTCCATTGTCTCTTAGAATATCCCAAAAGATGATCTCTGGAGACTTCATGGAGATTGGAACAGCCTGTACAGGTTTTACTATAGTAATATACAGCCCCATATGCTCATCTGATTGCTCTTTGGACTTTTCTAGATTCTGCACAGGTTCTGTTGAAGGTGTAACTGAAGGTTCTGCTTCCTTTTCAGCTTCTTCCACCCTTGTCCTTTTAGACTGCCTTTTGGAAGCAATTGTCTTCACCCATTTAGCAGATTTTTTCTCTACACTTACAAACTCAGGCTCTTCCTTCTTTTCTTTTGTAGGTGTAACTTCCTCAGGAAATGGTTGCTGAATGTTTAGATCATGTCTTTCCTTCATTCTTCTTTCAACCTCTTCCCTTTGTGAGGAGTCCCCTTGAAGCTTAGCCATCTCTTTCTTGTACAGATCCTCAACCTGACTGTATGCCATGTTGGTAAACATTTCCCCTTTGACACCAATTGCACCTCTCAGGAAGTTAATCATTCTTCTTCTTTCCTGATTGGCCAAAAAGGTCTTGGAGGGTTGTCTTTTCTGCTTTTGAATTGGCATTCTTTTGACAGGTAACTTCTTGGCCTCAGCTGCTTCTTTTAAACTCTTTTGATATTCTGCATTTAGCTTTCTGGCCATTATCTTTGCAAGTTCCCTATCTGTTTGAGTTTGAATTTCTTCCTCCTTTTCCATTTGCTCTTGAAGCTGCTTTGCCATCTCCTCATCCATTTCAATCTGAGTCTTTTTCTTTGAAGGTAGTTCAGTTTCAACTATCTTTTCCTTTCCCTTTTCCTTCAAAGTTGCTTGACTTGTTTCTTTTCTCTTCTTTGAGCCTCCTTCTTCATTAATGATCACTCCCTTGGCCTTTTGACTAGACTTAGGAGTGTCATTCTTGGTTTTAACCAAAGTCTCTGCAATCTCCAGTTCCTCTACAGAGAGCCCTGTTACTGCTTCTTCTGTTTCTGCTGTTTCAGCAGCATTAACAGTTTCTGCTGCTTGAGCAACTTCAGTTTCTACCTCTATTACATTCTCTGTCTCTCCCTCAACTTTAGTCTCCCCCTCAACTTCAGTCTCCCCCTCAACTTCAACTCTCTTTTCAACTGAACTTTCTTTGTCTGTTTCCCTTTCTTGCTTCTCCCCCTTGTTGGAAGCATCTTGAGCATTGTTCCTCTTCTTTAGAACAAATTGCTTTCTCCTCTTCATTTGCAATAACCTTGTCACCATTTTCTTTAGCTTGGCAATCTGGACTTGTTGGGACAGAACTACAAGTTTAAGTTCTTCTATATCTTTGCCCTGCTTGAGTACATCCATGTTGATGTTTCCCATGGTTTCTATCAATTCATAATAGTTATACCTGTCCTCACCTTCTCCAGAAGTGTTACCCTCTTTTGATGGATCATTGGATCTTTTTGTAGTGGAAGTCTTCTGCCTAGCAGAAGCACTATCCACCCCCTTGGTTTCTTGGCACCTGGGACCTTTGGATGATTGCTCACCGAAAGTTGCCATGGGGAAGGTCTTATGTATGTTACCACTGACCTCCTCTGAGCTAGCAGGAGTAGTGGCAGCCTTAGCACCCATATGCTCAACCTCCACCTCAGTGAGCACCTCCTTGGGGTTGGGACACACCCCTTTGGTTTCCCTATTGATATTCTCTAAGGGAGAATTCTCCCTTAGAGGGCTAGAAGGCTTAGTGGGTGATGGTACAAGAAGAGAAGGAGCCTTCTTTACCTGTTTCCTTGTATAAGTTTGGGTAATTGGAGAAATGGGCTTATGAAGTAGGGACTGTGGGATAGATATAGAGTGGGAATGTTGGGATTGGCTAGAAGTGGGATGATCTAATGAGGGCCTTGACCCTGCTGCCATACCTTCTTCAGTGTGGGACACCACCATCATTGTAGAGAACAATGGGGTGTCAACTCCTTCTGAGTCCAGAGGGGATCTTTTCATGTTTGAAAAGACCTTACCTTTGGGAATTTTTGGTACATATACCCCATCAAAATCAGGTATATCTGTCAATTCATGGGTTATTACTTCTTGTACAAACCTGGGGTACATATAAAAACTCTTTTTACTTCCCAGGTTTGAGACAAGATCATTAAAAAGCATTTGAGAAAAATTGTACTTTCTGGAAGTGGCCAAGCACACCAAAGCATAAGCAATGGTGCTACTGAACTCACTCCATCCAGTAGTCTTTTTAGAGATACAATGCATAAGGGTATGGACAAAGAAACGCCATTGGGGTGAAAATTTAGCTTTTGAGAACTTAAACACACCCAATGGGCCTCCATACCCCATTCTTGTAAGAGTTGAGAATAACTCCTCATTAGGAATAGAGGTTATACCTGCAGCATCGTCTAGACGTAGACAGATGCGTATCACCTCTTCAGTAACTGTTAGGGGTTTTTCACATACCCTTGTCTTGATCATTTGGACACCATCTTCAGTAACGATGGTGGCATTGGCCCAGAATTGCCTCTGATGTTCTATGAAGATGGTAGGAGATACAGTGAGAGCATGAGCGATATGGCTGGACTTCAGAAAGTCGACTATCTGGTGAAAACCTTCAGCTTGTTTTGGCTTTTGGAGCATCGCTCATGCTCCAAAAATGAATGCCATGGATGCCATTGAACTTGAGTGTTCTTGCCTGAAAACTTGGTACTTGAGAGAAAAGGGTTAGAGCGCAAGTGAACAGTATGCAAAGAGTCGTTATGAACTTTTTAGGCGGGGAAAGGGTATTTATAGCTTGTGGATTATAAGCAGTACTAACCCTAAAAAATTTAGTGAAAGCAGTATTAACAGTGAGCAGTATTAATTGAAGGCAGTATTAACTGAAAGCAGTATTAACTGAAAGCAATATTAACTGAAAGCAGTATTAACTGAAAGCAGTATTAACCACTAGCAGTATTAACTAACTAACAGTATTAACCACTAGCAGTATTAACTGAAAGCAGTATTAACTGAAAGCAGTTTTAACCACTAGCACTATTAACTAACTAGCAGTATTAACCACTAGCAGTATTAACTAACTAGCAGTATTAACTGAGAGCAGTATTAACTGAAAGCAGTATTAACCACTAGCAGTATTAACTAACTAGCAGTATTAACTGAACACTGGCAGTAGTAAAATTGTACTGGCAGTACTAAAACTGTACTGGCAGTATTAATCATACTAACACTTTTAAGCTTTGTGAAGGACTGAGTACTGCTATACTTTTCCTGAAAAAGAAGATTAGGACCACCAAGAATAAACAATATACAGGTATTGAACTACTTTTTAAGTAGGAGCTTATTCAGAGTTGATCATTCCCACACTTGTTACCAAGAAAGTGAATCTACCCACATCAAATGCTTTGGTGAATAGATCAGCAAACTGGTTAGCAGTATGAACTTTTACAACTTGAATAAGTTTCTTTTCATTGCAGTCTCTTATAAAGTGGTACCTGATTTCAATGTTCTTTGTCTTTGAGTGCTTGACAGGATTATTAACAATGCTAATAGCACTGCTATTATCAATAAAAATTGGAGTGTGTAGAAAGGTTACCCCATAGTCCAGCATTTGATTCTGAATCCATAAGACTTGAGAACAGCAACTTGCAGCTGCTATGTACTCTGCCTCTGTTGTAGATGTGGACACTGTGGTTTGTTTCTTGCACTGCCATGACACTAGTCTTGCACCCAAAAACTGACATCCTCCAGAAGTAGATTTTCTGTCCAAGTTTGCTCCACCTAGATCACTGTCTGAGTATGCAAGCAAGTCAAAAGATGAGTCATGAGGATACCAAAGCCCCAATCTGGGTTCCCCTTTGAGATATCTGAATATCCTCTTAACAGTTTGATAGTGAGATTTCTTTGGCCTAACTTGGAATCTTGCACATACACAGACTGGAAACATTATATCTGGCCTAGATGCTGTAAGATACATTAGAGAGCCAATCATGGATCTATAGTGATGAACATCCATATCCTCCCCCTCAAGATCTGCTGTTATTTGCTTGTGTGTCTCCATAGGTGTGCTGGCAGGTTTTGAATCTGAGAAACCAAACTTGGTTAGAATATCCTGCACATACTTGGACTGACAGATAAAAATTCCATCTGACTTCTGCTGAACTTGGAGTCCAAGGAAGAAAGTAAGTTCCCCCATGGAACTCATTTTGAACCTTTGATGCATTAGTTCCTCAAACTCCTTGCACATGTTGTCTCTTATGGATCCAAAGATAATATCATCCACATAGATTTGGACCAGCAAGATATCCTTCTTCTTTCTCTTGATGAATAAAGTCTTATCAATGACTCCTCTTTCAAAGCCATTTTCCAAGAGATAGGATGATAGAGTGTCATACCATGCTCTTGGTGCTTGATGCAGTCCATAAAGTGCTTTCTTTAGTTTGTATACTTTGTCTGGATAGCTTGGGTTCTCAAACCCTGGTGGTTGACAGACATATACTTCTTCTTCAATTGATCCATATAGAAATGCACTTTTGACATCCATTTGATAGACTTTGAATTTCATATATGAAGCATAAGCCAGGAATAATCTAATTGCTTCTATCCTGGCTACAGGAGCAAATACTTCTTCATAATCTATTCTCTCTTCTTGTGTATACCCTTGAGCCACTAACCTTGCTTTATTCCTTATTACTATGCCTCTTTCATCTCTCTTATTCCTGAAGACCCATTTTGTTCCTATTGCTCTTTGGCCTTTAGGGAGGTCTACCAGATCCCAAACATCTTGCAGCTTGAATTGCAGTAGCTCTTCTTGCATGGCTTCTATCCAACTGGACTCTTTCATAGCATCATGTGCCTTCTTAGGCTCAAGCTGGGATAAAAAACAAGAGAGTAGTGTATGCTGTTGTTCTTGCATTTCTTGCAGCCTGCTTTGATTTCTAGTCATCATAGGAGAAGATAGATCTCCTATTACCAGCTGTGGAGGATGATTCTTTTGAGTTCTGGTGTGATGACAAAGTTCTTCATTAAGTCCCACCTCTAGATTGGAGTCATTCAACTCCACTGAGGTGTTTTTAGCAGCTACTTCTGGGTCTTTATCTTCTTGACTCTCCTCTTCTCTACTTTCTTCTTCACTCTGATTTGGTCCAGTAGATGGTTCCTTTTCACAGTCTTCAATAGAATCCACTGTAGGTATGGGAAAGATCACAGATTGAGATAAACTGTCTTGGACTTGTGTAGTTCCTGATCCTTCACACCCTGAACATTCATAGTCATTACTACTGAAACCAAAAGAGTTAGTTAGTGAATCAATGTCAAACAGCCACTGAGGACCAGACCCAATAGGATTTGGTGTATTCTCATTGCATTTGACATTGTCACTTTCTTCAATTATTCTAGAAGAAGAGTTAAAAACTCTGTAAGCCTTACTCTGAGATGAGTAACCAACAAGAAATCCATCATCTGCTTTGCTATCAAACTTACCTAGGTGAGATTTGGTATTGAGAATAGTACAAGGACACCCAAAAGGTTTGAAAAATCCAATAAATGGTTTTCTTTTATTTAAAAGCTCATATGGGGTCTTGTTCTTTGGCTTGACCACTAGGACTCTGTTTTGGACATAACAGGCAATATTAACTGCTTCAGCCCAGAAGGTAATTGGCAGTTTTGAATCAGCCAACAGAGATCTAGCAGGCTCTATTAGTGTCCTATTTCTCCTCTCAGCAACTCCATTCTGTTGAGGAGTCCTAGGGGCACTATATTGTCTCTCAATGCCTTTCTCTTCACAAAAGGTGTTTAGATCAAGATTTTTAAATTCAGTCCCATTGTCTGATCTAATGACTTTTACTTTTTGATTAGTTTGGTTTTCAATTCTTAGGATAAAGGATTTGATCAGTCCACTTGTCTTATCCTTAGTCCTTAGAAAATATACCCAGGTAAATCTAGAGTAATCATCAACAATAACTAAGCAGTAAGATTTCTTGCCTATACTCATAACATTTGTAGGACCAAACAGATCCATATGTAATAATTGGAGGCAAGAAGAAATAGTATTTAACTCTTTGGTCTTATGAGAAGTTTTGTGCTGTTTGCCTTTAAGACAAGCAACACAATGATCATCACATGAAAAGACTTTTGATGGTAGACCTCTTACAAGGTTGTTTTTAACAAGTTTGTTCATTGTCTTGAAGTTCATGTGACACATCCTTCTGTTCCAAAGAGAGGATTCATCCACAGAAGCTTTAGAAACAAGACAGTTCAGAGATGAATCACTAGAAACATTGTCCATATCTAGACAATAAACATTGTCCTTTCTTGGAGTTCTAAGTAGTATCATGCTTTCATCAACTACTTTGAACCCTGGAGCAAGGATCATACACTCTGTATTAGTAAATAATATGCTATGTTGTTTGTCACAAACCTGTGATACACTTAACAGGTTGTACTTCAACTGATCAACATAGTAGACATCCTCAAATGTTATCTTACCTTTTGTAACATTACCTTTTCCACTTATTTTACCACCAGTAAGATTATCTCCAAAAGCAACATGTCCTCCATTGATATGCTTGAAATCCTGAAGGCATGACATGTTGCCTGTCATGTGCCTAGAGCAACCACTATCAACATGCCATATGCTCTTCCCCTTGAGCTGTTGGTTGCCCTGCACATAAGATAAATCAGTTAGTATGATATAGGAACCCAAGCCAAAGTGGTCTTGGGTACCCCTTTCTCATCAAAATATTTACATTCTTTCTTGACAAGATTTTTAAACTTTGACTCCTCATTTCTGGAGTACTTTGTCACAATGATGGGTTTGGAAACACTTTTGCTAGAAGCAGTACTGGTTTTAGAGGTACTAACTGCCTTAGCAGCACTTGCATGCTTAGCAGTACTAACCTTGTTAGAAGTAGTAACTGTGTTAGCAACAGTAACTGTGTTGGCAGTATTAACTTTTGAAGAGGTACTAACAGTATTAGCAGCATTAATATTTTCAGCAGTACTAACACTGGTAGCAGCAGTAATGCTTCCAGCAGCTCTATCCCTGTCAGCAGTACTAACAGTTTTAGTGCTTCTAGGCACCCACATTTTAATACTTTCTTTTAAAACCTTTTTCCTCAAATTTTCTTTCCAGCCTTTCTATAACCAACAGGTTTTTGCACAAATTTTTGAAAGTTCATCTGTTGGTTAATAGGGTTAAAGAAACAATGCTTAGCTAAATGGTTTAATTTACCACATATGAAACAAGGTTTTGGTCTAATTATTTTATTCAGATCAACTCCTTGTTTCTGAGCCCATTTATTGTTCCAGTTTCTCTGATTTCCCCTTGGTTTATCATGTTTTTGGCCTCAGATTTATTACATGCACACTGTTTGCAAGAAATAGGGTTCACAACAGTGGTCTGCTTATAGTAAACCTTCTTGTTCTTTCCCTCATTCTTCTCTATCTCATTGGATTTGACCCAATTCTTTCCACATCCCTCATTGGTGATTATGTGGTTTTCTATAGGAATCTCACCACTCACAGTGTTGTTCTTATTCTTGACAACTTCTTTCTCAGATTTATCTTTAACAACTACTTCATCTAAGGGATCAATCTCAGTGGCTCCCTCAGGTAGGTCCTTCCTATCCTTTGTTTCTAACAAATCTGAACTAGGAGGAATGTAGTTGTTGTTATAGGGTGGTGGTGTGGTATTGTACCCTATTCCTTTTCTCAGTTTATCATGAATCTGAGATTGTAGTAAAGAATCCATTACTTTAGAGGCATTGGAAAACTTTTCTACATCTAGCTTGACTTTAGCTAGTTCTCCTCTTAACTTTTCACTCTCCTCTTTGGATCTGGTCAGTTGA
Organism: Arctium minus; assembly: GCA_954870635.1. Taxonomy (NCBI): domain Eukaryota; kingdom Viridiplantae; phylum Streptophyta; class Magnoliopsida; order Asterales; family Asteraceae; genus Arctium; species Arctium minus. The sequence goes on along the minus strand of OX941080.1, from coordinate 110,542,442 downwards.
ATTTCTAAGTCATTCTTCTCCCACTTCCAGTAGTTTGTGTCATAAGAGTGTTGAAGCTCATTGGCTTGAAAACCCTTAATTTGCTCTTCAAATCTCTCAACAATCCTCACATAATCTTTTATGTCCTTTTCCAATTTCTTAAGGTCATCACTCATGTTCTTGTTGTGATCCCTATACCTTTTAACAGTGTTAATGCAATTTGGAGAACAAAGATTGGAGGTTACCTCTGTTGGGAGATCAGACACCTCTGCCATTAGAGCTTGGTTTTGAATGGCCTCTTCAGCTTGATCACTCCAGTCAAACCCCATACCTTGTTGAGAGACAAGGGCTTATGTAGAGTTTCTGTTATTATTGAAGCTTCCAGATTGAGCTTGTTGGTGGTTATTGTTTTGAGACATTCCACTTCTGCATTCTCTAGCAAAGTGTCCCTTCTGATGGCATTTATAGCATTCCACCTTTGACTTGTCAAATTCTGCTCCATCTTCTCTTCTTTGAGAGAAGTTGTTCCTTCCAGTTCTTTTGATGAACTTCTTAACTCTCGTAGAGAGCATGGCCATCTGTCATTTAATGTCCATCTCTTTTTGAGAAAAGAATGAGTAGCTGGTGGGGTTATATGCAAGAGATGGCATGGGCTAGGTGCCTATTTCAATGATGGTCACCAAAGAATGTAAACCAATCAGATAATGTGGATGCCCGGCTTAGAAAGAATTTGGTGCAAAGTTTGATATTCTTTTACTCTGTTCTCTCACCCTCTTTCTTTTAATCTTTTAAATCTCACTTCTAACCAATCTCTCTTTTTCATTTTACCTCTTCACACACCAACACTCAAATCTTTTGACCTCTCTCCCCTCAATTACTCAGGGAATACTTCCTGGGTAGGAAACACTGGTTATCGTGAATTCCATGGAAGTTCTGTTAAGCTCACACATTGAATCCCATGTATTGTCCTAAAAGAAGGTGTTGTTCAACAACCTTTTGTACATGTAAGCACAAAGGAATACAAATAAACATGAAGAATAAATTTGGAGAAGTCAAAACATAAGTGTGTTTGACAATGCTATTCTCCCCCTCAAACTAAAAGAGGTTGGTAATTAAGCTCTTTGACAATTAAGCTCCCAAAAATCATTTAAAATCACACTTCACAATTCATGAAAATCTTTGAAGAATATGAACTGGTTTGAACATTTAAGAAACCATTTTTCACAAGTGAAAGTCATTCATCTTTCAACATGTGATAGAGTGTAAGGATTAGAAAGATATACCTGTAAACTAGAATCCTTAACTCCCCTGGAAGGAATATTTTAATTTAAGTGTTTACCCCCTTTATATCTGTAAAACAACAGTTTATCAGAATAATATGACAATGATAGTAAAAATCATATATATCTTCTCTTCCTAAAAGATATAACAGTTAGCTCCCCCTCAAATCAAAAACTTCTAAAAAAGATTTTATCATTTAAGCATTCTATCAGAAGAAAACATTGGAGTACGGGTTTTGAACTTAAGTATTCAAAAGCCATGATTACTTATTCTCCGGTGAGAATAATATTATCCATTTTTACCAATGAAGATCGGGTCTTGAACTGTGTCATTCAAGAGCCATTCTACATATTCTCTGGTGAGAATAGTATCTAATCTTCTCCTGAAAAATCAGAAAATTCATCAGTAAAAGTATAAAGCATATAAGCTCCCCCTTAATATGTGCATAATCCTTAATCATGAAACCGAGTTCTGAATTACTAGGATTAAAGTAAATTCAAAAGTCAAACTCTTTGACATTGAAGTCCGAGTCCTAGGTTGTTGTACTTAGAAGTCATCTTTTTGACAATGAGGCAAGAGTCCTGATCTGTAGTAATCAGAAGTCATAGTTCTTTCTCCCTCTTAAACCTTGGGTGCCTGCAACACAGATTTAGCTTTTGGTACCCACTGGTAGTTGGGTCCTAATGGGTTAGTTGCAGTTCTAGTGGGAGATATAAAGTAAGAACCATACCAGTTATTTACATAATCTCTTCTTACAAAATCATTTGTACCACAATAGGAACATCTAATTTTCTTTTGTGTTAACCTGATCAATTGATTGATAGTGTAAACCAGATCAGGTTTGCCAAAAGTTTTACCTTTTGAAGCATAGTTACATTTAGAATTTGATGTATGCACAAATGATTCTTCTTTCTTCTTTTCCTCTGAAGAGCCTTTAACTTTCCAGATCCAATTTTCTCTATATTTTTCTTTATCTTCCCTTCTCTAGAATCTTTTCTTCTGAGACTTGTTCATCTTGAAGTTACCAGAACCATCAACATCTTTGTCATAGAAAAGGTTAGAAGGACGAATCTGATCAGTAGATTTAGAAGTAAGACCATTATCTAAATAAAATATAGGATTATAAGAAACATTTGAAAAATGTGAACTTGAAGCCTTTTTGAGTAAACAATCTGAATCAGCTTGATCATCTCTCGGTGATTGAGCTATTGAGTCTGGCGTCTTATGCTTAGTCAGCTTCACTTTGAATACGATCTCTTCAAGTTCCTTTATCTTTGACGACAAACTGTTTCTTTCCTTCGCAATCAGATTAAACTTCTTATGCAACTCAAATTTGGCATTCTTCTCCTTCAAGATGTTTGTTGACAACTCAGATTGCTTTCTTGTCAGCTTAGCTATCTCAGTCTCTAGAACTTTCTTCGCTTTAGAAAAGTATTTATTTACATCATTCTACTCAACTGTCTTCTTCTCATTCTCAACCTTGTCTCGCTCCAGAATGATAACTTTCTCAAAGTCTGAAACTTGTTGAGAAAGCTTAACACATTTAAGATCTAATGATTTCTTCTCTTCAAAGGCTTTTCTTGAGAAATCAAAGAATTTCTTAGCAAATTCTTTTCTTTCTTTCTCAATCTTCAACATCTCATCTTGGGCTTTTGTGTTGTCTCTGTCTTGGGTTGCCTTTTCTTTTAGCATATTAATCTCAACCTCAAGACTGAAAACTTTATCTTTCAAAGAATCCCTTTCAGCAAAAATTCGAGGGTTTGTCTTTTTAAGCCCTTCAGATGTCTCATTAGCAATGTTTGATTGTAACACCTTAGGCATATCCCATATCGGCCGTGGACAGGAGTGATGCTGGGTGTTATAAGTAATATCTTGGCCTTCCTAACAAATCCGTGCGCTACACGTTGGTTAAATCCAGGGGCAAATCGGACAATATTGTTGTCGAGGCAGGCGGGATGTTACAGATGGTATCAGAGCCACTCCTGTGCCGTTCGGGATATGGGGCAAACCTCATCGAGGACGATGAGTCCCAAGGGGGGGTGTTTGTAACACCTTAGGCATATCCCATATCGGCCATGGACAGGAGTGATGCTGGGTGTTATAAGTAATATCTTGGCCTTCCTAACAACAACGCGTTTTGGGGCCACAAGCACGTCAGGTTCTGGGAACTCTGAGGTTAAGCGTGCTTGGGTGGGAGTAGTCCCAGGATGGGTGACCCCCTGGGAAGTTTCTCACCAGGTCGCCAGAAACAAATCCGTGCGCTACACGTTGGTTAAATCCAGGGGCAAAGCGGACAATATTGTTGTCGAGGCAGGCGAGATGTTACATTGATCTTCTTCTAAGCTCATCAAGCTCTTTTTTCATTAACTCCTTCTTTGACCAGCTTGAGCTAGAATTAAGACTTTCAGACTTCTTCAGCTTTGCTTGAAGATTTAAGATCTCTTTCGACTCAATAATTCCTGCAAAATTAATTTTCGAGTTAGAGATACATTCTGAGCAAACAAAGCTTTCTTTAAGTCCTTATCATTTTACAATTATTCAATCTGTTCTAGAAGAGATGAGTTCTGAATCTTCAGATTTTCATTCTCAGCTTCTAGTGCTGGAATCTCTGGCATATATGCTAAAGCACAGTCTCTGTTGGTCATCACTATATTTCCCTTCTCGTCTATATAAGGCATGATGATATCTGTACCACTTAAATCAACTCGTAAGATCTTAGAATCAAGAATTGGATAAAAACTGCACTCAAAAATTTTCAGAAAAATAAATTTCCAAAAATAATCAAATGCAGAATCCGTAAACAGTATTAAACTCAAACAAATTAGTAAACAGAAAAATTGGCGAAAATCACAGATATGCACTAAAGGACAGAGGCGCAAAAGACAACTTTGCGCTAAGTGAACCTGGCGCAAAAGAGTTTTGCGCTAAAGGAGTCTAGCGCAAAAGTCAACTCACGCTAAGAGGTTTGCGTGAGAAGTGGGTCGCGAGAAGTTAGTTTTGCGCGACTACAAGGTGGCGCAAGGAGATATTTGCACGAAGAGGCGATGGCGCAAAACTGAGGTTTGCGCGAAGAATAGATGGCACAAAAGAGACCAAGTATCACAACCGGTATCTTGCTTGACCGGTGTGATGCGGTCGACCGGTGTCTTGCTTCTATTTTGCTCGACCGGTATTCTGTGCGACTGGTGTCTTCGACTGGAGTCCAGACCGACCGGACCAATGCAACACCCGGTGTAGAGCGACCGGTGTTCGGCGACCGGGGTGGATGGATGTTGACCAGTGAAGTGCATGGCGCAAACTGAGTTTTGCACGAACAGAGGGTGGCGCAAAGTATACTTTTGTACTAATAAGGACTGACGAAAAAGACCACTATGAACTGGCGCAAAAGTGACAAATGCGCTAGTTCGTCACAGTTCGACCCTGTGACCGATTTTCAACCCAGAAAACACTTCAAACATAGAAACTCAATGCAAAAATCATACTTTTGTATCCATAAACATATATCAGTCAAAACACAATTAAAAATAACTTTTGATCACCCAATTTGATAGAAGCAGTACTCGACAGTTTCACATACGCAATATCCAAAAATCATACAAAACCAATCGATTAAAGCTTTAAAGTGCAATTAAAGTATCAAGTAACATTCAATAACTTAAACTGCACCTAAATCAATTATTTTCAGCTTCAAAAACTCTTTAAATCGAAGAATCGATTTTCACACAGATAAGGTGTCGATAATACTGTTTAATCCAAAAAATCTTGATTCTTTGGCTCTGATACCACTTGTTAAGTCCAGATTATAGTTGATAAACAATCACACAACACAATAAAGATCAAGAGATAAATAGTTCAGATTAACATACCAACGATCCCTTGAATAATCAGTTAAGCCGTGTGTGTTCTTGGTGAATACAGATAATACCTCTTGTGAGTATAGAGAGAATACGACTACCTTCTCTATTATAATTATGACTATGAGGATTAACCTAAAACCTAGAAAATAAAATCTATTTATACATAGGTCAACATGACCTAAACATTATTAACTAATAGCTAAAATACCCCATAAGGTATTAAACACTATTACAAACTAGACTCCTTATTTACTTTAAACTTAAATACAATTACTGATCCAACAGGTTACTGTTCAAGTATGTCTTGAGTTTACCTTTTTGGTAATACACTATTCAAGAATGCTTCTTATGTCAGTATAGTACACTGTTCACTTTATGGTCCTATAAATAGGACCATCACCCCATTGTTAGAAGTGTTCTTTTCTTTTATAACTTGTACTTAAATTATCTTTAATATACTGAAAAGTATTCCAAGAAGATCTTGTAGGATTTATCCACCTTTTTGGTGTTCTTATTAATCTACCTGATTTATCCGGTGAATATTAAGCTTATTCTTATATTTATCTTATTGGATATCTTCTTATTAACTGTGAGTTGAATCAACTTTGATATTAAATTGTATTGCTTTCGTTGTCTTAATTATCATCTGTTTATATCATTGATATAAGATTAAATCTGGGATCCAACAGTGAGTAAGCAACCACTTCTATCCATTTTGAGAAATAATCTGTAAGGACTAGAAGGTATAGCTTTTGCCCGGGGGCCGGAGGTAGCTTGCCGACAATATCCATTCCCCATCGTGTGAAGGTTCGTTGAGTTAAAGTCTAATGCAAGGGTTCGGAGGGTTTGTGAGACACACTTGAATGTCACTGACATGTGTAGCAACTTTGGATGTACCTTATTGCGTCTTGTCACAAAGTTGGCCAGTAGTACCCTTGTCGCGAAATACGATTTGCCAAGCTGTGACCTCCCGAGTGATTGCCACACTCGCCGTCGTGGATTTCTTTCAAAATGCTTTGGACTTGATTTTTATTGGTGACGCACCGCAAGTTTAGTCCTGTCGACGATCGTCTGTAGAGCTGATCTCTAAGCATAATGTATTTGGATGCCTTAAATCGAATTTTCCTGGCTTCCATTTTGTCTTTAGGAAGTTGGTCGTTTATTAGAAATTTTTTGATGTCAATTGACCAATTGCCTTCCTCTTCGAACATCTGTATATCTCTTTATTTGTCAATTGATGATGTTCCGAGATGAATTATGGGAATGGTATTGAATGGATGATTGCCAAGTGTCGACCCAAGGTTGGCTAATGCGTCAGCTTTGGTATTCTGATCTATGGGGATATGTGTGTTAAAGCACATATTTATTGGATTCAAGATCATAATTATCTGAAGATAGGAGTCTGAAGTCAAAGATGGAAAAGTCGACTCAACAAATAGTCTAGGGTTCCTTTTGTAATAATTAGTCAAAGTTTGTTTCCTTTTATTTAATTTGTTTTAGTTGTTGGGCCCAAGCAAGCCAAGCCCATTAGGCTAATCAAGCCTAAGTATAAATTAGCTTTGTTTATGCTAATTAGGTAAGGGAGCTTAGTAGAGAAAATTAATTATAGATTGTGGTGGTGGTTCCTGCGCCGTATACAGAGAGAAAGATAGAACAGATTTTGATTTCATCATCAAGAAAGCTTGTAATCGATTGAATCTTTTAGATAATCTATATCAGGTTTGCATTGTTGTGTTGTTTATTGATTTACTTGATTGAATGATTACGTATTGGGACACACAATTGGTATCAGAGAAGTTACAGATTGAATTGAATGAATTTAGTTCGGTTCTGTTTTCTGTCAAAGATTCATAATTTTTATTGTGTGATTGTTCTTTCAAGTGTTTATATATTGGGTTGTAATTGATATGCATATTCTATTGATTTGGCATTGATTGATTTGAATATTACATCATTTTCGAGTATCAATTTGTTGTTTTTGGCAATTCTGGGCTCATTCTCAAAACTCACTGACTTTTCAATCGAATTCTTCATAGAGTGCTTTTATTGAAATTAATTGTTGCAATCTATTCTAGTTGTTTATTCGATTGTTTTGGCAAAGTCTTGTAGTTTAATTTTGAGTTTTCGATTGGTTTCTGGGCTGATTTTTGGTTTCTGGGTCGATACTGCATCAAGAACATATCGGTCTAAGCTAATATCGGTCGAAGACCTCTATCGGTCTTTGTTATTATCGGTCGTTACTTTGCCGGTCAAACTATATCGGTCCTTACTCTTCCGGTCGAATACCTTTTATCGGTACATAACATTCGACCGGTACACTCACAGTCCACCCGGTCAAAGCCAATTCCAGTCTAAGACCTTTTTCCGGTCAAAGACAATATCGGTCGAAGCTTTAGCATTCTATCGATCGAAGGTATATCGGTCCATAGCATTATATCGGTCTTCACTCTATCTCGGTCTAATCCACTATTGGTCTTTGACACTATCGGTCTAAACACTATCGGTCTAAGCTTTATCGGTCTAATCAAGTGCCCGGTCAAACAAGGTACCGGTCCAAGCAAGACCCCGGTCGACTCAATACCGGTCGAAGTACACCCCCGATCAGCATATCGGTCGATTTTTCAAACTGTAATAGGGCATCTAAATGTCAAAAAAAATTCTCTAGGGGCGCTGCCCCCATACCCCCGCAAGGGCGTTGCCCCTTGACCTAACCCGCTAACCAGGTAGCGGGACCCCGTGCTAAGTCTGCGAAGGGGGACAACGTTCTGTTCGTGATAAGATTTTTCTAAATTTCATTCTAAGATTTTCAGTATTGTGTGATTTTATCTGGTCTAACGATCAAATATCAGTTTCTTATTGCTTATCTCAATAAGAATGAATTCTAGTGAAACTCCTTCAATCAGTACTGATGACAAGCCACCGGTACTTTTCAAAGGAGAGTATGATGCATGGAAAAATAAGTTCATAGATTTCATTGATAAACATGCATTAAGGGATCTGATTAGAATATCTCTGAGGGAAGGAAGTATGACAGCTCCAAGGAAAGTTTTTAATCTTATAAAGGATAATGGAGAAAACGAAGAAAAAGAGCTTCCATTACCACTTGATATGTACTCAGACGAGCAAAGAAAAAGATATGAAGCTGACAGATTAGCTCGATCTTTCCTAATGAAAGGAATGTCAGAAGAGATTTCAAAAGAGATCTTTTTTACATTAAACAGTAAAAAGGCTACAGGAAAGCTGTTATGGGAACATATTGAGAAGATTATGACAGGACCAAAGTTGTCTTCAAGAGTAAAGTTTTTGGAATTTGAGAACTCTGAACTAAAAGAAAAGATTTCTGCCTTGGAAGCTCAAATCCAGAAACTAGATTATGTTGAGAACAATGAGAAAGTTAATGATTTGGAGAGTGCAAATGCTGATCTTCAAAAGAAAATATCTGATCTAGAGAAAAAGATGGCCAAAGAAAGATCTGAGTTTGAGATTGAAAAGAAAGCATTTATAAAGAAATTCTCAGATTTTTCGAGAAAATGTGCAGACGAAAAGAAGGCAGTTGTGCTGAAATGTTTAATGCTTTCTCAAAAGACTTCTGAATTTGAGAAAGTAATTATTCTGGAAAGGGAAAAGTTTGCCAAAGACAAGAAGGCCATTGAACAGAAGAACGCTGGATTCTTTAAAGAAATATTCGGCCAGAGAAATGATGCTGAGAAGGAATTTGAAGAAGAGAGAAATTTCTTTGAAACAGAGATTAGAAAGTTGACTGTCAAGCTATCTGAATTATCTGAAAGTGCCTTGAAAGATCAAAAAGCGAAGTCTGAGTTCACGAAGAAGATTGACCTGCTTGTTCAAGAAAGAGACAACTTTGCTTCGACGATTAAAGTGCTTGAAAAGACTGCATCAAGTTCAAATCCGAAAAATGTTTCTTCAAAAAGGTCAGTTGAATCATTTGATCAGATTCGTAGTACTAACCTTTTCTATGATAGAAATTTAGATGGTTTAGATACATTCAGAAGAAGAAGAAGAAGAAGAAGAAGAAGATACGAAGAAGAAGAACTGGTCTGGAAGAAGAAACCAGTTGAAAATGAGAAGAAAGACGAGAAAGGAAAGAAGTCATGTGTACATAACCTATTGTTCTTACTGTCGTACACATGATCTTGTTCATAAAACAAGTGATCATTTCTGGTATGGTTCTTACTCTGTTATTCCCATAAGAACTGCAACTAACAAACATGGACCCAAATACCAGTGGGTACCAAAGAAAAAGAATGAATCTGTCTTGCAGGCACTTACTGTCAAAGGGGAATAAGAGAGCGGAGGCTTCTAACTAAATCAGCTTAGGACCCGTACTTCAACGAAGTTTGACTTCTAAACATAACAGTTTAGGACTCGTACTTCAGTGATCAAAAGACCTTACTCCTGTGATGATAAGAGATTGTACTCCAATACTTCAATGACGAAATCAACCGTCAAGGGGGAGTACATAGTTTTCTGAAATTTTATGTATCTGTCAGATATGATAATCAACATTTGAGGGGGAGTCAATGTTTATATTTTTCATTGATAATTTTTTTCTGATGCATAATTTCAGGGGGAGTAAAGGTGATGACTTCTGATTATTTCTGATCAGAACTCGTACACTAAGTGTTTTACTGCTTTCTGTCATTTCAATTTCTGTGAATAAAGTTACTTTGACTAGACCTTTAGACTTTTACAGGTTGAGAGATGCTTACAAGATCATATCTTTATGACTTTTAGCTTGACTTCGTGAGATGTAAGACTACATTCTAAAAGGTATAATTTCTTATCTTCATCTCATCTATGGTTGAAAGAAGGACAACTTTCAATCATAAGAAAACATGTTCTTAAATGTTCAAACCACTTCCCGATTCTCAAACAGATTTATTGATTTGGAAGTGTGATTTTAAATGTTTTCTGATTCATCTTTGAGCTTTAACCGATAAAGTTAAACTATCTGAGCATCATGTGCTTCATAGGAAAATATGGGATCAGTGTGCTAGAACTTAAAAGAAACTTCTATGGATTCACGTTAACCAGTGTTTCCTACCCAATAAGTTAATCCTGTAGTGGTTGAATGTGAGGAGTTCGAAAGAAATAAGTGTGGGATGTGTGTTGAGAGAATAGGTCAAAAGAGAGTTCGGTTAGCTGTGAGCTTAAAGATTAAAAGAAAGAAGGTGAGAGATCAGAGTAAAAGAATTTTTAAACTCTGCACCAACTACTTTCTAAGCCGGGCACCGACATTTCTAATGATTCACATTTCTTTGGTGAACATTATTTGTGACACCTGTCAAATTCTGAATATTAAGGTTAGCACCCTTAGATTATATTAAGTTGTGTCACTTCTAGATTTTAATTAAAAGCCTTTAAAATAAAAGTTTCCCGAAATATTTAGAAGTTGCGTTAAAAACCCAGAACAGTTCCGCATCTGACCGTCACTGTCCAGAAATACCAAAATAAGTGATAAAAAGTCCAAAATCCATAAACTATAAAAAAAAGAAAAAAAAAATCAGTATGTTTAATTTGTCTTGCATTGCAAAATTTTCAAATTAGATATTTTTTTTTAGCAAATATTGAGAATCGGGTATTTCGGTTCTCAATTATATCTGATATTTTATAAATTAGACTAGTAATTTATCTAATAATATTAAATTAAATCTTTTGATGATGATGAGTCATTTAGGACACTTGTCTTAATTTTATCATATTCTAATTATTTTATTAATTAGAAACAAATTAAAAACAAGATTTACTCTCATTTTTCAATTTCAACTTTTCATCTCCTCTCTCCCTCCTCTCTCTTGTTCGGCCGAAGAACACACCACCACCACCACCATTTCAAATTTTTTTTTTGTTACTCAAAATCAAAATACAATCAAGAATCCATCAACAAACTGAAGATAGAATCAAGTTTCCTTCTCAAATCTTCAAGGTAATCTCAAAAACTACATTATTTTTATGCATGTTCTCATATTTCGAATTTTGGGTTTGAGGAGCAAAAGATTTCATCTAAATGTGGTATAAATTAGGTTTTGTTGATAAAATAGCTTTCAAATTTATGTTCATATATTCAAAAATGAGTTTTTGATTCTTGTTTTTCAAAGAAAACTTGTTTATCATCAAGTTTAGAGTTTATGATGAAAATGTTGAATTTTGGTATCATAAACCACTAAAATGTTGGTATTATTGAAATTATGATTATGTTATCATAATGAAATGTTAGTATAAAAATATTCTTATGAAGGAATTTCTCAAATTCCACATGATTAAGAACTTAGTAATAATGTTAATGTCATTTATTTGATGTTGTGTTCATGCATGCATTTGGATGAGCATTTTGATTGCAATGAATCCATGATGCATAAGTTAGTTTATCATGTAATGAGGAGTGAAGACATGGTTTATAATCAAAAACCATGTCTAATGATCATCATTTTTGGTTTAAAATAGTACTTTCTTCATTTTAGAATTTGTCCAGAAAATGGACTTCACTTCTAGCTTGCACAACTCACAAACCACATGTCCAAATTTGGGGTTTTTGCTTCTGAACTTTAATTTAGAGTGTTAGATTTCTAAAAAGTCCGAAAACACTGAATTTGGAGTTGATTTGGGCACTCAAATGGAATTTGTAAGAAAGGGGTGCAATCTGTCCAGTGAGGACATAATCATACACCCAACTTGTAAAGACCATAACTCCCACATTATTCATCCAAAATAAGTGAATCTTTTTCCAAACGATAGTATTTTGAGTTAGGTTTGCATCCATATAAGTATCACTGTCTAATTTCAAGAATTGATACCCCAAAAGCCTGTTACAAGTGAGGTATGTCACTGATCCGAAAATCAGTGACACTCTGTTTTGTAAAAATTATTTGAGGTATCAAAAATTATAAAAAAATTATAAAAAAATGCAAATTTACTCTAAACATATTATAGTATCATCAAAAAATTTGTGATTAAATAATTCTCTTGGGAAGTTAAGCTTCCGTGTTGATTTTATTGAATAACTTTCTGGACAGCATATGCTGAATCCAGAAAGGTAATCTTATTAAGTCTAAATTTTGTTTTATTGCATTTTGGAACTTTGTATAGTTTAAAAATGGATATGGACTAAGGAATTTATATAATGGCATATCATAGAACAATTGGACATATTGGTTGGACATCGGAATAGGGCATTAATGTGTTTCTCTATGACAACTCTTGTATAGGGAAACTAAGGGTGTGGCAAATTCCATAAGTATTAAAGTAAAGTTTCACCCGTTCCATTCGTTAAGGTGAGTATTCACAGCCCCACTTTTATCGTTTTAACTGATTTTGGGGTGAAAAGCATGCTTTAGTTGCGTATTTAAAGATTCATGAGAATTGTTTGAAAGTATTGCGAATTGGCAATTTATAAGGCTTTGTTAAAAGCGTTTGGAATTATAAGCTATATGATAAGTATGCAATTGATGTGTTGAGTATTAAATGTTAAGACCCCGTGACACTACTATTAACTCGAAGAAAATCGGGCCTATAGTATTAGTGGATAGCGCTATTTGGTGTGACAAACCCACCTTATGCTGACGAGCAGGGGTGCACTATACCTGAGAAGATGACTAAACATGTGGCTCGAACCACCGCTGAGTTAGTTCATCGGGGGCGTAGAAATTGGTCAGGGGTGGCTTAGTAGTGGCTCAACGTAATTTTTTTTATCATTGCATACCTCTTGTCATATAAACTAAGCTATGACACTCATGAATCAAAGAAATTGAAGTTTGGTTTATACGTATGTTTTACAAATGACAACTTGCATATAAATTGATTTTGTGCATATCTAAAACCTGTGAACTCACCAACTCTTTGTAGTTGACCTTGGTTTTTATTCATGCTTTTCAGGAATCGAGAAGGTAATTCCATGATGTTTTAGCAGTGCACTTCATATTTTGAAGCAAGATTATTTTGCTTTATACGTATCGTTATATTTTAAGTTTGGGAATTGTAAACAATGACAATACTATGTTCTTAAAAATGTAATGTCTTTTGAAAGTTAAGTAAATGTTGGTATGTTTATAATCTTGTGCTATGACATCGGAGCTGTTATGCCTCGTGTTTCCGCTTTAGCGGGGTGTGACATTATTGAAACAAGCAACTAGCCCATGCCACTCATTTTCTTCTCAACAAGAAAATGTTTCATTTTCTAAGGGGACGCAGCACATATGCTATCTGATTTTCATTTGGAAAATCTGGATATTGAATAGAAGGAAGTTTGCCCCACCTTCACAGTTCACTAATGCACATTGAGTCTGTGTTTAACTACCTGTTGTCTCAGTGGTTTACACATTTTGAGCCTTATAAGCAATCATCTTATGCTTAATTTATTCTATCACTTGCACGAACACACAAAGAATTTGTTTCTTTGTCATAACGTTCATAGAAATTGCCATTGTGGTGTTTCGATGATTAAATGGAAGCCTTGGGGGAGTGAACATCATAAAAGCTCCTTTATATTATGTATTCGTTACACACAGTGACTTTGTGTTACTGACAGGCAATTTTAACTGATTCATTTGTTGATTCAGGTGTTACACTTCATTTTCTATTTTGTCTGGATTTGCAAAGATCTGGATGCACATCTTTATGAATTGACGGATAATCAGTGGTTCTATTTGCAAGATCATTGATGGAAGACATTTCTTGAAGAAAAGTTTTGATGACCTCTTTGCTCTTGTCATCAAAAAGGGGGAGAAGCATCAACCATGAAATGGGGACGTCAAAAGTTTTTGAAAGAATTTCTGAAGATATTCTGAAGATATGCTGCATTGAAGAAATTTTCTTTGAAGATGATTTGCTACAGCATGCCGAGCTGAATATGGAAATAATTTCTTTCCAAGAGGTATTCTCATCGATTGGGAAGATTGCTACTTTCTGAAGAAAAAGAGGAAGATTGATTTTTCTGAGATTAAAGAATGATCTTGATCCAAAGGGGGAGATTGTTAAAGAACATATTTATTGGATTCAAGATCATAATTATCTGAAGATAGGAGTCTGAAGTCAAAGCTGGAAAAGTCGTCTCAACAAATAGTCTAAGGTTCCTTTTGTAATAATTAGTCAAAGTTTGTTTCCTTTATTTAATTTCTTTTAGTTGTTGGGCCCAAGCAAGCCAAGCCCATTAGGCTAATCAATCCTAAGTATAAATTAGCTTTGTTTATGCTAATTAGGTAAGGGGCCTTAATAGAGAAAATTAATTATAGATTGTGGTGGTGGTTCCTGCGACGTATACAGAGAGAAAGATAGAAGCAGAGTTTGATTTCATCATCAAGAAAGCTTGTAATCGATTGAATCTTTTAGATAATCAACATCAGGTTTGCATTATTGTGTTGTTTATTGATTTTCTTGATTGAATGATTACGTATTGGGACACACAATATGAAATAGAAATTTTTATGAATTCCTCTTATTTGTCTTTGGCTATCTTGGGATATGTTGTCATTCTTGATTCTTTTGCAGCAAAGTCTCCATTCATTTGATTCACGACTAAGAGTGAGTCGCTCTTAACGTGAAGCTTTGTTGCCCCCGAGTCGTGAGCCATATTCAATCCTGCGATCAAAGCTTCATATTCAACTTCATTGTTAGTAACTTTGAAGTTCCATCATATGAAGTACACCATCTTGCCCCCTTGTGGCACCCAGTCCTGCCCCCCAAGTGTTGGATGATCCGTCAACATATAGAGTCCATGTTGGGTCGTCGAGAGTTGCCACAATATCTGTCGATGCTTTCAGTTCTGGATTGAAATTTGCGACGAAGTCAGCTAATGCCTGCGATTTGATCGCAACCTGGGTTTATATTCATTTTCATAACTACTAAGGTAGATACTTCGTTTTTCCAGTCGACCTGTTAACTCCGGTTTTCTCAAGACAGACTTAAGAGGAAAGTTAGTCATGACAGTAATAGGGTGTGATTCGAAATAATGACGTAAATTTTTAGCTGCAGTTATCAAAGCTAACAAGAGTTTTTCCATAGAATAATACCTAGTCTCTGCGTCGAGAAATGACTTACTTACGTAATATATCGATCGTTGTTGTTTGTCATCTTCTCGGACGCGGACGACACTTATAGCGTTTGGACTAACTACCAAATATAGCTGGAGGATTTCGTGATCCTCAGGTTTCGATATTAAAGGTGGGGATGCCATGTATTTTTTGAGCACTTGGAGTGCGTTTTCGTGATCGTCCGTCTATTCGAAACCCCTGTTCTTTCGCAAGACATTGTAAAATAAACCACATTTATTCGAGGATCGAGAAATAAACCTTTTTAGTGCAGCTATACGGCCTGAAATTCGTTGCACTTCTTTGATATTGTGTGGAGACTTGATATCCAGAATAGCTTTTATTTGATCAGGATTGTCCTCGATCCCTCATCGGGTGACCATATATCCTAAAAACTTACCTGCGCTTACTCCAAAGGAGCATTTTGTTGGGTTAAGATTCATATAATATTGTCTAAGTATATCAAACGATTGTCTTAGGTGATCGATATGATCGATCGCCTGTTTTGAGTTAACGAGCATGTCGTCAATTTATACTTCCATTGTGTCTCCGAGACGGTCTTTGAACATCTTGTTGACTAGTCGTTGGTATGTCGATCCTGCATATTTAAGACCAAAAGGCATGACTTTGTAACAGTAGATCCCTTTGTCTGTCATGAATGCTGTTTTCTCTTGGTCTTCACGATGCATTAGGATTTGGTTATATCACGAGTATGCATCCATAAATGTGAGCAACTTGTGTCCAACAGTTGCGTCGACCATGGCGTCGATGTGTAGTAAGGGGAAGGATCCTTTGGACAGGCCTTGTTGAGATTTGTGAAATCGATACACACTCTCCATTTCCTATTCTTCTTTTGTACAACCACGACGTTGGCTAGCCAGTCGGGATATTGGACTTCCCTAATTTTTGCCGTTTTGAGTAAGTTATCAACTTCATCGTTGATCACTTTGTTGCATTCCGGGACGAACTTACGACGATTCTACGTAATAGATTTAAACGAAGGATCGACACTGAATCGATGTGTGATGACCTCTGGGTCGATGCCGACCATGTCTTCATGCTTCCAAGCAAAACAATCGGCATATTCCTGCAGAAAAGAAATCAATGAACCTTCTAAAATAGAGTCGAGTGACATACCAATCGGCATATTCCTGCAGGTCTCTCCTGATCCATGACGACTTCCTCCAGTTGATAGTCGTCGGCAGTTTCAGGTTTGACCTGACTCTGTAATTGCTAAATGTTCTGTTTTCTAGGCTTCATAGAATTTTTGTAGCACTCGCAAGAGATCTTCCGTTCGCTTTTGATTTCTTGGATTCCACAAGTTGTTGGGAACTTGATCGTCTGATGGTACGTTGAGGGTACGACTTTCATATCGTGTATCCAGGGTCGTCCCAGGATGACGTTGTATTTTGATGAACAATCGATGACGCTGAATTTGGCCTTTTTTTTACTCCTTTGGCAAATACTGGGAGAATGATTTCCCCAATGGTGTTAACCATGTCTCCATTGAAGCCCACAAGGACCGTCGAGCGTCGCACGATTTCCGATTTATCGATTCACATTGCTCTGATTGTGCCGAGGAAGATAATATTAGTTGAGTTTCCTCCGTCGACCAAAATCCTATTTGTCGAGAAATTACCGATCGTGAGTTGGATTATCATTCCATATGATGGTTCTGCAATTGATCACCAAGGTCCTCTTGATAGAAGATAATGGGCATGGCCTTCAATTCAAGGTCTTGTATCGGTCATGACGTCCGCGGCACAGGAAGTTCTCCGGACCCTTGGGTAGCATGTCATTTTGTTGCTGAATAAGTTAAGCCACAGACATCGGATCCTCCAGTTGTGAAATTAACGACCTTTGTATGCTCGGGTGAGGCGGGTCGTGCATTTGCTCCCAATAAATCTTGTAGATGTCCCTTGGGGACGAGCCATGCTAATTCTCGTCTCAGAGCGATACGGTCTTCTGACACGTGACCATGATCGTTGTGGAAATCGCACCATTTAGATTTGTCTTTCCTGGCATCGTCTCTTTCGCTCTTTGATGGACACTTGACGTTATTCTGCACATTGTTAAGAGGTTCTACGATATCTTTGGATGTCCCTTTAAACCCGTAAGAAGAGATCTTTGGATGTTGGGGGAACTTATTAACTGGAGCAGTTTTCTTCTTGTCAAATCTCACGTTCGAGACTTGTTTGGAATTCTCAAGACGAGCAGTCGACCTTGCTTTGAAGTCTGGCTTCTTGACATTTAGTGCTTTCTTATCGCCCGAATGCTTACGACAGAAAGTTTCATCATCCTCAACTCGCATGTAGCCTAACCTGCGAGCTCGTATATCTTTAAAGTTCTTTGGGGGATATTTCGTCAAATCCATGTAGAGATCAGAGTCGTCGTCGATACCTCGCTTGTATGCCTCGATTGCATTTCGAATGTCACAGTCTCGTTGATTCACCTGTCTTCTGTGTGATATAGTAAAGATCGTTGGTTTATTTCTCCATTTTACGACTGCTAGCAAATTGCTAAAAGAATTGGTTGACCAACTCTGCAAAACTGTCGATAGACTTGGGTCGTAAGTTTATCAACCACTGGATAGCAGCTCCAGTAAGGGTCGCACAGAAACCTTTGCACATGAAGACTTCTTGATACTTATGAGGTATTGATACAGTCCATATTAGGTGCTTGTATTGTGCAATATGCTCTGTTGGATCGCTGATTCCCAAATATTTTGGTGTGAACTTCAGGATGTTATATTTCTTCGGCACGTCAACCAGGGAAATTTCATCGATGAAAGGTGACGCTTGAAATCCTGTCTTTGGTTCAACGTCTACTGGTACAGCGGTTGCAGGTAGCTTATCGAGCATTAGTAACATGTTTTTGTTATGCTCTTCCAATTGTTTTAGGCGTCGTGAGACAAGGTCATCTAGATTAGCACCGCTACTAGGCTTGAATCCAGAGTCTTGAGACATAGGACTTCCATTAGAAATAAAGACATTGTTCTGCGACGTGCCCCCATTATCCACATTAAATGGTGCATGTATGTAAGGCATGGTCACTGATGGAAGCGATGTCACAGGAGGTGGCATTGATGGGACCGTCGAGATGGAGAAAGTAGCGACTCCAATATTCACTTCCATACCTTGCGTTAACTTGGGGTATGGAGGTGGTGGAGGTGGAACACCTGCAAAAGACATGTTAAAGGGTAGCCTTGGACAAAAGGGAGGTACAAATTGGTTGCCTATATTTGGATTCCTCATCGCCGGATTCCTCATGGCGGAGAATTCTTCATTAGCCCTGCGATTTTGCTCGTCCAGGGAATGAATTCGGCTTTGAGCGGCATCAAGCTCCATGTGCATTTGAGCGATGATATTGGCTTGAGTTCCTTGTGCTGCCATGATCCCGTCAAACAAGAATGCTGCACTAAAACAGTTAGTAGATCGTGATTTCTGCCGAGTAAGTTTACTCTAGATGGGGCCCCACGGTTGGCGCCAAACTGTTGATGCCAAAAATTGTCCAAAGGAAGATCTAAGGTCGGTGTGGAGCTTTAACAACTAAAGTAGGACATCACTCGACAAATCACACGACAAAAATAAAAAATAATAGGAAAAACCCCATCGAGGGTAAAAACCGCGGACGATAGTGAGGATCGTCAAATGCACTATGGACGTCAAACAGGGACGTCGTCCCTAAGGAGTGATCATAAGTACGATTGACAATATTACAGTAAAGAAATAATCTAATCGTGCGATTGAGCTGAACGTTGTCCAATGTAACACTTCAATCGATAGATTATGCTTGAAGCAATGCTCGAAAATTGTATCTTCGTAGTTGCTCTTTAGATGATGATGTATATGTCTATGTCCGTCTTTTGCGTAGCTCTTTGAGTTTGTATATATAGCTTATTTTTTCATAAATGGGTATTGATGGTCCAAAGGTCGAAATATTGATTGATCTTGATGGCGGTCGCCCGTTATATCTGTTGGTCATTATGTGCATTAAACCTGTAATAAAAGACCCACAAAAGAAAAATGGTTGTATGTAATAAATGATCAATGATTGTTAGTATCGTTACATAGGTCGAAAGATATAAGCCTGTCAAGAGATACCTGTTAATCGTGGACGTGGGAAACTCACGACGATCGTCGTCGAGAACGATGATGTATACTGTCGTACGATGTCATTAGGACCTTATCTTGATACAAGAATGGTCTATAGGCGGGAGACGTTTGGTTATCTTCTGACGGTCGTAACTTGTGGAATTTTACCCAAACAACATCAGAAAAAAAACTTTTCTTAAACATAGTAATGGGGTATTCAAGAAAGTCAACAGAAAGTATGGCCAACATATTGGCATCATTTCAAGTACCGACACTTGGTCTCTACGGAAATGTATCCCTATTTGTCAATAAAGGAATAACACACAAGTATACATGCCAAACCAGTATCGTTTTGAAAACAAGTAATAAAGTGGTACTAAGTACCGAATATCGATTCCACAGAGACAATTAAAGCAAGCAATTAATCCAAGTCAACTTAAAAGGTGATTTCAATGAGAGAATTCGAAGGAATGATCTTTGAGTGAGTTAACAACTTTGAAATTGATTTAAAACAGTAAAAGAAATGCATGGGTGTAAGTGTTAGCTCCAACTTTCATGTATAGAAGTATTGAAAAATAGGCTAAGTATAGAAACTGCTGAAGTTTGCTCAAGAACAACCAAATCCCCACAGAAGACAAGGCTCAAAAGACTCTGTCGACATTCTACCAGAGGATGCACAACCTGATGGACCTTCAGATCACAGAGCCTCTGTGATTAGTCACACAGCCTCTGTGATGGCTAACCTCTGGAGACAGTTCAAAGATTTTGGTGAACACAGTTCAAGACAAGGTCATGTGCTGAACACATGAAGCCTGTTGTACGAATATTTTCCAGATCATTTCTGTGGTGCACGATCGTTTACCTTTCCAGGTGGCATTTTGTTTATGGAATGTCAGCCTTTGTCTTGTACTATGGGGTGCATCCTCCTTGTATATTATAGGAGCAATCCCTTTGGTTTATTCACGCGAGCACACACTATTTCTGATCAAGAGATTGTATTTTCCTAAGAATATTTGCACACACCAGTGCGTGTTCTTGGAGCAAATCAATGAAACAGTGTTTTGAGTAAAATTCTTGTTATATCTTACGATTCTGTTTATTGTTTGTTTGTGTGTCTACTACCTTGCATGTTCTACTTTCTCTACATACTAGAAACGCTTCCGCACTCTTATTTATTAATCTGTGTGTAGTAAAAAGTCTATCAAGTAAAGAACATCGTTATTAGGATCAACAATTGGTATCAGAGCAGACTTTGATTCTTAATATCAAAGGATCGTGTTCTATACTTGATTCCCACGTTCTAGGTAGTAGTTTGAGTCTGTTCTTTGCCATGATTCCCACTCATAAACGTACTCTGTTTTCTGGAGCTCCTTCAACCTGTTTGACGTAGATTCAAAGGGAAGTGTGTTTGAACCGCTAAAAACATATTGAAAGCTTATTTGTTGGTTGTTATCTTTCTCATACCAAATACTCATCCCTGTTGAGCACATTCTTGGTCTTTTCTAAAGAACATTCCACACTCTGTTTTTCTTTCTCTATCTGAAAATGGCGAACCTAGTCAACTATTTCAGTTCAGGATCTCAATCAAAACCTCCTACTCTACTAAGGGATGAATATCCTCAGTGGAAAATCTGGATGGTGCACTTTCTCGAAGGTGTGGATCCTGGTTTGGTCGAGTTTCTTCATAACCCTCCTTACATTCCAATGACCACAGTTCCTCGTGTTCCTGCCACTGCAAACACCCCAGAAATACCTGAATATCAGCATCCAAAACCCATCAATGAGTGGACTAAAAAAGAGAGTGCATTGCATGAACTTGCAAAGAAAGCCAAAAGGTTGCTCATAATGGCCATTCCAAATGACATTTTTCAGTCCGTTGACTCATGTGAAACATCAAAGGATCTATGGTTGGAGCTTGAGAAACAGCTTGAAGGTGGTGCCAAAACTCTGAAGAACAACAGATCCTTGTGCATTAATGAATACTTTGCATTTAAGGCTCTGCCAGGAGAATCCATTCAGAGCACTTACAATAGATACAACTCCCTGATCAACAAGTGCAAAAGGTACGACATCCATAGAACCTCAGAGGAGAACAATGTCAGATTTCTTCAGAGCCTGAATAATGGATGGCTCCATCTGACTATGTCCATGCAAGCAACCCTAGATCTTGATGTTTGGTCTATCTCCGACCTCTTTGGGACTTTGATAAGCCAAGAGAACCGAATCTCGAAATTGGCAACCCCTATGGGAGGACCTCTGGCATTAGTAGGAAGTACCACAGTGGGTCAGGACAAAGGGAAGGAGAAGGCGACAGAGGATGCTCAGAAGAAGAAGAAGAAAAAGAAGGTATTGGTGGCAGAGAGTGAGAGAGAAGAAAGTTCAGAGGAAGAGATCGATATGGATGCTCTGGACAAAACACTTGCACTTATGACCCGACAATTCAACAGGGTCTCAAGAAAAAGCCAGAGTACAGGGAAAGAGAAGAGAGAGATGATAGAGGAAGAGGATACGGGGAAGTGAGAAAGTTTGGTGATCAGAGGAATGACGAGAGAAGAAGTGGACATAAGATGGACGACAGAAGTGGAGATAGAGATCCTCAACAAAATGAAGGATGCTTCAAATGTCGAAAGTCGGGCCACTTAGCAGCAGAGTGCAGATCCACTGCCATCAAAGGGGAACCCGCCAGAGACGTTGCTTTCTACAAAAAGAAAGCAGAGTACGACAATCAGAGATCCCTGATGGCCGAACAAGAGAATCTCTTGACTGATGAATCCTCTGACGAAGGGGACACCAATGCACTCTTCTGTGGAATGGCAAAAGTCCACTCTTCTGACAACAAGAGTGAGGTATCTACTTCTGACTCAGCTTATTCTGACTCTGAAAACAAACATCTTGAATTGCAAAATAAATTCCTTGCTGATAAAAGCATGTGCTCAGAGGTAGAAAAGAAATTAGCCTTCTTTGAGAGAGAAACAAAGCTTCTCACTCAAGAAAAGGACAATCTTTATCTTGAACGAAAAACTCTTGTCTCTGAGCATATTGTTGAAAAGAAAGGGTTAAAATAAAAGGTTTCCAAACTTGATCAAGCTCTAAAAGATAAGGTCAAAGAGCTAAAGAAAAGTGAGAGTGATCGTTTAAACGCCATTTCCTTGAAAAAAAATTTCCAAAGGGAAAGAGAAGTCCTTCATCAAGATCTGCTCAACATAGATCTTCTAATTAAGATATATCAGGATGCTCAAAAGGTCCATGAAAAGGTCAACACCCAGATAGGCAGAAGAGGTATAGGGTTCGATGACGTTGACCCCTGTACTGGGAATAAAAGGAACAAATCTTTAGCAAACATCTTCTGTCCTGGACAATTTCTAAAACCAAGTCTTCCAAACGTATTATCCACATTCAAGAGGCGCAAAACCTCTGAACGACCACATCTGAGGAAACCTCTACAAATGGCGAATGTATGGTATGAAAACAATGATTTTCTATCTGCACTCTCATCAAAGAGAAAATCTATTCCAAAGAAATATATGTCTCAAAAGCAGATAGGGATCTTCAGATTTGGTCATCCAGAAACACAGACTCAAATGGCCTTTATGTGCATGATGATTCCTGAAAAGGAACTGTCCTTTGATGTACCAGAGTTTGTTCCTGCCTCTGTGGAAGAAAAACTATTCAAAAGATTTTTGGAAAGTGACTTGAGAAAGACCTATGATAATCACTTTCTTAGTCATCCTGATCTAATCTCTGAAGTAGGAGAAATCTTTGAGCAAGATCTTCTCAATTGTCTTAATGTTCCTGTGGTGATCCCCTGCATTTTAAAAAATCTAAATATTCCCAAGGACACTACCAATGGACAAAGCACTGCACTTCCAGAAGGTCATGCTCTCATTTACAGAGACTTTCTCGATTCAGATTCTGAATCAGAATCTGAGTCCACCTCTGTCAATGTTGAGACAAGTTTTATGGAATTTGAAATAGTCCCCTACGGTCAAGAGGAATATAAGCTTTCATCTGGTATTCTTAACAGAATAGTCACTCCCAAAAGGAGAACTACAGGCATACCCATCTACCCTGACTTTTTGGACATGTGTTTGCAAGAGAAGACTTCTCTTGAGATTGAAAAATTAAAAAGTAAAAAGATCAAGATTGTGTGTCCCACAATGTGTATATATCAATATTAGAACAATCAATTTCCAATCAAATCACTTTTATTAACCACAATTCTGAATTACAATATTTCTCTCTCAAACTTCAAACTCGTATGACACAATGATAAAAGCTACACGCTTAGAACACACACAAAACCTATATATACTAAGGCTTACAAAAGGCGCTAAATACTGTTTATGCACACTATACAAACGCGCAAACAACTAAGACAGAATATATACACTGTTTGACTTTGACTTTATTACACTAGACTTTGACTTTGATGCTGAGAGTTGACTCTAGCTTTGACCTTCTGTCTTCAGTCTTTTATGATCTTGTATCCAATATATTTCTGATCTAACAATCTCCCCCTTTGGATTCAAGATCATGTTTGAAAGATTTAGTAGTTCAGTCTTCTCATTTAACTTCATATTACAATCTTCTCCTTTGCAACAAATTTTCTTCTTTAGGCACAACTATTGCAAACTCTCATTTCTTTGACTGTATTCTTCCCAAGTATGTCTTTGAAAGATATTAACGATCTCCTCCAAAACTATCACAAAACTCTTTCAGACTTCGGAAAGAAATTATCTTCAGAATTAGCTCGGATTGCTTCAACAAATAATCTTCAAAGAAAATTTATGTAAAATCAGCATAACTTCAGAATTTCTTTGCACAAACTTCCAAACTTTCAATCTTTGAACTTTGTCTTCTTCAAATCTTTAACTTTGAAATTTCTGACTCTGACATTTCTTTAAATCATCTCCCCCTTTTTGATGAAACGAGCATCGATATCATCAAAACTATCATCAAGAAATGTCTTTATCCGATTGACCACTGATCTATCATAAGGAACCTCTGATTCTTTGCCAATTCGAACAATGTATTCATCTAGATCTTTTCAAATCCAGACAAAATATGAATGTAACACCTGAATCAACAAATGAATCAGTTAATATGTCTGTCAGTAACACGAAGTTACTGTGTGTAACGAATACACTTAGGAAAGGAGCTTTTTGATGCTCACTCCCCCAGAACTTCCATCCAATCATCGAAGCACCCTAAAGGCAATTTCTATGAATGTTATGACAAGAAAACAAATTCCTTATGTGTTCGTGCAAGTGATAGAAAGAATTAAGCACTTGATGTTTGCTTTTATAAGGCTCAACATTGTGTAAACCACTGAGACAACAGTAGATAAACACAGACTCAATGTGCATGATTGAAGTGCGAAGGTGGGGCAAACTTCCTTCTTTTTCAATATCCTGATTTTCCAAATGAAAATCAGATAGATTATGTGTTGCGTCCCCAGAAAAATATGAAGCATTTTATTTTTAAGAATACAAATGAGTGGCTGGTGTGGTTTTTATCAAGAGTTGGCATGGGCTAAGTGCCTGTTTCAATAATGTTCACCAAAAAAATGTGAATCGTTAGTAATGTGGCTGCCCGGCTCAAAAAGTAGTTGGTGCAGAGTTTGATATTCTTTTACTCTGATCTCACACCCTCTTTCTTTTAATCATTAAGCTCACATCTAACCAAACTTTCTTTTCCATTTTACCTCAACGCACAACCCACACTCATTTCTTTTCGACTCCTCACACTCAATCACTATGGATTAACTTCTTGGGTAGGAGACACTGGTACTCGTGAATCCATAGAAGTTTCCATTTAAGTCCTAGCACAAAGAACCCGTATTGTCCTAGAAATCATATGTTGGTCAAAATGGTTTATCTTGAACAGTTAAAGCTCAAATACAAGTCAGATGTGTATATGCTCAGAATATAATCATGAAGATATGAGCATTTTAAACATTGAAGATATTTTCAAACAAGTAAATTGAATGAATATACATGAATGCAAGAGACTTGTCTGAAAAATCTGACATTGTATGAAAATGATCAGAAAGAAATGATATATCTGTTTAGGTTTATGGTCAAAAATAATGGATATTGTCTATATGAAACAAAATATAGACATTCTTGAAAGAACATTTCGAAATGAATTAACGCTCAAAATTCATTAAAGTGCAAGCGGGGTGTCTTACCATCGAAAAATATGTTTCAAATTTGAGACATGGTAAGAACATTTTAAACAAGAAGTCAAACCGGTGTGTGTGAATACTTGAAAGTATATAGAAAAGACAATACACAAGTATATATATCTTTGGAAACACACGGTTTGTAAAACATTCAAACTCAAAATAAAATGAAAAACATTTAAAATCACACTTCCAATTCATGAAATCTGTTTAAGAATCGGGAAGTGGTTTGAACATTTAAGAATATGTTTTCTATGATTGAAAGTCGTCCTTCTTTCAACCATATATGAGATTAAGAAAAGAAATAAACCTTTTCGTTCAGTCTTAAATCTCATCAAGTCAAGCTTAAAATCATAATGATATGATCTTGTAAGCATCCTCTCAATCTACAAAAGTCTCAAAGTCATGTCAAAGCAACTTTATTCACAAATTTATTGAAAAGTAAATAACAGAAAGCAGTAAAACATTGAGTGAACGAGTTCTGATCTGAAGTAATCAGAAATCATGTCCTTACTCCTTTTGTTGTCCTCATAAACTCCCCCTAAAATCATGCATCACAAAAATTTGTCAATTAAGTAAATGCAAAAATTCTATACCCCCCCCCCTCAAAATAATGTTGATCATCTTAACATTTTGTCTCACTCCTCCTGAGATCATGAACAAACATGTTAAAGTGCAGATATCCTTTCAGAATTAATGATAAAGAAATGATGAAAAATGTCAATAAAATAAACTTTAATAGGTAATCACTGATTAGACCTTGAGATTTAGCATACCAAGGTTAGATACAAGAAAAGTGAATCTCTTTTCATCTAAAGGTTTGGTAAACAAATCTGCAAGTTGGTAATCAGTTTTTACAAACTAAAGTTCTATTGTACCTTTTTCTACATTATCTTTTATAAAATGACACCTAACATCAATGTGCTTTGTTTTAGTATGTTGCACAGGATTAGCTGATATTGCGATAACGCTCTTCGAGTCACAATAGATCGGTATTTTGTCAAACTTGAATCCATAGTCTCGCAGCTGTGTCCTCATCCACAAGACCTGAGAGTAGCAACTGGCAGCAGCTACATACTCTGCTTCAGCAGTCGAGGTGGAAACACAGAGATGTTTCTTTGACGCCCAGCTAACGAGCTTGTCTCCAAGGAATTGAATATGACCCGATGTTTCTTTGACGCCCAGCTAACTAACATACATCCAGCATGATCTGCGTTTGAATAAGCAGTTAGTTCAAAACCAGTATCTTTAGGATGCCACAGACCAAGATCTGCAGTCCCCTTCAGATATCTAAATATGCGCTTGACAACAGACATATGGGATTCTTTAGGAGCAGCCTGATATCTTGCACATAAACATGTAGAGAACATAATATCTGGTCTAATTGAAGTAAGATACATTAAAGAACCTATCAGTCCTCTATTAGTCCTAACATCAACAGCTTTTCCCTAAGGATCAGTGTTGATCTTAGTACCTGGTGCCATCGGGGTTCCAATTGGTATGCAATTTTCCATTTTGAACTTCCGAAGAATATCAAAAATGTACTTTTCTTGATTTATAAAAATCCCCGTTGAAAATTGTTTTACTTGTAATCCGAGAAAGAAATTCATCTCTCTCATCATACTCATTTGAAATCTTGACACCGTTAGATTTGAAATGTTCTTACAGTGTTTAGGATTTGTAGAGCCAAATATTATATCATCAACATATATTTGAATAAGAATTATATCGACTTTTTTCCTTTTTAATGAATAAAGTAGTATCGATTTTACCTCATACCAGGCTCGAGGCGCTTGTTTTAACCCATAAAGTGCTTTATCCAAGATATAGACATGATCTGGTTTATCTGGATTCACAAAGCCTTCTGGTTGAGAGACATAGACTTCCTCCTTAAGTATGCCATTCAGAAAGGCAGTCTTCACGTCCATTTGATAAACTGTGAAGTTTTAGTGAGCAGCGTAGGCTAGAAACATGCGGATTGCTTCTATACGTGCTACTGGAGCATAAGTCTCGTCGTAATCTATGCCTTCCTCTTGCCGGTAACATTTGGCAACAATTCTTGCTTTGTTTCGAATGATAATACCATCTTCATCCTTCTTATTCTTGAATACCCATTTGGTTCCGATTATAGATTTTCCTTCCGGTTTGGGTACAAGTCTCCAGACCTTTAGGGCTTCAAACTGATTTAGCTCTTCTTGCATTGCAGTAACCCAATCTGAGTCCGTGAGAGCTTCTGATACGCGAGTTGACTCTATCTTACTCAGAAAGGAATCATGCATACACATGTTCATAGTTGCAGATCTAGTTTGCACCGGTAAAGTTGGATCTCCAATTATTTGACTTATCGGGTGCTCTTTTGTCCATTTATGCTCGTGAGGAAGTGGATTCGATGTAGATTGATCATAAAACTCATCTAGATATCCACTTTCTTCTACTTATTGTTCAACAGATGTTAGGGGTGCAGTTGAAATCTACTGTACAGAAGTTGCAGTCGGAACAACTTTTGCAGTCTATTGATTATCATTCTCAGTGCAACCAACTAAATTAGAAACTTCTGATTCAACATGATCAGGTACAACTTCAACTGTAGGAGTATGTGTTGGAATTTGAGTTTCTTTCTGAACTAAGGGAACTGGTTCAGTAGATACATCTGAAGTGGTTGGATGATTTGTTGGGGAGTCATCAGACCTGTCAACCAAAACAGATTTAGGAAGTTTAGATCCTAGAAACTCATCATAGAAAAATTCAAACAACAAATCTAATTCAGATAAATGCGATGTAGATGTAGAATCTTTATTCGAATTATTCTCTATAGACACAGGTTCTGAACGGATATGTCCAGAAGCTAAGATTTCGGTTAGAATGGGTTCTGAACTGTGTTGTTCAGAAGCCATCTCCTCATCAAATGTGACAATGACGCTTTCGATAACAATCTTTAAGCTCTTCATATAAATCCTATATGCAGCAGATGTCTAGGAGTAGCCAATGAAGATTCCTTCTTCAGCCCTCGGTCCGAACTTATTCAAGTTCTCTCTGTCATTAAGCACAAAACACCTACATCCAAAGACATGAAAATATTTGATATTAGGTGTGCAATTATTAATCAATGCATAAGGAGTTTTTCCAAACCGTCTGTGAATAATTGATCGATCCAACGTATAACATGCAGTAGAGACAGCTTCTGCCCACAGAAATAAAGGTAGATCTGACTGGCTGAGCATAGTTCGAGCAACCTCGATTAACGTTCTATTGCGCCTTTCTACTACTCCATTCTGTTCTGGCGTCCGAGCAGCACAGAATTGATGTGTTATCCCGACAGATTCGAGGTAATCTTCAACAGTCTTGTTTTTAAACTCTGTGCCATTATCTGTCCTTAGAAACTTAACTGTCTTCTGCAAGTTTACTTGGGTAGTCATCAGAAAGTTGATGAGTACTTCGGGTGTCTCAACTTTTGTCCTTAGAAACTTTACCCATGTGTAACGCGAATAATCATCCACAATTACCAATACATATTTCTTTTCTCCTATGCTTTGAGTACGCATAGGATCACAAAGATCCATATGCAAAAGTTCAAGCGGAGAACTTGTACTCGGTTCGGGTTTCGGCTTGTGAGTTGCCCTTTTCATCTTACCCTTTTCACATGTTGCACATAGATGTTCTTTCTCATATCTCAGCTCAGGAAGACCTTTCACCAATCTGCCTTTGACCAATTTGTTAATGTAATGAAAATTCAGCTGTGACAGCCTTCGGTGCCATAGCCAACTTTGCTGCATCAAGGCTTTTGTAATTAAGCAAATCTGATTATCAGTCTGGACCTTTGAAAAATTGATGGTGTAGAGATTGGACTTTCGAGTACCGACTAAGAGTTCTTTGCCGTCTTCAGCATGCACCGAGCAACTCTTAGCTTTGAAATTTACCTCTAACCCTTTGTCACGAAACTGGCCAATACTAAACAGATTATGCCATAATCCTTCTACATAACTCACCTTCGTTATCGTCACATTCTCTTGAACCACTTCACCATATCCAAGAATCGGTGAAAATTGATCATTGTCGAATCTTACATTTTCGCTGAATTTCTCTGTATAATTAGACAATAAATCCTTTGCCTAGTCATATGCTTGGAATATCCTCTATCCAAGTACCACATATGACGGGTCTACTTAAGAGAAATCAGGGAATAACAGATTTAGGTACCCATTTAAAAACGGGTTCTTTCAATTTAGCACAAGATTTTGGTATCCATTTATAAATGAATCCTCTAAACTTTTGAAAAACATTTGAAACATATGGCTGATAAGAACCAACATGATAAGTACCAAACCAATTATCAGAAAATCAGTGATAACTAAAATCATTCCGTCTGTAATTAGATGACATAGTAGTAGATTAAGATAATCAGAGTAATTGCTTTATTGAATATCGCTTGTAAGAAATTACAAGGTTTTGTTTATTATAAGCAACACTACCAATTACATCAGAAGAACTACCAGTATATCTATTACAATCTATATGAGGAGATGATTCAGAACTCTCATCGATCTTCCTTTTAGGTCGCCATTCCTTTCGTTCTTCACATCTTTTATTTTTCACTAAAACATAAGATTTAGATCTGTTAGGAAAATGAGATTTCTGAGATTGTCTTTTTGAAAGCTTACCAGTGTTAGTCAGTTTTTGTGAACGCTTTTTCTTTTGCTTCTTACCTTTAGCATAAAAATCAGAATTCCCAGAAACTGTTGCATCAACCTTAGTTGATGATTCACCAACTAAATGCACACTAGGTAAATCTTGACCATTAATAACAAAAGTAGAATGATCTGGAAGTTTAGCATTGAAATCAAACATATCAATCTCATTCACACACCCTTCATCAGAATTTAAAAAATCATTTGCAGACTCAAATAAATCATCAAAATCAAATTCAGAAGTATGAGATGCTTTAGAGCATGTAGAACACTCTTTAGATTCAACTTTAAAAACTTTGTTCTTTATAACTGTTGAAAATACAACTTTTTCAATGTCAACCAATATTCTTTCATCAGATAAAATATTTTCAAGATCGATTATTTTGCTTTCTAAAATGAGTGGAGGAACATAAATTTTAGCTTCAACAGGTTTTGCCTCCAACTCCTTTGACGAATAACTTTCAAAATAATCATTTGAAAGACATTTTGGCTGATCTGAAATATAACTATCATTCAACTTTTGATAGCAGAATGGTAGTTGCATTTTCTTTAAGTTCTTTCTTTTCTCATCCTCGTTAGCCTCTACCTCTTCAGATGATTTGGTAACAAATTTGGGTTTCAAATGAGGATATTTTCCTTCCACAAAAAGATAATCAAAATTATACAAAGCTGGTTGTTTTCTGATAGCTTTCTTTAGATAGTGTAGGTTTTCATAACTGAGACCCCACTTCTCTCTAACATCAGCTTCCTCATTCGGGGTGTTAAGAAAAATAGTTTGGTCTGTTTAACCTCGTGTATAAAGTTTGGCTTCCAAACCATTTAGCTTCTTTGCTAAGCTCTTGTTTTCAACCTGCAATTTATAAGCGTTTAAAACATATTCTTGCTTTTCAGAAACAGATTTAGACAATTTAGATTCAAAATCAGAAATCTTATTTTCAAAACAATCTTTTTCCTGTTTAAAATAAGAAACAAATTTGCGAAGAGAATCAATCAAATCTTTGTTCCCAACAACTTGCTTGTTAAGTTCAAAGATCTGTTGATTTTTCTTTTCTACTCTACTCTTTTCCTTTTTCAGTTTAATTTGAAGATCTTGAAGTTCGACCATCATAGCTTCCATTTTAACCATAAAATCAGATTAAGAAAGATTAAGTACCTCATTAGTTCTTTCTTCATCCGAATCATCATACTTCACAGTGTTGCCCATCAAACACATATTAGCTGATTCTTCTCTTTCCTCGTCATCTGAATGATCTAGCCAATATTCGTCTTCAGCCATCAATGCCTTGTCAGCTTCTTGTTGCTTAGCCAAGAGAATTTTTTTCTTGTAATATTCTGAGTTTCTGACATTTGGCTTCCGATAGTCTTTAGGATAGTGACCTACCTTTCCAAAATTATAGCATTTGATAAGGTCGTTTGTCTTCTTCTCAGCACCAACATAATCATTCAGATATTTCTTCTTCTCTTCCGGCTTTATCTCCACATACCGGTTCTCCTCATATCTTTTCCTTCAACCCTTTCGTGTTGTTCATGATTCTTTGAACTAGATGAAGAATACCTCTGTCTGTTTGAACCCGGTTTCTTGTAGAATTTCTTCTGGAACGCTCGATTCAGTAGAAGCATATCTTGCTTGAGATTTTCTCCATCATCACTATCTGAATCTGAACAAAAATCAGAACTTGTAATCATAACTTTCTTCTTTTTCTTTTTCTTTTTCTCTTTCTTCTCTTTCTCCTTCTCTCTACCTACCAAGGCTATTGGATCAGAAACTTTCTCAGCTTTCTTCTTTTCAGTTCTTTTCCCTTCCACCTCTTCCTCATTCTGACGTAAAGTCTCGTAGACTTCATGAAGATGTATGTCTCTCAAGTCCTTCAACTGCTTCATCCGGCGGGTATGTTTCTTCCATTTCGGTTGTAGAATACTTAGAAACTTCACATTGTTCTCGATTTGTTTATTCTTGACCTTGTTCTTGGATAGTTCATTCAGAAGAAGCACAAACCTCTCATTGGTTTCCTCCAAACTCTCACCTTCTTTGGCCTTTAACTCTTCATAATTGTTGATACAGTTGGCCACCTTCATTTGATTTCCTACCTTAGAACCCAACATCATTTTCTGTAGTTGATCCCACATTTTCTTTGCATTCGCCTTGTAGCTATCTATCTTAATATAGATCTCATTTGGGATACTTTGGTGTAGAAGAGATCTTGATTGTTTGTCGGCTTTGAAACGACTTTTCTGCTCCTCAGAATATTGAGCAAAGTCCTTTGGAATAGTTTTCATCTTCTGCAATATGTCCTCGTCTCCATCCTCACTATCAGAAGATTCATCATCAGGTATTTGGACAGTGGGTGGTACCATGGGACCTTCTGTAATTGATAACGGAATATTTTCCCCATTTGAGTGACGGTCGACAAAGTTGAGGAACCGATCCTTCCACTGTTCGTATTCACCTTTGATTAGAACAGGAGGCTTTACATCCATTCCAATAGAAAGAGCATCCTTGGAAGTCATCTTGATCTACCCGTTTTACTGATCGTCAAAATTCAGAAAGTAAAGCTGGATCTACAAAAATCAAACTTAGTTAAATTTCAGAAAAATTCAGAGAGAAAAAAAAAATTGACTAAGTATGAAACACGCAAACCAAGAGAATGAATTAAAACGCGCAAAAGACTTCATGCGAGTTTTAGAAACGCGCACAACAAAGACTGCGTAAAGTCACTTCTCGCACACAATGATGTGCGAGTTTGTGCTTGGCGCTCAACACTACTTGCGAGAACCACAGTTCGCACAAAAAAGCTTATGCGAGTTTCTGCTTCTCGCACACCACAATGTGCGAGTTCTATAGCTTTGCGCAAGAGCTTGCGAGAACTAGACTTAGAAAAATATTTAGAAATGAACTTCTAGCTAAACACAAACGCGCAAGACCAGGGACTTGTGAGTTCTAGACTTAGAAAAATTAACGCAAGGATACTTCGCGCAAAAACCAAACGCGCACGACACTACTTCTTGCAAACACCACTTCGCGCACAACAAGGAAGTTGAACAGTAGAAACTCGCACCTAGTTATGTGCGAGTTCTAGCTTCTCGCACGACCCTACTTGCGAGTTCCTTACTTTAATTTCAAAATAGTTCTCTGCGAGTTCTTTGAGGCTTGCGAGTTCTTTCCTTAGAGAGTTCTTCAGTTGCGAGAATTTCAGATCTAGTGAGTTCTTCGTTTGAGTTGTTCCAGACTTTGATTTTCCCTCTGATTTGGTTCAATCCTTCATCATTTTGCAGGAAACTTTGTAGAAGTATATAGAAACCCAAATCGATCACACTAATATCAAACAATTACAAATTACAATACCAAATTTTGTAAATTCAATCTAGACAACAGTTCAAACAGACTCACACTCGAAATTTGTAATTAAACCCAAAATTAACCCTAAATCTGTGTAAAATAGGCTAAGTAACCTGCATCAAACATGTTCTAGCTATCAATTCAATTCTATTACAAACAAATTTGCATTCAAAACAACATAAAATCGATGAAATCAAATCTAACAGTACATCTTGCAAGTTCGTCCAGTATTCGATCTAAAACATCAAATTCGATCCAATCTTTTCTGAATTCTCCGTGCTCTGATACCAATTGTGTGTCCCACAATGTGTATAGATCAATATTAGAACAATCAATTTCCAATCAAAGCACTTTTATTAACCACAATTCTGAATTACAATATTTCTCTCTTTAACTTCAAACTCGTATGACACAATGATAAAAGCTACACGCTTAGAACACACACAAAACCTATATATACTAAGGCTTACAAAACGCGCTAAACAATGTTTACGCACAGTATACAAACGCGCAAACAACTAAGACAAAAAATATACATTTTTTGACTTTGACTTTATTACACTAGACATTGACTTTAATGTTGAGAGTTCACTTTAGCTTTGACCTTTAGTGTTCAGTCTTTTATGATCTTGTATCCAATATATTTTTGATCTAACAAAGATCTCTCAAGCTTCTAAAGCTCCAAGACCTACAAAACCATTTCAAGAAAAAGATCACCTTGCAACAGAAGGCAAAATGGCCCAAAATTGATAAAACTTATGCTTCTGTTGTAGTGAATGCTCAGAAGGAAGGTCTTCAAGGGAAAGTACATTTAGAGAGCCATCCACGAGGAGTTTTTGACAAAACTCAACCTATATTAGATAAAGTTTTCTGTAAAAAGAAACCCAAATCTAAAATGGGTTGTTGTAAAAGTTGCTCTGTACCTTCCTTTGAAAAGTTTAATGAAATATTTAAGAAGTTTTCTTTTGGAGTTCCTCATTGCAAATGTTTTGATCTTATGCATGCTCTTAATCAACACTTCTCTAGGCCTTCCTGTCTTATATCTCACCCGAAGCCCAAGAATGCCAAATTCAAGGGTGAGAAAGGACAAAATTGTACCTCTGCTAAGAAGGATAAAACCAAACTCAAATATGTTAAGGCATCTTTAAAGACTCCTAACAAGCCTGGACCCATTTGGAAATGGGTACCTAAATCCTCTTAATCTGTCCACAGAAGAAACGGCATGTGCCCATTTGGTACCTAGACTCCGAGTGTTCAAGGCACAAGACTTGCGACAGAGGTTTGCTCACCGCTTACAAAGAAAAACAAGGAGGTGGTTTTGTGACCTTCGGAGATAACAAAGCTATGAAGTCATTGCCAATGGAGACATCGATGTCAACAGAGTGGCTTATGTGGATGGCCTTAAGCACAACCTGCTAAGTGTTAGCCAACTCTGTGATAATGGACTAGATGTAATGTTCAAGAAGCAATATTTATCTATGTTAAAGGAAAACACAACTACAGAGCATCTGAGAGCCAAGAGACGAGGTGATCTGTACCTTATGGACTTCAAGTCGATCAACAAAGAAGAAAATCTTTGTCTGGTCTCAAGTAAGAACGAGGAAGCTTGGCTTTGGCATAACAGGTTCTGTCACTTAAACTTTCACTCTCTAGACAAACTTGTGAAACTGGATCTGGTAAAAGGGTTACCAAGTATTACATTCGACAGAGTTCATCTATGCTCTGCATGTGAAATGGGCAAACTTAAAAAGGCTGCTCATAAGACCAAAACAAACATATCTTGCACTAGACCTATGCAAATACTTCATGTAGACCTCTGTGGTCCTATATCTGTGCAGAGTCTAAGTGGTAAGAAGTATATTCTTGTACACATAGATGAATTCTCTAGATATACTTGGGTGGAGTTTTTTCGAAAGAAATCAGATGTTCCTGAGGTACTAATCAATCTGCTTAAAAGGATACAAGTTCTTCATGATTGCAGGGTTCAGAGAGTTCGAAGTGACAACGGGACAGAGTTCAAAAACTCAACAATCGAAGCCTATCTTACGACAGAGGGCATCTCACATAACTTCTCTGCTGCAAGGACTCCACAACAAAATGGTGTTGTTGAACGCAAAAACCGAACACTAGTGGACGCCGGAAGAACTATGCTCACTGCCTCAGGACTTCCAATTTCCTTTTGGACAGAAGCCATCTCCACGGCATGTTTTACCCAAAATTGATCTCTGGTAGTAAAATGGCATGCAAAGACCCCTTACCACCTGCTCAACCAAAGAAAGCCAAATATCAAGTACTTCCATGTCTTCAGGTGCAGATGCTTTGTGTTGAACGACAGAGAGCAAATCGGGAAATTTAGACCAAAAGCTGATGAAGCCAAATTTGTTGGCTACTCATCAAAATCCAAGGCATACAGAGTCTACGTTCTCAAATCAAAACATATACTCGAAAATATTAATGTTTCTTTTGATGACTCATTTCAGGTGACTTCTGAGCAAATTAGCCCAACACTCAAACTTCAGGATAAAGATTCTGGTGATTCATCTAGAGCAAATGAACTTCATCATCTATTTGAAGAGATGGTCAATGATGATGGACCCTCAGAGGACGATTACAGAGCCTCTGGAACTGAAGCCTCTGTAGACCAAACAGGTACGTCTCTATCAGGTCCTAGCAATACTTCACCCTCTTCCACTACTTTTGTAGGTACAAATGTCGAGGGGGAGCACTCAGAGGCTAACACTGAACAAGGCTCCAAGCTTAATCAAGATCATGGTCATCTTCAAGATATCTCTGAAGGGTCAACACAAGAACAATCAGAGAACTCTAAAAAGGCACCACAAAGCTCATAACATCAACTCAGAATGATCAATCAAGTCCCGTGACAAGTACAAATGATCTCCCTTCTACAGAGGGTGATCAATTTCAAAAGACAGAACATGGTCTACAAGTGATCTCAGAAGGTTCCAATGATCACCTACCACGAATGACAAAGTGGACCAGAAGTCACCCACATAGCAAAATCATAGGTGACCCCTCTAACAGAGTACAAACTCGATCTAGTACTGCAAACTTTTGTTACTACACAAATTTTGTGAGTATTATCGAGCCTAAAAAGATCTCTGAAGCTCTTGAAGTCCCAAACTGGGTAGAGGCCATGCAAGAGGAGCTTCTGCAGTTTGAAAGGAACGAAGTATGTACCCTAATGCCTCTGCCGAAAGGTAAATCTGCAATAGGGACCAAATAGGTCTTTAGGAACAAAAAGGACGAGCATGGTGTGGTGATCAGGAACAAAGCAAGACTTGTAGCCAAGGGATATTGCCAAGAGGAAGGGATTGACTATGAATAAACTTTTTCCCCTGTGGCAAGGCTCGAGGCGATAAGAATATTTCTTGTCTTCACAGCCCACAAGGGTTTTAAAGTATTTCAAATGGATGTAAAGTCATCCTTCCTAAATGGGAAAATTCAAGAAGAAGTATACGTCCAACAGCCACCACGGTTTGAAAGCTCCAAGTACCCTAATCACGTGTACTTCTTGGACAAGGATCTGTAAGGACTCAAGCAATCCCCCAGAGCCTGGTACGACAGACTTTCAAATTTTCTTCTTGCAAATGGTTTCGAAAGAGGTACAACTGATACTACCCTATTTTATAAAAAGAGAAAAGGTGAGATTTTTCTTGTGCAGATTTATGTTGACGACATTATTTTTGGGTCCACAAATGAATCATATTGTAAAAAGTTTAAGTCATTGATGAAGATTGAGTTTGAGATGAGCATGATGGGAGAACTCACCTTCTTCCTAGGATTGCAAGTCAAACAAACCAAAGAGGGCATTTTCCTAAACCAATCTAAATATGTCTCTGACATACTTGAAAAATACAAGCTCTCATACCTATGGCCACTGGATCTAAGCTTCATGCAGACCCAGAGGGCCAATCTGTAGAATGTAAACTCTACATAGGTATGATAGGGTCTCTGTTGTACTTAACCGCAAGCCGACCCGATATAATGTTCGCCACATGCCTCTGTGAAAGATTTCAAGCTAACCCCAAAGAATCTCATCTTCATGCTGTCAAGAGGATCTTCAGATACCTAAAAGGGACCAAAAATCTTGGCCTCTAGTATCCGAAGAACTCTGGCTTTGATCTTGTGGCTTATACAGATTCAGATTACAGAGGATGCAAGCTAGACAAAAAGAGTACCTCTGGGAGTTGTCAATTCCTCTGAGGGACACTAGTGAGTTGGACTTCTAAGAAGCAAAATTATGTCTCAACCTCTATGGCAGAAGCAGAATACGTTGCTGCCGCTAGTTGTTGTTCACAGGTTCTATGGATGAGAACCCAACTCAGACACTATGGATTTGACATTGAGAAAATCCCCATCCTCTGTGACTCCAAAAGCGCCATTGCGATCTCTGCCAATCCTGTTCAGCACTCTAAGACAAAACACATCGATATCAGGTACCACTTTCTGAAACATCATGTGGAGCATGGGACCATAGAAATGTACTTTGTCCCCACAGATTACCAGCTTGTCGACCTTTTCACAAAGGCATTAGATATGAAAAGATTTACTTTTCTTGTTGGCAAGATTGGTATGCTTAACATGAGTTGATCCACAAAGCCTCTGTTGTACATATTTTACATTCGTTGTACATTTTTTTCTTTTTTCTCTTTCCCTCAGTATGAATAGTCTCTTTCTAGTAAATATTGTTAAAATCGCTATCTTGCTCTGTGTCCTGTTCAAGGCTTACCTCCAACAGAACCAAGTACAGATCAAGGGGGAGCTAAATCTAGGGACCTTGACAAATCAAGGGGGAGCACGACATTATTTTTTCTAATATGTCTCTCTATGATTTTAAATCCTTTCAAAAACTTTTGAGTGATCATAGCCTACAAATATTTCTTATTTTAGAAATTCTGGACCCCAGAGCCTCTAAGGTCCTCCTCAGAGACTCTATGACCCATCACAGAGCCTCTGCATCTCACAAAAAGGGCTCTCTCGTCCGTTAAGCATAAAATTTGGTCTGTGGTTGATCATCTCATAGTTCTTTCGAAACTGTCTAGGTCCTCAGTGTTCAGAACCCAGTTCATGACCTTAGAAGCTCTAAACCCACAGAGATTATGGCATTTTCACCTCTTGAAATTTTTTTGATGGTCACTTAATGCGGGTTATTTTTTGAAAGTCACTGTCATGTGGGAATAGTAAATGCCACGCGCGTAAGAATAGAGGGAGGCGCACGTACTCAATCGTACACTGCCTATCCTGACGTGGCAAAATCTTATTGGTCCGTAACTGTACCGTCGTTTTTTAAAATGGATCCTTTATCCGTTGGTACTCATTACGGATTTTAAATTTTTTTATTTTACCGCTAATTTTTTTTATCTCTCTCAGTATAAAATCACTTATACTCTCACTTTTCCTTTTTACCTTTAATCTTCTCTTCAAGAATTCTCTTGCAGAAAAATCCCTTCATCTTATTCCTTCTTTTCTAATGGCATCCCATTCTGCTTCATCCAAGAACTCAAAGGGCTCTTCTGAATCAAACAAATCGATGCATTCTGAGGCCAAAAAGGTCGATTCTGTATCTGTCGAACAAGAACATCCATTGACAAGCAGGATGCTCTCCTTCACCCATCATGACTACCATTACAGACAGCTTAACCTCAAACCTAACAATCACTATGCTATTTTGGAACCCAAAGGTTATCCTGAAGAAGCTGCCCCTCTACTCCAGATCCTGAAAAACCACATTCTCACCAAAGCCCTAACCCTAAAAAGAACTGACATACCAGAAACCTACATTCAACAATTCTGGTTGAGTGTTAGGCATGAGAAAGTGGACAAATATTGCTACTGTGTCATGGGATATGCCACTCACCCTTCAACCACTAAGATACTAGACCATGGCATAAACAGGAGAAGAGTCTCAGAGGCTTTTGGACTCCCAACTCGAACCCAACTCAATCTAGTCGGATTCTCAGATGAACCCTCTAATGATGAAGTTGTGGAATTCCTCAAGTTCATTGAGTACACAACACCAATCACCAAAAGGACTGAATTCAGACGACAGAACCTTCCACCTCTGTGGAACGTTCTCTTCTCGATCCTAAATCGCTGCCTGACTTGCAAGGTTGGGAGCCCAGATCAATCTAGCCATACCATAATTGCAATTATGTATGGTATGTACTATGATTTTCCCTTGGACTATACTGGACTCATTATCAGGGTGATCAGGAACGCTGTGATTGCCAAACTGGTAGACCAAGCAAGAGGCATAGAGCCAAAGAATCTGGTGTTCAACAGATTCTTGGCTATCCTTCTGGGGATGATCTTGTGGGTGAAGGGAAATTACCTGCAGAAGGTAAGATGATCAAGGTCTACGACATGAAGTCGCACAAGCCAATAGTTCTGAAGAGTGGCTACCCTGCGGCAAGACCTCTGCCAGCCCACATCTTAGCATACCTGGGTAGTGAAGAAGGGGCTAGGACTTACATTCGTGGGCACAGGACTCCTGCACCGAGTCCTGCTACTCCCCCACGTGTAGGATTCCAAGTGGGACAGATTTACATATACCTTAGGAAAGAAGTAGATGAGGGCACAGAAGCAGGTGCAGAAAAGAAACCCAAGTAAGAACCGAAGTTGTAGTTCTAGAGAGTGGGGTTGGGGGAGAGAAAAATAAGGAGAAAAAGAAAAGAAAACCCAAGAAGAGAGTCGAAGAGGAAGAGGCTCCAAAATCGCCCTCAGAGTTTGCAAAGCCCAAGAAAAAGAAATCCAAGAAACTAACCGAGGTGGCAACCTCTGAGCGTGTTACCTTAGGAGAATCTGCAGAGGAGGCTAAAGAACCTCTACAGAGGAGAAAGAGGAAAACTCGAATAGTAGAGAGCTCTGAGGATAAACCCACTAGTCCTCTACATGTGGCCACTGAGATAGCTAAGGAAGTGCAAAAGATATACTCTAGGGGACTAGGGGAAACTGTGGAAGTAGAAATGCAGGATGTCACAGGGCTCTCTAGCTCTGGTGATGAAGAAGAAAAGAAGAAAAACTCGGAGGAGGAGAAGAAAGAAAAAGATGTCTTAGGCACACAATCCAAGTCAACTCCCAGTGCAACCCACACCACTACCTATGCAGTTCTAGTGCAGAAAGGTATTGAAGAAGGACGGCACGATCCGAACCCTACCCAAACCGACCGAAAAGAGGATATTCCTTCATCCTCTGTACCACCAAAATCCGGGGAAACCACATCCACCCCACCCTATCAAAAGGGTGAAGGTGTTGTCATAAGTGTCCATTTGCCCTAGGACACGACACTCCCTCACACAGAGGCATTGGTTGCCTCTGTCACACACACGAGTGACCACCAAACTGCTTCAGAGTTGGCAGTGAGAGATCACGGTAGCTTTGTGGTTCTAGAACAACCACAAGACTTAATCAATAGGAATCTTGAGAGAGCCTCTGAACCCTCTCCCAAGAGACCTATCGACAGAACTTCCATAGATGATTCCTTTGTGGAACATCAAGGATTGGAAGGAAATCCTCTAGAGCTCAACAATCCAACAGGCTCTGAAGGTGCCAAACACTCGTTGGCTAAATCTAGAACATGTGTTATTCCAGAGGTTACCTCGGACACCTACGTCACAAAGGGCGAGTTTAAAGCCTTTGCTGACATGGTGCTCCAACAACTTAACGAGTAACAAAGCTCTATATCTTCAGAATCCCAGACCAACTCCAACATCATTGCAGAAGCCCTGAACGCCAACACAGAGGCTCTGAAAGCTCTCCAACGGACCTCTGAGCAACACTCGACAGAGATCAGGTAGCTCACAGAGACCTCTGTCACAAGACAAGACATTTAGTCCTGCGGTGAATCGATCAACATCCAAACTGATGCCACCAAAAGTGTTGGGGATATATGCATGGAGGAGATGGGCAAGTTTGCAACAGAGGTCACTCAATCAGGGGTGAACGACCTGACTAAACTCAAAGAGTACATAAAGGATCTAACTCGCAGTATTATGGTCCCTTTTCATCAACAAGCATCAACCTTTACTCCTTCCCCATCTACTTCTACCAAAGACGTCTCAGGCCTAGCTACAAAAGAAGAACTAGAGACTATGGGGAGGATGCTTCTGCCCCTAAATCTCATTGGCTCTGACATGTCCAAAGAAGGAAAGAAGATGGGAGAGGATCTGACGAAAATCGTTGCCACGAAAAAATTCAAGTCCGACTACGAGGTGAAGAAACTCGGACTTGCCGCAGAGGATGTGATGACCAAGATCACTACACATGCCCACACACATATTTGCAAAAGAAAAAAAAAGGCACCTGCGCCTTGCCAGGCAAAGGCAGAGCAGAAGAGGGTCCACCATGATATTCAGGATCCAGATGCATCTGGTCTTGGCCATCATGAGGGGGAGAAGGCCACAACAAAAAAAGAGCTCTGCACTCGTAGTCGCTGCCACTCCTTTACAGGCCCTACAATCACAGAATGAACCTTCAGGGGCACACAAAACTCAAGATCCCATATCTTGTGCCTCTGAGGTATCAAACAGTGAAGCTCCGTTTGTCCAAGGCATAACCTATGCAGAGCATCAAAAGGGAAAGGTCAGTGTAGGCTCTGAGAAAATAGCAGAGGGACTCATAAAGTTCGTAGAACCCTTAAGTCCTGAGCTAATACCCACTGCACGAACGCCCAAAGTACAGTTTCAGAGCCTTGATCCAGGAAATGCCTCAGAAACCACAGAGATTCCTCCACAGAGCCAAACGAAGAAATCCTCTGAAACAAAAAGAATAAGAGGATAGGATGAAACAGATTGTTCAATTGATGGATGCTATGAGAATTCCCATCCCAAGGCCATCACCGAAAGAACTGAAGTTCCACGAAAATATTTACACCTATCTCTACAGCGCAGAGCCCGAGACCGTCTTCATGGCACCCAATTTACATCCTCTGATCAAAGAAGTCATCAGAAGGCGTTTCGATCAAACTGCCCAAGAAATGGATGAGGTGTTTTCTACAGAGGACATCAAAACTGTGATGATGATCACTCTGCACTCCTTCTCCAACAAGTCCATAATGTACGCCAAATACTTGGTTGAGAGAAAAGATGGATGTCAATACACTTTCACAGATCCAGACCTAAAGAACCTCTGTGCCTATGATCTTCCTCAACTACATACCTTCACAGAGCAGAGACTTGAAAAACAGAAGGAGTACATAATCGCAAATGGCAGGATCAAGGAGGTCATGCGTGAACATGTCAGATATCATAGAAAAATGGACTTAGATGTGGCATTACAACTTAGAGTCGAAAAGCTATCGATCACTAAATCGAATGACCAATTCCCTGGAATCGAAGATGTACCCTCCAATTCCCTAATCACAGAGCCTGAGTACGGGTTTGTTTACAGAGACGATGATGGGCTAAAGAAGATGTTCAGGCCAAATCAATGTCACAAATATTCAAACAACGCTCTGCTGAAAATCAAGAACACGATTCTAAGGAAGAAGGGATCAGAGACTGTACAACAGGGGCCTGCAGAGAAAATGATCGACGACATCGATGCGCAAATGAGGTACCGGGAGTTGATTCTGTCGATGAAAAAGACCCTAGCTGAAAGCTTCACAAATCCGATAGATGATTTCCCAAGATAATCTCTGTAATAGATTAGCTTTTCATTCCTGTACTCAAATTTAAATGTAACTGCCTTCTGGCATTTTTCTTTTGAATGAAATTGGTATCTTCAGAGGTTGAGTTCCTTTCACCTCTTTTAGTTCCTAACTTAGCCAAACACTCACCATTCCAAATTTGTATTTTTCAATACTTAGGGGGAGATTGTTAGCTCCAACTTTCATGTATAGAAGTATTGAAAAATAGGCTAAGTATAGAAACTGCTGAAGTTTGCTCAAGAACAACCAAGTCCCTACAAAAGACAAGGCTCAAAAGACTCTGTCGACATTCTACCAGAGGACGCACAACCTGATGGACCTTCAAATCACAGAGCCGCTATGATCACTCACAAAGCCTCTGTGATCACTCACAGAGCCTCTGTGATGGCTAACCTCTGGAGAGAGTTCGAAGATTTTGGTGAACACAGTTCAAAACAAGGTCACGTGCTGAACACGCGAAGCCTATTGTACGAAGATTTTCCATATCATTTCTGCGGCGCACGATCGTTTACCTTTCTAGGTGGCATTCCGTTTATGGAATGTCAACCTTTGTCTTGTACTATCGGGTGCATCGTCCTTGTATATTATAGAAGCACTACCTTTGGTTTATTCACGCGAGCACACACTATTCTAATAAATAGATTGTATTTTCCTGAGAATATTTGCACACACCAGTGCATGTTCTTGGTGTTCTTGGAGCAAATC
Source organism: Arctium minus (assembly GCA_954870635.1). Taxonomy (NCBI): domain Eukaryota; kingdom Viridiplantae; phylum Streptophyta; class Magnoliopsida; order Asterales; family Asteraceae; genus Arctium; species Arctium minus. Next base: position 110,498,610 of record OX941080.1, on the reverse strand, counting down.
AATGAAACAGTGTTTTGAGTAAAATTCTTGTTATATCTTACGATTTTGTTTTATGTTTGTTTGTGTGTCTACTACCTTGCATGTTCCACTTTCTCTACATACTAGAAACGCTTTTGCACTCTTATTTATTAATCTGTGTGTAGTAAAAAGTCTATCAAGTAAAGAACATCGTTATTGGGATCAACAGTAAGTTCAGGCTGGAGTTTAGCTACAGTGTGTTTAGGTAGATTTCTACAGCATGAAGCTGTAGCATTGGTTCTCGACCTTACTACTGAATTGAGTAATCCTCTTTAAAGGTTCAGATGAGACTATGTACTGGCAGTACCATGAATTCGGGTTACCCAACCAATGTCGGGCTTATCTTACAATTCTTTTCATATAGTTCATAATCCGTTAAGATTGATACGGTCCATCATAACCACTACAACACTTTAGTGTTCTAAAATTTACGTTGGCTTTCATTCAAATCCAACTCATCTAAGTAGAACAAGATTCGTCACTTTGTCAAGAAATAGTTAGATGAAACTTAGAAACAAGGGGTGAATAGTACGGAGGATAGCCAATAACGAAAGCAATCTTCCACTACACAAAGGCCATTATCTCCCAACCTATACTTACACCCAAGCTAGGGGTATTAGCCCATCATCACTCTAAAATAAATACAAGACATAATATTAAATGCGAAATGTAAAGACATGAACAATAAAGTAGCAAAAGATTTTTAGATTAAAGCTAGTAAAAGGTGAAAATAGTTACTAAATTGTTAGAAGAACTACTTAGTTGTTTCCCTTGTCAAAGAAACTACAAAAGAAACAAGTTAAAGTAAATATTAAAGCTAAAAGTAACTTGCAAGAGCAAGCTAAATTGTGTTTTTAAGACCTGGAAATGAAGCCCCTATTTATACAAGGAGAAAAGCATCTAATGTCAAATTACAAGGTACAAAGATTCTTTTATCCGTTGGTCATTACCCAAAATACAAAGGGTTTACAAGATTCATTCCTTAACAAGACCATTAATATGATGATATTCTCTAAAAGATGCCTTCAGCTCTAGCTTGCAATACAGGTCCAGGTGGCAACAAAAAGATTCCCCAACAAAAAGTTTATGAAGTGACGTCTTGTACTTGCTAAAACTGCGAACATGTTGTAGCCTCCTGCTGCAGCGAAACAAACTATTACATTTTCATCAAAATCAACAAAAAATATTACATTCCTATTACTTAGCTCCAAACTACAAAAAAGAATAAAAACAGACTGAAAGACTCAAATTTGGTGATTGGGAGACTAAAAATAAGATCATATTTAAAAATAATAAGTGCTTAGAACGTGAAAAGCTATGTGTTCTAAGCACATATCAGCACTCAAAACCAACAACTATGATAATTGGAGTATCAAGATGAAAGTTTTAATGGGTGCACATGATGTATGGGAAGTAGTGGAGAGAGGATTTAGTGAGCCCGAAAACGAGGCCACTTTAAGCAATGTACAAAAGGATAATATAAGGGATATGAGAAAGATGGATAAGAAAGCTCTCTTCCTAATCTATCAAGTCTTAGATAAGGATGGTTTCAAGAAGATTTCAAGTGTTACATCTGTCAAGGTAGCACAGAAGAAATTACTATTGGTGATTTTAGTGAAATCATCGGTTCAATTTAGGTAATTGGATTCACAAGATAATAATGGGGTTGGTGGCTAAGCAATAACATGAGCTAGGAGGTGTGGAGTGTGCACTCGTGTAAGCTAACTAGAACCCGGGATTGTTGGATGGTCATGTTTGGCGGGTTACTATGTGGAAAATGGATGTGCATGATTATGATCTCATTTTGGCGGCTTTTATCAATTTTGTAACTGATATCTTTTTTGTAATCACCATATTTATGATATCATTTTTGTAACCTCCACTATTTATGAAATCATTTTTCTAATTGCCACTATTTATGTCCAACAATCAATCTCATTCAATGGGTATTATTATCAGTATTAATATGGGTTCGGTTACGATTATCAAGGTGTTTAAATAGGATCGATTTCTGCCTAAATCGATACCGAGAATTGAGATTATCCTCGAGTGAATTTTGTGATACTCGGGAAAAGTAAGGTCGAAATATCACTGTAGGAAAGCGAGATCTCACACGATCTCATATTCTTTATCCAAGTTATAATCACTCCTTGTCTCCCACCACTTTCTGCACGAATTCTCCAACAATCTTATGTGATATTCGTTCTTCGTGAGAGAGATGGCGAGTGATCAATCCATGAGAGATATGACGACCAAGTTCACTAAAATTGAGAAGTTCGAAGGCGTTGATTTTCGAAGAAGGTATAAGAAAATGAACTTCTTGTTGACCATGTTAAATTTCGTATACGTGTTGAACACTCCGATGCCGGAGGTGTCGTGGCAAATAGGAACGACGACTACATCTGTTGTGAACACATCTTAAATGGTATGTGTGACTCTCCCTCTTTGACATTTTTCAAAATGTCGAGTCTACCAAAGAGCTATAGGACTCTCTTGAGTCCAAATACATGACGGAGGATGCTTCTAGTAAGAAGTTCCTCGTTTGTAATTTTAATAATTACAAGATGGTGGACTCGAGGCCTGTGATGGAGCAATACAATGAGCTCCTACGCATTCTGGGCTAATATGCTCTAACATAATATTAAGTTGGACAAATCCATCTCCGTATTGAGCATAATCGATAAATTTCCTACCTCTTGGAAAGATTCCAAGCACATGTTGAAACATAAGAAGGAAGAGTTGTCCCTTGTACAACTCGGTAGTCACATGCGCATAGAGGAATGTCTTCGGACGTAAGAGGTTGAGAAACCTAAGGCGAAAAAGGTTTATGCCCCTTTTGAACATGGTGGAAGAGGGAAATCCAACAGTTTCAAGGGAAAACACAAGTTCAATGAAGCCAAGAAAGGGCCCATCAAAAATTTTAAATTAACATGTTAGACTTGTGGTATGACCAGCCATCTCAAGTTTGATTGACGGGTTGTCAAGAACAAGAGTGAAGCAAGCACAAGTGGTGGTGGGTAAGGATCCATGGATTAAAACCAATGGCATGGTTAGTTTCTTGACTTTGGTTTTAATTCGAATTTGAATTATGTACCACTAATATCCGAATCATTTTATGTGCAGGATGATGATGTTGCTTGGTGGATCGACTCGGGTTCCATGAGTCATGTGTGCAAGGATCGACGTTGGTTCACTTTTTTTTTGGAACCGGTTGAAGGAGGATTCGTTCTACACATGGGGAATAAGTCGAGTGCTCCCATTCTTGGAAGCGGCTTAGTTACGCTACAGTTTATTTCTAGCAAAATAATTGAACTCTTAGACGTTTTGCTTGTACCACAAATTCGAAAGAAATTGGTTTCCGGTAGTGTCTTGAATAAGTTAGGGTATAGGCAAGTATTTGAGTCCAACAAGTTCGTCTTGTCAATTGGTGTCTCTTTTGTAGGATTCGACTATTCGATGACTGGTATGTTTATGTTGAATTTAAATAAAAAAAAGTTTTGTCTCAAATTCTGTTTATGTTGCAAATGAGTATTTTGTTAATTCTAGTTTGTGGCATGCAAGACTTGGTCATGTGAATTTTAAAAGAATGGTTGAAATGTCATAAGATGGTCTTATTCCGGCATTTGACACTAAAACCAAAAAATGTAAAACTTGTATGTTAACAAAGATCACTAGGCGACCTTTTCCTAACGTGAAAAGGGACTTGTCGGTGCTTGAGTTAATTCATAGTGATCTTTGTGATTTGCATTCAAATCCGTCTTAGGGTAATAAAAAGAATGTTGTTACTTTTATTGACGATGTTTCACGATTTTGCAATGTATTTTTATTACATACAAAAGTTGAAGCATTGGACAAAGTTGAGATTTATAAAACGGAGGTTGAATTGTTCATAATATGTTTACACACCAATCGTGGTGGGGAGTATTATGACCCCATGTTTTTCCAATATTTAGGATTCATTCATGAGACTATGGTGCCTTATACACTACAACAAAATGGTGTGGCGGACAGAAAAATAAAGTTCTCAAGGAAATGGTGAACTCTATGTTATCCTACTCGGGATTGACTGATGGATTTTGGGGTGAAGCCATGTTAACGGCTTGTTACTTATTGAATCAAGTTCCCAATAAAAGGAACAAGATTACCCCATATGAACTTTGGTTCAAGAAGAGGCCTAACTTGATCTATATTCGTGTTTGGGGTTTTCGGGTGGTTGTTCGACTACCCGAACTCAAAAGGAAAACCTTGGGTGAGAAATGATTGATTGCATCTTTGTTGGATATGTCGAGCATTCCAAAGCGTATAGGTTCTATGTTATTGAACCTAATGATTCTATAGTGATTCACACCGTTTTAGAATCGAGAGATGCATTATTTGATGAGAACTATTTCTCTTCAATACCTACACCGAAGGACATAATTCAAAGTACTAGTGGAACTAGTGAGAACAAGCACTTGTTCTGACCGAATCTACAATGCTTCGAAGGAGCAAAAGATAAAGGATTGAAAAATCCTTTAGTCCCGATTTCCAATTATACTTTGTAGATGGATTAAGAGATGAGATTGGGTCACAATTTTCTTACTATTGTTGAAAATGCAATAATTCCCAGATTATCAAGCACAAACAAACAAGATTTAACAGTACTAAGATCTAGAGAGAGAGTAGAGAGAGAAACAGTCACAAGTCGTATATTGATATGAAAGTTACACTGCACCATCTTACAAATAATCACAATACAAACACTATTTATACTAAGACACACTTCACTCACAAGCCTAAACTCTCTAAACAAAGCTTCTCTCAAAGACTTATACAAATTTGACTTTACAGACTTTGACCATATAGACTTTAACTTTTCACCTAAAATCTTGAATACAATAAAATACACTAACAATCTCCCCCTTTGTATTCAAGATTTAATAAAAATTTGACAATCGTCTTCAGCGCTTGATTCTTCAAACTCTGACTCTGATAACTATGAACATTGTTGCTCTGACAATCTTCGATCTCTAATGTTTTTGAAGAATCTAGAAAAGTCTTTCACAAAATCTTTGAAAAGTCAACAAATCTTTATCAACAAATTTGAAGATTTTGAAATTTCTTTGAACTTCTCATCTTTGAACTTTAAAATAGTATGAGGAATCTTTGATCTCGTATCTTCATCTGTCTGATCTCTGGATCGTCTTCGGAAAACAAACTTTCTTGAATCATCTTCGAAATATTATCTTCCGGATTGATGAGTTAATCTTCTTTCAAGAATATTTCTGACTTGAAAATATTCACCTGACTTGATTAACTTGACACCTTCAGTATTTTTTTTCTTTTTTTTCACTTTGACATGTCTTCATGACTTTGAAATTGATCTTTCAGAAATTTCTCCCCCTTTTTGATAATTATGAGAATCAAGGTCATCAAAACTTATTTCAAAGTCAGTTCTTTAAAACATCTCCCCCAATTTCAAAGTCAGTTCTTTTGGTAAATTGTGAACATTCTCCCCCTTTCGATCTTGATAATGAGCCATCAATTCATGAATGTATTTATCTGAATCTTTTCAAATTCAGTCAAATTATGTGTTGTAACCCTGAATCAACAGATGAAACAGTTAGGAATGTTTGTCAGTAACACAAGGTTACTGTTTACAACGAATGTACAATTTAAGTAGCTTGAAGTGATGTTCACTCCCCAGGACTTCCATTCAATCATTGAAAAACACAAAGTATTTTCTATGAATGTTCTGATAGAAAAACAAAATTTTCTGTGTGCTCGTGCTTGTGTTATGAAAAAAATTAAGCACAATGATTGTTGTTTCATAAGGCTCAAAGTATGTAAACCAATGAGACAACAATGATTATACATAGACTCAAATGTGCATGATAAAGGGTCGAAGGTGGGGCAACTTTCCTTCTTGTTCAATATTAGTATCTTCCAAATGAGGAACCAATAGATTATTTGTTGCTTCCCCAGAAAATGTGAAACATTCTCTTTTTAAGAAAAGAATGAGTAGCTGGTGAGGTTATATGCAAGAGATGGCATGGGCTAGGTTCCTTTTTCAATGTCGTTCATGAAGAAATGCGAAACAACAGTAATGTGGTTGCCCGACTCAGAAAGAAGTTTGGTGCAGAGTTTAATATTCTTTTACTCTGTTGTCTCACCCTCTTTCTTTTTAAACGTTTAAGCTCACATCTAACCAATTTCTCATTTCCATTTTACTTCTTCACACACCAACACTCAATATTTTTACCCCTCTCCCCTCAATCACTCAGGGAATACTTCCTGGGTAGGAATCACTGGTTATCGTCAATCCATGGAAGTTCTTTTAAGTTCTCACATTGAATCCCATGTATTTTCATAAAAGCATGTATTGTCTCAATGATTTTCTTGACATTAAAGCACAAGAAATCATTTGTCAGTGTATGTATGCTCATTAAAGATAATAATGAAATTTGAGCATATTGAGCATGTAAGATTTCTCAAAACTTTGTATGAATGAATAATCATGAAAGAATAGAAATGTTTTGAGAATCTGACAATGATTAAAATCAGATCAAAATTCATGAAGAATAATATTTTGGGAAATCAAAGACGTAAGATGTTTATATGAACAATATATAAACATATTAACAATGAAGGCACATATAATGATGAAATGACGTTTGAATCAAACAACAGTGAATAGCAAACGGGAGTATTACCATAGAAAGATTAAACTTTTGATACATGGTAATAACAAATTCAAATGAAGTACTAAACCGGTGTGTGTGAATACTTGACAGTATATAGACAAGATAATACACAAGTATTGATCTTTGGAAACACACGATCAGTAAACATTAAAGCTCCATAAAGAAAAACATTTAAAGTCACACATCCAAATTCATGAAATCTTTTGAGAATAGAGAAGTGGTTTGAACATTTAAGAAAACGTTTTTCATGTTCGAAAGTTGTTCTTCTTTCAAACAATCAGAGATTTAGATCAGAAGATACTTACCTTTAAGCTCCCCCTCAAATCATGATAGAATGATTTATATTCTTATAAGCTCCCCCTGGATATTTGCATAATATCCTAGTCCTTAAACTTTTAACAACGGGTCTTGATCTGTTGTAATCAGAAGCCATAATTCTTGACATTGAAGTACGGGTCTTGAACTGTGTTATTCAAGAACCACAATCTTGACATTTAAATCCGGGTTTTGAACTGTGTTGTTCAAAAGCCTTTGTTCTTGCTCCCCCTTAAACTTTGGATGCCTGCAACACATATTTAGCTTTTGGTACCCATTGGTATTTGGGTCCTGAAGTATTAGTTGCAGTTCTTGTGGGGGTAACATAATAAGAACCATACCAGTAATTGACAAAATTAATACTTACAAAGTCATGTGCTCCACAGTAAGAACAATAAATCTTGTTTTGAGCAATCCTGATCAAATGATTAGTAGAATAAAACATAACAGAATTACCAAAAGATTTACCTTTGTGTGCACTGTTCTTTTTGGCATTTTATGTGGAAGCAGATACTTTGCCCTTCTTCTTCTCATTTGAAGAATCTTTAACCCTCCAGACCATCTGTTCTTTCTTAGATTTCTTTCCAAGAGATTTAACATAAAAGCTCGCTGGACTATCAACAAACTTGTCATAAAATAGATTAGATGGTCGGATCTGATTTGATTTGACATTATTTGATTTGACACTTTTCTTTTTAAAAACATTTTCTCATGAATGGAACTTGAAGCAGTTTTGAAAGAACAAGCAGGTTCGGTTGAATTGTCATAAGGTGATTGATTAATCACATCCGCTGAAATCTTTTCTGACAATTCAACATTTGCAGCTTCAAAGTCCTTTATTTTTCCAGTCAAAATGTTTCTTTTAGCAATAGTTGTGTCAAACTTTTTTTTCAACTCAGATTTAGCCATATGTTGTTTAAGAATGTCTGAGGATAGAACAGTTAACTTAGATGTGAGCTTAGATATTTCAGATTCAAAGATTTGACGTTCTTGCTCAAAATCTTTTTCTAAGTTCTTGTTTTGTTCAGAAATATCTTTGAAAAAAGCCCAACATTTCTCTTTTCAGCATTTTTCTTTTCTAACTCGAAAGAATTTTTCTTTTCTTGGAATAGTTTTCTTTATTTCTCAAGTAAGTCTTGTAAAACATAGATTTGGTTAGGAAGTTCAACAATTTTGTCTTCAAGAACTTTTCTCTCTTTAACAAATGTGTCTCTTTCTGTAATTAAAATCTTTTCAAACTCAGACACTTGCTTTGAGAGTTTCAAACATCTTAACTCCAAATCTTTCTTCTCTTGGTTAACTTTCTTTGAAAATTCAGACATCTGTTGAGTAGAAGATGTCTCCAGTTTTGATTTGACTTTATCTGCTTGGAGACTTTTCAGTAGATCAGCATTTTTTACTTCCAAAGAAGATATCTTTTCTTCAAAACCCGTAAACTTTTGTTGAAGCTCAACTGATTTAGCTTGTTGTTCCAATGATCTTTCTTCAGTTGGCTTTGAAGATTCATAATCTTTCTCTCTTTCAACTTTAACTCTTTCTCACATGTTACAATAGTATTCTCTTTTAAAGCAATCATTTTCTCTTTTTTCTTTAATCTCTTTCTCTTTTGCACTGATGATATTCTCTTTGATAGCAATATCTTTCTGTTTTTCATTAATCTCTTTCTCTCTTTCCTTGACGATACCTGCAAAATCAAATTTAACATTATTAGCACATTTTATACAATCAGGAGTTTTATAAGAATTTGACAAATTATATTTAAACTCCTGAATCTGTTTTAGAAGAACTGAATTTTGATTTTTAGTTTATCACGTGATCAGCTTCTAATGCTGGTATCTCAGGCATGTACATGACAACAACATCTCTGGCTGACAATACAGTATTTCCTCTCTCATCTTGAATGATAGATGAGCTTGAAATGAATGATCGTTCCCAAACAATTCAGAAAATTTAACTTAAAGTCAAAATCAGATCACCACTTTGAAGAATAATAATTTTAGAAAAACCCTATCTCTGGAACTCGCAAACAATAGAAACTCGCAAAACATAAAACTCGCAAAGAACTGTTCAATGGACTTCACGCTAGACGTTATATGCGCGAACAAGAAACTCGCAACCCACTACTTGCGCGAAATGTGGAACTCGCTAGAAGAGTTATGCGCGAAGTAGCTTCTCGCAAGGTGTGTTATGCGCGAAGTAGACTTAGAATAATTTCAAACTTTGAACTTCTCGCAAGTGAATGCAAACTCGCACGTCAATAGATCCTTGCGCGTTCCATACTTAGAAAATTTTGACAATCTACTTCTCGCTAAATGTAAACTCGCATGTTACTGTTCATAGAACTTCTCGCTGGAAGCTTTGTGCGCAAATGATGAACTCGCAGAATGTTTATGCGTGTTTTATCACTTCTCGCATGAACTTTATGCGCGAACCAACATCAAAGTCTCAAAGATCATCGTGTGTGTTCTTGATTAGCTTGCGCGTACTTCAGCATGCGTGTTCTTCAGATGAATGTTGCGCGAAGTCTGGATTTAGCGCGTACTTGACTCTGTACACATAGATTCAACCCAAAAATGTGAATAACCTGCAAATCACTTTCAAGAATACTCACTCATGATCGAAATTACAACTAGAACACATTTCTAATATCAATTTCAGATTAAAAACAACAAATCACACTAATTCGATTCAAACAGTGTTCGTTATATTTTTCAAGAAAATCCAAAATTTCAGAGATTCAATCTGAATTTATGATTAAATTGTGAATCTTGTGAACCAAAGTGAATCTATTACATCAAACAAGTTCTATTGAATCATTTTCTACCATTAATTTTAACAATCAAATGTGAATTTGATCTAACAGTGAAGAACCAAAAAATCGTTTGCGAGTTCTTGAAATATTCAAGAATTTAATCCAAATCTGATGATCCAATCTTTCTGAATTAATTTGGTCTCGCTCTGATACCAATTGATAATGCAATAATTCCCAGATTATCAAGCACAAAAAAACAAGATTTAACAGTATTAAGATCTAGAGAGAGAGTAGAGAGAGAAACAGTCACAAGTCGTATATTGATATGAAAGTTACACTGCACCATCTTACAAACAATCACAATACAAACACTATTTATACTAAGACACACTTCACTCACAAGCCTAAACTCTCTAAACAAAGCTTCTTTCAAAGAATTATACAAAGTTGGCTTTACAGACTTTGACCATATAAACTTTGACTTTTCACATTAAATCTTGGATACAATAAAATACACTAACAATTGTAGTATTGACGAGGATCCAAAATCATTTGATGAGGCTATGAAGTCTCAAGATGTTTCTTTCTGGAAAGAAGCAATAAATGATGAGATGGACTCCATCGTGGGGAATAATAATACTTGGGTATTATCGGACTTGCCACCGGGTTGTAAACCATTGGGATGCAAGTGGATCTTCAAAAGGAAGATGAAAGTTGATAGATCAATCGTCAAGTTCAAAACTCAATTAGTAATCCAAGGCTTTAGGCAACGGGAAGGCATCGAATATTTTGATACCTATGCCCCGATTGCAAAGATCTCAACGATTAGATTGTTGATATCCTTAAGAGCTATTCATAACTTAGTTATTCACCAAATGGATGTCAAAATGGCACTCTTGAATGGTGACTTGTAGGAGGAAGTTTACATGAAATAACCGGAAGATTTTGTTAATGCCCGGGATGGAGCATAAGGTGTGCAAACTTGTAAAATAATTGTATGGTCTGAAACAAGCACCCAAACAATGGCATAAAAAATTTGATGAGGTTATCTTGTCCAACGGTTTTATGTTAAACCAAGCGGAAAAGTGCGTATATAGCAAATTTGACACATCCGGTAAGGGAGTAATCATTTGCTTATACGTTGACGACATGTTGATCTTTGGCACCAACCAATATCAAGTTGAAAAAACCAAAAAGTTTTTGTCATCGAGTTTTTCCATGAAAGATATGGGAGAGGCGGAGGTAATCTTTGGCACCAACCTCTCCACCCTCGGCTCCTCCTGGTTTTAGAAACACTCTCTCAAGGATACTCCCTGCCTCATGCTCCTCAACTCTGTTAGAGCTAATCTGTAACACCATAAAAACTAGAGTGAATTTAAACCACGGAAACTGGACAATTTAGACAACAATACTTGGTATAAACCTCCCAAAAAGGGGAAATGTACTAAACCTTTACAAAACCTGAATACAGGTATGGAATTCAACAACAAACTAATCTAAACATAACTATCTAGATTACATCGGTTGTTAATCCAAAAATCACCAAAAGAATGGGACATAAACAATTGTCCAACATCAAATACTAGTCATCTCAAAAGCCCCCGAGACCAAGCTTCTCACTCAAGCCCTTGGCAACTCACCTCTAATGGGAACCTGTTATACATATCATTTGAGAAAAAGTGTTAGGCTTAAAGCCTAGTGAGAACATACAATTTATAATTTCAAGAGATATAAACAATTGTATCAAAAAGAAATCTTTTCAATAAGTTTCGGTTTACAACAGAAATCTTTTCCACATAAGGACTGATCGGTCCAAAAATTCATCTTCCGATGACGGGGGAAACCCGATTTTCCAAGGATTGCGGTGGAACACAAAAGTAGGCCACAATCCGAGTTGTGAGCTAATTACATGGAATCCATGGCCACGAACAACAAGGTCTGTACTAAGATGTGAGGGAGGGCCCTCGAGGAAACCAATCATACTCGTTCACTAGGACTACATCATGACCCACAACTAGTAACCGGTCTCACATAACCGTACCAAATGGCCCCCGAGGATCATATGCATCCATAGCTACAGAAAGGGGAATAGACATCCCAATAATAAAAGCCGACTCAAAACCTAGGGATCCACTATTAATGGTACAAACTTGTCACAATAACAGATGTGACCCACCATAGATAGTCATATGGTATAAAAACATTTTATAAACAAAATGCTTCTTTCATGTTTAACTGCTGGTAAGAATAAAAATAATAAAAATGACTTATATACATTCTTTTAAATATCCAAATACATGTGCAAGTAAAACTCCATTTTACTTCAAATAAGACGGAACCCATCATTCTAGTTGAAAAATGATCAGGAACCCTAAATGTAGTAAATACAAGTTATGCCAAAATGTAGTAAAAGTAGATCCAAAACCATGGAGATATATAAGAGTTCAAAATGTAACCTTTGACATGTATAAAGTTTATAAAAGGTAGTAGGAACTCACCAAATAGGTTTTAGAATAAAACCCGAAAAACCAGATATCGACCACCGAGAGAAGACGAAGCTTTCTATACCAAAACCTTGCTAGAAGCACTTAATACTAGCAACTTACGAGGTCTAAAGAACCAAACAAAACCAAAGAAAGAGAGTTATGCCGAAGACCCACCTTAAGTCGGCCAGCCTATCTCACGGGTTATGCCGTGACCTCAAGTCGCAGCATAACTCGCCCGCTTGCAGAAACCAAACCCATACAGAAGGTTTCGCGGGTTGTGCCGCGACCTCAAGTCGCGGTGCAACTCGCGCAGTTCACTGTGTTTTGCACAAAACCACCAAAAACCAACCTCGAACTCCAAACCAAACGCGGTGCTAACGACAACGCTTAAACACAAGAATAACAAGATTACATAACGGAAATCTGGGGTGTTACAATCCTCCCCAACTTGGGAATGATTTCGTCCACGAAATCCAACTACTCGAAAAGATGAGGATATCTTAGCTTCATATTCTCCTCGGCTTCCCATGTCACGTTGGCTCCCCGATAATGCTTCCACTACACCTTGACCATAGTGACTTCTTTGTGACACAACTTCTTAGACTTTCTCTCTAAGATAGCGTCGGGTTCTTCTAAACAACGGTTCCCCTCGTCCAATCTTAACTCTGAGAGGGGAATGACGCTTTCTTCGTCCGCCAAACACTTCCGAAGGTAACAAATGTGGAACGTGTTGTGGATTCTGCTCAACTCCGGTGGCAGTTCCAAATGGTAGGCTTGCAAACCCACCCGCTTAAGCACTTTGAAAGGTCCAAGGAAACGGGGACTCAACTTCCCACGTTTTGCGAACTTGATAATGCCCTTCCAAGGAGATACCTTAAGAACACACGGTCGCCCACCTGAAACTCCATCGGTCGCCTCTTCTTATCGATATAGCTCTTCTGTCAATACTGAGCCGCTTTCAATCTAACACGAATGCACTTGAACTTATCGGTTGTCTCTTGCACGATTTCAGATCCGACGAATTGCTTCTCTCCCGCTTCAAGCCAACATACGGGAGTTCGACACTTCCGCCCATACAACGCCTCAAAAGGTGCCATTCCAATACTCGAGTGGTAGCTATTGTTGTAAGCAAACTCCACCAAAGGTAGGTGAGAGTCCCAACTACCCCCGAAATCGAAGACACAAGACCTTAACATGTCTTCCAGCGTTTGGATCGTTCTCTCGCTTTGCCCGTCGGTTTGTGGATGGTAAGTTGTACTCAACTTTACTCGCGTACCAAGCTCTTTCTGAAACCCATCCCAAAAGTTCGAAGTGAGCCGACTGTCGCGATTCGACACGATCGATAAGGGTAATCCATGCCTCGAGACCACTTCATCGATGTAAATCTTTGCTAACTTGTCCATCGGTAGAGTCTCGTGCATAGCCATGAAATGAGCGCTCTTTGTCAATCTATCGACTATTACCCAAATGGTATCGTGACCTCGAAGAGTTTTAGGCAACTTCATCACGAAGTCCATGGTAATATGTTCCCACTTCCACTCGGAAATATCGAAGGACTGAAGACTCCCATACGAACGTTGATGTTCAGCCTTAACTTGCGAGCCCGTTACACAACGCTCTACGTAGCGTGCCACATCAAGCCTCATTAATGGCCACCAATAATGCAACTTCAAGTCCCTGTACATCTTTGTACTTCCCGGATGAATGGAATACTTGGACTTGTGATCATCCTCAAGCAATAGATCACGATTACCCCCAACTTTGGGCACCCACACACGACCGCTGAACAGTTTTACCCCACAGCTACCTTCCGTTAAGAGCAAACGTTGTTTCGTCATGACTTCCTCCCTGAGGTTTTCTTCCAACAATGTTTCTACCTGTGATGTCTTGATCTTTTCAACAAGACTAGACACTAACTCGATTCTCGAATGGGTAGCCCGAATACTTTTGCTATAGTCCTTCCGACTTAACGCATCGGCCACCATGTTCGCCTTACTAGGATGGTAAAAAAATTCACAATCGTAATCCTTGAGCAACTCGAGCCACCGCCTTTGCCTCATATTCAACTCTTTTTTATCAAAGAAATACTTTAGACTCTTATGATTCGTGTAGAGTGTACATCTTGTGCCAAAGAGGTATTATCGCCATAGCTTCAAGGCGAACACCACCGCTGCTAACTCCAAATCGTGGGTAGGATAGTTCTTCTCGTGTATCTTAAGTTGCCTCGAGGCGTAAGCGATTACCTTGCCTCTTTGCATCAACACACATCCTAATCCCATCTTCGAAGCATCGCTATAGACCACGAAGTCTTCTGACCCTTTGGGCAACGACAATATTGGAGCTTCGCACAGCTTCATTTGTAGAATCTGGAATGCCTTCTCTTGTGTTTCGGTCCAATCGAACTTCACATTCTTCCAAGTCAAAACTGTCAAGGAAGAGTTATGCCGATAAGAAGAGGCGACCGATGGAGTTTCAGGTGGGCGACCGTGTGTTGCTTAAGGTATCTCCTTGGAAGGGCATTATCAGGTTCGGAAAACGTGGGAAGTTGAGTCCCCGTTTCCTTGGACCTTTCAAAGTGTTTAAGCGGGTGGGTTTACAAGCCTATCAGTTAGAACTACCGCCAGAGTTGAGCAGAATCCACAACACGTTCCATATTTGTTACCTTCGGAAGTGTTTGGCGGAGGAAGAAAGTGTCATTCCCCTCTCAGGGTTAAGAGTGGACGAGGGTAACCGTTGTGTAGAAGAGCCTGACGCTATCTTAGAGAGAAAGTCTAAGAAGTTGCGTCACAAAAAGGTCACGATGGTCAAAGTGCAGTGGAAGCATCATCGGGGGGCCAACGTGACGTGGGAAGCTGAAGAGGATATGAAGTGAAGATATCCTCATATTTTAGAGTAGTTTGGATTTCGGGGACGAAATCATCTCCAAGTTGGGGAGTTTTGTAACACCCCGAGTTTCGTTTGACCAGTTTGGAAGAAGAATCAAAAGCAGTGGCCGGCCCCCCGAGTTGCCGCGCGGATTAGCCCGCGCCATAACCCGCGCGGTGCATTGTTTGTTTTGGGGTTTGTCCAGTGAGTGGCGCGAGTCACGGAGCGACTTATCCCGCGCCATAACCCGTGCGGTGCGATGGTTGGTTGCGAGTTCCAGTGGGTGGCACGAGTCACAGCGCGACTTAACCCGCGCCATAACCCGCGCGGTGGCTGAGTGGGTTAAATGAGATTTTCTTGAAATATCTCATTTGAGATTTTTTTCTGACAATATCTCTTTTCTCTCTTAAGTCTCTCTCTCTCTTTTCTTTTCTTCTTTGGTTCTTCGGTTATCGTATGTTGCTAGTATTAAGTGCATCTAGCAAGGGTTCGGTATAGAAAGCTTCGTCTTCTTTCGGTGGTCGATATCTGGTTTTTCGGGTTTTCGTCTAAAAACCTATTTGGTGAGTTCCTACTACTTTTTTCTAAACTTTATACATGTCAAATGTTACATTTTGAACTCCTATATATCTCCACGGTTTTGGATCTAAGTTTTCTACATTTTTGATATAACTTGAGTTTTGGGAGATTTTAGGATTCCCGATCATTTTCGACTAAAATGATGGGTTCCATCTTATTTGAAGTAAAAGGAGGTTTTTACTTGCACATTTATGTGGATTATTTGAAAGAATGTATATAAACTCATTTTTATGATTTTCATTCGTACCAAGAGTTAAACTTGAGGAAAAGCATTTTTGTTTATAAAATGTTTTTGATACCATATAACTATTTATGGTTGGTCACATATGTATTTGTGACAAGTCTATACTATTACTAGTGGATCCCTAGGTTTTGAGTCGTCTTTTATTATTGGGATGTTTATTCCCCTTTCTGTAGCTATGGATGCATATGATCCTCGGGGGCCATTTGGTACGGTTATGTGAGACCGGTTACTAGCTATGGGTCATGATGTAGTCCTAGTGAACAATTATGACTAGTTTCCTCGCGGGCCCTCCCTCACATCTTAGTATGGGCCTTGTTGTTCGTGTCCATAGATTCCATGTATTTAGCTCACAACTCGGATTGTGGCCTACTTTTGTATTCCGTCGTAATCCTTGGTAAATCGGGTTTCCCCCGTCATTGCAAGATGATTTTTCGGACCGATCAGTCCTTATGTGGAAAAGATTTCATTTGTAAATCAAAACTTATTGAAAAGGTTTCCTTTTGAAGCAATTGTTTATATATCTTGAAATTATAAACTGTATGTTCTCACTAGGCTTTAAGCCTAACACTTTTTCTCAAATGAAATGTATAACAGGTTCCCATTAGCGGTGGGTTGCCAAGGGCTTGAGTGACGATCTTGGTCTCGGAGATTTTTTAGATGACTAGTATTGATGTTGGGAAATTGTTTAAGTCCCATTCTTTTGACGATATTGGATTAACAACTGATGTAATCTAGATAGGTTATGTTTAGATTAGTTTATTGTTGAATTTCATATCCGTATTCAGGTTTTGTAAAGATTTAGTACATTTCCCCTTTTTGGGAGGTTTATACCAAGTATTGATGTTTAATTGTCCAGTTTCCGTGTTTTAAATTCACTCTGGTTTTTAGGGTGTTACACACATGATGATTGCTTTTATAAGGCTCAACATTGTGTAAATCACTGAGACATCAGTAGTATAACACAGACTCGATTGTGCATGATCGAAGTGCGAAGGTGGGGCAGACTTCCTTCTTTTTTCAATATCCAGATTTTCCAAATGAAAACCAGATAGATTATATGATGCGTCCCCTTAAAATATGAAACATTTTCTTGTTAAGAAGAAAATGAGTGGCTGGTGGGGTTTTAGCAAGAGTTGGCATGGGCTAGTTGCCTGTTTCAATAATGTTCACGAAGAATTGTGAAACACTAGTAATGTGGCTGCCCGGCTCAGAATGTAGTTGGTGCAGAGTTTGATATTCTTTTACTCTGATCTTTCACCCTCTTTCTTTTAATCATTGAGCTCGCATCTAACCAAACTCTCTTTTTCATTTTACCTCTTCACACAACCCACACTCATTTCTTTTTGACTCCTCACACTCTATCACTAAGGATTAACTTATTGGGTAGGAAACACTGGTTAACGTGAATCCATAGAAGTTTCATTAAAGCTCACACAATAAACCCATGTTTTCCTATAAGAACATGTTGCTCAATAATGGTTTAACTATGCATTTAAAGCACAAATACAAATGTCAGATGTCTGTATGCTCATAGATATAATCATGAAGATTTGAGCATTTAAAACATTAAAGATTTTTTCAATCAAGATAATTGAATGAAAGAAATGAATACAAGAAACTTGTTTGAAAATCTGACATTGTATCAAAAAGATCAATATTGAAATGATATATCAATTAAGGCTTAGGTCATGAAAAATTGATATTGTCTATACAAACCAATATATAGACACTCTTGAAAGAACGTTTAGAAATGAAATCACGCTCAAAATTCATTAAAGTTGAATCGGGGTGTCTTACCATCGAAAAAATAGTTCATTTTGAGACATGGTAAGAACTTTTTCAACAAAATATCAAACCAGTGTGTGAATACTTGAAAGTATATAGAAAAGACAATACACAAGTGTTTATCTTCGGAAACACACGGTTTATAAACATTTATGCGCATCTAATAATGAAAACATTTAAAATCACACTTCCAAATCATGAAATCTATTTAAGAATCGGGAA
Source organism: Arctium minus (assembly GCA_954870635.1). Taxonomy (NCBI): domain Eukaryota; kingdom Viridiplantae; phylum Streptophyta; class Magnoliopsida; order Asterales; family Asteraceae; genus Arctium; species Arctium minus. The sequence continues at coordinate 110,480,661 of OX941080.1, read as the reverse complement.
GTGGTTTGAACGGTTAAGAACAAGTTTCTATGATTGAAAGTTGTCCTTCTTCCAACCATATATGAGATTAAGAATAGAAATAAACCTTTTCGCTCTGTCTTAAATCTCATGAAGTCAGCTTAAAGCCATAAAGATATGATCTTGTAAGCATCCTCTCAATTTGCATCAGTCAAAAACTCCGTCAAAGCAACATTATTCACAACATTTGTTAATAAAAATAAAATGACATAAAGAAGTAAAACTTTGAATGAACGAGTTCTGATCTGAATTAATCAAAAGTCGTAATCCATACTCCCCCTGAAAATATGCATCTAGAATATGTCAGTGAAACTTCACATGATAGAGATTAGATACAACTTATGTTGATCCAAACTCTCTCAGTGATTTGATAACGACCCTCTTCTATACTTAGTGAAAATTACGTTTATTAATATGTATTAGTGTTTCACCATCAGCGATAAAGCTGAGTCTGTTCAGTTGTCGCTGATGATATTTCTTATAAATGCTCATATGTATTAGTGTTTCACTATCAGCGATCAGACTGAGTCTGTTCAGTTATCGCTCATGGTCCCTGATGTAAACGTAATCCCTGAAGACAAGTTTTGCGTCAACAGATGTTCATAGCTGAATCGAAGACGAAGCTGCTGAACAAAGACAATTCTACTAGTGACCTAATGCGGATATCAGTGAAGCAAAGACGACTCTACTCATACGCGAAGAAACCTGAGGAAAAGCTTCAGCGATAGCTGAACCTCTTTATATCTCTGAAGGAAGAGATATTTAGCGATTGATGCTCACTTAGCTTACGCCTCAAGTCTCTTTTGTCTTTCCCTTCTCTTTTGTCAGAATGGACATACCTCTGCCACAATTCGTACAACAACTCTGTCAACTACACTATTCATGATACGGCCGAAAGCATGTCTCCCAAAGTTAGACCCTCTCAGCCAATCAATGAAGGACACGGGTAAAGTGCCCTGCCATGCATTTAATGCATAGGGTATAAATAGAAAGATTACCTCTCCATATGGAGAGTGTGCTCACCTCTAACCTTCATCTTTCTATAATATAGAAACCCTTGTTTTCTATATTCTCTAATGCCCATTCTCTATATTATTGTGCAACCATCTTAGTGTTTTCTTAAGTTTGTTTAGATTGAGTTCTACTTAATCTTATTCCGCAACAGACATGTAAATTATGTTTCATTTATCAATAAACAAGTTATTAAACTTTAAATTATGTGTTTGTATTCAACCCCCCCCCCCCTTCTACAAACTTGTTAAGCACCTCCGGGACCAACAAGTGGTATCAGAGCAGACTGTTTAATCTGATAAACAAGATCTTGCTTTATTCTCTTCCATCCTATTCTAATATGGCACTTAACAAAAACACAAACTACTATGATAATGGTTCACTTTCTAAACCTCCTCGATTTAGCAGAGATAACTTTTCTCTCTGGATGAATCGAATGATGCTATTTCTTGATGATGTAGATCCCACTATACCTGAGTACGTAGCAAATGGACCCTATTAACCTGTCCAAATCATAGATGCAGTTCCAGCTACTGCCACTACTCCTTTTGTTCCTGAACGCTATGTTATTAAGGAAATCAGACAATGGAGTGATGAAGACAAAAAGAAGGTTGGTATCGATGCAAGGGAAAAGATCATTATCTCTATGGCTCTGCTTGATGAAGTTTTCCATTCCATCATGCATCTTAAAACTTATAAAGAAATGTTGGAAACCATATGTGTTCAATATGAAGGCACCACTGAAATTCAAGAGACTCGAAAGATTAACTTGGTAAGATAGTATGAAAGTTTTATCGTTGGTAAGAATGAATCTCACTCTGATGTTCATCAGCGGTTTAACTGCTTAATCATTGATCTAAGAACCGTTGGTAGAACCTATTCTAATTCTGAGGTCCTAACAAAATTCTTAGAATGTCTTCCTGAATGCTGGGACAGTTATTCAATATGTCTCAAGCTGACAAAAGATTTAAATTCTCTTTCTCTCAGCACCTTGTATGAAATATTCCTCAACTATGAGCAATCAAATCTCTTAAAGAAGAATCTTTTAAAAGATTCTAAAGACTCCAAAATCACCCCTGTTGCTTTAGTCTCTTCAGAGATAATTCCATCTCAGCGATCTACTCTTACTATCACTGAGTTAGATTCTGATTCTGAGGATCTATCAGACACTGATATTTCAGAGTTTGATGAATCCATAGCACTCTTGACAAACTCTTTTATGAGATTTGCAAGAAAGAGCAATTTCCAAAGAAATAAGCCTATCTCCCTCACTGACAAGCCAAAATCAACCCCTGTTGATAAGGCTACTACTACTTGCTTTAACTGTGAAAAGATTGGACACTTTGCAAGTGAGTGCAGGTCGAAGAAAGTCTTCAAACCTTCTACCTCGAGAAGATCCAGCGATGACAAATACCTTAAGCTGATAAATAAATATCAAAAGTTGAAAAACTACAAGCAAAAAGGTAAAGGTCTCATCGCTGAAGAACATGAATGGGCTGAATCAGAAGAATCAAGTTCTGATGAGGAAGAAGTCGCTAATCTCTGCCTCATGGATGAGATTAAAGAAGAAGTGGAAAAACCAACTGAAACTTCTATGAGCTATATATCATCTCAGGTATCTATCTCTACTAATCCCTCTCTACTTGAAGAAGAGAGAAGTCGCGTTGTTGACGTGCTGACGATTGATCTATACAATGCTCTAAACGGCAAAACTCTAGCTGAGAACAAAAACATTGATTTAACTGAACAGCTAGAGAAATGTCATGAAAAGATCAGAGAACTGGTGTGATGATAGTTGTGGAAGGACTTCCGGCCAATCCTCATGGAGCACTGGTTGTGGGTGTCACTATAGTCGTTCCGGTTGTGCCACACAGGATCGCAATAATAGACTCAGTATATGTCCTAGAGTATATAGGCTCTAGACTCAATATGTGCTCAAACGAAGTCGATGGTCGGGGTTAGGGCCTATCTTGTGCAATACCTTGATTCTCTAAGTGAGAGCTAGGTAGCATGTCTGTTATGTCCCCGTGAATATCTGAAACAACCATCTGTTGTGAGATGGTTGAGTGGCTGGGTGGGGTTTGCGCTTGCGCCGCTGGGTCCACGGCGTCTTCTTCAATGCCTTATCCCAGCAAATGGGAGTTGACAGTAGATGTGGCGACCCATCTAGATGTGGTTGTGATGCACGAAGGCTCCTGATTTTTCTTACTGCGTCTTTCCTTCACACATTCACTCTCATTTTCATTTTCATTTTTGACTAAAACTCCCTCCGCTCTCCTTATGTCTTCAGAGATGGATTGGGAAAGGGAAGGTGTGGGGGTAGGATGGTTTGATTATGTGGGAGAGTTAGGTTGAGGTGAGGTGAGGTGGGTGTAGGAGATATGGGTGAAGATGAGACTGGTTGGGATTGGGGAGAGGAATGGGATGGTGAGTTAGGTTCGGGGGAGGTTTGAGTGGAGGAGATAGGAGATGGACAACGGCCGATAGGTTCAAAACGAAATTGGTTGTGGTCATTGTCCGATTGGGTGGAGGATGAGGAAGAATCTGATGGGTTATGACCCTGTGATGCGTTACACTCAATATCGCCTATGGTTGGATCATTTGAGATCGGTACATCATAGAGTGTAGATGAAATATCAGGGTCGGTTGGTTTTACTCTACTAGCTATAGGTTGGTCGTCCACGGCAACTCCCATGCCAGAACCCCTCATGATTTTTTACTCTCGTTGCACCCTGTCTGGATGTCCCTACGTTCCAGACTTTTGGAAGTTTCACTCTGGGACCCTGACGACGCTCGGGTTGTGCTCCCTGGATAGGTCCTGCCGGTGCTGGCCGAGCCACAGGAGCTTGTTGGTCTAGAATTTGCCTATAAGCTACCACACTAGGTGTCGTGGGAGGAGCATAAGCTAGTAAGGCATTGGGTATACGCATCGGGTCAATATTGGTATTCTCTTTTGGCTCGTTGACAATTAGGCGAATCTTGTGAGGAGTACATACTTGATGAGACCTCCGTCGTGGTATTTGGGGATTGTTGGTCATCAATCTGTCGATGGCAAGTTGAAGAAATCTCATGTAGGGAATGAATTTCCGGCGGTTGCCTGTGTCCTTGTCTTGAATAGTCTGAATCGGCTCATTCCATATAAGACCAACGTAGTCTACATGTCGATGATAAGCGACGACATGGAAGAGGCGTAGGAAGTTGTCGCTGCACCGTTCGATACTTTTTGTCTTTGCCGAGAGGCAGCGGTTGAGAATAGTGAAAAATGTGAACCAGATTGGTTGGAGATGGTTTTGATGGAAGTCCACCACTTTGGTTAGTGACCCCTCGTAACCGAGTTCGTGGACCTCTCTGGGTCGTTGCTCATCAGATATATCTGGAGCGAAAGTAGCGTGATCGTGAAAGATAGCATCTGGAAGGTTGAGAAGTAGTCGGAGACTGTTGCGAGTGAGTACCAGCGAGGTTGTGTCAACAAGTGCTTCTAATTTCTCAATCTTGTTCCACTCGTCGGAGATGTGTCGAATGGTGTGCCATACCTGCTACAGATAGAGCTCTGAAACGTCGGTGGTACCGGTAAGAGCATGGTAGAGAGGATGGCGACTAAGAATTTCGAGCACGATTTGATATTTACAGTGGTATCTCTCGAAGTCAATATAGAAGTTGTTGGGAGTTAACGGCAGGTAAGAGTCTGGGCTGATGAGAGCAACATCAGCAACGGGATCGATTGGATTGGCCACTAGGTCGTTTGAAGTTTGCGCCATTTGGTACCTACAAATCGATAGAGTTAGCGAACCAGATAATGCTGTTAATATGGGATTAAACTCATAGACCGACTAAGAAATGGGAAATCGGTTCATATTTTAATCCAGAATAGAATCACGGTGTAATAGGTGATGGGCCAGGGACAGATTGGAGGTTCAAAGTTCATGGCCCGAGGTGGTTCGATGGTTCTGGGACCGTGGATGGACGGTATAGGACGGTGGCACGGTGGCACGGTGGGCTGGGACCGTGACACGGGAGGCACGGGCGGCATGGTGGAGTTGTAGTGCCGTGGCGCGGGTGACATGGTGGAGCCATAGTGCCGCGGCGCGGGCAGCGTGGCAGCGCGATAGAACTGCAACACGGGGCTGAGTCCCAGATGGCATGAAGCCAAAACCCGATTGTGATCGAGGCCGAAGCCCGGGTATGGTCGAGGCCGAAGCCCAGGTGTGGTCGAGGACCCAAAACAAGTATTAAATCCAAACAAACACCGAACGACAATCCAAATAGCTATTTAGATCAAGACAAATCGAAAACCAATTCGAATTAAATCTATCTTATTAAACCAATTTAATCCAGATCGAGGCAGACCCAAATTAACCAAGTTACAACGTAAGACACTTCCACAATTCGATTGAATAGATAAGAGCAAACACCACTAGAAATCAACCACAGATAATGACTCAAAAGTTGAACAGGTTTTCACAAAAAATATCCCAAAATTGAAATTAACTCAAAATCGATTGAATCACTAAACCGAAAACGAATCAATGGTAAATCGAGAACTTTATTCCAAAAAATATATACCCCAAACCTTAACTATTAAACTCATCGAATAGAAGAAAATAATCAACTAAGTACCAAAATCTAATTAACACACAATCACACCAATCAAATCTGAAGCATGGAAGTAACACATATCTCAAGACCTATTGATTTAAATCCCAAAATCAATCAGATTAACTGATGGATTAACAAATAACATAGTTCAGGGTTATGTTAAACTCAAATTGAAATCGAAACCTTAATCCAAATTAAAATTAAATTCAAATCAGACCAAGAAACCACATGAAAGCTGAGAAATCAGACTACAATCGCAAGCCAACATATTTCAATTCCACGATTGGGTTGAGGAAAAGAAACCTTAACCGGGTTTGGACGAAAAAGGACCACGTCGTCGACCAATCACGGCGGCGACGGTGGTGGTGTGATCGAGAAACAGACAGAACGAAGGAGGGGAGACATACCTGTGAGACGTCGAAGAGAGAGAGCGAGGTCGAGAGCTATAGATCGATCGAGAGAGGTAGTGAGCATGGGTCGAGAGAGTGAGACGAGAGCGAGGGAGAGAGAGCGATCGAGAGAGTTAGAGGGAGATGGTTTCGAGAGAGATAAATCGAGAGAGGATGAGGGGTTCGGGAGAAATAGGGAGGAGATGGATTCGTGAGATTGGGAGGAGAAGAGGGTTCGAGTGAATGAGAGGGAAGAGGGGTTCGGGATAAAAAGAAAGAAGGGGGGTTGAGACATTTAGAGAGGATGTGGGTTCGGGTGAGGCGTGAAAGAGGAGCGGGGTTCGAGAGATTGAGAGAGGAAGAGGGGTTCGGGATAAAAGAAAGGAGAAGGGGGGTTCGGCCAAAGTATCATCTGGCCAAATTACCAAATTACTTGGGTCGATATCCGGGTACCCGGTACACCGGGTTTGGTCTGACCCTTATGTTTTCTTTTTGTTTAATTAAAAATAGTTAATGATATTCCCAGAATACAAGTTCTAACCACACAAACAATCAAGATGAACAATTTCTAAAATCATGTCATTGATAAATCAAAGATTACAATATCCTACTTTCTCTCTCTACAACATAATTCTCTCTCTCTAGAATGATATTCTATATCCTTTTCTCTAATCTGCTTTGTGTGAACAACAATGACTTACCACATTCTTACAAAGACAACAAAGGCAAATGCTATTTATACAACCTACAACATTACAAAGAAACAAAAACACATACTTTGACTTTGACTTTAATACAAGAGACTTTGACTTTCATGCTTGAGAGTTGACTTCAAATTTGACTTCAATCTTCAAACATTATGATCTTGCATCCAACAAATATCTTCTCTAACATTCTCCCCCCTTTGGATCAAGATCATCTCTAAAGAGATATTGCAATTCAATCTTCCCTTTTAAGCTCAAATCTCCCTTTGATGAAAAACAAAATCTTCTTAAGCAATCAACATTCTCCCCCTATTATTATGAAAAATTGACATTCTCCCGTTTCTTTGATAAACACAGTATCTTCAAAAACTTTCAAAAATCTTCCTCAAAATTTGATCTTCTAGAATAATAGCATTCTCTCCCAAAGTTATAAACAAACCTCTTTCAGACACAGCTCTGATTGCTTTAGCAACATATCTTCAACAATTCTGAAATATTTGAACTCATTCAGCAACCTTTCTTTCACAATCATTACTTAAACATTTTCTCCCGTCTATGATACATGTTAAGCTCTGATACCACTTGTTAAGCCCACATTATAGTTGATAAACAATCACACAACACAATAAAGATCAAGAGATAAATAGTTCAGATTAACATACCAACGATCCCTTGAATAATCAGTTAAACCGTGTGTGTTCTTGGTGAATACAGATAATACGTCTTGTGAGTATAGAGAGAATACGGCTGCCTCTCTTAATCACCAATTATGATTGTTCATCCTAAAACTAATAAATAAAACCTATTTATACCTAGGTCAACATGACCTAATTATTATTTACTGATTGCTAAAATACCCCCTAAGGTATTAAACACTATTACAAACTAGACCCTTTATTAACTTTAATCTTGAATACAATTATTTGATCCAACAATATCCCCCTTTGCATTCAAGATAAAAAAAACTGGCAATAGTCTTCGGGTCTTTACTCTTCTTTTGAAAAATTTAAATGAAGTGTCCTTCTGACGATCATCTTCAGTTAGAATCTGACGATCATTCTGATAAATCAAATAAGTTAAGACACTTTGTTATCTTTGAAATCTTCAGCAGTCTTCAGTTCAGAAATTCTTTTGTATTCTCCCTCATTTTGTATTCTCCCCTTTTTTGATGAGTGGTGAGAATCATCATCATCAAAACATATCAAGACACACTAGGAATATCCTTCTCCAGATCAACAGTTAAGCGCAGTCTTCATGTATAGATACCTGTGTGGAAATAAGAGCAGTCTACCCAAATGGAAAATATGATTATTTCAATCTTTGCAGATTCAAATAAGAAAAAAATTGTAACCCTGAATCAACAAATGACTCAGTTGAAGTGCCTGTTAGTAACACACAGTCACTGAGTAACACAAAGTTACTTTATTAGGAGCTGGTTTTGATATTGGCTCCCCAGGACTTCCATTCAATCATCGAATAACACATGGTTATCTATGAACGTTCTGACAGAAAACAAATTTTTTGTGCTCGTGCATGTCTATGAAAGAAATTAAGCACCGATGATTGCTTTTCATTTTAGGCTCAAAGTATGTAAACTTGTTGAGACAGCAACAAATTATACAAAGACTAAATGTGCATGAGAAAAGGTCGAAGGTGGCGCAACTTTCATTCTTTTTCAATATTAGTATCTTCCAAGTGAAGAACCAATAGCATATGTGTTGCTTCCCCAGAAAATGTGAAACATTCTCTTTTTGAGAAAAGAATGAGTAGCTGGTGAGGTTTTATGCAAGAGATGGCATGGGCTAGGTGCCTTTTTCAATGTCATTCACGAAGAAATGTGAAACAACAAATAATGTGGCTTCCCGGCTCAGAAAGAAGTTTGGTGCAGAGTCTGATATTCTTTTACTCTGTTCTCTCACCCTCTTTCTTTTAAACTTTTAATTCTCACTTCTAACCAATCTCTCTTTTTCATTTTACCTCTTCACACACCAACACTCAAATCTTTTGACCCCTCTCCCCTCAATCACTCAGGGAATACTTCCTGGGTAGGAAACACTGGTTATCGTGAATCCATGGAAGTTCTGTTAAGCTCTCACACTGAATCCCATGTAGTTTCCTAAAAGAACGTGATGTTCAACAACGTTTTGTACATGTAATCACAAAGGAATACAAATAAACATGAAGAATAAAATTTGGAGAAGTCAAAAACATTTGTGTGTGACAATGCTATTCTCCCCCTCAAACTAAAAGAGTTTGACAATTAAGTATCCAAAAATCATATAAAATCACACTTCACAATTCATGAAAATCTTTGAAGAATAGGAAGTGGTTTGAACATTTAAGAAACCATTTTTCACAAGTGAGAGTTGTTCATCTTTCAACAAGTGATAGAGTGTAAGGATTAGAAAGATATACCTGTAAATCAGAATCCTTAACTCCCCCTGAAATGAATATTTTCATTTAAGTGTTCTCCCTCTTTATATATGTAAAACAACAATTCATCAGATAAATATGACAATGATAGCAAAAATCATATTTATCTACTCTTCCTAAAAGATATAACAGTTAGCTCTCCCTCAAATCAAAAACTTCTATGAAAGTTGTTATCATTTAAGCATCCTATCAGAAGAAAACATTTGAAAACGGGTTCTGAACTCTAGTATTCAGAAGCCATGATGACATATTCTTCGGTGAGAATAGTATCATTCATTTTTACCAATGAAGAACGACTCCTAAGTTGTTATACTTAGAAGTCATTGTTTTGACAATGAGGAAAGAGTCCTGATCTGTAGTAATCAAAAGTCATAGTTCTTTCTCCCCTTTAAACTTTGGGTGCCTACAACACAGATTTAGCTTTTGGTACCCACTGGTAATTGGGTCCTAATGGGTTAGTTGTAGTTCTAGTGGGAGATATAAAGTAAGAACCATACCAGTTATTCACATAATCTTTTCTTACAAAATCATATGAGCCACAGTAAGAACAACTAATTTTCTATTGTCTAACCTGATCAATTGAATGATAGTGTAAACCATATCAGGTTTGCCAAAAGTTTTACCTTTCGGAGCATTGTTCTTTTTAGCATTTGATGTATGTTTTCTCCTCAGAAGATCCTTTAACTCTCCAGATCCAATTTTCCCTATCTTTTTCTTCATCTTCCCTTCTCCAGAACCTTTTCTTCCGAGACTTGTTCTTTTTGAAATTACCTGAACCATCAACATTTTTGTCAAAGAAAAGGTTAGAAGGACGAATCTGATCTTTATTTTCAGAAGTATGATCATCAATTACATGAAACAAAGGATTATTAGAAACATTAGTAAAAATTGAACTTGTTGTTGAAATGAGTGAACATTCGAATGCAGTTAGATCATCTCTCGGTGATTGAGCTATTAAGTCTTGCGTCTTGTGCTCAGTCAACTTCACTTTGAATACGATCTCTTCAAGTTCCTTTATCTTTGACGACAAACTGTTTCTTTCCATTTCAATCAGATAAAACTTCTTATGCAACTCAGATTTTGCATTCTTCTCCTTCAAGATGTTTTTTGACAACTCAGATAGCTTTCTTGTTAGCTTAGCTATCTCAGTCTCTAGATCTTTCTTTTCTTTAGAAAAGTCTTTATTTTCATCCTTCTGCTCAGCTTTCTTCTTTTCTTTCTCATCCTTGTCTCTCTCAAGAATGATAACTTTCTCAAAACTTTCTCAAAGTCTGAAACTTGTTGAGAAAGTTTAACACATTTAACCTCTAATGATTTCTTCTCTTCAAAAGCTTTTCTTGAGAAATCAGAGAATTTCTTAGCAAATTCTTTTCTTTCTTTCTCAATCTTCAACATCTCAACTTGGGATTTTGTGTTGTCTTTGTCATGGGTTGCCTTTTCTTTCAGCATATTAATCTCAACCTCAAGACTGAAAACTTTATCTTTCAAAGAATCCATTTCAGCAAAAATTCGAGAGTATGTCTTTTTATGCCCTTCAGATGTCTCACTAGCAATGTTTGCTCTTCTTCTATGCTCATGAAGCTCTTTTTGCATTAACTCCTTCTTTGCCCAGCTTGAGCTAGAATTAAGACTTTCAGACTTCTTCAGCTTTGCTTGAAGATTTAAGATCTCTTTTTCTTTAGACTCAATTATTCCTACAAAATTAATCTTTGAGTTAGATATGCTAATATCAATTTATATAAATCTATTTGTTTATTCTCCTAATGTGGATAAAATCTGGTAGAAAAACCATCAAAAGTTTCAATATTGTTAGCATACTGACAGATATTAGCATATAGATATTAGCATATAGATATTAGCATATAGTTTCAATCTTGTTCGCATACCGATAGATATTACCAACTAACCAATCCTAAGATATTAGCAGATGATTGCTTTTGTTAAGCCCAAAATTGTGTAAACCATTGAGACAACAACAGTTAAACACAGACTCAAGTGTGCATGATCGAAATGTGAAGGTGGGGCAGACTTCCTTCTTTTTCAATATCCAGATTTTCCAAATGAAAACTAGATAGCATATTTGAAACATCTTCTTTTTGAGAAAAAGATGAGTAGTTGATGGGTTTTTTATGAAGAGTTGGCATGGGCTAGGTGCCTGTTTCAATGATGTTCACGAATAATTGTGAAACACCAGCAATGTGGCTGCCCGACTCAGAAAAAGTTGGTGCAAAGTTTGATATTCTTTTACTCTGTTCTCTCACCCTTTTTCTTTTAATCATTGAGCTCACATCTAACCAAACTCTCTTTTCATTTTACCTCATCACACAAACCCACACTCAAATATTTTGACTCCTCACTCTTCGATCACTTAAGGATTAACTTCTTGGAGAGGAAACACTGGTTAATGTTAATCCATAGAAGTTCTGCTAAGCTCACACAATGAACTTATGTAATCCTAAAAGCATAATGTTGCTCAAATGGTTTAACTTTTTAGTTAAAGCACATGTATACAAGACAGATGTTTGTATGCTCAATAAATGTAATCATGAAGATTTGAGCATTTTTAACATTGATAATATTTCAAACAAGTATATTGAATAAATGAAATGAATACAAAAAACTTGTTTGAAAATCTGACATTGTTGAAAATATTTCAAACAAATATATTGAATAAATGAAATGAATACAAGAAACTTGTTTGAAAATCTGACATTGTATGAAAAAGATCAAAATCGAAATGATTTATCAATTAAGGCTTTGGTCAAGAATAATTGGATATAGTCTATACGAATCAAAATATAGACAAGTCTTGAAAGAAATGTTTCGAAATGAAATCAACGCTCAACAAAGATTGAATATCAAACGGGGTTTATCACCATCAAAAAAATTGTTCAATTTGAGACATGGTAATAACATATTCAACAAAAATTTAAACCGGTGTGTGTGAATACTTGAAAGTATATGGAAAAGATAATACACAAGTATTTATCTTTGGAAACACACGGTTTATTAAACATTGAAGCACATATACTCCCCTGAAATTATGCATAAAAAAATTATCAGTGAAAAACATATGATAGAGATCTACAACTCCCTCTGAAATGTAGATCATCATATATCTTGCGAATGCATATTTCCTGAAAAAATATGTACTCCCCTTGAAGGTTGGTCTTCTTATTTAAGCATCGGAGTACAATTATCATATCAGCACGGGAGTATCATCTCTTTCATCGTTGAAGTACGAGTCCTAAACTATTGTGTTTAGAAGTCAAACTTTTTATCCTTGAGGAACGGGTCCTGAACTGTAGTATTCAGAAGCCTTGGTTCTCTTACTCCCCCTTTACTTGAGGAGCCTACAACACAGATTCATCTTTCGGCTTTGGTACCCACTGGTATTTGGGTCCATGTTTGTTAGTTGCAGTTCTATTGGGAGTAATTGAGTAAGAACCATACCAATAATGATCACTTGTTTTATGAACAAAATCATATGTATGACAATAAGAACAATAATTCTTCTTATGAGATAACCTAATTAATTGATCTCTCGAGTAAACAAGATCAGATTTACCTTTTCGCATTGGCTTTTGGTGCATGTACACATGATTTCTTACCTTTGTTCTCTTCATTCTTTTCATCATCAACTGGTTTCACTTTCCAGGCCAACTTTTTTTTAATACCTTCTTCTTCTTCTTCTTCTGAACCATCTACATTTCTATCAAAGAAAATGTTAGTAGTACGAATCTGATCATATGAATTAACCGACCTTTTTGAAGAAACAGTTCTTTGATGTGAGCTTGTTGCTTTCTTTTTAAAATCAGCTGAATCATCTCTAGGTGTGTGGATAAATGACTCTGGAGTCTTTTGCTCAGTCACCACTACCTTAGAAATAATTTCTTCAAGCTCTTTTATCTATGAAGATAAACTGTCCTTTTCTTTAATGTGCATGTCAGTCTCTTTCTTGAATTCAGACTTCGCTTTCTGATCTTTCAAAGCACAAGTTGACAATTCAGATAACTTCTCTGTAAGCTCCCTTATTTCAGTCTCAAAAATGTTTCGTTCTTCTTCAAAGTCTTTCTCAGCATTCATTCTCTGACCAGATATTACTTTGAAGATACCAACATTCTTCTGTTCAATGGCCTTTTTCTTCTTTGAAAATTTGTCTCTTTCCATTTTGATTACTTTCTCAAAGGCAGTCACTTGTTGAGAAAGCTTGGAACATTTAAGCTCAACAGTTTTCTTCTCTTCAAAACTTTTCCTTGAAAAAACTGAGAACATTTGAGCAAATCCTCTCTTTTCTTTATCAAATTCTAATCTCTCTTTATCAATTTGTAGTTCTAGTTCAGAAATCTTCTTTATCAACTCATCATTGGCACATTCCAAAATCTTAACTTTCGCCTCATTCTTCTTGTCAAACTCTGTTTGCTGGATTTTGACAATTTGAGCTTCTAAGTCTGAAATCTTTCTTTTTAACTCAATGTTCTCATTTTCCATACTGTTTTCTTTATCTTTATTCAACCCATCTTCCAGTTGCTGAGAATCAGAGATCTGTTTTAGAAGATCATCATTAATCTTCTTTAATGCATTGACTCCCTCCCTTAGACTCCTCTTCTCATCATGATATCTCTTTGATCGCTTTGAATAGTATCCAACTGATGAAACAAGATTTTTGATATCTGTTTTGAGTGTTTCAATCTTTTCTCCATCACTGCCAGAAAGACTCATCTTGAATTACTCTGTTTTGAATAAGAACTTGAAATGATCATTAGTTCATGTGAAATCACAAAATATAGAAAACTTAGGAAGAAATTCATAAATTAAATTTTCCAAAAATCTATCAAGTATGGAATTCGCACACTAGAGTAAAATACAAAGAATTTGCACACATAATTCGCACACAAGACAAATAACTAAGAATTCGCACAAACACTAACTTCAGAATTCGCATACAACAACAATTCAGAATTCGCATGCAAAGAATTCGCACGCAGGTATATGCGAGTTCTATGAATTCGCATACAACGCTTATGCGAATTTTAGACTTAGAAAAATTTTGAAAACAAACTTTTCATATAAACTTTTCGCACAAAATATGCGAATTCTGGACTTGAAGAAATTTTAAAAACTTCTTATACGAATTCTGAGGAATTCGTATATCTCTCTGATGCGAATTCTAAGAATTCGTATTATACTATCTGCGAGTTCTTCACTTTTCGCACAGAAGACTTATGCGAATTCTTGCGTTGAACACTTTTCACAAAACTTTTCGTATAAACACTTATGCGAGTTCTATCAAATCGTACAACTCACACATACGAATTCTAGAAAATTCGTATATTACACATGTACAAATTAAACACTTGTGAGATTTTTAGAATCAAATATTATGTGAAATCCTCAAAGATGCCAGTTCTTCAGGGCTATGCGAGTTATTGAGATTTCGATAAAAATCCACTCTGATTGGCTCAAAAATCCATCAATCCTTCGATTTTCAGTCTGGAACATCGACAATTTTCTCACTAATACATCTAGAAACAATTACTATCATTGAATTTCAACAACAAACACTCAAATGTACAATTTGATCAAGTATAGTTCTTACGAACTCGTGAACCTTCGAATGACCAAAATTCCAAAATTAATGAAAATTACAGTGCAAAAATTCAATAAACCTATACAAGATTCATCTAAAACACTATACGAAATCAATCTAATCAATTACAACTCCAAAAACTCAGAAAAAATTGACATTTGATCTAAACTCAGAACTCAGTGTTGAATACCATTTCTTCGATTGATTTCCCATGAACCTCTGCTCTGATACCAATTATTATGTCCCAAGATTATCAAGTTCTAATCACTATTCAATTAACAACAAGATGACAAACAATTTCAATCAGTCTACCTTTTTCAATTTCCAATCAATTCTCAGATTTCATATACAATTCACTCTCTATGATACTTTCTCTCTCTAGAACTCAGCGTACAACTCTTCTAACTTGCAACTTACAACAACTAACCTAGCACTAGTCATATATCTATTAAAACAAAACACACGCTTACAACACAACTACAAGACTTTGACGTTGACTTTATTACAAAGGAACTTTGACTTTGCTTTGAGAGTTAACTTTAAGCTTTGACTTGCTTGACTGTCAGTCTTCAATCTTCATGATCTTGTATCCAACAAATGTATGCACTAACACTCTTTGAGTCACAGTAAATAGGGATCTTGGAGTAGTGGAACCCGTATTCCTTCAGTTGTGTGTCCATCCAAATCACTTAAGAGCAGCAACGTACTCCGCTTCAGCTGTGGAGGTGGACACGTAATTTTGCTTCTTTGACGCCCAACTTACGAGTTTGTCTCCAAGGAACTGTACATGACCCGTAGTACTCTTTCTGTCCAACATACAACCTGCGTGATCTGTATCAGAATAGGCAACAAGCTCGTACCCAGTATCCTTGGGATACCAGAGACCAAGATCAGTAGTACCTTTCAAGTATCGAAAAATTCTTTTAACTACTATAAGATGAGACTCTTTAGGCTTAGACTGATATCGCCACACAGACATGTCGAAAACATAATATCAGGTCTACTAGCCATTAAATACATTAAGGATCCTATCATGCCTCTATAGATCGTTGAATCTACTTCCTTTCCGTCAAGATCGGAGTGTAACTTAAACCCTGGTGCCATTGGACTTTTCATGGGAGAACTGTGTTCCAACTTGTATTTCTTTACAATATCTAAAATATATTTTGACTAATTAATGAAAATTCCTGTGGAAAGTTGTTTGACCTGAAGGCCAAGAAAAAAATTTAGTTCTCCCATCATACTCATTTGAAACTTTGACATCATTAAGGCAGAAAAATTCTTACAATATTGCAGGTTCGTAGAGCCAAATATAATATCATCTACATATACCTGTATGAGTATGATATCGGCCTTTTTTTCTTTCTTAATAAAAAGAGTGGTATCGATCTTACCTTTTGAGAAGCCCGACTTTACTAGGAATTGAGACAGAACATCATACCAGGCTCTTGGGGCTTGCTTGAGACCGTAAAGAGCTTTGTCCAGGCGGTAGACATGAGTCAGTTTGTCTGGATCCATAAAGTCTTCCGGTTGGGAGACGTACACTTCTTCTTTCAGATTGCCATTCAAGAAAGTCGTTTTCACGTCCATTTGAAAGACCGTGAAGTTCTTGTAGGCTGTGTAAGCCAGGAACATCTGTATAGCTTCTATCCGTGCTACTGGTGCAAACATCTCGTCATAGTCAATACCCTCTTGTTGTCGATAGCCTTTAGCTACAAGTCATGCTTTGTTACATACCACTATTCCGTCTTCATCTCTTTTGTTCTTGAAGATCCATTTCGTTCCAATTATGGTCTTGTTGCGAGGCCGAGGTACAAGTCGCCACACCTTTAAGGTTTCAAACTAGTTCAACTCTTCATGCATCGCGATAATCCAATTAGGATCCTTCAGGGCTTCAGAAACTGTCGACGGTTATATCTTTGTTGGATCCCAGATCTAATCTCGTAACAATGATATAAACAATAAGAGTAATGACAGCGGAAGCAATACAGTTTAATATCAAAGGAGATTCAAATATCACAGTTCATAAAGCAGATAAAGATAAACAAGATATTCTTAGAATAAAATATTCAACTTATATTATCAGATATATATCTTCTTGAGCACGTTTGAACAATAAGGTGATGGTCCTATTTATAGGACCATAAAGTAAGCAGTGTACTTGCATGACAAAAAGAGCATGCTGAACAGTGACCTACTCTAGAAAGTAAATCTTATCACTAAGTGACGTGTCATCTGTTCTTCTGTTCATTAGAAAACTTGTGCATTCAGAGAGAATGTCTTCAGAGCTCTGACGTTGTCTTCAGAGCCTCTGATGAAGCTATCTCTGATGTAAGTTGCAATCTCTGATAAGTACTTCAGAGGCAGGTTTGTCCTCTGGTCTTCATCCTCTGATGTCTTCTGAGTTGCACTGATAAGTACTTCAGAGGCAGGTTTGTCCTCTGAAGTCTTCGTCCTCTGAAGTCCTCAGTTGCAATCTGATAAGTACTTCAGAGGCAGGTTTGTCCTCTGAAGTCTTCTTTCTCTGAAGTCCTCTGAAATAGGACGGTTATTTTCAACACTTTAACAGATGATTTGGAGCTAACAATCTCCCCCTAAGTGTCGAAAATAAAAGATACAAAAATAACAGAGAATTGAATTTTAATCTAGAAAGCATAGAGGAGAAAATCATCCTCTTAAGTATTACTCCTTAAACATTTGGAAGTTTAATACAAAGTAATATAAAAACAAATAAAGAAACAGACTACAATTTGTCACTTGAACAGATTCTATGGAATTTCATGATCAGAGCTCTGAAGTTGATCATCGAGTCAATCTCTAAGTCAAGCTTTGCCAGTAAATCTGCTCTGTGCCTTTCTTCTTTTGCATGGATCAATTTCTTTATACCTCTCAAGGTTTCATCAGAATACTTCGACACTTCTGAAGCTAGAAAGATCTTCTTTTCTTGATTTACTCTGAAGACGAAACCCAGAGGTTCTGCAACGATTGATCCAGTCTTCTGTTCTTTAAGTTTGTCAAATGACTCCACAGGTTCAGTTACCTCCAGCTTCTCTTCCCCTAGGTTCAGAGCTATTTGAAAGTCACGTTTTGCTCGGTGTTTGACATAGGCCTCCATTGCCCGTCGGACTTCAACCATGCCCATCCTGATTTCCCTTCTTCCATGATCATACCTGGCAGAGCAATAGGCATATAGATGTGGTAAATCATATGGATTTAGATTTACGAGATCATTGTCATTGAACTCGTAAATCTTCTGATCAGATCGAGTTACCACATAATTCCTATAGATAATCTTGTTGTAAGCAAAGGTCTTTTCTGAGATTTTGTTGATTTTGATGATTGGATCATCAGAAAGGACCTGTGCTCTTGGTTTGGTTTTATCTCTGATAAATCTTCGCTCATAGTCTGGCATGTCCTCTCTGATTCTTGGATTCAGAGGAATGACTAGTGTGTCTGCCATGTTGAACTCACAGTAGATGTATCTGAAGTGGTCTTCTATGGAAGCTTCGGGATTTGATTCGAGGAATGTGGGAGGTTTATTGAACACTTTTGCTGGAAGACCGATGCTTGTTTTCTGAACAGGATTCTCTGAAGGAGCCTGTTCATCAACAACCATGGTTTCTGGTTCCTTCGTCTGTGGAGGATCTTCTTTTGAGGGTTCAGAGATGTAGCCATCTATCTCTGGTGATTCCCTTAGCTCTGACGTTGTTGAAGTATGATGTGGTTGAGCATTCTTGAAGACATATTCTTCGACATTAACTACTTCAACTTCTTCTTCAATCTCTTTTCCAGAATCTGTTTTTTCTTCTTTTTCAGATTCTGATTCGTAAGCATCTCTCATCACATAAGTTGATCTTTCTGGTGATGAGAATGCATCTTCTGATGTTGAGAAGTCTACGAGCTGTTCATCTTCTTCTTCGTCCAGAGCTCCAATAGTTTCTTGAGATGCAACTGTGATTTGTTCAGCTGTGATTGGAACTATTGGAGCACCTGAAGTGGATGGGGCTAGAAAGATGACAGGTACTGGCGACTTTAGAGTGGCCTGAATATCTTCAGCAGAGGTGGAGGTTGAACGTCTCTCTGTTCCTTTCTCCTTGTGTTGGTTTAATTCAGAGGGAGTGGACTCCTTTTGTGTTTCAACAGGTTTTGGAGTAGGAGTCTTCTCCCCCTTTTGAAGATCGGATGACCCCTGAGATTGGTCATCTTCGTCATCAGAATCTTCATACCTAGCCTTCTTCCGCGCTTCCTCAGAGCATGCGACCTCGGGTTCCTTTCTCTTCAATACTCCCTCTGAAGATTTGACATTCTTCAGAAGGTCTTCAATTTTCTTGTTCTACTGAGTGGTCTTGGAGACGAACTTGCTGGATATAGTCATTACATTGCTGGTGATCTTCTTGGAGAAGTTGGTCAGGTCAGTCTTTGTAATAAACTCTGTAGCAGGAGCAGCAGTAGAGGTAGGGATCTTTGCAAGTACCTCTGCCAAAGAACGCAAGACTTCCTCTTTGAATTGAGAAAAGTCTGCATTTGTTGGAGTGGGGGCAGAGGTAGGTGGAATCGCCTGGAGGAGCTCTGTTTTTGAGTTCTGAATTTCCCTGGACAATACGGAGTCATTTTTTATGACCAAGCTTTCCAGAGCATCCAGTTTTTCGTTCTGATTGAGAACCGTCGTGCGCAGCTCAGAGACCTCTGAAGTGAGCTTTTCAACTTCAGAGTTAGAGGCAGAGGCCTCTGAGGTCTTCTCCATTTGAAGTTTTATCTCCTTCAGAGATTCTCTGATTTCATCACCAAAGATTCTGAACTCTTCTTTGGTAACGTAATCAGAGGGGGTAACCTTAGGATCAACACATGATTCTAAGTTTCCCTCGAGTTCAGAGGGGCCTTCTTTCGGAGGTGGTTTGAGGTTTTCTCCGGAAGGACTTCCCATTAATCCTTGGGGACCCTTTTTCAAGGATTTCCCTATAATGGTTCCGATTGGTCTCTGATCATCAGAGTCAGAATCTGATGATGAGAACCGAATGTGTTTGGAAACCTTGCTGTCCAGGCTAAGGATTCCTTGTGCAAGAAGGTCGTGCCATTCTTTTTCTGACAGGCAATGCTTACGTTCTAAGGGACGGTCCAACTTAGATTGAGCCACAAAGGCTTCATGTGTAGGTAGAGGTGACATACTCTGGGGTGATTGAGTATTTTTATCTTGGTCTAAGTCCTTTTGGGAGGACTTAGCCGTATCAGAGGTTTCCCCTCTGGTGCATGCTTCAGAGGCAGAAACAGATGCCTCTGAGCGGTTAGGATGGGTAGGGTTCGAGGTGTGCACCTCTGTTTCAATGTCCATTGATGCTGGACCACCTTGGACAGTAAATTTGGTTGCACTGGTATTTGGGCTTTGGATTCTCTCATTTGTGTCGTCAAGGACATCTTTTTCTACCTCACCGCCCTCAGATTCTAAGTTTAGAAACTCACCCTCTGGAATTCTCTCTTCCTCACTTTCCTCTGCTCTGACAGAGATATTCTCTTCGTCAGAGGGAGGGTTCTCATGTTCTCTCTTCCTCACTCTCTCAGAGCCACCCTCTGGTTGCGCTCTGTTAATGTTTTGAGCAGTATCAGAGATATCACTCTCTGATTCAGGCTCAGGCTCAGAACCTAAGTGTGTTGGGGATCCCATCATCGGTTCTGATGATTGGTCAACACGACTAAGTAGGAGATGGGTAGGAGAGTCAGTAGGAATTACCTCAATCATGGTGTGTGGGAATCGTCGGTCATGTGGATAAGGAGGAACCTCTGTTGCTTTGAATGAGTTCATCATAAACAGAGGAGTCATTGGGCCCTCCTCAGTGATGGAGAATTTCTCCATTGCTCGTTGAATGACCACAGAGATGAATCGAGGAAACAGTACCGATATTGGTTGTTTTCCTTTGGCCAAGTCCTTGTTCTTCTTGTCCACCGCCGTCAGCATCTCACAGAAGAGAATGTGAGCCATATTGATGCTTCTGTTGAAAAAGAGAGCATACATTATGGCTATTATCGCTGGATGAGTCTGATCCTGACTTCCAATCTTGCAGGTTATTGTTCGGTTGAGAACACTGAACATAAAGTTCCATTTGGGAGGCAGGTACTGACGTCTGAATTGACTTAGGCGTGTTATTTCTTTGTTGTAGCCCAAGTGGTGGAGGAACTGAAGAAGGACTTCTTGACTTGGTAGTTTCTCAAAAGCATATATTTGAAGATCAGTTGTCGTGAGGAGGTTGAATCGACGAGTCAGGGTTTGTGGGGTTATTCTTATTGTCAGGCTTTGTTCTCCTAGGTCAATGTGCCCAACCAGTCCTTCCTTTTCAGCGTCGTATTCACTTGAATACCACCATTGTTGGACAAAGCGAAGGGGAATATCTGAGGCATGTTTGGTTAGAACATCATTGAGTTCGCAGTTGGTGAAAAAGTCGAGGATTGGGCGAAACTGTTCATCGTATTTTGATGGGGTGACGTCCAGAAAGTAGTTGTTTCCTTTGACTGGAACATCGAACTGTACCATATTCAAGCTTGGAACAAGTTTGCTTGAGTTATCTGAAGTTTGGGAATGAGCCGCCATTGTTGCAGGTTGAGAAAGATGAAAGCTTAGAAGGAGAGATTTGGGATTTTGGATTTTGAGAGCGTAAAGGATAATAAAAAGGGAAACAGGGTTTTTATAGACAAAGGGTAGAGGGAGAGGTTATGGAAACGGCGAATGAGAGTCCTAATGTCAGAAAGGACGTTCCATCATCCCCTAATTAATAGGTGACACGTTTAGGTATGTAGGGGAGAGTCGCTTTGTGTCAGAAAACCGCCAGTTGGTTTTAAAAAGAAACGAATGGTTATCCAAAAAGATTTATTATTTAAACGAATTTCCTGGAATATTCGTTTAATGAGAAAAGATCAGAAGCTCTGATATAAATATCAGAAGATCAGAAGCTCTGATATAAATATCAGAGACAAGATCAGAGGCTCTGATATAAGTATCAGAGACAAGATCAGAGGCTCTGATATAAATATCAGAGACAAGATCAGAGGCTCTGATATAAATATCAGAGACAAGATCAGAGGCTCTGCTATAAATATCAGAGACAAGATCAGAGGCTCTGATATAAATATCAGAGACAAGATCAGAGGCTCTGATATAAATATCAGAGACAAGATCAGAGGCTCTGATATAAATATCAGAGACAAGATCAGAGGCTCTGCTATAAATATCAGAGACAAGATCAGAGGCTCTGATATAAATATCAGAGACAAGATCAGAGGCTCTGATATAAATATCAGAGACAAGATCAGAGGCTCTGCTATAAATATCAGAGACAAGATCAGAGGCTCTAATATAAATATCAGAGACAAGATCAGAGGCTCTGATATAAATATCAGATACAAGATCAGAGGCTCTGATATAAATATCAGAGACAAGATCAGAGGCTCTGATATAAATATCGGAGACTTTTCTTACTCTTGAAAAGCTGAAAGGGTCTTTGTCTCCCCCTTGACCAAAGAAAGAAGTCTTTGATGTTCTCCCCCTTGACACATGCTTGGAGAAAACAAGTGATTTTTACCATTGGTGAAAAAGTCCAGAGGTTCTGATTGAAAGGATCAGAGACTCTGAAGTTTTCTTGTGGACATATGCTACTTGGTTCAGAGTTTCTGATAATTGATCAGAGACTAAGTTTACCAATTTTTTGTTAGGTAGACATATTCAACATTCCCAACTTGCTAACTAAAAAATTGAACCTTCGTTCATCTAAAGCTTTTGTGAAAATATCAGCAAGTTGTAGTTCAGTTGGTACAAAATACATCTCTATTGTTCCCTTTTCAACATGATCTTTTAGAAAGTGGTACCTTACATCGATGTGCTTGGTTTTGGAGTGTTGTACTGGATTGGCAGAGATGGCTATGGCACTTTTTGAATCACAGAGAATTGGAATTCTTTCAATTTGTTGGCCATAATCAATGAGCTGAGTTTTCATCCATATTACTTGTGAGCAGCAACTAGCAGCAGCAACATATTCTGCCTCTGCTGTTGAAGTTGAAACACAGTTTTGCTTCTTGGATGACCAACTTACCAGCTTATTGCCCAATAACTGACAGCATCCTGAGGTACTTTTTCTATCAAGCTTACATCCGGCATGATCTGCATCAGTGTAAGCTGTTAGATCAAAACTAGAAAGTTTTGGATACCAGAGGCCTAATGAGTGTGACCCTCTGAGGTATCTGAAAATTCTTTTGACAGCAGATAAATGAGATTCTTTTGGATTTGCTTGATATCTAGCACAAAGACATGTTGCAAACATTATGTCAGGCCTACTTGCAGTTAAGTATAATAGTTAACCTATCATACCTCTGTATGTTTTTATATCCACAGATTCTCCTGAAGGATCAGAGTCAAGTTTGACTCCGGTGGATAGAGGAGTTCTCATCGAAGTTGAATCATTGAGTTTGTATTTTTGCAAAATTTCAGAGACATACTTAGATTGACTTATGAATGTACCTTCTGAAGTTTGTTTTACTTGTAAGCCCAGAAAGAAAGTTAATTCTCCCATGAGGCTCATCTCAAATTCACTCTTCATCAACTCTGAGAACTTGTCACAATACTTTTGATTTGTAGAGCCAAATATAATGTCATCAACATAAATTTGTACTAAAAGCATCTCATTCTTGTACCTTTTGATGAATAAGGTAGTATCAATTGTGCCTTTTTCAAATCCATTTTGAGTTAGAAAGGTGGACAGAGTTTCATACCAGGCTCTTGGAGCTTGTTTAAGTCCATACAGAGCTTTATCCAAATAATAAACATGATTAGGATACTCTGTACTTTCAAATCCAGGTGGTTGCTGGACATAAACTTCTTCATTTAATTTACCATGAAGAAAGGCAGATTTAACATCCATTTGATAAACTTTGAATCCTTTGTGTGCAGCATAGGCCAAGAAGATTCTGATTGCTTCTAGCCTAGCTACAGGTGCAAAGGTTTCATCATAATCAATGCCTTCTTCCTGGCAATATCCTTTTGCAACCAACCTGGCTTTGTTTCTGATTATTATTCCATCCTCATCCTTTTTGTTTCTGAAAACCCATTTCGTTCCAATTGCAAATTTTCCTTTGGGAAGGGGAACTAGGGTCCAGACTTTGTTTTTTTCAAACTCTTGAAGTTCATCCTGCATTGCAAAAATCCAATGAGGATCTTCAAGAGCTTCTTTTACCTTCTTTGGTTCAATAATGCTCAAAAAGTTTACATAGAAGCATTCATTGATGGTGGCAGATCTTGTTTTAACTCCTTCGGATGAGGATCCAATTATTTGATCAATTGGATGATCTTTTGTCCATCTTGTAATTGGAGCATAAATTTGGGGTGGAGTTTTGAGCTTCAGAGTCTCTGACAGTTGGTGACACCTCTGTTGTATTGTTCAGAGGCTCTGTTGGTGATGCCTCTGTTGTACTGTTCAGAGGCTCTGAGTTTTGTTCCGGAGATGCAGATTTTTGTTCATCATTTGGTTCTGGAGTTGCTTCAGATACTTCTTGATCATCTTCTGATTCACTTTGTTGATCTGCATTTGGTGAAACAGAAGGTGTTGGTTCAGAGGGCCCTGAAAGGGTTGTACCTGTTTCTTGAGGTTCTTCTGAATTCTCTCTCTGTCTATCTCTGAAGATAACTTCAGAGATATCTTCATCATCAAAGAAATCTTCAAATATTTTGTTTAATTCAGATTCCCTTGATGATTCAAAGATTGGTGATGAACTTTCTTGTTGTTCAGAGCTTTTATTGTCGTCAAAAGTGATATTGATGCTCTCTTGGATAGTTCTTGTTCTAAGATTGAACACTCTAAAAGCTTTTGAGGCTAATGAATATCCAATGAATTTGCCCTCATCAGCTTTCTTGTCAAACTTTCCAAGATATTCTCTATCTTTCAGAATATAACACCTGCATCCAAAAACATGAAAATATTTAATATTAGGTTTCCTATTGTTAATGAGTTCATAGGATGTTTTCTGAAATCTCTTGACAATTGTAGCTCTATTCTGAGTGAAGCAGGCTGTTGCTACTGCTTCTGCCCAAAAATTTGTTGAAAGATCAGATTCAGCAAGCATTGTTCTGGCAGCTTCAACAAGTGTTCTGTTTTTCCTTTCAACTACTCCATTTTGTTGAGGAGTTCTTGCTGCAGAGAAGTTAGGGGTAATGCCTTCTTCTGATAGATAAGAATTGATTTTGGCATTTTTGAACTCTGTTCCATTATCACTTCTTAGTTTCTGAACTTTGCTGCTGAATAGAACCTGTAATCTTTTTAACAACCTTATTAATGTGTCAGGGACATCAGATTTAGCTCTAATGAATTCTATCCATGTGTATCTGGAAAATTCATCAATCAGAACCAGAATGTATTTCTTACCTGCTAGACTCTGTACAGAGATAGGACCACAGAGGTCCACATGTAGCATGTGCAGAGGTCTTGGACAGTTGTTTTCACTTTTGGTTTTATGGGAAGATCTTTTCATTTTTCCCATCTCACAAGCAGAACAAAGATGATCTTTGTTAAACTTTAGAGATGGTAATCCCTTAACCAAATTAAGTTTAACTAACTTATCAAGTGAGGAAAAGTTTAGATGTGAAAACTTTTTATGCCAGAGCCAGATTTCCTCACTGTTCAGAGATACAAGACAAAGTTTCTCTGAATCAGTGTTTGTGATTTTGGTAAAGTTCATTCTGTAGAGGTTACCTTTTCTGTCTGCTCTTAGCATTTCTTGACCTGATTTTGAGTGAAGAAGTGAACAATATTTTCTTTGAAATTTCACATCAAAACCATGATCACAAAGTTGACTTATGCTTATCAGATTGTGTTTTAATCCATCCACATAAGCAACCTTTGATACTGAAACATTTCCTCTTGATAACTCACCATATCCTTTAATCTGTCCTTGCTTGTTGTCTCCAAAAGTAACTGCTCCTCCAGATTTTGCTTTAAATGAGGATAGCAGTTCTTTATCTCCAGTCATATGCCTTGAACATCCAGAATCTAGGTACCATATCGGCATTGACTGTTTCTGCAATACAGATTATAGTTTCTTAGGTACCCACCTCATTATGGGTCCTTTTGTGTTAGACTTTGGTGGATTTGAATGACTTTTTGGCATCTCATCTTTTGATGTCTTGCCTTTACGTGTCTTCTTTTGAGATTTTGTCTCTGAGATATTTTTCAGAGATTGATTCAAAAGGCAGTGTGATCCTTTAAAATGATTCTTCAGTTTCATCAGGAGATAAATGTAGTTACAATTAATAGAACAAGAAGAAGTAGGAGCAAAGTTTTTCTCTTTATTAAAAGCATTTGTTACATTTTGACTTCTTTTGAAACTAGCACTAGGAATATTACATTTATCCCTAACTACTTCTTTTCTTTTTGCTTGAAAGACAGTCTTCTTTTCAAGTTGCTTTTTCTTGTTCAAAAACATCTTCTTTTCTTTGCTGCTTACTGCACAGACAGGATCAATATGATTAGTTTTTGTCCATTTGCCCTTTTGTTCAGGAAAGAATTTTATTGTTTTATAGGTGTAAGAGCCAGAAGTGTTTGTTTTATTCTTTGCCTTTTCTTGCAACTCTTTTTCAAGTTCCAGAGATGTTTTTGCTTGTAAACACATATTTGCAAAATCAGGACTTATTGGTATTCTGGTTTTGGTTTTCAATACTGAAATTAGAACATTCAAAATACCAGAGCCAACAGTTTCTATCTTTTTGTGAATTACATTCCCTGGTTTACAAAAAATTTGTTCATCAATCTCTAAATCAGATTCTGAATCAGAGTCAAGAAAGTCTCTCTTAGATTTGATAGAGATATCTACCTCTACTGGTTTTTTAATTTCATTTGATCTAGAGACTTTGATGATCCGTTTCATGCTTTCTTTTCTTTTTAAGTCCTCCATGACATTTTCTTTCCATATCCTTTGAACATCATCTTCAAACGTGGTTCTGATGTTTTCATCTGACTTTGGTGAATACAGAGGAGCATTTGGATTAAGTGAACTCTGAGATTCATTTTCAGAAGTACTTGTATCAGAGGTACTTGGTTCAAATGTCTCTGATTCACTTGAGATGAAGGCATCAAATCTGAAAATTTCTTTGGGATCATAGCTTTGAGGTTTTGTAAAGAGTACTTCTGAAGTTTCTTCTTTTACCTGTAACACAGACTTTTGAATGTCTTTTACTTCAGAGTACGTAGTATTTTTGAAATTCAAAGCTCTTGCTTTTGATCCCTCTGATGTTTTCATTCTTTTGAAATTATTCAGAGATGGACTTTCAAATCTTTGGACCTTTCCCATACAGAAAGTGGAAGAAAGTGAAGTTTTCTCCAATCCATTGAATGAATTCAACTCATTGAATCCTAGTCCTTGAGAGTCCATTTGTGATTTTATTTTGTCAAAGACACTTTGTGCATTAACATAGCTTTTGATTTGAAGATTTTTTCTATCTAGAGATTGATGTAAGATTTCTCTTTCCTTTTGAAAAAATTTGGTTAAGGCAATAGAATTGAGCCTTTCATACTCAGATTTCTTTACTTCTTCTTCTTTTCCTTTTAAAACTTTCTCTATTTCTCTTATTTCTTCTGAAAATGATTTTTCTTTTTGCTTGAAGGTTTCTTCAAGTTTAGTTTTTTCAAGAAAAATATCTTTCTTTTCTGATTCCAGAAGATTATTTTCTCTTTTGTAAAAGATGAGCTCTTTTGTTGCTTGCTCTCTTTTCTGTTTTTCTTCAACAATTTTTTGCTCTAAATCCTGAAGTTCATTAATTAGTTTAAAAGCATCTATTTCAGGATCACTGTCAGAGGTGTAAAGAGAGTTTACCTTTTCAGAGTTGTCTTCGGATGCTTCATCAGTTTGATTTCCATCTGAAAAAGCCATACCACAGAGATTGGTAGGCTCTTCCTCACCATCACTTGTCGAGTCAGATAGCCAGTCTTCCATTTCTGCTACAAGAACTCTTTCTTTTACATTGTATTTGTATTTGTTCTTGTAGTAATCTTGATCTTTGACAAGTTTTCCTCTGCAGTTTGCAGAGAAGTGGCCTGGTTTTCCACATCTGAAGCATCTTCCATCATTTTGATTTCTTGGAAGAGTGGCAGTACTTGTCCCTGGCTTCTGTTCTTGAGGTTTGAAGTATCTCTGTGGTTGTGGATACCTTGGTTGGAATGGTTGTTGTGGTCTTGTTTGTTGTGTTGCATCATCATGATTGAAGTTTGCACCCTTTTGATCACTATATGGAGTGAATCTGGGTTCTTGTTGAAATCTTCTTTCCGGATTTCTTCTTTCTTCATTCTCTCTCTTTCCTTCAAATACCTTCTTACCAAATTTCTTGTTAAATTGATGAGTGATTAATGCAAGAGATTTGGCAAAGGCATTGATATCTTCATCTGAGTCTGAATCTGAATGAGTTTCTTCTGCCATCAAGACCTTTTTGGATCTTCTTTTTGTTTCCAAACATTTTTGTGACTCTTCACAGTTGTTTTCTTTTGATATTTGTTTTGAAACAAGCGCAAGGGGTCCACCCAAAGAGGTTTTTGATTTTTGCTTCATAACTTCTTTTTCATGTGCAACAAGAGTACCATAAATGTCAGTTAATGACCATGACTCAAGATCTTGATTAGCCTGTATAGACATGGACAGTTGTGACCATTCTTCATTCAAGCTTTTCAAAAAAAGAACATTGTTTTCCTCTTTTGTTCTCATTACTCCAAACTTTCTGCATTTGTTTATTAGAATGTTGAATCTTGAGTAAGTTTGGTGTAATGTTTCTTCTGGTAGAGCATGAAAATCATGATATTCATTGATGCATAGATTTCTTCTATTTTTCTGGGTTTGTAGGCCACCTTCAAGTTGATTTAACAACTGATCCCATATCTCTTTTGCAGTATTACAAGAATCAAGTTCTTGAAAGATATCATTGGGAATGGCCATTATGAGTAATCTAACAGCTTTTGAGTCATTATCCATCATATTATTTTCTTCATCAGTGAAGTTTGTGGTTTTCTTTTCATAATATGCAGGTATTTCGGCAGTATCTGCTGTTGCAGGAACTCTTGGCACCAACACGATTGGAATGTGAGGTCCAATGTTCACAGATCTAAAAAGATCCCTGTCCATACCTTCTAGGAAATTTACCATCCTTATTTTCCATTGGGGATATTCATCTCTTAAAAGTGTAGGAGGTTTTGTTAATGACCCAGCTGTATAAATGGCACTTATGCTTGAGTTTGCCATTTGTAAAAATGAAGATTTGAAGAACTGATGCTTTTTGTAATGAACTGAGATTTACTATCAAATCTAGAGCATATGATATTCTTTAATAAACTGGGTTTATATGAACATGCACAGATAATGAAAGTTTAGAATCAATGAGATTTAAATCTATCCGAGTATGCAGATATGATCTTTCTTTGTTTAGAAACAAAGGAAGCTCTGATACCAATTGTTGGATCCCAGATCTAATCTCGTAACAATGATATAAACAATAAGAGTAATGACAGCGGAAGCAATACAGTTTAATATCAAAGGAGATTCAAATATCACAGTTCATAAAGCAGATAAAGATAAACAAGATATTCTTAGAATAAAATATTCAACTTATATTATCAGATATATATCTTCTTGAGCACGTTTGAACAATAAGGTGATGGTCCTATTTATAGGACCATAAAGTAAGCAGTGTACTTGCATGACAAAAAGAGCATGCTGAACAGTGACCTACTCTAGAAAGTAAATCTTATCACTAAGTGACGTGTCATCTGTTCTTCTGTTCATTAAAAAACTTGTGCATTCAGAGAGAATGTCTTCAGAGCTCTGACGTTGTCTTCAGAGCCTCTGATGAAGCTATCTCTGATGTAAGTTGCAATCTCTGATAAGTACTTCAGAGGCAGGTTTGTCCTCTGGTCTTCATCCTCTGATGTCTTCTGAGTTGCACTGATAAGTACTTCAGAGGCAGGTTTGTCCTCTGAAGTCCTCAGTTGCAATCTGATAAGTACTTCAGAGGCAGGTTTGTCCTCTGAAGTCTTCTTTCTCTGAAGTCCTCTGAAATAGGACGGTTATTTTCAACACTTTAACAGATGATTTGGAGCTAACAATCTTACTCAGAAAGATCGAGAATAGGCAGTCGTTGGCGGACATGGATCGCCGATGATCTGGTGTAGAGGGTGGTCCTTCGTCCAACGGTGTGTGTGCGGAAGCGGTTGAGTGTTCTGATCAGGAGCAGAGTCGACATAGTTACCTGACGGAATGTCTTGAACTGATTTGAGAGAAGGTTGTAAACCAGATGGGGCAGACGCTAAGTTCACAGGGTGAGGATCTTGCTCTGGTATTGAGGAAGGCTCCTTGTCTCGGTGGATCCTTCAGTAGAGGTCTTCGTCTCGACACTGACAGACACAACTGGATAAGTAGAGGAGCTTGGTTCTTCAGTAGAAGCAACAGGGATAGTTGGATCATCTCGTGTGAAAGTTTCTGGAGAATTGGATGATCCCAGGATAGAGACAGCTGTCTCAGCTCCAGCTCCATTGACCCTGTTTGAGACAGAAGAGATAATGTCAGGATCAAATTCTCAACAAGAATTAATTCTTAGAAACAATATCAAAGAAGTTTGCGGAATAACACTTTGATATTTAATCAAACAGAAAATCAAAACAGAATATAATCAACAAACTGTAAACTTGTATTGAATACTTTGAAGTTACAAGATTACTCACTCAACCTCAATATTGATGAACAGGCTCACCAATACGAATTCTACTTCTCTAGAATTAGGATCTATGCCTTGAGGTTGATTTTCTTTCTAAAAGAATGAAAAAACAAAAAGTTAACTCATTATTCTAAACTATACAATATATATACTGAATACAAAGATAATTACAATAAATAAAATATCTTCAGTATATCTTCCATGTATATCTATAAGCTTCCATAATCTTCAGATTATCCAGCTGTCATTCTTTCCATCCGAATCTCTTTAGCAGCACTAACCATGATCAGCAGCATTAACTTCTTCTAGCAGCATTAACTACTAAGCAGCACTAACTACTAGCAGTACTAACTAGCTAAGCAGTACTAACTTTGTTCAAGCAGCACTAACTATGACTAGCAGTATTAATAGTACTAGCAGTAGTAACACTCAGCAGTATTAACCTTTAAGTCTTCTAGCAGTAGTAACTTTGAACCAGCAGTATTAACCATACTTGATGAATTCTTCAGTTCCCAACAATCTCCCCCTAACTTGACTTTTAGGAAGAGAAGTCAAGTTCTTCAGAATTAATCTTCAAGATGCTCCCAAAACTCTATCATAGCCTAAATTCCAGTGTTTGCATCCAATCCCAAACTCTGATTGATGGTTCTTTGAATCAAGTATTTAGCCATTTCTGAATCTGGAACACACCTTAACTTTTTCTTCAGCATGGCATGTAGCTTCAATCTGCTATGATTATACACTCTATCCACTAGAAAGTATTCAGTGTGATTTAAATCCAAAGTCACTGTATATACTCCACTAATTTCATATAGAGTCCAACTGTTTATTGATTTGAAGACATCCTTGATCAAGTGCTCTACTTCTTCAGGTTTGAACATCATAAACAGATACTCCATTACCAGTTTTGTAATTGAAATTCCTGGAGCCTTTAGAATATCTGCATACAACTTCATTCCTATCTCAAACATCTCTTCAAGATCTGATCTAGAACATGTTCTGACAATTTTTGCCCATGTGTTGAACACTTCATACTTTTCATCCTTTCTTTTCAGCCTTATGTATTCCTTTCCATCCACTGTCAATGTATCCCAGAGAATGACCTCAGGAGGCTTAACTCCTACAGGTTCTGCTGAAATTGGTTCAGGCACTTTGTCCATCACTACCATATACAAATTTACATCATCAGTATTAGCTGGCTCTGTCTGTTTAGATGACTCAGGTGCCCCTTCTTCTTCAGCAACCTTCTTAGCCTCTTCTTCAGATACTTTAGGCTTCTTGATTGGCTTTCTCCTTGCCATCATTTTTGTTCTCTTTAAAGTTCTTAGACTTTCTCCCAGAGTGGACTCTTTCTTAGGAGGTGTTTCTTGCTCATCTGGAAATGGCTTTTGACAATCAAAATCATTACTTTCTTTTATTCTCTTCTCCATCTCCACCCTAGCAGTTTCATTTCCCTGAAGCTTTAACATCTCTGAATCATAGAGCTCTTTGATCTTCTCAAAAGACATTTTGGAGAACATCTCCTTTTTGACTCCTACAGCACCTTTAAGAAATATAATCATCTTGTTTCTCTCTTGGGTACCTAGGAATGTCTTTGAGGGTTTTCTCTTCTTTGCAGCTGTTTTCACTACTGATTTCTTCATACTTGCAGCTTTCTTCTGTGCAGTTTCAGTTGCCATACTCTGTTGATAAGCTTCATTCAGTTCAGCAGCTAGAGCTTTTGCCATTTCCCTGTCCTTTTCCATCTGAACTCTTTCTTCTTTTTCAAAATCCTCCTGCATCTTTTTAGCTAGGGCTTCATCTGATTCAACCAACCTTTGCTTTTTGATTGGTTGATCAGATTCTACCATCTTTGCTTTTCCTTTGTCTTTGCTCATTGCCTTTTTACTGTTATCTTTCTTGATCACTTCACCTTGTTCTTTTATGATTACACCTTTGGTCTTTGAAGTGACCTTGGGAGTATCATTCTTGGCTTTTAGTGAGGTTTCTGCAATCTCAAGATCTGTTAAAACTTCTTTCACAGTTTCTGCTGCTTTATTAATGTCAGCAGTAGTAACTGTTTCTGCTGCTTCTTTTGATTCTTTTCGCACTGAGTCTGTTTGTGTTTCTGCTTCCTGCTCCCCCTCAACCTCAAGTTTTTCTCTATCAATCTCCTCCTTTCTTGTGACTTCTTCCATGTTGATCTCCCTCTTTTTGGGAGCATCATTTTCAGACTTCCTTCTCCTTAGGTGGAATTGCTTTCTCTGCTTCCTTTGTACCAGACTAACCACCATCCTCTTCAGCTTAGCAATCTGTTCTTGTTGTGACAGAATGACTAGCTTCATTTCTTCAATATCTTTGCCTTGTTTGAGAACATCTTGATTGATGTTCCCCATTGTTTCCATCAATTCATAGTACGTATATCTGTCCTCACCCTTTCCAGAAGTGTTACCCTCCTTTGAAGGATCATTGGATCTTTTATTAGTGGAAGCCTTCTACCTTGTAGAAGCACTATCCACCCCTGTGGTTTCTTGGCACCAGGGACCTTCAAATGATTGCTCATTCAAAGTTGCCATGGGGGAGGTCTTATTGATGTTACCACTTTCCTCCTCTGTACTAGCAGGAGTAGTGGCAGCCTCATCACCCATATGCTCTACCTCCTCCTCAGAGAGCACCTCCTTTGGGTTGGGAAACACCCTTGTGGTTTCCCTTTGGATATTCTCTAGGGGAGAATTCTCCCTTAGAGGGCTTATAGGCTTAGTGGGTAATGGTACAAGAAGGGAAGGAGCCTTCTTTACCTGTTTCCTCTTGTAAGTTTGTGTGATTGGAGAGGTTGGTTTTTCAAGAAGGGACTGGGGAATTGATTTGGAGAGGGAAGGTTGGGCTTGGCTAGCAGTGGGTTGGTCTAATGGGGGCCTTGACCCTGCTGCCATACCTTCATTGGTTTGGGACACCACCATCATTGTAGAGAACAATGGGGTGTCAACTCCTTCAGAGTCCCCAGCAGATCTTCTCATATTGGAGAAAACCTTGCCTTTGGGGGGTTTAGGTACATATATCCCAATAGGTTGAGGTATATCCGTCAATTCATGAGTAATAACTTCTTGAACAAACCTGGGATACAAAAAGAAGCTCTTTTTGTTTTCCATGTTTGAGACAAGATCACTGAAAATCATTTTAGAAAAATTATACTTTCTGGCAGTGGCCAAGCACACCAAAGCATAAGCAATAGTGCTGCTGAACTCACTCCATCCAGTAGTCTTTTTGGAGATACAATGCATAAGAGTATGGACAAAGAAACGCCATTGGGGTGAAAATTTTGCTTTAGAGAATTTGAAAACTCCCAATGGGCCTCCATACCCCATTCTTGTAAGATTTGAAAACAGTTCATCGTTTGGGATAGAGGTTATACCAGAGGCATCATCTAGACGTAGACTGATGCGAATAACCTCTTCAGTAACCGTTAGTGATTGATCACAGATTCTTGTCTTGATCATCTGCACACCATTCTCAACAACAATAGTTGCATTAGCCCAGAACTGCCTTTGATGCTCAATATAGATTGTAGGGGATACAATAAGAGCATGAGCAATGTGGCTTGACTTGAGGAAATCCACAATCTGATGAAATCCTGCAGCTTGCTTTGGCTTTTGTAGCATTGCAATCTCGTTGTGCTCGTCGATAAAAGTCATGGATGCCATTGATCTTAGTGAAAAGCTTGCCTGAACACTTCGAACTTGAGAGAGAAAAGGTTTTGAGCGCAAGAGAACAGTATGCAAAGAGTCGTTATGAACTTTTAGGCGGGCAAAGAGTATTTATAGTATTCGGAACATAAGCAGTATTAACCTAGAGCAGTATTAACTGAAAACAGTATTAACTACTAGCAGTATTAACTACTAGCAGTATTAACTGAAAGCAGTATTAACTACTAGCAGTATTAACTGAAAGCAGTATTAACTACCAGCAGTATTAACTACTAGCAGTATTAACTACTAGCAGTATTAACTGAAAGCAGTATTAACTACTAGCAGTATTAACTGAAAGCAGTATTAACTACTAGCAGTATTAACTGAAATACTCCTTTTAAACTTGCTAAACACTGAGTACTGCTATGCATGTCCTGAAACAGAAGATTAGTAACTCCAAGAATAATATACAGAGATAAAACCACTTTTTGAGAAGGGGATTATTCAGAGTTGATCATTCCCACACTTGTTACCAAGAAAGTGAATCTACCCACATCAAAAGCTTTAGTGAATAAATCAGCAAACTGATTATCAGTGTGAACTTTGACAACTTGAATAAGTTTCTTTTCATTACAATCTCTTATAAAGTGATACCTGATCTCAATGTGCTTTGTTTTTGAGTGCTTGACTGGATTACTCACAATGCTAATAGCACTGCTGTTGTCAATAAAGATTGGAGTGTGTAGAAAGGTTACCCCATAATCCAACATTTGATTCTGAATCCATAAGACTTGAGAACAGCAACTTGCAGCTGCTATGTACTCTGCCTCTGTTGTAGATGTGGATACTGTGGTTTGTTTCTTGCACTGCCATGAGACTAGTCTAGCACCCAAAAACTGACATCCTCCAGAAGTAGATTTTATGTCCAAGTTTGCCCCACCTAGATCACTGTCTGAGTATGCTATTAGGTCAAAGGTGGGTTGCCCTTTGAGATATCTGAATATCCTCTTAACAGCTTGAAAGTGAGATTGCTTTGGCCTAACTTGAAATCTTGCACATACACATACTGGAAACATTATATCTGGCCTTGATGCTGTGAGATACATGAGAGAGCCAATCATGGATCTATAATGATGCACATCCATATCCTCCCCCTCAAGATCTGCTGTGATCTGCTTGTGTGTTTCCATAGGTGTGCTGGCAGGTTTTGATTCTGAGAAACCAAACTTGGTTAGAATATCCTGCACATACTTGGATTGACATATGAAAATGCCATCTGACTTCTGTTGAACTTGGAGTCCAAGGAAGAAAGTAAGTTCCCCCATGGAACTCATTTTGAACCTTTGATGCATTAAATCCTCAAACTCCTTGCACATGTTGTTTCTTGTAGATCCAAATGTAATGTCATCAACATAGATTTGGACCAGCAAAATATCCTTCTTCTTTCTTTTAATAAATAGAGTCTTATCAATGACTCCTCTTTCAAAGTCATTTTCCAAGAGATAGGATGACAGAGTGTCATACCATGCTCTTGGGGCTTGATGTAGTCCATAAAGTGCTTTCTTTAATTTGTATACCCTGTCTGGATAGCTTGGGTTTTCAAACCCTGGTGGTTGACATACATATACTTCTTCTTCAATTGACCCATAGAGAAAGGCACTTTTTACATCCATTTGATAGACTTTGAAGTTCATGTAAGAAGCATAGGCTAGGAATAGTCTGATTGCTTCTATTCTAGCCACAGGTGCAAACACTTCTTCATAATCTATACCCTCTTCTTGAGTATATCCCTGATCCACCAGCCTTGCTTTGTTCCTTATGACAATACCGCTTTCATCTCTCTTGTTTCTGAAAATCCACTTTGTGCCAATTGCTCTGTGACCTTTAGGAAGGTCTACCAGATCCCAAACATCTTGTAGCTTGAACTGTAACAGTTCCTCTTGCATTGCTTCTATCCAGCTAGATTCTTTCATAGCATCATGTGCCTTTTTAGGCTCAAGCTGTGATAGAAAACAAGAAAGCACTGTATGCTGTTGATCTTGCATTTCCTGAAGCCTGCTTTGATGTCTAGTCATCATAGGAGAAGAGATATCTCCTATTACCAGCTGTGGAGGATGATTCTTTTGAACTCTGGTGTTATGACTAGGTTCTTCATTCAGTCCAGCCTCAAGATTAGATTCATGCAACTCAACTGAAGTGTTTTCAGATGCCACTTCATTATTTTCTTGAGTCTCCTTATCTCTAGTGTCTTCTTCACTCTGGCTTGGTCCAGTAAATGATTTCTTTTCACAGTCTTCAACAGAATTTACTGTGGGTATGGGAAAAATCACAGATTTAGATAGACTTTCTTGAACTTGTGTGATCCCTGATCCTCCACTTCCTGTTCCTGTATACTCATTACTGAAACCAAAGGAGTTAGTTAGTGAATCAATGTCAAATAGCCACTGAGGTCCAGACCCAATAGGATTTGGTGTGTTCTCATTGCATTTGACATTGTCACTTTCTTCAATTATTCTAGAAGAAGAGTTAAAAACTCTGTAAGCCTTACTCTGAGATGAATATCCAACAAGAAATCCATCATCTGCTTTGTTATCAAACTTACCTAAGTGAGATTTGGTATTTAGAATTGTACAAGGACACCCAAAAGGTTTGAAGAAACCAATAAAAGGTTTTCTTTTATTTAAAAGCTCATATGGGGTCTTGTTCTTTTGCTTGACCACTAGAACTCTGTTTTGGACATAACAAGTAGTATTAACTGCTTCAGCCCAGAAGGTAATTGGCAATTTGGAATCAGCCAACAGAGATCTAGCAGCCTCTATTAGTGTTCTATTCCTCCTTTCAGCAACACCATTCTGTTGAGGAGTCCTAGGAGCACTATATTGCCTCTCAATACCTTTTTCTCCACAAAAGGTGTTTAGATCATGATTTTTAAACTCAGTTCCATTATCTGATCTAATGACTTTTACTCTTTGATTAGTTTGGTTTTCAATTCTTAGAATAAAGGATTTGATAAGACCACTTGTTTCATCCTTAGTCCTTAGAAAATATACCCAAGTAAATCTGGAGTAATCATCAACAATAACCAAGCAGTAAGATTTCTTGCCTATACTCATAACATTTGTAGGACCAAACAGATCCATATGCAGTAATTGGAGACAAGAAGAAACAGAATTTAACTCTTTGGTCTTATGAGAAGTTTTGTGTTGTTTGCCTTTAAGACAAGCAACACAATGATCATCACATGAAAAGACTTTTGAAGGTAAACCTCTTACAAGGTTATTTTTAACAAGATTGTTCATAGTCTTGAAATTCATGTGACACATCCTTCTGTGCTATAGAGAGGATTCATCTACAGAAGCTTTTGAAACAAGACAATTTAGAGATGAATCACTATCAACAATGTCCAAATCAAGACAGTAAACATTGTCCTTTCTTGGAGTTCTAAGTAGTATCATGCTTTCATCAACTACCTTGAACCCTGGAGCAGGAATCATACACTCAGTAGTAGTAAATAATATACTATGTTGTTTGTCGCAAACCTGTGATACACTTAACAGATTGTACTTTAATTGATCAACATAGTAGACATCCTCAAATGTCATCTTACCTTTGGTGACATTACCTTTTCCGCTTATCTTACCACCAGTAAGATTATCTCCAAATGCAACATGTCCTCCATTGATATGCTTGAAATCCTGAAGGCATGACATGTTGCCTGTCATGTGCCTAGAGCAACCACTATCAACATGCCAAATGCTCTTTCCCTTGAGCTGTTGGTTGCCCTGCACATTAGATAAATCAATTAGTATGAATTAGGAACCCAAGCCAAAGTGGTCTTGGGTACCCCTTTCTCATCAAAATACTTGCATTCTTTCTTGACAAGATTTTTGAACTTTAACTCCTCATTCTTGGAGTACTTTGTTACAATAATAGGCTTGGAACTATGTTTGCTAGAATCAGTACTAGTTTTAGAAGTACTAACTGCCTTGGCAGCACTTGCATGCTTAGCAGTACTAACCTTGTTAGAAGTAGTAACTGTGTTAGCAGCAGTAACTGTGTTGGCAGTATTAACCTTTGAAGAGGTATTAACAGTATTAGCAGAATTAATATTTTCAGCAGTACTAACACTGTTAGCAGTAGTAACTGAGTTAGCAGTACTAATATTGTTAGCAGTACTAACACTGTTAGTACTTCTAGGTACCCACATTTTGACACTTTCTTTTAAAATCTTTTTCTTTAAAGTGCCTTTACTTTCAACATATTTCTTTATCACATGTTTCTTTCCAGCCTTCCTATAACCAACAGGTTTTTGCACAACTCTTTTAAAGTTCATCTGTTGGTTAATTGGGTTGAAGTAACAATACTTAGCCAAATGATTCAACTTGCCACATATAAAACAATGTTTTGGTCTATTGATTTTATTCAGATCAACTCCTTGTTTCTGAGCCCATTGATTATTCCAGTTTCTTTGATTTCCTCTTTTTAAACCAGAATTTAGGCTCTTGGCTTTATTGCAATCACACTGTTTACAAGATTCAGGATTCACAACTGTGGTTTGTTTGTAATGGACCTTGTTATCATTTCCTTTAGTCTTCTCTATCTCCTTGGACTTGACCCAGATTTTCCCACATCCCTCATTGGTGATAATATTGTTTTCTAATGGTATCTTTTTACTCACATTATTATCCCTGTTCTCACTGGCTCCTTTTTCAGTCAAATCCTTAACTACTACCTCATCCAAAGGATCTATCTTAAAAGCTTCTTCAGACAAGTCCTTTTTCTCCTTAGTTTCTAACAAGTCTGATGTAGGAGAAATATAGTTGTTATTGTAAGGAGGGGGTGTAGTGTTGTATCCAATACCAGGCTTCATCTTATCATGTATCTGAGCCTTTAGAAGAGAGTCCATTGCTTTTGAAGCATAAGAAAACTTGTCTATGTCAAGTTTAACTTTTGACAGTTCCTCTTTCAGTCTATCATTCTCTTCTAAGGACTTAGACAGTTTGGTTTCTAACTCATTCTTTTCCCACTTCCAATAGTTTGTGTCATAAGAGTGTTGAAGTTCATTAGCTTGAAAGCCTTTGATTTGCTCTTCAAATCTCTCTACTATTAACACATAATCTCTTCTGTCTTTTTCTAATCTTTTGAGGTCATCACACATACTTTGATTGTGATCCCTGTATCTTGTAACAGTGTCAATGCAAGATTTAGTGCAAAGATTAGAACTTACCTCAGTAGGGAGATCAGACACTTCTGCCATAAGAGCTTGGTTCTGAATGGCTTCCTCAGCTTGATCACTCCAGTCAAATCCCATTCCTTGTTGAGAAACAAGGGCTTGAGCAGGATTCTTGTTCTGATTGTATCCTCCATTCTGAGCTTGTTGGTGGTTATTGTTTGGAACAGCACTCCTGCATTCTCTAGCAAAGTGTCCTTTCTTGTGACACTTATAACATTCCACCTTGGTTTTGTCAAAACCAGCTCCATCTTCTCTTTTTTGAGAGAAGTTATTTCTTCCAGTTCTTTTAATGAACTTTTTCACCCTCATGGATAACATGGCCATCTGCCATTTAATATCCATCTCCTCCAGATCATCAGGGTGAATTTGATCAAGATCATCATTAATCAGAGAATTGCTGCTATGACTGGACAAAAAGGCTTCAAAGATGGTTTCAGTGCCTTTTTCTGAACTTACTCCACTGGCAGTACTAACTGCTTCAGGGTTGGCAGTAGTATCAGTGGATGCTGAAAGAAGTGCAGCATTGTGAATATAACCAGAGGGCTTCTTCTTGGTTTCTACCTCAGTTTCAAAAACTCTTAGATCATTGTATAGATCATCAAGTTCTTTCTCTTCCAGATTGTCACTCTGTCTATATGAGACAGTGTACATAGTCCATTCATCCCCAAGAGATCTGAGAAACTTTCTGTTGATATCATCTTGTTCCATCTTCACCCCTACAGTAGCCAGTTCACCTATGAGTTTATTGAACCTATCAAAAGTTTGAGTCATAGACTCATTCTTTGTGGAAGTGAAGTTCTCATACTGCTGCTTTAGAACATCTCTTTGATTTCTTTTGATGCTCTTAGTTCCAGCAAATCTTTTCTCTAGAGCATTCCAGAGAATCTGAGCATCAGTGCAGTTGCAAAATTGATGCTGATATTCATTGGGAATGGCCAAGAGCAGAGTGCTCAAGGCCTTCATCTCTGTCTGTCTGATCTTCCTCTCACCATCTGTCTTTGGTGGAGGTCTTTTCCCATCTGGTCCTATCCTTCCAGCTTCAGAAGGACCATTCTCAATGATATCCCACATTGAGTAGTCAGTGAGAAGAATATATTGTCTGATTCTGATCTTCCACATGTCAAACTCACTTGGTTTGAGCATTGGAACCTTAGAAACCAAAGTACTGCTTGATTCTGTAAGATTTTCCATGATGAATAACTGTTTCTGAGAGAGTTAGGCTCTGATACCACTTGTCAGGATCAAATTCTCAACAAGAATTAATTCTTAGAAACAATATCAAAGAAGTTTGCGGAATAACACTTTGATATTTAATCAAACAGAAAATCAAAACAGAATATAATCAACAAACTGTAAACTTGTATTGAATACTTTGAAGTTACAAGATTACTCACTCAACCTCAATATTGATGAACAGGCTCACCAATACGAATTCTACTTCTCTAGAATTAGGATCTATGCCTTGAGGTTGATTTTCTCTCTAAAAGAATGAAAAAACAAAAAGTTAACTCATTATTCTAAACTATACAATATATATACTGAATACAAAGATAATTACAATAAATAAAATATCTTCAGTATATCTTCCATGTATATCTATAAGCTTCCATAATCTTCAGATTATCCAGCTGTCATTCTTTCCATCCGAATCTCTTTAGCAGCACTAACCATGAT
Organism: Arctium minus; assembly: GCA_954870635.1. Classification (NCBI taxonomy): domain Eukaryota; kingdom Viridiplantae; phylum Streptophyta; class Magnoliopsida; order Asterales; family Asteraceae; genus Arctium; species Arctium minus. The sequence goes on along the minus strand of OX941080.1, from coordinate 110,439,627 downwards.
CAGCAGCATTAACTTCTTCTAGCAGCATTAACTACTAAGCAGCACTAACTACTAGCAGTACTAACTAGCTAAGCAGTACTAACTTTGTTCAAGCAGCACTAACTATGACTAGCAGTATTAATAGTACTAGCAGTAGTAACACTCAGCAGTATTAACCTTTAAGTCTTCTAGCGGTAGTAACTTTGAACCAGCAGTATTAACCATACTTGATGAATTCTTCAGTTCCCAACAGATAAGTTTAGTAGAACCAAAATATTCTTCATAAAAACACTGAAATAAGAGATCCAAATAATTTGATGGTGATTGCGATGTAGAAGCTCGATCTGGTGGGGGTTGTTGCTGATCTACAGCTAAAACACCAGTTAGCGCGGGTTCTGAACTGATGTGTTCATAAGCCAAATCTTCTAACTCATCGAAGGTGATGTTGACACTCTCCGTAACAGTTTTGGTCCTTTTGATGTAGACTCTGTAGGCATCAGACTCAGAAGAATAGTCGATGAATACGCCTTCGTCAGCCTTTGGGTTGAATTTTCCAAGATCCTCTCTGTCATTCAGAAAAAAACACCTGCATCCAAAAGCATGAAAGAATTTTATATTAGGGATGCGATTGTTAATGATCTCATAAGGAGTCCTTCCGAACCGTTTGTTGACAATGGCAGTTGCAACGACTTCGGCCCAAAGAAACAGTGGAAGCAACGATTGTGTCAAAATGGTACGTGTAGCTTCTACGAGTGTCCGGTTTAGTCTTTCAACGATTTGTGTCAACGTGGATGTCTCGCCTCAAATTCCAATCCAGACAGATTGTCGCACCAAGGTTGACTCCAAACAGAAAGCTAGAACTCCAAGTCTTACATTTCTAACAGACAGATCACCAAAATTCCTTTAATCGCGAGACCTGCTAAAATGGTACACCAGTCGACCTATACGAAGATGTCACACCGACAAACCATCCATCAAAGCGAATTCAAAGTAAGCACACGTAATCACATAAGACCTTATCCCGCATGATTACCGAAGTATAAAATCACCCCTTAAATAACTGGGAAACTTAAATCTACTATTTCCTTAATACAAACGCGCACAGATTCCAAAAACTCCACGCCCAAAATATAAAGGCTGACCGCGAGTCGGATCATCCGACGCTTCAAATCCCAAGGACTCCCTTAATCCCTAATTACAACTCCTTTTTCTACAAGGGTTTAAATCTATAGGCCTAATGAGTTCAAGGTTTTTCGACCAATATGCCAAATTGAAATTTATAAAACTTTCAAATACACAAGCGATTAAGCGATTAGACGTGCAGTAAAAATACACTACCGTTCAACCGATAGGTTTCAAAATTGATCAACAACACAGTGCGTAATAAACTATTTCTAAAACTCATCGATTCAACACTTACGTTAATAAAGGCAATAATAAAATATGCGCAACAATTTACACTGAAGGCGTGAAAATAGGTTCTTGCACCACAGCAGGTGCAATAAAAGGGTTTGTAGAACTCCAAAAGAGAACTCACAATTTTATCTTTAAAATTTTGCCCCTTTAACCAAAAGACGTTGCGGCGCAAAAGTATCAACAACCCCGTATGCAACAGTTTATTTTCCCCAAGGCCAGGTAAAATGAGGGAAGTGCAAATAAGTTTCAAATGGAGTCTAAAGCTTTAAGCCATACAGATAAACACATTTGACCAAATATAAACCATAGCGACATAATTAATGCTAATTTGTTAAATGCATTGCGGAGATTTTCTAGCAGTAAAAGTTAATGATTGAAATATGCTCAGAACAAAACTTTGCTTGAAACAGAGTAAACCCTTTTTATACCACTACTCACACCAACGCCATAATTTATTCCAAATGCAGAAAGTATGCAACGATTGACATTTGTATAAAGCTCAAAGATAAATTGCATGATAATGAAATTCCCAAATCAACATGTGGGATGACATCGTTTAGAAAAACCCATAAATTAACGCACACACTAATGCATGCACACATGCTCCAAAATTATCTACGCGACGCAAAAGTCGTACGATAAGGCACCACAAACCCAACTGAATTTTCGTAAAACTCATTAATGCTAAAATCATATGATGTCAAAATTTTCATTTCTCAACAAAGTGTGCAAGACGACTATTAAACCCTGATATCTAGTTGATAAACAATCACACAACAAAATAAAGATCAAGAGATAAACAAATAGAATAACATACCACGATCCCTTGATTAATCAATGAAAACCAGTGTGAGTGTTCTTGGTACCTTGTGCGTACGATTACAATACGGCTACTTCCTCTCTATAATTATGATTATGATAATAATGAGGATTCTTAGAGGATTAACCTAAAACCTAATTACTTAAAACCTATTTATACTTAGGTCGTATAATCCTAATGGGCTTGAGGCCCAATAACAAATAACTATCAAATAATTACAAATTAGACCTCCTAACTTAACTTTAATCTTGAATACAATTTATGATTCAACAACGACAATAGGTCTGAAATATTAAACTTCTAAGAGTTTCCTCTTTTTATTGCAATGAAAGGTAAAGTGACACTTTTCAACAAAATTTACATTGGACAAGACGCCGAATAAGCTCGTAAGTTTATACGAAGCAAAAGTAAAACCCACATATCAAAAGACATCGCAAAACAATACTCCATGAAATTTAATAAAACTCGTACAAACTAAAATTCTCAAGAAATCCCGACTCAAAACATGGGATTAACTTTTCCTTTAAAACCATTGACATACTTGGAGGAGATCCAATGTCTCGGTTAAAATTTCATAGTTACTTGTCCAATACCCAAACGACATTAAAACATGGACATTACAATAATCGGAAATAGCGTTAAACACGAGGCGTGAATAAAAGAATTTTGATAACAATTTGCAATCATGTGCAACAAAAAAAATTCATGCATGCTTAAGCTCACAGTTTAAAATCTGATGAATGCTAAATGCTTTCCCAAGACTTTATAATGTAAATCACTTTATGCTTAGCGAACATGAGAAACAATTGATGCAAACTTATTTTAGGAATATATTTCATGCATGAATTTAGTCGGCACTCACATCTTAGGACTACACTCCTCCATTTTCCCGACATACTATTGTCATCCGGATGCATCCAACGTCTTGGAGCAACACTCCCACTAATCGATTAACTTACAATTTTCCTCGAAACAGAATCGGTCTGTCGAACCGAGAGTTCTACTCCAACCAATAATTCTGACCCAAGGTGATCAACTTAATGCATTCCTCACACTTTAACTATCACTTCTAAGTGACATTGCTATACGCATCAACCTTTCCTTAGATCTCTCGCATAGAACTTTCTCACCACCCCAACGCTCATTCCACCAAGGTAGTTCAAGTATACACATGTAGCATATAGATTCGCCATGACACTGGCCAGGTGCCATTATGAACGTATCGTACATGATCATCCTTGCGACCCTTGACAAGTTTTTCCGTTTCTAGCGACTCAAAGAACCTCAAAATATCTTATCTTAAGGTACCTAATGCGCACTTCACTTGCAATCACTTATAAGAACTCTAGTTTGAGTCTAGGCATCCAAAAATCAATACCTAATTCTCTCAAACTTAAGCTCTGATACCAACTTGTAACACCCTTAAATCTGAAGATAACAACTTATAAAAATTTTTTAAATACATCAATAAATACTTCGAACTACAACATAAATTGAGAATTAACTTCAACGCTCACGTTCATCCTATACATACACTCGATGAAAAGGACGGGTGTTACTAAACCCAATAACAGTTACTAACTCCAACCTGCGGAAGACTTCACCGACTACTCACTCTTGTAAGGCTAAGGCCCAACTCTTCAAAGCACTACTAGAACCGAACCCCCGACAGGAACCTGATGCACATGCTGACAAATAAAAAGGTTAGGCTTAACGCCTAGTGAGCTCAAGAGTTTTAACATGAATGAATATATCTTTAAAAGAAAGGGAATCAGTTAAGCAAGATCCTTCAAAATATTATACTTCAAATGGAAACGACACATTTTCTCATAATATGCACTTTTAAAGACAATGCTCCCAAACCCACATTTCTTGCAAACGATGTAACCCGTAACTCACCCAAAACGGGATCATGGTTTGATACTCAATTGTAAAAATGTAAATAAAACTTCATAGCCCCAAAACACCTAAAACTCGGGTGGAACATAATACTCGACCCTTAAATAATGGAAACCAAACCATATAAATATAATACGCCATTAAAACATGGAACTGAAACTTCATACTCACGCGACCATAAAATGGAATGAAATCCGAATATTAAAACATGGACAATTAAATATCCAAAATACAGCGGGCCGACGACGGGGGATACTCGTATCCGTTGAGAGCGGATGAACACAAAAGTATGTCACTCAAACAACGTTGATCATACGACACTTCACGACACGCAAGCCCAAGTGTCCCTACGACCTCTTAACAAGTTTCACCCAAAGAGAGAGTTGACCTTAGCGAACAACACCGGAATTACCGCCAAAGGCTCGGCACACGGGGGATACAACGAAGGCATTGCCCCACATGGCGAAGGTCCCAACGCCCATCAGAGGACTACCCATAGTCATAATAGCTCAACCGGAACTCAACCACTCTTAGTGCCAACTCGTAAGACAAGGTCATAAACCATGAGTCCCGGAGTCCAACCCCGTACCACCCAATTGACTATCAAATAAGACTGACTTATGTGCCTATGGATCCAATGAAACACAGTCTAAGATTACATGACTATCCCTGAATGACTAAAGCACTCGAGTCTGTAATTATCAATTACATGCTATAAAATGCATTAAGATGTAAATCATAAATTGGACTTCACATCGAGCCATTAAAACCGGACAAAGGTCCTCAAGACTCTTTTAAGCCAACACCGAGCTAAAATACTCGAAACCCATTTGACCAACAAATATCGGTCCCCCAAATAATGAAATATCTTTAAACGACGTATACGAAGACACATACCTCAATGACGTGATTAACCCAAAACTCAACACGTATTGGGACCAAGATTTTCCAAAGGATTTATAAATGCAAATAAACCAAAATGCATGTAACATGAAATAGACTTCATTTGTACATAATCGTCAAAGATGTATAACTCATAAAATAGATCTTACTTGTACAAAATCACCAAGAATACGTAATTCATGCTATTTAGTTGTTGAAACGTTCAAAACCCAATATATGCAATTTAAGAGGTTAACACAACCTAAGTTTACCAAATATGAAAACTTATCAAAATACTCACACTTTGACAAATAACCAAGTAAAACATATTTTACTTCAAAATAATCAAAACTTATCAGGAGTTAACCATTTCATGTAAAACACTTTAGAATAAACATTTTGGCATGTACACCGTTTTCACAAATCAACTTGAACTCACCTTGCTAGATTTAGGCTAAATCTAGATTTCACCGAACGAGCTCTTTTGAAGGCCGCTTGAATCCTCAAGACGAGAACTTCCGGAACCACTTAAGATGATGAGACCTTCCGAGAACACCCAATCCAACACTTCAACGCGAGCTCCCAACCGTTGAACTTGATGAGGAAGACGAAGATGGAGGTTTTGTGACTCAAGCTCCCAACTAGCTAGATGATTAAGAATCATGTGGTTTGGGGAGGAAAAACCCCGAAAATAGGTTAGGGTTCGGTTTTGGGGTTTGGGAGAGAAAAGGGGAGAAGATAGAAATGAGAAAATGAGAAGAAATGGTGAAAATCGCAAAATTTAACCCACTGGTACGCGCGGCTATAGTTCCAGGTGATTGTGCCAGTGGCACAATCGCTGGCACAATCTCCAGATTTGTACCGTAGGTTCTCAGCTTCGGCGATAGTGCTAGGCTATTGTGCCCTGGCATGGTCACCCGGGTGCCCCCGAACTCCAAAAATCCAACTTTTTCAACGCCCAAACTCCCGATACTCCGAAGGACTTTAAACAATACATTTCCCAACAAAACCCCACTTTTTACAAGTCACATAAATGTCCGGGTGACATTTACTTACCGAAATCTACGGGTGTTACAATCCTCCCAACCTTATAATGATTTCGTCCTCGAAATCTAGATTCCCATGGAACTTTGCCCGCAGAAGGATTTCCCTTAACTCTTCTTCCTGCACCACTATTAAGACCTTTGCACTGATACACACCTATGTTGCCCCTCTTGGGCACAATATGCTCATAACCGAGTGAACACTTAACTCTCCAAAGTAACCTTTTACCCATAAGGTTACGGTCGTCTCCCAACCTTAGAATGAGAATCACTACCTCTAGGGTAGTTTGTGAACTCAACATTTCACCAATCAAATTCCTTCGGATCATCACGGTTCCGAACCTAATCTCAAAGATCATAACTAAGCTTTCAAAATCCTCAGATTTCAACTGATCCATTCCTAATGCTGATAAAGTTGAACTCTTAAGGCACACTAATGCGTCCTTTAGGCAACTGGTTAACCCGGATTCGGTTAACACTCAACTCCGTTCCAACCCTAGCCTCACAATAATCCTCTAATGCATCCCTTCTCACCATGGAAAAGCTTATACACATCGGTATTTTCTTAACAACATCTAACCTTCTTCAAATTTCCATTACCGAAACGTCATTATCTCCCATGGTCCAACTGGGATATTTCCGAATATCCCAAGATCCATTGACTTCACGAAAACAAGTCGACGCCTAGGACTAAACAGTGACCTCGAAAACGTGGATGTCTCGCCTCAAATTCCAATCCAGACAGATTGTCGCACCAAGGTTGACTCCTAACAAAAAGCTAGAACTCCAAGTCTTACATTTCTAACAGACAGATCACCAAAATTCCTTTAATCACGGGACCTGCTAAAATGGTACACCAGTCGACCTATACGAAGATGTCACACTGACAAACAATCCATCAAAGCGAATTCAAAGTAAGCGCAGGTAATCACATAAGACCTTATCCCACATGATTATCGAAGTATAAAATCATCCCTTAAATAACTAGGAAACTTAAATCTACTATTTCCATAATACAAGCGCGCACAGATTCCAAAAACTCCACGCCCAAAATATCAAGGCTGACCGCGAGTCGGACCATCCGACGCTTCAAATCCCAAGGACTCCCTTAATCCCTAATTACAACTCCTTTTTCTACAGGGGTTTAAATCTATAGGCCTAATGAGTTCAAGGTGTTTCGACCAATATGCCAAATTGAAATTTATAAAACTTTCAAATACACAAGCGATTAAGCGATTAGACGTGCAGTAAAAATACACTACCGTTCAACCGATAGGTTTCAAAATTGATCAACAACACAGCGCATAATAAACTATTTCTAAAACTCGTCGATTCAACACTTACGTTAATAAAGGCAATAATAAAATATGCGCAACAAAATACACTGAAGGCGTGAAAATAGGTTCTTGCACCACACCACGTGCAATAAAAGGGTTTGTAGAACTCCAAAAGAGAACTCACAATTTTATGTTTAAAATTTTGCCCCTTTAACCAAAAGACGTTGCGGCGCAAAAGTATCAACAACCCCGTATGCAACAGTTTATTTTCCCCAAGGCCAGGTAAAATGAGGGAAGTGCAAATAAGTTTCAAATGGAGTCTAAAGCTTTAAGCCATACAGATAAAAACATTTGACCAAATAGAAACCATAGCGACATAATTATTGCTAATTTGTTAAATGCATTGCGGAGATTTTCTAGCAGTAAAAGTTAATGATTGAAATATGCTCAGAACAAAACTTTGCTTGAAACAGCGTAAACCCTTTTTATACCACTACTCACACCAACGCTATAATTTATTCCAAATGTAGATAGTATGCAACGATTGACATTTGTATAAAGCACAAAGATAAATTGCATGATAATGAAATTCCCAAATCAACATGTGGGATGACATCATTTAGCAAAACCCATAAATTAACGCACGCACTAATGCATGCACACACGCTCCAAAATTATCTACGCGACGCAAAAGTCATACGATAAGGCACCACAAACCCAACTGAATTTTCGTAAAACTCATTAACGCTAAAATCATGTGATGTCAAAATTTTCATTTCTCAACAAAGTGTGCAATACGGCTACTTCCTCTCTATAATAGGATTACATGACTATCTCTGAATGACTAAAGCACTCGAGTCTGTAATTATCAATAACATGCAATAAAATGCATTAAGATGTAAATCATAAATTGGACTTCACATCGAGCCATTAAAACCGGACAAATGTCCTCAAGACTCTTTTATGCCAACACCGAGCTAAAATGCTCGAAACCCATTTGACCAACAAATACTGGTCCCCCAAATAATGAAATGTCTTTAAACGACGTATACGAAGACAAATACCTCAAAGACGTGATTAACCCAAAACTCAACACGTATTGGGACCAAGATTTTCCAAAGGATTTATAAATGCAAATAAACCAAAATGCATGTAACATGAAATAGACTTCATTTGTACATAATCGTCAAAGATGTATAACTCATAAAATAGATCTTACTTGTACAAAATCACCAAGAATACGTAATTCATGCTATTTAGTTGTTGAAACATTCAAAAACCAATATATGCAATTTAAGAGGTTAACACAAACAAAGTTTACCAAATATGAAAACTTATCAAAATACTCACATTTTGATAAATAACCAAGTAACACATATTTTACTTCAAAATACTCAAAACTTATCAGCAGTTAACCATTTCATGTAAAACACTTTAGAATAAACATTTTGGCATGTACACCGTTTTCACAAATCAACTTGAACTCACCTTGCTAGATTTAGGCTAAATCTACATTTCACCCAACGAGCTCTTTTGAAGGCCGCTTGAATCCTCAAGACGAGAACTTCCAAAACCACTTAAGATAATGAGACCTTCCGAGAACACCCAATGCAACACTTCAACCCGAGCTCCCAACCGTTGAACTTGATGAGGAAGACGAAGATAGAGGTTTTGTGACTCAAGCTCCCAACTAGCTAGATGATTAAGAATCATGTGGTTTGGGGAGGAAAAACCCCCAAAATAGGTTAGGGTTCGGTTTTGGGGGTTGGGAGAGAAAAGGGGAGAAGATAGAAATGAGAAAATGAGAAGAAATGGTGAAAATCGCAACATTTAACCCACTGGTACGCGCGGCTATAGTTTGGCACAATCGCTGGCACAATCACTAGACTTGTACCATAGGTTCTCAGCTTCGGCGATAGTGCTAGGCTACTGTGCCCTCTGGCACAATCGCTGGCATGGTCGCCCGGGTGCCCCCGAACTCCAAAAATCCGACTTTTTCAACGCCCAAACTCCCGATACTCCGAGGGACTTTAAACAATACATTTCCCAACAAAACCCCACTGTTTACAAGTCACAGAAATGTTCGGGTGACATTTACTTACCGAAAATTATGGGTGTTACATGCTCGGTTCTACTTTCGGCTTATGTGAGGCTTTATTCATTTTGCCAATTTCGCAGGCTGCACATAGATGCTTCTTTTCAAATTTGAGTTCCGACAATTCTTTGACTAACCCTCCGATGACTAACTTGTTGATGTTCATGAAATTAAGATGGGAGAGTCATCGATGATAGAGCCAATTTTATTGTAAGGAAGCTTTGGACAAGTGGCAGACAGCCTTAGCAGTCTTGACGGATGCCAAGTCAATCGTATATAGATTGGATTGTCTTGTCCCAGCTAAGAGCTCTGTATCATCATCTGTGTGAATACTGCATCGTCTGGCTTTGAAGTTGACTTCCAAATTCTTATGACAAAATTGACTGATGCTAAACAGATTGTGTCAAATTCCTTCGACATACGAGACCTTCTTGATGGTGATGTTGTCTCCCACAATGCCTCCATAACCCATAATCGGTGAAAAATGATCGTTGCCAAAACGAACTGTGTGCCGCAATACTTGTCGGTGAAATTCGACAACTCCTTTCTTCCAGTCGTGTTTGGAGCAGCCAGAACCTAAATACAACACATAACTGGCCTGCAAAACCGATTAACGAGGTTTAGGTACCATGCATCAATAGGTCCTTTTGGGTTAGGAGTAGCACCACTTTTAGGCACCCACTTATAAACTGGGCCTTTGTGACGTTTAGGTGCACAAAAATGGGAATTTTGAGAATAACAGTTATACGTGCCAAACCAATCCAATGCAACATATTTATCAACAAAATCATTCGATCTACACCAATAGCAACCAATATTATGATAGGCAATATTAATAAAGTGCTTAATTGAATTAACTTTGCAAGGAAACAGAAAATTATGTCCAAAAATAGCATCCTTATTAAAAACACCACGAGAAATAATGTTTTTCCAATCAATAAAAGCGAAATGAAATGACTTGTTGTTCTTGTCCTTTAATGACTGCTTTGCTACCCAAACTTGCTTAACTCCCTTTTGTGTGAATTGATTATCTAAAAAATCAGTAAACCGAGAGTCAGAAGTGTGAAATTGAGATACACTTGATTTTTCAGATTTTTCAGATTTACGTTGTTTTTGTGAATGCCTTTTGGATTTAGAGTGGGAGGCATTCACAGAGACACGTTGAGAGTTGGATTTAGAGCTTTCGCCCATATCCATGAGATCTGGCAATATCTTGTTTTTCCCTTTATCAAGAAACTCGATATGGCTTGGAAGTTTAGGATCAAAATCAAACTTGTTCACATCATCAGTCAGACATTCCTTAGAATTCATTAAGGTAGAAAAGAACTCTTCGTCGGACTGTATGTCCTCTTCTAGATTCGGTGAGTCACAGTAATTTGGGGGCATGTCAAAACGATTATCAGTTACCCCTATGAAAGCTTTGTATGAGGATGCTTCTGATTTCACTGACTGATTTTCAGAATGACTACCTTCAGGAACAGAAGTATCCGTACACTTAGCTGGGGTTTGGAATTTAAGTTCCTCAATTTTAGAAATTAGCAACCCCCTTTCCTTGTCAAAAGAACTCATAGCTACTTCCAAATCCATTTGAAGATTAGTTTTGTCTTGCTTTTCTTGTAAAATTTCAGCTGTTAAATTGGATAACTGTTTTGACAACTTGTTATTTTCATTATTGAACAACTTTCTTTCATTTTCAAAATCCTTTTCAAGTTGAACCAATTTCTTTTCTAAAACCAAAGGTGGTACATAAATCTTTGGTTCAACAGGTTTGGAATGGATTTCTTCATTGGAGTAACTATGAAAGTAGTCGGTCGAGAGTGTTAGTTCTCTCGTTCGATAACTTGCATTGAGTTCGTCATAAACAAAAAGAAGTTCCATGTGGTCAGTCATTTTCCTATTTAAATCTTCCTATGCTTCAACCTCCTCAGGAGATTCAATAAACTTTATTTGATATTCTGGACCAAGATCCAGATATTCAAATTTGTAGAGTGTAGGTGTTTCTAACAAAGCCTTTATCCTAAACCTGACTTATCTTTGTAATCCCTGACTTCTTTAGGTGTGATCAAGTGAATGGTGTGATCTGATTGTCCAAGTTTGTACAATTTAAGTTCAAGGGCTTTTAGTTTATCAAGTAAATCGTTCTTTTGAACTAAACCAAACTCATACTTATTTATGTAATCTTCAGTCTCACTTTCAGACCTTTTAAGCTTACTTGACAGATCAGGAATATGTTCATTTAAAGCTTTTTTAGATTCAGTAAGTTTGGCCTTTTCTTCTTGCAAGCTCTTTGCCCAACTAAGATTATCAGCACATTCACCGTTTACTTGAGTAAGAACTTTTTCATTATTTAGTAAACGTGCTTCTAGTTTGGTGACAAGAGCTTGTTCACTTTTTAAACGATCAATTAGATCTTGTAGCTTAAGCATCATTATTTGCATATGATCACGTAAAGCAGTATAAGTCGAAGAACTTACCTCAGAGGCATCATCTGAAGATTTTGAGGCGCGATCATCATTGTAGGAGTTGTATGCCTCAGAATTCTTAGCCATGAAACATAGGTGGTCCTCTACATCTCTTCCTCTTCATCATCGGTGAGATTCAACCAGTGAGCATCTTCTGCTAGCAGTGCTTTTCCGTCCTCCATTTGCTTGGCTAGAAGTAACTTGTTCTTATAGTACTCAGCATTCTTGACAACTGGTTTCCGACACTCACGAGCAAAATGACCTGTCTTACCACAGTTGTAGCACTTAGGTGGTTCATCAGTTCCCTTAATCTTCAGTTTAGCCTCAGTTGGTCTATTTGCATCAAACCGTTTCTTTCCTTCATACTTCTCCTTGTACTCGTGATGTTTACCTCCTGTGGCGTATCGCTGATTATTGGGAGTGGAACGCTTGAAGAACTTTTTCTATACAACCTTGGTGAGAAACAACATCGCTTCTTTGATGTCATGTAGCTCTGGATCAACATCACTGTCATCATCTTCCTCCTCTGATTCACTCGGAGCCCGTTCTTTCCTTTGCATGCGAGACGATCCTCTTTCCCGTTTACGAGAGCAAGAGTATCGGTCGGTTTCTCCAATTTTCGGTTCACCTCAAGAATTTCCAAAACCTCTTCTTCGTTTTGCTTAAGAATTTCATACACTTCATGCAATCCTATTTCAGACAAATCCTTTTTTTGTCTTATCTGATAGGTGAAATGCTTCCATTCTGGTCGCAGGTTATTGAGAAACTTAACGTTGTTCTCAATAACGGTTTTCTGGATTTGGTTCTTTCTGAGTTCATTTAGAAGGAGACAGAACCGATAATAAGTTTCTACAAGAGATTCTCCTTCCCTGGCTTTAAAGTCTTCATAGTGATTGATGCAGATGGAAACTTTTAGCTAATTGCCAACCTTGGTTCCCATCATCATCTTTTCAATTTGTACCCACATTCCTCTGGCAGTCTCTTTGTAGTTGTCAATGGTAGTGTAGATGTCATTCGGAAGACTTTGCCGCAGGTAAGATTTTGCAAGTTGATCACCTTTAGCCCTTTTCTTTTCTTCTTCCGAGTATTTATCTTTTTCCTTTATTTTAACTCCTGCGGGAAGATGTGGATTGTTGTTTGGTAGAGGAGGAGTTTCGGTGTAAAAGACACAGGGTCCTTCGTTGAGAGAAGTGAGAATCTGTTCTCCAAGGTCATGTCGGGAGATGAAATCCAGAAATCTGTCCTGCCACTGAGGATATTCACCTCTAAAAAGGACGGGAGGTCGAGTGTCTGTACCCATTGCCAAAGCTTCGCGGGTCGACATCGTTCTAATACTTGCAAATGACTGTGAGACGATCGCGATTTGATTGAAGAAAGGTGTAAAGGAACGAATAATAAAAGAGAGACTCAAAAACTTAACTTTAAAAAAAATTAAAATTAATAAAAAAAATAAACCACTGAGCAAAGACTTGGAGTAGTCAGGTTTCGAGTGAAGGAGTTAGGTTTGACAGATATGTATTAGGGTCTCGATGCAAGTAGACGTGGGACACGGGCTTAGGTGTGGAAAGAGGGTTTGAGGTAACCGGGGTTGGGGGGATCGGTGTTGAGGGATTGGGAGGGACTTAGGTTTGGGATTAAAAGCGGGTGTGAAGAGCGAACTTGGGTTTAGGATGGGGGGGACTTAGGTTTGGGATGGGGGGACTTGGGCTTGGGATTAAAAGTGGGTGTGAAGAGAGAACTTAGGTTTGGAATGAGAGGACTTGGGTTTGGGGTTAAAAGCGGGTGTGAAGAGCGAACTTGGTTTTGGGATGAGAGGACTTAGGTTTGGGATGGGGGTACGTCGGTTTGGCGGCGCGCAGTGATAGAAAGTAAACCTTATCGACTCCAAACACAAAATTAAAACATTTTAATCGAAAACTAATGAAATTTAGCAATATTTATCGATTAAATCTAGAATTCTAACACTCTTTTTCACTTGATTTTCAATCAAAATACTGATTTTCAAGCAAAAACCAAGAACACAGACTTGAGATTTTAGATCTATAAAAAACCCAAAATTCTACTTCAATCTTGCGAATTTGAGCATGAAACATTACCAAAACCTTAATCTAACTAGAGTAAAGAGGTTTTAATCAAATAAACTCAATAATTTCGAAGAAATCGAAAAACCTAGAAACTCAAGAATCGATCGACCAGAACAGTAGAGAGAAAAAGAAAAAAAAAATCCTTTTTGGATTCAAATCTTCGTGTGTTTGGTCTGATACCAATTGTGAAACCCAGTTTGCAAGTGTAATCAATAAATCAATGAATAACGATCATCAACTCTGGTCATATGATTTTATTAACTGATAAAGCTCAAAAGTATACAGAGAGAATTTTAACTAATATGCGTAAACCTCTAAATGACCATTAACCTAGAAACTAGGTTAAACAAAACATTATATACCAAAGGCTTAAGCCTAACAGGCCCAAAGCCATTTAACACAGAAAAGCCCATAACAAAATAAAGAAATAAAATAATACATTTTGCACCCCTCTACTTCAATTCAACAAATAAAGCACACCCTAACAAGTTATAATCCAGTTAATTCATTTTTTGTGGTCACGCTCTAGTACTAAAGACGAATATCACGTGCTTGTCAACAACATTGCAAGAACTGGTAGGTTGATAGTTTCTCAGCTATGGGTCTTCCTCAATCTGATCTCTCCTGTGATAACCAAGGTGCCGTCAATATTGCTCATAGTGACCTATTTCCTGAAGGCACCAACAACGTTGAGATTATTGACACTTTGTTCTTCAACATTGTTGGCCAAGCTGTTCATCTCCAATTTGTCTCTTCCAGTAATCTGCCTGCTGACATGTTCAACAATTTCATTTTCAACGCTTCAATGCTACCTACTCTTTCCAAACCCAATTTGGTCTCTCATTAACCATCTTGAGTTCGAGGGTGGTGTTAATGCTATTACACACATATTCTCTACTATAAAGACGAGTTTTGTTATATATATCCTATGTACAAATACATTTCTCTTTTTCATAGTAATTTATGTTCATTGATATCAATACAAGGGATCTTCATCTGCATTCCAACATTAATGTTCACCTCATCAACCTCCATCAATCCTAACATATATTAATTGAAAATAGAAAATGGCCTCCCAACATGTGTCTTATGGGCTTGGGATGCTTGTAATTAGCTGCCATGGATACAAGGAATTCGAAAGAGAAAAAAAACGAAAAAGTCGGGCATTTAAGATCTTTCCATCAATGGATACGAATGAGTGTTCAATATACCGGATTGAATCCATTTGCTCTTTCTGTCTTCATAGTTTTTACTCTCGAACAAGAGGAATAAAAAGCAAAGAAAATACAATCTTTCGTTAGATCCACTTTCTTAATGCGGGTAAGCATTCTCCATTTGTCATCCAATGTTCTCTAATAACAAAAAAAAGAAATAAAACTACAAGCAAAAATGTTCATTATTTGAAGAATATAATGCTTCCTTGCTTTGTGTAAATAGAATTAATTCTTAACATCTCTATGGTTCATTACGATGACCAAAAGAGGACGATAGATGAGGATTTGGCCTTAGCTTTCATAGCCTTTGTATCTTGACTTCCTGACCTCTTCTCGAATAATTAGTAGTGCTGAAACAAACGCTTTATCAACGTTAGGAGACAAAGCCACTGTAAACTTTTCTTCTGCTTTCACTGTTTTCTGATGTGTAACTTGAATATTCAGCTGCAACGTAATAAAGTAAAAATATGAACTGGACCCATATTGATTTGCTAATTCTCTTTCATACCGTCGCAAAGTTCCATCATGCTAAAAGTAAATTAAGCATCAATAATGAACTCATTAAGCGAATAAACACACCTGGGCAAGAACAGTAGCTTTATCTGAAGCATATATTATGGATGATCCATCCCGATAACTGTCATAAACTCTGTAATTGAAAGTGCTCTCGGTCATATTAGAAGTCATGAAAACATCATATCGCAGTGACTTGAAGCCTCTTGTCTTCTTGACACTGAAAAGTCTCTGCTCACTGTTATCTCCCCTGTAAGCTTGACGTCTTCTGTGCATAGTGATGTGCTGCATTTACATATTAAGTCAGAACCAATCATCGAAACATTCTTAGGGAAATACTATAAATCCGTTGTTAGTGATTGTGTGATAATGAGTAATGACATACTTGGCAATAGAAAGTAATAGTTGCCAATTTCACCAAAAGTTTAATTCGATGCCTATTCACTTTGTAATTTGCATATTTTGGTTGCACCTTTGTACGTAATGATTCTTAGATTACGACAACAGATGTGATTTTAGATCTAAAGATCCATGAGTATTCAACAA
Source organism: Arctium minus (assembly GCA_954870635.1). Taxonomy (NCBI): domain Eukaryota; kingdom Viridiplantae; phylum Streptophyta; class Magnoliopsida; order Asterales; family Asteraceae; genus Arctium; species Arctium minus. The sequence goes on along the minus strand of OX941080.1, from coordinate 110,423,397 downwards.
TTATCTTTTATATCCAGAATATGAGATATTTGTCATTGTTTAAGAGCCATTCATTTACAAATTTCCATCTTAAAAGATTAACATTACCTTAGTTGTGAAGGAGATGACAGGTTCGTCTGCGTCATCTAACATAACCCGACGGCCATTCTTCTTTTTACTGGCTTTAAATAACACATGTCCGTCCTCATCGCTGATTTTGAACTTATCATCCACCTGACCGTTCTTTTCGAATGTTAATGTCATAGGATAGTTTGAGCAATATTTCTGGTCTACAATCACTATCGGATATTCAGGCTGCTTGAACACCCGATCAGGGGTTCCTTTTCTGGAATCGTCATCTGACGAATAACCTGGGCTAGACATCGAGTAGCCTGGGCTAGACTTTGATATGGTTATGATCAGCCCAGATAATGGATGATTACCATTACAGGAGTTGAGGGTCTACAAGCATTAGATCGTTGTTTACGGAATTGATTTGTTCCCAGAGACAGTGTTGATAATGGATCGTCATGCTTCAATTATAAGATGAAGTCCCGATGTTAACGGGTTTTCATTGAATTTTTTTGGCCACTCTTAATTAATTTGTGGTTTGTGATTGACTTGATCAAACCAATATACTTTTCCACAATCATTCTATAACAATTATAGCCATTTATTTCTTTTACTAAAAATAGATATTAATGAATTTAAGTTGTAACCCGTAAACAATTATAATTCTGTATGTCAAGCCAAGTGTTACATCATGTCATGCAATTATACTCGTATCATTTCTACACGAAAATTCAATGGAATTTGCAAAACATGTGGGAAATTGAATGAAATTTAAGAAGTTGTATAGTACAAGGGCTAACTATTGCCATTCTTGCTTTTCACAAAGCATGGAAGATTTAATATCCCAAGCATTTGTATACTACACACTTATTTTTGTATTCTAAATGCACATAATGACATTCTTTGGAGTCAACATATCACTATGTATCTAAAAGCAAGGAGGATACACAGTTACCACAACATCGTGTGTAACAATTATGGGAACAAACCAGGATGCTACCGGAACTCTTTTACTAAGCATGATGATAAATGGGACATCCACAATGTTGAAATTGTGAAATTATGTGATACGTGTTAGTGTGTTGGTCAGAAGAAGTCTTGTAATAAGGTGTGGGAACACCTTATTCAAGAAAAATGCTTCGTGTATTGCAGAGTTGCAAAGAAGATGTTTTGTCATAAGGTGTGGGTGCGCCTTATGGCGTGAGAACTTTTTGATGAGTTAAAAGGCCTAATACTTGGCCATGGTCAAATAGCCCATTCTTTTGTATAAGTAAACTCGTTTAGAAGAGAGGGCAATGCAGAGTGATATGAAAAATGCTCAACTATTTTTTCTCTTCTCCTGGTGTGATCTTGGCAAACTTGGAAGCCAAGTTATGGAGTTCTACCTCAAGATTGTATGAGCATAACCGGATAGCCGGCCAAATTTCATGGAACCAGAATCAAAACCGGCAGTTCCTAAAATGAAGGAATCGGAACCGCTTACATCGGTTCTCTATGTTTTGGAACCGGTTCTGGTTCCGAGTACCCGGTTTCAATTTTTTTTCAATTGTAACATTTCGTACAATAAAATGTAGTTTTAACTTTTTAAGTCTAGTGCAAACTAGAAAGTACCAACTTAAAGTAATAATTACAACAAATAGTGAAAACTAATCCGATAAAAACTAATTATTACATAAATAAATTAGACACTCTCGAGTCTTGACAACAACAAAACGACTTCTATAATATTTCACGTTAGGGTGCACACGGGTTGGGTTGATCGGATTGAAGGAGTTTCGACAACCCAACCCAATGTTGGCGGTTTGAGAATTTTCATCCCAACCCAACCCAAACAAAAGTGCAACCTAACCCAACCCGTTCAGGTTGATCGGTTTGGTCGGGTTGATCGTGTTGATCGGGTTGTGTTTAAAGAAAGTAAAAACAATATTGAAAACATAATAATAAGGAATTTTATCTTTGAAATACGATCCATCATTCAAAGGAATATACGAGTTCGTCAAATATTTTGGTATTATCTATGACTTTCCAATAATGTCCTCTTATGAGTACCATTTCTCGTTATTGCCGAGTTGTTTTTGGTAACGTATACATATTAAAGAGAAATATAAATAATTTTAGAGAAGTCGCTAAAACGTTTATCGGGTTACCAGGTTGGTCGGGTTACTTTGAACCTAACCCAAAATCAACCCAATAGCTTCGGGTTGTCCTAATTTTGTATAGATTATATGTCAGGTTACCTCGGGTTGATTTTTTCCCGGGTTGGTCGGGTTGGGTTGATCGGTTTTTTGAGCACCCCTAATTTCACGTCAAGTCGTCATCACCTAACAAATAAAACATCATTTTATAAATTGTCTCGGCGGGTACCCAGCGGGTAACAGTTCCAGAAAAATGAGAACCAGAACCTGAACCAGTCTTAATTAGTTCCGTATTTTAGGAACTAGAACTGGAACCAATCACATCAGTTCTGGTTTTGGAACCGATAGTTCCGTAGCGGTTCTGATTCCAAAAGCGCATACCCAGTTCCGATGCTCACCCTTATGGTAGACTCTATTGTAATCTCCTTCCTTTGTTTATCAATATACAAGCTTCATCTCTCCGCTGTAGATGTACACTATCTCAAGATAGTGGAACTGTGTTAAATCTCGATGTTCTTTGTGTAAGATTTTATGTACATTGTTGAGTATTGATTTAGATTCAATTTCCTACTTGTTGGTATATTTGAACACATTTGGGATCTGCATATTTTGTTTCGGTTGTTGGGTTACATGTTTGCAAATTTTGGTATTTGGTTTGGGACACTTGTGCATTATATTGTGGAAAAACATCCCCACGAGTGATAACAGAGTTATTAGGTTGCTAATCTGTTGTAGGAGGATCAGTTTACTGTGTTGCATGCCAGGTGTTTGATAAAATGTCCGACATATAAGAAAATGTTTTTGGTTCTCATAGTGATGGCTCTTCATCATTGCGACCTTATGTAAAGGGGTCATACAATGTTCAAGGATCTGTTTTGCAAATTGAACAACGGAATGGTGAAGGGAATTTTGGTAAATGGCAATGGAAGATGAGAGTCGTTTTGATGGGCAATAGGTGTCATCTAGTTGTGTATGCAGGTCTAAAGACTTAGATCCCGATATATTGTCTAGTGAATTGATCGAGATGAAGCAATGGGCGATGACCTAATTTCAATTGGCTACGGGAGATGCGGTGATTGGACAAATTACCTTGGAGACTACACCTGATGGTGTTAGAGCACAGTCTAATTGGATTCAAGATCATCCAGTCTGAAGATCGCAATCTAAAGCTAAAGCTGGAAAGTCGACTCTTAATATTAGTCTAATGTCGTTTGTAATAAATGCCAAAGTTAGTTTATTGTGTTTAAGTAATTAGTTTAGTTAGTTGTTAGTTTGTTATTATGTTTTAATTAGTTAGTTAGATAATATCTAAATATCTAGATATTATTTAGTTTTAGTTTAATATTGTATTTCTTGCAAGTTGTGTTTGCAATTTGATTGAGTAGTGTGTTAGAGAAGCTAAGTTAGATCAAATCACACACAACACTCACACAAAAGGTGTAAAACACAGAGAGCTTTCAAAGAGGGAAATCGATCAATCCTGTAATCGTTTGTTATTAATCAAACAGGTTGGTAATCGTTTATGTGTTATTGTTGATAAGAACTTGATAGTATTGTGGACCGACACTTGTGCTTGATGGGTCAGTTGAAGATAAAAACCGAAGTTGATTTCAACGAAGAGGTATGTGATTTAACTGAATTTGATTTCTTAAATCAAATGCATGCCATGATGACAAAACTTCAAGAATTAGAGTTGAAGCTTATGCAAGAAAAGGGTGTCATTCTTGATCAAAACCAATCAATACATAAACTTAGCAATGTTGTTGCTGAGAAGAAAGTATTGGTTGACACCTTACACAAAAACATTGACACCAACGCCAAAGAACAGACTATAATTCTTCAAGAAGTTACTGAAACAAAGACTAAACTGAGAAAGAGTGAGTTTGATTACATCGAGCATCCGAAATTACATTCTTCAACTTCCAAAGAAAACATTTCTTTACTTGCTAAATTAAAAAGTTTGGAAGAGAAGTTATACAAATTGGGTCAAACTGAACAAACCATTCATCTGAACAAACCCAAAGAGGAAATAGAGAAATGGGAACTCGGGTATGAGAATCTTCACTACCTTAAAAAGGGTAAATCTGAAGTGCCTGCACTTTATGATTTAACATTTTTGAAACTAGCTCGAAGAATCCCTGAGCTTAAAGTTTTCTGGACTGGATTGTCAAAAGAGGATGAAGCCAAGGAAACAGAAAAACGAAAGAACACAACTAAAGTTCAACCTCCATTTCGTTATGCGAAGTTGAATAATAGTTATAATGATGATCCTATATATCAAAAGAAAACTCTTTCAAATGACTTCTTTCAGAGTTATTCTGTCAAAGAAATGGAGGCGAAGCCTATTCAAGGTAAACTATATGTCCATCCTCTCGTTTTGGAAAGTAAAATTTCTGAACTTGAGAATTCTTTAACAGATGAAAGACTTTTGATTAATATTGAACAAAAGGTTTTTTCAACTGTGTTTAAAAATGTTGTTCTTTCTAAGGCTTCAAAATCTAATGATAGTTTTGGTCTAACTGATGGAGGGTTTGATTTTCTAAACTCTGACGGTGGTTTGGATGGTTGTTTTGGTCAATTTGATTTTAATGCGAAACTTCCTAACCATTCATCTTTTGTTGTAAAATCATTGGGAAAACCAGTACGTCTGTAAAAAGTGCAAAATCAACGAAAGTTGATAAATCAGTCTCTATGAATACTAAGTATGCTAAAGGTAAGAATAAATCTCAGCATTCACAGAAACCGATCACTACTGGTAACCCAAAGATGAAGCATTCAGTTGTTGCTCACAAGTCTAACTCATAAGTTTCAACTGTTTTAGGTCTGAGCAAGAAAAGGCCAGAAGTTAAATCTCAATGGAAACCAAAACAGGAGACTGACAAGACTGATAAATGTTTTTGTACTGTTGATTGTAATAAGACTTCACCTATTAAAGATGTTTTAATTGCTGATGTTGCTATTTTGAAACCAAAACTTGTCGTTTATCGCAAGAAATACTCTATGACGCAATTATTCCAGTTATCTTTATCTGCTAGAAAGTCTTCATATTATGATAAACATGTTTATGCTTCTTGTCAAGATTCTGATGTTTGGTATGGAACTTATCATGTGCAGTCTAATCATTCTAATGCTTCCAATGAATTTCAAATGAAAAGAGGACCCAATTTCAAATGGGTACCAAAATCTTATGCTAACACAGTTGGACCCAAATTTCAATGGGTACCAAAAGCTAAATCTGTGTTGCAGGAACTCAAAGTTTAAGGGGGAGCATAGAACTAAGGCTTTTGAACAAATCAGTTCAAGACCCGCACTTCAATGCTCAAAAGTATTTACTTCAAATTTTGATTTATGAATATTTAAATCTCTTGTTTCGAAACTTCTCTTGTGCAGATCCGTCATATGTGGTACTTGGATAGCGGATGTTCCAAGCATATGACTGGACAAAAAGGTATGTTGACTAACTTTACAGAGAAGTATTGCGGAACAGTTAGATTCGGCAACGATCAGTTTTCACCAATACTAGGTTATGGTGATATGGTACATGACAAAGTCACGATCAAGAAGGTGAGCTATGTTGAAGGCTTAGGACACAACTTGTTCAGTATAGGTCAGTTCTGTGACAAAGGCTTAGAGGTCAATTTCAAAACCAAGAGGTGTTCAGTTCGCACTGAAGAAGGCGAGGAACTCTTGGTCAGCACGATAACATCCGACCTCTACACAATCAATTTGTCAAACGTCCAGACTGATAAGCAAATTTGTCTACTATCGAAAGCCTCGATGCAACAAAGTTGGCTATGGCATCGACGACTCTCTCACCTCAACTTTTGGTACATCAACAAACTGGTCAGTGGCAAGTTAGTGAAAGGACTTCCAGAGCTCAAGTATGAAAAAGAACACTTATGTGCAGCGTGTGAAAAGGGAAAGATGAAGAGAGCTCCACTTAAACCAAAGCCTGAACCGAGTACATGCGCTCCGTTAGAGTTGTTGCATATGGATCTCTGTGGTCCGATGTGAACGCAAAGTCTAGGCGGAAAGAAATACATACTAGTTATCGTGGACAATTACTCGCGATACACTTGGGTCAAGTTTCTATGTTCAAAAGATGAGACACCTGATGTTCTCATCACATTCCTGAAGACGACCCAGGTGAATCTGCAGAAACCAGTAAAGCTTCTAAGAACAGACAACGGCACAGAGTTCAAGAACAAAACAGTTCAAGAATATCTCGAATCAATCGGGATTTCACATCAATACTCTGCTGCTCGAACGCCTCAACAGAATGGAGTTGTCGAAAGAAGAAATTGTACGCTAGTCGAGGCTGCTCGTACTATGCTAAGTCAATCTGACTTACCTCTATTCTCGTGGGCTGAAGCTATATCGACTGCTTGCTACACTCAGAATCGTTCCATGATACACCGCAGATTCAAGAAGACTCCTTATGCGTTGATCAACAACCGAACACCGACAATCAAATATTTCCATATATTTGGGTGTAAGTGTTTTGTTCTAAACGATAGAGAGAGTCTGAACAAGTTCAGTGCCAAGGTGGACGAAGGCATCTTCATTGGTTATTCATCTACATCAACTGCATACCGTGTATATCTGAAGAAGTCAAAGACGGTTATTGAAAGCGTCAACGTTACGTTTGATGAAGATATAGCTTCTGAACACGTCTGTTTAGAACCCGTGATAACCGGAGTACCAGCTTCTGGGCAAATCAGTCCAGAACCTGCGTCTCAAGCGAACAAATCAGATGAAGCATCAACGTCTACTAATCATTTATCTGATTTATATTTATTATTTGAACTGTTTTATGATGAATTTCTTGGATCTAATGTTAAGAAATCTGTTGTGGTTGACAGGAATGAAGGCTCAACGACTACTCATCCAACCAGTTCAGATATCTCTATTGAAATTCCAGTTCAAATGCCGACTCCAACAGTTGAAGCTGTGGTCCATAATGAAGAGACAGAAGTTGCTGAACAAGCTGAACCTGCTGAGACTTCTGCACCTACTACTTCAACTGCAACCATAATTCCTCCTGAACTACCTGAAGCAGGTACTAGTGGATTCATAGATGATACTATTGATATATATTCATATAATCCACTACCTCATGAACATAAATGGACCAAAGAGCACCCAATAAACCAGATCATTGGTAATCCATCAAAACCGGTGCAAACTAGGTCAGCGTCAATGAATATGTGTATGCATGAATCCTTTCTGAGCAAGATCGAGCCTACTCGCGTATCAGAGGCTCTTGCCGATTCAGACTGGGTGAATGCAATGCAAGAAGAGCTGAATCAGTTCGACGCACTTAAAGTCTGGAGACTCATACCCAAACCTCAAGGTAAAACAATTATAGGTACGAAATGGGTTTTTAAGATCAAGAAAGACGAAAATGGTACCGTTATCAGAAACAAGGCAAGACTTGTAGCCAATGGATACAGACAAGAGGAAGGAATAGACTACGACGAGACTTATGCTCCTGTGGCGCGTTTAGAGGCAATTCGAATGTTTCTAGCCTACGCTGCCCACAAGAACTTCACGGTCTTTCAAATGGACGTGAAGACAACATTTCTGAATGGAATTCTGAAAGAAGAAGTCTACGTCTCACAGCCGGAAGGTTTTTTCAACCAAGAGAAACCGACTCACGTCTACATTCTCGACAAAGCACTCTACGGACTGAAACAAGCTCCTCGCGCCTGGTATGATGTCCTATCTCAATTTTTAGTCAAGTCTGGTTTTACAAAAGGTACGGTAGATACCACTTTGTTTATTAAAAAGGAAAAAGTTGATATCATTCTTATTCAAATCTAAGTGGATGATATTATTTTTGGCTCTACAAATCCTAAGTACTGTAAGAATTTTTCAAACCTTATGGTGTCAAGATTTCAGATGAATATGATGGGAGAGATTAATTTCTTTCTCGGATTACAAGTCAAACAATTTTCATCGGGGATTTTTATCAATCAATCAAAATACATTCTTGAAATTTATCAGAAGTTCAAAATGGAAAATTCAAAACCGATTGATACCCCAATGGCACCAGGTACTAAGATTGGCACCGATCCTTCGGGAAAGGCTGTTGATGTTAGGACTTATAGAGGAATGATAGGTTCTTTGATGTATCTTACTTCTAGTAGGCCAGATATAATGTTTTCAACATGTTTATGTGCAAGATATCAGGCCAATCCTAAAGAATCCCATGTGTCTGCAGTTAAGCGCATTTTTAGGTATCTGAAGGGGACTGCAGATCTTGGTCTGTGGTATCCTCAAGATACTAGCTTTGAACTAACAGCATATACAGATGCAGACTATGCTGGTTGTATGTTAGAAAGAAAGAGCACGTCAGGTCATATACAGTTCATCGGTGATAAACTCGTAAGTTGGGCATCGAAGAAGCAACTTTGTGTTTCAACTTCAACGACCGAAGCAGAATATGTAGCTGCTGATAGCTGCTGTTCTCAGGTCTTATGGATGAGAACACAACTGTGTGACTACGATTTTCACTTCAACCATATCCCAATATACTGTGACTCGAAGTGCGCAATCGCGATAACAGCTAATCCTGTTCAGCATACAAAGAGCAAACACATCGATGTCAGGTATCACTTCATAAAAGATCATGTTGAAAAAGGAACAATTGAACTTTACTTTGTAAAAACTGATTATCAGCTTGCAGACTTGTTTACCAAACCATTAGACAAAAAGAGATTCGATTTTCTTGTCTCTAAGCTTGGTATGCTAAATCTTAAAACCTAATCGGTAATTACCTATTAAAGTTTCTTATTGTAAATTTTTCTTCATTTCTTCATTTCCGCAAGATATTTGCACGTCAATATTCTATTCATAATCAAAGGCGGAGTATGTGAAGAAATTGCCAGGTGGTCAATATTATTTTGAGGGGGAGCTCATTAATTTCTGCATTTACCTTTTTAATGTCAAATTTTTGTGATGCATGATTTTTGGGGAGTGTTACAAATCAAAGGAGTTAGGATATGACTTCTGATTATTTCGGATCAAAACTCGTACTTTCCTTGTTTTACTGCTTTTTGTCTTTTCAGTTAAAGTGAATAAAGTTACTTTGACTTAACTTAAGACTTTTGCAGAATTTTTGAGAGATGCTTACAAGATCATATCTTTATGACTTTAAGCTTAACTTCATGAGATGTAAGATCGCACGTAAAGGTACAATCCTTTATCTTAATCTCATATATGATTGAAAGCAGCACAACTTTCAATCATAGAAAATATGTTCTTAAAAGTTCAAACCACTTCCCGACTCTTATTCTGATTTCATGATTTGGAAGTGTGACTTTAAATGTTTTCAAGATTTATTTGAGCTTTAACTGAAATAGTTAAACCATATTGAGCATCATATGTATCATAGAAAAACGAGGAGTTCATTGTGCTAGGACTTAACACAACTTCTATGGAATCACGTTAACCAGTGATTTCTACCCACGAAGTTAATCCATAGTGATTGAGTGTGATAAGTCAAAAGAAATGAGTGTGTTCAACAGAAAAAGAAAGTTTGGTTAGAGTGAGCTCAATGTTTAAAAGAAAGAACGTGAGAGACCAGAGTTAAAAGAATATCACAACTCTGCACCAACTTTTTCTGAGATGGGCATCCACAATTCTAATGTTTCACAATTCTTTGGTGATCATTATTGAAACAGGCAACTAGCCCATGCCAACTCTTGATCAAACCTCACAAACTACTCATTTTCTTCTCAAAAGGAAAATGTTTCACATTTTCAAAGGGGATGCAGCACATTTGCTATCTGATTTTCATTTGGAAAATTTGGATAGTGAAAGGAAGGAAGTCTGCCCCACCTTCGCACTTCAATCATGGACATTGAGTCTGCGTTTAACTTACTGTTGTCTCAGTGGTTTACACAATATTGAGTCTTATAAGCAATCATCAGTGCTTAATTCTTTCTATCACAAGCACGAACACACAAGGAATTTGTTTCTTTGTCATAACGTTCATAGAATTTACCCTTTGTGGTGTTTCGATGATTGAATGGAAGCCCTGGGGGAGTCAACATCAAAAAGCTCCTTTCCAATGTGTATTCGTTACACACAGTGACTTAGTGTTACTGACAGACATATTAACAGATTCATTTTGTTGATTCAGGTGTTACACGATTATTTTGTCTGGGTTTGCAAAGATCTAGATGAATATCTTATGAATTGACGAATCAGAGGCTCCGAAAGATAGACATTTCTTGACATAAAGTTTTGATGAACTTCTTACTCTTTTCATCAAAAAGGGGGAGAAGGGTCGAACCAAGAAATGTGGAACAACACAAGATTAGAGCAAGTATTCTGAAAACATGCTGAATTGTAAGAAATTTTCTTGGAGATAATCTGATCTACATCTAGAGATAATTTCTTCCCAACATCTGAAAGAGAGTTTATCTACATCAAAGGGGAAGATTATTACATACTGAAGACTAAGAGGGAGATTGCATCTTATGAGCTGAAAAACAAGACTGAATTGGATAAATCTTTTTTGAATGTTCTTGATCCAAAGGGGTAGATTGTTATAGCACAGTCTCATTGGATTCAAGATCATCCAATCTGAAGATCGCAATCTAAAGCTAAAGCTGGAAAGTCGACTCTTAATATTAGTCTAATGTCGTTTGTAATAAATGTCAAAGTTAGTTTAAGTAATTAGTTTAGTTAGTTGTTAGTTTGTTATTATGTTTTAATTAGTTAGTTAGATAATATCTAAATATCTAGATATTATTTAGTTTTAATTTAATATTGTATTTCTTGCAATTTGTGTTTGCAAGTTGGTTGAGTAGTGTGTTAGAGAAGCTAAGTTAGATCAGATCACACACAACACTCACACAAAAGGTGGAAAACACAAAGAGCTTTCAAAGAGAGAAATCGATCAATCATGTAATCGTTTGTTATTAATCAAACAGGTTGGTAATCGTTTATGTGTTATTGTTGATAAGAACTTGATAGTATTGTGGACCGACAGATGGTATTTGGTCAAAGTTAGAGGACTTGTATTTGAAGAAAAATCTCACCAATCGAATGATTCTAATGAAATCGTATGTCAACTTTCATATGGTATATGGGACAACGATTCAAGAACACATAACAACTTTTGATGACTTGTTGATGAAGATGAGGTTGGTGGAATTGAAGTTTGTTAGAGAACAGTCTCATTGGATTCAAGATCATCCAATCTGAAGAGCGCAATATTAAGCTAATGCAGGAAAGTCGACTCTCGATATTAAGTCTAATGTAGCTTGTAATAAAATGTCAAAGTTAGTTTTATTGTATTTTATTGTTTCTAAGTAACTAGTTACTTAGTTGTTAGTTTGTTATTTTGTTTTGTTTAGTTAGTTATATAATATCTAACTATCTAGATATTATTAGTTTAGTTTAGTTTAATATTGTATTTCTTGCAAGTTGTGTTTGCAAGTTGGTTGTTTAGAGTGTAAGAGAAGCAAAGATCAGATCAGTTTAGATCACACACAACACACACACAAAAGGTGTAAAACACAGAGAGCTTCTCAAAAATCAAAGATCAGCCTTGTAATCATTGTTTTATCAATCAAATAGGTTGGTAATCGTTTATTTGATTTATCTGGTAAAGATCCTTGTTCAAACAGGGACACACAATTGGTATCAGAGCTTGTCCAGATCAAAAGCAAAATTTTCAAACTCGCACTGTGTTCTTCACTTTCAAAATCATTTTCGTGATTTAAGGTGTTTTTGGGTTAGAAATCGATAGTGTTGTGATCGTATAGGGTGCTAGATCGATTTGTTGTTGTCTGATTTCAGTATAACTCTTCAATCGAGTCTCATTTTGAGATTTTTGTGTCCATCTGTTCACGTCAAAAATAAGCACTGTTCCATCGATCGTATTCTCAAAAAGTGATTTTTATCGAGATCGAGTGGTTGATATCTGTTCTAGAAGTGTTAGTAGTCATTTTAGTGCATATTGGGACTGCTAATCGTGGTCAAACAAGTCGATTTATCAAAATCAGATCGATTTTTCGAAGTACAGGGACGAACTCGCGCAAACACAGGGACGAACTCGCGCAAACTACAATTTGCGCCAGCCACTTCTCGCGAGAACCATACTTTGCGCAACAAGCTCGTCGCGCAAATCTCAATTTGCGCTACCAACGTCTCGCGCAAACCTTCCTTTGCGCTTCCAACGACTCACGCAAACTTTAGTTCGCGCGACCCTCACTTCACGCAAACCTTAGTTCGCGCAAACCTCACCTTGTGCAACATTTGACTCACGCAAATCTCGAATCTCAAGTCTTGCGCCATCACTTACTCACGCAAACCTCAGTTTTCGCCAAAGACCTCTCACGCAAACCTCAGTTTACTCCATCAACTTCTCGCGCAAACCGTGTTTTGCGCCAGACACTGCTCGTGCAAACCTCCTTTTTCGCCAACTTCTGTTCGCGCAAGTTTCCTTTTGCGCCACCCTCAGTTCGCGCAAACCTGAATTTTGCGCCAATTTCACACTTAGTCAAATTTTTGCAAACTGTAATATGGCCTCTGCATATTTCTTATGTGATCAAATTTTATCTGGGTTAACGATCATATTCAAATTTTCTAAATCAAACAGGATGACTTCAAGAGAAGCCCTAGCAATCGGAACTGACTCAAACCACCAGTACTCTTCAGGGGAGAGTATGAATAGTGGAAGGATCGGTTCATGGACTTTATTGAAAGACATGAGTTGGGTGAATTCATCAGGAAATCGATAGAAGAAGGGGTTATGAAACCAGTTTATGAAACTCGTATGGAAGGAACTGTGGAAACAGAGTTTGAACTTAAGTTTCATGAACTAGAAGGTGATAATCTCAGAAGAGCTAAAGATGATAGATTAGCAAAGTCTTATATTCTTCAAGGCATAACAAACGAAATTTATGTGAAGATAGACAGCTATAAGGCCTCAGGCAAACAGATGTGGGATCGGCTAGAAAAGATGATGCTAGGTTCAAAGGTTAGGAATCAGCTGAAGATATCCAACTGCCTAAACAATTATGAAGAATTCAAAGGCAGAGTTGGAGAGTCACTAGCATAAACATACGACAGGTTTGTAACCTTGCTGAATGAACTAAGCAATAACAAGGTCAACAAATCGCAAATAGAGTTGAATGTCAAGTTTCTCAGCATCCTCCAGCCTGAATGGAAGAGATTTGCCAGGCAGATGAAGCAAATCAAAGACTTAAACGAGATTCCACTTCATGAGGTGTATGAAACCCTCAAACAAAATAAAGAAGAGGTGGATGAAATACTCGATGAAAAGAGGCAGACTGGGAAGACAATTGATGAGGATGTTGCTCTTGTTGTTCAAAAGAAGAAAAAGAAGATGGTTGTGTCTGAACCAGAAGAGGTTGAAGCTGAAGCGAACTCTGACTCGGATGACTGTGAACAACTAAAGCAGGCAATGCTCATGTTGACTAAGGCTTTTCAGAAGAAATTCTACAAAAATCCAAGCTCAAACAGTCAGAGGTATTCTTCTGGTCCTAACAACTATGTTCACAAGGAAAGGGTTGAAAGAAATAGGTTTAAAGGGAAGAGAATAGAGGAAAGAAAGCCTGAAGAAAGAAAGTTTAAAGCTGAAGGATCCAGTCAGTCAGAATCACCAACGTACTACAACTGTGGCAAAATAGGTCACTTTGCCAAAGACTGCCGAAGACCCAAAGTCAGAAACTCCGACTACTACAAGAACAAAATGCTTCTTGCAAAGCAACAGAAGGCGGGTAAGGCATTGATGGCTAAAGATGAGTACTGTCTTGATCACTCAGACCAGGAAGATGAGGATGAAGAGAAGAATGAGAAAGCTAACATATGCTTGATGGGAAAGAAGGAATCAGAAGCTGAAGCTGAAGCTGACTCAAAGGATGAGGAAAAAGAGGTATGTGATTTAACTCATTCAGATTTCCTAAGTCAAATGCATGCCATGTTGACTAAACTCGAAGAGTTAGAGTCAAAGCTTAAGCGAGAAAAAGGTGTCATTAATGAACAAAACCAATCAATACAGAAACTTAGCAATGATGTTGCTGAAAAGAAAGTATTGGTTGAGACCTTACACAAAAACATTGACACCAGATCCAAAGAAGAGACTATAATTCTTCAATAAGTTACTGAAACAAAGTCTAAATTGAAAAATAGTGCGTTTGATTTCATCGAGCTTACGAAATTGCATTCTTCAAATTCCAAAGAAAACATTTCTTTACTTGCTAAATTAAAAAGTTTGGAAAAGAAGTTATACAAATTAGGTCAAACTGAACAAACCATTCATCTAGACAAACCCAAAGAAGAAATAGAGAAATGGGGACTCGGGTATGAGAATCCTCACTACCTTAAAAAGGGTAAATCTGAAGTGCCTGCACTTTATGATTTAACATTTTTGAAACTAGCTCGAAGAATCCCTGAGCTTAAAGTTTTCTGGACTGGATTGTCAAAAGAGGATGAAGCCGAGGAAACGGAAAAACGGAAGAACACAACTAAAGTTCAACTTCCATTTCGTTATGCGAAGTTGAATAATAGTTATAATGATAATCCTATATATCAAATGAAAACTCTTTCAAATGACTTCTTTCAGAGTTATTCTGTAAAAGAAATGGAGGTGAAGCCTATTAAAGGTAAAATTTACGTCCTTCCTCTCATTTTAGAAAGTAAAATTTCTGAACTTGTGAATTCTTTAACAGATGAAAGACTTTTGATTAACATTGAAAAAAATGTTTTTTCAACTGTGTTTAAAAATACTGTTCTTTCTAAGGCTTCAAAATCTAATAATAGTTTTGGTCTAACTGATGGAGGGTTTGATTTTCAAAACTCTGACGGTGGTTTAGATGGTTGTCTTGATCAATTTGATTTTAATGCGAAACTTCCTAATCATTCATCTTTTATTGTGAAATCATTGGGAAGAACCAGTAAGTTTGTAATAAGTGCAAAATCAACAAAAGTTGATAAATAAGTTTCTGTGAACACTAAGAATGCTAAAGGTAAGAAGAAATCTCAGCATTCACATAAACCGATCACTACTGGAAAGCCAAAGAAGAAGCATTCGTTTGTTGCTCAAAAGTCTAACTCACGAGTTTCAAATGTTTCAGAAATGAGCAAGAAGAAGCTCGGAGTTAAATCTTAGTGGCAAACAAAACAGGAGTTTCACGAGAATGCTAAATCTTTTTCGAATGTTGCTTGTATAAAACCAAAACTTGTCGATTCTCACAAATTATATTCGGTACAACAATTATTCCAGTTATCTCAATCTACTAGAAAATTTTCAAATTATGGTAGATATGATCATAATTCTCGTAAAGATCCTGCTGTTTGGTTTGGCACATATCATGTTCCCTCTTATCATTCTAACTCTTCATTTGATTCTCAAAAAGAAAGAGGACCCAAATTTCAATGGATGCCAAAATCGCTTGCTAACACAGTTGGATCCAACTGGAAATGGATACCAAAGAAAAAGGATGATTATGTGTTGCAGGTACCTACTGTCAAGAGGGAGTAGGAGAAAGAATATCGACTTCTGATTATGTACAGATTAGAACTCGTTCTTCAATGTCAACAATGGTTCTTGAGTAAATCAGCTCAAGACCCGGACATCAATGTCAACATATGGCTCTTGAATACAACAGTTCAAGACCCGCACTTCAATGATCAAAAGACCTTACTCCTGTGCTGATATGAGAAATTGTACTCAGATACTCAAATGAGGAAATCAACCTTCAAGGGGGAGTACATATCTGTCTGAAATTTTAATGCATATCTTTTTAACTGACATATTTTTGGATGCATAATTTCAGGGGGAGTAAATAAAAAGGTGATGACTTCTGATTATTTCTGATCAGAACTCGTACTTTAAATTGTTTTACTGCTTTTTGTCTTTTCAATTTTAGTGAATAAAGTTACTTTGACTTGGTTGAAAGAAGGATAACTTTCTTGACACGTAAAGGTACAATCCTTTATTTTAATCTTATAAATGGTTGAAAGAAGGATAACTTTCAATCATTTGAAAACATTGTTATTAAATGTTCAAACCACTTCCCGATTCTCAACAAGAATTCATGAATTGGAAGTGTGACTTTAAATGTTTTCAAGATCAGCATTGTGCTTTAACTGAAATAGTTAAACCAATCTGAGCATCATATGCATCATAGAAAAACAGGATTTCTTTGTGCTAGGAACTAACACAACTTCTATTGAATCACCTTAACCAGTGATTTCTACCCAATAAGTTAATCCATAGTGATTGAGTGTGAAAAGTCAAAAGAAATGAGTGTGTTAAACAAAGAAAGAAACTTTGGTTAGAGTGAGCTAAATGTTTAAAAGAAATAGTGTGTGAGAACAGAGTTAAAAGAATATCACAACTCTGCAACAACTTTTTCTGAGTCGGGCAGCTACATTACTAGTGTTTCACAACTCTTTGGTGAACATTATTGAAACAGGAAACTAGCCCATGCCAACTCTTGATCAAACCTCACCATCTACTCATTTTTCTACTCAAATAGAAAGTGTTTCACATTTTCTAAGGGGAAGCAGCACATTTGCTATCTGATTTTCATTTGGAAAATCTGGATATTGAAAAGAAGGAAGTCTGCCCCACCTTCGCACTTCAAACATGCACATTGAGTCTGTGTTTAACTTACTGTTGTCTCAGTGGTTTACACAATATTGAGCCTTATAAGCGATCATCAATTGCTTAATTCTTTCTATCACAAGCACGAACACACAAGGAATTTGTTTCTTTGTCATAACGTTTATAGAAATAACCTTTGTGGTGTTTTTGATGATTAAATGGAAGCCCTGGGGGAGTGAACATCACAAAGCTCCTTTACAATGTGTATTCATTACCCACAGTGACTTAGTGTTACTGATAGGCATTTTTAACTGATTCATTTGTTGATACATGTGTTACACGACTAATTTGTCTAGATTTGCAAAGATCTAGATGAATATCTTCAGAATTGACGAATCAGAGGCTCCGAAAGATAGACATTTCTTGACATAAAGTTTTGATGAACTTCTTACTCTTTTCATCAAAAAGGGGAAGAAGGGTCGCACCAAGAAATGTGGAACGACACAAGATTAGAGCAAGTATTCTGAAGACATGATGAATTGCAAGAAATTTACTTTAAAGATACTTTGCTACAACAATCTGAGCTACAACTAGAGATAATTTCTTCCCATCATCTGAAAGAGAGTTTATCTACATCAAAAGGGGAAGATTATTACATTCTGAAGACTGAGAAAGAGATTGCATCTTCTGAGCTGAAAGAGAAGACTGAATTGCTAAAATCTTTTTAGTAATGATCTTGATCCAAAGGGGGAGATTGTTAGAGCACAGTCTCATTGGATTCAAGATCATCCAATCTGAAGATCGCAATCTGAAGCTAATGCAGGAAAGTCGACTCTCGATATTAAGTCTAATGTCGTTTGTAATAAAATGTCAAAGTTAGTTTTATTGTATTTTATTGTTTCTAAGTGACTAGTTAGTTAGTTGTTAGTTTGTTATTTTGTTTTGTTTAGTTAGTTATATACTATCTAACTATCTAGATATTATTAGTTTAGTTTAGTTTAATATTGTATTTCTTGCAAGTTGTGTTTGCAAGTTGGTTGGTTAGAGTGTAAGAGAAGCAAAGATCATATCAGTTTAGATCACACACAACACACACACTAAAGGTGTAAAACATAGAGAGCTTCTCAAAGATCAAAGATCAACCTTGTAATCGTTGTTTTATCAATCAAACAGGTTGGCAATCATTTATTTGATTTATCTGGTAAAGATCCTTGTTCAAACAGGGACACACAATGCTTGTTGAAGACTCAGAAGGTTTAGCCATGATTTTGTTATCTTTATTACCGGATCAATACACAAGTTTTAGGAATAGTCTCATCAATGGTCGAGAGACCATATCCATTAATGATGTGAAATCTGGGATTCTTAGTGAGCAACTCCGGAAGAAATTGAAGGATATGGGGCAAGATACCACCAATGATAGCGGTAGTAGTAAGGGCTTTTTGTGGGAGGACAAAGTGAGGATCACCAAAGGAAGAAGAAGAAGAAGAAGAAGAAGAAGAAGAAGAAGGGTCGTGAGGGATTTACGTCTAGATGGTCGTATGAATGAGGAAGTTCTTAAACAAAAGATAAGTGCAACTATTGTTTACAACCAGAGCATTGGATGAAAGATTGCCCAAAGTTGAAAAAGAAACACGAGAGCGTAGCGGGTTCATCTATAGAGATGAATGATGAGTTACTTTCTAGCGCATCGGGAACCAATGATTTTGACCAACATTGGGTGTTG
Source organism: Arctium minus (assembly GCA_954870635.1). Classification (NCBI taxonomy): domain Eukaryota; kingdom Viridiplantae; phylum Streptophyta; class Magnoliopsida; order Asterales; family Asteraceae; genus Arctium; species Arctium minus. The sequence continues at coordinate 110,404,895 of OX941080.1, read as the reverse complement.
GATTCTTGGGCATCATTCCACATGACTCTCAATAGAGGTTGTTTCTCTCCTTTCGAGGCCAAGCAAGGGAGCAACATTTTTATGGGGAACAATGCGGCATGCAAAGTTCTGGGTATCTGATCGGTGCAGATTTGTTTGTTTGACGATGTCGTGCGCACTGTTTCTGATGTGCGGTACATGCCATCCACGTCGTGGTCACTTTTATCGACCGGACAATTTACGAAGCTCGGTTGTAAGGCAACATCTGTTGACGGACGTGTTAAGATCTCCAAAGGCACTTTGATCATCATCAAGGAGTCATGGTGATGAATAGCTTATATACATAACCATCTTCATCTTCTATCTGTCAAAACACCGCATCTTCTTCACACGCTCATGAAAAGGAAGAAAAATACAAATCAATGAAAAGTAAAATTAAACCTAAACCTAAACTAAAAGATTAAGGAAGAAAAGAAGAGTTAATCAAATGAAGAACATTAAAAACTAAGAAAAAAAGAAGAAAAAATGAGAAACGGTCGCCGCCGTTTGGAGGTGAAAAAAAAAGGGAGGTGTAGCATACGGGTCGATCACGGGGAGGCGATGGACTAACACGGAATCGTTCTAGACTATGTCCTGGCTACGGGAATTATCAATATTTTGATTTTTTTAATAAAATTAATAAAATAAACAAGCAAAAGAAGAAAACAAAACTATCACGCATTGGGTAATGTCAACTTCAGATTTTGGTAATGGTAGGAATTTGTTATGCAAAATTACTTCAACCCTCTTTCAAGGTGGAAAAGCTTTTCTAACCCAAGACTCATATTTACTTTCGCAATATGTGTACGTTGGGAAGAAACATTATGAGTTTAAACGAATATTTTTCCCAATCAACGTCCCTAACTATTTAGCATGTTAGGACCATTGTCATCAAACAATTTAATCTAAGTAAAAGAACGAACCTTCGTTCATATCTAAAACTAATCGAATTAACTAAACGCTTTGTTAAAATCAAATGGCTCAACACCAACTTTCGTTAGATTGAAATCGATTAAAACCCAATGCCGGTTTAAAAAATAATAATTGGACAATACCACAACTTCGATCCAAAGAGACGATTACCAAAATGAACGAAAGTTAAACTACGAAACAAAACGTAAATATAAATCTAAAGAAAGAAATAAAATTAATCTATGAAAACTATAAAGATCGATCCAAGGAGTGTCACTCTCCAAGAATCGTTTTTAACCTAAGAAAGCGGTAAATTAAATTAAGAGCGGTGCAATAAATTAAAAAGGGAGAAACAATATAAGGAGAAGAACATTAACACTAGATAAATAATAAAAACAAATACATCGAAACATAAATATAAAAATATGGACAAACGAAACGTTACAACGGATGTTTGAATGTTCAATGAGAATCTATCACATTCCATCTTCATCTTCGATCCGTCTAAAATTGCATCTTCTTCCTCCTCCCAAATGGCAGGTGTCGTTTTTCCTCTTTTTCTTTGTTTTTTTATTTTCTTTTTAGTTTTAGTGTTTTTGGTTTAGAGATCAATCGTTGGGTTTAGTTTCATTTTTTTTTCTTGTAAGTTCATTAGTTTAGATTTTAGAGTTAAGGTTTAGTTTAGTTTTTTCATTTATTTGTAATCCTTCGTTTAAACACCATAAGTTTTGTTCCAGATTCAAGCACACAAGAATATTATCAGAGTAATAAAACAAGAATGAATCATAGAAAGATGAATGATTAAGAGAATAGAAATGTCATATGTTTCATTGAGAGAAAAGATGACGGCTATACAAAATGATTAGACAATGATTGAATTATGTAGCTTAACCTAAAAAGGTAAAACAAAGGACTATATATATAGAGTCAATAACCTTGACACCTACACATGTCAAACTAACGAAAATACTAACAAAACATAACAAAGGACTAACTATTACAACTTGATTAACTAGATCTAACAATCTCCCCCTTTTAATCAAAGTTGTAATCTTCAGCGATTCCACCGGTTGAAACTGGTTCTCCTCATTCCTAGAAAGCTTTCAAGTCTCCTTAAGCATTCTATGAATTCAATTCTTTCCTTCATAGCTTCATTCATTTTCTCCATTACAAACACATCAGCTTTGGGTATGAACTCAACCTTTTCAAGTCTCGTCATCTTTGAATGTTTGTGTCTATCTTCAAGCTCTTTCAAAACCATCTTTAACGTTCCATCGGAAAACTTGGCAACCTCACTGGCTCGCATGTATTGTTTCTTATGAGTCTTTGTATTCACATACATAACCCCGAGCTCAGGAGTTAGAACAGGTTTGAAGAGTGGTATATCCTCTATCAAGTAGTTATTAAAGTTAGGAGCAATTAGGTTTATGTTGTTCTGATTAGTCTCTGCCCCAACTGGAAATCAAGAACATAAGAGTTGTTGATCTGACGCTTCATGTACCTCTTTACAACATCCAGTGCAAAGACCACAACTCTAAATCAGATCGTTCTGTTCCTGAAGTCATGGTAGATAAACTCTAGATCTGCCACATTCAGATTTTCAAAGTCTGCTTCACTAAAGGTTACTACCCTTAGATCTCTCCTTTGAATATCAAATTCTGGATACCAGACATCAAAGTACTTGTTCATTCTAACTTCTTTGATCTGAAGGATTCCTGGTCTTTGAACATAACCCTTTGTTCTTGAAACATTTTCAATGGACTTCAGATAGTTTCTTTGATAGTCCAGTGGGTGGTCAATGATACCATACAACTTGCACACGTCAATCTTTACTTGTTCTTTTACAAAAATTCTGATGGATTCTTCGAGAAACGGAACCCTGAGAGATTTTCTGATCAGCTTTATGAGTTCTAGAGACATACCTTGTTCATCATACCCGATGAATGAAGTAGATCCAACTCTGACAGGAGCAGAAGGACCTTCTTGAGTGTCCTGATGTTTCTTTGCTAGAGTTTCTGCTTCCATCGGAGTTACAAATACTTGCTTTGGACGTTCTGCTCCACTTAGAAATCTTCGGCTGTTGGGATTTTTGATGTAAGGTAGAGCTTCAGACTCTGCTCTTTCTTTTTCAGCTCTCTCTTTCTCTTCTCTCTCCTTAGCTTCCCTCTTTCTTCTTCTCTCTTCTTTCTCTCTCTTCCTTCTTTCTCTTCTCATAGATCTCCTTAACTTTTCCATATCAATCGCTATCGGAGCTGTGGGATCTGAGACATTTCTTTTCAACACTCTTTCAATTGATTCTTCCAAAGGTGTGAAACCTCGAGTTTTCGACATGTTAAACTTTATCATTTAGACTTCCAGTCTTGTGAATCGTTAATCCGGGTGTTCGGGTGTTTAATGTTGTCGTTAGCACCCTGTTTGGTATCGTACTTGGGTATTTGAGTTTTTTTGGAAATGTAGCATCACAGGGGCTTACGCGAGTTGCATGCGACTTGCAAGCCGTGACACAACCCACGTAACCCACTGTTGGAAATTAATCTCAGGTAAAAGGGCGGCTTATGTCACGACTTGAGGCCGCGACATAACCCGCGGGAGTCCCCTGATCACCCAAATACGGGTTTCTTTCCATTTTTCTCATTTATCTCAAATGTGGAACTAAGGAGGACGATTTTAGAGCCCTAGGTAAGTATTCCCTCATCTCTCTTCATTTATTGACTTATCACAAGCATTTATGGAGGTTTATTGCTTGGTTAGGGTAATCTTTTGGGGAAACTAGCTTGTGTCATCATCTCAAGTATTCATCTCTCCATCTCCTCTCCTAGGGTTTTGATTTTTGTAAGAAATCATCAAGGTGAGTGTATTTCTTGATCCTCCTACTTTTATACATGTCCAATAATGTGTTAGTATCTATGTATACTGTTTTTATCTACTTATCTCATTATGAGGAACTAATCTAAAATTTCACTTGTGGGTGAAATTGCAAATGGAGAGTACTAGAGGTGTTATTCGGCCAAGACATGTGTCATGAGCTTTGTAAGACCAATAAGTTGTAGGTTTGGTCATGTTGGGATTTGATATGGGTTCATAAGCCTCGGCTTGAGTTACCGTTATTGATAGACTAAAGACCCGGTTTGGGTTGAAGTTATAAATAAACAAAAGACCCGGTTTGGGTTGAAGTCATAAATGGACTAAAGACCCGGTTTGGGTTGAAGTCGTAAATGGACTAAAGACCCGGTTTGGGTTGAGGTCATAAATGGACTAAAGACTCGGTTAGAGTTGATGTCGTGTATAGGCTAAAGACCCGGTTTGGGTTGAGTGCCCAAATAGCTAAAGGTCCCGTTTGGGTCGATGCTAATCAGGTTGAATGACTTGGGAGAAGTTATAAATGCGTTGATGATATTATATTGTGTTTTCCTGTTTAATGTCAGGTGAAGCAAATTGGTAGACCGCGGTGTAAATACAATGTTATTGTGTTGAGATTTCATTTTATCATTTAAATTGTGATTATACGTTCTCACTGGGCCTTAGCCTAACACTTGTTTCTTTGGTTGTCACGTATGACAGGTAGTCCTAGCGGCGGGAACCTTCGGGAATGAGTGGTCGATCGTATGATCGAGAACGGTCCTTTTGGGATATCTAAAGACCGGTTTACATGAGGAATAGTTACCATTTTTGGAAGAATAGCGACACCCGACTTTAATCTAGTAGAGAAATTCTAGATTATCTAGGTTGTCGTATATTTATTCTTCATTTAATGAGTTTGTACACATTATACTACATTCCTCGTTTGGGACGATACTTTGGGATACCTTGACAAGTTTTGTACAAGCAGGATTTTATCAATTTACAACTGCTTTATTGCCGAAATTTTAAGTTTTAAATTACCCCGAAATTTTAGGGTGTTACAAAAGGCAAGGAAACGTTTTGAGCACCTGGAGTTGAAGCTTCACCAGGAGAAGGAAAAACACAATTTCTATCCGGAGAAACCAATGGAATAGCAGTAGGTATATATGGCTCATCTACTTGAGATGCCACACTCACATGTTCTTGTTCAGCAGATTGTGCTGGTTCATCTTCTTCAGCTTTTTCCTCCTGATCATCTCTACCAAAATCATCACCGAAGATATCTTCAAATACGCTTTCTCCAAGTACACTTTTTGGAACCTCTGTGTCTGTATCATTTCTAACATATTCTTCAACATTTACTGTATTCTCCGACTGATCAGCATCTTGAAGTTCGAAGTCTATTACTCTTTCTCCCTCCTCTTTCATTTTCCAGAATAATTCATACTTGGCTATGGCTTATTCATCTGTGTCCAGATCATCAACATCTATAACATTGTACGCGGATATGCCCATTGCCTCCATTACTTCTTCACATGTAGCAGTCTTAGGCTTTTCAACCCTTGACTCATCATCCACAACATATAGAACTAAACTCCTTGAAGTTCTATGCTCCAACGCCTCTTCAACATTTTCTCCTTGACTTGTACCAGTACCTTGACTGCTTGAGCTTCTCTTTCCGGGTACTATACTGATTGGCACTGCACTTTCTACTATAACCAACTTTCTTCTGGCTGAATGATCTCCTTGTGTCTCCCCCTCATGATCATGATCGTGATCATGGTCATGCCTAGTGACTTGAGCAGCAGCCTGAGTTTGGCATGAGAGTTGAAATGCTTGGTTCAGTAGAGTGAATGCTTTGAGAACATCTGCATCTGAAGGTTGTTGTGGCTGTTGTTGTTGTCGTTACTGATGGGAATGCAATAGTGTGAATAAGTCGGCATCTTGTTGAGTTTCTGGAGCCTGAGACAGACGTTTTGTGAGTAGCAAAGACTTAAGCTCATCAATTGAAAGATCTGAGGTATGTGGAGTGACTGATGGAGTGGGTAGAACAAGTGCTCTTTGCTCTGGCTCTGGCTCAGGTTCAGCAACTTGCTTCCCCTTTAGTAATCTTTTGATGTCGCCCAGTTCTTTCTCTTTTCTATCATACTTCTCCGACCATCTGTGTTCAACAGCCTTTAGGGCGCCGTCGAGGTATTCCCTTGTCACGAAGTCAGATGAACTAACACCGGGATCACTTAGATTACTCGTTTGCATAACTGCAGATGAATCTACAGTGTGACCTATGCTCACAACTGGCATTGTGTTAGCTACGACAGGATTTCCATCCGGTCCTCGTAGTCCGGATTGCGGATCTACTCTGAATCTTCCGCTCGGGTCACGAAGACGATGAGGTCAAGACCTGCGAATAGTGTCCTATCAACAAAAATAGGCTCTATACTTTGTGCACTGAAAGAAAGTGAGATCCGGGGCACTTGATCTCGTATTTCAATATCAGATGTCTCCGAGTGAGACATTGATAGACGTTATGCTTGATCCCCGTGTGCAAATGAAACTATTTCCTGTTGAGAGGAAGTAGAGTGGGTGGCTCGAGTGTGCATTTGCATGAGTGGTCTGCTCATGTCTACATTTTTGGGCAACACATGCACTGAAGTGTAAGATTTGGTTGACCGTCTAGCGTACTGGGTTGTGGGTCTCTCTCTCTTTATGTTCTTTTCTTTCCCTCTCACTCACAGACTCACTAATATCTTCACTATGTCTCCCTCATTTCTCCTTATTTCACAAATATCACTTGTCGTGACTACAACATGTGAATCAACTTCCATAGCAATGTCTGCTCCACCATGATGTTGATCATCATCATCATCATAATCATCATCATCAGATGTATCACTTCCATCATCTTCTTCTCTCGTTGCAGAGTTTGTCCTTTCAGAATCGGAGCTTTCACTGCCTAAGTCAACATTTTCTGTCATTTAGTCAGGTGAGCTAGCAACAGAGTGTATCTCTTCTGCAACATGTTGTTCTTCTTGTTGCATCTCTATGGTGTGATGTTCAAGTTGATCCGAGGCATTTTCAGAGCCTTGACCTTCACTAACTTCAAGTGTCACATGAGGTAGGGTAAGAACCCATGACCTTGAAGTCTCTAGTCTTGGTCTCCGACCCCCGCCAGTTCCCCTCTCGGTGTTTTTCCTCTTCTCTCCCAGTACCCTAACTCCCTGAATTTCGGGTACCCTCACAGACACCTCTCTCCTAGGGATTGAACCTTGGGCAGGTACAGCCGGTTCTGGCTGTGCCATAGATTCTCTATACTCATGAAGACACTCAACCTCTGGATCAACATAGTTCAGTAGAACTTCTGGGATTGGCATTGAATAGGCAAACTTCTTCTTTTGACGAACAAGAAATTTCATCTCGTTGATGACAGCTACTTCGTGTGAGCTTCTTCTAGGGATATGCTTGTTTCCTCTTAACACACTGCGAACTAGAATTGACATGAATCTTTGGTAAGGCAGATAGTTGATAACCTTGACGGTGTTACTCTTTGCAGAAATATTCTCAACCAACTCTGTCCAGAAGACTATGGCGTAGTCAATGTGCAAGTCATGCACTACTGAGTAAAACAAATTCAGAATGTTGCTGCTCGCATTGTCTGTGCCGAAAGTCTTTGCCGTCAAGCATCGGTTGATCACAGAAAATAGTGCATAGTAAAATGGTGGAAGATTGTTCTTCTTGAATTGACTAACCCTGTTGAGTTCATCAGTGTACCCCATTTGTCTTATTTCTGCCAGGGTGGTCTCTTCAGTAGGCAAATCATCAAAATCAGTTCTGCCTTCCCTGGAGTCAGCTTCCGGTAGTTGCAGTGATCGTCTGAATAGTTTGAGTGAGATATCAGTTGCATACAAATCAACGTTGAACCGGAGAACGGGGCACTTGATTTGGCCAACAGTAATGTGTGTGAGGTGAATGGTCTTCCATGCCTGCTGCACATAGAGTTCTGGTACATCCGCACTCTCTGATAGAGCTCTGTTCAGTAGGTGGTTCTGAAGGATGTGATTCACCAGTGGATCTATGTTGAGCGTGAAGTCGAACTTGTGGATGTTAGCAGTCTGTGGAACCATCTTAGATTGTTTTTTTTTTTGGAAGAGTATCCCAGACCACTTTGGGCCCAGACTAAACTCCAGAAAACAGGCCTTTGGCCCGCGGGCATTCACCATCTCAGATTGTTGAATCAGCAACATGTTAGTGTTAACATTTGATGGAACATGAGAAGCAATTCTGCTGGAAGGAATTGAGTGCTCAGATTGAGCCTCTTGGAACAAGTTCTCATCCATCTGTACGTTCTGTGAATTGCTATCAGCCATTTGATCTGAAGCATGAGACAGAAGAGGTTGGACGAAGTCCAAAGACTTAGAGTTAGTACATGAGAGTTAAACAGTTTGAAAAAACACTTTTTGAAAATTCCTAAGTATAGGATTTGCAGGCTATAGGATTGTGAATTTCTACACTTAGGGGTTCAAGATTCGCAGATATGCAATATGCGAATCCTTCACTTAGAGGATATACAGCACAACTTAGAATTCGCAGGTCACCATTCTGCGAATTCTTCCCTTAGAGAAAAAAAAAAAATAAACTAGAACATCCCAAAACTCACGAAACCTAAACCACGAACACTGACTTTGAACCCAGTTTTGATAGATCACTAAAATAGATTTTAGGTTTAGAAATTTGGTACCATTGTGATCGATTTAGCATTTGAAACAAGATTTAAACCTTTAATTTTGTTTTTAAACACATATCGAATGCCAAAATTTGAATCACCATCAAGAACAGTTGATGGTTTTTGAAGAACATCAAATGACTAAATCAATAATGATGAGTTCAAAAGTTAGGGTTTCAATCAATCAAGCAATCTGTGGATTCTAGTATAGTGTTACGAAGGTTATGAGTCCATTGTAGCATCAAGATTTAAACATTAAGTTCAAGATTTTTAAGAAATATTCAACAGGTTCGGTCGAAGTCCAAAGGTTTTCAAAACTACATTCGTTCAACAACAATCCTATACTAATCCAGTCGAGGAACCCTGCAGAAGACAAAGGCAACAATAATCATGAAACAAATATAAGTAAAGCAAACAATCAACCTTTTGAGATTGAGAAGACGAATCAAAAGGGTTTTTGAGAGAGAGTTCATAAACAAGGGTTTTTACAGGGTTTAAGACCTTTTGCGAGAAAACTGAGTGAAGAAGAAAAAAAAAATTGGCCAAGTATCTTATATATAGTCAAAGATGACTAGGACACGTGTCAGCATAGGATAGGTTCTCAGTTTTTGCAAAGCTAAGGGGCTTTCATGAAGAATTCGTAAGCACTAGGAAGTGGGGATTCGCAAGTTACAGAGTTACGAAACCTTAAGCAAGGTTGAAACTTTCGCAAGTGCTCTATCTGCGAGTTCTTAAGCTTTCGCAGACAAAAGAGTTGAGAATCCTTAAGGATTCGTAGATATTTCATTTGCAAAAATTCAACATTCGTATCCTTTAAGTCTGCGAATTCTACAAGTTTCGCAAGTGCTTACTTAGCGAAATTTGAAGCTTTCTCAGACTAGAAGTCTGCGAATTTTGTACTTAGCACAATTTCCTCATTTTCAAAAACATTCTAAATTGGGAAATTGGCTATTTTGGGAATCTTTTTACAAAACTTACCAAAAATAGAAACTTTCTAGTTAAAGAAACTTTCCAAAAAGGGCATTTTTACCAATTTTAGTTCTGAAAAGATTTACACAACCCCACTCACAACACTATTTTGCTCCCTCTTGATATAGCAATGTAGCATTCCCTTGAACTCATCAGACGCTCCCCTTTGATCTGATCTCAGGTTGATTTTGCTTATATTCTTGTTGTATGTAATTGCTTCATGCAGCTCCCCCTTGACAAGTTGTGGATCTTTGTCAAATACTTGTACAGATATGCTCCCCCTTCATATCTGCATGGATAGTTTAGCAGTTTAGCTCAATTTTCTTCTACTTCTTCAAACATAAAGATATAACACTGGAGATAACAAATGTTGTGAGACAAAGATTTAGAGTAAGAGAAACTCCCTGTTTTCCAGATGATCACCAACTTTTGACAGTTGTGTATGAGTTCTAAGCTGATGTACTTAGAAGTCATTGCTTTGACATTTAAGCAAGAGTCCTGATCTGTAGTGATCAGAAGTCATTGATTCTTCAGTCCTTCATGACTGGGACATCTTCCATCTTCTCTTTTCCTTTTTCTTCCTGCATCACAGGTTTAGGTTTTGGTAACCAGACAAGCTTGGGTCCAGTTTGGTCAGATTTTGAGAATTTCTTTAAGTGATTCTCATACCTGTGATAAGCATTGTGATGATAAGATCTGCTATATGCTTGTGCTTTGTGAATGAGCTTATTAGAGTAACAGTAAGAGCAACAAAGCTTTCTTTTTACCAACCTGATCAAATGTGTTGCGGATTTGACAAAGTCAGGTGCAAAAGACTTACCTTTTGAAGCTTTTTCCTTCTTATTCTGGTTAGCTTTGTGAATCTTTGTTGCCTCTGGAGAACCTTTAACAACCCAAACCATTTGATCTTTCCTTGGAGACTGAGTTGAAGATCTTTGAAAATAATTGACACTCTTATCAGTTGCTCTCACATAAAAGGATTTTGGAGTTTTAATCTGCTCTGGTTCAGAAGCTTTGGATTTCACATCTTGTTTTCTAAAAACCATTTTCTGAAACTTGCTTGATACTGTTTGAAAAGAACATACTGATTCAGCACAATCATCATCATAAGAGGATGAGTTAGATGAATCAGTGGTTATCTTGTGAGACAAGTCAGTATTATCAATCTCAAGTTGTTGAATTTTATCATACATCTTGGATTTCTCATTGTAGAGTTTATCAAACTTGCTCTGAATTCCAGATTTACTCATTTTCTCCTTCATGATCTCAGTGGACAAGTTTGCCAATTTGCTTCTTAGCTTAGAGATTTTTTTTTCAAAATTCTTTCTCTCTTCTTCAAAATCCTTTTCTAAAGTTTGGTTTTTATCTGAAAATTCTTTGAACAGATTAGTATTTTTACTTTTAAAATCTTTTCTCTCATCATCAAAGGACTTCCTAGATATGATGAGTTGTTCAAAGTCAGAAACTTGTTTTAAAAGATTTGAGACTTTAATCTCCAATTGTTTCTTCTCAGACTCAGACTTCTTGGAATATCAGACAGTCTTTGGTTGAAAGTCTTTTCCAGTTCAGCAATTTCCTTGTTCTTTCTGTCATCCACTTTCTTAAGCCATTCATGACCTTTGTCTTGATACCGCTTCACTTGAACTTCAGCTTTTATCAATTTGACATTTAAGGCATCCATGTCATCTCTCAATTTCTTGTTTTGACATCTAAGAGTTTCAAATTCAGCTTCTATTTTGGGTATCTCTGGCATGTAGGATAGAGCACAGTCTCTTGGAGTGAGTACAGTATTTCCCAATTCATCTGTATAAGGCATCTTTCCTGTGTGTCTGAAAAATGTGCTTGAATTGATCTTTGATCAGAAATTCAGATATTAAGCACAGAAGATCAACAAGTATGCAAAAATATGAAAAAGAAGGCAAGAATTCGCAAGTAAAAAGCAAGGATACTTAAAAGGATATAACTTTCGCAAATCAAAGAAGTTTGGATCAGGATTCGCAGATGCTTGAGTTGAGAAAGTTTAGGAATTCGCAAATAAGTTGTCTGCGAATCCTACAGCTTTCGTATACATTACTCTGCGAATTCTAGAGAATTCGTAAAGATAGAGTCTGCGAAACCTTCAACTTTCGCAGGGAACTATTCTGCGAATCTTGTACTTGGGAAATTTTCAACTTTAAGCTTGACAATTCTCAGTCTTGCGAGTTCTAGGAACCTTGCGAGTTCTTCATCCTGTCTTGCGAAATTTGCACACTTCAAGCCTTATTTTCAGTTTTTCATCAGATCCATGACAAAGCTTGTTCAATCAATGCCAAAATTTGACAATATGCTCAATAATTGATCGTGAACAAATCCCAATCACTGTACTTTCAAAAATCTTAACAGATCTGACTTTTTGAATCTGAGCAGGTCACATGAGACTAAGTCTAAAAATCCAAAGATTGATTAAATAGACCAAGAAAATGTGTTTAAATCTGTTTCTGATTAATATGAAACATGTTCATAATCATCATACGCATCTATTGAGCCAAATATTGCATTTAAACAACCTTCCAATCTCATAAACACCAATAGAACGGTGAAGTTCTCGAAAATAGTAAACTGGGATTAATTTCTGCACAGATCGATTGATTATGATTTTCTAAGGAGGCTCTGATACCAATTGTTGTTCCAGATTCAAGCACACAAGAATATTATCAGAGTAATAAAACAAGAATGAATCATAGAAAGATGAATGATTAAGAGAATAGAAATGTCATATGTTTCATTAAGAGAAAAGATGACGGCTACACAAAATGATTAGACAATGATTGAATTATGTAGCTTAACCTAAAAAGGTAAAACAAAGGACTATATATATAGGGTCAATAACCTTGACACCTACACATGTCAAACTAACGAAAATACTAACAAAACATAACAAAGGACTAACTATTACAACTTGATTAAACTAGATCTAACAACAAGCTAAATCTTTCTTGTGCCCAAGAAAGAGATTAGAATTTATTACGGAATGGGTGAAAAGAAGAAAAAATAAACAAGCAACAATCTCCCTAAAAATTCGAGCGAGTTAATACACGATCTCACTATACACAATTTAATGCTTAGGCTCCCCCATGTACAATGCAACTTATTACCACGTGTTTAGATGAAAAGAGTAGTAGAAACACATATTTCACCGAAATGTCAAACCAACACAACACCATACAAAACATATTGCAAAAAAACGCACCTAATAGGATTTTACAAACATTACCATAGCCGCTAAGAGAAGGGAAATATGATCTACATGAATGGGAGCTCACGGTTTCGCTCAAATCACACTAGTGTGTTTAGGGATGTGTATACGCTCAATGCCTACCCAATTGAGAAATTTGAAATGCACTCTTGACGCGTTTGAAACAATTCTCAAGTCTAAAGATTTTCATAAAAATTGAATAAGATGAGGACTTTCGGGTAAGGATATAGTTTAAGGTAGGATTAAGTTTGGCTATTGGGGTTTGAAAAGGTATTTTAGCTTGTTTTTGTGCACATAAGTTCCTTCCTACAATTTCCAACGGATCTCAACTTATTCCTTGCGAAACTAACTATATAGATGCACTTTTTTTTTGCATTTTTTTGACTTTTTTTTTGACTTTTTTTCGTTGTTTTTTTTTATTTTTTTATGCACCCACAAGCTATGCTTGTTTATGGAGTTCTACCAACCCACAAGTTCCGTTTCTAATTTTCGAAAGAAGAACTATATGTGCATTTTTTTGGTGGTTTAGGTGAGTATGATCTTCAAGAAAAGGGTAAGGGGGCGTTTGGTTCGCAGAATGATTTTGTGATGGAATGAAATCTGTCAATGGAATTGGAATCTGGAAGGAATTGGAATGGAATGTTTTTAGGTTTGACCAACTGTTTGGTTGGCAGGAATGGAATGTAATCAGTCAAATGAATTGGAATATGTCTGTTTGGTTTACAAAGGAATTGGAATGGAATTCTGAAAAATGACAAAAATACCCTTTCTTTTATTTTTATTTATTTATTTATTTATTTTAAATGTCGAGAGAGAGAGAGAGAGGAGAGAGAGAGAGGAGAGGAGAGAGAGAGGAGAGAGATAGGAGAGAGTGAGAGGAGAGAGAGAGGAGAGAGAGAGGAGAGGAGAGAGGAGAGAGAGAGAGAGGAGAAGAGAGAGGAGAGGAGAGAGAGAGAGAGGAGAGAGAGAGAAGAGGAGAGAGAGAGGAGAGAGAGGAGATAGAGAGAGAGGGAGAGAGGAGAGAGGAGAGGAGAGAGAGGAGAGGAGAGAGGAGAGAGAGAGAGAGAGGAGAGGAGAGAGGAGAGGAGAGAGAGGAGAGGAAAGAGGAGAGAGAGAGGAGAGAGAGAGAGAGGAGAGGAGAGAAGAGAGGAGAGAGAGGAGAGAGAGGAGAGAGAGAGGAGAGGAGAGAGAGGGGAGAGAGAAGAGGAGAGAGAGAGGAGAGAGAGGAAACCAAATCTACATCTGATGGGTTTTAATTTTGTTAGAAAAGGTTTGGAGGGTATTTTTGTCTTTTTGAAAAACCATGATGGAATGGAATTCAATTCCATCCATTTTCAAATGGAATGACCAATTCCTTAATATAAGGATTTCATGGAATTCAATTCCATTCCCTTGGCAACCAAACAGCACGACGGAATTCGGTCAATGGAATTGACCATTCCAATTCCACCAGATTCCGGCGGAATCCAGCAAACCAAACGCCCCCTAAGTATTTAGGCTCAAAATTGGGTACAAAAGAAAAATCTTTTTGTGTTTATATATATATATATATATATATATATATATATGGATGGTATTAAAAAAAATATGGCTTGTATGCAAAAACTATAATAATTTTAGACGAGAAACGAATCAAAAACCTAGAAATACACCTCGATGGGTGGTAAACACACAAGAAAGAAGAAAATAAGATTGGTTATGAATGCGTCAATCCAATACGACCCAAATTCTCACAAGGTACAATCCCTCCAAGTAGTCATATGTGTAATATAGGGGGACTACGGTTACAAAGTTAATCCTAAAGGTTGCATGAAACATTATGCAAAGTGGTGTGTGCAAGTGACTAAGTAAGGGAAAACCGTGTTTCTAAAAAAATCCTTACATCATGGTTAAAGTAAATCATAAAGTACATTAGTATGCCTAATTAAAAGATTGATACCAAGTGAGAGGTGGTTACTACGAGCTCTGAAATCATGGAGAAACGTCAAAAATATATTTGTATTTTTAAAATTTTTATGCAATGCAATGATATGATACAAAATGCAATAAAAAAATGGAAAAAATATGCATGGACTATGACTAAATGTATGAATGCTCAAATAAAAGAGAAAAGAAGTAAACTAAAAAAAGGGACACCCCACCCACAAGCTATGTTGGGAACTGAAGATGTGAACAAGTCTTTAATGCTGCTAGTTCAGAATTACTACTGTCAGAGGACTTCAAAAGTTAATACTGCTAGGTATTACTACTTCTAGTAGAATTAATACTGCTAGTCAAAGTTAGTGCTGCTTAAACAAAGTTAGTACTGCTTAGCTAGTTAGTACTGCTAGAGGTTAGTGCTGCTTAGTAGTTAATGCTGCCAAGACTCAGTTAAAGCTGCTTCTGAGATAATGTGAAGATAATGCTGAAGAGATCGTGTTCAAAGATAAACATGGAAATTTGAAGATATTCATGGAAGATATACTGAAGATATTTTATTTATTGTAATTATCTTTTATTCAGTTTATGTATAGAATATATAGAATAGTTTAGAATTCAAGATAATTAATTCTAAGTTTTTGTTCTAAGAGAGAATCAACCTCAAGGCATGGTTCCTAATTCTAGAGAAGTAGAATTCGTCTTGAAAGAGCTTGTTCTTCAAGATTGAGGTTGAGTGTGTAATCTTGTGATTTAAAGCATTCAATACAAGTTTACAAATTATTCATCATATTTACTGTTTGTTTTACTGTTTCATTGAATATCAAAGTGTTCTTCCGCAAACTTCTTTGATATTGTTTCTGAGTATTCATAATTCTTGTTGAGAATTCGATCCTAACAAGTGGTATCAGAGCTTGTTCTCTCAGAAACATCTATTCATCATGGAAAACTTTGCAGAATCAAACAGTACTCTGGTCTCTAAGGTTCCAATGCTCAAACCCAGTGAGTTTGACATGTGGAAGATCAGAATTAGGCAATACATTCTTCTCACTGATTACTCAATGTGGGATATCATTGAGAATGGTCCTTCTGAAGCAGGAAAGATTGGACCAGATGGGAAAAGACCTCCACCAAAGACAGATGGTGAGAGGAAGATCAGACAGACAGAGATGAAGGCCTTGAGCACTCTGCTCTTGGCCATCCCCAATGAATATCAGCATCAATTTTGCAACTGCACTGATGCTCAGATTCTGTGGAATGCTCTAGAGAAAAGATTTGCTGGAACTAAAAGCATCAAAAGAAATCAAAGAGATGTTCTAAAGCAGCAGTATGAGAACTTCACTTCTTCAAAGAATGAGTCTATGACTCAAACTTTTGATAGGTTCAACAAGCTCATTGGTGAACTGGATACTGTAGGAGTGAAGATGGAGCAAGATGATATCAACAGAAAGTTCCTCAGATCTCTTGGGGATGAATGGACTATGTACACTGTCTCATATAGACAGAGTGACAATCTGGAAGAGAAGGAACTTGATGATTTATATAATGATCTAAGAGTTTTTGAAACTGAGGTAGAAATCAAGAAGAAGCCCACTGGATATATTCACAATGCTGCACTTCTATCAGCATCTACTGATACTACTGCCAACCCTGAAGCAGTTAGTGCTGCCAGTGGAGTGAATTCAGAAAAAGGCACTGAAACTATCTTTGAAGCCTTTTTGTCCAGTCACAGCAACAACTCTTTGATTAATGATGATCTGGAACAACTTCACCCTAATGATCTGGAGGAGATGGACATTAAATGGCAGATGGCCATGTTATCTATGAGGGTAAAGAAGTTTATTAAAAGAACTGGGAGGAATAACTTCTCTCAGAAAAGAGAAGATGGTGCTGGTTTTGACAAGACAAAGGTGGAATGCTATAAGTGCCACATGAAGGGACATTTTGCTAGAGAGTACAGAAGTGGTGTACAAAATAATAACCACCAACAAGCTCAGAATGGAGGCTACAATAAAAATAAAAACCCTACTCAAGCCCTTGTTTCTCAACAAGGAATGGGGTTTGACTGGAGTGACCAAGCTGAGGAAACCATTCAGAATCAAGCTCTTATGGCAGAAGTGTCTGATCTCCCCTCTGAGGTAATTTCTAATCTTTGCACTCAATCTTGCATAGACACTGTCAAAAGGTACAGGGATCACAACCAAAGCATGTGTGATGACCTCAAAAGATTAGAAAAGGACAGAAGAGACTATGTGTTGATAGTAGAGAGATTTGAAGAACAAATCAAAGGCTTTCAAGCTAATGAACTTCAACACTCTTATGACACAAACTACTGGAAGTGGGAAAAGAATGAGTTAGAGACAAAACTGTCTAAGTCCATAGAAGAGAATGACAGGCTGAAAGAAGAACTGTCTAAGGTTAAGCTTGACATAGAAAAGTTTTCATATGCTTCAAAAGCAATGGATTCTCTTCTAAAGGCTCAGATTCATGATAAGATGAAGCCTGGTATTGGATACAACAATACACCTCCTCCTTACAACAACAACTATATCTCTCCTACTTCAGACTTGTTAGAGACCAAGGAGAAAAAGGACTTGACTGAGAAAGCTTTTAAGATAGATCCTTTGGATGAGGTAGTAGTTAAGGATTTGACTGAGAAAGAAGCCAGTGAGAATAGGAATAATGTTGTGAGTAAAGAGATACCATTAGAAAACAACATTATCACCAATGAGGGATGTGGAAAAATCTGGGCCAAGTCTAAGGAGATAGAGAAGACCAAAGGAAAGGATAACAAGGTCCATTACAAACAAACCACTGTTGTGAATCCTGGACCTTGTAAACAGTGTGCTTGCAATAAATCTAAGAGCCTAAATTCTGGTATAAAAAGAGGTAACCAAAGAAACTGGAATAATCAATGGGCTCAGAAACAAGGAGTTGATCTGAATAAAATAATCAGACCAAAACCCTGTTTCATATGTGGCAAGTTGAATCATTTGGCTAAGTACTGTTTCTTCAATCCTATTAACCAAAGGATGAACTTTCAAAGATTTTTGCAAAAACCTGTTGGTTATAGGAAGATTGGAAAGAAACATATGGCTAAGAAATCTGTTGAAACCAAAGGCCAAATGAAGAAAAAGGTTTTAAAAAGAAAGTGTTTTAATGTGGGTGCCTAGAAGCACTAAAACTGTTAGTACTGCTAAAAGGGATAGTGATGTTAATAGCAATACTGTTGCTACCAGTGTTAGTACTGCTGAAAAGATTAATGCTTCTAACACTGTTAGTACTTCTTCAATGGTTACTACTGCTAATACAGTTACTGCTGCTGACACAGTTACTACTTCTAACAAGGTTAGTACTGCTAAGCATGCAAGTGCTGCCATTGCAGTTAGTGCTTCTAATACCAGTACTGCTTCTAGCAAGCGTGCATCCAAACCTATTATTATGACTAAGTACTCCAGTAATGAGGAGTCAAAGTTTAAAAATCTTGTCAAGAAGGAATGCAAATATTTTGATGAGAAAGGGGTACCCAAGACCACTGTGGCTTGGGTTCCTAAATCATACTAACTGATTTATCTTATGTGCAGGGCAACCAACAACTCAAGGGGAAAAGCATATGGCATGTTCATAGTGGTTGCTCTAGGCACATGACAGGCAACATGTCATGCCTTCAGAATTTCAAGCATATCAATGGAGGACATGTTGCATTTGGAGATAATCTTACTGGTGGTAAAATAAGTGGAAAAGGTAATGTTACAAAAGGTAAGATGACATTTGAGGATGTCTACTATGTTGATCAGTTGAAGTACAACCTGTTAAGTGTATCACAGGTTTGTGACAAACAACATAGCATATTATTTACTAATACAGAGTGTATGATCCTTGCTCCAGGGTTCAAAGTAGTTGATGAAAGCATGATACTACTTAGAACTCCAAGAAAGGACAATGTTTATTGTCTAGATATGGACAATGTTTCTAGTGATTCATCCCTGAACTGTCTTGTTTCTAAAGCTTCTGTGGATGAATCCTCTCTTTGGCACAGAAGGATGTGTCATATGAACTTCAAAACAATGAACAAACTTGTTAAAAACAACCTTGTAAGAGATTTACCATCAAAAGTCTTTTCATGTGATGATCATTGTGTTGCTTGTCTTAAAGGCAAACAGCACAAAACTTCTCATAAGACCAAAGAGTTAAATACAATTTCTTCTTGTCTCCAGCTATTGCATATGGATCTGTTTGGTCCAACAAATGTTATGAGTATAGGCAAGAAATCTTACTGCTTGGTTATTGTTGATGATTACTCTAGATTTACCTGGGTATATTTTCTAAGGACTAAGGATGAGACAAGTGGACTGATCAAATCCTTTATCCTAAGAATTGAAAACCAAACTAATCAAAGAGTAAAAGTCATTAGATCAGACAATGGGACTGAATTTAAAAATCTTGATCTAAACACCTTTTGTGAAGAGAAAGGCATTGAGAGACAATATAGTGCCCCTAGGACTCCTCAACAGAATGGAGTTGCTGAGAGGAGAAATAGGACACTAATAGAGGCTGCTAGATCTCTGTTGGTTGATTCAAAGCTGCCAATTACCTTCTGGGCTGAAGCAGTTAATACTGCCTGTTATGTCCAAAACAGAGTTCTAGTGGTCAAGCCAAAGAACAAGACCCCATATGAGCTTTTAAATAAAAGAAAACCCTTTATTGGATTTTTCAAACCTTTTGGGTGTCCTTGTACAATTCTCAATACCAAATCTCACTTAGGTAAGTTTGATAGCAAGGCAGATGATGGATTTCTTGTTGGGTATTCATCTCAGAGTAAGGCTTACAGAGTTTTTAACTCTTCTTCTAGAATAATTGAAGAAAGTGACAATGTCAAATGCAATGAGAACACACCAAATCCTATTGGGTCTGGTCCTCAGTGGCTGTTTGACATTGATTCACTAACTAACTCTTTTGGTTTCAGTAGTGATGATTATGCAGGTTCAGGGTGTGGAGGATCAGGGACTACACAAGTTCAAGATAGTTTATCTCAATCTGTGATCTTTCCCATACCTACAGTGGTTTCTACTGAAGACTGTGAAAAGGAATCATCTACTGGACCAAATCAGAGTGAAGAAGAAAGTAGAGATGAGGAGAGTCAAGAAGATAAAGACTCAGAAGTAGCTGCTGAAAACACCTCAGTTGAATTGAATGACTCTAATCTAGAGGTGGGACTTAATGAAGAACCTAGTCATCACACCAGAACTCAAAAGAATCATCCTCTACAGCTGGTAATAGGAGATATATCTTCCCCTATGATGACTAGAAATCAAAGCAGGCTGCAAGAAATGCAAGACCAACAACATACAGTGCTCTCTTGCTTTTTATCCCAGCTTGAACCTAAGAAGGCACATGATGCTATGAAAGAGTCCAGTTGGATAGAAGCCATGCAAGAAGAGCTACTGCAATTCAAGCTGCAAGATGTTTGGGATCTGGTAGACCTTCCTAAAGGCCAAAGAGCAATAGGAACAAAATGGGTCTTCAGGAATAAGAGAGATGAAAGAGGCATAGTAATAAGGAATAAAGCAAGGTTGGTAGCTCAAGGGTATACACAAGAAGAGGGAATAGATTATGAAGAAGTCTTTGCACCTGTAGCCAGGATAGAAGCAATTAGATTATTCCTGGCTTATGCTTCTTTTATGAAATTCAAAGTCTATCAAATGGATGTCAAAAGTGCATTTCTATATGGCTCAATTGAAGAAGAAGTATATGTCTGTCAACCACCAGGGTTTGAAAACCCAAGCTATCCAGACAGGGTATACAAATTGAAGAAAGCACTTTATGGACTGCATCAAGCTCCAAGAGCATGGTATGACACTCTGTCATCCTATCTCTTGGAAAATGGCTTTGAAAGAGGAGTCATTGATAAGACTCTATTCATCAAGAGAAAGAAGAAGGATATCTTGCTGGTCCAAATCTATGTTGATGATATTATCTTTGGATCCACAAGAGACAATATGTGCAAGGAGTTTGAGGAACTAATGCATCAAAGATTCAAAATGAGTTCCATGGGGGAACTTACCTTCTTCCTTGGACTCCAAGTTCAACAGAAGTCAGATGGTATTTTTATCAGTCAGTCCAAGTATGTGCAGGATATTCTAACCAAGTTTGGTTTCTCATATTCAAAACCTGCCAGCACACTTATGGAGACACACAAGCAGATAACAGCAGATCTTGAGGGGGAGGATATGGATGTTCATCATTATAGATCCATGATTGACTCTCTCATGTATCTTACAGCCTCTAGGCCAGATATAATGTTTCCAGTTTGTGTATTTGCAAGATTCCAAGTTAGGCCAAAGCAATCTCACTATCAAGCTGTTAAGAGGATATTCAGATATCTCAAAGGGCAACCCAGATTGGGACTTTGGTATCCTCATGACTCATCATTTGACCTACTTGCATACTCAGATAGTGATCTAGGTGGAGCAAACTTGGACAGGAAATCTACTTCTGGAGGATGTCAGTTTTTGGGTGCAAGACTAATGTCATGGCAGTGCAAGAAACAAACCACAGTGTCCACATCTACAACAGAAGCAGAGTACATAGCAGCTGCAAGTTGTTGTTCTCAAGTCTTATGGATTCAGAATCAAATGCTGGACTATGGGGTAACCTTTCTACACACTCCAATCTTTATTGATAATAGCAGTGCTATTAGCATTGTTAATAATCCTGTCAAGCACTCAAAGACAAAGCACATTGAGATCAGGTATCACTTTATAAGAGACTGCAATGAAAAGAAACTTATTCAAGTTGTAAAAGTTCATACTGATAACCAGTTTGCTGATCTATTCACCAAAGCCTTTGATGTGGGTAGATTCACTTTCTTGGTAACAAGTATGGGAATGATCAACTCTGAATAAGTCCCTTCTCAAAAAGTGGTTAAATACCTGTATATTGTTTTTGCTTGGTGTTACTAATCTTCTTCTTCAGGAAATGTATAGCAGTACTCAGTTCATCACAAGCTTAAAAGTGTAAGTATGGTTAATACTGCCAGTACAGTTTTAGTGCTGCCAGTACAGTTTTAATATTGCTCTCAGTTAATACTGCTAGTTAGTTAATACTGCTCTCAGTTAATACTGCTAGTTAGTTAATACTGCCAGTGGTTAATACTGCTCTCAGTTAATACTGCTAGTTAGTTAATATTGCTCTCAGTTAATACTACTAGTTAGTTAATACTGCCAGTGGTTAATACTGCTCTCAGTTAATACTGCTAGTTAGTTAATACTGCTCTCAGTTAATACTGCTAGTTAGTTAATACTGCTCTAGGTTAATACTGCTTATGTTCCGAATACTATAAATACCCCTTGCCCGCCTAAAAGTTCATAACGACCCTTTGCATATTGTTCACTTGCGCTCTAACCCCTTTTTCTCTCAAGTACTGAATTTTCAGGCAAGAACTTTCAAGCTCAATGGCATCCATGGCATTCATCGACGAGCACAATGAGATAGTTATGCTCCAAAAGCCAACACAAGCTGAAGGGTTTCACCAAATAGTCGACTTTCTGAAGACAAGTCACATAGCTCATGCGCTCACTGTGTCTCCTACCATCTTCATAGAGCATCAGAGGCAGTTCTGGGCTAATGCCACCATTGTTACTGAGAATGGTGTGCGAATGATCAAGACAAGGGTGTGTGAAAAAACCCTAACAGTTACTGAAGAGGTGATACGCATCTGTCTACGTCTAGATGATGTTGCAGGTATAACCTCTATTCCTAATGAGGAATTATTCTCAACTCTTACAAGAATGGGGTATGAAGGCCCATTGGGGATTTTCAAGTTTTTCAAAGCTAAGTTTTCACCCCAATGGAGGTTCTTTGTTCATACCTTGATTCATTGTATTTCTAAGAAAACAACTGGCTGGAGCCAATTTAGCAGTCCAATTGCCTATGCATTGGTATGTTTATCCACTGCTAGAAAATACAACTTTTCTCAAATGATTTTCAATGATCTTGTCTCAAACCTGGACAATAAGAAGAGTTTCTTCATGTATCCCAGGTTTGTACAGACAGTTATTACCAATGAATTGACGGATATACCTCACTTTGATGGGGTATATGTACCTAAACCCCCTAAAGGCAAGGTCTTCTCAAATATGAGAAGATCTTCTAGGGACTCGGAAGGAATTGACACCCCATTGTTCTCCACAATGATGGTGGTGTCCCAATCACAAGAAGGTATGGCAGCAGGGTCAAGGCCCTCATTAGACAATCCCACTGCTAGCCAATCCCAACCTTCCCACTCTATATCTATCCCCCAGTCCCTACTTCATAAGCCCACTTCTCCCATTACCCAAACCTATACAAGAAAACAGGTAAACAAGGCTCCTTCCCTTGCTATACCTCTTATTAACCAAGAACCTCAAAGCTCTCTATTGGAGCATTCTCCAATAGAGAATATCCAAAGGGAAACCAATAGGGTGTCTCCCAACCCTAAGGAGGTGCTCTCTAAGGAGATGGATGAGCATATGGGAAAGAAGGTTGCCACTACTTCTGCTAGCACAGAGAAGGACAGTGGTAACATCTCTAAGACCTTCCTCATGGCAACTTTGGCTGAGAAATCAACCAAAGGACCCCGGTGCCAAGAAACCAAGGGGGTAGTTGGTGCTTCTGCTAGGCAGAAGGCTACTACTACAAGATCCAAGGATCCCTCAAGGATGGGAAAAACATCCAAAAAGGGTGAGGACAGATCTGAAACTAATGAATTGATGGAAAAAGATTCCAATGATCCTTCAAGGGTGGGAAAAACACCTAAAGAAGGTGAGGATAGCTATACTTATTTAGAATTGATGGAAACAATAGCCAACATCAATGTTGATGTGGTCAATCAAGGAAAAGAAATCAAAGCCTTGCAGCAAGTAGTCATCTCCCAACAACAGCAGATTTCCAAACTCAAGCAATTGGTGGGAAAGCTCATGGCTAAGAGAAGAAGAGGTCAGTTTGTTCTAAGCAGAAATGCTTGTCTAAGCAAAGAATGACACTCCCAAAGCAAAGGGAGTGGTCATAAATGAAGGGGGAGCAAAAAAAATAGAGAAGAAAGAAATGGCTGTAGATGCAAGGAAAAAGGGAAAAGCAAAGATGATAGAATCTGATCAACCATCCAAAAAGCAAAGGATGATTGAGTCAGATGAAGCATTAGCAAAGAAAGTGCAAGAAGAGTTAGATCAAGCAGAAAAGAAGCAGGTGGAAAAAGACAGAGAAATGGCCAGAGCACTTGCAAATGAGTTAAATGAAGCATTCCAGAAATGGTTGGAAACAGAGAAGGCAAAGCAAAGAGCAATGAGCTTGAGAAAGGCTATGATGGCCAGAACAAGTGCTAAGAAGAAAAGACCTTCACAAACTTACCTTGCAACTCAGGAAAGAAACAAAATGATAACTTTCTTGAGGAGTGCAATTGGTGTAAAGAAAGAAATGTTTGTGAAGATGACTTTTGATCAAATCAAGGATCTCTATGAGAAAGAAATGGGGAAGCTGAAGAGTAATGAAAAGGATAGAGTGGAGTTTGAAAAGAAGGCCAAGGAGAGACATGATGTGAATATCAATCAACCTTTCCCAGAAAGTGAAGAGGGAACTCCTACAAAAGAAAAGGCAGAGATAAAG
This sequence comes from Arctium minus, assembly GCA_954870635.1. Lineage (NCBI taxonomy): Eukaryota > Viridiplantae > Streptophyta > Magnoliopsida > Asterales > Asteraceae > Arctium > Arctium minus. The sequence goes on along the minus strand of OX941080.1, from coordinate 110,380,641 downwards.
GAAGAAAAGAAGAAGAAAGCTACTATAGGGCAAGTTCAAAAGACTCTGAAGAGAACTAAGATGATGGCCAAAAGAAAGAAGATTGTAAAGAAGCCTAGAGTAGAAGAAGAGAAAAAGGTTGCTGAAGAAGAAGAGGCACCTAAGAATGAAGCTGAATCTCAGGAAGTACCACAGAGTTCAGATGTAAATATGTACATGGTGGTAATGGATAAAATTCCAAAGCCTATCTCAACTGAACCTGTTGGATTCAAACCTCCTGAAGTTATCCACTGGGATACCATGGAGGTGGATGGCAAAGAGTATAACAGATTGAAAAGAAAGGATGACAAGTATGAAGTCTACAGCACTTGGAACAAAATTGTCAGAGAGTGTTCAAGATCTGATTTGGAAGAAATGTTTGAAGTGGGTATGAAAGTACATGCAGATCAGTTGAAAGCCCCAGGGTTACCAATAGTGAAGTTGGTCATGGAATACTTGTGCATGTTGTTCAATCCAGAAGCAGTGAAGCATTTAATCAGAGATGTGTTCAAAACTGTTAGAGGATGGACTCTGTATGAAAGGAGTGGAGTTTATGAATTAGCTTTGGATACTTTTCACATGGAGTATTACTTAGTGGATAGGGTCTACAATCACACACGTCTGAAGCTCCATGCCATGTTAAAGAAGAAGCTGGGTTGTGCATCAAATTCAGAAATGGCTAAGTACCTAATTCATAGAACTATCAATCAGAGCATGGGACTGGATCCTAACATTGGAGTAGATCAATGAAGATTTTGGAAGCATTTGAAGAACTTGACTTCTCTTTCTAAAAGTCAAGTTAGGGGGAGATTGTTGGGAACTGAAGATGTGAACAAGTCTTTAATGCTGCTAGTTCAGAATTACTACTGCCAGAGGACTTCAAAATTTAATACTGCTAGGTATTACTACTTCTAGTAGAATTAATACTGCTAGTCAAAGTTAGTGCTGCTTAAACAAAGTTAGTACTGCTTAGCTAGTTAGTACTGCTAGAGGTTAGTGTTGCTTAGTAGTTAATGCTGCCAAGACTCAGTTAAAGTTGCTTCTGAGATAATGTGAAGATAATGTTGAAGAGATCGTGTTCAAAGATAAACATGGAAAGCTGAAGATATTCATGGAAGATATACTGAAGATATTTTATTTATTGTAATTATCTTTTATTCAGTTTATGTATAGAATATATAGAATAGTTTAGAATTCAAGATAATTAATTCTAAGTTTTTGTTCTAAGAGAGAATCAACCTCAAGGCATAGTTCCTAATTCTAGAGAAGTAGAATTCGTCTTGAAAGAGCTTGTTCTTCAAGATTGAGGTTGAGTGTGTAATCTTGTGATTTAAAGCATTCAATACAAGTTTACAAATTATTCATCATATTTACTGTTTGTTTTACTGTTTCATTGAATATCAAAGTGTTCGTCCGCAAACTTCTTTGATATTGTTTCTGAGTATTCATAATTCTTGTTGAGAATTCGATCCTGACAAGCTAAAAATGAGCATTGTCCTCAATGCTTGACTACGGGTAAGGGAATCAAAATCAACGTGGGGAGTGGGGTTCAAGAATGACATATATGACAGCTCTACATGATGAATAATGGATGCATTTCAGTGCAAAGTGATCAAATTCTATCGTTTGCCTAGTGGTGGCAACCCAACTTATGCAAGAATAATGCAATTTAAGTACTACTCGAATGAAACAACTAGTCAACATATTCACATATTGATAAAAGAACGAATTTATTTGGTGTATGAAACCGAAGACTTTGTCGCTTTTTGATGCTTTGAAGCTCCTAGAAGTACTTGATCACCTGTAAAAACATGATTCCTAAACAAAGACAAATTTGACGGTTGTCAGCGCTGCCACGGTGAGGAGATGACGGGTGCCAATGTGAGATACTCGGAGGGGGAAATGAAAAAGAGAAGACATTTTGGGTTGTGATAGGACCGTAGGGTTTTTAAAAAATATACGAACAAAAAAAGGGGGATGGAAAGAGATGACGAGAAGGAGAAAAAGAAAAGAGTAAAGTACTATTTTCGTCCCTGTGGTTTGTTGCCTATAACTATTTTCGTCTTTGGTCTTTAAAAATTGTTTTTTAAGTCACTATGGTTTTCATTTCATTTCTCTTTTCGTCCTTAAGACCACCTATGTCTAATTTTAGACGTTAAATCAAGGACATTTTAGTCTTTTTCTAATTTTAACTAATTTTCCAATTTAAAAAAAAAGTAATAATAATATAATACATTATCTATATTTATATTATGTTCAAGTACATCTTCCCTCAACCTGGTTATCGTCCCTTTCCCCAACTATGAGATCGAGATCAAGATCGATCCCCACTCGTCAAACCCTCCTGCGATCGCTCCCTACCTCCTTCACTGGCCATTAGCCATCCCCTTTCCCACCACTATTCCTCCCACCTTTGCAACTTCTTCCTATCGAGCAACACAACAGATCCCACATAGCACTGCCACAAACTTCGTCAAGCACCACCAGACCATCGTGCTCTTTTCCTGCTTACGCTAACCTCTCCGTCTCCGATGAACCCCCAGTGATGGGTTCTAAAAATGGGTTTTCGTTTCAAAATGCGTTTGTCAAATTGGTTTGTGTTTCAACTTCAAATGATGGGGAGGGGTTTAGTTCACAGTTCGTCAGAGCGAGTTTTGCTTTGGGGTTGTTCGTCGATTATGAGTTTGCTTGTAGTCCTCTCCTTGATTTTGATTTTGCTTTTAGGGGTGAAACGGTAATTCATCTGAAACAATGAGGAAGGATTCACAGGAGAAGAAAGAAGTTCACCGGTGACCGAAGGCTCACCGGAAAATGGAGATGGGGAAGAATTTGTGGTAAAAGTTTGTGGGGATTTGTGGTAATTAGTTTTTCCACAAATTCACCGGAAGGCTCACTGGAAATTTTTTTGGGGAAGAAGAATGTAGGGGAGTGGGTAGGTGGGTAGGAGGACTAGGGGGTTATTAAATAATTACTATAATTAATAATATATTACAAGTATATTATATAGCAATAATAATAGTTATTAATAATAGTAAAATTATTTAACAAAAAATATGCAAAATGACAAAAGAACACTTCTTTTAACTGATTTTTTTTAATAAAGTTAGTGTGAGGGACTAAAAACGAAAGGAAATGCAAACTACAAGTATGGAAAAAGAAATTTTTAAAGACTAGGGACGAAAATAGTTATAGACAACAAACCATAAGGACGAAAATCGTAGTTTACTCAAAAGAAAAAGAAAGGGAAAAAATTAAAAAATAAAATAAAAAAAAACAAAACATTCTTTTATTCTTTTCACGAATTGAATTTCTAAAATATAAGAAAACCTTTTTTTAACCTTAACAAATATAAGAAAAATAATTTTTTTATAAATAAAATAAAGTAAAAAAACCAATAAATAGATAATTACATTGGTAGTCCCTATGGTTTGTTCAAAATTTGGATTTGGTCCCTAGAACAAACTATCTACATTGATGGTCCTTAATTTTTCAACTTCATAACACTCAAGGTCTCTTAAATTAACACCGTCAGTTAACTACCGTTATGAGATGTTGATTTACATGATGGCGTTAAGACTCGAAATATATATACCTTAATTACATCTGCTTGGTCCCATATGCCCATTATGACCTTTCGAGCAGCATCTTCCGATGACTATAATACTAATCTCAAATTCACCCAGGATAACAGAAGAATACATCTATAATTAATATATGTAAGCAATAAAAATTTATGATTTTGAATCTCAAGCTGAAATCTCTCAATATCATATTCTCTCACACCACAATTGTTGTTTGACGCCATAAAATGCACCCCACCGATATAAATTAACACATTAATCAAAACTGTCAACTTACCGAAAAGAATATATTTTATAGCAAAAAAGGTACATCCTAATTCACAATTACCTCAAGGTATCATATATCTCAATAGCATTTGTTATGGCATTGTCTTCATAAGTTGTTCTTGTACAAAAAATTACTCCCTATTTGCCCAACCTCTGCATCATTTTATACATGAAAGTTTCATATTAGAGATGAAACTAAATCAACAAAATGTATAAATATTGTTGAATGTTACAGGTTCATGCACTGTAGCCAAACATCCAAGTGAAAGGTGGAAATCTTTCCTTTACCAAACGATTTTTTTCCCAGGAGAGGGGGGGGGGGGAGAAGATGTACATAGCCGGTGCCCCAAGCGGTTAGTGCTAATCAGGGAACCCTGCAATCAGTGGTCCTCTTTAATCCTCTTGAGCAAAACAGGAAATGAGGTTGTGATGTTCATCGTCGAGAGGCCTGATTTAAGCATTTTAGACTTTAATTGGACATGTGTTAAAAGCCAAATATCTTCCAAGTTGCAGGACAACAAAATAAAGATGTTCATCGGAAGGCATAAAGTATTCTAGAAAGCTTTTGTCCCTGCCATGGGGTTGCAGACTTATTATATTGCTAACGATTTTGTGGGATGCGAAAAGGCCAAACCAGCAAAGTTGAAATTTTCCTCTAATGCCAACAGTTTACCTTGTCTTGCTCCATATAGATGCTCAAAGCTGGAAGGTGATTCGGTCCAGATTAGAAATCGGCATCAAGCTATTACTTTCAATGCCAAATTTGGTTTATTACCGAAAGTAACCCAAATGAAAGGTACTCAAAATGTTATTGATGAAGAGATGGCTATGTACTTTAGTCAGGAGAGTGGAGCTTACTTTTTTTAGCCGAGCAGTGAAGCTACGACGATTACCTAGGCTAGTGGTGAAATAGTGATTTCCAAAGGGTTTATGAAAATTTTCTCACATCCAAAAACAGGTTGGAACAAATCCACGGTCTCTCACAACACCCAGTCTCTCACAACACCGGGTCTATACAACTAGGAGAGCAGTGCAGCCAAGGAGGCAGGACCTTCTGTTGGGATATGAGGAGCCAACAAGGCTCTGATACCAAGAAAAAAAGGTACTAAAAAGGTGTAATTATTCCATTAACAATGCATATATATATAAAGTGGGTCATAGGCAAAGATAATAATAAAACCTAAATGTAAGCCTAATAACAGAACATACATGAAGACATGAATAACCCTATTCTAACAGTTCACCCTATGAAAACAGGAACGAGGGAAGTTGTGGATGAGATACTTTAAGCCGATAAGAGACTGACCAGAAACAGCAAAGGTCGTTGCTCCATCAATTTCAGTTCGCTTTGCAGAGAGAGCACATATAGTAACGGAATGACTGACAACTGAACTTTCCCTGGAAACATCCAACTAGGTAAATGGTAAGCATAAAACTCCAAGGGGACATTTGCACACAAATCTTTATTTTACTATTATTCTACACTGTAAACCAAACCAAATCAATTAACAAAGAACTTTAATTATAATTAAGAGAAAGAAAATCAATCTTTTTAAGCCTTGGGTTTGAAGCCTGTCTATGCTACTAGCTCAATGGATGGTACTCTCTTTCAATTAACAAAATGAGAAATGGTTCCTAGGATTAGATATCGCTCATCAACCCAAAACTCTTAAATACAAAGCTCGTTTCTCGAGCAAGGCAACATTTCATGTGCCTGGTTGGAGATGATCTGCCTCAACTCTTCACAACCCCTAGTCATGATAACTCCACCCTAGCTTGCATCAAAAGCTAGGAATCAAAATATATCTAAGATATTAATGTACATAAATGGCTAACCTATTGAATGTACTTGATTAACACTTGTTAGGACAATTAAGCACGTCACAAATTGTTGATGAAATCACAATTAGAGAAACATAGATGTTCACTTAGATTCCACACCATAAGGATTGCTGATTAGACTTTCACATTCATCAAATTACAAGTTGTTTTACACTTTTCTAGTTTTATACCAATATATAATTCTCTTTAAGAGTATGGAGCCTTGTAAATCTCTGAACATGCTAGATACATAATTGCAGTGTAGTACATCGACAAAATTGTCATATTTGACATTGTTCAAGCTGTAACAACAATCGATCACTGAAAGCGATTTTATCTTGTAAAACATTTAGTTTCACTAATGTCAGGATATCAATATTAGTAAGGATCGTTAGTTACCTGTTCAAACATGATATAAACGTCTAAATTAAGAAAAGAGATAGACAGCGAGAGTCGATGACGGCGATAGCCGACGGACGGCGAGAGTCGTCGAACGGTGAGAATCGTCGGACGACAACAATCGTCTAACCGCAAAATCTTCGGAAGGAGAAAGGGTCGTATCTATGAAAAATTAGGGCTAACTCTGTGGAATTCTATGTAGAGATTATACTTCTAATTTATTTTTTCAAAAATATGTTATCTTTTAGATACACTTATAAAGCGTAACTAAAATCTATTAACCATTAAAAATTATAAAATACATATTTTAGTTTTTAGAGAAGCTTTATAAAATGTAACTAAATCTTTTTTTTTTTTTACTTTTAGAGAAGCTTTTATGTAAAAACGTCTCTAAAACTTTTAGATAGTGTTTTTAATTGGTATAATTTGTACGAAAAAACGCCTCAAAAAGTCAACATACCTTTAGATATGTTTTTCAATTATGTCAACCAAGTTCTTCTTTAAAAGTTATCTTTAGATACACTTATAAATCCTTTTTTAAAGCTTTCCTCTCTAAAACTCCTTTTTCTTGTAGTGATTATTTTTTAGTCACTAGTGACCATCAAAGTTTGGCCACTAACTCTTCCGGTTCATTACAAATCTTTTATTAGTGAAGACTAGTTAGTGACTATAATTTTTGTCACTACCAATTCTAATTTAGTGACTATAAATTTTTGGTCACTAACCATTCAAATTCATTATAATTATCTAATTAACTAGTGAAAACTAATTAGTGACAACTTTTTTTTTGTCACTAACAATTCTATTAGTGACCACACCAATATTTTGTCACTCATAAAAGTTCTCTAACTAGTGAAGACCAATTAGTGACCATTACTTTCTACTCACTAACAAACTTAACTTAGTGACCATCCGTTTTTAGTCACTAACCATTCCAACTAATTATAATTCTCTAAGTAGTGAAGATTAATTAGTGACCATTATTTTGTCACTAACAATTCTAACTTAGTGACCACCAATTATTGGTCACTAACACTACAAGATTATTGCTTATTACCGACCAAGATTACCGACGGATAATAACCGTCGGTAATTACCGACGGATCACCGACGGAAATGTAAACTTTGCGACGGACACACTATCCGTCGGTAATCCGTCGGTAAATTTAATTAATTTACCGACGGATATTAATTAATTTTATTTTATTTTATTTTTATTTTTAAATTCGTCGGTAATCCGTCGGTAAATTTAATAATTTAATAAATATTTATTTTTTTCTGACGTCCGTCGGTAAATTTAATAATTTAATAAATATTTATTTTTTCTTTGATCATGTATGTGTGTATATATATATGTATATATGTATGTATGTACATGTACATATGTGTTCATGTATGTATATACACATTTACATATGTGATCATGAATTAATGTATATGTACACCATGTATAGTATGTATGTATCATGTACATGTATAGTACGTGTATGTGATCATGTATGTATATACAAGTACGTATGTGATCATGTATAGTATGTATGTGATCATGTATGTGTGTATATATATGTATATATGTATGTATGCATGTACATGTACATATGTGTTCATGTATCATGTATATACACATATACGTATGTGATCATGTATGTATATGTACACCATGTATAGTATGTATGTACATCATGTACATGTATAGTACGTGTATGTGATCATGTATGTATATACAAGTACGTATGTGATCATGTATAGTATGTATGTGATCATGAATGTATGTACATATGTGTTCATGTATGTATATACAAATGTATGTATGTGATCATGAATGTATGTACAACATTTATAGTATGTATGTACATCATGTACATGTATAGTACATATGTGATCATGTATGTATGTACATGTACATATGTGTTCATGTATGTATATACACATGTATGTATGTACACCATGTATAGTATGTATGTGATCATGTATGTAATATGATGTGTGTACATATGTGATCATCCGGATTCGTTTAAAGCCCAACTAAATCCATTAAAGTCCAACCGGATTCGGTTAAAGGCCAACTGGGTATGTTAAAGCCTAAATGGGTACGTTAAAGCCCAACTGTGTACGTTGAAGCCCAATTGGATACGTTAAAGCCCAACTGGGAACGTTAAAGCCCCACTGAATCCATTAAAGCCCAACTGGTAACCTTAAAGCCCAACTAAATCCATTAAAGCCCAACCAGATCCATTAACGCCCAACCGGATTTGTTTAAAGCCCAACCGGGTACGTTAAAACCTAACTGATCACATTTGGTCCCTGATCTAACCGGATTCGTTTAAAGCCCAGTTACTTCAGGGGTATTTTAGTCAATTTATATACAATTTGATAAATTAATTAATAATTTTAAATATAATTTGATAAACTAATTAATTAATAATTTATTTATTAATTTTAATATTAATTAATATATTAATTAATAATTTATTTAATAATTATAGTTTTAAATATAATTTTAATTTAAAATAATTTATTTAATAAAAAACAATTATCCGTTGGTAATCACCGACGGATATAATCCGTCGGTAAATACCGACGGAAATTCCGTCGGTGAATGTCCGAAAATTCTTCAAAAAAGTAGCGGGCTGAAAGCCCTAATTTTATCAGTTCCCTCTCTCGTCTCTCATCACTCTCGTCTCTGTCTCCCTCTCGTCTCTCGTCTCTCGTCTCTCACTCTCGTCTCCCTCTCACTCTCGATCATTCTCACTCTCACTCTCAATCTCGATCCCTCTCACTCTCGTTTCACTGTCGACATCCACACCGGCGACCTCACCTCCACCGGCGACCCCCATCCCCTCCGGCGACCTCCTGATTTGGGTATGAATCTGTGTGTGTATGTTTGTTTGTGTATGAATATATGTGTTTCAACAACTTATATATCAATTTCTATTTAAACCCATATATATCTTTATATCTTGATTTGTGTGTGTGTATGTATGAATCTGTGTGTGTTTGTTTGTTTGTGTATGAATATATGTGTTTCAACAACTTATATATCAATTTCTATTTAAACCAAAATAATTTTAGACGTTATTCCTTAATTAATTTATGTTGTCATTTAATAGGAAAATTTGAGTATAGTAGTAATGGAATTATTTGATATTTGTTATGCTTGTAAACCCAAACCTTTTCGTTACGTTTGTTTCTCGTTATGTCTGTTTTTGGGATATATGACAACTATGGATAATTATAATTATGAGAGTTTATTGTAGATTGAAATTGATATGAGTATATTGTAGATTGAAATTGATATGGGTATATATTGTAGATTGAAATTGATATGAGTTCTTTTAGCTTATGAAAACCATTGTTATGAGCACGAATATATCAAATGTTTTGGTATGATTTGGTTTGATAAACTTGTGATATTAATTAGTTGGGTTGTCATTTATTGGACAAACATTAGGTTGATAAATGAAGACATTTGGTATGATTTACGATTTGATTATACTTGATTTTATTTATTTATTTTAGTTGGGTTGCCAATTGTTGGACAAACATTAGGTTGATATATGGAAATATTCATTTTATAGTCGTTATGCTGCCAAAATTTTAAAAAACATATGTTTGACTTTCTAATAGTCAAACCATTACACTTAGAGTTTTAGAGTCATCCAAAACTCCTCTAAACCAATGGTTTGACTTTCAAGAAGGCAAACCATTATACATGTAGTGTTCAATAGACTTCTAACGACACCTACGGTTTGACTTTTAAATAGTCAAACCATTACACGTAGGTTTTTTAAACTTTCCAAAACACCTTTCTTTGATTGTAACCTACGTTTTGACTTTCCAATAGTCAAACCATTACACTTACAGTTTTAGAGTCATCCAAAACTCCTCTAAACCAATGGTTTGACTTTCAAGAAGGCAAACCATTACATGTAGTGTTCAATAGACTTCTAACTTCATTGACACCTACGGTTTGACTTTTAAATAGTCAAACCATTACACGTAGGGTTTTTAAACTTTCCAAAACACCTTTCTTTGATTGTAACCTACGTTTTGACTTTCCAATAGTCAAACCATTACACTTAGAGTTTTAGAGTCATCCAAAACTCCTCTAAACCAATGGTTTGACTTTCAAGAAGGCAAACCATTACATGTAGTGTTCAATAGACTTCTAACTTCATTGACACCTACGGTTTGACTTTTAAATAGTCAAACCATTACACGTAGGGTTTTTAAACTTTCCAAAACACCTTTCTTTGATTGTAACCTACGTTTTGACTTTCCAATAGTCAAACCATTACACTTAGAGTTTTAGAGTCATCCAAAGCTCCTCTAAACCTACGGTGTGACTTTTCAATAGTCAAACCATTACACCACCTCTATCTTGATTATGTCGATTAACTACTTCTTTCTTTGTTGTAGTGGTTGAATATGTCGACAGATAGAGGATGGATGTATAGAAAGAACGACAGTCGGGGGTTTCTTAGCGTCGACTATATTGTTGCAATGGACAGTTTTTTGGACTATGCATATGCCGATGAAAGGACTGTTGAAAGGAAACCTACACGTGATGGGATAGTCCTTCGTATTAGATGCCCTTGTAAGAAGTGTCAAAACTTACGCTATAAAGAAAGGACTGATGTGAGGCTGCATTTGATGAAGCACGGTTTCATGCCTGATTATACCACATGGTGGGCACATGGTGAAACTTATTACCATAATGAAGGGCATCAAGACGTGGGTCTATCTTCTACTCCGGTAGTAGATCATAATGAAGGTTATGTTGAAATGGTGAACGATCACATGATACATGATGGCATGACATGGGAAGAAGAAACCCCTAATCCTTCTGCCCAAGGATTTTATGACATGTTACAAGCTGCTGACGAGCCACTATGGGACGGGTGTCCAAATTACTCGAAATTAGGAGTTGCAACGAGATTGTTGAATTGGAAGGTAGAATGTAATGTACCCGAGACGACTTATAACCGCAATGTTGCTATAATTAAAGAGATGTTACCCGAGAGTGATAAACTATCCGGTAACTTCTATGAGACGAAAAAGAGTTTGAAAAGGCTTGCTCTGCCAAAAACAAAAGATCGACGCTTGCAAAAACCATTGCATGTTATTTTATAAGGATGATTCTGAGTTGAACCACTACCGAGTGTGCAATGAATATCGTTTCAAGACAAGTGGTCGAAGAAAGGTCCCTAACTTAGTGATGGCGTACTTGCCGATTGTTCCTAGACTCCAACTTAGTGATGACGTACTCTCAGGAATGTGCGTCTTGGCTTATGCATCGACGGTTTCAACCCGAATAATTCAAAGTTGAATCCGTATTCACTTTGCCCAGTGTTTCTTACCATCTACAATTTACCTCCTTGGTTGAGTTTGTAAGATTCATACGTGAAACTTGCATTGGTCATTCCAGGTAGAAAGAGCCCCGGTCAGAATTTGGATGTCTTTCTTAGGCCGCTAATAGATGATCTCAAGATGTTGTATACAGTGGGCGCTCTTACGTATGATGCTTATCATAAAAATAATTTTGAGATGAGGGCTATACTTCTATGGACCGTCAGCGACTTCCCTGCCTACGCAATGTTGTCGGGTTGGAGCACGCACGGCAAGCTAGCCTGCCCGTACTGCATGGGTACAGTCGATTCGTTTCAGTTAAGAAATGGAGGTAAATCTTATTGGTTTGACTGTCATCGGAGATGGTTACCTAGTGCACACCCCTTCCGATGTGACCGAACAGGGTTTCTGGATGGATCTAGGGTGTTAGCCGGTCCACCACCCGAGTTAACCGGCGAAGAAATATGGGAACAGGTCCGTCATCTTCCAACTGTTTACGATGGCTCCCCGTTTCGACGGACCAATAGAAAAATTACCGGTTTCGGAATCACTCATAATTGGGTGAAGAGAAGCATCTTTTGGGAGCTGCCATATTAGAAGACGTTGTTAATCCGACACAACCTGGATGTCATGCACATTGAGAAGAACGTCTTTGAGAATCTCTTTAACACTGTCATGGACACATCAAAGACGAAAGACAATATAAAAGAAAGGAGGGATGTAGAGATGTATTGCAACCAACCGCAGTTGCACATTGCCACGTCAGGCAATAAAGTAGTGAAGTCGAAGTCGTCGTACACTTTGACAAAACAACAAGTAAAACAAGTATGTGAATGGTTGAAGAGACTGAAGTTTCCGGACGGGTATGCTTCGAATATTGGGGGTTGTGTAAACATGGCAGATACAGCTTTTATAGCTTCAAGAGTCATGATTGTCATGTGTTTATGCAACGATTGCTTCCTATTGCGTTACGAGGGATGATACCGACTCCCATATGGGATGCGATAACAGAGTTATGCCCATTCTTTCGTGTAATCTGCTCAAGGGTGTTACACTTAGAAGACTTGATTCCATTGCAAACAAGTTTCGTTCAAACAATTTGTAAGTTGGAAAAAGTCTTCCCGCCCGGATTCTTTGATTCTATGGAACACTTAGTGATACATTTGACACGAGAAGCCATAAATGGTGGGCCGGTCCAATATAGGTGGATGTATCTCTATGAGAGGTAAATGAACTTTGCCATTCAAATACTTTTCATTCAAATACTTACCCATTTATTTTCTAACACGTATTTCAATCGTTGTTTAGGAAATTTGGGTCGTTGAAGAGGACTGCTAGAAACAAAGCAAGGGTGGAGGGGTCTATCGTTGAGGCATATCTAGTAAATGAACTCTCCACCTATTGCTCCCTGTATTTTGATCCACAGATAGAAACTCGACATAATCGCGAGTCAAGAAACTTTGCCCCAGATATTCCTAGTTCTTCAGGAATAGACGATCGCTTGATCATATTCAAGGTTCCATCTCGTAGATTATTCGAGAAGGGGGGGGGGGGGGGAAAGACCATCTTGACTCAAGCCGAAATTCACAAGATACACACATATGTGTTGTTGAATTGTGAAGAAGTTCGACCTTTTCAATGGACCTTCGATGAGTGGATACGACAAAGAGAACCTCATCTTGATGCAGTTGCACGAGATAAAGCTCGGGATGAAAGGCTTTCTTCTTGGTTCGAACAACACGTGAGTACAAACATATGAAATTTACGTATGTAATGTTACACATATGTAATTTATTTCTTATTTGCGGTTTTATAGGTCATGCTCGGATCAGGCAATTTCTCCGACCATTTGAAATCACTAGCACGTGGACCAGGCCGATATGCTTGGTCGCATAAGGGATATTTTGTCAATGGTTACAAGTTTCATACGATAACACATGCTGCTGGGCGTGTCACACATAATAGTGGCGTATGTGTGAGAGGATCTTGTTATGACGACTCTGAGTTTGACTATTACGGATTGTTGGATGACGTGTTAGAGGTGGAGTACTACGGTGTGGGCTATTGTGTTGTAGTTTTGTTCAAGTGTACATGGTTTGATAGTCCAGATGGAGTTAGAGTCGACCCTAAACATGGGTTGGTTGATATCAAATACAAGTCTAGACTCAGAGGTGAGGACTATTACGTCCTAGCATCACAAGCGGAACAAGTGTATTACACACCCTATCCTTCAGGAAGTAAGGATTTAAAGGAATGGTGGGCAGTTGTGAAGACCAAAGCCCGTGGAATATATGAAGTTACAGAAAGGGCTATCGATGTGTTGGATGATGATAACGTGGATGGAGAACCGTTCTTTCAAACCAACGAACGGGTAACTCATCATACAAGCAACTGGGTAAATTAGGACCTCGATCCCGTCCCTCTTGTCACTGGGGAGATCAACTTAGTCGCCACAAATGACGAAGCTAGCGAGGAAGATGCATCAGATCATGAAGCTAGCGACGAGGAAGAAGAATTTGAAGATATGGATGATGATGAAGATAACGAAGACGAACTTATGTTATCTGATCACTCGTCTGATAACTAGTGTGTCTTTCATATGTAGACATTTTCGTGTTAAACATTCTCTATTTTCGTGTTAAACATTCTCTATTTTTGGGTCTTATGATTTATGTACACTTATATCATTTTGTGTTAACCATTCTCTATTTTTAGATGTCTGGACACCCTTTTAGGGGTAGTAGGGGTAGTAGGAGTGGTTGGGGTAGGGGCAGTAGCAGCTCCGCTGGGTGTGGTGACCCCCAGGCCGATGAGTTCACCGGTAACGGCCTAGATCAGATCCAGTCTGATGACAGAGCAGCGAGCTCGAGGGTTAGAGGCCCGAATGTGGCATCACAGACGCCCCAGCCTAGTCAGCGACTGCCACTTTTGTTGTCTGATGCGGGCGGGGTAAGTAGATGTGATCTATTATTTATTCTAGTACATAATAAACTGATCCTAATGTTTTTTATGTTGTATATTTTACAATTGTGAAGGTTTAAGGACAAGTCGGCAGTCCGGAGGGTCATTGTCGTCTTTAAGTCCATGTTTAATGGTCCTTGGGCTCATTTTAAGGATGTCCCTAATGAGCACTATCCACGGTTGCTGGATCGATTTCGGGTAGGTATTTTACTCTATTTAACTTATTGAGTGGATTTATGTTTACTTAATCCAAACAATGTGTTTGCAGTTGTATTATAGTTGGCCTCCTGAGATGGACGCCGATGTATTAGCTGCATATCGGCGTCACCTACATAATAGGTACTCCGACATGATGAGAGATGCACGTGTCTTCGCCGAGGAAAGGTCTTTAGCCATTGATGGTGTCCAGTTCGACGGACAAGACTACAGGATTCTTGCGCCACACCCTCCAGAGTGAATCCGGAGTGAGTTTTGGGTCCAGATGATTGAGCAGGTTTGTTTTGTTTGAATACTTGTATCTGGTTGTACTAGGATTTATATTGATTTATGTCTTCTTTTTAACAGGTATGGAACACCGACGCGTTCCGGCGTGTAGTTTCGGCCAATACAGCCAATCGGGCCACCGAGTATGAGGGGATGACATCCAGACACTGTACTGGATCTATTAGTATCCCTATGCATCGGGACCGCTTGATAATTTATCATACACTAGACTAAATGTATATAATTGATGAATATATGTACTATATACATGATTTTATTACCTACTAACAATTTAAGTTGTGTATTGTAGAGAGATGCATGGGGCCGTGAGCCTACCAGCGACGAGGTTTGGGAGGCTACACACTGCACCAACAGGAAGCTTGTTCCGGGTGCGACTGGTCCGAGCACGGATCCTCCGATCTACGTTTATCCAAAGGCGGCTCATATGATGGTAAGTTCAATTATGCATGACTAGATATTTGTTTGTTTTATAAGATAGATAGAAATTATAGCAAACTTAGTTTGGGCTGCCAATTGTTGGGCAGACGATAGGATTGTTTTGATAAAAGCAGGTCATGAATATATGTTCAAATCATAGTTGAAATGTTGCCGAATTTTCTATAGGTTAGTTGACTTGACAATGTCTAATTTGGTAAACTGTAGGATGTCGACCATCAGAATAGGGAGGAGGAGTACCCGGAATTACCTCCCGGCACTGTACCTCCCAATGACACCGAGTTGTGGGAGCGTAGTGTCGGAGGACGGTGTAAGGGTCGTCTTTTTGGATGGGGGACCAGTCAGGATCCCTATTATGCTATGACCGGTGATTCAGGTGCTAGTTCGAGCGGGAGCACGCGCGGCCGTCGCGATGAGGAGGTATGCTTGTCAAATGCTGTTTAACATTGTTAATCATATGTTTGTTAAATGTTGTCTAACATTGTTCTATATATGTTTGTCAAATGTTGAATTTCAGTTGGAGGAGTTGAGGCAGAGGTTAGAGAGAGAGGAAACATAGAGGATCCAATTGCAGGAGCGACTACAGAGAGAAGAAGCAGAGAGGATCCAGTTGCAGGAGCGACTACAGAGAGAAGAAGCAGAGAGGATCGGGATTCAGGAGCGAATGGATAGAGATGAAGTAGAGAAGAGACAGATGCGGGAACGAATGGCTCAGTTTGACGCGTTCATGATCAAGTTTAACAGTCAACACCCCTTTCCCCCCTTTCCCCCTCCGTAGGATTATGTTTATGTATTTATAGATATTTTGTACACTTTAAGAATTAGTAATATTTAAAAATTGGCAGGTTTTGTATGGGATAAAAAACTGAAAATTTTTAATTTTTAATTATTTTTTTAAAAAAAATTTAAATTACCGACGGATTATCCGTCGGTAATCCGTCGGAAAGTATTTTTTAATTTAATTTTTATTTAATAAATATCCGTCGGAAATCCGTCGCTAAATTCGTCGGAAAGAATCCGTCGGTAATCCGTCGCTAAAGGAAGATCGTCGGTGATCCGTCGGAAATAACCTCGCCGTCGGTAACCGTCGGAGATCCGTCGGAAAACATAGCCGACCACCTCTTTACCGACGGCTATGTATCGACGGATCACCGACAGATTTCCATTTTACCGACGGATCACCGACGGATTCATCCGTCGGTGATAAGCCTCTGTTTTGTAGTGTAACCATTCCAACTCATAACAAATATCTAACTAGTGAAATCTAATTAGTGACCACTATTTTATAGTCACTAACAATTCTAAATTAATGACCACCTTTTTTGGCCTCTAACACATTCAATCATGCTTACTTTGGACTTAGTGACCACCAATTTTAGTCACTAACCATTTCAACTCATTGACCATTATTTGTCACTAAATACATGAGTTTTTACAATTAGTGACGAAAAATTCGGTTGTCACAAATTTTAGCCATTAAATTTAATTAATATGAAGAAAAGAAAGTTGCCATGAGAATTTGTGACCAATCTTAGTGACCAAATTATAGTTTTTGTCACTAAATTCATATCAGTGACAATATTTTAGTGACGACCTTTATTTTTGTCATTAATCTCATAGTTAATGACCAAAATATAAGTAGTCACTAAAATTATGGTCACTAACAAGGTTTTTTCTTGTAGTGCTTATTCGATCAATTATAGATGACTCTTTAGTAATAGTTTAATGATAAAGAAAGTGATTTATTCAGTAAACTTTTAGAAATGAGCTTTATGCAGAAAACAAGTTTTTTCAAAACATGTCTCTACCATTTAAAAAACACGCTCCTTAATTTCATCTATGAATAAAACCTTCTTAAGCAAACATCTTCCCAACAGACAAATTAACCCAAACAAACAACTTTATCCATATATTAATAAAAAAACCAACCACTTAATTAACAGCCCCTAAATAAAATACAAAGACAACGAGATGTTGTCAATATGAGATGAGTAAAGAACCTAGCATTCACTTAATTCCTACGAAAACATGTAAATTTTAATGTATTAAAGGAAACATACAATTATCGTTCCGGACAAAGTGAGTCAACGAGTTGTTGACCCATACAATTTTATCAATATATATCCATCCACATTTCATTCACACATATTTCCCCGTATACCGGGAAACCTTTTATTATAGCAAATATATGATCGATAAATCCTAGTAGAACCGACGGTTGATATGTCATATACCTAGAAGCCACTAGAAGTTTCTAGTACCACACACGGGTTTTTGTACAAGATGCTTTTCGGTCATATTTTTGGTGCTCGATCTTCATAGCTTCGACATCGAGTAGTCCATAGCATCGACAAGGAAATCTGCTCAAAAAAAAATTGGAAAAAAGAAATAAAAAAAATAAAACACAATTTGGATGGTTAACTTGACTTGTGACCAAATAAAAACAAAAACAAGAAAAACAACAATGTTTAATTGTAAAACAAAAACACACCTGCATCTTCTTTGGTGAAACATAGTGGTGGAGTGATTCTGAAAACATTTCCATGGAATCCACCTTTGCCAACCAATACCCCTAAATCTATATATAAACACAAATATAAATTCCAAGTGTTTTGGTAATTTGTGGTTCTGTTTTCTTGTTAAACAGTAAATGTATACTAAATATTCTAACAATTACCTTTCATCATCTCCATCGTCTCCAATATCTCAGTTTTTGCTGGAGTCTTGAGTTTGCGATCGGTCACCAGTTCAACCCCAAGTATTAGTCCTCGTCCTCGGACATCTCCAATAACTTCAGTTTATCACAAAATAAGTTATTTGGCACTAGCTGTGTACCCATGCAATGCAATGGGGCAATAAAATTTTATTGTAAACTAAAAATGGAAAACCGATTTGATTTTTCATCAAAAAAAAAACCAAAATTTATGGAGCATTATGCCGTGTTAGTAGCGCTCAACATGTATCCTGTATAATAAACGTGTTTATCATATGGTTATTAGCTAGTTTTATCACGTTAAAACTTAAAATGTGGAACTTTAAAAGTTGTAAGCATGAATTATTTTAAGCACATGAGGTAAATGTTTTATAATATAGTAAAGATATAATATTTTTCACACGAGTTTGAACAAAAAGGTCAAGATGGGCTCCGAGAACTTACTTTCATGCTTATCTTTGAGGGCTGTGAGACGTTCTTTCATATAGGATCCCACAACATGAGCATTCTCTTGAAGTTTTTCTTTCTCAATAACTTTGAGAACGGCATGGCCTGCGGCAGTACAGACAGGGTTTCCGCCAAAGGTGTTGAAGTAACTTCGACGAGTCAAAACTTTTGCAATTTCCGGGGTGGTCACCACCGCACCAAGGGGAATTCCGTTTCCAATACCCTGTTAGGTGAAATCGTAAGCTGTGTTATGGTACAATATAAATATCTTGTCCCTAATTCATTTTTCAACAATCAATAAAGTCAATTTTAGTGTCATGAGAGTTCTAGCTTTGTGAGAGAACCTTTGTAAGCTTTTGAGAGAAGTTTCTTGTATAGTTCTTTAAGAGAAGTAGGTAGTATAAGTACCCATGTATTGTGTTGTGAGAGAAGTAGAACCATCATTGTAAACAAGTTCTTATACGCATTCATTGTTAGACATATGAATATAGAACTTTCTCTCTACACTCTGTCTCTAGATCTATACACTGTCAAATCTTGAATTGAATATTTGCGCTTGATTGATTGGGATTTCAATTTCAATGTTAAAACACATCATGCATTTGAGAGAGAATGAAAACAAAAATTAAAAAACTATACTATAAAAATAATTACGTGTCTTCACAAAATTGGTGGCAGGGCAGGGAGGAAGAGACACAAGTTTTTTATTATAGTGTAGTCACTTAAGACCTCGTTTAGAGGCGGATTTAAGAAGGGCCCACTAGGGTCCCATGCCACCGGTGAACTTGTATTAATGTCATAGTATAAAACTTTTTACGATACGCCCCTTTACAGTGCCTACTACTATAATTTGTTTTGTCCTACCAGTGACATAAGTTCCTGGATCTGCCACTGATCGTGTTAGTGTCAAAAATAATATAATATACCTTTGCCATTGTGACTATATCGGGCACAATGCCTTGGTTTTGGAATCCCCAAAAGTTGGTTCCTGTCCGTGCAAATCCAGATTGGACCTCATCGGCGATCACTAGTCCTCCAGCTTTCTTGATACTATTATAAACTGAAGGTAAGTAATTTGGAGCCAATTCGACAATTCCCCCGACACCCTATACAAAATAGGTAAAGATAAATTATCAAACTGTATGTTTGTGAAAAAAAAACATGGTAAAGAGTTGGCAGAACTATTTATTTCCTCAATATTTTACCTGAATTGCTTCAAAAATAAAACCAGCAACATGTCCAGAAGTCCCAAACTGGATCAAGTCTTCCACATCTTTGGCGTACTTTTCTCCATCAGACCCGAATACTCCTCTGTACGGGTCCGGATTTAGCGCGTGATGTACCCCAGTCTGGTGGTTCAACGACATAATATTATTGGCTTGATACAAACTCGAAACAAATTAACATAAAAAATCAAACGAACAAAGCATATCTCACACAAAAGCAAGGTTTGTAATGGATATGATGTACACAGACTTTAACTTATTATACTTTACTATTATATATATTTATTATATTATAAATATTATTTAAAATACGTAATGTCTTTATAATTATTGGATGATGACACATTTGTCATTTTCCTTTCAATTACAACCATGACGAACACAATAAAGATGCTGGCTGATGAAGAATAGCAGAAAACGACATGTAATTTGTCGTATCACTTATAAACAAATGATATTATCATAAATAAACATTATGAAAAAACACGCAAACGTAACGTTTGGTATGTCCGAACATTAAAATCTTGACAAAATTGGGAAATGTGTTTCGTCATGTAACATGATCACCAAAAAACCGATAGCCAACTAATGGTGTTTAGATGTGAATTATTTTTTCGATGGTTCAAGAACTACCGGAAACATATGAAACTAAAAACAGCACTTATGATATAGAGGTTATGTTCGACAACCATAAGCTACCTTATTTTTATGAGCTTATTGAAAATTAGATTCTCGTTTTCATTTTAAGGCATATACTTACGTACTCATAAAAGCCAACTCTAAAAAGTAACTTAAAATTTTCCAACCATACTCCTTATATTTACATAAATACCTCTTATATTTTACTTTTAGGTAATTTCTTATTGCCATGGAGACTATCGACTAACAAGTAGCTTATTAATCAATAACCAACTTATAGCTAGTTTCGCAAACATAGTCAATAATATCTTTATGCACAATCTATATGTCGTTATGATAGTATATGTTTTTTTTAACGTTTAATTCCCGAGACTTACCTGAACAACGTTAAATTTCCAGTTGGATTGTGCAGTAGCGCCCATTGTTCCAGCTGCGTTGCCATGGTATGCGTTCCTTAGTGATATAATGTCTTGGCAGCCTGTGTACAACCGTGCGATCATCATCGCTAGTTCGTTTGCCTCAGTGCCCGAATTCGTAAAAAATACAACCTGCACCACCAAGTGAAATTATGATGTGTTGTTTTGCTTTGATTTTAAAATTGAACTTATTGCATTGCATCTCAAGAGACTTTCACTAAGCAATATCTTTAACATATCATAATCTCAGTTTACAATGTAATATTACATATATACAACTTCTTAAAGTTCTATATTTAAACAATTAAAAATAACTAATAATCAATAGGGCCTGGCTAATCCGTCCCTAAAAGTGCCCACGCTAATCCGTTGATGATGTTTTCCATCGCTGATAGCAATCCGTCGTAATCCGTTGCTGATCCGTCGCAGATAGCATTACCCACGCCCCATTGGCCCACCGACTATCAGCGATTGATTAACGACGGATCCCAGCTTTAGCGACAGTATTTTCCGTCGCTGATAGTGGTCGGTTTTGTAGTGTGTTAAACCCTACTAATACGGAATAATATCCAAGTTTGAACTCCCCTTAGGCTGTGATATTCTTTCCAAATCTCTAGTCAATTAACTATATTAACCTTGAATTTATATATTAGCCGATTCATAATTCACAATTAGAACCATACAAATCCATAAAAATAAAATCGAAAGGGACGAAAAATAGGACGAACTGAAGGTTCAAATTCTTGGACATCATAATCAAGATGTGTGCATCAAACAAATAAACAACTAACCAGTAGTTATTTAATAACCTTCCAATCAACTTAATGACAAATTATTAGTAATTATCAAACAAACCACAAGAACAGAGATGTGACAATATAATCATTGTTTTTTACATCTAATGTATTCATTTTGTGGGTCCATCGTTTATCTCACATAACCTAAACATAAACCAAAGGTGTTCAATGAATCTAGACGTGGTACATGTTAAGTTGTACTTTATGCATATATAGTTGTACCAACTCTCGGTATGTTTAAATCAAAATTAAGTAAGCTATATGTTATTTTGTCCTTATGGTTTGTTAAAAATTTCATTCATGTGTTTTTTAAATTACGGTTTTCATCCCTATGGTTTGCAATTCATTGTGTGTGTGTTGTGAAATGTAAATCACAAGGGAAAAAACAGCAATAAGTTGTAAAGTACAAGAATAAAAACCGTAATTTTGAAAGTATAAGGTCGAAAATAGCAATTTTTAACAAAGATATGGAGGCTAATAACGTAGTTTACTCTTAAATTAAAGATAAGGATGGATTACCTTGAGATCGCCGGGCATTTTGGCAGCGAGTGCAGCGGCGAAATCAGTGATGGAGTGATTGAGATAGAGAATGGTGGAGTGTTGTAAGGTGGTGGTTTGATTGATGATGGCTTGGACCACATCTGGATGACAATGACCGCAATTCACCGTAGCAATCCCTCCGAAACCATCAAGAAATCTCCGCCCATTCTCATCAAATAGATATTGCATCTTCCCATGTACCACGTTTAACTGTTGCTCCAAATAATTTGTACATTAGGCATCATCGTTTGTACCTTACTTTAATTTGATACTTTTTACCCATAGAATAATTTGAAAATTAAAGAAAATGACAAAATATATATATATATATATATAGATATATATATATATATATCAAGGTTCTAAATGGCGTGAGGCGTAGCGTGGCGGCGAGGCCAAGCCACACGCCTTAAGAGCCACGGCGAAGCCATGCCGTTTTCAAGGCGTGACTTATGGCGTCATTTTTCTAATTCATATATATCATTATATATAAAAACATATGTTTTGTAGTGTTACTCAATGAGTCAATCGTAATAAACAAGTTAAATTATGGTATATATATTAAAAAATGTGCACATAAGACATAAAAACGTAAAGAAAACTCAAATATTGCATAACGAAATCGTACACTAGGTCATGGCGTGCCACAGGCTTAACGTGGCGCGAGACACAAACCTTGGTGCAACGAGTTTTTTAGAACATTGATATATATATATACACAAAGGGGATGATATTATTTTGTACATCATGCATCAACGGTAGTACCACTAAATTATTACGAAAAAATGTGATCGACATATTCATATATTTTGATATTGATTTTTACAGGTAGGATAATATTTAAAAAGATATAGAATTCCTTATAGAATTTATCAAGTTGTTGAAACTTATTATAGTTGTATAGAATTGTTATTTTTGAGTATTATCTAGTTAAATATATGTAGTTTTTATCAAAAGCATATTTTTCAAAATATTATAACTTTAAAATATTATCTTTTTAAAGGCGCATATTTTGAAAAATATTTATTTTCTAAATTCAAGAAACGTGTTTCCAATTTTATTTATGCCTTATCAATATCACATCATTATTGCATATATAGAGAGAGAGAGGGGGAGGTTCACGGAAAAAACTCTAAATAAATAAAAAATCGAAAAACTTGTTAGATTAATTTACTCCATCGAAAAAAAATAACTAACGTTTCCAGCTGCTTTTAAGCAGTTGAAACCTTTTCATAATAATTTGGATACATAGATTCAAAATTTCAAATCACATCGTTGATATAACGGCATGATCAATGAATTACCAATTAGAAGCATTCAAAAGATGAATTTTAGTAACAAAATTGAAGGATTTTATCGTGATCATCTTGTTATTCAAAAAATAAATATAAGAATCAATTGGCGATGATTTAGAATTATTAGTCTAAGATATGATCACCTCACCGCCATTTTGTTAATTGAAAAACTAATCTAGCAGAAAATATGCAACTAATAATGCACTAACACCGGAACAATGACGGTTTTAACTAGGATTCTATATATATATATATATATATATATATATATATTATGATCAATGCACAAGTTACAATAACTTACTGGTTTCTTGTAGAAGCAGAACATGGAAGGGCTGAGAAACTCTTTGCGCTTACGGAAGATTTCCTCAGCGGTAGGTCCAGTGTAGGGCGGAGGAGAGTAATTAAACGCTGGTATCATCGGGATTCCACCGGATTCTTCGATAGATGCTTGACGTTGAGCTAATTGAGAGAAACAGCGGCGCCGGAATTCATCTCTTGCATCGTTTAGCCTCCGTAATGAGGTGGCGAATTTGTGCATCTCTCCTCTCGTGGTGGTTCTGGTTGTTATTGTTGTTGTTGTGTGTGTGTCTCTCTCTCTTCTCTGTGGAAAAAGGAAGAAGTTGATGTGATTATTTATAGAGAGCGAGAGAGAGAGAGAGAGAAAGAGAGAGTTGCGTGGAAAAGCAATATGAATCGTGTGTTTTAAAGATTAATACTAACACTTGGACTCCTTTAATCTTATCAACATCAACCGCTTACTTACTTAATACACTTGTGGAATTTAATTATTTGTTTTTAATTAATAATACCACGCGTTAAATAGTATATATAATTAAAATTACTTTTAACCGTAGATTTATTCAAATTTCTTATTTCACTATATCTGTATCTATACTACATTATAAACCACGAATAAAAAACTATTAAATACAAGCATAAGGTACCATCATTTTATACAAGATTTTAAAAATATCTTAATTTACAAGTATCAAAGCACAAGATACATATTACTACTCCAGACTTCTAACATCCACCAATTTGGTATGTGCACGGTCTTCCTTTTATACAGACATTTCCATGTATCACTATTAATAAATATATTATATTACTATAATTTTGTTTTAATTATATTATTAAATATGTAATTATTTACTTTTTCTAGATGTCATTAAAATATATAAGATAATCATTTAATTCTAACAAAATAATTAATTTTTTTATATAAAAAACATTATATTATTAAGCATAAATTAAACAAATTTATAAAAAAAACATTATCACTTTCTTAAAACCATCCAAAATCATACTATAAATCGACAATTTGTTTAAACAATAGCTTCTTTATCTTTATTTTTTTAATTGTCTCAGTTTCTGGATTAAAGACAACAAATAAGTTTAAAAACTCAACATAATACCAAATAACTTAAATATAAATAAAAAAAAATTATTTTCTTAGATCAATTTTTTAACAAGACAAATTTAATGGGGATAAAGTCAAATTTCCTGAGAGAAAGAGATAGAAAGAAGTATTTCATTTATAGACGGAGGTTCAAAGAAAACCTAAAAAAAAAAAATAGAAAACTGAAGAACATTTTAGTAGCCCTTCATCTTTACGGTATGCATTTGTACATACAGGTAATTATGTTTTTTTTGGCTTTTATGCACAAGGGCATGTGCACGTGTACATGTTACAAAATACCAAGTACATACCGTCCAGATGAAGAGCTACCAAGGTGTTCTTCAGTTTTCTGTTTTTTTTCCCTTAACTTGACCCTTCATTTATATCTATTAATTCTAAGTTTTTTAATTGTCATAATTATTTCATTTATATATATTGATCATACATTAATTCTAATAGGTTTTTTAATTGATTAGTTTTATTGTATATATATTGAAATGTATTAAATTGTCATAAATATTTCATATATATATATATATATATATATATATATATATATATATATATATATATTGTTTCATAGAGAAAAGTTCAAATGAAAACTCATTTTTTATTGTGAACGTGAGGACAAATCTCAGTCACTCGATCTCTTTTGATCCAACAACTCATATTAAATAAAGTTTTTAATTTTAAAATACTTAGGGGTAAAATTGGAAGAAAATATAAACACACGCTTACCATATTTGACTTTTTATTTTATTTTTTAATTAAAAACTTTTTACCCAATTAAAGTTTAAAATAAAGTATCTTAAAAATTACTAGTATTTTAATCAAACAAATTACATAAAAAAACGAGAATTTCGTGTTTTTCGATATGACATCCATCTCGGTATAGTTTTTTTTGTCGTTTTAATCCTTTTTTACGTGAAATGTTATATATGTGTGTATATTCATCATGAATATTTATGTAGGTTAAAGTTTGTACAACATCTCGACACCGTGAGTATGTAACTCGACATCACCTTCTTCAACACTTTCTTCAACGTCGTAAGACATCACGTTTCTTCAGCACCGTAACCCAACACCCATCAAGACGAATCGAGAACCTATCGAGTAATTCTATAGTGAATCGGGGAACAAAAGAGAGTGCATCACGTCTCCACATCTTCACAGGTTGTTGGTCCCGAAGGTGCTTAACAAGTTTGTAGAAGGGGGGGGGTTGAATACAAACACAGAAATTAAAGTTTAATAAATTGTTTATTGATAAATCAAAATACAATTTACAAGTTTGTTGCGGAATAAGATTAAGACAGACTCAATCTAAACAAACTTAAGAAACACTAAGATGGTTGCACAAGAAATTCAGAGAATGGGGGATTTTTAGAGAGATAGAAAACAAGGGTTTCTATTTTGGAGTTCAAAGGATTGAGCACTCCTTCAGATGAAGGAGTGAGCTTCCTATTTATACCCTATGCATTAAATGCATGGCAGGGTACTTTACACGTGGCATTCATAGATTGGCTTTGGTAGTCTCACTTTTGGAGACATGCTTTTGGCCACTTTATGAACAGTGTAGTTGACAGAGTTGGTGTACGATTTGTGGCAGGGACTTGTCCGTTCTGACACATCGTACTGGTTGTGCAAGGTAAGACAAAAGAAAACTTGAGGCATAAGCTTTGTGATCGTTGATCGCTGAGTATCTCTTCTTCCAGAGATAAAGAAGTTCAGCTATCGCTGAAGCTTTTCCTCAGGCTTCTTCGCGTAAGTAGATTTGTCTGGTCTTCGCTGATATCCGCATCAGGTCACTAGTAGACTTATCTATTGTTCAGTGGCTTCGTCTTCGATTCAGCTATGAACTATGTTGACGCGAGACTTGTCTTCAGGGATTACGTTAACTGTGTTACATAGGAAACGATCAGTGATAACTGAACAGACTCAGTTTGATCGCTGAAAGTGAAACACTAATACATATTAAATGTTTACAGAAAGGTCATCAGCGATAACTGAACAGACTCAGTCTGATCGCTGATGATGAAACACTAATACATATAATAACGTAATTTTCACTAAGTATAAAAGAGGGTCGTTATCAAATCACTGAGAGAGTTTGGATCAACAATCTCCCCCTATTTGATAATGACAAAGTAACAAAAGAAAATTACTTTTTAATTCAAAATATAGGAATAAAAAGGACTCATAGAATGCATGTCCCAATTACTATTTTGAGGGATCTTTTACAGTACTGATAGGGTTAAGTACATCACTGCAATTTTCATTTAATTCAGGGATAGAATTACAAGATATGAAAATCATAAGTACAAGTGACTAACTAACTACTGTAAGTATAACTAACAGATTACAGAGAAGAAAACTAATCTATCAGCTATAAGAAGATTTGGGAGGATTGATCATATACTCAGGTATTTCTTCTCCTTTCTGTCTTCGTTCCAAAGATTCTTGACTGATAATTTCTTTAATTTTTTCAGCAGCAGGGAAGAAGTCACACCATAAGCATAAGAGATCCTTGAGATGATTCAGAGGACAGATAGGAATCTCAGAGATTCTTTGAAATCTGAGTTCCTCATCATCATCTCTGAAGAATATTCCATAAGGCTTGTCGATTACTTGACCAGCTTGGAAGGGACCACCAGGAGGCAGAGATAAGTCCAGAACTGAAAGATCAGGAGGAGGACCAAACAGTGCATCTCTTGAAAATTTGATAGAAGTTTCATTCCTGATGATGGCGACATCTTCAGAGGAGGAGGACCCAATTTTTCTCTTGAGTTTCAAAGATTTGGGAGGAAGAGGAGATGGCAGCTTTAGTACAGAAACGACTCTATTTATGAGGGCTTCAAGGAGTCCTTCAACGTAGCCTCTGTATGTAGATTTGGATTTCTTCAGCGCATCCCAGAACTCTAACCATTCCGTAAATCCGAAGCTTTCAAGTTTTGATACGTACATTGCTTTTTGGGTTCCATCCTCTCTGGTAATCTCCATGGTCACTGAGAGTTGATCTTTCTTCTTGCGACCAGAGATAGTCACGGCTGATATTGGAAGAAGATCAGAACGATAATCCATCTTTTGTTTGCACCATTCGATAGACTTATCGTTGATCTCTTGTTCTTTGAAGCGTTCCTCTTCAATTTCTTTCAGTAGTGCTGCTTGAACTTCCACAGGTTTGCTTTTCAGCTTTTTGTCCTTAACTTGAGAGGATTGAATCTTTAAAGCGAGTTGGGCATCTCGTTTGCATTCAGCGATCAGCTTCTCAGCTTTGGCAGATTCTTCTCTTTCAGCGTCAGTGAGGAAGTCGAGCTCTGTGGATATTTGAAGAGGGATTTTCAGCCGTTGACTTTCTAGTTGAGCGATCATTTCAACTCTTTTCTTCACCACTTCCTCTGACCAATGAGATGGTCGAGAGGGCCTTCCTGGATGGACCAGGGAATCTTCTTCTTCTTCTTCATCAATCTCAGCGATAGAGATTGGGATTATTTCTTCAGCGATAGTCGCTGGTATTATTTGTAGTTCAGAACCCTTAAGCAGGGGTGAGAACTGTCTGGTTAGAAAAAGAAGGAAAGAAGGGATAAGTGTATTTTTAGAACGAGAGAGATAAAGGCTAGAAAGACATAGGGGTTTGGAAAGAGTAGAAAAGTGGTACAATTGAAAGACATACCTGAGAAGGATGCTCCCCCTCAGATTGTGATCCAGTCCTCAAGCATTCTTCAGCGATTGGTTGCTTGTCTTTGCTTTGCGAAGGAACACTTGAAGATGTATCACCTCTCACCCCTGTTTTGACAACCTCTTGCGAAGTTGTCCCTGATACGACGTTCGGCTTAGAGAACCACATAGATTGGTCTTCATCGTCGTCGTCGTCATCGGAGGGCTGATCCTTTTCTTGATCATCAAGATCTAGATCATCTTCCTCTTCATCGTCTTCTTCTTCATCCTCTTCAAAGAGAATGGAGTGAATCGATGAGGATTCTTTTGCCTTCTCCCCCTCAGATTGAGAGGGAGGTTCCTTAGCTTCCCCAGCAGCAATAGAGGTTTCTTCAGTTTTCTCCCCCACTTTGTCATTATCAGCGGTAGGGGATTGTTCAGCTGCTGGAGTAGCTGTTGAAGCTTTTAGCACTTGAACGTCAGCCTCCAGACGCTTAACTCGGTCTTCAACCGCAGGTATGTCGCATGTGGCATCATGAATGAATTCCACAGCGATGTTGAGGTTGGTACGATCATCTTCAGTGAAGGAGGGAGGCAGCGCTGGAGCTGGTTCATTCACTTTCTGTAGAACTTGCTGAAGAAGGGACGTGCAGAGGTCAACCTTGGAAGAGAGACCCTGAACTTCAGCTGTAAGAGACTCAAATCGTCCTTGAAAGAGTCGAGAGGACTCTCTGAGTTGGACGACTTGTTCTTCAAGAGCTGAAAGTTGAGAGTTCTCAGCTTTCGATGAGCAAGTGGCGGTCAACTTCTTCAGCTCCTCACCAGCCTGATTGACGGCGTTGGTGGTTTCATTGATGGTGTTGGTGAGAGCATCCACCTTTTCTCCTAGACTGTTGACATGCGTGTCAACAGTCGCCAAGCTAGGACCTGAAAATAAGGTTAGTTCAGATATGGGCTTATTTGGAGAGGGGGGTAGAGAAGTGTTTAGGAGTATAGGTGTACCTGACGTATCAAACATTTTGTAGAACTGCATAGATTCCTCAAAAGTTTGATGCTCAGGTCCTATAGGGAAAGAAGAGGTGGCAGGTTCAGAGACCAAATGAGGAGAGAAGGGAAGAGTTTTGGGGATAGAAGTAGGGATGGGGTTAATCTCAGGGAATGAGATAGTAGGTGGGGTTACTGATGATGTGACAGCGAGTGAGATCGCTGACACGGCAGTATGAGTGACTGCTGAAGTTGTGGAGGAAAGACCCACAAAAGCATCTAAGGTAGCTTGTTGAGAAGCTCCCTCAGGTATAGTACTAGAAGGTGTACTTTCCTTAGTCTTTTTGGCCTTTTTGGAAGGACCAATTGGACTAGCTGATGGTCTTTTAGAAGTAGTGGTAGCGACAGGGATAGCAGACGAAGGAACCGTCTGCGTGGTCGCTGAAGATGAAGAAGAATGGAGAGAGAGACGAGAGCGAAGGAGAGAGATACTTACCTCGTCGGCGAGTGGCTTGACCTCCAGTGATCGTTGACCAACCCTGGCAAAGGTGCCATCATCTTTGGTAGGATAGGTGTTGGGATAGAGGAACTTGATGTACGTACATATGAAACGTACGTACGAGATCTTGGGATCTCGTTCAGGCTTCTCTAATCTCGACCTCAGATCTTCAAAGATGGCTGTGGCGTAGTCAAAGTTTTGACCAGCGATAACGGAGTATGCCATCTGCAGTTGTGTTTTGCTGGCTTGATCCAGCGAACCACTCTTCCCACTCATGCACTGAATTATGTGCGAGAAGATAAAGTTCAGTTGTGATGGCATCTGAGCTTTAAGAATCTTGGTGAGCTTCTTGTTAGGAATGGACGATCTTGGTTTGTTTTCCCAACAATAGCCCATTGCGTCCAGGAAGAATATCAGCTCATCATCAGTGGGGAGTGCGTCGAATCCACTCTTTGGTTTGTCAGGGAATCTTAAAGATTTCCTGAGGCTAAGAGCGGTCATGCTCCCTGGCCCTAATTCCGTGCTGAACGAGATAGCAGGGACTCGTTCGCCTTTCCTGTTGGTAAGTTCAGTTGCATCAGCAGTGAACCAGAACTGCTGAAGTAGAGTCTTGGAGGGCTTAGGATCCACAGTGATCGCGTAAGCTATGCAGGACTGCTTGAGGAAATTAGCAGCTTCCACCAGATGTGGGTATTTGTCAGCTTTGAAGTCGAGTCTGGCCAAATGATTACATTTAGTAATCTCAACTTCAGTGAGAGCGAATCGTACATGCTTGGAAGCAACGATTGAAGACTGTGTCATTTCTGTTATGGAAAGAGGCATAATAGAAGAAATGATTTAGATTAAAAATAATATGATTACCAGTTTCCATAGAAGAGGGGAAACTGGAAAATTATCAAGTTATTTTTAAGAGAAAAAAATAGTGTTCTGGGTAGAAAGAATGAAGAACACTTTAAAACCAAAAGGTTTTTATTTAAAAACATAAAATCAGAAGGAATGATCTTTAGTTTTAAAAAACGTTTTATAAAATCCATAGAAAGCGAGTAGGATTTTAAAAGAATAAAAAGCATATGAACAAAGCATATAAACATGAAATAAACCTGTGTATCTTGAAGAAAAAGAGTTGCAGATTCAATATTCTGGGTTTACTTGCTTGAGTGTTCTTGAGAGAATGTTTCTTGCTTTGAAAGTTTTGAAAGCGTAAACCGTATAAAGGAGAGAAGAATTCCTTTTATACGAAGAGAGAGAAGAGAGATAAGAGAGAGAATGAAGCGGGAAAAGAAATCATCATGACATTGACACGTTCCACGAAGTTGATTGGATAGGAGGGCAACGGACGAACGTGTCAGAAAAGGCATGTCGTGGATTGTCGGTTCAAATGACGTCATAGAGGAGAGAGACTGTTCATTTGTCCGTTCAAATGATCACTGAAGAAAAGTCAGTGATAGATTTTCCTTTTTAAAAGTATCCCTGATTGTAAAGATAGGGATAGATTTTCCTTTTAAAAGATCACTGATTGGAAATATCAGTGATTAATGTATTTTTCAAAAAAAAAGCTTTTAATCATTTGAAGAAAGTTCAGTGATTAAAGTTTATATTTTGAAGAAAAACATCTTTGAGAGAGAGAGAGAACATACCTGAGAGTCAGAATGTTTATCAGAGAGAATGATGAGGGGAACTTTTGATTACTGACACAATACATGAACGCTGAAGAATTATTCTTCGAGGTTCAGCATTCCAAGCTCACTGATGAGAAAGTTGAACCTTGTCTCATCAAGAGGTTTGGTGAAAATATCAGCAAGCTGAAAGTCAGTAGGGATAAAGTGAAGTTCAATATCACCATTCATCACATGATCTCTGATAAAATGATATCTGATCTCTATGTGTTTTGTCTTTGAATGTAGCACTGGGTTATTTGCTATAGCGATAGCACTAGTGCTGTCGCAATAGATAGGAATCTTTGACAGCTGAAGGTCATAATCTAATAGTTGATTTCTCATCCATAGGATTTGTGAACAACAGCTTCCAGCGGCTACGTATTCAGCTTCAGCTGTTGAAGTGGACACAGAATTTTGCTTCTTGCTTGTCCAGCTTACTAGCTTTCCTCCCAAGAGTTGACATCCACCAGTGGTACTTTTTCTGTCAAGTTTACAGCCTGCAAAATCACTATCAGAATAACCAGTTAGATCGAACCCTGAGTCTTTGGGATACCAAAGACCGAGGTTAGGAGTTCCTTTCAGATATCTGAAAATTCGCTTTACAGCGATCAGATGGGATTCCTTGGGTTCAGATTGATAGCGTGCACATAAACAAGTAGAGTACATGATGTCAGGTCGGCTTGCTGTAAGATACAACAATGAGCCTATCATTCCTCTATAGGCAGTGACATTAACAGGTTTTCCAGATGGATCCTTGTTAAGTGTCAGTGGTGGTGCCATAGGAGTTTTCATCGCTGAAGTTTGTGTTAAATCAAACTTCTTCAGCATGTCTTTAACATACTTACCTTGGCAGATAAAAGTACCTTTGTCAGATTGTTTAATCTGAAGACCAAGAAAATATGTCAGCTCACCCATCATACTCATTTTATATTCTTTCTTCATTCTTTCAGCGAAGCGAGTACATAGAGATGGGTTAGTAGAACCAAATATGATGTCATCGACATATATTTGTACAAGAATAATATGACCTTTTATCTTCCTGAAAAATAACGTATTATCAATCTTGCCACGTTCAAAATTTTCAGAGATAAGAAAAGATGAGAGTGTGTCATACCAAGCACGAGGGGCTTGTTTTAAACCATAGAGAGCCTTATCCAATTTATAAACATAATTTGGATGCTTAGGGTCATAGAACCCTGGTGGTTGTTCTACATAAACTTCTTCATTCAGTTTTCCATTCAGAAAAGCTGATTTTACGTCCATTTGATAAACGATGAAGTCTTTATAGACTGCATAAGCTAAGAATAGTCGAATTGCTTCGAGCCTGGCCACAGGGGCAAAGGTTTCATCATAGTCTATGCCTTCCTCTTGTCTGTATCCCTGAGCAACAAGTCGAGCCTTGTTGCGGGTTACAGTTCCATGTTCATCTAACTTGTTTCTAAACACCCATTTGGTGCCTATTACAGTTTTATCAGATGGTCTAGGAACGAGATTCCAAACTTTGTTTCGAGAGAATTCAGTCAGCTCTTCTTGCATAGCGCTGACCCAGTTTGGATCTCTGAGGGCATCATCAGTCTTCTTTGGTTCAATTAAGGAGAGAAAGTTTACAAAGAGACAGATATTACCTGAGCTTCGTCGTGTCTGAATACCTGCATCTGGATTACCAAGAATTTGATCTATGGGGTGATCTCTGGTCCATCGCTGAGCAGGAGCAAGATTGCTTATATCAGCGATAGGATCAACAATAGGAGCAGTCGCTGATGAAGATGCTTGAGGTTCATCAGCTAGTAATTGTTGAACATTAGATACACCAATGCTTTCAGAAGGGTTTTCAGACGTAGATGGATTTGATGGTAGAAGTGTGTTTAGAGGTTCAGCTGAAATCCATGAGTTGGATTCAGCGGTGGGAGGTATGATACTTGGTTCTTCATCAGCAGCTGGAGTTTCAGTGTGCTGTTGGTTTGAGAAGAAAGGTTCAGTTCCTTTATAGTGAGAGATCATCCAAGTATTCAGTTCTTCATTGTCAGCGATTGGTTTAGAGTTCGCTGAGCGCGTTTCATCAAACGTGACATGAATGGTTTCTTCTACGGTTTGTCTTCTTTTGTTGAAAACTCTGTAGGCTTTTGAGATGGAGGAATATCCTAAAAATATTCCATCATCGGCTTTTGGGTCGAACTTTCCAAGTTGATCTTTGTTGTTTAAGATAAAGCACTGACAACCAAAGATATGAAGAAAGCTGATAGAAGGCTTCCTTCCAAGAAAGAGTTCATAAGCTGTCTTCCCAAATCGCTTTATTATCAGCGATCTGTTTTGAGTAAAACATGCAGTGTTTACAGCTTCTGCCCAAAATTGAGTAGGGAGGTGAGAATCGCTGAGCATTGATCTAGCAGCTTCTATGATCGTTCTGTTTCTTCTTTCAGCGACTCCATTTTGCTGAGGTGTTCTTACTGAAGAGAAGTTGTGAGAGATTCCCTTGTTCTCAAAGAAATTGTTCAGGGAACTGTTTTTGAATTCAGTTCCATGATCACTCCTTATTGATCGAACAGTAAGATTATTCAGCACTTCCATCTTTTTGACAAAAGATATTAGTTCTTCTGGAGTATCATTCTTGCAGCGAAGAAAAATAACCCAGGTGTAGCGAGAATATTCATCTACAATGACAAGCGTATATTTCTTTCCAGCTATTGATTGGATATTGACAGGGCCAAATAGATCCATATGCAAGAGCTGAAGAGGACTTGTTACTGAGGAAACTTGTTTCGACTTGAAACTAGCTCTTGTTTGTTTTCCTTTTTCACATGCTGAGCAGAGAGATTCTTTAGCATATGAGTGCTGAGGAAGACCAGAAACCAGTTCCTTAGATGAGAGAGAATTCAGGGTTTTGAAGTTTAGATGAGAGAGCCTTTTATGCCATAGCCAGTTGACATCAGAAGAGGCCTTAGAGAGAAAACATAAGTTATCAGTGATAGTAGAGTCCATATCTATTACATAGACATTTTCTCTTCTATAACCACTGAGAGCAAGTTTTCCTTTTTCATCTACCACTGAACATGCTTTCTTAGAAAAGCGAACTTCGTAGTCTTTGTCACATAGCTGACTGATGCTTAGAAGATTGTGCTTCAGTCCATCTACATAAGCGACTCTTCGAAAGGTAGTTGTCCCATTGCTGAGGACACCAAACCCTCGGGTAAATCCTTTTCCATTTCCACCAAAGGTCACAGAGGGACCTTTCTCTTCCTTGTATTCAGTGAGCAGGTCTCTTTGTCCAGTCATATGACGAGAACATCCGCTATCGAGATACCAGATGCCCTTTGATCCCTGCATACATAAGGAAGATTAAGCTTTGTTTGGTACCCACTTTTCAATGGGTCCTTCAGAGTTAGTGGATAAGGAAGATTCAGCTTCAGTGGTAATCTTCACTTTGGTTAATTTCTTAACCTTAGTGGTATATTTCTTCACTTTGGCTGTTTTATCAGCTTCGGTGGTATTTGGACACTTGCTCGCAATATGGTCAGTGAATCCACAGTGATAACATTTTCTATATCTGATGGTGGATTTATAACCAAAAGGTTTTGAAAACTTAAGATGAGCAGGTCCAGCTCCAAGAATACCTTTAGCACGAGATCTGGGAGGAATTTTTATTTCTTCAGATTTCACGGGCTTTAGATCAACCTTCAGCTTTGGAGGACAGATATCAAAGATTTCTGTCACTGAGCTAAAAGGTTTATCCACTGAAGGTTTGGAGGGAACTTTCAGTTTGGTTTTCTTGGAAGCCTTCTGAGGAGGGAGAATAGACTTTCCTTTATCTGCAGGCTTAGATTTTGCAGATATCTCCTCAGGGATGGAATTAGAAGAAGAACAGGGATAGAATTGATTATAAGAAGTGTCAAAGAAAGATGTGACAAAAGTTCCAAACTTAAGCGAGGAACTTTCTTCTTTAGGATCATCCTGTGGTGTCCAAAAACCAAGACCAGTTTTATCACTTTCAGGAGTTTGAGCATTTATTATCTCAGAGATCTTTGTTGATGATTTGCACCATTTTTCAACATGAGCCTTTTCTGCTTTTAGAGCAGCGATGGCTTGTTCGCGTTCAATGCTGATGATTTCATTTATAATGACTTGATCTTTTAGCTTTTCTTCTAAAAGATTTAGTTCACTGATCTTTTCATGACATTTCTCTAGCTCTTGTGTTAAATAAACATTTTTATTTTCAGCTTGAGTTTTGTCGTTTAGAGCATTATAAAGGTCAATCGTCAGCACATCAACAGCGCGACTTCTCTCAGATTCAGGCAGAGAGGGATTTGTAGAGATGGATACCTGAGATGATATGTAGCTCATAGAAGGTTCAGATGGTTCTTCTACTTCTTCTTTAATCTCAGCCATGAGGCAAAGATTAGCGACTTCTTCTTCATCAGAAGATGATTCTTCTGATTCAGCCCAGTCATGTTCTTCAGCGATGAGACCTTTACCTTTTTGCTGATAGCTTTTCAGCTTTTGATATTTGTTTTTCAGCTTATGGTATTTGTCATCACTGGATCTTCTTGAGGTAGAAGGTTTGAAGACCTTTTTAGACCTGCACTCACTAGCAAAATGTCCAATTTTTTCGCAGTTATAGCAAGTGGCTGTAGCCTTATCAACCGGAGTTGATTTTGGCTTTTCAGTAAGAGAGAGAGGTTTACTTCTTCGGAAGTTACTCTTTCTTGCAAATCTCTTAAAAGAGTTTGTCAAGAGTGCTAAGGACTCATTAAACTCTGAAAGATCAGGGTCTGATAAATCCTCAGATTCAGAATCTAACTCAGTGATGGTTAGAGTAGATCGCTGAGATGGAATTATCTCTGATGAGACTAAAGCAACAGCAGTGCTTTTGGAGTCTTTAGAATCTTTTACAAGATTCTTCTTCAGGAGATTAGATTGCTCATAGTTGAGCAATATTCCATACAGAGTGCTTAGAGAGAGAGTATGTAAGTCCTTTGTCAGCTTAAGACATATTGAATAACTATCCCAGCTTTCAGGAAGACTTTCCAAGAATTTTGTTAGGACCTCAGAATTAGAATAGGTCCTTCCAACAGTTCTTAGGTCAATGATCAGGCAGTTAAACCGCTGATGAATGTCAGAAAGAGATTCATTCTTACCAGCGATAAAACTTTCATACTGTCTTACCAAGTTAATCTTTCGGGTCTCTTGGATTTCAGTGGTGCCCTCATATTGAACACATATGGTTTCCCACATTTCTTTAGAAGTTTTTAGATGCATGATGGAATGGAAAACTTCATCAGGCAGAGCCATTGATATAATGGTCTTTGCTCTTGCATCTATGCCTACCTTCTTTTTATCTTCATCACTCCACTGTCTTATTTCCTTAACGACATATCGTTCAGGGACAGCTTCAGTGGTGGCAGTAGCAGGAACAGCAGCTATAATTCTAACAGGTTCATAGGGTCCGTTTTCTATATATTCAGGTATAGTAGGATCCGCACCTTCAAGAAATAGCATCATTCGATTTTTCCATAGAGAAAAGTTATCTCTGCTAAATCGAGGAGGTTTAGAAAGTGAACCATTATCATAGTAGTTTGTGTTTGTGTTTAGTGCCATTTTAGAATAGCAAGGAAGAGTATACAGCAAGATCTTGTTTATTAGATTAAACAAACTGCTCTGATACCACTTGTTGGTCCCGAAGGTGCTTAACAAGTTTGTAGAAGGGGGGGGGGGTTGAATACAAACACAGAAATTAAAGTTTAATAAATTGTTTATTGATAAATCAAAATACAATTTACAAGTTTGTTGCGGAATAAGATTAAGACAGACTCAATCTAAACAAACTTAAGAAACACTAAGATGGTTGCACAAGAAATTCAGAGAATGGGGGATTTTTAGAGAGATAGAAAACAAGGGTTTCTATTTTGGAGTTCAAAGGATTGAGCACTCCTTCAGATGAAGGAGTGAGCTTCCTATTTATACCCTATGCATTAAATGCATGGCAGGGTACTTTACACGTGGCATTCATAGATTGGCTTTGGTAGTCTCACTTTTGGAGACATGCTTTTGGCCACTTTATGAACAGTGTAGTTGACAGAGTTGGTGTACGATTTGTGGCAGGGACTTGTCCGTTCTGACACATCGTACTGGTTGTGCAAGGTAAGACAAAAGAAAACTTGAGGCATAAGCTTTGTGATCGTTGATCGCTGAGTATCTCTTCTTCCAGAGATAAAGAAGTTCAGCTATCGCTGAAGCTTTTCCTCAGGCTTCTTCGCGTAAGTAGATTTGTCTGGTCTTCGCTGATATCCGCATCAGGTCACTAGTAGACTTATCTATTGTTCAGTGGCTTCGTCTTCGATTCAGCTATGAACTATGTTGACGCGAGACTTGTCTTCAGGGATTACGTTAACTGTGTTACATAGGAAACGATCAGTGATAACTGAACAGACTCAGTTTGATCGCTGAAAGTGAAACACTAATACATATTAAATGTTTACAGAAAGGTCATCAGCGATAACTGAACAGACTCAGTCTGATCGCTGATGATGAAACACTAATACATATAATAACGTAATTTTCACTAAGTATAAAAGAGGGTCGTTATCAAATCACTGAGAGAGTTTGGATCAACACAGGTTATTCATGTTATTCATCATGAGTAATGTATTATTCAGGACGAATAATACAACATTCAGGGTGAATAATTCACGATTCATGAATTCGTGTATTATTCGTCATGAATGTTGTGTAATTCATCCTGAATACTATATTATTCATCATGAATAATGAATGAACGTTCACATTTGTTATTCATGCTGAATGTGGGAGATCCGGGGATGAGCATTCATATTCATAATGAATTAAACTAAATTTCGGTTGTGAATTGGGAAACAAAAGAGAGTGCGTCATGTGTCTACACCTTCACGGGTCATTCATATATTATTCATCATGAATAATAGAACATTCAGAGTGAACGATTCATGATAAATAATACATGAATCATGGATTCGTGTATTATTCATCCTGAATACTGTATTATTCATCATGAATAGTGAATGAACGTCCACCTTTGTTATTCATACTGAATGTGGACACTCGAGGACGTGCATGCATATTCATAATGAATATAACACATATATAGAATTTCACGTAAAAAACGGTTAAAACGAAAAAATCCTAAATATTGTATTATTCATCCTGCATACGGTATTATTCATCATGAATAGTGAATGATGAACGTTCACCTTTGTTATTCATACTGAATGTGGACACCCGAAGACGTGCATGCATATTCATAATGAATATAACACGTATATAAAATTTCACGTAAAAAACGGTTAAAACGAAAAAAAAAATTATATCGAGATGGATGTCATATCGAAGAGCACGAAATTCTCGTTTTTTTGATGTAATTTGTTTGATTAAAATATTAATAATTTTTAAGATAAGTTATTTTAAAGTTTAAGGGGGTAAATTTTTTTTAATTAAAAATAAAAATAAAAAGTCAAAGAAGGTAGGCGTTGGTTCAAAATTACAATTTTGTCCTTAATCATTTCCCAATTAACCTTATTATATATTAACCATTGATTAATTTTCTAAGTTTTGATCAATGGTTAAGATTTGTCTTCATGTGCACAATGAAATTTGAGTTTTTATTTGAACCCACCCATTGTTTCATAATAATTAAAAAAGATATGAAAATCAATTAAAGAGGTGTACTAATTTATAATAATGAAAAAGATATATGAAAATTTTATTAACAAATGGGATATATTGATTTAAAAAACTCAAAAGTCGGATAAAAATGTTGGCATCAAGGATTGTCGGATAAAATAATGAACTATCTTTCAAGCCTTTCTACGATGCCAATAAACATTGTTTTAACCTTTTTTTTATATTATAATTAATTGTTGTGTAAATATTAAAAATAAAAGTTTTTGAAGTTTGATCATTTAATAAATTTTTATGATGTTTTCATTTATATACTAGTGTTGGACCCGTGCATTGCACGGGAGGATAAATTTTTTGTTGGAATATTGAACCGAGTTAAAATGAAACGTAATTTCTTTGTTAACAGTTAATGAAATACAATGTGAAAAACGAATGTATTTTCATAAGTGATTAACTTGCATATATTCTTAATCGTTTGTTGTTATGACTTTGTGCAATAATATTGGTAATAGTTTTGTATTATATTATTTAAAACTCAAACGACATGTCTCACAACATATTTATCTGACTATTGACTTTAAGACCTCATAGTATTAGTCAATAAAAATAAAGATATGTATATATATCTTATTCCCCTACTTCGAAAAATATGATTGTGGGTTTTGAAAAATATAAAAAAATCCTCAGTAAATAAAATAAAATATAAAAAAGTAGTTTTTCAAAGAAACAACAATATAGTGGAATACCTTTTGTTCAGTTGTAGGTTCAACCATTGACACCCGACCGTTCGTCTTCTTCTTGTACTCGGATGATACATAGAGAAGGTATATATATTTATAGTGAATGTAGAGAATATTTTAAAATCTTTTATTTTTATTTTCGATTTTACATTTAAATGTTAATATATTAAAAATATGGAAGAATATTTTTATATCTACATCGTTTCTATTTTATTTTCTTTACACTTAGTTAATTTGGAAAGTATTGCGGAATATTTTTATTTTAAAGAATATGATAATTTATTAGTATATTTCGTTATTTTTTATTTTTAATTCATATCAACCTTCTTTTTTCTTTTTTAATGCTCGTGAAAAAAAATACGTGTAGATTTTATATTATCAAAAAAAATACGTGTAGATTTTATATTATCAAAAAAAAAACGTGTAGATTTTATAAAATAAAATAGATTTTATATTAGCAAAAAAAATACGGAAGAAAAAAGAGTTTATATTACATCTCATTATGTAAAAAGATTTTATAAAATAAAATATGGAAAAATCATTATGAGATGTAATATAAAAAAATACGGAAGAAAAAAGATTTTATATTACATCTCATTAATATAGATTTAAATGTAAAATCTACATTTAAAATAGATTATGCTAATATAAAATTTATTTTATAAAATCCTCCACCAAAAAAACAAATAGTTATATTAATAAATGAGTATCCATTCCATAAATAGATGATTATGTGAGATATTGTGCTTAGAAATGTTGTACCATAGCATTAAGAAATTGTAAATTAAGTAATTGGCTTTAATTGGTTGTAACTTGTGCTTAAAATATTGTAATTAAGAGTTTTTTATACCGTTTTTATAATATAGTATAGATATTAATTTTTAATAATTTGTTCAAATGATTATAAATTTTATAGTTTTCTTTTTTACACATATTGACAGTTGCAGTACGTTCTTTTTCTTTGTTGGTTCTTGGACCATTATGACTTAAATAAGCAATGTTTGTAGAAAGGTGGGAGGGTTGTACACAAACACCGTAAATTTTTATTTTTTAATTTTATATTTTATTCAAACATAAAAGTACAGATATGTTGCAGAAGCTAGGAAGGTAAGACCTGTAATCCTAAACTATCTGACTGGTGACAAATTTACTACTACTGAAAGAGAGAAGAAATAAGGTTCTCTTTTGGATCTGAAAGACTATGTTTCATAATGATAGTGACCATGTCACAGTTGCCTGGCAAGGTCGCCCCGGCCGTACCGGACACCGAAAACTCCACCTTTGCGCCCCGAGAGCTCATGATATGATAATTCTTCCAAACAACCAAAAGTTCTAAATACGGAATTAAGTCCAGGAAACTCGAGGGAGGAAAGGGATTATTACAAGGCCATAAAAACACATGTGTTACACTTGGATATACTTTCTT
This sequence comes from Arctium minus, assembly GCA_954870635.1. Classification (NCBI taxonomy): domain Eukaryota; kingdom Viridiplantae; phylum Streptophyta; class Magnoliopsida; order Asterales; family Asteraceae; genus Arctium; species Arctium minus. The sequence continues at coordinate 110,339,223 of OX941080.1, read as the reverse complement.
TTTTGTGATCGGATATCTATTTGTATTACTCACAAATCCGATGGTTAACTATTACATTCTTGTTAATCTTTTATATTGATTGATAGTTGTTATGTAAATAAAAATAAAAGTTGAATGAAAAGAAATTTATTAATTATATGAATTGTTGTCATGTAAATAAAAAATAAAAAATTTTAATTAAATTGATGGTTGTGAAATAAAAAAACAAAAAGTAATAAAGAAACGAAAGGTTCATCATTTAATGAATTTTTTTTAATTAAAACTATGAAAAATTAGAATACATCGATAGATAACTATAATTGATTCTACAGAAATTTGGGTACTTCAATTTACTTACCTTTCATCTTTGATAGTTCTATTGAAAACTCTTATTCAATGTTTAAGTTCAAGGAAACCAAATCCTATGACTAAACAAATCAAAATTAAAATGCATTAATATCTGTGTTTAATTATGAGCACCAAAATATGGGATTTTTCAAATCGAACTCAATGGGTTTACTTCTAATACAGTTATACTTCCTTCTAAACCATTGTTGCCAAAGTGCATCTTCATTTTCGATCACGGTGGTTTGCACTGTCACTTCCATTAATCTAATTGGTATAAATGTATATATAATATTCGAAGATGTTCAAAAGAATGAAGAACTAAAATGCTTGAAATCCAGGTTTTACTTCTATCCAAAAGAACCATACGCATTTGAATTAATACCTAATTCAAAACCATGCACACCCATCAAGCATGAGGTGACAATGCCATTTAAACAAAAATATGAATGTAGAAAAATGGACCAACATGTAATACAACTGTAGAATTTGTAATTTACAAAGGAAGAGAGAGAAGAAATGTCTAAACCACCACTTATGGCCTGGTTTCTTAAAATGGGGTAAGAACGCCTAGAACAGACTGCAAACACCCTAATGAAATTGGATAAATTATGATACGTATGTCATATTAACTTATCTTATTTAATATAAAAAAGGGAAAAGTCTGAAAAAACCAACAAACTATCAGATTTTGAATGATTAAGTCCCTAAATTATTTTTTTGAAAGATAAAACCCTTAAACTTTTTAAAACCGGTTATATACATCCTTATAACCTGTAAAAACATGTTAATGGGATAAAAATTTGGGAAAAATCTAAAAAAAACCTCACAAACTATCTAATTTTGAATATTTAAGTCCCTATTTTTTTAACAAATAAAATCTCTAAGTTTTTTTCTAAATTTTTTTACCAAATTAATTCTTAAACTTTTTTTAGACAAATAAATCCCAAAGTTTTTTTTTTGAAAAAAACAAAGTCATGAATTAATTTTAAACAAATAAATCCATTTTTTTTGTATGAACAAAAAAAAAAAAATACAAATCCTCTCACCGACAATATAGCAAAATGAACCAATTAAAGAGAGAAAATATATACCATTTTTATTATACTAATTCCGAAGCATTCAAAAGTTATGCCTAAAACATAAATAGATACGTACAATTGTACAAAAGTTATACTCATCATTTTATAAAATATAACAAAAAAATGATAATTATTTCACAAAATATACCAAAAAAGGTCAATTCCTTCACAAATATACCAAAAAAATGCTCAAAAAACATGTTCATCACACTAACCAGAATAATACCAAACCGTATTTCCTTTGCATGTATGTGTTTCATTCATTTAGTTGATGGTGTACATTAAAGTCAAATGGTTGATTAGACTTTTACTTTAAATTAAACATCACTTTGTTATTATAAATGACATTTCCTGTTAGTAGGATAAACATATATTTCGAACATCTTTTTGGTATATTTGTGAATGGGATGAGTGTTTTTTTTTTTGTATATTTTGTGAAAAGATGTGTTTTTTTGGTATATTTTATGAAATAGTTGGCGTTTTTTTGGTATATTTAGTGAAAGTACAAATATAATTTTTGTATTTATCTATTTATGTTTTAGGCATAACTTTTGAATTAATGATTCAGAATTATAATAAAAATGGTATAATTTTTCTCTCTTCAATTGTTCATTGTTCTTTATTATCGGTGAGAGGTTTTGTATATATTTTTATGTTCATGCAAAAAAAATTTGGATTTATTGGTTTAAAATTAAGTTTATGACTTTGTTTCTTAAAAAACGTTTGGGGATTTATTTGTTTAAAAAAAGTTCAAGAATTTATTTGGTAAAAAGATTAGAGATTCATTTGTTAAAAAAAAGTAAAATTTAAGACTTAGTGTTGGGAACTGAAGATTCTACTAAGTGTAGTTACTACTGCTAGTACAAGTGTAGTTACTACTGCCAGAACAAGTTGAAGATTAATACTGCTAAGTGTTACTACTGCTAGTAGAATTACTACTGCTAGTTAAAGTTAGTACTGCTTGAACAAAGTTAGTACTGCTTAGCTAGTTAGTACTGCTAGTAGTTAATACTGCTAGTAGTTAATGCTGCTACTTGAAGTTAATGCTGCTGAGCATTATTAGTGCTGCTAAAGAGATACGAATACTACAGCTGGATATACTGAAGATATACTTAGAAGATATACATGGAAGATATACTGAAGATTTGTTTATTCTTTGTAATTATCTTTTTATCAGTATATGTATAGAATGTGTAGAATAGATAGAGAGAACTTTTTGATAATTGTTTTTCAAGAGAAAAATCGACCTCAAGGCATAGATCCTAATTCTAGAGAAGTAGAATTCGTATTGGTGAGCCTGTTCATCAATATTGAGGTTGAGAGTGTAATCTTGTAACTTTAAGCATTCAATACAAGTTTACTGTTTGATCATTATATACTGTGTTTGATTACTGTGTTATTAAATATCAAAGTGTTTTTCCGCAACTTCTTTGATATTAGTTTCTGAGTATTAATTCTTGTTAAGAATTCGATCCTGACAAGTGGTATCAGAGCTAATTCTCTCAGAAACAGTTATTCATCATGGAAAATCTTACAGAATCAAGCAGTACTTTGGTCTCAAAAGTTCCAATGCTCAGATCCAATGAATTTGACATGTGGAAAATCAGAATCAAGCAATATATTCTCCTCACAGATTACTCTATGTGGGACATCATTGAGAATGGCCCATCTGAAGGAGGAAAGATTGGTGAAGATGGCAAAAGAACTCCTCCAAAGACAGATACAGATAGGAAATCAAGACAGACAGAGATGAAAGCCTTGAGCACACTGCTCTTGGCCATTCCAAATGAGTATCAACACCAATTCTGCAATTGTACTGATGCACAGATGCTCTGGAATGCTCTAGAGAAGAGATTCTCAGGTACTAAAAGTACAAAGAGAAATCAAAAGGCAATCTTAAAACAACAGTATGAAAACTTCATCTCAACTAAGAATGAGTCCATGACTCAAACTTTTGACAGGTTTAATAAACTAATTGGTGAACTAGCTACTATGGGAGTACAGATTGATCAAGATGATGTGAACAGAAAGTTCTTAAGGTCCCTTGGAGATGAATGGACCATGTACACTGTGTCATTCAGACAGAATGATCAGTTGGAAGACAAAGAACTTGATGATCTGTACAATGATCTTAGAGTTTTTGAAGCTGAGGTGGAGGCAAAGAAGAAGCCTTCTGGATATGTTCATAATGCTGCACTCCTATCAGCATCAATTGATTCTACTGCTAACTCTGAATCAGTTAATGCTACTAATGGATCAAATCTAGATAAAGGCACTGATTATGCATTTGAAGCTCTTCTTTCTAATCATGGAAATTCTTCTTTGATCAATGATGACTTAGAACAACTTCATCCTGATGATCTGGAAGAGATGGATATTAAATGGCAAATGGCCATGCTCTCCATGAGGGTTAAGAAGTTTATAAAGAGGACTGGAAGAAACAACTTCTCACAAAGAAGAGAAGATGGAGCAGGGTTTGATAAATCAAAGGTAGAATGCTACAAATGTCATCTTAAGGGACATTTTGCTAGAGAGTGCAAAAGTGGAATGTCTCACAACAACAACCATCAACAAGCTCAATCTGGAAGCTTCAATAACAATAGAAACTCTGCTCAAGCCCTTGTTTCTCAACAAGGAATGGGGTTTGATTGGAGTGATCATGCAGAAGAAACCATTCAGAATCAAGCTCTTATGGCAAAAGTATCTGATCTCCCATCTGAGGTAAGTTCTAATCTCTGCTCTAAAACTTGCATAGACACTGTTAAAAGGTACAGGGATCACAATCAGAAGATGAGTGATGACCTGAAGAGACTAGAAAAGGATATAAAAGACTATGTGAGGATAGTAGAGAGATTTGAAGATCAAATCAAAGGTTTTCAAGCCAATGAACTACAACACTCATATGACACTAATTACTGGAAGTGGGAGAAAAAGGATTTAGAACTTAAACTGACCAAATCTAAAGAGGAGAGTGAAAAACTGAAAGAGGAGTTAAACAAGGTTAAGCTTGATGTAGAAAAGTTTTCCAATGCTTCTAAAGCAATGGACTCCTTACTGCAAAATCAGATTCATGATAAATTAAGAAGAGGAATTGGGTATAATGCCACACCTCCACCATATAACAACAATTACATTCCTCCTACTTCAGACCTGTTAGACACCAAAGATAGGAAGGACTTGCCTGAGGGAGCCACTGAAATAGATCCCTTAGATGAGGTAATTGTTAAGGATAAGACTGAGAAAGAGGTTGGCAAGAGTAAGAAGAACAAGGTGAGTGGTGAGACTTCTATAGAAAACAACATTATCACCAATGAGGATTGTGGAAGGGCTTGGATCAAATCCAAGAACATAGAGAAGACAGAGGAAAAGTCTGGTAAGGTCCATTATAAACAGACCACAGTTGTGAATCCAGGTCCTTGCAAACAGTGTACTTGTAAGAAGAATAAACCCCAAAAACAGGACAAAAAGAGGGGAAATCAAAGAAACTGGAATAATCAATGGGCACATAAACAAGGGGTTGATCTGAGTAAAATCAATAGACCAAAACCTTGCTTTATCTGTGGCAAATTGAATCATCTTGCAAAATTCTGTTATTTCAATCCTATGAACCAAAGAATGAGTTTCCAAAGATCCATGCAAAAACCCTTTGGTTATAAGAAAATTGAAAAGAACCATGTGGCTAAGAAAAATGTTAAAATTAAAAGCCACATGAAGAAAAAGTATTCTGTTATAGAAAGGGTCAATATGTGGATTCCTAAAAGCACTAAAACTGTTAGTACTGCTACCACAAATAGTGCTGCTGACAATGATAGTGCTGCTAGAAGTAATACTACTGCTAACAATGTTAATGCTGCTAACAAGGTTAGTACTGCTAAACTTGTTAGTACTGCTACACCTGTTAGTACTGCTACACCTGTTAGTACTGCTAACTTTGTTAGTACTTCTAAGGTTAGTACTGCTTCCAGTATTGATTCTGCTAAGCCAATCATATTGACAAAGTACTTTAATAAAGAGTGCTCTGAGTTTAAAAACCTCATTAAAAAGGAATGTAAATACTTTGATGAGAAAGGTAGACCCAAGATCACTTTGGCTTGGGTCCCTAATCATACTAATTGATTTATTTAATGTGCAGGGCAACCAACAGCTCAAGGGAAAGAGCATATGGCATGTTGATAGTGGTTGCTCTAGGCACATGACTGGCAACATGTCATGCCTTCAGGATTTCAAGCAAATTAATGGAGGACATGTTGCATTTGGAGACAATCTTACTGGTGGTAAGATAAGTGGAAAAGGTAATGTCACCAAAGGTAAGATGACATTTGAGGATGTCTACTATGTTGATCAATTAAAGTACAACCTGTTAAGTGTATCACAGGTTTGTGACAAACAACATAGTATTTTATTTACTAATACTGAGTGTATGATCCTTGCTCCAGGGTTCAAGGTAGTTGATGAAAACATGATACTACTCAGAACTCCTAGGAAGGACAATGTTTACTGTCTTGATTTGGACAATGTTGATAGTGATTCATCTTTAAATTGTCTTGTTTCAAAAGCTTCTATAGATGAATCCTTCCTTTGGCACAGAAGGATGTGTCACATGAATTTCAAGACTATGAACAATCTTGTTAAAAATAACCTTGTAAGAGGTTTACCTTCAAAAGTCTTTTCATGTGATGATCATTGTGTTGCTTGTCTTAAAGGCAAACAACACAAAACTTCTCATAAGACCAAAGAATTAAATTCTGTTTCTTCTTGTCTCCAGTTATTGCATATGGATCTGTTTGGTCCTACAAATGTTATGAGTATAGGAAAGAAATCTTACTGCTTGGTTATTGTTGATGATTACTCCCGATTTACTTGGGTATATTTTCTAAGGACTAAGGATGAAACAAGTGGTCTTATCAAAACCTTTATTCTAAGAATTGAAAACCAAACTAATCAAAGAGTAAAAGTCATTAGATCAGATAATGGAACTGAATTTAAAAATCATGATTTAAACACTTTTTGTGAAGAAAAAGGTATTGAGAGACAATATAGTGCTCCTAGGACTCCTCAACAGAATGGTGTTGCTGAAAGGAGAAATAGGACACTAATAGAGGCTGCTAGATCTCTGTTGGCTGATTCAAAATTGCCAATTACATTCTGGGCTGAAGCAGTTAATACTGCTTGTTATGTCCAAAACAGAGTTCTAGTGGTCAAGCAAAAGAACAAGACCCCATATGAGCTTTTAAATCAAAGAAAACCTTTTATTGGTTTCTTCAAACCTTTTGGGTGTCCTTGTACAATTCTAAATACCAAATCTCACTTAGGTAAGTTTGATAGCAAAGCAGATGATGGATTTCTTGTTGGATACTCATCTCAGAGTAAGGCCTACAGAGTTTTTAACTCTTCTTCTAAAATAATTGAAGAAAGTGACAATGTCAAATGCAATGAGAACACACCAAATCCTGTTGGATCTGGACCTCAATGGCTATTTGACATTGATTCACTAACTAACTCTTTTGGCTTCAGTAATGAGTATACAGGAACAGATGGTGGAGAATCAGAGATCACACAAGTTCAAGAAAGTATATCTAAATCTGTGATTTTTCCCATACCCACAGTAAATGCAGACTGTGAAAAGGAATCATTTACTGAACCAAGTCAGAGTGAAGAAGACACTAGAGATGAGGAGACTCAAGAATCAGAAGTGACATCTGAAAACACTTCAGTTGAATTGCATGACTCTAATCTAGAGGCTGGACTGAATGTAGAACCTAGTCATAACACAAGAGTTCAAAAGAATCATCCTCCACAGCTGGTAATAGGAGATATCTCTTCTCCCATGATGACTAGACATCAAAGCAGGCTTCAGGAAATGCAAGATCAACAGCATACAGTGCTCTCATGTTTTCTATCCCAGCTTGAGCCTAAAAAGGCACATGATGCTATGAAAGAATCTAGCTGGATAGAAGCAATGCAAGAAGAACTGTTACAATTCAAGCTACAAGATGTATGGGATCTAGTAGACCTTCCTAAAGGTCACAGAGCAATTGGCACAAAGTGGATTTTCAGAAACAAAAGAGATGAAAGAGGTATTGTTATAAGAAACAAAGCAAGGCTGGTAGCTCAAGGCTACACTCAAGAAGAGGGCATAGATTATGAAGAAGTTTTTGCACCTGTAGCTAGGATAGAAGCAATCAGACTATTCCTAGCCTATGCTTCTTACATGAACTTCAAAGTCTACCAAATGGATGTAAAAAGTGCTTTTCTCTATGGGTCAATTGACGAAGAAGTATATGTCTGTCAACCACCAGGGTTTGAAAACCCAAGCTATCCAGACAGAGTATACAAATTAAAGAAAGCACTTTATGGACTACATCAAGCCCCAAGAGCATGGTATGACACTCTGTCATCCTATCTCTTGGAAAATGACTTTGAAAGAGGAGTCATTGATAAGACTCTATTTATCAAAAGAAAGAAGAAGGATATCTTGCTGGTCCAAATCTATGTTGATGACATTATCTTTGGATCTACAAGAAACAACATGTGCAAGGAGTTTGAGGATTTAATGCATCAAAGGTTCAAAATGAGTTCCATGGGGGAACTTACTTTCTTCCTTGGACTCCAAGTTCAACAGAAGTCAGATGGCATTTTTATATGTCAATCCAAGTATGTGCAGGATATTCTAACCAAGTTTGGTTTCTCAGAATCAAAACCTGCCAGCACACCTATGGAAACACACAAGCAGATCACAGCAGATCTTGAGGGGGAGGATATGGATGTGCATCTTTATAGATCCATGATTGGCTCTCTCATGTATCTCACAGCATCAAGGCCAGATATTATGTTTCCAGTCTGTGTATGTGCAAGATTTCAAGTTAGGCCAAAGCAATCTCACTTTCAAGCTGTTAAGAGGATATTCAGATATCTCAAAGGGCAACCCAGATTGGGACTTTGGTATCCTCATAACTCACCTTTTGACCTAATAGCATACTCAGACAGTGATCTAGGTGGGGCAAACTTGGACAGAAAATCTACTTCTGGAGGATGTCAGTTTTTGGGTGCTAGACTAGTTTCATGGCAGTGCAAGAAACAAACCACAGTATCCACATCTACAACAGAGGCAGAGTACATAGCAGCTGCAAGTTGCTGTTCTCAAGTCTTATGGATTCAGAATCAAATGCTGGATTATGGGGTAACCTTTCTACACACTCCAATCTTTATTGACAACAGCAGTGCTATTAGCATTGTAAATAATCCAGTCAAGCACTCAAAGACAAAGCACATTGAAATCAGGTATCACTTTATAAGAGATTGTAATGAAAAGAAACTTATTCAAGTTATCAAAGTTCACACTGATAATCAGTTTGCTGATCTATTCACTAAAGCTTTTGATGTGAGTAGATTCACTTTCTTGGTAACAAGTGTGGGAATGATAAACTTTGAATAATCTTCTTCTCAAAAAGTGAGTTCATACCTGTATATTGTTATTCTTGGTGTTACTAATCTTCTTTTCAGGATATGCATAGCAGTACCCAGTATTTAGCAAGTTTAAAAGGAGTAAGTCTAGTTAATACTGCTAGTGGTTAATACTGCTTTCAGTTAATACTGCTAGTAGTTAATACTGCTAGTTCAGTTAATACTGCTAGTAGTTAATACTGCTAGTTCAGTTAATACTGCTAGTGGTTAATACTGCTTTCAGTTAATACTGCTAGTAGTTAATACTGCTAGTTCAGTTAATACTGCTCGCAGTTAATACTGCTAGTTCAGTTAATACTGCTCGCGGTTAATACTGCTAGTTAGTTAATACTGCTAGTTCAGTTAATACTGCTCGCGGTTAATACTGCTAGTTAGTTAATACTGCTAGTTCAGTTAATACTGCTAGTAGTTAATACTGCTAGTTCAGTTAATACTGCTAGTGGTTAATACTGCTTTCAGTTAATACTGCTAGTAGTTAATACTGCTAGTTCAGTTAATACTGCTCGCAGTTAATACTGCTAGTTCAGTTAATACTGCTCGCGGTTAATACTGCTAGTTAGTTAATACTGCTAGTTCAGTTAATACTGCTCGCGGTTAATACTGCTAGTTAGTTAATACTGCTAGTTCAGTTAATACTGCTCTTGGTTAATACTGCTTCTATTCCGAATACTATAAATACTCTTTGCCCGCCTAAAGTCTTATAACGACTCTTTGCATACTATTCACCTGCGCTCTAAACCCTTTCTCTCTCAAAGTTCAAAGTTTTCAGGCAAGAATCTTCAAGGTCTATGGCATCCATGGCGTTCATTGATGAGCACAATGAAATTGCGATGCTCCAAAAGCCAAAACAATCTGAAGGTTTTCATCAGATAGTCGACTTTCTGAAGTCGAGCCACATTGCCCATGCTCTCACTATGTCTCCAACTATCTACATTGAGCACCAAAGGCAATTCTGGGCACATGCCACCATTGTTACTGAGGATGGTGTGCGTATGATCAAGTCGACAGTATGTGGCAATCCATTGACAGTTACTGAAGAGATAGTTCGCATCAGTCTACGTCTAGACGATGCCTCTGGTATAACGTCTATCCCTAATGATGAACTGTTTTCTACTCTGACAAGAATGGGGTATGGAGGCCCATTGGGTATTTTTAAGTTCTCAAAAGCTAAATTTTCACCCCAATGGCGTTTTCTTGTTCATACCTTGATGCACTGCATTTCTAAAAAGACTACTGGATGGAGTGAGTTCAGCAGTACCATTGCTTATGCTTTGGTCTGTTTGGCCACGGCCAGAAGGTACAATTTTTCACAAATGATTTTCAATGATCTTGTCTCAAACATGGGAAACAAAAAGAGCTTTTATATGTATCCCAGGTTTGTTCAAGCAGTTATTAACCATGAATTGACGGATATACCTCAATCTGTTGGGGTATACGTACCTAAACCCCCAAAAGGCAAGGTCTTCTCAAATATGAGAAGATCTGCTGGGGACTCGGAAGGAGTTGACACCCCATTGTTCTCTAAAATGATGGTGGTGTCCCAACCCAATGAAGGTATGGCAGCAGGGTCAAGGACCTCAATAGATCAATCCACTGCTAGCCAAGCCCAACCTTCCCACTCTATATCTATCCCACAGTCCCTACTAAATAAGCCCACTTCTCCAATTACCCAAACTTATCAAAGAAAACAGGTAAAGAAGGCTCCTTCCCTTCTTGTACCATCACCCACTAAGCCTTTAAGCCCTCTAAGGGAGAATTCTCCCTTAGAGAATATCCAAAGGGAAACCACAAGGGTGTCTCCCAACCCAAAGGAGGTGCTCTCTGAGGAGGAGGTAGAGCATATGGGTGATGAGGCTGCCACTACTCCTGCTAGCACAGAGGAGGAAAGTGGTAACATCAATAAGACCTCCCCCATGGCAACTTTGAATGAGCAATCATTTGAAGGACCCTGGTGCCAAGAAACCACAGGGGTGGATAGTGCTTCTGCTAGGCAGAAGACTTCCACTACTAAAAGATCCAATGATCCTTCAATAGGGGGTAACACTCCTGGAGAAGTTGAGGACAGATATAACTATGATGAATTGATGGAGACCATGGGAAACATCAACCAGGATGTCATCAAGCAAGGAAAAGAAATAGAGGAGATGAAGCTGGTGATCCTGTCACAACAAGTCCAGATTGAAAAATTAAAGAAGATGGTGACCAGGCTGGTTCAAAAGAAAAGAAAGAAACAATTTGTGCTCAAAAGGAGGAAACCAGAGACTGATGCTCCCAAAAAGGGGGAGATCAACATGGAAGAAGCATCAAGTGAAAGGGAGTTTGATAAAGAAAAAGTTGAAGTTGAGGGGGAGAAGGAAGCAGAAACTGTTAATGCTGCTGAAACCTCACAAGCAGCAGTAACAGAGTTAACACCAACAGAAATTGAAGTAGCTGAAGTGCTAATAAAAGCTAAGAATGACACTCCCAAAGCAAAGGGAGTGGTCATAAATGAAGGGAGAGACAAGAAATCAGAAAAGAAAGACATGGCTGCAGATATAAAAAGAAAAGGGAAAGAAAAGATGATAGAATCTGATCAACCATCTAAAAAGCAAAAGATGATTGAGTCAGATGAAGCATTAGCAAAGAAAGTGCAAGAAGAGTTAGATCTAGCAGAAAAGGAACAGGTTGAAAAAGACAGAGAAATGGCCAGAGCACTAGCAAATGAGTTAAATGAAGCATTCCAGAAAGGGTTAGAAACAAAGAAAGCCAAGCAAAGAGCAATAACCTTGAGAAAGGCTATGATGGCCAGATCAAGTGCAAAGAAGAGAAGACCTTCACAAACTTACCTTGCCACTCAGGAAAGAAACAAAATGATAACTTTCTTGAAAAGTGCAATTGGGGTAAAGAAAGAAATGTTTGTGAAGATGAATTTTGATCAAATCAAGGATCTATATGAGAAAGAAATGGAGAAGCTGAAGAGCAATGAGAAGGACAGAGTGGAGTTTGAAAAGAAGGCAAAGGAGAGACATGATATAGACATGAATCAACCATTCCCTGAAAGTGAAGAGGGAACTCCTATAAAAGAAATGGAAAGGGAAAAGGAAGAAAAGAAGAAGGAAGATACTTTAGTACAGGTTCAAAAGACTTTGAAAAGAACCAAGATGATGGCCAAAAGAAAGAAAGATAAGAAGTCCAGAATAGAAGAAGAACAAAATGTTGCTGAAGAAGAAGGGGCACCTGAGTCATCAAGTCAACAAGGGTCATCAATTAAAGATGATGTAAGCTTATATATGGTAGTGATGGACAAAGTGCCTGAACCAATTTCTGCAGAACCTGTTGGAGTTAAGCCACCAGAGATCATTCACTGGGATGTTCTGAAAATGGATGGAAAAGATTACATCAGATTAAAGAGGAAGGGTGATAAGTATGAAATATTCAATACTTGGATCAAAATTGTCAAAACATGCTCTAGATCTGATATAGAAGAGATGTTTGACATAGGAATTAAGCTGTATGCAGACCATCTGAATACTCCAGGAATTTCTCTTACAAAACTGGTGATGGAGTATTTATGCATGATGTTCAAACCTGAAGAAGTGAACCAGGTAATCAAGAGTGTGTTTAAAGAAGTCACAAGTTGGACTCTATATGAAACTAGTGGAGTATATGCAGTGACTTTGGATAGAAATCACACAGAATACTTCCTAGTGGATAGAGTATATAATCACACCAGACTAAAGGTCCATGCTATGTTAAAGAAGAAGTTGGGTTGTGCACCAAATTCAGAAATGGCCAAGTATCTCATTCAGAGGATAATCAATCAGAGTTTGGGACTGAATCCAGACTTAGCAGCATGATCTTGGAAGTTTTGGGAGCATTAAAAAGAGCATCTGGAAGAATATCTGAAGAACTTGACTTCTCTTCTAAAAGTCAAGTTAGGGGGAGATTGTTGGGAACTGAAGATTCTACTAAGTGTAGTTACTACTGCTAGTACAAGTGTAGTTACTACTGCCAGAACAAGTTGAAGATTAATACTGCTAAGTGTTACTACTGCTAGTAGAATTACTACTGCTAGTTAAAGTTAGTACTGCTTGAACAAAGTTAGTACTGCTTAGCTAGTTAGTACTGCTAGTAGTTAATACTGCTAGTAGTTAATGCTGCTACTTGAAGTTAATGCTGCTGAGCATTATTAGTGCTGCTAAAGAGATACGAATACTACAGCTGGATATACTGAAGATATACTTAGAAGATATACATGGAAGATATACTGAAGATTTGTTTATTCTTTGTAATTATCTTTTTATCAGTATATGTATAGAATGTGTAGAATAGATAGAGAGAACTTTTTGATAATTGTTTTTCAAGAGAAAAATCGACCTCAAGGCATAGATCCTAATTCTAGAGAAGTAGAATTCGTATTGGTGAGCCTGTTCATCAATATTGAGGTTGAGAGTGTAATCTTGTAACTTTAAGCATTCAATACAAGTTTACTGTTTGATCATTATATACTGTGTTTGATTACTGTGTTATTAAATATCAAAGTGTTTTTCCGCAACTTCTTTGATATTAGTTTCTGAGTATTAATTCTTGTTAAGAATTCGATCCTGACACTTAGTCATTCAAAATTAGATAGTTTGTTGGGTTTTTTTAGACTTTTTCCAAATTTTTATCATATTAACTTGTTTTTACAGGTTATAAGTATGTATTTAACCGGTTTTAGAAAGTTTAAGTGTTTAATCATTCAAAAAAATTGTTTAAGGACTTGACCATTTAAAATCAGATTGTTACTTGGATTTTTTCAGACTTTTCCCTATAAAAAATTTTAAATTTTAGCAGAAAAAACAAACAAACAACTTAGTAATCTTATACAAAGTCTAGGTTAGTTGTGAAGAAGGGACAACCAGATCATATTTGCGTCCTAAAGAAAATCAATTTATATGGTTTAAATAAAGAAAACATATTACAAATAAATAATATATGGTTTGTTATACTATAGACAAAGGAGAACAACAATAAAATCGAGAAAAGAAATCCATCTGATCACTCTTCTCATCAACCATAAGCCCTTTAAATATTAATAAGTTACTGGTAGATAACTATGAGACATCTTGACTCTAATCTGTCTCTAATATATTTATCTTTATCTATATCATCATATCCATTTGACTCTGAGACACTTATACTTCAACATCATCCCATATTTTGATTGAACGAATATGAAAGAACTCATGCATATGTACTCATCTTTGTTTACTCATCTAATAATTATCTATCAACGAGTAGATTTAAACTTTTAGTTGTTTGAGCTTGAATTTAGTCAAAAATATTTTTTGAATATTAATAAGCTCCAATAAAATATAAGATGTTTTTAAAGGGATCAAGAAAATTCGTCGTGCCAAAATAAAGGGTGTGGTCTACAAGAATAGAAACGCGATTTATGCCTCAAAACATGTTAATTTGCTTGTCGCTTAACATAACAGATGGTAAGAGTGTTGTTGAAGGAGTAGCGTACACACCTCGAAATATTATCCACAAACTCATAAACGTCCTCCCAGAACAACAGATAAAGAAACCTATTGAAATATCACCTTTTGAAAACCATGTTTGGCTGCTCAAGAATAGCTTCCACTACAAAACAAATGACTTTTATCCACAAAAATCACCTAGAGAAATTCCCGACGGTGAATACCAACGGATCACCCACAAAATACTAATGGTTCCGGTGATCACCCACAAAATCCTTGGGTAATCTATTACTGATTGGAACTACCAACAATTTACCCACCAACTTTTGTGATGTTTTGGTGACAAATCACCTCTCTAGCGACGGATTTCCCAGGAAAGTTCCATAGGTAAAAAAAAATTCATTTAGTAGTGTTCAAAAGTGCAAGAATCTCATATTTCTTAATAGAAACCCAGCCATAGTAGATATTCTGAGCAACTAAGAATTTTCCATTAGCTTCATAGAACATAGGCTGTTTGTCCGACAGAAAAAAAAAAGGTCATATAAAATGACAATATTTGTGGTGCAATTCATAATATTCAAAGGAGGCTCATACCATATACACAAGGAGTAGAACTTAGAACAAAGTTCGAGTTAAGCTTGAATTCTTTGGCCTTCAGCCAATAACTAAGATTATGGACCATTTAAGAAGATATAAAAAAACTATTATTCTATAATTTAGAATATATCGGTTTCTCATCTAAATTTATTTACTTCGTTGTTAAGAAAATTACCAAACATTTGAAGAAATTGGTTTTGATTTACATTTTTTTTTATTTCATCCTATTAAAACGATTTAGATATTTCGTTATTATCCAAACCCTTTTATTTAACTATTTAACATTGCATTTTTATTTTAGCCTCTATATTTAAATAAAAATATTTGAGATCGTTGATAAATTCTTTTGAAAATCAAAACAAAATATTAAATAAAGACATTATAATAAGTATACAATTCATAAGCAAACAATTTAACTTGTTTCATAGAGTCAAACGATATAATTTATTTTTTGTTATGCCCAAAAAGAGGTAAAATTCTTTTTGAGTCCCTAGCAAAAAATATATGCAAGTTGAACACCATTTGCACTAAATTAAATTAAATATTAGCTAATTAAATATATAACTTATCCCTCCAATTCATAATATGTTAATGAATCACGGAGGTGTTATAAACTTGTAATTGTACAATATCACTCGCATAATATATAAAATTAACCCAATAGATTTTTAATTATAGAAGGAAATAAGTTTTCATTTTAATCAAATAGATTTCATAGGTATTATTCCCTTTTATTTAAATATATATCTTAGAATAAATAATGAAACAAAAGTTTCACCTTTTTGTATAATTTCTTTTTTACGTGACAATGGCACAAGAAGTATTTTATCGATTTGATAGCGAGTGTAAAAGGAATATAGTGTGAAAAGAATACGTCATAACATTTTATGTTTAGATTTCAAAAATCCGAAACTTCCTCATGGTAGGCTCTATTCCATTCCATTTGAAAGAATTGTTGAATTTCACGTTGCTAACTATTATTAATGAATATCAACATTGCAACAGATATACGTCAAATTTTAATCAGTTACGTTAATATTGTTTGAGGATGACAACAATCTTTCTAACCTCAAAGACAATTATGTGCTTTATTTGGAAAGAAGTTACACCACGTCAGGTTCGGTTCGGTCAAATTAGGATTTTGTCTTTCTATCATGTTCAAATGTGGTTGTCTTTTGTTTCAATCGAGGCTTCACTATGATGTGAAGCCTAGATAGAGATTGTTGCTTGAACAATGTCCATGGACCAAAATAATCGTAATCTAACCAAGATTCTTTACTCAAACAACGACTTGATTCAAATATAAATCCTAACTCGACCATGGATGATGACTCGTGCATATGTCCTAGATCAAGCACAGATCATTACAAAACTTGGTTTCTAGGACGTTTAAAATGAAGTTTTAAAAAAAGTGTCTTATAAGAAGAGCTAATAGAAAGATTTACTACTTAAGTTCTTTTAAGTTGTCAAAATTGGTCATAACGACAAATTATATATAACGTCATTGCGTATGGCATACAATCATTAGTCCTATAAGCTTAAAAGTTCAACAAAACTTTTATTAGAACGATTATGATAAATCATAATTTGAGCAAATGATGCAATACAACAAAAAGGGATTTATAGGACACTCATTAGTGTCCTAATAGGGTACTTTATAGGACAAAAAGCATGTGTCCCCTCTAAAAGTGTTGTATTAGGTTAGTAGGATGACTTTGAGCGTCCTAATAAATTCTACGATTATGATACAAATTCCATAGTCCTATAAAATGGATTAAGTAACACTAAAAAATGTCCTAATAGACTATAATATAGGATGTTTTATGTTGTCACAAAATGTTTAGATTTAAAAACAATTATGGGTGTCCCAAAAATTGGTTTTATAGGACGAAATTCGATGTCGCCAAAACATTTATATTAGTACCAAAATATGTGTCTTAATAAATTATGTAATTATGAAACACATTCTAGAGTCCTATAAAATGAACTAAGTAACACTAAAAGCATCCTAAAAAACTATAATATGGGACGCTTCATGCAATTATAAAATGCTTCTGTAATATTGCATTTAAAAACAAATATGAAAGTTTTACGAATTGATTAGATAGAACAAAATTCAATGTTCTACAAGTACTTATATGAATACCTACTATCAAGCTATGTACCCCACCACAAAGTCGTATCATGACAAAACTATGTACCAATCAAGATTTATCAAAATACAAAAAATCTTATTGTCCTCTATAAACGAGAGATATCAATTTTCGTCATGAACCACCTACAATTAAAGAACGCATATTTGAGCTTAAAGTTATATGATAAAAAATTATGTACAACTAAATCTCCCTAGTTTCAAAAGATTAACATACCAAAGTGAAAGGACAGGGTCATGCGATCGTTGCTCTAATAGCATCTTCAACTGTAATAAACAATCCATATGGTCTGACCAAACGTTTCCGCTTTTAAAAAGCCAAAGAATTCATGGCAACTAAAAGCTGAAAACAAGTATGTTTAGGATTCATAGGTCAAAATGTAAATCTACTTCAGAACTTAATGAAAAACTAATCAAACAACCCCTTAATCATTTTGATAGTCTTATATCAGTAATCAATCATTCATCAAATCAGAACAAGAAAAAAAATGTATTTAAATGAACCAGAAATAAAACTCATAAATATATTAATTGACATAGCATCTACTGGCTTTATCTCCATCCAAAATAAAAACATCACCAAGCTAATATGTAATTTAATTAGCATTATGTTAAATTAGTTTATTATCTCTGATTTTCATGTTGATCGAAATTTGATGAATCTATGGTAAGGAAGATATGAATATGAAGATCATAAGCTAAGTTTGGAAAACAAAATTCGTGTCACAAAGAAGACTTCCAAGCATTGAGGTCCCGAAGATCCCTATTAGTTTTGATTTCGTATCATTAAAAAATCCACAATAATCAATAAGGTATTCAATAGTTATTTTTTTTTTTTTTTTTTTTTTTTTTTTTTTTTTTTTTTTTGCAGTACATCATAATAAATACTTTCATAACTTCTATATTTCTAGGACTCAAAAACAAAACACAAGAAACCTTATCTAACTTGTTGTGCATAAAACCTCTCTACAATTCAGCTAAACCAAAGAGAAACCAAATGTTAAAGAAGGTAAATTTATATGCTTTTACCTTTGTAATAAAGGGATATTTTTTTACCTAAACTGTAATCAAGAAGCTGCAATTGCAATAACAATAGATAAGCAACATTAAAACCATAGCAATGTATTCAATTTTATACTTGTGCACATGATTTCCTAATTTGAGATTCTCGAGCTCCTTGTTTTTTTGACAACTCTTCACCTAAATGAACTAAAATGAACAAGATCATAGATTCAATATAGTGTTTATCATAGACATTGTGGTCTTGGCTAGATGAAACTATTTCCAGCATCTACAAAGCAATAGAAATTGTAAATATATTTATAGTTGCAAGTAGTTAAGACCAGAATACTATTGTTACTCACCAATAAAATATTTGAAATCTCCAAACCCTGATTTTAGTCTGCAAATCACCAGTTAAAGAAGTGTAATTTATACCAAATGCATGAGTGAACAATGTTCTAATGGCAGATAGAAAAAATAGAAACAAAAGAAACTCTTCTGGCACACTCGAATTGAATAATTACCTTCTGCCATTAACTGGAGTGTTGCTTCATCTTTTTCCTTCACATGAGCAACAACATCACTCTTCTAAATCAGAGCAATCACAACAGCAAGAAAAGGAGAGGTTTTTGTACAATTGATCTTTTTATAAAAGAAAAGGAGTATTTCGAATTTTCAAAATAAGAATACCAAAACATATGTGGCATTTTATTGAATGAGGGGCCATAGGAGTGAGTTACAAACCTGTTTGCATCTTCTTGTTTGCAGTTTAGTAAGTCAAGTCTCAAGAATTTTCCCATTCTTCATAAACTCGAACACTTAGACATATTTTCCATAAAACCCCAGAAGCTTCAAATGATCAAGAAAAAGAATAACTAAATCTAGTACTTCTTAGTGCAATCTCTAGAACCCATTATACAAAAATTTAGTAGTTGTTACTGTTGGAGTATATATCTATCTGTTTTGTAAATCTAGTTAATTGATTACCTATTTCTGATGTATGTGTATGTGATGCAAGTGCAGAAACAGAAAGCATAAATCGAAACAATGGAAAGGAACCGATATGTGAAGGAAGCATAATAGGGATGAAAAGAAACCATACCAGAATCAGGGGGTGACGACGGAGAGGCAGAGAGATTAAGTTTTCCATGGAGAGAGTCTTCAGAGGGCATCGATTTCTTTTGAAAAGGGCAAAGATGAGATTAGGCATAAAAACTTTTGAAATTTAAAATCAATGCCGTGTTTATAAGGTTACGCACGATCTTGTCCGGATATAAAGCCGCTTTCATCCATTCTTATTATAAAATTTGAATTTGAAGCCTTTGGAATCTGTATCAGTCATCAATCTTCAAGAACAAAACCATGTGTCAACAATTACAACAAAAAGGAGGCTCTAATGAAGTTCAGTGAATTTGTGGGAAGATTGGTTTAATCGTATAATTGGATATTGAATACAAGATATTGAAGAGATGAGCTCATGAGTTCATCCTTGTAGCACCAAATTTATTACTCTTGCATATGAATACATAACATGAAAAATAAAGTCGCGAAATCAACAAAGAAAAAATACGTCACAAACGTACACAAAAAAAAGTCACAAAATCTTACATATATTTTTTTCTTCTTAATCGCTGACAGAATGCTATTCACCTGAAAAACCATGGCATAAAACTTAAGATTATATATACATTATGAAAACACGAGTGAACAAAGAAACCTGAAAACCGCCAAACCGGCTGAAAGTGACATGCTGCAACCGTTGGTCTCAATTGGTGATGCACGTCATGGAGATGCAAATTATGTGTGCATTACATGCATAAATTAAAAGTGAATGTGGCATTTTATCGAACGCCTAATTTAGATATGTTTAATTCACATAAACATAGTGTTGGAAATTTAAGGTAAAAATATGAGTTTTTACTAATTTTAGACACAATTAAATACATGTATATGTATTGTATATATCTAACTCTTCGTGGGTTTATGTTATCCTATATGAGAGTTTCGAAACGATATATTATGTGTCCAAAACGGAATATGTGTGAATGAGATATCGATGTTCAAAGTTGAGTGATTGGGATGAAATTAGCAAAAATCAAATGGGTGTGGAATGTGTCCCACATTGGAAGGAGTAGTAAACCTTTTGTGGTTTATAGCCTTGAATGTGGAAGGAGCTTACAAGCTCTTTGTTTGTTTTACTCCATCACCTACCCGCGCGCAGGGGGGTGCCGATTGAGACTTTCGTAGGCTAAAATCGGCGAACTTGTGCGTGGGCGCGACCTGCGGACACGAATGCAGCTCCGAAATCTTGTACACGCGCAGGATGGTTTTTTGCGAAATTTTGTTTTGACCCAGTACGTCACGCGAGTTAGGCAGCGGGTTTACCCGCGCCGTTAGTCGCACCATTCACTGTCTTGAGAACAGAAAACAGAGCACCACGCGGGTTATGTCGCGAGTTTACCCGCGTGGCAAGTCGCGATGCACACTGTTTTGATTCCGTTTGTAACTCCTTTGATACTCAAAAATTATATGAATTAATATGTTTAATGATCAGGTTATTACTGATTAATTGCATATTAATTCATCGGTTTTGTTTTTTAGTATAAAAGAGGAGTCGGCACACATCCAAAAGATATAAGATATACCAAATGATACACATCATCCGAATTCCCTCTGTATACGGTTTTCTCTCTGATTTTTCAGGCAAGTGGTGATATCCGGTAGTATATAATGCTTATGCTGTTGTACCCTGGGAACAGACGGCGAATCTGTTTAAGGGAATCGTGTTGAACACGAGCCTCAACATCATTTGATTTTATCTACGGTTTATTCGTTTACACTTATTTTCTGCCGATTCCCTTTATATTCGAATTTCACTAATCATTTGTTGATTGTATTTAGTGGTTACATTCGTTGTATTTTATATGTATTATTGAAATACATATAGCAGAAATACCAACAATCTTAAACAGATTCTAATCGAGTTTGTCTCGATACAATTTTGTTTTCTGTTTTCTGTAAACAGATAGAAACTGTGGTATCGTATTCTGTTTTGTGTAAACAGATTGTTTCCGTGGTACTAATTGTACACGTGATTCGAATCGAGTTTAGCTTGATTCATTTGGTTGTCTGTTTTGTGCAAACAAACTTTATATCGAATTTATTTCGATCTGTTACAAATCGAGTTTTGTCTCGATTTAAGAGTATAAACGGATTGATAATCGAGTCTGTTTCGATTAATTCGTTTTATGTGAAAAAGAATTTTTATCGACTATTGGTTCGATTTAATTCTTTATATGTTTAGTGTAAACATATTTTAAATCGTATTTGTCGATTTAAATAATTAATGTTTTGTAAACAGTTTGGAAAATCGAGCATGTATCGATTTTGTGGATAGAGATTCTAAAGCGCTTTTGTTGAAAATAATCTAAAAATCGAGTTTGTTTCAATTTTGTAAAGGAAAATTCCAAATCGATTTTTGTTTCGATTTTGTGAAAATAAAATATAAATCGAATTTGCTTCTATTTGTGGAAAAAGATTATTCAAATCGAGTTTGGTTCGATTTTGTGGAAAAGGTTCTAAATCGATTTATTTTGATTTTATAAACAAATTCTAAAACAAGTTTGTTTTTGATTTAAGACCTTTTCTGTTTGTATAAAAAGATTCTCAATCAAATTTGTATTTGATTTAATTCCTTTTCTGTTTTGTGTAAACAGATAGAGATTGTGTTCACGTGAAATTTGTTTTCCACGATGGTGAACGAGTATGTGGTGGGAATGATCACGGATCCCACGACCATGGTCTCGGAGTTGAATGTGATTGGTGCAAACTCTAGAGAATGGTGGATTGATACCGGAGCGACCCGTCATGTGTGTCATGACAATAGAAACTTCAACATCTACAAGGATGTTGATGATGGGCAAAAGCTCTTCATGGGAAATGCCGCCACCGCCGATGTCAAGGGTATTGGAGACGTCATTTTGAAAATGACCTCCGGGAAAGAGCTCAAACTTAAGGATGTTTTGTATGTCCCGGATCTTCGAAAGAACCTCGTTTCGGGTTGGTTGTTAAACAAGTTTGGTTTCAAACTAGTGTTTAAGTCGGATGAATTTGTTTTGTCCAAAAATGGTATACATGTAGGTGAAGGATATGCCTTGAATGGCATATTCAAGTTAAATGTAATTATTGTCAATGGAATGGATAAAGCAACTTCAAGTTATGTTTATTTCCTTGAATCTCAAAATGTTTGGCATGGCCGTGTAGGACATGTAAATTTTAATTCCATTCGACATTTAATTAAATTAAATTGTATACCAAATTTTGATATTGACTCAAATCACAAATGCCCCACATGTGTAGAATCCAAACTTACTAGAACATCTTTCCAATCGATTGAAAGGAAAACCAAACCCCTTGATTTAATTCACACTGACGTGTGTGATTTAAAATCGATTCCTACTAGAGGTGGGAATAAATACTTTATCACGTTTATCGATGATAGCACGAAATATTGCTATGTATATTTACTTACGAGTAAAGATGAAGCAATAGACAAGTTTGTCTTGTATAAAAATGAAGTTGAAAATCAACTTAACAAGAAAATCAAGGTTGTTAGAAGTGATAGGGGAGGTGAATATGTTTCACCGTTTGCTGAATTTTGTTCTAACAATGGAATTCGACATGAATTCACAGCACCCTACTCATCTCAGCAAAACGGTATGGCTGAGAGAAAGAATCGCACCTTGAAAGAGATGGTGAATGCCATGTTGATCAGTTCTGACTTAAGTCAGAACATGTGGGGGGAAGCCATATTGTCAGCTAATTATCTTTTGAACAAGATACCCCGCAAGAAACAAGATGAGACACTGTATGAACTTTGGATGGGTAGAAAACCATCTTACAAGTACTTACGAGTGTGGGGGTGCCTAGCTAAAGTGGTTGTACCTCCTCCTAAGGTACAAAAGTTAGGACCTAAAACAGTGGATTGTGTATTCATTGGATATGCACAAAATAGTAGTGCTTATCGGTTTCTTGTGTATGAATCTAAAAATCCCGAGATACACAAGAATACAATTATGGAGTCAAGAAATGCTTCATTCTTCGAAGACGTGTTTCCTTGTTTGAACAAGGAAGAACAAACCTCATCTTCTAAAGATAAAGAAATTGTTCGAGAGGATGAACAAATTCTATCTGATGAAGAAGTGGTGGAACCTAGAAGAAGTAAACGGGCTCGGGTTGAAAAATCATTTGGTACCGATTTTCACACCTATGTGGTAGAAAGTGAATCCAAAACCTATCGTGAGGCGGTCACGTCTTCGGAGGGGCCTCAATGGAAAAAAGCCATCAAGAGTGAGATAGAATCTATCTTACAAAACCATACGTGGGAACTAGTGGACCTACCACCAGGTTGTAAGCCACTAGGTTATCGTTGGATATTTAAAAGAAAGATGAAAGCTGATGGCAGTATTGACAAATACAAGGAGAGATTAGTGATCAAAGGATATAGACAAAAGGAAGGTCTAGATTACTTTGATACTTATTCGCCGGTGACAAGAATAACATCCATTAGATTGGTGTTAGCAATTGCAGCCATTAAAAATCTGCAAATTCACCAAATGGATGTGAAAACTGCTTTTCTAAATGGAGATTTAGAAGAAGAAATCTATATGGAGAATCCTGGGGGATTCGTTGCCCCGGGACAAGAGAACAAGGTTTGTAAACTTATTAAATCCTTGTATGACCTAAAGCAAGCTCCAAAGCAATGGCATCAAAAGTTTGATCAAGCCATGTTAGAAAGCGGTTTTAAGATAAATGCGTGTGATAAGTGTGTTTATATTAAAGACACCACTCATGGATATGTCATCTTGTGTTTATATGTTGATGATATGCTTATCATCGGCAGTGATGACAAAATGATAAAGTCCACGAAGGATATGCTGAAATCTAAGTTTGATATGAAAGATTTGGGTTTAGCGGATGTGATTCTAGGAGTCAAGATCACAAGAACCCAAAGTGGTTTGGTGTTAAATCAAACACATTACGTGGACAAGATTCTTGAGAAATTCAATGAAGGATACACTAGTATAGCTAGAACTCCGATTGACACTAGTCAACATCTATCTAAGAATAGAGGGGAAGGTGTTGAACAAGTGGAATACTCAAGAATAATTGGCAGTCTGATGTATCTTATGAGTTGTACTAGACCTGACTTAGCATATACTGTGAGCAGGCTAAGTAGATATACTAGTAATCCCAGTTTAGAACACTGGAAGAGTATTACTAGATTATTAAGATATTTAAGATACACACGTGAATATGGACTGCATTATGGAAAATATCCAATGGTAATCGAAGGTTACAGTGATGCAAATTGGATATCTGATATCAAGGATTCCAGATCGACAAGTGGTTATGTGTTTACACTTGGAGGTGCGGCCATATCTTGGAAATCATCCAAGCAAACTGTTATAGCCAGATCCACGATGGAATCTGAATTTATTGCCTTGGATAAATGTGATGAAGAAGCAGAATGGCTACGTCAGTTCATGGAAGATATTCCTAAATGTCCTAAGCCGGTAACGACCATATGTATATATTGTGATAGCCAATCGGCGATTGGTAGAGCTCAAAGTACAATGCATAATGGGAAATCTAGACATATTAGACGTAGACATAATACGATTCGACATTTACTCTCTACTAGAGTTATCACGATTGACTATGTGAAGTCAAAGGATAACATTGCGGATCCGCTTACGAAAGGCCTAAGTAGAGATTTGATTTATAAGTCGTCGAGAGGAATGGGACTAAAGCCCTTGAATGAGTAATTCATGCAAAGGAAACCTTACCCAGAAGACTGGAGATCCCAAGATCTGGGTTCAAAAGGACAACCTAGTTGTATGAATAAGGGAAGTCACTGTGGGGGAGTTAATAAACTTCCTAGTCCAATTATGGAATCAGTGACAGTGAGGCTAAGCATATGGCTTTTAATGATTATTGAAAATCACCTATGTGAGAGAGAAGTGGAGTCGCTTCGAAGGGAATTGTGGGGGCTCAATTCCTATCAGCTCTCGTTGAACCAGGCTAGTGTTCATGACCATAACGAACACGATTATGAGGATATGACCTTGTTAGGAAGATTTCTGTGTGAAATGTATTGTCGCCTACATAAATGGCAGTTCAGTTCAAAGACATCGAGTCTACTGACAGCTAGGAAGCTAAGTGCGTTTCACAAGGGAAGGTTCAAAGGGTAACACCTACCTATCCTATGCAGGATTCGACCATTCGAAATTTCGTAAGGAACTTTTCGTATGCAAAGATCGATCTCCATTCATGTGGGGGATTGATGGAAATTTTACTAAAAATAAGGGTTTTTACTAACTTTGTACACAATTAAATACATGTATATGTATTGTATATATCTAACTCTTCGTGGGTTTATGTTCTCATATATGAGAGCTTCGAAACGATATATTATGTGTCCAAAACGGAATATGTGTGAATGAGATATCGATGCTCAAAGTTGAGTGATTGGGATGAAATTAGCAAAAATCAAATGCGTGTGAAATATGTCCCACATTGGAAGGAGTAGTAAACCTTTTGTGGTTTATAACCTTGAATGTGGAAGGAGCTTACAAGCTCTTTGTTTGGTTTTACTCCATCACCTACCCGCGCGCAGGGGGGGTGCCGATTGAGACTTTCATAGGCTAAAATCGGCGAACTTGTACGTAGGCGCGACCTGCGGACACGAATGTAGCTCCGAAATCTTGTGCACGCGCAGGTTGCTTTTTTGCGAAATTTTGCTTTTACCTAGTGCATGTCGCGAGTTGCCACGCGGGTAAAACAGTACCCACGCGAGTTAGCCCGTGGGTTTACCTACGCCGTTAGTCGTGCCATTCACTGTCTTGAGAACGGAAAACAGTGCAACACGCGGGTTGTGTCGCGAGTTTACCCGCATGGCAAGTCGCGACGCGCACTGTTTTGATTCCGTTTGTAATTCCTTTGATACTCAATAATTATATGAATTAATATGTTTAATGATCAGATTATTACTGATTAATTGCATATTAATTCATCGGTTTCGTTTTTTAGTATAAAAGAGGAGTCGGTACACATCCAAAAGATAAAAGATATACCGAACGATACACATCATCCGAATTCCCTTTGTATACGGTTTCCTCTCTGATTTTTCAGGCAAGTGGTGATATCTGGCAATATATAATGCTTATGCTGTTGTACCCTGGGAACAGACGACGAATCTGTTTAAGGGAATCATGTTGAACACGAGCCTCAACATCGTTTGATTTTATCTACGGTTTATTCGTTTACACTTATTTTCTGTCGATTCCCTTTATATTCGAATTTCACTAATCATTTGTTGATTGTATTTAGTGATTACATTCGTTGTATTTTATATGTATTATTGAAATACATATAGTAGAAATACCAACACATAGACCAAGTCCGATGAAAAAACAAATATGTAGAAGAAAGAGTAGACTGCTCTTGAATTCTTCTGCATCGTGTTCATCCTCAATAACAGAAGCGACTATACCGTTCTTCCTGCTCTATTGCCAAAGGAAGTCCTGAATTTGTTGGAGGCATTTATTGCTCTCTGCTTAAATGACAGGTTAGACTTCTTCTCCTTGGAGTTTTCTACGTCAGTTTTTTCTAGACCTATTGAAAAGTTTTGAAAGTAAAGACATTGGATTCTATGCAACTGTTGGATGATCTTTAGTGGGCAGATGGTACTTGCTTTGCTTCTAACACCTATGATTAAAATGAATGAAACCCACCACTGTAAATGATTTGTTGTTTCTTAGTTGTTAGCTTTTACTCTTGTGTGTATTTTTACCTCCATTAAACATGTCCTAGTTGTGCTCGATATTTCTGTTCTACAGTCAAATCGAGTCCACACTTATCATCTATAACTTCATTCCTATCTTTTCCTATATATATGTCGTTATTCTCTGTAACACCCTCAAATCTGGAAATAGCAACTTATTTAAAATTTTCTAAATACATCAATAAAGGAATTATCTACAACCCCAAATTAAGATTTAACCTCAACACAAACATTCATTCTATACAAAAGCATATGATAAGAACGGGTGCTACTAAAACTCCATAATAGTCACTATCTCCAAAATTGCGGAAGACTTCACCAACTACTTACAATTGCACAAAGCTAAAACTCAACTCTTCATGGCTGCTAGAACCACAATCCAACTAGAACCTGATGCACATGCCGACAAATAAAAAGGTTAGGCTTAACTCCTAGTGAGCTCAAGAGTTTTCAACATATATAAAGATGTCTGTGAAAATAGATAATGCGGTTTAATTCATAATCTTTCAAAAGGTATGCTTTGAATATGCAAACGACTCGTTTTCCAATAATATGCATTTTAGA
Organism: Arctium minus; assembly: GCA_954870635.1. Classification (NCBI taxonomy): domain Eukaryota; kingdom Viridiplantae; phylum Streptophyta; class Magnoliopsida; order Asterales; family Asteraceae; genus Arctium; species Arctium minus. The sequence goes on along the minus strand of OX941080.1, from coordinate 110,311,749 downwards.
CGGAGAACACCAATTTGGACATTTTCCAAATCAAACTACTACAAAATGATGATACCAATGTAAACCGCCCCTTCATAAATTAACTTTAACCCAAAACTCACTCAAAGCGTAAATATAAATTGAACTCTCCGTTTAAGAAGGTACGGTTAAACCTTATATTTTAAAACACCCAAAACACGGGTGGGGCATAATACTCAACCCATAAATCAAGGGTAAAACCCCAATATACAAAACGTCACCGAAAACTTGGATAATAGAACTCAATACCCAAAAACAACACCTTTCGGTGACGGGGGATTCCCGATTCCATAAAATGTGACGGTCCACAAAGTAAGCCCATTTTATGTTGTTATGACTAGTCATATAAACAAAAGTACACACAAGGGATGTCAGGCTCAGTGGCTTTAAACATACACCCACGGAAACTCAAGTTCAACCCCGAAGGGCCCTTACGTCGAGCTCCTCATCCAATATCGTAATACTTGAGCACGTAGGACTTATAACCCAATCCGAAGCCTAAACGTGCAGCACGAAGGACTTATAACCCAATCCGATGCCGAACGTGCCTCGATGTGGAAAACTAGTCGTCCCAACACCGGAACCATAATAAACCAAATACGGGGTCATGACTCCCAAATGCATCAAATAAGCCAAATAATACGTATAAGGCCCAATAAGGCTCGAAGTCGAGCTACCAAAACTGGACAACTATCCAAAGACTCCAAATCAAATAAAAAATACCAAACCGCAGGCTTAGCACCCATTGACCCATTGATAAATGAAGTAAAAATACGATAAAACGCACTCAACCAACGGTTATGCAAACACAACGTCTAAAAGTAAGATTAGTTCAAAACTCACATTAGTTGAGGTACCCATTTTCCAAGTGAACTTATACTCCCATATTTTCCAAAGGCCTCATAACACATAATATGCATTTTCCAAATTTAACTGCTGATAAGAATGAAAATCATGAAATGAAACTATACACGCTCTTTCAAATGCCTCACATAAAAGTGAAAGTAATACTTTATAAAACACTCCATTTCATGAATGATGCATGAGACTCGACAAACATTTGAAAGTGTATTTCTTTGACCAAAGATCTATTTATGAAATAAGACCTCAAAACACATTCATTTGTAACACCTTTAACAAAATGCCCAAACATCCCAAATGTGGGTATTATACAAAGTTATAAAGTTAAATACTTCCAATAATCAAAGATTAGCAAATAACCCAACATTTGATAATTTCATGTAGAACACATAAACACTTTTAAAATAAACATTTTGGCATGTACAACGTTTTCACAAATCAACTTGAACTCACCTTGCTAGATTTAGGCTAAATCTAGATTTTCCCCCAACTAGAGTTCCTTTGAAGAACACTTGGATTCTTGATATTCCCAGATTCTAGTTCCTAAACACAATTAATCAAACAAACAAGATTAACAATCAAATTACCTGTTTGATTTCAATTCAATTCCAAGATTACACTTTCTCTCTCTACAATCTCTCTCTAACGAACTCTCTCTCTCTGATATTTCTCTCTCTAAAATACAACTGAATAATGATTCAATTAAGTTCTCTACAAATTACCAAAGGAAAGAAAACTATTTATATCAACAACTAATACAAGGAAAAAGAAATACAAAATACATTGACTTTTATTACAAAAGACTTTGACTTTGATAAGAGTTGACTTTCTTTCAGCTTTGACTTTCTTGAACTTTGACCTTCAGTCTTCTTGATCTTGTATCCAACATATTTATGCTCTAACAATCTCCCCCTTTGGATTCAAGATCACTGTTGAAAGATCTAGCAATTCAGTCTTCACCTTTAAGCTCTGTCAGTACAATCTCCCCTTTTTCTTTGACGGTATTCTTTCCAAAACTATCTTCAAACGATTAACAATCTCCCCAAAACATTCACAACATACTTTCAGACTTTGGAAAGAAATTATCTTCAGAATCAGCTCGAATTGCTTTAGCAAATAATCTTCAAAGAAAATTTCCTCAAATCTTCAGAAATTCTTTGATCTTCTTTAAATCTTCACTTTGAATCTTCTGACTTGGACATTTCTTTAAAAATCATCTCTCAAAACTTTATCATTTCTTGAACTCTTCTCCCCCTTTTTGATAATTTGAGCATCGATATCATCAAAACTTTCTCCAAGAAATGTCTTTGAAGACTTTCTGACCACTAATCTTTCAAACTGAGCATCTGATTCTGTGATCTATAGCCAAGTATTCATCCAGATCTTTTCAAATCTAGACAAAATAAGAACATGTAACTCCTGAATCAACAAATGAATCAGTTAAAATGCCTGTCAGTAACACGAAGTCACTGTGTGTAACGAATACACAATATAAAGGAGCTTTTTGATGTTCACTCCCCAGGGCTTCCATCCAATCATCGAAATACCACAAAGGCAATTTCTATGAATGTTATGACAAAGAAACAAATTCCTTGTGTGTTTGTGCATGTGTAGAAAGAATTAAGCACGATGATTGCTTTAAGTAAGGCTCAACATTGTGTAAACCACTGAGACAACAGTAGTATAAACACAGACTCAATGTGCATGATTGAAGTGCGAAGGTGGGGCAGACTTCCTTCTTTTTCAATATCCCGATTTTCCAAATGAAAACCAGATAGATTATATGTTGCGTCCCCTTGAAAATGTGAAACATTTTCTTTTTGAGAAGAAAATGAGTGGTTGGTGGGGTTTTAACAAGAGTTGGCATGGGCTATTTGCCTGTTTCAATAATGTTCACCAAAAAGTTGTGAAACGCTAGTAATGTGGCTGCTTGGCTCAGAAAGTAGTTGGTGCAGAGTTTGATATTCTTTTACTCTGATCTCTCACCCTCTTTCTTTTAATCATTAAGCTCACTACTAACCAAACTCTCTTTTCCATTTTACCTCATCACACCCACACTCATTTCTTTTAGACTCCTCACACTCAATCACTATTGGATTAACTTCTTGGGTAGAAATCACTGGTTAACGTGATTCCATAGAAGTTCAGTTAATTCCTAGCACAAAGAACCCATATTTCCTATAAAAGCATAATGTTGCTCAGATGATTTAACTATAGCAGTTAAAGCTCATATACAAATGTCAGATGTAAATATGCTCAGAAATATAATCATGAAGATATGAGCATTTTTAAAACATAGAAGTATTTTCAAACAAGTATATTGAATGAATGAACATGAATGCAAAAGGCTTGTTTGAAAATCTGACATTGTATGAAAATGATCAGAAATGAATGATATAAGAACTAAGGCTTATGGTAAAAAATAACGGTATAGTCTATATGAAACAAAAATATAGACATTCTTGAATGAAACGCTTCGAAATGAAATATCGCTCAAAAATCTTTGAAATACAATCGGGGTGTCTTACCATCGAAAAATATGTTTCAATATGAGACATGATAAGAACATTTAGAACAAAAAATCAAACCGGTGTGTGTGAATACTTGAAATTATATAGAAAAGACAATACGGAAGTATTTATCTTTGGAAACACACGGTTTGTTTATCAATTTAGTACAAAAATTAAAATGAAAACATTTAAAATCACACTTCCAATTCATGAAATCTGGTTAAGAATCAGGAAGTGGTTTGAACATTTAAAAATATGTTTTCTATATGTGAAAGTTGTCCTTCTTTCAAATACATTTGAGATTAAGATAAGAAATTTACCTTTTTCGCTCAATCTTAATTCTCATAAAGTCATACTTAAGTCAAAATGATATGATCTTGTCATCCTCTCTCATCCTGCACAAGTCTCAAAGTCTAGTAAAAAAAAATTTATTCACAACATTTATTCAAAATTAAAAATAACATAAAACAATAAAACGATTAAAGAACGAGTTCTGATTTGAAATAATCAGAAATCATAATCTTACTTCTTTTGACTTGGATTATATGCTCCCCCTACAATCATGCATCACAAAAAAAATTGTCATTTAAGTAAAATGCAGAAATTAGTTATACTCTCTCTCAAATAAATGTAGATCATCTAAAATCTTCTCTTACTCCCCCTGAGATCATGAGCAAACATTTAAAGTACAGATATCCTTCAAACATAATGATAAAGAAAAATGATGAAAAATAACAATACGTAACTTTAGTAGGTAACAACCGATTACGTCTTAAGATTTAACATACCAAGCTTAGAGACAAGAAAATTAAATCTCTTTTCATCTAAGGGTTTGGTAAATAAATCTGCATGTTGATAATCTGTTTTTACAAAATAAAGTTCAATTGTTCCTTTTTCTACATTATCTTTAATAAAATGATACTTGACATCAATGTGTTTGGTTTTCGTATGTTGGACAGGATTAGCAGATATCGCGATTGCACTATTCGAGTCACAATAAATTGGAATTTTATCAAACTTGAATCCATAGTCTCGCAGCTGTGTTCGCATCCACAGGACTTGAGAGCAGCACCTGGCAGCAGCTACATACTCTGCTTCAGCAGTCGATGTGGAAACGCATAATTGTTTCTTTGATGCCCAACTAACGAGCTTGTCTCCAAGAAATTGAACATGACCAGAAGTACTCTTTTTGTCCAACATGAAACCTGCATGATCTGCATTTGAGTAGGCAGTCAGTTGAAACCCAGTATCCTTAGGATACCACAAACCAAGGTCTGCAGTCCCCTTAAGATACCTAAAAATCCGTTTGACAACAGCCAAATGGGATTCTTTAGGAGCAGCCTGATATCTAGAACATAAACATGTTAAAACATAATATATGGTCTACTAGATGTAAGATACATTAACGATCCTATCATACCTCTATAAGTTCTAACATCAACACTTTTACCCGAAGGATCAGTGCTAATTTTAGTACCTGGTGCCATCGGGGTTCCAATTGGTTTACAATTTTCCATTTTGTACTTCCGAAGAATGTCCAAAATGTACTTAGATTGATTAATGAAAATCCCCGTAGAAAACTGCTTAACTTGTAATCCGAGAAAGAAATTCATCTCTCCCATCATACTCATTTGAAAACGTGACACCATGAGGTTAGAAAAGTTTTTGCAAAATTTTGGATTTGTAGAACCAAGTATTATATCATCAACATAAATCTGAATAAGAATAATATCAGCTTTTTCCTTTTTGATGAATAAAGTGGTATCAACCTTACCTTTAGAAAAACCGGACTTGACCAAGAATTTAGATAAAACGTCATACCATGCTCGAGGGGCTTGTTTTAAACCATAGAGGGCTTTGTCTAAGATATAAACATGATCTGGCTTCTCTGGATTGACGAACCCTTCTGGTTGAGACACGTACACTTCCTCTTTAAGAATGTCATTTAGAAAGGCTGTTTTCACATCCATCTGAAAGACTGTGAAATTCTTATGAGCTGCGTAGGCTAGAAACATGCGGATTGATTCTATACGCGCTACTGGAGCATACGTCTCATCGTAGTCTATGCCTTCCTCTTGCCGGTAACCTTTGGCAACAAGTCTAGCTTTGTTCCTTATGACGATACCATCTTCATCCTTTTTATTCTTGAATACCCATTTAGTACCTATCACGGTCTTTCCTTCCGGTTTTGGAACTAATCTCCAAACCTTTAGGGCTTCAAACTGATTGATCTCTTCTTGCATAGCAGATACCCAGTCCGAATCAGCAAGATCCTCTGATACTCGCATTGGCTCAATCTTACTGAGAAATGAGTCATGCATACATTGATTAAGAGTCGCTGACCTCGTTTGTACAGGCTTGTTGAGATCTCCAATTATTTGATGTAATGGATGCTCTTGGGGTCCAGCGATGCTGATGAGGGAGTGGAGTAGATACTGATTGAACATGATCATCATCTCGAAATCCACTATCAGAATCTTCAGTTGGAATAACAGGAGGGGGGTTTGCAGTTGATGTTTCAGGTGCAGAAGCATTAGTTGGAACAACAGACTCTAGCTGTTGAGTAGACATTGTATTACACCCAACTGAAACAGTTACTTCTGGCTCAACAATTTCTTGTATATCTTCAACTGTAGGAGTAATTGTAGGAATGTGAGTTTCTGACTGAACAGGGGATTCTTGTTCAGTTATGACTTCTGAAGTGACTGGATGATTACAACTTGTATCTTCAGATCTGTCAGTCACAGCAGATTTAGGTATATTAGATCCTAGAAACTCATCATAAAAGAATTCAAGTAACAAATCTAAATCAGTTAGATGTGAAATAGATGTAGAAGCGTTATTCGAATTTGTCACTGTAGAAACAGGTTCTGGACTGATCTGCCCAGAAGCTAATACTCCAGTGATCACGGGTTCTGAACTGAGTTGTTCAGAAGCCATATCTTCATCGAATGTTACATTAACGCTCTCGACAACTGTCTTTGACTTCTTCAGATAAACACGATATGCTGCCGTTGTTGAAGAATAACCAATGAAGATACCCTCGTCCGCCTTAGCACTGAATTTATTCAGACTCTCTCTGTCATTAAGCACAAAACATTTACACCCAAATATGTGAAAATACTTGATTGTTGGTATTCTGTTGTTGATCAGCTCATATGGAGTCTTTTGAAAACGGCGGTGTATCGTGGATCTATTTTGAGTATGTCATGCAGTCGACACAGCTTCTGCCCACAAGAATAGAGGTAAGTCGGATTGGCTAAGCATAGTCTGAGCGGCCTCGACTAGCGTCCGATTTCGCCTTTCGACTACTCCATTTTGTTCAGGCGTTCTAGCAGCAGAATACTGATGTGATATCCCGACCAATTCGAGATATTCTTCAACTATCTTGTTTTTTTAACTCTGTGCCGTTGTCCGTTCGAAGAAACTTGACTTGTCGCTGCATTTTCACCTAGGTCGTCTTTAAGAAAGTAATGAGAACTTCGGGCGTCTTATCTTTTGATCGAAGAAATTTGACCCATGTATATCTTGAGTAATCGTCCACAATAACCAACACGTATTTCTTTCCACCTAAACTCTGAGTTCTCATTGAACCACAGAAATCCATATGTAACAATTCTAAAGAAGAACTAGTGCTTGGTTCAGGCATCGGTTTATGTGGAGCTCTCTTCATCTTACCCTTCTCACATGCAACACATAAGTGTTCTTTCTCATATTTCAGCTCAGGTAGTCCTTTGACCAATTTCCCACTAACCAACTTATTGATATAACGAAAGTTCAAGTGTGATAAACGTCTGTGCCAGAGCCAACTTTGTTGCAATGAAGCCTTTGTCATCAAGCAAACTTGATTGTCATTCTGTACCTTTTAAAGATTGATGGTATAGAGGTTCGTCTTTCGATTTCCGACTAAGAGTTCATTGCCATCTTCCGTACGAACCGAACATCTCTTAGCTTTGAAGTTGACCTCTAACCCTTTATCACAGAATTGACCAATGCTGAATAAGTTGTGCCCCAAGCCTTCGACATAACTCACGTTACTGATCGTTATGTTGTCTTGAATAATGTCACCATATCCTAAGATAGGTGAAAGTTGATCGTTTCCAAATCTGACATTTCCACTGAATTTCTCTGTATAGTTAGACAATAAAGCTTTTTGCCCAGTCATATGCTTGGAACATCCACTGTCCAAGTACCACATATGCTGGGTCTGCAAGAGAAATAAGGAGACAATAGATTTAGGTACCCATTTAAAAACGGGTCCTAACAGATTAGCACAAGATTTTGGTATCCATTTGAAAATGGACCCTCTGTTCTTTTGAAAACCTTTAAAAATATTTGATCTTGAAGAATGAATATGATAAGATCCGAACCAATCAGAAGAATTATGAGAGTAAGCAAAATCAATTCTCCGAAAATGATAAGATGTAGTAGAAATAAGAGATAATTGAATCAATTGCTTTATTGAATATCGCTTGTAAGAAGTTACAAGGTTTTGTTTATGTGAAGCAAGTTGATGAATTACATCATTATCACTACTAACTGATCTAGTACAAGAATTATCAGAAACTGATTCAGCTATCTCATCATCCTTCCTTTTTGGTCGCCATTCAGTTCGAGCTTTCGACCTTTTCTTGCTTACATCTGAAACAAAAGATTTAGATTTATTAGGAAAAGCAGATTTCTGAGACTGAGTTTTCTTTTGTGTACCAATGTGTTTCTGTTTCTGTAATCGCTGTTTCTTATGTTTCTTACCTTGAGCATAGTAATCAGCAGTTACAGAAACTGATTCACCAAACTTAGTTGATGATTCAACAATATTAACATCACTTGGTAACATTTTTTTATTTATAAGACAAGTAGAATGATCAGGAAGAGAAGCATTGAAGTCAAACATATCAATTTCTTCTATGCACCCATCATCAGAATTAAGAAAATCATTTGCAGACTCAAATAAGTCATCCAAATTATCAGACGAAGTTTGAGGTGCCTTAGAAACTTTAGAACACTTTGTAGATGTAGATTGAAAAATCGTGTTCTTTAATACAGTAGAAAATACACTTTGTTGAATATCAACCAAAAGTTTTTCATCAGATAAAACATTTTCCAACTCAACTATTTTGCTTTCAAGAATGAGTGGAGGAACATAAACCTTTGCAATTGCAGGTTTTGCCTTCATCTCAGAAACAGAATAACTAGCAAAATAATCATTTGAAAGCACTTTTGGTGTTTCTAAAAGATAACTATCATTTAACTTTGCATAGTTAAATGGTAGTTGCATTTTCTTTACATTCTTTCTATTTTCAGTTTCTTTGGCCTCAACTTCTTCCGGTAATTTGGTAACAAATTTGGGTTTTAAATGAGTATGTTTACCAGCACATGCAAGAAAATCAAAGTTATAAAGTGCCGGTTGTTTTCTGATAGCTTTCTTTAAGTAATGGGGATTTTGAAAACCAAGTCCCCATTTTTCCTTAACATCAGCCTCTTCGTTAGGTGCATTCAGAAAAATGGTTTGATCTGTTTGTCCTCTTGCATAAAGTTTGGCTTCCAGACCATTTACCTTCTTATTCAAAAGCTTGTTCTCAACCTGCAGTTTATGAACAATTAGTGCAGATTCTTTCTTCTCAAACTCATACTTAGAAACTTTAACTTCAAAATCAGAAATCTTCTTTTCAAAACAATCTAGTTGAGATTTAGAATCAGAAGCAGACTTGCGTAAAGAATCAATCAGATCTTTGTTCCCAATAACAAACTTATTGAGTTCAAATATCTTATTGTTTCATTTAGCAACTCTGTCCTTTTCTTTCTTCAGTTTTACTTGAAGATCATTAAGCTCAACCATCATAGCTTTCATTTTGGTTACAAAATCTTTTTCAGTTAAGTTTAATACCTCATCAGCTGTCTCGTCATCTGACTCATCATACTTCACTTCTTTTCCCATGAGACAGAGATGAGCAGTTTCTTCCTTCTCTTCCTCTTCACCTTCTGAATGATCCAGCCAAAATTCATCTTCAGCCATTAAAGTGATGCCTGCTTCTTGTTGTTTGGCTAATAACAGCTTGTTCTGATAATACTGAGAGTTGCGAACTTTAGGCTTTCTACAATCCTTTGAAAAATGACCAATCTTGCCACAGTTGTAGCATTTGACTGAATCACTTGCTGGCTTTTCTACAACAGTGTAGTCATTCACATACTTCTTCCTGTCATCAGGTTTCTTCTCAACATATCTGTTCTCTTCATATCTCCTTCCTTCCACCCTTTCTCGGTGCTCTTGATTCTTGGAACTTGATGAAGAATACCTTTGAGAATTTGATCCCGGCTTCTTATAGAATTTCTTTTGAAATGCACGGGTTAACAAAAGCATGGCTTGTTTCAGACTTTCGCCATCATCACCATCTGATTCAGATTCAGACTCAGAACTTGTAACACTTTCTTCTTTTTCTTCTTCTCTTTCTTTTCTTTCTTTTTCTCTCCGGCTACTAATGCAATCGGATCAGGAATCTTTTCAGCCTTCTTTTTCTCAGCTATTTTCTCTTCCACTTCTTCCTCATTTTGCCTCAGAGTCTCATATACCTCATGTAACGGTATGTCATTCAGATCCTTCATCTGTTTCATTCTACGTGTATGCTTCTTCCATTCTGGTTGTAGGATGCTCAGGAATTTGACATTGTTCTCAAGTTGCTTCTTTTTCACCTTATTCTTGGACAACTCATTCAGAAGCAAGACAAACCGTTCATAAGTATCTTCTAAGCTTTCATTCTCTTTGGCTTTGAATTCCTCATAACTGTTGATGCAATTAGCCACTTTCATCTGATTGCCAACTTTGGAACCCATCATCATCTTTTGCAATTGATCCCACATCTTCTTAGCATTTCCCTTGTAGCTGTCTATCTTGATGTAGATGTCATTTGGAATGCTCTGAAGAAGTAAGGATCTTGCTTGTTTATCAGCTTTGTATCGGCTTTTCTGTTCTTCAGAATACTGAGAGATATCCAATGCCACTGTTTTCATCTTTTGATCTCTTTCCTCAGTACCATCTTCACTATCAGACGATTCATCATCAGGTATCTGAACCGTGATTGGTACCATAGGACCTTCTGTGATTGACAGCATAATATTCTCTCCATTTGCATGTCTGTCTATAAAATCAAGGAATCTGTCTTTCCACTGTTCGTACTCTCCTTTGAACAGTACAGGTGGCTTGACATCAGTGCCAATTGAAAGAGCATCTTTGGAAGTCATCTTGTTTAAACCCGTTTGAGAAATATATGCAATAAGAAACTAGAAACTGATCGTTAGTCCAAATGAAATAATCAAGAAAATACAGAAAACTTGAAATATAAAATTAGAAATTTTGATCACAACCAGAAATATGTCCCACTATTTAAGGCCATATTACTATTTTGAAAAAAAAAATTATCTAAGTCCTCCACACTTTGCGCTTTAAGAGGCAAATGCAAACCTTTACTTTGCGTTTCAAGTGACAAACGCAAACCTTACTTTGCGGTTCATGTGGGAAACGCAAACCCATACTTTGCGGTTCATGTGGGAAGCGCAAACCCTTACTTTGCGGTTCAAGAGGGAAACGCAAACCACTACTTTACGTTTCTCGTTACAAACGCAAGATACACTTTGCGTCTCTAGTTGCAAGCGCAAACCACACTTTGTCTCTGAGCCCAAACACTTCTACTTTGCGTTTTTCACTTTGCGTTTGTTTAAAAATGCAACTCTTACTTCTCGATTCTCAAATGAAACGCAAACCTGAACTTCTCGATTCTCAACTCTCAATGAAGGAAACGCAAACTTTTATGAACACACGCAATCCTTGATGAACACCCGCAAACCTGATGAATGACCCGCAAACCTGATGAATGACCCGCAAACCTCTAAAATCGAACAAAATCGCACCAAAAACTCATTTAGACCTAGAAATTTAACACTATACTTCGACAATTTGATCACCTAATCATTACGAACACAATACAAACAACTAATTTCGATCTAAAAACACAAAACTATACAAATCAATGTGAATACAGTGCGTGACAACTCGTGAACTCAAACTTCTTCAAAAACAAAATTACAAATCGATTACAGTGCAATTCACAAAATAAACTATACAGACTCGATCGATAGCACTTAGTAAACAAAACCTAATCGATTTCAGCACCTAATTTGCACTAAAACTCGAAATTCGATTCTCGCTCAAGAACACAGATACGAACTTTTTGAATTTCTTGATTTTCGATTTGGATCTGCTCTGATACCAATTGATATTCCCAGATTCTAGTTCCTAAACACAATTAATCAAACAAACAAGATTAACAATCAAATTACCTATTTGATTTCAATTCAATTCAAAGATTACACTTTTTCTCTCTACAATCTCTCTCTAACGAACTCTCTCTCTCTCTGATATTTCTCTCTCTAAAATACAACTGAATAATGATTCAATTAAGTTCTCTACAAATTACCAAAGGAAAGAAAACTATTTATATCAACAACTAATACAAGGAAAAACAAATACAAAATACATTGACTTTTATTACAAAAGACTTTGACTTTGATAAGAGTTGACTTTCTTTCAGCTTTGACTTTCTTGAACTTTGACCTTCAGTCTTCTTGATCTTGTATCCAACATATTTATGCTCTAACAATTCTCAAGACAAAACTTCCAAAACCTAAATCCATACATATTCAACCACAAATAAACATAATCAACCACAAAGAATCGTTTCCCAAACCATGTGCATGAATACCTCAACTAATACCGAAACCCTAACTTTCATAACTTAAGAGAATAGAAGATTACCTTAACCCAAGTTTGAATCCACCAACCAAAACACTTCTAGTTCACGAAAATGGTTACAAACCTCCAATCTATGAAAGGGAAAACAAAGGGTGGATGAAACCCTAGAAAACTTTGGTGAAGAAGATGAATAGTGAGAAATGAGAAGCTTACCACCACAAAATGCTCTAGTATACTTCAATATACTTCCAATCTCTTTCTATATCCTTGAAGATCTCTCAAAAACGAAACCGTAGCAACTTGAATCACCCAAATCGGAGCTCTGGATCAAAAGATATGAAGAAATGAAGTTTTTGGGTGAAATGAGGCTGGACCAGGCTTTTAACCCGCTCCACTGGATGTTGCGCACGACCCGTGCGCCCTTGTGAAGGGAAAACGCATGACCCGTGCCTCCCTCAGACCGCGAGAAATGTGTCCAAACACTGTTTTGGTCATAACTTCTTTGTTATAGCTCCGTTTTCGCTCTGGAAAGAACCGTTGGATTCGTAATTGAATCCTTTATCCCTCAAGACTATAAAACCTAGGATTCAAGTCCAAAATCAAATATCTTATTTTTCCTTAATATATCAGTTTCTGTATTAACTTGAATTGATACCTCTCGAAACTCGGGGTGTTACATTCTCTAACTCGATGGCTACAAATGACCTAAAGTTGAAAAACGGATCCTGCGAACAACTTACGAATAGAGAAAAATATTCAGTATTGAAACAAAGAATACATACCAACAAACATCGTGGCAGTCATGATTGCAGTTGTTGGCCGTATCGAACACCTAGTTTAAAGATTGTTTTTAAAGAGAAAAAGTGAGTCAAGTTTAGTTAAATTACCTAGTTCTTTTGGAATTGAATCTGAGAGATTAGCTTGAGCTATATCAAGATACCCGAGCTCACTCATATTACCAAATTGTCATGGAGTGTTGCCTTGATAAGAATTATAACCAATTTCCATATGAGTGATGGTTTTAAGTTTTCCAAACTCAATTGGCAAATACCCACTTAGTAAATTGCCTGCAAGATGAAGAAACTCAAGACTTTTGCATGATCCATACTCACCTGGGATTGGTCCACTGAAATAACTTCCAGCAAAGTTAATAACTTTCAGTGAGGCAATTTCACAAACACCTGGCGGTAATGATCCCGAGAAGCTATTGCTAAAAGCATAAAGCACAACCAAGTTTCGAAGATTTGATATCCCAATTGGGAAAACACTAGAGAAATTGTTTCTGCTAATATCCATGGTTGTTAAGTTAGTGAGATTAAAGATCCCAACTAGGAGTTCCCCAAAGAACGAGTTGTGGCTTATGTTGAAATCAATTAGGTCAACAAATTGATTGAATTGATTCCCAGCTAAAACCACACTTTGGTACACTAATGTGTCGTATTAGCCCTTTTAAAGGATGGGTCTCGAAATGTGTCTCAAAACAGTGTCCTATGAACCCCTTTTTGTTGTAGTCATGATACCATACTGTCTTCTATTAAATATTATTTTACATTTAGTAAATAATAAATTTTAATTAAATGGAGGTAATAACAATATTTAATTTATTATCAAATTTAAAATTATCAAAGTGTGTGTTGTCATCATCATGAATAAGTTAATGATCACACAAATAAGAGCATCTTCGATGGAAGATTCTTATAAGCAAAAAGTGTAGTTTCCATAAAAATTATCATTGGAGAAAGTTTTTATAAGAACCTCACATCTTTAAGTTCATGTACAAGAACGTTGCTTCTCACCTTAAACTTAGAGGGCGTTTGGTTCACATAATGTTTTTGGATAGAATGGAGTCTGTCAAAAGAATTTGAATTTTGAAGGAATTGGAATGAAATGTTATCAGGTTTGACCACATGTTTGGTTGACAGATATTGGAATGGAATCTGCTAAAAGATTGAAATATGTATGTTTGGTTCACATAATGTAGCTTTAGAATTGGAATCACATGCACAAATCGAGAAATGGTCCAAATTTAACTTTTGGTCAAAAAAAAGGATTGGAATGAAATATTGGTAAATGACCAAAATACCCTTTTTGAAAATTTGAAACTGAAATACAACTATTTTTGTTCAGATCAATGGTTCAGAATGGTGGTTCAGATCGGTGGTGGTCGAGGGTGGTTCAGAATTGTGGTTCAGAATGGTAGTGGTCGACGGCGGTTCAGATCGGTGGTGGTTGGTGGTGTTTCAGATCGGTGGTCGATGGTGTTTCAAATTGGTGGTGGTCGGCGATTGTAACACCCGTAAATTCGTTTGGAACTTACCTATTGGTTTTCTTACATTTTCGAGCCATGTTGGAAACCCTGAAACTTCTTCTAGATAAATTTGTGTAGGTCAGGAAAAGAGAGCTTGGTTTAGGACAGGAAAAGCGACCCGTGCGGGGTATTGCGCAGGCTCTAGGTCGCGGCTAAAGCCACGAAACTCGCTGGAGTTCAGGGCCAAAGGCACACACGCGACTTACGGCGTGACCCCGTAGTCGCGTCCAAAGCTGCGGGAACCACCAGAAGGTTTTAAAATGGGTTTTCAAACCCTATTCTTATTTATTACTCTTCTTTACTCCTTTTTCTTCAAAATCCGATTTGGGCAAACCCTAGGTGGTTGTTGAGGGCTTTTTAAGGGTATTAATTTCACTTCTAGCTTCAAGATTCAAGAGTTTGGTAGGGCAAAGTCAAGACCTCCATTCCTCTTCTCATCACACTTGATTTTCTAGGGTATTTCTATAAAACCTAGTTTGTGAGTTTCTAACTATTTTAAAATGTAATATACATCTTTATATGCTTTCCTTCATCATCTCATGTTTATTTCCATCGTATTAATCATTGGGTATTTGTAGAGTTAAACTTGCTATTTTGGGAAAGATTGAGGGTTTGGTTGTTAACCTTTTTAAGAGATTATGATGTTATTATTTGTTGGTAAATATTTGATTATTTTCACAAGAAATACATGGTTGAGGAATGTACACGGGGTCATACATGATTTAGGGTTTTGACCTAAATTGAGATTGGAATTATTTGGGATCTTATACATGTACTTTACTTGTGTGAGATATGTATAATGATGGATTGTATATTGGATGAACCACGAGTAGGCACTAGGAGGATGTAGTTTTGGGGTGCCACCTTAACGGTATGTGCCTAGATCTCCGCCATTTAGAGTAATGCCTTGGAGGTAGTCTTCAAATGTGTCGGGCCTTCGGGATGTTGCTCATGTGAGTGAACATCAAGGTACATCGACTCTTGAGGTGAAACTCGTTGGTGTGATGGGTCTCCCCCATTGATTCCTTTATGGTTCTAGTTGTTTATAAATTCTTAAATGATTATACGATGCTATTAGTCAACCCACTCGACTCGTTTGGCCTAACACTTGATTGGTTTGATTTGTATCTCAGGTTCTAGCAGTGTGACTGCCAAGAAGGTGTAGTAGGCCTTTAGAAATGAGCTTGGGAGCATTTTGGGGCGCCATTTTAGAAGAGCAATATTTTGGAGATTCGGATGAAAACTTGTTGTAATCTCTTTTCTAGTTAGAAATTAGATTAAAGGGTTGTTATCCCTTATTGCTTAGTTATTACAAACTTGTAATTATGACAGGTGTATATTGTTCCATTTTGGGAAAGCTCGTGCTTTGGAAATATTTTATCTACCACATTTCCTTTTTTGGAAATTTTTGTTTATCCCAATATTTGGGGTGTTACAAGTTGGTATCAGAGCTTTAGTGTAAGTGAACTAGGTAAAGACTCTAGTATATCTAGACTTAAGATGTTTATGCCTATAGTATCACTGTCCATATGGGTAGAACATTCCTAGGTGGGGAGAGTAATAGGACTACGGAAATGCATTGATTAAACAATTGTGAAGATGGTAACAAGAATTCTTATGTAATGTATGTTCACGATTTCATTTGGCCAGTGCTATTATGAATTTGTAAATACGTGAGCGTGCTTGAAATTGTTATTATGATGATTGATAATTGTTGTAGTACGTACCAAACCAATTATCTTTTAAAGAATTAAAAAATATGATCCTTATCGTGTATGACAGTTCACAATGGTAAACACGAGGAGTAGAGTCGGGGTTCCCGAAGATGCCAATGAGGCGAGTGTAACCACCCCGGAAACTGCGAGGCGAGCAAATCCGACGGTAAATCAGATTATTCCACCGGTCCCTAGTATGCTCGAGGGAATTATTGATGAAGTTCCTCGAGTGAACTTGGAGACCGAGAACCCAGTAATCCAAGAAGTGGACCCCCAATCGGTCTTATTGGCTAGCATTATGCAGATGATGAACTATGCGATGGACAAGCGGGATGAGAAATCCATGAAAGTTTTAGAGGATCGGGATGCAAGTAATCGAAGGCACGAGACAGTGTCTGAAAATGCACTAAATGGATTGGGTACCAGTAATGCCATTGGAACCGAGGAGCAAGCGATAAGGGTTGAGAAGAGGAAGGAAAGGGGTTGCTCCTACAAGACCTTTTTATGTAGCAAACCCCTAGAACTTTCCGGATCAATGAAGCCAGTGGATTGCATGAACTGGATAAGAGAAGTGGAGATGGCTTTCGAGTCAAATGAATGTGACGACTCCCAAAGAGTCATGTTTGCATCTCAGTTGTTTAGAGGGGAGGCTCTGAGGCTCTGATAGCCATTCTTCGCCAACAGTCTGAGTCCCGTTCTTTCCAAGAAGAAGTCCGAGCAGGTTTCAGAAACCTCACTGCAAAGTTGGACTCTATTTCTACCCAGTTTCAGTCTTCGATATTTGCCCTTTTCAACAGGGTTAAGGTACTCGAGGATACTTTCCGCACTCAAGCCAGTTCTTCTAAACGTCCACATGACGACCGTGATGATCCTGATCGTCATGAGGGGGAGAAACGTCAGTGCTTCAATGACACAGCAGCAAGAACAGAGACCTCTCAGACAGATATTCAGCCGACAAATGCACAGGAAAGACGAACAGAAGGGGCTCAAGACGCTGAATCAGTACATGATACAGAGATCAATGATGCACAGACACAGGTCATTTCACAGTCGAGTAACCATCAAGTAGATTGCTCAGTCACAGAATTAATCGATTGTGAAGCAGGTACAAACTCACCCCGTTGATGTCAGAAATTATGATTTAACTGATCAATTTGCAGATATTAGTGAGTCAGCTGAACCGGTATCCGAAAGCGCATTAGTCGTATTCCAAGAAGGAGTCAATGAATTGTGCAAATTCGACGATGCAAAATGTATGCAACAAGGAGACTATGATTGCTTATTTGAGCAGATGCGACTAGAGTTTCAATCTACTGAGGCACTTTCAGGCGTCATCCCTCTACGATTTGTTCCTTCTGTTCCACCAGATCTCCCCGATCAGAATATGTCAAAAACTCCAGTTCCTGATGCTGTAAACGCATGACCTAGTCCACCATTGAAATGAGAAAGAGTAAGGATCAATGTTCCCTTTCTTGAAGAATCTTACAAAAGGATCTTTGCTCATTGGATCCGATCATATGCTAAGGTGTTTATCTATGGTATTAGGTCATTCGACATACGAAAACAATTCGCATATTGTTCCCTGAGAGAGAACAATAATAGACCTAGCAGGGGCAAAAACAAAACTCAGAATCAAATCTGTCGATGAAATTGGTACTGACCGCTCCGAAGAAAAAATATGGTATCCGACATTTCTTGTTACTAGAGAAGATGGGACACAATGGAAATTCATAGAATTTGATTTTGAGGATCTTGAGCTACAATATTTTCTATTTCTGCTACGTGATTTGAAGACTCGAACCATACGTCCTAGGGTAATTCAAGATGCTCTAACTTCAGTAAAGCATTTCATGATGACCACGATGAAGTTAGCGTGTCTTGAAGACTTACAGATTGGTATTGAAAGTCATCAAGCCAAGATCAATCTGTTCAAACCTGATCTGAGACTACCAAGTAACTTTAAGGATGATCCAGCCTACAGAGTTATTGAAAATGTGGAACTTGGCATGACGTATCCAAACAAGAAAGGTAAAATGCGCTACTTCAGATTTAGCTAGATTGCCAGATTCTGTGATGGTACTCTGTATATCCTTAGAAACAAACTTCGTGCTATGTTTTCTCAACACGACAAAGGTCAGATTCAGTTGGACCAAAATTATAGAAAACTCGTGACTAGAGCCTTGAATCTGATCCTTGAAAGACTAGAGTACAGGAATTCAATAACGATATTCAATATGCACTTTGGACTTTAAAAAGCGCGTGTTCCGAACTGGAGAGAGACTACGAACTTCAATTCAAAGGGGGAGATTGTTAGGGTGTGTTTTATTTGTTGAATTGAAGTAGAGGGGTGCAAAATGTAATGTTTTTATTTCTTTATTCTGTAAATGGGCTTTTCTATGTTAAATGGGATTTGGGCCTGTTAGGCTTAAGCCCTTGGTATATAATGTTTTGTTTAACCTAGTTTCTAGGTTAATGGTCATTTAGAGGTTTACGCATATCAGTTAAAATTCTCTCTGTCAACCTTTGAGCTTTATCAGTTAATACAATCATATGTCCAGAGTTGATGACATATATTGATCGTTCTTCATTGATTTATTGATTACACTTGCAAACTGGGATTCACAAGTACCCTTGTCGAAGGGTGGAGAAGTGATAGTCTACGAGGAGAAGAATCGAAAAGGCCAACATGATCATCTCGTCACTCAAAGCGTGCAAGAGCCTAGCCAAGGGGTGTACTTCATACTTGGATTACATCATCGACGCAAAATTTGAAAAGAAGAAGATTGGAGATGTGGACGTAGTGCGCTACTACACGGACGTCTTTCCAGAAGATTTGTCGGGACTACCACCAGAACGTCAAGTAGAGTTCCATTACTCCGAGTGCCGCCCCGATCGCCCGTGCTCCTTATCGTCTAGCCCCGACGGAGATGCAAGAAATGATGACCCAACTACAAGAACTTCTCGAGAAAGAATTCATACGGCCGAGTTCGTCACCATGGGGAGCTCTAATTTTATTTGTGAAAAGAAAAGACGGTACTATGAGGATGTGCATCGACTCTCTCAAACTAAACAAGGTTACCGTGAAGAACAATTATCCACTTCCTCAAATCGACGACCTTTTAAACCAACTACAAAGAGCGGGGTGTTTTTCTAAGATAGACTTGGTGTCCGGATACCATCAAGTGCGAGTAAAGGATAGCGATATTTCGAAGACGACGTTTCGGACAAGATACGACCACTACGAATTCTTAGTTATACCGTTCGAGTTAACTAACGCTCTAGCCGTGTTTATGGATTTGATGAACCAAGTGTGTCGACCCTTCTTAGACAAGTCGATGATAGTCTTCATCGACGACGTCTTGATCTATTCACGAGACGAGGCTGAGCATAGTCAACATTTGAGAGAGGTTCTAGAGAGTCTTCGAAAAAAGAAATTTTTCGCAAAGTTCTCCAAGTGCGAATTTTGGTTGCAAGAAGTTCAATTCTTGGGCCATGTTGTAACACCCCGGATTTTCGATAAGTAAAGGTCACCCGGACATTTTCGAAACTCGTAGATGGTGGGGGTTTGTTGGTAAAACTTCGTTTAAAGTCCCTTAGGGTATCGAGGACTCTAGCATCGAAAAAGTCGGATTTTCGGAGTTCGGGGGGAGTGGGGAGACAGTGCCCGGCGACTGTGCCAAAGGGCACAATCGCGTGGCTTAGTCGCGGGGACTCCACCCCTTGTGGTACAAGTGGGGCGATTGTGCCCCTGCGACAGTGACCATGTCAAGGTCGTGGGGCACTATCGCGAGCGGGTGCCAGGGCATTAAAATGTCCGAATTCTCACAAATTCTTCTCATTTATCATTTATATCTTCTCCCCTTTTCTCTCCTAAATCCCATAACCGAACCCTAACCTATTTTGGGGGTTTTTCCTCCCCAAACCACATGACTACTCACCATCTAACTACTTGGAATCTTGAGACACAAAACCTCCATTTTCATCTTCCTTATCAAGTTCATCGGTTGGAAGCTCGGGTTGGAGAGTTGGATTGGGTGTTCTCGGAAAGTCTCGTCATCTCTATGGTAAGATTTCTTGAAATAATGTTATAAATGCTCCATTGGTGGTTTCTTAGTGTTTGGTATCTCGAATCTCGGATTTGATGGTTTTTGGGAAACTAGGGTTTTGATCTTGTTGAGGATTTTAGTAATTAAAGGTTGGGGAAATGTTTCTATATGATTATGTATGGGTATTTATGATTTGGATTTGTATGGATCTAGGTTTTGGAAGTTTTAGGCTTGAGGATTCAAGCGGCCTTCAAAAGAACTCGTTTGTTGAAATCTAGATTTAGCCTAAATCTAGCGAGGTGAGTTCAAGTTGATTTGTGAAAACGTTGTACATGCCAATATGTCTGTTCTAAAGTGTTTGTGTTTTACATGAAATTATCAAATGTTGGGTTATTTACCAATCTTGGATTATTTGAAGTATTTAGCCTTATAAACTTTGTATAACACCCACATTTGGGGGTTTTGGGCATTTTGATAAATGGGTCACAAATGAATGTGTTTTAAATGTTTTATTTCACAAATAGATTTTTAGTCAAAGAGATACACTTTTAAATGTTTGTCGTGTTTTAGGCATCATTCATGAAAGGGAATGTTTTATAAAGCATTACTTGCACATCTATGTGAGGTACTTGAAAGAATGTTTATAGTCTCATTTTATGATTTTCATTCTTATCAGCAGTTAAATTTGGAAAATGCATATTTTTGTGTTATGAGACATTTGGAAAATATAAGGGTATAAGTTCATTTGGAAAATGGGTTGCCTCAACTAACGTTGAGTTTTGAACTAATCCTACTATTGGTCTTTGTGTTTGCATATCCGTTGTCGAGTGTGTTTTATTGTATTTTTATTTCATTTACCAATGGGTCAATGGGTTGCTAAGCCAACAACTTGGTATTTTTATTTCGATTGGGTTTTAGGACAATTGTCCAGTTTTAGTAGCTCGACTTAGAGCCTTGGTTGCGATATTGGATGAGGATTTCAACATAATGACCTTTCGCGGTTGAACCTTTCGCGTTTGAACCTTTCGCGGTCGAACCTTTCGCGGTCGAACCTTTCGCGGTCGAACCATTCGCGGTTGGAGTTGACTTTCCGTGGGTGTAAGTTTGAAGCCACTGAGCCTGACATCCATTGCGTGTACTTTTGTTTATATGACTAGTCTTAACAACATAAAATGGGCTTACTTTGTGGACCTTCACATTTTATGGAATCGGGTCTCCCCCGTCACCGAAAGGTGTTGTTTTTGGGTATTGAGTTTTATTATCCAAGTTTTCGGTGACGTTTTGTATAATTGGGTTTTACCCTTGGTTTATGGGTTGAGTATTATGCCCACCCGTGTTTTGGGTGTTTTGGGATATAAGGTTTAACCGTATCTCTATAAATGGATAGTTCAATTTATATTTTCGCCTTGAGTGAGTTTTGGGTTAAAACTAATTTATGAACGGGCGACTTACATTGGTATCATCATCTTTGAAGTAGTTTGGTTTGGAAAATGTCCACATTGGTGTTCTTTTTCTAAAATGCATATTATTGGATAATGAGTCGTTTTCACATGTAAGACGTATCATATTGAAGGACTATAACTTTAACTGCATCCTTTCTTTTTAAACGATTATTTTATATATGTTGAAAAACTCTTGAGCTCACTAGGCGTTAAGCCTAACCTTTTTATTTGTCGGCATGTGCATCAGGTATCAAGGTTGGGAGTTGGTTCTAGCTGTCCTATGAAGAGTAGAGCCTTAGCTAAATCCGAAAGTAAGTAGTCGGCAAAGTCTTCCGCTTTATGGAGATAGTGACTATGCATGGGTTTAGTAGCACCCGTACTTATCATGGACTTTTGTATAAAATGAATGTTTGTATTTAGGTTAAATCTTAAATTGTGGTTGCAGATGATTCTTTTATTGGTGTATTTAGAAAATTTTAAATTAGTTGCTATTTCCAGAATTCATGGTGTAACAAGTTGGTATCAGAGCTTAAGTTGAGAGATTTAGGTATTGATTTTTGGATGCCTAGACTCAAACTAGCGTACTTATGGGTGATTGAAAGTGAAGTTGCACATTAGGCGCCTTAAGATAAGATATCTTGGAGTTGATCGGGTCGCTAGAAACGGGAAATTGTCAAGGGTCGCAAGGATGATCATGTATGGTACGTTCATAATGGCACCTGGCCAGTGTTATGGTGAACCTACATATCACATGTGTATACTTGAACTACCTTAGTATGATGACCGTTGGGGTAGTGAGAAAGTTTCTAAGAGAATCATCTAAGGAAAGGTTGATGTCTATAGCGATGTCACGTTGAAGTGATAGTAACTGCGTCGAATGCTTTAAGCTGATCGTCTTGAGTAAGAATTATTGCTTGGATTAGAACTATAAGTTCGTTAGACCAATTTTATTTCGAAGAGAAATTGTAAGTTACCCCAATTAGTGGGTTCGTGGCTCTAAGATGTTTGATGTATCCGGATGGCAATAGTATGTCGGGAAAAATGGAGGAGTGTAGTCCTGAGATGCTGAGTGCCGACCAAGTTTATGCACGAAATTTATTTCTAAAATAAGTTTGCATCAATTGTTTCTCATTTATTCGAAGCATAAAGTGTGTTATACTTTGAAGTCTTGGTAAAACATTTATCACTCATTAGCTTTTAAACCGTGAGCTTAAGCATGCATGGAATTGTTTGTTGCAAGTTATTGCAATTTATATGGAAAAATCTCCTCGTCCCTGTTTTGTGCTTAACGCTATTTTTGGACATCTTAAGATCCGTGTTTTAATGCCACATGTGGTGTTGGGCAAGTAACTGTGGAATTTTTAAACCTTGACATTGGATCTCCTCCACGTATGTTAAGGTTTTAAAGGAAGAGTTGTCCCACTGTTTTTGGGTCGGAATTTTCTGGAGAATTTTAGTCTGTACGAGTCATGTTTAATTTTACGGGGTATAGTTCTACAACCTTTTTGAGTTTGTGAGTATATTTTGAGATGCGTGAGTTTTAATTTTATGGCATATAAATTACGAGCTTCTGGGTGGCGTATCTAATGAGAATTTTGTGGAAAGAGGGTTACTTTATCTTACGTGGTGGTTTACGAATTTTGCTTAATACTTTCTCTCATGCGAGTCTTGCACCTGCATTTTTGCAACCGTAAGAAGTACCTTGGAAATCTTAATATCGCATTATTGCATCTTGAGTTTCACACGAATATATGAGCATACTTTCGGGTTGAATATGATTTTCACTCGCGTGAGTAAATATGTGAAATATTTATGTTATCTCATATTAACCTTTTAATCTAAACATGCTTCGATTGTGGACCTTGTTGTTATAAATTTTCTGCAATGCATGAAATGAATTTTCGGATTGCATATCATTGTAGTTACTATTTAGTCAAATGTGTTTATCTTTATGGCTCAAAGCTTTAAACTCGATTTGAAACTTGTTTGCATCCCATCATTTTAACTGGCTTTGGAGAGGTAGACTGTTGCATATGGAGTTGTTGATACTTTTATGCCACAACGTCTTTTGGCTAAAGAGGAAAAATGTTAAAGTTAAAATTGTGATTTTCTCTTTTGAGAGTTGTACAAACAGTTATTGCACGCGTTGCAATATAGGAACCTCTTTTCATGCATAGTGTAAATTATTGCGCATGTTTTATTACTACCTGTATTAACGTAAGTATTAAACAAATGAATTTTGGAAATGACTTCATATGCGTTGTATTAATGATCAATTTTGAAACCTATCGAATGAACGGTAGTGTATTTTGCCGCACGTTTAATCGTTAAGAAGCTTTTGTATTCGAAAGATTTATAACCTTAAATTGGCATACTGGTTGAAAAACATTGAACTCATTAGGCTTATAGATTTAAACCCCTGGCGTAAGAGCAGCTGGAATTAGGGACTAAGGGAGTCTTTGGAATTGGAAGCGTCGGATGATCCGACTTGTGGTCAGTCTGGATTTTTGGGTTTTAGTTTTGAACCGGTGCGCGTTTGTATTATGGAATTAGTAGATTTAAGCCTTCCCGATTAATTAAGGGGTTATTTCATACTTCGGTAATCATGCGGGGTAAGGTATTAGGTGACTATCTGCGGTTAGTTCGGGTTCGTTTGGGTGAATTGCTCGTCGATGTGACATCATGGTTTATGTTGTTGGTGTATCGTCTTAGTGGGTTCCGCGATTTAAGGAAATTTTGGTGATCTGTCTATTAGAAATGAAAGACTTGGAATCTTAGCTCTCAGTTAAGTGTCAACCTTAGTACGACAGTCTGTCTAGGATGGAATTTTGGGACGGGATGTCCACAGTTTCAACGTCATCGTTTAGTCCTAGGTGTCGACTTGTTTTCGTAAAGTCTTTGGATCTGGAAATGTTTGGATGCAACCCGGTTAGATATTGAAAAATATTGAACTCCCAGCGATGAAATTTGAAAGAAGATTAGGTGTTGATGAGCAAGTACTGATGTGTTTAAGAATTCTTGTGGTGGTAAAGATTTTATTATGGGGATGTTGCGAGGTTGGGTTTGGAAAGAAGTTGAGCATTAGCCAAATATGAGCTAACTGATTACCTAAGGGACGCATTAGTGCGCCTTGGGAGGACATCCATACCAATATTAGGAGTGGATTAGTAGGAATTTGATGGTTCAAGGGAGTTTGGTTACGACCTTTAACTTTAGATTGTGAACTGTGTAGATTCGAAGGGAATTGGTCGGTGAGGAATTGAAGTCATAAACTACCTGGAGGTAGTAATTATCACCCAAGGTTGGGAGACGACCGTAGCGTTGTGGGTAAAAGTTACTTGGGTGAGTTAAGTGTTCGCTCAGTCATGAGTGTAATGTGCCATGAGGGGCAGTTGGCGTGTGTATCAGTACAAATGGCATGATAGAGGTGCTGGAAGAAGGGTAAAGGGAAATCCTTCTTCAGACAAGATTTCGTGGGAACCTAGATTTCGAGGACGAAATCATTCCAAGGTTGGGAGGATTGTAACACCCCGGATTTTCGATAAGTAAAGGTCACCCGGACATTTTCGAAACTCCTAGATGGTGGGGGTTTGTTGGGAAAACTTCGTTTAAAGTCCCTTAGGGTATCGAGGACTCTAGCATCGAAAAAGTCGGATTTTCGGAGTTCGGGGGGAGTGGGGCGACAGTGCCCGACGACTGTGCCAAAGGGCACAATCGCGTGGCTTAGTCACGGGGACTCCACCCCTTGCGGTACAAGTGGGACGATTGTGCCCCTGCGACAGTGACCATGTCAAGGTCGTGGGGCACTATCGCGAGCGGGTGCCCGGGCATTAAAATGTCTGAATTCTAACCATTTCTTCTCATTTCTCATTTATATCTTCTCCCCTTTTCTCTCCTAAATCCCATAACCGAACCCTAACCTATTTTGGGGGTTTTTCCTCCCCAAACCACATGACTACTCACCATCTAACTAGTTGGAATCTTGAGCCACAAAACCTCCATTTTCATCTTCCTCATCAAGTTCATCGGTTGGAAGCTCGGGTTGGAGAGTTGGATTGGGTGTTCTCGGAAAGTCTCGTCATCTCTATGGTAAGCTTTCTTGAAGTAATGTTATAAATGCTCCATTGGTGGTTTCTTAGTGTTTGGTATCTCGAATCTCGGATTTGATGGTTTTTGGGAAACTAAGGTTTTGATCTTGTTGAGGATTTTAGTAATTAAAGGTTGGGGAAATGTTTCTATATGATTATGTATGGGTATTTATGATTTAGATTTGTATGGATCTAGGTTTTGGAAGTTCTCGGCTTGAGGATTCAAGCGGCCTTCAAAAGAGCTCGTTTGGTGAAATCTAGATTTAGCCTAAATCTAGCGAGGTGAGTTCAAGTTGATTTGTGAAAATGCCAATATGTCTATTCTAAAGTGTTTATGTGTTTACATGAAATTATCAAATGTTGGGTTATTTACCAATCTTGGATTATTTGAAGTATTTAGCCTTATAAACTTTGTATAACACCCACATTTGGGGGTTTTGGGCATTTTGATAAATGGGTCACAAATGAATGTGTTTTAAATGTTTTATTTCACAAATAGATTTTTAGTCAAAGAGATACACTTTTAAATGTTTGTCCGGTTTTAGGCATCATTCATGAAAGGGAATGTTTTATAAAGCATTACTTGCACATCTATGTGAGGTACTTGAAAGAATGTTTATAGTCTCATTTTATGATTTTCATTCTTATCAGCAGTTAAATTTAGAAAATGCATATTTTTGTGTTATGAGGCATTTGGAAAATATAAGGGTATAAGTTCATTTGGAAAATGGGTTTCCTCAACTAACGTTGAGTTTTGAACTAATCCTACTATTGGTCATTGTGTTTGCATATTCGTTGGTCGAGTGCGTTTTTATTGTATTTTTATTTCATTTACCAATGGGTCAATGGGTTGCTAAGCCAGCAGTTTAGTTTTTTTATTTCGATTGGGTTTTAGGACAATTGTCAGTTTTAGTAGCTCGACTTAGAGCCTTGGTTGCGATATTGGATGAGGATTTCAACATAATGACCTTTCGCGGTCGAACCTTTCGCGGTCGAACCTTTCGCGGTTGGAGTTGACTTTCCATGGGTGTAAGTTTGAAGCCACTGAGCCTGACATCCCTTGCGTGTACTTTTTTTTATATGACTAGTCTTAACAACATAAAATGGGCTTACTTTGTGGACCGTCACAATTTATAGAATCGGGTCTCCCCCGTCACCGAAAGGTGTTGTTTTTGGGTATTGAGTTTTATTATCCAAGTTTTCGGTGACGTTTTGTATAATTGTGTTTTACCCTTGGTTTATGGGTTGAGTATTATGCCCACACATGTTTTGGGATATAAGGTTTAACCGTATCTCTATAAATGGAGAGTTCAATTTATATTTTCGCCTTGAGTGAGTTTTGGGTTAAAACTAATTTATGAATGGGCGACTGATATTGGTATCATCATCTTTGAAGTAGTTTGGTTTGGAAAATGTCCACATTGGTGTTCTTTGTCTAAAATGCATATTATTGGAAAATGAGTCATTTTCACATGTAAGACGTATCATATTGAAGGACTATAACTTTAACTGCATCCTTTATTTTTTAACGATTATTTTATATATGTTGAAAAACTCTTGATCTCACTAGGCGTTAAGCCTAACCTTTTTATTTGTCGGCATGTGCGTCAGGTATCAAGGTTGGGAGTTGGTTCTAGCTGTCCTATGAAGAGTAGAGCCTTAGCTAAATCCGAAAGTAAGTAGTCGGCAAAGTCTTCCGGTTTATGGAGATAGTGACTATGCATGGAGTTTAGTAGCACCCATATTTATCATGGACTTTTTGTATAAAATGAATGTTTGTATTTAGGTTAAATCTTAAATTGTGGTTGCAGATGATTCTTTTATTGGTGTATTTAGAAAATTTTAAATTAGTTGCTATTTCCAGAATTCAGGGTGTAACACATGTGGTGTCAAAGGACGGGGTGAAGGTAGATCCGGCGAAGATTGAAGCGAGGATGAATTGGGAGCCACCGACGAGTTTGACGGAGATAAGAAGCTCTTTAGGTTTGGCCGGCTACTACCGACGATTTATTCAAGACTTTTCGAAGATCACCTCTCCTCTCACGTCGTTGACAAAGGAGAATGTCAATTTCTTATGGACCGAGACACAAGAGCAAGCCTTCCGAACTCTTTAAAGGAAGTTATGCGACGTGCCAATCATGTCCCTATTCGAAGGATTGGACGACATTGTGGTTTATAGCGATGCCTCCAAATTGGGTCTCGGGTGTGTCTTAATGCAAAGGGGGAGGGTGATAGCGTATGCGTCATGACAACTCAAAGACCATGGGAAGAACTACCTTACACATGACTTGGAACTCGTGGCTGTGGTATTTGCTTTGAAGCTATGGCGAAACTACATCTACGGGATGAAGTGTATACTATTCACTGACCACAAAAGCCTGAAATATACATTTGATCAAAATGAACTCAACATGCGGCAAAGAAGGTGGCTAGAACTTTTGAAGGATTATGATTGTGAGTTGCTTTACCACCCCGGTAAAGCCAACGTGGTGGCGGATGCATTGAGCCGAAAGAATTATGGGAGCGAAGTCAAAGTAACCCTTTCTAGAATTGACGTAATATCCAGTCTAATGGAAAATATCAAAGCAAGTCACGTCGAGGCACTTCGTGAAGAGAACCTCAAAGCCGAAATCATGGTGAAGCAACAAGAACTACTAATGGAAGATAGTTGCGACCTCAAGCTATTTCAAGGGAGGATTTGTGTGCCGAAGATTGGAGGAATCCACGAGTTGCTCTCAGCGGAAGCTCACAAGTCCAAGTACTCTATACATCCCGGTAGCACCAACATGTATAGGGATTTGAAGTTGCACTATTGGTGGTCGGTAATGAAGCTCGATGTGGCCAATTATGTAGAAAGGTGCATCACTTGCCTTCAAGTTAAAACGGAACATCAAAGGCCTTATGGAAGTTTGCAACTATTGGCCATTCTGGAATGGAAGTGGAAGCATATCACAATGGATTTCGTCATCAAGCTACCTAGGACCTTGAGGGGACATGATACCATTTAGGTGGTGGTGGACCGACTCACAAAGAACGGGCACTTCTTGGAGATGCGAGAGACATTGCTGATGGACAAATTAGCCAAGCTCTATATCGACGAGGTGGTATCGCGACACGGTGTTCCACTATCTATAGTTTCGGATCGGGATACTCGGTTCACTTCTAAGTTTTGGGATGGCCTACAAAAAGAGTTGGGCACGAGGGTCAAACTGATCACGGCCTATCACCCTCAAACAGACGATCAAGTGAGAGGACGGTCCAAACTCTCGAGGACATGCTCCCGTTGTGTGTTATAGACTTTGGGGGAAAATGGGATTCGCACCTACCCCTAGTGGAGTTCGCCTACAATAACATCTACCATTCGAGCATCGGAATGGAACTGTTTGAGTCATTGTACGGGCAAAAATGTAGAACACCACTGTGTTGGCTCGAAGCGGGGGAAAAACAATTTGTCAGGCCGGAGATTTTACAAGAAACGACGGACAAGGTAAAAGGTATCCGGGAACACTTGCAGGGGACCAAGACCAATAGAAAAGTTATGCGGACAAGAATCGGAGACCAGTCGAGTTCCAAGTGGGAGATCGGTTACGTTGAAGGTGTCACCATGGAAGGGGATCATCCGATTTGGGAAGCGCGTGAAGCTTAGTCCCCGTTTCCTTAGACCCTTCACGATATTGGAGAGGATAGGACTTCAATCTTATAGATTGGACTTACCACCGGAAATAGACGGTATTCACCCTACATTTCACCTATGTTATCTTCGCAAGTGCTTAGCCGAAAAGGAAAGCGTTATCCTATTGACGGAAATTCGGGTAGACAATAGAAATCGATGTGTGGAAGAGTAGGAGGCGATATTGGAATCCAAGACGAAGAAGCTTCGTCACAAAAAGGTCACCATGGTCAAAGTGCAATGGAAACATCATCGGGGTGCCAACATGACCTAGGAGGCCGAAGAAGATATGAAGCAGAGATATCCCAATCTGTTTGTATGAGGTAAGAATTCAAGGACGAAATCAATTCCAAGGTTGGGAGGATTGTAACACTTGTAAATCCGTTTGGAACTTACCTATTGGTATTCTTTCATTTTTGAGCCATGTTGGAAACCCTGAAACTTCTTCTAGATAAATTAATTCGTGTAGGTCTCGTTGAGTTAGTTGGGCTTTGGAAAAGAGAGTTTGGTTTAGGACAAGAATAGCGACCTGTGCGGGTTCCTGTGTGGGCTCTAAGTCACGGATAAAGCCACAGAACTCACTGGAGTTCAGGGCCAAAGGCACACGCACGGCAAACGGCGCGTCCCCGAAGTCGCGACCAAAGCCGCGGGAACGACCAAAAGGTTTTAAAACGGGTTTTCAAACCCTATTCTTATTTATTACTCTTATTTACTCCTTTGTCTTCAAAATACGATTTGGGCAAACCCTAGGTGGTTGTTGAGGGCTTTTGAAGGGTATTAATTTCACTTCTAGCTTTAGGATTCAAGAGCTTGGTGGGACAAAGTCAAGACCTCCATTCCTCTTCTTATCACACTTGATTTTCTAGGGTTTTTCTATAAAACCTAGTTTGTGAGTTTCTAACTATTTTAAAATGAGATATACATATTTATATGCTTTCCTTCATCATCTCATGTTTATTTCCATCGTATTAATCATTTGGTATTTGTTGAGTTAAAATTGTTATTTTAGGAAAGATTGAGGGTTTGGTTGTTAACCTTTTTAAGAGATTATGATGTTATTATTTGTTGGCAAATATTTGATTATTTTTACAAGAAATACATGGTTGAGGAATGTACATGGGGTCATATATGATTTAGGGTTTTGACCTAAATTGGGATTGGAATTATTTGGGATATTATACATGCACTTTACTTGATGTGAGATATGTATAATGATGGATTGTATATTGGATGAACCAAGAGTAGGCACTAGGAGAATGTAGTCTTGGGGTGCCACCTTAACGGTATGTGCCTAGATCTCCGCCATTTGGAGTAATGCCTTGGAGGTAGTCTTCAAATGTGTCGGGATTTCGGGATGTTGCTCATTTGAGTGAACATCAAGGTACATCGACTCTTGAGGTGAAACTCGTTGGTGTGATGGGTCTCCCCCATTGATTCCTTTATGGTTCTAGTTGTTTATAAATTCTTAAATGATCATACCATGATATTGTTCAACTCACTCGGCTCGTTTGGCCTAACACTTTATTGGTTTGATGTGTATCTCAGGTTCTAACGGCGTGACCTCCAAGAAGGTGTAGTAGGCCTTTAGAAGTGAGTTGGGGAGCATTTTGGGGCGGCATTTTAGAAGAGGAATATTTTGGAGATTTGGATGACAACTTGTTGTAATCTCTTTTCTAGTTAGAAATTAGATTAAAGGGTTGTTATCCCTCATTTCTTAATTATTACAAACTTGTAATTATGACATGCGTATATTGTTCCCTTTTGGGAAAGCTCGTGCTTTGACAATATTTTATATACCATATTTCATTTTTC
This sequence comes from Arctium minus, assembly GCA_954870635.1. Lineage (NCBI taxonomy): Eukaryota > Viridiplantae > Streptophyta > Magnoliopsida > Asterales > Asteraceae > Arctium > Arctium minus. The sequence goes on along the minus strand of OX941080.1, from coordinate 110,280,533 downwards.
GGAAATTTTTGTTTGTCCCAAATTTTGGGGTGTTTCAGCGGTGGTTCAAATAAGTGATCGGTGGTTCAGGTTGGTGGTGGTTCAGATCAATGGTGGTTCGCAAGGATTCAGATTGGCGGTGGTCAACGGTTGTTCAGATCGGTGGTGGTCGGCTCTGGTTCATATTGGTGGTGGTCTGCGGTGGTTCAGATTGGTGGTGGTCGGCAGTGGTTCAGATTGACGGTTAATGGTAGTCGGTGGTGGTTCAGATTAGCAGTGGTCGGCAACGGTTTAGATCGGTGGTGGTCGACGGCAGTGGTTTGGGTAAATCAAGTAGGGAAGATGGAGATAATTTTGTCTTTATGAGAAAATGGGATGAAATGAAATTGAATTCCTTCTTAATTGTGATGGAATGACCAAATCCATGAATGTTGGAATGTGTGAAATTCAATTCCATTCCATACGTAAACCAAACACCTGACGGAATTTGGTCAATGGAATTGATCATTCCAATTCATTTGAATTCAGTCGGAATCCTACAAACCAAAGGCTCCCTTAGTGTGAAGTGACATTTTTTTTGTTTTTTTTTTTATGTATTTTTTTGACTTTATTATTGATGTTGAAAATACATAGGACCTCATCCTATAAGAACTAAGAACTGCTATTGTAAACTTGTGTACAAGTCCTTACCTTTCTTTGTTATATATATTATCTTAAAGTTTTGATAAATAATCATATATTTTTCTTAGACCGTTAATTAATTAAAATTAAATGTTATAATTTACAAAAAGAAATGATAAGAAAGCATTGGTTTTAGTTTAAGAAATTAAATTTTGTTCGTCAATTTAATTTTCATTTCTCATATGAGTCACTAGTAATATAGATGAAAAATTGATCCTCGTATTTCCAACCTTGGTATTAGGCAAGTGGGTTCTTCAAGAGGGTTGAGCAATATTTCTTCCCTCCAAAGGGTGGTGGCAGGGACGGCTATGTTCGGCAAACTAACTTGTAAGCTAACTGGTAGCTGATAAACTAGCTTTTCAAAATGCAACTTTGAGTAGCTTTTCAATAAACTAGCTTATAAGTTAGCTTTTGGTCATCCAAATATGTACCAAAGAAAAAAGCTAGCTGATAAGCTAGTTTTTTTTGTCAAACAATAAATAGGGAGTAGGGTTTCCATCCCTAGCCACATACCAAAATAGTCTAAAAAACTGGTGCACACGGAGGCTCATATATCTTCATTTGGTTATCTATATCTATACTACATTATAAAAACGACATAAAAAACTCTTAATTACAACATTTTAAGCACAAGTTACAACTAATTAAAACCAATTACTTAATTTACAATTTATTAATGCTTTGGTTCAACCTTTCCAAACACAATATCTCACATAATCATCTATTTGTAGAATAGATACTCATTTATTAATATAACTATTTCTTTTTTTGGTGGAGGATTTTATAAAATAAATTTTATATTAGCATAATCTATTTTAAATGTAGATTTTACATTTAAATCTATATTAATGAGATGTAATATAAAAAAAAATTTCTTCCGTATTTTTTAATATTACATCTCATAATGATTTTTCCATATTTTATTTTATAAAATCTTTTTCCATATTTTAATTTATAAAATCTTTTTACATAATGAGATGTAATATAAACTTTTTTTTATTCCGTATTTTTTTTGCTAATATAAAATCTATTTTATTTTATAAAATCTACACGTATTTTATATTAGCATAATATAAAATCTACACGTATTTTTTTTGATATCATAAAATCTACACGTATTTTTTTTTCACGAGAATTAAAAGAAAAAAAAAGAAGGTTGATATGAATTAGGCTATGTTTGGCAAAAAAAACTAGCTTCAGCTAGCTTATCAGCTAATGTACATGTTTGGATGACCATAAGTTAGCTTATAAGCTAACTTATTGAAACGCTACTCAAAGTAGCGTTTTGAAAAGCTAGTTTATCAGCTACAAGCTAGCTTATAAGCTAGTTTGCCAAACAAAGCCTAAAAATAAAAAATAACGAGATACACTAATAAATTATCGTATTTTTTAAAATAAAAATATTCCACAAAACTTTCCAAATTAACCAAGTGTAAAGAAAATAAAATAGAAACGATGTAGATATAAAAATATTCTTCCATATTTTTAATATATATACATTTAAATGTAAAATCGAAAATGAAAATAAAAGATTTTAAAATATTCTCTACATTCACTATAAATATATATAGCTTCTCTATGTATCATCCGAGTACAAGAAGAAGACGAACGGTCGGGTGTCAATGACGGAACCTGCAACTGAACAAAAGGTATTCCACTATATTTTTGTTTCTTTAAAAAACTACTTTTTTATATTTTATTTTATTTACTGAGGATTTGTTTATATTTTTCAAAATCCACAATCATATTTTTCAAAGTAGGGGAATAAGATATATATACATATCTTTATTTTTATCGACTGATACTATGAGGTCTTGAAATCAATAGTCAGATAAATATGTTGTGAGACATGTCGTTTGAGTTTTAAATAATATAATACAAAACTATTACCAATATTATTGCACAAACTCATAACAACAAACGATTAAGAATATATGCAAGTTAACCACTTATGAAAATACATTCGTTTTTCACATTGTATTTCATTAACTGTTAACAGAGAAATTACGTTTCATTTTAACTCGGTTCAATATTTCAACAAAAAATTTATCCTCCCGTGCAATGCACGGGCCCAACACTAGTACTATATTATAAAGTACGGATAAAACTCTTAAATACAAATTATTAGACATAAGATACCATTATTTTATGCAAGATTTTAAAAATCTCTTAATTTACAAGTATCAAAGCACAAGATACATATTATTAGTGCAGGCTTCTAACACCCACCAATTTGGTATGTACAGAGCCTTCCTTTTATTCAGACATTTCCATGTATCACTATAAATTAATATATTATATTAATATAAATTTGTTTTAATTATATTATTAAATATGTAATTGGTTATTTTTTCTAGATGTCATTAAAATATATAAGATAATCATTGAATTCTAACAAAATACTTATTTTTTTGTATAAAAAAACAATATATTATTAAGCCTAAATTAAAAAAAAAAAAAAAAAACATTATCACTTTCTCAAAATCATCCAAAATCGTTCTGTAAATCGACAAAAAAACAAAAAATAAAATGAAACATTAAAATCGTGATGTATCTCACTGCATTATGCGAGTACACTTCTAGTAATAAATAATGCCCACTAAACCTCGATATTGTTTTCATTTTTATCAAATCTGTCCAAAATAACAACAAAAGAATAACACTGAATTATGTTTGGTTTTATAAGCAAATTGGATTCCATATTTCCATTCTTTATACGCAAATTATAAAAACAAGAGTGAATTATGGATTTGGTTCTTGTTTTTTTTTGTACGGCAACTTGGGCTATGCCCACACACACACGCACCCGCGGTATCCGAGCATCCAATTGGACAGCACCGACTAATCCGCGGCGACCCGGTCCAGCCTCAATTGACTGGACCCGCCCAGGTACGACTAAGTCCGGTCAAGACCGAACCCGCATACCCATAGACTGGTATGCCCGTAAACCTGGACCCGAACCGACCCGAAGGCCGACCCAAGGTCTGGGTATCGCCGAAGTGCGTCCCCCAGGATTCGAACCCTGGTAGATAGGCATACCATGCACTATCCCCCCAGGGCCTTACCACTAGGCTAACACTTCTTTGATATGGATTTGGTTCTTGTGTTTTGATGTTTTTCCGACTATGGTCCCTGTGGTATTTTTATTATGGTTTTGGTCCCTTTGAGTATAAATCTGTTAACTCAGTTAAATCAAGTGTCATTTTAGTCTTTTTGCCTCTTTTTTTTGTCTTTTTCCTATTAACAAAAGTAAAAACAATATTTATATATATACACACACACACATATATATATATATATATAGGGTTGGGTTCACGTGACACCAATCTATTTTCGTGAGACCGGTGAGACCAAAAAATAACACTAAAACTTCACAGTGATTCATTGTGAAAGAACGAAAAACAGCAAACCTTCACAACAAAAACACTGTGAAGGTTTACCTTTTACAATACCTTCACGGTCTTTTGCTGTGAAGGTTTAGTGTTATTTTTGTGGTCTCACGGGTCTTACGGAAATAGTCTGGTCTCACATGATCTCAAGTCTATACACACACACACACACACATATATATATATATATATATTAAGGATATTGAAATAAATAAAACAATATATCTTTTATGATTTGATTTGTTTAAATTAATTATATTAACTTTTCATACTCAAATAGGCAAAAAACTAAAACAATAAAAATTAAATCATCTTTAATATAACGGGATTTTTGGTGTTGTTTGGTTCGCAAAATTCAAAAGATTTCAAGGAATTGAAATGATCAACTCCTTTGACCAAATTGCAATTGTTTTGGTGATGGAATCCTTTGAATTACACAAATTAATGAATTTATCATTATTTGATATGTGTGAGGGAATTGAATTTCATCCCTTTGTATCCAATTTAACAAACACCGCCCACCTCCTTCCCCCACCATGACTATGTTACTACTATCACTGTCAAGCCCTCTCCCTTAACACCCCACCACCACACCACTACTGTCACTGTCACAATCTTCACCAACCCCTACCCTGTCACCGAACACGCCCACCCACCCACCTCCGTCATCCACCCCACACACGCCCACCCCTACCGGATCACCATGCCACCATTGTCATCACAGCTACCACCTCACCAACCACCATGCCACCAATGTCTTCGTCACAGCTACCACTACCATGAAAGTAGTGGCATGGTGGTCGACAGGGTGTGGGGGTTGGGGGTGTCATCCACCCCCACCCACCACCAATACGACCAAGCTACTAATATTGTCATCATAGCTGCCACCCTCACTCACCAACCCACCTCATCTACCCCCACCTCCGACCACCAATATCACTATGCCACTAATGTCGTCGCCACAACTACCACCCCCAAACAAAGATGGAGATTCCAATTCTTTTTAGATATTCTATTCCAGTTCTTACCGGTCAAACGCATGGAATGGTTTTGAGGGATCTGGATTTTATGGAAAGATTTGGAATTGAAAGGATTCAGATTTGGATGCTTTTGTGTGTTTGTTTTGTAGGATTTTGAATAAAATTAAATTCCATTCTTTATAAGTAATTTACTAAAACAAATTATAAAATAATTAACGAAATAATTAAATTACCTTTTTTATTAATTGATTATTACAAAACATACGTTTTAACATATTTTAAGATATTATTACATACAAATACTAAAAAATCCCGTAAAATACCAACCACTCGCGTGAGATTTCAAAATCCTATGTTTGTGGGATTCCAAATCCAGGAAATTATTCAAACCAAACATGCATGTGATTGGAATGAAATTTAAATCCAAATCCAATCCTACAAACCAAATAAAACCTTAAGTAGCTTTTTGCTCGTAGAATGGAATTTGATGGAATTGGAATCCATTAATGAATTTGACTTTGAAGGTATTGAAATGGAATTTGACCATGCGTTTGGTTGGTAGGATTTGGAATAAAATCTTTCAAAAGAAATGGAATCTCTATATTTGTTTGGCATAATGTAGCTTCAGAATTAGAATGAAATAACAATAAATAACCAAAATACCCCTTTATTATATTTTCATACTTTTTTGTTTAAATTATAAACATAATGTCATGATAACATTAATTAGTGAGAGTGGTGGTGGGAGTACAAGGGTTGGCAGGTTGGTGGGTGGGTGGTGGTTGTTGTTAATGCCAAAAATCACCCTTTGGAATGACTTAAGGTCGTTGTGGAGTTTTAACAACTAAATAAAGAGATCTTGGACAAATCGCACGACAAACAAAGAAAAAAATAAATGAGACACGAGAGTTTGGTGACGCGGAAAACTCCGTCAAGGGTAAAAACCGCGGACGACAGATTAGGTCGTCAATACACTACGGACGTCAAACAGGGACGTCATCCTTTAGAAACAGCAATCGAGAGTAAAATTAGTTACAAAAGTATAAGAAAATGAACTAATCGTAAGATTGCTTTGTACGTCGTGAGATTGACTAAAGTGTTGTAAGTTTCTTCTAGATAGAGTAACTTGGTTTGCTTTCTACGTAGTAAGGTGTTCTAGAATCAACTTGACGTGTCAATGAGATCTCGTTGCTTTGTTTATATAGCCTTCGTTGTCATTAATGAGCTTTAATGAGAATAACCATCCATGTCTTGAATGGTCTTGATGATTATCTTCAGTTATAGCCGTTGGACTGTAAATGACTTGAGACCTGCATTCAATAGTCAAAAGAGAAACGCCTGTTGTGTATTAAATGGTTAATATCGTAAGTAGCCTTACGAAGGTCGATAGTTATTGTCGAAAGGAGGTTTAAGCCTAACTGGTTGCTAGTCGCGAGCCGCGTGTAATCTTGCGATCGATAGTAAAAGTAGCGACTGTGAGTCTTACTGTCTATGGTCGTTAAGACATAGTCTAAGGATATGTTCGGTCGTATAAATCTTACGTCGGTTAAGACTTTGGAAAATTCTACTCAAACAATTGTCACAACGATAATCATGGCATGGTGGTGGGTACATGGGGGTGGGGTATGGGATGGGTTGTGTAGGTAGGGCTTGAGGGTAGGTGTAGGGTCATGAGAGTGATAGTAGTAGCATGGTCGTGGCGGGGTTAGGGTGGGGTGGGTGATAATTATGACAGTGAATAGGTAATGGTGTGGTGGCCCCATCCCACACCCCATAGACCATCATGCCACTAATGTCGTCGTCGCATCTACCACCCTACCGTTCCCACCCTCACCACCCATGTAGGTGGGTGGTGGTATGGGGATGGTAGCTTTAACGGTGACAGTAGTAGCATGGTGGTCCATGGGGTAGAGGTGGTGGCGGTAGGTGGGGCGTAAACCCTCCCCCACTCTCGAAATACTACCTCGCCCACATCCCTACCCCTAAAACCCCACCCTACAACGACAATAGTGGCATGGTGGTCAGGTGGCGAGGGTGATATAACACCCCTAAAATAGGAGTAAATTTAAACCATAAAATCGATGTGAATTGAATACCTATATAAATGAAATCACCCAAAGAGAGAAAATAGTAAAACCTTTACGACCCAACTAATTAAGATGATAAATAACAACCTACTAAAGTGTGAAGAACGGGAGGTGTGAAGTTTTTTTATAATTCAATGCGTAATCTCAGCATTCAATGTGTATTCCTAAATAATCTCATTTTTCGTAGGGGTATTGAATATTTACAGGTAAACGATTCAATAAAAAGAAAAAGGAAAATATTGAGATATTTATGAATTCCAAAACGAAAACCAATATTTTCTTTATCCGGTATAAAATGGGGTGATGGATGGATCACACCATACGAGCATTTTTTTAACCTATTAATCTAAACTATTCTAAGCTTAAATTAAAGACAAATGCCACAAAGGTTTCCTATTTGGCTATCTGATACCATGATAGTTTTTTAAGAGTATGAAAACTCACTTTCCCTCTTAATTATTGAGGGATTGATGCAATATATTTATAACCATAGTTTTACAAGAAGATGAGGACAACTAACTCTAGTTGGACTCTAAAATTTGGAGTTGTAATTAAACAATAATTCATCTATATTTTAAGTAGAATTGTGATTAACAATCATATATAAAAGAATCTCGTCAATAAGATCATAGCGCCAAATTGACCAAGGATCCACAATCCTAAAAGTGTCTCTATCGACATTCAACACTCCGCTCAAGACTTCGGGCCCCAACTAAGCGAACCTAATATACATGTCATTTTAGAAAAAGTGTTAGGTTTGACGCCTAATGAGAACAATCATATTTATAAAGAACGGGAATAATCAAATTAGTAAAGTTTTTTAGTATACTATAATGTGTGTTCCATATTCCAGTTTCTAATCAATAACAATCAAACAAACAAGATTAAACACAATGAATTACCTGTTTGATTACTTTGAAATTCACAAGATTACACTTTCTCTCTCTAGAATTCTTTCTCTCTCTAAAACCATATTCTTTCTCAAATCTCAATTCTTAAAATAAGTACACCCTGAATTACAATAACAAAAACTATTTATACTACCACCTAATACAAGGAAAATACAAAATACAAAATACATTGACTTATTACAAATAGACTTTGACTTTGAATGAGATTTGACTTTCTTCAGCTTTGACTTTCTCAACTTTGACTTTCAGTATTCTTGATCTTGTATCCAACAGATTTATGCTCTAACAATCTCCCCCTTTGGATTCAAGATCACTGTAAAAAAGATCTAGCAATTCAGTCTTCACTTTAAGCTCTGTCAAAATTATCTCCCCTTTTTCTTTAACAATCTTCTTTCCAAAACTATCTTCAAACGAGTAACAATCTCCCCAGAACTTTCACACAACACTTTCAAACTTTAGAAAGAAATTATCTTCAGATTCAGCTCACCTTGCTTTAACAAAAAATCTTCAAAGAAAATTTCCTCAAAACTTCAGAAATTCTTTGATTGTCCTCAAATCTTCCCTTTGAACTTTCTGACTTGAACATCAACTCACAAATCTTTATCAGATCTTGATATCATGTCCCACAAACTTTAAAACTTTAACATTTCTTCATATCATCTCCCCCTTTTTGATGATTTGAACATCTATATCATCAAAACTTTTCGTCCAAGAAATGTCTTTGACCATTCTGATCTGTCATACTGTGCCTCTGATTCGATGATCCATAACCAAGTATTCATCTAGATCTTTGCAAATCTAGACAAAATAAGAACAGGTAACTCCTGAATCAACAGATGAAACAGTTAAAATGCCTGTCAGTAACACAAAGTCACTGTGTGTAACGAATACACAATATAAAGGAGCTTTTTGATGTTCACTCCCCCAGGGCTTCCATCCAATCATCGAAATACCAGAAAGGCAATTTCTATGAATGTTATGACAAAGAAACGAATTCTTTGTGTGCTCGTGCAAGTGTAGAAAGAATTTAAGCACAAATGATTGCTTTTAATAAGGCTCAACATTGTGTAAACCACTGAGACAACAGTAGATAAACACAGACTCTAAGTGCATGATTGAAGTGTGAAGGTGGGGCAAACGTCCTTCTTTTTCAATATCCAGATTTTCCAAAAGAAAACCAGATAGATAATATGCTGCGTGCCCAGAAAAATATGAAACATTTTCTTTTTGAGAAGAAAACGAGTGGTTGGTGGGGTTTAAACAAGAGTTGGCATGGGCTATTTGCCTGTTTCAATAATGTTCACGAAAGAATTGTAAAACATTAGTAATGTGGTTGCCCGACTCAGAAAGTAGTTGGTGCAGAGTTTGATATTCTTTTACTCTGATATCACACCCACTTTCTTTTTAATCATTAAGCTCACTACTAACCAATCTCTCATTTCCATTTTACCTCGTCACACCCACACTCATTTCTTTTGACTCCTCACACTCAATCACTAAGGGATTAACTTCTTGGGTAGAAATCACTGGTTAACGTGATTTCATAGAAGTTCAGTTAATTCCTAGCACAAAGAACCCATATTTTTCCTAGAAAGCATGTGTTGCTCAAATGGTTTAACTATAGCAGTTAAAACTCAAATACAAATGTCAGATATAAGTATGCTCAGTAATATAATCATGAAAATATGAGCATTTTAAACCATTGAAGTATTTTCAAACAAGTATATTGAATGAATGAACATGAATGCAAGAGACTTGTTTGAAAATCTGACATTGTATGAAAATAATCAGAAAAGAATGATATATCAATCAAATCGTAAGGTCAAAAATAATGGATAATGTCTATACGAAACAAAATATAGACACTCTTGAAATGACGTTTCGAAATGAAATGACACTCAAAATTCTTTAAAGTACAAGCGGGGTGTCTTACCATCGAAAAAAAAATTGGTTACAATATGAGACATGGTAAGATCATTTTGAACAAAATCAAACCGATGTGTGTGAATACTTGAAAGTATATAGAAAAGACAATACACAAGTATTAATCTTTGGATAACACGGTTAGCGGGTGGGGTCAAGGGGCAACGCCCTTGCGGGTTCGAGGGGCAGCGCCCCTAGAGAAAACATTTTCACTATTAAAGGGAATATTATAGTTTTGAAAAATTTGTCTAAGTCCTCCACACTTTGCGCTTCAAGTGGGAAATGCAAATCTTGACTTTGCGTGTCATACGGGGAACGCAAACCTATACTTTGTGGTTCATATGGGAAACGCAAACCACCACTTTACGGTTCAAGAAGGAAACGCAAACCACCACATCTCTGAACTCAACTTTGCGTTTCTAGAAATCCTTTGCTTTTGTCAACTTTGCGTTTCTCATTGCAAACGCAAGACACATTTTGCGTGTCAAGTTACGCCCGCAAGATAAGCTTTGCGTGTCTAGTTACACCCGCAAGATAAGCTTTGCGTGTCTAGTTACAAATGCAAACCACGATTTTGTCTTCTGAACTCAAATCCTTCTACTTCGCGTTTGTCATTAAGCCCGCAAAACTTAGCTTCTCGATTCTCGAAGAAACGCAAATCTCACTTTGCGTGTCTTGTTGAATACACCCGCAGACTTTGAATGACCCGCAAACCTCTATGAATCAAACGCAAACCTGAAGAACAACCCGAAAACCTCTAAAATCGAACTAAATCGTACCAACAACTCATTTAAGCCTAGAAATCTAACTAGAAACTTCAACAATTTGATCTTCTATACAACTCGAACACAAAACTATCACTAATTTTCAATCAAATACACAAAAATTACAATTTTGAATCAGATACAGTGTCAAGAACTCGTGAACACAAAAACCACAAAAATTTGAAAAATCGAATTGATTACAGTGCAATTGACAAATCTTTCTATACAAACTCGATCGAATTCACTTTCCTAACAACACTTAATCGATTACATCTCCAAAAACTCGCTAAAACTCAAAAATCAAATCTGGACTTGAAGAACACATATACGAACATTCTGACTTTTCTTGAAATTTCGATTTGGATCTGCTCTGATACCAATTGTGTGTTCCATATTCCAGTTTCTAATCAATAACAATCAAACAAACAAGATTAAACACAATGAATTACCTGTTTGATTACTTTGAAATTCACAAGATTACACTTTCTCTCTCTAGAATTCTTTCTCTCTCTAAAACCGTATTCTTTCTCAAATCTCAATTCTTACAATAAGTACACCCTGAATTACAATAACAAAAACTATTTATACTACCACCTAATACAAGGAAAATACAAAATACAAAATACATTGACTTATTACAAATAGACTTTGACTTTGAATGAGATTTGACTTTCTTCAGCTTTGACTTTCTCAACTTTGACTTTCAGTATTCTTGATCTTGTATCCAATAGATTTATGCTCTAACATATAAAAATAGTTTCACATAAACCATCTAATAACCATATGGTCCAAAACTCATCTTGCGATGACGGAAGACCCGATTTCCATGGGTAGTGGCGGAACACAAAAATAAGCCAGAATTCCACATTATAGAGCTCATACTAAAGACCAATGGCAAACGAGTACTCAAACCTGTGATATATATATATATATATATATATATATATATATATATATATATATATATATATATATATATATGGATAAGGACCCCCCCCCCCCCCCCGATGATCCTAGTCATACTCATTCACTATAACATACATTTACGATAAATGGCTAGTATCCGGATTCACGAGACTGTACCAAGTTTTCCCGATGACGCAATGCCTAGTTCTAGTTACAAGTGGGGAACTTGTTGATCCAAACTCTCTAAGTGATTTGATGATGACACGTAGAATTACATAGTGAAAATTACATTTAACATCTGTATGTATTAGTGTTTCACCATTAGCGAATATATACTGAGTCTGTTCAGTATCGCTGATGATTTCTGATGTACTTGTTGAATGTAATCACTGAAGATAAGTTTCGTGACAAAGACGTTAATCGCTGACATCAAAGACAAAGTTGATGAACAAGTGACAAGTCTGCTCATGATCTGATGCAGATATCAGTGAAACCAAGACAAGTCCACACACGCGACAAACCAAGAAGGAAAGATTCAGCGATAGCTGACTTTTATCAGAGATCTATGATAAAGGACTTCATCAGCAATCACTGATCATGAAGCTTACACTCCAAGGTTCGTTTGTCTAATTCTTTGCACAAATAGTACGAATTGTCAGAAGATACATGCTTTTGTCCAAGATTGTTGGGAACTGAAGAATTTACCAAGTATGGTTAATGCTGCTAGTACAAGATTACTGCTGCCAGAGGACTTCAATAGTTAATACTGCTGAGTATTACTACTGCTAGTAGAATTAATACTGCTAGTCAAAGTTAGTGCTGCTTGAACAAAGTTAGTACTGCTTAGCTAGTTAGTGCTGCTAGTGGTTAGTGCTGCTTAGTAGTTAATACTGCCAGTTGAAGTTAATGCTGCTCTTCAATATTAATACTGTTGGAGTTAGTACTGCTCACTGCTCAGAGTATTAATGCTGCTTATGATTAGTACTGCTTATAAGATGGAGATCTGTATGGAAAGGATGACAGCTGGATAAACTGAAGATATTCATGGAAGCTGAAGATATTCATGGAAGATATTCTGAAGATATTTTATTAATTGTAATTATCTTTTATCTTTAGTATATATATATTGTATTGTTTAGAATAATGAGATAACTTTTGATATTATAGTTCATTCTAAGTTTTTGTTCTAAAAAAAAAAAAAAACCTCAAGGCATAGTTCCTAATACTAGAGAAGTAGTATTCGTCTTGAAAGAGCTTGTTCTTCAAGATTGAGGTTGAGTGTGTAATCTTGTGATTTTAATCATTCAATACAAATTTACAAGTTGTTAATCATATACTGTTTGTTTACTGTTACATTGAATATCAAAGTGTTTTTCCGCAACTTCTTTGATATTAGTTTCTGAGAATTTATTCTTGTTAAGAAATCGATCCTGACAAGTGGTATCAGAGCTAGTATTCTCAGAAACCTACATTCAAATTCAAAGCATCATGGCAAAAGAATCAGAATCTTCAAGCACTGCCATTCCCACTGAGGTAACATCCAATCTTTGTTCTAAATCCTGTATTGAAACTGTTAAAAGGTACAGGGATCACAATCAGGTTATGTGTGATGATCTTAAAAGATTAGAGAGAGACATAAAAGACTATGTGAGAATTGTTGAGAGTTTTGAGGAACAGATTAAAAGTTTCCAAGCCAATGAACTTCAACATTCGTATGATACAAATTACTGGAAGTGGGAGAAAGATCAGTATGAGTTTAAGCTTAAACAAAAAGAAGAGGAGAATGAGAAGATAAAGAGTGAGTTTGAGAAAGCCAAGCTGGATATTGAGAAATTTTCCAATGCTTCTAAAGCAATGGACTCTTTGCTCCAAACTCAAATCCATGAAAAACTTAGAAGAGGAATAGGATATAACACCACACCACCACCATACAACAACAACTACATCCCTCCTATATCAGACTTGCTAGAGACCAATAATAGGAAGGAATTGTCTGATGAAGCCACTAAGGTAGATCCATTAGACAAAATGGTGGTTGAAACAGACTCTGAAGAAGAAAACTTTAATGAAAAGAGTAAGAAGAACACTGTGAGTGGTGAGATTCCTCTAGAAAATAACATTATCACCAATGAGGGATGTGGAAATGCTTGGATCAAGTCTAAGGACATAGAAAAGACTGAGGGAAAGTCTGAGAAGGTCCATTATAAGCAAACCACAGTTGTGAATCCTGTCCCTTGTAAACAGTGTTCTTGCAATAAATCTGAGCCCCAAAAACATGATAAACCAAGGGGAAATCATAGAAATTGGAATAATCAGTGGGCACAAAAACAAGGAGTTGATTTGAGTAAAATCAATAGACCAAAACCTTGTTTTATCTATGGCAAATTGAATCATCTTGCCAAACACTGTTATTTCAACCCTATCAACCAAAGAGTCACTTTTCAAAGAAAACCACAAAACTCTTTTGGTTATAGGAATAAAAGAAGGAATCAATTGGCTGAGAAAAGAGCACCTTTAAAGTCTCATGCTCAGAACAAGTTTGCTAATACAAAGAAAAATACTCCAAATAAGCCAAGGAGTAATTTAAAGACAAAGAAAGCAAACAACTTTGTTCAAGTTTGGGTTCCAATTGTAAAGAAACCAGATAGTACTGCTAACAGAAATAGTGCTGCTGCAACCAATACTACTGCTAACAAGGATAGTGCTTCTACTAGTATTAATGTTGCAAAGCCTATAATCTTGACAAAGTATTCCAACCATGAGATTCCTAAACAACTCATTCAGACCAAACTGACAGATTATATTAATGAGAAAGGTCAACCCAAGACCACTTTGGCTTGGGTTCCATCCAAGACTAACTGATTTATCAAGTGTGCAGGGCAACCAAAAGCTCAAAAGGAAGAGCATTTGGAATGCAGATAGTGGTTGCTCTTGGCACAAAACAGGTAACATGGACTGCCTTCAAATTCTTCAAAAGATTTGATGGAGGACATGTTGCATTTGATTCAGAGGGAAGTAATAATAAATGCTCAGGGCATGAGTTAAAAGATAAGTTGCCCTTGGAAGATTTCATTGAGCATGATACTACTAACCTGTGTATTTAAGTGTTTCAGATTGAAGTTAGTAATACTCCAGAGGGAGTAATGATCATGAAGGATCAAGAAGAAAAGGATCAGGGGATGAACAAAGTAGTAAAAAGTATGAGTAAAAGGATGGTGTCAAAAAGTGTAAGTGTTGTTAATACTGCCAGTGCATTGTTAATACTGCCAGTGCATTGTTAATACTGCCAGTGCATTGTTAATACTGCCAGTGCATTGTTAATACTGCCAGTGCATTGTTAATACTGCCAGTGCATTTTTAATACTGCCAGTGCATTGTTAATACTGCCAGTGCATTGTTAATACTGCCAGTGCATTTTTAATACTGCCAGTGCACAGTTAATACTGCTAAGTAGTTAATACTGCTAGTTAGTTAATACTGCTAGTGATTAATACTGCTAGTTAGTTAATACTGCTAGTGGTTAATACTGCTTTAAGTTAATACTGCTTTCAGTTAATACTGCTCTCAGTTAATACTTCTTGTCCGTTAATACTGCTCTAGGTTAATACTGCTTATGTCTCGAATACTATAAATACCCTTTCCCCGCCTAAAAATTCATAACGACTCTTTACATACTGTTCACTTGCGCTCTAAACCCTTTCTCTCTCGAGTTCCAAGTTTTCAAGCAAGAACGTTCAAGGTCCATGGCATCCATGGCGTTCATTGACGAGCACAATGAAATCGCGATGCTCCAAAAGCCAAAACAAGCTGAAGGTTTTCACCAGATAGTCGACTTTCTGAAGTCCAGCCACATTGCCCATGCTCTCACTATATCTCCTACCATCTTCATAGAGCATCAGAGGAAATTCTGGGCAAATGCCACCATTGTTACTGAGAATGGTGTGCAAATGATCAAAACAAGGGTGTGTGACAAACCCTTGACAGTTACTGAAGAGGTACTTCGCATCAGTCTACGTCTAGACGATGCCTCTGGTATAACTTCTATCTCTAATGATGAACTGTTTTCTACTCTTACAAGAATGGGGTATGGAGGCCCATTGGGTGTGTTCAAGTTCTCAAAAGCAAAATTTTCACCTCAATGGCGTTTCTTTGTCCATACCCTTATGCATTGTATCTCTAAAAAGACTACTGGATGGAGTGAGTTCAGTAGCACCATTGCTTATGCTTTGGTGTGCTTGGCCACTGCCAGAAAGTATAATTTTTCTAAAATGATTTTCAGTGATCTTGTCTCAAACCTGGGAAGCAAAAAGAGCTTTTATATGTACCCCAGATTTGTTCAAGAAGTTATCACCCACGAATTAACGGATATGCCTCATTTTGATGGGGTATATGTACCTAAACCCCCTAAAGGCAAGGTTTTCTCAAATATGAGAAGATCTGCTGGGGACTCGGAAGGAGTTGACACCCCATTGTTCTCTACAATGATGGTAGTGTCCCACACTGATGAAGGTATGGCAGCAGAGTCAAGGCCCCCATTAGACCAACCCACTGCTAGCCAATCCCAACCTTCCCACCCTAAATCAATTCCCTAGTCTCTTCTTGATAAACCAACTTCACCAATCACCCAAACATACAAAAGGAAACAGGTAAAGAAGGCTCATTCCCTTCTTGTACCATCAACCCCTAAGCCTTTAAGCCCTCTAAGGGAGGATTCTCCCTTAGAGAATATCTACAGGGAAACCACAAGGGTGTCTCCCAACCCCAAGGAGGTGCTCTCTGAGGAGGAGGATGAGCATATGGGTGAGCAGGCTGCCACTACTCCTGCTAACACAGAGGAGGACAGTGGTAACATAAATAAGACCTCCCCCATGGCAACTTTGAATGAGCAATCATTCAAAGGTCCCCGGTGCCAAGAAACCACGGGGGTGGATAGTGCTTCTGCTAGGCAGAAGACTTCCACTACTAAAAGATCCCATAATCCTTCAATAGAGGGTAACACTTATGGAGAAGGTGAGGACAGATATAACTACTATGAATTGATGGAAACAATGGGAAACATCAACCAATATGTTCTTAAACAAGGGAAAGAAATAGAAGAAATGAAGCTGGTAATTTTGTCCCAACAAGTGCAAATTACCAAACTCAAGAAGCTGGTGAAGAGGTTGGTACTTAAAAAGAAAAAGAAGCAATTTGTGCTGAAGAAGAGGGCAAATGTTCAAGATACTTTCAACAAGGGGGAGAAGCCAGAGGGAGAAACAGAGAAAGAAATCTCAACTGTAAAGGAAGTTGAAGTTGAGGGGGAGACAGAACATGGAACAACAGCAGAAACTGTTAATGCTGCTACAACAGAAGAAACAGTTAATGCTGCTAAAATACAAGAAGCAGCAGAAACAGAAGCAGCAGAAATAGGGCTCTCTTTAGAGGAAATGGAGATAGCAGAAACTTTGGTTAAAGACAAAAATGATACTCCTAAGGCTACTCAAAAGGCCAAGGGAGTAGTCATCAATGAAGGAGGGATCTCAAAGAAGGAAAAAGAGAAGGAAGTCTTGAAGGATATAAAGGGAAAAGGAAAGGAAAAGATGGTTGAAGAAGCTGAACTGTCTACAAAGAAGAAGACTCAGATTGAAATAGATGAGGAAATAGCAAAGCAGCTTCAAGATCAATTGGAAAAGGAGGAGCAGATTCGAACAAAAACAGATAGAGAACTGGAAAAGCTCATGGCCAGAAAGTTGAATGCAGAATATCAGAAAAGCATCAAAGAAGCAGCTCAAGCCAAGAAACTTCAAGACAAAAAGATGCCAATTCAGAAACAGAAACAGAAAAGACAACCCTCCAAAACATTTTTGGCCAATCAGGAAAGAAGAAAGATGATAAATTTCCTGAAAGGTGCAATTGGTGTTAAGGGGGAGATGTTCACCAACATGGCATACACTCAGGTTGAAGAGTTGTACCAGAAAGAAATGGCTAAGCTTCAAGAGGATTCAGCCTAAAGGGAAGAGGCTGAGAGAAGAATGAAGGAAAGGCATGACCTTAATATTCAAAAGCCATTTCCTGAGGAGACCACACCTTCAAAAGATAAAGCTGAAGAAATAAAGGAAGAACATGAGGGTGTTGATGTAGAAGCCAAATCTGGGAAGAGGGTGAAGACAATTGCTTCCAAAAAGCAGTCTAAAAGACCTAGAGTGGAAGAAACAGCAGAATATGCAGCAGAGCCTTCAGATGTACCTTCAGCAGAATCAGTACAAATTCCAGAACAATTCAATAAGCAAACTGATGAGGGTATGGATCTCTACATGACAATAGTAGAACCTTTGAAGGCTGTTCCAATCTCTATACAAGCTCCAGAGATCATTTTCTGGGACATTCTAAGAGATAGTGGAAAGAATTTTTCAGAATCAAGAGAACTGATGGTTCATTTGAAGCATATTCAACATGGGGGAGAGTTATCAGAAGTTGTTCAAGAGCTGATATAGAAGAATTGTACAAAGTGGGGATGAAACTCTATGAGCCTGTGTTGAAAGGTACTGAAGAAAATCTTCTCAAGGTAACAATGGAATACTTGTGTATGATGTTTGATCCAGAAAGAGTGGCTTATAGGATTAAAGATCATAATCATGAGTTTGTATTCAAGAAGATTGATAAATGGATACTATTTGAAAACTGTGGAGTATACATGATTACTATTGATAACTGTTATCATGAATACTACCTGGTGGACAAAATCTATGAGCACAACAAGGAGAAGCTAGAAGGGATGCTTAAAGCTACACTAGTATGCACAAAGGATTCAGAGATGGCTAAAATTGTGGTAAGAAGAACTGTAAATCAAAGTCTGGGGCTAGATCCAAATTTGGGAAACTGAACCTGAGGTGTTGAAAGCATCTTGAAGATCAGATCTGAAGAATTTGACTTCTCTTCCTAAAAGTCAAGTTAGGGGGAGATTGTTGGGAACTGAAGAATTTACCAAGTATGGTTAATGCTGCTAGTACAAGATTACTGCTGCTAGAGGACTTCAATAGTTAATACTGCTGAGTATTACTACTGCTAGTAGAATTAATACTTCTAGTCAAAGTTAGTGTTTCTTGAACAAAGTTAGTACTGCTTAGCTAGTTAGTGCTGCTAGTGGTTAGTGTTGCTTAGTAGTTAATACTGCCAGTTGAAGTTAATGCTGCTCTTCAATATTAATACTGTTGGAGTTAGTACTGCTCACTGCTCAGAGTATTAATGCTGCTTATGATTAGTACTGCTTATAAGATGGAGATCTGTATGGAAAGGATGACAGCTGGATAAACTGAAGATATTCATGGAAGCTGAAGATATTCATGGAAGATATTCTGAAGATATTTTATTAATTGTAATTATCTTTTATCTTTAGTATATATATATTGTATTGTTTAGAATAGTGAGATAACTTTTGATATTATAGTTCATTCTAAGTTTTTGTTCTAAAAAAAAAAAAAAAAAAAAACTCAAGGCATAGTTCCTAATACTAGAGAAGTAGTATTCGTCTTGAAAGAGCTTGTTCTTCAAGATTGAGGTTGAGTGTGTAATCTTGTGATTTTAATCATTCAATACAAGTTTACAAGTTGTTAATCATATACTGTTTGTTTACTGTTATATTGAATATCAAAGTGTTTTTCTGCAACTTCTTTGATATTAGTTTCTGAGAATTTATTCTTGTTAAGAAATCGATCCAAGATTGTACAACAACTCTGAAGACTACACTGTTCACCATACGACACAGAGCATGTCGCCAAAAGTCAGAAACATGCACCCAACCAAATGATGACACGTGTAAAGTTCCTCTGTCATGCATTAAATGCATCGGGTATAAATAGGGAGTTTATCCTTCATTTTTGAAGGGTTGCTTACTATCTCTTCTTTCTTAGTATACATTATATAAACCCTTGTTTTCTATAATCCACTTAACCTCCCTTTTTCCTTGTTCTTGTGCAACCTTCCTTAGTGATTCTCAAGTTTGTATAGATTAGGTTTTCCTTAACTTAATCTTATTCTGCAACAAACTGTAAATTGTAATTTGATTTATCAAGAAATAATCTATTAAACTTAAAATTTGTGTTTGTATTCACCCCCTCCTCCCCCTTCTATAAACTTGTATAACACCTTCGGGACCAACAAGTGGTATCAGAGCAGATTGTTTAATCCATAAAAAAGATCTTGCTTAACTCTCTTCCTTGCCATTCTCTAAAATGGCAATGAATGCAAACTCAAGCTATTATGATAATGACTCTCTTGCTAAGCCTCCTCGATTCAGCAGAGACAACTTTGCTTTATGGAAGAATCAAATGGTGTTATTTCTAGAAGGTTTAGATTCCATTAAACCTAAATATGTTGCAAATGGACCTTATGAACCATTTTTATCATTGTTGCAGTTCCTGCCACTGCAACTACTGCAGTTGTCCCTGAAAGAACAACTGCCAAAGAAATAAGACAGTGGAGTGATGAGGACAAGAAGAAAGTCGACCTTCATGCTAAAGCTAAAACCATTATCTCTATGGATTTAACTGATGAAGCTTTCCATTCCATCATGCATCTAGAAACCTCCAAAGCCATGTGGGACACAATTTGTGTTCAATATGAAGGTACCACTGAGATAAAAGAAACAAGAAAGATAAATATGGTATGAAAGTTTCATTTGTGGTAAGAATAAATCTTTATCTGATGTTCACCAGCGATTTAATTGCCTAATCATTGATCTAAGGATTGTTGGTAGCACCTACTCTAACTATGAGGTTCTTACTAAATTCTTGGAATGTCTTCCTGAAAACTGGGATAGTTATTCAATGTGTCCTAAGCTAACAAAAGACTTAAATCATCTCTCTCTTAGTACCTTATATGGGATTTTGCTCAATTATGAGCAATCAAATCAACTGAAGAAGAATCTTGTTAGAGATTCCAAAGACACCAAAAGCACACCTTTTGCTTTAGTCTCTTCAGAGATGATCCCATCTCAGCGATCATCTACTCTCACTATCACTGAGTTAGATTATGACTCAAAGGATCCATTAGACACTGACCTTTTAGAGTTTGATGAATCACTAACACTCTTGACAAACTCTTTTAAGAGATTTGCAAGAAAGATCAATTTCAGAAGAAATAAGCCTCCCTCCATATCTGGAAAGCCTAAGTCAACATTTTTTGATAAGGAAACTGCTACTTGCTATAACTGCGACAAAGTTGGACATTTTGCCAGCGAGTGCAGGTCAAAGAAAGTCTTCTAGCCTTCTTCATCTCGAAAATCCAGCGATGAAAAGTACATAAAGCTGAAAGAGAAATATCAGAAGCTGAAAGGATTTAAGCAAAAAGGTAAAGGTTTGATAACTAAAGAACATGACTGGGCTGATTCAGAAGAGTCAAGTTCTGATGAATAAGATGCAACCAATCTTTGTCTAATGGTCGATATTGAAGAAGAAGTGGAAGAACCTACTGGAACATCCACAAGCACTATCACCTCTCAGGACTCGAAGGGTATCTGGTATCTTGATAGCGGATGCTCTCGACACATGACTGGTCAAAAAAACCTGCTCGCTGACTACAAGAAAGAGAAAGGTCCCTCAGTGACCTTTGGTAGAAACGGAAAAGGCTATACTATAAGGTTTAGTGTACTCAGCAATGGTACAACTACCTTCCGAAGAGTCGCTTACGTAGACGGACTAAAGCATAATCTCCTTAGCACCAGTCAGCTATGTGACAAACACTTCAAAGTATGGTTTACTAAGAAAGTATGCTCTGTAATGGATAAAAGTGGAAAACTTTTTCTCAGCGGTAATCGTTTGGAAAATGTTTATGTCATAAACATGGACTCAACAACCACTGAGAACATCTGCTTTCTATCCAAAGCCTTCTTAGATGTCAACTGGCTATGGCATAAGAGACTCTCTCATCTTAACTTCAAGACGCTGAACACTTTATCTTCAAAGGAACTAGTCTTTGGTTTACCTCAACACTCTTATGCTAAGGAATCGCTCTGCTCAGTCTGTGAAAAGGAAAAATAGACTAAAGCTAGATTCAAATCAAAGCAAGTGTCGTCAGTGAAAAGCCCTCTTCAACCTCTACATATGGATTTATTTGGCCCTATCAATATACAATCCATCGCTGGAAAGAAATACACTCTTATCATAGTAGATGAATACTCTCGCTATAGTTGGGTCATGTTTCTCCGTTCTAAGAGTGACACCCCATATGAACTCATCTCATTTGTTAGAAAAATGGAAATGCTGAATAATATGACGGTTTGCTCAATAAGGAGAGATCATGGAACTGAATTTAAAAAAAGTTATCTTGATAACTTCTTTAAAAAAACAAGAGAATTTCTCACAATTTCTAAGCGGTAAGAACTCCTCAGCAAAACGGAGTCGCTAAAAGAAGAAACAGAACAATCATTGAAGCTGCTCGATCTATGCTCATCGATTCTCATCTTCCAACTCAATTCTAGGCAGAAACTCTCAATACTGCATGTTTCACTCGGAATAGGTCGTTGATTGTCAAAAGATTAAACAAGACTGCCTATGAACTTTTCCATGGGAGAAAACATTCTATCAACTTTCTTCATATCTTTGGTTGTTAGTGCTTCATCTTAAACAACAGAGAGATGTCCTTGGAAAATTTGATCCAAAAACTGATGATGAAATTTTTCCTGGATATTCTTCAGTATCAAAAACCTACAAAGTCTTCAATAAAAAAAGACAAATAGTAGAAGAAACCAGTCATGTCACCTTTGATGAATCTCGTTCAGCTAACTCAAAGCCTATCGCTGACAATGATGAACTGAATGCCTGAATGTTTTCTCACTATGGAGAAGTTGAACCTTTCTTCAGCACAAATCATCATGCAAATCCTCTAAATGTTGATGATGATCCAGTCGTTATTCCACCCAACACTGAATCCACATCTTGGATTTCAGCCATTCCCTTAAATACAATACCACCATCTAAACCTCCGACCCTTGAATCTCCTCTCATCTCTGAACAATTCTCAGTGAATAATGTTCAATCTAATCCTCAACAACTGATAGCTGATGAACACTTTGCTGAAACCTCATCCTCAATGAATGCTCCTATCCCTGATCCTCTATCAGACATGGATGCTCATGCTCCCGCTCAGAGATGGACTAAGGGTCATCCAATTTATCAGATACTAGGTGATCCAAATGCAGATATTCAGACTCGACGAAGTATAGGTAATATATGTCTCTTTGTAAACTTTCTCTCTCTCTCTCTCTCCTCGAGCCAAAGAAAACCGATGATGCCCTCAGATATCCAAACTGGGCCATCTCTATACAAGAAGAGCTGACCGAGTTTGAAAGAAACAAAGTTTGGAATCTCGTTCCCGGACCATTTGACAAGACTGTTATAGGCACCAAATGGATGTATTGTAACAAGTTATATAAAAATGGGACTGTAACTCGCAACAAAGCTCGACTTGTTGCTCAGGGATACAGACAAGAGGAATACATAGACTATGATGAAACTTTTGCCCCTGTGTCCAGGCTCGAAGAAATTCGACTATTCTTAGCCTATGTAGTTCACAAAGACATCAAAGTGTATCAAATGGATATCAAGTCAGCATTCCTAAATGGAAAGTTGAGTGAAGAAGTCTATGTTGAACAACCCCCAAGGTTTTCTGACCCTAAGCATCCAGGTTATGTATATTAATTGGATGAGGCTCTCTATGGGTTAAAACAAGTCCCTCGTGCTTGGTATAACTATGACACCCTATCTTATTTTCTAATCTATGAAAAATTTGAACATGGAAAGATTGATAATACTCTATTTTCAGAAAGATTGATAATACTCTATTTTTCAGAAAGATTAAAGGTCAAATTATTCTTGTTCAAATATATGTTGATGACATTATATTTGGTTCTACTAACCCATCTCTATGTACTCGATTTGCTGAAAGAATGAAGAAAAAATATAAAATGGGTATGATGTGTGAGCTAACTTATTTCCTTGGACTTCAGATCAACCAATCTGATAAAGGCACTTTTATTCATCAAGGTAAGTATGTTAAAGACATGCTGAAAAATTTTGATCTAACTCAAACATCAGCGATGAAAACTCTTATGGCACCACCGCTGAAATTAAACAAGGATCCCGCTAGAAAACCAATTAATGTCACTGCCTATAAAAGAATGATCGGCTCCCATCTGTATCTTACAGCGAATCGACCCGATATCATGTATTTTACCTGTGTTTGTGCACAATATCAATCAGAACCCAAGGAATCCCATCGGATTGTTGTTAAGCAAATTTTCAGATATCTGAAGGGAACTCCTAACCTACGTCTTAGGGTTCGATCTAGTTGCCTATTCAGATAGTGATTTTGCAGGAACTGGATTAAAGCACATATTTATTGGATTCAAGATCATAATTATCTGAAGATGGAAATCTGAAGTTAAAGCTAATAAAGTCGTCTCAACAAATAGTCTAGGGTCCTTTTGTAATAATTAGTCAAAAGTATTTTTACGTATTTTATTTATTAGTCTTTTATTTAGTTAAATAAGTTTAGTTTGAAGTTGGGCCCAAGCCTTGCAAGCCCATTAGGCTATATGGCCTAATTATAAATTGTTTTTGTTTAGTGGTAATTAGGGTTAGAAAAACTTAATTGTAAATTAATTATTGGGAAAGGGTGTTGGGTGGTGGTGAGGCGCTGTGAAGATCAAGAAGAAAGAAAGAGAGAATTTCAATTCCAAGCTTGTAATCCTGTTGAATCCATTGAATATCAATATCAGGTTTGATTTATTATATTGTTTATGTGATTGCTTGTTTGAATGATTGCGTTTTGGGACACACAATTGGTATCAGAGCACAGTACAGATTGGATTGAATAAGTTTTTGTTCGGTTCTAATTTTCTGTCAAAGATTCATGTTTTTTATTGTGTGATTGTTCATTCAAGTGGATATTAATTTGATTGTATTTGTTTTGCATATTAAAGTGATTGGGTATTGTTTGATTTGATAATTGCATTGTTTCTGATTATCAATTTGTTGAATTTGGTTTTCTGGGTTCGGTTTGGAGACGACACTGTGTGTTCAATCGATTCTTTCATAAAGTGGTTTTTACTGAAATTAATTAGTAGCAATCAGTTCTAATCGTGTAATCGATCGTTTTTGCAAAGTTTGGGAGTTTAATTTTATGTTTTGATCTGTTTCTGGGCTGATTATTTGAGTTTCTGGGTCGATACTGTGTCAAGAACACTCCGGTCGAACATATAGGTCTTTGTTTCTATCGGTCTAAGTCCACTTCCGGTCGAATACCTTTATCGGTCTATAGCATTCGACCGGGACACTCACTGTCCACTCCGGTCTTACCAACATCCGGTCTTACCAATATCCGGTCTTACCAAACATCCGGTCTTACCAATATCCGGTCTTACCAAACATCCGGTCTTACCAATATCCGGTCTTACCAAACATCCGGTCTTACCAATATCCGGTCTTACCAACCATCCGGTCTTACCATTCTATCGGTCAAATCACTCGACCGGACTTTACAAGTTCCCGGTCGAAGGCAATATCGGTCTTTGCACTTCCCCGATCGAACAAGTTCCCGGTCGAACTCTCGACCGGTCTTTACAAGTCTCCGGTCGAATCAATACCGGTCGAAGCACACCCCAATAGCGGGACCCCCGTGCTAAGTCTGCGAAGGGGGACAATGTTCTGTTCGTGATCAGTTTTTTTTTTTTCTGAATTTCTTTCTATGTTTTTCAGTATTGTGTGATTTTATCTTGACTTCTAACGATCTCATCCAGTTGATTGTTCAATATCAGATAAGTTTGATTTCTAATCATATAAGTAAAGATGTCTCGGGAAGCTCTTGCTATTGGAACAGATGTGAAGCCACCAGTACTCTTCAAGGGGGAGTACGAGCAATGGAAGGACAGATTTTTGGACTTCATTGATTGACATGATTTAGGAGATGAAATCAGAAAATCTCTGAAAGACGGGATCATGACACCTCCGACCAAGGTTCTCACTGTAGCTGGAGAAAATGGTCAAGAAGAAGAGACAGAGTACAAATTACCGATTGGTGAATATTCGGAAGATCAGCTGAAGAGACACAAGGGTGACAAGCTGGCAAGATCATTTATTCTCCAAGGCATACCGAATGAAATATATGTCAAGATTGATAGCTATAACGCTACCGGTAAGCAAATGTGGGATCAATTGGAGAAGATGATGATCGGATCTAAAGTCGGCAACCAGCTCAAAGTATCTACCTGCTTGAATAATTATGAAGAGTTCAAAGCCAAAGCTGGAGAGTCACTCGAAGACACGTATGACAGATTTGTCACATTGCTGAACGAGCTCAGCAAGAACAAGATCAGCAAATCTCATGTGGAGCTGAATGTGAAATTCCTCAGCAATCTTCAGCCTGAGTGGAAGAGGTTCACCCGTCAGATGAGGCAGTTGAAGGATCTGCATGACATTCCTCTTCATGAAGTCTATGAAATCCTCAGACAGAATGAGGAAGAAGTAGAAGAGATCAAGGCTGAGATGAAAAAGGCTGACAAAGCTGTTGCTGATCCAGTTGCTCTTGTGGTTAAGAAGTCAAAGAAGAAGAAGGTGATAGATTATGATTCGGAAGAAGCTGATTGTGAGGAAAAGTCTGAAACTGACGATTGTGAAAAACTGATGGAAACCATGCTCATGTTAACCAAGGCTTTTCAAAAGAAGTTCTATAAAAAGCCAAACTCCAATAGTCAGCGATACTCGTCTGGTCCGAACAACTACAAGCATAAAGAGAAAGTTGAAGACAGTAGATCAGAAGAAATGAAGAAGGATGGAGCTGAAGAGACCAAGAAAGAAGAACCGATTAAGTGCTACAACTGTGGTAGACTCGGTCATTTCGCCAAGGACTGCCGCAAATCAAAAGTCCGAAACTCAGACTATTACAAGAATAAAATGCTTCTAGCCAAGCAACAAGAGGCTGGAAAAGCATTAATGGCCGAGGATGAATACTGGCTCGACCACTCGGATGAAGAATCTGAAGAAGGAGAGAAGGATAAGACAGCACATCTGTGCTTGATGGGGAAGAACCAGTCAGAAGCTGAAGCTGATTCGGATGATGGAGATACTGATGAGGTATGTAACTTTACTGAATTTGATTTATTGAACCAAATGAATGCCATGATGTCTAAACTCCAAGAATTAGAGTCAAAACTGAAGCGTGAAAGAGGTGTCATAAATGAGAAAAATCAATCTATACATAAACTTAGTAATGATATTGCTGAGAAAAATGTATTAATTGAAACTTTGCACAAAAATATAGACACCAGCGCTAAAGAAAAGACTATAATTCATAAAGAGTTATCTGAAACTGATTCAAAGTTTAAAGAATGTGAGTTTAAATCTAGAGAGATTGCTAAAAGGTACTTTTCTACTTCAAAAGAGAATAAATCTTTAATAGAAAAGGTGAATGCTTTGGAAGAAAAATTACACTCTTTGGGTCAAACTGAACACACTATTCATTTGAACAAACCTAAAGAGAAACCTGATACTTGGGGACTTGGTTACAAGAACCCACATCATCTCAAAAAGGGTATATCTGAAGTGCCTGCACTTTATGACTTTGGGTTTATGTTGTTGGCTCCTCAACATCAACAACTCAAACCCTTTTGGACTAGTCTGTCGGAAAAAGATAAAGCCAAGGAATATGATAAAAGAAAGAACACAACTAAAGTTCAACTTCCATTTCGCTATGAGAAGTTGAATAACAGTTATCGTTCTAATAAATCAAAATTTCTTTCAAATGATTATTTTGAAAGTTATTCTGTTAAAGAGTTGGAGGCTAAACCCATTGAAGGTAAGCTTTACGTCCCTCCCCTAGTTTTGGAAAGTAAAATTTTTGAACTTGAGAATACTCTTACAGATGAAAGAATTTTGATGGACTTAGAACAATCTGTATTTTCAACAGTGTTCAAAAATTCTAATTTTCCTAAACTCTCCAAAGCTTTAAATTCGGATGACAGATTTGGTTCACTTGATAATGAGCTTAATTTCTTAAACTCTGAAGGTGTTTTAAATAAGTGTGTTTCTCAGTTTGATTATTCTTCTAAACTTCCTGATCATTCATCTTGTGTTGTTAATTCCTTTGGATTACCCAGTGTTTTTGACAAAGGTGAAACATCAACGAAAGTTGATAAATCAGTTTCTGTGAAATCAAAGATAGCAAAAGGTAAGAAACAAATATCTCATCTTTCACAGAAACCGATCCCCACTGGTAAGCCAAAGAAGAAGCATTCTCTTAATTCTCATCATTCTAACTCTAAAGTTTCACATGTTTCAGATTTGAGAAAGCAAAGGGTTGGAGTTAAGACTGCATGGATACCGAAACAGAAGATAGACGAGAAAGCTAAATCTAGTTCTAGTTTTATTTTGAATAAAAAGACTTCTAGTAAAGATGATTTGAGTGTGAATGTTGCTACTTTTAAAAATAATCTTGTTGATTCTCGCAAGAAATACTCTATAAAGCAATTATTTCAGTTAGCTCCATCTAGTACTAAAAAGTTTTTAAATTATGGTGAATGTGATTATGCTTCTCGTAGATATTCTGATGTTTGGTATGGTTCATATAATGTTTCATCTTATCATTATCATACGTCTTATCATGCTTCTGGTTTTCAAAGAAAAAGCGGACCCAAATTTAAATGGGTGCCAAAATCAAGTACTAACAGTGGAGGTCCCATTTTTAAATGGGTTCCTAAACCTCTTCTTTCTTGATTTATGTTGTGCAGACCCGTCATATGTGGTATTTAGATAGTGGGTGTTCCAAACATATGACCGGGCAGAAGAGTATGTTGTCTAATTATAAGGACAAATACTGTGGCACAGTTCGTTTTGGGAATGATCAGTTTTCACCTATTCTGGGATATGGTGATGTTGTACATGAAAATCTTACGATCAAGAAGGTGAGTTACGTTGAAGGCTTAGGGCACAACCTGTTCAGCATTGGCCAGTTCTGCGACAAAGATTTAGAGGTTAATTTCAAGGCCAAGACATGTTCAGTTCGCACTGAAGAAGGAAAAGAACTCCTGGTCGGATCTCGCAAGTCAAACCTCTACACCATCAATTTGTCAAAGGTCCAGGCTGACAATCAGGTCTGCCTACTATCGAAGGCCTCGATGCAACAAAGTTGGTTATGGCATCGACGTCTTTCTCACCTCAACTTTCGGTACATCAACAAGCTGGTCAGTGGCAAGCTAGTGAAAGGTCTTCCAGAACTGAAGTACGAAAGAGAACATCTATGTGCAGCGTGCGAAAAGGGAAAGATGAAGAGAGCCCCACACAAACCAAAGCCTGAACCGAGTACCAGCTCTCCATTAGAGTTGTTGCATATGGATCTATGCGGTCCTATGCGAACGCAAAGCTTAGGAGGAAAGAAGTATGTGCTAGTTATCGTGGATGACTATACGCGATACACTTGGGTTAAGTTTCTACGGTCTAAAGATGAGACTCCCGATGTTCTCATTACGTTTCTGAAGACGACCCAAGTCAATCTGCAAAAACAAGTCAAGATTCTAAGGACTGACAATGGCACAGAGTTCAAGAACAAGATAGTTGAAGAATATCTCGAGTCGGTCGGGATATCACATCAATACTCTGCCGCTCGCACGCCTCAACAGAACGGAGTCGCCGAAAGGCGAAATCGTACACTTGTCGAGGCCGCTCGGACAATGCTCAGCCAATCTGACTTACCTTTCTTTTTGTGGGCTGAAGCTGTATCGACTGCATGTCACACTCAGAATCGCTCCATGATACACCGCCGATTTCAGAAGACTCCGTATGCGTTGATCAACAACCGCACACCAACCATTAAATATTTTCATGTTTTTGGTTGTACGTGTTATGTTCTAAACGACCGAGAGAATCTGAACAAGTTCAGTGCTAAGGCGGATGAAGGCATCTTTGTTGGTTATTCATCTACATCGTCTGCATATCGTGTTTATTTGAAGAAGTTGAAGACTGTGATCGAGAGCGTTAATGTTACATTCGATGAGGAAATGGCTTCTGAGCACATCAGTTCAGAACCCGTCATTACCGGAGTATTAACTTCTGGACCTACCAGTCCAGGACCTGCACCTCAAGAGAAAAAATTAGATGGCACTTCGTCGTCTACTTCTAATTTATCTGATTTGGATTTATTATTTGAACTGTTCTATGATGAATTTCTTGGTTCTAAGTTGCCTAACTCAGTTGTGGTTGACAGGATAGAAGACTCGATGACTACTCATCCGACCACTTCCGATATCTCTACTGAATTTGGTTCCCCTATTCAGCAAGACGTTCCAGTTCAAAAGCCTACTCCGACAGTTGAAGTTGTGACCAACAATGCCGAGACAGAAGTAGCTGACTCCGTAGGATGTACTGTAAGGACTGATCAACAGATTGACCAAGCTGTACCTACTGTAACTTCTGCAACGATCACTTCCACTGAAGCCCCCATTAATTCTGAACCATCTGAAGGAGATACCAGTGGATTCCTAGATGCGGACAATGATCAACATGCATCTAATCCACTCCCTCATGAACATAAGTGGACCAAAGAGCACCCGGTACATCAAATAATTGGAGATCCTTCTGCACCGGTGCAAACTAGATCTGCAACATCAAATCTATGTATGTATGAATCCTTTCTGAGCAAGATCGAGCCTACACGCGTATCTGAGGCCCTTGCCGATTCAGATTGGGTAACTGCGATGCAAGATGAGCTGAATCAGTTTGAAGCACTGAAAGTCTGGAGACTCGTACCCAAACCGCAAGGTAAAACCATCATTGGTACGAAATGGGTGTTCAAAAACAAGAAAGATGAAGATGGCACCGTTATCCGAAACAAAGCACGACTTGTCGCCAAGGGATATAGGCAAGAGGAAGGGATAGACTACGATGAGACTTATGCTCCAGTGGCACGTATAGAGGCAATTCGGATGTTCTTAGCCTACGCAGCCCACAAGAACTTCACCGTCTATCAAATAGACGTGAAGACAGCTTTTCTGAATGGAGTACTCAAGGAAGAAGTCTACGTCTCACAGCCAGAAGGGTTTGTAAATGCAGATAAGCCGAACCACGTCTACATCTTGGATAAAGCTCTTTATGGACTGAAACAAGCTCCTCGCGCCTGGTATGATATTCTATCTCAATTCTTGGTTAAATCGGGTTTCACAAAAGGTACGGTTGATACCACTCTTTTTATTAAAAAGGATAAAGGAGATATCATTCTAATTCAAATATATGTGGATGATATTATTTTTGGTTCTACAAATCCTAAGTATTGTAGGAACTTTGCAAACCTCATGGTGTCTCGTTTTCAAATGAGCATGATGGGAGAGATGAATTTCTTTCTCGGATTGCAAGTCAAACAATTTTCAACGGGGATCTTTATCAATCAATCTAAATAAAATCTGGATATTCTTCGGAAGTTCGAAATGGAAGATTGTAAACCGATTGGTACCCCAATGGCACCTGGTACTAAGATTGGCACCGATCTTTCGGGAAAGGCTGTTGATGTTAGGACTTATAGAGGGATGATAGGTTCCTTAATGTATCTCACTTCAAGTAGGCCGGATATAATGTTTTCTACATGCTTATGTGCTAGATATCAGGCCAATCCTAAAGAATCCCATTTGTCTGCTGTAAAGCGGATTTTCAGGTATCTGAAGGGGACTGCAGATCTTGGTCTGTGGTATCCTAAGGATACAAGCTTTGAACTAACAACTTATTCAGACGCAGATCATGCTGGTTGCATGTTAGACAGGAAAAGCACCTCGGGTCATATACAATTCCTCGGAGATAAACTCGTCAGTTGGGCTTCGAAGAAGCAATTATGTGTCTCCACATCAACGGCCGAAGCGGAATATGTAGCTGCTGCTAGCTGCTGTTCTCAGGTCTTGTGGATGAGAACACAACTGCGAGACTATGGATTTCATTTCAATAGAATCCTGATCTATTGTGATTCGAAAAGCGCTATTGTGATTTCCGCTAACCCTGTTCAGCATACTAAGACCAAACACATAGATGTGAGGTATCATTTTATAAAAGATAATGTAGAAAAGGGAACAATTGAACTTTACTTTGTAAAAACCGATTATCAGCTTGCAGATTTGTTTACCAAACCTTTAGACGAAAAGAGATTTAATTTTCTTGTCTCAAGACTTGGTATGCTAAATCTTAAGACCTAATCGGTGGTTACCTATTAAAGTTTCTTAGTGTATTTTTTTATCATTTCTTTATTATTATTTCCGCATGATACCTGCTCTTTAATAGTTTGTTCATGATCTCAGGGGTAGTGTGAAAAGTATCTTATAGATGATCAATGTTAGTTTGAGGGGGAGCAATTATGAATGCATTGTACTTTTTGATCAATGTGTTAGTAGTGCATAAATTTAGGGGGAGCGATCAAGTCAAAGGAGTATGGCGATGACTTCTGATTATTTCTGATCAGAACTCGTACATCAATTGTTTTACTGCTTTATGTCATTTCAATTTCAGTGAATAAAGTTACTTTGACTAGACTTTTAGACTTTTGTAGGTTGAGAGATGCTTCAAAGATCATATCTATATGACTTTAAGCTTGACTTCGTGAGATGTAAGACTGTACTCAAAAGGTATAATTCTTAATCTTCATCTCCTCCATGGTTGAAAGAAGGACAACTTTCAATCAGAAGAAAACATGTTCTTAATTGTTCAAACCACTTCCCAATTCTCAAAAAGATTTCTTGATTTGGAAGTGTGATTTTAAATGTTTTCTGCTTCATCATTGAGCCTTAACTGATAAAGTTAAATCACCTGAGCATCTTATGCTTCATAGGAAAACATGGGATCAGTGTGCTAGGACTTAAGTGAACTTCTATGGATTCACGTTAACCAGTGTTTCCTACCCAAGAAGTTAATCCTGTAGTGAAATGTGAGGAGTCCAACAAGAAATGAGTGTGGGATGTGTGATGAGGGACAATATTAAAAGTGAGTTCGGTTAGCTGTGAGCTAAAAGATTAAAAGAAATAGGGTGAGAGATCAGAGTAAAAGAATATCAAACTCTGCACCAACTACTTTCTGAGCCGGGCTGCCACATTTCTAATGTTTCACATTTCTTTGGTGAACATTATTGAAACAGGCAACTAGCCCATGCCAACTCTTGACATTACCCCACCAGTCACTCATTTTCTTCTCAACAAGAAAATGTTTCATTTTTCAAAGGGGACGCAGCACATATGCTATCTGATTTTCATTTGGAAAATCTGGATATTGAACAGAAGGAAGTCTGCCCCACCTTCACACTTCATTCATGCACATTGCGTCTGTGTCTCAGTGGTTTACACTTTTTGAACCTTATAAGCAAACATCATATGCTTTATTTTATTCTATCACTTGCACGAACACACAAAGAATTTGTTTCTTTGTCATAACGTTCATAGAAATTACCTTTGTGGTTTTTCGATGATTGAATGAAAGCCCTGGGGGAGTGAACATCATAAAAGCTCCTTTATATTGTGTATTCGTTACACACAGTGACTTTGTGTTACTGACAGGAAATTTTAACTGATTCATTTGTTGATTCAGGTGTTACACTTCATTTTCTAAATTGTCTAGATTTGCAAAGATCTGGATGAACATCTTAATGAATTGACGGATAATCAGTGGTTCTGTTTGCAAGATCGGTGGTGGAAGAAATTTCTTGAAGACACGTTTTGATGAACTCTTTGCTCTTTTCATCAAAAAGGGGGAGAATCGTCAATCAAGAAATGCGGAGATCAAAAGTTTTTGAAAGAATTTCTGAAGATATTATGAAGTTTTGCTGCTTTGAAGAAATTTGAAGATGATTTGCTGAAGTATTCTGAGCTGAAACTGGAGATAATTTCTTTCCAAAAGATAGTCTCATCGATTGGGGAGATTGCTACATTCTGAAGACAAAAAGGAAGATTACATTTTCTGAGCTTAAAGAATGATCTTGATCCAAAGGGGGAGATTGTTAAAGCACATATTTATTGGATTCAAGATCTTAATTATCTGAAGATGGAAATCTGAAGTTAAAGCTAATAAAGTCGTCTCAACAAATAGTCTAGGGTCCTTTTGTAATAATTAGTCAAAAGTATTTTTACGTATTTTATTTATTAGTCTTTTATTTAGTTAAATAAGTTTAGTTTGAAGTTGGGCCCAAGCCTTGCAAGCCCATTAGGCTATATGGCCTAATTATAAATTGTTTTTGTTTAGTGGTAATTAGGGTTAGAAAAACTTAATTGTAAATTAATTATTGAGAAAGGGTGTTGGGTGGTGGTGAGGCGCCGTGAAGATCAAGAAGAAAGAAAGAGAGAATTTCAATTCCAAGCTTGTAATCCTGTTGAATCCATTGAATATCAATATCAGGTTTGATTTATTATATTGTTTATGTGATTGCTTGTTTGAATGATTGCGTTTTGGGACACACATCTATGTTGAACAACCCCCAAGGTTTTCTGACCCTAAGCATCCAGGTTATGTATATTAATTGGATGAGGCTCTCTATGGGTTAAAACAAGTCCCTCGTGCTTGGTATAACTATGACACCCTATCTTCTTTTCTAATCTATGAAAAATTTGAACATGGAAAGATTGATAATACTCTATTTTCAGAAAGATTGATAATACTCTATTTTTCAGAAAGATTAAAGGTCAAATTATTCTTGTTCAAATATATGTTGATGACATTATATTTGGTTCTACTAACCCATCATTGTGTACTCGATTTGCTGAAAGAATGAAGAAAAAATATAAAATGGGTATGATGTGTGAGCTAACTTATTTCCTTGGACTTCAGATCAACCAATCTGATAAAGGCACTTTTATTCATCAAGGTAAGTATGTTAAAGACATGCTGAAAAATTTTGATCTAACTCAAACATCAGCGATGAAAACTCTTATGGCACCACCGCTGAAATTAAACAAGGATCCCGCTAGAAAACCTATTAATGTCACTGCCTATAAAAGAATGATCGACTCCCATCTGTATCTTACAGCGAATCGACCCGATATCATGTATTTTACCTGTGTTTGTGCACAATATCAATCAGAACCCAAGGAATCCCATCGGATCGTTGTTAAGCAAATTTTCAGATACCTGAAGGGAACTCCTAACCTACGTCTTAGGGTTCGATCTAGTTGCCTATTCAGATAGTGATTTTGCAGGAACTGGATAGAAAAAAGCACCACAGGAGGCTGTCAGCTCCTAGGTGGAAAGCTGGTAAGCTAGACAAGTAAGAAGTAAAACTCAGTGTCCACCTCCACAGCTGAAGCTGAGTACGTAGCTGCTGGTAATTGTTGTGCTCAGGTCTTATGGATGAGAAATCAACTATTAGACTATGACCTTCAACTATCAAAGACCCCTATCAGATATCAATTTATCATAGATCATGTGATGAAAGGAGATATATACTTCATTTTATTCCAACTGATTATTAGCTAGCTGGTCTTTTTACCAAAACTCTTGATGAGACAAGATTCAACTTTCTTGTCAGCGAGCTTGGAATGCTGAACCTTAAAGAATAATTCTTCAATGGTCATGCATTATGTCAGAATTAAAATTCTATCTATGATATTCATCCCCTAATCTCTGAGTAAATTTTCTCTGATGTTCAGGTATTTCTTCAAACCTTCCTCACTAAAACTTTATTCATCGAGACGTTTTCAAATCCTCAAAACTTAAGCACTGACTTTCTTCATGTGATTAAAAGCTTTTTGAAAATAAACTCATCACTGATATTTTTTCATCAGTGATTCTTCTAAAATAAATTTCATCACTGATTTTCTATCAGAGATGTCTTTAAAAAACGAAAATACACTTTTCGTGATGACAACCAAGACGATAACCCATGGCACGTATTTTTTGTCTGACACGTTCGTCCATTGCACTTCTTGACCAATCATCTTCGTGGGACGTATCCGTATCATGATGAGTAACTTTTTCCAGCTCATCATTCTTTCTCTTTCCTCACTCTCACCTATATAAACAATCCTTTGTTCATATTTTTCTTTTTTACGCGCACAAACTCTCTCAAGACAAGAACATTCAAGGCAAATCAAAGTTTTCTAAGGAATTTAAGAATTAATCCAAAAACTCAATTATTATTCTTCTATAATCTACATAAAACACCTTTTTATTTTAAAATCTTTGTTTATTAGATCAAATACTTGTTTTCTTCTAAAAATCATCTTTCTCATGATTTTTCATTTCAAAAACCCTCAAAGGTTTTTAAGGTTTAAAAACTGTTTTTTAAACTTTCCTTCTTTATCTTACATGTTTTTCAATTTCCATCTCAAAAAGGAAACTGGTAAACCAACTGTTTTTGCTGCTTCTATTCTATGAGACTGGAAATCTTGTTTTGCAAGTTTCTTTCCCTAAAAGGAAACTGGTAATATTTTTTTTTATTCTAAAGATCCTTGTATCCTCTTCTATTTTTTTATTCTTTTCAGAAATGGCAACTCAGGCTACTCTAGTCAAGTCCAAGAACGTCAAGTTCGATCTCAGTGTTGTTCAATTAACTGGGAACAACTAGTTGAATCTCCTTTTTTTTCCTAGAAAGAAACCCTACTTGCACCTTGCTGAAGCGGCTGTGGCACTAAAGGCCTCTCCTATTGTCTATGCCCTGACCGTTTCACCACCTGCTCATAAGCATTTACTCTAGTAGTTCTGGTACACTGTTGAGAAAACTGAGAAGACACTGAAGTCTGGGAACAAACTGACTATGATATCCTTCCCGACTTAGTACGGGGAATCAAGTATCACTCCAAATGGAATCCGTCAGACCCTGCGCCTTCCTGCTAAGCCCTTCGATGCACTACCTACTGATGAAGAGTTGATCTCCTTTCTAGACCTCATGGAGTATGAATGGGAGATGAAGCCAAGGTCCAAAGCCTTGGACAGGATGTTGACCAAAATCCTCAAGGCTAAAATCCCTTTAGAGATGAACTATATCTTCTCCCACATCATTCAGTGCATGAGTGGGAAGACGGTCTCCCTGGGTCAAGCCAACCAAGATCAACTTCAGATGGGGTATAGTACCATTGTTAGGCGAAACATTGACTTTGCAGCGATGATCTATGAAGATCTGATGGCCAAGGTTGAGAATCCTGAGATGGAAGTCAAGGTTCCCTACGTCAGGTTCATCTTTGCACTTCTTCAGCACTTCCTCCATGATCTCTACCCGACCGAGGGTGATTATCAACTCCCTAGACTAGGAGTTCACATCCTTGACGTCGAGCGAGTTGATAACGAGGTAAGTCTCCTAGAACTCCAATGCCGCCTCTCCTCCATTTCTTCTTCTTCAGCAGTGATGCCTTCGGGAAAACCCTCCGAGGCTACCCAAGCTGCTACTACCCCGTCCAAGCGGAAACAATCTACATCCCCTCCTAGAAAATCTAGAAAGTCTAAGAGAGTTAAGGAGCTAGCCACTCAAAAACAACAACCACAACCTACATCAGGAACTGTCTCTCTACAGACCTCCCTGGATGCCTTCGTTGGACGCTCCTCCATATCTGCCGCCAACACCGCCTCATTGCCTCCGAGTACTGATTCTACACTGGTGGATATCCAATCACTCTCAGTGCCTCTAAGCATTGTTGAGGTATCTTAGGGCAACACCAAAGCCCCATCTGCAATATTCTCAACCATTGTCTCTCCTTCACCTTCCTTGGTCTTTCCAAACACTTCAGCGAATCTCCTCGCTGACACGTTCGGCTCACAACTGCAGGATCTCATGCCCAGTAATATAAGACTTGATGGTCTACCTCTCAGAGCTCCTCATAATATACCAGTTTCCCAGTCTCCTCTCAAGCAAGACATGGAATTTTACGGGGGACATAGTCATTTTGACTTATTCTCCGTACCATCAGGTACTCCCCATTCCTCATACACTTCTTCCCTCATAATAAAAAAGACTGAGCATTTCACTACTCAACATTCTTATTTTCTTGTAGGTGCTACTTTGGCCACACTCAACGCCTCTCTCAAAGAGGTCAGCGACAGAGTGGACTCTCTCTCCACCACTCTCGACAATAACACCAACGCCGTGAACACTGTCGGCGAGTCACTAAAGGAGCTGTCTACTTCTCTCTCCTCCAAACTGATAATTCTCAGCTATCAACACTTGCAGAGGAGGTATCCAAGCTAAAAGATGATGTGGCCCAGAATACCTCAGTATTGTAAAACCTCAACGGCCACGTCAGCTCACTCAACAGTTTTGTCAACCACCTCAGTTCGAAAGCTAATACTACTAATCAGCTATTAGCTGATGTACTGGCCATCCTGAAGGCACCAGTTCCTACTCCTCCACCCTCATTCACTACCGCTGATCGTGACTCACTACAATTTGCTGCGGACATTGTGTTTGAATCAACGAAGGTCATACCTAGCCTTGAAGCCAGGTTGAAAAAGCTGGAAGATGAGACTTCTTTATCGTCAGCTGCTGCTGCTGACCTCCCTCCCCCTGATGATAATGATGACAAAGAGGGGGAGAAGGCTGATGAGGAGGAGAATAAAGACCTCCCTCTATTTGAGGGGCAGGATGTAAATAAAATTTCCGAAGCCCTCCTTCCTCTTCAAATATGCTCAATGATGAAGAAGAAGAGGAAGACGAGGAAGAAGTTGATGAAAAGCTGGAGCTTGATGATCAGCAAGACTCCAAGGGCGCTGATGATGATGATGATGACGATGAAGATAATGAATCATACCTATATTTCACACCAAATCCCATCAGGGTTCCTCAACTCAAGGGAGTTGTAATAAAACAGGGGTGAGATCTGAGAAGACTCTAAAGCAAACCTCCTAGGGCAAGCAGAAAGGTATAGTTGCCTCTCGAAACCTAAAGATAATCTCTACATCTGAGGGGGAGCAACCTTCTTAGGTATGCCTATCCTTAATTCCATATTCCTCTACCTTATCTCACCCAAAACCCCTTCTCCATTTATAACCTTTATCTCTCTCCTACCAAAATTAACTTTCCTTTCTTTTTCACTCAGCCAGTTCTCTCCCCTGCTCGAGAGACCAGTTGATAAAGTAATCCCAGCAACCTCTGCTGAAGACCTGCAAATAATCCAGTCTCTGTTTTAGATACTGAAGAACAAGAAAAAGAAGAAGAATCGATGAATCACCCAAACTGACCCCCACGACTCATCCAAAGGTCTGAGGATGAACTACAAAAGCGATCAACAATGATTCAATAGTTGGAAAGCCACCGTCTAAGAATCCCTCCTCATCAAAGCACTGAAGATCTAGACTTCTTGACTCCGGAAGAACATGAAGAATCCATCAGGGCTAAGAAATTACTTGTTGCATGCTAAAAGGACGCCAAACTTGCCCTTAAGGGATCGCACAACTTAGTCTCTGACAAGAAGCTGAAGAATAATCCTATCAGAGTACAAGAAGCTCTACTAAAAGAAATTAGCTTATGAGCAAAACAGTTCAGAACCCGTTATTACAGGAGTATTAGCTTCTGGACATATCAGTCCATAACCTGGTTCTAATGTTTCTAATTCTGATAAAGCTTCTACGTCTACTTCACATTTAACAAAATTAGATTTACTATTTGAACATTTCTATGATGAGTTTCTAGGTAATAAATTGACTAAACCTGTCGTGATTGACAGTTCTGAAGAGTCAAGTGACAATCATCCAATCACATCAGATGTATCAACTGAATCAGTTCCCCTGATTCAGACAGAAACTCCAGTTCAAATAACTACTCAATCAGTTGATGTTTCACAAGATTTTGCACGAACAGAAGTTGTACATTCAGTTGGGTGTACGACATTGCTGATTGAACAAACAACAAGTGTCTCACCAACTGAAACTTATGCACCTATTACTTCAACTGGAGACCAACAAGAAGCTGATGGATACTTAGATGATCAACATGGTCAGTCTATCTATAATCCACTCCCTCTCATAAACAAGTGGACCAAAGAGCATCCGGTACATCAAATTATCGGAGATCCTTCGAAACCGGTGCAAATTAGGTCTACTACAACAAACTAGTGCATATACGATTCCTTCTTGAGCAAGATAGAGCCTACTCGCATATCAGAAGCTCTTGAAGATCCAGATTGGATTGTATCCATGTAAGAAGAACTCAACCAGTTCGAGGCACTGAAAGTTTGGAGACTCGTACCACGCCCAAAAGTAAAGACAATAATTGGTACTAAATAGGTGTTTAAAAACAAGAAAGATGAAGACGATATCATAATTCGCAATAAATCTTGACTTGTAGCCAAAGGATATCGGCAAGAGGAAGGCATAGATTATGATGAAACATATGCACCAGTTTCACGCATTGAAGCAATCAGAATGTTTCTCGCCTATGTTGCACACAAGAACTTCACAATCTATCCGATGGATGTGAAAACAACCTTGCTGGACGACATTCTAAAAGAAGAAGTATACGTTACACAACCAAAAGGGTTCGTCGACGCTGAAAAGCTAAATCATATGTATATTCTTGAC
Source organism: Arctium minus (assembly GCA_954870635.1). NCBI lineage: Eukaryota > Viridiplantae > Streptophyta > Magnoliopsida > Asterales > Asteraceae > Arctium > Arctium minus. The sequence goes on along the minus strand of OX941080.1, from coordinate 110,240,426 downwards.
ATGGCCCTTTATGGATTAAAACAAGCCCCTCGAGCCTGTTATGAAGTACTTTCAAAGTTCTTAGTCAAGTCAGGCTTCTCAAAAGGTAAAATCGATACTACTCTTTTCATCAAGAAAGAAAAAGGCGATATCATTCTCATACAGATTTATGTTGATGACATAATTTTTGGTTCGACTAACTCTAAGTATTGTAAGAATTTTTCTGCCTTAATGATGTCACGTTTTCAAATGAGTATGATAGGAGAGATGAATTTATTTCTCGGATTACTAGTTCCGAAATTTTCAATGGGGATTTTTATTAATCAAGCAAAGTATATTTCCGATATTTTAAAGAAATTCAAAATGGAAAACTGTACTCCTATTGCTACCCCGATGACACCTAGAACTAAGATTGGAGCTGATCTAAATGGAAAAGTTGTTGATCTTAGAACCTATAGAGGTATGATTGGTTCATTGATGTACTTGATGGCCAGTCATCCTGATATTATGTTCTCGATATGTCTATGTGCGAGATATCAGGCCAACCCCAAAGAGTCACATCTTTCACCTGTCAAGCGTATTTTTAGATATCTGAAGGGCACCGTAGATCTTGGTTTGTGGTATCCTAAAGATACAAGATTCGAACTTATGGAATATTCAGATGCAGATCATGCAGGTTGAATGTTAGACATGAAGAGTACTTTGGGACATATACAATTATAGGGAGATAAGCTCATGAGTTGGGCTTCAAAGAAACAGTTGTGCGTATCTAATTCAACAGCCGAAGTAGAATATGTAGTTGTCGCTAGCTGTTATTATCAGGTGCTTTGGATGCGAACGCAACTCCGAGATTATGGCTTCCATTAGAAAAAAAAATCCCAATTAACTGCGATTCCAAGAGTGCTATTGCTATTTCTGTAAACCCTATCCAACATACGAAAACGAAGCACATTGACGTGTGATATAACTTTATCAAGGATAATGTCGAAAAAGGTACGATTGAACTTTACTTTGTAATCACGGATTATCAGTTTGTTGATTTATTCACTAAGCCTTTGGACGAAAAGAGATTTAATTTTCTCGTTTCGAAATTAGGCATGCTGAATCTTAAAACTTAATCCGTCTTTACCTCATACAGTTTGATTTTTAATTTTTCTTCATGTCTTCATTTTTAATCTAAATGATATCTGCATTGAAGGTTTGCTCATGATTTCAGGGGGAGTGAGTTACAAGATTAGATGATCAAATTTCGAGGGGGAGTTAGAGAAATTTTCTGTGATTTGTACTGACAAATTTTTCATGTTGCATATTTTTAGGGGGAGTAAGAGTAAGAATAATGACTTCTGATTAATTCAGATCAGAACTCATTCTTCGAAGTTTTATTTTCATTGTTTACTTTCAATTAGCTTTTGATTAAATTTTTTATTTTGAATAAGACTTTGTTACTTTGACGACTTTTTGACTTCCTGCAGAATTTGAGGGGGAGCTTACAAGATTTATATCGATCTTGACTTTGAGACGACTTTGTGAGATCTAAGTTGTGTGTAAGGATATTTCTAACCTTAATCTCATTGTTTGAAAGATGGACGACTTTCAGACATGAAAACATATTTTCTTAAACATTCAAACCACTTCTCGATTCTCAAAACGACTTTATGAATTTAGAAGTGTGATTTTAAATGTTTTCATTCTATGAGCTTTCATGATTAACTACCCATGTGTTTCCAAAGATTAATACTTGTGTGTTATCTTTTCCATATACTGTCAAGTATTCACACACACGCACCGGTTTAGTATTTCTTGTTGATATTTGTTATTACCATGTCTCAAAATGAAACATTTTTTCGATGGTAATACACCCCATTTGAAATTCAATGTTGTTAAGCGTAACATTCATTTACAACATAAACAATTATTTCATGAATGTCTATATTTGTGCATATAGACAAATTCCAATTCTTTCATGACCTAAGCTTTAATTGATTATCATTCATATTTGAACTTTCGATACATTGTCAGATTCTCAAACAAGTCTCTTGTATTTATTTCATTCATTCAATATACTTGTTCTGAGAATTCTTGAAAGTTCAAAATGCTCAAATTTTCATGATAATTTTGTTGAGCATACATTTATCTGACATTGTAATTCATATTTCTGAGATTTAAATGTTTAAGTTAAATTGTTGAACATTATTCCTTTAGGACAAATTTTCATGGGATCAGTGTGAGAACTTAAAAAGAACTTCTATAGATTCACGATAACCAGTGTTTCCTACCCAAGAAGTTATCCTGAGTGATCGAGAGGCGAGGGGTCAACATCAAAGAGTGGGGGAGGAAGTTCATCCGGTTGAACAACCTCATTGTACTGAGCGGAAAATGGAAAAGAGAGTTTAGGTAGATATGAGCTAAATGATAAAAAGAAAGAGGGTGTGAGAATAGAGTTAAAAGAATATTAGAACTCTGCACCAACTACTTTCTAAGCCGGGAAGCCACATTACTGTTGTTTCACGATTCTTTGGTGAATTTCATTGAAACAGGCACTAGCCCATGCCAACTCTTGAATTAAACCCCACCAACTACTCATATTTTTCTCAACAAAAAGATGTTTCAATTTTTAATGGGGACGCAACATATAATCTATCTGATCTTCACTAGGAAGATTTGTATATTTAAAAAGAAGGAAAGTTGCCCCACCTTCAATCTTCGATTTTGCACATTGAGTCTGTGGAATATTGTTCTTGTATCAACATTTTACACACTTTGAGCCTAAATAGCTTAAGTAGCTTCAATGATTCTACACTTGCATGTACACACAAGGAATACGTTTTCTTGTCATAACGTTCATAGAAAATTCCTTTGTGGTTTTTCGATGATTGAATGGAATCCATGGGGGAGTGAACATCAAAAAGCTCTTTTCCAAAGTACATTCGTTGTACTAAGTGGCTCTATGCTACTTACAGACATTTTAACTGATTCATTTGTTGATTCAGGGTTACACTCAATTCTGAATTTGAAAAGATTTGGAATCATTATGAATTGACGTATGGTTCAGATATTCAGTGAGAAAAGATCAAATGAGGATATTGGTCATTATTGAAAGATGTCATTTCTTGAAAAGTTTTGATGATGTTCATGCTCACATTCATCAAAAAGGGGGAGACAGTACCAAGAAATGAGAGTTTGTGAAGATTCAGTTTCAGGTTTGTGGGGAGAAAATCAAGAATGAAAAAGTAGTTTTGAAGAAAGATCAAGAAAGTAAATGGGAGATGATAGTGAGAAATTATATATGGGAGAATATATAGAAAGATAAAGCAGTCTCAAAGGAAGAAAGACAAGTCAGAATATGCCGAGTCAGATTTCTGAAAGATCATTGAAGATTTCAGAAATTTTCTTTGAAGATTGTTTGAAAAAGCAAAGAGAGCTAAATCTAAAGACAATTTATTTTCTGAAGACATTGTCAGTTAAAAAATGGGGAGATTGTTTTCTGAAGATTGAAAGAGGTTATCATAAACCCTGAGGAGATTGTTAAAATTCGATTTCAGTTCAAAAGAAAAATCTTCTCTGAAAGGGGAGATTGTATTTCTATTGAAGATGATCTGAAAGAAAAATATTGTTACAGAATTTGGGGGAGATTGTTTGACAAAGCTGAAAAAGAGGAGATTGCAATAAAGAGGAAGATTGTTCGTTGTTGCTGAAATCTATTTGATGAAAGATCTCTACAGGCTTATAAAAAGGGGGAGATGAAATGCTTATTGTTGTAAAGATGATCTTGAATCCAAAGGTGGAGATTGTTAGTGCATATTTGTTGTCTTCAAGATCATAAGTCAAAGCTTTCAAAGCAAAAGTCAAAGTCAAGATTAAAGAGGAAATTCAAAGTCAAGTAAAGTCAATTAGTCTAGTTAGTTATGTTTTGTCTTTGTAAACCTTGTAGGTATAAATAGTTTTTGTTCTCTTGTAATCTAGTAGTTAGAAGAAGTGCTTTCATAGAGAATACGTATATAGTAAGAGAAATATTGTAATAGAGAGAGATTGTAATTCATTCATTGAGATCAATACATATGGATTATTGGATTGCATCTTGATTTTTCATTTTGATATCATGCATCAATTTGGGTCACACAGAGGAGGAGGTACAAAAAGCAAAAAAGGTCAGAGTTGAGCCATCTCAAATATCAACCGTAACAATAACAGGGAAGAGCAAGAAAGGATCAGTGACAGTTACTATAGAGGTATTAAGGATAGATGGCATACTGAAGATAATGTATCTGTCAAAGTTGGAAAACTTTGGTTTCTACTAGTGGATAGAGTTCAGAGAAGCGTTGCAGAAATCTAAATCCAAGTACAAAAGGCCACGTTGATTCCCTGGTAAATCTTCTAATCGACGGACTCTCTACAAATATTGACATTCCTGCTCCACTACCATGAAATCCAAGGCCAGCTAGACAAAAGAAATATGCATATACTTCTGACAACGAAGTTGTTCTCTGAAATGAAACTTCAATCAAATTCTCCAGAGATGCATTCGTTGGACCACCACCTGACCTTTTAGCTCTAGACTTATCACTGCCCTGGAGGATATTTTGTACCTGGGCAGGTGATCAGTAATCCCTATGGCTTGATCTTCCATGACGATGGCGAATTCATCATATTGCAACGAGTCTCAGTGATTCCTCTCTGCCTCTCTACCCTCTTGCTCATCTGAAAGATCTTCTATATTACTGGTGCAATAATTCAACATCAGGGACTCTCATCAAATCTCTTATTCGAAAGGAGGCAGCCATTAGAAGACAAAGAGAAGAAGAGATATCTGATCACATGATTGCTGAAGAAGAATTCGGAGTTAAGGTAGAACCAACCTAGCTGATAAATTATCTTTTCTTTTTGTAATCTATTAGTTATATACTTGTAGTACTAGTATAGTTTTCACTTGTACTTATAAATTTTCATATTTCCTATGTAACCTTTTTATGAATCAATGAAAATTTTTAGTGAAGTACTTTACTCCATCGGTACTAGAAAAGATCACTCAAAATAGTAATTGGGACATGTATATTACGAGTCCTTTTTATCCTTTTGTTTTGAACCTAAGCAATTCTCTCATGTTCCTTTGTCATCATCAAATAGGGGGAGATTGTTGATCCAAACTCCGTCGGTGATTTGATGATGACCCTTAGAATTTCTTAGTGAAAATTACATTTAACATATGTATATATTAGTGTTTCACCATCAACGATTATATATACTGAGTCTGTTCAGTATCGCTGATGATTTTTTATGTAATTGTTGAATGTAATCCCTGAAGACAAGTTTCGTGACAAAAACGTTCATCGCAGACATCAAAGACAAAGTTGATGAACAAATGACAAGTATACTAATGATCTGATGCGGATACCAGTGAAACCAAGACAATTCCACACATATGACAAACCAAGAAGGAAAGCTTCAGCGATAGCTCACTTTTATTAGAAATCTATGATAAAGGACTTCATCAGCGATCACCGATCATGAAGCTTACACTCCAAGGTTCGTTTGTCTTATCCTTTGCACAAATAGTACGAACTATTAGAAGATACATGTTTTTGTCCTTGATCGTACAACAACTCTGAAGACTACACTGTTCACCATACGACCTGGGGTATGTCGCTAAAATTCAGATGCATGTACCCAACCAAATGATGCCACGTGTAAAGTACCTCTGCCATGCATTAAATGCATAGGGTATTAATAGGGAGTTTATCCTTCATTTTTTAAGGGTTACTTACTATCTCTTATTTCTTATAATACCTTATAGAAACCCTTGTTTTCTATAATCCTCTTAACCTCCCTTTGTCCTTGTTCTTATGCAACCTTCCTTAGTGATTCTCAAGGTTTAGATTAGGTTTTACTTACCTTATCTTATTCCGCAACAAACTGTAAATTGTAATTTGATTTATCAATAAACAATCTGTTAAACTTAAAATGTGTGTTTGTATTCAACCCCCTCCCTCTTCTACAAACTTGTATAACACCTTCGGGACCAACAGAACTTATCTCAACTAATTTAAAAGTTGACTTCTATGCCTATGGATCCATTTTCATTATAGTCTAAAATATATCGTTGCTCTAAATGGTCAACTATGATTACACACATGGTTCTCATTACCAAATTTCGTCATTAAGTCCGTAAATACCAGATTCCACCAAGAATGGTTTAAAGCTTCAGAATCTCTAATATAGCATTTAAAATGGTATTCATTTTGACAAATAAAGGTAAAAACCCCAAATCTCCAAAATACACAAAGTTAGCTCAATTCACAAATACATAAAACACGTCAAAGGGGATATTTTAGGAGACTAAATATAGTATTTTGACATGTATAATAGTTTAGAAAAGCTCATTATGAACTCACCAAGGCTAGGTTGATGAAAACCTAGAAATCTACCAAGATGGGTGAAGTGGATGAAATCTTGAAGTCTTGAATCTCTAGACCTGGAAACTCTTGATTTAATGCTCATCAATGCACCTGATTTTCGACCCTAGAGCTTCAACAATCGACTTAAATGTTGAGAGGGATAAATGAGGGGTTGAAAGATATTTCACTATATTTTTGTTTCTTTGAAAAACTACTTTTTTATATTTTATTTTATTTACTGAGGATTTGTTTATATTTTTCAAAATCCACAATCATATTTTTCGAAGTAGGGGAATAAGATATATATACATATCTTTATTTTTATCGACTAATACTATGAGGTCTTGAAGTCAATAGTCAGATAAATATGTTGTGAGACATGTCGTTTGAGTTTTAAATAATATAATACAAAACTATTACCAATATTATTGCATAAAGTCATAACAACAAACGATTAAGAATATATGCAAGTTAACCACTTATGAAAATACATTCGTTTTTCACATTGTATTTCATTTCATTAACTGTTAACAGAGAAATTACGTTTCATTTGAACTCGGTTCAATATTCCAACAAAAAATTTATCCTCCCGTGCAATGCACGGGTCCAACACTAGTATATAATTAATGTTGAAATCTTAAATAAAAAGAACACTACAAAACGAAGATGCTTCACCGACATATTTTTCCGAAGGATCGACCATCATCGACGGATTTTTCTGTCTGTGATTGTAAATCAGCCGCTAATCATATCAGCGGCCAAACTTTATCCAGCAATGAGATTGAATAGTAATCCACATAGCAGGTGATGGCTTTTTCCGGCAGATTACCGACGGGTTTTTTCGTCGGTAAATCCTGTTTATTGAAATTGAGTATAATTTCTTTTAAAAATTTAAACTTTTGGTTTTCGTAGCACCCCATATTTTATAAAAGCATTTTATACACAAAAATATATTTAAGTATATCGTGCGGTGGATAGTGTTCAAAGAATATGTTGAAAATAAATAAATCATTCTTTTTTATTTAGATTTCAAAAATCCGAACCCCATTTGCGACACGGTTCATTTTATTCCTTCAAAAGTTTTTTTAAAGTAATAATGTGATCTCACGTGGCAAGCATGATAAATGAATGCAAACCAATAGTTTACATATGTCAATAATTAATCAAATATACTAGTGTGTGAGGATGACAATAGTCTCTCTAACGTAAGAAGTTTCATCATGTCCCTAAAAGGTCATTGGTTAAGTGGTATCTCAATTTTTTTGGAAATATACAGTTTTTATATATGGCAATTCACACACACCCTTCATTTTAGGTGACGTTTGAACCATTGAACTTCTAGGAGATTGGGCTCTACTGATAACCCGGACACCATTAGGCTAATGACCCTTTGGTAGTACCCAGCCTCCTAAAAGGTCAAGGGCTTAAACCTCACTAAAGATAATGGTGTACCTAAGTATTTATTATATGCGAATATTATATACTTCAAAAAGAAGTTCATAACTTCATATTTAGTAGGGTTTAAATATAATTTTGTCATTCAATCATACTCGAGTTTGGTTGGATTTTGTTTCCACCGAAGCTTGAGCAAGATTTGAAGCCCAAATAGAATTCATAGCTTGAAAAATGTTTTTTTTTTGGAAGGGATAGCTTGAAAAATGTTCATAGAGTAAACATATATATGTCGTAGCCCATACAGGATTCATGGCACAAATAAATGCTTGATTTGAATAGGGATCCTAAATATTGCAGGGTTCACAACTTGCATTCATAACTCTGCAGATTAGAGAAGCTTGTAGGTCAAACAAATATCATAGTTTAAATAAAGCCCTGACTCGTATAAACAATTCTAGCTTGAATAGGAGCCTAAATCCAAAACATGTCATACCGGACAAATAGGTCTGAAGCATGAACAAGTAACCTAAGTCAAACAAAGGGTCGAGCTCAAACTACTTACAAGTTCGAACATGATATTTCCCTCATAGAAGACCCCTAAATGGTTTAAGATTGATGCATTTCCATACATGTCTAGGGCACAATAGAAGTAAAAAAGAAAAATGAAAAATAAGCATTAATTCCCTATTATATAGCCTGAAACACAGTGGCACATAGGAAAGTATAGTACAGGTGATTTTTTTCCGTTTGAATGTGAGTTTTCATAATGATTATTGGGATTTGAAAGACCAAAATCAAATAATTAGATAATATAATGCTTAAAGCTAGAGATAGTAGCGTAAATTTTCTTTTCTCTCAATAATCAATTTTAATATATAGAACCTCTATCTGGCTATACAAATCTGATTATTACTTCCATAAATAATCCAGATCATATTCAATGTACCCTCAAAACTATAATAATAAGTTAAATTCACATCAAAAAACTCCCTTACCCTCACATTTACCAATAGTATATAGAGGTCACTCATAATGTATCTACTGTTTTTAAGTAAAAAAATTACTTTTTTACGTAAATTAGCCTCTCTTGAAGTCGATGATTGTTCATCGCGATTACCTTGACACCAAAGAAGAGTTCGACCTAATGCTTTATTTTTGACCTACTTTCGCTTAAAACCTTAAAAGAATCAGACAAGATCTAGCATCAACAAATTTGATAAGGTTAATCAATATAAACTTGAGGGGTAGCTCAACTAGTAAACCTTCGGTTTTGCTCCCCATATGTCATTAATTCAAATTCGCTCAAGGCCATTGAAGGGTTTTCCTAGTTATTACTTTCAGTATCACATGAGATTAATGTGCAAAAGTTGGCCCAAATATCTGTAACTTACAAAAAATAATAATCGAAGGTTGAGTCAAATTTTCAAAACGTTGTTTTCGCTACAATTAAATTCTAAGTAGAATTCTCGTGACTTTTACTATATTCCTATTCCAAGTTTGAAGAAAATGCTTACGTAATTAGCATATAAGAATATGCTTTATATAATCAAAGATCAAACAGAATTTCCTAAAAGGATGAGTGAGGAGAAAAAGGAATTTATTTTTTGAAATGGTATGACGAATAAGTAATAACACGGCCATTTTTTTTTTGAGTAAACTACGATTTTCGTCCCTATGGTTTGATGTTTATAACGATTTCATCCCTGGTTTTTTAAAAATGCTTTTTTTCGTCCCTGTGGTTTTTATTTTCTTTCATTTTAGTCCCTTTATCCAACTCTATTAAAATTAAATAAGCAAATTACATATTTGGTCCTTGTATATATAAATGTTTACATTTTTATCTTTAAAATTACTTAATTTACATTTTTTTATATTTTCTTTATTTATTGTATTTTATCAAGACATTTATTTTTCTATTAATTATAGTGTATATTTCCATATTATTATAACTTTAATTACAAAAAATTTCATTAAAAACATGATATTTTTTTCAAAGCTTTAGGTTTAAATCTTCTAAAATTAATATTCTTTATCTATTGATTTATTAAAACTTTTTATTTATTTTAAATTACAATTGGAAAAAAGTTTAATAAAATTCGAGAAAAAAATAGTCTTATTTTATAACAACCGGTTGTTTTTTATTAAATGCACTTTACTCCCACTATTCCAAATTTTCATTTAAACTTTATTTTTTATTAATTAATCAAATTTGTTTAATATTTAAATTAAACATACACACAAAAAAAGAAACTTAGGAGGTATAAAAAATGAAGTTTAAAAAATTAATTTAATTAATGCTTTTAAACATTAAAGTCATAATATATATAAGTATATTTTATATATATATATATATATATATATATATATATATATAGTGGAAGGATATTTTGCAACCCTTAAAAATGTTGCAACCCTTGCAACCCACATTTTAACCGTTGGATTCATGATTGACGGTTATTTTATTTTTATTTTTTTTAATTAAAAATATTGGACCCCATATCTATTATAACCGCCGATAATGAATCCGACGGTTAAGATGTGGGTTGCAAGGTTTGCAATCTTTTTAAGGGTTACAAATGAAACAACCCCTATATATATATATAAACAAATATAAACGAACGTTCACGAACGTAAATGAACGAACGGAACCATTGTTCATGATCGTTCATTTAACTAAACGAATAAAAAAATGTGTTCATGTTCGTTCATTTATTAAATAAACGAACTTCCCGCCGAACGGTTCGCTGAACGTTCGGTTCATTTACAGCCCTGGAGGCGTGACTTGTGGGGGAAAATTTATATAACGTTGCACATATAAACATTTGTTTTCTACTATTATTCAATGATGAAATGATATTGCACATTTTAAATTACGTTATATATTAAAAACAAAAAATAAGACAATAAAAAGATAAGAAAATTTCAATATGGTGTTACAAAAATCATGTATTAAGCCATGACGTGCCATAGAATTAACGTGACGTCAAACACAAGACTTAAATCTCATATTATTTAGAACCATGATATATATATATGTGTGTGTGTGTGTGTGTGTGTGTATGTGTGTTTAATTTAAATATTAAACAAATTTGATTAATTAATAAAAATAAAGTTTAAATGAAAATTTAGAATAGTGAGAATAAATCACATTTAACAAAAAACAACCAGTTGTTATAAAATAAGACTATTTTTTCTCAAATTTTATTAAACTTTTTCCAATAATAATTTAAAACAAATAAAAAGCTTTAAATAATCAATAGATAAAAAAATATTAATTTTAGGAGATGTAAACCTAAAGTTTTGAAAAAAAAATATCATGTATTTATTAGTATTTTTAATGAAATTATTTGATTATTATCATAATTAAAGTTATTATGATTATGAAAATATACAATATAATTAATAGAAAAATAAACGTCTTGATAAAATATAATAAATAAAGAAAATGTATAAAAATGTAAACTTGGAAATTTTAAGGATAAAAATGTAAAAATTTATATACCATAAGGACCAAATATGTAATTTACTTATTTACGTTTTGGATGAATTAACATTTAACTTTAATAAAGTTGGATGAATAAACTAAAATGAAAGCAAATAGAAACTACAGGGGCAAAAAAAGCATTTTTAAAAGACGAAAGACGAAAATCATTATAAACATCAAACCATAGGAACGAAAATCGTAGTTTACTCATTTATTTTTTATAAGGTTAATTTTTCCCCGTATGATTGTATTTACTTTTAAAAGGCTTGTGAAACACGTATCACTATAACAAGATTAGATTTATTGGACTCCTATAATATCTATATATCTTAATTGCATAGACTTAAGTTTGGAGGACCATATAAAAATCGTTCGATTTAAAAGTGTTACAATAGGTTTGTAGAGTATATTTTTAAAACGTTTTAAAAAAAAGTGGAATATTAATTATCTTATACAACACTATTCAAAAAAGTGTTTTATAAAAAGATGTGCATATAGGATATTTATTAAAAAAAGGGTGTTGCTATTCCTACCCCCTCCTCACTCACAAAACTCCCCATACCCCTTCTATCTCACTCACATACCCCCTATAGGAGGGGGTATAGATAAAATTCACCTAAAAAAATGTCCTATAAGTAATAGGATAGTTTATTCTATAAACATCCTAAAAAACTTGTTAAAACGTCATATAAAACTATTGTAACGCTTTTAGAAAAGACACTTTCTAGTTTGGTACTATAACTTAAATTCTAAAAAGTATTCTATTAGAATATTTAGAAATTCTAGGCGTCCAATAAAACCAATTTTGTTGTAGTGATAATTGGAACTTCGTTGATAATACACAACTCCTTGCAATTTGATTCATTACTTTTAGGTTTTATTCAGAAAATTATGATCATAATTAAATGATGATCGTAGTAATTTGTATGTGAATACACACAATAGCCCTATTAATAGTTTTTCTATAACATTTGATCAACTGACATGTAACTTGTATACCGTAAATTTTAAATTTAGACGACCATTATATACAACAATGTGTTCATAAGTTTGTTAGAAAATAAAACGGTCACCCATTCAAAAGATTTTATGGTTTGAGTTCTATTACATATGAGGTCATTGGAAACACAAAATTGTGTAAATAATAACATATAAATAATAACATATACACAAAATAATTTTGGTTCGGCGAGCATTATAACGATTACTAACGTAGAGGCATAATCAAATAAGAATGAGAATCGTGAGAAACTATTAATCATGTGTTGTTTCACACTGTGAAACAATACATGTGAAAGTACAATGTTGTTTCACAATATGAAACACTGCATTTTCATTTGCATTGTTTGCATGACGTGAAACAACACATAATTACTTATTTTCACGATTCTCAACTTTTTTGTGGTTTTATTTTATTGTTCCTCTATTATTGTGTAGGAGTGCTTTTGAATAATACTTACTTTTACGATTTTCAGCTTTTGTGTGGTTTTATTTGATTGTTCCTTTATTATCATGTAGGAGTGCTTTTGAATATATACATTAGACCTTGATTATAGTATTTATATATAGTTAAGGTGTTTGGTTAAATTTCACAAGTCACAACTTACGCAAGAAAACCAAACGTTTCAAATTTTAAGACAACTCTTGTATTAAGACAGATAACCCTGGTAGCCACTTACGGCGATGGTCATAAGTTTCTCACGACTTACGACAAAAGGTCTCTCGTCGACAAATATCTTACGACCTTTGTAAGATACCTGACGACCATGCTCATTTATTATCAGTGAACGTTTTCTTTTGTATCTCATTATTTCAGGTTAAAGCACAATTATAGACAATGGTCGTAACATACGACCATTATCAAGACCACAAAATGTAAGGGTCGTTGGATCATTTAAAGCCCATTTATGGTGTCTTCAACTATATATATACAAGCCATCCTAAGCTCAGGGGACACATCTGACATATGAAGAATATAGCACTCAAGCATACGAAAACAACTCAAGCTCTTTTCTCTCAAGCAAGAACTCTCGATTTGTGTACTTTTACTTATATTGTAACACATTGTACTCTCGACTGCTCCTTAAGGGTGCGTTTGAAACGTAGACAGCACATGACCGAACAAGATGGAATAGGACAGGACAGTTGTCCAACTTTTGACAAGACATGACATAACTGGACAGAACAGGACTAGACTGGTTAAATGACGAATTTATCCCTGATGAAAAATCATAGATTACATCACATAAAACTAATTTACATCACTAATACATAGTGCAATGGATTATCAAAAACATAAAACTAATTTATCACGATTGGATTTTGGATATGGAAATCAAAACCCAAATTTTAAGTTTCGAATTTTAGGTTGTTTCGGGTTTGGGTTGGTCGGGTTTCGGATTGATGTCAGTCGGGTTTGGGTATTATATAATGCAAAAGTTATATATAAATTAAATCGTTTTTTAGGATGAATACAATCGATTGAAAGATTGATGAGATCGATAGCAAGTTTAACAATTAGAAAATATTTCAACAGACTATAATTTATGATTTTCAAAAAATAATTAGATAAATAAATAAATATATATATAGTATTTAAAATATAGATTTATGTTATTTATGGTTTTCGGACGGGTTGGGTGGCCAACGATCAAACCTAATCCGAACCCAAATATCCTCCCAAATGTCGGGTTTCGGATTATCGGATTTCAGGGTATTCGGGTTTTGCAAAAACACCTTATTTTCGGTTCGGATGCGGATTCGGATTTCAGACTATTCGGGTTTTGCACACCCCTGGCTTGGAGGCGTGGATGATGAGAAGACATGTTTTATGTTTTTGTTTTTAACAAAGGGTATATTAGTCAAAATATTGTTGTTCTACTTAGTTCCAGGGGGTTGGAGGGGGACAAGTGTGTCTCATGCTTGTTCCACTTAGTTCTAGCGTGTCCCACATATGGTCACGCCAAACTTGTGACAAGCTTGTTCTGTTATGTTCTATTCCACTCTGTTCTGCATACCAAACGCACTCTGAAGGACGACGTCCCTGTTTGACGTCCATAGTACATTTGACGTACTATGTTATCGTCTGCGGTTTTTACCCTCGACGGGGTTTTTCGCGTCACCAATCGCCTGTGTTTTTTCTTTTATTTACTAATCATCGCACGATTTGTCGCTTGATATCTACTTTAGTTGTTAAAAGCTCCACACCGACCTTAAGTCATTCTTTGGACGATTTTTGGCATTAACAGTTTGGCACCGACCGTGGGGCCCCAGCTAGAGTAAATCTTCGACAAAGAGTGTGTCCTACTAACGACTTCCTTTAAGTTTCTTTGATTGATAGGATCATGTCAGGACAAGGAGCTCAACACAATGTTATTGCTCAAATGTGCATGGAACTTGATGTTGCCCGCAATCGTATCAACGCACTAGACGAACAAAATTGCAAGGCAGCTGAAGAACTTGCAACTTTGAGGAATCGGAACACTAGAAATTAGTTTGACGTCAATTTGCTCCAAGACCACCCACTAACATGTTTTTTCCAGGTTTTCAACCTCCACCACCTCCATTGCCTTCGTATCCCAGGCCGATGAAGGTGCAGGTGCCGTGAATTACACTATCCCGACGTTGCCTATGCCATCGACGACGTTTCCTATTCCATCAGTGCATGTACCGATCAATGGTTACGTTGGTGAGACATTACATCACAATGGATTCTTCACGATGGTCGGCATAACATCTTATGACTCGGGATTTATACCAGCACCACTCCCAACAAGCAATGGATCCAATTTCGACGAATGAGTCGCATGACAGTTAAAGTTATTGGAAGAAAAAAACGAGAAGATGTTGTCGTTACATTCCAAGCTTCATGGAGCCATTGTACCTATCGACGTCGAGCCTCGCACGAGATTCCAGGCATCTCCTTTTGTCGATGAGATCCCCATGGTCTACGTTACTAAGAAGTACAACATCCCGACATTCAGCCCAAAGTATTCTGCAGTGACCGATCCGACGGAACATATCGCACAGTACAAGCAATTAATGTGGACTGTGTCGATCCCCTACCAATATCAGGAAGTATGCATGTGTAAGATTTTTTGTGCGACTTTCACAAGCGCTGCTCTCCAATGGTTGATCAACCTCAAACCCAAGTGTATCGGTAGCTTTGCAGAGATGGTCAACCAATTTTTCCACAGTTTTCTAGCAGTCGCAAGATGGAAAAAGAAACTAGCGATCTCTATTACGTCACTTAGAAGATTGGCGAGTCTGTCCAAAGTTACTTCAATCGCTTCAATTAAAAAATGATCAACTTGCGCAATTGTGACATCAGAACCGCAATCGATGTTTACAAGCGAGGTCTCGACGACAGTTCAAACTTGTATACAGATCTAACGAAATACCCGCCCGAAAACTTTGAAGACATTCGAGCTAGAATGTTAGCTTATATGCGGGTTGAGGATGACATGGAATTCCGACGCAAGCATTTCAGCGACATAATACCATTGAGCGTTAAGAAGCTAGACTTCAAGACCATGTCAACTCCTAAGGTCGAGCCATCCAAGCAGATTTCGAACGTAAGGTTCGACAAGAAGAAGAATGTCTCGACGACAAAGCTCCCTCAGTATCCTAAGATCTCATCTTACGGATTCAAGGGAACATCCAAATAAGTGGTCGAAGCTTTGAAAAATGTTCATACGAACGTCAAATGGCCACCAAAAAGTGAGAAAGATGATGCCAAGAAAGACAAGTCTATAAGGTGCGACTTTCATGGCGATCATGGGCATAGGACGGATGATTGCGTAGTTCTACGACAACTAGCCTGGCTAGTGCCAAAAGGTCATCTACAAGATCTGTGGGGTATTAATGCACGACCAACCTCACCAAAACACACAAAACACAAAGGTCATAAATTGTGTGACTGGGGGATAAAACATCTTTTGACTGACCTATTCTACAGCCAAGAGGCATGCTAGTCGAGGTCCTAGAGAACTTCCAATCTCACGATCATCGCAACCAAAGCACGAGTTGGATTTGGAGGCAATGCCTATAACATTCGATCAAGAGGATCTCCACGATCCATGCCAAAACATTGTTTGGGTAAAATTTCACAAGTCACGACCGACGCAAGAAAACCAAACATCTCCAATTTTAGGACCATTCTTGTATTAAGATAAGGTTCTAAAGATCACACACGTCGAGGGCCATGGTCGCGACTTATGACGACGGTCGTAAGTTTCTTACGACTATAACCGAGAATCTCTCAACAATCGAATATCTTACGACCTTTATAAAGCAACTAACGATTGTGTCATTTATTACCTACGGCAGGTTTTTAGGAATCTTTATTGCAGGTTTATAGCATCTTTATGACCAACGGTCATAACGGACGATCATCATCAAAACCATCAAAATAGAATACCGTTGGACATTAAATGCACATTTATGAAGACCAAAGTTATATATATATATATATACAATCTTGAAGAATCATTTGGCCATCCGAACTCATCTCAAGCATATAAAAAACACAACGCTCAAGCATACTCATGCTCTTTACTTTCAGTCAAGAACTCTCGACGAAGTACCACACTTCACGATGATTGACATAATCTTACGATTTGTTTACTTCCGCTTGTAATATCGTTAATTGTACTTTCGATCGCTCCTTCTAAAGGACGACGTCCCTGTTTGACGTCTATAATGCATTTGATGATCTCTGCTATCGTCCACAATTTTTACCCTCGACGGGGTTTTTCGCATCACCAAATTTTGTGTCTCTTATTTACTTTTTATCCTCGTCACACGATTTCTCGATCGATCGTTTACTTTAGTTGTTAAAGCTCCACACCGAACTTAAGTCATCCTTAGGACGATTGTTGGCATTAACAAGCATCATGACGGGTTGATCATACAAATAACGATTGGGAATTGCTCGACCAAGAGAATCTTGATCGACGAAGGAAGTTCTGCAAATATTATCTTCCTTAGCATGATCAAAGCTATGGGAATAGATAAAGCTAAAATCGTACAATCTTCAACAGTGCTCGTAGGCTTTAATGGTGACATGGATAACACTATCGGAGAGATTACTCTTCCAGTGTACGCCAAGGAAATCAACAAGCAAACCAAGGTCAACGTCATTGACTGTTCGTCTGCTTATAACGTCTTTATGGGACATCCTTGGATCCACGATATGAAATATGTCTCCTCGACGTATCATCAGACGATCAAATTTCTGATGCCTTGGGTGTCCGGGAAATCAAGAGCGAACAGAAGATCGCAAGAGAATGCTACAAAGTCACGATGAAGTCTAGAAAGCAGAACATCTAGCAATTATTAAGCCAGGTTGATTCTGAACTTATCGACGACTATCGTCTAGAGGAAGTTGTCCTAGATCAGGACAAGCCTGACAAAGTCGTCCTCGTCGGTACATCTCTCGACCCTGATATAAAAGAGTCGCTAATTTCTTTTCTGCAGAAACATGTCGATTGTTTTGCTTGGACGCACGACGATATGGTCGGTATCGACCCCGAGGTTATTTCACATCGACTCAAAGTCGATCCCTCGTTTAAACCCATCAAGAATAAGTGACGCAAGTTCGCTCCAGAGCGGAACAAAGTACCAATGACGAGGTCGACAATTTACTCAAGACCAGAAAGATTCGAGAAGTCAAATATCCGGATTGGCTGGCCAACGTCGTAGTCGTACAAAAGAAAAATGGGAAGTTGACTTCATTGATCTCAACAAGGCTTGTCCTAAAGACCCATTCCCATTACCTCATATTGATGCCATGGTCGACACGACAACCTGTCATGAACTTCAGACATTCATGGACGCATACACAGGCTACAACCAAATCAGATGCATCATGATGATCAAGAAAAGACCGAATTTATGATGGACAGAGGTATTTATTGTTACAAAGTTATGCCATTTGGTCTGAAGAATGCAGGTTTGACGTACCAGCGAATGGTCAACAGGATGTTCAAAGAACATTTAGGCAACATAATGGAAGTTTACACGGACGACATGTTGGTCAAGTCAAAACAATCGACCGACCATATCGACCACTTGAGGCAATCGTTCGATATCCTCAGAAAATACCATAGGAACCTGAATCTGAGTAAATGCTCATTTGGAGTAAGTGCGGAAAAATTCTTGGGATATATGGTCACACGTTGTGGAATTGAAGCCAATCCCGACCAAATCATGGCGATCATTGAAGCCAATCTCGACCAAACTGGACGAGTCACAACTTTTAAAAAGGTTCATCTCACGATCCTCAGATAAATGTCATTTATTTTACAATGTCTTGAGAAAAAACAGGGGCTTCGAGTGGACGGACAACCCAAAAAACGCGCTTCAAAAGCTAAAAGAATACATGGCGTCGCTACCCTTCCTATATAAACCTTAGGATCACGAAGTCCTACGGCTCTATCTAGCTGTCAGTTCAAACACTATAAGTGTTGTCTTAACTCAAGAGGACGAGAAATAGCAACTTCGGATTTACTATGTAATTAAATCACTATTAGACGTTGAAACCAGGTTTTCCTCCATGGAAATATTGCTATTGTTGCTAGTAACAGCTGCCAAAAAGCTACGACATTACTTTGAATCACATCCTATAATTGTTGTGACTAACTTTCCTCTTATGTCTGTCTTAAGAAAACCTGAGTTAACAGGTCGACTGGCAAAATGGAGTATCTACCTTAGCAGTTACAACATTGATTTCAAACCAAGGACAACAATCAAGTCGCAAGCATTAGCCGACTTTGTCGCCGACTTCAGTCCAGAACTAGAAGTACAGGTGGAATATTTGGAAACTCACGACGATATGACCTGGACTCTACACGTAGATGGATTCTGAAATGCCAGGGGGCAGGTCTTAGCGTCGTCCTCAAGTCACCAAAAGGGGGCAAGATAGTGTATTCCATACTATGTGACTTCAAAGTTACAAACAATGAAGCTAAATACAAAGCTTTAATCGTAGGAATGAATATGGCTCACGACATGGGGGTAACGGGACTTCACGTCAAAAGTGACTCCCTCTTGGTCGTAAACCAAATGAATGGAGAATTTGCAGCTAAGGATTCCAAGATGACAGCCTACCTCATAGCGACTAGAGCAAAATTAGAAAATTTCAACCTTTCTCCATCACACAGATCCCGAGGGATCAAAATACCCAGGGCTTATGCACTAACAAACCTTAGGTCAACACTTGGCCAATCCTCATTTGAAATCGTTCCAATAATTCACTTAGCGACGTCATCTATCGAAAGTGAAGATCACACCCATGTGGTGGACGAGGAAAACGATTGGTCGAGAGACATAAAAAATTATCTCATGAACGACCAACTTCCTAGAGATAGAATAGAGGCCCGAAAGATCAGATTCAAGGCATCCAGAAAACCTTGATCGAAGGAAAACATTATCGAATATCATCAACAGAACTAAACTTACAAGGTCGCAGTTTGGCAAATAGAATCTCTCAATAAGGTCACTATTGGCCAACCTTACGAAAGGACGTCATAAGGTACGTCCAAAGTTGCAACGCATGTCAGCGACACTAAGGTATGTCTCATAGACCCTCTGAACCATTACACTCGACTTTGATACCATGGACCTTCATGCGATGGGGAATGGACATTGTCGGCAAGTTACCCCCTGCCCTCGGGAAAAAGGTGTTTCTACTCATCCTTACGGTTTATTTTTCCAAATGGATAGAAGCAACTGCCTTCTCCCAAGTTCGGGATAAAGAAGTTGTCTCTTTTATCCAAACTAACATTATTTGTAGGTTCGGAGTGCCATCCAAAATTTAATGTGATAGGTCATAATTCATAAGTGACAGGACTCGACAGTTCTGTGAGGTTCATAACATTAAAGTTATGACCTCGACCCCTCGTTATATCCAATCGAACGGACTTGTAGAGTCGAGAAACAAAGCGATCATCAATTCTATAAGGAAGATACTCAAAGAAGTTAAAGGGAAATGGGTCGAAGAACTTCTAACAGTTCTTTAAGCCAATCGTATGACGCCTCGTATGTCTACATGACAAACCCCTTTCTCTCTAATCTACGGTTGTGAGGTGGTCTTGCCGGTCGAGGCCCAACTATCAACCTCATGACACACGTCGGTCGACCACAACTTAGTCGACCTAAGTTATGACCTCGACGTATTGGAGGAATTAAGGGAGTCCGCACTGATCAAGGTGGCATTTCTAAGACAATTGTTCGAACGACATTTTAACAAAAATGTCAAGGCCAAGGTCTTCCAAGAAGGAGATTATGTCTTGCGACGAGTGTTCCAAAACACTCAGGAGCTGAGCACAAGTAAGTTATCCATCAAGTGGGAAGGACCATATCGTATAACTAAAGTCGTTGGAAAAGGCACCTATCGGTTACAAACCCTCGACAATTAGGATATCCCACGAAGTTGGAATGCGGTACATTTAAAGAGGTATTTCTTTTAATTCTATCTTTTTTCCTTACGATTATCTTTTTATAAAGATTACTGACTTAGGCATCGGGGAGTCGTTGGCCTAACCAACGACCCCTTCTAATGTTATTTCATCGCAGGATCAGTCGAACTTTCAACTTTATTTAGGGTTATACGATCACATCGCGACCGGATCACACAATCTATAACCTATCATTAAAACCTTGACTTGGTCGCAAGTTCCTTAACTTTATCTTGGGTTTGATATTTATTACTTGCCTGCATGCAAGTTCTTTCAACCTAAGTTTGATCCTAATCATCCGACAAGTTTATTACTTGCCCTGATCGCAAGTTCTATGATTTAATTGATCTACAGGTTTATTATTTATGCCAGTCGCAAGTACCGTCAATAAGTTATTTACTTCCCCAGTCACAAGTTCATTAGCTTATGCTCAATTATGTTTGATGTCGTGAGTTACTTAGAAAATTTTCTATTGTTTTCTATTATCTATCGTCGTCTATGGTTGTCGAAAATTACTTGTGCAAATTTTTTATGTGGGTTGATTGTTATGATTGGGACAAGTCATTTGTCCAAAAGAAATTCCATATATTCATATTAGAAAGATTACAAGAGGTGGCACGACCACCAATGGTCATCCGATCAAAAGAAAAACAAAAAATTACAAAAGCTAATCTAAGGAGCCTTTTGCTGTTCCTGCTTCTGCTCCTGTTGTGGTTGGGTCACGACCCCAGCGTCTCCACCTTGGGAGGCCTCCTCCCACGACTCGAGCTTTTTCTCGTCTTCAGATTCGATGTCCTTTTTGACCCCTACTGACTCCAAGAAGAAGACCAGCTCGCCTTCTGCCGATGCCAAGGGATTCTTCCCCCTAAGGTGACGTCTCATCATGGCCTCATGGACCTTGAGCCTAGTGAATGCCTGAATGGAGCTCCGTCTTCTTATGACCCCCCAACCTCCTAGTGGTTGAGGGCATCATCGAGTCGAACGGAATACTCCTCCCGCTTGACCTCCGCCTTCTTGACCGTGGTCAGAGCTTCCTTCTTCCTTGCAAGAGATATCTTCTCCTTCTCCAATGCCTTGGGGACTAGCATCCTCACATCGTCAAGACATGAGTTGAGGACCAACGACTCCTGGAGTGCCTCTAAAGTCGTACAATAAAAAGTGATGTTAGATCGTACGATTAAATTATAACACAAATGAAAAGTAAAGTAGGGACATAACTACTTACCATGAAGAAAATCCATGAGACGTGGGCTCCCATATTATTGACCGTAACGTCCTTGTAACGATCATGGAAGTTCGGCAGGAGGAAACCGCCCAAATGAGGGAACAATTCCCTCCTATTTATGGTACTGGAAGACATAAAGTCATCCGGGAACTTAAAGTTAACTGACGTATGGCTCGGGTCGTCCTTGACTCGAGGACTCTTTCCCTTGTCTTGTGACAGGTAAACTTGAATCTCCAACCCCGATGGTAGAGACTTAGAAACCGATGTGGCTTCTACGATCGGTGGCAGCATCGCCTTCTCTAGTACAGTGACCCTACTCTTTGAAAACGGTTCCCTCGGAATCGCCTTTGGTTTTTTGACCCCCGACCCTGCTGTCGGAGGAGTGGTGTGCATTAGATATAACCCCAAAAAGCTATTGCAACTGGAAAATCGTGCAAGTAAACATGGCTCACTAGTATCGTCCGAAGCAAGTAATAATGGTAAGTAATACCAGATACCGCACCTCAGGGATTTTCAAAGCAAGAAGAGTTACCAAAGTCAACTTTAAAACAAGATTTCAAGAGTAAAAACGAAGAAATATCTTTGGAGTGTTGGTAACTAAAGTACTGAAATGTAATAATAAGTAAAAGATAGTATGGGTGTAAGATCAAGTTGGATTTCAGCTAACGAGTGCAATGAACAGTGTTACATCATCACAAGGGTGTTGTATCAATAAGTCTCTACAAACACTACTGGATTGAACGACTTTCCAAGAAAGTGCAGATTAGCCCACATGTTCGCAGTGTACATGGTGATGCATCAAGAACCAAACTAGTACAGATCTTGCCTTTCTTTCCATATAGTTTCGCAACCCATAAGGTTACTGCAACTCTCTGTAGCCTCTATATCACAACTAGTAAAAACATTTGCGTTGTCATAATTTTAAAGTCCAACTCATCTAAGTAAAATAACATGCGTCAATTTGTCAAAGATTACCAGATGAAATGTTTGTACCACTTGTGAATAGTGAAGTAAATTGCTATTATCAAGCACATATCCACCAACACATTGGCTTAATCTCACAACCTTCCCTTAAACCCACACTAAGGTTTTTAGCCTAGCATGGCTGAAAGTAAAAGCTCAAAAGTAAATGACATAAAGATAAAAGGCATGAATGTAAATGACTTAAAGTAAATGACTTGAAAAGTAAACTTACGAGAAAAGTAAATGAAGTGTTGTAAAGGTTGTTGTAGCAACTGACAGAAAGTAAGAACAATTTCAAAAGATTGCAATATATTAAAAACTAATAGAATACAAAGCTTGTAAGAAGCTTTGATTCAACTGATGTATGCCTAAGCACAAGTTGAGGGTATCTTTAACTACAACCATTACAAGCTACTTATACTAAACTAAGGGAATCAAAAGATGCTTAAAAGTACAAAAGATGGTTGTCCATTGGTTATTAACCAAGAATATTAAGTACACTAATCAAAAAGTAAAGATGCTTAAGGAGGCAAATCAAGGCATCTTTAGGGCAAATCAAGGCATCTTTAGGGCATCTTCTACCACCCTCCTCCAGTCTTGTACTTCCAAGATGCCTTCAAAAGTTTCCAACAAAAAGTAAATCATCTAAGGATTGAGCCGGTTGCTGCCAATACCAGTGTTGTAGCAACAGTCTATTAGCATTGTTTTCACCAATAAACATAGAACATTACCTTTTTCTACATCCTAGCTCCAATCAAACCAAAAGTGTAAAATAAGAAAAAAAATACTCAAGATGGGATTGGGAAAGATGTAAAATAAGGTAAAATGAAGTCCTAAATAGGTGCTAAAGTGTATACTTCTATACACTTATTACATCTCCACACTTAAACTGTTGCTTGTCGCCAAGCAACTAAAATGGCCCCTAAAAATGACTCAATTTCCATAAAATAAAAAAATTAAGGGGTGAAATGAAAAATCAACTAATGAAACTGAAGACCAAAACAGAGCCATAGCCATGCATCATTTTGTGTTCACCCTTTTCTTTTATTTCAAGACCATAGGCCCAATACACACTTCCTATTGTAAGACTTTGATCATACCAAGAAATTTAGAATCCTTAGGGCTTTTTGATGGTTTTGACCTTTTAGGCACATGGGTTTTGTTAATGTCCCAAATTCAAGTTCTAGATGCTAATAACAATCAAGATGAACAATTTCCAAATCATATGTCATTGAATTCATCATCACAGATTACACACATTCTCACTACAAACTGTTTCTATCTCTACAACCTCTCACTAGAAAGATATGAACATGAACGTCTTCTCTAATCTGCTCTGTATAGTATTTTGTCTCTTGCATACCAGGATTACAAAGACTAAAGGCTATTTATACCAACTACAAACAACAAGGAAACAAAACACAATACTTTGACTTTATTACAAAGACTTTGACTTTCTTGCTTGAGATTTGACTTTGAGGCTTTGAATTGTTTGACTTTGATCTTCATATTTATGATCTTGTATCCAATAAATCTGTGCTCTAACATTCTCTCCCTTTGGATCAAGATCATCTCTAAAAAGATTTTGCAATTCAATTTTTTCTCTTTTAAGCACAATTTGAATCTTCTCCCCCTTTCTGTACAAATATTACAAACTCCGTCTTTGTAGATTAAAATCAGATTAAATCTTCTCTTTTATGCGTATAACATTCTCCCCTTTCTTTGATAAACTCTGTCTTTGAACAATCAGCAATCTTCCCAAAGTTTTTTCTTCAAGAATAGTAGCATTCTCTCCAAAAGGTTGGTAAACACCACTTTCAGACATAGCTCTGATCGCTTCATCAAATTATCTCCAAATAAAATTTCAGTAAAATTCTCAACAATTCTAAAATCTTTGAACTCTTTCAGCTTTGAACAACAATCTTTCTTTAACATCTTTCTTTCACAATCAATTCTTGAACATTTCTCCCATCTTTAACATTTCTTGATACTGTCTCCCCCTTTTTGATGATAGAAGCATTGAAATCATGTAACACCTTAGGCATATCCCATATCGGCCGTGGACAGGAGTGATGTTGGGTGTTATAAGTAATATCTTGGCCTTCCTAACAACAACGCGTTTTGGGGCCACAAGCACGTCAGGTTCTGGGAACTCTGAGGTTAAGCGTGCTTGGGTGGGAGTAGTCCCAGGATGGGTGACCCCCTGGGAAGTTTCTCACCAGGTCGCCAGAAACAAATCCGTGCGCTACACATTAGTTAAATCCAGGGGCAAAGCGGACAATATTGTTGTCGAGGTAGGCGGGATGTTACAGATGGTATCAGAGCCACTCCTGTGCCGTTCGGGATATGGGGAAAACCTCATCGAGGACGATGAGTCCAAGGGGGGGTGTTTGTAACACCTTAGGCATATCCCATATCGGCCGTGGACAGGAGTGATGCTGGGTGTTATAAGTAATATCTTGGCCTTCCTAACAACAACGCGTTTTGGGGACACAAGCACGTCAGGTTCTGGGAACTCTGAGGTTAAGCGTGCTTGGGTGGGAGTAGTCCCAGGATGGGTGACCCCCTGGGAAGTTTCTCACCAGGTCTCTAGAAACAAATCCGTGCGCTACACATTGGTTAAATCCAGGGGCAAAGCGGACAATATTGTTGTCGAGGTAGGCGGGATGTTACAAATCATCAAAACTTTCACAAGAAATGTCTCTGAAATCTTAACTGACCATTGATCTTTCATACTGAGCCGCAGATTATTTGCCAATCCAAAAAGATATTCATCCAAATCTTTTCAAATTCAGACAAATTATGAGTGTAACACCTGAATCAACAAATGAATCAGTTAGAAGTGCCTGTCAGTAACATAAAGTCACAGTGTATAACGAATACACATTGGAAAGGAGCTTTGATGATGTTCACTCCCCCAGGTCTTCCATTCAATCATCGAAACACCACAAAGGAATTTCTATGAACGTTATGACAAGAAAAATAAATTTTCTTGTGTGTTTGTGTAAGTGTTTAAAAGAATTAAGCACATATGATTGCTTTTTATAAGGCTCAACATTGTGTAAACCATTGAGACAACAACAGTTAAACACAGACTCGATTGTGCATGATCGAAATGCGAAGGTGGGGCAAACTTCCTTCTTTTTCAATATCCAGATTTTCCAAATGAAAATCAGATAGAATATGTGTTGCGTCCCCTTGAAAATATGAAACATTTTCTTGTTCAGAAGAAAATGAGTAGCTGGTGGGGTTTTTATCAAGAGTTGGCATGGGCTAGTTGCCTATTTCAATAATGTTCACGAAGAATTGTGAAACACTACTAATGTGGCTGCCCGACTCAGAAAAAGTTGATGCAGAGTTTGATATTCTTTTACCTGTTCTCTCACCCTCTTTCTTTTTATCATTGAGCTCGCTTCCAACCAAACTCTATTTTACATTTTACCTCGTCACACAACCCACACTCAGTTATTTGACTCCTCACACATTCGATCACTCAAGGATTAACTTCTTGTGTAGGAAACACTGGTTAACGTGAATCCATAGAAGTTTTAGTTAAGTTCTCACACAATGAACCCATGTAATTTTCTTAAAAAAATGTTGCTCAAAATGGTTTAACTATTACAGTTAAAGCACAAAATATGAAATACAAGTCAGATATAAGTATGCTCAGAGATATAATCATGAAGATTTGAGCATTTTAAACATTGAAGATATTTCAAAACAAGTATATTGGATGAATGAAATGAATACAAGAAACTTGTTTGAAAATATGACATTGTATGAAAAAGAAACAGATTTGATCATTCCGATTTGTTCTTTTTCAATTAAGGCTTAGGTCAGTAAAAACGGATATTGTCTATACGAACCAAAATATAGACATTCTTGAAAGAACTTTTCGAAATGAAAACAACGCTCAAAATTCATTGAAGTTCAATCAGGGTGTCTTACCATCGAATATTTGTTTCAATTTAGAGACATGGTAAGAACATATCCAACAAAAATATTAAAACGGTGTGTGTGAATACTTGACAGTATATAGAAAAGATAATACACAAGTATTTATCTTTGGAAACACATGGTTTATAAACATGTAAGCACAAATAAAAATGAAAACATTTAAAATCACACTTCTATATTCATGAAATCGTTTAAGAATCAGAAGTGGTTTGGACGTTTAAAAACATGTTTTCATATCTGAAAGTTGTCCTTCTTTCAGATACTTATGAGATTAAGATTTAGAAATATACCTCTTTCGTTCAGTCTTAAATCTCATCAAATCAGCTCGAAGTCATAAATGATATGATCGTTAAGCTTCCTCTCAAATATGAAAATAGTCACAAACTCGTCAAAGTGAAAAATTTATTCACAATTTTATTGAAAAATAAAAGACATAAAGCAGTAAAACATTGAATGTACGAGTTCTGATATGAAATAATCAAAAGTTATAACCTTTATGTTATCCTAGATAACAATGTAATCAATAGATGACAATCAATTTCAATGAATCTCACTTTTATTTCAATAACAAATTTCAATACAATATGCTCTCAACCTTTCTCTCTCTAACTATATATCTCGTATGACTCTCTTTGTTGTGCTACTTGTACTACATGCACAACACAACAAAACTATTTATACAGACATAACAAACACGCACACTATAGAAACGTGCAAACAATAAAACTCTTACAAAACTACAACTTTGACTTTGACCTTTATTACATTGATTTTGACTTTGATGCTTGATAGTTGACTTCAACTTTGACTTCAATCTTCGGTCTTCTATGATCTTGTATCCAACATATTTATGATCTAACAATCTCCCCCTTTGGATTCAAGATCATCTCAAAAAGATTTTGCAGAATAATCTTCTCTCTTTAAGCTCAGTAAATGTAATCTCCCCCTTTGTAAAACTTTAGCATTGGAACTTCGGTCTTCTATTTATGCTTGAAACAAACTCTTCTTTCTTTGATCCTCCAAATATATGTCTTCAACCAAATAACAATCTCCCCTAAAGATTAACAAAAACCTCTTTCAGACTCCAGAAAGAAATTATCTTCAAAATTCGCTCAGAATGCTTTAGCAAAATATCTTCAAAGAAAATTTCTGTAAATTCAACTCATCTTCAGAAATCTTTGAAACTTTCCATTCCAGCTTTCAATTATCTTTCTCAAACCAACAATTCTTGAATACTTTCCAATAACTATATTTATCTTCTCCCCATCTATAATGTTTCTGAATCAAACACTTCTTGAACTTTTCTCCCATACCCGATACAAACTTTTCATTCCAGACATTTCATAAACTTTATCTTCTCCCCCTTTTTGATGATTGCAGCATCGAGATCATCAAAACTTTCAACAAGAAATGTCTTTGATATAATCCGACCACTGATCTTTCATACTGAGCCTCTGATTCGCCGTTGATCCAAAATATATTTATCCGAATCTTTTCAAATTCAGATAAATTATGAGTGGAACACCTGAATCAACAAATGAATCAGTTAAGATGCCTGTCAGTAACACAAAGTTACTATGTGTAACGAATACACATTGGAAAGGAGCATTTTTATGTTCACTCCCCCAGGTCTTCCATTCAATCATCGAAACACCACAAAGATATTTCTATGAACGTTATGACAAGAAAAACAAATTTCCTTGTGTGTTTATGCAAGTGTTAGAAAGAATTAAACACATGATAATTGCTTTTATAAGGCTCAAAATTGTGTAAACCATTGAGACAACTACAGTTAAACACAAACTCTATTGTGCAGTATCGAAGTGCGAAGGTGGGGTAGACTTCCTTCTTTTTCAATATCCAGATTTTCCAAATGAAAATCAGATAGCATATGTGTTGTGTCCCCTTGAAAATATGAAACATTTTCTTTTTAAGAAGAAAATGAGTAGCTGGTGGAGTTTTTATCAAGAGTTGGCATGAGCTAGTTGCCTATTTCAATAATGTTGACGAAGAATTGTGAAACACTAGCAATGTGGCTGCCCGACTCAGAAAAAGTTGGTGCAGAGTTTGATATTGTTTTACTCTGTTTTCCCACCCTCTTTCTTTTTATTCATTGAGCTCACTTCTAACCAAACTCTCTTTTTCATTTTACCTCATCACTCAACCTACACTCCGTATTTGACTCCTCACACATTTGATCACTCAAGGATTAACTTCTTGGGTAGGAAACACTGGTTAACGTGAATCCATTGAAGTTTCAATTAAGCTCACACAAAGAACCCATGTATTGTCCTATAAGAACTTGTTTCTCAAATGGTTTAACTATATCAATTAAAGCACAAAATATACAAGTCAGATGTATGTATGCTCAATGAGATATAATCATGAATATATGAGCATTTTAAACATTGAAGATATTTCAAACAAGTATATTGAAAGAATGAAATGAATACAAGAAACTTGTTTGAAAATCTGACTTTGTATGATAAAGATCAAATAAAATGATTTATCGATTAAAGCTTAGGTCAACAAAAATTGGATATTGTCTATACGAACCAAAATATAGACATTCTTGAAAGAACGTTTCGAAATGAAATCACGCTCAAACTTTGAATAACAATCGGGGTGTCTTACCATCGAAAATATTGTTTCAATTTAGAGACATGGTAAGAACATATCCAACAAAATATCAAACCGGTGTGTGTGAATATTTGACAGTATAGGGAAAAGATAATACACAAGTATTTATCTTTGGAAACACACGGTTTGTTGATCATTGAAGCACAAATAAAATGAAAACATTTAAAATCACACTTCTATATTCATGAAATCGCTTAAGAATCAGAAGTGGTTTGAACATTTAAGAACATGTTTTCTACGATTAAAAGTCATCCTTTTTTCAACCATATATGAGATTAAAAATATAAATAAACCTTTTCGATCTGTCTTAAATTTCATGAAGTCAGCTTAAAGTCATAATGGTATGATCTTGTAAGCATCCTCTCAATCTGCATCAGTCACCAAGTTCGTCAAAGTACAAAATTTTATTGACAACTTTATTGAAAAATAAAATGACATAAAGCAGTAAAACTTTGAATGTACGAATTCTGATCTGAAGTAATCAGAAAGCATAATCCATACTCCTTTTCTTTTACTCTAACTCCCCCTGCATTTATGCATCAGAAAAATTTATCAGTTAATAATGCAGAAATTGATAACTCCCCCTCAAACGAATGTAGATAATGTTTACATCATCTCTCACTTCCCCTGAAATCACG
This sequence comes from Arctium minus, assembly GCA_954870635.1. Classification (NCBI taxonomy): domain Eukaryota; kingdom Viridiplantae; phylum Streptophyta; class Magnoliopsida; order Asterales; family Asteraceae; genus Arctium; species Arctium minus. Next base: position 110,210,295 of record OX941080.1, on the reverse strand, counting down.
AATACCTTTCAGTGTAGATATCTTTTCAGAATAAAGATAAAGAAATGAAGAAAAATAACAATAAGAAAAACTTTAATAGGTAATCACAGATTATGTTTTGAGATTTAGCATACCAAGTTTCGAGATAAGAAAATTAAATCTCTTTTCATCGAGAGGCTTGGTAAACAAATCAGCAAGCTGATAATTAGTATTTACAAAATAAAGTTATATTGTACCTTTTTCGACATTGTCTTTTATAAAATGATATCGTACGTCTATGTGTTTGGTCTTTCTATGCGGTACAGGATTTGCTGATATTGCAATGGCGCTCTTAGAGTCACAGTATATCGGAATGTTGTTGAATTTGAAGCCATAATCTCGTAGTTGCCTCCTCATCCACAACTCCTGAGAACAGTAGCTTGCCACAGCGACATACTCCGCCTCAACCGTTGATGTGGAAACACACAATTGTTTCTTTGATGCCCAACTTACGAGTTTATCTCCAAGAAACTGTATATGACCCGATGTACTCTTCCTGTCTAACATACAACCTGCATGATCTGCATCTGAGTAGGTTATCAGCTCAAAACCAATATCCTTAGGATACCACATACCAAGATCTGAAGTCCCCTTGAGATATCTAAATATGTGCTTCACTGCGGACATATGGGATTCTTTTGGATTAGATTGATATCTTGCACATAAACATGTAGAGAACATAATACCTGGCCAACTTGAAGTTAAATACATCAAAGAACCAATCATTCCTCGATAGGTTCTAACATCGACAGGTTTTACCGAAGGATCCATGCCAATCTTAGTTCCCGGTGCCATCGGGGATCCAATTGTTGTACAATTTTCCATTTTAAATTTTCTCAGAATATCGAAAATGTACTTGGATTGATTTATAAAAATCCCCATTGATAATTGCTTGACTTGTAATCCGAGAAAGAAGTTCATCTCTCCCATCATACTCATCTGAAAACGTGACACCATGAGATTTGAAAAATTCTTACAGTATTTGGGATTTGTTGAGCCAAATATAATGTCATCCACATATATCTGAATAAGAATGATATCGGCTTTTTCCTTTTTAATGAACAAGGTAGTATCAATTTTACCTTTTGTGAAGCCCGACTTGACCAAAAACATTGATAATACCTCGTACCAGGCTCGAGGCGCTTGTTTAAGACCATAAAGTGCTTTATCCAAGATGTAGACATGATTCGATTTATCTGGATTCAAAAAGCCTTCAGGTTGTGAGACATAGACTTCCTCCTTAAGAATACCATTTAGAAAGGTAGTCTTCACGTCCATCTGGTAGACTGTGAAGTTTTTGTGAGTGGCGTAAGCAAGGAACATCCTTATTTCTTCAATACGCGTTATTGGAGCGTATGTCTCATCATAATCAATGTATTCCTCTTGCCGATATCCTTTTGCAACAAGTCGTGCTTTGTTTCTAATTACGATACCATCTTCGTCCTTCTTCTTCTTGAATACTCATTGTGTACCAATTACAGATTTTCCTTCAGGTCTTGGAACAAGTCTCCAGACTTTTAAAGCTTCGAACTGGTTCAACTCCCTTGCATTGCAGTCACCCAATCCGAGTCTACTAGAGCTTCTGATACGCGAGTGGGCTCTATCTTGCTTAGGAATGAGTCATGCATACACATGTTTAATGTAGCAGACCTAGTTTGCACCAGTAAAGTTGGATCTCCAATGATTTGGCTTATCAGGTGCTCTTTGGTCCACTTATGTTCGTGAGGGAGAGGATTCGATGTAGATTGATCACAAAAATCATCTAGGTATCCACTGTCTTCTTGTCCAGCATTTGTTGGGGGTGCAGTTGAAGTTTCTTGTACAGAAGTTTCAGTTGGAACAACTTGTTCAGTCTGTTGATTATCCATCACAGTGCAGCCAACTGAAGTAGTAACTTCTGGTTCAACATGTTCAGGTACAACTTCAACTGAAGAAATATTTGTTTGAATTAGAGTTTTTGTCTGAACCAGGGGAACTAGTTCAGTAGATACATCTGAAGTAGTTGGATGATTAGACATTGAATTCTCTGACCTGTCAACCACAATAGATTTAGGCAATTTAGATCCTAGAAATTCATCATAAAAGAATTCAAACAATAAATCTAATTCAGATAAGTGAGATGCAGGTGTAGAAGCTTTATCCGAATTATTGTCTTTAACCACAGGTTCTAGACTGATTTGTCCATAAGCTAAAACTCCTGTAAGCACGGGTTCTGAACTGTGTTGTTCAGAAGCCACCTCCTCGTCAAATGTAACATTAACGCTTTCTATTACAGTCTTGGACTTCTTCAAGTACACTCGATATGCAACAGATGATCGAGAATAGCCAATGAAGATGCGTTCGTCAGCTTTTGGTCCAAACTTGATCAGGTTCTCTCTATCATTTAATACGAAGCACCTGCATCCAAAAACATGAAAGTGTTTAATGCTAGGTGTACGATTATTTGTTAATGCATAAGGTGTTTTACCAAAACGACGATGTATTATGGACCGATTATGTGTATAGCTCGCAGTCGAAACAGCTTCTGCCCACAGAAACAAAAGTAGATCAGATTGACTCAGCATAGTACGAGCGGCCTCGACTAGCGTTGGATTTTGTCTTTCTACTACTCCATTCTGTTCTAGCGTTCTGGCAGCAGATAATTGATGTGTTATCCCGACCGATTCGAGACAATCTTCCACAGTTTTGTTCTTAAACTCTGTGCCATTGTCCGTTCTTAGAAGCTTGACTGGCTTTTGTAGATTCACTTGGGTAGTCTTTAAGAAACTGATGATGACATCGGGCGTCTCATCTTTAGATCTCAGAAATATTGCGAATAATCGTCTACAATAACTAAGACATATTTCTTGCCGCTTATGCTTTGCATTCTCATTGGACCACAGAGATCCATGTGAAGCAATTCCAGTGGAGAACTTGTACTTTGTTCAGCCTTTGGCTTGTGAGCAACTCTCTTCATCTTTCCTTTCTCACATGCTCCACAAAGATGTTCTTTTTCATACTTAAGCTCAGGAAGTCCTTTGACTAACTTTCCCGAGACCAGTTTATTGATGTAGCAAAAATTCAGGTGAGACAACCTTTGATGCCATAACCAACTCTATTGCAGCGAGGCTTTTGACAGTAGACAAACCTGATTGTCAGTCTGGACTTTTGACAAATTAATGATGTAGAGGTTGGACTTTTGCATGCCGACCAAGAGTTCTTTACCATCTTCAGTGCGTACATAACACCTCTTGGCCTTGAAATTACCTCTAGATCTTTGTCGCAAAACTGACTAATACTGAATAGGTTATGTCCTAATCCTTCCATGTAACTCACCTTCGTAATTGTTACATTATCTTGTATCACATCACCATAGCCGAGAATCGGTGAAAACTGATCATTGCCAAAACGTACATTCCCGCAAAATTTCTCTGTATAATTAGACAATAAATCCTTTTGCCCGGTCATATGCTTGGAACACCCGCTATCCAAGTACCACATATGACGGGTCTGCATAAGAGAAATCAGGGAATAACAACTTTAGGTACCCATTTAAAAGTGGGTCCTAATGGATTAGCACAAGATTTTGGTATCCATTTGAATATGGATCCTCTGACCTTTTGAAAAATCTTTGAAACATATGGATTATAAAAACAAACATGATAAGTACCAAACTAATCATCAGAAAATCGGTGAGGAACAAAATCATTCCGTCTAGAATTAGATGACATAGTAGTAGATCGAGATAATTGAAGTAATTGCTTTATTGAATATCTCTTGTAAAAAGTTACAAGGTTTTGGTTATTGGAAGCAACACTACCAACTACATCAGAAGAACTACCAATTGATCTATTACAATCTATATCAGGAATAGACTTTGCTTTCTCATCAACTTTCCGTTTTGGTCGCCATTCAGTTCGACCTTTAGACCTTTTCTTTCTTAAATCTGAAACAAAAGATTTAGATTTGTTAGGAAAGTCAGATTTCTAAGAATGTATTTTCTTTAGCTTACCAGTGTTAGTCTGTTTCTGTGAGTGCCGTTTCTTTTGCTTCTTACCTTTAGCATAATAATCAACATTCACAGAAACTGTTTCACCAACCTTAGTTGATGATTCACCAACTTCATGCACACTTGGTAAAGCTTCACTATTGATAACAAAAGTAGAATGATCTGGAAGTTTAGCATTAAAGTCAAACATATCAATCTCATCAACACACCATTCATCAGAATTTAAAAAATCATTTGTAGACACAAATAAGTCATCATGATCAACTTCAGAGGTTTGAGGGGATTTTGAAGATTTAGAACACTTTTGAGATTCAACACTTAAAATTGTGTTCTTTATATAACAGTTGAAAATATATTTCGTTCAATGTCAGCCAATATTCTTTCATCAGATAAAACATTTTCAAGCTCAATTATTTTGCTTTCTAAAATAAGTGGAGGAACATAAATTTTAGCTTTTAAAGGTTTTGCCTCCAATTTTTTTGTCGAATAACATTCAAAATAATCATTTGAAAGACATTTTGGTTGATCTGAAATATAACTATCATTCAACTTTTGATAGCAGAATGGTAGTTTCATTTTCTTTAAGTTCTTTCTTTTCTCATCCTCTTTAGCCTCAACCTCATCCGGTAATTTGGTAACAAATTTGGGTTTCAAATGAGGATATTTAGCAGCCGCATATAGAAAATCAAAATTATATAAAGCAGGTTGTTTCTGATGGCTTTCTTAAGATATTATGGGTTTTCGTAACTGAGACCCCACTTCTCTTTAGCATCAGTTTCCTCATTAGGGGTGTTTAAAAAGATGGTTTGATCTGTTTGGCCTCGTGCATATAATTTCACTTCCAAACCATTTACCTTTTTCTCTAAAGTCTTGTTCTCAACCTGCAGTTTAAAAGCCTTTAGAACACATTATTGTTTCTCTGAATCAGACTTGGTAATCTTAGAAACAAAATCAGGAATCTTAGTTTCAAAACAATCTTTTTCTTGTTTAAGATTAGAGACATATTTGTTTAGAGAATCAATTAGATCTTTGTTCCCAACAACTGCTTTGTTAAGATCAAAAATCTTTTTATTTTTCTTTGCAATTCTGCTCTTTTCCTTTTGTAGTTTAGTTTGAAGATCTTGAAGTTCGACAATCATAGCTTCCATTTTGTTCATAAAATCAGATTTAGAAAGATTAATTACCTCATCAAAGATTAATTACCTCATCAGCTATCTCTTCATCACTGTCATCATATTTCACCGTATCTCCCATCAAACACATATGTGATGTCTCCTCTCTTTCTTCGTCATCTGAATAATCCAGCTAGAACTCGTCTTCAGCCATTAACGCCTGGCCAGCTTCTTGCTTCTTAGCCAAGAGCATCTTGTTCCTATAATACTTTGAGTTTCTGACCTTGAGCTTCCGACAGTCCTTGGCGTAGTGACCGGTCTTGCCACAATTGTAACATTTGATTAGGTCGTCATTCTTCTTTTCAGCTCCATAATCATTCAGATATTTCTTTTTCTCATCTGGCTTTCTTTCTACATACTTCTTCTCCTCAAACTTCCTTTGTCCTTCAACTCTTTCCCGATGCTCATAATTCTTTGAACCAGACGAAGAGTACGTTTGTGTGTTCGAACCCGGTTTCTTGTAGAATTTCTTCTGAAATGCACTGGTCAGTAGAAGCATAGCTTGCTTGAGGTTTTCGCCGTCGTCACTGTCTGAATCAGAACTGGGAATTACTATCTTCTTCTTTTCTTTCTTTTCCTTTTCTTTCTCCTTCTAGTCAGCTACTAGAGCAATTGGATCTGACACTTTTTCAGTCTTCTTCTTTTCAGCCCTTTTCTTTTCAACCTCTTCCACATTCTATCATAAAGTCTCATAGACTTTATGTAGAGGTATGTCACTCAAGTTCTTCATTTGTTTCATTCTACGAGTGTGCTTCTTCCACTCGGGCTGCAGAATGCTAAGGAACTTGACGTTCTTCTCGATCTGCTTCTTTTTAACTTTTTTCTTTGAGAGTTCATTCAGTAGAAGCACGAATCTCTCATACGTTTCCTCCAGGATCTCATTGTCCTTAAACTCTTCATAGTTGTTTATGCAATTAGCCATTTTCATCTGATTTCCCACCTTGGAACCCATCATCATCTTCTGTAACTGATCCCACATATTTTTCGCATTCGGTTTGTAGCTGTTGATCTTAATATAGATCTAATTAGGGATACTCTGAAGTAGAAGAGACCTGGCTTGTTTATCAGCTTTGAACCGACTTTTCTGCTCATCAGAATATTGTGCAAATTCCTTCAGAACGCGTTTCATTTTTCTCACCCTGTCCTCGTCTCCATCTTCACTGTCCGAGGATTCATCATCAGGTATTTCGACAGTGGGTGGTATCATGGGACCTTCAGTAATGGATAGCAGAATGTTTTCCCCATTTTCATGCCGGTCGACGAAGTCGAGAAAACGATCATTCCACTGTTCATATTCGCCCTTGAAATGAAGAGGAGGCTTACGTCTGTACCAATCGAGAGAGCGTCTTTGGAAGTCATCTTTGAGTTACACTGCTTACTGTGATCGTCAAAATTCAGAAAACAAACTGGATCTATAAAAATCAAACTTAGTCAAATTTCAGATAAAAGTCAGAAAAATTACTAAGTACAGAACACACATACCAAAGAAAGAAACAACTTCGCGCAAGAGTCTATGTGCGCTTTTCAACTTCGCACACAACAAAGACTGTGTGAACAACACTTCTCGCACACAGGGTTGTGCGAGTTTGTGGTTTGCGCACGAAGAAGATTGCGAGAACCAAAGTTAGTGCAAGCGGGCTTATGCGAGTTTAAGGTTCACACACAATACTGTGTGCCAGTTCTTTCCCTTTTCGCAAAACCTTACAAGTTCTAGACTTAGAATATATTTAGAAATTTGAAAAGTCGCTAAATGCAAACGCGCAAGAACATGGCTTGCGAGTTTTGGACCTAGAATTATTTTGACAAGATCATTTCACGTAAAAAGAACATACACAAACAATTAACTTCTCGCAGACTTGACTTCGCGCACGATGAAGAGAGCAAACAGTAGAAACACGCACACTGTAATCTGCGCGTTTCTACTTCGCGCACACAACCCTTTGCGAGTTTTCCACTTCAAACGAGTTGTAGGTCTTTGCGAGTTCTTCAAAGACTTTGCGAGTTTTACACTTGTGCGAGTTCTCCCTCTGCGAGTTTTCTGAATCTAGCGAGTTCTTGACTTGCACAGTTTCAAACTTCGATCTTTGCACTGATTTTGATTCAAGCCTTCCCCAATTAGCTTGTAACTTTGTAGACTTGATATAAAACATATTTCGAACGGATTACAATGATTTGATTTCAAAATAATACACCAATATTACAACTTCGATCCAATTAATAGTGTTCGACTAAACTCAAACAAAAAATCTATAAGATTCAAAAATTCACCCTAACAAATGTGAATTAGTCTATGCATTACAAAGGAAATTTGTTCTATACGTAAAATCGAATACAACAATACCAAAATCAGATTCAAATCATCATAAACTCGTGAAAATCAGAATGAAACAGTACCACTTCAAAATCTTGCGAGTTCGTGAACTGGTGCTTCAAAATCTTGCGAGTTCGTGAACTGGTGCTTCAAAATCTTCAAAATCGATCCTTAATTCTCTGAATTTTGTATGCTCTAATACCAATTGTTATCCCAGATAACAATGTAATTAATAGATGACAATCAGTTTCAATGAATCTCACTTTTATTTCAATCACAAATTTCAAATACATTACGCAACCTCTCTCTCTAACTATATATCTCGTTTAAGAATCAGAAGTGGTTTGGACGTTTAATAACATGTTTTCATATCTGAAAGTTGTCCTTCTTTCAGATACTTATGAGATTAAGATTTAGAAATATACCTCTTTCGTTCAGTCTTAAATCTCATCAAATCAGCTTGAAGTCATAAATGATATGATCGTTAAGCTTCCTCTCAAATATGCAAATAGTCACAAACTCGTCAATGTGCAAAATTTATTCACAATTTTATTGAAAAATAAAAGACATAAAGCAGTAAAACATTGAATGTACGAGTTCTGATCTGAAATAATCAAAAGTCATAACCTTTATGTTATCCTAGATAACAATGTAATCAATAGATGACAATCAGTTTCAATGAATCTCACTTTTATTTCAATAACAAATTTCAAATACAATATGCTCGCAACCTTTCTCTCTCTAACTATATATCTCGTATGACTCTCTTTGTTGTGCTACTTGTACTACACGCACAACACAACAAAACTATTTATATAGACACAACAAACACGCACACTACAGAAACGTGCAAACAATAAAACTCTTACAAAACTACAACTTTGACTTTGACCTTTATTACATTGACTTTGACTCTGATGCTTGAGAGTTGACTTCATCTTTGACATCAATCTTCAGTCTTCTATGATATTGTATCCAACATATGTATGATCTAACACTTTACTCACCCTGAAATTATGCATCTAAAATATGTCAGTGAAAAAGCATGATAGAGATCTATAACTCCCCCTGAAGTGTAGATCATCATATCTTCCGAATGCATATTTCCAGAAAAATATGTACTCCCCCTTGAAGGTTAATATCCTCATTTGAGTATCGGAGTACAATCTCATATCAGCACGAGAGCATCATCTCTTTTGATCATTAAAGAGTGAGTCCTAAATGAAAATGTCCAATTCAAGCCATGATTAACAATTCAAACACAAATCAATTCAAGATTCTAGAGAGAGAATTTAGAGAGAGAAAGTCATATGTCATTCAATGTCACAAGTGATATGCGTACAATTCTCAAGGGTTACAAAACTCTCACAGCACAAAGCTATTTATATACTAGCACTTCTCTCAAGACAACTTCTCTCACACCATTACAAAAGAACCTCACTACAAGTTCTCTCAACACAAAGTAAAATACAAAGCATAAAGTCAAAGACAAAAGTCAAACACACTTGATCTAAACAATGCATTAACAATCTCCCCCTTTTAGATCAAGTGTTGATATTCAGTCTTCCCCACCTAGATAGTCTTCCTTGACGTATACCAAGCAATGATTCAAAGTTTCTGATTCCTCGTCTGAAATTGAAACGATCATAAATTGCATCTATAATTCTTTCTGTTCGGATCTTCACAAGCTTGTTCATCCCTTTTTCACCTTGCCTCAGTTTCTCTTTATTTTCTTTAAGCCTTCTCTCCAATTGCATCTTGATTAATTTCAAAGTTCCATCTGAAAACTTGGCGATTTCTGATAATCTGAAGAACCTCTTTTTGTTCTCAGAAGTCTTGTAAACTATACCAAGTTCAGGCTTGTCTAGCACAGTGAATAGATTGTAATCATCAATATTCTCCAAACTAAGATCAGGTTTCTTACCAAAAGGGTGTTAGCCTAGTGGTAAGGCATGTGGACTAGCTAGTAGCGGTCTCATGTTCGAACCCTGGGGGACGCATCCTGGAGGTACGGGGGCTTCGACCCCAGGCTGCATGCTTTAGCAGTCGGGCTTCGGCCCATATTGCCAGGGATTAGTCTGGGCTCAATGTGGTCTGGGATACCCTCTCCAAAAAAAAAAAGATCAGGTTTCTTCATATTGAATTTCCTTTGATTCGTCTCTATGCCAAGTTGAAAGTCATAGCAGTAAGTGTAGTTTACCTGTCGTCTCATGAACCTTTTCACAGCATCCAAGACAGCAAGAATATTATCTTTTTTGATAGTCATATTTCTGAAGAGATGGTAGAGATACTCGATGTCGTCCACATTCAGAAAACAGAAATCGACTTCAGAAAATGTGCATTCAGACAAGTCTCTGCTCTGCACATGGAATACTGGATACCAAATATGAACGAACTGCACAAGCCTCACTTGCTTTACAGTCACTATGCTTGACTTGTTTTTTACTGCTCTTTCTGGACTTCTTACCCAACTCATCATCCGAGCATATTCTTCTTGATATTCCATGGGTTGATCTGAGACACCCAAGACTTTAAATTTATCCATTTCTTTGATCATGTGCACAAAAATATTCTTCATCTCCTCTTCTAGAAACGGTTGCCTCAAAGTATTCCTCATTTGCCTGATTTGATCGTCAGTAGGGGCAAGAGGTACTTGAGGTTGGTCAGAGGGACCGGCTTGGGCTTTAGCTGGGTTAGAAGGAAAGAAAGGTTCAGGTTTAGTTTCAGTGTTTGGGTTGGGTAGGTTTTCAAGGTTAGGTGGTTCATCATGGTTTGGGCTTCGTAATCTGTGTGGGTTAGGTAAATTTGTTTAGGTAGGTGGAATAGGTTGGCTAGATGGGATTGGTTGAGTTGAGATTGGTTGGGTTGTTTGGCTAAGTGTTGTAGTTTGGGTAGGTTGGGTAACTTGGGTAGATATGGTATTTTGGGTGGGTTGATTTTCTGGGATTAATGAAGGTTGGTTGGAAGGTTCAACAAGAGTTATGTCTTTAAAGGATGGGATATCAGGTTGTTGAAAGGTGGTTTCTAGAAGTTCTGTGTTCACAGGACTCAGTTGGATGTCTTCTTGTGAGCATGCAAGGATGTCCAGAATACTTGCTTCTCCTTATTCAATCATATCCCTTTCTTCCTCCTTGATTCTCTAGAAATTATCATACTTTTCAACAGAAGTTTCTTCATCATCAGAAGACAGATCTATCGCATAAATTTCCTCCAAACCAGTGAGCCTTATGATCTCTTCTTTAGTAGCAACCACGGGTTTTCAACCAATGGTTCTACGTCTTCATTAACGTATAAGATCAATTCCATACCCTGACCTTCTCCCCTATTCATCTACTCCTCACTTTCAAGATCAACCATTTCTGTATCCTCACCTCTTTCTGATCCACCAATAGCACGTTCAGATTCTATAGCAGTTCTTTGGCGTTTGCTTTTCTCCCCCTCATGGTCATGATCTGAATCATGATCATGCCTTTTCTTTGAACCTGCTTGAGCTTTGCATGAATCTTGAACTGCTTTGGTTAACTCCTGGATGTGCTGAACCATTTATGTCTTGAAAGCTTAGAATTCAGATATGGAAACAGCATCAGTCTGTACATGAGGTTGTTGAGTTCTCAGTAAGCCAATGAGATCAGCATCAGTCTCCTCAACGGGTGCATGTGATAAAAGTTTGGCATATAGCATAGATTTCAGCTCCTCCACTTAATGATCAACTAGTTGAACTGGTCGTGGTGGAGGTGGCTGAACAGGCTCCTCAACCGCTGGACCTTTCCCCTTCAGTAGGCTTTTAAATTGGGCAATTTCCTCCTCAAACTTGGCAGTTAAGCTCTCAGTGACATGTTTCTCAACAGCCTTTAAGGCGCCGTCGAGGTATTCCTTGGACACGAAGTCGGGTAAGATAACTCCGGGGTCACTTAGACTTCCCGTTGTCACAACTGTTGAGGATCCAACAGTGTGGCCTGTGTTCAAAGTTGGAATCTCAGTAGCAATGACAGGACTTCCATCCGATCCTCGTAATCTGGACTGCGGAGCTACTACGGATATTCCGACCAGGTCACTCAGAAGACCGGTAATAGCAGAAGTATTTGTATGTGTCCTGAGAATGAATGATGATAGACCAATTGGCTCTAGATTTAATTGTGCAATGAAAGAAGTTGAGCTCTATGGCAGCTGAGCTCTGGTCTCAATACCTGCCATTTTCGAGTGAAATGCAGATAGAGTTTGTGCTAAAACCCCGTGAAAAGATGAGACCACAGCCTGTTGAGAGGCAGTAGAATGGCTGGTTGAGGTGTGCAGTTGCATGAGAAGGCGACTTATGTCTTGTGCTCCTGATTGCAACACATGCAACAGAGCACTAGATTTGGTTACCCTTCTGGATTGGTAGGTTATGTTGCACTCACGCTCACCATATTCTTTTTCTGCAATCTCTCTTTGTCTCACACTTTCAATATTTTCAACTATACCTCCCTCTGATCTCCTTATATCTCCTAATACTTGTGCAATATTAGTACCAGCAGTGTTGATTTCCATATCAACATGTTGTAAATAGACATCTTCTAAAAAACCAAAGTTGTGTTGGAGATTTTCATCTTCAACATCAGCATTATGAATAAGATCTTCAGCATGATGATCCGAAGTAGCTGAAGGGATTGTCTCTGACGAACTAGCACGCCGATCCGACTCAGTGTCAGAATTCACAACTTCATCAGCTATCCTTACCTGAGGACTTGATTGACGAAATGAAGTCCTTTCAGGTTTGGATGTGGAAACCTCTAGACATGTGGCAGTTTGTGCCGAGGTCCCCACAGCTTCAGATGTGATATTCCGAACCACACCTGTTCCCCTCTCTGGATTTTCCCTCATCTCTCCCCGTTCCTAGACCCCCGTGATCTCAAGAACCCTTACCGACTCTTCTCGCCTAAGGGTTGAGTATTGGGTAGGGATAACCGGTGTTGGTAATCCCATAGACTCTCTATACTCTATTACACACTCAGAGGTCGGATTAGCGTATGAGAGTAGATCTTGTGGAACTGGCATGGAGTAATTGAACTGCTTCTTTTGCTTCTGAAGATATTTCATTTCAAATTCTGGAGCAAGTTCATGTTGAGATCTTTTCGGAATATCTCGATTTGATCGAATCATGCTTCGGATAATCAGCTGTAGAAATCTCTGGTAAGGCACATAGATAGGTCTCTTAGAAGTCCTTTTACTGATCACCTTCTCATAAAGTTCCGTCCAAAAGATCACTGAGTAATCGACATGTAGATCGTACATGACTGCATGAAATAGCCTTAGTGTGTGCATATTTGTATTATCGAGACCGGAATTTCTTGAAGTGAAGCATCTGTTGAATACAGAAAACATATGATAGTAGAATGGAGGAAGATTAGTCTTCTTGAATTCACTAATCTTTGTAAGTGGACCATTATATCCCAAGGCTTTGATGCCTTCAAATACTTCTGAATCCACCGGATATGAGTCAAAAGATGTTCTATCTGGTCTAGAATTTGCCTCTGGTAGATTAAGTATCAATCTGAGTCCTTGGTAGATCAAGATGGATGTGAAGTTGTCAATCCGGATCTTGAAATATTTGACCTTTTCACTTTCAACCACATACTCAATTGTTTTCCAGGCTTGCTACAAGTAGATCATCGGAATGGCAACAGTGTCTGTCAGAGCATGATTCAGTGGATGTCCCTTCAGAATTTCCACTACAAGTGGATTGACATTTAGTGAGTCAAAGTCCACATGGTGGTTTTTTGGATAAGATAACAGATACTCAGACTGTTGTATCAAGGCAAGATCAGGATCTACTCCGACTTCTGACTGGAAATGAGATCTGGTAGAAGGCATAGGAGTTGCCTTAGAGACATTTGGATCATGTTCATCTATATGGACACTATGATCATGAAATTGTTCTTCCGCCATTGTTTACCTGAAAAAGATAACAAGTATTGGATAGAATCCAATGTATTAGTCAATAAGCTCAAATCTTGTTTTCAGAAAACGTTTTGATACATAGAGTATCAAGTACAGAAAAAATTGTACTTTAAGCATATAACAAATAGGCACAGAAAGTTACAAGATTGCAAAATGTAACTTTGAACAAAATTAAAAAAAATGACCAAAAAGACACAAACTTGAACAAAACATTTTGATATTTTGAATTGTTCTGACAAATGATGTAATATTGCTTCAACACTTAAAGAAAAAAATATTGAAAAAGTTTCTAAGTCTAGAACTCTTATGAGACTGAGAATGACTAGAAACTCGCATATCAAGTAAATTTGCAAGATGTCCAAAACTTGCAGGAAATGAAACTTGCATGAAGTTTGAATTGCCCTAGAACTCTAATGAATCTGAAACTTTCAAAGAACTGAAACTCTCATGAACTGTTCTATCCATTAGTAAGTTCAAAACTCTCAAAGAACTGTTCATCTGAAAAAGTTTGAAATTCAAAATTTCAAATTCAAGATTTTAACCTAACAATCTGAAATCAGTGTTTTGCTTAGTTCAATATTCATTGTAGATATTAACAATATTTGATCCATAGGAATCAAACAGTCCAAAAATCTCCACTTCATGAGTTCGAGTTCATAAGGTTGAAGAAATCAGTTCATAAGTTCGAGTTCAATAAATCCATAAGTCAAGGTACACCTGCAAATAATCAATATCGAACCAATCCCAGATAGAAATTAAGATTGAATAGCAATACAAACATCATTTAGATCAAACAAGATTCAAAATACTAAAAGTCGTTCAAGACATATGAACAGACAAAAAAACTAAAAGTCAAAAATCGAAACCCTAGAAAAATCAAAATCGAGCCTGAAAAATGACAAACAAAGATACAAAAGAATGATAGAAACAATAAGTAAACAACATTTATAGAAAAACCTACACTGAATCGTCGAGTTTAGGATATGAAACCGAAAGTCGCTCAAAGAAACTCGAGAGAAAAAGGTTAAGTGTGAAACTCGCAAAAAAAAATATGAGAGAAGTGGTCTGAAAAGGGAAAAACACGCATATTTATACTCTGAGAATGACTTGACACGTGGCATGATATGAGTGGACGACTCACTTCTCGCAGATCGAAAGAAAAAGTTTTCCGCACAAAGAATAGCAAGTCAGTGTGTGCACTTCGCGCATGAATGATGTGTGCGAAGTGTTAAAACTTGCACGATATAGCTTGCGCGAAGAAGAAACTCGCATGACCTTATATGCGCGAAGCTTGATGAACAGTGCAAACTCGCATGCAGTTGTGTGCGCGAAGTAGAAACGCGCACGACATAGCTTGCGAGTTTTGTACTTCGCCCAGCCTTTGTCATGCACGAAGTGAGAACTCGCATGACAAAGTGTGCGTTCTACACTTTGCGCACGCAATGATTTGCGCGAAGTAGAAACTCGCATAAGGCTATGCGCGTTCTACACTTGGAAAAAATTTGAAAATTTTCCAAAAATGGAAACTTTTTAAAAATGCTTTAAGCTCTTATCCAAAAATAGCAAGTTTTGTAAAATCATTTTTAAGCACAAAAATGAACTTTTTCTCTGAAAAATTTCTTTATGATTTCAAATCCATTTGAAAATAGACACTCACACACCAATGAAGTACGAGTCCTGATCTGATGTGATCAGAAGTCATATTCAATGACATTGAAGTTCGGGTTCTGATCTAATGCAATCAAAAGCCACTGTATATGCTCCCCCTAAACCTATGCATCCTGCAAAACAAATTTCATAGGTTTTGGTACCCATTGATACTGGGGTCCTGGTTTGTTAGATTTGCGAATCCACTTCTCAATTGGTTTATGCCTTTTATCTACATTAGTCTGAGAAGTTATTCGGTAAGTACCATACCAGTTGTGAGCAGATTCTCTATGCACAAAATCATTCTCCCCACAATAAGAACAACATATCCTCTTTTCAACTAACCTGATAATATGATTAGTAGAGAAATACATATCAGGTGTGGCAAAAGAATTACCTTTTCGAGCTCTGTTCTGTTTAACTTTGGATGTGGATGGAGATGATTTCTGAATAGCTTTTCCATCTAAAGAGCCTTTAACAACCCAAACCATCTGATCTGTCCTTGATTGCTTTCCAAGAATTTTACTGTTAGATTTAACTGTGCCATCAATAGTATGATTATAAAACAGATTTGTAGGACGAATCTAACTTGTATCAACAGTTTTAGGTTTGACACTATTCTTTCTTGAAACTTTTTCAGAAATAAAACTGGAAGCAGTTTTAAAAGAGCAAACTGATTCAGTTGACTTGTCAAGAGGTGATTGATATATCACATCCGCATAAATCATTTCTGACAACCCAACATTTGCAACTTCCAGATCTTTTATCTTTTTAGATAAAAGATTCTTTTCTTCAAGAATTGTGTCAAATTTCACCTGTAAATCAGATATGGCCTTCTGTTCTTTTGACATATCAGATGATAGACCAGTTAATCTTTTTGAAAGCTTAGAAATTTCATTTTCAAAATTTTGACGTTCAAGCTCAAATTCCTTTTCCAAGTTCTTGTTTTTAGCAGAAATTTCATTGAAGATCCCAACATTTCTCTTTTCAGATTTCTTCTTTTCAATCTCAAAAGATGATTTCTTTTCTTGAAATAATTTCTTTTTTTCATGTAATTCTTGTAGAACTGAGATTTGCATGGGAAATTCAATTACTTTCTCATCAAGAACTTTTCTTTCCTTTGCAAATGTGTCTCTTTATGTGATTAAAATTCTCTCAAAATCAGACACTTGCTTGGAAAGTTTCAAACATCTGTGCTCTAAGTCATTCTTTTCTTGGAGAGCCTTCTTGGAAAAATCAGACAGTTTCTGCTTGTAAAGTTTCTCCAGATTAGCTTTTTCATCAGATTTCTCCTTTTCTTTATCTGCCGGAAGACTTTTCATCACTTTCAATACTTGTTAATGTATTTTATTGTATCCAATATTTAATAAGAAAGTGTTAATGTATTTTATTGTATCCAAGATTTAATGAGAAAAGTCAAAGTCTGTAATATCTTAGTCAACCTTAGTGGTTTGAGTATTTCAGTATTGTGAGTGTTTGAATTGCTTATAAGCTTGTAAGAGTTTGTCTTTAGTATAAATAGCTTAGGCTTTGTAAGAAGTCTTCCAACTAGAAGCTTTGTAATTGTCATACACATATCAATATACGAGTTGTGACTTTCTCTCCCTACTCTCTCTCTAGATCTTAATAGTCAAATCTTGCATCTTTATTGATTGAAAACTGGGAATTTACATTTATTCAGAAGCCTCGGTTCTCTTACTCCCCCTTCACTTGAGATGCTTGCACCACATAATCATCTTTCGACTTTGGTACCCATTGGTATTTGGGTCCATGTTTGTGAGTTGCAGTTCTTCTAGGAGTAAGAGAGTAAGAACCATACCAGTAATGATCACTAGTTTTACAGGTTTCATAGGTTTTGGTACCCATTGATACTGGGGTCCTGGTTTGTTAGATTTGCGAATCCACTTCTCAATTGGTTTATGCCTTTTATCTACATTAGTCTGAGAAGTTATTCGGTAAGTACCATACCAGTTGTGAGCAGATTCTCTATGCACAAAATCATTCTCCCCACAATAAGAACAACATATCCTCTTTTCAGCTAACCTAATAATATGATTAGTAGAGAAATACATATCAGGTGTGGCAAAAGAATTACCTTTTCGATCTCTGTTCTGTTTAACTTTGGATGTGGATGGAGATGATTTCTGAATAGCTTTTCCATCTAAAGAGCCTTTAACAACCCAAACCATCTGATCTGTCCTTGATTGCTTTCCAAGAATTTTACTGTTAGATTTAACTGTGCCATCAATAGTATAATTATAAAACAGATTTGTAGGACGAATCTAACTTGTATCAACAATTTTAGGTTTGACACTATTCTTTCTTGAAACTTTTTTCAGAAATAAAACTGGAAGCAGTTTTAAAAGAGCAAACTGATTCAGTTGACTTGTCAAGAGGTGATTGATATATCACATCCGCATAAATCTTTTCTGATAACTCAACGTTTGCAACTTCCAAATCTTTTATCTTTTTAGATAAAAGATTCTTTTCTTCAAGAATTGTGTCAAATTTCACCTGTAAATCAGATCTGGCCTTCTGTTCTTTTGACATATCAGATGATAGACCAGTTAATCTTTTTGAAAGCTTAGAAATTTCATTTTCAAAATTTTGACGTTCAAGCTCAAATTCCTTTTCCAAGTTCTTGTTTTTAGTAGAAATTTCATTAAAGATTCCAACATTTCTCTTTTCAGATTTCTTCTTTTCAATCTCAAAAGATGATTTCTTTTCTTGAAATAATTTCTTTTTTTTCATGTAATTCTTGTAGAACTGAGATTTGCTTGGGAAATTCAATTATTTTCTCATCAAGAACTTTTCTTTCCTTTGCAAATGTGTCTCTTTCTGTGATTAAAATTCTCTCAAAATCACACACTTTCTTGGAAAGTTTCAAACATCTGTGCTCTAAGTCATTCTTTTTTTGGAGAGCCTTCTTGGAAAAATCAGACAGTTTCTGGTTGTAAAGTTTCTCCAGATTAGCTTTTTCATCAGATTTCTCCTTTTCTTTATCTGCCGGAAGACTTTTCATCACTTTCAATACTTGTTAATGTATTTTATTGTATCCAATATTTAATAATAAAGTGTTAATGTATTTTATTGTATCCAAGATTTAATGAGAAAAGTCAAAGTCTGTAATATCTTAGTCAACCTTAGTGGTTTGAGTATTTCAGTATTGTGAGTGTTTGAATTGCTTATAAGCTTGTAAGAGTTTGTCTTTAGTATAAATAGGTTAGGCTTTGTAAGAAGTCTTGCAACTAGAAGCTTTGTAATTGTCATACACATATCAATATACGAGTTGTGACTTTCTCTCCCTACTCTCTCTCTAGATCTTAATAGTCAAATCTTGCATCTTTATTGATTGAAAACTGGGAATTTACATTTATTCAGAAGCCTCGGTTCTCTTTCTCCCCCTTCACTTGAGATGCTTGCACCACATAATCATCTTTCGGCTTTGGTACCCACTGGTATTTGGGTACATGTTTGTGAGTTACAGTTCTTTTAGGAGTAAGAGAGTAAGAACCATACCAGTAATGATCACTAGTTTTATGCACAAAATCATATGTACATAAATAAAAACAATACCTCTTTTTAGACAACCTGATCAATTGATCTCTCGAGTAAGCAAGATCAGATTTACCTTTTCGCACTCATTGTTCTTTTTGTCTTTTGATGCATGTACAAATGATTTGTTACCTTTCTTCTCTTCCTTCTTTCCTTTCTTTTCTTCCTTCTTCTCATCATTCATTTCTTCATCTACTGGTTTTACTTTCCAGACCAGTTTCTCTTCTTCATATCTTCTTCTTCTCCTTCTTCTGTATTTATCTGAACCATATACATTTCGATCAAAGAAAATGTTAGCAGGATGAATATGATATATCTGCTTAGGCATACTATCATCTGAATCGTCAAATAAAAGATTATTAGAAACAGTTGTAAAATGTGAACTTGAAGTTGTCTTTTTAGATGATTCATCTCTAGGTGTGTGAATAAATGACTCTGGAGTCTTCTGCTCCGTCACTGACACCTTAAAAATAATTTCTTCAAGTTCCTTTATCTTTGAAGTTAAATTGTTCCTTTCTTGAATGAGTATGTCAATCATTTCTTCAAATTCAGACTTCATTTTCTGATCTTTCAAAGCACGTGTTGACAGTTCAGATAGCTTCTCGGTAAGCTTCCTTATCTCTGTCTCAAAGATCTGTCTTTCTTCTTCAAATTCCTCCTGTACATGCTTTCTTTTATCAGAAATATCATTAAAAAATCCAACATTCTTTTGCTCAACCAACTTCTTCTCCTGCGCAAATTTATCTCTTTCCATTATGATTACTTTCTCAAAGTCAGACACTTGTTGAGAAAGCTTTGAACATTTAAGCTCAGACATCTTCTTCTCTTCAATACTCTTCCTGGAAAATTCTGAGAACCTCTTTGCAAATGTTTTCTTTTCACTCTCAAAGTCATCTTTATCTTTGACCATCTTTTGTTCCAAATCTGATATTTTCTTTTGAAGCTCAGCATTAGCATCCTTCATATTCTTAATCTTTTCCTCATAACTGTCAACAGAAGATGCTTGTTGGATTTGGACAATTTGAATTTCCAAGTCAGAGATTTTTCTTATCAGCTCAGTATTCTCAGTTTCCAAAATCTTTACTCGAAGACATCTTTGTTCTTTCCATCATCTTTTCAAGTTGTTCCCACAACTGTTTTCCTGTAGCCTTTTTACTATCTAAATTAATAGAAATTTCATCTGAAATTCCTTGCAAGATAAAAGCTTTGGCTAATCTGTTAGCTTTATGTCTCCATCTCTGCTCATCAGTGTAATTCTCAAGTGGAATTGGAAACTCTCCTCTTTCCATGAATCCATTTTCTCCCGGATAAGAATAAGTCTTTGTTGGAGTTTTCATCTTTCCTTCCTTCAAAGATAGTCTGATATATTTTCCCAAATCATGTTTATCTATGAAATCTAGAAAACTAATCTTCCACTGCTTGTACTCTCGTTTGACTAAAACAGGATGTTTCATATCAGTTTCAATTGCAAGAGCTTCTCTAGAAGTAGAAATCTTATGCTCCTGACTTTTCTCTTTAAGACCTTCAGTAGTATATTCTTCGACAAAGAAATAGTCATCCATTATTCCTGTTTCAAAAAGAACTTGAATTTGACCGTTAGTCCAAAAGAAATCAAGTAAACCAGAAAAACTTAGAAAGAAAATCAGAAAAGAAATTTCCAAAAATTCACTAAGTAAGGAATTCGCAAGCTACAATGAAATACAAGGAATTCGCAAATCACTGTTATACACACAAAATTCGTAGACAAGCACAAACAAGAATTCACACACATGATTCGTACATAAACAAACTTCAGAATTCGTAAGTAAAGAAATCAAGAATTCGCAAACAAAATCAAATCAGAATTCGCAAGATAGACACTTACGAATCCAAAGAATTCGTAAGATACCCTTCTGCAAAATTCAGAATTCTCAATACTTTTGCAAACACCAATGATACGAATTCTACACTCATAAAATAATTTGCAAATAGAATTCGTATCAATCTCTAATGCGAATTGTTTCCTACGAATCCTTTCCTTAAAAAAATTTCACACAACTTTTCGTAGATTAGACTTCTACGAATTCTGAGCAATTCACAAGTAAAGCAGTGCGAATTCTAAAGAATTATCAACACACTGAAATGCGAATTCTATGAAATTTGCAAGAGACACATCTGCGAATTCTTTACTTAATAAATTTTCAGAATCAACTATGTGAAACCCTCTATGAATCCTGCGAAAACCAATGAATCTGCGAGTTCTTCGTGTAATCCTGCGAGTTCTTGATGGATTTGCGAGTTCTTCAGATCTCGAAGAAAAATTATCACTGATTCGCTCAAAAACCTATTTAATCAACGAATTACAGTCTGAAACTTTGACAATTGAATATCTAACACATATAGAATAGAAATCTATCAAAAAATTTCAACTAAAACAACTCAAGAATACAAATTCGATCCAATACAGTGTGACTGAACTCGTGAATACAGAAACTCGAAAAATCTCAAAATTCACAAAAATTACAGTGAAAATCACTATGAGACTTATACAAGATTTATCTAATACATTTTTCGAACACAAATCAATCAATTACAACTCGAAAAACAAACACAAACTCAAAATTGAATCTGAACTTCTATGAAACATTGTCGAACACTATTTTCTATAAATTTCACTCTAGATCTGCTCTGATACCAATTGTTAATGTCCCAAATTCAAGTTCTAAATGCTAATAACAATCAAGATGAACAATTTCCAAATCATATGTCATTGAATTCATCATCACAGATTACATACATTCTCACTACGAACTGTTTATCTCTCTACAACCTCTCACTAGAAAGGTATGAACATGAATGTCCTCTCTAATCTGCTTCGTGTAGTATTCTGTCTCTTGCTTACCTGGATTACAAAGACTAAAGGTTATTTATACCAACTACAAACAACAAGAAAACAAAACACAATACTTTGACTTTATTACAAAGACTTTGACTTTCTTGTTTGAGAGTTGACTTTGAGGCTTTGACTTGTTTGACTTTGATCTTCATTCTTTATGATCTTGTATCCAATAAATCTGTGCTCTAACAGGTTTTCTTTCTGCAAGTTTTTCAAGTGTATATGTTAATTCAGTAGCAACAGGTATGCTATGCATATGTGTTAATGTATTTTATTGTATCCAAGATTTAATGAGAAAAGTCAAAGTCTGTAATATCTTAGTCAACCTTAGTGGTTTGAGTATTTTAGTATTGTGAGTGTTTGAATTGCTTGTAAGCTTGTAAGAGTTTGTCTTTAGTATAAATAGCTTAGGCTTTGTAAGAAGTCTTGCAACTAGAAGCTTTGTAATTGTCATACACATATCAATATACGAGTTGTGACTTTCTCTCTCTACTCTCTCTACTCTCTCTCTAGATCTTAATAGTCAAATCTTGCATCTTGATTGATTGAAAACTGGGAATTTACATTTTCAATTGGTATCACAGCTGAACCCAAATCAAATTCAGATTGATTGGATTATCAGATTTGGATTAAATTCTTGAAATAATCAAGAACACGCAGAATGTGTTTGTTTGTCTACTGTTGAATAAAAATTCATATTTGTTTGTTGTTCTTTGAATGTAAAAATGGTGTAATTGTGTCCGACTTCTGATTTAGAATACTTTATATTCACACAATTTCACGATTCAATCACTAGAAAATTTTCAATTTTGAAATTTTTACATGTTTCTTGAAAATCATGTCGATCACTGTTTTGGACTAATGTACTATGATTTCTTGTTTTTGATCATTGTTGTACATTAAGAAAGTGTTTAGAATTGCAAATCGATCATATTCGAACAAGTCTTGTAAGTTAATTGCAGGCTAAAATGATTTTCGGATCGATCTGTGAGTCAAAGAAACAAACGCGCTAGATCTGTACTTCAAGCTAATCAAGAACACGCAAGAAGTTGAAGAACACGCACGAAGTGGGATATTTGATGTTTCATGTGATATGCGAGTTCTTGACAAAACGCGCACAAGCTATCTGCGAGAAGTAATTTGAACAGTGACTTGCGAGGTTCATAATCATGCGAGTTTGAATTTAGCGAGTTCTAATTTTGTTAAAATTTTCTAAGTATGGAATGCGCTAAGGCTTGTGCGAGTTCCTATCGATCTGCGAGTTTGTGTTTCTTTGCGAGAAGTTCAAGTGTTCAATTATTCTAAGTCTAATATGCGCACGAAGCACCTTGCGAGAAATTACTTTGCGCACAACGTTAATTGCGAGTTTCTTGAAACGCGCTTCTAGTGTCGTGCGAGTTCCTCAAACACGCACACAACTGTCAGCGAGAAGCTCAATGAACAGTTCGTTGCGAGTTTTGTGATCTGCGAGTTTCAAGTGTTTACGAGTTCTGGACTTGTATATTTTTCTGAGATTTTTTTTAAGTGGTGATAAGATTTTGACTTTTAGTCAACTTTTCTGAATTGTTTGGGAACGATCATTCATTTCAAGCAAATTTCTCATTCAAGATGCCTGCTACAGATGAGAGAGGAAACACTGTACTATCAGCCAGATATGTCACTGTCATATACATGCCTGAGATACCGACAATAGAAGCTGAACGAGATAAACTAAAAAATCAGAATTCAGTTCTTCTTAAACAGATTCAGGTGTTTAATTCTAAGTTGACAAATTCTGATAAAACTCATGATTGTATAAAATGTGCTAATAATGCTAAATCTGATTTTGCAGTTATCATCAGAGAAAGAGAGGAAGAGATTAAAGAAAAAGAGAAAGAAATTAAAGAGAAAGAGAAAGACATTAAAAGGAAAGATGATATGATTAAGACTACTGAGAAAGTAATCCAGCTGAAAGAGAGAAAGATAAGCAATCTTCAAAGCCAACTGAAGACAACTGAACAAAAATCATCGGAACGGCAAGATGAATTAGTTGAGCTTCAACAGAAATTTAAGGATTTTGAAGATAAGATATCTGCGTTCGAGTCAAAGAATGTTGATTTGATAAAAAGCCTCCAAGCCGATAAAGAGAAATCAAATCTAGAGACTGCTTCTACTCAACAGCTGTCTGATCTTTCTAAGAAAACTTTACAAGAGAAAAATGATTTGGAGCTAAGATGTTCAAAACTCTCTAAGCAAGTGTCGGAATTTGAGAAGATAGTTATCACTGAAAGAGACACGTTTGCAAAAGAGAGACAAGTTCTTGAAAACAAAACAGTTGAATTTCCCAAACAAATTTCTATTTTACAAGACTTACTTGAGAAAGAAAGAAAATGTTTTCAAGAAAATAAAAAGTCTTTTGAGCTTGAAAAGAAAATTGTTGAAAAGAGAAATACTGGGATTTTCAAAGAAATATCTGAAAAGACCAAGAACTTGGAAAGAGATTTTGAACAAAAACGTCAAATCTTTGAATCTAAAATATCTAAGCTCACATCCAAGATCTTTGTTCTATCATTAGATATTCAGAAAGAATAGATGGCTAGAACTGATTTGAAAAACAAGTTTGACACACTTACTGCTGAAAGAAACATTTTATCCAAAAAGATAAATGACTTGGAAGCTGCAAATGTTATTTTGTCAGAAAAGATTTCAGCTGATGTGATTGATCAATCACCTGTTGATAATTCAACAGAATCAGTCTGTTCTTTCAAAACAGCTTCTAGTTCTATTCATGAGAAAAATGTTTTCAAAAAGAAAAGTGTCAAACCAAACATTGTCAAATCAAATCAGATTCGTCCATCTAATCTATTTTATGACAAATCTGTTGATAATTCAGCAAGCTTCTATGTCAAATCTCTTGGAAAGCATTCAAAGAAAGAACAGATGGGCTGGAGAGTGAAGAGTTCTCCTGATGAAAAGAAGAATGACAAAGCATATGCATCCACATCCAATGCCAAAAAGAACAGTGCACACAAAGGTAATTTTTTTGGTAAACCTGATATGTTTTACTCTACTAATCATCTTATCAGGTTGGTTGAAAATAAAATATGTTGTTCTTACTGTGGAGCACATGACTTTGTAAGTAATAACTTTGTCAATTACTGGTATGGTTCTTATTATGTAACCCCCACAAGAACTGCAACTAACACATCAGGACCCAAATACCAGTGGGTACCAAAAGCTAAATTTGTGTTGCAGGCACCCAAGGTTTAAGGAGGAGTAAGATCAAAGGTTTTTGAACAAAACAGTTCAAAACCCGGACTTAAATGTCAAGGAATATGGTTCCTGAATAATTCAGTTCAAGACCCTCACTTCAATATTAAAAGACTATGACTTCTAAGTAAAATAACTTAGGACTCGTTCTTTAATGTTTAAGGACAAGGATATTATGCAAATATCCAGGGGGAGCTTATAAGAATATAAATCATTCTATCATGATTTGAGGGGGAACTTAAATGTAAGTATCTTCTAATCTTAATCTTTGATTATTTGAAAGAAGAACAACTTTCAAGCATGAAAAACGTTTTCTTAAATGTTCAAATCACTTCTCTTTTCTCAAAAGATTTTATGAATCTAGAAGTGTGATTTTAAATGTTTTTCATTATTGAGCGTTAAAGTTTAACTAACCGTGTCTTTCCAAAGATCAATACTTGTGTATTATCTTGTCAATTTACGGTCATGTATTCACACACACCGATTCAGTACTTCATTTGAATTTGTTATTACCATGTATCAAAATTTTAATCTTTCTATGGTAATACTCCCGTTTGTACTCTAAATTGTTTGAGATAAGACATCATTTCTTATCATATGTGCTTTCATTGTTAATATGTTTATATTTTGTTCATATAAACATCTTATATCTTTGATTTCCAAAAATATCAAAAATCAGAGAGCATACATATACTGACAAATGATTTCTTGTGATTTAATGTCAAGAAAATCATTGAGGCAATACATTCTTTTAGGATAATACATGGGATTCATGTGTGAGCTTAAAAGAACTTCCATGGATTCACGATAACCAGTGTTTCCTACCCAGGAAGTATTCCCAAAAGTGATTGAGGGGAGAGGAGTTAAAAGATTGAGAGTGGTGTGTGATGAGGTAAAATGGAAAAGTGAGACTGGTTAGAAGTGAGCTTACATGTTTAAAAGAAAGAGGGTGTGAGAACAGAGTAAAAGAATATTAAACTTTGCACCAAACTTCTTTCTGAGTCGGGCAGCCATATAAACTATTGTTTCACAATTCTTCGTGAACGACATTGAAAAAGGCACCTAGCCCATGCCATCTCTTGCATACAACCCCACCAACTACTCATTCTTTTCTTAAAAAGAGAATGTTTCACATTTTCTGGGGAAGCAACATATAATCTATTGGTTTTTCTCTTAGAAGATACTGATATTGAAAAAGAAGGAAAGTTACCCCACCTTCGACCCTTTCTCTGTTAGGGTGTTTTATATGTTAAATAGAAGTTCAGGGTGTGAAATGCAATTAATCTAAAGTTTATTTAGTTAGTTGGGCCTAAAGCCCATTAGCCCATCAAGGGTGTAAGCCTAAGTATATAAAGGCATTATTAGTTCTTTTATCAGTTTAGAAGAAGTCTCATTATTCATAATTCTCTAGTCAATAGGTTTACATTTACTGATCAGATATGCTCTCTGTAAACCTAAACCCTTTCTTGAATATTAATCATATGACTAGAGGTTGTGGCTATATTATTGTTCTTCATTGTTGATTATTGTTCGTGATTGCACTGTACTGGGATCTACAATTGGTATCAGAGCAAAGAGACTGATGGTTTGATCCAAAAAGGTTTGTCTAAAACCCTTTAATCGATTATTTGCTTAATATTGTTTATCGTATTCGATTGATTTCTGGGCAGATTATTTTTTATTGAAAATCGATTTTTTCTGGGTAATTAAGTTTCTGTAAATCGATTTTTTTCTAAAATCACATCTGCAAAATCGATTTTTATACTGTGTTATCGGTCGAATGTTCTGGGTTTTTAGTTCGGTCGATTGTTTGATAAATTGGTTTATGGGTTGAAGTTTGGTCGTCTGTGTTTTTGAAAAAAAAAATTATCGGTCTGAGTGTTTCTTTGTTCTTGAAAATCAATTAGTCGATTGAGTTTTCAGGGTTTACAAATCGATCTGCAAAATTGTTTATTGATCATTCGATTTCTGGGTCGATCGATTTCAGATTCATCGATTTTAATGGTAGTTTAGCTGTTAATCGATTTATCTGTTATCTGTTTGTGTTTATCTGTTCGATATCGACCGACCCTATTGACCGGACCCCTGCGACCGATACCTAGTCGACCGATACTTTGTTGACCGATACCTTATTGACCGATATTTGTTCGACTAGTACATTGCCTTGACCGGTACGTTGTTGGACCGATACTCTGAGGTCGACCGGTACATTGCTGACCGGTATATTGTCTTGACCGGTACCCGTCTGTGACCGGTACCCTGCCCTGACCGATACCTGGACTCGACCGGTGACTTATTCGACCGGTACTCTATTTGACCGATACTCAGCGGTCGACCGGTAAACTTTGTGGACCGGTACCCTGTTGACCGGTACCCTCTGTTCGACCGGGTCCTTGCTCGACCGGTCCTTGTCCTGTTTATTTATTGGTTGTTTTGGGATCATCTTGTTTGTCTCACGATCACTACAGTGCAGTTAAGATTAAAGTTTAAACTCGTTCAAGTTTCATCTCTTGTCAAGCCTTTCAAAGCCGGATCGAATTAATTCTATTCGATACGATAAAAAAGGATGAACCCACCAAGGTTGCGGTCCAAAGGAGAATATGAAGAGTGGAAAGTTGATTTTTTGAATTTTGTAGATGAACATGAGGTGGGTTAGTATATCAGATTATCATTGACTGAAGGAGAGATGCAATCCCGAATTCCAACTGAAGCATCATCTGTGGAACATGAGAAAAGACAGAGGGCTAATAATTTAGCTCAAAATTATATGACAAGTAGTATTTCTTGTGACCTATTTCGTGACATTTTGAGTGAAATTTCTAGTCAAATATATTCTTACAAAATGACAGGAAAAGAGTTGTGGGATTGCACTGAATGGTTGATGTTAGGGCCAAGGGAAATGCTAAAAGGAAGACAATTAGAATATGAGAATTCTGAGCTGAATAGAAAGATCTCTGATTTTGAATATCAGATTGTCCAGATCCAGAAAGCATCAATTGAAAAGTATGATGAGAAGACTAAAAGTCTGGAGGATACTAATGCTAAGCTTTAAAAGAAAATATCTGATTTGGAGCAAAAGATTGCAAAAGACAAATCCGCTTTTGAGACTAAAGAGAAGGCTTTTGCAAAGAAGTTCTCAGATTTTTCAAGAAAATGTGATGATGAGAAGAAAGCAGTTGAGCTGAAATGTATCAACTTTCTCAGAACGTTTATGATTTTGAGAAAGTAATAATCTTGGAAAGAGAAAATTTTGTCAAGGAGAAGAAGGAGATTGAACAGAAGAACGTTGGATTCTTTAAGGAAATATTCGACCAAAGAAAGGATGTTGAGGAGGGATTTGAAGAAGAAAGAAGCATATTTGAGGCTGAGATCAAAAAGCTTACTGAGAAGCTATCTGAACTATCTGAAAGTGTGCTGAATGAGAAGAAAACGAAGTCTGAATGTGAGATGAAGATTGACCTCCTTGTCAAAGAGAGAGACAGATTTGCGTCAAAGATTAAAGAGCTTGAAAAATCAGCATCAAGCACAAATCAGAACACTGTTTCTTCAAAAAGGTCAATTAAATCTTCTGATCAAATTCGTAGTACTAACCTTTTCTATGATAGAAATATAGATGGTTCAGGTACACATCGACGAAGAAGGATATACAAGGAAGAGGAATTGGTCTGGAAGAAAAAACCAGTTAAAGATGAAAAGAAAGATAGGAAGAAAGATGAGCTGAAAGGGAAGAAATCATGTGTACATACACATAAAGCCAAAGAAAACAATGCGCGTCAAGGTAAACCTGACCATATCTACTCGAGAGATCAATTAATCAGGTTGTCAGGTAAGAAATACTATTGTTCTTATTGACGTACACATGATCCTATTCACAAAACCAGTGATCATTTCTGGTATGGTTCTTATTCCATTACTCCCGTTCGCACTTCAACTAACATTCATGGACCCAAATACAAGTGGGTACCAAAGCCTAAAATTGATTCTGTGTTGCAGGCACCTACTGTCAAGGGGTAGTAGAAGAACCAAGGCTTATAAGTAAATCAACTTAGAACCCGTACTTCAACGGAGTTTGACTTCTAGACAAAGCAGTCTAGGACTTGTTCCTCAAAGAACTATGACATGGTCTTCAATGTTCAATTAAGTAGCATGCCGTTTGTGGTGTTTTTTTTCCGAAGTTGTTCGTGTGTTAAAGGGAGCACTATCGCAAGATGATTGGTAAGGTTCTCTAGTCCTCAGTTCGAGGGGGAGCAAGTAAGTTTTCTTGTGTCCAGTTACTTCTCGGCAATTGTTAAGGGGGAACGAAAGTTTTTCGCACGTGGTCCCAATTCGAGGGGGAGTCGGATTAAGTTTTAGTGGTTCTTTAGATTTTTTTTATTGGTTTAATTTGACCGGCCCAAACCCATTTCTCGGCTCGGCCCCTAACCCAGCCCAAACCGATCCATCTAATCCTCGCCCGGGGGTTTAAATCACCCCGGGACTCTACTTTCCCTCTTACTTTCAATATCAAACTCTCAAATCTCTCTCGATCTCTCTCGACTGGCGCTCGAATCCTCGCCCTCAATCGATCGATCTTTCTCTCTCTTGCACGTTTTCTCCCTCTCTCCATTGATCGACAGGTACATATCTCTCATTCTCTGTTCTCTCGCTACCTCGATCTCTCTATCGATTTAGGTCATTCGACCTCCGGTCGATGGTTTCTCGCCCACCAGTCTCCGTAGGTTAATACTTGTCCTCGGGGTGTGTTTACGGGTTTCCATTTTTTTAATCGGTAGTAGGGTTTCTAGTTATGGGTTATCGATGATTTATTGATTTTATTGGGTACATCTGAATGGGTAACATCGGTTCATATTTTGATTAATTTGACTTATATCTGTTTAGTGTCGATACCGGTCGATAGTTTAATAACGGTCGATCTTATTCCCGGTCGTCGACCATATCGGTCGATTGGTTTGATAGCGGTCGCTCCTTTTCCCCGGTCGATATATATACCGGTCGTATCCCCCGGTCGTAGATACCGGTCAATAAGTGACCCCGATCGCTTTATTTTGATATCGGTCGTTCGGTCAACCCCGGTCGGTGACTATACCGGTCGGTAACCATGCCGATCGGTGACCATACCGGTCGGTGGCCTGACCTCGGTCGATGCTTGATACCGGTCGGTTTGGTTGTACTTTTTGCATACTGGTTGTTGGTGGTTTTTTTTAGTTATTTTATGTGCTTATAGTTTATATATCTGCTTATGAGTTGCATATGTGAGAGTTAGATTTCAAAACTCTTATTTGGTTGAATTTTCTTGGTTATTGACCTCGGTTCACGGATTAGGGTCGGTATTGATCCATGGCTTGGAGTTTGAATTGGATATGGTTTTAAACCATTGACTAACAATTCCAAGGAGCTCTTGTTTTGAATGTACCTACGGACTAACATGTTTATTCTTAATAGGTAAAATGGCTCACAACCCGAATCCGGCGATTGACCCCATAGCTGATGCCGAACTGATTCCTGAGGATCAGTTCCTTCCACTCACGCCCAATAATTTCCATCTCGATGTCACCTAACCTCCAATCCAATATCAGGTGATGATCGAGATCCTCCGTGGGCACTCTATCTCTTATGCACTCACGGAGACAGTTGAAGTTCCCCACCTTTACCAGCAATAATTCTGGCGTTCTCTTACTCCTCTGGAGGCCGACGATGGCTTCCAGTTGGAGGGCCGGATTGACTACACGCCCGTACTACTCACCCGAGATCTTTTTCGACAGTTTCTTCACTTGCCGACCGCCACTGCATTTTTGGGGAGAAACAATTTTGACCCAATTGTGTCCGAAGCAACTCTCTACTCCGACATCCAGTCCCTGGGTTACGGCTCGATTCTACGCTTTCCATCTGTATTCAACAGAAAGAACCTCACCACTATTTGGTACACGCTCTTCACGTACCTAAATCGGTGCCTCTCGGCTATCACGAAAGGCATCGATCAATAGAGTATCAACATTCTACACTTATTCCACGCTGTGGTATTCCACCGCCATGCCGACTACGCTGACTTCCTTTGGTACAGCTCGTTCAGAAATTACGAGACAACGTGACAAAAAGACGGAACTTCATTCCGTTCATGCGATTTCTCCAGCTTATCATCCGCAGCTTCATGGTTATTCATCCAACCATTGCGCGCCGATCTTCGCACCCAACATGTACGCAAAACTAGACTCATAAAATTCCGAGTCGTCCTGATCCCGAAGGACTTGTTGCCCGACAGATTCCAGAAGGGTTACTGGCCTACGCTCGTCCTACGATGCTGAGTGTGATAGATTATAGGCGCACACACAATCTACAAGCTCCTATGGTCCATCCAGAACCAGAAGGACCTCCCCAGGGAGCGAGACCCGAGCGGCGTGAGGGTCCACGTACGAGAGGCGGTAGATTCCGGAGGGCTGGGGCTCCCGGATAGGGTGTGCTGAGCGAAAATATTGTGAGGGGATCTGGAGTGGGCAGCGCCGTTCGACAAAGCCAGGCCAGTACTTCTAGACGATCGCCTTCACCGACAGCCACTCAGATGGTGACACAACTACTGAAATCGCACATGTTCAGTCCTCTTCTGCCACCGAATCTAAGGAAACGACACATCAATCCGGCACTCAGTCGGATTCTGCCACTGAAGCATCGACATCAAGTGATGAGTCTTCTGACTCTGATGGTGGCGATGATGAGCCCTCACCTGGAGAGACAAGGAGAGCGGAGAGAGTTATAGTCGTACATGATAGTGTGAGCAGAGAGAGGGAAAGAAAGAGCAAATTTGATATTGAGCGTACACGAGTGATGAGGCAACCATCTACGGTTGACCTCCACCAACCTACATTTAGCCAGGTCGCCACATCTGCTACCCAGTCTCATGTGTTGAGACAGGGTATTGAAGGAGCCATCGTAGACCTAGCGACGCAACTGCACACCCCCCCGAGCCACTCCACCATCTCTCAACAGATGGTGGTTTCATTTTCTCACGGGGATTTAGCACAAACGCTACCGGTCTCTCACTTAGAAAGTTCCGGTATTGAAACAAGAGGACAACTGCCCCCGTCCTCGACTTCTTTGGGTGCACAGAGTCTAGAGCCCTTTGATGTTATATCTCCTATTCCTAGGACACAGGTACCTTTCTCGGCTACTGCCGGAGGCCTTAGTGGCCCGGCCGGAACACCTATAGTAATTCCAACTTCAGTTGGTTTACGAGGATTGGGTGGAAGTCCTACCACAGCTATCATCACACCAGCTGTGAACGTAGGCGGTTCGACTTCTACAGTCGTAACCACAACTGGAAGTCTAAGTGACCCAGGAGTTAGTCACCCCGAGTTCGTCTCAAGGGAATTTATGGACGGCGCCCTAAAGGTTGTCCGCACCATCATGCGAGCCGAAATGAGGGAGGAGGTAGATGCGCTGAAACGTCTGATCAAAGGCAAAGGTCCTGCGACTGAGCCTGAACCACTACCTCCTACACCTTAACCCTCTATTATTGCTACAGAGATGTCTATCAATGACCTCAAGTCCATCCTCCTTGCCAAACTACTTGCCCAATCTCAAAACGAACCTACCCAAGATGTCGATCTACTTTCCTTACTCCGTACTCAAACATCTACACCTACACCACCCCCAACTCACTATATCTCCAGAAGCCTTCCAGCATCAACAAGCCCTCCTTCAGTCTTTGCAGCAAACCGTAGTTGTCTTGACTGAACGATTATCATCCGTGGAAGACACCTGCCGCAGCCAGGCAGAGAGGCTCAAGCGCAGACATGATGACCAGGATGATCCTGATCACCATGAGGGGGAGAAGCGCCAAAGACTATCCGATCCGGAGACACAGTCAGTGGGTACAGTTCAAGTGGAAACGGAAAGGGGTTCGGGTTCTGGTACTCAACCCGAAAGGAAAGGATAGGCACAGGAGCAGTCGATGGATTTAATGCTATACGATATTCCAATGGTTGAAAAGCCTGAGGAACAAGATGGATGTTCTCCGATAGATCCAGAAAACTGGGCTTTGATTGTTGATCCGTTTTCAGTTTCAGACCCGACAAAAGAACAGGACAATACTGAAAGAGCATTGGTAGTATTTCAAGCACAAATTGATGAGATTATCAATTCCGAGTTTACGGCCCCAGATTATCAGCCAGATGTACAGATTTCTGTTGAGGTTCCGATTTTGACTTACACATCTGTAGATCACCCTGATCTTCTGCAACCAGATATTCCTATTAGATCTCCTCCTGCATCACCAGTTTTGAGAACAGATAGTACTCCGCCAGCTAAGCCATCCAAGTGGGAAAGAGTCAAAATTAAAGTTCCATTTCTGGAAGAAACCCAGAAGAAGATCTTTGCCCATTGAATTCGTGAATATGATGAAGTCGTACTTCATGGTCTACAGTCGATGAAAAGCAAGGAAAAGCAGCGTGAGATCATATTTGTGTATAACTACTTTAAAGATAGGTACAACAAGACAAAGCTCAAAATTACATCCGTTGACCAGATTCACTCTTGCTTCTTCGTGGGTGTAAAGTATTCATACTTCGTGGTAACTCGAGAAGATGGTGAGAAGTGGAATTTTTCTGAAGCTGATTTTCCACGTCTTGAACCTAGAGATCTGCTATTCCTGCTTAGAGATTTAAAGACCAGGACTATCAGACCCGGGGAAGTTACAGATGCACTAGAGACTGTCAAAAGATACATGAAGTGTGCAATGAAGCTTGCCTCGGTAGAAGACTTTCAGATTGGGTTAGAAAGCAACCAACCGAAGATCAATTTGCTTAAACCTGATTTGAGTATTCTTTCTGATGTCCAAAATGTACCAGCCTTCACAGTTCTAAAGTTTCCAGAGTTAGGCATGAAATACGCAAACAACAAAGGTGATATGCGTTTTATCCATTTCAGTCAGATTGCCAGATTCTGCGATGGTACTTTGATGTTGCTTAAAGACAAGTTGAAACGTGCTGCTGATCAAGATGAAAAAGGGGTTCAGTCACTGGATCTTAAATACAAGGAACTTGTTCTTTAAGCATTGGGTGTTATCTTTTATCGGCTGGAGTACATAACGCAAATGCGATATTTCGAGATCAGTTTTGGGTTTCGAAAGACATATGTTCCAAACTGGCGTGATTTTGAACTTCTATTTAAAGGGGGAGATTGTTAGGGTGTTTTATATGTTAAATAGAAGTTCAGGGTGTGAAATGCAATTAATCTAAAGTTTATTTAGTTAGTTGGGCCTAAAGCCCATTAGCCCATCAAGGTTGTAAGCCTAAGTATATAAAGGCATTATTAGTTCTTTTATCAGTTTAGAAGAAGTCTCATTATTCATAATTCTCTAGTCAATAAGTTTACATTTACTGATCAGATATTCTCTCTGTAAACCTAAACCCTTTCTTGAATATGAATCATATGACTGGAGGTTGTGGCTATATTATTGTTCTTCATTGTTGATTATTGTTCGTGATTGCACTGTACTGGGATCTACATTCTCATACACATTGAGTCTGTGTAAACCATTGTTGTCTCATTGGTTTACATACTTTGAGCCTTATGAAACACAATCATTGTGCTAATTCTTTCATAACACAAGCACAAGCACACAAAATATCTATTTTCTGTCAGAACATTCATAGAAAATACCTTGTGTTTTTCAATGATTGAATGGAAGTCCTGGGGAGTGAACATCACTTCAAGCTCCTTAAATTGTACATTTGTTGTACACAGTAACTTTGTTTTACTAACATGCATTCCTAACTGTTTCATTTGTTGATTCAGGGTTACAACTCATAATTTGTCTGAATTTGAAAAGATTCGGATAAATACATTCATGAATTGACGGCTCATTATAAGATCAATTGGGGGAGAATGTTCATATTTTACCAAAAGAGATCATGAAGATTGTTCTACATTGATTAATTGGGGGAGAAGTTTCAAAGACTGAGCTGACATTGAAATAAGTTCTGATGATCTTGATTCTCACAATCATCAAAAAGGGGGAGAATTTTCTGAAAGATCAATTTCAAAGTCATAAAGAGATGTCAAAGTAAAAAAGACTTGGGGAGAAATTCTAAAGGTTCAATTCAGTCAAGTCTGATGAAAAGAAATTATTCAAAGAAATTATTCAAAGATGATTCAAAGACGAATCAAGATGAATCAAGAAAGTTTGTTTTCCGAAGACAGTACAGAGATTTCAAAGATGAAGATACAAGTTTTGAAAGATTCCTCAAAGTTCAAAGATTCCTCAAAGATGTTTTAAAGTTCAAAGATGCAAAGTTCAAAGGAATTTCAAAAGTTTCAAATGTTTGTTCAAGACCTGATGAAAGTTTAAAGACTTTGTGAAAGACTTTTCATGATTCTTCAAAGCATAAGAGATTGAAAATTGCCAAAGCTTCATCATTTAAAGTTGTCAAAGTTAAAAGTTTGAAGAATCAAGTGCTGAAGACGATTGTCAAATTTTTATTAAATCTTGAATACAAAGGAATACCTCGACGACGCTGAATAAAAGGGGGAGAAATTTCTGAAAGATCAATTTCAAAGTCATAAAGAGATGTCAAAGTAAAAAAGACTTGGGGAGAAATTCTAAAAGTTCAATTCAGTCAAGTCTGATGAAAAGAAATTTTTCAAAGATGATTCAAAGATGAATCAAGATGAATCAAGAAAATTTGTTTTCTGAAGACAGTACAGATATTTCAAAGATGAAGATACAAGTTTTGAAATATTTCTCAAAGTTCAACGATTCCTCAAAGATGTTTTAAAGTTCAAAGATGCAAAGTTCAAAGGAATTTCAAAAGTTTCAAATGTTTGTTCAAGACCTGATGAAAGTTTAAAGACTTTGTGAAAGACTTTTCAAGATTCTTCAAAGCATAAGAGATTGAAGATTGCCAAAGCTTCATCGTTTAAAGATGTCAAAGTTAAAAGTTTGAAGAATCAAGTGCTGAAGACGATTGTCAAATTTTTATTAAATCTTGAATACAAAGGAATACCTCGACGGTGCTGAATAAAAGGGGGAGAATTTTCTGAAAGATCAATTTCAAAGTCATAAAGAGATGTCAAAGTAAAAAAGACTTGGGGAGAAATTCTAAAAGTTCAATTCAGTCAAGTCTGATTGTTAGCTCCAGATCTTCATTTGTTTAAAGTGTTGAAAATATCTAAGTCCTACTTCAAAGGACTTCCAGAGACAGACTTAAGAGAACAAAGATTTCAGAGGACATACCTGCCTCTGAAGTACGTATCAGAGGAACACCTTCAGCAGAAGACATCAGAGATGGCTTCATCAGAGGCTCTGAAGACTACATCAGAGCTCTGAAGACATTCTCTCTGAATAAGGCGCTGAAGACATTTTTCCTGAAGTATCAGAACAGATAACCAACCACTTAGTGATAAGAGTTACTTTATAGAGTAGGTTACTGTTCAAACATGTCTTGAGCTTACCTATTAGGTAAGACACTGTTCAAGCATGCTTATATTTGTCAAAATAGTACACTGTTCCATTTATGGTCCTATAAATAGGACCATCACTCCTTTGACAAAAGTGTGTTTTTTGATATATTGAAAAAGAAGAATCAACTGAATATATCTCACGAAGATCTTGTTCTTTCTACTTGCTTTATATATATGAACTGTGATATTTGAATCTGATTTTGATATTAAACTTTATTGCTTCCGCTGTTAATACTCTTGTTGTTTATATCATTATTGTTACAAGATTAAATATGGGATCCAACAATTGGTATCAGAGCTTCCTTTGTTTTCTAAAACTAAGAAAGATCATATATGCATACTCAGATAGATTTATTTCTTATTGATTCAAGATTTTAACATCTGTGCATGCTTATATAAACCCTGGTTTATTAAACTTCATATGCTCCAGATTTAAAAGTAAATCAGTTACATCATTTAATAGAAAGATCTTCATAGAAAAGCATCAGTTCTTCAAATCTTCATCTTTTCATCACAAAAATGGCAAACTCAAGCATAAGTGCCATTTATACATCTGGATCATTAACCGAAACTCCTACACTTCTAAGGGATGAATATTCTCAATGGAAGATAAGGATGGTAAATTTCTTAGAAGGCATGGACAGGGATCTGTTAAGATCAGTGAACGATGGACCTCACCAACCAATGGTGTTGGTACCAAGAGTTCCAGTAATAACAGATACTGCTGAAATCCCTGCTTACTATGAAAAGAAAACTTCAAACTTCACGGATGAAGAAACTAACATGATGGATAATGATTCAAAAGTTGTTAGATTACTTATAATGGCCATTCCCAATGATATCTTCCAAGAACTTGATTCTTGTGTAACTGCAAAAGAGATATGCGATCAGTTGTTAAATCAACTTGAAGGTGGCCTACAAACTCAAAAGAACAGGAGAAATCTTTGTATTAGTGAATATCATGATTTTCATGCATTACTCGAAGAAACCTTGCACCAAACATACTCAAGGTTCAACATCCTCATCAACAAATGCAAAAAATTTGGAGTCATGAGAACTAAAGAAGAAAATAATGTTCTTTTTCTTAAAAGTCTAAATGAAGAATGGTCACAACTGTCAATGTCAATACAAGCCAATCAAAATCTTGAATCATGGTCATTAACTGACATTTATGGCACCCTTGTTGCACAAGAAAAAGAAGTAGTAAAACAAAAATCAAAAACTTCTTTAAGTGGACCTCTTGCACTCATGTCAAAACAAAAAGGTATATCACAAGAATGTAGAAATGCAGAAAAAGACAACAGTTCAAAGAAAGAATCTAAAAGAAATCCAAGAAGGTTCTGATGTCTGAAGAAGTTGAACACTCAGATTCTGACTCAGATGATGACATCAATGCCTTCGCCAAATCTCTTGCATTAATCACCCATCAATTTAACAAGAAATTTGGCAATAAAGTTTTTGAAGGAAGAAGAGAGGATGAAGAAAGAAGAGCAACTCCAGAAAGGAGATTTCAGAAAACCGATTATCAACAAGAGCCCAGATCTACTCTGCATAGTGATCAGAAGGGCGTTCATTTCACCAATCATGATTATATTCAACAATCTAAGATCTCAACAATCATTTCAGCCAAGGTATCCTCAACCTCAGAGGTAGTTCAAGCCACAACCATCAACACAAGCACAGAAGACAGAATCAGATACTGCTCTTCCATCAAATCAAAACGATGGAAGATGTTTTAGATGTGGAAAGACAGGCCATTACTCTGCAAACTGCAGAGGCAGGCTCATCAAAGATGAAGACTACTACAAAAACAAATATAAGTACAACTTCAAAGAGAGAGTACTTGTTGCAGTGATAGAAGACTGTCTGTCAGACTCAACAAGTGACGGAGAGGAAGAACCTACCAATCTCTGTGGTATGGCTTTCACAGATGATCAGAATGATGGGTCATCAGAGGACTACTCTGAAAAGGTAAACTCTCCTTCCACCTCTGATAGTGAACTTGAATTGGACGTTATTAAGCTAACAGATGATTTTCAAATCTTAAAGCAAAAACTGGTTGATGAAAAAGAAAAAAGAAAACAAATGTCAAAATATCTTAGTTTTTACAAAAGGGAGAAAGATCTTCTTGAGTCAGAAAAGAATGATATTTTTATTGAAAAATCTAAACTTGAAAAATCTCAGAAACAAAAGGAAAAATCTTTTTCAGACAAATTCAAAGAACTTGAAAAGGTTTTAAAAGTTAAAGAAGAAGAAGTAAAAAGATCTGAGTATGAAAGACTCAATTCTGTTGCCTCAACCAATTTTTTCAAAAAGGAAAGAGAAGTGCTACATCAATCTCTGGTAAGAAAAGAACTTCAAATCAAAAGCTATCTTGATGCTCAGGATGTGCATATAAAGATAAACTCTCAAATGGATACTCAAGGGCTAGGATTCAATGAATTGGATCCATTTACTAGACTAAAGAAAACTTCACTTTCTTCCACTTTCTGTATAGGAAAGGCCCAGAGCT
This sequence comes from Arctium minus, assembly GCA_954870635.1. Lineage (NCBI taxonomy): Eukaryota > Viridiplantae > Streptophyta > Magnoliopsida > Asterales > Asteraceae > Arctium > Arctium minus. Next base: position 110,171,577 of record OX941080.1, on the reverse strand, counting down.
CTGACTGTCCATCTGTGAACAATTTCAAGAGAATAAAAACCTCAGAGGGATCAAAGTCAAAAGCAAGAGCTCTGAACTTTAAAAATGTTGCATACTCTGAAGTACAAAGCTTTCCAGACTCTATCTTAAAAATAGAAAAAGAAACTTTAGAGGTATTTTTAACAAAACCTCAGAGCAATGATCCTAAAGAGATTTTCAAGTTCGATGCATTTATGATAAACGAATCAGAGACATATGAACAAAGTACCTATGAAACAAGTACTTCTGAAGATGAACCTCAGAGTTCACTTAATCCAGATGCTCCTCTGTATTCACCAATCTCTGATGAATGCATCAGAACTACATTTGAGGATGACATCAAAAGAATAAATAACGAAAATATTATAGCTGATTTGAAGAAGAAAGAGAGCATGAAAAGATTATCAAAGTCTCAAGACCCAAGAAAATTGAGAAAACACCAGAGGTAGTTATCTCTGGTAAGACTGAAAGAGACTTTCTTGACTCTGATTCTGAATCTGATCAAGAGATAGATGAACAGATTTTCTGCAGATCAGAGAAGGCAATTCATAAAAAAAATAGAGACTGTTGGTTCTGGAATTTTGAATATTTCTATTTCTGTTTTGAAAAATAAACCTAGAATACCAATATGTCCTGACTTTGCAGAAATGTGTCTTCAAGCAAAAACTTCTTTGGATCTTGAGAAAGAATTAAAAGTTAAGGCAAAGAATAAAACCATCACTTCTCAACTCTACACTTATAAACCAATCAAGTTTACTCCTGAACAAAAAGAAAAATGGCAAGAAATTAACCATTCTGATCCTGTTTGTGCAGTGAGCAACAAAGATAAGAGGATGTTTCTGAACAAGAAAAGACAACATGAAAAGAAGGTTGTCTTTCAAGCTAGAAGAAAGGAAGTAGTTAGGAATACTTGTAATATTCCTAGTACTAATTCAAAAATGAATCATAATGTATCAAATGCATTTAATGAAAAGAAATTCTTTGCTTCTACTTCTTCTTGTTCTGTAAAGTGCAATTGCATTCAACTCTTGATGAAACTGAAAAATCACTTCAAAGGTTCTCATTGTTTTCTTAATCAATCTCTGAATAAAAATTCAGAGACAAAACCTCAAAAAGAAAAGGACAATTCTGCCAAAACATCAAAAGATGAGAAGGCAAAATTTCAAAAAGAAAATCAAAAGTCTAACACAAAAGGACCCATAATGAGATGGGTACGTAAGAAAATCTAATATGTCTTGCAGAAACAGTCAACGCCGATATGGTACTTAGATTCTGGATGTTCAAGGCATATGACTGGAGATAAAAAGTTACTATACTCTTTGAAAGCTAAATCTGGGGGAGCAGTAACTTTTGGAGACAATATGCAAGGACAGATTAAGGGTTATGGTGAGCTTACAAGAGGTAATGTTTCAGTATCAAAGGTTGCTTATGTTGATGGGTTAAAGCATAACTTGATCAGCATAAGTCAACTTTGTGACCATGGTTTTGATGTGAAATTTCAAGAAAAACATTGTTCACTACTTCACTCAAAAACAGGTCAAGAACTGCTCAGAGCCGACAGAAAGGGAAATTTATACAGAATGAATTTTTCCAAACACATAAAAACTGACTCAGAGAAACTCTGTCTAGTATCTCTGAACAGTGAAGATGTTTGGCTCTGGCATAAAAAGTTCTCACATCTGAACTTTTCTTCACTTGATAAATTGGTCAAACTAAATCTGGTTAAGGGATTGCCATCTCTGAAGTTTAACAAAGATCATCTTTGTTCTGCTTATGAAATGGGAAAAATGAAAAAATCTTCCCACAAGACCAAAAGTGATAATAATTGTCCAAAACCTTTGCATATGCTTCATGTGGACCTCTGGGGTCCTATCTCTGTACAGAGCTTGTCAGGTAAAAAGTATATCCTCGTTTTGATTGACGAATACTCTAGATATACTTGGATAGAATTCATCAGAGCCAAGTCTGATGTTCCTGATATTTTAATAAGATTGATAAAAAGATTGCAGGTTCTGTTTGATACCAAAGTTCGAAAGCTGAGAAGTGATAATGGAACAAAGTTCAGAAATGCGAAAATCAACTCATATCTTTCAGAGGAAGGCATAACTCCGAACTTCTCTGCAGCCAGAACACCTCAACAAAATGGTGTTGTTGAGAGGAAAAACAGAACACTGGTTGAAGCTGCAAGAACTATGCTTGCAGGATCAGATCTTCCCACAAACTTTTGGGCAGAGGCAGTGGCAACAGCCTGTTTCACTCAAAACAGAGCTACCATTGTCAATAGATTCAAGAAAACATCTTATGAACTCATTAACAATAGGAAAACTAATGTTAAATATTTCCATGTTTTTGGATGCAGATGTTATATTCTAAATGATAGAGAGTCTCTTGGAAAGTTTGACAAGAAAGCAGATGAAGGCAAATTCATTGGCTATTCATTAGCCTCAAAAGCTTTCAGAGTGTTCAATCAAAGAACCAGAACAATCCAAGAGAGTATCAATGTGTCTTTTGATGATGACAAGAGTCTGGCCAATAAAGATATCAATCAAATTGCCAAAAAAATCTCTGAATCATCAAAGATAAGAGAATTTGAACTAAACAAAATATTTGAAGATTTCTTTGATGATGAAAACTCAGAGTTTCTTTTCAGAGATATTCATAGAGCAACTTCAGAGGAACCACAAACGTCAGGTACAAATCTCTCTGGTCCCTCTAAAGTTACAACTTCTGCTTCCTTGAATGCAGGTCCAAGAAATGAATCAATTTAAGAGCCTCTTGAATCTATTTCAGAACCTCTGGAATCAACTTCAGAGCCTCTGGAATCAACATCAGAGCCTCTACTCAGCACACCAGAGATATCTCCATCTTTCATCTCTGAAGCTCAAACTCCACCTCTTGTTCATGCTCCACTCACAAGATGGACAAAAGATCATCCTCATGATCAGATCATTGGATCACCTTCAGAGGGTGTCAAAACCAGATCAGCCACAATCAATGAATGTTTTTTTTGTAAATTTCTTAAGCATCATTGAACCAAAGAAGGTAAACGAAGCTCTTCAGGATCCTCATTGGATCTCTGCAATGCAAAATGAGCTTCAAGAGTTTGAAAGAAACAAAGTCTGGACCTTAGTTCCCCTTCCTAAAATAAAATTTGCAATTGGAACTAAATGGGTCTTCAGAAATAAAAAGGATGAGGATGGCGTAATAATCATAAACAAAGCTAGGTTGGTTGCTAAGGGATATTGCCAAGAAGAGGGTATTGATTGTGATGAAACCTTTGCACCTGTAACTAGGCTAGAAGCAATCAGAATCTTCTTAGCCTATGCTGCACACAAAGGGTTCAAAGTATATCAGATGGATGTCAAATATGCCTTTCTAAATGGTAAATTAAATGAAGAAATTTATGTCCAACAACCACCTGGATTTGAGAATACAGAGTTTCCTAACCATGTTTATTATCTTGATAAAGCTCTATACGGACTTAAACAAGCTCCAAGAGCATGGTATGCTACTCTGTCCACATTTCTGATAAATAATGGTTTTGAAAAAGGTACAATAGATACAACGTTGTTCATCAAAAGGTACAAAAATGATATGCTTTTAGTACAGATATATGATGACATTATATTTGGCTCTACAAATCAAAAGTATTGTGATAAATTTTCAGAGTTGATGAAGAGTAAATTTGAGATGAGTCTCATGGGAGAATTAACATTCTTTCTAGGCTTACCAGTAAAGCAAACATCAGAGGGTACATTTATAACTCAATCTAAGTATGTCTCTGACATTTTGAAAAAATACAGACTCAATGATTCAACCTCTATGAAAACACCTATTGCCACAGGAGTCAAGCTTGACTCTGATCTTTCGGGAAAATCTGTAGTTGTCAAAACCTACAGAGGCATGATAGGATCACTTCTATACTTAACTGCAAGCAGGCCTGATATAATGTTCTCAACATGTCTCTGTGCTCGATATCAAGCAAATCCAAAAGAATTTCATTTGTCTGCAGTCAAAAGAATTTTTAGATACCTCAGAGGCACACCTTACTTAGGTCTCTGGTATCCAAAACTGTCTAGCTTTGATTTAACAGCATACACTGATGCAGATCATGCAGGGTGCAAGCTAGACAAAAAGAGTACATCAGGATGTTGTCAATTATTGGGAAATAAGCTAGTAAGTTGGACATCCAAGAAGCAGAACTGTGTTTCAACTTCCACAGCAGAAGCAAAATATGTTGCTGCTGCTAGTTGTTGTTCTCAAGTCATATGGATGCAAACTCAGCTCAGAGACTATGGCTTACAATATGACAGAATTCCAATTTTGTGTGATTCAAAAAGTGCCATAGCCATCTCTGCAAATCCAGTACAATATTCCAAAACAAAGTACATTGATGTATGGTACCACTTTCTGAAAGATCATGTTAAAAAGGGAACAATAGAGATGTATTTTGTACCAACTAAACTTCAACTTGCTGATATTTTCACAAAAGCATTAGATGAACGAAGGTTCAATTTTTTAATCAGCAAGTTAGGAATGTTGAACATGTGTCCCTAAAATAGGAAAACATCAGAGTCTCTGATCTTTTCATCAGAGCCTCTAGCATGCGTAGCATGTTCAGATCTTCTGAAACTAATTTCAGAGCCTCTGGACTTTTTACAAATGGTAAAAATCATTCTTTTGTATCTCTAAGCATCTGTCAAGGGGGAGACAAAGACCCTTTCATCTTTCAAGGGGGAGCAAATGAGCTTCTCTGGTACTCATATCAGAGTCTCTGATCTTCTCTGATATTTCTATATCAGAGCCTCTGATCTTGTCTCTGATATTTGTATCAGAGCCTCTGATATTGTCTCTGATACTCATATCAGAGCCTCTGCCTTTTCTCATTAAACGAATATTCCAGGAAATTCTTTTAAAAAATAAATCTTTTAGATAACCATTCATTTCTTTTCAAAAACCCTGCTGGCGGTTTTCTGACACCAAGCGGCTCTCCCCTACACCTCTCAAAGTGTCACCTATTTATTAGGGGATGATGGAACGTCCTTATCTGACATTGAAACTCTCAATTGCCGTTTCCATAACCTCTCCTTCTACCTTTTTGTCCATAAAAACCCTTTTTCTCTTCTCATTACTCTTTCCGCTCTCAGAATCCAAAATCCCAAATCTCTCTCTCTTTCTAAGCTCTCATCTTTCTCCAAACCTGCAACAATGGGGGCTCTTTCCCAAACCTCAGAAAACTCAAGCAAACTTGTTCCAAGCTTGAATATGGCGCAGTTTGATGTTCCAGTGAAAGGTAACAACTACTTTCTCGATGTCACCCCTACCAAATATGATGAACAGTTTCGCCCCATACTAGATTTCTTGACCAACTGCGAACTCAACGATATGCTCACTAAACATGCCAACGATGTTCCTTTACGATTTGTCCAACAATGGTGGTATTCCAGTGAATACGACGACCAAAAGGAAGGCATTGTTGGGTACATTGACCTAGGTGACTAAAGCATGAATATCCGAATCACTCCACAAACCCTAACTCGCAGATTCAACCTGCTCACAACCTCAGACCTTCAAATAGAGAAATTTGAGAAACCACCAACTCAGGAAGTTCTTCTTCAGTTCCTCCACCACTTAAGCTACAACAAGGAAATCACACACCTAAGTCAATTCAGACGTCAGTACCTGCCTCCCAAGTGGAACTTTATGTTTAGTGTTCTCAATCGAACAATTGCCTGCAAGATTAGAAGTCAGGATCAGACCCATCCAGCGATTCTTGCCATCATGTATGCTCTCTTCTTCAACAGAAGCATAAATATGGCTCACATTCTCTTCAGTGAGATACTAACGGCAGTGGACAAAAAGAACAAAGACTTGGCCAAAGGTAAACAACCAATTTCGGTACTGTTTCCAAGATTCATCTATGTGGTCATTCAAAGAGCAATGGAGAAATTCACCATCACTGAGGAAGGTCCAAGGACGCCTCTGTTTATCATGAACTCGTTCAAAGCAACAGAGATTCCTCCTTATCCAAATGAGCGTCGTTTCCCACACACCATGCTTGAGGTAATTCCTACGAACTCTAATACCCATCTCCTACTTAGTCGTGTTGCCCCATCATAAGAACCGATGATGGGATCCCCAACACACTTAGGTTCTGAGCCTGAGTCTGAATCAGAGAGTGACATCTCTGATACTACTCAAATCATTAACAGAGCACAACCAGAGGGTGTCTCTGTAAGAGTAAGGGAGAGAAGACAAGAGAACCCTCCCTCTGACGAAGAGAATAACTCTGTAAGAGCAGAAGAAGGTGACGAAGAGAGAATTCCAGAGGGTGAGTTTCTAAACTTAGAATCCGAGGGCGGTGAGGTAGAAAAAGATGTCCTTATTGGCACACATTAGCGATTCCAAAGCCCAAATCCCCGTGCAAACACATTTACTGTCCAAGGTGGTCCAGCATCAGTGGACATTGAAACAGAGATGCACACCTCGAACCCTTCCCATCCTAGCCGCTCAGAGGCATCTTCTTCTGCCTCTGAAGCACGCACAAAAGGGGCAACCTCTGAAACGGCTAAGTCCTCCCAAAAGGACTTAGACCAATATAAAAATACTCATTCACCCCAGAGTATGAAACCACCTCACACACATGATGCCTTTGTGGCTCATGACATTTTGGACCATTCCTTTGATCAGGAGAGATCTAAGATCTCTCGTAAGGATTGCCTGTCAGAGAAAGAATGACACGACCTTCTTGCACATAGACTCCTTAGCCTGGACAGTAAGGTTTCCACACACATTCGGTTCTCATCATCATCAGATTCTGACTCTGATGATCAGAGACCAATCGGAACCATTATAGAGAAATCCTTGAAAAAGGGTCCTCAAGGATTAATGGGAAGTTCTTCCGGAGTCAATATCAAGCCAACTCCGAAAGAAAGCCCCTCTGAACTCGAGGGAAACTTAGAATCATGTGTTGATCCTAAGGTCACCCCCTCTGATTATGTTACCAAAGGGGAGTTCAGAATCTTTGGTGATGAAACCAGAGAAACTCTGAAGGAGATTAAACTTCAAATGGAGAAGACCTTAGAGGCCTCTGCCTCTTACTCTGAAGTTGCAAAGCTCACTTCAGAGGTCTCTGAGCTACGCACGACCATTATCTCTCAGAACGATAAACTGGATGCTCTGGAAAGCCTGGTTATCAAAAATGACGGGGTTCTCTCCAGAGAAATTCAGAACTCCACCACAGAGCTCCTCAAGGCGATTCCAACTCCCTCTGCCCCCACTCCAACACATGCAGATTTTTCTCAATTCAAAGAGGAAGTCTTGCGTTCTTTGGCAGAGGTAATTGCAAAGATTCCTACCTCCTCTGCTGCTGCTCCTGCTACATCCGAGTTTGTTACAAAGGCTGGCCTCACCAACTTCTCCAAGAAGATCACCAACAATGTAATGAATATCTCCAGCAAGTTCGTCTCCAAGACCACTCAGCAGAACAAAAAGCTTGAAGACCTTCTGAAGAATGTCAAATCTTCAGAGGGAACATTGAAGAGAAAGGAACCAGAGGTCGCATGCTCAGAGGAAGCCCGGAAAAAGGCTAGGTATGAAGACTCTGATGACCATGACAATCAACCTCAAGGGTCATCAGATCTTCATAAGGGGGAGAAGACTCCAAAACCAAGAACTGTTGAAACACAAAAGAAGTGCACTCCCTCTGAAACAAACCAAGGCAAAGACAAAGAAACAGAGAGACGCTCAACCTCAACCTCTGCTGAAGATAACCAGGCCACTCTAAAGTCTCTTGTACCTGTTATCTTCCTAGCTTCATCTACTTCAGTTTCTCCAATAGTTCCAATAATAGATGCATCTCCAGAAAATGTTGGAGCTCCGGAAGAAGATGAAGACGAGCAACTAATAGACTTTTCTACATCAGAAGAGGCATTCTCATCACCAGAAAGACAAACTTATGTGATGAGAGATGCTTACGAATCAGTGGATGAAAAAGCTGAATCAGAATCTGAAAGAGAAGAAAAATCAGATTCTGGACAAGAAGCTGCTGAAGATCATATTGAAGTAGTTGATGTTGAAGAGTATTTTTCAAGAATGCTCAACCACATCATACTTCAACAGCAACAGAGCTGAGGGAATCTCCATAGATAAATGGCTACATCTCTGAACATACAACAGAAGATCCTCCGGAGACAAAGGAACCAGAGACCATGGTTACTGATGAACAGGCTCCTTCAGAAAATACTGTTCAAAAGGCAAGCATTGGTTTACCATCCAAAGTGTTTACTCAACCTCCTACATTCCTTGCATCAAATCCCGAAGTCTCCATAGAAGATCACTTTAGATACATCTACTGTGAGTTCAACTTGGCAGACACTCTAGTCATTCCCCAAAATCCAAGGCTTAGAGAAAACACGTCGGACTATGAGCGAATATTTATCAGAGATAAAACCACACCAAGAGCACAGGTCCTCTCTGATGATCCAATCATCAAAATCAACAAAATCTCGGAGAAGACTTTTGATTACAACAAGATAATCTATAGGCACTATGTGATAACTCGCTCTGATCAGAAGATTTACGAGTTCAATGACAATGATCTCGTAAATCTAAATCCATATGATTTACCACATTTATATGCCTATTGCTCTGCCAGATACGATCAGGGAAGAAGAGAAATCAGGATGGGCATGGTGGAAGTCAGAAAGGCAATGGAGGCCTATGTCAAACACAGAGTAAAACGTGACTTCCATATTTCTCTAAACCTAGGAGAAGAGAAGCTGGACGTGACTGAATCGAAAATCTTGACAAAAAGAAGACTGGATCAATCATAGCAGAACCTCTGGGTTTCATCTTCAGAGTAAACCAAATAAAGAAGTTCTTTCTAGCTTCGGAAGTTTCAAAGTATTCTGATGAAACTTTGAGAGGAATACGGAAAATGATCCATGTAAAGCAAGAAAGGCACAGAGCAGATCTACTGGCGAAACTTGACTTGGAGATTGGGTCGATGATCAACTTCAGAGCTCTAATCATGAAGTTCCATGGAATCTGTTCAAGTGACAAATTTTAGTGTGTTTCCTTATTTTTGATAATTACTTTCTCTGTAATGAACTTCAAACTTATTAGTAATGTTTAAGAGGATGATTTTCTCCTTTATGCTTTCTAGTTTAAGTTTTTCTGTTCTTTGCAACTCTTGCATTTTCTATTTTCAACACTTAGGGGGAGATTGTTAGCTCTAGATCTTCATTTGTTTAAAGTGTTGAAAATATCTAAGTCCTACTTCAAAGGACTTCCAGAGACAGACTTCAGAGAACAAAGATTTCAGAGGACATACCTGCCTCTGAAGTACGTATCAGAGGAACACCTTCAGTAAAAGACATCAGAGATGGCTTCATCAGAGACTCTGAAGACTACATCAAAGCTCTGAAGACATTCTCTCTGAAGAAGGCGCTGAAGACATTTTTCCTGAAGTATCAGAACAGATAACCAACCACTTAGTGATAAGAGTTACTTTATAGAGTAGGTTACTGTTCAAACATGTCTTGAGCTTACCTATTAGGTAAGACACTGTTCAAGCATGCTTCTATTTGTCAGAATAGTACACTGTTCACTTTATGGTCCTATAAATAGGACCATCACTCCTTTGACAAAAGTGTGTTTTTTGATATCTTGAAAAAGAAGAATCAATTGAATATATCTCACGAAGATCTTGTTCTTTCTACTTGCTTTATATATATGAACCGTGATATTTGAATCTGATTTTGATATTAAACTTTATTGCTTCCACTGTTAATACTCTTGTTGTTTATATCATTATTGTTATAAGATTAAATATGGGATCCAACACTGATGAAAAGAAATTATTCAAAGATGATTCAAAGATGAATCAAGATGAATCAAGATGGATGAAGAAAATTTGTTTTCCGAAGACAGTACAAAGATTTCAAAGATGAAGATACAAGTTTTGAAATATTCCTCAAAGTTCAACGATTCCTCAAAGATGTTTTAAAGTTCAAAGATGCAAAGTTCAACTGAATTTCAAAAGTTTCAAATGTTTGTTCAAGACCTGATGAAAGTTTAAAGACTTTGTGAAAGACTTTTCAAGATTCTTCAAAGCATAAGAGATTGAAGATTACCAAAGCTTCATCGTTTAAAGCTGTCAAAGTTAAAAGTTTGAAGAATCAAGCGCTGAAGACGATTGTCAAATTTTTATTAAATCTTGAATACAAAGGGGGAGATTGTTAATGTATTTTATTGTATCCAAGATTTAATGAGAAAAGTCAAAGTCTGTAATATCTTAGTCAACCTTAGTGGTTTGAGTATTTCAGGATTGTGAGTGTTTGAATTGCTTGTAAGCTTGTAAGATTTTGTCTTTAGTATAAATAGCTTAGGCTTTGTAAGAAGTCTTGCAACTAAAATCTTTGTAATTGTCATACACATATCAATATACGAGTTGTGACTTTCTCTCTCTACTCTCTCTCTAGATCTTAATAGTCAAATCTTGCATCTTGATTGATTGAAAACTGGGAATTTACATTTTCAATATGTTATCTTTTCCCCTTGGACTTTAATTCTTTGACCAAAATTTTAAAATTTTTGAGCTTTTTGCTACCCTATGGGCTTTTTGTGCATTTGTTGCTTTTTCATGAATCCTCATGATCCCTTCTCCACACTTAGAAATGGTCAATGTCCCCATTGACACTTTAGAATGATTTGGATTTTAGGGAGCAAAGGATGTGTATTGATAATCCCTGCAAATTCAGTTTCTTATCACATAAAACATATAATCACAAGAAGAGATTAACAAACCTGTTTTTGATTTACAATCAAATGATTACAAATCTCTCTTGAAGGATGTTTCTCTCTCTAAGCTCTCTCTCTCTCTCTCTAGAAATGAGGATGACGGTTGATTTCTATTTTTTCACACACTTGCACACAACCAACCCTATCACCCTAAAAACCATATATCTATTTAGGGAAAAACAAAAAATACATAAAAATAACTTTGACTATTTATTACAAAAATGACCTAGACTATTTGTTGAGAATTGACTTTGCAACTTTGACTTCAGATTTCCGTCTTCAGTCTTGATGATCTTGAATCCAATAAATCTGTGATCTAACAATCTCCCCCCTTTGGATCAAGATCATTACTAAAAAGATTTAGCAATCCAATCTTCTCTTTAAGCTTAGAAAAATGCAATCTCTCTCTTTTTCTTTAACACATCTTGTAATCTTCCCAAGAGTAGTAGAAAAACACTCTTTCAGATAATGGAAAGAAATTATCTCCAGATTCAGCTCACAATGCTTTAGCAGAATATTTTAAAAGAAAATTTCCTCAAAATTTGAACGTTATGACTTGGACATTTCTTTAAAAATTGTATTCTCTCCATTTATTTGTTAACTCTTCTCTTTTCAAATGTCTCTTGAAAACAAAACTTGTAATGGACATTTCTTCAAACTCTCTCTTCTCCCCCTTTTTGATGAAAAATACATCAATATCATCAAAACTTCTTCAATAAATGTCTTTGAAATTCTTTCTGACCACTGATTCGTTGCCAATTTGAACAATGTATTCATCTAGATATTTTCAAAGCCAGACAAAATAAGAATGTAACACCTGAAGCAACAAATGAATCAGTTAACATGGCTGTCAGAAACACAAAGTTACTGTGTGTAACGAATACACGTTGGAAATGAGCTTTTTGATGTTCACTCCCCCAGGGCTTCCATCCAATCATTGAAACACTACAAAGGCAATTTCTATGAATGTTATGACAAAGAAACAAGTTCTTTGTGTATTCGTGCATTTGATAGAAATAATTAAGCACGAATGATTGCTTATAAAGGCTCAAAATTGTGTAAACCACTAAGACAACAGTAAGTTCAACACAGACTCAATGTGAATGATTGAAGTGCGAAGGTGGGGCAGACTTCCTTCTTTTCAATATCCAGATTTTCCAAATGAAAATCAGATAGTAAATGTGTTGCTTCCCCTTTGAAAAAATGAAACATTTTCTCGTTAAAAAGAAAATGAGTGGCTGGTGGGGTTATAATCAAGAGTTGGCATTGGCTAGGTGCCTGTTTCAAAAATGTTCACAAAGAATTGTGAAACATTAGTAATGTGGCTGCCCGACTCAGAAAGTAGTTGGTGCAGAGTTTGATATTCTTTTACTCTGATCTCACACCCTCTTTCTTTTTATAATTAAGCTCACATCTAACCAAACTCTCTTTTCCATTTTACCTCAACGCACAACCCACACTCATTTCTTTTAGACTCCTCACACTCAATCACTAAGGATGAACTTCTTGGGTAGGAAACACTGGTTAACGTGAATCCATAGAAGTTTCATGTAAGTCCTAGCACAAAGATCCCATGTGTTCCTAGAAAGCATGTGTTGCTCAAAATGGTTTAACTTCAATAGTTAAAGCACAAATACAAGTCAGATGTTTATATGCTCAGAATATAATCATGAAGATTTGAGCAATTGAAACATTGAAGTATTTTCAAACACGTAAATTAAATGAATGAACAAGAATGCAAGAGACTTGTTTGAAAATCTGACATTGTATGAAAAATGATCAGTAAAGAATGATATAGCAATCAAGGCTTATGGTCAAGAATAATGGATATTGTCTATATGAATCAAAATACAGACATTCTTGAAATGACGTTTCGAAATGAAATGACGCTAAAAAATCATTTGAAATACAAGCGGGGTGTATCACCATCGAAAAATTGGTCAATATGAGACATGGTGATAACTTATTCAACAAAAGAATTAAACCGGTGTGTGTGAATACTTGAAAGTACATAGACAAGATAATACGCAAGTATATATCTTTATAAACACACGGTTTGTTAAGCATTGAATCACAAAATAGATATTGAAAACATTTAAAATCACACTTCCAATTCATGAAATCTGTTTGAGAATCGGGAAGTGGTTTGAACATTTAAGAATAATGTTTTCTATGATTGAAAGTTGTCCTTCTTTCAACCATATATGAGATAAAGATTAAGAATTATACCTTTTGTGTGTAATCTTACATCTCATGAAGTCAAGTGTTAAGTCATAAAGATATGATCTTGTAAGCATCTCTCAAACTGCAAAAGTCTTAAAGTCATAGCAAAGCAACTTTATTCACAAGAATTTAAAAGACATAAAGGAGTAAAACAATTAAAGTACGAGTTCTGATTTGAAGTAATCAGAAGTCATTGTTCTTTTACTCCTCCTGAAATTATGCATCAGAAAAATTATCAGTGTAAAATATAAGCATTAACTCCCCCTCAAATGTTGATCTTCATATCTGTCGGATGCATAAAATTTCAGACAAATATGTACTCCCCCTTGAATGTTGACCTTCTCAGATATGTATCCAGGAGTACAATATCATTCAACTCAGGAGTAAGGTCTTTTGATCAATTAAGTGTGGGTCTTGAACTGTTGTATTCAAGAGCCATAAGTTTCTTACTCAACCTTGACTTGACTTTCCTGTAACATAGATTCATCCTTTTTCTTTGGTACCCATTTGTATTTGGATCCAATTGTGTTAGCACATGATTTTGGCACCCATTTAAATTTGGGCCCGCTTTTCTTTTGAAAACCATATGAAGAATTAGAATGATAAGTTCCAAACCAAACATCAGAATATTTTCGAGAAGCATAATCATATGTATCATAATTTGAAAACTTTCTATCAGACGGAGATAACTGGAATAATTGTTGTATGGAATATTTCTTGCGAGAATTAACAAGTTTTGGTTTAGAAATAGCAACATTCACAATCAAATCATCTTTACTATTAGTCTTCTTATTACAATCAGAACTAGAAAATGATTTAGCTTTCTCATCGATCTTCTGTTTCAGTATCCATTCTGACTTAACTCCAAGCCTTTTCTTTCTCAAATCTGAAACATTTGAAACTTTAGAGTTAGAATGGTGAGAATCAAACAAATGCTTCTTCTTTGACTTACCAGTGGTGATCTGTTTCTGTGAATGCCCATATTTCTTCTTCTTACCTATGGCAACTTTGGATTTCACAAAAACTGATTTATCAACTTTCATTGATGTTTCACCGTTTTCATACACACCTGGTAATCCAAAAGAATTAACAACAAAAGAAGAATGATCAGGAAGTTTAGCATTAAAATGAAATTGAGCAATAAATTCATCTAAATCACCATCAGAGTTTAAGAAATCAAACTTGTCATCAAGTAAACAAGACATATCAACGGATTTTGAAGTGTTGAAGGATTTAGAAAAATTAGAATATTTAAACACGGTATAAAATACAGTTTGTTCTAAGTCCATCAAGATCCTTTCTTCTATGAGAGTATTCTCGAGTTCAGAAATTTTACTTTCCAACACGAGAGGAGGAACGTAAAGCTTACCTTCGATGGGCTTAGCCTCCATTTATTTTACAGAATAACTCTCAAAATAGTCATTTGAAAGAAATTTTGATTTATCAGAACGATAACTGTTATTTAACCTCTCATAACGAAATGGAAGTTGAATTATAGATGTGTTCTTTCTTTTCTCGGTTTCCTTGGCTTCATCCTTTTCAGACAGTCTAGTACAGAAAACTTGAAGTTCAGGGTATTGAGGTGCCAGTTTTAAAAATCCAAAATCATAAATAGCAGGCACTTCAGATATACCCTTTTTGAGACAATGTGGATTCTCGTATCCGAGTCCCCAACCTTCTCTGTTCTCTTTGGGTTTGTTTAGATGAATGGTTTGTCCAGTTTGACCCAAAGTATATAATTTCCCTTCCAAAGCATTCACCTTTTCAGTTAAAGATTTGTTTTCTTTTGAAATTGAAGAATACATTTTAGAAAGCTCTTTAGATTCAAACTCACACAATCTATATTTTTAAACAGTTTCAGATAGCTCTTTGTGAATTATAGTCTTCTCTTTTGCGCTAGTGTCAATGTTTTTATGCAACGCTGACGCTTCAATCATTACATTTTTCTCAACAATATCATTGCTAAGTTTATGTATAGATTGATTTTTATCATTAATGACACCTTTTTCACGCTTAAGTTTAGACTCTAATTCTTGGAGTTTAGTCATCATAGCATGCATTTGATTCAAAAAATATGATTCAGTCATATCACATACCTCTTCGTTATCCTCTTCATCAGAATCAGCTTCAGTTTCCTTCTCCATCTGACCCATCAAGCACAAGTGTGTTATCTCTTCCTTATCTTCTTCTTCATTTTCCTGGTCTGAATAGTGAGCCAGAATTCATCTTCGGCCATTAATGCCTTGCCAGCCTCTTGTTGCTTGGCTAAGAGCATCTTGTTCTTATAGTACTCAAAGTTTCGACTTTGGGTTTTCGGCAATCCTTAGCAAAGTGTCCGAGTTTGCCACAGTAGTAGCACTTTGGAGGTTCTGGTTGTTTAGTCTCTTCATCTCTGTACTTTTTCTCTTCTGGATTCCTTTACTCTATTCTCTTTCCTTCAATTCTTTCCTTGTGATCGTAGTTACTTGAACCAGATGAATACCTCTGACTGTTAGAGCTAGGTTTTTTGTAGAACTTCTTTTGAAAAGCCTTGGTTAGCATAAGCATAGCCTGCTTCAGGTTCTCACAATTGTCAGAGTCAGAGTTATTCTCACTTTCAGCCTCTTCTGATTCAGAAACTATCATCTTCTTCTTTTTCTTGAGACTCACACTTTTCTTCTTCACAACAAGTGCAACCGGATAAACAACTGTCTTCTCAGCCTTTTTCTTCTCATCCTTGATCTCATCCACCTCCTCTTCATTCTTCCTTAAGGTTTCAAAGACTTCATGAAGTGGAATTTCGTTCAGGTCTTTCATCTGCTTCATCTGTCTAGTGAACCTTTTCCACTCTGGTTCAAGGGTACTGAGGAACTTCATATTGAGCTCAATTTGTGACTTCTTTACTTTGTTTTTGCTGAGTTCATTAAGTAAAGTCACGAATCTGTCATAAGTCGCCTCCAGAGATTCTCCAGCTTTGGCTTTAAATTCCTCATAATTATTGAGGCAGTTGGATATTTTGAGTTGGTTTCCAACCATTGATCCAAGCGTCATCTTCTCCAGTTGATCCCACATTTGTTTTCCTGTAGCTTTGTAGCTATCAATTTTCACATAAATCTCATTTGGGATGCCTTGAAGAATGAATGATTTTGCTAGTCTATCAGCTTTGGCTCTTCTCGTTTGCTCCTCTATGAACTCTTCTGGTGGCACTGGATACTCTCTCTCTTCACCTTCAATAGTATGTGTCTTCATTGGAATTGGTATGATTCCATCTTCCAAATATTTCTTAATAAGAACACCCAGTTCGTGTCTTTCAATGAAGTCCATGAATCTATCTTTCCATTTCTCATACTCTCCCTTGAAGAGTACTAGTGGCTTTACATCTGTTCCAATAGCGAGAGCTTCTCTTGATGTCATCCTGTTTTTGATAAATATGCAATAAGAAACTTGAAATTGATCGTTAGTCCAGATAAAATCAAAAGAACTTCAGAAATGAAATTTCCAATTTTAATCAAGTCCAGAATTCGCAAAATATAAGGAAGAAGTAAAGAATTCGCCCACAATTCAAATACACAAAACACGCAAAACCCAGAAATGCGCCAAGGGCAATAGCGCAAAAGAGACTTTGCGCTAAGAGAAGCTGGCGAGAAATCCAGATATGCGCTAAAGGGAGTAGCGCAAAAGACACTTTTTGCCAAGAGAAGCTGGCGAGAAATTCAAAAATGCGCTAAAGCCAATGGCGCAAAATATACTTTGCGCTAAGTGAAGATGGCGCAAAAGCTATCTTGCGAAAAACTATGATCACGCAAAAGTAACTTTGCGCTAAGCACTTAGAAACACTTGAATCTGGCGAGAAAGAACTATAATCTGGCGCAAAATGGAGATCTGGCGTGTTCTTCAATTTTTCGAAGGAAAATCGATCTGATTCATCCAAAGACCTATCTATACTTTGAATTACAACTCAAAACATTGACAATAAGACCACAAATACATTTAGAACAGACTACAATCAAATAATTTCAAAAAGAAACACTCTAAGAATGATTCGATCAATGAAACAGTGCCTGTGAACTCGTGAAAACCAAGAACACTAAAATCATCAAAATGACAATCGATTACAGTGCAATACGTGAATAAAACAATACAATCTCAATCTAATACACTAATCGACCTCAAACCAAATGATTCCAATCCGAAAAACACACAAACACTCAAAAATTAGTAATTGACTTCGATGGAACAGTGTTCGACCAATGTTTTCTTTTGATTTCAATCTGGTTAGGCTCTGATACCAATTAATAATTCCTACAAATTCAGTTTCTTATCACATAAAACATATAATCACAACAAGAGATTAACAAACGTGTTTTTGATTTACAATCAAATGATTACAAATCTCTCTTGAAGGATGTTTCTCTCTCTAAGCTCTCTCTCTCTCTCTCTCTAGAAATGAGGATGACGGCTGATTTCTGTTTTTGCATACACCTACACACAACCAACCCTAGCAACCTAAAAACCATATATCTATTTAGGGAAAAACAAAAAATACATAAAAATAACTTTTACTATTTATTACAAAAATGACCTAGACTATTTGTTCAGAATTGACTTTGCAGCTTTGACTTCAGATTTCCGTCTTCAGTCTTGATGATCTTGAATCCAATAAATCTATGATCTAACATGTATACTGGATATAAAAGAATGGCCTAAGTCATTTTCCCAAAATTCATGGTATGAAAGTATGTTTGCTTCCCAGGTGGGTGTGCATGGTTATGGCTTAAACATTTGAGCATCAAAATTACTTGGGATGTGGACTGTGAAGGACTAATCTCATTATCTACAAAATAAATAATAAAATTTACCAGACTCAAGTATATAAAAAATACAAATAGAGATTAAATCTATGGATCTAAGGTAGAGAAATGGACCTGCACTACTCATTGGGAGTAGGCGGTGTTGCAGCAGTGGGTATGAACTCCTCTGCTTTAGTGATCATATCTTTTGGGTAGGGTCTAATGCTTGCATACTCATTTCGATCCTCAGAAGCCCATTCAGCTTCCATGACCCCTTCTCTCTTCACCTGATAGTCCCTATGGAGGTCAGTGAGCCTTCTTATCTTTTGCACAGCCTTATCGTGCTCTTTCAAGCAGGCCAGCAACTTGTCCTCGCTACCCTTGATCTTCTCCTCTGTCTCTTTATTTTGCTTCTCTATCCTTGCCATTCAAATGGCATCTCTCTCTTCCAACTTCTTCATCAGGATCTCCTGGTTCCTTTCTAGAACCTTAACCAGGTAGATGAATGAGTTTGTTTCAAGCCTTGACTGTGGTGGGTACATTGATGCAGATTATGGTTGGCTCACAGGTTGAGAAGTGCCAGCAGCAGTTGTTGCAACATGGGAAAATCTTCTCAATGCCTTCTCAACATTCTTTTTAACTCTCTTTACTGTCTGAGTCTCTATAACAACTTTTCCTTAAACCATTTGATCAGTGGGCAAAGATCCTACTTTAGCCTTTATGAGTAATGCATGGATGAGTGAAGGGTGCCAAAGATCTCCCTTTGTCTTCTCCATACAAGACTTGATGCTCCTACTGATCACTTCCCCAATACCAAACTTCTTCCCACTCATGATACAATAGAGGATGACCATCCTCTCAAAAGTGATACTTGTGTCATGAGTGGTAGGCTGGAGGGTGTTCTTAATGAAATAGAAACAAACATTCACAACAGGGAGTAAGTCTCTACTGTTCATGGTTCTAGACTATCTATTTTTCCATGTGGTTCCAGGTTGGGCTATGGTCATGAGAACTTTCCTTGCATCCTCCTCTGTGGCTTTGTTCACAAGGGTTCTATAGACACAGTTGGTGTGTGCAACTATTCCAAAAAGATTGTCAATGGTGGTTGGGTCATAGGATACATCAGAACCCATAACCTTGACTGTATGACTATTAGATGATGCAACCTCAACATAGAATTCCCTGATGAGGGAGAGGTTGAATCCACAAGGGACTACACAAAACAACTCCCAACCTATTTTCTTAATGGTCTCATCCAGAAAAGGAAATTCTCTCAAACATTCATGGCTAAACCCATTATCAGCTAGGGTCTCTTTAGAAGCCATATGACCAAACTGGTCATATGCTTCCCTACTACTAAAGGTGCCAAAGGAGATGTTTGGCTGGGGTCAGGTGAGGTTACCTTTTTACCTTTGCTTGCTTTCTTTTTTGGTGTCTTGAAAAGATTAGGCAAAGTTACTTCATTTTCTATTGTTGCTGCAGCATTCTTTGCACTAGCCACAACAACTTCCTCATCCATTGAATCATCATCCTCAGAACTTCCTCCTTCAGTTTCATCCTCCTCACTACTTTCCTCTCTGATTCCCTTCCCTTTGTTGTCAGCCTCTACACCCACGCTACTATCTCCCCTCTCCACAGTGACAGTCACAACCTCATGCTCCAGAGGTTGTGATTATCCAGCCATAACAGCTTCTGGGCTTGATAGTTGGGTTCCATGGGTTTCCATTACTGAAGTAGATGCAGGTATTGTTGTGTGGCTTTGTGTTTGTAGTTGTATTGGAAAGGTGACATTCATGGTGGTTGTGATAGTAGGCATCAATGGTGGTGCAATATTGGTTTCTCCCAAAATAAAGGCCATGGCAGCATCGACTTCATCAAGGGGATTGGCTTGGTTGGGATTGGGTGTGTTTTGGGATGGTATTCCTGAGGTATTGGCAGAATGCTCAGTTATTTTTAGGCTTGGAGTCAAAGGAAACTTACCACCAAACAAAAGTACTTATGGTGGATCATTTTGGGGTGAGGATGGCTCTTTGTTGATGTCAATATTTAGTGACTTATGGTTGGACGATGCAGAGGAAACAGAGTTGGAGGATGTTTGGGTTATGGTTGCCTTGGCTTTGGCTTTCTCTCCTTCTCCTGTTTTCTGCTTCTTCAATGGAGGCTTGGTTGCCCAAGATGGCATTGCCACAACCTTTCCCTTTGATTCTTGGTTCTGCTCATCCATTATCTCCTCTTGTTTTTGTTTTCTTCTGCTCCTACGAACAACTTGATCACCCCCTGTTTTTGTTGCTTTTCTTGCCTGAGATTTCACCCTCTTCATGATTCTCTCCTTTGAAATATTATATAATATCCTGTAGAACACAGTTCTAGCTGACTCTATCTCTTTCAAAATGTTAAAATAATGAAATTTATGACAGTTAAGGGTTGTGATCGTGAGTGTTTAGTTGAGGGAACCGAATGGTGAGGAAGGTTAAAAGGTTTTAGTTCAAAATCAACTAAAAAGTTAATTAGGAGATTTGAAAGGATTTTCTACAATGATGTTTTTTCTTGGAACTTAAAAGATATCATTTCCTTTTCCTGCAAAAAGGTAGAGTTAAAAAGCATCTTGCAGTTTTTTCTGAACCTTTTTCGGCTAAAAAGACTGTTTGGATACTTTGTAGATTGCCGCAGCAAAGCATATAATGCTATAGCAACCTGCAGTTTTCTCCCAAAATCTTTTTATTCTTAAAATCTCATTTTCAACTAAAATTTAAATTTTAAACTATAGTATGTACATATTTACATTCTCAAAGGTTGTGATATCCTTCCAAACCATGCTCTCAAGCTTGAGTGAGGTGTACCACAATTGTGGTACCTGTGGTTGCTGCAACATCATTGTAAAATTTCACTCTTTGACTTTTTACTTTGAAAATGGATCCATTGTTGGGGTCAATGAGTTCAACAAACCCATAGTGATGCACTTTGTGAAGTACAAATGGCCCTGTCCACTTGGATCTTAGCTTACCTGGAAACAGTTTGAGTCTTGAGTTAAAGAGTAACACCTTTTGTCCAGCTACAAAATCCCTTTGAGAGATCCTCTTATCATGCCATTTTTTGGTTGTCTTTATAAATCTTGGCATTTTCATAATATTGGTCTCTTAATTCCTCAAGTTCATGGATTTGTAGCTTTCTTCTTTCTCCTGCAGCATTAAGACACATGTTTAGTTCCTTCAAATCCCAAAAAGCTTTGTGCTCAAGTTTAAGTGGTAAGTGACAAGATTTTCCAAAGACTAGCTTGTAGGGAGACATTCCAATGGGTATTTTGAAGGTTGTTCTACAGGTCCATAAAGCATCATCAAGCTTAAAAGACCAATCCTTCCTTGTTGGTTTCACCACTTTTTCTAGAATGCTTTTGATTTCCCTATTTGAGAATTCTACTAAGCCATTTGTTTGAGGGTGCTATGCAGTAGCTACCCTATGTCTTATGTTATACTTTTCAAGAACTCCTTTCATCATGTTGTTTACAAAATTGGGTACCCTCATCACTAATCATAACTGTAGGAGTACCAAATCTTGTGAAAATGTTTTTATGCAAGAATTTCACTACTGTTTTTGCATCATTGGTGTGGCATGTTGCAGCCTCTGCCCACTTAGAGACATAATCCACAACTACCAATATGTATTGACAACTTCCAGACATGGTAAATGGTCCCATGAAGTCAATACCCCACACATCAAAGAGTTCCACTTCAAGAATGCCATTTAGGGGAATTTCATGTCTTTGGGAGATGGATCCAACCCTCTGACATCTTGAAATAAGGTAGGCCAAAAAAAATCTAGATTGAAGAACCTTGGCAGCAGTTCTTTGGCCACCAAAGTGGCCACCATATGTTGCAGCATGACAATGATGTAGCACTGTAGGCACTTCTTCTTGAGGTATACACCTCCTTAGGATCTGGTCAACCCCTAGTTTGAACAAAAAGGTGTAATCCCATCGATAACTCTTTGAATCATGAATTAGTTTCTTTCTTTGATTTTTGTTTAGCTCAGGTGGTATGATCCCAACAGCCAAGTAATTTGCAATGTCTGCAAACTATAGGGATGTAGAATGCTGTAGCATCAAGAGCTGCTTATCTGGGAATTTCTCATTAATCTCACTAGAACTGGATTCTCCTTTTTCCAATCTTGATAAATGATCTTCAACTTGGTTATTTATGGCTTTCCTATTTACTATTTCAATGTTAAACTCTTGTATCAAAAAGAACACACCTTATTAACCTTGGCTTGGCATCTTTTTTAGAGATCAAATACTTAATGGCAGTATGGTCAGTGTGAACAATGACCCTTCTTCCCATCAAGTAAGATCTAAACTTTTCAAATGCAAACATGTAACACCCAGATTCGTGCTTGTCGAGTTGAAAAACAGGGAAAAACTATGGGGTCGCGCCATGAGTCGCGTGGAGCACTGCCGCAACCCATGCGCGACCCCTGACGATTTAAAAGGGGATTTCAGCCCTATTCTCATTTACTTCTCAACCTAAATTCTCTTAAAACCTTCTCTACCCTCATAACTCCCTCTATTGTTATCAAGGAGCTTTTCAACCACCATCCTCTACATTTATTGCAAGATCAAGGCTCCCCAATCAAAGGTTTCAACCAAGAAGCTCAAGTACAAGGATCATCTTCATCTTCCCCAACACTTCTAGGGTTTGGCACTTTTCTAGGTTTTTTGACCTAAAACCTAGATTGTGAGTTTACTAAACCTTTGTTAAAACTAGATACACATCATAATCTCCTACTTGTTATTCTTATATATTGGTTCAAAATGTTCATCTCTATATGTTCAAGTATTTGATGGTTTTCTTATGAAAAATGTTGAGAATATGTTTGTAAGTATCATGCCATGATTTAATCTATTTATTCAAGTATTTGGGGCTTTTTCTCATAGATACATAATATGAGTATTTTGACATGATTAATGTATACATGTCTTGGTATTATGATGATTTCTATTTGGAATACCTTTTTGGTGATATTGTATCCACATAATGGCTATATTGGTAATTGGGTCTTATGTTGGAATTATGTGATTAGGATGGTAATATTGTACCCATGGTTGGTATCGAAATATGTTTGGTTGAAATATACCTCAAGACCTCCTATATGCAATTAGGTTGGACGAACCAAGTCAGTAGACACTAGGAGGATGTAGTCTTGGGTGCCACCGTTATGGTATGTGCCTAGACCTCCGCTTTTCGGGGAATTTCCATAGTTCTAGTCCTCGGATGTGCCGGGCCTTTCGGGTGCCTCTTTTTAGTTGGCATCAAGGTACATCGACTCTTTGGGTGGAACTTGATTGGTGCTATGGGTCTCCCCTATTGACTCCACATTTGTTGAACTTTGGTTAACTGCTGATAAGAATTATAACTGTTCATGCATGCCTTTTATTGTTCAACTCACTAGGCTTTTTGTCCTGACACTTGTTTGGTGTCGATGTGTATCTCAGGTTCTAGCGGCACTGGTCCTAAGCAGGCTTAGTAGCATGGGTGAGAGCTTAGGGAAAACCTTGCACTTGGACATACATTTTGTAGAAGAAAAATCTTGGGTTTATAAGTGACACCGCTATTGTAATTTCTTTTCTAGTTATAGAAATTAGATTAGTTGGTTGTTATTTATTGTCCTTAAATTACAACTGTAATTAAACAGGTTTGTATATTTCCCCATTTTTGGGAGGCTCTTGATATGGCAATTTTATATACCTAATGTCCGCTTTTTTCGGATTTTTGTTATCCCTATTTTTAGGGTGTTACAAGTTGGTATCAGAGCTTCAGTTTAAGTGAACTAGGTATTGTTTTAGTTTATCTAGACTTAAGCTTTAAACTTTACTGTTTCACTGTCCACTTGGGGTAGAAATCCTAGGTGGGGAGAGCGTTAGGATTTACAGAGCTACACTAATTGAGAGTTGTGATGATAGTGGCAAGAATCCTTGTGTATGATTCGTTCATAAATTCACTTAGCTACTACTATTATGAATGTAATGTTACATAAGTGTACTTGATTTGCTATTATTATGATGATTGATGAAGGTATTAGTACGTACAAAGAGTTCAACTCGCTTAGTATTTTCTCAATCTCTTTTCTCGTACGTGTATGGCAGATATCAATGGTAAACACTCGGAGCAGGTTACCGGGTACGCCAGAGGGTCACGTGGAAGTGGAATCTACTGCAGACCGACCTCCTTTGGTTGTAACTTCAGAGGGACCTCCCATACCCACTATCTTGGGAGGAGGGCCCGAACAAATTCCGCGCACAAATATTGCGGCTAACAATGCCATCATGGAGGAGGTAACTATGGAGACCAGGATCAGAGACAGTATGATGTTGGCCATTAACTCGGCCATGGCCTAGCAACAAGAATTCTTCATGAAGCTTCTGGAAGATCGAGATGCCAGCAACCACCATCCGGAGACGATGGCGGAAAACATCGTTATGGGGTCGGGTGGACCGGTTGTTGTGTCTGTTGATGACCCGGTGGATAACGGGAACCAGGTGAAGGCCAAGAGGTGCACCCACAAGGCGTTTCTGGGGTGTAATCCGAAAGAGTTTGCAGGTTCCGATAACCCGGTTGCTTGCATGTATTGGCTCAAAGAGATGGAGATGGCCTTCGAGTCAAGTGAATGTGACATCTTTCAACGGGTCAAGTTCGCTTCTCAACTACTTCGGGGAGAGGCTTTGATTTGGTGGAATCTCACTCGATCCGCCCTTACTCCCGAGGTCTTTGCCAAGTTAACTTGGCCGGTTTTCAAGGAAAAGATTATGGATAAGTATTGTAGCGAAAGGTCATTGGACAAACTGGAACGAAAGTTTAGGGATTTGAAGAAGGGTACTCTGTCCACTGCCGGCTACTCCAAGCTCTTTTTGGAGAAATTGAATTTGGTGGGACATCAGGTCCCCGATGAGAAGTCGAAGATTAAAGCTTACCAGCAAAGGTTACCGGCCGAGATGAGGACAGCGGTGAGAAACGCTCGAGGATCGACATTGCAGGAGGTCGTCGAAGAGTCCTTGCTTATTGAGGACGACATGCTTGCGGAGAAGGAAGAGAAGAGACAATTTGGGGAGAAACGAAAGTGGGAAGAGCCATCTGGGCCAGTTCGTCAATCAAGGTCGTTTGTAAGCGGGAGAGCGGGTGACAATCGCCGAGATGAGCGGTGGTGCCACAAGTGCAAGACCAAACACTCGGGCACATGTGTTACAAAAACCTACTCGGGTCTGGTAGGATATGCCAAGTGTGGCAAGAAGGGTCACACAACTCGAGAGTGTCCCATCCGGGGGCCGGTGTGCTTCGAGTGCCGAGAGCCAGGGAACATGAGGAAGGATTGCCTGAAGCTAGTAGGAGGAAATAATGGAAATTTCATGGGTTCGACGGCCAGAGTCGAGAACCCGTCGAGAGTGCCAAGCCTAGCTTTCCGGATGACTACCGAGGAGGCAAAGAAGACCGCCGATGTTGTTTCGAGTACGTTCTTAGTAAACTCCTTGCCCACTCGTGTTTTGTTTGATTCGGGTGCTACATGTTCCTTTGTGTCGGACGTTTTCTGTAAACAGTTTGTTACGCCTATTAGTGTCCTTCCCGATGCGCCAGTAGTAGAAATAGCTAATGGAGATCAAGTGATCATTCGAGACCGATTTTGTGATTGCACTTTAGAGATTGATGGGTATTCTTTTGGAGTAGACTTGCTACCTATGGCTATAGGGGGGTTCGACATGGTTATAGGCATGGATTGGTTGGTGAGGCATAAGGCGGACATCTTTTGCTCCAAAAAGATGATCCAAGTGCCTTTTCCGGAGAATGGTGTGGTCACCATCTACGGGGAGAAAGGGAAGAAGGGTAATACTATCATCTATTCTCTTAAAGCTCGCAAATTTCTAGCAAAGGGTTACCCTTTGTACCTGGCTTATGTGGTCGACGCGAAGAAAGAGAAGAAGTCGGTGGAAGATGTGAAGGTTGTGCAAGATTATCCGGACGTCTTTCAGGAAGACTTACATGGGTTACCGTCGGAACGACAAGTGGAGTTTCAAATCGACCTCACCCCGGGAGCGGCTCCGATAGCTCGTGCTCCCTATCGATTGGCCCCGACGAAGATGAAAGAGATGATGACGCAACTTCAAGAGTTGTTGGAGAAGGGCTTCATCCAACCGAGTTCATCACCTTGGGGAGCCCC
This sequence comes from Arctium minus, assembly GCA_954870635.1. Lineage (NCBI taxonomy): Eukaryota > Viridiplantae > Streptophyta > Magnoliopsida > Asterales > Asteraceae > Arctium > Arctium minus. The sequence continues at coordinate 110,145,565 of OX941080.1, read as the reverse complement.
GGTATTGTTCGTGAAGAAGAAGGATGGATCTATGCGGATGTGTATCGACTACCGTGAGGTAAACAAAGTCACGGTAAAGAACAAGTATCCTCTACCTCGCATCGACAAACTTTTTGATCAACTCCAAGGCGCGGGATGCTTTTCAAAGATTGATCTTCGGTCCGGATACCATCAAGTGAGAGTGAAGAAGAAAGATATCCCGAAGACGGCTTTCCGAACGCGATACGGTCACTATGAGTTCTTGGTGATGTCTTTCGGCTTAACCAATGCTCCGGACGTATTCATGAACTTGATGAACCGTGTGTGTCGCCCATGGAAAACATTTGCGGGAAGTGTTAGAAGTCCTAAGAAGGGAGAAGTTGTTTGCAAAGTTCTCGAAGTGCGAATTTTGGATCCAAGAGGTGCAATTCATGGGGCATGTGGTGTCTAAAGACGGAGTAAAGGTGGACCCGGAAAAGATCGAGGCGATGATGAGTTGGGAGCCACCAATGAGTCCGACAGAGATTCGAAGTTTCTTGGGTTTGGTGAGCTATTATAGACAGTTCATTCAAGATTTCTCAAAGATAGCTACGCTACTCACCTCACTCACAAGGAAGAACGTCAAGTTTCTTTGGACCGATGTGCAAGATCGAGCTTTCTAAACGCTCAAGAAAAGATTGTGCGAACCTCTGATCTTATCCTTACCCGAGGGATCAGAAGACTTCATAGTGTATAGTGACACTTCTAAGATGGGGCTTGGATGTGTACTAATGCAACGGGGGAAGGTAATAGCCTATGCGTCAAGGCACCTAAAGGATCATGAGAAGAACTATCCGACTCATGACTTGGAATTGGCGGCGGTAGTTTTTGCATTAAAGTTGTGGCGACACTACTTGTATGGGACAAAGTGTACTCTATTCACGGATCACAAGAGTCTTAAGTACATCTTCGATCAAAAGGAACTCAACATGCGGCAAAGAAGAGGGCTTGAGCTTTTGAAGGATTACGATTGTGACCTACTCTATCATCACGGTAGGTCCAACGTGGTGGCGGATGCATTGAGTCGAAGGAGCCATGATGGTGGTGTCAAGATGTCCCTTACAAGAATCGATGTGGTATCGAGTTTGTTTGAAAGCATAAAGGCGAGTCAAGTGGAAGCGTTTAAAGAGGAGAACCTCAAATCTGAAGTCATGATGAAGCAAAGAGAACTCTTAACGGAACACGGTCGTGGACTTAAGCTCTTTCAAGGACGAATTTGGGTGCCGAAGGTTGGGGGAAACCATGACCTAATTCTTGAAGAAGCGCACAAATCGAAGTATTCTATACATCCCGGTAGCACCAAGATGTATAGAGACTTGAAATTGAACTATTGGTGGCCGGTGATGAAGCTAGATGTGGCTAGTTATGTGGAGAGATGTGTCACGTGCCTCCAAGTCAAGGATGGAGCATCAAAGACCATACGGGAGCTTTCAACCGTTGTCCATTCCCGAGTGGAAATGGGACAACATCACCATCGATTTTGTGATAAAACTACCGAAGACCTTGCGCGGCCACGACACCATTTGGGTAATTTTTGACCGGTTAACCAAGAGTGCGCATTTCCTTGCGATGCGGGAGACTTTGCCAATGGAGAAATTGGCCAAGATTTATATTGATGAGGTGGTGTCAAGGCACGGAGTTCCACAATCTATCGTATCGTATCGGGATAGTCACTTCACATCGAACTTTTGGGCAAGCTTACAGAAAGATTTGGGCACTAGACTGAATTTGAGCACGGCGTATCATCCTCAAACGGATGGTCAAAGCGAGAGGACGATCCAGACGCTAGAGGATATGATGATATCGTGTGTAATAGATTTTGGAGGAAGTTAGGACTAGCACTTACCTTTGGTGGAGTTCGCTTACAATAACAGTTACCACTCAAATATCGGAATGGCGCCGTTCGAGGTGTTATACAGACGAAAGTGCAGAACACCGGTTTGTTGGCTAGAAGCGGGCGAGAAACAGTTCGCCGGTCCGGAAATAGTTCAAGAGGCGGCGGACAAGGTAATGGAAATTCGAGAGAGACTAAAGGTGGCGCAAGACCGACAGAAGAGTTATGCGGACAAGAAGAGGAGACCGGTCGAATTTTATATGGGCGATTGTGTCATGTTAAAAGTGTCTCCATGGAAGGGGATTATCCGATTTGGGAAGCGCGGAAAGCTTAGTCCACGTTTTCTTGGACCCTTCGTAATTCTAGAAAGAATTGGATTACTAGCCTACCAGTTAGACTTACCGCCGGAAATGGATGGGATTCATCCTACCTTTCACGTTTGTTACTTACGAAAAAGCCTAGCCGAAGAGGAAAGCGTGATCCCTCTAACGGAAATCTGGATCGATAATGGGGACCGTTGTGTAGAAGAACCAGAGGCGATATTGGAGTCGAAAGTGAAAAAGTTGCGGCACAAAGATGTGGTCATGGTTAAAGTTCAATGGAAGCACCATCGTGGTGCCAACATTAATTGGGAATCGGATGAGGATATGCGGAAGCGTTACCCCCACTTGTTCCCATAGGATGTGATTTCGGGGACGAAATCCTTATTAGGTGGGGAGGATTGTAACACCCTGATTAGTGGTTGTTAAGTTGAATGTAGGGAAAAACAGTGCCCCGCGCGGGTGGCCGCGCGGGTGGGGCCTCACAATGAGACGCGTGGAGCACTGTCCGCCAAACACTTCTAGAGGTCGGCGCGGATGACCGAGCGGGTCAAGTCGCGTCGCGACCCGCACGCGACCCCTGACAAATTAAAAGGGGATTTCAGCCCTTTTCTCATTTACTTCTCAACCTAAATTCTCTCAAAACCTTCTCTACCCTCATAACTCCCTCCATTGTTATCAAGGAGCTTTTCAACCACCATCCTCTACATTTATTGCATGATCAAGGCTCCCTAATCAAAGGTTTCAACCAATAAGCTCAAGTTCAAGGATCATCTTCATCTTCCCCAACACCTCTAGGGTTTGGCACTTTTCTAGGTTTTTTGACCTAAAACCTAGATTGTGAGTTTACTAAACCTTTGTTAAAACTAGATACACATCATAATCTCCTACTTGTTATTCTTGTATATTGGTTCAAAAGGTTCATCTCTATATGTTCAAGTATTTGATGGTTTTCTTATGAAATATGTTGAGAATATGTTTATAAGTAGCATGCCATGATTTACTCTATTTATTCAAGTATTTGGGGCTTTTTCTCATGGATACGTAATATGAGTATTTTGACATGATTAATGTATACATGTCTTGGTATTATGATGATTTCTATTTGGAATACCTTTTTGGTGATATTGTATCCACATAATGGCTATATTGGTAATTGGGTCTTATGTTGGAATTATGTGATTAGGATGGTAATATTGTACCCATGGTTGGTATCGAAATATTTTTGGTTGAAATATACCTCAAGACCTCCTATATGCAATTATGTTGGACGAACCAAGTCAGTAGACACTAGGAGGATGTAGTCTTGGGCGCCACTGTGATGGTATGTTCCTAGACCTCCGCTATTCTGGGAATTTCCATAGTTCTAGTCCTCGGATGTTCCGGGCCTTTCGGGTGCCTCTTGTTAGTTGGCATCAAGGTACATCGACTCTTTGGGTGGAACTTTATTGGTGCTATGGGTCTCCCCTATTGACTCCACATTTGTTGAACTTTGGTTAACTGCTGATAAAAATTATAATTGTTCATGCATGCCTTTTATTGTTCAACTCACTAGGCTTTTTGGCCTAACACTTGTTTGGTGTCGATGTGTATCTCAGGTTCTAGCGGCGCCGGTCCTAAGCAGGCTTAGTAGCTTAGGTGAGAGCTTGGGGAAAACCTTGCACTTGGACATACATTTTGTAGAAGAAATCTTGGGTTTATAAGTGACACCCCTATTGTAATCTCTTTTCTAGTTATAGAAATTAGATTAGTTGGTTGTTATTTATTGTCCGTTAAATTACAACTGTAATTAAACAGGTTTGTATATTTCCCCATTTTTGGGAGGCTCTTGCTATGGCAATTTTATATACCTCATGTCCATTTTTTTCGGATTTTGTTATCCCTATTTTTAGGGTGTTACAAAACACCACAGCCAAAAAAAAATGTCAGTGGTTGTGTAGTTTATTTGAGCTTCATTAAGAGTCTTACTGGAATAGTAGATTGGGTGAAAAATCTTTCCTTTTACTTGTCCTAAAACGGCACCAACTGTCCAATCACTTGCATCACACATTAATTCAAAATCTTGTGTCCAACCTGGTGTGTTACAACAATAGGGGCAAAAATCAAGGCTTTCTTCAAGGTTTTAAAAGCTGATTTGCACTCCTTGTTGAAATTGAATGGTTGGTCATGCTGCAGGAATACACAGAAAGGTTTGGAAATTTCGGAAAAGTCTTTTACGAACCTTCTGTAGAAACCTGCATGACCAAGAAAATTCTTATTCCTTTTACATATATGGGTTCAGGTAGACTCTCTGTGACTTCTAACTTGGCTTTGTCTACCTCTATCCCTCTTTTTGATATCACATGGCCTAACACAATCCCCTCCTTAATCATGAAATGGCATTTTTCACAATTTAGAACCAAATTAGTCTTCTTACGTCTTTGAGACTTTGTTCTAAGTTTTTCAAGCATTCCTCATAGAAGAATCCATAGACAGAAAAGTCATCCATGAATATTTCCATAGAGGTCTCCAACATATCAGAGAAAATGGACATCATGCATCTCTGAAAAGTGGCAGGAGCATTGCATAGCCCAAAAGCCATCCTTCTAAAAGCAAAAGTACCAAAAGGGCAAGTGAAAGTGGTTTTCTCTTGATCTTCTAGTGCTATAGCAATCTAATTATAACCTGAATAGCCATCTAAAAAGCAATAGTATTCTTTCCCATCTATCTATCCAACATATGGTCAATGAAAGGCAAAGGGAAATGGTCTTTGTGGGTTGCTTTGTTAAGCTTCCTATAGTCCATACAAATTCTCCATCCTGACACTACCCTAGTTGGGATTAGCTCATTCTTCTCATTTTCTACTACAATCACTCCTCCCTTCTTAGGCATACATTGGACAGGACTTACCCAAGAGCTACTAGCTATAGGGTAAATAATGCCATCATCTAGCCATTGAAGGATCTCTTTCTTAACCACTTTTTTCATCACAGGGTTTAATCTCCTTTGAGGTTCAACTGAGGTAAAGTCCTTGTTTTCTAAAATAATTTTGTGTTGACAAATTGATGGACTTACACTAGTACAAAAAAGGTCTTTAGTGACGGTTAACAACCGTCACCATAGGTATACGGTAACGGTTTTCGTGGACATAAAAATTGTCACCTTACTTGCCGTCACTTTTGATACACTTTTGGTTACGGTTAAAAAACGTTACGAAATCACATAAAAAAACGTTACAATAACTTAAAACCGTCACTTTAGGTCTATAAAAAATTAATGTTTTTTTCTCAAACCGTTACCGTAGCATGTCATATAATGACGGTATATTTTTAAAACCGTCATAATAGCATGATATATAGTGACATTTCTTTGTCAAAACTGTCACCATAGCATGACATAGAGTGACATTTATAAGTCAAAATCGTCACTGTAGGATAACATACAGTGACATTTATTTGTTAAAATTGTCACGGTAGCATGACAAATAGTGACGTTTAATTTTCAAAACTATCACCATAGCATGACAACTGGTGACCTTTATTATTCAAAATCGTCAATATATATGACTTACGGTGACGTTTATTATTCAAAACCATCACTGTAACACAACATACGGTGACGTTTATTTTTCAAAACCGTCACCGTAGAATAATATACAGCGACATTTATTAGTTAAAGCCGTCACGTAAGCATCATATACAGTGACATTTATTTATCAAAACTGTCATTGTAGCATGACATACAGTGACGTTTATTTATCAAAAATGTTACTATAGCATGACATATGGTGACATTTTTGTTTTTAAAATCGTCAACTTTTCATGACATGGTGACGTTTATTTTCCAAAACCGACACTGTATAAGTTCATATGGTGACGTTTATTTGTTAAAACTATCACCATATCAAGACATACGGTGACATTTATTTTTCAAAATCGTCATCGTAGAATGACATGTGGTGATTTTTATTTGTTAAAATCGTCACTGTAGCATAATATATGCACTACAAAAAAACAGAAATTTCCGACGGCCAAAACCAACGGTAATACGTCGGTAAACGGGAAAATCCGTCGGTAATCAGCGTCGGAAATTATCTCGTAGGAAACTGATTTACCGACGGATTACCGACGGATTTTACCGACGGTCACTATTAGCGACGGATTAACGACGGATAACTGATATTTTAATTTTAAAAAAAAATAATTAAAAATATAGAAAATCTGTATAAAACCCTGTTCAAAAACATTGGTAATTCCTATGCAAAAACCATTACAAAAAACTATTGTCTTTAATACAATATCATCTCAAATCTGTAAACTAAATTCAATGCCGTCTTGTGGTATAGACTAAGCAACCAATTCAATAGAATTAGGAGGGTAGACGATGATAACGGTATCAACATCTCAAAGAATGGTGAATTCGTTAGCTTTCTTTATGATCCCAAGTTTACGTTTCTGGTAAGCGGTGTTTCGGGTCTTCTCTTTCGTTATGAGCTCCATTCTTAGCTTTGCACGCCCCATCGACCTGCATCCACAAAAATAAGATATCTATGTTAATCAAATAAGATCTTGAATTATTCCAATTAACAATCAATCATTAATTCGAGATTCTGTTACCATAATTAAAATGTTAACAATCAAATCAAAAGGGATATCTATGGTTGATTAGGGTTATTAGCAGTAAAAAATTAAATCAAATCCATTAACACTCCCCCCCTCTGACAGAAAAATAAGCCAAAAAATCCTGAAAATATCAAAATAAACATAGAAACATCAGATTATGAAAATCTCTTCAAGATTCAGCAGATATCACAAATACCCAAAATCAAGAATCACATGGAAGACATGAGAATGACTTTAATGTTTTACTTTTTTATAGAGAAGAGAGATTTATAATTTTTTTCCTAATGGCTTTAGTAATACATGTTGCCATGTTTTACAAAGCACGAGTCAAGTTTGATGCCAAAATAGTTGTGTTTATATATCTTCCTTACGAAAAAGGATTTCATTCTTACAACTACAATAAAGTTATCTAAAAGTATTCCTCTTCCAATTTCCCAATGTAATGCTTGAAAACACGCATATTGTAATATGAAAGCAACATATAATCATTAACATGGACTACAAAACAGTGAAGAGCACGGCTGTCAACAATATCTTAAGAGAAATATTTTATGTGTCATGGCATCCATCCTTAATTTGTCAAATATATACATGTTATGAAAATACTGATTTTTACGATCAATGGATGTAAATAGTCAGCAAACAATTTTCAAACACACCTAAATGAGCATGAATCAGATACCTGTTATCTCCAACCGTAGCTGCTGCAATGACCGGTGAATCTAGTTGATCATCAAATGAGTTGACTGGATACTTGAAACTTGGAACAGTGGTCCTCCATTCTTGTCGATTCCATTCTTGTCGGGTTCGGGTAATTCGGTTCGGGCCTAAATGTGCTGTTTTTTGGACCTGTTTTCTCAACTGTGAAATGCTTTATTCTTTCCTTCTTTACATCTCCAAATTCTTCAATAAGATGAGCGAATTCAAAAAGCCTAATCATATAATTGAACAAAATATAATCCGAATGAAATAAATAATTTCATAAGAATATCAACCATCAAATTAAACACACACTTAAACCATATAATCTGCAAATTTGATCAACCATCAAGAAACCAACATCTCTCATCTTGTTATTCCAGGAGCTAAGGCTAATCTTTAATAAATCAATCAAAAAGATTAGACATAATACCTTTGATGTTCTTGAGAACTCCAGCTGCCAATCCAACACTAACAGGGTAAAGAGTGTTAAAATTTTGAATCTAAGGTGGCGTTTGTTTTTAAGTGGTAAAATCCAACATTTTTTACGAAAAGATAATAACAGGTAGAATCCCTTAATCCAACTAGCAGGTAAAATCCAACATTTTTACGAATCAAATACTACAAGGATCAGATGCTTTTTAGTTCAAATTTAGCCAGCAGCAGATGTAACACAAATTGCAAATATATCAAATATTGTTCAAGTTTGATTGCGGTAATACCAATGGTTTGAGTTCAAATTTAGCCAGCAACAGATGACATCCTGATGATCATTGTCACCTGAAACAAAAATAGAAGCATCAATACTCTTCTCTTTTTCTTTTTCTTACTTTATCTAAAAGGATCAGATGCCAGAGTTGTGCTCAACCAAACTGGCTCTACATGATGTCGGATGGAGAATCGATGTAGATGACAAGTCGATGGTACCTGAGAAGTCGATTTCAACAACAGATTTCAACAATCGATTTCACATAATCGATGGTACCTGAGAATCGATGGTACCTTTGGCCAACTCTCTACATGGAGACGTGAAGATGATGATTGCTGTAAATGGAGAGGAGTCACCTGCAACAACCAAACAACTCATGTCACAAAGCTCCACCTATCGTCTTTTATAGATCAGAGAGGTCTTAGAGGTGAGAATCGATGGTACCTGAGAATCGATGTCGGATGGAGAATCGATGTAGATGAGCGAGAATCGAACTTCGATAGATGAAGGAGGGGAATCGAGCGATCGACATTCTTCTCTGTAACAAAAATAAAATTAGGGGAGATGAGATGGGAGGTTGAGGGAGGCAGAGGCGAGATAGGAGGTTAGGAGGCAAGATGTTAGGGTTAAACATTTTGGGGAGGGGGGAAAAATCCCGCCCCTTTTTTGGTTTCTATTTCAGTTTCTATATCTATACTATCTATATTATATTATATTATTTATATCTATACTATCTATACTATATGTAATTGGTTATTTTTTTCTAGATGTCATTAAAATATATAAGACAATCATTAAATTTTAACAAAATTTATAAAAAAAAAAACATTATAACTTTTTCAAAACAATCCAAAATCGTACCGTAAATCGACAGAAAAATAAAAAATAAAATGAAACATTCAAATCGAGATGTATCTCGCTGCATTGCGCGAATACGCTTCTAGTTAAATTAAAGCAGAGATAAAAAAAACTCTTAAATACAAATTATTAGGCACAAGGTATCATCATTTTATGCAAGATTTTAAAAATCAAATGAGGGGGAACTTTTGGATATAAATCAAAATTCATATATTATAAAACAGGGATAAAAAACTTTTAAATACAAATTAAACAAATTTATAAAAAAAAGATTATCAGTTTTTCAAAACCATCCAAAATCGTACTGTAAATCGGTAAAAAAACAAAAAATAAAATGAAACATTAAAATCGTGATGTATCTCGCTGCATTGCGCGAATACGCTTCTAGTATTATAAAACATGGATAAAAAAACTCTTACTTACAAATTATTAGCCACAAGGTACCATCATTTTATGCAAGATTTTAAAAATCTCTTAATGTACAAGTATCAAAGCACAATAGAACCCCTTAAACCCTGATAGATCCATTAAGGCCCAAAGAAACCCTTTAAAGCCCGATAGATTCATTAAGGCCCAATAAAACCCTTTAAAGCCCGATAGATCCATTAAGGCCCAATTAAACCATTTAAAGCCAGTAGAACCATTTAAATCCCGATAGATTAAACCCAATGAAACAATTTGAAGCCCAATAGAACCCTTTAAAGCCCGATAGATCCACTTAGGGACACTAAGCACAATAGAACCCTTTAACAAATTTTAATGAAACCCTATAAAGCCTATTAGAACCCATTAAACCCTTATAGATCCATTATGACCCAATGAAACCCTTTAAAGCCCAATAGAATCCTTTAAAGCCCGATATAATCCCTTAAAACCCGATAGATTCATTAAGGCCAAATGAAACCCTTTAAAGCTCAATATAACCTTTTAAAGCCAGATAGAATTCCTTAAGGCCCAATGAAACCTTTTAAAGCCCAAGATAACCCTTTAAAGCCCGATAGAACCCTTTAAACCCTGATAGATCCATTAAGGCCTAATGAAACTCTTTAAAGCCCAATAGAACCCCTTAATGGCCGATAGATTCATTAAGGCCCAATGAAAAGTCTTTAAAGCCCAATAGATACCTTTAAACCTCGATAGATCCATTAATACGTACACATGCATACAACACATATATATACATCATATAGCTAGACATATATGACATATACAAACATATGTATGTAGAGTATGTATTGTATACATATAAGCAACTACATATGTATACACACATACATACATGTATATATATGTATACAAACTTTCATACATATATACACATATACAAACATACATAAACATATAGACATGTACACATGACATACAAAGATATATGTACTGTATATACATATTGATATCATTAAAGCCCAAATGACCCAATGAAACCCTTTAAAGCCCAATAGAATCCCTTAAAAACCAATAGATTCATTAAGGCCAAATGAAACCCTTTAAAGCCCAAATGGGTCCATTTGAGTTGTTTGGTTTTCTGTCGCCGGTAATGTCTATCCGTCGGAAATCCGCCGGTAATTCATTTTTTATTATTATTATAATATTATTATTATTATATTTTTGTATTATGATTATAATATTATAATATTATTATGTTATTATAATATTATTATTATATTTTTATATTATTGTTATATTATCCATTAATTCCCGTTACGGTTATTTAAAACCCAACATGGTCCATTACAGTGCAAGTGGATCCATTAAAAGCCCCTAACTTGTTAATTACAGCCCAAATGGGTCTATTAAAGCCCAAGTGGACCTATTAAAGCCCAACTTATCCATAAACACCCATGTGGATTCATTAAAGCCCAACTGATCCATTAAAGCCCAAATGGATCCCTTAAAGCCCAAATGGATCCCTTAAAGCCCAAATGAATCCATTAAAGCCCAATTGATCAATTATAGCGCAAGTGGATCTATTAAAGTCCAACTGAATCCATTACAGCCCAAGTGGATCCATTAAAGCCCAGTCGATCCATAAACGCCCATATGATTTCATTAAAGCCCAACCAATCTATTAAGCCCAATTGGATCCATTAAAACCCAATTGATCTATTAAACCCCAAATGAATCAATTAAAGCCCGACAGGTATATATATATATATATATATATATATATATATTTAAATTTGTTTATAAGAAAAAGTAAAAAATTAATTAAATATTTTATGTTGATTTATATATTTTTTATTTTTTTTAAATATAAATCCGTCGAAAATATACTTTGAAATTTTCCGGCGGTTTTCCTGGCAGATTTATATAATCTTTAAATTGTTTATTTTTTCAGAGAAAAAGTAAAAAAAAAAAAAGAAGTTAATAAAAAGTTTCCGACGGATTTTCACTGGATTTTAATTAATTAATTAATTTCTGTCGGAAATCCCCCGAAAATGTTTAATTAATTTTCTCTAAAATAAATAATTAAAAAAAAGTTATATTCTGTTGGAAATCCGCCGAAAATCAGCCAAAAAACATAATTAAAAAAAAATATTCTGGCGGATTTACGACGAAAGTCAACGAGGTTTGACTATTTTGGCAGCAGACGGAAATTAGTGGTCAGGTCCTTCTATCAGAGCAAATGTCAAACTTTGAGGACCAAAACTTGAATTATAAAACCACATGTCCCTCTTTCATAAAAATCACCAAACATTAAAGACCAAAATTGGAGTTTAGTCTTAATTTATTTAAATAATTAAGCCTGTAAGGTGAAAATTGATGATTTGAGCTTTAAGTTTATATGGATATGATTTCCCCTATATATGGATACTCTTTAAAAAAATTTATACATGTTTAATAGTTAGTTGACCGTTTGTCATTATGCCCATCATTGTAAATAAAAAGGTATAGAAAATCTTATTTTATTACACATTTATTTTTTTTGAAATGTTAACGAGATATATTGTGATTTATAATTTTTTTTAAATATTGTTATATTATTGAATAGAGTAAATTACAAACTTTACCCCTGTATCATGACAAATTTTGGATTGGGTCCTCAAATCCTCAACTATCACTGTATCATGACAACCGATGAGGTAAATTTCTCAAAACCATCACTGAATCATGACATTCGGTGACGTAACTTTATCAAAACTGTCATTATAGAATGACATATGGTGACATTTATCATTCAAAACCGTCACCGTAACATTAGATACCGTGAGTAAATTTCTCAAATTCATCGCTACATGACATACGTTGACATAAATTTATCAAAACCTTCACCATAACATGTCATACGGTGATGTTAATCAGTCAAAACTCACTTTATCCTTCCACACTGTCACTCTAGTATGACAAATGGTGAAGTTTATTTTTCAAAACATTCACAGTAATTTGACATATAGTGATGTTTATTATTCAAAATTGTCACCTTAGCATAACGTATAGTGACATTTATTATTCAGAAGCATCACCATAACTTAACATACAGTTACATAAATTTATCAAAATTGTCACTGCATTATGATGTACGGTGACATAACTTTATCAATATTGTCACTATAACATGACATACGGTGACGTTCATCATTCAAAACTGTCACCGTAACATCAACATACTGTGACATTTTCCATTCAACACCGTTATCATAACATGACATATGGTAACATTTAGATTTCAAGACCGTCACAGTAGAATGGCATAGGGTGACATTTATTTTTCAAACCCATCGACATAGGATAACATACGATGACGTTCATTATTTAAAATCATCATTTTTACATGACATACATCGATGTTTATTATTTGAAAACGTCACAATAGCATGACATAGGGTGACTCATTTCTTCTTTCTTTTTTTTCTTGTCAAAATTGTCACCCTTGCATAACATATGAAAGCATTTATGTTTCAAAACCGTCACCATAACATGACGTGCATTGACATTTCTTTTTATAAACCGTCACCGTAGCATAACAAAAGGTGACGTAATTTTTTTGAAACGTCATTGTAGCATGACATGTAGTCACGTTTATTTTTCAAAACTATCACTGTAGCATGAGGTACATTGTCGTTTATCTTTCATAATCGTCATTGTAACATGATGTACGATGACACTTATTGTTCAAAATCGTCACAGTAGGATGACGTACGCTGATGTTTATTATTTAAAATTATCACCATAACATTACAAGTGGTCACATTTATTATACAAAATCGTCATCGTAGCATGACTTACGTGAATGTTCATTATTATAATTGTCACCATATCATGATATATAATGACATTTATTATACGAAACCATCACCATTGAGACATATAATATTTTAAAACCATCACCATAGCATAACATATGGTGACATTTATTTTTCAAATCATTACCGTAGAATGACATATGGTAACATACTCAAAACCGTCACCATAACATGACATATTGTGACTTAATTATTAGAAACCGTCAATGTAACTTGAGATATTGTGATGTAAATGTTTTATTGCCGTTACCAAAGCATGACATATGATGACGTAATTTTTTTCAAACACCCTTGCCATACACCAACTTTTGGTGGCACAAATTTTACAAAACCGTTGCCATAGAACTTGGTGACTTTTGGAAACGGTTTTTAAATAAGTGTTGCAATACATATTTTTGTTTTCCGTAACACTTTTTTAAAACCGTTATGACATAAAACAACGATTTATATATAAACCATTACTAAAAGGTCTTATATGCCAACGCTTTTTAAAAACCATCACAACATAAAGCAACGGTTTTATGAAACCGTCTGAAACCATTACGTTAGGGAACATTTTATTACGTTTTTATCTAAAACGTTGCTTTATGTTTCTATGTTTTTTGTAATAGTAACATTTCTTTATTAAAACTGTTACTAAAACAATTTTCTAACTTTTTATGTGACCTTTTGTAACGGTTTTTTATCAAACCGTTACAAACCTATTTTTCAAAACCGTCACAAAAAGTCATTTTTGTACTAGTGTTATACCCTTTAAATCACAGATTGTCCAACCTATGGCTTTGGTTTGTGCTTGAAGCCTTTTTACTAACTGTTTTTCTTGTTCTACTACTAAGGAGGTTGAAATGATCGCATGCAGCTTACTATCATCTCCCAAGAAAGCATACTTAAGATGGGCATGTAGTTGCTTTAATTCTATCTCTGGTGGTGCTTCTATGGATGGTAATGGGGTCTGTTTGCGCTCATTTTCTAGGATCTCATATGTTGCAGTTTGCTGCAGTAACTCACTGCTGTCAAAGGCTTCACTAGTCTCTTCATCACTATCATCACTATCTTACAAATGCTTAATATTTCCTCCTAGAATGTTTACTAGGGCTTCATCATTACACATTGATTCAATGGTGCTTAAGACAGAACATTCCTCTTTCTCCTCATGGTATTTCATTGAGTTAAAAACATTAAAAGTGACATTTTGATCTTGCACTCTCATTGTTAACTCTCCTTTGTGGTCATCTATGATTGTCTTACCTGTGGCTAGAAAGGGCCTTCCTAAAAGAATACAAGTATCTTTATCTTCCTCAAAATCAAGAATTATCAAATCAAATGGAAATATGAACTTGTTTACATGGATCAAAACATCCTCTATCTTGCCCTTAGGAAATGCTATGGATTTGTTAGCTAACTGTAAGGTGATAGTGGTTGGCCTAGCCTCTTCTATCCCTAAGGTATTGAAAACTGATAATGGCATTAGGTTAATGCTAGCACCAAGATCAAAGAGAGCTTTTCCTATATGTTTCCCACCTATAGAACAAGGGATTGTGAAACACCCAGGGTCCTTAAGCCTAGGGGGAATCTTGTTTGACAAAACGGCACTACATCCTTCTATAAGGGAAACGGTCTCATACTCAGTCAACTTATTTTTCTTACTCAAAATATCTTTCAGAAATTTGGCATAGTTAGGCATATTCTCAATAGCTTCAACTAATGGGATGTTGATGTGCAATTTCTTGAATACATCTAACAACTTCTTGAACTGAATGTCCTCATTTTGATTCCTCAACCTCTATGGGTAAGGAGTGTATGGTGGAACAGGGTTTATTTCCGAACTTCTAGGCTCAGTGGCTGTTTGGACAGTAGGGGTTCCAATGTCTCCTGTTTTGGATTGTGCTGCAGCAACATGATCTGTGTGTGGTAGAT
The DNA here is from genome assembly GCA_954870635.1 of Arctium minus. Taxonomy (NCBI): domain Eukaryota; kingdom Viridiplantae; phylum Streptophyta; class Magnoliopsida; order Asterales; family Asteraceae; genus Arctium; species Arctium minus. Next base: position 110,130,365 of record OX941080.1, on the reverse strand, counting down.
CTACGGCAGCATCATTCTGACTTGATTATGAGATTTTTGGTTCTGGTTCACGTGGAAAAAGTGAAGGAAAGTCAGACTTGTTGGGTATGATCACAGATTGTTGAGGTGCCACTGGTTCAATAACAACAGTAGGGGTTGCTGCAGCAACTGGTGGTGTTGCTACATCTGGCATCTCAGTCACAGGTTGTGTATCAGTCATGTGTTCCTTTAGGGTATTGTCAACTAAGTCCTTTCCACTTCTTAAACTAACATCTTTCACATGTTCTTTGGTCAAATTCCTAGGGATCTCAGTATCACTAGGGAGTGTTCCAACAGGTTTATTTCTCAACTCAATGGTCATTTGTCCAATTTGTGTTTCTAAATTCCTAATGGTTGCATTTTGATGACTCATTGCTGAAGCAGTTTGGTTTATGAACCCCTTCAACATGTTTTCAAGTGAAGATGATGAGTCACTTTGTTGGTTAGGATTTTTTTGAAAATTTGGTTGATTTTGTTGAAAATGTTGTTGGTTTTGAGAGCTACTTGGTTGAAAACTTTGCCTTGTTTCTTTTACAATGGGATGATTCAAACATGGGCTATTCCATGAGAAGTTGGGATGATTTTTCCAACTTGAGTTGTAAGTGTTTGAAAACTGAGCAGGTCTGTTGTGCACATAGTTAACAGATTCAGAGTTTAGGCCGCATTGGTCAAAAGTATGACCTTCACCACAGTACACACATTGGACAGGCAAGGATTGAGAGACAGTTGATGCAGCAACAACGTTTGCTGCATAGACAACTAAGTTTTTCAACAATCTAGTCATAGCTGAAAGTTGTGCAGTGATTGCAGTGTATGGATCTATCTCATGAACTCCTTAAGCCTTCCTAGGTACTATTGCTCTAGGATCTACCCAATGACCATTGTTGTTTGAAATCTTTTCTAGAATGTCATAGCTATCATTATAGGTACTAGTAGTAAAGGCTCCACCTGTAGTAGCATCAAGCATCTGTTTTGCAATGGTATCAAGACCATTGTAAAACGTCTCAAGCTGTATGCAGTATGGAATGCCATGATGTGGGCATTTCCTTAACAACTCCCTGTACCTCTCCCAAGCATCAGGAACTGCCTCATCCTCAAGTTGTTTGAAAAGACAAATTTCATTTTTGAATTTGGCATTCCTGGTCGGTGGGAAGTATTTTTTTAAAAAACTTTTCAACCATGTCATTCCATGTGGTTACATCATCTGGTTGTAAAGAATTGTACCAAGCTTTTTCTCTATCCCTTAATGAAAATGGAAATAACTTCAGCCTTAAGGCCTCATCAGTCACTCCATGGAGGTGAAAAGAATCTATGATTTCCATAAAAGACTTCAGATGTAAGTGTGGATCCTCTTATGGTAATCCAGCATATTGACCATTTGTTTGTAACATGTGAAACATTATGGGCTTAAACTCAAAATGAGCAGCCTCAATGGTGGGCCTACGTATCCCTATGTGCAACTGGTCGAACAGGAATAGTATAGCTCATGATGCCTTCATTTCTAGAGTTAGCAAGTCTGATTACTTCTTCCTCAGGGTTGGACCTGGGAGCAGGTCCAAATTGAGCACCTATAAGAGGAGAGGTTAAATCTGAGAGAAAATTTTTGTGCACCCTCCTTCTTCTTCTTCTGAATGTTCTCTCAATATCAGGATCTAACTCAAAAACTTCCCCGTGAGGTAATCTTGGCATAAACCACTAAAAACACAAGGATGGTAGAAAAATCAAATTTTAAAATGACTTAAAGAAAACTCTTTTTGGCAAAAAAAAAATCCTCGGCAACGTCGCCAAAAACTTGGTGTGGATTGGATATAACCCCATAAGGCTATAGCAACTGGCAAATCATGCAAGTAAACATATCTCACTAGTATCGTCCAAAGCAAGTAATAATGATAAGTAATATCATATATCGTACCTCAGGGATTTTCAAAGCAAGAAGAGTAACCAAAGTCAACTTTAAAACAAGATTTCAAGAGTAAAAACGAAGCAATATCTTTGGAGTGTTGGTAACTAAAATACTGAAATGTAATAATAAGTAAAAGATGGTATGGGTGTAAGATCAGGTTGGATTTCAGCTAACAGAGTGTAGTGAACATTGCTACAACATCACAAGGGTGTTGTAGCAATAGCTCTCTACAAACACTACTGTATTGAACGGCCTTCCAAGGAAGTGTAGATTAGACCATATGTTGGCAGTGCACATGGTGATGCATCAAGAACCAAACTAGTACAAATCTTGCCTTTCTTTCCATATAGTTTCACAACCCATAAGGTTGTTGCAGCTCTCTGTAGCCTCTATAACACAACTAGTAAAAACATTTGCGTTGTCTTAATTTTAAGGTCCAACTCATCTAAGTAAAATAACATGTGTCAATTTGTCAAAGATTGCCAAATGAAAATTTTGTACCACTTGTGAATAGTGAAGTAAATTGCTATTAACAAGCAAACATCCACTAACACTTTGCCTTAATCTCACAACCTTCCCTTACACCCACACTAAGGGTTTTAGCCTAGCATGGCTGAAAATAAAATCTCAAAATTAAATGACATAAAGATAAAAGGCATGAATGTAAATGACTTAAAGTAAATGACTTGAAAAGTGAACTTGCAAGAAAAGTAAATGAAGTGTTGTAAAGGTTGTTGTAGCACAGAAAGTAAGAACAATTTCAAAAGATTGCAATATATTAAAAACTACTAGAATAGAAAGCTTGTAAGAAGCTTTGATTCAGTTGATGTATGCCTAAGCATAAGTTGATGATATCTTTAACTACAACCATTACAAGCTACTTATACTAAACTAAGGGAATCAAAAGATGCTTAAAAGTACAAAAGATAATTGTCCATTGGTTATTAACCAAGCATATTAAGTACACTAATAAAAAAGTAAAGATTCTTAAGGAGGCAAATCAAGGCATCTTCAGGGCATCTTCCATCACCCTCTGCTCGTCTTGTACTTCCAAGATGCCTTCAAAAGTCTCTAACAAAAAGTAAATCTTCTAAGGATTGAGCCGGTTGCTGCCAATATCAGTGTTGTAGCAGTACCTGCTGTAGCAACAGTCTGTTAGCATTGTTTTCACCAATAAACAAAGAACATTACCATTTTCTAAATCCTAGCTCCAATCAAACTAAAAGTGTAAATTAAGACAAAAGGACTCAAGATGGGATTGGGAAAGATGTAAAATAAGGTAAAATGAAATCCTAAATAGTTACTAAAGTGTATACTTTTGTACACTTATCAAGGAGCCTTTCTTTTCATCCTAAGACGACTCCTCTTATTCTTTCTACGATAATCCAAACTGCAGCTCCACGAGTCTGCTCCTTTTGCGGGCAAGTTGGGCCAACGCCTCTCTCTTCGAGGGAACAGTCGCCGCCTTTGGAGGTGTCGATCATCCTAAAAACAAGAAAAACTCAAGTAAATGACGTCCACGACTAGACCTTACGACAAAGAAAAAGTGAGTGACATCTAAACGACTAGACCTTATGATTTTACAAAAGGTAAGTGACATCTAAAACGACTAGACCCTACGATTGACAATTCTATGATGAAAAAGGAACTTATGACACTGCGGTAACATGCTACACTTACCCATCATCGGTTCTTCCCCATCTTCTTACTCCTCTTCTTCAGTAGTCGGGGCTGCAAAAGTCCCGACGTATGTTACCTCGTCGTCCTCGTTGACAAGGGATCGGGTGAAGAAAGAACGGTCCTCGATACTATATTCGAGGAACTTCTCAACCTTTACAGTAGAGTCTGCAGAAGGTCCGACTTCCGTGAAGTCGATCGCTGGACAAAGCAAAAATCATAACTAACGACAAATACAAAAATCAATACTCTAAGTCTTACCTTTGGTGTTCCACCCATTGGTAAGCCACTAATCGTCGTCACCAAGTGACGACACACGATCGAAGACGTACCGCATCTTCCATTTGCGGTCATTTACTGCAGTCAATTAAACCAACGTACAAGTCCCTATATACTTGGAAAAGAGGCTGTAACGGTGGTTCGCCTCCGCCTTGACTGTGTAGGCCAAGAGGAGGTCATGGACAGTGAAGGGCGACACCCATTCAGATGTCAATCGTTCAATCACTTGAACGATCCGCCAGAATTGGGGCATCATCTGCCCCAGCCGTAACTGGTCTGGAGCATTGAGCTTTACGCTCTCGAGGATATCGTCCAGCTACCGAAACATCGTGATTTCCTCCTCTTCGTTGAGGGTGCTCACGGGATCTAAGGCCATAAGGAAGTCTGGAACAGACGTTGTGTCTCTATAAAACTCAAAAGCTTCCCAGTTCTTCCGAGATTTTCTAGCTATCGACTTTACACGCATACAGGTTTTTAGTCGTACCTTAAATAATTCTCTAAACCTCGATCTATTTGGCAAAGATTTCGATAATTGCAGGTTTTAGCAAGGATTCGGGAAGCTCTCTCTCTCTCTCTCTCTCTCTAAAAATCTGGAATACGTAAAGGATTTAGCAAAGATCGCTATTTATACGCGATTCAGTATCAGGTCGAGTTGACGGATGGACGACATATGTCATCGCCTTTTCGCACTCCTAGTCGAATGAACGACACTTGTCCCTATGCCTGACACCACGTGCGCCCGCGCTTCGCCATGACGTCAAGGTCGTCCTGTCTTTACGGTTCCCCATGCAATGATTCAGTTATCAAGGAACCGATTTAATTACATTGGTCGACATGTGTCAAAATCAGTTACGAAAATTCGAAAAGTCAACTTACCGCCTAAATTTTGAATTTTGGGGGCAAACTGTTTGGGTAAAATTTCATAAGTCACGACCGACGCAAGAAAACCAAACGTTTACAATCTTAAGACAACTCTTGTATTAACATAAGGTCCTGAAGGCCAAGTGCACCGATAACCCTTGTCACCACTAATGGCGATGGTCGTAAGTTTCTCACGACTTACGACCAAAGGTCTCTCATCGGCAAATATCTTACGACCTTCATATATACCTAACGGCCATGACTCATTTATTATCAACGAACGTTTTCTTTTGTCTCTCATTATTTCAGGTAAAAGCGCAATTATAAACAACAGTCATAACGGACGACCATCATCAAGACCACTAAATGTACGGACTGTTGGATCATTTAAAGTTCATTTATGGTGTATTCAACTATATATATATACATATATATATGCAAGCCAGGCTAAGCTTAGGGACACATCTGACATCTGAAAAATATAGCACTCAAGCATACGAAAACAACTAAAGCTCTTTTCTCTCAAGCAAGAACTCTCGACGAAGTGCTTCACTTCATGACACATTCAACAATATTACGATTTGTGTACTTTTACTTATATTGTAACACATTGTACTCTCGACTGCTCCTTCTAAAGGACGATGTCCTAGTTTGACATCCATAGTACATTTGACGATCTCTGCTATCGTCCATAGTTTTTACCCTCGACAGGGTTTTCCACGTCACCAATCGCCTGTGTTATTTCTTTTATTTACTTATCGTTGCACGATTTGTCGCTTGATCCTTACTTTAGTTGTTAAAAGCTCCACACCGACCTTAAGTCATCCTTTGGATGATTTTTGGCATTAACATAAGGTTCAAATGAGAACAACCCTGTTCTACGAAAATGCAATGTTTTTTATGGGCCTCTAATCTATTTAACCCATGATAAAAATTAGATTATTTGAAAATAAATTAATATTTATCAATAGTTTTCTGTTATCTTAAATTTGTCTTTATCTCTTAAATGTTGCTAATATCATTGAAGACTTCTTATGTCGATGCCTCCGTTATCGATAATGATGTGATAATGATGTGATTTTGCTATGATAATAATGTGATAATGTTTTGATAAATCGAAGACTTCTTGTGATGTGATTTTGCTATTATAAAGATGTGATAAATTGAAAACCGGTGATTATCATGTCTACAATCATCGACTATCACTACAACAAAATTGGGTTTATAGGACGCAAAAATAATTGTAAGCGTCCTAATACACCGGTTTATAAGACTTAAATTATAAGACCAAAAAAATTAAGCATCCTATCTAAAGGCATTGCAATAAGTTTATAAGACGTTTTTGGCGTCGTACCAAGATTTTTAGGACCTCTTAATAAAGAAACGTCATAATAGCTATTTTATAGGACATTATTTGAAAAATGGTCCTATAAAAATAAGTGCTCTATAAAAATATGGGTTCATAGGACAGTTTCACAAAAGTGTCCTATAAAATAGCTAATGTGACGCTTTGTATTAAAAGTGTCCTAATAAACTTGTTAAGACACTCAAAAACATCTTATAAACTTATTTCAACGCATTTAGATAGGACACTTTATCCCCCTGAGATCACGAACAAACTTAAGTGTAGATATCCTTCAGAATAAAAATAAAGAAATGAAGAAAAATAACAATAACAAAACTTTAGTAGGTAATCACAGATTAAGTCTTGAGATTTAACATACCAAGTTTTGAAATAAGAAAATTAAATCTCTTTTCATCCAGAGGCTTGGTAAATAAATCAGTAAGTTGGTAATTCGTGTTTACAAAATAAAGTTCTATTGTACCTTTTTCCACATTATCTTTGATAAAGTGATATCGTACATCGATGTGTTTGGTATTTGTATGTTGAACAAGATTCGCAGATATGGCAATCGCGCTCTTTGAATCACAATAGATCGGGATCTTGTTGTATTTAAAGCCATAATCTTGAAGTTGTGTTCTCATCCACAACACTTGAGAACAGCAGCTCGCCGCAGCGACATACTCTGCCTCGGCTGTTGATGTGGAGACACAGAGTTGTTTCTTTGAAGCCCAACTCACGAGTTTATCGACCAGAAATTGTATGTGACCCGACGTACTTTTCCTGTCAATCATACAACCTGCATGGTCTGCATCTGAATATGTTGTCAGTTCAAAACTTGTATCCTACCATAGACCAAGATCTGCAGTGCCCTTCAGATATCTAAAAATTCTTTTGACCGTAGACAAATGGGATTCTTTTGGAGAAGCCTGATATCGAGCACATAGACATGTAGAGAACATAATATATGGCCTACTAGAAGTTAAATACATCAAAGAATCAATCATCCCTCTATAGGTTCTAACATCGACAGCTTTTTCCAAAGGATCAGTGCAATCTTAGTTCCAGGTGCCATCGGGGTTCCAATAGGTGTACAATTTTCCATTTTAAATTTTCTAAGAATATCGAAAATGTACTTTGATTGATTAATAAAGATCCCCGTTGAAAATTGTTTGACTTGTAATCCGAAAAAGAAATTCATCTCTCCCATCATACTCATCTGAAATCTGGACGCCATGAGGTTAGAAAAATTCTTAACAGTATTTTGGATTTGTTGAGCCAAATATGATGTCATCCACATAAATCTGAATTAAAATGATATTGGACTTTTCCTTTTTGATAAACAAAGTAGTATCGATCTTACCTTTCGAGAATCCAGACTTGACTAGGAATTTATATAGTACTTCGTACCAGTCTCGAGGGGCTTGCTTTAGTTCGTAAAGAGCTTTGTCCAGAATGTATACATGATTTGGCTTTTCTGGATTAACAAAGCCTTCAGACTGAGAAACGTAGACTTCCTCCTTGAGAATGTCGTTGAGAAAGGTAGTCTTCACATCCATTTGGTAGACGGTGAGGTTCTTGTGACCGGCATATGCAAGAAACATGTGGATAGCCTCAATGCGCGCCACTGGAGCATAAGTCTCGTCATAGTCAATACATTCCTCTTGCCTATATCCCTTAGCCACTAGTCTTGATTTATTTCTCATCACGATACCATCTTCGTCCTTTTTGTTCTTGAATACCCATTTTGTGTCGATAATGGTTTTACCTTCTAGCTTAGGCACGAGTCTCCAGACTTTTAATGCTTCAAACTAATTCAGCTCATCTTGCATCGCAGTTACCCAATTTGATTCGGATAGAGCTTTAGATACACGAGTTGGCTCTATCTTGCTCAGAAATGAGTCATGCATACACATATTTAATGTAGCAGGCCTAGTTTGCACCGGTTTGGATGGATCTTCAAGGATTTGGCTTATCGGGTGCTCTTTGGTCCACTTGTGTTCATGAGGGGGTGGATTTGATGTAGATTGATCATGATTTTCATCTAAGTATCCACTTTCAGTTTCTTCAAGGAGTGGTTCAGTTGAAGTACTCGGTGCAGAAGCATCAGTTGGTACAGCAGTATCTGGCTGTTGAGTAGACGTTACAATACAACCAACTGAGTCAGCAACTTCTGTCTCGGCAGTTTCAATTACAGCTTCAACTGAAGGAGTAGTTTCTTGAACTAGAGTTTCTTGCTGAATCGGGGGAACGAATTCAGTAGATACATATGAAGTGACTGGATGATGACCACTTGACTCTTCAGGTCTGTCAATCACTACAGATTTAGGCAATTTAGATCCAGGAAACTCATCATAAAAGAATTCAAACAATAAATCTAATTCTGATAAACGAGATGTAGAAGTAGATGCTTTATCAAAATTAGTCGCATGAACCATAGGTTCTGGACTGATTTGTCTAGAATCTAGCACTCCTGTAAGTACGGGTTCTAAACTGTTTTGTTCAGAAGCCAACTTTTCGTCGAATGTAACATTTACACTCTCTATGACAGTCTTTGACTTCTTCAAGTAGACCCTGTAGGCAGCAGATGTTTGAGAGTAGCCAATGAAAATTCCTTCGTCAGCCTTGGGACTGAAATTGTTCAAGTTCTCTTTATCGTTCAGCACGAAGCACCTGCATCCAAAAATTTGAAAGTGTTTAATGTTAGGTGTACGATTATTTATTAAAGCATATGGTGTTTTACCAAACCGGCGGTGTATTATGGAGCGATTCTACGTGTAGAAAGCAGTCGATACAGCTTCGGCCCATAGAAACAGAGGTAGATCCGATTGGCTTAGCATAGTTCAAGCGGCCTCGACTAGCATTCAGTTACGTCTGTCTACTACTCTGTTTAGTTCTGGCGTTCTGGCAGCAGAATATTGATGTGTTATCCCGACCGATTTGAGGTAATCTTCAACAGTGTTATTCTTGAATTCTGTGCCGTTGTCTGTTAGAAGAAGCTTGACTGGCTTTTACAGATTCACTTGGGTAGTCTTTAAGAAATTGATGATGACTTCGGGCGTCTCATCCTTTGTTCTCAGAAATTTGACCCATGTGTACTGCGAATAATCGTCCACAATCACTAATACGTATTTCTTGTCGTTTATGCTTTACGTACGTATAGGATCACAGAGATCCATATGCAACAATTCAAGTGGAGAACTTGTACTAGGCTCAGACTTCGGCTTATGAGCGGCTCTCTTCATTTTTCCCTTCTCACACGCTGTGCACAAATGTTCTTTCTCGTATTTAAGCTCACGAAGTCCTTTGACTAATTTTCCAGTGACCAGTTTATTGATGTAACGAAAATTCAGGTGAGAAAGCCTTCGATGCCATAACCAGCTTTGTTGCTACGATGCCTTTCATAGTAGACACACCTCATTGTCAGTCTGGACTTTTGACAGATTAATCGTGTAGAGGTTAGACTTTCTTGTGCCGACCAAGAGTTCCTTACCGTCTTCAGTACGCACAAAACATCTATTGGCCTTGAAATTAACCTCTAGATCTTTGTCACAGAACTGTCCAATGCTGAACAAGTTATGTCCTAATCCTTCCACGTAGCTCACCTTCGTAATCGTAACATTGTCTTGAATCACATCACCATATCCCAATATTGGTGAAAACTGGTTGTTCCCGAATCGCACGTTCCCGCAGTATTTCTCTGTATAATTAGACAAAATATCTTTCTACCCAGTCATATGCTTGGAGCAACCAGAATCCAAGTACCACATATGACGGGTCTGCACAGGAGAAATCAGGGAACAATAACTTTAGGTACCCATTTAAATGTGGTCCTTTCAGATTAGCTCAAGATTTTGGCACCCATATAAATGTGGGTCCTCTTTTGTTTTGAAAAACATGAGAATATTTGGAATTATAAACATGATAAGTACCAAACCAATCATCAGAATATTGGCGAGAAACAAAATCATTCCGTCTAGATTAAGATGACTTAGTAGCAGACCGAGATAATTGGAGTAATTGTTTTATTGTATATCTCTTGTAAGGAATTACAAGTTTTTGTTTATTAGAAGCAACAGTACCAATTACATCCGATATACTACCAGTCTGTCTATTACAACCATTTTCAGGACATGATTCTGAGTTCTCATCAACCTTCTGTTTTGGTCGCCATTCAGTTCGTTCTTCCGACCTTTTCTTTTTCAAATATGAAATAAAAGATTTAGATTTGTTAGGAAAATCAGATTTCTGAGTTTGTCTTTTCTTGAGCTTACCAGTGTTGTTCCGTTTCTGTGAGCACCGTTTCTTTTGCTTCTTACCTTTTTCATAATAATTAGTACTCACGGAAACTGATTCACCAATCTTGGTTGATGATTCACCTACCTCAAACACACTTGGTAAAGCTTCAGAGAAGTAGAATAATCTGGAAGTTTAGCATTAAAGTCAAACATACCAACACTTTCATCAACACACCCGTCATCAGAATTTAGAAAATCATTTGCAGACGCAAATAAGTCATCAAAATCATTTTCCAAAGTTTGAGGTGCCTTAGAAGATTTTGAACACTATTTGGATTCAGATTTAAAAACAGTGTTCTTTATTACAGTAGAAAATACACTTTGTTCAGTGTTAATCAAAATTCTTTCATCAAATAAAACATTTTCAAGATCCACTATTTTGCTTTCTAATACGAGTGGAGGAATGTAAATCTTAGCTTTAATTGGTTTTGCCTCCATCTCTGTAGTAGAATAACTAGCAAAATAATCATTTGAAAGAAACTTTGGTTTTTCTGAAAGATAACTATCATTCAGCTTTTGATAGCAGAATGGTAGTTGCATTTTCTTTGTGTTCTTTCTGTTTTCATCTTCTTTGGTCTCAACCTCATCAGGTGATTTGGTAACAAATTTGGGTTTCAAATGAGGATATTTACCAGCCGCAAATAGAAAATCAAAGTTATACAATGTTGGTTGTTTTCTGATTGCTTTCTTTAAGTAGTGAGGGTTATCGTAACCGAGTCCCCACTTCTCTTTCACATCAGCTTCCTCATTAGGTGTGTTTAAGAAAATGGTTTGATCTGTTTGTCCTCTAGCATATAACTTGGCTTCCAAACCATTTACCTTTTTCTCTAAAGTCTTGTTTTCAACCTGCAATTTATGAGCTTTTAGTACACATTCTTGCTTTTCAAGATCAGACTTTGAAAGTTTAAAAACAAAATCAGAAATCTTATTTTCAAAACAATCTTTTTGAAGTTTAAAATCAGAAGCAGATGTGTTCAGAGAGTCAATCAAACTTTTGTTCACAACAAGTTGCTTGTTGAGTTCAAAAATTGTTTGACGTTTCTTCGCAACTCTGCTCTTTTCCTTTTTCAATTTAGATTGATGGTCTTGAAACTCGACCATCATGGCTTCCATTTTAGTTACAAAATCAGATTCAGAAAAGTTTAGTACCTCATCAGATGTTTTTTCTTCCAAATCTTCATACTTCACCTCCTTGCCTATCAGGCACATGTGTGTTGTTTCTTCTTTTTCATCCTCATCGGAGTAGTCAAGCCAGAACTCATCCTCAGCCATTAGAGCTTTTCCCGCTTTCTTCTATTTGGCTAAGAGCATCTTCTGCTTGTAGTAGTCGGAATTTCTGACTGTAGGCTTCCGACAGTCCTTGGCATAATGACCAACCTTCCCGCAGTTGTAGCACTTTATCAAATCATCATTCTTCTTCTCAGTACCATAATCATTTACAAACCTCTTCTTCTCTTCAGTCTTTCTTTCTCCAAACCTCTTATCCTCAAATCTCTTTCCCTCAACTCTTTCTCTATGTTCGTGATTCTTTGATCCAGAGAAGTATCTCTGACTGTTTGAACCCGACTTCTTGTAAAATTTCTTTTGAAATGCTCGGGTCAAAAGAAGAATTGCTTGTTTGAGATTCTCTCCGTCATCACTGTCAGAGTCTGAATTAGTAGAATCATCGGAACTAGGAATAACAACTTTCTTCTTCTTTTTTTCTTTCTTCTCCTTCCCTTTTTGACCAGCCACCAAAGCTATGGGATCTACAACTTTCGCAGCCTTCTTCTTCTCACTTCTTTTCCCTTCTACCTCTTCCTCATTTTGTCTCAGTGTTTCATAAACTTCATGGAGTGGGATATCACTAAGATCTTTCATCTGTTTCATTCTCCTTGTGTGTTTCTTCCACTCTTGTTGGAGAATGCTGAGGAATTTGACATTGTTCTCGATTTGCTTCTTTTTGACTTTATTCTTTGAAAGCTCATTTAGGAGAAGAACAAATCTTTCATAAGTATCCTCAAGGCTTTCATTCTCCTTAGCCTTAAATTCTTTGTAGTTGTTTATGCAGTTGGCTACTTTCATCTGATTTCCAACCTTTGAACCCATCATCATTTTCTGGAGTTGATCCCACATCTTCTTAGCATTGGCTTTGTAGCTGTCAATTTTGATGTAGATCTCATTTGGAATGCTCTATAAGAGTAGAGATCTTGCTTGTTTATCATCCTTGTATCTACTTTTCTGCTCTTCTGTATACTGAGAGATGTCTTTCGGAACAGTTTTTGTCTTTTGGGATCTATCAACATTTCCATCTTCGTTGTCCGAAGATTCATCATCCGGTATTTCCATAGTAGGGGGAATCATTGGACCCTCCATGATAGATAAGAGAATGTTCTCTCCGTTTTCATGTCGGTCAACGAAGTCAAGGAACCGATCCTTACACTACTCATATTCCCCTTTGAACAGAACCGGGGGTTTCACATCAGTACCAATGGAAAGTGCGTCCTTTGAAGTCATCCTGTTTTCAAAAGTTTACAATAAGAACTTGACAAGTGATCGTTGTCCAAGTGAAACCAAGCAATACAGAAAAATCTTAGAAAGAAATTTCAGAAATTAAATTTCCAAAAATCTCTAAGTATGGAATTCGCACAATATAGTGAAGTTCAAAGAATTTGCATACACAATTCGCATATAAGCTTAAACAGCACAGAATCCGCACACTACTCACTCAATCTTCAGAATTCACACACTAAAAGAAATCAAAATTCGCATGCAACTAGAATTCGCATGAAGTGTTATGCGAGTTCTAGGAATTCGCATACAACTCTATGCGAGTTCTAGACTTAGAAAATTTTGAAAATCAAACTTTCTCATACACACTTTTCGCATAAAAACTTTTCGCACAACATGATCAAACAAATTCTATACAAAAAAAACTTCAAACTGAGCAATTCGCATACACACTTATGCGAATTCAAAGAATTCGTATGTCACACAGATGCGAAATCTTTACTTTTCGCACAATACTCAGATGCGAATTTTGTCCTTTGAAAATTTCACAAAAGCTTTCGCACAAATGACTTATGTGAATTCTTTCCTTGATATTTTTCACAAAAAAAATTATGCGAATTCTGACTTTTCGCAAAACAAAGCAATACGAATTCTGATGATTTCTCAATACACACACATGCGAATTCTATGAATTTCGCACATCACACTTCTGCAAATTCTACACTTAAGAATTTTCAGAAGCACAATTATGCGAAAATTAATGATTATGTGAAATCCAATGGTCTGCGAGTTCTTCTTGCGAGTTCTTGAGGGATCTGCGAGTTCTTCAGATCTTCGACTAGAAATCACTCTGTTTCACTCAAAATCCTATCAAACCTTCGATTTTTGATCTGTAACTTCGACGATTTGACCACTAATACATCTAGAACCTATTACAACCAAGAAATTTCGATAAAGAACATTCAATTTTACAAATTGATCTTGTTACAGTGCGTTTGAACTCGTGAATACAAAACTCGTAAAATTTCAAAATTGACCAAGATTACAGTGCAATTCTCTACCAAACCTATACAAGATTGATCTAAAACATAATTCGAACCCAATATAATCAATAAAACTCGCAAAGTCACAAAAAAATTCGAAATTTGATCTACGACTCAATGAACAGTGTCGAAAACCATTTTCTTAATCGATTTCACTCAAACTCTGCTCTAATACGAATTAATATGTCCCAAGATTATCAAGTTCTAATTGTTAATTCAATTACAATAACAAGATGAACACAAAATCTATTACTCAACCAGTTTTGATTTCCAAATAATGCAATTCGTATACAATTCACTCTCTGGACACTATCTCTCTCTAGATACTGAATGTGTACAAAGACTTCTCTCTAACAACTAACAAAACTAACTAGTCATATGTGTAACACCCTTAATTCTGAAGATAGCAACTTATTAAAAAATTTCTAAATACATCAATAATTAATTCGTCTACAAACATAATTTAAGAATTAACCTCAATACATACATTCATTCTATACATACAATCTATGACAAGGACGGGTGCTACTAAACCCAGCAAACAGTTACTAACTCCAACCTGCGGAAGACTTCACCAACTACTTACTCTTGTGTAAGGCTAGGGCTCAACTCTTCGTGAGGCTACTAGAATCCGAACCCCAAACTAGAACCTGATGCACATGCCGACAAATAAAAGGTTAGGCTTAACGCCTAGTGAGCTCAAGAGTTTTAACATGAATGAATAAATATTTAGAAGACAAAAAATCAGTTTTAAAGCAAGATTCTTCGAATATATTATACTTCAAAATGGAAACGACACATTTCCCCATAATATACACTTTTAAAGACAATGCTTCCCAAACATGCATTTCTTATAAAACGATGCAACCCGCAACTCACCCAAAACGGGGTCATAGTTCGATACTCAAATGTACTAAAATGTAAACAATACGCCATATCCCAAAACACCCAAAACGGGGGTGGGGCATAATAAACGACCCTTAAATAACGGAGGACAATTCATAAAGATATGGTGCGTCATGGAAAACCCGCAACTCGAAATAATACCCACACGACCATAAAATAGAATGAACTCGAAATATTAAAACGTGGACAATTAAATATCCAAATACGACGGGCCGACGACGGGGGCTTCCCGTATCCGTTGAGAGTGGAGGAACACAAAAGTATGCCACTCATACAACGTTAATCGTATGACATTCCACGACACACAAGCCTAAGTGTCCCTACGACTCCCTCCAAGCTACACCAAAAAGTCAACTGACCTTAGCGATATATTAATGAAAATACCGCTCCAAGGCCCGGCCTAAGGGGAATACAACCAAGGCATTCCCCCACCCGGCGGAGGTCCAAAACGCCCATCCAATGGCTACTCCACGCCATGATAGCACCACCCGGACTCAGTCCTCTTAGTGTACTCCTTGAATGGACAAGGTCATAAAACATGTGTCCCGGAGTCTAACCCCGTACCACCCAAATGACCATCAAACAAGACTGACTCATGTGCCTATGGATCCAATGCAACACAGTCTAAAGTTACCCGACTATACCTGAGTGACAACAGCACTCGAGCCTGTAATTATAAGTATGCAATAAAATGCATTAATACGTAAACCATGAGATGGGACTATACATCGAGCCATTAAACCCGGACAAATATCCTCAAACCCCTTTTTAAGCCAATATCGAGCTAGGATGCTCAAAATCCATTTGACCAACAATTACCGGTTCCCCAAATAATGAAATGTCTTTAAACAACGTTTATGAGGACACGTATCTCAAAGACGAGATTAACCCAATCTCCACACGAGATGGGACTAATGATTTTCCAAAGGGTTTATGAATGCAAATACACCAAAATGCATATAACATGAAATAGACTCCATTTGTACAAAATCATCAAATATGCATGAATCATAAAATAGATCTTACTTGTACAAAGTCACCAAGAATGCGTAAATCATGGTATTTAGTTGCTAAAATGTTTAAACCCAATATAAGCATTTTAAGAGGTTAACACGACCCAAGTTTACCAAATATGAAAACTTATCAAAATACTCATACTTTGACGAATAACCAAATAAATCATATTTTACTTCAAAATACCCAAAACTTATCAGCAGTTAACCATTTCATGTAAAACACTTTAAAATAAACATTTTGGCATGTACATCGTTTTCACAAATCAACTTGAAATCACCTTGCTAGATTTAGGCTAAATCTAGATTTAGGCTAAATCTAGATTTTACCCACTTAGAGCTCTTTTGAGGACCGCTCGAATCCTCAAGACGGAAACTTCCAAAACCTAGATCCAAACATTTCAAACCATAAATACCCATACTCAACCATATAGAAGCATTTCCCCTAAACAATATACCAAAACCCCAAACGAGATCAAAACCCTAGTTTTCTCCAAAACTTCCCAAATCCGAGATTTGAGAAACCAAACACTAAGAAACCATCAATGGAGCATTTTATAACTTATTACAAGAAAACTTACCCTTGAAGACAAAGAGACTTCCGAGAACACCCAATCCAACACTTCAACCCGAGCTCTCGATCGTTAAACTTGATGAGGAAGATGAAGATGAAGGTTTTGTGGTTTAAGCTCCCAACTAGCTAGATGATTACGAATCGTGCGGTAAGAAAAGGAAAAAACCCCAAAACAGGTTAGGGTTCGGTTTTAGGGTTTGGGAGAGAAAGGGAGAAGATGAAGATGAAGATGGAGATGGTGAAGAAACTTCTAATACCGAAACCTTGGATGGAACTCTTGATTTTAGCAACAAATGGTGAGGGTTTGGTGGTTGAAGGAACCCTAGAATAGTTAAGGAAGAAAGGGAGAGTTGGGAGAGAAAGACTTGGGAGAAAGTGAAGTGAGAAATGAAATAATTGGGGAGAACTCATTTAATCCCACAGCTGTACCTCCTGATGCGACGCACGACCCGTGCAGTTTTACTTAAGGGAAACGCACGACCCGTGCGAAGTCCCGTGCCACACTTCTGTCTTCTACGCACGACCCGTGCGGAAAAACTGAAGGAGGACGCACGGCCCGTGCGCCCTGCAGACCTGCGCATGCAGCCCTCTTTTCTTCTTTTCTTCTTCTAAAATAGCCAAACGAAAATCGGGGTGTTACAATCCTCCCAACCTTGAAATGATTTCGTCCTCGAAATCTCGGTTCACTTGAAACCTTACCCACATGAAGGTTGACCTTAACCCATGTGCCAGCACCACTAACCCGACCCCTACACCGATGCTCACATCAGCTGCCCCTCTCGGGCACATTATACTCATAACCGAGCGAACACTTAACTCCCAAAGTAACCTTTACTCACAAGATTTCGGTCGTCTCCCAACCTTGGTTGACAATTACTACCTCCAGATAGTTTATGAGCTCAACTTCTCGCCAACCAAATCCCTTCGGATCTATTCGGTTCCGAACCCATCGCCAAAATTGTAACCAAACTTCCAAATTCCACAAATTTCCACCGATCCATTCCTAATATCGATGAAAATATTCTTCCACGGCGCACCAACGCGTCCTTCAAGCAATCGGTTAACTCGGATTCGGCTAACACTCATCTCCGCTCCAGCACCAACCTCACAAAAATCCTTTAGCAAAAGCTTTATCACCACGGAAATGCTTAAACACTTCGATACTTAATCCTCAACACCCAACCTCCTTTCAAATTTCATCACTAGAAGGTCAATATTTTTCCATGACTCGACCGGGATGCATCCAAACATTCTCAGATCAAATGACACCAAGAAAACAAGTCGGCTCCTAGGACTAAACGGTGACCTCAAAAACGTGGACATCCCGTCCAAGACTTCATTCCAGACGGATGGTCGCACTAGGGTTGACACCTAACAGAGTGCTAAAAATCCCAAACCTTACATTTATAACAAACAGACCACAAGAATGTTCCTTGATCGCGAAACCCATCAGGACGGTACACCATCAACCGTTAACATGGTGTCACACCGACGAGCAATTTCCACCAAATCGAACTCCATTTAAGCGCAGATAATCACCTAAGACCTTATCCCGCATGGTTACCGAAGCATAAATTCACTCCTTAATAACTGGGAAACTTAAATCTACTATTTCCATAATGCAAGCGCACACAGATTCCAAAAGCTCCACGCCTAAAATATCACGCTGACCGCGAGTCGGATCATCCGACGCTTCAAATCCCAAGGACTCCCTTAGTCCCTAAACATAACTACTCTCATGACAGGGTTTAAATCTACAGGCCTAATGAGTTCAAGGTTTTTCAACCAGTATGCCAATCTGAGTTTATAAAACTTTCGAATACAAAAGCTTCTTAATGATTAGACGTGCGGCAAGAATACACTACCGTCCATTTGATAGGTTTCAAAGTTGATTAACCACCCAACGCATATGAAAACATTTCCAAAAACTCGTTTGTGCAATACTTACGTTAGTAAAGACAACAATAAAACATGCGCAACCATTTACACCATATAAGAGAAAATAGATTCATGCACCACAACACGTGCAATAAAGGTTTGTACAACTCCAAAAGAGAAATTCACAACTTTAATTTTAAAATCCTTCCTCTTTAACCAAAAGACGTTGTGGCCTAAAATTATCAACGAGCCCAAACGCATTAGTTTAATCCTCAAGGCTTGGTAAAATAGTGGGAATACAAATAAAGTTTCAAATCGAGTTTAAAGCTTCAGATCGTACAGATAAACACCTTTGACCAAAAAGTAACTGCAACGATATAAATATTGCTAACTCAATAAATGCATTGCGGAAATTTCTAACGGTAAAAGTAATTGATTGAAATATGAACAGAACAAAAATCTTGTTTGAAAAGATGTAAATCTTTTATATATTTACTCATACCAACGTTATAATTAAATCCAAATGCAAATAGTATGCAACGATTGACATTTGTATAAAGCCCAAAGATAAATTGCATGATAAGGGAATTTCCCCAAAACAACATGTGGGATGACACCGATTAGTAAATCTACATTTAGACGCGTGCAGAAATGTATGAACACATGCTCCAGCCTTATTTACGTAACGCAAAATGACGTACGATGAGACCCCTAAACCCAACTGAATTTGTGTAAGACTTACTAACGTGAAAACCAGTTGGCGTCAAACTTTCGTTACTCGACAAAAGTGTAAAACGACAATACTTTTAAGATATTAAACTTTTAGGAGTTTCCTCCTTTTACTAAAATGAAAGGTGAAATAGCGCTTTACAAACTTTACATGGGACACGACGCTAAATAACTCGCAAGCTTAAAAGAAGCAAAATTAAAACTCACGCATAAAAAGACATCGCATAAAACAATACTCCATGAAATTTCAACAAAACCCACACAAACTAAAATTCTCAAGAAATTCCGACTCAACGCGTGGAAATAACTTTTCCTATAAAACCATTGACATATGTGGAGGTGATCCAATGTCTAGGTTAAAATCTCATAGTTACTTGCCCAATACCCATATGACATTAAAACATGGACATTACAATATCCGAAAGTAGCGTTAAACACGAGACGTGAATAAAGAGAATTTTAAAAACAATTTGCAATCCTGTGTAACAAAACAATTTCAAGTATGCTTAAGCTCACAGTTAAAAATCTGGTGAGTGCTAAATGTTTTACCAAGACTTCAAGGTATAATACACTTTATGCTTCGAATACATGAGAAATAGTTGATACAAACTTATTTTAGAAATAAATTTCGTGCATTAATTTGGTCGGCACTCAGCATCTCAGGACTACACTCCTCCATTTCCCCGACATACTATTGTCATTCGGATGCATCCAACATCTTAGAGCAACAACCCCACTAATTGGTTATATTATTATTTCCTTCGAAACAGAATCGGTCTATCGAACTGATAGTTCTAATCCAACCAATAACTCTGACCCTAAGATGGTCATCTTAATGCATTCATCACACTTACCTATCACTTCCAAGTGGCCTTGCTATAAACATCAACCTTTCCTTAGATCACTCGCTTAAGAACTTCCTCACTACCCCAACGGTCATTCCACCAAGGTAGTTCAAGTATACACATGTAACATGTAGATTCACCATGACACTGGCCAGGTGTCATTATGAACATACCGTACACGATCATCCTTGCGACCCTCGACAAGTTTTTCGTTTCTAGCGACTCGATCACTCCTCAAAATATCTTATCTTAAGGTACCTAATGCGCAACTTCACTTACAATCACTTAAAAGAACTCTAGTTTAAGTCTAGGCATCCAAAAATCAATACCTAATTCTCTCAAACTTAAGCTCTGATTCCAACTTGTAACACCCTTAATTCTGAAGATAGAAACTTATTAAAAAATTTCTAAATACATCAATAATTAATTCGTCTACAAACATAATTTAAGAATTAACCTCAATACATACATTCATTCTATACATACAATCTATGACAAGGACGGGTGCTACTAAACCCAACAAACAGTTACTAACTCCAACCTGCGGAAGACTTCACCAACTACTTACTCTTGTGTAAGGCTAGGGCTCAACTCTTCGTGAGGCTACTAGAATCCGAACCCCAAACTGGAACCTGATGCACATGCCGACAAATAAAAGGTTAGGCTTAACTCCTAGTGAGCTCAAGAGTTTTAACATGAATGAATAAATCTTTAGAAGACAGGAAATCAGTTTTAAAGCAAGATTCTTCGAATATATTATACTTCAAAATGGAAACGACACATTTCCCCATAATATACACTTTTAAAGACAATGCTTCCCAAACATGCATTTCTTATAAAACGATGCAACCCGCAACTCACCCAAAACGGGGTCATAGTTCGATACTCAAATGTACTAAAATGTAAACAATACGCAATATCCCAAAACACCCAAAACGGGGGTGGGGCATAATAATCGACCCTTAAATAACGGAGGACAATTCATAAAGATATGGTGCGTCATGGAAAACCCACAACTCGAAATAATACCCACACGACCATAAAATAGAATGAACTCGGAATATTAAAACGTGGACAATTAAATATCCAAATACGACGGGCCGACGACGGGGGATTCCCGTATCCGTTGAGAGTGGAGGAACACAAAAGTATGCCACTCATACAACGTTAATCGTATGACACTTCACGAAACACAAGCCCAAGTGTCCCTACGACTCCCTTCAAGATACACCAAAGAGTCAACTGACCTTAGCGATATATTAACGAAAATACCGCTCCAAGGCCCGGCCTAAGGGGAATACAACCAAGGCATTCCCCCACCCGGCGGAGGTCCAAAACGCCCATCCAATGGCTACTCCACGCCATGATAGCACCACCCGGACTCAGTCCTCTTAGTGTACTCCTTGAACGGACAAGGTCATAAAACATGTGTCCCGGAGTCCAACCCCGTACCACCCAAATGACCATCAGACAAGACTGACTCATGTGCCTATGGATCCAATGCAACACGGTCTAAATTTACCCGACTATACCTGAGTGACAACAGCACTCGAGCCTGTAATTATAAGTATGCAATAAAATGCATTAATACGTAAACCATGAGATGGGACTCTACATTGAGCCATTAAACCCGGACAAATATCCTCAAACCCCTTTTTAAGCCAATACCGAGCTAGGATGCTCAAAATCCATTTGACCAACAATTACCGGTTCCCCAAATAATGAAATGTCTTTAAACAACGTTTATGAGGACACGTATCTCAAAGACGAGATTAACCCAAACTTCACACGAGATGGGACTAATGATTTTCCAAAGGGTTTATGAATGCAAATACACCAAAATGCATATAACATGAAATAGACTCCATTTGTACAAAATCATCAAATATGCATGAATCATAAAATAGATCTTACTTGTACAAAGTCACCAAGAATGCGTAAATCATGCTATTTAGTTGCTAAAATGTTTAAACCCAATATAAGCATTTTAAGAGGTTAACACGACCCAAGTTTACCAAATATGAAAACTTATCAAAATACTCATACTTTGACGAATAACCAAATAAATCATATTTTACTTCAAAATACCCAAAACTTATCAGCAGTTAACCATTTCATGTAAAACACTTTAAAATAAACATTTTGGCATGTACACCGTTTTCACAAATCAACTTGAACTCACCTTGCTAGATTTAGGTTAAATCTAGATTTTACCCACTTAGAGCTCTTTTGAAGACCGCTCGAATCCTCAAGCCGGAAACTTCCAAAACCTAGATCCAAACATTTCAAACCATAAATACCCATACTCAACCATATAGAAGCATTTCCCCTAAACAATATACCAAAACCCCAAACGAGATCAAAACCCTAGTTTTCTCCAAAACTTCCCAAATCCGAGATTTGAGAAACCAAACACTAAGAAACCATCAATGGAGCATTTTATAACTTATTACAAGAAAACTTACCTTTGAAGACAAAGAGACTTCCGAGAACACCCAATCCAACACTTCAACCTAAGCTCCCGATCGTTAAACTTGATGAGGAAGATGAAGATGGAGGTTTTGTGGTTTAAGCTCCCAACTAGCTAGATGATTAAGAATCATGCGGTAAGAAAAGGAAAAACCCCCAAAATAGGTTAGGGTTCGGTTTTAGGGTTTGGGAGAGAAAGGGAGAAGATGAAGATGGAGATGGTGAAGAAACTTCTAATACCGAAACCTTGGATGGAACTCTTGATTTTAGCAACAAATGGTGAGGGTTTAGTGGTTGAAGGAACCCTAGAATAGTTAAGGAAGAAAGGGAGAGTTGGGAGAGAAAGACTTGGGAGAAAGAGAAGTGAGAAATGAAATAATTGGGGAGAACTCATTTAATCCCACAGCTGTACCTCCTGATGCGATGCACGACCCGTGCGGTTTTACTGAAGGGAAACACATGACCCGTGCGAAGACCCGTGCCACACTTCTGTCTTCTACGCACGACCCGTGCGGAAAAACTGAAGGAGGACGCACGGCCCGTGCGCCCTGCAGACCTGTGCATGCAGCCCCCTTTTCTTCTTTTCTCCTTCTAAAATAGCCAAATGGAAATCGGGGTGTTACAATATGTCTCTTAACAAAGACACACGCATACAAACACAACTAGAGACAAAAACAATACAAATACTAAGACTTTGACTTTTGACTTTATTACATTTGACTTTGACTTTCTTGTTTGAGAGTTGACTTTGATATTTGACTTACTTGACTTTGACCTTCAGTCATCATGATCTTGTATCCAACAAATATATGCTCTAACACCCGGCGAGCGTGCCAATGGCACAATCGCTTCGTCACTATCGCCGACGGGTATCTGATACCTTTAAAGTTGCGTTTTGATCCTTTAGACCTCATAACTCCTCACCATCTTTCTCATAAATGCTCTCAACAAGATAATCTAGGTAAGAATCAATTTTAGGTCACATTAAAGAGATTTAACCAGCATTTCTTCAAGTTTGTCCTCACCAACTTAAGATTGAAAAGCTATAGTCTCAAGATCTCTACAACCACTCTCCCCTTCAAGATTATTTGGGTTTTCTAGGGTTTCAACAAAACCCATATTGTGAGTTCATCCTAACTTTACAAAACTTTATACATGTCAAATGTCATTGTTTGGTCTCCTAAACACCTCTTGGTCATATTTGCATTTTATAAACCTTAATATCGTTTGAGGGATTTGGGAGACTTTTAGGGTTTAAGGTCTATTTGATGAAATGTGTCAAAATACATGTTCTAAGGAACCTTTAATGTATGTTTATATTTCCTCAAAGTTATTACTCCTAT
The DNA here is from genome assembly GCA_954870635.1 of Arctium minus. NCBI lineage: Eukaryota > Viridiplantae > Streptophyta > Magnoliopsida > Asterales > Asteraceae > Arctium > Arctium minus. The sequence continues at coordinate 110,106,697 of OX941080.1, read as the reverse complement.
TTTGCTACCATTTGGTTGATGGTGGAAAACCCTAGGTAAAACTAGGGTTTTAAGATTTTGGAGATTTTGGTAAAATAATTATGGATAGTAGTTCCAAAAGTTTAAATACACAAATTTTAAATTCTTAAATAGTATTGGGAAATGGAAGAGCATTCTCCATATTTATGACACTATGGTAAAATGAAGTTTAGTTTCTAGATATCATATTGCATCTAGATATTTACATAATGAACTATGATGTTGTGCACTTAGTGAGTAAAATTAATGGTAGTCTATGATATGATGGATCCATAGGCACAGTAGTTATTATATTTGATATGGGGTGTCATTTTTCCCCATAGTTGATACAGAGTAGGCATTGAGTCTCTAAGGGAAAGTAAGGTGTGGGCCATTCGGTCGGGCATCGTTCAAGAGCAATAAAATATAACTCCTTAACGATTAGGACTATCTCGGATTTGGATATCTCAAGGTATAGATCTAGTGTGGTTGAACTTGAGACTCTACAAGCAATAGACTTGAAGTAGTTAAGCTTGATGAATTATATGATCATAATCCATTATATGACTAATTTAAATGTGTTGTGGCTTACTTTTGTGTTCCATCACTAATCATGGAAATCAGGTTTCCCCCATCATCGCAAGATGCTATGTGTTCTACATGGGCCATCAATGGCACGAATAGTAAAATGTATCATTTAAAAGTTATAACTCTCGACTCATTTGCTTTCAGATTTATATTATAACTTTTTGATCTCACTAGGCGTTAGCCTAACACTTTTTATTAAAATGACGTGTATAACAGGTCATTCTAGCGGTGGGCCTCCTCGGGTTTGAACGGAGAGTTTTAAGTGGCGAATAGTGACACTTTTTGGTGATGTTGTGTCATGGACACTTTTGTTGGACAAGATTCTTTTGTGAAGAGATAGCACCACCTGTCTTTAAGATAGACAATAATAGTTTAGATTAGTAGGTTGTTTCATTTATCTCCTTCATTTAATTTTGTAAACGCCTTACTTATTCCCTATCTTGGGTGATTAATTTATTTAAAATATATTTCCACCCATATTCAGGTTTAAATTTACTCCCAATTTTAGGGGTGTTACAAATGAAGTGGATGCGAGAGAGTATGAATCGTAAACAAGGTTTTAGATGGGTCGTGAAACCAGGCTTGTTTCCTTTTCAATTAATTACACCTTTTTGACAAATGACGTTTATGCCCCTCTTCATATATGAATGTCATTTAATTATTAAAAAGTAATTGGTTTAATCTAAGCCATTGATTGTCAAGATGGATAGTCCAAATTGGTTAACAAAGTTAACACTAAAACCTTGGTTAACAAAATAAGGGGACCCTATATATCTATGTCTATATATATATATATAGGGAGAAGTTCAAATGAGAAGTGCTATATATATGAGAAGTAGAGAAGTGATCCTAGCCCTTCATCTGGTCAACATTCGCGAGTTTGACTGTGAAACACCCAGATAATTCCTCACATGGTCTGCAGAAGATAGAGGGGTAATTTTGTATCTTTTACAAATAGACGGTAAACAAGTTCATATGTGAATATGTGTGATTCACATATGAACTAAATGTTCGTATGTGAACCCATTGAATAGTTCACATGTAAACTATTTAACTGATTCTACGGGTTCGTATGTGATTCCGTTAATTAGTTCATATGTGAATCACAAGGGTTCATATGTGAATCTGTTAATTAGTTCACATATGAATCAATTAATTACTTCATAAGTGAATCACAAGGGTTTATATGTAAATCAATTAAAATAATTCATATGTGAATTACGAGTTCACATATGAACATATAGTTCATATGTGAATCACACGGGTTCACATATGAACCCGTTTGCATCCTGTTTGTAAAAGTTAAGAAACTATCCTTCTATTTTTGGCATAGCCGCAATTCTTGACTGGTCAAATCCAATCCTAACCATATGAAGGGCTAGGATTACTTCTCTACTTCTCATATATTTAGCATTTACTAATTTGAACCTATGGCTATATATATATATATAGAGAGAGAGAGAGAGTCGGATTCAAACGAGAACAGTGTATATTTAAAAGAATATGAAACCAACAAAATCATATTTGATTTTACATTCACGAATGAAAAAAACAATGCAGGTGACTTTGGCCGCGGCTTCAGGTCCATATGGCTTCAATGTAAAATCATATATGATTTTATTGGTTCTAGTGTTCTTTTAAATATGTATTGTTCTCGTTTGATCCTATATATAGGTCCTGTTCATTTGTTAACCACGTTTTTTGTGTTAACTTTATGAACCAATCCAAGCCCTTGATCTTGGAAATCAATGGTTGAGATTGAATTTTTTTAAAGCCTTATTAAATGCACAATTGATGAAAAATGGGGAATGAATCATAGTGATAAGGGTATTTTGGGAAAAAATATCAATGAAATATCATGTTATTATTCTCTCTCAATTAACATTTCTCCCAAAGAAATCGTAACCCCTGATTCTACATCAATTAATGAGTTCTATTCTTTGTTCTATGCCATTTGAACATGACGTTTTAAATTAACAGTATGTGCATTCATGATCTATCCCATATGAAGATGATGTTATAAAATCAAAATTATGTCCACACATTATTCATAATCGTATGCACTCATGATATGAACACGTATGAAAGTTACCTTAATGATATGTTCAACTAGAACAATAAAACATCAATTGCGTGCAACACATGTGTTCATACACATTTGAGAGTCCAAAACCAACTTTTTAAAATTATGTATAATTCACATCAGTTACGAGCAACACATGTGTTCATACACATGTGTTCATGTAGATCCCAGTATAGTGCAATCAGCAGCAAATACTATCAAAGATGAACAATTATATGGCCACAACTACTAGTCATATGATTAATATGAAATCAAAGGGTTACAGGTTTACAGAAAGAATTTCTGATCTGAGAGAGTAAACCTATAGACTAGTGTTATGAAAAAATGAGACTCACCTAAAACATCTAACCTAACAAATGAACTAAATAATAACTTTAAATACTTAGGCACGCAGGCCTAATAGGCTTATGGGCTTGGGCCCATCTAACAAAACAACTATTAATTAATTAAATTTCGAACCCTTATAAATACTTTATACCACTTTCAACACTCAGGACTTTCAGTCCTAACAATCTCCCCCTAAAGTTGAATAAAGCATTTAACAACTTGATAAACTTCAGGCCTTGATCTTCTTTCCCTCTTGAATCGTTGAAGAACTTTGATGTTGCTTGACTTCATGTCTTTCCACGCTCCCCCTTTAATAAAACTCTTGGTCTTCATAGTATCAACTTTGTAACCAGATTCAATGTACAGTAGCCTCGACTGAATGCACTATCACGCAGCTTTTAACTGTAGAAACTCAATCACATCGGATCAACACACAAGAAAGATAATGTGAGAGTTACTTAACATTCCACGGTGCATCTTCAGTTTAAAACAAAGAATCTGTCTTTGAACCGCGAGTTGAATAGACTTTCAGCTTAAGAACTTGTTTCAATCAGCTCGTAGGAGTAATGATAAACAAACTTTTAGCAGACACCACATGATACGGGATAGAAGAAATATAATCAATAAATCAAATCTCTAAAAAAAATGAAACAGCATCTTCATCTCTTTGATCTCTAGACTGTCTTCAGAAATAACTTTCTTTCTTTAAAACATTGAAATTGAACTGTTTCTCCCCCTTTTTGATGATTGTGAGCATCATGATCATCAAAACTTCTTCAATTTCAGCACTTTCTTTGATCTCCCCTTTATGATAATTTGACATTCTCCCACCTGTGATCTGAGTATCCGTCAATTCATGAAATGTATATATCCGAATCTTTTCAAATTCAGATATAATAGGGATTATAAACCTGAATCAACAAATGATATAGTTAGTATGCCTGTAAGTAGCACGGAGCCACTTTGTACAACAGATGTACATTGGAAAGGAGCTTTTGTGATATTCACACCCCCAGGGCTTCCATTCAATCATCGAAAAACCACAAAGGAATTTTCTATGAATGTTATGACAAGAAAACTCATTCCTTGTGTGTACGTGCAAGTGTAGAATGATTGAAGCTACTTAGCTTTCTCAAGCTCAAAAATGATATTACACGGACTCAATGTGCATGAAAGAGGTGCGATGGTGGGGCAACTTTCCTTCTTTTTCAATATCTAAATCTTCCGAATGAAGACTAGATAGCAGATATGTTGCGTCCCCAAAGAAAATGAAACATTTCTTTGTTAAGAAAGAAACGAGTGGTTGGTGGGGTTAATGCAAGAGTTGGCATGGGCTAGGTACCTGTTTCAATGATGGTCACCAAAGAATGTGAACCAATCAGAATATGTGGCTGCCCGGCTCAGAAAGTGGTTGGTGCAGAGTTTTCATATTCTTTTAACTCTGATCTCACACCCTCTTTCTTTTTAACATTAAAGCTTACTTATAACCAAACTCTCCTTTTCATTTTTCCGCTCAGCACAATGAGAAAAACTCAACCGGATGAGTTATCTCCCCCACTCTTTGATTTAAGACCCCTCACCCCTCAATCACTCAAGGATAACTTCCTGCGTAGGAAACACTGGTTAACGTGAATCCATGGAAGTTCTGTTTAAGTTCTCACACAAATCCCATGTAAGTCCTATAAAGAATGGTTTGCTCAACAGTTTAACTTGAACAGCTAAGCACAAAATGTATGATAACACTGTCAAAAATGTATGCTCATAAGATTTGAGCAATTGAACTTTGAAGATTTCTCAAAACAAAGATATTGAATGAAAGAAATGAAATCAAAAGAGTTGTTTTGAGAATCTGACAATGTATCAATCAGATCAAATAAACTGGTTAGGGTATCAAAGAATTGGATATTATGTTTATATGAACAAATATAAACAATTTAGCAATGAAAGCACAAATTTAGAATAATGATAGATGCTCAACAACATTGAATATCAAACGGGGGTATTACCATCGAAAAATTGGTTCGTTATGAGACATGGTAATAACAAATTCAAACGAAGTACTGAACCTGTGTGTGTGAATACGTTACAGTATAAGGATAAGATAATACGCAAGTATTGATCTTTAGAAACACACAGTCAGTTAAACATTAAAGCTCAAAAAAATGAAAAACATTTTAAAATCACACTTCTTAATTCATAAAATCTTTTGAGAACCAGAAGTGGTTTGAACATTTCAGAACACGTTTTTCATGTTCGAAAGTTGTTCTTCTTTCAAACAATCAGAGATCTAGATCATAAGATATTTACCTTTAAGCTCCCCTTCAAATTATGATAAACAGATATATATCAGATAAGCTCCCTCTGGATATTTGCAGAATATCCAAGTCTGAACGTTGAAGAACGGGTCCTGATCTGTCATGTGATCAGAAGCCAAACTTCGTTGAAGTCCGGGTTCTAAGCTGATTTACTTAGAAGCCATAGTTCTTCTACTCCCCCTTGACAGTAGGTGCCTGCAACAAAGAATCAATTTTCGGCTTTGGTACCCACTGGTATTTGGGTCCATGAATGTTAGTTGCAGTTCTTGTAGGGGAAATAGAGTAAGTAACATACCAGAAATGATCACTGGTTTTGTGAATGTGATCATGTGTACGACAATAAGAACAGTGGTATTTCTTACCTGACAACCTGAGTAATTGATCTCTCGAGTAGATATGATCAGGTTTACCTTTACTCGTTTTGTTCTTCTTGGCATTAGATGCATGTACACACGATTCTCTTTCTTTCAGCTCATCTTCAACTGGTTTCTTCTGCCAGACCAGTTTCTCTTCTTTGTGTCTCCCTCTTCTTTGGAATGTACCTGAACCATCTATATTTCTATCATAGAAAAGGTTAGTTTTACGAATCCGATCAAAAGATTTAACTGACCTTTGTGAAGAGACAGATTTATGATTTGAGCTTGATACATTCTTTTCAAGCACTTTAATCGTTGATGCAAAGTTGTCTCTTTCTTTAACAAGCAGGTCAATCTTCTTCGTGAACTTAGACTTCGTATTCTGCACTTTTAGTGCCTTCTCAGATAGTTCAGATAGCTTGGCAGTCAGCTTTTTAATCTCAGTCTCAAAGATGCTTCTCTCTTCTTCAAATCCCTTCTCAGCATCCTTTCTTTGGCCGGATATTTCTTTGAAGACACCAACATTCTTTTGTTCAATGGCCTTCTTTTCATTTGCAAACTTTTCTCTTTCAAGGATGATTACTTTCTCGAAAGCAGAAAGTTGCTAAGAAAGTTTTACGCATTTCAGCTCAACTTTTTTCTTCTCATCAGCACAGTTTCTCGAAAAATCTGAGAACTTCGTTGCGAAAGATTTCTCATACTCAGATTTATCTTTTGCATGCTTTTGCTCCAAATCAGATATTGTCTTTTGAAGCTCAGTATTAGCCTCCGTCAGACGTTTAATCTTTGCCTCATAACTTTCAATAGAGGCTTTCTGAATTTGGACGATCTGATCTTCCAAGTTCAAGATTTTTCTTGTCAGCTCTTTGTTCTCAGTTTCCAAACTCAGTATATTCTCATTATGCTGCCCAGAAGTCTTTTTCAAAAGATCTTCATTAATCTTCATTAATGCACTAACTTCCTCTTTCAGTGTGTTGTTCTCATCAGCATATTGGTTTTCCCTCTTTACGTAAAAAGTTAAAGATGATTGGAGATTTGTGTTCTCCAATTTGAGTTCTTGAACTTCAGAAAGAAATCCCATTTTGACTTATCTAATTCAAGCTTTTGAAAAGACTTGACAATAGATGAAACTTGAAAGTGCAAGGACCAAAAGTGACAAAATGTGAAACTTGAAAGTTTAGGGTCACAAATGACAAACTACTGAAACCTTGAAGTACGGGGGCTAAAAGAATTGCACTGCAAAATGATCGTGAGACAAAAATTTTGACCCCTTTTATTATTATTATTATTATTATTTTTAAATTTTTTTTTATTATATATTTTTATTTATTTATTATTTTTTTTTTACATTCGACCTGTATTACGTTCGACCTGTACGTTCGACCTGTATTACGTTCGACCTGTACGTTCGACCTGTATGACTAATGTATCGGTCAAAGCAAAGTCGGTCGAACCAAAGGACCGATTAAAACAATGTATCGGTCAAAGCAATGTCGGTCGAACCAAAAGGACCGGTAAAACCAATGTCCCGGTCGAACAAAAGGACCGGTAGTGACAAAGTATCGGTCGAACCAAAAGGACCGGTGTCAACAATGTACCGGTCTAATCTTATTATCGGTCAAAACAAATCCGGTCGAACCAAAGGACCGGAAAAGACAATATATCGGTCAAAGGACAAAGACCGGTAATCAGGGTACCGATCGAATCAGTGTGTCGATCGAACAAAGGACCGATATCAACAATACACCGGTCAAATGAAAGACCGATAATGTCAAAGCCCCGGTCGAGTACTATAGGTCAATTACAGAAACTTAACAAACAGCAGATAAACCCAAAAAAATAGATAAGACCGATAAACTCGAAGAACCCACCGATGAACTCGATGATTTCTGGAACTCGATCGAGATCAAACCCAGAAATTGAAATCGATAAATCACGTATAACGATATGCAGATTAGAAGACCGATAACCAGATTCAATCACACACAAGTCGACCGAAGAACACTTCAAACACAACCCAGATCAATTAAACCCATATCAATAATATTAATAACTTCGACCGATTAGCAATTAAACCCAGAAGGACCGAAATCAAACAGATCAATAAACTCATAAACATATAATCACTTAAAAAACAGATAACAGCGATTAACACATATACTTAATTATAGAGTTTTAGACAAACCTTTTTCTGGATCAAACCTTTAGTCTCTTTGCTCTGATACCAATTGTAGATCCCAGTACAGTGCAATCAGCAACAAATAATATCAAAGATGAACAATTATATGGCCACAACTACTAGTCATATGATTAATATGAAATCAAAGGGTTACAGGTTTACAGAAAGAATTTCTGATCTAAGAGAGTAAACCTATAGACTAGTGTTATGAAAAAATGAGATTCACCTAAAACATCTAACCTAACAAATGAACTAAATAATAACTTTAAATACTTAGGCACGCAGGCCTAATGGGCTTGGGCCCATCTAACAAAACAACTATTAATTAATTACATTTTGAACCCTTATAAATACTTTATTCCACTTTCAACACTCAGGACTTTCAGTCCTAACAGTTCACAAATGTACAATATGTGCACAGTTGTTTCCCATATGTTAATGAACATATGGATGAACACCACACACACCCAACTCCACCATAAAATGAAAAAATATATTTTACGTATGAACCTCTATGATCAACGATGTAGACACGAAACTAATATGATGCTTAATTATTTATTCTCATATGTTCATTAATGGTTGGGAATGAAAACATCATAAAACTAAATAATCAAAACAACTCGAAATCATGCAAAAAAAAAACTTACCAACACAAAACTTGTTATTCAATTCAACTATATCCACATTGCAATTATCGCTACTTTCGTTTTGGTGCTCATTTCTATTAAGTAGATTTCCATTAGCTTCACTCCATGTTGTTGTTTCCATAGATGACAAATTTTCAACAAACTCGTCTCTATCGATGTCGTTAAGGAGCTCGGAACACATAATGTCGGTGGATGTTGTTGTGTTCATTTGTTGTGACATTGATACGATGTCGATTTGGGAATCAAGATGAATATGGACAAAGATTTGAATTGAAACCACTAGCTACTTGAATTCTTGTGATGTTCATATAATTTTAGCATGAAATTGATTATGGATTTTTTTTAAAATCAAACAATTAGCTAGAATCATGGAATTTTAATTTTTATAACTCTCACATAAGTAGACTAAATATTGTATAAATTATGATTTCTTTTTCTACCATTTGTCATTAATAACACATGGAATCAAAACAACACATCAAGTTGCAATTCTATTGGTTGGTTTAGATTCACAAAGTTAACAACAATTTTAGGGTTTACAAATGAACCTCCCTCTCTCTCTCTCTCTCTCTCTCTCTATATATATATATATATATATATATGTGGGTTAAATCAAGTGAGAACCACAAAAAAGTTGAGAACTATAAGAACCAATCTCAACCACAATTAAAATTAATCAATGGTGAAAGTTGGGAGGTAACATTTTACATATATGGTATCATTTACATACAAACATAACTCGTAAAGGAGCATAAAAGTAAATCTCTTCACTTTCTATCTCTTATTTAAATTAAACACCCTCGCCTTTTTAAATCGAAATTATATTAATTACAATAAAATTTTGATCAAAAATTTATATCAAAAGCGAACATTTTATTTTCTTTAATTTGACTCGTATTTTGTTTTACCTTGTGAAACAACATTTTAGTATTCCACATCAAATTTCACGTCATTTTGGTTTATTTTCACATTGTAAAACAGCAGTACATTGTTTCACCATGTGAAACTGCACTACATTGTTTCACATTAACAACATTGTATTGTTTCACAATATGAAACAACATTTTAGTGTTTCACATTTCATTTCACGTCAACTTTTGTTTTATTTTGTTTTCAAATTGTGAAACAATACTACATTGTTTCACCTTGTGAAACAACAATTTATTGTTTTACTTTAGCGACATTATATTATTTCACAATATGAAAAAAAAACTACATTGTTTCATCATGTGAAACAGGAGTACATTAGATCAGGTGTAGCGATAGGGCGGTTTACAATTCTATTCAAACAGGCTATTGCGCCGTTTCATCACGTGAAACTGAACAACATTGTTTCACCATGTGAAACAACACTACAACATTCATTAGCAACATTGGGTTGTTTTACAATATGAAACAACACTTTAGTGTTTCACATCACAATTCATTTCAACTTTTGTTTTCAAAATTGTAAAACAACATTACATTGTTTCACCTTGTGAAACAACATTTTATTGTTTCATTTTAACGACATTATATTGTTTCACAATATGAAAGAACACTTCAGTGTTTCAATTTCACATCACATTTTACATCAACTATGTTTTGTTTTCACAATCTCAAACAACACTAAATTTGTTTAACTTTAGCGACATTGTATTATTCATTGTGTGAAATAAAACTTTGGTGTTTTCGGAATTCTATTTGATGTTTTAATTACAATCTCTTTATATTTATTATATATTCTTTTCCCATGTGATGTTTTTATTATTTAAAATAGTCAAATATATTTTATAACGATTTATGTTTTTCTATATGTTACCATAAAATAATATATATGTGAGAAAGTAAGCGAGTAAAAATTAAATTAATAATACAATCAAATATAGAAACATAAAAGATTATCTATACTATATTATAAAAACGGCATAAAAAACTCTTAATTACAACATTTTAAGCACAAAGTATAACTAATTAAAGCCAATTACTTAATTTACAATTTCTTAATGCTTTGGTACAACCTCTCCAAGCACAGTATCTCACATAATCATCTATTTGTAGAATGGATACTCATTTATTAATATAAATATTTGTTTTTTTGGTGGAGGATTTTATAAAATAGATTTTATACTAGCATAATCTATTTTAAATGTAGATTTTACATTTAAATCTATATTAATGAGATGTAATATAAAATCTTTTTTCTTCCGTATTTTTTTATATTACATCTCATAATGATTTTTCCATATTTTATTTTATAAAATCTTTTTACATAATGAGATGTAATATAAACTCTTTTTTCTTCCGCATTTTTTTTTTGCTAATATAAAATCTATTTTATTTTATAAAATCTACACGTATTTTATATTAGCATAATATAAAATCTACACGTATTTTTTTGCTAATATTAAATCTACACGTATTTTTTTTCACGAGCATTAAAAGAAGAAAAAAAAAGGTTGATATGAATTAAAAATAAAAAATAACGAGATACACTAATAAATTATCGTATTATTTAAAATAAAAATATTCCGCAATACTTTCCAAATTAACCAAGTGTAAAGAAAATAAAATAGAAACGATGTAGATATAAAAACATTCTTCCATATTTTTAATATATTTACATTTAAATGTAAAATTGAAAATGAAAATAAAAGATTTTAAAATATTCTTTACATTCACTATAAATATATATAGTTTCTCTATGTATCATAGTGATATATTGTGAGACATGTCGTTTGAGTTTTAAATAATATAATACAAAACTATTACCAATATTATTGCACAAACTCATAACAACAAACGATTAAGAATATATGCAAGTTAACCACTTATGAAAATACATTCGTTTTTCACATTGTATTTCATTAACTGTTAACAGAGAAATTACGTTTCATTTTAACTCGGTTCAATATTCCAACAAAAAATTTATTCTCCCGTGCAATGCACGGGCCCAACACTAGTTATCAATTAATGAAAATTAAAATATCTTATTGTCTATACTATATTATAAAGCATGGATAAAAAAACTCTTAAATACAAATTATTAGGCACAAGATACCATCATTTTATGCAAGATTTTAAAAATCTCTTAATTTACAAGTATCAAAGCACAAGATACATATTACTACTGCAAGCTTCTAACACCACCAATTTGATATATGCAGGGTCTTCCTTTTATGCAGACTTTTTCATGTATCACTATTAATTAATATATTATATTACTATAATTTTGTTTTAATTATATTATTAAATATGTAATTGGTTATTTTTTCTAGATGTCATCAAGGTTCAAAATAGCGTGAGGCGTGGCATGGCGGCGAGGTCAAGCCTTACGAGATATGGCGAGGACGCGGCGTTTTTCAAGGCGTGAACTAAGGCGGCAAATTAATAATATTATTAATTTATTGTATGTGTATAAATATATGTTTTCTTTTTTTATTCAATGAATACAATTATATCCAATAATTTAAATTCATATATATATATATATATATATATATATGAATTGATATCATATAAAGTCTAAATAATTTCTAAAAAGTCTATAAAATAACAGGTGAATTCAATTCTAATTTCTAAAAGGTCTAAATAAAGTCAACTTAATTTAAGTTTTAACTTTTAACTTTTCATCCCTTAAGTTTTTATTTTTACCTTTAACCAATTTAAATTTTAAAACTTAAAAAAGTTACAAATTGTAAAAAAAAAAAAAAAAATAGCGACGCCTTACAAAAAACGGACGCCATGGCGCGATATGGCGCGCCTTGAGCCGCCATGGCGTGAGCCATGCCTTAACAAAACGTTATGGCTCATATCGTAACGGCGGAGACGCGTCTCACGCCATATCGCGCCATGGCGCGCCTTTTTGAACCCTGGATGTCATTAAAATATATAAGATAATCATTGAATTCTAACAAAATACTTAATTTTTTTATATAAAAAACATTATATTATTAAGTCTAAATTAAACAAATTTATAAAAAAACATTATCACTTTCTCAAAACATCCAAAATCGTACTGTAAATCGACAAAAAAATAAATTGAAACATTAAAATCGTGATGTATCTCGCTGCATTGCGCGAGTACGCTTCTAGTTACATATAAATTATATCGCATAATATTAAATAAAAATAAAATAATAATTGATTCTAAATTTTGATATCTATAAAAAATGAAGTGGAAAATAATCATGAAAAGGAAAAATTACCATCACGTCCTTCTTTAATTATAAATAGAACAATTTTTTAGATTAAAGTGATTAGATGGTTAAAATTGGTTCTTAAGGTTCTCAACATTTTTTGGGTTCTCATTTGATTATCATCCTATATCTATAGGCTAATTCATATACAAACCATAACAATGTTATAAACTATGTAATCACATCTACACCACACGATTAAACAATCAACGATTAGGATGGAGGTGGTTACATTTTTAAAAATTAAAAAATGAAAATACTTCTTAAAAAAAGGGATGATCTATGATTAGGATCAAATTTCATTGGTTTACAGCCTTTTACGAAAGGATATCCATATATATATTTTGCAACCCTTAAAAATGTTGCAACCCTTGCAACCCACATCTTAACCGTTGAATTCATGATCGACGGTTATTTTATTTTTATTTTTCTGTTTTTTTTTATTTAAAAATATTTGGCCCCATATCTATTGTAACCGCCGATCATGAATCCGACGGTTAAGATGTGGGTTGCAATGTTTGCAACCTTTTTTAAGGGTTGCAAATTAAACAACCCCTATATGTGTGTATATATATATATATATATATATATATATATATATATATATATATATATATATATATATATATATAGTGGAAGGATATTTTGCAACCCTTAAAAAGGTTGTAACCCACATCTTAACCGTTGGATTCATGATCGACGGTTATTTTATTTTTATTTTTCTGTTTTTTTTTAATTAAAAATATTGGGCCCCATATCTATTGTAACCGCCGATCATGAATCCGACGGTTAAGATGTGGGTTGCAAGGTTTGCAACCTTTTTAAGGGTTGCAAATAAAACAACCCCTATATATATATGTATATATATATATATGGATATATATAAAGAAAGTCTTGTGGAGTAATATTAGAACAAGAATTTGTATTTTAATTTTTGTTGATATCACAAATAATCAACATAATATGTACAGAATTAGAGCAGATTTAATGCGTGCAACGTTAATCTTCGATTTTATAGTTATTAGATATTTAAAAAATATTATTAGATTATAACAAATAAAGAAATGAATTTTTGGCCCACGAAATAAAAAGTATAATCAAATTTTAAATATTGCAAGGTAGGGGTTGCTTAGTAAATACTTATTGTTTCTTACTGAATGATAGACGTCTTATCCTGTCATTAGGGATGGCAGAAAACCCCGAATCCGACGGAGAAATCCGAAACCTGGCTAAGTTCGGGTCGGGTCGGGTTAGACAATTTCGGGTCGGTGTCAGGTAACGGGGAAATTTCGGGGATTTTATCGGGTTCGGGGCAAGGTATCCCCGCCCGACCCGATATATATATATATATATATATATATATATATATATATATATAGGTGGGTTTAAACGAGAACATAGTGTGTTTAAAAGAATAAAGGGACGATTCTCAGTCAATCATTTTTTAAATTAATTCCAAAAATAATAGTTTCTAAAATTAAGAGTAAAAGGGCAATAAAGTCATATTATGTTTATGGATAATTTAGGATAGTATTAACTTCCAAAAAACATGGATTATAATATTTAATTCAAATCAAAAACGTATTTATCCTTTTCCTTTATTAAATCAAATCCGGTTAATCCATTTTGGTAGTTTACCTGGTCTGTTTGTTTTTTCAAGCAAATCCTGAATATGTAACCCAAATCACAGATGATTATATAGTGTACAATATGGAATCCAAAATCATTTATGATTATATTGTAAAGAAATTTGACAGATTGTTTAAGTGTAGTATGCATCACATGTGATTAAACATTATAGTAAATGATGTTATTAGTTTGCAACCCTAAATCACATGTGATTTTGTTCTAAATACTTAACACCAAATTCATACTTAACACCAAAATTTGATATATGATTTTGAACTAAATAACTTGGCTATAATACTTGACACCAAAATCACATGTGATTTTGTTCTAAAATCGTAACACCAATTTCATACTTAACACCAAAATCATATATGATTTTGTACTAAATAACTTGGCTATAATATTTGACACCAAAATCACATGTGATTTTGTTCTAAATACTTAACACCAAAATCATATATGATTTTGTACTAAATAACTTGGCTATAATACTTAACACCAAAATCATATGTGATTTTGTTCTAAATAACTTAGACAAAATGTTTCTATTAGGTTTGTAACTTTAAATCATATGTGCTCATCCAAATAAGATCATAAATAATCAAAACTAAAAAACAAATATATATAAAAATATAATAAGCATCGAAACCGAAAGCCTCACATTAATTAACAATTCAGAATTATTTTATCCCAAATATTCAAATGATGATGTTTCAATTTATTTTAACCAAAAAGAAAGGCAAAAACCATCAGACGGCAACGACGACGGTGGATCCAATCTGATGGTCGGTCAAAATCAGCCGTCGGCCGTCGTCTTCTCCACCGTGTGTGATTTCATTAGATTCAAGAAGAAATCAGTCATTACAGTCTCATAACAAGGCAATTTCTCATAACCAGGGAAGTAATTGATGTCAATCACCAGATACCCACCTCCCTTTTCAACTCCAAATCGCCTCCACCTTACGCCGGAGCAGTGAGAGAGAAACCGTACAGTGAGCAGTGAGAGAGAGAGCCAGATCGCCAGAGCAGTGAAAGAGAAACCAGCAGCAGTTCGACGGAGCAGTGAGAGAGAGAGAGAGCCAGATCGCCGGAGTAGTGAGAGAGAAACCAGATCGCCTCCACCTCTCGTGAGCAGCAGTTCGCCGGAGCAGCAGATCACCTCCAACTCTCGAGTATTCAATGCCTGGACTAGTGTGGATAAGCAGTAGATTTGCGCCTGAACCAGTTCGTCAGAGCAGCAAAACGCCGTCTTACGCCACCATCACACAGATCTTCGCCGGAGAGTAGATCTTCGCACCTTCCGTCGTCGGAGCGACAGATCACAACACCTTCACGGTAGCAAAAGTTCTACGATTTCGAGATCCAGAGAGAGTCCGAGAGAGAGAGACCATCAGTTTAAATCGAGAGAGAGAGAGAGAGAGATAGAGATAGAGAGAGAGAGATTTAATAATTAGGAAATCAATTATATTTAGTAGTTGAAGATTATCCTAAAATAATCAGATGTAAAAAAGACCAAAATACCCTTTTATAAATTTCTTTATTTAAAAAATTAATTATTTGTTTAATAATTATGATTGATCCAGAATTGTCCATTTATTCCTTTAAATCGTTACCATTCTCGTATGAACCTATCTCTCTCTATATATATATTAATAAAAATAAAATTATATATATATATATATTAATATTTAATATATGTATAAATTATATAAAAAAAATTATATATATATTATTAATATTAAAATTATATATATATTAGGTTTGGGTCGGGTCGGGTTCGGGGATCGGGGATTCCCCATCGGGTCGGGGACGGGGCATAAAAATTCCCGACGGGGCGCCCCGAATAAAAACCCGACGGGGAACGGGGATGCATTTCAGTTTCAAGGACGGGGACGGGGGACGACAAACCCACCCCGAACCCGCCCCGTTGCCATTCCTACCTGTCAGAGATAATAGTGTTTACTAACAATCTTACTGTTCCATTTTGTTGACCGAGAATATTAACCGGTAAGTGAGGATGGTGACTCTAATTACCTAATTAGCACTTACTGGGTAAGAAACACTTATACTGGAGTATTTTGATGATCAAAAATCTTATCCCATAAGGTAAGTGAGGGTGGTAACTCTTACCCCTTAAACATGTACTCAATTTGTGTTAATAAAACCCCTTAATCTACAAATATGTTCAATTGTTCAAGTATTGAAAACATATGTTTATTATTTATTACAAAAATACTTCGATTCATTTATTACAGCTTATTCTCGTTGAAACCTTCCATCTCTGTTTTCTACTACTCTTTATCTCGTTTTTGAAGAGTTTCTCCCACAATCCACATCTCCAACCTACGAAAACCAACCAAAAAGAGTATATTGGGCTTTTTACTTTGCAAAAGCTCCAAAACTCCGATCATTAAGAGTAGTCTCTTAGGTTTAATATGATGCTTAGAATCTACCAAATGATGCTTGTTGCCTTTGGTTTTACATCGAGCGCCATTGAGTTACATGGAGAAGAACACATCCATGTGTTGCTCCATAGTGATTCGATGGAACTTGATAGTAATTCAATTTTGACCTATTTTATTGTATTCAGATTCAAAATTTAACATGTTTCTTTCTTGCAGTGTTGTTTGGGAAATTGATGATCATTATTAGAGGTTCAATGATGCCACGAGTTCATCAATCCTAATTTGGAAGGATGTAATGTATTTGCAACTAACCGACATTTTGTTTAAAGAGCTTGAAGTCGATAAGATGAAGTATGACCTCAAACTTAAAGTTCCTTACTAAATGGACGGGCAACCATTTAAACATGTGCTTAATAAAAAATATCGCCATGTCCAATTATTTATGGACGAACCATTGAAAAAGAATATTTATTTATTTGTGGTCCTAGTTAAAAAGAATGCACCTAGTGATCCATCATAGTCGTATACAACCACCTGTTGATCCATCTGAGTCTACGACCAACACAGGTGGGGTTATCAATCTGTATTCGATGATGATCATGAGTTTCTCTTAGGTGGCATTTGGTTCGTAAAATATTTTTGGATGAAATAGAATATGTGAAAGGAATTTGACTTGAAAGAAATTAGAATGAAATGTTATCAAGTTTAACCACATGTTTGGTTGGTAGACATTGTAATGGAATATGATAAATAAATTGGAATATGTCTGTTCGGTTCATATAATGTAGCTTTGGAATTTGAATGAAATGTTAGTAAATGACCAAAATACCCTTTTCTGAAAATTTTGAATTTTTTTAAACCAAAAATACTTTAATATAATATTTCATTACAATAATGCATATGATTCGAATTGATTTTTCAGATCCCAACATTTATTAATGCAAACAAATATTTTCTCTTTCCAAAATTAAATCGAATTCTAATAATGATGATACTTGATTATTACTTATTGTTATATGTTTTAATAATTATAATAACTACATCAATTTCTTTAATTCTAATTTGATTATTTTTTGACAATTTAAAAAAAAAGGACTTGCTTAAAACAAATTGACATAAATATGCAAAAAAAAAAAAAAAAAAAATCAATATGGTTTATTGAATTGTATTTTTTCTAAAAAAATTATTTAAATTTTAAATCGAAAAAGTAGAAATTAAGCAGAAAGTGGAGAATGAATATCTCATTCCATCAAAATACCATCTTATTGCTAATGAATGTTCAAATCCCTTATTTGTGGAATTTATTGGATATTGTCCTTACAAAAATAAATGAACCAAACGAGAGAATGGAAATTAGCAAAGGAATTCAACATTTTAATTCCATCAAATTCCTCCATAATCTGTAAACCGAACGTCACCTTAGAATGTTCAAGTATTTGGGCTTTCAACTGCAAAAAAGCAATTTTATAAGGACTAATGTTTGTGTCTTTATTTGTGCTAATAAACGATTAATATGATATAAGTTTAAGTAGAGACGTACATTTGGTCCGGGTTTGATGGACCGGACAAACGACATAAACACCGGTCGTTGATGTAATCATTTCAGCCCAAGCTAGACCATCGGTCCTTTTAAAATCAAACTAGACTTTTTTATTTGTTTGGACCGGATAAATACTGGTCTTTTTCCAACCTATAAAGCTCAAACAGTTTGTATTGGATTCATAATTTTTGGTTAAATCTGTTAACTCCTTTCTCCTATTGTTTAAACAGACAAGACCAAAATCAGACATCAAACGAACTGTACCAAACTTTTTCCAGACCGGGTCAAATTATGACAGAATTTTTCTCGGACATGTCCTAGACTAGAGCAGATTATCACTTAAAGCTCTGTTTTTACCTTGTCAGATTTGAACCGGTCCATATGCAACTCTAAAAACATGTTTATTACTAAATTGTTTTTAAACATTATGTGAATTTAAGAATAACTAAATAATACATACAATAATAATTTAATAGAACCTAAATAAAGAAAGAATGGAAATTTGTCCAATTTTGGTTTATTTATAACGACAAAAAGAAGTTGCGTTTCATCCTAAAATCACAATTCGAATACTTACAAAATAATAATTAAATAAAACAAAAACAATTGATGCTTTTTTTATTAAATTATTATGATTAGTATAACGAATCAAATTCCAATAATTTATACCTAAATACCTTTAAAAAGTTATTTATGTAATAAAAATTTAAACCACTTTAAAAAAAATAAAGAGAAATTATCCCCTTCTACAAAAACTATACACTTTTTCATACCCTTCTACACTAAAATCCAAATAAACACTAAAAAAATGTAATTTAAATTTCATTTTTAGTCCTTTCCATATATTTGGCTTTAACCTTTATATTTCTTTGGATTATTACTTTTGACCCTTTAAATATTTAAACTCTAAAGATATTAATTAAAGCTAATAATGTATTAATTAAAATACGTATTTGTTAAAAATAGCATTTATGATTATATTTTATTGTAAAAGTAATAGTTTAATTATATTTTTAAGGTTAAAACAAATTAAAAGTAACTTTATGATTATTATTTTATTAAGACTATATTAGTTTAATTATACTTTGAAGGTTAAAACAAATAAAAAAAATTAACATTTATGATTATTATTTGGGAAAAGTCTGAAAAACTCAATGGACTTTTATATTTTGAATGATTAAGTAATTGGATAAATTTAAAAAAAAATTATTTGGATATTTTGAAACTTGATAATTAAGTCCTTATTACCTAGAATGATAATCGCATGTCAAAAAGGTTTTATTGCCTGCAAGGTATTGATGATGTCAACCTCAAGCAAGTTTTTCTAAATTCTTTCCCAGAATCTCTTGCCAGTGAACCGATAACCTGTATAAACATTAAAAATTAGAATTAAAAAAAACATATAATTGATTATCTCATTCCATTTATGTCTCATGTGCCCAAATCGGCCCATCTCCAACTGTTGTTGTCTCCTCCAATGGTTGTTGTCTTAGCAACCATTAAACGTGTGCCCCTAGCCCATGTTGTCGCCTCCATCTCTGGCTAAACTCAGTCATTGTCGTCTCTTATTCAAAGGATAGACTTCTTTGAAGGTTGTTCAGTTAGGATCGACAATCCACCAATTATTGCTTTGTGATATGATGTGTGTAAACTTCGAGCTCGGAGGAGTTGATATCGAATAAGATGAGTGTGGAAGAAATTCAGGATGTTATATCGGGTTGGAATTGATTGTGTTTCTTGGTTCAATGGTATGAAGATGATTGATTGAATGGAAATATCAAATCAAATGATGTTGGTTTGCTTCATTAAGGCATAAAGTGTAAAATGATAATGAAAATGCAAGGTTCTTATAAAGAGCATCTCCAATGCAAGGTTCTTATAAGCAAAAACTGTATGGCTTGTAAGAACTACCATTGTGGAGAGTTCTTATAAGAACCAAAATCCCTTTAGGTTCTTACCTTGATATTTGGTGTGAAGTGATATATTACTAGTTTTTCTTTTTATTTTCTTAACTTTATAATCATTAATATTTTATATTTAATTTATATAAGTATTATATGGGACCCACAAAAATAGGTTCTTGTAAGAACTAGCATTGTAACATTTTATGTGAGTTCTTATTTTGATGAGTTGGAGTGAGGTGGCAACAAAAAGTGTAAAAATGAGGTTCTTATAAGAACCTCCATCGGAGATGCTCTAATAAGCAAAAAGTGAATGACTTGTAGGAACTAGCATTGTGGAGAGTTGTTAAAAAAAGAACATTGGTTCTTACAATGAAATTTGTGAGATGTGACATTTCCTTTATTTTTTGATTTTATTTTCTTTACTTTATAATAATTATTGGAGTTGAAAATATGTATGGGACCCACAAAGAGGGGTTCTTATAAGAACTACCGTTGTAGAATTTATATGCGTTCTTATTTTGATAAGTTGGAAATGAGGTGGTAACAAAAACTGCAAAAAATAGGTTCTTATAAGAAACTCCATTGGAGATGCTCTAAACAAATTAACCTGTTATTCCTAGAGTAACTTTTATCCGTTGAGTGACGACCCTTCCACATGGCACCGTCGGATCACTAAGGCCGACTTTCGTCCCTGCTCGACGGGTGGGTCTTGCAGTCAAGCTCCCTTATGACGCTTGTATTGCTCTCTCACAACCCCGTTTTCACAGTTTAGGTTGCTCCCATTTAGCTCGCCGCTACTACGAGAATCACTTTTGCTTTCTTTTCCTCTGGCTACTAAGATGTTTCAGTTCGCCAGGTTGTCTCTTGCCTGCCCATGGATTCATCAGCTGTTTGAAAGGTTAATCTATTCGGGAATCTCCGGATCTATGCTTATTTTCAACTCCCCGAAGCATTTTGTCGCTTACTACGCCCTTCCTCGTCTCCGGGTGCCTAGGTATCCACCGTAAGCCTTTCCTCGTTTGCTCATTGCAGAAAATTCCCCACTGCTGCCTCCCGTAGGAGTCTAGGCCGTGTCTCAGTCCCAGTGTGGCTGATCATCCTCTCGGACCAGCTACTGATCATCGACTTAGTAAGCTGTATTAAAAATGATTTTGTAGTATTCATTTTATATAATAATATGATAAACACAAAACATTCAATATTGAACTTATTTTAAAGATATTTACGCAACGATTATAATAGTGTAATTTGTTCAAAAAACATATGTCATAATACAATTGAGTTAATATACGATTGTATGATAAGGATGTGAAATAAAAAATAAAAAATAAAAAATAAAAAAAGTAAAGGTTATAAAGTAAATTAAAAAACTTGTTATAAGGATATAAAATTTAAATTTAAAGTTAAATTTATTAGTTTGACCAAGTTGAATTAATGTGAGGGAATGTAGGGATAGGTGGTGGTATGGATTTTTATAGAGGAGTTGCTAAATCTATACTATATATACTATATTATAAAACACAGATAAAAAACTCTTAAACACCAATTTGGTATGTGCAGGACCTTCCTTTTATGCAGACATTTTCATGTATCACTATTAATTAATATATTATATTACTATAAATTTGTTTTAATTATATTATTAAATATGTAATTGCTTATTTTTTCTAGATGTCATTAAAATATATAAGATAATTATTGAATTCTAACAAAATACTTAATTTTTTTATATAAAAACATTATATTATTAAGCCTAAATTAAACAAATTTATAAAAAAAACATTATCACTTTCTCAAAACCATCCAAAATCGTACTGTAAATCGACAAAAAAATAAAATGAAACATTAAAATTGTGATGTATCTCGCTGCATTGCGCGAGTATGCATCTATCTATACTATATTATAAAGACGGAATAAAAAACTCTTAATTACTACTTATAAAATATAAGGTACTACCATTTTATGCATACATTTCAAAAATCTCTTAATTCATAACTTAGTATGCATAAGGTACAAATCATTTGAAAAAAATTCAAACTTTACTTTTTCACTACCTTCCATATTCAAGTTTTTCCCCTTCCATTTAGGGTTTCTCCAAAAGAAGAAAAGTTATTTACTTGCTCAAATTAACATATTTCTTTAATTATAATAGTACATGTATTTTCTTCATGTATACAAGTTTTTAAAGCCTTTTGAATTCTATAAAACTAACTAATAATGAACCTATATATACGTTTAGATACAAAATAATATTATCCAACATTATATTTGTTATTTTTACCTATTCTATATTTCAGTATTTTGAAAAAATATTATCATTCGTTAGATATCGTTGATTAATACATGTTTTTAAAATTCAAATATACATTTAACGATTACTTTAATATAATTTCTTAATGCTTCATGATTAAAAAAACTCAAGTTATGCGTTTATCACTACTAATGCCACATAAATTATTAATATATGATCTACAATTCTCACCCCCGATGCATTGCACGGGTACACTGCTAGTTTTATAAAAGCACGGATAAAAAACTCTTAAATACAAATTATTAGGCACAAGTTACCATTATTTTATGCAAGATTTTAAAAATCTCTTAATTTACAAGTATCAAAGCACAAGATACATATTACTACTGCAGACTTCTAACACCCACCAATTTGGTATGTGCAGGGCCTTCCTTTTATGCAGACCTTTTCATGTATCACTATTAATTAATATATTATATTACTATAAATTTGTTTTAATTATATTATTAAATATGTAATTGGTTATATTTTCAAGATGTTATTAAAATATATAAGATAATCATTGAATTCTAACAAAATACTTATTTTTTTAATATAAAAAACGTTATATTATTAAGCCTAAATTAAACAAATTAAAAAAAAACATCATCACTTTCTTAAAACCATCCAACATCGTACTGTAAATCGACAAAAAAACAAAAAATAAAATAAAACATTAAAATCGTGATGTATGTCGCTACATTGCGCGAGTACGCTTCTAGTAAAACATAAAAAAAAATCTTATAGATTATTTTGTTGTTATTAAATTAATAACCATACCATACATACAAATAACGTTGAGAGTAAATTACATCGTTGGTCTTGGTACTATGTGGTTAACTCAAAATTTGGATATGGTCCTCATTTTGAAATAAGTACATCAGGATCTTTGTGGTTTGCATTTCATTTCAACCTAAGTGTCTGTTACTAACATTGTTAAATTCATTCTGTTAAATCAAGAGCAAAACTGTCAATTTACCTATTAACTAAAATTATTAGTTAAAACACCATTTACATAGTGACAAACGTCCACCCCATTACCCACTTCACTCATTTAACCTTTGACCACTTCTCTATCCACCTATATATATATATATATATATATATATATATATATAGAGAGAGAGAGAGAGAGAGAGAGAGAGAAAGAGAGAGAGAGAGAGAGGTTCAAATGAGAAGTTAAACATTTTGTGAGAAGACGAGAAGTGTTTAATCATATATGATACACAAGCTTAATCATATATGATTAAGCACATGTTATATTGGCAATACATAGACGTTTAATCATATATGATTAAACACACATACAGGCTGTGTAATCATATATGATATCACATGTTAAGTCTAATTTTGTAATAATCATTGTATTTATTTTCTAGCTTTTACTGATTTTTTTAGTGTAATCTGTTTTGTAAAGGCTAGGGGTATTTAAGTCCCCTTAGAGCCTTTGTTTTAAAGACTTTTGGCATTCACTTTCAATATAGTTTTGAACTTTGCGCTTGTTACTCTCTCTCTCTACTTTCTCTCTCTAAGAATTAGTGATCTTGGACTCTCAATTGGTATCAGAGCAATCTGAATCTTGAGAGGATTGAGAGATTGTTTTTCTATATCTGAATTTGTGATTGAAATCGAAAATTTGATCGATTTTCTTGAATTTTTTCAAGAAAATCTCGTTTTCTTGATTTCTCATAAAATTTGGATCTGTTTGTGATTGAATTTGTGTGAATTTGATTTCTTCTGTTTCGTTTGTGATAATCGATTGTTTTTTATTCACAAAGTTTTCCTTAAAAAACATGATATGATTCTCAATTTGGTGTTTTAGTGTTTTTCTGGAAAAACGACATTCTCGTTCTGTTCATTGTCGATTTTTTAGATTTTGTTGATTTTAATCGATTTTGTTTGATAAAATGTGTTAGAAAGTAGTTTTCGAAGTTCAGTGTTTGATTTTCTTGGTTAAATTTCTTAGTTTGATTTGTTCATGCGAAAATCTGTGTGTAGGTGAACTTTGCGTGTTATTCATGTAACTTTGCGTGTCATTCATGTGACTTTGCGTGTCCTTCATTGTTTGCATGAATTAGTTGTATTCCTAGACTTTGCGTTTCATTCATGAGAGTTTGCGTTTCATTCATATTTGTTTGCGTGTGATTCTTATGCTTTGCGCCTCATTCATGCATTCATATATCTTGTGATCTAACTCTTGTGTTAGTAAAATTTCCAGGTTTGCGGTTCTCATTGGAAACGCAAAGCCAAGTTTCTCGATTCTAGTCTGACACGCAAACCATCAGTTTGCGTTTCACTCATCCGCGAAGTTTATCACCCGCGAAGTCTACAAACGCAAAGCTCAGTTTGCGTTTCCTTCTACAAACGCAAAGCACAGTTTGCGGT
Organism: Arctium minus; assembly: GCA_954870635.1. Lineage (NCBI taxonomy): Eukaryota > Viridiplantae > Streptophyta > Magnoliopsida > Asterales > Asteraceae > Arctium > Arctium minus. Next base: position 110,081,870 of record OX941080.1, on the reverse strand, counting down.
TCATTCTACAAACGCAAAGCTCAGTTTGCGTTCCCTTCTACAAACGCAAAGCTCAGTTTGCGTTCCCTTCAGCACACACAAAGCTCACATTGCGCTCATCATTACAAACGCAAACCTCTAGTTTGTGGGTCTTTCTTACTTAGACATTTTTTCTGAAATTTCTGAGTTTTTTTTCACAAGATGTCTCTACAAGCACAACTGTACAAGAATGACCTCATGATGTCTTTGGGGTCCGATACTCGTCCACCAGTTCTCATCAATGAGAATGAATTCGAACAATGGCAGGATAGGTTCATCAACTTTATTGAAAGGCAACCAAATGGGGAGAACATGATGAAATCACTGAATCAGGGTCCTATGGAAATTCCAAGGAAAGTGATCCCAGCTACAGCAACTTCTCTTGCTACCACTGTTGCGAAAGAATTAAGGGAATATGATGCTGATGAAATGTTAAGACATCAAGCTGATAGCCAGGCCAAATCAAATATGATACTGGCTCTTCCCAACTCCATCTATAACCGAATCGACTGTTTCAAACATAACCCAATGTTGATGTGGACACAACTTGAGAAGATCATGCTTGGTACTGCAATGTCTACTCAGTTACGACAGACCAGGTACATGAACAACTTTGAAAAGTTCAAGGCCAAGGATGGGGAAAGTTTGAAAAATGTTTTTGATCGATTCTGGGCTGTTATCAATGATCTCTACAAGATTAAAGTTACCAAGACTGAGTTGGAGGCAAACTTGAAGTTTCTGAATGCTTTACAACCTGAGTGGAACAAGGCATGCCATCGAATGAGAAATGATGTTAAAATCTCAACTATGCCAATTCAGGAGTTATATGAAATCTTGATGACAGATGAATCTTTGGTAATGGAGAAGAAGGCGAAAATGGATAAAAAGAACAAGCCTCTGTCAGTAGATCCCATTGCTCTTATAGCTAGCCAACTGGCTGAGCAAGCTTTGACTGAATCTGCTTATGATGGATCTACAGATGATGATGGCGAAGCGCTTGAAAAGGCCATGATTCTTTTGACTCAGCATTACAAGAAACAGTTTAAGCACAGATCTGGGTCGAATAACTTGCGGTTTACTTCTGGTTCTAAGAAGATAGAACCTGGTGTTTCTTCAAAGCCATTCACTCCAAAGTATGAACCGGCTAAGGTTGTTGACCAAAAGAAAGATGACAAAAAGATGATGAATTATTTCAACTGTGGGAAGCCAGGACATTTGGTTAAGGATTGCATAGTCAAGGTGATTAAGGATGCTGCTTTTTACCGAAAGAAGTTGGCTTTAGCTGAAAAGAAAGAAAGTGGTACTATCCTGTTGGACGAAGAAGAATACTGGTTGGACCATTCAGACAACGAGGCCGAAAATGAGGAGACTGTGGCTATGTGCTTTATAGGTGATGACAATTCTGATGATGAGGAAGAAGATACCTCATCTGATGGTTCTGAGGTAATATCTGAGTTTAACTATAATTTCTTCTTATCTCAAATGAATGTTTTTATCACTGCTTTGCATGATATGCGCTCAAAGTTCGTTTCTGAAAAGGTTTTAAATCAAGAAAAGTCTGATTTAATTGATAAACTGCAAATTTCTTTAAAAGATGAAAAATCAATTTTAATTGATACAAAAGAGAAATTTCAAAAGCAGTTAGTTGATCTAGAAAATTCAAATCAGACTTATCGTGATTCTTTGACTGAAATGACTTCTTCAAATCAAAATCTTTCTGAAAAGATAATTGTTTTAGAAAAGAAATTGTATAAAAGAGAACAGTCTGAACAAACGATTTACATGAATAAACCAAGGAGTGAAGAAGCCATAAAAGAAAAGTGGGGACTTGGTTTTGAAAACCCGCATTTTTTAAATCATGCTAGAAATGAAGTTCCTACTTTATATGAATATGATTATTTTACTCTTGCAAGATATGCTCCTCAGTTTAAATTCTTTTGGACAACTGAGAAACAAATTTTGGAAGAAGAAAATGTGAAGAGGATGAAAAATAAGAGGATGGAAATACCATTTGTTTATACTTCTGAAAATGCAAAGTATTTTCCTGATCAGTCTAAGAAAACCAGAAAATTTCAAAATATTTTAAATATCAATTCTTCCAATAAATCTTCATTATCAACAGATTTCATTGATATATTTGCTAATACTGATAAGGAAAATGTATCTCCGGTATCTTATGATACTAAGAAATACATTCCTCCATTAGTGTTAAAAAGTAAGATTGTTGATCTTGAAGATAGATTGGAAGAACAAAATCTTCAAACTTGTTTACAAAACGATCTATTTCTTTTTATAATGAAAACAAGTTTTGAAGATAAAAGTTCTTCTGGTTTTTCAAAAATTTCAAAGGAAAATGCTAAGGTTTTAAAAAATAATGGTCATTTGCGTTCCACATTGGAAACGCAAACTGAGAGTTTGCGCGTGCAGTGGGAAGCGCAAAGCTCAGTTTGCGCCTCCAATGGGAAGCGCAAACCTCCTCTTGTCTTGCGAAATTTTGAAAATCTTCACTCCGAGGCTAGTTCTTCAATGTCAAATGCTAAGACTGATTTCTTTAATAAAGTTTCTTCTTCTGATCCAATTATTGATAATTCTTTACTGCTAAATGCTCAATTTTATAAAAAAAAGCGTAAAAGAAGAAGATCAAAGAAGTCAAAGAAACATGATACTGTCTTATCTGAAAATTCTAATGTTTCTGATTTTTCTTCTTTAGATCGGACTGTGAGGAAATCAACAAGGCAGATTTGGAGGATGAAACAACAAAGATTAGAATATGAACTGTTAGGAGTAAACTGTGTAGACAATCTTTGTGATACTGATACATTTGCTTCTTGTAATAAAATCCCAAAATACTCTTTTAAGCAAATGTTTGATGTATCAAAGAATATCTCATATGCTTCTTCTAATTCTGATAATTGTGTTTTATCATCTATTGATAATTGCTTTCATTCTTTCTTGAAAAATAAATCTGTGAGAAATAAAAGATATAAATCTAACAAGGGACCCATAAGCATATGGGTACCTAAAAAGGTGTAGTTTCTGTGTGTGCAGCTTAGTCAATTATGGTATCTGGACTCGGGATGTTCAAAACATATGACTGGCAACAAATCACTTATGTCTAATTTTAAAGATAAATGTTGCGGTCGTGTGAAATTTGGTAACTGTGAGACTGCTCCGATTATTGGTTATGGTGATCTAGTTCAAGGTAACATAACTGTAAAAAGAGTAAGCTACGTCGAGGGTCTAAGTCACAATCTGTTCAACATCGGCCAATTCTGCGATAAAGACCTTGAAGTCAGCTTCAAATCCAAAAGAGTTGCTGTGAAGAATGATAAAGGCAAGGATCTTCTGGTGAGAAAAAGACAATCAAATTTGTATACCATTGATCTTTCCAAGATCAAAATTCCTTCAGATATCTGCTTGCTCTCTAAAGCTTCAATTCAAGAAAGTTGGATTTGGCACAAACGTTTAGCTCATCTCAACTTCAAGTATATGGATCGCCTGGTCAAGAATGATTCTGTGAGAGGTCTTCCAGTTCTCCGGTTCCAGAAAGACCATCTTTTCCAAGGTTGTGAGAAAGGAAAAATGAAGAAAGCTCCTCACAAGCCTAAACCTGAACACTGCACATCGGCTATTCTTGATCTTTTACATGTTGATTTGTGTGGTCCGATGAAGACAAAGAGTTTAGGACGTAAGAAATATGTTTTGGTGGTTGTTGATGACTACTCCAGATATACTTGGGTAAAATTTCTGAAGTCAAAAGACGAGACTCCTGAAGTACTCATCAACCTCATCAAGACAACTCAGACAAATAAGCAGAAGCAAGTGAAAGTGGTAAGATCTGACAATGGTACTGAGTTCAAAAACAGTACTCTTCAGGCATTCTATGAATCTCAAGGAATACAACAACAATTTTCTGCTGATCGTACTCAGCAACAGAACAACGTTGTTGAAAGAAGAAACAGAACGATTGTTGAGTCTGCCAGGTCAATGCTCGCTTATTCAGGTCTACCTTTGTCTTACTGGGCTGAAGCAGTGTCAACTGCCTGTCATACACAGAACAGATCAATTCTGCATCGTTGCTTCAACAAAACACCGTATGAACTTATGAACGGGATCAAACCGAACATCAAGTATTTCAAGTCATTCGGGTGTAAATGCTACGTTCTGAATGACAGGGAGAATCTCAACAAGTTTAGTCCAAAGGCAGACAAGGGTGTATTCGTGGGTTATTCTTCGAACTCTGCAGCTTATAGAGTTTTTCTGATCTCTGCAAGAAAGGTCATAGAGAGTGTCAATGTAAAATTTGACGAAGCTGTTGATTTGGTTTCTAGTCACTCAGGCTCAGAACCCGCTATCATTGGAAATTCAGTTTCTGAACAAATCAGTTCAGAATCTGTTCTTTCACCGGATAACCAGGATTCTTCTACTCCCTCTCCTATTCTTTCTGATCTTGATTTTCTGTTTGAAAATTTTTATGATGATGTGCCTAAATCTAACCCTGTAATTGATTCTAATGTTTTGAATCAGGAAACTGAGAGTTCATCTATTTCAAATTCCGCTGCATCTATCTCTGACAATGATGCTGCTCCAGTCCCTCCTGATCAACAAGAACCGGCACAACAAGAACCTGTTCAATCAGAAAATGTACAATCAGAACTAGTTCAATCAGAACAACCTATTCAAGAGGAATCAGTTCTGGAAGAAGTACAGCATGATGTTATTCAACAAACTGTTCCCGAATCTGATTCAGAGATTGTTGAGATACCTCCTCCTCCAGTGGAAACTATTTCTATCTCTTCATCTGATATTGAAGTTTCTGAACCTCCCTCTCTTCAATTGGAAGTTGTTCAAGATGTATTTGATCCTCTCCCTCATACAATAAAATGGACAAGATCTCATCCAATTCATCAAATTATTAGAGATCCTCAATCCAGTGTTTCTACACGCTCCAAGAAGGCTACTTCCAACGAATGTCTCTTCACTTGCTTCCTAAGCAAGATTGAACCTACAAAAGTTTCTGAAGCGTTGGAGGACCCGGATTGGATCATTGCTATGCAAGAGGAGATCAATCAATTTGATGCGCTCAAAGTGTGGAGACTTGTATCTAGGCCGAAAGGGAAAAACATAATTGGTACAAAGTGGATATTCAAAAATAAAAAGGATAAAGATGGTATCGTCGTGCGAAACAAAGCAAGGTTGGTAGCCAAAGGATATCGACAAGAAGAAGGTATTGACTACAATGAAACGTTTGCACCTGTTGCCAGATTGGAAGCTATCAGAATGTTTCTTGCCTTCGCTGCTTATCGAAACTTCACAGTATATCAAATGGACGTCAAGACGGCATTTCTCAATGGCAAGCTGAAAGAAGAAGTATATGTATCTCAGCCAGAGGGATTTGTTGACAAAGATCGTCCAGATTATGTATATTTTCTCGATAAAGCATTGTATGGTTTGAAACAAGCTCCGCGGGCGTGGTATGACGAGTTGTCAGCATTCTTGGTCAAATCCGGCTTCACCAAAGGGTCTATCGATACTACTCTTTTCATTTATAGAACTAATCTTGATATCTTCTTAGTACAAATATATGTAGATGATATTACTTTCGGTGCGACTAACAAATCTTTGTGCACTTGGTTTTCTGATCTTATGACCTCTAGATTTCAGATGAGCATGATGGGAGAAATCAACTTCTTCCTCGGCTTACAAGTGAAGCAGCTTCCTGATGGTATTTTCATCAACCAGTCCAAGTATATATTTGACATTTTGAAGAAATTCAAAATGGACAAATCTACTTCAATCGGAACGCCGATGGCTCATGGTGCCAAACTCGGACTCGATCCAGATGGAAAAGCTGTGGATCAAAAGACATACAGAGGGATGATCGGATCACTGATGTATCTAACTGCCAGTCGCCCGGACATAATGTTCTCCACATGCTTGTGTGCCCGATTTCAGGCTAAACCAAAAGAATCTCATCTTTTAGAAGTCAAACGCATTTTTAGATATATTAAAGGAACTCCTTATTTAGGATTATGGTATCCTAAAAGTTCTGACTATAATTTGATTGCTTATTCAGATGCAGATTTTGGTGGTAATCAATTGGACAGGAAGAGTACTTCTGGTCATCTTCAGTTTTTAGGTGACAGACTGATAAGCTGGGCGTCGAAAAAGCAAAACTGCGTTTCAATATCAACAGCCGAAGCTGAATACGTCGCTGCAGCTAGTTGCTGTGCTCAAGTGCTCTGGATGAAAACGCAACTTCGGGATTACGGGATGCTGTACAAGACAGTGCCAATTTATTGTGACAGCAAATCCGCAATTGCCATATCAGTCAATCCAGTCCAGCACACCAAGACCAAGCACATAGACATGAGATATCATTTTATAAAGCATCATGTGGAAGAAGGTAATATTGAATTATATTTTGTACCAACTGAATATCAACTTGATGATATCTTTACAAAAGCCTTAGATGAAAAACGTTTCAATTTTTTTCTTTCAAAATTAGGCATGTTGAATTTAAAAGTTTAAATCTTTACAAATTTTATTCTATAAAATAAAATTTTACAGATTCTCTTTCTTTTGAATAAAACGTATGTCTAGGATCATTTACAAGTTCTTTGTTAATATTAAAGTTTTATATGTTCAAATTTCAAGTCTTACAAAAGTTGAAAAGTCAGCAACATGTTTGTAGCTTTTAATACTGCTTTAAAGATATGTAAGTCTATTTTTTTATAGTTTACTTTGCTTAGACTACCTAAACGATCAGAATTATAGATCGGAATGAAAATATGAGCTAAACATTTAGATGTTGATCTGAGTGATTGAGATGAATAATAAATTCTTAAAAATACAGAAATCTCTGAGTTTAAAAGTTTGTACCTGTGACCTTTCTGGTTTGGGAAAGTAAGTTCCGTGGGATGCTCGTCATCTGGTCCCCTAAGGTCATTTGGTCTGGGAGTGATCGAACAGAAATCCTTCTATAGAATCAGATCGAAAGTCATGTTTTACTGGTATGAATGGGTTTAGAATATGTCGATGTAGCCTTTCTGATCCAGGAAAGTAAGTTCAAAGGGGTGCTTGACACCTAGTCCCCTAAGGCCAGCTGGTCTGGGAGCGGCTGACCCAAATCCTGCAATAGGGTCAGATAGAAAGTTACGTTTACGGCATGTTCTTTACTTAATTAACTTTCTGATTAAAAAGATGCCAAAGTGCACGCACTTAAAAGATGCCAAAGAGCACACTTATGTTAAGATGCCAATGTGCACACTGCTAAAAAGATGCCAATGAGCACACATCTCATGATACTTGGTGATATGTTTGAGTTGTGATAAACCTGTAAATTTGTGAAAGTCTTAATTTTTGATGACTTAGTGTTAGTACATGCAAAGTTTTCTATAATTATTTTAGAACTGCATTTTTCTTGAAGCTATTTGAAGTTCACATGCAAGCACACTGAATAGACAAATGGAAGTTTTTGAAAATGAACATGTCTTAACTTGATATGCAATTATACTTGTTCTTGCATCCGACAATATATGCTTGATTTCAACTGATTGATAAATCTGTGAAATTTTACTGAGTAGACTTTAATTTGTTTAGTGTTTAAAATTTTATATGTTCAGTTGTTACAAAATTTATATTCAATATGATCATCTTTCATACTGATGTCTTTATGTTTGAGTATCTGTATTTTGGATATGGTCTGTGCAATTTTCAAGGGGGAGAGCTAATCTGAAAAAGTTATCTGAACTTTTCTGTGGTTGAGGGGGAGTAAGGAAGAAAATTATCTGTGCTGATAAAAAGTTAAAAAGGGGGAGCAAAAGGATTTCAGGTATATTTTTACATTTTTTTTATTTTTATTTTATTTTTATTTTTATTTTCATTTCCCGCCCTCTATTCCTTGTATCTGACTTTTCGGCTCCCTCATCCTCTCTGTCGCTCTTTGTGTTCTTGTTTTCAATCTGATTTCTTTCAGATTTTGTTACACGAAATCGAGGTATGTTTTTGTTTCCATTCACTTCGTGTATTGATTTTGAGTTACATATGTTTGTGATTATTAATCGATTTGAATTTCTCATGAATCTGATGTTCATATTTCTCGTTTCATCCAAAATACTCAGATTCGTATTTTTTGTAAAATCAAGTATTGGGTTTTGCTTAGATCAGTAAATCGATATTCAGGTATGTGTCCTTTTACTTTCATTTCGTTTTTTCTTGATTTAATTTGAGTTTTTGTGCTTTTCGGGTCTGAGAATCGCGAACCCTATGTTTTTGGTCAAGGATGATAGACCCGCAAAGTGAACTTTACGAGTCTAGTTAGAAACGCAAAGTGAACTTTGCGTGTCTATCTAGAAACGCAAAGTCTACTTTGCGCTTCTATCTTGTGTAAAATTTTGTATTTTCTTTCCAAGTATAGTTTACGTATCAACTAGGACACGCAAAGTGTACTTTGCGTCTCCTCTTTGACATGAAAACTTTCCTTTTGTTTTTCTTCGTGTGTTGTCAGGTTTTGATATCTAGTTCGTTTGACCCTCAAAGTGAACTTTGTGAGTCTAGTTAGAAACGCAAAGTGAACTTTGCGCGTCTAACTAGAAACGCAAAGTGACCTTTGCGAGTCTAACTAGAAACGCAAAGTGACCTTTGCGAGTCTAACTAGAAACGCAAAGTCTACTTTGCGCTTCTAACTTGATACGCAAACCTTCCTTGCGTTTTTGTGTGTTTCTGTTTTGTTTGTCTAAGTATAGTTTTCGGACCATGTTAGACACCCAAACTCACCTTTGCGTCTCTTGAGTGAAACGAAAACCTTGGTTTGCGCTTCTAACTTGGCACGCAAACCATACTTAGAATTTTTTTTATTTTTGTTTTTGCCTAATTCTTTTTTATTTTTGTTTTTTAGGTCTATTATGTCTTCTAAAACCCATACTGATCCAATGATTCAAGACGAGAATGCTATTCTCGATAATCCATCTGATCGAGCCTCTCATGATACTCCCATGCCGTCACATCCTTCTGTTGGGGCCGATCTTTCTGCTTCTCGTCGCACACTAAATGATGTGTTTCCAACCATCATGTATATGCCATACAAGCCAAACAACTATCAAGTGGACTTTGACAGAATCAAGATTCATCCAGTGATACGAGCAATTCTCAAAGGACATCCACTTGCCCCTGCTCTTTCTTACTGCGCAGATGTTCCTGAAGTGTATCTACAACAGGCTTGGAATACCATAACAAAGAATGAACTAGCTCGTCCGCACCTCTTTGAGCTTCAAGTAGATCAGTTTGAATCTTTCCTTTCCTACAAACGACTGAGAATGATATTGGAGCTTCCTGAGCCGAACTCCAGACCAGGCAGAATTACTTATGACAGTTTTCCATCTGAAGAGGAAGTCTATGAAGGGATTCGGAATCTTGGATATGTGGGTACTTTGAACAAACCTACAGACTTTGACAAGTCCAATCTACCTCCAGTATGGTACGCACTATTCTCTGTTCTCATCAGGTGCCTGACGTCGAAGCATTCTGGCACAGACAGTGCAAGTCTACTGTATCTTTGATTGTTCCATGCAGTCGTCTATGACTTGCATGTCGACTACACGTTTATATTTTGGACCGAACTCTCGGAGGTGGTACATGACAAGTTCACCAACAAGAAACGAAAGTTCATTCCGTTTGTCAGATTTATGAAGCTCATTGTTCGAAGCATGCTCCGTAGCAATCCAGCTATTCCTCGCAGGTTATCTTGGCCTCAGGTTCCAGACTCGGAAATGTCTTACATTCAGAAGCAGAAGAAGACTTTCAACTATTCTATGACTATTCCATATGCTCTTATTGCCAACTACGCTGATGTTGCAAATGAGGATGTCATAGAATATTGTATGGAGAATGAGTTTGTGGAAGCCGTACAAGAAGAGCCTTCTCATGAAAATCAAGCTATTGAACAAGATGTTGAAGTTGAAGCAGATGTTTCTGACTAAGAGCCTGAAGTTGAAAACGAGGCTGAAGATGAGCAAGAAGTTGCTGTTATTGTTGAAACAAAAGTAGTTCAAGCGGATGTTGCTTCTCAACAAATTGAGACTGTTATTGCTGATATTGGTACTGCAGCTACTGATGATATTGCTTTTGATTTTGAAGATGAGGATGATACTGCTGCTGATGCTATTCTTGCTAGTGATAAAGATGAGGATGAAAGTGATTCTGATGATGATGATAATGATCATTTTGATCAACCACGTATTCAAGTATATGAAAGGAAGTCCAAGACACCGGAAGTGGTTGTCTTAATAGAAGTTCTCTCTGAAGATGAATCTGTTACAGTTAATCTTTCAGTTGCACATCTTCAAGTAGATGAACTAGATACAACTTTTGATCAAGCCACAATATCGGTTCAAAGTCAAGCTCCAGCAACTACACTTACAGCTATTCAGCCTACACCATCAGCTGTAGAGCTTACTTCTGATCAAGCTCGGGCTTCTACAGACAAATTCTCTACGTTGAATGATGTTATTCATCAGCTATCTGAAAGAATGGATGCAGAAAAGGAAGCTCAAATTCTGAAGTTGAAGACTTTCTTCAAAGGAAAGATGCCGGAGATTGATACTTCAGTAATTCCTCCAGAGATTCCATTCAGAAGACCAACTGGAGTAGTTCTTCGTGAACCTTCTTCTGCTATGCCTACATCTACTTCTCCGGTTGTTTCTCTTCCATTTCCTTCATTGGTTTCTTTATCTGCGGGAATTTCTACATCTGCTTCTTCCAGATCTTCTCTTCACGATATTCCAGTTTCAGAGTTGACAGATCTGCTCTATGCTCGACTTCTCTCTATGTCGCCGCCTGAACATCAAGATCAAAATCTTATCTCTCTTTTACGAAACTTCCAACCTACGCCTCCTCCAGTTCCTTCGTCTGAATCTGACAGGATCACTGCTTTATCTGATGAGTTTCATGAATTCAGATCAGAAGTTCGATCAAGTTTTGTTGATCTCCAATCATTTATGTCTCAAGCCTTCTCTGATTTATCTTCAAGGCTTGATTCTCATGACCAAAGCTGCAGAACTGAGGCCGGCCCGTCTCTTAAGCGCTGACATGACCAAGATGATCCTGATCATCAAGGCCATGAGGGGGAGATGGCAAAGAGACCAAGAGTTGAAGGATCTTCTGAATAAAGAGAAGATATTCAAGAAGAAGCGACTGGTGACAGAGGAAAGAGTGGAGAATCTGTTGAAGACTACAACATTCAGGATTTAGTGAATGTGATGATTGAGAATGTTGATCTGTCTTCCATGCATAATGAACTGAATATTTCTTAAAGCAATATTAATGATAATATGCAAATTGTTGTTTACATGGATCCAGACGTTTCTGCAAGCGTTCATGAAGTTGAAGAATCTGAAGCTGCAAATGACATGAGGTCATTCTTTGCTAACTTCATCGAGATTAATTCTGATGATGATGAAGATGTCAGATTGGAAAAGATATGTCAAGTCAATGAAGAAGACTGTGATGACATCATTATCATTTCAGATACAGAAGACGACTCAGTGTTCATGGATGCTAAAGACGAAGAAGAAGCAAATTTGCTATATAGTGATCTTCCTGTTCATGATGAGTTTCCTGAATCAGTTAATTTCACATCTACTCCTGTTGATAGTTCAACTCAGACTTCCACTATTCCTTCAAGATCATTTGATATTGGTCAGTCGTCAAGAGCAGAAGCTGATGTTCCACCTTCTGATCCTGTTATTCCTCCATCCATTCTAGAAGAAGGACAAGCTTTATCTAGACGCCAAAGACAAAGGAGTTTGCAACGTAGATATTTGGCATCAAGGCAAAGATCAGCCTTTCTAGAAGACACTCAAAGAAACATCTTTGTCTCTAGAAGAAGGGCAATTAATATCTATGCAATCCTTGGAGTAGAGAAAGAGTCAGAAGCCTATCAATATGAGTACTTGATGTTTATCAAGTGTCAGCGCAAAAGGAATAGTACCGTTTCTTCTCAGCACTTGATTGTTCGAGTCATCAGTGTCACAATCAATAAGTTTATGAACATCTGGTATCCCGATTTTGAAGTTGAAAGAAGAGACTGCAAGCGGTATAAATTTTCAGAGGCAAACTTCTCTGATCTTTCAATAGACGATATTGAATTCTTATTTGATCACTTCAGGAATCTGTATCATAGAACTCAGGATATTTCTCAATCTTTGTTCGTCATCAAAAGATTCATACGTCGACAAACCAGATTCTTCCGAGTTTTTGATTTCCAGATGGCTGTAGAAAGTTTCCAATCGGTTGTTAATCTTCTCAGGCCCAACCGAAGCTTACCGAACTTAGAGTCTTATCCATTTTTCACTATTATTGAAGATCCATATGGAGTAGTGTACAAGAATGGGTCTAATGAAAAATGCTTTCTTAGGTTTGAAGAAATTGCTCACTTCTCCGATGGAACCTTAAAAGTGATCAAGCTTCAGTTAGAGCACAGTATGAAGGATGCTAAAAGAAGATTTGTGGAAACAAGAACAATTGCATTTCTTGTTGATAATGAAGAGATTCGACTTCTCCAAAAGACTTTAGATTCAATTCAAGAGAGATTGAATCTCCGCTCAACTCTAAGACGACTGGAAGTTTTAGTTGGTTTGAATCGTCTTCGTCAAAGAGAAGAGCGTCAGTGATTCTCCAAAGTCGCCTGGTTGGTCTATGCTGTTTTTGAAGATTGTTTTTGAAGACCATGACGCAATGATTACTAAGGGGGAGATTGTTAAATCTAATTTTGTAGTAATCATTGTATTTATTTTCTAGCTTTTACTGCTTTTTTTAGTGTAATCTGTTTTGTAAAGGCTAGGGGTATTTAAGTCCCCTTAGAGCCTTTGTTTTAAAGACTTTTGGCATTCACTTTCAATATAGTTTTGAACTTTGCGCTTGTTACTCTCTCTCTCTACTTTCTCTCTCTAAGAATCAGTGATCTTGGACTCTCATCACACTTCTCGCCTTCTCGCAAAATTTTTACCTTCTCGCATGATCCTTCCTCTCTCTCTCTCTCTCTATATATATATATATATATATAGTGAATTGTGGATTTGGTCCTGTGTTTTGATATTATTTGTGACTAGAGCCCCTATAGTATATTTATTGTATATTTGGTTCTTGTGGTATTCAATTTGTTTTGGACATGGTCCCTCTGACTAACACCTCCGTTAAATCAAGGGCTATTTTAGCATTTTTACATATTCTTGTCTTTTTCTTATAAACAATATTTTTATCCACACAAATGTGTGTGTGTGTGTATATATATATTTAACATAAAAATAAATAGAAATAAGATATTATTTTATGATTTGATTTGTTTAAATTAAAAAATCAAGAGTAAATTACACTATGGGTCCCTGTGGTTTACTCAAAATCTGGACATGGTCCCTATTTTGAAATAATTACACCAGGGATCCCTATGGTTTGCATTTCATTTCACCCTGAGTCCCTATCACTAACGCCGTTAAATCAAATCCGTTAAGTCAAGGGTAACATTGTCATTTCATCTATTAATTAAAAAAAGCTTTTCAGAGCACCAATCAAATGATGCCACATAGTTTTATTCTTCTCTCCCTTTGACTATTATCCCTTTCTCTTTGACCGCCCTCACCCTTCCCTCGCCACACAACCACAAACTGCATATATATTGTATATATAACCTGCAACTCATCCTTAGTTAAAAAAGAAAACCTGCAACTCATCCGAATAATATAGAGATCACATAACTATCATACACACGCCATATACACACTCAACATATATATATATATATATATATATATATATATATATATATATATATATATATCACACACACATAACATATGAAAATAAAAAAAACCACCTACAACTTTAAGCAGAAACTTAGAGATACATGTGGGTTTAATATGTATGAATATATATGTGTGTGTAAATATACACACACACTACGGTTTATATACACACACATGGGTTTCAATGGGTTTCATTGGAGAGTTGTAAGATAAATCTGGCTTCAACCTGCACAACACACGCATACACAGAACACATAGAAACATACAACTGAGTTCAACCGAAGTTGTTTTATCTTACACAACACACACAAACACATAACACATACAACTGATGGAGATAGTTTGTAGGTCTATTTTGAGAGGTGTTGAACTGTTAATCGCTAACGCTGAGGATGGGATTGGTGCTAAAGGTTGTGGGAGAGTTCAAGAAAGGAGGGGATATGGTAGTGAGGGTGTTGTGATGAAGATGATCGTAGATGTTTGTGGTCGACGGTGAGGGAGCCGATGACCGTAGATGTCTGTGGTCGACGGCGAGGGAGACGGTGAGGGACCAAATTGCAGGGACCAAATCACAGTAGAGATCTCTCATGGTGAAGCAAGGAAGAAGGGAAGAAAGGGGGTGGTGGTGTGCTTCATTGGAGAAGGTGGGTGGCGTTGGTAACGGGGACGACGGTGTTAGAGCACATATTTGTTGGATGCAAGATCATGAAGTTTGAAGATTAAAGTAAAGAAAGTCAAATGATCAAAGTCAACTCTCAAGCAAGAATGTCAAAGTCAAATGTAATAAAAGTCAAAGTAGTTGTTTTGTTTCTTTATAATGTTGCTTAGTATAAATAGGTTGCTTGTCTTTGTAATCTGTAGTCAGAGAGGTAAGATTGTGAAACACATGATATGGAGCAGATTAGGGAAGAACTGAATACATATCCTTCTAGAGAGAGATTGTAGAGAGAGAAAGTAGAGAGAAAGAGTATTTGTAATCTTTGATGTTTGAATCAATGACATATGATTTGGAAATCGTATTCATCTTGTTACTATGATTGATTTACAATGAGAACTTGATTAAACTGAGATTATCAATTGGTATCAGAATAGATCCAAGATCGAAATCAAGAAAATTGGAAAGTTTGCACTGTGTTCTTGAGTCGAAGATCAATTTTGAATTTTTGTGCAAATTTGTGAGTTTAATTGGTTAGAGTTTGTTCGAATTATAGTTTAGTTCATTCTTGTATAGGTTTGATTCGTGATTGCACTATAATTTTGGACAATTTGATGATTTGTACGTATTTCAAGTTCACGAGTTAGTCGCACTGTATATTGATTCGATTTGTAATAGTCAGTGCTCCTTATCGAAATTCATTGATTGAATTCGATTCTAGAAGTATAGAAGATCGAATTGTCAAAATTTGAGACTGGAATTTGAAGAATTGATGTGTTTTTTAGCAGATCAGAAGCTATTTTCATTCGAGATCTGAAGAACTCGCAGAAATAATTGATTTCACATCCTTTTAGAATTCGCATATTAGATTTCGTATAGTTGTTGAATTCTAAAATTTTCATGTATAGAATTCGCAGATGGGTCTCTTGTCAATTGCTTAGAATTCGCATGTGAGAGTTTTGAGAAACCATTAGAATTCGTATACTTGTGATTTGCGAAAAGTTTTCTTAGAAAATTATTAAGGATAGAATTCGCAGAAGAGTATCTTACGAATTCTTAGAATTTGCAATAGACTAAGCTACAAATTCCTTAGAATTCGCATAAGAGTATCTTACGAATTCTGTGCACACGAATTCTGATTTCTTATAGTCTGCGAATTCTGAAGTTGATATATGTAGTGTACGAATTCTGGTTTCTGGAGTTAAATTGTTTTGCATGCGAATTCTAGATTCTTTTTGTTTGCGAATTATGTGTGATTTGTTTTGTATGCGAATTCTTAGTGTTTCACTATGCCTTGCTGAAGGATTTTAATGAAATTTGTAACCGATAAAATGCAACGGAAAATTAAATAATTTTGGTTACAACAATTATAGAAAAACTTATCTGAATAAACTTAAAACCCAATCGGATCCAATTATGCATTATATTAAAATAAACCACGCCATAGGGGTTTTAGAATATGTACCTTTCAAGATCTAACGGGATTAAAACTAAAGCACCAAGAAACCAAAGTAGGTTTCCTCTATCGGTAGTCCACACACGAACACGTTTTCCGTCTCCACCGGGTGCTAGCCCAAAAACCCCAGAGCTATATGTGTTTTACAGAAAAGAAAAAAGGTTTCTTTTCTGTATTTCTCTAAAAGGCTAAATCTAATTTCAATCGTCCATCAAATGGTTTAGCCTAACCTCTTATTTATAACAGAAGAATTATAGTTAGACTATAATTCAATTAAGGATTAAATAAGGTTTAGTAATTATCTGTAATATTCAAATTCAAATTCAAAGATATATATATATATAATTATCATTTTAAACTTTAAAATATAATTATATAAATATATATAATTATCCTTTTAAACTTTAACATATAATTATATAATTACAGATAATTCCCGGTAATTATCATAATTACGTTTTCACCCTGTAATTATCATAATTACGTTTTCACCCTGTAATTATCATAATTACAGTTTAACACATATTTTCATAAAATTAGGGTTTCCACAAATGGAAACAAATGCATTCTTTGTGTGCGACCCTATAGGTTTACATACTCCTCAGTAGTATCTCTGTATGACACGTGTCGTGGGCATATAATAACTTACATTCTGCCACTTGCACACGATACACAGTAACACAGACGATGGTAAGCGTCTAGCAACACGTCACCGCCCCCAAGGCTATGTAAATGTGCTTTTTACCTTCGAGCAATTTGATTGATCTAATAAATCATATAGTAGAATCATTCATTATCCTTTTGCTTCACGATATTTTATTTTGAACTTTAGGCATAGATCTATCTAATCATTTTATTTCAAAGATTGTGTTTCTCGATCCCAATATATTTGACTATACGAGTGTCAATAGGCCAACTAATCCACTTGTTCATGCATGTAAATCATAATATGTAATCGAGGGGCCCAGAAATATCTCTCTCATCTTGAGAGAAGCAAATCCCATATTGCATGTACACGACTAACTACACAATTCATGTTATACTTAACATAACCCTTATGATTACCCGATCAAGGGTAACGTTAGATTATATCAAAGTATAACACTCCTTGTGCATTAGATCCCAATGCACATCTCAGGTCTGAGGATAAATAGTGTTGTACTATTTCAAGACTCACCTTATGACGCCGATCTATGAGGTGATCTTGACCGTGGGTCTTGTCCAACGCCTTGTGCTCCGACAAGTGCATGTGACTCTGGTTACACCTAGTGCACGTCCAACTTGGACTATGACCAGACTTCACAATGATCTTGATTTATTACTAGTCCCCTAGTAATAAGTGATCAAGGATAGTTCTAAATAATGTGATCATCATATTTATTTAAGGATACTTAAACAAGCTAATAAATAACACATAAATGTTTAATGTATATACTCATACGCAATATGCTATATTAGATAAAAACAGAACTGTTTTAATGTTCCAGAAAGTTTAAAGTTTACTAAAATTATTATTCAATATAAAAATCCTTAAGCCTATAACATGAACATCATGTTTGTTTTGAGACATAGGCTTGACAAGTAGATTTGTATGTAAGCTCTTATAGCTCATAGTACATCCGTTCAATACATATATCCCTATTACAATTTAAGTCATTACGGTTGGTTTGGAAACTAGCATCTATGCATCCTTAAACACACAGATCTCTTTCCTAACCGTTGTACAGTGAGAACATATCTTTAGTTATCCTTAGATACCTTAGAATGTTCTACATTGTTATACAGTGAGCATCACTTGGTTTGACTAATATCTGCTCGTCATACACAGAGTATACGAGACATCCGGTCTTAGTACATTAACATGGCGTACATGTTTGAACAATTGGCTGAAAACACATGGAACACCCTTTATACGGTTCATGTCCTCTTTAGTGCTAGGACTCTGAGTTCTACTCAGATGTACACTATGTTCTATTGGCAAGTTTCCTTTCTTGGAACCCTTAATCTTGAAGTGTTTGAAGATCTTGTCAATGTATGTACTTTTGCTTAATCTAATTAAGCATTTTGATCTGCTACGAGAGATCTTTATACCAAGGACTTTGTCTCTTCTAGATCCTTCATCGTGAAGTACTATCTTAATCCATGATTTTACACCTTCAAGCATTGGGATATCGTATAGGATCTAGAATACTGTTATGCTCCCACTTACCTTCTTGTATACAAGATTTCAATTACGAGATGATTGTTCTAGTCCATAAATGGACTTTTGCAACTTGCACTTTTAGGTTTGATGTTTTAAAGCCTTGTATACGTCCTCGCTCAAAATTCCTTTAAAGGAATGAGGCTTTTGACATCAGTCTTCATGGCATCTTGCCATTTATCAGTAATTCGTTCTTCGGATTATTTTGTATCTCGTTTATTATCTTCAACAACTTGTTAAAGCTCAACATCTTGTTGAATGTCAGTGTCAACCATTCGTCCCATCTTTATGGTTCTTGAATTCCTTCAAGATCTATTGTGTCCCCATTTGTGATTCTTGACAGAAAATCTTTTCTTAAGAACTCACCAGGGTGCGTTAACAAAACTTTTGTTCTCGCTAGACCTGTAGAAATAATATCCAATTGGATATCACATAAAGATGTACTTTTCAGACCTTTGAATCATGTTTTCCAAAAGCTTTATGCTTAGCTTAAGCATTTTAACCCCATATTCTCAAATATGATAACTTTGGGATCTTCCCGATTTATATTAAGAGAGCGAGTTTTATTGGTCTTTGTTGGTTGATACATAAACTAGTAATTGGGCAACTGTTTTAGGGTATAACCCTAGAAACATTTAGGCAGAGTTATGAGACTCATCATAGAGTGAACCATGTTCAACAGGGATCTATTTCTCTTATTGGATACACCGTTGTGATGCAGTGTTCCGTGAGGAGTCTACTGGGATACAATCCCAAAATCTCTAGGATGATCTATTGGCTTAGATATTCATGACCTCAATCTAACCGAAGCATCTTTATCCTTTGCCAAGTATACTCACTACTTCATTCTAAAACTCTTTGAAAAATTTCAAAGCTTTTATATTTGTTCTACTAGGCAAACATACCTATGTCTACTGAAGTCATCAGTAGGATATAATGAAGTAGTGATGACCGTATCCTATGACATAACTATAAGTCTCACATACATCAGTATGGTCAACCCCTAATAGTTCTTGTGGCCCTTAAAGGTTTACCCTTTGAAGGCTCTTTTGTCATCTTGAGTAACAAGATACACATATATCATATTAATCATCATATGATTCCAACTCTCCATCCGCCTGGAGTTTGGCTATGTGCTTTTTGTTTAAATGTCACAAATAGATCAGTTTTAAGCCCTGCTTAATTCGTTATAATGATTTATAATTACAACTATTAATTTCATAAAACATTTATTAACATAAAACAAAAATTTATTTCTGAAACATAAATTCAGTTCGTTGTAATTGAGAAAATGAAACTAAATTCCTAGTAGCACTAGGTACATAAAGGCACTTGCTAAGTGTTAATGTAAGACCATCTGGAAAGTTCATATCATATGTCCCTTTGAGCAACAACAGCTAGCTTAGCTCCATTTGGTCTGGTTTCATCTTCTCTTCACTTCTTGTTTCCTGAAAGTAGTACTAATATGAGTATCATACTCAATATGTAACACTTAGTCAGAAGTGAATTAAATCAAATTGGTAAACATACCTGAAGGTCTGGCTCTGTTAGCCTTCTGCTTCTTGATTTATGCCAATCGGGCTGGATAAGTTCTCATTTGGTGCCCATGGTGAAAACAATTATACCATACTGCAACCTCAGGAATTTCTCCTCTGCCCTTATCTATGTTGGAGCTTCCAACATGTGTTTTACCCTTGGTTATCTCCCCTTTTTTTATTATCCCACTGTCAGGTTTGATCATCAAAGCCTGCTTTGGTTTGGTTGAACCCAACTTGGATTTCATGTCTCTCTCAGTAGTTTTAAGTAAGCTGTAAAGCTCTATGAGAGTTTTATTCAAACCTTTCATATTATAGTCCTTAATGAACTGCTTATATGTTATGGGTAGGGAGTTGAGAACCATATCGATTTCCAACTCTTGACCCAGTGGGGAACCAAGACGGGTCAGTTGGTCAAAGTACCGTTTAATTTTCAAAATGTGGGTACTAACTGACGAACGCTCAGTCATTTTGCAAGCACACAATGCTTTAATTGTATCAAATCTCTCCTGTTTTATTTGTAACCGAAACATATACTTCAGTGAAGATATCATATCCCAAGCAGTCATGTTTTCATGATCCCGTAATAATTCGGGAGTCATGGTGGCTAACATTAGGCAACCAACAATCAGAGAGTCATCTTGGTACTTATCATAAGCAGTTCTGACTTCAGTTGGAGCATTGCTGACAGGAGCATTTGGAGGGGGGTTTTCAAGAACGTAGAACTTCTTTTCATGCCTAAGTACTGCCCTTAGGAAGCGAAACCATTCGATGAAGTTCATTCCGTCCAATTTTTCCTTATCTAGGATTGACCGTAGTGTGAATTGGGATATGTTGTTTGAGTTTGAATCTAAGGTAGACATCTACAAAAAACATGATTTAATTTTAGTAACTTTAATATCTCAAATAAATGGATTAACCTTTCAAAATCATTTGATTTGAGCTAAGATCCATATTTCACCTACTTCCATAAATGCCCAAGCAACTGTCTATGGAATTAGGCTATCTAGGTAGGCATCATCCAATTATGTTCAACATAACTCTTAGATATCGTGGGATCCTATTCAATATATCATATATTGAAATTGGCACGTTTAATCCCACTTCAACGCCTTGAAAATACTCATAAATGGCCAAGCAACTTTCTATGATATTCTCAAGCAAACAAACCATACTAAGGTATCGTGATCCCACCTAAATACTAGACTTTAGGGTTTACTGGGATCAGTCGTCCAAAATACGACTATTTAAGTGAATGGCCAAGTAATTGTCCACTTAAATCGTGTTAATTTGGCTCCTTATCTTACACTACATTCAATCGGCATTATTGGCTAAGCACTGACCACACCGGAATCCTGTATGCTCGACAAGTACCTTAAACGGGTGGCGTTACGTTTACATTTTGTAAAAGGTTTAATTTTAGAAACATTCTAATTCCTTTTAAAACGTTTGATTTTATTTCTAAAATATTGTTTTAAAAGTTTATCTTATTAAATCGGTTTGATTTTGATAAACATATCAATTTTAAAATATCATATTTTATTTACCGATTTAAAATTTGTTTTGCGTTTGAGAGTGAGCTTACATGATCATATCTTTATGACTTAGAGCTGACTTGATGAGAATTAAGACTGAGCTAACAGGTTAACTTTTAATCTTAATCTCATATGTATCTGAAAGAAGGACAACTTTCAGGTATGAAAACATGTTCTTCAATGTTCAAACCACTTCTTATTCTTAAACGATTTCATGGATATAGAAGTGTGATTTTAAATGTTTTCATGATTAATTGTTCTTCAATGTTTATAAATCGTGTGTTTCCAAAGATTTATACTTGCGTGTTATCTTTTCTATATACTTTCAAGTATTCACACACACCGGTTTAATTTTTGTTGGATATGTTCTTACCATGTCTATAAATTGAAATATATTTTCGATGGTAAGACACCCCGATTGAACTTCAATGAATTTTTAGCGTGATTTCATTTCGAAACTTTTCTTTCAAGAATGTCTATATTTTGAATCGTATAGACAATTTCCAATTTTTGCTGACCTAAGCCTTAATCGATAAATCATTTCTATTTGATCTTTATCTTACAATGTCAGATTTTCAAACAAGTCTTTTGTATTCGTTTAATTCTTTCAATATACTTGTTTGAAATATCTTCAATGTTCAAAATGCTCAAATCTTCATGATTATCTCATTGAGCATACATATATATGATTTGTATCTTTTGTGCTTTAACTGCAAAGTTAAACCAGTTGAGCAATATGTTCTTTTAGGACAATATGGGTTCATTGTGTGAGAGCTTAACTGAAACTTCTATGGATTCACGTTAATCAGTGTTTCCTACCCAAGAAGTTAATCCTTTCATGATCGAGTGTGAGGAGTCAAAACAACTGAGTGTGGTTGTGTGATGAGGTAAAATGTAAAAGAGAGTTTGGTTAGAAGCGAGCTCAATGATTAAAAGAAAGAGGGTGAGAGATCAGAGTAAAAGAATAACAAACTGTGCACCAACTACTTTTTGAGTCGGACAGTCACATTACTAGTGTTTCACAATTCTTCGTGAACATTATTGAAATAGGAAACTAGCCCATGCCAACTCTTGCTAAAAACCCCACCAGCTACTCATTTTCTTCTTAACAAGAGAATGTTTCATATTTTAAGGGGACGCAACACATAATCTATCTGGTTTTGATTTGGAAAATCTGGATATTGAAAAAGAAGGAAGTCTGCCCCACCTTCGCACTTCGATCATGCACAATCGAGTATGTGTTTAACTGTTGTTGTCTCAATGGTTTACACAATTTTGAGCCTTATATAAGCAATCATCATGTGCTTAATTTTTTCAAAACACTTGCACAAACACACAAGGAATATGTTTTCTTGTCATAACGTCATAGAAATATCTTTGTGGTGTTTCAATGATTGAATGGAAGCCTTAGGGGAGTGAACATCACAAAAGATCCTTTCCAATGTGTATTCGTTACACACAGTGACTTCGTGTTCTGACAGGCATTATAACTGATTCATTTGTTGCTTCAGGTGTTATATTCATAATTTGTCTGATTTTACAATGATTCAGATAAATATCTTTTGGATCGACGAAGAATCAGAGGCTCTTGTGTTCAAAGATCAATGGTCAATTCAGATTATCAAAGACATTTCTTGGTGAAAGTTTTGATGATTTCAGTACTCTAATCATCAAAAAGGGGGAGAAGTTATGTTCAAGAAATGTCTGGAAAGAAAAATTTGTATCAGATATGGGGGAGAAGGTATCAAGAAATGTATGATTCAGAAATGTTATAGATGGGGAGAAGATTAAGAAAGTTATTGGAAAGTGTTCAAGACTTGTTGGTTTGAGAAAGATTATTGAAAGCTGAAAGATAAAGTTCAAAGAATTCTGAAGATGAGCTGATTTTTCAGAAATTTTCTTTGAAGATAATTTTGTCAAATCAAACCGAGCTGAACCTGAAGATAATTTCTTTCTGAAGTCTGGAAAGAGGTTATACAACCTTGGGGGAGATTGTTCAAATGCTTATTTTTGCTAAAGACGATGTCAGGATCGAATTCTCAACAAGAATTAATTCTCAGAAACAATATCAAAGAAGTTTGCGAAATAACACTTTGATATTTAATCAAACAGAAAATCAAAACAGAATATAATCAACAAACTGTAAACTTGTATTGAATGCTTTGAAGTTACAAGATTACACACTCAACCTCAATATTGATGAACAGGCTCACCAATACGAATTCTACTTCTCTAGAATTAGGATCTATGCCTTGAGGTTGATTTTCTCTCTAAAAGAATGAATTACAAAATTTCTCTTCTATCTATTCTATACATTCTATACATATACTAGTCAAAAGATAATTACAATAATTAAACAAATCTTCAGTATATCTTCCATGTATATCTCAAAGCTTCCATAATCTTCAGATTATCCAGCTGTCATTCTTTCCATCCGAATCTCTTAAGCAGCACTAACCATGATCAGCAGCATTAACTTCTTCTAGCAGCATTAACTACTAAGCAGCACTAGCTACTAGCAGTACTAACTAGCTAAGCAGTACTAACTTTGTTCAAGCAGCACTAACTTTGACTAGCAGTATTAATAGTACTAGCAGTAGTAACACTCAGCAGTATTAACCTTTAAGTCTTCTAGCAGTATTAACTCTGAACCAACAGCATTAACCATACTTGAGTTTTTCTTCAGTTCCCAACAATCTCCCCCTAACTTGACTTTTAGGAAGAGAAGTCAAGTTCTTCAGATGCTCCCAAAATCTTCATTGATCTACTCCAATATTAGGATCCAGTCCCATACTCTGATTGATAGTCCTCTGAATTAGATACTTGGCCATTTCTGAATTTGGTGCACAACCCAACTTCTTATTCAACATGGCATGAAGCTTAAGATTTGTATGCTTGTAGACCCTATCCACCAAGTAGTACTCCATGTGGAAAGTATCCAATGCTAGTTCATAGACTCCACTCCTTTCATAGAGAGTCCATCCTCTAACAGTTTTGAACACATCTCTGATTAAGTGCTTCACTACTTCTGGATTGAATAACATACACAAGTATTCCATGACCAGCTTTACTATAGGTAACCCTGGAGCTTTCAACTGATCTGCATAAATTTTCATCCCCACTTCAAACATTTCGTCCAAATCAGATCTTGAACACTCTCTGACAATTTTGTTCCAGGTGTTGTATACTTCATACTTCTCATCATTTCTTTTCAATCTGATGTATTCTTTGCCATCCACCTCCATAATATCCCAATGGATAACTTCAGGAGGTTTAAATCCAACAGGTTCAACTGAAATAGGCTTTGGAATTTTATCCATTACCACCATGTACATGTTTACATCTGAACTCTGTGGTATTTCTTCCTGAGTTTTAGCTTCATTCTGAGGTGCCTCTTCTTCTTCAGTAACCTTTTGCTCTTCTTCTACTCTAGGCTTCTTTACACTTTTCTTTCTTTTAGCCATCATTTTGGTTCTTTTCAGAGTCTTTTGAACCTGCACTAAAGTAGCTTCCTTCTTCTTTTCTCATAAAGATCCCTGATTTGATCAAAAGTCATCTTGACAAACATTTCTTTCTTTACCCCAATTGCACTCCTCAAGAAAGTTATCATTTTGTTTCTTTCCTGAGTGGCAAGGTAAGTTTGTGAAGGTCTTCTTTTCTTTGCACTTGATTTGACTAACATGGCCTTTCTCAAGCTTATTGCCCTTTGCTTAGCTTTCTCTGTTTCAAGCCCTTTCTGATAAGCTTTATTTAATTCAGCAGCTAGAGCCTTTCCCATCTCCCTGTCTTTTTCAACCTGAACTCTTTCTTCTTTTTCAATATCCTCCTGCATCTTCCGGGCTAGAGCTTCATCTGATTCAACCAACCTTTGCTTCTTGACTGGTTGATCAGATTCCACCATCTTTGCTTTTCCTTTGTCTTTGTTCATTGGCTTCTTACTGTTATCTTTCTTGCTCACTTCTCCTTTTTCTCCCCTTCATTTATGACCACTCCCATTGTTTTGGGAGTGTCATTCTTTGCTTTGATGAGCATTTCAGCTACTTCAATTTCTGTTGGAGATAACTCTGTTACTACTGCTTGTGAAGTTTCAGCAGCATTAACAGTTTCTGCTTCTAACTCCCCATCATGCTCCCCCTCAACTTGTTCTTTTTCCTCATTCAGGTTTACTTCAGCCTCTGACTCCCCCTTTTTGGGAGCATCAGACACTGGTTCCCTTCTCTTTAGCACAAATTGTTTCCTTTTCTTCTTTTGAATCAGCCTTGTCACCATCTTCTTTAGTTTTGCAATCTGGACTTGTTGTGACAGGATCACCAGCTTCATCTCCTCTATTTCTTTTCCTTGTTTCAGAACATCTATGTTGATGTTACCCATTGTCTCCATCAATTCATCATAGTTATATCTGTCCTCACCTTCTCCAGGAGTGTTACCCCCTATTGAAGGATCATGGGATCTTTTATTAGTGGAAGTCTTCTGCCTAGCAGAAGCACTGTCCACCCCTATGGTTTCTTGGCACCAGGGACCTTCAAATGATTGCTCATTCAAATTGCCATGGGGGAGGTCTTATTGATGTTACCACTTTCCTCCTCTGTGCTAGCAGGAGTAGTGGCAGCCTCATCACCCATATGCTCTACCTCCTCCTCAGAGAGCACCTCCTTTGGGTTGGGAGACACCCTTGTGGTTTCCCTTTGGATATTCTCTAGGGGAGAATTCTCCCTTAGAGGGCTTAAAGGCTGAGTGGGTAATGGTACAAGAAGGGAAGAAGCCTTCTTTACCTGTTTCCTCTTGTAAGTTTGGGTGATAGGAGAGGTTGGTTTTTCAAGAAGGGACTGGGGAATTGATTTTGAGAGGGAAGGTTGGGCTTGGCTAGCAGTGGGTTGGTCTAATGGGGGCCTTGACCCTGCTGTCATACCTTCATTGGTTTGGGACACCACCATCATTGTAGAGAACAATGGGGTGTCAACTCCTTCAGAGTCCCCAGCAGATCTTCTCATATTTGAGAAAACCTTGCCTTTGGGGGGTTTAGGTACATATACCCCAACAGGTTGAGATAGATCCGTCAATTCATGAGTAATAACTTCTTGAACAAACCTGGGATACATAAAGAAGCTCTTTTTGTTTCCCATGTTTGAGACAAGATCACTGAAAATCATTTTAGAAAAATTATACTTTCTGGCAGTGGCCAAGCACACCAAAGCATAAGCAATAGTGCTGCTGAACTCACTCCATCCAGTAGTCTTTTTGGAGATACAATGCATAAGAGTATGAACAAAGAAACGCCATTGGGGTGAAAATTTTGCTTTAGAGAATTTGAAAACTCCCAATGGGCCTCCATACCCCATTCTTGTATGATTTGAAAACAGTTCATCGTTTGGGATAGAGGTTATACCAGAGGCATCGTCTAGACGTAGACTGATGCGAATAACCTCTTCAGTAACCGTTAGTGATTGATCACAGATTCTTGTCTTGTTCATCTGCACACCATTCTCAACAACAATGGTTGCATTAGCCCAGAACTGCCTTTGATGCTCGATATAGATTGTAGGGGATACAATAAGAGCATGAGCAATGTGGCTTGACTTGAGGAAATCCACAATCTGATGAAATCCTGCAGCTTGCTTTGGTTTTTGTAGCATCGCAATCTCATTGTGCTCGTCAATGAAAGTCATTGATGCCATTGATCTTAGTGAAAAGCTTGCCTGAAGACTTCGAACTTGAGAGAGAAAAGGTTTAGAGCACAAGAGAACAGTATGCAAAGAGTCGTTATGAACTTTTAGGCGGACAAAGAGTATTTATAGTATTCGGAACATAAGCAGTATTAACCTAGAGCAGTATTAACTACTAGCAGTATTAACTAACTAGCAGTATTAACTACGAGCAGTATTAACTAACTAGCAGTATTAACTGAAAGCAGTATTAACTACTAGCAGTATTAACTGAAAGCAGTATTAACTACTAGCAGTATTAACTGAAAGCAGTATTAACTACTAGCAGTATTAACTGAAAGCAGTATTAACTACTAGCAGTATTAACTGAAAGCAGTATTAACTACTAGCAGTATTAACTGAAAGCAGTATTAACTACTAGAAGTATTAATAGTACTAGCAGTATTAACTACTAGCAGTATTAACTGAAAGCAGTATTAACTACTAGCAGTATTAACTGAAAGCAGTATTAACCACTAGCAGTATTAACCACTGAAAGCAGTATTAACTAACTACCAGTATTAACTGAAATACTCCTTTTAAACTTGCTAAACACTGAGTACTGCTATGCATATCCTGAAAAAGAAGATTAGTAACTCCAAGAATAATATACAGGTATAAAGCCATTTTTTGAGAAGGGGATTATTCAGAGTTGATCATTCCCACACTTGTTACCAAGAAAGTGAATCTACCCACATCAAAAGCTTTAGTGAATAGATCAGCAAACTGATTATCAGTGTGAACTTTGACAACTTGAATAAGTTTCTTTTCATTACAATCTCTTATAAAGTGATACCTGATCTCAATGTGCTTTGTTTTTGAGTGCTTGACAGGATTATTCACAATGCTAATAGCACTGCTGTTGTCAATAAAGATTGGAGTGTGTAGAAAGGTTACCCCATAATCCAACATTTGATTCTGAATCCATAAGACTTGAGAACAGCAACTTGCAGCTGCTATGTACTCTGCCTCTGTTGTAGATGTGGATACTGTGGTTTGTTTCTTGCACTGCCATGAGACTAGTCTAGCACCCAAAAACTGACATCCTCCAGAAGTAGATTTTCTGTCCAAGTTTGCCCCACCTAGATCACTGTCTGAGTATGCTATTAGGTCAAAGGGTGAGTCATGAGGATACCAAAGTCCCAATCTGGGTTGCCCTTTGAGATATCTGAATATCCTCTTAACAGCTTGAAAGTGAGATTGCTTTGGCCTAACTTGGAATCTTGCACATACACAGACTGGAAACATTATATCTGGCCTTGATGCTGTGAGATACATGAGAGAGCCAATCATGGATCTATAATGATGCACATCCATATCCTCCCCCTCAAGATCTGCTGTGATCTGCTTGTGTGTTTCCATAGGTGTGCTGGCAGGTTTTGATTCTGAGAAACCAAACTTGGTTAGAATATCCTGCACATACTTGGATTGACAGATGAAAATGCCATCTGACTTCTGTTGAACTTGGAGTCCAAGGAAGAAAGTAAGTTCCCCCATGGAACTCATTTTGAGCCTTTGATGCATTAAATCCTCAAACTCCTTGCACATGTTGTTTCTTGTAGATCCAAAGATAATGTCATCAACATAGATTTGGACCAGCAAGATATCCTTCTTCTTTCTCTTGATAAATAGAGTCTTATCAATGACTCCTCTTTCAAAGTCATTTTCCAAGAGATAGGATGACAGAGTGTCATACCATGCTCTTGGAGCTTGATGTAGTCCATAAAGTGTTTTCTTTAATTTGTATACCCTGTCTGGATAGCTTGGGTTTTCAATCCCTGGTGGTTGACAGACATATACTTCTTCTTCAATTGACCCATAGAGAAAAGCACTTTTTACATCCATTTGATAGACTTTGAAATTCATGTAAGAAGCATAGGCTAGAAATAGTCTGATTGCTTCTATTCTAGCCACAGGTGCAAAAACTTCTTCATAATCTATACCCTCTTCTTGAGTATATCCTTGAGCCACCAGCCTTGCTTTGTTCCTTATGACAATACCTCTTTCATCTCTCTTGTTTTTGAAAATCCATTTTGTGCCAATTGCTCTGTGACCTTTAGGAAGGTCTACTAGATCCCATACATCTTGTAGCTTGAACTGTAACAGTTCCTCTTGCATTGCTTCTATCCAGCTAGATTCTTTCATAGCATCATGTGCCTTTTTAGGCTCAAGCTGTGATAGAAAACAAGAAAGCACTGTATGCTGTTGATCTTGCATTTCCTGAAGCCTGCTTTGATGTCTAGTCATCATAGGAGAAAAGATATCTCCTATTACCAGCTGTGGAGGATGATTCTTTTGAACTCTGGTGTTATGACTAGGTTCTCCATTTAGTCCAGCCTCAAGATTGGATTCATGCAACTCAACTGAAGTGTTTTCAGATGCCACTTCATTATTTTCTTGAGTCTCCTCATCTCTAGTTTCTTCTTCACTCTGACTTGGTCCAGAAAATGATTCCTTTTCACAGTCTTCAACAGAATTTACTGTGGGTATGGGAAAAATCACAGATTTAGATATACTTTCTTGAACTTGTGTGATTCCTGATCCTCCACTTCCTGTTCCTGTATACTCATTACTGAAACCAAAAGAGTTAGTTAGTGAATCAATGTCAAATAGCCACTGAGGTCCAGACCCAACAGGATTTGGTGTGTTCTCATTGCATTTGACATTGTCACTTTCTTCAATTATTCTAGAAGAAGAGTTAAATACTCTGTATGCCTTACTCTGAGATGAATATCCAACAAGAAATCCATCATCTGCTTTGCTATCAAATTTACCTAAGTGATATTTGGTATTGAGAATCGTACAAGGACACCCAAAAGGTTTGAAGAAACCAATGAAGGGTTTTCTATGATTTAAAAGCTCATATGGGGTCTTGTTCTTTTGCTTGACCACTAGAACTCTGTTTTGGAAATAACAAGCAGTATTAACTGCTTCAGCCCAGAAGGTAATTGGCAATTTTGAATCAGCCAACAGAGATCTAGCAGCCTCTATTAGTGTTCTATTTCTCCTTTCAGCAACACCATTCTGTTGAGGAGTCCTAGGAGCACTATATTGCTTCTCAATACCTTTTTCTTCACAAAAGGTGTTTAGATCATGATTTTTAAACTCAGTTCCATTATCTGATCTAATGACTTTTACTCTTTGATTAGTTTGGTTTTCAATTCTTAGAATAAAGGATTTGATAAGACCACTTGTTTCATCTTTAGTCCTTAGAAAATATACCCAAGTAAATCTGGAGTAATCATCAACAATAACCAAGCAGTAAGATTTCTTGCCTATACTCATAACATTTGTAGGACCAAACAGATCCATATGCAGTAACTGGAGACAAGAAGAAACAGAATTTAACTCTTTGGTCTTATGAGAAGTTTTGTGTTGTTTGCCTTTAAGACAAGCAACACAATGATCATCACATGAAAAGACTTTTGAAGGTAAACCTCTTACAAGATTGTTCATAGTCTTGAAATTCATGTGACACATCCTTCTGTGCCATAGAGAAGATTCATCTACAGAAGCTTTTGAAACAAGACAATTCAGAGATGAATCACTATCAACATTGTCCATATCAAGACAGTAAACATTGTCCTTTCTTGGAGTTCTAAGTAGTATCATGCTTTCATCAACTACCTTGAACCCTGGAGCAAGAATCATACACTCAGTATTAGTAAATAATATACTATGTTGTTTGTCACAAACCTGTGATACACTTAACAGGTTGTACTTTAATTGATCAACATAGTAGACATCCTCAAATGTCATCTTACCTTTGGTGACATTACCTTTTCCACTTATCTTACCACCAGTAAGATTATCTCCAAATGCAACATGTCCTCCATTGATATGCTTGAAGTCCTGAAGGCATAACATGTTGCCTGTCATGTGCCTAGAGCAACCACTATCAACATGCCAAATGCTTTTTCCCTTGAGCTGTTGGTTGCCCTACACATTAAATAAATCAATTAGTATGAATTAGGAACCCAAGCCAAAGTGGTCTTGGGTACCCCTTTCTCATCAAAATACTTGCATTCTTTCTTGACAAGATTTTTGAACTTTAACTCCTCATTCTTGGAGTACTTTGTTACAATAATAGGCTTGGAAATATTTTTGCTAGAATCAGTACTGGTTTTAGAAGTACTAACTGCCTTGGCAGCACTTGCATGCTTAGCAGTACTAACCTTGTTAGCAGTAGTAACTGTGTTAGCATCAGTAACTGTGTTGGCAGTATTAACCTTTGAAGAGGTATTAACAGTATTAGCAGCATTAATATTTTCAGCAGTACTAACACTGTTAGCAGTAGTAACTGTGTTAGCAGTACTAATATTGTTAGCAGTACTAACACTGTTAGTACTTCTAGGTACCCACATTTTGACACTTTCTTTTAAAATCTTTTTCTTTAAAGTGCCTTTACTTTCAATAGATTTCTTTATCACATGTTTCTTTCCAGCCTTCCTATAACCCACAGATTTTTGCACAAATCTTTGAAAGTTCATCTGTTGGTTAATAGGGTTAAAGTAACAATACTTAGCCAAATGATTCAACTTGCCACATATAAAACAAGGTTTTGATCTATTGATTTTATTCAGATCAACTCCTTGTTTCTGAGCCCATTGATTATTCCAGTTTCTTTGATTTCCTCTTTTTAAACCAAAGTTTAGGCTCTTGGCTTTATTGCAATCACACTGTTTACAAGATCCAGGATTCACAACTGTGGTTTGTTTGTAATGGACCTTGTTATCATTTCCTTTAGTCTTCTCTATCTCCTTGGACTTGACCCAGATTTTCCCACATCCCTCATTGGTGATAATATTGTTTTCTAATGGTATCTTTTTACTCACATTATTATCCCTGTTCTCACTGGCTCCTTTCTCAGTCAAATCCTTAACTACTACCTCATCCAAAGGATCTATCTTAAAAGCTTCTTCAGACAAGTCC
Source organism: Arctium minus (assembly GCA_954870635.1). Taxonomy (NCBI): domain Eukaryota; kingdom Viridiplantae; phylum Streptophyta; class Magnoliopsida; order Asterales; family Asteraceae; genus Arctium; species Arctium minus. The sequence goes on along the minus strand of OX941080.1, from coordinate 110,050,038 downwards.
TTTTTCTCCTTAGTTTCTAACAAGTCTGATGTAGGAGAAATATAGTTGTTATTGTAAGGAGGGGGTGTATTGTTGTATCCAATACCAGGCTTCATCTTATCATGTATCTGAGCCTTTAGAAGAGAGTCCATTGCTTTTGAAGCATAAGAAAACTTGTCTATGTCAAGCTTAACTTTTGACAGTTCCTCTTTCAGTCTATCATTCTCTTCTAAGGACTTAGACAGTTTGGTTTCTAACTCATTCTTTTCCCACTTCCAATAGTTTGTGTCATAAGAGTGTTGAAGTTCATTAGCTTGAAAGCCTTTGATTTGCTCTTCAAATCTCTCTACTATCAACACATAATCTCTTCTGTCCTTTTCTAATCTTTTGAGGTCATCACACATACTTTGATTGTGATCCCTGTATCTTGTAACAGTGTCAATGCAAGATTTAGTGCAAAGATTAGAACTTACCTCAGTGGGGAGATCAGACACTTCTGCCATAAGAGCTTGGTTCTGAATGGCTTCCTCAGCTTGATCACTCCAGTCAAATCCCATTCCTTGTTGAGAAACAAGGGATTGAGCAGGATTCTTGTTCAGATTGTATCCTCCATTCTGAGCTTGTTGATGGTTGTTGTTTGGAACAGCACTCCTGCATTCTCTAGCAAAGTGTCCTTTCTTATGACACTTAAAACATTCCACCTTGGTTTTGTCAAAACCAGCTCCATCTTCTCTTCTTTGAGAGAAGTTATTTCTTCCAATTCTTTTAATGAACTTTTTCACCCTCATGGATAACATGGCCATCTGCCATTTAATATCCATCTCCTCCAGATCATCAGGGTGAATTTGATCAAGATCATCATTAATCAGAGAATTGCTGCTATGACTGGACAAAAAGGCTTCAAAGATAGTTTCAGTGCCTTTTTCTGAACTTACTCCACTGGCAGTACTAACTGCTTCAGGGTTGGCAGTAGTATCAGTGGATGCTGAAAGAAGTGCAGCATTGTGAATATAACCAGAGGGCTTCTTCTTGGTTTCTACCTCAGTTTCAAAAACACTTAGATCATTGTATAGATCATCAAGTTCTTTCTCTTCCAGATTGTCACTCTGTCTATATGAGACAGTGTACATAGTCCATTCATCCCCAAGAGATCTGAGGAACTTTCTGTTGATATCATCTTGTTCCATCTTCACCCCTACAGTATCCAGTTCACCTATGAGTTTATTGAACCTATCAAAAGTTTGAGTCATAGACTCATTCTTTGTGGAAGTGAAGTTCTCATACTGCTGCTTTAGAACATCTCTTTGATTTCTTTTGATGCTCTTAGTTCCAGCAAATCTTTTCTCTAGAGCATTCCAGAGAATCTGAGCATCAGTGCAGTTGCAAAATTGATGCTGATATTCATTGGGAATGGCCAAGAGCAGAGTGCTCAAGGCCTTCATCTCTGTCTGTCTGATCTTCCTCTCACCATCTGTCTTTGGTGGAGGTCTTTTCCCATCTGGTCCTATCCTTCCAGCTTCAGAAGGACCATTCTCAATGATATCCCACATTGAGTAGTCAGTGAGAAGAATATATTGTCTGATTCTGATCTTCCACATGTCAAACTCACTTGGTTTGAGCATTGGAACCTTAGAAACCAAAGTACTGCTTGATTCTGTAAGATTTTCCATGATGAATAACTGTTTCTGAGAGAGTTAGGCTCTGATACCACTTGTCAGGATCGAATTCTCAACAAGAATTAATTCTCAGAAACAATATCAAAGAAGTTTGCGAAATAACACTTTGATATTTAATCAAACAGAAAATCAAAACAGAATATAATCAACAAACTGTAAACTTGTATTGAATGCTTTGAAGTTACAAGATTACACACTCAACCTCAATATTGATGAACAGGCTCACCAATACAAATTCTACTTCTCTAGAATTAGGATCTATGCCTTGAGGTTGATTTTCTCTCTAAAAGAATGAATTACAAAAATTCTCTTCTATCTATTCTATACATTCTATACATATACTAGTCAAAAGATAATTACAATAATTAAACAAATCTTCAGTATATCTTCCATGTATATCTCAAAGCTTCCATAATCTTCAGATTATCCAGCTGTCATTCTTTCCATCTGAATCTCTTAAGCAGCACTAACCATGATCAGCAGCATTAACTTCTTCTAGCAGCATTAACTACTAAGCAGCACTAGCTACTAGCAGTACTAACTAGCTAAGCAGTACTAACTTTGTTCAAGCAGCACTAACTTTGACTAGCAGTATTAATAGTACTAGCAGTAGTAACACTCAGCAGTATTAACCTTTAAGTCTTCTAGCAGTATTAACTCTGAACCAGCAGCATTAACCATACTTGAGTTTTTCTTCAGTTCCCAACAGACGATCTTAATTGAAAGAAGTCTACAAAGGGGGAGAATGAATTGCTAAATACTTGAGAGATGATCTTGATCCAAAAGGGGAGAATGTTAGAGCACATATTTGTTGGATGCAAGATCATGAAGTTTGAAGATTAAAGTAAAGCAAGTCAAATGTTCAAAGTCAACTCTCAAGCAAGAATGTCAAAGTCAAATATAATAAAAGTCAAAGTCAAAGTAGTTGTTTTGTTTCTTTGAAATGTTGCTTAGTATAAATAGGTTGATTGTCTTTGTAATCTGTAGTCAGAGAGGTAAGATTGTGAAACACATGATACGTAGCAGATTAGGGAAGAACTGAATGCATATAATTCTAGAGAGAGATTGTAGAGAGAGAGAGTATTTGTAATCTTTGATGTTTGAATCAATGACGTATGATTTGGAAATCGTGTTCATCTTGTTACTGTGATTGATTTACAATGAGAACTTGATAAAATTGGGATTATCAGACGGTGGTCCATGTATTTTACATATACATACATATATATATATATATATATATATATATATATATATATATAAACAATAAATATATTAATATAATATTTAATCTTTTTAGTTTTTAAGAAAAATAGATAAACTGGTAAATTGACCAATTTGCCCTTGATTTAACGGAAAGATATTAACAGTGTTAGTGACAGGGACCCGACTCGTAATGAAATGCAAACCACAGGGATCCCCGGTGTAATTATTTTAAAACATGGAGCATATCCAGATTCTGAGCAAACCACAGAGACCAACGGTGTAATTTACTCAAAAATCAATCATTTTAAATATGATTTAACTTAAGTTTTTAGTACTTTTGTTTATATGGGTATGAAAACATGGTTGAAGTTTATAAAAAAAGATTTGTCCAATATATGGATCTTTCATTTCGTTAATCTAAATAGTTGATTTTAAATTTTTTGACTGAAAAAGAATATGAAAATTGGAGCCTCTAAATTTACGATGATAAAATTAGATTCATTTCTCAATAGTTTTCAATGATTTTTATGTTAAAATATCGATAATAAGTTTGTTTGTTGCAATTATAGTAAAAGAACAATAAAATTAAATCTTCTTTAACGTAATTAAAATTTTAATTTCATATATCAAATCATAAAACCATATCTTATTTTATTCGCTCTAAATAAAATAAGCTATAGTTTTATGATATGATTTTCTTAAATTAAAATTTTAATTACATTAAAACAATAAAACCATTTCTTTTCCACTATTACAATAAAATAATAAAATTAAATCGTATTTAATATAATTAATTTTTAAAAAAAATTAAACAATCAAATTATACGATAACATCCTATTTTAATTATTTTGATATCGTTATATGTATATATATATATATATAGAGAGAGAGAGTCGGGTTCAAACGAGAACAATAATTATTTAAAAAAACACGAGAACTAACAAAATCATTAGTGATTTTACAATAACGCATGAAAAAAGGACTTTGGCCGCTGCTTCAGGTCCACATGGTTTTTTCTTGCGTTAATGTAAAATCACTAATGATTTTATTAGTTTTCGTGTTTTTTTAAATAGTTACTGTTCTCGTTTGATCCTTCCTCTAAACATATATTACAATCCAAACTATCATACCTCAAAAGTCTTTATAAACTTAGAAAGATAAAACAAAGTGATTCTAAGAACTCCAAAATAACACGCTCGATCTCAAGTCCCGTCCCCGTAAACTTCATTTCGAACCTGCCGTGTCAGAAAACAAAAACACGGCTGAGCACATAACTCAGTGAATGGACTATAATATAAGTTCGTAAATAATAATGAAAACATCAATAACGAAGCGGAAGACTTAAAAATTCATTCGATGAAAGTTCTTGAAACTCAAGTTCATAACAAAAGAGATGTTCAGTAATTTTCAAAGACAATAATTTCAAGAACAGTTCACACTTTAATTTCAAAACGTAATATAAATAACGTCCGTCAATTCCTGTCGTTGTGTTCGTGGGTGGCCAAACCACACGAACTGTGTCGGCATGCGGGCACACACAACGGATCCCCCGTGAATTTAACCACGGTCACATATTATGTGGGTAAAATCTAGAATCGATTCATCCGCCCTGGAGCCAACAAAGTCAGCCAAGTCCTCCCAGAGTGGGTTCACGTAAGCCACATAGGCTTAACTCTGGTGGACCGTCATCTGCAGGACGCTATGACAACAAAGCCGCCATAGAAGACATCCCAAATAATGTGCCCATTTATTGGGTTCTTCTAAAATCAACGAAAACTAAACAAATGCCACTTACCCAAATGGCGATCACAGAAATTATAATCTATATATTTCACATTTTTCATAAACAATCTCATACGAGACACATTTTAATAAAACATCAAAATGTTCAAACAATTGATTCAATAAACCAAAATCAATGTGTATGTGTGTGTACAATTTCGTATTTGTTGATCACGTTCGGTTGATCAATCACAAGGCGGTGAACCACCTTTAGGAAGGGTCAACTACAACAAATAGTTGCCCACGATTCAAAAGAAATGAAATCCATACCTTAATCGAATTGAGATTATCACGCGATCAATCAATCCTCACAACGAACTTTAACTCGTCCGATTGCGTATTTAAACCATCAATTATTAATAATCGCATAACCTAAAACTCAATGGTTATATTATAAGCTTAAGCACGGATTTTGTTCACTTAGACATTAAACCGAACACTTGGTGTGCGGTTAAACATCTAGATATAAATATCACCATTTGATTCTAAACTTTACCCGTTTGTAATTTTGACAAAAACAAACATTCCTATATATGTAAATGATTATAACTCTACAATATATATTCATAATCTACCAACCAACTTCAACTACCCTAACTTACCAACTTAAATAACTTAAGAAGAAATTTATACCTCTAAGAAGGGCTCGAAGAGTAGATTCCGAATATGTAACTGAATCTTTGATTACTTTGACGGATGAATAGATATTTTAGAGAGAAGTGACAAAGATTTTTAGAGAGAGAGATGAGAGGCGGTTCATAATAATGAAGAATGAAGAAGAAGTTCACGGATGGATTGTTGTATAAGTGTTTTTTTTCTTTTTTTACTTATTATGTATATATATATAATTAATTAATAGAAGTTTAGTTAAATGGCGGTTTTAACCCTTAACTATCTTTAGTTGTTATTTTTAATTACGGTTCAATTCGGGTAAAAATAATTATACGTTTTTAAACCGAGTCTCACAATTATCCCCCCTTAGAAGAGATTTCGTCCCCGAAATCGAATTTAGACAGGAAACTTACATCGATTAAAGAACTCGGGGTACTCCCGTCGCATGTGCTCCTCAGTTTCCCATGTCGCCTCACGTTCAGAATGATTTTTCCATAGAACTTTTACGAAAGGAATCACTTTCTTTCGTGTACCTCTCTCATCACGATCAATAATCGCTTCAGGTTCCTCGCGATAAGAAAGATCAGGTTCTATGTGTTCCAAGGGATATTCAATGACGTGTAAGGGATGATAGTTGTACCCTCGAAGTGAAGATACATGGAACACATTATGTATTTGGGATAATTGCGGCGGTAGGTCTAACCGGTAAGCCACAACGCCAACCCTTTCCAGAATTTCGAAGGGACCAATATATCTCGGGCTCAACTTTCCTTTTAGACCGAAACGTCTGATACCGCGAGTAGGGGAAACTTTCAAGAAAACTTTATCTCTTGGTTGGAACTCAATAGGTCGTCTTCGCTTGTCGGCGTAGCTCTTTTGACGAGCTTGAGCCTCTTTCATCATTTGACGCGCAATTTCGACCTTCTCGGTAGTAACTTGTACCAGTTCTGGGCCTTCAAGAATACGTTCTCCAACTTCATTCCAACAAGTCGGTGTTCGACATTTTCGGCCATAAAGTGCTTCATACGAGGCCATGCCGATACTCGACTGCCAACTATTATTATATGAGAACTCAATTAGGTACAAATAACTATCCCAACTTCCATGCCATTCCATCGCACATGCTCGGAGCATATCCTCCAGTGTTTGAATCGTACGTTCAGATTGCCCATCAGTTTGCGGATGAAAGGCTGTACTAAAATTCAAACGTGTGCCCCAAGCTTTATGTAAACCTTCCCAAAATCGAGATGTAAAACGTGGGTCTCGATCGGAGGTAATTGATACAGGAGTGCCATGGAGACGTACAATCTCACGTTGGAATACTTCTGTCAATTTATCAATTGACCATGTTTGTCGGATAGGAAGAAAATGAGCCGATTTCGTTAGTCGTCAACCACTACCCAAATTGAATCGTGTTTCAAGGTCGTGCGGGGTAGTCCGACTACAAAATCCATAGTTACGTGTTCCCATTTCCACACGGGAATGTTCAACGATTGGAGAAGACCACCCGGACGTTGATGTTCACTTTTAACTTGTTGACAAGTGAGACAACGAGCTACAAAATTGGTGATATCTCGCTTCATTCCAACCCACCAGTAATGGGTCTGTAAGTCGCGATACATTTTTGTTGTACCCGGGTGAACGGAAAACATAGATTTATGAGCTTCGGTCAGAATCTGATCTTTAAGCTCCGAGTTATTTGGAACACAAAGACGATCCCAAAACCACAACACGTGATCATCATCGATCCTGAATTCCGAACTAACATTCTCTTTTGCTTGCTGGAAGTTCGCCCACAATTCACCGTCATCTTGTTGGGATTCTTTTATCCGAGAAATTAGAGTCGGTTCTACCATCAGATTCGATAGAATTTCTGTTTGTGATCTCGGATAGATTTCCAGTCCGAACCGTTCAATCTCCAAAGCTAACTCTGTAGGAACAAGTAATGAGGAAACCTGTCCCACAACTTTACGACTTAAAGCGTCGGCGACTACATTAGCCTTAACCGGATGATACTGTATATGAACATCGTAATCCTTTAGAAGTTCGAGCCACCTCCGTTGACGCATATTTAACTCTTTTTGAGTAAATATATATTTAAGGCTCTTGTGGTCGGTGAAAACTTCACATGTTTCACCGTACAAATAATGACGCCAAATTTTAAGTTCGAAGATAACCGCAGCCAATTCGAGATCGTGAGTCGGATAATTGACCTCATAAGGCTTTAATTGACGTGACGCATATGCGATCACTCTACCGTTTTGCATAAGAACACAACCAAGACCTATCTTTGAAGCATCACTGTAAACTTGAAAACCTCCGGTGCCAGACGGTAATACAAGAACAGGTGTAGTAACCAATCGATGCTTCAATTCCTCGAAACTAGATTCTTGTTCGGAACCCCAATTGAATTTGACTCCTTTTCGGAGTAATCGGGTTAACGGTAGAGATATTTTAGAAAATCCTTCAACGAATCGTCTATAATAACCGGCCAGACCCAGAAAACCACGAACTTCAGATACGTTCGTAGGTCGAGGCCATTTAGTGACAGTTTCAATTTTCGTTGGATCGACTTTGACACCTACCGCATAAATTACGTGTCCGAGAAAAGATACTTGATCAAGCCAAAATTCACACTTAGAGCATTTTGCGTATAACTTTTTCGTTCGAAGAGTTTCCAAAACGATGTGAAGATGTTGATCATGTTTCTCTCTTGACTTTGAGTATATCAATATGTCATCAATAAACACGATAACAAAGTCGTCGAGATAATCTTTGAAAACCCGATTCATAAGATCCATAAAGACCGCTGGAGCATTAGTTAGCCCGAAAGGCATTACTAAGAATTCGTAGTGCCCATAACGAGTTCTGAATGCGGTTTTCGGAATATCACAATCTTGGATACGAAGTTGATGGTACCCGGACCGAAGATCAATTTTGGAAAAGTATCGTGCCCCTTGTAATTGATCGAACAGATCGTCGATTCTCGGCAACGGATACTTGTTACGGATCGTTACTTTATTAAGCTCCCGGTAATTAATACAAAGACGCATCGTACCGTCTATCTTTTTGACAAAGAGAACCGGAGCTCTCCAGGGTGAAACGCTGGGTCGAATGAAACCTTTCTTTAATAAATCATCGAGTTGAGTTTTGAGTTCCTTCATTTCAGTTGGAGCCATTCGGTAGGGAGCCTTAGAAATAGGAGAAGCTCCCGGAACTAGATCGATGGTAAATTCGACTTCCCGAACTGGTGGTATACCCGGTAAATCGTCGGGAAACACATCAAGATATTCGGAAACAACAGGTACGGGTGCAGATGTAGGGATTATCTGTTCGGGATCTTGTAACGAGGCCAAAAAACCTTCATTACTTTGCCAAGTATACTGGTACACCGTAATAGAAGTTAAAGCACTAACATCTTCTTTTGGAGTACCTCCTTGGAAGATTGCCTCTGGTTTGTCAACATCTCCAAATAATATTTGCTTGGCGTTACAGTCTATAGTTGCATGGTGGTGTGACAACCAATCCATACCCAATATTAATTGAAAGTGGGACATATGCATTGGAAGTAGAGTGACCTCCCGTATGCGATCTCCAACAATTAACGGACAATTTGAAAATCGAGTTAACACACAGATTGAACCACCCATTGGGGTAGATATTACGACTGGACATTCGGTGGTTTGTTCATAAGGTTTTAACCGGGATTCTAATTGTTCAGAAACAACAGAGTGTGTTGCTCCGGTATCAAACAAGGCATAAACAGATAAATCATTTAAGTTAACATGGCCTGAAATCATACCCGCTTGAGATTTGTCGCCAGGTAATGCAAAGACTCGCCAACTAGTAGTTGCTTGTTTTCCTTTTCCTTTTCCAGCTTTAGGACAATCTCTGGCCATATGCCCTTGTTCTTGACAATTAAAACACGAACCGGTCATCTTTAGACACGGACCCGGCCGATGTCGAAGATTGCACTGATCACAAATATTAATTGGACTTGAAACATTTTGACTCCCCCTGTTAGGAAACACTGGAAGTCGTGGCGTGAATTGACTTGAACTTTTATATGGGTTAATGTTCGACTTTGACTTTACAAAACGAGGGTTGCCTTGGAAAGATTCAGGTCCACGTTTCTTATTGTCAACACGTGAAGTTAACTGTTGTTGTTGTGACCGATCAATATTCTTCGCTGCGTCGGCCACTTCAGTAACGGTATTAAAAGGAAGATTCAAGAGACTATCCTTATACTTCGAGTTAAGTGTCCATTTAAACTTATTGGCTTGTTGCGCTTGTGTGCCTGCGGTATTTCCTGCAAAACGAGAAAACTTAAGAAAACGAGCCATGTAGTCGGCAACGGTTTCTTCCTCGCCTTGTTGGATAGTTGAATAGTCTTGCACATAAGCATCGCGATCTGCCACCGTAAAATACTGATTGAAGAAAAATTCTTTGAAGTTATCCCAAGATAAGTTCTTAACAGATGGGTCAGTTTGAACGCAAGCTTCCCACCAATTGTTCGCTTCTTTCTCAAACTTGTAAGTAGCCAAGCGGACCCTGTACTGATCTGGAATATCTAAGACATTAAAAATCTTTTCGATGTGCCGAATCCAGTGTTCAGCATCTACTGAATATACGACCATTGAGAAAGATTGAGGTTTCTGTTTATTAAACCTCTCTAGCCATGTATGCATTTCTCCCGTTGGATTACCCGAACTTGATCCGGGATTTCCAATATTTGATGTAGGACCAGAATTTGGATTTGGATTTGTATTCGGATTTGGAGGAAGATTTTGTGTCGTCTGTCGCATAGCCTGGATGGCTTGCTCAAGATATGCAGGCATCATACTTGACATGGTCTGACGGACCACATCAGCAATATTAGGTTCACTAGTACCGCCCACTGGATTGGGAATTGGGTTACCCTCATGTTGAGATCTGGACTTGCGTGGGCGACCACGTCTCGACATTCTAATACAGAACAACATCAAGATCAGAATTCAAAACAGCTACGGATTGAAAATCAGCAAATAGAATTAAATTCTAGTCTACCCATTCTAATGTCTACCCAATTCTCACAGGTCAAACCTATTTAATCTACAAGTCGTAACCTAAGCTCTGATACCATATTTGTAACATCCCCCGTCCCCGTGGTACGGAACGGGTGATGTCACATACGAGACTTAACATAAATACATATCTAAATTCTGAGCTATTAATAAACTCTAAACATATATTACAATCCAAACTATCATACCTCAAAAGTCTTTATAAACTTAGAAAGATAAAACAAAGTGATTCTAAGAACTCCAAAATAACACGCTCGATCTCAAGTCCCGTCCCCGTAAACTTCACTTCGAACCTGCCGTGTCAGAAAACAAAAACACGGCTGAGCACATAACTCAGTGAATGGACTATAATATAAGTTCGTAAATAATAATGAAAACATCAATAACGAAGCGGAAGACTTAAAAATTCATTCGATGAAAGTTCTTGAAACTCAAGTTCATAACAAAAGAGATGTTCAGTAATTTTCAAAGACAATAATTTCAAGAACAGTTCACACTTTAATTTCAAAACGTAATATAAATAACGTCCGTCAATTCCTGTCGTTGTGTTCGTGGGTGGCCAAACCACACGAACTGTGTCGGCATGCGGGCACACACAACGGATCCCCCGTGAATTTAACCACGGTCACATATTCTGTGGGTAAAATCTAGAATCGATTCATCCGCCCTGGAGCCAACAAAGTCAACCAAGTCCTCCCAGAGTGGGTTCACGTAAGCCACATAGGCTTAACTCTGGTGGACCGTCATCTGCAGGACGCTATGACAACAAAGCCGCCATAGAAGGCATCCCAAATAATGTGCCCATTTATTGGGTTCTTCTAAAATCAACGAAAACTAAACAAATGCCACTTACCCAAATGGCGATCACAAAAATTATAATCTATATATTTCACATTTTTCATAAACAATCTCATACGAGACACATTTTAATAAAACATCAAAATGTTCAAACAATTGATTCAATAAACCAAAATCAATGTGTATGTGTGTGTACAATTTCGTATTTGTTGATCACGTTCGGTTGATCAATCACAAGGCGGTGAACCACCTTTAGGAAGGGTCAACTACAACAAATAGTTGCCCACGATTCAAAAGAAATGAAATCCATACCTTAATCGAATTGAGATTATCACGCGATCAATCAATCCTCACAACGAACTTTAACTCGTCCGATTGCGTATTTAAACCATCAATTATTAATAATCGCATAACCTAAAACTCAATGGTTATATTATAAGCTTAAGCACGGATTTTGTTCACTTAGACATTAAACCGAACACTTGGTGTGCGGTTAAACATCTAGATATAAATATCACCATTTGATTCTAAACTTTACCCGTTTGTAATTTTGACAAAAACAAACATTCCTATATATGTAAATGATTATAACTCTACAATATATATTCATAATCTACCAACCAACTTCAACTACCCTAACTTACCAACTTAAATAACTTAAGAAGAAATTTATACCTCTAAGAAGGGCTCGAAGAGTAGATTCCGAACATGTAACTGAATCTTTGATTAATTTGACGGATGAATAGATATTTTAGAGAGAAGTGACAAAAATTTTTAGAGAGAGAGATGAGAGGCGGTTCATAATAATGAAGAATGAAGAAGAAGTTCACGGATGGATTGTTGTATTAGTGTTTTTTTTTTCTTTTTTTACTTATTATATATATATATATAATTAATTAATTGAAGTTTAGTTAAATGGCGGTTTTAACCCTTAACTATCTTTAGTTGTTATTTTTAATTACGGTTCAATTCGGGTAAGAATAATTATACGTTTTTAAACCGAGTCTCACATTTACATGGAAACAAAAGTATGGAGAAAAAACCATGCGGACCTGAAGCAACGGCCAAGAAAAAACCATGGTTTGTACGGTTTGTACAGATGGCTTGGTTTGCAAAGTAAACTACCCCTATATATATATATATATATATATATATATATGGAGAAGTTCATTTGCGAAATGCTAAATATATGAGAAATAGAGAAGTAATCATAGCATTTCATTCGGTCAAGATCGACTTTGACTGGTCAAATATTGCGTTTTTGACTGGTCAACAATTACGGCTTTGACTGGTCAAAAGTTCTAGCTATTTTAAAAATAGAAGGACAGTTTCGTAATTTTTACAAATACACGGCACAAGTTCATATATGAACCTGTATGATTTGAACCATTGTAATTCACATATGAACTCTTTTAACTGATCCATATATGAATCTTTGTGATTCAAATATGAACTAATTAACTGATTCACATATGAACTAATTAACTGTAAATTCATATGTGAATCAGTTGAACTAATTAACAAATTCATATATGAACTAGTTCATATATGAATCACAAATATTCATATATGAATCAGTTAAAATAGTTCATATGTGAATTACACTGGTTCATATATGAACATATAATTCATATGTGAATCATATAGGTTCATATATGAACTCGTCCCGCGTATTTTACGAAACTAGCTCTCTATCTTCTATAGACCACACAAGGAATTATCCGATGCTTCACAGTCAAAGCCACAAATGTTGACCAGATAAAGGGCTAAGATAATTTTTTTATTTCTCATATTTTTAGCATTTCTAAAATGAACCTAATATTATATATATATATATATATATATATCCCTCCATTAGAGAGACTTCTTCCTCCCTAAACTTGAGCACCCCCGCCCCATCTCCACCGGTCTATACTTTTCCTCCATTTTCGGCCCTCACCCACATAAAAGACACACACATCGTGTATATATATACACATACACCTCACATACCAAAAAAAACCCACCTGATTGGTTGTGGGTTCAACCTCTGACGGAGAAAAAAATGATTAACATGGTGTGCCTATTTCAGGTTCTTAGAGCCATGAATGGCTGCCAGAGAGAGAGAGAGTGAGAGAGAGATAGACTGACTGAGATAGTAGGATTGGAAGAAGAAAGTAGAAGCAGATCCATAGCAGGACTGTGTTGGGTCCTCTACGATGGTCATCTCTGGCGCCCTTATAACCAACCCTCCATCTCACTAGTTTGATGCGAGAGATGCCGGAGTTGAACCCATTTGGCCGACGATGAACCCCATCGTCATTTTGTGAAGTCGCAACCCCCAACCGACATCTCCTGCAATTAACAGGGTGGATCCCCTCTCCGTTATACAACACCACATGAATGATGTCCTCCCCATCCCCATCAATCTGAACCTCACTAGTGACCTCGTTGTTCCCAACTCCTGTGACGGAGGGCTTTGTACAACAAACCGATCAGGTTCAAATATATCAATAGGAACCATTTGGATGTGGATCTCAACTTGATAATTTTGACCCAAGTTGTCGATTAGGATTCTATTAGTAGGCTATGAATGGAGAAGGAGGCCGGAGGAAGGACACCGACGTTAGGGGAGGTGAATTCGGTTAATGTGTATGCATGAATAATAAAATAATATTAATATAACATCATCTTTTTAATTTTTTAAAAAAGACAAAAAGTGAAATTGACTAATTTTCCTTGAGTTAACGAATTGGATTTAATGGTGTTAGTGTCAGGTACCCAGCTCGTAACAAAATGCAAACCACAAGGATCCCTAGTGTAGTTATTTCAAAATAGGGACCATATCCAAATTCTTAGCTAACCACAAGGGCCAACGATGTAATTTACTCTAATTTTAATGTTACAACTCTGCCAGAAAAAAAATATAATGTGAAATCTAAAGAGAAAGAATATATGTTTTTTACGTATTTTTCTAACATATTACGAAAAAAGTAAAGTTATGAAAACATATTACGTTGTGGTAAAAGTTTCAATATAACGACATAAAATGAAGGTGTTTTGGTTATAATTCTTTTTATATACGTGTGTAAGTAGGAACAATAGCGTATTTTAGTTAAAGACATGTATACCTTTACTATTTTGAACACTACTACAAAATTAGTTTCATAAAATGCTTAAAATGTCTAAGCGTCCTAATAAAATAATTTTTAGAACTTACGTTTATAGAACCAAACCAAAAAGTATCTATTTAAAAACGTTACAATAGATTTATAGGACCCTTTTAAGCGTTTCAACAAGTTTTTATGACACTTTTAAAATAAAGTGTCGTATTAACTATTTTATACAACAATATTTGAAAAAGTGTTCTATAAACACAAATGTTCTATAAAAAGATGGGTTTACAGAACCACAAGGGTTGTGGCGTAGTGATTAAGGCCCTGGGGGATGTGGTGGAATATCCAATCGGCCCAGGGTTCGAATCCAGGTGTACACAACAATTGTGGCCATAGAGGTTTAATTAGGGTTGATGTCTTACAATCATAATTTGCCAAGGATTAGTCTAGGCATAGCCTAGGACACCCTTCCGAAAAAAAGGTTTACCGGAAACTTCTCAAAAATGTCGTCTAAAATAAATAATACGATATTTTATTTTAAAAACATCCTAAAAAACTTGTTATAATGCGAAAAACGTCTGATAAACCTATTGTAACATTTTTTTAGATAGTACATTTTATATTTTGGTTCTATAAACTTAAGTTTTATAATGTAGTCTATTGGGATGCTTGTCTAGGCATCCGATAAAGCTAATTTTCTTGTTGTGGAATGATTGTCTAGAACTGGTTATAAATACAGAGGTCGGTAATACGTTGTGTGAATTATTTGTAAACTATAATCAATGATCCTATAAAATACTTTCTCGAGACCACTTATAACCTAAAATTGGTTGGGAATAGATCGTTGTCTTGGATTGATTAATGATCAGCTTGTTTTGTCAATCTGTTTAATAAGATTTTGTGTTTTAAATTATTCACAATCGCTCGTATTAAACAACAATTATTAAAAAAATAAAGGAAATCTAACATCCCCCGTCCCCATGGTCTGGAACGGGTGATGTCACGAACAAGACTTAACATAAATACAACTTGAAATTGTAATTCCCTTGCCAAATCAAGCAATTAAACACACAATCTCAATCAAGATTTAACAATGACAATCTAGAGAGAGAGTAGAGAAAGAAAGTATATTAGTCATTGATCTCACAGATATTACAATGAAGGTTCCTACCTATTACAAAGGATTAAGCCTATTTATACCCAAGCTTTACTCACAAGATTAAACACACATGCTTACAAGCATTTCAAACACATACAAGCTTACACCTAGTTGACTTTACAAGACTTGACTGTTTGACTTTTCCCATTAAATCTTGGATACAATTAATACACTAACAATCTCCCCCTTTGTATTCAAGATTTAATAAAAATTTGACATTAGTCTTCAGCGCTTGATTCTTCAACTTTTATCTTTGACATTGAATCTTCAGTCTTTCAGTCTTTGAAGAATCTTGAAAAATCATTATCATTTTGCATCTTTGGAAATCAACAAGTCTTGAATAAACCTTTGAAAACTTTGAAAATCTTTGGAACTTCGAGGGATCTTTGACAAATATGTATCTTCATCTCTGCCATCTTTGACCAGTCTTCGGAAAAACAAACTTTCACGAATCTTCAGAACTTTCATCTGGCTTGGACTTTCAGAATTATCTTTAGAAAGTCTCTTTTCTTCAAATCAGCTATGAAATTTGAATCTTTCAGAAATTTCTTCCACTTTTTGATATCTCGGCTTTGAAATTGAACTTTGTAAATCTCTCCCCCTTTTTGATGATTGTGAACATCATGATCATCAAAACTCTTCAATTTCAACACTTTCTTTGATCTTCCCCTTTGTAAGAAACTATCAATCTCCCCTTTTTATGGTAAGTTTGACATTCTCCGCCCTTTTGATCTGAATAGTTGAATCATGAACTGTATATACCCGAATCTTTTCAAATTCAGATATAATGAACGTTGTAATCCTGATTCAACAAATGAAACAGTTAGGAATGCCTGTCAGTAACACAAAGTTACTGTGTACAACGAATGTACAATTTAAGGAGATGGTTTGATGATGACTCCCCAGGATTTCCATTCAATCATTGAAAAACAAAAGGTAATTATATGAATGTTCTGATAGAAAAACAAATTTTCTGTATGCTCGTCCTTGTTTTATGAAAGAATTTAGCACAATGATTGTGTTTCATAAGGCTCAAATTGTGTAAACTGTTGAGACAGCAACAAGTATTACACGGACTCAATGTGCATGAAAGAGGTGCGAAGGTGGGGCAACTTTCCTTCTTTTTCAATATCTAAATCTTCCGAGTGAAGACCAGATAGCAGATGTGCTGCGTCCCCAAGAACAATTGAAACATTTCTTTGTCGGGAAAGAAATGAGTGGTTGGTGGGGTTAATGCAAGAGTTGGCATGGGTTCATTGCCTGTTTCAATGATGGTCACCAAAGAATGTGAACCAATCAGCAGATGTGGCTACCCGACTCAGAAAGTGGTTGGTGCAGAGTTTTGATATTCTTTTAACTCTGATCTCACACTCTCTTTCTTTTTAACATTTTGCTCACTTCTAACCAAACACTCATTTACATTTTTCCGCTCCACACAATGAGAAAAACTCAACCGAATGAGTTATCTCCCCCACTCTTTGATTTATGACCCCTCACCCCTCAATCACTCGAGGATAACTTCATGAGTAGGAAACACAGGTTAACGTGAATCCATGGAAGTTCTATTTAAGCTCACACATGAATCCCATGTAAAAATATCCTAAAAAGAATGGTTGCTCAATAGGTTAGCTTGAACAGTTAAGCACAAAATGATAACAGTGTCAGAATGTATGCTCATTTAAAAATATGAATAAAATTTGAGCATTTGAACTTTGAAGATTTCTCAAAACAAAGATATTGAATGAATGAAATGAAATCAAGAGAATTGTTTTGAGAATCTGACAATGTATCAATCAGATCAAATAAAATGGTTAGGGTATCAAAGAATTGAATATTTTGTTTATATGAACAAATATGAAAAATTTAGCAATGAAAGCACAAGATTAGAAATGGTGATTGATGCTCAGCAATATTTGAAAGCAAACGGGAGTATTACCATCGAAAAATTGGTTCGTTATGAGACATGGTAATAACAAATTCAAATGAAGTACTGAACCGGTGTGTATGAATACTTACAGTATATAGACAAGATAATACGCAAGTATTGATCTTTGGAAACACACGGTCAGTTAAATATTAACGCTCAATTATGAAAAACATTGAAAATCACACTTCTAAATTCATGAAATCTTTTTGAGAATAGAGAAGTGGTTTGAACATTTAAGAAAACTTTTTCGTGATTGAAAGTTGTTCTTCTTTCAAACAATCAGATATCTAGGTTAAAAGATACTTACTTTTAAGCTCCCCCTCAAATCATGATAGAATGATTTAGGTTTGTTAAGCTCCCCCTCAAAATATCCTTATCTGAACATCGAAGAACGGGTCCTGATCTGTCATGTGATCAGAAGCCACAATTCTTGACAATGAAGTACGGGTTTTGAACTGTTTTGTTCAAAAGCCTCCGTTCTTTGAGGTACGAGTCCTAGACTGATTTGTCTAGAAGTCAAACATCATGCCCCCCCTTAAACTTTGGGTGCCTACAACACAATTTTAGATTTTGGTACCCACTGGTATTTGGGTCCTGATGTGTTAGTTGCAGTTCGTGTGGGAGTTACATAATATGATCCATACCAGTAATTAACAAAATTCTTACTTACAAAGTCATGTGCTCCACAGTAAGAACATCATATTTTCTTCTGAGCAACCTTGATCAAGTGATTAGTAGAGTAATACATATCAGGATTATCAAAAGATTTACCTTTGTGTGCACTGTTCCTTTTGGCTTTAGATGTGGATGCAGATGCTTTGTCTTTATTCTTCTCTTCATCTGAAGAACTCTTCACTCTCCAGACCATCTGATTTTTCCTTGAATTCTTTCCAAGAGATTTAACGTAAAAATTTGCTGAACCATCAACAGATTTGTCATAAAATAGATTAGATGGTCTGATATGACTTGATTTGACAGTGTTTGGTTTGACATTTTTCTTTTTGAAAACATTTTTGTCATGAATAGAACTTGAAGATGTTTTGAAAGAACAGACTGAACCTGTTGAATTATCAACAGGTGATTGATCAATCACATTAGCTGTAATCTTTTCTGACAGATTAACGTTTGCAGCTTCCAAGTCTTTTATCTTTTCAGATAAAATGTTTCTTTCAGAAATAAGTGTGTCAAACTTTATTTTCAAATCAGATCTGGCCTTCTGTTCTTTTTGCACATCTGATGATAGAACATTTATTTTGGATGTGAGCTTAGATATTTCAGATTCAAAATGTGAACGTTCAAGCTCAAAATCTTTCTCCAAGTTCTTGTTCTTCTCTGAAATATCTTTGAAAATCCCAGTATTCCTCTTTTCAGCATTTTTCTTTTCTAGTTCAAAAAACTGCTTCTTTTCTTTGAAAATCTGTCGTTCTTTTTCAAGCAAGTCTTGTAGAGTAGAAATCTGTTTGGGAAGTTCAGTTATTTATTTTTCAAGAACTTGTCTTTCTTTTGCAAAAGTGTCTCTTTCAGTTATTATTATCTTTTCGAATTCTGACACTTGCTTAGAAAGTTTTGAACATCTCAGCTCCAAATCCTTTTTCTCTTGTAAAGTTTTCTTGGAAAATTCATATATCTGTTGAGTTGAAGATGTCTTCACATTTGATCTATCTTTATCTGCTTGGAGGCTTGTTTTCAGTTCAACATTTTTCTTCTCTAGAGCAGATATCTTGTCTTCAAAAGCCTTAAACTTGAGTTGAAGCTTAACTGATTCATCTTTCAGCTCTGATGATTTCTGTTCAGTCGTCTTCAGTTGGCTTTGAAGATTCGTAATCTTTCTCTCTTTCAATTTTAATTCCTTTTCACATGTGACAATTGTGTTTTCTTTTAGAACAATGATTTTCTCTCTTTCTTTAATCTCTTTCTCTTTTGCTCTGATAATACCTGCAAAATCAGATTTATCATTATCAGTACATTTTGCACAAACAGGAATTTTATCAGAGTTTGTCAATTTAGAATTTGAAACAGATTTATTTAAAGTTGGAGATGTTTCATTTCCATCCACTATGATATGTGGAATTAAAACAATAGGCTCCAAATCTTTGTTGTTTATCTGCTCTCTCCATTGAGAATGTTTATCTGTAGAAGACATCTTGAATGAGAAATTATTAGCTTGATATGAATGATCGTTCCCAAACAATTCAGAACAGTTGAGTGGAAGTCAAAGTTAGATCACCAAAAAAAATCTCAGAAAATTTTCTCTCTCTGAAAAATTTTCTGTCTCTGGAACTCTCAAAGCATTTGAACACTCTGAAAAATTTTCTATCTTTGGAACTCTCAAACAAATACTTGAGTGTTTCTGAAAAACTGTCAAATAACTTGCATCACTTGAACATTAATCCTCACTAAACTCGCAAACAGCTTGAATTAATACCTGCAAATCATAAACTTGCAAACCACATAAATTTGAAACTTGAAATTCACAGATTACTTGGAACTGAAACTTGCAGACTATGTTTATGAAACATGCAAATCAAACAAATTTGAACTACTAGAACTTGCAGGCTGTATGTTTTTCAGAACTTGTAGAGCATATGACATAAAACTCGCAAATCATGTAGACTAAAACACTTAGATGCTTGAACTAAAACTTGCAGAGCAGATCGCACAGATTTAAAAACTCTCAGATCATGTGGAACAAAACTCGCAGATTGAATGACATCAAACTCGCAAACCAAACAGATTTGAAACTCGCAAAACACTTGAATTAAAAACTTGCAGACCATATAAGCTTTAAAACTCGCAGACAATGTGAATTTTCAGATTAGAACTCGCAAACTGCAATGGTTTTAAAACTCACAGATTACACAGGGATTGTAACTTGCAGACTGCTTTGAATAAGAACTGAAACTCACAAATGACTTGGATTTAAATTTGCAGATCACTTGACTTAAAATTCACAGATCAAATGGAACACGCAGACTACATAGACATGAAACACGCAGACTGCATAGATTGTGAACTAGCAGATTGAGTTAATTAGAACTCGCAGATCACACATGAAGATTAAAACTCGCAAGCCATATAGATTTAAAATCACAGACTGCATAGATTTTGAAACTTGCAGATCCAAAGGAACTTGAAACACGCAGACCACATTGAACTGAAAATCGAATTACATCACTTGGAACATCAATTTGAACCCCGGTTGATAAGATGAATGATTGAAGCCCGGTTGTCAATTTGAAACCCTGTTGTTCAATTTTGAAACTCAGATCACATCAAATAGAACTAGCAGATTGCTTCAGCTTGAAACTCGCAAATCTCATCAAACGGGATTGAAAAACACAGATTACATCAAATTGAACATCAATTGGAACCTGCAAATCAATTAGAATTGAACAAATCGCAGATTAAATGGACCGGAAGTCACAGATTACATCAAATTGAACATCAATTGGAACCTGCAAATCAATTAGAATTGAACAAATCGAAGATTAAATGGACTGGAAGTCACAGATTACATCAATTGAAACATCAATTTGAATTTGTACTAAACACACAGATCATGTGAACTAAAGCGCGCAAATCAAATGGAATAGAAAAGCGCAAATCAAATTAGATTGAAATGCGCAAATTGAATTGAAATTGAACGCGCAGATCGAATGAAATTGAACGTGCAGATTGAATAAAATTGAACGCGTAAATCAATTTGCTTGAATGGCGCAAATCAATTGACCTGGTTGGCGCAAATCACATGGAGTTTCAATCATTAAAACTCGCAGACCATGTTTGCGAGTTCTTCCCTTGACTTAGCGTGTTCTTCACGATCTGGTTCACCAATCTGATCCAAAACTTTTTAAATCTGCAAATTGATTATCAAAATCTGTATCACAATGATCGAAATACAGATTAGAACGTTTTCAATCAATTCAAACTAGCTAAAAATATCAAAATACAGTGAATTGATCAAGATACATGTGGGTCCAACAATACTATATCAAGTTCTTAGAATAACAACACATAAAGATTACCAACCTGTATTGATTATAAGAAATGTTTACAAGGTTGATCTGATTCAAGCTATAGATGTGTGTTCTCTGTTTTCTCTCTATTACACCCTTAAGTGTGTGTTTTTGTGTGTCTGATAATATCTGATTATTGAGAGATACTAGAGATACACCTAATATCTAACATAGTGTGTTTTACACACTTCCTAATCAACTTGCAACAACAAATTGTAATATAAAACTATTATAACTAAATAATATCTAACAAATAGATATTATATCTAACTAATAACTAACTAAATAACTAATATCTAATAAACTAGAAACTAAGTAAGTTAAACTAATATCTAACAAACTAGATATTAATTTAACTAGTACAATAATAAACAAATACATTGACATTTATTACAAACGACATAGACTTTAATATCGAGAGTCGACGTTTCGGCTTTAGCTTCAGATTGCGATCTTCAATTTGGATGATCTTGAATCCAATGAGACTGTGTCTTAACAATCTCCCCCTTTGGATCAAGATCATTACGAAAATGATTTTAGCAATTCAGTCTTCTTGTTAAGTTCAGAAGATGCAATCTCTTTCTCTAGCTCTTTAATCAGCATGTCTTCAGAATAGTTGCTTTTGAAGATTTCAATCTTTGACGTGATTCTTGAAACATGTGATCTTTGCCATTTCTTGTGTAGTCATTCTCCCCCTTTTTGATGTTAAGTGAAATGACTTCATCAAAATTATGTGTAAGAAATGTCTATCTTGCGGTTAGAGCCCCTGATCCGTCAATTCAAAAGCTATTCATACAGATCTTTTCAAATCTACACAAAATAGTCGTGTAACACCTAAATCAACTAATGAATCAGTTGACATGCCTGTCAGTAACACTAAGTCACTGTGTGTAACGAATACACATTGGAAAGGAGTTGTTTGATGTTAACTCCCCCAGGGCTTCCATTTAATCATCGAAACACCACAAAGGATATTTCTATAAGCGTTATGACAAAGAAACTAATTCCTTGTGTGTTCGTGCTTGTGTTAGAAAGAATTAAGCACTGGATGATCGCTTATAGGGCTCAAAATTTTGTGTAAACCACTGAGACAATAGTAAGTTAAACACAGACTCAATGTGCATGAGTGAAGTGCGAAGGTGGGGCAAACTTCCTTCTTTTCAATATCTAGATTTTCCAAATGAAAATCAGATAGCATATGTGCTGCTTCCTCTTAGAAAATGTGAAACACTTTCTTGTTGAGAAGAAAATGAGTAGATGGTCAGTTTGATCAAGAGTTGGCATGGGCTAGTTGCCTGTTTCAATAATGATCACAAAAGAGTTGTGAAACACTAGAAATGTGGCTACCCGGCTCAGAAAAAGTTGGTGCAGAGTTGTGATATTCTTTTTAACTCTGTTCTCACATGCTCTTTCTTTTTAACATTTAGCTTTCTCTAATCACACTCATTTCTTTTCTCTTTGCACACTCAATCACTAAGGATTAACTTCTTGGGTAGAAATCACTGGTTAAGGTGATTCCATAGAAGTTGTGTTAATTCCTAGCACAATGAAATTCATGTTTTCCTATGATGCACGTGATGCTCAGAATGGTTTAACTATTTCAGTTAAAGCACAATTTAATCATGAAAACATTTAAAATTACACTCCCAAAATATAAAACTGTTGAAAAATCGGGAAGTGGTTTGAACATTAAAAAACAATGTTTTCCAATGATTGAAAGTTGTCCTTCTTTCAATCATATATGAGATGAAGATTTAGAATTATACCTTGATGTACGATCTTCAATCTCATGAAGGTAAGCTTTAAGTCATAAACATATGAACTTGTAAGCATCTCTCAAAAATTTTGCAAAAGTCTTATGTCAAGTCAAAGTAAATTTTATTCACTTAAATTGAAAAGACAAAAAGCAGTAAAACTGTTAAAGTACGAGTTCTGATCAAGAATAATCAGAAGTCATATCCGTACTCCCCTTTGTCTTGAAGAGCTCCCCCTAAATTCTTGCATTACAAAAAAAAATTGGCATTAAAAGGTACATGCAAAGTTTTATGAGCTCCCCCTCGAAGTAATATTGACCACTTGTCAATTTCTTCTCATTCTCCCCCTTGGATTATGAACAGAATATATAAGTGCAGATATCAATCAGAGTTAAGAATTTAGAAAACTTTTATAGGTAACTACTGATTAGATTTTAAGATTTAGCACCAAGCTTAGAGACAAGAAAGTTGAACCTCTTTTCGTCTAAGGGTTTGGTGAACAAATCGGCAAGTTGATAATCAATTTTTACAAAGAAAAGTTCAATTGTTCATTTTTCAACATGATCTTTAATAAAATGATACCTGACGTCTATGTGCTTGGTTTTGGTGTATTGAACAGGATTCGCTGATATTGCGATGGTGCTCTTTGAGTAACAGTATATCGGGATCTTGTTGAAGTGGAAACCGTAGTCGCGCAATTGAGTTCTCATCCATAAGACATGAGAACAGCAGCTAACAGCAGCTACATATTCTGCTTCGGCCGTGGAAGTTGAAACACAAAGTTGCTTCTTTGATGCCCAACTTACGAGTTTGTCACCGAGGAACTGTACGTGTCCTGACGTGCTCTTCCTGTCTAACATACAACCTGTATGATCTGCATCTGTGTAGGCTGTTAGTTCAAAACTAGTATCTTTAGGATACCACAGACCAAGATCTGCAGTGCCCTTTAGATACCTAAATATGCGCTTCACAGCAGACATATGGATTTCTTTAGGATTGGCCTGATATCGTGCACATAATCATGTTGAAAACATTATATTTGGTCTACTAGTAGTAAGATACATTAAACAACCTATCATCCCTCGATAAGTCCTAACATCAACAGCCTTTCCCGAAGGATCGGTGCCAATCTTAGTACCTGGTGCCATTGGGGTACCAATCGGTTTTGAATTTTTCATTTGAAACTTCCGAAGAATATCCCTAATGTATTTTAATTGATTGATAAAAATACCCGATGAAAATTGTTTTACATGTAAACCGAGAAAGAAATTCATCTCTCCCATCAAGTTCATCTGAAATCTAGACATCATAAGGTTTGCAAAATTCTTACAGTACTTAGTATTTGTAGAACCAAAGATAATATCATCTACATAGATTTGAATTAAAATGATATCGCCTTTTTCCTTTTTGATAAACAAAGTGGTATCTACCGTTCCTTTTGAAAACCCAGACTTGACTAGAAAAGTGGAAAGGACATCATACCAGGCTCGAGGTGCTTGTTTCAGACCGTAGAGTGCTTTGTCGAGAATGTAAACGTGATTCGGCTTCTCTTGATTAACAAAACCCTCTGGCTGAGAGACGTAGACTTCCTTCTTCAGAATTCCATTCAGGAATGCTGTTTTCAGGTTCATTTGAAAGACCGTGAAGTTCTTGTGGGCTGCATAGGCTAGAAACATTCTGATTGCCTCTAATCGCTCCACAGGAGCATATGTTTCATCATAGTCTATTCCTTCCTCTTGTCTGTATCCTTTGGCTACTAGTCTTGCCTTGTTTCGGATAACGGTACCATCTTCGTCTTTCTTTATCTTAAAAACCCATTTCGTACCTATAATGGTTTTACCTTTAGGCTTTGGTACGAGTCTCCAGACTTGAAGTGCATTGAATTGATTCAGCTCTTCTTGCATTGAGACCACCCATTCTGGATCAGTAAGTGCCTCTGATACTCTTGTTGGCTCGAACTTGCTCAGAAAGGAGTCATGGATGCACATGTTCATTGCTGCTGACCTAGTTTGCACCGGTTTTGATGGATCACCAATGATCTGCTTTGCGGGTGCTCTTTGGTCCATTTATGTTCATGAGGTAGTGGATTAGATGATTGTATATCGGTTGTATCATCTACAAATCCACTTGTACCTTCTTCTGATTGTTCAGGAGGAATTATGATTTCAGTTGAAGTGATAGGTTCAGAAGGCTCAGCAGGAACAACTTGTTCTCGCTGTAGATTGATCTGAATAGAATCTCCTACTGTTTCAGCTACTTCTATCTCTTTATCATTTGTCACTTCTTCAACTGTTGGAGTCGGCATTTGAATTGTAATTTCTTGTTGAATCGGGGCGTTTGATTTAATAGGAACATCTGAACTGGTTGGATGAGTAGTCGTGAAGTCTTCCATCCTGTCAACCATAACAGATTTGTTTACATTAGATCCAAGAAATTCATCATAAAACAATTCAAATAATAAATCTAAATCAAATAAATGGTTAGTAGAAGTTGATGCTTCATCTGATTTATTCTGTTGAGACGTAGGTCCTGGATTGAGTTGCCCAGAAGCTAGTATTCCTATTATAACGGGTTCTGAACTTTGTTGTTCGGAAGCCATCTCTTCATCAAACGAGACGTTGATGCTTTCAATCACCGTCTTGGACTTCTTTAGATAAACACGGAATGCAGTTGATGTCGAGGAATAACCAATGAAGATTTCTTCATTCGCCTTAGCACTGAACTTATTTAGACTTTCCCTATCGTTTAGAACAAAACACTTACACCCAAATATATGGAAGTATTTGATTGTTGATTAACGCATAAGGAGTCTTCTTGAATCTTCGATGTACCATGGAGCGATTCTGTGTGAAGCACGCGGTTGAAACAACTTCTGCCCACAAAATTAGAGGTAAGTCTGATTGACTTAGCATAGTACGAGCAGCCTCGACTAGCGTCCGATTTCTTCTTTCAACCACTCCATTTTGTTGAGGCGTACGAGCATCAGAGTATTGATGTGAAATCCCGACAGATTCGAGATATTCTTCCACCTTTTGGTTCTTGAACTCTGTGCCGTTTTCTGTTCTTAGAAACTTGACCAGTTTCTGCAGATTCACCTGGGTCATCTTTAGGAATGTGATGAGAATATCAGGTGTCTCATCCTTTGAACGTAGAAATTTGACCCATGTGTATCGCGAGTAATCGTCCACGATCACGAGTATGTACTTCTTTCCGCCTAGACTCTGAGTTCGCATCGGACCGCATAGATCCATATGCAATAGCTCTAACGGAGCGCTTGTACTTGGTTCAGGCTTTGGTTTATGAGGTGCCCTCTTCATCTTGCCCTTTTCACAAGCTGCACAAAGATGTTCTCTTTCATATTTGAGCTCTGGAAGTCCTTTGACGAGCTTTCCACTGACCAGATTGTTGATGTACCTAAAGTTGAGGTGAGAGAGCCTTCGATGCCATAACCAGCTTTGTTGCATCGAGGCTTTCGTCAGTAGACAAACTTGCTTGTCAGTCTGGACATTTGATAAATTGATTGTGTAGAGGTCTGATTCTCGAGTACCAACTAAGAGTTCTTCGCCTTCTTTATTGCGAACTGAACATCTCTTGGCTTTGAAGTTGACCTCTAAGTCTTTGTCACAAAACTGGCCTATACTGAACAAGTTGTGACGTAAGCCTTTTACATAGCACACCTTCTTGATCGTGACATTGTCATGTTGTACATCACCATATCCCATGATTGAAGAAATCTGGTCGTTCCCGAACCTGACTGTTCCTCAATATTTGTCTTTAAAATTGGACAATATCTCTTTTTGCCCTGTCATGTGCTTGGAACATCCGCTGTCCAAGAACCATGTATGACTAGTCTGCATAAGAGAAATTACAAATTTAGATCTTCATACGACAACATTGAAATATTCACTTTGATTATCGAAGTGCGGGTCTTGAACTGATTTGTTCAAAAGCCTATTTTGACTTTGATGTTCGGGTTTTGAACTGCATTATCCAAAAACCTATTTTGACATTGAAGAACGAGTCCTGATCTGTACATAATCAGAAGTCGATTTCTCTTTAAGCTTTGTGTGCCTGCAACACAGATTTAGCCTTAGGTACCCACTGGAATTTGGGTCCTTCTGTGTTAGCACAAGATTTTGGTACCCATTTTAAATTGGGTCCTCTTTTCTTTTGAAATGCATTTGAAGGATTAGTATGAGATGAATGGACATGGTAATTTCCAAACCAATCTCCAGAATCTTGACAAGAGATAGAAACATGTTTATCATAAATAGAAGACTTTCTAGCAGATAAAGATAACTGAAATAATTGCTTCATTGTATATTGTTTACGAGAAACAGCAAGTTTTGAGTTCAAAAGAGCAACATCAACAATTAAGACATCTTTACTAAGCGAAGTCTTACTACAATTAACACTACTAAACGATAAAACGGTCTTGTCAATCTTTCGTTTGGGTTGCCATTGAGAATTTACTTCTGGCCTTTGCTTGCTCAGATCTGAAACATGTGAAACTGGTGAGTTAGACCTTCGAGCAACAAGCGAATGCTTCTTCTTAGAATTACCAGTAATGTTCAGTTGCTGTGAATGCTGAGATATATTCTTACCTTTAGCATTTTTAGCTTTCACAGAGACTGAGTTATCAACTTTCGTTGATTTTGCACTATTAACAGGCATACTGGTTTTTTCCCAAAGTTTTCTTAACAAAAGATGAATGGTTAGGAAGTTTTGCATTAAAGTCAAATTGTTCAGAACAATCATCTAAACCACCATTAGAGTTCAGAAAATCAAATCCTTTACTTGATGAACCAAACATATCCTTAGAGTTTGAAGCCTTAGAAATAACAGAATTTGAAAACACAGTTGAAAAAACTTTTTGCTCAATATTCATCAAAAGTCTTTCATCTGATAAAGAATTCTCGAGTTCTGAAATTTTACTTTCTAAAACGAGAGGAGGGACATATAGTTTACCTAGAATAGGCTTTGCCTCCATTTCCTTTTCAATATAACTTTGAAAGAAATAACTTGAATATGTTTTCTTCGTTTGATATATTAGATTTTCATCATAACTATTATTCAATTTCGCATAATAAAATGGAAGATGAATTTTAGATGATTTGAAACGTTTTTCAGTTTCGTTGGCTTCATCCTTTTCAGATAGTTTAGTCCAGAAAGTTTTAAACTCAGGGATTCTGTGAGCTAATTGCATAGAAAGATGATCATAAAGTCCTGGCACTTCAGACATCCCTTTTTGTAGACAGTGAGGATTCTTATAACCGATTTCCCATCTCTCTATTTCCTCTTTGGGTTTGTTCAGAAAAATAGTCTGTTCAGTTTGACCCATTTTGTATAACTTCTCTTCCAAACTTTTTAATTTTCCCAATAAAGAGAAGTTTTCTTTGATACAAGAAGCATGCAAAATTTTAAGCTCATATAAATCAATCCCACCTTTTAGCAGTTGAGACTTGAGTTCAGAATTCTCTTTAAGAATTATTGTCTTTTCTTTTGCGTTGGTGTCATTATCTTTATGTAAAATCTCAATCAATACTTTCTTCTCAGCAAGTTCATTGCTAAGTTTATGTATCAATTGGTTTTTGTCAGTTATGACACCATTTTCTTGCTCAAGATTAGATTCTAGCTCTTTTTGTTTTAAACTCATGGCATGCATTTTATTCATGAAATCTAAATCTGATAAATTACATACCTCATCTTCTTCATTATTTGAATCAGCTTCAGCATCTGATTCTATTTGTCCCATCAAACACATGTTGACGGCTTCATCTTTTTCTTCATCCTCTTCTTCATCATCTGAGTGATCAAGCCAGTATTCATCTTCAGCCATCAGTGCTTTGCCTGCCTCTTGTTGCTTTGCAAGAAGCATCTTGTTCTTGTAGTAGTCTGAGTTTCTGACTTTTGGTCTTCGGCTGCCTCTGGCATAGTGACCTGTTTTGCCACAGTTGTAGCACGTTGGTGGTTCTGGCTGACTGGATCCTTCTGCTTTGAACATTCTTTCTTATGGTTTCCTCTCCTCTAATCTCTTCCCTTCAAATTGATACCTTCTCTCTTCAGGTTTCCTATCTTCAGTTCTCTTCCCTTCAAATCTCTTTCCTTCATATCTGCTTCCTTCAACCCTTTCCTTGTGGATGTAGTTGTTTGGACCAGAAGAATATCTCTGACTATTTGAACTTGGCTTTGTGTAGAACCTTTTCTGAAAAGCACTTGTCAGCATAAGAATTGCTTGCTTCAGTTGGTCATTTTCATCCGTGTCAGAGTTTGCATAAGCTTCATCTTCTTCTGATTCATATACAATCGCCTTGTTCTTCTTCTTCCTGACTACAAGAGCGATTGTGTCTTCAACTGTCTTTCCTTTCTGTCTCTTATCTTCTAGAATTTTATCCACCTCTTCTTCATTTTGTCTGAGGGTTTCATACACCTCATGAAGTGGAATCTCATTCAGATCTTTTATCTGCTTCATCTGCCTAGCAAATCTTTTCCATTCTGGTTGAAGAATACTCAGGAATTTGACGTTCAGCTCAATTTGAGATTTGTGGAATTTGTTCTTGCTAAGTTCGTTTAGCAAAGTCACAAACCTGTCATAGGTTTCTTCTAAAGTTTCTCCCACCCTGCCTCTAAATTCTTCATAATTATTTAGGCAGTTGGAGATTTTTAGCTAATTCCCAACCTTCGAACCCAACATCATCTTTTCAAGCTGATCCCACATTTCTTTGTCGGAGGCCTTGTAGCTGTCAATCTTTACATATATTTCATTTGGAATTCCTTGTAAAAAGTATGACTTAGCTAATCTGTCGCCTTTGGCTCTTCTGAGGTTATCATCTCCTAGATCATGAAACTTAAGTTCAACTTCAGTAGGCACATTTCCAACTACACGAGTCGTCATGACTGGTTTCATAACCCCTTCTTCTATAGATCTCCTGATGAAATCACCCAGCTCATGTCTGTCAATGAATTTCAGAAATCGATCCTTCCACTGTTCGTATTCTCCTTTAAAGAGAATTGGTGGCTTGGTGTCAGTTCCTATAGCCAGGGCTTCTCTGGATGTCATTTTGAAGAAAATTCCAAGTCCGGATTGGAGTAGATAGGTTTGCGTGTCTAGCACAGTGCGCAAAGTGAGGTTTGCGTTTCACGTGGGAAGCACAAAGTTGAGGTTTGCGGTTCAAGTGAGAAGCGCAAAGTTGAGGTTTGCGGTTCAAGTGGGAAGCGCAAAGTTGAGGTTTGCGGTTCAAGTGGGAAGCGCAAAGTTGAGGTTTGCGGTTCAAGTGGGAAGCGCAAAGTTGAGGTTTGCGTTTCTTACTTGTTGCGAGAAGTGAGATCGAGGTTTGCGTATGCTTTTGGAACCGAGATGTGGACTTTGCGTTTGATTTGGAACGCGCAAAGTTGAACTTTGCGTTTGATTTTCTACTAGTTTGCGCTAGTTCGTGTGAACTTCGAGAATTTCGACTTATCAACCTGTATTTCCAAGATTAATAGACCCAAATGCTACCAATATGTCTAGAAACACTTCTAGAACTGAATGTGACCACTCGATCTCTATAAGAATCCCTTTTTGAAGAAAGATTTGATAGCACAGTGACTTTTTGTTCTCGACTATTTTCTCACTAAAATCACAAAATGGAATTTGATTAAAGCTCTATACTGAAATTAATCACACACAAATCGATCTAGCATGCTAATCGATCACAACCTGATCGATTTTAACACCTAAAACACTCTAACACTCGAAATCAAATTTTCAAATAGAACACATAGACGTTTTTGCAAAAGAACTTGATTTTGATCTTAATCAGGCTCTGATACCAATTGTGGGTCCAACAATACTATATCAAGTTCTTAAAATAACAACACATAAAGATTACCAACCTGTATTGATTATAAGAAATGGTTACAAGGTTGATCTGATTCAAGCTATAGATGTGTGTTCTCTGTTTTCTCTCTATTACACCCTTAAGTGTGTGTTTTTGTGTGTCTGATAATATCTGATTATTGAGAGATACTAGAGATACACCTAATATCTAACATAGTGTGTTTTATACACTTCCTAATCAACTTGCAACAACAAGTTGTAATATAAAACTATTATAACTAAATAATATCTAACAAATAGATATTATATCTAACTAATAACTAACTAACTAAATAACTAACTAAATAACTAATATCTAATAAACTAGAAACTAACTAAGTTAAACTAATATCTAACAAACTAGATATTAATTTAACTAGTACAATAATAAACAAATACATTGACATTTATTACAAACGACATAGACTTTAATATCGAGATTCGACGTTTCGGCTTTAGCTTCAGATTGCGATCTTCAGTTTGGATGATCTTGAATCCAATGAGACTGTGTCTTAACCATATAGTTTTCTGTGTTCAAGAAATCTTAAACAATCAAAATTCAAACGATTCAGTGAGTAATTCTTGTGCAAGTGTGAATACAAATTGATCTTTGACTCTAATCAATCAATCCTAAACCAATATATCAATCTAAAAACAACAGATTAAGATGAATTTGATCACAAGTCCGTTTTTCAGAAAAACGATCCGCATGTTCGTCTTTTCAAGAAATTGATCCAAAAACTGATTCAATGATCTTTTTGAAATTTGTTTGGTACGACTCTGATACCAATTGAAATTGTAATTCCCTTATCAAATCAAGCAATTAAACACACAATCTCAATCAAGATTTAACAATGACAATCTAGAGAGAGTAGAGAGAGAAAGTATATTAGTCATTGATCTCACATATATTACAATGAAGGTTCCTACCTGTTACAAAGGATTAAGCCTATTTATACCCAAGCTTTACTCACAAGATTAAACACACATGCTTACAAGCATTTCAAACACATACAAGCTTACACACCTAGTTGACTTTACAAGACTTGACTGTTTGACTTTTCCCATTAAATCTTGGATACAATTAATGCACTAACACAACTAATTTAGAGCTATTAATAAACTCTAAACATATATTACAATCCAAAATATCACACTTCAAAAAGTGTTTATAAACTTAGAACGTTATATGATAAGGTAAGTTTAAGAACTCCAAAATTTCACGCTCGATCTCAAGTCCCGTCCGCGTAAGTATCACTTCGAACCTGCCGTGTCAGAAAAAAAGCACGGCTGAGCATAGGTCTCAGTGAATGGATTATAATGTAAATTCGGAAATAACAATAAACACATTGATAACAAAGCGGAGACTTAAAAGTTCAATTGAATAAAATTCATAAAAATCAAGTTCATAGTTCATTTAGTTCAAAAGAAAACGTTCAGAAATATTCAAAAACAATAATCTCAAGAACGGTTCACACCTTAACTTCATAACGTAATATCAATAAAGTCCATCAATTCCTGTTGTGTTCGTGGGGTGGCCAATCAACACAAACTATTGGGTCGACGTGCGGGCACACACACTTGAATCCCCCGTGAATTTAACCACGGTCACAACTTATGTGGGTAAAAGTTCTTGGATCGATCCAACCGCCCTGGAGCCAACAAAGTCGGCCTACTCCCTAGAGTGGGTTCACGTAAGCTAATAATGGGCCTAACTCTAGTGGATCGAGTTCACGTGCAGGACGCCATGACAACAAAGCCGCCATAGAAGACATCCCAAATAATGTGCCCATTTATTGGGTTGTTCTAAAAACAACGAAAACTAAACATATGCCACTTACCCGAATGACGTTCATAAAAATCAAGGTCAATATACATCACAAGTTTCATAAACAGTTCCATATAACACATTTCATAAAAATCAAGGTTCAAACAAATGATTCATAACTCAACTTCAATATGAGACAACAAAACACGAAAACGTTCAAACATAAGATTCAAACCAAAATCAATGTGTGTGTATAAGTACACATTTCATTGATCATGTTTAACTAATCAATCACAAGGTGGCGAACCACATTTGGGAAGGGTCAACTACAACAAATAATTTCCCACGATTCAAAAGAAATGAAATCCATACCTTAACCAAATTGAGAAGTCAAACGGGATCAACCGAGATTGATGACGAAGTTTAACTCATTCGATTGCCTATTAAAACCACGAATTATTATTACTCGCATAACATAGAACTCAATGTTATTATCCTAAGCTTAATCATGAAACTTTACTCTCTTAGGAATTAAACCGAACACTTGGTATGCAATTTACCGTATAACCACAATATTATCAATTTGATTATAAACTTTACTCTTATTTTTGTACTTTTTATATATATATATATAATTAATAGAAGTTTAGTTAAATGGCGGTTTTAACCTTTAACTATCTTTAGTTGTCATTTTTAATTACGGTTCAATTCGGGTAAGAATAATTACTCGTTTTTAAAACCGAGTCTTACAATTATTCCCCCCTTAAAAGAGATTTCGACCCTGAAATCGACTCTAGACAGAAAACTTACATCGATTAAAGAACTCGGGATACTCCTTTTGCATGTATTCCTCAGTTTCCCACGTCGCCTCACGTTCTGAGTGATTTTTCCAAAGAACTTTTACGAAAGGAATCACTCTCTTTCGTGTATCTCTCTCATCACGATCAAGAATCACTTCAGGCTCATCACGATAAAAAAGATCAGGTTTTATGTGCTCCAAGGGATATTCAATGACGTGTAAGGGATGATAGTTGTACCCTCGAAGTGAAGAGACATGGAACACGTAATGTATATGGGATAATTGTGGTGGTAGAGCTAACCGGTATGCCACAACTCTGGCCCTTTCCAGAATTTCAAAGGGACCAATATATCTCGGGCTCAACTTTCCTTTGAGACCGAAACATCTGATACCACGAGTTGGGGAAATCTTCAAGAAAACTTTATCTCTCGATTGGAACTCGATAGGTCGTCGTCTCTTGTCGGCGTAGCTCTTTTGATGAGCCTGATCCTGTTTTATCATTTGATGTGCAATCTCGACCTTCTCGGTAGTAACTTGTACCACTTATGGACCTTCGAGAATATGTTCTCCAACTTCATTCCAACAAGTCGGTGTTCGACATTTTCGGCCATAAAGTGCTTCATACGGGGCCATGTCGATACTCGACTGCCAACTATTATTATAAGAGAACTCTATTAGGTACAAGTAATTGTTCCAAATTCCATGCCATTCCAACGCACATGCTCGGAGCATATCCTCCAATGTTTGAATTGTATGTTTAGATTGCCCATCAGTTTGCGGATGAAAATTTGTACTAAAATTCAAACGTGTGCCCCAAGCTTTATGTACCTTCCCAAAATCAAGATGTAAAGTGTGGGTCTCGATCGGAGGTAATCGATACAGGAGTGCCATGGAGTCATACAATCTCACGTTGGAATAATTTTGTCAATTTATCGATTGACCAAGTTTGTCGGATAGGAAGAAAATGAGCCGATTTGGTCAGCCGGTCAACCACTACCCAAATTGCATCGTGTTTCAAGGTTGTGCGGGGTAGTCCGACTATGAAATCCATAGTTACATGCTCCTATTTCCAAACTGGAATGTTCAGCGATTGGAGAAGACCACCTGGACGTTGATGTTCACTTTTAACTTGTTGACAAGTGAGACAACGAGCTACGAAGTCGGCGATATCTCTCTTCATTCGAACCCACCAGTAATGGGTCTTTAAGTCGTGATACATTTTTGTTGTACCCAGGTGAACAGAAAATAGTTTTGAGCTTCAGGTAGAATTTTATTTTTAAGCTCCAAGTTATTTGGAACACAAAGACATTCCTGAAATCATAACACATGATGATCATCAATTCTGAACTCTGAATTAACATTCTCTTGTGCCTGTTGGAAGTTTGCCTACAATTCACCGTTGTCTTATTGGGCTTCTTTGATCCAAGAGATTAGAGTCAGTTCTACCATTAGATTCGATAGAATTTCCGTTTGGGAACTCGGATAGATTTCTAGTTCGAACCGTTTGCTCTCCAAATCCAACTCTGTAGGAACAAGTAATGAGGAAACCTGTCCTACAACTTTATGACTTAAGGCGTCGGCAACTACATTAGCCTTACCCGGGTGATACTATATATGAACATCGTAATCCTTTAGAAGTTCGAGCCACCTTCGCTGACTCATATTTAGCTCTTTTTGAGTAAATAAATAAATATATATATATATATATATATATATATATATATATTTAAGGCTCTTATGGTCGGTGAAAACTTCACATGTCTCACCGTACAAATAATGACGCCAAATATTGAGTGCGAAGATAACCACAACCAATTCGAGATCGTGAGTCGAATAATTGACCTCATAAGGATTTAATTGATGTGACGCATATGTGATGACTCTTCCGTTTTGCATAAGAAAACAACAAAGATCTTTCTTTGAAGCATCACTGTAAACTTGAAACCCGTCGGTGCCAGACGGTAATACAAGAACTGGCCCGGTAACCAATCGATGCTTCAGTTCCTCGAAATTAGATTCTTGTTCGGAACCTTAATTGAATTTCACTCCTTTTTGGAGTAATCGGGTTAACGGTAGAGATATTTTAGAGAATACTTCAACGAATCGTCTATAATAAACGGCCAGACCCAAAAAACAACGAACTTCAGATACGTTCGTAGGTCGAGGCCATTTAGTGATGGTTTCACTTTTCATTGGATCGACTTTGACACCTTCCACAGAGATTACGTGTCCGAGAAAAGACACTTGATCAATCCATAATTCACATTTGGAACGTTTTGTGTATAACTTTTTCGTTCAAAGAGTTTCCAAAACGATGTAAAGATGTTGATCATGTTGCTCTCTTGACTTGGAGTATATCAAGATGTCATCAATAAATACGATAAAAAATTCGTAGAGATAATCCTTGAAAACCCGATTCATAAGATCTATAAAGACCGCTGGAGCATTAGTTAGCCTGAAAGGCATTACTAAGAATTCGTAGTGCCCATAGCGAGTTCTGAATGCGGTTTTCAGAATATCACAATCTCGGATACGATGTTGATGACACCCGAACCGAAGATAAATTTTGGATAATATTGTGCCCCTTGTAATTGATTGAATAGATCATCGATTCTCGACAACGGATACTTGTTACAGATCTTTACTTTATTAAGCTACCGATAATCAACACAAAGACGCATCGTACCATCTTTCTTTTTAACAAAGAGAACCGGAGCTCCCCAAAGTGAGACACTAGGTCTAATGGAACCTTTCTTCAATAGATAATTGAGTTGAGTTTTGAGTTCCTTCATTTCAGTTGGAACCATTCGATGGGGAGCCTTGGGAATAGGAGAAGCTCCTAAGAGTAGATCGATGGTAAATTCGACTTTTCGAACTGGTGGTATACCTGGTATTTCGTCGGGAAACACATCAGGATATTCAGAAACAACATGTATGGGTGCAGAAATTGGGAATACATGTTTGGAGTCTTGTAAAGCCGCTAGAAAACCTTCGTTGCTTTGCCAAGTATACTACTTCACAGTAATAGAAGCTAAAGAGCTAACATCTTCTCTTGGAGCACCTCCTTGGAAGATTGCCTTCGGTTTATCAATATCCCCAAACAATATTTGTTTGGCATTACAGTCTATAGTTGCACGATGGTGTGACAACTACTCCATACCCAATATTAATTGAAAGTGGAACATATGCATTAATAGTAGAGTGACCTCCTGTATGCGGTCTCCAATAAGCAACGGATGGTTCAAAAATCGAGTTAGCATATAGGTTGCACCACCTATTGGGGTAGAGAAATTTTCTTTGAAGATAATTTTGTTGAAGCAAGCTGAGCTAAATTTTAAGATAATTTATTTTCAATGTCTGACAAAGAGGGATATTGAATTGCAAAATATTTTAGAGATGATCTTGAATCCAGAGGAGATTGTTAGAGCATATTTGTTAGATACAAGATCATAGAAGCTGAAGGTCAAAGTTCAAGCAAGTCAAAGCTGAAAGTCAACTCTCATTGTGAAAGTCAAAGTTTTGTAATAAGTCAAAAGTCAAAGTTGTAGTTTACTTTTTGTATGCGCGTGTATCTTTGTTTTTTGTTTTTATTTTAATAGACTTGTAGCTAGTTGTGGTGTAACAACAAGTGAATAACAAGCGTGTAACTAGAAGAATACTCAGAGCTTTAGAGAGAGAAAGTTTCCTGTACGAATTGTGATTTGAGATTGGAATAACAGGTTGAGTTTTAATTTGTGTAATCATCTTGTTTGTTTGTGATTGAATTAGTAAGAACTTGATAGATTAGGACATTATCAATTGGTATCAGAGTAGAAATCCAATTTGAAATCAAGAAAATACAGAGTTCGACACTTTTCATAGAGTCGAAATTGAAATTTGAGTTTTTGTGTGAATTCGAGTCTGTAAGTTCAGAACTCGCATAGAGTTATATGCGAATTCTATTTGTCCGAATTCTGATTTCCTCTAGCATACAAATTCTGAAGTTTAAGAGTAGTGTGCGAATTCTGTGAGATTTGTGAGTGTGTGCGAATTGTTGCATACAAATTATGTATTCTCCACTTTTGTATGCGAATTCTAGACTTGTAGAATTTTGGAAATTTCATTTCTAATTTTTCTTTCAAGATTTCTATATTATTTTTGTGTCATTTCTATTGAACTAACGATTGTGTGTCAAGTTCTTATTGACTATTTTCTTAACAGGATGACTTCTAAGGATGCACTTTCCATCGGTATGGATGTAAAGCCCCCTGTTCTTTTCAAAGGGGAATACGAGCAATGGAAAGACAGATTCCTTGACTTCGTTGACCGACACGCAAACGGAGAAAACATTTTGTTGTCTATTATTGAAGGTCCGATGATTCCTCCTACTATTGAAATACCCGATGAAGATTCTTCTGATATTGAGGATGGAGATGAGGACAGAATCAGAAAAACAAATATTGTTCCTAAAGATTTTGCTCAGTACACTGATGAACAGAAGAGCCGTTTTAAAGCTGATAGACAAGCCAGATCTCTACTTCTTCAGAGTATTCCTAACGAGATTTACATAAAGATTGACAGTTACAAAGCGAATGACAAAAAGATGTGGGATCAACTACATAAAATGATGATGGGTTCAAAAGTTGGCAACCAAATGATAGTAGCAAACTGCATCAACAGATATGAAGAGTTTAAGGCGAAAGAAAATGAAAGCCTTGAGGACACCTATGAGAGATTTGTACTTCTTCTAAACAAGCTGTCAAAGAACAAGGTTAAGAAGAAGCAAATCAAAAAAACGTCAAGTTCCTCAACATACTGCATCCCGAGTGGAAAAAGCACACTCGTCGGATGAAGCAAATGAAAGACTTGAGTGACATACCCCTCCATGAAGTTTATGAGACATTGAGGCAGAACGAGGAGGAGGTCGAAGAGAAAAGAGCTGAGAAGAAAAAGAGTGAGAAAGTGTCAGATCAGATTGCACTGGTAGCAGGTAAGAAAGAGATATCTGATAAGGTACTAAATCTATCTGAATCTGATTTTATAAGAAAAATAGAAGCCATGATGATCGAACTTCAAGACTTACAAACTAAAATGAAAAAGGAAAAGAACAAAGTTGCTAAGAAAAGTCAAAAGATCTTTGAACTTAACAAGGAACTTGTTGGGAACAAAGATCTGATTGACTCTCTAAACAAATCTGCTTCTGATCTTAAAACGCAAAAAAATGATTTTAAAAGTAAAGTTTCTGAATTTGTTTCTAAGCTTTCTAAGTCTGATCTTGAAAGGCAAGAATGTGTTCTAAAAGCTCATATTTTGCAGGTAGAAAACAAGAACTTAGAGAAAAAGGTAAACGGTTTGGAAGCAAAATTATATGCTAGAGGCCAAACAGATCAAACCATTTTTCTAAACGCACCTAACGAGGAGACTGATTTTAAAGGAAAGTGGGGACTTGGTTATGAAAACCCCCATTACTTAAAGAAAGCCATAAGAAAACAACCAACACTGTATAATTTTGATTTTCTTTTTGCTGCTGGTAAATATCATCATTTGAAACCCAAATTTGTCATCAAGTTACCGGATGAGGTTGAGGCAAAAGAAGATGAGAAAATAAAGAATTTAAAGAAAATGCAACTACCATTATGTTATCAAAAACTGAATGATTGTTATCTTTCAGAAAAACCAAAAGTTCTTTCAAATGATTATTTTGCTAGCTATTCTACTACTGAGATGGAGGCAAAACCTAAAATTTATGTCCCTCTACTCATTCTAGAAAGCAAAATAATTGAACTTGAAAATGCTTTATTTGATGAAAGAATCTTGGTTGATATAG
This sequence comes from Arctium minus, assembly GCA_954870635.1. Lineage (NCBI taxonomy): Eukaryota > Viridiplantae > Streptophyta > Magnoliopsida > Asterales > Asteraceae > Arctium > Arctium minus. Next base: position 110,010,739 of record OX941080.1, on the reverse strand, counting down.
AACAAAATGTGTTTTCTACTGTTTTAAAGAACACTGTTTTCAAAGCTGACTCTAAAAAGTGTTCTAACTCTTCTAAGGCACCTCAAACCTCTGAACCTGATCTTGATGACTTATTTGCGTCTGCAAATGATTTTCTAAATTCTGATGAAGGGTGTGTTGATGAGATTGATATGTTTGACTTTAATGCTAAACTTCCAGATCATTCTATTTTTATTATTAATGGTGAAGCATTACCAAGTGTATAAGAAATTGGTGAATCATCGACTAAGGTTGGTAAACCAGTTTCTGTGAGTATTGATTATTATTAGACAGGTAAGAAGCTAAAGAAACAGCGCTCACAGAAACGGAAAAACACTGGTAAGCTTAAGAAAAGACATTCTCAGAAATCTGATTTTCCTAACAAATCTAAATCTTGTGTTTCAGATTTGAAAAATAGAAGGTCTGAAGAACGAAAAGAGTGGCGACCTAAACAGAAAGTTGATGAGAAAGTAGAATCCATTCCTGATATTCTTTGTAATAGATCTACTGGTAGTATGCCTGATGTAGTTGGTAATGTTGCTTCGAATAAACAAAACCTTGTAACATCTTACAAGAGATATACAATAAAGCAATTACTCCAATTATCTCGGTCTGCTACTAAGTCATCTAATTATAGACGGAATGATTTTATTTCTCACCGATATTCTGATGATTGGTTTGGTACTTATCATGTTTGTTCTTATAAGTCATATGCATCAAATTTTTTTCAAAAGTTCAGAGGATCCATATACAAATGGATACCAAAATCTTGTAGTAATCCGTTAGGACCCACTTTTAAATGGGTACCTAAAGTTGTTATTCCCTGATTTTTCTTATGCAGACCAGTCATATGTGGTACTTGGATTCTGGGTGCTCCAAGCATATGACCGGGCAGAAAGCTTTATTGTCTAATTATACAGAAAATTTTTACGGGAATGTACGATTCGGTAACGACCAGTTTTCACCGATTTTAGGCTATGGTGATGTGGTTAATGACAACGTGACGATTACGAATGTGAGTTACGTGGAAGGTTTAGGACATAACCTGTTAAGTATTGGCCAGTTCTGCTACAAAGATTTAGAGGTAAATTTCAAAGTCAAACGATGTTCTGTGCGTGTTGAAGATGGTAAGGAACTCTTAGTCGGCACGCGAAAGTCAAACCTCTACACGATCAATCTGTCAAAAGTCCAGACTAACAATCAGGTTTGTCTACTATCAAAAGCCTCGCTGTAACAAATCTGGTTATGGCACCAAAGGCTTTCTTGTGTGTCCCTGTTTTAAGATTCAAATCACAAAAACAAAATCAAAACAAACAAGATTTACAAACCTGTTTATCAATTCAATTCAAGAATCAATCAATTACAACTTTCTCTCACTACAAATCTCTTTCTCTCTCTACAAACTCTCTCTGTGAATCTGAACACAAACTATTAACCATCTATCTATTAAACAGCAAATCAGCCTATTTATACCTACAACTAATTACAAAAGAAACAAACAAACAAACTAGACTTTGACTTTTATTACATCATAACTTTGACTTTTAATGAGAGTTGACTTTCAACCTTGACTTCTTGAATCTTTGACATTCAGTATTCTTGATCTTGTATCCAACATATTTCTGCTCTAACAATCTCCCCCTTTGGATTCAAGATCATCACAAAAAGATTTAGCAAATCAATTTCCCCCTTTAGTTGCATTGAAGAACTTTAAATCTCCCCTTTAAGCTCAATCTGAGTACAATCTTCCTCTTTTGGTTGATCTTTAACTTTAATCTCCCCAAAATTTATCACAAGACTCTTTTAGACTTCAGAAAGAAATTATCTTCAGATTTAACTCGACTTGATTTAGCAAATAATCTTCAAAGAAAATTTCAGAAAATCAGCACATCTTCAAACATCTTTGACTTTGCTTGTACAATCTTTCAATCTTCGAACTTTATCTTCTTCAACTCTTTATCTTTGAAATTTCTGATACGGGCATTCTCAAATAGAGCATCTATAACATCAAAACTTTTCTCCAAGAAATGTCTTTGACCATTCTGATCTGTCCAAGAGCCACTGATTTATTGCCAATTCGAGCAATGTATTCATCCAGATCTTTTCAAATCTAGACAAAATAGAAATGTAACACCTGAATCTACAAATGAATCAGTTAATATACCTGTCAGTAACACGAAGTCACTGTGTGTAACGGATACACATAGGAAATGAGCTTTTTGATGTTCACTCCCCCAGGGCTTCCATCCAATCATTGAAACACCACAAAGGAAATTTCTATGAATGTTATGACAAGAAAAAAAATTCCTTGTGTGTTCGTCCTAGTGTAGAAAGAATTAAGCGCGTGATGATTGCTTTTATAAAGGCTCAACATTGTGTAAACCACTGAGACAACAGTAGATAAACATAGACTCAATGTGTATGATTGAAGTGCGAAGGTGGGGCATACTTCCTTCTTTTTCAATATCCAGATTTTCCAAATGAAAATCAGATAGATTATGTGTTGCGTCCCCAGAAAAATATGAAACACTTTCTTTTTAAGAAGAAAATGAGTGGTTGGTGGGGTTTTAACAAGAGTTGGCATGGGCTAGTTGCCTGTTTCAATAATGTTCACGAAGAATTGTGAAACATTAGTAATGTGGCTGCCCGACTCAGAAAGTAGTTGGGGCAGAGCTTGATATTCTTTTACTCTGATCTCACACCCTCTTTCTTTTAATCATTAAGCTCACATCTAACCAAACTCTCATTTCCATTTTACCTCAACGCACAACCCACACTCATTTCTTTTCGACGCCTCACACTCAATCACTATAGATTAACTTCTTGGGTAGGAGACACTGGTAATCGTGAATCCATAGAAGTGCACTTAAGTCCTAGCACAAAGAACCCATATTCCTATGAAGCAAATGTTGCTTAAAATGGTTTAACTTGAACAATTAAAGATGAAATACAAGTCAGATTTGTATATGCTCAGAATATAATCATGAAGATATGAGCATTTTTTTAAAAATTGAAGTATTTTCAAACAAGTATATTGAATGAATGAACATGAATGCACAAGACTTGTTTGAAAATCTGACATTGTATGAAAATGATCAGAAATGAATGATATAACAATCAAAGCTTATGGTCAAGAATAATGGATATTGTCTATACGTTTCGAAATGAAATGACGCTCAAGAAGTCATTGAAATACAAGCGGGGTGTCTTACCATCGAAAAATATGTTTCAAATTTGAGACATGGTAAGAACATTTTGAACAAAAATTCAAACCGATGTGTGTGAATAGTTGAAAGTATATAGAAAAGACAATACACAAGCATTTATCTTTGGAAAGACACGGTTTGTAATCATGTAAGCACAAGTAAACATTGAAAACATTTAAAATCACACTTCCAAATTCATGAAATCTATTTAAAAATCGGGAAGTGGTTATAACGTTTAAGAACATGTTTTCTATGATTGAAAGTTGTCCTTCTTTCAACCATATATGAGATTAAGACAAGAAATTAACTTTTCTATGTAGTCTTAAATCTCATGAACTCAGCTGAAGTCATAAAGATATGATCTTGATAGCTTCTCTCATTCTGCAAAAGACTCAAAGTCATGTCAAAGAAACTTTATTCACAAATTTATTCAAAATTAAAGACATAAAGTAGTAAAACGATTAAAGTACGAGTTCTGATCTGAAATAATCAGAAATCATCACCTTTACTCCCCCTGAAATTATGCTTCAGAAAAATTATCAGTGTAAAATATAAGCATTAACTCCCCCTCAAATGTAGATCACCATAGCTATGAAAAGCATAACTTTCAGACAAATATGTACTCCTCCTTGAATGTTGATCTTCTCAGATATGTACCAAGGAGTACAATATCATTCATCTTAGGAGTAAAATCTTTTGAGCATTGAAGTGCGGGTCTTGAACTGTTGTATTCAAGAACCATCAGTTCTTTCACTCAACCTTGACTTGACATTCCTGTAACACAGATTCATCCTTTTTCTTTGGTATCCATTTGTATTTGGATTCAACAGTGTTAGCACATGATTTTGGCACCCATTTAAATTTGGGTCCGCTTTTCTTTTGAAAAACATATGAAGAACTAGAACGATAAGAGTATACATGATACGTCCCAAACCAAACATCAGAATATTTCCGAGAATCATAATCATTTCTATCATAATTGGAAGACTTTCTAGCAGACGAAAATAACTGGAATAATTGTTGTCTTGAATATTTCTTGTAAGAGGATACAAGATTTGTTTTAGAAATAGCAACATTCACAATCAAATCATCTTTACTAGTAGTATCCTTATTATAATCAGTACTAGAAAATGATGTAGTATTCTCATCCATCTTCTTCTTAGATTGCCACTCAGACTTAACACCATGCGTTTTCCTTTTCACATCTGAAAATTTTGAAACTTCAGAGTTAGAACGGTGAGAATCAAACAAATGTTTCTTCCTTGACTTACCAGTGTTGATCTGTTTCTGTGAATTCCCAGATTTCTTCTTTTTACCTTTGGCAACTTCGGCTTTCACAGGAACTGATTTATCAACTTTCGTTGATATTTCACCTTTTTCGTACACACTTGGTAATCCAAAAGAATTAACAACAAAAGATGAATGATCAGGAAGTTTAGAATTAAAATCAAATTGAGCAATACATTCATCTAAATCACCATCAGAGTTAAAAAAATCAAACCCATCGTTAAGTAAACTAGACATATCATCAGAATTTGAAGCTTTAGAAAAATTAGAAAAAATAGAATTTTTCAATAGTTAAAAACAGATTTTGTTCTAAATCCATCAAAATTCTTTCTTCTGTCTTAATATTCTCAAGTTCAGAAATTTTACTTTCTAAAACAAGAGGAGGAACATAAATTTTACCTTCGTTAGACTTTGCCTCCAACTCTTTTGAGGAATAACTCTCAACCTAGTCATCTGAAAGAAATTTTGATTTATCAGAACTATAACTATTATTCAACTTCTCATAGCGAAATGGAAGTTGAACTTTCGTTATGTTCTTTCTTTTCTCATTTTCCTTGGCTTCATCCTCTTTAAATAGTTTAGTCCACTCAACATGAAGATCAGGGTATCGTGATGCTAGACTTAAAAATGTAAAATCATAAAGTGCAGGCACTTATGATATACCCTTTTTAAGGTAGTGTGGATTCTCATAACCGAGTCCCCAACTCTCTTTGTTCTCTTTGGGCTTGTTTAGATGAATGGTTTGTTCAGTTTGACCCAATGTGTATAATTTTGCTTCCAAAGCATTCACTTTGTTAAGTAAAGATTTGTTCTCTTTTGAAAGTGAAGAATACATTTTATTAAGCTATTTTGATTCAAACTCACATAATCTATACTTTGAAACTGTTTCAGATAATTCTTTGTGAATCATAGTCTTCTCTTTTGCGCTGGTGTCAATATTCTTATGTAAAGCATCAATCAAAACATTTTTCTCAGCAATATCATTGCTAAGTTTCTGTATTGATTGATTTTTATCTTTAATGAAACCTTTTTCATGCTTAAGTTTAGAATCTAATTCTTGGAGTTTAGTTATCATAGCATGTATTTGATTTAAAAAATCCGATTCAGTCATATCACATACCTCTTTGTAGTCTTCTTCATCAGATTCTGCTTCAACTCCAGCTTCATCCACTATCTTACCCATTAGACAAATATGAACTGTCTCTTCTTTCTCAACCTCTTCATCTGAGTGATCTAGCCAGTACTCATCCTCAGCCATCAGTGCTTTCCCAACTTCCTGTTGCTTTGCCAAAAGCATCTTGTTTTTGTAGTACTTTGAATTTCGGACTTTTCGCTTTCTGCAATCTTTAGCAAAATGTCCAAGCTTACCACAGTTGTAGCACTTGGTATATTCTGGCTGTTTCTTCTCTTCTGCTTTGTACGACTTTTCATCATATCTCTTTTCCTCTATTCTTTTTCCTTCAATCTTCTGCTTATGTTCATAATTTCTGGAACCAGATGAATATCTCTGACTGTTTGAGCTTGTCTTTTTGTAGAACTTCTTTTGAAAAGCCTTAGTCAACATGAGCATAGCCTGCTTCAGATCTTCACAATCATCAGAGTCAGAGTTATCCTCACTTTCAGCCTCTTCTGATTCAGAAATTATCACTTTCTTTTTCTTCTTCACTACAAGAGCAACTGGATCATCTACTTTATCATCCTTTTTCTTCTCAGCTTTGATCTCATCTACCTTTTCTTCATTTTTTCTGAGAGTTTCATAGACTTCGTGAAGGGGTATTTCATTTAAGTCCTTCATTTGCTTCATTTGCCTTGTGAATCTCTTCCATTTAGGCTGTAAGATACTAAGGAACTTGACATTAAGCTCAATTTGTGACTTCTTTACTTTGTTCTTGCTGAGTTCGTTCAACAAAGTCACAATCCTTGGCCTTGAATTCTTCATAATTGTTGAGACAGTCGGAGATTTTGAGTTGATTACCAACTTTTGATCCTAACATCATTTTCTCCAATTGATCCCACATTTCCTTTCCGGTAGCATTGTAGCTGTCAATCTTGATATATATCTCGTTTGGTATGCCTTGAAGAATGAAAGACTTTGACAATCTATCAGCTCTTGATCTATCTTTCTCCTCATCAGTGAATTCATTAAACTTAAGTTGATATTCTCTATGCTCATTTCCAACAGTACGGGTTGTTGTTGGAATTGGCATAACTCCTTCCTCCAAAGACTTCTTGATAAGTTCACCCAATGCGTGTCTTTCAATGAAGTCCATGAACCTATCTTTCCATTCCTCATACTCTCCCTTGAAAAGTACTGGTGGCTTTGTGTCAGTTCCGATAGCGAGAGCTTCTCTTGATGTCATCCTGTTTATAAAAATATGCAATAAGAAACTTGAAATTGACCGTTAGTCCAAATGAAATCAAATGAATCAGAAAAACTTAAACAGAAAAATCAGAAATAAAATATCCAAATTTCTCTAAATCCCAAAATTCTCAAGTCTAAAATTCGCAAACACCAAAGAGATGCAAGGAATTCGCAAATAACACAAATATTCACACAAAATTCGTAAGCCAATAGAAAGAATAGCAAGGAATTCGCAGATAACCCTGAAACACGCAGAAATTCGTAAGCCTGTAGAATTCGTAAGCTTCAGAAACTCAGATTTCGCAAGCAACACCTACGAAACCTAAAGTTTTCGTAAGTCATTCTCATGCCAATACATGAAATTCTTAACACTTAGGCCTACGAATTATTCACAATTCGCAATATAGCACTCTGCGAATCCTGTAGAATCCACAATACTCACACCTTCAAATTTTATACTTAACAATTTTCAGAAAATAAAACACAATGCGAATTCTAATAAACTTCTACGAATCCTTCGCGAAACCCTTTAAGAATCCTGCGAAACCCACACACATATGCGAATTCTTGATTGACCTTGCGAGTTCTTCAGATCAGGTTACGAGTTCTTCAACTTTTCGAAGAAAAAATCAACCTTAGATCTACAAAAACCTATCTAGACTTCGAATTACAACTCGAACCTTTTACAATTCGACCACAAACACATCAAGAACCAAAATCTAGCACTGAATTTCAATACAAAACACTTAAAATACAAATCGATCTATGAAACATTGCTTTGAACTCGTGAACTCTAAAAACACCAAATTCATCAAAATTGATGATCAATTACAGTGCAATTGATCAATCAAATCATACATACTCGATTGATAACACTAAACGTACAAAACCTGACCATTTACAACTCGAAAAATGCACTAAAACTCAGATTCATTCTATGAACTCGATGAACAGTAACGACTTTTAACTTTCAAAATGATTTCGATTGGATCTGATCTGATACCAATTGTGTGTCCCTGTTTTAAGATTCAAATCACAAAAACAAAATCAAAACAAATAAGATTTACAAACCTGTTTATCAATTCAATTCAAGAATCAATCAATTACAACTTTCTCTCACTACAAATCTCTTTCTCTCTCTACAAACTCTCTCTGTGAATCTGAACACAAACTCTTAACCATCTATCTATTAAACAGCAAATCAACCTATTTATACCTACAACTAATTACAAAAGAAAGAAACAAACAAACTAGACTTTGACTTTTATTACAACATGACTTTGACTTTTAATGAGAGTTGACTTTCAGCCTTGACTTCTTGAATCTTTGACCTTCAGTATTCTTGATCTTGTATCCAACATATTTCTGCTGTAACATTTCTCACTCAAATTTTCGTTACATCAATAAACTGGTAACGGGTAAACTAGTCAAAGGACTTCCTGAGCTGAAATACGAGAAGGAACACCTATGTGCAGCATGTGAGAAAGGAAAAATGAAGAGAGATGCTCACAAGCCAAAGCCTGAACAAAGTACTAGTTCTCCACTGGAATTGCTATACATGGATCTCTGTGGTCCAATGAGAACGCAAAGCATAAGCGGCAAGAAATATGTCTTTGTTATTGTGGACGATTATTCGCGATATACTTGGGTCAAATTTCTGAGATCTAAGGATGAGTTGCCCGAAGTCATCATCAGTTTCTTAAAGACTACCCAAGTAAATCTGCAAAAGCAGTCAAGCTTCTTAGAACAAACAACAACACAGAGTTTAAGAACAAAACTGTTGAAGATTATATCGAATCGGTCAGGATAACACATCAATTCTCTGCTGCTAGAACGCCAGAACAAAACGGAGTAGTAAAAAGACGTAATCGAACGCTAGTCGAGGCCGCTCGTACTATGCTGAGTCAATCCGATCTACCACTAGTACAAAAATGACGTTTTGCCACGGTTTTGGAAATTCAAGTTAGCCACGGTTGGGTTTAAAACCTTGGCTAATAGTCATAAATAAAATTAAAGTGTTCTTTTACTCATGGTTTAACTCAATGAATGTGACTATTATGACACACGTTTAAACATAATGTCATGGTTTAGACAGAACCGTGACTGTATGATTCTTTATTGCCACAATTTTTTTACCATGGAAAATAACAACCAAAATCCATGGCCATAGATAAGCATGTGGTCATGGTTTTTGTCTAAACCATGGTTTTATTTTGTGACAATTATTTTTCGTGGCTATAGATTGACATATTGCTACATGAAGACAATTTTCCGTGACCAGAAAAAACATATATATAGCCATGAAAATATGTTAAATGTGGCCAAAAGTCATGGGTATTTATAGCCACAATTTGTATTATTTTGTGAGACCAAAAGTTAATGAGTAGCCATGGTTCTAAATATAAAGTGTAACTATATGTGATGATTTTGCCACAATTAATATGAAATTTGTGTAGCTATAAGTAAAGTTAAAACCATGGTCATTATAATTTCTTGTCACTAAAAGCTGACTAATAGCCACAGTTCTAACAAATCAACGGTGTGACTAATATATGGTTCATAGCCATGATTTTTAATAGTTTGCATGACCAAAAGGTAACTAATAGTCACACTTCTAAATTATAAGCATAGCTATATATCTTGAATTGGCGATGGTTTTGTTATTTTGTGTGACCAAAACGTAGCATGTAGCCATAATTCTTAAAAACTAAGTGTAACTGTATGTCATGAATTGATTAGGGTTTATTATTTTGTGTGACCAAAAAGTGAACGGTTCTAAAAGATAAGTGTAACTATATTTCATTAATTGGTCACAGTATTGTTATTTTATGTGACCAAAAGGTTACATGAGTCACAATTCTAAAAATTAAGCGTAACTATGTCATGAATTGACTATGGTTTTATTATTGTGTGACTAAAAGGTAACTACTTGCTACGATTTCTTAAAACTAAACGTAACTATAGCGACAATCTCTATTATTTTTAGTGACCAAAAGTAGCCAATAGTCACGGTTATAACCATAGCAAGTTTTGTGTTTCCACCAAGAGATTACTGCAATTATAGTAGGTTTGGATTACCATAGAAATATATACTTTTAACGTTTGAACCTGACAAGTACAATTATAGTAGGTTTGGATATGAAATCAACAAGAAATTTGAAAAGAAAATTGGGATTAGATTGAGTATACATAAATGCAAATAAAACCCGATTGTAAAATGATATGATACTCGGTTTCGCAACCGGGTCCTATTAAAAAGGGTACCATTTCACACACTACTAGAAAAAGAGGTATTAGTGACGGAAATTTCTGTCGCTAGTTAGTGACGGAACCCATTAATTTATATTTAAAAAATAAATAAAAATTAAAATCCATGTGTTAGTCGCTAATCTATCATTGATTAGCGACGGATTTGTGAAGGACACGTGGAATCCGTCACTAATCCGTCGCTAATTAGCGACTGAATTTTTTCATTTTTATTATTCTCATATTTATGTGTTATACGTTTGCTTGTGTATGTGTATGTGTTAGATATCTGTGGGTCTGTGTTAAATGTGTGTATATATATGTATGTATACATGTGTTGTTTGTTAAACCGCGATGGATCTATATATATTGTTGTAGGGGGCCCTTCATGGGAGAACTGACTTTTTTGTGGTAACCGTGAGATCCAATCTCAAGCACAAATCAAATAATAATTTAGGAAATATATAAATTTGGTAATTTTGATTTAAAATTATAGTTAAAGGACATTTTAGGTATTTTTAAAAATTTACTCTCTCCTCTCTCCTGTGAAACTAATTCGTGATATTCAAAATAGATTATGATATCCACTGTGATACAAATGTGGTACAAAATACATTGTGATACAAAATACACTGTGATACCCATCATGATACAAAAATGCAATGTCATACATACGATACATACAAGACCAAGTGCGATACCCACTGTGATATGGATACCCACTATTATACATTGTGATATCCTTCATAAAACAACGATAATAAATATTGTGATACCCACCGTGATACAATATGCAACGTCATACATACGATACATACAAGACCCAGTTCGATACCCACTATGATACGGATACCCACTGTGATACATTGTGATACCCATTATAAAACAACAAAAATAAATATTGTGATATATATTGTGATACACTCTATATACACATTGTGACACATAAAAATATCTAAACAAGAAAAGTCCTTTTAAACCTTAGATTTGAACCAGAAAAGTCTAAAATTTTTGGATTTAGGAAACCAAAAAATAGAGAGAGGTTGGGTTTGGAAACCAGATCTGTACCGTATTCTTCGTCCCCATCCATGTCGTATGAGAGAAAAGGGTGAGAGTATGAGAGAAAGCTAGAGAAACGGGTTTCCGGTTCCGGTAGCATCGCCGGTAACTTGTCGAGGTCGTTGGGTCAGATGACACAGAGAAGAATGATGAGCGAACTGAATATGAAGTAGATCTGTGTGCTTGTTCGGAGACCCTTTTGAGTGTGGGGAACTAATGCTTTTGTTATCACCCTTAAAATCGACACCATGAGACCTGCAAAAACCCGTCAAAGCGCATAAGGTATGTGTATGAGAGAAAAGGATGAGAATATGAGAGAAGTCAGAGAAAGGTGGGGAGACAAAATGGGATATTAATTATTGTATGAGCTGTCAAATTTTTTGTTACTAAAATACCCTTTATGATTATTTAAAACATAATATTAAATATCTTGAATGAGTGTCTTAGATTGGATCTCACGGTTACCACAAAATAGCTAGTTCTCATTTGATTACGCCCCTTTGTATATGTGTATATATATATATATATATTGTTGTATGCATGTATACATACATGTTAATGTATAGATAATATGTGTGTGTGTGTGTGTGTTTTGTTTGGTAATCGCATATGATGTATATATGTGTTGTATGCATGTGTACATGTTAATGTATAGATAATATGTGTGTGTTCTGTTATTGAACCTTAATAAGTCATAAAGTGTCTTATTGGACTTTAATGGATCTTAATTGATTTTATCGGGCTTTAAAGGGTTCTATTGTGCTTTAAATGATTTCATTGGGCCTTAATGGATCTATCGGGCTTTAAAGGGTTATATTAGGTTTTAAAGGGTTTCATTGGGTCTTGATAAATCTATCGGGCTTTAAAGGGTTCTTATGGACTTTAAGGGGTTTCATTGGGCTTTAATGGACCTATCGAGGTTTAAAGTCTTCTATTGGGCATTAAAAGATTTCATTGGGCCTTAATGGATCTATCAGACTTTAAGGGGTTCTATTGGGCTTTAAAGGGTTTCATTGGGCCTAAATGAATCTTTTGGGCTTTAAAGAGTTCATTAGGCCTTAATGGATCTATCGGGCTTTAAGGGGTTCGACTGGGCTTTAATGGGTTCATTGGGCCTTAATGGATCTCTCGGGGTTTAAAGGGTTATGTTGGGCTTTAAAATGTGTCATTGGGCCTTAATGGATCTATCGGGCTTTAAGGGGTTATATGGGCTTTAAAGGGTTTCATTGGGCCTTAATGGATCTATCGGGGCTTAAAGGGTTGCATTGGGCTTTAAAAGGTTTCATTGGGCCTTAATGGATCTATAGGGTTTTAAGAGGTTCTATTGGACTTTAAAGGGTTTCATTGGGCCTTAGTGAATCTATTGGGCTTTAAAGGGTTCTATTGGCCTTTAAATGGTTTCATTGGGCCTTAATGGATCTATCGGGCTTTAAGGGATTTTATTGGGATTTAAAGGGTTTTATTAGGCCTTAATGGATCTATTGGGCTTTAAGGGTTCTATCGGGCTTTAAAGGGTTTCATTGGGCCTTAATGAATCTATCGGGCTTTAAAGGGTTTCATTGGGCCTTAATGTATCTATTTGGATTTAATTAATTCTACTGGACTTTAATCGATTCTATTGGGCTTTAATGTGTTATATTGAGATTTAGTTAATTCTACTAGACTTTAATCGATTATATTGGGCTTTAAATGGTTATATTGGGCTTTAAAGAGTTCTATTAGGCTTTAAAGGGTTTCATTGGGCCTTAATGGATCTATCGGGATTTAAAGGGTTCTATTGGGTTTTAAAGGGTTTCATTGGGCCTTAATGGATCTATTGGGCTTTAAAGGGTTTCATTGAGCCTTAATGTATCTACCTGGCTTTAATTAATTCTACTGGACTTTAATCGACTCTATTGGGCTTTAAAGGGTTCTATTGGGATTTAATTAGTTCTACTCGACTTTAATCGATTCTATTGTGCTTCAAATGGTTCTATTGGGATTTATTGTATCTATCAGGCTTTAAATGGGTCCATTAGACTTTAAAGGGTTCTATAACCCATGAAGCCCACAGAAGTTCATTAAGCGTCACTGAGTCAAAGATGACAAGGGGTATTCACGGTCCGGTCTGGGCGTTTTAACCCTTCAAACCACAAACCATACCGCCATGGCGGTTTAGAAATTCCCAAACCGCGTGGTTTGGCAACAAGTGATCAATCCGGTCAAACCGGACCATAAAAAATGTTCAAACCACAGAGCACATCGGACCGAGCGGTTTGGCAATTTTCAGACTGAATCGGACCGCCAGACCGTTTAAACCACCAAAAGCAGTCCGGTTTGACTTGGTTCGACCGGTTTGAGCGGTCCAACGATTTTTTTGAACACCTCTAAATATGACCCACCAAGATTTTATTTTTTACGGTTATTATTTTATCTTAAAAATATATCAATATCAAAATATTATAAATATATTTCATTTACAGTCATTCAGTAAAATACGATCCTTTGATCTGTAAAATTAATATTTACAAACTAATTGAGTTCATTCAATTTTTTCTTTTCCCCCTAAAATTAATATTTCACTTCACCCAATTATTTCAGGATTCCCTCCTTTTGACCCTAAATGCTCTCATTCCCTTTTGACCCCTAATCTGGTTTTTCATTCAGAACTTCGACAGTCACAAAGACGAACAAACATCCATCGCCTGATTCGTCTCGATGCCTCTACCTACCCACCGTTCACCACCATCTGCTTGTAAATGGATAAGCGAAGGAGGCGATGACGCGAAGGTTGTTGGATATATAGTCTCCGATTTGTTTAGCTCTGCATATCACAATCAATTTCGCAGTTCTTCTCCGAGATTTCAACTAGGTAATCATCTTCATTTTACATTGATGACTTCTTAACAACCAATTGTACATACAATACAATATACATGTGGAGCAACGAAGGTAATCAGGACGTACCAAACCTGGAAAGGCAACAACTTAAGTTTACTCACTTGTTTTTGTAATTTAGGGTTTTATTAACTGGTTAAATCATGTTTTTGATTATATGTATGATTTTGATTACGAGTTGAGGTTTATAAGATCGTTGATTTGAGTTTACTTTTTTGGATTAGGTGGCTTTTAAATGTGAATCAATGTTTTGTGGCTCTGTTTTAGTCGTATAGGTTGTAGGTTATTGGAATCAAGGGTTCTCTTTGGAGAAATTGTTTAGCTAAATAGGTACATGAAATTGAAGACTGTACATTCATGGATGAAATTACAATAGTAGCAAATTGAGACGTAAGAGAAAGGAATTATGATTATTTGGGCCTCAAATCTCAATTTTGAGAAATATTTGTGCTGGTGAACTAAGGTATTATGCTTGTCATTTCGAAAGGTACTTTTATTCCTTTCCCCTAGGGGGCATATTCTTTCATTAATTGTAATATAGATTAGATGTAAAGTTTTGTTCACTGGTCGATGCAAAAAAAAAATTGTTTTGGATTTTTCCTTCAGGTTAGAGTGCTTTGAAAGATTGAGATCATTAGTGCTTATTAGTTATTACTTGGTGATATCCCCTTGTTAAGAGTGAACCATCAGTTCACACTTTCATGCTTATAGCTCATCTTTGTCTAAAATTTTTCTTTTTTTCTACTGTGCAAATATTTTTTGTCGGTGGTAGAGTAATATTTGGACCAGATGTGCGATCAACCTTCCTATCAATATTTCTATTAGTTGCTCTGGTTGCAGTTTTCTGTGTATTTGTTGCCAGGAAGTTGCTTGATGAATTTGCACATCATCTTGGAATATTGGTTATGATCATAGCAATTGTATTCACATCTTATGTAAGTTATCTCGACTTGATAACAAATTCATTATTATGTTTGTATTGACATGGAAATGTTGGATTCAATCTCTGCTCTGTTACTTTCTGTTAAACATAATATTTAGATGTTAGATTGAGAATAGAATAAGCTTGTAGTTGGAAACTGGGATATGGCGAAGCTACTGAGCTTAACTTGACCCTTTGCGTGAACATGGAAATTACATTTGAACTTAAGACACTTTACTTTATTTTTGACAGAACAGTTTATAACCTTGCCAATACTTTGAATACCAAGCAATGTACGTTCATGTTGGTAGCGACCATACTGATATAGAACCTTAGACAAGGAGCTCCTAGCCATGATGATGTCTAAAAGATGTATGACATAAAACAAATCTTTTTCGTTTTCTGGGCAAAAAATTGAGATTGTATTGATTGAGGATCTCAAAAAGATCTAACTGAAGATACAATTGCGGGGATGAAGATGTCATTTCAAATGGTGCAATGAAACTGTCATTTTAAATAGTGCAATGAAACTAAGATATTACTATGAGCACAACCCTAACCAACTTGAGGCTACTAAATTGAAACTTGCAAGCCCAATACAAACTATTGAAGATGAGATGCTAAAATGAAACTTTCCATGAACAAGAAATTTGCAAACGAGCACCCCTCCTCTTGATCTGCCACAGAACCAAATTGAACATGATGCAATCCAAACTTAAAAAGAAAAGAAGGCCCTTTTTTCATCTCAAAAAGAATTATTGTTTCATTGGGTTTAATTTAGTGATATCTTCACATATTAATTGTTAGGTCCGAGATCTAGATCATTTCATGTTTAAGTAACTAGATAGGATAAGAGAGAACTATTTATTCTAGAGAGAGAAAGTAAATCTAATCTAGAGAGAGAGAATGATTTAAGGGCTACATAGTGAAAAATGGAATTATCAAATGAATTATTACAATACAATGCTATTTATAGTCCACTAATCACTACCTTGTTACAACTAGTAAGCCCAAGCCCAATCTTATACAATTAAGCCCAATAGGCCCAAGGCCTTTTACAATTATTTACTTTGCAAAACTTTCTATACACTAACATTCTCCACCTAAAGTTTTGGAAAGTAAATCATCTTCAAACTCTAATCTCCTCTCCCGCTTGATTTGCTTGAAAAACTTTAGTGCATGCATTAACAATTGTAAGCTCGGCTCCCCCTTGAAAGTTGCTCTCATTCTTGATGTTTCGACTTTAAAACCGGATCCGATGTACACCGTAAGCTCGACTAAGTGCACAATAAAACATCATGAAATGTTGAAATCCAACTCGTTCCGATAAGCGCACAAGAAATATAACGAGTGAATTTGACGTGACAAACCGAGTGCATCCTTAGTTTTTAACAACGAAACCATCGTCAACCGCGAGTCGAATAGGAGTTCGGCTTGAGAGTCGTAAACGAGATGCTAGAAGAAGGAACAATAAAGCATACACTACTCGGTAGGGTCGAGGAACAATTTTTGGCCATACTAACAAATTTGGACCAAAATTGTTAGAAAACTAACGGGACTAACGGTTCGTTAAGTTTTACTATTCATCATCACTTTAAACATGAAATCACATGTACTGTTAATATTATTCACCCTCTTTCTTCAAAAATTCATGATCAAATAGGCTTTTTATTGCATCTAATGGCTCTATTTATCATCAAATAAACGATTTTAGCAACATGCATCGTGAAAATCGGTTTTCTGGCGATAACAAATTTTTTCCGGCGAGATCTCCTTCCAACAACCAAAAACACTGAATTCTTGCTGGAGACCTTTGCCATTTACTTGCAACATGATCAACATAACGAAACAAACATATTTGGACTAATAAACATAAAAAAAATCGGGCGAAACAGTCCATTTTCCGGTGACGTGCGTTTTTTCCGGCAAAATGATTTTCACAGACCACAAAACTCGATTCCATGTATGAAATTCCATCAAACAACTCACAAATAATCGAGATAAACATTAGTAGCAGGTCTGATACCAAGATTTAACAATATCACAGCTTAAAATCACGATTTTCTAGCAATGAACAATAACTTTTCCGGCGAGTACGTTTTTCCGATCAACCGACTTTGAACAGTTAGATCTACCTTGTTTCTAAACGAAAATTGATGAGGAAACTTGCGTTATGCTCCAATATCATATACAAATCGAACTAAATTAGATAAACATCACAAAACTAGCTGACAGTCGATATTCCGGCGATGCTCCGGTCAGATCCGTTTTTCCATATTCTACCAAAAAGGGGAGATTGTTACTCATGAAGACAATGCTTATCTGATGTTTTGGGGGAGATCATTCAAAGACTATGCTAACTTTGAAAAAGTTTTGATGATTCTGATTCTCACAATTCATCAAAAAGGGGGAGATATATCAAGTTTTCAAAGTTAGGTTAATTATAAAGAAGGGGGAGAATTTCAAGGTTTCAAAGTCAGGCTAAAGTTCCAAGTCAGAGTTTTGAAGATTTCAATGATTGTGAAGAAAGTGGTGTTAAAGTTGATTGAAAAGGTCAAAAGGAGATTTACTTCAAGTGTTCAAGATCAAATTTCAAAGTTTCAAAGATAATTTTTGAAAGCATCATCAAGGTCTGAGTTTGTTGAAAAGCTTTTTGAAGAATAATTTTCTGAAGATAATGTGTTTTTGTTAAAGATAAAGGGGGAGATTGAAGATTGACGAAAGTGACAAAGTTTTGAAGATGCAAAGTGTGTTGAGATTGTCAAAGATTTCAAATTTTTGACCTAAAGAGATTTTTGATAAAGATCATTTCTGAAGATAAGAAGACCTGAAGATAATTGTCAAATTTTTTTTAATCTTGAATCCAAA
Source organism: Arctium minus (assembly GCA_954870635.1). Taxonomy (NCBI): domain Eukaryota; kingdom Viridiplantae; phylum Streptophyta; class Magnoliopsida; order Asterales; family Asteraceae; genus Arctium; species Arctium minus. The sequence goes on along the minus strand of OX941080.1, from coordinate 109,992,894 downwards.
GGGGGAGATTGTTAGATTAGAATTGTATTCAAGATTAAATAAAGGGTCAAAGTTGTAATAGGTTGATAGTTAAGGGTTTTGAGTTGTAAAGTCAACTATGTTGACTTAGTATAAATATGTTTGTTCCCTTTGTAATCTAGGAGACACGCGTATTAGATTCGTTCAGAAGAGAGATTTGGTAAGAGAGAACTAGCACATACACATACAGTGAACTACGTGAGACTTGTGATTACATGTGAGATCTGTGACTAATTGTAGTATCATGATTTGATCAATAATATTGTGTTCTTAATCTGTGTTGTGTGAATTATATGCTAGTAATCTGGGTCTCAATAATGGATGCTTTTCATCACGAGGTGGCCAAAGATGAAGAATTTGAGCTACCACCACCTGGGAAATTTATTACTTCCTTCTATGAAAAGGGTTTCTTGATTTTTATGCTGCATTTTGTTTAAAGATTTATGATTTTATTTGCAGGTTGCCGAGTCACTTGGGCACACCGTTCTTGGTCAGCGTTCTATTCCAACTGATAATTATGGATTAGGAAAGTATACTATACAAACAGAACCCATCATTGAACAAGTGTTTCTCACACCCACTTCGAGATCAAAAGCTGATTTCGAGCGGCAGGTATTTAGGATCTTTACCACCAAAGTTTTAAACTTTAGGTTCTTTAGGGCAAGTCTGCTATACAGAGGGTTAGATGATCGCAATCTGGGGTTCGAGGCTTTCTGCCTTTGGCTATTCTTAAGGATGAACAACAGATATGGACATCCTAGAATAACCAGGTCCTGTTCAAGTTCCAACTCAACATTCGCCACTCCCAACTGATTATTTTCTACTGTTGGTGCTTGTCACTCTTCTACTTCTGTTTCTCAACATTGACGCCTTTCTGCTCGACCAACAGGTATGCATATTTTTCATGGTTGTTTTTCTTCATTGTTTGTTTTATATTTGATGGTTCTTGTGCTTTTATTCTAGTGTATTTTTATGTTTGATGCAGTCTTTATAGGTAGCTATTTTATTTATCCCCGACTTTTTGGTCAGCGGCTATCTGGACCACCATACCTTCTCTATTGCAAGCTACCTCTTGTTAACCTGGTTCTAGTGACTACACATAGAAGGATCAATGTAATTTTGTTATGTTTCTTGATGTTAATTTCCACAAGAAAGAAAGAAAGTTATGCTAACTTTTATAGAAAGGCCTATGTACACACAGAGATATACTCCTTGTGCGAGCATATTAGTTATCCACATGATATTATGTCTACAAGTGTCTTAATATATCTATATTTGAGTAAGTTAGCTCACTATATTTATGATTTTTGTAGAAAACAAGTTTCCAGACCCGTGCAAGTTCAAGATCTTGAGAGGGTCAAATGATCACAACCCAGGGCTCGAGGCTTTCGGCATTTGGCTCTTCTTAAGGATGAAAATTTATGGGTTTGAATGAACATCGAATATGGACATCCAGGAACAGGGGATACTCAACCAAAGATCACAACCAGGTCCCGTTTAAGGATTATTTGGCCCTACTTTGATTAATTTAACCTTGCCTATTGAATGTAGATGCAATTTAAATGAATTATATAAATATAAATGCATCTAGCATCTATGTTGAAAGATATTGTTGAAAGCGTTTAAAAGAAAATAATTGAAATGCCCTAAACTAAGGTTGTAATTCAAAATATAAATGTTAATCTTTTAAAGGAAGTTTGCATCTAATTTTTTTAAAGGAAGTTTGCATTTTTTGTTACTTATAACATATGGATGGATTATTATGGGGTGGCAAACAGTCATTTTAGGCTCTAAGAGGGAGAAAATTAGATGGTGATGTGAGAGAAATATGTACACAACTCTTTATCTGTAGACAGGAAGATAAACTATTAATGCTTTATTTTATTTTCTTAAAAGCCCACACTTTCTGGTTTCTAGTGTATAGTCATGTAGTTTGGATAATACAATCCCAAATGAATGCATCGGTTAATAGAAGTACTAGCTCAAAAGACCATGAACAAGAAATTAATAAATACGTAACACGTGTGAATTTACATTTGAGGACAACCTTTTTAATGTGACAGTGGGTAAGAACTAGAAGAATCAAGGGGGCCATTGCAACTTGTGTGGGAAACTATTACTTCTTTCACATTGAGCTTTTTCCACAAGGAGCTGATCTCCATGACATTACTCATCACCATAACATAATGGGAAGAAAACTAAGCTTAACTACTACTTTCTCTTGTTTTGTTTTCATTTGAAAAATGGTTGATAACCAAGTTTTTCTTCAACTTGGTATAGTATAGACAACATGTATGAATCAGATAGCCCATATTTATATTTAACATCCTGGCATGTGTGTGTACTTATATTGTATTGAATTTAAATATTTCACACATCAAAATAGCACACCATATGACATTACCCTGTCCACGTATAATAACGATATGTATCATCACTCATTACCATTTTGTGAGCTAGCTTGTACCACAAATTAAGCAACTCTGATTTCAACTGCAAATTAGGTTAACACTAATGCCATACGGGAAAGTAGGTAAACACACTCCTTCACATGTTAAATTTGATGACACTGATTTCACATGTTCCACATTAAATGTCCAACTTCCAGATCATGTGTTCATACTACAACCTAAGATATATCAATCACTTTCCCCCATATTTGCCTTTGGCCCCTTACTATATCAAATTTCTTGTTTTGGGGTTTCATGTTTGAGTTTAAAAAGTATAAATGCAAACCGTTTAGCATGGTGCTTTTGACATTTATATTTTTTGTTTATCTATTAAGCATCTGACTACTTGGTGTTTGTTGATATTTCACCTCTTTTTTGCCAAAATTTTGGCACTTTCTACTACCCTAAATGTTTGTGATGAAGCTGAATATGTAAAAAGAATCATCTTGCAAGTTTTCCTCATTATCCATTATTGTGCACTTATTTTGTTCTCATCAGTGACATTTGTGGCATTCCATAGGTTGGGTAAATCAGATAATTTACTTATTTCAATTCAAGAGAAGATAAAATGGGCAGACACCATGAGTGAACTGGACAAGAAACATAAAAAGAAAAATGATGAAAGGCTTGAAGAAGTGAAGAATGCACTATCTGTAACACCCTCAAAATTGGAAAGAGCGACTAAATTAAAACTTTCAATATCACCTCAAAGAGGGATAAAATCTCTTACTACAAGTCTACAAATGAAATACATTTCTAAGTTGAACCATCAACGAGTAAATAAAATCTTACATGAAGACTAACTAAAGTCGGGTGTTACTAAAATCTAATAACAATCGCTATCCCCAACATAAGTGCAGAAGACTTCATCAAGCTGAACACCTCTTCGAGCACACAACTAGAACTCACCTTTTCACGGTGTCACTAGATCTATTCCCAACATAAACCTGTTGCACATGCCGACAAATGAAAAGGGTTAGGATAATGCCTAGTGAGTTCAAGAGTTTTCATCATGATTATAAAACCATGAACGGAAATAATGCAACTTAAATCATGATCCTTTAAAATGAATTACTTTAAATAAGAGGACGACCCGTTTTCCAATAATATGCAATTTTATAAATGGACGCCTCAACGCCAAACATTATTTCATGAAGTAATGTAAACCAACACTTACTCAAAACGTGAATAGTTGTAAATGTTCCAATTATGATGTTTGAATAAAACTTTTTAAACCAAGCGACCAAGATATGATTTCATTCAAGTTTCCAAAATCATAATACAAGGAGAAAGACCCAAACTCAAGCGTCACCGAAAACAAGGATAAAGTTAAATACCCAAAACGACACCTTTCGATGATGGGGGAAACCCGAATTCCAAGGCTAGTGGCGGAACACAAAGTAAGCCACATTCCGAGTTATTGAGCTCACCATACTAGGAACCCATGGCCACGAGCTCGCCGACTCGTACTAAGATGTGGGGGAGGGCCCCCGAGGATTCCTAATCATGCTCATTCGCTAGGATTACATTTACAGCCCATGGCTAGTATCCGATCCCACATAATCGTACCAAGTTGCCCCCGAGGACCCAATGTCTCAACTAGCTACAAATGGGAAGTGACTATCCCATAAAAACAGGCACATAAATTAACTCACGGATGCAGGTCCGGGTATTGGACTCCACGAGCCCTCACCGTATTATCCTCGAAATGCCAAGACTAATTTTGGCACCAACATATAAATAATAGACCATTTTCTTTTTAAGTAATAAAGACAGACTCATATGCCTATGGATCCACTGCATTACAGTCTAAAATAGTACATGACTCCAATTGAATGACCAACGCACTCAAAACATGTAATTCTCAAATGATGCGTATTAACCGCCATCATACTCAAAACTCTACATCGGGCTATTAAACCGGACAAATGTCCTCAAGACTCATTTTAGTCAAAACCGAGCCAAAGGCTCAACAATTTACTTAATTCTCCAATGAAAGCCAATGTAAACTTTAAAACACATTTGACCAACGGATATGCAAACACAACGACTAAAAGTGTAATTAACCCAAACCTCCTCATTAGTTGAAACAAAGCGTTTTCCCAAAGGACTCATTTCTATACTTACCAAAATGACTCATAACCCAATGATATGCATTTTCCAACGATTTATGAAATCAGTTGCACCAAAAGGACAATTACTTAAAATGACATCCAATTAAGCATTTAGTCATCAAAGGAACATATTAACATGGTTTAAGTATCAAAATGTCCAAAATCCCAAAGATGGGTGTTATATAAGTTTGTAAAGTTAAACACTTCCAAAATAACCAAACTTATCAGCAGTTAACAATTTGATGTAAGAATGCAAATACTTTAAAGTAAACATTTTGGCATGTACAATGTTTTCGCAAGTCAACTTGAACTCACCTTGTTAGGTTAAGTTAAACCTAGGTTTCAATCCCCCAACCATTGGCCTCCAAAAGCATAGATCCCACCTAAAGCTTTCCGAAGACATCCATTCTAACTCTTCAACTCCAGCTTCCAAAACCTAGATCCACACATTTCCGACCATAAATAATCATATTCAACCCTTAGAATTGTTCCCCAAGTATTTACATGAACATTTCATCTTATACCCCAAAAGCCCTAATTTTCCATACTTGAAGAAGGAGAAGATTACCTCAACTACTAGCTTGAATCCACAAATCAAAACACATGTAGGTCACCAAAATGAACCATAAGCTCCCAATCTTCAAATGATGAAAAGGTTAGATGAAACCCCCAAGAGCTTGATGAGGAAGATGAAGATGGAGATGGTGAATAAATGCTCCACTCGAACCCCTTTGATGAAGTACCCAACAATTAGCAATAAATGGGATAGAGGAGGGCAAATGGAACCCTAGGTTCAGTTTCTATGAAAGGGAGAAGTTGAGAGAGAATAACAAAAGAGAGATTGAGTTTTTTTCTTCGATTATTCCTATTTTTTGATCTATCTATATGCACACCATTAAATTGTTGTAAAAGAGGGAGAATCGAAATATAAAAAATAGATCAAACGGACTGGGATACATGGTAGGAGCCAACGACATCGATGGGGTGGCAAGGAGGAGCGATGTCGTTAGGTGTTATTTATACTAATACAATGTCGTTACTTCTAAGCTCTCAATTTTGTTCTATATATGATGGGAACTCAAGGGGTTATTATACTAATACATAGCTGGAATCCCAGTGCCAAAAACTAGGAAAATCATAATTATCTTCGCGTACGCCATGCCTGATGAAAAGGTGTGGCCGTGCATGAAGACTCAAAAGTTTCTGTTCAAGAAGTAACACTACGCCCCATGCTTGATCATAAGGTGCGGCCATATTAGAACATCCAAAACATTCTATCTTACAGAGTAACATTACGCATGTTCGTGCTTAAATATAAGGTCCGGTCGTGCTAGAAACTCCATAATATCCCGTTTTGAATTTCTTGTTCCATACCACAATTTTTAACACCCCACCTTGATACAAAACAACTATATGCTTATCAAGGCGAGGTTTGAAGAAGTCTCGGGACAAGTTTGACTTTACTAACAATGAGCTTCGGCTTTGTAACACCCTAAAATCTGGAAATAGCAACTAATTTAAAGGTTTCTAAATACGACGATAATTGATTCATGTACAATCACAAAATAAAGTTTTAAACTCAACACATATAATTTATTCTCTACATACAGTCTATAACAAGGAAGGTGCTACTAAAACCCAATAATAGTCGCTATCTCCAAACTGTGGAAGATATCATCAACTACTTACACTTGCACAAAGCTAAGGCTCAACTCTTCATAGCTGCTAGAACCAAACCCCAACAGGAACCTGATGCACATGCCGACAAATAAAAAGGTTAGGCTTAACGCCTAGTGAGCTCAAGAGTTTTCAACATATATAAATTAATCGTTTAAAAGAAAGAATGCAGTTAAAAATCATAATCTTTCAAAACGATATACTTCACTTATGAAAATGACTCGTTTATCAATAAATATGTATTTTAAACGAAAGAGACACCGAGTTAATCGATAAACAACCAAACTGTTTTAAAGACTAAGATCCCAATATAAAACGTCTTTCTGAAACCTTAGATTTAACCTAAAACTTGCTCAAAATGAGAATAGAGAGAAAACTCCTAATTTTATAAAACTTGGTAAAATGTTATATCTCGAAATACCCAACACGGGCGGAACATGACCCACCACTCATAAAACCAAAGATAAAAACCCATATAAATAAATATCGCTGTGAACATGGACATTAGTCCCAAAACTCACACAACCATAAAATGGAAAGAAGCCAAATACTGAAACGTAGAAATGACGCATTCCATTCAAACCTTAATATACGTGAGAAAACCCAATATTAAGGCCATCATTTATCGTCGACCACACAAAACCAAAGTTGGTAAAAATAAGACATCAACATTTAAAATACCACGGATCCACGACGGAGGGACCGATATACACCGAGAATAGAGGAACACGCAAGTAGGCCGCCCATACAACTTCCTCGCGTGTCGTCCAAACGTTTCCATCTTGGGTGGCGAGAACACGTGAATGGGGCAACCCTTGACGTTATTGGATTTCACCACGTATCCTGGACTTAGTTCCCATGCCATACCAGACATCACAACCTCAGACCGTTTACTGCCTCTAGCCATACCCCGTCGAGTTCCACCCCAAGGACTTACGGACATGGGTGCCTATCCAATCTAGACGAGTTTCAACTCGGATGCTCGTGCCACCTATTGCCTACTCGCTAGAGAACTCAAGCGGTCAACGGTCATAACCAACAATACCCGCTTTCTCAAAACAGACAGACTTACGTGCCTATGGATCCATTACAACACTGTCTAACGTTACATGACTCCAAATGAAAGACCAACGCTCCCAAAACATGTAACTCCCAAATGACACAATAAATGCGCCATCATACTCAAAACCACACAACGTTTATTAATCCAGACAAATGTCCTCAAGACTCAAATTAGTCAAACCCAAGCCCTAGGCCCAACAATTTACGTAAATCTCCAACGAAAGCATTTGTAACATTAAAGCACGTTTAACCGATGGTGATGTAGACACCACGACCAAAAGTTTAATTAACCTAAAACTTTTCATTGGTTGAAACAAAACGTTCTACAAATGAACTCATGCCCTTATATTTTCAAAATGCATCATAATGCAATAATATGCATTTTCCAGAAAGGTTTATAAGACCCAAATACATCAAATGGACCCCAAATATATATGTAAAATCATCAATGAAACCTTTCAACATGATTTAGTATCAAAATTCCCAAAAATCCCAAAATGGGTGTTTCACGATGTTATTAAACTAAATGTTTCAAAATAACCAAAACTTATCAGGTGATCAACAGTTAACAAATTCATGTAAAACACAAAACACTTTAAAATAACCTTTTGGCATGTACACCGTTTTTACAAATCAACTTGAACTCACCTTGCTAGATTTACGCTAAATCTAGACTTTATCCCACTTTGAGTTTCCTTGACGAAACTTGATTCCTCTAAGCCAAAACCTCCAAAACCAAGATCCAAACATTTTCAACCGTAAATAACCAATTTCAAGCATATAGAAACATTCCCCAAACATTTTACATCAAAATCTCCATTTTGGTCAAAACCCTAATTTTGACCTAAATTTCTCCAAAATCTTTTCAAACAGAAATTGAAGGAAACAAACACTAGAAGATCATCAATAAAGCATTTACACCACCTAGAAAACCCTAAAATTTAGCTTGAGGTTGAAGATGAAGATGAAGGTGGTGAATCCTTGACCCAAGCTTCCAATCTTACCACTTGATGGTGTTTTACTTCCATAAAATCCAAGGATCTGAGCCAAAAATGAGTTAGGGTTTGAAGGGAGAAGAAGGAAAACGATTTGGGAGGGAATGGAGGAAGTTTGGATATGAGAAAATGAGAAAGGCTGAAAACTCGCACTTAACAGAGACCTGCACCCTTTGTGCGACATTGCCCATGCGACATTGCCCAGCGCAATGTCATTGGTCATAGTCGCTGGTATGTACCAGCTCACGGTACACCCCATGCGACTGTGACAGTGCGACTGTGACTCGTCATAGTCGTCGGGCATTGTCGCGAGACCTTTCTGGAGCCCCGAAACTCGACTCTTTCACTACCAAGACTCCCGATACTCCAAGGGACATTAAACAATACATTTCCCAACAAAACCCCACTGTTAACAAGTCGCAGAAACGTCCGGGTGACAATTACTTACCGAAAATTACGGGTGTTACAATCCTCCCAACCTTAAAGGAGATTTCGTCCTCGAAATCTAAATTCCAATGGATTGCTTCCCGCAGATTAGATTGTCACTATTCCATTATCCAGAACCACTACCATGACTCTTATGCTGATACTCCCGACAACAGTCTCCTTGGGCACATTACAGTTATATCCAAGTGCACACTTAACTCACTAAGCAGTCTTTACCCACAAGACTACAGTTGTCTCCCAACCTTGGATGACACTTACTACCTCAAGAGTAGTTTGTGATCTCTACATCTCGCTGGCCAATTCACCTCAAATCCTAAAAGATCCTGAACCCAGTCAAAGATCGACACCAAGTTCCCATGAATCCTCCGATTCCTACTGGTCCATCCTTAATATTGATAAAGATGTCCTTCTAAGGCGCACCAACGCATACTTCAGGTAACCGATTAACACAGATCTGGCTATCTCTCAACTCCGATCTACTCTCAATTTCAAAACATTCCCTTACTAATATCTTTACCACATCAGGAAAACCTATACACGTCAATACTTAATTACCAACCTCATTCTTCCTTTAAATTCCATCACCGAGAGGTCAACATTTCTCATGACCTACCCGGGGTACTTCCAAGCATGCCAGGATTCATTGACTTCAAGAAACGAGTCGACGCTTAATATCCAAATGGTGACATCAAAACGTGGATATTCGCCCAATACTTTATTCCAGAAGTATTGTCGCATTGAGGTTGACACTTAACAGAGGACTAACATTCCCAAATCGTACATCCATAACAGACGGATCACGGAAGTCCATTAAGACGGTACACCATCAACCTATGTCGTAATGTCTAACAGGCAAGTAACCCATCAAATTGAACCCAACCAGGCGCCGATAAACACTCAAGACATTTTCCCGCCGGTTTTCCGAAGCATAGAGATCGTCTCTTAATTAACTGGGGAACACGATCTAATACCTCCACTAATCATGCATGACCTGTTTCAAAAACTGAAACCCAAGCTCAAGGTTGCCCACAAGTCGGATCATCCGACGCTTCAAATCCCAAGGACTCCTCTAGTCCCTTAATAACAACTCCTTTCACGATAGGGGTCTTATATCTATAGCCCTAATGAGTTCAAGGGTTTTCAAACAGTATGCCAATTTGAACTTTATACAATTTTCAAATACATAGTTTTATCGCAATTAATCGTGCAGTAAAAATCCACTACCATTCACTCGATAGGTTTGAAAATTGAACACCGATGCTACACATATGGAACCATTTCCAAAATTCGTTTGATCAATGTTTACGTTAATAAAGCGGTAACAAAAGATGTGTAGCAAGATTTACTCTATAACCATGAAAATAAATTCATGTACCACAACACGTGTAACAAGTGTTTGTACAACTCCAAAAGAGAACTTCACAACTTTTAACTTTAAACGTTTCCTTCTTTAACCAAAAACGTTGTGGCATAAAATTCTCAACAAACCCCATATGCATCAGTTTATTCCCAAAGCTCGGTAGAATGATGAGAGAGCAATTAAATTTCAAATCGACTTTAAAACTTTGAGCCACACAGATGAACACATTTGACGAAAATAATAACTACAATGGCATGAATTCTGCTAACTCGCTTAATGCATTGTGGAAAATTTCTAACTGTAAAGTCAATAACTGAAATAACATAAATCCTTTATATGCTTACTCACACCAACAATATAATTTGATCCAAATGCAAATAGTATATAACGAGTAACAATTGTGTAAAACCCAAAAGATAAAAACAATAGATTTTGAAACCTCCCAAAATAGCACATGGGATGACATTTATTAGCAAAGCCCATAAATTAACGCACGCAATAATGCATGTACACACGTTCCAAAATTTATCTACGCAATGCAAAATTCGTACGATAAGACACCAGAAGACCCAACTGAATTTTCTCAAAACTCATTAACGCTAAACTCAAGGTGTAAAAAATTTTCATTTCCCAACAATAAAATATAAAACGACAACAAGTATAAAAGTGTTAAATTCTAAAACCACCATGTACAATAAAATGACCCTTTTTAACAAAACTTTCATGAGACATGATGCCCAATAAGCCCGTAAATTTACACGCAATAAAATTAAAACACACACATTTCTAAATACACTCACGCGCCCAAAGCGTCGCAAAACAATATTCCATAAAACTCAACGCGACTCGTACAAACCCAAAATTCCCAAGAAAGTTGAGACTCAAAAACATGGGAACAACTCTTCCTTTAAAATCTTAACATACGTGGAGGAGATCCAATGTCAAGGTTAAAAATTCTACAGTTACTTTCCCAATGCCCCATATGGCATTAAAACACGGATCTTAAGATGTCCCAAAAATAGCGTTAAACACAAAACAGGGACGGAGAGATTTTCAATATAAATTTGCAATCACATGCAACAAAACCATTCCATTCATGCTTAAGCTCACGTTTTAAAATTTGGTGAGTGCTAAATGCTTTACCAAGACTTCGTAACATAACTCACCATATGCTTTGAAAACATGAGAAACAATTTATGCAAACTTATTTAGAAATAAAATTTATGCATGAATTTGGTCGGCACTCAGCATTTTAGGACTACGCTTCTCAATTTCATACTATTGTCATCTGGATGCTCAACATCTTAAAGAAATACTCGAATATTTCATCGGTTCACCTTATAATTTCTCCTCGAATAACGTCAACTCCATAAGTCTAAAGTTCTACTCCAGCCAATTGCCCTGACCCGAAATGGTCAATTTCCAGCATTCATCATGTCTTAACTGTCACTAAAAGAGACAGAGCTATAAACATTAACTTATTTGAGCCACTATTCCTCAGAAACTCATCTACTACCCCCTCGATCCTCACACAAGGGCGGTTCAAGCACACACATGTAACATGTAAGTTCACTACGGCGCTGGCCAGGCGCAATTATCAACGTACTATACATGAATATCCTTGCTACCCTCGTCACGGTTCCCGATTCTAGTGACTCCATCAACTTCAAAATATCTTATCTTAGAGTCTAGGTATAAAAAAACAACACCTAAATCTCTCAAACTTAAGCTCTGATACCAACTTGTAACACCCTCAAATCTGGAAATAGCAACTAATTTAAAATTTTCTAAATACGACGATAATTGATTCATCTACAATCACAAAATAAAGTTTTAACCTCAACACATATAATTTATTCTCTACATACAGTCTATAACAAGGACGGTGCTACTAAAACCCAATAATAGTCGCTGTTTCCAAACTGTGGAAGATATCATCAACTACTTACACTTGCACAAAGCTAAGGCTCAACTTTTCATAGCTGCTAGAACCAAACCCCAACAGGAACCTGATGCACATGCCGACAAATAAAAAGGTTAGGCTTAACGCCTAGTGAGCTCAAGAGTTTTCAACATATATAAATTAATCGTTTAAAAAGAAAGAATGCAGTTAAAAATCATAATTTTTCAAAACGATATACTTCACTTATGAAAATGACTCGTTTACCAATAAATATGTATTTTAAACAAAAAAGACGCCGAGTTAATCGATAACCGAACCAAACTGTTTTAAAGACTATGATCCCAATATAAAACGTCTTTCTGTAACCTTAGATTTAACCTAAAACTTGCTCAAAATGAGAATAGAGAGAAAACTCCTAATTTTATAAAACTCGGTAAAATGTTATATCTCGAAATACACAACATGGGCGGAACAGGACCAACCACTCATAAAACCAAAGATAAAAACCCATATAAATAAATATCGCTGTGAACACGGACATTACTCCCAAAACTCACAGAACCATAAAATGGAAAGAAGCCAAATACTGAAACGTAGAAATGACGCATTCCATTCAAACCTTAATATACGTGAGAAAACCCAATATTAAGGCCATCATTTATCGTCGACCACACAAAACCAAAGTTGGTAAAAATACGACATCAACATTTAAAATACCACGGATCCACGACGGAGGGACCGATATACACCGAGAATAGAGGAACACGCAAGTAGGCCGCCCATACAACTTCCTCGCGTGTCGTCTAAACGTTTCCATCTTGGGTGGCGAGAACACGTGAATGGGGCCACCCTTGATGTTATTGGATTTCACCACGTATCCCGGACATTGTTCCCATGCCATACTAGACATCACAACCTCAGACCGTTTACTGCCTCTGGCCATACCCCGTCGAGTTCCACCCCAAGGACTTACGGACACTGGTGCCTATCCAATCTAGACGAGTTTCAACTCGAAGGCTCGTGCCACCTATTGCCTACTCGCTAGCGAACTCAAGCGGTCAAAGGTCATAACCAACTATACCCGCTTTCCCAAAAAAGACAGACTTACGTGCCTATGGATCCATTACAATACTGTCTAACGTTACATGACTCCAAATGAAAGACCAACGCTCCCAAAACATGTAACTCCAAAATGACACGAAAAATGTGCCATCATACTCAAATCCCCACAACGTTTATTAATCCGGACAAATGTCCTCAAGACTCAAATTAGTCAAACCCGAGCCAAAGGCCCAACAATTTACGTAAATCTCCAACGAAAGCATTTGTAACATTAAAACACGTTTAACCGACGGTGATGTAGACACCATGACCAAAAGTATAATTAACCCAAAAGTTTTCATTGGTTGAAACAAAACGTTTTCCAAATGAACTCATGCCCTTATATTTTCAAAATGCCTCATAATGCAATAATATGCATTTTCCAGAAAGGTTTATAAGTCCCAAATACATCAAATGATACTTACATCAAATGGACCCCAAATATATATGTCAAATCATCAATGAAACCTCTCAACATGATTTAGTATCAAAGTTCCCAAAAATCCCAAAATGGGTGTTTCACCATGTTTATAAAACTAAATGTTTCAAAATAACCAAAATTTATCAGGTGATCAGCAATTAACAATTTCATGTAAAAACACAAAACACTTTAAAATAACCTTTTGGCATGTACACCGTTTTTACAGATCAACTTGAACTCACCTTGCTAGATTTAGGCTAAATCTAGATTTTACCCCACGTTGAGCTTCCTTGACGAAACTTGAATCCTCTAAGCCAAAACCTCCAAAACCTATATCCAAACATTTTCAACCGTAAATAACCATATTCAACCATATAGAAACATTCCCCAAACATTTTACATCAAAATCTCCATTTTGGTCAAAACCCTAATTTTGACCTAAATTTCTCCAAAATAATTTCAAACCGAAATTGAAGGAAATAAACACTAGAAGATCATCAATGAAGCATTTACATCACCTATTAAGGTTTAGAAAAGGAGGGTATAAGCTTACCACTTAGGTTTTGGTGAAAACCTAAAAACCCTAAAATTTATCTTGAGGTTGAAGATGAAGATGAAGGTGGTGAATCATTGACCTAAGCGTCCAATCTTACCACTTGATAGTGTTTTACTTCCATAAAATCCAAGGTTTTGAGCCAAAAATGAGTTAGGGTTTGAAGGGAGAAGAAGGAAAACGATTTGGGAGGGAATAGAGGAAGTTTGGATATGAGAAAATGAGAAAAGGCTGAAAACTCGCACTTAACAGCGACCTGCACCCTTTGTGCGACATTGCCCATGCGACATTGCCCAGGGCAATGTCACTAGTCATAGTCGCTGGTATGTACCAGCTCACGATACGCCCCATGCGACTGTGACTCGTCATAGTTGTCGGGCATTATCATGGGACCTTTCTGGATCCCCGAAACTCGACTCTTTCACTACCAAGACTCCCGATACTCCAAGGGACATTAAACAATACATTTCCCAACAGAACCTCACTGTTAACAAGTCGCAGAAACGTCCGGGTGATAATTACTTACCGAAAATTACGGGTGTTACAGGCTTGGCCATCACCCATTGTCAATAAAGCATCAACTTTATATTCCTAGACCTTACCTAGTTGTTCCCCTTGGTTCCAATGTTCTCCTCTCCCGTAGTGCCCGAAGGCACTTAACACCTCTTATGATAGATTAGGTTCGAGCAATGCTCGAACTTGTTTATCGACAATGATTTGGTGAACATGTCAGAGACAATGTAATTTGTGTTGATCTTATTCAAAGCCACCTCTCCTTTTCTTCATGTAGAGCAACCAAGAATGACTCTCTCACTTGAATATGATTGGTTCTCGAGCTAAAGACCAAGTTTCCGTATAAGTGAATGACACTTTGACTATCACATTGAACCTCCACACTTTTTTAGTTAAATCCCAAATCTTCTAAGAGATGCTTCAAGTATAATACTTCTATAGCCGCCTCTACCACTGCGATTAACTTAGCTTCCATGGTGGAAAATTCTAATTGCTGCTCCACCTAGAATGAATACATAGCTAAAGGATGACTTCCAATCGACTCGATCTCCAGCATAATCCGACTCACAAAATCCTTCGAGTTTACAACCTTTCCTCACTAGTCTTGCTTTGTGTGTTCCATCATCCTTAACCTTGAACACCCACTTCCATCTAATGTCCTGATTTCCCTTGTGGAACAAGATCCCAAGTTTGATTCTTTATCAAATACTCCATCTCTTCTTCCATCATATTAAGCAATTTGGTGTTATTTGGTGAGCTTAGTACATCGTCAAGGTCATAAGGCTCATCTTGCACAACATGTAGTGCATAGTTCAACTAATCGCTTAAGCTCATGTTGGCATACAACTAATCCTCATACCGTTCAGAGGTTTGATAGTGCGCTTACTAGTTCGAACAAGTTGATTTGTCACGTCGTCAAGTGCTCTACCTTGAAGTGAACTTTCAGTTTTGTTTTTACATTCATTAGAAGGGGAAGAAGTGCATTAAGTGATCTTCTTATCTTTTTCTTTATTGAAGGGGTGCAAGAGATCAACTTGTTGATGCTCTTTCCTTGTTGTATCTTCAATAGGGTTTGATGGAGTATCTTCCTTAGGGAACATTAGGGAGGATTCATCGAATGTCATGTGCCTGGAATGTATTACCTTGCTTGTCGCTGAATTCCAGATTCTATTGTTAGTGAATGCCCAAAAGCTAATCATACGATGATTGTAATTTCGAGTTTTGTTTCATGAAATTAATAAATAAATAAAATGCATTGCCCATTTTATTATGTCTATGTTATATTATGTGTTTTAATTATTCATAATAAATAAGCTTAGAATAATGTAATCTAAATGTCCCTAGTTAAATATTATTTTGGGTTTTAAGGTTGAAGTAATATGATAATGGCTAGCATATGTAGGGATTCATATAGAGATATCGAATCTACATATGGGTATAAAATGAAGATTTTGTGTAGCGGACGTGACTCACTATGAGAACACTTCATTAGATGTCATGTGAGTGTCATAAGTGTTTCTCATGTAGTCAATGTAGATGTAATTCTTTGACTTGAGAAATATGGAGTTTGTTATGTGCGAGTAATATATTTTGACATTTGTTCTAATCATTCCGTAACTGGGTGACAGAATAATTATTGGGTATGTTATAAATCACATGGTAGAACTAGATGTATGGAGATAGGATTTGTCTCTCCTTTATGATGGGAGTGATGTCTCTGGCCCCTTGATAAATATATACTAAAGAAATGCATGTATGCATGCTCGGATAATTGATATGAGATATCATGATCTATATTAGGGAATCTAGAAACTACAGATTGGACATAACGAGAATGACACATTCAATGTCTCGTGTTCAATCTGGACATCAGGACAAAAGAATTAAATATGTAATCTAGCGATATATAATTTCAATTTTTTTTATCACAATGAAATATTCTTTTTTTAATTAAAAAATAAAAAATAGGAGTCGACTGTTCAAGTATTTGAAATTGCATCGGTAAATGAGTGGAAGGGTTGCTTTAATGGTAGTCTTTACATTTTCCCTTTCACTCGTAGTATGGGGAAGAAGTGGACTTTAGAAGCACTCCTAATTTAGTTGAGAAAATTAACTACAAACCGATAATCTGTTGTATCACCAATTCTCGTCATTTGGGTGACGATGATGTATTGCTAGATATCGCTCAACGTTTATAACTGTAAATATGATATTTATATTTATTACCAACATATCGAGAACCCATTAGGTCACACACATTGAACATATTCGAACAAGGAGTTTTAATAATTAAAACGTTTAATTATTATATGTGATTTGTATTGATTTAATCTGATGAAATAAAATCAGATATTATTTATGTTAGACATAAATAAAGATAACTAGGTATGGTCTTAAAAGATGAGTGATGATGCATTGATACTCCTACACTCAAGTAAGGTGTAGGGATGGTGGTGCTTTCATGTCATCCTCTCATGTCCATATAAAATGTATGACATTTTATGCAAGATTGTGTCTTGCAATTCTCTCTCAAAATCACCTACAACTATTGCTTCCTTTTCTCTCTAAGTTTTGAAACTGTGACTAGCATCAGGAGAAGGCAAAGGATTCAGATTGTTCGCATGGATACCGTGGAGGCATCAACCTCTGTTTGTTGTTGTGATTCAAAGTCTCGTTAACTGTGAGGTATAGTTTCAAAACACCCAATTTATTCCAGTTCGTATGGGTCCTTGGAGAGTTACGGTTTTATTTTTCGTTGTGCTTGAGATCCCGTAACCCAATAGTGGTATCAGAGCTACTTACGAACCTCTAGATCAATTTTTTGTGACATGCATGCAATTTAAAAATCTGTTTTGTTGCTGTATGTTTTTGTTTCGTAAATGTTTTGGTTTTTTCGTCCCAGAAATATTTTGAATAAGAGAAAACTTAAAACATAAAAAACGTGGTTCTTTCTGTTAGGTTTCCATCGGTTTTGGAATCGCATCATTTCGACTTCATATGAACTTTTTACGACAGTGTAACAATGTTGTTCGAAAATCAAACCTACTACCGGTTTGACTTGGATTTCAACCCATAAGGGTTCTAGATCTTTGAAATCATAAAATATAAAAGATGTGTATCTTTTTGTTAGTTTTCCAAAGAACTTTGAATCACCCTTTTTCGATATCGTATGAATTTTGTATTATTTTTATATTGTGGTGTTGCAAATATGTTTTATGTTTCAATGTGATTGAATATGTATAATGTGATTTGCTTGGTGAATGGTTATAGCCCTTAGTCATGGCTGTATAATATTTGATAAATACGACTTGCATGTCGTGTCTTTCTCTATATACTCTCTTTGTACATTCTCCTCTCATTCAATCCCCTCGAATGTAACTCGAGGTTTCCTTGTTTGAAATGTAAACTATTTTGTATAAAATAAAGCAAGAGATGGAGGCGTTATGAAGTGATGAAGATGAGAAGACTTATAACCATAAGAGTTTATTTTATGTAATGATATTCATACTTGGCTCTATGAATATCGCATGGGGGGGTTATAACCATCTCACACTTATTTTTACGCTTTATTTTACGCTTTATATATATTTTGATATATTATGCGTGGTTGTATGTATGTGATACTTGTTACAACATTTTAAAACAAAATATGATTTTAAAATATATATGTAAAAGGAGTTTTACTAATCAAAATGAGTTTTGATAAAATAAAAATTGGTATTTATATAAGATATAAAATGGACCGTCGATCTTGAGTGATAAGGTCTTAGTACATCATAGTAAGATTTCAACCGGTTTTGTCATAAATGCCTAAACTGCAAAAAAAAGGAAGGTATTCAAGTAATCCTCCTGATCCTCCTCCTATCTGGATTCCGGTTAAATCAAACTATGAGGAAACGGTCTATTATAAAAGAAAGAATGGTAAAATCAAACTAACTAAAATCCCTTACCAAAATATTAGGTTTAAGATGCCTTCCAAACATGGCACTTGTCAAGACTTTGATCATCGAGGGTGGGTCATGCTAAAGTTTGTTACTCTCTTCAATCTTAGTAAAATAAGGTAAGCATAGGATTCCTACAAGCCATTTTGTGTCGGACTTAACCAAATTAAGCCTAATAGGATTGGGATTTGGAGGTATGTGTTGGGAACATTCATATGATGAATTTAAAGTGTTAGAATATGATGATGATTGAAAGAGACGATGAATATGCTAAAGGTTTGAGACTTTGATATATTGATTGAGAGAATAAACTTACAATATGACTGAATGATAACGAGAAAAACTAACCTAGACTAGAAGATACAAGGAATTTATACATAGACTATATAGGCCTGGGCCTTATACACACATATACACTAACATCCCCCCTCAAACTCAAGCGGGAGAAGAATGAGCCAGATGGAGTTTGGAAACTAGATCACGAAACCGTCCTGGTAGATGAGTTTTAGTGAAAATATCGGCCGGTTGATCAATAGTTGAAATAGGAAGAAGTTGGATAATCTTACGAGTCACGTGTTGACGAACAAAGTGACAGTCAATTTCAATATGCTTCGTTCGCTCGTGAAAGACATCATTGTGAGCTATCTGAATCGCACTGTTGTTGTCGAACCACAATGGAGTTGGAGAATGTTGAGGAGCCCCCATGTCAGAAAGTAGCCAGCGTAACCACACAAGTTCTTGAGTTGTGTCAGCTAGTGCTCGATACTCAGCTTCAGTACTGGATCGAGCTGTAAGAGATTGTTTCTTGCTCCTCCAAGATATGAGTGAGTCGCCAAGAAAAAACAGTAGCCGGTAGTGGAGCGACGATCAATCATGTCACTGTCCCAATCAGCATCAGAAAACCCTCGCAAAGTCAATGATGATGTGGATGTAAAATGAAGACCGTGAAACATGGTCCCTTTTAAATATCGAAGGATGCGCAAGACAGCAACATAGTGATCAGAACAGGGTGAAGACATGAACTGACTGACGGTATGAACATCATAGGCAATGTCAGGTCGAATCACTGCCAGGTAGACAAGTAACCCCACTAACTGTCGATATAAAGTAGGATCACGCAGAGGAGGTCCAGCATTCGGAGCCAAATAAAGGTTGTGCTCAAGAGGAGTGGATGCAGTTTTGTTGTCAGTAATCCCAGCTTTTGACAAGAGATCTGAGGTGTATTTGGCTTGACAAAGATAAATTCCCGATGAATCTGAGAGCACCTCAAGACCAAGAAAATAATGTAAAGAGCCAAGATCCTTCATCTCAAAACAGGAGCTGAGAGATGTCTTGAGATTAGCTATGCCTGTAGAGTCACTGCCAGTAATAATCATATCATCCACATACAAAAGAAGTAAGATTGTGCCAGCCTCAGTGGTCCGAGTAAACAGTCCTGAATCATAGTTGTTGGGTGAGAAACCCAGAGAAGTGACTATGGAACTGAACTTCTCAAACCAAGCTCGCGGAGCTTGCTTGAGTCCATAAAGAGCCTTCCGAAGACGAGAAACATGACTTTGTGGAAGTCGAACGCCTGGAGGAGGTGTCATGTAGACTTCCTCAGATAAGTCACCATTCAAGAAGGCATTCTTAACATCCATCTGAAAGAGAGGCCATTGTTTTGTAGTTGCGATGGCTAGGAGACTGTAAACAGACGTGACTCGAGCAACAGGGGCAAATGTCTCCTCATAATCAATGTCGTACTCTTGCTTGAAGCCCTTTGCCACCAGGCGAGCTTTGTACCGATCAATAGAGCCATCAGATTTTGTCTTGATTTTGAACACCCATTTGGAACCAATGGGTGACTTGCCCGGTGGAAGAGGGACATATTCCCATGTCTGAGCTTTGTCAAGAGCATGAAGTTCCTCAGCCATAGCTTTTTGCCAATCAGGGATAGATGAGGCTTCCTTGTAGGAAGTAGGTTCGTGATTGGACAGCAGAGTAGCATAAACATGATAATCACGAAGATGAGAGGGAACTTGTCTTACCCGATCTGATCGTCGAACATTCTGAGATTGAGACGTTCCAGGAGCCAAAGACTCAGCAGGCATCTCAGATGTTAGCTGTGCGGATGGAGCAGATGATTGATGTTGATCAGGAAAACTAGGAGAGGTAGACTGTGTAGAGGCAGGAGACTCTGAAGGAGAGGTGAATTCGGAAGGTGTTTGAACAATAGGCGGAGACGAAGTGATTTCAGATTGGAGTGAGTCCAATGAGACGGAAGCATCAGTAAAGAACGGAGCGGTGAAAGTAGGGGACTCACGAAACTTGGATATAGAAGAAAAAGGAACATGTTCACAGACGGTAACGTGACGAAATATACGAAGACACTGGGAGATAGGATTCCAGCAGCGATAACCCTTGTACTCAATACCATATCCAAGGAAGCAACAAAGTCTGGAGCGAGGTTCAAGTTTGGTATGTTCATGAGGTTGTAACTGAACAAAACAAGCACTACCCCAAACTTTTAGAAGTTCATAGGCAGGGGTGATCTCATGAAGAGCCTCATAAGGAGACTTATTATTAAGGATGGGAGTAGGATGACGATTGATAGTATAAACTGCATTGAAAGCAGCTTCACCCCAAAAACGTTCTGGACATTTTGCAGAAATGAGAAGAGTGCGAACTGTATCAAGAATATGACGGTGTTTGCGTTCTGCACGACCATTTTGAGGAGATGTGCCGGGACATGAGTACTGAGAGAGAGTCCCCTAAGATTAAAGAAAGGAGAGAAGAGAGGACTCTTTGTATTCCATAGCATTGTCAGCCCTAAGAATCTTTATAGATTTTGAGAATTGGGTGTGAATCATACGAGAAAACATAATATAAATTTTAGGTAGCTCCGAAATATGTTTCATGATATATATCCATGTGAAACGTGTATGATCATCAATAAAAATAACAAAATAACGAGCACCCTCTATGGATGGATGTGGTGTTGGTCCCTATACATCAGAATGAATAAGATCAAAAGGAGAAGGAGAATTAAACTCATTTGTTTCAAAAGATAAGGCATGATGTTTGCCAAGTTTGCATGATAAACAAGAAATATTGTCAGTTGACACACAATTTCCTAACACCCCTAAATTAGCTAATGATTTTATTCGGGCTAGAGATAAGTGACCTAGCCGAGCATGCCACAAGTCAAAGGAAGAAGTGTTGGAAACTGAGGCAACAAGACTTGAAGAGGGTAATGGAAGACGAAGGTAGACCACTTCAATCATCCGTCTAACTTTACGGCCGAGTCCAAGGATCTTCTTGGTCTTTGGATCCTGTACAACACAACTAGAAGAATGAAATAGAATGATCATATTAGATTCTAGAAGCTGCGCAATCGAAACTAAGCTCAAAGATAGTTTCGGAACATTTAGAACATCTGGTAATTGTATATGAGGAGTGTAGACATTTCCACTAAAGGATACCGGTAGGCCAGTGTTGTCTGCAGTTCGTACTGACGTAAAATGCTGAGGTGGTTTTTTAGAAACAAAACCATCAGTGCAGGTAGTCATATGATTGCAACACCCAGAGTCAAAAAGCCATGAGTTACCTGATGCAGTTGAGTGTTGAGAATTCATACCCATAGCACCAGACATGATCTGCTCCATGAGCTCCTAATTGCGACGCATCAGTTCCATGAGGTCAGGTGAGGAGACTGGAGAAACCTCGTTATTAGCAATAGTAGATCCAGCAACAGCGTGTGTCCTGTTTTGAGGGTCAGTGTTCTTTGAGTTCTTAGGGCAGTCAGACTCATAATAGCGCGGATGAGTGATGCCACACTGACGGCACTTGCGAATAGGACAATCAAGGAGAAGATGAGTAGTAGAATGGCAAAAGGCACACTCAGATTTGGAATGGTTGCTGTTGGTCCATTTACCTTTGGACTTGGGATTTGAGTGACTGAGATTGGCAGCCATGGATACGACGAGAAACAGTTCAGATTTGCACTAGAGTGATCGGTATGGACCGGTATGGGGTTGCGACCGGTATGGACCGGTAAGGTGTTGCGACTGGTATGGACCGGTAGGGGTGAGCGACCGGTATGGACCGGTAAGGTGTTGCGACCGGTATAGACCGGTAAGGTGAGCGACCGGTATGGACCGGTAGGGTGACAACTGGTATGGACTGGTATGGTGTGCGACCGGTATGGACCGGTAAGGCGTTCGACTAGGGTTACTGGAACGTACCCGAGAGTGCGGCGATGGAGATGAGAGACAGAGTGGGCGGCATCGACTGGGATTTCAGATGACTGTAGCGACGACAAGATAAGGAGCGACGGCGAGAGAAGAAAAACAAACCTACAGCTCTGATACCATGTTAGAATATGATGATGATTGAAAGAGACGATGAATATGCTGAAGGTTTGATACTTCGATATATTGATTGAGAGAAGAAACTTACAATATGACTGAATGATAATGAGAAAAACTAACCTAGACTAGAAGATACAAGGAATTTATACATAGACTATATAGGCCTGGGCCTTATACACACATATACACTAACATAAAGAAAAGTTATTCACCTAACTATCCAAGAGTTACATAGAGATGTAATTAACAATGTTGTTGCTTGCCTAAAACATTATTGGTTGATCGGTTAGATAAAGTTAAACTGATCGATAATGAGAATATGGATCTTGGCACGCTAGAAAGCTTATGACGTTTTCCGAAACAATAAAAGAGGGTTGTTGTTTTGATTAAAATAGTGGGAGCTTGTTTGATGAAAGTACTTATTAAACAATAACATTTCATGACACTAAGAACTCTGCTTTTCTATTGTAGATTACCAATGGCACAAACCAACAATGGAAACAAAAACACTACGATCGATTCTCGAGAAAGAAAAACTAAAACGGAAAAAATTTCATCAATTAGTATTGTAATTCGAGAATTGTCCTCAAAGCTGAAAAGAAACTTTATGTCTTGGAGTAACAAATCCCTGAAGAGCCTAATTCCAGTGCTCCTAGAACTGAAAGGGACACTTTAAAAAACATGATGCAGATGCTTTGGACATCTCATGTCTAATGCTAATAACCATGGAACCTGATCTTCAGAAGCAACATGAAAACATAGGGGCGTTCGATATGATCGAACACCTAAAATTGCTATTCCAAGAGCAGGCTAGACATGAGAGGTATGAAACATCCATGGAACTGTTCCGTTGTAGAATGTCCGAAGGTAGTCCTGTTGGTACTCATCTGCTTAAAATGATTGGGCATATTGAGCATCTTGAAGGACTAGGTTTTTCTTTACGAAAGGAGTTAGCCATTGATGTAGTTTTGCAATCATTACCAAATAACTACAGTCAATTCATGATGAACTACAACATGCATGAATTTGACAAATCCCTTCCACAATTGCTCAATATGTTACGAACAGTTGAGCAAGATCTTGCAAAGAACAAGTCCACCATTTTGATGGTCCGTAAGAACAAGAAAGGAAAACGCAAAGGAAATTCCATTGCCAAACCCACTTCTAAATCTTTGAAGTCAAAAGGAGGCATTAAGAAGCCCAAGGTAACTGTACCTAAGGAGGGTGAGTTCTTTCATTGAAACAAACTCGGGCATTAGAAGAGGAACTGTCCTTTCTACCTTCAGGAAAAGAAGAAAGTAAGTGTAACTCCCACTTCAAGTATCTATGTGATAGAAGATAATCTTTCTACTTCTTATACATCATGGGTATTAGATACTAGATGTGGTTCTCATATTTGTAGAAACGTGCAGGAACTAAAAAGGACTAGAAGGTTGAGCAAAGGTGAAGTTGATCTGTGTGTTGGAAATGGGGCAAAGGTTGCTGCTATAGTCGTAGGATCTATTTTGTTAACTTTACCGACCGGATTATTATTAGAGCTTGATGACTATTATTGTGCACCATCTATTTCTAGAAATTTGATTTCAGCATCTTGATTGGACATGAAAGGTTTTACCCTTAATATTGGGAACAAATGTTGTTCATTCTCTTTTGGTAATATATATTATGGTGACACAAGTTTGATTAATTGTCTTTATGTTCTTAATATGGATAATCCGATCTATAACATCGATAAAAGGGAGGTCAAATCGAATAGTTCGAATTTAACCTATCTCTAGCATTGTCGTCTTGGCCATATAAACGAAACTCGCATTTCCAAACTCCATAAAGATGGCTTATTGAACAAATTAGATTTTGAATCATATGGGATGTGTGAAGCTTGTTTAATTGGAAAGATGACAAAGGCTCCTTTTGTTGGACAAAGTAAAAGAGCAAGTGACGTATTGGGAATCATACACAGTGATGTATGTGGTTCGATGAACATACATGCTAGAGGTGGCTATAGATATTTCATTACATTTACTAATGATCTTAGTAGGTTCGTCTAGGTATATTTAATGCAACATAAGTTCGAGTCCTTTGAAATATTCAAAGAATTTTACAATGAAGTACAAAACCAACTTGGAAAGAGTATTAGGATTCTTCGATCTGATCGAGGTGGCGAATACTTAGACCATGCTTTTCTTGATCATCTTAGAAATAGTGGTATTGTATCACAACTTACTCCACCTAGAACACCACAATGGAATGGTGTCTTCGAAAGGAGGAATCGTACACTGTTGGACATGGTACGATCTATGATGAGTCAAGCTGACCTTCCGACATCCTTTTGGGGATATTCTCTAGAGACAGCGGCTTTCACACTAAACTGAGTTCCATCAAAATCTGTTGAAGATTTGGGGTTGTGAGGTTTATGTACATCGTCTAATCACAACTAAATTAGAACCAAAATCAGATAAATGCATATTTGTAGGATATCCCAAAGAAACCATGGGATACTACTTATATCATCCTCACGATAATAAAGTGTTTGTTGGGCGTACTGGTGTCTTCATGGAAAAGGAATTTATTTCCAAAGGTATTAGTGGGAGAAATGTAGAACTTGAAGTTGTTCAAGATCAAAATATGTCAACACAGATGGAACCAACACAGACACCACAAGTAATTATGGATCCACAAAGTGATGTGGAAAGGTAGTCTGATATTGTAACACAAAGTGCTCGTAGATCTAGTAGAAAACGAAATGAGCATGAGAGATGGATTTCTCATCACTCATACCGGGGATGTGATGCTCATGGATGATGAGTCCACTAGTTACCAAGATGCTATGGCAAGCATTGACTCCTAAAAATGGCTAGATGCTATGAGAATAGAAATGGACTCCATGTATGAAAACAAAGTTTGGAACTTAATTGACCCACCCAACGAGGTACGACCTATAGGGTGCAAATGGGTTTTCAAGAAAAAGACCGACATGGATGGTAATGTGATTACCTATAAAGCACGATTGGTTGTAAAAGGTTTCAAACAAATTCAAGGTGTTGGTTATGATGAAACTTTCTCTCCAATCGCAATGATTAAGTCTATTAGAATTTTACTAGCCATTGCAACATATCACAATTATTAGATTTGGCAAATGGATGTCAAAACAACTTTCCTTAACGAAAATTTACTTAAGGACGTATATACGATACAACCCGAAGGTTTTGTCGCTCCTGAAAAATCTCATAAGGTATGTAAGTTGCAACAATCTATTTATGGATTGAAGCAAGCTTCAAGGAGTTGGAATCATCATTTTGATGAAGTGATCAAAGAGTTTGGCTTCTCAAAAAATGAGGATGAACCTTGTGTCTACAAAAAGGTTTGTAGGAGAATCGTATCATTTCTTTTATTGTATATAGATGACATACTACTCATTGGAAATGATATTCCGACACTTGAGTATGTAAAGGCTTGGTTAGGAAAATGTTTGTTAGAGAAGAAATATGTTGGATACAAGATCATAAAGATTGAAGATAAAAAATCAAGAAGTCAAAGCTTCAAAGTCAACTGTCAAGCATAGAAGTCAAAGTCTTTGTGTAATAAGTCAATGTTGTTGTATTAGTTTCCTTGTTTTAGTTGTTAGGTATAAATAGACTTCTAGTCTTTGTAAGTAAGTAAGTGAATATAATTCTGAGCAGATTAGAGAAGAATTGTATGAGCATATTATTCTAGAGAGAGAGAGAGTTTGTAGAGTGAGAAAGTTGAGATTTGTAACATTTTGATTCATCAATGACATATGATTTCTCATCTTGATTAAAATTTCAAGATTTGGTCGATATTTTTCAAGAACTCGTTAAATACTGTTCAGATTCAATTTTTGAGCTACAGTGATGTTTTTGATTTAAATTCGGTGTTTTTGTACTCGATTCTAAGTTTAGAATAGATTTGATTTGAATTGATTTGTCTATTTTACATCAGAATCATGTGAATTTTGGATTTTTGAGATTTTATTTTTAGTTTTTAAAGTTTATTGTATTAAGATCGAATCTGAATGTTTAGTATTTTAGTTTGAAATCTTTGTACTGTAATCTATTCGTGGCATGTATTAGATATGATCTGCAAAGTTTTAAGACAATTGAAGAAGGTTTGATTCGATTTCTGTGCGAAAAATCAAGTTTTTTGTTCGACAGTGTGAAGAACTCGCTAGATCTAAGAAACTCACGGAGGAAGAACACGCAAGGTGAAGAACTCACATAAGCCTAAAACATGTTTAAAGTGAAGAACTCGCAAAGAGTTATGTGCGTGAAGTAGAAACTCGCACGACCTTATTTGCGAGTTTGTACTGTTCATCATCTCTTGTTTTGCGCGAAGTGGAACTTGCGAGAAGTATTCATCGTGCGTGTTTGCATTTAGCGTGAAGTGTATTTTCAAAATATTTTCTAAGTCCAGAATGCGTAGGCTGATTGCGCGAAGTGTGTGCGAGAAGTGTCAAGAACTCGCAAGCTTTGGTGTGCGCGAACAAGAAACTCGCACGAGCCTGCTTGCACGAACCTCAGAACTCGCAACGTTCAGTGTGCGCGAACCTAGAACTCGCACGACTCTATTTGCGTGAAGTGTGTTTCTGTATCCTTTGGTCTGCGCGAAGCACAGTAACTCGCAAGTTACTGTTTATGCATGAAGTTCAATTTTCTTTGTTCTGCGAGTTTTGTACTTAGAATAATTTTCTGAGAATTTTACAAAACTGTAATATGGCTTTTAAATGTCAAAAAATTTTCTCTCGGAGCGCTGCCCCCAGACCCCTCAAGGGCGTTGCCCCTTGACCCCACCCGCTAACCGGGTAGCGGGACCCCCGTGCTAAGTCTGCGGAGGGGGACAAAGTTCTGATTGTGATCAAAGTTTCTGAATTTCTAACGATCAAATTCAAGTTCTTTTTGTAACAGATAATTCAAGATGGGATATTTTTCTGATGATGATAAAAAAAAGATTCACAAGCTCGAATTAGAGAACAAAAATCTTGCTTCTTCAGTTGACTACTATTCTAAGCGGTCAAAGAGATATTCTGATGAAAGGAAGATACTGAGAGAAGAAGTCAGTGCGTTAAAGATGTTAAATGAAGATCTTTTGCAACAGACTTCTGGGCTGAATGATGAAAAGATACTGAGTTTGGAAGTTGAAAATTCTGAGCTGAAAAGAAAGATCTCTGACCTTGAAAATCAGATTGTGCAATTCCAGCAAGCAACATCTGTTGAAAGGTATGAGGAGAAGATTAAACGTTTGGAAGATGCTAATGCTGAGTTTCAGAAGAATATATTTGATTTGGAGCAAAAGCTTGCCGAAGACAAATCTGTTTTTGAAAAAGAAAGATCAAAGTTTGCACAGACGTTCTCAGAACTTTCTAAGAAGAGTTATGAAGAAAAGAAGATGGTTGAGCTTCAATGCATCAAGCTTTCTCAACAAGTGTCTGACTTTGATAAAGTAATCATTTTGGAAAGAGAAAAGTTTGCAAAAAAAAAGAAGTTAATTGAGCAAAAGAATGTTGGATTCTTTAAAGAGATATCGGATGGAAGAAAGAAAGCTGAGAATGGATTTGAAGAAGAAATAAGTATATTTGAGATAGAAATCAAGAAGCTGAATGAGAAGCTATCTGAACTATCTGAAAGTGCACTGATAGAGTGAAAAGCGAAGTCTGAATTCAAGAAAAAGATTGACCTGCTTGTCCGAGAAAGAGACAATTTATCTTCAAAGATAAAATAGCTTGAAGACATTGTTTCAAAGGTGGTGGTGACTGAGCAAACGACTTGACCTGCTTGTCCGAGAAAGATACAGTTTATCTTCAAAGATAAAAGAGCTTGAAGACATTGTTTCAAAGGTGGTGGTGACTGAGCAAATGACTTGACCTGCTTGTCTGAGAAAGAGAAAGTTTATCTTCAAAGATAAAAGAGCTTGAAGACATTGTTTCAATGGTGGTGGTGACTGAGCAAACGACTCCAGAGTCAGAAATCCACACACCTCGAGATGATTCATATGATTCTGAATATTCGTTCAAGACAGCTGCAAGCTCACATAAGAAAACTGTTTCTACAAAATGGTTAGTCAATTCATTTGATCAGATTCGTACAACTAACGTTTTCTTCGATACATATGTAGATGGTTCAGGTGCACAAAGAAGAAGAAGAAGAAGAAGAAGATACAAAGAAGAAGAATTGGTATGGAAAGTGAAACCAGTACTTGAAGACAAAAAGAAAGATGAAAAGAAAGCTGAGAAGAAAGAAAAGAAGACATGTGTACATGAGACTAAAGCCAAGAAGAACAATGTGCGAAAAGGTAAACCTGATCATGTCTATTCGAGAGATCAGTTAATCAGTTTGTCAAGTAAGAAATATTATTGTTCTTATTGTCGTACACATGATCATGTTCACAAATCTAGTGATCATTACTGGTATGGTTCTTACTCAACTACTCCTATTCGAACTGCAACTAACACATATGGACCCAAATACCAGTGGGTACCAAAACCGAAAGATGAATCTGTGTTGCAGGCACCTACAGTCAAAGGGGAGTAAGAGAACCAAGGCTTCTGAATAAATCAGTTCAGGACATGTACTTCAACGGAGTTTGACTTCTAAACACAACAGTTTAGGACTCGTACTTCAAAGATCAAAAGCAATGATACTCCCGTGCTGATAAGAGAGTGTACTCGGATACTCAGAAGAGGAAATCAACCTTCAAGGGGGAGTACATAAATTTTTCTGGAAATATGTATTCGGAAGATATGACGAACTACACTTCAGGATGAGTTGTAGATCTCTATCATGTGCCTTTCTACTAACAAATTTCATATGCATATTTTCAGGGGGAGTAAAGAATTATGATTTCTGATTACTTCAGATCAGAACTCGTTCACTCAATGTTTTACTACTTTATGTTGTTTACTTTTCAATAAATTTGTGAATAAAGTTGCTTTGACGGACTTTCTGACTGATGCAGATTGAGAGGATGCTTACAAGATCATATCATTATGACTTTTAAAGCTTGACTTCATGAGATTATAGACTGGACGATAAAGGTTAAATTTCTTATCTTAATCTCATATATGGTTGAAAGAAGGACGACTTTCAATCATAGAAAACATATTCTTAAATGTTCAAACCACTTCCCGATTCTTAAATAGATTTCATGAATTGGAAGTGTGATTTTAAATGTTTTCATTTTATTTTAAGTGTGAATGTCTTACAAACCGTGTGTTTCCAAAGATAAATACTTGTGTATTGTCTTTTCTATATACTTTCAAGTATTCACACACACCGGTTTGACTTCTTGTTTAAAATGTTCTTACCATGTCTCAAATTTGAAACATATTTTTCGATGGTAAGACACCCCTCTTGAATTTCAATGAACTTTGAGTGTTATTTCATTTCTAAACGTTTCATTCAAGAATGTGTATATTTTGTTTCATGTAGACAATATCCATTATTCTTGACCATAAGCTTTGATTGCTATATCATTTAATTCTAATCATTTTCATACAATGTTAGATTTTTCAAACAAGTCTCTTGCATTCATGTTTATTCTTTCAATACACTTGTTTGAAAATACTTCAATGTTTTAAAATGCTCATATCTTCGTGATTATATTCTGAGCATACAAACATCTGACTTGTATTTGAGCGTTAACTGTTCAAGATAAACCATTTTGAGAAACATATGCTTCTTAGGAAAATATGGTTTCTTTGTGCTAGGACTTAAATGAACTTCTATGGATTCACGATTACCAGTATCTCCTACCCAAGAAGTTAATCCATAGTGATTAAGTGTGAGGAGTCAAAAAGAAATGAGTGTAGGTTGTGTGTTGAGGTAAAATGGAAAAGAGAGTTTGGTTAGATGTGAGCTTAATGATTAAAAGAAAGAGGGTGTGAGAACAGAGTAAAAGCTAGAATATCAAACTCTGCACCAACTACTTTCTGAGTCGGGCAGCCACATTACTAATGTTTCACAATTCTTCGTGAACATTATTGAAATAGGCAACTAGCCCATGCCAACTCTTGACAATACCCCACCAGCCACTCATTTTCTTCTTAAAAAGAAAATGTTTCATATTTTTCTTGGGACACAGCACATTATCTATCTAGTTTTCATTTGGAAAATCTGGATATTGAAAAAGAAGGAAGTCTGCCCCACCTTCGCACTTCAATCATGCACATTGAGTTTGTGTTTATCTACTGTTGTCTCAGTGGTTTACACAATGTTGAGCCTTTATAAAAGCAATCATCAAGTGCTTAATTCTTTCAATACTTGCACAAACACACAAGGAATTTGTTTTCTTGTCATAACATTCATAGAAATTGCCTTTATGGTGTTTCGATGATTGGATGGAAGCCTGGGGGAGTGAACATCAAAAAGCTCCTTTCCTATGTGTATCCGTTACACATAGTAACTTTGTGTTACTGACAGGCATATTAACTGATTGATTTATTGATTCAGGTGTTACTTTCATAGTTTGTCTGGATTTGAAAAGATCTAGATGAATACTTTGTTTGATTTGGCAACGAATCAGAGGCTCTGTTTTGTAGGATCAGTGGTCAGAACATATAATGACATTTCTTGTTGAAAGTTTTGATGATCTCAATGCCGCAATCATCAAAAAGGGGGAGAAAAGGTCAAGAAATGGTTTGGTTGTGAAAGAAAGTTTGTTGAAAGATTATTCAAAGCGTTTAAAGAAAAGTTCAAAGATTGACTGTGAGAGAAGATCAAGAAATATTAAAGATTGTTGAAAGCTCAAGAGTTCAAAGTTTTCAGAATTGTTGAAGTTAAATTTGCTGAAGTAAATTGAGCTGAATTCTGAAGATAATTTATTTCTAAGAGTCTGGAAGAGGTTTATGCCGACCTTGAGGGAGAATGTTAATATTCTTGAATAACAAATTTTTGGAAGATTGATGAAAGTTTGAAGATAGAGTTTATCAAAGAAAGGGGAGAATGTCAATTTTTCATATGAATAGGGGGAGAATGTTTATTGCTTGAGAAGGTCTTGTTTACATCAAAGGGAGAAGATTCAAATTGAGCTTAAAAGAGAAGATTGAACTGCAATTTTTTTAGATGATCTTGATCCAAATGGGGAGATGTTAGAGCAGAAATATGTTGGATACAAGATCATAAAGATTGAATGTTGTTGTATTAGAAGTCAACTCTCAAGCATAGAAGTCAAAGTCTTTGTGTAATAAGTCAAAGTCAATGTTGTTGTATTAGTTTCCTTGTTTTAGTTGTTAGGTATAAATAGACTTCTAGTCTTTGTAAGTAAGTAAGTGAATATAATTCTGAGAAGATTAGAGAAGAATTGTATGAGCATATTATTCTATAGAGAGAGAGAGAGTTTGTAGAGTGAGAAAGTTGAGATTTGTAACATTTTGATTCATCAATGACATATGATTTATCATCTTGATTGTTTGTATGTGATAAGAACTTGAATTAGGACTTAACAATGTTTTTCAATGAAAGACTTAGGTGAAGATGCATATGTGTTAGGCGTTCGGATCTATAGAGATAGATCGAGAAAATTACTTGGCTTAAGTAGAGTACATATATAGACAAAGTGTTGAAACGGTTCAACATGTCTGATAGAAAGAAAGGGTTCTAACCTATGTCTCATGGAATATCTCAAGAGAGTGTACGAATGAGTAAGATTCCACATGCTTCGGCAATTGGATCTATCATGTATGCCATGATATGTACTTAACCTGGTGTATAGTATGCTTTAAGCATGACGATTTGATACCAATCCAATCAAGGTGATGGTAACTGGATTTTCATCAAGAATATCCTAAAATATTTAAGAAGAACAAATGATTCATTCTTGGTATATGGTGGTGACGAAGAGTTGA
Source organism: Arctium minus (assembly GCA_954870635.1). Classification (NCBI taxonomy): domain Eukaryota; kingdom Viridiplantae; phylum Streptophyta; class Magnoliopsida; order Asterales; family Asteraceae; genus Arctium; species Arctium minus. Next base: position 109,960,134 of record OX941080.1, on the reverse strand, counting down.
GTGTAAATGGTTACACTGATGCAAGTTTCCAAATGGATAAAGATGATTTCGATCCCAGTCGAGTTTTATGTTTTATCTTAATGATGGTGTTGTGAGATGGAAGAGTTCCAAGCAAGCAACAGTAGTTGATTCTACAATGGAAGCTGAGTACATCGCAGCATCAGATGCAGCCAAGGAAGCCGTTTGGATCAAGAAATTTATTTCTCAACTTGGAGTTGTTCCTAGCTGTGATTGTCTTATTGAGTTGTTATGCGACAACAATGGAGCTATAGCACAGGCCAAGGAACCTAGATCTCACAAAAAATCCAAACATATTCTTAGAAGATATAATCTCATTAGAAAGATTATTGAAAGAGGCGATGTTAGTATAAGAAGTGTTTCAACTAACATCAATGTTTTTGATCCACTAACCAAGACATTAACACAGTAAAAGCATGATGGCCACTGTAGATCCATTGGTATACGATGCATGGATGATTGGTTTTAGTGAAAGTGGGAGATTGTTAGTGAATGCCCAAAAGCTAATCATACGATGATTGTAATTTTCAGTTTTGTTTCATGAAATTAATAAATAAAATGCATTGCCTATTTTATTATGTCAATGTTATATTCTTTGTTTTAATTATTCATAATAAATAACCTTATAATAATGTATTCTAAAAATGTCCCTAGTTAAATATTATTTTGGGTTTTAAGGTTGAAGTAATATGATAATGACTAGCATATGTAGGGATTCATATAGAGATATCGAATCTACATATGGGTACAAAATGGAGATTTTGTGTATCGGACGTGACTCGCTATGAGAACACTTCATTGGATGTCATGTGAGTGTCATAAGTGTTTCTCAAGTGGTCAATGTACATGTAATTCTTTGACTTGAGAAATACGGAGTTTGTTATATGGGAGTAATATATTTTGACATTTGTTCTAATCATTCTATAATTGGGTGACAAAATAATTATTGGGTATGTTATAAATCACATAGTAGAACTAGCATGTATTGAGATAGGATTTGTCCCTCCTTTATGACGGGAGTGATGTCTCTGGGCCCCTTGATAAATATATACTAAGGAAATGCATGCATGCTCGGATAATTGATATGAGATATCATGATCTGTTTTATTAGTATATTAGGGAATCAAGAAACTAGATATTGGACATAACGAGAATAACACATTCAATGTCTCGTGTTCAATCTGGACATCAAGGACAAAATAATTAAATATGTAATCTAGAGATTGGACATAATTTTTTTTAATCTAGCGATATATAATTTCAATTTTTTTAATACAATTGTCATCCAATTTCCTAAAAAAGACTTCTATTCAAATATGTACTAAACGCCAAAAGTCCCCAATTAACATGATCTCCAAAAGATACCGCTAATGGCCAACACGCTCACTCTCAACCTTTGGGAACCCCGTCGCTAAGAAAACCTGGTTACATGACATTTCAAGAAGGAATGTTAGGACTTTGCCTAGTGACATCGTCAGACAAATAATAGTAATTTACGTTCTTGAAAAGCAACATGTAACTTGGTGATATTCCACATATACGTAATACACAATTACATGGTCCCTATTGGGACCTACTTCAACATGAGATAACAACATAATTTGAACCTTTAGCCATATGGGACGTCAACCCAAATTGGGTCTTTAGTAAAAAGGGACATCAACTCAAACCGAGTCTTTAGTCTATATGGACGTCAACCCTCACCAAGTCTTTATTCTTTACGGACGTCAACCCAAACTGGGACTTTAGTCTTAACAGACATCAACCCAAACCGGGTCTTTAGCCCTCACGGGCATCAACCCAAACCGAGTCTTTGGCCAAATAAACGTCAACCCAAACCGGGTCTTTAGTCTTTCTCTCCGACCACAATTCGGGGATAGTTCCCCTCAATATTTCCCAAGAGCTCATTCAAGAGAGCTAGTCTCATGCCAACCATAGAGTTATGGTGTAAATTTATTCCCTTTGAGACGACTACAAACATTAGGAATTGATAACCATAAATAAATGACCAAGTACTTCCATGTGTATTTCACAAATAAGCAAGAATTCCCAATACCTCATATCGACCTAAAATGTCAAGTCCATAACCATGAAAAGAACAACAAACATCATAGAGCGATAAGTATATGTAATCGTTTCTCTACCTTCATTCCTTGCTCATATTCACCCAAAAATGGTGAAAACCCTAACATCTCTTCCAAATCAACTTTGAACCATAATGTGAGTAATGGTGTGATATAGAAGTATATATATTCTAAACATAGTGATAACATCAAATAAGTACTCAAGAAAGTGAGAATGGCTCACCCAATAGGGTTGTTAGTGAAACCCTAAAACCCTTGTGAAGAAGAGATGAAAAGTTGAGCTCCTAACACTTTGGAATCTTGTAATAAATGGTGGTGGACCCTAGAGATGCAATAAATTCACTTGGATCTTTAGGTTTTGCAATCAATGAGGGGAGAGGGAAAAAAGGAACTGAAATCGCCTTTAAGGATGAGAGAAAAACGTATTTGGTGTTTTTCTTAAATGACCCTCCAAAGTCCCTTTTATCATATCTGAATTTTTAGGCCAAAACCCCCGAAGGCGATAGTGACACGCGAGTATGCCCTTGGCATACTCGCCGTGCATACTCGCCAGGGCATACTCGCCGTGCATACTCGCCTATTATGTACCGTGACTCACTCGATTTCAGCGATAGTGTTAGCCCCAAATCTGAACCAATGAAAGTATTGAAAATAACTCAGTCTTCATCTAAAGACTTTCAAGGGACATCAGCGGAGAAAGCAAGTCTGTCTCCGAAGTCAGTTCAGAGTCAGTCTCGGAGAAAGCAAGTATGTCTCTGAAGTCAGTTCAGAGTCAGTCTCGGAGAAAGAAAATCTGTCTCTGAAGTCAGTTCAAAGACAGTCTCACGGAAAGACATCAGAGAGCTCCTCATCAGAGATCCTATTTCAGAGCTCTGAAGATGATTACTCTGAATTTCATGACAAAGAAGAACAGATGACATGGAACCTAGTGATAAGATTTACTTTCTAGAGTAGGTCACTGTTCAAGCATGTCTTGATCTTACCTTTTAGGTAAGACACTGTTCAAGCATGCTTCTATTTGTCAGATAAGTACATTGTTTACTTTATGGTCCTATAAATAGGACCATCACCTTATTGTTCAAAGTGTGATTAAGAAGTCTTATAACTGATAATATAAGTTGAATATTTTATTCCAAGAATATCTTGTTTATCTATTATCTGCTTTATGAACTGTGATATTTGAATCTCCTTTGATATTAAATTATATTGCTTCCGCTGTTATTACTCTTATTGTTTATATCATTGTTGTGAGATTAAATCTGGGATCCAAGAATTGGTATCAGAGCCTCCTTTGTTTTCTAAACAAAGAAAGATCGCATCTGCATACTCGGATAGATTTACATCTCATTGATTCTAACTTTCAATATCTGTGCATGTTCATATAAACGTGGTTTATTAAAGAACACCATATGCTCAAGATTTGATAGTAAATCACTGTTCAATACAAAAAGCATCAGTTCTTCAAATCTTCATCTTTTTCTTCAAAAATGGCAAACTCAAGCATAAGTGCCATTTATACAGCTGGGTCATTAACAAAACCTCCTACACTTTTAAGGGATGAATATCCCCAATGGAAGATAAGGATGGTTAATTTCTTAGAAGGTATGGACAGGGATCTTTTTAGATCAGTGAACGTTGGACCTCACATTCCAATGGTGTTGGTACCAAGAGTTCCTGCAACAGCAGATACTGCTGAAATACCTGCATATTATGAAAAGAAAACCACAAACTTCACTGATGAAGAAACTAATATGATGGATAATGACTCAAAAGTTGTTAGATTACTTATAATGGCCATTCCCAATGATATCTTTCAAGAACTTGATTCTTGTAAAACTGCAAAAGAGATATGGGATCAGTTGTTAAATCAACTTGAAGGAGGCCTACAAACCCAGAAAAATAGAAGAAATCTTTGCATCAATGAATATCATGATTTTCATGCTCTACCAGAAGAAATATTACACCAAACTTACTCAAGATTCAACATTCTTATCAACAAATGCAGAAAGTTTGGAGTGATAAGAACAAAAGAGGAAAACAACGTTCTTTTCTTGAAAAGCTTAAATGAAGAATGGTCACAACTGTCCATGTCTATACAAGTCAATCAAGATCTTGAGTCATGGTCATTAACTGACATTTATGGCACTCTTGTTGCACATGAAAAGGAAGTTATGAAGAAAAAATCAAAAACCTCTTTAGGTGGACCCCTTGCACTTGTTTCAAAACAAATTTCGAAAGAAAACAACTATGAAGAGTCACAAAAAGGTTTGGAAACAAAAAGAAAATCCAAAAAGGTCTTAATGGTAGAAGAAAATCATACAGATTCAGAGTCAGAAGATGATATCAATGCCTTCGCCAAATCTCTTGCATTAATTACTCATCAATTTAACAAGAAATTTGGCAAGAAAGTATTTGAAGAAATGAGAGAGAATGAAGAAATAAGAAATCCTGAAAGAAGATTTCAAGAAGATGGTGTCAGATTTCAACAAGAACCTAGATTCACTCCATATAGTGATCAAAAGGGTAAAAACTTCAACAATAATGATGCAACACAACAATAAAGACCTCAACAACCATTTCAACCAAGGTATCCACAGCCACAGAGATACTTCAAACCTCAAGAACAGAAGCTAGAGACAAGTACTGCCACTCTTCCAACAAATCAAAATGATGGAAGATGTTTCAGATGTGGAAAACTAGGCCATTTCTCTGCAAACTGCAAAGGAAAACTTGTCAAAGATCAAGATTACTACAAGAACCAATACAAGTACAATGTAAAAGAAAGAGTTCTTGTAGCAGAAATGGAAGACTAGCTATCAGACTCAACAAGCGACGGCGAGGAAGAGCCTACTAATCTCTGTGGTATGGCTTTTTCAGATGGAAATCAAACTGATGGAGCATCAGAAGACAACTCTGAAAAGGTAAACTCTCTTTACACCTCTGACAGTGATCCTGAAATAGATGCTTTTAAGCTAATTAATGAACTTCAGGATCTAGAGCAAAAGTTTCTTGAAGAGAAAAAGAAAAGAGAGCAAGTGACAAAAGAGCTCATTTTTTTCAAAAGAGAAAAGAATCTTCTGGAATCAGAAAAGAAAGAAATTTTTCTTGAAAAAACCAAACTTGAAGAAACTCACAAGCAAAAAGAAAAATCATTTTCAGAAGAAATAAGAAAAATTGAGAAAGTTTTAAAAGGAAAAGAAGAAGAAGTAAAGAAATCTAAGTATGAAAGGCTCAATTCTATTGCCTTAACCAAATTTTTTCAAAAGGAAAGAGAAATCCTACATCAATCTCTAGATAGAAAAAATCTTCGAATCAAAAGCTATGTTAATGCACAAGGTGTTTTCGACAAAATAAAAACTCAAATGGACTCTCAAGGGTTGGGATTCAATGAGTTGAATTCATTCACTAGATTAGAGAAAACTTCACTTTCTTCCACTTTCCGTATGGGAAAGGTCCAAAGCTTTGAAGGTACATCTCTGAATAATTTCAAAAGAATGAAAACATCATAGGGATAAAAAATAAGAGCTTTGAATTTCAAAAATACTACATACTCTGAAGTAAAAAACTTTCAAAAGTCTGTGTTACAGATAAAAGAAGAAACTTCAGAGGTACTCTTCACAAAACCTCAAAGCAATTATTCCAAAGAAATTTTCAGATTTGATGCTTTCATCTCAAATGAATCAGAGACATCTGAATCAAGTACCTCTGATACAAGTACTTCTGAAAATGAATCTCAGAGTTCACTTAATCCGGATGCCCCTCTGTATTCACCAAAGTCAGATGAAAACATCAAAACTACATTTGAAGATGATGTTAAAAAGATATGGAAAGAAAATGTCATGGAGGACTTAAAAAGAAAAGAAAGCATGAAACGTATCATTAAAGTCTCTAGAACAAAAGAAATTAAAAAAACCAATAGAGGTAGCTATCTCTATTAAAACTAAGAGAGACTTTCTTGACTATGATTCAGAATGTGATCAAGAGATTGATGAACAGATTTTTTGTAAACCAGGGAATGTAATTCACAAAAAGATAGAAACTGTTGGCTCTGGTATTTTGAATGTTCCAATTTCAATTTTGAAAACCAAAACCAGAATACCAATAAGTCCTGATTTTGCAAATATGTGTTTACAATCAAAAACGTCTCTGGAACTTGAAAAGGAGTTACAAGAAAAGGGAAAGAATAAAACAAACACTTCTGAATCTTACACCTATAAAACAATAAAATTATCTCCTGAACAAAAAGGCAAATGAACAAAAATTAACCATATTGATCCTGTTTGTACAGTAAGCAGCAAAGAAAAGAAGATGTTTTTGATCAAGAAAAAGCAACTTGAAAAGAAGACTGTCTTTCAAGCAAAAAGGAAAGAAGTAGTTAGGGATACATGTAATATTCCTAGTGCTAGTTTCAAAAGAAGTCAAAATGTAACAAATGCTTTTAATAAAAAGAAAAACTTTGCTCCTACTTCTTCTTGTTCTATTAATTGCAACTGTATTCATCTCTTGATAAAACTGAAAAATCATTTCAGAGTATCGCATTGTCTTTTGAATCAATCTCTGAAAAATATCTCAGAGACAAAATTTCAGAAGAAGACAAGTAAAGGCAAGACATCAAAAGATGAGATGCCAAAAAGTCATACAAATCCACCAAAGTCTAACATAAAAGGACCCATAATGAGATGGGTACCTAAGAAACAATAATCTGTCTTGCAGAATCAGTCAATGCCAATCTGGTACTTAGATTCTGGATGTTCAAGGCATATGACTGGAGATAAGGAACTGCTATCCTCATTCAAAGAAAAATCTGGAGGAGCAGTTAGTTTTGGAGACAATGTGCAAGGACAGATTAAAGGATATGGTGAGTTATCAAGAGTAAATGTTTTAGTATCAAAGGTTGCTTATGTGGATGGATTAAAACACAATCTGATCAGCATAAGTCAACTTTGTGATCATGGTTTTGATGTGAAATTTCAAAGAAAATATTGTTCACTTCTTCACTCAGAATCAGGTCAAGAATTACGCAGAGCAGACAGAAAAGGTAACCTCTACAGGATGAATTTTACCAAAATCAAAGACACTGATTCAGAGAAACTTTGTCTTGTATCTCTGAATAGTGAGGAAGTCTGGCTCTGGCATAAAAAGTTTTCACATCTAAACTTTTCCTCACTTGATAAGTTAGTTAAACTTAATTTGGTTAAGGGATTACCATCTTTGAAGTTTAACAAAGATCATCTTTGTTCTGCTTGTGAAATGGGAAAAATGAAAAGATCTTCCCATAAAACCAAAAGTGAAAACAACTGCCCTAGACCTCTGCACATGCTTCATGTGGACCTCTGTGGTCCTATCTCTGTACAGAGTCTAGCAGGTAAGAAATACATTATGGTTCTGATTGATGAATTTTCCAGATTCACATGGATAGAATTCATCAGAGCCAAATCTGATGTACCTGAAATATTGATAAGATTGTTGAAAAGATTACAGGTTCTATTTAGCAGCAAAGTTCAGAAACTAAGAAGTCATAATGGAACAGAGTTAAAAAATGCCAAAATCATTTCATATCTATTAGAAGAAGGCATTACTCCTAACTTTTCTGCAGCAAGAACCCCTCAGCAAAATGGAGTAGTTGAAAGGAAGAACAGAACACTTGTTGAAGTTGCAAGAACAATGCTTGCTGGATCTGATCTTTCAACAAATTTTTGGGCAGAAGCAGTGGCAACAGCCTGCTTTACTCAGAATAGAGCTACAATTGTCAAAAGATTTCAGAAAACATCCTATGAACTCATTAACAATAGGAAACCTAATGTTAAATATTTTCATGTTTTTGGATGCAGATGTTACATTCTGAACGATAGAGAATCTCTTGGAAAGTTTGACAAGAAAGATGATGAGGGAAAATTCATTGGATATTCATTAGCCTCAAAAGCTTTCAGAGTGTTTAATCTTAGAACAAGGACCATCCAAGAGAGCATCAATATCACTTTTGATGACAATAAAAGCTCTGAACAACAAGAAAGTCTCTCAACACCTATCTCTGAATCATCAAGGGAATCTGAATTAAACAGAATATTTGAAGATTTCTTTGATGAAGATAACCCAGAAGTTATCTTCAGAGATAGACCAAGAGAGAATTCAGAAGGACCTCAAGAAACAGGTACAACCCTTTCTGGACCCTCTGAATTAACACCTTCTGCTTCACCAAATGCAGATCAGCAAAGTGAATCGGAAGAAGCTGAAGATCAAAAAAAGAGGATGATCAAGGAGTGTCTGAAGTAACTCCAGAAACAAATAGTGAAGAAATTCAAGAATCTGCTTCACCATCTCGGGAACCAAATTCAGAGCCTCTGAACAGCACAACAGAGATATCACCAACTGTCATCTCTAAAGCTCAAACTCCACCCCAAATTTTTGCTCCAAGCTCAAGATGGACAAAAGATCATCCAATTGATCAAATAATTGGATCCTCATCAGAAGGAGTTAAAACAAGATCTGCCACAATCAATGAATGCTTCTACGTAAACTTTTTGAGCATTATTGAACCAAAGAAGGTAAAAGAAGCTATTGAAGATCCTCATTGGATTTTTGCAATGCAGGATGAACTTCAAGAGTTTGTAAGAAACAAAGTCTGGACCCTAGTTCCCCTTCCCAAAGGAAAATTTGCAATTGGAACAAAATGGGTTTTCAGAAACAAAAAGAATGCGGATGGAATAATAATCAGGAACAAAGCCAGGTTGGTTGCTAAAGGATATTGCCAAGAATAAGGTATTGATTATGATGAAACCTTTGAACCTGTAGCTAGGCTAGAAGCAATCAGAATCTTCTTAGCCTATGCTGCACACAAAGGATTCAAAGTTTATCAAATGGATGTTAAATCTGCCTTTCTACATTGTAAATTAAATGAAGAAGTTTATGTCCAGCAACCACCTGGATTTGAAAGTACAAAGTTTCCTAATCATGTTTATTATTTGGATAAGTCTCTGTATGGACTTAAACAAGCTCCAAGAGCTTGGTATGCAACTCTGTCCACTTTTCTGATTAAAAATGGATTTGACAAAGGCACAATTGATACAACATTATTCATCAAAAGGTACAAAAATGAGATGCTATTAGTACAAATTTATGTTGATGACATTATATTTGGCTCTACAAATCAAAAGTATTGTGACAAGTTTTCAGAGTTGATGAAGAGTGAATTTGAGATGAGCCTCATGGGAGAATTAACTTTCTTTCTGGGCTTATAAGTAAAACAAACTTCAGAAGGTACTTTCATAAGGTAAACTAAATATGTCTCTAAAATTTTGAAAAAAATACAAACTCAATGATTCAACTTCTATGAAAACGCCTCTAGCCACCGGAGTCAAACTTGACTCTGATCCTTCAGGACAATCTGTGGTTATAAAAACCTACAGAGGCATGATAGGTTCACTATTATACTTAAATGCAAGTAGGCCTGACATAATGTTTGCAACATGTCTTTGTGCTAGATATCAAGCAAATCCAAAAGAATCTCATTTATCTGCTGTCAAAAGACTTTTCAGATACCTGAGAGGGTCACCCTCATTAGGCCTCTGGTATCCAAAACTTTCTAGTTTTGATCTAACAGCTTACACTGATGCAGATCATGCAGGATGTAAGCTTGACAGATACCTCTGGGTGCTGTCAGTTATTGGGCAATAAGCTGGTAAGTTGGTCATCCAAGAAACAAAACTGTGTTTCAACTTCAACTGCAGAGGCAGAATATGTTGCTGCTGCTAGTTGTTGCTCTCAAGTAATATGGATGAAAGTTCAGCTCAGAGATTATGGCCAACAATATGAAAGAATACCCATTCTCTGTGATTCAAAAAGTGCCATAGCCATCTATGCCAATCCAGTACAGCATTCAAAGACAAAGCACATTGATGTAAGGTATCATTTCTTAAAAGATCATGTTGAAAGGGGAACAATAGAAATGTATTTTGTACCAACTGATCTCCAACTTGCTGATATTTTCACAAAAGCTTTAGATGAACGAAGGTTCAATTTATTAATTAGCAAGTTAGGAATGTTGAATATGTCTACCTAACAAGGAAGAAACTCAGAGTCTCTGATCAAATTATCAGAGCCTCTGAACCAAGTAGCATATGTCAATATCAGTCTCTGAATGTTCTCCAAACACATGACAAGGGGAGAAAAATAAAAGGTTGTTCTTTTGTCAAGGGGGAGAAAAAGAAATTTTCAAATGTCATCTTAGAGTCTCTGAATTTTATCTCAGAATCAATGAAATTCATCTCAGAGTCTCTGAATTTCATCTCAGAGTCTCTGAAATTGAGAATTTTTTTTCACTAATCATCTGTCAAGGGGGAGTCAACAACTTTCAAACCAACCATTCCTCAAACAAGACCTTTTTAATTAATTAGCAATTTTTGGTATCATTTGAAATTAAAATTTCAGGTTATCTGAACCTTTTTATTACAAGTGATATCTTAAATTACTTCTCAAGGCGAAAGGTTTGTCTAGTCAGCAAAAAACAAGTTATTCAATTTAATATTGAAAAATGGCACCCCATTCCTATTTTCTTGGAACCTACATCCATAGGTACAACAGTTTTCAAGGCCACGTGTCACAAGAGGGATGAGTGAAAGGTCAAACGGCTTTATCAAAAGGGTCAAATCACTGTCGCTTCATCTTATGCACTCAAGTGTATCTTTTTCTAAATTTGGATACAAAACCAATTTTACATCCGAATATTCATTTTTACAAATTACTCTCGAGCACTCTCTCTCTCTCTCTCCAAATAGAATATGAACTTCATCTTCTTCACTTCAACTCAAAAATGGCTTCTTCAAATGAATGGTGCAAGCTTTTTTCCAAATCTGGCGAACCTTCAAGACTGTATCATTTTCCAATCAAAGACAACAATCACATGATTCAGCTTGATTCTCCCAAGTTTGAGGAACAATACGGGATAATCTGCGAGTTCTTCTCCAACTGTGAACTGACTCAAGCCTTAACTACCTTTACCAATGAATGTCCTCTCTCGTTTGTTCAAGAATGGTATTCTTCCAGTCATTACAGTGATGAACAAAATGGAATAATCGGCGAATTCGACATATCTCAAATGGTAAAATGTCGAACACTCATCACTCCTACTGTTCTACAAGAAGTTCTCCCTCTCCTAACAACTGAGGAACTTCAAATCACGCGTTTTGAAAAACGCCCAACTTTTGAAACCCTGCTCCAGTTCATCCGAATGCTAGGTTACAACACTGAAATCACCAGATTGAGCAACTTCTGACGACAACATCTACCACCAATCTAGAACTTCATGTTCTCGGTACTAAACCGCACTCTCACCTGCAAACTGGGGAGCATGGATTAAGCAACACCCGAAATTATGTCAATCATGTATGCCCTATTCTTCAATCGCAACTTGGACATGGCTGGCATAATTTTTGATATGATTCTCACATCAATAGAGAAGAAGAACAAATGCTTGTCAAAGGACCCTAAACAAACGACCCAATCATCCAAAGTTCCTTCAATAACATTCCCTAGATTTATGTCTCTAATCATCCATGCGGCGATCGAGAAGCTTCATATTTTGATCGCCACTGAACAACCCAAAACTCCTTTCTACATAATGAACAGCTTCAAACCGACGATTCTCTCTGAAGGGTATTTAGAAGCAAGGTGGATCCCTAACCAAATGCTGAATCAGGTAAATCCTCAATCTTTAGCCTTAGCTTCTTATCTCAGTGTTTCCCAAGGACTAGAACCAGTTCTGGGAACCCCAACACACTTAGGTCCTGAACCTGGAATGGAGAGTAAGAGCAACTCGGATTCAGAAGGATCTGAAGACCCTGAAGTTCAGAGCTCTCACAAGAGTGAACCAGAGGGTACTCTTTCTAGAGAAACCGAAGTTGAGAGATATGACAGAGCACTTGAAGGGGCTGTCAATGAGGGAGTTATGGAAGAAACCTCATCTGCTAGTGAAGAGGATAGCTCTACTAGCTCTGAGGAAAGTAAGGATGAATCTTCAGAGACTAGCTCTGAAGATTCTCAGAGAGAAGAGAGCAAGTCTTTTAAGGACTTAGAGAAACCTGAGAGTTCCTCCCCTTCCACACAAAAAGATGCCCCAAGGCACATATATTTTAGGACACCAACCCCATCTCCCAGTGCAACCATACAATCTAACCTACCTGATCCAGAGGTAATGGTTATTGAATCAGAGGTGCACACCTCGAACCCAAACCAGCCAGCCACTTCAGAGGTACCTTTTTCCACCTCTGAAGTTCACATAACTGAGGAAACTCAATTTCTAAATAAGTCCTCTTCACAGGACTTAGCCAATACATTCAGTACTCAGTTGCCTCAGAGTACATCAGCAATTCCTACACATAATGATGCCTCTGTGGCTCATCACTCACCCTTCAGGATATCCCGAAGTAGCTGTCCAACTCAGGGACAATGGCTTGACCTACAAGAACAAGGATTGACTTGCCTGGATCGCAAGCTCAACTCCCACATTCACTTCCAGTCCTCTGAATCTGAGAAGGAGGACTTGGTTGGGAAAAGAACACTCAGAGATGATTCTTCGGAACATCAAGGATTGAGTGGAAGTCCTTCCAGAGACAACATCAAAACAGCTCTGAACGAAGGCTCCTCTGAACTCGAGGAAAAATTGGCTGCATGTGTTGTAACCAATGTACCACTCTCTGAACTTCTCACAAAATCTGAGTTCCAGAGATTCTGTGAGGAAGTCAGAGGCTCCATGAAAGAGCATAACTTTCAGTGAATTGACGGTTCAGAGACCTTTGCTCTTCGCTCTGAAAATACCAACCTCAGAGCAGAGGTTTCCACTCTGAAGACCCAACTTTTGGACTCCTCAAACAGAATCCAAGAGTTGGAACAAGAACTGTTCAAACAGAAGGCTGAATCATCCCTGGAAGTAGCCGCTCTTGAAGCTCAGAATGCTGCTCTTATAAATCAAGCAACTACAACCATTGATGTTCAGAAGGCTCTGCAAGAACTAAGGGACGAGGTAGTAACCACCAGATCGTCTTCACTCTCTACAGAACAAATGGCCTCTATCTCTGAACTCATCAAAACAATAATTCAAGCCTCTGTTCCAGCAGTCAGCGCACCATCAGCAACACCACAACCACCACCCCGGACTACTGAAGACCTCATCACCAATAGTGATCTGGCCTCATTCAAATCCGCAATCATGAGCAGAATGCTAACATGTTCTTCCAAGATCTCTACTATTGCTCAGAAGCAGGTCAAAGCTACTCTGGAACTTCATCACTATAAATCAGAGGACCATGTTGCTGAAATCAGAATTGCGGCTTCAGAAGCAATTGAATCCATTCATTAGGCTCTTCTTGACCCCAAAGGAAAAGGAATCGCTGAACCAGACTCTCCCAAATACAAATGCAAATTTTTTGGTGGGACTTGTAGCGAAGCAGCGAAGAAAGCCAGATTTAATGATTCTGAGGACTCAGATGATGATGAGGCCTCTGAATCACACGATAGGGAGATCAGAGATACAACCAAACACACCTCTAAAGCTGCTCCCTCTGCACCTGTAAATTAAAGTGCCTCTGATCCACCAACCAAAGGAGTTCAAGAGAATGAACCAGAGAGGAACACCACCTCTTCTGATGACAACCAAACCTTGCAAACATTCACAACACCGGTAATACTTTTCGCATCATCAACACCAAGTGTTCCAATCACTCCAATTACCAATGCAACTCCAGAGAAAATTGGAGCTCTGGAAGAGGAAGAAAACGAATAACTTATAGACTTCTCTACGTCCTCTAAAGATGCATTCTCATCACCCGAAAGACCACCAATGGTGATAAGAGATGCCTTCAAATCAGAGTCTGAGAAAGAACAGAACTCAGATTCTGACAGAGCGGAAGAAGCTGCTGGAGATCAGATCGAAGTAATTGATGTCGAAGAGTATGTTTTCAAACATGCTCAACCTCATCATACCTCAACAGCTTCAGAATTAAGAGAATCACCAGAGATAGATGGATATATCTTTGAACAGCCTTCAGAGATAACTCAGTCACAGCCCAAGGACAAAGAAACCATGGTTGTTGATGAACAGGCTCCTCAAGAGAATCTTGTTCAGAAGACAAGCATCGGTTTACCAGCCAAGGTATTCACACAACCTCCCACATTCTTAGAATCCACTCCTGAAACATCGATAGAAGATCACTTTTGGCATATCTACTACGAGTTCAAGATGGGAGACACTCAAGTAATCCCTCTGGATCCAAGAATCAGAGAGGATATGCCAGACTACGAACGAAGATTCATACAGGCAAAGACATCACCAAGAATGGAGGTTCTCAACGATGCTCCCATAATAAAAGTTGAGAAAATCACTGAAAAGACATTCGCCTACAACAAAATCATATATAGGCATTATGTGGTGACTCGATCTGATTAGAAGATTTACGAGTTCAATGATAATGATCTCGTAAATCTAAATCCATATGATCTCACTCAACTATATGCCTATTGCTCTGCAAGATACGATTCAGGAAGAAGGGAGATAAGAATGAGCATGGTTGAAGTAAGACGGGCAATGGAAGCTTATATCAAACACAAAGCCAAATGTGACTTTCAGATTGCTCTGAACTTGGGTGAAGAAAAGCTCGGAGTGACTGAACCAGTGGAAACCATCGAAAACCTGGACAAACAGAAGACTGTATCAATCATTGAAGAACCTCTGGGTTTCATCTACAGAGTGAACCAAGAGAATAAAATCTTTCTAGCTTCTCAAGTAGAAAAGTATTCTGATGAAACTTTGAAAGGTATACAAAAGTTGATTCAAGTAAAGAAAGAACAGCACAGAGCAGACCTACTGGCAAAACTAGACTTGGAAATTGGCTCAATGATTAACTTCAGAGAGCTCATCATGAAGTTTCATAGGATATGTTCTAGTGATAGGTTCTGATTATTTTTTGAATATTATTATCTTTTGTAATTCCAAATTATTATGAGAAGTAATATTTACAGAGGATAACTTTCTCCTCTTCGCTTTCTAGTTTAAATATTCTCTGTGTCCTTTATTTATTTTCAGTACTTAGGGGGAGATTTTTAGCCCCAAATCTGAACCAATGAAAGTATTGAAAATAACTCAGTCTTCATCTAAAGACTTTCAAGGGACATCAGCGGAGAAAGCAAGCCTGTCTCTGAAGTCAGTTTAGAGTCAGTCTCGGAGAAAGCAAGTCTGTCTCTGAAGTCAGTTCAAAGTCAGTCTCGGAGAAAGCAAGCATGTCTCTGAAGTCAGTTCAGAGTCAGTCTCGGAGAAAGCAAGTCTGTCTCTGAAGTCAGTTCAGAGTCAGTCTCGGAGAAAGCAAGTCTGTCTCTGAAGCCAGTTCAGAGACAGTCTCACGGAAAGACATCAGAGAGCTCCTCATCAGAGATCCTATTTCAGAGCTCTGAAGATGATCACTCTGAATTTCATGACAAAGAAGAATAGATGACATGGCACCTAGTGATAAGATTTACTTTCTAGAGTAGGTCATTGTTCAAGCATGTCTTGATCTTACCTTTTAGGTAAGACACTGTTCAAGCATGCTTCTATTTGTCAGATAAGTAGACTATTTACTTTATGGTCCTATAAATAGGACCATCACCTTATTGTTCAAAGTGTGCTTAAGAAGTCTTATAACTGATAATATAAGTTGAATATTTTATTCCAAGAATATCTTGTTTATCTATTATCTGCTTTATGAATTGTGATATTTGAATCTCCTTTGATATTAAACTATATTGCTTCTGCTGTTATTACTCTTATTGTTTATATCATTGTTGTGAGATTAAATGTGGGATCCAACAGATAGTGACACCACGAGAATGCCCTTGTTGCCCTATTTCTTCTAATTTGACCCGATTCCACTCGAAGGGATTTGTCCCACAATCAAAAATTCCAACACGGGAATAAGTACACCAAGAGCATAATTAATTACCAAGATAAATCTCTACTGAACATGCGAAAATTACAATTTACCATTGGATTAGAGTGTGGCACTTACTTAGGATTTGAGGGTGTTACAATCCTCCCCAACTTGGAATTGATTTCGTCCTCGAAATCCTAACTAGGGGAAGAGGTGAGGGTACCTCCGCTTCATATCCTCCTCGGCCTCCCAAGCCACATTGGCACCCCGGTGATGCTTCCATTGCACTTTAACCATGGTGACTTCCTTATATCGAAGCTTCTTTGTCTTCCTTTCCAAAATAGTGTCGGGTTCCTCAACACAACGATTCCCTTCGTCCACTCTGATATGGGAGAGGGGAATAACGCTTTCTTCCTCTGCCAGACACTTCCAAAGGTAACAGATGTGAAATGTGTTATGAGTTCCACTCATCTATGGAGGGAGTTCCAATCGATAGGCTTGAAGCCCCACCCGTTTGATCATAGTTAACGGTCCAAGGAAACCGGGGTTTAGCTTCCCGCGCTTCCCAAATCGTATAATCCCCTTCCATGGGGACACTTTTAGCATTACACGATCTCCCACTTGAAATTCCATCAGTCGCCTTTTCTTGTCGGCGTAGTTCTTTTGCCGATCCTGGGCCGCCTTCAACCGTTCCTGAATACTTTTAACCTTGTCCACTGTTTCTTGCCCGATTTTGGGCCCCGTAAATAGTTTCTCTCCCGCTTCCAGCCAACAAATGGGAGTTCGGCATTCCCGACCATATAAAGCTTCAAACGGAGCCATTCCAATACTTGAGTGGTAGTTATTATTGTACGTGAACTCCACCAAAGGCAGGTGTGAGTCCCATCTACCCCCAAAGTCGATCACACAAGATCTCAACATATCTTCAAGTTTTTGAATTTTCCTCTTGCTTTGGCCATCGGTTTGGGGATGATAGGTCGTACTCAACTTCACACGCGTACCCAATTCTTTTTGTAATTCGTCCCAAAAATGGGACGTGAACCGACTATCGCGATTCGAGACAGTAGACAAAGGTACACCATGACGATAGATCACCTCATCTATGTACAACTTTACTAGCTTGTCCATAGGCAAAGTTTCCCGCATAGCTAAGAAATGGGCATTATTGGTGAAACGGTCCACTATTACCCAGATCGTGTCATGACCCCTCAAGGTCTTCGACCACTTCATCACAAAGTCCATGGTGATGTGTTCCCATTTCCGTTCCGGGATCTCCAAAGATTGCAGGCTTCCATAAGGGTGTTGGTGCTCGGCCTTCACTTGTAAGCAAGTCACACATCGCTCCATATAGCGAGCCACATCAAGCTTCATGACTGGCCACCAATAGTGCAATTTCAAATCCCGATACATTTGTGTGCTTCCTTGGTGGATAGAATACTTTGTCTTGTGGGCATCCTCGAGAAGAAGCTCCCGATTGCCCCTGATCTTGTGCTCCTCTAATAAGGCTTTGGCTTGTGACTATTTGATTTGATCAATAAATGTTGACACCAATTCAATTCGTGAAAAGGTGATTCGAGAACTTCCCCCGTAGTCCTTCCGACTCGAAGCATCGGCGACAACTTTTGCCTTACCCGGATGGTAAAGCAACTCGCAGTCATAATCCTTTAATAACTCCAACCACCTCCTTTCTCTCATATTCAGTTCCTTTTGGTCAAATATATGCTTCAAACTCTTGTGATACGTATAGAGAGTGCACTTTGTACCGTAGAGGTAGTGTCGCCATAATTTCAAGGTAAACAACACCGCAGCCAATTCTAAATTATGGGTGGGGTAGTTGATTTCGTACACCTTGAGTTTCCTCGACATGTAGGCGATCACCTTGCCTCTTTGCATTAAAACGCATCCCACGTCCATCTTCGAAGCATCACTATACACCACAAAATCTTCTGATCCTTCGAGGAAGGATAAGATTGGAGCTTCGCAAAGTTTTCTTTGTAGGGTTCAAAACGCCTTCTCTTGACTCCCGGTCCATGCAAACTTTACGTTCTTTCGGGTTAAGGCCATCAGTGAAGAAGCTATCTTGGAAAAAGTATTGAATGAACCTCCAGTAATATCCCGCCAATCCTAGGAAACATCGGATTTTCGACGGGATTTTGGGAGGCTCCCAGTTCATCATGGTCTCGATCTTCGTGGGGTCCACCTTAAACCCTTCCTTGGTGACTACATGACCCAAAAACTGCACTTTCAGAAGCCAAAAGTCGCACTTTAAAAATTTCGCATAGAGCTTTTCCCATCTAAGCACTTCCAAAACTTCTCGGAGATGTTGCTCGTGGTCCGCCTCGTCCTTGGATTATACAAGAATGTCGTCGATGAACATGATTATCGATTTGTTGAGAAAAGTCGGCACATCAGGTTCATCAAGTCCATGAATATCGTCGGAGCATTGGTTAGGCCGAACGACATTACTAGGAACTCGTAATGACCGTATCGCGTCCTAAACGCCATCTTCGGTATGTCGTCATCTTTCACTTTCACCTGATGGTATCCCGATCGTATGTCGACCTTTGAGAAGCAACCTGCTCCTTGAAGTTGATAAAACAAGTCATCAATCCTCAAAAGCAGATACTTGTTCTTCACCATCACTTTATTCAACTCCCTATAGTCAATACACATCTGCATCGTGCCGTCTCTCTTATAAACGAACATGACCGACACTCCCTAAGGCGACGAGCTCGGTCTTACGAAACCCTTCTCAAGAAGGTCCTAAAGTTGAGTCATCATCTTTTGCATCTCATAGGGAGCTAACCGATAGGGTGCTCTAGCGATCGGAGCCGCTCCCGGGACCAAATCAATCCGAAATTCCACTTGACGAACGGGTGGCAACCCGGGTAGGTCATCAGGAAACACATTTGGGAAATCACACACCACTTTCACATCTTCGAGTCTTCGAGTCTCGAGTTTGGCATCGATTACATATGCCAAGAAGGATAAGCATCCTTTTACTAGGCACCTTCGTGCTTTGGCCATGGTGATGATCACGACATCACCTTTCCTTCTATCTCCATAGGTGATCACCATATTACCGTCTAAAGTTGGGATTAGGATTAACTTCTTTGAGCACACGATCTCCACTTGATTAACTGAGAGCCAATCCTTTCCGATTACCATGTCAAAGCTTCCAATTTTCATTGGCATCAAATAGACTGAAAATTCCTTTCCTTCGATCACGAGGGTGCAACCCTTCAACACATCCCGCACTAGCACTTGGCCACCATTAGCAATTTCTACTACTAATGCGTCATTTAAACTACTAGTGGACATGGAAAGTTTTTGGAAAAAAATACTCGACACGAAGAAGAAACTGGCACCAGAATCAAATAACACAGGCGCATGTACGGAGTTTAGGAGAAACGTACCCGATAGCACGTCCGATGGTGCTTTAGCCTCCTCGGTCGACATTTGAAAATCTCGACCCGTTTCCCTTGGGCAATCCACCTTCCTTCTCCCACTTCCTCCAGATTTCAGTTTAGAACACTCGCTACGGATATGGCCCGACTCCTTGCACTCGAAGCACGTGATCCCTTTTACCGGGCATTCGCTACACAAGTGACTCGACTTTCCCAATGGAGTTATACGGGCCGTGATGCTTGCTACGGCATTTAGGGCACCACCTAGCTTTACACCTAGGATTGGCTCCCCGATAGTTGATGAAAGACCTTGGCTTCTTCGAGGGTGTAGAGCTTCCCTCCCACTTTATCTTCTCAAAAATCCCTCCTTTCTCCTCCTTGCCTTGCTTGTACGTATCCTCTATCAGCTGAGCTTCTTCTATTGTTTCATGGAGATTTATGGCCTTAAACACACGGACCATGTTCTTCATAACTGACAGTAGACCCTTGATATAAGCTTTGATCATCTCTCTTTCAATTGGGACCATATGTCTTACCAACCCCAGCTTGTCCATAAATTGTCGGTTGTAATCTTTCACTGACTTATCCCCTTTCTTCAAGTTATGAAACTCTTCCTCTATTCATTCCATAACCCTTTCATTACAATACTCTTCCATTAGTTTCTTCTTGAAAGTCGTCCAACTCAGCTTGGCTAGCACCGAGGCCTCAAGAGAGGTAGAAAAATGTTCCACGACGTGATGGTCGCCCCTCTCAACATTTGAGAACCAAAGGTCTCCTTTTGGCTCTCTCCACAATTGCTAGTTCTGAAGGCCTGTTCCATTTCTCGAATCCAGTTCATGCAAATAACCAGGTCATCTGCCCCTTTGATCTCGGGTAGTCGGAAACAAAGAAAGGCTTTGAAGGAACAAATATTTTCTTTTTGTCTCGTATCTAGAGTCACGGGACCGTCAGTGGGGATCCCATTCCCAATACCACTGAATCCTGCCACTAATACATTCTCGGCAACCGTTTCATGTCTACGGTTGTTAGTGTCCCGGTCCTTAAGGAGCTTTAAGAATAACTCTTGATGTTGCCATGGCCTTATTCATGGCCAACTTCATCTGGTCCATCATCCTGGTTTCCGCCATTCCTTCTTCCATAATGAGCTCTGATGTCTCGAGGTTACGTTGGGGAATTTGCTCAGTTCTCCCACCCAACACCTCATTCAAATGGGAAGGCTCTTCCGCCACGGTCACCCGCGGTTGGTCGGTCGTGGATGTCGTTGCGTCGTGGCCCTCCGGTCTATTGCGGATATTAACCATTAATTCTTCCATACATACGCGAGAATAGGGGTGAGAAATAGGCTATAAGAAATTAACACAAGAAACGTACTACTACATTCATCAATTGTCATAACAATAGTAAGTCAAGCATGCTCACGTAAAACATCCTCATAATAACGTTAGCTAAGTGAAATTATGAGCATATGATACGTAAGAATTCTAGTTATCATTACCACAACTCTTGATTCGTGTAATTTCCGTCAACTCTAAGACCATCCTATCTTAGGAGTTCTACCCAAACTCACCAGTCATAGCTTAACTATCTCAGCTTAAGTCTGGGCATCTTACATTCATACCTAGTTCACTTAAACTAGGGCTTTGATACCAACTTGTAACACCCTAAAAACAAGGGTAAATTTAAACCTGGGAAATGTTGTAAACTTGACATTTCTATAAATAACAATACCCAAAAAAGGGAAAAGTAAATAGCGTTTACAATTCTATTCTTGGAAATTAATAAAGACAATACACTAATCTAAACCATCTAAGTCTAGATTAATACAATTGTCATCCAATTTCCCAAAAAGACTTCTATTCAAATATGTACGCCAAAAGTCCCCAATCAACATGATCTCCAAAAGATGCCGCTAACGGCCAACACGCTCACTCTCAACCTTTGCGAACCCCGTCGCTTAGAGAACCTGGTAACATGACATTTCAAGAAGGAATTTTAGTACATTTCCTAGTGAGATCGTCAGACAAATAATAGTAATTTAAGTTCTTGAAAAGCAACATGTAACTTGGTGATATTCCACATATACGTAATACACAATTACATGATCCCCATTGGGACCTGCTTCAACATGAGATAACAACATAATTTGAACCTTTAGCCATATGAACATCAACCCAAACCGGGTCTTTAGTCAAAAGGGACGTCAACTCAAACCGAGTCTTTAGTCTATATGGACGTCAAACCCCATCGATCCTTTAGTCTTTACGGACGTCAACCCAAACTGGGTCTTTACTCTCAACAGATATCAACCTACACCGGGTCTTTAGTACTCACGGGCACCAACCCAAACCGAGTCTTTAGCCAAATAAACGTCAACCTAAACCGGGTCTTTAGTCTTTATCTCCGACCACAATTGGGGGATAGTTCCCCTCAATATTTCCCAAGAGCTCATTCAAGAGAGCTAGTCTCATGCCAATCATTTAGTTATGGTGTACATTTATTCCCTTTGAGACAACGGCAAACATTAGGAATTGATAACCATAAATAAATGACCGAGTACTTCCATGTGTATTTCACAAATAAGCAAGAATTCCCAATACCTCATCTCGACCTAAAATGTCAAGTCCATAACCATGAAAAGAACAACAAACATCATAGAGCCATAAGTATATGTAATCATCTATCTACCTTCATTCCTTGCTCATATACACCCAAAAATGGTGAAAACCCTAACATCTCTTCCAAATCAACTTTGAACCATAATGTGAGTAAAAGAGTGATATAGAAGTATATATATTCTAAACATAGTGATAACATCAAATAAGTACTCAAGAAAGTGAGAATGGCTCACTCAATAGGGTTGTTAGTGAAACCCTAAAACCCTTGTGAAGAAGAGATGAAAAGTTGAGCTCCCAACACTTTGGAATCTTGTAATAAATGGTGGTGGAGCCCTAAAGATGCAATAAATTCACTTGGATCTTTAGGTTTTGCAATCAATAAGGGGAGAGGGTAAAAAGGAACTGATATCGCCTTTAAGGATGAGAGAAAAACGTATTTGGTGTTTTTCTTAAATGACCTTCAAAAGTCCCTTTTATCAGATCTGAATTTTTAGGACAAAACGCCCGACGGCGATAGTGACACGCGAGTATGCCCTTGGCATACTCGTCGGGCATACTCGCCCATTATGTACCGAGACTCACTCGACTTCGTTGATAGTGATCCCGCGAGAATTCTCTTAGCACTCTCTCCGGGCATTCTCGCCCAGAATGTACCAAGACCACATTAGCCTCCGCGATTATGACACTGTGAGAATGCCTTGGCATTCTCGCCCAAAACACCCAGTTTCTCGATTTCTTCGAATTTGACCTAATTCCACTCTAAGGGATTTGACCCACAATCAATAATTCCAACACAGGAATAAGTTCACCAAGAGCATAATTAATTACCAAGATACATCTCTATTGAACATGTGGAATTTACAATTTACCAGTGGATTAGAGTGTGGCATTTACTTGGGATTTGAGGGTGTTACAAATTTGAAGGGTGGATCCGGAGGCTGCATACAAACTTTTAATATTGGTAGAAGAAGTGTTTTATGAAGTCTTACCCAACCTTTCTTCTTCTTTGGAGATAGCAATCACGTTGCTTCAAGTAGTGCTTGAATATGTTTCACCGACATGTCAATAATCAAGATTGAAGCTCTGATACCACTTATTGGGGTTTTGGACACCACAAAGGTCCCAAAAGAGTAATAAAGTAATGAACTTTATCCCAGGATAATCAAGTATATGATGCCAACCAACAACTAATGCGCAAAACAAAGTAGGATTGAAAACACAACGAACAATCAACCAAAGAATTTTAAAACACATAATCAACAGAAGATTTACATGGTTCCACCACCGACATGGTATGTACATCCACAAGGAAGAGGAGAAACTTTTATTGACAAAGAACACCGAAACAACAAAGAGAAATTACAAACTGAACACTAAGTTGTGTATAATCTCTCTCAATATTTTCTCAACTCAAACTAGGGTTTATAAGCTCTTAATTCCGTTCTATATCTGATAGGAACTCAACGGGTTATTTATTACTAATTTATAAGTGGAATCCCAATTTGATGATAATGCTAAAAACTAGGAAAATCATAATTATCTTCACGCACGGACATATTTGATTATAAGATATGGTCGTGTCTGAAGACCCAAAAGTTTCTATTTTGCAAAAGTAACATCACGCATGTCCGTGCTTGAATATAAGGTGTGGTCATACCAGAAACCCTAGAAATTTTTGCTTTGCATATTTTGTTTTGTATCACAACTTTCAACAACAGATTCAAGTTTGAATCTTGCGAGAGGTGGGCTTGAACCCCTCTGCTAGCCTATGTCGTCAAGTCAACTCTGAAATGCCTCCCCAAATGTCGTTCCTAGAGGGCAGGTTCCGTATGAGACCTGTCGGGGTTGTCATAATCAACCTTTTACTCATATAAATAATCTATACATATAATAAATAAGTAACTAGAATGACACGTGTCGCCTTCTGGTGAACCCATTTTTTCATTTTCCTGCCTAAACATGTATCTGGACGCATTTTACATTATAAGTTCATTTAGTACATCCATATTCATTCCTCCTTAAATCTTTCCTTAATTCAATTTTTTTAATTTATACCTTACATTTACCACCCTTATAATTAGGTATGTAGTTTATTTTTAATCCCTTACTTTTTTATTTTTCATTTTAGACTCTTGTCATATAAACAATTTTATTTTTACAAATTATACTATTGTAATCGTTTCGTTAATAAATTCGAAATGAGTCCAATATTGAATATTTTTGGATTTAATTATATTATTAAATATCATATATATATATGAATTAATGTGTCGTGATTAGTATGAGATTTGTTAAAATTAGTATGAGATTTGATAAAAATAATCACTAAATTGTCGTGATTTTCTTTTTGCAATTTCATATCAATTTTAACCATGTACTCTTCCGTAATTTCATTTAGGTTCTATTACAAATTTTGTTTTATAAATATTTAATATTTATTCATATTTTTATTAATTTTTTGTAAAACATTCTTTGTGAAAACTGCCTAAAACAAGAACATTTTGTAACCAACTGCAAAAAAGACAACTCTGAAGGGAAAAAAACTTGGAAAAATAGCATCGTACTTTTGATGATCATTCATATCTATAAGATAAGTTTTCTGACATGATTTAATTTTTTAAATTACCCCGTGTAATACACGGGGTCGAACCTAGTAAGATAAAAATATTAACAACACCACTCAAATTAAAATGTATTAAGTCAAAGAGAAAAAAACTGAATGAACCAGACTTGATGATCGCATGTTCGCCACTCATAGAAATCAAAAGAATATTGCACTTGAACCGGTTAATTGAAGTCCAGATCATGTAAATGACTTTTGGCCTAAATTCTAAATTTGTATTTAGATCTAGGAAAACTTTATCCATTTTAATATTATTTCAAAAACGTGAAGTTACACTATCATAAAGTTATAACGTTTGAACAGGTTGTAGAACGTTAAACATATCATACATTGATCATATGGTTATAGATGAAAAAAAAAACTTTAAAAAACTTTAACTTTAAGACTGATAAAAAATTTATCTTAAAAACACCCTTAAAAAATCTATCTATATATATATTAAAGGAAAACCAATGGTTGATGTGGTGGCACATCCTAATGCTTAGAATCTCTTTTATCTTTTTTCTCAATTTTTTGATTTTTTTAAAATGTTAATTTATATGTTAAAGACTTTTCCGCCCCTAGATGGGAAATGTGTAATTCATTATTAAGTTAGAATTTTTGGTAATTTTACATGCCTAAGTTTAACCTCCAACTCTTGATTTGCTTCTTCATTTACTTTCAAAAACTTCTTAATGGAATTTGTTTTTTTCTAAGTTGCAATAACAAACAAAATGAAATTTAGAACTCCCTTTCATGGAGAATGAAGAAGATGAGAATTGAAGAATATATGGAAGACTCTAAACAAGTATGTAGAACTTATATTTTTGAAAAGAAGTGATTTATTATTACATATTTCTTCTTTTTCTTATTGTTAGATTTGTTTTTATCATAGAACATGGTTGTGTTTACAATTGAATCTTATAGGTTCGTAAACAAAATGAAATTATAGAACTTCCTTTGGTGCAGAATGAAGAAGATGAGAGTTGAAGATGAGATTGGTAATTTAAATGTCTAAGTTTAACCTCCAACTCTTGATTGCTTTTTCATTTACTTTCAAAAACTTCTTAATGAAATTTGTTTTTCTAAGTTGCAATAATAAACAAACTGAAATTCTAGAACTTTCTTTGGTGGGGGATGAAGAAGATGAGAGTTGAAGAAGATATGGATACTTTCAAAAACTTCTTAATGAAATTTGTTTTTCTAAGTTACAATAATAAACAAACTGAAATTCTAGAACTTTCTTTGGTGGGGTATGAAGAAGATGAGAGTTGAAGAAGATATGGAAGACTCTAAACAAATATGTATAAATTATACTCTTGAAAAAATGTGATTTATTATTACATATTTATTCTTTTCATGTTGTTGAATTTATTGTTATCATAGGGCATGGTTGTATGTACGATTGAATCATATAGATTCAAATAAAATTTTGATATTTTCGGATTACAAGATCTGATAAAAAAATTTAAACTTAAGTGTCATTGACAATAATCGTGTATACGTAATTGATAATCGCGTTAAGTATGGACTATTATGAAAAAAGCTAAAGAAATATATGTTGACATTTTGAAAATTATTGAATTGTTGTTTTTATTATTTATCCAATTTTTATATATACCTTATTAATTGATTAAATTTTCTAATTATTATACATCAATGTACTCATTAATTGATCTAATGTTTCATATTCTTTTTTCAATGATTATGAATCAATACATATAAATGAAATAGTTATGACAATTTATTACATTTCAATATGATATTTACTATTATTTTTTTTTAGACAAAAATCAATACATCAATATTAATGTATTATTATATAAAAAAGACTAAGGGGGCGTTTGGTTCGCAGAATGTTTTTGGATGGAATGGAATCTGTCAAAGGAATTTGATTTTGAAGGAATTGGAATGGAATGTTGTCAGGTTTGACCACCTGTTTGGTTGGCAGAATTGGAATGGAATTTGTTAAAGGAATTGGAATCTGTCTGTTTGGTTCACAGATTGTAGCTTCAGAATTGGAATGGAATTTTGGTAAATGACCAAAATACCCCTTTTCATTATTTTAATTTTTTTAAACAAAAATTGCTTTAATAAAATAGTAATTAAATACTTTGTTTTTTTAACTAAAAATACTTCAATAAAATAATTATTAAGTACTTTAATGTGTAAAAAATTTGAAATACACAACCCAAACATAACAATAAACCAAATGACGTTATTAGATCGGTATTAAAATTGTTCCAAAATACTTACATGCCACCAAATACATGTCCCAAAATACTTACATGCCACTAACTACATGTTCTAAAATACTTACATGCCACCAAATACATGTCCAAAATACTTACATGCAACCAAATACATGTTCAAAATACTTACATGCCACCAAAATACAAAAGCATATTCACCAATACATGTCCAAAAATCATTGATAACCAAGCAATCATTCTCGCAACATAAACCTCACAAACTCTTCTCGAGCTTCTCCTTCATAGTTCCAAAAACTTAACACGGCTTCAGGATCATGTGTTATTTTCCTCAGTGCCGTAAACCTTTCGAATGAAGTAAGATCCATTTTGGCAAGTTCAGGACCAACGATGGACTTCTTTTCATGTACCTCCGCCTCAACTTTCACCAATTCTTTCGATGCGCTTCCAATTCTATCTCCAACTATGACAGCATCATTCTTTATTGCGTCAACAAGAGGATCACTTCGCCTATTGCGCTTCCTACTACCTTTAGATGTAAACTCTTGACTCGGTATTTGGCTATCTACTGTCGGAGACTCCATGTTTTCATCAGATTGTTGTCCTTCACTTGGCATCTCGCTATCTTCCATGGCAACATGTTCATCTAGCCCAACATAGTCTCTCGCTTGATTTTCATGAGCACGATCCTTTCCGAAAACATAAGACAAGTCTTCATAATGAGGAAAATGTTTGTTTCTCCATTTTGAAGCCTCTTTATGTACCTAGTTTGGCAAAAGAAATAAAAAACCTTAAAAATCAATTCTTAACATTATAATATGTAAAACATACATAATAAATACCTGCAGATAAGAATCCCAAACTGAATTGTCGGCAATCACGCACATTTTCACACTATCATACCCAAAACCACTTGTATGGGTACCATGTAGCATATCATGTACGATTTGCCAATCTTTTTTCATGGTTTTGATTCTGGACTCGATGTGTGGTCTACCTAATATATTAGAATCAGGAAGGGTGACTTTCAATGCATGTTCCAAATGTTGCAAGTACCCGGATTTAAAGCCATTGTCAGCTTTATAGCCTCCAATATTGACCATATTCACCAACGCATCCACAAGTTTGGCGTCCTCAATTTTTGACCAATTTCGGTACTTACGACCAGTGTTTTTATCCGCCATACCTAAAATTATAGATCATTAAAATGGAAGTATTCCTCAAAATTAATATTGCACCATTAAGATTAATAACGATCAACCAATAAAATGCAAATTGTACTATTACAAATCATAAAAGACAATCAAATTGTAGCATTACAAACCATACAAAATCAAATTGTAGCATTACAAACCATACAAAATCAAATAGAAGCATTCCAATCATCAAACATACTTTGGGCCAAATTGTTTCTAAATTCAGTCCATTCGGTTGAATTACCTACGGAAGTGATATTATCCTCATCTTGATGTTCAACGTCTTCGGTTTCAATCGGGCAAGGTATGTTTTCAAACGGATCAATTGGCATTTCTTGTCTTATGAAATTATGAAGAAGACAACATGCCATTATGACCTTCACTTTCAGTTCAACAGGGTAGTATGAATTATCTTTTAAAATTCCCCATCTTGCCTTCAAAATACCGAAGCATCGTTCTATAACATTTCTTGCAGAAGAATGTTTCATGTTGAAAAATTCTTTTGGTGTAGTTGGTTGGTGTCCATCATGCCACTCATTTAAGTGATATCTTTGACCTCTATAAGGGGCAAGAAAATCCTCTCCATTTGTATACCCATCATCTACCAAATAATAATATGGCCTTGTCACCTTCAACCCACTGGGCCTAAGAAGAGCATCTCGAAGGACTCTACTATCAGCTGCTGACCCCTCCCATCTTGCTAACACGTAGATAAATTGCATATCTTGTGAACACACCCCTAACACGTTTGTGGCAATATCATTCTTTCATGTTCTGTATCTAGGCTTGTCTTCGAGTGGTACTAGGCACTTTATGTATGTTCCATCTAAAGCACCTATACAATCCTAAAAAAAACAAGTCATTACACATATTTACTTTACCATGTAAATACCAAAAAAATATTAATTATGTGTACCTTGAACCATTTCCATCTTCGATCGGTAGAGCCCTCAAGAACAGGTTCGAATTTCTTAAGTAAATGTGGATGCAATCTATTAACCGCGTTGCAAACTCGAGTAAAAAGTCTACTAATTGTTTCCCCGGAACGATGAAAACGACATGTGACAACCCTATTCTTAACATTATGAGCAATCATGTGTAGGAAAATGGCAACTTGTTCATCAATGTCCATATTCCTAGTTGCTCGTAATCCTCCTAATCTTTCAAGCATATCACATAACTTTTTGAAACACCTTCTATCCATCCTAAGTTGTGATATGCACATGGTATCACTATTATATGCATACCTATGCAATATTGCGGATCGATCAATATTTGACAACCCATATCGAATACGTGGTCTATCCCTCATATGTTTAACTACTAAACAACAAAGGGTGATGAAAAACCAAACAATAGCATTCGTAACTTCTTCAAAAAACAATCGCATAATCCTACGTTTGCGTGTTGTGAGACTAATTCGGGCCATTTCCTGTTTATATATCGCACAATGAATAGGTTATTACATCAAACAGAAACATTAATTTATTCATCCACAAACAGGAACATTATCAAACAATAGACAAACAGGAACAAACAAGAACATTATCAAACACACAAATTCAATTCTAACTTCGAAATTAGACTAATATCTGGTTTTCTTGCAGTTCGGACTTCTAAATTAGACTAATCACGCAAATTCAATTCTAACTTCGAAATTAGACGTAGAATATATTATCTTCTAGACATTGTTTACGAAATCCGTATAAAAAATTTAGATAGAAGTTTATAGGGCTAAATGCACATTGTTCACCGTATCGTTCTATGATATTTTTTTTATGTTGATCGAACACAGAAAATGTTCTTTTCAAAGGCTGCAAGCTTCAACTGCCACTACCAGCGGTGGTCCTAAATCCAAAACCTGGAAAAAGGAGGTTGGTCTTAAAATTATACAAGTTTTAAAGCTTATAAGACTTGTGTTAAGTTTTGAAGCTTTATCCTCATTTACATCAACCATTGACACAGGTCCTGTGAAATTTAAGAGCTAAACACCAATGTAATCAGCCAAGATGGTCGTTCATCAGTATAATGAAACAGAACTTATGCCTTGTCTAAGGTTAGAAAAATGGAATTCTATACATTATTCGAATAAGAGAAAGAGGCAGGAAAGGGGCAGCAGAAAGAGTGGCAAGGTGGGTTCTATTTATGTTGTTTCTTGGTTTCCTTTTGTAATGTGGCATAGCATTAATTATGTTGTCTGATATTTATCATTTTTTTATTGTGTCTGCTCACATTGCTCAAATATTTTAAGTTGCTTTGTACATTAGTTCCACTTGTATTACATGTTTTACCTTATTACATTATCTGCTTGCACACAATTGAATCGTTATACTACCTGTTATATTTCCCTACTACCTGATATACTACCCATCTTATTGCCTGTTTACACATACCTTGCGTCGTGCACAAGCCGGGGGTCTTCACAGAAACAACCTGTTGACTAGTGGTTGAGGTAAGGCCTGCATACATCCTACCCTCCTGGATCCTACTTTCGAGTGGGATATATTGGGTTCATTTAGTTTGGTTTAAGTAGGAGCTAATATGTCATAGCATTGACCCCACATACGAATTGGCTATTTAAACAAACCAAACAAACCCAGTATATCCCATTCGAAAGTAGTTTTTTTTACGTAGACTTGTCCTCCACCCCCACAGGGTAGAGCGTCTGTTTCCCTGAAGACCTCCGCCTTGTGCAAACGTGTGAGCGAAAAGGTAGAAGAATAAAGACTAATATAAAGAAAGAAATAGAGAGAGAAGAAGTAGTAAGAAGGTGCAATAAACAAAGAAAAGGTTAGGCAAAGCACTCAACCCTCTATTTATCATATAATTATGGTAACCTATATGCCAGCTCTCTAACCTCCCTTGTCCCACACTAAACCTCTCTAACTCCCTCCTAGTGAAGTTACCCTGTTTTTGATTGCACATTTTTTGCTCTATCGATATCATTCACTGGTTCAATAGAATGTTATAATACGCGAAATTGCATATAATCTTTGTTATACCTATGACCATCAAACTAGATCAAAGAGAAGATCTTATTAGTCCATAACTCCATATGCTTTACCGATAGGCAATTGAAACTATTCTTCTGATTCTAACGCTTCAACATATTTCTAGGGCCCAGATCTCAAGGCGCGGGAAATCATCTTGAGAGGTAAAGCACTTGATTCTCGTTATTATTTTACAATCCTTGCAAAACTAAATTATCCGGTGAAATCTTGTGGTCATAGGGGTTGTAGTTTGTAATTCACAAAAATCATTTACATCTTAATTTGCTGTTTGCATTTGAACTAAGAACCTTTGTGCATTTATTAGTAAGTCTCTAAAAAGCCCACCACCAAGAGCCAGGTGAAGTCTGTGTATTAAACAGAACACATGGACTGATATATATATATATATATATATATATATATATATATATGTGTGTGTGTGTGTGTGTATGTGTGTGTGTGTGTGAGGACCAGAACATTCTTAAGAGTAACAAAATGTGATCAAATCTTGCAAAGGAGCGGAAAGAAGCTTGCAAGAAGGAAGCCTCGCAATATTCAATCTTGCCTCTCCAAGAACAACTTTCTTCCCCAAAGGTACCCTATTTCATTTTCTATCTTTTACTTAACCCTAGAATCGATTTACATTTTATTTTACTTTCTGTATCCATCATTGATAGATAGATGTCAATCGATCTACATTTTATTTACCAAATCGATTTTCCTTCAAACATGAAAAATCGATTTCAATCGACTGTGAACATTACCAAATCGATTTACAAAACCCAACATCTTTCATAAATATACTACCAAATCGACTATTGTAATCGATTTTCAGAACCCGGTAGCTTTCAGAAATCTATTACCATATCGAATTGAATGAAATCGGCTACCAAATCCAAATAGAGAAATCAAATTGAAGAAGAGATACATAGAGAGAGAGAGAGAGAGATAACCTGCGCGCTGAATGGAGAAGATGATTCGAGTCTACAGAAAACGTCCAGGGATCGAAGTCTATAATGGAGAAGACGATTGAGAGAGTATTTTTTATGTCTGATATTTTTATTCCATATGAACCCGTCGTCGGCTGTGAATTGTGAGAAAAGAAAGAGTAAGGTTTATTTGGAGTGAGGGTATTTTTGGAATTAAAGAAATACCACATTCCATTCCATTGAAATCCATGGCTTTTAGGATGGAATGTTAAATTCAGTTATCTATGGAATTTAATGGAATTGGTAGATTCCATTCCATTGAAAAACTTGAACCAAACAAATGAATGAAATCTGGTCAAAAGAATTTAACATTCCAATTCCACCAGATTCCATCAAATTCTGCGAACCAAACGCCCCCTAAGGGAATGCATGTTGAAAATTTTGAGGATGTTTGAATTATTCTGTTTATTATTTATCTAATTTTTAGTTTTTTAAACCTATATATTTATCTCAATAATTGATTAAATACTTCACGTATATTTATAATTATTATAAATGAATATACCTTATTAATTAATCTAACTTTTCATATTTTTCTTTTTAATTATTATGAATCAAGATATATATATATATAGGGGCCTAATCATATGAGACCTAGATTGTGGTAACTATGAGATCCAATCTCATCCATCCATCTAATATTATTTTATTTTTTTATTTATTAATAATGAAGGATATTTTGGTCATTTGATAAATTAAATAATATTAAAAACAAAATTGTAACTGAAAAAATCAATCATTTATAAATTAAATATATTGTTTCCTAAAATTTCTCAATCAACTGATTATGAGATATTCTGTTTACTTTTTGATTTGGTCGTATGAAATTTTAAATTATGCATCCTTTCCATCGTTCACATTGTAACACGATGTTAATCACAGTGTAACACAATAGTAATCACAGTGTAACACGATAGTAATCACAGTGTAACACGATGTTAATCACAGTGTAACACAATGTTCTTTGAGTGCATCACAATAGTAATCACAGTGTAACACGATGTTAATCACAGTGTAACACAATGTTCTTTGAGTGCATCACAATAGTAATCATAGTGTAACACAATGCTAATCACAGTGTAACGTAATATACTTTGAGTGTATCACATTGGTAATCACAGTGTAACACACTGTATTTTTGGTATTCATCGGGATAAAGTTTGAATGAATGATAAATTTTAATATTTTGAGATAATCTTATCTGATTTCATTCCAAAATTATCGGACCCGCCTAAATTAGATCACAATGAACTATAAAGTTTTTTGACAATTTTACCCTTTTTACCTATTTTAATGACCTAAAATTGTGTTTTTAATTAATATATCTCTTATTTATTTTAAACCATTGATTACTAAGATGGATGGATGAAATTGGATCTCATGGTTACCACAAAATACTAGGGTCTCCCATGAAAGGCCCCATATATATATATATATATATATATATATATATATATATATATATATATATATATATAACTGAAATACTTATGAGGATTTAATACATTTCAATTTACATTATAGAAAATTTTAATGAGAACGTTCAATCACATATATTTTTTTCTCAGACACATTGTTAATGTTACTAATTTAATTCAATTTACAAGTTTTTTCTTAACAATATATATATATATATATATGTATATATTAAAATTCCACTAATTAACCAAAAGTACGTGTAGGTCTAAGAAGTATGGTAATTCTAACAAATATATGCAAATCTTATGAAAAATAAATGATAGAAACAAAATTAAAAATGCAAAAGATTTCTGGTCTTTTTGGTTCGAAAAAGTGTATAATGATGATATGATTGTGGGACATGTCGTTTGAGTTCTAAATAGCAAAATAACAAAGTTACTACGGGTGTATCTCAATCTCATCGTAACAACAAAAGATTAGGAATATATATGCAAGTTAACCACTTATGAAATAGGTTTATTTTTTACATTGTTTAATAATTGTTAACTGAGAAATTATGTTTAAAACGCGGTCCAATACTCTCTTAAAAATTATCGCCACCGGGCGCAGCGCGGGCCCCCACACTATTAAAATATAGAGTAAATTACAAATTTATTCCCTTGGTTTTATAAAGATTTGGATTGGGTCCCCCAAACAAAATAATTACAAGTATTGTTACTGTGGTTTCACTTTTATTACGGATTAGGTCCCTTGGCCTAACTCTACTAACTTAGCTCCAGTTAAGTAAAGGGTATTTTGGTCCTTTTATTTTTTATTTTAAATTAATATATTTTATATATTATTTAAAAGAACAAATCTTGTCGCTGTGGGGTTCTTTCTTGCCTCCACCAGCACCACCAAGGGCCACCAGCTTGACATTATTCTTGGTCGGTGGGTAGGGACAAGTGGCTGGTGGGAACGTGGTGGAAGAGTTGACCGTTGCAGGACCATTCATCGTTACCGCTTCCTCCTTTACAAATGTCGCCTACAAGATATTATCAAAAGGAAATGTCGGTTGATGGGCTTCAGATTCAACCAACGATTTCTGAGACTGACGGTAGCGTCGGTGGCGAGATTAACAATAATTTGTCTCTTGAACCATCTTCTAGGCTACCGGATTACTTCTCAGACAGCCAGTAGCGTCGGTGGTGAGAATCCTTGCAACTGTATCATTTTTGCGTAACACCCATTGGGGTAGTTCTTCAATAGATGCGAATGTGATCTTTGTTCAGCCACATTCCCGTTATCGATCACCGTAATCACATGAGCATTGCGTATTGTCGATAGCCGATGTGCAACGACGATAGTCGTTTTTCCCGAACAGATACGCTCGAGGGCCTCTTGAATGCACTTTTCCGACTCTGCATCAAGTTCGTTCGTGGCTTCGTCTAGTAGCATCACCTCGGTTTTTCTCAAAAATTCCCTTGCGATGGCCACTCTCTGCTTTTGCCCGCCGGAGATTTGCAAACCTCATTCTCCGACGAATGTTTGGTAGTCGTCCGTTAATGACGAGATGAACTTGTGAGCGTTAGCAAGCGTGGCGGCTTCGATGATCTCCGTTCCGGTAACGTGCTTAAGTTCCACTTCTCCTCGAGACGGTCAGCGGCTGGAATTGAGTCGAGCTTATCGGGCTCGGTCTCGATTTTCCGGTCAAGAAGATCGAACACATACTTCATTGCTCGACTACCATTCTTTAACCTACCGATCAACATGCCTCCAATGTTCAGTTACCGGTGGATGGATCGGCTGGAGGAAGTATTCAGCCGAACTCTCCAACAACAATAATCCATTCTAATTTGGATCAGATCATTGAGTACCCGTTTGTTTATTTGGATCTAGTTAGATAACTTCATTTGGATCATAAACAAGATTAGCAAGCTAATATTCTCTCATGTTCTCTCGTAATGTTCGAGGGTTTCCATCTTCAAATTTTTACTCTCTTAATATGGGTCTTTTTTGTTTCCTTGTTAATTTGTTTTCATGAAAATAGTTTCGATGTGTTCATCCTCAAGAATCAACCAAACAATCTTTCTCTCTCTGTCTCTCTAACTATAATTGTTTCATTATTCGAGATGTCAAATTAGGAGTTGTGGGTAGCAGAGGGGTGGATCTCCAAGGGGTTTAATTTGTTAAAATATGTATGTGGTTATCAACCACCAGCCTGCTGGTAGTCTCCCAATTTTTTAACATAGCTAAAGGGAAGAGGGGTGAGAGGGATGGTGAGATGATTAATCTTCTTTTTCTCTCTCTCTCTCTCTCTCTCTCTCTATATATATATATATATATTAATTATCATATATATTAAAATAGAACTATATAAATTATATTGGTTTTAATTTTTTAAAATAAAAAAAATAAAAAAACTAAAATACCCTTAATTCAATGGCTCTAAAATAGATGGAGTTAGGTCGAGAGACCTAATCCGTAACAAAACTGAAACCACAATGATGATATCAGTAATTAATTCATTTGGAGGACCTAATCCATAACTTTCATATAACTACAGGGACCAAATCTGTAATTTACTCTAAAATATAATATGATAGTTTTCAAAAAGGCTTATGGTTACACCAAACACCATTATTTATTGTAATCGACCATTAGTCCATTATGATGCAATGCTTTACAATGACCGTAACTTTACGACTATGTTTGAAAACGAACATAATGACTTTGTATTCTTTCATATTATATATACTAGAAGCGTACTCGCGCAATACAGCGAGATACATCATGATTTTAATATTTTTTTTATTTTTTGTTTTTTATCGATTTACAGTACGATTTTAGATGATTTTTAGAGAGTGATAAATTTTTTTATAAATTTGTTTAATTTAGACTTAATAATATAATGTTTTTATATAAAAAAATTATGTAGTTTGTTAAAATTCATTAATTATCTTATACATTTTAAATTTTTTATATTTAAATTGAGATGTTTATCCTGTTTTGATTATGTTTATCAGAATTCAAATGTCATAATTTTAGGGTTTGGAGATTAGAGATAAGGATTTTGGGGGATAAGAATGAAATTTATTAATTAGGGTTAAAAGCATTTAAAAGTAGTACATATTGCTTCATTAGTTGTTTTTAAGAGATTTTAAGTAGATTAGCATTAAATGATAGTACATAATGCTTAATGGGTTGTTTTTAAGAGTTTTTTTATGTCTCTTTTATAATATAGTATAATATAGAGAGAGAGGAGTTCAAATAAAAACTACATTTTGGTTGTTAACATGACCAATCTTAATCATTGATCAAAATTCAAAAAACTAATCAATAGTTAAAATATAATAAGCTTAACTGATAAATGATTAGGGACAAAAATGGAAGATTGAATAAACATTTAATTTATTTGACTTTTTTTAATTAAAAAACTTTTACTTTATTAAAGTTTAAAATAAATTAACTTAAAAATTAATAATATTTTTATTAAACAAATTACATTAAAAAAACGAGAATTTCGTACTTTTAGATATGACATCCATCTCGATATAGTTTTTTCTTTCTTTTAACTTTTTTTTACATTAAATGTTATATATATGTGTTATATTCATTATGAATATTTATGCACGTTCATATGTTTACAACAACTCTTTAATATTCATCTATTAGGGTGTGTTTGGTACGCAGAACAGGGTGGAACAGGACAGAACATGACAGACTTGTCCCAAGTTTGGCGTGTCCTAATGTGGAACACGCTGGAACTAACTAGAACAAGAGTGGAACATGTGAGTCCACCCCCAACCCCCTAGAACTAGATGAAACAAGGTATTTTTTTTACCACTTTACCCCTGAAAATTAAAAACCTAATACACGCCTCCATCGCTCCATCGTGAAATCCTCTTGGTGGCTCATCTCTTTGTTCGATCGATTGAAGGCTCAATTCGATCGATTGATTCAAGGCTCCATCTTGCGGCTCCATCTCTCTGTTCGATCGATTGAAGGCTCCATCTCGTTCGATCGAAACCTCAGGTTCGAAAATCAACTTTTCATCTCTCTATTCGATCGATTGAAGGCTCCATCTCTCATCTTCTCATGGTTTTCTAATCGATTGAAGGCTCCATCTCCATAACGTTTTTGGTTGAACTTTCTTCTCAATCAACAGGTTCGAAACTCAGTAACCTTCTCATGTTCGAAAATCAATTTTTGATGTTAAGAAAATCGTTTTGCTTCTATATTTATTCGATTTACTGTTGTATTTCATTGATTGTTGCAGTATTTCATCGATTTTCATTAGTATTTCTCCGATTTGCTGCTGTATATCTTCGATTTGTTGTTGTATTTCTTTGATTTTCATTATCTTTGCTGCTGTGACTTTCTTTTTGCTGTTGTTCAATCGATTTTGTGGTATGGAGTCAATTTGATACATGGTTACTTCAATTTGCTGATGTGTCTTTCAATTTGATACATGGTTACTTCGATTTGCTGCTATGTCTTTCTTTATACATGATTATTTCGATTTTGATTTTGATGTCGATACTTTTTTTTGTTTGATTTCGATTTTGATGTCAATACCTTTTTAGTCAATACCTTCTTTGTCTTTCTTTATTTTGATGTCAATACCTTCCTAGATTGATTATTTCATAAAAAAACACTAAACAACTCAGCAGGGGTAAATTGGTCATTTTAACCAGTCTTGTCCTACTCTGTCCAGTCATATCATGTCGTACCAAACGCTGGACACCTGTCCTGTCCTTTCTGCGTACCAAACGCACCCTTAGTATGATATTCATCATGAATATACAACTTAGTATAACATTCATCATGAATAGTTATCTATTTTCACGTATATTCAACAAAATCTTCAATATTCATACATTATTATGACATTCATCATCAATATACACTTTTACAATAACATTCATGAATATACATATTATTTATCATGAATGTTTATATATGTTCACGTGTATACAACAATATTTCAACATTCATAAATATATTCATCATTAATATACATTTTCACTATTACATTCATCATAAATATATATGTTATTCATCATGAATATACATATTATTAATCATGAATATTTATGTATGATCACATGTATACAATAACTCTCTAATATTTATATTAGTACGATATTTATCATATATATATATATATATATATTAATTTTTACCATAATATTCATCATGCATATACATATTATTCATCATGAATATATTACCGTTTTACTTTACATACTCTAATTTTTATTCCTTTTCTTTATTGGATTATCGATTGATCTTGATGAGTTCCCGATTCGTCTCGATAGATTTCCCGACCCATCTCGATAAAAGTTAAAGGTAGGTTATGGTTTTACTCAAACAAACACACAATAAATTAATCAATAGGTTCTCAAGTGGTCTCGATAAAAAATAAAGGTGTTAGGTTTTGACTTTAACACACAACCACATACCAAGTCAATGGATGAGTTCTTGATTAGTCTCAATTGGTGTCGATCGGTCCCGATGGGTTCTCGATCGATCTCAATATGTTCTTGATTGGTCTCGATGGGTCCTGGTCCGTCACGTTAAAAGCTGAAAGTGTTAGGCTATGATTTTACACACACAAACAAATAATTAATCAATCGATAAGTTTTTGATGGAAAATGAAGGCGGTATGGTTTAACACACATAAACACACACCACGTCAAGGAATGGATTCTCGACCTTTCTCGATAGGTTCTCGCTCGGTCTCGATGGGTTCCCGATTGGTCTCTATGGGTGTTGGGTTACGATGATAAGGAACATTGTGTCTTACGACGTTGAAGAAAGTGTTGAAGAAGGTGATGTCGAGTTACGGATTTACGGTGTCGAGTTGTTGTACACACTTGACGTACTTAAATATACATAAGAGTGAATTGTGGATTTGGTCCTGTGATTTTGTGTTTTCATCGACCATGGTCCTCATTCCATTTTTATTGTGGATATAGTCCCTGTGGTATGCAATATATTATGGCTAGGGTCCCTGAACTCTAACACTGTTAACTTTGAAAGGTTAAAAGTACCATGTGCCTTGCACACTATGGGTATAATTGTCAATTTATTTTTTCCTCTCAATTTAACATATACACCTTTAAAACAAAGATACTAAATTGTGGATTTGGTCCCTATGCATCACTCATCATCTTTAAAACCCATCTATCATCTTTCTTAATTTTTTTTCTTCCATTCTTTATTGTCAAAGTATAAGGAAAACTAATTTGTTAAAGTGCAAAAAACGTTACTTGCATTAAAAATAACAATTGTTTAAAACCAAAACTACATCGCAAAAAGACAACGCATCAAAATAACAATTGTTATTTTGAAAATAACACTGCTATGTTGCTTTCAAACAATTGTTATTTTTAACAATAAAAATACATATTCGTAAAAAAGATAAAAGGTAAGTAAAAACGACTGAAAATAACATTACTATGTTGGTTTCAAAAAATTGTTATTTTTAACAGTAAGATTATATAGATTGTTTTGTAAAAAAGATAAAAGGTAAGTAAAACGAATGAAAATAACACTACTATATTAGTTTCAAACAATTGTTATTTTTAACAATAAGATTATATAGATTGTTTCGTAAAAAAGATAAAAGGTAAGTAAAACGAATGAAAATAACACTACTATATTAGTTTCAAACAATTGTTATTTTGTTGGGTTGTTTTTTTTTTATTTTTTATGAAGTGTTGGTTTCAAACAATGTTATTTTTAAATGCAAATAACTTTTTTGCACTTTAACAAATTAGTTTTTCTTCTACTTTGACAACGAAGAATGAATGAAAAAAATTAAGAGAGATGATAGATGGGTTTTAAAGATGATGAGTAATGCATAGGCACCAAATCCACAATTTAGTATTCTTTGTTTTAAAGGTGTATAAGTTAAATTGAAAAGGAAAAGTAAATTGACAATTATACCCATCGTTTGCAAAATACATGATGCCTTTAACCTTTCAAAGTTAACAGTGTTAGTGTTTAGGGACCCTAACCACAATATATTGAATACCACAGAGACTATATCCACAATAAACATAGAATGAGGATCATGGTCAAAGAAAACACAAAACCACATGACCAAATCCACAATTCACTCTATACATAATGAATATAACACAAATATAGCATTTCACGTAAAAAATGTTTAAAACAAAAAAAAAACTATATCTAGATGGATCGAAGAGCACGAAATTCTCGTTTTTTGATGTAATTTATTTGATTAAAATATTATTAATTTTTAAGATAATTTATTTTAAACTTTAAGGGGTAAAACTTTTTAATTAAAAAAGAAAATAAAATGTCAAATAAGGTAGGCGTGAGA
Organism: Arctium minus; assembly: GCA_954870635.1. Classification (NCBI taxonomy): domain Eukaryota; kingdom Viridiplantae; phylum Streptophyta; class Magnoliopsida; order Asterales; family Asteraceae; genus Arctium; species Arctium minus. The sequence goes on along the minus strand of OX941080.1, from coordinate 109,919,376 downwards.
TTGAAATTAACTTTTTTTTATCCCTAATCACCTTCATTAATAATTTTATTTAAAATCTATTTAATGTGAGTTGTTGGATCAATAGAGATGCAGGGCCGAGATCAGTCCTCGCGTTCACAATGAAAATGAAGTTTGCAATTTAATTCTCTCTCTCCCTCCCTCCCTCCCTCTCTCTCTCTCTCTCTCTATATATATATATATATATATAGGGTGCGCTTCTTTTGCAACCCAAACAATTTGTACAAATTATGCAAACCAATCTTAGCCGTTCATCAAGTCTAATGAATATATGATTTTATTATGTTTTCTAATTTAAAATCATGATTATAATGAATAAACTTAACATTTCATAATTTAAAATCATAATTATAATGAATAAACTTAACATTTTCCATATATATCACAATCATTATCCATAAATATATCTATTGTTTCCTAATATAGTGGTTTGCATAGTTTATACAAATTGCTTGGGTTGCAAAAGAAACGTACTCTCTCTCTCTATATATATATATATAGGGTCAGGTTCAAGGGAAACCTCAAAAAAACGGAAAACTGAGGAACACCCTGATAACCATTCATCTGGACGGTATGCACTTGTGCATACAGGTAATTTGTAACATACACACGTGCATATGCACAAGTGCCTAAAACCAAAAAACACCTTAATTTACTTGTATGCACAAGTGCATACCGTTCAGATGAATGACTACCAGGGTGTTCCTCAGTTTTCCATTTTTTTGAGGTTTTCCCTTGAACCCCCCCCCTATATATATAGGGGCTTCTTTTAAGAACACATTAATTTGCGAGATCTGTGAGATCCAATTTACATCACAAAAACTAGTTGAAAAAAATAAATCTAATATAACTTTAAAACCTCTCAACTCTCTTCACTTTCCACTTTCTTATTTTTTTCTCCCATATTTCCTCTCTTCTCTCTCTCCTTTTTCTACCTCCTTTCTCCATAACATACATATATAATTGAATATGAATTTAAGGTGAACAGATTGTGAACAATTTCTTAGAAATACTATTATATATAGTTTGTGAACACACTATAAATCTACGGAATTTGGTATGGCTTCTAAACATATTGTGAACACAAACTAAATCTAAACATACTACTTATGAACACAATGGGAACATTGTGTTGTGAACACCCTAGTAAAAAAATTATTTAGGTTGTTTACATTGTATTCACAATGTCTTCACCTTGAGTGCACGACGATGTGCATGTTAATACGGAGATAGGAGAGAGAGAAAGAGATAAACATTGAATTATCTCAAAAATGCATTATTTTCTACTTAATAAATATCGATGATTATCTCATTAATTAATAACAATAATTATCTTAAATTAGTGGATTAGAATGAATATCACAGATCTCACATATTTTGGAGTTCTCAAATGATTAAGACCATATATATATATATGGGTGTATATATATATGATAGGTTTATTTAGGAAGCTAAAACTGGTTAGAATAACACTTCGGTATTCATCATAAGGAAGGACACATGGCATGCGGTGTGCGGTTCCCTTGTCCTTAACCAATTCGGGGTTCCTAAGTGAACTTTCCTCTCTCTCTCTCTCTCTCTCTATATATATATATATATATATATATATATATATATACTACCTTATAATACATTCATACATAACTCTTAAAAGACAACTTACAATGCATATGTTACTACTATTTTATGCATAAAAGTCAAAAAAACTATGAATTACAACTTTATATACATAAGTTACAAGCTTTTAATGAAACCACCACCACCATCGAAGTTGAAAGCTCTAGGTCCAACTTTACTTTCTTCTCTTCAACTTTTTCCCTTTCCCATTTGAGCTTTCCTCAGTAAAATACAGTTCCTACATCTAACAATTTTAGTAGCTTTACAACATTCTTTCTTCAATCAAACTTGTATTTATTCCTCTTTTTAGCTCTCACCTGCAAAAAGACAATGTCTCAATTTTCTGCAAGTTCTCTAAGAGCACTGTCCATTCATGGGGAGATTCAAATTTTCAATTTTCAATTTTTAAATCTGATAAGAGTCAATCCAACTCGACGGCGATTGACTCTCGGTGGCTTCTTCATCTTTGACACCCACTACCCTCTTCTAAACCTGCATCTTCCAAAACCCTAGCCATGGTCGATATGATGTAAAACATTGGGGATAGCTTATCAGCAGCAACACCATTAGGTTTGACAATCTTTAATTTTACTTTTATTAGTCATTTATTTTGATTTGATTCATGAATGTGGGATTAGGTTTGTGGATACGGTTTTTCTATGTACGATACCTCATAAATGTTGTGATCTTACGTTCTTTGAATCTAATGTGCTCTGTTTACGTTTCTAGGTCTCCAAGAAGACGTAATCACCATGGCTACGACCCTAAAAGTCCTAAAATCTCTAGTAAGTTTCTACTGCTTTTGCTTAAATCTTAGCTTCTCCATGGACTCATCATATCATCGATTCCACTGCACACTGAACTAATACATTTGATTATAATGCTTCTCCAAGAAGTATGCTCAATTTACTTGGGCCACATTACAAACATGTTCTATTCCTAGATAAGCAGTCTCCAGATAGATGTCATAAATTTTTAAAGTTTTTCTTTTTAAGTCTTAAGCAACTTGATCAGGTAAGCTATAAAGCAAAGGGGAAACACTTCGATTTCAAATACAAGGGACATAATACTTCAATTTCAACAGGTATGCAATTGAAGTTCTTTATTCATCAACTCTGAGTCAGTGTGGCACAATCACCTCAGCCAATTTGTGGTAATCTTTTATTAGTTTTGGCCAAGATTGTTAAAACTGTTTTTATTTATGATTATTCAAAAATTATTCAGTCAATTGGATTATTTAAAATTGTATAATTGTTAAGAGTTGTGGTTATCTCACAAGGTTAAGGATTGTGGGCTTGAGTAATTTAAGTGTTTCCAAGATCTCTGGTTAAAGAGCTTATTTATCTGGATTCTTGGTGTGAAAGCTTTGGTTTCATCTAGATTTGGGCTGCTGTTTGTGCAACTTTTGGGATCTGTCCACTTCTTGCCAACAGTTGTTGTCATGGTTTCGGTCCAGACTCAAATTCTAGTCTGATCAGATTGCTCATTTTGCTTTATCAGGTTTACTCCATATTAGAATAGCTTTGATTCATAATTTATCTCTAGTTAACTTACCTATAAGATCTACTTTCATATGGCCCTCTTTATACTTTTTGTTTATTACTTTTTTAAAGAATGGGCTTCAACATATGGTTTCCTCTAGGATTTTCATGATTTAAAGTTCAGATTTATCAGGCTTGAATTCAAACCGAATGCTTGAACATCACAATATATAATATTTGGTTCTATCGTACTATTACAGTCCTCAAAGTTTGATTACCAAAACTCAATTTTGTATTTGTGGTTCATGTTCACTTGTATGTTTTTCGTATTGAAGAGATTTCAAAGAAGCCTCTGCTTGTAGATTCCAGTTGTTAATGAATTGGGGAAAGAATCCAACCAGAGCAGTACACAAGGTGAGTTCCCATTTTCTAAGTTTTGTTTGTTTATCTGACATGTTTGTTAGTTACATTGGTTTACAACCCTTTCATAGTATTTTATTGTTAAACACCATTCTTCAGGTCTGACCAGACGGCTCTAACATGTCTTTCCTGTAAAAAAACGTCGTACCTGTAAGTAAGTTCTGGAACTATTTAAATTGTGTTTTTTAGGTTTTTGCTATTGAGTTCATTAAGTTTGATATTGAGTTTGAAGTTCTTGAGATTTTGATTTTGAGATTGGTTTTGAGAGTCCAAGAATCTCTAAATCTTTAGAGAGAGAAAGTATGAAGCGCAAAGTGATCTGATGTATTGAAAAGTAAGTCCAAAGTTACAAAACAAAGGCTCTAAGGGGACTTAAATACCCCTAGCCTTTACAATACATAAATGAACATTAAGAACAGTATTGGCTAGAAAATAATTACAATGATTACTATAAAAACAGATCTAACAATCTCCCCCTTAGTAATCATTGGCGCCGTGGTTTTCAAAAACAATCTTCAAAAACAGCATAGACCAACCAGGCGACTTTGGAAAATCACTGTCGCTCTTCTCTTTGACGAAGTCGATTCAAACCAACTAAAACTTCCAAACGTCTTAGAGTTGAGCGGAGATTCAATCTCTCTTGAATTGAATCTAAAGTCTTCTGGATAAGACGGATTTCATCATTATCAACCATGAATGCATTTTCTCTTGATTCCAAAAATCTTCTTTTGGCCTCCTTCAGACGTTGCTCCAGCTGAAGCTTGATCACCTTTAATGTTCCATCGGAGTAGTGAGCAATTTCTTCAAACTTGAGAAAGCATTTTTCATTAGACCCATTCTTGTACACCACTCCATATGGATCTTCAACAATGGTGAGAAAAGGATAAGACTCTAAGTTCGGTAAGCTTTGGTTGGGCCTGAGAAGATTAACAACCGGTTGAAAACTTTCGACAGCCATCTGAAAATAAAAAACTCGGAAGAATCTGATTTGTCGCCGTATGAATCTTTTAATGACGAACAAAGCTTGAGAAATATCCTGTGTTCTATGATATATATTCCTGAAGTGATCAAATAAGAATTCAATATCATCTATAGAAAGGTCAGTGAAGTCTGCCTCTGAAAATTTATACCGCTTGCAGTCTCTTCTTTCAACTTCAAAATCAGGATACCAGATGTTCACAAACTTGTTGATTGTGACACTGATGACTCGAACAATCAAGTGTTGAGAAGAAACGGTATTATTCCTTTTGCGCTGACACTTGATGAACATCAAGTACTCATATTGATAGGCATCTGACTCTTTCTCTACTCCAAGGATTGCATAGATGTTAATCGCCCTTCTTCTAGAGACAAATATGTTTCTCTGAGTGTCTTCTAGAAAGGCTGATCTTTGCCTTGATGCCAAATATCTACGTTGCAAATTCCTTTGTCTTTGACGTCTAGATAAAGCTGGTCCTTCTTCTAAAATAGATGGTGGAACATCAGCTTCTGCTTTTGACGACTGACCAACTTCAAATGATCTTGAAGGAATAGTGGTAGTCGGAGCTGAACTAGCAACAAGAGTAGATGTGACATTAGCTGATTCAGGAATCTCATCGTGAGCAGGAAGATCACTGTATAACAAATCTGCTTCTTCTTCGTCTTTAGCATCCATGAACACTGAGTCATCTTCTGTATCTGATATGATAATGATGTCATCACACTCTTCTTCATTGACTTGACAAATCTTTTCAAACCTGACATCTTCATCATCATCAGAATTAATCTCTATGAAGTTAGCAAAGAATGACCTCATGTCATTTGCAGCTTCAGATTCTTCAACTTCATGAATACTTGCAGAAACATCTGGATCCATATAAACAACAATTTGCATATTATTGTTAATATTACTCTCAGAAATGTTCAGTTCATTATGCAAAGAAGACATATCAACATTCTCAATCATAACATTCACTAAATTCTGAATGTTGCAGTCTTCAACAGATTCACCACCCTTTCCTTTATCACCAGCCACTTCTTCTTGAATATTTTCTCTAGCTTCAGAAGATCCTTCAACTCTTGGTCTCTTTGCCATCTCCCCCTCATGGCCTTGATGATCAGGATCATCTTGGTGATGTCGGCGCTTAAGAGACGGGCCAGCCTCAGTTCTGCAGCTTTGTTCATGAGAATCAAGCCTTGAAGATAAATCAGAGAAGGCTTGAGACATAAACGATTTGAGATAAGCAAAACTTGATTGAACCTCTGATCTGAATGCATGAAACTCATCAGATAAAGCTGTAATCCGGTCAGATTCAGAAGAAGAAACTGGAGGCGGCGTAGATTGGAAGTTCCGAAGCAAAGAAAGAAGATCTTGATGTTCAGGTGGCGACATAGAGAGAAGTCGAGCATAGAGCAAATATGTCAACTCTGAAATAGGAAGATCATGAAGAGAAGACCTTGAAGATATACCAGAAGGAGCAATCATAGGAATTGCCACAGATAAAGAAACCATCGAAGGAAACGGAAGAGAAACAACCGAAGAAGTAGATGTAGGCACAACAGAAGTAGGTTCACGAAGAACTACCCCAGTTGGTCGTCTGAAAGGAATCTCTGGAGGAATCACTGAAGTATCAATATCAGGCATCTTTCCTTTGAAGAAAGTCTTCAACTTCAGAATTTGAGCTTCCTTTTCTGCATCCATTCTCTCTGATAACTGACGAATGACATCGTTCAAAGTAGAGAAATTTTCAGTAGAAACCCGAGCTTGATCAGAAGTAAGCTCTACATCTGGAACTTGAATAGCCGCAAGCGAAGATGCTGGAGCTTGATTTTGTACTGGAGCTGAAGCTTGATCAAAAGTTGTATCCAATTCGTCTACTTGAAGATGTGCAACTGAAGGATTAATAGGAACAAAATCATCTTCAGAGAGAACTTCTGTTGAGACAACCACTTCCGGTGTCCTAACCTTCCTTTCATAAACCTTGAGACTTGGTTTATCACTAACATCATCATCATGATCAGAATCTTCACCATCTTTATCATCAGAAAGAGCAATATCAGCAGCAGAATCATCTTCATCTTCAAAATCAAAAGCAGTAGCATCAGTAGCTTCAGTACCAATATCAGCAATAATATTCTCAATTTGTTGAGAAGCAACATCTTCTTGAACTATTTCTTCTTCAACAAAAATAGCAACTTCTTGCTCATCTTCAGCCTCTTTTTCAACTTCAGGCGTTTGTTCAGAAATAGCTGCTTCAACTTCAACATCTTTTTCAACAGCTTGATTGTCATGAGAAGGCTCATCTTGTACAGCTTCCATGAACTCATTCTCCATACAATATTCTATGACATCCTCATCTGTAACATCAACGTAGTTGGCAATAAGAGCATACAGAATGGTCATAGAATAGTTGAAAGACCTCTTCTGCTTCTAAATGTAAGTCATTTTAGAGTCTGGAACCTGAGGCCAAGATAACCTGCGAGGAATAGCTGGATTGCTGCGGAGCATGCTTCGAACAATAAGCTTCAGAAATCTAACGAACGGAATGAACTTCCGTTTCTTGTTGGTGAATTTGTCATGTACCACCTCCGAGAGTTCGGTCCAAAAAATAAATGTGTAGTCGACATGCAAGTCATAGACGACTGCATGGAACAATCGGAGATACAGTAAACTTGCACTGTCTGTGCCAGAATGCTTCGATGTCAGACACCTGATGATAACTGAGAACAGAGCATACCATACTGGAGGTAGATTAGACTTGTCAAAGTCTGTAGGTTTGTTCAAAGTACCAACATATCCAAGATTCCTTATTCCTTCATATACTTCCTCTTCTGATGGAAAACTGTCATAGGTAGTTCTGCCTGGTCTGGAGTTCGACTCAGGAAGCTCCAGTATTAATCTCAATCGCTTGTATGAAAGGAATGATTCAAATTGATTGATTTGAAGATCAAAGTGATGCGGACGAGCCATTTCATTCTTTGTTATTGTATGTCATGTCTGCTGTAGATAAACTTCAAGAACATCTGCGTAGTAAGAAAGAGCAGGGGCAAGTGGATGACCTCTGAATATTGCTCGTATTACTGGATGTATCTTGATTTGGTCAAAGTCCACGTGATAGTTGTTCGGCTTGTAAGGCATATACATGATGGTTGGGAACACATCATTTGGTGTACGACGAGAAGCAGAAAGATCGGCTCCAACAGAAGGATGTGACGGCATGGGAGTATCATGAGAAGCTCGATCAGACTGATCATCGAGAATGACATTCTCGTCTTGAATCATGGGATCTGTATTGGTTTTAGAAGACATAATAGACCTGGAAAAACAAAAATGAAAAAGAATTAGACACAAAATAAAAAATAAAGAAAATATTCTAAGTATGGTTTGCGTGCCAAGTTAGAAGCACAAACCAAGGTTTGCGTTTCAGTCATGAGACGCAAAGGTAAGTTTGCGTGTCTAACAAGGTCCGAAAACTATACTTAGAAATACAAAACAAGATAAACAAAAACACAAAGGGAAGGTTTGCGTATCAAGTTAGAAGCGTAAAGTAGACTTTGCGTTTCTAGTTAGAGGCGCAAAGTTCACTTTGCGTTTCTAGTTAGACGCGCAAAGTTCACTTTGCGTTTCTAATTAGAGGCGCAAAGTTCACTTTGCGTTTCTAGTTAGACGCGCAAAGTTTACTTTGTGTTTCTAGTTAGACGCGCAAAGTTCACTTTGCGTTTCTAACTAGACGCGCAAAGTAGACTTTGCGGGACAAACATACTTGAAATAAAACTCAAAACTAAAACAAGAAACACACACACAAATAAAGTTTGCGTGTCAAAGAGGAGACGCAAGGTAGACTTTGCGTGTCCTAGTTGATACGTAAACTACACTTGAAAGAACAAAAAGTTTGCTTAACAATTTAGAAGCGCAAAGTAGATTTTGCGTTTCTAGATAGACGCGCAAAGTTTACTTTGCGTTTCTAGTTAGACGCGCAAAGTTCACTTTGCGTTTCTAGTTAGACGCGCAAAGTTCACTTTGCGTTTCTAACTAGACGCGCAAAGTTTACTTTGCGGGTCTATCATCCTTGTTCAAAAACCTAGTTTTTGCGAGATACGAACCGAAAATCACAAAAAATCAAAATTAATGCAAGAAAACATGAAATTAAAGTAAAAGAAAACATACCTGATGATCGAATAGCAGTTCTAAGCAAAACCCAATACTTGATTTAAGACAAAATGCACGAAATCACAATCTGAGTATTTTGAATAGAACGAGAAATACTAAAATCAGATTCTTGAAAACTCTTAAACGATAATAAGCACAATCAAATTTAACTCAACATCAATAATCGAAGTGAATAGAATCAAAACATACCTTGATTTCTCGAAGTAAAATCTGAAAGAAATCAGATTAAGACTTTGAACACAGAGAGCGACAGAGAGAATGAGGGAGCCGAAAAGACAAAAAAAACTAAGAACAGGTAGGCGGGAAAAAGAAAATGAAAAGAAAAACACTATTTAAACCTAGAAAACTAAAACAAAACTAAATCTAAAAAAAAACATAACAAATAAAAATAAAAATAAAAAAATATACCTGAAATCCTTTCACTCCCCCTACACAAATGCATAAATATTTACCTGTTAGTATAGCAAATGTGTAGAAAAAATCTGAGAAACATACCTGTTTAACTTCTGATCAGCATAGATAATTTTCTTCCTTACTCCCCCTCAACCACAGAAAAATTCATATAACTTTTTCAGATAAGCTCTCCCCTTTGAAAAATGCACATACCATATAAAAAAAATACAAATACTCAAACATAAAGACATCAGTATGAAAGATGATCATATTGAATATAAATTTTGTAACAACTGAATATATAAACTTTTAAACACTAAACAAATTAATGTCTACTCAGTAAAATTTCACAGATTTATCAATCAGTTGAAATCAAGCATATGTTGTTGGATGCAAGACCAAGTATAATTGCATAGCAAGTTAAGACATGTTCAGTTTCAAAAACTTCCATTTGTCTATTTAGTGTGCTCGCATGTGAACTTCAATTAGCTTCAAGAAAAATGCAGTTCTAAAATTAATATAGAAAACTTTGCATGAACTGACACTAAGTTATCAAAAATTAAGACTTTCACAAATTTACAGGTTTATCACAACTCAAACATATCACCAAGTATCATGAGATGTGTGCTCATTGGCATCTTTTTAGCAGTGTGCACATTGGCATCTTAACATGAGTGTGCTCTTTGGCATCTTTTAAGCGCATGCACTTTGGCATCTTTTAATCAGAGAGTTCATTAAGTAAAGAACATGCCGTAAACGTAACTTTCTATCTGACCCTATTGTAGGATTTGAGTCAGCCACTCCCAGACCAGTTGGCCTTAGGGGACTAGGTGTCAAGCACCCCTTGGAACTTACTTTCCCAGATTAGAAAGGCTACATCGACATATTCTAAACCCATTCATACTAGTAAAACATGACTTTCGATCTGATTCTATAGAAGGATTTCTGTTCGATCACTCCCAGACCAAATGACCTTAGGGGACCAGATGACAAGCATCCCGAGGAACTTACTTTCCCAAACCAGAAAGGTCACAGGTACAAACTTTTAAACCCAGAGATTTCTGTATTTTAAGAATTTATAATTCATCTCAATCACTCAGATCAACGTCTAAATGCTTAGCCCATATTTTCATTCCGATCTATAATTCTGATCATTTAGGTAGTCTAAGCAAAGTAAACTATAAAAATTCAGACTCACATATCTTTAAAGCAGTATTAAAAGCTACAAACATGTTGCTGACTTTTCGGCTTTTGTAAGATTTGAAAGATGAACATATAAAACTTTAATATAAACAAATAACTTGTAAAAGATCCTAGACATACGTTTTATTCAAAAGACAGAAAATCTGTAAAATTTTATTTTATAGAATAAAATTTGTAAAGATTTAAACTTTTAAATTCAACATGCCTAATTTTGAAAGCAAAAAATTGAAATGTTTTTCATCTAAGGCTTTTGTAAAGATATCAGCAAGTTGATATGCAGTTGGTACAAAATATAATTCAATGGTACCTTCTTCCACGTGATGCTTTATAAAATGGTACCGCATGTCTATGTGCTTGGTCTTGGTGTGATGGACTGGATTGACCGATATCGCAATTGCAGACTTGTTGTCACAATAAATTGGCACTGTCTTGTACAACATCCTGTAATCACGAAGTTGCGTTTTCATCCAGAGTACTTGAGTACAACAACTAGCTGCAGCGACGTATTCAGCTTCGGCTGTTGATATTGAAACGCAATTTTGCTTTTTCGACGCCCAGCTTATCAGTCATTCACCTAAAAACTGAAGATGACCAGAAGTACTCTTCCTGTCCAATTGATTACCACCAAAATCTGCATCTGAATAAGCAATCAAATTATAGTCAGAACTTTTAGGATACCATAATCTTAAATAAGGAGTTCCTTTAATATATCTAAAAATGTGTTTGACTGCTAAAAGATGAGATTCTTTTGGTTTAGCTTGGAATCGGGCACACAAGCACGTGGAGAACATTATGTCCGGGTGACTGGCAGTTAGATACATCAGTAATCATCCCTCTGTATGTCCTTTGATCCACAATTTTTTCATCTGGATCGAGTCCGAGTTTGGCACCGTGAGCCATCGGCGTTCCGATTGAAGTAGATTTGTCCATCTTGAATTTCTTCAAGATGTCAAATATATACTTTGACTGGTTGATGAAGATACCATCAGGAAGCTGTTTCACTTGTAAGCCGAGTAAGAAATTGATTTCTCCCATCATGCTCATCTGAAATCTAGAGGTCATAAGATCAGAAAACCATGTACACAAAGATTTGTTAGTCGCACCGAAAATAATATCATCTACGTATATTTGTACTAAGCAGATATCAAGATTAGTTATATAAATGAAAAGAGTAGTATCGATAGACCCTTTGGTGAAGCCGGATTTGACCAAGAAAGCTGACAACTCATTATACCATGCCCGTGGAGCTTGTTTCAAACCATACAATGCTTTATCGAGAAAATATACATAATCTGGACGATCTTTGTCAACAAATCCCTCTGGCTGAGATACATATACTTCTTCTTTAAGTTTGCCATTGAGAAATGCCGTCTTGACGTCCATTTGATATACTGTGAAGTTGCGATAAGCAGCAAAGGCAAGAAACATTCGGATAGCTTCCAATCTGGCAACGGGTGCAAATGTTTCATCGTAGTCAATACCTTCTTCTTGTCGATATCCTTTGGCTACCAACCTTGCTTTGTTCCACACGACGATACCATCTTTATCCTTTTTGTTCTTGAATATCCACTTTGTACCAATTATGCTTTTTCCTTTCGGTCTCGGTACAAGTCTCCACACTTTGAGCGCATCAAATTGATTGATCTCCTCTTGCATAGCAATAATCCAATCCAGGTCTTCCAAAGCTTCAGAAACTTTTCTAGGTTCAATCTTGCTTAGGAAGCAAGTGAAGAGACATTCGTTGGAAGTAGCCGACTTGGAGCATGTAGAAACATTGGCTTGAGGATCTCCAATAATTTGATGAATTGGATGAGATCTTGTCCATTTTGTTGTATGAGGGAGAGGATCAATTACATCTTGAACAACTTCTAATTGAAGAGAGGGAGGTTCAGAAACTTCTACATCAGATGAAGAGATAGAAATAGTTTCCACTTGAGGAGGAGGTATCTCAACAATCTCTGAATCAGATTCAGGAACAGTTTGTTGAATAACATCATTTTGTACTTCTTCCTGAAGTGATTCCTCTTGAACAGGTTGATCTTGAATGGACTCTTCTTGAGTATGTTCTACATTAATGGGCTTAGTTTCTGATTGAACATTGTCTGATTGAACAAAAACTTGCTGTGCCGGTTCTTGTTGAACAGGAGAGACTGAAGCAGCATCATTGTCAGAGATAGATGCAGCGGAATTTGGAATAGATGAGCTCTCAGTTTCCTGATTCAAAACATTAGAAACATTTTCATAGTTAGATCTAGGCACATCATCATAAAAATTTTCAAACAGAAAATCAAGATCAGAAAGATTAGGAGAGGGAGTAGAAGAATCCTGGTTATCCGGTGAAAGAGCAGGTTCTGAACTGATTTGCTCAGAAACTGAATTTCAAGTAAAAGCGGGTTCTGAGCCTGAGTGACTAGAAACCAAATCAGCAGCTTCGTCAAATTTTACATTGACACTCTCAATGACCTTTCTTGTAGAGATCAGAAAAACTCTATAAGCAGCAGAGTTTGAAGAATAACCCACGAATACACCCTCATCTGCCTTTGGACTAAACTTGTTGAGATTCTCCCTATCATTCAGAACGTAGCATTTACACCCGAATGACTTGAAATACTTGATGTTCGGTTTGATCCCGTTCATAAGTTCATACGGTGTTTTGTTGAAACAACGATGCAGAATTGATCTGTTCTGTGTATGACAGACAGTTGATACTGCTTCAGCCCAGTAAGACAAAGGTAGACCTGAATAAGCAAGCATTGATCTGGCGGACTCAACAAGCGTTATGTTTCTTCTTTCAACAACGCCGTTCTGTTGCGGAGTACGTGCAACAGAAAACTGTTGTTGTATACCTTGAGATTCATAGAATGCCTGAAGAGTACTGTTTTTGAATTCAGTGCCATTGGCAGATCTTACCACTTTCACTTGCTTCTGCTTATTTGTCTGAGTTGTCTTGATGAGGTTGATGAGTACTTCAGGAGTCTCGTATTTTGAATTCAGAAATTTTACCCAAGTATATCTAGAGTAGTCATCAACAATCACCAAAACATATTTCTTATGTCCTAAACTCTTTGTCTTCATCGGACCACACAAATCAACATGCAAAAGATCAAGAATAGCCGAAGTGGAGTGTTCAGGCTTAGGCTTGTGAGGAGCTTTCTTCATTTTTCCTTTCTCACAATCCTGGCATAGATGGTCTTTCTAGAAACGGAGAACTGGAAGACCTCTCACTGAATCATTCTTGACCAGGCGATCCATATACTTGAAATTGAGATGAGCTAAACGTCTGTGCCAAATCCAACTTTCTTGAATTGAAGCTTTAGAAAGCAAGCAGATATCTGAAGGAATTTTGATCTTGGAAAGATCAATGGTATACAAACTTGATTGCCTTTTTCCTACCAAAAGATCCTTGCCATTATCATTCTTCACTGCAACTCTTTTGGATTTGAAGCTGACTTCAAGGTTTTTATCGAAGAATTGGCCGATGCTGAACAGGTTGTGACTTAGACCCTCGACGTAGCTTACTCTTTTGACAGTTATGTTACCATGAACTAGATCACCATAACCAAGAATCGGAGCTGTCTCACAGTTGCCAAATTTCACACGACCGCAACATTTATCTTTAAAATTAGACAGAAGAGATTTGTTGCCAGTCATATGTTTTGAACATCCCGAATCCAGATACCATAATTGACTTAGCTGCACACACAGAAACTACACCTTTTTAGGTACCCATATGCTTATGGGTCCCTTGTTAGATTTATATGTTTTATTTTTCACAGATTTATTTTTCATGCAAGAATGAAAGCAATTATCAATAGAAGATAAAACACAATTGTCAGAATCAGAACTAGAAGAAGCATATGAGATATTCTTTGATATATCAAACATTTGCTGAAAAGAATATTTTGGGTTTTTATTACATGTAGCAAATGTATCAGTATCACAAAGATTGTCTACACAGTTAACTCCTAACAGTTCAGATTCTAAAATTGGCTGTTTCATCCTCCAAATCTGCCTTGATGACTTCCTCACAGTCCGATCTGAAGAAGAAAAATTAGAAACATTAGAATTTTCAGATAAGACAGTATCATGTTTCTTTGACTTCTTTGATCTTCTTCTTTTACGCTTCTTTTTATAAAATTGAGCATTTAGCAGTAAAGAATTATCAATAATTGAATCAGAAGAAGAAACTTTATCAAAGAAATCAGTCTTAGCATTTGACATTGAAGAACTAGCCTTGGAGTGAAAATTTTCAAAATTTAGCAAGTCTGGAGGAGGTTTGCGCTTCCCATTGGAGGCGCAAACTGAGCTTTGCGCGTCCAACTGCATGCGCAGACTTTCAGTTTGCGTTTCCAACGCGGAACGCAAATGGCTATTGTTTTTCAAAACTTTAGCATTCTCCTTAGAATCTTTTGACAATCCAGAAGAAATTTTATCTTCAAAACTTGTTTTCATTATAAAAAGAAATTTTATAAACAAGTTTGAAGATTTTGTTCTTCCAATCGATCTTCAAGATCAACAATTTTTTCTTCTAACACTAATGGGGGAATGTATTTCTTAGTATCATAAGACACCGGAGATACATTTTCCTTATCAGTGTTAGCAAAAATATCCACAAAATCTGTTGATAATGAAGATTTATTTGAAGATTTGATATTTAAAATATTTTGAAATTTTATGGATTTCTTAGATTGATCAGGAAAATACTTTGCATTTTCAGAAGTGTAAACAAATGGCATTTTCATCCTCTTGTTTTTCATTCTTTTCTCATTTTCTTCTTCCAAAATTTGTTTCTCAGTTGTCCAAAAGAATTTAAACTGAGGAGCATATCTTGCAAGAGTAAAGTAATCATATTCATATAAAATAGGAACTTCATTTTTAGCATGATTTAAAAAATGCGGGTTTTCAAAACCAAGTCCCCGCTTTTCTTGTATGGCTTCTTCACTCCTTGGTTTATTCATGTAAATGGTTTGCTCAGACTGTTCTCTTTTATACAATTTCCTTTCTAAAACAATTATCTTGTCAGAAAGAATTTTATTTGAAGAAGTCAGTTCAGTCAATGAATCATGATAAGTCTGATTTGAATTTTCTAACTCGACCAACTGATTATTAAATTTCTCTTTTGTGTCAATTAAAATTGACTTTTCATCATTTAAAGAAATTTGCAATTTATCAATTAAATCAGACTTTTCTTGATTTTTAAACTTTTCAGAAATGAATTTTGAGCGCAAATCATGCAAAACAGTGATAAAAACATTCATTTGAGATAAGAAGAAATTATAGTTAAACTCAGATATTACCTCAGAACCATCAGATGATGTATCCTCTTCCTCATCATCAGATTTATCATCACCTATAAAGCACATAGCCGCAGTTTCTTCATTTTCAGCCTCGTTGTCTGAATGATCCAACCAGTATTTTTCTTCGGCCAACAGGATGGTTCCACTTTCTTTCTTTTCAGCTAGAGCCAACTTCTTTCGGTAAAAAGAAGCATCCTTTACCACTTTGACTCTGCAATCCTTAACCATATGTCCAGGCTTCCCACAGTTAAAGCAATTCATCACCTTTTTCTCATCCTTCTTCTGTTCAACCACCTTAGCTGGTTCATACTTTGGAGTGTATGTCTTTGAAGGAGCACCAGGTTCTATCTTTTTAGAAGCAGAAGTAAACCGTAGGTTGTTTGAACCAGATCTGTGCTTGAATCTCTTCTGATAGTGCTGAGTCAAAAGTATCATGGCCTTTTCGAGTGCTTCGCCATCATCATCTGTAGATCCATCATAAGCTGATTCGGTCAAAGCTTGCTCAGCCAGTTGGCTAGCTATTAGAGCAATGGGATCTACTGACAGAGGCTTGTTTTTCTTATCCATTTTCACCTTCTTCTCCATTACCATAGATTCATCTGTCATCAAGATTTCGTATAACTCCTGAATTGGCATGGTTGAGATTCTGACATCGTTTCTCATTCTGTGGCATGACTTGTTCCACTCAGGTTGTAAAGCGTTCAGAAACTTCAAGTTAGCCTCTAACTCAGTCTTCTTAACTTTGATCTTGTATAAATCGTTGATGACAACCCAAAATCGGTCAAATACACTCTTCGAGCTTTCTCCATCCTTAGCCTTAAACTTTTCAAAATTGTTCATATACCTAGTCTGACGCAACTGAGTTGACATTGTAGTACCAAGCATGATCTTTTCAAGTTGAGTCCACATCAACATAGGATTCTGTTTGAAGCAATCGATTCTGTTATAAATGGAGTTGGGAAGAACAAGGATCAGATTTGATTTGGCCTGACTATCAGCTTGATGTCTTAACATCTCATCAGCATCATATTCCCTTAAAGCTTTCTCAACAG
Organism: Arctium minus; assembly: GCA_954870635.1. Classification (NCBI taxonomy): domain Eukaryota; kingdom Viridiplantae; phylum Streptophyta; class Magnoliopsida; order Asterales; family Asteraceae; genus Arctium; species Arctium minus. The sequence goes on along the minus strand of OX941080.1, from coordinate 109,902,746 downwards.
AGGTAGCAACAGAAGTTGCTGTAGCTGGAACAGCTTTCCTTGGTATTTCCATAGGACCCTGAGTCAGTGATTTCATCATGTTCTCCCCATTTGGTTGCCTTTCACTAAAGTTGATAAACCGATCCTGCCACTGTTCGAATTCATTCTCATTGATGAGAACTGGTGGACGAGTATCAGACCCCAAAGACATCATGAGATCATTCTTGTAGATTTGTGCTTGTAGAGACATCTTGTGAAAAAATCAGAAAATTTAGAAAAAATTTCTAAGTATGAGAGACCCGCAAACTAGAGGTTTGCGTATGCAATGAGGAGCGCAAAGAGGGTTTTGCGTTTGCAGAAGGGAACGCAAACTGAGTTTTGCGTTTGCTTAGTGAAACGCAAGATGAAGCTTTGCGAGTTGAGACTTTGCGTTGCAGGTATGAAACGCAAACTTGATGCACGAAGACTTTTCGCTTGAAGTGAGAAACGCGATATCTCTTTGCGTTTACAGAGTGAAACGCAAACTGATGGTTTGCGTATTAGACTAGAACCGAAAACTTGAAACTTTGCGTTTCCAAAGTGAATCGCAAACCTGAAAAATTGACTAACACACTAGTTAGATCACAAAATCTATGAATGAATGAATGAGGCGCAAAGCATATGAATCACACGCAAACTCATATGAATGAAACGCAAGATATATGAATGAGGCGCAAAGCTTATATGAATGAAGCGCAAACTTTACCAACTCACATATTTTTGCAAGAACAAATCAAACTAAGAAATTTATGCAAAGAGAACACACACTTAATATCGAAAACACCTTTCTAACACCTTTTAATCAATAATATCGATTAAAATCAACAAAATCACAAATTTTGACAAATAACAGAACGAGAACGGCGTTTTTCCAGAAAATACAAGATCTGCAAATTGATTATCTAAACAAGATTTTTATGCGAAACACAAAGAAGCAATTATGATCGATTAGCAAAAATGAATCAATTAAGTCCAATTTCAACACAAACTGTTCAAAATCCTGTCCAAATTTGATGAAGAAGCAAAAAACGAGATTTTCTTGAAAAATCAAGAAAATCGATCGAGTTTTCTGCTTCAATTCACAAATCCAGAAACTAAATCACTAATCTCTCAATCCTCTCAAGATTCAGTATGCTCTGATACCAATTGAGAGTCCAAGAATCTCTAAATCTTTAGAGAGAGAAAGTAGAGAGAGAAAGTATGAAGCGCAAAGTGATCTGATGTATTGAAAAGTAAGTCCAAAGTTACAAAACAAAGGCTCTAAGGGGACTTAAATACCCCTAGCCTTTACAATACAGAAATGAACATTATGAACAGTATTGGCTAGAAAATAATTACAATGATTACTATAAAAAACAGATCTAACAGGTTTAACCTGATCAATCACATTGAGTTGTAGCTTACACCTGTGATTTTGATCTCCCGATGCTTCATCTATACTACCTTATAATGCATTTACACAAAACTCTTAAACACAACTCACAATGCATATAGTACTATCATTTTATGCATAAAAGTAAAAAAAAACTATGAATTACAACTCCATATACACAAGGTTCAAGATTTTAGAGCAGCCACCACCACCTTCTTATTGCGTTATTGCAGACTTCATTTTCCATAAATTCAGACAACTTTTCATCCATGGTGTACTACTTTTTAAAGCACATTGTATAAGATTTTTTTGCACTATTTTTACCTCTCACCTCTAACGAGGAGAACTTATTAATGAACATATCAGACTCACTTTCTTTAAAAAAGAAAAGTCTTCCTCCCTCTTTTAAGCTTCCGTCAAACTGTTTGGGAGGTTCAGAGCTTTCATCTTTGGGAGCAGCTTTATAAGGTACAAGTGAAGAATAAATACAAATTTAGATTTTGACTTCTCAATCCCATACATTGTGCAGGTTTCTAACTTTATACTGTTCATGCAGGTTGCTCTTTTCTTATTTCTATTCCTAATTTCAATTCAGATTTCAAAATTTAAACCTCATCCTCATGAGTCATGTCTCATGTTCTTCAAACGTCTAGCTCTCTCCTAAGACGAAATGTATCAGTGATGAAGCTTGAATCCAAATGTCTTCCTTCAGTGCAATCTTTGACGTCTCGTTCTCCTCTCTTCGTTGAGTATGAATTTTCTTTTGTTTCTGTTGACTTATGATTATCATCTTGGTGATATGGTATATTTATAGCTTGTTCCATGTGCATTAGGAAGTTAGAATGCTTGAACTTTGTTTCCCATGTTATGTTTAGACTAATTTTACAATTTTAACTTGTTACATGATTAGCAACACAAGTTCATTTTATTTACTTTATAATAGGTACCCAAGGTGTTTTACTATGCTCAAAAATCCCCATGGCAGAAAGAGTGTCATCAAGGGGTAGATTTATGGAGATGTTAAAGGTTGTTGCATTCAGGAAAAAGTGGTTCTGGATTCAAATACAGGACAAGTTGTTTATGGCATGTTTATGGCAGTTAATCACCTTTGGCTTTGTGTTTCTACAGATTCTGGTGTTGGTCATGCTCTTATGCTCGAGTCTCATGTTCGTTTAATTCTTTTGTCTCAACTACTAATACTATGTGGGCATTGTATCACAGCTATTGGTGACCATTTTTTTCCATTTAAAGCAGGTTGTTTATTTGCATATGGGGCTGTTGCCACGTATGATCTAGGTTCGAACCCCCCCCCCCCCCCCCCCCCCGTGCGTGCTAGCCACAACCGCTGAGTGAGCCTCAAAATGCCCCCTCATACGGATGACCGAGTAGGCAGGGTCAGGTATGGGGCCAGTCAAGGTTGCCGGTATCAACCTTTTTGCCCAAAAAAAATCCGACTTAATATAAAAAAAAATCCATTCGACTCAAAATATATGTTTTATGCATTTTAAAGTTATTCTTAATTCTGTGACAAAATAAATATCCATAGTAAAAATGACACACAGTTTTATGATTTGCGATTATTACACTAAATAATCAAATGACATTTTTATCCTTGATAATAGAGAGAGAATATTTCTTTATCTCATAATTAAGGGTAGAATGAGAAATTGTAAGAAAGATGCAATTGAGATGACAAAAATCCGAGATAAGGAAGAAGATGAAGAAAATAACATACATGAGTAGTTGATAGTACTCTTTGTACTCTTTTCATTTCATATATTGTTGATTCTTGATTCAAGCTTCTATCAAGGTAATCTTTGAACTCTGTTAAAGATCATTTTGTTTTAAGACGCAATCTTTTTTTTCTGGTTTATTGTTTTGATTTATGACTTATATGCTATTGTTTATTCTTCTAAAACCTAGGTATTATATTGGAAGGTTAGTTAACAAGGGTTAAAATAATTATATGTTAAATGTATTTAGTTCATATATCTTGATTTATGGCCATACTTTTTTGTGCTTTTAAGGAATAGTGGTTGCTTTTGTCACACATAAAGTACCACATACGACAAGGTGTACATGCATATTGCACTATCAAGTTGGGCATAATTGGTGCATCGTAACTCTTCCATATAAGGGTATTCTTTTTATAGTTTTGACGTAACTTGGTTTCCTTACTTCATTAGTTTAATCTCTTCATGTTATAGAAAAACTATTAATCAACTTTCATGATATAGAAAAAACTATCAATCAACTTTCATGATATAGAAAAAACTTCACTGGTTTAATCTCTTCATGCACTCACACTGTTTAATCTCTTTGATGCATTTCTCATATCAGCACCTGAGCACACACGAAAAGATGGTATTTAAATCTAAATACTTCTGTTTATTTGATAGAGGGATGGATATATTATGGTGAGTTTTGTTTATTTGATCTAATCATCCATCTTTGTCTTTTGTTTCATATCCAAGTTTGAACAGAATTTGAAGACCAAGCCTATGTTGGTTCTCAAGCATAGACAACCCAATAGGTAAAGAACATCCTTCTTTTTATGTGAGGGGTTTAGTTGTATTTTGTTCATCAACTATAACACATTTGTGGAATCTTCTTTTGAGTTAATTTGCAGTTGTGTTGTACTAAACTTGTTCAAATGATTATATCAAAAGAATCACGTAGTTTTGTTTTTTATCGATCGTGTTTGGACGTTCCATCTAATTGCAATAGAATTGGGTATAGATATTGTTGAATTTTTTTTACCAGTGATTTATATGTATTCAAACATACGAGCTTTTAACGAAGTCATTAACGCTTTTGTAGTTTTAAGAGACTGTTACATATTTTATGGTAGTAATTGTTGCGATTATTTTTCTTGATATATTGTTAATAAACATATTTTATGGTAGTAACTGTTTTGCAATTAAATCATACTAACCTATATACAAAAAATTGAGAGAAAACGAGAATAATACGAACAAAAAACATCGATGTCAGAAAAGTTATTTGCTTCAAAATTGTGATTCACTCGTGCTGCATCGCACGGGTTGACTGCTAGTATATATATATATATATATATATATATATATATATATATATATATATATAGAAAACTTAAATAAGAATGACATAAATGTTGAGAATGTGAAAAATAATCTCATCCATTAGAGGAGATCTTTCAATGTTCAAGATCATAATGCCATATATATAGATAGAGACAAACTGGTGAATAATTTAAAAAACCTAAAAAGTTTAGGGAGATATTTTTTAACTTTGGTTAAACTAAATCACTAATCCAATCCACTCTTTTTTCGAGTATTTTTTCCAATTTTTACCCATTTTCGTCTTTAAAAAATTTTGTTTTAAATTACATTATCTAATATATAATTAATATTTTAATTACATAAATTATATAAAAACAATTTTCATTATATTTAATTTAAGATCAATGGTTATTTATAAAAAAATTTACATATGAATCTATAATATTATATGTTTAAACCGATTCACGTATGTACATCTATGTTAGGTTTCACAAGTTCAAATATGGATATGAGTTATAAGATGTAAATTGATTCATATAAAAAGTTATGATTAACATTCACATGTGAATCAATGTTATGATTTACCATATATGAACCAATATACATTTGATTATCACCATTTGATAATGGTTCGTCGGGATTTTTTCGTTTAATAAAATTTTAAATGATCAATGAAGGACATCCATATTCTTGTTCGTAAACGACATTTAGGAAAATGAAATTTAATTCGATTTCTGGATTATAAAGTCTTCAATGATTTCATGGTGAAAAATTGGATAAAAATTCAATGCTTATTAATATTAAAAAACGATTATGGAAAAAAGATAAGATATATTAGGATATTTTATTTTATTTTCAAAATTATCTTAATTACTATATTATATATATATATATATATATATATATATATATATATATATATGTCTTTCACTTAAATAAAAATCATTGGAAATAGTAATTCTAATATAACGGATGAGATTGATTTTCACATTCTCAACATAATTGTGTTTATCATTTGAATGTAACACTATATATATATATATATATATATATATATATATATATATATATATATATATATATATATATATATATATATATATATATAGGACATATCAGATGACAACCATAAAAAGATTGAGAACCGTGAGAAACAGTTTAATGTATGGTTTCACATTCTAAAACAATGCATGTGAAAATAGAGTGTTGTCCCAGAATATGATTATTTTTAATATCTAACTTTGGTATTTTTTTTTTGTTTCACATTGTGAAACAACACATGATTAGTGGTTTTCAAGGTTCTCGATTTTTTTTATTTGATTATGCCCCTATATACGTCTAGTTTTTGTAAGACCTATGAGAATATCTTGAAGCCTTTGGATGAGCTTTCCTTCCAGATCTTCCTAACTCTTCACAATAAACCACCAAAAACTAACAATAAAAAACATCGAACATTCACAGGAAAAATATAATAGAAGCACATCAGACTTTCACAAAAATCACATCCCAAATCTTCATAATAGTTTTACGAGTATTAAAAAATATTGCTTTTACCGATCCCAATCCAAGAAAGATAGAGATAGACATATAATTTGTCACTTAAAATCTTTCTATTAATTATGTGTTATTTGAATATTCACAAAAATATCGTATAAATAGTATATGTTTTTTTATACCAAAAACATGCATTAAAAATGTTTAGAAAGAATGACAAATAATTGAGATTATAGTGGGTGGTTAGCTTGCCACCACATATGTTGTTTATTTAGGATGTCTCTATCACAATATAAATCAATTGATTGAATCCCATACCTTATCTTGATTGGATGTGTTTGATGCTTTTTGTTTCCTACTCTCCCTCCAATCATAACTACTTATATACTTTTTAAGTATATATATATATAATATGCATGCTTAAAATATATAAATTAATAATAGAAACAAAATTACTATTGATAAGAAACAAAAAGAATATCAATTGTAAACCAATTGGTTTATAATGCAAACCATATATATATATATATATATATATATACATATACATATATATATAGTGTTTGGTTCATTTGAGAAATGACAAATCCATAAGAAATAGAGAAGTGATCTGGACCCTTGGATTAAGTACTATGATTTTTTTAGCGGAAGGGTAAAATTGTAATTAGGGTCAATCATGTCGATTACAATCAAAATCAAATTAAACGTATATTTTCCTAAATTAGCGTCAATCGTATCATTAAAAGGTTTCCAATTCAGTTATCGTTTGCAGATTGATGATTCTCGTTTTCTTCTTTTATCGAAAATTTTTGGTTTTTAGATCATATTCTTCTTAATAAGATGTCGAATCCAGAAACTGTTGTTGATAATGAAGTCGATCAAGAAAACAGTCAGTTATCGAATGATGAAGATATGATTGATAAAGATGAAGGTATCATTTTTAACTTTATTATTAATTTTTTCTTTTAGTTTTTTTGTAATTTGATTAAGATGTTATTGATTAAGATGAATTTTGAAGTAATTCTTTTACGAAATTTGTGTTTTACTTTCACTGTTATTGTTCAACACGAAATTTGAAGAATTTTAGTTGTTTACAACTATTTTGTTGATAATTTACATTAATTTGTGGTTTAGTATGTTAGAAACAATGTAGATTCATATATGAATCTGAGTTATTATTTTAAAGCAATTCAAGTTCATATATGAACGTTTGATGAATTTGAATTGGTTTGAAATTTTCATATATGATTTGTTATTATGTTCATATATGAAGTATGTTAATTATTATAAAACGTTCATATATGAATTATTTATTCAAACAATTTTAATTCATATATGAACTTTTGATTCATTTGTATGGCTTTAAAGTGTTCATATATTCATATATGAACTATGCAATATTCAACAGATTCATATATGAATATGTTGAATGTATATGAATACTAATATACATTCAACAGATTCATATATGAACTATACGATATTCAACAGATTCATAAAGAACTTTTGCATTATTGAAAATTCATATATGAACTATAAGATATTCGACAGATTCATATATGAATTATACAATATTAAACAGATTCATATATGAACATTCATATACCTTCATATATGAATATGTTGAATGTATATGAACATTCAACAGATTCATATATGAACTATGCAATATTTAACAGATTCATATATAAACATCCATATACATTCAACAGATTCAAAATATATTCATTATTGAAAATTCATATATGAACTATAAAATATTCAACAGATTCATATATGAATGTGTTTATGTGAAAACTCTATTTTGAATAAATAATCTAAGAAACATTCAAAAGATTCATATGTGAGTTATTGAACTTTCAACATTCATATATGAATGTTTTTTATTTATTTATGTTATAATTAGTTCATACATGAATAATTTGTTTTTTATTTGATGCTTTACTTTTATTTAAAAGAATGAAATAAATTTATGTGTTAACATATCAATATGTATATGTAACAGGTTCACATTCATTTTCATCTGCTATTCATCATGTCTGTTTTTCACCATCTTGTTCAAAGTATTGGGTACCAAATGTGCATATGGATTTGAAACCAAGAATTGGTACTTTTTTTCAGTCTTGTCAGCAAGCTATTTCAATGTATGAAAAGTATGTTGAGAAAGGTGGATTTGATGTTAGACTTTCAACAACTGTTAATGGTCAATATGGTATTGTGAAGATCAAGTATGTTGTTTGCAGTAAAGAAGGGGATCCACCAAAAAAGAATTTTAATACTGTTCATGATAGTATTGAAGGTAAAAGTCATCGTAATTCAACTACGAAGAGGACAGGTTGTAAATCATGCATTAGGGTACATTTTGTACCTTCAAAATCATTGTATGAGGTTTATCACTTTGAGGAGAAACATAATCATATTCTTCTTGATGAGAATGATATGAGTATGTCTCAAAAACGAAGGCAATTGTCTTTAACCGATCAAGTTTTTATTCACAATGCTGCAAGTTGTAATGTTGGAGCAACAAAAGCGCATACATTGCACATGTCTTTGAAAGGTGGTTTTGATGTTTTTGGTTGTACTGTTAATGATTATAAGAATTTTAGGAGAGATTTGAATGCATTTGGTGGTGCTGGTGATGGTGAAATGGTTCTTGGTATGTTGGAAGATAGATTAAAGGATGATGCACAATTTTCTTTTGAACACAATCGGCAGGATAGTGAGTTATGTGGAATTTTTTGGGCTGATGAAATTGCTAAACTGAATTACCAGGAATTTGGAGATGTTATTTCATTTGATGCTACTTTTCGCACAAACCAGTAAGTTTGTCAACTGTAATTCATTTTTTTAGATTATTTATATGTTGGTTTTTATGTTTATACCTTTTGTTTTTTTATATATTTTGTTTTATAGGTATAGAATGGTGTTTGTTCCGTTTACTGCTATTGATAATCATAAAAAATCTGTCACGGTTGGTGCTACTTTGTTATATGGTGAAACTCTTGATAATTTTAAATGACTTCTTGAGGCGTTTTTGAAAGCACATTGTGGGAAGCAACCTAGTTTGGTTTTAACAGATCAGTGTTTGGCAATGAAACAAGCTATTCCATTGGTTTTTACGCAATCACGTCACAGATTATGTATGTGGCATATGTCAGGATCGAAATTCAAACAAGAATTTAATTCACACACACTCAGAAACAATGCTAAAGAAGTTGCGGAAAAACACTTTAACACTAACAATCAATGAAACAGTATATCAAACTCAAATCACAAGTTTATATTGATTCAAATTGATGATTACACACAAAACCTCAATCTGTTGAACAGGATCAACATACGTTCTATACTTCTCTATAGAAAGGATCTAAACTAGTCTTGAGGTTAATTCTCTCTAAAACAAAATCTTATCAATGAAATTATATCCCTTACTATCAAATATTTCTATACTATATATACAAAACTGAATACACGATAATTAACAAAATACAATTGATCTTCAGCATCAATACCATAATTATCTTCAGTCTTATCTCCAGCTTGTCTTTATCTCCAAATCATCTTTATCTTTAGAAGCAGCACTAATTATCTTTAGAAGTATTAACCATCTTCAACAATATTAATCTTCAGCAGTACTAACTATTCAAGTAGCAGCACTAACTCTTCAAACAATATTAATTCTACTAGCAGCAGTAATCTTGATAGTATGGCAGTAGTAATTACTTAGCAACATTAATCAACAACATAAACTATACTTAGCATATTCATACCCAACAATCTCCCCTAACTTAACTTTTCAGAAAGAGAAGTTAAGTTCTTCATGATATGGTCTTCATGATGCTTTCAACACTTCTGTTCAGTTGCCCAAATTTGGATCCAGTCCCAGACTTTGATTGATGATTCTTCTGACTACTATCCTGGCCATTTATGAATCCTTTGAACCTGTCAACTTATTATTCAACATTGCTTGAAGTTTAGCCTTGCTGTGATCATAGATCTTATCCACCAGGTAGTACTCATGATAGGCTCTGTCTACAGTGATAACATAGACTCTACACCTTTCAAATAACATCTAATTTTCTATTCTTTGGAATTTATTCTTCAGATGCAAATCTCTGATCACATGTTGAACTTTGCTGGGATCAAACATCATGCATAAGTACTCCAAGGCTAATCTGATGAAGCTCCTTTCTTCTCCTGTCAAAACCATTTCATACAGGCTCATTCCAACTTTGAACATTTCTTCTAAATCTGATCTGGAACAGCTTCTGATGATTTTTCCCCAAGTAGAGTAAACCTCATACTGATCTCCCATCCTTTTAATCCTGAAATATTTCTTCCTTTGATCTTCCAGGATGTCCCAAAAGATAATCTCAGGGGCTTGGACAAAAATTGGATCAGCTTGTACAGGATCTTTATCTGTCACAGTCATATACAAGTCAAACTGCTCATTTGGTTGCTGATTGGACTGCTCTGTAGTCTGCTCTGGTTCTGCTGAAGGTGTAACATTTGGTTCTGCTTCTGTTTCTGCTCTTTCTTCTTCAATTCTTGCCCTTTTTGCCTTTGGCTTGGTGGCAATGGATTTCTTTCTTTTGATAACTCCAATTTGCTGAGCCAAAGTCTCTTCTTTCTTTTCTTCTTTCTTTTCCTTGACAGGAGTGCCTTCTTCACTTTCAGGGAAGGGTTGTTGTATGTTGAGATCATGCCTCTCTTTCATCCTCCTTTCAGCTTCTTCCCTTTGAGTGGAGTCCCCTTTCAGATTTGACATCTCCTTTGTGTACAACTCCTCTATCCTACCGTAGGCCATGTTAGTAAACATTCCTTCAGGAACTCTAAGAGCTCCTTTCAGAAAGTTCATCATTTTCCTCCTTTCTTGATTAGCCAGGAAGGTCTTTGAGGGTTGTCTTTGTCTTTGCTTTAATGTCAGCCTTTGCCTTGAAGCCTTTTTTGTAACTATCTTGGCAGCAACTGCATCCTTCAAACTCTTTTGATATTCTTCATTGAGCTTTTTAGCCATATCCAGTGCAAGCTCTCTGTCTTTGGCAGATTGTATTTCTTCTTCCTTTGCCAACTCTGCTTGAAGTTGTTTGGCCACTTCTTCATCTAACTCTATCTGATTCTTTTTCTTTAAAGGTTGATTAGTTTCAACCATCTTCTCCTTTCCCTTTTTCTTTGCATCCTCCATGCTGACCTCTTTTTCTTTCTTTTCTAAACCTCCTTCTTTGATTATTACTCCCTTAGCCTTTTGAGTGGCTTTGGGTGTGTCATTCTTAGCTTTGACCAGGGTTTCTGCAATCTCCATTTTCTCTCTGGATAATGATGTTTCTGCTGTTGGTTCTGTTTCTACTTCTTTCTCAGTTACTGCTGCTGATTCAGTTTCTGCTTCTTTGCAAATGTCAGTTTCCTTATTCAGCTCCCCCTGAAACTGAGATTCCAAACCTATAGGACTGTGTTTCTCCCCTTCATCTTGTTTCTCCCCCTTGTTGAAAGCATCTCCCCTCTTCTTCAAGACATACTGCTTTCTTTTCTTTTTCTGTACCAACTTCATCACCATCTTCTTCAATTTGGTAATCTGCACTTGTTGAGACAGAATTACCAATTTCATCTCCTCTATATCTGAGCCTTCCTTGATGACATCAAGATTAATGTTTCCCATAGTATCAATCAATTCCTGGTAGTTATATTTGTTCTCACCTCATTTGGGTGTGTTTACCACACTTGAAGGATCCTTGGATCTTTTAGTAGTAGAGGTCTTCTGCCTAGCAGAAGCACCCTTTACCCCCTTGGTTTCTTGGCACCTGGGACCTTTGGATGATTGCTCACCCAAAGTTTCCATGGGGAAGGTCTTAGATATGTTCACACTGCCCTGCCCTACACTTTGTGCAAAGTCAGTAGTGTGAGCCTTACAGCCCATATGCTCTTCCTTCTCCTTATTCAGCACCTTCGTGGGGTTGGGAGACACCCCTGTGGTTTCCCTTTGGATATTCTCTAATGGAGAATGCTCCATTAGAGGGCTTGAAGGCTGTGGGGGTGAAGGTACAAAAAGGGAAGGAACCTTCTTTACCTTTTTCCTTATATAAGTGTGAGTGATGGGTGATGTTGGATTTTGAAGAAGGGACTGAGGGATGGTAATAGAAATGAGTGGTGTGGGTAGGTCATCAGTTTGGTTGTCAGATGAGGGCTTTGACACTGATGCCTCACCATGGGAAGGAGACACACCCATCATTATAGAGAACAATGGTGTGTCAATACTTGAGAAGTCCTTACTAGGCCTCCTCATATTAGAAAACACCTTCCCTTTCGGGACCTTTGGTACATATACCTCATTAAAATGAGGTAAATCCGTCAATTCTTTATTTAGTAAAGCTTGCACAAACCTGGGATACATATAAAAAGATTTTGTTTTGGTATCCAGGTTTGACAGTAAGTCATTTAAGATCTTTTGTGAAAAATTGAACTTCCTGGAGGTTGCTAAGCAGACCATAGCATAAGTAATGGTACTACTGAACTCACTCCAGCCAGTTGTTTTCCTTGAAATACACTGCTGAAGGGTATGAACAAAAAATCTTCACTGTGGTGAGAATCTGTTCTTGAAAAATTTGAAGACATCAGTGGGACCTTCATACCCCATATTACTAAGAGCTTGGAAGAGATCTTCCTTGGGTAAAGAGGTTATACCTGAGGCATCATCTAGTTGTAGATGAATGCGAATAGTCATTCTGTGATTGTCAGGGGTTTATCACACACCCTTGTTTGGATGACCTGATTGCCATCTTTAGTATGAATAGCAACATTAGCCCAAAACTGCCTTTGGTGTTCCACACAGATTGTGGGATTGACAGTTAATGCGTGGGCTATGTGTGAGGATCTTAGGAAATCCACAATCTGATGAAATCCCTCTGCTTGCTTTGGTTTGAGTAGCATTGCCAATTCATTGTGTTCATCGACAAACATCAGTTCACCCATCTTCTTGAGAGATTGGTCGAAGCGAGGGTTATGCACTGGTAAGAGAGAATTCAAGAGAACAAGAGAGAGAGAGAGAGAGAGTACACTAGTAGGAAATTCAAAGAGCCGTTTGTAATTTTGGCGGTCACACGGGGTATTTATATGTGAAGGGAGTACGTTAGAAGCAGTACTAATTACGTTAACAGTATTAACGAACTCGCAGTATTAACTCATAACAGCAGTAGTAACACATACTGGCAGTACTAACACAGACTGGCAGTATTAACACAGACTAGCAGTATTAACACAGACTAGCAGTACTAACACAGACTAGCAGTATTAACACATACTAGCAGTATTAACATGTACCAGCAGTAGTAACAATGATTAGCAGTATAAATAAGGCAAGCAGTAGTAACTTTGCACTGGCAGTATAAACCACCTAGCAGTAGTAACCATACTTAACCATTTTTGAACTATTATTATGAGTAATGCAGTGAGCCGTATTAACTGAACGAGAAGTACCAAGTATCCAATCCAAACAATTTGAAACACTTAAGCACACAGGGGTTAATAGCACCAACTTAATGAAAGTAACTAAGGAGGAATCTATATAGGTACACAGAGAGAATGAGAATATACTTATTCATTGTTCATCATGCCCACACTTGTGACCAAGAATGTGAATCTACCCACATCAAAAGCTTTTGTGAATAGATCAGTAAACTGGTTACTTGTGTGTATTTTCTGAACCTGAATTAGCTTTTTCTCATTACAGTCTCTGATAAAATGGTACCTTATTTCTATATGGTTTGTTTTTGAATGCTTGACAGGATTATTAACAATGCTAATAACACTGCTGTTGTCTATAAAAATAGGAGTGTGAAGAAATGTCATACCATAGTCCATCATTTGATTCTAAATCCATAGCACTTGTGAGCAGCAGCTTGTAGCAGCTATGTATTCTGCTTCTGTTGTTGAAGTGGACACTATGGTTTGCTTCTTACACTGCCATGATACGAGTCTTGCACCCAAAAACTGACATCCTCCAGTTGTAGACTTTCTTTCCAAGTTAGCTCCACCCAAATCACTATCTGAATATGCAAGTAGGTCAAATGGTGAGTCATGAGGATACCAAAGTCCTAATTTGGGTTGACCTTTGAGATATCTGAATATCCTCTTGACTGCTTGAAAATGTGATTGCTTTGGCCTAACTTCAAATCTTGCACATACACAAACAGGGAACATGATATCTGGTCTAGATGCTGTGAGATACATGAGAGAGCTAATCATGGATCTGTAATAATGAACATCCACATCCTCCCCTTCAAGATCTGCAATAATCTGTTTGTGTGTCTCCATGGGTGTGCTTGCAGGCTTGGAATCTGAGAACCCAAATTTGGTTAAAATGTCCTGCACATACTTGGTTTGGCTTATGAAGATTCCATCTTGTTTCTGCTTAACCTGTAGCCCAAGGAAGAAAGTAAGTTCACCCATAGAACTCATCTTGAATCTCTTATGCATTAACTCTTCAAAATCTATGCACAATTGATCTTTTGTGGATCCAAAGATGATGTCATCCACATAGATTTGCACTAACAGGATGTCCTTCTTCTTCCTTTGAATGAACAGAGTCTTGTCAATGATTCCTCTCTCAAAACCATTTTCCAAGAGATAGGTAGACAATGTGTCATACCAAGCTCTTGGTGCTTGATGTAGTCCATACAGTGCTTTCTTCAATTTGTATACTCTGTTAGGGTACTTCGGATTTTCAAACCCTGGGGGCTGACAGACATATACTTCTTCTTCAATTTTGCCATATAGAAAAGCACTTTTCACATCCATTTGGTAGACTTTGAACTTCATGAAAGAAGCATAGGCTATAAACAGCCTAATTGCCTCAATCCTAGCCACTGGTGCAAAAACCTCTTCATAATCAATTCCTTCTTCTTGAGTGTACCCCTGTGCTACCAATCTAGCCTTGTTCTTGATCACTATCCCTCTCTCGTCCTTCTTGTTTCTGAAAATCCATTTTGTCCCTATTGCTCTGTGTCCTTTAGGCAGTTCTACCAAATCCCATACATTTTGCAGTACAAACTGCAGCAACTTCTCTTGCATTGCTTCTATCCAGCTTGGATCTTTCATTGCATCATGTGCCTTTTTGGGCTCAACCTGAGATAGAAAGCAAGATAGTAAGCCTGATTGTATGTCTTTTAATCCTCCCAACTTACTCTGATTCCTTGTGATGATTGGAGAATTGATGTCACCAATCACCAACTGAGGAGGATGATCTTTATGCACTTTTGTTTGATGAATAGCCTCTTCATTAATGTCTGCATCCAGATTAGAGTCATTCTTTTCAGGAGAGCTGCCACCAAACACTGAGGAGTTCTCATCATCACTGTCATCTTCTGCCAATGCAGGCATCTCAGGTTCTAGCTGTTCTGAAGTCAAAAGCTGATCCTCCTTTTTATCTCTCTCCTCTTCATTCTGAGCAGTTTCAGTATCCTTTGAATCTGAAGCATCTTTCTTCTCTTGAACACAGAGTTCAGTAGAATCTGCTGTAGGGATTGGGAATAGCACAAACTCTTGTCTTTTGTCTTGTACTGATTCTGTCCCTGTTCCTGCATTATTTTCATAACTGAAACCCAAAGAATTAGTTAGTGAATCAATGTCAAAAAGCCAATCAGGGCCTGTATCAAGTTTATTTGGTGTGCTCTCATTGCATTTGACATTGTCACTTTCCTCAATTATTCTAGAAGAGGTATTAAATACTCTGTAAGCCTTACTATGGGATGAGTAACCAACCAGAAATCCATCATCTGCTTTGCTATCAAACTTGCCTAAGTGAGTTTTGGTATTAAGAATAGTACAAGGACACCCAAATGGTTTGAAAATCCAATAAAAGGATTCTTCTTGTTAAAAAGTTCATATGGTGTCTTGCCTTAAGATTTAACTATTAGAACCCTGTTTTGAACATAACAAGCAGTATTAACTGCTTCTGCCCAAAATGTAACTGGCAGTTTTGAATCTGCCAACAAGGATCTTGCAACTTCAATTAGTGTCCTATTTCTCCTCTCAGCAACTCCATTCTGTTGAGGGGTCCTAGGAGCACTGTATTGTCTCTCAATACCTTTTTCCTCACAGAAGCTGTTTAGATCATGGTTTTTAAATTCAGTTCCATTATCAGGCCTGATGATTTTAACTCTTTGATTTGTTTGGTTTTCAACTCTGAGGATAAAGGATTTGATCAGTCCATTTGTCTCATCCTTTGTCCTCAGAAAATAGACCCAAGTGAATCTAGAGAAATCATCAACAATAACTAAGCAGTAAGATTTCTTGCCAATACTCATCACATTTGTAGGGCCAAACAGATCCATATGCAGTAAGATAAGAGGTGAAGAGATTGTATTTATCTCTTTGGACTTATGAGAAGTTTTGTGTTGTTTGCCTTTAAGACATGCAACACAGTGATCATCACATGAAAATACCTTTTGTGGTAAACCTCTTACAAAGTTGTTTTTCACAAGATTATTCATTGTTTTAAAGTTCATGTGACACATCCTTCTGTGCCATAGAGATGATTCATCAACAGAAGCTTTTGAAAATAGACAATTAAATGATGAATCATTAGATACATTCTCTAAATCCAAGCAATAAACATTGTCCTTTCTTGAT
The DNA here is from genome assembly GCA_954870635.1 of Arctium minus. Lineage (NCBI taxonomy): Eukaryota > Viridiplantae > Streptophyta > Magnoliopsida > Asterales > Asteraceae > Arctium > Arctium minus. The sequence goes on along the minus strand of OX941080.1, from coordinate 109,886,198 downwards.
GTTCTCAGTAGTATCATACTTTCATCAAGTACCTTGAACCCTTTAGCAAGGATAATACATTCAGTATCAGTAACAATATACTATGTTTCTTGTCACAAACCTGTGATACACTTAACAGGTTGTATTTCAATTGCTCAACATAGTAGACATCCTCAAAGGTCATCTTACCCTTTGACACATTACGTTTTCCACTAATCTTTCCTCCAGATGGATTATCACCAAATGCAACCTGTCCTCCATCAATTCTTTTGAAGTTTTGTAGGCAGGACTTGTTGCCTGTCATGTGCCTAGAGCAACCACTATCAATATGCCAAATGCTCTTCCCTTTTTGCTGTTGGTTGCCCTGCACATAAAGTGGAACAGTTAGTTTTTAGTAGGAACCCAAGCCAAAGTAGTCTTGGGTTTCCCATTCTCATCAACATATTCACAATCAGTTTTGATGAGCTTTTCAGCCTGGGGAATCTTATGGCTTGAATACTTTGTCACAATAATGGGTTTGTTACTGGAAGCAGTACTAACTTGATTGATAGTACTAACTTTGTTAGCAGTACTAACATCATTAGCAGTACTAATTGGATTAGTAGTACTAATTTTGTTAGCAGTACTAACTTCATTAGCAATACTAATTGGATTAGTAGTACTAACATTGTTAGCAGTAGTATTGCTTGCAGCAACATTATTTCTGTCAGCAGTACTATTTGAAGTAGCAGTACTAACAGATTTCTTTACTATTGGAACCCAAACCTGAACAAAGTTGTTTGCTTTATTTTTCTTTAAGTTACTCCTTGGCTTATTTGGAGTATTTTTCTTTGATTTTGCAAACTTGTTTTGAGCATGAGCTTTTAAAGGTGCTATTTTTACATTTTCAGCCATATAATTCCTTCTTTGATTCCTATAACCAATAGGATTTTGTATATGTCTTTGAAAGTTTATCCTCTGGTTCATAGGATTGAAATAACAGTATTTGGCAATATGGTTAAGCTTTCCACAAATAAAACAAGGTTTTGGTCTACTGATTTTACTCAGATCAACCCCTTGTTTTTGTGCCCACTGATTATTCCAGTTTCTTTGATTACCCCTTGTTTTATCATGTTTTTGGGGCTGATGCTGTTTACATGTATAGGGATTCACAACTGTGGTCTGCATATAGTGGACTCCCTGTACCTTTCCCTTTTCTCTCTTTGAGCTTTCCACCTTTTCACTCTTTGAGCTTTCCACCTTTTCACTCTTGATGAATGGTTTACCTTCCCCTTCATTGGTAAGGATATGATTTTCTACAGGAATCTCTTTCTCATTCTCTTCTTCAACCACCACACTATCTATAGGATCTACTTCTGTTGCTCCTATAGGTAAGTCCTTCTTATTTTGGTTTTCTAAGAGATCTGAAGAGGGAGGGATATAATTATTGTTATAAGGTGGGCCCAAGAATTACTAGCATAAACACATACAAATCTACACAAAACACTTTTGTTTATTAATCACAAAGATTACATCAAACCATATACCTATTTCTGATAAACCTTTCAAGATAGAGTGTTTGTGTGTGTTCTCAAGGTGTGCAACTATGTGTTCTTACTCTCTCAATCAATACCACGCTTACACCTTCACTTTCACACACTTAATTGTTCACACACCTATTCCAACACAATGACTTGCTTATATATAGGTCAACATGACCAAGCAAGGTCAAACCTTCTAAGCTCATTTACAACTCACACACAAACACAAAATACAACAATGACCCTTATTTAATCTTGAATACAATTTCAGTCTAACAATCTCCCCCTTTGGATTCAAGATTAAATTTTTTTTTGGCAATAATCTTCAGGTCTTCATATCTTCAGAATTGTCTTCAGCTTTCAGCTTTTGCTCTTTCATAACTTTGATATCTTTAAGTCTTTTTACACTTTGTATGATCTTTGACAATTCTTCAAACTTGTCTCTTCCTTTGAATTAGCTTTTGACTAAACTCTGACTAGACAACCTTTCTTTCAAACTCTGACTTTCTTTGACTTTCTCTTTGACAAGCTTTCTTTAACCTTTGACTATAATCATCTGAAAACTTTATCACCTCTGAAATCTTTAAAACTTCAATCTGATCTTGAACTTTTGATTAATCTCCCCCTTTTTAATGATTTGTAAGAATCAAAATCATTAAAACACTTCAAGGTCAGATCTGTCATTGAATGAACTTCCCACCATCTGATAAGCACATTCTTCATGAACTTTCATATCCCCCTTATGATAATAGACAATCTCCCCCATATAGGAAAATCATTAATTTCCCCAATACATGATGTGATAAAATCTGTCGTCTGATCTGAAAGAGCCGTTGAACCATGAATGTATTCATCTGAATCTTTTCAAATTCAAACGAATTAAGAGTTGTAACCCTGAATCAACATATGAAACAGTTAGAAATGCCTGTCAGTAACACGAAGTTACTGTGTACAACGAATGTACAATTTAAGGAGCTTGTTTGATGTTGACTCCCCAGGACTTCCATTCAATCATTGAAAAACACAAGGTAATTCTATGAATGTTCTGACAGAAAAACAAATTCTCTGTGTGCTCGTGCTTGTGTTTGAAAGAATTAGCACAATGATTGTGTTTCATAAGGCTCAAAGTATGTAGATCACTAAGACAACAATGATTGTACATAGACTCAATGTGCATGAGAAAGGGTCGAAGGTGGGGCAACTTTCCTTCTTTTTCAATATCAGTATCTTCCAAGTGAAGATCCGATAGATTATGTGCTGCTTCCCCAGAAAATATGAAACATTCTCTTTTTAAGAAAAGAATGAGTAGCTAGGGAGGTTGTATGCAAGAGATGGCATGGGCTATTTGCCTATTTCAATGATCGTCACCAAAGAAATGTGAACCAATCAGTAATGTGGCTGCCCGGCTTAGAAAGATGTTTGGTACAGAGTTCTGATATTCTTTTAACTCTGATCTCACACCCTCTTTCTTTTAAATATATAAGCTCACATCTAACCAATCTCTCATTTCCATTTTACCTCTGCTCACTCCCACACTCATTTCTTTTAGACCCCTCTCCCCTCAATCACTCAAAGGATTTCTTCCGGGGTAGGAAACACTGGTTATCGTGAATCCATGGAAGATCTATTAAGCACTCACACTGAATCCCATGTTCCTAAAAGTACATGTTGGTCAATGATTTTCTTGACATTTTAAGCACAAGAAATCATATGTCAGTGTATATATGCTCATCAAAAATCAGAAATGAAATTTGAGCATTTTAAACATTTAAGATATTCTCAAAACTTTATAAGAATGAATAATCATGAAAGAATAGAAATGTTTTGAGAATCTGACAATGATTATGATCAGATCAAATTATCATGAAGAAAAATATTTGGGAATTCAAAGACGTATGTTGTTTATATGAACAATATATAAACATATTATCAATGAAATCACATTAAAAGTGAAATGACGTTTGATTCAAACAACAGTGAATACCAAATGACGGGAGTATTACCATAGAAAGATATATCATTTGATATATGGTAATAACAAAGACAATTTGAAAATACTGAACCAGTGTGTGTATGAATACCTGATAAAGTATATAGAAAAGAAAATACACAAGTATTATGCTTTAAAGAACACACGGCCAGATAAGCATATAAGTATCCAAAAATCACTTAAAATTCACACTTCTGAAATCATAAAAACCTGTTAAGATCGTGAAGTGGTTTGAACATTTTAACCCCATTTTTCACAAGTGAAAGTTGTTCTTCTTTCACAAGTGTTAAAGTATAAGGATTAGAAAGAAATACATGTAGATCAAAATTCTTAACTCCCCCTGGAATGAATATAGCAATTTAAAGTATCCGTGAATAGATATCCTCCCACTTGATATCTTAAGAAGAATCTCCTCTAGGATTGAAGTAAATTCAGAAGTCAAACTCTTTGACATTGAAATCCGAGTCCTAGACTGTTGTATTTAAGAGTTAAACTCCGTTGAAGTACGGGTTCTAAGCTGATGTACTTAGAAGACTTTGTTCTCTTACTCTCCTTTGACCATAGGTGCCTGCAACATAGAATCAGTCTTTGTTTTTGGTACCCACTGATATTTGGGTCCTGGTTTATTAGTTGCAGTTCTATTAGGAGAAATATAGTAAGAACCATACCAGTAATTTTCAAAATTTTTACTAACAAAATCATTTGAACCACAGTAGGAACAATTTTTTTTCTTTTGAGCTAACCTGATCAATTGATTAACAGTGTAAATCAGAGCAGGTTTGCCAAAAGTTTTACCTTTCGGTGTAGTATTCCATTGAGCTTTAGATATATGCCCAAATGATTTCTCTTTCTTCTTCTCTTCAGAAGATCCTTTCACTCTTTAATACCAATTCTCTTTATCTTTCTCATCTTTCTTTCTCCATGTCATTTTCTTCTGAGATTCTTTCTTCTGGATGTTACCTGAACCATTAATATTTTTGTCATAAAACAAGTTAGAAGGACAAATATTATCTTTAAGTGCAGAAGTATGACTATCATCTGAATCAAATAAAGGATTATGAGAAACATTCATAAAATTTGAACTAGAAGCTGTTTTGAATGAGCATTCTGAACCAGCTTGATCATCTCTTGGTGATTGAGCAATATATTCTTTCGTTTTGTGCTCAGTCAGCTTCACCTTGAACATGATCTTCTAAAGTTCTTTAATCTTTGAAGTCAAACAGTTTCTCTCCTTTGACAATATGTCAAACTTCTTATGCAACTCAACTTTTGCATTCTTCTCCTTCAGTATTGTTGATGACAGTTCAGATAGCTTCTTTGTCTCAACTATCTTCTTCTTCTCTTTCTCAAATATCTCTCTTTCCAGTATGATTACTTTCTCAAAGTCTGAAACTTGTTGAGAAAGTTTAATGCATTTCAGCTCCACAACTTTTTTTTTCTTCAAATGCTTTTCTTGAAAAATCAGAAAATTTCTTTAGAAAGTCTTTTCTTTCTTTCTCAAATTCAGATATTTTCTTTTTCAATTCAACATTCTCATTTTCAAACTCTTTTCTTTTCTTTTCATAACTTTCCCTTTCTTTCTTCTCTTTTTCAATTTGAGCTTCTACTTCAAATCTGTTCTTCTTCAGCTCAGCATTTTCATTCTCTAAATCTTTTCTTTTCTTCTCAGCCTTCTTCGTGTCCTCTTTGTCTTTTGGGTTGTCTTTTTCTTTCAACATATTTAGCTCAACCTCAAGACTAAAGACTTTTTCTTTCAACTTATCTTTTTCAGATTTGAGTTGTTTGTTTTCTTTCTCACAATCAAAGATCATGCTACTATATATTGATAACTGTCCAAGAAGATATTTAACATGTGCTTTAGCTTCAGGAATGTTCATCTTTTCAAAATCATAAATGATCTCCTGATTTATCTTGAAATCTATAAAAATATGCTAGAAATGATCGTTAGTCCAAATGAAATCACAAGAACTATGGAAATCTTGAAATAAGAATTCAAAATTTTTTGATCACAATCAGAACTATGTTCCCCCTCTCAGAAAATATTCTAAGTATGGAAACTCGCAAATCACTGTTTACTGAGAAACTCGCAGGCTTAAGCTTGTGTGTTTGTGAAACTCGCACGGAAAGACTTGCGTGTTCTGATAAACTCGCTAAGTGCTGAAACTCGCAAGAGACTATTCTCGACAAAACTCGCTAATGCCTAAACACGCAAGTTACTATTCACGTTGAAACGCGCTAATAGAGATGTGCGCGTTTCCAAAACTCGCTAGTCAATACTTGCGCGTTTGAGCAAACTCGCTAACCATGCTTGCGCGTTCCAACACTTAGAAAAATTTCTTAGAATTTCAAACTCGCAGATAACTGAACTCGCAAAACCCTGTTCTGATAAAATTCGCACACTTCGACTAGCGCGTTTGTAAAACTCGCTAATCACTACGTGCGCGTTTTGGTCCTTAGAAAAAAATTTCAATTCTCCAAACTCGCAGACTTCGACCAACGAGTTTCTAGAACTCGCTAAAAACGCCTTGCGCGTTTTGGCCAAAAATTGAGATTCTTCAGCTTGCGCGTTCTATCGAAGAACTTGCGCGTTTTACAGATCTAGCGCGTTCTTCAGGCTCCTTGCGTGTTCTTTAGAAAGTCGACCAAAAACCAACTTTTCTCACTGATTTCGATCCAAACCTTGTCCAATTGACTTGAAACTTTGACAATTTGATCACCTATACAACTTAAACACAATACAAACAACTAATTTCGATCTAAAAACACAAATCTATACAAATCGATGTGTATACAGTGCATGAACTCGTAAACTCAAAAACACACAAAATCATCAAATTGATGATCAATTACAGTGCAATTACCAAAATAAACGATACAGACTCTATCTATTTCACTCAACGAACATAATCTGATCAAATTCAACTCAAAATTTCCACTAAAAATCAAAATTGATTTTGACTTCGTGAACAGTAACGTGAACAGTGTCGACTCAAATTTTTTTTTCTTGATTTTGAAATGGGTTTGGCTTTGATACCAATTGTGGCCCATGAATTACTAGCATAAACACATACAAATCTACACAAAACACTTTTGTTTATTAATCACAAAGATTACATCAAACCATATACCTATTTGTGATAAACCTTTCAAGATAGAGTGTTTGTGTTTGTTCTCAAGGTGTGCAACTATGTGTTCTTACTCTCTCAATCAATACCACGCTTACACCTTCACTTTCACACACTTAATTATTCACACACCTATTCCAACACAATGACTTGCTTATAAATAGGTCAAGATGACCAAGAAAGGTCAAACCTTCTAAGATCATTTACAACTCACACACAAACACAAAATACAGCAATGACCCTTATTTAATCTTGAATACAATTTCAGTCTAACAGAGGTGTTGCATTGTATCCTATAACACTCTTGATCTTATCATGAACTTGAGCTTTAAGCAAAGAGTCCATTGCTTTAGAAGCATAAGAAAACTTCTCAATGTCAAGATTAGCTTTCTCATACTCACTCTTTATCTTCTCACACTCCTCTTTAGATTTTTCTATTTGGATCTCTAATTGATCTTTCTCCCACTTCCAGTAATTTGTGTCATAGTAATGCTGAAGTTCATTGGCCTTGTAAGCCTTGATTTGATCTTCAAACTTTTCCACAATCACCTTATACTCTCTTATATCTCTCTCTAACCTTTTAAGGTCATCACACATGCTTTGGTTATGATCCCTGTACTTTTGAACAGTCTGAAGACACTCTTTAATGCACAATTTAGTTTTTACCTCTGTTGGAATATATGTGCTTGAAGATTCTGAGACTTCTGCCATCAGGGCTTGATTCTGAACAACTTCTTCTGCTTGATCACTCCAATCAAATCCCATTCCTTTTTGAGAAACAAGAGCTTGAGTGGAGTTTCTGTTGTTTTGGAAGTTTGAGGAATGTGCTTGCTGGTGGTTGCTGCCATATTGTTGAGGAGTTCCTCCTCTGCATTCTTTTGCAAAGTGTCCCATCTTGTGACACTTGTAGCACTCCACTTTTGACTTGTCAAACCCAGCACCATCTTCTCTCCTCTGAGAAAAGTTGTTCCTTCCAGTACTTTTTATGAATCTCTTTACCCTCATAGTTAGCATGGCCATCTGCCACTTTATATCCATCTCCTCAAGGTCATCTGCATTAATTTGTTCAAGATCATCATTAATTAAACCAGAATTAGCATAACTAGCAAGAAAAGCTTCTAATACAGACTCATTAGATACATCCTGCTTAGATACATAAGCAGTACTAACTGATTCTGTATTAGCAACAGAAACAGTAGAAGAAGAAGATGATAAAAGGGCAGCATTATGAGTGTATCCAGATGGTCTTTTATTGGCTTCAACTTCATCCTCAAACACCCTTAAGTCATTATAAAGATCGTCTAGTTCTTTGTCCTCCAGCTTGTCATCCTGTCTGAAGGAGACAGTATACATGGTCCATTCATCTCCAAGGGACCTTAAGAACTTTCTGTTTACATCATCTTGATCAATCTGCACTTTAATAGTAGCTAGTTCACCAATCAGCTTGTTAAACCTGTCAAAAGTTTGAGTCATGGACTCATTCTTAGTTGACATGAAGTTTTCATATTGTTGCTTTAGTATTGCCTTCTGATTTCTCTTGGTACTTTTGGTACCAGAGAATCTCTTCTCTAGAGCATTCCAAAGCATCTGTGCATCAGTGCAGTTGCAGAATTGGTGTTGATACTCATTAGGAATAGCCAAGAGCAGTGTACTCAAGGCTTTCATCTCTGTCTTTCTTATCTTCCTCTCTCCATCTGTCTTTGGTGGGATTCTTTTTCCATCTGCTCCAATCTTTCCTTCATTAGATGTGCCATTCTCAATGATGTCCCACATAGAGTAATCTGTGAGAAGGATGTATTGCCTGATCCTAATCTTCCACATGTCAAACTCATTAGATCTGAGCATTGGAACCTCTGAGACTAGAACACTATCACTTGAACTGTCCATGGTGATTGTTGATTTTCTGAGTTTAAAAGCTCTGATACCACTTGTCAGGATCGAAATTCAAACAAGAATTTAATTCACACACACTCAGAAACAATGCTAAAGAAGTTGCGGAAAAACACTTTAACACTAACAATCAATGAAACAGTATATCAAACTCAAATCACAAGTTTATATTAATTCAACTTGATGATTACACACAAAACCTCAATCTGTTGAACAAGATCAACAGACGTTCTATACTTCTCTATAGAAAGGATCTAAACTAGTCTTGAGGTTAATTCTCTCTAAAACAAAAACTTATGAATGAAATTATATCCCTTACTATCAAATATTTCTATACTATATATACAAAAATGAATACACGATAATTATCAAAATACAATTGATCTTCAACATCAATACCATAATTATCTTTAGTCTTATCTCCAGCTTGTCTTTATCTCCAAATCATCTTTATCTTTAGAAGCAACACTAATTATCTTCAGAAGTATTAACCATCTTCAGCAGTATTAATCTTCAGCAGTACTAACTATTCAAGTAGCAACACTAACTCTTCAAGCAGTATTAATTCTACTTGCAGTAGTAATCTTGATAGTCTGGCAGTAGTAATTACTTAGCAACATTAATCAGCAGCATAAACTATACTTAGCATATTCAGACCCAACAACATATTATGGCCAAAGTTCCAAACAAGGTTAGTTTCTATTCATATATGAATTGTTGATATATAATTTAAGTTCATATATGAATTAGTGTTTAGTTCGTATTAAATCTGTTCATATATGAATTATTTTTATATAATGAAAATTCATATATGAATTATTGTTTACTTAATATTGTTTTCATATATGAATTATTTTCATATAATGATAGTTCATATATGAATTATTGTTTAGTTAGTTCACCATGAAAGTTCATATATGCATGTATTATGTTTGTTAATCAACAATCATATATGCATCCATTATATAGTTGTGTTTTAGTTATAAAACGTTATTTCTTTATGCTAATTTTGTAGGTTAGCACAAGGATACACAGGGAGAAAGTATGTGGTTGGATTTGATTAGTGAGTTTAAACTTCAGAAGAGCAAATGGTTTTCATACATGTTTCGTATTCGTCAACGATGGATTCCTGCTTATTTCAAGACTATTCGTTTTTGTTCATTGATGAAAACTACATCAAGGTCGGAGAGCATAAATTCTTTTTTCAACAAATTTGCTCACCATGGTAACAACTTTGTAACATTCATGCTTGGATTTGAAAATGCAATGCGTAAGCAAAGAAATTCTCAACGTATGCTTGATCATATGACAAAGACAACTATTCCTCATATGTGCACTCCAAAGGCTATTTGGAAACATGCATTTGATGTTTACACACGATGTATATTTTTAGAAGTTCAAAAAGAGATATATAAAGCAGCTTGGTCGTGTGTTCAGCAGAATGTTGTTGAAAAGGATGGATGCCAAGTTTATATAATTCAGCAAAATGATAAGGATAATAACAAGAAGAAGTTCAAGATAAGAACTGTTATTCATATATGCATTTTTATTATTATTTATTAACACAACTTACATTTTATTGTTCATTTTTGTTGTAGGTTGTGAGGAATCAATTTGATTCAACATTTGAATGCCAATGCAATCATTTTGTTCAACATGGATATCTATATCGTCATGTTTTCAAAGTGCTCATGAATGAGAATTTTGATGCCATACCCGAGAAGTATATATGTCGTCGTTGGAGAAGAGACTTGATATCTTTTAATCTTAGGCACATTTCATGGAGGCAAGGGGATCCAAATGGTGAATTGGCAAGAATTAGTTATGATGCACAAGCAACTTTGGATTATATTTTGATGAGTCTTAGAAATGACAAAGAGAAACTTAAAGAGGTTGTTGACAAAATTCACAGTATGAAGATTGATGTAGATGCTCATGTTCCTTACCAAACCAAATTGCAGAAGAAGAATGACACTATAAGAAATCTTATTGGTGTGAATCCACCGGACAAAATTGATATTCATCCACCATCTGGTATCCGCAATAAAGGTTGTGGAACCGGAAAACGTTTGATCGGTGTAGGTGAGAAAGCAGCAAAACATAATCAAAAGACCAAGAGGTTGTGTAGAAATTGTCAAAAGATTGACTATCATGATTCTCGTAATTGCCCATTGAAGATTGTTGATTAGTTGATAGATACATTTTATAGCTCATTTTTCTAATTCAATAATCACTGTTAATTGCAATAACTTCATGAATAAATGACAATTCTTTTATTGTGACCATTAGAATTTATTATTATAGTTGTTTATATATTAATGTTCATATATGAACTCAAAGATTCATATATGAACATAGTTATTATTCAATTCTTGTTCATACATGAATGTGAAGGTTCATATATGAGGCTTTTCTTCATATTTGAATATGTATAAGCTTTTCCTCATATTAATGTTCGTATATGAACACAAAGATTCATATATGAACACAGTTGTTATTCAATTCTTATTCATACATGAATGTGAAGGTTCATATATGAAGCTTTTCTTCATATTTGAATATGTATTAATGTTCATATATGAACACAAAGACTCATATATGAACACAATTGTTATTCAATTCTTATTCATACATGAATGTGAAGGTTCATATATGAAGCTTTTCTTCATATTTTAATATGTATAAGCTTTTCTTCATATTAATTTTCATATATGAACACAAAGATTCATATATGAACACAGTTGTTATTCAATTCTTATTCATACATGAATGTGAAGGTTCATATATGAAGCTTTTCTTCATATTTTAATATGTATTAATGTTCATATATGAACACCAACGTTTACATTCATATATGAACCTTAATGTTCATATATGAATCTTTGTATTTATGTTTGAGAAAGAATATATGAACCCAAAGGTTCATATATGAAAATTAGGGTTCATATATGAACCTTTGGGTTCATATATGAACACCAACGTTTACATTCATATATGAACCTTAACGTTCATATATGAATCTTTGTATTTATGTTTGAGAAAGAATATATGAACCCAAAGGTTCATATATGAAAATTAGGGTTCATATATGAACCTTTGGGTTCATATATGAACACCAACGTTTACATATATATGAACCTTAACGTTCATATATGAATCTTTGTATTTATGTTTGAGAAAGAACATAAAATGTATATATGAATCAAGTCATACCATAACTGCCGTGTTCAGAAAAAAACGGTGTGGCGATTCTCTACTTCTTAATGGCTCCTCCGAGTTCAGTAATGCAACCCAACTATCAATCACATTTGCCACTACATACGTATTTGGCATTAAACTTTCCGCTGCCACCTTAATCGTTGATGCTCCATCATTTGTTTCATATATCATATCACTATAAGGCAATAAAATCAAATTAAGTTCATCATATATGCAGATCATAAATTTTTAAAGTAAGATATTTTAAAATATAATATCAACTTACCACCATTCACCGGTCAATACAAACAACCATCTACCAATTTTCTTTTCATATATTGATAATCCTTTTGAGATTAGGACCACTCTATCAAGGTATGGTGACCTTAGTGTTTCGGGCAGTCTCACTTCCCGTTTGCCCATAGCTTTCTCCTTTTTTCTTTTTTCTTTCTTCTTCTTTTCCTTCTTCCTCACTTCCTTCCTTCTCTTTCACTTCCTTCCCTTTTCCTTCCCTTTTTTCTCTGTCCTATTCTTTCTTTTCATTGTTATCTTCATTGTTTGCATCCTCATCTTCTGATGTCGTTCCCAATCTGAAACTTGTTTGATGCTTCAAATATGAAGATGCAATTTTTACAACATCTGGTGATTGTTTTGTTTCGACTTCTTGTTCAACACTCTTCTCTACTTCATCTACATTCTCTTGTTCTACCTTCTGTCCTACCTCTGCATCATCCTTTTCAATTGTCTCTTCTTTGTCTTTCTCCTCTTCTCTCAACTCATCTACCTCTTTCATGACCTCTTTTTCTTGTTCATTTGGATCATATACTTTCATTATCAATTCATCTTTCCCACAAGTTTTTGGGTTTTGTGAGAATTCTGCATCCATCATAGTGGTAACAGGTGTCATTTCCAATCCTTCATCATCATTTCTCTCCAACTCTTGATTTTCTAATAACAAAAACTCTTCTTCTTCAACCACAACTATAAGTTCATCTGTCATCTCATCTTTGTTTTTGAACAACTTCTCGAATTCTAATTTGTATTTCTTGAAAACCTCATTATTTGGAAATGTTTCCAAAGCTCGTTTTAGTCTTCCTTCTACAATCATTTTATCATACCTTATCTCATCCAAATTTTCTTTTATCATAAACTCTAGAGCCTACAATGTACATAAAAATTATGATAAATTATTAAAAGATTCATATATGAATTTATGTGTTAAGATGAAATTGAATTGACAAGTATATATGATTCATTTATGAATTCATATATTAATTAAAATAAGATTTCAAATAATAATTCAATAAGTTTGAAATATTCATATATGAATTCATTAACTATATATGATTCAAATATGAATTCATATGAGAATATGAGAAATGATATATATGAAGTATTCACATATGAATTAAAATAATAATTCTGTAACTATAATGAATTCATATATGAATTCATATGAATTTATATGTCAATTCATATATGAGATTTCATATATGAACTTTCATATATGAACTTTCATATATGACAATATAATAATTGATATGAATGTGAAATATTCATATATGAATTAAAATAAGATTCATATTTGAATTCATATGGTATTTCATATATGAATTAAAATTAGATTCATATATAAGATTGATATATGAATTCAATAAGTTTGAAGGATTCATATATGAGAATTCAACAGAAGCATCTTGTTCTTTTATGTTTGAAGGTTTTATATCACCTGTTAATATGCAAGATATTGATTTAAGTAAAAAAATAAATAAACAAACATTCAACACATTCATATATGAATTATACAATATTCAACAGATTCATATATTAACATTCATATATATATATATATATTCAACATATTCATATATGAACTTTCATTTATTGAACATTCATATATGAACTATGCAATATTCAACAGATTCATATATGAATATGTTGAATGTATATGATTATTAATATACATTCAACTGATTCATATATGAACTATACAATATTCAACAGATTCATAATGAACTTTTGCATTATTTAATATTCATATATGAACTATGCAATATTCAACAGATTCTTATTTGAACTATACAATATTCAACATATTCATATATGAACATTTATATATATTCAACATATTCATATATGAACATTCATATACATTCAACATATTCATATATGAACTATACAATATTTAACATATTCATATATGAACATTCATATATGAATATATATTCAACAAATTCATATATGAACTTTGCATTATTGAACATTCATATATGAACAATACATTATTCAACAAATTCATTTATGAACAATACAATATGAATCTGTTGAATGTATATGAAATATACAATATTCAACATATTCATTTATGAACAATACTAAATTCAACAGATTCATACATGAACATTCATATACGAATAAATAATTGAAGAAACATTCAAAATATTCATATATGAACTATTCTATATTCAAAAAATAAAAAACCTAAATTCAAAAAATTCATATATGAACTATTCTATATTCAACATTCATATATGAATGTTGCCATCTAAAAACCCTATATTCAACAAGAATAACGCATTCATTTATGAACGAATATACCTTCAGTATTTTGTGCTTTCTTCTTCCTTCGTATTTTCAGCTTTGGTAAACCATCTGCCTTTTTTGCTGTAATCAAAAAACAGAACAACATTATTAAACGCTAATTTTTTCTAAATGATTTTGTCCACTCGTTAAACATAGAATCACTGTATATGATGATACTTTAAGATAATCATTCAAACATTATACAAAAATATGTATAAGTACCGTCTCTAATTATAGTTATCAATGGTTCATTATCGCCCATCTTATTTTCTTCGTTCTCTCGACTTTTTGATTGTTCTTGTTGAAGAATCGGAGTATCCTTACTTGGTTTTACCATTACTTCAGATTCAAGATGAATAAGCGATGAATTTTTTGATGTTTTTGTTGATGAATCAGGGTTTCTGGAGAAGAATCTGGAGAGTCTCGATGGTTTGTGATGAAAAAGATCGTGCATAGTACTGTTATGATTAAGTTGCCACCTATTTTAATTTAGTTGTGCATTTTACCAAATTGCCCTTATGCTGTCCTATTTTTGTTATTGTGCGACTGAATTTATCCCGTTTTACACATCTGACCCATCAATTAATGACCCTTGATCATTCAAACCAAGGGCCATGATCACTTCTCTATTTCTCATATACTTAGTGTTTCTCAAATGAACCTTTCCCTATATATATATATATAGCCTTAGGTTCATTTGAGAAATGGTAAATATATGAGAAATAGAGAAGTAATCTTAGCCATTTATACGGTCAAGATCGGATTTGACTGGTCAAATATTTCGGCTTTGATTGGTCAAAAGTTGCTGCTTTGACCAGTCAAAAGTTGTGGCTATTCCAAAAGTAAAAGGACACTTTTGTAATTTTTACAAAATACACGGGCTGTGTTCATATATGAACATGTATAATTCACATATGAACTATATGTTCATATGTGAATCATTGTAATTCACATTTGAACTCTTTTAACTGATTCATATATGAACCTTTGTGATTCATATATGAACTAATTAATTGTAAGTTCATATATGAATCAGTTGAACTAATTAACAGATTCATTTATGAACTTTTGTGATTCATATATGAACTAATTAACTAATTTTCATATGAACTAATTAACTGATTCACATATGAACGTATAGGTTCATATGTGAATCATATAGGTTCATATATGAACTCATCCCGCGTATTTTACGAAACTACCCCTCTACCTTCTATAGACCATGCAAAGAATTATGCTGTGCTTCACGATCAAAGCCGCAAATGTTGACCAGATGAATGACTAAGATTACTTCTCTATTTCTCATACATTTACCATTTCTCAAATGAACCTCTCCCTATATAGCCTTATATATATATATATATAGTGTTAGGTTTATTTGAGAAATGGTAAATATATGAGAAATAGAGAAGTAATCCTAGCCATTCATATGGTCCAGATCGGATTTGATTGGTCAAATATTTCGGCTTTGACTGGTCAAAAGTTGCGGCTTTGACTGGTCAAAAGTTGCGGCTATTCTAAAAATAGAAGAACATTTTCGTATTTTTTACATAATACACGGGCTGTGTTCATATATTAACCTGTATAATTCACATATGAACTCTTTTAATTGATTTATATATGAATCTTTGTGATTCATATATGAATTAATTAACTGATTCACATATGAACTAATTAACTGTAAGTTCATATATTAATCAGTTGAACTAATTAACCGATTCATATATGAACTTTTGTGATTCATATATGAACTAATTAACCAATTCACATATGAACATATAGTTCATATGTGAATCATATAGGTTCATATATGAACTCATCCCGCGTATTTTACAAAACTACCCCTCTATCTTCTATAGACCATGCAAAGAATTATGCTGTGCTTCGCGGTCAAAGCTGCAAATGTTGACCAGTTGAATGACTAAGATTACTTCTCTATTTCTCATACATTTACCATTTCTCAAATGAACCTCTCCCTACACACACACACACACACACACACACACAGACACACATATATATATATATATATATATATATATATATATATATATATATATATATATATAGTTAGGTTCCCAAAATTTTAAGAATGAGAGAAACTCGAGATCTTTGTGATTTGGTTTGAGTGATTTTAACCCCAAACTACAAACCAAATCGTAATGATAGTTTATAAAAATTTTCAAATGAAATGGTTTGGCAGCAAGTGACGAAACCGGTTAAACCAGCCTACAAAAAAGCGGTTTGGTATGACCGGTTTAGGTGGTTGGGGTCTATTATGGAATTTAACTATATAAAAAAACATAACACATATATCCAAAATGAAATTTCTACCAATATAATTATTACAAAAATACTATTCCGAGTTATAAAATAAAGATCCATCTCAAAAATTAAAAATCATTGAGTAAGTTGCAAAAAATTATACAAATTCACCAGCAATAGTTGAATTTTGAACAAATATTGAGCAAGTCGATGACCGATTTGGAACTTTGGATATTGATTTTTGATAGATTTCGGATTTTTCCGGTTTAGATAAAGGACAATTGAGAAATAAAAACCAAAAACTTAATGTCATGGACGGATATTTTTAAATTGGACCATAAAAGTTGAGTTTACAATATAAAAATTAAATATAATTAATACATTTTTATTTCGGCAGTCGGTTCGGTCCAAACCGCTTAAATAAATATTCAAACCGGATACCGGATCGGACCGAGCGGTTTGACTATCTTTCAGACCAGACCAAATCATCAAACCATTCAAACTGCCAAAAACGACTTGGTTTAACTTGGTTTGACCGGTTTGAATGTTCCAACTATTTTTTTTAATACCCCTAGGAAAAACAATCCTACCCTTAAGTTTAAAATTTCTATTATAAGTTAACTATGAAGAAAATATATATATCTTAATTTTTCTCCTAACTTTTCTATAACACTTTTTGGATATTGATAATCACCAAATTTTTATCCAATTTTTCACTTTAAAACCATTTGTGATTTTACAATCTACAAATTGAATTAAATCTCATTTGTCTAAATCTTATATGTGAACACGAAAATTAATGTTTTTCATTGATTTATATGTGAACATGTGAATTCTAATATCGATTCAGATGTGAATCCAATCGTAGATTCAGATGTGAATCTCGTGAATGAAGTTAAAATTTATAACTGAGATTCTGAACCAGTTTTAGATTCATATGTGAACATGTGAATCTTAATTATAACTTGTACGTGAATCAATTTACAATTTATAATCAAGATTTTGAATAAGTTTATGATTCATATGTGAATCTTAATATATATATATATATATATATATATATATATATATATATATATATATATATATCATGGATTTTAAATTAAAGATAATGAAATTCTCGTTTTTTGGTATAATTTATGTTGGGTCATCAAAGATTTGAAGATGACCTCCCCTTTCGGCTTGTACTTTTATATTTGTAAAATGTTGTACATCTCCATACTTAGAATATTTTATGATTCTTTTGTAATAGCTTAGTTGTGCTTTAAAAGATCGGTGAAATCGAAGACCAACCGAACTCAACATGAAGTGAGCCTACTGATGCAGATCAAGATAAACTTTACAAGTGCTAAGCTACCCCTACCGAAGATATACACATTCTTCGGCAGACTCCACTCCTGTCGATGCTTGTATGATTGGTCGATAGGAGTCCCCTCTGCCGATCTCCTTTATTCGGCCAACACCATGCCGATCCTTCGACAAACATCCTCTGCCGAACACTCTCAATTTTTCGGCTATATCTACAGTCAAATCCTCATGATTTGACTATACCCCTTTATTTCTAACATCCTTCTGACAAAAGGAATGGAACCTTCTTTTGCACAGAGGATATTCACCCAAGTTCTGATCTGATAGAGACTTTCTCCAAAAGATCTCAAAAAGATTTGTACCAGGTATATTTTATTGAGATATTGTCTTATCATAGTACAAAAGTACATTTTGTATATTGATAAGTCACTTCAAATATCTTATAATTTATTGAAGAAAATCTGAAAGATCCAATCTACATTTGACAAGTGTCCTTTGCACTCAATGCATTGGGTAGTATATAAAGGTGAAGACTTCCTTCATGCAAACCACGCTTTCAACTTAAGAGAACTCAATGCACTCAAGAAAACTTGTCAACTAGTCCTCTCATCATCATATCTTTTAATCTTAGTGTTTTCTAAAGTTGTGTTCAAAAGTTTTCTAAGTGCAAGATTGTTACAATAGTTTACTGTTCTTTTCTGCATCAGTCTTTTATTTTCTATGTGTAATTCTTGATATTTCATATCAATAAAAGAATTAAAATTAAGTGAAATTTTGTATATTGTATTCAACACCCCCTCTATAATATTGTTTTACTTATCAGGGACCAACAAGTTGTATCAGACCAGGTTAGTTTAATCCATAAACTAGATCTGCAATGACATCATCTTCTTTTGTGAAAGCTGACTATTCTTCTCAAAATCCTTTTTCTAACTCTTACGACAATGGCTTTATAGCCAAACCACCCAAGTTCAACTCCAACAACTTTTCTCTTTGGAAAAGTCGCATGATGTTGTTTCTTGAAAGTGTGGATATTCGTTTCATTATTGTGCTTCGTGAGGGACCCATTGTCCCTAAAGTCTGGGATCGTTTTCAAAAAAATCGTACTGATCCCAAAGACAAACAAAAGGATAAAGATGTTATTTATGGTGATTCTGATGATTCTTTAGATGAAGAACAAACCTCTGCTACTGGGAGGTACATCCTCAAAAAAATCCCAAGAATTATACTGAGGATGACAAATGTCTTGTTGCTCTTGACTATAGAGTCAGAGCAATCATTGTTCTTTGCCTCCCTGATGAGGTGTTCCACTCTTTGGTAAATCGATCAACTGCTAAAGAAATGTGGACCACTCTGTGTGTTCTGTATGAAGGTACAAAAGAAGTCAAAAAGAGCAAAAAGATCTGTCTCATTCGTAAGTACAAACTCTTTTCTCATGAAAAAGGAGAATATCTGTCTGACTATTACAACCGTGTTAGAGCATATTTTTTGGATACAAGATCATAGAAGCTGAAGGTCAAAGTTCAAGCAAGTCAAAGCTGAAAGTCAACTCTCATTATGAAAGTCAAAGTTTTGTAATAAGTCAAAAGTCAAAGTTGTAGTTTACTGTTTGTATGCGCGTGTATCTTTGTTGTTAGTTTTTCTTTTAATAGACTTGTAGCTAGTTGTGGTGTAACAACAAGTAAATAACAAGAGTGTAACTAGAAGAATACTCAGAGCTTTAGAGAGAGAAAGTTTCCTGTACGAATTGTGATTTGAGATTGGAATAACAGGTTGAGTTTTAATTTGTGTAATCATCTTGTTTGTTTGTGATTGAATTAGTAAGAACTTGATAGATTGGGACATTATCAATTGGTATCAGAGCAAAAATCTAATTTGAAATCAAGAAAATACAGAGTTCGACATTGTTCACAAAGTCGAAATTGAAATTTGACTTTTTGTGTGAATTCGAGTCTGTAATTGAGTGAATTGTGTTCGAATAAGTAATTAGATGGATCTTGTATAAGTTTCATAGAGGATTGCACTGTAATTTTCAAGAATTTTAGAATTTTGTTAAGTCGAAGTTTCACGAGTCTGTCGAACTGTATTGGATAGAATTTGTAATTGTTAGGATTCTTTATCGAAATTCAGTGGTAGAATTCGGTTCTAGATGTGTTAGAGTGCATATTGTCAATTTTAGTTTGTAAATCGAAGTTTAGATGGGTTTTTGAGTGATTCAGAGGGATTTTCATCATAGATCTCAAGAACTATCAACCCTTCAAGATTTCGCATCCTGAACTCACACAACCATTGGGATTCACAGATTTCTTTAGATTTCGCATAAATTGATTCTGAAATTTTACAAGTATTGAATTCGCAGATGAGTTTGATGCGAATTACATAGATTTCGCATAACTAAATTTCATCAAGGACAGAATTCGCAGATATCTTGTTTGCGAAATGTTAGAATTCGCATAAGTGTTTTATACGAAAAGTTGTATTGAAAATTTTTCAAGGAAAGATTTCACATTTGTGTCTTGCAAAAAGTAGAGAACTTGCATCTGAGAGTCATACGAATTTCTTGAATTTGCATAAGTGTGCATGCGAATTGCTAAGTTTCAAAAATTTTCAAGTATAAAATTCGTATGAGTCAAGTGTGCGCAAAGTTTTTCATGCGAAAAGTTTAGCTTTTCAAAATATTTTCTAAGTTCAGAACTCTCGCATAGAGTTATATGCGAATTATGTTTGTGCGAATTATGTTTGTGCGAATTCTGATTTCCTCTAGCATACAAATTCTGAAGTTTAAGAGTAGTGTGCGAATTTTGTGAGATTTGTGAGTGTGTGGGAATTGTTGCATACGAATTCTATATTCTCCACTCTTGTATGTGAATTCTAGACTTGTAGAATTTTGGAAATTTCATTTCTAATTTTTCTTTCAAGATTTATGTATTATTTTTGTGTCATTTCTATTGGACTAACGATTGTGTGTCAAGTTCTTATTGACTATTTTCTTAACAGGATGACTGTTAGAGCATAAATATGTTGGATACAAGATTATAGAAGACTGAAGTCTGAAAGTCAAAGCTGAAGTCAACTATCAAGCATCAAAGTCAAAATCAATGTAATAAAAGTCAAAGTCAAACTTGTATTTTCTATTTTCATGTGTTGTAAGAGTTTTGTGTTCTGCGCGTTTCTGTATAGTTGTAGTTAGCGCGTTTCTAGGTCTGTATAAATAGGGTGTTGTGCGTGTAATCTTTTAACATCATCAGAGATAGCATTGAGCGAGTATTGGAGTTAGAGAGAGAATGTTTTGTAATTAAATCTTGAGATTAATTCAAAGTGAGATTTGATGGATTTAATTATCATTGTTTGATTTACATTGTTATTTGGGATAACAATTGGTATCATTGCACACGAAATTCAGAGAAAAACTTGGATCAATTCGACTTTTGGATCGTATTTTGGACGAACTTGCATACGGACTGTAGAAATTCGAATTTTGAATTTCAGTGATGTATTTGATTCGAATTTGTTTCATTATGTTCGATTTTACATCTAGATTGAGTTCTGTTTGAATAGTTTTGTCTAATTGACACTAGATCGAATTGAATTTTTGAAATTTCTAGAGTTCTTATTCGAACCATTTCATCGCACTGTAATAGAATAAAAATGTTTTGATTTGTGTTTGTATTTGTAATTCATTGCTTGTAATCAGTTATATATTTGAAATCGAGAAGATCTGCAAATTTACAAGTTAATTGGTAAAGATTGGATCGGTTTATGTATAAAAGATCGAATTTTGGAACTGTGCAAGTGAAGAACTCGCAAGATCCAAAGAACACGCAAAGGAAGAAAACGCTAGAGGAAGAACTCGCTAAGGGTAGTACTCGCAAGATCAAGAACTTACAAAGGACTGAATATTGTGTTTGAAGTGAAGAACTCGCTAACAGAGTCGTGCGAGAAGTAGAAACTCGCACAACACTAGGTGCGAGTTTGTACTGTTTCCTTTCCTCCTTGTGGGCGAAGTTAAGCAACGAGAAGTGTGTGCCTTGCGCGTTTGTGTTTTACGCGAAGTAATCTTGTCCTAAATTTTTCTAAGTCCAAAATACGCAAGAAGTGAATCTTGCGCGTTTGCATTTAGCGTGTTTCTGATTTTCGAAAATTTTGTGAGTCTAGAACTCGCAAAGCTTTTGCGCGAAGTCCCAAAACTCGCACATTGTTGTGTGCGAGAAATAAGAACTCGCATAACTCTCTGCGCGAACCTTGGTTCACGCAAGCTTTGTCGTGCGCGAAGCTTAAACTCGCACATCATTGTGTGCGAGAAGTGAGTTCACGCAGTCTTCCTTGTGCGTGAAGTGTAAAACTCGCACATAGGCATTTGCGCGTTTTGTTCAATTTCTTTGTTATGCGCGTTTTGTCCTAAGTCAATTTTTCTGAATTTTTATGAAAGTTAACTGAGTTTGATTTTTGTAGATCAAGTTTGTGTTTCTGAATTTTGACGATCACAGTAAGCAGTGGAGATCAAAGATGACTTCAAGAGACGCTCTTTCTATTGGTACAAATGTAAAGCTCCCTGTTTTGTTTAAAGGGGAGTACAAACAGTGGAAGGACTGTTTTCGTGATTTTGTTGACCGACAATCAAATGGAGAGAATATTTGGTTATCGATTACAGATGGTCCTATGAAATTTCCTACTGAGGAGATTCCTGATAAGGATAATGAGTCAGATGATGATGGAGTTCAGAAGACAAAGATTGTTAAAAAGAATATTTCTCGGTTTACTGAAGAAGAAAAGAACCGATTCAAAGCAGACAAACAAGACAGATCTCTACTGTTGCAATGTGTAACTAATGAAGTCTATATCAAAATAGACATCTACAACGAAACTGCCAAATCAATGTGGGATCAGCTATAGAAGATGATGATGGTTTCCAAGGTGGGAAATCAGATGAAAGTGGCAAACTGTATAAACAGTTATGAAGAATTTAAGGCTAAGGAAGATGAGAGCCTTGAAGATACTTATGATCAATTTGTGCTTCTATTGAATGAACTTTCCAAGTATAAAGTCACAAAGAAGCAAATTGAGAACAATGTCAAATTTCTCAGTATTCTGCAACGTGAATGGAAGAAGCATACCCGAAGGATGAAACAGATGAAGGACTTAAGTGAGATACCCCTTCATGAAGTGTATGAGACATTGCGACAAAATGAGGAGGAGGTTGCAGAGAAAAGGAATGAGAAGAAAAAGAAGGTTGAGAAGGTTGCTGACCCCATTGCACTAGTAGCTGGAGAGAAGCAGAAAGAGAAGAAAGAGGAGAAAAAGAAGAAGAAAGTAGTGATTCCCAGTTCTGATTCTGAGTCTAATTCAGATAGTGACGATGGTGAAAACCTCAAGCAAGCTATGATTCTACTGACCCGAGCATTTCAGAAGAAATTCTACAAGAAACCGGGTTCAAACTCACAGAGGTACTCTTCGTCTGGTTCAAAGAATCATGAACACCGGGAAAGAGTTGAAGGCAAAAGATTTGAAGAGAAAAGGTATGTCCAGAGAAAGCCCGAGGAGAAGAAAAAATATGTGAATGAATATGGTAGTGCCGAGAAAAAGAATGAAGAGCTGATAAAGTGCTACAATTGTGGAAAGGTCGGCCATTTTTGTAACATCCCCCGTCCCCGTGGTCCGGAACGGGTGATGTCACGAATGAGACTTAACATAAATGCACAGCTAAATAAGAGCTATTAATAAACTCTAAACATATATTACAATCCAAACTATCATACCTCAAAGAGTATTTTTAAACTTAGAAAGTTATAAAATAAGGTGAGTCTAAGAACTCCAAAATATCACGCTCGATCTCAAGTCCCGTCCCCGTAAACGTCACTTCGAACCTGCCGTGTCAGAAAACAAAAACACAAATGAGCACAGGGCTCAGTGAATGGATTATAACATAAATTCGTAAATAATAATGAAAACATCAATAACGAAGCGAAAGACTTAAAAATTCAATTCGAAGAAAGTTCTTGAGACTGAAGTTCATAGTTCATTTAAATCAAAAGAAACGTCCAGTAATATAATCAAAAGAAATATTCTCATGAACAGTTCACACTTTAACTTCAAAACGTAATATAAATAAAGTTCGTCAATTCCTATTGTGTTCGTGGGGTGGCCAAACCACACGAACTAATGGGTCGGCATGCGGGGAAACACAACGAGTCCCCCGTGGATTTAACCACAGTCACATATTCTGTGGGTAAATTTCTAGAATTGATTCATCCGCCCTGGATCCAACAAAGTCAACCAAGTCGCCCTAGAGTGGGTTCACATAAGCCACATAGGCTTAACTCTGGTGGACCGTCATCTGCAGGACGTACGCCATGACAACAAAGCCTCCATAGAAGGCATCCCAAATAATGTGCCCATTTATTGGGTTAATCTAAAATCAACGAAAACTAAACATATGCCACTTACCCAAATGGCGATCATAGAAATTATAATCTATATACTTCACATTTTTCATAAACAATCTCATACGAGACACATTTTAATAAAACATCAAAATGTTCAAACAATTGATTCAATAAACCAAAATCAATGTGTATGTGTGTGTACAATTTCGCATTTGTTGGTCACGTTTGATTGATCAATCATAAGCCGGTGAACCACCTTTCGGAAGGGTCAACTACAACAAATAGTTGCTCACGATTCAAAAGAAACGAAATCCATACCTTGATCGAATTGAGATGCAACACGTGATTAATCGAGACTGACGACGAACTTTAACCCGTTCGATTGCCTATTTAAACCACCAATTAATATTAGTCGCATAACCTAGAACTCAATGGTTATATTCTAAGCTTAATCACGAATTTTTATTCTCTTAAGCATTAAACCGAACACTTGGTGTGCGGTTAAACATCTAGATACAAATATCACCGTTTTAATTCTAAACTTTACCCGTTTGTAATTTTGACAAAAACAAACATTTCTATACATGTAAATGATTATAACTTTGTAATATCTAATCATAATCTACCAACCAACTTCAACTACCCTAACTTACCAACTTAAATAACTTAAGAAGATATTTATACCTTTAAGAAGAGCTCGAAGCGTAAATTCCGAATATGTAATTATTTTTTCGATTACTTCAACGATTTCAGAGAAAATCTAGAGAGAAGGAGAATTTTAGAGAGAAAAATGGCGGTGTTGAAGAAGACGATGGATGAATTTTTAGGTTTTCATATGTTTTGGTTTAAGTTTTAAGTTTTTGTTTTATATATATATTTAAAAAATTACTACTTAATATATATATATATATAGATATATATATGTATATATGTATGTAGAGGAAAGTTTAAATGAAAACTCATTTTTCATTGTGTACGCGAGGACAAATCTCAGCCACTCGATCTCTTTTGATCCAACAACTCATATTAAATAGAGTTTTTAATTTTAAAATGCTTAGGGGTAAAATTGGAAGAAACTTAAACATACACCTACCATATTTGACTTTTTATTTTCTTTTTTAATTAAAAACTTTTTACCCAATTAAAGTTTAAAATAAATTATCTTAAAAATTACTAATATTTTAATCAAACAAATTATATCAGAAAAACGAGAATTTTGTGTTCTTCCATCTCGATATAGTTTTTTTGTCGTTTTAACTGTTTTTTTACAGGAAATGCTACATATGTGTTATATTCATTATGAGTATTTATGTACGTTCAAGTTTGTACAACGCCTCGACACCGTAAGTATGTAACTCGACATCACCTTCTTCAACACTTTCTTCAACGTCGTAAGACATCACGTTTCTTCAACACCGTAACCCAACACCCATCAAGACGAATCGAGAATCTATAGAGTAATTCTGTTGTGAATCGGGGAACAAAAGAGAGTGTGTCACGTCTCCACATCTTCACAGGTATTCATTTGTTATTCATCATAAATAATACAAAAGAGAGGGTGAATAATACACGATTCATGATAAATAATACATGAATCATGGATTCGTGTATTATTCATCCTGAATATTGTATTATTCATCATGAATAGTGAATGAACGTTCACCTTTGTTATTCGTACTGAATGTGGACACCCGAGGACGTGCATGCATATTCATAATGAATATAACACATATATAGAATTTCACGTAAAAACGGTTAAAACGAAAAAATCTTGAATATTGTATTATTCATCCTGCATACGGTATTATTCATCATGAATAGTGAATCAACGTTTACCTTTGTTATTCATACTGAATGTGAACACCCGAAGACGTGTATGCATATTCATAATGAATATAACACGTATATAGAATTTTACGTAAAAAACGGTTAAAACGAAAAAAAACTATATCGAGATGGATATCATATCGAAGAGCATGAAATTCTCGTTTTTTTGATGTAATTTGTTTGATTAAAATATTAGTAATTTTTAAGATAGATTATTTTAAAGTTTAAGGGGGTAAATTTTTTTTAATTAAAAATAAAAATAAAAAGTCAAAGAAGGTAGGCGTTGATTCAAAATTACAATTTTGTCCTTAATCACTTCACAATTAACCTTATTATGTATTAAACATTGATTAGTTTTCTAAGTTTTGATCAATGGTTAAAATTTGTTCTCATGTGCACAATGAAAGATGAGTTTTCATTTGAACCCACCCCTATGTAATATATATATAAAGAGTTTAGGTAAATGACGCATTTAACCCCTAACTATCTTTCCTTGTCATTGTTTTTTACGATTCAATTCGGGTAAAAATAATTACACGTTTAAAAAAAACGAGTCTTACAATTTTGCTAAGGACTATCGAAAGCCAATTGTCAGAAATGCTGAATATTACAAGCAGAAGATGTTGCTTGCTACACAAAAGGAAGCGGGGAAAGCCCTTATGGCGGAAGACGAGTTCTGGTTAGACCATTTTGAGGATGAACAAGAAGAGACTGCACACATGTGTTTGATGGGCAAAGACGTGAAAAATGATGAATCTGATGAAGAGACATCCGATGAGGTAATAAACATGTCTAAATTTGATTTCTTAACCAAAATGGAAACCGTGATGGTCGAACTTCAAGATCTTCAAAAGAAGCTGAAAAAGGAAAAGTGCAGAGTTGAGAAGAAAAATCAAAAGATCTTTGACCTTAACAAAGTAATTATTGAAAACAAAGATCTGATTGATTCTTTTCGCAAATCTTTTTCTAATTTTAAAAATGAATAATATCGTTTTGAAAGTAAGATTTCTGATTTTGAATCTAAATTGTCTAAGTCTGATTTAGAAAAGCAAGAATGTGTATTAAAAGCTTACAAATTGCAGGTAGAAAACAAGAGCTTAACAAAGAAGGTAAATGGTTTGGAAGCTAAATTGTACACACGAGGACAAACAGATCAACCCATTTTTCTAAACACCCCTAACGAGGACACTGATGTTAAAGAGAAGTGGGGTCTCGGTTACGAAAACCACACTATCTTAAGAAAGCCATCAGAAAACAACCAGCTTTATACAACTTTAATTTTTTGAATGATGCTGCTGAATATTCTTATTTGAAACCCAAATTTGTTACCAAATCTTCTGATGAGGTTGAGGCGAAAGAAGATGATAAAAGACAAAATTTAAAAAAAATGCAACTACCATTCTGTTATCAAAGACTGAATGATAGTTATATTTAAGATAAACCAAGATCTCTTTCAAATGATTATTTTGCTAGCTATTCTATTTCTGAGATGGAGGCAAAACCAATTGAGGCTAAAATTTATGTTCCTCCACTCGTATTAGAAAGCAAAATAATTGAGCTAGAAAGTACTTTATCTGATGAAAGAATTTTGAGTGAATTAACACAAGATGTATTTTCTACTGTTTTAAAGAACACAATTTTCCAATTTGCATCTAAAGAGTGTTCTACATCTTCTAAAGCACCTCAAACTTCTGAATCTGATTTTGATGACTTATTTGCGTCAGCAAATGATTTTTTAAATTATGATAAAGGGTGTGTTGATGAGATTGATTTTTTTGACTTCAATGCTAAACTTCCAGATCATTCTACTTTTGTCATTAATGATCAAGCTTTACCAAGTGTGCATGAAGTTGGTGAATCATCAACTAAGGTTGGTGACACAGTTTATGTGAATGCTGATTACTATGCTAAAGGTAAGAAGCAAAAGAAACGACGCTCACAGAAATAGAACAACACTGGTAAGCTAAAGAAAAGACAATCTCAGAAATCTGATTTTCCTAACAGATCTAAATCTTATGTTTCAGTAAAAAGGAAAAGATCTGAAGAACGAAAGGAATGGCGACCAAAAAGGAAGATCGATAAGAATTCTGAATCATCTCCTGATTTGGATTGTAATAGATATAATAGTAGTAATTCTGATGTAGTTGGTAGTGTTGTTTCCAATAAACAAAACCTTGTAATTCCTTACAAGCGATATTCAATAAAGCAATTACTTCGATTATCTCAATCTACTACTATGTCATCTAATTAAAGACGGAATGGTTTTGTCTATCACCGATATTCTACTGATTGGTTTGGAGATTATCATGTTTGTTCTTATAAGTCTTTTAATTCACAAGTTTTTCAAAAGTTCAAAGGATCCATATATAAATGGATACCAAAATCTTGTGCTAAACTGAAAGGACCCGTTTTTAAATGGGTACCTAAATCTGTTCTTCCCTGATTTCTCTTATGCAGACCCGTCATATGTGGTACTTGGATAGCGGGTGTTCCAAGCATATGACTGGGCAAAAGGATTTATTGTCTAATTATACAGAGAAATTCTGCGGGAATGTTCGTTTTGGCAATGACGAATTTTCACCATTTCTCGGATACGGTGACGTGATACAAGAGAATGTAATGATTACGAAGGTGAGTTATGTAGAAGGATTAGGGCATAACCTATTCAGTATTGGCCAGTTCTGCGACAAAGGATTAGAGGTAAATTTCAAGGCTAAGAGTTGCTTGGTACGTACTGAAGATGGCAAAGAACTCTTGGTCGGAACTAGAAAATCTAACCTCTACACAATCAATCTATCAAAGGTCCAGACTGACAATCAGGTTTGCTTACTGACAAAAGCCTCGATGTAGCAAAGTTGGCTTTGGCACAGAAGGCTGTCACACCTGAATTTTCGCTACATCAATAAATTGGTCAAAGGAAGATTGGTGAATGGTCTTCCTAAGCTTCGTTATGAAAAAGAACATCTATGTGCAGCATGTGAAAAGGGTAAAATGAAGAGGGCAACTCACAAGCCGAAACCCAAACCGAGTACTAGTTCTCCACTTGAGTTGCTACACATGGATTTATGTGGTCCGATGAGAACTCAAAGAAGTATGTTTTGGTAATAGTGGATGATTATTCGCGTTACACATGGGTAAAGTTTCCAAGGACAAAAGATGAGACGCTCGAAGTACTCATCAGTTTTTTGAAGACTACCCAGGTGAACTTGAAGAAGACAATAAAGCTTCTATGGACGGATAATGGCACAGAGTTTAAGAACAAGACTGTAGAAGATTATCTCGAACCTGTCGGGATAACTCATCAATTCTCTGCTGCTAGGACGTCAGAACAGAATGGAGTAGTAGAAAGACGCAATCGAACGCTAGTCGAGGCCGCTCGTACTATGCTTAGTCAGTCTGATCTACCTGTATTTCTGTGGGCAGAAGTTGTCTCTACTGCATGTTATACGCATAACCGCTCCATTATTCATAGACGATTTGGTAAAACTCCTTATGCATTGATTAATAATCGTACACCTAATATCAAATATTTTCATGTCTTTGGATGTAGGTGTTTTGTGCTTAATGACAGAGAGAACTTGAATAAGTTCGGACCGATGGCTGAAGAGGGAATTTTCATTGGATACTCCCAGACATCTGCAGCATATAGGATATATATGAAGAGCTCAAGCACTGTTATTGAAAGCGTTAATGTTACATTTGACGAGGAGGTGGCTTCTGAACAGATCAGTTCAGAACCCATACTTACCGGAGTTTTAGCTTCTTGACAATTCAGTCCAGAACCTGTATCTACTAAGACTAATTCAGATAAAGCTTCAAATTCTACTTCACATTTATCTGAATTAGATTTATTGTTTGAATTTTTCTATGATGAGTTTCTAGGATCTAAACTTCCTAAATCTGTTGTGGTTGACAGGTCAGAAGATTCAATGACTCATCATCCAACCACTTCGGACGTATCTACTGAACTCGTTTCCCCGGTTCAGAAAGAAACTCAGATTCAAACACATACTCGTACAGTTGAAGTTGCACCTGAAAATGTTGAACCAAAAGTTACTACTTCAGTTGGCTGCTCTGTAATGGAGAATCAACAGACTGATTAAGTTGTCCCAACTAAGACTTCTGTACAAGAAACTTCAACTGCACCCCCAAACAATGTTGAACAAGAAGAAGCTGATAGTGGATATCTAGATGAGAACTACGATCAATCTAAATCGAATCCGCTCCCTCACGAACACAAGTAGACCAAAGAGCATCCGATAAGCCAAATTATTGGAGATCCAATTTTACCGGTGCAAACTAGGTCTGCAACTATGAATATGTGTATGCATGACTCATTCCTCAGCAAGATAGACCCTAGTCGAGTATCAGAAGCTCTAGCTGACTCGGATTGGGTAACTGTCATGCAAGAGGAGCTAAATCAGTTCCAAGCTTTAAAGGTTTGGAGACTTGTGCCAAAACCGGAAGGAAAATCTATAATCGGCACCAAATGGGTATTCAAGAACAAAAAGGATGAAGATGTTATCGTAATTCGAAACAAAGCAAGACTTGTTGCCAAAGGCTACCGGCAAGAGGAAGGCATTGATTATGACGACACTTACGCTCTAGTGGCACGTATAGAAGCAATCCGCATGTTTCTAGCGTACTCTACTCATAAAAACTTCACAGTCTACCAGATGGATGTGAAGACTGCCTTTCTGAATGGCATTCTTAAGGAGGAAGTCTATGTCACCCAACCTGAAGGCTTTGTGAATCCAGATAAACCGGATCATGTCTACATCCTGGATAAAGCACTTTACGGTCTTAAACAAGCGCCTCGAGCCTGGTATGAGGTATTATCAAAGTTTTTGGTCAAGTCGGGATTCACTATAGGTAAAATCGATACTACTTTGTTCATTAAGAAAGAAAAAGCCGATATCATTCTTATTCAAATATATGTGGATGACATTATATTTGGCTCTACAAATCCTAAATACTGTATGAAATTTTCAAATCTCATGGTGTCCATATTTCAAATCAGTATGATGGGAGAGATGAACGTCTTTCTCGGATTATAAGTAAAACAATTTTCAACGGGGATTTTTATAAACCAAGCTAAGTAAATTTTTGATATTCTTCGGAAATTCAAAATGGAAACTTGGAAACCAATTGGAACCCCGATGGAATCGGGAACTAAGATCGGCATGGATCCCTCGGGAAAATCTGTCGATGTTAGGACCTATAGAGGAATGATTGGTTCTTTAATGTATTTTACTTCAAGTAGGCCAGATATTATGTTTTCTACATGCTTATGCGCAACATATCAGGCTAACCCCAAAGAATCCCATTTGTCAGCAGTCAAAAGGATCTTTAGATATCTGAAAGGGACTGTAGATCTTGGTCTGTGGTATCCTAAAGATACTGGTTTTGAACTGACGATTTACACAGATGCAGATCATGCTGGATGTATGTTAGACAGGAAGAGCACATTGGGTCATATACAATATCTTCGAGATAAACTCGTTAGTTAAGCATCAAAGAAACAACTTCGTGTTTCCACATCAACGGCTGAGGCGGAGTATGTTGTTGTTGCAAGCTGCTGTTCTCAGGTGTTGTGGATGAGGAAACAACTACGAGATTATGGCTTCAAATTCAACAAGATTTCGATTTATTGTGACTCTAAAAGCGCCATTGCAATATCAACAAATCCTGTACAACATACAAAGACAAAACACATAGATGTTAGATATCATTTTATGAAAGACAACGTTGAAAAAGGTACCATAGAACTTTATTTTGTAAACACTGATTATCAGCTTGCAGATTGATTCACCAAACCTTTAGACGAAAAGAGATTTAATTTTCTTATCTCTAAACTTGGTATGTTAAATCTTAAGACATAATCAGTGTTATTTTTCTTCATTTCTTTATCTTTATTCTGAAAAGATATCTGCACTGAAGTGTATTCGTGTTTTCAGGAGGAGTGAGAGAAGATGATTATATGATCAACATTTATTTGAGGGGGAGTTCATATTTTTGATTTATGCTTATCACTGATAAATATTTCTGATGCATAAATGCAGGGGGAGTGAGAGTAAGAGTATGATTAAGGAGTAAGAATTATGACTTCTGATTACTTCAGATCAGAACTCGTACATTCAAAGTTTTACTGCTTTATGTCATTTTATTTTTCAATAAATGTGAATAAAGTTGCTTTGACGACTTTTTGACTGATGCAGATTGAGAGAATGCTTACAAGATCATACCTTTATGACTTTAAGCTGAATTCATGAGATTTTAAGACTGAATGAAAGGTTTATTTCTATTCTTAATCTCATATATGGTTGAAAGAAGGACGACTTTCAATCATAGAAAACATGTTCTTAAACGTTTAAACCACTTCTCGATTCTTAAATAAATTTCATAATTTGGAAGTGTGATTTTAAATGTTTTCATTTTATTTGTGCTTTCATGATCAACAAACTGTGTGTTTCCAAAAGATTAATACTTATGTATTATCTTGTCTATATACTGTTAAGTATTCACACACACTGGTTTAATTTTTGTTGAAATTGTTCTTACCATGTCTCTAAAATTGAAACACTATTTTTCGATGGTAAGACACCCCGATTGAATTCCAAAGAATTTTGAGTGTGATTTAATTTTGAAACGTTCTTTCAAGAATGTCTATATATTGGTTCGTATAGACAACATTCAATTTTTGCTGACCTAAGCCTTAATCGATAAATCATTAGATATTGATCTTTTTGATACAATGTCAGATTTTCAAACAAGTTTGTTGTATTCATTTCGTTCATTCAATTATTTTGTTTGAAATATCTTCAATGTTTAAAATTCTCATATATTCATGATTATATCTCATTGAGCATACAAACATCTGACTTGTATATTTTGTGCTTTAACTGATATAGTTAAATCATTTGAGAAACAAGTTCTTATAGGACAATACATGGGTTCTTAGTGTGAGCTTAATTGCAACTTCTATGGATTCACGTTAACCAGTGTTTCCGACCCAATAAGTTAATCCTTAGTGATCGAGTGGGAGGAGTTAAAAAGAAATGAGTGTGGGTTATGTGTTGAGGTAAAATGTAAATGAGAGTTTGGTTAGAAGTGAGCTCAATGTTTAAAAAGAAAGAGGGTGAGAGATCAGACTAAAAGAATATCAAACTCTGCACCAACTACTTTCTGAGCTGGGCAGCCACATTACTAGTGTTTCACAAGTCTTCGTGAACATTATTGAAACAAGCAACTAGCCCATGCCAACTCTTGATCAAAACCCCACCAGCCACTCATTTTTCTTCTCAAAAAGAAAATGTTTCAATATTTTCAAGGGGACGCAACACATAATCTATCTGGTTTTCATTTGGAAAATACGGATATTGAAAAAGAAGGACGTATGCCCTACCTTCGCACTTCGATCATGCACAATCGAGTCTGTGTATTCTTACTGTTGTCTCAGTGGTTTACACAATGTTGAGCCTTATATAAAGCAATTATCATGTGCTTAATTCTTTCTAACACTTGCACAAACACACAAGGAATACGTTTTCTTGTCATAACGTTCATAGAAATTCTTTTGTGGTGTTTCGATGATTGAATGGAAGCCTTGGGGGAGTGAACATCACAAAAGCTCCTTTCCAATGTGTATTTGTTACACATAGTGACTTCGTGTTACTGACAGGCATATTAACTGATTCATTTGTTGATTCAGGTGTTACACTATTAATTTGTCTGAATTTGCAAAGATTCAGATGAATATTTCTTTGGATCGGCAGATAATCAGAGGCTCTTGGTACAGATCAATGGTCAGTTCAGATTTTCAGAGACATTTCTTGTTAAAGTTTTGATGATTTCATGCGGCATTCATCAAAAAGGGGGAGAAAACAAAGTTAAAGAAATGTCTGGAAAGAAAAGTTTGTATCATATATGGGGAGAAGATCAAGAAATATTTGTAATCAAGAGTTATTTGTTTGAAGTTTGACAAAGATTGAAGGACTGAAAGAGCAAATTCAAAGTTTTCTGAAGATGTGCTGAATTTAAAGAAATTTTCTTTGAAGATTATTTGCTGAAGCAGTCTGAGAAAATTCTAAAGATAATTTCTTTCTGAGGTTTGAAAGAGGTTTGAGATAATCTTGGGAAGATTGGTGAAGAGCATATCTACCATCTTTTGGGGAGATTGTTATATTCTTGGAAAGATTTATGAAAGTTTGAAGATAGAGTTTATCAAAGAAAGGGGAGAATGTATAAACTGAGCTTAAAGAGAGAAAGATTGTTTTGCAAAATCTTTTGAAAATGATCTTGAATCCAAAGGGGGAGATTGTTAGAGCATAAATATGTTGGATACAAGATCATAGAAGACTGAAGTCTGAAAGTCAAAGCTAAAGTCAACTCTCAAGCATCAAAGTCAAAATCAATGTAATAAAAGTCAAAGTCAAACTTGTATTTTCTGTTTTCATGTGTTGTAAGAGTTTTGTGTTTTACGCATTTCTGTATAGTTGTAGTTTGCACGTTTCTAGGTTTGTATAAATAGGGTGTTGTGCGTGTAATCTTGTAACATCATCAGAGATAGCATTGAGCGAGTATTGGAGTTAGAGAGAGAAAGTTTTGTAATTGAATCTTGAGATTAATTCAAAGTGAGATTTGATGGATTTGATCATCATTGTTTGATTTACATTGTTATCTGGGATAACAATGACTTCTAAGGATGCACTTTCCATCGGTACGGATGTAAAGCCCCCTGTTCTTTTTAAAGGGGAATACGAGCAATGGAAAGACAGATTCCTTGACTTCGTTGACCGACACGCAAACGGAGAAAACATTTTGTTGTCTATTATTGAAGGCCCATGATTCCTCCTACTATTGAAATACGAGATGAAGATTCTTCTGATAATGAGGGTAGAGATGAGGACAGAATCAGAAAAACAAAGACTGTTCCAAAAGACTTTGCTCAGTACACTGATGAACAGAAGAGTCATTTTAAAGCTGATAAACAAGCCAGGTCTCTACTTCTTCAGAGTATTCCTAACGAGATTTACATAAAGATTGACAGTTACAAAGCAAATGCCAAAAAGATGTGGGAATAACTACAGAAAATGATGATGGGTTCAAAAGTTGTCAACCAGATGAAAGTAGCAAACTGCATCAGCAACTATGAAGAGTTTAAGGCGAAATAAAATGAAAGATTTGTACTTCTTCTAAATGAGCTGTCAAAGAACAAGGTTAGGAAGAAGCAAATCGAAAACAACGTCAGGTTCCTCAACATACTGCAACCCGAGTGCAAAAAGCACACTCGTCGGATGAAGCAAATGAAATACTTGAGTGACATACCCATCCATGAAGTTTATGTGACATTTAGGCAGAACGAAGAGGAGGTCGAAGAGCAAAGAGCTGAGAAGAAAAAGAGTGAGAAAGTGTCTGATCCGATTGCACTGGTAGCTGGTAAGAAAGAGAAGAAGAAAAATAAGATTATTTTCCCAAGCTCAGATGATTCTAGTTCTGATTCTGACAGTGATGACGGGGAGTATCTCAAGCAAGAAATGCTACTACTGATCTGTGCATTTCAGAAAAAGTTTTACAAGAAGACGGGGTCAACTCTCAGAGATACTCGTCGGGCTTGAAGAATCATGAACACAGGAAGAGAATAGAAAGAAGGAAGTTTGAGGAGAAGACATATGTGGAGAGGAAACCAGATGAGAAGAAGAAGTATCTGAATGATTATGGATCTGAGAAGAAAACAGATGACCTGATCAAATGCTACAACTGTGGAAAGACTGGTTTCCTCGCCAAGGACTGTCGAAAGCCCAAAGTTTGAAATTCAGAATATTATAAGAACAAGATGCTTTTGGCCAAGAAGCAAGAGGTTGGCAAGGCACTGATGGATGAAGTCGAGTTCTGGTTAGATCATTCAGATGAAGAAGAAAGAGAAGAAACTGCACACATGTGCTTAATGGGTGATAGAGTGAAGTTTGATAAAAGTGATGAAGAGACATCTGATGAGGTACTGAATCTATCTGAATCTGATTTTATAAGCAAAATGGAAGCCATGATGATCGAACTTCAAGACCTACAAACTAAACTGAAAAAGGAAAAGAACAGAGTTGCTAAGAAAAGTTAAAAGATCTTTGAACTTAACAAGGAACTTGTTGGGAACAAAGATCTGATTGACTCTCTAAAAAAATCTACTTCTGATCTTAAAACGCAAAAAGATGGTTTTGAAAGTAAGATTTCTGAATTTGTTTCTAAGCTTTCTAAGTCTGATCATGAAATGGAAGAATGTGTTCTAAAAGCTCATATTTTGCAGGTAGAAAACAAGAACTTAGAGAAAAAGGTAAATGGTTTGGAAGCAAAATTATATGCTAGAGGCCAAACAGATCAAACCATTTTTCTAAACACACCTAACAAGGAGGCCGATTTTAAAGGAAAGTGGGGACTTGGTTATGAAAACTCCCATTACTTAAAGAAAGCCATCAGAAAACAACCAGCACTGTATAATTTTGATTTTCTTTTTACTGCTGGTAAATATCATCATTTGAAACCCAAATTTGTCACCAAGTTACCGGATGAGGTTGAGGCAAAAGAAGATGAGAAAAGAAAGAATTTAAAGAAAATGAAACTACCATTCTATTATTAAAAACTGAATGATAGTTATCTTTCAGAAAAACCAAAAGTTCTTTCAAATGATTATTTTGCTAGCTATTCTACTACTGAGATGGAAGCAAAACCGGTTAAACCTAAAATTTATGTCCCTCCACTCATTCTAGAAAGCAAAATAATTGAACTTGAAAATGATTTATTTGATGAAAGAATCTTGGTTGATATAGAACAAAACGTGTTTTCCACTGTTTTAAAGAACACTGTTTTCAATGCTGACTCTAAAAAGTGTTCTAACTCTTCTATGGCACCTCAAACCTCTGAACCAATAGTTAATTTAAAGTGAACCAGTTTCTGTGAGTACTGATTATTATCAGAGAGGTAAGAAGCTAAAGAAACAGTGCTCACAAAAACGTAAAAACACTGGTAAGCTTAAGGAAAGACATTCTTAGAAATCTGATTTCCTAACAAATCTAAATCTTGTGTTTCAGATTTGAAAAATAGAAGGTCTGAAGAACGAAAAGAGTGGCGACCTAAATAGAATGTTGATGAGAAAGTAGAATCCTGATCTGATATTCTTTTTAATAGATCTACTGGTAGTATGCCTGATGTAGTTGGTAATGTTGCTTCGAATAAACAAAACCTTGTAACTTCTTACAAGAGATATACAATAAAGCAATTACTCCAATTATCTCGGTCTACTACTAAGTCATCTAATTATAGACGGAATGATTTTATTTCTCACCGATATTCTGATGATTGGTTTGGTACTTATCATGTTTGTTCTTATAAGTCATATGCATCAAAAGTTTTTCAATAGTTCAGATGATCCATATACAAATGGATACCAAAATCCCGTACTAACCCGTTAGGACCCACTTTTAAATGGGTACCTAAAGATGTTATTCCCTGATATTTCTTATGCAAACCCGTCATATGTGGTACTTGGATTCTGGGTGCTCCAAGCATATGACCGGGCAAAAAGCTTCGTTGTCTAATTATACAGAGAAATTTTGCGGGAATGTACGATTCGGAATAGACTAGTTTTCACCGATTTTAGGCTATGGTGATGTGGTTAATGACAACGTGACGATTACGAATGTGAGTTACGTGGAAGGTTTAGGACATAACCTGTTCAGTATTGGCCAGTTCTGCGACAAAGATTTAGAGGTAAATTTCAAAGCCAAGCGATGTTCTATGCGTACTGAAGATGGTAAGAACTCTTGGTCGGCACGCAAAAGTCAAACCTCTACACGATCAATCTGTGAAAAGTCCAGACTGACAATCAGATTTGTCTACTATCAAAAGCCTCGCTGCAACAAAGTTGGTTATGGCACCGAAGGCTTTCTCACCTAAATTTTCGTTACATCAATAAACTAGTAACGGGTAAACTAGTCAAAGGACTTCCCAAGCTGAAATACGAGAACGAACACCTATGTGCAACATGTGAGAAAGGAAAAATGAAGAGAGTTGCTCACAAGCCGAAGCCTGAACAAAGTACTAGTTCTCCAATGGAATTGATACACATGGATCTCTGTGGTCCAATGAGAACGCAAAGCATAAGCGGCAAGAAGTATGTCTTAGTTATTGTGGACGATTATTCGCGATATACTTGGGTCAAATTTCTGAGATGTAAGGATGAGACGCCCGAAGTCATCATTAGTTTCTTAAAGACTACCCAAGTAAATCTGCAAAAGCCAGTCAAGCTTCTTAGAACAGACAACGACACAGAGTTTAAGAACAAAACTGTTGAAGATTATCTCGAATCGGTTGGCATAACACATCAATTCTCTACTGCTAGAACGCCAGAACAAAACGTAGTAGTAGAAAGACGTAATCGAACTCTAGTCGAGGCCGCTCGTACTATGCTGAGTCAATCCGATCTACCTCTGTTTCTGTTTGCAGAAGTTGTTTCGACTGCATGCTACACACATAATCGGTCCATAATACATCGCCGGTTTGGTAAAACACCTTATGCTTTGATAAACAATCGTACACCTAGCATTAAACACTTTCATGTTTTTGGATGTAGGTGCTTCGTACTAAATGACAGAGAGAACCTAAACAAGTTCAGACCGAAAGCTGACGAAAGCATTTTCATTGGTTACTCTCAAACATCTGCTGCATACCGAGTGTACTTGAAGAAGACCAAGACAGTAATCGAAAGCATAAATGTGACATTTGATGAGGAGTTGGCTTCTGAACAAAACAATTCAGAACCTGTACTTACAGGAGTTTTAGCTTCTGGACAAATCAGTCTAGAACCTATGATTAACGCGTCTGTTTCTGATAAAGCTTCTACATCTACATCTCATTTATCAGAATTGGATTTATTGTTTGAATTCTTTTATGATGAGTTTCTTGGATCTAAACTACCTAAATCTATCGTGGTTGACAGTTCAAAAGATTCAACGACTAATCATCCAACTACTTCAGATGTGTCTACTGAACTTGTTCCCCCGGTTCAGCAAGAAGCTCAGATTCAAACAACTACTCCTTTAGTTGAAGTTGTACGTGAAAATGTTGAGACAGAAGTAGCTGATTCGTTTGGTTATACGGTGACATCTATTCAACAACCAGAAAATGTTGTACCAACTAAAACTTCTGCCCCAAATACTTCAACTTACTCCCTCCTTGAACAAGAAGAAGACAATGGATACTTAGATGATAATCATGATCACTCTACTTCAAATCCACTCCCTCACAAACATAAGTGGACCAAAGAGCACCCGATAAGCAAAATTATTGGAGATCCAACTTTACTGGTGCAAACTAGTTCTTCTACATTAAATATGTGTATGTATGACTCCTTTCTGAGCAAGATAGAGCCAACACGCGTATCCGAAGCTCTAGTTGACTTGGATTGGGTGACTGCCATGCAAGAGGAGCTGAACCAGTTCGAAGCTTTAAAAGTCTGGATACTTGTGCCAAGACTGGAAGATAAATCAATAATCGGCACAAAATGCGTATTCAAGAATAAAAAGAACGAAGATGGTATCGTGATTAGAAACAAAGCATGACTTATCGCAAAAGGATACTGGCAAGAGGAAGGAATTAATTAAGACGATAATTACTCTCCAGTGGCACGTATTGAAGCAATAAGGATGTTTCTTGCATACGCCGCCCACAAAAACTTCACCGTCTGTCAGATGGATGTGAAGACAACCTTTCTCAATGGCATACACAAGGAGGAAGTCTACGTCTCACAACCAGAAGGATTTGTCAATCAAGAGAAACCAAATCACGTCTACATCCTGGATAAAGCACTTTAAGGTCTAAAACAAGCACCTCGAGCCTGGTACAAAGTATTATCAAAGTTTTTGGTCAAGTCGGGCTTCACGAAAGATAAAATCGATACTACTTTGTTTATTAAAAAGGAAAAATCTGATATCATATTAATTCAAATATATGTGGATGACATCATATTTGGCTCAACAAATCCTAAATACTGTAAGAATTTTTCAAACCTCATGGTGTCAAGATTTCAGATGAGTATGATGGGAGAGATGAATTTTTTTCTCGGATTACAAGTCAAACAATTTTCAACGGGGATTTTCATAAATCAATCAAAGTACATTTTTGATATTCTGAGAATATTCAAAATGGAAAATTATACAACAATTGGAACCCTGATGGCACCAGGAAGTAAGATCGGCTTGGATCCTTCAGGAAAAGCTGTCGATGTTAGAACCTATAAAGGGATGATTGGTTCTTTAATGTATTTAACTTCTAGTCGGCCAAATATTATGTTCTCTACATGTTTATGTGCTCGATATCAGGCTAATCCCAAAGAATCCCATTTGTTTGCGGTCAAAAGGATTTTTAGATATCTGAAGGGCACTACAGATCTTGGTTAGTGGTATCCAAAGGATACTGGTTTTGAACTGACATCCTACTCAGATGCAGATCATGCAGGCTGTATGTTAGACAGGAAAAGTACATCGGTACACATACAATTCCTAGGCGATAAACTCGTTAGTTGGGCATCAAAGAAACAACTATGTGTTTCCACATCAACGGCTGAGGCAGAGTATGTCGATGCTGCGAGCTGTTGTTCTCAAGTCTTGTGGATGAGGACGCAACTACGAGATTATGGCTTCAAATTTGACAAGATCCCGATATACTGTGACTCTAAGAGCGCCATTGCAATATCCGCAAATCCTTCCCAGCATACAAAGACCAAACACATAGACGTACGATATCATTTTATTAAGAATAATGTGGAAAAAGGTACAATAGAACTTTATTTTGTTAACATTGATTACCAACTTGCAGATTTATTTACCAAGCCTCTCGACGAAAAGAGATTTAATTTTCTCGTTTCTAAACTAGGTATATTAAATCTCAAGACATAATCAGTGATTACCTACTACAATTTTCGTTATTGTTATTTTTTTCTTCATTTCTTTATTTTTAATCTGAAAGGATATCTGCACTTTAAGGTATGTTCATGATTTTAGGGGGAGTGAGAGAAGATGAAAAGTTGATCTACATTCATTTGAGGGGGAGTTCAAATTTCTGTTTATGCTTATCACTGATAAATTTTTCTGATGCATAAATGCAAGGGGAGTAAAAGTTTAAAGATAAGGAGTACTGAATATGACTTATGATTACTTTAGATCAGAACTCGTACATTCAACGTTTTACTGCTTTATGTCATTTTATTTTATTTTTCAATAAATGTGTGTGAATAAAACTTTGCACTTTGACGACTTTGTGATTTTTGCACAAATGAGAGGAAGCTTAAATGATCATATTTTTTTATGACTTAGAGCTGACTTGGTGAGATTTAAGACTGAGCAAACAGGTTTATTTCTAATCTTAATCTCATACATGTCTGGAAGGACAACTTTCAAGTATGAAAACATGTTTTTAAATGTTCAAACCACTTCTGATTCTTAAACGATTTCATGAATATAAAAGTGTGATTTTAAATGTTTTCATTTGATTTGTTCTTAAATGATTATAAACCGTGTGTTTCCAAAGATAAATACTTGTGTATTATCTTTTCCATATACTTTCAAGTATTTACACACACTGGTTTAATATTTTGTTGAATTTGTTCTTACCATGTCTCTAAATTGAAACAAATTTTCGATGGTATGACACCCCAATTGAACTTTAAAGAATTTTGAGCGTTAATTTCATTTCAAAACGTTCTTTCAACAATGTCTATATTTTGGTTCGTATAGACAAAATCTAGTTTTTGCTGACCTAAGCCTTAATCGATAAATCATTTCTATATGATCTTTTTCATAAAATGTCAGATTTTCAAACAAGTTTCTTGTAATCATTTCATTCATTCAATACACTTGTTTTGAAATATCTTCAATGTTTAAAATGCTCAAATCTTCATGAATATATCTATGAACATACAAATATCTGACTTGTATTTCATATTTTGTGCTTTAATTGACAAGTTAAACCAGTTGAGCAACATGTTCTTTTAGGACAATGCATGGGTTCTTTGTGTGAACTTCAATGAAACATCTATGGATTCATGTTAACCAGTGTTTCCTACCCAAGAAGGTAATTCTTGAGTGATTGAATGTGTGAGGAGTCAAACACTGAGTGTAGGTTGTATGACGAGGTAAAATGAAAAAGAGAGTTTGGTTAGAAGCGAGCTCAATGTTTTTAAAAGAAAGAGGTTGTGAGGTCAGAGTAAAATAATATTAAACTCTGCACCAACTTTTTCTGAGCCGGGCAACCACATTACTGGTGTTTCACAATTCTTCGTGAACATTATTGAAACAGGCAACTAGCCCTTGCCAATTCTTGCTAAAAACCCCACCAGCTACTCATTTTCTTCTCAACAAGAAAATGTTTCATATTTTCAAGGTGACGCAACACATAATCTTTTTGGTTTTCATTTGGAAAATCTAGATATTGAAAAAGAAGGAAGTCTGCCCCACCTTCGAACTTCGATCATGCACAATTGAATCCGTGTTTAACTGTTGTTGTCTCAATGGTTTACATAATTTTGAGTCTTACAAAAGCAATCATATGTGTTTAATTATTTCAAACACATGCACGAACACACAAGGAATATGTTTTCTTATCATAACGTTCATAGAAAATTCTTTGTGGTGTTTCGATGATTGAATGGAAGACCTGGGGGAGTGAATATTACAAAAGATCCTTTCCATTGTGTATTCGTTACACACAGTTACTTCATGTTACTGACAGACACTTCTAACTGATTCATTTGTTGATTCAGGTGTTACTTTCTCAATGTATCTGAATTTGAAAATATTTGGATGAATATCTTCTTTGGATCGATTAATGTTCAGTGGATCAGTATAAAAGATCAATGATCAGAATAGATTTAAGAGACAATTCTTGTAATGTTTTGATGATTTCATGCTCCTATCATCAAAAAGGGGGAGAGAGAATCAAGAAATGTTATAGATGGGGGAGAAGATCAAGAAATATTTGAGAAGTGGTCAAGAATTGTTGTTTGATAAAGAAAAGTTGGAGCTTAAACGAGAAATTTTATGCCAAGACAGTTGGTTTGAAGGAAAGTTGCTGAAAGCATAAATGGAAAGTTCAAAGATTTCCGAAAGAAAGCTGATTTTTGAGAAATTTTCTTTGTAGATAATTTTGCTGAAGCAAACTGAGCTGAATTTGAAGAAAATTTATTTTCAATTTCTGAAAAGAGGCTTCTACCATCTTTGGGGAGATTGTTACTTTATTTGAAGAAAGACTTTGGGAAGAATTCAGAAAATTGTGAAAAATGTTTTGAGTATAAAAGTGAGGACTGAGCTTAAATGTCTATTCTTCTAAAGATCAACAAAGGGGAAGATAAATTTGTTAAAGACTGACAAAGAGGGATATTGAATTGCAAAATATTTTAGAGATGATCTTGAATCCAAAGGGGGATATTGTTAGAGCATATTTGTTGGATAGAAG
This sequence comes from Arctium minus, assembly GCA_954870635.1. Classification (NCBI taxonomy): domain Eukaryota; kingdom Viridiplantae; phylum Streptophyta; class Magnoliopsida; order Asterales; family Asteraceae; genus Arctium; species Arctium minus. The sequence continues at coordinate 109,842,631 of OX941080.1, read as the reverse complement.
ATCATAGAAGCTGAAGGTCAAAGTTCAAGCAAGTCAAAGCTGAAAGTCAACTCTCATTGTGAAAGTCAAAGTTTTGTAATATTTCAAAAGTCAAAGTTGTAGTTTACTTTTTGTATGCACGTGTATCTTTGTTCTTTGTTTTTCTTTTAATAGACTTGTAGCTAGTTGTGGTGTAACAACAAGTGAATAACAACCGTGTAACTAGAAGAATACTCAGAGATTTAGAGAGAGAAAGTTAGAGAGAGAAAGTTTCCTGTACGAATTGTGATTTGAGATTGAAATAACAGGTTGAGTTTTAATCTGTGTAATCATGTTCTTTGTTTATGATTGAATTAGTAAAAACTTGATAGATTGGGACATTATAAATCCGTTTCAACAGTCTTCTAAATGATCTTAACTTCTAGGAAGATTATATTGCAACGAGGAAGTCTTGTGTAAATTCATGGATGGTCTTCCCAATTTATGGGAGAACATATGTACATGTATCAAGACGAACAAGGACCTTGATAATCTTCCTCTCACTATTCTTTACGGATCTCTCTTTAATTATGAACAAACAAGGATTCAAAGGAAAACTATCATCAAAGAAATAAAATGCCCCTCTATGGCTCTTATCGGTGATACTTCCAAGAAATCTATGTGCATTCCCAGAATCACCTATCCTTCTGACGAATCTGACCGGGAAAGTCATGATGACTCAGCTCACCAATCGGAGGCCTATCTCAGTGAGGCCGATGATGAAGGTGAAGACAACTCGATTGAACAAATGACAGAAGAAATGGGTATGCATGCAAATTTCTCCAAATTCAAAAATAATTTTCCCTCTAACTGATTTAAACCCAACCAAAAATCTTCTATCTCTTCTAAAAATTCTTTGGATAAAACGAACAAAGAATGTTATGCTTGTGGCAAGAAAGCCCATTTTGCATCTGAATGCAGAAGAAATCCTTCTGGTAGATCCAAAACTAACTCTTCCAACTCTTCTAAAAGGGGGGGGGGGAGAATAAGATCAGATTCGGCTGGTTGATCTTTCTCCCAAAAATCTTCCTCTTCCTCCTTCAAAGAAAGCATTGATCGAGATGAAAAATACAAAGCCAAATACAAAATAGAAAAGGAGATAAATGAGAATGCTCATCGAAGAGGTAAAGGTTTAATGGTCGAATCTCATGATTGGGCTGATGAACATACCTATGAAAGTGAAAAGGAGATTACTAGCAAGTGTCTTATGGCCAAATTGGATGACATGGACGAAATCAATGACACCGACATGACCATGGCATTAGTCTCCACTGAGTGCTCTACTTCCTCATCTTAGTTTATTGAACATCAACAAACGTGGTATTTAGACAGCGGATGCTCAAGACATATGACCGACAATAAAACTCTTTTGATTAACTATGTGACTGAAAAAGGACATACTGTAACTTTTGGTGATAACTCTAGAGGTTCCACCAAAGGATATGGAACTCACTCAAATGGTTCTATTACCTTAAACAAGGTTGCTTATGTGAAAGGACTTATTCACAATCTTCTAAGCATTAGTCAGCTATGTGATATGGGATACTATGTGATTTTCAGAGTTGATGATTGTCTCATCACTGATAAAAACTATCACATTGTTCTATGAAGTTCTCGAAAGGACAATGTATATGTTATCAACATGAGTCACAAATCACCAGAAGAAAGCATATGTTTTATTTCAGACGACTCAGTTAAGAAAAACTAGCTCTGGCATAAACGTCTCTCACACATCAACTTCAAGACGTTGAATGTTATCTCTAATAAAGACTTGGTTGCTGGAATGCCAAAATTATCTGTTCTCAAAGAAAAGTTGTGTGCGGCATGTGAAAAAGGCAAACTGATAAAATCTTCTTTCAATACCAAGCAGTGCTTCTCTATTACTACTCCTCTTCAAATGTTGCATATGGATCTATGTGGACCAGTCAGTACTCAAAGTCTTGGAGGAAAAAGGTGCATTCTTGTGATAGTAGATGAATTTACACGTTACACTTGTGTATCTTTTCACAGGTACAAAAGTGATACATTTGAAGAAATCATTCACTTCATCAAGAAGTCTGAAGTTCTCAATGGTCAACTTGTAAGATCCGTCAGAAGTGACAATGACACAGAATTCAGAAATGCCACCTTGGAAGCCTTTTTCCATGATAAAGAAATCTCCCAAAACTTTGTTGCTGTTAGAACACCACAAGAAAACGGTGCTGTGGAAAGGAAAAACCAACCTCTATGTGAAGCTGCTCGTTCCATGCTATGTGAATCCAATCTTCCCACCTATTTTTGGGCTGAAGCTATTAATACCGCTTGTTTTACCCAAAATAGTTCTGTCATTGTAAAAAGACATAACAAAACTCCATACGAATCATTCTATGGAAGAAAACCCAACATCAGTTTTCTTCATGTTTTCGGATGTGTGTGCTTCATTATCCATGACCGAGAACACCTTGGTAAATTTGATCTTAAGGCTGATGAAGGGATCTTTATGGGATACTCTCTCATGTCTAAATCCTACAGAGTATATAACTTACGAAGGAAGTGTATTGATGAGTCAATACATGCGAAATTTGATGATCAAAAGTCATCATCTCTCACATGTGATGACAATGAGCTAAATCAATGAATAACCTCATGTGTGAAGGAAGACACTCACAATCAGACATCGGCAGGTCCTTCTTCTATTCCTTTTTCGGCTGCTGACCTTCATCAAACCGAAAATCAACCTTCCTCTTTACCTGTCGAACCGACTCTTCAGATCACAGTATTTGAAGAACCTGCCTATCCCGCCTCTCACATCATTCCATCTCATAATGTTCCTCATGAACCTACCCATATCTTTCCTGCCGAACCCTCTTCTTCTCACTCACCTAAATTGCTTCCTGCACCTCTTCCACTAGACACTAAATGGACCAAAGTCACCCTATTGAACAAATTATTGGTGATCAACAACAAGGTGTTGAAACTAGAAGAGGCATTGGCAACATATGTCTCTATGTGAATTTCCTCTCCATCATAGAGCCCAAGAAAATTGAGGAAGCTCTTGCCGATCCATGCTGGATAACAACCATCTAAGAAGAGCTTTTCCAATTTGAAAGAAATAAAGTCTGGAGACTTGTTCCTCGACGTTCACGAAAAACTATCATCGAAACAAAGTGGATTTTCAGAAACAAAATGGATAAGGAGGGCACTGTCATTCGAAACAAGGCTAGACTTGTTGCACAAGGTTATCGACAAGAGGAAAGAATTGATTATGATGAAATCTTCGCTCCTGTTGCTAGACTGGAGGCAATAATAATCTTTCTAGCTTATGTTGCTTATGAAAACTTTAGAGTTTTTCAGATGGATGTCAAAAGTGTCTTTATAAATGGAGAGCTTGCTGAAGAAGTCTATGTGAAACAACCTCCTGGTTTTGAAGATCCTTCTCATCTAGACTATGTGTACAAGTTAGACAAGGCCAAAGGTAATATTATTCTTGTTCAGATCTATGTGGACAAATTCAATTTTGGTGCTACTGACGAATCTCTTTGTCAGGAGTTTGCCTCTATCATGAAGAGTAAGTATGAGATGAGCATGATAGGTGATCTTACCTTCTTCTTAGATATTCAAATAAAACAAACTCCTGAGGGGAAATTCATTAATCAAAGTAAATATATTCGTGATCTTCTTAAGAAGTTCAATTTTGAAAACTTCTCTCCCATGAAAACTCCCATGGCACCACCTTTCAAACTTAATGTTGATCCTGATGGTAAATCAGTTGACATCACGAATTTCAGAGGAATTATTGGTTCTCTTCTTCATCTTACTGCTAGCAGACCAGATATTATATTTGCTATCTATCTATGTGCGCATTATCAGGCCAATCCTAAGGAATCCCATTTAGCCCCTGTAAAACACATCTTCCGGCATCTAGAAGGTACCATGAATCTGGGTCTTTGGTATCCCAAAGACTCTAGTTTTGATCTAATTGGGTATCCAGATTCTGATTTTACAGTATCTAAAGTAGATAAGAAAAGCACAACTGGAAGCTGTCAATTACTAGGTGGAAATTTGGTTAGCTGGTCTAGCAAGAAACAACATTCAGTCTCCACCTCTACTATTAAGGCTGAATATGTTGCAACTGGAAGCAGTTGTGCTCAAATCGTGTGGATGAAGAATCAACTTCAAGATTAGAACCAATTCTACTCAAAGGTCCCCATTCTATGTGACAATTCCAGTACAATAGCTATTGCAAATAACCCTGTGCTTCACTCTAGATCCAAGCACATAGATATTAGATATCACTTCATCAGAGATCACATCTCCAAAGGTGATATTGAACTTCATTTTATTCCAACTGATTTTCAGTTGGCATATCTCTTTACCAAACCCCTTGATGAAGCAAGGTTCAATTTTCTAATTGGATCCTTAGGTATGTTAAATTTTGAATAAAAAAAATTTAAGTCTTTTCTACCGAAGATTATTTTTCGGTAGGTCTCTTCTACCGAAGATCATCTTTCGGTAGGTTGATTTCCTTTCGGAACCTCTCTCTCTTACCGAATCCCTTCGGTAAGTCTCACACTTACCAAAGGTGATCAATACCCCTTGATATACCAAACCTCTTATTTGGTAGACTCCTTATTTACCAAAAACCTATATTCTTACCAAGCTCACTTCTCTTTCAGTAGGTCATATATCTACCGACACCCCACGATGACGTAGTTGTTCTTATCCACACTTCTACCAAACAATTTTCGGTACCGTTCTTTCCTTCCTATCACTACGTGCCACGTGTCATGATTTGACATGCTGTGTCAGTTATTTGACGTTCCATCATCCCCACGCCTCTGATTCAAGTCGTTTTAGGCCATTCCACTTCCCCACGATCCTATGCCATCATTGCCTATTAATTTATTTTAATATGTTTTTTTAAATCCGATTCCCCCACTATATATATATATATTCCAAGACAACCTCATTTTTATCTTTTACCACTCATATTCTTCCTCTAGAACTCTCACTCTCAAGTTAAACCTGCAATCTGCAACTCTCCACTCTTTCATCTTCTACAATGGCTTCTTGAAGGTCCTCCAAACCTAGCAAGAACACCCCTCTTACGAGAGAAAATCTCATCTTCCCGTCATGCAATTACATTGCACGTTTTGATGCTGATATCAACCATCCTGTGTTTAACCAAGTTTCTGCTTTTCTTCAAAGATCACCTTTGCAATACGCCTTTACGGCCACTCTCAAGATGAGGAAAATGCTCCTTGAGAACTTCTGGTTAACATGTGTCTATGATAAATCCAACAACACTGTTTCTGCCTCTATCTTATCTGATTCTGAGAACCCCGATCTTACTTTTGGGGTTGAAGATGTTCGAACATCTCTTAACCTTCCCTCATTTTCTTCTTATGACCCTTTTCCCACGGGCCAGGAGCAAGAAGAAGTAGTCGATGCTTTAAATTACATTCCTGATGGCAAGACAAAAGGCTCCGGCACCCTTCTCAGGAAAAATATGGGTGGCATTTGGAACTTTTTCTTCTCTCACCTCAACCACTGCTTCTCTCACAAAACATCCGGTTGGGATCAGTCGTCTTCATATTTGACCAGATTGGCTCATGCACTGATGTTCGTGCGCCAAATAGACTTTGCTCAGTTTATGTTTGACTCTATCGTTATTGTGATCACTCCACCCCGATCACCTCATGTGGCTCTTCCCAGATTTCTTTCTCTCATCATCAACCATAAGCTCAAGATGTTTCTTGATGCTGATGCCAAGCTTCCTGAGCCAAAGATTATCTATGATCTTCCCATTTCCAGAGTTGGTAAGATGGTTCTCATTAAGGGTCAAAACGGCACAGACAAACCCTCAAGGTATGTTATCTTTCATTACTACTACGGATCTGGTGTGGGGTGCCCCCGCGGAGTTGAATGCCGAAAATCCCTATCAACCACTGGGCTCCAAAATTTCGGTGTGCCCTGTTCCCTCTTCCCTCTTCCCGAGCAAAATAGATAGCCACTAAAAATAAAACACCAAAGGCTACCGGTGCCGTCGCACTTGCTTCCATGACAGTGACTCCAAAACAACCTTCGGAGGCTACCCATGTCACACCCCCTTCTTCCCATAAGTGGCGGAGTGCCAAATCCCCCCCTAAGTCTCACTCTAAGAGACTTTGGAAACCTCATATGGCCAAGCCACACACTCCCCCTACCGATTCTCAACAATCGGTAGAGGTTGAAATTGTCCCTCTAGGGACAAGAGAATTTGATATTCCAAAAACCACCTCCTTCGTTCCTTCTCAACAGGGTTCGGTTGTACAGACGGGGACACTCACTAAACCTTCATCGACCCCATAGTTGGTTGATGAAGATGACTCGAACTCCTCCCCAGTCCCAGGCCTCTCTTCTCCACCTCATGGCCTTACACCCGGGGCAAGCACCGAACACTTTGCACGATCCAATGAAGGATCGACCACTCCAGGGGCCGGTTCTAAGGATCCAAATAATTTTCTAGAAATGTTATTTATGGACACTGAGTCATATGGAGCTGTTGAAATCCCCATTCCCTCCCTATGAACCAGGATCTTCAGGGTCTGTCTAATCCACTCGGTGATGCCTTGGCTACTATTATCTCCCTCTTAGAGCATCTTCTCAAGGACAATCTCAACCTCACCCTTTCGGTTGTTGCTCTCAAGGCATCTTCAAATGCTCGGGATCAAGAACTGGCCTCCCTCCAAAAAAGGCCACCACTCAAGATGATCTTAATGCAAAACTTCTGGAGTCTCTCTCTCAAATCAACAAAAAGCTCGATGATCTTCTAGAAGCGGTTGCCAAAGGTCGTTCCGAGGAGTGGGATCTTGATCTCGGTGATGATGCTTTTAGTAGTGATGACCGAAATCGTCTTCGTCGAATTGATCAGCGAGTCGGCCTGGTATCGGCTAAGGCTGGGGGGAGCAACATACCTCTCATGCTAGAATATGCACCGTCCGTCGTGAAGAAGTTTATCAAGAAGAACCCTATTAATTTCGGCAAGAAAACTCATCTGTTGAGGGGGAGAATTCTGAAAAGGAAGGCACCAACAGATCGCCTCCTGCCGATCTATTCGAAGGAGAGGGAATCGATAGGTTGGCAACTGCTGATCTCGTCGAAGGGAAGGCAAAGAAAGATAAGGGCAAAACAGAAACTTACACCAGAAGAAGAAGCCGCCGAACTCAAGCGTCTGAAGGAAGCTAGAACTAAGCGCCTTGCTGATGGTGGTGGCTTGAAACTCGCTCCTCCCCTAAAGATTACTTCTAATCTTGGGTTGTCGGCTAAGGAGCTAAAGGAGGCTAAGATAGCTCAAAAAGAGTTTGATAAAAGAAAAGAGCTAGCTCAGAAGATGGCCGTGTAGGAGGTTGAGAAAGCCAAAATTTCGGTAGACCCAATTGGAGCTCAAGAGCTAGAATTGGAGCAGTCGACCAAAGAGTTGGAAGAACACAGGGAAAAGTGCATCGCATGGTACCACAAATCTCTCACTAGCCGAAGAAACTCCTCCCAAATTTTCGGTATAAAAATTATAAAACCTAAAAAGACAAGTGATTCTATGTGTGTGGTCATCGAAAGGGAGGATGGTTTAAGACGTACTAAAAATCTTGATTGGCTTAGGATGTACGACATCACTAAGTGGTTCAAGATCATTGATTGCTTAAACAAGAGTAGGAGTGCATACAAAGACGAAGTTGAAAAGTTCATTATTGAACTTCAAAGAAGATTTAGATCTTACCGACAAAAGTACAACATCGTGCACACTATCGTCGAACGAGAAATCATCGCCAAACTCAAGGCCGATAATCCTTCCTCCTCCTCCAAGCCCAAGTCTAGGTCCTCCAAGAAGGAAGGTTTGTTTCAATAGATGGGCAAGGAAGGAAAGGTTCCAAACATTTCCAACCTTTATCTATCTGTACCGACCTACGTGCCTCAGACTTCTACTACTTTCATCCTTGAGCCTGAGTACGAGATCATTTTCAACGATGGCTTAGGCCAAATTCGCTTCTTCAGAGCTCACCAGATCTCCATTGCTGATAATATCTTCCTCTCTAGGATTCTTCAGATCATTCGAAGAGGTGATCATGATGTGGCTCTTTATCAAGCTGTAACTGCCGAGTGGAAGAAGAGAGATGCCATCCCGCGTGATGTCTATGAAGAATCTTAGTTTTCTATCTTCAATTTCATTGTACTTAACTTCTTTTTGCTTTGTATTGTAATCTTCCTACAAGATTAATACAAGTAAATTTTTTCTTGAAGTAAATAGTGTGTATAGCTTATTCTTTTATTCATTTATACTTGTAAATGTCAGATACTCTAGAAAAAAATTCAAAAAGAAACAAAAAGAATGGTCTATGTGAAAAAGAACCCAAAAGAGTAAAAATAGGGTCAAAATGCATTATTCATGAAACTCTACTCTTTTATTTAGGTATGGGATGTCATCATCAAATCGGGGGAGATTTTTGGGTCATCAAAGATTTGAAAATGACCTCCCCTTTTGGCTTGTAATTTTATATTTGTAAAATCTTGTACATCTCCATGTTTAGTATATTTTATAGTTCTTTTGTAACAACATAGTTGTGTTTTAAAAGATCGGTGAAATCAAAGACCAACCTAACTCAACATGAAGTGAGCCTACTGATGCGGATCAAGACAAACTTCACAAGTACTAAGCTACCCCTGCCGAAGAGAGATACACATTTTTCGACAGACTCCACTCCTGCCGATGCTTGTATGATTGGTCGACAGGAGTCCCCTCTGCCGATCTCCTTTACTTGGCTAACACCCTGCCGATCCTTTGGCAGACATCCTCTGCCGAACACTCTCAAATTTTCGGCTATATCTAGAGTCAAATCCTCATGATTTGACTATACCCCTTTATTTCTAACATCCTTCTGAAAAAAGGAATGGAACCTTCTTTTGTACAGAGGATATTCACCCAAGTTCTGATCTGATAGAAACTTTCTCCAAAAGATCTCAAAAAGATTTGTAACAGGTATATTTTATTGAGATATTGTCTTATCATAGTACAAAAGTACCTTTTGTATATTGATAAGACACTTCAAATATCTTATAATTTATTGAAGAAAATCTGAAAGATCCAATCTACATTTGACAAGTGTCCTTTACACTCAATGCATTGGAAAGTATATAAAGGTGAAGACTTCCTCCATGTAAACCACAGTTTCAACTTAAGAGAACTCAGGGCACTCAAGAAAAGTTGGCAACTACTCCTCTCATCCTCATAGCTTTTAATCTTAGTGTTTTCTAAAGTTGTGTTCAAAAGTTTTCTAAGTGCAAGATTGTTAGAATAGTTTACTGTTCTTTTCTGCAACAATCTTCTATTTTCTATGTGTAATTCTTGATATTTCATATCAATAAAAGAATTAAAATTAAGTGAATTTTTGTGTATTGTATTCAAACCCCTCCCCGTTCTACAATACTGTTTTACTTATTAGGGACCAACAATTTATATAAATAAAATATAGATTATAATTTAGATAATATTTTAATTTTAAAGAAAATAGGTTATCTAACTTTTATTTTAAAAAAAAATGTGAGTACTTTTTTTTTGGAAATGTAACACTCTCAAATTTGAAAAGAGCGACTAAATTAAAAAAATTTCGATAATACATCAAATAAGGAATAAACTCATTTTTAATTGTCAATACTTGCTTACCTTTAAAAACAATTTAAGATTTAACATTAGCAACTAATAATCTAAATCTTACACAATGTCTAGATTAGGGGCGGGTGTTAATAAAACCCAACAACGGTCGCTATATCCAAACTATGGAAGACGTCCCTGAATAGCTAAATCATTCTCGAGCACCTAACTAGCACTCTACTCTTCACAGTGTCTTTATTACCATCACCCAACAATGACTTGATGCACATGCCGATAAAAAAATATTAGGCTTAAAGCCTAGTGATATCAATCACTTTTCATCATAATAAATGAAATGGTAAAACTGCTTATTTAAATCACTATTTCTAAAACATAATATCTTTACCATAATAGCAACATCTTTGCACAACCCACCATTTTCGTGATAAAAACTCAATAACCGAAACACCCATTTTCATTTGAAACCAAGACCCAATGCTCAAGCAATGCATGAATAATGTTTGATATTTAAATACCGGAAAATATGGATAAAACTCAAGTATCCAAAGCAACAACATATGGATAATAAACGACATCCAAACATCAAATTGTGGGTACATATCGTACCTAAAAACAACAATGAAAGCGTGAATAAAAACATAATATCCAAAACACACCTCTCGAAGGAGGGGGAGACCTGATTCCATTGGATGTGATGGAATACAAAAGTAAGCCACATCTCTATTTTAATGAGCCCCACTACGGATCAATGGTAATCCAATTCAACCTTGCACGGTTCATGGCGAAAGACCCCCGATGACCCTAGATATGCTCGTTCATTATAAATTACATTGTAAGGTCAATAGTCGATGTTCGACTCCACTGTCCGCACCATAATGCCCCCAATGACCCAATGTCTATTTCTCGCTACAATATGGGAATAAACCTCCCATCAAACCGACTCAGAAATTACACTATTTGGTCAATGGTAGATGTTTGACTACAAGAGCCCGCACCATGATGCCCCCAACAACCAACTATTTTTGGTCAAAATACGGGAACAATTGTCCCATTTTAAACCAACAAAATACCGACTCCTATGTCTAGTGATCCATTGCATTACAGTCTAAATTACATGACTTCAAAATTTAATGACCAATGCACTCAAGACATGTAATATCCAAATAAATAAACAATGAATGTAAATCACGTCCAAAGCTCATCATTTAGCAAATTTAAACCGGACAAATTTCCCCAAAACTCATTTGAGTTAAAATCAACCCAATAAACTCCACAATTCACTTGACTGTATAAAAAGTCAATATAAAGCAATAGAATATCAATACCCAATTTTTATACAATTTACATACCAAAAGGTTTGAATATATTTATTATCAACTCGAAGGATGGACAAAATCCCAAAAACACATCTAAAGAGTTTAATAAATCTCGTAACCTAAAGCACCATAAATCCAAAAACTCAATTAACGCAACAAACTTCTCTAAGAGTGAACCCTTAAGTATTAAATCTCAAAATACACCATGGCTTCAAAGAAGCATTTCGTAATAAGTGTTGACACACAAAAATGCAACCAACACCTCAATCATATGTCTTTTCGAAAGATTTATAAAATAAATATATAAAAAGTACATTAACATCAAATAATCCACATATGAGAAATAATTTATCAAAATTAACACACTTTATGATTTATTATCAAAATGTCCAAAAACACTAAATATATGCATTTTCACAAGATTTTATAAAACCAAAAGCGCAAAAGCTTCAATTTCATCAAGTAACAAACAACATTTGATAAAATTTAAAGTAAACACTTTAAGATTCCAAAATACACATTTTGGCATGTACAAAATTTTCACAAACCACAAATCAACAAGGAAACTTTAATCCTCTTTGTTCTCCACTTGAAGAGATTCAAAAAAACGAAACCATATCCTCAAGAATTGCTCAAATAGGATGAAAAACGAGTGAGATATGACCAAATGAAGAAATAGCCCAAAAATCGGATTAAGCTTGATTTGTGCATGAGAGACCACTTTTGGGGCAACTTAAGTTGCACCAAAAGGTCGCCCGGACCCTTCCAGGTAGCTTAGCCATAGCCAGGTCACCTGGTCGGCCACCCGGTCATTCCAAAACCGTTCCTCAACCGTTCCCTCAGCCGTGCACCGATCTTTTCCCGGATTGTTCACCGATCGTTCTTAGAAATATCGAGTGTGAAAATCCTCCCAACCTTAAAAGAGATTTTTTCCTCGAACTCTAACTCCTCAACAAAACATTTGAATACCACATTCATCATATTTCCTCGGTTCCCAAATGTAGCTAAGTTCTTTCTTGCAATAGTTAAACCTTGACATTAATTCCCATAACATCGATATGACACAATTCCTTTTCCCGTAAAACACTCAAACTATGACAGGCACATGGGACGGTTCAAAAACACCACATAATTTGGAGCATAAGACCGACAGATGGTTTGTCATTTACCCATCCCAAAGTGGATAACAATCCAAGTATGCAAACCTCGAATAACCACATTTTCGTAAAACAACTGACTCCCCTCCCAAGGGAGTGTCTCTGAACTAGCATAAACTGTAACTAGAACCGATTACTTCTTTCCAAAGTTGCCATGTAGATTTTCATGTTGATTCCCACATCCAATCTCCATCTCGATGCATTACACCACTAACAAGCATGGACATTGAACATTGTTCGAGCAAATTTCCAACAATATGATCTCAATTACCTCCCTACCTTAGGTGACTCATACTACCTCAAGAGTACGACCTCAACGGCTCAATTCCACAAATGTTTCCCATAAGTGAATTTACTCTTAATTTTTCTAACAACGTCTATCAAACTGTGACACGCTTCTCTCTTGCATTCAACACTTCTACAATTTTCTTAAAAGTTGATCCAACTATAAACAGTCATACCTCTTTCTAATAAGAGTAATCACTACCATGTCGACTTTACCCGGGTGGTAAAGTAACCCAACTAAGAATTCCTTATTTGTTCACAAATTGCCACCACTGTGTCGATATTTTTACCTCGACATTCCCACTAAATCCCGTCATTTCAAAACTTCTAACACCCAATCAAACAAAATTCATGAAAGATGATGGGTAGATATGCCCCATCATTACTTTCCTTAAAGACCACTATCGCAAAATAGTTATCTCTATTCCTTTGACTAAGTTTTTAATGCCTATCTTAGTCTGGTTTAACACAACTCCGAATCCTTACTCCAAACTATCACCATGCATGCCAACCACGAAGATTCTTAAATTTCCTTAATCCAACTTGCTATTGTGGCCCAAGAATTACTATCTATAACACATTTAGATTGATAGTAATTACACTTTTATTAGATCAAACATATGAATTACAATTAATCACATATCTAACAATTAGTCACAGATCTCACGTATGTGTGTTTGTTCTTTGTGTGTGTGTGTTCTTACTCTCTCTCAACAACCACCAATATTACACCTTCACTTTCACACACTTAATCTCTTACTTACACACGTCTCACACTAAAACACTATAAGGACTTGCTTATATATAGGTCAACATGACCAAGCAAGGTCAAACCATCTAAGCTCTCTTACAACACACAAACAACTATTACAACAATTACAATAATGACCCTCATTTAATCTTGAATACAATTACAGTCTAACAATCTCCCCCTTTGGATTCAAGATTAAAAAATATTTGGCAATAATCTTCAGGTCTTTATATCTTCAGAATTAACTTCAACTTTAAATCTTTTCTGGCTTTGACATCTTGAAAACTTTGACAATTCTTCAAACTTGTCTCTCTCTTTGAATTAAATTTTGCATAGAATCTGACTTTCTCTTTGATAAGCTTTCTTTGACAAGCTTTCTTTAATCTTTGACTTCAATCAAATGAAAACTTTATCTCATCTGAAATCTTTAAAACTTCAATCTGATCTTGAACTTTGATTATTCTCCCCCTTTTTAATGATTTGTAAGAATCAAAATCATTAAAACACTTCAAAGTCAGATCCGTCATTGAATGAACATCCCATCATCTGATAAGTACATTCTTCAAGAACTTTCATCTCCTCCTTTGGATAATAGACAATCTCCCCATATAGGAAAATCATTCTCACATCTGATCTGGATTGGCCTTAGATTCACGAACATATTCATCTGAATCTTTTCAAATTCAAACGAAATAAAAATGGTAACCCTGAATCAACATATGATAAAGTTAGAAGTGCCTGTCAGTAACACAAAGTTATTGTGTACAACGAATGTACAATATAAGGAGCTTGTTTGATGTTGACTCCCCAGAACTTCCATTCAATCATTGAAAACACAAGGTAATTCTATGAATGTTCTGACAGAAAAACATATTCTCTGTGTGCTCGTGCTTGTATTTTGAAAGAATTAGCACAATGATTGTGTTTCATAAGGCTCAAAGTATGTAAATCACTGAGACAACAATGATTATACATGGACTCAACGTGCATGAGAAAGGTTCGAAGGTAGGGCAACTTTCCTTCTTTTTCAATATCAGTATCTTCCAAGTGAAGATCCGATAGATTATGTGCTGCTTCCCCAAAAAATATGAAACATTCTCTTTTTAAGAAAAGAATGAGTAGCTAGGGAGGTTTTATGCAAGAGATGACATGGGTTATTTGCCTATTTCAATGATGGTCACGAAAAAAATGTGAACCAATCAGTAATGTGGCTACCCGACTCAGAAAGATGTTTAGTGCAGAGTTCTAATATTCTTTTAACTCTGTTCTCTCACCCTCTTTCTTTTAAACATTTAAGCTCACATCTAACCAATCTCTCATTTCTATTTTACCTCAGCTCACTCCCACACTCAATTCTTTTAAACCCCTCTCCCCTCAATGACTCAAAGAATTTCTTCCGAGGTAGGAAACACTGGTTATCGTGAATCCATGGAAGATCTAGTAAGCACTCACACTGAATCCCATGTTCCTAAAAGTACATGTTGTTCAATGATTTTCTTGACATGTAAAGCACAAGAAATCATATGTCAGTGTTTGTATGCTCATTCAAAAATCAGAAATGAAATTTGAGCATTTTGAACATTTAAGATTTCACAAAACTTTATATGAATGAAAAGAATAGAAATGTTTTGAGAATCTGACAATGATTAAGATCAGATCAAATTATCATGAAGAAAAAAATATTTGGGAATTCAAAGACGTATGTTGTTTATATGAACAATATATAAACATATTATCAATGAAAGCACATTTAAAAAAATGAAATGACGTTTGATTCAAACAATTATGAATACCAAACGACGGGAGTATTACCATAGAAAGATATATCATTTGATACATGGTAATAACAAAGTCAATTTGAACATACTGAACCAGTGTGTGTATAAATGCTTGACAAAGTATATAGAAAAGAAAATACACAAGTATTATTCTTTAAAGAACATACGGTCAGATAAACATATAAGTATCCAAAAATCATTTAAAATTCACACTTCTCAAATCATAAAAACATGTTAAGATCGTGAAGTGGTTTGAATATTTTAAAAACATTTTTCACAAGTGAAAGTTGTTCATCTTTCACAAGTGTTAGAGTATAAGGATTAGAATGTTATACCTGTGGATTGGAATCCTTAACTCCCCCTAGAATGAATATAGAAGTTAAAGTATCCTTGACTAGATATCCTCCCCCTTGATATCTGTAAAATATCAATCTTTTTAGAGATATTTTTATAAAAGATATAGCAATATAATTTCCAAACTCCCTTTCAAACGAAAAACTTCCTGAAAAGATGTAATCTTGAAAGCATCCTTCAGAAGAAAACATTTGAATACGGGTTTTGAACTGAATTGTCCAAAAGCCATTATGCTTTGAAGCACGGGTTCTGAACTAATTTGTTCAGAAGCCTTTGTCACATAACATATCCTGCAAGAAAAAGATTTTGGTAATCATTATAAAAATGATTCCGCTTTAGTCAGTCAACATATGATGAAATATCCAAAATATATTCAAATAAAGTACAAGTTTAGAAAACTCCCCCTAGAATCATGAAGTAGCATTTAACATACCAAGTTTGCTAACTAAAAAGGTAAACCTCTTTTCATCCAACGGCTTGGTGAAAAGGTCAGCTAACTAGTAGTCTGTAGTCACAAAGTGCATCTCGATATCGCCCTTCTCAACATGATCCTTTATAAAATGATAACGCACATCGATGTGTTTCGTCTTGGAATGCTGTACTGGATTAGATGTTATCGCAATCGCACTCTTAGAATCACAATAGATAGGGACTCGTTGGTAAGTATATCCGAAATCTTTTAACTGTGTTCGCATCCAGAGGACTTGTGAACAGCAGCTTGCGGCAGCTACGTATTCAGCCTCAGCGGTGGATGTAGAAACACAATTTTGTTTCTTAGATGTCCAACTAACCGACTTATCACCTAAGAACTGACAAGAACCAGAGGTGCTCTTTCTATCCAGTTTGCAACCTGCATGATCAGCATCAGTATAGGCAGTTAAATTAAAAGACGAACCCTTAGGATACCAAAGGCCTAACTCAGTAGTTCTTTTAAGATACCTAAGAATCCGTTTTACAGCGACCAGGTGTGATTCCTTCGGATTAGCTTGATATCTCGCACAGAAACATGTAGCAAACATAATATCCGGTCTACTTGCAGTTAAATACAGCAGTGAACCAATCATACTACGGTACACTTTTTGATCTACTGATTTGCCAGAAAGATCTGCATCTAAAAGTGTGCCCGTTGCCATCGGTGTTTTCATCACTGAACTGTCAGCCATGTTAAATTTCTTTAAAATATCTCGAATATATTTTGACTGATTAATGAAAATGCCTTCGGGTAACTGTTTCACTTGAAGACCAAGGAAAAAATTCAGTTCGCCCATCATTGACATTTCAAAACGAGATTGCATGATTCTTGAATTTTTTTTACAAAACTTTAGATTTGTAGAACCGAAAATTATGTCATCTACATAAATCTGGATCAGAATCATATCATCACCTTGATTTTTCAGAAAGAGAGTAGTATCAATTGTACCTTTCTTGAATCCTGAAGCGAGTAAGAATTGAGTTAGAGTTTCATACCAAGCTCTTGGTGCCTGTTTGAGTCCATACAAGGCTTTGTCTAAGACATAGACATGATCAGGGTTCTTTGGATCAACGAATCCTTCTGGTTGAGCAACATATACTTCTTCATGCAATATCCCATTTAAAAATGCTGATTTTACGTCCATTTGGAAGACCGTAAAATTTTTATGCGCTGCATAAGATAAGAAGATACGTATGGCTTCCAGTCGTGCCACAGGAGCAAACGTTTCGTCATAATCAATCCCCTCCTATTGACAATAACCCTTTGCAACAAGGCGAGCTTTGTTTCGAACTACAACTCCAGATTCATCTCTCTTATTTCTGAAAACCCACTTTGTTCCAATAACAGATTTTCCTTTTGGAAGTGGTATAAGTCGCCAAACTCTGTTCCTCTCAAATTGCAGAAGTTCATCTTGCATCGCCAGTATCCAATCTGGATCTCGCAAGGCTTCTGAAGCTTTCTTCGGCTCGAGAGAACTTAAAAAACTTGAATATTCAAAAAAATTAGCCGATGCTGCACGCGTTTGTACACCGGACTGTGCATCACCAATGATATTATGAAGTGGGTGATCTCTTGTCCATTTCATTGTACTTGTAATCGGATGAATTTCAGCTTGAGTATTATCTTCCTCATATTCATCATATACTGCAGGTAAATCTTTATCAACCCCAGATGTGCTCGGGACATCTTGCACAACCTCTTCTGAAGTAAATATTTCCGGAGCAATAGAAGAATCACTCGGAACTTCTGTTGCAGAATTTGGATCTGCATGCACAAAATCAACATTAGTATCTTCAGAATGTATATGTGGAGATGTACCTGATGTGGTTGAAATTGTGACATTTTCAGAAGGTCCTGAAATATCTGCTATTATAATTGGAACCTCTGAAGTTGATGCGGATATACTTGATTTTTCAAAATCTGCACAAATATCCATAAAAGCATCAAAAAACAATAAGTCTAATTCAGCTGTAATTTTATTTGAATTGGAAGACTTATTCTGTTGAACTTCAGGTTCTATTCCATCTTGAATAGAAACTTTCTGTTTAAGTTTGAGTTCTGAACTGTTGTGTTCAGAAGTCAACGTTGATGATTCATCGAATGACACATTAATGCTCTCCATGATTGTCTTGGTTCGTCTATTGTAAATCCGATAGGCTTTAGATGTTAACGAATAACCAATGAAATAGCCTTCGTCAGCCTTCTTGTCAAACTTACCAAGATTGTCTCGATCATTGAGAATGTAACACCTGCAACCAAAAGTATGCAAAAATTTAATATTCGGTTTTCGATGATTAATAAGTTCATACGCTGTCTTTTTATGTCTTTTGTTGACAATCGTGCGGTTTTGTGTAAAACACGCAATAGCTACGGCTTCAGCCCACAAAAACATTGGCAATTCGGAATAGGCTAACATTGTCCTTGCAGCTTCCACCAGTGTTCGATTCTTCCTTTCAACTACACCGTTTTGCTTAGGAGTATAGGCAGCAGAAAAGTTGTGAGAGATCCCAACAGATATGAGATAACTCTGAAGCTTTTCATTCTTGAATTCCGTGCCATTGTCACTTCTCAAAGATATAATCGGTAGTTGTAGTCGAACCTGAATCTTCTTTAAAAACATAATGATCAGCTCTGCTGCATCTGATTTGTTCCTTAAGAATTCCAGCCAAGTATATCTGGAGTACTCATCTATCATGACCAAAATATATTTCTTACCATTGATAGACTGAGTCCTCATCGGGCCGCAAAGGTCCATATGTATCAATTCAAGAGGTGTTGAGGATGAGAATTCTGTCTTTGCTTTATGAGATGTTCGCTTCATCTTTCCCATTTCACAAGTTGGACAAAGAGAATTCTTCTCAAACCTTAGTTCTGGTAGACCTTTGACAATACCTTGTCTCGCCAATTGATTAATCGCATCAAAGTTTTGATGAGACAGACGCCGATGCCATATCCAACTTTCAGCTCGTGAAGCTTTTGCAATCAGACAAGCAGGTCTTAATGCAGAAAGTGTTGGAAAATTCACAGAATAAAGATTTGCATTCCGCTTGGCTTTAAAAATTGCACGACCATCTTTATCTTCAATATAACAGCATTTATTCGTAAACCGAACTTGAAATTTACTATCGCAGAATTGACTTGTACTGAAAAGATTATGATCAAGTCCTTCTACGTATAGTACTCTTTTGATTGTCACGATGCCATTTGTTAACGATCCGTGTCCTTGAATGTATCTAGTAACCTCAGAATTAGCATAACTTATAGTACCGGCAGGTTCCTCAACATAATTATGAAGTAGATGCTTAAATCCTGTCATATGGCGCGAGCATCCTGAATCTATATACCATGTATGTGAGGCCTGCAAAAAGAACAACTCATTTCTGTTTAGGTACCCATATCCAGATGGGTCCTTTCTTGTTAGCTTTTCGCAATTCATCAATATCATCTACCTTAGCCTTAATTCGCCACTCATAGCGAGGCTTAGGTACCCATTTCCATATCATTTTAACATTAAGATCATGAAATGTTTTCTTTTTAGAAAAATGATCAATCTTAGCATGTAAATTTTTAGCCTGATGAGTTAAGGATTTAGAAATTGATTTGACATTTGATGTTTTCTTGACAACTTTAGATTTAGGATAAATGGAAGGAATGATAAATGCATTATCATGACAGTGTTTGCAAATAAAATTCTTACGTGCAAATGTCAAAAGCTTCGATTTACCCAATGAAGTACAATCATTCATACAACTTTGACATTTGGAAACGTTTGAATTTTTACACATCAAACTATCACTATCATTGATTTTACATTTATTTATAGCAACTTTATTTTCCTTCACATTCTTCACCCTTTCTCCTTTACCATTCTTCCTTTTTACATCTGAAACAGGAAACAGAATCTTGTTAGTGTTCTTTGAAGAAGATGATTTTGCCTTTGAATTACAAGATGTTTCTCCTTTTTCAAAAATACTCGGAGGATATTCAGGAGTAGAAGTATAAACAACTGAAGATTTAGAATTAACAGTATCAAACTCTGGATTAGAATGAACATTCTAGTTTGTAGAGTCAAACATCTTTTTCTCCTTTAGATTTTGTTGAAACAAATCATTTTTTAAAATATTTAACTCTTTAGAGAGTTCTTTGTTTTCTTCTGAAGACTTGTCAAGTTTGAATTTGAGATCAACATTCTCATCTTCTAACTCTTCAATTGTCTTTTGAAGATCTGTGATTTGCTTCACAAAATTAGATGTTTGATTTACCTCAGAGTTTGATTCCATTTTCTCTATAATAGGAACAGGATCTGAAGCATTCATCATTTCTGTAAAAATCTCCTCAGTCATAATTTTTGAAAAATCAGAAGTAAGGTTTTGATTCATGATATTTTCACTTTCTGAACCATTTGAGGAATTTGTCTTGAATAAATCAGATGATAACACTTGATTCTCAACATCAGTTTCTAAATCAGATTCATCAAACTGACACTGAGATTCAGTATTATTTTCTTCAACCTTGGCTGATTCTGTTGGTAAACAAGGAGAAAATAGAGAAGTAAATTCACTAAATTCTATCTTTCTTGGTTTGTAACTTTCATTTAAATCTTTATAAGCAAAACCAACAGATTTTAAACTTGAAATAGAATCAGCGCAAGATGAGATGTCATCATCATTCACAACTTTACCTTTTACAAAAGTATCATGAATATCAGGTTTTGTAGAATTAGAGCCCATTTTATCAAAATTATACAAATTTTCTGGTGCTCTTTTGAAAACAGTATTTGGTTCAAAACCTAAACCTTTTTTAACATTATAAAATCTGACATCTTGGAGTTTGTTTGTTAAAAGATTTAATGTTTGCTCAGTCTGTCCTTTTTTCAGATTTAAATCCTCCAGTTGCTTGATTTTACAATATGCCTCGTTTCTTTCTTGAAAACATGCTTCAAATTTTAGTTGAAAGTCACCTTTTTCAGCATTTAAGTTTACAAGATCTTTTTCAAGCTCAGATATCTTTGAATTTAAAACATTTTTGTCCTTTTTGAAACAATCTTTTTCAAATTCCTTTTCCTTAACCACATCTTTCAACATTGAATTTTGATCACGAAAATTCAACATTGTTTGTCTTTCATGACTAAGTTTGCCTTTTAAAGATTTAAATTCCTTTTTCATGAACTTAACTTGAGCCTTTAAGGATTGAATACGTACCTAGGAACCACAGTCAGAATGATCAGAAGATGATCCAATGTCCTCATCTACTTTGGCCATCATACACACCTGAGTAAAGTGTGCAGACTCGTCATCAGAACTCTTGTACAACCAATTCTCTTCTTCAGCCATTAAGTTCTGACCTTCTTCCACCTTCTTTGCTAACAGTGTTTTCCGAGCATAATATTCAGAATTCTTTGTACGTTTGAACTTGCAATCCTTGGAAAAATGACCTGGTTTTCCACAGTTATAGCATCTTCCATATTTCGGCTCAGTATCTTCTTTCTTTCCTTCTCTTTTCTCTTCTCGCTTTTCATCTCTTTTCTCTCCTCTTTTCTCATACTTCTTTTCAGATCTCGGTTTGTACTTGTTTTTCTTGTAACTCCCATATTTCGGCTTGTATTTGTTCTTTCCAAAGCTTTTGAACTGCTTTGTGAGAAGAGCCAGATTTTCAACGAATCGTTGCATATCCTCATCTGAATATTCTTCACTTTCAGTAGAAGAGTGATCAGTGCTTGAATCAGTGACTTCAGTTAGGAGAGCTCTGGATTTCCTTGACTTTGACTTGTAAGAAGAATTGTACTTGGAACTTGACCCTTTCTTACGTTTAGACATTAAGGCTAAAGAATCTTTGACCATCTTCTTTTCAGCACCAAGCTGCTTTACTTCATCCTCATGCTGAGATAAAGTTGTGAAGATATCATTTACATCTTCTTGTGCCATGTCCTTGGTCATCTGAATGTTGATAGCATAGCTTTTCCATTCTGGGTTCAAGTTCTTGATGAACTTATAATTGATCTCTGATTCTGACTTGTTCATCCCATTTCTCCTTAGATCATTCAGTATCACATTGAAACGATTGTATATTTCCAACAAAGTCTCTCCTTCTTTCGCATGGAAACCTTCATATGCATTTATACTCTAATTCAACTTTATCTGAATTGACTTCTTTGATCCTTGAAACTGTCTCTCCAATTCATCCCATAACTCTTTTGCAGATTCCCTACTATCTACGCGATTGTAGATGTCATTAGGAATTGCCATAGTAAGATAGATAAGTGCCTCTTCATCTATCTTGTGTCTTGCCTTTTCCACATCAGTAAAGAATTGATATGGTTTTGGCACGTATCGATCCGCGATTGCTGGAGATGTAGCTGTGGCTGCTTGTCCAGGTACAAATGATTGTGGATTTCCCGGACCATCTATGATAGATATCATATAATCTCTGTTCTTTAGATTTAAGAACTGAATCATTCTTTTCTTCCATTGTGAATAATCTCCAACAGATAAGAACGGAGGCTTTATATGAGCTCCCATAGAGAGAAATTCATTTGCCATTATTGAAAGATGTATGTACCTTCACAAGATGAAAAATATTAGCTAGTAAAGATCTTTAAATCCAATCAAATCAAGAAAATTACTGAAATCTTAAAAAAAAATCAGAGATTTTGATCACAGAAAGAACTTTTGTCCCCCTCCACAGACTTAGCACGGGGGTCAAGTAAGGAACGCAAACCAAACTGTGCATTTGTAGTGAGACCCGCACAACTTAAC
Organism: Arctium minus; assembly: GCA_954870635.1. NCBI lineage: Eukaryota > Viridiplantae > Streptophyta > Magnoliopsida > Asterales > Asteraceae > Arctium > Arctium minus. The sequence continues at coordinate 109,820,120 of OX941080.1, read as the reverse complement.
TATGCGTTTGTAGTGAGACCCGCACAATTTAACTATGCGTTTGTAGTGAGACCCGCACAATTTAACTATGCGTTTGTAGTGAGACCCGCACAATTTAACTATGCGTTTGTCAAGTGACCCGCAAGACTCAGTGTGCGTGTGTGCCGTGAAACGCAAGACTCAATGTGCGTGTGTGCTGTGAAACGCACAATACAAATTAAGCACAAGTAAACTTTCGATATGCAAACCAGTATCACATGCAAACCAAGATGAATCAAACGCAAACTTCAGATGAATGACACGCACATCTCAGATGAATGAAACGCACATCTGATGAATGAAACGCACATCTCAGATGAATGAAACGCACATCTGATGAATGAAACGCATACTTCAAAAATCAACAAATTTGCATCAAAAACTTATCTAAACCTCGAATTTCAATCTGAAATTTTGACAATTCATTCACAAACACATTTCGAACACAATCATAACAAGCAATTTCGATTAAAAACACAAATCATCACATTTTAATTCAAGAACAGTACGTGAAACTGAAGAACTTGAAAAACACCAAATCTTCAAATTTATGATCAAATCACATGGATTTCAAGAAATAAAAGATACTAACTCGATCGATTTCACAAAACAAACATAACCTAATCGATTTCAACTCAGAATTTCCACTAAAACTCAAAATTGATTTGAACTTTTATGAACAGTGACGTGAACAGTACGACTCAAAACATTTTCTTGATTTTCAAACGGATTTGGCTCTGATAGCAATTGTGGCCCAAGAATTACTAGCTATAACACATTTAGATTGACACAAACACTTTTATTAGATCAAACATATGAATTACAATTAATCACAGTTCTAACAATTAGTCACAGATCTCACGTATGTGTGTTTGTTCTTTGTGTGTGTGTGTTCTTACTCTCTCTCAACAACCACCAATATTACACCTTCACTTTCACACACTTAATCTCTTGCTTACACACGTCTCACACTAAAACACTACAAGGACTTGCTTATATATAGGTCAACATGACCAAGCAAGGTCAAACCATCTAAGCTCTCTTACAACACACAAACAACTATTACAACAATTACAATAATGACCCTCATTTAATCTTGAATACAATTACAGTCTAACAACTATTAGCCCAATGTTGCATGCCACCCAAGAACATACTAATACACTCTATAGAAAGTCAGTTATCCCAAATTCAAATGGTTGTACAACTCCCAAAGTTAAAATTCGTATCGATCGAGAAATTTTTTTAATCATCAACGCCTGATTTTCATCATCTAATCTTCTTAGAGTTACCACATATACTGTAAAAGCTCTTTTAACACTCTAATGAAGTACCCCAAGTACTCTAACGTTCTTGACCTTAAAGTTAAAAGTTGATATTGTTTGTCCCTGATTCAAGTTTCTCAATTACAAAACAATTAACAAAACAAGATTGATTAATTACCTGATTCAATTCCAATTCAAATTCAAACAATTACAATCTATTTTTCAGTTTCTCAGTCTAAACTTCTCTCTCTATCTCTACAATTCTCTCTTTGACAATACGCGTACAAGTCTATCAAGTCATATATCTCATAACCACCACCATTACAAGACACACAACAAACTATTTATACCTATAAGACTAAACAAGACAAAACTAAACAAACAAACAAAATACATTAACTTTGACATTTTTATTACACTTTGACTTTGACTTTCACTGAGAGTTGACTTTCCAGCTTTTGACTTCTTGAACTTTGACCTTCTGTCTTCATGATCTTGTATCCAACATGTTTCCGCTCTAACAATCTCCCTCTTTGGATTCAAGATCATCTTCAAAAAGATTTAGCAAAACAATATTCTCTTTAAGCTTCAGTTTTACAATCTCCCCTTTTGTTTAATCTGGACAAACTCTTTCTTTTGTTGTATTCTTCCCAAGTCTGTCTTTGAACAAAATTAGCAATCTTCCCCAAAACTTTCAAAAAACTGTTTCAGACTACAGAAAGAAATTATCTTCAGATTTAGCTCAGATTCCTTTAAAAATTAATCTTCAAAGAAATTTCTGAAAATTCAGCACAACTTCAGAAAACTTCAACTTTGCATCCTTCTTTCACAATTAACCTTTGATCTCGAACAAGTCTTTAACTTTGAAATTTCTGACACAAACATTTCTTTAATTCATCTCCCCCTTCTTGATGAATAGAGCGTCGATATCATCAAAACTTTCGCCAAGAAATGTTTGTATATGTTCTGACCACTAAACTTACAAAACGGAGCCTCTGATTCACCATCGATCCAAAATAAGGTATTCATCCAGATCTTTTCAAATCCAGACAAATTAGAAATGGAACACTTGAATCAACAAATGAATCAGTTAATATGCCTGTTAGTAACACAAAGTTACTATGTGTAACAGATACACATAGGAAAAGAGCTTTTTGATGTTCACTCCCCCAGGGCTTCCATCCAATCATCGAAACACCACAAAGGCAATTTCTATAAATGTTATGACAAGAAAACAAATTCCTTGTGTGCTCGTGCAAGTGATAGAAAGAATTAAGCATTTGATGATTGTTTTTATAAAAGGCTCAACATTGTGTAAACTACTGAGACAACAGTAGATAAACACAGACTCAATGTGCATGATTGAAGTGCGAAGGTGGGCAGACTTCCTTCTTTTTCAATATCCAGTTTTTCCAAATGAAAATTAGATAGCAAATGTGCTGCTTCCCCTTGAAAATATGAAACATTTTCTTTTTAAGAAGAAAATGAGTGGCTGCTGGGGTTTTTATCAAGAGTTGGCTTGGGCTAGTTGCCTATTTCAATAATGTTCACGAAGAATTGTGAAACATTAGTAATTTGGCTGCCCGACTCAGAAAGTAGTTGGTGCAGAGTTTGATATTCTTTTACTCTGATCTCACACCCTCTTTCTTTTAATCATTAAGCTTACATCTAACCAAACTCTCTTTTCCATTTTACCTCAACGCACAACCCATACTCATTTCTTTTCAACACTTTACACTCCATCACTATGGATTAACTTCTTGGGTAGGAGACACTGGTAATCGTGAATCCATAGAAGTTTTCATTTAAGTGCTAGCACAAAGAACCCATATTTTCCTATGAAATATATGTTGCTCAAAAATGGTTTATCTTGAACAGTTAAAGCTCAAATACAAGTCAGATGTGTATATGCTCAGAATATAATCATGAAGATATGAGCATTTTAAACATTGAAGATATTTTCGAACAAGTATATTGAAAGAATAAACATGAATGCAAGAGACTTGTTTGAAAAATCTGACATTGTATGAAAATGATCAGAATCAAATGATATAGCAATCAAAGCTTATGGTATAGAATAATGGATATTGTCTATATGAAACAAAATATAGACATTCTTGAAATGAACGTTTAGAAATGAAATCACGCTCAAAATTCTTTGGAATTCAATCGGGGTGTCTTACCATCGAAAAATATTGTTTCAATTTTAGAGACATGGTAAGAACAAATTCAACAAAAAAATAAACCGGTGTGTATGAATACTTGACAGTATATGGAAAAGATAATACACAAGTATTAATCTTTGGAAACATACGGTTTATAAACATTTCAGCTCATTATAAAAACATTTAAAAATCACACTTCCAAATTATGCAATCTATTTAAGAATCAGGAAGTGGTTTGAACATTTAGGAACATGTTTTATACCTGAAAGTTGTCCTTCTTCCAGATACATATGAGATTAAGATTAGAAATAAACCTTTTCGCTCAGTCTTAAATCTCATGAAGTCAGCTTAAAGTCATAAAGATATGATCTTGTAAGCATCCTCTCAATCTGCAAAAGTCTCAAAGTCATATCAAAGCAACTTTATTCACAAATTTATTGAAAAGTGAACAACAGAAAGCAGTAAAACATTGAGTGAACGAGTTCTGATATGAAGTAATCAGAAATCATAATTCATACTCCCCCTGAAAATATGCATCTGTAATTTGTCATTAAAAGGCACATGATAGAGATCTACAATTCCTCCTGAATTATAGTTCGTCATATCTTCCGAATACATATTTCCAGAAACATATGTACGCCTCCTTGAAGGTTGATTTCATCATCTGAGTATCAGAGTACATCTTCATATCATCCCGGGAGTATCATATCCTTTTGATCTTTGAAGTACGAGTCCTAAACTGTTGTGTTTAGAAGTCACATTCCTTATAATTGAGGTACGGGTCCTGAACTGTAGTATTCAGAAGCCTTGGTTGTCTTACTCCCCCTTGACTGTAGGTGCCTGCAACACATAATCAATCTTTAGCTTTGGTACGCACTGGTATTTGAGTCCATATTTGTGAGTTTCAGTTCTTATGGGAGTAATTGAATAAGAACCATACCAGTAATGATCACTTGTCTTGTGAACATGATCATGTGTACGACAATAAGAACAATAATATTTCTTACTTGACAACCTGATTAACTGATCTCTCGAGTAGACATGATTAGGTTTACCTTTTCACACATTGTTCTTCTTGGCTTTAGTCTCATGTACACATGTCTTATTTTCTTTCTTCTCAGCTTTCTTCTCATCTTTACTTTCTTCTTCAACTGGTTTCACTTTCCATACCAGTTCTTCTTATTTGTATCTTCTTCTTTGTATCTTCTTCTTCTTCTTCTTCTTCTTCTTCTTCTTCTTCTTCTTTGTGCACCTGAACCATCTACATATTTATCAAAGAAAATGTTAGTTGTACGAATCTGATCAAATGAATTAACTGGCCTTCTTGTACAAACAGTTTTCTGGTGTGAGATTGAGGTTGTCTTTTTGAAGTCAGCTGAATTATTTCTAGGTGTGTGGATTTGTGACTCTGGAGTCGTTCGCTCAGTCACCACCACCTTGGAAACAATCTCTTCAAGTTCTTTTATCTTTGAAAAATAACTATTCTTTTCTTTGATGTGTAAGTCAATTTCTTTCTTTAACTCAGACTTCGCTTTCTACTCTTTCAGTGCATTTGTAGATAGCTCAGATAGCTTCTTAGTAAGCTTTTTGATTTCTATCTCAAATATACTTCTTTCTTCTTCAAATCCATTCTCGGCATTCTTTGTTCCATCAGATATTTCTTTGAAAAACCCAACATTCTTTTGTTCAATTGGCTTTCTCTCTTTGGCAAAATTTTCCCTTTCCAAAATAATTACTTTCTCAAAGTCAGACACTTGTTGAGAAATGTTAATGCATTTAAGCTCAACCATCTTCTTTTCTTCACAGCTCTTCTTAGAAAGTTCTGAGAACTTCTATGCAAACTTTGATCTTTCTTTTTCAAAAACAGATTTGTCTTTGGCAAGCTTTTGCTCCAAATCAAATATATTCTTCTGAAGCTCAGCATTAGCATCTTCCAAACTCTTAATCTTCTCCTCATACCTTTCAACAGATGCTGCTTGCTGGAATTGCACAATCTGATTTTCAAAGTCAGAGATTTTTCTTTTCAGCTCAGAATTCTAAGATTCCAAAATCTTTACTTTTTCTCTTGGAGACAACTTTGATTTATTTTCAAGCTGATCCCACAACTGTTTTGCTGTAGCCTTTTTGCTATCTAATTGAATAGAAATCTCATCTGAAATTCCTTTCAATATAAAAACTTTGGCAAATTTAGCAGCTTCATGTCTCCTCCTCTGCTCATCTGTGTATTCGTTAAGATATATTGGAACCTCTTTTCTTTGCAAAATTCCATAAGCTTCTGGATAAGAGTAAAACTTTGTTGGAATTTTCATCATTCCTTCCTGCAAAGATAATCTGATATAATCACTCAATTCATGTTGGTCAATGAAGTTTATGAAATGATATTTCTACTGCTCATATTCTCCTTTGACTAAAACAGGAGGTTTCACATCAGTTTCAGTTGATAAAAATTCTTTGGAAATAGACATCTTGTCTAGTTTATATTGTTCTTGAAGTTCTGATATTTTCTGTGCCAGACTTTTCTCTCTAGGCCTTTCAAAATAATCTTCATCCATGATTCCTGATTCAAAAAGAACTTGAAATGATCGTTAGTACAAATGAAATCACACGAATATTGATTAACACTGAAATGAACTAGACAAAGGAATTTCTAAAATCCACTAAGTCTAGAATTCGCAATGAACACATGAAACACAAGGAATTCGCAAGGTTGAATTTAGAATTCGCAAGCTTAAAAGAACAAATAGAATTTGCAAGTCAAGAAAATTGAATAGAATTCGCAAGTCAGAGGCTTACGAATTCTACACTTAGAAGATTTCAAAAACTTTTCGTAAAAACTCAAGAATTCGTAGACTACTCTTCTACGAATTCCAAAGAATTCGTAGACAAGTCTAATGCAAATTCTGATTACGAATTCTGTACTTAAGAAAAATTCTTGAAAATTTGCGAATTCTGAGCAATTCGCAACAGACACAATTACGAATTCTCAAATTTTCGCAATACAGAGTACTGCGAATTCTGTCCTTGTGAATTTTTCAGAAAAACACAATGCGAAATCTGAGGCTTCTGCGAATTCTATCAATATTTATACGAAATCTTAGACATCTGAGAGTTCTTCAAAAGTCTTGCGAGTTCTTCGATGCTCTGCGAGTTCTTGAAGAATCTTGCGAGTTCTTCAAATCTCGTTCAAGAAACGTCTCTAATTTACTCAAAAACACACCCAGACTTCAAATTTTGATCTGAAACTTCGACAACTAGACCACTAACACACCTAGAACAATTTCCTACCACTGAATTTCAACAAAATATATTCAAAGATACAAATCGATCCAATACAGTGCTTGTGAACTCGTGAACCTTCAAACCTCGATAAAATCCAGAAATTCGTGAAAATTACAGTGCAATTCGTGAACCAAACTATACAAACTTGTTCTAGTACTCTAATCGGTCACTAATCAATCGATTCCAACTCGACAAACACACAATCACTCAAAATCGGACTCTAGACTCAATGTAATAGTGTCGTCTTTCATTTCTTGATTTGATTTCAATTGAATCTACTCTGATACCAATTGTTTGTCCCTGATTCAAGTTTCTCAATTACAAAACAATTAACAAAACAAGATTGATTAACTACCTGATGCAATTCCAATTCAAATTCAAACAATTACAATCTGTTTTTCACTTTCTCTCTAAACTTCTCTCTCTCTCTCTCTCTCTACAATTCTCTCTCTGACAATACGCGCACAAGTCTATCAAGTCATATATCTCACAACCACCACCATTACAAGACACACAACAAACTATTTATACCTATAATACTAAACAAGACAAAACTAAACAAACAAACAAAATACATTGACTTTGACATTTTTATTACACTTTGACTTTGACTTTAACTGAGAGTTGACTTTCCAGCTTTTGACTTCTTGAACTTTGACCTTCTGTCTTCATGATCTTGTATCCAACATGTTTCTGCTCTAACAGATACCTATTATCATAAATTACCATAGCATAACGTGGGTAGACTAATCAGTAGCTCATCCCTGGTTTGCACTGTGTCGATCCCCAATATCGACTTAAGGTTGACACCTGACATGTAAACTAAAATCCCAAAACAACACAATTCTTGTGAACAAACCACATAATCTTCACCATTCAGGAAGTCCCATCAAGAGGCATACCACCAACAGACAACATGATGGCAATCATATTGTCCATCAAATCCGATCACTCCATAGGCAATTATCACATGAATTTTCAACCCGTAGATACCGAACAGTAAAGATTATTACCTAGATAACCGTGATAATACATAACTCTAATACCTCGAAATTTCAGATGTGAGTAGATCTTTCAAATTGAAATTCCAAAATCCTAAACCAACCACAACTTGGATCGACCGACGCGTCAAGTCTCAAGACTATCCCAGTCCTCAAATACAACACCGTCCATCGAAGGATTTTAATCTATGGCTTAGCGAGTTCAAATTTTTTCAAGTATAAGACTCAATAAATATGACAATTTACAATTTTATAAGATTTAACGAACATAAAATCATTATAACAATTTTACACACGCATACAATTATTACCACTACTAGGTAGTCGTGTGAATGACCAGAAATGGCAAACACATAAAATTGGACAGTAGAATGCATTTATATTGCCCAAAAATATTAATGACAACATACGAAAATGCACACCACAAACCAACCCAAATAGACCATTTTAGTCCCAACATACATTTTCACACGCCATGTATGTAAATCAGTTCATGCACTAAAACAATGTGCAATAAAATGCGTTCGTACCAAAACACAATGGAAAACTACGCAACTAAACACCATCAAAATCTTCACCTCTAAAAATGTCGCATAGAATAAAATTCTTAATAAAATCTTATACGCAAACACACGCAATAAAATGATCCTATGCATTTTTAAAATTGCACCCTTGAGCCACAAAACGACATGAAATAAAATTCCAACAAAACTCGCATGCTAATGTATAGAATAAAGTAGATTCATGCATTTCAAAACTTGACCTATTGGATCCCAGATCTAGTCTTTTACGATGATATAAGCAATAATAATGACAGTGGAGGCAATACAGTTTAATATCAAAGCAGATTCAAATCACAGTTAATAAGAAGATATCCAATAAGGTAAATATAAGAACAATCTTAATATTCACTGGATAAATCAGGTAGATTGATAAAAACATCAAAAAGGTGGATAAATCGTACAAGATCTTCTTAGAATACTTTTTAGTATATTAAAGATAATTCAATTACAAGATATAAAGAAAAAGCACACTTCAATCAATGGGGTGATGGTCCTATTTATAGGACCATAAAGTGAACAGTGTACTATCCTGACATAAGAAGCATGCTTGAATAGTGTTTCACCTAAAAGGTAAACTCAAGACATGCTTGAACAGTAACCTACTCTAAAAAGTAAGTCTTATCACTATGTGACGTGTCATTTGTTCTTCTGTCAACACTTGTAGAATTTTTTCAGCTTAATCTTTAGAGAGAATGTCTTCAGAGCTCTGACTTAGATCTTTGATGAAGCTATCTCTGATATCTTCTTGGCCGAAGAGTCTATCTCTGAACTGACTGCAGAGGTAGACTTGGCTTTCTTTGCAGCAGTCTCTGAAAGTCTTTAGAGGAAGACTTGGAATATTTTCAATATATTACATAATTGGGACTAACAATCTCCCCCTAATTATTGAAAATAAAAAATTTCAAACATATCAGAGAAATTTAATCTAGAAAGCATAGAGGAGAAAAATCATCCTCTTTTAAATGTTACTTCTCAAATGATATGAATTACAAACAGAGAAGATACATCAAAAATTAAATAAAAAGAAATAAAGCCTATCACTAGAGCAGGTCCTATGGTACTTCATAATGAGCTCTCTTAAGTTAATCATTGAGCTAATTTCCAAGTTTAGTTTTGCCAATAGATCAGCTCTGTGTCCTTCTTCCTTCGTATGAATCATCCTTAGTACACCTCGCAGAGTTTTATCTAAATACTTAGATACCTCTGAAGCTAGAAAGATTTTCTTGATTAGATTGGCTCTGTAGACAAATCCCAGACGCTCTGCGATGATTCAACCAGACTTGTACTTATCTAATTTTCAATAGTCTCCACTGGTTCAGTAATTCCAAGTCTTTCTTCTCCTATATTCAGAGCGAATCTGAAAATAAAGTTTGGTCCTTAGCTTGACATGAGCTTCCATAGCATGCATGACTTCATATAAACCCATTCTGAATGCCCTTCCTCGTTCATATTTTGCTAAGCAGTAGGCATAGAGATAAGGCAGGTCATAAGGGTTTAGATTTATGAGATCGTTGTCATTAAACTCATAAACCTTCCTATCAGAGCGAATCACCTCATAATGTCTGTAGGTGATTTTATTGAAAGCAAATGTATTTTCAGAGATACGGTGAGCTGCAATTATTGCTTCTTCTGAGAGAACCTTGGTTCTGGGGATTGTCTTGGTTTGAATGAATATCTTTTCATAATCTTCCATGTTCTCCTTTATTCTTGGATTCAGAGGGAGTACTTAGGTGTCTTCCAAATTGAATTCGTAGTAGAGATGTCTGAAGTGATCTTCTATTGATATCTCTGGCTCACAGTCAAGAAAGACTGGTGGTTGAGTGAACTTGGAGAGTGCAGGAATCCCAATGCTTGTCTTCTGAACAGGTTCCTCTGGAGGGGCCTGTTCATCAACAACCATGGTTGGTTCTTCAACAGACAATGGAATTGTCTTTGGTTCCTTCAGATGGGCTCTTGGTGAGTGAGGAGGTGTTACATTTATGTTGGATGAGATCAATACTTCAAACTCTGAAGTTTCAGGTACTTTGTGGTGTGCCTCAAATGTAGAAAGGTAGTGAGGTTGAGCATCTTTTTACTTGTATACCTCGACATCTGCCAATTCTTTTTCTTGTTCTACTTCAGACATACCATGTTCATCTTCAGAGCCAAATGCATCCCTCATTAGTAATTTTGGACGTTATGGTGAGGAGAATGCATATTCAGATGATGTGCTGGAGTAGTCAACTTTTTGCTCATCAACATCATTCAGAGCTGCAATTGTTTCTGAATGAATGTTGTGTTGAGTTTCCTTTCCTTGATCCGCTGACGAGGAGGTGGGAGCAGACCCACTTGCCTTCGCAGTTTCTGAAGATTTTCCTTTGCTTATTCCTTTTTTCTCCCCCTTTTGATGATCAGAGGCCCCATCCTCCTCAGGGTGCCTTGAATCATCAGACTTTTGTTTCTTCGACTCCTCTCTACAAAGGTCAGAGGCAACATACTTGTTCTGTTATTTGGGGAAGGGGTTCTCATCGATTGCACCTTTGCGTTTGTCATTTATAGAGGCCTTTTTGATGGCCTCTATAGCATCATTAGCAGCATTGAGAATGTTAGAGACTTGATCATCATAATTAAACTTGTGAATGGTAAGGGCGGCTTGAACCTTCTTTCGTGCGACCATGCTTATCTTTGAAGAACAAGATAGCATTCTACCCATAATTCCTGTCCTAAAGTCTTCTAGGTCAGCCTTGGTGACCAAATCCTCTACAGTGCGTGGTGGAGGTGGTGGATTCTCTGAAGTTGGTACAGCTTCAGGAATGGATGCAGAGATTGCGGACTTGATGAGTTCAAAGATAGATGCCATTTGTTCTGAAGAGAGAGTCATTGGGTGTTTGGTATTAATTCTAATCGTATGTTCTGAACCTCTGATCATAACTGCTCTCAATTGGATTTTTATTGAGAAGTGGAGTCAGAGACAATGTTCTTCATATTCTGAAATTCTGTTTGAAGCTCAAAGATAGATATTAAAGTAGTTGAGTGGCTTCTGAGTTCTGCAATTTATGCCTTCAGCGCTGCTATCTCCATAGATGAAATGGTGGTCTGCTCCCAAACTTGCTTTTCCAACTCCTGAATTCTATTGGTAGAATCAAGAAGTTGGGTCTTCAGAGTTTAAACCTCTGCCTTGAGTTTAAAATTTTCAAAGACAAGGGCAGAGGTCTTTGAAACGTCAATTCCGTGAAGTTTATGCTCTTTCAAGGAGCCTCTGATCTCTTCACTAAATCTTTCGATCTCTGATTTAGTGAGAAAATCATAGATGGGTAACTTGGCAACAACACATGTTGCCAATTTGTCCTCGAGTTCTAAGGAGCTTCATTCAGAGATGGCTTGTTCTTGTCTCTGGAAGGACATCCGCTTTGTGCTCGATGCAGCTTTGTTGCATCTCCAAGCGTTTTGTCCTCTTCGACATCCTCTGCCTCAGATCAGAGGATAGAAAGTGAATGTAGGAGTTGACCGTGTGATCCAGACTGGTCAATCCTTGTGCTTTGTGGTCTAACCAATGTCCCTGAGCTAGACATATGCTACGTGAAATCTTGAAGGATTTCAGAGGTCTAGGGGATTGATGGGGATGTGTTATTTCCCAAATATCAAGTTCTAATAACAATTACGATTAGCAAACAACAAGATGATCCAAGAATTGAATACTCAACCTGTTTTGATTGCAATTAGGATTCGTATACAGACATATCACTTTCTCTCTCTATAACTCAACGACTTATTACACCTTGTTCCAACATGATATAACTCTTTTCTTGTTTCCAAAAACTTTCTTCTAGCCTCTTGCAGACGATGCTCCAACTGAAGTTTGATCACCTTTAGAGTTCCATCAGAGTAATATCCAACTTCATCAAATCGTAGAAAGGATTTTTCACTTGAGTTGTTTTTGTAAACTACTCCGTATGGATCTTTGATAATGGTGAATAACTGATAAGATTCTATATTCTGCAAACTCCAGTTAGGTCTTTCAAGATTAACCACAGGCTGAAAACTTTCGACGACCATCTAGAAGTAAAAACACGATAAAATTGGATCTGTCGTCGAATGAATCGTTTAAGAACAAAAAGAGTTTGAGAAACATCCTGAGTTCGGTGATAAACATTCCTGAAGTGATCATATAGGAATTCAATATCATCAATTGAAAGATCAACGAAATCAGCCTCTGAAAAGATGTACAGCTTGCAGTCTCTTCTTTCTACTTCAAGATTTGGATACCAAATGTTCATAAACTTACAAATTGTGACACTGAGAACTCGAACTATTAGATGAGGAGAAGCAACAGTGTTATTCTTTTTGCGCTGACATTTGATAAATGCTAAGTACTCACGCTGATAAGCTTATGATTCTTTCTCTACTCCAAGAATGGCATATAAATTGAGTGTTCTTCTTCTAGAAACAAAGATGTTGCTTTGGATATCTTCAAGAAAAGCAGTTCTGAGTCTAGAAGCCATATATCTTTGCTGTAGATTTCTCTGCCTTTGTTGTCTAGATAAATCTTCTCCTTCTTCTAGAAGAGATGGAGGAATTACCGGTTCGGAAGAAGGAATAACTGCTTGAGCTCTAGACGACTCACCAACTTCAAATGCACTTGACGGAACATTGGTTGTCGGAGCAGAACTAGTTACTGGAGTAGACGAAGGTTGATCAACTTCTGGAATCTCACCTTGACTCAGAAGATCAGCATATAACAATTCAGCCTCTTTTGTATCTGATGCATCCATGAAAACAGTATCATCCTCTGTATCAAATAAGATGATGATATTGTTGCATTCTTCTTCTTTAACTTGAGCAACTTTCTCAAATCTAACTTCTTCATCATCATCTGAATTTATCTCAATGAAGTTCGCGAGAAAGATCTCATATCATTTGCTGCTTCTGACTCTTCAACCTCATGAGCTCTACCTGAGACATCTGGATCCACATAAACTACAATATGCATATTATTAAAATTTGCTTCAGAAAAATTAAATTCATTATGCAAAGCAGTTACATCAGCATTGTCAATCACGACATCCATTAAGTCTTGGATACTGCAATCTTGAACTGTATCAGCAGTCTTTTCTCTATCTCCAGCCACTTCTTCTTGAACAACTTCTCGTGCTTCAGAAGACCCTTCTGTTCTTTGTCTCTTTGCCATCTCCCCCTCATGGACTTGATGATCGGGATCATCTTGGTCATGTCGGCGTTTAAGAGACGGGCCAGCCTCAGTCCTGCATGATTGCTCTAGATGATCAATCTTGTTAGATAGATCTGAGAAAGCTTGTGTCATAAAAGAACGAAGATCAAATAAACTAGATCTAACTTCTGATTTGAATTCCTGAAATTCATGAGATAAAGCATTAATGCGATCAGAATCAGAAGAGGTAGAAACTGGAGGCGGCGTTGGCTGGAAGTTCCTCAGCAGAGAGATCAAATCTCTATCTTGATGTTGTGGCGGATACATAGATAGAAGACGCGCATAAAGAAGATCAGATAGCTCAGAAATCGGAGTATCATGAATAGAAGCTCTAGAAGAAGTATCAATCGGAGCAGACATTGAAATACCTGCAGACTGAGTGAAGATTGACGGAAAAGGAAGAGATACAATCTGAGATGTAGATGAAGACACTGCAGAAGAAGGTTCCCGAAGAATCACCCCTGAAGGACGACGGAAAAGAATCTCTGGAGGAATAACCGAAGTATCTATCTCTGGCATTTTCCCTTTGAAAGACGCCTTCAGCTTATTAATATGTTCTTCCTTTTGAGCATCCACCCTTTCTGAGAACTGACGAATTAACTCATTCAGAGTTGTAAATTTCTCCGAAGAGACACATGCAGGAACCATTGAAAGCTCAGCAGAAATAGAGATAGCAGTAACATCAACAGTAACAGAAGTAGGAGTTTGACTCTGTGCTTGAGTGGATGTTTGAGCAAATGATATATCCAGTTCATCAACATTTAAACGGGCAGCAGATGGATCAATAGGTTCCGAATCATCTTCTGAAACATCTTCTGGGACAACAACCACTTCCGGTGTTCTTACTTTCCGTTCATACACTTTCATGCTCGATTTATCAGCATCATCATCACCATCATCTGAATCACTTGTCGTATTTTCACCATCATCAGAAAACTCAGCATTTGTCTCATCATCATCAGCAACTCCAGTTTCATCAAGATCAACATCTTCTCTAACATCAGCAGTAACAATAATGGCTTCAGTTTCAATAGCAGCAATTACAGATTCCATATGATGAGTAGCAATGTCTTGTGGAACTGCAGAAGGATCAACATCTGTCGCTATGGTAGTTACTACAGCAGTAACTATTTCCTGAGTAGCTGCTTCAACTTGCTCTTCATGAGTATTATCAGTTGGAGTGACATGAGAAGGTTCTTCCTCTTCATCCTCTACAAATTCATTTTCTAAACATTAATCAATGACACTGAGATCGGTCATGTCAGCATAATTGGCAATAAGACCATAAGGAATGGTCATAGAAAAATTGAAAGACTTCTTCTGTTTCTGAAGAAAAAGAATCTCAGTATCCTGAACTTGCGGCCAAGATAATCTTCGTGGAATTGCCGGATTGCTTTGAAACATGCTTCTAATAATCATCTTGAGAAACCTGATAAAAGGAATGAACTTTCTTCGCTTGTTGGTTAACTTGTCTCGCACTATTTCGGAAAGCTCGGTCCAGAAAATGATCGTATAGTCGACATGCAGGTCATAGACTACTGCATGGAACAGTCGAAGATAGTGAAGACTAGAATTATCCGTGCCGGTATGTTTAGACGTTAAACACCTGTTGACGACAGAAAATAAAGAATACCAAACAGGAGGAAGGTTAGACTTGTCAAAGTCTACAACCTTGTTCAGTGGACCAACATAGCCTAGTCTTTTGATTCCCTCAAACACTTCTTCTTCGGATGGAAACTGATCATATGTTGTCCTTCCAGGTCTAGAAGTAGGCTCAGGAAGCTCAAGAATCAATCGTAAACGCTTGTAAGAAAGATATGAATCAAATTGATCTATTTGGAGATCAAATCGATGAGGACGTGCCAGTTCGTTCTTAGTGATGGTGTGCCAAACTTGCTGAACGTAGACTTCCAGAACATCGGCAACTGAACAGAGAGCTTGAGAGAGCGGATGTCCACGAAGAATAGTGCGTATGACAGGATGAATCTTGATGCGATCAAAGTCAACAAAGTAGTTGTTACGCTTATAAGGCATGTACATGACGTTAGGAAACACATCATTTGGAGATCGCCTAGATATAGAAAGATCAGCTCCAACAGACGGAACAGACGGCATAGGTGTATCATGAGATGCGTGATCAACCGGATCCTGAAGAACGACATTCTCATCTTGAATCATTGGATCAGTATTTGTTTGAGAAGTCATGATAACCTGAAAGAAAACACAATTAAACATTTAACAGAAAACACAAAAAAAAAATATTCCATGTATGAAATGCGGGTCCTGAAGGAAACGCATAAGAGGTATGCGTGTCCTGAAGGGAACGCATATGAGGGAATGCGTGTCCTGAAGGGAACGCATACGAGGGAATGCGTGTCATGAAGGGAACGCAAATCATACTTTGAAACAACGAATAAACACAACTATGCGTGTCACTAAGGATACACACAATAAACTATGCGTGTTCTTAGTGAAACGTAAACTACACAAAGCAAAACAAAACATACTAGAAGAAAGCGGGTCTCGGGTGAAACGCATAGTTCATTATGCGGGTCACAAGTGAAACGTATTCTTGACTATGCGGGTCACAAGTGAAACGCATAATTCACTTATGCGTGTCACAAGTGAAACGCATACTTGACTATGCGGGTCACAAGTGAAACGCATAGTTCAGTTAATTTGAACAAAAACCCTAGAACACGGCTGTTCGAACCCGAAATCCACAAAAACTAAAATTAAAAGCACAAAACACGAAATTAAAATAAAAGAAAACATACCTGATAGTCGATTATAAGGTCTAAACAAAACCCAATATGCAAATCGATCTAAATCAACTTGAATTTGAGTTTTAGAAATCGATGAACAGTGAAATAATCGCATATCAGATAAAACGCACAATAAGAAACCAAAAATGAAATGAAAACAAAGAATGGAACACTAATCAAAATACAAGCATAGAATGAAAAAAAAAACATACCTGAAATTTCCAAAATCACAATCTGAAAAGAATCAGATTAGAACGCAAGAAAAAAAAATACTCAGAGAGAATGGAGGGAAGATGAATAGTCAAACAAGTTCAAAAGGAATAAAGAAAAGAAAAACACACTATTACTTCTATATATATTCTAAAAACAAAACACTTAAAAAAAATTAACTACTAAAAAATACCTGATAAGTCCCCAATACTCCCCCTACACAAATGCACAAAATTTAACAAATTAGTTTAGCGTTTGCATAGTAATTTCAGAAATACTTACCTTATGAATTTCTGATCAGCATAGGAAGAAATTAATCAGCGATATTCACTCCCCCTCAAAAACAGAATATTCTCAGATATAGAAACCAGATATACACTCCCCCTCGAAAAATGCACAGACCATATGACAAAAACACAGACAGCAATCATAAAGACATCAATATTAAAGATGATCATATTGAATATAAATTTTGTAAAAAATGAATATATAAACTTTTAAACACTAAACAAATTAAAGTCTACTCAGTAGAATATCCCAGATTTATCAATCAGTTGAAATCAAACGGGAGTTGTTGGATACAGAAACATGTTTCATTGTATATCAAGTTAAGACATGTTCAGAGTCAAACACTTGCAGGTATCTATTCAGTGTGCTCGCATGCGATCTCTGATTAGCTTCAAGAAAAATGTAATTCTAAACATAAAATGAAGAACTTTGCATGTACAGACACTAAGTCATCAAGAATTAAGATTTTCACAAATTTACAGGTTTATCGCAGCTCAAAATATATCACCAAGTATCAAGAGATGTGTGCTCATTGGCATCTTTTAGCTGTGTGCTCATTGGCATCTTCACATGAGTGTGCTCTTTGGCATATTTTAAGCGATGTGCACTTTAGCATCTTTTAATCAAAGAGTTCATTAAGTAAAGAACATGACGTAAACGTAACTTTCTATCTGACCCTATTGCAGGATTTAGGTCAGCCGCTCCCAGACCAGTTGGCCTTAGGGGACTAGGTGTCAAGCACCCCTTGGAACTTACTTTCCCGGATCAGAAAGGCTACATCGACATATCCTAAACCCATTCATACCAGTAGAACATGACTTTCGATCTGGTTTTATTGCAGGATTTCTGTTCGATCACTCCCAGATCAATTGACCTTAGGGGACCAGATGTCGAGCATCCCTCGGAACTTACTTTCCCAAACCAGAAAGGTCACAGGTACAAACTTTTAAACTCAAGGATTTCTGTATTTTAAATGCTTAAAAAAATAAAATCATCTCAATAACTCAGATCTATACCGAATAGCTTAGCCCATATTTTCATTACGATCTACAATTTTGATCACTTAGGTTGTTCAAGCAAAGTAAACCATAAATATGCCGACTCACATATCTTTAAAGCAGTATCTAAAGCGTCAAACATGTTGTTGATTTTTCGATGTTTGAAAGATTTGGACGTTGAACATATGAAACTTTAAATATAAACAAGGCAACTTGTCAAATATCCTAGACACACATTTTATTCAACTGAAAGAAAATTTGAAATATTAAACTTTATAGAATAAAATTTGGAAAGATTTAAACTTTTAAATTCAGCATGCCAAGTTTTGAAAGCAGAAAGTTAAATCGTTTTTCATCTAAAGCTTTTGTAAATATATCAGCAAGTTGATATTCAGTTGGTACAAAATATAACTCAATATTACCTTCTTCCACGTGATGCTTTATAAAATGATATCGCAGGTCTATGTGCTTGGTCTTGGTGTGCTGGACAGGATTGATCGATATCGCAATCGCGGACTTGCTGTCACAATATATTGGCACAGTCTTGTATAGCATCCCGTAATCGCGAGTTGCGTTTTCATCCAGAGCACTTGAGTACAGCAACTAGCTGCAGCGACATATTTAGCTTCGGCTGTTGATATTGAAACGCAGTTTTGCTTTTTCGACGCCCAACTTATCAGTCTGTCACCCAAAAACTGAAGATGACCAGAAGTACTTTTCCTGTCCAATTGATTACCACCATAATCTGCATCAGAATATGCAATCAAACTATAATCAGAACTTTTAGGATACCATAATCCTAAATTAGGAGTTCCTTTAATATATCTAAAGATGCGTTTGACTGCTAAAAGATGAGATTCTTTTCGTTTTGCTTGAAAGCGGGCACACAGGCATGTTGAAAACATTATGTCCGGGCGACTTGCAGTAAGATACATCAGTGATCCGATCATCCCTCTGTATGTCTTTTGATCCACAACTTTTCCATCTGGATCCATTCCGCTGTCACACCCCGCTAAAGCGGAAATACGGAGTATAACAGTTCGATAGTCATAACACTAGGAAATGATAAAATACCATCATACATTTGAACCAAAGATTACATCAAGTTTGCAAAAATAAACAAACTTAATACATCCATAAGCTTGATTACAAAAGTCACTACTAAATGTTAATGTATGCGGTTACATCAATTTAAAATCTTAAACATTTCCCGTAACCTTCTTGTTTCCTGAAAAGCATGTTTAAATAAAGAGAGTCAACTACAAGAGTTGGTGAGTTCACAGGTTTAAAATATGCACAAAACCAATTTTATATGCAAGTAATCAAACGTAAATCAATTTATTAAACCAAACTTCAAAACCATTAATTCACGAGTACCAAATCTTTAATTTATATGACACAAATTATGCCTTCAAAATAACCAATACTTTTGTATGTTGGACCTCTACTAGACCATCCCTTACAATAAACATGCCCCAAAAAGGACTACCGACGTGGTCATGAATCACATGGATAACCCCTACTTCTCTAGAATTAGTGCACCCTTACTCGTCAGTATAAGGTGGGCTTGTCACACCAAATAGCGCTATCCACTAAAACTATAGGCTCCTTATGAGTTAACTAGTAGAGTCAGCAGGGGACTTAAAGAATCAACCCAACATACCAATTTTTGCATATATGTCATATAACATCCAAACCAAACGCTTTATAACAAAGCTACCAAAGTTAATATAACAATTGTATTTAAACAAACCTCGTGAATTATTTAAATAAATACTTTAACATAATTTTCACCCCAAAATATATAAAATAATAAAAGAGGGGTTGTGATTACTCACCTCAAATGATGATAATGCTAAATAACGCAACAACGCAAATCTCTCGTCCGGAGCCTTTACTTCCCTAGAGTTATTTGCATAAATGAACACCAAAAGTCAACATCCATCTATAATCCTAACTTAACCATTCCTACATCTCAATATATGCCTTTATGTTTAATTTGTTGTCTAAAATAGAATTTAGGATTAAAATATCAATAATAATCACCAAAACATACCCTTTTCAGTTTTAAGATCAATCTTCTGGATTTAGCACTTGCTGTCCAGAATTTGTGATCACAAAATGTTCTTCAAA
Organism: Arctium minus; assembly: GCA_954870635.1. Lineage (NCBI taxonomy): Eukaryota > Viridiplantae > Streptophyta > Magnoliopsida > Asterales > Asteraceae > Arctium > Arctium minus. The sequence continues at coordinate 109,800,229 of OX941080.1, read as the reverse complement.
ATAACACTTCCCAAATATAAAAAATAACCAAATTTTTATAGGAACTAATATACTGAGTTAAGAACATTTAGTCAAAATTTTATAAATTTTGGAGATGTTTTGATGTTCCAAAGAATTTCCACAAACCAGAAGGTCACTGAGTTTTGCATCAGTTACACACTTCTTTTGTATCATGCATTTGGGATACCAAAACTCAAAACTACATAATGATCCATATATGGTTGCAAAGATAACTCAAAAACTTAACATATGGAAAATGATTCACTCAACTTGGAAGAATAATGAAAGCGTTATGGCCTTTGGAAGTTGAGTGTACCAATCTGTCATTTCTGGACAGATTACACTACTTTCTTCTAAAATACAAATAAGTGACCAAAACTCCATAATTTTTAGTGATTCTTGATGCTATAAATCACTAATACCTTAAATTGAAGTTTTGAAGCAAAAAGCCCAATGTTTAAGGAATATAAACCGACTTATACAGCTTGAAAGTGGATACAAATTCCATGACAGCAAGTTGTTGGTAAGATGAGGTTTATATTAACATGAAATGATGATCATTTGCCATGGTTTTTGCTAATAACATATGGCCTCACATCTTAAATCATTATTCAATGATTCTTATAAAACAATTTTTGCATCATGGAGTCATAACAACAACAAGTGTTCATCCAATCACATGCAAGACAAAATAACTACTAAATTAGTGATTTTACACCATTTAGAAACTTTTAATCACTTAAGATTTAAGAAATCTTATTTTAAAAGTTTCTTTTAACATAAATTTTAATCTTAAAACCATTAAAATTTCGTGGACCATAAAACCAAAACTCATATAATTGATATTTTCATTGAAATCTCAAAAATCATACTTAAATATCAAAATTTATTGGAAGATCATTTAGGGGTTTACTTTGCAAATGTTTATCACACCTATTGCATCCCTTTTCACTTCCAAAAATCAAGATTATATAACCATTACATAAAATGATGAAGAATACAAGAATTTTGATTTTAAACTTGAGAAATGATGAAATAATGTGATTACCTTCACAAAGATGAAATGAATGCTTGATTCCTTGATGTAGAAGAGTGCTAAAAACTTGATTTTTCTTTGATCATGCTCTTGAAATCGGTGGTGGTGTGGTGGTGGTGTGGTGGCCGATTTTTTGGGGTAGAGAGGAGAGGGAGATGAGGAGTTAATTTGGAAATTTGAAAGTAATAATGATACTTATCAAATTTTGGTTTTAATTTAAAAATGAAAATAAGGGAAGGGTTCTAATTTTCAGCCATGTGGCCATGAATCATCAAAACTAATTTTTAATAATTTAAAATTTTAATTATGAAGATAACTTGTTTTTTTTTTTTTTAAAATCAGATAAATTTTAGTATCGCAACCTTTAATTATCAGATTATGCTAAAAATTGAATATTATAAATTAATAAATAAATTTTTGTTTTGAAAATAATATAGTCCTATTATTTTATATATTTTAGACTTCCAACATAATTTTTGGCATTTCTGAGATGAAATGGTCAGTTATCAGTCCGCACCGGGTATTCTACGCGACTACAGAAATTTTTCGGGTAAAATTCCAATCTAATCAATCGAGTTAAATACTAAACAATTTAACTTTATAATTAAATCCTAAAAGGTCAAAGATTACTAACCTTAAAATTTTGGTTTATGGACAGATGTCACAGATTCCCCCCGTTAAAGGAATTTCGTCCCGAAATTCACACTTTAATTCCTTTCGATCTAAACTTTTCAAATAACTGGGGATATTTGGTCTTCATAAAGTCTTCTCTTTCCCAAGAATATTTCGGGCCGTGCTTTGAGTTCCAACGAACTTTTATGATCGGAATTTTACTGTGCCTTAATCGTTTAATGTCTCGATCAAGAATTTCCATGGGTTCTTCTCTAAAATACAGACGCTTATCAACTTCAATTTCTTCCGGAGAGATAATCAATGATTCATCGGTCAGACACTTCTTTAAGTTTGAAATATGAAAAGTATTATGAATGGCACTCAATTCTTGGGGTAACTTGAGTTTGTATGCCACTGGTCCAAATCTTTCCATTACTTTAAATGGACCAATATACCTTGGACTCAATTTACCTCGCTTCCCAAAGCGTATGATTCCTTTCCAAGGCGATACTTTCAATAGTACTTTATCACCCACTTGAAATTCCAATGGCTTTCTTCGGTTATCAGCATAACTCTTTTGGTGATCTCTTGCTGCCTTAAGCCTATCCCGAATAATCGATATTTTGTTAGAAGTTTTCTGAACGATATCCGGTCCAAATAATTTACTCTCTCCAGATTCTATCCATCCCAGTGGTGATCTGCACTTTCGTCCATAAAGAGCTTCATACGGTGCACATTGGATGCTGGTGTGATAGCTATTGTTATAAGAAAATTCAACCAATGGTAAGTGCTAATCCCAATTACCGCCAAAATCTATTGCACATGCACGCAACATGTCCTCCAAAGTCTGAATAGTTCTTTCCGTTTGGCCATCCGTTTGAGGATGATAAGTTGTACTTAGATCCAATCTAGTGCCTAACATCTTTTGAAATGTCTGCCAAAATCTAGAGGTAAAGCGACTATCTCTATCGGAAATGATAGAAATGGATACTCCGTGACGAGAAACGATCTCATCAATGTACAGTTGCGCTAGCTTTTCCATTTTAAAATCTTCTCGAATTGGTAGAAAATGCGCAGACTTCGTAAGTCGATCTACTATTACCCAAATAGCATCATGACCTTTCTTAGTCCTGGGTAATTTGGCTACAAAGTCCATTGAAATTTGATCCCATTTCCATTGAGGTATTTCGGGTTGTTGAAGAAGACCCGAAGGTTTTTGATGCTCTGCTTTCACTTTTGCGCATGTCAGACACTTACTTACGTGCAAGGCAACGTCCTGCTTCATTCCTGGCCACCAAAAGTGCTCTCTTAAATCTTGATACATTTTGTCCGCTCCTGGATGGATTGAATACCTTGATTTATGTGCTTCTTCCAAAATTTTGGACCGCAGGGTGTCATCCTTTGGTATCCATACTTTATCCTTAAAATAGCGTACTCCATCTGATCTCATCTCAAATTCCTTCACCAGATGATGTAGATTTTCATTGCTTAAATTATCTGGCTTCAATGCTTCCTCCTGAGCTTCAAGAATTTGCGCCTTAAGACTTGTCTGTACTATTACTCCCATAGCTCATGTCCTTAAGGGCTTTACTCTTTCTTTTCTACTTAACGCATCCGCTACTACATTAGCTTTTCCTGGATGGTATTTTATTTCACAATCATAATCGTTAAGCAATTCCACCCATCTTCGCTGCCTCATATTAAGCATTTTCTGATCAAGGATGTGTTGAAGACTCTTGTGATTAGTAAAGATAGTACATTTCGTCCCATAAAGATAATGTCTCCAGATCTTCAATGCGAATATTACAGCTCCCAACTCCAAATCATGAGTGGTATAATTTCTCTCATGAACTTTTAACTGCCTAGACGCATATGCAATGACCTTATCCTTTTACATTAAAACACACCCCAATCCTTGGCGTGATGCATCGCAATAAACCACAAAGTTGTTTGTACCCTCCGGCAATGCTAAAACTGGGCATTACAAAGCTTTTGCTTAAGAGTCTGAAAAGCTTCTTCCTGTTTATCTCCCCAGATAAACTTTTCATCCTTTCGAGTTAAAGCTGTTAAAGGTTGCGCAATCTTGGAAAAATTAGAAATAAATCGTCGATAATATCCTGCTAAACCAAGAAATTGACGAATCTCCGTGGGTGTTTTCGGAATTTCCCACTTTTTGATGGCTTCCACCTTTGCTGGGTCGACATGGATTCCTTTTTGATTGACTACATGACCGAGAAAATGTACTTCACGAATCCAAAATTCGCATTTGGAAAATTTGGCATACAATTTCTGGTCCTTGAGTAATTCGAGCATCAGCTTTAGATGTTGCTCATGATCCTCTTTGCTTCGAGAGTAGATGAGTATGTCGTCAATGAAAACGATTACAAACTTGTCTAAATACGGTCTGCAAACTCTGTTCATCAGATCCATAAAAACTGCCGGTGCGTTTGTCACACCGAATGGCATAACTAGAAACTCGTAATGTCCATACCGAGTTCTGAATGTTGTCTTGGAAATATCATCTTCGCGAACTCTCATCTGATGATAACCGGATCGGAGATCTATCTTTGAGAAATACATAGCTCCTTGCAACTGGTCAAACAGGTAATCGATTCGAGGAAGTGGATATCGATTCTTGAGAGTTAGTTTATTAAGCTCTCTATAATCGATACACATTCGAAAGGTTCCGTCTTTCTTTTTGACAAAGAGCACTGGGGCTCCCCATGGCGAAGAACTTGGTCTGATAAATCCTTTGCCGAGAAGTTCTTGAAGTTGTTCGGATAATTCTTTCATTTCCGACGGTGCTAAAAGATATGGAGATTTTGCTATCGGTGCAGCTCCAGGAATTACATCAATGCGAAACTCAACTTGTCTTGGTGGAGGTAATCCGGGTAATTCATTGGGAAATACTTCCGGAAAATCTCGGACTATTGGGATGTCCTGAATGTGCTTCCCTTTTATTTCCTTATCTACTACATGCTCCAGATAAGCAACACCTTCCTTCCTTAGATACTTCCACATCTTCATACACGATACTATTTTTAAGCCTCTCCTTGACTTTTCTCCATAAACTAAATGCATTCCTCCTTCCGGTAGTGGGATTCGAAGTATCTTTTCAGAACAACAAATTTCTGCTCGGTTTTTGGATAACCAATCCATACCCACTACGATGTCAAAACTTCCTAATTTAATTGGAATCAGATCTATGTTGAACTCCTTTTCAGCCAATTCTAAAGTACAGTCAGGAATTACATCTCTAGTTCTAATTTCTTGACCGTTAGCAAATTCAACAATATAATCTTCCTTTAATTTTTGAGACTTTAAACAAATTTTAGATCTGAATTCTAGTGATACGAAACTCTTATCCGCTCCAGAATCAAATAATACGGATGCACAGAGATTGTTTAAAAGAAACATACCTGTAATCACGTCCGGGTTTTGTCTTGCCTCTTCTGCTCCAATCTCAAATACTCGTCCCCGTGTCGGTCTCCCTGGGTTCCCTTGGTTAGTTGGTCGGCCTTGATTTGCAAACGTCTTTCTGTTAAACCTGAGACAATTGTTCCTCATATGATCCAAACTTCCACATTCAAAACATACTCGCTTTTGCGTGCTCTTACAGTCCTTCGCAAAATGACCCACTTTGTTGCACCTATAACATACCATACATCGCCCATGATGGTAATAATTTCACTTATCACATTTTGAAATCATTCCCTTTTCTTTCTCTACGGCCTGTGCCTGGATTCTAAAATTTCCTGTTATTCTTTGTTCCTTACCTTTTCTTCCATCAAATTGCCTCCTCCTGGGCTCCTTCATTCTTCTCTTACCTTTGGCTCTTTCATTTGAAAACAATCCTGAATGAGTTGCGTTATCCGTGAGTTTAGCTGCTAAGCTTACTGCTTCCTGAATTGATTTCGGTCTTCCCGAAGTCACATCTCCCCTTATCTCAGGAGCTAATCCCCAAATATACCTATCGATCCTGTTCTCTTCCGGCGTCACCAAATGAGGAACTAACTTTGCCAATTCGTGGAATCGAGCAGTGTAAGTATCTACATCATTCCCTTTCATCTCATGGTTCCAAAATTCCGTTTGGAGCTTCTGTATTTCATTCCTTGGACAATACTCTTCCTTGAGCATTTCTTTGAACTCATCCCACTTAAGTCTGTTAGCTGCTTCTCGGCCTCGGGTTTGGACCTGTGTGTTCCACCAGGTCAATGCTCGTCCTTGCAGTAGACAAGCGGCAAATTCCACCTTATTAGCTTCAGTGCATTTGCTAATATGAAGAACGGACTCCATACCCTCAATCCAATTTAATAGTCCGACGGCTCCCTCGGTTCCATGAAATTCCTTAGGATTACAAGTCCTGAAAGTCTTGTAGTTGCACTCTCTATCCCTATTTGTACCGGTTCCTGGATTGTTTTCCTGATTAGTACTTAGGCCAGCAGCTACTTGGCTAACTATATTAGGGAGTCCTGCCATAATTTGCTCAGACACAAGTCGAGCGATTTCAAGATCTTCTCTTCTTGGAGGCATGATTCTACTACAAAATTCCAAATCGGTATCTAATTATTTGTCTGGACCGGCAATCTATCTATGCGTCGCGTATTAACAATATTCATCTAATAATTAAATCATGCATTCGAAGTAATATACAATGATAATATACATTTTTATCATACAATATTACTAATAATTGCAATTAGAACTTTATCATAATCATCAACTTTATAATTTCAAAATATTAAGTACCAAACAGAAAATATTTTAAATCTATGGGTTACATCCCATCAAAAGAAACAAGTTTTAAAGTTACCAAACATCATCCAATAGTCAACATCTAACGCATGAAAAACAAAATAAACCATCCCATAATGACTACTAATGCTCCTAACACTAAGGCTAAACCTGCGTATAGCCTCCGAATAGCCCTTCTAGTGTCCATAAGCATGGTCAAGACTCCATTCATGGTCTGATCTTGAGTGTTCATAATCCCCATCACCCTGTCGAGAGACCGACCATAATGGTCTAGTGTGGCCCTAAATATCTCCGCGTCTTGGGACAAGCCCATGACCCATAAATTCTCAAGTGAAGTCATTCCGGTCCGCTGTCCTGTCGGCTCCGCGACCCGAGGTGGTGATGGCATGTCATATCTAACCCTCAACCGAGAGGGCCCTGCCTCATCCCTAGGTGGAATGATAAAGGTCTCTCTGACTGGTCTCGGAACACTAATCCGTGCAGTCGCCCGGACTCTAGATCAGAGCGCCGACGGTGGTAGGGGTGCAGACACAGAAGTAGACGATCTCGCTGGTGAAGATCCGGTCCCCGAGTAGCTATGCTCGGATGGATCATAGTCCTCACTCACTCGTGCTCTCCTAGGTCGACCAGTGACGTATCCAGACTCATCAGGGGACGACTCAGAGTGTGATGATGAGTGAGACATGATAACTGCAATTAATAATAAACTTTAAATTGTTAGAATGCTAAAATAATTATTAAAATCACAAATTGCTTATGCGAACTCACATATTAAACATTCTTTTTATTTTTGAAACAAAAAGTTTCTATATTTAGCAACTCATAATATAACCATTTCAAGTCCCTTCTTATGCATACCAAATTAGTCATAGGTGATCAAGCTTTGCCTAATTGTAATATGCTAAGCCGCCACTCGTCTTAGTTATACTAGTAGTGTGCTCAAGCTCAAGATTTGTTTGCGAAAATGAATTTTTAAAAATAGTGGTTATAGTGTATGGTTTTATAGCAAAAACCGGTATTCTCTATAACCTACTGCTCTGATACCAAGTCTGTCACACCCCGCTAAAGCGGAAATACGGAGTATAACAGTTCGATAGTCATAACACTAGGAAATGATAAAATACCATCATACATTTGAACCAAAGATTACATCAAGTTTGCAAAAATAAACAAACTTAATACATCCATAAGCTTGATTACAAAAGTCACTACTAAATGTTAATGTATGCGGTTACATCAATTTAAAATCTTAAACATTTCCCGTAACCTTCTTGTTTCCTGAAAAGCATGTTTAAATAAAGAGAGTCAACTACAAGAGTTGGTGAGTTCACAGGTTTAAAATATGCACAAAACCAATTTTATATGCAAGTAATCAAACGTAAATCAATTTATTAAACCAAACTTCAAAACCATTAATTCACGAGTACCAAATCTTTAATTTATATGACACAAATTATGCCTTCAAAATAACCAATACTTTTGTATGTTGGACCTCTACTAGACCATCCCTTACAATAAACATGCCCCAAAAAGGACTACCGACGTGGTCATGAATCACATGGATAACCCCTACTTCTCTAGAATTAGTGCACCCTTACTCGTCAGTATAAGGTGGGCTTGTCACACCAAATAGCGCTATCCACTAAAACTATAGGCTCCTTATGAGTTAACTAGTAGAGTCAGCAGGGGACTTAAAGAATCAACCCAACATACCAATTTTTGCATATATGTCATATAACATCCAAACCAAACGCTTTATAACAAAGCTACCAAAGTTAATATAACAATTGTATTTAAACAAACCTCGTGAATTATTTAAATAAATACTTTAACATAATTTTCACCCCAAAATATATAAAATAATAAAAGAGGGGTTGTGATTACTCACCTCAAATGATGATAATGCTAAATAACGCAACAACGCAAATCTCTCGTCCGGAGCCTTTACTTCCCTAGAGTTATTTGCATAAATGAACACCAAAAGTCAACATCCATCTATAATCCTAACTTAACCATTCCTACATCTCAATATATGCCTTTATGTTTAATTTGTTGTCTAAAATAGAATTTAGGATTAAAATATCAATAATAATCACCAAAACATACCCTTTTCAGTTTTAAGATCAATCTTCTGGATTTAGCACTTGCTGTCCAGAATTTGTGATCACAAAATGTGCTTCAAAATAACACTTCCCAAATATAAAAAATAACCAAATTTTTATAGGAACTAATATACTGAGTTAAGAACATTTAGTCAAAATTTTATAAATTTTGGAGATGTTTTGATGTTCCAAAGAATTTCCACAAACCAGAAGGTCACTGAGTTTTGCATCAGTTACACACTTCTTTTGTATCATGCATTTGGGATACCAAAACTCAAAACTACATAATGATCCATATATGGTTGCAAAGATAACTCAAAAACTTAACATATGGAAAATGATTCACTCAACTTGGAAGAATAATGAAAGCGTTATGGCCTTTGGAAGTTGAGTGTACCAATCTGTCATTTCTGGACAGATTACACTACTTTCTTCTAAAATACAAATAAGTGACCAAAACTCCATAATTTTGAGTGATTCTTGATGCTATAAATCACTAACACCTTAAATTGAAGTTTTGAAGCAAAAAGCCCAAACTTTTAAGGAATATAAACCGACTTATACAGCTTGAAAGTGGATACAAAATCCATGACAACAAGCTGTTGGTAAGATGAGGTTTATATTAACATGAAATGATGATCATTTGCCATGGTTTTTGCTAATAACACATGGCCTCACATCTTAAATCATTATTCAATGATTCTTATAAAACAATTTTTGCATCATGGAGTCATAACAACAACTAATGTTCATCCAATCACATGCAAAACAAAATAACTACTAAATTAGTGATTTTACACCATTTAGAAACTTTTAACCACTTAAGATTTAAGAAATCTTATCTTAAAAGTTTCTTTTACACACCAACAATGTGAAATACATAAATTTTAATCTCAAAACCAATAAAATTTCGTGGACCATAAAACCAAAACTCATATAATTGATATTTTCATTGAAATCTCAAAAATCATACTTAAATATCAAAGTTTATTGGAAGATCATTTAGGGGTTTACTTTGCGAATGTTTATTACACCTATTGCATCCCTTTTCACTTCCAAAAATCAAGATTATATAACCATTACATAAAATGATGAAGAATACAAGAATTTTGATTTTAAACTTGAGAAATGATGAAATAATGTGATTACCTTCACAAAGATGAAATGAATGCTTGATTCCTTGATGTAGAAGAGTGCTAAAAACTTGATTTTTCTTTGATAATGTTCTTGAAATCAGTGGTGGTGTGGTGGTGGTGTGGTGGCCGATTTTTGGGGTAGAGAGGAGAGGGAGATAAGGAGTTAATTTGGAAATTTGAAAGTAATAATGATACTTATCAAATTTTGGTTTTAATTTAAAAATGAAAATAAGGGAAGGGTTCTAATTTTCAGCCATGTGGCCATGAATCATCAAAATTAATTTTTAATAATTTAAAATTTTAATTATGAAGATAACTTGGTTTTTTTTTTTTAAAAAATCAGATAAATTTTAGTATCGCAACCTTTAATTATCAGATTATGCTAAAAATTGAATATTATAAATTAATAACTAAATTTTTGTTTTGAAAATAATATAGTCCTATTATTTTATATATTTTAGACTTCGAACATAATTTTTGGCATTTCTAAGATGAAATGGTCAGTTATCAGTTCGCACCGGGTATTCTACGCGACTACAAAAAAATTTCGGGTAAAATTCCAATCTAATCAATCGAGTTAAATACTAAAGAATTTAACTTTATAATTAAATCCTAAAAGGTCAAAGATTACTAACCTTAAAGTTTTGGTTAATGGACAGATGTCACATCCGAGTTTGGTACCGTGAGCCATAGGCGTGCCGATTGAGGTAGAATTGTCCATTTTGAATTTCTTCAAAATGTCAAAGACGTACTTTGACTGATTGATGAATATTCCATCTGGAAGCTGCTTCACTTGTAAGCCGAGGAAGAAGTTGATTTCTCCCATCATGCTCATCTGAAATCTAGAGGTCATTAAATCAGAAAACCAAGTACACAAAGATTTGTTAGTCGCACCGAAAATAATATCATCTACGTATATTTGTACTAAGAAGATATCAAGATTAGATCTATAAATGAAAAGAGTGGTATCTATGGAGCCTTTGGTGAATCCGGATTTGACTAGAAAGGCTGATAACTCGTCAAACCATGCCCGTGGAGCTTGTTTCAGTCCATACAAATCTTTATCGAGAAAATAAACATAATCAGGACGATCTTTGTCAACAAATCCCTCTGTCTGAGATACATATACTTCTTCTTTCAATTTGCCATTGAGAAATGCTGTCTTGACATCCATTTGATATACGGTGAAGTTGCGATAAGCAGCGAAGGCAAGAAACATTCTGATAGCTTCCAATCTGGCGACGAGTGCAAATGTTTCATCATAGTCAATACCTTTTTCTTGTCGATATCCTTTGGCTACTAACCTTGCTTTGTTCCGAACGACAATACCATCTTTGTCCTTTTTATTCTTGAATATCCACTTTGTACCAATGATGCTTTTACCCTTTGGTCGTGGTACAAGTCTCCACACTTTGAGCGCGTCAAACTGATTGAGCTCCTCTTGCATTGCTAAAATCCAGTCTGGATCTTCCAATGCTTCAGCAACTTTGTTAGGTTCAATCTTGCTTAGGAAGCAAGTGTACAAACATTCGTTGGAAGAAGCTGTTCTGGAGCGAGTAGAAACACTTGCTTGAGGATCCCCAATAATTTGATGGATTGGATGAGATCTTGTCCATTTTGTTGTATGAGGGAGAGGATCAATAACTTCTTGAACCACGTCTATTTGTTGAGGAGGATCTTCAGAGGAAATAATGTGAGAATATGACACAGATATGGTTTCAACTTGAGGAGGAGGTATTTCCATGACATCAGATTCAGGATCTTGTTGATCAGACGTAGCTTGTACTTCTTGTTGAACATTTTCTTCTAGAAAAACTTCATCTTCTACAGATTCCTCATGGACTGTTTCAGCAATTTCTGGTTCAGAGATGACTTGATCCAGATGATGTTAAGAAGGTATGTCTTGAATTTCAGGAGATACTGAAGCAACATCAGGTTCAGAGGTTGATGCAGCGGAATTAGGATTAGATGCACTCACAGATTCCTGATTCAAGACATTTGACACATTATCAGTGTTTGGTTTTGGAACATCATCATAAAAAATTTCAAACAAAAAATCAAGATCAGAAAGATTAGACAGAGAAGTAGAAGGATCCTGATTTGTTGACTGAAGTACAGGTTCTGAAATAATTTGTTCAGAAGCTGAGTTTCCAGTAATAGCGGGTTCGGAACTGTGTTGTCCAGAAGCCAAATCGGCAGCTTCATCAAATTTGACATTAACTGACTCTATCACTTTTCTTGTAGAGAGGAGAAAAACTCTGTAAGCCGCAAAGTTAGAAGAATAGCCCAGAAATACACCTTCATCTGCCTTTGGACTAAATTTGTTCAGATTATCTCTGTCATTCAAAACATAGCATTTACACCCGAAAGACTTGAAATATTTGATGTTGGGTTTAATACCATTCAATCAATTCATATGGAGTCTTGTTGAACCGGCGGTGTAGAATTGATCTGTTTTGAGTATGACATGCAGTTGATATGGCTTCAACCCAGTTAGACAAAGGAAGACCTGAATAAGCAAGCATAGATCTAGCAGCTTCCACAAGCGTTCTGTTTCTTCTTTCAACAACCCCATTCTGTTGCGGTGTTCTTGCAGCAGAAAACTGTTGTTGTATACCTTGATCATCATAGAATGCTTGAAGAGTTGAATTCTTGAATTCTGTGCCATTATCTGATCTTACAACTTTGACGTGCTTTTGCTTATTTGTCTGAATAGTTTTGATGAGGTTGATGAGAATTTCGGGTGTCTCATCTTTAGATTTGAGAAATTTCACCCATGTATATCTGGAGAAATCATCAACAACAACCAAAACATACTTCTTCTTCCCAATACTCTTTGTCTTCATTGGTCCGCACAAATCAGCGTGAATTAGATCTAGAATGTCCGCAGTGCAATGTTCAGGCTTTGGCTTATGAGATGCTTTCTTCATCTTTCCTTTCTCACAGTCCTGACAGAGATGGTCTTTCTGGAAACGGAGGATTGGAAGACCTCTCACGGAATCATTCTTGACCAAGCGATCCATATATTTGAAATTGAGATGAGCTAGTCGACGGTGCCACACCCAGCTTTCATGAATAGAGGCTTTTGATAGAAGACAAATATCTGATGGAACCTTTACTTCGGAAAGATTAATGGTATAAAGATTTGATCGTCTCTTTCCAACAAGTAAGTCCATGCCGCTATTATTCGTTACAGCAACTCTTTTAGACTTGAAACTGACTTTAAGATCTTTATCGCAGAACTTTCCGATGCTGAATAGATTGTGACTTAAACCTTCGACATAGCTTACTCTTTTGACAGTTATGTTACCTTGAACAAGATCACCATAACCAAGAATGGGAGCCGTCTCGCAGTTTCCAAATTTGACACGACCGCAACATTTTTCTTTAAAATTTGTAAGAAGAGATTTGTTGCCAGTCATGTGTTTGGAACACCCCGAATCTAGATACCATAATTGATTTAGCTGCACAATCAACAATTACTGAGATTTAGGTACCCATATAAATATGGGTCCCTTCTTGTTAGTCCTTTCCTTTTTTTTTCAAAAATTTATTTTTCCAAAACATCTGAGATTGATCAAATAAAGCATGAACATCATCACATATTAAAGAAGAAACACAATCATCAGAATCAGAACTAGAGAGACAATATGAGATATTCTTTGAAATTTGAAACATTTGCTCAACAGAATATTTTGTAGATTTATTACAAAAGGCAAATGAGTCTTGTTTACAAAGAAAATCTATACTTTTATTCTTTACAGAAACAATTTCTTCAGATCTCTGTTTCTTTTGCCAAACAGACTTCACAGACTTCTTCAAAGGCCTATCTGAAATAGATGAATCAGAAAAATTAGAATTTTCAGAAATATCAAACTCTTCCTTCTTTTTCTTTTTTGACCTTCTTCTTTTACGCTTTGTTTTATAAAAATGATCATTTAGCGTAAAAGTGTCATCAACAATTTTAGATAAAATATTTGATTTAGAAGAGGAAGTTTTATCAATAAAATCAAACTGATCAGTTATTTTATTTGGATAAACCTCAGAGCAAGAAACATCAGATGAACACAAGTTGATGGAAGATTTGATAAGACCAGAATTATTTTCTTTAAAACTCGATGTCATAAAAGAAAAAATGACATCGTTTTCAATTTTTCTCAAAATCTCTTGTTCTTCCAATTGTTCTTCTAGATCAAAGATTTGGCATTCTAAAACTAAAGGAGGTATATATCTCTTAGTATCATAAGGTACTGGAGATATTTTGTCCTTATTAGGATTAGCTTCATTTAAATCAAAGAAGTCATTCGATCTAGAAGATTTAGTAGAAGAAACAATGTTTTAACTTTTGTCTTCTCTTCTTTATTCTTTCAGGAAAATATTTTGCATTTTCTTGAGTGTAAACGAAAGGAACTTCCATTCTCTTGTTGTTTATCCGTTTCTTATCTTCCTCAATTGTAGTCTCTTTAGCACTTGTCCAAATAGGTTTGTATTGAGAACCATATTTTGAAAGACCAAGACAGTCGTAATCATAAAAGTTGGGAATCTCAATTTTAGCTTTCTTTAAAAACTGAGGATTTTTAAATCCAATACCCCAATTTTCTTTTAACGACTCATAGCTCCTTGGTTTATGCATATGAATTGTTTGTTCAGTTTGATTTTGTTTATATAACTTTTCTTCTAATTCAAATATTTTATCCGAAAACTCTTGATTTAAAATTGACAAATCAGACAAAGAATCATGAGAAGTCTGTTTTTCAATTTCTAAATCTTCTATTCTTTCTTGAAATTTCTCTTTTGTAAATTTTAAAATAGCTTTTTCATCTCGCAGAGAAAGCCAAGGGGACTTAAATACCCCAAGGCACTAACAAAACAGATAACACTACTGAAAGCAGTAAAATAAAATACAATGATTACTATAAAATCAGATCTAACACTGTCTCCCATCTATAACATATCTTTATTTTGTCTCGCAAACATTTATTTATTATCTCTCCCCCTTTTTGATGAATGAAGCATGAGATCATCAAAACTTTACAAGAAATGTCTTTAAACAGTCTGACCATTGATCTTTGATACTGAGCCTCTGATTAGTCATCGATCCAAAAGATATTCATCCGAATCTTTGCAAATTCAGACAAAATAGGAATGTAACACCTGAATCAACAAATGAATCAGTTAAAGTGCCTGTTAGTAACACGAAGTGACTATGTGTAACGAATACACATTGGAAAGGAGCTTTGGTGATGTTCACTCCCCCAGGTCTTCCATCCAATCATCGAATAACACAAGTTTATTCTATGAACGTTTTGACAGAAAAACAAATTCTCTGTGTGTTTATGCTTGTGTTTGAAAGAATTAAGAACAGATGATTGCTTTATATATGCTCAAAAACTGTGTAAACCATTGAGACAACAACAATTAAACACAGACTCTATTGTGCATGATCGAAGTGCGAAGGTGGGGCAGACTTCCTTCTTTTTTAATATTCAGATTTTCCAAATGAAAACCACATTGATTATGTGTTGCCTCCCCTTAAAACATGAAACATTTTCTTGTTGAGAAGAAAATGAATGGTTGGTGGGGTTTTTATCAAGAGTTGGCATGGGCTACTTGCCTGTTTCAATAATGTCCACAAAGAATTGTGAAACACCAGCAATGTGACTGCCCGACTCAGAAAAAAGTTGGTGCAGAGTTTGAAATTCTTTTACTCTGTTCTCTCACCCTCTTTCTTTTAATCTTTAAGCTCACATCTAACCAAACTATCATTTCCATTTTATCTCATCACACAACCCACACTCAGTTATTTTGACTCCTCACACATTCGATCACTCAAGGATAAACTTCTTGGGTAGGAAACAATGGTTAACGTGAATCCATAGAAGTTTCAGTTAAGCTCACACAATGAACCCATGTAGTCCTAAAAGAACATGTTGCTCAAAAATGATTTAACTTTGCAGTTAAAGCACAAAATGTATACAAGTCAGATGTCTGTATGCTCAATGAGATAAGCATGAAGATTTGAGCATTTTTAAGCATTGAAGACATATCAAACAAGATAATTAAATGAATGAAATGAATATATGAAACTTGTTTGAAAATATGACATTGTATTAAAAAGAACAACATATCTGAAGGATTTTTCGATGAACGCTTAGGTCAGCAAAAAATGGATTTTGTCTATACGAATCAAGATATAGACATTCTTGAAAGAAACGTTTAGAAATGAAATCAACGCTCAAAACTTTGAAAATCAATCGGGTTGTATCACCATCGAAAAATTTGTTCAATATGAGACATGGTGATAACATATTCAACAAAAATTTTAACCAGTGTGTGTGAATACTTGACAGTATATGGAAAAGATAATACACAAGTATTTATCTTTGGAAACACACGGTTTATATATCAATTAATGCACATAAAAATGAAAACATTTAAAATCAAACTTCTGTATTCATGAAATCTTTTAAGAGTCAGAAGTGGTTTGAACATTTAAGAACATGTTTTCATATCTGAAAGTTGTCCGTCTTTGAGACACATATGAGATTAAGATTAGAAATAAACCTTTTCGCTTAGTCTTAAATCTCATCAAGTCAACTCAAAATCATATTAGATATGATCATGTAAGCTCACTCTCAATTCTGCAAAAAATCCCAAAGTCGTCAAACTGCAAAGATTTATTCACAACATTTATTGAAAAGTAAATGACAGAAAGCAGTAAAACTTTGAATGTACGAGTTCTGATCAGATGTAATCAGAAATCATATACTCCCCCTGAAATTATGCATCATAAAATATGTCAGTGAAAAACATGATAGAAATCTACAACTCCCCCTGAAATGTAGATCATCTTATCTTTCGGATGCATATTTTCAGTAAAAATATGTACTCCCCCTTGATGGATGATCTCCTCATTTAATTATCGGAGTACAATTTCATTCAGTACAGGAGTATCATCTCTTTTGATAATTGAAGAGCGATTCCTAAACTGTTGTGTTTAAAAGTCAAACTCTTAATCTTTGAGAAATGGGTCCTAAACTGTAGTATTCAGAAGCCTTGGTTCCCTTACTCCATCTTAACTTCAGGTATTTAACAACACAAATTCATCTTTCGACTTTGGTACCCATTTATATCTGGGTCCCTTGAGGTTAGTGTAGGATTTTGGCATCCATTTGTATATGGACCCTTTGACCTTTTGAAAAACATTTGAATCATAAGAATGATAAGAATATACATGATATGTGCCATACCAAACATCCGAATTTTTTCGAGAAGCATAATCATTTCTTTTATAATTAGAAAACTTTCTAGCAGACGGAGATAATTGGAACAATTGCTTTATTGAATAACGCTTGTAAGAAGTTACAAGTTTTGATTTTTGAAAAGCAACATTCTCAATTACATCAGTTATACTATCAGTTCCTCTATTACAATCATAAACAGAAAATGATTTAGCATTCTCGTCAATCTTCTGTTTTGGTACTCATTCTGATCTAACTCCAGTCCTTTTCTTTCTCTCATCTGAAACATTTGAAACTTTAGAATTAGAACTGTGAGATTTGATAGATTGCTTTTTCTTTGGCTTACCAATGGTTTTATGTTTCTGTGAATGCCAAACTTTCTTCTTCTTACCTCTAACATTCTTGGGATTCACAGAAACTGGTTCATCAACTTTCGTTGATGTTTCACCCTTTTCATATACACTGGGTAATCCAAAAGAATTAATCACAAATTTGGAATGATCAGGAAGTTTAGCATTAAAATCAAATTGAGCAACACACTCATCTAAACAACCTTCAGAGTTTAAGAAATAAAACTCTTCATCAAGTAGACCATTAAAGTCATAAGGTTTTGAAGCTTTGGAGATTTTAGAAAAATTAGAATTTATAAGCACAGTGGAAAACACAATTTGTTCTGGATCCATCAAAATCCTTTCTTCTGCTAGAGTATTCTCGAATTCAGAAATTTTACTTTCTAACACGAGAGGAGGTACATAAATCTTACCTTCAATTGGCTTAGCCTCCAACTCTTTTGAAGAATAACTTTTGAAATAGTCATTAGAAATACATTTTGATTTATCAGAACTGTAACTATAATTCAACTTCTCATAACGAAATGGAAGTTGCATTTTAGTTGTGTTCTTCCTTTTCTCTTTTTCTTTAGCTTCATCCTCTTCAGACAATTTAGTCCACTTAACTTTGAGTTTGGGGTATTGAGGTGACAATTTTAAAAATCCAAAGTCATAAAGCGCAGGCACTTCAGAAATACTCTTTTTGAGGTAGTGTGGGTTCTCGTAACCAAGACCCCAACACTCACTACTCTCTTTAGGTTTGTTCAAATGAATGGTCTGTTCAGTTTGACCTAAAGTGTAAAGTTTTTCTTCCAACACATTAACTTTATCAGTTAAAGATTTGATTTCTTTTGAAAGAAATGAACACTTTTTTGCAATCTCTTTTGAATCAAATTGACACAATTTATATTTAGAAGTAGTTTCAGCTAATTCGTTGTGAATTATAGTCTTCTCTTTAGTCCTGGTATCAATGTTTTTAAGTAAAGCCTCAATCAACACGTTCTTCTCAGCAATATCCTTGCTAAGTTTCTGTATTGATTGGTATTTCTCTTTATTGATACCTCTCTCGCGCTTAAGTTTAGACTCTAATTCTTGGAGTTTAATCATCATGACATGCATTTCATTTAGAAAGTCTGATTCAGTCATATCACATACCTCTTTAGTATCTTCTCCATCAGATTCAACTTCATCTTCAGTTATTGTCTTGCCCATAAAGCATAAGTGGGCTATCTCTTCTTTCTCTTCCTCATCTTCAGAATGGTCAAGCCAGAACTCATCCTCTGCCATAAGAGCCTTGCCAGCCTGTTGCTTCTTGGCCAAGAGCATCTTATTTTTATAGTACTCGGAGTTTCAAACCTTGGGCTTTCAGCAGTCCTTTGCAAAATGTCCGAGTTTGCCACAGTTGTAGCACTTTGTCGGTTCTGGCTCTTTCTTCTCTTCAGTTTTGTATTTCTTTTCTTCAGGCATCTTCTCTTTTATTCTCTTTCCCTCTACCCTCTCCTTATGTTCATAGTTACGTGAACCTAAGGAATATATATGACTATTCGAGCTAGGCTTCTTGTAGAATTTCTTCTGAAAGGCTTTTGTCAACATAAGCATGGCCTGCTTCAAGTTATCACAGTCATCCGAGTCAGAGTTATTATCACTATCCACTTCCTCATATTTAGAAACTACTACTTTGTTCTTCTTTTTTAGGCTCACTGACTTCTTTTTCACAACCAGGGCAATCGGATCAGCAACCACCTTCTCAACCTATTTCTTTTCCTCTTTGATATCCTCAACCTCTTCTTCATTTTGCCTAAGAGTCTCATAGACCTCATGTAGTAGAATCTCGTTCAGATCTTTCATCTGCTTCATTTGTCTTGTAAACCTCTTCCACTCAGGATGGAGAATGCTAAGAAATTTGACATTAAGCTCTATCTGAGACTTTCTGACTTTGTTTTTGCTGAGCTTGTTCAGCAAAGTCACAAATCTATCATAAGTTCTCTCCAGAAATTCTCCCTCCTTGGCCTTGAACTCTTCGTAGTTGTTTAGGCAGTTAGAAACCTTGAGCTGGTTGCCGATCTTTGATCCAAGCATCATCTTTTCCAATTGATCCCACATTTGTTTGTCCGTTGCGTTGTAACTATCAATCTTGACATATATCTCATTAGGAATGCCTTGTAGAATGAAAGATCTAGCCAATCTATCAGCTTTATCTCTATTTCTCTGTTCTTCTGTGTACTCCTCACGTGGTAGTTGGTACTCTCTATGTTCCTCTTCTTCTCCATCATGAACCTTCATAGGAGGTTTCATGATTCCTTCCTTAAGTGATATTCTGATATACTCACCCAAGTCGTGTTTGTCTATAAAGTCCAGAAAACGATCCTTCCATTGTTCATACTCTCGTTTAAAAAGCACCGGTGGCTTCACATCTATACCGATTGCGAGAGCTTCTCTGGAAGTCATCCTGTTATAAAATATTCAAGAACTTCACAAATGACTGTTAGTCGAAGTGAAATCAGAAAAATTCAGAAACACTTAGAAAAATTCATAAATGAAATTTCCAAAAATCACAAGTATGGAATTCGCATACAAGAGTGAAGTACAAGGAATTCGCATATTCACACAACTATAGAATTCGCACAGTACACACACTTTAGAATTTGCAAACAAAAAGAAATCAGAATTCGCAAGCAACCAGAATTTGCATGAAGTGTTATGCGAGTTCTAAGAATTCGCATACAACCCTATGCAAGTTCTAGACTTAGAAGATTTTAAAAGTCAAACTTTTCGCATGAAACACTTTTCTTATAAAACTTTTCGCACAATACCCTTATACGAATTCTGAACTTAGATATTTTGAAAAACAAGAATTCGTATACTATCTCTATGCGAATTCTGAGAATTCGTATGAAGTTACATGCGAATTCTGAGGAATTCGTATCCTACTTTATGCGAATTCTATACTTGAAAAATTTTTCACGAAGCTTTTCGCATGAAAGACTTATGCGAATTCAGACTTTTCGCAAACCAAAGATATACGAATTCAGGGCAATTCTCACAACACACATATGCGAATTCTAAGCAATTCGCACAAGACCCATCTATGAATTCTACACTTGAATTTTCAGAAACACAAAATTATGGGAAATCAAATGAAATATGCGAAATCCAATGAGTCTGCGAGTTCATCTTGCGAGTTCTTGATGTATGTACGAGTTCTTCAGTTCTTCGACCAAAAACAATCTGATTCACTCAAAATTAGACTTGACAAAAACTGACACGACACGCTAACCCGACACGAACTCGACACGAAATAAACGGGTTAGGGTAATACATTTCAACCCGTTTAAGTAAACGGGTTTACACGACACGACACGAAAATTAAACGGGTAAGGTCAGGGTCAAAATTTTCAATTCGAAAATGACCCGAATAACCTGTTTATAAATATATATATATATGTATATATATATATATAAGTTTTCCTTTTAATACTTTAGATTTTTAGTGTTTTAGATTTGATTATAATTTTGAACAATAAATTTTGGATTTCTAATGCTTTCATTTGAATTTTGTATTTGTATTTTTTTGTGAATTTTCGATTTTTAATTTTAATTTTATAAATGTTAAACGGGTTAGGCGGGTCATGGCGGGTTAGGCGGGTCGGGTTAGGGTTGGGATTTTCTGACCCGTTTATTAAACAGGTTGGGTTAGGATTAGACACTTTCAACCCGTTTAACTTTGAACCCGACACGACACAAAACGTTTGCTAGGTCTACTCAAAATCCTATCAAACCTTCGATTTTCGAATTGAAATTTTGACAATTCGACCACCAACACTCCTAGAATTGAAATCTATCAATGAATTTCAAAGAAATTCATTTAACAATACAAATTGATCCAAATATAGTGCGACAGAACTCGTGAATACAAAACTCTAAAAATCTCAAAATTGATCAAGATTACAGTGCAATTCACCAACAAACCTATACAAGATTGTTCTAGACAACAATACGAACTCAGATTAATATATTACAATTCGAATTACAGACACAAATTCAAACTCGATCAAGACTTCGATTAACAGTGCAAAAACCATATTTCGAATGATTTCAACTTGGATCCACTCTGATACCAATTGTTATTTCCCAAATATCAAGTTCTAATTACAATTACGATTAGCAAACAACAAGATGATCCAAGAATTACTTACTCAACCTGTTTGATTGCAATTAGGATTCGTATACAAACATATCACTTTCTCTCTCTAACTTTCTCTCTCTATAACTCAACGACTTGTTACACCTTGTTCTAACTTGTTACCACACCTAAGCTAGTCACATGTCTCTTAAAAACAAAGACACACGCTTTTACAAGGACAACAAGAAACAAAACACAATGCTTTGAATTTGAATTTTATTACAAGGGACTTTCACTTTCACTTTGAGAGTTGACTTTAAGCTTTGACTTGCCTTGACTTTCAACTTCAATAATCATGATCTTGTATCCAACAAATATGTGCACTAACAGGATGTGCCACAGAGGCATCATCATGTGTGGGTTGCTCTGGCGTACTCCAAGATAATTGAGTACTTATCATTTCAATAACCAAGTCCTTTTGGGAGGACTTGTCCAGATTTGAGGTTTCCTCTGTCTTGTGTACTTCAGAGGTAGAAAAGGGTTCCTTTGAAGTGTCTAGCTGGTTAAGGTTCGAGATGTGCACCTCTGATTCAATAGCCACAACATCTGGATCATGTTGGCTAGATGGTGTGGAAGCACTGGGAGTTGGAGATGGGGTCCTAAAATGGATGTGCCCTGGGTCATCTTTTTCTACTATAAGCTCCTTGGTTTCTATGAAGGTAGAAATCTCTGGAATCTCATAGTTCATAGGGGACTCTCTGCTCTCAGAATCCTCAGAGCTAGTCTCTGAAAACTTATTCTCACTCTCTTTAGATCTAGAAGAACTACTCTCTTCTCTAGTCTCTGAAGGTGACTCCTCATCACCCTCATTGACAGCCTCCTCAGGTACTCTGTCATCTATCTCAACTTCGGCTTCTCGTAGAGGGATACCCTCTAGTCCATCCCTTAGAATGCTCTGTACTTCTGGGTCCTCTGATCCTTCTGAAGCAGAATCACTCTGGCTCTCTCTCACTGGTTTAGGACCTAAGTGTGTTGGGGTTCCCAGAACTGGTTCTAGTTCTTGGGCAACATGGAGGTAAGAAGCTAAGGCTACAAAATTAGAATTTACCTGTTTCAGCATCATCTGAGGAATTCTCCTTGCCTCTGGATATCCTTCTGGAAGAACTGTTGGCTTGAAGCTATTCATGATGTAGAAAGGAGTTTTGCTCTGATCATCATAAGTTAGAGTATGAAGTCTGTCAATGGCAGCCTTGATGATCAGTGCGAGGAATCTAGGAAAGGAGATGGAGGGTACTATGGTGGATAAGTGAAGTTGTTCAGGATCCTTGGCTAGGCACTAGTTCTTCTTCTCCACTGCAGTGAGGATTTGATCAAAGAAGATGTCAACCATGTCAATGTTGCGATTAAAGAATAACACATACATGATGGTGAGGATTTCAGGAGTGGTCTGGTCCATGCTTCCAAGTTTGTAGGTTAGGGTTCGGTTCAAAACTGAGAACAGGAAGGTCCATATTGGGGGTAGATGTTGCTGTCGAAACTTACTCAAACGAGTAATTTCAGTATTGTAACCTAGAAATCGTAGAAATAGATTTAGGGTTTCAGAAGTAGGTTTTTGTTCGAATCCTGAAATTTTGAGTTCTTCAGCCTTCAGTAAATAGATTACATCACGAAGAACAGTTGGTGTGATGACAACCTGGCATTTAACCACTTGAGAGATTTCAAACTCTCCAACTATTCCTCTATGTGTTTCGCTGTAATGGATTGTCAAGAACCATTCCTGGACAAATGTCAGTGGTACTTTAGTTGTTGTAGCAATGAGAGCATGGGTGAGTTCACAATTTGCGAGAAAATCATAGATCAAGTGGTAGGCTTCTTCAAACTTCGGTGAATCGAGTCTCACCATGTGGTTGTTATCTTTGATTTGAAATCGATGAATGCGAGAGATTTCCCTAGATTTGGAAATGAGTTTGTACCATTCAGTGGTAGCACAAGGTTGAGCCATTTGAAAGATCGTGGTGAAGAAGATGAACTTTTGAGAGAGAAAAGTATGCTCGAGAGTGATTGTACGTGTAAAAAATGGACTTTCGAATATAAAATTGATTATATACCCAAATGTGGAAAATAACACTCAAGTGCAAAAAGGTGAAACGACAGTGATTAGACCTTTGGGGTTGAGGTCGTTCTACCTTTGTCTCATTCCTGTGGTAACACGTGTTTTTGGTAACTGTAGCACATAAGTGCTTGGTTTCCAAAAGATAAGTATTCAAATAAATTACCACGCGTGCTGTCTAGACAAACTCTTCACTTTATCATCTGAATGAACCTTTTGTTTTGAGAGTAATTAAGATTATCACAAGTTTTAGAATGATTCAGAGATTCTAAAAGAAACAGAGACTCTGATGTGTGTTTCCGTGCTCTCTCTCATTAGTTTATTGCTCCCTCTTGGCCAAAGATGGTCTCTTTTGTTCTTTCTCTCCCCCTTGACAATAGATGGTCTATTTTTCACTCTCCCCATTTAATTATGATTTTGTGCCATGAAAACATGCTTTGTAATAAAGTCAGAGGTTCTGAAGTAAAGATCAGAGATAAGATCGGAGACTCTGATAAGAATAATAAAGATAAGATCAGATGCTCTGATTTGAAGAGCGAAGACTCTAAAATTGTTTTGGAGACAATCAATTGTTTTCAAGCTCCCTCTTGACAAATGATGGGTACTTTTCATTGCTTGGGTCGAGTGAAGTAAAGACTGGCTACCTATAATATAACCCTCACTGCACACTTTAGATATAATGAAAACCTTTAGTTTAGGAGTCATTCGCTCCCTCTTGATTTATGCTTAGAGTATAAACGTGATGATTTTGACCATGCTTATTTAGAAGTCTAGAGTCTCTGAAATGGGTCTCATAGGCTTTGGGTTCTAATGTCTCCAGTATGTCAGAGGCTCTGATATAGGGATCAGAGACTCTGAAGTAAATTCGGAATTAAGTAGACATGTTTAGCATTCCTAACTTGCTGATCAAGAAATTGAACCTTTGTTCATCTAAAGCTTTTGTGAAAATATCAGCAAGTTGGAGATCAGTTAGTACAAAATACATCTCAATTGTACCCTTTTCAACATGATCTTTTAGGAAATGATACTTGACATCAATATGTTTTGTTTTGGAATGTTCCACTGGATTTGCAGAGATGGCAATGGCACTTCTGGAGTATCATAGAACGGGAATTCTATTGAATTGTAAGTCATAGTCTCTGAGTTGAGTTCTCATCCAAATGACTTGTGAACAACAACTAGCAGCAACAACATATTCTGCTTCTGCAGTAGAAGTTGATACAGAATATTGCTTCTTTGATGACCAACTCACCAGCTTGTTTCCCAAGAGTTGACAACACCCAGAGGTGCTCTTTCTGTCTAATTTACATCCTACATGATCTGCATCAGTGTATGTTGTTAGCTCAAAACCAGAGAGTTTTGGATACCAGAGTCCGAGTGAAGGTGTGCCTCTAAGGTATCTAAGCATTCTCTTTACTGCAGATAAGTGAGATTCCTTTGGATTAAATTGATATGTAGCACAGAGACATGTTGCAAACATTATATCAGGCCTACTTGCAGTTAAATATAATAGTGAACCCATCATGCCTCTGTAGGTTTTGACATCCATAGATTTTCCTGAAGGATCAGAGTCAAGTTTGACTCTTGTGGCAATAGGTGTTCTCATAGAAGTTGAATCATTGAGTTTGTACTTTTTCAAAATATCAGAGACATACTTAGATTGATTTATAAAAGTGCCCTCTAATGTTTGTTTTACTTGAAGTCCTAGAAAGAATGTTAATTCTTCCATGAGACTCATTTCAAATTCACTCTTCAGCAACTCTGAAAAATTATCACAATTCTTTTGATTTGTAGAGCCAAAGATAATGTCATCAACATATATCTGTACTAGAAGAATTTTATTCTTATATCTCTTGATGAACAACGTGGTATCAATTGTTCCTTTTTCAAATCCATTATCAATCATAAAGGAGGAAAGAGTTGCATACCATGCTCTGGGAGCTTGTTTAAGGCCATACAGAGCTTTAAGAAGGTGATAAACATGGTTTGGAAACTCTGTACCTTAAAATCCATGTGGTTGCTGGACATATATTTCTTCATTAAGTTTACCATTAAAAAATGCAGATTTAACATCTATTTGATAAACTTTGAATCGTTTGTGTGCAACATAGGCTAAGAATATTCTAATTGCTTCTAGCCTAGCCACAGGTGCAAAGGTTTCATCATAATCAATGCCTTCTTCTTGGAAATATCCCTTAGTAACCAGTCTAGCTTTGTTTCTGATTATAATGCCATTTTCATCCTTTTTGTTTCTAAAAACCCATTTAGTTCCAATAGCAAATTTTCCTTTAGGAAGGGGAACTAGGGTCCAAACTTTATTTCTCTCAAATTCTTGAAGCTCATCCTGCATGGCATTGATCCAATCAGGATCTTCAAGTGCTTCATTTACCTTTTTGGGTTCAATTTTGCTTAAGAAATTTACAAAAAAGGCATTCATTGATAGTAGTTGATCTTGTCTTGATTCCTTTTGAAGGAGATTCTATGATTTGATCATGGGGATGGTCTCTTGTCCATCTTGTCATGGGAGCATGAATTTGGGGTGGAGTTTGAGCTTTAGAGATGACAGGTGGTGACATCTCTGTTGTGCTATTCAGAGGCTCTGAAGTGGGTTCCAGAGATGCTGAAGCAGGTTCTGGAGTCTCTTCAATAGATGTTTCTGGAGCTTCTTCAGATGTCTCTTGTTCACCTTCTGCTTATGAAGATTCTTGTTCTTCAACTTGT
Source organism: Arctium minus (assembly GCA_954870635.1). NCBI lineage: Eukaryota > Viridiplantae > Streptophyta > Magnoliopsida > Asterales > Asteraceae > Arctium > Arctium minus. Next base: position 109,774,064 of record OX941080.1, on the reverse strand, counting down.
GATTCATTACTTGGACCTGTATTGAAGGAAGTAGAAAGTGCAGTATCAGAGGGACTAGAAAGTGTTGTACCTGTGGTTTGTGGTTCCTCTGAAGTAGTTCTGTAGGCATCTCTAAAGATAAATTTAGAGTTATCATCATCATCAAAGAAATCTTCAAATATTCTGTTTAGTCAGATTCCCTTAATTTTGATGATTCAAAAGCATTTTTTGTTGTGGTTTTGACAGTTTGCTTGTCAGAGCTTCTGGTATCATCAAATGAGACATTGATACTCTCTTGGATGGTTCTTGTTCTCAGATTGAACACTCTGAATGCTTTTGAAGCTAAAGAATAACTAATGAATTTGCCTTCTTCTGCTTTCTTGTCAAATTTGCCAAGAGATTCTCTGTCATTCAGTATGTAACACCTGCACCCAAAAACATGAAAGTATTTGACATTTGGCTTTATGTTGTTTAGTGAGTTCATATGATGTTTTCTTGAATCCTTTGACAATTGTGGCTCTGTTTTGGGTTAAACATGTTGTTGCCACTGCTTCTGCCCAAAAGTTGGTTGGAAGATCAGATCATGCAAGCATTGTTTTGTAGCTTCAACTAGAGTTCTGTTTTTCCTTTCAACAACACCATTTTGTTGAGGTGTTCTTGTTGCAGAGAAGTTGGGAGTTATCCCTTTCTCTGAAAGATAGGAGTTAATTCTGGCATTTCTAAACTCTGTTCAATTGTCACTTCTTAGTTTAAAAATTTTCCTGTTGAACAGAACCTGCAATCTTCTTAACAACTTTATCAAGATTTCAGGTACATCAGACTTGGCTCTGATGAACTCTATCCAAGTATATCTTGAGTATTCATCAATTAAGACAAGAATATACTTTTTACCTAATAGACTTTGCACAGAGATAGGACCACAGAGTTCCACATGAAGCATATGTAAAGGTTTGGGACAATTATTGATATTCCCAGATTCTAGTTTCTAATCAAGATTAATCAAACAAACAAGATTAACAATCAAATTACCTGTTTGATTTCAATTCAATTCCAAGATTACATTTTCTCTCTCTACAATCTCTCTCTAACGAACTCTCTCTCTCTCTGATATTTCTCTTTCTAAAATACAACTGAATAATGATTCAATTAAGTTCTCTACTAATTACCAAAGGAAAGAAAACTATTTATATCAACAACTAATACAAGGAAAAACAAATACAAAATACATTGAATTTTATTACAAAAGACTTTGACTTTGATAAGAGTTGACTTTCTTTCAGCTTTGACTTTCTTGAACTTTGACCTTCAGTCTTCTTGATCTTGTATCCAACATATTTATGTTCTAACAATCTCCCCCTTTGGATTCAAGATCACTATTGAAAGATCTAGCAATTCAATCTTCACTTTAAGCTCTGTCAAAATAATCTCCCCTTTTTCTTTGACTGTATTCTTTCCAAAACTGTCTTCAAACGATTAACAATCTCCCCAAAACATTCACAACACACTTTCTGATTTTGGAAAGAAATTATCTTCAGAAACAGCTCGGAATGCTTTAGCAAATAATCTTCAAAGCAAATTTCCTCCAATCTTCAAAAATTCTTTGATCTTCTTCGAATCATTACTTTGAATCTTCTGACTAAGACATTTCGAAAAATCTTCTCTCAAAACTTTATCATTTCTTGATACCATCTCCTCCAAACTACAAAACTTTAACATTTCTTGATATCATCTCCCCCAAACTACAAAACTTTAACATCTCTTGATATCATCTCCCCCTTTTAGATGATTTGAGCATCTATATCATCAAAACTTTTCTCCCAAGAAATGTCTTTGACCATTCTGATCTGTCCAAGAGCCTCTGATTCTGTGATCCATAACCAAGTAATCATCTAGATCTTTGCAAATCCAGACAAAATAAGAACATGTAACTCCTGAATCAACAGATGAATCAGTGAATATGCCTGTCAGTAACACGAAGTCACTGTGTGTAACAAATACACAATATAAAGGAGTTTTTTTGATATTCACTCCCTCAGGGCTTCCATCCAATCATCGAAACACCACAAAGGCAATTTCTATGAATGTTATGACAAGAAAACAAATTCCTTGTTTATTCGTGCATGTGTAGAAAGAATTAAGCACGATGGTTGCTTTAAGTAAGGCTCAACATTGTGTAAACCACTGAGACAACAGTAGTATAAACACAGACTCAATGTTCATGATTGAAGTGCGAAGGTGGGGCAGACTTCCTTCTTTTTCAATATCCAGATTTTCCAAATGAAAATCAGATAGATTATGTGCTGCGTCCCTAGAAAATATGAAACATTTTCTTTTTGAGAAGAAAATGAGTGGTTGGTGGGGTTTTAACAAAAGTTGGCATGGGCTATTTTCCTGTTTCAATAATGTTCACTAAGAATTGTGAAACACTAGTAATGTAGTTGCCCGGCTCAGAAAGTAGTTGGTGCAGAGTTTAATATTCTTTTACTCTGTTCTCACACCCTCTTTCTTTTGATCAATAAACTCACTACTAACCAAACTCTCTGTTCCATTTTACCTCATCACACCCACACTCATTTCTTTTAGACTCCTCACACTCAATCACTATTGGATTAACTTCTTGGGTAGAAATCACTGGTTAACGTGATTCCATAGAAGTTCATTTAAGTCCTAGCACAAAGAACCCTGTCCTATAAAGCATATTGTTGCTCAAATGGTTTATCTTGAACATTTAAGATATGGAAAACATGGGTCAGATATGTGTATGCTCAAAAAATAATCATGAAGATATGAGCATTTTTAAACATGGAAGTATTTTCAAACAAGTATATTGAATGAATAGGAATGAATGCAAAAGACTTGTTTGAAAATCTGACATTGTATGAAAATGATCAGAAATGAATGATATAAGAACTAAAGCTTATGGTCAAAAGTAACGGTATAGTCTATATGAAACAAAAATATAGACATTCTTGAAATGAATGCTTCGAAATGAAATAACGCTCAAAATTCATTGAATTACAAGCGGGGTGTCTTACCATCGAAAATATGTTTCAATATGAGACATGGTAAGAACAATTTGATCAAAAATTAAACCGATGTGTGTGAATACTTGAAAGTATGTAGAAAAGACAATACGCAAGTATTTATCTTTGGAAACACACGGTTTGTTTATCAATTAAGCAAAAAAATTAAAATGAAAACTTTTAAAATCACGCTTCCAAATTATAAAATCTGTTTAAGATTCGAGAAGTGGTTTGAACATTTAAGAACATGTTTTCTATATCTGAAAGTTGTCCTTCTTTCAGATACATTTGAGATTAAGATAAGAAATTTACCTTTTCGCTCAATCTTAATACTCATAAAGTCAGCTGAAGTAAAAAATGATATGATTGTGTCATTCTCTCTCATCCTGCATAAGTCTCAAAGTCTAGTCAAAACAAATTTATTCACAACATTTATTCAAAAATTAAAAATGACATAAAACAATAAAACGATTAAAGAACGAGTTCTGATCAAAACTAATAAGAAATCATAGTCTTAATCCTTTTGACTTGACTTATATGCTCCCCCTAAAATCATGCATCACAAAAAAAAATTTGTCAGTTAAGTAAAATGCAGAAATTAGTTATGCTCCCCCTCAAAATAATGTAGATCATCTAAAATCTTCTCTTACTCCCCTGAGATCATGAGCAAACAATTAAAGTACAGATATCCTTCAGACATAAAGATAAAGAAAAATGATGAAAAATAACAATACGTAACTTTATTAGGTAACAACCGATTATGTCTTAAGATTTAACATACCAAGCTTAGAGACAAGAAAATTAAATCTCTTTTCATCTAAGGGTTTGGTAAATAAATCTGCAAGTTGATAATCTGTTTTTACAAAATAAAGTTCAATAGTTCCTTTTTCTACATTATCTTTAATAAAATGATACCTGACATCAATGTGTTTGGTTTTCGTATGCTGGACAAGATTAGCAGATATCGCAATTGCACTCTTCGAGTCACAATAAATTGGAATTTTATCAAACTTGAATCCATAGTCTCGCAGCTGTGTTCCCATCCACAAGACTTGAGAGCAGCAACTGGCAACAACTACGTACTCTGCTTCAGCAGTTGATGTGGAAACGCATAATTGTTTCTTTGATGCCCAACTAACGAGCTTGTCTCCAAAAAATTGAACATGACCAGAAGTACTCTTTCTGTCCAACATGCAACCTGCATGATCTGCATCTGAGTAGGCAGTCAGTTGAAACCCAGTATCCTTAGGATACCACAGACCAAGGTCTGCAGTCCCCTTCAGATATCTAAAAATCCGTTTGACAGCAGCCAAATGGGATTCTTTGGGAGCAGCCTGATATCTAGAACATAAGCATATTGAAAACATAATATCTGGCCTACTTGATGTAAGATACATTAACGATCCTATCATACCTCTATAAGTCCTAACATCAACACTTTTACCCGAAGGATTAGTGTTAATCTTAGTACCTGGTGCCATCGGGGTTCCAATTGGTTTACAATTTTCCATTTTGTACTTCCGAAGAATATCCAAAATGTACTTAGATTGGTTAATGAAAATCCCCGTAGAAAACTGTTTAACTTCTAATCCGAGAAAGAAATTCATCTCTCCCATCATACTCATTTGAAAACGTGACACCATAAGGTTAGAAAAGTTTTTGCAAAATTTTGGATTTGTAGAACCAAATATTATATCATCAACATATATTTGAATAAGGATAATATCAACTTTTTCCTTTTTGATGAATAAAGTAGTATCAACCTTACCTTTAGAAAAACCGGACTTGACCAAGAATTTAGATAAAGCGTCATACCATGCTCGAGGGGCTTGTTTTAAACCGTACAGGGCTTTGTCCAAGATGTAAACGTGATCTGGCTTTTCTGGATTGACGAACCCTTCTGGTTGAGACACGTACACTTCCTCTTTAAGAATGCCATTCAGAAAGGCTGTTTTCACATCCATCTGAAAGACTGTGAAATTCATATGAGTTGCGTAAGCTAGAAACATGCGGATTGCTTCTATACAAGTTACTGGAGCATACGTCTCATCGTAGTCTATGCCTTCCTCTTGCCGGTAACCTTTGGCAACAAGTCTAGCTTTATTCCTTATGACGATACCATCTTCATCCTTTTTATTCTTGAATACCCATTTAGTTCCTATCACTGTTTTACCTTCTGGTTTTGGAACTAATCTTCAAACCTTTAGGGCTTCAAACTGATTGATTTCTTCTTGCATAGCAGATACCCAGTTCGAATCAGCAAGAGCCTCTGATACACGCATTGGCTCAATCTTACTGAGAAATGAGTCATGCATACATTGATTAAGAGTCGCTGACCTAGTTTGTACAGGCTTGTCAAAATCTCCAATTACTTGATGTAATGGATGCTCTTTGGTCCAGCGATGCTCATGAGGGAGTGAAGTGGATACTGATTGAACATGATCATCATCTATAAATCCACTATCAGAATCTTCAGTTTGAATAACAGGAGGGGGGTTTGCAGTTGAAGTTTCAGGTGCAGAAGCATCAGTTGGAACAACAGACTCTAGCTGTTGAGTAGACATTGTATTACACCCAACTGAAACAGTTACTTTTGGCTCAACAATTTCTTGTATATCTTCAACTGTAGGAGTAATTGTAGGAATGTGAGTTTCTGACTGAACAGGGGATTCTTGTTCAGTTATAACTTCTGAAGTGACTGGATGATTACAACTTGTATCTTCAGACCTGTCAGTCACAACAGATTTAGGTATATTAGATCCTAGAAACTCATCATAAAAGAATTCAAATAACAAATCTAAATCAGTTAAATGTGAAATAGATGTAGAAGCGTTATTCGAATTTGTCACTGTAGAAACAAGTTCTGGACTGATCTGCCCAGAAGCTAATACTCCAGTGATCACGGGTTCTGAACTGAGTTGTTCAGAAGCCATATCTTCATCGAATGTTACATTAACGCTCTCGACAACTGTCTTTGACTTCTTCAGATAAACACGATATGCTGCCGATGTTGATGAATAACCAATGAAGATACCCTCGTCCGCCTTAGCACTGAATTTATTCAGACTCTCTCTGTCGTTAAGCACAAAACATTTACACCCAAATATGTGAAAATACTTGATTGTTGGGGTTTTTTTGTTGATCAGCTCATATGGAGTCTTTTGAAAACGGTGGTGTATCATGGATCGATTTTGAGTATGGCATGCAGTCGACACAGCTTCTGCCCACAAGAATAGAGGTAAGTCCGATTGGCTAAGCATAGTCCGAGTGGCCTCGACTAGCGTCCGATTTCGCCTTTCAACTACTCCATTTTGTTCAGGCGTTCGAGCAGCAGAGTACTGGTGTGATATCCCGACCAATTCAAGATATTCTTCAACTATCTTGTTTTTGAACTCTGTGTCGTTGTCCGTTCGAAGAAACTTGACTTGTCGCTGCATTTTCACCTGGGTCGTCTTTAAGAAAGTAATGAGAACTTCGGGCGTCTCATCTTTTGATCGAAGAAATTTGACCCATGTATATCTTGAATAATCGTTCACAATTACAAACACGTATTTCTTTCCACCCAAACTCTGAGTTCTCATTGGACCACACAAATCCATATGTAACAATTCTAATGGAGAACTAGTGCTTGGTTCAGGCTTCGGTTTATGCGGAGCTCTCTTCATCTTACCCTTCTCACATGAAGCACATAAGTGTTCTTTCTCGTATTTCAGCTCAGGAAGTCCTTTTACCAATTTCCCACTAACCAGCTTATTGATATAACGAAAGTTCAAATGAGATAAACGTCTGTGCCAGAGCCAACTTTGCTGCAATGAAGCTTTTGTCAACAAGCAAACTTGATTGTCGTTCTGTACCTTTGAAAGATTGATGGTACAGAGGTTCGTCTTTCGATTTTCGACTAAGAGTTCATTGCCATTTTCCGTACGAACCGAACATCTTTTAGCTTTGAAGTTGACCTCTAACCCTTTATCACAGAATTGACCAATGTTGAATAAGTTGTGCCCCAAGCCTTCGACATAACTCACTTTACTGATTGTTATGTTGTCTTGAATAATGTCACCATATCCTAAGATAGGTGAAAGTTGATCATTTCCAAATCTGACATTTCCACTGAATTTCTCTGTATAGTTAGACAATAAAGCTTTTTGCCCAGTCATATGCTTGGAACATCCACTGTCCAAATACCACATATGCCGGGTCTGCAAGAGAAATAAGGAGACAATAGATTTAGGTACCCATTTAAAAACGGGTCCTAACAGATTAGCACAAGATTTTGGTATCCATTTGAAAATGGACCCTTTGTTCTTTTGAAAACCTTTAAAAATATTTGATCTTGAAGAATACACATGATAAGATCCGAACCAATCAGAAGAATTATGAGAATAAGCAAGATCATTTCTTCGATAATGATAAGATGTAGTAGAAATAGGAAATAATTGAATCAATTGCTTTATTGAATATCGCTTGTAAGAAGTTACAAGGTTTTGTTTATGTGAAACAAGTTGATCAATTACATCATTATCACTACTAACTGATCTAGTATAAAAATTATCATAAACTGATTCAGCTATCTCATCATCCTTCCTTTTTGGTCGCCATTCAGTTCGAGCTTTCGACCTTTTCTTGCTTACATCTGAAACAAAAGATTTAGATTTATTAAGAAAAGCAGATTTCTGAGAGTGAGTTTTCTTTTGTGTACCAGTGTGTTTCTGTTTCTGTAATCGTTGTTTCTTATGTTTCTTACCTTGAGCATACTAATCAGCAGTTACGGAAACTGATTCACCAAACTTAGTTGATGATTCCGCAATATTAACATCACTTGGTAACACTTTTTTATTTATAAGACAAGTAGAATGATCAGGAAGAGAAGCATTGAAGTCAAACAAATCAATTTCTTCTATGCACCCATCATCAGAATTAATAAAATCATTTGCAGACTCAAATAGGTCATCAAAATTATCAGACGAAGTTTGAGGTGCCTTAGAAACTTCAGAACACTTTGTAGATGTAGATTGAAAAATCGTGTTCTTTAATACAGTAGAAAATACACTTTGTTGAATATCAACCAAAAGTTTTTCATCAGATAAAACATTTTCCAACTCAACTATTTTGCTTTCAAGAATGAGTGGAGGAACATAAACCTTTGCAACTGCAGGTTTTGCCTTCAACTCAGAAACATAATAGCTCGCAAAATAGTCGTTTGAAAGAACTTTTGGTGGTTCTGAAAGATAACTATCATTTAACTTTGCATAGTTAAATGATAGTTGCATTTTCTTAACATTCTTTCTATTTTCAGTTTCTTTGGTCTCAACTTCTTCCGGTAATTTGGTAACAAATTTGGGTTTTAAATGAGTATGTTTACCAGCACATGCAAGAAAATCAAAATAAGTAATGGGGTTTTTGAAAACCAAGTCCCCATTTTTTCTTAACATCAGCCTCTTCGTTAGGTGCATTCAGAAAAATGGTTTGATCTGTTTGTCCTCTTGCATAAAGTTTGCCTTCCAGACCATTTACCTTCTTATTCAAAAGCTTGTTCTCAACCTGCAGTTTATGAACAATTAGTGTAGATTCTTTCTTCTCAAACTCATACTTAGAAACTTTAACTTCAAAATCAGAAATCTTCTTTTCAAAACAATCTACTTGAGATTTAGAATCAGAAGCAGACTTGCGTAAAGAATCAATCAGATCTTTGTTCCCAACAACAGACTTATTGAGTTCAAATATCTTATTGTTTCTTTTAGCAACTCTGTCCTTTTTCTTTCTTCAGTTTTACTTGAAGATCATTAAGCTCAACCATCATAGCTTCCATTTTGGTTACAAAATATTTTTCAGTTAAGTTTAATACCTCATTAGCTGTCTCGTCATCTGACTCGTCATACTTCACTTCTTTTCCCATGAGACAGAGATGAGCAGTTTCTTCCTTCTCTTCCTCTTCACCTTCTGAATGATCCAACCAAAATTCGTCTTCAGCCATTAAAGCGATGCCTGCTTCTTGTTGTTTGGCTAATAACAGCTTGTTCTGATAATACTGAGAGTTGCGAACTTTAGGCTTTCTACAATCCTTTGCAAAATGACCAATCTTGCCACAGTTGTAGCATTTGACTGAATCACTTGCTGGCTTTTCTACAACAGTTTAGTCATTCACATACTTGTTCCTGTCATCAGGTTTCTTCTCAACATATCTGTTCTCTTCATATCTCCTTCCTTCCACCCTTTCTCGGTGCTCATGATTCTTGGAACTTGATGAAGAATACCTTTGAGAATTTGATCCCGGCTTCTTGTAGAATTTCTTTTGAAATGCACGGGTCAACAAAAGCATGGCTTGTTTCAGACTTTCGCCATCATCACCATCTGATTCAGATTCAGACTCAGAACTTGTAATCACTTTCTTCTTTTTCTTCTTCTCTTTCTTTTCTTTCTTTTTCTCTCCGGCTACAAATGCAATCGGATCAAGAATCTTTTCAGCCTTCTTTTTCTCAGATCTTTTCTCTTCCACTTCTTCCTCATTTTGCCTCAGAGTCTCATATACCTCATGTAATGGTATGTCATTCAGATCCTTCATCTGTTTCATCCTACGTGTATGCTTCTACCATTCTGGTTGTAGGATGCTCAGGAATTTGACATTGTTCTCAAGTTGCTTCTTTTTCACCTTATTCTTGGACAACTCATTCAGAAGCAAGATAAACCGTTCATAAGTATCTTCTAAGCTTTCATTCTCTTTGGCTTTGAATTCCTCGTAACTATTGATGCAATTAGCCACTTTCATCTGATTGCCAACTTTGGAACCCATCATCATCTTTTGCAATTGATCCCACATCTTCTTAGCATTTCCCTTGTAGTTGTCTATCTTGATGTAGATGTCATTTGGAATGCTCTAAAGAAGTAAGGATCTTGCTTGTTTATCAGCTTTGTATCGGATTTTCTGTTCTTCAGAATACTGAGAGATATCTACTGCCACTGTTTTCATCTTTTGATCTTTTTCCTCAGTACCATCTTCACTATCAGACGAATCATCATCTGGTATTTGAACCATGATTGGTGCCATAGGACCTTCTGTGATTGACAGCATAATATTCTCTCCATTTGCATGTCTGTCTATAAAATCAAGGAATCTGTCTTTCCACTGTTCGTACTCTCCTTTGAAGAGTACAGATGGCTTGACATCAGTGCTAATTGAAAGATCATCTTTGGAAGTCATCTTGTTTAAACCTGTTTGAGAAATATATGCAATAAGAAACTAGAAACTGATCGTTAGTCCAAATGAAACAATCAAGAAAATACAGAAAACTTGAAATATAAAATCAGAAATCACAACCAGAAATATGTCCCCCTTCGCAGACTTAGCACGGGGGTCCCGCAAACCACCACTTTGCGGTTCAAGAGGGAAACACAAACCACTACTTTGCGTTTCAAGAGGGAAACGCAAACCACCACTTTGCGGTTCAAGAGGGAAACACAAACCACTACTTTGCGGTTCTCGTTACAAACGCAAGATACACTTTGCGTCTCTAGTTGCAAGCGCAAACCACACTTTGTCTCTGAGCCCAAACACTTCTACTTTGCGTTTTTCACTTTGCGTTTGTTTAAAAACGCAACTCTTACTTCTCGATTCTTGAATGAAACGCAAACATGTACTTCTCGATTCTCAAATGAAACGCAAACTTTAACTTCTCGATTCTCAACTCTCAATGAAGGAAACGGAAACTTTTATGAACACACGCAATCCTTGATGAACACCCGCAAACCTGATGAATGACCCACAAACCTGATGAATGACCCGCAAACCTCTAAAATCGAACAAAATCGCACCAAAAACTCATTTAGACCTAGATATTCAACACTATACTTCGACAATTTGATCACCTAATCATTACGAACACAATACAAACAACTAATTTCGATCTAAAAACACAAAACTATACAAATCAATGTGAATACAGTGCGTGACAACTCGTGAACTCAAACTTCTTCAAAAACAAAATTACAAATCGATTACAGTGCAATTCACAAAATAAACTATACAGACTCGATCGATAGCACTTAGTAAACAAAACCTAATCGATTTCAGCACCTAATTTGCACTAAAACTCGAAATTCGATTCTCGCTCAAGAACATAGATACGAACTTTTTGAATTTCTTGATTTTTGATTTGGATCTGCTCTGATACCAATTGATGTTCCCAGATTCTAGTTTCTAATCAAGATTAATCAAACAAACAAGATTAACAATCAAATTACCTGTTTGATTTCAATTCAATTCAATTCCAAGATTACACTTTGTCTCTCTACAATATCTCTCTAATGAATCTCTCTCTCTGATATTTCTATCTCTAAAATACAACTGAATAATGATTCAATTAAGTTCTCTACTAATTACCAAAGGAAAGAAAACTATTTATATCAACAACTAATACAAGGAAAAACAAATACAAAATACATTGACTTTTATTACAAAAGACTTTGACTTTGATAAGAGTTAACTTTCTTTTAGCTTTGACTTTCTTGAACTTTGACCTTCAGTCTTCTTGATCTTGTATCCAACATATTTATGCTCTAACAATTATTATCAGTTTCGATTTTGTGGGAAGATCTTTTCATTTTTCCCATTTCACAAGCAGAACAAAGATGATCTTTTTTGAACTTTAGAGATGGTAATCCCTTAACCAGATAAAGTTTGACTAACTTATTAAGTGATGAAAAGTTCAAATGAGAGAACTTCTTATGCCAGAGCCAGACATCTTCACTGTTCAGATATACTAGACAGAGTTTCTCTGAGCCAGTGTCTATATGCTTGGTAAAATTCATTCTATATAAGTTACCTTTTTTGTCTGCTCTCAGCATTTATTGACATGTTTTTTAGTGAAGAAGTGAACAATGTTTTTTTTGAAATTTCACATCAAAACCATGGTCACACAGTTGACTTATTCTTATTAAGTTGTTCTTTAGTCCATCAACATAAGCAACTGTGGAAACAAATACATTACCTCTTGTTTACTCAACATAACCTTTAATCTGACCTTGCATATTGTCCATAAAAGTTACTGCTTCTCCAGATTTTGCTTTGAAAAAGGATAGCAACTTCTTACCTCCAGTCTTATGCCTTGAGCATCCATAATCTAAGTACCAGATAGGCATATACTGTTTCTGCAAGACAGATTAGATAGTTTAAGGTAGCCATCTCATTATGGGTCCTTTTCTGTTAGGCTTTGGAGGATTTTTATCAACATTTGGCATTCCATCTTTTGATGATTTTCCTGAATGGTTTTTCTCTTGCTTCTGAGGCTTTGTCTCTGAAGTCTTGTTCAGAGAATTATTCAGAAAGCAATGAGAACCTCTGAAATGATTTTTCAGCTTAATCATGAGTTGAATGCAATTGCAATTAACCGAGCATGATGAAAAAGGAGCAAAGTTTTTCATTTCATTTAAAACATTTGGTACATGTTTCTTTTGAAACTTCTTAAAAGTGGCACTAGGAATATTACAAGTATTCCTAACTACTTGTGAGTTTTTAGCTTGAAGATTTACCTTCTTTTCAATTTGCTTTTTCTTGGCCTAAAACATATTCTTCTCTTTCTTGCTCACTGCACAAACAGGATCAAAATGGTTAATTTCTTGCCATTTGCCTTTTTTTTTCAGGAGTGAATTTGATAGGTTTATAGGTGTAGAACTGAGAAGTCTTAGTTTTATTCTTAGAATTTTCCTTTAACTCTTTCTCCAACTCCAGAGAGGTTTTTGCTTGTAGACACATGTCTATAAAATTAGGACATAATGGAATTCTAGATTTATCTTTTGAAATAGAAACATGGCTGTTTAAAATTCCAGAACCAACAGTCTGTTTTGTTTTATGAATTACTTTCTCTAGTGTATAGAAAATTCGTTCATCTACCTCTGTGTCAGATTCAGAATCAAGAAAGTCTCTTTTAACCTTGTCAGAGATGACTACCTCTAAAGTTTTCACAATATCTTTAGATTTAGAGACTTTGATTATCCTTTTCTTGCATGATTCTTTGATAAAATCAGATATGACATTTTCTTTATAAAATTTTCTAATGTCGTCTATAAAAGTAGTTCTGATGCATTCATCTATTTTAGGAGAATACAGAGGTGCTTCTGGATTCAATAAGCTCTGAGGTTTTACTTCAGAGACCTTTGGGTATTTAGTGATGAATGAATCAAATCTAAAGATCTCTTTAGGATCATGGCTCTTAGGTTTTGAAAAATGAACCTCTTAAGTTTATTTTTCTATTTTTAAGATTGGTTCTGAAACAGTTTTTACTTCAGAGTATGAGGTATATTTGAAATTTAGAGCTCTGATTCTTGATCCCTCTGAGGTTCTTATCCTTTTGAAAATGTTAGAATTAACCAGAGATGGAAAGTCAGGCCTCTGGACCTTTCCTATACAGAAAGTGGAAGAAAGTGAAGTTTTCTTCAATCCAGTGAAAGGATCTAATTCATTGAATCCCAACCCTTGAGTGTACATATGAGAATTGATTTTAATGTGCACATTTTGTGCATCTTGATAACTCTTGATCTGAAGTTCCTTTCTTTCCAGAGATTGATTTAATATTTCTCTTTCCTTTTGAAAGAAATTAGTTAAGTTAACATAATTGAGCATTTCATACTCATATTTTCTCACTTCTTTTTTTTGCCTTTAAAACCTTTTCAAGTTCTTTGAATTTCTCAGAAAAAGAATTTTCCTTTTGTCTCTGAGATTTTTCAAGTTCAGATTTTTCAATAAAAAATTCTTTATTTTCTGACTCAAGAAGATCTTTTTCTCTTTTATAAAAGTTTAGGTCCTTTGTAATTTGCTTTCTCTTTTCTTTTTCTTCAATGAGTTTTTGCTTTAAACTCTAAAACTCATCTGTTAATTTAAGAACATCCATTTCAAGTTCACTTTCAGAGGTGGATGGAGAATTTACCTTTTCAGAGTAGTCCTTTGATGATCCATCAGTCTGATCACCATCTGCAATAGCCATACCACAGAGGTTGGTAGGCTCTTCCTCTCCATCACTTGTTGAGTCTGACATCAGGTCTTCCATTTCTGCAACAAGTATTTGCACTTGTTTTTGTAGTAGTCTTGATCCTTGATCAGTCTACCTCTGCAGTTTGTAGAAAAATGGCCTGGTTTTCCACATCAAAAATATCTCCCATCATTTTGATTTTGTGGAAGAGCAGCAATAGTTTCAGTCTTCTGAGCTTGAGGATGGGTTTGGAAGTACCTCTCAGGTTGAGGATACTTTGGTTGAAATGGTTGATGAGTTCTTAATTGTTGAACAACTTTGTGATTGTTAAAATGATCAGCCTTTTGATCACTATGCAGAGTAGATCTGGGGTTTTGTTGATATCCAGCTTTCTGAAATCTTCTTTCTGGATTTCCTCTCCTTTCTTCAACATCTCTTCTTCCTTCAAAAACTTTCTTACCAAATTTCTTGTTGAATTGATGGGTAATTAAAGCAAGAGATTTGGCAAAAGCATTAATGTCTTCATCTGAGTCTGAGTCTGAATGATCATCTTCTTCAGCTATCGTGGCCTTTTTGGATTTTCTTTTTGGCTCTTTTCTTAATGACTTTTCTTTTGAGTGCATCGATTCTTCAATGTGACTTTCTTTTGAAACACCTTTTTCTTTTGAGATGAGAGCAAATATTCAACCCAGAGAGGTTTTAGACTTTTGTTTAACAACTTCTTTTTCCTGGACAACTAGGGTGCCATAAATGTCAGTTAATGACCAAGAATCAAGATTTTGATTAGCTTGAATAGACATGGACAGTTGTGACCTTTCTTCATTTAAGATCTTAAGGAAAAGAACATTATATTCCTCCTTTGTCCTCATAACTCCAAACTTGTTGCATTTATTAATGAGAATGTTGAGTCTGGAATAAGGTTGGTGCAGGGTTTCTTCAGGTAGTGCATGAAAGTCATGGTACTCATTAATGCATTGAGTTCTCCTATTTTTCTGAGTTTGTAGGCCACCTTCAAGGTGGTTTAACAACTAATCCCAAATCTATTTAGCAGTTACATAAGAATCAAGTTCTTGGAAGATATCATTCGGAAAGGCCATTATCAATAATCTAACAACTTTGGAGTCATTTTCCATCATTTTGATTTCTTCTTCAGTGAAGTTTGAAGTTTTCTTTTCATAACATTCAGGTATTTCAGCAGTATCTGCTGTTGCAGGAACTCTTGGTACCAACACCATTGGGTAGTGAGGTCCATCAGTTACTGATCTTAAAAGATCCATGTCCATACCTTCCAAAAAATTTACCATCCTTATTTTGCATTGGAGATATTCATCCCTTAGAAGTGTAGGAGGTTTTGTTAATGAACCAACTGTATAAATGGCACTTATACTTGAACTTGCCATTTTAAAAAAAGATGAAGCTTTTGAATGAGTATATAAAGTTCTTAAACAAGAGTTTATATGAACATGCACATATTTATAAAGATCTTTAATCTCAAAGACATAAATCTATCCAAGCATGCAGATATGATCTTGTTTGTTTAAAAACAAAGATGGCTCTGATACCAATTGTTGGATCCCAGATCTAGTCTTTTACGATGATATAAACAATAATAATGACAGCGGAAGCAATACAGTTTAATATCAAAACAGATTCAAATCACAGTTAATAAGAAGATATACAATAAGGTAAATATAAGAACAACCTTAATATTCACTGGATAAATCAGGTAGATTGATAATAACACCAAAAAGGTGGATAAATCGTACAAGATCTTCTTAGAATACTTTTCAGTATATTAAAGATAGTTCAATTACAAGATATAAAGAAAAATCACACTTCAAGCAATGTGGTGATGGTCCTATTTATAGGACCATGAAGTGAACAGTGTACTATCCTGACATAAGAAGCATGCTTGAACAGTGTTTCACCTAAAAGGTTGTAACACCGGTAATTTTTGGTAAGTGGATGTCACCCGGACGTTGCTATGACTGGTAAACAGTGGGGTTTTTTTTGGAAATGTATTGTTTAAAGTCCCTCGGAGTATCGGGAGTATTGGCTTTGAAAAAGTCGAGTTTCGGGGATTGGTTTGGGCACGACTACAACGTCCGGTGACTATGACAGTGTCATAGTCGCACCATTCATTGTCGCAGCAAAAAACGGTGGTCAGGGAGGAGTTGGCGACATTTCCAGGCGACAATGCCCTGGTCAATGTCGCACCAGGGTACCAGGGTGCTGTTAAATGCGAATTCTCAGCTTTCTTCCTCATTCTCTTCACCAAAACTTTCCCATTCTCTCTCAAATCGCTTCATATTCATTACCCACAAACCCTAACTCATTTTAAGGCCATTTCCATGGATTTCAAGGTGGTTCTTCACCATCAAACTTGTGATCGCAACCTCATGTGCTAGTTCATGTGTTCTTCCACCATTTCTTGAAGATTTATAAGTTTTCTAGGTTTTCACCAAAACCTAAGTGGTAAGTTCACCCTCTCCATCTCTAAACCATATTAGGTGATGTAAATGCTCCATTGATGATTTCCTAAGTATTATGTTTCTCCATTTTCGGTTTGGAAGATTGTCGGTCCCTTATATTTGAACAAGATCTTACCAGACAATCACAATCACAAACATAAATGATAAACCAACATGTTTGAATACAAACAACGGATTACAGATTGATGTTTTTCTCTTTTAAGCTCTTTCTCTTTTCTCTCTGGATGAACAGTAGTCTTGATCAGGACGATGAGTTATGAGATATAATCTAATATCTCACCTAATAACTAAAGCTAACATAATATATAACTAATAATATCCTAAATAGATAATATCCTAAAATATCTAATAATAGATATTTAGGAATAATAATAAAATACTAAAAACAAACTTTGACATTTTATTACAAACTAATATTAGACTAATATTGATAGTGACTTTTCAGCTTTAGCTTTAGATTTCAATCTTAAGATTGGATGATCTTGAATCCAATAAATCTGAGATCTAACAATCTCCCCCTTTGGATCAAGATCATTACTAAAAGAATTTAGCAATTTAGTCTTCTCTTTCAGCTCAGAAGATGCAATCTCCTTCTTTGTCTTCAATAAATAATAATCTCCAGTTTTAGCTCAGAATGCATTAGCAAAGTATCTTCAAAGAAAATTTCTCTCAAATCAGCATGTCTTCATAATACTTTGTCTTTAAAGAATTCGATCTTGGACATTTCTCTAAACTTTTGTTCTCTCCCATTTCTTCTCTTATTTCTTGATTAGCTCTTCTCCCCCTTTTTGATGAAAAGAGCAACGATTTCATCAAGACTTCGAGTAAGAAATGTCTTTCATAAGGAGCCTCTGATTCGTCAATCCAAAAGATATTCATCCAGATCTTTGCAAATCCAGACAAATTAATCGTGTAACACCTGAATCAACAAATGAATCAGTTAAAATGCCTGTCAGTAACACTAAGTCACCGTGTGTAACGAATACATATTGGAAAGGAGCTTTTTGATGTTCACTCCCCCAGGGCTTCCATTCAATCATCGAAACACCACAAAGGTAAATTCTATGAACGTTATTACAAAGAAACAATTCCTTGTGTGTACATGCATGTGATAGAAAGAATTAAGTACGGATGATTGTTTATAGGCTCAAAATTGTGTAAACCACTAAGACAACAGTAAGTACAAACACAGACTCAATGTGCTTGATTGAAGTGCGAAGGTGGGGCAGACTTCCTTCTTTTCAATATCCAGATTTTCCAAATGAAAATCAGATAGCAAATGTGTTGCTTCCCCCTTTGAAAATGTGAAACACATTCTATTTGAGTAGAAAAATGAGTGGCTGGTGAGGTTTGATCAAGAGTTGGCATGGGCTAGTTGCCTGTTTCAATAATGTTCACAAAAGAGTTGTGAAACATTAGAATTGTGGCTGCCCGACTCAGAAAAAGTTGGTGCAGAGTTCTGATATTCCTTTTAACTCTGTTCTCACACCCTCTTTCTTTTAAACATTTAGCTTACTCTAACCAAACTCTCTTTTTCTGTATACCTCATCACTCAACCCACACTCATTTCTTTTCGACTCCTCACACTCAATCACTATGGATTAACTTCTTGGGTAGAAATCACTGGTTAACGTGATTCCGTAGAAGTTGTGTTAAGTCTTAGCACAATGAAATTATGTTTTCCTATGAAGCATGTGATGCTCAAAATGGTTTAACTATATCAGTTAAAGCTCAAAGATGAATTAAGAAAACATTGAAAATTACACTTCCAAATTATAAAATCTGATGAAGAATCGGGAAGTGGTTTGAACTTTTAAGAACA
The DNA here is from genome assembly GCA_954870635.1 of Arctium minus. Lineage (NCBI taxonomy): Eukaryota > Viridiplantae > Streptophyta > Magnoliopsida > Asterales > Asteraceae > Arctium > Arctium minus. Next base: position 109,755,787 of record OX941080.1, on the reverse strand, counting down.
TGTTTTCAATGATTGAAAATTGTCCTTCTTTCAACCATATATGAGATTAAGATAAAGAATTATACCTTCTTCGTGCAACCTTACATCTCATGAAGTTAAGCGTAAAGTCATAATAGATATGAACGTGTAAGCGTCTCTCAAACTGCAAAAGTCTTAAGTCATAGTCAAAGCAAATTTATTCACTAAAATTAAAAAGACATAAAGTAGTAAAACAATGAAAGTACGAGTTCTGATCAGAAATAATATGAAGTCATAGCCCTTTTACTCCCCCTGAAATTATACATTTGAAAATTATCATTGAAAGAGATATGCATAAAATTTTAGAAAAGTATGTACTCCCCCTTGATGGTTGATTTCCTCATTGGAGTATTGGAGTACAATTTCTTATCATCACAGGAGTAAGGTCTTTTGATCACTGAAGTACGAGTTCTAAACTGTTGTGTTTAGAAGTCAAACTTCGTTGAAGTACGGGTCCTAAGTTGATGTACTTAGAAGCCTTTGTTCGTTTGAAGTACGGGTCCTAAGTTGATTTACATAGAATCCAATTGTCGGTCCCTTATATTTGAACAAGATCTTACCAGCAATCACAATCACAAACATAAATGATAAACCAACCTGTTTGAATACAAACACCGGATTACATATTGATGTGTTTCTCTTTTAAGCTCTTTCTCTTTTCTCTCTGGATGAACTGTAGTCTTGATCAGGATGATGAGTTATGAGATATATTCTAATATCTCACCTAATAACTAAATCTAACATAATATCTAACTAATAATATCTAATAACAGATATTTAGGAATAATAATAAAATACTAAAAACAAACTTTGACATTTTACTACAAACTAACATTAGACTAATATTGAGAGTGACTTTTCAGCTTTAGCTTCGGATTTCAATTTTCAGATTGGATGATCTTGAATCCAATAAATCGGAGATCTAACAAAGATTTTGGAGGAGTTTGGTCAAAATTAGGGTTTTGGATATAAGTTAAGGTTTTGATGTAAAATGTTTGGGGAATGTTTCTATATGGTTGAATATGGTTATTTATGGTTGAAAATTTTTGGATCTAGGTTTTGTAGGTTTTGGCTTGGAGGATTCAAGTTTCGTGAAGGAAGCTCAAAGTGGGGTAAAATCTAGATTTAGCCTAAATCTAGCAAGGTGAGTTCAAGTTGATTTGTGAAAACGGTGTACATGCCAAAATGTTTATTTTAAAGTGTTATGTGTCTTACATGAAATTGTTAACTGCTAATCAGTTTGATTATTTTGAAAGTGTTTAACTTTATAAACTTAAATAGCACACATTTTGGGATTTTTGGACATTTTGATAAATGTGTCACAAAGGAACGTGTTTTAATGATTTATTTCATAAATGGGTATTTGGTCAGAAATGCACTTTGAAGTGTTTGTCGGGTTTTATGCATCATTCATGAAATGGGATATTTGGAAAAGTACGAATGTGTGAGTTCTTTGGTTTTAGGTCATTTTCGACTTTGGGGAACATCTTAGAAATGGAAAACCTTTTGGGTTTTGGGCCGAAGGCCAAAGGTAATTTGAGAATTAAAGATTTTGGGAAAATGTGTATTTTTGTTTATGTAACCATATTGGCTCTCGTGTTTTAGCCAAACGTCTATTAAGCCTCTTGGGACTTGATTTATACTCGGTGGAGTCTTTGGAATATTTGTTCGGTTTTGGTAGGTAATTGAGGAGCCTTGGACGTATGGTGTACTTAGTTGCATCTTAATTTAGAGTTACATGTTTTGAATGCATTAGTTCATTCTTTTGAGTCATGTAACGTTTTAGACTGTAATGCATTCGATCCATAGGCATATGAGTCAGTCAGTTGGTTTAGTGGGGACTTTATCCTTGTTTTGGGACTGGATATTGTTTATAGCTAGCGAGAGCTCGAGGTACAGATCGTGGGTGGTTGAACTCGATAACTGCGTAACCTTTGTTAAAGGGCTCGAGGTAGATATCGTGGGTGGTTGAACTCGATGCCCGTTTGTAATCCAGTCTGGTTACTCATCGTGAAATTTAGTGTCCGAGTTTGAATTCTAGTGAGTGGTCCCTAAGTCATGTTTTTATGTAAGCTTGCGGTGGTAGCTCGGTTTAGGAACCATATACGGAGCTAAGTCTTGCGGTGGTGCTCTTGGAGAGCCGGATACGGGGACTTGTGACTTTGTGGTGAGACTCATTAAAGGTCGAGTAGACACTAGGGTCATTTGGGTATCTTGCGGTGGTATCTCGGTTGGGAGCCGTATACGGGGATCCATGGCTCTATATGTGTTGATCCAAACTCTCTCAGTGATTTGATAACGACCCTCTTCTATACTTAGTGAAAATTACGTTTTAATATGTATTAGTGTTTCACCATCAGCGATCAGACTGAGTCTGTTCAGTTATCGCTGATGACCTTTCTTGTAAACATTTCATATGTATTAGTGTTTCACTATCAGCGATCAGACTGAGTCTGTTCAGTTATCGCTGATAGTTTATGATATAAACAGATAACGTAATCCCTGAAGACAAGTCTCGCGTCAACAGATGTTCATAGCTGAATCGGAGATGAAGCCATTGAACAAAGACAAGTCTACTAGTGACCTGATGCGGATATCAGTGAAGCAAAGACGACTCTACTTATACGCGAAGGAACATGAGGAAAAGTTTCAGCGATAGCTGAACTTCTTTGTATCTCTGAAGGAAGAGATATTCAGCGATCAAAAGATCACGTAGCTTATGCCTCAAGCCTCCTTTTGTCTTACCTTGCACAACTAGTACGATGTGTCAGAACGGACATACCTCTACCACAGTTCATACAACAACCCTGTCAATGACACTGTTCATGATACGGCCGAAAGTATGTCTCCCAAATTCAGACTCTCTCAGCCAATCAATGAAGGACACGTGTAAAGTGCCCTTCCATGCATTTAATGCATAGGGTATAAATAGAAAGATCACCTCTCCATCTAAAGGTGTGCTCTATTCTTGAACCTTCATAGAAACCCTTGTTTTCTATACTCTCTAATACCCCATTCTCTATATTCTTATGCAACCATCTTAGTGTTTTCTTAAGTTTGTTTAGATTGGGTCTTACTTAATCTTATTCCGCAACAGCCTTGTAAATTGTGTTTGATTTATCAATAAACAATTTATTAAACTTTAAATTATGTGTTTGTATTCAACCCCCCACCCTTTCTACAAACTTGTTAAGCACCTCCGGGACCAACAAGTTGTATCAGAGCAGACTGTTTAATCTGATAAACAAGATCTTGTTTTATTCTCTTCCTTGCTATTCTATAATGGCACTTAACACAAACACAAACTACTATGATAATGATTCACTTTCTAAACCTCCTCCATCTAGCAGAGATAACTTCTCTCTGTGGAAGAATCGAATGATGCTATTTCTTGAAGGTGCAGATCCCACTATACCTGAATATATAGCAAATGGACCCTATGAACCCTTCCAAATCATAGCTGCCGTTCCAGCTACTGCCACCACTCCTTTTGTCCCTGAACGCTATGTCGTTAAGGAAATGAGACAATGGAGTGATGAAGACAAAAAGAAAGTTGGTATAGATGCAAGGGAAAAAACCATTATCTCTATGGCTCTGCCTGATGAAGCTTTCCATTCCATCATGCATCTTAAAACTCCAAAGAAATGTGGGACACTATATGTGTTCAATATGAAGGCACCACTGAAATCCAAGAGACTCGAAAGATTAACTTGGTAAGACAGTATGAAATTTTTATCGCTGGTAAGAGTGAATCTCTCTCTGATGTTCATCAGCAATTTAACTGCTTAATCATTGATCTAAGAACCGTTGGTAGGACCTATTCTAATTCTGAGGTCCTAACAAAATTCTTAGAATGTCTTGCTGAATGCTTGGACAGTTACTCAATATGTCTCAAGCTGACAAAAGACTTAAATTCTCTTTCTCTCAGCACCTTGTATGAAATATTGCTTACTATGAGCAATCAAACCTTTTGAAGAAGAATCTTATAAAAGATTTTAAAGACTCCAAAAGCACTCCTGTTGCTTTAGTCTCTTCAGAGATAATTCCATCTCAGCGATCTACTCTCACCATCACTGAGTTAGATTCTGAATCTGATGATCTATCAGACACTGATCTTTCAGAGTTTGATGAGTCCTTAGCACTCTTGACAAACTCTTTTACGAGACTTGCAAGAAAGAGCAATTTCAGAAGAAATAAGCCTCTCTCTTTCACTAACAAGCCAAAATCAACCCCTGTTGATAAGGCTACGGCTACTTGCTTTAACTGTGAAAAGATTGGAAACTTTGCAAGTGAGTGCAGGTCGAAGAAAGTCTTCGAACCTTCTACCTCAAGAAGATCCAGCGATGACAAGTACCTAAAGCTGAAAGAAAAATATCAAAGAAGACGCATGGGCTGAATCTGAAGAATCAAAGAAAAATATCAAAGAAAAATATCAAAGAAAAAGCTACAAGCGAAAAGGTAAAGGTCTCATTGCTAAAGAACACGACTGGGCTGAATCTGAAGAATCAAGTTCTGATGAAGAAGAAGTCGCTAATCTCTGCCTCATGGTTGAGATTAAAGAAGAAGTGGAAGAACCAACTGAAACTTCTATGAGCTATATATCATCTAAGGTATCTATCTCTACTAATCCCTCTCTACCTGAATCAGAGAGAAGTCGCTTAGTTGATGTGCTGGCGATTGATCTTTACAATGCTTTAAACGGCAAATCTCTAGCTGAAAGCAAAAACAATGATTTAACTTAACAGCTAGAAAAATGCCATGAAAAGATCAAAGAACTGACTCTTTTAGAGGAAAGTTTGAAAGATCAAGTTTTTGTAAATAAAATCATCAACATAGAACACGAACAAGCCATCGCTGCTCTAAAAGCAAAAAAGGCTACTGTTGAAAAATGGTGTAATTCCTCAACAAAGATCACTGAGATAATAAACGCTCAAACTCGTGGCGGTGATAAAACCGGTCTTGGCTTTTAGAAACCACAGGATGAGCCTAAAGAAGACTGTTCCATGCTTAAGTTTGGAACATTTGTCACTTCTATCTCTGACACTTATTATAATTAGTTTTATCCTTCTTCTTCTAATTCTATCCCTGAGGAAAAATCCAAAGGCTCAAAGTCTGCGGATAAAGGAAAATCCATTCTTCGTCCTCAGAAGGCTTCCAAGAAAGCAATGTTGAAAGTTCCCTCTAAACCTTCAGTGAATCAATCTTCTAGCTCTGTGATAGAAATCTTTGATCTCTGTCCTCCAAAGCTAAAGATTGATCTTAAGCCTAAGAGATCTGAAGAAACAAAAATTCCTCCCAGATCTCATGCTAAAAGCATTCTTGGACCTGGCCCCTCTCATCTTAAATTCTCAAAACTTCTCACTTCTGGTCCTAAAACCACTTTCAAATATAGAAAATGCTATCACTATAGATTTACTGACCATATTGCAAACTAATATCCAACTGCCACTAAAGCTGATAAATCAGTCAAAGTGAAGATGAATGCCTCCAAGGCTGAGAAGGTCATCAAAGCTGAAAAATTGACCAAGGTGAAGAATACCACTAAGGTTAAGAAATTAACCAAAGTGAAGATTACCACTGAAGCTGAATCTTCATCTGTTGTGAAGATTGTTGAACCTTCCATCTCCACTAACCCTAAAGGACCCATTGAAAAGTGGGTACCAAACAAAGCTTAATCTTCCTTATGTGTGCAGGGATCAAAGGGCATCTGATATCTCGATAGTGGATGTTCTCATCATATGACTGGACAAAAAGACCTACTCACTGAATACAAGGAAGAGAAAGGTCCCTTTGTGACCTTCGGTGGAAATGGAAAAGGATATACCGGAGGGTTTGGTGTCCTCAGCAATGGGACAACTACCTTCAGAAGAGTCGCTTATGTAGATGGACTGAAGCACAATCTTCTGAGCATCAGTCAGCTATGTGATAAAGACTATGAAGTTCGCTTTTCCAAGAAAGCATGTTCAGTGGTAAATGAGAAAGGAAAACTTGCTTTCAGTGGTTATCGTATGTTTTCTCTCTAAAGCCTCTTCTGATGGCACAAAAGGCTCTCTCATCTAAATTTCAAAACCCTGAATTCTCTCTCTTCTAAGGAACCGGTTTCTGGTCTTCCTCAGCACTCATATGCTAAAGAATCTCTTTGCTCAGCATGTGAAAAACGAAAATAGACAAAAGCTAGATTCAAATCTAAACAAGTTTCCTCAGTGACAAGTCCTCTTCAGCTCTTGCATATGGATCTGTTTGGCCCTGTCAACATCCAATCAATAGCTGGAAAGAAATATACGCTTGTCATTGTAGATGAATACTCTCGCTACACCTGGGTTATCTTTCTTCGCTGCAAGAGTGATACTCCAGAAGAACTAATATCTTTTGTTAAAAAGATGGAAGTGCTGAATAATCTCACTGTTCGTTCAATAAGAAGTGATCATGGAACTGAATTCAAAAACAGTTCTCTGAACATTTTCTTTCAAAACAAGGGAATCTCTCATAACTTCTCTTCAGTAAGAACACCTCAGCAAAACGGAGTCGCTGAAAGAAGAAACGGAACGATCATTGAAGATGCTAGATCAATGCTCAGCGATTCTCACCTCTCTACTCAATTTTGGGCTGAAGCTGTAAACACTGCATGTTTTACTCAAAACAGATCGCTGATAGTAAAGCGATTTCGAAAGACATCTTATGAACTTTTTCATGGAAGAAAGCCTTCTATCAGCTTTCTTAATATCTTTGGTTGTCAGTGCTTTATTTTAAACAACAAAGATCAGCTTGGAAAGTTCAACCCAAAAGCTGATGATGGAATATTTCTAGGATATTCCTCCATCTCCAAAGCCTACAGAGTTTTCAACAAGAGAAGACAATCTGTGGAAGAAACAATTCATGTCACTTTTGATGAAACTCGCTCGGCGAACTCTAAACCAATCGCTGACAATGAAGAGTTAAATTCTTGGATGTTTTCTCACTACAAAGAAACATAACCTTTCTTCTCAAACCATCAGCAAACAAATCATCCTACTACTGATGATGATCCAAACATCATACATCCTAACGCTGAATCCAGCTCATGGGTATCAGCAGAGCCTCTAAACACACTTCTTCCATCAGACCCATCCTCATCTGAACCTCAATCAGAAAACAATGGTATGTCTGACACTCAACAGCTAATCGCTGATGAACCTCAAGCTTCTTCATCAGTGAACATTTCCATTGTTGATCCAACCTCTAAAATGAGCGATCATGCTCCTGCTCAGCGATGGACCGAAGATCACCCTATTGATTAAATTCTTGGTGATCCCGATGCAGTTATTCAGACACGATGAATTTCAGGTAATATCTGTCTCTTTGTTAACTTTATTTCTTTAATAGAGCCAAAGAAGGTTGATGATGCCCTCAGAGATCCAAACTGGGTCAGCGCTATGCAAGAAGAATTGACTAAATTTTCTCGCAACAAAGTTTGGAATCTCGTTCCTAGACCATCTGATAAAACTGTTATAGGCACCAAATGGGTGTTTAGAAACAAGCTAGATGAACATGGTACTGTAACCCGCAACAAGGCTCGACTTGTTGCTCAGGGATACAGACAAGAGGAAGGCATAGACTATGATGAAACCTTTGGCCCTGTGGCTAGGCTCGAAGCAATTCGACTATTCTTAGCCTATGCATTCTATAAAGACTTCATTGTGTATCAAATGGATGTAAAATCAGCGTTCCTAAATGGAAAGCTGAATGAAGAAGTCTATGTAGAACAACCTCCAGGGTTTTATGACCCTAAGTATCCAAATTATGTTTATAAATTGGATAAGGCTCTCTATGGTCTAAAACAAGCCCCTCGTGCATGGTATGACACTCTCTCATCTTTTCTTATCTCTGAAAATTTTGAACGTGGCAAAATTGATAATACATTATTTTTCAGAAATATAAAAAGTCATATTATTCTTGTACAAATATATGTCGATGACATCATATTTGGTTTTACTAACCTATCTCTGTGTACTCGCTTTGCTGAAAGAATGAAGAAAGAATACAAAATGAGTATGATGGGTGAGCTGACGTATTTTCTTGGCCTTCAGATCAAACAATCTGACAAAGGTACATTTATCAGCCAAGGTAAGTATGTTAAAGATATGTTGTAGAAGTTTGATCTTACACAAACTTCAGCTATGAAGACTCCTATGGCACCTTCTCTGACACTTAACAAAGATCCATCTAGAAAACCTGTTAATGTCACTGCCTATAGAGGAATGACAGGCTCACTGCTGTATCTTACTGCGAGCTGACCTGACATTATGTACTCTACTTGTTTATGTGCACGCTATCAATCTGAACCCAAGGAATCCCATCTGATCGCTGTTAATCGAATTTTCAGATATCTGAAAGGGACTCCTAACCTCGGTCTTTGGTATCCCAAAGACTCAGGGTTCGATCTAACTGGATATTCCGATACTAATTTTGCAGGTTGTAAACTCGATAAAAAGAGCACCACTGGTGGATGTCAACTCCTAGGTGGAAAGATGGATGAGTAAAAAGCAAAATTCAGTGTCCACTTCCACAGCTGAAGCTGAATACGTACCCGATGGAAGTTGTTGTGCTTAGATCTTATGGATTAGAAATCAACTATTAGACTATGACCTTCAACTATCAAAGATTCCAATCTATTGCGACAGCACTAGTGCTATCGCTATAGTAAATAGTCCAGTGCTACATTCAAAGACGAAACACATAGAGATCATATATCATTTTATCAGAGATCATGTGATAAATGGTGGTATTGAACTTCACTTTATTCCCACTTACTATCAGCTAGCTGATTTGTTTACCAAACCTCTTGATGAGACAAGGTTCAACTTTCTCATCAGTGAGCTTGGAATGCTGAATCTCGAAGAGTAAATCTTCAGCGTTCATCATTATGTCAGTGACTAGGAGTTCCCCTTTATCAATCAATCTCTGATGAAAATTCTGAATCTCAGGTATGTTCTCTTACTCTCAATCACTGAATCTTCATTCAGTAAGATGTTTAAAAATAAAACTTTGATCACTGAAGTTTTCGTCAAATGATTAAAAGCTTTTTGATAAACAAAATCTATCACTGACATTTCTTTTCAGTGATCCTTCTGAACTAAAAATCGATCTCTGAATTTTCATCAGGGATTCTTTTCAAAGGAAAACCTATCTCTGACTTTTCTTCAGAGATAATTTCAAAAAGGACAAATGAAACGCTTTTCTCTCTCCTATGACGTCATTTGAACCGACAATCCACGACATGCCTTTTTCTGACACGTTCGGCCGTTGCTCTTCTATCCAATCAACTTCGTGGGACGTGTCCATGTCATGATGATCATTTGTTTTCCTGCCTCTCTCTCTCTCTCCTACTCTCAAACGTATATAAAGAATGTTTTCCATTCTTTTCATTTTTACGCTTTCTAGACATCCTTTTGAGCAAGAAATTTCTCTCTCAAGTAATTTCAAGCATCTGCTTCATCCTCACTCAAGATCACCAGGTTACTTTGATCTTATTCCTATTTTAATCTTTTTCATAAACTCCATTTATGTTCCATCATTATGGGTTTTCTATGAGGTTTTTTATCCTATAAAATCATTTTTTTGATTTTATTCCTCCAAAATATTTGGTTTTCTTACTATTCTTCAAATTTTCATTAACAACACTATTTTTAATCTTCAAATATGTTGGTTTTTCTCTGTCTCTTTCCTCAAATAGAAACTGGTAAAACCTTCTTTATTTTTAGACTAAACTCTTCTTCTACTTTTCTTTATTTCCATATTCAGAAATGGCTCAATCCGCTCTTGTTGCTTCCAAGAACGTCAAGTTCGCCATAACTGACTCTGAAATCCCCAAGAACAACCACCTTGGACGATTAGACTTCGATGGAAGCAAATACCCACACCTTGTGGATGCTGCTAAATTCCTGAAGCAATCCTGCATTGCTTACGCTCTAACTGTGGATCCCAAACCCTCCAAAACTCTACTCCAACAATTTTGGTTCACAACTAAAGAATCCACAATCACCAACAAGAAAGGTGACAAGGTTCCTGCTATCTCCTTCTGCACTGATTTAGGATCAGGAATGATGACCGCTTTCAGCTTGAGGAAGGCTCTCAGGTTTCCTGACAAACCAAGAGTGGGTTTGAAACTCTGCCTACTGACGCTGAACTCATCCAGTTTCTGGATGATATGGAGTACTTCTGGGATAACAAGCCGCCCTCCACAATCCCCAACATGAAGCTGACTCTCATCAAGAAGGCGAACATGCTTTCTCAGCTGAACTTTATCTTTTCTCACTTCATTCAATGCATGAGTGGGAAAAGTGGTTCCCTTGATCAGGCCAGCAAGGTACAACTCCAGATGGCCTACTCAGTGATTGCTGGCAAAAACTTTGACTTTGCCACCGCTATCTTTGACGATCTAAGGTCAAAGATAGAGAAGACGGAGAGGGATCCCAAGATCCCATACGTACGGTTCATCTGTGCATATCTGAAGTTCCTCTACGCCAACTCTTACCCCACTACTCCTGATGGCTCCTTCGCCAAAGTGGGTCATTGTTCACTGGAGGTCAAACCACTGGAAAATGAGGTAAATATTTCTACCCTACGCTTTCGCCTCTCTCTCCATTCTTCTACTTCAGCGGCCACGCAGGAGGTTCATTCTTCTGCTAGCCCTGCCGCTACCACTGGCTCCAAACGACCATCAACTAGTTCCTTTGGTCCTTCGAAGAAGGCCAAAGTGACTAAGGAGACAAGAGACACTAGTTCAAGGCCTGAGGAAGTTTCTCGACAAACTTCCTTGGATGATTTTGTGGCCCTTTCCTCCACATCTGCAGCTATGATCACATCAACCGTGCCAGCGATCTCGGTCGTTGTTACAACAATAGTGACTCAACCTGAAATCTCAGTTCTTCAATCAACTGAGGTACCTTCTAAACCCCAAACTTCTTCTATCCCTGCTACTGGTCCTCCTATTTCATTGGTCTCTAACCTTCCATCTATTTCTACATAGCCACAACTTGGACCTATAGGACCTGATCATCAAACTTTTGAAGAATCTATGCAATTCTTTAAATTGTTTGATAACTCAGGTACTCTTATAATCCCAAGCACTGCTCCCATATCTCCATATAAGCTTGTCTTTCAACAACTAACATTTCTTTCAGGTCCTAATATGGCCATTGTTGACACTAACGTCAACAGTTTGGGGGTCAAGGTGGATTCTCTTACCACCGCCATCAACGGAACCACCAGCGTAGTCAATATCGCTGGTGACGAGCTGATGACATTGACAACTACCTGCTCCACAAAAGCTGAAGCCTCTCAAATCTCCACTCTTCAAGAAGATATTGTCAAAGTAAGGGAGGATACTCAGCGACAACTTGATGCTCTATCCACAAAAGTGGATTCCTACACAGCTCTTCTTCAACAAGTTCTTGACAAGATGAATGCACCAGCTCCGACTCATTCTCCTTCCTTCACATCGGACGGCTTCACCCAACTAAACATAGCTGTTGAATTTATTCATCAGGCTACCTCAGATCTCCCTGTGATTGAAGGACGCCTGGATAGTCTAGAGGCTGAAGTCCGAAAGTTGTCCTCTGCACAACCTTCCTCTCCAACCAAAGATCTCTCCCTAGGTGATAATGACAAAGAGGGGGAGAATGATGCTGAAGAAAATATAGAGGAGGAAAAAGCTGTTGCTGAGGTTCAACCGGAAGATCCTCCCTCTCATGTTGAGGGGGAGAAGGTTGCTAACAAAGCCCCTCCTTCTTTCAAAGACTTAGTCGATGAAGAATAAGATCTTGATCTTCAAGATCAGGATGAAGAGCAACCATCAAGATGATGATGATGATCAGTCCTTATGGTGTTCGGCAACCATCACATCTTCAGTAATAACTTCGAAAGAAGTTGTCACAACAGGGGGGAGTCATGGAACATCCTCAGGAACCCCTTCCCAAAGCAAATCCAAGGGTGCAGTTGCTGAGGTAAACCTGAAGACAGTTTCACTATCTGAGGAGAATCCTTGTCAGGTATGCCTTTCACTTGTTCCCATATCCTACTATAAATTACCTACCCCTGTTCTCTTCTAGCCTTTATATCCCTTCTTCCCAATATAAAACCTCACTTTGTTTATTTCTATTTTCTGACCAGATAGTTCTCTCCCCTGCTTAAGGGTAAAGAACTACAAATAATCCCAACTCCCATAGTTGATGAAGAAATAATCCCAATCTCTGTAAAAAAGATTGATGAAGAAGATGAAGAAGAAGAAGAGTCCCTGCAACATCCAGGAAGGCCCTCTAGAACATCTCACTGGTCAGAGGAAGAGATAAAGAGAATAGCAGAGATGATCTCTCATCTACAGAAACAATGACTGAAGGTCCCTACTCAATCAACAGATCTAGAGTTCATGACTGAAGCTGAAATTGAAGAATCTGTCAGGGCTGAGAAGCTGATAGCTGATTGTCGAAGAGATGCCTCTCTTGATCTCAAGATTCAGTCCTCTCAAGTCAAAGACAAGAAGCTAAAAAACAAACCAGTGGAAGTCTAGGCTGCTCTATTGAAAGAGATTGAAGAAGAGCGCTCAAAAGAACTAGCGGTCAGTGATAACTCAGTTGATTGGTGCAAACATAAAATTGACTACCGCTCTAACCCAATGAAGATCGTAGCAGTTGTTATCTCTGGGAGAAAGAACAAGGACAAAGTTTCTGTCACTATAGAGATTACCAGAGAGGATGGAAGCTGCAAGGCTATGTTCGTTTCAAAGCTGGAAATCTTCGGCTACATGGAATGGCTTGAGTTCAAAGATGCGCTGAAGAAAAATAGAAGTAAATCTACAGGGTCTATGTTGAAGGGACAAATGATGCTCTCATCAATAGAGTCGCTGCAATCCTAAAGGTGGACCATATGCTATAGGACAAGTTCTTAAAGAACCTTTTGGAATCTTATTCAGAGATGATGAGGAACAACTCAGATTCCAAAGAGTATCTGAAATTCCTATCTGTCCCCTCAGTCATCTTAAGGATCTCTTGTTCTTATGGTGTGACTTCTCTTCTGCTGCTGAGCAAATCAAAGCAATCACTAGCCAAGAATCTTCAGATCGAAGTCAAGAAGGAGAAGAAATACCTGACTATATGATCAATCCTCCAAAGTCTTCTTTAGATAGTTGATGGATTAGTTTCCTATTTCTCGTAATCTATTAGTAAAACTTACAGTAGTTAGTTCCTCACTTGTACTTGTAATTTTCATATCTTGTAATTCTATCTTTGAATTAATGAAAATTTCAGTGATGTACTTAACTCTATCAGTACTGTAAAAGATCCCTCAAAATAGTAATTGGGACATGTAGGTTATGAGTCCTAATTATTCCTTTATTTTGAACTATAAAGTAATTTTCTTCAATTACTTTGTCATTATCAATTAGGGGGAGATTGTTGATCCAAACTCTCTCAGTGATTTGATAACGACCTTCTTCTATACTTAGTGAAAATTACGTTTTAATATGTATTAGTTATTCACCATCAGCAATCAGACTGAGTCTGTTCAGTTATCGTTGATGACATTTCTTGTAAACATTTCATATGTATTAGTGTTTCACTATCAGCGATCAGACTGAGTCTGTTCAGTTATCGCTGACAGTTTCTGATATAAACAGATAACGTAATCCCTGAAGACAAGTCTCGCGTCAACAGATGTTCATAGCTGAATTGAAGACGAAGCCACTGAACAAAAACAAGTCTACTAGTGACCTGATGCGGATATCAGTGAAGCAAAGACGACTCTACTTATACGCGAAGGAACATGAGGAAAAGCTTCAGCGATAGCTGAACTTCTTTGTATCTCTGAAGGAAGAGATATTCAGCGATCAAACGATCACGTAGCTTATGCCTCAAGTCTCCTTTTGTCTTACCTTGTACAACCAATACGATGTATCAGAACGGACATACCTCTACCACAATTCGTACAACAACTCTGTCAACTACACTGTTCATGATACGACCGAAAGTATGTCTCCCAAAGTCAGACTCTCTCAGCCAATCAATGAAGGACACGTGTAAAGTGCCCTGCCATGTATTTAATGCATAGGGTATAAATAGAAAGATCACCTCTCCATCTAAAGGTGTGCTCTATTCTTGAACCTTCATAGATACCCTTGTATTCTATACTCTTTAATATTCCATTCTCTATATTCTTGTGCAACCATCTTAGTGTTTTATTAAGTTTGTTTAGATTGAGTCTTACTTAATCTTATTCCGCAACAGACTTGTAAATTGTGTTTGATTTATCAATAAACAATTTATTAAACTTTAAATTATGTGTTTGTATTCAACCCCTCCTTTTCTACAAACTTGTTAAGCACCTCCGAGACCAACAATGTGAAGCTCGAGAACATTGATAAGTGTCTTAACTTTGTGTTCCCGCAACTCACGATGGACTTTGGGTATCCCCCGTTTATGTTCCCGCCACCCGCATTTGGGTGTTTAGGGATATAAAGTTTTGAGTGAGTTATGTGTTGAAATTAATTTACGAAGGAACATGTTATTTTTGGTTCTTAGTTCTTAAAACCGTTTGGTTTGGAAAACGCTTATTATGGTGCCTCATTCGTCTAAAATGCATATTATTGAAAAACAAGTTGTTTTCACATTTGAAGCATATCATTTTGAAAGATTATGATTTCAATTGTATTCTCCCTTTTTAAACGATTAATTTATATATGTTCAAAACTCTTGAGCTCACTAGGCGTTAAGCCTAACCTTTTTATTTGTCGGCATGTGCATCAGGTTCCAGATGGGGGTTTGTTTCTAGCAGTACTATGAAGAGATGTGGTAAGTTTTTCACAAGTTTAAGTATTTGGTGAAGTCTTCCGCATTTTGGAGATAGTGACTATTATTGGGTTTTCGTAGCACCGTCCTTGTTATAGTTTGTATGTAGAGATTGAATTGTGTGTGTTGAGGTTAAACCTTAAATTATGATTGTAAATGAATCATTTATTGGTGTATTTAGAAAATTTTAAATTAGTTGCTATTTCCATATTTGAGGGTGTGACAAGTTGGTATCAGAGCTTAAGTTTGAGAGATTTAGATGTTGATTTCTGATACCTAGACTCAAACTAGCGTTCTTCTAAGTACGAGAAAGTGAGATTGCACTACTAGACACTCTAAGATAAGATATTTCGAATTTGATGGAGTCACTAGAATCGGGAATCGAGACGAGGGTAGCAAGGATAATCATGTACGGTACGTTCATAATTGCGCCTGGCCAGCGTCTTAGCGAACTTACATGTTACATGTGTGTGCTTGAACCACCCTTGTGTGAGGATCGAGGGGGTAGTGGATGAGTTTCCTAGGAGTAGTGGCTCGAAGAAGTAAATGTTTATAGCACTATCACTGGTAGTGACAGTTAAGACATGATGAATGCTGGAAGTTGACCATTGCGGGTCAGGACAATTGGCTGGAGTAGAACCTTAGACTTATGGAATTGACGTTATTCGAGGAGAAATTATAAGGTGAACCGATGAAAATATTCGAGTATTGCCTTAAGATGTTGAGCATCCGGATGACAATAGTATGAAATTGAGAAGCGTAGTCCTAAGATGTTGAGTGCCGACCAAATTCATGCACAAAATTTATTTCTAAACAAGTTTGCATAAATTGTTTCTCATGTTTTAAAAGTATAAAGTGAGTTATGTTACGAAGTCTTGGTAAAGCATTTAGCACTCATCAGATTTTAAACCGTGATCTTAATCTTGCATGAAATTATTTTGTTGCACGTGGTTGCAATTTATATTGAAAATCTCTCCGTCCCTGTTTTGTGTATAACGCTATTTTTGGGACATCATAAGATCTGTGTTTTAATGCCATATGGGGCATTGGGCAAGTAACTGTAGATTTTCTAACCTTGACATTGGATCTCCTCCACGTATGTTAAGTTTTTAAAGGAAGAGTTGTTCCTATGTTTTTGAGTCTGAACTTTCTTGGGAATTTTGGGTCTGTATGAGTCGCGTTGAATTTTATGGAATATTGTTTTGCGAAGTTTTGGGCATGTGAGTGTACTTCGAAATGCGTGTGTTTTAATTTTATTGCGTGTAAATTTACGAGTTTATTGGGCGTCGTGTCTCATGAAAGTTTTGTTAAAAAGGGTCATTTTATTGTACGTGGTGGTTTTAGAAATTTAACATTTTTAGACTTGTTGTCGTCTTATGCTTTTATGTTGGGAAATGAAAATTTTGACACCGCTTGTTTTCAGCGTTAATGAGTTTAATGCAAGTATTTCGCGGTACACTGTTTGGTATTTGAATTGATTTACACTTTTGCAAGAGTAATGCATGGGAAAGATCTTTAATGGATTCGAATTAAACTTTTGTTTTATGCCTTCTCCAATTGTTGACTTTGTTGTCATAAGTTTCCACAATGCCTTAAATAAATCATCGGTTTACATGTCATTGTGGTTACCGCTTTGAACAAGTGTGTTTTATCTGTGCGGCCCAAAATTTGTACTCGATTTAAAATTTAATTTATGTTCCTATCGTGTTGCAAAATTTAGGGAAACAAACGAACGTATATGGGCTTCATTGAGGATTTTATCCTCTGACGTTTTGTGTTCTTAAAGGAAAATATTTTTTTTAAGTTGAAGCTGTAAATATCTATTTTGGGGGTTGTACAAACATTTATTGCACATGTTTTGGTGCAGAAAATTATTTCACATTTATGGTACAATTTGATGCATGTTAGGACCATGGTAGTCCATTTGAAATTTTGTTGCGCATCTTTTATTATTACCCATATTAACGTAAGTACTGATCGAACGAATTTTGGAAATGGTTTTATATGCGTAGCGTCGGTGATCAATTTTAAAACCTATCGACTGAACGATAGTGGATTTTTACCGCACGATTAATTGCTATAAAACTTATGTATTTGGAAATTGTATAAATTTCAAATTGGCATACTGGTTGAAAACCTTGAACTCATTAGGGCTATATATTTAAAACCCCTATCGTGAAAGGAGTTGCAATTAAGGGACTAGAGGAGTACTTGGGATTTGAAGCGTCAAACGATCCGACTTGTGGTCAACCTTGAATTTGAGATTCAGTTTCTGAATCGGGTAATGCTTGAATAGTGGAGGTATTATATTTTGTTCCCCAACTAATTAAGAGATGATCACTATTCTTCGGTAAACCTGCGGGATAAGGTCTTGTATGAGTATTTGCGCCTGGTTGGGCTCGAATTAATGGGTTGCTTGTCTGTCCGACATCATGGCATATGTTGATGGTGTACCGTTTTAATGGGTTCTGTGATCAAGGAATTTGGTGGTCCGTCTGTTGGGGATGTAAGATTTGAGAATATTAGTCCTCTGTTAAGTGTCAACCTTAATGCGACAATACTTCTGGAATGAAGTATTGGGCGAGATATCCAAGTTTTGATGTCAGCATTTTGGTATTAGACGTCGACTCGTTTCTTGAAGTCAATGAATCCTGGAATGTTTGGAAGTATCCCGGGTAGGTCATGAGAAAAGTTAACCTCTCGGTGGTGGAATTTAAAGGAGGGTGGGATGTTGGAAATTAAGTATCGATGTGTATAAGCCTTCTTGTTATGGTAAATACCTTTTAATGGAATGAGTTGAGGTTGGGAGAAGATCGGAATTGAGTGATTTCCAGATCTGCACTAACCAGCTACCCGAAGAGCGTATTGGTACTCCCTTGGAAGGAAGACCTTATCAAGATCAGGAATGGATCATTAAGAATATTGAGAATTCATTGGGGTTTGGTGTTGATCGTTGGTTTTGGGTTTAGTAACATGTGGGTCTGAGGTAAATTGGTCGGTATGAAGTTGAGGTCACAAATTACCCTAGAGGTAGTACATGTCGCCCAAGGTTGGGAGACAACCGCAGTCTCATGGTTAAAGGCTACGATGGTAAATTAATTGTTCATTCGAATATAAGTGTGAAGTGCCCAAGCGGACATTTATCGTGAGGACCATCATGAGGATACGGGAGTGGTTCTGGCAAGCGGAGTAGAGTTGATCTAATACGTGTGCAATGTTTTATGAAAATTTAGATTTTGAGGACGAAATCTCCTTTAAGGTTGGGAGGATTGTAACACCCGTAATTTTCGGTAAGTGAATGTCACCCGGACGTTGCTGTGACTGGTAAACAGTGGGGTTTTGTTGGGAAATGTATTGTTTAAAGTCCCTCGGAGTATCGGGAGTATTGGATTTGAAAAAGTCAAGTTTTGGGGCTTGGTTTGGGCACAACTACAATGCCCGACGACTATGATAGTGTCATAGTCGCACCTGTCATTGTCGCAGCAGAAAACAGTGGCCAGGGAGGAGTTGGCGACATTGCCAGGCGATAATGCCCTGGGCATTGTCGCTGGTCAATGTCGCACCAGGGCACCAGGGTGCTGTTAAATACGTATTCTCAGCTTTCTTCCTCTTCTTCATTACCCATAAACCCTAACTCATTTTAACGCCATTTCCATGGATTTCAAGGTGCTTCTTCACCATCAAACTTGTGATCTTAACCTCATGTGCTAGTTCATGTGTTCTTCCACCATTTTTGAAGATTTCTAAGTTTTCTAGGTTTTTACCAAAACCAAAGTGGTAAGTTCATCCTCTCCATCTCTAAACCATATTAGGTGATGTAAATGCTCCATTGCTGATTTCCTGAGTATTATGTTTCTCCATTTTCGGTTTGGAAGATTTTGGAGGAGTTAGGTCAAAATTAGGGTTTTGGATATAAGTTGAGGTCTTGATGTAAAATGTTTGGGGAATGTTTCTATATGGTTGAATATGGTTATTTACGGTTGAAAAGGTTTGGATCTAGGTTTTGGAGGTTTTGGCTTGGAGGATTCAAGTTTCGTGAAGGAAGCTCAAAGTGGGGTAAAATCTAGATTTAGCCTAAATCTAGCAAGGTGAGTTCCAGTTGATTTGTGAAAATGGTGTACATGCCGAAATGTTTATTTTAAAGTGTTATGTGTCTTACATGAAATTGTTAACTGCTGATCGGTTTGGTTATTTTGAAAGTGTTTAACTTTATAAACTTAAATAGCACACATTTTGTGATTTTTGGACATTTTGATAAATGTGTCACAAAGTATTATGTTTTGATGATTTATTTCATAAATGGGTATTTGGTCAGAAATCCACTTTTAAGTGTTTGTCGGGTTTTATGCATCATTAATGAATAGGATATTTGGAAAAGTACGAATGTGTTAGTTCTTTGGTTTTGGGTCATTTCCGACTTTGGGGAACATCTTAGAAATGGAAAACCTTTTGGGTTTTGGGCCGAAGGCCAATGGTAATTTGAGAATTAAAGATTTTGGGAAAATGTGTATTTTGGTTTATGTAACCATATTGGCTCTCGTGTTTTAGCCAAACGTCTATTATGCCTCTTGGGGCTTGATTTGTACTCGGTGGAGTGTTTGGAACATTTGTTCGGTTTTGGTAGCTCGTTGAGGAGCCTTGGACGTATGGTGTACTTAGTTGCATCTTAATTCAGAGTTACATGTTTTGAATGCGTTAGTTCATTCTTTTGAGCCATGTAACATTTTAGACTGTAATGCATTGGATCCATAAGCATATAATTCAGTCAGTTGGTTTAGTGGGGACTTTATCCCTGTTTTGGGACTGGATATTGTTTATGGCTAGCGGGAGCTCGAGGTACAGATCGTGGGTGGTTGAACTCGATAACCGCGTAACCTTTCTTGAAGGGCTCGAGGTAGATATCGTGGGTGGTTGAACTCGATGACCGTTTGTAATCCAATCTGGTTACTCATCGTGGAATTTAGTGTCCGCGTTTGAAGTCTAGTTTGTGGTCCCCAAGTAATGTTTTTATGTAAGCTTGCAGTGGTAGCTCGGTTTGGGAGCCGTATACGGAGCTAAGTCTTGCGGTGGTGCTCTTGGAGAGCCGGATACGGGGACTTGTGACTTTGTGGTGAGACTCATTAGAGGTCGAGTAGACACTACGGTCATTTGGGTATCTTACGGTGGTAGCTCGGTTGCGAGACGTATACGAGGATCCATGGCTCTATGTGAACCTCGAGAACATTGATGAGTGTCTTAACTTTGTGTGTCCGCCACTCTCGATGGAATTCGGGTATCCCCCGTCACCAAAAGGTGTTGTTTTTGGGTATTGAGTTTTGTTATCCAAGTTTTCGGTGATGTTTTATATATATGGATCTTATCCATGATTTCTGGGTTGAGTATTATACCCCACCTACGTTTGGGTGTTTAGGGATATAAAATTTTGAGTGAGTTATGTGTTGAAATTAATTTAAGAAGGAACATGTTATTTTGGGGTCTTAGTTCTTAAAACCGTTTGGTTTGGAAAACGTTTATTATGGTGCCTCATTCGTCTAAAATGCATATTATTGGAAAACGAGTCGTTTTCACATTTGAAGCATATCATTTTGAAAGATTATGATTTCAATTGTATTCTCCCTTTTTAAATGATTAATTTATATATGTTGAAAACTCTTGAGCTCACTAGGCGTTAAGTCTAACCTTTTTATTTGTCGGCATAGGCATCATGTTCCTGATGGGGGTTTGGTTCTAGCAGTACTATGAAGAGATGTGCTTAGCTTTTCACAAGTGTAAGTATTTGGTGAAGTTTTCCGCATTTTGGAGATAGTGACTATTATTGGGTTTTAGTTGCACCGTCCTTGTTATAGTTTGTATGTAGAGAATGAATTGTGTGTGTTGAGGTTAAACCTTAAATTATGATTGTAAATGAATCATTTATTGGTGTATTTAGAAAATTTTAAATTAGTTGCTATTTTCATATTTGAGGGTGTGACAAAGGTAAACTCAAGATATGCTTGAACAGTAACCTACTCTAAAAAGTAAGTCTTATCACTATGTGACGTGTCATCTGTTCTTCTTTCAACACTTGTAGAATTTCTTCAGCTTGATCTTCATAGCTCTGACTTAGATCTCTGATGAAGCTATCTATGATATCTTCTTGGCTGAAGAGTCTATCTCTGAACTGACTTCAGAGGTAGACTGGGCTTTCTTTGCAGCAGTCTCTGAATGTCTTCAGAGGAAGACTTCGAATATTTTCAATACTTTTATATTACAGAATCGGGACTAACATGACCAAACTCTCACATGCATCAATTTACCTTTCCAAACTGGTAACAAAATAGGTGCATGCATTCTGGGTAAGAAATGGAACAATTACTGTCACTCTCAAATTTGAAACGATCTAACAATATGCTTTTGAACAATTTTCAATACTAGCAAATGCAATATGAATAAAACTTCCAATAAAACTTGTATGCAAATCTTATGCAACAAAACAATTCATGAACTTCAAAACATTGGCTACACTCTTGTGTATGCCAAAATATTTTTCAAAATTCTTAACATGACAGGTACGAATGACTTGACACGACATGGGATGGGATGGATTATGCAATTTATTTTAAAAAATAAAAAATATCGTCCATGCTTTTAGTCGAGACTCGAAGTATTAGAACCACACTTGCCATATCTACTAATCACACTACTGACACTGTAGTGCTCAAATATATTAAAGCGATAATCCACCTCCCAAGCGATTAACCTTACAATTCCCCAAAATAAATGGTGATTCAACAAGCCTATGGTTCAGACTTCACCAATATATCTGAACCAAAATCGTTGGCTTAATGTAATCCCATATTAAATTGTAACTCAAAGTGACAATTCTACAAACATCAATTCTTCCAATGATTATTCACTCACTACCCCCATCGATCATCACATTGAAAGTCTTTCCTAATGGTTTTCGTTGTCCATGAACAATGCTTCAACTTCTTATTTCCAGTTTACAAACCTTGACAACAAACTAACTATGAATATTATTGTGAAGGTTGCATTGATTTCACGTGGGACCAATTTACCATTAATTTTTTTCCTCATATGACTTAATGATACTTTTTTACCAAGATCACAACACATAAAAAACATGAATCATCATGAATATATGTATGTATATATGCATATATACCAAGAATTAGGTAGTCAAGTGCAACAAAATTTCGTATTAATAGCCTTTCGTAAAGGGTTTCAGTCTTTCGTGACAAATGCTCCAGTTTTTCAATACCAATTTACAAACCTTCACAACAAACTGGGTGTGAAGGTTAATATGAAGGTTCCATTGATTCACATGGAACGAATTTACCACTTATATATTATTCTTTATTTGACTTGACTTGGGATCACGTGAGACCAGCATGTTTTCGTGAGACCCGTGAGACCATGTTTTTACACTTGAAACTTCACAGCAAAATACTGTGAAGGTTCATTTTTTTTTACCTTTACAGTGTTTTTCTTTGAAGTTTCAAGTGTTTTTTTTAAGTTTCCTTGACCTTCACTTGATGGTAGCCCGAACGTAGATCGATCTTCAAGAAACAACCCGCTCCTTGAAGTTGGTCGAACAAGTCATCGATTCTAGGGAGTGGGTATTTATTCTTCACGGTCACCTTATTTGACTCCCTATAATCAATGCACATCTGCACGGTGCCTTCTTTCTTCCTCACAAATAAGACCGGTGCTCCCCAAGGTGACAAGCTTGGTCTCACGAACCTCTTCTCAAGAAGGTCTTATAACTGCCCCATCATCTCTTTCATCTCTGATGGAGGCAAACGATATGGGGCTCTGGCTATCAGAGCCGCTCCCGGTGCTAGATCAATCTTGAACTCTACTTGACGATCGAGTGGTAAACCAGGCAAGTCGTCCAGGAACACATCGGGGAATTCATTCACCATCTTCACATCTTCGAGCCATTTCTTTTTCGAGTTTGGCATCTATAGCGTACTCCAAAAAGGATGAGCATCATTTCAATAAGCACTTTCTTGCTTTCACCATACTGATGATCGCTACCTCACTTTTCCGCCTCTCGCCGTACACGATCACCGATTCATCGCCCGAAATCGGAATCCTAATTAACTTCTTGGCACAAAGAATTTTGGCATGGTTATCCGATAACCAATCCATCCCAATGACCACATCAAAACCCCTGATGGCCACTCGCATCAAATCGACCAGGAATTCCTTCCTTTTAATTTCTAGTTTGCAACCCTTGAGGATGTCCTGAACTACTACTTGATCGCCATCGGCTAACTCTACCACTAACGTATCCTCTAAACTAGTAGTGGGTACATATAACTTTGGGCAAAAGGAATTAGACAAAAACAAAAAGCTAATCTTTTCACAAATATATTTGTAAAACAAAAAATTTTACAAAGAAAGAAGATTATTTTGCAAAATATTTTTGAGATGATCTTGATTCAAAGGCGGATATTGTTAGAGCATAAATATATTGCATAAAAGATCATAGAAGACTGAAAAAAGAAGTTCGAAGCTAAAGTCAAATCTCAGCATCAAAGTCAAAGTCTAGTGTAATAAAGTCAAAGTCAAATGTTGTAATTTCTGTTTTCTAGTTGTTTGCACGTTTCTGTGGTTTGTGTGAACAGTAGTTAGCGCATTTTTCTTTCTTAGTATAAATAGATTGTTGTGCATGTAATCATGTAACTATAATTCATAATATCATAACATTATACGAGTTCCAGAAATATAGAGAGAGAAAGGTTTGCGAGTTTCTGTAATATCAAGATTTGCGATTGAAATACAAGTGAGATTGATGGATTTAATTGTCATCTTGTGATCGCATTGTTATCTGGGAATAACAATTGGTATCAGAGCAAACAAAGTTCAGAGAACAATGATCTAATTTGAATTTTTGATCGTATTTTGGAAGGACTCGCAAAACGGACAGTAGAAATTTGATTTTTGGATTTAAGTGATGTTCTTGGTTCGAATTTTGTATTGATAGATTTGATTTTATATCTAGATTGAGTTTTGTTTGAATCGATTTGTCCAACTCACAGTAGATTGATCTGAATTTTGATTTTCGTGGAGTTTTGTTCGAAGTTTAGTCAAACACTGTTCTAAGATCGAAATTGTAATTTTGTTGTTTTAGTTTGAAATTACTCAATTGTAATCTGTTCGAAACATGCTTTAGAATATTCGTACAAAATTTTAGACCAGTTGAAGGTGATTTGAATCGAAATCAGAGGTGAAATCGAGTTTTTAGAATTTCAAGTGAAGAACTCGCTAGATCTGAAGTTTACGCTAGTGAAGAACTCGCAAGCCTAAGAACACGCTAAGGAAAGAACTCGTACACTGGTAGAACTCGCAGACAAAGAACTCGCAAAGACCTATTTGTTGTTTGAAGTAAAGAACTCGCTAACAGAGTCGTGCGAGAAGTTGAAACTCGCACAACACTAGGTGCGACTTGTTACTATTCACGTGACTTGTTGTGCGAGAAGTGCTCCTGCGAGAAGTGTGTGTTGTGCGCGTTTATTTGTTGCGAGAAGTATCCTTGCTCAATTGTTTTTATCTAAGTCTAAAACTCGCAAGTCCTGTTCTTTCGTGTTTGCGTTTAGTGAGAACTAAATTTTTGAAAAATTTTCTAAGTCTCGATCACGTAAGTATTTTGCGAGAAGCTCCAA
Source organism: Arctium minus (assembly GCA_954870635.1). Lineage (NCBI taxonomy): Eukaryota > Viridiplantae > Streptophyta > Magnoliopsida > Asterales > Asteraceae > Arctium > Arctium minus. Next base: position 109,731,279 of record OX941080.1, on the reverse strand, counting down.
AACTCGCACATTGTTGTGTGCAAGAACTAAAGAACTCGCATAAGCTTTCTGCCCGAACCTTCGTTCATGCAAGCCTTGTTGTGCGCGAAGCTGATACTCACACAACTCTTTGTGCGAGAAGTGCAGTTCACACATCCTTTGGTGTGCGCGTTTCTTAAACTCGCACATAGTCTTTTGCGCATTGTATTTGATTTCTTTGGTATGCGTGTTTCATACTTAGTGAATTTTCTGCATTTTTCTGAAATTTAACTAAGTTTGATTTTTGTAGATCCAGCTTTATTATTTGAATTTTGACGATCATAAAAGCAGTGTATATCAAAGATGACTTCCAGAGAAGCACTTGCTATCGGAACCGATGTTAAACCACCAGTACTCTTCAAGGGAGAGTATGAACAATGGAAAGATCGATTTTTTGATTTCATTGACAGAAATGACTTGGGAGTTTATATTAGAAAGTCATTGGAGGAAGGTGTTATGGAAATTCCAACAAAGACTCGTACTGTTGGAAATGAGCAGAGAGAGTACCCACTTCCAGTTGATGAATACACTCAGGAGCAGAAAGATTAAACAAAATCTGATAGGTTGGCAAGATCATTTATTCTCCAAGGCATACCAAACGAGATATATGTCAAGATTGATAGCTACAATGCTATCGGAAAGCAAATTGTGGGATCAACTGGAGAAAATGATTCTCGGATCAAAGATTGGCAACCAACTCAAGATCTCTAACTACCTCAACAACTATGAGGAGTTCAAAGCCAAATAAGGAGAAACTATGGAGACAAAATCAAGAAATGTTGGTTGAGAAAGTGGAGATTCAGTTGTGGGAAAATAGGATCAAGATATGTTTGTTTTGAGATATGTTATATATGGGGAAGAAGATCAAGAAAGATTTATGTTCAAAAGTTATTTGTTTGTACTTTGACAAAGATTGAAAGTTCAAAAGAGCAAATTCAAAGTTTTCTGAAGATGTGCTGAATTTTACAGAAATTTTCTTTGAAGATTATTTGCTGAAGCAGACTGAGTAAATTATGAAGATAATTTCTTTCGGAAGTCTTAAAGAGGCGAGGTTATTGAAGAGCATATCTACCATCATTGGGGGAGATTGTTTTTTGTTTAAAGACAGACTTTGAGAAGTTTACAGGTTGTTACAGATCAAAGTAAGAAGTGATTGTTTCTGGCATACATAGAAGATTGGTGTTCAAATGCAAATGATTTACAAAAAAAGAAGATTATTTGGCAAAATCTTTTTGAGATGATCTTGATCCAAAGGGGTAGATTGTTAGAGCATAAATATGTTGGATACAATATCATAGAAGACTGAAGACTGAAGTTCAAAGCTAAAGTCAAATCTCAACATCAAAGTCAAAGTCTAGTGTAATAAAGTCAAAGTCAAATGTTGTAATTTATATTTTTCTAGTTGTTTGCGCGTTTCTGTGGTTTGCGTGAACAGTAGTTAGTGGTTTTCTTTGTTATTATAAATAGATTGTTGTGCGTGTAATCATGTAACTAGAATTCATAACATCAGAACATTATACGAGTTCCAGAAATAGAGAGAGAGAAAGGTTTGAGAGTTTCTGTAATATCAAGATTTGTGATTGAAATAAAAGTGAGATTGATGGATTTAATTGTCATCTTGTGATCGTATTGTTATCTGGGAATAACAATTGGTATCAGAGCAAACAAAGTTCAGAGAAGATGGATCTAATTTGAATTTTTTATCGTATTTTGGAAGGACTCGCAAAACGGACTGTAGAAATTTGATTTTTGGATTTAAGTGATGTTCTTGGCTCGAATTTTGTATTGATAGATTCGATTTTATATCAAGATTGAGTTTTGTTTGAATCGATTTGTCCAACTCACAGTAGATTGATCTGAGATTTGAATTTCGTAGAGTTTTGTTCGAAGTTCAGTCGAAAACTGTTCTAAGATCGAAATTGTAATTTTGTTGTTTTAGTTTGAAATTACTCAATTGTAATCTGTTCGAAACATGCTTTAGAAGATTCGTACAAATATTCAGACCAGTTGAAGATGATTAGAATCGAAATCAGAGGTGAAATCGAATTTTAGAATTACAAGTGAAGAACTCGCTAGATCTGAAGTTTGCGCTAGTGAAGAACTCGCAAGCCTAAGAACACGCTAACGAGTGAACTTGTACACTAGTAGAACTCGAAGACAAAGAACTCGCAAAGACCTATTTGTTGTTTGAAGTAAAGAACTCGCTAACAGAGTTGTACGAGAAGTTGAAACTCGCACAACACTAGGTGCGAGTTGTTACTATTCACGTGACTTGTTGTGCGTGAAGTCTTCCTGCGAGAAGTGTGTGTTGTGCGCGTTTATTTGTTGCGCGAAGTATCCTTGCTCAATTGTTTTTCTCTAAGTATAAAACTCGCAATTCCTGTTCTTGCGTGTTTGCGTTTAGCGAGAAATAAATTTTTGAAAAATTTTCTAAGTCTCGATCACGCAAGTATTTTGTGAGAAGCTCCAAAACTCGCACATTGTTGTGTGCAAGAAGTAAAGAACTCGCATAAGCTTTCTGCGCGAACCGTGGTTCACGCAAGCCTTGTTGTGCACGATGCTGATACTTACACAACTCTTTATGTGAGAAGTGTAGTTCACGCATCCTTTGGTGTACGCGTTTCTTAAACTCGCACATAGTCTTTTGCGCATTTTATTTGATTTCTTTGGTATGCGTGTTTCATACTTAGTGATTTTTCTGAATTTTTCTGAAATTTAACTAAATTTGATTTTTGTAGATCCAACTTTATTATCTGAATTTTGACGATCATAAAAGCAGTGTATATCAAAGATGACTTCCAGAGAAGCACTTGCTATCGGAACCGATGTTAAACCACCAGTACTCTTCAAGGGACAGTATGAACAATGGAAAGATCGATTTTTGGATTTCATTGACAGAAATGACTTGGGAGTTTATATCAGAAAGTCATTGGAGGAAGGTGTTATGGAAATTCCAACAAAGACTCGTACTGTTGGAAATGAGCAGAGAGAGTACCCACTTCCAGTTGATGAATACACTCAAGAGCAGAAAGATTAAACAAAAGCTGAGAGGTTGGCAACATCATTTATTCTCCAAGGCATACCAAACGAGATATATGTCAAGATTGTTAGCTACAATGCTACCGGAAAGCAAATTGTGGGATCAGCTGGAGAAAATGATTCTCGGATCGAAGATTGGCAACCAACTCAAGATCTCTAACTGCCTCAACAACTATGAGGAGTTCAAAGCCAAAGAAGGAGAAACTCTGGAGACAAAATCAAGAAATGTTGGTGAGAAAGTGCAGATTCAGTTGTGGGAAAATAGGAACAAGATATTTTTGTTTTGAGATATGTTATAGAAGGGGAAGAAGATCAAGAAAGATTTCTGAAAGAGGGGAGGTTATTCAAGAGCATATCTACCATCTTTGGGGGAGATTGTTTTTTGTTTAAAGACAGACTTTGAGAAGTTTACAGGTTGTTGGAGATCAAAGAAAGAAGTGATTGTTTCTGGCATACATAGAAGACTAGTGTTCAAATGCAAAAGTTTTACAAAGAAATAAGATTGTTTGGCAAAAAAAATTTGAGATGATCTTGATCCAAAGGGGGAGATTGTTACAGCATAAATATGTTGGATGGAAGATCATAGAAGACTGAAGACTGAAGGTCAAAGATAAAGTCAAATCTCAGCATCAAAGTCAAAGTCTAGTGTTATAAAGTTAAAGTCAAATGTTGTAATTTCTATTTTTCTAGTTGTTTGTGCGTTTCTTTGGTTTGCGTGAACAGTAGTTAGCGGTTTTCTTTGTTAGTATAAATAGATTGTTGTGCGTGTAATCATGTAACTAGAATTCATAACATCAGAACATTATACGAGTTCCAGAAATAGAGAGAGAGAAAGGTTTGAGAGTTTCTATAATATCAAGATTTGTGATTGAAATAAAATTGAGATTGATGGATTTAATTGTCATCTTGTGATCGTATTGTTATCTAGGAATAACAATTGGTATAAGAGCAAACAAAGTTCAGAGAACATGGATCTAATTTGAATTTTTTATCGTATTTTGGAAGGACTCGCAAAACAGACTGTAGAAATTTGATTTTTGGATTTAAGTGATGTTCTTGGCTCGAATTTTGTATTGATAGATTCGATTTTATATATAGATTGAGTTTTGTTTGAATCGATTTGTCCAACTCACAGTAGATTGATCTGAGATTTGAATTTCGTAGAGTTTTGTTCGAAGTTCAGTCGAACACTGTTCTAAGATCGAAATTGTAATTTTGTTGTTTTAGTTTGAAATTACTCAATTGTAATCTGTCCAAAACATGCTTTAGAAGATTCGTACAAAATTTCAGATCAGTTGAAGATGATTTGAATCGAAATCATATGTGAAATCGAGTTTTTAGAATTGCAAGTGAAGAAGTCGCTAGATCTGAAGTTCGCGCTAGCGAAGAACTCGCAAGCCTAAAAACACGCTAAGGAAAGAACTCGTACACTGGTAGAACATGCAGACAAAGAACTCCCAAAGACCTATGTGTTGTTTGAAGTAAAGAACTCACTAACAGAGTCGTGCAAGAAGTTGAAACTCGCACAACACTAGGTGCGAGTTTTTACTATTCACGTGACTTGTTGTGCGCAAAGTGTTCCTGCGAGAAGTGTGTGTTGTGCGCGTTTATTTGTTGCGCGAAGTATCCTTGCTCAATTTTTTTCTCTAAGTCTAAAACTCGCAAGTCCTGTTCTTGCGTGTTTGCGTTTAACGAGAACTAAATTTCTGAAAATTTTTCTAAGTCTCGATCACGCAAGTATTTTGCGAGAAGCTCCAAAACTCGCACATTGTTGTGTACGAGAACTAAAGAACTCGCATAAGCTTTCTGCGCGAACCTTGGTTCATGCAAGCCTTGTTGTGCGCGAAGCTGATACTCACACAACTCTTTGTGCGAGAAGTGCAGTTCACGCATCCTTTGGTGTGTGCGTTTCTTAAACTCGCACATAGTCTTTTGCGTGTTTTATTTGATTTCTTTGGTATGCGTGTTTCATACTTAGTAAATTTTCTGAATTTTTCTGAAATTTAACTAAGTTTGATTTTTGTAGATCTAGCTTTATTATCTGAATTTTGAAGATCATAAAAGCAATGTATATCAAAGATGACTTCCAGAGAAGAACTTGCTATCGGAACCGATGTTAAACCACGAGTACTCTTCAAGGGAAAGTATGAACAATGGAAAGATCGATTTTTGGATTTCATTGACAGAAATGACTTGGGAGTTTATATCAGAAAGTAATTGGAGGAAGGTGTTATGGAAATTCCAACAAAGACTCGTACTATTGGAAATGAGCAGAGAGAGTACCCACTTCCAGTTGATGAATACACTCAAGAGCAGAAAGATTAAACAAGAGCTGATAGGTTGGCAAGATCATTTATTCTCCAAGGCATACCAAACGAGATATATGTCAAGATTGTTAGCTACAATGCTACCGGAAAACAAATTGTGGGATCAACTGGAGAAAATGATTCTCGGATCGAAGATTGGCAACCAGCTCAAGATCTCTAACTGTCTCAACAACTATGAGGAGTTCAAAGCCAAAGAAGGAGAAACTCTGGAGACAAAATCAAGAAATGTTGGTTGAGAAAGTGAAGATTCAGTTGTGGGAAAATAGGAACAAGATATGTTTGTTTTGAGATATGTTATAGATGTGGAAGAAGATCAAGAAAGATTTGTGTTCAAAAGTTATTTGTTTGGAGTTTTACAAAGATTGAAAGTTCAAAAGAGCAAATTCAAAGTTTTCTGAAGATGTGTTGAATTTTACAGAAATATTCTTTGAAGATTATTTGCTGAAGCAGTCTGAGTAAATTATGAAGATAATTTCATTCTGAAGTCTGAAAGAGAGGAGGTTATTGAAGAGCATATCTACCATCTTTGGGGGAGATTGTTTTTTGTTTAAAGACAGACTTTGATAAGTTTACAAATTGTTAAAGATCAAAGAAAGAAGTGATTGTTTCTGGCATACATAGAAGACTGGTGTTCAAATGCAAAAGTTTTACAAAGAAAGAAGATTGTTTGGCAAAATCTTTTTGAGATGATCTTGATCCAAAGGGGGAGATTGTTACAGCATAAATATGTTGGATGGAAGATCATAGAAGACTGAAGACTGAAGGTCAAAGATAAAGTCAAATCTCAGCATCAAAGTCAAAGTCTAGTGTAATAAAGTCAAAGTCAAATGTTGTAATTTCTATTTTTGTAGTTGTTTGCGCGTTTCTTTGGTTTGTATGAACAGTACTTAGCGGTTTTCTTTGTTAGTATAAATAGATTGTTGTGCGTGTAATCATGTAACTAGAATTCATAACATCATAACATTATACGAGTTCCAAAAATAGAGAGAGAGAAAGGTTTGAGAGTTTCTGTAATATCATAACATTTGTGATCGTATTGTTATCTAGGAATAACAATTGGTATCAGAGCAAACAAAGTTCAGAGAACATGGATCTAATTTGACTTTTTAATCGTATTTTGGAAGGACTCCCAAAACGGACTTTTGAAACTTGATTTTTGGATTTAAGTGATGTTGTTGGCTCGAATTTTGTATTGATAGATTCGATTTTATATCTAGATTGAGTTTTGTTTGAATCGATTTGTCCAACTCACAGTAGATTGATCTGAATTTTGATTTTCGTAGAATTTTGTTCGAAGTTTAGTCGAACACTGTTCTAAGATCGAAATTGTAATTTTGTTGTTTTAGTTTGAAATTACTCAATTGTAATCTGTTCGAATAATGCTTTAGAAGATTTGCACAAAATTTCAGACTAGTTGAATATGATTAGAATCGAAATCAGAGGTGAAATCGAGTTTTTAGAATTGCAAGTGAAGAACTCGCTAGATCTAAAGTTTACGCTAGTGAAGAACTCGCAAGCCTAAGAACACGCTAAGGAAAGAACTCGTACACTAGTAGAACTCACAGACAAAGAACTCGCAAAGTACTATTTGTTGTTTGAAGTAAAGAACTCGCTAACAGAGTCGTGCGAGAAGTTCAAACTCGCACAACACTAGGTGTGAGTTGTTACTATTCACATTACTTGTTGTGCGCGAAGTGTTCCTGCGAGAAGTGTGTGTTGTGCGCGTTTATTTGTTGCACGAATTATCCTTGCTCAGTTTTTTTTCTCTAAGTCTAAAACTCGCAAGTCCTGTTCTTGCGTGTTTGCGTTTAGCGAGAACTAAATTTCTGAAAAAAAAATTCTAAGTCTCGATCTCGCAAGTATTTTGCGAGAAGCTCCAAAACTCGCACATTGTTGTGTGCGAGATCTAAAGAACTCGCATAAGCTTTCTGCGCTAACCTTGTTTCACGCAAGCCTTGTTGTGCGCGAAGCTGATACTCACACAACTCTTTATGCGAGAAGTGTAGTTCACGCATCCATTTTGTGCGCGTTTCTTAAACTCGCACATAGTCTTTTGCGCGTTTTATTTGATTTCTTTGGTATGCGTGTTTCATACATAGTGAATTTTCTGAATTTTTTTGAAATTTAACTAAGTTTGATTTTTGTAGATCCAACTTTATTATCTGAATTTTGACGATCATAAAAGCAGTGTAGATCAAATTTGACTTCCAGAGAAGCAATTGCTATCGGAACCAATGTTAAACCACCAGTACTCTTCAAAGGAGAGTATGAACAATGGAAAGATCGATTTTTAGATTTCATTGACATAAATGACTTGGGAGTTTATATCAGAAAGTCATTGGAGGAAGGTGTTATGAAATTCTAACAAAGACTCGTACTGTTGGAAATGAGCAGAGAGAGTACCCACTTCCAGTTGATGAATACACTCAAGAGCAAAGAATGAGAACAAAAGCTGATAGGTTGGCAAGATCATTCATTCTTCAAGGCATACCAAAAAAAATATATGTCAAGATTGATAACTACAATGCTACCGGAAAGCAAATGTGGGATCAACTGGAGAAAATGATGCTAGGATCAAAGATTGGCAACCAGCTTGAGATCTCTAACTGCCTCAATAACTACGAGGAATTCAAAGCCAAAGAAGGAGAATGTCTGGAAACCACTTATGATAGATTTGTGACCTTGCTGAATGAGTTAAGCAAGAATACAGTGAAGAAGTCACAAATTGAGCTGAATGTCAAGTTTCTCAGTATCCTTCAACCAGAATAGAAAAGGTTCACTAGACAGATGAAGCAGATGAAAGATCTGAATGAAATCCCACTCCACGAAGTTTATGAAACCTTAAGGCAGAATGAAGAGGAAGTAGATGAGATTAAAGAGGAGAAGAAAAAGGCTGTTAAAGCAGTTGCTGATCCGATTGCTCTAGTTGTCAAAAAGAAGTCTGTAAGTTTGAAGAAGAAGAAAAAGGTGATAGTTTTTGAGTCCGAAGAGGCAGAAAGTGATGAAACTTCAGATTCTGATGACTGTGATAATTTGAAGCAGACAATGCTTATGTTGATCAAAGCATTTCAGAAGAAATTTTACAAAAAGCAATGCTCAAATAGTCAAAGATATTATTCGGGGTCAAAGAACTATGAGCATAAAGAAAGGGTAGAAGGAAAGAGAATAGAAGAAAATAAGCCTGAGGAAAGGAAGTACAGAGCTGAACTGACTAAGCATCCAGAACCGACAAAATGCTACAACTGTGGCAAAATTGGACATTTTGCAAAAGATTGTCGAAAGCCGAAACTCAAAAACTCTGACTATTACAAGAACAAAATGCTCTTGGCAAAACAACAAGAGGCTGGCAAAGCATTAATGGCGGAGGACGAGTTCTGGCTCGACCATTCAGATAAAGAAGTTGAGAAAGAAGAGACAACTCATATTTGCCTCATGGGAAAGACAGTGAATGAAGTTGTAGACGAAGATGAGTCAGATGATGAAGACTGTTGGATCAAATAATTGTATTCAAGATTAAAGTTAAAGTTCAGGGTTTAAACTGCAATTGTGTCAAAGTTAAATTAGAGGGTCTAAACTGTATTTAATTGATAGTTACAGTTCACGGTTTAAATTATAATAGTTTAATAGTTATTAGCTATTGGGCCCAAGCCCATTAAGATTAAAGCCCATATGGCCTAGGTATTTAAAGTTTTGTTTAGTTTAGTTTTAGGTTAACTCTGATAATATTCTAGTTAATAGACGTAAGTTTTCTCTGTATTCAAAGGGTATCAAGAACACTCAAGGGTTTCATTGTTTATTCAAGGGATTGGTATGTTACTCTGATTTATATATCTCTTGATTATTATTGTGTTACTTGATTACTTGATTGATTGTTAATCAACTAGATAAATCTGGCATAACAAGTGGTATCAGAGCCAAAAGAATCAATTTTTTTTACTGTTCATCGAAATCACTGTTCATCGAAAATCACTATTCATCGAAAGTTACTGTTTTTCTGATTTCGTAAATTTATGTGCTTTTATGGTTAAAGTTGATCTGATTAGATATGTTTGATGCTTCTGAATGTTATCTGATTGCTTAATTGCTTTCAAATTCATTAAGTGATTGAATTTTTGGGTTTGTGTTTTTCTGGGTTCGTATGGTAGTCGATCACTGTGGTCTCAAAATTGAATCTTAAAAGTCGAGTTCAATCTTTAAGGTTGTTTGGGTTGTCTTCGATATATGTTTTAGGGTATAAAAATCTAATTTTTGCATTCAATTTTTGTGATTTGTGTGTTACTGGGTTGATTTTTCTGGGTTGTTCATCGTTCTGGGTAAACTAAGAACGTCCAGGTCGAACGCATAATATCGGTCAAATCAGGACACCGGTCAAATAGTCCGATCGCCCGGTATACTCACAGTCCACCACGGTCGATACCTTGTCTGATCGAATCAATATCGGTCGAAGTGTTTACCGGTCTTACAACCTCCCGGTCGAAGACTTTTATCGGTCGAATATTTTTATCGGTCATCACTATACCGGTCAACTATATTCCCGGTCGAACAAAGTACCGGTACAAGCAACTTACCGGTCGAACTCTCTATACCGGTCGAGCATAAGACCGGTTGTTACATCTTACCGGTCAAACAAGGTACCGGTCTAAGCAAAACCCCGGTCGACTCAATACCGGTCGAAGCACATCCCCAGTCGATTTTTGCAAACTGTAATAGCGGGACCCCCGTGCTAAGTCTGCGAAGGGGAACAAAAGTTTTGTGCTTGATCAAAATTTTCCTAATTTCATTATTCAGTATTATTTCTTTGTGTTTTATACTATGCAAATTATGCACTTAATTATTTTTTGGAAATTTATTTTTCTGAAAATTTTTTAGTGTGGTTTTTATCTTGATTCTAACGATCTCATCTAGTTGGTTGTCTTGGTACAGATAAGTTTAATTACTAATCGTACAGCTTAGATGTCAAACCAGCTTCTCTCGATGGGCTCTCAATCCAAACCGCCTGTCCTTATGGCTGATGAATATCCACAATGGAAGAAGAGAATGGTCCAGTTTCTGAATCATAAAAATAGAGACTACATGGAATCAATCATCAATGGTCCGGTCAATACGATGATCAAAGTTGATGGCCAAGCAGCAACTGACACATCTCCAGAAATCCCAGACAGATATGTTCCTAAACCTTATCAGTACTTTACTGAAAAGCAGAAGGAACAATACAAGACAGATGAAGAGGATCTTATCTATCTAACCATGGCAATCCCGAACGACATCTACAACCGTGTAGACAGTCGAAACTCTGCAAAGGAAATCTAGGATGAACTATCCAGACAGTTTGAAGGTAGTGAGCCTCTATCCAAGCTAAGCAGAATATATGTATAAATGCATACGAAGGGTTTCATGCAAAAGAAGGAAAGACGCTGCTAGAGACCTACAACAGATATTACATCATTCTCAATGACCTGCGGAGGAACAACATCTCTAAGTCTGCTTCGGAGATTAATTATAAGTTCATCAAGAACTTAAATCCATAATGGAAGAACTTTGCCATCAACCTTCAGATGTCAAAGAACATGGCTCAGGAAAACGTCACTGATATTTTCTCTACTCTTTCTCAGCATGAGGATGAGGTGAGAACCATCAATCTTGAGTCCAATAAACTGAAGGATTTTGTGGCTCTCATAGCTGGCAAAAGTTCTGTATCTTCCGCAAGGTCAAAGAAAAAGGTGACAAAAGCTCTAGTTACTGAAGTTACCGACTCTGACTCTGCTTCAAGTGATGAAGAACTGGAGATTGATTCTGATCCAGATATTCAGAAGTTCTCTGAGGACTTGGATCTTATTACTCGAAGATTCAATAAGACCTTTTGCAAGAAGAAGTTTTATTCAAAGCCTAAGTACGAACGTCACAAGAAAGAGAAGGCTGAATTAAGATACAAGCCAAGGCAAGGATGGCGAGAGGAAAGACGAGAAGAGAGAAAAGAAGACAGAAGAGAAGATAAGAGAGAAGAAAAGAAAGAAGACAGAGCTGATGAACCAGGAAGATGCTACAATTGCGGCAAATTTGGGCATTTCTCAAGAGACTGCAGATTCAAGAAGATCAAGAACTCAAACTATTATGCGCGAAAGTCACTTATTGCCAAGAAAGCTGAAGAAGGAAAGGTGCTAATGTCTTAAGAAGAGAATTGGCTGTTCCAAAGTTCTGATGATGAGGAGCAAGCACACTTCACCCAAGTTTCCTACATGGCAAAGCTGGACGGTGACGATGAAGATTCTGAAGCGTATTCTGAAGACGCAAACTCTGAGGTAAGTGATAATTCTGAGCTTATTGAATCTCTTATGGCCCAAATACATAGCATGAAAGATGAATTTACTTTATTGAAACGCAAACTTAGCTCTGCACAACAATCAATATTGAGTTTTCGTGATGAAAACGCTTTGCTGAAAGTTGTTGTGGAAGAAAAAGAAAAGGAAAAAGACGGTTTAAAAGCTGAAAAGAATTCTTTGAAAAGCAAAATATCTGATTTAGAAAAGGATCTTGTGAATATCAATGCTGAAAAAGGTGAGTTCAAAATTAAATTTAAAGTCTGTTTTCAAGAAAGAAATGAAGCTTATACAAAGATTAAGCAATTGGAGGATATTAACATGAAACGAGGTCAGACTGAGGAGACGCTAAATCTGTTGACCAATAAACTCCAGGATGAAAGGTTTTATAAACTGAAACCAGGTTTGGGTGTGCCAACTAATGATGTTTTGAAAAAGGCACCGGAGCATTTATATAACTTTGATAAATTTGGCTCCGCAATCAGACCCATTCCAAACATTCGTGCTACTTTTGTTGAAGCTAGTGCTTCTAAACCTTTTACTGAGACCAAAGGTCAAGAAGAAATGGGAGAAAACAAGTCTTGTGCCACTGATTCTCAAAATGCTTTTAAATCAGTTGGTTTTAAATACAATGATTTGAACAAAAGCTATGCAACTCGAAAGATTGAATTTACTGAGTTTGAATCATTGTTTACCACTTCTACTAAAAAATCAGTCAGCAATGACACTATTCCATCTGAGACTGAATGCAAATACGATGAGTATGAATCGGATGTTGATCCATCTACTATACCATCAGTCTCAAATCCCATTACTCCTAAACCTTTACTCGTTGAAGAGGTTGAAGAAGAAACTGTAAACACGAATGAATCTTGTTTGAAAAATGATAAAACAGAGTTTATTGAGTCCATGACTGAAGAATTATTTTCTGAAACGATGAATGCTTCAGACTCTGATCCTGTTTCTATTCCAAAGGAGTCGAATTCTGTTAGTGATCATACATATGACTTGATGAAGCAAATTGATCTGTTGCAACAGTCTCTTGATGAGGTTGAAGATGAAAACTTTGATCTCAAGTTTAAACTTGAAAAACCTTTGAAAGAAAATCAAGAGCTTTGCACAGAAATCAATGATTTAAAAATTACTCTATTTAAAAATGCTTCAAATGATAAACAAATGTTCAACGATCCAAGCTGGAAGGTAAGAACAAATCCAGAATTTGATGCTCCTACAAAACCTTCAGTTGTTTACTCTGACTGTCCTGAATATCCACCGAGCATCTTTGAGAAGGGTGAAACTTCAACTAATTCTAGAAAAGAATCACCTTCTAAGCATGAGACTAATGAGATTCCTATTTCTGTTTCAGATATAAGAGGAAATGGAGTTGGGAAGAGTAAGAAGAATAAAGATCTTAGTTTTAATAAAAAGAATAGTTTGAATTCTAGTAGTTGTCCTACAGACAGTGTTATTTTGAACAGTACTTCTTTTGATAAACATGAATGTAAGATTTTTTCCGATAAATCTAAGTTTATGAATTTTGCTCGAAAGAATCTTTATTGCAAACACTGTTGGGATAATTAATTCAAATACTACTCCCCTCCTAAGTCCAAAAAGAATAAAAGCAAAGCTAAGCTGAACTCTAAGTCTAAATCTAATTCTGATTCTTCTACACAACCCAAAGTGTATCGAGCTAAGGTTGCCAATCCTACTTCTAAAAAGCACTTTCAGGAACTGAATGTTAAGATGGTTTGGAAATGGGTTCCAAAACCCTGTTATGAATGGAGAGTGAAAGTCAAACCAGATGATATTCCTGAGTTGCTTGATGCTAATCGCGAAGGACCCATCCTGATATGGGTACCTAAGCAAAACTAATTGTCTCTTTTGCAGGCCTATCGATTGTGGGTAATAGATTCCGGATGTTCATGCCACATGACAGGATTCAAGCACCTCTTGCATAACTATGTGGAGGAGCCTGCCGGAGCAGTTAGATTTGCCAATTCTGAAGCCGAGGGCCACGTCAGAGGATATGGAATGATCGATAACAGGGTTGTGAAGATTCAAAAAGTGTTATACGTTGAAGGAATTGATCACAACCTGTTCAGTACCAGTCACTTCTGTGGCATGAAATATCAAGTCCGCTTCACAACAACTCATTGCTATCTAGAGGATCCAGATGGTTACGAAGTCTTCAAGGCTGAGCGCCATGGAAATCTATACTATGTAGATTTTCCTACACTGTCTGCCACACGTCCAGTATGCCTACTAGCCAAAGATTCCAAAGCACAATCGTGGACGTGGCATCGACGCTTGTCTCATCAAAATTTCAGATCTTTAGCAAAGCTACAGAGACAAGGTCTGGTCAAAGGTCTACCAGAAATGAGGTTCGAAAAAGACTCATTGTCTTCTGCATGTGAGTTGGGCAAAATGAAGCGAAGCTCCTTCAAGTCCAAAGCTGAATCATCGACCTCATCCGCACTGGAACTTCTTCATATGGACCTTTGTGGCCCAATGCGCACAACATCTATCAACGGAAAGAAATATGTATTGGTAATGATATATGACTACTCAAGGTATACATGGCTCGAGTTTCTTCGCAACAAGTCAGATGCTCCAGAGTTGATTATCGCTTTCCTCAAGCGCATTCAAGTACGTCTTCAACTGCCAGTCAGAACCATTCACAGGGATAATGGCACGGAGTTCAAGAATGACACCATGAAGAGTTATCTTACTTCCGTGGGTATTTCACATAATTTCTCCGTCGCTTACACTCCGCAGCAAAATGGCATTGTTGAACGGAAGAACCGCACTCTGGTTGAAGCAGCTCGGACTATGCTTGCTTACTCAGATCTACCCACGTACCTTTGGGCTGACGCAGTTGCTACAACATGTTTTACACAGAACCGTACCATTGTGGTCAAGCGCTTTAATAAGACAACATATGAGTTGATCAACAATCGTACACCTAACATCAAGTTCCTTCGTGTATTTGGTTGCAGGTGTTACATTCTAAAAGAGCGTCAAGGATTATCAAAGTTTGATAAGAAAGCGGATGAAGGATATCTCGTTGGATACTCTCTGACATCCAAAGCTTATCGAATTTACATTATTCGAACCAAGACGGTTGTTGAGAGCATGAATGTCTCCTTTGATGAGAATTCTACAAGGACTTCTGGACACAACAGTTCAGAACTCGGTCTTAACGACAAAGCTTCTATTCAATCAAGAATAGAACCAGCACCTAAAGGATTCACTTCTTCTAACTCTAACTCTACTTCATCTGAGTTAGATTTATTGTTTATTGATGCCTTTGATGATATATGTGCAGATTTTGAAAAAGTCATATCCACATCAATAACAAGTGGTACAAGCTCGGAGGTCCCTACTATTTCTGAAGACATGTCTGGACCTTCCGAAGAAGTCACTGACACTTCATCTCCATCAGGTACGAGTACAAAGTTAGTTTCTAACTCTACTAATGTTAAATCTGTCTCTACAGATATTTCTTCTGGAAACGAAGTCCCGAGCACTTCAACTGTTAGTCCAGAAGCTTCAGTATCATAAACACCAGTACAAGATGTCCCGAGTACATCTATGGAGCAACCTGCCGTGCATGATGAAAACGATGCGTCGAATACGCAACAAACAGTTGAAGCTCTACCAAGCACACATCGTTGGACTAAGGATCATCCCCTGACCAATGTGATAGGTGACGTACAATCTGGTGTCACGACAAGATCTGCAACAACCAACTTTTGCATGTTTTCAAGCTTCCTTAGTTCCCTAGAACCAAATAAAGCGTCTGAAGCTCTACGTGATCCCTTCTGGATTTCTGCTATGCAAGATGAGCTTCTACAATTTGAAAGGAACAAGGTATGGCGCTTGATCCCACTACCTAAAGGTAAATCCGTTATTGGAACAAAGTGGGTGTTCAGAAATAAGAAAGACGAAGCTGGAGTAGTCGTGAGAAACAAAGCTCGACTGGTCGCCAAAGGGTATTGTCAACAAGAGGGCATTGACTATGATGAAACATTCGCCCCGGTTGCAAGGATCGAAGCCATCAGAATCTTTCTAGCATATGCAGCGCACAAAAACTTTACTGTCTATCAAATGGACGTAAAGTCGGCTTTTCTAAACAGCGTTTTGCATGAGGAGGTTTACGTGGCTCAACCTGAAGGTTTCGTTGACCCTCATCACCCTGATCATGTCTATGTTTTAGACAAAGCGCTTTATGGTCTTAAACAAGCACCGCGAGCCTGGTATGAAACTCTCACTAAATTTCTACTTGCTTATGGTTTCAAGAAAGGTACAGTAGATACTACCTTATTTCTCAAAAAGCAAGGTGAGGACTTGATTCTCATTCAGATTTATGTTGACGACATAATATTTGGGTCGACAAATCCGAAATTTTGCAAGAACTTTTCAAAGATAATGGAAACAAAGTTTGAAATGTCGATGATGGGTGAATTGAATTTCTTTCTTGGTCTACAAGTAAAGCAATTACCCGAAGGCATATTTATTAATCAAGCTAAATATATAAACGATATTTTGAAAAAGTTCAATATGTCAGATAGTTCAGTCATGAAAACACCAATGGCTACTGGTACACTCTTAGACGCGGATCCCTCCGGGAAACCTGTTGATCAAAAGGTGTATCGTAGCATGATTGGATCTTTACTTTATCTGACTGCAAGTCGCCCAGATATAATGTTTGCCACATGCCTTTGTGCGAGATATTATTCTAATCCTAAAGAGTCGCACTTATCTGCTGTTAAGCGAATCCTTAGATATCTCAAAGGCTCGCCTAATCTAGGCCTTTGGTATCCAAAGTATTCTCGTTTTGAACTAACTGCCTTTACAGATGCTGATCATGCAGGATGTAAGCTAGACCAGAAGAGCACCTTTGGATCATGTCAATTCATAGGTGACAAACTTGTGAGTTGGACTTCAAAGAAACAAAACTGTGTTTCAACATCCACTGCCGAGGCTGAGTATTTAGCTGCTGCTAGCTGCTGTTCTCAAGTCCTCTAGATGACGACACAGTTAAGGGACTTTGGCTACAACTACAAGCGTGTTCCTATTTATTGTGATTCCAAGAGCGCAATATCTATAACTGCTAATCCGGTATAGCATTCGAAGACCAAGCATATCGACGTACGCTATCATTTCATCAAGGATCATGTAGAAAAAGGTAATATTGAAATGCACTTTGTTCAAACTGACTTCCAGTTAGCTGGCCTTTTCACCAAGCCATTGGATGAAAAGCGTTTTCAATTTCTCATCAGCAAACTTGGAATGTTGAACATGTCTTAAACCTTACTCATGATTCTAGGGGGAGTATTCCAAGTTTTGATCTTGTGTGTTATTTTCCAACTGTTGTTAACGAGAGAGGAATCATTTTCATAAACGATTACCATTATTTCTTTTATTTATGCAGGTTTGGTCAAGTGACAATGGCTTCTAATCACATCAGATTAGAACCCGCACTTCAGTGCCTTATTTTTTTCTGTTTTTTTCTTAAGCTTTAAAAAAAATAAAAAAAAATTATCTGTTAAGGGGGAGAATATCTGTGTTTTTGAAAGTTTATCTGACCGTGTGTTCTTAAAGATAAATACTTGTGTTTTATCTTGTCAATATACTTTGTCAAATATTCATACACATAACGGTTCAGAACATTCTATTTGACTTTGTTATTACCATATATCAAAAGTTAAATCGTTCTATGGTAATACTCACGTTATTTGTATTCACTGTTGATTGAATCAAACGTCATTTCATGTGCTTTCATTGAAAATATGTTTATATATTGTTCATATAAACAACATTCGTTTTTTTGATTCTCCAAAATATTATTCTTCATGACAAATCGTCTATAAGCTTAATTGAAAAACTCCTTAAGAGCTTAAATTGTCAAACTCTTTCTAGTTTGAGGGGGAGAATTGCATCGTCAAACATAACTGTTTTGACATCTCCGAAAGTCTTATTTTTCATGTGGTATTTGTGCTTACATGTACAAAACGCCTGTTAAACAACATGTTCTTTTAGGAAAATACATGGGATTCAGTGTGAGAACTTAACAGAACTTCCATGGATTCACGATAACCAGTGTTTCCTACCCAAGAAGTATTCCCTGAGTGATTGAGGGGAGAAGGGTCAAAAGAATTGAGTGATGGTGTGTGAAGAGGTAAAATGAAAAAGAGAGATTGGTTAGACGTGAGCATTAAAAGAAAGAGGGTAAGAGAACAGAGTAAAAGAATATTAAACTCTGCACCAAACTTCTTTCTGAGCCGGGCAGCCACATAATCTGATTGGATCACATTTTTTGGTGACCATCATTGAAATAGGAAACTAGCCCATGCCATCTCTTGCATACAACCCCACCAGCTACTCATTCTTTTCTCAAAAAGAGAATGTTTCACATTTTCTGGGAACGCAGCACATATACTATTGGTTCTTCATTTGGAAGATACTAATATTGAAATAGAAGGAAAGTTGCCACACCTTCGAACCCTTTCTCATGGACATTGAGTCTTTGTATAATTTGTTGCTGTCTCAACAAGTTTACATACTTTGAGCCTAAAATGAAAAGCAAACATCTGTGCTTAATTTTTTCATACACATGCACGAGCACACAGAAATTTGTTTTCTGTCAGAACGTTCATAGATAACCATGTGTTATTCGATGATTGAATGGAAGACCTGGGGAGTCTACATCAAACCAGCTCCTTATATAGTAACTTTGTGTTACTCAGTGACTTTGTGTCATTGATAGGCATTCTAACTGAGTCATTTGTTGATTCAGGGTTACACTTATTAGACTGTTTGAATTTGAAAATATTCGAATGGTTACTACTTTCTATTTTAATCTGAAAAGATTGAAATAATCACTCTTTACATTTGGGAAGACTGCTCTTATTTCCATACAGGGCTCGTTACATGAAGATTGTGCTTACGTGATCATACACAATGGGGGAAATTGTCTTGAAAAGGGGGAGATTGTTTTGGTATGTTTTGATGATGATGCTTCTCACCATTCATCAAAAAGGGGGAGAAGATACAAAAATGGAGAATACTCAAAGAAGGAGAATATAATCTGAAGACTGCTGAAGATTATCAAAGTTTTGAAGTTTTGAAGTTTTGAAGTGTTGAAGTTTTGAAGCTATCAACATCATATCTGAAAAAAAGTGAAGATCCGAAGACAATTGCAATTTTTTTTTAATCTTGAATCCAAAGGGGGAGATTGTTGGATCAAATAATTGTATTCAAGATTAAAGTTAAAGTTCAGGGTTTAAACTGCAATTGTGTCAAAGTTAAATTAGAGGGTCTAAACTGTATTTAGTTGATAGTTACAGTTCAGGGTTTAAATTGTAATAGTTTAATAGTTATTAGCTATTGGGCCCAAGCCCATTAAGATTAAAGCCCATATGGCCTAGGTATTTAAAGTTTTGTTTAGTTTAGTTTTAGGTTAACTCTGATAATATTCTGGTTAATAAACGTAAGTTTTCTCTGTATTCAAAGGGTATCAAGAACACTCAAGGGTTTCATTGTTTATTCAAGGGATTGGTATGTTACTCTGATTTATATATCTCTTGATTATTATTGTGTTACTTGATTACTTGATTGATTGTTAATCAACTAGATAAATCTGGGATAACAAAGACAACAAAGAGGTATGTGATATGTCTCAATCTGATTTTCTTAATGCCATGCAAGCCATGATGGTTGAACTCTAAGAAGTAAAGTCTAAACATGAACGCGAGAAAAGTATCAAGAAAGAAAACAAACAGTCAATACTGAAACATAGCAAGGATCTTGTTGAGAAGAACATATTGATTGAAGCTTTACACAAAAATATTCATACTAGCGCAAAAGAGAAGACTATACTTCATAATGAATTATCTGAAACTGTTTCAAAATATAAACTGTGTGAGTTTGAATCAAAAGAGATTGCTAAAATGTATTCTTCGCTTTCAGAAGAAAACAAATCTTTACCTGAAAAAGTGAATTTTTGGAAGGGAAATTGTATACTTTGGGTCAAACTGAACAAACCATTCATCTAAACAAACCCAAAAAGAACAAAGAGTGTTGGGGACTCGGTTATGAGAATCCACACTATCTTAAAAAGGGTATATCAGAAATGCCTGCACTTTATGATTTTGGATTTTTAAAATTGGCACCACAATACCCTAAACATCAAGTTGAGTGGACTAAATTATCTCAAGAGGATGAATCCAAGGAAAACGAGAAAAGAAAGAACACAACTAAAGTTCAACTTCCATTTCGATATGAGAGGTTGAATAATAGTTATAGTTCTGATAAATAAAAATTTCTTTCAAATTACTATTTTGAGAGTTATTCTTTAAAACAAATGGAGGTTAAGCCTATCGAAGGTAAGCTTTACGTCCCTCCTCTCATTTTGGAAAGTAAATTTCTGAACTCGAGCAAACTCTAGCAAAAGAAAGGATTTTGATTGATCTTGAACAAACTATATTTTCTATTGTGTTTAAATATACTGATTTTTCTAAATCATCCAAGGCTTGAAAATCTGATGATATGTCTGGTTTATTTGATTATGAGTTTGATTTCTTAAACTCTGATGGTGTTTTAGATGATTGTGTTGCTCAATTTTATTTTAATGCTAAACTTCCTGATCATTCAAAATTTGTTATAAATTCTTTTGGATTACCAAGTGTGTACGAAAAAGGTGAAACATCAACGAAAGTTGATAAATCAGTTCCTGTGAAAACCAAAGTTGCCAAAGGTAAGAAGAAGAAATTTGGGCATTCAAAGAAACCGACCACCACTGGTAAGTCAAAGAAGAAGCATTCTCTTGATTCTCACAGTTCTAACTTTAAACATTCAAATGTTTCAGATATGAGGAAGAAAAAGAATGGAGTTAAATCAATTTGGCTACCAAAGAAGAAGGTTGACGAGAAGGAGAAATCATTACCTAATTTCTCTTGTAATAGAAATACTGATAGTAGTTCTGATGTAATTTAGAATGTTGCTTTCAATAAACAAAAAACTTGTACCTCCTTACAAGAAGTATTCAATAAATCAATTAATCCAATTATCTCTGTATGCTAGAAAGTTTTCTAATAATCGTCGGAATGATTTTGCTTCTCGACAACATTCTAATGATTGGTTTGGCACATATCATGTATATTCTTCTCATTCATATGGTTCAACTGTTTTTCAAAAACTAAAAGAGTCCATTTTTAAATGGATGCCAAAATCTCCTTGTGCTAACACTGTAGGGCCCATATATAAATGGGTACCTAAATCAATTGTTTCGTGATTTTCTCATGTGTAGGCCCGTCATATGTGGTACTTGGATAGCGGGTGCTCCAAGCATATGACTAGGCAGAAAGATTTATTGTCTAATTATACAGAGAAATACTGCGGGACAGTTAGATTTGGAAATGACCAATTTTCACCGATTTTGGGATATGGTGATGTCATTCAAGACAAAGTGACGATAACGAAGGTGAGTTATGTTGAAGGTTTAGGGCACAACATGTTTACCATTAGCCAATTCTACGACAAAGGATTAGAGGTAAACTTTAAAGCCAAAAGTTGCTCTGTGCGTACTGAAGATGGCAAGGAACTTTTGGTCGGAACTAGAAAATCCAACCTCTATACAATCAATCTTTCAAAGGTCCAGACTGACAGCGAGGTTTGCTTACTGACAAAAGTCTCGATGCAGCAAAGTTGGCTTTGGCACCGAAGGCTGTCACACCTGAATTTTCGTTACATTAACAAATTGGTCACTAAAGAGTTAGTCAAAAGACTCCTGAGCTCAAATATGTGAAAGAAAGCTTGTGTGCAACATGTGAAAAGGGAAAGATGAAGAGAGCTTCACATAATCTGAAACCTGAACAAAGTACCAGTTCTCCACTCGAGTTGTTGCATATGGATCATTGTGGTCCCATGCGAACACAAAGCATAGGCGGCAAGAAATATGTTTTAGTTATCGTGGACGACTATTCGCGATACACATGGCTAAAATTTTTGAGATCAAAAGATGAGATTCCCGAAGTACTCATCACTTTTCTGAAGACTACCCAAGTGAACCTGCAAAAACCAGTCAAGCTTCTAGGACAGACAACGGTATAGAGTACTATGCTCAGCCAATCTGATCTACCTCTGTTTCTGTGGGCAGAAGTTGTGTCGACTGTGTGTTATACTCAGAATCGTTCGATGATACATCGCCCGTTTGGAAAGACTCCTTATGCTTTGATCAACAACCGGACACTAACAATCAAATACTTTCATATTTTTGGTTGTAAGTGTTTTGTGCTTAACGACAGAGATAGTCTGAACAAGTTCAGTGTTAAGGCAGATGAAGGAATTTTCATTGGTTATTCTCAATCATCGGCTATATATCGGGTATATTTGAAGAATTCAAAGACAGTAATCGAGAGCGTTAATGTCACATTCGACGAGGATATGTCTTCTGAACAACACGGTTCAGAACCCGTACTTACCGGAGTTCTAGCTTCTGGGCAGACCAGTCCAGAACATGTACCGACAAAGAAGAAATCAGATGATGCATCAACTTCCAATGCTCATTTATCTGATTTAGATTTATTATTTGAACTGTTTTATGATGAATTCCTTGGTTCTAAAGTGACTAAATCTGTTATGGTTGACAGGATGGACGACTTAACGAATGATAATCCAACAACTTCAGAGTTATCTACTGAATCCAACTCTCCGGTTCAGCAAGGAATTTCAGTTCAAATACCTACTCCGATAGTTGAAGAAGTGAACAATAACGAAGAGACAGAAGATGCTGAATAAGGTGGGTGTATAATAGAGACAAATCAACAGTCTGAACAAGTTACACCACCTGAAGCTTCTGTACAAGCTAATTCAACTGAACCACTCCCTTCTCCTGTACAAACTTATGAAGTTGAAAGTAGATTCCTAGATTATAATCATGATCAATCAACATCTAATCCACTCCCTTATGAACATCGCTGGACCAAAGAGCACCCAATTCACCAATTCATTGGAGATCCAACCAAGCCGACGCAAACTAGGTCAGCAACTTTAAATCAATGTCTAGATGACTCATTTCTGAGTAAGATAGATCCATCTCGCGTATCAGAAGCTCTAGCTGACTCGGATTGGGTGTCTGCTATGCAAGAAGAGTTAAATCAGTTCGAATCCCTAAAGCTCTGGAGACTTGTACCAAAACGGGAAGGAAAGACTATCATAGGCACAAAATGGGTATTCAAAAATAAGAAAGATGAAGATGGTGTCGTAATTCGAAACAAAGCACGACTTGTTGCCAAAGTATATATGCAAGAGCAAGGCATCGATAATGATGAGACTTATGCTCCAGTAGCGCGTATAGAAGCAATCCGCATGTTTCTAGCTTACGCTGCTGACAAGAACTTCACTGTCTACCAGATGGACGTGAAGACTGCCTTTCTGAATGGCATTCTTAAGGAGGAAGTATATGTCTCACAACCTGAAGGCTTTGTAAATCCATATAAGCCAAATCACGTATACATCTTGGATAAAGCTCTTTATGGTCTGAAACAAGCGCCTCGAGCCTGGTATGATGTTCTATCACAATTCTTGGTCAAGTCGGGTTTTACTAAAGGTAAAATCGATACCACTTTATTCATTAAGAAAGAAAAAGCTGATATCATTCTTATTCAGATATATGTAGATGATATAATATTTGGCTCTACAAATCCTAAATACTGTAAGAATTTTTCTAATCTAATGGTGTCAAGATTTCAAATGAGTATGATGGGAGAGATGAACTACTTTCTCGTATTACAAGTTAAGAAATTTTCAACGGGGATTTTTATAAACCAAGCTAAGTACATTTTTGACATTCTTCGGAAATTCAAAATGGAAACTTGTAAACCAATTGCAACCCCGATGGCACCGGGAACTAAGATCGGCATGGATCCTTCGGGAAAACCTGTTGATGTTAGAACCTATAGAGGCATGATTAGTTATTTAATGTATCTTACTTCAATTAGGTCGGATATTATGTTTTCTACATGCTTATGCACAAGATATCAGACTAACCCTAAAGAATCCCATTTGTCCACGGTCAAACGGATCTTTCGATATCTTAAAGGGACTGCAGATCTTGGTCTGTGGTATCCTAAAGATACTGGTTTTGAACTGACGGCTTATTCAGATGCAGATCATGTTGGATGTATGTTAGACGGGAAGAGCACATCGGGTCATATTCAATTTCTTGGAGACAAGCTTGTAAGTTGGGCGTCAAAGAAACAACTTTGTGTTTCCACTCCGACTACTGAAGCAGAGTATGTAGCTGCAGCCAGTTGCTGGTCTCAAGTCTTATGGATGAGAACACGGCTTCGAGACTATGGTTTCCAGTTCAACAAAATATCGATTTACTGTGACTCGAAGAGCGCTATTGCCATATCTGCAAATCCTGTGCAACATACAAAGACAAAACACATCGATGTAAGATATCATTTTTTAAAGATGTTGATCCAAACTCTCTCAGTGATTTGATAACGACCCTCTTCTATACTTAGTGAAAATTACGTTTGAATATGTATTAGTGTTTCACCATTAGCGATCAGACTGAGTATGTTCAGTTATCACTGATGACCTTTCTCGTAAACATTTCATATGTATTAGTGTTTCACTATCAGCGATCAGACTCAGTCTGTTCAGTTATCGCTGATAGTTTTTGATGTAAACAGTTAACGTAATCCATGAAGACAGGTTTCTCATCAACAGATGTTCATAGCTAAATCGAAGACGAAGTTGCTGAACAAAGACAAGTCTACTAGTGATCTGATGCGGATATCAGTGAAGCAAAAACAACTCTACTCATACGCGAAGAAACCTGAGGAAAAGCTTCAGCGATAGCTGAACTTCTTTGTATCTCTGAAGGAAGAGATATTCAGCGATCAAACGATCACGTAGCTTATGCCTCAAGTCTCTTTTGTCTTACCTTGTACAACTAGTACCATGTGTCAGAACGGACATGCCTCTGCCATAATTCGTACAACTCTGTCAAATACACTATTCATGATACGGTCGAAAGCATGTCTCCCAAAGTCAGACTCTCTCAACCAATCAATGAAGGACACGTGTAAAGTGCCCTGCCATGCATTTAATGCATAGGGTATAAATAGAAAGATTACCTCTTCATATGAAGAGCGTGCTCACCTCTAGCCTTCATCTTTCTATCTTATAGAAACTCTTGTTTTCTATACTTCTCCAATCCCTATTCTCTATATTCTTGTGCAACCATCTTAGTGTTTTCTTAAGTTTGTTTATATTGAGTTCTACTTAATCTTATTCCGCAACAGACTTGTAAATTGTGTTTGATTTATCAATAAACAATTTATTAAACTTTAAATTATGTGTTTGTATTCAACCCCCCCCCCCTCTACAAACTTATTAAGAACCTCCGGGACCAACAAGTGGTATCAGAGCAGACTGTTTAATCTGATAAACAAGATCTTGTTTTATTCTCTTCCTTGCTATTCTAAAATGGCACTTAACACAAACACAAACTACTATGATAATGGTTCACTTTCTAAACCTCCTCGATTTAGCAGAGATAACTTCTCTCTCTGGAAAAATTGAATGATGCTATTTCTTGATGGTGCAGATCCCACTATACCTGAGTGCGTAGCAAATGGACCCTATGAACCTGTCCAAATTATAGCTGCCATTCCAGCTACTACCACCACTCCTTCTGTCCCTGAACGCTATATTGCTAAGGAAATTAGACAATGGAGTGATTAGGACAAAAAAAAGGTTGGTATCGATGCAAGGGCAAAGACGATTATCTCTATGGATCTGCCTGATGAAGTTTTCTATTCCATCATGCATCTTAAAACTTCTAAAGAAATGTGGGAAACCATATGTATTCAATATGAAGGCACCACTGATATCCAAGAGACTCGAAAGATTAACTTGGTAAGACAGTATGAAAGTTTTATCGCTGGTAAGAATGGATCTCTCTCTGATGTTCATCAGCGGTTTAAGAATTGATATAAGAACCGTTGGTAGAACCTATTCTAATTCTGAGGTCCTAACAAAATTCTTAGAATGTCTTCCTGAATGCTGGGACAGTTACTCAATCTGTCTCAAGCTGACAAAAGACTTAAATTCTCTTTCTCTTAGAACCTTGTATGGAATATTGATTAACTATGAGCAATCAAACCTTTTGAAGAAGAATCTTATAAAAGATTCTAAAGACTCCAAAAGCACTCCTGTTGCTTTAGTCTCTTCAGAGATAATTCCATCTCAGCGATCTACTCTCACCATCACTGATTAGATTCTGAATCTGAGGATCTATCAGACACTGATCTTTCAGAGTTTAATGAGTCGTTAGCACTCTTGACAAACTCTTTCAAGAGATTTGCAAGAAAGAGCAATTTCAAAAGAAATAAGCCTCTCTCTCACTAACAAGACAAAATCAACACCTGTTGATAAGGCTACTTCTACTTGATTTAACTATGAAAAGATTGGACACTTTGCAAGTGAGTGCAGGTCGAAGAAAGTCTTCAAACCTTCTACCTCAAGAAGATCCAGCGATGACAAGTACCTAAAGCTGAAAGAAAAATATCAAAAGCTGAAAAGCTACAAGCGAAAAGGTAAGGGTCTCATTGCTGAAGAACACGACTGGGCTAAATTTGAAGAATCAAGTTCTGATGAAGAAGAAGTCGCTAATCTCTGCCTCATGGCTGAGATTAAAGAAGAAGTGGAAGAACCAACTGAAACTTCTATGAGATATATATCATCTCAGGTATCTATCTCTACTAATCCCTCTCTACCTGAATCAGAGAGAAGTCGCGCAGTTGATGTGCTGACGATTGATCTTTACAATGCTCTAAACGGCAAATCTCTAACTGGAAGCAAAAACAATGATTTCACTGAACAGCTGGAAAAATTCCATGAAAAGATCAAAGAAATTACTCTTTTGGAGGAAAGTTTGAAAGATCAAGTTGTTGTAAATAAAATCATCAGCATAGAACGCGAACAAGCCATCGCTGCTCTAAAAGTAGAAAAGGCTACTGTTGAAAAATGGTGTAATTCCTCAACAAAGATCACTGAGATAATAAACGCTCAAACTCCTGGCGGTGATAAAACCGGTCTTGGTTTTTGGAAACCATAGGATGAGCCTAAAGAAGACTGTTCTATGCTTAAGTTTGGAACATTTGTCATTTCTATCTCTGACACTTCTTATAATCAGTTTTATCCTTCTTCTTCTAATTCTATCCTGAGAAAAAATCCAAAGTCTCTAAGTCTGCGGATAAAGGAAAATCCATTCTTCGTCCTCAGAAGGCTACCAAGAAAGCAAAGCTGAAAGTTCCCTCTAAACCTTCAGCGAATCAATCTTCTAGCTCTATGATAGAAATCTTTGATCTTAAGCCTAAAAGATCTGAAGAAATAAAAATTCTTCCCAGATCTCATGCTAAAAGCATTCTTGGACCTGGCCCCTCACATCTTAAATTCTCAAAACCTCTCACTTCTGGTCCTAAAACCACTTTCAAATAAAGAAAATGCTATCACCGTAGATTTACTAACCATATTGCAAGCAAATGTCCAACTTCCACTAAAGCTGATAAATTAGCCAAAGTGAAGATGAATGCCTCCAAGGCTGAGAAGGTCATCAAAGCTGAAAAATTGACCAACGTGAAGAATACCACTAAGGTTAAGAAATTAACCAAAGTGAAGATTACCACTGAAGCTGAATCTTCATCTGCTGTGAAGATTGATGAACCTTCCATCTCCACTAACCCCAAAGGACCCATTGAAAAGTGGGTACCAAACAAAGCTTAATCTTCCTTATGTGTGCAGGGGTCAAAGGGCATCTGGTATCTCGATAGTGGATGTTCTCGTCATATGACTGGAAAAAAAGACCTGCTCACTGAATACAAGGAAGAGAAAGGTCCCTCTGTGACCTTCAGTGGAAATGGAAAAGGATATACTCGAGGGTTTGGTGTCCTCAGCAATGGGACAACAACCTTCAGAAGAGTCGCTTATGTAGATGGACTGAAGCACAATCTTCTGAGCATCAGTCAGCTATGTGATAAAGACTATGAAGTTCGCTTTTCCAAGAAAGCATGTTCAGTGGTAAATGAGAAAGGAAAACTTGCTCTCAGTGGTTATCGCAGAGAAAATGTCTATGTAATAGATATGGACTCTACTATCACTGAAAATGTATGTTTTCTCTCTAAAGCCTCTTCTGATGTCAACTGGCTATGGCACAATAGGCTCTCTCATCTAAATTTCAAAACCATGAATTCTCTCTCTTCTAAGGAACTGGTTTCTGGTCTTCCTCAGCACTCATGTGCTAAAGAATCTCTCTGCTAAGCATGTGAAAAAGAAAAACAGACAAAAGCTAGTTTCAAGTCTAAACAAGTTTCCTTAGTGAGAAGTCCTCTTCAGCTCTTACATATGGATCTGTTTGGCCCTATCAACATCCAATCAATAGCTGGAAAGAAATATACGCTTGTCATTGTAGATGAATACTCTCGCTACACCTGGGTTATCTTTCTTCGCTGCAAGAGTGACACTCCAGAAGAACTAATATCTTTTGTTAAAAAGATGGAAGTGATGAATAATCTCACTGTTGATTCAATAAGAAGTAATCATGGAACTGAATTCAAAAACAGTTCTCTGAAAATTTTCTTTGAGAACAATGGAATCTTTCATAATTTCTCTTCAGTGAGAACACCTCAGCAAAACGAAGTCGCTGAAAGAAGAAACAGAACGATCATTAAAGCTGCTAGATCAATTCTCATCAATTATCATCTCCCTACTCAATTTTGGGCTGAAGCTGTAAACACTGCATGTTTTACTCAAAACAGATCGCTGATAGTAAAGCAATTTGGAAAGACAACTTATGAACTCTTTCATGGAAGAAAGCCTTCTATCAGCTTTCTTCATATCTTTGGTTGTCAGTGCTTTATTTTAAACAACAAAGATTAGCTTGGAAAGTTCGACCCAAAAGCTGATGATGGAATATTTCTAGGATATTCCTCCATCTCCAAAGCCTACAGAGTTTTCAACAAAAGAAGACAATCTATGGAAGAAACCATTCATGTCACCTTTGATGAAACTCGCTCAGCGAATTCTAAACCAATCGCTGACAATGAAGATTTAAATGCTTGGATGTTTTCTCACTACAGAGAAACAGAACCTTTCTTCTCAAACCATCAGCATTCAGACCCTCCAGCTGCTGATGCTGATCCAAACATCATACCTCCAAACACTGAATCCATTTAATGGGTTTCAGCCGAGCCTCTAAACACACTTCCTCCATCAGATCCATCTTCGTCTGAACACCTCTTAGAAAACAATGGACTATCTGACTCTCAACAGTTGATAGCTGATGAGCCACAAGCTTCCTCATCAGTGAACATTCCCATTGTTGATCTAACCTCTTAAATGAGCGATCATGCTCCTACTCAGTGATGGACCGGAGATCACCCCATAGATCAAATTCTTGGTGATCCCGATGCAGGTATTCAGACACGACGAAGTTCAGGTAATATCTGTCTCTTTGTCAATTTTATTTCTTTAATAGAGCCAAAGAAGGCTGATGATGCCCTCAGATATCCAAATTGGGTCAGCGCTATGTAAGAAAAGTTGACTGAGTTTTCTCGCAACAAAGCTTGGAATCTCGTTCCTAGACCATCTGACAAAACTGTTATAGGCACCAAATGGGTGTTTTGAAACAAGTTAGATGAACATGGAACTGTAACCCGCAACAAGGCTCGACTTGTTGCTCTGGGATACAGACAAGAGGAAGGCATAGACTATGATGAAACCTTTGCCCCTATGGCTAGGCTCGAATCAATTTGACTATTCTTAGCCTATGCAGTCTATAAAGACTTCATTGTTTATCAAATGGATGTAAAATCAGCGTTCCTAAATGGGAAGTTGAATGAAGAAGTCTATGTAGAACAACCCCCAAGGTTTTATGACCCTAAGTATCCAAATTATGTATATAAATTGGATAAGGCTCTCTATGGTCTAAAACAAGCCCCTCGTGCTTGGTATGACACTCTCTCATCTTTTCTTATCTCTAAAAATTTTGAACGTGGCAAAATTCATAATACATTATTTTTCAGATAGATAAAAGGTCATATTATTCTTGTACAAATATATATCGATGATATCATATTTGGTTCTACTAACCCATCTCTATGTACTCGCTTCGTTGAAAGAATGAAGAAAGAATACAAAATGAGTATGATGGGTGAGCTGACATATTTTCTTGGCCTTCAGATCAAACAATCTAACAAAGGTACATTTATCAACCAAGGTAAGTATGTTAAAGATATGCTGAAGAATTTGATCTTACACAAACTTCAGCTATGAAGACTCCTATGGCACCTCCTCTGACACTAAAAAGAGATCCATCTGGAAAACCTGTTAATGTCACTGCCTATAGAGGAATGATAGGCTCCCTGCTGTATCTTACAGCGAGCTGACCTGACATTATGTACTCTACTTGTTTATGTGTACGCTATCAATCTGAACCCAAGGAATCCCATCTGATCGCTGTTAAGCGAATTTTCAGATATCTAAAAGGAACTCCTGACCTCGGTCTTTGGTATCCCAAAGACTCAGGGTTCGATGTTACAGGATATTCCGATAGTGATTTTGCAGGTTGTAAACTTGATCGAAAGAGTACCACTCGTGGATGTCAACTCCTAGGAGGAAAGCTGGTAAGCTGGACGAGCAAAAAGCAAAATTCAGTGTCCACTTCCACAGCTAAAGCTGAATACTTAGCCGCTGGAAGTTGTTATGCTCAGGTCTTATGGATGAGAAATCAACTATTAGACTATGACCTTCAGCTATCAAAGATTCCAATCTATTGCGACAGCACTAGTGCTATCGTATAGCAAATAATCCAGTGCTACATTCAAAGACGAAACACATAGAGATCAGATATCATTTTATCAGAGATCATGTGATGAATGGTGATATTGAACTTCACTTTATCCCCACTAACTATCAGCTAGCTGATTTGTTTACCAAACCTCTTGATGAGACAAGGTTCAACTTTCTCATCAGTGAGCTTGGAATGCTGAATCTCGAAGAGTAAATCTTCAGCGTTCATCATTATGTCAGTGACTATAAGTTCCCTTTATCACTCTATCTCTGATTAAAATTCTGACTCTCAAGTATGTTCTCTTACTCTCAATCACTGAATCTTCATTCAGTAAGACGTTTAAAAATAAAACTTTGATCACTGAAGTTTTCTTCAAATGATTAAAAGCTTTTTGAGAAACAAAATCTATCACTGACATTTCTTTTCAGTGATACTTCTGAACTAAAAATCAATCTCTGAATTTTCATCAGGGATTCTTTCAAAGGAAAACGTATCTCTGACTTTTCTTCAGAGATAATTTCAAAAAGTACAAATGAAACGTTTTTCTCTCTCATATGATGTCATTTGAACCGACAATCCACGACATGCCTTTCTCTGACACGTTCGTCCGTTGCCCTTCTATCCAATCAACTTCGTGGGACGTGTCCATGTCATGATGAACATTTGTTTTCCCGCCTCTCTCTCTCTCCTACTCTCAAACGTATAAAAAGAATGTTTTTCCATTCTTATCATTTTACGCTTTCTGGAAATCCTTTTGAGCAAGAAATTCTCTCTCAAGCATTCTCTCTCAAGCAATTTCAAGCATCTGCATCATCCTCATTCAAGATCACCAGGTTACTTTGATCTTATTCTTATTTCAATCTTGTTAATAAACTCCATTTATGTTCCATCATTATGGGTTTTCTATAAGATTTTTTTTCCTATAAAATCATTATTTTCTTGATCTTATTCTTCCAAACCCTCTGATTTTTTCACCGTTTTAATCTTCAAATATATTGGTTTTTCTATGTTTCTTTCCTCAAATAGAAACTAGTAAAACCTTCTTTATTTTTGGACTAAACTTTTCTTTTACTCTTCTTTTTTTCCATATTCAGAAATGGCTCAATCCGCTCTTGTTGCTTCTAAGAACGTCAAGTTCGCCATCACTGACTCTGAAGTTCCCAAGAACAACCATCTTGGATGCCTAGACTTCGATGGAATCAAATACCCACACCTTGTGGATGCTGCTAAATTCCTGAAGCAATCTTGCATTGCTTACGCTCTAAATGTGGATCCCAAGCCATCCAAAACTCTACTCCAACAGTTTTGGTTCACAGCTGACGAATCCACCATCACCAATAAGAAAGGTGACCAGGTTCCATCCATTTCTTTCTACACTAACCTAGGACCAGGAATGATGACCGCTTTCAGCTTGAGGAAGGCTCTCAGGTTTCCTGAAAAACCCAAGAGTGGGTTTGACGCTCTTCCCACTGACGTTGAACTCATCCAGTTTCTGGATGCTATGGAGTTTTGTTGGGACAACAAACCACGAACAACCATCCCCAACAAACGGCTGACTCTTATCAAGAAGGCGTCCACGCCTTCTCAGCTAAACTTTATCTTTTCTCACTTCATTCAGTGCATGAGTGGGAAAAGTGGTTCACTTGATCAGGCCAGCAAGGTTCAGCTCCAGATGTCCTACTCAGTGATCGCTGGTAAAAACTTTGACTTTGCCACCGCTATCTTTGATGATTTCAGGTCAAAGATATAGAAGACGGAGAGGGATCCCAAGATCCCATATGTACGGTTCATCTATGCATATCTAAAGTTTCTCTACGCCAACTCTTACCCCACTACTCCTGATGGCTCCTTCGCCAAAGTGGGTCAGCGTTCACTAGAGGTCAAACCGCTGGAAAACGAGGTAAGTATCTCTACCCTACGCTCTCGTCTCTCTCTCCACACTTCTTCTACTTCAGCGGCCACGCAGGAGGTTCCTTCTTTTGCTATCCCTGCCGCTACCAACGCTTCAAAATGCCCATCAGCTAGTTCCTTTGGTTCGTTAAAGAAGGCCAAAGTGACTAAGGAGACAAGATCCACAAGTTCAAGGCCTGAGGAAGTTTCTCGACAAACTTCCTTGGATGATTCCGTGGTTCTCTCATCCACATCTGCAGCTGTGATCACATCAACCGTGCCAGCGATCTCGGTTGCTGTCACAACAACAATGACTCAACCTGAAATCTCAGTTCTTCAATCAATTGAGGTACCTTCTTAACCCCAAACTTCTTCTATCCCTGTTACTAGTCCTCCCATCTCTTTGGTCTCTAACACTTCATCTCACTTGCAGCAACCGCATGTTGCATTTTTAGGACTTGATGCTCAAACCTTTGAAAGAGACATGCAATTTTTCAAGATGTTTGAATCATCAGGTATACCTAAACCCGCCTATACCACTCCCATATCTCCATCTAAGCCTGTTACTCAAAAACTAACTTTTATTTCAGGTCCTAGTTTGGCAACTGTTGACTCGAATGTCAACAATTTGGGTGAAAAGGTGGTTTCTCTCACCACCTCCATCAACGAATCCACCAGCACTGTCAATACCACTGGTGAAGATATGAAGCACTTGACAGCTACCTGTTCCACCAAAGCTAAGGACTCACAAATCTCAGTTCTTCAGGGGGAGCTCTCCAAAGTCAAGGAGGATACTCAACTTCTTCAGGGACGCTTTGATTCTTTAAGCAACGACGTCCAGGGATTATCTGTGAAGATCGATTCCTACACCTCTCTCCTTCAACAGGTCCTTTGGATGCTGAATGAACCAGCTTCGACTATTTCCCCTTCTTTCACAGAGGCTGATCGCACCTCTCTGAACGTAGTTGTTGAACTCATTCATCAAGCTACTTCAGACATCCCTATAATTGAAGGACGCCTGGAAAGTCTGGAGGCTGAAGTCCAAAAATTGGCCGCTGCACAACCTTCCTCTCCAACCAAAGATCTCTCCCTTGATGATAATGTCAAAGAGGGGAAGAAGGATGTTGAAAAAAATATAGAGGAGGAGGAAGTTGTTGCTGAGGTTCAACAGGAAGAACCTCCCTCTCATGTTGAGGGGGAGAAGGTTGCTGACAAAGCCCCTCCTTCTTTCAAAGACTTAGTCGATGAAGAAGAAGAGAAGGAGGATGAAGAAGATCAGGATGAAGAGCAACCTCATCAAGAAGATGATGATGATGATGAAGAAGAAGATCAGTCCTTATGGTGTTCTGCAGCCATCACATCTTCAGTGATAACTTCGAAAGAAATTGTCACAGCAAGGGGGAGTCATGAAACATCCTTAGGAACCCCTTCCCAAAGCAAATCCAAGGGTGCAGTTGCTGAGGGAAGCCTGAAGACAGTTTCACTATCTGAGGAGAATCCTTCACAGGTATGCCTTTCACTTGTTCCCATATCCTTCTATAAATTCCCTACCCCTGTTTTCTTCTAGCCTTTATCTTCCTTCTTCCAAAAATAAACACTAACTTTGTAATTTCTATTTTCTGACCAGACAGTTCTCTCCCCTGCTTAAGGGTAAAGAACTACAAATAATCCCAGCTCCCATAGCTGATGAAGAAATAATCCCAATCTCTGTAAATGTGATTGATGAAGAAGATTAAAAAGAAGAAGAATCCCTGCAACATCCAGGAAGGCCCTCTAGACCATCTCACTGGTCAGTGGAAGAGATGAAGAGAATAACAGAGTTGATCTCTAATACAGAGAAACAACGACTGAAGGTCCCTTCTCAATCAACAGATCTAGAGTTCCTGACTGAAACTGAAATCGAAGAATCTGTCAGGGCTGAGAAGCTGATAGCTGATTGTCAAAGAGATGCCTCTCTTGCTCTCAAAATTCAGTCCTCTCAAGTCAAAGACAAAAAGCTGAAAAGGAAACCAGTGGTAGTCCAGGTTGCTCTATTGAAGGAGATTGAAGAGGAGCGCTCAAAAGAACTAGCGGTCAGCTATAACACAGTCGATTGGTGTAAGCATAAAGTCGACTATCGCTCTGACCCAATGAAGATCGTAGCAGTTGTTATCTCAGGGAGAAAGAAAAAGGACAAAGTTTATGTCACTATGGACATTACCAGAGAGGATGGAAGCTGCAAGGCTATGTTCGTTTCAAAGCTGGAAAGCTTCAGCTACATGGAATAGCTTGAGTTCAAAGATGCGCTGAAGAAATCGAAGCCAATCTACAGAGGCTATGTTGAAGGGATAAATGATGTTGTCATCAACAGAGTCGCTGCAATCCTAAAGGTGCCATCTGCTCTTCCTTCTAAGCCAAAGCAAATCAAAAGAAAGCCTGTCTCCTCCTCGTCTGAAAATATCGTTCTGATAAGAAATGAAACCTCCATCAAATTCTCAAGACAAGCTCTGTTTGGTCCTCCTCCTGATCTTTCAGTTCTCGATGTATCTCTGTCCCCTGGTGGACCATATGTTGCAGGACAAGTACTTAAAGAAATTTTTGGAATATTCTTCAGATATGATGAGGAACAACTCAGATTCCAAAGAGTCTATGAGATTCCTATCTGTCCCCTCAGCCATCTCATGGATCTCATATGCTTATGGTGTCACTTCTCTCCTTCTGCTGAACCGATCAAGGCAATCATCAGTCAAGAATCTAAAGATCGAAGGTAAAGAGGAGAAGAAATACCTAACTATATGATCAATCCTCCTATGTCTTCTTTATATAGTTGATAGATAAGTTTCCTATTTCTTGTAATCTATTAGTAAAACTTACAGTAGTTAGTTCCTCACTTGTACTTGTAATTTTCATATCTTGTAATTCTATCTCTGAATTAATGAAAATTTCAGTGATGTACTTAACACTATCAGTATTGTAAAAGATCCCTCAAAATTGTAATTGGGACATGTATGTTATGAGTCCTAATTATTCCTTTATTGTGAACTATAAAGTAATTTTCTTCAGTTACTTTGTCATTATCAAATAGGGGGACATTGTTGATCCAAACTCTCCCAGTGATTTGATAACGACCCTATTCTATACTTAGTGAAAATTACGTTTGAATATGTATTAGTGTTTCACCATCAGCGATCAGACTGAGTCTGTTCAGTTATCACTAATAACCTTTCTCGTAAACATTTCATATGGATTAGTGTTTCACTATCAGCGATCAGACTGAGTCTGTTCAGTTATCGCTGATAGTTTATGATGTAAACAGTTAACGTAATCCCTGAAGACGAGTTTCGTGTCAACAGATGTTCATAGCTGAATCGAAGACGAAGCTGCTGAACAAAGACAAGTCTACTAGTGATCAGATGCGGATATCAGTGATGCAAAGACAACTCTACTCATACGCGAAGAAACCTGAGGAAAAGCTTCAGCGATAGCTGAACTTCTTTATATCTCTGAAGGAAGAGATATTCAGCGATCAAACGATCACGTAGCTTATGACTCAAGTCTCTTTTGTCTTACCTTACACAACCAGTACGATGTGTCAGAACGGACATGCCTCTGCCACAATTCATACAACAACTCTGTCAAATACACTGTTCATGATACGGCCAAAAGCATGTCTCCCAAAGTCAGACTCTCTCAGCCAATCAATGAAGGACACGTGTAAAGTGCCCTGCCATGCATTTAATACATAGGGTATAAATAGGAAGATTACCTCTTCATCTGAAGAGTGTGCTCACCTGTAGCCTTCATCTTTCTATCTTATATTCTTGTGCAATCCCCATTCTCTATATTCTTGTGCAACCATCTTAGTGTTTTCTTAAGTTTGTTTAGATTGAGTTCTACTTAATCTTATTCTGCAACAGACATGTAAATTGTGTTTGATTTATCAATAAACAATTTATTAAACTTTAAATTATGTGTTTGTATTCAACCCCCCCCCCCCCCCTTCTACAAACTTGTTAAGCACCTCCGGGACCAACAAAAGATAATGTTGAAAAAGGTACAATAGAACTTTATTTTGTAAACACTGATTATCAACTTGCAGATTTATTCACCAAGCCTTTAGATGAAAAGAGATTTAATTTTCTTATCTCTAAACTTGGTATGTTAAATCTTAAGACATAATCAGTGATTACCTATTAAAGTTTTTATTATTGTTATTTTTCTTCATTTCTTTATTTTTAATCTGAAAGATATCTGCACTTTAAGGTATGTTCATGATTTCAGGGGGAGTGAGAGTAGATGCAATGATGATCTACATCCAATTGAGGGGGAGTTTATATTTTTGCATATGATTATAATTGATAAATTTGCTTATGCAAAAATTCAGGGGGAGTTAACTATCAAAAGAAAAGGAGTAAGGCCTATGATTTCTGATTACTTTAGATCAGAACTCGTACATTCAATGTTTTACTGCTTTCTGTCATTTACTTTTCAATAAATTTTTGTGAATAAATTTTGTACTTTGACGGACTTTTTGACCGATGCAGATTGAGATGATGCTTACAAGATCATATTTTATATGACTTTAAGTTGATTTCATCAGATTTAAGACTGAATGGAAAGGTTTATTTTCTCATATATGGTTGGAAGAAGGACAAATTTCAATCATGGAAAACATGTTCTTAAATGTTCAAACCACTTTACGATTTTTAAATAGATTTCATAATTTGGAAGTGTGATTTTAAATGTTTTTCATTATTTGATGAGCTGAAATGTTTATAAACCGTGTGTTTCCATAGATAAATACTTGTGTATTATCTTTTTTATATACTTTCAAGTATTCACACACACCGGTTTTATTTTTGTTGAATTCGTTCTTATCATGTCTCTAAATTGAAACAAATCTTTTCGATGGTAAGACACCCCGATTGCATTTCAATTAATTTTGTGCGTGATTTCATTTTAAAACATTCTTTCAAGAATGTCTATATATTGGTTCGTATAGACAACATTCAATTTTTGCTGACCTAAGCCTTGATCGATATATCATTCTTATTTGATCATTTTATACAATGTCAGATTTTCAAACAAGTCTCTTATATTCATTTCATTCTTTCAATATACTTGTTTGAAATATCTTTAATGTTTCAAATGCTCAAATCTTCATGATTATCTTATTGAGCATATATGTATCTGACTTGTATCTTTTATGCTTTAACTGATAAAGGTAAACCATTTTGAGCAACTCTATGCTTTCATAGGAAAATATGGGATCATTGTGTAGGACTTAAATGCAACTTCTATGGATTCACGTTAACTAGTGTATCCTACCCAAGAAGTTAATCCTTAGTGATCGAGTGTGAGGAGTCAAATACTGAGTGTGGGTTGTGTGACGAGGTAAAATGAAATGAGAGTTTGGTTAGA
Organism: Arctium minus; assembly: GCA_954870635.1. Lineage (NCBI taxonomy): Eukaryota > Viridiplantae > Streptophyta > Magnoliopsida > Asterales > Asteraceae > Arctium > Arctium minus. The sequence goes on along the minus strand of OX941080.1, from coordinate 109,693,420 downwards.
AGCGAGCTCAATGTTTAAAAAGAAAGAGGGTGTGATAACAGAGTAAAAGAATATCAAACTCTGCACCAACTACTTTCTGAGCCGAGCAGCCACATTACTAGTATTTCACAATTCTTCGTGAACATTATTGAAACAGGCATCTAGCCCATGCCAACTCTTGATTAAAACCCCACCAACGACTCATTTTCTTCTTAACAAGAAAATGTTTCAATATTTCAAGGGGACGCAACAAATAATCTATTTGGTTTTCATTTGGAAAATTTGGATATTGAAAAAGAAGGAAGTCTGCCCCACCTTCGCACTTTGATCATGCACATTGAGTCTATGTTTAATGTTGGGAACTGAAGAAAAGCTCAAGTATGGTTAATGCTGCTAGTTCAGAATTACTACTGCTAGAGGACTTTAATATTGATACTGCTGAGTATTACTACTTCTAGTTAGTTAATACTGCTAGTCAAAGTTAGTGCTGCTTGAACAAAGTTAGTACTGCTTAGCTAGTTAGTACTGCTAGAGGTTAATACTGCTTAGTAGTTAATGCTGCTTATGATTAGTGCTGCTTATGAATTGCAGATCCGGATGGAGAGGATGACAACTGTAAAGAATAAAGATATTCATGGAAGGATTGAAGATAACTATGCAAGATATACTGAAGATATTCTATTTTTTTTGTAATTATCTTTTTGTTCAGTATTTGTAAAGATTTGACAGAATAGTTTAGATACAGTTTTTAATTCTAAGTTTTTGTTTTAGAGAGAATCGACCTCAAGGCATAGTTCCAAATTCTAGAGAAGTAGAATTCGTCTTGAAAGAGCTTGTTCTTAAAGATTGAGGTTGTGTGTGTAATCTTTTGATTTTAATACAAGTTTACAAGTTGTTAATCGTATATTGTTTGTTTACTGTTACATTGAATATCAAAGTGTTTTTCCGCAACTTCTTTGATATTGTTTCTGAGACTTTATTCTTGTTGAGAATTAGATCCTGACAAGTGGTATCAAAGCATGTTCTCTCAGAAACATCTATTCATTCATCATGGAAAACTTTGCAGAATCAAAACAGTACTCTAGTCTCAAAGGTTCCAATGCTTAGACCCAATGAATTCGATATGTGGAAGATCAGAATCAAACAGTACATACTCCTCACTGACTATTCTATGTGGGATATCATAGAGAATGGTCCTTCTGAAGCAGGAAAGATTGGTGCAGATGGAAAGAGAACTCCACCAAAAACTGATGCAGAAAGAAAGGCTAGACAGACAGAGATGAAAGCCTTGAGCACTTTGCTCTTGCTATCCCCAATGAATATCAACATCAGTTCTGCAACTGCACTGATGCAGAGATGCTCTGGAATGCTCTAGAGAAGAGATTCTCAGGTACCAAAAGTACCAAGAGAAATCAGAAAGCCATTCTGAAGAAACAATATGAGAACTTTATGTCAACCAAGAATGAGTCCATGACTCAAACTTTTGACAGGTTCAACAAGCTTATTGGTGAACTTGCTACAATGGGAGTACAAATTGATCAAGATGATCTGAACAGAAAGTTTCTAAGGTCCCTGAGTGATGAATGGACCATGTATACTGTGGCTTTCAGACAGAATGATCAACTAGAAGAAAAGGAACTTGATGATCTATATAATGATCTAAGAGTTTTTGAATCTGAGGTAGAGGCTAAGAAGAGGCCTTCTGGATATGTTCACAATGCTGCACTCCTTTCAGCATCAACTGATTCTACTTCCAACTCTGAATCAGTTAGTGCTTCCAATGGAGCAACTCAAGAGAAAGACACTGAAACTGTATTTGAAGCCTTTCTAGCAAGTCATGGAAACTCTTCTCTCATTAATGATGACTTGGAACAACTCCATCCAGATGATCTTGAAGAGATGGACATTAAATGGCAGATGGCCATGCTCTCTATGAGAGTTAAGAAGTTCATCAAAAGAACTGGAAGGAACAACTTCTCACAAAGAAGAGAAGATGGAGCAGGTTTTGACAAGTCAAAGGTGGAATGCTATAAATGCCATCAGAAGGGACACTTTGCTAGAGAATGTAGAAGTGGAATGCCTCAAAACAATAACCAACAACAAGCTCAATCTGGAAGCTTCAATAATAACAGAAACTCTGCACAAGCCCTTGTCTCTCAACAACGCATGGGGTTTGATTGGAGTGATCAAGGTGAAGAGGCCATCCAGAACCAAGCTCTAATGGCAGAGGTGTCTGATCTCCCAACAGAGGTAACTTCCAATCTTTGTTCTCAAAATTGCATTAACACTGTTAAAAGGTATAGGGATCACAATCAGAACATGAGTGATGACCTTAAGAGATTGGAAAAGGACATAAAAGATTATGTGATGATAGTTGAGAGATTTGAAGAGCAGATTAAGGGTTTTCAAGCCAATGAGCTTCAACACTCTTATGACACAAACTACTGGAAGTGGGAGAAGAATGACTTAGAACTTCAACTGACCAGATCCAAAGAAGAGAGTGAAAAGCTAAGAGTTGAACTAGCTAAAGTCAAGCTAGATGTAGAAAAGTTTTCCAATGCCTCTAAAGCTATGGATTCTTTACTACAATCTCAGATTCATGATAAACTGAGAAGAGGAATAGGGTACAATACCACACCACCACCCTATAACAACAACTACATCCCTCCTAGTTCAGATTTGTTAGAAACAAAGGATAGGAAGGACCTACCTAAGGGAGCCACTGAGATAGATCCCTTAGATGAAGTTGTTGTTAAGGATAAAACTGAGAAAGAAGTTGTCAAGGATAAAGACAACACTGTGAGTGGTGAGATTCCTATAGAAAACCACATAATCACCAATGAGGGATGTGGAAAGCATTGGATCAAGTCCAATGAGATAGAGAAGACTGAGGGAAAGAACAAGAAGGTTCATTATAAGCAGACCACTGTTGTGAACCCTATCCCTTGCAAGCAGTGTGCATGCAATAAATCTAAGCCCCAAAAACATGATAAACCAAGGGGAAATCAGAGAAACTGGAATAACCAATGGGCACAAAAACAAGGCATTGATCTAAGTAAAATCAATAGACCAAAACCTTCTTTCATATGTGGAAAATTAAACCATTTGGCTAAGCATTGTTTCTTTAACCCTATTAACCAATAGATGAACTTTCAAAGATTTGTGCAAAAACCTGTTGGTTATAGGAAGGCTGGAAAGAAACATGTGGTGAAGAAATCTGTTGAAAACAAAGGCCCCATGAAGAAAAAGGTTTTGAAGGAAAGTATTAAAATGTGGGTGCCTAGAAGTACTAAAACTGTTAGTACTGCTGACAGGGATAGTGCTGCTGGAAGCATTACTGCTGCTACCAGTGTTAGTACTGCTGAAAATATTAATGCTGCTAATACTGTTAGTACATCTTCAAAGGTTAATACTGCCAACACAGTTACTGCCGCTAACACAGTTACTACTTCTAACAAGGTTAGTACTGCTAAGCATGCAAGTGCTGCTAAGGCAGTTAGTACTTCTAAAACCAGTACTGCTTCTAGCAAAAGTGTTTCCAAGCCTATCATTGTGACAAAGTACTCCAGAAATGAGGAGTCAAAGTTTAAAAATCTTGTCAAGAAAGAATGCAAGTATTTTGATGAGAAAGGGGTACCCAAGACCACTTTGGCTTGGGTTCCCATTTCATACTAACTGATTTATCTTATGTGCAGGGCAACCAACAGCTCAAGGGGAAGAGCATATGGCATGTTGATAGTGGTTGCTCTAGGCACATGACAGGCAACATGTCATGTCTTCAGGATTTCAAGCATATCAATGGAGGACATGTTGCATTTGGAGATAATCTTACTGGAGGTAAAATAAGTGGAAAAGGTAATGTTACAAAAGGTAAGATGACATTTGAGGATGTCTACTATGTTGATCAGTTAAAGTACAACTTGTTAAGTGTATCACAGGTTTGTGACAAACAACATAGCATATTATTTACAAATACAGAGTGTATGATCCTTGCTCCAGGGTTCAAAGTAGTTGATGAAAGCATGATACTACTTAGAACTCCAAGAAAGGACAATGTTTATTGTCTAGATATGGACAATGTTGATAGTAATTTATCCCTGAACTGTCTTGTTTCAAAAGCTTTTGTGGATGAATCCTCTCTTTGGCACAGAAGGATGTGTCACATGAACTTCAAAACTATGAACAAACTTGTTAAAAACAACCTTGTAAGAGGTTTACCATCAAAAGTCTTTTCATGTGATGATCATTGTGTTGCTTGTCTTAAAGGCAAACAGCACAAAACTTCTCATAAGACCAAAGAGTTAAACACTATTTCTTCTTGTCTCCAATTACTACATATGGATCTGTTTGGTCCTACAAATGTTATGAGTATAGGCAAGAAATCTTACTGCTTGGTTATTGTTGATGATTACTCCAGATTTACTTGGGTATATTTTCTAAGGACTAAGGATGAGACAAGCGGACTAATCAAATCCTTTATCCTAAGAATTGAAAACCAAACTAATCAAAAAGTAAAAGTCATTAGATCAGATAATGGGACTGAATTTAAAAATCTTGATCTAAACACCTTTTGTGAAGAGAAAGGCATTGAGAGACAATATAGTGCCCCTAGGACTCCTCAACAGAATGGAGTTGCTGAGAGGAGAAATAGGACACTAATAGAGGCTGCTAGATCTCTGTTGGCTGATTCAAAACTGCCAATTACCTTCTGGGCTGAAGAAGTTAATACTGCCTGTTATGTCCAAAACTGAGTTCTAGTGGTCAAGCCAAAGAACAAGACCCCATATGAGCTCTTAAATAAAAGAAAACCATTTATTGGATTTTTCAAACCGTTTGGGTGTCCTTGTACTATTCTCAATACCAAATCTTACTTAGGTAAGTTTGATAGCAAAGCAGATGATGGATTTCTTGTTGGTTACTCATCTCAGAGTAAGGCTTACAGAGTCTTTAACTCTTCTTCTAGAATAATTGAAGAAAGTGACAATGTCAAATGCAATGAGAACACACCAAATCCAATTGGGTCTGGTCCTCAGTGGCTATTTGACATTGATTCACTAACAAACTCTTTTGGTTTCAGTAGTGATGATTATGCAGGTTCAGGGAGTGGAGAATCAAGAACTACCCAAGTCCAAGACAGTATGTCTAAATATGTGATCTTTCCCATACCCATAGTGGATCCTGTTGAAGACTGTGAAAAGGAACCATCTACTGGACCAAGTCAGAGTGAAGAAGAAAGTAGAGATGAGGAGACTCAAGACAATAAAGAATCAGAAGTAGCTGCTGAAAACACCTCAATTGAGTTGAATGACTCCAATCTAGAGGTGGGACTTAATGAAGAACCTAATCATCACACCAGAATTCAAAAGAACCATCCTCCACAGCTGGTAATAGGAGACATATCCTCTCCTATGATAACTAGAAATCAAAGCAGACTGCAAGAAATGCAAGACCAACAGCATACAGTGCTCTCTTGTTTTTTATCCCAGCTTGAGCCTAAGAAGGCACATGATGCTATGAAAGAGTCCAGTTGGATAGAAGCAATGCAAGAAGAGCTACTGTAATTCAAGCTGCAAGATGTTTGGGATCTGGTAGACCTTCCTAAAGGCCAAAGAGCAATAGGAACAAAATGGGTCTTTAGGAATAAGAGAGATGAAAGAGGTATAGTGATAAGGAACAAAGCAAGGTTGGTGGCTCAAGGGTATACACAAGAAGAGGGAATAGACTATGATGAAGTGTTTGCACCTGTGGCCAGGATAGAAGCAATTAGATTATTCCTGGCTTATGCTTCTTATATGAAATTCAAAGTCTATCAAATGGATGTGAAAAGTGCATTTCTTCATGTCTCAATTGAAGAAGAAGTATATGTCTGTCAACCACCAGGGTTTGAAAACCCAAGCTATCCAGACATGGTATACAAATTGAAGAAAGCACTTTATGGACTGCATCAAGCTCCAAGAGCATGGTATGACACTCTGTCATCCTATCTCTTGGAAAATGACTTTGAAAGAGGAGTCATTGATAAGACTCTATTTATCAAGAGAAAGAAGAAGGATATCTTGCTGGTCCAAATCTATGTTGATGATATCATCTTTGGATCTACAAGAGACAACATGTGCAAGGAGTTTGAGGAACTAATGCATCAAAGGTTCAAAATGAGTTCCATGGGGGAACTTACTTTTTTCCTTGGACTCCAAGTTCAACAGATGTCAGATGGAATTTTTATCTGTCAGTCCAAGTATGTGCAGGACATTCTAACCAAGTTTGGTTTCTCAGATTCAAAACCTGCCAGCACACCTATGGAGACACACAAGCAAATAACAGCAGATCTTGAGGGGGAGGATATGGATATTCATCATTATAGATCCATGATTGGCTCTCTCATGTATCTTACAGCCTCTAGGCCAGACATAATGTTTCCAATCTGTGTATGTGCAAGATTCCAAGTTAGGCCAAAGCAATCTCACTATCAAGCTGTTAAGAGGATATTCAGATATCTCAAAGGGCAACCCAGATTGGGACTTTGGTATCCTCATGACTCGTCCTTTGACCTACTAGCATACTCAGATAGTGATCTAGGTGGAGCAAACTTGGACAGAAAATCTACTTCTGGAGGATGTCAGTTTTTGGGTGCAAGACTAGTGTCATGGCAGTGCAAGAAACAAACCACAGTGTCCACATCTACAACAGAGGCAGAGTACATAGCAGCTGCAAGTTGCTGTTCTCAAGTATTCTGGATTCACAATCAAATGCTGGACTATGGGGTAACCTTTCTACACACTCCAATTTTTATTGATAATAGCAGTGCTATTAGTATTGTGAATAATCCTGTCAAGTACTCAAAGACAAAGCACATTGAGATCAACATACTATTCACTTGCGCTCTAAACCCTTTCTCTCTCAAGCTCAAAGTTTTCAGGCAAGAAACTTCAAGATCAATGGCATCAATGGCATTCATAGACGAGCACAATGAAATCGCGATGCTACAGAATCCTAAACAGGCTGCTGGTTTCCACCAGATTGTGGATTTTCTCAAGGCAAGCCATATTGCCCATGCTCTCACTATATCTCCTACCATCTTCATAGAGCATCAGAGGCAATTCTGGGAAAATGCCACCATTGTTACTGAGAATGGTGTGCAAATGATCAAAACAAGGGTGTGTGACAAACCCTTGACAATTACTGAAGAGGTACTTCGCATCTGTCTACATCTAGACGATGCCTCTGGTATAACTTCTATCTCTAATGATGAACTGTTTGCTACACTTACAAGAATGGGGTATGGAGGCCCATTGGGTGTGTTCAAGTTCTCAAAAGCCAAATTTTCACCCCAATGGCGTTTCTTTGTCCATACCCTTATGCATTGTATCTCTAAAAAGACTACTGGATGGAGTGAGTTCAGTAGCACCATTGCTTATGCTTTGGTATGCTTAGCCACTGCCAGAAAGTATAATTTTTCCCAAATGATTTTTAATGATCTTGTCTCAAACCAGGGAAGTAAAAAGAGTTTTTATATGTACCCCAGGTTTGTCCAAGAAGTTATTACCCATAAATTGACGGATATACCTCATTTTGATAGGGTATATGTACCAAAAATTCCCAAAGGTAAGGTCTTTTCAAACATGAAAAGATCCCCTCCGGACTCGAAAGGAGTTGACACCCCATTGTTCTCTACAATGATGGTGGTGTCCCACACTGATGAAGGTATGGCAGCAGGGTCAAGGCCCCCATTAGACCAACCCACTGCTAGCCAATCCCAACCTTCCCACTCTAAATCAATTCCCCAGTCTCTTCTTGATAAACCAACTTCACCAATCACCCAAACATACAAAAGGAAACAGGTAAAGAAGGCTCCTTCCCTTCTTGTACCATCAACCCCTAAGCCTTTAAGCCCTCTAAGGGAGGATTCTCCCTTAGAGAATATCTACAGGGAAACCACAAGTGTGTCTCCCAACCCAAAGGAGGTGCTCTCTGAGGAGGAGGAAGAGCATATGGGTGAGCAGGCTTCCACTACTCCTGCTAACATAGAGGAGGACAGTGGTAACATAACTAAGACCTCCCCCATGGAAACTTTGAATGAGCAATCATTCAAAGGTCCCAGGTGCCAAGAAACCAAGGGGGTGGATAGTGCTTCTGCTAGGCAGAAGACTTCCACTACAAAAAGATCCTATGATTCTTCAAAAGAGGGTAACACTTCTTGAGAAGGTGAGGACAGATATGATTATGATGAATTAATGGAAACAATGGGTAACATCATCCTGGATGTTATTAAACAAGGCAAAGAGATAGAGGAAATGAAATTGGTAATCTTGTCCCAACAAGTACAGATTGCCAAATTAAAGAAAATGGTGACAAGGTTGGTGCACAAGCAGAGGAGAAAGTCGTTTGTGTTGAAGAAGAGGTCAAATAATAAAGATGCTTCCAACAAGGGGGAGAAAGAGGCTGAAACAGAGAAAGAAAATACAGCTGAGAGGGCATTTGAGGTTGAAGGGGAGGAAGAGGCAGAAAAAGAAACAGAATTTGCTGAAGCAATAGAAACTGTTAATGCTGCTGAAGCAACAGAAACTGTTAATACTGCTGAAGCAACAGTAACAGGGCTTTCTGTTGAAGAAATGGAAATTGCTGAAACATTGGTCAAAGCAAAGAATGACACTCCTAAGGCTAGTCAAAAGGCCAAGGGAGTGGTCATAAATGAAGGAGAAATTCAACAGAAGGAAACAGAAAAGGCAAAAGAGTCAAAAGGAAAAGGAAAGGAGAAGATAATTGAAGCTGAACTGCCTGCCAAGAAAAAGAGTCAGATTGAGTTGGATGAAGAAATGGCAAAGCTACTTCAGGCTGAATTGGAAAAGGAAGAACAACTTCAATCAGAGAAGGATAGAGAGCTTGCACAGATAATGGCAAGAAAACTCAATGCTGAGTATCAAGAGAGTTTAAAAGATGCAACAGAAGCCAAGAAAAGCTCTGTGAAAGTTTCTAAGCAAAGAATGCCATTCAAAAAGCAAAAGAGACAACCTTCCAAAACATTTTTGGCCAATCAGGAAAGAAGAAAGATGATAAATTTCCTGAAAGGTGCAATTGTTGTCAAGGGGGAGATGTTCTCTAACATGGCATACACTCAGGTTGAGGAGTTGTATCAGAAAGAGATGCTCAAGCTTCAAGGGGATTCAGTCCAAAGGGAAGAGGCTGAGAGAAGAATGAAGGAAAGGCATGACCTTAATATTCAAAAGCCATTCCCTGAGGAGACCACACCCTCAAAAGACAAAGCTGAGGAGATGAAAGAAGAATCTGAGAGTGTTGGTGTAGAAGTCAAATCTGGGAAGAGGATGAAGACTATAGCCTCCAAGAAGCAGAACAAAAGGCCAAGAGTTGAAGAAACAGCAGAAACAGCAGAACCTTCAGTTACTTCTACAACTGAATCTGTAAAGAACCCAGAACAATCCACTAAGCAATATAATCTTGATCTATATATAACTACAACAGCTGATGAACCAGTTTCAGCTGATCCCATTTCTATGAAAGCGCCAGAAGTCATCTTTTGGGATATTTTGGAAGATCAAAGGAAGAAATACTTCAGGCTTAAGAGAGTGGGAGATATATATGAAGTGTACTCTACTTGGGGTAGACTCATAAGAAGCTGTTCAAGATCATATTTAGAAGAGATGTTTAAAGTTGGGTTGAAGATGTATGAAAAGGAGCTGAAAGGAGAAGGAATGAGCTTAATCAGATTAGCCATGGAGTACTTATGCATGATGTTTGATCCTAGCAAAGTTCAACATGTGATCAGAGATCTGCATCTACAGAATAAATTCCAAAGAATAGAAAACTGGATGATATTTGAAAGGTGTGGAGTCTATGTCATCACTGTGGATAGAGCTTATCATGAGTACTACTTAGTTGATAAAATATATGATCACAGCAAGGCCAAATTACAAGCAATGTTAAATGCAAAGCTTACATGTTCAAAAGATTCAGAAATGGCAAAGATTGTGGTTAGCAGAATCATTAATCAAAGTTTGGGTTTGGATCCTAATCTAGGAGTGTGAACTGAAGTGTTGAAAGCATCTTGAAGAAGATCTGAAGAACTTGACTTCTTTTCCTAAAAGTCAAGTTAGGGGGAGATTGTTGGGAACTGAAGAAAAGCTCAAGTATGGTTAATGCTGCTAGTTCAGAATTACTACTGCTAGAGGACTTTAATATTGATATTGCTGAGTATTACTACTTCTAGTTAGTTAATACTGCTAGTCAAAGTTAGTGTTGCTTGAACAAAGTTAGTACTACTTAGCTAGTTAGTACTGCTAGAGGTTAATACTGCTTAGTAGTTAATGCTGCTTATGAATTGGAGATCCGGATGGAGAGGATGACAGCTGTAAAGAATAAAGATATTCATGGAAGGATTGAAGATAACTATGCAAGATATACTGAAGATATTCTATTTTTTTTTAATTATCTTTTTGTTCAGTATTTGTATAGATTTGACAGAATAGTTTAGATACAGTTTTTAATTCTAAGTTTTTGTTTTAGAGAGAATCAACCTCAAGGCATAGTTCCAAATTCTAGAGAAGTAGAATTCGTCTTGAAAGAGCTTGTTCTTCAAGATTGAGGTTGTGTGTGTAATCTTGTGATTTTAATACAAGTTTACAAGTTGTTAATCATATACTGTTTGTTTACGGTTACATTGAATATAAAAGTGTTTTTCCGCAACTTCTTTGATATTGTTTCTGAGACTTTATTCTTGTTGAGAATTAGATCCTGACATTTAACTACTGTTGTCTCAGTGGTTTACACAATATTGAGCCTTATAAAAAGCAATCATCATGTGCTTAATTCTTTCGAACACTTGCACGAACACACAAGGAAATTTGTTTTTCTTGTAATAACGTTCATAGAAATTGCCTTTGTGGTGTTTCGATGATTGAATGGAAGCCCTGGGGGAGTGAACATCAAAAAGATCCTTTCCAATGTGTATCCATTACACACAGTAACTTTGTGTTACTGACATACATATTAACTGATTCATTTGAAGATTCAAATGTTACATTCTAATTTGTATGGATTTGAAAAGATCTAGATGAATATCTTATTTTGGATCGGTGGAGAATCAGAGGCTCTTATGTTCAAAAGATCAGTGGTCAGAGTTGATAATGACATTTCTTGGAGAAAGTTTTGTTGATCTCAATGCCGAAATGATCAAAAAGAGGGAGACAAAATCAAGAAATGTTGGTTGAGAAAGTGAAGATTCAGTTGTGGGAAAACAGGATCAAGAAATGTTTGTTTCAGATATGTTATAGATGGGGAAGAAGATCAAGAAAGATTTGTGTTCAAAAGTTATTTGTTTGGAGTTTGACAAAGATTGAAAGATCAAAAGAGCAAATTCAAAGTTTTCTGAAGATGTGCTGAATTTTACAGAAATTTTCTTTGAAGATTATTTGCTGAAGCAGTCTGAGTAAATTCTGAAGATAATTTCTTTTTGAAGTCTGAAAGAGGGGAGGTTATTGAAGAGCATATCTACCATCTTTAGGGGAGATTGTTTTTTTTGTGTAAAGACAGACTTTGAGAAGTTTACAGATTGTTAGAGATCAAAGAAAGAAGTGATTGTTTCTGGCATACATAGAAGACTGGCGTTCAAATGCAAAAGTTTTACAAAGAAAGAAGATTATTTTGCAAAATCTTTTTGAGATGATGTTGATCCAAAGGGGGGATTGTTAGAGCATAAATATGTTGGATACAAGATCATAGAAGATTGAAGACTGAAGGTCAAAGCTAAACTCAACTCTCAGCATCAAAGTCAAAGTCTAGTGTAATAAAGTCTAAGTCAAATGTTTTTATTTCTGTTTTTCTAGTTGTTTGCGCGTTTCTGTGGTTTGCGTGAACAGTAGTTAGCGATTTTCTTTGTTAGTATAAATAGCTTGTTGTGTGTGTAATCATGTAACTAGAATTCATAGCATCAGAGTGTAACATACGAGTTCCAGAAATAGAGAGAAAGGTTTGAGAGTTTTTGTAATATCAAGATTTGTGATTGAAATAAAAGTGAGATTGATGGATTTAATTTTCATCTTGTGATCGCAATGTTATCAGGTAATAACATAGCTCCTGAATGAAATAAAATGTGTGTAGGTACAGATTTTAGAAGAAACGTACCCGATGCTACATCTATTGAAGCCTTCGCCTCCTCGGTAGTTATCTGGAATGCTCTCCCCGTTGCTTTCGGTGGTTCCACTTTCTTTCCTCCACTAAATCCAATCTTCGCCTTCGGGCACTCACTCCTTATATGACTCGGTTCCTTGTATCTAAAACAAATTTGTCCTCTGATCGGACAATCTCGAAAACTGTGACCGAGCTTGCCATTTTTTAAATATGGCTCGGATCCCGAGTTGCAAGGGCCGAGATGTTTGCTTCGACATTTGGAGCACCATGGAACATATTGTCTCGGGCCAACTCCTCGTTGATTGTTGTTGTTGAACGGTCTTGGTCTCTTGGAGGGCATCGAACTCCCCTCTGTTAGTGCAGAAATATGTTGGGTACAAGATCAGTAAAGCTGAAGTCAAAGCTCAAGTCAAGCTCTCAAGCAAGTCAAAGTCAAATTGTAATAAATAAAAGTCAAAGCATTGTTTGTGAGAGTTTAGTGTTATAAGTGTTTGTGTCAAATAGTGATATGGCAAGATTAGAGTTTTGTGAGAGTTCTAGAGAGAAAGAGAGCATTGTACGCGTTCTTTATTTTAGAGAGATAAAGTTTGTAAGAGCGTTTACTATATTGATTATGTGATTGAAATGAAAATGGAAATTGAGTGACATTGTTCATATCATCTTGACAAACATTAGTGGGACACACAATTGGTATCAGAGCCTACAGATTTTCAGAAACAAGATCGAATTAAAGAATTTTTTGATCGACATTTTCACGAACTTGCAAGTTACTCTTCATTTTGGATTTTTACGATTTACTGATAATTTGGTCATGTAATTGATTGTATCAAACTCGAATTGTTGTTTAGAAAATCCAAGAATTTTGGATTTTCTTGGATTTTTTTGTTCGAGTCTGTGTTAGTACAGTTCTAAAATCGAATTCGTAATTTTGTTGCTTAAGTTTGAAATTCATCAATTGTAACCTGTTCGAAAGTTGTTTTAGAAGAAATCCTCGAAGTTTCAGATTGGTTGATAAGGATTTGGGTCGACTTCAGTTGAAAAAGGTTGAGTTTTTTGTTCGATAAGTCAAGAACACGCAAGATCCAACGAACACGCAGAGGAAGAACACGCACGACATAGTACTCTCATAACAGTGAAGAACGCACAAAGGTTTAAAACATGCAAATCATGAAGAACTCGCAAGAAGTGTCATGCGAGAAGTAGAAACACGAAAGACACAGTGTGCGTGTTTCTACAGTTCATCTTATTTGGTGTGCGCGAAGTGAAGTTTGCGAGTTTGCATTTAGCGCGAAGTAAATTGTCAAAAAATTTCTAAGTGTTGAACGCGCAACGTTTTGCTCGAAGTGTATGCGAGAAGTGACAAGAACTCGCACGTAGTAGTTTGCGCAAAGTACAAATCACGCACGATTCAGTGTGCGCAAAGCCTGAACTCGCACGACCTTATTTGCGCGAAGCTTGTTCTCATATCCTTCTTTGTGCGCGATGTTCAAAACGCGCAAGATACTGTTTTTGCGCAAAGTTCATCTCTTTGATCTGCGAGTTCCATACTTAGATTTTTTTTCTGAGTTTTCTGAAATTTGACCAAGTTTGATTTTTGAAGGATCTTTCTGTTTTCTGAATTTCTGAAGATCAACTTACAGTGTTTTTGTCAAAGATGACTTCTAAAGAAGCCTTAGCCATTAGTACTGATGTGAAGCCACCGGTACTTTTCAAAGGCGAGTATGAACAATGGAAGGACCGTTTCCTTGACTTCATATATCGCCATGATTTGGGTGACTATATCCGACTATCTCTAAAAGGAGGTGTTATGAAAACTCCCACCAAGATTCTGTCTACTGAAGGAAGGAATGGTGAGGAGATTGTCAACAAGGAATACCCACTGCCACTGGATGAGTACACAGATGAACAGAGGAAAAAGGGTTAAAGATGACAGACTGGAAAGGTCATTAATCTTACAAGGTATTCCGAACGAAATTTATGTGAAGATTGACAGTTATAATGCCACGGGCAAGGAGATGTGGGATCAGCTCGAAAAGATGATGCTAGGATCCAAAATTGGTAACCAGCTTAAAGTCTCAAACTACCTGAACAGTTATGAGGAATTCAAAGCAAAGGAGGGTGAATCTCTTGAGGCTACATATGACAGATGCATGACTTTGCTGAACGAGCTTAGCAAAAACAAAGTCAAAAAATCACAGATTGAGCTCAATGTTAAATTCCTGAGCATTCTACAGCTAGAGTGGAAGAGGTTCACAAGGCAGATGAAATAAATAAAGGCTTTGAACGAGAAACAACTCCACGAGGTGTACGAGACATTAAGACAGAATGAAGAAGAGGTGGAGAAGATTAAAGATGAGAAGAGGAAAGCTGAGAAAGTGGTTACTGATCTTGTTGCCATTGGTGGTAAAGAAGAAAGAAAAGAGATCAGTGAGCTTAAAGAAGAAAAAGAAGGTTATAGTTTATGAGTCTTATGAGGAAGCTGATAGTGCGGAGGATTCTGACTCCGATGACTGTGAGAATCTGAAACAGGCAATGTTGTTGTTGACAAAAGCTTTTCAAAAGAAGTTCTATAAGAAGCCAGGTTCGAACAGTCAACGATATTCTTCGGGCTTAATAAACTACGAACACAAAGGAAGGATTGAAGGAAAGAGGTTTGATGAGAAAAGGCCTGAAGAGAAGAAGTATAGAACTGAAAAGAAGAAAGAGCCCGAGCCAGTGAAGTGCTATAACTGCGGGAAACTCGGTCACTTTGCAAAGGATTGTCGGAAACCGAAGGTCCGCAATTCTGAGTACTATAAGAATAAGATGCTTTAGGTCAAGCAACAGGAGGCTGGCAAAGCTCTTATGGCCGAAGATGAATACTGGCTTGATCATTCTGAGGATGAAGAGAAAGAAGAAAAGGCTCACATTTGTTTTATGGGGAAGAATGAGCATGAAGTTGAAGCTGATTTTGATGAAGAAGATACTTAAGAGGTATGTGATATGTCTGAATCGGATTTTATTAATCAAATGCAAGCCATGATGGTTCAACTCCAGGAATTAGAGTCTAAGCTTAAACGCGAGAAAGGTATCATTAAAGGGAAAAACCAGTCAATACTAAAACTTAGCAATGACATTGCTGAGAAGAACGTATTGATTGATGCTTTACACAAAAACATTGACACCAGCACAAAAGAAAAGACTATAATTCATAATGAACTATCTGAAACTACTTCAAAATATAGAATGTGTGAATTTGAAGTCAAAGAGGTTGCTAAAAATTGTTCATCTCTAACAAGAGAAAACAAATCTTTATCTGAAAAAGTGAATGTTTTGAAAAAAAAACTTTATACTTTAGGTCAAACTGAACAAACCATTCACCTGAATAAACCTAAAGAGAGTAGTGAGTGTTGGGGTCTGGGTTATGAGAACCCACATTTTCTCAAAAAGGATATTTCTAAAGTGCCTGCCTTATATGATTTCGGATTTTTAAAACTGGCACCACAATACCCTGAACTCAAAGTTAAGTGGACTAAACTTTCAGAATAGGGTGAAGCTAAAGAAAGGGAGAAAAGAAAGAACAAAACTAAAATGCAACTTCCATTTAGGTATGAGAAGTTGAATTCTAGTTACATTTCTGATCAGACAAAATTTCTTTCAAATGACTATTTCCAAAGTTATTCTACAGAGGAGTTGGAGGCTAAACCAGTTGAAGGTAAAACTTATGTACCTCCTCTCGTGTTAGAAAGTAAAATTTCTGAACTCGAGAACACTCTGATAGAAGAAAGAATTTTGACTAATATAGAAAAAATTGTGTTTTCAACAGTGTTTATAAATTCTGATTTTTCAAATACTTCTAAAGCTTCAAAATCTGATGATGTTAAGAGTCTATTTGATGAAGAGTTTGATTTTTTAAACTCTGATGGTGATTTAGATGATTGTGTTGATCAATTTGATTTCAATGCAAAACTTCCCGATCATTCACAATTTATTATCAATTCTTTTGGATTACCAAGTGTGTTCGAGAAAGGTGAAACATCAACGAAAGTTGATGAACCAGTTTCTGTGAATACCAAGAATGTCAAAGGTAAAAAGAAAAGAACTCGGCATTCACAGAAATGGATAACCACTGGTAAGCCAAAGAACAAGCAATCTTTCAAATCACACAATTCTAACTTTAAAAGTT
Organism: Arctium minus; assembly: GCA_954870635.1. Lineage (NCBI taxonomy): Eukaryota > Viridiplantae > Streptophyta > Magnoliopsida > Asterales > Asteraceae > Arctium > Arctium minus. The sequence continues at coordinate 109,677,135 of OX941080.1, read as the reverse complement.
CAAATGTTTCAGATGTAAGTAAGTGAAAGACTGGAGTAAGATCAGAATGGCAACCAAAGAAGAAACTTGACGAGACTGCAAAATCATCTTCTGATATTTCTTGTAATAGAGTGTCTAGTAGTAAAACTGAAGTAGTTGGTAATGTTGCTTTTCAAAATCCAAAACTTGTAACTTCTTACAAGCGTTATTCAATAAAGCAATTGTTCCAATTATCTTCGTCTACTAATAGATCTTCTACTTATTGTAGAAATGGTTTTGTGTCTTGGCATAATTCTGATGTTTGGTTTGGATCATATCATGTTTATTCATATCATTCTCATGCTTCAATTGTTTTTCAAATGAAAAGGGGACCCAAATTTAAATAGGTGCCAAAATCTTGTGCTAACACTATAGGACTCATCTATAAATGGGTACCTAAACCAATTGTTTCCAGATTTCTCTTGTGCAGATCCTTCATATGTGGTACTTGGATTATGGTTTCTCCAAGCATATGACTGGGCAGAAAAATATATTGTCTAATTATACAGAGAAATATTACTGAACAGTTAGATTCGGAAATGACCAGTTTTCACCAATTCTGGGTTATGGTGAACTTATTCAAAAGAATGTAACGATTAAGAAGGTGAGTTATGTAGAAGGTCTAAGACATAATCTATTCAGCATTGGACAGTTCTGTGATAAAGACTTAGAGGTTAATTTCAAGGCCAAGAGGTGTAGTGTGTGTACTGAAGATGGTAAAGAACTCTTGGTCGGGACGAGAAAGTCAAACCTCTACACGATCAATATTAAAAAAGTCAAGACTGACAATGAGGTGTGTCTACTATCAAAAGTCTCATTGAAATAGAGTTGGTTATGGCATCGAAGGCTTTCTCACCTGAATTTTAGATACATTAACAAGCTGGTCACGGGTAATTTGGTAAAAAGACTTCCAGAGCTCAAATATGTCAAAGAACAATTCTATGCAGCGTGTGAGAAAGGCAAGATGAAAAGGTTCGCTCATAAGCCGAAGCCTGAGCCAAGTACAAGTTCATCCTTGGAACTTCTGCATATGGATCTTTACGGTCCAATGCGTACACAAAGCATAAACGACAAGAAATACGTGTTAGTGATTGTGGACGATTACTCGAGATACACTTGGGTCAAATTTCTGAGATCAAAAGATGATACGCCCGAAATCATCATCACATTTCTAAAGAACACTCAAGTGAATCTGCAGAAGACAGTCAAGCTTCTAAGAACAGACAATGGCACAAAATTTAAGAACAGAATTGTTGAAGATTATCTCGAATCGGTCGGGATAACACATCAGTTTTCTGCTGCCAGAACGCTTGAACAGAATGGAGTTGTAGAAAGACGAAACAGAACGGTAGTCGAGGCTTCTCGAACTATGCTGAGTCAATTAGATCTACCTTTATTTCTATGGGTTGAAGTTGTGTCGACTGCCTGCTACACGCAAAATCATTCCATTATCCACCGTCGGTTCGGTAAAACACCGTATGCTTTAATAAACAATAGAATACCTAGCATTAAACACCTTCATATCTTTAGATGCAGGTGCTTTGTATTGAATGACAAGGAGAACCTGAACAAGTTCAGTCCAAAAGTTGACGAAGGCATTTTTATTGGCTATTCTCAAACGTCTGCAACTTATAAAGTATATCTAAAGAAGTCAAAGATAGTAGTTGAGAGCGTTAATGTCACATTCGATGAGGATATGGCTTCTGTTCAAGACAGTTCAGAACCCGTTATTACTGGTGTATTAGCTTCTGGGCAGATCAGTCTAGAACCTGTAATTAGTGACAATAAATCGGATAAAGCATCATCGTTAACATCTCACTTATCTGATTTAGATTTATTGTTTGAATTATTTTATGATGAATTTCTTGGAACTAGAGTGACTAAACCTGTTGTGGTTGACAGATCTGAAGATTCAAAGAACAATCATCCAACCACTTCAGATATATCAACTGAATCCAATTCCCCGGTTCAGCAAAAAGTTCCAATTCAAACGCCTACTCCATCAGTTGAAGATGTACAAGTTAATGAAGAGCTAGAAGTTGTTGAATCAGTCGAATGTACTATAACGTCTAATCAACAGACATCTAGTGTCCAACCAACTGAAGCTTCTACACCATCTACTTCAACTGAAACTCTACCTGAACAAAATGAAGAAGATAGTGGATTTTTAGATGAGAATCATGATCAATCTACATCTAATCCACTCCCTCATGAACACAAGTGGACCAAAGAGCACCCAATACATCAAATCATTGGAGATCAATCCAAATTGGTGCAAACTAGGTCTGCTACACTCAACCAGTGCATGCATGATTCATTCCTGAGCAAGATAGAGCCAACACGAGTATCTGAAGCTCTAGCTGACTTAGACTGGGTGACTGCGATGCAACAAGACCTCAATCAATTTAAAGCACTTCAGGTCTGGAGACTAGTGCCTAAACCTAAAGGAAATACTATAATTGGCACGAAATGGGTTTTCAAGAACAAGAAAGACGAAGATGGTATCGTGATCAGAAATAAAGCAATACTTGTGGCTAAAGGATATATTCAAGAGGAAGGTATAGATTATGACGAGACTTATGCTCCAGTTGCGCGCATCAAGGCTATTCGTATGTTTCTTGCTTATGCCACACACAAGAACTTCACTGTCTATCAAATGGACGTGAAGACTGCATTTCTAAATGGCATCTTAAAGGAGGAAGTCTACGTCTCTAAGCCAAAAGGTTTGGTCAATCCAGAGAAACCAAATCATGTTTATATTCTGCACAAAGCTCTTTATGGTCTGAAGCAAGCCCCTCGTGCCTGGTATGAAGTTCTATCCAAATTTTTAGTCAAGTTGGGCTTCTCAAAAGGTAAAATCAATACTACTCTTTTCATTAAAAAGGAAAAAGTTGATATCATTTTAATTCAAATATATGTGGATGATATCATATTTGGCTCAACTAATGCTAAGTACTGTAAGAATGTTTCTAACCTTATGGTGTCACGATTTCAGATGAGTATGATGGAAGAGATGAATTTCTTTCTCGGATTATAAGTCAAACAATTTTCCACGGGGATTTTTATTAATCAAGCAAAGTACATTTTTGATATTCTTAGAAAATTAAAAATGGAAAATTGAACTCCTATTGGAACCCCGATAGCACCGGGAACTAAGATTGGCGTTATCCTTCTGAAAAAGTTGTCGATGTTAGAACCTACCGAGGTATGATTGGTTCTTTAATGTATTTGACATCTAGTAGGCCCGATATAATGTTTTCTACATGCTTATGTGCAAGATATCATGCTAGTCCTAAAGAATCCCATTTGTCTGTAGTAAAGCGTATTTTTAGATATCTGAAGGGCACTGCAGATCTTGGTCTGTGGTATCCTAAGGATACAGGTTTTGAGCTCATAGCATATTCAGATGCAGATCATGCAGGTTGTATGCTTGACAGGAAAAGTATGTCGGGATATATACAATTTCTTGGAGATAAACTTGTCGGTCCACAATATTATCAAGTTCTTATCGACACAAACACATAAATGATTAACCAACCTGTTTGATTTATGACAAAGATTACAGAATTTGATCTCTTGAAGCTCTCGATATTTTTCTCTCTGATGAACAGTAAACACCGTGTATGTGTGTGTTGTATGTGATCTGATTTCTAACTTGGCTTGTCTAACACACTTACTTCAAACATAACAAACATAATATCTAAATAATAATATCTAACTAAACTAATATCTAGATATTTAGGGCTTATAACTAAAATACTAAAATACTAAAATACAATAAACTTTGACATTTTATTACAAACGACATTAGACTTATATTAAGAGTCGACTTTCCAGCATTAGCTTCAGATTGCAAACTTCAGATTGGATGATCTTGAATCCAATAGATCTATGCGCTAACAATCTCCCCCTTTGGATCAAGATCATTACTAAAAAGATTTTAGCAATTCAGTCTTCTTTTTCTTCAGCTCAGAAGATGCAATCTCCCTCTTAGTCTTCAACAAGTAATAATCTCCAGGTTTTAGCTCAGAATGCTTTAGCAAAGTATCTTCAAAGAAAATTTCTCTAAAATCAGCATGTCTTCAGAATACTTTGATCTCTCGCATTTCTTGGTTAGCACTTCTCTTTTCCAATCTTGTAATGTAATGGACATTTCTTCAAGCTTTAGGTTCTCCCCCTTTTTGATGAATAGAGAAACGATTTCATCAAAACTCTGAGTAAGAAATGTCTTTCATTAGGAGCCTCTGATTCGTCAATTCAAAAGATATTCATCCAGATCTTTGCAAATCCAGACAAAATAATCGTGTAACACCTGAATCAACAAATGAATCAGTTAAAATGCCTGTCAGTAACACTAAGTCACTCTGTGTAACGAATACACATTGGAAAGGATCTTTCTGATGTCCACTCCCCCAGGGCTTCCATTTAATCATCGAAACACCACAAAGGTAATTTCTATAAACGTTATGACAAAGAAACAAATTCCTTGTGTGTTCGTGCAAGTGATAGAAAGAATTAAGCACTTGATGATTGCTTATAAGGCTCAATATTGTGTAAACCACTGAGACAACAGTAAGTTAAACAAAGACTCAATGTGCATGATTGAAGTGCGAAGGTGGGGCAGACTTCCTTCTTTTCAATATCCAGATTTTCCAAATGAAAATCAGATAGCAAATGTGTTGCTTCCCTTTTGAAAATGAAACATTTTCCTTTTAAGAAGAAAATGAGTAGCTGGTGGGGTTAATCAAGAGTTGGCATGGGCTAGTTGCCTGTTTCAATAATGTTCACCAAAGAAATGTGAAACACTAGAAATGTGGCTGCCCAACTCAGAAAGTAGTTGGTGCAGAGTTCTGATATTCTTTTAACTCTGTTCTCATAACCTCTTTCTTTTAAACATTAAGCTTACTTCTAACCGAACTCTCTTTTTCATTATATCTCATCACATATCCCACACTCATTTCTTTTGATTTCGCACACTCAATCACTATGGATTAACCTCTTGGGTAGTAAACACTAGTTAACGTGTATCCATAGAAGTTGTGTTAAGTCCTAGCACAATGAAATCCGATATTTTCCTAGAAAGCATATGATGCTCAAATGGTTTAACTATCTCAGTTAAAGCACAAAGTAGATCTAGAAAACATTTAAATGCACACTTCCAATTCATGAAATCGTTTTGAGATTCGGGAAGTGGTTTGAACATTTAAGAATGAAATTGTATTCCCAATCACATTCAAGCAATCAATCTCTAAACAAGATGTAACAATGTTAATTCTAGAGAGAGTAGAGAGAGAAAGTATCACAAGTCTATTAATCTGACAATGAAAGCTTACAATGAACTCTTACAAGGCATAAGGTATTTATACCGCAAGTCTAATATCACAAGCTTAATAACAAAGTAACCTCATATTGACTAAACTAAACATTGGCTTTGTTGACTTATCTTGACTTGACTTTTCCTATTAAATCTTGTATACAATAATACACTAACAATCTCCCCCTTTTATTCAAGATTTAATAAAAATTTGACATTAGTCTTCAGCACTTGATTCATCAATCTTTAACTCTGACGTCTTTAAAAACTTTGAAGCTCTAACAATCTTCAGTCTTTCAATATTTGAAAAATCTTGAAAAGTCATTCACTATTAGCATCTTTGAATAGTCAACAAGTCTTGTAGACGAACCATTTGAAGTCTTGACACGATACTATGAAAACTTCATCTTTGAAACTTCTTTAAACTTCTGGAACTTCGATGAATCTATGAAAACTTGTATCTTCATCTCTTTGATCTCTTGACCGTCTTCGGAAAAACAAACTTTCTCGAATCATCTTAATTTGGACTTGTCGTCAGAAAACTTTGAGAATCTTTTCATCTGATTTGAACTTTCAGAAATTCTCCACAAGTCTTGACTTTGAACATTCTTCAGGACTTTGAAATTGATTTGAAATTGATCTTTGTAGATGTCTCCCCCTTTTTGATGATTGTGAGCTCCATAATCATCAAAACATCTTCAATTTCAACATTCTCTTTTATCATCCCCCTTTGTCAGATATTCTCCCCCTTTGAGATACATTTGATATTTTCTACCCTTTTGATCTGAATAGCTGAATCATGAACTGTATATACCCGAATCTTTTCAAATTCAGATATAATGGACGTTGTAACCCTGATTCAACAAATGAAACAGTTAGAAGTGCCTGTCAGTAACACGGAGTTATTGTGTACAACAAATGTACAATATAAGGAGCTGGTTTGATGATGACTCCCCAGGACTTCCATTCAATCATTGAAAAACACAAGGTAATTCTATGAATGTTCTGACAGAAAAACAAATTTTTTGTGTGCTCATGCTTGTGTATGAAAGAATTTAGCACAATGATTGTGTTTCATAATGCTCAAATTGTGTAAACTGTTGAGACAACAACAAGTATTACACGAACTCAATGTGCATGAAAGAGGTGCGAAGGTGGGGCAACTTTCCTTCTTTTTCAATATCTTAATCTTCCTAGTGAAGATCAGATAGCAGATATGCTGCGTCCCCAAAGAAAATGAAACATTTCTTTGTTAAGAAAGAAACGACTGGCTGGTGGGGTTAATTGCAAGAGTTGGCATGGGCTCACTGCCTGATTCAATGATGGTCACCAAAGAATGTGAACCAATTAGAAGATGTGGCTGCTCGGCTCAGAAAGTATTTGGTGCAGAGTTTTGATATTCTTTTGACTCTGATCTCACACCCTCTTTCTTTTTAAACATTTAAGTTCACTTCTAACCAAACTCTCATTTACATTTTTCCGCTCCACACAATGAGAAAAACTCGACCGGATGAGTTATCTCCCCCACTCTTTGATTTAAGACCCCTCACCCCTCAATCACTCGAGGATAACTTCCTGGGTAGGAAACACTGGTTAACGTGAATCCATGGAAGTTCTATTTAAGATCACACACGAATCCCATGTAAGTCCTAAAAGAATAGTTGCTCAACAATTTAACTTGAACAGTTAAGCACAGAGTATAAAAAACATTGTCAAAATATATGCTCATTAAAAATATAAATGAAATTCGAGCATTTGAACAATGAAGATCTCTCAAAACAAGAATATTGAATGAATGAAATGAAATCAAGAGAATTGTTTTGAGAATCTGACAATGTATCAATCAGATCAAATGAAATGGTTAGGGTATCAAAGAATTGGATAATTTGTTTATATGAACAAATATAAACAATGTAGCAATGAAAGCACAAATTTGAAATGATGAATGATGATCAACAATAATTGAAAGCAAACGGGAGTATTACCATCGAAAAATAGGTTCGTTTAGAGACATGGTAATAACAAATTAAAATGAAGTACTGAACCGATATGTGTGAATACTTTACAGTATAAAGACAAGATAATACGCAAGTATTGATCTTTGGAAACACACGGTCAGTTAAACATTAACGCTCAAAAATGAAAAACATTTGAAAATCACACTTCTTAATTCATGAAATATTTTGAGAATAGAGAAGTGGTTTGAACATTTAAGAAACCGTTTTTCATGCTTGAAAGTTGTTCTTCTTTCAAACAATCAGAGATCTAGATCAGAAGATATTTACCTTTAAGCTCCCCCTCAAATCAGTATATCATGATTTATTTTCTTTTAAGCTCCCCTGGATATTTTAAAAATATCCATGTGTGAACATTGAAGAACGGGTCCTGATCTGTAATGTGATCAGAAGCCACAATGACATTAAAGTTTGGGTTCTAAACTGAAGTGTTTAGAAGCCATTGTCTTTGACATTGAAGTCCGAGTTCTAAGTTGTAGTACTTAGAAGTCAAAAACTTGTACTTTGAAGTACGGGTTTTGAACTGTTGTGTTCAAAAACCATAGTTCTTAACATTGAAGTACGGGTCTTGAATTGTATTATCCAAGAGCCTATGTTCTATGCTCCCCCTTAAACTTTGGGTGCCTGCAACACACATTTAGGTTTTGGTACCCACTGGTATTTGGGTCCTGATGTGTTAGTTGCAGTTCTTGTGGGGTTTACATAATATGAACCATACCAGTAATTAACGAAATTTTTACTTACAAAGTCATGTGATCCACAGTAAGAACAACATATTTTCTTCTGAGCAACCCTGATCAAGTGATTAGTAGAGTAAAACATATCAGGATTACCAAAAGATTTACCTTTATGCACACTGTTCTTTTTGGCATTGGTTGTGGATGCAGATACTTTGTCTTTCTTCTTTTCTTCTGAAGAATCCTTCACTCGCCAGACCATCTGATTTTTCTTAGATTGCTTTCCAAGAGATTGAATATAAAAATTTGCTAAACCATCAACAGATTTGTCATAAAATAGATATGATGGTCTAATCTGATTTGATTTGACAGTTTGTGATTTGACACTTTTGTTTTTCAAAACATTTTTTCATGAATGGAACTTGAAGCTGTTTTCAAAGAACAGACTGATTTTGTTGTAAGATCAACAGGTGATTGATTAATCACATCAGCTGAAATTTTTTCTGACAAATTAACGTTTGCAGCTTCTAAGTTCTTTATCTTTTCAGATAAAATATTTCTTTCAGAAATAAGTGTGTCAAACTTTATTTTCAAATCAGATCTTACCTTATGTTCTTTAAGAATATCTGATGATAGAACAGAGATCTTGGACATGATCTTGGATATTTCAGTTTCAAAATATGAACATTCTTGCTCAAAATCTTTTTGTAAGTTCTTGGATTTATCAGAAATTTCATTGAAGATCCCAACATTTCTCTTTTCAGAATTTTTGTTTCCAGATTCAAAAGACTTTTTTTTTCTTTGAAAATTTGTCTTTCTCTTTCCAATAAGTCTTGTAAAACTAAGATCTGTTTGGGAAATTCAGTGTTTTTATCTTCAAGAACCATTCTTTCCTTAGCAAATGTGTCTCGTTCAGGAATTATAACTTTTTTCAAAATCAGACACTTGCTTGGAAAGTTTAATGCATCTCAGCTCAAGATCCTTTTTCTCATGTAAAGTTTTCTTGGAAATCTCAGATGATTGTTGAGTTGAAGATGTCTTCATATTTGATTTTTCTTTTTCTGCTTGGAGACTTGTTTGCAGTTCAGCATTTTTCTTCTCCAAAACAGATATCTGATCTTCAAAAGCCTTTAACTTGTTTTGAAGTTTGACTGATTCATCTTTCAGCTCAGATGACTTCTGTTCAGTCGTCTTCAGTTGGCTTTGAAGTTTTACAATTTTTATCTCTTTTAACTTTAATTCTTTCTCACATGTTACAATTGTATTTTCTTTTAAAGCAATTATGTTCTCTTTCTCTTTAATCTCTTTCTCTCTTGCACTATCAATACCTGCAAAAACAGATTTTACATCATCAGTACATTTTGCACAAACAGGAATTGTATCAGAATTTGACAAATTGGAATTAAAATCCTGAATTTGTTTAAGAAGCTTTGAATTCTGATTTTTCAGCTTGTCTAATTCAGCTTCCATCTTTGGTATTTCCGGCATGTACAAAACAACCATATCTCTTGCAGATAAAACAGTGTTCCCTCTCTCGTCTGTAGTAGGCATCTTGACAGATTAGCTTAAAAAAATGATCGTCAAAAATCAGAAAATTATGACCACAATCAAAATATGTCCCCCTCCGCAGACTTAGCACGGGGGTTCCGCTTGAAAATAAAATTTTCTCAAAAAAAATTTCAACTCTGAAACTCGCAAAGCAATGAAACTCGCAAGACACTAAACACGCTAGTTACTATTCACTGAGGAACGCGCTAGACGTTATGTGCGCATTCGAAAAACTCGCAGGCCACTATGAGCGCGTTTCGAGAACTCGCAAGCCTCTTCTAGCGTGTTTCGCTCAAACTCGCAGCCTTTACTTGCGCGTTTTACCCAAACTCGCAAGCTTTGCTTATCGCGTTTCTAAAACTCGCTAGCCTCTTTTAGCGCGTTTCATTCAAACTCGCAAGCTTTGACTTGCGCATTTATGAAACTCGCTTGCCTCTGTTAGCGCGTTTCCGGCCAAAAATCAAATCCTTTGACTTGCGCGTTTGATGGTGAACTCGCAGGCTTAGCTTGCGCGTTCTTCAGACTTGAATCTTGCGTGTTCTACGGATGAACTTGCGCGTTTCGTGAATCTAGCGCCTTCTGACAGTTCTCTTCACGAAATCGATCCAAACTTCGAATTTCTCTTCCAAATCTTCTGCCAATAATCACAATAGGCTCGAAAAGTGAAATTGATCACTTTTTATCAAACAACAATGATCAAAACAATGAAGATTACAAGTGATTGATCGATTACAATGCATTTTTGTTTGTGTTTTTAAGAAAATACGAAAACCCAAAATTCAAACAATTTAGTGAGTAATTCGTAAACAAATTTGAGTACAATGTGATCAATGATCCTAATCGATCACTACTAAACCAATTTAACAATCTAAGAACAACAAAATAATGCAAAATCGATTCAACAGTGACTTTTTCAAGAAACGAGTATTTTCTTGAATTTTTCAAGAATTTGAATCTGATTTGGTGATGAAATCTTTCTGAATTTGTTTGGTCTGCTCTGATACCAATTGAAATTGTATTCCCAATCACATTCAAGCAATCAATCTCTAAACAAGATGTAACAATGTTAATTCTAGAGAGAGTAGAGAGAGAAAGTATCACAAGTCTATTAATCTGACAATGAAAGCTTACAATGAACTCTTACAAGGCATAAGGTATTTATACCACAAGTCTAATATCACAATCTTAATAACAAAGTAACCTCATATTGACTAAACTAAACATTGGCTTTGTTGACTTATCTTGACTTGACTTTTCCTATTAAATCTTGTATACAATAATACACTAACAAAGAACATGTTTTCAATGAATGAAAGTTATCCTTCTTTCAATCATATATGAGATTAAGATAAAGGATTATACCTTTACGTGCGATCTTACATCTCATGAAGCTAAGCTTAAAGTCATAAATCAATGAACATGTAAGCGTCTCTCAAAAAACGGCAAAAGTCTTATGTCATAGTCAAAGCAAATTTATTCACTGAAAATAAAAAGACAAAAGGCAGTAAATCAATGAAAGTACGAGTTCTGATCATTGAAGTATGAGTCCTAAACTATTGTGTTTAGAAGTCATTCTTCGTTGAAGTACGGGTTCTAAGTTTATTTACTTAGAAGCCTCCGTCTTGACATTTAAGTCCGGGTCTTGAACAGCTGTATTCAAGAGCCATATGTTGACATTGATGTCCGGGTCTTGAGCTGATTTACTCAAGAACCATTATTCTCCTACTCCCTCTTGATAGTAGGTACCTGCAACACAGAATCATCCCTTTTCTTTGGTATCCACTTGTATTTGGATCCAACTGTGTTAGTATACGATTTTGGAACCCATTGGAATATGGGTCCTCTTTGCTTTTGAGAATCAAATGAAGAATTAGTATGTTAGATCCAATTCTTCATTCTTTAAAGTGTTTAAAATATCTAAGTCCTACTTCAGAGGACTTCCAGAGACAGACTTCAGAGGACGAAGACTTCAGAGGACAAACCTGCCTCTGAAGTACTTATCAGAGATTGCAACTTTCAGATAAGACATCAGAGATAGCTTCATCAGAGGCTCTGAAGACAACGTCAGAGCTCTGAAGACATTCTCTCTGAAGACTCTAAAATTATCTACGAGTGAACAGAAGAACAGATGACACGTCACCTTGTGATAAGATTTACTTTCTAGAATAGGTCACTGTTCAGCATGCTTCCTTTCGTCATACAAGTACACTACTTACTTTATGGTCCTATAAATAGGACCATCACCTTATTGTTCAAGTGTGCTTGAGAAGTTATATATCTGATAATATAAGTTGAATACTTTATTCCAAGAATATCTTGTTTATCTTTATCTGCTTTATGAACTGTGATATTTGAATCTCCTTTGATATTAAACTGTATTATTCCGCTGTCCAACAATTGGTATCAGAGCTTCCTTTGTTTCTAAACAAAGAAAGAACATATATGCATACTCGGATAGATTTACATCTCATTGATTCTAAACTTTCATTATCTGTGCATGTTCATATAAACCCAGTTTATTAAAGAACATCATATGCTCTAGATTTGATAGTAAATCTCAGTTCATTACAAAAAGCATCAGTTCTTCAAATCTTCATTTTTTTTTACAAATGGCAAACTCAAGCATAAGTGCCATTTATACAGCTGGGTCATTAACAAAACCTCCTACACTTTTAAGGGATGAATATCCCCAATGGAAGATAAGGATGGTAAATTTCCTAGAAGGTATGGACAGGGATCTTTTTAGATCTGTGAACATTGGACCTCACATTCCAATGGTGTTGGTGCCAAGAGTTCCTGCAACAGCAGATACTGCCGAAATACCTGCATATTATGAAAAGAAAACCACAAACTTCACTGATGAAGAAAAAATAATATGATGGATAATGACTCAAAAGCTGTTAGATTACTCATAATGGCCATTCCCAATGATATCTTTCAAGAACTTGATTATTGTAAAACTGCAAAAGAGATATGGGATCAATTGTTAAATCAACTTGAAGGTGGCCTACAAACCCAGAAAAATAGAAGAAATCTATGCATCAATGAATATCATGATTTTCATGCTCTACCAGAAGAAACATTACACCAAACTTACTCAAGATTCAACATTCTAATAAACAAATGCAGAAAGTTTGGAGTAATAAGAACAAAAGAGGAAAACAATGTTCTTTTTTTGAAAAGCTTGAATGAAGAATGGTCACAACTGTCCATGTCTATACAGTCTAATCAAGATCTTGAGTCATGGTCATTAACTGACATTTATGGTACTGTTGTTGCACATGAAAAAGAAGTTATGAAGAAAAAATCAAAAACCTCTTTGGGTGGACCCCTTGCGCTTGTTTCAAAACAAATATCGAAAGAAAACAACTGTGAAGAGTCACAAAAATGTTTGGAAACAAAAAGAAGATCCAAAAAGGTCTTGATGGCAGAAGAAACTCATACAGATTCAGACTCAGATGAAGATATCAATGCCTTCGCCAAATCTCTTGCATTAATCACTCATCAATTTAACAAGAAATTTGGTAAGAAGGTATTTGAAGGAAGGAGAGAGAATGAAGAAAGAAGAAATCCGGAAAGAAGATTTCAACAAGAACCCAGATTCACTCCATATAGTGATCAAAAGGGTGCAAACTTCAATCATGATGATGCAACACAACAAACAAGACCACAACAACCATTCCAACCAAGGTATCCACAACCACAGAGATACTTCAAACCTCAAGAACAGAAGCCAGGGACAAGTACTGCCACTCTTCCAACAAATCAAAATGATGGAAGATGCTTCAGATGTGGAAAACCAGGCCACTTCTCTGCAAACTGCAGAGGAAAACTTGTCAAAGATCAAGATTACTACAAGAACAAATACAAATACAATGTAAAAGAAAGAGTTCTTGTAGCAAAAATGGAAGACTGGCTATCAGACTCGACAAGCGACGGCGAGGAAGAGCCAACAAATCTCTGTGGTATGGCTTTTTCAGATGATCAAACTGATGAAACATCTGAAGACAACTCTGAGAAGGTAAACTCTCTTTACACCTCTGACAGTGATCCTGAAATAGATGCATTTAAACTAATTAATGAACTTCAGGATTTAGAGCAAAAGTTTGTTAAAGAGCTCATTTTTTACAAAAGAGAAAAGAATCTTGTGGAATCAGAAAAGAAAGATATTTTTCTTGAAAAAACTAAACTTGAAGAAACCTTCAAGCAAAAAGAAAAATCATTTTCAGAAGAAATAAGAGAAATAGAGGAAGTTTTAAAAGGAAAAGAAGAAGTAAAGAAATCTGAGTATGAAAGGCTCAATTCTATTGCCTTAACCAAATTTTTTCAAAAGGAAAGAGAAATCTTACATCAATCTCTAGATAGAAAAAATCTTCGAATCAAAAGCTATGTTAATGCACAAAGTGTCTTCGACAAAATAAAATCTCAAATGGACTCTCAAGGGCTAGGATTCAATGAGTTGAATTCATTCAATGGATTGGAGAAAACTTCACTTTCTTCCACTTTCTGTATGGGAAAGGTCCAAAGCTTTGAAAGTCCATCTCTAAATAATTTCAAAAGAATGAAAACATCAGAGGGATCAAAAGCAAGAGCTTTGAATTTCAAAAATACTACGTACTCTGAAGTAAAAGACATTCAAGAGTCTGTGTTACAGATAAAAAAAAAACTTCAGAAGTACTCTTTACAAAACCTCAGAGCTATGATCCCAAAGAAATTTTCAGATTTGATGCTTTCATCTCAAGTGAATCAGAGACATTTGAACCAAGTACCTCTGATACAAGTACTTCTGAAAATGGATCTAAGAGTTCACTTAATCCAAATGCTCCTCTGTATTCACCAAAGTCAGATGAAAACATCAGAACCACGTTTGAAGATGATGTTCAAAGGATATGGAAAGAAAATGTCATGAAGGACTTAAAAAGAAAAGAAAGCATGAAACGGATCATCAAAGTCTCTAGATCAAAAGAAATTAAAAAACCAATAGAGGTAGATATCTCTATTAAATCTAAGAGAGACTTTCTTGACTCTGATTCAGAATCTGATTTAGAGATTGATGAACAGATTTTTTGTAAACCAGGGAATGTAATTCACAAAAAGATAGAAACTGTTGGCTCTGGTATTTTGAATGTTCCAATTTCAGTATTGAAAACCAAAACCAGAATATCAATAAGTCCTGATTTTGCAAATATGTGTTTACAAGCAAAAACATCTCTAAAACTTGAAAAAGAGTTGCAAGAAAAGGCAAAGAATAAAACAAACACTTCTGGCTCTTACACCTATAAAACAATAAAATTCTCTCCTAAACAAAAGGGCAAATGGACAAAAACTAACCATATTGATCCTGTCTGTGCAGTAAGCAGCAAAGAAAAGAAGATGTTTTTGAACAAGAAAAAGTAACTTGAAAAGAAGACTGTCTTTCAAGCAAAAATAAAAGAAGTAGTTAGGGATAAATGTAATATTCCTAGTGCTAGTTTCAAAAGAAGTCAAAATGTAACAAATGCTTTTAATAAAAAGAAAAACTTTGCTCCTACTTCTTCTTGTTCTATTAATTGTAACTGCATTTATCTCTTGATGAAACTGAAGAATCATTTTAAAGGATCACACTGCCTTTTGAATCAATCTCTGAAAAATATCTCAGAGACAAAATCTCAAAAGAAGACACGTAAAGGCAAGACATCAAAAGATGAGATGCCAAAAAGTCATCCAAATCCACCAAAGTCTAACACAAAAGGACCCATAATGAGGTGGGTACCTAAGAAACAATAATCTGTCTTGCAGAAACAGTCAATGCCAATCTGGTACCTAGATTCTGGATGTTCAAGGCATATGACTGGAGATAAAGAACTGCTATCCTCATTTAAAGCAAAATCTGGAGGAGCAGTTACTTTTGGAGACAACAAGCAAGGACAGATTAAAGGATATGGTGAGTTATTAAGAGGAACTGTTTCAGTATCAAAGGTTGCTTATGTGGATGGATTAAAACACAATCTGATAAGCATAAGTCAACTTTGTGATCATGGTTTTGATGTGAAATTTCAAAGAAAATATTGTTCACTTCTTCACTCAGAATCAGGTCAAGAAATGCTAAGAGCAGACAGAAAAGGTAACCTCTACAGAATGAACTTTACCAAAATCACAGACACTGATTCAGAGACACTTTGTCTTGTATCTCTGAATAGTGAGGAAATCTGGCTCTGGCATAAAAAGTTTTCACATCTAAACTTTTCCTCACTTGATAAGTTAGTTAAACTTAATTTGGTTAAGGGATTACCATCTCTAAAGTTTAACAAAGATCATCTTTGTTCTGCTTGTGAGATGGGAAAAATGAAAAGATCTTCCCATAAAACCAAAAGTAAAAACAATTGTCCTAGACCTCTGCACATGCTTCATGTGGACCTCTGTGGTCCTATCTCTATACAGAGTCTAGCAGGTAAGAAATATATTATGGTTCTGATTGATGAATTTTCCAGATACACATGGATAGAATTCATTAGAGCTAAATCTGATGTACCTGACATATTAATAAGGTTGTTAAAAAGATTACAGGTTCTATTCAGCAGCAAAGTTCAGAAACTAAGAAGTGATAATGGAACAGAGTTCAGAAATGCCAAAATCAATTCTTATCTATCAGAAGAAGGCATTACACCTAACTTTTCTACAGCAAGAACTCCTCAACAAAATGGAGTAGTTGAAAGGAAAAACAGAACACTTGTTGAAGCTGCAAGAACAATGCTTGCTGGATCTGATCTTTCAACAAATTTTTGGGCAGAAGCAGTAGCAACAGCCTGCTTTACTCAGAATAGAGCTACAATTGTCAAAAGATTTCAGAAAACATCCTATGAACTCATTAACAATAGGAAACCTAATGTTAAATATTTTCATGTTTTTGGATGCAGGTGTTACATTCTGAAAGATAGAGAATATCTTGGAAAGTTTGACAAGAAAGCTGATGAGGGCAAATTCATTGGATATTCATTAGCCTCAAAAGCTTTCAGAGTGTTCAATCTTAGAACAAGGACTATCCAAGAGAGCATCAATATCTCTTTTGACGACAATAAAAGCTCTGAACAACAAGAGAGTTCCTCGTCACCTATCTTTGAATCATCAAGGGAATCTGAATTAAACAGAATATTTGAAGATTTCTTTGATGATGAAAACTCTGAAGTTATCTTCAGAGATAGACCGAGAGTGAATTCAGAGGAACCTCAAGAAACAGGTACAACCCTTTCAGGGCCCTCTGGATTAACACCTTCTATTTCACCAAATACAGATCAACAAAGTGAATCAGAAGAAGATCAAGAAGTATCCGAAGTAACTCCAGAAGCAAATGGTGAAGAACAAGAATCTGCTTCATCTCTAGAACAAAACTCAGAGCCTCTGAACAGTACAACAGAGGTGTCACCAACAGAGCCTCTGAACAGTACAACAGAGATATCACCTACAGAGCCTCTGAACAATACAACAGAGGTGTCACCAACTGTCAGAGACTCTGAAGCTCAAACTCCACCCCAAATTTATGCTCCAATTACCAGATGGACAAAAGATCATCCAATTGATCAAATCATTGGATCCTCATCCGCAGGAGTTAAAACAAGATCTGCCACCATCAATGAATGCTTCTACGTAAACTTTTTGAGCATTATTGAACCAAAGAAGGTAAAAGAAGCTCTTGAAGATCCTCATTGGATCTTTGCAATGCAGGATGAACTTCAAGAGTTTGTAAGAAACAAAGTCTGGACCCTAGTTCCTCTTCCCAAAGGAAAATTTGCAATTGGAACAAAATGGGTTTTCAGAAACAAAAAGGATGAGGATGGAATAATAATCAGAAACAAAGCCAGGTTGGTTGCAAAAGGATATTGCCAGGAAGAAGGCATTGATTATGATGAAACCTTTGCACCTGTAGCTAGGCTAGAAGCAATCAGAATCTTCTTAGCCTATGCTGCACACAAAGGATTCAAAGTTTATCAAATGGATGTTAAATCTGCCTTTCTTCATGGTAAATTAAATGAAGAAGTTTATGTCCGGCAACCACCTGGATTTGAAAGTACAGAGTATCCTAATCATGTTTATTATTTGGATAAAGCTCTGTATGGACTTAAACAAGCCCCAAGAGCTTGGTATGAAACTCTGTCCACCTTTCTAACTCAAAATGGATTTGAAAAAGGCACAATTGATACTATCTTATTCATCAAAAAGTACAAGAATGAGATGCTTTTAGTACAAATTTATGTCGATGACATTATATTTGGCTCTACAAATCAAAAGTATTGTGACAAGTTCTCAGAGTTGATGAAGAGTGAATTTGAGATGAGCCTCATGGGAGAATTAACTTTCTTTCTGGGTTTACAAGTAAAACAAACTTCAGAAGGTACATTCATAAGTCAATCTAAGTATGTCTCTGAAATTTTGCAAAAGTACAAACTCAATGATTCAACTTCAATGAGAACACCTCTATCCACCGGAGTCAAACTTGACTCTAATCCTTCAAGAGAATCTGTGGATATAAAAACCTACAGAGGCATGATAGGTTCACTATTATACTTAACTGCAAGTAGGCCTGACATAATATTTGCAACATGTCTTTGTGCTAGATATCAAGCAAATCCAAAAGAATCTCATTTATCTGCTGTCAAGAGAATTTTAAGATACCTCAGAGGGTCACACTCATTAGGCCTCTGGTATCCAAAACTTTCTAGTTTTGATCTAACAGCTTACACTGATGCAGATCATGCCGGATGTAAGCTTGACAAAAAAAGTACCTCAGGATGCTATCAGTTATTAGGCAATAAGCTGGTAAGTTGATCATCCAAGAAGCAAAACTGTGTTTCAACTTCAACTGCAGAGGCAGAATATGTTGCTGCTGCTAGTTGCTGCTCACAAGTAATATGGATGAAAACTCAGCTCAGAGATTATGGCCAACAAATTGAAAGAATTCCAATTCTCTGTGATTCAAAAAGTGCCATAGCCATCTCTGCCAATCCACTACAACACTCCAAAACCAAGAACATCGATGTAAGGTACCACTTTCTGAAATATCATGTTGAAAAGGGAACAATAGAGATGTATTTTGTACCAACTGAACTACAACTTGCTGATATTTTCACAAAAGCTTTAGATGAACGAAGGTTCAATTTTTTAATTAGCAAGTTGGGAATGTTGAATATGTCTACCTAACAAAAAAAATGGTAAACTCAGTCTCTGATCAATTATCAGAGACTCTGAACCAAGTAGCATATGTCAATGTGCTTAACACAAGAAAACATCAGAGTCTCTGATCCATTCATCAGAGCCTCTGGACTTTTTCACAAATGGTAAAAATCACTTGTTTTCTCCAAGCATGTGTCAAGGGGGAGAACATAAAAGACTTCATTCTTTGGTCAAAGGGGAGACAAAGACCCTTTCAGCTTTCAAGGGGAAGAAAAGTTTGTCTCTGATATTTATATCAGAGCCTCTGATCTTGTCTCTGATATTTATCAGAGCTTCTGATCTAGTCTCTGATATTTATATCAGAGCCTCTGATCTTGTCTCTGATATTTATATCAGAGCCTCTGATCTTGTCTCTGATATTTATATCAGAGCTTCTGATCTTTTCTCATTAAACGAATATTCCCAGAAATTCTTTTAATAATAAATCTTTTTGGATAACCATTCGTTTCTTTTTAAACCCAACTGGCGGTTTTCTGACACAAAGCGGCTCTCCCCTACATACCTAAACGTGTCACCTATTAATTAGGGGATGATGGAACGTCCTTTCTGACATTAGGGACTCTCATTCGCCGCTTCCATAACCTCTCCCTCTACCCTTTGTCTATAAAAACCCTGTTTCACTTTTCATTATCCTTTACGCTCTCAAAATCCAAAATCCCAAATCTCTCTTTCTAAGCTTTCATCTTTCTCAACCTGCAACAATGGTGGCTCATTCCCAAACTTCAGATAACTCGAGCAAACTTGTTCCAAGCTTGAATATGGCACAGTTCGATATTCCAGTAAAAGGTAACAACTACTTTTTGGACGTCACCCAAACCAAACACGATGAACAGTTTCGCCCAATCCTCGACTTTTTCACCAACTGCGAACTCAATGATGTTCTAACCAAACATGCCTCAGATATTCCCCTTCGCTTTGTCCAACAATGGTGGTATTCAAGTGAATACGATGATGAAAAGGAAGGACTGGTTGGGCACATTGACCTAGGAGAACAAAGCCTGAACATAAGAATCACCCCACAAACCCTAACTCGTCGATTCAACATCCTCACGAAAACTGATCTTCAAATAGAAACTTTTGAGAAACTACCAAGTCAAGAAGTCCTTCTTCAGTTCCTCCACCACTTAGGCTACAATAAAGAAATAACACGCCTAAGTCAATTCAGACGTCAGTACCTGCCTCCCAAATGGAACTTTATGTTTAGTGTTCTCAACAGAACAATTACCTACAAGATTGGAAGTCAGGATCAGACTCATCCAGCGATCATAGCCATAATGTATGCTCTCTTATTCAACAAAAGCATAAATATGGCTCACATTCTCTTATGTGAGATGCTGACGGCGGTGGACAAAAAGAACAAGGACTTGGCCAAAGGAAAACAACCAATATCGGTACTGTTTCCCAGATTCATCTCTGTGGTCATTCAACGAGCAATGGAGAAATTCTCCATCACTGAGGAGGGCCCAATGACACCTCTGTTTATGATGAACTTATTCAAAGCAACAGAGGTTCCTCCTTATCCACATGACCGACGATTCCCACACACCATGATTGAGGTAATTCCTGCTGACTCTCCTACCCATCTCCTACTTAGTCGTGTTGCCCAATCATCAGAATCGATGATGGGATCCCCAACACACTTAGGTTCTGAGCCTGAGCCAGAATCGGAGAGTGATATCTCTGATACTGCTCAAAACATTAACAGAGCGCAACCAGAGGGTGGCTCTGAGAGAGTGAGGAAGAGAGAACATGAGAACTCTCCCTCTGAATAAGAGAATAACTCTGTCAGAGCAGAGGAAGGTGAGGAAGAGAGAATTCCAGAGGGTGAGTTTCTAAACCTAGAATCTGAGGGCGGTGAGGTAGAAAAAGATGTCCTTGATGACACACATGAGAGATTCCAAAGCCCAAATCCCCGTGCAAACATATTTACTGTCCAAGGTGGTCCGGCATCAATGGACATTGAAACAGAGGTGCACACCTCGAACCCTACCCATCCTAACTGCTCAGAGGCATCTACTTCTGCCTCTGAAGCACGCACCACAGGGGAAACCTCTGATGCGGCTAAGTCCTCTCAACAGGACTTGGACCAAGATAAAAATACTCATTCATCCCAGAGTATGTCACCTCCACACACACATGATGCCTTTGTGGCTCATAAAAATTTGGACCGTCCCTTAGATCGTAAGGATTGCCTGTCAGAAAAAGAATGGCATGACCTTCTTGCACATGGACTCCTTAGCCTGGACAGCAAAGTTTCCACCCACATTCGTTTCTCATCATCAGATTCTGACTCTGATGATCAGAGACCGATCGGAACCATTATAGGGAAATCCGTGAAAAAGGGTCCCCAAGGATTAATGGGAAGTCCTTCCGGAGTCAATATCAAGCCAACTCCGAAAGAAGGCCCCTCTGAACTCGAGGGAAACTTAGAATCATGTGTTGATCCTAAGGTCACCCCCTCTGATTATGTTACCAAAGAGGAGTTCAAAATCTTTGGTGATGAAATCAGAGAATCTCTGAAGGAGATTAAACTTCAAATGGAGAAGACCTCAGAGGCCTCTGCCTCCAACTCTGAAGTTGCAAAGCTCACTTCAGAGGTCTCTGAGCTGCGCACGACTGTTAACTCTCAGAACGCTAAACTGGATGCTCTGGAAAGCCTGGTCATCAAAAATGACTCGGTTCTATCCAGAGAAATTCAGAACTCCACAACAGAGCTCCTCAAGGCACTTCCTACTCCCTCTGCCCCCACTCCAACACATGCAGACTTTTCTCAATTCAAAGAGGAAGTCTTGCGTTCTTTGGCAGAGGTACTTGCAAAGATCCCTACCTCCTCTACTGCTGCTCCTACTACATCAGAATTTGTTACAAAGGCTGACCTAACCAACTTCTCCAAGAAGATCACCAGCAATGTAATGACTATCTCCAGCAATTTCGTCTCCAAGACCACTCAGCAGCACAAAAAGATTGAAGACCTTCTGCAGAATGTCAAATCTTCAGAGGGAATATTGAAGAGAAAGGAACCAGAGGTCGCATGCTCTACGGAAGCTCGGAAGAAAGCCAGGTATGAAGATTCTGATGACTTGGATGACCAACCTCCGGGGTCATCTGATCTTCATAAGGGGGAGAAGATGACTACACCAAAAACTGTTGAAACACAAAAGGAGTCCACTCCCTCTGAATCAAACCAAAGAAAGGAAAAAGGAACAGAGAGACGTTCAACCTCAACCTCTGCTGAAGTTAACCAGGCCACTCTAAAGTCGCCAGTACCTGTCATCTTTCTAGCACCATCCACTTTGAGTGTTCCAATAATAGTTGCAACTCCAGAAACTATTGGAGCTCTGGAAGAAGATGAAGACGAGCAGCTAGTAGACTTCTCTACATCAGAAGATGCATTCTCATCACCAGAAAGACCAACTTATGTGATGAGAGATGCTTATGAATCAGAGGCTGAAAGAGTAGAACCAGAATCTGAAAAAGAAGAAAAATCAGATTCTGGAAAAGAAGTTGATGAAGAAGAAATTGAAGTAATTGATGTCGAAGAGTATGTATTCAAGAATGCTCAACCACATCATACTTCAACAGCAACAGAGCTGAGGGAATCACCAGAGATTGAAGGCTACATCACTGAACCCACAACAGATAATCCTCCACAGACGAAGGAACCAAAAACCATGGTTGCTGATGAACAGGCTCCTTCAGAGAATCCTGTTCAGAAGGCAAGCATCGGTCTTCCAGCCAAAGTATTCAATAAACCTCCTACATTCCTTGAATCAAATCCCGAAGC
Source organism: Arctium minus (assembly GCA_954870635.1). NCBI lineage: Eukaryota > Viridiplantae > Streptophyta > Magnoliopsida > Asterales > Asteraceae > Arctium > Arctium minus. The sequence continues at coordinate 109,654,572 of OX941080.1, read as the reverse complement.
TTCCATAGAAGACCACTTCAGATACATCTACTGTGAGTTCAATATGGCAGACACTCTAGTCATTCCTCTGAATCCAAGGATCAGAGAGGACATGCCGGACTATGAGCGAAGATTTGTTAGAGATAAAACCAGACCAAGAGCAGAAGTCCTCTTTGATGATCCAATCACCAAGATCAACAAAATCTCAGAAAAGACCTTTGCTTACAACAAGATCATCTATAGGCACTATGTGGTAACTCGATCTGATCAGAAGATTTACGAGTTCAATGATAATGATTTCGTAAATCTAAATCCATATGATTTACCACATTTATATTCCTATTGCTCTACTAGATATGATCATGGAAGAAGGGAAATAAGGATGGGCATGGTTGAAGTCAGACGGGAAATGGAGGCCTATGTCAAACACAGAGCAAAACGTGACTTTCAAATTGCTCTAAACCTAGGGGAAGAAAAGCTGGAGGTAACTGAACCTGTGGAGTCATTCGACAAACTTGAAGAACAGAAGACTGGATCAATCGTTGCAGAACCTCTGGGTTTCGTCTACAGAGTAAATCAAGTAAAGAAGATCTTTCTAGCTTCGGAAGTGTCGAAGTACTCTGATGAAACCTTGAGAGGTATAAAGAAAATGATCCATGTAAAAGAAGAAAGGCACAGAGCAGATTTACTGGCAAAAGTTGACATAGAGATTGACTCGATGATCAACTTCAGAGCTCTGATCATGAAGTTCCATGGAATCTGTTCAAGTGACAAATTTTAGCATGCTTCCTTGTTCTTGAATATTACTTTTTCTATAATGTATTTCCAACTGTGTTAGTAATATTTAAGAGGATGTTTTTCTCCTCTATGCTTTCTAGTTTAAGTTCTGTTCTCTGCTATTCTTGCATCTTTTATTTTCAACACTTAGGGGGAGATTGTTAGCTCCAATTCTTCATTCTTTAAAGTGTTTAAAATATCTAAGTCCTACTTCAGAGGACTTCCAGAGACAGACTTCAGAGGACGAAGACTTCAGAGGACGAAGACTTTAGAGGACAAACCTGCCTCTGAAGTACTTATCAGAGATTGCAACTTTCAGAGAAGACATCAGAGATAGCTTCATCAGAGGCTCTGAAGACAACTTCAGAGCTCTGAAGACATTCTCTCTGAAGATGTTCACTCTAAAATTATCTACGAGTGAACAGAAGAACAGATGACACGTCACCTTGTGATAAGATATACTTTCTAGAATTGGTCACTGTTCAGCATGCTTCCTTTCGTCATACAAGTACACTACTTACTTTATGGTCCTATAAATAGGACCATCACCTTATTGTTCAAGTGTGCTTGAGAAGTTATATATCTGATAATATAAGTTGAATACTTTATTCCAAGAATATCTTGTTTATCTTTATCTGCTTTATGAACTGTGATATTTGAATCTCCTTTGATATTAAACTGTATTGTTTCCGCTGTCATTACTCTTATTGTTTATATCATTGTTACGAAATTAGATCTGGGATCCAACATAGTATGATAAGAGTGAACATGATATGTGCCAAACCAATTATCAGAATCTTGACAAGAAGTAGAAACATGTTTATCATAATATGAAGACTTTCTAGCAGATAAAGATAACTGGAATAATTGCTTCATTGAGTATTTCTTGCGAGAAACGACAAGTTTTGGTTTCAAAATAGCAACATCAGCAATCAAAACATCTTTACTAGTCGTAGTCTTATTACAATCAACACTAGAAAGAACAGTCTCATCAATCTCCTGTTTTGGTTTCTATTGAGATTTAACTCCTAGCCCTTTCTTGCTCAGATCTGAAACATTTGAAACTTTTGAGTCAGATTTTTGAGAAACAGACGAATGCTTCTTCTTTGGGTTACCAGTAGTGATCGGTTTCTGTGAATGCTGAGATTTCTTCTTACCTTTCGCATTCTTAGTTTTCACAGAAACTGTTTCATCAATTTTCGTTGATGATTTGCTTTTCACAAACATACTGGATAATCCAAAGGAATTCACAAAAAAAGACGAATGGTTAGGAAGTTTGGCATTAAAATCAAATTGATCAATACACTCATCTAAAATACCATCGGAGTTTAGAAAATCAAACCCTCCATCAGTTAGACTAAACATATCATCATATTTTGAAGCCTTTGATTATTTAGAAAGAACAGAACTCTTAAGCACAGTTGAAAACACTTTTTGATATTTTGATTGATATTTAGGATCATCATTATAATATTATTCAGCTTCGCATAACGAAATGGAAGTTGAACATTAGATGTGTTCGTTCATTTTTCTGTTTCCTTGGCTTCATCGTCTTTAGACAGTCCAATCCAAAAAACTTTAAGCTCAGGGAATCGTCTAGCTAGTTTCAAAAATGTAAAATCATAAAGTGCAGGCACTTCAGATTTACCCTTTTTATGGTAGTGAGGATTCTCATAACCAATTTCCCAGCTCTCTTTATTCTCTTTGGGTTTGTTTAGATGAATGGTTTGTTCAGCTTGACCCAATGAGTATAACTTCTTTTCCAAAGCATTTAATTTTTCAAGTAAAGATTTGTTTCTTCGGTACGCGAAGAATACATTCTCGTAAGCTCTATGAAATCAAACTCAATCTTTCTCAATTTAGACTTTGTTTTAGTATTCTCTTTAAGAATTATGGTCTTCTCTTTTGCGCAGGTGTCATTGTTTCTATGTAAAATCTCAATCAATACTTTATTCTCAGCAAGGTCATTGCTAAGTTTCTGTATTGACTGATCTTTGTCTTTTATAACACCCTTTTCACGCTTGAGTTTCGACTCTAATTCTTAGAGTTTTATCATCATGGCATGCATTTGATTTAAGAAATCTGATTCAGTTAAATCACATACCTCTTCGTTGTCATCTTCATCGGAATCAGCTTCAGCTTCTGATTTTATCTTCATCTGACCCATCAAGCACAAGTGATCTTTCCTTTGTAAAGTACAAGTGTATTCTCATTCATACTGATTGAATTAGCTTCGCTGGAATTCATTATGTTTGATTAATATGCAATAAGAACTTGTACTTATCGTTAGTCCAGTTAAAATCAGATAAAAACTGAACAAAAACTGAACAAAAACGACCAAGTCTGGAACTGGCGCAAAAAGAAAAATTTTGCGCTAAAAGAAGGTGGCGCAAAATACTGGTTTGCGCTAAACGAAGGTGGTGCAAAAATCAACTTTGCGTTAGAAGAAGTTGGCGAAAAAGAGACTTGTGCGAGGTTTGAGTGGCGCAAAGTAATACTTTGCTCTAGAAGATGTTGGCGCAAAAGTGACTTCGTGAACTTGTGATCTGAGATTTATGCAAGACAAAGGTGGCGCAAGCTGAGGTTTACGCGAGTCGAAGGTCTCGCGTTTTGAGTTTTGCGTGAGTCATTGGTCGCGCGAAATTGGAAGTTTGCGCGAAGTGTTAATGGCGCAAAAGTCAAGTTTGCGCTAGACGTTGATGGCGCAAAACTGACTATGAACTGGCGCAAATACTTGCACTTTGCACGAGTTCATCCCTGTTCTTTGAAAAATCGATCTGATCTCTCAAAAACGACCACTAACACTTCTAGAACAAATTACAAGCCTTTGATCTAATGAATAATCACTTTTTGAAGAAATGATCAATGGCACAGTGAGTTGAACTCGTGAAAAATTTGACACCAAAATCACAAAATTGGAACTCGATTTCAGTGATATACTGAAATTAAAGTATAACAACTCGATCTAGCACCCTATTCGATCACAACCTGATCGATTTCAAACCCAAAAACACACTTAAACTCGAAAATGATTTTTGAAATGAAGAACACAAAGTCGTTCTTTAAAAACTTGATTTGAACCTGTTTTCAGGCTCTGATACCAATTGTCGGTCCACAATATTATCAAGTTCTTATCGACACAAACACATAAATGATTAACCAACCTGTTTGATTTATAACAGAGATTACAGGATTTGATCTCTTGAAGCTCTCGATGTTTTTCTCTCTGATGAACAGTAAACACCGTGTATGTGTGTGTTGTATGTGATCTGATTTCTAACTTGGCTTTTCTAACACACTTGCTTCAAACATAACAAACATAATACCTAAATAATAATATCTAACTAAACTAATATCTAGATATTTAGGACTTATAGCTAAAATACTAAAATACAATAAACTTTGACATTTTATTACAAACGACATTAGACTTATATTAAGAGTCGACTTTCCAATATTAGCTTCAGATTGCAAACTTCAGATTGGATCCAATAGATCTGTGCGCTAACAAAACTCGTGAGTTGGGCTTCAAAGAAACAACTTTGTGTATCTACTTCAACAGTCGAGGCAGAGTACGTAGCTGCGGCTAGTTGTTGTTCTCATGTGTTGTGGATGCAGACACAACTACGAGATTATGGCTTCAAATTTGATAAAATCCCGATCTACTGCGATTCAAAGAGCTCTATTGCAATATCTGTTAACCCTGTTCAACATACCAAAACCAAACACATAGACGTGAGATATCATTTTATAAAAGATAATGTCGAAAAAGGTTCAATCGAACTTTACTTTGTAAACACAGATTATCAGCTTGCTGGTTTATTTACCAAGCCTCTTGATGAAAAGAGATTTAATTTTCTCATTTCAAAACTTGGTATGTTAAATCTTAAGACTTAATCTGTTGTTACCTAATAAAGTTTAGTTTTGTTATTTTTTGTCATTTCGTTATTCTTTATTTCTGATTATATCTGATCAGAACTCGTTCTTAACACGTTTTATTGCTTTATGTCTTTATTTTTCAATAAATTTTGTGAATAAAGCTTTGTACTTTGATGACTTTGTGACTGTTTGCAGATTTGAGAGGGGGCTTAAACAATCATATATGTTATGACTTTTGAACTGACTCCGTGAGATTGAAGATGAGCGTAAGGTTTATTCTACTCTTAATCTCATACATCTGAAAGAAGAACAACTTTCGGATATGAAAACATGTTCTTAAATGTTCAAACCACTTCTGATTCTTAAACAGATTTCATGAATTTAGAAGTGTGATTTTAAATGTTTTCATTTTTCATGAGCTTAATGGTTTAAACAAACCATGTGTTTCCAAAGATAAATACTTGTGTATTATCTTTTCCATATATTATCAAGTATCCACACACACCGGTTTACTATTTTGTTGACCAAGTTCTTACCATGTCTCAAATTTGAAACATATTTTCGATGGTTAGACACCCCGCTTGATATTCATTGTGTGTTGAGCGTTGATTTTATTTCAAAACGTTTCTTTCAAGAATGTCTATATTTTGATTCATATAGAGAAATTCCTATTTTTTCTTGACCTAAACCTTAATTGTTAAATCATTCATATTTGATCTTATTATACAATATCAGATTTTCAAACAAGTTTCTTGTATTTATTTCATTCATTCAATATACTTGTTTTGAAATATCTTCATGATTAAAAATGCTCAAATCTTCATGATTATCTTAATGAGCATACAAACATCTGACATGTATTTTTGTGCTTTAACTACAAAGTTAAACGTTTGAGCAACATTATTCTTTTAGGAAAACATGGGTTCATTGTGTGAGAATTTAACATAACTTCTATGGATTCACGTTAACCAGTGTTTCCTACCCAAGAAGTTATCCTTGAGTGATCGAGGGGTGAGGATTCAAAATAACTGACTGTGGGTATGTGTAATGAGGTAAAATGTAAAGAGAGTTTGGTTAGAAACGAGCTCAATGATAAAAAGAAAGAGGGTGAGAGATCAGCGTAAAAGAATATTAAACTCTGCACCAACTTTTTCTGAGTCGGGCAGCTACATTTCTGATTGTTTCACAAATTCTTTGGTGAACATCATTGAAACAGGCAACTATCCCATGCCAACTCTTGATTTAAAACCCCACCAGCTACTCATCTTTTTCTTAAAAAGAATATGTTTCATATTTTCTGGGGATGCAGCACATATGCTATCTCGTCTTCATTCGGAAGATGTGGATATTGAAAAAGAAGGAAGTCTGCCTCACCTTCGCTCTTCGATCATGCACAATTGAGTCTGTGTTATATTGTTGTTGTCTCAATGGTTTACACAATTTTGAGCCAATTATTAAAAGCAATCATCATGTGCTTAATTCTTTCATACACAAGCACATTCACACAGGAAATTCGTTTTTCTGTCTAAACGTTCATAGTTTAACTTTGTGTTATTCGATGATTGAATGGAAGACCTAGGGGAGTGAACATCAAAAATCTCATTTTCAATGTGTATTTGTTACACAGTGAGTTTGTGTTAATGACAAGCATTCAAAGTGATTCATTTCTTGATTCAGGTGTTACACTCATAATTTATCTGAATTTGAAAAGATTCGGATAAATATATTATGAATTGACGGATAATCAGAGGCTCGGTAACAAAGATCAGTGGTCAGATAAGAATTTTTAAGGACATTTCGTGTGAAAGTTTTGATGATTTCAATGTCACAATCATCAAAAAGGGGGAGAGATTCAAGAAATGGAGAAATTTTGTTACGAAAGATGATTTGAAGAAAATATTCTGTCAAAAAATGCAATTTGTGAGAAGATTGTACAAGTTTGAAAGAGCAAGTTCAAAGAATTCTAAAAGTGAGCAGAAGTTTACTGAAAATTTTCTTTGAAGTTTGATTTGTTGAAGAAAAGCGAGCTAAATCTGAAGATAATTTCTTTCCGAAGTCTGAAAGAGGTTCTTATTACCTTGGGGAGAATGTTAAAGATGATTGCAAAATATGTTATACAAAGACTTTGGAGAGATTACAGAATGGTTGAAGTTTGATTAGGAAAAAGGGGAAATTGTAATTTTGTGCTTCAATGTTTATCTTTCTGAAGATGATCTATGCTGAAAGAAATCTACAAGGGGGAGATAAATGTGCTAAAGACTAATCAAAGTGAGTATTTGAAGATGATCTTGATCCAAAGGTGGAGAATGTTCGTGCAGAAATATATTGGATACAAGATCAGTAAAGCTGAAGTCAAAGAAAGTCAAAGCTCAAGTCAAACTCTCAAGCAAGTCAAAGTCAAATTGTAATAAATAAAAGTCAAAGCATTGTTTGTGAGAGTTTAGTGTTATAATTGTTTGTGTCAAATAGTGATATGGAAAGATTAGAGTTTTGTGAGAGTTCTAGAGAGAAAGAGAGCATTGTACGCATTCTTTATTTTAGAGAGAGAAAGTTTGTAAGAGCGTTTACTGTATTGATTCTGTGATTGAAATGAAAATGGAAATTGAGTGAAATTGTTCATATCATCTTGACAAACACTGATTGTGGGACACACACCCTCCCATCTTCTTTTCTCAACTACACCGCTCCTCTCCATCTTGTTTGAGCCATAAGAATCCTCCACTTGTTGTGCCTCCTTGATTGCCTCCCGAAGAGTAGAGGCCTTCAACACTCACACCATATTCATTATTTCGGTAGGCAAACCCTTGATGTAGGCCTTGATCTTCTCTCTTTTGGTTGGGACCAGATGTCCTACCAATCCCAGTTTATCCATAAACAACTTGTTGTACTCTTTTACTGACAGATTCCCTTTCTTTAAACCGCAGAATTCGTCAATGATACGGTCCATGGCTCGCTCGTTACAAAACTCTTCCATCACCTTTTTCTTGAAAGTTTCACAAATTAGTTTGGCCAACACGGTGGCCTCAATAGAGGTGGAGTAAACATTCCACCAGGTGAGGGCCGCCCCTCGAAGCATTTGAGAACCAAACGTCGCTTTCTGATTCTCACCACATTCACTTGATCGGACGGCCTGCTCCATATCTCGAATCAAATTCATACATGCCACCGATTCGTCTGAGCCCTTGAACTCTGGTGGTCGACACCCAAGGAAAGCTTTGAAAGTGCAAGCCTTGGCCACTTACCTTACGATCGGGGTTGCGGTTTCATTAGTGGGAATTTTGGTTCCCGTACCCCTGGATCCCGCCACTAGAACGTTTTCCGCGACCGTCTCATGCCTGCAGTTAGTAGCCTCTCGGTCCTCCAGTTGTTTTAGAAACATTTCTTGTTGTTGAGCCATGGCTGCATTCATAGCTTGCATCATTCGGTCCATCATTCTTGTTTCCAGAGTCACCTCTTCCATTATCGGGTGGATCGAGGAAAAATTACGACGGGGTGTGTGCTCTGGTCCTCCACCCAAAACGTCTACAAACGGTAGGGGCAATTCTGTCGTGGTCACCCTAGGTTGGTCGGCCGTCGATGCCGCTGTATCTTGACCCTCCGCCCGATTACGAGTATTTACCATTGTCTGCCACACATATGCGAGAATGTAGATGAGATATAGATTATAAGAATTATAGACAAGGAAACGTACTACTATATTCATTAATGATCACTACAATGGAAAACAAGCATAATCACGTAAAACATCTTCATAATAACGTTAGCTAAGTGAAATTATGAACATGTGATACGTAAGAATTTTCATCGCCATTACCATAACTTTCAATTGGTGTAATTTATGTCGACTCTAAGACCATCCTATCTTAAGAGTTCTACCCATTCTCACACAATCATAACTTAAAGTCCCAGCTTAAGTCTAGGTATTCTACATTTATACCTAGTTCACTTAAACTAAAGCTCTGATACCAACTTGTAACACACTAATTTTTAAAGAAAATAAAATTCGAAATTTTGGCAATATGACGGCTATATAATGAACAAACCTGAATAAATATAACCTGTCACAACAATCCCAAAGTATCATCCCGAAACGGGGAACAAAGTTATGACATTACAAACTACCAAATGAAGAATAAGACTCAACAACCTAATAATCTAACTTATATCAAGAAAGATTAAGGACGGGTGTCGCTATTCTTCCAAAATAACTGTCTACTAACATCTTTGTATTGGTCACTATATCTTCCAAAAAGACCGCTCTCGATCCCAAGGTCGTCCACTCAATCCCGACGAATCCCACCTCTAGATTGACCTGATATACATGTCATTTTAAGAAAAAGTGTTAGACTAACGCCTAGTGAGATCAACATTTGAATTTAGCAATAATTGCAATAAGCGTAAGTAAAATAGATGAAATAATGATAATGTTAAGGATAATACACTTCACCATAAACAGATACCTCTTGGGTTAATAGGGGAGACCCGCTAACTAACACAAGTGACGGAACACAAGAGTAAGCCACTTAACAAGTTAGTAAAGCCAATTCACGTAGAAAGTACACGCAAGGGATGTTAGGCTCGGTGGCTTTAAACGTACACCCACAGAAAGTCAACTTCAACCACATAGGGTCCTTACGTTGAAATCCTCATCCAAAATCGTAATACTTAGCACGTAGGACTTATAACCCAATCTGATGCCTAAACGTGCCTCGACGTGAGAAACTAATGTCCCAACGTCGGACAAAATGCAACAACCAATATGGGGTCATGACCCCCAATGAAACCAAATATGTCACATAAAGCTATTAAGTTAACCGGTGATTCAACACGTGATTATATCAACCAAAACATTTACAAGTTAAAGTTTTCACATAAATACTCACATAATTTTACCAAGAGGTTCTAAGTTGCCATTTGATTCATATTCCCATATTATAAGTCTAATACTTCAAGTCCCATCCATTCGATTCACTTTGATGTTTCAAAACCCTAGTTTTGGATCCCGAGTGTTTAAACCAAGGTTATAATAAACCAAGTTCCCATGTACAAACTTATCAGCAGTTCAACTTTAAAAGTTCATAAATCCAAAAACCATAGTCTTACCATAAAACCCTAAAATCCACATTTTAGCATGAACTCACCTTGTAGGGTTTGTAGTTTAAAACCCCAAAACCAAGTAACTAGTGAAGAGATGAGATGAAGCTTGAGATGGCTAGACTAGATCAATAAATGCTTCAAGAACCCTAAAACATTATAATGATTATGGACTTGAGGTAGATGGAAGCATTAATGGCAAGGGAATGATGAGAGGGGGACTTACCAGCTTCTCTAGAGAGAAAAACGTGACCTAGCTTCTTAAAAATCAGATACAAATGAGTTCAAAATCGTTGAGATGGGTTTTAATACCCTCAGGGCCGTGTGCGACATTGACACTACGACTATGCCAAGGGCATAGTCGCTAGGCATTGTCACCCAACACTAGCCCCATTCTGTTTGTTGTCCAGTGAGATCCATCCCACCTGTGACTATGACACCTGCGACTATGCCCTGTGGCATAGTCGTCGGGCATAGTCGCCCAAGGCCATTTGGGCAAGTTTTCGACCCGAAACGATTCGATCCTTCGACGAGGAACATACGGTAATATCCACATATCAAAACCAAGTAACAGAACATAACGTAAGGTTATTAAACGCTCTAACGAACACCAGAATGGTGAAAGTGTACCCGAAATTGCGAGTGTTACAGTAGGGGTGGGGTAGGGATGGGTGGTGTGGGGGTGGGTAGGGTGTGGTAGTGATTTTAAGTTTATGTGGTGTGAGGTGGTAGGTGGGTGGTGAGTGGTGTTGGAGAGGGTAGTTATGGTTGTGGATATAGATACGGTTCCCAGTAAGTGGGGATGGGAGTAAGGTAAGGGTGGTGGATAGAGACGGTTGGTGGTAGGGGGTGGGGGTGGGGAACTTGGTGATTAGCAGGTGGGGTGGGGAGGTTGTTGGATGATGATAATGGTGGTAGTAGGGTAGGGGTAGGGTGAGGTTGGTGATAAGTGGGTACGATGAATAGTTGTTAGGGGTGGTGGGTGGTTTTAGGTATGATAGTGGAATGATAAGATGTGTTGTGTGGGGTGAGGTGGGGTGGGGGTAGAGCAAGGTAAGGTATGGTGGGGTGGGGTGGGGATGTGGGTGGTAGAGTAAAAAGGGTAGATGATAATGGGTGATGGGTAGGCATGGTACTATTGTTAGGTTGGTGGGGTATTGGGCTGTAGGGTGGGGTGGTGATTGGTGTTGGGGTGGATGGCGATGGACATGGATGGGTGGTGATGGTGGGTGGGGTGGTTGATGGTGGTGGATTTATATGTAATTGGTGGTATCATACGTGAGGGGTAGTGGTGCTTGGGTTTGATAGGTGGGTTTACACCCCCCCCCCTCTCTTAAATCTTACTGCAAGTGTACGGGTCGAAATCAAGTAATAGTACTAAGTACGAGTATCAAACCAAAGGAACCTGGTATTGAATACCACAATTACTATATCAATTATTAACTAGACTAACGGAATTTGATTTGAGTTCAAATAAATAAAGAGAGTTAGCTAAATAAACTAGATTCGCAACTTTAAGAGACAAGAGATAAATTAAGATTAAGGGAAAACAGTTGGGGATTGGAATCCTTTTGGGTTCATCTAACTCAGAACTGCATTTGGGTCAAGCATTTTAAACAAGAGATCAATGCAATTAATCACGAAAAGTAGCTACTATACTTTCTCAAGATATAGTAACATTAGTTATTAGGAATAATGTCTCATCTCTCAATCTCAACAATTTATCCCCAAATTAACCACAAGAGCATAATTAAAACAAACAGATCTAAGCTTGAATTGGTATATCTCTATCCAATTCATTCTTTAGGCATATAACATTAATATCAAATCTTTAAACACTTTTCTCAAAGAATAAAAAGATCAAGAGAATATTTAGTTGATCGAACTAACAAATTCATTAAAACCATGTCATATGCTTCATTAAATTGCTTAAACAAAACTACAAAAAACAAATCACATGTTTAAGCATAACTACACCAAAAATTCATCCAACCCCCAACATGAAAAGATTAGCTCATGCTTGGGGTATTACAGATCAAAACACACAAAAAAATGATTGAAAATTCAAACATTGTTATCAAAGGAAAAAAATGCTCAAAAATACAAAAACTCCCTCAGATTTCAACTCTCTAATCTCACGTATTGCAAATCGCTTGAGTGTGCCTTTCCACCAAGATCTCCACACCTTTTGTCTGTGTTTCTGTCACTTCGTGTTCTCCCAAAATCACCGCCAGCCGCCGTCTCTCTTTTTCCAAAATTTTGTAACCCCCAACCCTAGCTGAAATAGTCGATAAGACTGTTTCAGCTCATGGCGTGAGTTATGGCACAGGTTGGGTCGCTCGGGCAGTCGCCCGCTTCACCCAAACCTGCGCGGATCCAAAATGTTGCGTGGTAAGACGTGCGGTGTATTGTTTTGTCCCTTTAGCCTTTCAGGTTCTCCTCACTCTTCCCAAATTGAGAATGGCTTCTCAAATCATCGTTTTAGACGATTTTATCTTGAATTTTTCTTCCTCTTCTCATCTCGTTTTGATCTGTACTTTTCTTCCAAAAACCCATTAACTTCACCACTATTTTCTTTAGGATCACGCATTTTCCACTAGTTTTAGCGTATAAATAATGTCCAAAATCGAGATTATCAACAAACCCAAACCGAGCGTTGTTTGTCCCCAAGCAAAATAGCATCAAAAAGATAAAACCACCACTCTGAAAGATGAAAATTCGCATAACTAACATTGTCGGTGATCACAGTGATGATACATGAGTTATACAGTCTACCCACAAAATCAACAAATTGAGGAACCTTGTTGTATGATTCAAAGTATTAACCTTCACTGAGGACTGAAAAGTAATGGATTACAACACACTTATTCCAATCTAGGTTAAACCTGCTTAAAGAGGATTTCGCCTCGACCCTACATTATTGGATGCTCTCTGTACACACGAACATAGGTTTCATACACAACTTTGTTCATGCCATGGGAGTTTATGTGTGAAGAACTATCAAAAGAGCATGAACAGTAATACATGAAAGATGCACAATTGTAAGCAAAGTGATCTCAGAAAGAATCAACTAACAAGATTGGGTACTGTTAGGTACTCTGTCTAACTTTATTCATTCCCTGCCAGCTCAATGATGTCATTACCTAACTGTCATGGGTTGGTAGTGGTTTCGAATTTGTTTTGATTAGATTCCTCCCCGGCCTATTATGTTTTACATCACTTGAATTATAGTTACCTTTTCCATCACCGTTTTTCACCCCTTTGAAAAAAAAAATTGACGTAATTGTTCGCGATGGGAACAACTTTGACCAAAATAGGTTATTAATCTAGACGGGGTTATCTGGGTGACTTTAGAAGTTAGGTAACATTGAACAGTTAAAGGTATATCAAGCCAGTAGTTCATGATTCAGATATACAGAGTTGAACCCAAATTCCCTATATAATTCTTTGCTAGTTAATACAAGGTTATAGCAAGATCATGCTATAATTACGAGAAGGATTAAGAAAAGTGTATAGGATCTATGCATTAATCCTCTCACAATTGATGTGCAATAGGCTCAAAGTTCTCACTCGGGTTGGTCTCCACTAATATCCCTAAGCTAAAGTAGTCCTCTAAATTTTCCTCATTGCTATGTTATCCTTACAAGTTCTTCCCTCAATGACAAAATTTTTCTACTTTAAAGGCAATAACAAGTTTGAAGGTTTTCAAAAATAAGATAAAACATGAACGAAACTTGTTAATCACGTTAATCACCAACATTACTACCCCAAACATGAATATCACATTGTGCCTAATGTGACTTAAGTAAGCAGTTAATCAAAATAATTCAACCAAAGTTATGCCAATTAAAGTAGAGTCATCCATCCAATAAAATAAAAGTTTAACCAATAAAACTGTCTTAAAACTGATATGGATAAAGCAAGTGAACCAACCCCTCAATCATCGCGATCTCCTGAAGGTGGTGCACGCCTCGGTCGCCCACGTATACGGCGAACAAGTGGGCGATTGGATAGGCCCGCTTCATCAGCTGTCGGTGCCGCCCCACCCATCAGTCGGCGTATCTCTCTAAGATCATTTGACATCTCCTGGAATCCGGTCCTCATCTCCATCTAGATGCTTGTGATCCGATTGTTCAAGTGGGTGGCCCAAGCGGGGGAATTAGATGGGAGGCCACCATCATCATCAGGATCGTAATCGATATCATCCGCATCTACGTCATTTGTATTGATGGGTACTCGAACATCCTCAGTTGCTGCCGCTTCATACCGCCTTAAGTTCCTTTACGCCGTAATTTGGAATTGAAATGCGCGGCGATCAATAGGACTTTGAGGCAGGATCGTGCGGCCTATCTCTATCTCTGGATCACGACATCTTTTAGTAATTAGACAAGGTAAAGATAACACTCCGTTATAGTTCGGCTCGCCCGCATCTGTCATTTCAAGTTGTATTATGTGCCCGATATCCAACGGTAAATTATGTTGAATGCAGTAGAGGACTCGCGCAACCAGTGGATTAGCATAAGTATTGTGAGTAGATGGCAGCAAATTTTCTTTAACAAAGAGCATCCAAATGGCCAGTTCAGGTGGTAGTTCACTTTCCCGGATTTTCGCTTCTCTATTTCTCCAATCTCCATTCCCTTTCATGTAGAGAGATGATGCTATTATGCTTTTATGTTCGTCGTCGTCGGGGACCCCAGGTATCTGAGAAACCCCATAGTGGAGGCCCAAATTACGCGGCCTCTGAACCCCAAAGTGCTCACAAATGTCATCCATTGAGAGGCGAACGGTCACCCCCCGCACTACCACATTATAAAACTCATTAAAAGTTGGTGGTAGCATTGAAGCGTAAAATTCTAAGACTAATTGGGGGTCATACGGTTCTGGATTTCTACCGTGCGGGATCCAGTCTCTTTGGCGAGCGATGGCAATTAGTGCGGGTTTGTGCATTAGCGTAATTGATTGCGTTGAGAGTTGGTCAGATCAAAGTAAGTGCCTCACCTTCCAGTTGGTGTTGGGTTTATCCTTATCCTGAAATTTAAACATAGGTTTGTGAGTATATGAACATCCCAACCACCCCAAACCTAGTCCAAATACTAGGATTGTATTGACAATGGGATGGTTATACCAAACTCATTGATTGAACCCCAAACCTATGGTTTGGTTATCTCTCAACTTTATAATAAGTTAACAATTGCAGACTCCCAACATCACCAAGTATGCATAAAGGACACACAACCCATAACCAAGGCAAAACACACAATATCCCTAACACATAGGATCATCAATTCCATCCCCTTGAACAAACACACAAAGAAATTTCAAATAATCTTTCAAAATTCAACCCCAAAATTTCTTTGCTATGTTCATGCAATCCACAAAATTGATTATTCACTTACCCAATAGAACTAACATCAATCATCAACTCACATTGTCAAAATTCTAAAACCCCAAAATTCTATATTACAGACATGCAATAATATAAAATTATTGAAGTATAGAGCAACATTGCTTGTAATATGAAAAATCTCGAACCTTTGCTTGAATGGATAAGACACCCAAAATTTGACAAAATCTCAAAAGAGTTGATGGTTAGACAGTTACCTTCATCATTCACACAGTTGGGATATGGAAAGACGATTGAATTCAGATGGTGCCAGGTCTTTGGTCCGAATGCTGCCGGAAAATCAAACCTTGGAGGTGGTTTTCGGTGGTTCTCGGTGGTTCTTGGTGGTTTAGAGAGAGAGAGAATCGAAATTGGGAGGAAAAAGTAGGGTTTAAACAACCCTACACCCCCCCCCCCTTTTTAAATCCTGCAGACCGCACGGGCGGGTTTGGCCGTGCGGAAACCCGCGCCATGCTTTGGAATTTTGGAACCCAACAGTGCTCTGCGCGGTTTGGGCCGCGGGAGTACCCACGTGGTGCACTGTAATGTTGTTGGGAACTGAAGAAAAACTCAAGTATGGTTAATGCTGCTGGTTCAGAGTTAATACTGCTAGAAGACTTAAAGGTTAATACTGCTGAGTGTTACTACTGCTAGTAGTTAATACTGCTAGTCAAAGTTAGTGCTGCTTGAACAAAGTTAGTACTGCTTAGCTAGTTAGTACTGCTAGTGGTTAGTACTGCTTAGTAGTTAATGCTGCTAGAAGGAAGTTAATGCTGCTGAAGATTAATATTGCTTATATGATGAAGATTCGTATGAAAGGATATACATGGAAGCTTAGAGATATACATAGAAGATATACTGAAGATATTTTATTTATTGTAATTATCTTTGTATTCAGTATATATATTGTATTTTTTAGAATAGTTAGATAACTTTAGTTTTCATTTTTTTAGAAAAAAAAATCAACCTCAAGGTATAGATCCTAATTCTAGAGAAGTAGAATTCGTATTGGTGAGCTTGTTCATCAATATTGAGGTTGAGTGAGTAATCTTGTAACTTCAAAGCATTCAATACAAGCTTACAGTTTGTTCTTCATATTTTCTGTATTGATTTACTGTTTTATTGAATATCAAAGTGTTATTCCGCAAACTTCTTTGATATTGTTTCTGAGAATTAATTCTTGTTAAGAATTCGATCCTGTCAAGTGGTATCAGAGCCAAACTCTCACAGAAACAATTATTCATCATGGAAAATCTTACAGAATCAAGCAGTACTTTGGTTTCTAAGGTTCCAATGCTCAAACCAAGTGAGTTTGACATGTGGAAGATCAGAATCAGACAATATATTCTTCTCACTGACTACTCAATGTGGGATATCATTGAGAATGGTCCTTCTGAAGCTGGAAGGATAGGACCAGATGGGAAAAGACCTCCACCAAAGACAGATGGTGAGAGGAAGATCAGACAGACAGAGATGAAGGCTTTGAGCACTCTGCTCTTGGCCATTCCCAATGAATATCAGCATCAATTTTGCAACTGCACTGATGCCCAGATTCTCTGGAATGCTCTAGAGAAAAGATTTGCTGGAACTAAGAGCATCAAAAGAAATCAAAGAGATGTTCTAAAGCAGCAGTATGAGAACTTCACTTCCACAAAGAATGAGTCTATGACTCAAACTTTTGATAGGTTCAATAAGCTCATAGGTGAACTGGCTACTGTAGGGGTGAAGATGGAACAAGATGATATCAACAGAAAGTTCCTCAGATCTCTTGGGGATGAATGGACTATGTACAATGTCTCATATAGACAGAGTGACAATCTGGAAGAGAAAGAACTTGATGATCTATACAATGATCTAAGAGTTTTTGAAACTGAGGTAGAAACCAAGAAGAAGCCCTCTGGTTATATTCACAATGCTGCTCTTCTTTCAGCATCCACTGATACTACTGCCAACCCTGAAGCAGTTAGTACTGCCAGTGGAGTAAGTTCAGAAAAAGGCACTGAAACTATCTTTGAAGCCTTTTTGTCCAGTCATAGCAGCAATTCTTTGATTAATGATGATCTGGATCAAATTCACCCTGATGATCTGGAGGAGATGGATATTAAATGGCAGATGGCCATGTTATCCATGAGGGTGAAAAAGTTCATTAAAAGAACTGGAAGAAATAACTTCTCTCAAAGAAGAGAAGATGGAGCTGGTTTTGACAAGACCAAGGTGGAATGTTATAAGTGTCACATGAAAGGACACTTTGCTAGAGAATGCAGGAGTGCTATTCCAAACAACAACCACTAACAAGCCCAGAATGGAGGATACAATCTGAACAAGAATCCTGCTCAAGCCCTTGTTTCTCAACAAGGAATGGGATTTGACTGGAGTGATCAAGCTGAGGAAGCCATTCAGAACCAAGCTCTTATGGCAGAAGTGTCTGATATCCCCACTGAGGTAAGTTCTAATCTTTGCACTAAATCTTGCATTGACACTGTCACAAGATACAGAGATCACAATCAAAGTATGTGTGATGACCTCAAAAGATTAGAAAAGGACAGAAGAGAGTATGTGTTGATAGTAGAGAGATTTGAAGAGCAAATCAAAGGCTTTCAAGCTAATGAACTTCAACACTCTTATGACACAAACTATTGGAAGTGGGAAAAGAATGAGTTAGAAACCAAACTGTCTAAGTCCTTAGAAGAGAATGATAGGCTGAAAGAGGAACTGTCTAAAGTTAAGCTTGACATAGAAAAGTTTTCATATGCTTCAAAAGCAATGGATTCTCTTCTAAAGGCTCAGATTCATGACAAGATGAAGCCTGGTATTGGATACAACAATACACCTCCTCCTTACAATAACAATTATATCCCTCCTACTTCAGACTTGTTAGAAACCAAGGAGAAAAAGGACTTATCTGAGAAAGCCTTTAAGATAGATCCTTTGGATGAAGTAGTAGTTAAGGATTTGACTGAAATAGGAGCCAGTGAGAACAGGGATAATAATGTGAGTAAAAAGATACCATTAGAAAACAATATTATCACCAATGAGGGATGTGGGAAAATCTGGGTCAAGTCCAAGGAGATAGAGAAGACTAACGGAAATGATAACAAGGTCCATTACAAACAAACCACAGTTGTGAATCCTGGATCTTGTAAACAGTGTGATTGCAATAAAGCCAAGAGCCTAAATTCTGGTTCAAAAAGAGGAAATCAAAGAAACTGGAATAATCAATGGGCTCAGAAACAAGGAGTTGATCTGAATAAAATCAATAGACCAAAACCTTGTTTTATATGTGGCAAGTTGAATCATTTGGCTAAGTATTGTTACTTCAACCCAATTAACCAACAGATGAACTTTAAAAGACTTGTGCAAAAACCTGTTGGTTATAGGAAGGCTGGAAAGAAACATGTGATAAAGAAATCTGTTGAAAGTAAAGGCACTTTAAAGAAAAAGATTTTAAAAGAAAGTATCAAAATGTGGGTACCTAGAAGTACTAACAGTGTTAGTACTGCTAACAATATTAGTACTGCTAACACAGTTACTACTGCTAACAGTGTTAGTACTGCTGAAAATATTAATGCTGCTAATACTGTTAATACCTCTTCAAAGGTTAATACTGCCAACACAGTTACTGCTGCTAACACAGTTACTACTTCTAACAAGGTTAGTGCTGCTAAGCATGCAAGTGCTGCCAAGGTAGTTAGTACTTCTAAAACTAGTATTGATTCTAGCAAACATAGTTCCAAGCCTATTATTGTAACAAAGTACTCCAAGAATGAGGAGTTAAAATTCAAAAATCTTGTCAAGAAAGAATGCAAATATTTTGATGAGAAAGGGGTACCCAAGACCACTTTGGCTTGGGTTCCTAAATCATACTAATTGATTTATCTAATGTGCAGGGCAACCAACAGCTCAAGGGAAAGAGCATTTGGCATGTTGATAGTGGTTGCTCTAGGCACATGACAGGCAACATGTCATGCCTTCAGGATTTCAAGCATATCAATGGAGGACATGTTGCATTTGGAGACAATCTTACTGGTGGTAAGATAAGTGGAAAAGGTAATGTCACCAAAGGTAAGATGACATTTGAGGATGTCTACTATGTTGATCAATTAAAGTACAACCTGTTAAGTGTATCACAGGTTTGTGACAAACAACATAGTATATTATTTACAAATACTGAGTGTATGATCTTTGCTCCAGGGTTCAAGGTAGTTGATGAAAGCATGATACTACTTAGAACTCCAAGGAAGGACAATGTTTACTGTCTTGATATGGACAATGTTGATAGTGATTCATCTCTAAATTGTCTTGTTTCAAAAGCTTCTGTAGATGAATCCTCTCTATGGCACAGAAGGATGTGTCACATGAATTTCAAGACTATGAACAATCTTGTTAAAAATAACCTTGTAAGAGGGTTACCTTCAAAAGTCTTTTCATGTGATGATCATTGTGTTGCTTGTCTTAAAGGCAAACAACACAAAACTTCTCATAAGACCAAAGAGTTAAATTCTGTTTCTACTTGTCTCCAGTTATTGCATATGGATCTGTTTGGTCCTACAAATGTTATGAGTATAGGCAAGAAATCTTACTGCTTGGTTATTGTTGATGATTACTCCAGATTTACTTGGGTATATTTTCTAAGGACTAAGGATGAAACAAGTGGTCTTATCAAATCCTTTATTCTAAGAATTGAAAACCAAACTAATCAAAGAGTAAAAGTCATTAGATCAGATAATGGAACTGAGTTTAAAAATCATGATCTAAACACCTTTTGTGAAGAAAAAGGTATTGAGAGGCAATATAGTGCTCCTAGGACTCCTCAACAGAATGGTATTGCTGAAAGGAGGAATAGAACACTAATAGAGGCTGCTAGATCTCTGTTGGCTGATTCAAAATTGCCAATTACCTTCTGGGCTGAAGCAGTTAATACTGCTTGTTATGTCCAAAACAGAGTCCTAGTGGTCAAGCAAAAGAACAAGACCCCATATGAGCTTTTAAATAAAAGAAAACCTTTTATTGGTTTCTTCAAACCTTTTGGGTGTCCTTGTACAATTCTAAATACCAAATCTCACTTAGGTAAGTTTGATAGCAAAGCAGATGATGGATTTCTTGTTGGATATTCATCTCAGAGTAAGGCCTACAGAATATTTAACTCTTCTTCTAGAATAATTGAAGAAAGTGACAATGTCAAATGCAATGAGAGCACACCAAATCCTGTTGGATCTGGACCTCAGTGGCTATTTGACATTGATTCACTAACTAACTCTTTTAGTTTCAGCAATGAGTATACAGGAACAGGAAGTGGAGGATCAGGGATCACACAAGTTCAAGAAAGTATATCTAAATCTGTGATTTTTCCCATACCCACAGTAAATTCTGGTGAAGATTGTGAAAAGGAATCAATTACTGAACCAAGTTAGAGTGAAGAAGACACTAGAGATGAGGAGACTCAAGAAAATAATGAAGTGGCATCTGAAAACACTTCAGTTGAGCTGCATGAATCTAATCTTGAGGCTGGACTGAATGAAGAACCTAGTCATAACACCAGAGTTCAAAAGAATCATCCTCCACAGCTGGTAATAGGAGATATCTCTTCTCCTATGATGACTAGACACCAAAGCAGGCTTCAGGAAATGCAAGATCAACAGCATACAGTGCTTTCTTGTTTTCTATCACAGCTTGAGCCTAAAAAGGCACATGATGCTATGAAAGAATCTAGCTGGATAGAAGCAATGCAAGAGGAACTGTTATAGTTCAAGCTACAAGATGTATGGGATCTAGTAGACCTTCCTAAAGGTCACAGAGCAATTGGCACAAAGTGGATTTTCAGAAACAAGAGAGATGAAAGAGGTATTGTCATAAGGAACAAAGCAAGGCTGGTAGCTCAGGGATATACTCAAGAAGAGGGTATAGATTATGAAGAAGTGTTTGCACCGGTGGCTAGAATAGAAGCAATCAGACTATTCCTAGCCTATGCTTCTTACATGAACTTCAGAGTCTATCAAATGGATGTAAAGAGTGCCTTTCTCTATGGGTCAATTGCAGAAGAAGTATATGTCTGTCAACCACCAGGGTTTGAAAACCCAAGCTATCCAGACAGGGTATACAAATTAAAGAAAGCACTTTATAGACTACATCAAGCCCCAAGAGCATGGTATGACACTCTGTCATCCTATCTCTTGGAAAATGACTTTGAAAGAGGAGTCATTGACAAGACTCTATTTATCAAAAGAAAGAAGAAGGATATCTTGCTGGTCCAAATCTATGTTGATGACATTATCTTTGGATCTACAAGAAACAACATGTGCAAGGAGTTTGAGGATTTAATGCATCAAAGGTTCAAAATGAGTTCCATGGGGGAACTTACTTTCTTCCTTGGACTCCAAGTTCAACAGAAGTCAGATGGCATTTTCATATGTCAATCCAAGTATGTGCATGATATTCTAACCAAGTTTGGTTTCTCAGAATCAAAACCTGCCAGCACACCTATGGAAACACACAAGCAGATCACAGCAGATCTTGAGGGGGAGGATATGGATGTGCATCATTATAGATCCATGATTGGCTCTCTCATGTATCTCACAGCATCAAGGCCAGATATAATGTTTCCAGTCTGTGTATGTGCAAGATTTCAAGTTAGGCCAAAGCAATCTCACTTTCAAGCTGTTAAGAGGATATTCAGATATCTCAAAGGGCAACCCAGATTGGGACTTTGGTATCTTCATAACTCACCTTTTGACCTAATAGCATACTCAGACAGTGATCTAGGTGGGGCAAACTTGGACAGAAAATCTACTTCTGGAGGATGTCAGTTTTTGGGTGCTAGACTAGTCTCATGGCAGTGCAAGAAACAAACCACAGTATCCACATCTACAACAGAGGCAGAGTACATAGCAGCTGCAAGTTGCTGTTCTCAAGTCTTATGGATTCAGAATCAAATGTTGGATTATGGGGTAACCTTTCTACACACTCCAATCTTTATTAACAACAGCAGTGCTATTAGCATTGTAAATAATCCAGTCAAGCACTCAAAGACAAAGCACATTGAGATCAGGTATCACTTCATAAGAGACTGTAATGAAAAGAAACTTATTCAAGTTGTAAAAGTTCACACTGATAATCAGTTTGCTGATTTATTCACTAAAGCTTTTGATGTGGGTAGATTCACTTTCTTGGTAACAAGTGTGGGAATGATCAACTCTGAATAATCCCCTTCTCAAAAAGTGGTTTTATACCTGTATATTTTTATTCTTGGTGTTACTAATCTTCTTTTTCAGGATATGCATAGCAGTACTCAGTGTTTAGCAAGTTTAAAAGGAGTAAGTTCAGTTAATACTGCTAGTAGTTAATACTGCTTTCAGTTAATACTGCTAGTAGTTAATACTGCTTTCAGTTAATACTGCTAGTAGTTAATACTGCTTTCAGTTAATACTGCTAGTAGTTAGTACTGCTAGTGGTTAATACTGCTAGTAGTTAATACTGCTCTAGGTTAATACTGCTTATATTCCGAATACTATAAATACTCTTTGCCCGCCTAAAAGTTCATAACGACTCTTTGCATACTGTTCTCTTGCGCTCAAAACCTTTTCTCTCTCAAGTTCGAAGTTTTCAGGCAAGTTTTTCACTAAGATCAATGGCATCCATGACTTTCATCGACGAGCACAACGAGATTGCGATGCTACAAAAGCCAAAGCAAGCTTCAGGATTTCATCAGATTGTGGATTTCCTCAAGACAAGCCACATTGCTCATGCTCTTATTGTATCCCCTACAATCTACATTGAGCATCAAAGGCAGTTCTGGGCTAATGCAACCATTGTTGTGGAAAATGGTGTGCAAATGATCAAGACCAGAATCTGTGATCAATCACTAACAGTTACTGAAGAGGTTATTCGCATCAGTCTACGTCTAGACGATGCCTCTGGTATAACTTCTATCCCAAACGATGAACTGTTTTCAAATCTTACAAGAATGGGGTATGGAGGCCCATTGGGAGTTTTCAAATTTTCTAAAGCAAAATTCTCACCCCAATGGCGTTTCTTTGTTCATACTCTTATGCATTGTATCTCCAAAAAGACTACTGGATGGAGTGAGTTCAGCAGCACTATTGCTTATGCTTTGGTGTGCTTGGCCACTGCCAGAAAGTATAATTTTTCTAAAATGATTTTCAATGATCTTGTCTCAAACATGGGAAACAAAAAGAGCTTTTTTATGTATCCCAGGTTTGTTCAAGAAGTTATTACTCATGAATTAACGGATATACCTCATCCTGTTGGGGTATATGTACCTAAACCCCCCAAAGGCAAGGTTTTCTCAAATATGAGAAGATCTGCTGGGGACTCTGAAGGAGTTGACACCCCATTGTTCTCTACAATGATGGTGGTGTCCCAAACCAATGAAGGTATGGCAGCAGGGTCAAGGCCCCCATTAGACCAACCCACTGCTAGCCAAGCCCAACCTTCCCTCTCAAAATCAATTCCCCAGTCCCTTCTTGAAAAACCAACCTCTCCTATCACCCAAACTTACAAGAGGAAACAGGTAAAGAAGGCTCCTTCCCTTCTTGTACCATTACCCACTCAGCCTTTAAGCCCTCTAAGGGAGAATTCTCCCCTAGAGAATATCCAAAGGGAAACCACAAGGGTGTCTCCCAACCCAAAGGAGGTGCTCTCTGAGGAGGAGGTAGAGCATATGGGTGATGAGGCTGCCACTACTCCTGCTAGCACAGAGGAGGAAAGTGGTAACATCAATAAGACCTCCCCCATGGCAACTTTGAATGAACAATCATTTGAAGGTCCCTGGTGCCAAGAAACCACAGGGGTGGACAGTGCTTCTGCTAGGCAGAAGACTTCCACTAATAAAAGATCCCATGATCCTTCAATAGGGGGTAACACTCCTGGAGAAGGTGAGGACAGATATAACTATGATGAATTGATGGAGACAATGGGTAACATCAACATAGATGTTCTGAAACAAGGAAAAGAAATAGAGGAGATGAAGCTGGTGATCCTGTCACAACAAGTCCAGATTGCAAAACTAAAGAAGATGGTGACAAGGCTGATTCAAAAGAAGAAAAGGAAACAATTTGTGCTAAAGAGAAGGGAACCAGTGTCTGATGCTCCCAAAAAGGGGGAGTCAGAGGCTGAAGTAAACCTGAATGAGGAAAAAGAACAAGTTGAGGGGGAGCATGATGGGGAGAAGAACGGTATTGAGGGGGAGTTAGAAGCAGAAACTGTTAATACTGTTGAAACTTCACAAGCAGTAGTAACAGAGTTATCTCCAACAGAAATTGAAGTAGCTGAAATGCTCATCAAAGCAAAGAATGACACTCCCAAAACAAAGGGAGTGGTCATAAATGAAGGGGGAGAAAAAGGAGAAGTGAGCAAGAAAGATAACAGTAAGAAGCCAATGAACAAAGACAAAGGAAAAGCAAAGATGGTGGAATCTGATCAACCAGTCAAGAAGCAAAGGTTGGTTGAATCAGATGAAGCTCTAGCCCGGAAGATGCAGGAGGATATTGAAAAAGAAGAAAGAGTTCAGGTTGAAAAAGACAGGGAGATGGCAAAGGCTCTAGCTGCTGAATTAAATGAAGCTTATCAGAAAGGGCTTGAAACAGAGAAAGCTAAGCAAAGGGCAATAAGCTTGAGAAAGGCCATGTTAGTCAAATCAAGTGCAAAGAAAAGAAGACCTTCACAAACTTACCTTGCCACTCAGGAAAGAAACAAAATGATAACTTTCTTGAGGAGTGCAATTGGGGTAAAGAAAGAAATGTTTGTGAAGATGACTTTTGATCAAATCAGGGATCTTTATGAGAAAGAAATGGGGAAGCTGAAAAATAATGAAAAGGATAGAGTGGAGTTTGAAAAGAAGGCAAAGGAGAGACATGATGTAAATATACATCAACCATTCCCTGAAAGTGAAGAGGGAACTCCTATCAAAGAAAGGGAAGAGAACAAGGAAGAAAAGAAGAAGGAAGCTACTTTAGTGCAGGTTCAAAAGACCCTGAAAAGAACCAAAATGATGGCTAAAAGAAAGAAAAGTGTAAAGAAGCCTAGAGTAGAAGAAGAGCAAAAGGTTACTGAAGAAGAAGAGGCACCTCAGAATGAAGCTAAAACTCAGGAAGAAATACCACAGAGTTCATATGTAAACATGTACATGGTGGTAATGGATAAAATTCCAAAGCCTATTTCAGTTGAACCTGTTGGATTTAAACCTCCTGAAGTTATCCATTGGGATATTATGGAGGTGGATGGCAAAGAATACATCAGATTGAAAAGAAATGATGAGAAGTATGAAGTATACAACACCTGGAACAAAATTGTCAGAGAGTGTTCAAGATCTGATTTGGAAGAAATGTTTGAAGTGGGGATGAAAATTTATGCAGATCAGTTGAAAGCTCCAGGGTTACCTATAGTGAAGCTGGTCATGGAATACTTGTGTATGTTATTCAATCCAGAAGTAGTGAAGCACTTAATCAGAGATGTGTTCAAAACTGTTAGAGGATGGACTCTCTATGAAAGGAGTGGAGTCTATGAACTAGCATTGGATACTTTCCACATGGAGTACTACTTGGTGGATAGGGTCTACAAGCATACAAATCTTAAGCTTCATGCCATGTTGAATAAGAAGTTGGGTTGTGCACCAAATTCAGAAATGGCCAAGTATCTAATTCAGAGGACTATCAATCAGAGTATGGGACTGGATCCTAATATTGGAGTAGATCAATGAAGATTTTGGGAGCATCTGAAGAACTTGACTTCTCTTCCTAAAAGTCAAGTTAGGGGGAGATTGTTGGGAACTGAAGAAAAACTCAAGTATGGTTAATGCTGCTGGTTCAGAGTTAATACTGCTAGAAGACTTAAAGGTTAATACTGCTGAGTGTTACTACTGCTAGTAGTTAATACTGCTAGTCAAAGTTAGTGCTGCTTGAACAAAGTTAGTACTGCTTAGCTAGTTAGTACTGCTAGTGGTTAGTACTGCTTAGTAGTTAATGCTGCTAGAAGGAAGTTAATGTTGCTGAAGATTAATATTGCTTATATGATGAAGATTCGTATGAAAGGATATACATGGAAGCTTAGAGATATACATAGAAGATATACTGAAGATATTTTATTTATTGTAATTATCTTTGTATTCAGTATATATATTGTATTGTTTAGAATAGTTAGATAACTTTAGTTTTCATTTTTTTAGAAAAAAAAATCAACCTCAAGGTATAGATCCTAATTCTAGAGAAGTAGAATTCGTATTGGTGAGCTTGTTCATCAATATTGAGGTTGAGTGAGTAATCTTGTAACTTCAAAGCATTCAATACAAGCTTACAGTTTGTTCTTCATATTTTCTGTATTGATTTACTGTTTTATTGAATATCAAAGTGTTATTCCGCAAACTTCTTTGATATTGTTTCTGAGAATTAATTCTTGTTAAGAATTCGATCCTGTCAAATGTTGAAATTCGACAGAGGTTCGTGCGGCTTATGGCGCAGATTAACTCGCGTGAAAACTCGTATGGTGCACTGGAATCCTCATTTCACAGTGTTCATCGCGGTTTGGGTCGTGGGGGTGGCTGCACCATAACTCGTGCCTTGCACTGATATCTCAATTCTTGCTCTCAGCTCCAATTTTTAAAATTTGCCTCAGGGATTGGAACGAAACAAAACTACAACGAAAAAAATCAACATTAAAAAGAACAAAACTAAAGCATACCTACGATGGGTTGCCTCCCACCCAACTCCATGTTTAAAGTCGTGGCTCGACCCTTCCTCTTGTGATCACTTCTTGGGCATATCGAGGAAGAAGCTTGAAGCTTCCAGTGTATTATTTCCTAATTCCAAGTTCTAATTGCAATTCAATTAACAAGATAACAACAATTCAAAATAACAATCAATCTGTTTCAATTCAATTCACAGAATTTGTACAAAGAAGTTTTCTCTCTCAAACTTTCTCTCTCTACAATCTCAGTCCACGTATTACAAATCTAACCTTAAGCTTACAAGACACTTTAAAAGAAAATTACAAAATGATTTTGACTTTGACTTTATTACAAAGACTTTGACATGCTTTGAGAGTTGACTTGAGCTTTGACTTGGTTGACTTTCTGTCTTCAGTCTTCATAATCTTGTATACAACAAATATATGCTCTAACAATCTCCCCCTTTGTGTTCAAGATCATCTCTAAAAGATTTTGCAATACAATCTCCCCTTTAAGCACAAAATTACAATCTCCTCCTTGTAGAACTCTTTCAACAAGAATTATCTTCAAAAAAATAAACATTTGAGCAATCTCTCCCTTTGTCAGAATATCAACAAATTAAATCTTCACTTTTACTTAGCAATCCCCCCTTTCTTTTATAAATCTGTCTTCAAAAACTTTTTGTACTCTCTCCAAAGTTTGTCTTCAAACATAGTAACAATCTCCCCCAAGGTTGTAAAAACCTCTTTCAGACATCGGAAAGAAATTATCTTCAGATTCAGCTCAGTTTGCTTCAGCAAATTGTCTTCAAAGAAAAACTTCAGTAAAATTCAACAACCATTTTGAAATCGTTGAACTTTCTGTTTCAGCTTTCAACAATCTTTCTTCAAATTAACTTTCTTGACATAAATTTCTTCTTTAAGTTCCAACTTTTCTTTATCATATCCCACATTTCTTGATCATCTCCCCCTTTTTGATGATAAGGCACTGAAGTCATCAAAACTTTCTCAAGAAATGTTATTGGTCTGATCTGACCATTGATCTTACACAAGAGCCTCTGATTGTTCATTGATCCAAAAAGATATTCATCCGAATCTTTGCAAATTTAGACAAATTATGAGTGTAACACCTGAATCAACAAATGAATCAGTTAGAAGTGCATGTCGGTAACACGAAGTCACTGTGTGTAACGAATACACATTGGAAAAGAGCTTTTTGATGTTCACTCCCCCAGATATTCCATTCAATCATTGAATAACACAAGTTTATTCTATGAACGTTTAGACAGAAAAACGAATTTCCTGTGTGTATGTGCTTGTGTTTAAAAGAATTAAGCACAGATGATTGCTTTTGATAGGCTCAAAATTGTGTAAACCATTGAGACAACTATAGTATAACACAAACTCGATTGTGCATGATCGAAGTGCGAAGGTGGGGCAGACTTCCTTATTTTTCAATATCTAGATTTTCCAAATGATAAACAGATAGATTATATGTTGTGTCCCCAGAAAATATTGAAACGTCTTCTTTTTTTGAAAAAGATGAGTAGCTGGTGGGGTTTTTATCAAGAGTTGGCATTGGCTAGTTGCCTATTTCAATGATGTTCACGAAGAATTGTGAAACATCAGCAATATGGTTGCCCGACTCATAAAAACTTGGTGCAGAGTTTGATATTCTTTTACTCTGTGCTCTCACCCTCTTTCTTTTAAACATTGAGCTCGCTTCTAACCAAACTCTCTTTTTCATTTTACCTCATCACACCCACACCCATATATTTTGACTCCTCACTCTTCGATCACTCAAAGATAAACTTCTTGGGTAGGAAACACTAGTTAACGTGAATCCATAGAAGTTCAGTTAAGTTCTCACACAATGAACCCATGTAATCTTATAAACATAATGTTTCTCAAAATGGTTTAACTTTGCAGTTAAAGCACAAAATATATGCTAGATAGATGTATGCTCTTCAATATAAGCATGAAGATTTGAGCATTTTAAACATTGAAGACTTTTCAAAACAAGTATATTGAATAAATGAAATGAATACAAGAAACTTGTTTGAAAATCTGACATTGTATTAAAAGATCAATTATAATGATTTATCGATCAAAGATTAGGTCAGCAAAAATTGGAATTTGTCTACGCGAGTCAAAATATAGACACCCTTGAAAGAAATGTTTTGAAATGAAATCATGCTCAAACATTGAAATTCAAGTGGGGTGTATCACCATCGAAAATTTTGTACAATTTGAGACATGGTGATAACAATTCAACAAAAATTTAAACCGGTGTGTGTGAATACTTGACAGTATATGGAAAAGATAAAACACAAGTATTTATCTTTGGAAACACATGGTTTTTTTAAACATTAAAGCACATGTAGATGAAAACATTTAAAAAATCACACGTCTATATTCATGAAATCGTTTGAAGAATCAGAAGTGGTTTGAGCATTTAAGAATATGTTTTCATATCTGAAAGTTGTCCTTCTTTCAGATACGTATGAGATTAAGATGAGAAATAAACCTTTCGCTCAGTCTTAAATCTCATCAAATCAGCTCTAAGTCTTATATGATATGATCATGTAAGCTCTCTCTCAATTCTGCAAAAATCACAAGTCTGTCAAAGTACAAAGCTTTATTCACAAAATTTATTGAAAATAAAAGACATAAAGCAAAAAAAACTTTGAATGTACTAGTTTTGATCAGATGTAATAAGAAGTCATATTCCATACTCTTTGACTCTTACTCCCTCTGAAATTATGCATCAGAAAATTTATCAGTGATAAATATATGTAAAACTTATGAACTCCCCCTCAAATGTATGTAGATCAACTTAATTTCTTCTCTCACTCCCCGTGAGATCATAAACAAACTTAAGTGCATATATCTTTCAGAATAAAAATAAAGAAATGAAGAAAAAATGATAAAGCTAAACTTTAATAGGTAATCACAGATTAAGTCTTGAGATTTAGCATACCAAGTTTTGAAACGAGAAAATTAAATCTCTTTTCATCAAGAGTCTTGGTAAATAAATCAGCAAGTTGATAATCTGTGTTTACAAAATAAAGTTCGATTGTACCTTTTTCCACATTGTCTTTGATAAAATGATATCAAACATCAATGTGTTTGGTCTTGGTATGTTGAACAGGATTCGCAGATATGGCAATCGCGCTCTTTGAATCACAGTAGATCGGGATCTTGTTGAATTTGAAGCCATAATCTCGGAGTTGTGTTCTCATCCACAGCACTTGAGAACAGTAGCTCGCCGCAGCGACGTACTCTGCCTCAGCTATTGATGTAGATACACAGAGTTGTTTCTTTGAAGCCGAACTCACGAGTTTATCGCCCAGAAATTGTATGTGGCCCGACGTACTTTTCCTGTCAAGCATACTACCTGCATGGTCTACATCTGAATATGTTGTCAGTTCAAAACTTGTATCCTTAGTATACCACAGACCAAGATCTGCAGTGCCCTTCAGATATCTAAAAATTCGTTTAACTGCAGACAAATGGGATTCTTTTAGAGAATCCAGATATCGAGCACATAGATATGTAGAGAACATTATATATGGCCTACTAGATGTTAAATACATTAAAGAACCAATCATCCCTCAGTAGGTTCTCACATCGACAGCTTTACCCGAAGGATCAGCGCCAATCTTAGTTCCAGGTGCCATCGGGGTTCCAATACGTGTACAATTTTCCATTTTATATTTTCTAAGAATATCGAAAATGTACTTAGTTTGATTGATAAAGATCCTCGTTGAAAATTGTTTGACTTGTAATCCGAGAAAGAAATTCATCTATCACATCATACTCATCTAAAATCTAGAAACCATGAGATTAGAAAAATTCTTACAGTATCTTGCATTAGTTGAGCCAAATATGATATCATCCACATAAATCTGAATTAAAATGATATAGGCTTTTTCGTTTTTGATAAAAAGAGTAGTATCGATTTTACATTTAGAGAAGCCATACTTGACTTAAAATTTGGATAACACTTCATACCAGGCTCGAGGGCCTTGCTTCAGACCGTAAAGAGCTTTGTCCAGAATATATACGTGATTTGGTTTCTCTGGATTGACAAAGCCTTCAGGCTAAGAGACGTAGACTTCCTCCTTTAAGATGTCGTTGAGAAAGGCAATCTTCACGTCCATTTGATAGACGATGAAGTTCTTGTGGGAGGCGTATGCAAGAAACATCCGTATAGCCTCGATGTGCGCCACTGGAACATAAGTCTCATCATAGTCAATACCTTCCTCTTGCCTATATCCTTTAGCTATTAGTCTTGCTTTGTTTCTGATCACGATACCATCTTCGTCTTTCTTGTTCTTGAAAACCCATTTTGTGCCAATAATAGTTTTACCTTCAGGCTTAGGCACTAGTCTCCAGACTTTGAGTGCTTCGAACTAACTCAGCTCTCCTTCCATCGCAATTACCCAGTCTGAGTCAGCTAGAGCTTCAGATACACGTGTTGGTGTTAGTGTATAAAATTGTATCCAAGATTTAGTGAGAAAAGTCAAGTCTAGATAAGTCAACAATGTCAAAGTCTTGATAAGTCAAAGTTAGCAAAGTCAATCTTAGAGTTCATTTACTTTGTGGTTAAGCTTGTAGTTTTAGTCCTTTGTATAAATACCTTGTGCTTTTTAAATCATGTAACAACTAGAAACTAGATGCATTGTACTCAACATTGTCAGATATATGATGAATACGCTTTCTCTCTCTACTTTCTCTCTCTAGACCTTCAATGTCAAAATCTTGAATTGATGATTTGAGATTGCTTGATAGATTGGGAATACAATTTCAATTGGTATCAGAGCCGAACCAAACCAATTCAGAAGGATTAGATTATCAGATTGAATCAAAATTGAGAAATCTTGATTTTACGAATTTCTTGGAAATTCACTGTTGAATCAAAATTTTGTCGAATTTCTTGTTCTTTGACTGTTGAATCAATTGTATTGTGATCGATTAGTGAAATAGAACACTTTGTATTCATACTTGCATAATAATTGATTACTGATTTGTTCGAATTTTTGGATTTTTGTAAGTTTTTAAAACACGAACTCAGAGTCTGTATTTTCGATCAATTGCACTGTAATTTGATGTTTTAGCAAGTTTGTATTAATAGTTTGTATTTCGATCATTGTGGATCAATTAGAAAATCAAATTGCAGGTTTGAATCGATTTGGATCGATTTCGTGAACAAGTGTCAAAAACGCGCAAGATCCACGAAAAGCGCAAACTTCATCTAAAGAACACACAAGATTCATCACAAGAACACGCAAATCAAAGAATGGAAAGAAACGCGCAAAAAGCTTCCTGCGAGTTCGTCCTAACACGCAGCTAGGCATTTGAGAGTTTCCCAAACGCGCAGAACACGTCGTGCGAGTTCTATGTGAACAGTAACTTGTGAGTTACTCGATCTATGAGTTTCAATATTCCCAAAATATTTCTAAGTGTTTAAACACGCACGTCTTGCGAGTTTGAAATCTTAGAAAAATATTCTAAGTGAGGAAACGCGCAAAGTTCATTCTGCGAGTTCTAGGAAAGCGCAAACTTCAGCCTGCGAGTTCTCAAGTTCGCGCAGATCACTTGTGGCGCAAAAGAAAGATTCGCGCAAAGAGCATCTAGCGCAAAAGAAGACATGCCACATTTGAGACACGTCAAAGGGTAGGGGTTGCACCTCCCCGCATACTTGGCTCGACATTCCCGACACCACTTCAACTTCCTGCGATGGCTACTTTTCTTCTCCTCTTCATAAATATGGTATTCATGGGGTGGACTCCATCGGTCCTCCCGTTTTCTCTTTTCTGAAAACTCTATCTCTTCTTCTTCACCCCGGGAATGAGCGACTTCCATAAATTGCGATTCTTCTATCGCTTCCCGAAGAGTGGAAGCCTTGGAACATCGGACCATCGCCTTCATGCAGGCTAGTAGTCAGTCCATGTAAGCCTTGACCCTGTCTTTCTCACTTGGAACGATATGTCCTACTAGATCCAATTTTTCCATGAAGAGATTGGAGTTTTCTCTCACCGACATATTTCCTTTCTTCAGGGCTCGGAATTCATCTTCTATTCTGTCTATCGCCCTTTCGTTACAATATTCCTCCAACGCTTGCTTCTTGCAGGCATCCCATGTTAGTGACGAAGCAGTAGCAGTTCCCATAGCGGTTTTGGTGACGTTCCACCAAGTAAGAGCTCGACTCCTTAACATGCGGGAGGCAAATTTCACCTTCTGCCCCTCCTCACATTCGCTAGTGTCAAACGCTTGTTCCATATCTTGGATCCAATTCAAGCACGCCATTGGACTGTCAGTCCCCGAAAACTCTAGCGGCTTGCTGCACAGAAAATTCTTGTATGCGCGAGTCCTCTCATTATATTTCATGTTAGCAGCAACAAGATCCTCCAGTCGGGTCACATTCCTGGTGTCACCGGGACTCCGTACAGTAGGCTCGTTAATTACCTCACGCCTCCGGTTATTTGCATCTCGGACCTCTAACGCCTTCATTATCCTTTCCTCTTGTTGCTCCATAGCCGTCTTCATCAACTGAACCACATTATCCAACAACTCACCTTGAGGATTTGCCTCTTGAGTTTGCATTTCTCTTCCTGCATTCGCCATTCTTTTCTGACACACACGAGATTGAGATTAAGAATCTTAGACCAATACTATAATCGCAACTTATGACATACTATGACATACTAATGCACATCCCATACATCGTAATAATGGTAGAGTCAAGCACACTCACATAGCAGTATATTCATAATAGCAGTAGCTAATTGAAATTATGAACATAATATATATATAAGGATCCTCGTCACCATAGCCACGACCCATGACTAGTGCATTTCCATCGACCACCACAACCCACGCTCATCTTGGAAGTTCTACCCATAACGAACAAGTCATAACTTAAAGTCTCAGATTAAGTTTAGGCATCTAAAATCCATACCTAGTTCACTTAAAATAGAGCTCTGATACCAACTTGGAACACCCCTAAAAATCGAAAATAGCAGACAAATTAAAACTTCCAAAAACTCATAGATACAAAGCTATGAAATATCAAATATCTAAAGTTACAAGGAAGAGTCATTAAAACAATGTATCAGAGTTCTTACGAAACTATCTAATCCCACAAACAGGGACAACATTAAATGGGTGTTACTAAACCACCAAAACTGTTATCTTCACCAAACCGGATGATGTCACTAGAGCCATCCTACCGGAACTTCTACCAAGCTCCACTCGCCACTCAAATCCATCTAAGACCTGATATACATGTCGAAAAGAAAAAGTGTTAGTGTTAGAGCATGAATTTTGTTGGATACAAGATAATGAAGATTGAAGTCAAAGTTCAAGAATGTCAAAGCTGAAAATGTCAACTCTCATTAAAAAGTCAAAGTCTTTGTAATAAAATGTCAAAGTCAACATTTGTATTTTGTTTGTTTCCTTGTAATTCTTGTAGGTATAAATACCTCATTTTGCTGTTTAATAGATAGATGAGTTAGAGTTTGAGTTGAATATTCAGATAGAGTTTTAGAGAGAGAGAGAATTGTTTAGAGAGAGAAAGTGAGAAAAACAGTTGTAATCGTTGAATTGTGAAGTGAATCAAAACAGGTAATTGATTAATTCTTGTTTTTATTGAATTGATTGTGATTAGAAACTAGATTCAGGACACACAATTGGTATCAGAGCAAATCCATTTGAAATCAAATCAAGAAATGAGTTTGTAGCACTGTTCATCGAATGTGGAGATCGATTTTGATTTTGTGTTTGTTTTTCGAGTTGTAATCGTTTAGGTGTTGTGTCATTAGTATAATCGATCAAGTTTGTATAGTTTAATTCGTGAATTGCACTGTATTGGTTATCAATTTTGTTGTTTTTGTAAAATTTATTGTACACGAGTTTAAAAGCACTGTATCATCGATCAATTTGTAGTTTGAACGATTCTCTTTGAAATTCTTGCATTGTAATCTGTTCTAATATTGAAATCGAGCATCCCAACAAAGTTTCAAGTCATTTGGACAAGGTTTGGATCGAATTCTTTGAGAAAAGATAGAATTTTGGTCGATATACGGACGAACGCGCAAGATCTGTGAAACGCGCAAGTTCTTCGCAAGAACGCGCAAGTTGATGATTTTGGTCTCAAACACGCAAGGCGTTATTAGCGAGTTCATAGAACGCGCAAGCTGTTATCTGCGAGTTTGAAGATTGGAGAAATTTTTCTAAGTACCAAAACGCGCACGTAGACATTAGCGAGTTCTACAAATGCGCAAGTCTAAGCATGCGAGTTTCTTTAGGAACAGTGATTTGAGAGTTTATTCAGTCTGCAAGTTTCAGGAAATGCACACGTTATCATCTACGAGTTTGAAATCAGAAAATATTCTAAGTGTTGAAACGCGCTAGCTTCGTTTAGCGAGTTTCATACTTTGCGCGAACAGTGATTAGCGAGTTTGAGGAAATGCGCAAGTAGTGCCTTGCGAGTTCAGTAAAAGCGCACATCCTTATTAGCGCGTTTCATAGTGAATAGTCACTTGCAAGTTTTAATGATCTGCGAGTTACAGTGATCTGCGAGTTTGTCAAAACACGTAAACCTTTGCTTGCGAGTTTCTTAAACATGCAAGCTTAAGCCTGCGAGTTTTTCAGTAAATAGTGACTTGCGAGTTTTTAACACTTAGTCAAAATTTCTGAGTTTCTGAATTTTCTATATTCTTGTGATTTCATATTTGGACTAACGATCAGTTTCTAGTTTCTTATTGCATATTTTTTTAAAAAACAGGTTCATACAAGATGACTTCCAAAGACGCGCTTTCTATTGGTACTGATGTCAAGCCTCCAGTATTGTTCAAAGGAGAATATGAACAATGGAAAGACAGATTTCTGGATTTTGTGGATAGACATGCGAATGGGGAGAACATACTACTTTCAATTACAGAAGGTCCAATGATTCCACCTACTGTTCAAATCCCTGATAATGTTAGAGAATGAATTTTGTTGGATACAAGATCATGAAGATTGAAGTCAAAGTTCAAGAATGTCAAAGCTGAAAAAGTCAACTCTCATTAAAAAGTCAAAGTCTTTGTAATAAAATGTCAAAGTCAACATTTGTATTTTGTTTGTTTCCTTGTAATTCTTGTAGGTATAAATACCTCATTTTGCTGTTTAATAGATAGATGAGTTAGAGTTTGAGTTGAATATTCAGAGAGAGTTAGAGAGAGAGAGAGAATTGTTTAGAGAGAGAAAGTGAGAAAAACAGTTGTAATCGTTGAATTGTGATGTGAATCAAAACAGGTAATTGATTAATTCTTGTTTTTATTGAATTGATTGTGATTAGAAACTAGATTCAGGACACACAGTTAGGCTTAACGCCTAGTGAGTTAAAGCAGTTTTCATCATATAAATCATAAAACATTTAAAATGAACATTTTACTCTGAATAAGGCCATTTTAGAAATACTGATTGTAAAGAGGCTTTATTGGCATATAAATAAATAATCGACGCCCAAATTTCCCAAAACGCACCCACACGGTATTTCTCCAAAAGACTCATTATGTAATTAAAATGGTACGTTTTAACACCAAAGGCATGGATAAGGGAATACCCAAGATAACACCTTTCGGCGACGGGGGAGACCCGATTCCATCGAATGTGGCGGGCATACAAAGGTAAGCCACTTATCAATGTTCTCGAGTTTCGCATAGACCATGGATCCCCGTATCCGGATCCTCTGAGCTACCTCCGCAAGATACCCATTGAACCTAGCGACCACTCGACCTCTAGATGAGTCTCACCACAAAGTCACAAGTCCTCGTATCCGGCTCACTCTGGGCACCACCACAAGACTTAGCTCCGTATACGGCTCTCCTAGAGCACCACCGCAAGCTTATATAACAACATGACTTGGGGACCACTCACTAGACTCATTCATGGACATCAAAACCCCATGATGAACATAACGACTCATATGCCTATGGATTTAATGCATTACAGTCTAAACATTACATGACTCCATATGAATGAACTAACGCATCCAAAACATGTAATAGCTCACATTTGTATAATAATTGCATTTCCACAAAACACTCCACAAGGAATCATTTAAACCGGACAACGTCCCATAACTCGTTAGTGTACAATTTAAGCCGTAAGGCGTCATAAAACATTTGACACTCAAATAGAGTCAAAATGGCTACATAAGCCAATGTACAACTTTACCAAATATTCCCATGTTAAAAGGTATCCGTTCTAACAACTCACACTTTTGAAGTCAAAGGAGTTAACGTTTTCATATATAGACCCCGTAGGTTGAGTAAGCTCCAAATGACCATTTTTCAGTAACCATTCTTTAAAATCCCCAACACACACTAAAATCCCATTTAAACCATTTGTACTCTAAATCTTACCATATTAGTGACCCAAGCAACACAATACCCACATTCATCAAATAGCCAAGAAACATGAATGGTGAGTCAAAATTCTCTTTTTGGTGACTCAACATCTCATCTGATATTGTAAACCATTTTCAAATATTTATAACCCACATATGTGCAAGTGTACAAATCTTTACAAAACTTATCCAAATGAAGTAATATCATGGACATACTTTCAAATCCCAAAATATGTGCATTTTGACATGTATATAGTTTTTCAAAGCAACTAGAACTCACCTTGCTAGATTTAGACTAAATCTAGGTTTTTACCCCAACTTGAGCTTCCTTGGTGAAGGCTTCAGATCAACAAATATCCACCACAAGAAACCTTATCTAGGTCATAAACAAATCAAAACACAATGAGAGTAACTCCCAAAATCAGATCCACACTAACCCTTACTAAACCCCAAATATCTAAAATATCCAAAATAGATCGAACCTCATAAAAAGAGAGATACATCAAGGGAGATGTTCTAAGAGGCTAAGATAAGATATTTCATAGTAATAAAGGTCTAGAAAAGGTTAGAGTAACTTACAAATGTATCTCTTGGAAAACTCCAAGATATGGTCAACAATGGTGAGGGGATGATGAAGAAGATGAATGTGATGATCTTGGGTTGATGTTGAAGACTTGAGGAAGGAAATGGTTGAACACTTCAATGGAGCTCCAAAATCGAATCTAACACAAGTTTTCTTGTTTGGAGAGTTTTAGAAGAAGATGAAATGGGGTAAATGGGGTGAAAGCTGGTTTTTCCCCCTTTTTAGACATACAGGGGCCTTGCGTGGGTGACGGCTCGTGATATTCCCTGAATTCAAGTTCTTATCACAAACAATCAAACAAAACAAGAAATGTAATCTACCTGATTCAATTTCACTTTCACAAATCAAACGATTACAAATCTGTTTTTCACTTTCTCTCTCTAGAACTTCCTCTCTCTGCGTGTACAAAAACTCAGAACTTGTTACTTTCTTACAACACAAAATTAACAAGACATATATCTAAAAAAACTAAAACAACACGCTTAAAACAAAACAATACACTAAGACTTTGACTTTGACTTTACATGAGAGTTGACTTTCAGCTTTGACTTGTTTGACTTTCACCTTCTGTCTTCTATGATCTAGTATACAACATATTTCTGCTCTAACAATCTCCCCCTTTGGATTCAAGATCATCACAAAAAGATTTTGCAGAATAATCTTCTCTCTTTAAGCTCAGTAAAAATAATCTCCTCCTTTGATCAACTTTAACAATCTTCAGAATCTTCAGTATTCTTTCCAAAATCTTTATTTAACCAAAATATCAATCTCCCCAAAGATTGTAGAAATGTTCTTCAACAATCTTCTCAAAGTTATCTCAAACCTCTTTCAGTCTTCAGAAAGAAATTATCTTCAGAATTTACTCAGACTGCTTCAGCAAATAATCTTTAAACTCCAAACTTTCTCTATGAAAACTTCATTAATTGAATATCTCTCCCATGAGTAACATTTCTTGATTACCATCTCCCCCTATTTTATGAAAGAAGCATGAAATCATCAAAACTTCCAACAAGAAATGTCATCTTCAATTCTGACCACTGATCTTTTGAACTGAGCCTCTGATTCACTATCGATCCAAAATAAGATATTCATCTAGATCTTTTCAAATCCAGAAAAATTAGGAATGCACACCTGAATCAACAAATGAATCAGTTAAAATGCCTGTCAGTAACACAAAGTTACTGTGTGTAACGAATACACAATGGAAAGGAGCTTTTGTGAGGTTCACTCCCCCAGGGCTTCCATTCAATCATCGAAACACCACAAAGGCAATTTCTATGAACGTTGTGACAAGAAAACAAATTCCTTGTGTGTTCGTGTAAGTAATAGAAAGAATTAAGCACATGATGATTGATTGTATAAGGTTCAACATTGTGTAAACCACTGAGACAATAGTATTTAAACACAGACTCAATATGCATGATAGAAGTGCGAAGGTGGGGCAAACTTCCTTCTTTTTCAATATCTAGATTTTCCAAATGAAAACCAGATAGCATATGTGTTGCGTTCCTTTGAAATATGAAACATTTTCTTGTTGAGAAGAAAATGAGTGGCTGGTGGTTTTTATCAAGAGTTGGCATGGGCTAGTTGCCTGTTTCAATAATGTTCACGAAATACTGTGAAACACTAGTAATGTGGCTGCCCGACTCAGAAATTAGTTGGTGCAGAGTTTGATATTCTTTTACTCTGATCTCTCCCCCTCTTTCTTTTAATCATTGAGCTCGCTTCTAACCAAACTCTCATTTCCATTTTACCTCATCACTCAACCCACACTCAGTATTTTGACTCCTCACACATTCGATAACTCAAGGATTAACTTCTTGGGTAGGAAACACTGGTTAACATGAATCCATAGAAGTTTCATTTAAGTCCTACACAATGAACCCATATTTTTCTATTAAAGCACAATGTTGCTCAAAAATGGTGTAACTTGGCAATGAAGCACAAAATATATACAAGTCAGATGTATGTATGCTCAATGAGATAATCATGAAGATTTGAGAATTTTTAAACATTGAAGATATTTCAAACAAGTACATTGAAAGAATGAAAATGAATACAAGAAACTTGTTTGAAAATCTGACATTGTATCAAAAAGATCAAATAGAAATGATATATCGATCAAGGCTTAGGTCAGCAAAAATTGAATGTTGTCTATACGAAGAAATATATAGACATTCTTGAAAGAACGTTTCAAAATGAAATCACGCTCAAAAATTCTTTGGAATTCAATTGGGGTGTCTTACCATCAAAAATATGTTTCAATTTAGAGACATGGTAAGAATGTATCCAACAAAAATTAAACCGGTGTGTGTGAATACTTGAAAGTATATGGAAAAGATAATACACAAGTATTGATCTTTGGAAACACACGGTTTATAAACATGTAAGCACAACTAAAAGTGAAAACATTTAAAATCACACTTCCAAATTATGATATCTATTTAAGAATCGGGAAGTGGTTTGAACGTTTAAGAACATGTTTTCTATGATTGAAAGTCGTCCTTCTTTCAACCATATATGAGATTAAGAATAGAAATAAACCTTTCCGTTCAGTCTTAAATCTCATCAAGTCAAGCTTAAAGTCATAAGAAATAAAAAGTCCGGCAAAGCAACTTTATTCTCAACATTTATTAAAAAATAAAATGACATAAAACAGTAAAACATTGAATGTACGAGTTCTGATCTGAAGTAATCAGAAATCATATTCCTTACTCCTCATTCATACTCCCCCTGCATTTATGCATTAGAAAAATTTAGCAATGATAAACATATACAGAAATATGAACTCCCCCTCAAATGATTATAGATCATCTTTTCATCATCTCTCACTCCCCCTGAAATCATGAACATACCTTAAAGTGCAGATATCTTTCAGATTAAAAATAAAGAAATGAAGAAAAATAACAATAAGAACAACTTTAGTAGGTAATTACTGATTATGTCTTAAGATTTAACATACCAAGTTTAGAGATAAGAAAATTAAATCTGTTTTCGTCTAAAGGCTTGGTAAATAAATCTGCAAGTTGATAATCAGTATTTACAAAATAAAGTTCCAATGTACCTTTTTCAACATTGTCTTTTATAAAGTGATATCGTACGTCTATGTGTTTTGTCTTTGTATGTTGCACAGGATTAGCTGATATAGCTATGGCGCTCTTCGAGTCACAATAAATCGGAATTTTGTTGAACTGGAGACCATAGTCTCGAAGTTGTGTTCTCATCCACAAGACTTGAGAGCAGCAACTGGCAGCAGCTACATACTCTGCTTCAGCAGTCGATGTGGAAACACAAAGTTATTTCTTTGACGCCCAACTTACGAGTTTATCTCCAAGGAAATGTATATGACCCGATGTGCTCTTCTTGTCTAACATACATCCAGCATGATCTACATCTGAGTAAGTCGTCAGTTCAAAACCAATATCTTTAGGATACCACAGACCAATATCTGCAGTCCCCTTCAGATATCTAAAGATCCGTTTGACCGCGGACAAATGGGATTCTTTAGGGTTAGCTTGATATCTTGCACATAAACATGTAAAGAACATAATATTTGACCTACTTGAAGTAAGATACATTAAAGAACCAATCATGCCTCTATAGGTTCTAACATCAACAGGTTTTCCCGAAGGATCCATGCCGATCTTAGTTCCCGGTGCCATCGGGGTTGCAATTGGTTTACAAGTTTCCATTTTGAACATCCGAAGAATATCAAAAATGTACTTAGCTTGGTTTATAAAAATCCCCGTTGAAAATTGTTTTACATGTAATCTGAGAAAAAAGTTCATCTCTCCCATCATACTCATTTGAAATCTTGACACCATTAGATTAGAAAAGTTCTTACAGTATTTAGGATTTGTAAAGCCCGACTTAAACAAAAACTTTGATAAAACATCGTACCAGGCTCGAGGCGCTTGTTTTAATCCATAAAGTGCTTTATCCAGGATGTAAACATGATCCGGTTTATCTGGATTCACAAAGCCTTCTGGTTGTGAAACGTAGACTTCCTCCTTAAGTATGCCATTCAGAAAGGCAGTCTTCATGTCCATTTGATGGACAGTGAAGTTTTTATGAGCAGCGTACGCCAGAAACATGCGAATTGCTTCTATACGTGTTACTGGAGCGTAAGTCTCGTCGTAATCTATGCCTTTCTCTTGCCGATAGCCTTTGGCAACAAGTCTTGCTTTGTTTCGAATTAC
This sequence comes from Arctium minus, assembly GCA_954870635.1. Lineage (NCBI taxonomy): Eukaryota > Viridiplantae > Streptophyta > Magnoliopsida > Asterales > Asteraceae > Arctium > Arctium minus. Next base: position 109,612,603 of record OX941080.1, on the reverse strand, counting down.
GATACCATCTTCATCCTTTTTATTCTTGAATACCCATTTGGTTCCGATGATAGATTTTCCTTCCGGTTTGGGCACAAGTGTCCAGACCTTTAAAGCTTCGAACTGATTTAGCTCCTCTTGCATAGCAGTAACCCAATCTGAGTCTGCAAGAGCCTCTGATACTCGAGTTGGCTCTATCTTACTCAGAAAGGAATCATGCATACACATATTCATTGTGGCAGACCTAGTTTCAACCGGTAAAGTTAGATCTCCAATTATTTGGCTTATCGGGTGCTCTTTGGTCCACTTGTGTTCGTGAGGGAGCGGATTTGATGTAGATTGATCATAAAACTCATCTAGATATCCACTATCAGCTTCTTCGTGTTCAGCATTGTTTGGGGGTGCAGTTGAAGTCTCTTGTACAGAAGTTTCATTTGGAACAACTTGGTTAGTCTGTTGATGATCAATCACAGTGCAACCAACTAAAATAGTAACTTCTGGTTCAACATTTTCAGGTGCAACTTCAGCTGTAGGAGTATGTGTTTGAATCTAAGTTTCTTTCGGAACTAGAGGAACAAGTTCAGTAGACACATCCGAAGTGGTTGGATGATTAGTCGTTGAATCTTCAGACCTGTCAACCACAACAGATTTAGGAAGTTTAGATCCTAGAAACTCATCATAGAAAAATTCAAACAGAAAATCTAATTCAGATAAATGCGATGTAGATGTTGAAGCTTTATCCGAATTATTCTCAATAGAAACAGGTTATGGACTGATATGTTCAGAAGCTAAGACTCCGGTTAGAACGGGTTCTGAACTGCTTTGTTCAGAATCTACCTCCTCATCGAATGTTACGTTGATGCTTTCTATCACAGTCTTTGAGCTCTTCATATAAATTCTATATGCAGCAGATGTCTGGGAGTATCCAATAAAGATTCCTTCTTCAGCCTTTGATCCGAACTTATTTAAGTTCTCTTTGTCATTAAGCACAAAACACCTACATCCAAAGACATGAAAATATTTGATATTAGGTGTACGATTATTAATCAATGCATAAAGAGTTTTTCCAAACCGTCTGTGAATAATTGATCGATTCTGCGTATAACATGTAGTAGAAATAGCTTCTACCCACAGAAATAGAGGTAGATCTGACTGACTAAGCATAGTGCGAGCGGCCTCGACTAGCGTTCGATTGCGCCTTTCTACTACTTCATTATGTTCAGGCGTCCTAGCAGCAGAGAATTAATGATTTATCCCGACAGATTCGAGATAATCTTCAACCATCTTGTTTTTAAACTATGTGTCGTTATCCGTCCTTAGAAGCTTAACTGTCTTCTGCAAGTTCACTTGGGTAGTCTTCAAAAAGTTGATGAGTACTTCGTGCGTCTCATCTTTTGTCCTTAGAAACTTTACCCATGTGTAACGTGAATAATCATCCACTATTACTAAAACATACTTCTTTCCTCCTATGCTTTGAGCTCTCATAGGACCTCAAAGATCCATGTGTAACAACTCAAGAGTAGAATTTGTACTTGGTTTGGGTTTAGGCTTGTGAACTGCCCTCTTCATTTTACCCTTTTCACATGTTGCACAAATATGTTCCCTTTCATATCGAAGCTCAAGAAGACCTTTCACCAATCTACCTTTGACCAATTTGTTTATGTAACGAAAATTTTGGTGTGACAACCTTCTGTGCCAAAGCCAACTTTGTTGCATCGAGGCTTTTGTCAATAAGCAAACCTGATTGTCATTCTGGACCTTTGTCAAATTTATCGTGTATAGGTTGGACTTTCGAGTGCCGACTAAGAGTTCTTTGCCATCTTCAGTACGCACTGAGCAACTCTTAGCCTTGAAATTTACCTCTAATCCTTTGTCGCAGAATTGGCCAATACTGAATAGGTTATTCCCTAATCTTTCTACATAACTCACCTTCGTAATCATTACATTCTCTTGTATCACGTCACCATATCCAAGAATCGGTGAGAATTGGTCATTGCCGAAACGTACATTCCCGCTGAATTTCTCTGTATAATTAGACAATAAATCCTTTTGCCCAGTCATATGCTTGGAACACCCGCTATCCAAGTACCACATATGACGGGTCTGCATAAGAGAAATCAAGGAATAACATATTTAGGTACCCATTTAAAAGTGGGTCCTAACGGTTTAGCACAAGATTTTGGCATCCATTTGTAAATGGATCCTCTGAACTTTTGAAAAACTTTTGAAGAAAAAGACTTATAAGAACAAACATGATAATATCCAAACCAATCATTAGAAAATCGGTGAGAACTAAAATCATTCCGTCTATAATTAGATGACTTAGTAGTAGATTGAGACAATCGGAGTAATTGCTTTATTGAATATCGCTTGTAAGGAATAACAAGGTTTTGTTGATTTGAAGCAACACTACCAATTATATCAGAAGAACTACTAGTATATCTATTACAATCCATATCAGGAGATGATTCAGAACTCTCATCGATCTTCCTTTTTGGTCGCCATTCCTTTCGTTCTTCAGATCTTTTATTTTTCACTAAAACATAAGATTTAGATCTGTTAGAAAAATCAGATTTCTGAGATTGTCTTTTTGGAAGCTTACCAATGTTAGTCTGTTCCTGTGAGCGCCTTTTCTTTTGCTTATTACCTTTAGCATAATAATCAGCATTCACATAAACTGTTTCACCAACCTTAGTTGATGATTCACCAACTTCATGCAAACTTGGTTAAGCTTGACCATTAATAACAAAGTAGAATGATCTGGAAGTTTAGCATGGAAATCAAACATATCAATCTCATCAGCACACGCTTCATCAGAATTTAAAAAATCATTTGCAGACACAAATAAGTCATCAAGATCAACTTCAAAGGTGTGATGTGCTTTAGAAGATTTAAAACACTTTTGAGAATCAACATTTAAAGTTGTGTTCTTTAAAACAGTAGAAAATACATTTTGTTCAATATCAGCCAATATTCTTTCATCAGATAAAATATTTTCAAGCTCAATTATTTTGCTTTCTAAAATGAGTGGAGGAATATAAATTTTGGCTTTTAAAAGTTTTGCCTCCAACTCTTTTGTCGAATAACTTTCAAAATAATCATGTGAAAGAGATTTTGGCTGATCTGAAGTATAACTATCATTCAGCTTTTAATAGCAGAACGGTAGTTGCATTTTCTTTAAATTCTTTCTTTTCTCATCTTCTTTTACCTCTACCTCATCTGATGATTTGGTAACAAATTTGGGTTTCAAATGAGGATATTTTCCAGCTACAAAAAGAAAATCAAAATTATACAAAGCTGGTTGTTTTCTGATAGCTTTCTTTAGATAGTGTGGGTTTTCGTAACCGAGACCCCACTTCTCTCTAACATCAGCTTCCTCATTCGGGGTGTTAAGAAAAATAGTTTGATCTGTTTGAGCTCGTGTATAAAGTTTAGCTTCCAAACCATTTACCTTCTTTGCTAAGCTCTTATTTTCAACCTGCAATTTATGAGCTTTTAAAACACATTCTTGTTTTTCAGAAACAGACTTAGACAGTTTAGATTCAAAATCAGAAATCATATTTTCAAAACAATCTTTTTCTTGTTTAAAATCAGAAACATATTTACGAAGAGAATCAATCAAATCTTTGTTCCCAACAACTTACTTGTTAAGTTCAAAGATCTTTTGATTTTTCTTTTCAACTCTGCTCTTTTCCTTTTTCAGTTTGTTTTGAAGATCTTGAAGTTCGACCATCATAGCTTCCATTTTAACCATAAAATCAGATTTAGAAAAATTAAGTACCTCATCAGCTGATTCTTCATCACTATCATCATACTTCACAGTGTTGCTCATCAAACACATGTGAGATGATTCTTCTTTCTCCTCTTCATCTGAATGATCTAGCCAATATTCATCTTCAGCCATCAATGCCTTGCCAGCCTCTTGCTGTTTAGCCAGAAGCATTTTGTTCTTGTAATAATCTGAATTTTTGACCTTTGGCTTCCGACAATCCTTAGCATAGTGACCGACCTTACCACAGTTGTAGCATTTGACCAGGTTGTCTGTCTTCTTTTCAGCACCAGCATAGTCATTCAGATACTTCTTCTTCTCATCAGGCTTTCTGTCCACATATCGGTTCTCCTCATATCTTTTTCCTTCAACCCTTTCCCGATGTTCATGATTCTTCGAACTTGACGAAGAATACCTCTGTGTGTTTGAACCCGGTTTCTTGTAGAATTTCTTCTAGAATGCACGGGTCAGAAGAAGCATAGCTTGCTTGAGGTTTTCGCCATCGTCACTATTCGAATCAGAATCAGAACTGGGAATCACTACTTTCTTCTTCTTCTTCTCTTTCTTCTCTTTCTCCTTCTCTCCAGCTACTAATGCAATGGGGTCAGCAACTTTCTCAGCTTTCTTTTTCTTATCAGCTCTTTTCTCGTCAACCTCCTCCTCATTCTGTCTCAAAGTCTCGTAAACTTCGTGGAGGGGTATATCGCTCAAATCTTTCATCTGTTTCATCCGGCGGGTGTGCTTTTTCCATTCTGGTTGTAAGATGCTGAGGAATTTCATGTTGTTTTCGATCTGCTTCTTCTTTACTTTGTTCTTGGATAATTCATTCAGAAGAAGCACAAATCTTTCATAAGTTTCCTCCAAGCTCTCACCTTCTTTGGCCTTAAACTCTTCATAATTGTTGATACAGTTGGCCACCTTTATCTGATTTCCCACCTTAGATCCCATCATCATCTTCTGTAACTGATCCCACATCTTCTTCGCATTAGCTTTGTAGCTGTCGGTCTTTACGTATATCTCATTTGGGATACTCTGAAGTAGAAGAAATCTTGCTTGTTTATCGGCTTTGAATCTGTTTTTCTACTCATCTGAATATTGAGAAAAATCCTTCGGAACAGTTTTCATCTTTCTTACTCTGTCTTTGTCTCCATCCTCACTGTTAGAGGATTCATCATCTGGTATCTCCACTGTTGGTGGTACCATTGGACCTTCATTAATTGACAATAAAATGTTGTCTCCATTTGCATGTCTGTCAATGAAATCTAAGAATCTGTCTTTCCATTGCTCGTACTCCCCTTTGAAAAGAACAAGGGGTTTGACATCAGTGCCAATTGAGAGAGCGTCCTTTGAAGTCATCCTGATTCAATTTTATGCAATAAGAAACTTGAAACTGATCATTAGTTCAATTTGAAATCAAGTAAATCAGAAAAGCTTAGAAAATACAGAAATGAAATTTCAAAATTCATTAAGTAAGGAATTCGCAAGTCACTTTGAAATACAAGGAATTCGCAAAAACAAAGTGATATGCTAAGAATTCGCAGAAGGAACAAAATCAGAATTCGCAACCAATAAGAACCCAATAAGAATTCGTAGATGCTTCAGAATTCGTAAGCTTCTAAAATTCACAAACTATTCAGAATTCGCAATCAAGATTAAAACAGAATTCGCACAATAGAAATGTACGAATTCAACACTTAGAAAATTTTCAGAACACTTTTTGTAAAAGCAACAAGAATTCGTAGACTACTCTTCTGCGAAATCCAAGAAATTCGTAGATTAGTCTTCTGCGAATTCTATCCTTTGTTAAAAAATTTCACATAGATCTCCAAATTTTGAGCAATTCGCAACACTCTGATCTGCGAAAACTAATCAATTCGCAACACTCTGATCTGCGAAAACTAAGCAATTCGCAACACTATGATCTGCGAATCCAAAACTTAATCAAATTTTATCAATCAAAACTTATGTGAATTCTATACAATTCGCAATACACTAAGATACAAATTCTATAAGATTCACAAGAGACACACTTGCGAATTCTATCCTTGTTAATATTAAGAATTCAACACTCTGCAAATTCTTCAAAGTTTCTGCGAAATCTGTTCAGTCTGCGAGTTCTTTGATAAATCTTGCGAGTTCTTGGTAGATCTTGCGAGTTCTTCAGATATCGAATGAAAATTCGATCTGATCTGCACAAAAACCTATCTAGACTTCGAATTACAAAACCAAACTTTGACAATTTGATCTCAAACACATATAGCATCAAAATCTATCAAAGAAACTCATCTAAAAACATTCTAGAATACAAATTTGATCCTTGACAGTGCGACTGAACTCGTGTAAACAAAAACTAACAAAACTCATCAAATCAATGAAAATTATAGTGCAAAACATGAATTAAACTATACAAACTCAATCTAAATCAATATACGAACTCATTCTTATCAATTATAGACACTAATTTGCACAAAAACTCGAAATTCGATTCAAGAACTCAATAAAACAGTAACGAACTCTAACCTTCTTTATTTCGATCTGAATCTGCTCTGATACCAATTGATATTCCCTGAATTCAAGTTCTTATCACAAACATTCAAACAAAACAAGAAATGTAATCTACCTGATTCAATTTCACTTTCACAAATCAAACGATTACAAATCTGTTTTTCACTTTCTCTTCTTGCGTGTACAAAAACTCAGAACTTGTTACTTTCTTACAACACAAAACTAACAAGCCATATATCTAAAAAAACTAAAACAACACGCTTAAAACAAAAAAATACACTAAGACTTTGACTTTGACTTTACATGAGAGTTGACTTTTAGCTTTGACTTGTTTGACTTTCACCTTCTGTCTTCTATGATCTTGTATCCAACATATTTCTGCTCTAACAGCATGGCTTGACTCGTGCGGAGAACCGCGCAGGGTTCTGGAGTTGGGACGGAATAGAGATCCGCGTGGATGATCACGTGGTTCCACTCGCGCGGAGAGTCGTGTGAAACACTGTCGATGCTCTCTTGCCATTCTCTTAGCCACTTCGCTCCACATCGGATCAGGGTGAAAACTACTAGAATTCGGGGTGTTACAAGTGTGTTGGTGGTTTTAGGTAGGGGCGGGTACCATGGGTGAGGGTGGGTGGCGTTAGGGTGGAGTAGGGTGGGGGTAGTAGGTCATGAGGTGGTGGGTTGGGTTAGGGTTAGTGGGTGATTGAGATGGTGCCGATGTTGGGTAAGGCGTGGGTGGTTAGTGATTGAGTTGGATTTGGTGTGGGAGGTGTTGGTGAATTAAAGATGGGGTGGGGTACGATTGGTGGTGTTTGGTGGGGTGGGGTGGATATGATGGGTGTTGTTAGGTAGGCGTGGGTTAGTATGGAGTAAGGTAGGGGTGGGGTGGTGGGTGATTGAGGTGGGAGATGTATTGGGTAGGGGTTAGGTGGTGGGTCATTGAGGTGAGAGCGATGTTGGGTAAGGGGTAGGTGGTGGGTGATTGAGGTGAGGGCAGTGTTGGGTGGGGCGTGAAGGCGGTCGTGGATGATTGAGATGGGGTGGGGTAAGTGGGTGGGTGAGGGTAGGGTCCAATAAATGGATGATTTTGGGGTGGGGTGGGTGGCGGTGGTGGTGGCTGAGGGTGGTCGATGGTGGTAGGTTTGGTAATATGGTGGGTGGGAGTGGTAGGGGTTGTATAGGTGGTGGTGCTTGGAGGTAATGTTGTGTGGGGTGGGGTCAGTGGCAGTGGGTTTGGTAACGTGGTGGGTGGGAGTGGTAGGGGTTGTATAGATGGTGGTGCTTAGGGGTAGTGTTGTATGGTTGGGATGGTGGTTGGGTTGAGGGGCGATAGGGTGAGGGTGGGGCGGTGGTTTGGTTGAGGAGCGGTAGGGCGGGGTGGTTATTGGTAGGTAGGGGTGGTGGCATAGGCGGATCTACATGTAATAGTTAGGGGTCAATTGACACCCATAAATTTACAAAAAAAATCAATCTTTTTATATTAAAATTTTTATTTTTATAAATATATTTATTCTTTTAACCCCCAAAAACTTATAAATTCAAATTCCGACCCCATGACCAAAATTTTTGGATCCGCTACTTGGTGGTGATTGATGGTGCTTGGTGTTCGTGGTGGGTGAGTTTGAGGGTGCTTGGGGCGGGAGTGGGATGTGTTAGTGTATAAATTGTATCCAAGATTTAATGAGAAAAGTCAGAGTATGTAAAGTCAACAAAGTCAACTTTAGTTGTTTGAGAGTTTCTAACTTGTATGATTTAGTTCTGTGAGAGAAGTCTTGTTATAAGAGTTTAGTCTCATGAGAGTTTCTTAGTTGATATAAATAGTAGTTGTGTGTTGTAAGTGTCAAAAAGATGTTGGATTGTAACTGTTACATATCAATACATACGATTTGGAAATTCTCTCTCTACTCTCTCTGTAGATCTTGAATGTCATATCATTGTTTGTTTGTGCTTGATTGAATTGGGAAATTTACACTTTCAATTGGTATCAGAGCGAGACCAAATCATATTCAGAAAAGATTGGATAATCAGTTTTAGATCGATTTCTTGAAAACTTCAAGAACACGCAGAACTGTTCTTGTTGAGTACTGTTGAATCGATTCTTCTTTGATTAGTTGTTGTTTGTGCAAGATAATTGATTTCATTGTGTTCGAATAATGTTTTAGAATGTTTCTTGTTTAAATTCGATCACAAATTTATCACAAAAACGATTTCAATTTTTGAAATTTTGGTTTTCTTGAAAAATGTTCATCGAACACTATTTGAATCGAATTATTGTGCTTTATTGTTTTTAATCTGAAATTTGTATTTGAAATGTGTTCTAGTCATCATTTCGATCATAGTAGTTCAGTTTGTTAATCGATTTGCAGGTTTATATTGATTTTGAATCGAATTTGTCACTCAGAGTACAGAACGCGCTAGATCTGTTTTTCGCGCAAATCAGGAACACGCATCAACTGAAGAACACGCACGATGATCTTTGAGAGTTTAAGTGTGGTTCTCGCATAAAGTCATTGTGAGAAGTGACAAAACGCGCAAAGTGTTGCATGTGAGAAGCTAGTTCACGCATAAATCTTTTTGCGAGAAGTAGAATGAACAGTACCCTGCGAGTTTCGTGTGCTGCGAGTTTTATTCTTAGCGAATTTACATTTAGCGAGTTCTACAATTGTCAAAATTGTCTAAGTATGGAACGCGCAAGGATCTTTTGACATGCGAGTTCACATTCACTTGCGAGAAGTTCAGTTTTCGAAATTATTCTAAGTACAATTCGCACACGAAGCACCTTGCGAGAAGCTACTTTGCGAATAACTCTTCTAGCGAGTTCCTCAGTTCACGCAAGTAGTGTCCTGCGAGTTTTGGTTTTGCGCATGAAGCTTCTAGCGAGAAGTGTGGTGAACAGTTACTTGCGAGTTTAGTGATTTGGGAGTTTCTAGTGTTTGCGAGTTCCAGAGTTCGAATTTTTTTTGAGAATTATTTTCAAGTGGTGATCTGTGTTTGACTTTCAGTCAAATTTTTCTAAATTGATTTGGGAACGATCATTCATTTCAAGCTCATCTATCATTCAAGATGCCAACTACAGATGAGAGAGGAAATATTGTACTGTCAGCCAGAGATGTTGTTGTCATGTACATGCCTGAGATACCACATTAAAAGCTGAACGTGATAAACTGAAAAATCAAAATTCAGTTCTTCTAAAACAGATTCAGGAGTTGAAATCTAATTTGTCAAATTCTAATAAAACTCCTGATTGTATAAAATGTGCTAATAATGCTAAATCTGATTTTGCAGGTATCGTCAAGGAAAGAGAGAAAGAGATTAATGAAAAACAGAAAGATATCGCTATCAAATAGAATATCATCAGTGCAAAAGAGAAAGAGATTAAAGAAAAAGAGAAAATGATTGCTTTAAAAGAGAATACTATTGTGACATGTGAGAAAGAGTTAAAGCTGAAAGAGAGAAAGATTGTGAATCTTCAAAGTCAACTGAAGACAACTGAACAAAGATCATTAGAACAGCAAGCTAAATCAGTTGAGCTTCAACAAAAGTTTACGACTTTTGAAGAAAAGATATCTGCCTTGGAAGCCAAAAATGTTGAACTAATGAAAAGTCTCCAAGCAGATAAAGTCAAATCAAATCTAGAGAATGCTTCTACTCAACACCTGTCTGATCTTTCTAAGAGAACTTTACAAGAGATAAAGGATCTTGAGCTTAGATGCATTAAACTCTCTAAGCAAGTGTCTGAGTTTGAAAAGATCTTAATTACAGAGAGAGACACTTTTGCCAAAGAGAGAAAAGTTTTTGAAGATAAAGTACTTGAACTTCCTAAACAGATCTCTGCATTACAAGACTTACTTGAAAAAGAAAGGAAATGTTTTCAAGAAAAGAAAAAGTCTTTTGAGCTTGAAAAGAAAAATGCTGAGAAGAGAAATGTTGGGATTTTCAAAGATATTTTTGAACAAAACAAGAACTTAGAAAAAGATTTTGAGCAAGAGCGTCAAATCTTTGAATCAGAAATATCTAAGCTCACATCCAAGTTAACTGTTCTATCCTCAGAAATTCTTAAAGAACAGATGGCTAAATCTAATTTGAAACAAAAGTTTGACACAATTATTGCTGAAAGAAACACTTTGAATGGAAAAATAATGGACTTGGAAGCTGCAAATGTTGAATTGTCAGAAAAGATTTCAGCTGATGTGATTAATCAATCACCTTATGACAATTCAACCGAATCAGTTTATTCTTTCAAAACTGCTTCAAGTTCTATTCATGAAAATATTTTCAAAAAGAAAAGTGTCAAATCAAACAATGTCAAATCAAATCAGATCCGACCATCTAATCTATTTTATGACAAGTCTGTTGATAGTCCAGCGAGCTTCTATGTAAAATCTCTTGTAAAGCATTCTAAGAAAGAACATATGGTCTGAGATTTAAAGGTTCTTCGGATGAGAAGAAGAAAGACAAAGCATCTTCTTCCATATAAAATGCCAAAAAGAACAGTGCACACAAAGGTAAATCTTGTGGTAATTCTGATATGTTTTATTATACTAATCATTTGATCAGGATTGCTCAAAGGAAGATTTATTGTTCTTACTGTGGAGCACATGACTTTGTAAGTAATAACTTCGCCAATTACTGGTACGGTTCTTATTATGTTACCCCTACAAGAATTGCAACTAACACATCAGGACCCAAATACCAGTGGGTACCAAAAGTTAAATCTGTGTTGCAAGCACCCAAAGTCTAAGGGGGAGAAAAAACAAAGGCTTTTGAACAAAACAGTTCAAAACCCGGACTTATATGTCAAGGATTATGGTTCTTGAATAACACAGTTCAAGACCCGTACTTTAATGTCAAGAATTGTGGCTTCTGATTAAAACAGATCAGCACCCGTTCTTAAAAGTTTAAGGACAAGGATATTATGCAAATATCCAGGGGGAGTTTATCAGAATATAAACCATTTTATAATGATTTGAGGGGGAGCCTAAATGTTTGTAAGTATCTTTTGATCTTAATCTCTGATTGTTTGGAAGAATAACAACTTTCGAACATGAAAAACGCTTTCTTAAATGTTCAAACCACTTCTCTATTCTTAAAAGATTTCATGAATTTGGAAGTGTAACTATTAAATGTTTTTCATTATGGAGCTTTAATGTTTAACTGACCGTGTGTTTCCAAAGATCAATACTTGTGTATTATCTTGTCTATTATTGTCAAGTATTCATACACACTGGTTTAGTACTTCATTTGAATTTGTTATTACCATGTATCAAACGTTTAATCTTTCTATGGTAATACTCCCTTTTGCTATTCACTGTTGTTTGAATCAAACGTCATTTCATCATTATCTGTGCCTTCATTGTTAATATGTTTATATATTGTTCATATAAACATCTTATGTCTTTGATTTCCCAAAATATTATTCTTCATGAATTTTGATCTGATCTTAATCATTGTCAGATTTTCAAAACATTTCTATTCTTTCATGATTATTCATTCATACAAAGTTTTGAGAAATCTTAAATGTTTAAAATGCTCAAATTTCATTCTTATCTTTATGAGCATACATACACTGACAAATGATTTCTTATGCTTTAATGTCAAGCAAATCATTGAGGCAATACATGCTTTTAGGAAAATACATGGGATTCAGTGTGAGAGCTTAACAGAACTTCCATGGATTCACGATAACCAATGTTTCCTACACAGGAAGTAATCCTTTGAGTGATTGAGGGGAGAAGGGTCAAAAGATTGAGAGTGGTGTGTGATGAGGTAAAATGGAAAAGAGAGATTGGTTAGAAGTGAGCTTACATGTTTAAAAGAGAGAGGGTGAGAGATCAGAGTAAAAGAATATTAAACTCTGCACCAAACTTCTTTCTGAGTCGGGCAGCCGTATAAGTTGTTGTTTCACAATTCTTCGTGAACAACATTGAAAAAGGCACCTAGCCCATGCCATCTCTTGTATAACACCCCACTAGCTACTCATTATTTTCTCAAAAAGAGAATGTTTCACATTTTCTGGGGAAGCAGCACGTACTCTATTGGTTCTTCATTTGGAAGATACTGATATTGAAATAGAAGGAACGTTGCCCCACCTTCAACCCATTATCATGCACAATTGAGTCTATGTATATCATTGTTGTCTCAATGGTTTATATAAATTTGAGCCTAAACAACAATCATTGTGCTTAATTCTTTCATAACACAAGCACGAGCACACAGAAAATCCGTTTTTCTGTCAGAACATTCATAGAAAATACCTTGTGTTTTTCAATGATTGAATGGAAGTCCTGGGGAGTCAACATCAAACCAACTCCTTAAATTGTACATTCATTGTACACAGTAACTTTGTGTTACTGACAGGCATTCCTAACTGTTTCATGTGTTGATTCAGGGTTACAACTCATAATTTGTCTGAATTTGAAAAGATTCGGATAAATATATTCATGAATTGATGGCTCACTATCAGATCAGTTGGGGGAGAATATTCATACATTACCAGAAGAGATCATGAAGACTGTTCTACATTGTTTAAAAAGGGGAAGAAGTTTCAAAGACCAAGCTGAAATTGAAATGAGTTTTGATGATTTTGATTCTCATAATTCATCAAAAAGGGGGAGAATTTTACAAAGTTCAATTTCAAAGTTATAAAGAGTTGTCAAAGTGAAAAGACTTGTGGAGAAATTCTGAAAGTTCAATTCATTCAAGTCTGACGAAAAGAAATCATTTCGAGATGATTCAAAGACAAGTCAAAGATGATTAGAGAAAGTTGGTTTTCTGAAGACGATCCAGAGATCAGAGAGATGAAGATACGAGATCAAATATTCCTCAAAGTTTTGAAAGATTCTTTTGTCAAAAGTTCAAAGATGAAGAGTCTAATGAAGTTTCAAGAATTCAAATTCATGTTCAAGACATGTTGACTTTCAAAGATGCTAAATGTAAAAGACTTTTCAATATTCTTCAAAGCATCAGAGACTAAAGACTGTCAAAGCTACAAAGTTTAAAGTTGTCCGAGTCAAAGTTCGAAGAATCAAAGCGCTGAAGACGATTGTCAAATTTTTATTAAATCTTGAATACAAAGGGGGAGAATGTTAGTGTATAAATTGTATCCAATATTTAATGAGAAAAGTCAGAGTATGTAAAGTCAACAAAGTCAACTTTAGTTGTTTGAGAGTTTCTAACTTTTATGATTTAGTTCTGTGAGAGAAGTCTTGTTATGAGAGTTTAGTCTCATGAGAGTTTCTTAGTTGATATAAATAGTAGTTGTGTGTTGTAAGTGTCAAGAAGATGTTGGATTATAAGTGTTACATATCAATACATACGATTTGGAAATTCTCTCTCTACTCTCTCTCTAGATCTTGAATGTCATATCATTGTTTGTTTGTGCTTGATTGAATTGGGAAATTTACACTTTCAGGATGGGATGGGTTAGGTGGGGGTTGTTTGATGATTATGAATGGTGATGGGGTGATATGATCATGTGAGACCATTATTTGGGATAATAGATGAAGATTTGTGAGATATGGAGATCTAATGGCTAGGAAGTGATCTCACGTGTCTCACGGAAAAGGGTAGTCTCGCAACCCTATATATATATATATATGTGTGTGTGTGTGTGTAGGACGGTAATCAAATGAGATCGGAAAATATGTTGAGGACCATGAGGACTAATCTCAATCATTCAAAGGATTTAATCAATGGTCATTAAAAGGGTGGCATTTTGTAATATTAGTGAAAAACATGTCTAATCTCATGTCTAGTTTGGAAATTTGAGGACAAACTTGTAATTTCATCTTATAAAACCCACCTGATCCCATATCCATCAATGTAACATCACCATACACATTATCTGGTACGACACCTGGGATCAAAAACGCATCATCCGCCCCTTCATCAACTCCATCTCCGCCACCACCACCCCACCGTCGTCGGTCTTCGGATGGTTTTTGTCTTTCGGTTCGGTTCTACCAAGTTTGATTCGCTTTTCCTTCATCAATTTCACTTTCAGCTTTCATAATTTTAATTTCTGATCCGGATACGTAAGATTTCAATGGTTTTTCCTCTTTGTTTGTTGTTATTATCACCGGATTTTGTGTTTATTCGATTTCAAATCACGTATAGTTGAAAATCTGAATCAATTTAGTGGTTTATGAGGACATCGATGTGGTTTAATCTTCCTAGATCTGTAGAAAAAGTTTTTGAAAAGCAGATTTAGGTTTTTTTCTTATTGTGTTTTACGATTTTAGATGGATGAAGGTCAATGGTGGCTAAATCGTTGGTCATCGAATGGTGAGCAGTGGCTGTTGAATGAAGATCAATCGCTGGTGGATGCTATGATGGGTAGAGGCAAAAAGGATGTGTTTGGGTAATATGAGGGAAGCGATGGTGGTTACGTGTGACCACGATGGTCGAGTCGTTTGCTTTTAACGGTTGTGATGTAGAGGACGGCCTAATGGAGATTGTGGTGGCTTCAATGGCAGAATTGCTTGTGTTTGAAGAGGTCGTCGGTTGTTGAGGGGGTGGTTATCGGTGACGATGGTGGCTGGCGGAACATAATTTAGGGGGTTTTTTTGTTTCTGGTTTCATGGGGTGAATAACAAACAGAAGAAAATTATGTTTGGTTTCATGTGGTGAAATAACATATAGTGTTTTGTTTCATGTGGTGAAATAACATAGTGGTTGGTTTCATATGGTGAAATAACATATATATGAAATATCATATTTATGAAAATTTTGTTTTTATTTCATGAGGTGAAATAGTATTTATTTCATATGGTGAATCGCAATTACCAAAATGACGAGTATGTCCTTTTCATGTGGTAAAACAACTTCTAATTAAAACCATAGGATCAAAACCAAATTACGGCTTAGATCAGTTCTCATGGTTCTCAATCTTTTTTTGGTTCTCATATGATTTAACCCATGTATATGTATATATATATATATATATATATGTATATCAGGGTTCTCCCTGTATCTTTTGCCATATATAGAGAGGTTATTTCATGTGAGAACCAAAAAAAGGTTGAGAACCGTGAGAACCGATCTAAGTCGTAATTTGGTTTTGATCCTATAGTTTTAACTAAAAGTTGTTTGACCATAGGAAATGGGCATAATCGTCATAAAAAAACTTGAATTCATTCTTGTTCTTGATTAGGGTCTTCTTCTGTTTGACCATGGCGTCGACCTTTGTATTCTTCGATTTGGTAATGGTGGTGCAATGATAGTTTTCATAAGCCTTCCATAATGAATCCATACCTTCTTCACCTTCTTCTGAGTTATGCCTTTCTTCGCACAGTTTGCATGCTAATGTCTGCTTCCATTCCAACTCCTTCCTCAACGATATGTGGCTTCCAAAACTACTACACGAATCCAATCACCATGAATTTAATTTCGAGTTCGGGACAGTTTTTTTATTTTCAGTGGAAATTGTCTTTGTCATCATCGCAACCGCCATGGATTTACCTACGAGTTTTTCCATCTCCATCTTCACACCTTTGTCAGCAACAATCGATGTAATTTCTTGGCTATCTCCATGACAATCGGTTGGACTTCAATCTCAATATCCATTAAAAAGGGATTTGGAAATGGGATGACGAAGAATGAGTTTGGCTATCTCCATGACCATCGACTGGACTTCAATATCCATCTCCATTAAAACGGGATATGGAAACAGGATGATGAAGAAGGAGCAATGGATCCAAAGGGTGTTGTAGATCTGGAAACGAGATCTAGAAAAGAGGAAGATTAGATCTGGAAAATGACGTGAATGCCCCTTTCAATTTGCCATTTATTCAATAAATGGTTTCAGATCTCAAAAAAATCACAAAAATGCCATTGACTTTAATGTCCATAAATTAAAATCATTAAACGGCTTAGATCGATTTTCACGGTTCACGTCCTCTTTTTGGTTCTCATTTTCTTACGTATACATATATATATATATATATATATATATATATATATATATATATATATATATATATATATATATTGGAAAAAAACCGAAAAACCATGAAAAAAAACAGATAAAAAATATATCAAAATGGATGTTAATTTATAGATAATAAAGTGATCATTATTTTAGTGTAATTTGTTTCGCTCCAATTTTTGTTATATTTCACCGATTTTCGATTTAAAAAAATGAGTAATATTTTTATTTTTTTCGAAAAGGTGCTTGTAACCACCTTTCTAACCATATCCGGTGGATCATCTCAATCTAACGGTTTGGATGGGTTATTTGGTTCTTTGTTTTTCATGGTTCTCTCCCGATCTCATCCCATATATATATGGGGGGAAGATCAAATGCAAACCACCCTAATTTGTGCAAACCTTCGATTTCATTGGTTAATTTAATGAAATTGTTTCATTAATTTGTTTAATTTTAGTAACTGTTTCATGTAATTCTTTTCTTGATTAAATTATTTCATATATTTTTGTTTTTATGTAAAAAATGAAACTGTTTCATGTATTTTCTCATTCTGATTAATTTTTTTCATATATTATTCATTAATCAACCCTCGTAATTAAGAACAAAGGGAAAAATGAAAAATTATGATTGGTTGGCTTGAGTTTGCACGATTTGCACAAATTAGGGTGGTTTGCAAATAAAGCCACCCATATATATATATATATATATATATATATATATATATATATATATATATATATATATATATATAGAGAGAGAGAGAGAGAGAGAGAGAGAGGTTTAAACGAGAACGTCAACTATTTAAGAAAACAAAAAAATTACAAATCATATGCAAAATCATATATGATTGGGCATTAATGACCAAAAAATGGACGAGGACGACTTTGCCCGCGACTTAAGTCGCGAGAAAAGTCATGTGAATCATATATGATTTTGTATGTACTCGGTCGTACTCGTGTTTTCTTAAATAGATATTATTCCCGTATGAATCCACCTCTCTCCCTCTCTTTATATATATATATATATATATATATATATATATATATATATATATATATATATATATATATATAGGGAGAGGTTCATTTGAGAAATAGTAAATGTATAAGAAATAGAGAAGTGGTCCTAGTCCTTTATCTGGTCAACATTTGCGGCTTTGACCGTGAAGCACCTGATAATTCCTTGTGTGGTCTGTAAAAGATAGAGGGGCTGGATAACCTTCTACTGATAGAGTGGTGTCCCTTCCTTTGACCCCTTTTCCATGAACCTAAAACGAGAATGGGTCATGGAAGACTAAGGGGTTGTTTATTTTTTTCTAAAAATCTCTTAATGACTCTTAAGTCTGAATTATTCAGACATTTTTACACACCACCTCTTATTAATTATAACTAAATTAATTCTTCAGACCTTAGACCTCTTAAAAAACAAACGACACCTAAGAGAAGAGAACCTGAAATACTCTTACCATTGCCGCCTATAGATATATATGGGAGGTAGGCGGGCCTAGCTTTGAATTCCTCCTCCCTTCAGTCCAGTTTGAACCCGAAGTTCCCCTGCCGGAGCTCCCCGAATCTAAAGTAGAAGTCGAGGAGTTGCTCAGTGAGAAGAAGCGTCAAATGATTCGGACAGTTGTCGTGCTGGCGGATCTTGCCTAAATAAATTTCCATTGAGTGGGGTAAGTCCAATTTTATTTTATTTTGTTTTATTAACGTTAATACTTTCTCCTAGTAGCGAAGGAAAGGGGCATTCAGGAAGTGACTACCGATAAGAGGAGCCTCCGTCCAACCTCGATAATATTGAATGCTTCTTCCATTCAACTATAAAGAAGGTATGGTGGTCCAGATAGCCACTGCCTCTTTTCAGACCGGCAAGTTGAGCTTGAGCTTTCAGATGAGATTGCCTCAGACCTGGATGTTGCGACTCAGGCATTACTGAATAGAGGTGCAAGGCTCTTTTTTATGTATGTATCATGTCTTTAAGCTCAGCGGGATTACTTTCGCTCGGGTCAAGGCTGCCACTCGTCCCTAAGGAACAGATTTGATAAATACTGATAACTCTCGAGGCTTAAGTTTGGCTCGAAGGAGTCTCACCAAACGCCCATGAGCTTCTGGGCTGAGTGGTCGTGAAGCGATTTATACCGAGCAAGAACCTACATGTGATAATGCCACATTAGATAGAATAGTTCCTATCAATGCAAGCTTCGTAAAAAATACAGGACGAGTTCATATGTGAACCTATGCGATTCACATATGAACTATACGTTCATATGTGAATCAGTTAATTGGTTCATATAAGAATCATTTAATCAATTTATATGTGAATCTGTTAACTTGTTCAACCGATTCATATATGAACCTATGTGAATCTGTTAATTAGTTCATATATGACTCATAAAGGTTTATATATGAATCAGTGAAAATAGTTCATATGTGAATTACACTGATTCACATATGAACTTATAGTTCATATGTGAATCATACAGGTTCATATAGGTAGTGTTTGGTACGCAGACATGATTAGACAGGATTGGACAGGACAAAACTGGACAGGACAAGAGGCTTGGACTGGACTGAACAAGACAATTGTTTGTCTTATGTTTGGTACGACTAGGACTGGATAGTACAGGACTGAACAAATTTCTCTAAAAGTTGTTTGATGATTTTAGATGTCATATAATAGTTATAAATAACACAAATAAAGTATATCTTTAAATAATTTAATTTTTTTTTATTTTTTTACACAATTTTCATACATATGAATACATACAAAAACAGTGGTAGGAAATTTGAATGAATAATCAGAAATAATTGATGGTAGTTCGAAAAAATCCGATTCATATAAAGAAAATATAATATTTGATTCAATTTGGAAGATCTTAATGAACTGACGGATGCATAGTTGCAGCGACAGGTAAAGATAAAGGCGATGGGTGGTCGGTGAAGGACGGTAATTGTGAATAACGTGAAAGATAGTGGATAGTGGTGGTGTAGGAGGTTGTTGTGGTTGATGTGGTGGAGGTATAGGTGGTCGACGATGGTGGTGGTGGTGGCAGTAGACAGTGCTAATAGAGGTTATTATAATGGAGGAAGAGGCGGAGGTCACCAACGGTGGTTGGCGGTGAGCGTCGGTGGTGGCGGCGGCAATGGGTGGTGGTGATAGGTGGAGGTGGTGATAGGCGGTGGTTGTGGAGGTAGTGGAGGAAGTTGTTGTAGTAGTGGAGGAAGAGGTGGAAGTGGTCGACGATGGTTGGTGGTGGAATATACCATTTCTGATCTTGACCGTATAAAAGGCTAGGATTACTTCTTTATTTCTCATACATTTACCATTTCTTAAATGTACCTAAGACTATATATATAAATATATATACATATATACAAGGGTTCAATCAAAAACACCCCTGTTTTACTAAAATGTATAACACCCTAAACTTTAGAGAAATGAAAATTCGTAAATTTCGCAATATGACGGCTATAAACTGAGAAAACATGGGTAAACAAAACCTGCCATAACAATCCCAAAGTATCATCCCGAGAACGAGGAATATAGTTGTAGCCTTTACAAATGAATCGAATGAAGAACAGTATACAACAACCTAATAATCTAACTTAGGCAAGAAAGATTAAGATCGGGTGTTGCTATTCTTCCAAAAATGCATATCCACTATCACAATCGTAATGGTCATTATATCATCCCAAAAAGACCGCTCTCGACCCCCTAGGCCGACCGCTCAATCCCGACGAATCCCACCGCTAGATTGACCTGCTATACATGTCATTTTAAGAAAAAGTGTTAGGCTAAAGCCTAGTGAGATCAACAGTTGTATTTAAAATAAATTACAGTAAACGTAAATAAATAAAGTGAAGTTATAATAGGAATAATAGTGATTTTACCATAAACAATTACCTCTTGGTTTAACGGGGGAGACCCGCTTACTAATACAAGTGACGGAACACAAAAGTAAGCCACTTGACGAGTCAGTAAAGCTAAACACATAAAAGTACACGCAAGGGATGTTAGGCTCAGTGGCTTTAAACGTACACCCGCGAAAAGTCAACTTCAACCACATAGGGTCCTTACGTTGAGATCCTCATCTAATATCGTATTACTTAGCATGTAGGACTTATAACCCAATCTTATGCCTAAACGTGCCTCGACGTGAGAACTAATGTCCCAACGTCGGACTAAATGCAACAATTATGGGGTCATGACTCCCAAGTTAAACCAAATATGCCACATAGAGTAAATCGACTAACCGATAATTCCACGTTAAGATATGATACCAAGATATTGACAAATGGAGGTTTTTGCATAATACTTGCATAACTTTACCAAGAGGTTCCAATTTTGACATATGAATCACATTCCCATATTCCAACCATTTGGGTCACTTTAATATTTCAAACTCTGATTTTGGATCCCAACCACTCAACCCAAGGTTATGGTAAAACAAGTTTTCCAAAGTATAAACTTATCAACAGTTCAACATAAAATTCATCAACCCATTATTAATTAATCTTTAAAGCTAGAGAATAGAAAAGCATAATGCTAAACCATGATCACATATAAATCCAAGATACCCATTTTCTTTCTTGAAATCCCATCCAAACACATAAACCCTAGAATCTCCAAAATTAGAGTTTTGGGTGTTTATGCACCCCAAGTTGTACAAGTAAAAATGGAGATGTCTAGTAGGTTAAAAGCATGATTTTTAACATGTATAGAGTTTAGAAAAAGATGAACTCACCTTGTAAGGTTTGTAGCTTAAAACCCTAAAACTCCAAGTAATTGGTGAAAATAATATATTCACCGATCAGAATGTATCACAACATTATCACACCATTATTACAACAAAATAACATAATAAACCAAGAGAACGATGATTGTGGATGTTATCCACACTGGTGTTCGATTATCACAACATTATAACATCATTATCACAACAAAATCACATCAATATCATAGCAAAATCACATCATAAGAATTTGATTTATCAAAGCATTATCACATTATATCACGACAAAATCAAATCATTATCACATCATAAGAAGTCTTTGATTTATCAATATCACATTATTATCACAACATTATCACATCCTTTTCGACAACAGACGCATCGACATAAAAAATATTTGATTCTAATAACAACATTTAAGGGATAAAGATAAATTTAAGATAACATAATATTGTTGATAAATACTAATATCTTTTTCATTTATTCTAATTTTTTATGGTATTAAATAGTTTGAGGCCCAGAAGTGTTCTCGCATTTTGTAACACCCGTAATTTCGGGTAAGCTTCCTCTATTTTGGTAGTTCAGTAGATCGTTTATTTTCCTTACCATAATGTAATATTACTTGGTATTATTATACGGATTTAGTCGTACGTTCCTCGTTGAAGAATCAGATCATTTCAGGTCGGGATCGCGCCAAAATGGCCTTGGGCGACTATGCCCTGGGCATAGTCGTAGGTGTCATAGTTGCAGGTGAGATGGGACTCACTGGTCGAAAAACAGAAGAAGGGTACTGTTGGGCGACAATGCCCAACGACTATGTCGTGTCATTGTCGCACACTTCCTCCAGGGTGTTAAAACCCAACTCAGTGGATTTGATCTCATTGATATCTGATTTTAAGAAAAGCTAGGTCACGATTTTCTCTCTAGATATGATTCGGAGGTTTGTAGCTTAAAACCCTAAAACTCCAAGTAATTGGTGAGGAGGTGAGATGAAGCTTGAGGTGGCTAGACTTGACCAACAAGTGTTTCAAAAACCCTAAAACATCATAATGATCAAAGACTTGGGGTAGATGGAAGCATTTATGACAAGAGGGGGATGAGAGGGAACTTACCAGCCCTTCTAGAGAGAAAATCGCGACCTAGATTTTCTTAAAATCAGATATCAATGAGATCAAATCCGCTGAGTTGGGTTTTAACACTCTGGAGGAAGTGTGCGACAATGACACGGCGACTATACCAAGGGCATAGTCGCTGGGCATTGTCGCCCAACACTACCCTTCTTCTGTTTTTCGACCAGTGAGTCCCATCTCACCTGCGACTATGACACCTGCGACTATGCCCAGGGTATAGTCGCCCAAGGCCATTTTGGCATGATCCTGACCTAAAATGATCTGATTCTTCGACGAGGAACGTACGACTAAATTCGTATAATAATACCAAGTAATATTACATTATGGTAAGGCAAATAAACGCTCTACTAAACTACCAAAATAGAGGAATCTTACCCGAAATTACGGGTGTTACAATCCTCCCCAACTTGAAAATGATTTCGTCCTCAAAATTCCAACTAGTCAAACAAACGAGGATATCGACGCTTCATGTCCTCCTCCGCTTCCCAAGTTACATTCGCACCGCGATGATGTTTCCACTAAACCTTCACCATTGTCACCTCTTTGTGGCAGAGTTTCTTGATATCTTTTTCCAAAATGGCTTCAGGTTCCTCAATACATCGGTTGTCGTCCACCTAAATCTCCGACAATGGTATGACGCTTTCTTCCTCCGCCATGCACTTCCGTAGATAGCACACATGGAACATAGGATGTATTCCATCCATTTCCGGTGGCAAATCTAACTTGTAGGCCTGAAGTCCAATACGCTCGAGAATGGTAAATGGTCCAAGGAAACGAGGACTTAACTTCCCTCACTTTCCAAACCGAATCAAGCCTTTCCATGGAGACACCTTCAGCATCACTCGGTCCCCTACCTGAAACTCCATGGGTCGTCTCTTCTTGTCGGCATAACTTTTTTGTCGATCTTGCGCCGCCTTCAAGCGTTCTCGGATTGCTTTGACTTTGTCCGCCGTTTCTTGCACAATCTCCGGTCCGACGAATTGTTTTTCTCCAGCCTCTAGCCAACACACAGGGGATCTACACTTTCGTCCGTACAAAGCCTCAAATTGTGCCATCCCTAGGCTAGAGTGATAACTATTGTTGTATACAAACTCCACCAAAGGTAGATGGGTATCCCAACTATCGCCCAAATCAATCACCTAAGACCTAAGAATGTCCTCCAAAGTTTGAATCGTCCTTTCGCTTTGTCCGTCCATCTGTGGGTGGTATGACGTGCTTAAATTCACCCGTGTACCCAATTCTTGATGTAAGGCTCCCCAAAATCTTTATGTAAACCGTCAATCACGATCGAAGACTATAGACAAGGGTATATCATGTCTAGAGACCACTTCGTCTATATACATCTTTGCCAACCTATCCATTGGCAAAGTTTCTCGCATTGCTAGAAAATGGGCACTCTTTGTCAGTCGATCAACAATCACCCAAATTGTGTTATTTCCTTTTAAGGTCTTCGGTAGTTTGGTAACGAAGTCCATAGTAATCTTGTCCCACTTCCACTCGGGTATTTCTAACGGTTGAAGGCTCCCATAAGGTCGTTGGTGCTTAGCCTTCACTTGCGAACAAGTCACGCATCACTCGACATAGTGTGCCACATCTAACTTCATACTTGGCCACCAATAGTGTAACTTCAAGTCCCTATACATATTTGTACTCCCCGAGTGGATAGAGTATTTGGACTTGTGTGCGCCTTCCAAAAGTAGCTTCCGGTTCCCACCAATCTTTGGCAACCAAACTCATCCATCTAAACATTTCATCCCTCGGCTATCTTCTGTCAAGAGTAGGCGTTGCTTGATCATTACCTCATTTTTGAGGTTTTCTTCCAACAAGGTCTCGATTTGTGATGCTTTAACCCTTTCCATGAGACTCGACACTAACTCGATTCACGTAAGCTTGGCTTGAAGTCTCCCACTATACTCTTTCCTACTCAAGGCATCGGCGACCACGTTCGCTTTCCCCGGGTGGTAAAGTAGCTCACAGTCGTAATCCTTAAGTAGTTTCAACCATCTTCTTTGCCTCATGTTGAGCTCCTTCTGATCAAACACGTACTTTAGGATCTTATGGTCCATGTACAAGGTACACTTCGTGCCATAAAGATAATGTCGCCACAACTTCAAGGCGAACACTACCGCTGCTAATTGTAAGTCATGAGTGGGGTAGTTCTTCTCGTGTACTTTTAGTTGCCTTGATGCATAGGCAATCACCTTTCCCCTTTGCATGAGTACACACCCAAGCCCCATCTTGGATGCATTGTTATAGACTACGAAGTCCTTCGATCCTTCCAGCAAGGATAAGATTGGAGCCTCGCACAACCTCCTTTGTAATTTCTGGAAAGCTCTTTCTTGTGCTTCGGTCCATACAAACTTTACATTCTATTTGGTCAGCGCCGTCAACGAATATGCAATCTTAGAGAAGTCTTGTATGAACCTCTGGTAGTAGCCCGCCAAGCCCAAGAAGCTCCGAATCTCGGATGGGCTTTTGGGAGGTTCCCAATTCATCATAGCTTCTACCTTCGCTGGATCTACCTTCACTCCGTCTTTCGTGACCACGTGACCCAAAAACTGCACTTCCTTCAACCAAAACTCGCACTTGGAGAATTTTGCATAAAGATTCTATTTCCTCAAGACCTCCAAAACATCCCGGAGATGTCGTGCGTGGTTGGATTCGTCCTTGGAGTAAATCAGGATATCATCAATGAATACGATGACCGATTTATCAAGGAAGGGTCGGCACACGCGGTTCATTAAGTCCATGAACACCAACGGGGCGTTCGTCAAGACAAATGGGCATCACTAAGAACTCGTAGTGACCATAGCGCGTCTGGAAAGCGGTCTTCGGAATATCATCCTCTTTGACCTTTACTTGATGGTAACCCGAACGTAGATCAATCTTCAAAAAACAACCCGCTCCTTGAAGTTAGTCGAATAAGTCATCTATTCGAGGGAGTAGGTACTTATTCTTCACAGTCACCTTATTCAACTCCCTGTAATCGATACACATTCTCATGGTTCCGTCTTTCTTCTTCACAAATAAGACTGGTGCTCCCCAAGGAGACGAGCTCGGTCTCACGAACCCCTTTTCTAAAAGATCTTGCAACTGGCCCATCATTTCCTTCATCTCTGACGGAGCCAAGCGATAAGGAGCTCTGGTTATCGGAGCCGCTCCCGGTGCTAGGTCAATCTTGAACTCCGCTTGACGGTCGGGTGGCAAACCAGGCAAATCGTCCGGAAACACATCAGGAAATTCGTTCACCACGTCTACATCTTCCAGCTTCTTCTTCTCAAGTTTGGCGTCTATAACATACGCCAAAAAGGATAAGCATCCTTTCGCCAAACACTTTTGTGTCTTTATCATGCTGATGATTGCTATATCGCTCTTCCGTCTCTCTCCTTATACGGTCACCAATTCGGTATCCAAAATCGGAATGTGGATCAACTACTTGGCACAAAGGATCTATGACCATTGGCATTAGATCAATCGGAAATTCTCTTCCTTCAATTTCTAACTTGCAACCTTTAAGGATATCTCGAATCACTACTTGATCGCCATCCGCTATCTCTACCACTAAAGCATCTTCTAAACTAGTAGTGGGTACAGACACTACATCTTTCGATGCCTTCGCTTCCTCGGTAGTCATCTAAAATGCTCTTCCCATCGCTTTTGGAGGGTCCACTTTTTTTCCCCCGCTGAAACCCGCCTTAGCCATCGAGCACTCACTCCTAATATGACCCGATTCCTTGCATCCAAAACATATTTGCCCTTTGATCGGGCAATCAGGGAAACTGTGACCGGGCTTGACACACTTAAAACATGGCTCGGATCCTGATTTACAAGGGCCGAGATGTTTGCTTCAACACTTGGGACACCAAGGAACATCTCGTCTTGGACCCACCCCTCGTTGACTGTTGTTGTTGAATGGCTTAGGTCTCTTGGAGTGCATCAAATTTCCTTCCCATCTTCTTTTCTCGATTACGCCGCTTCTCTCTACCTTGTTTGAGTCGTAAGAGTCTTCCACGAATTGGGCCTCCTCGATTGCCTCCCGAAGAGTTGAGGCCGTTGACACCTGAACCATATTCATCATTTCGGTAGGCAAACCCTTGATATAGGCTTTAATCTTCTCTCTTTCGGTGGGGACCAGGTGTCCCACCAAACCCAGTTTATCCATGAACAGCTTGTTGTACTCCTTTACTGACAAATTCCCTTTCTTCAATCCTCGGAATTCGTCAATGATGCGGTCC
Source organism: Arctium minus (assembly GCA_954870635.1). Taxonomy (NCBI): domain Eukaryota; kingdom Viridiplantae; phylum Streptophyta; class Magnoliopsida; order Asterales; family Asteraceae; genus Arctium; species Arctium minus. The sequence goes on along the minus strand of OX941080.1, from coordinate 109,586,328 downwards.
ATGGCTCGCTCGTTATAGAATTCTTCCATTATCTTCTTCTTGAACGTTTCCCAGCTTAATTTGGCTAGTACCGCGGCTTCAACGGAAGTGGAGTATACATTCCACCATGTGAGGGTCGTCCTTCTCAGCATTTGAGATCCAAAAACTGCTTTCTGATTTTCACCACATTCGTTTGATCGAAAGGCCTGCTCCAACTCTCAGATCAAATTCATGGATGCCACTGGGTCGTCCGAGCCCTTGAACTCCAGTGGTCGGCATCCGATGAATGCCTTAAAAGTACAAGTCTTTGACGCTTGCCTTGCTTCCGGGGTTGGGGTTTCATTAGAAGGAATTGCGGGTCCGGTACCCTCGGATCCCGCCACCACGATATTCTCCGCGACCGCTTCGTGCCTACGGTTGCTAGCATCTCGGTCTTCCAGTAGCTTCAGAAACATTTCTTGTTGTTGGGCCATCGCCGCATTCATGGTCTGCATCATCCGATTCATCATTCTTGATTCCAGGGTCACTTCTTCCATTATTGGTTCGGATGAGGCTATGTTGCAACGGGGCACATGCTCGGGCCCTCCGCCCAACATATTTTGCGGTCGAGGGGGCAAATCCGTTATTGTAACTCTAGGGTGGTCAGCCGTAGATGCCGACGCCTCTTGGCCCTTCGGCCGATTTCTAGTGTTTACCATTTACTGCCACACAACGCGAGAATAAAGGTGAGATAAAGATCATACGAATTATAAACAAGGAGATGTACTACCACATTCATTAATCATCATAACAATGGAAAACAAGCATAATCACGTAAAACATCCTCATAATAACGTTAGCTAAGCGAAATTATGAACATGTGATACATAAGAATTATCATCACCATTAGCATAACTTTCAATTTGTGTAGTTTTCGTCGACTCCAAGACCATCCTACCTTAGGAGTTCTACCCAATCTCACTCAATCATAACTTAAATTCACAGCTTAAGTCTAGGTATTCTACAACAATACCTAGTTCACTTAAACTAATGCTCTGATACCAACTTAAACTAATGTTCGTAAATTTCGCAATATGACGGCTATAAACTGAGAAAACCTGGGTAACCAAAACCTGCCATAACAATCCCAAACTATCATCCCGAGAACGGGGAATATAGTTGTAGCCTTTACAAATGAATTGAATGAAGAACAGTATACAACAACCTAATAATATAACTTAGACAAGAAAGATTAAGATCGGGTGTTGCTATTCTTCCAAAAATGTGTATCCACTATCGCTATCGTAATGGTCATTATATCATCCCAAAAAGACCGCTCTCGACCCCCTAGGGCGACCGCTCAATCCCGACGAATCCCACCGCTAGATTGACCTGCTATACATGTCATTTTCAGAAAAAGTGGTCGGCTAAAGCCTAGTGAGATCAACAGTTGTATTTAAAGTAAATAACGGTAAACATAAATAAAGAAAGTGAAGTTATAATAGGAATAATAGTGCTTTTACCATAAACAATTACCTCTTAGTTTAAACGGGGAGACCCGCTTACTAACACAAGTGACGGAACACAAAAGTAAGCCACTTGACAAGTCAGTAAAGCCAAACACATAAAAGTACACGCAAGGGATGTTAGGCTCAGTGGCTTTAAACGTACACCCGCGGAAAGTCAACTTCAACCACATAGGGTCCTTACGTTGAGATCCTCATCCAATATCGTAATACTTAGCACGTAGGACTTATAACCCAATTTGATGCCTAAACGTGCCTCGACGTGAGAACTAATGTCCCAACGTCGGACTAAATGCAACAACAATTATGGGGTCATGACTCCCAAGTGAAACCAAATATGCCACATAGAGTAAATCGACTAATCGATAATTCCACGTTAAGATATGATACCAAGATATTGACAAATGGAGGTTTTTTCATAATACTCATCCCAAGAGGGGGATGAGAGGGAACTTACCAGCCCTTCTAGAGAGAAAATCGTGACCTAGCTTTTCTTAAAACCAGATATCAATGAGATCAAATCCGCTGAGTTGGGTTTTAACACCCTGGAGGAAGTGTGCGACAATGACACGGCATAGTCGTTGGGCATTGTTGCCCAACACTACCCTCTTCTGTTTTTCGACCAGTGAGTCCCATCTCACCTGCAACTATGACACCTACGACTACGCCCTGGGCATAGTCGCCCAAGGCCATTTTGGCGCGATCCCGACCTGAAATGATCTGATTCTTCGACGAGGAACGTACGACTAAATCCGTATAATAATACCAAGTAATATTACATTATGGTAAGGAAAATAAACGATCTACTGAACTACCAAAATAGAGGAAGCTTACCCGAAATTACGGGTGTTACAAAATGCGAGAACACTTCTGGGCCTCAAACTATTTAATACCATAAAAAATTAGAATAAATGAGAAAGATATTAGTATTTATCAACAATATTCTGTTATCTTAAATTTATCTTTATCCCTTAAATGTTGTTATTAGAATCAAATATTTTTTATGTCGATGCGTCTGTTGTCGAAAAGGATGTGATAATGTTGTGATAATAATGTGATATTGATAAATCAAAGGCTTCTTATGATGTGATAATGATTTGATTTTGTCGTGATATAATGTGATAATGCTATGATAAATCAAATTCTTATGATGTGATTTTGCTATGATATTGATGTGATTTTGTTGTGATAATGATGTTATAATGTTGTGATAATCGAACACCGGTGTGGATAACATCCACAATCATCGTTCTCTTGGTTTATTATGTGATTTTGTTGTAATAATGGTGTGATAATGTTGTGATACATTCTGATCGGTGAATATATTATTTGTATGTGGTTTTAGAGATAATGAACTCACTAATATTATAGATAAATACGAAATCACGGTATTATTCTTAATTATTTCTTTTTTCTTTAAATTATATGGGATAATAAATTGGAGACTCAAAAATGTTCTCTTATTTTCGTAAAAATAGGGGTGTTCTCGTTTGAATCTCCCCTATATATATGTATATATATATATAGAGAGAGAGAGAGAGAGAGAGATAGAGAGAGAGAAAGGGGACATTCAAGGTTGTTAGGATCAAGCGCTTACTTCCAGCACTAACAAGATCTTTGCCAGAAGTCATTGGCTGCACAGCATACCTTTGGCATTTAAATGCACTCCATGGGATTCGAACCCGCGACCTGCTCTGATACCAATTGTTAGGATCAAGCGCTTACTACTACGCCAAAAAAAAAAACTCGGGACCCCCTTGCTAAGTTGCAGGAGGGGAACATTTTTTTTTTGCGTTTTTTGTGTATTACTCTGTCTGACTTTATTTAATCAAATCGCGATCATCTTACGATCATTTTGTTCAAGTAACAATGTCTTATTCTGATTATCAACAAGAAATTTTTGATCTCAAATCCAAGATTGTAGTTCTTGAAGCCAGATTGGAAAACAATTACAACGTGCTTGTGCAAGTTAATAGTGAAAATGCTGATAATCTGAGTTGGGCACAAAGTTTAAAAAGAGAAAAAGAAAAACTTACCGAAGAAAAAGATGATTTGAAGAAGCAATTTTCAGAACTCTCGAAAAAGTTGAAAAATCACAGAATTTTGAAGCCCAATAAGAGAAGACTCTAGAACTTGAAGAGAAATTGAAAGCTGTGGAGAGTGAAAATTTTGATCTCAAGAATAGGCTTTCTATTTTTGAACAAGAAAAAGTAGACTTTTCAAATGAAAAGAAAATTTTTGAGAGAAAGATTCTCGAGCTTTCAAGGAAAGTTTTCGATGAAAGAAAGGTTTTTGAGCTTCAAAATGCAAAACTTTCAAAACAGATTTCTGATTTTGAAAATGTTTTGATAATTGAGAGAGATAATTTTGCAAAAGAGAGAAAAGGTTTTGAAACGGCAAAGAAAGTGCTTGAAAAGAAAAATGTTGTGTTTTTCAAAGAAATATATGATAAACGCAACAATATCGAAAAAGACTTTGAAAGTGAAAGGACGATATTCGAAACAGAAATTCACAAGCTTTCACAAAAATTATCTGGATTAGCAACAGAGGTTTCGAAATAGCAGAAGATAAAATCTGATTTACAAAAACAATTTGATTCAATTCTCGAAGAAAGAAATGTTTTAGCAATAAAAGTCAAGAAACTTGAAGAACTAAATTTCAAAGCCGATTTATCTGAACAAACCAGTCCCGATATTGTTGTTCAGTCTCCTTATTCTTCAAGTTCAACTTCCACAACTATTTCTTCGAAAAGTTGTGTCAAATCAAATGAGTTTTCAAAAGATCGGATTTTCCCTTCGAATCTTTTCTATAATTCTCTTGTTGCTAATACAGATAATCAAGTGTTTCGAAAAGTGAAAATGGTTTGGAAAAAGAAATCAACTACATAAGACATTGATGGAAACACGTCATACAAATCTCCTGTAGTTGATCCAAAGTCACCGACTCATGTCTATTCCACACCTAAGTTGATCAGTCTAAACCGATATGTCAATAGTGGAAATAGTGACTTTGTGGATTCTAGGTATGTCAATAGCTGGTATGGTACTTATAGTATCCCCAACCCCCATTTTTATAGCTTCAAAGCTAAGGCATCTAACCGTCAAGGATCCAAAGCATGGATAACAAAACCAAAACCTGTCTAATCTGTTTTGAAGGAATCTCATGTGGGATTTAATTCATATTATTCACATCACATGACTACAATAAAGGGTTATGCCATCTTTTGAGGGGGAGTACTAGGTTTCTCTTTAAACTTTTGTTTTCGACTTCTGAACACTTCAGTTCAGGACTCGTTCTTAAATGTTTGTTGACTTCAGATTATCTCTAATCAGAAATTTTACTTCAATATTCTATCTTGGTGAGTTAAAGGAGTGTTAGGGCTCATAAAGTTTCTATGGTCAATCCAGAACCGGAAGGACCTACCCAAAAAACACATCCAATTCATAGATATCAGTGAGGAGTTCAGATTGATAGATGAGTTCGAGCGAAAAGAATATGGTGAGGATGTGACAGGACTTAAAAGAATTATTGGTCCCTACCAAACCGAGTCAGTTATTCGGGTTACCACATAATCTATTCATTCTCATTCTTTGGAGATGAATATTGAATAGACATGGACCCAGTGTCAATAACTCATGTCACCCCACCTAGCCACTCAGGTATCTCACAAAATATACTTGTTTCATATATTCACGGAGTTTTAGCGCATAATCTATCTATTCCTCACTCGGAGGTCTTAGATGTTGAAAAAGGAAGACATCAGCTCTAATCTCCGAACTTCACATTCATCTCACTGTGTCTATTGATTTATGAACCTGCGTCCCAGGTTGAATCAATCTTTGAGCCTACCTGATACATATTTATATTTCTTTCACACACGCACGAATCTTTGTGATTCCAATCGCATATCTTTGTGATATTGCCGAAACAGCTTGAGAAGTAGATTCTTAAAATCTTACTTCAGTGATAACTGGAAGTCCTATCAGAGATACCCCTTTGACAACTCTGAAAATAGGCCACACAATTATTTTAATTGTTGTGATAACAGTTACTAATGTGTTTCTGTGTTAGTTGATTACCCCATCTTGGTTACTAAATGTTTTATCTTATCTTTTGCTACTCATCCGGTTAGTCTTTGAACATACATGATGCTCAGGATTCTCCTAATCATCATGAGGGGGGGAATGCAATAACAACGACACAAGTTTCAAAGACAGATTATCATGTTGAGGGGGAGTTAGCAAAAGCGGAGGGGGAGCAACATATCCTATTTTTCTTAAATCTGAGGTTGAAAAGCCATGGATTTCAAGATTGCATTGGTTATTCTATCCTTTATCAAGTGGTGTTTGCTACAATTTGATTCCCCCTACGAGCATATTGGTTCTACAAGTTTTTAAGCTGAAATCCAATTCAACTCACGGTTCAGAGACAGATTCTTTGTTTTTAAACTGAAGATGCACTATGGAATGTCACGTAACTCGCACATTATCTTTCTTGTGTGCTGATCCGATGTGTTGAGTTTCTATAGTTGAAAGTTGCTCAATTGTGCATTCAGTCGAGACTATGGTATATTAAATTTGGTTACAAAGTTGAATCTATGAAGACCAAGAGCTTTATTCAAGGGGGAGCTCAAAAAGTCATGAAAACAAGCAACACCAAAGTTTTTCAGAGATTCAAGAAGGAGAGAAGATCAATACCTAAAGATTTCAAAGTGATAAATCCTTTATACAACTTTAGGGGGAGATTGTTAGGACTGAAAGTCCTAGTACGTGGAAAGTTATATAAAGTATTTTATTTATTTGTTTATTAAAAGCGTTGTAAAAGCCTTCATGTTGATATTGGGCTCTGTTTGTTATTTGGGCCTTAGTTTGGTTTGTTGGGCCTTGGACCTTTAGGGTTTTTAGGCCTGAGTATTTAATGTTTGTTTTCTAATCATTAGGGTTAGATGTTGAGAGAAAGCATCAGATTGTGTGGACCCTATGAACCCTAAAGACAAGCCTCGCGTCAATAGATGTTCATAGTTGAATCGAAGACGAAGCTGCTGAACAAAGACAAGTCTACTAGTGACCTGATGCGGATATCAGTGAAGCAAAGACGAATCTACTTCTACGCGAAGGAACATGAGGAAAAGCTTCAGCGATCGCTGAACTCTTGATATCTCTGAAGAAAGAGATACTCAGCGATCGAATGATCACTTAGCTTATGCCACAAGTTTCCTTTTGTCTCACCTTGCACAACTTAGTACGATATGTCAGAACAGACATGTCTCTGCCACAATTCGTACAACACCTCTGTCAACTACACTGTTCATTGTCCGGCCGAAAGCATGTCTCCCAAAAGTCAGACTGCCAAAACCAATCAGTGAACGCCACGTGTAAAGTGCCCTGCCATGCATTTAATGCAAAGGGTATAAATAGGAAGATCACCCCTTCATCTAAAGGGTGCTTAATCCTTGAACCCCGAAATAGAAACCTTTGTTTTCTATATCTCTTAATCCCCATTCTCTGAATTTCTTGTGCAACCATATTAGTGTTTCTTAAGTTTGTTTAGATTGGGTTTGTCTTAATCTTATTCCGCAACAAACTTGTAAATTGTATTTGATTTATCAATAAACAATTTATTAAACCTTAATTCTTATGTTTGTATTCAACCCCCCCCCCTTCTACAAACTTGTTAAGCACCTTAGGGACCAACAAGTGGTATCAGAGCGGTTTGTTTAATCTAATAAACAAGATCTTGCTTTATTCTCTTCTTTGCTGTTCTAAATGGCACTTAACACAAACACAAACTACTATGATAATGGTTCACTTTCTAAACCTCCTCGATTTAGCAGAGATAACTTTTCTCTATGGAAAAATCGAATGATGCTATTTCTTGAAGGTGCGGATCCTACTATACCTGAATATATAGAAAATGGACCCTATGAAGCAGTTAGAATTATAGTTGCAGTTCCCGCTACTGCCACCACTGAAGCTGTCCCTGAACGCTATGTCGTTAAGGAAAAAAGACAGTGGAGTGATGAAGGTAAAAAGAAGGTAGGAATAGATGCAAGAGCAAAGACCATTATTTCAATGGCTCTGCCTGATGAAGTTTTCCATTCCATCATGCATCTGAAAACTTCTAAAGAAATGTGGGAAACCATATGTGTTCAATATGAGGGCACCACTGAAATCCAAGAAACTCGTAAGATTAACTTGGTAAGACAGTATGAAAGTTTCATCGCTGGTAAGAATGAATCTCTCTCTTACGTTCATCAGCGGTTTAACTGCTTAATCATTGACCTAAGAATTGTTGGCAAGACCTATTCTAATTCTGAGGTCCTAACAAAATTCTTAGAATGTCTTCCTGAAAGTTGGGACAGTTATTCAATATGTCTTAAGCTTACAAAAGACTTAAATTCTCTTTCTCTCAGCACTCTGTATGGAATATTGCTCAACTATGAGCAATCGAATGTCACACCCCGCTAAAGCGGAAACACGGGGTATAACAGTTTCCGATAAACAATCCACAAGCATAAAGTTCAACCACCATACATTTAATAAAAATACATTATAAAATTTAATAGTAGAAAGTTTATCGTGAAATTACAATCCCGAGATAATTCAAGATAGCATTTTCCAAAAGTTTGTACATCCCCCAAGCATATTCATGTTATACGCAGAACGACCCTTAAAATTTACCTTCTTGATTACCTGAAAAGCATGTACAAAAAAATATGGTCAACTACGAGAGTTGGTGAGTTCACAGGTTTTAAATATGCACAAAACATTTTATATGCAAGATTTGATAGATGGAGCATATTCATGCTCAAAAGCTTAACTTGAATACTTGGAGCATATACGTGCTCAAATACTTGGAGCACATCCGTGCTCATTAGCTTGACTTGAAAATTTCATGAGTATTGCTTTACGTATGACTTGAGTCGGTATAACTTAAACTTGGTTGAGCCACTACTAAACCGTCCCGGACCCTTGTTTTTGCCCCGTGTGCCTTGACTCAGAGGTGGTCTCAAGCGCCACATGTTCAATCACTTCTCTAGTATAGTGCACTCCTAGCTCGTCAGCTGTAAGAAGTGGGGTTGGTCAAGCCCAAATAGCGCTATCCACTAATACTATAGGCCCAATTTTCTGGGTTAATAGTAGTGTCGTCTAGGGACTAACTCTTAAATACTCAACATACCAACTATTTAACGTCATACATCTTACTTTTTAAAATGCTTGAGAACAAGTCTTGGCGACTTAACAGCGCAAAACATTTCAATTAACTCATGAATCATTATAATCGTACTTAAGCATGCTTTTCACCCCAAAATACGTAAAACGATAAAAGAGGGGCTGTGAATACTCACCTTGAGAATGAACTTGGAAACTTAACGATAGTGCTCAAAATAGGTGCCGCTTCCTTGGTTTCCTATAGTGAAGGTTGCCATAGAGGAAATACGTTAATACCCGTTCCTATGTCCAAATGACCCGTCCAAATAACTTATGAAATGCCATTAAGTAGGTGTCAATATCCAATACCATATTTAGATCAATTATAGTCTTATTATGTCTTAACACAAGTCTATATCTCATTATAATCACTTTTCTGAAAATTCAGCAGAAGCTGTCCAAAATTTTAGTCAACAAAACCACTATAGAAACATATCTTCCCAAAGGAATGAATTCACCAAAATTTTTGTGGTAATACTATAGTGTGTAAAGAGTAAATCTGCACTTTTTCATAATTTTTGGATGAGTTTTGATACCTGAAATAATTTCCACAAAACAGTGTGTCACTGATTTCCGGATCAGTGACATACCTCACTTGTAGCATGCTTTTGGGGTATCAATTCTTTGAATTAGCCAATAATTCTTATATGGGTGTAAACCTAACTCAAAATCCTATCATTTGGAAAATAATTTACTTAATTTGGGATAAGAAATGAGGAAGTTATGGCCTCCACAAGATAGGTGTATGAATCTGTCTTCACTGGACAGATTGCACCATTTTCTTGTAAAATCCATTTAAGTGCTCAAATCATCTCCAAAATTAGTGTTTTCGGACTTTTTAGAAAGCTAACACCCTAAATTAAAGTCTATAAGCAAAAAGCCCAAATTTTGACATGTAGAACATGATATATGCATGTTGGAAGTAGGTCCATTTTCTGGACAGCAATTATGCAGAAAGTTAAGATTATGAAATTTTGAAATGGTGATCATTTTACAATTGGTTTAATGAAATAACCATATGTTATCACACCATAATCAATCATCACATAGTCTTGAGATGAAAACCTCTTGATTTATGGACTCATAGCAATCTTTAGATGCTCATCCAACCCCCATATGAACAATCTACTAACTAAAGTGATATAAACATCACTTTTATGTTCTTAATCATTTGGATTTGAGAATTTCCATCTTAAGAGCATATGTAAGTTAAACTATTCTTCATGCAAACATAATCACTATACCATTATCATCAATACTTCAAACTTTATATGCATGCATTCTTCAAGTGAAAGAATAAGCCACTAATGTATCAAAATTCTTTATGCATGAACATCAAACCAAGATTCTTGATGAAAACCAATTTCTTTCTTTGATATTGAAATCAAAACTTGCAACATAACATTGTATCTACCAAAAGTAATCCATTTCATGAACAAAAATCCAATTTTCATAAACTCATCATGCATAATTTCAATATTTCAAGTTAAAACCAAAAATACCTAAATGTAGACAATAAAAGTAGGTTTTTGGATGATACCTTGTGAAATTGATGTGCAAACTTTGTTCTAATCTCCAATTTGATGTTCAATTTCTTGATTCTTCTCTTGAATTAGCTTGATTTTTGAAATTGATATGGAGATGGGGTGGGGAGGGGGTTCGGCCGATGTAGGGAGAAAGAGAGGGAGATGAAGGGTGTTTTTGATTTAAAATGAGATAATGAGCTCCTTTCTTGTTTTTAAATAAAATGATTTTAAAAATATATATATATATAATGACTAATTTTTATTATCATGACAAGTGTCCATGACTAAATAAAGAAATAATTAAAAAAAAATTAATTAAAATACTTAGTCTATTTCCTTAAAATATCATATATATTCGAGAACCGAAATACCCGATTCTCAATTTTTGCTTAAAACAACTTTTATATAAAAAAAATGAAAGTATTTCAAATAAAATAATATAACTTTATAATTTTATATATTTTATATATTTTGGACCTTAATCAATATTTTTGGCATTTCTGAGTTGTGACGGTCAGTTACTGGACTGTTCCGGGCATTCTACGCAACCTCCTAAATTTTTAGAAATCTTTTATCTTAAAAAAAATTTTACACAATTTAAGGAGTGGCAATTACTTAAATCTTAATTTTCATTAACTTAGAAATTAACCTGAGCACTAATCTTGACGGTTGTCACAGTCTCCCCTACTTCGAGAAATTTCGTCCCGAAATTTTAAAGTTTGTCACTTCCGGACCGCCTCTTGATTAAACAAATGAGGATACTTGCGCTTCATAAAATCCTCTCTTTCCCACGTAAATTCAGGTCTGTGACGCGACTTCCAACGAACCTTTAAAATAGGAATTTTACTTCTCCTTAGTCGCTTAACTTCGCGACCCAAAATTTCAACCGGCTCTTCTCTGAAAATAAGTCGTTCGTCCACTAAGATTTCATCTGGGGGTACAATCGCCATCTCGTCAGTTATACACTTCTTTAAATTTGACACGTGGAACGTGTCGTGAATGGCACTCAACTCTTGTGGCAACTTAAGCTTATAAGCTACTGGTCCAATTCTTTCTAATACTTCATATGGACCAATGAATCTTGGGCTTAATTTACCCCTTTTTCCAAATCTCACAACTCCTTTCCATGGAGACACTTTCAGAAGAACCTTGTCACCCTTTTGAAATTCTAAGGGTTTTCTGCGATTATCTGCATAGCTTTTCTGTCGATCTCTTGCAGCTTTAAGCCTGTCTTGTATGGTCGATATTTTGTCGGTAGTCTCCCGTATAATATCAGGCTCAAACAATTGACTGTCACCAATTTCCACCCAACTAAGTGGAGATCGACACTTACGTCCATAAAGGGCTTCGTATGGCGCGCATTGAATACTGGTATGGTAGCTGTTGTTATAAGAAAATTCAATCAATGGTAAGTGCTTATCCCAGCTACCTCCGAAGTCTATAGCACAAGCGCGTAACATGTCTTCCAGAGTCTGGATGGTTCTTTCAGATTGACCATCCGTTTGTGGATGATAAGCAGTGCTCAAATCCAACCTGGTGCCTAGAGCTTTCTGAAATGCTTGCCAAAACCGAGAGGTGAAACGACTGTCTCGGTCTGAAATAATGGATAGTGGTACTCCATGACGAGAGACAATTTCATCAATGTATACTTGTGCCAATCTTTCCATTTTGAAATCCTCTCGGATGGGAAGAAAATGCGCGGATTTTGTAAGTCTATCCACAATAACCCAAATTGCATCATTACCTCTTCCTGATCTGGGTAACTTTGTGATGAAATCCATGGATACTTGATCCCATTTCCATTGAGGTATCTCCGGTTGCTGCAATAGTCCAGATGGCTTTTGATGCTCTGCTTTGACTTTAGCACAAGTCAAACATTTACTCACAAATTCAGCAATGTCCTTCTTCATTCCCGGCCACCAATAATACTCTTTTAGCTCCTTATACATTTTGCCGGCTCCCGGGTGAATCGAATACTTCGATTGGTGCGCTTCTTCCAAGATTTACATCCGCAGACCTTTTACTTTTGGTATCCAGACCTTATTCTTGAAATATTGTACCCCATCTGATCGGGTTTCAAATTCTTTTTCTGACTGATGAAGTACTTCATTCTTTAGATTCTCCTCCTTCAGTGCCTCTTTTTGAGCTTCACAGATTTGTGTTTTGAGGCTCGTTTGTACCAACATTCCCATAGCTCGTACTCTTGTTGGTTTTACCTTCTCCTTCCTACTCAATGCGTCTGCTACTACGTTGGCTTTTCCGGGATGATACTTTATCTCACAATCGTAGTCACTGAGTAGTTCCACCCATCTTCGTTGTCTCATGTTTAACATTTTCTGATCAAAGATATGTTGGAGGCTTTTGTGATCAGTGTAAATGATACACTTGGTACCATAAAGATAATGCCTCCAAATCTTTAAAGCGAATATCACTGCTCCTAGCTCCAAATCATGAGTGGTGTAATTCTTTTCATGAACTTTAAGTTGTCTTGAAGCATAAGCTATAACTTTATCTCTTTGCATCAATACACATCCCAAACCTTGATGTGATGCATCGCAATATACCACAAAATTTTCTGTACCTTCTGGTAACGCTAGAATTGGCGCGTTGCATAACTTATGCTTCAGCGTTTGAAATGCCTCCTCCTGTTTTTCTCCCCAATCAAACTTCTTATCTTTTTGGGTTAGCGACGTGAGTGGTTGAGCAATCTTGGAAAAAATTTCGATAAATCGCCGATAATAACCTGCCAGGCCAAGAAATTGACGAATTTCCGTCGGTGTCTTAGGAGTTTCCCACTTTTTAATGGCCTCAACCTTTGCTGGATCAACATGAATCCCTTTCTTATTAACCACATGACCCAGAAAATGTACTTCTCGAAGCCAAAATTCACACTTGGAAAACTTGGCGTACAATTTCTGTTCCTAAGCAATTCCAACATCAACTTCAGGTGTTGTTCGTGGTCCTCCTTGCTTCGCGAATAAATCAGAATGTCATCTATAAACACGATCATGAACTTGTCCAAGTATGGTCGGCAGACTCTGTTCATCAAGTCCATGAAAACTGCTGGAGCGTTTGTCAGTCCGAAGGGCATAACTAGAAATTCATAGTGACCATAACGAGTTCTAAACGCCGTTTTGTCGATGTCTTCTTCACGAACTCTCATTTGATGATATCCGGACCGTAAGTCAATCTTTGAAAAGTACGATGCGCCTTGCAATTGATCAAATAAATCGTCGATTCGGGGAAGTGGGTATCGATTCTTTAAAGTCAGCTTATTGAGTTCCCTATAATCAATACACATTCGGAACGTCCCGTCCTTCTTTTTAACAAAAAGTACTGGTGCTCCCCAAGGCGAAGAGCTAGGCCTAATAAATCCCTTGTCGAGTAGCTCTTGTAGTTGTTCTGACAGTTCTTGCATCTCCGAAGGTGCCAAACGGTACGGTGCCTTGGCCACCGGTGCAGCTCCTGGAACCAAATCGATACGGAATTCGACTTGTCTCGGTGGAGGTAATCCAGGTAACTCCTCGGGAAATACTTCAGGAAATTCTTGGACTACCGGAATATCTTGCAAACGCTTCTCCTTAGGTTCTTTACTTATTACATGCGCCAGAAATGCGTCACATTCTTTCCTCAGGTACTTTCGCATTTTCATACAAGATACCATCTTCAGTTTTCTCTTAGATTTTTCTCCAGGTACTATAAGTACTTCTCCTCCCGGTAACGGGATTCGGAGAATCTTCTCGGAACAACTTATCTCCGCGTGGTTCTTTGACAACCAATCCATGCCCACGACTATATCAAAGCTACCTAGCTTTATTGGGATCAAGTCTATTTTGAAATCCTTTTCAGCTAGACTTAGAGTACAATTTGGAAGTACATCTTTGACCCTAATTTCTTGCCCATTATCAAACTCAATGACATAGTCTTCTTTTAATTTTTGTGTCATTTGATTAACTTTCGGTCTAAAATTTAACGACACAAAACTTTTATCTGCTCCAGAATCAAATAGTACAAATGCGGAGTGATTGTTTAAGAGAAACGTACCTGTAATCACATTTGGGTCCCGCCTTGCTTCTTCCGCCCCAATTTCAAACACTCGGCCTCTTGCTTGGCCCCTTTGATCCCTCTGTCCAACTGGCCGAATCTGATTCGCATTCGCCCTTCTGTTCACCCTGGGACAGTTGTTTTTAAAATGATCCGGGCTCCCGCATTCAAAACAAACTCTCCTTCCTCCAGCCTTGCAATCCTTCTCGTAATGACCTCCTCGGTGGCACTTGCGACATATAATATAGTTTCCGACATGTGGCCTATTACACTTGTCACATCTTGGATATGTCCCTTTTCCCTTATCGGCTGCCTGCACCTGAACTCCATAGTTACCCATGATCCTCCGATCCTTTCCTCTCCTTCGGTCATCCTGCCTCCTTAAACCCTCTTCAACTTTCCTCTTTCCTTTGGCTTTGTCACCAGAGAAAAGTCCTGAACGAATTGCATTATTGGTGAGCTTTGTTGCTAAATCCATAGCCTCTTGAAGAGTTTTCGGTTTTCCCGAAGTTACATCTCCTCTAATTTTCGGTGCTAATCCCCAGATGTACCTGTCAACTCGATTTTCTTCCGGTGTCACCAGATGTGGTACAATTTTCGCCAACTCATTGAATCGTGCCGTGTATGTATCTACATCATTGCCTTTCATCTCATGATCCCAGAATTCCGCCTGCAACTTCTGTATTTCACTCCTTGAACAGTATTCCCCTTTTATCATCTCTTTGAACTCGTCCCATGTCAATCCATTTGCTGCATCTCTTCCTCTCGTTTGCACTTGGGTGTTCCACCAAGTCAGTGCTCTCCCTTGTAATAAACAAGATGCAAATTCTACCTTCTTAGTTTCCGGACATTTACTGATATGAAGGACAGACTCCATTCCTTCTATCTAAGACAGTAATCCAACCGCTCCTTCATTACCATGGAATTCCTTTGGATTACAAGTCCTGAAGGTCTTATATGTACATTCTCTTTCAATGTTAACACCAGCTCCTGGTTGGTTAGGTGGATTTGCATTTAATCCCGCTGTTATCTGGCTAACTATGGCAGGGAGTGTTGCAAGAATTTGTTCATTTACAAGCCGAGCAATCTCGGGGTCTTCCCTTCTTGGCGGCATAGTTCTAATTGCAAATTTTTTTTTTTTAAAGTCTAATTAAATTCCATTCCACCATACAAACATGATACGATAAATAAATCATAAAGAATACATTCTTAAAGACTTAGAATCATGCATAACAAAATATATCATAAGCATCCATCATCAAGACATACATCATCCAAACATTTACAAAATATGACAATCCAAAATGAGTCAAGTGTTTTAAAGTCACGGGCTACAAGCCCCAAAATATAGTTTTTAATAACACAAATCATGCATCAATCACAAACTACAAATGCCAATAGTGCACCATCACCAGAGCCACAATCACTACCAAGAATCCCATCACGGTCGACAAACAAGTGTGCAGCCAAGTCACCATCGCTCTAGTCTCCGCTAGCTCTCCAAATATCTTCCCTATCATCTCATCACTAGATCCCATCATCGATATCATCCCTTTTGTAATATTGTCAGTCATACTCATCATTTCCCTAAGTGAGTCAATGGAATACTCATGGTAATCAACTTGCAACCTAAACCGTTCCATACTCCGAGACAAACTCCTAACCCAATATGTCTCGGCCTCAGTCATGCCGGCTAGTGGGAGTGCCGGTATCCTAACAGGCAAAGGGGGTGATAACCTCAGACCCCTGGGCCGAGAAGGCCCTGCCTCATCTCTAGCTGGTATAGGAATCTTCTCACACTCAGGTGTAGCACATGGTGTCGGATCTGGTGTGGGCGTAGCGGATCTTACTGGTGTATGCTCGGAATCGGAATACTCATGCTCAGAAGGGTCATACTCTTCACTAGGAGGAGAATTTCTCCCAGGTATGTGGGTGAGATAACCTGATTCATCAGGGGATTGCTCTCTAGGTGGGGAACGAGACATGTCGACTGCGATAATTAACAAAATTTAATTGTTAAGCATATGATAATATCCTTTAATAACCAAAAATGTCATGCGAACTCACAAACAAAACATGCTTTATGTCTTTGAATTGAAAAGTTTCTATTTTTAGTAACTTTTAGCATACCCGATCCATGTCTCCATTATGCACACTCAATTTAAACAAAGGTGATCAAGCTTTGCCTAAGTTAGGGTGTGATTACGAAAGACACATCTTAGTCATGCTAGGGATGTACTCGGGTTCGTAATTTCGTTTGTAAAATAAATTAAAAAAAAAAAAATTATAGGGTTATAGTGTATGGTTTTGTATAAAACCGGTATTCTCTATAACTTGTGGCTCTGATACCAAATCTGTCACACCCCGCTAAATCGGAAACACGGGGTATAACAGTTTCCGATAAACAATCCACAAGCATAAAGTTCAACCACCATACATTTAATAAAAATACATTACAAAATTTAATAGTAGAAAGTTTATCGTGAAATTACAATCCCGAGATAATTCAAGATAGCGTTTTCCAAAAGTTTGTACATCCCCCAAGCATATTCATGTTATACGCAGAACGACCCTTAAAATTTACCTTCTTGATTACCTGAAAAGCATGTACAAAAAAATATGGTCAACTACGAGAGTTGGTGAGTTCACAGGTTTTAAATATGCACAAAACATTTTATATGCAAGATTTGATAGATGGAGCATATTCATGCTCAAAAGCTTAACTTGAATACTTGGAGCATATACGTGCTCAAATACTTGGAGCACATCCGTGCTCATTAGCTTGACTTGAAAATTTCATGAGTATTGCTTTACGTATGACTTGAGTCGGTATAACTTAAACTTGGTTGAGCCACTACTAAACCGTCCCGGACCCTTGTTTTTGCCCCGTGTGCCTTGACTCAGAGGTGGTCTCAAGCGCCACATGTTCAATCACTTCTCTAGTATAGTGCACTCCTAGCTCGTCAGCTGTAAGAAGTGGGGTTGGTCAAGCCCAAATAGCGTTATCCACTAATACTATAGGCCCAATTTTCTGGGTTAATAGTAGTGTCGTCTGGGAACAAATATCAAAAACTGAAAAGCTATAAGCGAAAAGGTAAAGGTCTCATCGCTGAAGAACATGACTGGGCTGAATCAGAAGAATCAAGCTCTGATGAAGAAGCCGCCGCTAATCTTTGCCTCATGGTTGAGATTAAAGAAGAAGTGGAAGAAGCATCTGAACCTTCCATGAGCTACATATCATCTCAGGTATCTATCTCTACAAATCCCTCTCTGCCTGAAGCTGAGAGAAGTCGCGTTGTTGATGTGCTGACGATTGACCTTTCTAATGCTCTAAACGACAAAACTCAAGCTGAGAATAAAAATGTTCATTTAACTCAAGAGCTAGAGAAATGTCATGAAAAGATCAGAGAACTAACTCTTTTAGAAGAGAAGTTGAAAGATCAAGTCATTATAAATGAAAACATCAGCATTGAACGCGAACAAGCCATCACTGCTCTAAAAGCAGAAAAAGATCATGTTGAAAAATGGTGCAAATCATCAACAAAGATCTCCGAGATAATAAATGCTCAAACTCTTGAAAGTGATAAAACTGGTCTTGGCTTTTGGACACCACAGGATGAGCCTAAAGAAAAAAGTTCCAAGCTTAAGTTTGGAACGTTTGTCACTCCTATCTCTGACACTTCTTATGATCAATTCTATCCTTCTTCTTCTAATTCTATCCTTGAGGAAAAATCCAAAGACACTAAGTATGCGGATAAAGGAAAATCCATTCTTCTTCCTCAGAAGGCTACCAGGAAAGCAAAGCTGAAGGTTACTTCTAAACCTTCAGCAAATCAATCCCCTAGCTCTGTGATAAAAATATTTGATCTCTGTCCTCCAAAGCTAAAGATTGATCTTAAATCCACGAGATCTGAAGAAATGAAAATTCCTCCCACATCTCATGAGAAAAGCCTTCTTGGACCTGGACCTGCTCATCTTAAACTTGCAAAACCTTCTACTTCTGGTCCTAAAACCATTTTCAAATACAGAAAATGTTATCACTGTGGTTTTACTGACCATATTGCAAGCAAATGTTCGACTACCACCAAAGTTGATAAAATAGCTAAAGTAAAGATAAATACCTCTAAGACTGAGAAGGTCACCAAAGTTGAAAAATCAACCAAGGTGAAAAATACCACTAAGGTTAAGAAATTAACCAAAGTGAAGATTACCACTGAAGCTGAATCTTCATCTGCTGAGAAGACTGCTGAAACTTCCTTATCCACTAACTCTAAAGGACCCATTGAAAAGTGGGTACCAAACAACGCTTAATCTTCCTTATGTGTGCAGGGATCAAAGGGCATCTGGTATCTCGATAGTGGATGTTCTCGTCATATGACTGGACAAAAAGACCTGCTCACTGAATACAAGGAAGAGAAAGGTCCCTCTGTGACCTTCGGTGGAAATGGAAAAGGATATACCCGAGGGTTTGGTGTCCTCAGCAATAGGACAACTACCTTTCGAAGAGTCGCTTATGTAGATGGACTGAAGCACAACCTTCTGAGTATCAGTCAGCTATGTGACAAAGACTACGAAGTTCGCTTTTCTAAGAAAGCATGTTCAGTGGTGGATGAGAAAGGAAAACTTGCTCTCAGTGGTTATTGCAGAGAAAATGTCTATGTAATAGATATGGACTCTACTATCACTGAAAACTTATGTTTTCTCTCTAAGGCCTCTTCTGATGTCAACTGGCTATGGCATAAAAGGCTCTCTCATCTAAATTTCAAAACCCTGAATTCTCTCTCATCTAAGGAACTGGTTTCTGGTCTTCCTCAGCACTCATATGCTAAAGAATCTCTCTGCTCAGCATGTGAAAAAGGAAAACAAACAAAAGCTAGTTTCAAGTCTAAACAAGTTTCCTCAGTGACAAGTCCTCTTCAGCTCTTGCATATGGATCTGTTTGGCCCTGTCAACATCCAATCAATAGCTGGAAAGAAATATACGCTTGTCATTGTAGATGAATTCTCTCGTTATACCTGGGTTATCTTTCTTCGCTGTAAGAGTGATACTCCAGAAGAACTAATATCTTTTGTTAAAAAGATGGAAGTGCTGAATAATCTTACTGTTCGTTCAATAAGAAGTGATCATGGAACTGAATTCAAAAACAGTTCCCTGAACAATTTCTTTGAGAACAAGGGAATTTCTCATAACTTCTTTTCATTAAGAACACCTCAGCAAAACAGAGTCGTTGAAAGAAGAAACAGAACGATCATTGAAGCTGCTAGATCAATGCTCAGCGATTCTCATCTCCCTACTCAATTTTGGGCAGAAGCTGTAAACACTACATGTTTTACTCAAAACAGATCGTTGATAGTAAAGCGATTTGGGAAGACAGCTTATGAACTTTTTCATGGAAGGAAGCCTTCTATCAGCTTTTTTCATATATTTGGTTGTCAGTGTTATATCTTAAACAACAGAGATCAACTTGGAAAGTTCGACCCAAAAGCTGATGATGGAATATTTCTAGGATATTCCTCCATCTCCAAAGCCTACAGAGTTTTCAACAAAAGAAGACAATCTGTGGAAGAAACAATTCATGTCACATTCGATGAAACTCGCTCAGCGAACTCTAAACCAATCACTGACAATGAAGAGTTAAATGCTTGGATGTTTTCTCACTACAGAGAAACAGAACCTTTCTTCTCAAACCATTAGCATTCAGATCCTCCATCCACTGATGATGATCCAAACATTATACATCCTAACGCTGAATCCACCTCATGGGTTTCAGATGAACCTCTTAACACACTACTACCATCAGATCTACCTTCGTCTGAAAACCTCTCTGATAACAACAGCATGTCCAGTACTCAACAGTTAATTGCTGATGAACCTCAAATGTCCTCATCAGTAATCATTCCAATTGTTGATCCAACCTCTGAGTTAAGAAATCATGCTCCTGCTCAGCGATGGACCAAAGATCACCCAATATATCAAATTCTTGGTGATCTCAATGCAGGTATTCAGACACGACGAAGCTCAGGTAATATCTGTCTCTTTGTCAACTTTCTCTCTTTAATAGAACCAAAGAAGACTGATGATGCCCTCAGAGATCCAAACTGGGTCAGCGCTATGCAAGAAGAGTTGACTGAGTTTACTCGTAACAAAGTTTGGAATCTCGTTCCTAGACCATCTGATAAGACTGTTATAGGCACCAAATGGGTATTTAGAAACAAGTTAGATGAACATGGAACTGTAACCCGCAACAAGGCTCGACTTGTTGCTCAGGGATACAGACAAGAGGAAGGCATAGACTATGATGAAACCTTTGCCCTTGTGGCTAGGCTCGAAGCAATTCGACTACTCTTAGCTTATGCAGTTTACAAAGACTTCATTGTGTATCAAATGGATGTAAAATCAGCGTTCCTAAATGGAAAGCTGAATGAAGAAGTCTATGTAGAACAACCTCCAGGGTTCTATGACCCTAAGTATCCAAATTATGTTTATAAATTAGATAAGGCTCTCTATGGTCTAAAACAAGCCCCTCGTGCTTGGTATGACACTCTCTCATCATTTATTATCTCTGAAATTTTTGAACGTGGCAAGATTGATAATACGTTATTTTTCAGAAAGATAAAAGGTCGTATAATTCTTGTACAAATATATGTCGATGACATAATATTTGGTTCTACTAACCCATCTCTATGTACTCGCTTCGCTGAAAGAATGAAGAAAGAATATAAAATGAGTATGATGGGTGAGCTGACATATTTTCTTGGTCTTCAGATTAAACAATCTGACAAAGGTACTTTCATCAGCCAAGGTAAGTACGTTAAAGATATGCTGAAGAAGTTTGATCTTACACAAATTTCAGTGATGAAAACTCCTATGGCACCACCCCTGACACTTAACAAAGATCCTTCTAGAAAACCTGTTAATGTCACTGCCTATAGAGGAATGATAGGCTCCCTGCTGTATCTTACAGCGAGCCGACCTGACATTATGTACTCTACTTGTTTATGTGAACGCTATCAATCTGAACCCAAGGAATCCCATCTGATCGCTGTTAAGCGAATTTTCAGATATCTGAAGGGAACTCCTAACCTCGGTCTTTGGTATCCCAAAGACTCAGGGTTCGATCTAACTGGTTATTCTGATAGTGATTTTGCAGGCTGTAAACTTGACAGAAAGAGTACCATTGGTGGATGTCAACTCCTGGGAGGAAAGTTGGTAAGATAGACAAGCAAGAAGCAAAATTCAGTGTCCACTTCCATAGCTGAAGCTGAATACGTAGCTGCTGGAAGCTATTGTTCTCAGATCTTATGGATGAGAAATCAACTATTAGACTATGACCTTCGGCTATCAAAGATTCCTATCTATTGCGACAGCACTAGTGCTATCGCTATAGCAAATAATCCAGTACTACATTCAAAGACGAAACACATAGAGATCAGATATCACTTTATCAGAGATCATGTGATGAATGGTGATATTGAACTTCACTTTATCCCTACTGACTTTCAGCTTGCTGATTTATTCACCAAACCTCTTGATGAGACAAGGTTCAACTTTCTCATCAGTGAACTTGGAATGCTGAATCTCGAAGAATAATTCTTCAGCGTTCATGCATTGTGTCAGTAATCATAAGTTCCCTTTTTATCATTCTCTCTGATAAACATTCTGACTCTCAGGTATGTTTTCTCAATCCCTATAACTGAATCATCAGTCAGTTAAAATGTTTTTCAAAATATAAACTTTAATCACTGAATTTTTTTTAAATGATTAAAAGCTTTTTGAAAAATACATTCATCACTGATATTTCTTGTCAGTGATCTTTAAAAAGAAAATCTATCCCTATCTTTACCATCAGGGATACTTTCAAAAAGAAAATCTATCGCTGATTTTTCTTCAGCGATAATTTCAAAACGGACAAATGAACAGTCTCTCTTCTATGACGTCATTTGAACCGACAATCCACGACATGCTTTTTTTCCTGACACGTTCGTCATTTTCCCTTCCATCCAATCAACTTCGTGGGACGTGTCCATGTCATGATGAGCATTTGTTTTCCCGCCTCTCACACTCTCTCTCCTCTCTCTCAAGTATAAAAAGAATGTTTTTCCATTCTTATCATTTTACGCTTTCTGGAAATACTTTCCAAGCAAGAATACTCTCTCAAGCATTCTAGAAATTCTCAAGCATTTGCATCATCCTCTTCAAATATCAACAGGTTATTCTTGATCTTTTTCTAATTCTTATCTTAAATCTTTTTACATAAAACTCCATTTATGGGTTTATAAGATTCTAATCACATAAAATCATTTTCATTTTTGATTTTGTTCTTTAAAAACCATTTTATTTTGATTTTCTTCATTCAAAATCTTTGGTTTTTCTTCTTGTTCTTGTATATTTTATTAAGAACGCCTTGTTAATCTTCAAATTTGTTGATTTTCTATGTTTCTTTCCTCAAATAGAAACTAGAAAATCTTCTTTACTTTTAGCCTAAAACCTTTTCTTCTACTCTTTTATCTACTCATATTTAGAATGGCTCAATCTGCACTTGTCGCTTCTAAGAACGTCAAATTCGCACTCACTGAATCGGAGCTTCCAAAGAACAATCATCTCGCACGTCTCGATTTTGACGGTGTCAAGTACCCACATCTGAAGGAAGCCGCAGCATTTCTAAAACAATACTGCATTGCTTATGCTATCACTGTGGATCCCACACCCTCCAAAGCTCTTCTCCAGCAATTCTGGTTCACCGCTGAAGAAACCTCTATCACCAACAAAAAGGGTGAACAGGTTCCTGCCATTTCCTTCAGCATTGAACTAGGATCAGGGATGATGATTGCCTTAGGGCTGAGGAAAGCTCTGCGTTTTCCTGACAAACCCAGGAATGGATTCGATGCCTTTCCAACTGATGTTGAACTCATCCAATTCCTGGATGCCATGGAATACGCTTGGGAACCCAAGCCAAGGACGACGAATCCCAACAAGAAGCTGACTCTTGTGAAGAAGGCACTAATGCCTTCTCAGCTTAACTACATCTTCTCACACTTCATTCAGTGCATGAGTGGAAAGAGTGGGTCACTGGACTAAGCCAGCAAGATTCAGGTCCAGATGGCTTACTCAGTGATCGTTGGACGAAACTTCGACTACGCAACAGCTATTTTTGACGATCTCAAGTCAAAGATAGAGAAGACCGAAAGGGATCCCAAGGTCCCCTACGTACACTTCATCTGCGCGTACCTGAAGTTCCTCTACCCTGCTACTTACCCCACCAACGCTGATGCATCTTTTCCAAAAGTGGGTCAGCGCTCCCTGGAGGTCAAGACGCTCCCCAATGAGGTAAGTATCTCTTAACTTCGCTCTCGTCTCTCTCTCCTCACTTCTTCGTCTTCAGCGGCCACGCAGGAGGTTCCTTCTTCTGCTATCCCTGCCGCTACCCCTTCCAAACGACCATCAACTGGTTCCCCTGGTCCTTCGAAGAAGGCCAAGGTGACCAAGGAGAAAAGTACCACTAGTTCAAGACCTAAGGATGTTTCTCAACAAACCTCCTTAGATGCTTTCGTGGGTCTCTCCTCCACATCCTCAGCGATAACCACTTCAACCATGCCAGCGATCTCGGTCGCTGTCACAACAACAGTGACGCAACCTACAATCTCAGTTCAGCAACAACCTGAGGTAACTACCCCTATCCCTACATCTTCTATCCCCATCTCTAGTGCTTCTATTTCTTTGATCTCTAACTCTCCATCTATTTCTACTCAACCACAGTTTGGACCCATAGGACTTGAACATCAATCTTTTGAGGAATCGTTACAATTCTACAAAATGTTTGATAATTCAGGTATCCCTATAACCTTAAACACTTCTCCCAACTCACCATATAATCCTGTTTCTCAAAAACTAACTTATATTTCAGGTCCTAGTTTGGCGACTGTTGACACCAATGTCAACAGTTTGACTACCAAGGTGGAGGCTCTGACTGCATCTCTCAACAACAACACCAATGTTGTTCAATCAGCTGGTGAAGCTCTGAAGACGCTGACAGCCAACTGCGCCTCCAAAGCTGACATTTCTCAAATCGCTACTCTCCAAGAAGCGATTGTCAAAGTCAGGGAGGACTCACAGCAACAGTTTGCAGCTCTGACTACAAAGGTTGATGCATGTGAAGTCCTTCTTCAGCAGATCCTGACCCGCCTGAAGGAACCAGCTCCAACTCCTGCTCCTTCATTTATAGAAGACGATCACACCGCTCTAGACGTAGCTGTGGAGTTTATTCATCAAGCTATGTCCGATATCCCTGTACTTGAAGACCGGCTCAAAGGACTGGAGGTTGAAGTCCAGAAGTTGTCCACCGCTGAGACCTCTACTCCTTCCCAAGATCTCTCCCTCCGTGATAATGACAAAGAGGGGGAGAAAGCATCTGAAGAAAATAAGTAGAAAGAAGATGATGCTGCTGAACAACTGAAGGAAACTCCCTCTCATGTTGAGGGGGAGATAGCTGCTGAGAAAGCCCCTCCTACCATTGCTGATCTAGTTGATGATGAGGAAGAGGAAGAGGATGATGATGATGATGAAGCCCTTGATCTTGAAGATCAAGTGGAAGAACCTCTTCTAGATGATGATGATGATGACGATGAAGAAGATCAATCCTTATGGTGTTCTTCAGCTGTCACTTCATCAGCGATAGCTTCGAAAGAAGTTATCAAAGCAGGGGGGAGTCAAGAGACACCTTCAGGAACCCCTTCCCAAAGCAAAGGTGCAACTGCTGAGGGAACCCTGAAGATGATTTCACTACCTGAGGAGAATCCTTCTCAGGTATGCCTTACTCTTGTTCCTTTATCCTTCTATAAAAATCACACCCCTGTTTCTTTCTAGCCTTTATCTCTCTTCTTACCTAAAAATAAATCTAACCTTTTTCTTTTTCTGACCAGATAGTTCTCTCCCCTGCTTAAGGGTAAAGAGCTTCAAATAATACCAGCTGTTGAAGCTGATGACCAAATAATCCCAATCTCTGTCAGAGAGATTGATGAAGAGGATGAAGAAGAAGAAGAGTCCCTGCAACATCATGAAAGGCCCTCTAGACCATCTCACTGGTCAGAGGAAGAGAGAAAGAAAAGAACAGAGATGATCTCTCATCTGGAGAGTCAACGACGAAAGGTCCCCTCTCAATCATCAGATCTGGAGTTCCTGACTAAAGCTGAAATTGAAGAATCCGTCAGGGCTGAGAAGCTGATTGCTGATTGTCAAAGAGATGCCTCTCTGGATCTCAAAATTCAGTCTTCTCAAGTCAAAGACAAGAAGCTGAAAAGCAAACCAGTGGAAGTCCAGGCAGCTCTTTTGTAAGAGATTGAAGAGGAACGCTCCAAAGAAAAAGCGGTCAGCGATAATTCTGTCGATTGGTGCAAACACAAAATTGACTATCGCTCTGACCCAGTGAAGATCGTAGCTGTTGCTATCTCTGGAAGAAAGAAGAAGGATAAACTCTCTGTCACCATGGAGATTACCAGAGAGGATGGAAGCTGCAAGTCTATGTTCATTTCAAAGCTGGAAGACTTTGGCTACATGGAGTGGCTTGAGTTCAAAGATGCGCTGAAGAAATCAAAGTCTACATACAGAGGCTATGTTGAAAGGGTAAATGATGCCCTCATCAACAGAGTCACTGCTATACTAAAGGTGCCATCTACTCTTCCTCCAAAGTCCAAGCAAATCAAGAGAAAGCCTATCTTCTCCTCATCTGATAATGTCGTAGTGATCAGGAATGAAACCTCCATCAAATTCTCAAGAGAAGCTCTGTTCGGTCATCCTCCTGATCTTTCAGTTATGGATCTATCTCTGCCTCCTGGCGGACCATATGTTGCGAGACAAGTACTTGAAGAACCTTTTGGAATCTTCTTCAGAGATGACGAGGAACAGCTCAGATTTCAAAGGGTCTCTGAAATCCATATATGTCCCCTCGCTCTTCTCAAGGATCTCATATGCCTATGGTGTACTCTCTCTCCTGCTGCTGAGCCAATCATAGCGATCATCTGCAAAGAATCTTTAGAGCGAAGGCAAAAAGGAGAAGAAATACCTGAGTATTTGATCAATCCTCCTAAACCCTCTTTAGATAGCTGATAGATTAGTTTCCTTTCTTGTAATCTATTAGTTTAACTTACAGTAGTTAGTACATCACTTGTACTTGTAATTTTCATACCTTGTAATTCTTTTCTTGGATTAATGAGAATTTCAGTGAAGTACTTAACTCTATCAGTGCTGTAAAAGATCCCTCAAAATAGTAATTGGGACATGTATGTTATGAGTCCTGATTATTCCATCATTTTGAATTATAAAGTAATTTTCTTCAGTTACTTTGTCATTATCAAATAGGGGGAGATTGTTGAACCAAACTCTCTCAGTGATTTGATAACGACTGTCGGTCCAACAATACTTTATAACAAGTTCTTAGAAACAACACAATAAGATTACCAACCTGTTTGATATATAAAATAACGATTACAAGGTTGATCGATTAAGCTTTGCTTTGTGTTCTCTATGTTTTCTCTCTTTTACACCTTGATGTGTGTGTTTGTATGTGTGATAAGTGATCTGATCTTGAGAGACTAGAGATACACTTAAAATCTAGCAAGTGTGTTGAACACACTATCAAGATTAATATCTAGATATTATATCTAATATAAACTAGAAACTAAATAACTAACTAAGTTACCTTTAACTAACTATTACAATACTTTAACTTAGATATATAGATCTAAGTAAACTAAAACATATTACATTAAATTACATTGACATTTATTACAAATAGACATAGACTTTTATATCGAGAGTCGACGTTCCGGCTTTAGCTTCAGATTACAATCTTCAGATTGGATGATCTTGAATCCAATGAGACTGTGGTCTAACAATCTCCCCCTTTGGATCAAGATCATTTAATAAAAAGATTTATCCAATTCAGTCTTCTTGTTCAGCTCAGAAGATGCAATCTCTTTCTCTAAATTCAGCATGTCTTCAATCTAACAATCTTCCCTTCTGAAGAGTAGACGTGATTCTTGAAACATGTGATCTTTGCCATTTCTTGTGTAGTCATTCTCCCCCTTTTTGATGTTAAGTGCAACGACTTCATCAAAATTTGTGGTAAGAAATGTCAATCTTGCGGTTAGAGCCCCTGATTCGTCAATTCATAAGAGATTCATCTAGATCTTTGCAAATCCAGACAAATGTGTCGTGTAACACCTGAAATCAACTAATGAATCAGTTATCATGCCTGTCAGTAACACTAAGTCACTGAGTGTAACGAATACACATGGGAAAGGAGCTGTTTGATGTTGACTCCCCCAGGGCTTCCATTTAATCATCGAAACACCACAAAGGTAATTTCTATAAACGTTATGACAAAGAAACTAAATCCTTGTGTGTTCGTGCTTGTGTTGAAAGAATTAAGCACGGATGATTGCTTATTGGCTCAAAATTGTGTAAACCACTGAGACAACAGTAAGTTAAACACAGACTCAATGTGCATGATTGAAGTGCGAAGGTGGGGCAGACCTCCTTCTTTTCAATATCTAGATTTTCCGAATGAAAATCAGATAGCATATGTGCTGCATCCCCTTTGAAAATGTGAAACACTTTCTTGTTGAGAAGAAAATGAGTAGATAGTGAGGTTTGATCAAGAGTTGGCATGGGCTAGTTGCCTGTTTCAATAATGTTCACCAAAGAATTGTGAATCACTAGAATGGTGGCTACCCGGCTCAGAAAAAGTTGGTGCAGAGTTTTGATATTCTTTTAACTCTGTTCTCACACGTTCTTTCTTTTAAACTTTTTGCTTTCTCTAATCACACTCATTCCTTTTCTATTTTCACACTCAATCACTAAGGATTAACTTCTAGGGTAGAAATCACTGGTTAAGGTGATTCCATAGAAGTTGTGTTAATACCTAGCACAATGATTCGTTGTTTTCCTAGATGCACGTGATGCTCAGATTGGTTTAACTATTTCAGTTAAAGCACAATTTAGATCATGAAAACATTTAAAATACACTCCCAAAATATAAAATGTGATGAAAAATCGGGAAGTGTTTTGAACATTAAAAACATTGTTTTCCAATGATTGAAAGTTGTCCTTCTTTCAACCATATGTGAGATGAAGATATAAAATTATACCTTTACGTATGATCTCCCATCTCATGAAGCTAAGCTCTAAGTCATAGAAATATGAACTTGTAAGCTTCTCTCAAAAATTCTGCAAAAGTCTAATGTCAAGTCAAAGTAATAATTATTCACTTATATTGAAAAGACAAAAAGCAGTAAAACTTTTTAAAGTATGAGTCCTGATCTGAAATAATCAGAAGTCATGTCCGAACTCCCTTTTTTTGATTTGAAGAGCTCCCCCTAAAATCTTGCATAACAAAAAAAATTGGCATTAAAAGGTACATGCAACATTTTATGAGCTCCTCCTCGAAGTAATATTGACCAGATGTCAATTTCTTCTCATTCTCCCCCTTGGATCATGAACATTTTGATAGAATGACAGATATCAATCAGAGTTAAGAATGAAGAAATGATGAAAAAGTATACAATAGAAAACTTTGTTAGGTAATTACCGATTATATCTTAAGATTTAGCATACCAAGCTTAGAGACAAGAAAGTTGAACCTCTTTTCATCTAAGGGTTTGGTGAACAAATCGGCAAGTTGATAATCAGTCTTTACAAAGAAAAGTTCAATTGTTCCTTTTTCAACATGATCTTTAATAAAGTGATACCTGACGTCTATGTGCTTTGTCTTTGTGTGCTGAACAGGATTCGCTGTGATTGCGATGGCGCTCTTGGAGTCACAGTAGATCGGGATCTTGTTGAAGTGGAAACCGTAGTCGCGTAATTGAGTTCTCATCCATAAGACCTGAGAACAGCAGCTAGCAGCAGCTACATATTCTGCTTCGGCCGTGGAAGTTGAAACACAAAGTTGCTTCTTCGATGCCCAACTTACTAGTTTGTCACCGAGGAACTGTACGTGTCCTGACGTGCTCTTCCTGTCTAACATACAACCTGCATGATCTGCATCTGTGTAGGCTGTTAGTTCAAAACTAGTATCTTTAGGATACCACAGACCAAGATCTGCAGTGCCTTTCAGATATCTAAAAATGCGCTTCACAGCAGACATATGGATTTCTTTAGGATTGGCCTGATATCGTGCACATAAGAAAGTTGAAAACATTATATCTGGCCTACTAGAAGTAAGATACATTAAAGAACCTATCATCCCTCGATAAGTCCTAACATCAACAGCCTTTCCCGAAGGATCGCTGCCAATCTTAGTACCTGGTGCCATTGGGGTACCAATCGGTTTTGAATTTTCCATTTTGAACTTCCGAAGAATATCCATAATGTATTTTGATTGATTGATAAAAATACCCGTTGAAAATTGTTTTACTTGTAAACCGAGGAAGAAATTCATCTCTCCCATCAAGTTCATCTGAAATCTAGACACCATAAGGTTTGCAAAATTCTTACAGTACTTAGTATTTGTAGAACCAAAGATAATATCATCTACATAGATTTGAATTAAAATGATATCGGCTTTTTCCTTTTTGATAAACAAAGTGGTATCCACCGTACCTTTTGAAAACCCAGACTTGACTAGAAAAGTGGAAAGGACATCATACCAGGCTCGAGGTGCTTGTTTCAGACCGTAGAGTGCTTTGTCGAGAATGTAAACGTGATTTGGCTTCTCTTGGTTGACAAAACCTTCTGGCTGAGAGACGTAGACTTCCTCCTTCAGAATTCCATTGAGGAATGCTGTCTTCACGTCCATTTGAAAGACCGTGAAGTTCTTGTGGGCTGCGTAGGCTAAAAACATTCTGATTGCCTCTAATCGCGCCACAGGAGCATATGTTTCATCAAAGTCTATTCCTTCCTCTTGTCTGTATCCTTTGGCTACTAGTCTTGCCTTGTTTCGGATAACGGTACCATCTTCGTCTTTCTTTATCTTGAAAACCCATTTCGTACCTATTATGGTTTTACCTTGAGGTTTCGGTACGAGTCTCCAGACTTTAAGTGCATCGAACTGATTCAGCTCTTCTTGCATTGAGATCACCCATTCTGGATCTGCAAGTGCTTCCGATACGCGTGTTGGCTCGAACTTGCTTAGAAAGGAGTCATGCATGCACAGGTTCATTGATGCTGACCTAGTTTGCACCGGTTTTGATGGATCGCCAATTATCTGGCTTATCGGGTGCTCTTTGGTCCATTTTTGTTCATGAGGCAGTGGATTAGATGACTGTATGTCAGTTGTGTCATCTAATAATCCACTTGTACCTTCTTCTGTTTGTTCAGGAGGAGTGATTGTTTCAGTTGAAGTGGCAGGTTCAGAAGGCTCAGCAGGTACAGCTTGAACTGGCTGTAGATGGATCTGTACGGAATCTCCTACTGTTGCAGCTACTTCTGTCTCTTTATCATTTGTCACTTCATCAACTATTGGAGTCGGAATTTGAATTGTAATTTCTTGTTGAATCGGGGCGTTTGATTCAATAGAGTCATCTGAACTGGTTGGATGAGTAGTCGTTAAGTCTTCCATCCTGTCAACCACAACAGATTTCTTTACATTAGATCCAAGAAATTCATCATAAAACAATTCAAATAATAAATCTAAATCAGATAAATGGTTAGTTGAAGTTGAAGCTTCGTCTGATTTATTCTGTTGAGACGCAGGTTCTGGACTGAGTTGCCCAGAAGCTAGTACTCCAGTTATAACGGGTTCTGAACGTTGTTGTTCGGAAGCCATTTCTTCATCAAAGGTGACGTTGATGCTTTCAATCACCGTCTTTGACTTCTTCAGATAAACTCGGAATGCAGTTGATGTCGAGGAATATCCAATGAAGATCCCTTCATCCGCCTTAGCGCTGAACTTGTTAAGATTCTCCCTATCGTTTAGTACGAAACACTTACATCCAAATATATGGAAGTATTTGATTGTCGGTGTTCGGTTGTTGATTAACGCATAAGGAGTCTTCTTGAACCTCCGATGTATCATGGAACGATTCTGTGTGTAGCACGCGGTCGAAACAGCTTCTGCCCACAAAAATAGAGGTAAGTTGGAATGACTTAGCATAGTACGAGCAGCCTCGACTAGCGTTCGATTTCTTCTTTCAATTACTCCATTTTGTTGAGGCGTTCGAGCAGCAGAGTATTGATGTGAAATCCCGACAGATTCAAGATATTCTTCAACTTTGTTGTTCTTGAACTCTGTGCCGTTGTCTGTTCTTAGAATCTTGACCGGTTTCTGCAGATTCACCTGGGTCGTTTTCAGGAATGTAATGAGAACATCAGGTGTCTCATCTTTTGAACGTAGAAACTTGACCCATGTGTATCGTGAGTAATCGTCCACGATCACGAGTATGTACTTCTTTCCGCCTAAGCTTTGAGTGCGCATTGGACCGCATAGATCCATATGCAATAACTCTAAAGGAGCTTTTGTACTTGGTTCAGGCATCGGTTTATGAGGTGCCCTCTTCATCTTGCCCTTCTCACAAGCTGCACAAAGATGTTCTCTTTCATATCTCAGCTCTGGAAGTCCTTTGACGAGCTTTCCACTGACCAGGTTGTTGATGTACCGAAAGTTGAGGTGAGAAAGACGTCGATGCCATAACCAACTTTGTTGCATCGAAGCTTTCGATAGTAGACAAACTTGTTTGTCAGTATGGACATCTGATAAGTTTATCGTGTAGAGGTCTGATTCTCGTGTACCGACCAAGAGTTCTTCGCCTTCTTCATTGCGAACAGAACAGCTCTTGGCTTTGAAGTTGACCTCTAAGTCTTTGTCACAGAACTGGCCTATACTGAACAAGTTGTGTCCTAAGCCTTCTACATAGCTCACCCTCTTGATAGTTACATTGCCGTGTTGTACATCACCATATCCCATGATTGGAGAAAACTGGTCGTTGCCAAATCTTACTGTTCCACAATATTTGTCTTTGTAATTGGACAGTATCTCTTTTTGACCTGTCATGTGTTTGGAACATCCGCTGTCCAAGAACCACGTATGACTAGTCTGCATAAGAGAAATTAGAAATTTAGATTTGTATATGACAACATTGGAATATACACTTTGGTCATCGAAGTGCGGGTCTTGAACTGATTTGTTCAAAAGCCTATTTTGATCTTCGATGTTCGGGTTTTGAACTGCATTATCCAAAAACCTATTTTTGACTTTGAAGAACGAGTCCTAATCTGTACATAATCAGAAGTCGCTTTCTCTCTAAGCTTTGTGTGCCTGCAACACAGATTTTACCTTAGGTACCCATTGGAATTTGGGTCCTACTGTGTTAGCACATGATTTTGGTATCCATTTCAAATTGGATCCTATTTTCTTTTGAAATGCATGAGAAGAATTGGTATGAGATGAATGCACATGGTAATTTCCAAACCAATCTTCAGAATCTTGACAAGATATAGATATATGTTTATCATAAAAAGAAGACTTTCCAGCAGATAAAGATAACTGAAATAATTGCTTCATTGTATATTGTTTACGAGAAACAGCAAATTTTGGGTTCAAAACAGCAATATCAGCAATTACAACATCTTTAGTAAGCGAAGTCTTATTACAATTAACACTACTAGACGTTAAGACGGTCTTGTCAAGGTTCCGTTTGGGTTGCCACAGAGAATTTGCTTCTGGCCTTTGATTTCTCAGATCTGAAACATGTAAAGCTGGTGAGTTAGACCTTGGAGCAACAAACGAATGCTTCTTCTTGGAATTACCAGTAGTGGTCGGTTTCTGTGAATGCTGAGATATTTTCTTACCTTTAGCACTCTTAGCGTTCACAGAGACTGATTTATCAACGAAAGCTTTTGTTGATTTTGCACTGTTCACAGGCTTACTGGTTTTTCTTAAAGTTTTCTTCACAAAAGATGAATGGTTGGGAAGTTGTGTATTAAAGTCAAAGAGATTAGAACCATCATCTAAACCACCGTTAGAGTTCAAAAATTCAAATCCTTTATTTGATGAACCAAACAAATCCTTAGAGTTTGAAGCTTTTGAAATAACAGAATTTGAAAACACGGTTGAAAAAACGTTTTGCTCAATATTTATCAACAGTCTTGCATCTGATAAAGAATTCTCGAGTTCAGAAATTTTACGTTCTAAAACGAGAGGAGGGACATATAGTTTACCTTTAATAGGCTTCGCCTCCATTTCTTTTTCAGAATAACTTGGAAAGAAATCACTTGAAAGAGTTTTCTTCTTTTGATATATTGGGTTTTCATCATAACTATTATTCAATTTCGCATAATAAAATGGAAGATGAACTTTAGCTGATTTCATCTGTTTTTCCGTTTCATTGGCTTCATCCTCTTTTGACAGTTTAGTCCAGAAAGTTTTAAACGCGGGGAGTCTGCGAGCTAATTGCATATTTAGATGATCATAAAGTCCAGGAACTTCAGACATCCCCTTTTCTAGATAGTGAGGATTCTTATAACCGATTCCCCATCTCTCTGTTTCCTCTTTGGGTTTGTTCAGAAAAATAGTTTGTTCAGTTTGACCCATTTTATACAACTTCTCTTCCAAACTTTTTAGTTTTCCTAACAAAGAAAAGTTCTCTTTTGTACAAGAAGCATGCAACTTTTTCAGCTCAAAAATATCTATTGCACCTTTTAGCAGTTGAGATTTAAGATCATAATTCTCTTTTAGAATTATTGTCTTTTCCTTAGCATTGGTGTCATTTTCTTTATGTAAAACCTCAATTAATACTTTCTTCTCAGCAATTTCATTGCTAAGTTTCTGTATCAACTGGTTTTTGTCTGTCATGACACCATTATCTTGTTTAGGATTAGATTCTAACTCTCTTTGTTTCATACTCATGGCATGCATTTTATTCATGAATTCTAAATCAGAAAGATTACATACCTCCTCTTCTTCATTGTCAGAATCAGCTTCAGCATCTGATTCTATCTTGCTCATCAAGCACATGTTGACAGCTTCTTCTCTATCTTCATCATCTTCTTCTTCATCATCTGAGTGATCGAGCCAGTATTCGTCCTCATCCATCAGTACCTTGCCTGCCTCTTGTTGTTTTGCAAGAAGCATCTTGTTCTTGTAATAGTCTGAATTTCTGACTTTAGATCTGCGGCAGTCTTTGGCATAGTGACCTGGTTTACCACAGTTGTAGCATGTAGGCGGTTCTGGATGACTTGATCCTTCAGCTTTGAATTTCCTTTCTTCCGGTCTCCTCTCCTCTATCCTCTTTCCTTCCGACTGAAACCTTCTCTCTTCTGGTTTCCTCTCCTCTGATCTTCTCCCATCAAATCTCTTCCCTTCGTATCTGCTACCTTCAATCCTTTCTTTATGAATGTAGTTGTTCGGACCAGATGAATATCTCTGATTATTTGATGTTGGCTTTGTGTAGAACCTTTTCTGAAAGGCACTAGTCAGCATCATCATTGCTTGCTTCAGCTGATCGTTTTCATCTGATTCTGAGTTTGCACAACCTTCATTTTCTTCATCTGATTCATATACAGTCGCCTTGTTCTTCTTCTTTCTGACTACAAGGGCGACTGTGTCTTCAACTACCTTTCCTCTCTGTCTCTTCTCATCCAGAATTTCATCCACCTCTTCTTCATTC
Source organism: Arctium minus (assembly GCA_954870635.1). Lineage (NCBI taxonomy): Eukaryota > Viridiplantae > Streptophyta > Magnoliopsida > Asterales > Asteraceae > Arctium > Arctium minus. Next base: position 109,551,463 of record OX941080.1, on the reverse strand, counting down.
TGACGGAGGGTTTCATACACCTCGTGAAGTGGAATCTCATTCAAGTCTTTAATTTGCTTCATCTGACGAGCAAATCTTTTCCATTCAGGTTGAAGAATACTAAGGAATTTGATATTCAGCTCATTTTGAGATTTGTGAACTTTGTTCTTGCTAAGTTCATTCAGCAATGTCACAAACCTGTCATAGGTTTCTTCTAAGGTTTCTCCCACCCTGCCTCTAAATTCTTCATAGTTATTTAGGCAGTTGGAGATCTTCAGTTGATTTCCAATTTTTGAACCCAGCATCATTTTCTCGAGCTGATCCCACAATTCTTTACCTGAAGCCTTGTAACTGTCAATCTTGACATATATTTCATTTGGGATCCCCTGTAAGATGTATGACTTTGATAATTTGTCGCCTTTGGCTCTTCTGAGGTTATCATCTTGTAGCTCGTGATACTTCAGTTCAACCTGAGTAGGCACGTTATCAATTACACGAGTCGTCATTGGTGGTGTCATAATCCCTTCTTCAATAGATGTTCTGATATAATCACCCAGCTCGTGTCTGTCAATGAAGTTTAGAAACCTATCCTTCCACTGTTCGTATTCTCCTTTAAAGAGAACTGGTGGCTTGGTGTCAGTTCCTATTGCAAGGGCTTCTCTGGATGTCATCCTGTTTGATTTGATGTGCAAAAAGAACTGTTTGATTTGACCGTTAGTACAGATAAAATTTGATCACACAAGAAATTTTGTCCCCCTAGGCAGACTTAGCACGGGGGTCCCGCTATTACAGTTTCGAAAAATTCTCAGGAAAAAAATATTCTAAGTGAGGTTCGCGTTTCTAATGGGACCCGAGAAGTATGCTTTGCGGGTCACTTGGGAACCGAGAAGTTTGAGCTTTGCGGGTCACTTGAGAACCGAGAAGTTGAGCTTTTCGGGTCACTTGGGAACCGAGAAGTTGAGCTTTTCGAGTCACTTGGGAACCGAGAAGTTGAGCTTTTCGGGTCACTTGAGAACCGAGAAGTTAAGCTTTTCGGGTTATTCAACCTCTGGAATGCGGGTGTTCGACCTGTTCTTCTGAAAATCGTATGAATCTTGTTCCTGAAACGATTTAGCAATAACAAACACTACCCTTATGTCTAGAAACACTTCTAGAACAGATTGTAGGCACTCGATCTCACTAAAACACTCTTTTTAGAAATTAATCTGATCGCACAGTGACTTACTCTTCTCAACTCTTTTCTCACAAAAACCACAAATTGGAACTCGATTTAAGCTTTAACGTGAAATTAAACACATACAACTCGATCTAGCATGTATTTCGATCACACTCTGATCGATTCTAACACCTAAAACACTCTTACACTCGAAATCAATTTTTTTTTTTTTCTTGAAGAACACAGAGACGTTTTTCTGAAAAACTTGTTTGATCTTAATCAGGCTCTGATACCAATTGTCGGTCCAACAATACTTTATAACAAGTTCTTAGAAACAACACAATAAGATTACCAACCTGTTTGATATATAAAATAACGATTACAAGGTTGATCGATTAAGCTTTGCTTTGTGTTCTCTATGTTTTCTCTCTTTTACACCTTGATGTGTGTGTTTGTATGTGTGATAAGTGATCTGATCTTGAGAGACTAGAGATACACTTAAAATCTAGCAAGTGTGTTGAACACACTATCAAGATTAATATCTAGATATTAAATCTAGATATTATATCTAATATAAACTAGAAACTAAATAACTAACTAAGTTACCTTTAACTAACTATTACAATACTTTAACTTAGATATATAGATCTAAGTAAACTAAAACATATTACATTAAATTACATTGACATTTATTACAAATAGACATAGACTTTTATATCGAGAGTCGACGTTCCGGCTTTAGCTTCAGATTACAATCTTCAGATTGGATGATCTTGAATCCAATGAGACTGTGGTCTAACAACGACCCTCTTCTATACTTAGTGAAAATTACGTTTTAATATGTATTAGTGTTTCACCATCAGCGATCAAACTGAGTCTGTTCAGTTATCGCTGATAGTCTTTCTTATAAACATTTCTATGTATTAGTGTTTCACTATCAGCGATCAGACTGAGTTTGTTCAGTTATCACTGATAGTTTCTGATGTAAACAGTAAACGTAATCCCTGAAGACAAGCCTCGCGTCAACAGATGTTCATAGCTGAATCGAAGACGAAGCTGCTGAACAAAGACAAGTCTACTAGTGACCTGATGCGGATATCAGTGAAGCAAAGACGAATCTACTTCTACGCGAAGGAACATGAGGAAAAGCTTCAGCGATCACTGAACTCTTGATATCTCTGAAGAAAGAGATACTCAGCGATCGAATGATCACTTAGCTTATGCCTCAAGTTTCCTTTTGTCTCACCTTGCACAACTTAGTATGATATGTCAGAACGGACATGTCTCTGCCACAATTCGTACAACACCTCTGTCAACTACACTGTTCATTGTTCGGCCGAAAGCATGTCTCCCAAAAGTTAGACTCCCAAAGCCAATCAGTGAACGCCACGTGTAAAGTGCCCTGCCATGCATTTAATGCAGAGGGTATAAATAGGAAGATCACCCCTTCATCTGAAGGGTGCTTAATCCTTGAACCCCGAAATAGAAACCTTTGTTTTCTATATCTCTTAATCCCCCATTCTCTGAATTTCTTGTGCAACCATCTTAGTGTTTCTTAAGTTTGTTTAGATTGAGTCTGTCTTAATCTTATTCTGCAACAAACTTGTAAATTATATTTGATTTATCAATAAACAATTTATTAAACCTTAATTCTTGTGTTTGTATTCAACCCCCCCCCCCCTTCTACAAACTTGTTAAGCACCTTAGGGACCAACAGTTTGTTATTTGGGCCTTAGTTTGGTTTGTTGGGCCTTAGACCTTTAGGGTTTTTAGGCCTGAGTATTTAATGTTTGTTTTCTAATCATTAGGGTTAGATGTTGATAGAAAGCATCAGACTGTGTTCTTATCAGGTTTAGAGAGAGAGTTTGCTTTTCAATCCAATGTTTGTAACTATCTTAATCATTCAATACAATTAATCTTTCAATTATTCATTGTTACTTGATCAATCTGGGATTCACAAAGGGAGAACTCGGTTATTTGTGATAGCCGTGATATCCAATCTCATCCACACATTATTAGTAATCAATGATTATAATTAAAAATATTATTTTTGGTAATTATCCATTAATTTTTTAAAGATTTAAGTTTATGGATAATATTTAGCGGTAAATTAGTCTTTTTGTAAATCTCTTTCTCCCCTCTCCTTTCTCCGACGAACCTTACTCCGATCAAACTTATTCCGGTTACACCACCATTATACCTATTGTGATACCCAAGGACTTCTGTGATACCTAATATGATACCACTGTGATCCTTAATGTGATACCACTATGAAACCTACTATGAAACCACCACTACCATCCAATTCATCATCAAATTTAACCGATTCATTTTTTGGGAGAATCGTCGTGTTGCTTTCAGAATCATCACTTTGATGCCTATTGTGATACCCAAGAACTTCTGTGATACCGACTGTCACTACCACTGTGATACCCAATGTGGTGCCAATTGTGAAAGCCATCCAATTCAACAGGCCAAATGCACCAAAGACACAGTATCTTCATCCATCTCGACAGAAAGCTCCTAAAGTCAATTGACAACAGAACTTCCTAAAAGTTTATTAACAATAAATTCATCAAGAATAATTCCAATAAACTTCCACATCAAGGGAAGAACTATAATTGAAGAAAGCTATGTCATGGCAAAGCGACAGAGATGAAACTAGCCAAAACTTGTAATCACTTTGAAGGGCTATGATGGGTTTGACCAAAAGCCTCTTTCACAAGTTGCATAGCCACTAAAAGTGATGGTAATGGGTGTTTCTGCATCGATTGGAGTTTTATTGGAGAGTCATTGTGTAGGAGATGAGACGTTTAAGAGATATGATGATGAGGGAATTATTTAGAAACTAATGCCATAATTTTAGGGATGGATCCATGATTTTTGGAATGGATTGTTAAATAAACTAAATTACCAATATACCCTTTCATATTTAATTATTAAAGAAAATCAATAAAACTAAACGATTGGCTCACATATTGGATCTCACGGTTATTACAAATTACCGAGTTCTCATTTGATTAGGCCCCTGTATATATATATATATATATAGCCTTAGGTTCATTTGAGAAATGATAAATATATGAGAAATAGAGAAGTAATCCTAGCCATTCATACGGTCAAGATCGGATTTGACTAGTCAAATAATGTGGCTTTGATTGGTCAAAAGTTGCGGCTTTGACTAGTCAAAAGTTGCGGCTATTTCAAAAATAGAAGGACAGTTTCGTAATTTTTACAAGATACACGGGCCGAATTCATATATGAACCTGCATGATTTACATATGAACTATATGTTCATATGTGAACCAGTGTAATTCACATATGAACTTTTTTAACTGATTCATATATGAATCTTTGTGATTCATATATGAACTAATTAACTGTAGGTTCATATGTAAATCAGTTGAACTAATCTTTGTCCCGCGTATTTTACGAAACTACCCCTCTATATTCTATAGACCACGCAAAGAATTATCTGGTGCTTCACGGTTAAAGTTGCAAATGTTGACCAGATGAATGACTAGGATTAATTCTCTATTTCTCATATATTTACCATTTCTCAAATGAACTCCTCCCTATATATATATATATATATATATATATATATAGGAAAGTTCAAATGAAAACTCATTTTTCATTGTGCACGTGAGGACAGATCACAACCCTTGATCTTAGTCATATTTGAGCCGATTGTGTAATACGGCTCCAGGTGTATTTTTGGCACATTCGTTATTTTTGTTTCAAGTCGATTTCTTCTAAATAACTGAAATGTCGCGATTCTTTCTCCAGTTATACGATTCTTTCCTTATTTTTCTTAGCTCGATTTCTTTCAAATAGATCTATAGTGATTATTGATTTTTTTCATCGATTTCTTCCAATAGATCTATTGATTATCGTTTTCTTCATCGATTTCTTGCATATAGATCTATTGCTTATCGATTTCTTTATCGATTTTCTTCATCTTTGTTGATTTCTTTATCGATTTCTATGGATTCTGTTCCTGTTGAGAATTCAACACTTTTTGTTGATCAAAGAATCGATTTTGTTGATGATTATGATTCTGTGGATATAGGAAACACTGAAATTGATTCTTTTTCTATGTTTTCCAGTTTATCGAATGTTGAGGAATCATCGATCTGTAAGTTTTTTTAGACTATCTTGTAATGTAATCTGATTAATGTGTAACTGAAACTTCTTTTGTATTATTTGTTTTAAAGTTATTATTTCTCTTTAAATTAGTTGTTTTGTATGTTTCTGCTTTTTTTATTAATTTTGTTCTTGTAGTAGTTTTATTTTTTGTAATCTAACTTCAATATTCAATATTCACCATGAATCTGTTTCTTATTAATATTCAATTTGAATATTTGTTGTTATATTTGTGCTCTTTAGTTATATTGAAGAGTGAATATTCAATATTCAGACTGAATAGTTTATTAATATTGAGTTTGAATAGTCTTGTCATATTTATTCATATTGAATAGTGTTGAATATGTGTTTTATTCAGTTTGAATATTTGTTGTTATGTTCTGTTTTTATGTTTTTTAATTAACAATCATTCTTTATTCATACTTAATAGTTTATTAATATATTTCTTGTTAATTTTTTATTCATTTTGAATATCTATTATATGTTGATTGATATATTTTATTCATGATGAATAAAATGTATGTATAATCATCTTTTTGTAATTTTTTCTACATGTATTTTGTATTTTGTTATTTTAATTTTTATTAGTTATGAATATGTTTTATAGATCAAATTTATAGTGGAGGACAAGACGGTCCTTCAAGTATTGGAATTGATGGTAATGATGGAGTGAAGTTTTGGATCCCTGTTGTTGAAGATGATTTGAAGCCTGTTGTGGGGAAAGTTTATGAATCATTGGAGAAAGGTATTGAAATATATAAGAATTATGCTGCTAAAGCAGGATTTGATGTTAGACTATCTTCTGTGAAAAAAAATGCATATTTGATGATTGTTTTGAGGTATGTTGTATGCAATAGAGCTGGATTTCCAGATTCTGTTCAGGTAGATACATTGGATGGATCGGATAAGAAGATAAGAAGTACTAACATTCATAGAATTGTTTGTGAAGCTTGTGTAAAGTTCAAAGTTATTCCTAGAGCGAGGTCTTTTAGATTATATGCATTTGAAGAGAAACATAACCTTTGTTTATTTGATGAAGATTCGAAGCACTTGCTGAAAAGTCGTCGCAAATTAGAGTATTCTCAACAAAGGTGGATTCTTAAGATGTCTAATGCAAATATTGGTGCTATGCAAGCCCATAACATTTTTTGTCAGTTGAAGGGTGGGTATGAAATGGTAGGTGGTACTAAGGTTGAGTATAAGAATTTTCAGGGGGATCGTAATTGTTTCATTGGTGGTTCTATGCAAATTTATTTGTGAGGAAAATGAATAATAGGAAGTTGTATGTTCCAAATTATTCCTTTGAATATAAATGTGATGAAGGTCTACTGAATTATGTATTTTGGGCTGATCAGACAGCTAAATGTAACTTTGAAGAGTTTGGTGACATTGTTTCATTTGATGCAACCTTTCGAACAAATAAGTAAGCATTGTTTTTTGTTTTATAATATCTTTTAGTATTTTTTTTTCTTTATATCTTGTATTAATTGAATTTGTTTTTAGATATTGTATGGTATTTGTTCCATTCACTGGAATTGACAACCACAAGAATTGTGTTACTCTTGGTGTTGGTCTTCTTGATGGTGAAAATATTGAAGCATATAAATGGCTACTTCATTCTTTCTTGAAAACTTTTGGGAGGCAACCAAAATTGGTTGTTACTGATCAATGTCCTGCAATTAAGCAAGTTATTTCTGAGGTTTTTCCTGATTCAAGGCACCGATTTTGTATGTGGCACATTAGTACAAAATTGCCTTCAAAGGTATCTCTTTTATTTTTATTTTTTATTATCCATAAACAACCATATTGCATATGTTTTATTCACTATGAATAAAGTGTTTAGTTCACTATTTGAACTAATATTCCTACTGAATATATACCTTTATTCAAACTGAATAAAGCTACATATTCAGTGTAAATATAACACCTCTAGATCATTAGTCCAATTTTTTTTATTCATACTTAATAAGTATATTCATAGTGAATAGTAAGTGTATTCATACTGATTAATACATCCCATCTTCAATTTTTAATTTTATATCAGTTAACATGAATATTCAATGTATTCAATTTTAATATATTCTGATATTATTATTTTTATTTTTTCAGATTTCTTCAAATATTATTTCAAATACTGATTTCAAGAAACGGTTTCATGCTCTTATATGGGATGAACACATTGATGTTATTCAATTTGAAGAGAAATGGAACTCTTTAGTTGTTGAGTTTGATCTTGTTAGCCACAAGTGGTTGGCTTATATGTATGAAAATAGGCATAGATGGATTCCATCATTTTATAGGGATATTCCTATGGCTCGTCTAATGAGAACAACATCAAGATCTGAGAGTGAAAATTCATTATTTTCCCTATTTTTTCATCATGGTGCAAATCTTATGGCCTTTATTGACTCATTTGATTCTGCTATGGACAAGCAACGGAATAATCATAGGTTGCTTAATCATCAGACAAGAACAACGGTACCTAAGTTTAGCACACCACTTCCAATTGAAGTTCATGCTTCTAAGATATATACTCGTGCTATATTCAAAGATGTTCAGAATGAGATAAATGAATCTGTTTGGTCGTGTTTCCAATCATCCATGAGTTTGGTAGATGGTTCTGATGTTATTGTTGTTGTTGAGAAGAGGAAGGTTCAAAAAAAAAGGAAAGATGGTGAATCCACTTCAAATCTAGAAGTTTATGTGAAAGAGTCTGATCACAAGGTTTGTTTATTTTTTAAATTATATTTATTTATTCAATGTGAATAATGAATTGAATTATTTTTTGTAGGTTGTGCATAATAAGACCACTGGTTGTTTGGATTGTAGCTGCTTGTTTTATCATCATTATGGTTTGCTTTGTCGTCATATTTTTTGTGTATTAAAGAATATGTGCATTGAAGAGATACCGTTGCAATATATAGTGAAGCGTTGGAGAAAAGATCTCATTTCTTTTGAATTGTTGAAGAAACGTCATTGGTATGGAGAAATAAATGAGTGTCGTGAGAAACTTGAAAATGATGCTCAAGCTCCTTTTGATTATTGCATTGGTCTAGTAGTTGATGATATGGAGAAGCTTGAAGACTTTGTTTTGAAAATACAAGAGTTGAAGAGTAATTTGGAAGCTAGTGGATGTAGTCTTCCTCATCGCAATAGGGAAGAGCTTATGGAGTCATTGCTTGGTGTGTCAAAACCAGAAGTTGTTGATATTCACAATCCTAAATCAATAAGAAACAAAGGTTGTGGTACAAGCAAGAGGTTGAAGAGTGGTAAAGAAATAGCAGTTGAAAAGAGTAAAAAGGCAAAGAGATTGTGTAGGTTGTGTAATAAAATGTGTAACCATGACTCATGAAATTGTCCATCGAGAAAAGATGTTAATAAATAGAGGATTTTTTTTTTTACTTTCTAGTAGTGGTATTAATAATTAGTTCTCTTTTGTATTCATTTTGAATATTGAGTAATAAAACAATTCATATGACGATATTTTCTGAATTTCAATAATATTTTTGACATATTTTATATTTGTATTCACTCTGAATATTAATTAATATTCTAAGTGAATAAAACTACATTTTTTTCATTATGAAAGTAATAAATTTATTCAGTATAAATAAAAGGATATATTTATTATTCAGAATATATAAAATTACATGTTTTTCATTTTTAGTTTTATTCACTTTGAATATTATATAATATTCAGAGTGAATTAGTGAGTTTACTCTGAATATTAACTCTGAATATTACATGTAATATTCAGAGTTAATAAAATTATATTTATTAACTAGATATTCATTCAATATTCAGAGTGAATAAAACTACATATTCAGAGTGAATATATAGAATATGGAATGTTTTGTAATTCAGAATGAATAAATTTGGATATTCATTCAATATTCAGAGTGAATAAAACTAGATATTCAGTTTGAATATATAGAATATGGAATGTTTTGTAATTCATAATGAATAAATTTGGACATTCATTCAATATTCAGAGTGAATAAAACTACATATTCTATTTATTCAGAGTGAATAAAATTACATTTAGTTCCATTTTAGTTTTATTCACTTTGAATATTAACTAATATTCAAATTGAATATATCCCTATTCAATCCTAACAAGTTATATTCGTTTTGAACATTATTCTATTACAAACCATACATCATTATCAGTTTATAACCAATCAAAACCAAAATAAACATTGCTATATTCTATGAGCCATCAAAACAACCATTGTTCATAATTCCAATCCATTTTAATAACCCATCAAACTACCAAATCATTGACATACTAACCCACCAAATCAATTGTTCATACATCCAACCAAAAAAACCAGCTTAATTGTTCATACATCCAACCCACCAAATCATTTCATACTAATCCACCTAATAATTGTTCAAGTTAATCCACCAAATGATATCATACTAAGAAATATGATACCAACCCACAAAATAACTGTTCATGCAAAATAACAACCAAATCAATTGTTCAAATAACCACACCATACTTCATCCCCAACTTTATCTATCTTCATGCACAAGCTTTATCTACACTATGTTGCTCAGTCGTTCTTCCTTCATCTTCTCTGCATTCTCTTGTATCTCCTTGATTTTATCTTGTGGTAGTTCTGCAAATTTAGTTGCCTCCTGTATCACCCATTCTTTCTTTTCATTAATATCTGACAAAAGCATTTTTGTCACATATTTGAATCTAAGTTTCTTCAACTGTGATCTTTGAGCTGGTGACTCCTCCTCCAATCCACAATCCCAATTTTTGATTGGTCCCCCATGAATGTCTCCATATGTCTCATCATGAAGACAACATAGTCCTTGTGGTTCTCTTTTGTTTTCCATTTCATGACTTCCCTTTTGGGAACTATTCAAGTGAATTTCTTTGATCTTCCATCTCCCAGTTTTTCCAAGAACTTCATAAACAGTTTTTGCTGCATTATATTTATATTGTACATATTATTCAGATTGTCTAATAACATAATTATTGTTAATGTATAGTAGCTAATATAATATTCTACTTACAACTATTTTTGGTATAGTGCCATATTTTGCAGAATCTGGTACATCAGTTGCATCGTTGTCCAGAATGTGTGATGCTCCATTCTTCAGATCAAAGCATAGTACATAAAAATGTTCATGCTTTACAATTGGGAAAAAAACCTGCATGAATACATTTATGTAATTTATTTATAATATATGAAATAAAAATAATGAAATGATTTTTGTTAATGTATTTGTTTCATACCAATTCAACTTTCTTCAGAGCTTCAAACTCTGCATTCTCCTTCATGTTTTCACAAAAGTTTCTTGTGATGAGATTTAAATTCTTTTCCAAGGGAACTTTCCCTATGAACATTTCATCTGCCTGTTGAGAAAAAAAAAGAACTGATATATAAATATTATTATTCTTTTTGTAATTTATTTTAAAAGTTTAGTGAACTTACAAAAATTTCTGTTGTGCAGAATAATCTTTTAAGAGAATCCTTGCTCTTTAGTCTTTCTTCATGATTAAGGAGGACTGACCAGCTGTCAATAACATTTGAAAATGGCTCTGATTCAAGAATCAGACTCTTAAACATCACTCTAAAACTGGTTTGTCCCTCCTTTGTTTGAAACACAACATCCCTGTTAAAAATTGAATTAAACATATAAAGATTACATAAAAATGATGAATGCATTTGATATTCATAATGTATATTACTAGTTATTCATACTGAATATTTAGTTTCATTCAATATGAATAAAAAAATGACAATTTACCATGAATAAAAGATAATGCTCAACTTATTCATATTCTATCATTTAGCATACGTATATAACTCATTCATACTGAATTCACAATGCATTCATGATTAGAACAATACATTATCTATCAGTTAGCATGCACATCAAACTTATTCAGTCTGAATATTTAGTTGTATTCACTCTGAATAAAAGATGGTAATTCAATATGAATAAAAGATGATAGTTTTATACTTACAGTTTGTCTCCCTGAAGTGAAAATATCCAATTCCCAACCTTGTTTTCTACTGTTGTTATATTCCTTGTTGGATCCACTTTTCTTTGAATATAAGGTGATTTTAGTTGATCACCTATCTTCTCCGTCCTCTTCTCTTTTTTCTCTTGTTCACTCACATCCTTTTGTTTTATTCTTATTACAAGTGGGCCTTTTTTGCTTGTAATATCTTCATCAACTTCTTTTTCTTTTTTCTGTGGAGTATCCACCTGTGATATCCCCAATCTAAAATGTGGAGTATCTGATACTTGTGGTTCAGCTTCATCATCTTCATTCATCTTCCTTTTCTTTTTTTTCTTCCTTTCTCTTCTCTTCTTCCTTCTTCTCTGTCTCTTTCTCTTCTTTTATTTCCTTCTTCCCTCTCCTGCTTCAATTCCTCATCCTTGCTCTCATCTTCTTTTTTTTCTTCATTAGTTTGTTCTCCCATCTCTATATCTGCAACAACCTCTTCTATTATTTATGTTGCTTCAATCTCCAATCTTTCTTGAACTGCATTTTGGCTTTCTTCATTTGCATTCTTTAATGCATTATCAATCTCTCCTGTTTTTGCCAACTCATTCATGTACTGTGTGTTGGATGGCCAATCAACAACCTTCCCTATCTCCTCATCATTCACCTTTTTTGATGTTCCCTCCCTAACATTATCCACTCTAATCAACTTTGTATTCTTTTCTACATCATGTGCTTGCTCTTTTTCCTCACAAGCTTCCTTCTCTTCTTTCTCCTTTTATTCACATTCTACTTTCTCTGTATTGTCTTCATTTTCATCTCCTTCTCTATTCTCTCCATCTCCATCAATCTGTTCTCCAATCTGAATATGTTGTTCAACAAATGATTATGTTTTAATGAAAAAAGAACTTTCATAGTTTGACTTCCACTCTGTCAATGAACTATCTTGTGGATACATCATCATTGCTTGTTTCAAGTTGTATTCCAATTCTGCCTTGTTTGCATAAAGCTCTTCTAGACCTTCATCAAGCATCTTCAAGTAATCCTGTTATTTTTTATAGGGATTTCAGTTATCGAAGCAAGTACTATAATTCATATGTAAATATATGTTTACCTTAACTGTCTTCTTCTCTGTTGAAGATTCTCCTTTCTCAACAAACTTCTTCGCCATTTCCCCTCTTCCAAAACCTCCATTGATTATTTCCATTTTCTCTCTCTTCTTCATTGTTTCTGTATTCCATCCTCTCAATGCAAGCATTGTCCTCTCATGCTCCAGTCCAATGCATGTGGTTGAGTCAAGATAAATAAGCTACAATTTTTATAATTCAGATATATAAAGTAAAAAAAATTGAAATTCAAACTGAATATGTAGTTTTATTCACTCTGAATATCGAATGAATGTCCAAATCTATTCATTCTGAATTACAAAACATTCCATATTCTATATATTCAAAATGAATATCTAGTTTTATTCACTCTGAATATTGAATGAATATCCAAATTTATTCATTCTGAATTACAAAACATTCCATATTCTATATATTCAAACTGAATATCTAGTTTTATTCACTCTGAATATTGAATGAATATGTAGTTTTAAATTCATTCATTTTTAAAACATTAATATTCCATTTATTAGCATGTATATCAAAATTATTCACACTGAATATTAAATGCATTCATGGTTAACACAATCCTAACTATAATATTAATCTTGAATAAAAAGAGATTAAAGTTGACTACATACCGTCAAAAATGTTATCGGACCAGTGTAGAAGCTAGCATCGGATTCACAGTTCCAGCCAATATTGCTTTCTTTGGCACGATTAATAATGTATTTGCATTAATTGACGTTTTCTAAATCCAAACATTTTCCAAGATGTGAAAGAATTGAAAGATTGCAAGTCCCCATCTTCATTGAAATTGCCATTGTATTCACAACCAAAACTATGAAATTCAACTTGAAATTCCAGTCTGTACTGGTTGATTTTTGTATCTTCTCCACAATATCCCTTGGTCTAATCTGAGGTTTCTCAAACTGTTGTCTCCAAACCTTTGTAATTTCATCCCACTCACTGTCCGTCTTAACTTCATCAATATCTACTCCTTCATTTTTGAGTCCTAAAATGTGACTCACTGACTCTTCTGTGACCTGAATTGGCCCTTTTCTTGTTCTTATAACCATGTTTAATGGATCAAAATTGTCCACAATGTAATGTGCCAATTTTGTCGGGATCAAGTCAATATTCATTTCTAATAAACTTCCAACCCCCAACTTCTTTACACAGTTTAGTTGCAGCATTCTCATCTTCATCTTTCCGATTACCATCATGAGATTTTTTGGTGTTGTTCTGATTGATAGAGCTCTGTGTTCTATCTTCTTCTTTTCATTTTCTTCTATTTTTTCTTCTTCTTCAACTTTCCTCTTCTTTTTTTTCTTCTCTACTTCATCTTTTATGTTTTTTGATCCCTCTTCCTTTTTCTTCTTGCTAGAAGACTCTTCGGGTTTTTTGTTCTTGGTCTTCTTGATTTTCTCCTGTCATTTTTTTTGTTTCTTCTATCTGTTTCTTCTTTCCTTCTTTCTTTCTCTTTTTTCTTGATGGTTCTTCCTCTTCATTCTTTCTTTTTTTTGCTATTGAATTTAAAATTATACAGTTAATAAATATAATATTTATACACTATGAATATCACAACTATTTCCAAATTTTTGAAGTATACCTTTATTCAAACCGAATGTATACCTTTATTCAAACCGAATAAAGCCATATATTCAGTATGAATATCTTACCTCCAGAGCTTGAGCACAAATTTTCAAAAATGAATATTACTAATTATTATTAATTATTCATGCTGAATATTACTAATTATTCATACTGAATATTACTAATTATTCATACTGAATATTTAGTTACTGAATAAAAAAATCACATTTCATATGTTTTATGCACTATGAATATCACAACTATATTCAAACCGAATGAAGACATATATTCACTACGAATATCAGACCTCCAGAGCTTTTTGAAAATTTTAACAATCAATAGATAAATCACATTTTATAGGTTTTATGCACTATGAATATCACCACTATTTCAAAATATTTGAAGTATACCTTTATTCAAACCGAATGTATACCTATATTCAAACCGAATGAAGACATATATTCACTACGAATATCAGACCTCCAGAGCTTTTTGAAAATTTTAACAATCAATAGATAAATCACATTTTATAGGTTTTATACACTATGAATATCACCACTATTTCAAAATTTTTGAAGTATACCTTTATTCAAACCTAATGTATACCTATATTCAAACCGAATGAAGCCATATATTCACTACGAATATCAGACCTCCAGAGCTTTTTGAAAATTTTAACAATCAATAGATAAATCACATTTTATAGGTTTTATGCACTATGAATGAAACGACCGTTAAAATTCTCCGAGTTAGGTAGAATTATATTTTTGGGATGAAAGTATGAAATAAGAAAATGGTAGGGGCCAATGTGTAAATAGTCCAAAAAGGGCCCAAAAGAAATGGGCCTAAAACCCTAAACCTTATGCATTCCCGTTCCTGGAGAGTTTTAGTGTTTTTGTGTGCGTGTTTTGTGTGTGCGGCGACGAGAAGGGAGAAGAGAGAGTCCGATCGAAGTGGAAAGCGGAAATCAAGGTCTGAAATCGCGAAAGGAATATCATTCGGAGGTAAATATCGAATTAGAACTCTTGATTTTCTTCCTTTTAATTTGTACATCAAGGTCGGTGGATGAGACTGGGAGTATAGGAAAATTGTTTGCCACTTGATTTCTTTATCTAAAATCTGGTTTAGGTTATTAATCAGATTAAGAAATGTAATGAATGGGGTGGTGTTGGGTTTTAGTCGGATTAAGGGATGATTGAGTTGACGCTCGATTTCCTGTCAATCGCCCGAGACTATTGATTATCGACCGGGGTGGCCCGGTGTTCTCTCGACCGGGGTCACCCAGTGTAGCATCGACCGAATGGGGTGGACGACCGGGGCCGACCGGTGTCATCCTGACCGGGGCCGACCGGTGTCACTCTGACCGGGGCCGACCGGGGCCTTAGCGACCGGGGTTGCCCGGTGTCTTCTTGACCGGGGTTGTCCAGTATGATCTCGACCGCAGTTTAGTATTCCTCATTTTCCCTTAGTCGATCATTGGCCTTGAAACTACTAAAATTAAGATAGGTTTTGTAACGGCTTTACTATACGGATTGTAGGGGTTCGAATTGTGCAAGGTTAAAGTGCGAACTGTGTGGAATTGTTCTTCATAAGGTGAGTTCCCTCATTTTAACTATATAAATATGTTTACGAACTGAAATGGGTTTATGCTCTAGTTCTTGCCATGTTATCTTAATCCAGTGGATAAATTGTATTTTTATCGACGTAAATTGTGGTTGTGTAAATGTTCTTGTGTAAAGACTCGATTATATTTATGTCTTTGATCACATAAGTATATTGATGTGAGGTTCGAACGGGTTTGGCCAAGGCTGTGTTTATTTAACCATCGGGGATGGTAAAGCCGTGTGTTTGGAATTCGTTTCCCTAAACACGGAAACGGCATCGACTAGGGGGTCGTATGGGGATCTACTGGGGGGCCCTGAGGACAATTAGTCCTTACATTCGTGGAAGAGTGTCGGCGTGGATTTGGGCACTGCTTGTGTCGCGAATGTTGTGAGATAATTATTGTTTAATAATTATGCATTTTTTTGTTTATCTTAAACTGGGCGAGGTTGGGAATGCACTAGACCATCCGGTCTAATCCTCGCTTCTATTTTTCTTAAAACCCCATTTTTAGGTAACAGAGTGCTCTGGGATCTTCTAAAGGAAAAGAGCAATGCTAGGGGCTAGCGGGCCAGTGAGCGGGCCTTAGTGCGGCGTAGTTACAGTTTTCTTTTAAAGATTCTCGGTTGTAATAGACTTGGTTTGTGACCATGTCAATCCTTTTATTTACACTTTTGTATTGGGACACGTTTATGGGAATGGAGTTTATTAAAATGGGTATGTTAAGTTTTTGGGTTGTTACAATGAATATCACCACTATTTCAAAAAAATTGAAGTATACCTTTATTCAAACCGAATGTATACCTATATTCAAACCGAATGTATACCTATATTCAAACCGAATGAAGCCATATATTCACTACGAATATCAGACCTCCAGAGCTTTTTGAAAATGTTAACAATCAATAGATAAATCACATTTTATAGGTTTTATGCACTATGAATATCACCACTATTTCAAAAAATTTGAAGTATACCTTTATTTAAACCGAATGTATACCTATATTCAAACCGAATGAAGCCATATATTCACTACGAATATC
This sequence comes from Arctium minus, assembly GCA_954870635.1. Taxonomy (NCBI): domain Eukaryota; kingdom Viridiplantae; phylum Streptophyta; class Magnoliopsida; order Asterales; family Asteraceae; genus Arctium; species Arctium minus. The sequence goes on along the minus strand of OX941080.1, from coordinate 109,534,861 downwards.
AGACCTCCAGAGCTTTTTGAAAATTTTAACAATCAATAGATAAATCACATTTCATATGTTTTATGCACTATGAATATCACCACTATTTCAAAAAAATTGAAGTATGAATAAAACAGATCTAACAAATATTTCTGAGCGAATAACGTTTCTAATAATCATTTTTTCAGATAATAAACTATTTATTTCAAGTATTTATCCGAATAACGTCTCTTCTTCATTTTTTCCGTTTTAGGGTTTTCGAATGATATTTTATTGCTTATATTTTCAACTTTATCTAGTAATTGTTAATTAGTAAATAATGAATACAATCCCTAACTATTCAAAATATACAGATATTTAGTTTTTAGAAGTTACCTCTTTCAAAAACCTGTGCTATAGGGATATGATCTCTTTGGTCTTCACTGGAATCGCTCAATTTTCACTAAAAATTCTTTGTTGATGATCTTCGACAATGGCGGTTTAAGAGAGAAAGAGTTAGTGAGAGAATTATGGTAGATAAATGGCGGTTTTAGTGAGAGAGACTGTATGAATAAGCCGTATTTGCAGGCTATTCACGATGATTATGATCTGAATTGCTTTTTTGAACCGTCAAAGAATATTTATGAAATTGCCCCTACACGCTAAATATTCAGTAAGCCATGGACCGAGTTTTCAATTTATTTACAAAATTGCCACCGCGTTTTTTATCCTTTGGTCTATTCAGTTTATTTTTGATCAACGGTTCATAATTGTTCTCATGTGCACAATCAAATATGGGTTTTCATTTGAACCCACCCCTATATATATATATATATATATATATATGGTGTGTTTCTTTTGCAACCCAAGCAATTTGTACAAACTATGCAAACCAATCTTAGTCGTTCATCAAGTCTAATGAATATATGATTTTATTATGTTTCCTAATTTAAAATCATGATTATAATGAATAAACTTAACATTTCCTAATTTAAAATCATGATTATAATAAATAAACTTAACATTTTTCATATATATCACAATCATTATTAACGAATCATAATTATTATCCATAAATATATCTATTGTTTCCTAATATAGTGGTTTGCATAGTTTGTACAAATTGTTTGGGTTGCAAAAGAAACGCACCCTATATATATATATATAGGGATATATATAGGGGTTAAATCAAATTAAAACCACAAATATGTTACAAACATGTGAGAACCAATAAAAAAATATTTTTTCACATGATATATTTTCACCAAATGCTTGGATTTAATATATTTCTTCCCATATATTTGTTTCATAATATGATAGTTTTACATGTATTTGTTTCACCACATGAATATTTTTTACCTATATTTTTCATTTCACTAGGTGAATCAAATTTTATTTTTTACGTGTAATCTTTTCACAAGGTGAACAAAAACATATATGAAACAATATCTTAAATCATAGGTTTTGATGAAAAAAAATCATTTAAAAAAATATTTTTATATCGGTTCTCAAGGGTTTGTAACATATTTTTGGTTTTCATTTGATTATCGGCCTATATATATATATATATATATATATATATATATATATATGAAAAACTATGACTAATTTAGAGAACCTAAGAAAGTTGAAAGGGCATTTTAAAACTATTATATAAATAAATCAATAATACAAGCCACTAAATCACTAATCCACTCATTTATCAAAAAAAAATTATCTACTTTCTTTTTTAAATATAAAATAGATTACCCACTTACTTTTAGATTAAATTATCTAAAATATAATCAATATTTTATTCAAATAAATTATATAAAAAATATCAAGAATTTCATCATCGTTAATTTAAGATCCATGATAATATATATATATATATATATATTCTTTTAAGATTCACATATGAATCTATATTATGATTCACATGTAAATCTTTGTTAAGATTCACATGTTCACATATTAATCTTAAACTGATTCAGAATCTCGGTTATAAATTTTATATTGATTCATGTGTTCACATAAACTGATTCAGAATCTCGGTTATAAATCTTAAATTGATTATGTACAGTATATGATTTTAGATTTACATGTGAATTTCACATATAAACCAAATATGTGAATATTTTTTGGTTTCTAAATCAAATTCATTATCACCTTGTGATAATTTGCACATGATTTTTGAAGCTCACATGTTGATAATTGATGCTGTATGTAGAGGAATCGAGCACAGAAGACGATGGAAGTTTCTTTCCTAAGCAATTCCAAATACCAATCCCTTTACTAGTGATTGGACTGTTGCTCTTTTCATCGCTCTCTTTTGGTCCTCGTGAACAGAAACAGGTTAGCAAATATTAATACCTTTAGAGGATTGATTTAACTTCTTGTTTGGATTGAATGACTGATAAATTTCCACTTGGAGTGTGATTGCAATCTGTTCTATAGGTCTTGGAACCTTAGGAGGTTTCGCTTTTCATAATTTCTGGTTCCAGTTTTAGGATATAGTTTGGGATGAAGGGCTGAATTCATTTTTGATAAACTTGTAACTCAAATGTACTTCAGCCAAGTATCTGTTCATACTAGCTTAGATGGATGCTTAAAAGTTATGTCATGACTCTCATATATTGAGTCTGTATTAAGTACTAAACAAGGTTAATATTTACTTTTGAGGAAAAATTAAGATGGATTTTGACCACCAACATGCTTTGTCAATGAAAAGTTAGGAGATAAAATTACAGGATGAAATTCTTTTGATCAAGTAATGAGCTTTATGATCAAAGGCAGCAACATCTGAATTATGTTTATCAGTTTATATACAAATGCGAGTATATTTATATATTATGTTCAGATTACATGGCAAATATATATACATTAATACATGATAAAGCAGCGATATTGATGTGTTCAGCAGCATCTGTTGCATACATGTGGCTAGTCGACACTAGACGCTGCATTGCATCGCCAAAACACTACTTTTATGGTTTTATTATTCAAAATTCACAGCATGCATCTGTATCCACATTCCACAATGTGAATTAGTAAATAGTTAAATACAGTAGCTTATGTATCCACATTCCACAATGTCCAAACCATTACAATGTGAATATGTGATGTGAATTAGTGAATATAAATTATAATTTATAAATATAGTAGCTTATGTATCCTGTATCCATAATGTCCAAACCATTACTATTGATTTATTCTTTTTGATCTTTTCTAATTTGATTTTGTATAGGTTTTGCAAATGCCTATATAGTTAGATAATGGCTAGTGGTAGGGGGGGGTCGACCAAACCGACCGGAACAACTGAAGCAAGTTCTTGCGCAGAGACATTCTTGAAAAGGAATGATGCGGGATGGAACTATGGTACTTTGTGTGATCCTACAAATAAAGATGCGGTCAAATGTAACTTGTGCGGGTTTATATGTAGAGTGGGAATCACAAGGTTAAAGTATCATGTTACGGGAATAAAAGGGAAGGGTGTTGCCATATGTACAATGCTAGCAAAGAAGATAGAGATGTGTGTGCGGCATTACTTGAGAAGCCAAGAGAGAAGAAAAAAGAGAATAGAATCCGAGAAGAAGAAATGAGGGCGGAAGTTGAATTAGAAAAGGAAGAAGATGAGGTGACTGTGGGTTCAAAAAGAAAGAAAGCATCATCTTTAGGGCCCATGGACAAATTTTCTAATCCTATTAATCCCCGATGCTCCAACTACGCGTCAACAAAATATTGTAGACGCAATTTGCAAAGAAATAACACATCAAGTGCATCAATATTGTGCACGATGGGTTTATGAATCGGGCATTCCTTTTCATGCCATCGATAATGATGGATTTAAGAAGTTTGTTGAAGCAGTTGGAATGGGATTAGCTTATGCTTGAAGGTGATTTCTCCTTTAGTGAAAGTCCTTCGACTTGTTGATGGAGATCGAAAGCCATCAATGGGTTTCTTGTATGGAGAGCTTTTGCAAGCAAAGGAAGATATCAAAATGACTTATAACAATGTGGAGATTAACTACCGTCCTATTTTAGACATCATTGAAACAAAAGCAAAAGGTCGACTTGATGGTCCATTGCATATGGCGGGCTACCTATTGAATCCTTATTACTTCTTCAAAGATCCAACTATAAAAGATTATCTTATCATCTCGGATGCGGTTTTCACGTGTGTAGAGAAGTTCTTTATTGATGAATTTGAGAAGCAAGATCTAGTGATGAATGTGGAGCTTCCAAAGTACAAAAGCAAAGAAGGAGATTTTGGAAGAATGTTAGCCGCAAAGGGGTGTTCGGAAAATAGTAGCACTTATGATCCCGGTATACAACTATACATTCATTTCTTGTTTACATATGTAATATGTTAGATGACTTAGATCTTAAACTCTTTTATTTTTTATATGTGTTTATTTTTATTTGAGTAGTTACTTGGTGGATGACTTATGGAAATGCCACCCCGACTTTGCAAAGGATGGCAATAAAGATTCTTTCGTTGACAACTAGCTCTTCGGGATGTGAAAGAAATTGGAGTGCTTTTGAGGGGGTAAGTATTTTTTATGTTTAAGTAACTATTAATAATAGTTATTAACAATTAAATACGCACATATTTGTAGATAATTTTATATTTAATTTTTTTGTTGTTTAACTTTAGATACATACAAAGAAGAGGAATAGGCTTGATAGTCAAAGATTGCATGATCTTGTATTTGTTCAATTTAATGCCAAACTCATCAACAAATGGGTAAGAGTCAAGAACCAAAATATGGATGTGTTACGTTCTCTTGATGCTAGTAAGGCACAATCATGGATCGTTTCTATTAGTGATGAGGAGGAAGAAATGGAAAAAGGTGATGCTTTTGAGGCTAGAGACCATGAGGCTAGAGAACTTCATGAGGATGATTTTGAGTCGGATGAAGAACCACAAGTTGAAGTTGGCGAAGAGTTTGAATTCAACTCCGATGAAGAAAGACTTTTGGATATAATTGATGATGATAACATGGAAGGATAGCTTGCTTAGACTTTAGATGATACATCTACTCTAATATAACATGTTTTTTGGATAATAGAAGTATATAATTAATTATAAACCATGGGTAGATCGTTCTTTTTGTTATGATTTCTTGATATCATTTTTGTAAACTTTGTATATTTGATATCAATTATCAAATCAATTCATGGTTCTTCTTTTGTTTATTTATATCATTTAAAACTCCCATTATTATATAATTATATATATAATTAATTAATTATACATTTATACTGTTACATATATATAATATTATATATATATATATTTGCCGCCTTGTCGCCGCCATGAAAAACGTCATGGCCTCGCCGTAACTCGTAAGGCTTGACCTCGCCGCCACGCCACGCCGCGCGCCATTTAGAACCTTGCAAACGTGTGCAACTTCACTAATCACTACCACTTTTTCTCTCCTTTATACTACGTTTTACAGTAAAGGAATATTGTCAACGATCTTGTCTATTTATTTGTATTGGCATAATAGGTATCACAATATTCCATGGGTTCTATATATAATAAATTAAATATAGAAGACGTTATTTTAACAAAATAGTGTGTTTTTTTGCAAAACATAAAATGAAAAGAATTTTAAGGAGAATTCAAATTGATGTGTCGTATTTTATATGTTTTAGCACATATTTGTTTTTTTTTCTTTGGTCTTAGATTAGAGTAATAGTATAAAACATATATGACCTTAATCACCGGAAAACCCCTTTTTTTATTTCAAGCTCAGTGGTAGAGCGGTCGGCTGGTAACTGACTAGTTGGGCATAGGTTCATGTGGAATCGTTTTAGATCGTACCCCAGCCCGCCTCCACTTTCTTATGTGAAAGAGGTGCTTGCTTTATGAGACTGAGAAACTTTCTTTCTCATACGAGACGAAGGATCGTGTGAGAATAGGAGCTAAGGTGAGAAATTTAAGAATAGATTTGGACCATTGATAACTTTTAATTAGTATTGATATAATGGTATAGATTAAGTCCCAAAATAATCCATGAAATAGCTTAGAAGGGTATTTTTGATTGTGGATCCCTTCTTACCTTTCTCACAATTTCTCATGGTAACTATTATTGTTATCGAAAACCAACTCTATGTACTTATCTATTAGATATACAAATTTGTTGTCTTAAGTCACTCCTTGAAATCATCGTCCTCACACCTAGGGCGCGGACCTATTAGGAGCTAAGTGGGCTCCGTTGTATCCACTCCCTCGATAATTGCAAGAGAAAATAAATTAGTCGTCTGAAAGGTGCACCGCTTGATTTTGAGAGGGGCCCTTAGCTCTTTGAAACCAAATCCATAATAGAAGTTAAAATAGGTGGGATGGTTGGATTACCTCTCCACATGACTGTGAAAGTAATGTTTTTTCTTTTAAATTTAAGCTCCAAGCCCAACCTAAGCCATTAACTCAAGCCCTACAATGCCATTTACAATTATAGACATTACCACCACTATACCAACCCAATTTTTTGTTAATTTTTCTCCCTTTATTATTATTTTTCATGATCTACTTTCCTTCTCAATGTCAATTAATCTTAAAAATCTTTTTTTTTAAACTTATTTTCAAGAAAACATATATTAAATTTTAAGATCAAGGTCGATTCCATTTGGAAAAAAATGTATTTTATTTCTCAGATCGACACAATTGACTTTTCCATTGGTCAAACTACATTGACTTTGTTCCCAAATCAAATTGTGAATTTGTATACCTTAATTAAGAGAGATTCTTGGATCCACCACTACTCGAGAACTTTGATCATTCTCGATCATTTGCATCCTTCATTCCTCGTTTGGTCACAGATTATGTCTCATTAAATGTTGACATTAACTTTTTCGTGATCACCAATTTATTCTCGACGTCAAATATCACTCAAACAACTCAAAAAACTTTAAGAGGCGTTTGGTTCGCATAATGGAATTTGATGGAATTGGAATTCATTTGAAGGCATTGGAATGGAATTTGATGGAATGTGACCACGCGTTTGGTTGATAAGAATTGGATGGAATTCAATTATTTCACTTTAGGCAAGGAATGATGAATTCCTTGATTTGTGGAATTCAAGGGAATTCAAAGAATTCCATCATGATCAATATGTGAACCAAACAAAGGAATTGGAATTTGGTCAAAGGAATTATCCATTTCATTCCTTCCAATTCCCTCAAAATCCATGAACAAAACACCCCCTAACTTCGATACAGAGAAACAGGATTCCCTCAACTTATGCCGAAGATAAGAAATCGCGGTAAATTCACCGGGAACAAAATACGGCAAATTGGCAACAGTTACTTCTTCCAGCAAAGCCGGATCAAAATTGTCTGAAAGTAAGGTTAAGACGGCCCGGTCGGAGCATGGCTTGTTTTAACAATGGCAAAGGAGCTGAATTCGGGTTGATGGTCTTTATCCCATGAAAAATATGCCTAGACTTGCCACCAAATATCAATACATCTCCAGATTCTAGCAAAATCTTGGCAGCGTTTTCGATGTCTCTCTTATCGTCATACAAGAAATCTGCAGAGTCGCCAATGGAGACGGAAACCACAGGCAATCCTCTATTGAGACAGTCGAAACTCTCATCACGATCCTATGGTTAGAAAAAGATATACAAATAGTTAATTTAAACTTTTTTTAATCGTTCTAACTGGTGAATGTAATACCATGTTTCTTTATTTTAAGAGAACCTGTCTTCTATTTTAATTTTGGCCCAATGCCATTGTCATGTATTTAAGCCTCAAATTTCTCTAGAAAGAGATTATAAAAATAGTCCCTCAAGAAATCGAGGTATCTGTGTACATCTTACCCTTTAGAGACTAAGATTTAAATTGGGTTTGCTATGATATAATACTTCGTCCCCATGTATTGCATCAACGGTAGGATGGTGGGCATCCATAAACGAGGTCCCCGATCCAAATCTGAGCACCACCACTTACTGTTAACTCGCAACAGTAAAACTGATGGTCGTGGGACTAGAAGGTGACATCTAAGAGATAATACGTTTTGTAAAAGACATACACTTTGACTTTTGGTACTTCAATTCCATCCACCAAAATTGCAACAAGAAGGTTGACCCTTTGACTTTTGAAGTCAATGATCCACTTCTCTTTTTCAAAAACAAATGACTTGGCATTTCTTTAGAAATCAGCCAGAGCAAAATGCCAAAAGAAACACTAAAATTTACAAAATAGTATGCAATTTCAAACAAATTGTCAAAAGTACAAATGCAAAATACTTCATGTTTTTTGTGCAGAACCACCCATTCAAGTAAAGTGTGACACTGTTGTTTAGTAGTTTGTGATGACAAGGTTAGATTACAACAAAAAAACCAAGTATGAATGATATTTTGTTACAATATCATGATTTTCCCACTTCCTAGTAACATTACACTTTCATTATTGACCACACAAGTAGTTTAGTAAAATCCTTTGACTATTAAATAAATGTCTAAACTAACAAAATGCAAAACTCAAGTACACTAGGGGATGTTCGTTAAGAGGTGAATCTTGTTTGGCAAAAAGAAGGTTTGCCTCTTAATGGTTCTAAAACCCTCTGAATGATTTGTATATTGGGCCTCTCTTAACCATTCAGCACCCTAATTTCATTCTGAATAATTACCAAACAACCATATTTCATTTTGCACTATATCATAAGAACCTCTTAATCATTCTGACCACTTAATCATTCTGCATTAAACCATTCAGCAACTGCCAAACAGCCACCAAACACCATTAAGTATGCATATATAAACTTCTAATTGATTGTATTTAGTCAAGTGTGCCTCTTATTTTTCTAAAATTAAGCAAAAGTAAAACCAAATGACACCAGTATATCCCATCCATCCGGAGATGGGGAGTGGGGTGGAATGTACGCAAAACTGACTTGTACCCTAAAAATGTACGATCAATTGTTTCATGAAGACCAACCCCAGAAAGCAAGAGTATAGGCAATACTGATTAAAATCAAGAGTATATACACACATACACGTAGATAATTGCAAGTAAAAACTAACCTGATGGAGACCAAGTCGGCCGGAGGTTGCATAAAAGTTGACTATACATACATCTGGGGACATCATTGGAAGTTCATCCTCTGAGTTTATAAGAGATTGAGAATGTTGAAGTGCATTTTTGACCAACCGAATAAGTTCATCAGGGATCGGTGGTGCTTCAAAGCCATCACTTCTATAATATTCGTCATATTTCGTTTGTGGGTCCCAATTTCGACCAAGGCACATCATCTGTAATCGAAGTTTCGGTCCATCTTGGTAACCAGGCTGGTAAAAGCCCCCTGGACCAACACCTAGCTCTTCACATTTCTTCACTATTTCAACCTAAATATTAAAGTTCAGCCAATTAGATCTTGCACAACCATACAGATAAATTAATTGCAAAACAAGCATTGCATTTGAGAAAATGCAAGGTTTATATTACGTAATTCGAAGCATTTTTAACCATTAGACTTTAATTTCATTTGTTAAAAACAAGTATACTTCACAAAAATGCAAAAATAACATATTGTAGTTGATAAGAATGGAAGAAAAATAGACAAACTTAATAGTCTATATCATCTAATCAAAATAATATTATAAATAAATCACCTTTTATTCTGGTAAAAGTTTTAAAAGAGTGAATTAACAAAATATATGCCATTAAAGACATTGTTATAATATAGGTATATATTGGTAACCAATCAATAAAAATATATATTATTCCCTCCATCCCCAAAAAAATATGTAATGGATCGCTTGACACGCAGTTTAGTATTTCTTTTACTAATAATCAAATACCTAGTATTCCCTTTAAAAATACAGAAAATAAGAAAACTGGTACACATCCTCCTTTGCAATTTACGTATAAGCGTCGTAAAGGGAAATAGGACAGCTTATATCTTCTATTTACTTCAGTGAATAAAGGCTTAGGGGTAATTGTGGGAATTACCACTTGTAATAAGGTGCGTTTCTCTCTACTTAATTGGAGGGAAAGGCTGTTAGTTGGTTATTATGTTTTGTAATTGTTTTGTGAGCCTAGCTCTAGGAGAGAATATGGCCTCTCGAATGCCATAGATGTATGAGTGTTCTGTACTTTTACCCATTTAATACAATTCACAACCATTCGACCCCATTGATTCCTACTAGTGTATACCAAATTGGTATCAGAATTGTTCCGATCCGTAAATGGCGACTCGAAGTTTAAATAGTAGGGTGGACGATTTGGAGATTAATGTTGGATCGATCGAGAAGGCAGTACAGATGATTTTGGAGAAAATCGACAAACTGCAAGAGGATGTCTCGTCAAAATTGAATGGATCGACGGCGGTAGAAAGCACTGATGCTCTGCTCTGGGAATTGGTGGAAACGGCAGAAATCAGGGAGAAAATCCAGATCAGAATCGTTTTTTCGCCATCAAAGGAAGGAAGCTGGAACTGCCAACATTTGACGGAAATGATCCCGACGGCTGGATCTTACGTGCTGAAAGGTACTTTTCTCTGAATCGTTTAACTCCTGAAGAGAAGATTGATGTCTCATTCATCTCCTTTGAAGGCGATGCTTTGAGATGGTTTCAATGGGAAAACAAACGTCACCCAATAGCCAACTGGGAGATTCTTAAGAGTCTAATTCTGAGGCAATTTCGTTCGTTAGCTACTGGTTCACTTTGTGAACAATTTCTAGCGATAAAACAGGAAGGATCGATTGACGATTATAGGCGAAGATTTGTGGAATTGGTGGCGCCTCTAGAAGGAATTCCAGAAGAAGTGTTCCTTAGCCAGTTCATAAATGGTTTGGAGAAATCGGTGAAGGCAGAGATCCACCTCCTAAATCCAATATCGTTAAGTTCGGCGATGGAATTGGCTGTGAAGATTGAGGTAAGGAATCGATTGATGAGTAAGGAGAAAAGTCCATGTCCGATTAAGAGAAGTCCGATGGGATCGACAGATTTGAAGGGGAACGTTGCACAGGCTGTAACACCGTCGAATCCTGATACTAAATTGAGAACAGAATATAGGAGGTTATCGGATCAAGAGGTACAGCATCCGAGAGCCCTGGGATTGTGCTATAGTTGTGACAAAAAATACGCTCCAGGACACAAGTATAAAAAAAAACAAATGAATGTGATTCTGGTTCAGGAGGGGATCACAGATGAGGAGTGTACTGCGGAGGATGAGAAACCGTTGAATTCGGTTGATGTTGTTGATCTCGGCCAGAAAGTGGAGGTTCATCTTAATTCGGTGATCGGCTTAACGAATCCTAAAACTATGAAGATGGAGGGGACGATTGGTGAACAGAAGGTGGTGGTGCTTATAGACAGTGGGGCAACTCACAACTTCGTTTCTAAAGAAGTTGTTGAGAAATTAAAATTGCCCATCGAGAAAACAAAAGAACGATACAAGGAACAGGGGTATGCAAGCTCGTAACCGTAGCAGTCCAGGGAATAGATTTGGTACAGGATTTTCTTCCAATTCAATTGGGTAATAGCAATATTATTTTGGGAATTCAGTGGCTCGAAACTTTGGGTACTACCTATACCAACTGGAAATTACAGACGATGAAATTCACGTGTGGAGGTCAACAGTAACATTGAAGGGAGATCCTGAATTGGGACGTTCGATGGTATCATTGAAGGCCATGGGAAAAGTTATACAAAAGGGGGGTCATGGCGTATTGGTCGAATTGGGGTCTTGTGAGAAGTTTAACAACACTGAAAGTGAAAAAAATATTGAGCTGGAGTCGCTACTAACGGAGTACAAAGGGGTTTTTAATATGCCGAATGGTTTACCACCATGTCGGGGCCATGAACACAGTATTGTTTTGAAAGAATCGACTCAACCGGTGAATGTGAGACCCTACCTGTATCCGCATTACCAAAAGGACGAAATAGAAAAATTGGTGAAGGACATACCTGTATCCGCATTACCAAAAGGACGAAATAGAAAAATTGGTGAAGGACATGTTAGATGCAGGAGTTATAAGGCCGAGTGCAAGTCCGTTTTCTAGTCCGGTCCTAATAGTTAAAAAGAAGGACGACAGTTGGCGTTTCTGTATTGATTATCGGGCCTTAAACAAAGCCACAGTAGTTGACAAGTTTCCGATTCCGGTCATCGATGAGCTTTTGGATGAACTTCACGGGCCATTGTGTTTTCTAAGCTAGACTTAAAATCTGGTTATCATCAGATAAGGATGGTAGAGAGAGACATTGAGAAAACAACTTTCCGAACTCATCAAGGGCACTACGAATTTCTCGTAATGCCCTTCGGCTTAGTCAATGCGCCGGCCACTTTTCAGGGACTAATGAATAAGGTTTTCAGCGATGTGCTTCGAAAGTTCGTCCTAGTATTTTTTGTGATGATATATAGGTGTACAGCAAGTCTATGGTGGAACACATCGAGCATTTACAAGTGGTGCTATAGATTATGTCGACACAACATTTATATGCCAATAAGAAGAAATGTGAATTCGGCAAGGATAAGTTGGGGTATTTGGGTCATGTAATTTCAGGAGGAGTAGAGGTGGATGACTCGAAGATTAAAGCAATCATCAACTGGCCGATTCCAACTACAGTAACCGAATTGCGGGGTTTTCTTGGATTATCCGGTTACTATCGTAAGTTCATCAAAGGGTATAGAGGAGTAGCTGCTCCATTAACAGATCTCCTTAAGAAGAATCAATTCAAGTGGACAAACGAAGCCCAAGTTGCGTTCAACAGTTTGAAGTCTCTTCTATCATCGGCTCCGGTATTAAGGTTACCAGATTTCAAAGCCGACTTTATAATTGAAACCGATGCATCGGGTTTTGGGTTAGGAGCAGTGTTAATGCAAAATGAACAACCAGTCGCTTATTTCAGTCAGACGTTGGGATTTAGCAAATATGCTCATTTTAGTGGTTTGAAACGCCCCTTTGACGCTCAATCAGTAGCAGAGATTTTTGTTAAAGAAGTGGTTCGACTACATGGGGTCCCTAAGTCGATAGTGACGGACCGCGATAAGATCTTTCTCAGTAAAATCTGGAAAGAGTTATTCCGTTTGCAAGGGTCAAAGCTCAAGTATAGTACAGCCTACCATGGGCAGACCGAGGTTGTCAATAAATGTCTCGAGCAATATTTGAGGTGTTGGACTTCGGATAGACCTAAACAGTGGAGCAAGTGGTTAGCTTGGGCGGAGTTATCCTACAACACCTCTTATCATACATCGCTGAAGTGTTCCCCTTTTCGAGTTCTTTATGGACGTGATCCTCCCCCTTTGCTACGATTTAGGCCTGTTAGAGCATAAATATGTTGGATACAAGATCATAGAAGACTGAAGGTCAAAGCTGGAAAGTCAACTCTCAGTGAAAGTCAAAGTGTAATAAAAGTCAAAGTCAATGTTTTAGTTTGTTTAGTTTTGTTTTGTCTTGTTAGACTTGTGGTATAGTTTTTCTTTTTGTTTTAAGAGATATGACTAGAAGTATTATGTACGCATTTTGAGAGAGTTTTAGAGAGAGAGAGTTTTGTAGAGAAAAACAGATTGTAAAAGTTTGATTTGTGAATTGAATTGAATCAGGTAGTTAATCATCTTGTTTTGTTTGATTGATTGTAATTAGAAACTTGAATACACAATTGGTATCAGAGCAGATCCAGATTGAAATCAAATCAAGAAAGTTGTCAACACTGTGTTCTTGAGTTCTTGAATCGGATTTTGAGTTTTTGGTTGAATTAGTGTCTGTAATTGATGAGTATGTGTTCGTATATTGTTTTAGAATGAGTTTGTATCATTTGATTCCAGTTTTGCACTGTAATTGTAATCCAATTTTGAAATTTGTTGAGTGCGAGTTACACGAGTTCTATGCACTGTAATTTGAATCGAATTGAAATAGTTTGTGAATTAGATTGAAATTCATTGCTAGTTTTTGGTTCTAGGTGTTTAGTGGTCAGTTAGTCGAAATCTCAGATCGAAATTCGAAGAATAGATAGGTTCTTTGAAGAAATCAGAGGTTATTTTCTTTGAGATCTGAAGAACTCGCAGATAGTCTCAAGAACTCGCAAAGATCATCCAAGAACTCGCAGAAGTCAAAGAACTCGCAAATCCATGAAGAATTAGCAGATTGACAAAGAATTCGTATAGGCTTGTTTTTGAAAACACAAGGATAGAATTCGCAGATGGCTATGTTGCAAATTGCTTAGAATTCGTCTCTGTGTGTATTGCGAATTGCAAAGGATTCGCAGACTAGTGTGTTGCGAAAAGTTTTATTGAAATTTCTTTCAAAGGACAGAATTCGCTAGTGTGAGTATTGCGAATTCCTCCAGATTCGCAGGTGTTTGAGTTGCGAATTCTGAAAGAATATTGCGAATTCTGTGTGTGTTTTTGTACACCTTGCGAATTCTTTGCATCTCAGTGTTGTTTGTGAATTCTTTGTTATTTCTAGTGCCTTGCGAATTCCAGACTTGGTGATTTTTGAAATTTTCATTTCTGAATTTTATTTCAAGTTTTTCTGTTTTGTTTGATTTCATTTGGACTAACGATCATAATCAAGTTCTTGTTGATACAGATATTCAAGATGGGATATTTTTCTGATGATGATGAAGATAAGATTGTAAGGCTGAAAAATAAAATTTCGGAGCTTGAAAAGGATAATAAAAAAACTGGTTGTAATTGAGAAATTCAAAGCAGAAATTAATAGACTTAATCAAATGGTAAAGAATGGTGTAAATAAAAGGAAAGAGATTGAAAATAATTTGAAGAATGAGCTCAGTTTGGTTGAAAAGAAGGAAATAGAATTGGAAACTGAAAATAGCGATCTGAAAATGAAAGTTTCTTACGTAGAAAATGAGAACTCTGAGTTAAAAGAAAAGATTTTAGATCTGGAAGCTCAACTTGTCCAAATCCAAATGCAACCACAGATTGACCAAAAGAATGAGCAGAAAATCAAGACTTTGGGGTATGTAAACACCGAGCTTCAGAAGAATATATCAAATTTGAAGATACAAATGGCTAAGGACAAATGTATTTTTGAAAAGGACATATCAGATTTTGAGAAAGACAAGAAAGAATTTGCTAAGAAATTCTCAGAGTTTTCCAGAAAATGTGCTGATGAGAAGAAAACGATTGAGCTAAAATGTATAAAGCTTTCTCAACAAATATCTGATTTTGAGAAAGTGATTATTTTGGAAAGAGAAAAGTTGCAAAGGAAAGAAAGACCATAGAACAGAAGAATGTTGGAATCTTCAAAGAGATAACTGGTCAGAGAACAAATGCTGAAAAGGGTTTTGAGGAAGAAAGAAGCTTGTTTGAAGCAGAGATCCAGAAGCTTACTGCGAAGCTATCTGAAAGTGCATTGAAAGAGCGAAAAGCGAAGTCTGAATTCAAGAAAGAGATTGACCTGCTTGTCCGAGAAAGAGACAGTTTATCTTCAAAGATAAAAGAGCTTGAATACTTTGTTTCCAAGGTGGTGGTGACCGAGCACACGACTCCAGAGTCACAAATCCACACACCTCGAGATGATTCAGCTGATTCTGAATGTTCGTTCAAGACAGCTGCAAGCTCACATAAGAAATTTGTTTCTACAAAAAGGTTAGTCAATTCATTTGATCAGATTCGTACAACTAACATTTTCTTTGATAGAAATGTAGATGGTTCAGGTACACAAAGAAGAAGAAGAAGGAGATATGAAGAAGAAAAGCTAGTTTGGAAGGTAAAACCAGTAGATGAAGAAAAGAAGGATGAGAAGAAGGAAGAAAAGAAAGGAAAGAAGATAGAAAACAAATCATTTGTACATGCATCAAGTGCAAAGAAGAACAAAGTGCTGAAAGGTAAACCTGATTTTTCTTATTCAAGAGGTTATCTATGAAAAGGTATTGTTCTTACTGTCATACATATGATTTTGTTCATAAGTCTAGTAATCATTACTGGTATGGTTCTTACTCTATTACTCCCAATAGAACTGCAACTCACAAATATGGACCCAAATACCAGTGGGTACCAAAACCAAAAAGTGAATATGTGTTGCAGGCACCTACAGTCAAGGGGGAGTAAGAGAACCAAGGCTTCTGAATACTACAGTTCAAGACCCATACTTCAACGGAGTTTGACTTCTAAACACAACAGTTTAGGACTCGTACTTCAACGAGGAAAGAGATGATACTCCCGGGCTGATACGAAATTGTACTCCGATACTCAGATGAGGACATCAACCTTCAAGGGAGAGTACATATGTTTATGGAAATATGTATTCGGAAGATATAACGAAACTACACTTCAGGAGGAGTTGTAGATCTCTAATATGTGCTTTTTCACTGACAAATTACAGACGCATATTTTTAAGGGGAGTATGAATTATGATTTCTGATTACTTCAGATCAGAACTCGTTAATTTAATGTTTTACTGTTTTCTGTTGTTTACTTTTCAATAAATTTGTGAATAAAATTGCTTTGACATGACTTTGAGACTTTTGCAGATTGAGAGAATGCTTATAAGATCATATCATTATGACTTTAAGCTTGACTTGATGAGAGTTAAGACCGAACGGAAAGGTTTATTTCTTTTCTTAGTCTCATATATGGTTGAAAGAAGGACGACTTTCAATCATAGAAAACATATTTTTAAATGTTCAAACCACTTCCCGATTTTTAAACAGATTTCATGAATTGGAAGTGTGATTTTAAATTTTTTTTCATTTTTATTTGAGTTTGAATGTTTTATAAACCGTGTGTTTCCAAAGATAAATACTTCTGTATTGTCTTTTCTATATACTTTCAAGTATTCACACACACCGGTTTGACTTCTTGTTTAAAATGTTCTTACCATGTCTTAAATTTGAAACATATTTTTCGATGGTAAGACACCCCGCTTGCACTTCAATGAATTTTGAGCGTTATTTCATTTCTAAATGTTTCATTCAAGAATGTCTATATTTTGTTTCATATAGACAATATCCATTATTTTTTACCATAAGCTTTGATTGCTATATCATTTGATTCTGATCATTTTCATACAATGTCAGATTTTTCAAACAAGTCTCTTGCATTTATGTTTATTCTTTCAATATACTTGTTTGAAAATACTGCAATATTTAAAAATGCTCAAATCTTCATGATTATATTCTGAGCAAATACACATCTGACTTGTATTTGAGCTTTAACTGTTCAAGTTAACCATTTTTGAGCAACATATATTTCATAGGAAAATATGGGTTCTTTGTGCTAGGACTTAAATGAAAACTTCTATGAATTCACGATTACCAGTGTCTCCTACCCAAGAAGTTAATCCATAGTGATTGAGTGTGAGGCGTCGAAAAGAAATGAGTGTAGGTTGTGCGTTGAGGTAAAATGGAAAAGAGAGTTTGGTTAGATGTGAGCTTAATGATTAAAAGAAAGAAGGTGTGAGAACAGAGTAAAAGAATATCAAACTCTGCACCAACTACTTTCTGAGTCGGGCAGCCACATTACTAATGATTCACAATTCTTCGTGAACATTATTGAAATAGGCAACTAGCCCATGCCAACTCTTGATAAAAACCCCACCAGCCACTCATTTTCTTCTTAAAAAGAAAATGTTTCATATTTTTCTGAGGACGCAGCATATTATCTATCTGATTTTCATTTGGAAAATCTAGATATTGAAAAAGAAGGAAGTTTGCCCCACCTTCGCACTTCAATCATGCACATTGAGTCTATGTTTATCTACTGTTGTCTCAGTGGTTTACACAATGTTGAGCCTTTTATAAAAGCAATCATTAAATGCTTAATTCTTTCTACACTTGCACGAGCACCCAAGGAATTTGTTTTCTTGTCATAACATTCATAGAAATTGCCTTTTTGGTGTTTCGATGATTGGATGGAAGCCCTGGGGGAGTGAACATCAAAAAGCTCATTTCCTATATGTATCCGTTACACACAGTAACTTCGTGTTACTGACAGGCATATTAACTGATTCATTTGTTGATTCAGGTGTTACATTTCTAATTTGTCTGGATTTAAAAAGATCTGGATGAATACCTTATTTTGGATCGCTGATGAATCAGAGGCTCAGTTCCAACGATCAGTGGTCAGAATTGTTACAGACATTTCCTTCGAGAAAGTTTTGATGCTATAGATGTTCTATTCATCAAAAAGGGGGAGATGAATTACAGAAATGTCTGAGTCAGAAATTTCAAAGTTAAAGAATTGTTCGAGATCAAAGGTTAATTGTGAAAGAAGGATGCAAAGTTAAAGTTTTCTGAAGTTGTGCTGAATTTTCAGAAATTTTCTTTGATGGTTTGTTGCTAAAGCAAACAGAGTTGAAAATGGAGATAATTTCTTTCCAAAGTCTGAAAGAGTTTTGTGATAGTCTTGAAGAGATTGTTGAAGAGCAATTCTACCATATTTGGGGGAGATTGTTAATATTCTTTTCAGAGATAGACTTGGGAATAATACAGTCAAAGTAAGGGGAGATTGCAATGTTTGCGTTTAAAGAAGAAATTTGTTACAAAGAAGAAGATTGTACTTTTTGAGCTTAAAGAGAAGATTCAATTGCTAAATCTTTCAAAGCTGATCTTGACTCCAAAGGGGGAGATTGTTAGAGCATAAATATGTTGGATACAAGATCATAGAAGACTGAAGGTCAAAGCTGGAAAGTCAAAATTCAGTGAAAGTCAAAGTCAATGTTTTAGTTTGTTTAGTTTAGTTTTGTCTTGTTAGACTTGTGGCTTGTATAAATAGTTTTTCTTTTTGTTTTAAGAGATATATGACTAGAAGTATTTTGTACGCATTCTGAGAGAGTTTTAGAGAGAGAGAGTTTTGTAGAGAAAAACAGATTGTAAAAGTTTGATTTGTGAATTGAATTGAATCAGGTAGTTAATCATCTTGTTTTGTTTGATTGATTGTAATTAGAAACTTGAATCAGGGACACACAAGGCCATCTACTTCGAATCTGCAAGCTGTTGAGCAGGAGTTACAGTCGCGGGATGAGGTCAAGATGCATCTACTTAAGGCTCAATGTAAGATGAAGCAGCAGAAGGATTTGCACCAAAAGGAAGTTATTTTCGGAGTGGGTGATTGGGTTTTCTTAAAACTACGACCTTATCGACAGAAGTCTTTTGTTAGTACTAACCCAAAGTTGTTGGCACGATTTTATGGACCTTATCAGATTGTCGAAAAAATTGGTCAAGTAGCCTATAAACTTGACTTACCGGTGGGTACGAAAATACATCCGGTTTTTCATGTTTCCCAACTCAGACAAGCAGTGGGTACTTGTATTTCTGCTAAGGACATTCCGACTCAATTGTCGGAGGAATTGGTACTACAAGCAGAGCCTGAAGACATTTTAGATGTGCGTCTGTTATCGAAAGGAGATCCGGGTCAATTAGAGGTGCTTGTCAAATGGCAAGGATTGTCTGAGTTTGAGGCCTCGTGGGAAAGCTTGGATGCAATGGTTCTGCAATTTCCTAATCAGTACCTTGAGGACAAGGTGCTTTCGTTGAGGGGGAGTATTGGTACACATCCTCCTTTGCAATTTACGTATAAGTGTCGTAAAGGGAAATAGGACAGCTTATATCTTCTATTTACTTCAGTGAATAAAGGCTTAGGGGTAATTGTGGGAATTACCACTTGTAATAAGGTGCGTTTCTCTCTACTTAATTGGAGGGAAAGGTTGTTAGTTGGTTATTCTGTTTTGTAATTGTTTTGTGAGCCTAGCTCTAGGAGAGAATATGGCCTCTCGAATGCCATAGATGTATGAGTGTTCTGTACTTTTACCCATTTAATACAATTCACAACCATTCGACCCCATTGATTCCTACTAGTGTATACCAAAAACTTGTAGAACACAACTAATTTCACCAATATGTCGGAAAATAAATAAAGTGTAAATTGTTTTTGCTTTTTTATCAAAGGAGAAGATTTAAGTTCTTTGCAATTTCTTGTACTACAATGTTGTTTTAACAAATGAAAGCAAAGTATATTGGTTAAAAAATGCTTGAGACGAAATACATAACCCTGGTTAACTTTTATGGCAGAATTGCAAGAACAAGCAAACTTCAAATGGTGGTTTTATAGCAAAACGAGAAGAGCAAAGAATCAAAGTCTAATTAGGTTGATTTAACACCCAAGTTCACATGGTTTGGGACAATGATGACACTTGATACATTTGAAGATAAAGGTAAAACCAGAGAGTAAAGCAAATACCTGCTTACCTAGGCTGAGGTAATTCTTCAAGAGAACCATTCCAGATCTGAGTATTAATTCAGAAGGGCTTTCAAGAGTATTCTCCATTTCAACCTGCTTTCTTTTACACATTGACTCTGTGCTTCTGGGAAGAATTAAACTAAATGGTTTTGTCTGAAACAAATGGTCAGCAAGAGACTTATGATTTTGCTTGACTTTTCTTCTAGGATATGTCAACTTTTGCTTGCCGAAACTAGTTGGCAGCAAATAGTCCTCATGATCATCGATAGAATCTTCAAATAATGGGTCTGAAGGTTGAAAAGTAGCTAAGTCCTTTTTCTGTTCATTTGACGTTTGATTAGGATGATGTCTCAAGTCAAAACTAGTTTTTGTTTCACCATATTTTCCCAGTGAACACCCACACATATCAGATTTAGAATGGGATATTGAAAGATGATGAGACAAGTCCTGTTTAGTTGCAAGAAAAGATTGTAAGTAAATATGCAACATATACACAAATGAATATTAAGCTAACAACGTTACAATAATGAAAAGTTGATGACGGAAACAGCAAGTTTGTTTCTTAGTACTAACATGGTCCCATGACCGTTCTTGCTACTAAATCCATCCAAAAATCCACCAAGAACATTGACCAAACAAATGATATTTCATGGCCAAAGGTGCAATACTCAATGACCTCTAAACAACAGATATATGATGAGCAGTTCTATTTACAAAAGCAGGCCCAAAGATGCACTTTAGCAATATAAAAACCAAGCATGGTGTTTTATGAAAAAACTTAATCCGATACCAGAAAACCAAAATTGAAGAACCTCATTTCCAATCAATTCTGTTTTTACCTTTAATAATTTCCTTGAATATAAACAAAAGAATTCTCCCTCCATCTCATAAAGAATAAAGTTTGATCTTTACGATCAAATGAAATGATTTTCAACTTAGACACTCCACCCATTCAATAATTTGAATTCATGTTTTTATATTGAACACTCAAACCTGTTACTTTTTTATACAATACATAGATGATTCTTGCTCTTGGTCCAAATGCCTTTTTATTGTAACACCGCCTCCCTTAAAATGGTCCACACTTGACTTTTGAGGATCAAATTAGTTACCCTGCTTACCCATGAAAGTTGCAACAAATAGACATTTTACTAAACTAGTTTAAACTTTCAAGAAAGTTTTATTATCTAAAATATAAAAATATCTAATTGTTTGTAATGATATGGTCAAATAACTAATTATGAATTCAAGAATTGTATAAAACCGTGGCAATTTTCCTTGCACTTCCCAATTAGAAATTGTCCCAATTGCATGGGAAGGAGGCATCATTGTTTGTCTTAAAAATTGACAAAAAAAAAGAAAAAAGTAGTTTTTTTTTGTATAAAAAAAACTGAAAACGACATTCATCATGTAAAATGTATTAGAAAAAGAAGTATTTTTAAACTAAAACACTAAAAAAGTTCCATGTCAAACTCAAAACTAATGAAACTTATCTAACCATCATCCTCTTTAATTTAGCTGCAAATAGAAGAACATTGGAATCGCTAACTTTGATGCATAGTATTTCTCATGCATTTTAGGAAGTAAAATGATCAGCTTGCAACAAAACTAAAAAACACATTCACTCAATTGAAATTGGGAACTACTAAATTTGGGTATAAAAGGTCAAGCGGATGCTTATAAGAAGGGAGTGGTTCTTACTATTGTTACCTATTTGTTCTTCATAACAAGAATAATTACCACAGATTCTGAATTAAGATGAAACACGCTTGACGAGATCAAAAGGAACCCTAATTTTGGGACTAACAGAGTATGAATGTTTCAACAAAAATCCATGACCGCACCCAATTACATAAGAACTTCGCACAAAGCAACACGGGTCTGAATTCAGAATACTATAATAAAGTTCGAAATCAAAAGAACAATATCACTAAAGAAGCATGTAATTAATCAAAACCGAAGACGATCAAAAGCAAAAGGAGAATCATAATCTAGAGAATTACTCACCCTTTCATCGCCCATGTCATCATCAAAATCCTAGAGATGCCTCAAAGAAAATTGGGAGAAAATAGAGGAGCAGAGCCTGGAAGAGGTGGAGAAGGGTTTATGGAGAAAACGAAGAGGCAAATAATTTGAAGAATCAATTCCAAGATCCAAAACCCAAATAATCTATATCTATATCTATATCTATATCTATATCTATTAAAATCGTACTCGTGCAATATACATCACGATTTTAATATTTCATTTTATTTTTTTGTTCATTTACAGTACGATTTTGGATGGTTTTGATAAAGTGTAATGTTTTTTTTTATAAATTTATTTAATTTAGGCTTAATAATATAATTTTTATATAAAAAATCAAGTATTTTGTTAAAATTCAATGACTATTTTATATATTTTAATGACATCTAGAAAAAATAACTAATCACATATTTAATAATATAATTAAAACAAAATTATAGTAATATAATATATTAATTAATAGTGATATATGGAAAGGTCTGCATAAAAGAAAAACCCTACACATACTAAATTGGTGGGTGTTAGAAGCTTGCAGTAGTAATATGCATCTTGTACTTTGATACTTGTAAATTAAGAGATTTTTAAAATCTTGCATAAAATGATGGTACCTTGTGCCTAATAATTAGTTTTTAAGAGTTTTTTATGTCTGTTTTATAATATAGTATAGATATCTATATCTATATCTATATCTATATCTATATCTATATCTATATCTATATCTATATAATGAAAAAACTAAAACGGTTATTGTACAAACTTTTGTACAATAACATTTACCACCCTTACAATGTTACATTTATCACCCTTACAATTACTTATTTAATTTACTTTATATCCCTTATTTTTTTCATTTTTCATTTTACACCATTATCATATTAACACAAATAATCATATATTAACAAAAATGCAATGAAAAAATACGTTCATTTTTCTACAAATTATATCATTATAAGTGTCTCCTCAATATCTTCAAAACGAGCCCAATGTTGAATATTTTTTAATTTAACCGTACTATTAAATATCATAAATATCTACGAAATAATTTGTTTTTCTATCCATACGTTTTATTTTTTTTTCCACCGTTAGCACGTTAAAAATACATAATCGTAAAATACGTTTCATTCTTATTATAAATAATATCATTATAATTTTTTTCGTCAATAATTGTAATATAAATTAATTATTGAATATCTTTATGGGTTTAGGTTTCATAAGTTGTGATTCTTAGGTCATGGTTGATTATTGATGAAATGAAATGTATATAAAGTAATAGCATTAATTGTTCGTTCTTTACTTACATTCCACTGCATCGCACGGGTATATACTTAGTTAATTAATATAATATGTTAGATTAATCACTTCAGCGACTATCGTCCAAAACCCAAAGGTTGCTAGGGCACCTCAATTTCTCTAAAATTGAGAAAATAGAGATTTTAAGCCATTTTTTGTTTCAATAGTTTCTCCATTTTCAATAACTTCTCCAAAATTTAGAAAATAAGAGAGAGTATAATCTATATCTATACTATATTATAAAGCACGGATAAAAAACTCTTAGAATCAACTGTTAAAGCTTAATGTACCGCTATTTAATGCTAATTATTTAAAACTTAAAATCTTTTCCTATTTAATTCAAATCTCTAACAAGTTTAACTTTCCTAAAATCACTCCTTACTTCAACTACCCTAAAATCACTCCCTGCATAATTAAATACATGATAAAAATCAAATTTTAAATATAAAAAATCTAAAATATAATTAAAAAAAAGTAACAGAATATTTAATGTTTATTTTATATAAAAACATTATATTATTAAGCCTAAATTAAACAAATTTATATATAAAAAAAACATTATCACTTTCTCAAAATCATCCAATTTCGTATTGTAAATCGACAAAAAAACAAAAAATAAAAGGAAACATTAAAATCGTGATGTATCTCGTTGCATTGCACGAGTACACTTCTAGTTTTCTCCAAATTTGGAGATATCCCAAATTTTTTATTATATACCACCTATGAGAAACTTTGAAATAAAATGTTTAAATGAGAGAAATAATATTTTATTAAATACATAAAACACTTTAATAATATAATCAATGATTTATCTCTAAAATGGGGAAACTATTTGAGATGGATGTAATTTTTTTTAGAGATTTTGACTTTTGATTCTCTATTTTAGAGAATTTTTGAGGAAACTGTTGGAGATACTCTTTATATTCTGACTTTCACGTTTATAAAAACCAATCAATATATATATATATATATATATATATATATATATATATATATATATATATATATATAGCCTTAGGTTCATTTGATAAATGGTAAATATATGAGAAATAGAGAAGTAATCCTAGCCATTCATATGGTCAAGATCGGATTTGACTAGTCAAATATTGCGGCTTTGACTGGTCAAAAGTTGCGGCTATTCCAAAAATAGAAGGACACTTTCATAATTTTTACAAAATACACGGGCTGTGTTCATATATGAACATGTATAATTTACATATGAACTATATGTTCATATATGAATCAGTGTAATTCACATCTGAACTCTTTTAACTGATTCATATGTGAACATTTGTGATTCATATATGAACTAATTAACTGATTCACATATGAACTAATTAACTGTAAGTTCATATATGAATCAGTTGAACTAATTAACAGATTCATATATGAACTTTTGTGATTCATATATGAACTAATTAATTGATTCTATATGAACGTATAGTTCATATGTGAATCATATAGGTTCATATATGAACTCATCCCAAATATTTTACGAAACTACCCCTCTACCTTCTATAGACCATGCAAGGAATTATCCGGTGCCTCGCGGTCAAAGCCGCAAATGTTGACCAGATGAATGGCTAAGATTATTTCTCTATTTCTCATACATTTACCATTTCTCAAATGAACCTCTCCCTATATATATATATATATGTATGTATATATACCCTAATTATATTTTTAAAAAAGAATTAACTTGCAAAACCTAGACACTCCCAAACTTGCACATATGTCGACGCCGCCCGCAAGCCATCATAACCGTCCAAACCATGGATTCTGGTATGGATATCGACAGTGTTGTACAAGGAGTTTATGCACATAAACCTTGTTTGTCTCCTCTAAATATTTGTCTTCTCAATCGGTGATGGCTTTCTCTGTCTTCTCAATCGGTGGTGGATGGCGTCGTAGAATGGGAGTATTCGGCGGTGGCTTTTTTCTCAATCGGTGGTGGATGGCGTCCTAGCAATGGCACCAAAGGTGGCAGCCGAAAAGAAACCAGCAGCGGCGGAGAGAGCACCGACGAAGTCGGAGAAGAAGCCTAAAGCTGAGAAAAAGCTCCCAAAGGACGCATCGGTGGCCGGAGCAGACAAAAAAGAAGAAGAGGCACAAGAAATCGGTGGAGACTTACAAGATCTACATATTCAAAGTTTGTTCTTCCTAGTGAGATCTAGACTACTGTGATGCTTGTTCTCCCTAAACATGCTTTTTCTAGAGGTACTAAGGTTGAAACTAAGTTTACTTGTGCTTAGAAGGATTTTGGGTTTAGACAGTGGTATCACATTGGCATCACATTAGGTTATCACAATGTGATACATTTGGTTATCCCCATAGGTTTCATGATAGGAACCATTGGGTTATCACATTGGGCTATCACAATAGGTAACATGTATGCATATTTTTCTTTTTAAACGACAAACGAAACTCATATTGGTTTGTGCCTTATAGTTCTTTTGGTATCACAGTGTGATTCATTGTTGGTTTGTGCCTTATAGTTGGAAAATCTTGTGGTATCACAGTGTGATTCATAATTGGTTTGTGTCTTACAATTAGAAAATCTTTTGGTATCACAGTGTGATTCATTGTTGGTTGCTCCTTACAGTTACAAAATCTTTTGGTATCACAATATGATTCAGTATTTGTGTGTGCATTACAGTTACAAAATCTTTTGGTATCACAATGTGATTCATTGATGATTTATGTTTTATGGTTAAAAATTATTGGGTATCACAATGATGTATCACGTTTTATTTTGCCGTAATTAAGTTCAGAGGAGAGAGGGAAGAGGAGAGAGAAGAAATTTAAAATGCCTAATATGCCCTTCAATTAAAATTTTAAATCAAAATTACCAAATTTATAAATTTCCTAAATTATTCTTTAATTTGTGGTTAAGATTGGATCTCACAGTTACCACAAACAAATGAGTTCGCCCTTGAATGGCCCCCTATTATATATATATATATATATATATATATATATATATTAAAGTAGCAACCACCAAGAATGAGTTGGCAGCTTCTACATGTGAGGATTATTGGTTTCTTTTTTCACAATTTAAGCATTTTTTATTTCTTTTGTAATTTGCATTAACATTAGCGGTTAATGTCAACCTATTCATATCCCTTTTGATATGTCATTTTAACTTCTGTCTTCTCATCTTCTTTTGCTCTCTATCATAAGAAATTTCTCATCTCTATTCATCTCCACCATGTTTGCTTTCCTCTTTTCCTCCATAACTCAAATTTTGGGTAAGGTGTCTTTTGGTCTAGGGTTTTTCAACTTCTCACCAACTCTCCCTCATGTTCTGTTTCTCTCTTATTCCATTGGATTAAAAAAAAAAGATTCGTCATCTATTTCTGCCATTTTTTTACAAAAGTTGGAAGTATTAATTTAGCCGTGAAGGATAACATTGAGACCAGAAGAGTAGACGGCAAAAACATATGGGTTTTAGGTTTTACCCCAACAACATATAAGAAGTGTGTATTTTGTCTCGATTTGTTGACCAATTTAATCTCTTTTTTAAATATGATCCAAACAGCAACAAGTTTATTGGAGAAATTACTTCCTTGATAACATCGACATCACAAAAGTAAATGGGAGAAACATAAGTCTTTTGGGTTTTACCAGGTGAGTGTTTTCACTCAATTCGTTGGCCAATATACCCTTTTCCTTGAAATCATAAAGCAAATTTGAACCAAACTGCACCAGAGTTCCCGGTCGAAATTACTCCCCTTTATGGGAACATTTCATTTACCGAATATTTTCTCTTTCTAAATGAATTTGCAGGATAGCATATTATGGTGACCTCAGATTCTTAACATTTAAGATAAGTCATAAGAATTTCTCTTTTAACATTTACCAGAATGTGGCTTTGATTAAAACGAGTTGGTAGGGGAATATGAGAACAATGGCTTTCGGTGATCAACACCATCATCTAAGAACAAAGGTATGGTCTATTCTTGATTTCCTATATTTTTTGGATTTATAAATTGGAGTGTTTATTTGATGAATCGTGATTTGTTCAATGTTTTGATATACCTAATTGATGTAATAACCGCATTAAATGTTAAAGGATAGAAGTTGGGGGAAATTTTCGTTAATTTAATAAGTGGAGGGGCCTAGACTTAAACTTAGGAAGTAGAACACAACTGAGAAATAGGAGGACCATAGGAAATCAAGTTATAGGGTAGCAAGGACTAGCATGTAAGGTAAATTTGGGATTACATCTGGCTAGTATAATTGCAAATTTACAGTTACGTGTATGTGCTTAACTCACCTTATTGCGTTGAACCTACCGTATTGAATTTTGTATGTTTATGTCTTGTTTGTAGTCATATCGGAGCACGTAACAAGGAGTCGATCGGTGCCAGTGGTGGAGACTGCACTGGTGAATGAAACTGTTGAGGGTGGACCAATCGCTACTCCTCGAACTGCTGCCCCGCGAGGAAAAGGGCGTGGAAGACCTAAAGGAAAGGCAACTCGAAAAGCAGTCACTCAAGTAGAGGAACCAGAAGTGAGAGCTCAAGGAAAGAGAACAGTGCGTACCGCCCGACGAGCTAAAAGTGTGGAGGTTATGGCTGAGCGGGAACCCTCTCTTCAAGAAAGTTCAACTACTGCAAGGGGGAGAAGGCCAGTAAGGAACCGTGGGGGAGGTCGGACTCAAGCGTTCGTCACCCAAGAAACTTTTGCTACTGAAATAGGGAAACTGCAGGAAACCTTGCAAGCTCTTTTGGCTCATCAAACTGGGGAAGTTGCATTGAATCAGAAAAAGAGCGAGGAGAGGGAGACAACTGAGATGGCTAACTCACCAATAGCTGTGGTGGGCAGCCACTCACAGTTGAACTCAAGTTTGGAAGTCAAGACATCAGCAGAGAAGGGTTGCAGCTACAAAGCGTTCACCACTTGCAAACCTCCAACCTTCAAAGGTGAATGTGATCCCGTTGTAGTGGTTAAGTGGATCGGAAACATGGAATTAACATTTGATACTTGCAAGTGTGCTGAAGAGGATAAAGTCGTGTTTGCGTTGTCGATGCTGAGGGATGATGTTGTCTTCTGGTGGGAGGCGGAATTTGGGGGTAAGGGTTCGAGAGCAGCAAGAGGGATGGATTGGGAGACTTTTGTCGCGAGATTCAAGCGACAATTTTGTCCCTTAGCAGCAGTTAAGTGGTTGGAGGAAGAATTTCTGAATCTTGAACAAGGATACATAACAGTTAGAGAGTACACCACCAAGTTTCTCGAAAAGGCTCGTTTTGCTGAAGTTTATGTACCCAACGAGGAACGCCGTGTGGATAGGTATTTATTCGGATTGAGGAGCAACATTCGAGAATTGGTGGCGGCACGTGAACCTGCAACCTTCCAAGCGGCTATCAACGCAACAGAAATGACTGAGAGAGACAAGGCCAGGCAGATGGTGGAAAGGGGCAGTGAGAAAAGGAAATGGGAAGGACCAGCCCGTGAGCCGAAGAAGTTTAAGAGTACCAAGATGGATCAGCGAACGACCTCAAGTGTGGATTTTAAGTCGTGCAGTAAGTGCAACCAGATGCATAAAGGGGAGTGTCTGATGGAAAAGGATGGGTGCTACAAATGTGGGAAAGTGGGTCACATGGCTAGGGATTGTCAGGGAACAAGAACTTGTTATCAATGTGGTTCCCCGGATCATATCAAGACTGACTGCCCGCAATTGAAGAGAGGAACTGTTGGGAACTTTGGGGGAAAAGGAGGAGACCGAAAAGTGGAACCCGCCCGAGCAAGAGCCAGGGCGTTTAACATGTCAGCGGAGGAGGCGGTGGAAACACCGGATGTGGTGACAGGTACTTTCCTTATTGGCTCGACTCTTGCTAAGATGTTGTTTGATTCGGGTGCAAACCGGTCGTTTGTGTCGTCGAACTTTGTTCATAAATTGTGTGTGAAACCCAAACAGCTTAGTCTGGGGTTTGAAGTAGAAGTAGCAGATGACCGTCGAGTCTTGGTAAGGGAAGTGTATGAAGGGTGTACCATTGTTATCGACGACCATTCATTTCCATTAAAACTGTACCCGATGGGCATGGGGGAGTTTGATGTTATTGTGGGAATGGATAGGTTGGCGTCTAACGATGCACACATAGTGTGTAACAAGAAGTTGATTCGTATAGCGGTGCCTGGTGAGGAAGAGGTGGTAGTGTATGGGGATCGTCGGGATAGGAAATCATGCTTGATTTCTATGATCAAGGCTAGGCGGTGTTTAGGAAAAGGGTGTGTAGGAATCTTAGCGTGTGTAGTAGACGCTAAGAAAGAAAGGAAGGGAATAGAATTTGTTCCGGTAGTGAGCAAATATCCGGAAGTATTTCCGGAAGATTTGACCACGCTGCCACCGGACCGGCAAGTGGAGTTTCGTATAGATCTGATGCCAAGAGCGGCACCGATTGCATGAACACCTTACCGTTTAGCACCGGCGGAAATGAAAGAAATGATGATTCAGCTGCAAGAACTGCTAGATAAGGGATTTATTCGCCCGAGTTCTTGCTATGGGGAGCACCTGTGCTATTTGTCAAGAAGAAGGACGGGTACCTGAGGATATATATAGACTACCGCGAACTCAATAAGGTGACCGTCAAGAACAAGTACCCACTCCCCCGAATCGATGATCTCTTTGATCAGTTGCAGGGAGCGAGTTACTTCTCAAAGATAGACTTGCGGTTGGGCTACCATCAGCTGAAGGTGAGAGAGGAGGATGTGCCTAAAACTGTCTTTCGTACAAGGTACGGGGATTACGAGTTCTTGGTCATGCCCTTCGGGCTGACAAATGCACCCGCAACATTCATGGGCCTGATGAACAGAGTGTGTAGGTCACTTCTGGACAAGTGTGTTATTGTCTTTATAGACGATATACTGATATACTCACGGTCCGTAAAAGAGCACGAATCACACTTGCGAGCAGTATTGGAATTGCTTAAGCATGAGAAGTTGTACGCCAAATTCTCAAAATGCGAATTTTGGTTGAGAGAGGTACAATTTCGAGGTCACGTGGTATCGGAAGAGGGAATTAAAGTCGATTCAGCCAAGGTTGAGGCCATTAAAGGGTGGGAAGTGCCTAGATCACCATCTGAAGTAAGAAGTTTTCTGAGATTGGTGGGTTATTACCGGAAGTTCATTCAGGACTTCTCGAAAATAGCCACGCCATTAATGGCGCTAACTAGGAAGAATGTCAAGTTTTGCATGGGCGAAGGCTCAAGATGAAGCATTCAGTAGATTGAAGGAGAGTCTGAGTAGTGCGCCTATTTTGTCCCTCCCCAATGGGACGGAGGGATTCGTAATCTACAGCGACGCTTCGAAGTTGGGTCTGGGGTGTGTGTTGATGCAAGAAGGCAAAGTGATTGCTTATGCATCTCGTCAGTTGAAGGAGCACGAAAAGAATTACCCGACGCACGATCTGGAATTGGCGGCAGTGGTTTTCGCTTTGAAGATTTGGAGGCATTATCTGTACGGGGTTAAATGTCAAATTTATTCGGATCATAAAAGCCTACAACATCTGTTCAACCAGAAAGAACTGAATATGAGGCAGCGAAGATGGATGGAGCTGTTAAGTGATTACGACTGTGAGATTCTTTACCATCCAGGTAAAGGTAATGTAGTGGCCGACGCTCTGAGTCGGAAGGAGAGCAGCGAAGCAACGAAGGTTGTAGCATTTCGAGTGGAGGCAACTTCTGCATTCCTGGAGGAAGTCAAGACACTGCAAAAGGAAGCGCTGGTAGAAGGGAATCTGAAAAGCGAGAGATTAGTGGGGTATGTTAACTCTTTAAAGATAGACGGTCGAGGAGTGAAGTGTTTTAAAGATAGAGTGTGGGTTCCGAAAATAGGAGATCTTCGAAAGAAGGTGTTAGAGGAAGCCCATAAGTCTCG
Source organism: Arctium minus (assembly GCA_954870635.1). Lineage (NCBI taxonomy): Eukaryota > Viridiplantae > Streptophyta > Magnoliopsida > Asterales > Asteraceae > Arctium > Arctium minus. Next base: position 109,503,580 of record OX941080.1, on the reverse strand, counting down.
TTATTTTATTCATCCGGGAACCAACAAGATGTATCGAGACTTGAGGCAAATTTATTGGTGGCCAGGTTTGAAGAAAGATATCACCCACTTTGTTGAACGATGTCTGGCATGTTTAAAGGTGAAAGCGGAGCATCAAAGACCGTACGGGGAGCTTCAACCTTTAGAAATTACGGTATGGAAGTGGGATGAAATCACAATGGACTTTGTCACAGGACTCCCACGAACAACTAAAGGGCACGACGCCATTTGGGTAATAGTGGATAGATTGACAAAGTCAGCTCATTTTCTACCAATCAAAGAGACGGATTCGTTAGAGAAGCTGGAAAAACTTTACATAGACGAAATAGTATCTCGTCATGGAGTATCGTCGTCTATTGTGTCAGATCGAGATGGGCGTTTCACCTCATCATTTTGGAGGAGTTTGCAAAGAGAGTTGGGATCGCAAATCAAGCTCAGTACGGCATATTATCCCCAAACGGATGGACAAAGCGAAAGAACCATTCAAACGTTGGAAGACATGCTTCGTGCATGTGTGATTGATTTCAAGGGCTCGTGGGAGATTCACCTGCCATTGATCGAATTCTCCTACAACAATAGTTATCACGTGAGTATTCAAGCAGCCCCATTTGAAGCTCTGTATGGACGAAAGTGCAGAACACCGTTGTGTTGGACCGAAGTAGGAGAGAGACAGTTAGCCGGCCCAGAGATTGTGCAAGCGACAACCGATAAGATCAACCAAATTCGGGAGAAGTTGAAGAAAGCCCAAGATCGTCAGAAAATGTACGCTGATAAACGGCGGAAGCCAATTGAATTTCAAGTGGGGGACGCAGTCATGTTAAAGGTTTCGCCGTGGAAAGGAGTGATACGTTTCGGGAAGAAGGGTAAATTACGACCAAGATTCGTTGGACCATTTGCTATTGTGGAGCGAATTGGGGAAGTAGCCTACAAGTTGAACCTACTTGAAAACATGCAGGGAATACACCCCACATTTCATGTATCTAACTTGAAAAAGTGTTTGGCTGAAATTGATGTGGTGGTGCCTTTGGAAGATATTCAAATCGATGAGAAACTAAGCTATGTGGAGGAACCGGTGGCCGTTCTGGACCGCAAAGTGAGAAAGCTGAGGAATAAGGAAATTCTCTTTGTAAAAGTGCAATGGCAGTTTCACAAAGGCCAAGAGTCGACTTGGGAGTTAGAAGCGGACATGAAGTCCCAATACCCCGAGTTATTCAACAATGAGATTCCGGGGACGGAATCCTTTGAGGGGAGGATATTGTAATGACCGCATTAAATGTTAAATGATAGAAGTTGGGGGGAAATTTCGTTAATTTAATAAGTGGAGGGGTCTAAGTGAAATATTGATAAAATAGGGTAATAACCCTAACTTTCTATTTTTCCTTTATTGGCGGCTCAATCGTTGTGCAAAGAGATAAGGAAAGCTTTTGGGAGAATTGGTAAAAGGAATCAAGAAGAGGCTTTGGGATTTCTAAGTGGTTAACCTTCATCTTCAAGGTAAGATTTCAATCCCTATTTAATATTTTTGTAATAGGAAAATGCTAAGATTTAATCCCTGAGTTTTGTTTGAAGTGACGATTGAATAGTTGGAAATCCCCATCTCCTTCTTCTTGTTAATCATGTTGTGAATCTGATTTTAGGAAAGTTTACTTGGATTAATGATCCTATTTACCCTGTATGTAGTAGAGGTTTTAGTAATCTGTGATTTGGGAAATCTATTGTTCGAGTTTGGGGTTTGACTCCGGTCGATCGTCATCGAATCGACCTGACCGAATGACCCCGGTCGTTGGGCACCAGTCAAATACCTTAAGCCTCGGTCGATATGGTGACCTCGGTCGAGAAGGGGTGACCGGAGAGTGTGGAGGTCGGTCGGCACTTGGGGGAGACCCCGGTCGGCACTTGGGGGGAGACCCCGGTCGGCACTTGGGGGGAGACCCCGGCCAGCACATGGGGGAAGACCCCGGTCGGCGCCTTGGGGGGGGACCCCAGTCATAGTTCAATCCGGGCGACCATGTGGTCCGGTCCCCGGTTCTGCCGTGGTTGGGCCGAAGCCTACGTTCAAATTTAAAGTAAGCATATTTATTTAATTGGGCTTTGGACTATTTGAAATAAATACCCAATTTCGGATTTAGTCTAAGGAACCTTGTCTTAGTGGATCAACGCACTTTTAGAGAAGGGGTAATGTTGGGATTATGGTGTTAAGGTCAATCATGTGTTAAAATAGAAAGACTCGCGAGTTCACCGGCCAATGTGTTGTTTTATAGGTTCGGACGAAATTATAAAAGTAAGCGCAAGAATTTAAGCTAAGGACGTCATGTGAGTTTTTCTAAATTAAATATTTTTAAAGTTACGCGGTTAAAGACTATGTGGAAGTTTACTTTAAGTATTTATAAATTCCATGTTGCTCTACATGTGCGAGTTTCATTAAAGGTAGTTTATATTTTTGATGTTGAATGTATGCATACATTGTTTTAATTGCTTTGTGCTCAAAGTCGGGGTGTGTGTTCCGCCTGTGCTCATACCGGGGGGGGGGGTGTTCCGTTTATGCCATTGGGGGGTGTCCCAAATAAGGCAGTGTGAGCTAGACACACCGTTACTTGCGGGTGACGGTAGTGTGAGCCAAAGTGTTTGATGAAAGTGAGAAGTTTTGATAAGTTAAATTTTAAATATTTATTGCACAATTATTTCTTGGCTAGTTGATTTAAAGTGTTGTTAGGGGGACTCACTAGACCGTTGGTCTAACCCTCGCTATTTCAAAAATAAAAATCTATTTTCAGGTTGGCGCGAAGTTAGGGGATCGGGTAAAAGCAAGGAGAAGATTTAAGCGGCTTCGTTGATAGAAGACTTCCTTTCTAGAAATTTTAAATTACTCTCAGTTGTGTAATAGGTTGCTTTAGTGCAAAACCTTAGATCTGACTATCATTGTAAGATCTTTCTGTTGCTTGGAATTTTGATATTCTTGATTATGTTGATTTTGAGTATTTGGGTTGTTTTAATTGATGTTTGGGTCTTCGTGAAATACGGACAAGGTTGACAACTACAACCCAATTTAATTGTATCATTCAACTTGATTGTTATCTTTATTGTTTGGTTACATGATTCCTCATAAGTCATCACTAGCCATGTAAAAAATAAAACTAGAGTACATGATATCGTAATATTAATAAAGAAAAAGTTATTTGTTGTCACAAGAATTGACTTATGGTTACTAGTGAAGTGAACAACTTTTTATGATCTTTGTCCCGTTTCATATTCAGCCTACCTAAACTAATATCAGATAATTGTTGTTGTCTCTCATTAGTTGCTTTAACATATTGATATATATTGCTTCCATGCTCTTTCTTTTGTCTTTTTCCAAACAATACGTAGTAGAAGCGCCAACCATTTTCAAGTGATCAACTTCGATCATTTATTTGCGTATCTTTTCATATTGTTTTCTCCTAAACTATTTTAGGCATTGTTTGGCAAAAATAAGCTAGCTTATTTTCTGGGTACATGTTTGGATGGACATAAGTTAGTTTATAAGCTAGATTTTTGATAAGCTACTTGGAGTAGCTTTGAGGAGCTTTTTGTAATTATTCCAATTATGCCCTCATTAATATCCATTATTATAGATTAACTATTAATTATAAATAAATATTAATTATTAAAATTTATTACTGTTAATTAATAAATATTAATTAATATTATCTAAAAATTATAACACAAATTTTAATTATACATTGATATAAAATTTTAATTATTTAGAATTATTGATAATTATATTAATTTTTTTAATATTGATCAATATATTTTAGTTATCAATTATAATTATTTTTGTAATTATTATTTGATTATTTTTTCTCTATTATATGTAACGGTTTTTTAAAATCATAAGTTAATGTATATTTTTTTTTAAATTTGGTTTAAAATTCAAAATTTATAATATATATATAATAAATTTTAAAAAAATTTAACTAATGTATTATATTATTTACTACCTTATTTGTATTAATTAATATATTATATTATTATAAATTTATTTTAATTATATTATTAAATATTGTAATTGATTATTTTTGCTAGATGTTCTTTTTAGTAATTTTACATTTTATAAGCTAGTTTTTGCCAAACGTGACTTTTTCATCAGCTAGCTTATCAGCTACCAGCTAGCTTATCAGTCATCAATTAATTTATCAGCTAGTTTGCCAAACATAGCCTTAATCTTATACATTTGTGACAACTACAACGAAAAACATGAGAACAAAATTAAATGCATCATTCACTATTTTGAGAGAATCTCTTCAAGTACGCCGGTAAGCGATGCCTCATTTGAGAGGAAAGTGCTTGCGGTTGATCACAATCTTAAATACATTTCCTACCTGAAGATTGAATCTTGGAGTAGAACAACACGCCTTCTATCCCAAATTTGTTGTGGGTTAGGCTGAAAATGAAACCCATCAGTTAGATGATTTAAAGGCATACACAAATTTTCCTCCTCGAAGAGTCTGCATTTGATAGCGAGATCTGAAGAGACTCACAGAAGCCACATCATAACAAAAAATTTAAATTACTCAAATTTAAGTGTTCTATGTGTTTTTCTTTATATCATTGTTAAGTGTTTTGTATTGATATTGTCGGTTGGATATTGTTTTTATTTTCATTTTAGGGACTAAATTATTGATTTATGTAGTTGAAATGGTGCAGCTTGGTGCTGAAAGAACCAAGAATACAGTGTACAACTTTCTCACTATATATTTCTATACAAGTCATTGATCCAAGAACATTATATGTTGAATTTTGCATTCTTATCATATTCTACTCGACAACAAATTTGATCATTGTTTGTTTAACTTGATGCTTGAACTTCAGCTTGGACCACAAGAGGTTTGATCCATTCAACGCCTTATAAAGAGGGATAGGAGTGCTTCAACATATCTATTATATCCAGGCTTGAGCCCCGGTAAATCATGCCTATTTTCCTTCGGTATATGTGTGGGTGCTCTACAACAAAATCTTGAGCTCACCTTAATTGTCAAGGGGAGTTAGATGATCCCTTTGTTTTCTTTGGGTATTCGGTATTGGTGGTTTATGATTTTTGCTTGGGATGCAAGAAAGGTGTTGCTGGCAACAAAGAATGTGAGAAAGGCCACGAGGACATAATTTGTGATATCTTTAGCTGCTAATGAATTTTCTCGAACTAGCAATACTTATATTGGAAAGTTGAGGTTATTTATCATACTATCTTTTTCAAATTTTCTTCTTTTTCCATACCAATTAATGTCATTTGGTTACAATTATAATTTCTAGGGCACCAAAGGAACAACCAAAAGATTATAAGGTGGTATAATGAGATTTGAGTATTCATCAAATCTTGAAACGTGGTATGTTTTGTTCATCTCACATTGGTGAAAAGAATAAAGTTTGAAAGAAGGAAATGTGTATAAGAAATGAGGAGATCATTCTTTTGTAGTAAGTCAGTGTTGGCTCACATTAGTACACCTTTTTTTGGCAAAAAAAACTTTGTTTATATAATAAATTGTTAAAACAATGCCTTTCTGGTAAATAAATCTCTCTCTCTCTCTATATATATATATATATATATTTATATATTTATATATAAATTGGATAAAAGAACAACCAAAAATGATTGTATAAAAAAACCAAGAATGATGACTTGACATTATAAAGTTTGAGTATTTTTTAAATCTTGAAATGTGGTTGAGTTTTCATATCCCACATAGGTGGGAATAAAAAAGTTTGAAAGAAAGAATGTGTATAAGAAATGAGGAGATCATTCTTTTGTAGCATGTTGTATATATATATATATATATTATCACATTAGGAAACCTTTTTAGGCCAAATAAAAAACTTTGTCTATATAAGAAACCAGTGTTCGACATCGTGCGCTGCGTGATGATCAAATTTTATATTAACAAACTGTAAAATTTGTTTTTGTTGACTATTTTCATAAATTTGGAATATGTTGCAAGTCCACATACAACAATTTATTTTAGATAAAGATTGGTTTTGAGCATATTCAATTAATAAAGTTACGAAATATATTAGATGTATGATGAAAATTATTAGTAACAACTATAGTTTAAATATTTATATGTATTAGAGGCAGAGATTGAAAGGTAGGTTGTTGTATGACCAAAAAGTTAAAAAAAAAAACAATAACGTAGCCAATGAAAAACAAAAAAAACACCTATGCTTAAATAAGGGAAAATGAATGATTAATTAAAATAAAGAAAAGGAAAATGAATAGTTAGTAACATGAAAGGAAAATGAAAAGTTAATTTACATATATTGGAATAAGTTGATTGATTAATTAAAACAATTAATAGAAAAATAGTTAATAACATAAAAAAGGGGAAAACACTTGGTTAATAACATAAATTGCAATAGGTGTGTAAAATTACTAAAAAGATCATCATGTTTGATGAAAATATAATTTACATATGGGGATGGAAAAATCTTTAACATATTCAACATTTTAAAAAATCAAAAATTCGAGAAAAAAGGAAGAACGCATTCTAAAAATTAGAAGATGCCACATCAATTCTTTAGGATTCTCATTTATATAGATAATATAGATATAGACAGATGATTTTTTTTATATTTTATAAATTTTTACATGTAACCTATAAAGTAAATGAAAGGTTCATTCATTTAATGATATATTTTTATTTTAAAATAATTCATTGGAGAAAATAGCAACTAATGTTTTAAGCTCTCTCAACATACCACATCATCTTTTGATCTTTCTCCTTTATATAGATATAGATATATAGATAAGTAGACAAAGTATAAAAATGCACGTTTAAGTTTGGTGAGGTCATATCAAAGATTGTAATACTTCAAGACTTTGTTACAAATCATTGTTGTCATCAAAACTCTAAAAGCGCTGTCATAAATAAACCTGGGCTCCATCACATAGGAAAAATATAGAAGAGATAAGTTTTAACAAAACTCTAAAATCTAAACAAAATTCATAAGAAATGTATATCCAAATTAGTCTTCTCGAAGTAACCTCAAAAAATAAAAATAACTTTTGAAAAATGACATGTTGAATTTGGTGAGGCTATATCAAATATTGTAATACTTTCGAGATTCCATCATCCAATTGTTGTTGGTTGCCTTCAAAACTCTAAAAACCCTACCAAAAACAAACTCTCGGTTCCATAATTGGGAAAAAAACTTAAGAAAAATATAGGGCACAAAATAAACTTAAAAAACGTTAAAATCTCAACAAATGTCAAAAACGAATACATACCCGGATTAGTCTTCTCGAAGAATACTTGAAAAAAATAAAAATAACCATTGATAATGACATGTTGAAGCTACATCATATATTGTAATACTTTCAAGATTCTATCATCGAACCTTGTTACCATTAAAACTCTAAGAGTTCTGCAAAGAACAAACCTCGGTTTCATTATTGAAAAACTTAAGAAAAATATAGAAAACAAAAATTAAAAGAAAAAAACCCTTAAAATCTTAAAAACAAAAAATCAAAATAAATACATACCTGGATTAATCTTCTTGAATACTTGAAAAAATAAAATTAAGCATTGAAAAATGACACGATGAAGTTAGTTGAGGCTACATACAGATTGTAATACCTTTAAGATTCTATCATCGAACCTTGTTACCATCAAAACTTTAAAAGTGTTGTAAAGAACAAACCTTCAGTTTCATTGGGAATATGTACGAAAAATATAGAACACATAAGTAAAAAAACTCTAAAATCTCAAAAAAAAAAAAAAATACATACCCAAATTAGTCTTCTCGAAATAAACCTGAAAAGTAATTTTGTAAAAGAATAATGATTTATGGAATTAAGAACACATCAGGTGATGGAGATATAGAAGAAGAGATTATGTAATAGACAACTCATGAGAAAGCAAAATGATGCATTGAGAAGCAAATGAATGGTTTCAATGTTTAACCTTATAAAATGAAGATGTGATTAACTTTACTTTGTTGGTACCATTCATGATTTTGATGTTGTTGGGAATTCAGAATTTGCACAAGTATGGTTAATGCTGCTAGCACAACATGGTTAGTACTTCTGAGACAGATTAATACTGCTAAACAAGATTAATACTGCTTGATGAAGTTACTACTGCTGAGCATAGTTAGTACTGCTAGTAGTTAGTACTGCTAAGGGTTACTACTGCCAACTTCATTAATACTGCTGAACATGGTTAATGCTTCTAAACATGGTTAGTACTGCTTATGAGATGAAGACTTCGTATGGCAATGAAGACAGCTGTATTGATTGAAGATATTCATGGAAAGCTTGGAGATAACTATGGAAGATTATACTGAAGATCTTTTATTTTGTAATTATCTTTTATTTTCAGTATATGTATAGACTTAGTCAGAATCGTTTAGTAAGTAATTTTTTGAGTTTTTGTTTTGATAGAGAGAATTAACCTCAAGGTTTATAATCCTAATTCTAGAGAAGTAGAATTCGTATTGGTGAGTCTGTTCATCAATATTGAGGTTTTGTTTGAAAACTTGTAGCTTTAATCTTTCAATAAAGTTTACAAGTTGTGATTCATATTCACTATTTCATTGATATTCTGAATATTAAAGTGTTATTCCGCAAACTCCTTTAATATTGTTTCTGAGTTCATTATTCTTGTTAAGAATTAGATCCTAACAAGTGGTATCAGAGCACAGTATTCTCAGAAACCTTCACTCAGAAACCTTCAATCATCATGGACAGTTCAAGTGATAGTGTTCTGGTCTCAAAGGTTCCAATGCTCAGATCTAATGAATTTGACATGTGGAAGATTAGGATCAGGCAATACATCCTTCTCACAGATTACTCTATGTGGGACATCATTGAGAATGGCCCATCTAATGAAGGAAAGATTGGACCAGATGGAAAAAGAATTCCACCAAAGACTGATGGAGAGAGGAAGATAAGGCAGACAAAGATGAAAGCCTTGAGCACACTGCTCTTGGCTATTCCCAATGAGTATCAACACCAATTCTGCAACTGCACAGATGCTTTGGAATGCTCTAGAGAAGAGATTCTCTGGTACCAAAAGTACCAAGAGAAATCAGAAGGCTATTTTGAAGCAACTATATGAAAACTTCATGTCAACTAAGAATGAGTCCATGACTCAAACTTTTGACAGGTTTAACAAGCTGATTGGTGAACTAGCTACTGTTGGAGTACAGATTGATCAAGATGATGTAAACAGAAAGTTCTTAAGGTCCCTTGGAGATGAATGGACCATGTATACTGTCTCTTTCAGATAGGATGACAAGTTGGAGGACAAAGAACTAGATGATCTTTATAATGACTTAAGGGTGTTTGAGGCTGAAGTTGAAGCCAAGAAAAGACCATCTGGATACACTCATAATGCTGCTCTCTTATCATCTTCTTCTTCTACTGTTTCTGCTGCTAATGCAGAATCAGTTAGTACTGCTTATGTATCTAAGCAGGATGTATCTAATGACTCTGTATTAGAAGCTTTTCTTGCTAGTCATGCCAATTCTGGTTTAATTAATGATGATTTTGAACAAATTAATGTTGATGAACTTGAGGAGATGGATATAAAGTGGCAGATGGCTATGCTAACTATGAGGGTCAAGAGATTCATAAAAAGGACTGGAAGGAACAACTTTTCTCAGAGGAGAGAAGATGGTGCTGGGTTTGACAAGTCAAAGGTGGAGTGCTACAAGTGCCACAAAATGGGACACTTTGCAAGAGAATGCAGAGGAGGAATTCTTCAACAACATGGCAGTAACCATCAGCAAGCACATTCATCAAGCTTCCAAAACAACAGAAACTCCACTCAAGCTCTTGTTTCTCAAGAAGGAATGGGATTTTATTGGAGTGATCAAGCAGAAGAAGCTGTTCAGAATCAAGCCCTGATGGCAGAAGTCTCAGAATCTTCCAGCACAGATATTCCAACTGAGGTAAAAACTAAACTGTGCACCAAAGATTGTCTTCAGACTGTACAAAAGTACAGGGATCATAACAAAAGCATGTGTGACGACCTTAAAAGGTTAGAAAGAGATATAAGAGAGTATAAGGTGATTGTTGAGAAGTTTGAAGATCAAATCAAGGCTTACAAGGCCAATGAACTTCAACATATGTATGACACAAATTACTGGAAGTGGGAGAAAAATCAATTAGAGATTCAAATAGAAAAGTCTAAAGAGGAGTGTGAGAAGATAAAGAGTGAGTATGAGAAAGCTAAGCTTGACATTGAGAAGTTCTCTTATGCTTCAAAAGCAATGGACTCTTTGCTTAAAGCTCAAGTTCATGATAAGATCAAGAGTGGTATAGGATACAATGCAACACCTCCACCTTATAACAATAATTACATCCCTCCATCCTCAGATCTCTTAGAAAACCAAAATAAAGAGGACTTACCTATAGGAGCAACAGAAGTAGATCCTATAGATAGTGTGGTGGTTAAAGAAGAGAATGAGGAAGAGAAGTCTGAGAGTAAGAATGCAGAAGAGATTCCTGTAGAAAATCATATTCTTACCAATGAAGGGGGGGTAAACCATTCATCAAGAGTAAAAAGGTGGAGAGCTCAAAGAGAGAAAAGGGTAAGGTACAGGGAGTCCACTATATGCAGACCACAGTTGTGAATCCCTGTACATGTAAACAGTCTTAGCCCCAAAAACATGATAAAACAAGGGGTAATCAAAGAAACTGGAATAATCAGTGGGCACAAAAACAAGGGGTTGATCTGAGTAAAATCAATAGACCAAAACCTTGTTTTATTTGTGGAAAGCTTAACCATATTGCCAAATACTGTTATTTCAATCCTATGAACCAGAGGATAAATTTTCAAAGACATATACAAAATCCTGTTGGTTATAGGAATCAAAGAAGGAATCATATGGCTGAAAATGTAAAAAGAGCACATGTAAAAGCTCTTGCTCAAAACAAGTTTGCAAAATCTAAGAAAAATACTCCAACTAAGCCAAGGATTAACTTTGTCCAAATATGGGTTCCAAAAATAAAGAAATATGTTAGTACTGCTATTTCAAATAGTACTGCTGACAGAAATAACACTGCTACAAGCAATACTACTGCTAACAATGTTAGTACTGCTAATTCAATTAGTACTGCTAATAAAGTTAGTACTGCTAACAAAATTAGTACTGCTAATCCAATTAGTACTGCTAATGATGTTAGTACTGCTAACAAAGTTAGTACTGCCAATCAAGTTAGTACTGCTTCCAGTAACAGACCCATAATTGTGATAAAGTATTCAAGCCATAAGATTCCCCAGTCTGAAAAGCTCATCAAAACTGATTGTAAATATGTTGATGAGAATGGGAAACCCAAGACCACTTTGGCTTGGGTTCCTACTAAAAACTAACTGTTATACTTTATGTGCTTGGCAACCAACAGCTAAAAGGGAAGAGCATTTGGCATGTTGATAGTGGTTGCTCTAGGCACATGACAGGCAACAAGTCCTGCCTACAAAACTTTAAAAGAATTGATGGAGGACATGTTGCATTTGGTGATAATCCATCTGGAGGAAAGATTAGTGGGAAAGGTAATGTATCAAAGGGTAAGATGACATTTGCTAATTCAGGTTCAGAAAGTACACACAACTAACCAGTTTGCTGATCTATTCACAAAAGCTTTTGATGTGGGTAGATTCACATTCTTGGTCACAAGTGTCGGCATGATGAACAATGAATAAGTATATTCTCATTCTCTTTATATACCTATATAGATTCCTCCTTAGTTACTTTCTTTAAATTGGTGCTATTAACCCCTGTGTGTTTAAGTGTTTCAGGTTGTTTTGAATGGGTACTTAGTTCTTCTATAGCAGTTAATACTGCTAGTTAGTTAATACTGCTAGTGGTTAATACTGCTCTCAGTTAATACTGCTAGTTAGTTAATACTGCAAGTGGTTAATACTGCTCTCAGTTAATACTGCTAGTTAGTTAATACTGCTAGTGGTTAATACTGCTCTCAGTTAATACTTCTAGTTAGTTAATACTGCTCTCAGTTAATACTGCTAGTTAGTTAATACTGCTAGTGGTTAATACTGCTTATGTCCCGAATTGTATAAATATCCTTTTTGTCCGCCTAAAAGCTCATAACGACTCTTTGAATACTATTCATCTTCTTTCTAATTCTTTTTTTTTCTCTCAAGCACCTAGTAAGTTTCAGGCAAGAACACTAAAGCTCAATGGCATCCATGGCGTTCATTGATGAGCACAACGAAATCGCGATGCTTCAAAAGCCGAAGCAGGCTGATGGATTTCACCAGATAGTCGATTTTCTCAAAACAAGCCATATCGCGTATGCCCTTACAGTGTCACCATCCATATACATTGAGCACCAGAAACAATTCTGGGCAAATGCCACCATTGTTACTGAAAATGGTGTGCAAGTTATCAAGACAAGGGTGTGTGACAAACCCTTGACAGTTTCTGAAGAGGTAATTCGCATTAGTCTACGTCTAGACGATGCCTCAGGTATCTCATCTATCTCTAATGATGAACTGTTTTCAACTCTTACTAGAATGGGGTATGGAGGCCCATTGGGTGTTTTTAAGTTCTCAAAAGCTAAATTTTCTCCCCAATGGCGGTTCTTTGTCCATACCCTGATGCACTGTATTTCCAAAAAGACTACTGGATGGAGTGAGTTCAGTAGTACCATTGCTTATGCTTTGGTCTGCTTGGCCACTGCCAGAAAGTACAATTTTTCAAAAATGATTTTCAATGTCCTTGTGTCAAACTTGGGAAACAAAAAGAGTTTTTATATGTACCCAAGATTTGTACAGACAGTTATAACCAATGAATTGACGTATATGCCTTAATTTGATGAGGTATATGTACCTAAAATCCCCAAAGGTAAGGTCTTTTCAAATATGAAGAGATCTCCATTGGACTCGGAAGGAGTTGACACCCCATTGTTCTCTACAATGATGGTGGTGTCCCACAATCCAGAAGGTATGGCTTCAGGGTCAAGGCCCTCATTAGACCATCCCACTGAAATACAAACCCAACCTTCAATCAGTATATCAATCCCACAATCCCTTCTTAAAAACCAACTTCACCAATCACCAATACATACATCAGGAAAAAGGTAAAGAAGGCTCCTTCCCTTCTTGTACCTTCACCCACAAAGCCTTTAAGCCCTTTAATGGAGAATTCTCCATTAGAGAATATCTATAGGGAAACCACAGGGGTGTCTCCCAACCCCAAGGAGGTGCTCAATGAGGAGATGTATGAGCATATGGGTGAGTAGGCTGCCACTACTCCTGCTAGCACAGAGGAGGACAGTGGTAACATCAATAAGACCTCCCCCATGGCAACTTTGAATGAGCAATCATTCAAAGGTCTCAAGTGCCAAGAAACCAAGGGGGTGGAGGGTGCTTCTGCTAGGCAGAAGACTTCCACTACTAAAAGATCCCATGATCCTTCAAAAGGGGGTAACACTCCTGGAGAAGGTGAGGACAGATATGACTACAATGAATTGATGGAAACAATGGGCAACATTTGTAACACCCCGAATTTCGTTTGGTTTTGCGAAGTTGTATTGAGGAAAAAGAGGTTTATGTGGCTGTCTACAGGACGCACGGGTCGTGCGCCCTCCTTCAGAGAAAACGCATGGATCGTGCGTATGATCCAGGTTCGAGGCAATATGCTTGCGCACGGGTCGTGCGCATTTCCTTCTTTGACGGCGCACGGGTCGTGCGCCCTGTCAGGTTGCTTTTTGAGGTTTGCTTAAATATCTAGAGTTAGAGATATTTTCTTAAATATCTCAATCTCAGTTCTCTCTCTCTTCTTTTCTCTCTTTTTCTTCTTTTGATCTTCAAGGCTTCGTTGGTAGCTAGTTTTCGGTGTTTCTAGCAAGGGGTCGGTGTTTTAAGCTTCACCTCTTTGTCGTGATCGTTATCTGGTTTTCCGGGTTTTATTCTAAAACCTACTGGTGAGTTCCTACTACCATTTTACAAACTTTATACATGTCAAAACTCTTATTTGCGAAATCCGAAGTATTTCTACGGTATGATTTCATGTTCTATACATTTTGATATAAATGAAGTTTTTGGTGATTCTCGGGGTTCCCGATTAGTTTTGACTAAAATGATGGATCTTATCTTATTGAAGTAAAATGATGTTTTACTTGTACATTATGTGGATTGGTGAAAAGAATGTTTAAGGACTCGTTTTAATGATTTTCATTCTTACCAGAAGTTGAACTGGAAATGACATTTTGTTTATAAAATGTGTTTATACCATATGTTTATTTATGGTTGGTCACATAAGTTGTTGTGACGAGTCTGTACCATTACTAGTGGATCCCTAGGTTTTGAGTCGACTGATATTATTTGGTGTTTACCAAGTGAAGAAAATATAGAGCTACATGTGCATTAAATTGTGAGGCTCTGGCCGTTAACAAATAAGAACTACATGTGCATTAAATTGTGAGGTTCTGGCCGTTAACGACTTATTTTGGGATGTCACATTCCCCATTGTAGCTATGGATGCATATGATCCTCGGGGGCAACTTGGTACGGTTATGTGAGGCCGGATACTAGCCATGGTTCATAGTGATCCTAGTGAAGGAGTATACATTGGTTTTGCTTGGGGCTAGATCTCACGTTGTAGCACGGACTTATGTGTTCGTATCCTCGGATTCCAATTGTTTAGCTCATAACTCGGATTTGTGGTCTACTTTGTGTTACACCACAAACCTTGGTAAAATGGTTCTTTTGTCATCATATGATGAGTTTTGGACCGAAAATGCCCGGTTGTGGCGAAATGTTATCTTTTATAAATAAAAACCTTTATGAAAAGATTTCCTTATTTTACTGATGTTTATATCTCTGATTTTGTATAAACTGTATGTTCTCACTAGGCTTTAAGCCTAACACTTTTTTCTCAAATGATATGTATAACAGGTTTCCCTTAGCGGTGGGTTGCCAGGGTTTTGAGAGACGGGCTTGGTCTCGAGGCTTCTTGAGATGACTAGTATTGTAACTGGGCAATTGTTAAGTCCCATTCTTTTGGTGAATTATGGATGGACATCTGATGAAATCTAGATAGATGTGTCTAGATTAGTTTGTTGATGAATTCTATATCTGTACAGGTTTTGGTAAAGTCTTAAGGACTGATCCCCTTTATGGGAGGTTTATATCAATACAAGTGTCATGTTGCCATAATTCCAGGTTTTAATTTACTCTGATTCTTAGGGTGTTATAACATCAATCTGGATGTCATCAAACAAGGCAAAGACATAGAAGAAATGAAAATGGTAATTCTGTCTCAACAAGTACAGATTACCAAATTGAAGAAAATGGTGACAAGATTGGTGCAAAAGAAGAGGAGAAGGCAGTTTCTTTTGAAGAAGAGGAAAAATGCTAATGATGCTTTCAACAAGGGGGAGAATTCAGAGGCTGAAGCAGAAAAGGAAAGTACATCTGAGATGGGATTTGATGTTAAGGGGGAGAAAGCTGCAGAAACAGAAGCATAAGCAGTAGAAATAGATAAGGTTCAAGCAGCAGTAGTAACAGAACAGGTAGCAGCAGTAACAGGGCTATCTGTTGAAGAATTGGAAATAGCAGAAACTTTGGTAAAAGCAAAGAATGACACTCCTAAGGCTACTCAAAAGGCCAAGGGAGTGGTCATCAATGAAGGAGGCCTTGAAAAGAAGAGAAAAGAAAGAAGTGAGGCAGGTTTGAAGGATGCAAAGGGTAAAGCTAAGATGGTTGAATCTGAACAACCTTCAAAGAAGAAGAACCAGGTGGAGTTAGATGAAGAAGTAGCAAAACAACTCCAAGCTGAAATGGAAAAGGAGGAACAACTCCAATCAGAGAAGGACAGAGAGCTTGCACTGGAGATGGCCAGAAAGCTCAATGAAGAATATCAAAAGAGCATAAAAACTGCAACTGAAGTCAAGAAAATACTAGTCAAAAGAATGCCAGTCAAAAAGCAGAAAAGACAACCTTCCAAGACCTTTTTGGCCAATCAGGAAAGGAGAAAAATGATAAATTTCCTGAAAGGTTCAATTGGTGTCAAAGGAGAGATGTTTACTAATATGGCATACAGTCAAGTTGAGGAGCTTTATAAAAAGGAAATGGCTAAGCTTCAAGGGGACTCCTCACCAAGGGAAGAGGCTGAAAGAAGGATGAAGGAGAGACATGATCTAAACATTCAACAACCATTCCCTAAGGAAGTCACTCCTACCAAAGAAAAAGCTGAAGACACTAAAGAAGAGAATGTTGGTATGGAAATGAAATCTGCAAATAGAGTAAAGATCATAGCTTCCAAGAAACAGTCCAAGAAGCCAAGGGTTGAAGAAGCTGAAATAGAGGCAGAACCTTCAGTTACACCTTCAGCAGAATCTGTGCAAAACCCAGAGCAGTCCAATAAGCAATCTGATGAGCAAGTGGGTCTTTATCTGACTGTAATAGAACCAGTTCAGGCTGTTCCCATTTCTGTGAAAGCACCAGAAGTCATATTTTGGGACATTCTGAGAGACAACAGAAAGGATTACTTCAGGCTTAAAAGAGTTGGTGATGTATTTGAAGTATATTCAACTTGGGGGAAAGTAATCAGAAGTTGCTCCAGAGCTGATCTTGAAGAGATGCATAAGGTGGGAATAAAGCTTTATGAACATGTTTTGAAAGGAACTGAAGAAAGTCTACTCAAGATTGCAATGGAATATCTTTGTATGATGTTTGAACCAGAAAAAGTGGTTTACAGAATCAAGGATCTACATCATGAGTATGGGTTTAAGAAGATTGATAAGTGGATACTCTTTGAAAAATGTGGTGTATACATGATCACAATTGATAACTGTTATCATGAGTACTACCTAGTGGACAAAGTGTATGATCATAGCAAGGAGAAGCTGAATGGGATGCTGAAAGCTAAGCTAGTATGTGCAAAGGAATCAGAAATGGCCAGAATTGTGGTAAGAAGAACAATTAATCAAAGTCTGGGTCTGGATCCGAATTTGGGCAACTAAGTTGTAGTGTTGAAAGCATCTTGAAGACCATAAATGAAGAACTTGACTTCTCTTTTCAAAAGTCAAGTTAGGGGGAGATTGTTGGGAATTCAGAATTTGCACAAGTATGGTTAATGCTGCTAGCACAACATGGTTAGTACTTCTGAGACAGATTAATACTTCTAAACAAGATTAATACTGCTTGATGAAGTTACTACTGCTGAGCATAGTTAGTACTGCTAGTAGTTAGTACTGCTAAGGGTTACTACTGCCAACTTCATTAATACTGCTGAACATGGTTAATGCTTCTGAACATGGTTAGTACTGCTTATGGGATGAAGACTTCGTATGGAAATGAAGACAACTGTATTGATTGAAGATATTCATGGAAAGCTTGGAGATAACTATGGAAGATTATACTGAAGATCTTTTATATTTTGTAATTATCTTTTATTTTCAGTATATGTATAGACTTAGTCAGAATCGTTTAGTAAGTAATTTTTTGAGTTTTTGTTTTGATAGAGAGAATTAACCTCAAGGTTTATAATCCTAATTCTAAAGAAGTAGAATTCGTATTGGTGAGTCTGTTCATCAATATTGAGGTTTTGTTTGAAAACTTGTAGCTTTAATCTTTCAATAAAGTTTACAAGTTGTGATTCATATTCACTGTTTCATTGATATTCTGAATATTAAAGTGTTATTCCGCAAACTCCTTTAATATTGTTTTTGAGTTCATTATTCTTGTTAAGAATTAGATCCTGACAGATGTGTTCTCGCAAATGTTGTTCTCCAAGGTTGTAGTCAACAACCTTAAAATATGAAGGTTTGGAGTTATGTAGCTTTAATATAAAAAAGAGTAAATTACAGATTTGGTCCCTAACATTTGGTGTTTGTTACGGAATTGGTCCCTAAACTTCAAAAATGGCAAATAAACCCTCCACGTATGCATTTTGTGTTGGATTTGGTCCCTAAAGGCAACGACCGTCTATTTCATGTCGTTAAGGCCCTCTACGTGACTTGCACACGAGGGTATTTTTGTCATTCCAAAATTTTGACCCTCTGTTAAAACAAACCCCTCAGTTACCTCATGACCGTTAATCCCTCATTCATTCCTTATCGTCTTCTCCAACGATCCAAAATCGATGATGGTGTTATGTAACTGTGGTGCGCATACGGTTATCCAAACCTCATGGACAAATACAAACGTTGGTCGAAGATTCTACTCCTGTTCTCGCGGTGTAAGTTATTAGGGTTTATGCTATTTGAAATCGATTTTGGTATTTCTTCTCTTTAATTCGTTGATTTTTGCAGGGAAGCGAGTGTCGTTTTATTGGTTGGGTTGATCCACCAATGTGTGCTCGTTCGTTGGTGGTTATACCCGGTTTATTGAGGTCAAGGGACATACTTGAAGGAAATTTAAGGGCACGGGGTGTGGAAGCTAGAAGACTGAAGATATTACTATTAATAAGTTGGATTGTGTTTGTAATCCATTTCTTTGTGTTTTGAGCAAGTATCATACCAGTTGCTTCTGAATTTGTGCAATGGTGTTTGTAGTTTGTTATGTTTTTTGGTCAATTGTAATGTGAAAGCTGTGAATTTGGTTTCTATTGTACTGAGTTGGATTATGTGGTAATGGAATGAAATATATTTTGGATGTTATTTGCAGTAAATTTCCCTGTTTATGCATTGTTATTAGACTTGGTAAGCAAATCGTTTATGCACTGTCATTTGCAACCAATTTAAGCAAAGCATTGATGCATTGTCATTTATGGACTGTCATTTGCAACCAGTTTAAACAATAAAGCATTTAAGCCAACAAAAGGCAGTTGGTGTTTGGTACAACCAAGCTCAATAAATGACCATTCCAAAGAAGCAGTTAAGTCAACAAAAGGTATCATTGCCCAAAGGTTCAAGCCCAAAGTCTAGGTCATGTTCTGGAATGCAAAAGTTATAATACATCCGCTCTTCAGGATCATAACCTAGCTTTACCATGATAAGGTCTATTTCATGAACACTAAGCTCATCAACATCTATTAAGTCTACATAGCTTACCTTGCCAATAATGTACTTCCTTCTTGGACTTCTTGTAAAGACCTCACCATGATGAATATTCACTTAAATCAACCCTGGATAGTGTTCTGCAAAAGACAAAGGATTTTTTGTTTTTAAGTAAAAAACAGAGCATGCACAACATCACCCATTTGAACTTTGATCAGTAAAAAAAATACAAATTCAGCTTACCGTATACTTCGTATGGGTTAACATCCAAGTTTGCCTCACGTATCGACCACATATGTGCCATTTTCGAGCTCAATGGAGAGCACAGTGTAAGAGAGAAGTAAGTGAGAAATCAAGAAGTTTTCTGAAAGAGGGTAACCCAAGGGTTGCTCTAATCTGGTTGGAAAAAGGGGAGGAAAAAAGGGGAGAGAGACAAAATTTTGGAATGACAAAAAATACCCTCGTGTGCAAGTCACGTGGAGGGCGTTAACGGCAGGAAATAGATGGTCGTTGCCTTTAGGGACCAAATCCAACACAAAATGCATACATGGAGGGTTTATTTGCCATTTTTGAAGTTTAGGGACCAATTCCGTAACAAACGCCAAACGTTAGGGACCAAATCTGTAATTTACTCTATAAAAAAAGATCAATAGTTGGAGGAGATAGATGGTTTAGAGTTATGTCACTTGAATTAAAATTAAAGAAGATGAATGGTTTGGAGTTGTATGAAAATATTAAAAAAAACATAAATTGATAAAAAGATTGTAGTAGATATTGAGAGAATGAAGGAGGAAAAAGAAAAATAAGGTTCAAGGCTTTAAGAGATGCCACGTCAACACTCGTGGTTTCTACTTTAATATATATATATATATACATATATATATTGATTGATTGATATTGATAAGAAGGCTTTAGGAGATGACACATCAACATCTGTGGTTTCTACCTTATATATACTAGTGTGTGACACCGCGCGTTGCGCGGTGATGAAATTTATTTTGTTAGGAAATATGTAATTGAGTTAAGATGAAACGTAATTTCATATTAAATTGTAATATAAAATGATGATTGTATCGGGTGTTTTTGATGCAAATTATTTTCATGTATATTTTTTCCTATAACTAAATAACTTCATACATTTTTATATTTTTTGGATGCAAAATAATGAATCGATATTAAGTTCAATTTGTATAAACATTATTAGCCGCAGGAGTATCCTTAACATTAAGCATTATGGTGGCGTATGTATGCGAAATTAATATTTTCAATTTAGCATTATGGCTAAATAATGGTGTTGTTCATAAATAAAAATAAAGAGGTCTCTCTTATATTGAAGAACCTGAGGCGATAATTAGTCGAGAAGAGAGACAAATGCGACGAAGGACAATACCGTTCGTGAAATTGCTATGGAGAAATCATTCCGAGCGGGAAGCCACATAGGAAACGGAAGATGTTAGAGCATATATTTGTTGGATACAAGATCATGAAGACTGAAGACTGAAAGTCAAGCCAAGTCAAAGCTCAAGTCAACTCTCAAGCAGAAAGTCAAAGTCAATTGTAATAAAAAAAGTCAAAGTGTAGTTGTATGAGAGTTTAGTAGTGTGAGTGTTTTGTCCCGTGTATAAATAGGGATAAGGCTAGTGGTGAGCATGTAGTTCAATTAGAGTATCATACGAGTTCTTTGTAGAGAGAGAAAGTTTGAGAGAAAGTTTGTAATCGATTTTATATTGAATTGAAAATGGAAATTGATTGATTGTCATCTTGTTATACATTGATTAAGGGACTAATAGAAGAATCTATGCGAAAGGAATACCCGTATCTCTTCGATTCTTGTAAGTCCTTTTAATCCTATATTAATTTCAGGGACAAAATTTTCTTTTTAGAAAGGGAGGATTATAACAACCGTGTTCCGTTAACTCGTACAAGTTGTGTTAAGTAAATTTTGGGTGGAAAGGTGCATAACATGTTTGTACCATATGCTTAACCGACTTGTACCTTGGATTAATTTGTGATACAATATCATATAAGGGACCAGACCCGTACAAAATGAAACTAAACTTGACTTAAAATGTTAAATGATTTCCTATTAGGGCATAAAGTTGAGAAATTAGACTTGAGGGGTCAAAGTGGAAAATTAGAAAATATAAATACTCCTAAAATCTCATTAAAACCTTTAACCCTTACACGTATTTCTTCTTTCTCTCTGATTCCTTTCTTCTCTTCAAGAACATCAAACGATGAAACCAAATCAGTTGGAGGAATCATCTAATTAGTTGAAGATAGGAAGATTAAACTCAAGAACTCAAAGGTATTGGTTTAATTTCTTCTATTCTAAGTTGAATTTTCTCTTTAAGTCAATTTCTTCAATCATTAGGTTTAAAATCTATTTTAGGTTTAAAAATTGTGAGAAGATTGAAGGGTTCAAGTTTGTTTGAGTATTGAAATCATTATTAGAATCAAGGTATGTTAAACTATTGGTATGAATTCCATTATTTTGAGGTTTTAGCTTAAGTTAGGTCTTTAATGGTGAATTGTAATTATTAGGTTAAAATGTCTTGATTTTATACTTAAAAGATCATTTAGGATGATGATAAGTATAGGTGTTATTTGCATATTGGATAGAATGAAATTCAATGGGCTTGGTTGTGAAATTAGTTGTTGTGTATAGGGGTGAATCAAAACTTTCAACCTGTTTAAAAAATTCGTATAAAATCATTGGTTGGTCCAAATGAGATGTGCAATATACAGTTGGAAACCTTGAAGAGTCTATAACATCTTTGTAGTTTACACTAAGAGCTGATTTTGAGTCTAAATGGCTCAAAACCGTGAGTTTTCAGAACTGGTCAACTACAACTCGGGATCTACACACTGTTTTTGTAAAATTCATATAAAATTGGTCATTGATCCAAATAATGTGAATCTTGTGCGATTGGGTTCCTAAGAGATGGTATTACAACTTTCATTTATAAGTAAAAGTGTAATTTGTCCTCTAAGTATGTGTAAAACAGTAAAACTTTAGAGAGACAAAAGCTGATATGTGGAGTAACTTGAACTGCAGTTTTGCTTGTACCTTGTGCACATCCGGCTTGTACCATATAGTGAATCTTATACTAATCAAACTTAAAACTATCTAGAACTACTCTAGTGATAATAATGAGTAGAAAGAGGGTCTAAGACTTGTTTACTCAAGCAAATATATTGATTACTACCGAAATAGTAATTGTATCTTGTTTTATGTAAACGTGACTTTGTGTGACTAGTATCAACACTACGGGCATCCGATTGTGGTATTCCATCATATGCTTATCAGGTACGGATATCATAATTTACTTGACACGGGGATAGCCATTTTCATAAGGCTTCCTAATCCGGATATATTGATTCCAAATTTGACTTATGCTTGTTAAATACAATTGAGTATTATTTTTCCTTTTGAACTATCATTTCAATTGAGATTTGGAACATGGATTTTCTTGACTTGTTGGATTGCATATATTGAGATTTCTGTCTATAGACTTGACATTGGGGACACCGATGTTGAGATGCTTCGATGATGGCTAAAACGATCATGGCGTCCTCACTATATATAGTCCTTAAAAGTGGACTGACTAGATACTGGTCAAATATAGGGCGTATGGATCGATCCTAGAAACAGTTATAGGAGAATTTGTTGTGACCGTGGTTAAATCCATGGAGAGGATTGTTGTGTTGTGTCCGCACCCCTTTCCTCACTTGATCCCAAACGGACTGATCATCCTTTTGGGGAACAAAGCGTTCTTGTGATGTGTGTTCGTTTTTAGACCTTTGACATGCCTTCGAGGCATTTGTTTGACTTTGATTTCTTTCAGAAACATCTTAAATCTGGAATATAATCTTAAATGTTAATTTTCATCTTGAACTTGATATCTCATGTATATTGTTTAATTACTATTATCTGTTCACTGAGTATTAAGCTCAACCGAGGTTTTCTTTGTCCTTGGCAGGTAAATGACTTAGTAGAACTTTTGGGATAAGAGTTGTGGAGATGACATGAATGAAGATAAAGCATTATGATATGCTTTGTTAAGCTTTTGATAACTAATGTAGATGATCTTTATGTGTATTTTAGTACAAACTGTTATCTCCGTTGGTGGTTCTGTAAATAAACTTTGGTAAACTATATTAATCGCTTTGTATTACTTTTGGCTGGAATAAGTTTTGTGTTAAATCTAATTGTGGCATCTTCCGTCCTTAGCCACATGAGACGGGGGTGTTACAAGATTTTTATAGCAAATGAGAATGAGATTGAGGGTTCGATTGATGTGGTGATGCCTGATGTGTTGTTGAGGATTAGAGTGGTTCGATATATGGATGAAACAGGTCGAGACTCGGGGCCCACAAAGAAGGTTGCTGAAGTTGGTTGGGAAGAAGTCTTACTTTGATGAAGAGGAGGTAGAGGAAACAGTTTGCGTAAGATTAAGTTTTGTTGGTTCTGGTTCTGGTTCAATTTGTGAGGAATGGAAAGCTTGACTTTTGCTTTCTTCAATTGGTGTTGCTGTTCAGGAGGCCGCTCCTAAGCCTTGTTCTCGTTCTCGTCTATGCCTCCATACTTTCGCAGGTTTTTGGTGTTAGATAGTATATGGGTTGTTTTTGTACTTTTGTATATTTTAGTTTCTTTTAGGGTTTCTTGTCTTCTTATATATAGTTGTTGTAACTCTTTGTAATTATTCATTCCTTCTAAGAAAAACCTTAGCCGTTTCCTGGCAATTCTTTTCTCCTCTTAAAGTTATCATTTGGAACTGTTGTTTTTTCCTTTTCAGACCATTCCTCAATATCGATAATTTGGCTTCTTCGTGTTTCCAGGCTTGTGATTGGAAGACGTAAAGATTAGTGGGATTCTTTAGAGTCGGGGCATCTGATTCCTTTGTTTTTTGGGCTGAATTCTCTCCTGCATTTTGGGGGTGAGGTCTATCCTTGGAGGTTTCATGTTCTTCCCCTTTATTTCCTATTTCTTCTTTCTTTCAATTGAATTCTCTCCTGCATGTTGTTTTCATTCCTTTATGTGTCTTGCAGAAATGTTTTCATTAATAATATTTGGCTTTCCAAAAAAAATGGAACATTGAACAAGTAATGTTTTGCTTGTTTGAATTGATATGCAATGTTGTTTTGAACCAGTAATATTGAATATGTAGTTATATTTGCAAAGTAATTGTTTTATTCAGATATTTATCAAACAACTATATTTCAATCATAAACTAAACCATACAGAGGGTTAAATGGGTAATTTTGTTGTCATTCAGATTGTCTATTCAAAACAATTACCAAACAACTAGATTTCATTCCACAATATATCATACAGAGCCTCTTAAGCACTTTGACCACTTAACCATTCTGCATCAAACCATAAGTAATTGTCAAACAACCCATAATTTTACTTTTTTATGTAATTTATAAAATATTTTTAAGATAGTTATATTTTCTTTTTGACGACTAAATATATTGAACAATAATAAAGGTAATTATAATATAAAAATAATTATTAAGATTAATAGTAATTTTAAATAATTAATATTAATTAATAATTAATAGTAATAAATAAAAATTAATATTACTCAAGGGTATAATTGAAAGAAAGTGACAAAAAAACTCAAGTAGTGTTTCAATAAGTTAGCTTATAAGCTAATTTTTGCCCATCTAAACGGCGCTTTTACGAAAAACGCAAAAAATAAGTCAACTCATAAGCTAGTTTATGTTTGCCAAACATGGTCTTGTTCTACGTTATTTCGAAAATATGATTTTCATCCCTATGGTTTGTAATTCATTATTGTTTTTGTTCGTGAGACTAACTCCATCAATAGATTATTGTTAAGTATGAGGGGGCAAAAACAACATTAAATTATAAACCATGTGGATGAAAAAACCAATGAATTGTAAACCACATAAATAAAACCGTAACTTCTAAAATGCAGAAACGAAAATAGCAATTTTCAACAAACAACATAAACGAAAGATGTTATGTACTAGATTTTTTATTTCATTTTTCTAATTTAGTAATTCGATTTTATTTTTCAAAGATGATATGTTAGATAATTTTAGTATAAAACCTATCAAATATGTAAATTTTGATGAAATTAAATTATTTTTAGAGTGAAATGCAAATTTGGTCCTTGTGTTTTTTTGTTTTTCTCATATTTGGTCCCTACAAAATTTTTATTGCAAGAAAATCTCCGTGGTATGCAAAAGTGCTCGGATTTGATCCTGTGTCCAACGTCCGTTAGTTTGCAACTGTTAAATGCCCCCATGTGCCTCACACATGAGGGCATTTTAGTCCTTTTATTTTATTTTTTTTTGTTTTTCACTTAAATAATAGACCACAGGGACCGAATTTGCAATTTACTTTATCCACTATTATATCTAATATTTTACATATATATATATACACACACACACAAACATCTAACCTGCACATTTCAAGAAAATAGATGAAACCAAAATCAAAATCAAAATATGGTAATTTGAACATAAACATCATAAGAACATCAATAAAATCTGAATATATATATGATAAATTTACACAATCTTTAAAATCAAAACCCTAAAATTGAGATGGAGAACATCAACAAAATATAAATATAAATGATAAATTTATACAATCTTTAAAATCAAAACCCTAAAATTGAGATGGATATTAGATTGGTTCCTCTTCCTTGCTGCCAAACAAACAAACAAACCACAAATCTAACCCTAAAACTGAGTTGGAGATCATATCCTCTTCCTTGCTGCCAAATAAACAAACCATAAATTTGAGATGGGGATCCAATCGCTTCCTCTTCTTTACGGCCAAACAAACCAGATATGAGAGGGGAGACCAGAGAAAGAGGGACGCCAGAGATGGAGAGATGACAGAGACGATGGGGCACTGGAACAACGAAGGCGATGGAGAACATACCGAGTATAATCGACCCGATGCAGAATCGACCGAGAGCAACAAGTGATGGTGTAGTTAGTTACTCAGTTATGGTGGAGAAGGGATCGAGCAGTCACGATGGTATGGTTTGGAGAAGAGATGGTTGTGAAAGGAAAAGACAGGGTAGAGAGGGGATGGTCGGTGGTAGAGAGATAGGGTAGTCGGTGGTAGAGAGAGAGGTGGGTGGCCGGTGGTAGAGAGAGAGAGAGAGAGGTGGGCGGCCGGTGGTAGAGAGGGGGTGGTCGATGGTTAAGAAGGGGAAAAGAAGAATTCTAGGGTTAAAAGAAAGTTATGGTTAAAAAGACCATTATACCCTCATGTGCAAAGCACATGTGGGCATTTAATAGTTGCAAACTAACGGACGTTAGACACAGGGACTAAATCCGAGCACCTTTGCATACCACATGGATTTTCTTGCAATAAAAATTTTATAGGGACCAAATGTGAGAAAAACAAAAAACCACAGGGACCAAATTTGCAATTCACTCTTATTTTTATAAACGTTGATAGTATAAAATAGCAACCAATTGACTCTCATACTTTTTAGTTATTAATAAGAAGATAGTCGACTTGTGTAAAAATTATTTCATGTGTTTCTAAAATCAATATATATATATATATATATATATATATATATATATATGGAGAAGTTCATTTGAGAAATGATAAATATATGAGAAATAAAGAAGTAATCCTAGCCTTTTATTCGGTCAAGATCGGATTTGACCGGTCAAATATTGCGTCTTTGACTGGTCAACAATTACAGTTTTAACTAGTCAAAAGTTACGGCTATTCCAAAAAACAGAAGGATAATTTCGTAATTTTTACAAATACATGGGACAAGTTCATATCTGAACCTGTATGATTCACATATAAACTATATGTTCATATGTGAACCAGTGTAATTCACATGTGAACTCTTTTAACTGATTCATATATGAACATTTGCGATTCATATATGAACCAACTAACTGATTCACATATGAACTAATTAACTGTAGGTTCATATGTTAATCAGTTGAACTAATTAACAGATTCATATATGAACCTTTGTGATTCACATATGAACTAATGAACCAATTCATATATGAATGTATAGTTCAAATATGAATCACAGAGGTTCATATATGAATCAGTTAAAAAAGTTCATATGTGAATTACACTGTATCATATATGAATATATAATTCATATGTGAATCATACAGATTCATATATGAACTCGTCCCGCGTATTTTACGAAACTACCCCTCTATCTTCTATAGACCACACAAGAAATTATCTGGTGCTTTACGATCAAAGCCGCAAATGTTGACCAGATAAAGGGCTAGGATCATTTCTTTATTTATCATATTTTTAGTATTTCTCAAATGAACCTAATCCTACATATATATATATATATATGTAAATATAGTTGAAAAAAATTGACATATAACACATATGAGATTTGTAAATGTCCGCAATGGGCATCTTGTAGATTATAGATGTATAAAACAGTTCGAGAACATGTCCAAAAAGGCCCAGGTTTAGCAAACTTGAAACCCACGCCAACCCAAAAGCCCGGTTGGGCCGAGTTTTTTTTCCCAAAAGTGTGGGCTTAAAAAACTCGATCGAACCCATTTTCATGCAAAAACCCAACCCATTTCATTTGAGCCTTAAAAACCTGACTTCTTTTTTTACTAAAGACATTCTTGTAAGGCTCGTGTGTTCATACTTGGACTATGTTTGACAAATTAGTTGACAAGCTATCTGATGATAACTGATAATTCAACTGTTAGCTAATAAGCTAGTTGGTATCTGATAAGTTAGCCGATGAACAAATTATGTTTGGCAAAAATTAGCGTACAAATCTGTAAAAAATCTCTACTACAGAAATAGGTTTTTTAAATGTTTTTTTTGACATTTTCAAACAGTTTACAACTGTTTGAAAGGGCAACGTTTGAAAAAGTCAGAGGCTTTTTTACATGGTTTTTGAACCGTTTAAAAAAGTCACTTTTTTAATAAAGTTAAACAAACCGTTTAAAGTTGTATACCTTTTTAAACGGTTTAAAAAAAACGTGTAAAATGTGTATTATTTTACATGGTAATGTTGAAAGAACCGTGTAAGAAGGTATACATTTTACACGGTTTAAAAAGGTATACAATTTAAAACGGTTTTTTGGATATTCTTAAAACCGTGTAAAAATGTGTTACTTTATATATATATATATATGTATATATATATACATATATTAACAACCATTACATACCAAATGCCAAAACATTTTTCATAAATTCACATATAGAACTCCAAATCCTATTAAAAGCCAATAACCATATAAATGGAACTCAAATTCCTACTAAAAACCAATAGCCATTACAATAATATCCACAAACTTGTGTTTTTTCAAAGACATCATCAAACATTAATCCTTAATTCTACCTCTCAGTTGTTTGTTAACACCGAACATGTCTTTCTTCCTATAACTAGCTCAACATTCTTCTGTGCACTTCAATTCATCAATCTCTTATCCTGAAAACAAATAAAGGGCTCTCTATATAAGAACGTCACGTTTTCTGAACATATAATAGGAGTTTATATCAAGGTTCTAAATGGCGTGAGGCGTGGCGTGGCGGCAAGGCCAAGCCTCAAGCCTTAGGAGCCATGGCGAAGCCTTGGCGTTTTCAAGGCGTGACTTATGGCGTCAAATTTCTAATTTATATATAAAAACATATGTTTTGGCATGTTATTCAATGAGTCAATAGTAATAAACAAGTTAAATTAGGTTATATATATTAAAAACCCGCAAATAAGACATTAAAAACATAAAAAATACCAAATATTGCATTACAAAAACTGCGCATTAGGCCATGGCGTGCCATGAGCTTAACGTGGCTTGAGACACAAGACTTGGTGTCATGGCGCGCCATGGCGGCTATGCGGCGAGTTATTTAGAACAGTGGTTTATATTGCAAATACATAATAACAAGAATAACTATGTTATTCAAACATATAAATACATCAACCACTTGTAGTGGAGTGCATAAAACACATACCTTTACCACATTTTACCCTCTGTCATACGTTTTAAAGTAAATGATTTGGCCACATGACAAGCTATCTGATATATTTGTTCAATTGAAAAAGCAGCGGTGGTCGTCCGTATGTCCTATATATAAATTTATAGAAGATGTGCTATCTAAAAAAGCGTTTTGTACAATATATAAATGACTGAAATTTAACAAATAAGTACCTTGTGATGGGAACGATATTGCTCGTACATTGCATATTGGAAAATTTGCTTGATTACATAATACCCACATTCCCAGTCCTCCTTTTGTTGATCACACTACATTGTAAGAAAATTTATAATTAGAAAAACTAAAGTATGAAATAGATTGTCGGGATATGTGAATTCTACCATGTTCAATTTCCAAGTGACGGGAGTGGAAGTTACGGCATGGAAAGACCTTTCACATTGATTGTATTTTGTAATAGCCCTAAAAAGAAACCATAAATACCTTTCAATAATCAATTAACAATAAAAATAAACATAATTTTTATATCAATGTAATACATTAATTACATTCCATCATCTCTTTGATCAAATAAGTTTTGGCTTTCTTTTCATCCGACATCTTCGAATCCAATATATAGACTAAGCGATGTCTAGGCCAAATGATTAGCAACGACCAATGATGCCTCAAAAAAGTTAAAATAATAATGTTAGTAAAACTTATAGCGTAAGCAATATATATATATATATATATATATATATATATATATATATGGGGAAGTTATTTTGTTAACCATCTTATTCATATTAACTATGTTAACCCTCTTCAACCAATAGGAAGTCATGTTGAGTCTTGGTTTAATATATAGGTCTAATAAATATATGAGGGCATTATTGGAATTTTTTATTTTGTTAATTATAGCATTCATTTAATTAGGAGTTACAATTCTATAATCTCTAATTTTAGCCATATTTTTAAATTTTAAAAATGAGTTAAGATACATGTTTGAATTTTTCAAAATTTACCAACAAGGATTGCCGAAATGGGTTTACATGACCAACAAGAATTAATGTTTGGTAAAATCGGTGTTGAGCATGAACATACCCAAGAAGATTTGACGAACATTGTTATGAATATGAGGGATATTAACGATGAATTTCGTGGAGTCGATGTAGAGGGTCATTCGACAATGATAACAACGATGGATGAAAATGATGAGACGCAGGTCAATAATGTCGTTGATACGGAAAGTCCCATAAGAGGAGTTGAAAATGTCGAATCCAATCGAAATGATTGTATGGATCAAGTTTTTGTATGTGTGAGGAAGATTATGATTTTATAGTTAGGTTCATATTTATCCTATGCCATGATTTCTTAGTAAGGGATGTTAGACTTAATGAACATGTATGCACAATAAACATGAAACTGGACTTTTATTATGTAGTTGTTTGTGGAATGTTCATCCGAATCATGAACATTAATGAACATAAATTTTGTATTAAAATATGAACACATTCGGATCACGAGTAAATCTTGGGTTTCTTGTGTGCATGACAACCATGAACACATTTGTGTTTTTGAGTAACGGATGTTAACATGTTTATCTTATGCCATGATTTCTTAGTAAGCATGTGATAGCCTATGCCATGAACACTAATAGGTAGTGTTCGTTCATGTTCATAAATATAGTCCAATATATTCACCATGGTTCATATAGTCTGGAGTTTTCATAGGACCATGATTGTTCATGGTTCGTACGGTTTCATGATTGAACCATAAGAATATGCAATCTGTAGTGCTCATGAACATGCAAATTTTAGTATCATGGTTCATAATTGTTCATATAATTATCTAGGAATAACAATCAATAGTGATTGATATGTGTTCACTATATTTTTTCATATTGCATGTTCATTCTTGTTTATAATTTCCTTTGGTTTCGATTAATAAACACGTCGGTTTCGAATTTGGGTTAATTAATCCGCGGGGATTACAAATTGAAAAAGATATTTTTCTTCCCCAAATACCCTCAAACACCATTGTTCAATATATTAATTACTCCTTTCACCTTTTTAAAATTAATTTAATTAACTTTGATTAATCTAGACCATTCATTCTAAGATCAAGGGTTATAAATTGGTTAATAAGGTTAGTACAAAAATTTGGATTAACAAAATAACTCAACCCTATATATATATATATATATAGGGGGCCATTCAAAGGAAAACTTGATTGTTTGTGATAACCGTGAGATCCAATCTCAACCACAAATCAATGAATAAATTAGGAAATTATTAATTTTGGTAATTTTAACTTATGATTTTAATTAAAGGGCAACTTAAGTATTTTAAAAATAGACTCTCTCCTCCTTCCTCTCTCTTCTCTCCGACAAACTTTTTCCCGGCAAACTTTATTCTAGCAAAAACATGATGCACACTGTGATACCCTTAATAAAATAACGAAAAGATATAGTGTGATACACTTAGTAAAGCAAAACACTACCTGATACTATGTGATACACTTCGTAAAACAAGAAAAATACATTGTGATACCCAATAACTTTTAACAGTAAGGCATTACACTGACTATGATACATACTGTGATACCCAAATAACTTTGAACAGTAAGGCAGTAAATGACTATGATACATGTGATACCCAAGAACTTATAACGGTAACACATTAAATGACTATGATACACGCTGTGATACTCAATAACTTGTAGCAGCAAGGCATTATATAACTATGATACACAGTGTGATACCCAATAGATTGTGGTCGGCGGTTAGGTTTAAATTAATAAATTACGGTAAATTGAAATCATTTAAATTTGGAATGAGTCAAATAAGGAATTGATTTTTTATTAAAAGAAATTCAAATTATCAATTTACCAAATTATCCTTTTACATTATTTTAAAAACAAAATTAATTATATTAAATGAGTGGCTCCCATTGGATCTCACGGTTACCACAAACTACATAGTTCTCATTTGATTAGGCCCATATATATATATATAAATATATATAACTTACCCTTGTGCGTATGGTGCCAAAAAGAAATCTTTATCTATTTTATGCATCATAGTTTTGAATATTGTCTCCATGACAAAGGAACCATCTCGTTCAATTGTAGGTTCATTGATTGCTCCCGGGGCAATGAATGCACAACGGTTCTTCGAATTTTGTGAGATTATCATATATAAATCCCTAAAAAATTCCAATATGATGAAACTAAATATTGTAAATATTTATAGACACAATAATAAGTAGACTTATATAAGTAATAACTTACGCCATGAACCATGTGATAATATTTTGATCAAGCCACCCCTTTGTTATTAATAACTCCAAGTCACGATATTCGACCGCTATTGACATACTCGTAGGGCCAAAGACCCCTGTCTCGACATGAATCGTAACCTCGTTCTTCACCCATTGTGCATTGGAACGTAGGCGTCTAAATAGGTCTTCCATCACACTTGGCCGATCTTGTATTTCTTTAGGCAAGGGATTCAACTTTTTAACCAACTGTTTTTTTTGTGACTCAGTTGCAATGACTACTCTCTTTGAATGGGCTCTGTCTTCTTTTCGTACCTACATTAATAATACATTTGACTAAGTATCTTATACCATCTGAGGGATTTTGCATATATATATATATAGTTAAAGTTTGAGTGTATACTTGATGGGGAATAGGCTCTCCCCTTGGTGACACTTGGGTTGACTTGACTGTTAGGGGAATGGGTGTAGTCTTTGATGACATCATATCTCGAGAAGGGACATTTGTATTGATGGTAGGAACCTATTAAAAAAATGATAATACCAATAAACATGATGTGTACGGATAAAAAAAATCTTACTGCAATTTAACTTGAAAATTTAAAACATATATGTACTTGGTGCAAGACCACAGATTCTTGCTCCCATTGGATGAAGTAGCCATGAGCTTGACCTAACATTTCAATCCCCTTATTTGACAAAGGCACATGTAGTGCAAACCCCCCACATCCGTTCATAACCAAAACTTTAATGAATCCATCTTCCAAGGGAACACCATGAACAACACTGCAATTCGCTAAAGGATAAGCCGTACCCTTAGCAACAAGGGCTTTGGCCTTCCCGCAACAGAAGACCAAATCGCATTGGGTAGCATGCTGCAAACATGTCATATTAAGATTATGATTCAAATAACGGTTCGATCGGAACTCGAAAAAGTCAGTATGTATAAATGAAGAGTTATCTCAATGGATACAATCGCTCGAACGCAAGCAGCCGAGCCAACACTGCTTTTGCGTAACCCCGGGCTTCTATCAGGGCTAGCATCATTCCTCCCCAATTGTGCTGCCAAACCCATCTGCAACTGTTGTTGTAAAATATGATTATTCTCCCTTCATTCTCTTCTTTCCTGCTCCATACGCTCCTCCCATTCTTTTTTCTCCTGCTCCCGACGCTCCTCCCATTCATTTTGTTTATGTTTCATTTCTACACGAACTGCTTGAGAAATCTCTACATCTAGGTTTTGTTTCTCTTCTTATTTCCTTTTCCTAGGACAACACGTAGGCCTACGTTGTGTCCGACACCCTGGGTGCTCGGCCCCAACACCGCTACCAATGGATCGTCTCCCAATTTAGGGTCCCCATCTCCCGAAGAGATTTGTCTATATTTTTGTATCTGTCATGTTCAACAAGATAAAAGTAAGTAATTAAGGACAATAATTTGATAAAAATATTTAAAAGTCATATTTATAGTTTACAAGCTCATCTGCTAAGGCTTGAATATGCTTTGGTAGGACGTATTCATCGTGGGCTATTTTTTTCGCCTCCTCAACAGGAAGTGTCTTGACCTCTCGTGAAACATGTTGTGTATCTCGGGCGTTATTATGCCTTCATCTTTCTCAATATCCTACCCATCATACTTCCCAAGATGAGAATTGAATTCCTCGATTTCACTGATGTGGATTGAAATCCTCGATTTCACCACCAATCCTGCCCAAGTACAATATTTTGCCGAATACTCGCTTAAGAGTCTTCGGACAAATCCAACTGGTACAATCCGTAGATTTTCCCACTTTCTCCAATTGTGTCACTCCTCGTGTTCGGGTCGAGGTCGATGCGGTATAATATTTATTTTCCAAACAATGAGTGGATGAAAATTTTGATCAAGATTAAAAGGCAATGCATCTAAACCAAATTTAATATTCAACTTTAAAATTTTTAAAAGGAACTAAACAATAAATATATAAATGAAGATAATAAAAACAGATGAAACCCCCCTGCTTGTGTCAAGGTATTTGATGTAGTAAACCAAACCAAACATACCTAGTATATTGGAAGTGGGGTCTGGTAGGTAAGAGACCTTTTCTCCACCCCAAAGGTTAGAGAGGCTATTTTCGTGAAAACCCCTGCTTGTGTTAAGGTATTTGAGAGAAATGGGAGAAACGAAAAGTTTGTCTAACATATTTGAAAGTTTGTTGATACCCTTCAGTTATAAAAACGCAAGAGGAATCATGTGGCCCTAAATCAATATCATTAACATTTGTAATAATCTTATCCATTAAGTAAAAGTTTAGAATATTGCCAAAAAATGTTACATGCAATTAAAAAAGTCTTAAAATGGAGATTGTTGCAGTTAGTTTAGGAACAAGAGTACAACATATAGATCACCAAAAAAGTCTTAAAATGGAGATTGTTGAAGTTAGATTGTGAACTGTGATAATCTCAGGACCGACAACCCCTCTTCAATACCCATCCTTTTAGTGCTAGAACCAACAACCCTTCCTAACCTCTTGAATCAGCTCCTGTACAACCCCAAATATGATACCCGATTAGCACTTAGCGGGTAAATTTTTGCCTATGATACCGTTTTAATGGATTAAAATCTTATCCGATAAGGTAAGTGGTACCATTAAATTCAACGGGTAAGTGCTTACCTGATAAGTACTTACCGGTTAAATTCAATGCTATCACTTACTTTTATCGGTAAGATTTTAATTTATTAAAACGGTATCGTAGGCAAAAAAAAACTACCCGGTTAAGAGCCGTCGCCCTCACTTACCGTGTAAGACTCTCGACCATTGCCAATAATCTTACCATGTAACTTATATTGTTTTGATTCTATCTATAGACTATAGATTAGCAACTTGCTTATGTATATGTTATGGCGGTATATCATCAAAGATAAAGACATAAAGCAATATAAATGAGGGTTAATATACAAGGATATAGACATAGAACTACTGGTGGTGGATATACATCCATTCATACATAACTTTTGCATACTGTTAGCTTAAATTAACTTCCAATTTAATTGAATGTTTTATAAAGAAATTGTATTTGAGCTTTGTAATTAGTTGTATGGGCTTGAGCCTTTTCTTTGTAAACGGGCCCTATTTATTGGTGCCCATAGCTCACTTTGCTCTTAGGATTTTGGAGAGAACACACTTTACACACACATACTAGGTGAGTCCATTAGAGTCGATTAAATGTTTAGTGTGGTGTTCTTCCAATTTCCCCTCCATTGATCATCAATCAAAGCATATGAGATGAGTTTATGATGATTCTTCTTCTTTATTTCTCTCTTATATGTATATTTTATGGAGTTCTTCAATTGTTTGTCTAAATGGGATCTAACACATACATACATATTTACATATGTTAATGGTCACTAATGAAACACATAAACCTGTTGTGTATCATTGTATGCTACTAGTGGAATTAATCATGAATGTATGGTGCTTAATTTGTTGCACTAAACAACTAAAACACACATATAGATGTGTTGGAACACCTAAACTTGTAGTTTATGCTAAATTTGTTGTAGTGAAGAATATTGTTTA
This sequence comes from Arctium minus, assembly GCA_954870635.1. NCBI lineage: Eukaryota > Viridiplantae > Streptophyta > Magnoliopsida > Asterales > Asteraceae > Arctium > Arctium minus. The sequence continues at coordinate 109,467,851 of OX941080.1, read as the reverse complement.
TGAATACATACATACAAAAATATGCTGCTGGTGGTGGATATACATGTATTTATGTATACATACATATTTACATATACTAATGGTCAATATTGGAAAACATAAATTTGTTGTTTAGGGCAGGTGTTTAGGCCTGATTGGCAGCTTATTCAGGGCTACTATTGTGCTACTGTTGATGGTGAACATAGAGGACATCAACATATGACCATTATTAGGACGCTACATGAGGACATCGGTAGGACACTACAAAAGAAGAGACCATTATTGTGCTATTTCCAAGAACATGTGAGTTACCCCTGGTAGGTTTTATTTCTTGAAGCCTCTGTTTGATGAATCTTACACATACTGTTCTACTCTACTCTGCTCAGATTGCCCATTCTGTTTTGGTTCTGCAAATGACCAGTCCTATGGCTAGGCTACTATTTTAGTCCTGATCAGATTCGTTGCAATTCTCACAGTGTTTCTACAAATCTGTTTTGGGAAATCAATCATTGATCAGATTCGTTGCAATTCTCACAGTGTTTCAACTATTAAAGTTAATTTGATGTCAAGGGAATCAATCATTGATTTTTGGTTATGACAAAGAAAACATGTAAATAATATACTGCATATGTTTTGTGGCTTGGCTGTAAACAACAAAAGTATATATATGGTATAGAAGAAGTGAGACACAGAAAGAAACAGGAAAGGAAGAGAGGAAAAAAAAACAATGGCTAGAAGCATGGTCAATAAACAGGTTGCAAATTCTTAAATGGATAGAAGCATGGTTAGTTCTAATACAGAGATCAGATCTTGAAGTTAAATTCGACAGAAATATGTTCTGGAAAGAAGGGGTTTTGTTATTAGGTTCAAAATTGACAATGATTTTCTAGAAGGAAAAAAGTAGATTTTGTGAGCCGTTGTTCTTGCTTATTCAGAAATCTGTCCATGTACATACAAATTTTGATCAGCTAATTTAGAGTTACAATATCTGAATTTATATGACCTACAAGTGAAAGGATCTGTCATTGTGGTTTTAGAGTTCAAGCTTATTGTGTTCAGAATTCCTCTAAAGATATCTGAGAAGACTGTGGGATCAGGAGTACCTCTCTCAGAGGAATCTCTTGTTGAAAAGCTTGATTATCCGGATGAATTGCAAAGTGCTAGACAATATTTCAGTGAGTTGCAAGAATGGTTGTTAATCACTACAAATAGTATTTCAGATTGCTGAGTTCGAAGAGTGTAGATGAAGTTTGAAAACGTTTTCCAAATTTGAGACAAAAGTGCCTATAGAGGCCTATTCTTGTTTATTCAGAGACTTGTCCATATTTACAAGCAGGCCAGAGCTGATCGATTCTCAAGCTTAATTAATTCAGGGCTACTTCATGAAGCTTATGTAGTTTTGAGAAGCATTAATGATTTCCCCTTTTGTTCTCGATCAAGATTCAATAAGTTTCATGTGGTAAGCCTTCTATGTCCTGGGAAGTAATTAAAATCATATATCAAGAGAAATTAATCATAAACGGATGTCCAATGACTCTCTTTTTAGTTTTTATGGATACAAGTCTTACTAGAACAATGCCCCTCACTGTGTTAACATGTCAATAAGCAAAAGCAGGGAGTGATGAGACTTAAGCCCAGGGTTGTACAAGCTTTGTGCCAAATGTAAATGACTTATACACCAATTAAACAAAATTCAATGGCTTCCACTACTATTATTCAAAGCCTGCCCAGACTGTAGGTGCTTCTACTAGCATCTAACACTGAACTAGACAACTAGTTGATATTAGGTAAGATAGAACTATCCCTATATTCAAATCCCCCCTTTTTTTTTACCATAAGCAAGACCTTTTTCAGTTGGATATCATAAGGAAAATAAGTTACGTAGCTTCACCTATATTCAAAGTCCCCTTTTTACCATTAGCAAGACCTTTTTCAGTTGGATATCATAAGGAAAATAAGCTACACAACTTCAATAACTCCCTCCACATCTCATGGTTTCATACTTATAGGGATTGCATCCATAGAATACATCTTATTTAACATTCTAGACTACTCAAAACGATGTTCTCTACATCTTTTTTTATGTTCACTAATACAAATTCATGTTACTAGAACCATCTGATTAGATCTGATTCTATAAGCACATAAAGATTCCAGAAGACCACTAAATTTAGTTTCAGAATGCAATGTTGCTCCTATATAAATTAGCTATGTAGTGCCCCATCAAAAAAAAATGAATTGGGAAAAGGAAAAGGGAATATGGAGCACTGATTAAGAAGGAAGACAAACAATGTGTAATAAACATTTTGGTAATATATTACATAAGTTCACATGAATTTTTCAAAACTTGACAATGGTGGTGAAAATCTACGCTTAGGAAGACCTTTTTCATGTTCATGAAATTTATAAAAATCAAGAAATTGGAGTGTGTTTTGATGTGTTGACCACATGTTCATGAAACAAAACAATTGTGGGTCACTCGTGGACAATTTCCACATATTATTTCTGACTATGCTCAATAGATTGAGTCATATATGATATGTTTCCACTTATAATTAATTGATCAAAATCAGCGTATTACTGTGAATAATTAAACTACAAAAAGAAGAAGAAAAAAAACCGAGTGATGCGATTTTCAAAGCTTTTCATCAACTAGAAATAAACCCTAGAAAAAAACCCTATCAAACCAAAAATCCCTTATAACTTCAAATAAAACCCTAGAAATAAACCAACATTTGAATCACTTATACTCAAACCAATCCTAACTTCAAATAAACCCTAGAAAGATGAAGAATAATTAGACCTGTTGGAGAAGATGGAGAAGCCGTATATGCATCATCGCCATTGCCAAGTGCATCTTCAAAAAAAGGTCGTCCTCGCCATTGCCAAGTTCATCGTCCATGGAGAAGCCTGTGTGGAGAAGACGAGATGGAGAAGCTGTAGAAGTTGGAGACGAGATCTAGAGAAGACGGAGACGATTGAATTTAGTGATTTTTGAAGCGGGAGAAGTCTTTCCGTCCCTATTTTTACTTTGTATTTTTTTAAAAATATTATACTATAATTATAATTTTATTATTACTTGTTAGGTAAAATTATAAAAAATGTTATAATTAATTATTATAATTATCATTATTAGAGGGTGGTTGAGATTGCTTATTTAAAACAACTTGTGCATTTTTTAAAAGTGCTTATCTACTTATGTGGTGAGAAAAAGAGTTTTATAAAAAGTGTTAGGATTAGTTTATTGTAGTCCCAAAACATAATAAGCTAATAAGTTGTTATTTAGGGTGTTTGAGATTGCTTATACATGTAAAATAACCAAAAAAATCATAAGTTGTTTCAAATAAGTTGATAAGTCAATATGAACTAACTTATTAAAAACAACTTATCTGTGGTGAAAAAAAAGTCATAAGCAGTTTTTTACCCAATTCAAACACTAGAAATAACTTATCTGCAGTGACAAAATGAAATAAGCAGATAAGTCATTTAAATAAGCAATCTCAAACACCCTCTTGATTTTATTTGCCTATTACTACAAATATTATTTATATTATTATTAATTATTACTACATTTTATTGTAAAGCATATTGAGAATGTAAATTCATAACAATTTCTAGATAAAAAATAAAATAGAAATTAAAGTGAAAATATTTACATACCTTGTTTGATTATGTATTACGGGTTGTTGGGCCATCTAAGATTTGAAGATGATCTCTCCTTTAGTTTGTGTTTACTCCTCTGTAAATGTTTGTACATCTTAGAATTAGTATGGTTCTTTGTAATAGCTTAGTTACGCATGAACAGATCGGTGAGTCGAAGACCTACCGAAATCAACATGAAAGAAGTCTACTTTGCGGATTGAGGTGAACTTCAAGGGAACTAAGTCCTATCTGCCGAACTCTATTCGGCACCTCCCCATCTGACGAACCCTCTTTATGTTCGGCATCCTTTTGCCACTCTTTCGGCAATCTCTATCTTTGCCGAACCCTCTTCGGTTCGGTAAACAGCCCTTTATGTCAAACCCTCTCGATTTGACATACTTCATCATTTCCGATGTACTTATGACAATGGGAATGGAAGCTTCCTTCTCCTAGAAGATATTCACTTGAGTTCTGATTTGATTGAGACGTTTATTTCTTAAAAGATCTTAAAAAGATTTGAATCAAGTATATTTTATTAAGATATTGTACTTTCATAGTGCAAAAGTTACCTTTTGTATTGTGATAAGTCACCTCAAATATCTTATAATTTATTGACCATATCTCAACCACCCTTGCTTTAAATGTTCAATGTCCTTTGCACTCATTGCTTTGGATAGTATATAAAGGGTGGAGCTATCTACTTCCTCCTCACGCTTTCAGCTCAAGATTTCTCCTTTGCAAGATATCAAACAGGTTGTTAGCTATTCTCTCTCTAAGATTTAGTCTTTGTGTTCTTTAAGTCTTCTTTGTGTTAGATTGTTCGAGTAGTTCTTAGCTATTCTTTTCCGCAACAATCTTTGTTTCCTTTGTGTAATTCTTGATAGTTATATCAATAAAATAATTAAAAATTAAGTAAAATTTGTGTATTGTATTCAACCCCCCTTCTACAATACTTGTTTCGCTAACTTGGGACCAACAAGTGGTATCAGAGTAGTTGATTTAACTTGATAAATCAGATCCATGATGGCATCTTCGTCAAAAGTTGATCCTTCTTTTTCTTCTCAAAATGATAATGGCTCTATGGTCAAACCTCCTAGGTTTAATGCTAACAACTTTTCTCTCTGGAAAAGCAGAATGATGTTTTTCCTAGAAGGAGCTGATAGCCGTTATCTGACCGTTATTCGTGAAGGTCCACTTGTTCCTAAAGTATGGGACAAATTTATTAAATCTTCTAAAAAGAAAGACAAAGACAAAGATTCTATTTTTCATGTTTCCGATGACTCTTCTGATGAGGAACGTAGTTCTGCTACTGGTAGATATATTCTAAAGCTTGAAAAAGAATACACTGATGAAGATAGACGCACGATTGGACTTGATTCCAAAGTGCGAGAAATTATTGCTCAGTCGCTTCTAGATGAAGTGTACCACTCTCTTGTAAACTTTTCTACTGCAAAAGATATGTGGACTACCCTATGTGTTCTGTACGAAGGTACAGATGAAGTCAAAAAGTCTAGAAAAATTTCTCTAGTTCGCAAATACGAACTCTTCTCCCATGAAAAGGGAGAATCTCTTTCTAACTACTACAATCGTTTTAACAACCTATTAAATGATCTAAAACTTCTTGGAAAGATTTATGATAACGAGGAAATCTTGTGCAAATTCATGGATGGTCTTCCCGATTTCTGGGAAAACCTCAGTACATGCATTAAGACAACCAAGGACTTGGAAATCCTTCCACTTACTTCTCTCTATGGAACTTTCTTCAATTACGAGCAAACTCGTCTACAAAGGAAGACCATTATTAAAGAATTAAGAGCTCCTTCTATGGCTCTTATCAGTGATGGCTCCAAGAAATCTGTGTGTATTCCTCGAATAACCTACCCGTCTGATGACTCAGAAAGAGAAAGTGATGATGACATAGATCACTCTTCGGAGGCTTATCTTAGTGAAGCCGATGATGAAGGAGAAGACATCTCTGTTGATCAGATGACGGAGGAGATGAGCATGCTTGCTAACTTCTCTAAATTTAGAAAGAACCCCTCTTCAAACAATTTTCGAAGCAACCGGAAATTTTCTTCTTCTTCCTCTAGAAATTTTTTGAACAAATCCAAAGAGGATTGCTACGCATGTGGTAAGAAAGGCCATTTTGCTTCTGAGTGTAGAAGCAATTCTCCTAGGATCTCTAAATCCAACTCCTCTAATTCTTCTAAGAGGACATATTTGTTGGATTCAGCCTCGAAAACCTTGTTAGAGCACATATTTGTTGGATTCAAGATCATAAAGATTGAAGATAAAAGTCAAAGCTGAAGTCAACTTTCAAGTATCAAAGTCAAAGTCTTTGTGTAATAAGTCAAAGTCAAAGTCAAAGTGTATTTGTATTTTGTTTCTTTGTTGTTTGTAGTTGGTATAAATACCCTGAGTCTTTGTAATCTTGGTGACACATGAACTTGAGATACGTGAGCAGATTAGAGAAGAATCGTATGACATATCATTCTAGAGAGAGAGAGAATGTTTGTAGAGAGAAAAAAGTAGTGAGATTGTAATCTGTGATTGAATCAATGACATGTGATTTAGTTTAATTCTCATCTTGATTGCTTGTGTACGATTAGAACTTGAATTTATGGGATTATCAATTGGTATCAGAGCAAATCCGATTGAAATCAAGAAAATTCAGAGTCGACACTGTTCCATTGAAGTTCAGATTTGATTTTGAGATTTTATGTGTTTTTCGAGTTGTAATCAATGGATTTGTGTTCGAATTGTGTTTTATATTGAGTTTGTATAGTTCAATTTGAATCTTGCACTGTAATTTTGTGTGAATTTGATGAATTTGCTGTTTCTGAGTTTCACGACTTCGACGCACTGTAATTTGAATCAAATTGTAATAGTATGTGTTTTAGATTGAAATTAGTTGCTAGTTTTCAGTTTTAGATGTTTAGGTGATCGATCTGTTAAAATCTCACATCGAAATTTGTTGTCTAGACTGGTTTTTGATTGATTCAGAGGTGTTTTTCTTCAAAGATCTGAAGAACTCGCAAGACTATTTCTAGAACTCGCAGAGTGTCAAGAATTCGTAAAAATCTTAAAGGATTTGCAGAAAGCTTGAAGATTTCACAGACATCAGAATTCGCATAGTCGTTTCTAAATTTTCACAAGGACAGGATTCGCAGACCAATGTGTTGCTAAAATCAGAGAATTCGCTTATGTGTTACTTGCGAATTTTATAGAATTCGCAGAGAGTTTATTCTAAAAAAGTTTTAAGTATAGAATTCGCAACTAAGTCTCTTGCGAATTTTACAGATTTCGTATATCTGAGTGTTGAGAATTCTAAGAATTCACATTACTCTGTGTTACAAATTGCTCAGGATTCGTAGATTTTCAAGAAAATTGTTCTAAGGACATAATTCTCAGAAGACTATTCTACGAATTCTTTGGAATTCGCAGAAGAGTAGTCTACGAATTCCTGTGGTTTTACGAAAAGTGAGAAAATTTTCTAAGTGTTGTATTCGTAAGTCTATCTTGTGAATTCTAACTTGTTCTTGTTTACGAATTCTAAATGTTCTCTTTGTCTTGCGAATTCTAAGTGTTTGTTTCTTTAGATTGCGAATTCTAATTCTAAATCTTGCGAATTCCTTGTGTTTAAAAGTATTTTGCGAATTCTTTGTACTTCTATTGGATTCTGCGAATTCTAGACTTAGTGAATTTCAGAAATTCCTGTGTCTAGTTTCTTTCAGTGTTATTCTATATTTTTGTGATTTCTATTGGACTAACGATCAAATTCAAGTTCTTTCTGTAATAGATATTCAAGATGGGATATTTTTCTGATGATGATGAACGAAAGATTGCCAAGCTCAAATTAGAGAACAAAAATCTTGCTTTATCAGTTGACTATTATTCAAAGCGGTCAAAGAGATGTTCTGATGAAAGGAAGATACCGAGAGAAGAAGTTAGTGCATTAAAGATTGTCAATGAAGAACTTCTGAAATAGACTGTTAAACCCAGATTAATAGTTGATAAACAATCACACAACACAATAAAGAACAAGAGATGAATAAATCAAAACAATATACCATAGATCTCTTGATTAATCAGATGAATACGTGTGTGTGTGTTCTTGGTGTACAAATACCTATTGTGTGTATTGACTTGGAATATACGGCCTCCTCTACTTTCACCAATACTGTTCACCACCAAAACCTAGGAGAACAATGCCTTTTATATGTAGGTCAACATGACCTAGGCATTACTGAATATTAGCTAAAACACCCCCTAAGGTATTAAACACTATTACAAACTAGACCCCTTTTTACAATTTAATCTTGAATACAATTACTGATCCAACAATCTCCCCCTTTGGATTCAAGATTAAAAAAAAATTCAATTATCTTCGGGTCTTCACTTCTCTTGAAAACTGTAGCAGATAGAACGTTAAAACGCTTCAAAGCTTGTAGCTTTACACAGTATTCACAACTTTAAGTAAACAGATATCTTCCTCTCTTTAAATGAAGTGTCATTCTGACGATCATCTTCAGTCAGGGTTTTGATAAATCAGATAAGTTCAGACACTTTGATATCTTTGAATTCTTGTATTTTCCTTCTTTTTGTATTCTCCCCCTTTTTGATGAGTGGTGAGAATCAGCATCATCAAAACATTTCAAAACAAAGTAGGAATTTTATCTCCCAAATTAACAATTAAGCGACATCTTCATGTATAGATCCCTTTGTGGAAATAAGAGCAGTCTCCCCCAGATAGAGAGAGTGATTATTTCAATCTTTGCAGATTCAAATAAGTAATGAGTGGTAACCCTGAATCAACAAATGACTCAGTTTGAAATGTCTGTCAGTAACACACAGTTACTGAGTAACACAAAGTTACTATATAAGGAGCTGGTTTTGATGTAGGCTCCCCAGGACTTCCATTCAATCATCGAATAACACATGGTTATCTATGAATGTTCTGACAGAAAACAGATTTCTGTGTGCTTGTGCATATGTATGAAAGAAATTAAGCACAGATGATTGCTTTTCAATGTAGGCTCAAAGTATGTAAACTTGTTGAGACATCAACAAATTATACAAGGACTCAATGTGCATGAGAAAGGGTCGAAGGTGGGGCAACTTTCCTTCTTTTTCAATATTCGAGTCTTCCAAATGAAGATCAAATAAAATATGTGTTGCTTCCCCTTGAAAAATGAAACATTCTTTTGTTGAGAAAAGAATGAGTAGCTGGTGGGGTTTTATGCAAGAGATGGCATGGGCTAGGTGCCTATTTCAATGATGGTCACCAAAGAATGTGAACCAATCAGATAATGTGGCTTCCCGACTCAGAAAGAAGTTTGGTGCAGAGTCTGATATTCTTTTACTCTGATCTCTCACCCTCTTTCTTTTAAACGTTAAATCTCACTTCTAACCAATCTCTCTTTTCCATTTTACCTCTTCTCACACCAACACTCAATCTTTTTACCCCTCTCCCCTCAATCACTCAGGGAATACTTCCTAGGTAGGAAACACTGGTTATCGTGAATCCATGGAAGTTCAGTTAAGCTCACACATCAAATCCCATGTATTTTCCTAAAAGAATGTGCTGTTCAACAGTCTTTTGTACATGAATGCACAAAGGAACATAGTTACACATGAAGAATAAAAATTTGGAAAAGTCAAAGACATTTCGTGTTTGACAATGCAATTCTCCTCCTCAAAACAAAAGAGTTTGACAATTAAGCTCCCCCTCAACTTAATAATTATTATTATTATTTTTAAAGTATGGGTTCTAATCAGATGTGATTAGAAGCCATTGTCACTTGAACTATCCTGCACACAAAAGAAAACGTGGTAATCATTTGTGAAAATGATTCCTCTATCGTTAACAACAGTTGGAGAATTAATATATAAACCGCAAGATTAAGATCCAGAAGACTCCCCCTCGAATCATGAGTAAGGTCTAAGAAGACATGTTCAATATTCCAAGTTTGCTGATTAGAAACTGGAACCTCTTTTCATCCAACGACTTGGTGAAAAGGTCAGCTAACTGGAATTCAGTTTGAACAAAGTGCATTTCAATGTCACCTTGTATTTGAATGCTGAACCGGGTTAGCTGTTATGGCGATTGCGCTCTTGGAATCGCAATAAATAGGCACGCGCTTGTATTTGTACCCAAAGTCCCTTAACTGAGTTTTCATCCAAAGGACTTGCGAACAACAACTACATATTCTGCCTCAGCAGTGGATGTTGAAACACAGTTTTGTTTCTTTGAGGTCCAACTCACAAGTTTGTCACCTATAAATTGGCATGATCTAGAGGTGCTTTTCCGGTCTAGCTTACATCCTGCATGGTCAGCATCTATAAAGGCAGTTAGATCAAAACGAGAATCCTTTGGATACCAAAGGCCTAAATTAGGAGTGCCTTTGAGGTATCTAAGGATTCACTTAACATCATTAAAGTGCGACTCTTTAGGATTAGATTGATATCTCGCACAAAAACATGTGGCAAACATTATATCTGGGCGACTGGCAGTCAGATACAGTAAAGAACCAATCATGCTACGATACACCTTTTGATCTGCAGGTTTACCAGATAAATCTGCATCTAAGAGTGTACCGGTAGCCATTGGTGTTTTCATGACTGAACTGTTTGACATATTGAACTTTCTTAACATGTCTTTTATGTATTTTGCTTGATTAATGAAAATGTCGTCGGGTAATTGCTTTACTTGTAAACCAAGAAAGAAATTTAATTCACCCATCATCGACATTTCAAACTTTGTTTCCATGATTTTAGAAAAGTTCTTGCAAAATTTCTGATTTGTCGACCCAAATATTATGTCGTCAACATAAATCTGAATGAGAATCAAGTCCTCACCTTGCCTTTTGAGAAATAAGGTAGTGTCAACAGTACCTTTCTTGAAACCAGAAGCAAGGAGAAATTTAGTAAGAGTTTCATACCAGGCTCGTGGTGCTTGTTTGAGACCATACAACGCTTTGTCTAACACGTAGACATGATCAGGGTGATGGGGATCAACGAAACCTTCAGGTTGTGCCACATAGACCTCCTCATGCAGAACGCCATTTAGGAAAGCTGACTTTACGTCCATTTGATAGACTGTAAAGTTTTTGTGTGCTGCATATGCTAAGAAGATTCTGATGGCTTCGATCCTCGCAACAGGGGCGAATGTTTCGTCATAATCAATGCCCTCCTATTGATAGTACCCTTTTGCAACCAATCGAGCTTTGTTTCTCATAACTATTCCAGCCTCGTCTTTCTTGTTTCTGAATACCCACTTAGTTCCAATAACAGTTTTACCTTGAGGTAGTGGGATCAAGCGCCAAACCTTGTTCCGTTCGAATTGCAGAAGCTCGTCTTACATAGTAGAAATCCAGAAGGGATCACGTAGAGCTTCTGATGCTTTCTTTGGTTCTAGGGAACTAAGGAAGCTTGAAAACATGCAGAAATTAGCTGATGTAGACCGTGTCGTGACACCAGATTGTACGTCACCTATCACGTTATGCAGGGGATGATCCTTAGTCCATCGATGTGCTTGGCAAGGATTTAACTGTTTGTTGTGTATTTGATGCATTGTATTCATCATGAACTGTAGGTAGATCCACAGATGTGCTTGGGACATCTTGTACAGGAGTTTATGATACTGAAGCTTCTGGTATAGCAGCTGAAGTACTCGTGACTTCATTTCCAGAAGAAATATCTGCAGAGACAGATTTAGCATTAGTAGAGTCAGAAACTAACGGTTTAGTTGTACCTGATGGAGATGCAGTTTCAGTGATTTCTTCGGACGGTCCAGACATGTCTTCAGAATGAGTGGGGACCTCCGAGCTTGGTGTTGATGTTGATATGCCTTTGTCAAAGTCTGCACAAATTTCATCGAAGGCATCAATAAACAACAAATCTAACTCAGATGTGATAGAGTTAGTGGTAGAGGAAGTAGACGCTTTAGACACTGGTTCTATTCCGGATTGAATAGAAGCTTTGTTCTTGAGTCCGAGTTCTGAACAGTTGTGTCCAGAAGTCCGAGTAGAATTCTCATCAAAGGATACATTCATGCTTTCAACAATCGTCTTGGTACGAATAATGTAGATTGGATAAGCTTTGGATGTCAGGGAGTATCCAATGAGATATCCTTCATCCGCTTTCTTATCAAATTTTGATAATCCTTGACGCTCTCGTAGAATGTAACACCTGCAACCAAAAACACGAAGGAATTTGATATTAGGTTTACGATTGTTGATCAACTCATATGCTAGTTTATCAAAGCGTTTGACCACAATGGTACGATTCTGAGTGAAGCAAGCTGTCACGACTGCCTCAGCCCAAAGATACATGGGTAGATCAGCATAGGAAAGCATAGTACGAGCAGCTTCAACAAGAGTGCGGTTCTTCCGTTCAACAATGCCATTCTGCTGTGGAGTGTAAGCTGCGGAGAAGTTGTGTGAAATTCCCACAGAGATAAGATAACTCTGCAAGGTGTCATTCTTGAACTCTGTGCCGTTATCACTGTGAAGAGTTCGGACTGGCAATTGAAGACGTACTTGAATACGCTTAATAAAAGCGATAATCAGTTCTGGCACATCTGACTTGTTGCGAAGAAACTCGAGCCATGTATATCTTGAATAGTCATCTATCATTACTAGGATGTATTTCTTGCCGTTGATAGATGCTGTTCTCATTGGGCCACAAAGGTCCATATGAATAAGTTCCAATGCAGATGAGGTTGAGGATTCAGATTTAGACTTGAATGAGCTTCGCTTCATTTTGCCCAACTCACATGCAGAACATAGTGAGTCTTTCTCAAACCTCATTTCTGGTAGACCTTTGACCAGACCTTGTCTCTGTAGCTTAGCTATTGATCTGAAATTCTGATGAGACAAGCGGCGATGCCACGTCCACGATTGTGCTTTAGATGCTTTGGCTAATAGGCATACTGGATGTGTGACGGACAGTGTCGGAAAATCTACATAATATAGATTTCCATGGCGTTCAGCTCTGAAGACTTCGTAACCATCTGGGTCCTCTAGATAGCAATGAGATGTTGTGAAGTGAACTTGGTATTTCATGTCACAGAAGTGACTGGTGCTAAACAGATTATGATCAAGAGCTTCAACATATAGCACCCTCTGTATCTTCACAACTCCGTTATCAAGCATTCCATATCCTCTGACATGTCCTTCTATTTCTGAATTAGCAAATCGAACTGCTCCAGCAGGCTCCTCCACATAGTTATGTAGGAGGTGCTTGAATCCTGTCATGTGGCGTAAACAGTCGGAATCTATCACCCACACTCGACAGGCCTGCAAAAGAGACAATTAGTTTTGCTTTGGTACCCATATCAAAATGGGTCCTTCGCTGTTAGCTTCAAGCAGTTCAGGAATATCAACAGGTTTGACTTTCACTCTCCATTCATATCTGGGTTTTGGAACCCATTTCCAAACCATTTTAACATTTAATTCCTGAAAATGCTTTTTAGATCTAGGGTGAGTAACCTTAGCACGAAACACTTTGGGTTGTGTGGAAGAATTAGAATTAAGATTCAGTTTAGCTTTTCTTTTACTCTTCTTAGACTTAGGAGTGGAGTAGTATTTGAAAGAATTATCCCAGCAGTGTTTGCAATATAAATTTTTTTCGAGCAAATGTCATAAATTTAGATTTATCGGAACAAATCTGACATTCATGTCCATCAAAAGAAGTACATTTCAAAACATCACTGTCTGTAGTACAACTGTTTGCAACAGAAGTTTCACAAAAATTCAAACTATTATTTTTATTCTCCTTACTCCTCCCAACTCCATTTCCTTTCATATCTGAAACAGAAACAAGAACCTTGTTAGTCTTTTTCTTAGAAGGTAATTCCTTTCTTGAGATACTTGAAGTCTCATCCTTTTCAAAGATACTAGGTGGATAATCAGGACAATCAGAGTAAATGACAGAAGGCTTTGCAGAATCATCAAATTCTGGATTAGTTCTTACCTTCTAGCTTTGATCATTAAACATCTGTTTATCATTTGAAACATTCTTAAACAAAGTTACTTTCAAATCATTGATTTCTGTGCAAAGCTCTTGATTATCTTTCAAAGATTTTTCAAGTTTAAATTTGAGATCAAAGTTTTCATCTTCAATCTCATCAAGAGACTGTTGCAACATATCAATTTGTTTCATCAATTCAGATGTATGATCACTCACACAATTTGACTCCTTTGAAATAGAAACAGGATCAGAGTCTGAAGCATTCATCATTTCAGAAAACATTTCTTCAGTCATGTTCTCAATAAACTCCATTTTGTCATTTTTGAAACAAGATCCATTTGTGATGACAGTTTCTTCTTCAACTTTTTCAACAAGTAAAAGTTTAGGAGCAATGGGATTTGAGACTGATGGTATAACTGATGGATCGACATCTGATTCATACTCATCGTATTTGCATTAGTCTCAGATGGAACTGTGTTATTGCTGACTGATTCTTTTGAAGGTGTGGTAAACAGTGATTCAGACTCAGCAAATTCGATCTTTCGAGCCTCATAGCTTTTGTTCAAATCACTATATTTAAAACCAACTGAGTTAAAAGAATTTTGAGAATCAGTGCCACAAGACTTGTCCTCTCCCATTTCTACTTTACCTTTGGTCTCTATAAAAGGTTTAGAAGTACTTGCTTCAACAAAAGTTGCACGAATGTTAGGAATACGTCTGATTGTAGAGCCAAGTTTATCAAAATTCTACAAGTGCTCCGGTGCCTTTTTCAAAACATCGTTAATTGGCAAACCCAAACCTGGTTTAACTTTATAAAATCTTTCATCTTGGAGTTTATTGGTCAATAGATTTAATGTCTGCTCAGTCTGACCCCGTTTCATGTTAATATCCTCCAATTGCTTAATCTTGGTGTAAGTTTCATTTCTTTCTTGAAAACAGACTTCGAATTTGATTTTGAAATCACCCTTTTCAGTATTAAGATTTACAAGATCCTTTTCTAAACCTGATATTTTTCTTTTTAATGATTCTATTTCCGCTTTTAAGTCATCTTTCTCTTTTTCTTTTTCTTCCACAACAACTTTCATTAAAGCGTTTTCATCACGAAAACTCAAGACTGATTGGTGTTCCGAGCTAAGTTTACCTTTCAACAGTTTAAATTCATCTGTCATATTATGAATTTGGACCATCAGAGATTCAATAAGTTCAGAATTTTCATTTACCTCAGAGTTGTCATATTCGGAATGAGCCTCAAAAGCTTCATCATCACCATCAAGTTTTGCCATGTAGGAGACTTAGGTGAAGTGCGCATGCTCCTCTTCATCAGAACTTTGGTAAAACCAATTCTCCTCTTCAACCATAAGCACCTTTCCCTCTTCTGCTTTCTTGGCAATGAGAGACTTCCTTGCATAGTATTCTGAGTTCTTGACTTTCTTGAACTTACAGTCTCTTGAAAAGTGTCCAAATTTTCCACAGTTATAGCATCTGCCAAGTTCATCCTTTTTCTCTTCTTTCTTCTCCTCTCTCTTTTCTTCTCTTCTATCTTCTTTCCTTTCATCTTTCCTCTCTTCTCGTTTTTCCTCTCTCCTTCCTTACCTTGGCTTGTATCTCATTTCAGACTTTTCTTTCTTGTACCCTTCATACTTTGGCTTTGAATAGTACTTCTTCTTGCCAAAGCTCTTCTTGAATTGACGTGTAATCAGGGCCAAGTTCTCAGAGAACTTTTGTATATCATCATCAGAATCAATCTCCAGTTCTTCATCACTAGAAGAAAAATCAGACTCAGTAAGCTCTGTGACAAGCGCTTTAGACACTTTCTTCTTTGACCTTGCAGAAGATACAAGATCTAAACTTGAACTTCTTCCTTTGCCAGCTATGAGAGCCACAGAGTCCTTCAGATTCTTGGACTCATTATTGATAGTTCTCACCTCTTCTTCATGCTGAGAAAAAGTAGAGAAGATATCAATTACGTTCTCTTGAGCCATGTTCTTTGACATCTGAAGGTTGATGGCAAAGTTCTTCCATTCAGGGTTCAAGTTCTTGATGAACTTATAGTTTATCTCGGAAGCAGATTTAGAGATATTGTTCCTCCTCAGGTCATTCAGAATGATATTGTATCTGTTATAGGTGTCAAGCAGTGTCTCTCCTTCCCTTGCATGAAATCCCTCATAGGCATTAATGCACATATTTTGCTTGGCTTGAATTGAAGCTTCACTTCCCTCAAATTGTCTTGCTAGTTCATCCCAGACTTCCTTAGCTGAATTTCGACTGTCTACCCGATTGTAGATGTCATTTGGGATGGCCATCGTCAGGTAAATGAGAGCCTCTTCATCTATCTTGTACAGATCTTTCTCCTTTTCTGTGAAGTATTCATACGGTTTGGGAACATATCTGTCAGGGATTTCTGGAGAGGTTTCAGTTGCAGCTTGACCAGGTACTCTGATCATTGGATTTACTGGACCAGTAGTGATTGATTCCATATAATCTCTGCTTTTGTGATTCAAAAACTAAATCATTCTTTTCTTCCATTGCTGATACTCATTTGCCAAGAGGACAGGAGGTTTGGACTGAGAGCCCATAGAGAGAAGTTGGTTCGACATCTTTAGCTGTATGATTATAAAGCAAACTTATCTGTACAAAGAGAATCAACTAATAAGATCTTTTGAATCAAGAATTGGAAAAACTCTACACTTAAAAATTTCAGAAAATTAAATTTCCAAAAAGCTCAAGTGCAGAATTCGCAAACAGTAAGGATCACACAAAGATTTGCAAAAAGAGAGAAAAGCTTCTGAATTCGCAACTTAGTGAGATTAGAATTCGCAATTTAGATTCCTGCAAAACTTAGAAATTCGCAACCAATAGCCTACTAAGCCTTAAAAATTCGTAAGGTAGTACCTAGCGAATCCTGTCCTTAGAGAAAAAATTTAGTAAACAGGCTTTCACAAGTAGAATTCGCAGAGTATAGACTAGCGAGTTCTATACTTAAAAAGAATTCAAGAGCACTCAGTTTTCGTAAACCAAATAATTCGTAAGCAAGAATTCGCAAACGATAATAGGAAATACACTTTGAGGTTCTTGCGAGTTTTAGTCTTTCTTAAGAGGAATTCGCAGATTATGTCTTCGCGAATCCTGAACTTAGAAAATTTAGGACTTTTCTTTTCAACTTTCGTAAAAACAACTTTCGCAACCTGAGTGAATGATCAACTTTAGAAACCTGCGAATCCTATACTTGGTGAAAATTTTAGAAGCTAAGGAAATTTGGATTCGTAAACACTACTCGCGGATCTTAGGGAATTCGCTAGCCAAAGGTCTGCGAGTTCTTTGGTTTTTGCAACCAAGAGGTCTACGAAACTTACACTTAGTGAAACTTTCAACAATTAAGAACCCTGCGAAATTTAAACTTTCGTAAACAAAGGGATAGCGAATCCTGAGGTTTCGCTACACAAACACATGCGGAACTTGGCTTTCGTATATTAGAGATTAGCGAATCCTGAGGTTTTCGCAACTCAAGCACCTGCGAAACTTATACTTAGACTAATTTAGCACCCTGCGAATTTTTGTGGTGCTTTGCGAGTTCTTCATAAAACTTGCGAGTTCATCACAGAGCACGTCCCTGCACTCGATTTTCAGTCCAGAAACTCATCCAAAGGTTAACATACAGTGTAAAAATCATGCAATATATCCACAAATATACTATAAACGAACCCCAATCAAAATCAATGACCAAAAACAACTTTTGTTCACAAAATTGAATGGAACAGTGTTCGGCCTTTTTATGAACAAAAATTCAAAAATCTTCAAAATACCAATCGATTTGTGTTTTTAAAAGAAATTAGGTAATCTGCCGATGTTCTTTAACATGAAACACACCTAATCAAATCAGTTTTATGCACAAAAACACAGTAAACCATGAAATCGATTTTCACACAGTGAAGTTTTTGAAAAACACTGTAAAATTCAAAAAGTTTGATTCTTTGGCTCTGATACCACTTGTTAAACCCAGATTAATAGTTGATAAACAATCACACAACACAATAAAGAACAAGAGATGAATAAATCAAAACAATATACCATAGATCTCTTGATTAATTAGATGAATACGTGTGTGTGTTCTTGGTGTACAGATACCTATTGTGTGTATTGACTTGGAATATACGGCCTCCTCTACTTTCACCAATACTGTTCACCACAAAAACCTAGGAGAACAATGCCTTTTATATGTAGGTCAACATGACCTAGGCATTACTGAATATTAGCTAAAACACCCCCTAAGGTATTAAACACTATTACAAACTAGACCCCTTTTTACAATTTAATCTTGAATACAATTACTGATCCAACATAGACTTCTGGTCTTAATGAAGAAAAAGTGTTGATTTTGGAAGCTGAAAACACTGAGTTAAAAAACAAGATCTCGAACTTAGAAGATCAAATTGTCAAGTTTCAGCAAACAGGGTGTGCTAATGAAAAGAAGATCTTTGAATTAGAACTGCAAATTGTTGAAGAAAGATCAGTTTTTGAGAAAGAAAAGAAAGAGTTTGCTAAGAAATTCTCAGAGTTTTCCAGAAAATGTGCTGACGAGAAGAAAGCAGTTGAGCTGAAATGTATAAAGCTTTCTCAACAGATTTCAGATTTTGAGAAAGTAATCATTTTGGAAAGAGAAAAGTTTGACAAAGAGAAGAAGACCATAGAACAGAAGAATGTTGGCATTTTCAAAGAAATATCTGGTCAGAGAACAAATGCTGAGAAGGGTTTTGAAGAAGAAAGAAATATCTTTGAGGCAGAGATCAAGAAGCTTACTGAGAAGCTATCTGAACTATCCACAAGTGCACTGAAAGAGCAGAAAGCGAAGTCTGAGTTAAAGAAAGAGATTGTTATTCTTCAAAGATCAAAGAGCTTGAAGACATTATTTCAAAGGTGGTGGTGACTGAGCAAACGACTCCAGAGTTACAAATCCACACACCTCGAGATGATTCAGCTGATTCTGAATGTTCATTCAAGACAGCTGCAAGCTCACATAAGAAACCTGTTTCTACAAAAAGGTTAGTCAATTCATTTGATCAGATTCGTACAACTAACATTTTCTATGATTGGAAAATAGATGGTTCAGGTACACAGAGAAGGAAAAGAAGGAGATATAATGAAGAGAAACTGGTCTGGAGAATAAAACCAGTTGAAGATGAGAAGAATGATGAGAAGAAGGAAGAAAAGAAAGGAAAGAAGGAAGATAAGAAAAGTAACAAATCATTTGTATCTGCCTCAAATGCAAAGAAGAACAAAGTGCTGAAAGGTAAACCTGATTTTGCTTATTCGAGAGATCAATTGTTCAAGTTGTTTAGAAAAAGGTATTTTTCTTACTGTCGTACATATGATTTTGTTCATAAATCGAGTGATCATTTCTGGTATGGTTCTTATTCCATTACTCCCATTAGAACTGCAACTCAAAACCATGGACCCAAATACCAGTGGGTACCAAAGCCGAAAAGTGAATCTGTGTTGCAGGCATCTCAATTCAAGGGGGAGTACAGGAACTATGGCTTCTGAATACTACAGTTCAGGACCCGTACTTCAAAGATAAGGAGTTTGACTTCTAAACACAACAGTTAGGACTCGCTTTTCAATGATGAAAGAGATAATACTCCTGAGCTGATATGAGGATGTACTCCGATACTCAAATGAGGAAATCAACTTTCAAGGGGGAGTATATATATATATATATATTTTTTTCTTCTGGAAATATGTATTCGGAAGATATGATGAACTACACTTCAGAGGGAGTTGTAGATCTCTATCATGTACTTTTTCACTGACATATTTTAGATGCATATTTTCAGGGGGAGTAAGAATTATGACTTCTTATTACTTCAGATCAGAACTCGTACATTCAATGTTTTACTGCTTTATGTATTTTTTTTCAATAAATGTTGTGAATAAAGTTGCTTTGACAGACTTTCTGACTGATGCAGATTAAGAGGATGCTTACAAGATCATATCATTATGACTTTAAGCTTGCTTAATGAGATTTAAGACTGAATGGAAAGGTTTATTTCTTATCTTAATCTAATATATGGTTGAAAGAAGGACGACTTTCAATCATAGAAAACATGTTCTTAAACGTTCAAACCACTTCCCGATTCTTAAAAAGATTTCATGATTTGGAAGTGTGATTTTAAATGTTTTCACTATTAGATGAACTGAAATGTTTATAAATCGTGTGTTTACAAAGATTAATACTTGCGTATTATCTTTTCCATATACTTTCAAGTATTCACACACACCGGTTTATTATTTTGATTGACTTTGTTCTTACCATGTCTCTAAATTGAAACATATTTTCGATGGTAAGACACTCCGATTGAATTCCAAAGAATTTTTTAGCGTGATTTCATTTCAAAACGTTCCTTCAAGAATGTCTATATATTGTTTCATATAGACAACATTCAATTATTCTTGACCTAAGCCTTGATTGTTAAATCATTTGATTCTGATCATTTCATACAATGTCAGATTTTCAAACAAGTTTCTTGTATTCATTTCTTTCATTCAATATACTTGTTTGAAATATCTTCAATGGTTAAAAATGCTCAAATCTTCATGATTATATTTACGAGCATACAAACATCTGACATTTGTATTTGTGCTTTAACTATTCTAGTTAACTCATATTGAGCAACATGATCTTTATAGGAAAACATGGGTTCTTTGTGTGAGATTAAATGCAACTTCTATGGATTCACGTTAACCAGTGTTTCCTACCCAAGAAGTTAATCCTTAGTGATCGAGTGTGAGGAGTAAAAAAGAAATGAGTGTGGGTTGAGTGATGAGGTAAAATGTAAATGAGAGTTTGGTTAGAAGTGAGCTCAAATGATTAAAAGAAAGAGGGTGAGAGAACAGAGTAAAAGAATATCAAACTCTGCACCAACTTTTTCTGAGCCGGGCAGCCACATTACTAATGTTTCACAATTCTTCGTGAACATTATTGAAACAGGCAAATAGCCCATGCCAACTCTTGATAAAAACCCCACTAGCCACTCATTTTCTTCTTAGAATGAAAGTGTTTCATATTTTCTAGGGACGCAACACATAATCTATCTGATTTTCATTTGGAAAATCTAGATATTGAAACAGAAGGAAGTCTACCCCACCTTCGCACTTCGATCATGCACATTGAGTATGTGTTTCACTACTGTTGTCTCAGTGGTTTACACAATGTCGAGCCTTATTAAAAGCAATCATCTTGTGCTTAATTCTTTCTACACTTGCACGAGCACACAAGGAATTTGTTTTCTTTTCATAACATTCATAGAAATTTCCTTTGTGGTGTTTCGATGATTGGATGGAAGCCCTAGGGGAGTGATCATATAAAAAGCTCCTTTCTATTGTGTATCTGTTACACACAGTGACTTAGTGTTACTGACAGACATATTAACTGATTCATTTATTGATTCAGGTGTTACATTACTAATTTGTCTAGATTTGAAAAGATCTGGATGAATATCTTATTTTGGATCGATGTTGAATCAGAGGCTCAGTTCAAAAGATCAGTGGTCAGAATTGATAATGACATTTTGTTAGGACTGAAAGTCCTATGTGTTGAAAGTGGAATAAAGTATTTATAAGGGTGCATAATGTAATTCATTAATAGTTGATTAATTAGATGGGCCCAAGCCCATAAGCCCATTAGGCCTATAAGCCTAAGTATATAAAGGCTATTTTAGTTTCAATAGAAAGTTTAAGTCTCATTATTCATAATTCTTTAGTCAATAGGTTTACATTTACTGATCAGATATTCTCTCTGTAAACCTAAACCCTTTCTTGAATATTAATCATATGGCTAAAGGTTGTGGCAATATTATTGTTCTTTACTATTGATTATTGTTCGTGATTTCACTATACTGGGATCTACAATTGGTATCAGAGCAAAGAGACTAAAGGTTTGATCCAGAAAAAGGTTTGTCTAAAAACCCTATTCGATTATCTGCTTAATCTATTAAGTTCTTGGTTGATCTCTGTCGATTAATAGTTTTATATTGATATCTGTTTATGTGGTTTATCGATCGAATTTTTTATTTGAAAAAATCAGATTCGGTCTATTATTTTTTCTGGAAAAAGTGAGTATCGATCTGTGTTTGTGCTTGGTATTCTTATCGGTCGTTTGAGTATCTGAAATCTGAGTTGTTTGTCGGTCATTGTGTGTCCAGTGATAATCGATTTTGTAATTTATCGGTCTGTTCGATTTCAATTTTCTGGGTTTGATTTCGGTCGAATTCCAGATTCATCGTGTTCTTCGGTGGTATTCTTCGAGTTTATCGGACTTATCTGTTTATCGGTGTTTGTGTTTATCGGTCTATCTCTTATTTTGTTTTTATCTGTTATTAGACCGATAGGTTATTTGATCGATAGATAACCTTCGACCAGGACTTTGTCACTACCGGTCTTTGATTCGACCGGGTCTTTGCCAATACCGGTCTTTTATTCGACTGACACATCACTTCGATCGGTACCCTGATTACCGGTCTTTGTCCTTTGACCGATATATTGTCACTTCCGTTCCTTTGGTTCAACCGGATTTGTTTTGACCGATAATAAGATTAGACCGGTACATTGTTGATACCGGTCCTTTGGTTCGACCGATACTTTGTCAATACCGGTCCTTTGCTTGACCGGTCCTTTGCCTTTACCGGTACATTGTCGTTATCGGTCCTTTGCTTGACCGGTACCCTGCTCGACCGGGTCTCAAAAAAAAAAAAAAAAAGGAAAAAAGGGTAAAATTTTTGTCTCACGATCATTTTGCAGTGCATTTCTTTTAGCCCCCGTACTTCAAGGTTTCAGTAGTTTGTCATTAGCGACCCTAAACTTTCAAGTTTCACACTTTGTCACTTTTGGTCCCTGCACTTTCAAATTCCATCTCTTGTCAAGTTCAGTCCCTGTATATCAAAAGGAATGCCTTCAAGCGAAGCTCTTTCAATAAGTATGGATGAGATGCCACCTGTTCTTTACAGAGGAGAATATGACCAATGGAGGATTCAGTTCTTAGACTTCGTTGATAAACTTGACTTGAGTGATTATATCAGATTATCTCTGAGGGAAGGAAGAATGGAAACTCCGACAAGTATTTGTTATTTTATGGGAGAAAACGGCAGAACGGAACACGAAGTGTACTCACTACCATTTTAGGAATACACAGATGAGGAAAGAAAGAGATTTGAAGCTGATAAATTGACTAAAGC
The DNA here is from genome assembly GCA_954870635.1 of Arctium minus. Classification (NCBI taxonomy): domain Eukaryota; kingdom Viridiplantae; phylum Streptophyta; class Magnoliopsida; order Asterales; family Asteraceae; genus Arctium; species Arctium minus. The sequence goes on along the minus strand of OX941080.1, from coordinate 109,445,031 downwards.
TTTTATCTTGGAAGGAATTTCCGAGGAGATTTCAAAAGAGATTTCTGTCAGTTTAGACAGTAAAAAGGCTACAGGAAAACAGCTGTGGGAACATCTTGAGAAGATAATGACAGGACTAAAGATGTCTTCAAGAGTAAAGTTTTTGGATACTGAGAACTCCGAACTAAAAAGACGGATTTCTGATCTGGAAGTTCAAATTGTCCAAATCCAACAAGCAGCATCTGTTGAAAGTACTGAGGATCAGATTGAGCATCTGAAAGATACAAATGCTGAGCTTCAAAAGCAAATATCTGATTTGGAGCAAAAGCATGCTCAAGATAAATCCGAGTTTGAGAAATCGTTCGCAAAGAAGTTCTCAGATTTTTCGAGAATATGTGCTGACGAGAAGAAAGAAGTTGAGCTGAAATGCATAAAACTTTCTCAGCAAGTTTCTGATTTTCAGAAAGTAATCATTCTTGAAAGAGAGAAGTTTGCAACAGAAAAGAAGGCCATTGAACAAAAGAATGTTAGCGTCTTCAAAGAAATATCCGGCCAAAGAAACAATGTTGAGAAGGGATTTGAAGAAGAGAGAAGTAAGTTTGAGGCTGAGATCAAAAAGCTTACTAAGAAGTTATCTGAACTATCTGAAAGTGTGCTGAAAGAGCAGAAAACGAAGTCTGAGTTCACGAAGAAGATTGATCTGCTTGTTAAAGAAAGAGACAACTTTGCTTCGACGATTAAAGTGCTTGAACATACTGCATCAAGTTCAAATCAGAAATCGGTCTCTCCACAAAGGTCAGTTAAATTGTTTGATCGGATTCGTAAAACTAACCTTTTCTATGATAGCAATATATATGGTTCAGGTACACATCCTAGAAGAAGGAGATACAAAGAAGAGGAACTGGTCTGGAAGAAGAAACCAGTTAAAGATGAGCTGAAAGAAAGAGAATCGTGTGTACATGCGTTTAATGCAAAGAAGAACAATGCGAGTAAAGGTAAACCTGATCACATCTACTTAAGAGATCAATTACTCAAGTTGTCAGGTAATAAATACCACTGTTCTTATTGTCGTACACATGATCACATTCACAAAACCAATGATCATTTCTGGTATGGTTATTATTCTATTTCCCCCACAAGAACTACAACTAACATTCGAGGACCCAAATACCAGTGGGTACCAAAGCCGAAAACTGATTCTTTGTTGCAGGCACCTACTGTCAAGGGGGAGTAGAAGAACATGGCTTCTAAGTAAATTAGCTTAGAACCCGGACTTCAACGAATTTGGCTTCTGATCACATGACAGATCAGGACCCGTTCTTCAACGTTCAGACTTGGATATTGTGCAAATATCCAGGGGGAGCATATCTGATCTATATCATTCTATCATGATTTGAGCGGGAGCTTAAAAGTAAGTATCTTCTAACTCTAGATCTCTGACTGTTTGGAAGACGAACAACTTTCCAGCATGAAAAACAGTTTCTGAAATGTTCAAACCACTTCTGATTTTCAAAAGGTTTATTGAATCTAGAAGTGTGAATTTAAATGTTTTTCACTTTTTGCGCATTAATGTTTAACTGACTGTGTGTTTCTAAAGATCAATACTTGCGTATTATCTTATCCTTATACTGTAACGTATTCACACACACAGGTTCAGTACTTCATTTGTATTTGTTATTACCATGTCTCATAGCAAAACAATTTTTCGATGGTAATACCCCCGTTTGATATTCAATGTTGTTGAGCATCTATCATTATTCTAAATTTGTGCTTTTATTGCTAAATTGTTTATATTTGTTCATATAAACATAATATCTAATTCTTTGATACCCTAACCAGTTTATTTGATCTGATTGATACATTGTCAGATTCTCAAAACAACTCTTTTGATTTCATTTCTTTCATTCAATATCTTTGTTTTGAGAAATCTTCAAAGTTCAATTGCTCAAATCTTATGAGCATACATTTTTGACAGTGTTATCATACATTTTGTGCTTAACTGTTCAAGTTAAACTGTTGAGCAAACCATTCTTTATAGGACTTACGTGGGATTTGTGTGAGAACTTAAACAGAACTTCCATGGATTCACGTTAACCAGTGTTTCCTAGCCAGGAAGTTATCCTTGAGTGATTGAGGGGTGAGGGGTCTTAAATCAAAGAGTGGGGGAGATAACTCATCCGATTGAGTTTTTCTCATTGTGTGGAGCAGAAAAATGGAAAAGAGAGTTTGGTTAGAAGTGAGCATAATGACAAAAAGAAAGAGGGTGTGAGAACAGAGTTAAAAGAATATCAGAACTCTGCACCAACCACTTTCTGAACCGGGCAGCCACATCTTCTGATTGGTTCACATTCTTTGGTGACCATCATTGAAAAAGGCAGTGAGCCCATGCCAACTCTTGCAATTACCCCACCAACCACTCGTTTCTTTCTTGAAAAAGAAATGTTTCATTTTCATTGGGGACGCAACATATATGCTATCTGGTCTTCACTCGGAAGATTTAGATATTGAAAAAGAAGGAAAGTTACCCCACATTCGCACCTATTTCATTCACATTGAGTCCGTGTAATATCTGTTGCTGTCTCAACAATTTACATAATTTGATCCTGATCAAGCTAAGTAGCTTCAATCATTCACACACTTGCACGAGCACACAAGGAATGAGTTTTCTTGTCATAACATTCATAGAAAATTCCTTTGTGGTTTTTCGATGATTGAATGGAAGCCCTGGGGGAGTGAACATCACAAAAACTCCTTTCCTATGTACATCCGTTGTACAAAGTGGTTATGTGCTACTTACAGGCATACTAACTGTTTCATCTGTTGAATCAGGGTTACATTGTTCATTATGTCTGAATTTGAAAAGATTCAGATATATACATTTCATGAATTGACGGATACTCAAATCAAAGGGCGAAGAATGTCATATTATCATATAGGGGAGATCAAAGAATGCGTTGAAATTGAAGAAGTTTTGATGATCATGATGCTCACAATCATCAAAAAGGGGGAAAATTTTATAAAGATCAATTTCAAAGTTATAAAGAAAGTTTGTTCCGTGAAAAGAGAAAGTTTGTTTGACTGAAGACAGTATGAGTTTAATGTTGTTTCGATTTCAAAGTTTGAATTAGAGATGAGGATTTCAAAAGGTTTTATTGTAATTCTTCTATCCCGTATCATATGGTGTTTGCTAAGTCATTTCCTCCTACGAGCTGATTGAAACAAGTTCTTAAGCTGAAAGCATATTCAGCTCGCGGTTCAAAGACATATTCTTTGTTTTAAACTGAAGTTGCACCGTGGAAAGTCACGTTACTCTCACATTATCTTTCTTGTGTGCTCATCCGATGTGATTGAGTTTCTACAGTTAAAAGCTGTGTGATAGTGCATTCAGTCGAGGCTATTGTACATTGAATCTGGTTACAAAGTTGATACTATGAAGATCAAGAGCTTTATTCAAGGGGGAGCGTGGAAAGTCATGAAGACATGCAACACCAAAGTTCTTCAAAGATTCAAGAGGGAAAGAAGATCAAGGCCTGAAGTTTTTTCAAGTTGTTAAATGCTTTATTCAACTTTAGGGGGAGATTGTTAGGACTGAAAGTCCTATGTGTTGAAAGTGGAATAAAGTATTTATAAGGGTGCATAATGTAATCCATTAATAGTTGATTAATTAGATGGGCCTAAGCCCATAAGCCCATTAGGCCTGTAAGCCTAAGTATATAAAGACTATTTTAGTTTCAATAGAAAGTTTAAGTCTCATTATTCATAATTCTCTAGTCAATAGGTTTACATTTACTGATCAGATATTCTCTCTGTAAACCTAAACCCTTTCTTGAATATTAATCATATGGCTAGAGGTTGTGGCAATATTATTGTTCTTTACTATTGATTATTGTTCGTGATTGCACTGTACTGGGATCTACACATTTCTTGTTAAAAGTTTTGATGATTTCATGCTTCTATCATCAAAAAGGGGGAGACAGTATCAAGAAATGTTAAAGATGGGAGAAAATGTTCAAGAATTGATTGTGAAAGAAAGATGTTAAAGAAAGATTGTTGTTCAAAGCTGAAAGAGTTCAAAGATTTCAGAATTGTTGAGGATCTTACTGAAATTTTATTTGGAGATAGTTTGCTAAAGCAATCAGAGTTGTGTTTGAAAGAGGTTTGTTTATAACCTTGGGAGAGAATGTTAACATTCTTGAAGAACAGACTTTGGGAAAATTGATGAAAGTTTTTGAAGATACTGTTTTTATCAAAGAAAGGGGAGAATGTTGATTATTTGAGAAAATCATTTTTACATTAAAGGGAGAAGATTCAATTTAAGCTTAAAAGAGAAGATTGAATTGCAATATCCTTTTTGAGATGATATTGATCCAAAGGGGGAGAATGTTAGAGCACATATTTGTTGAATTCAAGATCATAAAGATTGAAGATAAAAGTCAAAGCTGAAGTCAACTTTCAAGTATCAAAGTCAAAGTCTTTGTGTAATAAGTCAAAGTCAAAGTGTATTTGTATTTTGTTTCTTTGTTGTTTGTAGTTGGTATAAATACCCTGAGTCTTTGTAATCTTGGTAACACATGAACTTGAGATACGTGAGCAAATTAGAGAAGAATCGTATGACATATCATTCTAGAGAGAGAGAGAGAGTGTTTGTAGAGAGAGAAAGTAGTAAGATTGTAATCTGTGATTGAATCAATGACATGTGATTTAGTTTAATTCTCATCTTGATTGTTTGTGTACGATTAGAACTTGAATTTCTGGGATTATCAAACCTTCTCCTTCTACTTCCTTCAAAGAGCTCTCCAAAAAAGCCGATAAGTACAAGGATAAGTACAAAAGAGAAAAGGAAAGAAACTTCCACTCTCAATGGCGAGGAAAAGGCTTAATGGCGGAAACTCTCGACTGGGCTGATGAGCCTACCTCCGACAACGAAAAGGAAGTATCAAGTAAATGCCTCATGGCTAAACTTGATGAAGAAGCTAAAGACTCTTGTTCTAGGATGGACTTTACAGCTGAGTACTCCTCCTCTTCGTCTCAAGTACATCCCTTCTATTCTCTTTCTGATGAAGAAAAGATTGAGTCATATGACTCTCTAACTGTACTTTTTCATAACGAAAAAGATGCAAAGAAAAGAGCCAATGCTCAAATCAAGTCCCTTTCTTCTCAACTTCAGGCTTTTCTAACCCAGCTAAAGCATTTTGATAAACTAAAAGCTGAGTTAGAAGACTTGAAGACGATAAACTATGTGTTAGCTAAAGAAAAGAATAAACTTTTCAAGCGTCTTCAAAAAGAACAAGAAATTGTAAGCAAATGGAACACCTCTTCCAAAAACCTTGAGAAATTTTTAAAGACTAAGTTGTGGTGATGAAAAATTTGGTTTAGGTTACTGGAAAGAGGATACTGACTATGCTCCTTCAGAAGACATTCCTTCTCCTTCTCAAAACCTTCCTCTGTCTTCTAAACTACCCTCATATTCTTCTGACTGGAATGACTCTAACTCAGAAGATTCTAACTCTGTATATTCCATGGATCTTCGCGATTCAAGGAAGTTTGGCATCTTTGTGTACGCCAAACCGACTAAGCCTCTTCTGAAAGAAGATCAAGACTCAAATGAGTTTGTCAAACCTGTAAATGATCTTCTTAAGTCCTTAAAACTAAAAGAGGTTTCTTTTTCCTCTTCTTCTCTTTCTTCTTCTTCTCCTAAGAAAGCTCCTCTCCTTGCTAAAGGAAAATTCGTTGTTGTTAACCTTCCCAACAAAAGAAAGATTACACCTTCTTCAAAAGGTAAATCTCCCATGAACACAACGAAATTTATCCCTAGAGCTTTAAAAATAAAGAAGTCTAAAGGAATCTCAATAAACCCTCCTTCCTCCTCTGAAAAGGGAATCCTTGGACCAGTGCCTCATAACCCTCACGTTCCGTACAACTATCCCATTCTTCCTCACTCTTCCAAACCTCTAAAGTCGAAAAACCAAGGAAAAGTGAAAGCCTCTTCTCTTGAACCCAAGCAAAAGTTCATCTACAGAAAGTGCTACAACTGTGGTGATACTTTTCATCTTGCCAAGGACTGTCCAAAGGACCGTATTGAAAGATATGGTCAAAATAAACCTTCTTCTTCTTCCTCTTCTAACCCTAAAGGACCCACCTCAAAATGGGTTCCAAAGGACTAATTTGTTTGTATCTGCAGGTCTTTGGGCATCATCATACATGGTATCTTGATAGTGGATGCTCACGACACATGACAGGAAACAAAACTCTTCTCCTAGACTTTGTGAAAGAAAGGGGACCAACTGTAACTTTTGGTGACAACTCTCGTGGTTCCACTAAAGGTTATGGAACTCTTTCTAATGGTTCCATTACTTTCAACAAAGTAGTCTATGTGGAAGGACTAATGCATAATCTTCTGAGCATTAGTCAACTGTGTGATCTACGTTACTACGTAATTTTCAGAGAGCACGACTGTCTCATTACTGATAAACAATTTCACACTGTCCTATCTGGCTTTAGAAAGGACAATGTGTATGTCATCAATATGAGTGTCAAATCAACCGAAGAAGAAAACATATGTTTCATTTCTGAAGAGTCAGAAAAGAAGAACTGGCTCTGGCATAAACGTCTCTCTCATCTCAACTTCAAAACGTTGAATGCTCTCTCTAACAAAGAGCTAGTTGTCGGCTTGCCAAAAATCTCTTTCTCTAAAGAGAATCTATGTGCGGCATGTGAGAAAAGAAAGCTGACAAAATCCTCTTTCAAGTCAAAGCAGTGTTTTTCTATCTCTACTCCTCTTCTTATGCTGCATATGGATCTTTGTGGGTCAGTCAGCACACCTAGTCTTGGTGGTAAAAGGTACATTCTTGTCATTGTTTATGAATTCATACGTTACACTTGGGTATTCTTTCTCAGGTACAAAAGTGATACATCTGAAGAAATCATCAATTTCATCAAGAAATCTGAAGTTCTCAATGGTCAACTAGTCAGATCTATTAGAAGTGACAACGGGACCGAATTCTGAAATGCTACCTTAGATGCCTTTCTAAGTGACAAAGGTATCTCTCAAAACTTTGCATCAGTTAGAACTCCTCAACAAAATGGTATTGTGGAAAGGAAGAATCGTACACTATGTGAAGCTGCAAGGTCTATGCTATGTAAATCAAATCTACCTACCTACTTCTGGGCTGAGGCTGTCAATACAGCCTGCTTCACTCAAAACATATCTATTATTGTGAAAAGACACAACAAGACTTCCTATGAAGTCTTCTATGGCCGAAAACCAAACATCGGTTTTCTTCATGTTTTTGGCTGCTTGTGTTTTATCTTAAATGATCGAGAACATCTTGGGAAATTCGATCCCAATGCTGATGAAGGTATCTTTATGGGCTATTCTCTATCTTCTAAAGCCTATAGAGTCTACAATCTAAGTAGAAAATGTATTGATGAATCAATACATGTGAAGTTCGATGATCATAAGACATCTTCCTTATCTTGTGATGATAATGAACTTCATGAGCGGATCACTTCGTGTGTTGGAGAAGATTCCCCAAATCTTTTGTCCACAGGAACTCCCTATGTTCCATTTTCAGTAGCTTCAACTTCCTTTAACCATAGTTCAGCAGTTCCCCTACCGACTGCCGAACCTATTGCCCCTGCCGAACCAACCTTGCATTCTTCTCCTCTTCATCACACTCATCCTATACCTACCGATCCTTCACCCTCATATTCTCCTAGCCCATTTCCTGCACCTCTTCCTCCAGCTCTAAAATGGACCAAGGATCATCCAATTGATCAGATTATTGTTGATCAACAAGCAGGTGTCCAAACAAGAAGAGGTATTGGCAATATTTGTCTCTATGTGAATTTTCTCTCCATAATTGAACCAAAGAAAATTGAAGAAGCTCTAGCAGATCCCTGTTGGATCACTGCCATGCAAGAAGAGTTGTCTCAATTTGAAAGAAACAAAGTATGGAGACTTGTGCCTCGTCCGTTCGGTAAGACTATTATCGACACTAAGTGGGTCTTCCGAAATAAGATGGATGAAGTCGATACTGTTATTCGGAACAAAGCCAGACTTGTTGCTCAAGGATATAGACAAGAGGAAGGTATCGATTATGACGAAACCTTTGCTCCTGTTGCTAGACTTGGAGCAATAAGGATCTTTCTTGCTCATGCTGCTCACAAAAACTTCCGGGTTTTCCAAATGGATGTTAAAAGTGCATTTCTCAATGGATAACTTGCTGAAGAAGTTTATGTGAAACAACCTCCTGGTTTTGAAGATCCAGCTCATCCTTACTATGTGTACAGACTAGACAAAGCTCTTTATGGTCTGAAACAAGCTCCACGTGCCTGGTATGACACTTTGTCAGATTTCCTTCTCTCAAACCGATATACCAGAGGTAAAATTGACAATACTCTCTTTCTCAAAAAAATCAAAGGTAATATCATTCTTGTCCAAATCTATGTGGATGACATCATCTTTGGTGCCACTGATGAATCTCTTTGTCAGGAGTTTACCTCTCTCATGAAAAGCAAGTATGAGATGAGTATGATGGGTGAGCTTACTTTCTTTCTTGGTCTTCAAATTAAACAAACTTCTGAAGGAATTTTTATAAATTAGAATAAATATATTCGTGATTTATTAAAGAAGTTTGATTTTGAAAATTGCTCTCCCATGAAAACTCCAATGGCACCACCTCTTAAGATTCATGCTCATCCAGCTGGTAAATCCGTTGATATCACGAATTATAGAGGGATGATAGCGTCTCTTCTTTATCTTACTGCTAGTAGACCTGATATTATGTATGCTACGTGTCTGTGTGCGCGTTATCAAGCCGGTCCCAAGGAATCTCACTTGGCGGTTGTGAAACGCATCTTTAGGTACCTAAAAGGTACTATGAATTTGGGTCTTTGGTATCCCAAGGACTCAGATTTTGATCTCATTGGCTATACAGATTCTGACTTTGCAGGGTCTAAAGTAGACAGGAAAAGTACAACTGGCAGCTGTCAATTACTAGGTGGAAATTTGGTCAGCTGGTCCAGCAAGAAACAGAATTCAGTATCTACCTCTACTGCTGAAGCTGAATATGTTGCAGCTGGCAGCTGTTGTGCACAGATATTGTGGATGAAAAATCAACTGCAAGACTATGACAAGTTCTACTCTCATATACTTATCCTATGTGACAACTCCAGTGCAATAGCAATTGCTAACAATCCGGTGCTGCACTCCAGATCTAAACACATTGATATTCGGTATCACTTTATAAGAGATCATATCTCTAAAGGTGATATTGAACTTCATTTCATCTCTATAGATCTTCAGCTTGCCGACATATTCACTAAACCACTGGATGAAGCCAGATTCAACTTTCTCATTGGATCCTTAGGTATGTTAAATTTAGTGTAAAAAAAACCCGACAATCTTTCGGTAGACCTCTCGAATACCGACACTTCTTTCCTATCGGTAAATACCAGTAAAGCATCTCTTCCTTTCATCAGTTTCTACATACCGAAAGAATCACCCTTCGGTATTCCTTACCGAATTCCCATCTCGGTATCTCTCTTGCCGAAGTATCTCTCATACTTCGGTACTTCTTACCTTTCGGTATAGTGAATGATATGTCATCCTTATCCACATCTCTCATATCGAAAATCTTTTCGGCACCTTTCCTTCTACCTATCAGATTATGCCACGTGGCGTCACAGGGTTAGTGTATCAGTTGATGGGACGATCACGATATGATATTTAGCCGTTTTTCGGCCCTTCCACTTCCCCATGACGCACGTTTGCGTAGTACCATCATTACCATTTATAATTATTTAATTCGTTTTGAAATCCTAACTTTCCCTCCAAGTTTTTTTAAACCTATATATACTTCTTCATCTTCTTCATACCTTACGTTTCCACACTCTCTCGAAGCTTTCTCTCTCTAGAAAACCTGAAACCATCAACGCTCTCTCTTTCTTCTTCAATGGCATCTTTAAAATCCTCGAAAGCTTCAAAGACTACTCCTCTCACTCGGGATTCCCTTGTTTTTCCTACGTGCAACCAGGTTGCACGACTTTCAGCTGATGTGGATCACCCGGAGTTCAACCAGGTCTCCCTCTTTCTCTAGAAAACTCCTCTACAACATGCATTCACATTGTCTACCAAGATGAGCAAGATTCTCCTTGGAAGTTTTTGGCTCACTTGCAAATATGATTCAGAAACTCATCAAGTTTCAGCTTCTATTCTTTCCTCTGAAGAACACCCCGACCTTTCTTTTGGGGTCGAGGATGTTCGTTCGATCCTACGCATTTCGGAGTTTGATATCTATGCTCCTTTCCCTAATAATCGGGAACATGAGGAGGTCGTTGCCATCCTCAACTATGTGCATGAGGGGAAGACCAAAGGTTCTGGTACTCTTCTGCGAAAGAACATGGGTGCTGCTTGGAATTACTTTTTCTCGCATCTCCTCTACTGCATTTCCCACAAAACGTCTGGGTGGGACCAATCACCTGCTGCAATCACCAGGCTGGCACATGCCCTCATCTTTATGAGACGCATCGACTTTGACCAGGTGATTTTTGATTCCCTGGTCACTGCCATTTTGCCACCTAGGACGCACAACGTGGCACTTCCTCGATTCATATCTCTCATCATCCATGAGAAACTGTCTGAACAGCTTCGTGCCGATGTAGGTATGTCCAAACCGACAATCGCCTATGACTTGCCTATCTCTCAGATAAGCAAGAAAACCATCTTCAAGACGATCAAACCTACCGACACTCCACTCCCCTCAGGTATGATCTCTTTCATCTCTTCTGACAATCCAATTTGGGGTACTCTTTTGGAGAGTGGTACCGAAAGGCTTCCACTTTCTCAAAGTTCTCTTCAATTTGTGGTCCCTTCTGCCCCCAAAACTGCCTGAGCCAAATCGGTGGCTATTAAGAAGAAAAAGGCCACCGGTAACATCGCACTTGCTTCAATGACTATGCCACTAAAAGAACCTTCGGTAGCTGCCTCGGTCATTTCATCTCCTTCTACTAAGCGACGGGGCTCAAAATCCCCTCCCAGGTCTCGTTCTAAGAGGCTTAGGAAACCTTTGGCCGAGCCTCACTCACCTTCTACCGATTCTCAAAAATCGGCAGAAGTTGAAATTTCCCAGTTCTGCTGACGCCCATCCTACCTCCTCCAAATCCTCTCCAAAGGATTTGGGTGACTTTTCGGAGACCTATATTTTTCCTTCTCCGCAATTTCAATTGAGGGATGAAGATGAGTTGGTTTCCTCTCCGGTCCAACGCTCCTCTTCTCCACAGCACAACCTATCACCCGGGGTCACACCCGAAGATATTGCACACATCGGTAGTAATACCGAGGACATGTTTGATCGTTTATTTTCAGATACAGGGGATGTCTCTCCCCCACCGAAGAAAACCCCTTCCCCTAAACACTCACCCCCTCCTTCACCGAAGAAAACCCCTTCTCCTAAACACTCGCCCTCTTCCTCAGATTGCTCTTTGGATGGCTTCAATCCAGATTTTCCAACGAAAAGGAAATCTCCACCGAAAGACCGCATCTTGCCCCATTTTCCCCCTTCTCCCACTACCGCCAGGGCTGATCCTTCAACCTCTTCTTCTTCAGCACCACGGGTACCAGTCTCTGTACCTACCGATTTCTTTGCCGAAATTAGTGATACCAATCGGCAGGTAAGGATTCTCGGTACTCAGTATGAGTTACTACACAAGTCTTTGCGTGAGCCTGAGCTGCTCAAATCTCTGGACATCATAAACTCTCCCCTAGCTGAGCTCGTGCAACAAATAAAAGAGCAGAATTCTGAGTGCCTCGATCTGAACAGAGATATCTTTCGGTGCTTGGATGTTTTGCATCGAGAAGTTGATGGTCTTCGTGCCCCTCTCTCCGACGCCCTGGATGTTGTTCTCAAGGAGGTTATCAAGATAATTGATAACAATATCTCCTTGACTCTTTCTGTTGCCGCTCTCAAGGCTGCGTCTGATGCAAGGGATCAGGATCTTATTCGCATTCGGCAACAGGCCTCCGATCAAACTTCTGCAACTCTCAGATTCTAAGTGCTCTGCAGAGTATAAAGAAATACCTTGACTCGATGCTTGCCGACGTGGCTCAGTACTGTGCTGGGTCACTTGATATCGACATCACTGAGTCGGCCTTCACTCCAGACGACCGAACTACTCTTGATCGGATTGATAGACATCTTGGCCGTGTGTCAGCTAAGGCTGGCCTCTCTTCCTCGGCACGTACTGAGGGGGAGAAACAGGTTGAGGGGGAGCAAATTACCCCTCAAATTATTATTTCCAGTACGAGTCGGGGAGAACCTTCTACTGCTGCTGCTGCTCCCACCGAAACTGACACTGCCAAAGCATCAACTTCCAATGAAGAGAAGGGAACCAATCACCCTAAGGTGGTCGAAGAATCTGAGGGGTAGAAATTGCCCAAGAAATATAAGGGCAAAAGAAAACTAACACTAGATGAAGTAGCTGCAGAAGAAAAGCGTCGTAAAGATGCCTTGATAAAGAAAGTTGCCGATGGTGGTGGAATTCACCTTCCTCCCCCAAAGGTTACCTCTCCTGATTTAGGCTTATCTGAGGAAGAACTAAATGCTGCTAAATTGGCCCAAATGGCTCGTGATAAAGATACCGAGCTAACTTTAAAGTTGGCCGAGGAAGAAGCTGAAATCACAAATCTCCTGCCGATGCCATCAAAGCTCAGCGTAGTGCTCTGGAGGATTCGACAAAGAAAAATGAAGAGATAAAATCTTTGTGTATCGATTGGTACCACAAAGCTCTCACCCGACGCCGATCCTCTGCAAAAATCACAGATGTTATAAGCATCAAACCATCTTCAAGCTGCATAGTTATTCGACTAACGATTACTAGGGATGATGCTTCAAGATCGGTTGACACACTGGATTCTCTTGTTCAGTTTGGAGTTTCGGAATGGATAGAAATTGGTGTCTACTTGGTAAACAACCGAAATGCACTCAAGCCTGAGGTTGACAAATATCTTGCAGATCTCCAAACAAAGTTCAGGACATACCGAAGGACGTACAACATTGTCCACACTCCAGCTGAAGAAGAACTTATCGAGAATTAAAGGTCTAGTCTTCCTAACCCCAAATCTAAGCCGAGATCTAAAAAGGAGGACATGTTTGTGCAAATGGCAAGAGAAGGAAAGGTTTCAAATACTTCAAATCTCGACCTGACTCTACCGACTCTGGTTCCTCTTCCTTCCACCACTTTGATAAATGAGCCTACTTACGGGATCTTCTTCAACGATGCATTTGTCCAGATCAATTTCTTAAGATCAAGTCAGATCCCTCTTGCCGATACTACCTTTCTTCATGGGATTATTCAAATAATCCCACTTTCTGCAAAGGATCTCTATGTGGCTGCTACCGATGAACTCAAGAAAAGGGATGCTGATCCTCATTTGCCTTTTGAATAAACTCGGTGTAGTTATGTTTTTTGTACAAATTTTCTTTTATCTTGTATTGTAATCTTCTTATAAGATTAATACAATGAGCATTTCTAGTTAAACGTAAATAGCTTGTACAATTCATTATTTCATTCTTTTATATTTGTAAATGTCGGATACTCTAAAAAATACCAAAAGAAACAAAAAGAATGGTCTATGTGAAAAAGAACCCAAAAGAGACGAACAAGGGTCAAAATGCATTTATTCATGTTTTATCTCTATATTTCTAAGTATGAGATGTCATCATCAAATAGGGGGAGATTGTCAGGTCATCTAAGATTTGAAGATGATCTCTCCTTTAGTTTGTGTTTACTCCTCTGTAAATGTTTGTACATCTTAGAATTAGTATGGTTCTTTGTAGTAGCTTAGTTACGCATGAACAGATCGGTGAGTCAAAGACCTACCGAAATCAACATGAAAGAAGTCTACTTTGCGGATTGAGGTGAACTTCAAGGGAACTAAGTCCTATCTGCCGAACTTTATTCGGCACCTCCCTATCTGCCGAACCCTCTTTATGTTCGGCATCCTTTTGCCACTCTTTCGTTAATCTCTATCTTTGCCGAACCCTCTTCGGTTCGGTAAACAACCCTTTATGTCAAACCCTCTCGATTTGACATACTTCATCATTTCCAATGTACTTCTGACAATGGGAATGGAAGCTTCCTTCTCCTAGAAGATATTCACTTGAGTTCTGATTTGATTGAGACGTTTATTTCTTAAAAGATCTCAAAAAGATTTGAATCAAGTATATTTTATTAAGATATTGTACTTTCATAGTGCAAAAGTTACCTTTTGTATTGTGATAAGTCACCTCAAATATCTTATAGTTTATTGACCATATCTCAACCACCATTGCTTTAAATGTTCAATGTCCTTTGTACTCATTGCTTTGGATAATATATAAATGATGGATCTATCTACTTGCTCCTCACGCTTTCAGCTCAAGATTTCTCCTTTGCAAGATATCAAACAGGTTGTTAGCTATTCTCTCTCTAAGATTTAGTCTTTGTGTTCTTTAAGTCTTCTTTGTGTTAGATTGTTCGAGTAGTTCTTAGCTATTCTTTTCAACAACAATATTTTTTTCCTTTGTGTAATTCTTGATAGTTATATCAATAAAAGAATTAAAAATTAAGTAACATTTGTGTATTGTATTCAACCCCCCCTTCTACAATACTTGTTTCGCTAACTTGGGACCAACACGGGTTTCATGGACCTATAATCCTTCCGTATGGTTGGTTCTCAAGTAAGTGTTATCATCAATTCAATGACCTGAGGAGGGAATTCCGATAGAAAAGGGAGGTAGCTCGTTGAACTGGTCATATTCTTCTTCGTCCACAACCTTTTCAACACCAACCATGTGTCTTTTACCGTGGAGGACGATGTGGCATTTAGAATCTTTCGGATCCTCAACGAAGAAGACCTGTGATGCTTGTTTCGCCAGAATGAATGGTTCAGATACGCAACCCTCCCTGGAAAGATCTACCATTGTGAAACCATCGTTGTCGATTTTAATACCTCGTTGGTTTTCAACCCATTTACACTTGAACAAAGGTATCTTCAAAAAAAGTGTAATCAAGCTCTCAAATTTATTAAATGACACCATAATACGAATATTTGGCAATCCTCGACCTCGCATCATTATTCTCCCTATAGAACTCAGTCGTTGTCGCTGTTAATGTCACTCCACTGTTTTGCAATGTACTTTTGTCATCTTGTTTCTTTGTATAAAACGTATATCCATTAATATTGTATCCTTCGTATGTTGAGACGACATGGATGGGTCCATAAGCCAAATCTTCCATTACTTGATCAACTGGTTCTCCCTCATAGCTTGGTTTCACTCTTTCTTTTAGCCATTGTGAAAACGTTTTATTATGCTCAGTAACTAACCATTTATCGCTCTTCGATCGGTGAATTTGGTGCAACATTGCCACATGCTCATGTATATAGGGATCAATTGTTGTCATGTTTTGTAGGAAGAAAAATTGTGCATTTTGTAGTTCATAGTAATCTGGAGTGATAAATTTCATTCCAACTAACCCAACCCTTCCAAGTCTACATTCATGTCGAGATTGTGGGATGCCTACATTTTTCACACTGGCCAGATAGTCTATGCAAAAATCAATCACCTCTTCGGAAACATATCCTTCAACAATACTGCCTTCAGGCCTGGATCGGTTCCTTACATATCCCTTTAATATACCCATATAT
This sequence comes from Arctium minus, assembly GCA_954870635.1. Classification (NCBI taxonomy): domain Eukaryota; kingdom Viridiplantae; phylum Streptophyta; class Magnoliopsida; order Asterales; family Asteraceae; genus Arctium; species Arctium minus. The sequence continues at coordinate 109,429,364 of OX941080.1, read as the reverse complement.
CTCTCGAAAGGATACATGTATCATAGGAAGATAGGACTACAAAACTTTATTTCTCTAACAATATGAGATATCAGGTGTACCATCACATCGAAAAATGAAGGCGGGAAATACATCTCTAGTTGGCATAAAGTGAGGATAATATCACTTTCCCATGAATCCAACACCTCAGGATTGATCACTTTCGAATGAATCATGTTAAAGAACAAGCAAAGTTTTGTAATTGTGTGTCGGATGCGATCTGTCAATATTCCATGAATTGCAATTGTTAAGTCTAAATATTGTATCCAAGATTTAATAGGAAAGTCAATGATGTAAAAGTCAACATTGTCTAAGTCAAAGCATGTTTAGTTTCCTTAGCCTTTAAGGCTTTGTAATAGTTAGGTAGTATATATTGGGTGTCTTGTAATCTTGTAGTAACGCTTCTAGAGATGCATTGCATTGTAATATTCAGTATTGGTGATATTCAAGATCTACTTTCTCTCTCTAGACTTTCTCTCTCTAGTTCTTGATCTTTAATGTCTAAATCTTGAGTAATTGCTTGATGTAATTGGGATTTATTGATTAACAATTGGTATCAGAGCTGAACCAAACTTTTCGGAAATGATTTGATCAGAGTTTGAATTGAAATCTGAAGTTTTAAATCGAAAATTTGAAATTTTCTGAAAATTTTCAAGAACTCGTGATATTCACTGTTTCATCTGATTTTTTGTAAAAAATCAGTTTTATTGCAAGAAAATGGAATCATTGAGTTCGTTTTATGATTAGGTTTGATTATTGTATTGATTACATCTTGTGATTTTAACTAATTCAATGTCAATTTTCGAAATTTGAGTTTTCTGGAAATATCTTGTTCGAACTCTGTTCTTGATTGAAAATGTGCGATTTGGTGTTTTTAATCGAAATCTGATTGTAATTTTGTGTTTCGTACTGTTTGTTGATGAATCTGACTAGTTCTTGAGATCAAATGTGCAGGTTTGAATAGATTTGAGAAAGTAACAGCCAAGAACTCGACTTTGCGCAAGTTCATATGGTTTGCGCAAGTTTCATATGGTTTGCGCAACATTCATAGACGTTTGCGTGAGATCATCCAAGTCTTGAGAGGAAAAAGCTACTTTGCGTATTGAGAGTCCAAGAATCAATGAATCCTAGAGAGAGAAAGTAGAGAGAGAGATATTGAAGCGCAAAGTAACAAATCAGATTAATGTGTGCGTGAGTTCTTACAACAAACCAAGACCAAAGGGACTTAAATACCCTTGGTCAGATACAAGACAGATAAACACTAAACACAGTATTTGACCAAGCCCTATAAATACAATGATTACTATAAAATCAGACCTAACAATCTCCCCCTTAGTAATCATTGGCGCTTTGGTCTTCAAAAATTGTCTTCTATAACATCACGGACCAACAAAGTGACTTTGTGAAGCTTTCTGACTTTTTAAGAAAAAATTCTTCTCAGCATCTTGCAGATTGAAAATTTTCTTTGCTACTTAAGCTCAAGACGATACACCTCTTTTGAATGATCTTGAATGAACTGTGATGATCGGAGCAGGAACAACAAAAGAATTTGTTGTAGCTGAGAGAATAGAATCTTTGAGCGAATCTTGATCAGCAGATAAACTTTTGAGTTCTTTGTCTCTTTAACTTCTCCTTGACTTCTCCCCCTCATGACCTTGATGATCTTGATCAACTTGGTCATGCAAATGTTGGAAACGAGACAGCTTAAGATCTGCAAAATCAAAGAAACAGAGAAAATAGAGGAGGTTTGCGCTTCATGTTGGATGCGCAAACCAAGATTTGCGTTTCATGTTGGACGCGCAAACCAAGGTTTGCGTTTCATGAAGGGAGCGCAAATCAAAGTTTGCGTTTCATGTGGGACGCGCAAACCAAGGTTTGCGGGTCATGCTGGAAGCGCAAAGCTGACTTAGAAATTTTTTTACCTTTTGAAACCCTTTGACTCCCCCTACACAAATGCACTTGATATGACAATTCAGATTAGCATTCATATAAAGAAAATCATATACTCCCCCTCAAAAACAGATATAATCTTTGAAATACATTCTCTTTGTTTACTCCCCCTTGAATAATGCATAAACCCATTAAAATATATTTATGAGAACACAATGATCAAATATTAATGTAGAAAGAAAAATATAGTGAATGTAAATTTTGAAACAACTAAACATATAAAATTTTAAACACTAAACAAATTAAATTCTACAGAGTAAAATATTACAATTTTATCAATCCGTTGAAATCAAGCATATGTTGTTGGATACAAGAACAAGTTTTATTGCATATCAAGTTAAGACATGTTCAGTTTCAAAAACTTTCATCAATCTATTCAGTGTGCTCGCATGTGAACTTTGATTAGCTTCAAGAAAATGCAATTCTAAAAATATTATAGAGAACTTTGCATGTACTGACACTAATTCATCAAAAATTAAGACTTTCACAAATTTACAGGTTTATCACAACTCAAACATATCACCAAGTATCATGAGATGTGTGCTCATTGGCATCTTTTTAGCAGTGTGCATATTGGCATCTTAACATGAGTGTGCTCTTTGGCATCTTTTAAGCTTGTGCACTTTGGCATCTTTTGATCAAAAAGTTTATTAAGTAAAGAACATGCCGTAAACGTTACTTTCTATCTGACCCTATTGCAGGATTTTGGTCAACCGCTCCCGGACCAGTTGGCCTTAGGGGACTAGGTGTCAAGCACCCCTTGGAACTTACTCTCCCAGATCAGAAATGCTACATCGACATATTCTAAACCCATTCATACCAGTAGAACATGACTTTCGATCTGGTTCTATTAAAGGATTTCTGTTCGATCACTCCCAGACCAAATGACCTTAGGGGACCAGATGACAAGCATCCCGAGGAACTTACTTTCCCAAACCAGAAAGGTCACATGTACAAACTTTTAAACTTAGAGATTTCTGTATTTTAAAATTTAATAATCATCTCAATCACTCAGATTAACGTCTAAATGCTTAGCCCATATTTTCATTCCGATCTATAATTCTGATCATTTAGGTAGTCTAAGCAAAGTAAACTATAAAAATTCTGAATCACACAACTTTAAAGTAGTAATAAAAGTTTCAAACATGTTGCTGACTTTTCGACTTTTGTAAGACTTGAAATTTGACCATATAAAAACTTTAATATAAACAAAAGAACTTGAAAATTTATCCTAGACACATATTTTATTCAAAAGAAAGAAAAAATGTAAAACTTTACTTTATAGAATAAAATTTGTAAAGATTTAAACTTTTAATTGATATTTAGTTGGAACAAAATAAAATTCAACTATTTCATCTTTTACATTGAAGAAAATAAATTTGTGTCTCATATTAAAATAAAATTTTGGGTAATACAAATTCATGAGATAGATAAACAAGCTCAGATTCTTGAAACATTGAGAAAAACTGGAATAACATCATATACAGAGATATATGCAGCGGAAATAAAATTGATGTACTCACAGTATCTCATATAGTCAGAAGCTTAAATCATTGAAGAACGAGTTCTAAACTGATTTGTTTAGAAGTCGTTGTCTATGAAGTTCGGGTCCTGAGCTGAAGTACTCAGAAGCCAATTTCCCTTACTCCCCCTTAACATGTGATGCCTGCAACTTTAAATCAGATTGAGATTTGGGTACCCACTTAAATTTGGGCCCGTTTTTGTTAGTTGCAGTTCGTATGGGGAAAGAATAAACAGAATTGACATTTAAAGCACGAGGAATATTATCAGAGAAATAATCACAACTATCAGAAGAGAAAGCATAATCATCAGAACTAGAATCTGAGGAAGAACATGAGACATGTTTTGAAATTCGAAACATTTGCTTTCTAGAATATTTTGAAATTTTATTACATTTAGCAAATGAATCACTGTTATAAAGTTTGTCTACATATTTATCCTCATCAACAATAGATTCATCAGATGTCCGCCTCGCTCTCCAGATTTGCTTCTTTGACTTGCTCACAGTCCTATCTGAAAGAATAGAATCGGAAGAATTAGAACAGTCAGAAATAACTTTATCTTGTTTCTTCGACTTTTTTGACCGTCTTCTTTTACGCTTAGGTTTATAATATTGATCATTGAGCGTAAAAGAATCATCAAGAATTTTAGACTTGATATTTAAATAAGAAGAAATAAATTTATCCAAGCAACCAATCTGATCAACTAATAAATCTGAACGAGCCTCGGAGTCTGAAGAATTTTGAGAAAAGATTTTAAAATTTGAAACTTCCTTTTTGTTTTCCTTAGAATCAGAAGAAAGGTTAGAAATACAATCTGATTTTTGAGAAAATAATTTTTCTTCAAGAGTAGACGTCATGAAAGAAAGAATAATATCAGATTCAATTTTCTTCAAAATATTTTGATCTTCTATCTTGTCTTCAAGATCGATGATTTTTCCTTCTAATACTAATGGATGAGTATATTTCTTCGAATCATAAATGATTGGAGAAATATTTCCTTTATCAGAATCAGGTGCATGAGGAGCAAAATCATCAGACATTGAAGATTTGATAGGAGATATATCATTTAAAACTCTTCTACCTCTCCTTGATTTTTCAGGAAAATATTTGGCATTTTCAGACGTATAAACAAAAGGAATTTCATTTTTCTTGTTATTTATCCTTTTCTCATTTTCGATTTCTAACACTTGCTTCTCATTCATCCAGTCAATTTTAAATTGAGGAGCGTAATGAGCAAGAGTCAGATAATCGTAATTATATAAAGTTGGGGATTTTTCAATCGCATTGTTTAAACAATGAGGATTTTCAAAACCAAGACCCCATCTCTGTTTTAAAGCCTCTTCACTCCTTGGCTTGTTCATAAAAATTGTTTGTTCAGATTGGTCTCTTCGATAAAGCTTTTCTTCTAACTTATTTATTTTATCTGAAAATTCATCTTTTAAATTAGTCATAGCCGTCAAAGATTTAAGATAAGTCTTATTTGAATTTTCCAAATCATCCAATTTCTTTTGAAAGATGTCTTTAGTATTTTCTAAAATGAAATTTTCATTTTTCAAAGAAATTTTCAAATTGTCAATCAAATCTGACTTTTCAGAATTTAGATTCTTTTCAGATAAAATCTTTGAACGCAAATCAGATAAAGCAGTTATCATGATATCAAACTGAGAGGTAATAAATTTGTAATCAAATTCAGAGTATACCTCATCCTCATCTGTTTCAGAGTCGTCTGACTGGTTATCTCCGATCAAGCACATCTGAGCGATCTCGACATTTGAAGCTTCATCATCGGAATAATCCAGCCAGAATTCTTCCTCAGCTAGCAAAGCAGTTCCGTTCTCTCTTTTCTCGGCCAGTTCCAATTTCTTTCTGTAATAAGCTGAGTCCTTGACCTTCTTTGCTAGACACTCCTTTGCAATGTGTCCCGACTTTCCACAGTTGTAGCAGGTAGCTGTCTTTGGCTCGAGCACTTTGACTTTAGAACTGGAAGTGAAGCGAGAAGAGTTGGAACCCGATCTAGGTTGGAACTTTTTCTGGTAATGCTGAGAAAGAAGGATCATCGCTTTCTGTAATGCCTCTCCATCGTCATCAGTTAATCCGGTGTAAGCGTTATCAGACAACGCTTGTTCATTCAGTTGCTTCGAGAGAAGAGTAACCGGATCAACTGTTTTCTTGTTCTTTTTATCCAGCTTGGCCTTCTTTTCCGGTACCAAACTCTCATCAGTCAGCATAATCTCATACAGTTCCTGAATCTGCATTGTAGATATCCGAACATCGTTCCTCAGTCTATGACATGCTTTATTCCACTCAGGCTGAAGAGAATTAAGGAACTTCAAATTCGTCTCCAGATTAGTCTTTTCCACTTTAATCTTTCTAAGATCATTAATCACAGCGCAAAACCGGTCAAAGATAGCCTTCAGAGATTCATTTTCCTTCGCCTTAAATTCCTCAAAGTTGTTCATGAAGCGTGTCTGGCGTATTTGAGTAGCAACTAATGACCCAAGCATGATCTTTTCTAACTGAGTCCACATCATGTTTGGATTATGCTTGAAACAATCAATTCTGAGTGTTCCAGAATCTAGTTTCTAATCAAACAATCAAACAAACAAGATAAAACAAATCAATTACCTGTTTGATTTCTTTCAAATTCAATCTTTACACTTTCTCTCTCTAGAACTCTCTCTTTCTCTCTCTACAATCTGACTTCTCACAATTCAGTTCTCTCTAATTCGTATATTTCAAAATACAAAGAAAACAAACTATTTATACTAACTACTAATTACAAGGAAAATACAAATACAAAATACATTGACTTATTACAAATAGACTTTGACTTTTAATGAGATTTGACTTTAGCAGCTTTGACTTTCTCAACTTTGACCTTCAGTATTCTTGATCTTGTATCCAACAAATTTATGCTATAACAATCTCCCCCTTTGGATTCAAGATCATTGTTGAAAGATTTAGCAATTAAATCTTCACTTTAAGCTCTGTCTGAACAATCTCCCCTTTTCCTTTAACAGTCTTCTTTCTAAAGTTATCTTCAAATGATGAACAATCTCCCCAAAGCTCTCATAGAACGCTTTCCGACTTTGGAAAGAAATTATCTTCAGAATCAGCTTGAATTGCTTTTCAGCAAATAATCTTCAAAGAAAATTTCCACAAATCTTCAGAAATTCTTTGATCATCTTCAAATCTTTACTTTGAATCTTCTGTCTTGGCTATTTGAGAAAATCATCTCCCCCAATTTTGAAAATCTTTAACATTTCTTCATACCATCTCCCCAGTTTTGATGATTTGAATATCTATATCATCAAAACTTTACTTCCAAGAAATGTCATTGACCGTTCTGATCTGTCAAACTGAGCCTCTGATTCTGTGATCCACAACCAGTATTCATCCAGATCTTTTCAAATCCAGACAAAATAAAAAACATGTAACTCCTGAATCAACATATGAATCAGTTAATATGCCTGTCAGTAACACAAAGTCACTGTGTGTAACGAATACACAATATAAAGGAGCTTTTTGATGTTCACTCCCCCAGGGCTTCCATCCAATCATCGAAATACCACAAAGGCAATTTCTATGAATGTTATGACAAAGAAAAAAATTCCTTGTGTGCTCGTGCAAGTGTAGAAAGAATTAAGCACGAATATTGCTTTTCAATAAGGCTCAACATTGTGTAAACCACTGAGACAACAGTAGATAAACACAGACTTTAAGTGCATGATTGAAGTGCGAAGGTGGGGCAGACTTCCTTCTCTTTCAATATCCAGATTTTCCAAATGAAAACCAGATAGATTATATGCTGCTTCCCCTTGAAAATGTGAAACATTTTCTTGTTGAGAAGAAAATGAGTGGTTGGTGGGGTATTAAGCAAGAGTTGGCATGGGCTATTTGCCTAATTCAATAACATTCACCAAAGAATTGTGAAATGCTAGTAATGTGGCTGCCCGGCTCAGAAAGTAGTTGGTGCAGAGTTTGATATTCTTTTACTCTGATCTCACACCCTCTTTCTTTTTAATCATTAAGCTCACTACTAACCAAACTCTCTTTTCCATTTTACCTCATCACACCCACACTCATTTCTTTTAGACTCCTCACACTCAATCACTAAAGGATTAACTTCTTGGGTAGGAAACACTGGTTAACGTGAATCCATAGAAGTTTCAGATAAGTCCTAGCACAAAGAACCCATATTTCCTATAAAGCATGAGTTGCTCAAATGGTTTAACTTTAACAGTTAAAGCGCATATACAAATATCAGATTAATGTATGCTCAGAAAGTAATCATAAAGATATGAGCATTTTTAAACATTGAAGTATTTTCAAACAAGTATATTGAATGAATAAACATGAGTGCAAAAGACTTGTTTGAAAATCTGACATTGTATGAAAATGATCAGAAATGAATGATATAGCAATTAAAGCTTATGGTCAAGAATAATTGATATTTGTCTATACGAAACAAGATATAGACATTCTTGAAATGACCGTTTCGAAATGAAATATCGCTCAAAATTCTTTGAATACAAGCGGAGTGTCTTACCATCGAATAAAAATTGTTTCAATTTAGAGACATGGTAAGAACATGTTGAACAAAAATTCAAACCAGTGTGTGTGAATACTTGAAAGTATATAGAAAAGACAATACTCAAGTATTTATGTTAGGACTAAAAGTCCTGTGCGTTGAAAGTGGAATAAAGTATTTATAAGGGTTCAATATGTAATTCTCTAATAGTTAATTAATTAGATGGGCCCAAGCCCATAAGCCCATTAGGCCTTGTAAGCCTGGTATATAAAGGCATTATTTATCTCATTATTAGAGTTGAACAGTTTAGAGAGTTTTAGAAATTCATTATTTAGTTTACTAGTCATTAGGTTTACATATCCTAATCAGAAATTCTCTCTGTAAACCTTAACCCTTTGAAGTTATATCAATCATATGACTAGTTGCTGTGGCCTATAATCTGTTAATCATTGTTCATATTTACTTGTGATTGCACTGCACTGGGATCTACAATTGGTATCAGAGCCGATAGGCAAAAAGGTTTGATCAAGTAAAAAGGTTTGTCTGAAACCCTAAGATCAATTACTTGTGTTAATTGCTTTACTTGCATTAATTGATTGTTAGTGGTTACATTCTGTGTTATCTGTTTGATCGATATCTGTTTGCTTCTGGTTTTATTCGATCGGTTTTTTTTTGGAAAAAACAGTAAGATTTAATCTGTTCGATCGATTTTTGTTGGGAAAAACAGTAAGATTTTTGTTCGGTCGATTAATTTTCTGGAAATCTTTTGTTCGGTCGATTATTATTAGGGTTAATTTCTGTTCGGTCGATTATTTGTTACTGTTGATTGTTAATCGGTTGAATCGATTTTTGGTTGATTTTTTGTTTCTTTCGATCGAAGGAGAAGGATCTGGGTTTTGGTTTCGGTCGAATCCCAGAAATTCTTCGGGTTCTTCGGTCGAACTCTTCGTGTTCTTCGGTCTTATCTGGTATTTTTGTGTTTATCGTAATTAAAGTCTTTTGACCTAAGCATTTGACCGGACACTTGTACTCCGGTCTTACACCTTCGACCAAATAAGAGTATTCCCCGGTCTTACCCATTTGACCGGACACTTGTACTCTGGTCTTGCCTTCGACCGGGTGGTTGTAACCTCCGGTCAAACACCTTCGACCGGATACGTGTATCCCCGGTCTTGTACTTCGACCGGATACGTGTATCCCCGGTCTTGTCATTCGACCGGATACCTGCTTACTCCGGTCTTTCCTTCGACCGGTATCTTGCATACTCCGGTCTTTCGTTTGACCTGATATTCTGTTAGACCAAGTGTTTCTGTGTTTCTTCTATTTTATTATATTTGGATCATCCTGCTTGCCTAACGATCATTACAGTGCTCTTAAGTTAAGAAGTAAAGATGAACTCAAGGGATGCTCTAGCCCCGTACTTCAAGGTTTCAGTAGTGTGTCATTTGTGACCCTAAACTTTCAAGTTTCACATTTTGTCAGTATTGGTCCCTGCACTTTCAAGTTTCATCTATCTTCAAAGCCGGAGCGAATACATTCTATTCGAAACGATCAAAATGGTGTACCTACCAAGGCTGCAGTCCAAAAGAGATTATGAACGGTGGAAAGCTGATTTTTTGTGTGTTGTAGATGAACATGAGGTGGGTCCCTACATCAGATTATCTTTGACTGAAGGTGAGATGCAATCCCAACTTCAGACAGAAGCTTCTCCTGTGGAAAAGGAGAAAAGAGAATGGGCTAACAATTTAGCTCGAAATTATATGACTGATAGTGTTACTTGTGAACTTTTTCGTGACATTTTTAGTGAACTTATTGATCAAATAAATACCTACAAAATGACAGGAAAAGAGTTGTGGGATTGTACTGAATGGTTGGTGTTAGGGCCAAATGAGATTTTAAAAGGAAGAGAATTGGAAGCTGAGAACTCTGAGCTAAAAGGAAAGATTTCTATTTTGGAAGCTAAACCTCAGCAACCAGTCTCCGCTGAAAGCTATGAGGAAAAGATCTCTGATCTAGGAGATGCAAATGCAGAACTTCAAAAGCGTTTATCTGATTTGGAGCAACTGCTTGCTAAACACAAATCTGATTTTGAGACTAAAGAGAAATCTTTCGCAAAGAAGTTCTCAGAATTCTCGAGAAAATGTGCTGATGAGAAGAAGGAAGTGGAGCTGAAATGCATAAAACTTTCTCAGCAAGTTTCTGCTTTCGAGAAAGTAATCATTCTTGAAAGAGAAAAGTTTGCAAACGAAAAGAAGGCCATTGAACAAAAGAATGTTGGTGTCTTCAAAGAAATATCCGGCCAAAGAAATAATGCTGAGAAGGGATTTGAAGAAGAACGAAGCATCTTTGAGACTGAGATTAAAAAGCTGACTGCCAAGATATCTGAACTATCTGAGAAGGCACTAAAAGAGCAGAGATCGAAGTCTGAATTCACGAAGAAGATTGACCTGCTTGTTAAAGAAAGAGACAACTTTGCTTCGACAATTAAAGTGCTTGAAAAGTCTGTATCAAGTACAAATCAGAAATCTGTCTCTCCACAAAGGTTAGTTAAATCTTTTGATCGAATTCGTAAAGCTAACCTTTTCTATGATAGAAATATAGATGGTTCAGGTACACGTCATAGAACGAGGAGATACAAAGATGAGGAACTGGTCTGGAAGAAGAAACCAGTGAAAGATGAGCTGAAAGAAAGAGAATTGTGTATACATGCGTTTAATGCCAAGAAGAACAATGCGAGTAAAGGTAAACCTGATCACATCTACTCGAGAGATCAATTACTTAGGTTGTTAGGTAAGAAATACCACTGTTCTTATTGTCGTACACATGATCACATTCACAAAACCAGAGATCACTTCTGGTATGGTTCTTATTCTATATCCCCCACAAGAACTGCAACTAACATTCATGGACCCAAATACCAGTGGGTACCAAAGCTGAAAACTGATTCTTTGTTGCAGGCACCTACTGTCAAGGGGGAGTAGAAGAACAATGGCTTCTAAGTAAATCAGCTTAGACCCCGGACTTCAACGAAGTTTGGCTTCTGATCATATGACAGATCAGGACCCGTTCTTCAACGTTCAGACTTGGATATTTTGCAAATATCCAGGGGGAGCTTATCTGATCTATATCATTCTATCATGATTTGAGGGGGAGCTTAAAAGGTAAATATCTTCTAATCCTAGATCTCTGATTGTTTGAAAGATGAACAACTTTCGAACATGAAAAACGTATTCTGAAATGTTCAAACCACTTCTAGTTCTCAAAAGATTTTATGAATTAAGAAGTGTGATTTTAAATGTTTTTCAATTTTGAGCTTTAATGTTTAACTGACTGTGTGTTTCAAAAGATCAATACCTGCGTATTATCTTGTCTTTATACTGTAACGTATTCACACACACAGGTTCAGTACTTTATCAATTTGTTATTACCATGTCTCATAATGAACCAATTTTTCGATGGTAATACTCCCGTTTGAAATTCAATGTTGTTGAGCAGCAATCATTATTTCTAAATTTGTGCTTTCATTGCTAAATTGTTTATATTTGTTCATATAAACATAATATCCAATTCTTTGATACCCTGACCAGTTTAGTTGATCTGATTGATACATTGTCAGATTTTCAAAGTTTAATTGCTCAAATCTCATGAGCATACATTTTGACAATGTTATCATACATTTTGAGCTTAAATGTTCAAGATAAACTGTTGAGCTATCATTCTTTATAGGAATTACATGGGATTTGTGTGAGATCTTAAACAGAACTTCCATGGATTCACGTAAACCAGTGTTTCCTACCCCGGAAGTTATCCTAGAGTGATTTGAGGGGTGAGGGGTCATAAATCAAAGAGTGGGGGAGATAACTCATCGGATTGAGTTTTTCTCATTGTGTGGAGCGGAAAAATGGAAAAGAGAGTTTGGTTAGAAGTGAGCATAATGACAAAAAGAAAGAGGGTGTGAGAACAGAGTTAAAAGAATATGAAAACTCTGCATCAAACACTTTCTGAGCCGGGCAGCCAAATATTCTGATTGGTTCACATTCCTTGGTGACCATCATTGAAACAGGCAGTGAGCCCATGCCAACTCTTGCTATAACCCCACCAGCCACTTGTTTCTTTCTTAACAAAGAAATGTTTCATTTTCTTTGGGGACGCAGCATATCTGCTATCTAGTCTTCATTTGGAAGATTTAGATATTGAAAAAGAAGGAAAGTTGCCCCACCTTCGCACCTCTTTCATACACATTGAGTCCGTGTAATATCTGTTGCTGTCTCAACAATTTACACAATTTGAGCCTGATCAAGCTAAGTAGCTTCAATCATTTCTACACTTTCACGAGCACACAAGGAATGAGTTTTCTTGTCATAACATTCATAGAAAATTCCTTTGTGGTTTTTCGATGATTGAATGGAAGCCCTGGGGGAGTGAACATCACAAAAACTCCTTTCCAATGTACATCCGTTGTACAAAGTGGCTCTGTGCTACTTACAGGCATACTAACTGTTTCATCTGTTGAATCAGGGTTACATTGTCCATTATGTCTGAATTTGAAAAGATTCGGATATATACATTTCATGAATTGACGGATACTCAGATCAAAGGACGAAGAATATCATATTCTCAAGGGGAGATGAAAGAATGTGTTGAAATTGAAGAGTTTTGATGATCTTGATGCTCACAATCATCAAAAAGGGGGAGAAGTTTTCAAAGTTCAATTTCAAAGTTTTGAAGAAAGAAAGTTTGTTTTTCTGAAGACGGTCTAAAGATCAAAGAGATGAAGATATGAGTTTAATGCTAAATTTGTTTGTCTGAAGACAGTGAAGTTTTCAAAGTTTGTATTGATTCTTTCCCGTATCATGTGGTGTCTGCTACAAGTTTGTTTATCATTCCTCCTATGCGATGATTGAAACAAGTTCTTGAGAAGAAAACAAATCTATTCAACTCGCGGTTCAAAGACAGATTCTTTGTTTTAAACTGAAGATGCATCGTGGAATGTCAAGTAACTCTCACATTATTTTTATTGTGTGTTGATCCGATGTGATTGAGTTTTTACAGCTGAAAGCTGCTTGATAGTGCGTTCAGTCGAGGCTACTGTACATTGAATTTGGTTACAAAGTTGATACTATGAAGAACAAGAGCTTTATTCAAGGGGGAGCGTGGAAAGACATGAAGTCAAGCAACATCAAAGTTCTTCAAAGATTCAAGAGGGAAAGAAGATCAATGTTTGAAGATTTCAAGAAGATAAATGCTTTATTCAACTTTAGGGGGAGATTGTTAGGACTAAAAGTCCTGTGCGTTGAAAGTGGAATAAAGTATTTATAAGGGTTCAATATGTAATTCTCTAATAGTTAATTAATTAGATGGGCCCAAGCCCATAAGCCCATTAGGCCTTGTAAGCCTGGTATATAAAGGCATTATTGATCTCATTATTAGAGTTGAACAGTTTAGAGAGTTTTAGAAATTCATTATTTAGTTTACTAGTCATTAGGTTTACATATCCTAATCAGAAATTCCCTTTGAAGTTATATCAATCATATGACTAGTTGCTGTGGCCTATAATCTGTTAATCATTGTTCATATTTACTTGTGATTGCACTGCACTGGGACCTACAATTTATCTTTGGAAACACACGGTTTGTAAACATGTAAGCACAAAATAAAAATGAAAACATTTAAAATCACACTTCCAAATTGTAAAATCTGATTAAAAATCGGGAAGTGGTTTGAACATTTAAGAACATGTTTTCTATACCTGAAAGTTGTCCTTCTTTCAGATACATTTGAGATTAAGATAAGAAATTTACCTTTTCGCTCAATCTTAATTCTCAGAAAGTCAAGCTATCGTCATTAATATATGATCGTGTCAGCTTCTCTTATCCTGTATAAGTCTCAAAGTCTAGTCAAAATTTATTCACAAAAATTTATTCAAAACTTAAAAAACATAAAGCAATAAAACTTTTAAGATACGAGTTCTGATCTGAAGTAATCAGAAATCATAGTCTTACTCCTTTTGATAAGCTCCCCCTAAAATCATGCATCACAAAAATTAATCATTTAAGTAAAATGCATAAATTAGTTTTACTCCCCCTCAAATGAATATAGATCATCTAACAATGTTCTCATACTCCCCTGAGATCATGAGCAAACAATTAAAGTGCAGGTATCCTTCAGATATAAAGATAAAGAAAATGATGAAAAATAACAATATGTAACTTTAGTAGTTAATAACTGATTATGTCTTCAGATTTAACATACCAAGCTTAGAAACAAGAAAATTAAATCTCTTCTCATCTAAGGGTTTGGTAAATAAATCTGCAAGTTGATAATCTGTTTTTACAAAATAAAGTTCAATTGTTCCTTTTTCAACATTATCTTTGATAAAGTGATACCTTACATCAATGTGTTTAGTTTTGGTGTGTTGGACAGGATTAGCAGATATGGCAATCGCGCTCTTTGAGTCACAGTATATCGGAATTTTGTCATATTTTAATCCAAAGTCTCGTAGCTGTGTTCGCATCCACAAGACTTGAGAGCAACAACTGGCAGCAGCTACATACTCTGCTTCAGCAGTCGATGTGGAAACGCATAACTGTTTCTTTGAAGCCCAACTAACGAGCTTGTCTCCAAGGAATTGTACGTGACCAGAAGTACTCTTTCTGTCCAACATGCAACCTGCATGATCTGCATCTGAATATGCAGTCAGTTGAAACCCTGTATCCTTAGGATACCACAGACCAAGGTCTGCAGTCCCCTTCAGATATCTAAAGATCCGTTTGACAGCGGCCAAATGGAATTCTTTGGGAGCAGCTTGATATCTAGAACAAAGACATGTTGAGAACATAATATCTGGTCTACTGGAAGTTAAATACATCAACGATCCTATCATACCTCTGTACGTTCTAACATCTACACTTTTACCCGAAGGATCAGTGTGGATCTTAGTACCAGGTGCCATCGGGGTTCCAATTGATTTATAATTTTCCATCTTGTACTTCCGAAGAATGTCCAAAATGTACTTAGATTGATTTATAAAAATCCCCGTAGAAAGTTGTTTAACTTGTAATCCGAGAAAGAAATTCATCTCTCCCATCATACTCATTTGAAAACGTGACACCATGAGGTTAGAAAAGTTTTTGCAATATTTTGGATTAGTAGAACCAAATATTATATCATCAACATAAATCTGAATAAGAATAATATCAGCTTTTTCCTTCTTTATGAATAAAGTGGTATCGATCTTACCTTTAGAGAAACCAGACTTGACCAAGAATTTTGATAAGACATCATAACAGGCTCGAGGGGCTTGTTTTAATCCATAAAAGGCTTTGTCCAATATGTAGACATGATCTGGCTTATCTGGATTAACGAACCCTTCTGGTTGAGACACGTACACTTCTTCTTTAAGAATGCCGTTCAGAAAGGCTGTTTTCACATCCATCTGAAAGACTGTGAAGTTCTTATGAGCGGCATAGGCGAGAAACATTCTGATTGCCTCTATGCGCGCTACTGGAGCATATGTCTCGTCATAATCAATGCCTTCCTCTTGCCGGTAGCCTTTGGCAACAAGTCTAGCTTTGTTTCTGATGACGACACCATCTTCATCCTTTTTATTTTTGAATACCCACTTAGTTCCTATCACGGTCTTTCCTTCAGGCTTAGGAACTAATCTCCAAACCTTTAGGGCTTCAAACTGATTGAGCTCTTCTTGCATTGCAGATACCCAGTCCGAATCAGCAAGAGCCTCGGATACTCGTGTTGGCTCAATCTTGCTTAGGAACGAGTCATGCATACACTGATTAATAGTCGCTGACCTTGTCTGAACAGGCTTGTCAAAATCTCCAATTACTTGATGTAATGGATGGTCCTTGGTCCAGCGATGCTCATGTGGGAGTGGAATAGATGAATTCTGAACATGATCATCATCTTGAAATCCACTTTCAAAATCTTCAGTTTGAATTACAGGAGGGGGGTTGTCAGTTGAAGTTTCATGTGCAGAAGTATCAGTGGGAACAGCAGATTCAGGCTGTTGAGTAGACAAAGTAGTACACCCAACTGAAATAGTTACTTCTGATTCAGCATTTGTTTGAACATCTTCAACTGTAGGAGTAACAATAGGAATATGAGTTTCTGTCTGAACTGGAGATGCTTGTTCAGTAATAACTTCTGAAGTGACTGGATGATGACAGCTTGTATCTTCAGACCTGTCAGTCACAGCAGATTTAGATACATTAGTTGCAAGAAACTCATCATAAAAGAATTCAAATAACAAATCTAAATCAGTTAAATGTGAAGTAGATGTAGAAGCGTTATCCGAATTTGTCGCTGTAGACACAGGTTCTGGACTGATCTGACCAGAAGCTAATACACCAGTAATAACGGGTTCTGAATTGATTTGATCAGAAGCCATTTCTTCATCAAATGTAACATTGACGCTCTCCACAACTGTCTTTGACTTCTTTATATAAACACGATATGCAGCAGAAGTTGAAGAATAACCGATAAAGATGCCTTCGTCCGCCTTAGCACTGAATTTATTCAGACTCTCTCTATCGTTAAGCACAAAACATTTACACCCAAATATATGAAAGTATTTGATGGTAGGTGTTCTGTTGTTGATCAACTCATATGGAGTCTTTTGAAACCGGCGGTGTATCATGGAACGATTTTGAGTATGGCATGCAGTCGACACAGCTTCTGCCCACAAGAATAGAGGTAAGTCCGATTGGCTGAGAATAGTCCGAGCGGCCTCGACTAGCGTTCGATTTCGCCTTTCGACTACTCCATTTTGTTCAGGCGTTCTAGCAGCAGAATACTGATGTGAAATCCCAACTGATTCGAGATATTCATCAACAATCTTGTTCTTGAATTCTGTGCCATTATCAGTACGAAGAAACTTGACTGGTCGTTGCATTTTCACCTGGGTCGTCTTTAAGAAAGTAATGAGAACTTCCGGTGTCTCATCTTTTGAACGAAGAAATTTGACCCACGTGTATCTTGAATAATCATCCACAATAACCAACACGTATTTCTTTCCACCCAAACTCTGAGTTCTCATTGGACCACACAAATCCATATGTAGCAATTCTAACGGAGAACTAGTGCTTGGTTCAGGCTTCGGTTTATGAGCGGCTCTCTTCATCTTACCCTTTTCACATGCTGCGCATAAGTGTTCTCGTTCATATTTCAGCTCAGGAAGTCCTTTGACCAATTTCGCACGAACCAGCTTGTTGATGTAACGAAAGTTCAAATGAGATAAACGTCTGTGCCAGAGCCAACTTTGCTGCGTTGAAGCTTTTGTCATTAAGCATACTTGACTGTCAATCTGAACTTTGGACAAATTGATGGTGTAGAGGTTGGTCTTTCGATTTCCAGATAAGAGTTCTGTTCCATCTTCAGTGCGAACTGAGCAACTCTTAGACTTGAAGTTGACCTCTAACCCTTTATCGCAGAATTGACCTATGCTGAATAAGTTGTGCCCCAAGCCTTCGACATAACTCACTTTACTGATCGTTATGTTGTCTTGAATAATGTCACCATATCCTAAGATAGGTGAAAGTTGATCGTTCCCAAATCTGACATTTCCACTGAATTTCTCTGTATAGTTAGACAATAAAGCTTTTTGCCCAGTCATATGCTTGGAACATCCACTATCCAAGTACCACATATGCCGGGTCTGCAAGAGAAATTAGGAGACAATAACTTTAGGTACCCATTTAAAAACGGGCCCTAACTGATTAGCACAAAATTTTGGTATCCACTTGAAAATGGATCCTCTGTTCTTTTGAAAACTTTGAAAAACATTTGATCTCAAAGAATTAACATGATAAGATCCATACCAATCAGAAGAATTATGAGAATAAACAAAATCAGTTCTCCGATAATTAGGACGAGATTTAGTAGTAATAGGAGATAATTGAATCAATTGCTTTATTGAATAACGCTTGTAAGAAGTTACAAGGTTTTGTTTATGAGAAGCACATTGACCAACTATATCAGAATCACTACTAACAGATTTAGTACAAGAATTATCAGTAACTGATTCAGCTATCTCATCCTCCTTCCGTTTTGGTCTCCATTCGGATTGAGCTTTCAACTTTTTCTTCCTTAAATCTGAAACATAAGATATAGATTTATTAGGAAAAGTAGATTTCCGAGATTGAGTTTTCTTTTGTGTACCAGTGTATTCCTGTTTCTGTAATCGCTGTTTCTTATGTTTCTTTCCGTGAGCATAGTAATCAACAGTTACAGAAACTGAATCACCAACCTTAGTTGATGTTTCACCAATATGAACATCACGTGGTAACACTCTTTCATTTTTAAGACAAGTAGAATGATCAGGAAGTTTAGAATGGACATCAAACATATCCGATTCTTCCATGCACCCATCATCGGAATTAAAAGAATCATTTGCAGACTCAAATAAGTCATCAGAATTGTGAGAGAAAGTTTGAGGTGCCTTTGAAACTGTAGAACACTTTGTTGATTTAACTTGAAAAACAGTGTTCTTTAAAACTGTAGAAAATACATTTTGTTCTATATCAACCAAAAGTTTTTCATCAGATAAAACATTTTCAAGCTCGACTATTTTGCTTTCAAGAATAGATGTAGGAACATAAACCTTTGCAATTGCATGTTTTGCCTTCATCTCAGAAGCGGAATAACTAACAAAATAGTCAGTTGAAAGAACTTTTGGTGTTTTAGAAAGATAACTATCATTTAACTTTTCATAGTTAAACGGTAGTTGAATTTTCTTTTTATTCTTTCTATTTTCAGTTTCTTTGGCCTCAACTTCGTCTGACAATTTGGTAATAAATTTGGGTTTCAAATGAGTATGTTTACCAGCACAAGCAAGAAAATCATAGTTATAAAGTGCTGGCTGTTTTCTGATGGCTTTCTTAAGATAATGAGGGTTTTCAAAACCAAGTCCCCATTTCTCTTTAACATCAGCCTCTTCATTAGGTGCATTTAGAAAAATGGTTTGATCTGTTTGACCTCTTGCATAAAGTTTTGCTTCCAGACCATTTACCTTCTTATGCAAATTCTTGTTTTCAACCTGCAGTTTATAAAAAGTTAGTGCATATTCATTTTTCTCAAACTCATATTTAGACACTGTACCTTCAAACTCAGAAATCTTCTTTTCAAAACAATCTACTTTAGATTTAGAATCAAAATCAGACTTGCGTAAAGAATCAATCAGATCTTTGTTTGAAATAACAAACGTATTAAGCTCAAAGATCTTCTTGTTCTTTTTAGCAACTCTTTCTTTTTCCTTTTTCAGATTATTTTGTAAATTTTGAAGCTCAACCATTATGGTTTCCATTTTGGTAATAAAATCTTTTTCAGTTAAATTTAATACCTCATTAACTGCCTCATCATCTGACTCGTCATCCTTTATTTCTTTGCCCATGAGACAGATATGAGCTGTTTCTTCTTTCACTTCTTCTTCTCCTTCTGAGTAATCCAGCCAAAACTCATCTTCAGCCATTAGAGCTACACCTGCTTCTTGTTGTCTTGCCAAAAGCAACTTGTTCTGATAGTACTGAGAGTTGCGAACTTTCGGCTTCCGACAATCTTTAGCAAAATGACCCAACTTGCCACAATTGTAGCATTTGATTGAATCAGTTGCTGGCTTCTCAACAGCAGTGTAATCATTCACAAACTTCTTCTTCTCATCCGGTTTCTTCTCACCATACCTATTCTCTTCAAATCTCTTGCCTTCCACCCTCTCTCGGTGCTCGTGGTTCCTTGAACTTGATGACGAATAGCGTTGAGAATTTGATCCCGGCTTCTTATAAAATTTCTTTTGAAATGCACGGGTCAGCAATATCATAGCTTGTTTCAAACTTTCGCCATCATCACTATCTGATACAGAACCAGACTCTGAACTTGAACTCACTATCTTTTTCTTCTTCTTCTCAATCTTCTCTTTCTTTTCTTTCTTCTTTTCACCAACAACCAAAGCTATAGGATCAGGAACCTTCTAAGCCTTTTTCTTTTCAGCTCTTTTCTCCTCTACCTCTTCCTCATTCTGCCGTAATGTCTCATAAACTTCGTGAAGAGGTATTTCATTCAAATCTTTCATTTGTTTCATCCTACGTGTGTGTTTCTTCCATTCAGGACGTAGGATGCTCAGAAATTTCACATTGTTTTCCAGCTGCTTCTTTTTGAATTTGTTCTTAGTCAGCTCATTCAGAAGCAAAGTGAATCTTTCATAAGTGTCTTCAAGACTCTCATTCTCTTTTGCCTTGAATTCCTCATAGTTATTGATGCAGTTGGCCACCTTTATCTGATTCCCGATTTTTGATCCCATCATCATCTTTTCCAATTGATTCCACATCTGTTTAGCATCATGTTTGAAGCTATCAATTTTGATGTATATGTCATTTGGAATGCTTTGAAGTAAAAGAGATCTCGCTTGTTTGTCAGCTTTAAATCTACTCTTCTGTTCTTCCGAGTACTGAGAAAATTCAACTTTAACTGGTTTTGTCTTTATTTCTTTTTCCACATCTTCATCATCACCATCAATATCATCACCATCAACATCATCAGCAGGTACATGAATTATGATTGGTTTCATGGGACCTTCGGTGATAGACAGAAGTATATTCTCTCCATTTGAGTGTCGGTCCACGAAATCCAAAAACCTATCCTTCCATTGTTCATACTCGCCTTTGAATAGAACTGGAGGCTTTACATCGATTCCGATTGAAAGAGCATCTTTGGAAGTCATTTTTGTAAATCCTGTTTAAAAAATATATCAATAAGAAACTAGAACTGATCGTTAGTCCAAAATATGAAATCACAAGAAAAATCTTGACAAGAAATTCAGAGATTTTGATCACAGAAAGAACTATGTCCCCCTAGAGAAAAAATTTTCACTATTAAAGGCCATATTACAGTTTTGAAAATTTCGAAAAAATTGACTAAGTATCAGAACTCGCAAGTCACTATTGAACTTGCAAGCCCTAAAACTCGCAAGCTGATAAACTCGCAGACTGATAAAACTCGCAGAGATTTGCGCGATTGAGAAACACGCAAGCAAACGCGCAGACAAACTCGCACGCAAACTCGCAAACAAACTCGCAGATAGAACTCGCTGATCAAACACGCAAATGAAACTCGCAGATCGAACTCGCAGACGATTAAACTCGCAAGCGCCTAAACTCGCTAACAACTGTTCACACTAGAACTCGCTAACAGAGATGTGCGCGTTTCCCAAACTCTCACGTCGAAGCTTGCGCGTTTGAACAAAACTCGCTAGCTACTCTTGCGCGTTTTAGACCAAAATTCTTCTTTCAACTTGCGCGTTCTACCCTGATGAACCTTGCGCGTTTCACGACGAACTAGCGCGTTTTACGAAGAACTTGCGCGTTCTAGCGATCTAGCGTGTTCTTCCGTTTGTCGACCCAAAAACCATCTTTTTCAACTGAAATCGATCTTTTCTTGGTCCAAATGATCTGAAACTCTGGATTGTTGCTCGATTACAACTCTAGAATGAATTACAACTCAAGAATTTACAAACAACAACTTTACAGTTCAAAAATCGATGAAACAATAACTTTACAACTCGAAAAAAAAAACTTAACAAAAACTTACAAAATCGAATGAATTACAGTACAATACTTGAAATTGATTACAAAAACTCAATCTAATACACTTTTCGATCACTTCCTAACACAAATTTGCTCCAAAAACACTCTGAAACTCATAATTCAATTTTGAACAGTAACGAACACAGAGACGATGAACAGTAACTCGTTTCTTGATCTGATTTCACCTTTTGGATCTGCTCTGATACCAATTGAGTGTTCCAGAATCTAGTTTCTAATCAAACAATCAAACAAACAAGATAAAACAAATCAATTACCTGTTTGATTTCTTTCAAATTCAATCTTTACACTTTCTCTCTCTAGAACTCCCTCTTTCTCTCTCTACAATCTGACTTCTCATAATTCTGTTCTCTCTAATTCGTATATTTCAAAATACAAAGAAAACAAACTATTTATACTAACTACTAATTACAAGGAAAATACAAATACAAAATACATTGACTTATTACAAATAGACTTTGACTTTTAATGAGATTTGACTTTAGCAGCTTTGACTTTCTCAACTTTGACCTTCAGTATTCTTGATCTTGTATCCAACAGATTTATGCTCTAACAAATTCTATTGTAGATTGAGTTAGGCAGTGCTAGCATCAAATTGGACTTTGCTTCTCTATCGGCTTTTTCACGTTTGATTTCATCATCAGTCAAAGGAATGTCATTTTTCGGTCTGATGAATGGTCCTTCAGTAAACGACTTCATCATATTTTCTCCATTTGTCTGACGCTCAATGAAATTTATGAACCTATCTTGCCACTGTGTAAACTCATCTTCGTTGATTAAGACTGGTGGATGAGTATCAGTTCCCAATTGCATCATCAGATCATTTGAGTAGAATCTTGCTTGAAGAGCAAACTTGGCAGAATCCATTGCTGATGTACCAGAAAATAAAAAATCAGATTGAATTAAAAAAAAATCGAAAAATATTAAAAAAAGAAATTTTGAAAAACACTTGTTATGACACAAAGTTTAAAAAAATAAAGATAACACACTAAAAAAATTTCCAGACTCTTTTTTTTTTTTTTAGCTAAGACAGGGAGACTCGCAAGATGAGGTTTTCGGATCACAGAGGACACGCAAGATGAGGTTTGCGGGTGTTGTGGGAAACGCAAACTGAGGTTTGCGTTTGCAATGGGAAACGCAAGATGACTTTGCGGGTCACAGAGGATACGCAAACTGATGTTTGCGTCTGTAGCCTGAAACGCACAATGAGCTTTGTGGGTTCAATGTGAACCGAAAACCTGAAACACAAGAACAAAGTTAGTAGAATATGCAAATCAACTAAGAACAAACGCAAAGTAACTTGAATGAAGCGCAAAGCAGTATGAATGGAACACAAAGTTCATGAATGAAGCGCAAACACACAATTTGCGTAAAATCAACTACAACTTTGAAAATTAACCAAGAAAAACACACACTAACTTTCGAAAACACAATTCTAACAACTTTTAACTAACAAATTCGATTAAAAAACAACAAAAACTCAAAAACTTGAATGAAACAGTACGTTGAAAACAACTTTCAGAAAAACGCAAAATCTCAAAATCGAATATCTAAACTTGAATTTTATGCAAACCAATATGAATCAAGTATGATCGAATATTAAAAACGCATCTAAAGAAATCAAAATCAACCAAATTCGACCACAAACACTTCCAAATTTGATGAAAAATCAAGAAAACGAGATTTTCTTGAAAAAATTAAAGAAAATCGATCAAATTTTCGATTTCAATCACAAATTCAGATTAAGAAAAATAATATCTCAAGTCTCTCAAGATTCAGTTGGCTCTGATACCAATTGAGAGTCCAAGAATCAATGAATCCTAGAGAGAGAAAGTAGAGAGAGATATTGAAGCGCAAAGTAACAAATCAGATTAATGTGTGCGTGAGTTCTTACAACAAACCAAGACCAAAGGGACTTAAATACCCTTGGTCAGATACAAGACAGATAAGCACTAAACACAGTATTTGACCAAGCCCTATAAATACAATGATTACTATAAAATCAGACCTAACACGTATCACGTTTCTTGCGCAAAGCTCCTTTTGCGCAACACATTGCTTACGAGAACCATACTTTGCGCATCAAGTTCATCACGCAAAGCTCACTTTGCGCATCAAGTTCAACACGCAAAGCTACTTTGCGCTTCAAGGCTAATACGCAAAGTCACATTTGCGCATCCTTCGTCATACGCAAAGCTCACTTTGCGCATCCTTCAGCGTACGCAAAGCTCACTTTGCGCATCCTTCAGCATACGCAAAGCTCACTTTGTGCATCCTTTGGCGTACACAAAGTTCACTTTGCGCATCAAGACACTTACGCAAACCTACTTTGCGTCTCCAGCGTGTTTCGAGAAGTTTACTTTGCGCAATTCTCATATCTGTCCTTTTAATAAAAAAAAAAGTCTGGATTTTTTTTTTTGGTCATCTATGGATTTTTTTTAACTTTGCACTATAACAAGTGTTGTTCAAATTTTCAATTTTTACGAAATACTTCAATTCAATCTGATTTTTGATTTTCTGATATATAGTTTGGAACGATCATTCACATTAAGCTGATTACTCTTTAATCATGGGATTTTTTACAGATCTTGAAGAGAAGATTAGAAAGGTGGAATTAGAGAAGATTAATCTGGGTCATGCAGTTGACTTTCATTCACAAAAGTCAAGAGAGTATTTTACTGAAATCATATCACTGAAGGAAGAAATCAATGCTTTAAAGATAATCAATGAAGATCTTCTGAAAAGATCTTCTGGGCTGAATGAAGAGAAGATGAAGGGATTGGAATATGAGAATGCTGAACTTAAAAAGAATATATCTGGCTTGGATCAACAGCTTGCTGAAAATAAAGCTGATTTTGAAAAAGAAAAGAAAAGTTTTTCAAAGAAATTTTCAGATTTCTCAAAGAAGTGTTATGAAGAAAAGAAGTCAGTGGAGCTTAAATGCATTAAGCTTTCTCAACAAATCTCCGATTTTGAGAAAGTACTGATTTTGGAAAGAGAGAAATTTGCTCAAGAAAAGAAGGCCATAGAACAGAAGAATGTAGGATTCTTTAAAGAATTATCCGACCAGAGAAATGATTCAGAAAAAGGATTTGAAGAAGAAAGATCCATCTTTGAGTCTGAAATCAAAAGGCTAACTTCCAAGTTGTCTGAACTGTCTGCTTCTGCGCTGAAAGAGCAAAAGACGAAGTCTGAGTTCTCAAAGAAGATTGATCAACTTGTGAAAGAAAGAGACATCTTTGCATCAAAGATCAAAGAACTTGAAAAGTCTGCCTCAAGTTCAAATCAGAAATCTGTCTCTTCACAAAGGTCAGTTAAATCCTTTAATCAGATTCGTCGATCTAACATCTTCTTTGATGAATATATAGATGGTTCAGATACATATCCAAGGAGAAGAAGTTACAAGAAAGATAAACTAGTCTGGATGAAGAAATCAGACAAAGATGACAAGAAAGATGAGCTGAAAAAGAAGACATCATGTGTACATGCTCACAAAGCAAAGAAGAACAAAGAGCATAAAGGTAAACCTGACCTCATATACTCAAGAGACCAATTACTCAGGTTTTCAGGTAATAAATTTTATTGTTCTTACTGATGTACACATGATCATATCCACAAGATCAGTGATCATTACGGGTATGGTTCTTACTCTGTTACCCCTACACGAACTGCAACTAACATTTCTGGACCCAAATACCAGTGGGTACCAAAGAAGAAAACTGATTCTTTGTTGCAGGCACCTCACGTCAAGGGGGAGTAAGAAGATTATGGCTTTTGAACACAACAGTTCAAAAGCCAGACTTCAAAGCTGAATGGCTCTTGAATAACACAGTTCAAGACCCGCACCTCAATGTCAAGAATATGGCTTCTAAGTAACTCAGCCTAGGACCCGGACTTCAAAGGATTAAAGCCCTCTACTCCCGTGATATCATAAGAGATCGTATTCCAAGACTCAAATGAGGAAATCAACCTTCAAGGGGGAGTACACTCTTTCTGCAATAGAGAGATATGATGGACTACATTCCAGAAGGAATTGTGGATCTCTATCCTAGACTTTTCATTGATAGATTTTCCTGATATGACGGACCGCATTCCAGAAGGAGTTGTGGATCTCTATCTTGTTTTAATTGATATATCTACTAATGCATAAATTATAGGGGGAGTACAGATGATGGCTTCTGATCACATTACAGATCAGGACCCGTTTTTCAATGATCGGAAAAGGATATTCTGCTAATATCCAGGGGGAGCTTCAAAGATATAAATCATTTAATCATGATTTGAGGGAGAGCTGAAAAGGTAAATATTTTCTGCTCCTAGATCTCTGATTGTTTGGAAGAAGAACAACTTTCAAGCATGAAAAACGCTTTCTTAAATGTTCAAACAACTTCTCTATTCTCAAACGATTTCATGAATTTAGAAGTGTGCTTTTAAATGTTTTTCAAATTTTGAGCCTTATTGTTTAACTGACCGTGTGTTTCCAAAGATCAATACTTGTGTATTATCTTGTCCATATACTATCAAGTATTCATACACACCGGTTCAGTATTTTATTTGAAATTGTTATTACCATGTCTCAAATTCAAACAATTTTTCGATGGTAATACCCCCGTTTGAAATTCAAAGTTGTTGAGCATCATTCATCTTTTTCATATTTGTGCTTTCATTGATAAATTGTTTATATTTGTTCATATAAACAAAATATCCAGTTCTTTGATACCCTAGCTATTTCATTTGATCTGATTTTAATCATTGTTAGATTCTCAAAACATTTCTATTCTTTCTTGATTATTCTTTCATATAAAGTTTTGAGAAATCTTAAATGTTTAAAAATGCTCAAATTTCATTTCTGATTTTTGATGAGCATACATATAATGACATATGATTTCTTGTGCTTTTCATATCAAGAAAATCATTGACCAGCATGTACTTTTAGGAACATGGGATTCAGTGTGAGTGCTTAATAAATCTTCCATGGATTCACGATAACCAGTGTTTCCTACCCCGGAAGAAATCCTTTGAGTGATTGAGGGGAGAGGGGTCTAAAAGAATTGAGTGTGGGAGTGTTTTGAGGTAAAATGGAAATGAGAGATTGGTTAGATGTGAGCTTATATGTTTAAAAGAAAGAGGGTGTGAGATCAGAGTTAAAAGAATATCAGAACTCTGCACCAAACATCTTTCTGAGCCGAGCAACCACATTACTGATTGGTTAACATTTCTTTGGTGACCATCACTGAAATAGGCAAATAGCCCATGCCATCTCTTGCATCAACCCCACTAGCTACTCATTCTTTTCTTAAAAAGAGAATGTTTCACATTTTCTGGGGAAGCAACACATAATCTATTGGTTCTTCTCTTGGAAGATACTGATATTGAAAAAGAAGGAAAGTTGCCCCATCTTCGACCCTTTCTCATGCACATTAAGTCCATGTACAATCATTGCTGTCTCAGTGATTTACATACTTCGAGCCTTATGAAACACAATCATTGTGCTAATTCTTTCAAACACAAGCACGAGCACACAAAAAATTTGTTTTTCTGTCAGAACATTCATAGATAAACATTGTTTTTTTCAATGATTGAATGGAAGTCCTGGGGAGTCATCATTAAACCAGCTCCTTATATTGTACATTCGTTGTACACAGTAACTTTGTGTTACTGACAGACATTCCTAACTATTTCATTTGTTGAATCAGGGTTACACGTTCATTATGTCTGAATTTGAAAAGATTCGGATATATACAGTTCATGATTCGTCTCTTCAGATCAAAGTGCGGAAACTGTAAAAGGGGAGATTGTTAGTTGTTCACAAAGAGGAAATCAAAGTCAGTGCTGAAATTGAAGAAATTTTGATGATTATGATGCTCTCAATCATCAAAAAGGGGGAGAATTTTACAAAGATCAATTTCATAGCTGAATTGTCAAAAGTTCAAAATGCTTCCGCTGATTCAAAGAGATAATTCAAGATGTTTCGTGAAAGTTTGTTCAAAGCTAAATCAAGACAGTCTAGAGATCTGAGTGATGAAGATACAAAGTTGTTTCAAAGATGAAGTTTCAAGTTCAAAGAAGTTTAAAGAATTCAGTTTCTTGTTCAAGACTTGTTGACTTTCAAAGCTTCAAAGTGCAAAAGACTTTCCAAGATTCTTCAAAGACTGAAAGAGTAAAGACTGTGAAAGCTTCAAAGTTCAAAGTTAAAGAGACAAAAGCTGAAGAATCAAGAGCTGAAGTTCAATATCAGATTTTTATTAAATCTTGAATACAAAGGGGGAGATTGTTAAGTCTAAATATTGTATCCAAGATTTAATAGGAAAGTCAATGATGTAAAAGTCAACATTGTCTAAGTCAAAGCATGTTTAGTTTCCTTAGCCTTTAAGGCTTTGTAATAGTTAGGTAGTATATATTGGGTGTCTTGTAATCTTGTAGTAACGCTTCTAGAGATGCATTGCATTGTAATATTCAGTATTGGTGATATTCAAGATCTACTTTCTCTCTCTAGACTTTCTCTCTCTAGTTCTTGATCTTTAATGTCTAAATCTTGAGTAATTGCTTGATGTAATTGGGATTTATTGATTAACATCAATAGGAGTCATATGTGTCATTAAACATGACAACCGTGGGACTTCATACCAAGAAACTTCAAGTCTTTCATTGACACTAATTTCCTAATGTTTGCAAAATAGCCGTATGGAACCTTAATACCATGTAAGCACTGACATAATCTGGTTTTCTCAACCTTCGACAAGGTATAACAAGCTGGTGGCAGATACGTGCGTTTTCCATGATCAACAGGAGCAAGCTCTGGTCGAATCCCCATTTCTACCATGTCCTTTCTAACTTTAACTCCATCTTTTGATTTTCCTGGAATGTTCAACAATAACCCTATCAAGCTATCACATACATTTTTTTCGATATGCATTACATCAAGACAGTGTCGAACGGTCAAATGCTCCCAGTATGGTAAATCCTAGAATATAGATTTCTTCTTCTAAACACAATATCTAGATCTTTAACTCGAGAATATACATTTCTTCCATCTAATGGTTGCCTTGCTACTCGATACTCAGTTTTCCCATCAAACACCGACTTTAGTTTGCGATAGTGGTGGTTTTTTAGAAGATACCTTCGATGACCCATGTACACATGTTTTCCACAATTCTTCAGCCTTAGAGCATATGTGTCATCTTCACATATAGGACATGCTTTTTCTCTTTTTGTGTTGTATCCCGACAAATTCCCATAAGCTGGAAAATCATTTATGGTGCAAAAAATCATGGCTCGTAGTAGGAAACGTTCCTTCTTATATGCATCATACACTTCAACACTTGGACTCCACAATTCTTTCAAATCCTCAATTAGCGGAGCCAAATACACATCAATATCATTCCTTGGTTGTTTGGGACCTTAAATTAGCAATGACATCATAATGTATCTGCGTTTCATGCATAACCAAGGTGGAAGATTGTAAATGGAGAGAAGCACCGACTAAGTGCTATGACGACTACTCATGTTTCTAAATGGATTAATTTCGTTTGAACTAAGCCCCAACCGAATATTTCTACTTTCCTTTCCAAATTCTTCAAATATGCGATCGATATTTCTCCATTGAGGAGAATCAGCCACATGTCTAATTTTACCATCTATTTTACGCTCTTTAGCATGCCAACGCAACAACTTCGCATCCTTGACGCTTGCAAATAATCGTTTCAATCTTGGAACGTTAGGCAAATACCGTAACACTTTTGCGGGCGGGCCAACCTTTCGTTTCACATCACTATTTTCTTCCATTTGGTTTTTCCGCTTATACATCGACGTACCACATATAGGGCACTCATGTAGGTCAACATACTCGTTCCTGTATAACATACAATCATTCGGGCATGCATGTATTCTTTCTATTTCCAAACCCATTAGATACATTAGTTTTTTTGGCTTGGTACAGTGAAACTGGTAACTCATTATCCTATGGAAGCATTTCATGCAAAAGCTCCATTAAGCTTGTGAAAATTTTATCGCTCTAACCATTGTTTGCTTTTAAGTTAAATAGTTTTAACACAGCCGAAAGTTTGCTAAACTTTACACACCTAACATACAATGGTTTTTCAGAGTCGGCAAACAGTTGTTCAAATTTATCATAATCCTTATCAGCAATATCACCCTCCACATTATGTAACATTTGATCAACATTATCACATCTGTCATTGTCCGATTCATAGTTATTATTATCGTCATTACAATCACGATCAACCCCCTGATTACAATCATCAAAATCCTCTCCATGTCGTATCCAACGAGTGTACCGTTGCATAAACCCATGACAAACTAGATGTTCTTTAACTACATTATGATCGCTATGTTTCGAAAAATATCTACATTTTCGACAAGGACACCAAATTCCACTTTCTCCACTATTCAACTGGTAGTTCTTAGCAGCTTCCATAAATTCAACGGACCGACTAAATATTCTTGTATAGCACGTGGTATTTCGTACATCCAATCAACGCGGTCCATCTGTAATTTTGAAAATAAATTATTAAGTAATGCATGCATGACATGAATGGAGAACAAAAGGTCGTAGGTGGCCATCCTAATCCACTTTTTGATAACATTAATGAGAAAAACATAAAAAAATCATTAATATATGTTTAATTGACAAATGAAATCAAAACAATGCAATTGTTAATAATACATTGATTGGTAGAATTAACGATAATCAACTAATACATACCTTGAAATATTTATCTATACTATATTATAAAGCACGGATAAAAAACTCTTAAATACAAATTATTAGACACAAGGTACCATCATTTTATGCGAGATTTTAAAAATCTCTTAATTTACAAGTATCAAAGCACAAGATACATATTACTATTGCAGGCTTCTAACACCCACCAATTTGGTATGTGTAGGGTCTTCCTTTTATGCAGACCTTTCCATGTATCACTATTAATTAATATATTATATTACTATAATTTTGTTTTAATTATATTATTAAATATATAATTGGTTATTTTTACTAGATGTCATTAAAATATATAAGATAATCATTGAATTCTAACAAAATACTTAATTTTTTTATATAAAAACATTAAAATATTAAGCCTAAATTAAACAAATTTATAAAAAAACATTATCACTTTCTCAAAACAATCCAAAATCGTACTGTAAATCGACAAAAAAATAAAATGAAACATTAAAATCGTGATGTATCTCGCTGCATTGCGCGAGTACGCTTCTAGTTATCTTTCAATTGATCAATATTGGCTCATCAATTTATGTGTAGATAGTGAATAGAGAAGATAGAGAGCCTATAAAGCAAAAAAAAAAAGGTGGCCCGGATGATATAAAAAAACCCTATATTTTTAAAGTCTTTTTTAAACGGTTTTGTGATAGTGAAAGCGTTTGAAAAAGTATCAGGCTTTTTTAAACGGTTGTTTTTCGAGAACCTTTTAAAAAAGGGTATGCATTTTACACGGTTACATAAAAAAACCGTTCAAAAATGTTAGGCGGTTTTTTATACGTTTTTTTTCTGTTATCCGTATGAAATACGTAAACCTTTTTACACGGTTTTTTATAACAACCGTATAAAAAGGTCATATGACTTTTTTAAACGGTACCACAACCACAAAACCGTTTAAAAATTGTCTTAAAAAATCGCGGCCACCTTTTTAAACGTTTTTTTCGATTTTTTTTTAAAAACCGTTTAAAAAGGTGCGTTTAAAAAAGTCATTCATGTAGTAGTGAATGACCAAAAAAGGCATGTTGACAAAAAGTCAATTACAAATATTTCATAAAATAATTCAATTAAATTTCTAATAATATAACTAAAACAAATTTCTAATAATATAATATGTTAATTAATACAAACAAGATAATAAAGAAAAATTAATTAATATAATATGTTAATTGAAAGAATTTAAAATTGATTATTATATATATAATATAATATAAAATTTGTATTTGTTAAAAAAAATCTTTAAATAACCATTACATATAATATGAATACCAATAAAATTGGTCAATCTCACATATCCTAATTAAATAATATTTTGTCAAAAATATAAATAGTAATTGAATTAAATATTTATTAAAATTATTTAACATATTTTAATTATCTGTGAAATAAAATAAGTATAACTTTAGTTTTTATGTTACTTACATAAACATTTTTAAAATTGGTATATTTGCTTTTTTATATCAAAATAATAATTAATATAATTAATAAATAATTAATAATTATATTAGTATCTGTTGAATATTTAATATTTTTGAATTATTAATATTTATTTGTAATTAATAATAATTAATAATTAATATTAATCAGAGTTATAATTAGAAAAAGTGTCAAAAAACTCTTCATAAGCTACTTCAAGTAGCGTATAAATAAGCTAGCTTATGTGCATCTAAACGATTACTCAAAAAATAAGCTAGATTATGTTTACCAAACAATGCCTAAAAAGTTCAATCCTTGTACATCTCTGTTGCAAACACCTGCAATTAGGGATAGAACGGGGCGGGTATTGGTCGGGTAATGCATCTCCCGTCCCCGATCCCGACCCCCGTTTAAATCCCCGGTCCCCGGTACTGCCACGATTAATCCCCGACGGGTTCAGGGGGAAGGAATCCCCGACAAGTTTGGGGAACCCGTTGGGTACCCATATAAATAAATGTATTTTAAAATTAAAATTATAATAAATAGTCAGTATATTAATTATAAATATTGAAAATAAAAATGTATTTATCATTTAATAATAAATACACACACAAAGTTGTAAGACTCCATTTTTTTTAAAACATATAATTATTCTTACCCGAATTAAACCGTAATTAAAAATGGCAGTCAAAGATAATTGAGGGGTTAAATCCGTCAATTAACTAAACTAATTATAATTATAAAAAGAAAAAAAATCTATCATATGAGTATACAATATATCATCCCTGCGATTCATTTCACCGCCATCATCATTCTCGTATCTTTTCTCTCTCTAAAATTCTCTCCACTCTCTCTAAATTTCTATCGTTTTCGTGAAGAAAATCAAGAAAACAATTACATATTCGTAATCTACGCGATGAACCCTTCTTAGAGGTATAAATTTATTCTTAAGTTATTTAAGTTGGTAAGTTAGGGTAGTTGAAGTTGGTTGGTAGATTATGATTATATATTGAAAAGTTATAATCATAAACATGTATAGGAATGTTTGTTTTTGTAAAAATTACAAACGGGTAAAGTTTAGAATTAAAATTGTGATATTTATATCTAGATGTTTAACCGCATACCAAGTGATTGGTTTAATGTCTAAGTGAGCAAAATCCGTGATTAAGCTTATAGTATAACCATTGTGTTTTAGGTTATGCGACTAATAATAATTGGTGGTTTAAATAGGCAATCGAACGAGTTAAAGTTCGTAGTCGGTCTCGTTTAATCACGTGTTACATCTCAATCCAATCAAGGTATGGATTTCATTTCTTTTGAATCGTGGGCAACTATTTGTTGTAGTTGACCCTTCCGAAAGGTGGTTCACCGCCTTGTGATTGATCAATTGAATGTGATCAACAAATGCAAAATTGTACACACACTTACACATTGATTTTGGTTTATTGAATCAATTGTTTGAACATTTTGATGTTTTATTAAAATGTGTCTCGTATGAGATTGTTTATGAAAAGAATGTGAAGTATATAGATTATAATTTATGTGATTGCCATTTGGGTAAGTGGCATATGTTTAGTTTTCGTTGATTTTAGAAGAACCCAATAAATGGGCACATTATTTGGGATGCCTTCTATGGCGGCTTTGTTGTCATAGCGTCCTGCAGATGACGGTCCACCAGAGTTAAGCCTATGTGGCTTACGTGAACCCACTCTGGGGGACTTGGCTGACTTTGTTGGCTCCAGGGCGGATGAATCGATTCTAGATTTTACCCACAGAATATGTGACCGTGGTTAAATTCACGGGGGATCCGTTGTGTGTGCCCGCATGCCGACCCAGTTCGTGTGGTTTGGCCACCCACGAACACAACGACAGGAATTGACGGACGTTATTTATATTACGTTTTGAAATTAAAGTGTGAACTGTTCTTGAAATTATTGTCTTTGAAAATTACTGAACATCTCTTTTGTTATGAACTTGAGTTTCAAGAACTTTCATCGAATGAATTTTTATGTCTTCCGCTTCATTATCGATGTTTTCATTATTATTTACGAATTTATATTATAATCCATTCACTGAGCCCTGTGCTCAGCCGTGTTTTTGTTTCTGACACGGCAGGTTCGAAGTGAAGTTTACGAGGACGGGACTGGAGATCGAGCGTGAAATTTTAGAGTTCTTAGAATCGCATTATTATATAAACGTTCTAAGTTTATAAACTCTTTTTGAGGTATGATAGCTTGGATTGTAATATATGTTTAGAGTTTATTAATAGCTCTGAATTTAGTTGTGTATTTATGTTAAGTCCCGTTCGTGACATCACCCGTTCCGGACCACGGGGACGGGGGATGTTACAAATATGGTATCAGAGCATAGGTTTCGACTTGTAGATTAAATAGGCTTGACATGTGAGGATTGGGTAGAAATTAGAATGGGTAGACTAGAATTTAATTCTATTTACCGATTTTCAATTCGTAATTGTTTTAAATTCTGATCTTGATATTGTTCTGTGTTAGAATGTCGAGACGTGGTCACCAACGTAAATCCAGATCTCAAATTGAGGGTAACCCCAACCCCAACCCAGTGAGGGATACAAGTGAGCCAAATATTTTTGATGTGGTTCATCAGACCATGTCTAGTATGATGTTTGGTTATGCTTTGTTTGATTCCGGGGCAACACATTCTGTTGTTTCTGAACAATTAGAATCCCGGTTAAAATCTTATGAACAAACCACCAAATTTCCAGTCGTGATATCTACGCTAATGGGTGGTTCAATCTGTGTGTAAACTCGATTTCAAACTGTCTGTTATTTATTGGAGATCGCATACGGGAGGTTACTCTACTTCCAATGCATATGTTCCACTTTCAATTAATATTGGGTATGGACTGGTTGTCACACCACCGTGTAACCGTGTAACTATAAACTATAACGCCAAACAAATATTGTTTGAGGATATTGACAAACTAGAGGCAATCTTTCAATGAGGTACTCTAAAAGAAAATGTTAACTCTCTAACCTCTATTACTGTGAAGTAGTATACTTGGCAATGTAACAAAGGTTTTCTAGCCTCGTTACAAGATCCCGAACAAGTAATCCCTACTTCTGCACCCATACCTTTTGTTTTCGAATATCTTGATGTGTTTTCCGACGATCTACCGGGTATACCACCAGTCCAGGAAGTCAAATTTACCATCGATCTAGTTTCGGGAGCTTCTCCTATTTCCAAGGCTCCCTATCGAATGGATCCAACTGAAATGAAGGAACTCAAAACTCAATTCGATGATCTATTGAAAAATTGTTTCATTTGACCCAGTGTCTTACCCTGGGGAGCTCCGGTTCTCTTTATCAAAAAGAAAGACGGTACGATGCGTCTTTGTATTGATTACCGGGAGCTTAATAGAGTAACAATCCGTAACAAGTATCCGTTGTCGAGAATCGACGATCTGTTCGATCAATTACAAGGGGAACGATACTTTTCCAAAATTGATTTTCGGTCCGGGTACCATCAACTTCGTATCCAAGATTGTGATATTTCGAAAACCGCATTCAGAACTCGCTATGGGCACTATGAATTCTTAGTAATGCCTTTCGGGCTAACTAATGCTCCAGCGGTCTTTATGGATTTTACGAATCGGGTTTTCAAGGATTATCTTGATGACTTTGTTATCGTGTTTATCGATGACATATTCATATACTCAATGTCAAGAAAGCAATATAATCAACATCTTCAAATCGTTTTGGAAACTCTTCGAACGAAAAAGTTATACGCAAAACGTTCCAAGTGTGAATTTTGGCTTGATCAAGTATCTTTTCTCGGACACGTAATTTCTGCAGAAGGTGTCAAAGTCGATCCAACGAAAATTGAAACTGTCACTAAATGGCCTCGACCTACGAACGTATCTGAAGTTCGTGGTTTTCTAGGTCTGGCTGGTTATTATAGACGATTCGTTGAAGGATTTTCTAAAATATCTCTACCGTTAACCCGATTACTCCGAAAAGGAGTCAAATTCAATTGGGGTTCTGAACAAGAATCTAGTTTCGAGGAATTGAAGCATCGATTGGTTACTGTACCTGTTCTTGTATTACCGTCTGGCACCGGAGGTTTTCAAGTTTACAGTGATGCTTCAAAGATAGGTCTCAGTTGTGTTCTTATGCAAAACGGTAGAGTGATCGCATATGCGTCGCGTCAATTACAGCCTTATGAGGTCAATTATCCGACTCATGATCTCGAATTGGCTGCAGTTATCTTCGCACACAAAATTTGGCGTCATTATTTGTACGGTGAGACATGTGAAGTTTTCACCGACCACAAGAGCCTTAAATAGATATTTACTCAAAAAGAGTTAAATATGCGTCAGGGGAGGTGGCTCGAACTTCTAAAGGATTATGATGTTGATATACATTATCATCCAGGTAAGACTAATGTAGTTGCCGATGCCTTAAGTCGTAAAGTCGTGGAAGAGGTTTCTTCTTTACTTGTTCCTACAGAGTTGGCTTTGGAAATCGAACGGTTCGGACTGGAAATCTATCCGAGTTCGCAAACGGAAATTCTATCGAATCTAATGGTATAACCGACTCTAATCTCTTGAATCAAAGAAGCCCAACAAACGACAGTGAATTAACTTCCAACAAGCACAAGAGAATGTTAGTTCGGAATTCAGGATCGATGATGATCACGTGTTATGATTTCGGGATCGTCTTTGTGTTCCAAATAACTTGGAGCTTGAAGATCAGATTCTGACTGAAGCTCATAACTCTATGTTTTCTGTTCACCTCGGTACAACAAAAAAATGTATCGCGACTTAAAGATTCATTACTGGTGGGTTGGAATGAAGCGAGATATTGCCGACTTTATATTTCGTTGTCTCACTTGTCCACAAGTAAAAAGTGAACATCAACGTCCGGGTGGTCTTCTCCAATCGTTGAACATTCCCGTGTGGAAATGGGAACACGTAACTATGGATTTTGTAGTCGGACTACCCTGCACGACCTTGAAACACGATGCAATTTGGGCAG
Source organism: Arctium minus (assembly GCA_954870635.1). NCBI lineage: Eukaryota > Viridiplantae > Streptophyta > Magnoliopsida > Asterales > Asteraceae > Arctium > Arctium minus. The sequence goes on along the minus strand of OX941080.1, from coordinate 109,392,570 downwards.
TGGTTGATCGACTAACGAAATCGGCTCATTTTCTTCCTATCCGACAAACATGGTCAATTAATAAATTGACAGAAGTATTCCAACGTGAGATTGTACGTCTCCATGGCACTCCTGTATCAATTACCTCCGATCGAGACCCACGTTTTACATCTCGATTTTGGGAAGGTTTACATAAAGCTTGGGGCACACGTTTGAATTTTAGTACAACCTTTCATCCGCAAACTGATGGGCAATCTGAACGTACGATTCAAACACTGGAGGATATGCTCCGAGCATGTGCGATGGAATGGCATGGAAGTTGGGATAGTTATTTGTACCTAATAGAGTTCTCCTATAATAATAGTTGGCAGTCAAGTATCGGCATGGCCCCGTATGAAGCACTTTATGGCCGAAAATGTCGAACACCGACTTGTTGGAATGAAGTTGGAGAACGTATTCTTGAAGGCCCAAAACTGGTACAAGTTACTACCGAGAAGGTCGAAATTGCGCGTCAAATGATGAAAGAGGCTCAAGCTCGTCAAAAGAGCTACGCCGACAAGCGAAGACGACCTATCGAGTTCCAACCGGGAGATAAAGTTTTCTTGAAAGTTTCCCCAACTCGCGGTATCAGACGTTTCGGTCAAAAAGGAAAGTTGAGCCCGAGATATATTGGTCTCTTCGAAATTCTGGAAAGGGTTGGCGTTGTGGCTTACCGGTTAGCCCTACCGCCGTAATTATCCCAAATACATAATGTGTTCCATGTCTCTTCACTTCGAGGGTACAACTATCATTCCTTACACGTCATTGAATATCTCTTGGAACACATAGAACCTGATCTTTCTTATCACGAGGAACCTGAAGCGATTATTGATCGTGATGAGAGAGGTACACGAAAGAGAGTGATTCCTTTCGTAAAAGTTCTATGGAAAAATCATTCTGAACGTGAGGCGACGTGGGAAACTGAGGAACAATATGCGACGAGGAATACCCCGAGTTCTTTAATCGATGTAAGTTTCCTGTCTAAATTCGATTTCGGGGACGAAATCTCTTTTAAGGAGGGGAATAATTGTAAGACTCCATTTTTTTTAAAACATATAATTATTCTTACCCGAATTAAACCGTAATTAAAAATGGCAACCAAAGATAGTTGAGGGGTTAAATCCGTCAATTAACTAAACTAATTATAATTATAAAAAGAAAAAAAATCTATCATATGAGTATACAATATATCATCCCTGCGATTCATTTCACCGCCATCATCATTCTCGTATCTTTTCTCTCTCTAAAATTCTCTCCAATCTCTCTCTAAATTTCTATCGTTTTCGTGAAGAAAATCAAGAAAACAATTACAAATTCGTAATCTACGCGATGAACCCTTCTTAGAGGTATAAATTTATTCTTAAGCTATTTAAGTTGGTAAGTTAGGGTAGTTGAAGTTGGTTGGTAGATTATGATTATATATTGAAAAGTTATAATCATAAACATGTATAGGAATGTTTGTTTTTGTAAAAATTACAAACGGGTAAAGTTTAGAATTAAAATGGTGATATTTATATCTAGATGTTTAACCGCATACCAAGTGATTGGTTTAATGTCTAAGTGAGCAAAATCCGTGATTAAGCTTATAGTATAACCATTGTGTTTTAGGTTATGCGACTAATAATAATTGGTGGTTTAAATAGGCAATCGAACGAGTTAAAGTTCGTAGTCGGTTTCGATTAATCACGTGTTACATCTCAATCCGATCAAGGTATAGATTTCATTTCTTTTGAATCGTGGGCAACTATTTGTTGTAGTTGACCCTTCCGAAAGGTGGTTCACCGCCTTGTGATTGATCAATTGAATGTGATCAACAAATGCGAAATTGTACACACACTTACACATTGATTTTGGTTTATTGAATCAATTGTTTGAACATTTTGATGTTTTATTAAAATGTGTCTCGTATGAGATTGTTTATGAAAAGAATGTGAAGTATATAGATTATAATTTCTGTGATCGCCATTTGGATAAGTGGCATATGTTTAGTTTTCGTTGATTTTAGAAGAACCCAATAAATGGGCACATTATTTGGGATGCCTTCTATGGCGGCTTTGTTGTCATAGCGTCCTGCAGATGACGGTCCACCAGAGTTAAGCCTATGTGGCTTACGTGAACCCACTCTGGGGGACTTGGCTGACTTTGTTGGCTCCAGGGCGGATGAATCGATTCTAGATTTTACCCACAGAATATGTGACCGTGGTTAAATTCACGGGGGATCCGTTGTGTGTGCCCGCATGCCGACCCAGTTCGTGTGGTTTGGCCACCCACGAACACAACGACAGGAATTGACAGACGTTATTTATATTACGTTTTGAAATTAAAGTGTGAACTGTTCTTGAAATTATTGTCTTTGAAAATTACTGAACATCTCTTTTGTTATGAACTTGAGTTTCAAGAACTTTCATCGAATGAATTTTTATGTCTTCCGCTTCATTATCGATGTTTTCATTATTATTTACGAATTTATATTATAATCCATTCACTGAGCCCTGTGCTCAGCCGTGTTTTTGTTTCTGACACGGCAGGTTCGAAGTGAAGTTTACGGGGACGGGACTGGAGATCGAGCGTGAAATTTTGGAGTTCTTAGAATCGCATTATTATATAAACGTTCTAAGTTTATAAACTCTTTTTGAGGTATGATAGCTTGGATTGTAATATATGTTTAGAGTTTATTAATAGCTCTGAATTTAGTTGTGTATTTATGTTAAGTCCCGTTCGTGACATCACCCGTTCCGGACCACGGGGACGGGGGATGTTACACAAGTATATATATATATATATATATATACACACACATACTATATACATATATTGAATAAATTAAAAAGTTTAATCGGGGTCGAATTAGAGGCGAGTAATGCCATCCCCGACCCCGCTTCGAGTATGAAAATAAATCTCTGTCTCCGCCATGTTACCCACTAAAGCGGGGAATCCCCGCCACGTTAGGGTCGGGTACTCGCGAGTACCCGTCCATACGGGTAAAATTTCCATATCTACCTGCAATGCATTTTGAAATTCTTGACACTTGCACTTGTTTCACAATTGCCACATGGCCTTGTTGTGTAATAAAGTGCATACTCCTCGATTTTGGGATCCAATTTACTTTGATATTCTTCGGATTTTGGTATATCTATACTACTGGTAGCGGAAAATTGTACAGGTCCACAGAAGTGGCCACTATGTTGTTAATGTTGTTATAGTAATGGTGCATGTATTCACCGGACATTATGATTGCTACAAATAATAAAGTGGTAGTATACCGAAATCGTTTCTACATGGATTGGAACAACTAAGAATCATAGATCTTCATGAACTTCTAATGCAAGTTTCGAGTTTTGAGAAAATAATCAATATATGTTGAGAGCGAAGTTACTCTAATGACTAACAAGAGTCCCTTTTCTCGAAAGTGAAACCTCATAGAAAGTGGTCACATATCCCTACAAAGGTACCATTTTTACCATCTAATGACTTGCCAATTTAATTAAGTTGAGCTATATGAGTTGTAGTTCTGACCGGTATGAAGACAATTTCCCAACCGATAGTATGTTCCCTGAGCCTATTCTTTCTAATCCTTCGACCAACAAGAATACCAAGCTGAAGAAGCTCTCTAAATCCTCAACTCTCAGTTTCTGGTAAAAACACCATTGGTCCTTCTTCTAAGCCAAGATATGTACCACGACTGAAGGTTGACTTAAGAACTCCAAATCCTGAGGAACGAAAGATTCCTCAGAGAACTATGGATAAACATATTCTTGGACTTGGTATTTCTCATCTTCTCTTAAAGCATTATGTTTGCAGTGATTCTTCTTCTATCACTGATAAGCTTCCTAAAGGGAAAGTAAAGAAGACTAAAAAGTCCATGAAAGAAAAGGAAGCCAAACCTTTCAAGTCCACTAACTCTGTTGGACCCATTGTCAAATAGGTACCAAAACAACATTAATTTTTTGTATGAATGCAGGACCTAAATGTTATCTGGTACCTAGACAATGGATGCTTCAGACATATGACTGGATGTAATAACCTCCTCCCACATTGGGAAACTTTTATATAAGTGTAGGGGGGGGGAAGTGTAAACTCTTCTATTCTGCAGGGGTTAGAAATAGAAATAAGGGAATTAAGGAGGGAGACTCTCTCGTTTACAGCATTAATCGACTTTCCTCAAGGTAGGTGTGTATGTGTATGTGTGTGGATCTTGGAGGAGAAGAAACCCCATTTCTATCCATTTGGTGCAAGTGAGAAGAAATCTTGTGGCAAACTCATCTTTTCAGGTAAGAACCTTCTTCTTCTTGAGTTTGCATCTTCCATTAATGGAGTTTTGTTGTCTTGGTGAGATTTAGGGCTTGGTTGAGTATCTTCTAGTAAAATGGGTGATTTTTTGGGGAAACAAAAGATTCGTGAAAGTTTCTTTACGAAAATATCATTTAAGTGGGTGTTCTCTGTAAATCTTAATGATTAGTGCTTTGATGAAATGAACCCTTGGGTGAAGAACTCCATGAATGGAGAATTCATATTTTGATTTGGAAAATTGTTATTTAATGGAATTGAAGGTTAAATATGTTGTTCCAGTTATCAAGCTCAATCATATAACAAACACAAATCTAATCACAAGTCATTGATATTGATATGTAAAGATTTACAATGAATTCTCTCTCTATATGCTCATAGACTTTCTCTCTCTAGATACAAATCTCACTCTCTCAAGTTGTACACGGCTAGCTAGAGTTACAAGATTACAAAGGACAACAAAGTATTTATACCAATTCAACCTAGTTGACTTTTACAACACCTTGCTAATAAAGGAAAGTCAAACACCCTTGACTTTTACAACACATTTCAAACATGACTTAAGCCCATTAATCTTGAATACAACAATATAGGCTTAATAATCTCCCCCTTTGGATTCAAGATTAATTTTTTTTTTACACGAATCTTCAAATCTCTCTTCTCTTGAAAATTCTTTAACTTTGTAGCTCTTAGTCTTTTGAAACTTTGAAATCTTCGTCTCTTGAACAAACTTTCTTGAACACTCTTCACTTAAACTTTAATCTTCTTCAACCCCTTTGCATTTCTTTTTAACTAAATCTCTCTTTACATACATGTCATCATCAACCTTCTTTTGAAAAACTTCAACTTATCTTCATGAATCTTTGTATTTGAACTTTCGAAAACATCTCCTGTATCTCTGACTTTGAAATTTTAGAAATTCTCCTCAAGACTTTGAAAACTTATTACTTCTCCCCTTTTTTGATAAGTGCTTCAGGAATTTCTTCTACAAATCTGACTTTGAAACACTAAAAAATTCTCCCCCTTTTTGATGAATTGTGAGACATCAAAATCATCAAAACTTTTTCAATATCAACAATGTCTTTGATAACAATCTCCTCTTTTATGATAACATAGCAATCTCCTCTGAATGGATAGAAAAACAGTCTCCCCCATGGAACAGGATAGGCAGAGTAACAATCTCTACCGAAGAAAATAGTTTCTCCATCTCATCTGGTTATCCGTCAATTCATGAATGTATTCATCTGAATCTTTTCAAATTCAAACAAATTAAAAGTTGTAACCCTGAATCAACATATGAAATAGTTAGTATGCCTGTAAGTAGAAGGGAGCCACTTAGTACAATGGATGTACTTTGGAAAGGAGCTTTTTAATGTTAACTCCCCCAAGGCTTCCATTCAATCATCGAAAAACCACAAATGAATTTTCTATGAATGTTATGACAACAAAATTTATTCCTTGTGTGTACGTGAAAGTGTAGAAACAATTGAAGCTACTTAAGCCTTTTCAGGCTCAAAATGTGTAAATTGTTGAGACAACAACAAGTATTACACGGACTCAATGTGCATGAAAGAGGTGCGAAGGTGGGGCTACTTTCCAAATGAAGACTAGATAGAAGATATGTTGTGTCCCCAAAGAAAATGAAACATTTCTTTGTTAAGAAAGAAACGAGTGGTTGGTGGGGTTAACGCAAGATTCGGCATGGGCTAATGCTTGTTTCAATGAAGTTCACCAAAGAATTGTGAAACAGCAGTAATGTGGCTGCTCGACTCAGAAAAGATTTGGTGCAGAGTTTTGATATTCTTTTAACTCTGTTCTAACACCCTCTTTCTTTTTATCATTTAAGCTTACTTCTAACCAAACTCTCTTTTCCATTTTACCTCATCACAATGATAAAAACTCATCCCATTGAGTTATCTCCCCCACTCTTTGATTTAATGACATCTCTCCCCTCAATCACTTAGGGATAACTTCTTGGGTAGGAAACAATGGTTAACGTGAATCCATAGAAGTTCTGTTAAGCTTACCCCCATGAAATATTGTCCTATAAAACATTGTCCAAAAGCTTATCTTATACAAATAAAGCTCAAAATATGATACATTGTCACATGAATGCATGTTCTTCAAGTATATGAATGAAATTTGAGTGTGTGAACGTTGAAGATCTCTCAAAACAAGGAAATTGAATGAATAAAATGTAAACAATAGATTTGTTTTGAGAATTTGACAATGTATCAATTAAATCAAATATTAGGAAAGTTATGCACAGGTAAGGATAAGGTATCAAAGAATTGACAGTTGTTTATATGAACGAATATAAACAATTTTGCAATGAACGCACCAAATGTGAAATGATGATCGATGCTCAACAACTTTGAAAGTAAACGAGGGTATTACCATCGAAATATGTTTCGTTTAGAGACATGGTAATAACAAAGTCAAATGAAGTACTAAACCGGTGTGTGTGAATACTTGACAATATATGGAAAAGATAATACACAAGTATTAGTCTTCAGAAACACACGATCAGTTAACCAATAATGTTCATTAAAGAAAACATTTAAAATCACACTTCTAAATTCATAAAAACTTTTGAGAATAAGAAGTGGTTTGACCATTTAGAAGACATTTTTCATATCTGAAAGTTGTTCTTCTTTCAAATAAGCACTAATATTTGATTGTTTGAAAATATAACAATCATAGCTCCCCCTTTAAATCTCAACATGTTTGAAAGAAATTAATCAGTTAAGCCCCCCCTTCAAATAAGAACAGTTGACAAAAATCAGATAAGCTCCCCCTTGATATCTGCAAAAAGTCAAACTATTATCAATAATATCAAAAATTCATTCTAATCTCCCTCTTAAAAATTGTATAAAAAGAATATGAAAATCATTGATCTCCCCCTTGAATGATTATTCAAAGAAAATATTATCTCCCTCTTAAACATTAGAAATACTTCTCTGAAAGATTGATCATTCAATGTAGTCAGCAAATATCAAAATTTTTGAAGCGTGGGTTCTGACCTGAAGTATTCAGAAGCCATTATCAGATATTTACTTTCCTTTGAAGAAATGAATTACCTGCAGAAGATAAAAAGTTTTGGTAATCATCTAGGATGATTCCGCATTCGTCAGTAATTAGAATGTAATCAAATTTATGAACTCCCCCTCGGATTAAGCATAAAGATCATGAACTTTCCCTAGACTCGTATAAGAAAATCTTATAGACTCGGATAGACATATTTAACATACCTAACTTGATGATCAGTAATTTGAACCTCTTTTCATCCAACGACTTGGTGAAAAGATCTACAAGTTGATAGTCAGTCTGTACGAAATGCATCTCAATCGAACCTTTCTCGACATGGTCTTTAATGAAGTGGTAGCGTACATCGATATGTTTGGTCTTAGAGTATTGTATCGGGTTAGTAGTTATTGCAATCGTGCTTTTCGAATCACAGTTGATAGGCACTTTGTTCTAGGTGTAGCTGAAATCTTTCAATTGCGTCATCATCCACAAAACTTATGAACAACAACTCGCCGCAACAACGTATTCCGCTTCTGCTATCGAAGTTGGGACACAATTTTGTTTCTTCGATGTCCAGCTAACCAATTTGTCACCTAAAAACTGACACGATCCAGAAGTGCTCTTCCGGTCTAACTTACAACCTGCGTGGTCAGCATCTGTAAACGCAGTTAAATCAAAGCCCGAATCCTTTGGATACCAAAGGGCTAACTCTTGAGTGCCTTTAAGATATCTAAGAATTCTTTTGACAGCCGCAAGGTGTGACACTTTTGGATTAGACCGATACCTTGCACAGAAGCACGTCACAAACATTATATCGGGTCTACTGGCTGTTAAATAAAGCAAATATCCAAAGATGCTTCTATAGTTCTTTTGGTCAACAGACTTACCAGATAAATCTGCGTCTAGAAGCGTTCTAGTCGCCATCGGAGTTTTCATTGAAGAACTTTCAGCCATGTTAAACTTTTTCAAAATATCTTTTATGTACTTAGATTGATTAATGAATATTCATTCAGGTGATTGTTTCACTTGGTGACCAAGGAAAAAGTTTAACTCACCCATCATACTCATCTCAAATCAAGTTTCCATTATTTTTGAAAAATTCTTGCAAAATTTAGGATTTGTAGATCCGAAGATAATGTCATCAACGTAAATCTGTATCAAGATTAAGTCATCACCATATTTTTTTAGAATAAGGTAGTATCGATTGTACCTTTCTTGAAACCAGAAGCTAAAAGGAATTCAGTCAAAGTGTCATACCATGCTCTTAGTGCTTGTTTAAAACCATATAGCGCCTTAACGAGAACATAGACATGATCTAGAAATTATGGATCAACAAAACCTTCCGGTTGGCCAACGTATACCTCTTCGTGCAATATCCCATTCAGAAAAGCAGACTTAACGTCCATCTGATAAACTTTGAAGTTCTTATGGGATACATAGGCCAAGAAAATTTGAATGGCTTCGATCCTAGCGACTGGAGCAAAGGTCTCGTCATAATCTATACCTTCTTGTTGACAATAACCCTTAGCTACCAGCCTAGCTTTGTTTCTGACTACAACTCCAACTTCGTCTTTCTTATTTCTTAACACCCGTTCGTTCCGATTATCGATTTGTCCTTGGGTCTTGGAATTAGCCGCCAAACTTTGTTTCTCTCGAATTGTAGAAGCTCGTCTTGCATCGCTAAAATCTAATCAGGATCTTGTAAAGATTCTGAAACATTCTTCGGCTCTATAACACTGAGAAAACTTGAATACATGCAAAAATTTGCAGATGTCGATCTCGTCTTTATTCCATTATCGATGTCACCAATGATATTATGTAGGGGATGATCATGAGTCAACCTATGTGTACCGAGTAGGGGTTGCACATCAATACAATTATTTTGATCATCATATGCATCGGTAATAGCAGGTATTACTTCAAAATTCACTGTTTGAACTTCAGCTGATGGTTGTAACTCTGGCATGACTGATTCATTACTTGGAACTTCAGCTGCAGAGTTTTGTTCTATAGATACATAATCATGATTACTTTGATCAGAGTTATTTGTACTATTAGAAGTAGAAGGAGTACAAACAACTTCAAATGGTCCAGAAATGTTGACACTTGTATCAGGGACCACCACGGGAGGATTTGCGGATATGTTTGATTTGTCAAAATCTGTGCAAATATCCATGAATGCATCAATAAACAATAAATCTAAATCAGAATTAATAGATTTTGCATTAGAATCAGAATTCTTAGTCTGTTTCAATGCAGGTTCACTCTAGATTGAGTAGAATCTTGAACACTAGGTCTGAGTCCTGAACTGCCTTGTCCAGAAGTCGTTGTCAGACTTTCATCAAAATTCACGTTTATGCTTTCCATGACAGTCTTGGTTCTCTTAATGTATATCCGATAAGATTTTGACGTTAACGAATATCTAAGAAAATATCCTTTTTCACCTTTCTTGTCGAATTTACCAAGATTGTCACGGTCGTTGAGTATGAAACACCTACATCTAAAAAACGAAAGAATTTGACATTAGGTTTTCGATGATTAATAATCTCATAAGCTGTTTTATTCAATCACTTTGTGATGATAGTTCTGTTTTGCGTAAAACAAGTAGTAGCAATCGCTTCAGCCCAAAGATATAACGACAGTCCTGAATATGCTAGCATGGTTCTTGCTGCTTCCACCAAAGTCTGATTCTTCATTTCTATAACTCCATTTTGTTGAGGAGTACACGCTACTGAAAATTTATGAGATATACCAACAGATTGTAGAAAGTTCTGAAGGGTCTCATTTTTGAATTCATTACCGTTTTCACTCCTAATTTTCTGAACAGGAAGTTGCAGAAGAACTTGAATCTTCTTAATAAAGGCTATGATCAACTCCGGTGCGTCTGATTTAGTTCATAGGAATTCAAGTCATGTATATCTTGAGTATGCATCAATCATGACTAATATATACTTTTTGTCATTGATTGATTGAATTCTCATAGGTCCACAAAGATCCATATGAATCATCTCTAACGGTGATTTGCAAGAAGATTCCACTTTTGCTTTATGGGAACTGCGTTTCATCTTTCCCATTTCGCATGCTGAGCACAAGGAATCTTTCTCAAATCTCATCTCTGGAAGACCTCTTACTAAACAATTGCTTGCTAACTTGTTGATGGCTTTGAAATTCTGATGTGATAATCTTCTGTGTCAAATCCAACTGTCTTTTTTTGTTGCTTTTGAAAGTAAGCAAACTGGTCTTGAAGCTGACAGTGTGGGAAAATTAACTCTCTTCGATTTGAAGATCTCATTACCATATTTATCATCAATTGAACAACTTGTGATATTGAACCTAACATGGAAATGTCCGTCACAAAATTGACTGGTGCTGAAAAGATAATGATCTAATCCTTCAACATACAGTATTTTTTGGATGGTGATGGTTCCATTTTTTAGCTTTCCGTAACCTCAGACAAAACCTTTAATCGAATTATTCCCGAAGCCAACTGTTCTAGCAGGATTTTCCACATAATTATGCAGTAAGTGCTTGAACCCTGTCATATGTCTTGAGCATCCGGAGTCAATGAACCACATATGGCAGTCTTGCAAAAGAACAATTACTTTGCTTTAGGTACCCATATCCAGATGGGCCTTTTTGTTAGTATCTTTCAATTTCTTAATACCAGTTACTAAGCCTTTGATTCTCCATTCACATCTGGGCTTGAGTCACCATTTCCAAACAAAATTTACATCAACAGTTTTGAAAACATTCTTCTTTGAAAATTTATCCTTTTCAGCTTTGAAAACATGAGTGTGTTGAGTTGAGGCATTGGAAAATGATTTATTATGAGAAAAGCTCTTAACATTCTTTTTCTTTGAAAGAGCGGAATTGAAAGAGAATGAATTTCGCCCACAATGATTGCATTTGAGATTCTTTTGAGCTAATGTCAATAGCTTTGATTTATCCAAAGAATTACATTTATCCAAAAAAATTGACATTTATTAGCATCAAATGAAATACAACTATCTTTGTTTGCTTTTACATTCAGAACTTTCTTAACAAAAGTACAAGGTTTTGAAACATTTTGTGTTCCCTTCTGTTTAGAATCCTTTTTCTTCCACAATCCACCTTTCTTTCCTTTCAACTCTGAAACACCACGAGAATTACAATCAGTAGAAATCTTAGAAGATGAATGAACATTTTTTGTGCCTGAAGTTTCTCCGATCTCAAAAATGCTTTGCTGCTTTTCAATCTTGTCAATAGAAACAACTGAGTGTTTTTCTAAAGAGACAAACTTTAGATTGGAATGAACATTCCATTTTTGACTTTCAAAACTTTTCTGATCAACTAAATTTCTATTAAAATTCAAACTCTCTAACTCTGAAATCTTTTTACAAAGCTCTTGGTTTTCATTTAAAGACTTTTAAAGCTTAAATTGAAGATCAAACTTTTCATCTTCAACTTCATCAAGAAGCTTCTGTAAATCAGCGAGTTCTTTTTGCAAATCAGAAATCTTTTTAGTCTCAGAGTTTGATTCAACTTTTTATAAAGCAGGTTCATAATCTGAAGCATTCATTAATTCAGTAAAAATTTCTTCAGACATTTTATTGATGAATTCATACTTTTTCTCAGATTCCTCAAAAGTTGCAGAATCTTCTATCTTACACTTCTTATCAGAATCAGAAGCAGTAGATTCAGATTTAATGTTCTGAATGCAATTATCAGAATCAGACTCATAATCATCATACTGACATTTGTTTTCAGTGTTATCCTTATCCTCAGTCACTTATTCAACATATGAACTTGGTGTGGAAAATAATGATTCAAACTCCACAAACTCAAGCTTTCTGCTCTTATAGCTTGTGTTTAAATCATTGTATTGAAATCCCACTGATTTAAAACTTGAATTATGTAAATCAACACTATCATCAGATAAATCTTCATCTACATTTTCTTTTCCTTTTTCAGAAGTTTCAGATATCGGAGTTCCAGCTTTAACAAATGTTTCTCGGATATCTGGAATCTTTTGTGAATTTGGCCCCATTTTATCAAAATTGTAAAGGTTTTCAGGAGCACTTTTCGAAATTTTGTTTTCCGATAAATTCAAACCCATCTTAGGATTGTAAAATCTAACATCTTTGGGTTTATTGGTTAAAAGATTCAAAGTCTGTTCAGTCTGACCTCTTTAAAATTTAAGTCCTCAAGTTGCTTAATTTTGCAATAAGCAACATTTCTTTCTTCATAACAAACTTCAAACATAATTTTATATTCACCTTTTCAGAATTCATATTGACTAAATCCTTTTGAAGTTCAGATATTTTGACATTTAAATTAGCTTTTTCCTTTTTCAACAAATTTTTCTCATTTTCCTTGTCCTCAATCACAACTTTCAATAATGCGTTTTTACCTCTGAAATTCATCATTGATTGTCGTTCATGATTCATCTTTTCTTTCAAAACTTCAAATTCCTTTTTCAACAAATCAATTTGAGAAATTAAACTTTGAACTTCACCAAAATTATCAGAATTGTGACTTACCTCTGATTCTGATTCTGAGTTTGTTTCCTCTGTGGTTGTAGGCTCCTCATCTAGCTTGGCCATGAAGTTGTAGTGCACTTCAGGAAAATGAGCTTCTTCCTCATCAGAAGTCTCATCAAGCCAATTCTCTTCCTCAGCCATGAGTGCCTTACCTTCCTCTTGCCTCTTTACCAACAAATATTTTCTGGCATAGTACTCAGAATTCTTAGCTTTATTAAACCGACAGTCTTTAGAAAAATGTCCTGACTTTCCGCAGTTAAAGCATCTGACATTTTGAACATTTACTTTCTCTTCTTTCTTCTCATATTTTCTTTCAAATTCTCTCTCCTTCTTCTCATACTTTGCTTTATACTTATCTGACTTTTCGGCCTTGTAAAGATCAGGTATGCTCTTGGAAAAGTACTTTTTCTTCCCAACTCTGTTGTTAAACTGTTTGGTTAGCAGAGCTAGATTCTCAGCAAATCTCCTTACATCCTCATCTGAATCTTCATCCTCTTCTTCTGTAGATGATTCTAAGACAGGCTCAGGTAATTCTGTCATATATGAACTTTGGATAACTTTGATTTGGAAGAACTTGGGTTTACAACTTTCTTTTCTGCCAACACTGCTAGTGACTCAAAAAGCATCTTTTTCTCAGCACTTATCTGCTTAACTTTGTCTTCATGTTGAATTAGAATCACAAAGAGATCATTAACATCTTCCTGATCCATGTTCTTGGTCATCTGAAGATTAATGGAATAACTATCCCATTCCGGATTCATGTTCTTGACAAACTTATAGTTGATCTCTGACACAAATTTGTTTAGCTCGTTCCTTCTCAAATCATTCAGAATCACATTGAATCTGTTTGTAGGTATCTATCAAAGATTCTCGCCTTAAATCCCTCATAAGCATTGATGCTCTGGTTCAACTTGGCCTTGATTGAATTTTAGTACCCTGAAATTGTCTCTTCAACTCATCCAATATTCCCTTGGCTGAATCTCTACTATCCAATCTATTATATAAGTCATTTTGGATAGCCATAGTAAGCAAAGTCAGTGCTTGTTCATCAATATTATCCAGTGCCTTTTCAGCTTCACAGAAATATTCATATGGTTTAGGGATGTATCTGTCAGGTATCTCAGGTGAGGTAGTAGTGGCTGGCTGACCAGGTACTCTGATTTGAGGACTGACATGACCATTAAGAATAGATCTCATCAACTCTTTGTTCTTGTTATTCAAAAACTGAACCATTCTCTTCTGCCACTTAGGATATTTTTCGATAGATAGGACCGGAGGCTTTGACTGAGAACCTATGCTCAACAAGTCTTTAGACATCTTTAGAATCTATAAAGTATGAACTTGATACGATTGTTAGCAAAGAAATCAGAAAACTTTGACTGATAGAAAGTTAGACTTGGTTAACAAAAAATGTTCTCAGAAAAATTTTAAGTATAGAATTCGCAGGTTGAAGGAATGAGATTGGCTTAAGCTTGCAGATTCTGTACTTAGTCGCAAATCGAACGAAGAAACTTGTCGCAGAAGAACTTCTCTTAGACCACTATATGCGAATTCCCATTTCTCGCAAACAAAGACGTGCGGATTGTGCACTTTTCGTAAGCTGTGATATGCGGATTGATCACATTCTGTAAGCTGTGGTCTGCGGATTGATCACTTGTTGCAAATCATTCTCTGCGGATTATATACTTTTCACAAACTGTTGTATATGGATTCTTCACTTGTCTCAACACATGGCATACGAAATCTAGCTTGTCATAAACAATGCTCTGTGGATTCTCTAGTGAACAGTATGTTAGAACATAAAATGTTCCAAGTTTGGAAAGTTTTGTAAAAGCATCATTAATTGTTATTGGACCTTGTCATTAGCTTATGGGTTTGGGCTTAATTGTTGTACAAGGGTGATAGGGTATAAATAGGAATTTTTTTGTAATTGTTTGTAACTTTTACTTTCACAATGTAGCCTTATGCAAACTATGTGTTTCTAGAGAGAGAAACATTTGCTCTCTCTAGATTGTGAATAAACAATCATTTCCCTACCCAAATTCATCTCTTGTCTATCGAATTCATTGTTTAAATTGTGATTATGGACCTAACAAGTGGTATCAGAGCCTAATTCGAAGCATTATTCATCAATTCGATCAAGATCACAATTTTCTCAATGAAACAGTACACTTTAGGATGAACAGTAGTCTGAGAATTTTGAATTCTTCAATTTGGTGCTAATTTGTTTGATATTTGATGGAAAATTGATTTAGAGGTTAAAGTCGAATCATATGGAATCAATTACAAGTTTTGATTTCAACAATATTGGAAGAATTGTTCGATTTTGAGGATTTTTGTTCGAAATATTGTTTTACTTTGTGTTGGGATCGAATTCGGCTAATGATGTGTTATTAGTGAAGATCTTCAACTACAAAAGTGCTCAGATGCTAATTTCGAACATGTATGCAAAGTTTCGTCTCAAAATTCGAAGTTATGTGAAAGATTTTGAAGATTTTTGGCTTACAGGATCGACTTTTTGGAAGATTCAAAGAACTCGCAAGTTCTTGAAGAACTCGTAAGCTTCATCTGTGGATATAACATTTTTTGCTAAGTCAGGAATTCGCAGGTAACTGTATGCGAAAAGTGAAGAATTCGCAAGTTACTATGCATATGTTGTATGCGAAAAGTATGGAATTCGCAAGCCACTACTTACGAAAAGTAGGAATTCGCACATCGAAGTCTACGATAAGTGCAGAATTCCCATGATGTGGTCTACGACAAGTGGCTTCCCAGATGTTAGCATGTACGAAAAGTGATTGGTTCGTGTTGTGACTAAGTATAGAATTCACAAAATTTTGTGCGAAAAGCTTTAATGTTGAATTTGTTCTAAGTATAGAACTCGCATAAAGGGGTATGCGAAAAGATAGAATTCGCAGAGAACTACTTGCAAAAAGTAGAGAATTCGCAGATAATGGCCTACGACAAGTAGGTTCTCGCACGCAGTACCCTGCGAAAAGCTTGGAACTCGTACATAGGCGCTTGCGAAAAGGTGGAACTCGCATGCAAGACTTTGCGAAAAGTTGATTTTCGGCTTATGCCACTTGCGAGTTATGGACTTTAATGAATAGTGATATGCGCAAAGTTTGTCTGCGGAAAGAAAAGTCATATAGTCTGCGGAAAGTTACTGTTTCCAAACCATTTTGCGACAAGTTTGCCCTGTTCCCTAAATTTTTCGCGAAATGCATATGTGACATCATTCTTATCATCTGTTGGTCACATATTTTTAGCAACTAATCAGAATTTTACAGAGCTCATGCCAGTCAAGATTTTCAGACATTGAGTATTTGGATTTAGTCTCTGATTGGATTAAATTAGCAGCTTGAGTATTTGCAATCATTATTCTGGAGTTTTCTCTATGATGCTAGTCCTTTGAGTGCTCTTAATCACTCTTCTAAACTGATCAATCAGAATTGTGGGTGCTTGCAATCATTGTTCTGGTGCTTTGGTTGTGATCTAGAGTTTTGAGTGCTTATAATCATCCAACTGATTTGTGAAGAAAGGAGGTCTGAGTTTATTTGTTCAGTGTTCTTGAAAGCAGTTAGAAAATGAGCATTTTTCATCAGTTGTTGAACAGATATAAGATATTTCTTCTAACCCTTTCTTAGTAGTGCTTGCTACCAGTTGCTTCCTCCTACAAGCTGATCAGATTAAGTTCTTAAGCTGAATTCCTATTCAACTCGCGTTCAAAGACAAATTTGTTGTTATAAACTGAAGATGTAATGTGGTTGTCACGTCAAATTCACACATTTCTTTCTTGTGGGCGTAACGAACGTGTTGAATTTCTAGAGATAAAATTTGTCTTGAGTGCACTCAGTCGAGGCTATTGTGTACATCGGATCTGGTATTAAAGTTGAAACTTCAAAGGATAAGAGCTATTTTCTAGGGGGAGAAGAGTTAAAGCTTAAAGAGAATGATTCCTTTACAAAACTTTAGGGGGAGAATGTTAGAACATAAAATGTTCTAAGTTTGGAAAGTTTTGTAAAGGCCTCATTAATTGTTATTGGGCCTTGTCATTAGCTTATGGGTTCGGGCTTAACTGTTGTACAAGGGTGATAAGGTATAAATAGGGATTTGTTTGTAATTGTTTGTAACTTTTACTTTCACAATGTAGCCTTATGCAAACTATGTGTTTCTAGAGAGAGAAACATTTGCTCTCTCTAGATTGTGAATAAACAATCATTTCCCTACCCAAATTCATCTCTTGTCTATCGAATTCATTGTTTAAATTGTGATTATGGACCTAACACAGTAACTTTCTGCAGATAGACACTTGCGAATTCTATCCTTAGAAACCAAAAATTCACATTAAGAACCTTGAGAGTTCTACTTCAAACAGTACCCTACGGATTCTTGACTTTCCGTAAGCTATACTCTGCGGATTCCAACTTCTCAAAGACTTTGGTCTGCGAGTTCTTGACTTGTCAAATTATCAAATACCAAAATCTTTGTAACTATGAACCTTGCGAGTTCTTCACTTGAAGCTTTCTTATTCTTGATGAACTTGCGGATTCTCGAGATCTTGCGAAAAGTCAAACTCCAAACTCAAAATTCCTCCATAAAGTCTTCAATATTCAACCAAATTACACCAAAATTTGAGAATTTGCTCACGTCCACAATATGAACATCTTGTTAGCACAACTTTTCTATCAAAAACCACTAGATCATCATTTTCGATCTAAGCACAGTACTTATGAACTTCGAACTTGAACTTTTACAAATCCACAAAATTGAATCAAATTACAGTGAATTAGACAATGTAATCTAAACAAGAATCATTCTATGCATCTAATCGAATAAAAATCAAGCAACACTTCAATCTAAACAACTCAAGACTATAAATTCAATTCCACCACAGTCGTTCTGCGAGTTCTGCCAATTTCTTCAAAAATCGACCATTTTCTGAATTTCTTTGATCTGCTCTGATAACAATTGTTGTTCCAGTTATCAAGCTCAATCATATAACAAACACATATCTAATCACAAGTAATTGATATTGATATGTAAAGATTTACAAGGAATTCTCTCTCTATATGCTCATAGACTTTCTCTCTCTAGATACAAATCTCACTCTCTCAAGTTGTACACGGCTAGCTAGAGTTACAAGATTACAAAGGACAACAAAGTATTTATACCAAGTCAACCTAGTTGACTTTACAATACTTTGTTAATAAAGGAAAGTCAAACACCCTTGACTTTTACAACACATTTCAAACATGATTTAGCAATAAATACACTTTAAGCCCTTTAATATTGAATTCAACATTTTAGGCTCAACAAAATACGAAATAGATTTGGTTAAGGGAAGTTTTCTTTTGGGTTTAAATGGTAAATTGCGCAACAAATCGTAGGTAGAACTGAGAAGTGGTGAATGGAAGCAAATATGGGAATTTTTGGAGAGGAAAGGTACACTAGTTCCCGAGGCGACTTTTACGTGAGTTTGAGCTCCATGAATTAGCGCCAAAGTTTCCCTAGCCACTGTCGGTTCTTGACTTCTTCCGCTTCATTGCTCGTCTAGATTCGGGGATCAATGAATTATTTCTGGGGTTCCCTTAAGGCTTAGGATAGAATAATTTTAAGGGGTTTACGTGGGATTAACACCTTATTTATCTTGGATAATTCAGGTGTTCAGTTTGAGTATAATTGATTATTAGGATGCATGGTGAATTACCAGATCTCAGGTGAGTTCCCTTAACCTTTTTACGCACATGAGATGTTTAAAATGTGTTCTAAACACTGATTATGGTCCTAATATTTCGGCACGATTTACAATTATGGATATCTTGATTGAATGCTTACTTAAACTAGTTTATTATTGAACATACGTTGTCGAATAAGGTTAATATCATGATATTATGATTTGGTTGTGATTTTTGGGTTGCACAGTGGGATTAGGGTACCTCGGGATCGTGAGAATCCCTTGGGAGTTATATTACACCATATGCCTTGAATTCGTTTCATGTGCACATTGGTATGGCATCTATTGGGGGCCATAGGGACATACTGGGGCCTTGAATATAGACATCACGGTGGAGTGATGGTTGGCTATGAACACTGTGCAAAAGTCCGTGATTATGTGGAATGTCTATATATTGTTGTTGAGCCGCTATGGCGTATTTGATGTTATTTTTAAACTTCTTAAACTATCTTTTGAGAGGAAATTCACTAGACCTTATGGTCTAACCCTCGGTTTTCAAAACCTAAAACCGTTTTAGGTAAGAAAGTGGTTGGGAGCTCATCCAAAGGAAATGGGAAGGTGTGAAGTCACTAGAGAAGGCGAGGCGTAGAGAAGATCCTATAGTTACCTTTAGATTTTATAACATCTCAGCTGTGGATGTGTTTACATGCTACAAACCTTGAGAATATTGTAATACTTTGAATTGGAATATTGAGACCGTATTGGCTATATTTTATGATTTATGCTATTTTGGATTTTGGGTTGTTAGCAGGAAGAAAAAGGGGTCCCACAGTGACTTTTGGTGGAAATGGTAAAGGATATACCAAAGGCTATGGTATACTGACTAATGGGCGAATACATTCAAAAGGGTTACTTACATCGAAGGGCTGAAGCATAACTTACTCAAAATTAGTCAACTCCATGATAGGACTTCTTTGTCAAATTCAGTAAGAAAACATGCACAGTCAGTGACAAGCTTGGAAAACTTGCTCTAACTAGTACAAGAATGGAAAATGTCTATGTTATCAACATGGATTCCAAACTTACTGAAAACGTCTGCTTTCTCTCTAAAGCCTCTTCTAACCTGAATTGGCTATGGCACAAGAGACTTTGTCATATGAACTTCAAAACTCTAAATGATCTCTCAAGAAAAGATCTACACACTAGGCTTCCTCAACACTCTTACGCAAAGGAATCTCTTTGCTCAACATGTGAAAAAGGGAAGCAAACCAAATCAAGTTTCAATTCAAAACAAATTTCCTCAGTGACATGCCCTCTTTCCCTTCTTCATATAGATCTATTCGCCCAGTCAATATTCAATCCCACGCTAGAAAGAAGTGTACCGTCGTTTTTGTTGACGAGTTCTCCAGGTATATTTGGGTCATCTTTCTCAGATCAAAAAGCGACACTCCAAAGCAAATCATTTCCATGGTGAAAAAAATGGAAGTTTTAAACAACCTGACTGTTCGAGCTATAAGAAGTGATCATGTCATTGAATTCAAAACCAATCTCTTGGATGAGTTCTTAGATAACAAGGTAATCTCTAACAAATTCTCAGCAGTGAGAACACGCTAACAAAATGGAGTTGCTGAAAGAAGAAATCGTACAATCATTGAAGCTGCACGCTTTATGCTCAGAATCTCACCTCCCTACTCAATCTTGGGATGAAGCTGTCAACACTTCTTTCTTTACTCAAAACCGGTCTTTGATAGTCAAACGTTTCAAAAACACTTCCTATGAAATTTTCCATGGAAGGAAACCATCTCTCAACTTTCTTTATATCTTTGGATGTCAATGCTACATTCAAAACAACAAAGATAATCTTGGAAAATTTCATCCTATGTCTGACGATGGCAATCTTTGTGGGATATTATTCAGTATCTAAAGCCTATAGAGTGTTCAACAAAAGAAGACAATGTATCGAAGAAACAACCCATGTAACAAAGAGCTGAATGAATGGATGATTTCACATTATAGAGAATCAAATGCTGACTTAAGTCATCCTTCCAACATTAAAGAACCAATGCTGATGATGATCCGACTATTATAATCGATACTGAACTAACTCAAAGAGCTTAATCATCTTCAGTGATTCCAACAGTTCCACTCAACATTGTTTTTCCCTCAGATTCAACAAATGGTGATTCATCTTCTTCTACTGAACCCTCCCCAGTAAATGAAGTATTATTCGACTTAAAACTGAATGATGTTGAACCATGTGCTGAAGTTTCTTCAACCCTAGAATCTGTGTCATCCTTCCCACATTAAGACTCAAATCCTCCTCCACAAGCATCGTCTCAACGATGGACCAAGAACCATCACATTGATCAGATTCATGGTAATCCTAACGCTAGCATTTAGACACGACGTGGATCAGGTAATGTCTATCTCTTCGTTAATTTTATCTCTCTCATTGAGCCCAAGAAAATTAAAGAAGCCATGATAAATCCAAACTGGGCCAGCGTTATACAAGAAGACCTGACCGAATTCAAAAGAAATAAAGTATGTATCTTGTCCCTCGTCCAACGAGTAAATAAGTTATAGGCACCAAATGGGTCTATAGAAAAATGTTGGATGAAAATGGCACTATAACCCGGAACAAGGCTCGACTTGTTTCTCAGGGATATAGACAGGAGTAAGGCATAGAATATGATGAAACCTTTACTCCAGTGGCTAGGCTTGAAGCAATTCGATTATTCTTAGCCTATGTTGCTCATAAAGATTTCAAAGTATATCAGAAGGATGTGAAAAGTGACTTTCTGAATGGAAAACTTCAAGAAGAAGTTTATGTTGAACAACCTCCTAGTTATTTTGATCCTAAATATCCAAACTATGTATATAGATTGGATAAGGCTCTCTATGGGTTAAAACAAGCTCCTCGTGCTTGGTATGATACCCTTTCTTCTTTTCTTCTAACTGAAGGGTTTTCTCGTGAAAAGATTGATAGCACCCTATTTCTACAGAAAGTGAAGGGTCACATCATTTTTGTTCAGATATATGTCGATGAAATCATATTTGGACCCACGAAATAATCATTATGTGTGAAATTCTTAAATCTGGTGAAGAGTAAATATAAAATGAGTTAGATGGGTGAACTAACTTTCTTTCTTGGTTTTCAGATCAAACAATCTGAAAAGGAATTTTCATAAAGCAAGGAAAATATGTCCGAGACATGCTTAAAAAGTTTGACCTAACTCAGTGCTCTACGATGAAAACCCCTATGGCACCTCCCCTAACACCGAACAAGGATCGAAATGGAAATCCAGTCAATGTTATTGCCTATAGAAGAATGATCAGCTCCCTGTTGTATCTCATAACAAGTCGTCCTGATATTATCTATGCTACTAGTCTATGTGCTCGTTATCAAGTTGAACCCAAAGAATCTCATATGATCGTTGTAAAGCGAATATTCAGATATCTTAAGGGTACACCCGATTTAGGTCTTTGGTATCCCAAAGACTCAGGGTTCGATCTAATTGGGTATTCAGATAGTGATTTTGCAGGTTGCAAAATGGACAGAAAAATCCCCACTGTAGACTGTCAGCTTCTAGGTGGAAAGTTGGTGAGTTGGACAAGCAAGCAAACTCAGTTTCTACATCAACAACTAAAGCCGGATACGTCACAACTGGTAGTTGTTGTGCACAAATTCTCTAGATGAGAAACGAACTCAGTGACTATTAGCAAAAGCTATCAAGTATTCCAATTTACTGCGACTGCACCAGTGCCATTGCAATCGTCAATAATCTTGTTCTTCACTTCGAATCCAAGCACATAGAGATAAGATATTATTTCATCAAAGATCATGTCATGAAATGTGACATTGAACTTCATTTTATTAGAGATGATTTTCAACTCGTGGATCTTCTCACAAAACCCCTTGATTAAACAAGGTTTAACTTTCTAATCAGCGAGTTGGGAATGTTGAATACCGAGGAGTAATTCTCAGTTATTCACATTTATTAGTCAGATAAAACAAAGTTAATGATCTCTGTGATGATATCACTGAAAGTATGTTTTCTCTTACCCTCTCACTGAAAAGTTCATCATCTTGTTAACCTTTTAGTTCTTCTCTTCTCAAAATCACTCAACATCTTTCTCTTATTCAGTGTCAAAATATTTTAATAATCATCTAGACTTCATATATTATATAATTTCAAAGGTTTTGAGAAAATGAATGTTTTTTTGGGAAGACATCTGTTAGTCCACAAAATTCAAGCAAACATCAAGATTTGACAATTTAGTTCAAGCTCTAGAGAGAGAGTAGAGAGAGAAAAATCACAAGTCGTATTTCACACAATCACAATGTTACAAGCTGCATTAACTCTATTACAAGCTTAGAAACTCTCATAATACTATATATATATATATATATATATATATATATATATATGGTTAAAGACCATATTCACTAAAATGTAAACAACTTTGACTTATCTGAACATTGACTCAGTTGACTTTACAGACTTTGAATTTTCTAAATAAATCTTGGATACAACAATACACTAACAATCTCCTTTCCATTGTACATCCATTGTACAAAGTGGCTCCGTGCTACTTACAAGCATACTAACTGTATCATTTGTTGATTCAGGGTTACAACGTTTATTATATCTGGATTTGAAAAGATTCGGGTATATACATTTCTTATGAATTGACGGATACACAGATCTAAAGAGCGAAGATTATCCTTTTATAAAGGGGGAGATTGTTATTGTATCATAAAGGGGAGATTAATTTTCAAAGACAATGACTTGAAAAATGTTTTGATGATTTTGCTGCTCACAACTCATCAAAAAGGGGGAGAAATTCTGGATTTTCAAGTCAAGTGAAAATTTAAAGATTGCCAGAGGATTCATCTCATAAAAGGAAGAGATTTTTCTAAAGAAAAAGGGGGAGATATTCAAGTACTTTCAAGTCAAATATGAAAGGTTGAGTAAAGTTTGAAAGACTTTCTAAAGAAAAGTAAAAGATTGATGAAAGTTTATCAAAATGGAGGAGATAATTTCTGAAATTACAAGTTCAAGACAGATGAAAGTTTGTTTTCCGAAGACTGATTAGAGATCACAGAGATGAATATACAAGTACTGAAAGATTCCTCAAGTTCAAAGAAATTTCAAGGTTTCAATTTCAAAATTCAAGATTTGGTGACTTTTCAAAGACTTTGTGAAAAACTTTTCAAGATTCTTCAAAGCACCAAAGATTGAATATTGTCAGAGCTTCAACGTTTAAAGCTGTCCGAGATAAAAGTTTTGAAGAATCAAGAGATGAAGACTATTGTCAAATTTTTATTAAATCTTGAATACAAAGGGGGAGATTGTTAGTGTATTGTTGTATCCAAGATTTATTTAAAAAAGTCAAAGTTTGTAAAGTCAACTGAGTCAATGTTCAGATAAGTCAAAGTTGTTTACATTTTAGTGAATATGGTCTTTGACCATATATATAGCATTATGAGAGTTTCTAAGCTTGTAAGAGAGTTAATGCAGCTTTTAACATTGTGATTGTGTGAAATATGACTTGTGATTTTTCTCTCTCTACTCTCTCTCTAGATCTTGAACTAAATTGTTAAATCTTGATGTTTGCTTGAATTTTGTGGACTAACAACATCAGCCCTGATTAAACCTCAGTGGCCACAATTGTTGTGTATGCCTGGATTCGAACCCTAGGTAGATGGGATATTCCACCAAATCCCCCAGGGTCTTAACCAGTACGCCACAACCCTTGTGGTTGAGAAAATGAATCTTACTTTTAGGAAATTATTGTTTTGTCCCGGACATCAATAAATATAATTTTTTGGATTTTAAATTATCTTTTACTAGGTAAAACAAAAGTAATAATGGTCTAACACCATGACGTCCATACACATTCCCTATCCAATAAAACCATAAGACGTGGCACTATCATCACTAATCTGCTTTTCCAGAACCGCCAAAACTCATTACCTCTCTTCTTTCTCCATCCTCTAGCTACTATAAATACTCCTCTCAAACCCTCATTTGCTCTTTACTCTTTCAAAATCCTTAGAGCAAACTATGGCATTTTATCTCTAAAAAACCAAGAACACACATTACAAGTTTTTCTGCAAATTGTCTTACACTTAAACTCAATGGTATGTTTCTTTTTTCTTTATCTATCTCATTGTTCTAAACACAAATATCTTATTTGTTTTTCATCTTTAAAAATCATTCTTGTTTTTGGTTTTTGTTCATAAACCCCAATCTTCTAAAACCCTAATCAGCTTCTGGATTTCTTTCTACTATTTTTTCTAACTTTTGTTCATCATTTTATGTTTCTTAAAACAGAAATGACAACCAAGAATGTACACTTTTCAATGGCATATTGCACTTTCAAATCCAACAATCATGTTGCACTTCTCGACATTCCAGATGACAAGTCTTGGTTCAAGAGGCTTCTTTTTTTCTTAGTAGGTGTCCCATTGACTATGCTCTTACCTTCAGTCCTCCCATATCAAGGGAACACTTGAGACAATTCTGTTATTCTGCTGAAGTTATCCAATAAGAGGACTCAAGAAAAAAGATGGTCACCTTGATCTTCTTCATGATTGGGAACTCAAACGTCAAGTTTAGCCCTATTACCCTTAGATACTCTCTAAAGCTCCCAAAGAGCAAGAATTTTGAACCAGAGGCCACCCCTGAACAAATCGTGGCTATGCTCGACGATATCGACTATGATTGGCCGAAAAATGAAGTTGGTGAACTGGTGAAAACCATTACCAAAGTTGAGAAGAACCTTATGTCAGCAGTATAGAACTATCTTTTTAGCCACTTCACTTAGTACATGGGTGGAAAGACTGGAGAACTCAATCAAGCCAACAGTACGGCCTTGAAAGTTGGGCATGCTGTGATCTACAATCGCAACATTAATTTCGATTAACTTATCTTTGATGATTTGCTGACCAAATGAACTGAAGGAAAAAGGAACGGTTTTACCTTACACCCATTTCATCAGTGGTGTCTTCGAGAGGATACTAGAGCATTATCCTAAAGTTGGTGATCAGGTCCTATCTAAGATTGGCAACTGAATCCTCGATCAACAACCCACCTCCAGTGATCGACCACTGTTCACAGGTATAATCCTTATCTCTTAGACTCCTCTTCCTCTTTCCTCTTCTTCTCAAGGGTCTACGATACTGGGAGAACCCTTAGTCTCTACCCAGGCCTCTAAACTCGCATCCTCTAAGAGTACACAATCTGAAGCTCCTCTTAACTCTCCAAAGAGAGCTAAGAAAACCAAAAGGGTTAAAACCTCCAATCAGAGTGTAGCCTCCCAACAGGCTTCCCTCATTGAAGTTGTCCTTACACCCACGACATCTGATACATAACCTAGCTCCTTAGTGGCTATTTCTACAGTCATTGTTGTATAAGTGGACATTTCCCTACCATCCACGTCAACGACTCTAATTGCTGATTGTGTTGTTTTGGGCTTATCTATTGCCCCCCTGCTTACCACTAGCACAACCCCCTTCTTTTCTCATATTGCTTCTTCACCTCCTCCCTTGGTCCACATTGCACGTGATGATGATGTGTCACTGGTTGTTACCACTGTTGCTGAAGTCTCTTGTCTCACTCTTCAAGAAAGAGCGCTTGTATTAAAGTAAACTCTCTCTCTCTCTCTCTCTCTCTCTCTCTCTCTCTCTCTGTTCTCAGTGATGATGAAACAGAACCTGAGGATGACTCTTTCCCGTCTCCTCAACAAACGGAAGCAACCCATTTCGATGGCAACGTTGAAAGTCTTAGTGTTAATCCTCCTAATAATGTTGAAGGACCCTGAAGTTGTAACATCGTAGGCTAATCGTACCAGATATTGTCCATTTTATCCACACACTCAGACTCATGATTTTTAAAACACGTCTGATAGAGGAGGTATCCAGTCTCTTATAAGGCAACTTTCGTTCCCCTCCTCAACCAATGTGGGTTCTTACAATCCACCCCCTTGGGAGCCCAGCGTCACATCCCAGGCCAACCGCACCAGATATTGTTCGCTTTATCCTCACACTTGGAGTCACGGTTTTTAAAACGCATCTGATAGGTCCATTATAAGGCAGCTTTCGTTCCCCTCTCTAACCAATGTCGGTTCTTACAATAGATTGTAACACCCTGAAATTTTATCCTAATTGAAGAAGAGTGTTGAAATGGGTGAATCGGTAAAAGAAGAACCACATATGGAGTATGGATATAGTTCCATGTGGTTGTGACATTTGTCACAATAGCATCAATGGTACTGAGAGTATGGTCGTCTCGACTATAGTGACATGTGGTTGTGACATCAGTCACAATAGCACCAATGGTACTGAAAGTGTGGTAGTCCCGACTATAGTACCATGAAGTTGTGACATATGTCACAATAGAAATAGAAATTACAAAGTGGTTGGTCGTCCCAACGAATGTGCCATGTATTTATTACAATGATGTAACACCCGTAATTTTTGGGTAAGTACTATTTTAAGTTAGTGTAGAAATCAATCTTTTGAGAGAAATAGAGGAAATGGATTTTTGGTATTAAATGATAGATTTTATAGTCTTTCCAGATGAGGAATTCAATTACGAGTCCAACATTTCTTTTCGGAGAAAACTCGGAGCTAAAACGAAGGAGTTATGACCAAAACAGTGTTCGGTACATGCTCGACTATAGTGCCATCGATTGTGACACTGTCACTATAGCATGTTACAATCGCTGAAGGCCAAAAACTCTCGGTACAATCTGAGTGATTTTTCTCACGATTGTGACATTATCATTATAGTATGGCACAATCGCATGGAGGTACCAGTGTGCATAAAGTCGAAATTTTCAGCCCCATTCTTCATTTCTTCATATCTCTCTCATTTCTACTCCGTTTTGGCGATTCAAGTTGCTATGGTTTCGTTTTTGAGAGATTTTCAAGGGTATAATGTTTGTTTTGGGAATATATAAGAGTATTTCATGGTGGATTGGAAGCAAAGATCAAGAGCTCATCATCATCACCTCCATCTTCAAGAATTTTGGGTTTTCTAGGTTTTCACCAATACCTAAGTGGTAAATTCATCCCTTCCATTTCCAAACTTCTTTATGAATTAAAAATGCTCTATTGATGACTCCCTAGTGTTTTATTTCTCCAATTTCGGTTTGGAAGTTTTTGAGAAAAGTTAGGTCAAATTAGGGTTTTGGCCAAAATGGATATTTTGATATAAGATGTTTGGGTAATGATTCTAAGTGCTTGGATATGTGTATTGATGGTTGGGAAATTATAGATCTAGGTTTTTGGAAGATTTGTCTTGAGAATTCAAATTTCTTCAAGGGAGCTCAAGATGGGGAAAAATCTAGATTTAGCCTAAATCTAGCAAGGTGAGTTCAAGTTGATTTGTGAAAACGTTGTACATGCCAAAAAATGTCTATTTTAAGGTGATTATGTGTTTACATAATTTTTGTTAAAAGTTGGAATATTTGAAGAGTTTTACTCATTTGGGTTATTTGGTTTTATAAATCTTTTGAAGCACCCGCATTTGGGATTTTTGGACATTTTGATAAATAAATCATGTTGATATGTTTATTTGATGATTTAATATATAAATGGAGGTCATTTGATGTAAATGTCCTTTTAGTGTATTTGATTTTATAAACCATTCGGAAATAACATATTATTGTGTTATGAGACATTTTGGAAATATAAGGGTATGAGTTCATTTGGAAAATAGTTTGTCTCAACCAATGATGAGTTTTGGGTTAATCCTAGTTTTGGTCATTGTGTTTGCATAACCGTCGGCTAAATGCGTTTTATTGTTTATACTAACTTTTATTGTACGTTAAAGTAAATTGTTGAGCTTTTGGCTCGGTTTTGACTAAGAGGGGACATTTGTCCTGTTTTAATAGCCTTTGGGAAGTTTTGAGTATGATTGCGTTTATTGCGTATCATTTGACAATTGTATGTTTTGAGTGCTTTGGTCATTCAATTGGAGTCATGTAATGTTATAGACTGTAATGTAATGGATCCATAGGCATATGAGTCTTTATTATTTTAAATGGAATGGTTGTTTCCTTGTTGGGACCAGTGATGTTCCCTGCAAATCAGTTTCTTATCACAATAAACATATAATCACAATCAAGAGATTAACAAACCTATTTTTGATATCACAATCAAAGGATTACAGATTCTCTCTTAAAGGATTTCTCTCTCTCTCTCTCTCTCTCTCTCTCTCTAGAAAAGGTGCGGCTGATAATTCTATTTTTGCACACTCTACACGCACACAACCCTAGCACCCTAATAACCATATACCTATTTAGGGAAAAACAAAATTACATAAAAATAAACTTTGACTTTTTATTACAAAATGACCTAGACTTTAATTGAGAATTGACTTTGCAGTTTTGACTTCTTGAATCTTTCGTCTTCAGTCTTGATGATCTTGAATCCAATAAATCTATGATCTAACAATCTCCCCCTTTGGATCAAGATCATTACTAAAAAGATTTAGCAATCCAATCTTCTCTTTAAGCTCAGAAAAATACAATCTCCCTCTTTTTCTTTAACACATCTTGTAATCTTCCCAAGAGTAGTAGAAAAACACTCTTTCAGATGATGGAAAGATATTATCTACAGATTCAGCTCAGAATGCTTTAGCAGATTATTTTCAAAGAAAATTTCCTCAAAATTTGAACTTTCTGACTTGGACATTTCTTTAAAAATTGTATTCTCTCCATTTCTTTGTTAACTCTTCTGCTTTCAAACGTCTCTTGAAAGAAAACTTGTATTGGACATTTCTTCAAACTTTCTCTTCTCCCCCTTTTTGATGAAAAATGCATCAATATCATCAAAACTTCCTCAAGAAATGTCTTTGAAATTCTTTCTGACCTCTGATCTTTGAAAATGAGCCACTGATTCATTGCCAATTCGAACAATGTATTCATCTATATCTTTTTAAATCCAGACAAAATAAGAATGTAACACCTGAATCAACAAATGAATCAGTTAATATGCCTGTCAGTAACACAAAGTTACTGTGTGTAACGAATACACATTGTAAAGGAGATTTTTGATGTTTACTCACCCAGGGCTTCCATTCAATCATCGAAACGCGACAAAGGCAATTTCTATGAACGTTATGACAAAGAAACAAATTATTTGTGTGTTTGTGCAAGTGATAGAAAGAATTAAGCACAAATGATTGCTTATAAAGGCTCAAAATTGGGTAAACCACTGAGACAACAGTAAGTTCAACACAGACTCAATGTGCATGATTGAAGTGCGAAGGTGGGGCAGACTTCCTTCTTTTCAATATCCAGATTTTCCAAATGAAAATCAAATAGTAAATGTGCTGCTTCCCCTTTGAAAAATGAAACATTTTCTTGTTAAGAAGAAAATGAGTGGCTGGTGGGGTTAATGTCAAGAGTTGGCATGGGCTAGTTGCCTATTTCAATAATGTTCACCAAAGAATTGTGAAACATTAGTAATGTGGCTGCCCGACTCATAAAGTAGTTGGTGCAGAGTTTGATATTCTTTTACTCTGATCTCACACCCTCTTTCTTTTTAATCAATAAGCTCACATCTAACCAAACTCTCATTTACATTTTACCTCAACGCACAAGCCACACTCATTTCTTTTTTACTCCTCACACTCAATCACTAAGGATTAACTTCTTGGGTAGGAAACACTGGTTAACGTGAATCCATAGAAGTTTCAATTAAGTTCTAGCACAAAGATCCCATGTTTTCCTAGAAAGCATGTGTTGCTCAGATGATTTAACTTTAACAGTTAAAGCTCAAATACAAGTCAGATGTTTGTATGCTCAGAATATAATCATGAAGATATGAACATTTGAAACATTGAAGATATTTCAAACAAGTTAATTGAATGAACATACATGAATGCAAGATACTTGTTTGAAAATCTGACATTGTATGAAATGATCAGAAATGAAATGATATAGCATTCAAGGCTTATGGTCAAAAATAATGGATATGGTCTATACGAAAAAAAATATAGACATTCTTGAAATGAACGCTTCGAAATGAAATGACGCTAAAAAATCTTTGAAATACAAGCGGGGTGTATCACCATCGAAAACTTGGTCAATATGAGACATGGTGATAACTTATTCAACAAAAGAATTAAACCGGTGTGTGTGAATACTTGAAAGTATATAGACAAGATAATACGCAAGTATATATCTTTAGAAACACACGGTTTTTTAAGCATTGAAGCACAAATAAAAATGAAAACATTTAAAATCACACTTCCAATTCATGAAATCTGTTTAAGAATCGGGAAGTGGTTTGAACATTTAAGAATAATGTTTTCTATGATTGAAAGTTGTCCTTTCAACCATATGTGAGATGAAGATAAAGAATTATACCTTTTGCGTGTAATCTTACATCTCATGAAGTCAAGCTTTAAGTCATAAAGATATGATCTTGTAAGCATCTCTCAAACTGCAAAAGTCTTAGATCAAGTCAAAGCAACTTTATTCACAAAAATTAAAAGACATAAAGCAGTAAAACGATTAAAGTACGAGTTCTGAAATCAGAAGTCATAGCCTTACTCCTTTGACCTGAAAAACTCCCCCTAAAATCATACATTACAAAAATTTGACAGATAGGTAAATGCAGAAATTTTATATGCCCCCCCTCAAAATAACATGGATCATCTATGAAGTACTTCTCACACTCCCCCTGAGATCATGAACAGAATATTAAAGGCAGATATCTTTCAGAAATAATGATAAAGAAATGATGAAAAATTTACAATGAGAACACTTTAATAGGTAACTACTGATTATGTCTTAAGATTTAGCATACCAAGCCTAGAAACAAGAAAAGTGAATCTCTTTTCGTCTAAGGGTTTGGTAAACAAATCTGCAAGCTGATAATCAGTTTTTACAAAGTAAAGTTCAATTGTTCCTTTTTCGACATTATCTTTTATAAAATGATACCTGACATCAATGTGTTTGGTCTTCGTATGCTGAACATGATATCGCGATAGCGCTTTTCGAGTCACAATAGATCGGGATTTTATTGTACTGATAACCATAGTTCCGCAGTTGCGTTCTCATCCACAAGACCTGAGAAAAGCAGCTAGCAGCAACTACATATTCTGCTTCGGCCGTTGAAGTGGAGACACATAATTGCTTCTTCGATACCCAACTGACAAGTTTATCACCGAGGAAATGTATATAACCTGACGTGTTCTTCCTGTCTAGCATGCAACCAGCATGATCTGCGTCTGAATATGCTGTTAGTTCAAAGCTAGTATCTTTAGGATACCACAGACCAAGATCTGCAGTCTCCTTCAGATACCTAAAAATACGTTTGACTGCAGACATATGGGATTCTTTAGGATTGGCCTGATATCTAGCACATAAGCTTGTAGAAAACATTATATCCGGCCTACTGGAAGTAGGATACATCAAAGAACCTATCATCCCTCTATAAGTCCTAACATCAACAGCTTTTCCCGAAGGATCAGTGCCAATCTTAGTACCAGGTGCCATCGGGGTACCAATCGGTTTACAGTTTTCCATTTTGAATATCCGAAGAATATCAAGAATGTATTTAGATTGATTGATGAAAATCCCCGTTGAAAATTGTTTGACTTGTAATCCGAGAAATAAAGTCAACTCTCCCATCATACTCATCTGAAAATGTGACACCATGAGGTTTGAAAAATTCTTACAATATTTAGGATTTGTAGAGCCAAAAATAATATCATCCACATATATTTGAATAAGAATGATATCGGCTTTTTCTTTTTTAATGAATAAAGTGGTATCAACCGTACCTTTTCTAAAACCTGACTTGACCAAGAATTGAGATAAGACATCATACCAGGCGCGAGGAGCTTGTTTCAGTCCATAAAGTGTTTTGTCGAGAATGTATACATTATTCGGTTTCTCTTTATTAACAAAGTCTTCTGGCTGCGAGACGTAGACTTCCTCCTTGAGTATGCCATTCAGAAAGGCTGTCTTCACGTCCATTTGATAGACGGTGAAGTTCTTGTGGGCAGCGTACGCAAGAAACATGCGAATTGCTTCTATACGTGCCATTGGAGAATAAGTCTCGTCGTAATCTATGCCTTCCTCTTGCCTATATCCCTTGGAAACAAGTCTTTCTTTATTTCGGATAACGGTACCATCTTCATCTTTCTTGTTTTTGAAAACCCATTTCGTAGCAATGATGGTTTTACCTTGAGGTTTGGGTACGAGTCTCTAGACTTTAAGTGCTTCAAATTGATTCAGCTTTTCTTGCATTGCAGTCACCCAATCTGAATCAGCAAGAGCCTCAGATACGCGAGTAGGTTCAATCTTGCTTAGAAAGGAGTCATGCATACATTGATTTAATGTTGCAGACCTAGTTTGCACCGGTTTTGACAGATCTCCAATGACTTGAGATACCGGGTGCTCTTTGGTCCACTTGTATTCATGAGGGAGTGGATTAAATGCAGATTGATCATGATTATCATCTAAGAATCCACTGGTATCTTCTTCAGGTTGTTCAGTAGGAATGGGGGGTTCAGTTGAAGTAGAAGGTGCAGAAGTTTCAGTGGGTTCAGCGTGATCAGTCTGTTGATCAGTCCTTACAGTACACCCTACTGATTCAACTACTTCTGTCTCTTCATTGTTGGTCATAACTTCAACTGTCGGAGTAGGTATTTGAACTTGAACTTCTTGCTGAATCGGGGAGTTGGGTTTAGTAGAGATATCTGAAATGGTTGGATGAGTAGTCATCGAGTCTTCCATCCTGTCAACCACAACAGATTTAGTCACTTTAGATCCAAGAAATTCATCATAAAATAGTTCAAATAGTAAATCTAAATCAGATAAGTGATTAGTAGACATTGATGCGCCATCTGATTTGTTCGCTTGAGACAAAGGTTCTGGACTGATTTGCCCAGAAGCTAGTACTCCTGTTATCACGGGTTCTAAACTGACGTGTTCATAAGCTATTTCTTCATCAAATGTAACATTTACGCTCTCAACCACAGTCTTTGACTCCTTCAAGTACACTCGATATGCAGCAGATGTAGAAGAATAGCCGATAAAGATTGCCTCTTCCACCTTAGCACTGAACTTATTCAGACTCTCGCTGTCATTTAGCACAAAACACTTACACCCAAATATGTGAAAATACTTGATTGTTGGTGTTCGGTTATTGATTAACGCATACGGAGTCTTTTGAAATCTGCGGTGTATCATGGACCGATTTTGAGTGTAACACGCAGTCGACACAGCTTCGGCCCACGGAAATAGAGGTAAGTCGGATTGACTGAGCATAGTGCGAGCGGCCTCGACTAGCGTACGGTTTCGCCTTTCGACTACTCCATTCTGTTCAGGCGTACGTGCAGCAGATTATTGATGTGATATCCGGACCGATTCGAGATATTATTCAACTGTTTTATTTTTAAACTCTGTGCCATTGTCAGTTCGGAGAAGCTTGAATGGTTTCTCCAGATTCACCTGGATCGTCTTTAGAAATGTAATGAGAACTTCGGGTGTCTCATCTTTTGACCGTAGAAATTTGACCCACGTGTATCGCGAATAATCGTCCACAATAACTAACACATATTTCTTTCCGCCTAAGCTTTGCGTTCACATAGGACCACAGAGATCCATATGCAACAACTCTAAAGGAGAGCTGGTACTCGGTTCAGGCTTCCGTTTGTGTGAAGCTCTCTTCATCTTACCTTTTTCACATGCTGCACACATGTGTTCTTTTACGTACTTGAGCTCAGGGAGTCCATTCACTAGCTTACCACTGACCAGTTTATTGATGTAGCGAAAGTTCAGGTGAGAAAGTCGTCGATGCCATAGCCAACTTTGTTGCATCGATGCTTTTGAGAGTAGACACACCTGATTGTCAGTCTGGATCTTTGACAAGTTGATGGTGTAGAGGTTTGACTTGCGAGTGCCGACCAAGAGTTCTTTACCTTCTTCAGTGCGTACCGAACACCTCTTGGCCTTAAAATTTACCTCTAAATCTTTGTCACAGAACTGGCCAATACTAAAAAGATTTTGTCTTAATCCTTCTACGTACCTCACCTTCTTAATCGTTACATTTTCGTGAACCACATCACCATACCCCAGAATTGGTGAAAACTGGTCGTTACCAAATCGAACTGTTCCGCAGTATTTCTCTGTATAGTTAGCCAACATACTTTTCTGCCCGGTCATATGCTTGGAACACCCGCTATCCAAGTACCACATATGACGAGTCTGCACAAGAGAAATCATAAAACAAGAGGTTTAGGTACCCATTTATAAATGGGACCTACAGTGTTAGCACATGATTTTAGCACCCATTTAAATTTGGGCTCACTTTTCTTTTGAAAACCATATGAGGAATTAGAACGATAAGAGTAAACATGATATGTGCCGAACCAAACATCAAAATATTTTCGAGAAGCATAATCATATCTATCATAATTTGAAAACTTTCTAGGAGACGGAGATAACTGGAATAATTGTTGTATGGAATATTTCTTGCGAGAATTGACAAGTTTTGATTTAGAAATAGCAACATTCACAATCAAATCATCTTTACTAGTAGTCTTCTTATTACAATCAGAACTAGAAAATGATTTAGCTTTCTCATCGATCTTCTATTTCGGTATCCATTCCGACTTTACTCCAAGCCTTTTCTTTCACAAATCTGAAACATTTGAAACTTTAGAGTTAGAATGGTGAGAATCAAACAAATGCTTCTTCTTTGACTTACCAGTGGTGATCTGTTTCTATGATTGCCCTTATTTCTTCTTCTTACCTTTAGCAACTTTGGATTTCACAGGAACTGATTTATCAACTTTCGTTAATGTTTCACCTTTTTCATACACACTTGGTAATCCAAAAGAATTAACAACAAAAGAAGAATGATTAGGAAGTTTAGCATTAAAGTCAAAATCACCAACACAGTCATCTAAACAACCATCAGAGTTTAGAAAATCAAACCCTTCATCAAGTAAACCAGACATATCAGCAAAGTTTGAAGCCTTGAATGATTTAGAAAAATCAGTATATTTAAACACAGTAGAAAAAATAGTTTGTTCTAAGTCCATCAAAATCCTTTCTTCTGCGAGAGTATTCTCGAGTTCAGAAATTTTACTTTCCAACACGAGAGGAGGAACGTAAAGCTTACCTTCGATGGGCTTAGCCTCCATTTCTTTTACAGAATAACTCTCAAAATAGTCATTTGAAAGAAATTTTGATTTATCAGAACGATAACTATTATTCAATCTCTCATAACGAAATGGAAGTTGAATTTTAGATGTGTTCTTTCTTTTCTCGGTTTCCTTGGCTTCATCCTTTTCAAACAGTCTAGTCCAGAAAACTTGAAGTTCAGGGTATTGAGGTGCCAATTTTAAAAATCCAAAATCATAAAGAGCAGGCACTTCAGATATACCCTTTTTGAGACATTGTGGATTCTCGTATCCGAGTCCCCAACCCTCTCTGTTCTCTTTGGGTTTGTTTAGATGAATGGTTTGTTCAGTTTGACCTAAATTATATAATTTCCCTTCCAAAGCATTCACCTTTTCAATTAAAGATTTGTTTTCTTTTGAAATTGAAGAATACATTTTAGAAAGCTCTTTAGATTCAAACTCACACAATTTATATTTTGAAACAGTTTCAGATAACTCTTTATGAATTATAGTCTTCTCTTTCGCGCTAGTGTCAATGTTTTTATGCAATGCTTCAATCAATACATTTTTCTCAGCAATATCATTGCTAAGTTTATGTATAGATTGATTTTTATCATTAATGACACCTTTTTCACGCTTAAGTTTAGACTCTGATTCTTGGAGTTTAGTCATCATAGCATGCATTTGATTCAAAAAATCTGATTCAGTCATATCACATACCTCTTCGTTATCCTCTTCATCAGAATCAGCTTCAGTTTCCTTCTCTATCTGACCCATCAAGCACAAGTGTGTTGTCTCTTCCTTCTCTTCTTCCTCATCTTCCTGGTCTGAATGGTCGATCCAGAATTCATCTTCAGCCATTAATGCCTTGCCAACCTCCTGTTGCTTGGCTAAGAGCATCTTGTTCTTATAGTACTCGGAGTTTCGGACTTTGGGTTTTCGGCAATCCTTAGCAAAATGTCCGAGTTTGCCATAGTTGTAGCACTTTGGAGGTTCTGGCTATTTAGTCTCTTCAGCTCTATACTTTTTCTCTTCTGGCTTCCTTTCCTCTATCCTTTTTCCTTCAATTCTTTCCTTGTGATCATAGTTACTTGAAACAGATGAATACCTCTGACTGTTAGAGCTAGGCTTTTTGTAGAACTTCTTTTGAAAAGCCTTCGTTAACATGAGCATAGCCTGCTTCAAGGTCTCACAGTCGTCAGAGTCAGAATTATTCTCACTTTCAGCTTCTTCTGATTCAGAAACTATCATCTTCTTCTTTTTCTTGAGACTCAAACTTTTCTTCTTCACAACAAGTGCAACCGGATCAACAACTATCTTCTCAGCCTTTTTCTTCTCATCCTTGATCTCATCCACCTCCTCTTCATTTTGCCTTAAGGTTTCATAAACTTCATGGAGTGGAATTTCGTTCAGGTCTTTCATCTGCTTCATCTGTCTAGTGAACCTTTTCCATTCTGGTTGAAGGATACTGAGGAACTTCATATTGAGCTCAATTTGTGACTTCTTTACTTTGTTTTTGCTCAGTTCATTAAGTAAAGTCACAAATCTGTCATAAGTCGCCTCCAGAGATTCTCCATCTTTGGCTTTAAATTCCTCATAGTTATTGAGGCAGTTGGATATTTTGAGCTGGTTCCCAACCTTTGATCCAAGCATCATCTTCTCCAGTTGATCCCACATTTGTTTTCCTGTAGCTTTGTAGCTATCAATTTTTACATAAATCTCATTTGGGATGCCTTGAAGAATGAATGATTTTGCTACTCTATCATCTTTGGCTCTTTTTGTTTGCTCTTCTGTGAACTCTTCAGGTGGCACTGGATACTCTCTTTCTTCACCTTCAACTGTATGTGTCTTCATTGGAATTGGTATGAATCCATCCTCCAAAGATTTCTTAATAAGAAAACCAGTTCGTGTCTTTCAATGAAGTCCATGAATCTGTCTTTCCATTACTCATACTTTCCCTTGAAGAGTACTGGTGGCTTTACACCTGTTCCAATAGCGAGAGCTTCTCTTGATGTCATCATGTTTTTGAAAAATATGCAATAAGAAACTTGAAAACGACCGTTAGTCCAGATAAAATCAATCAAATCAGAAAATCAGAAATGAAATTTCCAATTTTAACAAGTCTAGAATTCGCAAAATATAAGGAAGTAGTAAAGAATTCGCACACAATACAAATACTCAAAACATGCAAAACCCCGAAATGCGCTAAATGAGGCTAACGAGAAACTCAGGAATGCGCTAAAGGCAGTAGCGCAAAAGAGACTTTGCGCTAAGAGAAGCTGGCGAAAAATTCAGAAATGCGCTAAAGGCAGTAGAACAAAAAAAAGACTTAGCACTAAGAGAAGCTAGCGAGAAATTCAAAAATACTCTAAAGGCAGTAGCGCAAAAGAGACTTTGCACTGAGAAGCTGGCGAGAAATTCAGAAACTCGCTAAGGGTAGTGGCGCAAAATATTCTTTGCGCGTTCTTCAAGAACTTGCGACTTCTTCAGCTTGGTTGCGAGTTCTTCACTTATGCTTCAAAATACGACTCTGAATCACTCAAAATCTATCTAGACATCGAATTGCAATCCCAAACTTTGACAATAAGACCACAAACACATCTAGAACAGATTAAAACCAAATTCAAAAGCAAACACTCTAAGAAGACTCGATTAATGTAACTGTGCACATGAACTCGTGAAAACCAAAAACACCAAAATCATCAAAATGACAATCGATTACAGAGCAATACTTGAATAGAACAATACAATCTCAATCTAAAACTGATTTCGACCTCAACCCAAATGATTTCTTATCAAATTTCACACAAAAATCCACGAACAGATCTGGATATCGATGGAACAATACACGAACAATATTTCTGATTTGATTTCAATCTGGATAGGCTCTGATACCAATTGATGTTCCCTGCAAATCAGTTTCTTATCACAATAAACATATAATCACAATCAAGAGATTAACAAACCTGTTTTTGATATCACAATCAAAGGATTACAGATTCTTTCTTAAAGGATTTCTCTCTCTAAGCTCTCTCTCTCTCTCTCTATCTAGAAAAGGTGCGACTGGTAATTCTATTTTTGCACACTCTACACGCACACAACCCTAGCACCCTAATACCCATATACCTATTTAGGGAAAAAACAAAAATACATAAAAATAAACTTTGACTTTTTATTACAAAATGACCTAGACTTTAATTGAGAATTGACTTTATAGCTTTGACTTCTTGAATCTTTCGTCTTCAGTCTTGATGATCTTGAATCCAATAAATCTGTGATCTAACAACCAGGATTAGTCACGGGGTCGTTGAGGGCCTTATGGTGCGGGATTGTGGAGTCAAATATCTGCCATTGACCCTGTGATGTAATTTCTGAATCAATTTTATGGGATAGTTATTTCTCATTTGTAACTAGTTGAGACATTGGGTCCTCGGGGGCAACTTGGTACGGTTATATGGGACTGGATACTAGCAATGGGTCGTAAATGTAATCCTAGTGAATGGGAATGATTAGGATTCTCGTGTGCCCTCATCCACATCTTAGTACGAGTCGGTGAGCTCGTGGCCATGGGTCCCAGTATGGTGAGCTCAATAACTTGGAAATTGACCTACTTTTGTTTTCCGCCACTAACCATGGAAATAGGGTCTCCCCCATCACCGAAAGGTGTTTTTTTAGGTATTTAGTTTTATCCTCGTTTTCGGTGACGTTTTATATATATGGATTTTATACGTTAAGTATTATGCCCTACCCGTGTTTTCATAAATTGGGAGTTCGATTTCTATTGATGTTTTGAGTGAGTTTTGGACTATATCACTTCATGAAAGAAAGTTTTGTATGGGGGCGTTCATCTTTAAAAATGTGTGTTATTGGAAACGGATCGTCTTCATATTTAAAATAAATCGTTTTGAAAGATCATGATTTAAGTCACGCTCTTTCCTTTTAAAGATATATTTATTCATGTTGAAACTCTTGAACTCACTAGGCGTTAGCCTAACCTTTTATTTGTCGGCATGTGAATCAGGTTTCGGTAGGGGAATGGTTCTAGCAACATTGTGAAGAGATGAGTGCTAGTTTTATGCACGAGAGAGAATAGCTTGGGAGAAGTCTTCTGCACATTCGGAGATGACAATATTTGATGGGTTTAGTAACACCCGACCTTTAGTTAGTCATTATGTAAGACTTTACTTGTTTTGTTGATGGTTAAACCTAGAATTGTATTTCAAGTATGGACTTGTCGTAAGAGATTTTATTCTACTTTGAGGTATTGTTGAAAGTTTTAAATTAGCCGCTCTTTCCAAATTTGAGGGTGTTACATAGGTACTACATCCATCCATAACCCTTTCTTTCTGGTTACTAACCCTGAGCATTCTCAAGCTCAATTTCTTTCTGGTGAAGTACTCTCAAAAGATCCTAATGCATCAGTTGCTGCTCCCTCAGCTACCATTCATGCAAATCCAGGATTGGCTGAGGACGTGAAGCAAATACTCCATGTGTAGATCCCAATAAACAACAACTCATAGAATATAGAATGATAACAAGATGAGATTGGGAGGAGCAATAGTTTTATTCACATGAAATCTAAACACAAAGAACAAAACCTATAGAGAGAATGTTTCTCTCTCTAGAATCATACACACTCACATTGAGCTCTACGTTTTGAATGAAATTGCTTACAAACATTACAAAGACATTAACTATATATACTCCCCCTATCTCACTTGTTCTACAATAAGCCCAAGCCCATTTACATATTAAATCCCAAAATACATTTCAAAGCCCAACACTAATAGTAAGTATAGAGCCCTTTACAAAACTTTCTAAACTTGGACATTTGATGTCCTAACATTCTCCCCCTAAGGTTTTGTAAAGGAATCATCATCTTTTAAGATCCAACTCTTCTCCCCCTTGATTTCTTTGAAAAACTTTAGTGTTGCGCATCTTCAAGATAACTCAGGCTCCCCCTTAAATGAAGCTCTTATTCTTCAATGTTTCAACTTTAAAACCAGATTCGATGTGCAATAACCTCTACTAAGTGTACTAAATCCAATTTATCTATAGAAACTCGACACATTCGTTACACCCACACGAAAGAAATGTGCGATTTGGCATGACAATCATAGTGCATCTTCCGTTTATAACAAAGAATTTGTCTTTAAACCGTGAGTTGAATAGGAGTTCAACTTAAGAACTTGTTCTGATCAGCTCATAGGAGGAAACATCTTGTACCAAGCACTACTTTGCAAGGATTAGAAGAGTCAATCAACAACTGTTCAGCAACTGAAGAAGAATGCTCATTTTCGTAACACTTTCCAGAGCACTGAATGAGTAAACCCATACCTCCAACCTTCACAAATCATCTGAATGATTATAAGCACTCAAAAGTCTGGATCACAACCAAAGCACCAGAACAATGATTGCAAGCACTCACAATTCTGACTGATCAGGTCAGAAAAATAATTAAAAGCACCCAAAGGTCTAGCATCATCAAGAAAGCTCCAGAATGATGATTCCAGATACTCAAACTGCTAATCCAATCAAATCAAAGACTGAATCAAAACACGCAATGTCTGAAAATCTTGACACTCATGAGCTTTATGAATCTGACTCATTTGCATAGAAATATGTGGCAAACTGAATGTTGGAATGATGCCACACATGCATTAAGTGAAAATCTTGTGAACAGTTTTTCGAAACATAAACCGGATGACACGGACGAACAATTGTCGAGAAAAACCGAACGAGAAAATTCCGGAACAAATATAAAAATAATCCTTGAATTTTCTGTTTCACGGATCACACGGTCAAAGCAAAAAAGAAATATCCAAAATATATACTATTTGGATCAATAATCGGTTCCAATCTCCAAAATCTGGATGCCAAGGTGATTTGTCAAAAATTTTGTCACCTAAGCCCAAAACTCGGTTAATTGGGCATCAATCTCGGTAGAACACGACCCAACAAATAGAATTCATCAAACCCGGATGCCAAGCTCTTTTCTAATCCGGATGGAAAGGCTGTCAAGTCCCGGATTGAATCGCTGACCACCCCAAACCCGTTTCCATCTTAACTCAAATCTGGATGGCAAGGAATTAAGCCCGCATGTCAAGCATAAAAACCCGGAACATAAGACCTTCAAGTCTAGGATGGGAAGGTATACCTCATAGCAAAACCCGGATGATGAGGGAACAAGTCCCGAAAGATGCGTTGATACATCTCAAACCCGGTACATAAGGGTTTAAAAACCAGGACAACATGACATTTAAAGGGAAATCCGGTACCATAGGTCTATCTCCTAGATGGCAAGGACCTGTCAAACCCGGAACATGTTAAATCCGGTAGGAACACATGAAACCTGGTATTCACGATACTAAACCCGGATGTGGCTTTGAATTCCCGGATTACACGGGGTGTACATCAAATACCCGGGTTGCAATAATTTTTAAAACCGGATCCCATTTATTTTTACATCAAACCCGGAATCCATGGTGGTCTACATCAATTCCCGGATACAAAGGTTCTCCCGGTACGTGGCTGTAAATCGATCCAAAAAGCAAAAAATTCAACAAAATTGAACAATTTCTGATGGATTAACGATCGTAGGATGTTTGCAAACACAAAATAGCCAATCCTTTTCAATAAACTCAGATCAAATCACACTAATTTGCTCCAATTTCTAGAAATTAGTGAACTCAGTCGCGATCAAAACTTTTCAAAAATTCTCAGATCTGATCCAAATTCCTCCAAAATTGATGAAATTAAAAAATGTAATCGATTCAAATGTGATTATAAAGTAACATATAATCGATTTTGTGCAATAACATCACAAATTAGCTCCAAACTTCACAAAATCAAATCCAAATCACAGTTTACCAAAAACTTCGGCCGTAGAACATGAATTGTTGAAAATTGATTGAATCGATGAATTTTTTTTTCAATCTAGCTCTGATACCACATGTAGATCCCAATAAACAACAATTAATTGAATAGAGAATGATATCAAGATGAGATTGGGAGGAGGAATAGTTTTATTCACGTCAATTCTAAACACAGAGAACAAAACCTAGAGAGAGAATGTTTCTCTCTCTAGAATCACACACACTCACATTGATCTCTAAATTTTGAATGAACTTGCTTACAAACATTACAAAGGCA
Source organism: Arctium minus (assembly GCA_954870635.1). Taxonomy (NCBI): domain Eukaryota; kingdom Viridiplantae; phylum Streptophyta; class Magnoliopsida; order Asterales; family Asteraceae; genus Arctium; species Arctium minus. Next base: position 109,349,734 of record OX941080.1, on the reverse strand, counting down.
CTAACTATACATAATCCCCCTATATCACTTGTTCTACAATAAGCCCAAGCCCATTTACATATTAAAGCCCAAAATACATTTCAAAGCCCAAGACTAATAGTAATTGTAGAGCCCTTTACAAAACTTTCTAAAGTTGGTGGATCGCAACTAAAGTTGATGATGACAAAGATGGGGAAAAGGATATAGTTGGTGGATCGCAACTAGCAGAAATTTATGAGAATCCTGAAGCAACTCCATTTTCTTCTTCTAATGATCTATCATATTTACTTCATCCTCAGTACATGCCACTGCTACCATTCTCATGATGCCTTCATATTCGGTACCTAAAGCTACCACCTCAGCTCCAATCCTTGACAATGATCCTCTCATCGGTGATGATGATGATGAGAAAGATAATGATAATGATGTTGTAGTGATCAAAGGCCAAGATGATGATGATGATGATGATGAGGATGACTTCATCGTTAGCAAGATTCAAGAATCAGGCATTGAGATCGGCTCAACTTTGGGAATCAATCAACCATTTGAGGGGGAGAAACCTTCTCAGAGATCCGCAAATAAGGGGACAGGAAAGGCTACTGAAGACCTTCCCCTAGTGCACTTGTTGAAGGGGAGTCTGAAAACAACCCCATCTCTGAAGCTCATTCTAGCCATGAAACCCATCTAATTTCCTTAATAGTACCCTATCTCTCCGAAATGACCATCCCTCAATCTTTTTCACCCTTGAGGATGGTTATTGTTGGGTCTCAAAAGATTTGAAGATGACATCATGTTGGGTCCTTAAGGATTTGAAGATGGTTGTTGGGTCTTCAAGGATTTGAAGATGGTTGTTGGGTCTTCAAGGATTTGAAGATGACCTCCTGTTGGATCCCATTTTAATCTTATAAAAATGATATAAACAATAATAATAAGAACAACGGAAGCAATATAGTTTAAATATCAAAGCAGATTCAATATCACAGTTGAAATATAAGATGTATATAATTCGTACAAGATCTTTCCTTAGAATACTTTCAGTATATTAAAAGATGATTCATACACCAGATATATTTAAAAACTCACCTTTGTCAAAGAAGTGATGGTCCTATTTATAGGACCATAAAGTTTATAGTGTACTATCCTGACATTAGGAGCATGCTTGAACAGTGTCTTACCTAAAAGGTAAGCTCAAGACATGCTTGAACAGTGACCTACTCTATAAAGTAAATCTTATCACTAAGTGACGTGTCATATGTTCTTCTGTCAACACTTGTATAAATCTTCAATCTTGATCTTCAGAGAGAACACCTTCAGAGATTTGAAATAGATCTCTGATGAAGCTATCTCTGATGTCTTTCTGTCTGAAGAGTTTGTCTCTGAACTGACTTCAGAGCTTGACTTGACTTTTTCTGCTGATGTCTCTGAAGGTCTTCAGAGGAAGACTTGTGCTATTTTCAATACTTTTACAATTCATAATTGGGGCTAACAATCTCCCCCTAAGTATTGAAAATAAAAAATGCAATATACCAAAAATTTAATCTAGAAATCATAGAGGAGAAAGTCATCCTCTTAAATGTTACTTCTCAAAATATCAAGAATTACAACCAGAGAATGTAACAACAAAGTAAAGAAAAGAACTAACACCTATCACTAGAACATATCCTATGGAATTTCATAATGAGCTCTCTGAAGTTAATCATTGAGCTAATTTCTAAGTCTAGTTTCGCCAATAGATCCACTCTGTGTCATTTTTCCTTCAGATGTATCATCTTTAGTACACCTCTTAGAGTTTCATATGAGTACTTGGACACCTCTGAAGCCAGGAAGATTTTCTTGATCAAGCTGACTCTGTAGACAAAACCCAGAGGTTCAACGATTATTTATCCAGTCTTGTATTTGTTCAGATCAACAATTTTCTCCACTGGTTCAGTTACACCAAGTCTTTCTTCTCCCAAATTTAGAGCAATCTGAAAGTCAAGTATAGCCCTTAGTTTGACATGAGCTTCCATGGCATTCCTGACTTCGTAGAGACCCATTCTGTATGCACTATCTCGTTCATATTTGGCTGAGCAGTAGGCATAGAGATGAGGCATATCATAGGGGTTAAGATTTACGAGATCATTGTCATTGAACTCATAAACTTTCCCATCAGAGCGTATTACCTCATAGTGTCTGTAGATGATCTTATTGTAAGCAAATGTGTTTTCAAAAACTTTGTTTATCTCTGTGATAGGAAGATCTGAGAGAACCTTTGCTTTAGGACTGGTCTTGTCTCTGATAAATCTTTGCTCATAGTCTACCATATTTTCTCTGATTCTTGGATTCAAAGGAAGAACTTGGGTATCTTCTAAGCTGAATTCACAGTAGATATATCTGAAGTGGTCTTCAATTGAAGTTTGTGGCTCAGAGATGAGAAATTATGGAGGCTGAGTGTACTTTGAGAGAGTTGGAATGCCAATGTTTGTCTTCTGAACAGGTGCCTCTGGAGGAGCCTGTTCATCAACAACCATGTGGGTTTCTTCAACAGATAACTGTGGAGCTATCTCTGGTTCATTCATTTGGATATTAGAGGATTGAGGTGGCGTTTCATTGACAGTTGAGAAGATTAAGTTTCTCATTTCAGTAGTGTCTTCAGCTCTATGTTCTGTCTCTGATGTAGAAGGGATGTGAGCTTGAGCATTCTTGTAGACATAGGCATCTACATCAATGACTTCTTCTAGAACATGTTCGACTCCTGCTGCTTCTTCTTCCTCTGAGTCTGTTCCAAATGCATATCTCATAACTATGTTCTGTCGTTTTGGAGAAGAGAATGCATCTTCAGAGCTAGAGAAGTCATCCAGCTGCTCATCTTCTTCTTCTATATCGAGAGCACCTATAGCTTCTGGAGTAGCATCTACTACTTGGATTATATTTGCCTCTGATGTTGATGGTGCTAGCAGGACCACTGGAACTGGAGATTTTGAGATCATTTGGTTGTCTTCAGCAGAGGTGGAGTGCCTCTCTGGTTCTTTCTCTTGTACTCCCTTTTCCTTGTTGGTGGACATTGGTGGAGCAGAGCCACTTGTCTTTGCAGCTTCAGAGGTTTGACCCTGTGCTGTAGTTGCTCCTATCTCCCCCTTTTGAGAGTCAGAGGCTCCCTCCTCATCAGAGTCCTCTGAATCATCAAATCTGAACTTCTTAGCCGCCCTACTGTAAGAATCATCTCCGAAGATAGATATTCTCCTTCTATACTTTGGAGACTCAGGTTCAACGAATCCCTTGCCCTTGGGGTCGACTGCAGCCTGAAGATGCTTGAAGGAGTTCAGCGACCTGATCCTCTGTACTGTACCTGTGGACTTCTAGTGTAGCCTTAACTTGTTTTTGGGCGACATAAGAGATTTTGGAGAAGCAGGTCAACATTCTGCTCATTATTCCCTCCTTGAAGGATGCTAGATCACTCTTAGTGACAAGGTCTTCAGCAGTTCTGGCAGGTGGAGGTGGGAGCTCTGAAGTTGTTGTTGTTGTAAGAGAGGCTTAAATGGTAGACTTGATCAGTTCAGAGATAGAGGCCATTTGTGTTGAAGATAATGAAGCTGATCTGTTGACCACTACCTCTTCTGTTAGAGCGTATTTATTGTATACAAGATCATGAAGACTGAAGCTGAAAGTTCAAGCAAGTCAAAGGTCAAAAGTCAACTCTCAAATTCAAAGTCAAAGTCATTATAATAAAGTCAAAAGTCAAAGCTAGTTGTTGTAAGAGTTTAGTTGTACGTGTTTTAGCTTCTTGTATACATAGGTTTGTTGTTTGTGGTGTGTGTAGACTTGTAGCAGATTCATAGAGTCATACGAGTTTGTACTGTAGAGAGAGAAAGTTTGAGAGAGTATCTGTATATCAAATCTGTGGTTGAATAAGAATGGAAATTGATTGAAATTGATTGTGTCATCTTGATTTGCATTGTTATCTGGGATAACAATTGGTATCAGAGCAAACGAAATTCAGAAAAACAAGGATCAATTTTTGAGATTTTGGATCGACAGGTCACGAACACGCAAGACGATATAGACTGAATTGATTTTTCATTTTGGTGTTGTTTTTGACTTGAATTTGGTATTGTTGTACTCGATTCTATGTCTAGAATATATTTGATTTGAGTTGTATTGTCCAATTTACATCAGAATCGTAAGAATTTTGAATTTTGTAAAATTTTGAGTTCGAGTCTGTAAAAGTACTGTTCTAGATCGAATTGGATTTATTGTTGTTTTAGTTATTAATTTTGTATTGTAATCTGATCGAAACATGTATTAGAAGATTCTTGCAAGATTTCAAGTGAATTGGAGAAGTATTGAATCGAATTTAGTGAGAAAGTTCAAGTTTTTGAAATACAAGTCAAGAACTCGCAAGATGTGAAGAACACGCAGAGAAAGAACTCACATATCAAGAACTCACACAGGGTAAAACTCGCAAGTTTTATATCTGAATTTTGACGATCATAACAAGCAGTGTAAAAGCAAGATGACTTCCAAAGATGCTCTCTCGATCGGTACTGATGTCAAACCTCCTATTCTATTCAAGGGAGAATATGAACAGTGGAAGGACAAGTTCTTAGACTTTGTTGACCGACACTCAAATGGAGAAAACATTATGTTTTCCATTACTGAAGGTCCAATGATTCCTCCTACTATGGAGATACCTGATGAAGAATCTTCTGATAGTGAGGATGGAGATGAGGACAGAATCAGAAAAACAAAGATTGTTCCAAAAGACTTTGCCCAGTACACTAATGAACAGAAGAGCCGGTTTAAAGCTGATAAACAAGCCAGATCTCTATTACTACAGAGCATTCCGAATGAGATCTACATAAAGATCGAAAACTACAAAGCAAATGCCAAAAAGATGTGGGATCAACTACAGAAAATGATGATGGGTTCTAAGGTGGGAAATCAGATGGAAGTAGCGGACTGCATCAACAGTTACGAAAAGTTTAAAGCGAAAGAAAATGAAAGCCTTGAGGACACCTATGAGAAATTTGTACTTCTTCTAAAGGAGCTGTCAAAGAATAAGGTTTAGAAGAAGAAAATTGAGAACAATGTCAAGTTCCTTAACATACTGCAGCCCGAGTGGAAGAAGCACACTCGTCGAATGAAACAAATGAAGGACTTGAGTGACATACCTCTACATGAAGTCTATGATACTTTGTGGAAAAACGAGGAAGAGGTTGAAGAGAAAAGGAGTGAGAAGAAAAAGAAAGTTGAGAAGGTTGTAGATCCCATTGCTTTGGTAGTTGGCCAGAAAGATAAGGAGAAAGAGAAGAAAGAAAATAATAATAAGAAGAAGATAGTACTTCCAAGATCAGATGATTCGGCAGATTCAGATTCTGATAGTGATGATGGCGAAAACCTGAAGCAAGCTATGTTGTTATTGACCCGTGCCTTTCAGAAGAAGTTTTACAAGAAACCGGGTTCAAACTCTCAGCGATATTCATCTTCTGGATCAAAGAATCATGAGCACAGAGAACGAGTAGAAGGAAGAAGGTATGAGGAGAATAGATTTGGTGAAAGAAAGCCGGAAGAGAAGAAGAAATTTGTGAATGACTATGGCACTGAGAAGATGACCGGGGAGATGGTTAAGTGCTATAATTGCGGAAAGGTTGGCCACTTTGCAAAGGACTGTCGGAAGCCAACTGTCAAAAATTCTGAATATTACAAGCAGAAGATGTTACTTGCTACACAGAAGGAAGCGGGGAAAGCCCTAATGGCGGAAGATGAGTTCTGGCTAGACCATTCCGAGGACGAACAAGAAGAGACAACACATATGTGTTTGATGGGTGATACGGTGAAATATGATGATTCAGATGAAGAGACAACTGATGAGGTATTGAACTTTTCTGAAAATGATTTTCTAACCAAAATGGAAGCCATGATGGTCGAAGTTCAAGACCTATAATCTAAACTGAAAAAGGAAAAGAACAGATAAGATTTCTAATTTTATGTCTAAATTGTCTAAGTCTGATCTTGAAAGGCAAGAATATGTTCTAAAAGCTTATATTTTGCAGGTAGAAAACAAGAACTTAGAGAAAAAGGTAAATGGTTTGGAAGCGAAATTATATGCTAGAGGCCAAACAGATTAAACCATTTTCTTAAATACACCCAATGAGGAGGCTGATTTTAATGAGAAGTGGGGACTCGGTTACGATAACCCCCACTACTTAAAGAAAGCCATCAGAAAACAACCAGCATTGTATAATTTTGATTTTCTTTTTGCTGCTAGTAAATATCCTCATTTAAAACCCAAATTTTTCACCAAGTCATCTGATGAGGTTGAGGCAAAAGAAGATGAGAAAAGAAAGAATTTAAAGAAAATGCAACTACCATTCTGCTATTAGAAGCTGGATGATAGTTACCTTTCAGAAAAACCAAAGTTTCTTTCAAATGATTATTTTGCTAGCTATTCTACTACTGAGATGGAGGCAAAACTGATTAAAGCTAAAATTTATGTTCCTTCGTTCATTCTAGAAATCAAAATAGGTGATCTTGAAAATTCTTTATCAGATGAAAGAATTTTGGTTGATCTAGAACAAAATGTGTTTTCAACTGTAATGAAGAACACTGTTTTTAAAGATGAATCTCAAAAGTGTTGAACATCTTCTAAGGCACCTCAAATCTCTGAATCTGAGTTTGATGACTTATTTGAGTCTACAAATAATTTACTAAATTCTGATGAAGGGTGTGTTGATGAGATTGATATGTTTGACTTTAATGCTAAACTTCCAGATCATTCTACTTTTGTCATTAATAATGAAGCTTTACCAAGTGTGAATGAAATTGGTGAATCATCGACTAAGGCTGGTGAACCAATTTCTGTGAGTACTGATTACTATGCAAAAGGTAATAAGCAAAAGAAACGGCGGTCACAGAAACAGAAAAACACTGGTAAGCTTATGAAAAGACAATCTCAGAAATCTGACTTTCCGTACAAATCTAAATCTTTTGTTTCAGATTTAAGAAAGAAAACGTCGGAAGGTCGAACTGAATGGCGACCAAAATAGAAGATTGATGAGAGTTCTGAATCATGTCCTGATGATTGTAATAGATCTACTGGTAGTAATTCTGATGTAATTGGTATTGTTGCTTCAAATAAACAAAACCTTGTAACTTCTTACAAGAGATATACAATAAAGCAATTACTCCAATTATCTCGGTCTGCTGATAAGTTTTCTACATATAGACGGACTGATTTTGTTTCTCACCGATATTCTGATGATTGGTTTGGTACTTATCATGTTTATTCTTATAAGCCATATGTTTCAAAGATTTTTCAAAAGTTCAGAGGATCCATATACAAATGGATACCAAAATCTTGTGCTAATTCGATAGGACCCACTTTTAAATGGGTACCTAAAGTTGTTATTCCCTGATTTCTCTTATGCAGACCCGTCATATGTGGTACTTGGATCCTGGTTTCTCCAAGCATATGACCGAGCAAAAGGATTTATTGTCTAATTATACAGAGAAATTCTGCGGGAATGTACGATTCGGCAACGACCAGTTTTCACCGATTTTAGGATACGGTGATGTGATTAATGATAACGTGACGATTACGAAGGTGAGTTACGTGGAAGGATTAGGACATAACCTGTTCAGTATTGGCCAGTTGTGCGATAAAGACTTATAGGTAAATTTCAAGGCCAAGAGGTGTTATGTACGCACTGAAGATGGTAAAGAACTCTTGATCGGCACCAGAAAGTCTAACCTCTACACGATCAATTTGTCAAAAGTCCAGACTGACAATCAGGTTTGTATACTATCAAAAGCCTCGCTGCAACAAAGCTGGTTATGGTACCGAAGGCTTTCTCACTTGAATTTTCGTTACATAAACAAACTGGTAACGGGAAAGCTAGTCAAAGGACTTCCTGAGCTAAAATACGAAAAAGAACATCTGTGCGCAGCGTGCGAGAAAGGTACGATGAAGAGAGATGCTCACAAGCCAAATCCTGAACAAAGTACAAGTTCTCCACTTGAACTGTTGCATATGGATCTCTGCGGTCCTATGCGTATGCAAAGCATTAGCTGCAAGAAATATGTCTTAGTTATTGTGGACGATTATTCGCGATATACTTGGGTCAAATTTCTGAGATCAAAGGATGAGACACCCAAAGTCATCATCAGTTTCTTAAAGACTAACTAAGTTAATCTGCAAAAGCCAGTCAAGCTTCTACATACAGATAACGACACAAAATTCAAGAACACAACAGTTGAAGATTATCTCGAATTTATCGGGATAACACATCAATATTCTGCTGCCAGAACGCCAGAACAGAATGGAGTATTAGAGAGACGAAATCGAACGCTAGTCGAGGCCGCTTGTACTATGCTAAGTCAATCCGATCTACCTCTGTTTCTTAGGGCCGAATCTGTATCGACTGCGTGCTATACACATAATCGCTCCATAATACATCGTCGGTTTGGTAAAACACCTTATGCTTTGATAAATAATCGTACACCTAGAATTAAACACTTTCATATTTTTGGATGCAGGTGCTTCATGTTAAACGACAGAGAGTGCTTGAACAAGTTCGGACCAAAGGTTGACAAAGGCATATTCATTGGATATTCTCAAACATCTGCTGCCTACCGGGTGTATCTGAAGAAGTCTAAGACAGTAATTAAAAGCATTAATGTAACATTTGATGAGGAGATGGGTTCTGAACAAAGCAATTTAGAACCCGTACTTACAGGAGTTTTAGCTTTTAGACAGATCAGTCCAGAACCTGTAGTTAATGACACTAATTCTGATAAACCCTCAACTTCTACATCACATTTATCAGAGTTAGATTTATTGTTTGAATTCTTTTATGATGAGTTTCTTGGATCTAAACTGCTTAAATCTATTGTGGTTGATAGGTCGGAAGATTCAACGACTAATCATCCAACTACTTTAGATATATCTACTGAATTAGTTCCCCTAATTCAGAAAGAAACTCCAGTTCAAACAATTACTCCTTCAGTTGAAGTTGTATCTAAAAACGTCGAGACAGAAGTTGCTGATTCGGTTGGTTGTACTGTGACGTCTACTGAACAGCCAGAAATAGCCGTCCCAACTGAAACTTCTGCACCAAATATTTCAACTGAACAACACCCTGAACAAGAAGAAGACAGTGGATACGCAGATGATAATCATGATCAATCTATGTCAAATACACTCCCACATGAACATAAGTGGACCAAAGAGCACCCGAAAAGCCAGATCATTGGTGATCCATCAAAACCGGTGCAAACTAGGTCTGCTACATTAAACAGGTGTATGCATGACTCTTTTCTGAGCAAGATAGAGCCAACATGCATATCAGAAGCTCTAGCTGACTCGAATTGGGTAACTACAATGTAAGAGGAGTTGAACCAGTTTGAAGCGTTAAAAGTCTGGAGACTTGTGCCAAGACCAGAAGGTAAATCCATAATGGGCACAAAATGGGTATTGAAGAATAAAAAGGACGAAGATGGTATTGTGATCAGAAATAAAGCACGACTTGTGGCTAAGGGATACAAGCAAGAGGAAGGAATTGATTATGATGAGACTTACGCTCAAGTGGAACACATCGAAGCGATCAAAATGTTTCTTGCATATGTTGGCCACAAAAACTTCACCGCCTACCAGATGGACGTGAAGACTGCTTTTCTCAACGGCATTCTAAAGGAGGAATTCTACGTCTCACAGCCTGAAGGCTTTGTCAATCAAGAGAAACCGAATCATGTCTACATTCTTGACAAAGCACTTTACGGTCTGAAACAAGCACCTCGAGCCTGGTACGAAGTTTTATCTAAATTCCTAGTCAAGTCGGGCTTCACAAAAGGTAAGATCGATACTACTTTGTTCATCAAAAAGGAAAAAGGCGATATCATATTAATTCAGATTTATGTGGATGACATCATATTTGGCTCAACAAATCCCAAATACTGTAAGAATTTTTCTAACCTCATGGTGTCCAGATTTCAGATGAGTATGATGGGAGAGATGAATTTCTTTCTCGGATTACAAGTCAAGCAATTTTCAACGGGGATTTTTATAAATCAACACAAGTACATTTTCGATATTCTTAGACAATTTAAAATGGAAAATTGTACACCTATAGGAACCCCGATGGCACCTGGAACCAAGATTGGCACTGATCCTTCGGGAAAAGTTGTCGATGTTAGAACCTACAGAGGGATGATTGGTTCTTTGATGTATTTAACTTCTTGTAGGCCAGATATAATGTTCTCTACATGTCTGTGTGATCGATATCAGGCTAATCCAAAAGAATCCCATTTGTCTGCAGTCAAAAGGATCTTTAGATATCTGAAGGGCACTGCAGATCTTAGTCTGTGGTATCCTAAAGATATCGGTTTGGAACTGACAGCCTACTCAGATGCAGATCATGTAGGTTGTATGTTGGATAGGAAAAGTACATCGGGGCATAAACAATTCCTAGGCGATAAACTCGTAAGTTGGGCATCAAAGAAACAACTTTGTGTTTCCACATCAATGGCTGAGGCAGAGTACGTCGCTGCGGCGAGCTACTGCTCTTAAGTCTTGTAGATGAGAACACAATTGCGATATTATGGCTTTCAATACAACAAGATCCCGATATACTGTGATTCAAAGAGTGCCATTGTTATATCTGCAAATCCTGTTCAACATACAAAGACCAAACACATCGATGTACGATATCACTTTATTAAGGATAATGTGGAAAAAGGTACAATAGAACTTTATTTTGTAAACACTGATTACCAACTTGCAGATTTACTTACCAAGCCTCTCGACGAAAAGAGACTTAATTTTCTCGTTTCTAAACTTGGTATGATAAATCTCAAGACTTAATCAGTGATTACCTACTAAAGTTTTTGTTATTGTTATTTTTCTTCATTTATTTATTTTTAATCTGGAAGATATCTGCACGTTAAGGTATGTTCATGATTTCTGGGGGAGTGAGAGAAGATGAAACGATGATCAACATTCATTTGAGGGGGAGTTCATATTTCTGCATATGTTTATCACTGATAAATTTTTGATGCATATCTGCAGGGGGAGTTAAAAGACAAGGAGTACTAAATATGACTTCTGATTATATCTGAGCAGAACTCGTACATTAAAAGTTTTACTGCTTTATGTCATTTACTTTTCAATAAATTTTGTGAATAAAGCATTGCACTTTGACAACTTTGTGCTTTTTGCAGAATTGAGAGGAAGCTTAAACGATCATATTTTATATGACTTAGAGCTGACTTGATGAGATTTAAGACTGAGCAAAAGGTTTATTTCTAATATTAATCTCATATGTATCTGAAAGAAGGATAACTTTCAGATATGAAAACATGTTTTCAAATGTTCAAACCACTTCTGATTCTTAAACGATTTCATGAATATAGAAGTGTGATTTGAAATGTTTTCATCTTTATTTGTGCTTTCATGATATACAAACCGTGTGTTTTCAAAGATTAATACTTGCGTATTGTCTTTTCCTTATACTTTCAAGTATTCACACACACCGGTTTAATATTTTGTTGAAAATGTTATCACCATGTCTCAAATTGAACAAATTTTTCGATGGTGATACACCCCGATAGAACTTCAAAGAATTTTGAGCGTTGATTTCATTTTGAAATGTTCTTTCAAGAATGTCTATATTTTGTTTCGTATAGACTACATCCAATTTTTGCTGACCTAAGCCTTGATTGATAAATCATTCATATTTTAATCTTTATCATACAATGTCAGATTTTCAAACAAGTTTCTTGTATTCATATCATTCATTCAATATACTTGTTTTGAAAAGTCTTCAATGTTTTAAAATGCTCAAATCTTCATGATTATATCTACGAGCATACAGACATCTGACTTGTATATATTTGTGCTTTAAATGCAAAATTAAAATCGTTGACCAACATGTTCTTATAGGATTACATGGGTTCGTTGTGTGAGCTTAACTGAAACTTCTATGGATTCATGTTAACCAGTGTTTCCTACCCAAGAAGTTTATCGTTGAGTGATCGAATGTGTGAGGAGTCAAAATACTGAGTGTGGGTTGTGCGATGAGGTAAAATAAAAATGAGAGTTTGGTTAGATGTGAGCTTAATGATTAAAAGAAAGAGAGTGAGAGAACATAGTAAAAGAATATCAAACTCTGCACCAACTTTTTCTGAGTCGGACAGACACATTACTAGTGTTTCACAATTCTTCGTGAACATTATTGAAACAGGCAACTAGCCCATGTCAACTCTTGATAAAACCCCACCAACTACTCATTTTCTTCTCTACAAGAAAATGTTTCATATTTTAAAGGGGACGCAACACATAATCTATCTGATTTTCATTTGGAAAATCTGGATATTGAAAAAGAAGGAAGTCTGCCCCACCTTCACACTTCGATCATGCACAATTGAGTCTGTGTTTAACTGTTGTTGTCTCAATGGTTTACACAATTTTAAGCCTATATAAAAGCAATCATTTGTGCTTAATTCTTTCAAACACTTGCACAAACACACAAGGAATACGTTTTCTTGTCATAACGTTCATAGAATTTTTTTTGTGGTGTTTCGATGATTGAATGGAAGACCTGGGGGAGTGAACATCAAAAAGCTCCTTTCCATTGTGTATTCGTTACACACAGTGACTTTGTGTTACTGACAGGCACTTCTAACTGATTCATTTGTTGATTCAGGTGTTACACTCTAATTTGTCTGAATATGCAAAGATTCGGATGAATATCTTTTTGGATCAATAGATGGTCAGAGGCTCAGTATCAAAGATCAGTGGTCAGTACAGATTACAGACATTTCTTGTGAAAGTTTTGATGATTTCATGCTTCATTCATCAAAAAGGGGGAAAAGAATTAAAGAAATGTTTGAATAAGAAATGTTAAAGATGGGAGAGATATTCAAGAAATGTGGTTTGATAAATAAAGTTTGGAGATGAAAGGAGAAATTTATGTCATGTTGAAGAAAGATTGTTGAAGAATTTGTTGAAAGCGGAAAGAGATAAATTCAAAGATTTCCAAAAGCAAGCAGATTTTTCTGAAATTTTCTTTGAAGATTATTTGCTAAAGCAAACTGAGCGAATTCTGAAGATAATTTCTTTCCTAGTGTCTAAAAGAGGATTCTATCATCTTTGGGGGAGATTGTTACTACTTTTGAAGATAGACTTTGGGGAGAATACAGAAATTTGTGAGGACTGTTTTGAGTATAAAGGGGGAGAATGAGTTTCAATGTCTTTTATGTTAAAGTTCAACAAAGAGGGAGATTATATTGCAAAATCTTTTAGAGATGATCTTGATCCAAAGGGGGAGATTGTTAGAGCATATTTGTTGGATACAAGATCATGAAGACTGAAGCTGAAAGTTCAAGCAAGTCAAAGCTCAAAAGTCAACTCTCAAAGTCAAAGTCATTGTAATAAAGTCAAAAGTAAAAGCTAGACAAACCTTTCACCTTGTTTTCTAAAAGAATAATTTGTTTGTGAAGTAATCTAAGATATCATAAGTGTGAAAAGGAATTCAGAGAATCTGAGTTTTCATGTCAAATGATATGAGAGATTGCTAAACAAGTAAAAAGATTCAGAAGTGATGATTTTTAGTCTGCTCTAAACTTTTATTCTTCTCCCCTTGACTGAAGATTGTCTACTCTTAAGTTTTGTTCTCTCCCCCTTGACAATAGATGGTATAAGTTTCACTCTCCCCCTTGAATAAATCATTGACACCTTGAAAAACATGCTCTTATGAATATCAGAAGCTATGAAGGAGATATCAGAGATAAAATTAGAGGCTCTGATATGAAGATAGAGACTCTGAAACTTTCAATTGTTCTCTAGCTCCCCCTTGATAGATGATGGATACTTTTCTTTACTCCCCCTTTAGAGATATAAAAGAATGATTTTGACTAGCTTGGTTAGAAGTCCAGAGGCTCTGAAACTGGTCTCAGAGGATCTGGGTTTAAACATGCTACTCCAGTATCAGAGGCTCTGAAGTTATTTTTGTGTTAAGTAGACATGTTCAACATCTCCAACTTTCTAACTAAGAAATTGAACCTTCGTTCATCTAATGCTTTTGTGAAAATTTTAGCAAGTTGGAGATCAGTTGATACAAAATACATCTCAATTGTTCCCTTCTCAACATGATCTTTCAGAAAATGATACCTGACATCAATTTGCTTTGTCTTAGAATGTTGTACTGGATTGGCAGAGATGGCTATGGTACTTTTGGAATCACACAGAATGGGAGTTTTGTCATATCGTAATCCATAGTCTCTGAGTTGAGTTTTCATCCAAATGACTTGGGAGTAACAACTAGCAGCAACATATTATGCCTCTGCAGTAGAAGTTGAAACACAGTTCTTCTTCTTGGATGACCAACTTACTAGCTTATTACCCAATAATTGACAACATCCAGAGGTACTTTTTCTGTCTAGCTTGCAACCTGCATGATCTGCATCAGTATATGCTGTTAAATCAAAACTAGAGAGTTTTGGATACCAGAGACCCAAGGAAGGTGTGCCTCTGAGGTATCTAAATACTATCTTGACTACAGATAAATGAGATTCTTTTGGATTTGCTTGATATCTAGCATAGAGACAGGTTGCAAACATTATATCAGGCCTACTAGCAGTTAAGTATAGAAGTGATCCTATCATGCCTCTGTAAGTCTTGACATCTATAGATTTTCCTGAAGGATCAGAGTCAAGTTTGACTCCTATGGCTATAGGTGTTTTCATAGAAGTTGAATCATTGAGTTTGTAATTTTTCAAAATATCAGAGACATACTTAGATTGAGTTATAAAAGTACCCTCTGACGTTTGTTTTACTTGTAAGCCTAGAAAGAATGTTAATTCTCCCATGAGACTCATCTCAAATTTACTCTTCATCAACTCTAAAAACCTGTCACAATACTTCTGATTTGTAGAGCCAAAGATAATGTCATCAACAAATATTTGTACTAAAAGCATCTAATTTTTGTACCTCTTGATGAACAGGGTAGTATCAATTGTACCTTTTTCAAAGCCATTATTAATCAGAAATGTGGATCGAGTAGCATACCATGATCTTGGAGCTTGTTTAAGTCCATACAGAACTTTATCAAGATGATAAACATAGTTAGGAAACTCTATACTTTCAAACCCAGGTGGTTGCTGGTCATAAACTTTTTCATTCTATTTACCATTTAGAATGGCAGATTTAACATCCATTTGATATACTTTGAACCCTTTGTGTGCAACATAGGCTAAGAAGATTCTAATTGCTTCTAGACTAGCCACAGCTGCAAATGTTTCATCATAATCAATACCTTCTTCTTGGCAATATCCCTTAGCAATCAATCTAGCTTTGTTTCTGATTATAATGCCATTCTCATCCTTTTTATTTCTGAAAACCCATTTAGTTCTAATTGCAAATTTTCCTTTAGGAAGGGGAACTAAGGTCCAGACTTTATTTCTTTCAAACTCTTGAAGCTCATCCTTCTTGGCAGTGATCCAATTAGGATCTTCAAGAGCTTCGTTTACCTTCTTTGGTTCAATGATGCTCAAAAAGTTTACAAAATAGCATTCATTGATTGTGGCTGATCTGGTTTTGACTCCATCTGAAGATGATCCAATGATCTGATCATGGGGATGATCCTTTGTCCATCTTGTTATTGGAGCATGAATGTGAGGTGAAGTTTGAGCTTTAAAGATGGCAGGTGGTGACATCTCTGTTGTGCTATTTAGAGGTTCTAAAGTCTCTTCAACATATGTCTCTTGTTCATCTTCTGCTTCTGAAGAGGTTTGTTCTTCAATTTGTTTTAATTCGTTGCTTGGACCTATATTTAAAGAAGCAGAAGTTGTGATTTCAGAGGGACCAGAAAGAGTTGTACCTGTATTTTGAGGTTCCTCTGAAGTTGCTCTGTGAATATCTCTGAAAAGAAATTATGAGTTATCATCATCAAAGAAATCTTCAAATATTTTGTTCAACTCAGATTCCCTTAGTTTTGATGATTCAGAGATATTTTTGGTTGTTGGGTTGATATCTCTGTTGGCAAGGATTTTGGCATCATCAAAAGACACGTTGATACTCTCTTGGATTGTTCTTGTTCTTAGATTGAACACTCTGAAGGATTTTGAGTCTAATAAATAACCAATGAATTTGCCTTCATCTGCTTTCTTGTCGAATTTTCCAAGAGATTCTCTGTCATTCAGAATGTAGCATCTGCATCCAAAAACATGAAAATATTTAACATTAGGTTTCCTATTGTTAATGAGTTCATAAGATGTTTTCTTGAATCTTTTGACAATTGTGGCCCTGTTTTGAGTAAAACAGGCTGTTGCTACAGCTTCTGCCGAAAAGTTGGTGGGAAGATCAGATCCTGCAAGCATTGTTCTTGCAGCTTCAACAAGTGTTCTATTTTTCCTTTCAACACCACCATTTTGGTGAGGGGTTCTTGCTGCAGAGAAGTTGGAGTTATGCCTTCTTCTGAAAGATAGGAGTTGATTTTGGCATTTTTGAATTCTGTCCCATTATCACTTCTAAGCTTCTGAACTTTGCTGTTGAACAGAACCTGCAATCTTTTAAACAATCTTATTAAAATATCAGGTACATCAGACTTGGTTCTGATGAATTCTATCCAAGTATATCTAGAGTATTCTTCAATCAGAACCAGAATATACTTTTTACCTGATAGACTCTGCACAGAGATAGGACTACAGAGGTCCACATGAAGCATATGCAGAGGTCTAGGATATTTATTATCACTTTTGGTTTTATGAGAAGATCTTTTCATTTTTCCCATTTAACAAGCAGAACAAAGATGATCTTTGTTGAACTACAGAGCTGGTAATCCTTTAACCAAATTGAGTTTGACCAACTTATCAAGTGATGAAAAGTTCAAATGATAGAATTTTTTGTGCCAAAGCCAGACATCTTCACTGTTCAAAGATACTAAACAGAGTTTCTCTGAGCCAATGTTTATATGTTTGGTAAAATTCATTCTATATAAGTTACCCTTTCTATCTGCTCTAAGCATTTATTGACCTGTTTTTGAGTGAAGAAGTGAACAATGGTTTTCTTGGAACTTCACCTCAAAACCATGGTCATAGAGTTGACTTATTCTTATTAAGTTGTGTTTTAATCCATCAACATAACCAACTTTTGATACAGAAACATTACCTCTTGTTAACTCACCATAACCGTTAATCTAACCTTGCATATTATCTCCAAAAGTTACTACTCCTCCATATTTTGGTTTGAAAGAGGATAGCAAATTTTTATCTCCAGTCATATGGCTTTAACATCCAGAATCTAGATACCAGATGGGCATATGTTGTTTCTGCAAGACAGATTAGAGTTTCTTAGGTACCCATCTCATTATGGGTCCTTTTTTGTTAGACTTCTGAGGGTTTTGATGAACATTTGGCATTTCATTTTTTGATGTTTTGCCAGAATTGTTCTTTTTCTTCTGAGGCTTTGTCTCTGAATTTTTATTCAGAGACTGATTCAGAAAACAATGAGAACCTCTGAAATGATTTTTCAACTTAATCATGAGTTGAATGCATTTGCAATTAACAGAATAAGAAGAAGTAGGAGAAAAGTTTTTCATTTCATTGAATGCATTTGGTACACTTTGATTCTTTTTCAAACTAGCACTAGGAATATTACACGTATTCCTAACTACTTCTTTCTTTTTGGCTTGAAAGACATCCTTCTTTTCAAGTTGCCTTTTCTTGTTCAAAAACATCTTCTTCTCTTTGTTGCTCACTGCACAAACATGAACAGAATGGTTAATTTCTTGCCATTTGCCTTTTTGTTCAGGAGTGAATTTGATTGGTTTGTAAGTGTAGAGTTGAGAAGTGTTAGTTTTATTTTTGGCCTTTTCTTTTAACTAATTCTCAAGGTCCAGAGAAGTTTTTGCTTGTAGACACATGTCTGCAAAATCAGGACATATTGGTATTTTGGGTTTGTTTTTCAAAACTGGAACAGGAATGTTCAAAATTCCAGAACCAACAGTCTGTATGTTTTTATGAATTACTTTATCTGGTCTAAAGGATATCTGTTCATCTATCTCTATTTCAGATTCAGAATCAGAGTCAAGAAAGTCTCTATTAGCCTTGTCAGGGATAACTACCTCTGTAGTTTTCATAATTTCCTTAGGTCTAGAGACTTTAATGATTCTTTTCATGCTTTCTTTCTTTTTCAAATCAACCATGACATTTTCTTTATAAATTCTTTTAATGTCATCCTCAAATGTAGTTCTGATGCATTCATCTTATATTGGAGAATACAGAGGTGCATCTGGATTGAGTGAACTCTGAGGTTCATCTTCAGAAGTACTTGCCTCAGAGGTACTTGTTTCAGACATCTCTGATTCTTTTGTGATAAAAGCATCAAACTTAAAATTTTCTCTAGGATCACTGCTTTGAGGTTTTGTAAATATTATCCCTGAAGTTTCTTTTTCTATTTTTAAGATAGGTTCTTGAAATGTTTTTGCTTCAGAATATAAGACATTTTTAAAATTCAGAGCTCTTGTTTTATATCCTTCTTAGGTTTTTGTTCTTTTGAAATTGTTCAAAGATGGACAGTCAGAGCTCTGGACCTTTCCCATACAAAAAGTGGAAGAAAGTGAAGTTTTCTTCAATCCAGTGAATGGATCCAATTCATTGAATCCCAGTCCTTGAGTGTCCATTTGAGAATTTATTTTTATATGTACATCTTGATCGTCTAGATAACTTTTGATTTGAAGTTCTTTTCTTTCCAAAGATTGATGTAGGATTTCTCTTTCCTTTTGAAAAAAGTTAGTTAAGGCAATAAAATTGATCCTTTCATACTCAGATCTTTTAACTTCTTCTTCTTTCACTTTTAACACTTTTTCCAATTCTTTGAATTTCTCAGAAAAAGATTTTTCCTTTTGTCTTTGAGCTTTTTCAAGTTCAGATTTTCAACAAAAATTTCTTTCTTTTCTGACTCAAGAAGATCCTTTTCTCTTTTATAAAAACTTAGATCTTTTGCCATTTGCTTTCTCTTTTCTTTTTATTCAAAGAGCTTTTGCTTTAAACTATGAAACTCATCTGTTAACTTAAGAACATCCATTTCAAGTTCACTTTCAGAGATGGAAGGAGAGTTTACTTTTTCAGAACAGTCTTCTGATGATCCATCAGTCTGATCACCATCTGCAAAAGCCATACCATAGAGATTGGTAGGCTTTTCCTCTCCATCACTTGTAGAGTCTAATAACCAATCTTCCATTTCTGCAACAAGTACTCTTTCTCTAACGTTGTACTTGTGCTTGTTTTTGTAGTAGTCTTGATTTTTGACAAGTCTACCTCTGCGGTTTGCAGATAAATGGCCTGGTTTTCCACATCTAAAACATCTTCCATCATTTTGATTTGGTGGAAGAGCAACTACAGTTTCTGTTTTCTGAACATGTGGTTGGGGCTGAAAGTATCTCTGAGGTTGAGGATACTTGGGTTGGAATGGTTTATGAGTTCTTAAGTGTTGTGCAGCATCATGATTATTGAAATAAACACCCTTTTGATCACTATGTGGAGTAGATCTGGGCTCTTGTTGAAATTTTCTTTCTGGATTTCTTCTTTCTTCATCATCTCTCTTGCCTTCAAAGATTTTCTTGCCAAATTTCTTGTTAAATTGGTGAGTGATTAATGCAAGAGACTTGGCAAAGTCATTGATGTCATCATCTGAGTCTGAGACTGATGTCATCATCATCTGAGTCTGAATGTTCATCTTTTTGGTTCATTTTTCAAAGAGATCTTTTTTTCTGCACTACAGCCTTATTTTGATACACCTTTTTGTTTTGAAATGAGGGCAAGTGGTCCACCTAAAGAGGTTTTTGATTTTTGTTTAACAACTTCTTTTTCCTAAGCAACAAGGGTGCCATAAATATCAGTCAATGACCATGATTCAAGATTTTGATTGGCCTGTATTGACATGGATAGTTGTGACCATTCTTCATTTAAGCTTTTAAGGAAAAGAACATTGTTTTCTTCATTTGTCCTCATAACTCCAAACTTTTTACATTTATTGATGAGAAGATATCATTGGGAATGGCCATAATTAGTAATCTAATAGCTTTGGAGTCATTTTCCATCATTTTAGTTTCTTCTTCAGTAAAGTTTGAAGTTTTCATTTCATAGTATGCAGGTATTTCAGCAGTATCTGCAATTGCTGGAACTCTTGGTACCAACACCATTGGTTGGTGAGGTCCATCATTCACAGATCTTAAAAGATCCCTGTCCATACCTTCCAAGAAATATACCATCCTTATTTTCCATTGGGGATATTCATCCCTTAAAAGTATAAGAGGGTTGGTTAATGATCCAGCTGTATAAATGTCACTTATACTTGAGTTTGCGATTTTGAAGAAAAGATGAAGTTTTGAATAACTAAAGCTTTTCTAAGAATATCTTTTTATCAAGAAATGAAACTGTGATTTACTTTCAAACCTGGAGCATATGAAGTTCCTTTAAATAAACCAAGGTTTATATGAACATGCACAAATTATTGAAAGCTTGAATCAGTAAGATGTAAATCTATCCAAGTATGCAGATATGATCTTGTTTGTTTTAAAAACAAAGATGGATCTGATACCAATTGTTGGATCCCAGATTTTATCTTATAACAATGATATAAACAAAAATAATAATAATAAGAACAACGGAAGCAATATAGTTTAAATATCAAAGCAGATTCAATATCATAGTTGAAATATAAGATGTATATAATTCGTACAAGATCTTTCCTTAGAATACTTTCAGTATATTAAAAGATGATTCATACACCAGATATATCAAAAAGCATACTTTTGTCAAAGAAGTGATGATCCTATTTATAGGACCATAAAGTGTATAGTGTACTATCTTGACATTAGGAGCATGCTTGAACAATGTCTTACCTAAAAGGTAAGCTCAAGACATGCTTGAACAGTGACCTAATCTATAAAGTAAATCTTATCACTAAGTGACGTGCCATCTATTCTTCTGTCAACACTTGTATAAATCTTCAATCTTGATCTTCAGAGAGAACACCTTCAGAGCTCTGAAATAGATCTCTGATAAAGCTATCTGTGATGTCTTTCCGTCTGAAGAGTCTGTCTCTGAACTGACTTCAGATCTTGACTTGACCTTTTCTGTTGATGTCTCTGAAGGTCTTCAGAGGAAGACTTGTGCTATTTTCAATACTTTTACAATTCAGAATTGGGGCTAACACCTCCTGATCTTCCATTTTGTATCATCCTACTTAGAATATTTTGAGGTTCTTTCTAGAAACTTAGTTACAATTAAAATGTTCGGTGAAGTCTAAGATCAGCCAAAAAGTTAAAGAAGAAGTGTATATGTCAAAGCGGATTGAAGATGGACTTTTCAGCCTAAAGCTAAGCTGCCTGCCATTGTGGAACAACACCATCGGCCAGGATCTCATCGACAAAGATGAAATAGGCCAGGATGGTGCCGATCGGCCATGATGGTGTCGATCACACATCTTCAGGAGTCCTGAAGATGATCACACATCTTCAGGAATCCTGAAGATGATCTGATGATCCATGCTCTCTCAGTGATTTGATAAAGACCCTTTTCTACATAGTGAAAATTACGTTTAATAAATATGTATCAGTGGTTCATCATCAGCGATCAGACTGTGTCTGTTTAGTTATCACTGATGATCTTTCTTGTAAACATTCATATGTATTAGTGTTTCACTATCAACTGTTAAATACTGAGTATGTTCAGTATCGCTGATAGTTTCTGATGTAAACAGTCAAACGTAATCCCTGAAGACAAGTTTCGCGTCATCAAATGTTCATAGCTGAATCGAAGACGAAGCTGCTGAACAAAGACAAGTCTACTAGTGACCTGATGCGGATATCAGTAAAGTAAAGACAAATCTACACACACGAAGAAACCTGAGGAAAAGCTTCAGCGATAGCTGAACTTCTTTGTATCTCTGAAGGAAGAGATATTCAGCGATCGATGATCACTTAGCTTAAGCCTCAAGTCTCTTTTGTCTTTCCCTTGCACACCCAGTACGATGTGTCAGAACGGACATACCTCTGCCACAATTCGTGCAACAACTCTGTCCACTACACTGTTCATGATACGACCGAAAGCATGTATCCCAAAGTCAGACCCTCTCAGTCAATCAATGAAGGACACGTGTAAAGTGCACTGCCATGCATTTAATGCATAGGGTATAAATAGAAAGATTACAACTCTATCTGAGAGTTTCCCTAAGCCTTCATTTGTCTAAAATATAGAAATCCTTGTTTTCTGTACTCTCTCTGACGTTCACCAGAGGTTTAACTGCTTAATCATTGATCTAAGAACCGTAGGTAGGACCTATTCTAATTTTGAGGTCTTAACTAAATTCTTAGAATATCTTCCTGAATGCTGGGATAGTTATTCAATATGTCTCAAGATGACAAAAGACTTAAATTCTCTTTCTCTCAGCACCATGTATGGAATATTGCTCAACTATGAGAAATCAAATCTCCTAAAAAAGAATCTTGTAAAAGATTCTAAAGACTCCAAAATCACTCTTGTTGCTTTAGTCTCTTCAGAGATAATTCCATCTCAGCGATCTACTCTCACTGTCACCGAGTTAGATTCTGAATCTAAGGAACTATCAGACACTGATCTTTCAGAGTTTGATGAGTCCTTAGTACTCTTGACAAACTCTTTTAAGAGATTTGCAAGAAAGAACAATTTCAGAAGAAATAAGCCTCTCTCTCTCTCACTAACAAGCCAACATCAACCCCTGTTGATAAGGCTACTGCTACTTGCTTTAACTGCGAAAAGATTGGCCACTTTGCAAGTGAGTGCAGGTCGAAGAAAGTCTTCAAACCTTCTACCTCCAGAAGATCCAGCGATGACAAATACCTTAAACTGAAAGAAAAATATCAAAATTTGAAAAACTTTAAGCAAAATGGTAAAGGTCTCATTGTTGAAGAACATGACTGGGCTGAATCAGAAGAATAAAGTTCTGATGAAGAATAAAGTTCTGATGAAGAAGAAGTCGCTAATCTCTGTCTCATGGACGAGATTAAGGAAGAAGTGGAAGAATCTCCAGAAACTTCCATGAGCTATATATCATCTCAGGTATCTATCTCTACTAATCCCTCTCTATCTGAAGCAGAGAGAAGTCGCGTTGTTGATGTGCTGACGATTGATCTATACAATGCTCTAAATGGCAAAACTCTAGCTGAGAACAAAACATTTATTTAACTGAACATCTAGAGAAATGTCATGAAAAGATCAGAGAACTGACTCTTTTAGAGGAAAGTTTGAAAGATCAAGTCATTGTTAATGAAATCATCAGCATAGAACGCGAACAAGCCATCGCTGCTTTAAAAGCAGAAAAGGCTATTGTTGATGGATGGTGTAAATCCTCAACAAAGATCACTGAGATTATAAGTGCTCAGATCCCTGCCAATGATAGAACTGGTCTTGGTTTTTGGAAACCACAGGATGAGCCTAAAGAAGACAGCTCCATGCTTAAGTTTGGAATGTTTGTCTCTTCTATCCCTGACACTTCTTATGCTCAGTGTTCTTCTTCATCTTCTTCTAATCCCATCCCTGAGGAAATATCTAAAGACTCTAAGCTTGCAGATAAAGAAAAATCCATTTCCCATCCTCAGAAGGCTTCCAAGAAAGAAAAACTGAAAGTTCCTTCTAAACTTTCAGTAAATCGATCTTCTAGCTCTGTGACATAAATCTTTGATATTTGTCCTCCAAAGCTGAAGATTGATCTTAAGCCTAAGAGATCTGATGAAATGAAAGTTCCTCCCAGATCTCATGCTAAAGGCATTCTTAGAATTGGACCTGCTCATCTCAAATTCTCAAATCCTACTACTCATTGTCCTAAAACCACCTTCAAATATAGAAAATGCTATCATTATGGGTTTACTGACCATATTACTAGTAAATGTCCAACTTCCACTAAAGCTGATAAAACAGCTAAAGTGAAGATGAATGCCTCCAAGGCTGAGAAGGTCACCAAAGCTGAGAAATCGACCAAGGTGAAAAATACCACTAAGGTTAAGAAATTAACCAAAGTGAAGGTTACCACTGAAGTTGAATCTTCATCTGCTGTGAAGATTGCTGAACCTTCCATATCCACTAACCTTAAAGGACCCATTGAAAAATGGGTACCAAACAAAGCTTAATCTTCCTTATGTTTGTAGGGATCAAAGGGCATCTGGTATCTTGATAGTGGATGCTCTCGTCACATGACAGGACAAAAAGACTTGCTCACTGAATACAAGGAAGAGAAAGGTCCCTCAGTGACCTTTGGTGGAAATGGAAAAGGATATACCCGAGGGTTTGGTGTCCTCAGCAATGGGACAACTACCTTCAGAAGAGTCGCTTACGTAGACGGACTGAAGCACAATATTCTAAGCATCAGTCAGTTATGTGATAAAGACTATGAAGTACGCTTTACCAAGAAAGCATGTTCAGTGGTAAATGAGAATGGAAAACTTGGTCTCAATGGTTATCGTAAGGAAAATATCTATTTAATAGATATGGACTCTACTACCACTGAAAACGTATGTTTTCTTTCTAAAGCATCTTCTGATGTCAACTGGCTATGGCATAAAAGGCTTTCTCATATAAACTTCAAAACCCTGAATTCTCTCTCATCTAAGGAACTAGTTTCTGGTCTTCCTCAGCACTCATATGCTAAGGAATCTCTATGTTCAACATGTGAAAAAGGAAAACAGACAAAAGCTAGTTTCAAATCTAAACAAGTTTCCTCAGTGACAAATCCTCTTTAACTCTTGCATATGGATCTATTTTACCCTGTCAATATCCAATCCATAGCTGGAAAGAAATATACACTTGTCATTGTAGATGAATGCTCTCGTTACACCAGGGTTATCTTTCTTCGCTGCAAGAGTGATACTCCAGAAGAACTAATATCTTTTGTTAAAAAGATGGAAGTGTTGAATAGTCTTACTGTTCGTTCAATAAGAAGTGATCATGGAACTGAATTCAAAAACAGTTCTCTGAACAATTTCTTTGAAATCAAGGGAATTTCTCACAACTTCTCCACAGTAAGAACGCCTCAGCAGAACGGAGTCGTTGAAAGAAGAAACAGAACCATCATTAAAGTTGCTAGATCAATGCTCAACGATTCTCACCTCCCTACTCAATTTTGGGCTGAAGCTGTGAACACTGCATGCTTTACTCAAAACAGATTGCTGATAGTAAAGCGATTTGGAAAGACAACTTATGAACTATTTCATGGAAGAAAACCCTCTATCAGTTTTCTTCATATCTTTGGTTGTCAGTATTTCATTCTAAAAAACAAAGATCTACTTGGAAAGTTCGATCCAAAAGCTGATGACGGAATATTTCTTGGATATTCCTTTATCTCCAAAGCCTACAGAGTTTTCAATAAGAGAAGACAAATTGTAAAAGAAACAATTCATGTCACCTTTGATGAAACTCGCTCAACGAACTCTAAACCAATCGCTGACAATGAAGATCTAAATCCTTGGATGTTTTATCATTACAGAGAAACAGAACCTTTCTTCACAAACCATCAACACACAGATTCTCCAGCTGTTGATGATGATCCAAACATCATACCTCCTAACGCTGAATCCACCTCATGAGTTTCAGCTGAGCCTCTAAACACACTCCCTCCATCAGATCCATCTTCGACTGATACACTCTGATAACAATGGTCTGTCTGATACTCAACAATTAATAGTTGATGAACCTCAGGCTTCTTCATCAGTGAACATTCCTATTGTTGATACAATTCTTGAAGTGAGCGATCATGCTCCTTCTCAGCGATGGACCAGAGATCACCCCATAGATCAAATTATTGGTGATCCCGACTCAGGTATTCAGACTCGACGAAGTTCAGGTAATATCTTCCTCTTTGTCAACTTTATTTATTTAATAGAGCCAAAGAAGACTGATGATGCCCTCAGAGATCCAAACTGGGTCAGGGCTATGCAAGAAGAGCTGACTGAGTTTACTCGTAACAAAGTTTGGAATTTCGTTCCTAGACCATCTGATAAAACTGTTATAGGCACCAAATGAGTGTTTAGAAACAAGTTAGATGAACATGGAACTGTAACCCGCAACAAGGCTAGACTTGCTGCTCAGGGATACAGACAAGAGGAAGGCATAGACTATGATGAAACCTTTGCCCCTGTGGCTAGGCTCGAAGCAATTCGACTCTTCTTAGCTTATGAAGTTTACAAAGACTTCATTGTATATCAAATGGATGTAAAATCAGCGTTCCTAAATGGAAAGCTGAATGAAGAAGTCTATATAGAACAACCCCCAGGGTTCTCTGACCCTAAACATCCAAATTATGTTTATAAATTGGATAAGGCTCTCTATGGTCTAAAACAAGCCCCTCGTGCTTGGTATGACACTCTCTCATTCTTTCTTATCTCTAAAAAATTTGAACGTGGTAAAATTGATAATACCTTGTTTTTCAGAAAGATAAAAGGTCATATTATTCTTGTACAAATATATGTCGATGAGATAATATTTGGTTCTACTAACCCATCTCTGTGTACTCGTTTCGCTGAAAGAATGAAGATAGAATACAAAATGAGTATGATGGGTGAGCTAACGTACTTTCTTGGTCTTCTGATTAAACAAACTAAAAAAGGTACTTTTATCAACCAAGGTAAGTATGTTAAAGATATGCTGAAAAAGTTTGATCTAACTCAGACTTCAGTGATGAAAACTCCTATGGAACCTCTCCTGACATTAAACAAGGATCCAACTGAAAACCTGTTAATGTCACTGCCTATAGAGGAATGATAGGCTCCCTGTTGTATCTCATAGCAAGCCGACCTGACATCATGTACTCTACATATCTATGTGCACACTATCAGTCTAAACCCAAGGAATCCCATCTGAACGATGTAAAGCGAATCTTCAGATATCTGAAAGGAACTCCTAACCTCGGTCTTTGGTATCCCAAAGATTCAGGGTTCGATCTAATTGGATATTCAGATAGTGATTTTGCAGGTTGTAAACTTGATAGAAAGAGTACCACTGGTGGATGTCAACTTCTGGGAAGAAAGCTGGTAAGTTGGACGAGTAAAAAGCAAAATTATGTGTCCACTTCCACAGTTGAAGCTGAATACGTAGCCGCTGGAAGTTGTTGTGCTCAAGTCTTATGGATGAGAAATCAACTATTAGACTATGACCTTCATCTATCAAAGATTCCAATCTATTGCGACAGGACTAGTGCTATTGCTATAGCCAATAATCCAGTGGTACATTCAAAGACTAAACACATAGAGATCAGATATCATTTTATCAGAGATCATGTGATGAATGGTGATATTGAACTTCAATTTATCCCTACTGACTATCAGCTCGCTGATTTATTCACCAAACCTCTTGATGAGACAAGATTCAACTTTCTCATCAGTGAGCTTGGAATGTTGTATCTTGAAGAGTAACTCTTCATCTTTCATGCATTATGTCAGTAATACTAAGTTCCCCTTCATCACTTACTCTTTAAACAAATATCTCTGACTCTCAAGTACGTTCTATCACTCTCAAACTGAATATTCATTCAGTAAGACGATTTTTTAAAATCAAAACTTTAATCACTAATCTTTCTTCAAATGATTAAAAGCTTTTTGATAAACAAAATCTATCACTGATATTTCTCATCAGTGATCCTTTGAAATGAAAACCGATCTCTGAATTTTTATCAGCGATTCTTTCAAAAAGAAAACCTATCTCTGACTTTTCTTCATGGAAGATTACAAAAAGGATAAATGAAACATTTTTTTTTCTCTCCTATGACGTCATTTGAACCGACAATCCACGACATGCCTCTTTTTCTCTGACACCTTCGTCTGTTGCCCTTCTATCCAATCACCTTCGTAGGACGTGTCCATATCATGATGAGCATTTGTTTTCCCGTCTCGCACATTCATTCTCTCTCTCTCTCTCTCTCCTCATATAAAAAGAATGCCTTTTTCATTCTTATCTTTTTCACGCTTTCTTTAAAACTTTCAAAGCAAGAAACTCTCCCATGGCATTCAAGCAAACAAAAACCATTCCAGTCTTTGAATCTTCATCGTTTCAAGATCAACAGGTTTTTGTTAATCTCATTCTTAAGTTCTTCTTAAAATCCTACATGTTTCATTATCATGGATTTTAAACTATTTTCTTAAACACTAAAATCATTTCTTTTGATTTTGTCTTCTCTAAAACTTTTGGTTTTCTACATGTTCTTTCTTCTTCACAAAGAACATGTTTTACTCTAAAAATAATTTTGTTTTTTCTATGTTTCTTTCTAAATACAGAAACTTGTAAAAATTTAATTATTTTTGGACTCTAAACCTTTCTCTCCAATCTATTTTCTTTCTATATTCAGAAATGGCCTAAGCATCGCTCATTGCTTCCAAGAACGTCAAGTTCAACATCTCTGAATCCGAGGTCCCTAAGAACAACCATCTCGCCAGATTGGACCTTGACGCTGAGAAATACCCACACTTGGTGGAAGCTGCTGCATTTCTGAAGCAGTCTTGCTTGTCCTTCGCTCTCACTGTGGACCTAAAACCTTCCAAGGTTGACCACTCACGTCAACAAACTGGCTGAGAAGGTGGATTCTCTCACCACCTCTGTCAATGAATCCACCGGCGCTGTGAATAAAGCTGGTGAAGAGCTGACAAGGTTGACCGCTGCCTCTTCCTCCAAAGCTGCTTCTTCTCAAATGACAGCAGTTTAGGAGGACATTGTCAAGATCAAGGAAGACCTTGTTGGAACTCATCAACAGGTCCAACTTATTCAGGGTATGCAGAACACCCTCAGCACTGATGTTCGGGACCTTTCCCGTAAGGTTAACTCCTGCACTACGGGCCTTCAGCAAGTACTCGCCAAGCTGAATGAACCAGCTCCAACGCCTACACCTTATTTACAGAGAATGATCGTACATCTCTGAATGTTGTTGTTGAATTCATTCATCTGGCTACTTCAGACATTCCTGTCATCGAAAGTCATCTTGAGCGCTTGGAGGCTGAAGTCTGGTCTCTGGCTTCTGCAAAAGTTGGTCCTTAAACCACTGAACTCTCCCTCGCTGATAATGACAAAGAGGGGGAGAAAGAACTTAATGAAGAAAATATTGAGGAAGCTGTTGCCGAAGTCCAGGCGGAAGAACCTCCCTCTCATGTTGAGGGGGAGAAGGTTGTTGACCAAGCCCCTCCATCTTCTGTATTTCTTGATGAAGAAGAGGAGGAGGAGGACGAAGAAGATGATGCAGACCTTGATCTTCATAATCAAGAGAAAGATCTTCCAGCTGATGATGACAATGATGATGAAGAAGAGGACCAATCGCTTTGGTTCTCAGCCACCAAAACATCATCAGCGACAACTTCCAAGGGAGTTTTCATTTCAGAAGCAGGGGGGAGAAGTGAAACATCTTCAGGTACTCCTTCCCAAGACAAGCAGAATGGTATAGCTGCCGAGGGAAACCTGAACATTGTCTCACAATCTGAGAAGGAGAATCCTTTTCAGGTATGTCTTTCTATCGTACCCATTACTTTCTATACCTACCACACCCCTGTCTCTTTCTAAGCCTTTATCTTTCTCTTTCCTAAAAATATACACTAACTCCTTTTTCACTTCTTGACCAGACAGTTCTCTCCCCTGCTTAAGGGAACCGAGCTACAAATAATCCCAACTTCTACAGCTGAAGAACAAATAATCCCAATCTCATTCAGTGAGATTGATGAACAAGAAGAAGAAGAAGAAGCCCTGATCCACCTAGGAAGGCCCTCTAGTCCAGTTCATTGGTCAGAGGAAGAACTGAACAGAAGAACGGAGATAATCTCTCATCCGGAGAGTCAACGGCTAAAAATCCCTCTTCAACAATCATCAAATGAGATTGCCTTCCTTACTGAAGCTGAGATAGAAGAATCCATCAGAGCTGAGAAGATGATTATTGAATGCCAACAAGACGCAAATCTTACTCTTAAGGTTTAATCTTCTCAGGTCAAAGACAAAAGATTAAAGAAGAATCTAGTGGAAGTTCAAGCTGCACTTTTAAAAGAAATTGAAGAGGAGCGCTCAAAAGAAAAAGAGGTCAGCAATAACTCGGTCGAATGGTGTAAGCAAAAGTCGACTATCGCTCCGACCCACTGAAAATAACAGACGTTGTCATCTCTAGAAGAAAGAAGAAGGACCGAATTTCTGTGACCATGGAGATAACCAAAGAGGATGCAAGCTCAAAGGCAATGTTCATTTCAAAGCTTGAGAGTTTTGGCTACATGGAATGGCTAGAGTTCAAAGATGCGCTGAAAAAATGAAAGTCAATCTACAGAGGCCATGTTGAAGGTATCCTAGACACCCTCTTCAACAAAGTCTCTACAGTCTTAAACATGCCATCTGCTCTTCCTCCTAAGCCAAGGAAAATCAAAAGAAAGCCTATTTCTTCCTCCTCTGAAAATGTCGCTTCTATCAGAAACGACACCTCCATCAAATTTTCAAAGGAAGCATTATTCGGACCTCCTCCTGATCTCTCAGTTCTAGACCTATCCCTGCCTCCTGGTGGACCATATATTCTCGGGCAAGTACTCAACAATCCTCATGGAATATTCTTCAGAGATGATGAAGGGGTACTCAAATTTCAAAGAGTCTCTGAGATTCCTATATGTCCTCTGAATCATCTCAAAGATCTTTTGTGTCTATGGTGTGACTTCTCTCCATCAGCTGATTCGATCAAATCAATCATTCGTCAAGAATCATCAGATCAAAGGCAAAGAGGAGAAGAAATACCTGACTATATGATCAATATTCCAAAGTCTTATCTAGATAGCTGATAGATTAGTCTCTTAATTCTTGTAATCTATTAGTTAGACTTACAATAGTTAATTCTTCACTTGTACTTTATATTTTCATCTCTTGTAATTCTCTCTTTGAATTAATGAAAATTTCAGTGAAGTACTTAACCCTATCAGTACTGTAAAAGATCCCTCAAAATAGTAATTGG
Organism: Arctium minus; assembly: GCA_954870635.1. Classification (NCBI taxonomy): domain Eukaryota; kingdom Viridiplantae; phylum Streptophyta; class Magnoliopsida; order Asterales; family Asteraceae; genus Arctium; species Arctium minus. The sequence goes on along the minus strand of OX941080.1, from coordinate 109,318,797 downwards.
GACATGTATGTTATGAGTCCTGATTATTCCTTGCTTTGAATTAAAAGTAATTTTCTTCAGTTACTTTGTCATTATCAAATAGGGGGAGATTATTGATCCATGCTCTCTCAGTGATTTGATAAAGACCCTTTTCTACTTAGTGAAAATTACGTTTAATAAATATGTATTAGTGTTTCATCATCAGCGATCAGACTGAGTCTGTTCAGTTATCACTGATGATCTTTCTTGTAAACATTCATATGTATTAGTGTTTCACTATCAGCTGTTAAATACTGAGTATGTTTGTTGATCCAAACTCTCTCAATGATTTGATAACGACCCTCTTCTATACTTAGTGAAAATTACGTTTTAATATGTATTAGTGTTTCATCATCAGCGATCAGACTGAGTATGTTCAGTTATCGTTGATGACCTTTCTTGTAAACATTTAATATGAATTAGTGTTTCACTATCAGCGATCAGACTGGGTCTGTTCATTTATCGCTGATAGTTTCTGATGTAAACAGTTAACGTAATCCCTGAATACAAGTCTCACGTCAACAGATGTTCATAGCTGAATCGAAGACGAAGCCACTGAACAAAGACAAGTCTACTAGTGACCTGATGCGAATATCAGTGAAGCAAAGACGACTCTATTTATACGCGAAGGAACATGAGGAAAAGCTTCAGCGATAGTTGAACTTCTTTGTATCTCTGAAGGAAGAGATATTCAGCGATCAAACGATCACGTAGCTTATGCCTCAAGTCTCCTTTTGTCTTACCTTGCACAACCAGTACGATGTGTCAGAACGGACATACCTCTGCCATAATTCGTACAACAACTCTCTCAACTACACTGTTCATGATACGGCCGAAAGCATGTCTCCCAAATTCAGACTCTCTCAGGCAATCAATGAAGGACACGTGTAAAGTGCCCTGCCATGCATTTAATGCATAGGGTATAAATAGAAAGATCACCTCTCCATCTGAGAGTGTGCTCTATTCTTGAACCTTTATAGAAACCCTTGTTTTCTATATTCTCTAATCCTCCATTCTCTATATTCTTGTGCAAACCTCTTAGTGTTTTCTTAAGTTTGTTTAGATCGGGTTCTACTTAATCTTATTCCGCAACAGACTTGTAAATTGTGTTTGATTTATCAATAAATAATTTATTAAACTTTAAATTCTAAGTTTGTATTCAACCCCCCCCCCCCTCTACAAACTTGTTAAGCACCTCCGGGACCAACAATGTTTAGTATCGCTGATAGTTTTTGATGTAAACAGTCAAACGTAATCCCTGAAGACAAGTTTCGCATCAACAGATGTTCATAGCTGAATCGAAGACGAAGCTGCAGAACAAAAACAAGTCTACTAGTGACCTGATGCGGATATCAGTAAAGCAAAGACAAATCTACACACGCGAAGAAACCTGAGGAAAAGCTTCAGCGATAGCTGAACTTCTTTTTATCTCTAAAGGAAGAGATATTCAGCGATCGATGATCACTTAGCTTATGCCTCAAGTCTCTTTTGTCTTTCCCTTGCACACCCAGTACGATGTGTCAGAACGGACATACCTCTGCCACAATTCATACAACAACTCTGTCCACTACACTGTTCATGATACGGCCGAAAGCATGTCTTCCAAAGTCAGACCCTCTCAGCCAATCAATAAAGGACACGTGTAAAGTGCCCTACCATGCATTTAATGCATAGGGTATAAATAAAAAGATTACAACTTTATCTGAGAGTTACCCTAAGCCTTGATCTTTCTAAAATATAGAAACCCTTGTTTTCTATATCTCTAATATCTCCCATTCTCTATATTCTTGTGCAACCATCTTAGTGTTTCCTAAGTTTGTTTAGATTGAGTTCTACTTAATCTTATTCCACAACAGACATGTAAATTGTGTTTGATTAACCAATAAAGAATTTATTAAACTTTAAAAACTTGTGTTTGTATTCAACCCCCCCCCCTTCTACAAACTTGTTAAGCACCTTCGGGACCAACATGATCAGACATCTTCAGGAATCCTGAAGATGTGTGTGGTGATTTGTCATATGTGCCAACTTGTATACCTTTTCACCAAACTTGTCTTCGATAAGTTTTGGTGGGAAAATGTCATCGGCACAAACACATTGTACTTTTCTGATAAAGTATATTTGTGATATCTTGCATTGATGTGGACCTCATATGAAGATCAGAAAAAGTGTGTTTTGTCTCTTACACTCTTTTAAGGAATGGTTTACATCATCCTCTACAGGTCAACACTTCAAGCCAAACACTCCAAGACAAAAGGTACATCCTGTACCTTGCAAAAGACCTGATGTCCTACACTTGCTTGACAGGTGTCCCATGCATTAAATGCATGAGGCACTATATACAGAGGATGCTTCATCATGCAAAGTGAACCAGTTCCACAAGCCTTCAAGTTTTCTAAGTGCTGGCAACTTTCTCTCTACGAAGTTCATTGTTTTCTATGTGTTTTTAAATGTTCTTCATTCTCTTTGTGTAAGATTGTTTAAACATATTTCATCTCTTCTCTCCCGCAATAATCAAAGTTTTCTAGGTGTAATTCTTGATTTTATATCAATAAGAATTAAATTAAGTGAAAAAGTTTTGAGTATTGTATTCAACCCCCCCCCCCTTCTACAATACTTGTCGTGTTCACTTTCTGTTATATAGGATTGTAAACGAACCGAACGAACACGAACGGTAAACGAACGAAATTTTTTGTGTTCATGTTCGTTCATTAAAAAAATATGTTTGTTCATGTTCGTTTATGTTCGTTCATTAAGAGCTAAATGAACGTAAACGAACGAACATAAATGAACATATACGAACGTAAACGAACGAACATAAGTGAACATATACGAACGTAAACGAACGAACATAAACGAACGAACATAAATGAACATAAATGAACACAAATGAATAAAAAACAACCACCGTTACTCATAATTTCGTTCGTAAAAAATAACATAACAAAATAAAAAAACGGATATACTTAGGAGGTATAAAAAAAGAATTTTAAAAAATTAATTTAATTAATGCTTTGACAAATTAATGTCATAATATATATAAATATATTTATATATATATATAAACAAATATAAACGAACGTAAACGAACATAAATGAACGAACATAAACGAATGTAAATGAACGAACGAGACCATTGTTCATGTTCGTTCATTTAACTAAACGAACAAAAAAATGTGTTCATGTTCGTTCATTTATTAAATAAACGAACATAAACGAACTTCCTGCCGAACAGTTCACGAACGGTTCGCTAAACGTTCGGTTCCTTTACAGCCCTACTGTTAGTTGGGACTAACAAGTGGTATCAGAGCAGGTTAGTTTAACTCAATAAACTAGATCTGCAATGGCATCTTCTTCATCTTCTTTGAAAAATGCTTCTTCTCAAAACACTACTTCTGTATCATTTGACAATGGCTCTATAGCCAAACCACCAAAGTTTAATCCTAATAACTTCTCTCTGTGGAAAAATCGTATGAACTCTTCTTAGAAGGAGTTGACAACAGATATTCTACTATTTTACATGAAGGTCCTTTTATTCCTAGAGTTTAGGACCGGTATAATGCCAGAAAGGCAGACAAGGCAAATGCTGATGAGGACTCTTCTGAGGAAGAAAAAACTCCAGCTACTGGGAGATACAGTGCAAAGGATCCCAGTAAATATAATGATGAAGACATACATCTTGAAGCTCTTGATACTAAAGTCAGAGCCTTCATTGCCCTCTCTCTCCCTGATGAGGTCTATCTCTCTCTTGTTAATTTTTCTAATGCTAAAGAAATGTGGTCTACTCTATGTGTTCTTTATGAAGGTATGTCTGAGGTTAAAAAGAGCAGAAAGATTGCTCTTGTAAGAAAGTATAAACTCTTTTCGTATTAAAAGGGAGAATCTCTCTAGACTACTATAACCGTTTTAACGGTCTTCTTAATGATCTAAAACTTATGGGTCACATTTATGAGAATGAGGAAGTCTTATGCAAGTTCATGGACTGTCTTCCCAAGTTTTGGGAAAATATTTGTACTTCCATCAAGTAAACCAAGGATCTTGAATCTATTCCACTCACTGCTTTGTATGGCACTCTTTTCAATTATGAGTAGACTAAACTGCTAAGGAAGTCTATCATTAAAGATATAAAGAGCACCTCTCTAGATCTTGTCAATGATTCTTCCAAAAACTCTGTGTGTGTTCCACAAATCACCTATCCATCCGATTCTGACCATAATAGCCAAGAGGACCCTAATGATCCTTTAGAAGCCTATCTTAGTGAGGCTGATGATGAAGGGGAGGAAACCTCCGTTGCTCAGTTGTCAGATGGTGTTGTTTCTAAAGCTAAATCTCGCTTATCTTCTAGAAAATCTATGTTTTCAAAAAAACCCTCTTCTACTTTTTCAAAGAACACTTCCTCTGACAAGTCCAATGAGGAATGTTACAGATGTGGGAGAAAAGAACACTTTACTTCTGAGTGTAGAAGCAGACCATCTGATAAACCCAGACTTTCCTCCTCTAGTCGTATCTCCTCTCGATCTGTCAGAACCAAATCTGATTCCTACCAACCTTCTTTCCAAAAGCCCAATATGCTTGTCTCCTCAAATTCTGACCGTGCTAGAAATACAAGGAAAAATATGAGAGAGAGAGAGAGAGAGAGAGAGAAATGCACTTCTAGACAACAAAGGAAAAGGCCTTCTTGCTGAATTTCATGATTGGGCAGACGAACCCACTTCTGAAAGTGACAGGGAAATGGCTAACCTTTGCTTCATTGCCAAAATAGATGATGTTGATGACAGTGAAGCTCAATCCTCTTCTCTGGCTCTTGTATCTGCTGATTGCTCTACCTCATCTACCTAGGTACATCCCTTTTTCTCTCTCTCCGATGCTGAAAAGATTGAAGCCTTTGACTCTTTGACCATTGACTTCTATGAAGCCAAAGATGTGAAGAAAAAGGCAAATCCTCAGATAAAATCTCTCACCTCTCAAATTCAAATTTGTCTTTCTCAACTGAAACATTTTGACAAAGTCAAGGTTGAGCTTGAAGATTTGAAAACCATTAATTTCTAAAGTTTGGGATGTTCATTAAAGCCAAAGGCATTGGTTCACCTCATGAAAGTGAGGAAGCCCAAGGCTCAAATGACCCTCTCAAACCCATTCTTGAGTAAATGATATCTCTGACAATTAATGAGGGCTCTTCTTCTGAACCCAAGTCCTCTAAGATTTCTAATAGAGAACCTCAGCCTTCTTCAAAGAAATCTTCCTCCCATGATAAAGGAAAATCGGTTGCCGATCTTCCTTCCAAAAGAAAATTTACCAAGAAATATCCTAAGAAATCCTCCATTCTTCATATTCCCTAATTTGTGATGTTGAAAAAGTCAAATTCCAAGCTACCCTCTTCTACTCCATTGGCCAACTCTAATAAAGGAACCTTAGGTCCCAAACCTCTTGTTTCATCTCTCTCTACAAAAGCTATAAAAGTCAATATGACTAGTCAATACAAGGAGGCTGATCAAAGCTCCAAAAAGTTTTTATATATAGAAAATGTATAACTGTGGTGATACCTTCCATCTCGCTAAGGATTGTCCTGTGGAAATAATTGATAGAAATATTTCCAAGGACCCTCCATATTCTTCTAACTCAAAAGGACCCATTTCCAAATGGGTACCAAAGAAATGATTTCTTTGTGATTACAGGGTCTAGGACACCAATAAATCTAGTATCTTGATAGTGGGTGTTCATGGCACATGACCGGCAACAAATCTCTCCTTGTTGACTTTGTGCCTACCAAAGGTCCTTCCGTCACCTTTGGTGACAATTCTAGAGAAAGTAATAAGGGTTATGGAACACTCTCAAATGGTTTCATCACCTCTAACAAAGTAGCATATGTTGACGGCTTAATGCACAATCTCTTAAGCATAAGCCAACTATGTGATCTGGGGTTCAAAGTATTATTTGAACTATCCTCATGCACTGTTTTCAACAAAAACATGGAAACTGAACTTTCTGGCTACCGAAAAGAAAATTCTATGTCATAGACATGGGGCATAGCTCATCCTTTGGAACAAACAGCTGCTTTGTCTCTGAAAACTCTGCAAAAATAAGTTGGCTCTGGCATAAGTGTCTCTCCCACCTCAACTTCAAGACATTGAATGTTCTCTCCAATCAAGAGCTTGTTACTGGAATGCCAAAGTTATCCTTTGTAAAAGAAAAGTTGTGTGCTGCCTGTGAGAAAGGAAAACTCACAAAATCTTCCTTCAAGTCCAGGCAATGCTTCTCCATCTCCTAACCTCTCCAGATGCTCCACATGGATCTATGTGGAACAGTCAGCACCCCAAGCCTTGATGGTCAAATGTACATTATGGTCATTATTGATGAATTCACTCGTTACACTTGGGTATTTTTTTCTCAGGTATAAAAGTGACACTACTGAAGAAATTATGAAGTTCATCGAGAAGTCTGAAGTACTGAATGGGCAGCTAGTAAGATCTGTGAGAAGTGACAACGGGACAGAATTCAAGAATAGTAAGCTGGATGACTTTTTCAATGATAAAGGCATCTCTCAGAACTTCTCTGCCGTCAGAACTCCACAACAAAATGGTGTGGTGGAAAGAAAGAGCAGAACACTGTGTGAAGATGCCAGATCTTTGCTGAGTGAACCTCATCTTCCTACCTATTTTTGGGCTGAAGCAATCAACACTGCATGCTTTACCCAAAATAGGTCCATCATTGTAAAAAGGCATAACAAGACTCCTTATGAAGTCTTTTATGATAGAAATCCCAACATTGGCTTTCTTCATGTCTTTAGGTGTGTCTGCTTCATTCTCAATGACAGGGAACACATTGGAAAATTTGATCCTAAGGTTGATGAAGGAATCTTTATGGGATATTCTCTCACTTCCAAAGCTTTCAGAGTCTACAATCTCCAAAGGAAGTGTATTGATGAATCCATTCATGTCAAATTTGATGACTTCAAAACATCATCACTCTCTTGTGATGATGATGAATTGAACAGATGGATATCCTCGTGTGTTGGTGATGGTCCTCTTTCCACATCATCAGACATTCCTTATACTCCTCCCACTTCTCAAATCCACATATACCAAAACAATGATCCTTCTACATCCTTTAACCCCTCTTCTTGTTCATAGAAGAATCCTCCGCCTACCCAACCTCAAAATTCACCACAAATCATCACACCTTCTCAACCAGACATTCCTTCTTCACCTATTCCTGTCGATCTTCCATCTCTCTCTCTCCTGAAGATTTCCCATCTAACTCTCCTCTACAACCTTCCTTTCCTCCTCCACTACCTCCTGCCATAAAATGGACAAAAGATCACTCCATTGATCAAATCATTGGTGATCAACAAGTTGGTGTTCAGACCAGAAGAGGTACTGGAAATATCTGTCTCTATTGAACTTTCTTTCAATCATTGAACCAAAACGAATTGAAGAAACTCTGGTCGATCCATATGGAATAACCACCATGTAAGAAGAACTCTCTAATTTTGAGAGAAATAAAGTATGAAGACTTATTCCTGAAGATGTCTATGTGAAACAACACCTGGATTTGAAGATTCTACTCATCTTGACTATGTGTATAAGATATCACTTCATCGGAGATCATATCTCCAAAGGTGATGTAAAGCTACACTTCATATCTACCATTCCTCAGCTAGCTGATCTCTTGTGAAATTATGCCATCGAAGAATTAGGTATGTTGTTTTTAGAAGTTTTAAAATAAAAAAAATTTTGACTCCCCGATTTTAATCGATGAGTTTGAGTTTTAATGTTTAATGAGTTTGAATTTTGACTGGCCGATTTTCAATGTTTATGTAAAAAAAACAAAAAAACAAAACTTTTTAAGGGAGCTGCCGATTGGTTTTAAATATATATAAAAAATCATTTTTTTAAATCCCCCCTAACCGATTGTTTTAAATAAAAAAAATTAATTTTTCTTTTGACATGCCGATTGAGTTTTTTAAAAAAAATCAAAATTTTTTAGTTAGCCCATTAGAACTTCAGAAAAAACCATATCTTTTTGTAGCCGATTGAATTCTTAAAAAAACAGTTTTTTTTTCCAAATCGGCAGCCGATTGATTTCTCTCAAAAATAAATAATTTTTTGTAGGTAGCCGATTGAAATCTAAAAAAAATCAATTTTTTTGGGTAGTGGCCGATTGGATTAAAAAAATTTGCGTGGCCGGTTTTCTTCTCTCTTTTTCTCCCCGAAATCTTCTGTCTGAAATTTCTCCCCGAAATTTTTTCTACGAAATTTATCCCCGACGTTTCTTCCCGAAATTTTCTCTACGAAATTTCTCCCCGTTGTTTCACCCCGAAATTTGTCTCCGAAAGAAACTCTTCGAAATTTCTCTCCAAAAGAAACCGTGTGAAAAAAAGGAGGAATGAAAATTATTTACTTTTGGTATCTCTTAAATAAATTTTGAGATATCATGTTTACATGTTATGGATTTGAAGTTTTTTTTTGTATCCACATGAGCTACCTACCGTTAAGTCAACTCACTCTAGACACCACCACCACCACCACCGACCTTAACACCCTTCTCCTTTATCTTTTACGGCCACCATCTAGCCGATTACATCACACTCTCACTACCTCTTACCTTTTATCTTCTTTCTATATATATATATATATATATATATATATATATATATATATATTTCCATCGACTACAACCTTTATACACTCACTAGCCGCTTCCATCTTTCTCTCTTTTAGTCTTTGAAACCATCAGCTACCCCCATCATCACCTCACTCCTTCTCACTCCCCTCCTATATCTACTCTCTCCCTCAATTTTTTTACCACACTTCAAAATCATCCCTGACTCCCTTAAAGAATCCCCTAGCCGATTCCTTCCTCCCTAGCCGATTCCTTCCTCCCTAGCTGATCCTTCTCTCGTCGACCCTTCCCCCTCCGCCGATCTCCCTTCGGCCGATCCCATCCCCGCCGACCCCTCTCCCCACCGACCCCCTCTCCCCGCCGACCCCCCCATCACAAAATTTCTCTCTCTCTCTCTCTCTCTCTCTCTCTCTCTCTATTCTCATGGAACCCCATCGGCCATTTATTTTAAACTTTTAAAATTTTTTGGATGGAAACCCGAATTCCCCACTCAAATCATCTAAACCATCAGGTGACCATACACTCTTCCCTATTTTTTCTCAGATTTTTTTCTAATTTCATTCCCGATTTTCTTCCTTATTCTTTTCTTCCCAATTCTCTCTTCCCGTTTTTTTTCTTTCCTGTAAAAAAAAATAAAAAAATGGGAAAAGAGCCCAAAAAAATGGGCCACTGAATTTATAAGTTCTTGTTGTCTTGTAACATTTCTGAGTGTTAGTACCATTTTTTTCCTAAGTGTTGGTGTCATCATCAAATAGGGGGAGATAAATTGTTGGGTCTCTAATTGATTTGGTGATGACTCTCCTTCCAACACTTAGAAAGTCATGAAGACCACTTTGAACAATGACTCTCCTTCCATCAATCGAGCTCGCAGGCCCAGGTATGATTTCTTTCATAAATTCTCCTATCTAAAGTAGGGAGATACTGTGGAACCATCCTTCTCCAAATTGGTGGCTCCCTCCGTATCACTCACTTCAGTGACCCCTGATGCCCCTGAGTGAAATCGGTGACCAAAAAGAAGAAAATCAAAGCCATCGATACCTCCACACCTGCTTCTGAGACTATGCCATCGAAAAAGCCTTCGGTAGCTGCCCTCGTCTCCTACCACTCTCAAAAGTGGAGGCACTCTTCTTCCCCTCCCAAGTCTGCTATAAAGAGACTTAGGAAACCTTTTGTGGCCAAACCATCTCAATCAGTCATCGATTCTCAAAAATCAAAGACTGTTGAACTTGTCCCTACAAGTCCCAGGGAATCTACTTTACCTAAAGCCACCTCTTTTGTATCCTCACAAAATGATACAATTGTAAAATCAGGGACCCCTATTATTCCCTCATCAACCTTTTCCTTGGTTGATAAGGATGACTTGGACTCCTCCCCAATCCAAGGTGCCTCTTCTCCACCTCACAGCCTAACACCCGGGATTCTTAGTCCTGATGCTTCTTCACGATCCAAGGATGAATCTGTCTTTCCAGGAGCAGGTGTGGAGGATCCCAGAAAACTTTCTAACTTCTTACTTTCCAACTAGGAATTAGTTGAGGGGGAGAACTGACCACTCAAGCTTAAACTATGTTGAAACTAATTTTGCGATGGTGTCGATCGACAATGATGGTGCCGATTACACATCTTCAGGAGTCATGAAGATGTGTGTGGTGATTTGTCATATATGCCAACTTGTCTACCTTTTCACCAAACTTGTCTTTGATAACTTTTGGTGGGAAAATGTCATCGACACAAAAACATTTCTGATAAAGTATATTTATGATATCTTGCATTGATGTGGACCTCATCTGAATATCAAAAAAAGTGTGTTTTGTCTTTTACACTCTTTTAAGAAAAGGTCTACACCATCCTCTGCAGGTCAACACTTCAAGCCAAACACTCCAAGTCAAAAGGTACATCATGTACCTTGCAAAAGACCTGATGTGCTACCCTTGCTTGACAGGTGTCCCATGCATTAAATGCATGAGGCACTATATATAGAAGATGCTTCATCATGAAAAGTAAACCAGTTCCACAAGCCTTCAAGATTTATAAGTGCTGGCAATCTTCTCTCTACGAAGTTCATTGTTTTCTAAGTGTTTTTCAATGTTCTTCATTTTCTTTGTGTAAGATTTTTTGAACAGATTTCATTTGTTCTCTCCCACAACAATTAAAGTTTTCTATGTGTAATTCTTGATTTTATATCAATAAGAATTAAATTAAGTGAAAAGGTTTCGAGTATTGTATTCAACCCCCCTTCTACAATACTTGTTGTGTTCACTTTCTGTTAACTGGGACCAACAGTTATTCCTGATGCAAATCCCTCTCTAACTCCAGCATCTCCTTCTAAACCTTAAACCTCTCTCATAGTCTCTCTCCCTTCTCAGACCTTACTTGGAACTATACCCTTATTTGTTTCCATTCCCCACCTACCTCTATCTGAACCAATAATAAACTCACCTTCTACCCAAGCCTCTTCAGCTCCCCCTGCAACAACTGAAGACAATCTTCCATTGTTCTATACTGAAGACTTTGACGCTCATGAAGAAGACAATTTCAGTTTGGTTTCTAGAAAATCAACATCAACCTCAAACTCAAACTCAAACTTAAAGTTGAGTATGGAACCAACCACTAAAGCTAAAGAGTCTACCAGAAAGGCTTAGATAGAAGATCTCTTAACTGGACTAAACCTTACTAGAATACAAATCCCTTTCTCATACCTCTAGGGATGAGTTCAACTTTATGTCTGAAGCTAAAAAAGGAAGAATTTGTCAGGTTGAGGAAGAGATAGAAAAGCAGAGAAAGTTGTTGTCTGAAAGCTTGGAGATAGCCAAATCACTTGCCACCAGCACTCTTTCGGTTGGTAAGTTCAAAAGAAAGAACCATATTGCTACTTAAGTTCTTTGGATGAGATAAACTGCAAAAGATAAACCTAAGGAAAAGATTATGAAAGCCAATAAGATCAAATGGTGCAAACTGAAAGTTGATCAACGTTTGTCCGAGGAGAAGATCGCTGACGTTACTATTGCTAGAAGAGTTAAGGAAAAAAGACTTCTGATCTCGCCGACCATCTTCAAAGATGAAACTACATGTGTAACACCCCAAAAATGGGACAAACAAAAATTTCCATAAAAAGTAAATATGGTATATAAATGTCAAAACACGAGCCTTCCCAAAAAGGGGAGCAACACACGCCTGATAATTACATGTTTGTAATTCATCGGTAAGAGATAACAACCTATTAATTTAATTCCTATCAAGAAATTAGATTACAAATGAGTGTCATGTACAACCCAAAATAATGTTCTTCAAGAATGGCGTCTCAAAAGAATTTCCCCTAAGCTCATGTCTAAAGGTCGACTAACTCTTCTTAGCGACCACGCCGCTAGAACCTAAGATACATATCAACACCAAACAAGTGTTAGACCAAAAATCCTAGTGAGTTTGAGAAAATAATATATGTATGTATATATATATATATATATCAACAAATAAAGGTTAGAATTCAGTTATATAATTTCATAACTCATTGACTAGAATCAATGGGGGGGACCCATATCACTAATCAATTTTCACTTCAAGAGTAGATTTATCTTAGTGTCTACTCTCATGAGTAAGACCACAAGGCCCGACACATTGAAGATTACCTCCAAGACATTACCCCAAATGGCTAAGATCCTAGTGCATACCTCCAAGGTGGAACCACAAGATTAAATCCTTCTAGTGCCTACTTGAAAAGTTCATCCACAATATTCAAATATACCATCATACACATTTACTCTAAGCAAATTGTACATATTACCGTTAGAGGTAAACTAGTGATACAACCACTTTACCCAACATGATGAGAGATTTATAATATACTCAAGGACGCTCAAGTAGGTTACACACAAATAAGACCCCATATGGGTTATATTCAAGAAGTAGGACTATCTACTGTGTATACCAATCATAAAGACATAAACAAGTAACATTAAGTATAAGAACATCTTATTTAGACTAAAACCTCAAGTTAGGTTAAATACTCCAAAATATATATTTTTACACAAAAGGGTCAAGATGCCAATGAGATTGCATAGAACCTTTCCAAAATACTTTTAAAGGTAACACCATGTTTATCAAGATACCAAATAGGGTGATTTACACCAAAAGGTCAATAACCATCAAGATGTGCAAATATGGAATTTTACCAAATGAGAGGTATGAACAAATAAAACATGAGATGATGATGAGAAACATATTTACACATGTATCTAGTTTTTACAAAGCTTGTAAAACTCACCAGTTAGGTTTTAGGAAGAAAACCTAGAAATTTTGCAAAACCCTAGAATGTAGGAGATGAGATAGGAGCCTTCAACTTTGGTTCATTCTTCACACTAAATGACACAAGATTGCATTCAATGTACCATAAGTTTCCTCACCTAAAACCCTAGGTTGAATTAATGAGGAGGGAGGGTTTAGAGGTGAGAAATCACACTTATGGTCAAGAAAATTGCTCCCAAAAAATGATTTTGCAATAAATGAAAAAGTCATCAGCTGAAAAGGTTTTTACACCCGTCTTGAATAGCGGACGATTATGCTATGGGGCACTATAGTTGGCACTCTTACCGAAATCGTACCGAGAATCAATCATGTCCGGCGATTGTGACCTGCGAGAGTGCCAGTGGCACAATCGCTGTCATTATCGCGCAATTCGTACCACCGTTGCATCCTCTGGTGCGATTGTGACGACCTTTGTGCCTTAATGTCACAATCGCTGTCACTATCGCCCTGACCGTACTGAGACCAAAAGATGACATTCCATGTGTCGACAACTATGCTACTTAGGGTCGATGCATCGATATTAAGTCCTAACATTTCCCATGTGCCAAACATCTAAATAAGACCAATTATAATATAAACAAGGTTCTTCATATTTCACTTAGAATTTTAGGTGTTATAATCCTCCCCACCTTAGAAAAGATTTCGTCCTTGAAATCTCTCCTTAAGAAAACAGTTGAGGGAATCTTCTTTTCATGTCCTCTTCGGCTTACCACGTGACATTCACACCTCTATGGTATTTCCATTGAACTTTAACTGTGGTCACCTCTTTGTGGCGAAGATTCTTGGATTTCTTCTCCAAAATGGCTTCCGGTTCCTCCACACAACGGTTGTTGTTATCCACTCAAATTTCTGACAAAGGGATGACGCTATGTTCCTCGGCCAGACACTTACGTAGGTAGCAAAAGTGAAAAGTGGGATGGATTCCATCCATTTTCGGTGGTAAGTCTAACTTGAACGCTTGGAGTCCAACCTGTTCTAAAATAGTGAATGGTCCAACAAAACGGGGACTAAGCTTCCCATGCTTCCTGAACCGGATAATGCTCTTCCATGGAGACACTTTCAACATGACTCGGACTCCCATTTGGAATTTAATCAGTCTTCGCTTCTTATCAGCGTAGCTCTTCTATCAGTCTTGGGTCGTTTTAAAGAGTTCTCAAATGTCCTGTACTTTATCCATTGTGCCTTGCAAAATTTACGGTCCAACGAATTGCTTCTCTCCCGCTTCCAACCAACATATTGGTGTCCTATATTTCTGTCCATACAATGCCTCTATACTGATGCTAAAATGGTAACTATTATCATAGGCAAATTCCACCAACGGTATGTGTGAGTTCCAATTTCCTCCAAAGTCTATGACACACGATCTTAGCATGTCTTCAAAAGTTTAAATGGTCTGCTCGCTTTGTCCATCTGTGTGAGGGTGGTAGGCTTTGCTCAACTTTATTTTCGTGCCTAACTCTTTCTGTAGATCATCCCAAAACTTAGAAGTAAACCGACTATTCCTATCTGAAATGATCGATAATGGTACAACATGCCTTGACACCACTTCATCAATTTAGAGTTTAGCTAACTTGTCCATTGGCAACGTCTCCCGCATTTCCAGAAAGTGTGCACTCTTAGTTAATTAGTCCACTACTACCCAAATCGTATCATGACCCCTCAACGTATTTTGTAGTTTTGTCACGAAGTCAATTGTGATATGCTCCCATTTCCACTCCGGAATCGTCAAGTATTATAAACTTTCGTAAGGCTTTTAGTGTTCTGCCTTGACTTGAAAGCAAGTAACACACTTTTCCACTTAACTTTCCACATCAAGTTTCATTACCGGCCACCAATAATTTAACTTTTAAATCCCTATACATTTTTGTGTTACCGGGATGTATGAAATATTTAGACTTATGAACGTCCTCGAGGAGTAGTTCTCAGTTTCCTCCCAACTTTGGTACCCAAATTCGACCTTGGAAAAATTTAAGATCACGACTATCTTCTGTTAGCAATTCCCGTTGTTTCACCATGACCTCGGTCTTGAGGTTCTCTTCTAGGAGTGCCTCGGCTTGGCATGCCTTGACGATTTCCATTAAGATTGACACCACATCGATCCTTGTGAGAGACAACTTGACACCACTCCATGACTCTTTCGGCTTAAGGCATCCGCTACTACATTGGCCTTACCGGGATGGTAAAGCAACTCACAATCGTAGTGCTTTAACAATTCTAGCCACCTCTGTTGATGCATGGTGAGCTCCCTTTTTGGTCAAAAACGTACTTCAAGCTTTTGCGATTGGTGAAGAGGGTACACTTCGTCCCATAAAGGTAGTCTCGCCCTAATTTCAACGCGAAGACGACTGCCGCCAATTCTAAGTCATGTGTGGGATAATTCTGATTCTTAAGTTGACGTGATGCATACGCTATCACCTTTCCTCTTTGTATCATCACATAACCAAGACCCATCTTTAAGGCATCACTATACACTACAATCTTTGTCGGGTCCATCTTCACTCCATCTTAAGACACTACGTGACCTAAGAGTTGGACTTCAGGTAGCCAAAATTCTCACTTATAAAACTTAGCGAATAAATTCTTTTTTCGAAGGACTTCTAACACCTCCCTCAAATGTTTTCCATGCTCGGCCTCATTCTTTGAGTAGACTAAGATATCGTCGATAAAGACTATCAATGACGTGTCCAAGAAAGGATGACATACTCGGTTTATCAAATCCATACACACGGTCGGAGCGTTCGTCAAACCGGACGACATCACCAAAAACTCGTAGTGTCCATACCTCATCTGAAAGTCGTCTTCGAGATGTCGTCTTTCTTCAATATTACTTGACTACATAAAGGGCTAGGATCATTTCTCTATTTCTCATACATTTAGAATTTCTCAAATGAACCTCTCCCTATATATATATATATATATATATATATATATAGAGAGAGAGAGAGAGAGAGGGAGGATCAAACGAGAACAATAACTATTTAAAAGAACACAAGAACTAACAAAATCATTAGTGATTTTACATTAATGCGCAAAAAAGCCACACGGACCTGAAACCGTGGCCAAAGTCCATATTTCGTGTGTTAATGTAAAATCACTAATGATTTTGTTAGTTCTCGTATTCTTTTAAATAGTTACCGTTCTCGTATGAACCCAACTCTATATATATATATATATATATATATATATAAAGACAAATGATCGTGTGAAAAATTGAGTTAACATAAGAAGTGTGAGAAGTGGATCTGAAACCTTGATCACTTATAATTTCAAATCCACCCATGAATCACGTTTCATAGGTGAATTGATCTGGTGCATCTCATCCTAATGTGCATCCAATGGTTAATAATTACTTCTCACGTTAACTCAACTTTTCACCGGAACCTAACCTCTATATATACAAGCATAAACGAACATTAACGAATGAATGTTCACAAACGTAAATGAACGAATGAGACCATTGTTAATGTTCGTTCATTTAGCTTAACAAATAAAAAAATGTGTTCATGTTCGTTAATTTATTAAATAAACGAAACTAGACAAACTTCCCGCTGAACGTTATGTTCATTTACAATAGGTAAATTATTCTATGATTAACTTTCTATCACTTTGTTTGCATTATGTATCAATCTTACATTAATTTTCTCATCCTTTGTTGGTAAATATCACACATTTATCGTTGTTACTGCTTACGGATAAATATCACACCTTTATCGTTGGACCAGCTTTAAAACCGAGCTCACATGGATCAAGACTAGCTTAGGACCGGTTAAGTCCATATCAAACACTCTTTTGTTGTAAAGATCAATTCGGTAACAGTTGGGTCCAAGGCCCTGCTAAAGCCAGACATTTTATAATGGATAGTTTTTCGCTTCTACATTTTTGTAAGTGTCGTTAGAAAAATCATAATGCAACTAAAAGTATTTTTGTAAAATATTATCAACAGTTATAAATTATAAATTTGATAATTTTGTTTTACTCTAAAACAAACCATGTTCAAAAATAAGTCCGTCCATCTAATCTATACTATATTATAAAGCACGGATAAAAAACACTTAAATACAAATTATTAGGCACAAGGTACCATCATTTTATGCAAGATTTTAAAAAACTCTTAATTTATAAGTATCAAAGCACAAGATACATATTACTACTGCAAGCTTCTAACACCCACCAATTTGGTATGTGTAGGGTCTTCCTTTTATGCAGACCTTTCCATGTATCACTATTAATTAATATATTATATTACTATAATTTAGTTTTAATTATATTATTAAATATGTAATTGGTTATTTTTTCTAAATGTCATTAAAATATATAAGATAATTATTGAATTCTAACAAAATACTTAATTTTTTTATATAAAAAATTATATTATTAAGCCTAAATTAAACAAATTTATAAAAAAAACATTATCACTTTCTCAAAATCATCCAAAATCGTACTGTAAATCGACAAAAAGATAAAATAAAACATTAAAATCGTGATGTATCTCGCTGCATTGCACGAGTACGCTTCTAGTATAATATGATGACAAAAACCAATTTTTCTACTTTCCTTTTTTTTATTCAATAAATCGTAACACTAAGGGGCCATTTACCGAATGTTTACCCGGGTAAGTGCTTATCGGTAAACTAAACTTCAACACTATTACTTACTTAGCGGGTAAGAGTTTAGTCCACAAAAATGGTATCGTATGCAACAATTTATCCGGTAAACGCTAACCGTGGTAAGAGATGACGACCTTCACTTACCGGGTAAGACTCTCAGTCCTTGCCTTCACTCTTACCGGGTAAGATTTTTGGTCCTTGTCATATGCATCCGGTAAGGTAAGGTGACTTGGTAAGCGCTTACACTGGTAAGTGCTTGGTAAACGGCCCTTAAATCTTTATAAAAAAATAGAGTATATTCCAATAGATTTTCTATTTTCAAGATTATAACATTGATTATATTATTAAAATATTTCACTCATCTTATAAAATATTATTTCTCTCTACAAATTCAATTTCAAAGTTTTTTATTGATAGAAATATATTAAATAATATTGTTCTCTTATTGTAATTATTTTTGGGGAGTTCTTCCACTTTAAATTGTTTTACTCTTTCTCCTACTTTCTCTATTTTAGAGAAATGTTTTGTAGAATCCTTTGGAGTAAAAAAAACCATACCCAAAATCTTCATTTTCTCTATTTTTTTCTGGTAATTCTGGATGTTCAGACCGACTTATCCGGATAAAAATCTCATGTCCTAGAATTTCATGTCTCATTAATGTCCCATCAATGAAATTAATACACGTCAGATTTTATATAATTTTTTATTTTATTTAATTTAAGTTCATATTCTCTCTTCAATTATATGTATTTATGTGATTGTTAAATATGAATGAAACATTTGAGACACGAGAGTTTTATTCTACCTATCCTATATGGTGTGAACCTGTAAAGTTAACAACTAAATAACCTCTTCAACGACTTTCTTGGTACTTTACAAGTTAATATATATTATAAAAACTTTTCTTGAAAATATTCCAATATATAATTTAACAAAGACAACAGGGTAATTATAATACTGATGCAATTAAAATAAATTTGATTAGAAATAAAACGACGAAAATAAAAATAAAAACTAAAAAAAGAATTTTTAAATAATTAAATATGTTTGTTAAAATCTTCAATTAATTAATCATTTTACGTACATTGTAATATCAAAAACTAACTTTACTCTTGATTCAATTAATCATCTTCAAACTCAGTAACCATATCGTGACATCCCATGGTAATTACCATACCACAATGATGGTGAGGGTGATGGTGATGGTGATGGTGATGGTGATGGAGGATACATCGACCTTTGATGGTGATAAAATTGCATATCTGGAGCTTGTTGTGGAAACAGTGGTGGTAGATTATTGGTTGACGATGATGATGGCAGAATGATCGGTCTTTGATAATGAGTCGTACATAATATATCTCTACAAATTCTTTTATCAACTTCAGTCTTCACATGAGCTTCGTCTTTATGTGTCATAAAAACTTTCTTTTCTTTTCCCCACTTGCCACGTGACTTTTGTTTCTTCTCCTCCTTATGAACATAAGTTTTTACAGATTTTGCAATTTTTCTGAAACCTCCTCGACAACACTTGACAATCACTTTCAACGTATAAATATGTAGATTAATCAACAACATTCAACACACATCAATTATGACAAAGAAAATTAATAAATGATTTTTATCTTTTGTAACCAGCAGCTCAACTCAAATTCCCTCAATGTCACATGAAAATTATCTCATCATTAACTTCACAAGACCTTATTAGTCGATAAAAAAAACCTGTATAAATCTTTTAAAATATGTTTGTGGGTTTCGAAAAATATAAACAAATCCTTAGTAAATAAAAAAAATATATATAAAAAGGTAGTTTTTCAAAGAAAACAAAAATATGGTGGAATACTTTTTGTTCATTTGCAGGTTCCGCCATTGACACCCGACTCTTCTTGTACTCGGATGATACATAGAGAAGCTATATATATTTATAGTGAATGTAGAGAATATTTTAAAATCTTTTATTTTCATTTTCGATTTTACATTTAAATGTAAATATATTAAAAATATGGAAGAATATTTTTATATCTACATCGTTTCTAATTTGTTTTCTTTGTACTTGGTTAATTTGGAAAGTATTGTGGAATATTTTTATTTGAGTAAATTATGGATTTGTTTCATGTGGTTCTTTGAAATTTTGGATTGGGTCCCCCTAAATAATTAATTACAGATGACATCATCGTGGTTTCGATTTTGTTGCGGATCAAGTCCTTTCATTTAACTCCCTTTAACTGTGTGAGGGGCAAATCTGTCATATTAAAAAAAACTAAAAGCATATCCAACGGTGTTTAGTTAGTCTTTGAAAGTTTAGACATGATCAAATGAATTTTGATCGTCGATTGTTGTATATTTATTACAAAACGACATATCTCGGGTTTGTCGATGTTGGTTTGCAAAACGTGAGACCAAGTGCTGATAACATCCGGGGGGATTTGGCTTTAATCGTAACATCATGTTGGAAGGAAGATCTGAATGCTCGGCCAAACTTCAGTCAATCATACATATGCTTCAACAGTATCTATTGACCACCAACTTGCCATCGGAACCCCCCGCCATCCCACCTCAGATGTTCAACGTGTTCATACTAGATTCTCCCAGTACGAGCACGTTAATCTTGAAAGACGATGAAACGCCAAAAAAACCCCTTGCATAACACCCCGGAAGGTCCGTTCTCCAGCTTTTATCAGTTTTGTTGGTAATCACAAAAGCTTAGATGCAGAACATACATATGTATACGGTAAACTAGAATGAACGATCCTGGTGCATCACCGACGATTTTGGTGCACTTGGGCTCATTGGCTCCTACATCGCCGGACTTCTCAGCGGTCGTCCCAACTCCAAAGCCGTCGACCACAACGGAGAAACCCTCAAAGCCGAAAAAGCCTTCACCCTCGCCGGCGTCTCCAGTGGCTTTTTCGAGCTACAACCTAAAGAAGGTATAGCACTTGTGAACGGTACCGTCGTCGGATCTGGAATGGCCTCCATGGTTCTTTTTGATGCCAATGTCCTTGCACTTTTATCGGAAGTCTTGTCCGCCATTTTCGCCGAGGTTATGCAAAGGAAACCGGAGTTCACAGACCACTTAACACACAAACTTAAGCATCATCCTGGCCATATTGAGGCTTCTGCAATAATGGAATACATTTTAGACGGAAGTGATTACGTTAAGGCAACTCAAAAGCTTCATGAAATGGATCCTTTGCAGAAACCTAAACAAGACCGGTATGCTTTAAGGACCTCATCCCAATGGCTTGGACCCCACATGAGTTTCCATGGATGTCGCCATGGTTAGTCGTATCTGGAAATGCTTTTAGTTTTTTGTAAGTATTAAAAAAATGTATATAGAGAATGACAGATTTGCCCCTCACACAGTTAAAGGGAGTTAAATGGAGGTACTTGATCCACAACAAAATCGAAACCACAGTGATGTCATCTGTAATTAATTCTTTATGGGGACCTAATCCAAAATTTCAAAAAACCACAGGGACCAAATCCATAATTTACTCTTTTTATTTTAAACAATACGATATATAATTTAGAGTGAATTACATATTTGGTCCCTGAGGTTTGGTGGTTTTAACATTCTGGGTCCCTAAAATGAAATATCTATGGTTTGCATCCTCGTGGTTTGCATTTTATAACGTCTTGAGTCCCTAAAACTAATTCCGTTAAAAATATATATGTTAAAGTGGTCATGTGCAAAGCACATGATGGGTAGTTTGGTCATTTTAATTGTAGGGGACCAAACATGTAATAAAAACCACAAGGACCAAACATGTAATTTACTCCCTATGTATTGTATATTGATATATATATATATATATGCATATATATACATATACAATACATATATAAATATATTTATATATATATAATATTAATTAATGTATATTATAAATAAATACAATATTACTAGGCATATACTCGCACGATGCAGCGGAATGTAAGTAAATAACGAACAATTAATGTTACTTCCTTATAGACATGTCATCAACAATCAACCATGACCTAAGAATCACAATTTATGAAACCCTAAACCCATAGAGATATTCAATAATTAGTTTATATTACAATTATTGACAAAAAAATTATAATGATATAATTTATAATAAGAATTAAACATATTTTACGATTATGTATTTTTAATGTGCTAACGGTGGAAAAAAATAAAACGTATGGATAGAAAACAAATTAATTCGTAGATAATCATGATATTTAATAGTACAGTTAAATTAAAAAATATTCAATATTGGGCTCGTTTTGAAGGTATTGACGAGACGATTATAATTATATAATTTGTAAAAAAAGAAACATATTTTTTCATTGCATTTTATTCATATACGATTATTTGTGTTAATATGATAATGGTGTAAAATGAAAAATGAAAAAAACAAAGAATATAAAGTAAATTAAATAAGTAAGTGTAAGAATGGTAAATGTAACATTGTACAAGAAACACTTTGTACAAATAATATAGATAATATATATATAGATCAAATGGAAACCACACTAATTTTGCAAACCGTGTAAACCATGATTTCTAATTAATTTATTAAATAATATGTCAAGTCATTTTTTGAAAGCAAATAAGATATATTGTTTTCAAGATACATACTTTATTTGTAAAAACATAACAATTTTTATTTCATTTCTTCAAAAAGTATATTTTAAACATTTTTTCAGTTGCTAGCGAGATAAATTTTTAATTAATTTAATATACTTTTTAAATAATCTGTAAAGTTAAAACTTTTGTAAGTATAACGTTGTAATAAGAAATGTCATGTCAACATTATGTTACATGTGAACGATGACATGGTATGAAAACCTGGTAACATGTGTCATGTCATCATAATTTACCTGATGTATAAATTTTTTAATGTACAATGTCTTGATAAAAAATAATTTAAAAGTATGTTGTTGTAATAAAAAAATGAAAGTGTAATTTATAATAAAAAAAAGTTTATGAAATTAGGTTGATATTTCATGCATTTCGCCCGAATATAAAATATATATATATATATACACAATATTATTAATTATTAATTATATATCAATAATTATTAAATGTATATTATAAATATATATATATGTAATATTATTAAACATGTATATTAATTATATATATATATATATATATATATACAATACATAGAGAGTAAATTACATGTTTGGTCCTTGTGGTTTTTATCACATGTTTGGTCCCTACAATTAAAATGACCAAACTACCCATCATGTGCTTTGCACATGACCACTTTAACAGAGATATTTTTAACGGAGTTAGTTTTAGGGACCCAAGATGTTATAAAATGCAAACCACAAGGATGCAAGCCATATATATTTTATTTTAGGGACCCGGAGTGTTAAAATCACCAAACCCCAGGGACCAAATATGTAATTCACTCTATAACTTATTAGTGTATCTCGTTATTTTTTATTTTTTTATTTTTTATTCATATCAACCTTTTTTTTCTTCTTTTAATGTTCGTGAAAAAAATTTTGTGTAGATTTTATATTATGCTTACATTTTTTGTATTATATGATATACTCTTAATTATTTTGCTAAAAAATTATCTGACATTTCATATGATTTAAGACCACCTAAGAAAAAGGTAAATAACAGGTAATAACTATTTTTTTGGGTTTGATCTCTTAGGGTGGTGCGTTTGGTTTGCCGATTGGGTGGGATAGGAAGGAACAAAAATTCACTGTCCCACATTTGTCGTGACATGGGACAGGACAAAAATTCACCGTCCCACGTTTTGGCGCGACATGGGACAGGGACAAAGACTAGACAGAGTGAGACAAGATGGGACAAAAAAGGGTATTTTCTTGTTCCACCAAGATAAGTGGAACAACATGGGACAAAAAGTGAGACAGAAACTAAAAATCATTGATCTACCGCCATTTGATATATAATCCTAATATGGTATTAGTCTTAAGGGTCACCACTACCCATCGCCACTACCACCATCAGCGGCCACCAGTAGCCATGGACAACCACCGTCGGCCACCTCTACCTATTTCTCCACCATAACAACCTCCTCGACCATCTCCACAACCATCGGACATCGCCACCACCACTACCATCGTCGACCACCTCCACTAACACCGATCACCACCACCTATGGTCGCCACCACCATCAACGGCCACCGGTAGCCACCACTAACCATCGTCGACCACTTCCATCTCTTCCTCCACTACTACAACAACTTCCTCCACCACCTCCACAACCACCGCCTATCGCCACCTCCACCGATCACCACCACCCATTGTCGTCGCCACCATGGCCGCTCGTCGCCAACCACCGTCGGTGACCTCTGCCTCTTCCTCCACTACAATAATCTCTATTACCACTGTCTATCGCCACCACTACTACCATTGTCGACCACCTATACCTCCACCACATCAACCACAACAACCTCCTGCATCACTACTATCCAGTAGGGGTGTTCACGGTCCGGTTTGGACGGTTTAACCCCTCAGACCACAAACCAAAAAGCAAGTGGCGGTTTATTAAGTTTTCAAACCGAGCGGTTTGACATCAAGTGTATAGACCAGTCAAACCGGACCGCGGTTTAGGTGGTTTGGTCCGACCGGTTTAGGCGGTTTGGGCCTTTTATGGGCTTTACAGTTTAAACTTTAAAAAAACATATATAATTTTGAATTTTAAAGCTTCATTGGCATGAGTTCATTTGAATTAAACAAAGTCCACAAAAAAATTAACAAAGTCCATAAAAAAGTAAACAAAATATCTCAACAAAACACTAAAAATCGAAGTCCACAAAAAAAGTGAACACAAAGGAATAGTAGTCATTTAGGGCTTTCTAGTTTTAAATGTCAAAAATCAAAATATATTTTATGTTTGGACAAGATTTAAGATACATTGGGTCTAACCACATATATTTAAGATAACATTGGGTTGCGATAATGGATATAAATGCATATATAAAAAAATATAAAACATATATGTATTTGGTGGTCGGTTTCGTCCAAACTGCCCAAAAACACCTCCAGACCGCGGACAGGACCGGACCGTCAGGTTTGGCAATTTTTTAGACCAGACTGGACCGCCAGACCGCTTGAACCTCCAAAAACGGTCCGGTTTGACTTGGTTCGACTGGTTTGAGCGGTCCAACGGTTTTTTTTAACACCCCTACTATCCACTATCTTTCACGTTCTTCACAACTACCGTCCTTCACCGACCACCCATCGCCATTATCTTCTGCAACTATGCATCCGCCAATTCATTAAGATCTTTCAAATTGAATCAAATATTATCTTTTCTTTATATGAATCGAATTTTTTTGAACTACCATCAATTATTTCAGATTCTTCATTCAAATTTTCTACCATTGTTTATGTATGTGTATATATATATATATATGTATGAAAAATGTGTAAAAAAAATAAAAATGTTTTTAATTAAATAATTTAAAGATATACTTTATTTGTGTTATTTATAACTATTATATGACATATAAAATATCAAACAACTTTTTAGGAAATTTGTCCAATCATGTCCTATCCAGTCTTAGTCGTACCAAACACAAGACAAACATTTGTCTTGTCCAATCTAGTCATATCCAGTCCAGTCCTAATCTCTTGTCTTGTCCTGTCTAGTCTTGTCCAGTTCTATCATGTCAAGTCCCGTCCAATCATATCTGCATACCAAACGCTACCTTAAAACATTTGTAACAGATTCTTTAACTTTTTTTTAAATGAAGAATAAAACTTTAAAATCTTTAAAAGAAAATTACATTTAACTCAAATAGATTCTCTATGAAGATTAGAATATTAATTATATTATTATAAAATATTATTTATCTTTCCAAAATTTAATTGTCAAAGTTCCCTATTGGTGGAATATATTAAAAAAGATTTCTCTCTCATTGTATAATTTGTATTCATTTTTAAGGACTTCTCCAAATTCGGAGAATTTTATATCATCTCTCGTACTTTCTTCATTTTAGAGAAACGTTTTAAAAAAATTGTTGGAGCAAAAAACTTTCTCAAAATCCCTAAAATTCCATTTTCTCCATTTTAAAGAATTATTTAGAGATTCTCTTAACACTTAAATTGATCCTAACGACTTTTTTCTGGAGATTTGTGAAATGACATATTTACTCCTCATAATTATTTGTTGGAGGGTTAATTTTTGAAATCATGTTTTTGGGTTTTAAAGAAAAGGTTATTTAGGTATATGATCTTATTAAATTCATTCTTTTTTTGTGGAAGGGTGTCCAATGATATGTTTAGGCTGATCCTTTAACAAATTATGACGGTAAAACATCAGCCCTGATTAAACCTCAGTCGCCGAAATTCATTATCTTCTGGCCAATAAAAATAAAAATGACGCCATAATTATCAGAAGGTCATGGATGATTATATACCTAAATATCTCTAAATATCGCTTTATTGTTCTTTCACTCGACAAAACATAAAGTATCATAATACGTCGGTGATTGAAAGAGATAACTCGTTTTCACATTTGTTTTGTTACTTGGTATTCAATAAACATCTGTCGATAATTTTTGTATCATTGAAATTTTTGCATACCCATTATTTCATAATCTAGCTAAAATCTTCTAAAAAAATGATAATACAGTTGAGTTAGCAGCGTTAATTTATCTTTCACCTCATCATTTGTATCAAAATATATTAAAGGTTTTTTTAAAGGATGTCTTAGGCTATGTCTAGACTAATCATTTGGCAAATTATGACTGTAAGACATCAGCCCTGATTAAACCTCAGTGGTCACAATTGTTGTGTACGCCAGGATTCGAACCCTGGACAAATAAGATATTCCACCACATCACTCAGAGCCTTAACCAGTACACCACCACAACCCTTGTGGTTAAATATATTAAAGTATTCAAAACTATAATCATAAAGTTGCAGTTTGGAAAAACTACAATCTTGTCTTAATTGATGGGAAACAAAAAACACAAGTAAATATGCGAGCTGCTTCTAGCTTAAGAAAAATCCATGTTAAGACAACATTACACGTGGATCATGCAAATTAACCCAAAAGATCATTTTGATAATGATTTTTTTGTAAGTTGGGTGAAAAAGATGGTGATCCAAGAAGGACAACTTTTCACGCATTTAGATGACAAATGTGTCATGATAAATGTAAAATCCTGATTTTTATCTCAATTGAAGAAAAGTGTTGAATTAGGTGAATCGGTAAAGGAAGAACTAAATATGGTCGTCTCAGCTATAGTGCTATGTGGTTGTGACATCTGTCATAATAGCACCAATGGTACTAAGAGTATGGTCGTCTCGGTTATAGTGCCATGTGGTTGTGACACTTGTCACAATAACACCAATAGTACTAAGAGTATGGTCGTCTCGGCTATAGTGCCATGTGGTTAGACATTTTTCACAATAGCATCAATGGTACTGAAAGTGTGATAATCCTGGCTATATTGCCATGTAGTTGTGACATATGTCACAATAGCACCAACGTTACAGAGTGTTTGGTCGTCCCAACGAATGTGCCATGAAATTATGATAATGGCACGATAACTGGCATAATAGCATCAAATGTACCAAGAAAATGGTCGGTGAACGGCCGAGAAAAAGGTCGAGAAACGGTAGAGAAAATGGGCGAAAAGGCCTCTCGGTACCTTCTGGGGGAAAGTGTCATGCGAAAGTGACACTGGCACTTTAGCCTATCACTTTCACACAAAAAGAAAAGGAAGGCACGGTACATTCTGGGTGAAAGTGCCAGCGAAAGTGACACTATCACTTTAGCATGGCACTCTCGCGGTCGAGGTGCAGTGCATAAAATCCGATTTTGAGCTTCTTTCTTCATTTGGTCATATCTTTCTCATTTCAACTCTGATTTTGACGATTATTTTGGCTATGGTCTCATTTTTTAGAGATCTTCAAGGATATATCAAGAGGTTTGAAGTTTATTGGAGGATACAAGAGTATTTTGTGGTGGTAAGCTCCTTATCTCTCTCGATTTTAAGCTAGGGTTTGACATATTCTTCATTCTCTCTCTTCTCCCTTCCTTCTTGCTTTAGGTTTTGGATATTTGGAGGTGAAAGAAACACTTTTCAAGTTTTGAATCTAAGAGTTAGGAGGTGTTGTTTGAAGATTCAAGTTTTCACCGATAAAACTCAAGTTTGGGGTAAAGCCTAGATTTAGCCTAAATCTAACAAGGTGAGTTCAAGTTAATTTGTGAAAACTATGTACATGCCAAAAATGTCCATTTTTGAAATATTTATGTGTTTTACTTGATAAATATCAAATGTGGGTTTATGTGACGAGTTTCGTCTACTTTTGGTATTTGATTCTATAAATCTTGTGAAACCCCATATGTGGGATTTTTGGATATTTTGATAAATAAATCATATTGATATGTTTCCTTGATGTTTTAATATATATATATATATATATATATATATATATATATATATATATATATATATATATATATATATATATATATATATGAAGGTCATTTGATGTAAATGTCCTTTTAGTGTATTTGATCTTATAAACCGTTTGGAAAATGCATATTATTGTGTTATGAGGCATTTTGGAAATATAAAGGTATGAGTTCATTTGGAAAATGGTTTATCTCAACCAATGATGAGTTTTGGGTTAATCTTATTTTTGGTCGTTGTGTTTGCATAACCGTTGGTTAAATATGTTTTATTGTTTACACTGACTTTTATTGTACGATCAAGTAAATTGTTGATCTTTTGGCTCGATTTTAACTAAGATAAGTCTTGGGGACATTTATCCGGTTTTAATAACCCGTTGTGGAGTTTTGAGTATGTTTTGCATTTATTGCGTATCATTTGAGAATTACATCTTTTGAGTGATTTGGTCATTCAATTAGAGTCATGTAATGTTATAGACTGTAATGCAATTGATCCATAGGCATAAGAGTCAATCTTTATTATTTTAAATGGAACGGTTGTTTCCATGTTAGGACCAGGATTAGTCATTGGGTCATTGAAGGCCTTATGGTGTGGGCTCTTGGAATCAAACATCTGCCATTGACTATATGATGTAATTTCTGAGTCAGTTTTTACAGGATAGTTATTCTCATTTGTAACTTGTTGAGACATTAGGTCCTCGGAGGCAACTTGGTACGGTTTTGTGGAGCCTGATACTAGCCATGTGCCGTAAATATAATCCTAGTGAATGAGTATTATTAGGATCATCGGGTGCCCTCATCCACATCTTAGTACGAGTCGTCGAGCTCGTGGGCATGGGTCCTAGTATGATGAGCTCTATAACTTAGAAAGTGGCCTACTTTTGTGTTCTGCCACTAACCATGGAAATCGGGTCTCCCCCATCACCGAAAGGTGTTGTTTTGTGTATTTAGTTTTATCCATGTTTTTCGGGGACGTTTTGAGTATGGAGTGTTCTCCATAAGTTACAATTTGGGGGCTCGAGTCTTACTCATATTTTGGTAGTTTGGATAATAAAGTTTTATCCGAATTTCAATATTTGAGCATTTATCATTATTTACGTTTTGTCTGAGTATTGGGTTTTGAATTTATATTTGAAAGAATGTTTTGTATTGGGGTTTTCATCACGAAAATAGTGGGTTTTGGGAAAGATGTTACTTTCATATTCATGTACATTCCTTTTTATAAACTGTGATTTAAAAAGCATTTTTCACTTTACCGTTTTATATAAATGTTGAAAACTCTTGAACTTAATAGGCGTTAAGTCTAACCCTTTTTATTTGTCGGCATGTGCATCAGGTAAATCCGAACCTAGACAATGTTTTGCTATGAAGTTTCAAGTGTAAAAACGTGGTCTCACGGGTCTCACAAAAAGGCTGGTCTCACGTGATCGATCCCAAGTCTCTCTATATGTGTGTGTGTGTGTGTAGACATATTATTAACTATTAAGTATATTATATTAATATAGAATAAAGTAAATTACATTCCCGGTCCCTGTGGTTTGCTGAAATTTTGTCCCTAGATGCGTTTATTACACTCCTGGTACCTGTGGTATGCAAAAACGCATGCTCTAAGTCCCTCTCTCAAACGAAATATGTTAACCCTGTTAACTCAAGGGACATTTTTGTCTTTTACCCTTTTTTTGTCTTTTTCCTATTTTGTACTACACTATTATTATATTATATGTATTGTTACATATATATGTGTGTGTGTATCATAGACTCATCGCTCCACTTTTAACACCATCGTCGGCTAACCTTCGGCCATAGACTCATGCACTATGACTTGTAATCTTAAATTTTAAGTAATTGGTATCAATAAACATTACTTAATGCATAAAAGTTTGTTTTTTAAGAGTTTATTCAATAGTTTAATAATAATATAATGTTTTTTTTATAAAATAAACATTAAATATTTTGTTAGATTTTCTTAATTATATTTTAGATTTTTTATATTTAAAATTTTATGTGGTGAGTGATTTTAAGAGAGTTGAAGTGGGGAGTTATTTTAGAGTAGTTAAAGTGGTTAGAGATAAGGATTGAAATTTAATAAATAACATTAAATGTAATATATAAAGCTTTAATGATTATTTTTAAGAGATTTTAAGTAATTAAAATTAAATAGCGGTACATTAAGTTTTAACAATTGTTTTTAAGAGTTTTTTATACATGTTTTATAATATAGTATAGATAGTGATTTTATAACATGAAAAAGAAGAAGAAAAAAAGGTTTTCTATAAGAACCATCAGTAACATAAAAATTAAGAAAAAAATAAATTGAAAGATGATTTTTTTAAACAAAAAGGTATACTTTGTTAAATTGCATCTAAACAAGAAATACTTTTCCCCGGCTTTATTTCAGATTAATTACTTGCTTATAAAAATGTTACATTATTGTAACATTTTTGGCACATCTTGAATAAAAATATAAAGCAGACATAAAAAACTCTTAAATACAAATTATTAGACACAAGATACCATCATTTTATGCAAGATTTTAAAAATCTCTTAATTTACAAGTATCAAAGCACAAGATACATATTACTACTGCAGTCTTCTAACACCCACCAATTTGGTATGTGTAGGACTTTCCTTTTATGCAGACCTTTCCATGTATTACTATCAATTAATATATTATATTACTATAATTTTGTTTTAATTATATTATTAAATATGTAATTGGTTATTTTTTCTAGATGTCATTAAAATATATAAGATAATCATTGAATTTTAACAAAATACTTAACTTTTTTATATAAAAAACATTATATTATTAAGCCTAAATTAAACAAATTTATAAAAAAAACATTATCACTTTCTCAAAACCATCCAAAATCATACTATAAATCGACAAAAAAATAAAATGAAACATTAAAATCGTGATGTATCTCGCTGCATTGCGCGAGTACGCTTCTAGTCTTGAATAAAAAAAAGAGTAAATTACAGTTATCGTCCACATTATATGGAAGTTATGTATTGAGTCCCTCACAATTTTTATGGATTGGGTCATTGTGGTTTGTTTTCGTTATTGATTGTGTCCCTAACATTAATTTTCGTTAAAATATGTCCATTAAACCCCCTCATGTGCTTCTCATGTGAGGGGATTTTATCATTTTACTCTTTTAGACTAATGTTTTTGTTACACAAATTTAGATGCGATGTTTACAACCCTTCAAAAGATGAAAAGAAATAAACCTACACACAATCAAAAGTATATCGTCCCTAACCTTTCACCGTAGAATCCACCATCTCTAACCACTCCCCATCTCTGGCCTCCTCCCCTTCACCGTCCCTTACCATCTCTAGTCGCATCTTCTACCAAAATGGAATTCATATACAAAAACAAACCAACCCAAATCACAGTACTCACAAAACTGATGTAAACCAAGGTTAGAATTCATACACCATCTGTTAAACCAAACCTGTTCACAAAGAATTATCCTAAAAAAACGAAAATGAAACTCAAAATCGTAAAACCAAACCAACCCCATGTGCAATTAAATATGTAGAGTTTTAATGCAAATTTGTAACTGATAAAACGCAGTAGAAAATTAAAATAATTTTGGGTACAACAACTATAGAAAAATTTTCTAAACACTTAAAACCAAATTGGATCCAATGATGCATTTAATCAAAATAAAACCACACCATAGGGTGTTAGGAATTGTACCTTTTGTAGATCAACCGGAACAGGAGTGGAGCACTAAGAAAACAAAGCAGGTTCCCTCTATCGGTAGTCCACATACGAACACGTTTCCCGTCTCCACCGGGTGCTAGCCCAAGAACCCTATATCTATATGTGTTTTACAGAAAAGAAAATGTTTCTTTTCTGTATTTTTTTGAAAGGTTAATTCTGATTTCAATCGTATATCAAAAATGGTTTAGCCTAATGCCCTATTTATACCAGAAGAATTATAGATGGACTATAATTCAAATAAGGTTTAGTAATTATTTGTAATATTCAAATTCAAATTAATATATATATATATATATATATATATATATATATATATATATAATTATCCTTTTAGACGAAGGTTCAGGGGAAAACCTTAAAAAAAGGGAAAACTGAAGAACACTTTGTTAGCCTTTAATCTGGACGGTATGCACTTGTGCATACAGGTAAATTATGTTGTTGTTTTGGTTTTTATGCACAAGTGCATTATGCACTTGTGCATGTTACAAATTACTTGTATGTACAAGTGCATACCGTCCAGATGAAGGGCTACCGTGGCGTGACACACAAGCCTTGGTGCCATGGCGCGCCATGACGGCTGTGCCGCGAGTTTTTTAGAACATTGATATATATATATATATATATATATATATATATACATATATAATTACAGATAACACCGCGTAATTAACATAATTACGTTTTCACTCTTATCATAATTACAGTTTAACACATATTTTCATAATTATTCTTCAAGAACAATTATTTCCTTAATCAACTTGATTTAATCTGGGTTTCTAAATATGGAAACAAACGTATTCTTTGTGTGCGACCCTATAGGTTTACATACTCCTCAGTAGTATCTTTGTGTGACAAGTGTCGTGGGCATATAATAACTTACATTCTCACACTTGCACACGATACACAGTAACACAGACGATGGTAAGTGTCTAGCAACACGTCACCACCCCCAATGCTATGTAAATGTGCTTTTACCTTTGAACAATTTGATTGATCCAATCAATCATATAGTAGAATCATTCATTATCCTTTTACTTCACGATATTTTGTTTTGAACTTAAGGCATAGATCTATCTCATCCTTTATAGTTCAAAGAATATGTTTCTCGATCCCAACATATTTGATTATACAAGTACCATTAGTCCAACTAATCCACTTGTTCATGTATGTAAATCAAACTATGTCATCGAGGGGCCCAGAAATATCTCTCTCATCTTGAGAGTAGCAAATCCCATATTGCATGGGCACGACTAACTACACAATTCATGTTATACCCAACATAACCCTTATGATTATGCAGTTAAGGGTAACGTTAGACTATATCAAAGCATAACACTCCTTGTGCATTAGATCCCAATGCACATCTCAGGTATGAGGATAAAGAGTGTTTACTATTTCAGGACTCACCTTATGACGTCGATCTATGAAGTGATCCTGACCGTAGGTCTTGTCCAACACCTTATGCACCGACAAACGCATGTGACTCTGGTTACACCTAGTGTACTTCCAACTTGTACTATGATCGGACTTCACAATGATCTTGATTTATTACTAGTCCCCTAGCAATAATTGATCAAGGACAGTTCTAAATAATATGATCATCATATTTATTTATAGATACTTAAACATGCTAATAAAGAACACATAAATGTTTATTGTATATACTCATACCCAGTATGCCATTTCAGATGAAACATAACTGTTTTAACGTTCCAGAAAGTTTAAAGTTTACTAAAATTATTATTTAATATGAAAAATCCTCAAGCCTATAATATGAACATCATGATTGTTTTAAGACATAGGCTTGACAAATAGATTTGCATGTAAGCTCTTACAGCTCATAGTACCTCCGTTTAATACATATATCCCTATTACAATTTAAGTCATTACGATCGGTTTGGAAACTAGCATCTATGCATCCTTAAAAACACAGATCTCTTTCCTAACCGTTGTACAGTAAGAACATATCTTTAGTTCTTGTTATTCCCAGATTTATGTGCAAGTATTAATATTAACACAAGATTTCAATCAAATGTGTCATATGTATTGATCTCAAACTTTACATATTACAATGTCTCTTTCTCTCTACTTTCTCTTTCTAAGATATGCAATATGAATCCACCACCTAATATTACAAGAAGCAAAACTATTTATACTAACTACCAATACAAGGAACCAAACATAACTAACAAAGACTTTGACTTTGACTTTAATGAGTTGACTTTGACTTGCAATCTTGAGGCTTTGACTTGGCTTTGACATTCACTCTAGATGATCTTGAAGACAATAATTTATGCTCTAACATTCTCCCCCTTTGGATTCAAGATCATCTTCAAAAATAATTTTATCTTCAACTCACATTCTTCCCCTTTCAAGAACATTCTCCTTCTTTATGTCTCTAACAAACAATCTCATCCTTTGAACAACAATCTCCCCCTTATTTGTTTTGTCAAAAATATTCTCCCCTTTTGGTAAGAACATTGATCATCTTCTACTTTGAACACTTATCTCCCCTCTTTTGGTAAAACTCTTCAAAAACATTGACAATCTCCCATTTTCTTTGGAATATATTCATATTTTCACAACCTCCTTCAAAGTCTGTAATTATCTTCTTCAAAAACTTTAACAATCTCCCCCAAGATTCATAGTAACCTCTTTCAGACTCCGGAAAATAAATTATCTTCAGATTTAACTCACTTTGCTTCACCAAATAATCTTCAAAGAAATTTTCTGTAAACTTCAGCAATCTTTCAGAATTCTTTGAAATATCTCCAAAACCGCTTTTCATTTTTAACCATCTTCTCCCAAATAGATCATTTCTTGATTACTTCCCCCCTTAACTATCACAATCCATTCTGAAATTAACATTTCTATTAATTATTTCTCCCCCTTTTTGATGATGTAGAGCATAGAAATCATCAAACTCTTTCAAGAAATGTCATGTACCCAATTTCTGACAACTATCAGTATATGATCTCTCCATATAATATCCGAATCATCCGTCAATTCAAAAAATGTATTCATCTAAATCTTTTCAAATTCAGACAAATAAGAATGTAACCTTGAATCAACAAATGAATCAGTTAGAAATGTCTGTAAGCAGCATGAAGCCAATTAGTACAACAAATGTACTGTACAAGGAGTTTTTTTGATGTTCACTCCCCAGGTCTTCCATTCAATCATCGAATAACACAAGGTATTTCTATGAACGTTCTGACAGGAAAACAAATTTTCTGTGTGTATGTGCTTGTGTATGAAAGAATTAAGCATTTTGTGCTTTATAAAGCTCAAATTGTGTAAACTATTGAGACAACAACAGTATTACACGAACTCAATGTGCATGAACGAAGATGCGAAGGTGGGGCAACGTTTCTTCTTTTTCAATATCCACATCTTCCGAATGAAGATCAGATAGATTATATGTTGCGTCCCCATGAAAATATGAAACATTTCTTTGTTGAGAAAGAAATGAGTAGCTGGTGGGGTTTAATTCAAAAGTTGGCATGGGCTAGTGCCTGTTTCAATGAAGGTCACCAAAGAATGTGAACCAACAGTAGATATGGCTGCCCGACTTAGAAAAGATTGGGTACAGAATTCTGATATTTTTTTAACTCTGTTCTCACACCCTCTTTCTTTTAAACATTTAAGCTCACTTCTAACCAAACTCTCTTTTCATTTTACCTCATCACACACCCACTCTTTGATTTTGACCCCTTGCCTCTCGATCACCCAAGGATAACTTCTTGGGTAGGAAACATTGGTTATCGTGAATCCATAGAAGTTCTTTTAAGTTCTCACACTGATCCTGTGAATTTGTCCTAAAAACATGATGTTGCTCAGTAGTTTAACTTCCACAGTTAGAATACAGTAGTATGAATTACATATGTCAGATATATGTATGCTCAATAGATATGTTTTGAGAATCTGACAATGTATGAAAAAGATCA
Source organism: Arctium minus (assembly GCA_954870635.1). Classification (NCBI taxonomy): domain Eukaryota; kingdom Viridiplantae; phylum Streptophyta; class Magnoliopsida; order Asterales; family Asteraceae; genus Arctium; species Arctium minus. The sequence continues at coordinate 109,283,183 of OX941080.1, read as the reverse complement.
AAAATGAATGATTTAACAATAAAAGCTTAGGTCATGAAATAACTGGAATTTGTCTATATGAATCAGTATAGACAATTCTTCAAAGAATGACTTTGAATGAAATAACGCTCAATGAACATTGAAGATACAAAAGGAGTGTCTTACCATCGAAAAATAGTTTCAATTTGAGACATGGTAAGAACATATTCAAACAAAATACTAAACCGGTGTGTGTGAATACTTGACAATATATGGAAAAGATAATACACAAGCATTTATCTTTGAAAACACACGGTTAGTTAATCATGAAAGCTCGTAAATGAAAACATTTAAAATCACACTTCTAGAATTCATAAAATCTTTTCAAGAATCGAGAAGTGGTTTAAACGTTTAAGGAAACATATTTTTATGCTTAAAAGTCGTCCATCTTTCAAACAGAATGAGATTAAGGTTACAAATATCCTTACGCATGACTTAAATCTCATGAATCAGCCTCAAAGTCATGATTGATATGATCATGTAAGCTCCCCCTCAAAATCTGCATTTAGTCAAAAAGTCGTCAAAGAAACAAAGTCTTATTGAAAACAAAATAACAACATTTATTGAAAGTAAAGACAATGAAATTAAAACATTGAAGAACGAGTTATAATCTGTATTAATCAGAAGTCATTTACTCCCCCTGAAATATTGCATTCACAATATTTTCCAGTAGGAATAATATGTATTCCCCCTTGAAGGTTGATCATCTTTTACGCATTGGAGTACAATCTCTTGTGATTTTTGATGTATGAGTCCTAAACTGCTGTGTTTAGAAGTCAAAATTGATCTTTGAAGACCGGGTCCTGAACTATTGTATTCAGAAACCACCATTCATTGAAGTACGAGTTCTGAACTGTAGTATTCAGAAGTCTATCTTCTTTGACATTGAAAAATGGGTCTTGAACTGTGTTATCCAAGAGCCAATATTCTTACTCCCCTAGACTTGAGGTGCCTGCAACACAGATGGAGCTTTTGGTACCTACTGGTATTTGGGTCCAGATTTGTTAGTTGTAGTTCGTTTAGGAGTAGTATAATAAGAACCATACCAGTAATTAACATAGTTTTTACTGACAAAATCATTTGAACCACAAGATCAGGTTTATCAAAAAGATTTACCTTGATGAACATTGTTCTTCTTATCATTGGTTGTATGCACAAACGATTTCTGATCATTCTTCTCATCAGAAGATCCTCTAACTTTCCAAACCAACTTTTATTTTCCATTTCACTTTTGAAATTTACTTGTACCATCAACATTCTTATCATAGAAAAGGTTATTATTATGAATCTGATCTTTGGAATTGACTGACCTCTTAGAAGAAACATGTGTATGGTATGAACTTGATGTTGTCTTAAATGAGCATTCAGAGTCAGCTGGATCATCTCTAAGTGATTGAAGAATTAAGTCTAGAGTCTTCTGTTCAGTCAAGTTCACCTTGAAAATGATCTCTTCAAGTTCTGTGATCTTTGTAAACAGACTGTTTCTTTCCTTGGTGAGTAGGTCAATCTTTTTCTGAAATTCAGACTTCGCATTCTTTTCTTTCAATGCAGTTGTTGATATTTCAGATAGATTCTTTGTAAGCTTCTTTATCTCTGTCTCAAAAACCTTCCTTTCCTCTTCAAAATCCTTCTCAACACTCATTCTTTTATCTGTTATTTCTTTGAAAACTCCAACATGTTTCTGTTCAAAACTTTTCTTATCTTTCTCAAACTTTTTTCTCTCTTTTTCCAACAGGATTTCTAACTCATAAATCTTTTCTTTGAATGAATTTCATTCAGACCCAAAAACAGCTTTCTCTTTCTTAAATCTGTCTCTTTCTAGAATTATCACCTTTTCAAAATCTGATACCTGTTTTGAGAGTTTTGCACACTTTATATCTACTGCTTTCTTCTCTTCAAATGTCTTTTCTTGAGAATTTAGAGAACTTTTGTGCAAACATTTGTTTTTCCTTAGCAAATCCTTTCTTTTCTTCTTCAAACTCAACTCTGTCTTTGGCAATCTGCTGTTCTAACTCTGTAATCTTCTTTTGCAATTCAGCAGTTTTACTATCCAAAACCTTAGATTTCTCATTATTTTTCTAGACAACATCTTTATTATTGCTGATAATCTGAGCTTGTATGTCTGAAATCTTCCTTTTTAACTCATAATTTGCACTTTCTAACACTTTTGATTTCTCTTCATTTCTCTTGATGTTATTTGTCTCCATCTCTGAAATCTTCTTCATTAGCTTAGCATTTTCAGTCTCCAAGACTTTTGTTTTCTCTTCAATATTCGTAGTAGCACCTTCCTCTATTTCAGAAATCTTATTCTTTAGCTCAAAGTTCTTGGTCTTCAATCTCTCAGCTTCCAACCATTTATCACCTTTCAAGGCTTCAATAATTTCTATTTGAAGCTCTTTTATCTACTGTTTATACTCAGTAAAGAATTTTGAATATTTCCTAGAAGAAGTTGCCTTTTCCATTGAAGCCATATGCATGTGTAGCCATTCTTTAAGTCTAATGAAAGAGGCAATTCATTCATTCTCTGTCTTCTTATAATACTCAATCTTATTTTCCTTTCCACAAAGAGATTTGTAATAGCTTTCACTCTTTTGTACAATCTTTTCTTCAAGAGAGACAATCTTGGCTTTAAGTTTAGCAATCTCTTCTTTTGATGACATTGTATAACACACTTGATAAGACTTGCACTGACCGTTCACAAAAATCAGAAATTTTTTAAAGTCCCGAAAATCAGTCAAAAAATTGGCTAAGTATGGAATCCTTAAACCACTGAGAATCATATTTCGCAGACTACTGAAATCACTTTTCTCAAATCACTATACAAAAACAATCGACAGAGTACAACGTGCAGATTCTACGCTTTCCGCATAGAACTGTTTGCGGATTCGACTTTCCGTAGATTGTGCTTTGTGGATTCTGAACTTCCCGCAAAGTAAGTCTTCTGTATTCTGGACTTAGAATTTGCTCAAAGTAAACTTAAGAACTTTTCGCAGAACAAAATATGTACAGTAACATGCGAGTTCTGAGTTTCCTTAGGCTTCGACCTGCGAATTCTGGACTTTTCGCAGATAATCATTTGCGAATTCAACCTTTCCTCACGTAGACTTCTGCGAGTTCTATACTTGGATTTTTTCTACAACAGATTCAAACACAAAAAGTGATTGTTCCAGATCCAAGCTACAATCAATCACACACACTAACTGTAGAAATCATCATGAATCAATTTTCTTTTTATTACAATGATTTCTGGTCACAAGTGATACAGAGTGCCACAAGTCTCACGTATAATTCTCTCACTATGAGATGTGAGTTCTTGTGTGTGTGTCTAATCTCTCTCAATTACCTTAATGATTACAACAAGACACAAACTATTTATATGGTCAACATGAGTGACCTTACAAATCAAAGCTAACATGTCAAAGTCAAACATTTTGACTTACAAGGCTTTTAAAAACACTTACATTTTACAACACTTTACAACTTTGACCCTCCTTTTAATCTTGAATACAATTTATGAGTTAACAATCTCCCCCTTTGGATTCAAGATTAAAATTTTTTTGACACTAATCTTCAGGTCTTCTTTCAGTTGTAAATTCTTCAACACGTAGTCTTTGACATCTTCAAATCTTTAAGAATCTTCCCTTTTTTGAATTCTTTTCAACACAAATACTCCTTCTTTTCTTTATCACCTTTTACTCTTCAATATCTTGAATTCTTTTTCAATCTCCCTTTGTTCACAAAAATGCAACAAACTTTCAGACTTCCAAAATAATCTCTTCAACAATTTGATAACTTTTTCAATCTCCCCCTTTGATAGAAGATGTGTATCAATCTTTCAGAAATTATCTTCTCATTTGCTCTGAACATTGAAAACTTTGGAAACTTGAACTCCCTCCTCTTTTAATCAAAGTAATAGAAATACTTTTTAAAACTTGATTTCTCCGCTTTACGACTTTCACTTGACTTTGCTTTCCTTCTGAAATTGATCTTTATAAACTCTCCCCCTTTTTGATAGGATCAACATAATTTTGACTTTGAAACTCTTGAAATATCTCCCCATTTTTGATGAATGATGAGAAATCAGAATCATCAAAACTTTTCAATGTCAGCATCGTCTTTGATATAATCTCCCCCAAATATCAATATAAGCATAGTCTTCATGATAATCAGAAACCATCTCCCCCAATGATTATAATAAGCAATCTCCCCTGAAGAGAATAGTTTCTCCAAATGATCTGAAAAGCCGTCAATTCATAAATGCATTCATCCGAATCTTTTCAAATTCAGACAAAATAGGAATGGTAAACTTGAATCAACATATGAATCAGTTATACTGCCTGTGAGTAGCACGGAGCCATTTTGTGCAACGGATGCACATTGGAAAGGAGATTTTTGATGTTCACTCCCCCAAGGCTTCTATTCAATCATTGAAAAACCACAAAGGAATTTTCTATGAATGTTATGACAAGAAAACTTATTCCTTGTGTGCTCGTGCAAGTGTAGAAATGATTGAAGGAAAAGTAGCTTTAAACAGACTCAAAATATGTAAACTGTTGAGACAACAACAAGTATTACATAGACTCAATGTGCATGATAAAGGGTCGAAGGTGGGGCAACTTTCCTTCTTTTTCAATATCAAAATCTTCCAAATGAAGATCATATAGATTATGTTCTGCTTCCCCAAAGAAATATGAAACATCTTTTTGTTGAGAAAAAGATGAGTAGCTGGTGGGGTTTATGCGAAAGTTGGCATGGGCTAGTGCCTTTTTCAATGAAGTTCATGAAAGAATTGTGAAACAACAGATAATGTGGCTGCTCGGCTCAGAATTGTGAAACACCAACATTCTTTTGCTCAACTTTCTTCTTTTCTTTCTCAATTTTGTCTCTTTCCATGATGATCACTTTCTCAAAATCTGTTACCTGTTTAACATAGACAGTTAAGCACAAAATATGATGTACATATGTCAGATATATGTAAGCTAAAAAAATAGCATTCAATGTTTGAGCTTTTACACAATGTAAGATCTATCAAAACAAGAGTTAAGAATGAATGAAATAAAATCAAGAAAATTATTTTGAGAATCTGACAATGAATCAACAGATCAAATATCATGAATGTGAACATTTAAGGTTGGGGTATCAAAGAAGTTGATAGTTTGTTTATATGAACGAATATAAACAATTTATCAATGAACGCACAAAGATTGAAATGATGACTGATACTCAAACAACATTGAAATTCAAACGGGAGTATTACCATCAAAAGATTTATCGTTTAGAGACATGGTAATAACAAAGTTGTAGATCCCAGAACAGTGTAATCAGCAGCAAGTAATATCAATGATGAATAATAAATGAGTCACAGCAACTAGTCATATGATTGATATGAACTCAAAGGGTTACAGGTTTACAGAAAGAATTTCTGATCAGAGAAAGTAAACCTATAAACTAGTTGTTTGTAAATAATGAGACTCCCTTGAAACCTCTGACCTTTCTAAATTGTTCTACCTAATTATGAACTAAATAATGCCTTTATATACTTAGGCTTACAAGCAATTGGGCTTTATGGGCTTGGGCCCATCTGACTAATAAACTTTCAATTAATTACAATATAAACCCTTATAAATACTTTATTCCACTTTCAACATACAGGACTTTCAGTCCTAACAATCTCCCCCTAAAGTTGAATAAAGTATTTAACAACTTGAAAAACTTCAGGCCTTGATCTTCTTTCCCTCTTGATTCTTTGACGAACTTTGGTGTTGCTTGACTTCATGTCTTTCCACGCTCCCCCTTGAATAAAGCTCTTGATCTTCATAGTATCAACTTTGTAACCAGATTCAATGTACAGTAGCCTCGACTGAACGCACTATCAAGCAGCTTTCAGCTGTAAAAAATCAATCACATCGGATCAGCACACAAGAAAGATAACGTGAGAGTTACTTGACATTCCACGGTGCTTCTTCAGTTTAAACCAAAGAATCTGTCTTTGAACCGCGAGTTAAATAGATTTGTTTTCTTCTCAAGAACTTGTTTCTATCAGCGCATAGGAGGAATGATAAACAAACTTGTAGCAGACACCACATGATACGGAAAGAATCAATACAATCTTTGAAATCTCTTTGAAAAAATGAAACATAATATTCATCTCTTTGATCTCTAGACTGTCTTCAGAAATAACTTTCTTTCTTTAAAACTTTGAAATTGAACTTTGAAAAATTTCTCCCCCTTTTTGATGATTGTGAACATCATGATCATCAAAACTTCTTCAATTTCAGCACTTTCTTTGATCTCCCCTTTATGATAATATGACATTCTCCCACTTGTGATCTGATTATCCGTCAATTCATGAAATGTATATATCCGAATCTTTTCAAATTCAGACATAATGAGCAAGGTAACCCTGATTCAACAGATGAAACAGTTAGTATGCCTGTAAGTAGCACGGAGCCACTTTGTACAACGGATGTACATTGAAAAGGAGCTTTTGTGATGTTCACTCCCCCAGGGCTTCCATTCAATCATCGAAAAACCACAATGGAATTTTCTGTGAATGTTATGACAAGAAAATGCATTCCTTGTGTGTACGTGCAAGTGTATGAATGATTGAAGCTACTTAGCTTTTTCAGGCTCAAATTGTGTAAACTATTGAGACAGCAACATGTATTACACGGACTCAATGTGCATGAAAGAGGTGCGAAGGTGGGGCAACTTTCCTTCTTGTTCAATATCTAAATCTTCCGAGTGAAGACTAGATAGCAGATGTGTTGCTTCCCCAAGAAAGTGAAACATTTCTTTTTCGGGAAAGAAACGAGTGGTTGGTGGGGTTAATGCAAGAGTTGGCATGGGCTCATTGCCTGTTTCAATGATTGTCACCAAAGAATGTGAACCAATCAGTAGATGTGGTTGCCCGGCTCGGTAAATGGATGGTGCAGAATTCTGATATTCTTTTAACTCTGTTCTCACACCCTCTTTCTTTCTAACATTAAAGCTCACTTCTAACCAAACTCTCTTTTTCATTTTTCCGCTCAGCACAATGAGAAAAACTCAATCCGAATAAGTTATCTCCCCTACTCTTTGAGTTAAGACCCCTCACCCCTCAATCACTCAAGGATAACTTCCGGGGTAGGAAACACTGGTTAATGTGAATCCATGGAAGTTCTGTTTAAGTTCTCACACAAAACCCATGTAAGTCCTAAAAGAATAGTATCTCAGCAGTTTAACTTGAACATTTAAGCTCAAATAAGATAACACTGTCAAAAAGTATGCTCAGGAGATTTGAGCAATTGATCTTTGACAAACTGACAATGTATCAATCAGATCAACTAAACTAGTTAGGGTATCAAAGAATTGGATATTTTGTTTATATGAACAAATATAAACAATTTAGCAATGAAAGCACAACATTAGAAATTATGATTGATGCTCAACAACATTGAATTTCAAACGGGGGTATTACCATCGAAAAATTGGTTCATTATGAGACATGGTAATAACAAATTCAAACAAAGTACTGAACCTGTGTGTGTGAATACGTTACAGTATAAAGACAAGATAATACGCAAGTATTGATCTTTATAAACACACAGTCAGTTAAACATTAAAGCTCAAAACTGAAAAACATTTAAAATCACACTTCTATATTCATAAAATCTTTTGAGAACCAGAAGTGGTTTGAACATTTCAGAAACCGTTTTTCATGCTTGAAAGTTGTTCTTCTTTCAAACAATCAGAGAGCTAGAGTTAGAATATATTTACCTTTTAAGCTCCCCCTCAAATCATGATAGAATGATATAGATCTATTAAGCTCCCCCTGGATATTTGCAATATATCCAAGTCTGAACGTTGAAGAACTGGTCCTGATCTGTCATGTGATCAGAAGCCAAACTTCGTTGAAGTCCGGGTTCTAAGCTGGTTTACTTAGAAGCCATTGTTCTTCTACTCCCCCTTGACAGTAGGTGCCTGCAACAAAGAATCAGTTTTTGGCTTTGGTACCCATTGGTATTTGGGTCCTCGAATTTTAGTTGCAGTTCTTGTGGGGGATATAGAATAAGAACCATACCATAAGTGATCTCTGGTTTTGTGAATGTGATCATGTGTACGACAATAAGAACAGTGGTATTTCTTACCTGACAACCTAAGTAATAGATCTCTCGAGTAGATGTGATCAGGTTTACCTTTACTCGCATTGTTCTTCTTGGCATTAAACGCATGTACACACGATTCTCTTTCTTTCAGCTCATCTTTCACTGGTTTCTTCTTCCAGACCAGTTCCTCATCTTTGTATCTCCTCGTTCTATGACGTGTACCTGAACCATCTATATTTCTATCATAGAAAAGGTTAGTCTTACGAATCTGATCAAAAGATTTAACTGACCTTTGTGAAGAGACAGATTTCTGATTTGAACTTGATACAGACTTGTCAAGCACTTTAATCGTCGAAGCAAAGTTGTCTCTTTCTTTAACAAGCAGGTCAATCTTCTTCGTGAACTCAGACTTCGTTTTCTGCTCTTTTAGTACCTTCTCAGATAGTTCAGATAGCTTGGCAGTCAGCTTTTTAATCTCAGTCTCAAAGATGCTTCGTTCTTCTTCAAATCCCTGTTCAGCATCATTTCTTTGGCCGGATATTTCCTTGAAGAATCCAACATTCTTCTGTTCAATGGCCTTCTTTTCTTTTGCAAACTTTTCTCTTTCAAGAATGATTACTTTCTCGAAAGCAGAAACTTGCTGAGAAAGTTTTATACATTTCAGCTCCACTTCCTTCTTCTCATCAACACATTTTCTCGAGAATTCTGAGAACTTCTTTGCGAAAGATTTCTCTTTAGTCTCAAAATCAGATTTGTGTTTAGCAAGCAGTTGCTCCAAATCAGATAAACGCTTTTGAAGTTCTGCATTTACATCTTTCAGATCAGAGATCTTTTCCTCATAGCTTTCAGCGAAGACTGGTTGCTGAGGTTTAGCTTCCAAAATAGAAATCTTTCCTTTTAGCTCAGAGTTCTCAGCTTCCAATTTTCTTCCTTTTAAAATCTCATTTGTCCCTAACACCAACCATTCAGTACAATCCCACAACTCTTTTCCTGTCATTTTGTAGGTATTTATTTGATCAATAAGTTCACTAAAAATGTCACGAAAAAATTCACAAGTAATACTATCAGTCATATAATTTCGAGTTATATTGTTAGCCCTTTCTCTTTTCTCCTTTTCCACAGGAGAAGCTTCTGTCTGAATTTGGGATTGCATTTCTCCTTTCGTCAAAGATAATATGATGTAGGGACCCACCTCATGTTCATCTACACAAGACAGAAAATCAGCTTTCCACCGTTCATAATCTCTTTTGGACCGCAGACTTGGTGTGTACACCATTTTGATCGATCCGAATAGAATGTATTCGCTTCGGCTTTGAAGAGAGATGAAACTTGAACGGGATGAAATTTAATTCTTAACTGCACTGTAGCGATCGTGAGACAAACAGGATGATCCAAAAAAAAATGATATATAAAATAAAATAGGTAAAAGACCCCGGGATGAATAGTACCGGATGAATAGTGATTGACCGGTATGAATAGTACCGGATGAATAGTGACCGAATGAATACTGACCGGATGAATAGTGTCGACCGGATGAATAGTGATCGGCCGGTATGAATAGTTCGTCGATGAATAGTGAAATCGATGAATAGTGAAATCGATGAATAGTGAAATCGATGAATAGTGAATCAATGAATAGTGAAATCGATGAATAGTGAAATCGCAAAACACAGATAATCGATTAAGGGTTTTAGACAAACCTTTTTTGGATCAAACCTTCAGTCTCTTTGCTCTGATACCAATTGTAGATCCCAGAACAGTGTAATCAGCAGCAAGTAATATCAATGATGAATAATAAATGAGTCACAACAACTAGTCATATGATTGATATGAACTCAAAGGGTTACAGGTTTACAGAAAGAATTTCTGATCAGAGAAAGTAAACCTATAAACTAGTTGTTTGTAAATAATGAGACTCCCTTGAAACCTCTAACCTTTCTAAACTGTTCTACCTAATTATGAACTAAATAATGCCTTTATATACTTAGGCTTACAAGCAATTGGGCTTTATGGGCTTGGGCCCATCTGACTAATAAACTTTCAATTAATTACAATATAAACCCTTATAAATACTTTATTCCACTTTCAACATACAGGACTTTCAGTCCTAACAAAAGTCAAACAAAAATTCTGAACCGGTGTGTGTAAATACTTGACAGCATATAGACAAGACAATAAACAAGTATTAGCCTTTAGCAACACACGGTCAATTAAACATGAAAGCACTGATATGAAAAACATTTAAAATCACACTTCTAAATTCATGAAATCATTTAAAGAATATAAAGTGGTTTGAACGTTTAAGAAACCGTTTTTCATACCTGAAAGTCGTTCTTCTTCCAAAGTATGTTGAAATTAAGAATTAGAAAGATATACCTTCAGTATGGAATTCTTAACTCCACTTGAAAAGAATATTCTATCTCCCCTTCAATTAAGAACAGGAAGACAAAATTAAGCAATTGAGCACCGTCTTGACAAAACATCAGATATTCTCCTCCTTAATATCTGTAAAAAGTCAAAGCATTAGTAGAAAACAATATTAATATAACAATTATCACCAGTTCTCTATTCTCCCCCTGAAAAATATAACAGTGAAAAATTAAACTTTGTATCATTTTAATTGTCTCCCCCTTAAACAAATGAAAGATATTGCCTGATTAAGATGAATCTTTTCAGCTTCAGTAACTCCCCCTAAAAATAACAATTATGAGATCCCCTGAAAAAATCAAAAAATATATCAGTAAAAGTATAAAACATATAAGCTCCCCCTTAACATTTTCATAATCCTTAATCATTAAATCGAGTTCTGAATTACTAGGATTGAAGTAAATTCAGAACTCATTCCCCTTGAAAATTTGTATTCACAAATTTATCAGAAGAAATAATAAGTACTCCCCCTTGAATATTGATCGTCTTTTATATGTCGGAGTACAATCCTATGACATTGAAGTCCGAGTCCTACACTGCTTTGTCTAGAAGTCAATCATCTTGACATTGAAGATCGGGTCCTGATCTGTTGTAATCAGAAAACATTCTTCGCTGAAGTACGAGTTCTGAACTGTGTGTTCAGAAGTCTATGTTCTTACTCCCTTTAGACTTTAGGTGCCTGCAACACAGATTGAGCTTTTGGTACCCACTGGTATGTGGGTCCTGGTTTGTTAGTTGCAGTTTTATTAGGAGAAACGTAATATGAACCATACCAGTAATTCACATATTTTTTACTTACAAAATCATTTATACCATAGTAAGAACAATTAATTTTCTTTTGTGCTAACCTGATCAGTTGATTGACAGTATAGACAAGATCAGGTTTGCCAAAAGATTTACCTTTCGGAGCATTGTTCTTCTTGGCATTGGATGCATGCACAAATAATTTTTTATCCTTCTTCTCATCTGAGGATCCTTTTCTTTTCCAAAACCACTTTTCTTTGCCATTTGTCATTTTAGATTTACCTGAACCATTAACATTTTGATCATAGAAAAGGTTAGAAGAACGAATCTGATCTTTGGACTTTACTGACCTCTTTGAAGAAACATGAGTATGATATGAACTTCAAGTTGTTTTGAATGAGCATTCTGATTCAGCTAAAGCATCTCTTGGTGATTGAACAATTGATTCTGGCGTCTTCTGTTCAGTCAATTTCACCTTGAACATGATTTCTTCAAGTTCAGTTATCTTTGCAGATAAAATGTTTCTTTCCTTTGAAAGCATGTCAAACTTCTTATGTAATTCAAACTTCGCATTCTTCTCCTTCATAGCAGTAGTTGACAGCTCAGATAATTTTCTTGTCAGCTTCTTTATTTCAGATTCAAACACTTTCCTTTCCTCTTCAAAATCTTTCTCCGCAGATTTTCTCTGACCTGAAATCTCCTTAAACACACCAACATTCTTTTGCTCAACTTTCTTCTTTTCTTTCTCAATTTTGTCTCTTTCCATGATGATCACTTTCTCAAAATTTGTTACTTGTTGAGAAAGTTTTGAACATTTGAGTTCAACAAATTTCTTCTCTTCAAATGTCTTTCTTGAGAAATCAAAAAACTTTTGAGCAAAAGTCTTTCTTTCCTTGTCAAAATCTTCTCTTTCTTTAGCAATCTGCTTCTCCAAAACAGATATCTTCTTCTGTAGCTTTGTATTTGTAGATTCTAAACCTTTGACCATATCCTCACTCTTTTTGACAGAGACTTCTTGTTTGAATTTGACAATTTGAGCTTCCAATTCCAAAATCTTTTTCTTTAGCTCAACATTCTGCCTTTCCAAAACTTTTCTATTTTTTTCAACCTTCTTCAGCTCATCTTGCACACTGGAGTTGTCTTTTACAAGAGAAGCTTCTTCTTTCAGCACATTTATTTCTACTTCAAGACAAAACACTTTCTCTTTTAATTTGTCTCTTTTTTCTTTAAGATCTAGGCTTTCAGATTTGCTTTTCAGATCTTTTATTTCTAATTCAAGAGTAGAGACTTTACTTAGCAACTCAGCTTTCTCAGCTTTAATCTTTGTGTTTTCCTTTGAGCAGTCATTTTCTGGTGTAGATAGACAACTGTCCAGCAGGATGCTTAATATTTCCTTTAGCTTCAGAAATATTCATCTGTCCAAAATCATAAATGTATCCTAGAGACATCTTTAAATTCTGTAAGAAAGTAGCTCGGAATGATCGTTAATCAGATAATCACCAAAAAAATCAACTTTGAACAATTTTCAGAAAAATTCCAAAATTTTCTTTAAGTACAGAATCCTCACACCACTGAGTTTCCCAAACCTTTCGCACACCAAAAGCAACAAACTTTTCTCACAGAAGTCAAAATTCGCACGCCAAGTAACTATCACCCTCACTTTTTGCACGTAAAGAGACGCGAGAAGTCACAATTCGCACGCCGTTGGATGTGAGTTTGAACTTTTCGCACGTAGTATGATGCGAATTATGTACTTGTCACTTTTCAACTTGAACTTTTCGCACACTAAGATGATGCAAATTTCTCACTTAGCAAAATCCAGTCCTCTCAACTTTACGTATCGATGCGAAATCCACACTTATAAATTTTTTAAATCTTCAGGATGCGAATTCTACAAATTTCGCATGCATTGAGATGCGGATTTCAGACTTTTCATACACCAAGGGATGCGAAAAGATGCCTAAGAAAAACAAAATTCACTTTTCGTATGAGGACACGTGCGAATTCCTTTCTTTTCGTACAAGACTAATGTGAAATCCTATCTTCTCGTATATTGATCTATGCGAATTCTGTCCTTAGCTTCTCAAGACTCAAGAGCCATACGAATTTTGTTCAAGAACATGCGGAAATTTCAAATCTTGCGAATTCTAACACTTTTTACTTGAAAACGACTATGATCACCTCAAATTAACCCAAATCTTCGAATTTGATGTTGCAATTTTGTGAATTTATCCGCAAGAGTATCGATTACAAATCCTTAGCACCAATTACATCAAACAACAACAAATTCAACAACCTTAGATCAAAATAAAGTGCGAAGATAACAAGAACACAAAAATTACAAATTCAAGAAATTTACATCTAAATTCAGTAAATTTATGATTACAATGTGAATGAAAAGTGTTCTAAAACTTCAATCGCATACAGTGGTAACAAGAATTTGTCAATTACAATGCAAAATCAATGAAATTGATCAAGATTCAGTGAACGTGTGAGTTCTTCATTTTCGAACAGTTGATTGATCTGATTTCTGCTCTGATACCAATTGATTGTTCCAGATCCAAGCTACAATCAATCACACACACTAACTGTAGAAATCATCATGAATCAATTTTCTTTTTATTACAATGATTTCTAGTCACAAGTGATACAGAGTGCCACAAGTCTCACGTACAATTCTCTCTCTATGAGACACGAGTTCTTGTGTGTGTGTGTCTAATCTCTCTCAATTACCTAAATGATTACAACAAGACACAAACTATTTATATGTTCAACATGAGTGACCTTACAAATCAAATCTAACATGTCAAAGTCAAACACTTTGACTTACAAGGATTTTACAAACACTTTACAACTTTGACCCTCCTTTTAATCTTGAATACAATTTATAACTTAACAAAAAGACATGTGAATTCTTTCACTTTTAGTAGGCTTTGGCTTGCGAATTATGTCCTTGAACAAAATCACCCACAATCACAGAGTAGCTTGCGAGTTCTTCGAATTTGAATCTTGCGAAAAATACAGATCTTGCGAGTTCTTCAACTGTCGAACTCAACAATTTCAAATTCAGTCCAAAATCGATCTACAACTCTGAAATTGATCCTGAAACTTTGCCAATTTGTTCTTGAGCACTTTCTGAACACTTTACCATTGAATGATTAGAACCAAAAACAAAAAAGATGAGAAATTGATCTAGTTACAATGCGATTCCAATGTTCGAACAAAGATGACTCAAAAATCAAAATTCACACAAATCAGATGTGAACTGGACAAAATACTTCAAACAAGACTTGTTCTATTACTAAAAACGATTACAATGCAACAAGTTTTACATTAAAAAACACACAAACACTCAAAAATTGATTCTTGACAGTACGATCTGCGAGTTATTCAAAATCCTGCCAATTTCTAGATTCTTGATTTGATTTTTGATCTCTGTCTACTCTGATACCAATTGTTATTCCCAAATATATGTGCAAGTATCAATATTAACACAAGGGTTCAATCAAATATGTCATATGTATTGATCTCAAACTTTACAGATTACAATGTCTCTTTCTCTATACTTTCTCTTTCTATTATATGCAATATGAATCCACCACCTAATATTACAAAAAGCAAAGCTATTTATACTAACTAACAATACAAGGAACCAAACACAACTAACTAAGACAAAGACTTTGACTTTAATGAGTTGACTTTGACTTGCAATCTTGAGGCTTTGACATTCACTCTAGATGATCTTGAAGACAACAATTTATGCTCTAACAGTTCTTCTCAGATACTTCTTATTGTTCTTCATTGTTATACAGTGAGCATCACTTGGATCTGACTAATATTTGTTCATCATGCTCAGGGCCTACAAGACGCCCGGTCTTAGTACATTAACATGGCGTACGTGATTGAACCGTTGGCTGAAGCACAAGGAGCACCCTTCATACGGTTCATGTTCGCTTTAGAGCTAGAACTCTGAGTTTTGATCAAGTGTACACTATGTACTATTAGCATGTTTCCTCTCTTGGAAACTTTCATCTTGAAGCGTTTCAAGATCTTGCCAATGTATGTACTTTGGCTTAATCCAATTAAATACTTTGATCTACCACAATAGATCTTTATACCAAGGACTTTGTCTTTTCTAGATCCTTCATCGCGAAATACTTTCCTAATCCATGATTTTACACCTTCAAGCATTGGGATGTGATATCTGATGATCATATAGGATCTAGAATACTGTTATGCTCCCCACTGACCTTCTTGTATATACAAGATTTTAATTAGGAGATGATTGTCCTAGTCCATAAATGGACTTTTGCAATTTGCACTTTTAGGTTTGATCTTTTAAAGCTTTTATATGTCCTCGCTCAAAATTCCTTTTAAGGAATGTGGATTTAACATTATTCTTCATGGCATCTTGCCATTTATCAATAATCCGATCTTCGGATTGTTTTGTATCTTGTTTATTATCTTCAACAGCTTGTTGAATGTCAGTGTCAACCGTCGTCCCATCTTAGTGGTTCTTTGAATTTCTTCAAGATATATTTTGTCCCTATTATGATTCTAGACAGAAAATCATTTTCTAAGGACTCACCAGGGTGCGTAACAAAACTTTTGTTCTCGTTGGACATGTAGAAATAATATCCAATTGGATATCACATTAAGATGTACTTTTTAGACCTTTGAATCATGCTTCCCAGAAGCTTTTATGCTTAGCTTAAGCATTATGACCCCATATTCTCAAATATGATAACTTTGGGATCTTCCCAATTCATATTTTGAGAGTGGGTTTTATTGGTCCTTGTTGGTTGGTGCATAATCTAGGATTTGGGTAGTTGTTTTCTAGGGCATAACCCTAGAAACATTTAGGCAGATTGGTGATACTCATCATAGAGTCAACCATGTTCAACAGGGTTTTATTTCTCTTCTCGGATACACCGTTGTGATGCGGTGTTCCGGGAGGAGTCAACTGGGATACAATCCCAAAAAATCTCTAGGATGATCTATTGGCTTAGATATTCATGACCTCGACCTGACCGAAACAATATTTATCTTTGGCCAAGTATAATCAATACTTATTTCTAAAACTCTTTGAAACTCTCAAAGATTTTAGGTTTGTTCTATTAGGTAAACATACATATTTCTATTGAAGTCATCAGTAAAATGTAATGAAGTAGTGATGACCGTATCTTGTGACTGAACAGTAAGGCTCACATACACTAGTATGGATAACTCCTAATAGTTCTTGAAGCCCCTAAGGAATTTTCTTTTATAAGGCTGTTTTGTCATCTTGACTAACAAGACACACATGTATCATATGAATCATCATATGATTCCAACTCTCCGTCTGCCTGGAGTTGGGCTATGTGTTTCTTGTTTAAATGTCACAAATATATCAGATTTAAGCCTCGCTAATTAGTTATATTGATTTATAATTACAACCATCAATTTCATAAAAACATTTATTGAGATAAAACGGAAATTTATTTCTGAAAACATAAAATTGGTTCCTTGTAATTGAGAAAATGAAACTAAATTCCTAGTAGTGCTAGGTACATGAAGACACTTGCTAAGTGTTAATGTAAGACCATCTGGAAAGTCCATATCATATGTCCTTTTGAGCAATAACGGCTAACTTAGCTCCATTTGGTCTGGTT
The DNA here is from genome assembly GCA_954870635.1 of Arctium minus. Classification (NCBI taxonomy): domain Eukaryota; kingdom Viridiplantae; phylum Streptophyta; class Magnoliopsida; order Asterales; family Asteraceae; genus Arctium; species Arctium minus. The sequence continues at coordinate 109,266,256 of OX941080.1, read as the reverse complement.
TCATCTTCTCTTCATTTCTCATTTCCTGAAAGGTACTAATATAAGTATCATACCCAATATGTAACACTTAGTCAGAACTGAATAAATCAAATGGTAAACATACCTGAAGGTCCGGCTCTGTTAGCCTTCTACTTCTTGATTTTTGCCAATCGGAATGGACAAGTTTTTATTCGGTGCCCATGGTGAAAACAATTATACCATACTGCAACCTCAAGAATTTCTCCTTTGCCCTTATCTATGTTAGAGCTTTCAACATGTGTTTTGCCCTTGGTTATCTCCCCCCTTTTCTTGACTATCCCACTGTGAGGTTTGATCATCAAAGCATGTTTTGGTTTGGTTGAACCCAACTTGGATTTCATATCCCTCTTAGTAGTTTTAAGTATGTTGTGAAGCTCTGTGAGAGTTTTATTCAAACCTTTTATATTATAGTTCTTAACGAACTGCTTATATGTTTTGGGTAGAGAGTTGAGAACCATATCGATTTCTAACTTTTGACCCAGTGGGAAACCAAGACGGATTAGTTGGTCAAAGTACCCTTTCATTTTCAAAATGTGGGTACTAACTAACGAATGCTCAGTCATTATACAGGAACTCAATGCTTTGACTGTATCAAATCTCTCTCGTTTTATTTGTAACCGAAACATAGACTTCAGTGAATATATCATATCCCAAGCAGTCATGTTTTCATGATCCCGTAATAATTCGGGAGTCATGGTGGCTAACATTAGGCAACCAACACTCAGAGAGTCATCTTGGTACTTATCATAAGCAGTTCAGACTTAAGTTGGAGCATTTCTAGCAGGAGCATTTGGAGGGGGGTTTTCAAGAACGTAGAACTTCTTTTCATACCTAAGGATTGCCCTTAAGAAGCGAAACCATTCGATGAAGTTCGTTCCGTCCAACTTTTTCTTATTTAGGATTGACCATAGTGTGAATTGGGATAAGTTGTTCGAGTTTGAATTTGAGGTAGACATCTACAAAAACATGATTTAATTTTAGTAACTTTAATGTCTCAAATAAATAGATTAACCTTTCAAAAATCATTTGATTTGAGCTAAGATCCATATTTCACCTACTTCCAAAAATGGCAAAGCAACTGTCTATGGAATTAGGCTATTTAGGTAGACATCATTCAATTATGTTCAACATAACTCTTAGATGTCGTGGGATCCTATTCAATATATCATATATTGAAATTGGCACTTTTAATCCCACTTTAACGCCTTGAAAATACTTATAAATGGCCAAGCAACTGTCTATAATATTCTTAAGTAAACAAACCATACTAAGGTATCGTGATCCCACCTAAATACTAGACTTAGGGTTTACTGGGACCAGTCGTCCAAAATACGACTATTTATGTGAATGGCCAAGCAACTATCCACTTAAATCTCGTTATTTTGGTGTTTTGTCTTGCACTACATTCAACCGACATGATTGGTTGAGCACTGACCACATCGGAATCTTGTATGCTCGACAAGTACCTTAAATGGGTGGCATTAAGTTTACATTTTGTAAAAGGTTTAATTTTAGAAAACATTCTAGTTCCTTTTAAAACGTTTTGATTTTATCCGTAAAAATCTTGTTTTAAGAGTTTATCTTATTAAATCAGTTTGATTTTGATAAACATATAATTTTAAAATATCATATTTTATTTACCGGTTTAAATTTTGTTTTGCCTTTGATTTTATTTTTAAAACGTTTGCAATTATCATAACAATAATAAAGCAATAAGTAAAAGCAGACACAAAATAAACAACCACAACAATAATATATGGATTTGCCCCTAATGTGGTGTTGTGAGCCAACACAACAACCACGGTCAACTCTAAGGACGTCTTCAAGCTCCCACTGGCCTCACCATCTCGACGTCTTGGAACTCCGTCTCCGTTGGATTTACAGTTTAAAAGAAATAGAAAGATAACATATCCTAATCTATTTTACAATTGTCCATATCTAGGAAAATGTAAAGTTACAACCCTTGCAATTAATACATTTTAATTTTCCAAAACAAAAATAAATCAACCACAACTACGGGTCTTTGGGGCAAACCATATATTATTTTATTTATTCTAAACAGAAAATAAATACAAATTTGGGCGAACTTTAATTAACATAATTAAAAAGGTCAAAATAATTGGAACAAATTATTATATGGCAAAATAAAATTAATTTACCCATTTCAATTGTAGGTTAACAAACCATGATCCAAAACCCTTTTGGGCCTAAGCCCAATACGAAAAACTTGGGTAACAACCCAAAAATAATGCTTGGGCCTACTAGCCCGGGCCCAACAAAATAGGACATCGGCTCAAAAGGTACCAGTGCAAGAAAATCATGAGAGCAAACGCACCTCTTCCCTAATCCAGCCGCTTGGACTTGGTCCAATAGTGGCATGACCACCGACGGCCAAAACTGTTTTTTTTTCAACAAAACCATCAGCGTCATGATTTGAATGCCCAACCACAACAGACCAAATTAATCTCACCTCTTACTGGCAGGTCATTGCACATGGGCAGTAAACGATACCAGGAGACAACTGCCGATTAAGTCCATGACCATGGGCGTCATCTATCCTTAACAACTTAGCCCGTAAGCCAACAACTGGCAGCCACCGACAACAAAAATGACAACAACGAACCAAAACAACCGCTTGGCCATGACCAGCGGTGGTGTTGAGATTATAAACACATCATTTTGTGCGGTTGTGTGGAGAACTAGTATGGGCAACGACCATCAAGCCTTGTCGACGTGCAGAAAACAACCACGGTTTAAGGGGTGTGGTTAAAACCAACTAGGCAGCCGCCCAACGTAAGGCAACTCAGCCGCAGGTACACCGCAGTAGCAGTTTGACAACGACATTGGGATAAAACAACCAGCACCACCACACGTGTAGGGTGTCGTCCTGGATAACCGATGGATAGAAGGAATCAGCGACGAGGACGGTGGCAACAACCATAGTCGGTCGTTGATGGCATGCGATGGAAAAAAACACGAGAAAAGAACCAGTCCCGTAATAGGGTTCGATTGACCATGTAAGGCAACAGCTCGGTGACGAGGAGCAACAGCCGACGGCACTAGCCGTAGTCGGCCGACGATTACCAACGGTGGAACTACTATAAGCGGCTTTTGATTGAGGAGGCGATAAAAAAATTAGGGTAAAATCCCTTTTGAGAACCGACGATCAAAAAGGAGAAAATCTCTTTGGGCTTTGGTTCCAAATATGCCTTCAACATGAAAGCCCAATAATTAATTTCTTAAATCCAATTTAAAATTTTAGGATTCAATTAAATTTGCCATATAATATCTTGTTCCCTTTTTTCAATTAAACGACATCAAAGTGGCTCTGATACCACTGTAGGGTTTTAATGCAAGTTTGTAACCGATAAAACGCAGTGGAAAACTAAAATAGTTTTGCTTACAACAATTATAGAAAACTTTTCTAAACACTTAAAACCCAATTGGATCCAATGATTCATTTAATCAAAATAAAAACACACCATAGGGTGTTTAGAATTGTACCTTTTGTAGATCAACCGGGACAAGAGTGGAGCACTAAGAAACCAAAGCAGGTTCCCTTTATCGGTAGTCCACCCACAAACACGTTCCCGTCTCCAACGGGTGCTAGCCCAAGAACCCTAGATCTATATGTGTTTTACAGAAAAGAAAATGTTTCTTTTTTATATTTTTTTGAAAGGTTAATTCTGATTTCAATCGTATATCAAAAATGGTTTAACCTAATGCCCTATTTATACCAGAAGAATTATAGATGGACTATAATTCAAATAAGGTTTAGTAATTATCTGTAATATTCAAATTCAAATATATATATATATATATATATATATATATATATATATATATATATATATGTAAGTTATTATATGCCCACGACACGTGTCACACAGAGATACTGTTGAGGAGTATGTAAACATATAGGGTCGCACACAAAGAATGTGTTTGTTTCCATCTTTAGAAACCCGGATTAAATCAAGTTGATTAAGAAAATAATTATTCTTAAAGGATAATCATGAAAATATGTGTTAAACTGTAATTATGATAATTACAGGATGAAAACGTAATTATGTTAATTACGGGGTATTATCTGTAATTATATATAATTATATTTAAAGTTTAAAAGATAATTATATATATATATATATATATATATATATATATTTAATTTTAATATTATAGATAATTACTAAACCTTATTTAATCCTTAGTTGAATTATAGTCTGACTATAATTCTTCTGGTATAAATAGGGTGTTAGGCTAAACCGTTTTTCATACAATTGAAATAATTAGAATTAACCTATCAGATAAATACAGAAAAGAAACCTTTTCTTTTCTGTAAAACACATATAGATCTAGGGTTCTTGGGCTAGCACCCGGTGGAGACGGGAAACGTGTTCGTGTGTGGACTACCAATAGAGGAAACCTACTTTGGTTTCTTGGTGCTCCATTCCAATCTCGGCTGATCTACAAAAGGTACATATTCTAAACACCCTATGGTGTGATTTTTGTTAGGACTGAAAGTCCAAGTGCGTTGAATGTTGTATAACGCATTTATAGGGTTTAAATTGTAATTGTTTTATAGTTGAATTGTAAATGGGCCTCAAGCCCATTAGCCTTACACGTTCATATTTAAAGGTTTGCTAAACCTAGTTTTAGGAAGGTTAAAAGAATAATTATTATTGATAGAAGTTAGTCATAAGGTTTACATTCTCTGATCAGAAATTCTCTCTGTAAACCTAAACCCTTCATTGTTGAATCTAATCATATGACTAGCAGTTGTGGTTTATTAATTGTTCTTCATTGATTATTATTTCTGTTGATTGCACTATATATGGGATCTACAATTGGTATCAGACCATAATCGAATTAATTTTCATTAGATACGATCAAAAGGTTTGTCTAAAATCCTTTCCTACTTATCGATTCTTGTTTCGGCCGCTTTATGTGTTTCATCAAAATCAAAGTCTTTCGTTTGAGTTTTTAGTTGGATTTCTAATAAATTAAAATTGGGTTTGTGATTGCTAAGCAAAATATTTGATTAATTTTTGTTTTAAAAAGTTGGTTTTAAGTCGATTTTTGAGTTATCGCCGAATTGTTCGAACCAAACCCAGATTCTTGATCTCCCAGGCTCTCCCGGTACCCTCTCTCCCTCTATTATTTAATTGTTGTGGAATCAAATTCAAGCTTAAATGTGATTGAGTAACACTCTAGTTTTTTTTTATTTAAATTGCAAGTGGATAAGTTGTTTCAATTATAATAGTCAAACAATCAATCGGCGGCTTGGTGATTGTTTTCTTTTTTTTTTTGGTCGGTGGACTAACAATTTCTACAACAATTATATTCTTGAGGATAGCGGTTGCAGATTTTTTGTGAAGCAATCTTCTGATAGGAAACTGTTAGTAATCGGTGGTGGACTCAACCGGAGATCGACGGCTGATTGTTTTTTGTTGGTGATCACAGGATTGATTTTGAAAACAAATTTTGTGATTTTGATTGGCTTCAATTGCAATAGTGGGTCGGTGAGTATCACAGGTGGTCGGCGCTGCAATATTGTTGAATTGGTCGGTGTCAAGCGACCGGTGTCTAGCTAAAGCCCGGTGTCTCGTTAAATCCCGGTGTCTCGCGCCCCGGTATCTAGCTAAAGCCCGGTTTCAAGCGCCCGGTATTTGTATCTAAGCCCTCCCGGACTCTACCGGGGTGTGAACTCCCGGTACACAGTCCCCGGGCCCGGACTAGGTAACTCCCGGTACATATACCGCCCGGTGTTTAACTCTCGGTTCCCACCGTTTTTCTCCAACATCTCCCGTGGTCACCTCTCCCGGTCCTTAACATGTTGTTAACCTCTCCCGGACTTTGGCATTCGAATAATTCGGTATCACAACAAGGTTTGAGTTTTCTTGATCGTTTTTCGAAATTATTTCGGTTGATTCGGTAGTGATCGTGGACGAACTTTTTCGTTTTTAAAACTTTAAGGGTTGTTTACAAAGCTTAAACGGTTGATTTTTATCGAAATTTTTTCACCCATATCAAGTTCTTAAGTTCTCGTTCGGTTTCCGAAAAAATTTCGGTTGCTCCGTTCGAGAGTTTGAGAGATTTTTTCGAGTTCTAATCAGTTGAGGGAGCTTAAGGGGACATAAACGATCGTTTTTGGTTGAAAAGTTTTAACCCATACTAAGTTTTTAAGTTGTCGATCGTTTTTCGAAAAGCTTTCGGTTGGTTCGTTTGTGATCGTGGGTTGACCGGTTGAGTTCTAATCTGTTAAGGACTGATTAGGGAGCTTTAACGATCGTTTTGCATTGATTATTTTTAACCGTTTTCAAGTTTTTACAGGTTGTCTCAACGAAGGGGATGATGAATAGTGTTTCCGTTAAGTGATCGTTAAATTTCTTACATTTTAGTCCCTTTTTTCGTTAAGTCTCCGTTAGTCCAGTTAGTTTGGTTAATTTTACTTCATTTTTAGTCCTTTTTCAGTTAGTGTGCAGTTAAGTTCGTTAGAAGTTTCAAATTTTACACTTTTAGTCCCTCTAGTTAGTAGTTTTAATATATGTCATTTCTAGTCCTTCTACTTTTAAGTTTAATTTTATGTCCCTTTTAGTCCTTGTAGTTTTAAGTTTCAGTTTGTGTCACTTTTAGTCCCCGTACTTCAAAGTTTCGGTCGTTTGTCATCTTTGACCCCTAAGCTTTCAAGTTTCACACGTTGTCACTCTTGGTCCTTGCACATTGATTCTTTCATATTTTGTCAAGTTTAGTCCCTAGACTTCAAGTTTTTCAAGCAACAATGTCTCATCCAACTTATTCTGAGCTAAAAGAGAAAGTTTCTTGTTTAGAAGCTAGAGTTGAAAGACTACTTGACAAATATGATAATCAACTCATTGAAAATGCTGGAAACTTGTGCAAAATTTCAAATCTAAAGGAAGAGTGTGCAAGTCTTTCAAAAGAATCAAAAGAGTTAAAGGCCAACGTAGTGACTAAAAGTGTGTCTTATAAAAATGAAAATCAAAGGTTAACTGACCAGTTAAAAGATCTTGAACAGAAACATTACAAAATCGGTCAATCTAAACAAACGATGCATCTGATTGCACCTAAAGAATTCAAATATTCAGAGACGGGTCTCGGTTACGATAACCCTCATTATCTGAAAAAGGCTTTGACCAAAGTTCCCACGTTATATGTTTTTGAATTTTTGGGAGTGGACAAGACCTACCCAGAGTACAAAATCAGATGGACCAAACCACTTGTTGATGAGGATCTGGAACTGGAAACTTTGAGAAGGAAAAACAGTACCACAATGCAACTTCATTTTGTTTTTGACTCATTGAATGTGTCATACAACACCGAAAAACCCTGTTTTTTGTCAAATGACTATTTTCGAAGCTATTCTCAGGCTGAACTTGATTCAAAAACCATTGAAACTGAGGAGGAACCAATGGACCACAAAATCTATGTTCCACCTCTGATTTTAGAAAAGAAAATTGTTTAGATAGAAGAGTCATTTGCACAGGAAAGACTCAATTTTCAAAAGGAAAAACAGGAGTTGTTATCCAAACTCGAGTGCGTCAATTCCAATCAAAAGGAATCTCGATCTAGGGAGGAAAAAGAATACTTTCTGACATAGGTAAACAAGCTCACTTCTCAACTGTCTGCCTTGGCAGCAGATCTGCTGAAAGAACAACATTACAAAGTTGAGCTTCAAGCTAAGCTTGACTTACTCCAAGAGGAGAAGATTAATCTGTCAGAACATTCTTCTCCACCATCAGATACCTCTTCCTGTAAATCTTTTCTGGGTGATTCTTCACCAAAATTCTTCTGATAAAGGAAAAGAGCCTCAATTGGAGTGTTTCAAAAAGGATCGTCGTTCTGATTTTCAAAATTCTTCCGCAAATGATCCTTTGAAAAGCACAAATCCATCCAGTTTCCCGACTCCCATAAGTGATAATGTCACATCTGATGAGGAAAAGGAATTCTCAACATTCTTGAATTCAAAGGTATGTTCAGACAGTAAGTTAGACCAGTTTGATTTCGATCCAAAACTTCCAAGTCATGTTGATTTTTTGGATTCAACTGGTGAGCCACCGGTCTAATTGTATAAAGGCGAATGTTCAACATCTGCCTCTCAAAAGGTTTCTATGAACAAATCTTCAAAGCAAAAACCTAAAAGACGTTCATAGAAACAAAGAAAGACTGGCACCTCTAACAAAAGACATACTTACTACTCCAGTTCTTCTGATTGCGAGCTTAATGATTCTTCAGATAATCATTTCTCCAGAAAAGTAAAGATGGTTTGGAGAAAGAAACCAACTACAGAAGACAGTAAAGGAAACAAGTCTCATGATTCGCCTGTAGTTGATACAAAGTCATCTATTTCCAAGACTGATTCACCTACTTATGTTTATTCTACAGGAAAGTTGATCAGTCCAAACCGAGCAAAGATCTATTGCACTCACTGTGGAAATAGTGACTTTGTGAATTTAAGGTGTGTTAATAATTGGTATGGTACTTATAGCATCCCCAATCCTCAATTTCATAGCTTAAAAGCTAAGGCAACTAACCATCAAGGATCCATCACAACATGGATACCAAAACCAAAATCTTCCTAATCTGTTTTGCAGGAATGTCATGTGTGATTTACTTCAGATTATTCATATCACATGATTATAATCAAGGGTTAGGCCATCTTTTGAGGGGGAGTACCATGTTGTTTATTATTCATATCGACTTCTGAACACTTCAGTTCAGGACTCGTTCTTAAATGTTTTTGACTTCTGATAATCTCAAATCAGAAAGTTTACTTCAATGTTTTATCTTGGTGAGTTAAAAGAGTGTTAGAGCTTTTAATGTTTCTATGGTCAATCTAGAACCGGAAGTACCTACCCAAGAAACACATACCATTCATAGATATTAGTGAGGGGTCTAGATTGATAGATGAGTTCGGAGTGGTGTGATTAAAAAAAAGGAAGAGGTGAGGATGTGACAGGACTTAAAAGAATTATTGGTCCTTACCAAACCGAGTCAGTTATCCGGGTTACCACATAATCTATTCATTCACGTTCTTTGGAGATGGATATTGAAATAGACATGGACCCAATGTCGATAACTCGTGTCACCCCACCCAGCCACTCAAGTATCTCTCAAAAGATACTTGTTTCATATTTGCATGGAGATTTAGCACATAATCTATCTATTCCTCACTCGGAGGTCTTAGATATTGAAAAAGGAAGACATCTTGTCAGGATCGAATTCTCATCAAGAATTAATTCTCAGAAACAATATCAAAGAAGTTTGCAGAATAACACTTTGATATTTAATCAAACAGAAAATCAAAACAGAATATAATCAACAAATTGTAAACTTGTATTTAATGCTTTGAAGTGATTACACACTCAACCTCAATATTGTTGAACAGGCTCACCAATACGAATTCTACTTCTCTAGAATTAGGATCTATGTCTTGAGGTTGATTTTCTCTCTCAAAGAATAAAAAAAACACTTAGCATGAATGAATTAATCTATTCTATACATATACTAGTCAAAAGATAATTACAATAATTAAACAAATCTTCAGTATATCTTCCATGTATATCTCAAAGCTTCCATAAACTTCAGATTATCCAGCTGTCATTCTTTCCATCCGAATCTCTTAAGCAGTATTAATCTTCAGCAGCATTAAATTCCTTCTAGCAGCATTAACTACTAAGCAGCACTAACCACTAGCAGTACTAACTAGCTAAGCAGTACTAACTTTGTTCAAGCAGCACTAACTTTGACTAGCAGTATTAATAGTACTAGCAGTAGTAACACTCAGCAGTATTAACTTTTAAGTCTTCTAGCAGTAGTAACTTTGAACCAGCAGCATTAACCATACTTGATAAATTCTTCAGTTCCCAACAATCTCCCCCTAACTTGACTTTTAGGAAAAGAAGTCAAGTTCTTCAGAATTAATCTTCAAGATGCTCCCAAAACTCTATCATGGCCTAAATCCCAGTGTTTGCATCCAATCCCAAACTCTGATTGATGATTATTTGAATCAAGTATTTAGCCATTTCTGAATCTGGAACACATCTTAACTTTTTCTTCAGCATGGCATGAAGTTTCAATCTGCTATGATTATACACTCTATCCACTAGGAAGTATTCAGTGTGATTTAAATCCAAAGTCACTGTATATACTCCACTAATTTCATATAGAGTCCAACTGTTTATTGATTTGAAGACATCCTTGATCAAGTGCTCTACTTCTTCAGGTTTGAACATCATACACAGATACTCCATTACCAGTTTTGTAATTGAAATCCCTGGAGCCTTTAGAATATCTGCATACAACTTCATTCCTATCTCAAACATCTCTTCAATATCTGATCTGGAGCATGTTCTGACAATTTTTGCCCATGTGTTGAACACTTCATACTTTTCATCCTTTCTTTTCAGCCTTATATATTCCTTTCCATCCACTGTCAATATATCCCAGTGAATGACCTCAGGAGGCTTAACTCCTACAGGTTCTGCTGAAATTGGTTCAGGCACTTTGTCCATCACTACCATGTACAGATTTACATCATCAGTGTTTGATGGCTCTTTCTGTTTAGATGACTCAGGTGCCCCTTCTTCTTCAGCAACCTTCTTAGCCTCTTCTTCAGATACTTTAAGCTTCTTGATTGGCTTTCTCCTTGCCATCATTTTTGTTCTCTTTAAAGTTCTTAGACTTTCTCCCAGAGTGAACTCTTTCTTAGGAGGTGTTTCTTGCTCATCTGGAAATGGCTTTTGACAATCAAAGTCATTACTTTCTTTTATCCTCTTCTCCATCTCCACCCTAGCAGTTTCATTTCCCTGAAGCTTCAACATCTCTGAATCATACAGCTCTTTGATCTTCTCAAAAGACATTTGGGAGAACATCTCCTTTTTGACTCCTACAGCACCTTTGAGAAATATAATCATCTTGTTCCTCTCTTGGGTACCTAGGAATGTCTTTGAGGGTTTTCTCTTCTTTGCAACTGTTTTCACCACTGATTTCTTCATACTTGCAGCTTTCTTCTGTGCAATTTCAGTTGCCATACTCAGTTGATAAGCTTCATTCAGTTCAGCAGCTAGAGCTTTTGCCATTTCCCAGTCCTTTTCCATCTGAACTCTTTCTTCCTCTTCAATGTCATCTTGCATCTTTCTAGCTAAAGCTTCATCTGATTCAACCAACCTTTGCTTTTTGATTGGTTAATCAGATTCCACCATTTTTGCTTTTCCTTTGTCTTTGTTCATTGCCTTCTTGCTATTATCTTTCTTGATCACTTCACCTTGTTCTTTGATGATTACTCCTTTGGTCTTTGAAGTGACCTTGGGAGTATCATTCTTGGCTTTTAGTAAGGTTTCTGCAATCTCAAGATCTGTTAAAACTTCTTTCACAGTTTCTGCTGCTTTATTAATGTCAGCAGTAGTAACTGTTTCTGCTGCTTCTTTTGTTTCTTTTGGCACTGAATCTCTTTCTGTTTCTGCTTCCTGCTCCCCCTCAACATTAAGCTTCCCCTCTCTTGTGGCTTCTTCCATGTTGATCTCCCCCTTTTTGGGAGCATCATTCTCAAATTTCCTTCTCCTTAGTTGGAATTGCTTTCTCTTCTTCCTTTGTACCATACTAATCACCATCTTCTTCAGCTTAGCAATCTGTACTTGTTGTGACAGAATGACTAGCTTCATTTCTTCAATTTCTTTGCCTTGTTTGAGAACATCTTGATTGATGTTCCCCATTGTTTCCATCAATTCATAGTACGTATATCTGTCCTCACCCTCTCCAGAAGTATTACCCTCCTTTGAAGGATCATTGGATCTTTTAGTAGTGGAAGTCTTCTGCCTTGCAGAAGCACTATCCACCCCTGTGGTTTCTTGGCACCAGGGACCTTCAAATGATTGCTCATTTAAAGTTGCCATGGGGGAGGTCTTATTGATGTTACCACTTTCCTCCTCTGTGCTAGCAGGAGTAGTGGCAGCCTCATCACCCATATGCTCTACCTCCTCCTCAGAGAGCACCTCCTTTGGGTTGGGAGACACCCTTGTGGTTTCCCTTTGGATATTCCCTAGGGGAGAATTCTCCCTTAGAGGGCTTAAAGGCTGAGAGGGTAATGGTACAAGAAGGGAAGGAGCCTTCTTTACCTGTTTTCTCTTGTAAGTTTGGGTGATAGGAGAGGTTGGTTTTTCAAGAAGGGACTGGGGAATTGATTTTGAGAGGGAAGGTTGGGCTTGACTAGTAGTGGGTTGGTCTAATGGGGGCCTTGACCCTGCTGCCATACCTTCATTGGTTTGGGACACCACCATCATTGTAGAGAACAATGGGGTGTCAACTCCTTCAGAGTCCCCAGCAGATCTTCTCATATTTGAGAAAACCTTGCCTTTGGGGGGTTTAGGTACATATACCCCAACAGGTTGAGGTATATCCGTCAATTCATGAGTAATGACTTCTTGAACAAACCTGGGATACATAAAGAAGCTCTTTTTGTTTCCCATGTTTGAGACAAGATCACTGAAAATCATTTTAGAAAAATTATACTTTCTGGCAGTGGCCAAGCACACCAAAGCATAAGCAATAGTGCTGCTGAACTCACTCCATCCAGTAGTCTTTTTGGAGATACAATGCATAAGAGTATGGACAAAGAAACGCCATTGGGGTGAAAATTTTGCTTTAGAGAATTTGAAAACTCCCAATGGGCCTCCATACCCCATTCTTGTAAGATTTGAGAACAGTTCATCATTTGGGATAGAGGTTATACCAGAGGCATCGTCTAGACGTAGACTGATGCGAATAACCTCTTCAGTAACCGTGAGTGAGTGATCACAGATTCTTGTCTTGATCAACTGCACACCATTCTCAACAACAATGGTTGCATTAGCCCAGAACTGCCTTTGATGCTCGATATAGATTGTAGGGGATACAATAAGAGCATGAGCAATGTGGCTTGACTTGAGAAAATCCACAATCTGATGAAATCCTGCAGCTTGCTTTGGTTTTTGTAGCATCGCAATCTCATTGTGCTCGTCAATGAAAGTCATTGATGCCATTGATCTTAGTGAAAAGCTTGCCTGAAGACTTCGAACTTGAGAGAAAAGGTTTAGAGCACAAGAGAACAGTATGCAAAGAGTCGTTATGAACTTTTAGGCGGGCAAAGAGTATTTATAGTATTCGGAACATAAGCAGTATTAACCTAGAGCAGTATTAACTACTAGCAGTATTAACTGAAAGCAGTATTAACCACTAGCAGTATTAACTGAAAGCAGTATTAACCACTAGCAGTATTAACTGAAAGCAGTATTAACCACTAGCAGTATTAACTGAAAGCAGTATTAACCACTAGCAGTATTAACTGAAAGCAGTATTAACCACTAGCAGTATTAACTGAAAGCAATATTAACCACTAGCAGTATTAACTGAAAGCAGTATTAACCACTAGCAGTATTAACTGAAAGCAGTATTAACCATTAGCAGTATTAACTGAAAGCAGTATTAACTACTAGCAGTATTAACCACTAAAAGCAGTATTAACCACTAAAAGCAGTATTAACCACTAAAAGCAGTATTAACCACTAAAAGCAGTATTAACTAACTTACTCCTTTTAAACTTGCTAAACACTGAGTACGGCTATGCATATCCTGAAACAGAAGATTAGTAACTCCAAGAATAATATACAGATATAAAACCACTTTTTGAGAAGGGGATTATTCAGAGTTGATCATTCCCACACTTGTTACCAAGAAAGTGAATCTACCCACATCAAAAGCTTTAGTGAATAGATCAGCAAACTGATTATCAGTGTGAACTTTGACAACTTGAATAAGTTGCTTTTCATTACAATCTCTTATAAAGTGATACTTGATCTCAATGTGCTTTGTTTTTTAGTGCTTGACTGGATTATTCACAATGCTAATAGCACTGCTGTTGTCAATAAAGATTGGAGTGTGTAGAAAGGTTACCCCATAATCCAACATTTGATTCTGAATCCATAAGACTTGAGAACAGCAACTTGCAGCTGCTATGTACTCTGCCTCTGTTGTAGATGTGGATACTGTGGTTTGTTTCTTGCACTGCCATGAGACTAGTCTAGCACCCAAAAACTGACATCCTCCAGAAGTAGATTTTCTGTCCAAGTTTGCCCCACCTAGATCACTGTCTGAGTATGCTATTAGGTCAAAGGGTGAGTCATAAGGATACCAAAGTCCCAATCTGGGTTGCCCGTTGAGATATCTGAATATCCTCTTAACAGCTTGAAAGTGAGATTGCTTTGGCCTAACTTGGAATCTTGCACATACACAGACTGGAAACATTATATCTGGCCTTGATGCTGTGAGGTACATGAGAGAGCCAATCATGGATCTATAATGATGCACATCCATATCCTCCCCCTCAAGATCTGCTGTGATCTGCTTGTGTGTTTCCATAGGTGTGCTGGCAGGTTTTGATTCTGAGAAACCAAACTTGGTTAGAATATCCTGCACATACTTGGATTGACATATGAAAATGCCATCTGACTTCTGTTGAACTTGGAGTCCAAGGAAGAAAGTAAGTTCCCCCATGGAACTCATTTTGAACCTTTGATGCATTAAATCTTCAAACTCCTTGCACATGTTGTTTCTTGTAGATCCAAAGATAATGTCATCAACATAGATTTGGACCAGCAAGATATCCTTTTTCTTTCTCTTGATAAATAGAGTCTTATCAATGACTCCTCTTTCAAAGTCATTTTCCAAGAGATAGGATGACAGAGTGTCATACCATGCTCTTGGGGCTTGATGTAGTCCATAAAGTGCTTTCTTTAATTTGTATACCCTGTCTGGATAGCTTGGGTTTTCAAACCCTGGTGGTTGACAGACATATACTTCTTCTTCAATTGACCCATAGAGAAAGGCACTTTTTACATCCATTTGATAGACTTTGAAGTTCATGTAAGAAGCATAGGCTAGGAATAGCCTGATTGCTTCTATTCTAGCCACAGGTGCAAACACTTCTTCATAATCTATACCCTCTTCTTGAGTATATCCCTGAGCCACTAGCCTTGCTTTGTTCCTTATGACAATACCTCTTTCATCTCTCTTGTTTCTGAAAATCCACTTTGTGCCAATTGCTCTGTGACCTTTAGGAAGGTCTACTAGATCCCATACATCTTGTAGCTTGAACTGTAACAGTTCCTCTTGCATTGCTTCTATCCAGCTAGATTCTTTCATAGCATCATGTGCCTTTTTAGGCTCAAGCTGTGATAGAAAACAAGAAAGCACTGTATGCTGTTGATCTTGCATTTCCTGAAGCCTGCTTTGATGTCTAGTCATTATAGGAGAAGAGATATCTCCTATTACCAGCTGTGGAGGATGATTCTTTTGAACTCTGGTGTTATGACTAGGTTCTTCATTCAGTCCATCCTCAAGATTAGATTCATGCAACTCAACTGAAGTGTTTTCAGATGCCACTTCATTATTTTCTTGAGTCTCCTCATCTCTAGTTTCTTCTTCACTCTGACTTGGTCCAGTAAATGATTTCTTTTCACAGTCTTCAACAGAATTTACTGTGGGTATGGGAAAAATCACAGATTTAGATATACTTTCTTGAACTTGTGTGATCCCTGATCCGCCACTTCCTGTTCCTGTATACTCATTACTTAAACCAAAAGAGTTAGTTAGTGAATCAATGTCAAATATCCACTGAGGTCCAGACCCAACAGGATTTGGTGTGTTCTCATTGCATTTGACATTGTCACTTTCTTCAATTATTCTAGAAGAAGAGTTAAATACTCTGTATGCCTTACTCTGAGATGAATATCCAACAAGAAATCCATCATCTGCTTTGCTATCAAATTTACCTAAGTGAGATTTGGTATTGAGAATTGTACAAGGACACCCAAAAGGTTTGAATAAACCAATGAAAGGTTTTCTTTGATTTAAAAGCTCATATGGGGTCTTGTTCTTTTGCTTGACCACTAGAACTCTGTTTTGGACATAACAAGCAGTATTAACTGCTTCAGCCCAGAAGGTAATTGGCAATTTTGAATCAGCCAACAGAGATCTAGCAGCCTCTATTAGTGTTCTATTTCTCCTTTCAGCAACACCATTCTGTTGAGGAGTCCTAGGAGCACTATATTGCTTCTCAATACCTTTTTCTTCACAAAAGGTGTTTAGATCATGATTTTTAAACTCAGTTCCATTATCTGATCTAATGATTTTTACTCTTTGATTAGTTTGGTTTTCAATTCTTAGAATAAAGGATTTGATAAGACCACTTGTTTCATCCTTAGTCCTTAGAAAATATACCCAAGTAAATCTGGAGTAATCATCAACAATAACCAAGCAGTAAGATTTCTTGCCTATACTCATAACATTTGTAGGACCAAACAGATCCATATGCAGTAATTGGAGACAAGAAGAAACAGAATTTAACTCTTTGGTCTTATGAGAAGTTTTGTGCTATTTGCCTTTAAGACAAGCAACACAATGATCATCACATGAAAAGACTTTTGAAGGTAAACCTCTTACAAGGTTGTTTTTAACAAGATTGTTCATAGTCTTGAAATTCATGTGACACATCCTTCTGTGCCATAGAGAGGATTCATCTACAGAAGCTTTTGAAACAAGACAATTTAGAGATGAATCACTATCAACATTGTCCATATCCAGACAGTAAACATTGTCCTTTCTTGGAGTTCTAAGTAGTATCATGCTTTCATCAACTACCTTGAACCCTGGAGCAAGGATCATACACTCAGTATTAGTAAATAATATACTATGTTGTTTGTCACAAACCTGTGATACACTTAACAGGTTGTACTTTAATTGATCAACATAGTAGACATCCTCAAATGTCATCTTACCTTTGGTGACATTACCTTTTCCACTTATCTTACCACCAGTAAGATTATCTCCAAATGCAACATGTCCTCCATTGATATGCTTGAAATCCTGAAGGCATGACATGTTGCCTGTCATGTGCCTAGAGCAACCACTATCAACATGCCAAATGCTCTTTCCCTTGAGCTGTTGGTTGCCCTGCACATTAGATAAATCAATTAGTATGATTTAGGAACCCAAGCCAGAGTGGTCTTGGGTACCCCTTTCTCATCAAAATACTTGCATTCTTTCTTGACAAGATTTTTGAACTTTAACTCCTCATTCTTGGAGTACTTTGTTACAATAATAGGCTTGGAAATATGCTTGCTAGAATCAGTACTAGTTTTAGAATTACTAACTGCCTTGGCAGCACTTGCATACTTAGCAGTACTAACCTTGTTAGCAGTAGTAACTGTGTTAGCAGCAGAAACTGTGTTGGCAGTATTAACCTTTGAAGAGGTATTAACAGTATTGGCATCATTAATATTGTCAGCAGTACTAACACTGTTAGCAGTAGTAACTGTGTTAGCAGTACTAATATTGTTAGCAGTACTAACACTGTTAGTACTTCTAGGTACCCACATTTTGACACTTTCTTTTAAAATCTTTTTCTTTAAAGTGCCTTTACTTTCAATAGATTTCTTTATCACATGTTTCTTTCCAGCCTTCCTATAACCAACAGGTTTTTGCACAAATCTTTGAAAGTTCATTTGTTGGTTAATAGGGTTAAAGTAACAATACTTAGCCAAATGATTCAACTTGCCACATATAAAACAAGGTTTTGGTCTATTGATTTTATTCAGATCAACTCCTTGTTTCTGAGCCCATTGATTATTCCAGTTTCTTTGATTTCCTCTTTTTAAACCAGAATTTAGGCTCTTAGCTTTATTGCAAACACACTGTTTACAAGATCCAGGATTCACAACTGTGGTTTGTTTGTAATGGACCTTGTTATCATTTCCTTTAGTCTTCTCTTTCTCCTTGGACTTAACCCAGATTTTCCCACATCCCTCATTGGTGATAATATTGTTTTCTAATGGTATCTTTTTACTTACATTATTATCCCTGTTCTCACTGGCTCCTTTCTCAGTCAAATCCTTAACTACTACCTCATCCAAAGGGTCTATCTTAAAAGCTTCTTCAGACAAGTCCTTTTTCTCCTTAGTTTCCAACAAGTCTGATGTAGGAGAAATATAGTTGTTATTGTAAGGAGGGGGTGTATTGTTGTATCCAATACCAGGCTTCATCTTATCATGTATCTGAGCCTTTAGAAGAGAGTCCATTGCTTTTGAAGCATAAGAAAACTTGTCTATGTCAAGCTTAACTTTTGACAGTTCCTCTTTCAGTCTATCATTCTCTTCTAAGGACTTAGACAGTTTGGTTTCTAACTCATTCTTTTCCCACTTCCAATAGTTTGTGTCATAAGAGTGTTGAAGTTCATTAGCTTGAAAGCCTTTGATTTGCTCTTCAAATCTCTCTACTATCAACACATAATCTCTTCTGTCCTTTTCTAATCTTTTGAGGTCATCACACATACTTTGATTGTGATCCCTGTATCTTGTAACAGTGTCAATGCAAGATTTAGTGCAAAGATTAGAACTTACCTCAGTGGGGAGATCAGACACTTCTGCCATAAGAGTTTGGTTCTGAATGGCTTCCTCAGCTTGATCACTCCAGTCAAATCCCATTCCTTGTTGAGAAACAAGGGCTTGAGCAGGATTCTTGTTCAGATTGTATCCTCCATTCTGAGCTTGTTGATGGTTGTTGTTTGGAACAGCACTCCTGCATTCTCTAGCAAAGTGTCCTTTCTTGTGACACTTATAACATTCCACCTTGGTTTTGTCAAAACCAGCTCCATCTTCTCTTCTTTGAGAGAAGTTATTTCTTCCAGTTCTTTTAATGAACTTTTTCACCCTCATGGATAGCATGGCCATCTGCCATTTAATATCCATCTCCTCTAGATCATCAGGGTGAATTTGATCAAGATCATCATTAATCAGAGAATTGCTGCTATGGCTGGACAAAAAGGCTTCAAAGATAGTTTCAGTGCCTTTTTCTGAACTTACTTCACTGGCAGTACTAACTGCTTCAGGGTTGGCAGTAGTATCAGTGGATGCTGAAAGAAGTGCAGCATTGTGAATATAACCAGAGGGCTTCTTCTTGGTTTCTACCTCAGTTTCAAAAACTCTTAGATCATTGTATAGATCATCAAGTTCTTTCTCTTCCAGATTTTCATTCTGTCTATATGAGACAGTGTACATAGTCCATTCATCCCCAAGAGATCTGAGGAACTTTCTGTTGATATCATCTTGTTCCATCTTCACCCCTACAGTAGCCAGTTCACCTATGAGTTTATTGAACCTATCAAAAGTTTGAGTCATAGACTCATTCTTTGTGGAAGTGAAGTTCTCATACTGCTGCTTTAGAACATCTCTTTGATTTCTTTTGATGCTCTTAGTTCCAGCAAATCTTTTCTCTAGAGCATTCCAGAGAATCTGAGCATCAGTGCAGTTGCAAAATTGATGCTGATATTCATTGGGAATAGCCAAGAGCAGAGTGCTCAAGGCCTTCATCTCTGTCTGTCTGATCTTCCTCTCACCATCTGTCTTTGGTGGAGGTCTTTTCCCATCTGGTCCTATCCTTCCAGCTTCAGAAGGACCATTCTCAATGATATCCCACATTGAGTAGTCAGTGAGAAGAATATATTGCCTGATTCTGATCTTCCACATGTCAAACTCACTTGGTTTGAGCATTGGAACCTTAGAAACCAAATTACTGCTTGATTCTGTAAGATTTTCCATGATGAATAACTGTTTCTGAGAGAGTTAGGCTCTGATACCACTTGTCAGGATCGAATTCTCAACAAGAATTAATTCTCAGAAACAATATCAAAGAAGTTTGCGGAATAACACTTTGATATTTAATCAAACAGAAAATCAAAACAGAATATAATCAACAAATTGTAAACTTGTATTTAATGCTTTGAAGTTACAAGATTACACACTCAACCTCAATATTGATGAACAGGCTCACCAATACGAATTCTACTTCTCTAGAATTAGGATCTATGTCTTGAGGTTGATTTTCTCTCTCAAAGAATAAAAAAAACACTTAGCATGAATGAATTAATCTATTCTATATATATACTAGTCAAAAGATAATTACAATAATTAAACAAATCTTCAGTATATCTTCCATGTATATCTCAAAGCTTCCATAAACTTCAGATTATCCAGCTGTCATTCTTTCCATCCGAATCTCTTAAGCAGTATTAATCTTCAGCAGCATTAAATTCCTTCTAGCAGCATTAACTACTAAGCAGCACTAACCACTAGCAGTACTAACTAGCTAAGCAGTACTAACTTTGTTCAAGCAGCACTAACTTTGACTAGCAGTATTAATAGTACTAGCAGTAGTAACACTCAGCAGTATTAACTTTTAAGTCTTCTAGCAGTAGTAACTTTGAACCAGCAGCATTAACCATACTTGATAAATTCTTCAGTTCCCAACAATCAGCTTCGGTCTCCAAACTTCATATTCATCGCACTGAGTCTATTGATTTCTAACCTGCGTCCCAGGTTGAATCAATCTTTGAGCCTAATCGATATGATTTATACTTCTTTCACACACGCACGAATCTTTGTGATTCCCCTTGCATATCTTTGTGATATTGCCGGAACAATTTGAGAAGTAATTTTTTAATATTTTACTTCAGTGATAACTGGAAGTCCTATCAGAGATATATCGATGCCAACTCTGAAAATAGGCCGCACAATTACTTTTAATTGTTGTAATAACAGTTACTCTTGTGTTTCTGTGTTAGCTGTTACCCTTGGTTGCTGTATCGCTTTATCTGATCTTTTGTTACTCATCCGGTTAGTCTTTGAAGATACATGATGCTCAGGATTCTCCTAATCATCATGAGGGGGAGAATGTCACATAATTCAAAGACACAGATTATCGTGTTAAGGGGGAGTTAGCAAAATCTGAGGGGGAGTAACAAAATTTCTTAAATCTGAGGTTGAAAAGCCTTTGGATTTAAAGATTGCAGCTGAGCAGAAAAGATTTTATTGGTTCTTCTATCTCGTATCATGTGATGTCTGCTACAAGTTTGTCCCACCTCGAGCTGATTGAAACAAGTTCTTAAGCTGAAAGTCAATTCAACTCGCGGTTCAGAGACAAATTCTTTGTTTTTAAACTGAAGTTGCACTGTGGAATGTCACGTAACTTGCACATTATCTTTCTTGTGTGCTGATCCGATGTGTTGAGTTCCTACAGTTGAAAGCTGCTCAATAGTGCATTCAGTCGAGGCCATTGTACATTGAATCTGGTTACAAAATTGAAACTATGAAGACCAAGAGCTTTATTCAAGGGGGAGTTTGGTAAGACATGAAGACATGCAACACCAAAGTTCTTCAAATATTTAAAAGGGAAAGAAGATCAAGGCCTGAAGATTTCAAGAAGATAAATGTCTTATTCAACTTTAGGGGGAGATTGTTAGGACTGAAAGTCCTAGTGCGTTGAAAGTTGTATAATGCATTTATAGGGTTTAAATTGTAATTGTTTTAAAGTTTATTGTAAATGGGCTTTGAGGCCCATTAGCCTTACACGTTTGATATATATTTTTTCTAAACCTAGTTTTAGGTTAGAAGAATTATTATTGATAGAAGTTAGTCATAAGGTTTACATTCTCTAATCAGAAATTCTCTCTGTAAACCTAAACCCTTTACTAATAAATCTAATCATATGACTAGCAGTTGTGGTTCAATCATTGTTCTACATTGATTATTATTGTTGATTGCACTGTATCTGGGATCTACAGTTTTATTTTGATTAAATGCATCATTGGATCCTATTGGGTTTTAAGTTTATTTAGAAAAGTTTTCTATATAATTGTTGTAACCAACTTTATTTATTTTTCCGCTGCATTTTATCGGTTACAAATTGCATTAAAACCCAACAGTGGTATCAGAGCCACTTTGATGTCATTTAATTAAAAAAAATTAAAAAAAAGTTTTTTTATTCCCAAAAGACTTAGTCGGCTGAAGGTGACAAAGGATTTGTAACCCTATTACTCCTATCATCTCTCTCCCACATCACAACCGCTAAGCGGCATCCTCTCTACCCACTGATCGCCGGTCACCACTGGTTATCTGCAGTTGTCGCCGCCGGCCTTCTCCACTTTTCTGCGATCGTGTCGGTGCCATCTACGGCTTTTTTTGCCTCTTTTCCATCGTCGCTACACAAATCCGAAAAGCCATATATGGCTTTGTAAACATAGGCTAACGGACCATCTCATACCAGGTCTTTGGACCATGGTCGGTTTATTCTGTGCTAGTGTTGGTGTCGCCTGTCACATCCCTTGTATGTCTTCCTGTCGGTTCAGGATTCATGGTGGGATACCATCTGGTGTTGCCTTGTTGTGAGGCACAACACGAGTTGGTTCTGGCCATGCTTAGAGTTACCTTTTGGATGTTTTCTAGCCACATCTTCGTGACGTTCCCAGCCACGGCTGGATACCATATATGGAGGTCTTTGGCCATGACAGTGTGGTATTCAAATCACGATCCTTGTGTCATTCGAGGGTGGATCGACCACAGCTCGGTGGTGCGTTTTCTCCCGACGTTTTTTTTCCCATACGACGACATGGTATCGTTTTTCTTCTTGGGTTCCACGACCCTACTTTGTCTCGGTCTAAGTTGTGCCAAAAGCCCATGGATATTTCTTGTTTGTCTTGGGAAATTTTTGGTATTTGGGTGAAATGCAAATCCAACTATTTTATTGGATTTGATCGGTTCAAAATTTTTGCCAAATGTTTATCTCTTCCATTAATTGGTCCTTTTAAATATGTTATTTAAGATGGCTAGATTATATTATTTAAAAGGTAAATTGTTGTTTTATACGGATGTTGCCGATCGAGATTCTTAATGATATCGATCGTTTTTAATGTCCGGTCACGGTTGGCTTGAAGCCACCGTCTTGGGTTGTTATCCCAATTTTAGTTTTTGGGCCGAAGCCCCGTTTGGGTGTTGGGCCCGGGTTAGTAGTTCCAAGTATTGTTTTTGGGCTTTCACCCTAGTTTCTCGTGTTGGGCATGTGCCCTAGACGGCTGGGCCGTAGGATGGGCCAAGGCCCGGTTTTGATTGATCAATTCTCTTTTGGGTTAGGTTTGTTAACCTACAAATTAAAATTTGTCAATTAAATTTATGTTGCCATATGAAATTTTGTTCCTTATGATTTGACCTTTTACTTATGTTAATTATACTTTGGTCAAATATTTATTTTATGTTTACAATATTGAATAATATATGGTTTGCCCCAAAGACCCGTGGTTGTGATTGTTTATTTTTGTATTTGGAAAATTAAAATGTATTAATTGCAAGGGTTGTAATTTTAAATTTTCTTAGATAGAGGCAATTGTAAATAGATTAGGATATGTTATCTTTTTATTTTTAAATTGTAAATCAAACGAAGATGGAGTTCCAAGAGGTCGAGACGGAATCCCTGGAGTTCACCAAGATGGCGAGGCCAGTGGGAGCTTGAAGACGTCCTTAGTTTTGACCATGGTTGTTGTGTTGGCTCACAACACCACATTAGGGGCAAATTCTTATATTATTATTGTGGTTGTTTATTTTGTGTTTGCTTTTATATATTGTTATGATAATTGCAAACATTTTAAAAATAAAATCAAACGCAAAACAGATTTTGAATCGGTAAATAAAATATGATATTTTAAAATTGATATGTTTATCAAACTCAAACCGATTTAATAAATATACACTTTTAAAACAAGATTTTTAAATATAAAATCAAAACATTTTAAAAGAATTAGAATGTTTTATAAAATTAAACCTTTTACAAAACGTAAACTTAACGCCACCCATTTAAGGTACTTGTCGAGCATACAGGATTTCGGTGTGGTCAGTGCTCGGCCAATCATATCGGTTGAATATAGTGTAAGACAAGGAGTCAAAATAACGAGATTTAAGTGGACAGTTGCTTGGCCATTCACTTAAATAGTTGTATTTTGGACGACTGATCCCAGTAAACCCTAAGTCTAGTATTTAGGTGGGATCACGATACCTTAGTATGGTTTGTTTACTTTAGAATATCATAGACAGTTGCTAGGCCATTTATGAGTATTTTCAAGGCATTGAAGTTGGATTAAACGTACCAATTTCAATAAATGATATATTGAATAGGATCCCACGACATCTAAGAGTTATGTTGAACATAATTGGATGATGCCTACCTAAATAGCTTAATTCCATAGACAGTTGCTTTGCCATTTATTGAAGTAGGTGAAATATGGATCTTAGCTCAAATCAAATGATTTTGAAAGGTTGATCCATTTATTTGAGATATTAAAGTTACTAAAATTAAATCATGTTTTTGTAGATGTCTACCTCAGATTCAAACTCAAACAACTTATCCTAATTCACATTACGGTCAATCCTAGATAATGAAAAATTGGACGGAACGAACTTCATCGAATGGTTTCGTTTCCTAAATGCAGTCCTTAGGTATGAAGAGAAGTCCTACGTTCTTGAAAACCCCCCTCCAAATGCTCCTACCAGAAATGCTCCAACTGAAGTCAGAACAGCTTATGATAAGTACCAAGATGATTCTCTAATTGTCGGTTGCCTAATGTTAGCCACCATGACTCCCGAATTATTACGGGATCATGAAAACATGACTGCTTGGGATATGATATCTTCACTGAAGTCTATGTTTCGGTTACAAATAAAACAGGAGAGATTTGATACAGTTAAAGCATTGTGTGCTCCTAAAATGACTGAGCGTTCGTCAGTTAGTACCCACATTTTGAAAATGAAAGGGTACTTTGACCAACTGACCCGTCTTGGTTTCCCACTGGGTCAAGAGTTGGAAATCGATATGGTTCTCAACTCTCTACCCAAAACATATAAGTAGTTCGTTAAGGACTATAATATGAAAAGTTTGAATAAGACTCTCACAGGGCTTCACAACATACTTAAAAATACTGAGAGGGATATGAAATCCAAGTTGGGTTCAACCAAACCAAAACAGGCTTTTATGATCAAACCTGACAGTGGGACAATCAAGAAAAAGGGGTAGATAACCAAGGGTAAAACACATGTTGGAAGATCCAGCATAGATAAGGGCAAAGGAGAAATTCCTGAGGTTGCGGTATAGTATAATTGTTTTCACCATGGACACCAAATGAGAACTTGTCCAACCCGATTGGCAGAAATCAAGAAGCAGAAGGCTACCAAAGCCGGACCTTCATGTATGTTTACCATTTGATTTAATTCATTTCTGACTAAGTGTTACATATTGAGTATGATACTCATATTAGTACTACTTTTCAGGAAATAAAAAGTGAAGAGAAGATGAAGTCAGACCAAATGGAGCTAAGTTAGATGTTGTTGCTCAAAGGGACATATGATATGAACTTTCTAGATGGTCTTACATTAACACTTAGCAAGTGTCTTCATGTACCTAGTGCTACTAGGAATTTAGTTTCATTTTCTCAATTACAACGAACTGAATTTATGTTTTCAGAAATAAATTTTTTGTTTTATCTTAATAAATGTTTTATGAAATTAATAGTTGTAATTATAAATCAATATAACGAATTAAGCATGGCTTAAAACTGATCTATTTGTGACATTTAAACAAGAAACACATAGACAAACTCCAGGAGAACGGAGAGTTGGAATCATATGATGATTCATATGATACATGTGTATCTTGTTAGTCAAGATGACAAAAGTGCCTTCAAAAGGTAAACCTTTAGGGGCTACAAGAACGAGTAGGGGTTAACCATACTGATGTACGTGAGACTTATAGTTATGTCACAAGATACGGTCATCACTACTTCATTACATCTTACTTATGACTTCAGTAGATATAGGTATGTTTACCTAATTAAACAAATATAAAAGCTTTTAAATTTTCAAAGAGTTTTAGAAAAGAAGTAGTGAGTATGCTTGGCAAAGGATAAAGATGCTTCGGTTAGATCGAGGTCATGAATATCTGAGCCAATAGATCATCCTAGAGATTTTTGGGATTGTATCCCAGTTGACTCCTCACGGAACACTGCATCACAACGGTGTATCCAAGAAGAGAAATAGAACCCTGTTGAACATGGTTCACTCTATGATGAATCTCACCACTCTGCCTAAATGTTTATGGGGTCATGCCCTAGAAACAGTTGCTTAAATACTAGTTTATGTAGCAACCAACAAGGACCAATAAAACTCACTCTCTTAAATGAACTGGGAAGATCCTAAAGTTATCATATTTGAGAATATGGGGTTATAATGCTTAAGCTATGCATAAATCTTTTGGAAAGCATGATTCAAAGGTCTGAAAAGTACATCTTTATGTGATATCCAATTGGATATTATTTCTACAGGTCTAGCAAGAACAAAAGTTTTGTTAACGCACCCTGGTGAGTTCTTAAGAAAAAAAAATTCTGTCAAGAATCACAAATGGGGACACAGTAGATCTTGAAGAAATTCAAGAACCACAAAGATGGGACGATGGTTGACACTGACATTCAACAAGATGTTGAGCTTCAACAATCTGTTGAAGATAATAAACGAGATACAAAGTAATCCGAAGATCGGATTACTGATAAACGGCAAGATGCCATGAAGACTGATGTCAAAAGCCACATTCCTTAAAAGGAATTTTGAGCGAGGATGTATACAAGGCTTTAAAACATCAAACCTAAAAGTGCAAGTTGCAAAAGTCCATTTATGGACTAGAACAATCATCTCGTAATTGAAATCTTGTATACAAGAAGGTCAGTGGGAGCATAACAGTATTCTAGATCCTATATGACATCCCAATGCTTGAAGGTGTAAAATCATGGATTAGAACAGTACTTCGCGATGAAGGATCTAGAAGAGACAAAGTCCTTGGTATAAATATCTATCATGGTATATCAAAGTGCTTAATTAGATTAAGCAAAAGTACATACATTGACAAGATCTTGAAACACTTCAAGATGAAGGGTTCCAAGAAAGGAAACTTGCCAACAGTACATAGTGTACATTTGAGCGAAACTCAGAGTCCTAGCACTAAAGAGGACATGAACCGTATGAAGGGTGTTTCCTGTGTTTTCAGCCAACTGTTCAAATCATGTACGCCATGTTAATGTACTAAGACCAGACGTCTCGTATGCCCTGAGCATGACGAGCAGATATTAGTCAGACCCAAGTGATGCTCACTATATAACAGTGAAGAACATTCCGAAGTATCTGAGAATAACTAAAGATATGTTCTTACTGTACAACTGTTATGAAAGAGATATGTGTGTTTAAGGATACACAGATGCTAGTTTCCAAACCGACTGTAATGACTTGAATTGTAATAAGGATATATGTATTGAACGGAGGTACTATGAGCTGTAAGAGCTTACATACAAATCTACTTGTCAAGCCTATGTCTCAAAACAAACATGATGTTCATGTTATAGGCTTGAGGATTTTCATATTGAATAATAATTTTAGTAAACTTTAAACTTTCTGGAACATTAAAACAGTTATGTTTTTATCTGATATGGCATACTGGGTATGAGTATAAACATTAAACATTTATGTGTCCTTTATTAGCATGTTTAAGTATCCTTAAATAAATATGATGATCATATTATTTAGAATTGTCCTTGATCGATTATTACTAGGGGACTAGTAATAAATCAAGATCATTGTGAAGTTTGGTCATAGTCCAAGTTGGAAGTGCACTAGGTGCAACCAGAGCCACATGTGATTGTCGGTGCACAAGGCGTTGGACAAGACCCACGGTCAGGATCACATCATAGATTGGCGCCATAAGGTGAGTCCTAAAATAGTAAACACTCTTTATCCTCATACCTGAGATGTACATTGGGATCTAATGCACAAGGAGTGTTATGCTTTGATATAGTCTAATGTTACCCTTAACCGGGTAATCATAAGTGTTATGTTAGGTATAACATGAATTGTGTAGTTAGTCGTGTACATGCAATATGGGATTTGCTCCTTTCAAGATGAAAGAGATATTTCTGGGCCCCTCGATTACATAGTTTGATTTACATGCATGAACAAGTGGATTAGTTGGACTAATGGTACTTGTATAAACAAATATGTTGGGATCGAGAAACATATTCTTTGAACAATAAAGGATGAGATAGATCTATGCCTTAAGTTCAAAACAAAATATCGTGAAGCAAAAGGATAATGAATGATTATACTATATGATTGATTGGATCAATCAAATTGCTCGAATGTAAAAGCACATTTACATAGCCTTTGGGGCGGTGACGTGTTGCTAAACGCTTACCATCGTCTGTGTTACTGTGTATCGTGTGCGAGTGGGAGAATGTAAGTTATTATATGCCCATAACACGTGTCACACAGAGATACTGCTGAAGAGTATGTAAACCTATAGGGTCGCACACAAAGAATGCGGTTGTTTCCATCTTTAGAAACCCGGATTAAATCAAGTTGATTAAGAAAATAATTATTCTTAAAGGATAATTATGAAAATATGTGTTAAACCGTAATTATGATAATTACAGGGTGAAAACGTAATTATGTTAATTACGGGGTATTATCTGTAATTATATATAATTATATTTAAAGTTTAAAAGATAATTATATATATATATATATATATATATATATATATATTTGAATTTGAATATTACAGATAATTACTAAACTTTTTTTAATCTTTAGTTGAATTATAGTCTAACTATAATTCTTCTGGTATAAATAGGGCGTTAGGCTAAACCGTTTTTCATACAACTGAAATAATTAGAATTAGCATATCATATAAATATAGAAAAGAAACCTTTTCTTTTCTGTAAAACACATATAGATCTAGGGTTCTTGGGCTAGCACCCGGGGGAGACGGGAAACGTGTTCGTGTGTGGACTACCAATAGAGGAAACCTACTTTGGTTTCTTGGTGCTCCATTCCAATCTCGACTAATGTACAAAAGGTACATATTCTAAACACCCTATGGTGTGGTTTTATTTTGATTAAATGCATCATTGGATCCGATTGGGTTTTAAGTTTATTTAGAAAAGTTTTCTATATAATAACTTACAAAATCAAATCCAGAATCAAAAATGGCAGTATGAAAAAAAACCTAAAAAACGAAATCAGAGGTGAGTGTGTGTACAGGGACAAGAAGGGGATGGTTGGGTGCTGAAACAGTGGTGGTGTAGTGTTTTTGTTGGTCAGGGAGGGAAAAGGATGGTGGGAGTTCTTGGAGACGAAGATCGCCGTAAAAACGAACTTGTAAAACAATGTGATAAAAGTTGATGTACGATCGTGGTTTTGGTTCCATATCGAGATCGATGAGGCATTCCTAGAAGACGAAGTGTCTCTCTTGTTGTTCATGAAGTTGGTGGTGGTAAAGGGGAGGGTTGAGGCGACGAGAAGAGGGAGAGGGAGGCTTGGAGATTAGAGAGGGAAAGGAAGGGAGATGAGAATAAAAGGGTGAGGGAGGAAGGAGACGAGAATGAAAAGGGCGTCGATGAGGAGGGATTGTCACCGACAGGGAGACTGTTTATTGGGGGGGGGGGACACTATGACATCATGTGTGTGTATAGGGATACACTATGACATCGTGTGTGTATATATATAATTAGGGTGTAAACGAGTCGAGCTTTTAACGAGCTACTCGGGCTCGAGCTTAATTCTTCTCGAGCTCAAGTCGATCTCAAACAGAAAATAGAACTCGTTTAACTTATCGAGTCGAGCTTTATAACACCAATGTTCCACTCGGATCGTTCGAAAACTCGATTCAATTTTTCAAGTCGAGTCGAGCCGAGCCATTCGAGCATATACTCTTTTTCGAGCCAAACATGCTCATATATAATTAATCATACAATAAAAATATACAAATTATCAAGCTCAAGCCGATAAACGAGTTAATCGATCGCGAGTTCGAACCCATAAACGAGCATCGAGCTCGGGCTTGATAACTCAAAAAATATTCAAGCTTGAGCTCGAGCCCTACATTGAAAAGTTAATCGAGCTCGAGCCTAGTATTAATTTTTTGAGTCCGACTCGATTAACCTACTACTCGACTCGACTCGTTTATACCCCTATATATAATAGATATTTTATTTATTTTACAAAATAATATATAGGGTCCGTTTCAATTGCAAACCAAGCAGTTCTAACAAACTCTACAAACTGAAATCCACAAATCATCTAATTTCTTTTTTTTTGTTTTTCTTTTTTAAAAATTTAACCTGCAGAGGGTATTTTAGGAATTTTAACATAATTTTTAATTTTATTTTTTAAATATATTATTGATTATATTTTTTTATGGTCTTGATCTCCATGAACCAAATCCTCATGAAAAACCAGAAACATGAATATCCTTTCCGATAGCCGGTGCTATTCTCCGGTTGCTGGAATCTTGAAGCCGATAATCTTCATGAAACTCATCTTCATAAAACCCATCTCTAGCTAACAGAGGCACATGAGCAGCTTTGAAAAACATAAACAAAAATCACAAAAAGCAAGAAAGCTACTCACCTTGTGAATCATATTATTGTCTTCATGAAACCATCTCATCTTCATGAAAAAAAAAATTCTTACAGTTTTCATGAAACCCATCTCATCTCCATTGAAAACCTTAACACTTGTTTTCATGAAACCCACATTCATATAAAACAATATCATTAAACCCAAAAAAGAAATCAAATCTGAAAACTACTTCAGAAGGCAAAAATTTAAACCAGATTTAACCCAACAAGCAAATCATTGACTTCTCGGTATCGTTTCTCCCATAGATCGAACTCAAGAACAAAACAGATCTGAATAACCGAGAAACATATCTCTTTCTCTTTCTTTTTCACCAAACCAGATATGAAGAAACGCGAAACCCATCTCTAATCTCTTACACCGCCGTCAACCGGAATCTGAGACGAAGACGGGTTATGCGACGAAGATTGGTTGTGCGTATAAATTTTGGTCATATTATTCCAAAATTGGTTTATCTTGTCCACTAATCTTTTACTAACAACTAATTTACAAACTAATAACTTGATTTTTGATTCATTTGTGAAACATAGCCTTATACATATTTGTTAAGAGGGATTCAATAATTTATACCCCTTTATTTCAAAATAATTGTACATGTTTTTTTTGGTTTATTCCTAAATAAGCTGTCTAGTTTCAGGTACTAAATTTCCAAATTTACTTTATTCAACACATAATCTATACTATATTATAAAGCATGGATAAAAAACTCTTAAATACAAATTATTAGGCACAAGATACCATCATTTTATACAAGATTTTAAAAATCTCTTAATTTACAAGTATCAAAGCACAATATACATATTACTACTGCAGGCTTCTAACACCCACCAATTTGGTATATGCAGGGTCTTCCTTTTATGCAGCATTTCCATGTATCACTATTAATTAATATATTATATTACTATAATTTTGTTTTAATTATATTATTAAATATGTAATTGGTTATTTTTTTCTAGATGTTATTAAAATATATAAGATAATCATTGAATTCTAACAAAATACTTAATTTTTTTTATATAAAAAACATTATATTATTAAGCCTAAATTAAACAAATTTATAAAAAAACATTATCAATTTCTCAAAACCATCCAAAATCGTACAGTAAATCGACAAAAAAATAAAATGAAACATTAAAATCGTGATGTATCTCGCTGTATTGCGCGAGTACGCTTCTAGTTATTTAAAAATTGTAAGATAAATAAATTAATTAAGGGTAAGTTGTCATTTAATTAATTAAAAAATATATTAATTATACATGTCTAAAATTGTATGCAAGTTTTATGGTGGACACTTACGGTAAAGTGCTAAATAAATGTGTTAAAATGCTTAATAATGAATCCGAATAGCCCAGTTGAAGTACACATTAAAAGACAAGAACGAATTCCATTTTCACTCGAATATTTTTTATTTGTTGAAATTTAATAAGTAAATTTTTTAATCTTAATATTAAATTAAGTGTGTTGGTATAATTAAAAGTTCACTTAATGGTTTGATTGATTAAAACCAATGTTCTAAAATACTCGTCGCACAGCTGCAATGGCGCGCTATGACACCAAGGTTTGTGTCTCACGCCATGTTAAGCCTGTGGCACGCCATGTTAAGCCTAATGCACAATTTTGTAATACAATATTTTATTTTATTTTACGTTTTTAATGTCTTATTTGCAAGTTTTTTAATATATATCATAATTTAACTTGCTTATTATTATTAACTCATTGAGTAACACTACAAAACATATGTTTTTATATATAATGACTATGAATTAGAAAAATGACGCCATTGAAAACAACCATGGCTCCTAAGGCATGAGGCTTGGCCTCGTCGCCACGCCATGCCTCACGATATTTAGAACCTTGATTAAAAGTAATTAATATATAAAAAAATATTGTACTTAAGATATAAAAATATGAATTTACCTAACGGGATGTTTACCTCTTAATAGTTCAATTAAGAGACAACCTCTGAATCGCTAAGAGGTGAATCTTGTCTGACAAATAAAATTTTGTCTCTTAATGGTTCTAAAACCCTCTGAATGATTTTGTATCTTGGGTCTCCCTTAACCATTCAGCACTCAAATTTCATTATGAACAATTATTAAACAACCATATTTCATTTTACACTATATCGTAAGAATCTTTTAATCATTTTGACCACTTAACCATCCTACACCAAACCATTCAGCAATTACCAAACAACCCCTAATTGAAATAGGTTAAAAATAATTATAATTAAATATATAAGTATTATAATTAACAAAATGATGAGTATTATTTTGATTAATAGTAAAAAAAAATGCTAAAATTGAACAGAAGTGGTGAAGTTATTCTAAAAATTTCCCACTTCCTTTGGATGCAAATGATGATGACAAAGGGCCGCAGTGTGGGGCTCTGTTCTGTTTTGCACAATCTAACCGTTACATCCCACTTTACTTTTTTTTCCTCTCTTCTCTTGTGTATTTATTATTTATTTGGGTGGGTTTTCTTCTTCATACATACATACATACATACATCACCGTTTCAATCAAATTGTGCCTGCCATGGATGAACCAGCAGCAGCGCAAAAGCAAAAGCAGAAACAGAATAATGGTATTCTGAGGGCAGAGGTGGACACATCGGCCCCTTTTCACTCCGTCATGGAGGCCGTCACCCGATTCGGTGGAATCGGCTTCTGGAAACCCCATTCCATGAAGGTCTCTCTCTCTGTCAAAATCCCACATTCCATTCCGTTGTTCATATATATAACATAACTCAATTGTGTTTTTCAATTTTATAGCAGATCATCGATCAACAAGTATCTGACGCCACAAAACCAGAGGATCAACCAACGACACAATTACTAAACAATCAGACAACACAAGAACGACAAATGATCCAAATCTTGAAAGAAATCGAAGCAGCCAAAACTAGATTCCAAGAACTAATAGTCAAACTACAAAAAGAGGCCGAACCCAACATACACCCATCTCACGATCCAAACAACCCAACCAAGGTACAAGTTGATGAAGTTGAGTTATCAAAAACAGAGATTTTCAAGAGAGTAGAGGAAGCAACCGAACAAGTAACGCATTGCACCAGGGTTCTTGAACAAGTTTTGGGTAGACACAGGACCAACCTATTTGCCACCAACGGATCGTATTCCAATTGCAAAGCGTTAGTGTCAGTGCCAACAATGTCGATAGGGCAGATATTAAGCAGGAAACTGGTTATGGCGGAAGAGCGATCGGAGAAGAGTGGAATAAGATGGAAGGTTTCGTTGGCGCAAATTCTTAGCAAAGGTGGTAGTAGGGAGAAAAGAGGTGGTGGCGGTGAGAAAGGAGTTCCGGCAAAGAGAATGAAGTTCAGGTTTGGTGGGATGTCGTTTCTTGTGGCAAAACCGAGCACGAAGAAGACAACGAAACATGGAAGATGAAATAATTCTTTTTGAGCAATTTGTTTTTGTTACCAATTTGATTTTTGGATTTGATTGTGTTTTGGGGCATTGTAAAATTAGTGTTTTGTGTGTTTGTGAATGTAATATTTTAAGATCATCAATGTTGCCCTGTTCATCGTATAAAAGCCGACCCCACTAAATTGACAGAATGCCCCGCTTCTCTGTAACTAGGCCTTCCCACCAAGACACCAATGATTTTTCTAAAGAAAACAAAGAGCAAGTTGCATGAAAATACAATGTACTGTGGTCTTATTCTTAATTTTTTGTGTAACATACTTAAAACCTTCATTTTGATACCTCAAATGTGATATCTCAAATGATTAGATCAAAATATAAATCAAACCAAAGTATGTTGTATTTTCAGGCATTTTAAGATATAGACTAGGTACCTAAATATTTGAGATGTCATATTTTTAAGGTATCAAAATGAAGGTTTTGAAACTATGTTATACAAAATAGAAATCAGACCAAATTACTTTATATTTTCTTGCAATTTGCCCAAAATCAAAGTAGTTACTTCAGTAAGACAATTGACTACCGAGATGTACAAACAGGCTGCTGCATCTCTACCCTCTTATAAGAGGAAAACACCGGTTCACAATAAGATCCAAGTGCACAGTTTCTCCAGCATTTCGTTTAGGGTGCATTCGATATGCAAATAAGACCGGACATGACACAACAAAAAACATGTCTCCATGTTTTGTGCGATGTTAAACTTGGACAAGACAAAGGGTAGATGAGACTCGTCAAAATCAGATACAAGAGACAAATTTGAACCATGAAACATTTATTCTACCTCACTCTCGCCCGTAAGCATACCAAACCCACATGAGAAGCAATCATGGGTGACTCCAACATAACTAAGAGCATCTCCAATAAAGGTTTTTATAAGAACCTATTTTTTGTACTTTTTGTTACCACGTCACTTCCAAGTCATCAAATTAAGAACTCACATAAAAGTCCACAATGGTAGTTCTTATAAAAACATTTTTTTGTGGGTCGCATGTATTTTTTCAACATATATAATAATTATTATTATTATATATACACAATATTAATAATTATAAAGTCAAAAAAAATATATAAAAAACTAGCAAATTGTCACTTCACACCAACTTCAAGGCAAGAACCAAAGTTCTTGAACAATAACTCAAACGGGGTGAGGTTCTTATAAGAACTCCCTCCAATGTTGGTTCTTATAAGAAGCTATACTTTTTCTTATAAGAACATTGCATTGGAGATGCTCTAAAGCTATCATTCAAGACATGACAAAAGGATACTAGCTCGACTTCTAAAGACTTGACTGGCGACTAGCACAACCAACCTAAGGCTGAGCTTTTCCATCGACAGGAACTAAAAACATAACAAGAACCCAGATACGGAAAACCAAACAAACGACGTATATCCCACACAGAGGAAGGGTCAGACCTTGCTTCTATCCCAGAGGGTAGAGTGAGTGACTGTTTCCGTGAAGACAACCCCAAATATGGAGAAGAAACCTCAAAAAAAAGGTCAGATGACAGTACCTGTGCATGGATACCATTTGTATTGCTTGCTCTGAGAGCCAAAGTAAAAATGGCCTGTAAAGATAGATAGGAGATATTACTAGGCATTTAGTATTCTAAACTTCCCCTCCAAAAGAGGCTGCATTCCTCTTCAGAACAGAAGGTATATTAGAGTCCTTTTTTTCTATTTTAAAAAAATTTCCTTCTCTTTTTTTGTCATTCATTCATATGACCAAAGTGACTGTACATCTGGGGTGGAGTATAGCCCACCAACAGGAGGAGGTATCATGGTGGATGTGGTTCCAATGCCTTCAACAGAAACTGGACCACCCTTCTCTTTTCTGTCCCACAAACAAAAAACACAAATAAGAAACACAAGAATAGAATCTACAGTAATTCACCAAAAAAGAAAAGAAAAAAAAAACTATAGAAGCAATGAAGAACAATATCCCAGAGAAGCATACAACAAATCCAAAACACGAAATACAAGTCGTTTTTATCAATGTGATACTTGTGAATAATCGGCATTATTAAATATTTAGGAATCTTTTATCACTAACATCTTGTAATGAAGACTTAACAGTGAAAAATCAAGTGACTATCTTGAAAGTGATTCATCAACACAGATTTATAAGAAAATATAGGGTTAATTACGAAAAGACAACTTACTATAGGTTATCGTCGACTCAACAAATATTAGTCAAATTGGTTGACCGTCATTTTGTTTATAAAATTGGTGCATGACTTATAGTTTGTCTTTTTGGTAATAAACCTACTCCATACTTAGTGTCAAATAGGAAACTTATTGGTCCTTAGATATGTTTTGGCCTTCTATATGTTTATGGTTACAAATTAATAGACCCAAGTTATTGGTTTTCTAATGTCTTCCTAAGTCCTAACCATTGTTCTAAAAAAACTCGCCGCACACATGGCGCGCCATGGCACAAGGTTTGTGTCTCACGCCACATTAAACCCGTGGCATGCCATGGCCTAATGCGCAGTTTTGGTAATGCGATATTTGATTTTTCTTTACGTTTTCAATGTCTCATTTGCTAGTTTTTAATACTAGTGTTGGGCCCGTGCATTGCACGGGAGGATAAATTTTTTGTTGGAATATTGAACCGAGTTAAAATGAAACGTAATTTCTCTGTTAACAGTTAATGAAATACAATGTGAAAAACGGATGTATTTTCATAAGTGGTTAACTTGCATATATTCTTAATCGTTTGTTGTTATGAGTTTGTGCAATAATATTGGTAATAGTTTTGTCTTATATTATTTAAAACTCAAACGACATGTCTCACAACATATCACTATTATTGAAATAATTATAAATATGAACATATGTTTTTACAGATATTGCAATTTTTCTGAAACCTCCTCGACAACACTTGACAATCACTTTGAACGTATAAATCTGTAGATTAATTAACAACATTCAACCCACATCAAATATGACAAAAAAATAAATGTAAAATCTACATTTAAAATAGATTATGCTAATATAAAATATATTTTATAAAATCCTCCAACAAAAAAACAAATATTTATATTAATGAGTATCCATTCCACAAATAGATGATTATGTGAGATACTGTGCTTGGAAAGGTTGTACCAAAGCATTAAGAAATTGTAAATTAAGTAATTGGCTTTAATTAGTTGTAACTTGTACTTAAAATGTTGTAATTAAGAGTTTTTTATGTCGTTTTTATAATATAGTATAGATAGATATTAGAAGTGTCCTCGCGCAATGCAGCTAGATACATCACGATTTTAATGTTTCATTTTATTTTCTGTTTTTTGTCGATTTACATTACGATTTTGGATGGTTGTGAGAGAGTGATAATGATTTTTTTATATAAATTTGTTTAATTTAGACTTAATAATATAATGTGATTTATTTTGGTTTAATAATATAATTTTTTTTATAAAATATTCTGTAAGATTTTTTAATTATACTTTAGATTTTTTATATCTAAAATATGCTGAGAGTTATTTTAGGGGAGTTAAAATGGGAAATGATTTTAGAGAAGTTAAAATGGTTAGAGATAATGATTGAAAACTAATGAATGGCATTAAATGTAGTACATACAGCTTTATGGCTGTTTTTTAAGTAATTAACATTAAATAGCGGTACATTAAGCTTTAAGACTTGTTTTTAAGAGTTTTTTATGCCATCTTTATAATATAGTATAGATTTAATTATGCTGAGAGTTATTTTAGTGGAGTTAAAGTGGGAAATGATTTTAGGGGAGTTAAAATGGTT
Source organism: Arctium minus (assembly GCA_954870635.1). NCBI lineage: Eukaryota > Viridiplantae > Streptophyta > Magnoliopsida > Asterales > Asteraceae > Arctium > Arctium minus. The sequence continues at coordinate 109,228,657 of OX941080.1, read as the reverse complement.
AGAGATAATGATTGAAAATTAATAAATAACATTAAATGTAGTACATACAGCTTTAATGATTGTTTTTTAAGTAATTAGCATTAAATAGCGGTACATTAAGCTTTAAGACTTGTTTTTAAGAGTTTTTTATGCCATCTTTATAATATAGTATAGATTATGCTAATATAAAATCTATTTTATAAAATCCTCCACCAAAAAAACAAATAGTTATATTAATAAATGTGTATCAATTCCACAAATAGATGATTATGTGAGATATTGTGCTTGGAAAGGTTGTACCAAAGCATTAAGAAATTGTAAATTAAGTAATTGGCTTTAATTAGTTGTAAATTGTGCTTAAAATGTTGTTATTAAGAGTTTTTATGCCGTTTTTATAATATAGTATAGATAACCTAATTTAACTTGCTTATTATTATTGACTCATTGAGAAACAGTAGAAAACATATTTTTTATATATATATAATATTATATGTGAATTAGAAATTTGACGCCATAAGTCACGCCTTGAAAACACCATGGCTTTGCCGTGGCTCCCAAGGCTTGAGGCTTGGCCTCGCCGCCATGCCATGCCACGCTTCACGCCGTTTAGAACCTTGGTCCTAACCTGATTTTGGTTTTATAAATAGACTTTTTGTGGGAACTCTCTCTCTCTAAGAGCATTGTGAGCCTTACTAGTTGCTTTTAAACTTGCCATTCAACTTTAACAGGTTTTTACGCGTATCACAACTTACTTCATTCGCTCGACTCTTATATTATAAATGGCACCAGCATCCTCATCAATCGCTCGCTACATATTATCCTCAACAACCCTTCTAGTTATTCTGCAAATATTGTGCTCATTAAACTCTTCCTTACTCCTGCTTGATATTAAACACCTGATGTTGCTAATCTAAGACCCCAACCAAATATTCAAACAAATCCTTTTTTTCGTTTTCTTCTTATCTTCAATACCATTTCATTCCTACATAACTTGTAAAAAAGTTGTCAGCAAATAATTTACTTTCCATTTGTAAGGTTGACCAACCATATTGTATGTTCATCTTCCATTGTTGTAATTATTATTAAGAAAGAAGAATTTTAATTAATTTGGTTACTTAAATTAAGTCCATCTATATATTATAGCAATAAGTACTTCCTTTTTATATATTTTGTTTTTAATAAATTACCCTTCTTTACTTGAAACTTATTTTGTACTAAGAATCCCTATTTTTATAGGATTTCGCAACAGTATATATTTAACATACTGCCCTCGAGTATTAAATGTACCACGTGATAAACGATACTACTCCCAACTAACCACGTGCTAATAGTACTTGTACCCGTACAATACCAATCATTAGTATCATAAGAATCTAACATAAAACGTATAAAGTATTTGCAAACTACAGCACAAGACACAAGGCCTGAATCGCAGAAAAATTATCAGCATATGTAGACATTTAACAAATCCAAACTATAGTGAGTACATTCTATACCAGTATACTGCTTAAGAATGATCATATATAAGAACTATTCTTGCTACTCCATTTATCAAAAAGTGGGACACAGAGATTATGTATGTCGCAAGTGAGAGTATAGCAAGTGTATCAATTAGTTCTGGCCATTGCCAAATCTATTATTCCATCTTCACCAAACTAATCCAAATTGTGTATACTTAAGACACAATCATCTCTTCCAACTCTTCCTCTACCTCCCAGGGATTATTCACACTTATCTAGTACTTCATTTAAACCAATAAAAATTTCACATATATACGAGAAGACAGTTTTTATAAAAAATGCATGCGACTGTCCATGACATCAACTTCTCACTATACAGATACAAGTCATCAGGAGTTGAAAAGGTTTTCACATGGTGGAGAAGGAAAGGATAACAGATGTTCTATTTTCAGCATGTCTAACATAATGAGCTAGAAGAAGCCATTGTCTATCAAACAATGTATCATACCATAAACCAAAAATATAACACCATGTGTTTTCAAAACATATAGATTTTCTTGCAACATATTTTATACTCCCTCCATCCCAAAATAAATGTCTATATTACTATTTTTGTTTGTCCCAAAATAAGTTTCTACTTTTAAAAGTAAATTTCTACTTTCCCATTCTACCCTTAATTATGTGATGGAGAAAATTTTATCTCTCTATAATTAAGGGTAAAATTGTATTTTGGTTAATTAAAAAGTGTAATAATTACACACTCCTAAAACTGTGTGCCTTTTTCATTGTGGACATTTATTTTGGGACGGAGGGAGTATCTGTCAATTCAATGGATGAGATAGCATAATTATGATGCTTACTTGGCCCAAACACTTCCATGAGAGAGCTGAAAGTGATGGTGAACTGCAGATCCATTGGGAACCCCATAAACCATTTCATTACGAGTACTTCCCTCTTGCAGGTTTAATGATAAATGGCTGTTGCTTGACATAGACCCATAGGAAGTTCTCAAAGCCCATGGATCATCACTAGTAGCATGCATAAAACTGTTACTTGTTCCCACATTCTGGCAAAGTTCCTGCTGAGAGTTTGTGTTGGATGGGACATGGTCCTCTTTTCTTAACATTGAAGCCATAGTTTTTTGAGGTTGCAATTGAACTACTCCTTCGTTATTCAATCCACTCAGCTCTCGAGGTAAAAACCAAGTTGATGGCCCACCAACTAAGCCAAGAGTATCCTGACAAAGTGGAGAACTGTTCCACATCTGCCATCCCTTCTCATTTGCAGTACCATGGTCCTCAAGTGGAAAATTCGTCTTATCCTGAATCTTTTGAGTGCTTGGAAAAAGAAAAGAATTGGCATGCATCTCATCAGAAAACCGCAGCCGTGACATAGGAGACTCAATTGGTGATGGTTTATTCACTTCAGACAAGGCAGGCATATGCTTCATAGGACATGGTTTTTCAAACCCTAAATCAGGTACAAAGCCAAGGTCTAGCTGAAAATTCTCGAGCGACTCTGAGACAGGCCCAATCAAGGATGCAGGATCAGGAACATAACATGGGTCTTCAAAATTGTTCGATTCTTCGGGTAGAAGCGCAGTGGGAACTTCTTCAACTCGAGGGAGCATTGGATTAGATGACAACTGAAGACCTGTACTAGTAGTAGAGTTCTCATAAGAAAATTCAGGTGGAGGATAAGGCAATCCGAATGTGATGGGATTATCAAATCCTTCAGTCACTGGGTAACCTGATGCTATAGAACTTTGAGCTTCTGTTTGTAATTTTCCAATTGGTCTGCTTATGACATTTGTGTTAGTGGACAAAGTAGTACTTGATGACCGAGTGAATAATTGTTGCCATGATCTTTTGGGGGCTGGATAAGGTTGGGACTCAAAAAGTGCCTGCAGAGGTAGATGTCCATTTAAAAAAGTAGTACATCACACACATCAGATCATTCTATGTAATGCACGACTAAAAAAATATTGTTGCTAGTCTAAAAAACAATTAGAAATATGACAGCAACTAAACTTAAAAACATGTTGTCATGTTGATGAAGAGATCCAGAAAAAAATAATCAATCAAATTGTGTTTTAGTATTAGATTGTTGGCTGCATTTGATTTTTGTTGATAAAGGGCACATCCACATAAAAAAGAGAAAATTGCTAGCAACCACCAAATGATCAAATATACGATGATTGCTATCAAGGGAACATACTATCTCCCTCTTCATTTTCACAATCTCTTTTCTCTTCCAGAAAATGAAAATTTTGTAAGTTTGGTGGCCACCAAATACTTGGCCATTAGACAATGCAATATGAATGACAACTTCACAAACAGTGAACATGGTGGAACCACTAATTATAAAGATGCAAATCAGAACAAGAACACTTACAGGACGATTGTGGTTTTGATCATCTGCATATGCATTTGATTTCCCATATGTCCGTTCAGGCTGAAAAAAATCTCTCTTGTTGGCAGTAACCTGGACAGTATCAAAAGAAGCACTAGATTTGTTTTCTCGTATGTTGCTAGCATTTGCATTTGTGCCTTTCCCAAAGAAACCACCAGTGGAAAGCGTCCTAGAAGATGGAAAAAAGTTACCTCTCATTCGATCCAGGTATTTTGCACCAACACTTCCCTTGTTATGATTATTTGCTGTGACTACCTTAGAACCATGGCCTGTGTCAGTTTTGTTGGACCTCAAACTTTCAGTCCCAGATCTGTGATGTTCATGACGATCAGTCTCACCCTTCCTGTTCTTTTCAGTTTCCTTACCTGCTCTTTTTTCAAGTTCATCTACATCAGAGTTGCTTTTACTAGACCCCCTGTCTTTTTCCTTCTTTCTCTCTTGGCGCTTCCTTTGGGCCTCACGTTTTTCATTGTTGTCCCGCGGAGACGCCTTACCTTGATCCTTCTCAGTCACTACTTTTTCATCTCTCAGCTTCCTACGTTCTTCCACTAGCCTAGCAACCTCTTCCCTTTGTTTCCTTTCCTCTTCCTCCAACTGCTCCCTCTCTAATCTAGCATGTCTCTTCTCTTCTGCTTTCCTGCGAGCTTTCTCACTTCTGCTCTCATTACAATTTACCCCATTCTCACCCTTTTTAGCCAGACCCCTAATATCGTCTCCTGAAGTATCATCTTCAGCCAAGACAACTCTAAATAATTTTCTCCAAAGCCACATAATGCCCAAGAAAATAGCAGCTAAACTCTTGCAGATAAAAACAAGAAGAAAGGAATATGATTTCTCAGAAAAGAAGTGGTCATTGCCACCGCTAAAGAAGCCACCGCTGTTCTTCTTCCAGTAGCTAGACTTCCCAGAAAGAGACCCGTTAACCCAGTTACCACCATTCTCCAGCCAATCCTGACCACATATCCAATTATTATCAGACCACACCTTCCCGTTTAACATCTTCCCACCTTTCCCAACCAAATCTTTTAAAATCCCGGAATTCGAAAGCCGCCCCAAGCCAGGAGGTACGGACAAGTCCAATACCGGCCTCTTAGAAATATGGCCACAGTACGAACACATAAACCTACCCCCAGAAGGGTTCTGATCTCGATATGCAGTCAAACAGTTCCTGCACCGCCTAGTTGCAGTCTTTCTAAGCTTTTGCATTTCAATAGCCTCAAACCTCTTTCTCTCCCTAAGTCTAGCATTCCTACGAGCCCGCCAAGACGACAACTGCGGCATCAAAATTTCATACCAGAAAAGTGTAACTAAAAGCACTAAAACACAAGCCAGCCTTGGGGAGGTGATTTCAAAACGAAAAGCAGGTGGCAAGAATTGCGATAATAACCACAGTCCAATCAGAGGGATTACTAACCATGGCAGCATGGTAGCAACCTTTCTTGACCACTTCTGAACTACACACAGTATACACATTATCGTTCAAAAAGCACCCTATCCTCGATCCTGATGTTTCCCTTCTTTCAATCACAAACCCTAATTGCAGCAGAATTCCACAATATGCCAATCAAAATTGCAATCCCTTTTCCAAACCCTAAAAAAATAATAGGCGCAAAATGACATATTTTTCAAAGATAACATAAGTAATACGATAATCGACGAGATAAAATGCTGAACTCGAGCAACATCGATGAAACTAGGGTTTTGGTAGCTCAAAAACCTCAGTGAAAAAAAAATATCACTAGAATTAGAATGAACAAGTAGAGAACAATAAATAGATAACAATGAAACTAACCTATTTATCAGAGTTAAGAAAGGGAAAAAGAAACAAAATACTTGAGAGATTTAGTCCATTACCTGGATATATAACCGAAGATTGAAACTTTCCGATGCCGGCCGATGATATGTCGCCGTTGTACGGCACCCTTTTTCCCTTCAAGCTGTGACGGTGATGAAGATGATGGTTTTCTGATTACATATAAAATACAGACTTAAAAAGGGATTGGAAAAAACAAAATGGTGACTCGTTTATATAAAAAAGTCGTGGACCGGACGGTTTCATAAACTCGGACCGCTAAACAGACCGGGTTTAAGAAGGCTTCTTTGATAAATGTTGACTTGAAATCCATTCTTTTTCCTATTTAAATTATTTCTCTTTTGAAGTCAACGCAAAAATATTAAATCAAACAACAATTATAATAAGAGAGCTTGGCATAAATGGCCAAATCACTTAGTCATCCTCTCCCTTACTTGCAAAAATGTCCAAAGGGACGCAAATGGAGTCTCAATGGCACAAATGGAACCCAAGGGCGCAAATTGCGTCCAAGACTCCAATTGTGTCTTGGACGCAATTTGCGCCCTTGGGCTCCATTTGCGCCCTTGGAACTCCATTTGCGTCCTTTGGACATTTTTGCAAGTCAAGGAGAGGGATGGCTAAGAGGCCAATCCCTCTCCTAGATTTGGCCATTTGAGCTAATTTTACTTATAATAAATATGTTAATAGTTATTGAAAAAATTATATTGTAGAATTTATTTATTTTGTTTATAGTTTTTGTAATAGTTTTGGTATGATGATAAATGATCGTTATTTAACCTGATAGATTCGTTTTTATGGTATGACAAAGATCCTACATATTTTTTTTAGCTATTTAACTGTAAAAAGATATTTGATTTTTTTACATTTGTTTACAGAAAAATAGCAATAGACGAGAAAAGTGACATGTTTCTTAGATATTTAATTGTAAGAGTTATTTGACTGTTTACATTTGTTTTAGAGAAAAAACATATTTGAATATCCGATAAAAGTATCGTAATATTACGACGTTATCTGCACAAATAGAACCAATGACGTTGCTCGTATGTATTGACAAACCTCATGATCTTATACGTACGCCAAAAACTTGATGCTTAATTGTTCTATGATAAACGTCTATGGCGAGATGTTTATTTACTTATTTTGCAGATTTTGTTGACTCGTATGACGATATCTCATAACATAATAGAAAAGGGAGTCCACATTAACTGTAGAATCACGTAACGAGATGTTAACTACTTGTACTTTCACAAAACTTCGGATTGTCACATTTTCATGACGTAATTTAAAATGCCACGTCAACTACTTGATCAAAATTGTAATTAACTATAATAGAAATGCTTTTAAACCTATAAACTTTTTTACGATAGCTTACAAAATAATACATACCGATGTAATACAAAAACAATTTAATATCAAAATAGATTAAAATTAATACCATAAAAGGACCAAACTACATTACCTTAACAAGTTGTCGAGGACGATAGAAAAATAATGTTTTTAATTATTTTTGTTAATTGTGATGTGTGAACTTTAACCGATTAAGTCCTTAAGGCCTAAGTTTCCACTGAGATGGGATACAATATGATATATTGGCACGACCACAAGTACTAAAATTTAATGAGTGGTCCACAAACAAAAAGGAGTAGAAGAGAAGATTGACAAACATGGGTAATCTTTATTTCTTTTTTAACGTATCAGCGACGCTCATAAAAAGTATGTTAGACCACAGTCTCATTGGATTCAAGATCATCCAAACTGAAGATCGCAATCTGAAGCTAAAGCCGAAACGTCGACTCTCGATATTAAGGTCTATGTCGTTTGTAATAAATGTCAATGTAATTGTATTAGTTTACTTAGATTTAATATCTAAGTTATAACATTGTAATAGTTAGATAAAGCTAACTTGGTTAGTTTCTAGTATTTAGTTAGTTTACATAATATCTAAACTTAGATATTATGTATATTATTAGATTAGATATTAGGTAGGTTTATAGTTTTATATTGCAAGTTGTAGGAAGTGTGTCTAACACACTTGGTTAGATTAAGTGTATCTCTAACATCTCTCAAAAAGATCAGATCATAATTCACACATACAAACACACACTTGAAGGTGTAAAAGAGAGAAAACATAGAGAACACATTTCATGCTTAATTGATCAACCTTGTAACTCGTTTGTTATAATCAATACAGGTTGGTAATCATATTGTGTTGTTGTTTCTATAAACTTGATAAGTATTGTTGGACCGACAATTGGTATCAGAGCCTGATTAAGATCAAAACAAGTTTTATAAAAGAAAAACGTCTCTGTGTTCTTCAAGAAAATTTGAGTTTGTGATTTAAACTGTTTTAGGTGTTAGAATCAATCAGAGTGTGATCGTACTACATGCTAGATCGAGTTGTTGCTATTTAATTTCACTTTTAAGCTTAAATCGAGTTCCAATTTGTGGATTTTGAGTGAAAACAGTCGAAGTGGGTAAGTCACTGTGCGATCAGATTAAATTCTAAAAAGAGTGTTTTAGTGAGATCGAGTGCTTACATTCAGTTCTAGAAGTGATTCTAGACATATTGGTAGAGTTTGGTATTGCTAAATCGTTTCAGGAACAAGATTCAGTCGATTTTCAGAAGTACAGGACGAACACCCGCACAACAGAGGAAGAATAACCCACATACCTTATTGTGCGCGTCCCAAAGGAAACGCATTCCTTACTCCTCGGGTTCCAAAGCACACGCATACCTCAGACACGCATACCTCAAGACATCGAGTTCATCTCTTAAAAAGAACAAGTCAACCTTGCGTGTCCCATTTGAATCGCATATCTCAATTGTGCGGTTCCCTCTTGAAACGCACAACTCCATTGTGCGCGTCCAACTAGACCCGCACACCTCAATTATGCGCTCCTAACCAGACCCGCACAACTCCATTGTGCGCGTCCAACTAGACCCGCACACCTCAATTGTGCGCTCCTCACTAGACCCGCACACCTCAGTGTGCGCTCCTCACTATACCCGCAAACCTCTCTGCTCCAATCCATACTTAGAAATTTTTTTCTGAGAATTTTTCGAAACTGTAATAGGGTCTTTAATTGTCATAAATTTTTTCTCTTAATCAATACAGGATGACATCTAGAGAAGCTCTTGCAATAGGAACTGACACCAAGCCACCAGTTCTCTTTAGAGGTGAATATGAACAGTGGAAGGATAGGTTCCTAAACTTCATCGAAAGACAGGATTTGGGTGATTTCATCAAACAATCCTTAGAAGAAGGCCCCATGGAAACAAAATATAGGGAACCAGCAGAAGGAACTGAAGAAGTAAGACATGCACTGACTTATGAAGAACTAACCGGTGATAATAAGTTAAGAGCAATCTACAAGGGATTCCGAACGAAATCTACATAAAGATTGACAGTTATAAGGCCTCCAGCAAACAAATGTGGGATCAACTCGAGAAGATGATGCTGGGTTCAAAGATAGGGAATCAGCTTAAAATCTCTAACTGCCTGCACAGTTTTGAAGAATTTAAAGGCAGAACTGGAGAAAATCTAGAAGAAACATATGATAGATTCGTGACCTTGCTAAACGAATTGAGCAAGAACAAGGTCAACAAATCTCAAATCGAACTGAATATCAAATTCCTGAGTATTCTACAACCAGAATGGAAAAGTTTTGCCAGACAGATGCGGCAGATAAAAGATTTGAATGAGATTCCACTTCACGAGGTGTATGAAACCCTCCGTCAAAATGAAGAAGAGGTGGATGAAATTCTAGCTGAGAAAAGACAGAAAGGAAAGACAGTTGAAGATACAGTCGCTCTTGTCGTCAAGAAGAAGAACAAGACGATTGTATATGAATCAGAAGAAGATGAAGCTTATGCAAACTCTGACATGGATGAAAATGAACAAATGAAGAAAGCAATGTTGTTTCTGACAAATGCGTTTCAGAAAAAGTTCTACAGGAATCCAACATCAAACAGTCAGAGGTACTCTTCTGGACCCAACAACTACGCTCATAAGGAAAGGGTTGAAGGTAGTAGGTTTGAAGGGAAAAAGTTTGAAGGAAAGAGATTAGATGAGAAGAAAACGGAAGGGAAAAGATACCAGTCTGAAGGAAAGAGGATAGAGGAGAAGAAACCCGAAGAAAGAAAGTACAAGGATGAAGGATCAAGTCAGCCAGGTCCACCGATGTGCTACAACTGTGGCAAAACAGGTCATTTTGCCAAGGATTGCCGAAGATCAAAGGTCAGAAACTCCGATTACTACAAGAACAAGATGCTTCTTGCAAAGCAACAGGAGGCAGGCAAGGAACTGATGGATGAGGATGAATACTGGCTTGATCACTCAGATGAAGAAGAAGAAGATGAAGATAAAGATGAAGCCGTCAATATGTGCTTGATGGGCAAGATGGAATCAGATGCTGAAGCTGATTCAGAAAATGAAGAAGAGGAAGTATGTGATTTATCGTATAAAGATTTCATGAATAAAATGCATACCATGAGATTAAAACAAGAAGAGTTAGAATCTAATCTTAAGCGAGAAAATGGTGTTATTATTAACAAAAACCAATTGATACATAAACTTAGCAATGAAATTGCTGAGAAGAAAGTATTAATTGAGGTTTTACATACAAACGTTGACACCAACGCAAAAGAACAGACTATAATTCTAAAAGAGAATTCTGAACTCAAGTCAAAACTGAGAAATAGTGAGCTTGACTTATATAAGCTGACTAAAATGCATTCTTCATGTACTAAAGAAAACAAGTCTTTAATTGCAAAACTAGATGCTTTGGAAAAGAAGTTGTATTCATTAGGTCAAAGTGAGCAAACCATTCATCTTAACAAACCGAAAAAGAATAAAGAAAATTGGGGAATCGGTTATGTGAAACCTCATTGCCTTAAAAAGGGTATAAGAGAAGTGCCTGCACTTTATGATTATACCTCTATGCTAGTTTCTCACCGAATCTCTTCACTTAAAGTTTTTAATACTAAACTATCAAAGGAGGATGAAGCAAATGAAATTGAAAAACGGAAAAAGTCATCTAAAGTTCACCTTCCATTTTATTATGCGAAGTTGAATAATAGTTATGACTATCCAAATAATGAAAAGAAATCTCTTTCAACTGACTACTTTCAAAGTTATTCTGTAAAAGAGATGGAGGCAAAGCCTGTTATAGGTAAAATATATGTCCCTTCTCTCGTGTTAGAAAGTAAAATTTCTGAACTCGAGAACTCTTTATCAGATGAAAGACTTTTGATTGAGATTCAACAATTTTTTTTTTCAACCGTTATGAAAAATGTTGTTTTTACAAAAGCTTCTAAATCTGATGACATGTTTGGTTCATCAAACGAAGGGTTTGATTTTCTTAATTCTGACGGTGGTTTGGATGGTTGTTTTGAACAATTTGATTTTAATGCTAAACTTTCAAACCATTCATCTTTTGTTGTGAAATCTTTGGGAAAAACCAGTATGCCTGTTAACAGTGTAAAATCAACGAAAGTTGATAAGTCAGTCTCTGTGAAAGCCAAAAATGCTAAAGGTAAGAAAATATCTCAGCATTCACAGAAACCGATCACTACTGGTAAGCCAAAGAAGGTGCATTCATTTGTTGCTCAGAAGTCTAACTCACCAGTTACACATGTTTCAGATCTGCGCAAGCAAAGGCCAGAAGTAAATTCTCAATGGCAACCCAAACGGAAGCTTGACAAGAACGTTTTATCGCTTAGTAGTGTTAATTGTAATAAGACTTCTCTTAGTAAAGATGTCCTAATTGCTGATATTGCTCTTTTGAACTCAAAACTTGTTGTTTCTCGTAAACAATATTCAATGAAACAATTATTTCAGTTATCTTTATCTGCTGGAAAGTCCTCTATCTATGATAAACATGTTTCTATCACTTGTCAAGATTCTGGAGATTGGTTTGGAAATTACCATGTGCATTCATCTCATATTAATTCTTCTCATACATTTCAAAAGAAAAGAGGAACCAATTTGAAATGGTTACCAAAATCTTGTGCTAACACAGCAGGACCCAAATTCCAGTGGGTACCTAAGGCTAAATCTGTGTTGCAGGCACACAAAGCTTAAAGAGAAGCGACTTCTGATTATGTACAGATCAGGACTCGTTCTTTAATGTCAAAATAGGCTTTTGAACAAATCAGTTCAAGACCCGCACTTCGATAATCAAAGTGAAAATTCCAAAGTTGTCGTATAAATATCTAAATTTGCAATTTGTCTTATGCAGACTAGTCATACATGGTTCTTGGACAGCGGATGTTCCAAGCACATGACAGGGCAAAAAGAGATACTGTCCAATTTCAAAGACAAATTTTGTGGAACAGTAAGATTTGGCAACGACCAGTTTTCTCCAATCATGGGATACGGTGATGTACAACAGAACAATGTCACTATCAAGAAGGTGAGCTATGTTGAAGGCTTACGACACAACTTGTTCAGTATAGGCCAGTTCTGTGACAAAGAGTTAGAGGTCAACTTCAAAGCCAAGAGATGTTCAGTTCACAATGAAGAAGGCGAAGAACTCTTGGTCGGTACTCGAGAATCAGACCTCTACACAATCAATATGTCAAATGTCCAGGCTGACAAGCAAGTGTGTCTACTATCGAAAGCTTCGATGCAACAAAGTTGGTTATGGCATCGACGTCTTTCTCACCTCAACTTTCGGTACATCAACAATCTGGTCAGTGGAAAGCTCGTCAAAGGACTTCCAGAGCTGAAATACGAAAGAGAACATCTATGTGCAGCCTGTGAAAAGGGCAAGATGAAGAGGGCACCTCATAAACCGAAGCCTGAACCAAGTACCAATGCTCCGTTAGAGTTATTGCATATGGACTTATGCGGTCCGATGCGAACTCAAAGTCTAGGCGGAAAGAAGTACATACTCGTGATCGTGGACGATTACTCGCGATACACATAGGTCAAGTTTCTACGTTCAAAGGATGAGACACCTGATGTTCTCATTACATTCCTAAAGACGACCCAGGTGAATCTGCAGAAACCGGTCAAGTTTCTAAGAACAGACAACGGCACAGAGTTCAAGAACAACAAAGTTGAAGAATATCTCGAATCTGTCGGGATTTCACATCAATACTCTGCTGCTCGAACGCCTCAACAAAATGGAGTGGTTGAAAGAAGAAATCGAACGCTAGTCGAGGCTGCTCGTACTATGTTAAGTCATTCGGACTTACCTCTATTTTTGTGGGCAGAAGCTGTTTCGACCGCGTGCTACACACAGAATCGATCCATGGTACATCGAAGGTTCAAGAAGACTCCTTATGCGTTAATCAACAACCGAACACCGACAATCAAATATTTCCATATATTTGGATGTAAGTGTTTCGTGCTAAACGATAGGGAGAATCTCAATAAGTTCAGTGCTAAGGCGGACGAAGGAATCTTTATTGGTTATTCCTCGACATCAACTGCATATCGTGTCTATCTGAAGAAGTCAAAAACGGTGATTGAAAGCATCAATGTCACCTTTGATGAAGAAATGGCTTCCGAACAACAACGTTCAGAACCCGTTATAACCGGAGTACTAGCTTCTGGGCAACTCAGTCCAGAACCTGCGTCTCAACAGAATAAATCAGATGAAGCTTCAACTTCAACTAACCATTTATCTGATTTAGACTTATTATTTGAATTGTTTTATGATGAATTTCTTGGATCAAATGTAAAGAAATCTGTTATGGTTGACAGGATGGAAGACTCAACAACTACTCATCCAACCAGTTCAGATGTTCCTATTGAATCAAACGCCCCGATTCAACAAGAAATTACAATTCAAATGCCGACTCCAACAGTTGAAGAAGTGACAATTGATAAAGAGACAGAAGTAGCTGAAACAGTAGGAGATTCTGTACAGATCAATCTACAGCCAGATCAAGCTGTACCTGCTGAGCCTTCTGAACCTGCCACTTCAACTGAAATCATCAATCCTCCTGCACAATCAGAAGAAGGTACAAGTGGATTCGTAGATGATACAACCGACATACAATCATCTAATCCACTACCTCATGAAAATAAATGGACCAAAGAGCACCCGCTAAGCCAGACTATTGGCGATCCATCAAAACCGGTGCAAACTAGGTCAGCATCATTGAACATGTGCATGCATGACTCCTTTCTGAGCAAGTTTGAGCCAACACGCGTATTAGAGGCTCTTGCTGATCCAGAATGGGTGATCTCAATGCAAGAAGAGCTAAATCAGTTCGATGCACTTCAAGTCTGGAGACTCGTACCGAAACCTCAAGGTAAAACAATTATAGGTACGAAATGGGTTTTCAAGATAAAGAAAGACGAAGATGGTACCGTTATCCGAAACAAGGCAAGACTAGTAGCCAAAGGATACAGACAAGAGGAAGGAATAGACTATGACGAAACATATGCTTCTGTGGCGCGATTAGAGGCAATTAGAATGTTTCTAGCCTACGCAGCCCACAAGAACTTCACAGTCTTTCAAATGGACGTGAAGACAACATTCCTCAATGGAATTCTGAAGGAGGAAGTCTACGTCTCTCAGCCAGAAGGTTTTGTCAATAAAGAGAAGCCGAATCATGTTTACATTCTCGACAAAGCACTCTACGGTCTGAAACAAGCACCTCGAGCCTGGTATGATGTCCTTTCCACTTTTCTAGTCAAGTCTGGGTTTTCAAAAGGTACGGTGGATACCACTTTTTTTATCAAAAAGGAAAAAGGCGATATCATCTTAATTCAAATCTATGTAGATGATATTATCTTTGGTTCTACAAATCCGAAGTACTGTAAGAATTTTGCAAACCTTATGGTGTCTAGATTTCAGATGAATTTGATGGGAGAGATGAATTTCTTTCTCGGTTTACAAGTAAAACAATTTTCATCGGGTATTTTTATCAATCAATCAAAATACATTAGGGATATTCTTCGTGAGTTCCAAATGGAAAATTCAAAACCGATTGGTACCCCAATGGCACCAGGTACTAAGATTGGCACCGATCCTTCGGGAAAGGATGTTGATGTTAGGACTTATCGAGGGATGATAGGTTCTTTAATGTATCTTACGTCGAGTAGGCCAGATATAATGTTTTCAACATGCTTATGTGCAAGATATCAGGCCAATCCTAAAGAAATCCATTTGTTTGCTGTGAAGCGTATCTTTAGGTATCTGAAGGGCACTACAAATCTTGGTCTGTGGTATCCTAAAGATACTAGTTTTGAACTAACAGCCTACACAGATGCAGATCATGCAGGTTGTATGTTAGACAGGAAGAGCACGTCGGGACATGTACAGTTCCTCGGTGACAAACTAGTAAGTTGGGCATCGAAGAAGCAACTTTGTGTTTCAACGTCCACGGCCGAAGCAGAATATGTAGCTGCTGCTAGCTGCTGTTCTCAGGTCTTATGGATGCGAACTCAATTACACGACTACGGTTTCCACTTCAACAAGATCCCGATATACTGTGACTCCAAGAGCGTCATCGCAATTACGGCGAATCCTGTTCAACACACAAAGACCAAGCACATAGATGTCAGGTATCATTTTATTAAAGATCATGTTGAAAAAGGAACAATTGAACTTTTCTTTGTAAAAACTGATTATCAGCTTGCCGATTTGTTCACCAAACCTTTAGACGAAAAGAGGTTTAACTTCCTTATCTCTAAGCTTGGTATGCTAAATCTTAAGATTTAATCAGTAGTTACCTATCAAAGTTTTCTAAATTGTATACTTTTTCATCATTTCTTCATTCTTAACTCTGATTGATATCTACACTTCTATCAAATGTTCATGATCCAAGGGGGAGAATGAGAAGAAATTGACATATGGTCAATATTACTTCAAGGGGGAGCTCATAAAATTTGTGCATGTACTTTTTAATGTCAAATTTGTTTTGTAATGCAAGATTTTAGGGGGAGCTCTTCAAGTCAAAAAGGGAGTACGGATATGACTTCTGATTATTTCTGATCAGAACTCGTACTTTAAAAGTTTTACTGTTTTTTGTCTTTTCAATTTAAGTGAATAAATTTTACTTTGACTTGACATTAGACTTTTGCAGAATTTTTGAGAGAAGCTTACAAGTTCATATCTTTATGACTTTAAACTTAGCTTCATGAGATGTAAGATCAAACGTTAAGGTATAATCCTTTATCTTAATCTCATATATGGTTGAAAGAAGGACACCTTTCAATCATAGAAAACATTGTTTTTAATGTTCAAACCACTTCCTGATTTTTCAACAGATTTTATATTTTGGGAGTGTATTTTAAATGTTTTCATAATCAATATTGTGCTTTAACTGAAATAGTTAAACCAATCTGAGCATCACATGCATCATAGGAAAACAAAGAATCATTGTGCTAGGAATTAACACAACTTCAATGGAATCACCTTAACCAGTGATTTCTACCCAAGAAGTTAATCCTTAGTGATTGAGTGTGCAAATAGAAAAAGAAATGAGTATGATTAGAGAAAACTTAATGTTTAAAAGAAAGAGCATGTGAGAGCAGAGTTAAAAGAATATCACAACTCTGCACCAACTTTTTCTGAGCCGGGTAGCCACATTACTAGTGTTTCACAATTCTTTGGTGAACATTATTGAAACAGGCAACTAACCCATGCCAACTCTTGATCAAACCTCACTATCTACTCATTTTCTTCTTCACAAGAAAGTGTTTCACATTTTCAAAGGGGATGCAGCACATTTGCTATCTGATTTTCGTTTGGAAAATCTGGATATTGAAAAGAAGGAAGTCTGCCCCACCTTCGCACTTCAATCATGCACATTGAGTCTGTGTTTAACTTGCTGTTGTCTCAGTGGTTTACACAATTTTGAGCCTAATAAGCAATCATCAAGTGCTTAATTCTTTCAAACACAAGCACGAACACACAAGGAATTAGTTTGTTTGTCATAACGTTTATAGAAATAACCTTTGTGGTGTTTCGATGATTAAATGGAAGCCCTGGGGGAGTCAACATCAAAACAGCTCCTTTCCAAAGTGTATTTGTTACACACAGTGACTTAGTGTTACTGACAGACATGTTAACTAATTCATTAGTTGATTCAGGTGTTACACGACTATTTTGTTTGGATTTAAAAAGATCTGGATGAATATCTTTTGAATTGACGGATCAGGGGCTCTAACCACAAGATAGACATTTCTTACAAATAGTTTTGATGAAGTCGTTGCACTTAACATCAAAAAGGGGGAGAATGACTACAAAAGAAATGGTAAAGATCACATGTTTCAAGAATCACGTCAAAGACTGAATTCTTCTAAAGAAAGTAGATTGAAGACATGCTGATTTCAGAGCTAAAGAAAGAGATTGCATCTTCTGAGCTGAACAAGAAGACTGAATTGCTAAAATCATTTTCGTAATGATCTTGATCCAAAGGGGGAGATTGTTAGACCACAGTCTCATTGGATTCAAGATCATCCAAACTGAAGATCGCAATCTGAAGCTAAAGCCGAAATGTCGACTCTTGATATTAAGGTCTATGTCGTTTGTAATAAATGTCAATGTAATTGTATTAGTTTACTTAGATTTAATATCTAAGTTATAACATTGTAATAGTTAGATAAAGCTAACTTGGTTAGTTTCGAGTATTTAGTTAGTTTACATAATATCTAAACTTAGATATTATGTATATTATTAGATTAGATATTAGGTAGGTTTATAGTTTTATATTGCAAGTTGTAGGAAGTGTGTCTAACACACTTGGTTAGATTAAGTGTATCTCTAACATCTCTCAAAAAGATCAGATCATAATTCACACATACAAACACACACTTGAAGGTGTAAAAGAGAGAAAACATAGAGAACACATTTCATGCTTAATCGATCAACCTTGTAACTCGTTTGTTATAATCAATACAGGTTGGTAATCATATTGTGTTGTTGTTTCTATAAACTTGATAAGTATTGTTGGACCGACAAAGTATACATATGATTGATCACCAAGAATAATATCACCTTAAATGGACCAAACTCCAACCTTAATTGAATCTTAAGTTGATAGCTTTCAAATAAAAGAGAACTTGAAAAAACCAAATGTATTACACATTAAATTACATTCTTGGTTTCTGTGGTTTACACAAAATCACACTGTGTATTCCTAAAGTGAAAATTTTGTTAAGTAGGTTAACTATGGGACATTTTAGTTATTTTGCTCATTTTTTATTTTCTACTAAAAATTTGAGTTAAATGCAAATTTAGTCCCTGTGGTTTACAAAAATTAACGACTAACATCTAACGAACAACATCCTTCTACTTCCGGTTTTTATAACACATAAGGTCCCTCTTATTAACACCGTTAAATAAAATGAAGTTAAGAAGGGGTAATTTTGTCCATTCATATATTTTACGTTTAATAACAGATGAGGTCCTCCTCTAAATCAACGATTAAAAAACCCTTTTCATTATTTGCCGCCCAATCTAACAAAAACCCTTCATGATCTACTCGTTGCTCTTTGATGCTTCATGTAACAATGGGTTGTTCACATTTTAATTTCTTCATCTGATCAGTGGTTCTAATCAGTGTTGCGATTTGATTTCTTCACATTTTGATTTCTTCACGTTTTGGTTTCTTCACCAATGGTGCGCACACAATGGGTTGTTCGAAAGGAATTCGAAGGGGATACGGTATATCTCATTATCTTGAAGTATATGGTACGAGAATATTTTTCTTTTTAATAACCACAAGGGTTGTGGCATACTGGTTAAGGCCCTCGGGATGTGGTGGAATATCCCATCTGCTCAGGGTTCGAATCCAGGCATACACAACAATTGTGGCCACTGAGATTTAATCAGGGTTGATGTCTTACAATCATAATTTGTCAAGGGATTAGTCTAGGCATAGCCTACGACACCCTTCAAAAAAAAAAGATTTTCCTTTTTAAGCTTTGAAGTTTTTCCTTTGAGTTTTAATTTCACATTGAAAATGTTTACTTGAAACCATTTTTCATACCATATATTTCCTTTTGAAATTGCATTTTTGATGTAATATCTTTGAACAAATGATTATCCTACATTGCTTACCTTGAAGACACATCATGGGGGAATGTTCACCAAGGCTCCTGGCAGGAAATATATAAATGGTAAGATTGATATTGTTGACTTAGTAGATACAGATCAATTTTTTGTACATGAGTTGCAGTCAATGTTGCAAGAGATTGGGTATAGGAAACAGTTAACATCTTATCATTTTAGAGTTCCTAATCTAGATTTAGATTTTTGTCTAGAAGCTTTACGAGATGATTGTCGATGTGTTAAATCTTTCCTGGCTGTAAACTATTTGATATATATATATATATATATACACACACTACACATGAGACTAATTTGAATGAAAACAATGGTCACGTATATGCTGAAGAAATAAGTGAGGGAGAGTATGCTGCAATGTTTATTGATGCTTTTGCTCCATTTTCGATACCTGATAGCTATGAAATGGCAGATACACGTGTTGAAAACGAGAACTCAGACAGTGAAAGTAGTAAAGATAGTGAACTTCATGGTTGAAATCCATAATCTGGTTGATGAAATTAATGTAGACATGAAGACCCACCAATTAAACATTGATCTTAACCTAGAAGATTTTGAGAGCAATTCAAATTAAAATGATTTAGAGAAAGATAGGAAAAAATAATTGAATAATCTGAGAAGGAATATGGCAGATAGTGGTGGAAGTGATAGGTGAGTACTTGGGAACAAACCATGGTTCAAAATGGCGCGAGGCGTGGCGTGGCGGCGAGGTCAAACCTCAAGCCTTACACGCCACGGCGAGGATGCAGCGTTTTTCAAGGCGTGACATAAGACAACAAATTTATATGTCATATATATAATTATACACATACACATACACACACACACATATATATATATATATATATATATATATATATATATGTTTTCTATATAGTATCTAATCAGATAATGATATTAAAAAAATGTACATTCATATTAGAAGAAGAAAAATCATATAGACTATTATTACAAAATAGTTTTTGATTAAATATTTAAAATAGAACATAGAAAGGTAATTTTACAACTTTGTTTTAATCGTGAGTCCATGACGTTTATGAATTCGTGAAATTGGGAGTGATGTTATTAGATAAATCTATAAAAGTGTAAAATCTAAAGTTAAAAGTGTAAAAACACAAAAGATAAAAAAAATTAAAAAAAAACTAAAAACTAAAAAAAATTGAAAAAAAATCATATCTTACAAAAAACGTGCACTGCAGCGCATCATGCCACGCCTCAAGCCGCCATGGCACGAGACACGCCTTATAAAAACGTTATGAGTCATTTCGTAACGGCGGAGACGTGTCTTGAACCATATAGCGCCATGGCACGCATTTTTGAACACCGGAACAAACAGGAAGTAAAAAAATTGATTGACATGCATGCAATAGAGACTCAAAGACAAATTTATGTAATTAAGAATGACAATGTGAGAATAAGGACTATATGTGGAGGAACCCTTCCTTGACATGAATCAAGTAATTGATGTGTCTATTAAAGGAAAAAAGGTCAAGGCAAGTGGCTCATCTTGTCCCTGGCTTTTACATATATCTAAGGGTAAATGTAACACTCAACAAAATTTTTCCATAAAACGGAAAAATGGTATTTATAAATTGCCAGAGCACGAGCCTCCCAAAAAGGGGAAATAACATACACCTGTTAATTACAATTTGCAACTCAAGTATTTGGAAAAAGACAACCTAATAATCTAATTTCTCTAGAAATAAGATTACAACTTCGGGTGTCCTCCAAGTCTTCCAAAAGTATGATGTCCCAAAACTTTTCCCCAAGCTTACTCTAAACACGGCTAAGTCTTCTTAGAGATGACACCGCTAGAACCTGTGATACATGTCGACACCAAGCAAGTGTTAGGCCAAAAAGACTAGTGAGTTTGAACAAGACATAAGACTACAATTAAAACAAGAAATCAACCAACGACATAGTGGTCATAATAAAGAATCAATGGGGGAGTCCCAAAACACCAAACAAGTTTCACCTCAAGAGTCGATACACCTGGTGTTCACCCGTACGAGCAACACCCCAAAGGCCCGGTACATCGGGGACTACCTCCAAGGCATTACCCCAAATGGCGGAGATCTAGGCACATACCTCCAAGATGGCTCCCAAGATTGTATCCTCCTAGTGCCTACTTGTGGTTCATCCAAATTGCAAGATATTCCAACAATATTTACTCCAAGTAAAATGTGCCCAACATCAACAAGGGCACTTGTGGTCCAACCACCTTAGTATTCATGCAAATAACCCAGCATAAGTCTCGAAACCTTCAAACTAGGGTTATGAGAACATATAATCCCTCACATGGGAATTTTAGATGAAAGGCCACACCATGTACGTGATTGACATAATCAAATATTTTCATGATCATAATCACACCACATCTACTACCAAATAAATAGTCCAAAGTAGGTCAACACTTTTAAAAGAGAGGTGAACATAACCATTAAGGTATATTTCAACATTTATTGAAAGAGTAATTTGTTAGTACCCTCCATATATCATATATCTTATTTTTCAACCAAAAGTACCCAAAATTCTAAACATTTGCCAAAGAGCATTTTACCATGATTAAAGGTTTACACCAAAACAAGTAATAAAATGGTTAAACAACACATATTGACAAGTATCAAGTTTTACAAAAGGTTAGAGAACTCACTATCTAGGTTTTGAATGAAAAACCTAGAAAAGTAGAAAACCCTAAATGAGTTGTATGAGATGGTGAGGATGCTTAATGCTAGTATTTAGTTCCTTCCCTTTGAGACCAACAACCCTAGATAATCCCAATAAATGATCTTGAAGAGGGTGGTTGCAATAAATGAAGAGGGTTGAGAATGTAGAAGTAAAAACCGCACCGTAGGGCTCCCAAATCGCTGCTGAAACTTTCAGGAGGAAGAAATGAGCTGAAAAACGGGTTTAGGGGATTTTTATACCCCAGGTACATGCTCGGTGACTATGCCCGACAATTGTGCCCTGGGCACTCTTGCAGGGCAAGGTCGTACGGTTTGTACCAAGACCGCCCCTAGGGCTACGACTATGACGACCGAGAATGCCCTATGTCAAAGTCGTTGGTCACTCTTGTCGGTCCTGTACTGAGGCCCCCTTCTCCCCCGCGATTATGACAAGTGACTGTGCCCTATGGCACTATCGCCGTCACTCTCGCACAGACCATTGGGACCTAAACTTCTTTGTGTTTTCTTGGCATCGATACTTACTACATGCAAGGTTTCTAACTCGACTACTAAAATATATTTTCTAACCAATAAAATAATGAAGTCCAAGAATAGTTGGGACGAATGGTGAATTTAGTTTACCTTGAAATTTCGGGCGTTACTATCCTCCCCTTCTACAAAAGGATTTCGTCCGTGAAATCTTGCTCTAGGCAAACAAATAGGGATAGTGTTTCTTCATGTCTTCTTCAACTTCCCACGTTACATCGATCCCCGATGGTGTTTCCATTGAACCTTGACCATAGTTATTTCCTTATGACAAAGTTTCTTCATCTTTGACTCCAAGATGGCATATGGTTCTTCCGCGTAACAGTTCCGATTATCCACATGAATTTCCGACAAAGGGACGACGTTGTCTTCCTCGACCAGACACCTCCATAAGTAGCATACGTGAAAAGTAGGATGATCTCATCCATTTCTGGTGGCAAGTCTTGCTTGTAGGCTTGAAGTCCAATTCGCTCTAAAATGGTGAAGGGGATAAGGAAATGAGGGATAAGCTTCCCACGCTTCCAGAAACGGATAAAGCCTTTCCATGGCGACACTTTCAACATGACTCGGTCACCCACTTGGAATTCTATTGGCCTCCGCTTCTTGTCGGTGTAACTCTTCTGTAGATCTTGGGCTGCTTTCAATCGTTCCCGGATATTCTTCACTTTGTCTGCCATCTCTTGTACAATTTCCAGTCCGACAAATTGTTTCTCTCTCGCTTCAAGACAACATACTGGGGTCCTACACTTTCGACCGTACAAGGCCTCAAAGGGTGTCATCCCGATGCTGGAATGGTAACTATTATTATAAGCAAACTTCACCAAAGGTAGGTGGGAGTCCCAATTTCTTCCAAAATCTATGAGACATGACCTCAACATATCTTCAAGAGTTTGGATTGTCCTCTCGCTTTGGCTATCCGTCTGAGGATGGTAGGTCGTGCTCAACTAGACCTTGGTGCCCAATTCCTTTGGTAGGCCATCCCAAAATCTAGAAGTAAACCGATTGTCTCTATCGGATACAATGGATAGTGGTACACCGTGTCTTGACACTACTTCGTCTATGTAGAGTTTGGCTAATTTTCCCATTGGCAACGTCTCCCTCATAGCTAGAAAATGCGCGCTCTTAGTGAGTCAGTCCACCACTACCCAAATCGTGTCATGACCCCTCAAAGTCCTTGGGAGTTTGGTGACGAAGTCCATGGTAATATGCTCCCACTTCCATTCTAGAATCGTCAAGGACTGTAAACTCCCATAAGGCTTTTGGTGTTCTGCTTTGACTTGAAGGCAAGTGACGCATCTCTCCACGTAGTTGGACACATCAAGCTTCATTATTGGCCACCAATAGTTCAACTTGAGGTCTCTGTACATCTGCGTGCTACCGAGATGAATGTAATACTTGGACTTGTGGGCTTCCTCCAAGAGTAGTTCACGGTTTCCTCCCAATTTTGGTACCCATATTCGGCCTTGGAATAATTTGAGGCCACGACTATCTTCCGTCAACGATTCTCGTTTCTTTACCATAACCTCGGCCTTGAGATTTCCCTCTTAGAGTGCTTCCATCTGACACGTCTTGAGATTCTCTACTAATCTTGACACCACATCAATTTTAGTGAGCAACAAAGTGACATCACCTCCATGACTCTTTCGACTGAACGTGTCCGCCACTACATTAGCTTTATCGGGATGGTAAAGTAATTCACAGTCATAATCCTTTAATAGTTCTCCCCTGCGATTGTGACAAGTGACTGTGCCCTAGGCACTGTCGTCGTCACTCTCGCACAGACCATTGGGACCTAAACTTCTTCGTGTTTTCTTGGCATCGATACTTACTACATGAAAGGTTTCTAACTCGACTACTAAAATCTCTTTTCTAACTAATAAAATAATGAAGTCCAAGAATAGTTGGGACTAATGGGGAATTTAGTTTACCTTAAAATTTCGGGCGTTACAGTAAATATGATGATACATGGATGGTCAAAACTTATGTGGAGACACACAAATGTCTTCAAACTAGGTATGCGAGAGCTTGTACAACTAAATTATTGTCCCAACATCTTTCAGAAATCCTACTTCATAACCCAACTATCCCCATTAAAGTCATTCAAACAGAGATGCAGAAAAAAATTTCAGAACGGTTTTCACATCATAAGTCATTTAAGTAAAGGTTATGGCAAAAACTTAGCTTCAGGAAGGCTATGTTGAGTAGTACAATGTTTTAATACATACTTGAACTACGAAGGACAAACACAAACATTACAGTTAAGTTAGAAGTTGAAAGTGAGGCAAATCCAACAATTGACACAAGGAGATTCAAGATAGTGTATGTGTGTTTGGGTGCTTTAAAGAAGGGATTCAAAGCAAGGTTGAGAGATTTTATTGGGCTTGATGGTTGCTTCATGGAAGGACCATTTCCTGGTCAAATACTTACTATATGGTACATACCAAGTTGCATATAATTGTCGAGGCAGAAACCATAAATTATTGGACATGGTTTCTAGAATGTCTTGGAGATGACTTGTATCTCAGTGCAAATTCCAACTTCATATTCATATCTGAGAGACACAAGGTTTGTCTACCATTTTAGTTTTTTCTACTTTTTAGTATATATGTTTCGTTTACTTATATGATTTGTTTATTTATCTGATAGTGTTATATAACCGAATGCTCTAGAGATGGTGACACACGTACATATATATATATACAAATATATATATATATATATTATATAATTGCTCTAATATTTGGTCTAAACATATTAGTTCATTATTTTGACCGTGGCCTAAAACATATATAGTGGTTGATGCTGCAAAACTATCCATGAGCACTTGTAATAATAAATAACCAAAAACTCTTAGGAATATATCCTTTGAACTATATCCTGAAATACCCTTCAATACTCTGGACATATGTTGGTAGACAAGATCTTTTTTATTAGTTTATTAATATTATTAGTTTATTATTTTTATTACCTTTAATTTTTTTTTACTTACAAACCTACATGACAGTGGCCTAAAACCTTGGGCCTTTTTAAGTGTAAAGCCTTGAGATGATTTTGTTTTTAAAATGGAATAAAATTGATTTGTGGAAACTTATTGTTTTTAAACTTATTCTTGTGAATTTAGACCATTTTTACATTCAATCATCACTTGGCCTAAGATCTTTACTTTTTAATTTCTTTATTGTGTTAAATTTTTTTCTTTTACTATTTTATCTAACTTTTTGTTTCTTTACTATGTTGTGCACCGTAGGGGATTGTCCCTGCAATTTCAAATGTATTCCCTTGTGCAGAACACCGATTTTCCTTAAGACACATCCATGAAAACATGAAACAAACTTGGAAGGGGAAGTTGTATAAAAATCACTTCTGGATGTGTGCAACTACGACAACTGTCCCACAATTTGACAAGGAGACGGATAAGGTTAAAAAACTTGATCTTGGATTATATGTGTGGTTAAAGAGGATTTCTTCGCATCACTTGGCTAGATCTCATCTCACACGTAAGAGTGCGCATTTTCTTTCTTAAGTTTTTTTTTGTTATTTGATATTTATGCTCTTTATAATTTATGTTATATGTATGCTCTATAATTTCTAGGAAGAAGTCACACATATGTGGTGTTGAACAACATTTGTGAAGTCTTCAATAGATAACTAGTTGATGGAAGGGACAAACCAATAATTGCATGTTTGGAGTATATAAGAGTGTACATCAGGAAGAGAATTGTGAATGTTCAGATGGTGCTTGACAAAGGTGATGGTCCTCTTACTCCGACAACAACCAAAGTGTTGGAAGATGTCACGCCCCAATTTCACATCGAGTGTCGTGACGTAAATCTTAATAACTTATGCCTTGAATAAAAATACGAACTTAAACATTTCAGACATCTATAATATGTTGAACATAAGTCATTACATAATTAGGGAAGCGTAAAGTATCTTAACATAACCGATGCTAATTAAAATATCTAAACTAGCATGATCCAAAACATAGTCCCATCTTACTTCATTCGAATCGTTTAATGACAATCGGCACCTGAGATATATACATGTATAGTATAAGCTAAAAGCTTCGTGAATACAATATGGTTTCATGATAACAAGCACACAAAAAAGTGTTTTAGCGTGTTTTAATTATTATCTTATAAGTGTGTCATCAGCTCATCACTTTTCTTTGTGTATGTGGCGAATTCTATGGACGAGGACTTCAAGATTTGGAATTGCAAGCCCTCCTTTCATGTCCAACCCACCCTGTACGGTGGACGAACCTTGTCGAATCATACTAATTGCATACCATTTTATTTGCAATATTCACTCTTTAATGCAAATCTCACCATCGCATGCAATGTATATATCATGGAAGTGACAACATAAATCATATACGCATCATCATTTTTTTATGGAAGGGTGTCCTAGGCTATGCCTAGACTAATCCCTTGGCAAATTATGACTGTAAGACATCAACCCTGATTAAACCTCAGTGGCCACAATTGTTGTGTACGCCTGGATTCGAACCCTGGGCAAATGGGATATTTCACCACATCCCCCAGGACCTTAACCAGTACGCCATAACCCTTGTGGTTACGCATCATCATTATCTTTCACATTATACATATACTTGAATATCATATCAATAATATCAAGTCATCAACATATTTCTCATCATTATCAACATCTTTCATATCATTCATATACTTAATATTATGTACATCAATACAATCAAGTTGTCATCATATGCATATAAACACATCATACAAATATCATGGACAAAATACTTTGTAATAATCATATATATATATATATATATCCCATTAAAATTGCATAATGTACTCACCTTGAATAACTAGTGTTCAATAGGCCATTTTCTCAAAACCGCAACCTACATGATAATCCATACCACTTCTAAGTACCTTAGATAATAGTAACTAAATTGATCATTACTCCCTAACGATCTTAGCACGACAAATCATTAACAAGTTTTGTTGGTCAACCCCCCAATACTATCATATCTCATATTTTACTCAAACATTTTCTTAAAATATTATCATAATGTAGCGTCATTATTTAATCGACGTTTACACATTTTATAAAGACATGCAATGTACTTCACATTATCTTAAAAAAATAATAGTTATCAAAATTGCTAAAATAATAGCTTGCAACGTAAATAATATTTTATGCTAAAATGTTTTGTTTAAAATTTAAAAATGAATAATCGTGACAATATGTCACACATATATAAATAATGGCCAATACATAACTTTAAAAATTCAAAATAATCAAACATTCGAAGTAATATTTAGAATACCAATTTTCCAAGTTTAGGGGGATTTTGGTACGTAATTTTTAGAAGTCGAATACAAAAGGTATAACTTAAACCAATTCCCTAATTTATGGGCTTCTTGACACATTTCACAAGTCAAATATTCAAAATATACACTTAAAAGACCAATCCCAAAGCGTAGGGACATTTCGGTAATTTATAAAGCAAATACTTAAAGTATTGTTCAAATACCGATTCCTTAATTGTAAGGTCATTTTTTTATAAAGATAATAATCGAAATAAATCTTAGATACCAATTCCCAAAACATAGGGTCATTTCGGTAATTTCACGAAAAAATACGTAAAGTATTGCTAAAATACCGATATCTTAATTGTAGGGTCATTTTGGTAATTTCATGAAGATAGTAATCAAAATAAAGTTTAGATACCAATTCCCAAAACATAGGGTCATTTCGGTAATTTCATGAAGCAAATACGTAAAGTATTACTAAAATACCGATATCCTAATTGTAGGGTCACTTTGGTAATTTCATGGAGATAATAATCAAAATAAAGTTAGATACCAATTCCCAAAACATAGGGTCATTTCAGTAATTTCATGAAGCAAATACGTAAAGTATTGCTAAAATACCGAGTCTCTAATCATAAGGGTCATTTTGGTAATTTCGTGAATTTTTTTAATTAAATTAAAGCTTAAATACCAATTCCCAGAACATAGCGTCATTCCGGTGATTTTATAAAGTAAATACGCGAAATATTGCTAAAATACCGAGTCTCTAATTATAAGGGTCACATTGGTAATTTTGTCAAGAAATTAATTAAAATAAAGCTTAAATACCAATTCCCGAAACATAGGGTCATTTCAGTAATTTTATAAAGCAAATATGTGAAATATTGCTAAAATACCGATTTCCTAATTGTAGGATCATTTTGGTAATATCATAAGCTCAAATAAATAAACAAAAACTTTCTGAGAATTTAATGTAGTTGAATTAAATTTCTAGAACTATAGGGGCTATAATAAACATCACTAAAATTTGTAGTCCTAAACTTAGGGGTGTGCAAAACCCGAAAAGTCTGAAATCCGAACCCGAATCCAAACAAAAAATAAGGTGTTTTTGCAAAACCAGAATACCCCGAAATCCGAAAATCCGAAACCCGACTTTTTTGGGGATATTTGGGTTCGGGTTGGGTTTGATCTTTGGCCACCCGACCCGTCAGAAAACCCGAAAAAATACTTACATATTTATAAATTATATAAATATATTTATTTGTCTAATTATCTTTTGAAAATCATAAACTCTAGTCGTTCGAAATGTTTTCTAATTTATAAATCTACTATCGATTCATCAGTTTCTCAATCGATTGAATTCATTCTCAAAATCGATTGAATTTATATATATATATATATATATATATATATTGCATTATAATAATACCCGAACCAGACCGACATCAACCCGAAACCTGACCAACCTGAACACGAAGCAATCCAAAATCTGAAACCTAAAATTCAGGGCTTGATTTCCATATCCGAAATCCGATCAGGTTTTTGATTTTTCCACCCGAACCCGTCCAACCCGCCCAATGCACACCCCTACCTAAAATAACCAAAGAAATAAGCTAGCCTAATGGTAAGAGTATTTGACATTCAGACTTGAAGTCAAGGGTTTGAACCAAGTCCTATGCAAAGCTTCGTCTCCTTTTTAAAAAACAATGGTTCAGATGCGGGTCAAGGGTCAGAACCAGAACTTGACCCGGTTATAACCCATCGCAAACTCGTTTTGAAGGTTTTCGAGCTCTAAAATGGCTCATTTCTTGCTCATTTTTCTTCATTTTTGCACAAAACTCTTGGTAACATTTTTACCAACATTTTTGACATAAAGATAACAAATTTTCATCAAGAAATATGTTCCATTTTCTTATTTAAAGTTTTGATTTTAAAAACTAAAACTCAACAAACTTTGAACATAAAATCGTACCATATAAACGCAAATATGAGATATGAGGCTACTAGGGTCTGATAGAATACTTAAAAACGAACTCAGATATGTAAAGAAGTCGAAGATTGGTTTAGAATACTACCTCCAATCAATCAAAAACCGAAAATTTCGACTCTGAACCTCAAACGCAGACTTCTCTCTCAATAATCGCTCATTTTACGAACTATTTCGACTGAAATGAACGTAAACCAATGTTCTACATTTATATGCCAAGATTTTTAGTGTATTAGTTGAAAAATCGGGACAAAATCACGATTTTTCGCTGAGAAGTCGCATTCTCCAAAAAGAGGTGTACTGTTGGCAAAACAGGTCCTCATAGTTTGAAAACGATGACTTTCAGCCCCCTGAACTTTCTGACATTTGAGCTCAGCCCCTCCTAACGTAATTTTTTTTATCATTTTTGGTCCAAAATTAACTTAAACTTTTTAAAACCTTACTTAAATGGCATTTATGGTCCTCTCAACTCAATCCTATACATTTTTAGTCCAATAAAATAAAAACCCATTTTTTTCCTTTTTTTTTTTTTACTATTTGTTGTTCTAAGATTTCAAAAACTACTTCATTCAACTAGACAATTAGTCATATAAATATGTTATCATTTCTAATTTATTTATTTATTTACTCAATATATATATATATATATATATATATATATATATATATATATTTAGGTAATTATCATTATCATTATCATTTTTATTTTTATTTCTATTTATTTTTTATTTTTAAAAACTAATGACGCCTATAAAATTACTCACTATATTTTATATTTAGAATTTTGGGTTTTACAACTCTCCCCCTCTTAAAAGAAAATTCCGTTCTCGGAATTTCTATTTAACTTAGGCATACATAAATCTTATATTTACTTCGAATTCCCATGTAACTCGAGACAATCTTTTGGTCTATCATTCTTACTCTAATAGTCTATTCATTTCATTCTTACATGCATAACCACTTCACACTTGGTATAACGTTAATCCTCCAATGCCCATAAATAATAATTGAAATCTCAAATTTCTAACCGCTGATCCATATCACAACATTAATAATGCTCATCTATCATAGTGTATCCATCATCAATAATCTTAATCTTCAAATTATGACCAAGAAACTTACATCATTCTACTAAAGACATTGTTGAACTTAACACATACGACAAATTTATTGGCACACATATCAAATAATCTCATGGGTAAGTATTCGATAATTTAGCAAAGTACATGACATCACACATGGTGTAACCTATGCCTCTTCAACAGTCATTTGAGAAACTCGCCCTTTGACTTTAGGCATCTCTGGTTTCTTTCCGTTTAGTCCTTCGAGCAACTTTGGTTGTACAAGATCCTTCTTAGGACACTCGTTGTAGCGATGTCCGACAACCCCACATGAGTAGCAAGTTAGTTTTGCTTTGCAATCCTTTGACATGTGACCAGGTTGTCCACAACTAAAAATACTCCTTTACCATACCCCCATTCACCATGATGGAATTTTCCGCAAGTGGTACATGCCGTCAAAGTCCTAACCTTTTCTTCTGAAGCGCGAAATTTCTTGGACTCGTTTAAGTCAACGTTGTTAGTTTTCCTCTTCAATTTCTTAATAGAGACATCTGGGACATAACTATCCTTTTCAGCAAGGGTGGTAAGTTCCACTGCCTCTTGGAAATTCTTAGGTTTAGACATTCCCACCAACCTCCTAACGTCTCTTTTTAGTCCATCGAAAAATGGGTCCACCTTTCTCTTCTCATAATCGACTTGATGTTCAGCAAATCGAGATTTCTCAATAAAAGTCTCGACATATTTCTCTACAGACATATTTCCTTGCTCTAAGCATGAGAATTCACTTTCTAATATCCTCATCTGGAGTGGAGAGAAGTACATTTCGCTCATTAATTCCTTAAACTCATCCCAAAAGAGGGATGCAGTATTGACCAGTCCTCTAGTGGCACAAACTGATTTCCACCAATGCAGAACATTCGACTTAAACATAGTTGATGCAAATTGTGCCATGTCACTTGGTGCATAATGACAAGACAAGAAACAATTTTCCATCTCGTCTAACCAATTCATAGCTGCAAAAGGTCCATTTTTGCCCTCGAAAATAGAAAGACAAGTGTTAGTGAAGGATTTGTAACTACATCCCTTACTACTAGGTTTCTTAACTTCATTATGATCAGGATGTGCCTCCCCATCCGACTCCTCATGATTATGAGATTCATTCCTAGATGACTCCTTAACTTCATAATTTTTACTTCCCGAAGGTCTATTATGCTTCAAATGAGCATCTACCATTTTAAGTGTTGCAATTTGAATGTGTTCAAGCATTCCAGGCAAAGCAATGTGCATACAACGTGCCATCTCTTCGACAATGTTTAGTTCCCGGTGTGTAAACTTATGAAAGATTTGTACTTCTTCTGAACGAACTTTCAAAGAACAAAGTCAAGAAGAAGCAGATCGAGAACAATGTCAAGTTCCTTAGCATTCTGCAGCCGGAGTGGAAGAAGCACACTCGCAGAATGAAACAGATGAAGGATCTAAGTGATATTCCACTACACGAGATTTATGAGACTTTACGCCAAAATGAAGAAGAGGTCAAAGAGAAAAGGGCTGAGAAGAAGAAAACTGAGAAAGTGTCAGATCCCATTGCCTTAGTAGCTAGTGAGAAAGAGAAGGAAAAGAAAGAAAAGAAGAAAAAGAAGAAGTTTGTGATTTCCAGTTCTGATTCTGAGTCTGAATCTGATAGTGACGACGAAGAGAACCTAAAGCAAGCTATGCTTTTATTGACTTGTGCATTTCAGAAGAAGTTCTACAAGAAACCGGGTTCTAATTCTCAAAGGTATTCCTCGTCCGGATCAAAGAACCATGAACATCGGGAAAGAGTTGAAGGAAAAAGACTTGAAGAGAAAAGGTATATGGAAAGAAAGCCAGAAGAAAGAAAGAAGTTTGTGAATGAATATGCTGGTGCTGAAAAGAAGACAGATGACCTGATAAAGTGCTACAATTGTGGTAAGGTCGGTCACTATGCAAAGGACCGTCGAAAGCCCAAAGTTCAAAATTCAGAATATTACAAGAACAAGATGCTATTGGCCAAGCAACAAGAGGCTAGCAAGGTGCTCATGGATGAAGATGAGTTCTGGTTAGATCATTCAGATAACGAAGAAGAGAAGGAACAGATAGCCCATATGTGTTTGATGGGAGATACAGTGAAATATGATGACAGTGATGAAGAGACAGCTGATGAGGTACTTAATCTTTCCAAATCTGATTTTATGACCAAAATGGAAGCCATGATGGTCGAACTTTAAGATCTTCACAATAAGCTGAAAAAGGAAAAGAGCAGAATTGTAAAGAAAAATCAAAAGATCTTTGAACTTAACAAGCAAGTTGTTGGGAACAAAGATCTGATTGATTCTCTTAACAAATCTGTTTCTATTTTTAAACAAGAAAAAGATTGTTTTGAAAGTAAAATTTCTGATTTTGTTTCTAAGATTTCTAAGTCTGATTTTGAGAAACAAGAATCTATATTAAAAGCTTACAAATTGCAGGTAGAAAACAAGAGCTTAACAAAGAAGGTAATGGTTTGGAAGCGAAATTATATGCACGAGGCCAAACAGGCAAACTATTTTTCTAAATACCCCTAATGAAGAGGCTGATTTTAAAGAGAAATGGGGACTTGGTTACGATAATCCCCATTACTTAAAGAAATCCATCAGAAAACAACCAGCATTGTATAATTTTGATTTTCTTTTTGCTGCTGGTAAATATCAACATTTAAAACCCAAATTTGTTACCAAGTCATCTGACGAGGTTGAGGCAAAAGAGGATGAGAAAAGAAAGAACTTGAAGAAAATGCAACTACCATTCTGCTATCAAAAGCTGAATGATAGTTATATTTCAGAACATCCAAAATGTCTTTCAAATGATTATTTTGCAAGCTATTCCGTTACTGAGTTGGAGGCAAAACCTGTAAAAGCAAAAAATTATGTTCCTCCACTTATCTTAGAAAGCAAAATAATTGAAATTGAAAATGTTTTATCTGATGAAAGAATCTTGGCTGACATTGAACAAATTGTATTTTCAACTGTAATAAAGAACACTGTTTTCAAAGCTGAATCTCAAAAGTGTTCTAACTCTTCTAAAACACCTCAAATCTCTGAAGTTGATATTGATGACTTATTTGCGTCTGCAAATGATTTCTTAAATTCTGATGATGGGTGTATAGATGAAAGTATTGATATGTTTGATTTCAATGCTAAACTTCCAGATCATTCTACTTTTGTTATAAATGGTCAAGTTTTACCAAGTGTGCATGAAATAGGTGAATCATCAACTAAGGTTGGTGAATCAGTTCCTGTGAATGCTGATTACTATGCAAAAGGTAAGAAGCAAAAGAAACAACGCTCACAGAAACAGACTAACAATGGTAATCTAAAGAAAAGACAATCTCAGAAATCTGATTTTCCTAACAAATCTAAATATTTTGTTTCAGATTTAAGAAAGAAAAGGTCTGAAGGTCGAACAGAATGGCGACCAAAACATAAGATAGTTGAGAGTTCATAATTCATTTATGATATGGATTGTAATAGATTTACTAGTAGTAATTCTGATGTAGTTGGTATTGTTGCTTTGAATAAACAAAACCTTGTAACTTCTTACAAGAAATATACAATAAAGCAATTACTCCAATTATCTCGGTTTACTGCTAAGTCATCTACTTATAAACTGAATGATTTTGTTTCTCACCGACTTTCTGATGACTGGTTTGGTACTTATCATGTTGGTTCTTATAAGTCATATTCATCAAAAGTTTTTCAAAAGTTCAGAGGATCCATATATAAATGGATACCAAAATCTTCTGCTAATCCGTTAGGACCCACTTTTAAATGGGTACCTAAAGTTGTTATTCCCTGATTTCTCTTATGCAGACCCGTCATATGTGGTACTTGGATAGCGTGTGTTCCAAGCATATGACCAGGCAAAAGGATTTATTGTCTAATTATACAGAGAAATTCTGTGGGAATGTACGTTTTGGCAACGACCAGTTCTCACCGATTCTAGGCTACGGTGACGTGATACAAGATAATGTAACGATTACGAAGGTGAGTTACGTGGAAGGATTAGGGCATAACCTATTCAGTATTGGCCAGTTCTGCGACAAATATTTAGAGGTAAATTTCAAAGCCAAGAGATGTTCTGTACGCACTGAAGATGGTAAAGAACTCTTGGTGGGTAGGTGAAAGTCCAACCTCTACACGATAAATTTGTCAAAAGTCCAGACTGACAATCAGGTTTGACTACTATCAAAAGCCTCGCTGCAACAGAGTTGGTTATGGCATCGAAGGCTTTCTCACCTAAATTTTCGCTACATCAATAAACTGGTCATGGGAAAGCTAGTCAAAGGACTTCCTGAGCTAAAGTACGAGAAAGAACACCTATGCGCAACATGTGAGAAAGGAAAGATGAAGAGAGATGCACACAAGCCAAAGCCTGAACAGAGTACTAGTTCTCCACTGGAATTGCTTCACATGAATCTCTGTGGTCCAATGAGAACGCAAAGCATAGGCGACAAGAAGTATGTATTAGTTATTGTGGACGATTATTCATGATATACTTGGGTCAAATTTCTGAGATCTAAGGATGAGACACCCGAAGTCATCATCAGTTTCTTAAAGACTACCCAAGTAAATTTTCAAAATCCAGTCAAGCTTCTAAGAACAGACAACGACACAGAGTTTAAGAACAAAACTGTTGACGATGATCTCAAATCGGTTGGGATAATACATCAATTCTCTGCTGCTAGAACGCCAGAACAAAATGGAGTAGTAGCAAGACAAAATCGAATGCTAGTCGAGGTCGCTCGTACTATGCTAAGTCAATCCGATCTACCTCTATTTCTGTGGGCAGAAGCTGTTTCGACTGCGTGCTATACACAGAATCGGTCCATAATACATCGCTGGTTTGGAAAAACACCTTATGCTTTAATAAACAATCGTACACCTAGCATTAAACACCTTCATGTTTTTGGATGCAGGTGTTTCGTATTGAATGATAGAGAGAACTTGAACAAGTTTGGACCTAAGGCTGATGAAGGCATCTTCATTGGTTACTCTCAAATATCTGTTGCATACCGTGTGTATTTGAAGAAGTCCAAGACTGTGATAGAAAGCATAAATGTTACATTTGACGAGGAGGTGGCTTCTGAACAAAGCAGTTCAGAACCCGTTCTTACAAGAGTTTTAGCTTCTGGACAGATCCTGCGGTTAAAGAGACTAATTCGGATAAAGCATCTACTTCTACATCTCACTTATCTGAATTAGATTTGTTGTTTGAATTCTTTTACGATGAGTTTCTTGGATCTAAACTGTCTAAATCTGTTGTGATTGACAGGTCTGAAGAATCAAGCTGTCAACATCCAATCATTTCAGAAGTGTTTACTGAACTCGTTCCCCCGGTTCAGACAAAAACTCTGATTCAAACAAATACTCCTTCAGTTGAAGTTGTACCTGAAAATGTTGAACTAGAAGTTTCTACTTCAGTTGGATGCACTGTAGTGGATAATCAACAGCCTGAACAAGCTGTTCCAACTGAAACTTCTGTATAAGAAACTTCAACTGCACCCCCAACAAATGTTGAACAAGAAGAAGCTGAAACTGGATATTTAGATGAGAATTATGATCAATTTACATCAAATCCACTCCCTCACGAACATAAGTGGACCAAAGAGCACCCGATAAGCCAAATAATTGGTGATCCAAATTTACCAGTGCAAACTAGGTCTGCAACTTTGAATATGTGTATGCATGATTCATTCCTGAGTAAGATAGAGCCTACTCGTGTATCAGAAGCTCTAGCTGACTCGGATTGGGTTACTGCAATGCAAGAGGAGTTGAACCAGTTCGAAGCTTTGAAAGTCTGGAGACTTGTACCAAGACCTGAAGGTAAATCTATAATTGGTACAAAATGAGTATTCAAAAACAAGAAGGACGGAGATGGTATTGTAATTAGAAACAAAACACGACTTGATGCAAAAGGCTACCGGCAAGAGGAAGACATTGATTACGATGAGACTTACACTCTAGTAGCACGCATTGAAGCGATCAGAATGTTTCTTGCGTATGCTTCTCATAAAAACTTCATAGTGTACCAGATAGACGTGAAGACTGCATTTCTAAACGACATTCTTAAGGAGGAAGTCTATGTCTCACAACATGAAGGCTTTGTGAATCCAGATAAACCAGATCACGTCTACATCCTGCATAAAGCACTTTATGTTCTTAAACAAGCGCCTTGAGCCTGGTACGATGTATTATCAAAGTTTTTGGTCAAGTCGGGCTTCACAAAAGGTAAAATCGATACTACTTTGTTCATTAAAAAGAAAAAAACCGATATTATTCTTATTCAGATATATGTGGATGACATTATATTTGGCTCAACTAATCCTAAATACTGTAAGAATTTTTCAAACCTCATGGTGTCCAGATTTCAAATGAGTATGATGGGAGAGATGAACTTCTTTCTTGGATTACAAGTTAAACAATTTTCAACGGGGATTTTTATAAATCAATCCAAGTACATTTTCGATATTCTGAGAAAATTTAAAATGGAAAATTGTACAACAATTGGAACCCCGATGGCACCGGGAACTAAGATCGGCATGGATCCTTCGGGAAAATATGTCGATGTTAGAATCTATAGAGGGATGATTGGTTCTTTAATGTATTTAACTTCAAGTAGGCCAGATATTATGTTCTCTACATGTTTATGTGCAAGATATCAGGCTAATCCAAAGGAATCCCATATGTCTGTAGTTAAGTGCATATTTAGATAACTGAAGGGGACTGCAGATCTTGGTCTGTGGTATCCTAAAGATACTGGTTTTGAACTAACAGCGTACCCAGATGCAAATCATTGAGGCTGTATGTTGGACAGGAAGAGTACATCGGGTCATATACAGTTTATTGGAGATAAACTCGTAAGTTGGGCATCAAAGAAACAACTGTGTGTTTCCACTTCAACGGCTGAGGCAGAATATGTTGCTGCTGCAAGCTGTTGTTCTCAGGTGTTGTGGATGAGGATGCAACTACGAGATTATGGCTTCAAATTTGACAAGATTCCGATATACTGTGACTCTAAGAGCGCCATTGCAATATCAGCAAATCTTGTACATCATACAAAGACCAAACACATAGATGTACGATATCATTTTATAAAAGACAATGTCGAAAAAGGTACAATAGAACTTTATTTTGTAAACACTGATTATCAGCTTGTTGATTTGTTTTCCAAGCCTCTCGACGAAAAGAGATTTAATTTTCTTGTCTCGAAACTTGGTATGCTAAATCTCAAGACATAATCTGTGATTACCTATTAAAGTTTTTTTTCTTGTTGTTATTTTTCTTCATTTATTTATTTTTATTCTGAAAAGATATCTACACTGAAAGGTATTCATGATTTCAGGGGGAGTGAGAGAAGATGATTAGATGATCTATATTCATTTGAGGGGGGAGTTTATATACTTATGCTAATCACTGATAATTTTCTGATGCATAAATACAGGGGGAGTATGAATAAGGAGTAAGAAATATGACTTCTGATTATTTCATATAAGAACTCGTACATTAAAAGTTTTACTGCTTTATGTCATTTATTTTTCAATAAAGTTGTGAATAAAACTTTGCACTTTGACGACTTTGTGTCTTTTTGCAGGATTGAGAGGAAGCTTAAACGATCATATCTTTATGACTTAGAGTTGACTTCATGAGATTTAAGACTGAACGAAAAGGTTTATTTCTAATTTTAATCTCATACATGTTTGAAAGATGGACAACTTTCAGGTATGAAAACATGTTCTTAAATGTTCAAACCACTTCTGATTCTTAAACGATTTCATGAATATAGAAGTGTGATTTTAAATGTTTTCATGATTAATTGTGCTTACATGTTTCTAAACCGCGTGTTTCCAAAGATAAAAATACTTGTGTATTATCTTTTCATATACTTTCAAGTATTAACACACACTGGTTTAATTTTTGTTGAATTTCTTCTTATCATGTCTCTAAATTGAACATATTTTCGATGATAAGACACCTCGATTGAATTTCAATGAATTTTGAGCGTGATTTCATTTTGAAACGTTCTTTCAAGAGTGTCTATATTTTGAATCGTATAGACAAAATCCAATTTTTCATGACCTAAGCCTTTATTTCTAAATCAATTTTGTTTGATCTGTTTATATCATTGTCAGATTCTCAAAACATTTCATTTGATTTTGTTTCATTTGTTTAATTTCATTGTTTTGAGAATTCTTAAATGTTCAAAAGCTCACACATTGATATTGTGAAGCATACAAACACTACCTATGGTATTTTGTGCTTCATTGCCAAGTAATCGTTGAGCAACATGTTCTTTTAGGACAACATGGGTTTCTTTTGTGAGGACTTATATGAAACTTCTATGGATTCACGTTAACTAGTGTTTCCTACCCAAAAAGTTAATCCTTGAGTGATCGATTGTGTGAGGAGTCAATACATTGAGTGTGGGTTGAGTGAAGAGGTAAAATGGAAAAGAGAGTTTGGTTAGATGTGAGCTTAATGTTTTAAAAAGAAAGAGGGTGTGAGAACAGAGTAAAAGAATATCAAACTCTACACCAACTTTTTCTGAGTCGGGCAACCACATTACTAGTGTTTCACATTTCTTCGTAAACATTATTGAAACAGGCAACTAGCCCATGCCGACTCTTGATAAATACCCCACCAGCCACTCATTTTCTTCTTAACAAGAAAATGTTTCATATTTTCAAGGGGACGCAACACATAATCTATCTGATTTTCATTTGGAAAATCAGGATATTGAAAAAGAAGGAAGTCTGCCCCACCTTCGCACTTCGATCATGCACAATCGAGTCTGTGTTATACTGTTGTTGTCTCAATGGTTTACACAATTTTGAGCCTTATAAAAGCAATCATCATGTGCTTAATTCTTTCTAACACTTGCACAAACACACAAGGAATATGTTTTCTTGTCATAACGTTCATAGAAATATATTTGTGGTGTTTTGATGATTGAATGGAAGTCCTGGGGGAGTGAACATCATAAAAGATATTTTCCAATGTGTATTCGTTACATACAGTGACTTCGTGTTACTGACAGGCACTTCTAACTGATTCATTTGTTGATTCAGGTGTTACATTCTAATTTGTCTGAATTTGCAAAGATTCGGATGAATATCTTTTTGGATCGATAGATGGTCAGAGGCTCAGTATGAAAGATCATTGGTCAGAAAAGATTTCAGAGACATTTCTTGTGAAAGTTTTGATGATTTCAATGCTTCATTCATCAAAAAGGGGGGAGAAGAATTCAAGAAATGTATGATTCAGAAATGTTATAGATGGGGAGACAGTTTCAAGAAATGTTAATTTGAAGAAAATTTGAAGAACGATTATTGAAAGATGAAAGCGAAAGTTTAAAGATTTCTGAAGATGAACCGATTTTCAAGAAATTTTCTTTGAAGATATTCTGCTAAAGCATTCTGAGCGAATCCTAAAGATAATTTCTTTCCAAGTCTGGAAGAGGTTTTTGTTAACCTTGAGGGAGATTGTTTCTTTGTTTGAAAAAAGATTTTGGAAAGAATACTAAAAATTGTGAAGACTGTTTTGAGTACAAAAGGAAGACTGAGCTTAGACGTCTAATATATTAAAGTTAATCAAAGGGGAGATTACATTTATTGTGCTTAAAGAGAGAAGATTATTTTGCAAAATCTTATTGATGATCTTGAATCCAAAGGGGGAGATTGTTAGTGCACAGATTTGTTGGATGCAAGATCATAAAGTTTGAAGTTGAAAGTCAAAGAAAGGGTCAAAGCTCAAAAGTCAACTCTCAAGCAAAGTCAAAGTCAATTGTAATAATCTCAAAGTCAAAGTCTTGTTGTTTTGTTTTGTTTTTGTTGTACGTTTGTATCTTGTATGTTTTTAATAGATAGGTGGTTAGTAGTTGTGGGTTAGAATACTTGTAATTAGAAGAGTTTGCAGAGTTAGAGAGAGAAAGTATACGAACTGTGTCTAGAGAGAGAAAACGATCAAAACCATCTGTAATTGAATCGTGTTATTAATCAAACAAGTAGATTGATAAATCTTTTTTCTGTGATTGATTTAGTAATGAGAACTTGATAAATTTGGGAATAATAGCACCCATGACCTGTTCATAAATCATAAATAAAAAAACCAAAAGGTAGTCAACAACCAATATAATCAAATATTAAAACTCTAGTTTATCTAAGATTTAAAATTAAAGGAAAATACACATACCTCTTCAATATTTTACTTGGATCGTAACATATCGGCAATAATGCAACTTAAATCGAAAATCTCGGATAAGAAAGAATTTGAAGTAACATAAAGCGATCCAAATATTCTTATTGCCATCTCAAAAAATGTCTTCAAAAAAATCACCAAGCTCTCAACATATAAACAATCAAGACGTGAAGGCACCAAATTACCCAATTCCAAACTCAACGTGTTGTCACTACTCTTATACGTTTCAAACACTTGTTTGTAAGCTAGTGCAGTTCGAAACATCATATAGGTGGAGTTCCATCTTGTTGGAACATCAAGACATAAAGAACTCTTCTCTTCTACTTCAAGCAACTCTTCAAGTTCTCTAAACTTATGCAACCTAGCTGGAGAACCCCTCACCCACCTAATGCACTCCTTAACCTTCATAACTAATGCATCTGCTAATTTCAAACCATCTTGTACAACCAAATTTTGAATATGAGCAATGCATCTCATATGTATGTATTCAGTAGAAGAACCACCCCAACTCACCAACTTGTTTTTCAAGAACCCCATGGCAACATCATTGCGTGATGCATTATCAACTGTAATAGTGAAAATATTTTTTACTCCCCATTCAAGCAAACAACTCTCCACGACTTTAGATATACATTCCCCCCATGTGAATATATTGGCACAAATGAGATGACCTTTTTATTTAGTTTCCATTCATCATCAATAAAATGTGCAGTGATGCACATATAATTAATTCTTTGAACAAATGTCCAAGTATCAATAGTCAAATTGATGTGTTGCGTGCTTGACTTAAACAACTTCCTAAGGTTTGTCTTCTCTTCAAAGTAGATAGCAAATGTATCCTTATTAACGGTCCATCTAGATGGGATCTTAAATCTAGGGCATGCAGCCTCAATAAACTGCTTAAAACCCCTCCCTTCGACAAACCTAAATGGAAGTTCATCTATTATAATCATTTTAGCTAACGCCTTTCGAACAACTTCTTGATTAAAAATCCAAGACGTCAAAGCACCATCACTATTATCAGATTTTCCAGATTGAAATGCAAGCATGGACTGTTTTGTTTCCTTAAAATGCGGATTTTAAGACAAATACGCATGTGGGTATTTAAAGATGAAGTGCCATGTTTTTTAGCCTCAACTGCATACACTTTTGAACAATATATAAACTTACCTTTAATGAGTACCCCGACCTAATTGAAAATCTTCTCAAAATGTTCCCATACTTGAGAACTGGTTTCTGACTGTTTTCGTTTATTTGTACTTTCCGGAATAGCTGATTGAGTTACTGTAGGATTAGATTCAGAAGGAGATTGTTGACTATTTTCCATCTTTAACCTGTACAAGATAACAAAATTAAATGATGACAAATTAACAACAATATTTTATAATCTAGATCTTTACTGTTTTCAATTTGCATACATGTATTGATATATATTTATGACTACTTTATCAACTTTGCTGGAAAATCATAATCTTCTCTCTCAATTATATTTAAAGATTTATAGAATTATAGGCAGATAGTAAATTAGTAATAATAGTATAGTACACT
Organism: Arctium minus; assembly: GCA_954870635.1. NCBI lineage: Eukaryota > Viridiplantae > Streptophyta > Magnoliopsida > Asterales > Asteraceae > Arctium > Arctium minus. The sequence continues at coordinate 109,186,615 of OX941080.1, read as the reverse complement.
GTACATTAAATACAATTACATATAGTCATATAGAATTGTAGCCTATATATATAATACATGATGAGACTAATTGACTAGGTGATAAAGTCAAAAGTGTAAACAATAAAAGAAGAAAAGTAAAAGCCACACACACACACACACACACACACACACACACACACACACACACACACATATATATATATATTATATAATACACCTGTAATGTAATACCTCTCTCACTCTCTCCCAAGTATATATATAATATGTATGTAAAATTGTAAACAACAAAAGAGTAAAAGACTAAAAGTCTGTAAACCTAAAACCTATGTGCCTATGCATGTGTTAAAGTCACTTTATTGATACACATATACTCATACACCTCTCTTTCTCTCTCTCAAATATATATATATATATATATGTATAATATATATATATATATATATATATATATACACTTTCACAGTTTACTTTCAACTTTCAACAAAGTGCAGTCATGATTCGTGAAGAACAGAAAAAAACATACGAATACGGTATGTACACTTTCACAGTTTAGTCTTGACCATGAACAAAGTGCAGTCGTGAACGTGATTCTTGAAGAACAGAAGAAAAACTTACGTGATGCAGATGCAGTCGTGAAGAACAAGGGGAGAATTCTTGAAGACGATGATTGACTGGAGTTTAGACTGGTATTCTTCTCGACTTCTCGCTTACGGCTCCCTCCCTCCCTCTCGATGATGAGATGAAAGATGAATAGAATATTAATAAATTAATAATGATCATTAGGTTTGGTAATTTTGGTTAAACACGTAAACTAGAATAAATTAGGAAAAAAATTAATAAATACAATATGTAAATCGGGTTTCGAACGGGTTTAGGCCCGGTTTTTGGAGACCCTAACCGAACCTACTAACCCATGAAAAAGATCGGATGTTGGGTGTCGGTTCTAGTCAGGTCCAGCGGGTCGGCCCAAGTCGGGTTTTTTCGGGTTGGATCGGGTCCTGCACAACCCTAAGGGAGAGTATTGTTGGTGTTTTATCTAAAGAAGCTCAAGAAAGGGATGATAAATAATGAAGAGGAGAGGCCATATTTATACTAATAAGAGGAGTAGGCACCAAGCTTGGTTGCTCGGTGAGCAAGATTAGTAGATGAAAAGTGGAGGCCAAGTTGACAAGCTTGGAGGCCAAGCTTGTTTCTTCCATCACATGTAGCATACAAAAATATATATATATATATATTTAAATATTATAACACTACACCATGATCCACGTGATCCTCGATAGCAAAACGAATTCCAATCCAACGGATACGAGTCCTTCCAACAGTAGATAACAAAGTAAACTAGCATGAGGTAGCAAATTGCATTCCAACCGTGATGAGCTTCGATATGGTTATCACCTGTCAAAGTCACAAGAAAACAAATAACCTCAAATGCACAATCCACTTAAACAAGGTAGAGCATAAACAAAGCTCTAATCACTTAACAAAGTAATTCCTTCACAGATGTCATTTTGCCAACTATGGTAATATCTTCTATCTCTCGAGTAAAGTGCCCAACGACACTAACACAAATGGAGTTGGATCAAGTTTGAGCAATGCTCAAACTTAGTTGGCGGTAGCTACTTAGTGAACATATCAACAACATTGTCGTCTGTTAGGACTTTCTTCAAATAGACAATCTTCGTTTCATGTAATCTCACAAGATATGCATCACGCACATTTATGTGCTTTGTCAGGGAGCTGAAAGCCAAATTAGTTGTCAGATGGATGGCACTCTGAATATCATATAAAATGCGCATGGAAGGCTTCTCGAAGCCTAATCCATTCATTAATTCTTTTAAATGGACTGCTTCCTTTGCAAACTCAACTGCCGCAACAAGTTCGGTTCTGTGGTCGACAATGCAACAATGGACTGTAACCGTGATCTCCAACTGATGACTGCTCCACCCAATGTAATGTAACACCCATAAATTTATTTTTAAAATTGATAGTTTTTGTAACACCTCAAATTTTCAATATTTAATTTTCGTGATTAAGACTTCTAGTCTTCCTTATTTTGAATCGTATTTATTTTGCGTTTACCGTTAATCATATGCATCGCGTGAATGTGACAAGCTTGAGTGTTAGGACTTGGTTTTGGAAATGACACTCAGTGACTTGCGCGGGTTCCTCCGCGGCTTAAAAATCGCGGCCTAAGACGCGTAACTCACTGTATGTTTTCTATCACAGGGGCACGCACGGGCTACGCCGCGACCTCATGTCGCGGCCAAAGTCGCAAGAAAGCACCTGCAAATCTTATAGACGGGTTTTCCCCTCTTTCCTCATTCATTTCTCATCTACCTCCTTTGTCACTCTCTCAAAACCCCTCCCTCTTCAAAGAACCGATATTAGGGTTTCACTAAACCCTATCTACCTCATTTATTGCTAAGAGTTAAGTGCATCATCCAAGGAGTCAAGCTTAAAGCATAAAACCATCATCTCCATTGTCATCTTCTCCAAGAAATCAAACTAGGGTTTTGGGTTTTCATCAAAAACCCGCTTGGTGAGTTCATACCCCCTTCTTAAACTTTATACATGTCAAAACTTAATATTTTGGAACTCCTAAACTTCTCCTTGTTTATATTTATGTTTGAATGACTTTGACCTAACTTTGTATTTTGGAGATTTAGGGTTTCTATCCTTTTTCAACTAAAATGAGGGGTTTCACCTTATGAAGTATAAAATATGTTTTATGTGCATATTTATGAATGAGAATGCTTGGAGAACATCTTGTGTCACTTTTATGACTCTCACTGCATGGTTGAGTTTACTTGGTAAAATGAGTCCTTGAAAGTAAAATACATGAATATTCATTATTATGGGCCATGACTTACTTTAAAAAGATATTACTCTTGAAAAGAATAACTTGTAAAGGATGTATACCTGGAAATGAGAAAATGGTCACATAATAATCTTGAATGGATTTGATTCTACTTGATATGGTCTACTGAAATAAATGCCTTTGGGAAATAATTATTGCTAAGAACTATATGTTTGATTATAGTTGGTCACAAGTGAAATTGTGGCAAGTCTAGACTATTATTAATGGATCCATAGGTATTGAGTCGGCTTTTGTTTGGTATATTTTTTCCCCTTTGTAGCTAGTTGAGACATTGGGTCCTCGGAGGCATTTTGGTACGGTTATGTGGGACCGGTTACTAGCCATGGGCCGTAAATGTAATCCTAGTGAATGAGTATGACTTGGTTCCTCGGGTGCCCTCCCCTACATCTGAGTACGAACCGGCATTGTTCGTGGCCATGGTTCCAAGTATTGAGCTTACAACTCGGAGAGTTGCTTACTTTTGTGTTCCGCCACGATCCTAGGAAAATCGGGTCTCCCCCGTCATCGCAAGATGAATTTTAGGACCGAAGGGTCACTATGTGGTTATTGATCTATTTGCAAATCCCACTCTTGAAAAGATTACTTATTCTTGTAAATCAAAATTTTCCCCGAGCTTTATATAAACTGTATGTTCTCACTAGGCTTTAAGCCTAACACTATTCTTAAATGACGTGTATAACAGGTTCCTTTAGCGGTGGGTTGCCCAAGGTTTGAGAAATGAGCGTGGACGCTTAAGGTTTTGAGACAATAGATATTTTGGGAGTATTGGCGTTATAAACAACTTTATTAATATTTTGAGGAATTGGGTTGACAACCAATGTAATCTAGATAGAATCTGTTTAGATTAGTTTGTTGTTGATTTTCATTTCCGTACGCAGGTTTGTAAACACTTTATACATTTACCCTTTTTGGATGGTTTACTCCAAATACAAATGTCATATTGCTGAATTTTCAAAATTTTAAGTTACTCTAAATTTTAGGGTGTTACAAGTTGGTATCAGAGCTCTAGTTTAAGTGAACTAGGCTTGAATGTAAGGTGTCTAGGCTTAGACTAAGTATGTTAAGTGATGATTGGTGAGTTTGGGTAGAATTTCTAAGATAGGACGGTCTTAGAGGTCGACGGAAGTGCATAAATTGAAAATTATGATGACGGTGATCGAGGATCGGGATGTGAGCAACCGGAGAAATGAGACGGTTGCGGAGAATATTGAAGTGATTGGATCAGGTGGTACAGGTCATGTGAATCGAACTAAGGAACCAATAACTGTTGACGCGAGGCAAGGCAAGAGAGCTTGCTCGTACAAGTCCTTCCTATGCTGTAAGCCACAGGAGTTCTTCGATTCTGAAGACCCAGTTGCCTGCATGAAGTGAATCAAAGGGATCGAGTAAGCCTACGACTCGTCTGAATGCGGTGGAGACCAGAGAGTGAAGTTCGGTTCCCAAATGCTTCGAGACACAACACTCACATGGTGAAATGTCACCAAGTCCACCCTCTCCCTTACTGTTTTGGCTCAACTGACTTGGGCCAGATTCAAGAAGAAAATTCTAGAGGAGTACTGCAATAAGAGGGCTTTGGATCGCATTGAAGAGGAGTTCCGGTCTCTGAAGAAAGGGAACTTGACAGTGAGGGATTACAACCGTCGGTTCATGGAGAAGTTGGGGTTAGTGAGGCACGTGGCCCCGACGGAGAAGGAGAAGATTAAGGCCTACCTCAAAGGCCTACCGACGGTTATGATGTCGATGGTCCGCAATTCTAAGGCCTCAAATCTCCGTGAGGCCATTGAGGAGGCGCATATCATGGAAGATGTATACGCTAGAGACAAGGTGGAGAAGACTGGGGTGGTAGTAGGAGAGAAACGGAAATGTGAGAGCAATTCCGGACCTCCCAAGAGGACTCGACCTTTCATCGGAAATCGAAATTTCGACAATCGCCAAGAATCTAGATGGTTCCAGAAGTGCCGAAGCAAGCACCATGGCAACTGTAACACCACTGCCCACTCCTGTGCCAAGTGTGGGAAATCTGATCACTCCACCAAGGACTGCCCGATAAGAGGGATTATCTGCTTCGAGTGCAAGACACCGGGGCATGTGAAGAGGGATTGCCCAAAGCTCAAACCGGGTAATGTTCTTGAGAAGAGAGAGAACCCACCTAGGGTTCTAGGTCGAGCCTTTCAGATGATGGCCGATGAGGCCAAGGCATCCACCGATGTGGTATCGGGTACGTTTCTCCTAAACTCCGTACCTGCTCGTGTACTTTTCGATTCGAGTGCCAGTTTCTCTTTTATATCTGATTCGTTTCGTGAAAAGCTTGCCATGCCCACTAATAGTATAGAGAATGCTTTAGTGGTTGAGATAGTGAATGATAGTCAAGTGTTAATCCATGATGTCTTGAAGGATTGTACTCTCGGAATTGAAAGGAAGGAATTCCCAATCAACTTGATACCGATGGTTATTGGTGGTTTTGATGTGGTGGTTGGCATGGATTGGTTGGCGAACAATCATGCCGAGATCGTATGCTCCAAGAAGCTAATCCGACTCACCAATCCTAGTGGTGATATTGTTGTGATTTCTGGCGAGAAGAGAAAGGGTAAGGTAGCGATCATCACCATGGCTAAGGCACACAAATGCTTAGTGAAAGGATGCTCATCTTTCCTAGCCTATGTGATCGATGCCAAGCTCGAGAAGAAGAAGCTTGTAGATGTGAACATGGTGCGCGAGTTTCCCGACGTCTTTCCGGACGACTTGCCCAGATTACCACCCGATCGTCAAGTGGAATTCTGGATTGATCTTGTCCCGGGAGCGGCTCCTATTGCTCGAGCCCCTTACCGGTTGGAGCCATCGGAGATGCAAGAGATGATGGCTCAACTCCAAGAGCTTTTGGAGAAGGGTTTCATAAGACCGAGCTCGTTGCCTTGGGGAGCTCCGGTCTTGTTTGTCAAGAAGGATGGCACAAGGAGAATGTGCATCGATTACTGTGAATTGAACAAGGCAACGGTAAAGAACAAGTACCCACTTCCGAGGATCGATGACTTATTCGATCAACTCCAAGGAGTGGGGTGTTTCTCAAAGATCGATTTGCGTTCAGGATATCACCAAGTGAAGGTGAAAGAAGAAGATGTCCCGAAAGACGACCTTTAGAACACGTTACGGTTATTACGAATTTCTCGTGATGCCGTTTGGTTTGACTAACGCACTGGCGGTGTTTATGGATTTGATGAATAGAGTGTGCCGACCATTTCTCGACTAGTCGGTCATTGTATTCATTGATGACATTCTTGTGTATTCCAAGAACGAGCCGGAACATGAGCAACACCTTCGTGAAGTTCTGGAAGTGTTGAGAAAAGAGAGGTTGTACGCCAAATTTTCCAAGTGCGACTTTTGGCTTGAGGATGTTCAATTCTTGGGTTACGTTGTCACTAGAGACGGAGTGAAGGTGAACCCTCCAAGATTGAAGCTATGATGAATTGGGAACCTCTCAAGAGTCCGTCGGAGATCCGAAGTTTCTTGGGTTTGGCGGGCTATTATCGGAGATTCATCCAAGACTTCTCCAATATCGCTTCGTCCTTGACTGCTTTGACTCGAAAGAATGTGAAATTCGTTTGGACCGATACACAAGAGAAGGCGTTCTGAACGTTACAAAAGAAATTGTGTGCAACTCCAATTTTGTCGCTACCCGAAGGATCGGAGGACTTCATGGTCTATAACGATGCTTCAAAGATGGGTTTGGGTTGCGTGTTGATGCAAAGAGGAAAAGTGATCACCTACGTCTCAAGACGACTCAAAATTCATGAGAACAACTATCCTACCCATGATTTAGAGTTGGCGACAGTGATGTTCGCCTTGAAGCTATGGCGACACTACCTCTACGGCATGAAATGTACGCTCTACACGGATCATAAGAGTCTGAAATACGTCTTTGATCAAAAAGAGTTGAACATGAGGCAAAGAAGGTGGCTCAAATTACTTAAAGATTATGATTGCGAATTGCTCTACCACCCCGGTAAGGTAAATGTGGTGGCCGATGCGTTAAGTCGAAAGGACTATAGCGGATGTATTAGGGCTACCCTTTCGAGAATCGAACTAGTGTCAAGCCTTATTGAGAGAATAAAGGCGTCTCAAGTAGAAGCCTTATTGGAGGAGAATCTTAAAGAAGAAGTTATGACAAAGCAACGTTTGCTCTTAATAGAGGATAGTCGTGGAGTGAAATTGTTTAACGACCGTGTATGGGTACCCAAGGTTGGAGGCAATCAAGAACTTCTTCTCGAGGATGCCCATAAGTCCAAATATTCCATTCATCCGGGGAGTATAAAGATGTACAGAGACTTGAAGCTCCATTATTGGTGGCCGGTAATGAAACTTGATGTAGCACGATACGTGGAGCGTTGTGTGACGTGTTTACATGTGCAGGCCGAGCATCAAAGACCGTATGGGAGTCTTCAATCCTTAGAGATCCCCGAGTGGAAAATGGAGCATATTACCATGGATTTCGTGACTAAGTTGCCCAAAACTCTTCGGCGTCACGATACCATATGGGTATTAGTGGATCGGTTGACCAAGAGCGCTCATTTCTTAGCCAGGCGTGAGACACTACCGATGGACAAGTTGGAAAAACTTTACATCAATGAAGTGGTTTCGAGGCATGGAGTGCCCTTGTCTATTGTGTCAGATCGCGATAGTCGGTTCACTTCGAGCTTTTGGGATGGGTTGCAGAAAGAGCTTGGTACACGATTAAAGTTGAGTACGACTTACCATCCTCAAACCAACGGTCATAGCGAGAGAACAATTCAAACGCTTGAGGACATGCTAAGGTCGTGTGTTATCGACTTCGGGGATAGTTGGGACTCCCACCTACCTTTGGTGGAGTTTGCTTACAATAATATCTACCACTCGAGTATTGGAATGGCACCGTTCGAGGCGTTGTATGGGCGGAAGTGCCGAACTCCCGTATGTTGGCTTGAAGCGGGAGAGAAGCAATTCGCGGGAACCGAGACTGTGCAAGAAATGACCGATAAAGTTAAAGGCATTCGGAAAGGTTGAAAGCGGCCCAAGACTGGCAAATGAAATATGCCGAAAAGAAGAGGCGGCCAATGGAGTTCCAAGTGGGTGATCGAGTGATGCTAAAGGTATCGCCTTGGAAGGGCATTATCCAGTTCGGGAAGCGCGGGAAGTTGAGTCCCCGTTTCCTTGGCCCATTCAAGGTGCTAAAGCATGTGGGTTTACAAGCCTACCAATTGGAACTCCTACCGGGAATGAACGGGATCCACAACACGTTTCATATCTGTTATATTTGGAAGTGTTTGGCGGATGAGGAAAGCGTCATTCCTCTTTCTGAGATAAGAGTGGACGAAAGTAACCATTGTGTTGAGGAGCCCGAAGCTATTTTGGAGAAAAAGTCAAAGAAACTCTGCCACAAAGAAGTCACTATGGTCAAAGTGCAATGGAAGCATCATCGTGGTGCCAATGTGACGTGGGAAGCCGAGGAGGATATGAAGCGGAGATATCCTCATCTTTTCGAGTAATTGGGATTTCGGGGGACGAAATCATTCCCAAGTTGGGAAGAATTGTAACATCTCGAATTTTCAATAATTAATTTCCGTGATTAAGACTTCTAGTCTTCATTATTTTGAATCGTATTTATTTTTCATTTACCGTTAATCGTATGCATCGCGTGAATGTGCCAAGCTTGAGTGTTAAGACTTGGTTTTGGAAATGAAACTCAGTGACTTGCGCGGGTTCCTCTGTGGCTTGGAAACCGCGGCCTAAGCCGCATAACTCACTATATGTTTTCAATCCCAGGGGCACGTGTGGGCTACGTCGCGGCCTCATGTCGCGGCCAAAGCCGCAGGAAAGCACCTGCAGATCTTATAGACGGGTTTCCCCTCTTTCCTCATTTATTTCTCATCTACCTCCTTTATAACTCTCTCAAAACCCCTCCCTCTTCAAAGAACCGATATTAGGGTTTTACCAAACCCTATCTACCTCATTTATTGCTAAGAGTTAGGTGCATCATCCAAGGAGTCAAGCTTGAAGCATAAAACCATCATCTCCATTGTCATCTTCTCCAAGAAATCAAACTAGGGTTTTGGGTTTTCATCAAAAACCCGCTTGGTGAGTTCATACCCCTTTCTTAAACTTTATACATGTCAAAACTTAATATTTTGGAACTCCTAAACTTCTACTTGTTTATATTTATGTTTGAATGACTTTGACCTAACTTTGTATTTTGGAGATCTAGGGTTTCTATCATTTTTCAACTAAAATGAGGGGTTTCACCTTACGAAGTATAAAATATGTTTTATGTGCATATTTATGAATGAGAATGCTTAGAGAACATCTTGTGTCACTTTTATGACTCTCACTCCATGGTTGAGTTTACTTGGTAAAATGAGTCCTTGAAAGTAAAATACATTAATATTCATTATTATGGGCCATGACTTACTTTAAAAAGATATTACTCTTGAAAAGAATACCTTGTAAAGGATGTATACCTGGAAATGAGAAAATGGTCACATAATGATCTTGAATGGGTTAGATTCTACTTGATATGGTCTATTCAAATAAATGCCTTTAGGAAATAACTATTGCTAAGAACTATATGTTTGATTATAGTTGGTTACAAGTGAATTTGTGGCAAGTCTAGACTATTACTAATGGATCCATGGGTATTGAGTCGGCTTTTGTTTGAGATATTTTTTCACCTTTGTAGCTAGTTGAGACATTGAGTCCTCGGAGGCATTTTGGTACGGTTATGTGGGACTGGTTACTAGCCATGGGCCGTAAATGTAATCCTAGTGAATGAGTATGACTTGGTTCCTCGGGTGCCCTCCCCCATATCTGAGTACGAACCGGCGTTGTTCGTGGCCATGGTTCCAAGTATTGAGCTCACAACTCGGAGAGTGTCTTACTTTTGTGTTCCGCCACGATCCTAGGAAAATCGGGTCTCCCCCGTCATTGCAAGATGAATTTTAGGACCGAAGGGTCACTATGTGGTTTTTGATCTATTTGCAAATCCCACTATTGAAAAGATTACTTATTCTTGTAAATCAAAAATTTTCCCGAGCTTTATATAAACTGTATGTTCTCACTAGGCTTTAAGCCTAACACTTTTCGTAAATGACGTGTATAACAGGTTCCCTTAGCGGTGGGTTTCCCAAGGTTTGAGAAATGAGCGTGGACACTTGAGGTTTTGAGACGATAGATATTTTGGGAGTATTGGCGTTATAAACAACTTTATTAATATTTTGAGGAATTGGGTTGACAATCGATGTAATCTAGATAGAATCTGTTTAGCTTTGTTTGTTGTTGATTTTCATTTCCATACGCAGGTTTGTAAACGTTTTATACATTTACCCTTTTTGGGTGGTTTACTCCAAATACAAATGTCATATTGCTGAATTTTCAAAATTTTAAGTTACTCTAAATTTTAGGGTGTTACATTGTAACATCCCAGGCCAACCGTACTAGATATTGTCTGCTTTGTCCACACACCTGAACTCATGGTTTTAAAATGAATCTGGTAGAGGAGGTATCCAGTCCCTTATATGGCAACTTTTGTTCCCATCCCCAACCAATGTGGGATCTTACAATCCAACCCCCTTGGGAGCCTAGTGTCCTCGCTGGCACAATAGTCCGGTTCCCGGCTCTGATACTATTTTTAACATCCCAGACCAATCGTACCAGATATTGTCCGCTTTGTCCACATACCTGGACTCACGGTTTTAAAACGCGTTTGGTAGAGGAGGTATCCAGTGACTTATAAGGCAACTTTCATTCCCCTCCCCAACCAATGTGGGATCTTACAATTTTTGCTTGCAAGTTTAATTAGTGACCTTAATCACACCTGAAATAATTTATTTTTGTAGTGTTGAATGAAATTTGGTGATATAAAGGATATGTGAAATCTGGGATTTAGAAGGGAGACAACGAGTTGTGCGCCCTACGGCGCGACCTCAAGCCGCAGCCTAAACCACAGAACTTGTTGGTGGGTTTAAGGCCAGAGCACACGCGCGACCTATGGTGCGACTCGTAAATCACGGCCAAAGATGCGGGGAAACTTGCAGGTCAAAAATTCAGGACTTACCCTCTTTGCCTCATTAAATTTCATCTTCCTCTCTCTCTCTCTCTCTCTCCTCAATGAATCATCTTAGAAAACCCTAGGCCCGAAATTTGGAGCATTTAAGGAGCATTTACTCACCTCTAGCTTCAAGAATCAAGTGTCTAAGTTGCAAATTAAAGATCTACATTCTCTCCTCATCGTCTTGTTTGTTTTCCTAGGTTTCCTACAAAACCTAGTATTGTAAGTTCGTCCTACATTTTTGCAAACTTTATACATGTCAAAATGATGTATTTTAGCTCCTCTAAGTTCTATTTCATGTATTGAACATTTTGTTGATTTTGGACCAAATATATGGAAGGTTTTCCCATTTTATAAAAGTGGTTATCTCATGTTTGGATTAGTTATTAAGACCCAACTTAATTGTGAACTTGATTTTTGATTATTGGTATAAAAAGGGGATTTCCTACTTAATATTTGTTTCAATGCCATCATTCATGTATTGACTAAGATCGGGCACTTTTAAAAGCTTAAAGACTTTGGACCAGATGCGAAGAATCCATAGGCATAATAGTCGACCTTATTGATGGAATGGGGTAATCATCTCCATACTTTGGCTAGATACGGAAACTATATCACCGGGGGACTCGAACTATAGACCATGGGTGGTTAAATTCGATGATCGTGTGACCCGTGACAATTGATTTCTAGCGAATGAGTATTTCTTAGTTCATTGGGGGATTCGAACTACAAACCGTGGGTGGTTGAACTTGATGACCAATGCTACGGTAATAAAAGCTCTATATCATTGAATTGTGACTTACTTTTGTGTTCCGTCACTGTCAATGGTAAATCGGGTCTCCCCCGTCATTTTATGAAATTTCATGCCCTTCCAAGGATAAATGAGAATTGAAAATGTGTTGAACCTCATTAAAGAAATGCTTTCAATTTCAATGCTTTATAGCTATATTTACAACTGTTTGAATTCACTAGGCGTTAAGCCTAACGCTTTTTCTCAAATGACATTTATAACAGGTTGTCTTAGCGGAGGGGCTCATAAGGCTTGAATTGGGAGTGACGTGTGCCATCTTGGGAATTTTTGGAGTCAATAGCTTTTGTTAGTGAGCGTTGCTCGAAAATAATATTATTTTGATGATGATAGTGACACCCGTCTATAATCTAGCTTAGATTAGCCTAGATTAGTAGGTTGTTATTTATCATCCATATTCATTGATGTAAACGCTTTACAATTTCCCCATTTTGGGTGATATTATTTATGATGAAAGTCATTTGCCCGTTTAGATCCAGGTTTAAATTAACCTTTATTTTTAGGGATGTTACATGTAAATACATAACCGGATGTGGATCTCCAACCTACTTGATCACTTGCATAGTTAGAATTAGAAAATCCAACAATTTCACAGTCATTGTGCAAAACAAATATAAGACCATGTGTCTCGCTTCCCCTTCAAATATTGGAATGCCATTTTAATGGCTCCCAATATGATTAACTCAGATTCGCGAGAAACCGACTCACTACTCTGACATAATGTGCGAGATCGGGACGAGTACACACCATGGTGTACATGAGACTCCCGACTGCACTAGCATATGGAACCTTTGACATTTCGGCCTTTTCCTTTTCATCCTTTGGAAAATCTTCACTTGTAATATTGATGTGCTTCGGTAGCGGAGTGCTAGAAGTCTTGGCACCATCAAGATTGAACTGTTTCAATATCTTTTGGATATACTCCCGTTGAGTCAATCTAAGTGTTCGAGACTTTATGTTCCGCACGATTTCCATGCCGAAAATCTTCTACATCGCGCCAAGATCCTTCATTTCAAATTCTGACTTCAACTTATCTTTTAGACGTTCGATCTCTAACCGATCCCTACAGGCTATAAGCATGTCATCTACATAAAGAAGCAAGTAAGTGAAAATGTCACCGCTTTGTCTATGATAAACACAAGCGTCCTTTTAACTTCACTCAATGCAGAGTGAGCATAAACAAATCGAACCTTTTATACCACTGACGAGGCAATTGTTTAAGTCCATAAAGGGACTTCTTGAGCTTACATACATAATATGGCCTGCCTTCGGAAACTAAACCATCAGGTTGCTTCATATAGATAGTTTCCTCCAAGTCTCCATGTAGGAAGGCGGTCTTCGCATCTAGCTGTTCTAGCTCCACATCATGAATTACCACGATCGCTAAAAGAACACGAATAGATGTATGACGAACAACGGGAGTAAAAATATCGTCATACTCGATACCTTTCCGTTGCACGAAGCCTTTAGCAACGAGACGAGCCTTGTACCGATTGTCATCTTTGAATTTGAAACCCCACTTGCAACCAATAGCACGGTTGCCATTCAGCAATGGACATAAGTCCCAAGTGATGTTCTTCGAGAGAGCCTCCATCTCTTCCTGCATGGTTCCAATCCATTTCGGACTGTAGGTTGAGGCCAACGCCTCCTTTATATCAAACGATTCATCTTGCCCTACATGCAAAGCAAACTCCAGTTGATCTGTAAAACTCATGTTAAAAAAATCCCAATCTCCATACCTGTTAGGCGGACAAATAGTTCTTTGACTATGCCTGGTAGGTGCAATAACTGGGATTGTATCGCTTTGATCTCCACCATCATTTAGAATCTCTTCTTCATAATCGCTAGTAGAAGTCACTGGCGGAATGAATTCTTCAACATTATCGGATGATTTTGAAGTAATATCAGGAACAAATGAACTGGGAATATAAGGACTGTCTACTGTCTCCACATTATCGGTTGTAGAAGCAACAGTAGTAACGACTTCCGGATCTTGAGAGGACTGGGGATCATGTTAATTCAACATGACTAATTCATCAAATGTGACGTGACGAGAATGAATCACTTTACGAGTCAAGGAATTCCAGATTCGGTAACCCTTGATACCATCTGTATAGCCGAGCAAGAATCCTTTGTTGGCTTTAGGATTCGACTTGTCCTGGTCTGAAACATGAAAATAAATAGGACAACCAAATACACGTATATATTTCAAACAGATGTTTCTTTTACCTCTCTAAACCTCTTCTGGAATCTTCCATCGATGGCCGAACAAGGTAACCTATTAATAATGTGCAGTGTGGTGTAAAGTGCTTATGCCCAGAAAGATTTGGGGAATCCCGATGTCGACAACATACATCGGACCTTTTCAAGCAAAGTCATATTCATTCTCTTGGCAATCCCATTAGACTGAGGGTCGCCAGGTGTGGTGTAGTGACGGTGGATGCCTTTACGCGAACAAAAATCTTTGAAGTTACCACTAGTGAATTCTCTACCGTTGTCAGATCTCAGCAGTTTCAACTTCTTGCCAGTCTCGATCACTACTCTTGCCAACCAAGTCTTGAATGTATCGAAGACATCTAACTTTAACTTTAAAACATACACCCAAAGCCTATGTGAGAAATCATCAATAAACGAAACAAAGTATTTACCTCCACTGAGGGATGGAGTACTGGATTGTCCCCAGACGTCTATATGAACATAATCAAGGGTTCCTTCAGTGTTGTGTTTTCTAAAACCAAAAGAAACATGCGTTTGCTTTCCCTTGACACATCCTAAACAAAAATCCAAGCTAGTAGGTACGACGACTTTAATGAGTTTTCGCTTGCGAAAAAAATCTCCAAATTCTTCTCGGATATGTGTCCCAAACGAAGATACCATAAGCGAGCAACATCAAGATTCTGTGAAATATCGACCACCCACGATTAAGAAGAAATAGTCTCTCCAATCAAGTGAAAAAGATTATTTTCTGCCTGTTCGCCTTTCATTACAATAATACTCCCTCGGGAGATGCACAAACTCCCGACTTCAATCTGAATCTTGCAACCCAATTTGGACAGTTGTCTAACCGAGATCAATGAATGAATCATAGATGAAACAAATTTGACATTTTTCAATGTCTGAATACACCCATCAAACATATTTGATTTGTGCAGTACTTATACCATTAGTAACACACGAAGTATTGTTTCCCGTATATATATTGTTACCTTCAAATTTTTTGAAGGTAGAGAAACAATCCCGGAATGGTTTCATATGGCAAGATGTAGCGGTATCTAACACCCATTGCCTGTCACCTTGTGGTGATGTAACTATGGCAGGGAAGCCATTTTGCTCCTCTTCGGCTGCAACAACAGATGATTCGGCTTTATCTTTGTCTTTGTTTTTAAGACTCGGACAATGCTTCATCCAATGAGCTGGATTGTGGCAATAATTACAGTTGCCACATGTAATTGATTTCCTATGAGGACCAGACCGGCGGGACTGAGAGCGCCCACCGTTTATTCCTCTTGAAGACTGTTGATCGTCTCGGCCTCTGTCAGCAAATATGCCTTGACTGTAATTGTTCTCCTTGTAATTGTTACCGATCCTCATCTGAATTCTTTGATCTTCAAAAATCATTCATGTTTTAACATTAGACAAAGAAAGAGTTTATCTTCCATATATAAAACTGTTAGTGAATTGGGAATATTTCTTAAGAAGTGAATACAACAGGATCATAGCAAGTGATTCTTCATCTTTAGCAAGAAGTGCATTTGTTGCCTTCAACTTCATAATGATATTTTCACATTCGGTCATATGAACTTTAATGGTTGTGCCTTCCTTCATTTTGAAGAAGATACACGACCGCATCAGTAACAATCTGTTGGTCAAAGTTTTCTTGAGATATAAATTCTCAAGCTTGCTCCAAATATCTGCAGCTGTCTTTTTAGACACAATCTCATATATAACATTTTCTCCCATAGTCATATGTAAAGTAGTAAATGCTCATGCATCCATTTCTTTAGCCTTAAGGTCAGACATATTAGGGTCTAACTCTTCTGTAGCAAATATTACGGGATGGACTCCATTTTTCCTAAGTGCAACAGATGTTGTAAACTGCCATTTACCAAAGTCACCGTCCCTATTTCAAGTCTGTATACGAATCCCATCCCCAGATAAAATAAATGTACTTTCTTGGTACAACTTTTGGGTCTGGTTTGAGGAACCGATACCAAAATGGTTTTCTACTTCACCCATAGAGAAAAAAAATATGCAAACTAGTTTATGTATATTTTCTATACAAACCCAAATCCAGATCTGAAGCTTAGATACCAATTGTGAGAAAAATGTGTGGCTCGCAAATACAATACCGACAAGTGATTTCAAGGTCCCAAACTTGTAGAAATCCAAATGCTCAACAAACTCAACAACAAATGCGGATAACAATAGTCTAGATATTGCACAAAATTACTCTAGCGTAGAAAAACAACCCATAAAATATAGATAATAACACAATACGTTATTATTTATAATTATAGCAAGTTCAAAACAAATAACACGGGGATTTAACGTGGTTCAACTATCGGTGTGATAGTGTATGTCCACCAAAGAGAGAGAGAGAGAGAGAGAGCAAGAGTTTATTACCACCAAGGAGATTACAAAGTGTTTTGTACAACGATCTTGAGATCCACGATCGCCTAACAAATCTTCACAAACACCACCGAATATCAAGAACACTCTCGACCTCATATAAACTATGTATATCGAAAGAATATACTAGGGAGAGTATTGTTGGTGTTTTATCTAAGAAGCTCAAGAAAGGGATGATAAATAATGAAGAGGAGAGGCCATATTTATACCGATGGAAGAAGTAGGCACCAATCTTGGTTACTTAGTGAGCAAGATTAGAAAATGAAAAGTAGAGGCCAAGTTGGCAAGCTTGGAGGACATGCTTGTTTCTTCCATCATATGTAGCATCCAAATATATATATATATATATATATATATATATATATATTATAACAAAAATGTAAACCATAGGGATGTTTTCCATAATTATTTTGATTTAGGGATGCAAAGTGTGATTTCACATTAACAATAGGAACCAAGAATGTAATTTGCTCTATATTATAATATAATGAGTAAATTATAAGTTTGGTCCATGTGGTTAAGACTTTTTATCCACTGTAGTCCAAAATGAAAATAAATACAAGTATGTGACTCATGGTTTACATTTTCACACTCTTTGAGTCCTCGCATTTAACAGAATAAAAAACTTCATTAACCCAGTAAAATCCAAGGGTATTTTAGTCTTTTCCACCTTTTTTTTGTCTTTGTTCTATTAAAAAAAATTAAAAATTGTTATATATTTATATTATCATATTACACACACATATTATATATTTACACATATATATACCTCTGAGACCGCGTCTCCATTCCCGACCCTTACCCCTAGTCCCTACACCTCCATTCCGAGCCACCCCACCACCACCTACACATCCTTAGGCAACCCCCACCACCTACACTTCCTCTAGTGACCCCACCACCACCTGCAACTTCCTCTAATGAGATTCAAAAGTAGATCAAAACGAGATGCACATCCAGATCCACAAGAGATCCAAGGCCCCCTTCGTCTTCTTCCTCTCTTGAAGAAAAACAGGGGGATGGGGTTACTTCAACAGGGAAGATGATGATATGGTGGCTTTGGGAAGAAGAAATAGGGGAGGGGGTTATTTCAACAAGGGGTATGACGATATAGAGAAAATCTCAAACGGGACAAAGATGGTGGGGATTCACTAGAGTTTGCCAAGATTGTGGTTGTTCGTCGAAGAGTTGCAAAGAACGGTGGTGAGGCTGTTGGGGGAAGAAGATGGGCTAAGGTGGTGGGGGTTGATAATTCTAGATCCAAGATACAATCAATCACACTCACCAAATATAGAAATCATTATGAACAATCTGATCTTTTATTACAATGATTTTGTAATCACAAGTAGTACAAAGTGTTACAGATCTCACGTTTCTCTCTCTATAAGTCTATACGAGTTCTCTGTGATCTAAGTGTGTTGTTCGTTGTGTGTCTAAAATACAAAGACATAAGGTATTTATATGGTCAACAAGAATGACCTTACAACTCAAGGCTAATGTCAAAGTCATACACTTTGACTTAGAAGGCTTTTTACAAAAACTTACACTTTTCAACACTTTACAACTTTGACCCTCATTTTAATCTTGAATACAATATTTGACTCAACATTTTCCCCCTTTGGCTTCAAGATTAAAAAAAATTGACGATAATCTCCAGGTCTTCTCTCGGTTGTAAAATTTTCAACACAGAGTCTTTGGCTACTTTAAATCTTTGATAATATCTCTCTTTGGACTTCTTTTCAACACGAATACTCTGTCTTTCTTCACAAACTTTAAATCTTCTTCAATCTCCCCTTTGATCATAAACACGATTAACTTCAGAAACATTGTTGAAATCTTCAAACTTTCTCAGTTTTCATCTTTCACTTTCACTTTGAGTTCTCTCCGCTTTACGACTTTCACTTGACTTTGCTTACTTCAGAAATAAAACTTTGAATGATCTCCCCTTTTTGATAAGATCATCATAATTCTGACTTTGAAATTCTTGGAATATCTCCCCCTTTTTTGATAAATGATGAGAAATCAAAATCATCAAAACATTTCAATGTCAGCATCGTCTTTGATAATATCTCCCCCAAATATCAAGATAAGGATAGTCTTCATGATATAGAGACAATCTCCCCCAAAATAAGAATCAACAATCTCCTCTTGAGAAACTATCTCCAACTTATCGGATATGAACATGTAATCGTCAATTCATGAAATGTATTTATCTGGATCTTTTCGAATTCATACAAATTAGGAATGGTAAACCTGAATCAACAAATGATACATTTATACTGCATGTGAGTAGCATGGAGCCGCTTTGTGCAACGGATGCACATTGGAAATGAGCTTTTTGATGTTCACTCCCCCAGGGCATCCATTCAATCATTGAAAAACCACAAAGGAATTTTCTATGAATGTTAAGACAAGAAAACATATTCCTTGTGTGCTCGTGCAAGTGTAGAAATGATTGAAGCAATTAAAGCTTGAACAGGCTCAAAATATGTAAACTGTTAAGACATCAACAAGTATTACATAGACTCGATGTGCATGATAAAGGGTCGAAGGTGGGGCATCTTCCTTCTGTTTCAATATGCAAATCTTTCAAATGAAGATCTGATAGATTATGTACTGCTTCCCCAAAGAAATGTAAAACATCTTTTTGTTAAGAAAAAGATGAGTAGCAGGTGGATTTTATGCAAGGGTTGGCATAGGCTAGTGTTTGTTTCAATGAAGGTCACGAAAGAATGTAAACCAACAGATTATGTGGTTGCCCGACTCAGAAAAAGTTGGTGTAGAGTTGGATATTCTTTTACTCTGATATCTCACCTCTTTCTTTTAAACATATAAGTTCGCTTCTAACCAAACTCTCTTTCACATTTTACCTCATCACACACCCACTCTCTTTGATTTTAACCCCTCTCCCCTCAATCACTCAGGATAACTTCTTAGGTAGAAAACATCAGTTATTGTGAATTCATAGAAGTTCTGATAATCCCACACATTGAACCCATGAATTTTGTCCTAAAAGAAATGTTGCTCAACAATTTAGCTTGGCAGATAAGCACAAGATATTACCGTAAGAAAATATATGCTCATTAAAAATAAGAATGAAATTTGAGCATTTGAACGTTGAAGAATTCACAAAACGAAGAATGAAATGAAGTCAAGTTAAGTGTTTTGAGAATCTGATAATGTGTCAACTGATCAGATATCATGAAATACGAATATCTTGGGGTATCAAAGAATTGAAAGATGTTTATATGAACAAATATAAGCATATTGACAATGAAAGCACAAAATTTAGAAATGACGTCTGATACTCAAACAACATTTAAATTCAAACGGGAGTATTACCATCAAAAGATTTTTCGTTTAGAGACATGGTAATAACAAAGTCAAACAAAAATATTGAACCGATGTGTGTAAGAATACTTGACAGTATATAGACAAGACAATACACAAGTATTAGCTTTTAGAAACACATAGTCAGTTAAACATCAAAGAACTGATATGAAAAACATTTAAAATCGCTCTTCTAAATTCATGAAAACATTTAAAGAATAAGAAGTGGTTTGAATGTTTAAGAAACCGTTTTTCATACCTGAAAGTCGTTCTTCTTTCAAATATGGTAGAGATTAAGAATTAGAAATGTATACCTTCAGTATAGAATTCTTAACTCCCCCTGAAGTGAATATTTATCTATTAAGCTCCCCGTTAACAAAACCTCGGATATTTTCTTCAATACCTGTAAAAGGTCAAGAAGATTAGCATACAACAAAAATATTTCTTTATTCTTCTCAAAAATATATCTATTGAAAAAGGAATAATGTCATCATCACATTTTCTTTATCTCCTCCTAAAAACAATATTAATCAATTTAACTTTTAATCTCCCTCTTCAATTATGGTAAGTCAGATAAGCTCCCCCTGAAAAAGCAGAAAGTATATCGGTAAAAATATAAAACATATAATCCTCCCCTTAACATTTGCATAATCCTTAATCATTAAACCGAATTCTGAATTACTAGGATTGAAGTAAATTCAGAAATCAAACTCCCCCTGAAAATTTGTATTCACAAATTTATCAGAAGAAATAATAAGTACTCCCCCTTGAAGATTGATCATCTTTTATGTGTCGGAGTACAATCCTTTGACATTGAAGTCCGAGTCCTAAGCTTCTTTACTCAGAAGTCATTGTTCTTTATCATTGAAGACCGGGTCTTGAACAACTTTGTTCAAAAGTCATTGTTCTTTACTCCCCCTAAACTTTGGGTGCCTGCAACACATATTGAGCTTTTGGTACCCACTAGTATTTGTGTCCTGGTTTGTTAGTTGCAGTTCTATTAGGAGAAATATAGTAAGAACCATACCAGTAATCCACATAATTTTTACTAACAAAATCATTTACACCACAATAAGAACAATTAATTTTATTTTGTGCTAACCTCATCAGTTGATTGACAGTATAGACAAGATCAGGTTTGCCAAAAGATTTACCTTTCGGAGTATTGTTCTTCTTGGCATTGGTTGCATGCACAAATGATTTTTGATCCTTCTTCTCATCTGAGGATCCTTTTCTTTTCCAAACCCACTTTTCTTTGCCATTTGCCATTTTAGATCTACCTGAACCATCAACAATTCTATCATAGAAAAGGTTAGAAGGACGAATCTGATCTTTAGGATTTACTGACCTTTTGGAAGAAACATGAGTATGGTAAGAACTTGAAGTTGTCTTGAATGAGCATTCATATTCAGCTAAATCATCTCTCGGTGATTGAACAATTGATTTTGGCGTCTTCTGTTCAGACAATTTCACCTTGAACATGATTTCTTCAAGTTCAGTTATCTTTGCAGACAAGCTATTTCTTTCCTTTGAAAGCAGGTCAAACTTCTTATGTAGTTCAGACTTCACATTCTTCTCCTTCATAGCAGTAGTTGACAACTCAGATAATTTTCTTGTCAACTTCTTTATCTCTGCCTCAAACACTTTCCTTTCCTCTTCAAAATCTTTCTCTACAATCTTTCCCTGTTCAGAAATCTCCTTAAACACACCAACATTCTTTTGCTCAACTTTATTCTTTTCTTTTTCAAATTTGTTTCTTTCCATGATGACCATTTTCTCAAAATATGTTACTTGTTGAGAAAGTTTTGAACATTTAAGTTCAACAGATTTCTTCTCTTCAAATGACTTTCTTGAGAAATAAGAAAACTTTTGAGCAAACACTTTTCTTTCTTTCTCAAATTCTTCTTTTTCTTTAGCAATATGCTTTTCCAAAACTAATATCTTTTTTCGTAGCTTAGCATTTGCAGATTCTAATACTTTGGCTAACTCCTCATTCTTTTTGACAACGTCTTCTTGCTTGAATTTGATGATCTGAGCTTCCAAATCATAAAATTTTCTCTTCAATGCAGTATTTTCGCTTTCCAATACCTTTGAACTTTCTTGGAGCTTTTTCAGATCATTTTTAAAACTTGAGATATCTTTCTCTTGTGTAGCTTCTTCTTTCAGAACATTAATCTCCACCTCAAGGCTAAAGACTTTCTCCTTCAGTCTGTCTCTTTCAACTTTAAGATCTGGGCTTTCAGATTTGTTTTTTAGATCTTTTATCTCGGATTCAAGAGCAGAGACTTTATCTTGCAATCCAGCTTTCTCAGCTTTAATCTTTGTATTTTCTCTTGAACAATCATTATCCATTTTGGTGTAGATTGATAACTGCCCAGCAAGATGCTTCAGATTGGCTTTAGCTTCAGAAATGTTCATTTGACCAAAATCATAACTGTGACCTTGAGACATCTTGAAATCTATAAAATAATAGCTTGGAACGATCGTTAATCAGAAAAATCAACAAAGATCAACTTAGAACAATATTAAGAAAAACTCCAAAAATTTCTCTAAGTACACAATCCTCACACTACTGAGTTCACTTCACTTTTCGCACACCAAACAACCTTCTTTTCGCACAAAGACTGAAATTTGCATGCCAAAGAACAAAAGTCTCAACTTTCCGCATGCAATAGTATGCGAGAAGTCACTTTTCGCACACCGTTATATGCGAATTACACCTTTTAGCATGTCGAAGTATGCGGAATTCTCACTTTTCGCACAAGAGAGATGCGAATTCTTGACTTGTTCCTTTTCCAACTTGAACTTTTCGCACACTAATGTGATACGAATTCCACACTTAGGTGTCGTTAGTTTTTTAAGAGGTCTAAAGTCTGAAGTCTTATTTTAGTTATGATTAATAAGAGGTGGTGTGTAAAAAAGTCTGAACGATTCAGACTTAAGAACCATTAAGAGGTTTTTAAAAAAAAAAAAACAACCCCTTAGTCAAATTTAGCCCTCTCAACTTCACGTATCGATGCGCGTTTTGGACTTAGAAAATTTATCCTCTTCGCTATGCGAATTCCTGAAAATTCATACGTAATGGGATGCGGATTCCCACTTTTCATATCCAGTACTATGCGAAATCCTCCCTTAGACTTTTAAAGTTGCACTTTTCGTATGTTTTACGATGTGAAATTCTCCTTTTCGCATATAATACCGTGCGAAATTCTAACTTTTCGTACAAAGGCTTGTGCGAAATCCTTCCTTCGCTTTCTCAAAATCCAAGATCCATGCGAATTCTTTCCAAGATCATGCGAAAAGTACAGATCTTGCGAGTTCTTTGGGTTTCAACTAAAAAATGCTCTGATGAATCAATAATCCATTCAAATCTTTGAATTTGCTTCTGAAATTGCACCAATTTGATCACGAGAACAGGTTACAAACAATTAATTGCAACAAAATCAACACAAAAATACATCTTGATTGAAAATACAGTGCGTAAAAACTCAAAACTCGAAAACTTACAAAATTGAGAAATTAAGCAAGAATTACAGTGCAATTGTGTATACAAACTGAACAAGATTGATCTAATACATTGTGCGACTACAGTGCAATCATCAAAATGAACAATTACAACCAAAATCAATGAATTGATCAAAACTCAGTGATTGTGCGAGTTCTTCCCATTTCGAACAGTTGATTTGATCCGATTTCTGCTCTGATACCAAATGATAGTTCCAGATCCAAGCTACAATCAATCACACTCACCAAATATAGAAATCGTTATGAACAATCTGATCTTTTATTACAATGATTTCGTAATCACAAGTAGTACAATGTGTCACATATCTCACTTTTCTCTCTTTACAAGTCTATACGAGTTCTCTGTGTTCTGAGTGTATTGTTCGTTGTGTGTCTAAAATACAAAGACAGAAGGTATTTATATGGTTAACAAGAATGACCTTACAACTCAAGGCTAATTTCAAAGTCAAACACTTTGACTTACAAGGCTTTTTACAAAAACTTACACTTTTACAACTTTGACCCTCCTTTTAATCTTGAATACAATATTTGACTCAACCGGGGTTCTCCGACAAAGACAACGTCGGTGGTGGCTGGTGGTGTAGGGTTCTCACGTCGGAAGGAAAACATGGGGGGGCATAGCTGGAAGGACCGATCCCTCTCTTTTTACATATATGTATTATAGATATATAATAATAAAATAAAATAAGTATGATATATTTTTTATTCTTTAATAAGGTAAAGACAAAAAAAGGTGAAAAGGACTGAATAACCCTTGGATTTAACTGGGTTAACGAAGTTTTTTTTTATTTTGTTAAGGCAGGGACTCAAATAGTGCGAAAATGCAAACCATGAGTCCCGTCCTTGTATTTATTTTCATTTTGGGACTATAGTGGGTAAAAAGTGTGAACCATATATACCAAATTTGTAATTTACTCTAATATAAATTTATTAAAAATCTATATACATTGACAAGTTAAAGCACTATTTCTACTTTGAATTCTTATTTTCCATGGCCAAATCCATTCCAATACCCACCCAATCGTTATTAACGTACTCAACACTCTGTAGTAATGTCTCATCATCTTTGGCCATGCTCAAAATCACAGCCTCTTGAAACCTATTCCATGTTTGATACGACTCTTGATGCCACAATATTCCCTTCCCTATTTGGATTGAATTACGCTCATTGATCACCTCTTTGGCTTGACACTACGCTCATTGGTAACCTTTTCTCTAAGTGTCCTAATAGCTAGACTGCTTGGTAGGACTTGAGTTCATAAGGTTAAACAATTGTGCGGCATATATAAATGTGTTATAGTAAGTTGATAGGATGTTTTTAGGCATCGTAACAAGTTTTTTAAAACAATTTTAAAATAAAGCATCATGTGAGCCTTGGAACCGCCTCACTAACTCACCGTATGCCTCATACAGCTAAGGCGCATGTACCAACTAGGCACACAACGCTTCATACACGTTTTTGGACCGTACCACCTTGAGGCACACATCTTTTTGTTGTTTTTTAAAACTATGCAGAGTTACTATAGTCCTTTTTGTATATTGAATAATACAAAATCATCCATTGAACGGACTTAAGTATTTGGCCTCATCAGTGGAGGGTTTGCCCAGTTTTTTGTGGTTTCCTTAGTTGTTAGACATCCACGAGTCACTAGACTGATGCATGTTGATCTATTGATGGTGCTTACACTGATATCTTCATCACTTGTTCAATTCTATAAGTACTAATCACATACCATCAGTGGATGTTCCGACCATTATCCATTGATGACTGTTGATGTCCTTTCCTTGTATTTAATGTCATGTCTTTGTAGGTTAACCTCTTGTTACGGGATGAACTCTAGTGTCAGGGGTTGACCCCCAAGTAAAATGCTTCACCGTTAAGGGCAAGGCATCGGGATGACCAGTAACATCCCTAAAATTAAAGGTAAATTTAAAACTGAATATTGTCGTGAATAAATTTCTTAAATAAATAAATCACCCAAGAATGGGGAAATGGTATAGCGTTCACAATTCAAATATATAAATAAGATAATTAACAACATACTAATCTAAACTAAGTTAAGCTTAGATTAAGAACGGGTGTCACTAACTTCTTCCAAAAGATTCCCCTCAAAAAGTATACACCCATATATCCAAAAGTCTTTAATCCTAAAGGATGCCTCTACCGGCGACCATCGCTCCGTTCATGACTTCGGATCCCCACCACTAAGAAGAACCTGATATACATGTCCTTTTAACAAAAAGTGTTAGACTTGACGCCTAGTGAGAACAAACAATTATATGATAAAGTTATAAAACAGTAAAACGGGTAACATAGCTTTAATCAAAACATTGAGTAAAATAAACCATTTCGACCCTTGGAAGGGTATCAACATCATAAGATGACGGGGGAGACCCGATTTGCCATATGTCATGACGAAACACAAAAGTAAGCCACAAACAAATGTTTTAAGCATAAATCAAGGATGGACAACCATTGACATTAACCATATCCAAGTCTTTAGTCATTGCGGATATCAACCCTATCCAGGTCTTTAGTCCAACACGATAATGAGTTCAACTCTATCCAAGTCTTTTACTTAAAGGATCACCAAGTTCAACCATATCCAGGTCTTTACCTTGGGACCTCACCACCCAAGACAAGCTTATTCATTTAGAAATTACATTATACTAGATACATACTTGTGCGCGATGCGACACGAAACATCTCAAATCTAAAATTGAGAACTCGAAATAATAATCTTGTTTCATGTTCAGTTTTATTCTCCGTCACATGATGCCAATTTTATTGTTTTATACGTTCTTAAATCGCATATTGGATATTTAAAATTAAAGGTTAATATGGTCAATTTGGTAAAAAAAAAATTAAAAAAAGATTCGCTCGATAGTGGGGTCTTCAAACCCATAACATTTTGAACTTATTTTGAATATATTGATGAGACGATTATAATGCTATAGTTTGTAAAAAAAGAAACATATTTTTTAATGTATTTTAGTTAATATACAATTATGTATGTTAATATGATAAGGGTGTAAAATGAAAAATAAAAAAGAAAGAAATATAAAAGTAATTAAATAACTAATTATAAGTGTATAAAGTGTAATTTAAAAATAAAAATATTTTTATTTTTAATTACCATGTTCAACGTGATAGATTTTGAAGCTTTTAAACTTGTACGTTATGAATCTAAATTTGTACCTCTTAAAAATTCAAGAATAACCGTAATAGATTTTTTTAAAGAAGTATAGATAGATAAATGTTTAAAATGTACAAGTTTTAAAAAATCTCGATACGTATTTATATTACTTTACAATATTATTAAATTTTAAAATTATTGACAAAAAAGATTACAATGCTATAATTTGTAAAAAACGCATTTTATAATGTATTGTAGTTAATATATGATTATGTATTTTTAATTAGTATGATAAAAGTGTAAAATATAAATTTTAAACATAAGGAATATAAAAGAAATTAATTTATATTTAATCGTGATATTTAAAAATATGATTAAATCCAAATATATTCAATATTGGACTTATTTCGAAGGTATTGACGAGATGATTACAATGATATAGTTTGTAAAAAGAATAAATGTATTTTTTAATACATTTTAGTTCATATACGATTATTTATATTAATATGACTAGGTTTTAAATGAAAAATGAAAAAGTAAGGGACTAAAATTAACTAAATAACTAATTATAAGGGTGTGAAATGTAACCTTGAATCTTGAAAATAACCGGTTTATCATTTTAATACCATATTATTAAATTAAAAAATATTCAATAATGTACTCATTTTGAAATTATTGACAAAAATATTTAATGGTATAATTTGTAAAAAAAACGCATTTTATAATGTATTATAGTTATATGATTATGTATTTTTAATATGATAAGAGTGTAAAATATAAAATTGAAAAGTAAGAAATATAAAACAAAACTAATTTATATTTAATCATGATATTTAATAATATGATTAAATCCAAACATACTCAATATTGGGCTCATTTCGAAAGTATTAAGGAGACGGTTACACTGATATAATTTGTAAAAAGAATAAATGTATTTTTTAATGCATTTTAGTTAATATACGATTATTTATGTTAATATGATAAAAGTTTAAAATGAAAAACGGAAAAGTAAGGGATTAAAAGTAAAATAAATAACTAATTCTAAGGGTGTAAAATGTAACCTTGAATCTTGAAAATAACCATTTTACCATTTTTATATAGTAGTATAGATAACCAATGTCCATTCCAAATTACAACTTGGGAATCTTATCCCACCATTACATCACAAAACCGACTTCTATGCATATAGATCCATTATATTATAGTCTAGCATATTTACACCTTGATAGTGTTCTATTTCAAGACATACCACTTAACATTCGTGTACAAGAAGAACTCAAGTAATTAAAATTCAAGTTTTGTCATTAATACCCTAAATATGACCAATACATATTTGGATTCCAAACTCATCAAAATTTAGGAGCACTAATAAAACCATACTCCATAACCATTTCATCAAAATATTCAAAATCCACAAAACCCTAGGTTTTGACCTAGATTTCCAAAATCAACCAAAATGTGAAGTAAGTATAATAAAGAATAAGAAACTTATATGTAATATTTTAACATGTATAAACTTTAGAAAAGATGTAGGATGAACTCACAATACTAGGTTTTGTATAAAAACCTAGAAACCTAGCAATTCATTGAATGTAGAAAGGAGAGGATGAATCCCTAGCCTTAGCTACCAAAGCCCTAGCTTTTGATGTTACCAAAACTTGAAGAAAGGTAGAAATGATGCCTTATGATGTATTCCAAACCGAAATCAATGAAGAAAGAGGAGAGGAAATAAGGTGAGTTTAAAGTAGGTGAAAGACTTATGAGAAAATCCTGGAAAGTCGGAGCATTTAACACCCTGCCCCCTGCATGCGATAGGACCAGCGATTGTGCCTTGGGCACTATCACCAGGCACAATTGCATAGATTGTATCGTGGTCTCTTTCATCTCCACGACAGTGATCAACAATTGTGGTCATGGCACTATTGCATGGCATAGTCGCACCATATGTACCGAGACCAATACTTGTACAATGATTGTGACCAATGACTCTGCCCTATGGCACTATCGCATGGCATAATCGCACTGAATGTACTGCAAGTTAAAATCCAATTTTCACCCTTTTGAGCTATTTCCTCTCTATGGATGTTATCCTAAGGCATTCTTTATTCTAGATATTCCATTAATAAGCAGAGTAAAAGTCAAATACGTGGAATTTCACTTACTGAAATTTTTAGGTGTTACATGACCTGTTATTGTTAGCGACTTGGTCATCAGCAACAATGCCCATCAACGACACTTTTACGTACTAAACCTATAAATAACTAAGTGTTGATCAGTACTTGTTCACCATCAAATCTTATTTTAATTATGGCTTAACAACCGTAATACCGATTCCAATAAATTGTACGAACCTTTTACGTATGTTTTGGAGGTTGTTGGATTTGAAACAACGTTATACGAAGGGCTGTCTCGTTTTGTCAACCATTTGTTGTGCAATATTTGTTACACTATATATATCAAACTAGCCAAAAGCTCTAATCCCAATTGTAAAGGTTATATGCTCACCAATCAAACTAACAAATTATCATAGAGGTCCCAAAATATTGAGATCCAAGTGTGAGTTTAAACATAAACAACAAATGTAGAATAAATGAGTCTAGCAATGCGTATTCGATGATAAGACACATTAACGTAACAACCACTAACAATATTCAAGCAATAGAGTCCAATATCAAGGTAAAGTAATAAAGGCAAGCCAAACGAGATATCCAACATTTACGTGGTTAATTCCACTACTAAGGAAGTAGTGTCCATCTATAGGGAAAAAGATATCACTAATTTTGAATGAAAGTTACATAGCCACTTATTCAAACTTGATGAAAAACCCTAAGGTGGCTAATCTTGAGCTTTTCTCTATAATTGGGAACGGAGGAGAAATGAAAAAAAAAAATAGGTTAGGGAAAAAGGGTCAAAACCTTATTTTCTTAGCTATTGTTGCTATATGCGAGAAAGTAAAGTGAAACGGAGCTCACTTCGGGAGTTTGCCTGTATCCTAGATTGTTCATGCAGATGTTCTAATGCAATAAGCAAAGCTCGTAGATGTCTTCACAAATCTTGCACCTAAAATCCCAAGTAGATACACGATACGAGGTTCATGAAATGGGCATGATCACATTCATAAATTGTAGGTTGCGACTTTGGTACTCGATGCATCTGGAATCTATGCGAAGGGAAGACGGCTATGTGGCAGTTCACATAGAACATGGTCAAATCGCATAAGGCTCTTCTATTTTAAGCGACGTCCAAGTTTAACACAAAATGATGAAGTAGAAAACACGGAAAGGATCTATAAGCGTCTAAATCCAAATGGAAAACGAGTTTACAAGTGCAGAGCTCAAGAAAATACGAGAAAACTCTTAAAAGTAGAGATAAAACTCTAAAAGACTTAATTTATTAATTAATAATATGAATTATATTTATAGGCTAAACTATCATTCGGATAACTATAGAAACTAAATTTAAATCTAAACTAATCTTAAACCAACTAGGAAAATAAATATGATATTCACTAAAAGAAATCCTAAAGTAATAAGGAAACATAAACTAATTAGGTAAACAAATAAAAAATTAAAGAAAACAAATAAAAATCCTTAACTATTTAGGAAAGAAATAAACAAAAAATAGACAAATAAATGCAATCCCTGCGGGATACGTTAAGCCACGACCCAGGCCGTGGGAGAAGTTGCGTAAGCGTCTTTCTTCCAGCTTTTGATATGGGGTTTTCACCTTTTTACGATCTAGTTTTTCTTCTTTTCTAATAATCTGGAAAAAAACCTTGCAACTCTTTGATCCATTCTACATCAGACACCCTCACTTAAAAAGAACTCGGTCTCGAGTTCGCTTGAAAAACAACTTCAACCAACTCTTTGGGGATTCGAAGAAACACCAAGTCATTCTTGTAGACCATTATTTTCTTCAAAACATTTGGATCCAAAACAAGACCAAAATTCAAAAAAGTTTCAAGTTCCAAAGGATATTTTCGTGGTCGCCGCCATATAAGTGATGTTCTATCAAACTTTAAATGGTTGGAGGCTACTAGAACTTTATTTATAACTGTATCTTAAATATTTTCGATCTGATATACGGTCCTGGGCGGTGGCATAGTAAGTTCATTGTTTTTGGGATCACTATTCTTGACTTCTTGTGACAAAGGTTTCACCGACTTGGAAATGTCTTCGTCTACTGACTAGCTTTAGGTTTATTTAACCTCTAGTCCAAATTCTGTTGCTAACTCTTGGGCCTAGGCATAGATTTCTTTTCTTGGCTCTTGCATAATGAGGAAGGCTTTATCTTTGATTGTGTTGGGCGAGTCTTCGTATTTCTAGTGATTTCTCAAGAAAGAGCGGTTGTTTGATTCAAAAAGAATTTGCACGGATAATACGGTGGTCATGGTTGCCTGAGTACGAAACTTTAACTTGATTATTTCTTTTGTCTCTTTGTCG
The DNA here is from genome assembly GCA_954870635.1 of Arctium minus. Classification (NCBI taxonomy): domain Eukaryota; kingdom Viridiplantae; phylum Streptophyta; class Magnoliopsida; order Asterales; family Asteraceae; genus Arctium; species Arctium minus. The sequence goes on along the minus strand of OX941080.1, from coordinate 109,155,813 downwards.
GTGGTGGTTGTTAATATTATTGAGGTTGTTTGTGACAGTCGATGTCAGATCAGTGAGAGCTATGGTAATGGCCACGATCATCTCTACTATATTTGTTTTGGTAGCTTATGCAATTGCCAGTGAATTGAGACAGTAGGAAATACAGAAAGCATGGTTTAAAAAAGCGATCGAGGTGCACGCCTCGAGGCGAGGCGGTGTAAAAACGCCCCTGAGGCGCCGCCTCTCTGCCCAGATGCGAGTCGTACGCCTTGTTACCATGAGGCGGTAGTGAGGCGTCAATGAGGCGTACGCCTCTAAGATTATTAAATTTTCCTGAATTAAGTTTACAGCTGTAAACCACAACCTCTGTTTACAACTTACTTTTACAGCCTGGAAAGTTACCACATGCCACTTTTTTTAATTTTGCATTAGATTTTATAGTATATATTTACAGCCTGGAAAGTTACCATAGTGTTTTTCTTTACTGTTTGTATGTTTTTTTTCTACCATCATGTGTTAATTTTGCATGGATTGTATATTTAATGTGTATCATTTAAAGTTAGACACCTTTGAAGTTAGACAGTAAAGTTTTTCTACCATAATGTGTTAATTTCACATACAAACAGTAAAGTTTTTCTTTATTGTTTGTATGTGTTTTTCTACCATCATATTGAGTTTATTTTTTTTTGGTGTAATATGTTTGAAACCTAATGGCTAATGTTAAAACTTAAAACATAATTAGGTTTTTTGTAGTTTGAATTTGAAATGGCATCACGGAGAGATCCCGCTTGGAAATATAGTGAGGAAATTGCGGTGCCTGGAGATGGAGCAAAGAAAGGATACAAATACTTGATGCTTTAAGACTTATAATTAGTAGTATTATTGAATTATGGATTCTATGGTTTGGATATTTTGGTATGGATATATAAAATTATGTCTTTTTCTTAAGTGTTGTGAATTTATGATTTTTTTTTGTTTTATTTTTTTGAGGCTTACGCCTCGAGTACCAACTCAAAAAACGTCTCGAGGCTCGTTTCCGTTTTTTTAAACCTTGACAAAAAGTATCGACAAGCGTCTAAATCTAAATGGAAAAAAGGTTTACAAGCGTAGAACTCAAGAAAATACGAGAAAATTCTTAAAAGTAGAGATAAAACTCTAAAAGACCTAATTTATTAATTAATAATCTGAATTCTAATGAAAATTGATGAACCCTATTTATAGGCGAAAATGTCATACAAATAACTATGAAAATGAGATTTAAATCGAAACTGAACCTAAACTAACTAAACAAATAAGATATTAACAAAAAAATATTCTAAAGTAATAAGGAAACCTAAACTAATTAGGAAACAAATAAATAATAATTAAAGAAAACAAAAAATAATCCTAAACTATTTAGGAGAAAAAACAAATGGACAAATAAATGCAATCTATACAAAACTGGCCAAGCCTCGGCCCAGGCCATGGGAGAAATCAAGTAAGTGTCTCTCTTCCGGCTTTTGATGCGGGATTTTCGTCTTCTTTCGAGCTCGTTTTCTACTTTCTAATGATTTGTAAAAAAAAACTGTTAACTCTGTGACCCATTCTACATCCGAGACACAATTGAAAAGAAGTCGACCATGAGTTTTCTTGAAAAACAGCTTCATCCGACTCCTAGGGGTTTCAAAGCAACACCAAGTCATTCTTATAGAACATTCTTTTGTTCAAGCAATTTGGATCCACAACACGACCTTCAAAATTTGAAAAGGTTTCAAGTTTCAAAGGATACTCCCGTGGTCGCTGCCATACAAGTGATAATCTATCAAACTCAAAATGGTTGGAGGCTACGAAAAATTTATTAGTAACTTTATGTCGAAACATTTCGATTTGATCTGCGGCCTTGGGTGGTGGAATAATGAGTTTATCATCTTTGGGATAACTATTGTTGACTTATTGTGATAAAGGTTTTAGCGACTTGGAAATGTCTTCGTCTACTGACTCACTTTCATTTTATGTTGGTCCCAAAAGTAAAGACAGAAGTAAAGCAAGTATTGTTGAAGGGGGGTTGAATACAATACTCAAAATCTTGCACTTAATTTTAATTCTTTATTGATATAACTATCAAGAATTACACATAGAAAAACTTCTAAGATTGTTACGGAAATAACATATTAAACTATTCTAACAATCTTTTACAAAGAAACAAGAACACAACTTAAAACACAAAGATTAAATCTATGAAGATGAGAGAGCAAGGTTGCCAACTTTCTTGAGTGCACTAAGTTCTCAAGTAAAGGTGTGGCTTGCATGGAGAAGATATACGTTTAAGCCTGGGAGTCAAAGGAAAGCAGTGCAAAACTTTATGTGCAACTCTTTTCCCCTTTGTGTTTTTATCAACCCATCTACTCTCACCAAAAACCGGACAATTATGCTTCAATTCATTCTCTTTCCAAAAGAGACAACTATCATTTTTGCAAACATGGATCGACAGGTACCCTAACCTTATCTTTCTCATTTTCTTCTTACCTTCATAATGTGAAGCTAGAATCTTATTTTCTTTCGGGAATGCAAATTTCAAAAACTCTAAAAGTTGGTCAAATGAACTATTAGTCTATTTATTCAAAACCTTCATATGCAACAACTTTGTTAAAAAGTTTAACCAAGACAACCAAGTACAACCTGGGTATAACTCGGTCTTGACATCCTCAAACAATTCACTAAATTCCTTATCTACACCACTTCCACCTTCATTTGTTCCTTCATTTGCATCTTATTCATTAGTATTTGTCTCCCCAATAATGTCATTGATGACATCAGTCATCTCATCAGTTGTTAGAGCTACCTTGGCTATAATTGGAGGAGTATCTACTTCACCATGATAAACCCACTTCGTATATGCAGCTTGAAACCCATACCTATGTATGTGAGCCTCAATCACATCTGGTGTCTGACGCGTAAAATTCAAACAATTTTTGCATGGACATCTCACTTTGCCATCACTATTGACATATCTCTTTGCTATATCAATAAAGGCTTGAAGACCGGTCCAAAACTCCTCAGAGTTACGACGTCTACACGTCGTCCAACTCTTATCAATCGTCATAATATACTGCTTCATCACCACACAGTTAGACTATATTTATGATCATTGGAACAAGTAAGAGGGTAAGACAACAGAAGCACCTAAGATGCAAATAAATCCAAAAGCTAAGGATATACTCTGATTAAGCCACTGCACACCGGTGGGCTAATAGAAGCCCCATGGCCAGCTACAAACAATGCAGAAAAGTATATATGTATATATGTATATATGTATATATATCTATCTACCCCGATCATATCCATTCACTACAGATTAGTAGCAAATCTGGCATTTCCTTTGGGTTCTTCCCACACATATCTGAATTAAACCAATTATTGGATTATTTTATGAACTCCCTGTTATTTATTCGCATCTTCTATTGCTTAAGTTGGATCCATGATGTAAGTCAATATTTGTCCAAGTGACTTTATCCTATTGGATATAAAATAACTTAAGTGGCATTTCCTTAGTGGCCGACCTCATTTCTTTCTCTAAAGGCCTCTCCTATCCTGAATTTGTCCACATAAAACTCATCTTGTTGCAGGAGAAGGTTTTGGCATGATCACCTAATATTTGACAATTCTTCCTTCTATTTCAGTCAATTACAAAGGTTGGCCAACATTCAATTCAAGAAAAGATCAGAAAAACATTAAAAGCAGAAATTGCAGGTAGGAGTTAGAACAGAAATAATGCAATGAGTAACATTCTGAGGTAAAATATCAAAATTAGGATTTGAATGATGAAAGCACAAAAAAGTTATTTATAGCACAACGGTGGCAATGGGGTTATACAACAGCAGATAATTTTCTGTCTAAGGTCATAGTGACAGTAGACCAGGTGAGGTGAAATAGGTTGTAGTGATGTAAGTCCAATTATTGTCAATAAACGTTAGGGAGAAAAATTGAACTTTAATCTTGACAGTCTGCACATAACCAATACAGTAGCAGAATAGGGCTCTAAAATGTTTGAGAACAACTGCCAAAACAGTAACCAATGGGCAAGACAGCTGTTGTGAATTAACCAAATTCCAAGGAATTTCCAAATGAATGTTCCATACTACTAGACCAAAGAATAATAGAAGAACCAAAAGTTGGATAACCATAGTGCCAAAATTCAGAAAACGCTACGCCCATTGTTCCCCTACACCGTGCACAGGACGCTCAAAAACAAAATTGGGCAGCTTGCTTTCTGCCTGCTCTTTCTAAATATAAACAAGAACTTTTCTGGTTGTAGATTAACACAAAGATTATTCTATTAAACTATCAACCTAAAACATTTTGAGTGCCTTGCTGGCCTGTTTGTATGGTTGGGACCTAGAGGTCCTAAGTTGAAAAATCACACATGTATGATACACCATGGCCACAAAAATTTCACCCATTGGTGTGGTCTCAGGGTCATTTAAAAAAATGAAAAACCTAATAACTTTGGTGTCAAATTCAAATCTGGAAGTGCAATGTTCTAATTTCCAAAATCATATATGAAATTAACTTTTAAGGAGGGAGGGGATACTAACCAACAAAACTATAGTTCTTAATCACAGCTTTCAATTTTTCATAGAACCACAAGTTTCCGGGATCAATATCAGATCATAGCATCAACATAATGGAAGATCAATCATGCATCGTAATGTATCAAGAGAAATACAAATAAATTCTCTATTAATAATTGAACTGTTGAATAGATAGTGACTTTTATGATATTAAACACGTATACGTATTAGCAAAAAGCAATTAACACAGATACATAGCAATCTACAAGCAGTAGTTTCGACAAAAAAGAACACATAGAGCAAGCAATTAACACAAAATCGAACAACTTACCTTGATCAGTGAATGAGAAGAGAATGGTTACGATTGATATTCTACTCGACGATTAACTCTGAACTTTGAACTTGATTGTTACAATTAACTCTGAATATCTACTCGACGATACAACGAGATATTCTACTCGACGTGAAGAAGACGTTTGCGACCAGATATTGGGGGAATGCGATATGATTTGGACTAGTGTTTCAATTAGATGTTTCCCTCCTAAAATTTATTTCTTTTTCATTAAGGGGGGTGTTTGGGATTTCTTATTTAAAACAATTTATGCTTATTTTGAAAAGTGTTTATTAACTTATACGGTGTTAATCGGAGTTTTTAAAAAAGTGTTTGGATTAACTTATTGTGGTACCAAAACGTAATAAGGTAATAAGTTGTTATTTAAAAGTGTTTGGGATTGCTTATACATACAAAATAACCAAAAAAGTAATAAGCATTTTTCAAATAAGTTGATAAGCAGGGTCGTTCCTAAGGATTTTGATGCCCTGTGCGAAGATGCTAAAAAAATGCCCTTATACAGCTATACGGTTTTAAGTAAATGAAACGACAAAATATACGATTTTTTAAAGGGTTTGGAACCTAGCCAAACTAGACGGTTAATCCATACGCCAATTTTTATTAATTAAAATAAAAGGTACAAAAGGGGGGACATAAAACCAAAACCCCAAATTACAAAATATAAACCTACATCACCTAAAACAATATCTTCGTGCATTTCTTGAAGCAAAAATATCAATCAATTTTTCATATTCGACATTCGCTAAAAATTTACTTTTAATACTCAAAATTGCTAACCCGTTTAGCCTTTCTTGACTCATGGTAGACCGTAGATACGACTTCAATAACTTTAACTTTGAAAAACTTCTTTCCGCAGATGCTACCGTGATGGGTAAAGTCAACAAAATCCTATACGCAAGCAACACATTTGGAAACATATCCATCAGGGGGCAAAATCAGCAGATCAGCCTTACCAAAGGTAAACCGTAAACTTATCGACCCTAATACCGGAACCAAGAACATGATCAAATAAATCCAACACTCTAACATAACCAGAAGAAACCAAACATTCCAGTAGTAAATTAAAGGAACAAGAGAAAGGAAACCGATAAAACCAAACTTGAAAAAAATCAATGGCTTCGTTGGAGAGGTTTTCTTCAGCACAAACCGATAAAACCAAACTTGAAAGAACTTTACACTGAGCGTAAATATCAGAAGGCGTAGTGAATGTCAACTTTGAAGTGATGAGAGATTTAATTAAATTTTTGGCAGCTTGGATTTGGCCTTGTTGAACTAGTATGTGAAGCTTTCTAAGTGGTTGTTCTGCATCATCAGATTCTACAACACCATTCTAAAACTAGGGTTTTTTTCCCAAATTTAAACACCATGAAATTGATTATCACATTCACATTAACCACACAAGAAATTGTAAATTGGAATTGGAAATACAATGAATTTAGAGTTTAGAAACAAAAAGCATACATGGGACAGTGGGAGATTTGAGAAGAAAATCAAGAAATCTGAAATCGCAATTGGTGACAGAAGCACAGCCGCACAGATTGAGAAGAAGTGAAGAACAAACAATGAAAGATTAAGATTTGAGAATAAATCGCAATTGGTGGTGACTGGTGAGGCTGTGAATCGGTCGACGGTCGTATACTGGTATATATATATATATATAGTCGTCGATTGCAATCGGCCTACTGGCTTCATTACCATTAAACGTTAACACTAATCGGCAATCGGCCCCTCTGGAAGTGGAACGCCGCTTTGAAAATTGGAAGAGTCGATCAATTGGAAGAGTCAATCAATTGAAAATTGGAACGTACTTTTTTCATTCTCCAGAGTCTAGTTATCCAACCATGGGTTTGGGCTTTGATATAAAAAAACAAGCCTACCAAATATGAAATATACACCATGGGTTTTAATATTTTTTTCAGCCCAAACCTAAATTTTTAGACCTATACTAATAATATATAAAAATTTGATGCCCCAATGGACTTTGATGCCCTGTGCGGCCGCACGGGCCGCACGGCCCCAGGGTCGGGCCTGTTGATAAGTTAGAACAAAATGACTTATCAAAAACAGCTTTTCAGCGGTTTGGCACCGCTATAAGCTATTTTCATTTTTCTCCATCCAAACACTTAAAAGTGTTTATCACTGGTGTCAAATCGCAATAACCTAAAAAACACTTCAAATAAGCAATCTCAAACACCCCTAATTCCCTAAAGTATAAAAATATTTTATTATTATGTAATTTATTTTAATTTGTTAGATATACTGTATTATGTATTTTTTTCAAAATAAAAATTCATGTCGACGTTGTTGATATTCTAGAGTTTTTTATTTTACAAAACAAATTTTCATTTACTAAAAAACCATTAAAAAGTTTTTGGACATTTACTGCAACGACAAGTCGACGTTGTTGATTTTATAAAATTTTCATTATCTGGTAAAATTATTACAGATACTTTTGAACTCCTATTGCGACGACAAGTCAACGCCGTTGATTCTCGCAATTTTTATTTTTACAAAAACATATTTTCATTTACTAAAATATTATTTGAAAAATTCTTGAAACTTACTGCAGCGACATGTCGTAGCTATATGTTTCTAATTTTTTTTTATTAGGAATACAAACTCTGCAAGGGATGGAAAAATTATTTAAGATCTACAACGACGAATTCCTAGTCGTTGCTATAGCCTTTGTCGCTATAGAGATCATTTCTTGTTGTGCCATATTTCATCAATTGCCAGTTAAGAATTTACGTTTAATCTTAATTTGGTTACTAATATACTTGACAAACCAATTTCGTCACCATTCAACGCGTGGTGCACACGCTAGTAGACAAATAAATGCAATCTGTGTGGGACGCCACGGGAGAACTTGCATAAGCGTCTGTCTTCCAGAAGCGAGATTTTTGATTTCTTTCGAGCTCTTTTTTTTTCTCCAATGATTTGCGAAAACCGTGTCAACTCTTCAATCCGTTCTATATTACAAACTACCAGCTAAAAACCCAATAGACAGAGATGGAGAATCTGAAATTTTGAAAAGAACTTTTAGTCTACGGCTTTTTGAAAAAGAAAACAAGAGAAAAAGATGAGTTTTTTTCCGGAGTAATATATTTTTCTTTTTACATTTAATAGTCGATGGCATATATATAAGTTCAAAATTAAGGACATTTAGTTGATTTATTAATAACCAAACACCCTTTTATTTTTAAATGTGTTAACTTGAAAAAAATAATATAATTAATATAGTTACAAAAATATAAGCAGGGACGACCCTGACTATTGTGTGGGTAAAAATTCACAAGTCATGATCGACGCAAAAAACCCAAGCATCTCCAATCTTAAGACAACTCTTGTATTAAGATAAGGTCCTGACACACCGAGGACAAAAGTCGTCACTTATGACGACGGTCGTAAATGTCTCTCGACCACAACCAAGAGTCACTCGACGACTCCTATCTTACGACCTCTGTAACGTAACTAACGATTATATGTCATTCATTACATACACCCGTTTTCTTTTATGGTTCTTTATTATAGGTTTTACATGCATTCAAGGGCAAACTGTCATAACGGACGAGCATCATCAAGATCAATCATTACCAAGACAGTTGGACATTCAATGCGCATTCATGGCAACCAAAGCTATATAAACAAGCTCTCTGTTAGAGCATAAATCTGTTGGATACAAGATCAAGAAGACTGAAGGTCAAAGTGTAAGAAATCAAAGTTGAAAAAGTCAACTCTCATTAAAGTCAAAGTCTATTTGTAATAAAAGTCAAAGTGTATTGTATTTGTATTTTGCTTAATTTCCTTGTATTTTAGATGTAGGTATAAATAGCTTTGTATTTCTGTTTTTAGTAGATGTACGAAGTGAAGGAGAGACAGAGAGAATTGTAGAGAGAGAAAGAGAGTTATAGAGAGAGAAAGATTATAATCGTTTGAGAATTTGAGATTGAATCAAACTGGTATATTCAATAAATCTTGTTTGTTGATTTGTTTGTAATTAGAAACTAGAAAACAGGGAATAACAATTGGTATCAGAGCAGATCCAGATCGAAATCAAGAAAATATAGAAAGTCGATTCTGTGTTCGTATTTGTGTTCTTCAAAGTCAGATCAAAATTCGAGATTTTGTTCGAATTAGAAGCTGTAATCGATCAGGGTTGTTCGTAGAATGTTATCGATCGAGTTTGTATAGGATAATTAGTCAATTGCACTGTAATCGAATGTGAATTTCGAATTTTCGTGATTTTCCAGTTCATGAGTTCTAAACACTGTATTCGAATCAATTTGTATTGTTTTGTGTTTTTAATCGAAATTCGTTGCTAGAATTGTGTTCTAGATGTTTAGGCGAGCAAATTGTTAAAGTTTCGAATCAGAATTCGAGGTCTAGATGAGTTTTTGATGAAGATTTGATCGATTTTAGTGGTTTGCGCGAGATCTAAAGTTTGCGCCAGTTCATCATGATTTGCGCGAGTTCGTCATAGTTTGTGTGAGTTCATCGAGAGAATTACCAAGTGTTTGTTCTAAGGTTTGCTTCATCAATAGGAAACGCAACTTGATATTTGCGTCATCAGCCAGAAACGCAAAGTGATCTTTGCGTCATCAACCAGAAACGCAAAGTGACATTTGCGCAATCAACAAAAAGCGAAAACCTTAGTTTGCGCCAGAGTCGATAAACGCAAAGTTGAAGTGATTGAGTTCAGATACACAAGTGTACTTTGCGCCAACATCGTTTAACGCAAAGTTGGTGTTTGCGTTATCATTGGTTAACGAGAAGTTGAATCTTTTGCGTCTTCTACTCGTCGCGCAAAGTTTGTCTTGCGCGAGTATCTTGTAACGTAAAGTTCATCTTTTGTGCCTTATTCTCGACACATAAAGTTAGCTTTGCGTCAGCCTTGTGTCGTGCAAAGTGTGGTTTGCGTCAGCCTTGTGTTGCGCAAAGTGTGGTTTGCGCCACCTACTCTTAGCGCATATCGAAGTTTGCGCTAGTCCCACTTGTTGCCTTTTGTGATTTTTGCGTCTCAGTCCTTAGAAAATTTATGTGTTTTATATATTTTTCAAGATTTCTGTATTTTTCTTGTTTCATTTGGACTAACGATCAGTTTCTAGTTTCTTATTGCATATATTTCTCAAACATGTTCATTCAAGATGACTTCTAAAGATGCTCTTTTTATCGGCACTGATGTCAAACCTCCAGTACTGTTCAAAGGAGAATATGAACAGTGGAAAGACAGATTTCTGGATTTTGTGGATAGACATGCGAATGGGGAGAATATACTACTGTCAATTACAGAAGGTCCAATGATTCCACCTATTGTTCAAATCCCTGATGATGAATCCTCAGACAGTGAGGATGGAGATGAGGATAGATTACAGAAGAAGAGAACAGTACCAATGGATTTTGCCCAGTATTCTGAAGAGCAGAAAAGACGATTTAAAGCAGATAAACAAGCACGATCCTTACTTCTTCAAAGCATTCCTAATGAGATTTACATCAAGATTGATAGCTACAAGGAAAATTCTAAGAAGATGTGGGATCAACTGCAAAAGATGATGATGGGATCCAAGGTCGGGAATCAAATGAAAGTGGCTAACTGTATTATAATAACCAGACATTTCATATCGAATTTTAAGTGAAAAGTTAGTATTTAGAGTTGTTCATTGTTTTGTATGCTTGTGCATATAGCATATCGACTTAAATCCAACTAACTTTGTCAAACATAACCATTAGAGGGGTTAAACATGGATAAGTGAAACAATAATTAAACCAAAAATGTGAAGGAAAACTCTAACCATGGTAAAAATGCAATTTATGAAAGTTAAGGGACCAAAAGTGAAAATCTAAAAATTATAAAAACAATTTTGAAAATAATAAAATTCATTTCCAGCCTTCTCCTCCCTTCTCCATCGACATAAAACCCTAGAAGCAAAATCCACCATGCAATTAGAGCTAAAACCTTGATGAAATGGTGATATTTTGAAGAATTGAAGGTAAATCTTGAAGGTAAACCATTGCTTAAGCTTATATTCTTGAAATTTAGGTTAATTGATTGACATACTTACCAAGTGTGTGAGTAATTTTGTTTCTAGGTGCTGGAGATTGGAAGGGTTTGAAGGAATCTACTTCTTGAATAGGTTGTAAACATCCCTAAGGTAAGAACTTTGAAAATCTTTGGAGTTAGATTCTTGATAACCTAAAACTCAAGTAGATTTTGATTTATATGGTGTTAAGGGCTGTTAAACCAAAACAAGGTACTTTAGTTTTGTCAATAGATGGTTTAGATGGGTTTCTAAATCAAATGGTAGTGTTTGGTATGTTAAACATGTTAAATATGATGCTGTTGGAACAAACCAAAATTTGCAGGTTACTTTAAAAATTTGTATAAAATTAACCATTGATCCAATTGACGTGTGTGATATGTAGTTGAAAACCTTGGTGTGTATAGAACAATTGTTATGAAGAGTCCAAAGCCTAATTTTGAGCTTAAGTGTGTCAAAACAGCAAATTACAGTAGCTGGTCTCTGTAAAATCGGGAACTGCACACTGTTAGTGAAAAATTCATATAAAATCAATCATAGCTTCAAACAGTATGAATCCAGTGCGATTGGATTCCTAAGAGGCATAGGTACAACTTTCATTTAGAAAATATCACGAAATTCAGCTCCTAAGTATGTGTAATATGTCCAACACGGAGACGGACAGAAGCTGAAATGTGCAGGGGAGTTTTTCTTTGCAATATTTTGATTGTTATGTTCGATTCATTTAGCATCCTTTCATAACACTAGCATTTAACTATAAGACTATAAAGATGGAAATGAGTTTAAATTAAGCTAATAGAAGGGTGTCAATAGGCTAAGTTGATCAAATAAATATAGGTAATATTGGTATAATTCTGAGTATATATTACTTGTGATAGGAAATCCGATTAGCAAGGATTGGAAACATTGACATTCGAGCATCTTGTTTGGTTATCTCGACTATATAAAGGTACGAATCTCTTATTTTCTTGGAACGGGATTGACCTATTGTTGAGGGTTAATTCATTCAAATATGATTTACGAATTGTAAACTTGAGATACGAAAATACCTCATTGATGTTGATTCTTGGATTTTTATCGTGTAATTTCTTTGTTGAATTCCATTTGGTGTTCCATTAGTTGAGCACGACTTAGGATTGTTCCAAAGTCTGTTGCCCCTAATAGGGGCCGTTGGCCCGGTTCTTGAGTTTTACTCTGAATGCTGAGGCGCGAATGGAATGTGATAAATATGGTTTGTTGAATCGGTCCAATGACCGTGATATTATCAGATTGAGAATGGCACGACTAAATAGAGTCAAGCCATATTGACATTGTTCATTGATTGTTGTTATATCTTTATGATCCGGTTAGATCACATATGTTGTGATCCTTTACCCAGACACTTAGTCGGGGCACCGACTTTGTGATGCTTCCATGGTGGCTATAATCACTATGTCGTCCTTGTGTATGCGTGGAAAGTGCGCTGGCCCTGATCCGACCATAGGGGCGAATGGATATCCTAGGAACAGAACAGAACTAGGACTGCTTTAATAGTAGTCGAGGGCTATTGGTGTCGTGCCCACACCGCTAGTTCTCACTTATGCCCATAGAACCGTACATTCTTTGGGAACAACGGGTTTAGTGTATTCAGGTGATTTATGTGAACTTGAATAACACGAAACACAGAACGGGTGATTATGTGAACCCCTTTGTTATATCTTTGTGATATTCGATTGATTTATTTTATCGTTTATGATTATAGGGATAATTTGTACTTACCCTATATTGTTTATTGTTGATTTCATTGATCTGTTCACTGAGTTATTGCTCAACCACATTTGTTATTCCGTGGCAGGTTCTAGAGACAGACTTGGGGAATATCCGGGTTGAGAGACCAAGAGTGGATATTTTGAAGACTGACTTACCGGACAACCTACTTTTGTGAATATTTACTTTTGGGCCTGTATATATTTATATATGTACCTTAACGTCCGGTTGTCTATAACTATTACTATATTGCTATAAAGTTAACTTAGTTGCTCTGTATGCGTTTAAGTGAGTATAACTAGTATGGGATGTTACATGTATTAACAGTTATGAAGAGTTTAAATCCAAAGAGAATGAAAGCTTGGAAGATACATATGAACGTTTTGTATTGCTTCTGAATGAGTTGTCAAAGAATAAGGTGAAAAAGAAGCAACTTGAGAACAATGTCAAATTCCTGAGCATCCTACAACCAGAATGGAAAAAGCATACACGTAGGATGAAACAGATGAAGGATCTCAATGACATTCCGTTACATGAAGTTTATGAGACTCTACGTCAGAATGAAGAGGAGGTGGAAGAGAAAAGAGCTGAGAAAAAGAAGGCAGAGAAAGTTCCTGATCGCATGGCATTGGTAGCCGGAGAGAAGAAGAAAGAAAAGAAAGAGAAGAAGAAAAAGAAGAAAGTCATTACTAGTTCCGAATCCGAATCTGAATCAGATGGTGATAATGGAGAAAGCCTCAAACAAGCTATGATATTACTGACCCGTGCATTTCAAAAGAAATTCTACAAAAAGCCAGGATCCAATTCTCAGAGGTACTCTTCATCTAGCTCCAAGAACCATGAGCACAGGGAACGGGTAGAAGGAAACCGTTTTGTTGAGAAGAAACACAAAGAAAGAAAGAAGTTTGTGAATGACTATACCGTTGCTGAAAAGCCAGCAAATGATCCAATCAAATGCTACAACTGTGGCAAGATTGGACATTTTGCTAAAGAATGTCGAAAGCCAAAGGTTCGTAACTCCCAGTATTATCAGAACAAACTGCTATTGGCCAAACAACAAGAAGCAAACATAGCATTAATGGCTAAAGATGAATTTTGGTTGGATCATTCAGATGGTGAAGAGGAAGAGAAGGAAGAAGCTGCTCACCTATGCTTAATGGGCAAAGAGGTGAAATATGATGAGTTAGATGATGAAGCAGCTGATGAGGTAATGCACTTAACTGAAAAAGATTTCATAACCAAAATAGAAGCCATGATGGTTGAGCTTAAAGACCTTCAAGTAAAACTGAAAAAAGAAAAAGACAGAGTTGCTAAAAGAAAAAACAAGATCTTTGAGCTTAATAAGTCCGTTATTGGAAACAAAGATCTAATTGATTCTTTACGCAAGTCTGCTTCTGATTCTAAAATTCAAGAAGATTGTTTTGAAAAGAAGATTTCTGATTTTGAAGTTAAAATTTCTAAGTCTGAGTTTGAGAAGAAAGAATCTGCACTAACAATTCATAAATTGCAGGTTGAGAACAAGCTTTTGAATAAGAAGGTAAATGGTCTGGAAGCCAAACTCTATACAAGAGGCCAAACAGATCAAACCATTTTTCTCAATGCACCTAACGAAGAGGCTGATGTTAATGAAAAATGGGGACTTGGTTTTGAAAACCCCCATTACTTAAAGAAAGCCATCAGAAAACAATCAGCACTTTATAATTTTGATTTTCTTGCTTGTGCTAGTAAACATACTCATTTAAAACCCAAATTTGTTACCAAATTACCAGAAGAAGCTGAGGCCAAAGAAACTGAAAATAGAAAGAATGTAAAGAAAATGCAACTACCATTTAACTATGCAAAGTTAAATGATAGTTATCTTTCAAAGACACCAAAAGTTCTTTCAAACAACTATTTTGCTAGTTATTCTGTTTCTGAGATGAAGGCAAAACCTGCAATTGCAAAGGTTTATGTTCCTCCACTCATTCTTGAAAACAAAATAGTTGAACTTGAAAATATTGTTTCTGATGAAAGACTTTTGGTAGATATTGAACAAAGTGTGTTTTCTACAGTTTTAAAGAACATTGTTTTTCAATCTAAATCTACAAAGTGTTCTACAGTTTCAAAGACACCTCAAACTTCGTCTGATAATTTTGATGACTTATTTGAGTCTGCAAATGACTTTCTTAATTCTGATGATGGGTGCATAGAAGAAATTGATATGTTTGACTTCAATACTCCTCTTCCTGATCATTCTACTTGTCTTATAAATGAAAAAGTGTTACCAAGTGGTTTTAATATTGGTGAATCATCAGCTAAGGTTGGTGAATCAGTTTCTGTAACTGCTGATTACTATGCTCAAGGTAAGAAACATAAGAAACAGCGATTACAGAAATAAAAATACACTGGTACACAAAAGAAAAAACAATCTCAGAAATCTGATTTTCCTAATAATTCTAAATCTTATGTTTCAGATTTAAGGAAGAAAAGGTCAAAAGCGAGATCTGAATGGAGACCAAAAAGGAAGAATGATGAGACAACTGAATCAATTTCTGATAACACATGTAATAGATCTGATAGTAGTGATACTGATGTAGTTGGTCAACTTGCTTCTCATAAACAAAACCTTGTAACTTCTTACAAGCGTTATTCAATAAAGCAATTGATTCAATTATCTCCTACTACTACTAAATCTTTTCATTATCAGAGAAATGATTTTGCTTATCGTCATAATTCTAATGATTGGTTTGGATCTTATCATGTGTATTCTTCAAGATCAAATGTTTTTAAAAGTTTTCAAAGAAAAGGAGGATCCATATTCAGATGGATACCAAAATCTTGTGCTAATCTGTTAGGACCCGTTTTTAAATGGGTACCTAAATCTATTGTTTCCTGATTTCTCTTGTAGACCCGACATATGTGGTACTTAGATAGCGGCTGTTCCAAGCATATGACTGGGCATAAAGCTTTATTGTCTAATTATACAGAGAAATTCAGCGACAATGTCAGATTTGGGAACGACTAATTTTCACCGATCTTAGGATATGGTGACATCATTCAAGACAACATAACGATTAGTAAGATGAGTTATGTCGAAGGATTAGGGCACAACTTGTTTAGCATCGGTCAATTCTGCGATAAAGGGTTAGAGGTCAACTTCAAATCTAAGAGTTGCTCGGTTCGTACTGAAGACGACACATAACTCTTAGCTGGAAATCGAAAGACAAACCTCTATACCATCAATCTGTCAAAAGTTCAGATTGACAATCAAGTTTGTTTAATGACAAAAGCTTCGATGCAGCAAAGTTGGCTCTGGCACAGACGTCTATCACACCTGAACTTTCGTTATATCAACAAGTTGGTCAAAGTTGGTAAAAGGACTTCCAGAACGGAGATATGAGAAAGAACACTTGTGTGCTGCATGTGAAAAGGGTAAGATGAAGAG
This sequence comes from Arctium minus, assembly GCA_954870635.1. NCBI lineage: Eukaryota > Viridiplantae > Streptophyta > Magnoliopsida > Asterales > Asteraceae > Arctium > Arctium minus. The sequence goes on along the minus strand of OX941080.1, from coordinate 109,139,727 downwards.
AGCCGCGCATAAACCGAAGCCTGAACCAAGCACCAGTTCCCCACTAGAGTTGTTGCATATGGATTTATGCGGTCCAATACGAACTCAGAGCTTGGGTGGAAAGAAATACGTGTTGGTTATTGTGGACGATTATTCAAGATACATGTGGGTCAAATTTCTACGATCAAAAGATGAGACACCCGAAGTTCTCATTACTTTCTTAAAGACGACCCAGGTGAATATGCAGAGACAAGTCAAGTTTCTTCAAACTGACAACGACACAGAGTTCAAAAACAAAACAGTCGAAGAATATCTTGAATCGGTCGGGATATCACATCAATACTCTGCTGCACGTACACCTGAACAGAATGAGTAGTCGAAAGGAAAAATCGGACGCTAGTCGAGGCCGCTCGTACTATGCTTAGCCAATCAGACTTACCTCTATTTCTATGGGCAGAAGCTGTGTCCACTGCATGTCATACTCAGAATCGATCCATGATACACCGTCGTTTCCAAAAGACTCCATATGAGCTGATCAACAACAGAACACCGACAATCAAGTATTTTCATATATTTGGGTGTAAGTGTTTCGTGCTTAACGATAGAGAGAATCTGAACAAATTCAGTGCTAAGGCGGACGAAGGTATCTTCATTGGCTACTCTTCAACATCTGCAGCATATCGTGTTTATCTGAAGAAGTCTAAGATAGTCGTAGAGAGCGTCAATGTAACATTCGATGAAGAAATGGCTTCTGAACAACTCAGTTCAGAACCCGTGATCACTAGAGTATTAGTTTCTGGACAGATCAGTCCATAACCTGTTTCTACAAAGAATAATTCGGATAACGCTTCTACTTCACTTTCACATTTATCTGATTTAGATTTGTTATTTGAATTCTTTTATGATGAGTTTCTAGGATCTAATTTGCCTAAATCTGCTGTGACTGACAGGTCTGACGACACAAGTTGCAATCATCCAGTCACTTCAAAAGTTATAACTGAACTTGTATCCCCCGTTCAGTCAGAAACTCACATTCCAACATCTACTCCTACAATTGAAGATATAAAAGTAACTGCTGAGCCAGAAGTAACTGTATCAGTTGGGTGTGATACAATGTCTACTCAACAGCCAAAGTCTGTTGTTCCAACTGATGCTTCTGCACCTGCAACTTCAACTGAAAACCCCCCTCTAACTATTCAAACTGAAGAGCCGGATAGTGGATTTTTAGATGATGATGATGATCAATCTTCATCTACTCCACTCCCTCATGAGCATTGCTAGACCAAAGAGCACCCTTTACACCAAGTAATTGGAGATCTAAACAAACCAGTGCAAACTAGGTCAGCGACTTTGAATCAATGTATGCATGACTCATTCCTCAGCAAGATAGAGCCCACGCGAGTATCAGAGGCTTTAGCTAATTCGGATTGGGTATCTGCCATGCAAGACGAGTTAAATCAGTTTGAAGCCCTAAAGGTCTGGAGATTAGTTCCAAAACCAAAAGGTAAAACCGTGATAGGAACTAAATGGGTATTCAAAAACAAGAAGGATGAAAATGGTATCGTCATAAGGAACAAAGCTAGACTTGTTGCCAAAGGTTACCGGCAAGAGGAAGGCATAGACTACGATGAGACGTATGCTCTAGTAACGCGTATAGAAGTAATCTGCATGTTTCTAGCCTATGCAGCTCATAAGAATTTCACAGTCTATCAGATGGATGTGAAAACAACCTTTATGAATGGCATTCTTAAAGAGGAAGTATACGTGTCTCAACCAGAAGGGTTCGTTAATCCAGATAAGCCAGATCACGTCTACATTTTGGATAAAGCCCTGTATGGTTTAAAACAAGCCCCTCGAGCATGGTATGATGCTCTATCTAAATTCTTGGTCAAGTCCGGTTTTTCCAAAGGTAAAATAGATACCACTTTGTTTATCAAAAAGGAAAAAGCCGATATCATCCTTATTCAAATATATGTTGATGATATAATATTTGGTTCTACAAATCCAAAATACTGCAAAAACTTTTCTAACCTCATGGTGTCACGTTTTCAAATGAGTATGATGGGAGAGATTAATTTCTTTCTCGGATTACAAGTTAAACAGTTTTCAACGGGGATTTTCATTAACCAATCTAAGTACATTTTGGATATTCTTCGGAAGTACAAAATGGAAAATTTTAAACCAATTGGAACCCCGATGGCACCAGGTACTAAAATTAGCACTGATCCTTCGGGTAAAAGTGTTGATGTTAGGACTTATAGAGGTATGATAGGGTCTTTAATGTATCTTACATCTAGTAGACTAGATATTATGTTTTCAACATGCTTATGTTCTAGATATCAGGTTGCTCCTAAAGAATCCCATTTGGCTGCTGTCAAACGGATGTTTAGATATCTGAAGGGCACCGCAGATCTTGGTTTGTGGTATCCTAAGGATACAGGGTTTCAACTGACTACTTATTCAGATGCAGATCATGCAGGTTGCATGTTAGACAGAAAGAGTACTTCAGGTCACATTCAATTTCTTGGAGACAAGCTCGTTAGTTGGGCATCAAAGAAACAATTATGCGTTTCCACATCGACTGCTGAAGCAGAGTATGTACTTGCTGCCAGTTGCTGCTCTCAAGCCCTGTGGATGCAAACACAGCTGCGAGACTACGGATTCAAGTTTGATAAAATACCAATATATTGTGACTCGAAGAGTGCAATCGCGATATCTGCTAATCCTGTCCAACATACGAAAACCAAACACATTGACGTCAGGTATCATTTTATCAAAGATAATGTAGAAAAAGGTACAATTGAACTTTATTTTGTAAAAACAGATTATCAGCTTGCAGATTTATTTACCAAACCCTTAGATGAAAAGAGATTTAATTTTCTTGTTTCTAAGCTTGGTATGCTAAATCTTAAGACATAATCGGTTGTTACCTAATAAAGTTAAGTATTGTTATTTTTCATCATTTTCTTTATCATTATTTCTGAAAGATATCTGCACTTTAATAGTTTGCTCATGATCTCAGGGGGAGAGTGAGATGCATTTTACGATGATCTACATTCTTTTGAGGGGGAGCATATCTAATTTCTGCATTTTCCTTAACTGATAAATTTTTGTGATGCATGAATTTAGGGGGAGTGTACAAGTCAAAAGGAGTATGACTATGATTTCTGATTACTTCTGATCAGAACTCGTACTTTAGTCGTTTTACTGCTTTATGTCTTTTACATTTGAATAATTTTGTGAATAAATGTTGCTTTGACTAGACTTTGAGACTTGTGCAGAATGAGAGGAAGCTATCAAGATCATATCTTTTTGACTTCAGCTGATTTCATGAGATCTAAGATTGCACAGAAAGGTTAAATTTCTTATGTTAATCTCATATATGGTTGAAAGAAGGACAATTTTCAATCATAGAAAACATGTTCTTAAATGTTCAAACCACTTCCCGATTCTTTCAAGATTTTCATGAATTGGAAGTGTGATTTTAAATGTTTTCAAAATTTACTTGTGCTTACATGATTACAAACCGTGTGTTTCTAAAGATAATTATTTGTGTATTGTCTTTTCTATATACTTTCAAGTATTCACACACACCGGTTTGATTTTTTTGTTTAAAATGTTCTTACCATGTCTCTAAATTGAAACAATTTTTCGATGGTAAGACACTTCGCTTGTACTTTAAAGAATTTTGAGCGATATTTCATTTCGAAAGGGTTTTTTCAAGAATGTCTATATTTTGTTTTGTATAGACACATATCCATTATTCTTGACCATAAGCTTTGATTGTTATATCATTTATTTCTGATCATTTTTATACAAAGTCAGATTTTCAAACAAGTTTCTTGTATTCATTTCATTCTTTCAATATACTTGTTTGAAAATACTTCATTGTTTCAAAATGCTCATATCTTCATGATTATATTCTGAGCATATCAACATCTGACTTGTATTTTTGAGCTTTACCAGATGAAGTTAAATCATATTGAGCAACATCATGCTTTCTAGGATTATATGGGTTGTTTGTGCTAGGAATTAACTGAACTTCTATGGAATCACGTTAACCAGTGATTTCTACCCAAGAAGTTAATCCTTAGTGATTGAGTGTGAGGAGTCTAAAAGAAATGAGTGTGGGATGTGTGATAAGGGAAAATGGAAATGAGAGTTTGGTTAGATGTGAGCTTATATGATTAAAAGAAAGAGGGTGTGAGATCAGAGTAAAAGAATATCAAACTCTGCACCATCTACTTTCTGAGCCGGGCAGCCACATTACTAATGCTTCACAATTCTTTCGTGAACATTATTGAAACAGACAAATAGACCATGCCAACTTTTGTCTAAACCCCACCAGCTACTCATTTTCTTCTGAAAAAGAAAATGTTTCATATTTTTCTGGGGACGCAGCACATTATCTATCTAGTTTTCATTTGGAAAATCTGGATATTGAAAAAGAAGGAAGTCTGCCCCACCTTCGCACTTCAATCATGCACATTGAGTCTGTGTTTATCTACTGTTGTCTCAGTGGTTTACACTATGTTGAGCCTTAAAAAGCATTCATTCGTGCTTAATTCTTTCTACACTTGCACAAACACACAAGAAATTTGTTTTCTTGTCATAACATTCATAGAAATTGCCTTTGTGGTGTTTCGATGATTGGATGGAAGCCCTGGGGAAGTGAACATCAAAAAGCTCCTTTATATTGTGTATTCGTTACACACAGTGACTTCGTGTTACTGACAGACATTTTAACTGATTCATTTCTTGATTCAGGAGTTACATGTTCTTATTTTGTCTGGATTTGCAAAGATCTAGATGAATACTTGGTTATGGATCACATAATCAGAGGCTCAGTTTGACAGATTAGAATGGTCAAAGACATTTCTTGGAAGAAAAGTTTTGATGATATAGATGCTCAAATCATCAAAAAGGGGGAGATGGTATCAAGAAATCATAAAGTTTTGAGAGATGATTTTAAAGAAATGTCCAAGTCTTTAAAGTAAAGATTTGAAGAAGATCAAAGAATTTCTGAAGATGTGCTGATTTTTGAGAAAATTTTCTTTGAAGATTATTTGCTAAAGCAATCCGAGCTGATTATGAAGATAATTTCTTTCCAAAGTCTGAAAGTGTTTTGTGAAAGTTTGGGGAGATTGTTAATCGTTTGAAGACATTTTTGGAAAGAATACCGTCAAAGAAAAGGGGAGATTGTGCTGACAGAGCTTAAAACAAGAAGACTGAATTGCCAGATCTTTCAACAGTGATCTTGAATCCAAAGGGGGATATTGTTAGAGCATAAATCTGTTGGATACAAGATCAAGAAGACTGAAGGTCAAAGTGTAAGAAATCAAAGCTGAAAAAGTCAACTCTCATTAAAGTCAAAGTCTATTTGTAATAAAAGTCAAAGTATATTGTATTTTGCTTAATTTCCTTGTATTTTAGATGTAGGTATAAATATCTTTGTATTTCTATTTTTAGTAGATGTACGAAGTGAAGGAGAGACAGAGAGAATTGTAGAGAGAGAAAGAGAGTTCTAGAGAGAGAACGATTGTAATCGTTTGAGAATTTGAGATTGAATCAAACAGGTATATTCAATAAATCTTATTTGTTGATTTGTTTGTAATTAGAAACTAGAAAACAGGGAATAACACCCCCCCTTAACATTTGCATAATCCTTAATCATTAAACCGAGTTCTGAATTACTATAATTGAAGTAAATTCAGAAGTCAAACTCCCCTTGAAAATTTGTATTCACAAATTTATCAGAAGAAATAATATGTACTCCTCCTTGAAGATTGATCATCTTTTATGTGTCGGAGTACAATCCTTTGACATTGAAGTCCGAGTCCTGAGCTGCTTTACTCAGAAGTCATTGTTCTTAAACATTGAAGACGGAGTTCTGATATGTTCTAATCAGAAACCAATGCTCTTACTCCCCCTTTACATGTGGTACCTGTAAAACAGATTTGATAGGTTTTGGTACCCACTTGTATTTGGGTCAAGACTGGTTAGATTTTGGAATCCACTTCTCATTAGATTCAAATCTTTTAAGTGATTCTGAAAGTTTCATACCAATTATGAGCATAATACTTATTAACAAAATCATCAGTTCTACAGTAAGAACAACAAATTTTCTTTTGAGCTAGCCTGATTAAATGATTCACAGAATATGAAGAATCAGGCTTACTGTTAGATCACATATCTATTGGATTCAAGATCATCCAAACTAAAGATCGCAATCTGAAGCTAAAGCCGGAAAGTCGAGTCTCGATATTAAGTCTAATGTCGTTTGTAATAAATGTCAAAGTATGTTTATTGTTATTAGTTAAAGATAGTTCGATATTAGTTAGTTTAGATATTATATTATTTAGAAATAATATCTAGATATTATGTTAGGTAGTGTGTTAGACACACTAGATCTTTTAAGCAAGTGTATCTCAATCTCTCATAGATTAGATATTATCAGACACACACAAGAACACACACAAAAGGTGTAAAAAGAGAACAAACAGAGAAAACACATTCAAAGCTTGAATCGATCAACCTTGAAACCATTTCTATTAATCAATACAGGTTGGTAATCGTTATTGTGTCGTCTTCTATAAACTTGATAAACATTGTTGGACCGACAATTGGTATCAGAGCCTGATTTAGGATTAAAATCAAGTTTTAAGAAAAACAACTATGTGTTCTTGTTTGAAAATCGTTTTCGAGATTTAAGGTGTTTTAGGTGTTAAAATAGATCAGGTTGTGATCGATTTGGGTGCTAGATCGAGTTGTGAGTGTTTAATTTCAGTATAAAGCTTTAATCGAGTTCCATTTTGTGATTTTTGTGGTCTGAGTTCGGTTTGAAAAACTCACTGTGCGATCAAATTTATTTTCAAAAAGTGATTTTTATCGATATCGAGTGATAGAAAACTATTCTAGAAGTGTTTGTAGACATTTTGGTAGAGTTTAGTACTGCTAATCGACGAAGAAACAAGTTTTTAGTTGATTTTCGAAGTACAGGTCGAACTTGCGCAGACCAGAGGACGAACACACGCAAAGCTCACTTTGCGTAACCTACTTTGCGCAACCAACGTCATACGCAAAGCCTACTTTGCGCAACTCAAGCATCACGCAAACCTCGAATTTCACTTCTCGCAACAAGAAGGAAACGCAAAACTCAGTTTGCGTAACTCACTCAACACGCAAACCTCAGTACAAGTGATCTTCTCGTCACGAAAAGCTCAAGTCTAGTTTGTGCAACCCTCTCGAAACGCAAAGCTCACTTTGCGCATCCAACTTGAAACGCAAAGTTCACTTTGCGCAACCCTCTTGAAACGCAAAGCTCACTTTGCGCAACCCACGTGATACGCAAACCTAAGTTTGCGCAACCCACTTGACACGCAAACCTCACTTTGCGCAATCAACCTCTCGCGCAAACCTTCTAAAAACGCAAAGTTTTTCCAGACTTGGAATTTTCTTCAAAATGACATCCAGAGAAGCCCTTGCAATTGGAACTGACACCAAACCACCAGTTCTCTTTAAAGGAGAATACGAACAGTGGAAAGATAGGTTCCTAAACTTTGTTGACAGACATGAGCTGGGTGATTTCATCAGGAAATCTATAGAAGAAGGGGTTATGAAACCAGTCATGACGACTCGTTTGGTTGGAACCGTGCCAACTCAGGTTGAACTTAAGTTTCATGAGCTAGAAGATGATAACCTCAGAAGAGCTAAAGGCGACAGATTAGCTAAATCATACATTCTACAAGGAATTCCAAATGAAATCTATGTAAAGATTGACAGCTACAAGGCCTCCGGAAAAGAAATGTGGGATCAGCTTGAGAAGATGATGCTGGGCTCGAAGGTTGGGAATCAGCTGAAAATCTCCAACTGCCTAAATAATTATGAAGAATTTAGAGGCAGAGTGGGAGAATATTTAGAAGAAACCTATGACAGGTTTGTGACTTTGCTGAATGAACTAAGCAAGAATAAGGTCCACAAATCTCAAATTCAGCTGAACGTCAAATTCCTGAGTATTCTACAACCGGAATGGAAAAGATTTGCCAGGCAGATGAAGCAGATCAAGGATCTGAATGAGATTCCACTTCATGAGGTGTATGAAACCCTCAGACAAAATGAAGAAGAGATGGATGAAATTCTAGATGAGAAGAGGCAGAAAGGAAAGACAGTTGAAGACACAGTTGCTCTTGTTGTCAGGAAAAAGAAGAACAAGACGATTGTGTATGATTCAGAAGAAAATGAAGCTTATGCAAACTCTGACTCGGATGAAAATGACCAACTGAAGCAAGCAATGCTACTACTGACAAATGCTTTTCAGAAAAAGTTCTACAAAAAGCCAACTTCAAACAATCAGAGGTATTCTTCTGGTCCTAACAACTACATCCACAAGGAAAGGGTTGAAGGAAGTAGATATGAAGGAAAGAGATTTGAAGGAAAGAGAATAGAGGAGAGGAAACCAGAAGAGAGAAAGTTTAAAGCTAAAGGATCCAGTCAGATAGAACCACCAACGTGCTACAACTGTGGCAAAACAGGTCACTATGCCAGAGACTGCCGAAGACCAAAAGTCAGAAACTCCGATTATTACAAGAACAAGATGCTTCTTGCAAAGCAACAGGAGGCTGGTAAGGCACTTATGGCTGAAGATGAATACTGGATTGATCATTCAGACGAGGAATAAGAGGATGAAGAAAAGGATGAAGTCGTCAACATGTGCATGATGGGAAAGCAAGAATCAGATGCTGAAGATGATTCAGATGATGAAGAAGAGGAGGTATGTGATTTATCGTATTCAGATTTCATGAATAAAATGCATGCCATGAATTTAAAACAACAAGAGTTAGAGTCGAATCTTGAGCGAGAAAATGGTGTTATAACTGACAAAAACCAACTGATACAGAAACTTAGCAATGAAATTGCTGAGAAGAAAGTATTGGTTGAGGTTTTACATAGAGATAATGACACCAACGCAAAGGAAAAGACAATAATTCTTAAAGAGAATTCTGAACTCAAGACTAAACTGACAAAAAGTGAGATTGATATATATGAGCTTACAAAATTGCATTCTTCTTGTACCAAAGAAAACTTTTCTTTACTTGGTAAATTAAAAAGTTTGGAAGAGAAGTTATACAAAATAGGTCAAACTGAACAGACTATTCATCTGAACAAACCCAAAGAGGAAATAGAGAGATGGGGAATCGGTTATAAGAATCCTCACTGTCTTCAAAAGGGAATGTCTGAAGTGCCTGCACTTTATGATCATCTTTCTATGAAATTAGCTCGACGAATCCCTGAGTTTAAAACTTTCTGGACTAAACTATCAGAAGAGGATGAAGCCAACGAAACTGAAAAACGGTTGAAATCATCTAAAGTTCACCTTCCATTTTATTATGCGAAGATGAATAATAGTTATAATGAAAATCCAATATATCAAAAGAAGAAAACTCTTTCAAGTGATTTCTTTCAAAGTTATTCTGAAAAAGAAATGGAAGCGAAGCCTATTCAAGGTAAACTATATGTCCCTCCTCTTGTTTTAGAAAGTAAAATTTCTGAACTCGAGAATTCTTTAACAGATGAAAGACTTTTGATGAATATTGAACAAAAAGGTTTTTCAACTGTGTTCAAAAATGTTATTATTTCTAAGGCTTCAAACTCTGAGGATATGTTTGGTTTAGCAAATAAAGAGTTTGATTTTCTGAATGCTGACGGTGGTTTAGATGATTGTTCTAATCAATTTGACTTTAATGCAAAACTTCCTAACCATTCATCTTTTGTTAAGAAATCTTTAGGAAAAACCAGTATGCCTGTTAACAGTGCAAAATCAACGAAAGTTGATAACTCAGTCTCTGTGAAAGCTAAACATGCTAAAGGTACGAATATATCTCAGCATTCACAGAAACCGAACACTACTGGTAATCCGAAGAAGAAGCATTCGTTTGTTGCTCAAAAGTCTAACTCACAAGTTTCACATGTTTCAGATCTGAGCAAGCAAAGGCCAGAAGTTAAATCTCAGTGGCAACCGAAACAGAAGCTTGACAAGACCGTTAAATCTTTTTGTAGTGTTAATTGTAGTAAGACTTCGCCTAGTAAAGATGTCTTAATTTCCGATGTTGCTATTTTGAACTCAAAACTTGTTGTTTCTCGTAAACAATATACAATGAAGCAATTATTTCAGTTATCTTTATCTGCTAGAAGGTCTTCTATTTATGATAAACATGTTTCTACTTCTTGTCAAGATTCTGAAGCTTGGTTTGGCAATTATCATGTGCACTCATATCATTCATATCATTCATCTGATTCATTTAATTTTCAAAAGAAAAGAGGACACAATTTTAAATGGGTACCAAAATCTTGTGCTAACACAGTAGGACCCAAATTCCAGTGGGTACCTAAGGCTAAATCTGTGTTGCAGGCACACAAAGTTTAAAAGAAGTTATGAAGAGATGACTTCTAGACAAAACAGGCTAGGACTCGTTCCTCAAAGAAACTAGGTTCTTGAATACAACAGTTCAAGACCCGCACTTTAAAGATAAAACAATGGTTTCTCAACACGTCTGTTCAGAACCCGTGCTTAAGAAGAGAATATGGCTTTTGAACACATCAGTTCAAGACCCGCTCCTCAATGCTCAAGAGTCTTAATTCCATCTTTGTTTTAAGTCTATTTAAATCAATTGTTTCATTATTTCTCTTGTGCAGATCCGTCATATGTGGTACTTAGATAGCGGATGCTCCAAGCATATGACTGGACAAAAAGAAATGTTGTCCAATTTTAAAGAGAAGTATTATGGATCAGTCAGATTCGGCAACGACCAGTTTTCTCCAATAATGGGATATGGTGATGTACAACATGACAATGTCACGATAAAGAAGGTGAGCTATGTAGAAGGCTTACGACACAACCTGTTCAGTATTGGTCAGTTCTGTGACAAAAGCTTAGAGGTCAATTTCAAAGACAAGACGTGTTCAGTTCGCACTGAAGAAGGCGAGGAACTCTTGGTCGGAACAAGAAAGTCAGATCTCTGCACAATAAACTTGTCAAAAATCCAGACTGACAAATAGGTTTGTCTAATGACGAAAGCCTCGATGCAACAAAGTTGGCTATGGCATCGAAGGCTCTCTCACCTCAACTTCAGGTACATCAATAATCTGGTCAGTGGAAAGCTCGTCAAAGGACTTCCAGCGCTCAAATATGAAAGAGAACATCTTTGTGCAACATGTGAAAAGGGAAAGATGAAGAGGGCTCCACATAAACCAAAGCCTGAACCGAGTACAAGTGCTCCGTTAGAGTTATTGCATATGGACTTATGCGGTCCGATGCGAACTCAAAGTCTAGGTGGAAAGAAGTACATACTCGTGATCGTGGACGATTACTCGCGATACACATGGGTCAAGTTTCTACGTTCAAAGGATGAGACACCAGATGTTCTCATCACATTCCTTAAGACGACCCAGGTGAATTTGCAGAAACCGGTCAAGTTTCTAAGAACAGACAACGGCACAGAGTTCAAGAACCAAAAGGTTGAAGAATATCTCGAATCTTTCGGGATTTCACATCAATACTCTACTGCTTGTACGCCTCAACAAAATTGAGTGGTCGAAAGAAGAAATCGTACGCTAGTCGAGGCTGCTCGTACTATGCTAAGTCAATCAGACTTACCACTATTTTTGTGGGCTGAAGCTGTATCGACCGCGTGCTATACACAGAATCGCTTCATGATACATCGCAGTTTCAAGAAGACTCGTTATGCTTTAATCAACAACCGAACACCGACAATCAAATATTTCCATATATTTGGGTGTAAGTGTTTCGTGCTAAACGATAGGGAGAGTCTCAACAAATTCAGTGCCAAGGCGGACGAACTCATCTTCATTGGTTATTCCTCGACATCAAATGCATTCCGTGTTTATTTGAAGAAGTCAAAGACGGTGATTGAAAGCATCAATGTCACGTTTGATGAAGAAATGGCTTCCGAACAACACAGTTCAGAACCCGTTATAACTGGAGTACTAGCTTCTGGGCAACTCAGTCCAGAACCTGCGTCTCAACAGAATAAATCAGATGAAGCATCAACTTCAACTAATCATATATCTGATTTAGAATTATTATTTGAATTATTTTATGATGAATTTCTTGGATCTAATGTAAAGAAATCTGTTAAGACACAGTCTCATTGGATTCAAGATCATCCAATCTGAAGATAGCAATCTGAAGCTAAAGCCGAAACATCGACTCTCGATATTAAAGTCTAATGTCTATTTGTAATAAATGTCAATGTAATTGTTTGTTATTGTAATAGTTAACTTAATATCTAGTTTGTTAGATATTAGTTAACTTAGTTAGTTTCTAGTTATTTAGTTGATTATATTATTTAGTTAGAAATAATATCTAGATATTATAGGAAGTGTGTTAGACACACTAGTTAGATTAGATCTTTGTGATATCTCTCAATCTCTCTAACAATAATAAGATATTATTAAAACACACAAAAACACACACTTAAGAGTGTAATAGAGAGAAAACAGAGAACACACATCTATAGCTTGAATCAGATCTACCTTGTAACCATTTCTTATAATCAATACAGGTTGGTAATCTTTATGTGTTGTTATTCTAAGAACTTGATATAGTATTGTTGGACCTACAATTGGTATCAGAGCCTGATTAAGATCAAAATCAAGTTCTTTTGCAAAAACGTCTCTGTGTTCTATTTGAAAATTTGATTTCGAGTGTTAGAGTGTTTTAGGTGTTAAAATCGATCAGGTTGTGATCGATTAGCATGCTAGATCGATTTGTGTGTGATTAATTTCAGTATAGAGCTTTAATCGAGTTCCATTTTGTGTTTTTAGTGAGAAAATAGTCGAGAACAAAAAGTCACTGTGCTATCAAATCTTTCTTCTTAAAGTGATTCTTATAGAGATCAAGTGGTCACATTCAGTTCTAGAAGTGTTTCTAGACATATTGGTAGCATTTGGGTCTATTAATCTTGGAAATACAGGTTGATAAGTCGAAATTCTCGAAGTTCAGTCGAACTAGCGCAAACTAGTAGAAAATCAAACGCAAAGTTCAACTTTGCGCGTCCCAAATCAAACGCAAAGTCCAACTTTGCGCTCCTCAAGAGAAACGCAAAGCTCAACTTTGCGCCTCTCAAGTCAAACGCAAAGTCCACTTCTCGGTTCCAAAAGCATACGCAAACCTCGATCTCACTTCTCGCAACAAGTAAGAAACGCAAACCTCAACTTTGCGCTTCCCACTTGAACCGCAAACCTCAACTTTGCGCTTCCCACTTGAACCGCAAACCTCAACTTTGCGCTTCCCACGTGAAACGCAAACCTCACTTTGCGCACTGTGCTAGACACGCAAACCTCTCTGCTCCAATCCAGGCTTGGAATTTTTCTTCAAAATGACATCCAGAGAAGCCCTTGCTATAGGAACTGACACCAAGCCACCAATTCTCTTTAAAGGAGAATACGAACAGTGGAAGGATCGGTTTCTGAACTTTATTGACAGACATGAGCTGGGTGATTTCATCAGGAGATCTATAGAAGAAGGGGTTATGAAACCAGTCATGACGACTCGTGTAGTTGGAAACGTGCCTACTGAATTTGAACTTAAGTTTCATGAGCTAGGAGATGATAACCTCAGAAGAGCCAAAGGCGACAGATTAGCTAAGTCATACATTTTACAAGGAATTCCAAATGAAATATATGTAAAGATTGACAGCTACAAGGCCTCTGGCAAAGAAATGTGGGATCAACTTGAAAAGATGATGCTGGGTTCGAAGGTTGGGAATCAGCTTAGAATCTCCAACTGCCTAAATAATTATGAAGAATTTAGAGGCAGGGTGGGAGAAACTTTAGAAGAAACCTATGACAGGTTTGTGACTTTGCTGAACGAACTTAGCAAGAACAAAGTCCACAAATCTCAAATTGAGCTGAACGTCAAATTCCTGAGTATTCTTCAACCGGAATGGAAAAGATTTGCTAGGCAGATGAAGCAGATAAAAGATCTGAATGAGATTCCACTTCATGAGGTGTATGAAACCCTCAGACAAAATGAAGAAGAGGTGGATGAAATTCTAGAAGATAAGAGACAGAAAGGAAACACAGTTGAAGACACAATCGCTCTTGTAGTCAGGAAGAAGAAGAAGAAGGCGATTGTATATGAATCAGAAGAAGATGAAGCTTATGCAAACTCTGACACGGATGAAAATGACCAACTGAAGCAAGCAATGCTTATGCTGACAAGTGCTTTTAAGAAAAGGTTCTACACAAAGCCAAGTTCAAATAGTCAGAGATATTCTTCTGGTCCGAACAACTACATCCACAAGGAAAGGGTTGAAGGAAAGAGATTTGAAGGGAAGAGAACTGAAGATAGGAAACCTGAAGAGAGAAGGTATCAATTTTAAGGGAAGAGATTAGAGGAGAGGAAACCAGAAGAAAGAAAGTTCAAAGCTGAAGGATCCAGTCAGCCAGAACCACCAACGTGCTACAACTGTGGCAAAACAGGTCACTATGCCAGAGACTGCTGAAGGCCAAAAGTCAGAAACTCAGACTACTACAAGAACAAGATGCTTCTTGCAAAGCAACAGGAGGCAGACAAGGCACTGATGGCTGAGGATGAATACTGGCTCGATCACTCAGACGAGGAAGAAGAGGATGAAGAGAAAGATGAAGCTGTCAACATGTGTTTGATGGGCCAAATAGAATCAGATGCTGAAGCTGATTCAAATAATGAAGACGAGGAGGTATGTAATTTATCAGATTCAGATTTCATGAATAAAATGCATGCCATGAGTTTAAAACAAAAAGAGTTAGAATCTAATCTTGAGCAAGAAAATGGTGTCATAACTGAAAAAAACCAATTGATACAGAAACTTAGCAATGAACTTGCTGAGAAGAAAGTATTGATTGAGATTTTACATAGAGATAATGACACCAACGCAAAAGAAAAGACAATAATTCTTAAAGAGAATTCTGAACTCAAGTCTCAACTGCTAAAAGGTGGGATTGATTTATATGAGCTTAAAAATTTGCATGCTTCTTGTACCAAAGAAAACTTTTCTTTACTTAGAAAATTAAAAAGTTTGGAAGAGAAGTTATACAAAATGGGTCAAACTGAACAGACTATTTTTCTGAACAAACCCAAAGAGGAAATAGAGAGATGGGGAATCGGTTATAAGAATCCTCACTGTCTACAAAAAGGGATGTCTGAAGTGCCAGGACTTTATGATCATCTTTCTATGCAATTAGCTCGTAGAATCCCTGAGTTTAAAACTTTCTGGACTAAACTATCTGAAAAGGATGAAGCCAACGAAATTGAAAAACGTTTGAAATCATCTAAAATTCATCTTCCATTTTATTATGCGAAATTGAATAATAGTTATGATGAAAATCCAATATATCAAAAGAAGAAAACTCTTTCAAGTGATTTCTTTCAAATTTATACTGAAAAGGAAATGGAGGCGAAGCCTATTCTAGGTAAACTATATGTCCCTCCTCTCGTTTTAGAAAGTAAAATTTCTGAACTCGAGAATTCTTTATCAGATGAAAGACTTTTGATGAATATTGAGCAAAAAGTTTTTTCAACTGTGTTTTCAAATTCTGTTATTTCTAAGGCTTCAAACTCTAAGGATATGTTTGGTTCATCAAGTAAAGGATTTGATTTTCTGAACTCTAATGGTGGTTTAGATGATTGTTCTGAACAATTTGACTTTAATGCAAAACTTCCTAACCATTCATCTTTTGTTAAGAAAACTTTGAGAAAAACCAGTATGCCTGTTAATAGTGCAAAATCAACGAAAGTTGATAACTCAGTCTCTATGAAAGCTAAAAATGCTAAAGGTAAGAATATATCTCAGCATTCACAGCAACCGAACATTACTGGTAATTCTAAGAAGAAGCATTCGCTTGTTGCTCCAAGGTCTAACTCACCAGTTTCACATGTTTCAGATCTGAGCAAGCAAAGGCCAGAAGTAAATTCTCAATGGCAACCCAAACGGAAGCTTGAAAAGACCGTTTTATCGTTTAGTAGTGTTAATTGTAGTAAGACTTCGCTTAGTAAAGATGTCTTAATTGCTGATGTTGCTCTTTTGAACTCAAAACTTGCTGTTTCTCGTAAACAATATACAATGAAGCAATTATTTCAGGTATCTTTATCTGCTAGAAAGTCTTCTATTTATGATAAACATGTTTCTATCTCTTGTCAAGATTCTAGAGATTGGTTTGGAAATTACCATGTGCATTCATCTCATACTAATCCTTCAAATGCATTTCAAAAGAAAAGAGGACCCAATTTGAAATGGGTACCAAAATCTTGTGCTAACACAGAAGGACCCAAATTCTAGTGGGTACCTAAGGCTAAATCTGTGTTGCAGGCACACAAAGCTTAAAGAGAAATTGACTTCTGATTATGTACAGATCAGGACTCGTTCTTCAATGTCAAAATAGGTTTTTGGATAATGCAGTTCAAAACCCGAACAACAAAGTCAAAATAGGCTTTTGAACAAATCAGTTCAAGACCCGCACTTCGATAATCAAAGTGAATATTCCAATGTTGTGTTTAATAATATCTAAATTTGTAATTTCTCTTATGCAGACTAGTCATACATGGTTCTTGGACAGCGGATGTTCCAAGCACATGACAGGACAAAAGGAGATATTGTCCAATTTTAAAGAGAAATATTGCGGAACAGTCAGATTCGGCAACAACCAGTTTTCTTCAATCATGGGATATGGTGATGTACAACATGACAATGTCACGATCAAGAAGGTGAGCTATGTAGAAGGCTTACGTCACAACTTGTTCAGTATAGACCAGTTCTGTGACAAAGACTTAGAGGTCAACTTCAAAGCCAAGAGATGTTCAGTTCGCAATGAAGAAGGTGAAGAACTCTTGGTTGGTACTCGAGAATCAGACCTCTACACAATCAATTTATCAGATGTCCAGACTGACAAGCAGGTGTGTCTATTGACGAAAGCCTCGATGCAACAAAGTTGGTTATGGCATCGAAGGATCTCTCACCTCAACTTTAGGTACATCAACAATCTGGTCAGTCGAAAGCTCGTCAAAGGACTTCCAGAACTCAAATATGAAAGAGAACATCTTTGTGCAACTTCTGAAAAGGGCAAGATAAAGATGGCACCTCATAAACCAAAGCCTGAACCAAGTACAAGTGCTCCTTTAGAGTTATTGCATATGGACTTATGCAGTCCGATGCGAACTCAGAGTCTAGGCAGAAAGAAGTACATACTCGTGATCGTGGACGATTACTCGCGATACACATGGGTCAAGTTTCTACGTTCAAAGGATGAGACACCAGATATTCTCATCACATTCCTAAAGACGACCCAGGTGAATCTGCAGAAACCGGTCAAGTTTCTACGAACAGACAACGGCACAGAGTTCAAGAACAACAAAGTTGAAGAATATCTCGAATCTGTCGGGATTTCACATCAATACTCTGCTGCTCGTACGCCTCAACAAAATGGAGTGGTCGAAAGAAGAAATCGGACGATAGTCGAGGCTGCTCGTACTATGCTAAGTCAATCAGACTTACCTCTATTTTTGTGGGTAGAAGCTGTATCGACCGCGTGCTACACACAGAATCGCTCCATGGTACATCGAAGATTCAAGAAGACTCCTTATGCGTTAATCAACAACCGAACACCGACAATCAAATATTTCCATATATTTGGGTGTAAGTGTTTCGTTCTAAACGATAGGGAGAGTCTAAATAAGTTCAGTGCTAAGGCGGATGAAGGAATCTTCATTGGCTATTCCTCGACATCAACTGCATTCCGTGTTTATCTAAAGAAGTCAAAGACGGTGATTGAAAGCATCAACGTCTCGTTTGATGAAGAGATGGCTTCCGAACAACAACGTTCAGAACCCGTTATAACAGGAATACTAGCTTCTGGGCAACTCAGTCCAGGACCTACGTCTCAACAGAATAAATCAAATGAAGCATCAACTTCTGCTAACCATTTATCTGATTTAGATTTATTATTTGAATTGTTTTATGATGAATTTCTTGGAACTAATGTAAAGAAATCTGTTGTGGTTGACAGGATGGAAGACTTAACGACTACTCATCCAACCAGTTCAGATGTTCCTATTGAATCAAACGCCCCGATTCAACAAGGGATTACAATTCAAATGCCGACTCCAACAGTTGAAGAAGTGACAAATGATAAAGAGACAGAAGTAGCTGAAACAGTAGGAGATTCTATTCAGATCAATCTACAGCCAGAACAAGCTGTTCCTGCTGAGCCTTCTGAACCTATCACTTCAACTGAAATCATAATTCCTCCTGAACAATCAGAAGAAGGTACAAGTGGATTTGTAGATGATACAACCGACATACAATCATCTAATCCACTACCTCATGAACATAAATGGACCAAAGAGCACCCGCTAAGCCAGATCATTGGTGATCCATCAAAACCGGTGCAAACTAGGTCAGCATCAATGAACATGTGCATGCATGACTCCTTTCTGAGCAAGTTCGACCCAACAAGAGTATCAGAGGCACTTGCTGATCCAGAATGGGTGGTCTCAATGCAAGAAGAGCTGAATCAATTCGATGCACTTCAAGTCTGGAGACTCGTACCAAAGCCTAAAGGTAAAACCATTATAGGTACGAAATGGGTTTTCAAGATAAAGAAAGACGAAGATGGTACCGTTATCCGAAACAAGGCAAGACTAGTAGCCAAAGGATACAGACAAGAGGAAGGAATAGACTATGACAAAACATATGCTCCTGTGGCACGATTAGAGGCAATCAGAATGTTTTTAGCCTACGCAGCCCACAAGAACTTCACGGTCTTTCAAATGGACGTGAAGACAGCATTCCTGAATGGAATTCTGAAGGAGGAAGTCTACGTCTCTCAGCCAAAGGGTTTTGTTAATCAAGAGAAGCCGAATCACGTTTACATTCTCGACAAAGCACTCTACGGTCTGAAACAAGCACCTCGAGCCTGGTATGATGTCCTTTCCACTTTTCTAGTCAAGTCTGGGTTTTCAAAAGGAACGGTAGATACCACTTTGTTTATCAAAAAGGAAAAAGGCGATATCATTTTAATTCAAATCTATGTTGATGATATTATCTTTGGTTCTACAAATACTAAGTACTGTAAGAATTTTGCAAACCTTATGGTGTCTAGATTTCAGATGAACTTGATGAGAGAGATGAATTTCTTTCTCGGTTTACAAGTAAAACAATAATCATCGGGTATTTTTATCAATCAATCAAAATACATTAGGGATATTCTTTGGAAGTTCCAAATGGAAAATTCAAAACCGATTGGTACCTCAATGGCACCAGGTACTAAGATTGGCACCGATTCTTCGGGAAAGGCTGTTGATGTTAGGACTTATCGAGGGATGATAGGTTCTTTAATGTATCTTACTTCTAGTAGGCCAGATATAATGTTTTCAATATGCTTATGTGCACGATATCAGGCCAATCCTAAAGAAATCCATATGTCTGCTTTGAAGCGCATATTTAGGTATCTAAAGGGCACTGCAGATCTTGGTCTATGGTATCCTAAAGATACTAGTTTTGAACTAACAGCCTACACAGATGCAGATCATGCAGGTTCTATGTTAGACAGGAAGAGCACGTCAGGACACGTACAGTTCCTCGGTGACAAACTCGTAAATTGGGCATCGAAGAAGCAACTTTGTGTTTCAACTTCCACGGCCGAAGCATAATATGTAGCTGCTGCTAGCTGCTGTTCTCAGGTCTTATGGATGAGAACTCAATTGCGCGACTACAGTTTCCACTTCAACAAGATCCCGATATACCGTGACTCAAAGAGCGCCATCGCAATATCAGCGAATCCTGTTCAACACACCAAAACCAAGCACATAGACGTCAGGTATCATTTTATTAAAGATCATGTTGAAAAAGGAACAATTGAACTTTTCTTTGTAAAAACTGATTATCAACTTGCCGATTTGTTCACCAAACCATTAGACGAAAAGAGGTTCAACTTTCTTATCTCTAAGCTTGGTATGCTAAATCTTAAAATCTAATCAGTATTTACCTATAAAAGTTTTCTAAATTGTATAATTTTTCATCATTTCTTCATTCTTAACTCTGATTGATATCTGCACTTCTATATAATGTTCATAATCCAAGGGGGAGAATGAGAAGAAATTGACAAGTGGTCAATATTACTGCGAGGGGGAGCTCATAAAATTTGTGCATGTACCTTTTAATGTCAATTTTTTTTTGTAATGCAAGATTTTAGGGGGAGCTCTTCAAGTCAAGGAGTAAGGATATGACTTCTGATTATTTCTGATCAGAACTCGTACTTTAAAAAGTTTTACTGCTTTTTGTCTTTTCAATTTAAGTGAATAAATTTTACTTTGACTTGACATAAGACTTTTGCAGAATTTTTGAGAGAAGTTTACAAGTTCATATCTTTATGACTTCAAGCTTAGCTTCATGAGATATAAGATCGCACCAAAAGGTATAATCCTTTCTCTTAATCTCATATATGGTTGATAAGTGGACAACTTTCAATCATAGAAAACACTGTTATCAAATGTTCAAACCACTTCACGATTCTTAAACCGAATTCATGATTTGGAAGTGTGATTTTAAATGTTTTCAATGATCTAAATTGTGCTTTAACTGAAATAGTTAAACCAATCTAAACATCACGTGCATCATAAGAAAACAAGAATCATTGTGCTAGGAATTAACACAACTTCTATGGAATCACCTTAACCAGTGATTTCTACCCAAGAGGTTAATCCTTAGTGATTGAGTGTGCAAAGCGAATAGAAATGAGTGTGATTAGAGAAAGCAAAATGTTTAAAAGAAAGAACGTGTGAGAACAAAGTTAAAAGAATATCACAACTCTGCACCAACTTTTTCTGAGCCGGGTAGCCACATTACTAGTGTTTCACAATTTTTTGGTGAACATTATTGAAACAGACAACTAACCCATGCCAACTCTTGATCAAACCTCACTATCTACTCATTTTCTTCTCAACAAGAAAGTGTTTCACATTTTCAAAGGGGATGCAACACATTTGCTATCTGATTTTCATTTGGAAAATCTGGATATTGAAAAGAAGGAAGTCTGCCCCACCTTCGCACTTCACTCATGCACATTGAGTCTGTGTTTAACCTACTGTTGTCTCAGTGGTTTACACAATTTTGAGCCTATAAGCGATCATCAAGTGCTTAATTCTTTCTATCACAAGCACAAACACACGAGGAATTTGTTTCTTTGTCATAACGTTTATAGAAATAACCTTTGTGGTGTTTCGATGATTAAATGGAAGCCCTGGGGGAATCAACATCAAACAGCTCCTTTCCAATGTGTATTTGTTACACACAGTGACTTAGTGTTACTGACAGGCATGTTAACTAATTCATTGGTTGATTCAAGTGTTACACGACTACTGTGTCTAGATTTGAAAACATCTGGATGAATATCTTTTGAATTGACGGATCAGGGGCTCTAACCGCAAGATAGACATTTCTTACAAATAATTTTGATGAAGTCGTTGCACTTAACATCAAAAAGGGGGAGAATGACTACACAAGAAATGGCAAAGATCACATGTTAAAGATTGAAATCTTCAAAAGCAACTATTCTGAATACATGTTGATTTAAGAGCTAGAGAAAGAGATTGCATCTTCTGAGCTGAAAAAGAAGACTGAATTGCTAAAATCATTTTTGTAATGATCTTGATCCAAAGGGGGAGATTGTTAAGACACAGTCTCATTGGATTCAAGATCATCCAATCTGAAGATAGCAATTTGAAGCTAAAGCCGAAACGTCGACTCTCGATATTAAAGTCTAATGTCTATTTGTAATAAATGTCAATGTAATTGTTTGTTATTGTAATAGTTAACTTAATATCTAGTTTGTTAGATATTAGTTAACTTAGTTAGTTTCTAGTTATTTAGTTAATTATATTATTTAGTTAGAAATAATATCTAGATATTAAATCTAGATATTATAGGAAGTGTGTTAGACACACTAGTTAGATTAGATCTTTGTGATATCTCTCAATCTCTCTAACAATAATCAGATATTATTAAAACACACAAAAACACACACTTAAGGGTGTAATAGAGAGAAAACAGAGAACACACATCTATAGCTTGAATCAGATCAACCTTGTAACCATTTCTTATAATCAATACAGGTTGGTAATCTTTATGTGCTGTTATTCTAAGAACTTGATATAGTATTGTTGGACCCACAAAATATGTTGTGGTTGACAGGATGGAAGACTTAACGACTACTCATCCAACCAGTTCAGATGTTCCTATTGAATCCAAAGCCCCGATTCAACAAGAAATTCCAATTCAAATGCTGACTCCAACAGTTGAAGAAGTTCCATGTGATAAAGAGACAGAAGTAGCTGAAACAGTAGGATGTTCTATACAGATCCATCCACAGCGGGAACAAGCTGTACCTGCTGAGCCTTCTGAACCTACCACTTCAACTGCAATCATCATTCCTCCTGAACAAGCTGAAGAAGGTACAAGTGGATTTATAGATGATACAATTGACATACATTCATATAATCCATTGCCTCATGAACATAAATGGACCAAAGAGCACCCGATAAGCCAGATCATTGGCGATCCATCAAAACCGGTGCAAACTAGGTCAGCATCAATGAATATGTGCATGCATGACTCCTTTCTGAGCAAGTTCGAGCCAACACACGTATCAGAGGCACTTGCTGATCTAGAATGGGTGATCTCAATGCAAGAAGAGCTGAATCAATTCGATGCACTTCAAGTGTGGAGACTCGTACCAAAGCCTAAATGTAAAACCATTATAGGTACGAAATGGGTTTTCAAGATAAAGAAAGACGAAGATGGTACCGTTATCCGAAACAAGGCAAGACTAGTAGCCAAAGGATACAGACAAGAGGAACGAAAAGAATATGACGAAACATATGCTCTTGTGGCACGATTAGAGGCAATCAGAATGTTTCTAGCCTACGCAGCCCACAAGAACTTCACGGTCTTTCAAATGGACGTGAAGACATCATTCCTGAATGGAATTCCAAAGGAAGAAGTCTACGTCTCTCAGCCAGAAGGTTTTGTCAATCAAGAGAAGCCGAATCACGTCTACATTCTCGACAAAGCACTCTACGGTCTGAAACAAGCTCCTCGAGCCTGGTATGATGTCCTTTCCAATTTTCTAGTCAAGTCTGGTTTTTCAAAAGGAACAGTGGATACCACTTTGTTTATCAAAAAGGAAAAAGCCGATATCATTTTAATTCAAATCTATGTTGATGATATTATTTTTGGCTCTACAAATACTAAGTACTGTAAGAATTTTGCAAACCTTATGGTGTCTAGATTTCAGATGAATTTGATGGGAGAGATGAATTTCTTTCTCGGTTTACAAGTAAAACAATTTTCATCGGGAATTTTTATCAATCAATCAAAATACATTATGGATATTCTTCGGAAGTTCAAAATGGAAAATTCAAAACCGATTGGTACCCCAATGGCACTAGGTACTAAAATTGGCACCGATCCTTCGGGAAAGGCTGTTGATGTTAGGACTTATCGAGGGATGATAGGTTCTTTAATGTATCTTACTTCTAGTAGGCCAGATATAATGTTTTCAACATGCTTATGTGCACGATATCAGGCCAATCCTAAAGAAATCCATATGTCTGCTGTGAAACGCATATTTAGGTATCTAAAGGGCACTGCAGATCTTGTTCTGTGGTATCCTAAAGATACTAGTTTTGAACTAACAGCCTACACATATACAGATCATACAGGTTGTATGTTAGACAGGAAGAGCACGTCGGGACATGTACAGGTCCTCGGTGACAAGCTTGTAAGTTGGGCATCGAAGAAGCAACTTTGTGTTTCAACTTCCACGACCGAAGCAGAATATGTAGCTGCTGCTAGCTGCTGTTCTCAGGTCTTATGGATGAGAACTCAATTGCGCGACTACGGTTTCCACTTCAACAAAATCCCGATCTACTGTGGCTCCAAGAGCGCCATCGCAATAACAACGAATCTTGTTCAGCACCCCAAGACTAAGCACATAGACGTCAGGTATCATTTTATTAAAGATCATGTTGAAAAAGGAACAATTGAACTTTTCTTTGTAAAAATTGATTATCAACTTGCCGATTTGTTTACCAAACCTTTAGACGAAAAGAGGTTTAACTTTCTTGTCTCTAAGCTTGGTATGCTAAATCTAAATATTTAATCAGTAGTTACCTATCAAAGTTTTCTAATTGTATACTTTTTCATCATTTCTTCATTCTTAACTCTGTTTGATATCTGCACTTCTCTATTCGGTTCATGAACCAAGGGGGAGTATGAGAAGAAATTGACAAGTGGTCAATATTACTTCGAGGGGGAGCTCATAAAGTTTTGCATGTACTTTTTAATGCCAAATTTTTTTTGTAATGCAAGAATTTAGGTGGAGCTCTTCAAGACAAAAGGGGAGTACGGATATGACTTCTGATTATTTCTGATGAGATCTCGTATTTTAAAAAGTTTTAATGCTTTTTGTCTTTTCAATTTAAGTGTATAAATTTTACTTTGACTTGATATAAGACTTTTGCAGAATTTTTGAGAGATGCTTACAAGTTCATATGTTTATGACTTTAAGCTTAGCTTCATGAGATGGAAGATCGTACGTAAAGATATAATTCTATATCTTCATCTCATATATGGTTGAAAGAAGGACAACTTTCAATCATTTGAAAACATTGTTCTAAAATGTTCAAACCACTTCCCGATTTTTCAACATATTTTATATTTTGGGAGTGTAATTTAAATGTTTTACATGAGCTTACATGATAATAAATCAGTTTGAGCAACATATTCTTTATAGTATATATGGAATCATTGTGCTAGGACTTAACACAACTTCTATGGAATCACCTTAATCAGTGATTTCTACCCACGAAGTTAATCCATAGTGATTGAGTGTGAGAAGTCGAAAAGAAATGAGTGTGTCAAACAGAAAAAGAAAGTTTGATTAGAGTGAGCAACATGTTTAAAAGAAAGAGCGTGTGAGAACAGAGTTAAAAGAATATCACAACTCTGCACCAACTTTTTCTGAGCCGGGCAACCACAATTCTAATGTTTCACAATTCTTTGGTGATCATTATTGAAACAGGCAACTAGCCCTTGCCAACTCTTGATCAAACCTCACCACCTACTCATTTTCTTCTCAACAAGAAAGTGTTTCACATTTTCTAAAGGGGATGCAGCACATATGCTATCTGATTTTCATTTGGAAAATCTGGATATTGAAAAGAAGGAAGTCTGCCCCACCTTCGCACTTCAATCATACACATTGAGTCTGTGTTTAACTTACTGTTGTCTCAGTGGTTTACACAATTTTGAGCCAAATAAGCAATCATCAAGTGCTTAATTCTTTCTATCACAAGCACAAACACACAAGGAATTTGTTTCTTTGTCATAACGTTTATAGAAATTCCCTTTGTGGTGTTTCGATGATTAAATGGAAGCCCTGGGGGAGTCATCATCAAACAGCTCCTTTCCAATGTGTATTTGTTACACACAGTGACTTAGTGTTACTGACATGCATGTTAACTGATTCATTAGTTGATTCAGGTGTTACACGATTATTTTGTTTGGATTTACAAAGATCTGGGTGAATATCTATTGAATTGACGGATCAGTGGCTCCAAGTGGTTGACATTTCTTACAAAAAGTTTTGATGAAGTTGTTGCACTTATCATCAAAAAGGGGGAGAATGACTACATAATAAATGGCAAAGATCACATGTTTCAAGAATCACGTCCAAGATTGAAATCTTCAAAAGCAAGTATTCTGAAGACATGCTGATTTCAGAGCTAGAGAAAGAGATTGCATCTTCTGAGCTGAACAAGAAGACTGAATTGCTAAAATCTTTTTAGTAATGATCTTGATCCAAAGGGAGAGATTGTTAGATCACATATCTATTGGATTCAAGATCATCCAAACTAAAGATCGCAATCTGAAGCTAAAGCCGGAAAGTCGACTCTCGATATTAAGTCTAATGTCGTTTGTAATAAATGTCAAAGTATGTTTATTGTTATTAGTTAAAGTTAGTTAGATATTAGTTAGTTTAGTTATTATATTATTTAGAAATAATATCTAGATATTAAATCTAGATATTATGTTAGGTAGTGTGTTAGACACACTAGATCTTTTAAGCAAGTGTATCTCAATCTCTCATAGATTAGATATTATCAGACACACATAAGAACACACACAAAAGGTGTAAA
This sequence comes from Arctium minus, assembly GCA_954870635.1. Classification (NCBI taxonomy): domain Eukaryota; kingdom Viridiplantae; phylum Streptophyta; class Magnoliopsida; order Asterales; family Asteraceae; genus Arctium; species Arctium minus. The sequence continues at coordinate 109,113,494 of OX941080.1, read as the reverse complement.
AAGAGAACAAACAGAGAAAACACATTCAAAGCTTGAATCGATCAACCTTGTAACCATTTCTATTAATCAATACAGGTTGGTAATCGTTATTGTGTCGTCTTCTATAAACTTGATAAACATTGTTGGACCGACACTTACCAAAAGAGTTACCTTTATGAACATTGTTCTTTTTGTTCAGTTGAGGTGTAGGAACAAATGACTTTGAAACATCCTTCTCATCTTTTCTTCTCCAAATCATCTTTTGTAGAGACTTGTTCTTTCTAATGGTACCTGAACCATCAATGGATTTGACATAGAAAAGATTACTAGGACGAATCTGAACTTTATGCTCTGATACCACTTGTTAGTCAAGTAGATCACAATCAGATCAATGTATAATAATAAACAAAGATGAATTGGGAGGGAAATGTTGTATTATTCACACACTCTAGAGAGAGGAAATATGTATCTCTCTAGAAACACTTACAAACGTATTGTCTACATTTTGAATGAATCTCTTTTTTTACATTCTACAAACAAATCCCTATTTATACCCCTATCACCCTTGTATACAAATAAGCCCAAACCCAATGCTACTACAAGGCCCAAATACAAAATATGATGACTTTACAAAACTTCCAAACTTAGAACATTTTATGTTCTAACATACATTTTATAAGTTACATGTAAAGTCTTATTATATAATCTATATCGATATCTATATATATTATAAAGCAGAATCATCCAGTGCTGACGTGTCATCACCTGAGAAGAGTATCGATGCTTTCTTTTTTTCTCAGTTTTTTGATTTTCTTTTAATAGAATCCCTAAACCCACTACCTTCAGCATTAATTAACGATGAAAGCAAAAAAGACGCCTCCTCTCTCTCTCTAATCCCTCTCCTCTTCCATCCCAAACGTAAATCAAACCCTTCATTGCCTTCGAATAGTTTCTTTTCGGATACGATCGAAGCCAAACTGACTTAAAAGAGGCATGGGAGAAGCTTTGTGTTGATTTTAACAAGCCGAAGATGGAAGGCCAGATCGTTAGCAAAGAGGTTTCTTTGAGAACAAACAACCCGATGGACGATAACGATGACCGGGGTAGTTGTTTCCGAGCCACGACGATTAACATCGATGGCGAACGTTCGTGGGGAACCATCTAATCGATCGGTCTAGGTGGGTTAATTTCTTGATTTCTAATTAGGGATCATAGGATGATCCTTTGTAAAATTAAGTGCAATAAGGTCTAAGTTTGAGAAGAAACATGATTATAAATTAAGGTGTTAACTACTTTGTTTGATATAGCTTCTTAATTTTTCTAATTTAGTTGCTGATGTCATGTATTAGATCCAAGAAAAACTTGAATATGGAAATCCAGTAATGAGGTTGCTCTATGTGACACCAGAATTAATTGCAACTACAGGATTTTTGGGGAAGCTGACAAAATTTCATGTCAGAGGGTTGTTAAATTTGATTGCAATAGATGAGGTTTGAACTTTTATTGTCAATAACAGACATTATATATGTTTGATTCATCAATGAGTTATGGTCTATGGTTATTCATTTATCTCAACTTTACAGGCACATTGCATCTCGACATGGGGCCATGATTTTAGGTAATTGTCAAGTTGTTACTTAGTTGCTTCATATAAGCTCAATGGTACATTGGTCTTGGTTTTTGTGGTCCTCGATTCAAATCTATCCATAATGCAGACCTAGCTACCGAAAATTAGGTTCTTGACGGCTACTGTTGTTCCCAAGTGAGTATTCCCGTACTTGGAGCAATGATCTAGGTGGATAAGTAAGTTGAATTGATATATGATGGATCTTTCTATCAGGTTTAAATCGATGGGTTGTCGGGGATTCCGGGGTTTGATGGATCTTTCTATCTCCATATACGTTTCTCTCAGAGGAAAATAGGATGAAGCCTTTCACATGCACAACCGGTGAAGGATGTGATTTGGATGTTTGTATTATTAATCGTGCCACATATGTCGACAGAGAAGTGATTTTGATAAAAGTGGCTTACATAACAGGTTTGATTTTTTGATGTAATCATCTGATTCTTCGTTACAGTGGTTTTTCTAATTACTTGTAGTCTATTTGTTGGCTCAAACTCCAACATTCTATATCGTCTCTTTCGTACCATGTGTGCGTGATTTTATCCTGGAAATTAGGTTGGGGTCTCCAATCGAAATCCTCATCACCCAACATCCACCCCCTGTATTCCAATTCCTACCCCCAGTTCGGTTCCCCCAAAAGGCTAAAACAATATTCGATCCTCTTGATTTTAGCAATGGATGAGTGTTCTTGGATGCATCTTCAGGCTTATGGTTTATCGGTTATCGGTTGAGAAAGAGCAGGGAATTTGTGTGAAAGGGCCGAATGTCTTATCCGGTAAGTGAGAGCGAAAATTCTTACCAAGTAAGCACTTACCAGGTATATTCATACGATGTCTTTAAAATGAACTAGAATCTTATGCGAGAAGGTAAGTGAAAGTGTTAAATTTTACTGGTAAGCATTTGGGTAAACGGCCCCTTAGTTTGCATGTCATTTGGGAATAAAGAATTGACATACCCGTTGTTTTCTAGATCCACAGGTTTGGTTTTGTTGCACTTCATTGAGGTTTTTCTTGATTGAGAGCAGATTGGTTACGATTATAGTGAGTAACAAATCTATCGATCATATAAGATCGTCTTTTTTGTCTTAGGAGGGATTGACAAATAATATTTATGTCTAATCATTTTTCTGTGCATTTTATTGACTTGATGACAGGTTCTTTGTTTGAAAAGCGAAAAGCAACAACAAAATGAAGTCTAACACCAATGATGAATTGAAGGGGTTGCAACTTACAACGATTATACACATCAACAAAATCTCGAAACATCAACATTGTTGTCAAAACCCACAGAAATAAGCAAATAAATTGAAGTTCAAGTGAGGGGCAATGCAAGAGATGGAGAAGATTTTGGTAATTTAAACTTATAAATTGCACTTCCTTTCATTCTTTTGATTTGTGAGTAATCGATTCATTTGTTTTTGCATATGAATTTTAATTTGTGTTGAAGTTATCAATTAGAATATTCCCTAATTTTTAGTTTTGTAGAGAAATTAAAAGTTGGGGTCGAGGTTCTTGATGGGTGTGATTTGGTGGTTGATTAGAACGAAACTTACATACGGAAGATGCTAAATAATTTGATATTCACATATTTAGTGCTAAATACTTTGTGAAAAATACATATTTTTTATGCACATGTAAGTTTTTATAAATGAACAGGTTAGAATTTACTAAATCTTGTATTTAATGGGATCTTAGCACCAGAATGATGGAAAAAACACGTGATGCAAGTTTTTCCTTGATCAATCTCTTTTGTTAGACGTGTTTGTGTGTGTCTGACTTTATATTTTTGTTTATGCTATATGTACAAGTGCATTTGATAGACTGATGCATTAAGGGTGGTATGTTTTGCATGTCAATTGATGCTTCTCTAACCAAGTATTATAGATGAGATAAGGAAAATTACACAGGAACATAAAGCCCAATGATTGGAAGCCAGAGTTACAAATGGAGGAGCAAAGAAGTAATATACGGCATGAGGCATGAGGGGAGCTTAAACCGCCAATCAAGCATTGATCAATTATATAGAGTCTTGGTAGTCGTTTGTCAAATGCTTATCGGATCACTTACCCTATCCAGTTAACATGGCAAAGGCGAGAACTTTAGTCGATAAAGGCAAGACAATGAACGAGAGTCTTACTCGCTAAGTGAGGATGACAACTTTTACCTGTAAGTGCTTAGTGGGAGTGGTGAATTTTACCACAAAGCTTTTACCCAATAAGCATTTAGGTAAATGGCCTCTTAGAGTACCAATCAAGTATATCCTTGGAATAATTGTTTTTTTTATGAAAAGGAAACAAGGTTGCCATTAGATTGACTTATGAGATCATACGTGGTTGAATCATTGAAATTCTATAATTTAATATTTTCATTCAAACCCTAATACCAAGTAAGAAACAAGAAATTGAAAGTTCTTTATTTAACTTATATTGATTTGATACACTGTTCATCCCATAAATTCTTTTACTATTACTTTATTTATTTTTTAATCTAAAGTGAAAATTTGAGTATATATGTAATGTCAAAATAGACTCAAACCAATCTTTATAAATTATATTAGGAATAATAATTTTATAATACATCATTATGAATATTGAAATAGTCAATGTATTCTTTTTTACAAACCTCTTTTTTATGAATTTTGATCATACCGCGCAACGTGCGGTATCAAACACTAGTATCTATATAGAGGAGAATCATCAAAAGATGATGTGTCATCTTGAGAGAGCTTGAAATATTAGTTGTTATTTTCTCCAATTTTTGAGTTATTTTAAAATAAAAATATAGCATTAAATGAATGAACCTTTCATTTACTTTTTATTTACATGTAAAATCTTATTACATAAATATATAGGTTATTCAATATATATAATTTACATATCTACATATCTATATAAAGGAGAATCATCAAAAGAGGATGTGATTAGGGGTGTTCGCGGTGCGATTTGGGGCAAAACCGCAAACCGCACCGTATTTGCGGTTTGAGCATTTTCTCACCAAACCGTACCACATATACCTCAAACCGCACCGCAATTCAATAATACACTTTACACCTACAATTCAATAATTATAAGATTAAAACTTCATTTTGAAGTCAACGATAACTTAATCGTAGTCCAAAAAATAAAAATATTCAACACGTCCGATTCGTAAATAAATATTACATAAATATTGCAATTATTCTATATATAGATATATGTGTGTAATATATAAAATTAAAAAATATACATATATATAATGTGCGGTGCGACACGGTTTGAACCGCGGTTTTGATAACTCAAAACCGCAAATCGCACCGAATGGTACAGTCTGGTAAAAATGCAAACCGCAAACCGCACCACATAAGTTCTAAACCGCGCTTTGTGGTGTGGTGTAGGCGATTTGACGGTTTAGATGAACACCCCTAGATGTGGTATCTTGAGAGAACTTGAAATATTAGTTGCTATTTTCTCCAATTTTTTAGTTATGTTAAAATAAAAATATATTGTAGCATTAAATAAAAAAACCTTTCATTTACTTTTTACAAGTTACATGTAAAATTTTATTATATAAATATATAGATTAATCAATATTTAGGCTAATTTAGGGGTTGTTCGGTTCGTTTTTCATTAAGACATGTATGGATAAAGTTGTCTATAATGATAAAGTTGTCTATATGATAACAGATAAATTATTGTTCGGTTGTTGTGCAACTTGTGCTGAATATATCGTCTGAATAATATAAATGACAATTTTACCCCTTCCATTCTTTTAGCTTTTTCATTAAAAAATTATTTTCTTGTTCATCTTCTCAAGTTCTCAAGCATACTTCTACTGAGATTGTGAACATACATAGTAAGTAACAAGAGAAAAAACAATTAGCAAAACCCATAAACATCAAACATCAAAATTAATAAAAAGCACCCTTAATTAATACAAAACTCAAAAAGCTGTTAGCAATGAGGGTTGGAACCCAATATCAACTTCCAGAACTTCCATGGTTGCTATTTCACCAGATCTGTTAAAGGATATTAGGTTTCTTTGACAACATGATTGGAAGTTCAACACCACTACACCAGACGAGGTACTTGGAGACGAAGATGGGCGACGATGAGGGTTGGAACACCGGCGATGGTGTACGGCTGAACACCGGCGACGACGACGGCTGGAACACCGGCAACGGCGACGGCGACAGCTGGAGGAACACCGACGACGACGAGGGAACCGACGAGATGTGGAAGCTAGGCCGGTGACGGTAAAGGAAGTAGAAAGCAGCGGGCATGGACCATGGTTTGTTTAGTTAGGAAGGTGGAGGCGTGAATATGAAGTCATCTGATTTTTGATGGAAGAGGAAAGGAGTAGAGGGGAAGGGTAAAAGTGGAATAACTGACTTGAAAAAAGGGCTGAATCCAAATGACATAGTTTTTCTAGCTGACCAATTCAGCCCATGGCTGACCGAATAATTCGTTACCGAACACTTAGATATGGCTGAGTGAATAAGCCATATCCACTGTACAGCCCATTAAGCCATAAACGAACAACCCCTTACATAATAAATTTATATCTATATCCATATCTATATCTATATATAAAAGAGGATCCTAAATAGATGACGTGACATCTTCTAATGTTTGTATTGTCTTCACCCATTTTGCTCAAGTTTTTCATTTTTTAGGTTGAATATGTTAAGGACTTTTCCGTCCCATATATAAATTAAATTTTCATTAAGAATAAGGGACTTTTTAGTAATTTTACACACTTATTGCAAGTTCTGTTATTAGCCATTTGTTTTCCCTTTTTTTATGTTATTAACTATTAACTATTCATTTTCTATTATTTATTTTAAATAATCATTCAATTTATTGCAATTCATGTAAATTAACCTTTTATTTTCCTTTCTTTATGTTACTAACCATGTGTTTTCCTTTCTTTATTTTAATTAATCATTCATTTTTCCTTATTTAAGAATAAATATTTTTTTTTGTTTTTTGTTCGCTATTTTATGGGTTTTTAAAGATTTTTGTCATATAACAACATACCTCTCAATCTATCACTCTAACTAGATTTGTAAAAGATCAATCTTTATTATCGATTTTTGTTTATTGTTAAGTTATTTGCTATTATATTAACTTTATATGCATTTCATGTTGTGCTTTTTATAGTAAGTGGCAAAGGAAAGAAGTTATATGAAGATCTCTAAATATGTTGAAGAACATGTCAAAGCGTTATCATCAAGGCACACATTATTATTACATGTACGTTTTTAAATCGAGTACAATTTCAATTTCAATGTATCTTTGATTATTTATATTTTGTAATTTCGTGATTTATTGCTACTTTAATTCTCATTTCTATGTCTTCTTTTTCAGGAATGTAACCCACAATGCTAAAAGAACATTTGAGCATTGTTTATTTTGATACAATAAATCTTCATTTTTCTATTTGCTTCTTGATTTGGTATATACTAATATAAGTTCTTAGTGTTTCATTTGGAAAATTAAAGTTCTACTAAAATGTAAATCGGTTAATATTCTTTAAAGTTCGTTTTATTGGCCTTCAATGATTTTAAATTATGTTCAAAACCAAATCGATTTCATTTTGTGAATTTACTTTTTTGCTTTATACACCTTAACAGTTTCAACATTGAAAATTTTCTATAATCTAATGAGATCGATATCACTATCAACAATGTATATGAGACAATTGATTTAGAAAATGAAGCTGATGAATCACATTTACACAAGAAAAATGAAAAACTAACTGACAATGATATATATGTAATCGTGTCCATGTGGCCCACGCATCAATGATGTGGAATTTTGAATTAAACTACTAAAAAAAATTAAAACCAAGTAATTGTTGATAAGGGGAAGAAAATATTGTAATATAATGCTACGTTTTTTTTTCTTATAAAAAATTAACAATATTGATAATATAAACACTTTATTACATTTAATCATGTATTGTTATATTTGTTTTTAAGAGATTATTATAATTTTAGAAATGATCATAATATTTGGTTTTTAATATGAAGATTACTTAAACTACCTGTTTTAATCATAATATAAATATTTTATAATGTGTTTTATTCTGTAATTATTGATACAATTTGTGTATATGTTGTTTCTATTTAAACAAATATATGATATTTATTCTAAATCTAAATATTTATATTTTTTATTTATTGCAGTGTCGAGTCTAGGTTATCCGAAATTTTCTAATGCGCCAGTGGTTTTTGATTTATTTTCAATTTTATGCTATTTTTTGTATTGATTTATTTTAACGACGTTCATTAATATTATATAAATATTTAAACTAGGTTATTACTAATAATTTTCATCACACATCGAACGTATTTCATAACTCTATCAATTGAATATGCTCAAAGACACTTTTTATCTAAAATAAATTGTTATATATAGATTTGCAACATATCCATATTTATGAAAATAGTCAATAAAAACAATTCTTTTAACATAAAATATGATTTATAAATCAATTTGATATTAATCATCAATATATATTTTTATATGTACTATTTATTGTTAATATCTATGACTGTTACATTATTGAATTATAAAGTAATTATATTATATAACATTGTTCTAGACAGAATCTTGTATTCTAAAGTTGACATATTTTTCTGTCCCCATACTTGTATTAGTACTACCTCCAACGTTTGACCCTTGGTTAATATTGGAACTTGTACCTTTTATCTTATCCTTAATCCCATATTTCATGATTAAAATCATCACCAAATCCGATAAATTCAAGATAATATATGTCCCAATGCCACCTATTATCCCATAAGCCACAGAATATGTGGATGGCATCAGAATCATAGTCACAAATGCTGGAATTGCTTGTTTCATATCATCCCATTCAATCTCCATCACTGATTTCATCATCAAGACTCCCACCAATATCAACGGCGGCCCCACCGCCCACGGCGGTATCGATGCCAGCAATGGCGTAAAAAAGAAAGCCAAAAAGAAGTATCCCGCCACAGTTATCGCCGTCAACCCCGTCCTACCACCTTCTTTGATCCCTGTTGATGATTCAATAAATGTCGTCACCGGTGATGTCCCTAACAACGACCCGATCATGATCGATGTTGCATCGGCCATGAACGCAAAATATTGACCTTCGAAATCTCCATTTGAATCCATCATGCCTGCAAATCGAGCCATCGAGTATAACGTACCAGTGGCATCGAGTATGTCGATATACAAAAATGTAAATAATGCCTCCCAAAACGCCTTTTTGTTCAAGCCTTTGAAGTTTAAGGCACCCGCGGTTGTCTTGATTGTGTGGACGTCGATCAACATTTGGAAGTACTCGTATGCGGAGTTACCTAACTCGGTATACGGAAACGTAGTCACACTCGTGCCTCTGAACCACGAAATTACGGTCACAAATATTATGCCGTAAATCATAGCACCCTTGACGTTTTTCACTAGACAGTATGCGATTATCACAAAGCCAACGATACCGAGCCATAATGTAGGGTCTTCCATTCGATTGTGTAAGCAAAGTATATCATCGGATGCTGTAGCGTTTGGCATAAGGGCAATCGTGCCATTAGTGAAAACCGGTGCTAAAGCTGCCCGAGAATTTCTGGGACAGCCACCTAGGGTTACAAGGGTTGATGGGCTATAGCCAATCAACCCAATACCCTGGTTGTGTTGTAGCCCGATGAAAGCTAGGAATAACCCTATTCCGGCTGATGATGATATTCGGACCGGTTTTGGGACTAGTTTCGCCAGCTTTGCTCGAACACCGATTGCCGAAATTACCAAAAAGATTAAACCTTCGATAAAAACAGCAGTTAAGGCGGTTTCGTAGGACAAGCTTCCGGAGCCGTGAAACCCAACGACCGTGTAAGTGAAGTAGGCGTTGATGCCCATCCCAGGGGCAAGTGCTAATGGGAGATTCGCGAATAATCCCATTGATAAACAAGCGGTGAAGGAGGCAGCGGTTGTGGCGGCAATGAGATCTTTTCGGGTTTGCGAAAGGCAAGCGGAGTAACCAGGGTCAACCGGAGGGAACTTGCAGGAGTCAGCAGGGAGCATGTGGGAGCAATGGGGTGGGTGTAAGCAGATGGGGGTGGAGGAGGTGCAGTTGGCGACGGTGCATGTGCCACCTGAGTCGGTGAGGATGCTGGCGTTTAAGGCAAGGATGTACGCCATGGTGAGGAAGGTGGCGGTTCCAGCTCGGAGCTCGGTGGTGAAGGTGGTGTTGCGTTCCGTGAGTTTGAACTTTTTCCCGACTCTGGTGGTGGCGATGTAGGAGTTGATACGGGTTGTCAGTTTGAGTTTTGAGGGGCGTGGCGGGGAGAGTTCTGGTGGTCTAGGGCATGGCGGCGGCGGCGGTGGGTGGGACTCCATTGCCGGAGAATTTAAAGTTTTGTTGGGAGTTTTATGTAAAAGATACGGATCGAGTTGAAGAATGCTGTTGCGATTGTGGTTTGTGGGAATGAAATGATATCCCCAAGGGTTTTGTATGCACCGATGACAAATTTTGGATTCAAATTAATAATTGTATTCATAGTAGAGTTAAAATTAAACATTTTTTTTTTCAAAAATCGTTGCTGTGAGAATATGAATTAAGGTGAGAGTGTACGTAAAAACAGATTTGAATCATTGATATTTTTACTTTTAATTAAGGTATTAAGTGTACGTAAAAATAATAATAAGAACACATATATAGCATTCTACGTAAAAAAACGTTTAAAACGAAGAAAAAAAATTATATCGAGATAGATATCGTATCGAAGAGTACGAAATTCTCGTTTTTTTATGTAATTTGTTTGAGATCGAAAATGTTTTTCAATGTGTTGAGATCGAATTCGATTATGGAGTGGTTTATAGACAAAACTCTCAACTACAAAGTTGCTCAGAAGTGATTTTCGAACATGCATACAAAGTTTGGTCTCAAAATTCAAAGATTTGATGAAGAATTGAAGATTTTTTGAATTTCCAGATTTCAGAATTCGCAAGATCTACAAAATTCGCATGATTTTGAAGAACTCGCATGGATCAGTATTGCAGAATTCGCATGATTCATCTATGGATACAACATTTTTGCTAAGTCAAGATTTCGCAAATAGCAGGATGCGAAAAGTGAGAAATTTGCACGCTACTATGCTCTGTTGTATGCGGAAAGTAGGATTTCGCAAGCCACTTGATGCGAAAAGCAAGGAATTCGCACGATGTTATATGCAAAAAGTGGCTTCCAGGATGAAATTATTTTTCTAAGTATAGAATTCGCATCGTTACGAAAAGCTTTGATGATGAAAATTTTTCTAAGTATAGAATTTGCATGAAAGGGTATGCAAAAAGCTCAGATTTCGCATGATGTACCCTGCGAAAAGCTCAAAATTCGTACAAAGGCTCAGACGAAAAGTGATAAATCCGCATGAAGGTGTATGCAAAAAGTTGAAATTTGCACACAAGCCTATGCGAAAAGTGAAGTTTTCGGCTCATGCCACATGCGAATTCTGATCTTAAATGTCAATGGTTTGCGAATTCTTGGTATCCATTTTGCTACAAGTTTGCCCTGTTCACGAGATTTTCCGCGTAATGCATATGTGACATCATTCCTATCTTCTGTTGGTCACATATTTTTAGCAACTGATCAAAATTTCACGAGTGCTCATGCCAGTCAAGATTTTCAGATACTGGATGTTTGGATTTAGTCTTTGATTGGATTGGATTAGCAACTTGAGTATCTGCAATCATCAGTCTGGAGTTTTTCTCTACGTTGCTAGACCTTTGAGTGCTCTTAATCATTCTTCTGACCTGATCAATTAGAAGTATGAGTGACAACAATCATTGTTCTGGTGCTTTGGTTGTGATCTAGAATTTTGAGTGCTTATAATCATCCAGCTGATTCGTGAAGAAAGGAGTTCTAAGTTTATTCGTTCAGTGTTCTGGAAAGCAGTTAGAAAATAAGCGTCTTTCATCAGTTGTTGAACATATATCATAAATTTATTCTAACCCTTGCCTAGTAGTGTTTGCTATATGTTGCTTCATCCTACAAGCAGATCAGATTAAGTTCTTAAGCTGAATTCCTATTCAACTCGCGGCTAAAGACAGATTCGTTGTTATAAACTGAAGATGCACTTTGGTTATCATGTCATAATTCACACATTTCTTTCTTGTGGGCATAACAAAAATTTTAATTTACAAGAGATAAAAGTTGTCTTTTGTGCACTCATTCGAGGGTATTGTGTACATTGGATCTGGTATTCAAGTTGAAGGTCCAAGGATAAGAGCTATTTTCAAGGGGGAGCCGGAGTTGTTTTGAAGTTTAAGCAACGCTAAGTTTTCTAAAGAAATCAAGGGGAGAAAAGCTGAAGCTGAAGATGATGTTCCTTTACAAAACTTAGGGGGAGAATGTTAGAACATAAAATGTTCTAAGTTTGGAAGTTTTGTAAAGTCATCATATTTTGTATTTGGGTCTTGTAATAGCATTGGGTTTGGGCTTATTTGTATACACGGGTGATAGGGGTATAAATAGGGATTTGTATTGTAGAATGTAAAAAAGAGATTCATTCAAAATGTAGACAATACGCTTGTAAGTGTTTCTAGAGAGAGAAACATTTCCTCTCTCTAGAGTGTGTGAATAATACAAACATTTTCCTCCCAATTCATCTTTGTTTATTATTATACATTGATTTGATTGTGATCTACTGGACTAACAAAGTAAATGAAAGGTTCATTCATTTAATGCTATAATTTTATTTTAAAATAACTCAAAAATTGGAGAAAATAAGAACTAATGTTTCAAGCTCTCTCAAGATGACACATCATCTTTTGATGATTCTCCTTTATATAGATATATAGATTGATTTATAAATACCGGAGAACTGTTATATACACGTAAATAGGGGTGTATGCAGGTTAGGTTGGGCGGTTTACGACATTCATACAACCAACCCAATTATGATGGTCTGGACAAATCTCAACTCAACCAAACTCATTCAAAAATATAATCCAACCCAACCCAACCCTTGCGGGTTGAGGCGGGTTGGCGAGTTAGTAGTTACATAAAGTTGACGAATGAAATATGTTATTGTACTTAAGTTTATAAGAACAAACTGTAAAATGTATTATCTAAAAGTGTTGCAAAGGTTTATAGAACACTTTTTTTTCCACAAGTTTTGTAGAACATTTTTAGATCAATTTTCGTATTAACTATTTTTTAGAACAATTTTGAAAAATTTCCTATAGAGTCATATATTTTTAGAACACTTTTGTTCATATGAAACTTTATAAAATAGTATCGTATAAAATAAATAATACAACATTTCATTTTAAAAGCGTCACAAAAGGAGCTTGTTTTTCTTTCCACGCTCAAACTTTTCAGTGATTAGAAAAAAAATGAAAGAGTATCATACAAGCACTAGGAGCTTGTTTCAATAGAGAGCCTTATCCAACTTATAAACATAATCTGGATGCTTAGGGTCAAAGAACCTTGGTGGTTGTTCAACATAGACTTATTCATGAAGTTTCCTCTTTAGAAAGACACTGTTCATAAGAATTTGATAAACATTGAAATCCTTTTGAGCGGCATAGGATAAAAATAATCGAATTAGCTTGATCCTAGCCACTGGAAAAATGTTTCGTCATAGTCTATGCATTCCTCATGTCAATATCCTTAAGCAACAAGTCTAGCGTTGTTTCTGTGATTCCAGATTCAAGCAATTAACATCACAATATCAAGAATCAAATCAAGAATGCACAATCACAATAGAGAAAATCTAGAGAGAGAAAATACTCACAAGTCTGTATGTCATTGATTTCACTCCAAAGGTTACAAGACTTAGAGGTACAATGAAAGTTACAAAGGAAATGAAATAAGAAAACTATTTATAGGTCAAACAAGCCTTGACCAAATGGCTTTCAAAATCTACATTAAAGACAAGATGATTACAACACAAAATTACTCTAACATTGTCCCCCTTTGTGATCATCTTGTAAACCCTCTGACACGATTATCTCTTATGCCCAAACGAGTTTCAAAACGCCTGATGCCTTTTCTGAATTCGATTCTATCTTCCAGAATATCAAGAGCTCTCTCTAAAGCAACTCTGTCTCTCCTTGGCATCCGATCTCTATCAGGAACAACAACGTCTATTTGCCTCTCATTATCCTCATGAATCCTCTTGAGTTGAAGTCTAATAACTTTGAGCATTCCGTCAGAAAATTTAGCAACTTCTGAACATCTGAAGAACCTCTTCTCATTTTGACCATTTTTGTAAACGACCCTAAACTTAGGTTGCTCAAGCACTGTAAACAGAGGAATTTCTTCTAAGCCTTCAAGAGTCAAGTTTGGCTTTGTAATGTTCACTTTCTTCTTATTCGTTTCAATGCCCAACTGGAAGTCCTAACAGTACGTGTAGTAGATATGTCTTCTGATGAACCTTTTGATAGATTCCAAGGCAAACAAAATATTGTCCTTTCTAATTACCATACCTCTGAATTCATGTCAGGATCGAATTCTCAACAAGAATTAATTCTCAGAAACAATATCAAAGATGTTTGCGGAATAACACTTTGATATTCAATGAAACAGTAAATCAATACAGAAAATATGAATAACAAACTGTAAGCTTTTATTAAATGCTTTGAAGTTACAAGATTACTCACTCAACCTCAATATTGATGAACAGGCTCACCAATACGAATTCTACTTCTCTAGAATTAGGATCTATGCCTTGAGGTTGTTTTTCTCTAAAAGAATGAAAACTAAAAGTTATCTAACTATTCTAAACAATACAATATATATACTGAATACAAAAATAATTACAATAAATAAAATATCTTCAGTATATCTTCTATGTATATCTCTAAGCTTCCATGTATATCCTTTCATACGAATCTTCATCATATAAGCAGTATTAATCTTCAGCAGCATTAACTTCCTTCTAGCAGCATTAACTACTAAGCAGTACTAACCACTAGCAGTACTAACTAGCTAAGCAGTACTAACTTTGTTCAAGCAGCACTAACTTTGACTAGCAGTATTAACTACTAGCAGTAGTAACACTCAGCAGTATTAACCTTTAAGTCTTCTAGCAGTATTAACTCTGAACCAGCAGCATTAACCATACTTGAGTTTTTCTTCAGTTCCCAACAATCTCCCCCTAACTTGACTTTTAGGAAGAGAAGTCAAGTTCTTCAAATCTTCTTCAAGATGCTTTCAACACCTCAATTCATACTCCTAGATTAGGATCCAAACCCAAACTTTGATTAATGATTCTGCTAACCACAATCTTTGCCATTTCTGAATCTTTTGAACATGTAAGCTTTGCATTCAACATTGCTTGTAATTTGGCCTTGCTGTGATCATAGATTTTATCAACTAAGTAGTACTCATGATAAGCTTTGTCCACAGTGATGACATAGACTCCACACCTTTCAAATATCATCCAGTTTTCTATTCTTTGGAATTTATTCTGTAGATGCAAATCTCTGATCACATGTTGAACTTTGCTAGGGTCAAACATCATGCATAAGTACTCCATAGCTAATCTGATTAAGCTCATTCCTTCTCCTTTCAGTTCCTTTTCATATATCTCCAACCCAACTTTAAACATCTCTTCTAAATCTGATCTTGAGCAACTTCTTATGAGTCTACCCCAAGTAGAGTACACTTCATATAGATCTCCCATTCTCTTAAGCCTGAAGTATTTCTTCCTTTGATCTTCCAAAATATCCCAAAAGATAACTTCTGGAGCTTTCATAGAGATGGGATCAACTGAAACTGGTTCATCAGCTGTTGTAGTCATATAAAAATCAAGATTATATTGCTTATTGGATTGTTCTGGGTTCTTTACAGATTCAGTTGTAGAAGTAACTGAAGGTTCTGCTGTTTCTGCTGTTTCTTCAACTCTTGGCCTTTTGTTCTGCTTCTTGGAAGCAATTGACTTCACCCTCTTCCCAGATGTAGCTTCTATACCAATACCTTCATGTTCTTCCTTCATCTCTTCAGTTTTATCTTTTGAAGGTGTGGTGTCCTCAGGGAATGGCTTTTGAATATTCAGGTCATGCCTTTCCTTCATTCTTCTCTCAGCCTCTTCCCTTTGGACTGAATCACCTTGAAGCTTAAGCATCTCTTTCTGATACAACTCCTTAACCTGAGTGTATGCCATGTTGGTGAATATCTCCCCCTTAACACCAATTGCACCTTTCAGGAAATTTATCATCTTTCTTCTTTCCTGATTGGCCAAAAATGTTTTGGAGGGTTGTCTCTTTTGCTTTTTGAATGGCATTCTTTGCTTAAAAACTTTCACAGAGCTTTTCTTGGCTTGAGCTGCTTCTTTGATGCTTTTCTGATATTCTGCATTCAACTTTCTAGCCATGATCTTTGCAAGCTCTCTATCCTTCTCTGATTGAATTTGTTCTTCTTTTTCCATTTCAGCCTGAAGTAGCTTTGCCATTTCTTCATCCAACTCAATCTGACTCTTTTTCTTGGCAGGCAGTTCAGCTTCAACCATTTTCTCCTTTCCTTTTCCTTTTGTCTCCTTTGCCTTTTCTGTTGCCTTTTGTTGAACTTTTCCTTCATTGATGACTACTCCCTTGGCCTTTTGAGTAGCCTCAGGAGTGTCATTCTTTGCTTTGACTAGTGTTTCTACAATCTCCATTTCTTCAACAGAAAGCCCTGTTACTGCTGCTTCTGTTACTGCTGCTTCAGCAGTATTAACAGTTTCTGCTGTTTCTTTTTCTGCCTCTTTCTCCCCCTCAACCTCAAATGCCCTCTCAGCTGGATTTGCTTTCTCTTTTTCAGCCTCTTTCTCCCCCTTGTTGGAAGCATCTTTATTAGTTGACCTCTTCTTTAAAACAAACTGTTTTCTTCTCTTCTTCTGTACAAGCTTTGTCACCATCTTCTTTAATTTGGCAATCTGAACTTGTTGTGACAGAATTACTAGCTTCATTTCTTCAATTTCTTTGCCTTGTTTGAGAACATCTTGATTGATGTTCCCCATTGTTTCCATCAATTCATCGTACGTATATCTGTCCTCACCCTCTCCAGAAGTGTTACCCTCCTTTGAAGGATCATTGGATCTTTTATTTGTGGAAGTCTTCTGCCTTGCAGAGGCACTATCCACCCCTGTGGTTTCTTGGCACCAGGGACCTTCAAATGATTGCTCATTCAAAGTTGCCATGGGGGAGGTCTTATTGATGTTACCACTTTCCTCCTCTGTACTAGCAGGAGTAGTGGCAGCCTCATCACCCATATGCTCTACCTCCTCCTCAGAGAGCACCTCCTTTGGGTTGGGAGACACCCTTGTGGTTTCCCTTTGGATATTCTCTAGGGGAGAATTCTCCCTTAGAGGGCTTATAGGCTTAGTGGGTAATGGTACAAGAAGGGAAGGAGCCTTCTTTACCTGTTTTCTCTTGTAAGTTTGGGTGATGGGAGAGGTTGGTTTTTCAAGAAGGGACTGGGGAATTGATTTTGAGAGGGAAGGTTGGGCTTGGCTAGCAGTGGGTTGGTCTAATGGGGGCCTTGACCCTGCTGCCATACCTTCATTGGTTTGGGACACCACCATCATTGTAGAGAACAATGGGGTGTCAACTCCTTCAGAGTCCCCAGCAGATCTTCTCATATTTGAGAAAACCTTGCCTTTGGGGGGTTTAGGTACATATACCCCAACAGGTTGAGGTATATCCGTCAATTGATTAGTAATAACTTCTTGAACAAACCTGGGATACATAAAGAAGCTCTTTTTGTTTCCCATGTTTGAGACAAGATCACTGAAAATCATTTTAGAAAAATTGTACTTTCTGGCAGTGGCCAAGCACACCAAAGCATAAGCAATAGTGCTGCTGAACTCACTCCATCCAGTAGTCTTTTTGGAGATACAATGCATAAGAGTATGAACAAAGAAACGCCATTGGGGTGAGAATTTTTCTTTAGAAAATTTGAAAACACCCAATGGGCCTCCATACCCCATTCTTGTAAGATTTGAAAACAGTTCATCGTTTGGGATAGAAGTTATACCAGAGGCATCGTCTAGACGTAGACTGATGCGAATAACCTCTTCAGTAACTGTTAGTGATTGATCACAGATTCTTGTCTTGATCATTTGCACACCATTTTCCACAACAATGGTTGCATTAGCCCAGAACTGCCTTTGATGCTCAATGTAGATTGTAGGTGATACAATAAGAGCATGAGCAATGTGGCTTGTCTTGAGGAAATCCACAATCTGATGAAATCCTGAAGCTTGCTTTGGCTTTTGTAGCATCGCAATCTCGTTGTGCTCGTCGATGAAAGTCATGGATGCCATTGATCTTAGTGAAAAGCTTGCCTGAAAACTTCGAACTTGAGAGAGAAAAGGTTTTGAGCGCAAGAGAACAGTATGCAAAGAGTCGTTATGAACTTTTAGGCGGGCAAAGAGTATTTATAGTATTCGGAACATAAGCAGTATTAACCTAGAGCAGTATTAACTACTAGCAGTATTAACCACTAGCAGTATTAACCACTAGCAGTATTAACTACTAGCAGTATTAACCACTAGCAGTATTAACCACTAGCAGTATTAACTGAAAGCAGTATTAACTACTAGCAGTATTAACTGAAAGCAGTATTAACTACTAGCAGTATTAACTACTAGCAGTATTAACCACTAGCAGTATTAACCACTAGCAGTATTAACTACTAGCAGTATTAACCACTACCAGTATTAACTACTAGCAGTATTAACCACTAGCAGTATTAACTATACTTACTCCTTTTAAACTTGCTAAACACTGAGTACTGCTATGCATATCCTGAAAAAGAAGATTAGTAACACCAAGAATAAAAATATACAGGTATAAAACCACTTTTTGAGAAGGAGATTATTCAGAGTTGATCATTCCCACACTTGTTACCAAGAAAGTGAATCTACCCACATCAAAAGCTTTAGTGAATAAATCAGCAAACTGATTATCAGTGTGAACTTTTACAACTTCAATAATTTTCTTTTCATTACAGTCTCTTATGAAGTGATACCTGATCTCAATGTGCTTTGTCTTTGAGTGCTTGACTGGATTATTTACAATGCTAATAGCACTGCTGTTGTCAATAAAGATTGGAGTGTGTAGAAAGGTTACCCCATAATCCAACATTTGATTCTGAATCCATAAGACTTGAGAACAGCAACTTGCAGCTGCTATGTACTCTGCCTCTGTTGTAGATGTGGATACTGTGGTTTGTTTCTTGCACTGCCATGAGACTAGTCTAGCACCCAAAAACTGACATCCTCCAGAAGTAGATTTTCTGTCCAAGTTTGCCCCACCTAGATCACTGTCTGAGTATGCTATTAGGTCAAAAGGTGAGTTATGAGGATACCAAAGTCCCAATCTGGGTTGCCCTTTGAGATATCTGAATATCCTCTTAACAGCTTGAAAGTGAGATTGCTTTGGCCTAACTTGAAATCTTGCACATACACAGACGGAAACATTATATCTGGCCTTGATGCTGTGAGATACATGAGAGAGCCAATCATGGATCTATAATGATGCACATCCATATCCTCCCCCTCAAGATCTGCTGTGATCTGCTTGTGTGTGTCCATAGGTGTGCTGGCAGGTTTTGATTCTGAGAAACCAAACTTGGTTAGAATATCCTGCACATACTTGGATTGACATATGAAAATGCCATCTGACTTCTGTTGAACTTGGAGTCCAAGGAAGAAAGTAAGTTCCCCCATGGAACTCATTTTGAACCTTTGATGCATTAAATCCTCAAACTCCTTGCACATGTTGTTTCTTGTAGATCCAAAGATAATGTCATCAACATAGATTTGGACCAGCAAGATATCCTTCTTCTTTCTTTTGATAAATAGAGTCTTATCAATGACTCCTCTTTCAAAGTCATTTTCCAAGAGATAGGATGACAGAGTGTCATACCATGCTCTTGGAGCTTGATGTAGTCCATAAAGTGCTTTCTTTAATTTGTATACCCTGTCTGGATAGCTTGGGTTTTCAAACCCTGGTGGTTGACAGACATATACTTCTTCTTCAATTGATCCATAGAGAAAAGCACTTTTTACATCCATTTGATAGACTTTGAAGTTCATGTAAGAAGCATAGGCTAGGAATAGTCTGATTGCTTCTATCCTAGCCACAGGTGCAAAAACTTCTTCATAATCTATACCCTCTTCTTGAGTATAGCCTTGAGCCACCAGCCTTGCTTTGTTCCTTATGACAATACCTCTTTCATCTCTCTTGTTTCTGAAAATCCACTTTGTGCCAATTGCTCTGTGACCTTTAGAAAGGTCTACTAGATCCCATACATCTTGTAGCTTGAACTGTAACAGTTCTTCTTGCATTGCTTCTATCCAGCTAGATTCTTTAATAGCATCATGTGCCTTTTTAGGCTCAAGCTGGGATAGAAAACAAGAAAGGACTGTATGCTGTTGATCTTGCATTTCTTGAAGCCTGCTTTGATGTCTAGTCATCATAGGAGAAGAGATATCTCCTATTACCAGCTGTGGAGGATGATTCTTTTGAACTCTGGTGTTATGACTAGGTTCTTCATTCAGTCCAGCCTCTAGATTAGAGTCATGCAACTCAACTGAAGTGTTTTCAGAAGCCACTTTTGATTCTTTATTTTCTTGAGTCTCCTCATCTCTAGTTTCTTCTTCACTCTGATTTGGTTCAGTAAATGATTCCTTTTCACAGTTTTCAACAGAATTCACTGTGGGTATGGGAAATATCACAGATTTAGATATACTTTCTGAGACTTGTGTGATTCCTGATCCTCCACATCCTGTTCCTGTAGAATCATCACTACTGAAACCAAAAGAATTAGTTAGTGAATCAATGTCAAATAGCCACTGAGGTCCAGACCCAACAGGATTTGGTGTGTTCTCATTGCATTTGACATTGTCACTTTCTTCAATTATTCTAGAAGAAGAGTTAAATATTCTGTAGGCCTTACTCTGAGATGAATATCCAACAAGAAATCCATCATCTGCTTTGCTATCAAACTTACCTAAGTGAGATTTGGTATTTAGAATTGTACAAGGACACCCAAAAGGTTTGAAGAAACCAATAAAAGGTTTTCTTTTATTTAAAAGCTCATATGGGGTCTTGTTCTTTTGCTTGACCACTAGAACTCTGTTTTGGACATAACAAGCAGTATTAACTGCTTCAGCCCAGAAGGTAATTGGCAATTTTGAATCAGCCAACAGAGATCTAGCAGCCTCTATTAGTGTTCTATTCCTCCTTTCAGCAATACCATTCTGTTGAGGAGTCCTAGGAGCACTATATTGCCTCTCAATACCTTTTTCTTCACAAAAGGTGTTTAGATCATGATTTTTAAACTCAGTTCCATTATCTGATCTAATGAATTTTACTCTTTGATTAGTTTGGTTTTCAATTCTTAGAATAAAGGATTTGATAAGACCACTTGTTTCATCCTTAGTCCTTAGAAAATATACCCAAGTAAATCTGGAGTAATCATCAACAATAACCAAGCAGTAAGATTTCTTGCCTATACTCATAACATTTGTAGGACCAAACAGATCCATATGCAATAACTGGAGACAAGTAGAAACAGAATTTAACTCTTTGGTCTTATGAGAAGTTTTGTGTTGTTTGCCTTTAAGACAAGCAACACAATGATCATCACATGAAAAGACTTTTGAAGGTAACCCTCTTACAAGGTTATTTTTAACAAGATTGTTCATAGTCTTGAAATTCATGTGACACATCCTTCTGTGCCATAGAGAGGATTCATCTACAGAAGCTTTTGAAACAAGACAATTTAGAGATGAATCACTATCAACGTTGTCCATATCAAGACAGTAAACATTGTCCTTCCTTGGAGTTCTAAGTAGTATCATGCTTTCATCAACTACCTTGAACCCTGGAGCAAGGATCATACACTCATTTTTAGTAAATAATATACTATGTTGTTTGTCACAAACCTGTGATACACTTAACAGGTTGTACTTTAATTGATCAACATAGTAGACATCCTCAAATGTCATCTTACCTTTGGTGACATTACCTTTTCCACTTATCTTACCACCAGTAAGATTGTCTCCAAATGCAACATGTCCTCCATTGATATGTTTGAAATCCTGAAGGCATGACATGTTGCCTGTCATGTGCCTAGAGCAACCACTATCAACATGCCAAATGCTCTTTCCCTTGAGCTGTTGGTTGCCCTGCACATTAGATAAATCAATTAGTATGATTTAGGAACCCAAGCCAAGGTGGTCTTGGGTACCCCTTTCTCATCAAAATATTTGCATTCTTTCTTGACAAGATTTTTGAACTTTAACTCCTCATTCTTGGAGTACTTTGTTACAATAATAGGCTTGGAACTATGTTTGCTAGAATCAGTACTAGTTTTAGAAGTACTAACTACCTTGGCAGCACTTGCATGCTTAGCAGCACTAACTTTGTTAGAAGTAGTAACTGTGTTAGCAGCAGTAACTGTGTTGGCAGTATTAACTTTTGAAGAGGTATTAACAGTATTAGCAGCATTAATATTTTCAGCAGTACTAACACTGTTAGCAGTAGTAACTGTGTTAGCAGTACTAATATTGTTAGCAGTACTAATACTGTTAGTACTTCTAGGCACCCACATTTTGATACTTTCTTTTAAAATCTTTTTCTTTAAAGTGCCTTTACTTTCAACATATTTCTTTACCACATGTTTCTTTCCAGCCTTCCTATAACCCACAGATTTTTGCACAAATCTTTGAAAGTTCATCTGTTGGTTAATAGGGTTAAAGTAACAATACTTAGCCAAATGATTCAACTTGCCACATATAAAACAAGGTTTTGGTCTATTGATTTTATTCAGATCAACTCCTTGTTTCTGAGCCCATTGATTATTCCAGTTTCTTTGATTTCCTCTTTTTAAACCAGAATTTAGGCTCTTGGCTTTATTGCAATCACACTGTTCACAAGATCCAGGATTCACAACTGTGGTTTGTTTGTAATGGACCTTGTTATCATTTCCGTTAGTCTTTTCTATCTCTTTGGACTTGATCCAGTGCTTTCCACATCCCTCATTGGTGATAATGTGATTTTCTTTAGGAATCTCACCACTCACAGTATTGTCCTTATCCTTGACAACTTCTTTCTCAGTTTTATCCTTAACAACCACTTCATCTAAGGGATCTATTTCAGTGGCTCCCTTAGGTAGATCCTTCCTATCCTTTGTTTCTAACAACTCTGAACTAGGAGGGATGTAGTTGTTGTTATAGGGTGGTGGTGTGGTATTGTACCCTATACCTCTTCTCAGTTTATCATGAATCTGAGTTTGTAACAAAGAATCCATTGCTTTGGAAGCATTAGAAAACTTTTCTACATCAAGTTTGACTTTAGCTAGCTCTCCTCTTAGCTTTTCACTTTCTTCTTTAGATCTGGTCAGTTGAAGCTCTAAGTCATTCTTCTCCCACTTCCAGTAATTTGTGTCATAAGAGTGTTGAAGCTCATTAGCTTGAAAACCCTTAATCTGTTCTTCAAATCTCTCAACAATCCTCACATAATCTTTTATGTCTTTTTCCAATCTCTTAAGGTCATCACTCATGTTCTGGTTGTGATCCCTATACCTTTTAACAGTGTTAATGCAATTTTGAGAGCAAAGATTGGAAGTTACCTCTGTAGGGAGACCAGACACCTCTGCCATTAGAGCTTGATTCTGAATAGCCTCTTCAGCTTGATCACTCCAATCAAACCCCATACCTTGTTGAGAGACAAGGGCTTGTGCAGAGTTTCTGTTGAAGCTTCCAGATTGAGCTTGTTGGTGGTTGTTATTCTGAGACATTCCACTTCTGCATTCTCTAGCAAAGTGTCCCTTTTGATGGCATTTGTAACATTCCACCTTGGACTTGTCAAATCCTGCTCCATCTTCTCTTCTTTGGGAGAAGTTGTTCCTCCCAGTTCTTTTGATGAACTTTTTAACTCTCATGGAGAGCATGGCCATCTGCCATTTAATATCCATCTCTTCAAGATCATCTGGATTGAGTTGTTCCAAGTCATCATTAATGAGAGAAGAGTTTCCATGACTTGCCAGAAAGGCCTCAAACACAGTTTCAGTGCCTTTCTCTTGGTTTGTTCCATTGGCAGTACTAACTGATTCAAGGTTGGAAGTAGAATCAGTTGATGCTGAAAGGAGTGCAGCATTGTGAACATATCCAGAAGGCCTCTTTTTAGCCTCTACCTCAGATTCAAAAACTCTTAGATCATTATAAAGATCATCAAGTTCCTTTTCTTCCAGTTGATCATTCTGTCTGAAAGACACAATATACATGGTCCATTCATCACTCAAGGACCTTAGAAACTTTCTGTTCAGATCATCTTGATCAATTTATACTCCCACTGTAGCTAGTTCACCAATAAGTTTGTTGAACCTGTCAAAAGTTTGAGTCATGGACTCATTCTTGGTTGACATAAAGTTCTCATATTGTTGCTTCAGAATGGCTTTCTGATTTCTCTTGGTACTTTTGGTACCAGAGAATCTCTTCTCCAGAGCATTCCAGAGCATCTCTGCATCAGTGCAGTTACAGAACTGATGTTGATATTCATTGGGAATAGCCAAGAGCAAAGTGCTCAAGGCTTTCATCTCTGTCTGTCTGATCTTTCTTTCTGCATCAGTTTTTGGTGGAGTTCTCTTTCCATCTGCACCAATCTTTCCTGCTTCAGAAGGACCATTCTCTATGATGTCCCACATAGAATAGTCAGTGAGGAGTATGTACTGCTTGATTCTGATCTTCCACATATCGAATTCATTGGGTCTAAGCATTGGAACCTTTGAGACCAAAGTACTGCTTGATTCTGCAAGATTTTCCATGATGAATAGTTGTTTCTGAGAAATCAGGCTCTGATACCACTTGTCAGGATCGAATTCTCAACAAGAATTAATTCTCAGAAACAATATCAAAGATGTTTGCGGAATAACACTTTGATATTCAATGAAACAATAAATCAATACAGAAAATATGAATAACAAACTGTAAGCTTTTATTAAATGCTTTGAAGTTACAAGATTACTCACTCAACCTCAATATTGATGAACAGGCTCACCAATACGAATTCTACTTCTCTAGAATTAGGATCTATGCCTTGAGGTTGTTTTTCTCTAAAAGAATGAAAACTAAAAGTTATCTAACTATTCTAAACAATACAATATATATACTGAATACAAAAATAATTACAATAAATAAAATATCTTCAGTATATCTTCTATGTATATCTCTAAGCTTCCATGTATATCCTTTCATACGAATCTTCATCATATAAGCAGTATTAATCTTCAGCAGCATTAACTTCCTTCTAGCAGCATTAACTACTAAGCAGTACTAACCACTAGCAGTACTAACTAGCTAAGCAGTACTAACTTTGTTCAAGCAGCACTAACTTTGACTAGCAGTATTAACTACTAGCAGTAGTAACACTCAGCAGTATTAACTCTGAACCAGCAGCATTAACCATACTTGAGTTTTTCTTCAGTTCCCAACAATTCATGATACATACACTCCAAATCATCAATATTTAGATTGTGGAAATCGGCCTCAGTGAAAGTGTAGTTCTTCATATCTCTTCTTTGCACAGTGAATTCAGGGGACCAAATTCTAAAGAACTTCTTCAAACGAACTTCTTTAACCACAACAATCTTTGACTTTTTCTTTACTCCTCTCTGTGCTTGCCTTAGAAAGTTTAACATATCCACATACTCCTGCTGAAATTCTTGTGGCTTATCCTTGACTCCCAGAATTTTGAAAATATCCATTGGTCTAATGCAATGCACAAAGACTTTCTTCATTTCTTCCTTAAGAAATGGAACCCTGAGAGCATTTCTTATATGTCTAACTTCTGCTTCACTAGGACCAAATTCTGATTCAGGCGCATTGACATTAGATGTATCGGCTTCATCAACATTAGGCATTTCAGGAACATGAACACCTTCAACTTCCTCTTGCTTCTCTGTGCTGCCTTGAAGAATATTTTGAACTTGAGGACTAGACTTCCTCGGAGGACTTGGCTGAGATTCATGAACTTCTGTGATATCTGGAAAATTGAATTCTTGGAATGAAGGAATTTCAGACATTTATGACAAATTAGGCTCTGGAATATCATTTCGAATTAGGCTTAGCTGGATATCTTCTGGAGTACCCTGTTCAAACATCTCTTGAAGAAGATCCGTATCTTGATTAGCTTCCAACATACTATCCAGAACACTTGCTTCATTCTCAGGAATTACTTCATCATTTATATTCTCCTCATCATCTGAGTCACCCATCAAATTCTCTTTTTCCTCTTCTTTGACTTTCCAGAATTGCTTGTATTTCTCATCAATTTCATCATCATCATCATCATCATCATCATCATCATCATCAAAAGGAAAGTCTATGACTTTGACTTTCTAGAATTGCTTGTATTTCTCATCAATTTCATCATCATCATCATCAAAAGGCAAGTCTATGACGTTGACAACTTCAATACCTGTCAGCAGGAACATCTCTTCCCTAGTAGCTACCTTAGGCTTTGCAACCTTTGGTACCACTTCCGGATCAACATATAACACAATTTCTCTTCCACTTATATCTCCCTGTTCATTCCTAACAGCCAATTGCCTTTGATTATCTCCAGACACAGTTTCAGATCCACCAACATTTTCAGCATTTACATCATCTCTCTGTTTCTTATTCATCCCCCCTTCATGGTCATGATCTGAATCATGATCATGCCTTTTCCTTGAAACAAAAGCTTAGGCTTTGCATGATGTCTGAACAACTTTGGAAAGATCTACAAAGGCATATTGCATATCTTGAATAGATTTCAGAACATCTGCCTTGAATGAATTAAACTCTGAAGCTCTAACCACATCTGTCGGAATTTGAGGTACAGATGGTGGTGGTGGTTGGTGCTGGGATTGAAGTAACGTAAATAGGTCAGAGTCAACTTGGTTGGCTGGGGCTTAAGATAAGAGTTTGGCAAATAAAAAGGATTTGAGCTCATCAACACTCATATCAGCTGGTTGAGTAGATTGAGGTGGAGGTGGAGTTGGTTGAGCTGGTTCATCAGCTATTGGGTCCTTTCCTCTCAACAATCTATTTACACTGCTAATTTCAGTTCTAAAGTTCTCCGTCATCCTGTTTTCAACAACCTTTAAGGCGCCGTCAAGAAATTCCTTTGACACAAAGTCGAGTAAAGTAACACTGGAACCACTTAGGTTTTCCATTGTCATAACAGTTGAAGAAACAACTGTATGGTCTGTGTTCATAGCTGGCATGGTGTTAACTATGACAAGACTTCCATTCAATCCACGTAGTCCTACTGGTGGATCTACTTTAAGTGTTCCAATCGGATCACTAAGACAACCGATGGTAGCAGTAGTAGATGTTTGTGTCCTAGGAATAACAAAAGATGTATCAATAGGCTCTAGACTCAATTGTGCATTTAAAGGAATTGAGAACTGTTGCTGATGTTCTCTAGTTTCAATATCTAGGCTTTCCGAATGAGAACCAGATAGATTTTGTGCTAAATCCCCATGTAAAGATGAAACTATCACCTGTTGAGAGGTGGTAGAGTGGCTGGTTGGGGTGTGCAAGTGCATAAGTGGGCTACTTATGTCTATTTGTAGGTTAGGATGCACTCACTCTCTCCATATTCTTTTCTCCCCCCATCACTCTGTCGCACATTAAAATTTTCAACTAAAACTCCCTCATCTCTCCTTATATCTCCCACTACATTCATCACAATAGAGTCAAAATCAATATCTATTGCATCATTAGTAAAACCAATATCAACATCAACATCATCTTGTATTATAACAACCGGACATTTATATCGATCTTTAACTGAAAAGTTAGTGTTTGGTGTTGGTCATTGCTTCATATGCTTGTACATATAGCATATGGACTTAAACTGAACTAACTTTGTCAAACATAACCATTAGAGGGGTTAAATATGGATAAGTGAAACAATAATTAAACCAAAAATGTGAAGGAAATCTCTAATCATGGTAAATATGCAACTTATGCAACTTGAAGGACTAAAAGTGGAAAATTGAAAAATATAAAACAAAATATGAAATTAATAAAAATTCATAATCAGATTTCAATCTCCTTCTTCTTCACATTTCTCCTCAAAACCCTAGACCAAACCTTTATCCATGAAATTAAACCTCAAAACCTTGAAGAAATGATGGGAAATTGATGATTTTGAAGATAAATCTTGAAGGTAACCATTGGGTAAGCTTGTAATTTTGAAATATAAGTTATTTGAGAAAGATTTATACTAAGTTTGTGTGTGTTCTTGTTGATTAGGGGCTGGAGTTAAGGGATTAGAGGAATCAACACCTTGAAGAGGTGTAATCATCCTTAAAGGTAAGAACTTTGATAATCTTTGAGTTAGATGCTTGAATAATTTATGTAGGTTTTGATTATGTTATGTTCAAGGTTGTTAAACCAAATCAAGTTGGTTCGTAGATGGTTTAGAATGATTACAAAATCTTGTGGTAGTGTTGATATGTTAAAAATAGTTAAATTTTGGTGCTGTTGGAAGGAAGCAGAAAGTTAATGTTACTTTAAATATGTGTATAAAATTAACCATTGATCCAATTGAGGTGTGTAATATGTGGTTGGAAACCTTAGTGTGTCTAGTTCAATTGTT
The DNA here is from genome assembly GCA_954870635.1 of Arctium minus. Taxonomy (NCBI): domain Eukaryota; kingdom Viridiplantae; phylum Streptophyta; class Magnoliopsida; order Asterales; family Asteraceae; genus Arctium; species Arctium minus. Next base: position 109,085,283 of record OX941080.1, on the reverse strand, counting down.
ATGAAGAGTACTAAAGCTGATTTTGAGCTTAAATATGCTAAAATAGCAAATTACAGTAGCTGGTCTCTGTAAAATCGGGAACTACACACTGTTAGTGAAAAATTCATATAAAATCAATAGTAGCTTCAAACAACATGAATCCAGTGCGATTAGATTCCTAAGAGGCATAGGTACAACTTTCGTTTAGAAAATATCACGAAATTCAGCTCCTAAGTATGAGTAATATGTCCAAAGCGGAGACGGATAGAAGCTGAAATGTGCAGGAGAGTTTTTCTTTGCAATATTTAGATTGTTATGTTCGATTTATTTAGCATCCTTTCATAACAATAGCATTGAACTATAAAGACTATAAATATGGAAATAAGGTTAAATTAAGCTAAAATAAGGGTTTCAATAGGCTAAGTAGATCAAATAAATATTGGTAATATTGGTATAATTCTAAGTATATATTACTTGTGATAGAAATCTGATTAGCAAGGATTGGAAACATTGACATTCGAGCATCTTGTTTGATTTTCTCGGCTATATAAAGGTACGGATCTCTTATTTTCTTGGAACGGGATTGACCTATTGTTGAGGGTTAATCCATTCAAATATGATTTACGAATTGTAAACTTGAGATACGAAAATACCTCATTGATGTTGATTCTTGGATTTTTATCGTGTAAGTTCTTTGTTGAATTCCATTTGGTGTTCCATTAGTTGAGCACGACTTAGGACTTTTCCAAAGTTTGTTGCTCCTAATAGGGACCGTTGGTCCGGTTCTTGAGTTTTACTCTGAATGTTGAGGCGCGAATGGAATGTGATAAATATGGTTTGTTGAATCGGTCCAATGACCGTGATATTATCAGATTGAGAATGGCACAACTAGATAGAGTCAAGCCATATTGACATTGTTCATTGATTGTTGTTATATCTTTGTGATTCGGTTAGATCATATATGTTGTGATCCTTTACCCAGACACTTAGTCGGGGCACCGACTTTGTGATGCTTCCATGGTGGCTATAATTACTATGGCGTCCTTGTATATGCGTGGAAAGTGCGCTGGCCCTGATCCGGCCATAGGGGCGAATGGATATCCTAGGAACAGAACAGAACTAGGACTGCTTTAATAGTAGTCGAGGGCTAGTGGGTGTCATGCCCACACCGCTAGTTCTCACTTATGCCCATAGAACCGTACATTCTTTGGGAACAACGGGTTTAGTGTATTTGGGTGATTTATGTGAACTTGAATAACACGAAACACGGAACGGGTGATTATGTGAACCCCTTTGTTATATCTTTGTGATATTCGATTGATTTATTTTATCGTTTCATGATTATAGGGATAATTTGTACTTACCCTATATTGTTTATTGTTGATTTCATTGATCTGTTCACTGAGTTATTGCTCAGCCACGTTTGTTATTCCGTGGCAGGTTCTAGAGACAGACTTGGGGAATATCCGGGTTGAGAGACCAAGAGTGGATATTTTGAAGACTGACTTACCGGACAACCTACTTTTGTGAATAGTTACTTTTGGGACTGTATATATTTATATATGTACCTTAGCGTCCGGTTGTCTATAACTATTACTATATTGCTATAAAGTTAACTTAGTTGCTCTATATGCGTTTAAGTGAGTATAACTAGTATGGGATGTTACATGTATAGCATTACCACCTTGATCATTGTTATCATCTTGATCATCACCATCATTGTCATCATTTGTGACAACCGTCAAGATTAGTGCTCAGGTTAATTTCTAAGTTAATGAAAATTAAGATTTAAGTATTTGCCACTCCTTAAATTGCATAAAATTTTAAGATAAAAGTTTCCTGAAATTTAGGAGGTTGCGTAGAATGCCCGGAACAGTTCCGTGTCTGACCGTCACTGTCCGGAAATGCCAAAAATATATATTTATATATATATATATATATAAAGAATTAAGTCCAAAATTCATAAAATTTTTAAGTTTATATTATTTAATTGAAATACTTTCATTTTTTTATACATATAGAATGTGTTCAGCAAAAATTGAGAATCGGGTATTTCGGTTCTCACATATCTGATTTAATTACCTATAATAACCATAATTCATTATTTTAATTTCATTATATGAGTCATATGGACACATGTCACATGGAGGTTTAACTTAATATTTAAAACTAATTTAAAATCTTTTAAATAAAACTCATTTTTCAACTCACTTTCATTTTAAAAATTAGAAACACCTCTTCATTTTCCTCTCTCTCTCTTCTTCTTCCCCTAATCGGCCGAAACCATCACCACCACCACCACCCTCAATTTCAAAATTTTGGAACAAATTAGGAGAAGAAACAAGGTTTTTGGGTCATCAATAGAAGATTGGTATCAAGTTTGGACAACAATTTCACTAGGTAACATCTAAATTTCATCTTCTGTTTGCATGTTTATACACTTTCGATTTTTGGAGTTCATAAGCAAAATTCTACATTCAAATGTGTATAAAACTTGTTTTTGATAATAGAAGAGATCACATTTGATATATATAGAGTTTTGTTTCAAGATTATGATCTCCATTTCAAAGAAACATGGAAATTTCATCAAGGGTTTAACTAAAGTGTTCATGCATGTAGAAATTGGGTACTTTGATGGATTGAACCAAGAAATTGTAGTGATTATGAATTAAAATTCTTGTTATTTCAATAATTTTTGATTATTAGAACTCTTAGGATGAGGTATTACAAACCTCACATGATTAAGAGTTTAAAAAGTGGTGAAAATCACTTATTTGTCCTCTTAATAGCAATGCATGTATGAATAATTTGCACCCTTGTTACTTTGGTATTTTGGTATTAGTGGTACAAAAGGAAGTTTAAACTAAAAGTGTTCTTAAGATGGAAATTATAATCTCCATATGATTAAGGACAAATTTTGAAGTAATTTTTAACATTTGAATGGTTGAATGATTCATGCATAAGTATGGATGAGCATATTTTAATGCTATGAGTCCAAGAATCTTAAAGTATAATAAAAAGTCTTATTACAATGTTTAATGATGTGAAGACATGGTTTATACCAAAAACCATGCTATAATGATCATCATTTTCCGCTTAATAGAGATGTCTTGGTACTTTGAAATCTGTCCAGAAACTAACCTTCACTTCTAGCATGCACAACTCTTAAACCACGTGTCCAAAATTGGGCTTTTTGCTTCTAGACTTTAATTTAGGGTGTTAGATTTCTAAAAAGTCCGAAAACACTAATTTTGGAGATGATTTGAGCACTTAAATAGATTTTACAAGAAAATGGTGCAATCTGTCCAGTGAAGACAGATTCATACACCTATCTTGTAGAGGCCATAACTCCCTCATTTCTTATCCCAAATTAAATGAATCTTTTTCCAAATGATAGGATTTTGAGTTAGGTTTACACCCATATAAGGATCATTGGCTAATTCAAAGAATTGATACTCCAAAAGCATGCTACAAGTGAGGTGTGTCACTGATCCGGAAATCAGTGACACACTGCTTTGTGGAAATTATTTAAGGTATCAAAGCTCATCCAAAAATTATGAAAAAGTGCAGATTTACTCTTTTCACACTATAGTATTACCACAAAATTTTTGGTGAATTCATTCCTTTGGGAAGAGATGTTTCTATAGTGGTTTTGTTGACTAAAATTTTGGACAGCTACTGCTGAATTTTCAGAAAAGTGATCATAATGAGATCTAGACTTGTGTTAAGACATAATAAGACTATAATTGATCTAAATATGGTTTTGGACATTGACACCTACTTAATGGCATTTCATAAGTTATTTGGACGGGTCATTTGGACATAGGAACGGGTATTAACGTATTTCCACTATGGCAACCTTCACTATAGGAAACCAAGGAAGCGGCACCTATTTTGAGCACTATCGTTAAGTTTCCAAGTTCACTCTCAAGGTGAGTATTCATAGCCTCATTTTACTTGTTTAAATGATTTTGGGGTGAAAAGCATGCTTAAGTACGATTACAATGATTCATGAGTTAATTGAAATATTTTGCGCTGTTAAGTCGCCAAGGCTTGTTCTCAAGCATTTAAAAAAAAAAGTAAGATGTATGACGTTAAATAGTTGGTATGTTGAGTATTTAAGAGTTAGTCCCCAGACGACACTACTATTAACCCAGAAAATTGGGCCTATAGTATTAGTGGATAGCGCTATTTGGGCTTGACCAACCCCACTTCTTACAGCTGACGAGCTAGGAGTGCACTATACTAGAGAAGTGATTGACCATGCGGCGCTTGAGACCACCTCTGAGTCAAGGCACACGGGGCAAAAACAAGGGTCCGGGACGGTTTAGTAGTGGCTCAACCAAGTTTAAGTTATACCGACTCAAGTCATACGTAAAGCAATACTCATGAAATTTTCAAGTTAAGCTAATGAGCACGGATATGCTCCAAGTATTTGAGCACGTAGATGCTCCAAGTATTCAAGTTAAGCTTTTGAGCACGTATATGCTCCAAGTATTCAAGATAAGTTTTTGAGCACGTATATGCTCCAAGTATTCAAGTTAAGCTTTTGAGCACGTATATGCTCCAAGTATTCAAGTTAAGCTTTTGAGCACGAACATGCTCTAACTATCCAATTTTTGCATATAAAATGTTTTGTGCATCTTTAAAACCTGCGAACTCACCAACTCTCGTAGTTGACCATATTTTTGTACATGCTTTTCAAGTAATCAAGAAGGTAAACTTTAAGGGTCGTTCTGCGTATAACATGAATATGTTTGGGGGATGTACAAACTTTTGGACAATGCTATCTTGAATTATCTCGGGATTGTAATTTCACGATAAACATTCTACTGTTAAATTTTGTAATGTATTTTTATTAAATGTATGGTGGTTGAACTTTATGCTTGTGGATTGTTTATCGGAAACTGTTATACCCCGTGTTTCCGCTTTAGCGGGGTGTGACATCATTATCATCATCAACATGAACAAAATTATCACCAACAATTCCTTCATCATCATCTCCAGTAGTTGAAGGTATACTCTCATCATCATCATCTGCCAGTGCATGACTTGACTCCGTTTCAGAGCCTTGACTATCATTAGCAGTAGGATTTACTAGATGTGAGGCATTAGCCTGTGAACCTACAACCTCCTGTCCAGGTCTCTGACACCCACCAGTTCCCCTCTCAGAATATTTCCTCAACACTCACTGTTCTTGTACCCCCTAGGTAACATGAACCCTCACAGACACCTCTCTCATAGGGTGTGAGCCTTGGGTAGGGGCAACTGGTTCTGGTCGTCCCATAGACTCTTTATACTCTAATACACACTCAGAGTTCGGATCAACATAATCTAGTAGTGCCTCTGGAATTGGCGTAGAATAGTTGAAGCTCTTCTTTTGTGTCATCAAATATCATAGCATGCTCAGGTGCATACTCATGAGTGCTTCTCCTTGGAATATCTCTATTACATCTAAGCATACTCCTTATGATCAGTGTGAGAAACCTATGATAAGGCACAAATAATGGAACCTTGATGTCTTCTTAGAGATAACTCTCTCATACTGCTCATTCCAAAATACTACAACATAATCTACATGAAGATCATACATAATTGCATGAAATAACTTGAGAATGTAAATGTTTGCATTGTCTGTCCCTTGGTTTTTGGCAGTCAGACATCTATTGATTATTGAGAAAAGAGTGTAGTAAAATGGAAGTAAGTTGTTCTTCTTGAAGTATTTAGCTTGGGTCAGTTGGCCAACATACCCAATTGCTCTAATTCCTTCAAACACCTCAATATCAGTTGGGTACAGATCATAGGAGTTTCTGCCTTCTCTTGCATCTGCCTCAAGATGCCTCAGAATGTATCTCAACCTTTGATAGTCCAAGATTGATTTGTAGTGATCAATCTGGATCTCAAATTGTGGTGCTTCAGCATTTCCAATGTATCTAATGGTCTTCCAGGCTTGCTGTAGATAAATCTTTGGGACAACAACTCTGCCAACTAGTGCATATCTCAGTGGATGATTGACAAGGATAGTTAGCACCAGTGGATCAATCTTTAGATGATCAAAATCAACAAAGTGATTGTTTGGTGACAACAATTTGTCTTCAGATGGTGCAATCAGGATGAGATCAGGATTGACTCCAGGTTGAGGCTGGTAGTCTGATCTAGAAGAAGGCATAAGATGATCCCTAGAGGCGTGTGGAAAATTCTCATCTATTTGAACTTGTTGTTCAACTTCTTGGTTTTCTTCCATGGAATACCTGAAATTGAAAAGATATGGACAAATGTCCATTTTGTTAGTGAAAATCCAAAAAATTCATTTTGAAAAACATTTTCTGAAAAATTCCAAGTATGGAAGTCGGATGACATAAAAATTCGCATGACACTAGATGCAAAATTTAAACTTAAAAGAATTAACAATCAACCATAGAATTTGCATGAGCCTATATGCGAATTTTAGACTCTGAAAATTTTTTACCATAAAAGAAATTCGCATGAGCCTTGAGTTTTGAATTTCAAATATGAAAATTTTCTAAGTCTTTGAGTTTGACCTTCAAAAACTTATAAATTTCAGATTCAAAAACACAAGATTTTCCATTAAAATCCAAGCTTTATTTTTTAGAAGATGTCGACATCTGTTACAAATCAACATTTCACCATTAATGTTCACATTCAGGTTCATTTGATTCACATAAGTTCAGTTTTGGTCAAGAACACTCAAGAACAATTAGATGTTCTTCAAGGATGCCGAAAGGTCAAAAATCATGAATCAGTCCAAAATTAGTCCAAACAAATCCAACATTAGTGATCGAAATCATCTTCGAATCATGATTATTAGGTTTAATTTCATTCACAAAGTCCAAATTCTAGATTTAATTTTCAAAATCAAAGTCTTGGGTTCAAAGAGTTTGAAGATGAACAGTCCAATCGAGTGAAACCCTATAAATTGAAGAATAAGGAACCTGCAAATGAATCAAAACATATAAAAGAATAATAATACACAAACAAAATCAAACAACAAATCAAAACCTACCCTTGAAATCGAAAAATCGATGTCTGGAAGAAAGTTCGCAAGAGAGGGGTTTTGAAAGAGTTCTATGTGAGGAATACGCACAAAATGAGGTCTTTGATGAAAAGTGAGTGAATTCTGAGGAAAACCCGTATATATACTCGAGAGTAAGGGTGACACGTGGCACGATGCGATTGGCCACTCACTTTTCGCATGACCCTTGAATCAGACTTGTCTTGGAAAAATTAGACAAGTGTGTGTGGACTTTTCGCATAAAGCAATATGCGAAAAGTTGTGCCCTGAACAAAATTCGCATGCCTCTATGTGCGGATTGTCACTTTTCGCATAGCAAAGGATACGAAAAGTAACTTTTCGCATACCATATCATGCGAATTAGGACTTTTCGCAAGCAATATCTTGCGAATTGTCACTTTTCGCATGACATTATGTGCGAAATCTATACTTAGCAAAATTTCCAACTTTCCAAAAATGGCATTTTTATATTTTAAAACATTCCAAACCTGAAAACTTTCCAAAAATGGAAACTTTCCAAAAATGAAAACTTTTAAGCACAAACCTTTTTGAAAACTTGGACACACATGACACACTTACAGACTTTTTCGATACTCCCTCTTTGTAGATACTCCCCCTTGAACATTGATCAGTGATGTACTCCCCCTTGATGTAAGCTGGATTTGTTGATAAGAATCAAATTTGCTCCCCCTTCATATATGCACATATTCAAACAATTCATCAAGTGTTCTTGAACTTTTGACATAATCAAATTTTAAACATTCTCCCCCAAAATAGGAATCTAACAAACTTCCTCAAATATACAAATATAGAAATACTCCCTTTGAAATATGTAGCATTCAAAGTATCCTTCAGTTCTTATCTTTGAAGTATGAGTCCTAATCTGATGTGATTAGAAGTTAACTTTCTTTATCTTTAAAGAATGAGTCCTGAACTGTTGTATCCAGAAGACATTGTCCTTACTTCCCTTTTATACAGCAGATTCCTACATCACAGGTTGAACAGGTTTTGGTACCCATATGAACTTGGGTCCATCAGTGTTAGTACTTGGAAACTTTTCTAGAGTTGTTTCCATTTATGTGATATGAAGAATCTTTGTAAGTAACTCTATAAGATCCATACCAGTGTTTAGTGTAAGCTTTGTGAACAAAATCATTAGTTCCATAGTAAGAACAACATATTTTCTTTTTAGCCAATCTGATTAAGTGATTTGTAGAGTGATTAAAATCAGATTTAGCAAAAGATTTACCTTTTGGAGATTTGGTCTTTTCTATCTTTGAATTAGATGCACTTGATTTCTGATATGCTTCAGCTTCAGGAGATCCCTTTACAACCCGAATCATTTGATCTCCCCGAGATGCTTTCTTTCCAGATTTTGAAAAATGGTTGGCTTGTCCATCAACAGATTTAACATAAAATGATCTTGAAGGTTTAATCTGATCTGTTTTTAAAACATTTGATTTGACATGTTTCTTCTTGAAAAGCATCTTCTTAAATAAATTGGAAACAGATTGAAATGAACAAACTGATTCAGTTGAGTCTTCATCATAAGAAGACACATCAATTGTATCAGTTGTTATTCTATCAGATAGATCTGAATTTTCAGTTTCCAATTGTTTGATTTTATCAGTCAATTTTGTTTTCTCATTACAAAGCTTGTCAAACTTGCTTTGTAGATCAGACTTACCTCTTTGTTCTTTAAGAATATCTGAGGACAGAGTAGCAAGCTTTCTTGTTAGTTTTGAAATCTCAGATTCAAAAATCTTTCTTTCTTGTTCAAAATCTTTTTCCAGGTTCTTGTTCTTTTCTGAAATTTCTTTGAAAATCCCAACATTTCTCTTTTCAGAATCAAAAGAGATTTTCTTTTCCTGAAAGAGTTTTCTTTCCTTTTCCAGTAAATCCTATAAAAGATCTATCTATTTGGGAAGTTCAACAAATTAATTTTCAAGAACCTGTTTTTCTTTTGAAAACATGTCTCTTTCAGAAATTAAAATCTTTTCAAAGTCAAAGACTTGCTTTGAAAGTTTTATGCATCTGAATTCTAAATCTTTCTTTTTTTGCATAAATTTCTTAGAAAGATCAGATAATTTATAATTGAAAGTTTTCTCCAGATCAGCTTTCTCAGTCTTGCTTTTCTCTTTATATTTCTTTATCCACTTTGCTCCTTTTGTCTGATAAGTGGATACATGCTTCTCAGTTTTCTTCAATTTAACTTGCAAATCAACATTCTCAGCTTTCAATTCTGAATCTAAAGTTTAAGCTGTTCATTTTCAACTTCCAGTGCAGGTATCTCTGGCATGTAAGCAACAACACAATCTCTCTTTGTCAGCACAATATTTCCCTTCTCATCTATGTAAGGCATCTTGAATAGATTTTGATAGAATGATTGAAATGATCGTTCCGAAAAACTTAGATAAACTTTGACTTGAAAAGTCAAACTTGATCAACTCTTGAAAATCTTGAAAATTTTCTAAGGTAGAAATTCGCAGACCAAAGGAACAAAAATCTTCAAAAGATCAACTTCAAAATTCGTACAAGGCAGGAATTCGCACAATATTAAGCGAATTCTGAACTTAGTCAAAAATCAAGAAACAAACTTCTCGCACACAAAGGAATTTGCACAACTCTTTAGTCAATCACCAACAATTCGCAGAAGAAAGGATGCGAAATCTTGACTTTTCGCATACAATGAGGTGCGAAAAGTTGAAATTCGCAGGCCTTGTGATGCGAAAACTGTACTTTACGTATGATCCTTTGTGCGAAATTCAAACTTTTCTCACACAGTTTCATGCGAAATCTTCATTTATCATATCAAAACTTCATGTAACATGCGAAATCTTTTCTTGAACCATGAGGAATTCGTGGATCTTGCGAGTTCTTCATTTTTCGCTTGATCGAATCTGCAAAATTCTATAATCTTTTGAATTTAGGCTTGAAACTTTACAATTATGCTCCAAATGTGATCGTGAACAAACCCTATACATCAATTTTACACATTGAACACTATACATGTGATTCTTGATCCAATAACAATGCGATTTAAGTATTGACTCAAAAATCCACAAATCAAACCACAAATTTTGTGAATTTAAACAAGCGATTTACATAAGAAATATCCCATATGCATAGGCGATCAACATACAAATGATCTTGCATTCAAATTTCCAAGAATAGTGAAAAGATTCGATGGAACAATGAACATTCCAAAAGTGGATGCGAGTTCTTCAAGATCAATGATCAAATCTTCAAATCCAAATCAATCTGAATTAATCGTGTAGCTCTGGTAACAATTGTGATTCCGGATTCAAGAAATTAACATCACAATATCAAGAATCAAATCAAGAATGCACAATCACAATAGAGAAAATCTAGAGAGAGAAAATAGTCACAAGTCTGTATGCCATTGATTTCACTCCAAAGGTTACAAGACTTAGAGGTACAATGAAAGTTACAAAGGAAATGAAATAAGAAAACTATTTATAGGTCAAACAAGCCTTGACCAAATGGCTTTCAAAAGCAACATTAAAGACAAGATGATTACAACACAAAATTACTCTAACAATTTCGGGTTACAGTGCCATGTTCATCTAGTTTGTTACGATACACCCATTTTTGGTGCCTATAATAGTTTTGCTAGATGGACGAGGGACTAAATTCCAAACATTGTGTCTTTCGAATTCGTGTAGGAGCAATATTCATTATATCATATCTTTATTAATTGATTCATCAAACTTTACATACAATCAACAAACTATATAAAATACAGACATGAATGATACAACCCTTTTTCGAAACGACACAACTATTCTTGAACATGACAATTATATAACTATCAACACATAACAAACAACTAAACGTTATACATTTAACGGTCAACCACCATAATAACCATAACTAACTTAACCTTTAGCACACCCCTTAAGCTAGTAAGGTAGCACTCCCAAGCTTTCTTTCATGACTTTGGAACTTCCAATTTGAAGTGCCTTTGTAAAACAATCTGCAACTTAATCTTTTGTCCCACAAAACTCAATCCTTACTTCACCATTTGCCAAAAGTTCTCGAATAAAATGAAATTTAATCCTTATGTGCTTACTCTTTCCATGGAACACTGGATTTTTAGACAGGGCTATTGTAGATTTATTGTCACAAAATATAGTAGTGGGATCACCTTGTGAATGCTCCAATTCATCCAAAATTGCCCTTAACCATAAGGCTTGATATCCGGCTACAGAATGAGACATGTATTCTGCTTCAGCAGAAGACAAAGTCACCATACTTTGTTTTTTGGATTGCCAAGATATTGCTCCAGATCCCATGTTAAAAATATAGCCTGCTGTACTTCTTCCATCATCAAAATTTCCTCCAAGTCATTATCACTATAAGCATGAAATTCTTGGTCTTGGAATAAACAACACCATGATTAAGATTACCTTTAACATACTTAAGAATTCTTTTTCCTGTTTCCCAATGACGTGCCTTGGGAGATTCCATGAACCTGCTAATCATGCTTACTAGAAACACCATGTCTGGCCTGGTAGCAGTCAAGTACATGAAACTACCTACCAAGCTTCTATAGAGACTAGCATCTACATTTTCATCCTTGCTATCCTTTGATAACTTCAGCCCAAATTCCATAGGAGTACTGGCAAGAGTAGACTGTCCCATATTAAGTTTATCAAGTTGGTTATGGGCATACCTTTGTTGAGTGATCTTGATCCTTTCTTCTTCTTGCCTAACTTCAATTCCCAGAAAATAATGAAGCAACCCATGTCAGTCATTTCAAACTCCTTCATCATGGATACTTTGAAATCTTCTATCATTTCTTGTAAATTCCCTGTAAAGACCAAATCATCTACATAGATACAAACCATAAGGATCATACCTCCATCCTTATGAGTGAAAAGAGTATGTTCCTGTGGGCATTTCTGAAAACCATTTGTTAGGAAATAACTCTCAATTCTACTATACCAAGCACGTGGTGCTTGTTTTAGGCCATATAAAGCATTCTTCAAATGGCAGACCTTGTACTCTTCTCCTTTCTTCATATAGCCTTCTAGTTAATCTATGTAAACATCTTCTTCAAGGTTTCCATTTAAAAAAGCTGACATAACATCCTTCTGATTTACCTTCTAGTTGTTTTGAGTAGCAAGAGCAAGAACCAATCTTATAGTTTCCAACCTTATGACTGGAGCAAAGGCTTCTTGATAATCAATGCCATGTTTTTTTTGTAACCACTGACTACTAATTTGGCTTTGTATCAATCTATTTCCCCTTTTTCATTTAACTATGTGTTGTATATCCACTAAACTCTAATGATTTATGACTATTTGGAAGATTGAGAAGTTCTCAGGTGTCATTCTTCATGATAGATTTTATCTCCTTATCCATAACATCCCTCCAGTTCTCTTCTTGACAAGCTTATTCATTTGATATAGGGTCTACATCAGAGAATAAAGCAAAGTCTTCAACATCATTGAACTCCAATCTTTTTGTATTATCATAAATGGCCGATAGGCTTATGAATCCTCTCTTTGGTGGAGTTTCTAAAGTAGAAGAAGGTGAGTTTGTTTCTTGAGAGACTTAGTTATCAATAGAGGCTATAGGAGAACTAACTGTTGATGAAGTTATTCCATGATCTCCTTGGTTCAGATTTGTCTCTTTTTGAACTTCAGTATCATTAATGAACTAAGTGATATTATCTTCTTCCCTTGATAAGTCATTCCATCCTTTTCCTTCCTCAAATACTACATCTCTACTTACAATGATCTTCTTGGTAATAGGATTGTATAGTTTATAGGCTTTTGATCTTTCACTATACCCTACAAAGATGGGTTTTTTTTTCTGACTTGTCATCCAACTTGCTTATTTTTTGCTCAGGTATGTGAGAGTAAGCTATGCACCCAAAAATCCTAAAATGAGCAACATTGGGCTTGTATCCACTCTATGCCTCCTGTGGTATCATATTGGAGAGGCCTTTTGTAGAGGTTCTGTTTATTAAATAACATGCACATGCTACTGCCTCTCCCCAGAAAGAGTTATCCAAATTCTTGCCTTTTAACATGCTTCTAGCTTTCTCAATTATTGTCCTATTTAGTCTTTGCCACCTCATTTTGTTGGGGGGGGGGGGTATATATGGTGGTAACTTGGTGGTGAATTCCATTTTCCTTTAGGAATTCCAAGAAGTAGGCAGAATTATATTCACCACCACCATCTTATCTAATGGTTTTAATCTGATGACCACTTTGTTTTTCAACATAAAACTTGAACGTCATGAAGTTATTGAAGACCTTTGATTTTTCTTTAAAAAAATATACCCATAGTTTTCTACTGAAATCATCTATAAAGGTGAGTAGGGACCTGTTTCCACCAATAGAAGGAGTCATAATAGGTCCACATACATCTGCGTGGATGAGTTCAAGTGGTTTGGTAGCCTTCCAGGCTTTCTCTTGAGGAAAAAAGTCCCTTGTCTGCTTCCCAAGCATGCATCCCTCACAAGTTTCTTCTACCATACTAATATTGGGTATTCCCCCTACCAAATTGTGCTTGTACATGTAATTAAGATAGCCAAGATTTGTATGACCAAACATGTAGTGCCACAAAAAGAGAGGTCTGTTTTGTAGACAAATTAAAGGAAAATAGTATGTCTTCATTAAAACTAAAAGGGAACATTTTTTTTGTTGTCATGTTGATCTTACCAAGTGAGTTTCCATTAGGATCCTTTATTTCACATGTTCCTCGTTTGAAATGAAGATCATAACCCTTTTGCAAAAGTTATCCAACATTGAGTAGGTTTTCAGTCCAGGGACAAGATAGACGTTTGGTATTTCTTCTGTCCAACTATGGTATCAACCATGATTTCACCTATTCCTTGTACATTCAATCTTTTGGCATCTCCATTTCTTACTTCTTTCTTCTGAGTCTCATCAATTTGAACAAAAATACACTTATTTCGAGTCATATGGTTGATACATCCACTGTCAACATACCAGGTATCACTGAAGGATACTTTTTGAGTGCTAAGTATCATAAACATAATGTCACCCTCATCTCTATCTTCCATATTAATGAAAGTAGAGCCTCTTGCTTCTGCTATTCTCTTCCTGCAATACTTGACAATGTGACCAAACTTTTGACAGTGGTAACATTGTACTAGCGATGATGGTTTCCCTCTGCCTCTTCCTTTGTTCTCTCCTTGTTGTTCCTTTTCAAAACCTTTGTTCCTTTCTTGTGTGTTTGAAGATTGTAATTAAAAAGCTTGTTCAAAAGGTGTGGAATCAAACTGCCTCATCCTGAGATCATGGGATTGCAAATTTCCTACACTTTCAAGGGAGAGAGTTGAAAGATCTTTGGATTCCTCAATTGCTACCACAATGTACTCAAATTTTCTTGTTAAACTTCTAAGGATCTTTTCAACCACTCTCCTGTCATCTATGTTTTCTCCATTTAGCCTGAAATGGTTTAATGTAAGGATCACATGGTTGTAAAATTCCTATATAGTTTAAGAGTCTTTCATCATGAGTCCATCAAATTTGCATCTCAAGATTTGCAGTTTGTTCTGTAGAGCATGTCCCATGCTTCTTTGGAAGAATTCGACGAGGCATATTATTCAAAAATAACTTCATCTACTGCCTGGTAGATTAAATAGAGAGCCTTTCTATCCTTCGTCCTTGAGTCCCTAAGTTCATCTTCTTGTTCTTGTGTTAATTCATCAATTTCGACAGGTTCATCAAATCCTTGTTCAACAATGTCCCATAATTCTTGTGATTCATATAGTACCTTCATCTCCAGTGGTAATAGTTTTTTCCATTTAGTTTTGGGAGTTGAGGATGTAGAATACTGTTCAAATTCGAAGCCATCTATGTATTTTGGCTCTAATAATACAATGTAGGAGCAATATTCACTTAATCGTATCTTTATTAATTTATTCATCATACTTTACATACAATAAACAAACTATATAAAATACATACATAAAGGGATGCAACCCTTTATCCAAACGACACAACAATTCTTGAACATGACAGTTATATAACTATAAACACATAACAAACAACTAACCGTTATACATTTAACGGTCAACCACCATAATGACCATAACTAGCTTAACATTTAACAATTCGGTTAGCTCTTCTTGCATAGCACTGACCCAATTTGGATCCATGAGGGCATCTTCAGTTTTCTTATGTTCAAGAAGAGATATGAAGTTAACAATGAGACACATATTATCTGAACCACGTCATGTATGAATTCCTGCATTTGGATCACCAAGAATTTGATCAATCGGATGATTCTTTTATCCATCTTTGAGAAGGGAGTTGAGGACCCAATTCTAAGGCTTCGATTGGTAGAGGCTCAAGAGCTGAAGAAGACACTTTAGCATTAGGTTCTTTAGCGTTTGGTTCTTCAGTAACCAGTGTAGGAGATTCAAATTGAACTGTATTGACTGAGGGAGGTTCAGAGGTTGAAGGTTATTCGACATTTGAATGATCAACATGTGATGAATCAGAGGGAGGTAAGGTGGTTATGGGAATAACTGACATCCATGAAGAGAATTCAACTCCACCGTTTTACATGCTTGAAATGATGGTTGGATCTTCATCAACGTTGGGTGGTTCAGCTTGGGTATGTTTAATGAAGGGTGATTCAGGTCCTCTATAGTGAGAAAACATACATTGGTTCAATTCTTCATTGTCGAGAACAGTTCTTGAGTTTGCTGAACGAGATTAATCAAAGGTGATATGAATGGTGTCTTCAACAATTTGTGTTCTTTTGTTGAATACTCTATAGGCTTTGGATACTAAATAATATCCAAGGAAGATATCATCGTCAACTTTGGGATCGAACTTTCCAAGAGTATATATATGCATGTTGTTTAAGCTATAGCATTGACAACCACAAATTTGGAGGAAGTTGAGAGTTGGCTTTCGTCCATGGAAAAAGTTCGTAAGATGTCTTCTTGAATAGCTTAACAATCAGTGACCAATTTTGAGTGAAGCAAGCAGTATTAACAACTTCATCTCAAACATGAGTTGGTAGATAAGATTCGTGGAGCATAGACCGAGTAGCTTCAATGATGGTTCGGTTCCTACGTCTAGTGACACCATTTTTCTGTGGTGTTCTTACAGCTGAGAAATTATGAGAAAATTCCTTGCTCTCAAAGAAGTTGTACAATGTACTGTTTTTGAATTCATTACCATGGTCACTTCTTATTGAGCGAACAATACACTTGTTCAGTACTTTCATATTTTTTACAAAGGAAATGATTTATTCTAGAGTGTCACTCTTAGATCTGAGAAACATTACCCAGGTATATCTTGAGAATTCATCTACAATGACGAGAGTATACTTCTTTACGGCGATTAATTTTATTTGTTGACAGGGTGAAACAAATCCATATGGAGTAGATGGAGAGGGGTAGTCAATGAAGAAACTTGTTTGGATTTGAAACTAGCGTTTGTTTGTTTTCCGTTCTTGTTAGGGTGTATTTTATATGTTGAATTGAAGTAGAGGGGTTCAAAATGTAATGTTTTAATTCTTTTATTTCGTTAATGGATTTTTCTTGTTAAATGGGCTTTGGGCCTGTTAGGTTTAAGCCTTAAGTATAAATAGTTTAGTTTAACCCATATTCTAGGTTAATGGTCAGTTTAGGTTTACACACATTTCAATCAATTCTCTCTGTAAACCTTTGAGCGTTGTCAGTTAATACAATCATATGACCATAGTTAATAACGTATATTGATCGTTCTTCATTGATTTATTGATTACATTTGCAAACTGGGATTCACAATTGGTAACAGAGCGAAGATACAAAGATTTGATTCGAAAAAGGTAAATTTTTCTCTCTATTGTCTGGTCGATCGACTCCTGTTCTTGAGTTTCTTGGTTTTTCGATTTCTTCAAAATTATTGAGTTTCTTTGATTCAAACCTCTTTACTCTACTTAGATTAAGGTTTTGGTAAAGCTTCATGCTCAAATTTCGCAAGGTTGAAGTATAATTTTGGGTTTTTATAGATATAAAGTTTTTAGTCTGTGTTCTTGAGTTTTTATTGAAAAATCATTGTTTTTGGTTTAAAAATCAATTAAAAAAAGGTGTTAAAATTATGGATTTAATCGATTAACATTGCTAAAGTTCAATTGTTTTCAATTGAAATTGTTGATTTAATGTTTGGTGTCGAAAGTGAGTTGTGCGATGCGAGTCCCTCTTATACCCTACCCGAGTCTCGCGTCTTTGAGAGTCTCCCATCCCAATCCCCGTTACTCCCAAACCTTGTTACCCCTAACCCCTATTACACCAACCCCTGTTACTCCAAACCCTGTTACTCCCAAACCCTGTTACTCCCAAGCCAGGTTCCCAAGCCAAACCCGGTTACCTTCCCCAAACCCGGTTCCAATCCTAAATCAGGTGCCCTTCCCCAGACCCAGTTCCCACGAAACCCAGTTCCCACGAAACCCTGTTCCAACGAAACTCTGTTCCCACTAAACCCAGTTCCATCCCAAGGTTCCTTCCCAACCCCGTTTCCACCCCAACACTGGTTATTCGTTTTCGAGTGTTATTCGTTCCTCTACACCTTTCTTGAATCAAATCGCGATCATCTGCAAGTATAAACATGTGTACCCGCGATGCCTTGGCTATGGGAACGGACACTCGACCTCCCGTCCTTTTTAGAGGTGAATATCCTCATTGGCGGGACAGATTTTTGGATTTCATCTCAAGGCATGATTTTGGAGAGGAAATTCTTATTTCCACCACCGAAGGACCAGACATATTTTACTCCGACACGTTCGCTGTACCAAATGCGGATCCATCTATACCAACAGAAGTGAAAGTGAAAGAAAAGGAAAAATATTTAGATGAAGAGAAGAGACGGGTTCACGGTGATAAATTGGCAAAATCCTACCTGCATCAAAGTCTTCCGAATGACATATATACCACCATCGACAGCTATAAAGAGACTGCCAACAAAATGTGGACACAAATAGAGAAGATGATGATGGTAACCAAGGTTGGAAACCAACTAAAAGTTACCATCTGCATTAACAACTATGAAGATTTTAAAGCTAGGGAAGGAGAATCACTCGAAGAAACTTATGATCGGTTATGTCTCCTGCTAAACGAACTCAGCAAGAACCACATCCACAAAACAGTTATTGAGAACAACGTCAAGTTTCTCAACAACTTGAGACCAAAATGGAAGCGTTTCACCTCTCAGATACGACAAAACAAGGCTTTGTCTGAAATCGGGCTGCATGAGCTGTACGAGATTCTTAAGCAAAACGAAGAAGAGGTTTTGGAAATTGTTGAGGCAAACCGAAAAGTGGAGAAATAAACAGATACTCTTGCTCTCATATCTGATAAACAGGAAAGAGGCTCATCTCGCATGTCAAGGAAAGAACGAGATCCGAGTGAATCAGAGGGAGAAGATGATGACACTGATGTTGATCCCGAGCTACAAGACATCAAAGAAGCGATGATGTTTCTAACCAAGGCCGTACATAAAAAGTTCTTGAAGCACTCCACTCCCAATAATCAGTGATACGCCACAGGAGGTAAACATCATGAGTACAAGGAGAAGTATGAAGGAAAGAAGCGCTTTGATGCAAAAAAGGCCAACTGAGGCCAAATTGGAGACTAATGGAACTGACGAGCCACCCAAATGCTACAACTGCTATAAGACAGGTCATTTTGCTCATGAATGCCGGAAACTAGTTGTTAAGAATGCTGAGTACTACAAGAACAAGTTACTCCTAGCCAAGCAAAAGGAGGCCGGGAAAGCACTGCTAGCAGAAGATGCTCACTGGTTGAATCTCACTGATGATGAAGAGGAAGAAGATGCAGATGCCCACCTTTGTTTCATGGCTAAGAATTTTGAAGCATACAACGCTGACAATGATGATCGCGCCTCAAAATCTTCTGTTTATGGCTCTGAGGTAATTTCTTCTACTTATACTGCCTTACTAGATCAGATGCAGATAATGATGGTCAAGCTACAAGATCTAACTGATCGATGAAAAAGTGAACAAGATCTTGTTGCCAAACTAGAAGCACGTTTACTAAATAATGATAAAGTTCTTAATCAAGTAAACGGTGAATGTGTTGATAATCTTAGTTGGGCTAAGAGCTTGCAAAAGGAAAAGGACAAACTTGCTGAAACCAACAAAGCTTTAAATGAACATGTATTTGATTTGTCAGTTAAGCTTAAAAAGTCTGAAAGTGAAACTGTAGATTACATGCATAAATATGAGTTTGCTTTAGTTCAAAAGAACGATTTACTTGATAAATTAAAAGATCTTGAACTTAAACTGTACAAACTTGGATAGACTGATCATACCATTCACTTAAACAAACCTAAAGAATTTAAGTATTACAAAGATAAGGCAGGCTTAGGATATGAAAATCCATGTTACCTTTCCAAGGCTTTGTCAGAAACGCCTACTCTATACAAATTTGAATATCTGGATCTTGGTCCAGAATATCAAATACAATTTATGGACTATCTTGAGGAGGTTGAGGCATAGGAAGAATCAAATAGGAAAAGGACTGACAACATGCAACTTCCTTTCGTTTATGATGAAGTCAATGCAAGTTACCGTACGAGAGAACTAACACTCCCTACCGACTACTTTCATAGCTACTCAAATGAAGAGATCTATTCAAAACCTGTTGAACCAAAGATTTATGCACCACCATTGGTTTTAGAAAATAAATTGGTTCAACTTGAAAAGGATTTTGACGATGAAAGAGAGCTGTTCAATTCTGAAATTAACAAGTTATCAAAACAGTTGTCTAGTTTAGCAACTGAAATTTTACAAGAACAACAAGACAAAACTAATCTTCAAATGGATCTGGAAGTAGTTATGAGTTCTTTTGACAAGGAAAGGAGGTTGCTAGTTTCTAAAATTGAGGCACTTCAATTCCAACCCCCATCTAAGTGTGAGGATCCTTCTGTTCCTGAAGGGAGTCATTCTGAAGTTCAGTTAGTGAAATCAGAAGCATCCTCATGCAAAGCTTCCATAGGGGTAACTGATAGTAGTTTTGACATGCCCCCAAATTCCTGTGTCTCACCAAATCTAGGAGAGGACATACAGTCTGACGAAGAGCTCTTTTTCGCCCTAATGAATTCCAAGGAATGTTTGAATGATGATGTGAATAAGTTTGATTTTGATCCCAAACTTCCAAGTCATACTGAGCTTCTTGATAAAGGGAAGAATAAGATTTTGGCAGATCTCTTGAAAAGTTTGTTCGAGTTTGTAGTCGAGCTGTTAATAGATTGGAATTGAATCTTTGTTGTAATTGTTCGAAATTCATTGATTGTAATTTGATTGAGAGATGGAATAGATGTGTTTTTCAAGGTTTCAGAGGAATTCGTAAAGATTTGCATCGAATCAGTGTGAAAGATAGACTTTTTGGACGTAAAACTGAAGAACACGCAAGATTCAAAGAACTCGTAGATGAAGAACATGCACGACAAGGAATTCGTTAAAGCTGAAGAACTCGCACAGGATTGAAATACGCATAAAGATGAAGAACATGCACGACAAAGGCTTGAAATTCGCATAAAGGTGAAGAACACGCAAGACAAAGCTTGCGAGAAGTCAAAACTCGCACGTATTTGTGTGCGAGTTTGTACTGTTCAACTCCTTCATCGTGCGCGAAGTGTGGTCTACACGAAGTCTTGTTCTATGAGAAGTTGATAATCTACGCGTTTGCATTTATCAAGAAGTGAAAATTGAAATTTTTTCTAAGTCTCGAACTCGCAACGACATTGCGCGAAGTAGATTTGGAGAAACTCGCAAGCTGTAGCGTGCGAGAAGCAAGAACTCGCATATCAAGGCGTACGCGAACCTCAGAAATCGTATCATTCGACGTGCGCGAAGTCTGAACACGCACATCACGTTTTGCGCAAAGTTTGTTCTCATTTCATTGTTTGTGCGTGAATTCCAAAACTCGCATGATACTGTTCTTGCGCAAAGTTCATATTTCTTTGTTATAAGAGTTTTGTACTTAGAATATTTTTCTGAGAATTTTTCAAAACTGTAATATGGCCTTTAAATGTCAATTTTTTTTCTCTAGGGGCGCTGCCCCTTGACCCCACCCGCTAACCGGGTAGCGGGACCCCCGTGCTAAGTTTGCGGAGGGGGACAAAGTTTTTCTATACTTTGACTTTTCTGAGTTTTCTGAAATTTAACCAAATTTGATTTTTGTAGTACAGGTTGTTTCTGAATTTCTGACGATCATTTTCAAGTTCTTATTTTTGTGATAACAGGTGTAAAAGCAAGATGACTTCCAAAGACGCTTTCTCGATTGAAACTGATATGAAACCTCCAGTGCCTGTTAAAGGCGCTTGTTAAAGGCGAGTACGAGCAGTGGAAGAATAGTTTTTCGGATTTCATTGATAGCAATGTTTTGGGAGACTATATCAGAACATCTCTGAAGGAAGGAAAGATGAAAACTCCAACAAAGACTTATTTTTTTATGGGAGAAAATGGAAAATGGAATGAGGAGAACACCCACTACCACTTCAGGAATACACTGATGAGCAGAGATGGAGACATAAAGCTGACATATTAGACAAAGCTTTTATCTTGCAAGGAATTTCAGATGAAATTTCTATCAATTTGGATAGTAAAAAGGCTACTGTAAAAACAGTTGTGGGAACAACTTGTAAAGATGATGAAAGGACCAAAGATGTCTTCAAGAGAAAGAGTAAAGAGTTTGGAAGCTGAGAACACTGAGCTGAAAAGAAAGATCTCTGACTTGAAAAATCAGATTCTCCAAATTCAGCAAGCAGCTTCTGTTGACAGTTATGAGGAGAAGATTAAGAATCTGGAGGATGCTAATGCTGAGCTTCAAAAGAAAATATCATATTTGGAACAGAAGATGGTCAAAGACAAAGGTGATTTTGAGAAAGAGAAGAAAAAATTTGTACAGAAGTTCTCAGAATTTTTCGGGAAAAGTTTTGAAGAAAAGAAGACAATTGAGCTTAAATGTTCCAAGCTTTCTCAACAGGTATCTGATTTTGAGAAAGTGATTATTTTGGAAAGAGACATGTTTGAGAAGGAGAAGAAGACCATTGAACAGAAGAATGTTGGAATCTTCAAAGAAATATCCGATCAGAGAAAGAATGTTGAGAATGGTTTTGAAGAAGAAAGACAAATTTTTGAATCAGAGATTAAGAAGCTTATAGAGAAGTTATCTGAATTGTCTACAAGTGCGCTAAAAGAGCAAAAAACGAAGTCTGAATTTTAAGAAAAGATTGACCTGCTCGTCAAAGAAAGAGAAAGTTACTCTTCAAAGATAAAAGAGCTTGAAGATATTGTTTCTAAGGTGGTGGTGACTAAGCACACGACTCCAGAATAAAAAATCCACACACCTAGAAATGATTCAACTGATTCTGTATGTTCATTCAAGACAACCGCAAGCTCACATCAGAAAACTGTTTCTTCAAAAAGGTCAGTTCACTCATTTGATCAGATTCGTACTACTAACATTTTCTGTGATCGAAATGTAGATGGTTTGGGTACACAAAGAAGAAGAAGAAGGAGATTTGAAGAAGAGAAGCTGGTTTGGAAAGTAAAATCAGTTGATGATGAAAAGAATGGTGAGAAGAAGGATGAGAAGAAAGGTAAGAAATCATTTGTACATGCATCAAAAGTCAAGAAGAACATTGTGCTGAAAGGTAAACCTGATCTTGCTTACTCGAGAGATCAATTGATCAGGTTGTCTAGAAAAATGTATTGTTCTTACTGTCGTACTTATGATTTTGTTCATAAAACTAGTGATCATTACTGGTATGGTTCTTACTCAATTACTCCTAATAAAACTGCAACTCACAAACATGGACCCAAATACCAGTTGGTACCAAAACCAAAGGATGATTCTGTGTTACAGGCATCTCAAGTCAAGGGTGAGTAAGAGAACCAATGCTTCTGAATATTATAGTTCAGGACTCGTTCTTCAACGATTAAGAGTTTGACTTCTAAACACAACAGTTTAGGACTCGCTCTTCAACGAACAAAAGAAATGATGCTCCCGGGCTGATAAGAGATTGTACTCCGATACTCAAATGAGGAAATTAACCTTCAAGGGGGAGTACATATTTTTACTGAAAATATGCATTCGCAAGATATGATGATCTACACTTCAGGAGGAGTTGTATCAGATCTCTATCATGTTTTCACTGATATATTTTATGATGCATAGTTTCAGGGGGAGTAAGAAATATGAATTCTGATTACATCTGATCAGAACTCGTACATTCAAAGTTTTACTGCTTTATGTCATTTAATTTTCAATAAATTTTTGTGAATAAAGCTTTGCACTTTGACGATTTTGTGATTTTTGCAGAATTGAGAGGAAGCTTAAACGATCATACCATATATGACTTAGAGCTGACTTGATGAGATTTAAGACTGAACGAAAAGGTTTATTTCTAATCTTAATCTCATACGTTTATGAAAGAAGGACAACTTTAAGATATGAAAACATGTTCTTAAATGTTCAAACCACTTCTGATTCTTAAAATGTTTTCATGAATATAGAAGTGTGATTTTAAATGTTTTCATTTTATTTGTGCTTAAATCTCAATAAACCGTGTGTTTCCAAAGATTAATACTTGCGTATTATCTTTTCAATATATTGTCAAGTATTCACACACACCAGTTTAATTTTTGTTGAATATGTTATCACCATGTCTCAAATTGAACAAATTTTTCAATGGTGATACACCCCGATAGAACTTCAAAGAATTTTGAGCGTTGATTTCATTTCGAAACGTTCTTTCAAGACTTGTCTATATTTTGGTTCGTATAGACAATATCCTATTTTTGCTGACCTAAGCCTTAATTGTTAAATCATTCAGATATTGACAATTTTCATACAATGTCAGATTTTCAAACAAGTTTCTTGTATTCATTTCATTCATTTAATTATCTTGTTTGAAAATTCTTCAATGTTTAAAATGCTCAAATCTTCATGATTATATCCGTGAGCATACAGACATCTGACTTGTATATGTTTTTGTGCTTTAACTGCAAAGTTAAACTGTTTGAGTAACATGTTCTTTTAGGAAAATTACATGGGTTCATTGTGTGAGGACTTAATTGAAATTTCTATGGATTCACGTTAACCAGTGTTTCCTACCCAAGAAGTTAATGCTTGAGTGATCGAAGAGTGAGGAGTCAAAATAACTGAGTGTGGGTTGAGTGATGAGGTAAAATGTAAAAGAGAGTTTGGTTAGAAGCGAGCTTAATGTTTAAAAAGAAAGAGGGTGAGAGAACAGAGTAAAAGAATATCAAACTCTGCACCAACTTTTTCTGAGCCCTGCAGCCACATTACTAATGTTTCACAATTCTTCGTGAACATTATTGAAACAGGCAATTAACCCATGCCAACTCTTGATAAAAACCCCACCAGCTACTCATTTTCTTCTCAACAATAAAATGTTTCATATTTTCAAGGGGACACAACATATAATCTATCTGGTTTTCATTTGGAAAATCTGGATATTGAAAAAGAAGGAAGTCTACCCCACCTTCGCACTTTGATCATGCCTATGTTTAACTGTTGTTGTCTTAATGGTTTACACAATTTTGAGCCTACAAAAGCAATCACCTGTGCTTAATTCTTTCAAAAACTTGCACGAACACACAAGGAATATGTTTTCTTGTCATAACGTTCATAGAAATTCCTTTGTGGTGTTTCGATGATTGAATGGAAGACCTGGGGGAGTGAACATCACAAAAGCTCTTTTCCAATGTGTATTCGTTACACACAGTGACTTCGTGTTATTGACACACATTTTAACTGATTCATTTGTTGATTCAGGTGTTACACTCATAATTTGTCTGAATTTGCAAAGATTCGGATGAATATATTCTTTGGATCGACAAATAATCAGAGTCTCTAGTGAAAGATCAGTGGTCAGATCAGAATTGTGACAGACATTTCTTGTAAAGTTTTGATGATTTCCATGCTCCAATCATCAAAAAGGGGGAGAAGAGTTAAAGAAATGTTTGAGTAAGAAATGTTAAAGATGGGAGAAATGTTCAAGAATTGGTTGTGAAAGAAAGTTTGCTGAAAGATTATTCAAAGTTACAGAAAAAGTTCAAAGATTAATGAAAATTTTATTTGGAGATAATTTGCTGAAGTAATCTGACCTGAGTTTAAAGATAATTTATTTCCCGTGTCTGAAAGAAGTTTTACAAATTTGGGGGAGAATGCTACTATTCTTGAAGAACATACTTTAAGAAAATTGTTGAAAGTTTTGAAGATTGTTTTTATCAAAGAAAGGGGAGAATGTTCTTAGCATAAAAGGGGAGATTGTACATCAATGATTATGTTCATTTTTGAAGATGATATGAATTGACAATATGTCTAAAAGGGAGAGATAAAGTTGATCAAAGGGGGAGTTTGTATAAATTGAGCTTAAAGAAGGAAGATTGAATTGCAAAATCTTTTAGAGATGATCTTGATCCAAAGGGGGAGAATGTTAGTACACATATTTGTTGGATACAAGATCATTATTACTGAAGATGAAAGTAAAGCAAGTCAAAGCTCAAAGTCAACTCTCAAGCAAGAAAGTCAAAGTCTTTGTAATAATTGTCAAAGTCAAAGTTTGTATTTTGTTTTCTTTATTATTGTTTGTAGGTATAAATAGTCTTTATTTTGTGTCTTTGTTGTTAAGCTTGTCAGAGTGAGCGTGTGGATCAAAACAGAGAAGAGGTCATTGTATATCTTCTAGTGAGAGAAACTGTGAGTCCAAGAACTCTAAATCCTAGAGAGAGAAAGTAGAGAGAGAGAGAGCAATGGAAGCACAAAGTAAGATGTATTGAATAGTAAGCGTGAAAGTGTGTTACAAGGAACAAGGACCAAAGAGACTTAAATACCCTGGTCAATACAACACAGATAAAACCTATCTAAGTACAGTATTTGACCAAGCCTATAAATACAATGATTACTATAAAATCAGACTTAACAATCTCCCAATTAGTAATCATTGGCGCTGTGGTCTTCAAAATCCATCTTCTAAATCAACATGGACCATCCAAGCGACATTGCGAAGCTTTCTGACTTTTAAAGAAAAAATTTCTTCTCAGCATTTTTCAGTTTGAGTTATTTTTGTTGCCTTAACAAGACTGGACCAGATTGGAATAAACTTGAACAAACAGTTGATTCATCAGCTTGTGCTCTAGACGACACACCTCTTTTAAATGACCTTGAATGAATTGTGGTGGTCGGAGCAGGAACAACAAAAGATGTAGTATAACTGAGAAAATAGAATCTTGAGCAACAGAAACTTGATCAGCAGATTAATCAATTGAACTCTTTGTCTCTTTATCATCTCCTTAACTTCTTTTAACTTCTCCCCCTCATGACGTTGATGATCTGGATCAACTTGGTCATGCAAATGTTGGAGACGAGACAACTTAAGACCTACAAAATCAAAGAAACGGAGAAAACAGGAGAGGTTTGCGCTAAGCAGTGGTGGCGCAAAGTAAGGTTTGTGCTAACAGAAGAAAGCAAAAGTGAGGTTTGCGCGACATGCAGGAAACGCAAAGATTGCTTTGCGCTAGAAGCTGTTGGCGCAAATTAAACTTTTATCTACCAACTAGTGACGCAAATCTGACTTGGAGTCTGAGAAATTTTACCTGTTAAGCTCTTTGACTCCCCCTACACAAATGCACTAAATTTGACAATTCAAGTTAGCATTCATATAAAGAATCAGATACTCCCCCTCAAAAATAGATATGATCATTAAGAAAATTCTCCTTTTTCACTTCCCCTTGAATAATGCTCAAACCAATTTAAAATATAAATGAGAACACAAGAAAATGAAACATCAATGTAGAAAGAAAAATATACTGAATATGTATTTTGAAACGACTAAATATTTAAAAATTTAAACATAAACAAATAGAATTCTACTTAGTAAAATATCACAATAAAATCCATCAGATGAAATCAAATATATGCTTTTGGATACAGAAACAAGTTCCATTGCATATCAAGTTATGACATGTTCAGTTTAAAAAACTTTCATCAATCTATTCAGTGTGCTCGCATGTGAACTTCGACTAGCTTCAAGAAAATGCAATTCTAAAAATATAATGGAGAACTTTGCAAATAATCACACTAATCCATCAAAAATTCAGACTTTCATAAATTTACAGGTTTATTGCAACTCAGAAATATATAACCGAGTATCATGAGATGTGTGCTCATTGGCATCTTTTAGCATTGTGCACTATGGCATCTTCACATGAGTGTGCTCTTTGGCATCTTTTAAGCTTGTGCACTTTTGGCATCTTTTTAATCAAAAAGTTTATTAAGTAAAGAACATGCCGTAAACGTAACTTTCTATCTGATCCTATTGCAGGATTTGGGTCAGCCACTCCCAGACCAGTTGGCCTTTGGGGACTAGGTGTCAAGCACCCCTTGGAACTTACTTTCCCAGATCAGAAAGGCTACATCGACACATCCTAAACCCATTCATACCAGTAGAACATGACTTTCAATCTGATTCTATAGAAGGATTTGGGTTCGATCACTCCCAGATCAAATGACCTTAGGGGACCAGATGACAAGCATCCCACAAAATTTACTTTCCCAAACCAGAAAGGTCACAGGTACAAACTTTTAAACTTAGAGAATTATGATTTATAAGGATTTAATAATCATCTCAAACACAAGGTTTTATGTCTAAGTGCTTAGCCCATATTTTCATTACAATCCAAAATTCCAACTTTTTAGGTTTTCTAAGCATTGTAAACTATAAATATTCTGAATCACACAACTTTAAAGCAATATCAAAAGCTACAAACATGTTGCTGATTTTTCGACTTTTGTTAGACTTGAAAGATGAACATATAAAAACTTCAATATAAACAAAGCAACTTGAAAATTTATCCTAGACACACATTTTATTCAAAAGAAAGAAAATTGTAAAACTTTTACTTTATAGAATAAAATTTGTAAAGATTTAAACTTTTAAAACAACATGCTGAGATTTAAAAATAGAAACATTTGATCGGCAAGTCTATATTTAGTTGAAACAAAATATAATTCAATAATATTATCTTTCACACAATGTATAACAAAATTTGTGACTCTTTTGAAAAAAATTGGGTTGAACAAATTCAGGAGTTTGAATAAAATTGCTCAGATTCTTTAAAAATATATGAGAAAACTGGAACAACATCTTTATCATAGATAAATGCATCGGAAATTAAGGTAGATGTACTCACAGTTTCTCATTAGTCAGAAGCTTAAAGCATTGAATAACGAGTCCTAGACTGACATGTCTAGAAGTCATAGTCTTTGAAGCACGAGTTCTGAGCTGAATTACTCAGAAGCCAAAGTCTTGACATTGAAGTCCGGGTTTTGAACTGCTGTGTTCAAAAGCCATATTTCTGTTACTCCCCCTTGACATGAAGTGCCTGCAACTTTAAGTCAGATTGAGATTTTGGTACCCACTTGAATTTGGGCCCAGGTTTGTTAGTTGCAGTTCTTATGGGGAAATATTGATTAGATTTAACACGAGAAGCACGAGAAAGATTATCAGAAAAATAAGCACATTCATCAGATGAATACAAAGCATAATCATCTGAACTAGAATCAGAGGAAGAAGATGAGACATGTTTGGAAATTCGAATCATTTGCTTTGTAGAGTATTTTGAAATTTTATTACAAGTAGCAAATGAATCACTTTTATAAAGTTTGTCTATACATCTATCCCCATCAATCTGAAATTCATCAGATATCCGCTTCGCTCTCCAAATCTGCTTTGATGACTTGTTCAAAGTCCTATCTGAAAGATTAGAATTAGAAGAATTAGAACTGTCAGAAAGAACTTTATCTTGTTTCTTTGACTTTTTTGACCGTCTTCTTTTACGTTTAGGTTTATAATATTGATCATTTAGCGTAAAAGATTAATCAAGAATTTCCGAATTAATATTTAAATTAGAAGAAATAATTTTATCTAAGCAACCAATCTGATCAGACAATAAATCTGAATTTTCCTCGAAGTCAGAATTATTTTGAGAAAAGGTTTTAAAATTGGAAACTTCCTTTTTGTTTTCCTTAGAATCAGAAGAAAGGCCAGAAATAGAAAATGAATCTTGTTTTTGAGAAAATAAATTTTCTTCAAGACTAGAAGTCATGAAAGAAAGAATAACATCAGATTCAATTTCTTTTAAAATGTTTTGATCTTCTATCTTATCTTCAAGATCAATGATTTTACCTTCTAATACTAACGGAGGAGTATATTTTCTTAGAATCATAAATGATTGGAGAAATATTTTCCTTATTAGTTTCAGTGGCATAAACATCAACAAAATCATCAGACATTGAAGATTTGACAGGAGATATATCATTCAAACCTTTTCTGCCTCTTCTTAATTTATCAGGAAAATATTTTGCATTTTCACGTGTATAGACAAAAGGAATTTCCTTTTGCTTGTTATTTGTTCTTTTCTCATTTTCGATTTCTAATACTTGCTTTTCATTCATCCAATCAATTTTAAATTGAGGAGCATATTGAGCAAGTGTTAGATAATCGTATTTATATAAAGTCGGGGATTTTTCGATCGCATTTTTTAAACAATGTGGATTTTTAAAACCAAGTCCCCATTTTTCTTTTAAAGCTTCCTCACTCCTAATTTATTTATTTATTTATTTTATCCGAAAGATTGTCTTTTAAATTGGTCATAACGGTCAAAGACTCAAAATAAGACTTATTTGATTTTTCCAAATCATCTAATTTCTTTTGAAAGATATCTTTTGTATTTTCTAAAATAGATTTTTTATCTTTCAAAGAAATTTTCAATTTGTCAATCAAATCTGACTTTTCAGAATTTAAGTTCTTTTCAGATAATAACTTTAAGCGAAGATCATGTAAAGCAGTAATTATAACATTGATCTGTGAAGAAATAAAATTGTAATCAAACTCAGATATTACCTCATCTTCATCAGTGTCAGAATCATCATCTAACTGATCATCTCCAACAAAGCACATCTGAGCGATCTCGACATTTGCAGCTTCATCGTCGGAGTGATCTAACCAGAATTCTTCTTCAGCAAGAAGAGTAGTTCCATTCTCTCTTTTCTCTGCCAGTTCCAGTTTCTTTTGATAGTAAGCTGAGTCCCTAACTTTCTTCACTTTACACTCCTTAGATATGTGCCCCGACTTTCCACAGTTATAGCAGGCAATAGTCTTTGGCTCGGGCACTTTGACTCTTGAACCGGAAGTGAAGCGAGAAGTGTTGGAACTCGAACGTGGTTGGAACTTTTTCTGGTAATGTTGTGAGAGAAGGATCATTGCTTTCTGCAGTGCCTCGCCATCATCATCAGTTGACCCGTCATAAGCATTATCAGACAATGGTTGTTTTGCCAGTTGTTTCGTGAGAAGAGCAACTGGGTCTACTAATTTCTTGTTTTTCTTTTCAAGCTTAGCCTTCTTCTCTAGTACAATGCTCTCATCAGTCATCAAGATCTCGTATAGTTCCTGAATCTGCATTATGGAGATCCGAACATCGTTCCTCAGTCTGTGACAGGATTTGTTCCATTCAGGCTGAAGAGTGTTGAGGAATTTCAGATTTGTTTCAAGTTCGGTCTTTTCCACTTTTATTTTTCTCATGTCATTGATCACGACACAGAATCTGTCGAAAACACTCTTTATAGAGTCACTGTCTTTAGCCTTGAACTCCTCAAAGTTGTTCATATAACGAATATGTCGCAGTTGAGTTGCAACTGAAGAGCCAAGCATAATCATCTCAAGCTGTTGCGACATAAGATTAGGATGAGTTTTGAAACAATCAATCCTATTGTACATAGAGTTTGGCAAGTCTAGCATCAGATTCGCCTTGATATCACGATCAACTTGATACCCTGATAACTCATCAGGTGTATAGTCTTTGGTAGGCTTATATAATCCAGAAGCCAACTTGGGTTTTTCAAAAGGTCCTTCTGATAGAATATTCATCATGTCATTTCCATTCTTTTGACGCTCAATAAAATTCAGAAACTTATCTTGCTACTGTGTAAACTCATTTTCATTAATCAGCACCGGTGGACGATTTTCTGTACCCAAAGACATCATAATATCACTTTTGTATAAATGAGCTTGATATGCAAACTTTGCAGAATCCATTTCTGATAAACTTCAGAAAAAATACTAAGTCTTGAAACAGATGGCGCAAACTTGAGGTTTACGTGATAGACAGATAGCACAAACTGAGCTTTGCGTTAACAATAGAAGACGCAAACTTGATTCTTGCGAACAGTTGGAGTCTCAAACAGATATTCTCGCGAGTAGTTAAAGACGCAAACTGAGCTTTGCGTGAACAAGAGAAGACGCAAACGAGATTTGCGTGAGCTGACACTGACGAGGACTTGACTTTGCGTGATACACCGAAGACGCAAACGTAGCTTTACTCGAGCTACTGAAGACGAGAACTTAACTTTTCTTGATCTGAAGGAGACGCAAAGTAGCTTTTCGTGATATACTTGAGAAAAGAACTGAATTTCGCGTGAACTGAAGGCAATTACGAACTAGGTTTGCGTGATGGATTGAAGACGCAAAGTAAACTTTGCGTGATGCACGAGAAACGCAAATTGCACTTTGCGTGAACTTGATAAAAACCTGAAACACAGACAAAATTAGTAAGATCTCACAAATCAAATGATGAACTCGCGCAAACTCATATGAACTAGCGCAAAGTTCAAATCTAGCGCAAACCGATAGAAAAACAGGAAATTTGCCAAAAAATCGATTTCAAAACTAAATTTGATGAAATTTTCTTACACAATCAAGTTCGAAAACAACTTTCTAACACAAATTAATCAAACTTTTCGATTAAAAACCACAATTTCGAAAAATCGTGAATATAACAGTACGTGAAGAACCGATTTTCTGAAACCAAAATTCTTCAAAATTGAACACTAAAACTTGTTTTTCTTGCAAATTGATGTGAATTAAAAGAGTTTAGCAAACAAAATCGAATCCAACAAACCAATTTACAATGAAATTCGTTCAAAAACACTTCCTAATTTGATGAAAAATTCAAAAACGAGATTTTCTTGAAAAAATTCAAGAAAATCAATCAAATTTTCGAATTAAACTACAAATTCAGAAACGAAAATCGATTATCTCAATTCTCTCAAGATCTAGATTGGCTCTGATACCAATTGTGAGTCCAAGAACTCTAAATCCTAGAGAGAGAAAGTAGAGAGAGAGAGCAATGGAAGCGCAAAGTAAGATGTATTGAATAGTAAGCGTGAAAGTGTGTTACAAGGAACAAGGACCAAAGGGACTTAAATACCCTGGTCAATACAACACATATAAAACCTATCTAAGTACAGTATTTGACGAAGCCTATAAATACAATGATTACTATAAAATCAGACTTAACAGAAAGTAGTGAGAGAGTGGAATTGTAATCTGTGGTTTCTAAATCAATGACATGTGATTAATATTTGTTGTCATCTTGATTGTATTAGCAATTAGAACTTGAATTGGGACATTAACCGACATAATTTTCCGTTTCCTTGCAAAGTTAATTCAATTAAGCACTTTATTAATATTGCCTATGATAATATTAATTGCTATTGGTGTGGACCGAATGATTTTGTTGATAAATATGTTGCATCTGATTGGTTTGGCAAGTATAATTATTATTCTCGTAATTCCCATTCTCATGCACCTAAACGTCACAAAGGCCCTGTTTATAAGTGGGTGCCTAAAACTGATGATTCTCCTAACCCAAAAGGACCCATTTATGAATGGGTACCTAAACCTCGTTAATCGTTTTTGCAAGCCACTCATGTGTGGTATTTAGATTTTGGTTGCTCCAAACACATGACTGGAAGAAAGGAGCTATTGTCGAATTTCACCGACAAGTATTGCGGCACAGTTCGTTTTGGCAACGACCATTTTCACCGATTATGGGTTATGAGGACTGTTAGAACATAAATCTGTTGGATACAAGATCAATAATACTGAAGGTCAAAGTTCAAGAGGTCAAAGGCTGAAAGTCAACTCTCATGGAAAGTCAAAGTCTTTGTTAATAAAAGTCAAAGTCAATCTATTGTTTTGTAATTGTTTTTGTTTCCTTGTATTTTAGTTGCTAGGTATAAATAGGTTTTCTTTTCAATAGATAGATGACTAGTTGAAGAGTTCAGTTTCATAAAGAGAATTCGTAGAGAGAGAAAGAGCATATCTAGAGAGAGAAAGTTGTAATACTTTGGATTTTGGAATTAAAATTAAATCAGGTAGTTGTTAAATCTTGTTTGATTGTTTAATTGTGTTAGGGTGATTTTAATGTTAAATAGAAGTTTAGGGTGAAAAGTGTAATTAGTTGAAAGTGTTATTAGCTTGTTGGGCCTAAAAGCCCATAAGCCCATTCTTGTAAAGCCTAAGTATATAAAGGCTGGTTTAGTTTTCATTATCAGTTTAGTCTCATAATTTCCAGATCTCTAGTCAATAGGTTTACTTTTCTCTGATCAGAAATTCTTTCTGTAAACCTGTAACCCTTTGATTTCATATCAATCATATGACTAGAGGTTGTGGCTATTCTATTGTTCTACATTGATTATTATCTATTGATTGCAATGTACTAGGATCTACAATTGGTATCAGAGCAAAAGAGACTGAAGGTTTGATCCAGAAAAGGTTTTTCTAAAATCCTATTTGATTATTTGGTTTAATCGTTATTATCTGTTTTATCTGCTAAGTTTTGTTCGATCTGTGTTGATTGATTTTTTTTCCTGAAATCGATTACTGTTTCTGAATTATTTTAGATCGCTTAAGTTTCTAGAAAACAATTTTTTTTCCGGTCGATTGAATTTCTGATTTCTGAGTTGGTTTTCGGTCTAACTGTGTTCTTTGAAAATCGATTTTTGGTTTTCGGTCTGATTGTTCTTGGTTGTCTATCGGTCTATTTGCTGTTTATCGGTCTGTTTGTGTTCTTGAAATCTGCATATTTGTTTGAGTTTGCTTAATTGCTAGTTGAATTCGATTTCTGGGTTGATTACGATCAAATTCCAGAATTCATCGTGTTCTTCGTGTTTATCGATCGAATTATCTGTTCGATTTTATCGGTCCTTATCTTGATTTTTTCGGTCCTTATCTGTTGAGTTTATCGGTCCTTATCTGTTTGTGGTCGACCAGTACCTTGCTTTACCGGTCCACCTTATCGACCGATAGTTGTTGACCAATAGTTTATTCGACCGGTACATTGTATTTACCGGTCCTTTAGTTCGACCGATACATTGTATTTACCGTTCCTTTGGTTCGACCGGTACATTACCGGTCCTTTGCTTGACCGATACTCTTTCTGTTTGACCGACACTTCTTGACCGGTACCATGTTTTACCGGTTTATACTCTTGACCGATACTCTTTCTGACCGACCGATTTTGTGTTTAACCGGTACATAGCTTGACAGGTACACAGCGACCGGTACTCTGTGTGATCTGGTACTCTGCTCGACCGGTACCCCAATCGACCGGTATCCTGTTCGACCGGGTCCCTGTCCTATTCTGTTAATTTTTTTTATATTTTGTGTTTGGATCATCCAGCTTGTCTCACGATCGTTACAGTGCTTTTAAGTTAAGAGATTTAAGATGAATTCAAGAGACGCTTTAGCTATTGGTTCGGATCAAAAACCCCCGGTGCTCTATCGAAAGGAATACCCTCAGTGGCACGATCGCTTCATGAACTTCATTGAAGCAAAATCAAACTATGAAGATATATACAAGTGTCTGACAAAAGGGCTGCAAGAATGGCCGATGAAAGTCATACCTGGAAATACAGATGAAGGTCGACCAGAACGTCGTGTTCGAAAAACTGTCTGTGATTTTCTTCCTCAAGAAAAGGCTATGTATGATGCTGAAAAGCAAGCAAAGACATATCTTCTACAAAGTCTACCCAACGACATCTATGCTTGCATCGACAGTTACAAGGAGTCTGCAAAGAAAATGTCGGACCAGATTGAGAAAATAATGATGGGGAGCCACATCAACAATCAGCTGAAGGTGACAAATTGCATCACCAGATATGATGGCTTCAAAGCAACAAAAGGCGAGACACTGACAGAAACCTATGAAAGGTTTAACATGCTTCTGAATGATCTCCAGAAAAACAAGATCACGAAGACGAACACCGAGAACAACATCAAGTTCATGAACAACCTCCAGCCTGAATGGAAGCCGTTCGTCTCTCATATTCGTCATACTCAGACCTTGGAGAAGCTTTATCTACATGAACTTTACGAAATGATGCTCTAAGATGAAGAGGAAGTTATGGAGTTAATGGGGAATCAGAAAGCAGAAGAAAAGCCGATCGTTGATCCGTTAGCACTTGTATCAGATAAAAGAGGTAAATCTGTCAACCGCTCGTCCGGAAAGGAACCAGTACAAAGTGATTCTGAACCCGAAGATCCTGATAGTGATTCGGGTCCAGAATACACTAAGATGAAAGAAGCCATGGTGTACTTGACTCAATCTTTCCAGAAGAGGAAGTTCTTTAACAAGTCTTCAAACAAGCAAAGATTCTCCACTCGCCGTGATCATCAAGAGAAGTAAGAAGGTAAGAGACGTGTTGAAGATGGGAAGAAGTCTGACAAGAGACATGAAGAAAAGCCAAAAGAGGAGCCGATCAAATGCTACAACTGTGGTCGGTTGGGTCATTTTGCCAAGGATTGTCGCAAACCTGTTGTGCGCAACTCCGATTATTACATAACCAAGCTGCTACTGGCCAAAGAAAAGGAAGCAGGTAAGGCTCTCATGGCTGAAGATGACTACTGGCTACAAGTTTCTGATGAAGAAACCGAGGATGCTAAAGCACACTTGTGTTTCATAGGCAAGCATTCATCACCTTCTGACATTGATGATGAAGATCGAAACTCTCCATGTCAGGTATGTGCTCCTTATCAAGAAGCTTTAATTGATCAGATGCAACTTGCTATGAATAAGCTAGACTCTTACAAGCTACTCATAAAAGAAAAAGAACAACTCATCTCATCTTTAGAAAAACGAGTTTCTGCACAGTCTGATTGTATTGAAAATCAAAGTTTAGAAATTTCTAGCAATCTGTGCACAATTTCTATTTTAAAAGAAGAGTGTGAGGGTTGTTCAAAAGAATCACAAGAGCTAAAGACCAAAGTAGATGATCTTACCAATGAGCTACGTATGTCCGAGAATGAGAAAATTGATATTGTGACACAAAACGTGGCTTAAAAAAATGAAAACACAAGGTTATATAATCAGTTAAAGGATATTGAACGGAAACTTTATAAAATTGCTCAATCTCATCAAACGTTGAATCTCATAGCACCAAAAGAACCCAAGTATGCGAATACGGGTATCGGTCACGATAACCTATTTTATCTGAAAAAGGCCTTATCCAAAGTCCCTATGCTATATGCATTCGAATTTCTTGGATTAGATAAGACCTATACAGAATACAAAATCAATTGGACCAAACCAATTGAGGATGAGGAATGGGAAGAGGATAAGTTGAGAAGGGAGAACTCTACTAAAATGAAACTGCCTTTTGTTTATGATTCATTAAATGCATCTTACAACGAAGAAAAATCTTGTTTCCTATCAAATGACTATTTTAGAAGCTACACTCAAGCTGAACTAGATACTAAAACCGTTAAAACTGAGGAGGAACAACTAGACCATAAAGTCTATGTTCCACCTCTGATTTTAGAAAAGAAAATTGTTCAGCTAGAAGAGTCGTTGGAACAGGAAAGGGACAGTTTTCAAAAAGAAAAACAAGAGCTTTTATCCCAAATTGAGTGCCTCAATTCCAATAAAGAGAAAACTGTGTCAGATAAGGAAAAAGAATACTTTCAGACATAAATAAAGAAGTTAAATTCATAACTGGCTGCTTTGGCAGCAGATCGTCTGAACGACCAACTTCACAAGGCTGAGCCTCTAGCTAAGCCTACAATTCTCCATCGTGAGAAAACTTATCTGTCTGATAATTCTTATCCTGCCTCCGACACATCTTCCTGTAAAGCCTTTATGGGTGACTCGTCACCAAATCTTTTAAATAAAGGAAAAGAGCCTCAAATGTTAGAAACAGATCATTGTTCTGATTTTAAAAATGCTTCCGCCTATGATCCGCGTCAAACAAATCCTTCCGATGTCCTGAATTCCTCAAGTGATAAGGTTCTTTCTGATGAGGAAAAGGAATTCTCAGCATTCTTGAATTCCGAGGTGTGTCTAGACAGTGATTTGACCCACTTTGATTTTAATCCGTCGCTACCAAGTCACGTTGATTTTCTAAATTCTTCTTGTGAGCCTCCGGTAAAATTTTATAAGGGTGAATGTTCCACATACGCCCCACAAAAACCTTCTGTGAACGATTCTTCAAAGCCTAAATCCAAAAAGCGTTCACAAAAGAAGAAAAAGACCGGTCGCTCCAAAAGACAACAATCTTCACGTTTCACATCTTCTGACTATGGGTTTAACGGTATTTCAGATACTTTTGGTCGAAACAAAGAGGTCAAATATGCGTGGGTAGCTAAGAAGTCTAAGGAAAGCACGACGACGACAGAATTAGTTAATCCAGTTTTAAATTCTAGGAAACACAAGAACAATTATGATGTTTTTAATTCTAAACCTTTAGTTGAATGTAATGGAACTTTACTTTTAAAAGTTTATTCAATTCTGCAATTACTTTAACTGTCTCATGATTGTCTCTGTTTCTCTTATTGTGGATCGAATGATTTTGTTGATCGTCATTTTGCATCTGATTGGTTTGGTTCCTATCATGTGTCTCATTCATATTCCAAGTTTGATGTTCCCCGTCATACATATAGACCCAAGTCTAAACGGGCATCCAAGTTGGGAGTTAAGACTAACCCCGAAGGACCCATTTACGAATGGGTACCTAGAAAGAAATAACTTGTTTTGCAGGACGGTCATGTGTGGTATCTAGATTGAGGATGCTCCAAGCACATGACCGAAAGAAAGGAGCTACTCACAAACTTCACCGAGAAGTTTTGTGGAAATGTAAGGTTTGGGGATGATCATTATTCTCCCATCATGGGTTATGGAGATATCATCAAGGATAATATCACGATTAAGAAAGTTTCCTACGTCGAAGGGCTTGGTCACAATCTCTTCAGCATCGGTCAATTCTGCGACAAGGATCTAGAGGTCACGTTCAAATTAATGAGGTGCAGCGTTCGGACTGAAGATGGAAAAGAAATCCTAGCTGGAACGCGTCGCACAAATCTTTACACGATCGACCTCTCATCTTTGAAAGCAGATAAGGAAGTTTGTTTGATGTCCAAAGCCTCTGCCGAACAAAGCTGGCTATGGCATCGTAGACTCTCGCACCTGAACTTCAAGACTATCAACAAGTTGGTGCTCGGTGGACACGTCAAGGGAATGCCAGATCTTAAGTTTGAAAAAGATCATTTGTGTGCCGCCTGCGAAATGGGCAAGATGAAAAAGGCTTCTTACAAGCCTAAATGTTGGGAACTGAAGATTTGTTCAAGTATGGTTAATGCTGCTAGTACATTATGATTACTACTACTAGTAGATTTAATACTGCTTGAAAAGTTAGTGCTGCTATTTCAATAGTTAGTACTGCTTGGAGGGTTAGTACTGCTAGTAGTTAGTACTACTAACATCATTAATACTGCTGAGGTATTTAATGCTGCTGAAGATGATTAATACTGCTGAAGAAGGTTAATGTTGCTTATGAGATGAAGACTCAGAATGGAAGGAAGACAGCTGTATAGAAGACTTGCTAAAGTAAAGGAGATAATTATGGAGTGAAGATCAATTGTATTTTGATAATTATCTTGTAATATGTCTTGTATAAATAGTATAGAATACTTTGACAGAAGAAAATAAATCTGAATTTTTTGTTTTCATAGAGAGAATTAACCTCAAGGTTTAGAACCTTAGTTCTAGAGAAGTAGAATTCGTATTGGTGAGCCTGTTCATCAATATTGAGGTTTTGTTTGAAATCTTGTAACTTTAATCATTCAATAAAGTTTACAAGTTGTGATTTCTGATTCATTGTTACATTGATTGTTGAATATTAAAGTGTTATTCCGCAACTCCTTTAATATTGTTTCTGAGTTCATTATTCTTGTTAAGAATTAGATCCTGACAAGTGGTATCAGAGCAAGTATTCTCAGAAACCTTCATTCATCATGGAAAACACAGTTGAATCAAACAGTACTCTTGTCTCAAAGGTTCCAATGCTCAGATCTAATGAGTTTGACATGTGGAAGATTAGGATCAAACAATACATTCTTCTCACAGATTACTCCATGTGGGACATCATTGAGAATGGCCCATCTGATGAAGGAAAGATTGGTGCAGATGGAAAAAGAATCCCACCAAAGACGGATGCAGAAAGGAAGACAAGGCAGACAGAGATGAAAGCCTTGAGCACACTGCTCTTGGCTATTCCCAATGAGTATCAACACCAATTCTGCAATTGCACTGATGCACTGATGCTTTGGAATGCTCTAGAGAAGAGATTCTCTGGTACCAAAAGTACCAAGAGAAATCAGAAGGCAATATTGAATCAACTGTATGAAAACTTTATGTCAACTAAGAATGAGTCCATGACTCAAACTTTTGACAGGTTTAACAAGCTGATTAGTGAACTAGCTACTATGGGAGTACAGATTGATCAAGATGATGTAAACAGAAAGTTCTTAAGGTCCCTTGGAGATGAATGGACCATGTATACTGTTTCATTCAGACAGAATGAACAATTGGAAGAAAAGGAACTGGATGATCTGTACAATGATTTGAGAGTGTTTGAATTTGAGGTGGAAGCAAAGAAGAAGCCTATTGGATATATTCATAATGTTGCACTCCTATCAGCATCAATTGATTCTACTGCTAATCCTGAATCAATTAATGCTGCCAGTGGAGTAAATCAAGAAAAAGGCAATGAATCTGTTTTTGAAGCCTTTCTTTCCAGTCATGGTAACTCTTCTTTAATCAATGATGACTTGGAACAACTTCATCCTGATGATCTTGAAGAGATGGATATTAAATGGCAGATGGCCATGCTTTCTATGAGGGTGAAGAAGTTCATCAAAAGGACTGGGAGGAACAACTTCTCCCAAAGAAGAGAAGATGATCCAGGCTTTGATAAGTCAAAGGTGGAGTGCTATAAATGTCATCTGAAGGGACACTTTGCCAGAGAATGTAGAAGTAGAGTGTCTCACAATCACCAACAAAATCAGACTGGAAGCTTCAACCAGAACAGAAACTCTGCTCAAGCTCTTGTTTCTCAACAAGGAATGGGGTTTGATTGGAGTGATCAAGCAGAAGAGGCTATTCAAAATCAATCTCTCATGGCAGACGTATCTGATCTTCCAACTGAGGTACTTTCTAATCTCTATTCTCAAACTTGCATAGATACTGTTAAAAGGTACAGGGATCACAACCAAAATATGAGTGATGACCTTAAGAGATTAGAAAAAGATATAAAAGACTATGTGAAAATTGTTGAGAGGTTTGAGGAACAAATTAAAAGTTTCCAAGCCAATGAACTGCAACACACATATGATACAAATTACTGGAAGTGGGAGAAAAATGATCTAGAAATCCAACTGACAAAGTCTAAAGAGGAGAATGAAAAGTTGAGAGGAGAGCTAGCCAAAGTTAAGCTAGATGTGGAAAAGTTTTCCAATGCTTCTAAAGCAATGGACTCTTTACTACAAACCCAGTTTCATGACAAACTGAGAAGAGGAATTGGGTACAGTACCACACCACCACCATACAACAACAACTACATCCCTCCTACATCAAACTTACTAGAGACCAAGGATAGGAAGGACTTGAATGAGGGAGCCACTAAGATAGATCCCTTAGATGAAGTAGTTGTTGAGGACAAGACTGAGAAAGAGGCCAGTAAGAGTAAGGACAATACTGTGAGTGGTGAGATTCCCTTAGAGAATAACATTATCACCAATGAGGATTTTGGAAGGTCTTGGATCAAATCCAATGACATAGAGAAGACTGAGGGAAAGTCTAAAAAGGTCTATTACAAGCAGACTACAGTTGTGAATCCTGTTCCTTGCAAACAGTGTGCATGTAATAAGTCTGAGCCTCTAAAACATGATAAAAGGAGGGGCAATCAAAGGAATTGGAATAATCAGTGGGCTCAGAAACAAGGAGTTGATCTGAGTAGAATCATCAGACCAAAACCTTGTTTCATATGTGGCAAATTGAATCATCTTGCCAAGTACTATTACTTTAATCCTATTAACCAAAGGATGAATTTTCAAAGAGCTATGCAAAAACCCTTTGGTTATAGGAAGGATGAAAGGAACCATGTGGCTAAGAAACCTGTTAAATCTAAAAGCCACATGAAAAAAAGTCTGTAAAAGAGAATGTCAAGATGTGGGTTCCTAAAAGCACTAAAACTGTTAGTACTGCTACCACAAATAGTGTTGCTGACAAAGATAGTGCTGCTAGAAGCAATACTGCTGCTACGAATGTTAGTACTGCTAAGAGTATTAGTACTTCTAAAACTAACATTGTTAGTATCTCTTCAAATGTTAATACTGCTAACTCTGTTAGTACTTCTAACAAGGTTAGTACTTCTAACAAGGTTAGTACTTCTAACAAGGTTAGTAATGCTAAATCTGTTAGTACTGCTAACTCTGTTAGTACTTCTATAATTAGTACTGCTTCTAGTGTTTGTGCTGCTAGACCAATCATCTTGACAAAGTACTCCAGTAAAGAGTGCTCTGATTTTAAAAATCTCATCAAAAAGGAATGTAAATACTTTGATGAGAAAGGGAGACCCAATACCACTTTGGCTTGGGTTCCCAATCAATACTAATTGATTTATCTTATGTGCAGGGCAATCAACAGCTCAAGGGAAAGAGCATCTGGCATGTTAATAGTGGTTGCTCTAGGCACATGACAGGGAACATGGCTTACCTCAAGAATTTCAAGAAAATTGATGGAGGACATGTTGCTTTTGGTAATACTCCAGATGGAGGTAAGATTAGTGGTAAGGGTGATGTAAGAAAAGGTAAGATGACCTTTGAGGATGTTTTCTATGTTGAGCAGTTAAGGTACAACCTGTTAAGTGTATCACAGATTTGTGACAAACAGCATAGTATATTATTCACTAATTCAGAATGCATTATCCTTGCCCCTGGATTCAAAGTAGTTGATGAAAAGATGATACTACTAAGAACTCCCAGAAAGGATAATGTCTATTGTTTGGATATGGAAAATGTGTCAACTAATTCATCCCTAAACTGTCTTGTTTCAAAAGCATCTTTGGATGAATCATCACTTTGGCACAGAAGGATGTGTCACATGAACTTTCAAACAATGAATAAACTTGTCAAAAACAACCTTGTAAGAGGTTTGCCTTCAAAAGTATTTTCATGTGATGATCACTGTGTTGCTTGTCTCAAAGGCAAACAACACAAAACTTCTCATAAGTCCAAAGAAGTGAACACAATTTCTTCTTCTCTTCAGTTGTTGCATATGGATCTGTTTGGACCTACAAATGTTATGAGTATAGGTAAGAAATCATACTGCTTAGTTATTGTTGATGATTACTCTAGATTTACTTGGGTATATTTTCTAAGGACTAAGGATGAGACAAGTGGACTGATCAAATCCTTTATTCTAAGAATTGAAAACCAATCAAATCAAAAAGTAAAAGTCATTAGGTCAGACAATGGTACTGAATTTAAAAATCTTGACCTAAACACCTTTTATGAGGATAAAGGAATTGAGAGGCAATACAGTGCTCCTAGGACTCCACAACAAAATGGTGTTGCTGAGAGAAGGAATAGGACACTGATTGAAGCTGCTAGATCTCTGTTAGCTGATTTAAAACTTCCAATTACTTTCTGGGCTGAAGCAGTTAATATTGCTTGTTATGTCCAAAACAGAGTTCTAGTAGTCAAGCCTAAAAACAAGACACCATATGAGGTTTTAAATAAAAGAAAACCATTTATTGGATTTTTCAAACCTTTTGGGTGTCCTTGTACCATTCTCAATACCAAAACTCACTTAGGAAAGTTTGATAGCAAGGCAGATGATGGTTTTCTTGTTGGTTACTCATCTCAGAGTAAGGCCTACAGAGTATTTAATTCTTCTTCTAGAATAATTGAGGAAAGTGACAATGTAAAATGCAATGAGAACACACCAAACCCTATTGGTTCTGGTCCTTAGTGGTTGTTTGACATTGATTTACTCACTAACTCTTTTGGTTTTAGTAGTGATGATCATGCAGGTTCAGGAAGTAGAGGATCAGGGGAAGAACAAGTACAGAATAATATTCCCCAGTCTGTGATCTTTCCATTACCTACAATGGACCCTGTTGAAATCTGTGAGAAGGAATCTGTCACTGAACCAATTCAGAGTGAAGAAGAAAGAAGAGATGATGAGAATTCAGAGCATGAAGAGCCAGAAGCAGCTGATGAGACCCCCTCAGCTGACTTAAATGATTCCAATCTAGATGTTGGAATTAATGAAGAACCTTGTCACCAGACAAGAACTCAAAAGAATCATCCTCCAGAGCTGGTAATCGGAGACATCTCTTCTCCTATGGTAACTAGGAATCAAAGCAGACTTCAAGAGATGCAGGATCAGCAACATACAATACTCTCTTGCTTTCTATCTCAGACTGAGCCTAAGAAGGCCTATGATGCAATGAAAGATTCAAGTTGGATAGAATCCATGCAAGAAGAGTTGGTACAGTTTAAGTTGCAAGATGTTTGGGACTTGGTGGACCTTCCAAAAGGTCATAGAGCTATTGGCACCAAGTGGATTTTCAGAAATAAAAAGGATGAGAGAGGAATAGTAATCAGAAACAAAGCAAGGCTAGTGGCACAAGGGTACACTCAGGAAGAAGGCATAGACTATGAGGAAGTCTTTGCTCCAGTTGCAAGGGTAGAGGCAATTAGGCTATTTCTAGCCTATGCTTCATTTATGCAGTTCAAGGTATATCAGATGGATGTAAAGAGTGCCTTTCTTTATGGAACAATTGATGAAGAAGTATATGTCTGTCAGCCCCCTGGATTTGAGAATCCATCATATCCTGACAGAGTATACAAACTTAAGAAATCACTTTATGGTCTACATCAAGCCCCAAAAGCATGGTATGATACTCTGTCTACCTATCTCTTGGAAAATAGGTTTGAAAGGGGAATAATTGACAAGACCCTTTTTATCCAAAGAAGAAAGAACGACATCCTACTAGTTCAGATCTATGTGGATGACATCATCTTTGGATCTACAAAAGAACAGATGTGTAGAGACTTTGAAGAATTGATGCACAAGAGCTTCAAAATGAGTGCAATGAGTGAACTCACCTTCTTCCTTGGGCTTCAAGTGAAACAGCAGAAAGATGGGATTTTCATAAGTCAACCAAAGTATGTGAAAGACATCCTGGACAAATATGGTTTATCAGACTCAAAGCCCGCAAGCACACCAATGGAAACACACAAACAGATCAATGCTGATCTTGAGGGGAAGGGTGTTGATGTCCATCT
The DNA here is from genome assembly GCA_954870635.1 of Arctium minus. NCBI lineage: Eukaryota > Viridiplantae > Streptophyta > Magnoliopsida > Asterales > Asteraceae > Arctium > Arctium minus. The sequence goes on along the minus strand of OX941080.1, from coordinate 109,040,754 downwards.
TTATAGATCAATGATTGGATCTCTCATGTATGTCACAGCCTCAAGACCAGATATCATGTTTCCAGTGTGTGTTTGTGCCAGATTCCAAGTCAAGCCAAAGCTGTCACATCTTCAAGCAGTTAAAAGGATTTTCAGATACTTAAAAGGGCAACCTAGATTAGGTCTTTGGTATCCCTATGAATCCAACTTTGACTTGATTGCATATTCAGACAGTGACTTGGGAGGTTCTAATATGGATAGAAAGTCTACTTCAGGGGGATGTCAACTTTTGGGAGCAAGACTAGTATCTTGGCAGTGTAAGAAGCAAACCACAGTGTCCTTATCCACAACAGAAGCTGAGTACATTGCTGTTGCAAGTTGCTGCTCTCAGGTTCTATGGATTCAGAATAAAATGCTGGACTATGGGGTAACCTTTCTGCACACTCCAATCTTCATTGACAATAGCAGTGCTATCAGCATTGTTAACAATCTAGTCCAACACTCCAAAACAAAACACATTGAGATCAGGTATCACTTTATTAGAGATTGTAATGAAAAGAAGCTAATTCAAGTAGCTAAAGTTCATACTGACAACCAATTTGCTGATCTATTCACCAAAGCCTTTGATGTGGGTAGATTCACCTTCTTGGTCACAAGTGTGGGCGTGCTCAACTCTGACTGAGCTCATGTTTAAAAAGTGCTTGTATACCTGTTATTTGGTTATTGTTGGTGCTACTAATCATCTTTCTCAGGAAGTGTATTGCCTTGCTTAGACTAACACAAGCTTCAAAAAGTGTAAGTATAGTTACTACTGCTAGTGCAGTTTTAATGCTGCCAGGGCAAAATTACTACTTCTAGTGGTTAATACTGCTCTCAGTTAATACTGCTAGTTAGTTAATACTACTAGTGTTTAATACTGCTCTCAGTTAATACTGCTAGTTAGTTAATACTGCTAGTGGTTAATACTGCTCTCAGTTAATACTGCTCTGAGTTAATACTGCTTCTTTCCCGAATCATATAAATACCCTCTTTGCCCGCCTAAAAGCTCATAACGACTCTTTGAATACTGTTCATCTTCTCTCTAACCTTTTTCTCTCAAGCACCTAGTGAATTTCAGTCTAGTTTACTCAAGCTCGATGGCTTCAATGGCGTTTATTGATGAACACAACGAGATAGCAATGCTTCAAAAGCCTAAGCAGGCTGCTGGATTTCATCAAATAGTCGATTTCCTCAAGTCCAGCCATATCGCTCATGCTCTTACAGTGTCACCATAAATCTACATTGAGCACCAGAAGCAATTTTGGGCCAGTGCCACTGCTATTACTGAAAATGGTGTTAAGGTAATCAAGACAAGGGTGTGTGACAAACCCTTGACAGTTTCTGAAGAGGTAATTCGCATCAGTCTACGTCTAGACGATGCCTCAGGTATCAAATCTGTCTCTAATGATGATCTGTTTTCCACTCTTACTAGAATGGGGTATGGAGGCCCATTGGGTGTTTTCAAGTTCTCCAAAGCTAAATTTTCTCCCCAATGGCGTTCCTTTGTACATACCCTTATGCATTGTATTTCTAGAAAGACTACTGGATGGAGTGAGTTCAGTAGTACCATTGCTTATGCTTTGGTCTGCTTGGCCACGGCCAGAAAGTATAATTTTTCAAAAATGATTTTCAATGACCTTGTGTCAAACTTGGGAAACAAAAAGAGTTTTTATATGTACCCAAGATTTGTCCAGGCAGTTATAACCACTGAATTAACGGATATGCCTCAATTTGATGAGGTATATGTACCTAAAATCCCCAAGGGCAAGGTCTTTTCAAATATGAAGAGATCTGCCATGGACTCGGAAGGATTTGACACCCCATTGTTCTCTACAATGATGGTGGTGTCCCACAATCAAGAAGGTATGGCTTCAGGGTCAAGGCCCTTACTTGACCATCCCACTTAAAGCCAATCCCAACCTTCTATCAGTATATCAATCCCTCAGTCCCTTCTTCAAAAACCAAATTCACCAATCACCAATACTTACATAAGGAAAAATGTAAAGAAGGCTCCTTCCCTTCTTGTACCTTCACCCACAAAGCCTTTAATCCCTCTAATGGAGAATTCTCCATTAGAGAATATCTATAGGGAAACCACAGAGGTGTCTCCCAACCCCAAGGAGGTGCTCAGTGAGGAGATGTATGAGCATATAGGTGAGCAGACTGCCACTACTCCTGCTAGCACAGAGGAGGACAGTGGTAACATCAATAAGACCTCCCCCATGGCAACTTTGAATGAGCAATCATTCAAAGGTCCCAGGTGCCAAGAAACCAAGGGGGTGGAGGGTGCTTCTGCTAGGCAGAAGACTTCCACTACTAAATGTTCCAATGATCCTTCAAAAGGGGGTAACACTCCTGGAGAAGGTGAGGATAGATATAACTACCAAGAATTGATGGATACAATGGGAAACATTAATCTGGATGTTATCAAACAGGGAGCAAACATAGAGGAGATGAAAATGGTGATTCTGTCTCAACAAGTACAGATTACCAAATTGAAGAAGATGGTGAGGAGATTGGTGCAGAAAAAGAAGAGAAAGCAATATGTTCTGAAGAAAAGGAAAGATGCTTTCAAAAAAGGGGGAGAATCAAGAGGCTGAAGTAGAGAAGGAAAGTACATCTGAGATGGGATTTGATTTTGAGGGGGAGAAAGCAGCAGAAACAAATAAGGTTCAAGCAACAGTAGAAACAGAATCAAAAGTAGTAGACACATAAACAGAATTTGCTCAAGCAGCAGAAACTTTCTGTTGAGGAGTTAGAAATTGCAGAAACTTTGGTAAAAGCTAAGAATGACACTCCTAAGGATACTAAAAAGGCCAAGGGAGTGGTCATTAAGGAAGGAGGTATTGAAAAGAAAAGAAAAGAAATCAGTGAAACAGGTTTGAAGGATGCAAAGGGAAAGGCTAAGATGGTTGAACCTGAACAACTTTTAAAGAAGAAGAATCAGTTGGAGTTAGATGAAGAAGTGGCAAAACAACTTCAAGCTGAGATGGAAAAGGAAGAACAACTCCAATTTGAAAAAGACAGAGAGCTTGCACTGGAGATGGCTAAAAAGCTAAATGAAGAGTATCAACAGAGCATGAAAATTGCAGATGAGGCCAAGAAAATATCAGTGAAAGCATCCAAGCAAAGAATGCCAGTCAAGAAGCAGAAAACACAACCTTCTAAGACCTTTTTGGCCAATCAAGAAAGAAGAAAAATGATCAACTTTCTGAAAGGCTCAATTGGTGTCAAAGGAGAGATGTTCACTAACATGGCATAAAGCAAGGTTGAGGAGCTATATAAGAAGGAAATGGCTAAGCTTCAAGGGGACTCCTCTCAAAGGGAAGAAGCTGAAAGAAGGATGAAAGAGAGGCATGATCTCAACATCCAACAACCCTTCCCTGAGGAAGCCACTCCTACAAAAGAAAAGGCTGAAGACACTAAAGAAGAGAATGTTGCTGTGAAAGCTAAATCTGCAAAAAGAGTAAAGACCATAGCCTCCAAGAAACAATCCAAGAAGCCAAGGATTGAAGAAGCAGAAAAAGAGGCAGAATCTTCTGTTCCACCTTCAACAGAACCAGAGCAGAATCCAGAACCATCCAATCTGCAATCAAATGAGCAGGTTGATTTATTCATGACCGTAATAGAACCAGTACAGGCTATTCCCATTTCTGTGAAGGCACCAGAAGTCATCTTTTGGGATATTCTGAGGGACAACAGAAAGGAGTACTTTAGACTCAAAAGAGTTGGTGATGTGTTTCAAGTCTACTCAACTTGGGGTAAAGTGATCAGAAGTTGTTCAAGGGCTGATTTAGAAGAAATGCACAAGGTGGGAATCAAGCTATATGAGCCTGTGATGAAAGGAACTGAAGAAAGTCTACTCAAGATTGCAATGGAATACTTGTGTATGATGTTTGAACCAGAAAAAGTGGTGTACAGGATAAAGGATCTACATCATGAGTATGGGTTTAAGAAGATTGATAAGTGGATGCTATTTGAAAACTGTGGTGTATACATGATTACAATAGACAACTGCTATCATGAGTATTTTCTAGTGGACAAAGTATATGATCATAGCAAGGTGAAGCTAGAAGGAATGCTGAAAGCCAAGCTAGTGTGTGCAAAAGGATCTGAAATGGCCAGAATTGTGATAAGAAGGACAATCAATCAAAGTATTGGGGTGGATCCAAATTTGGGCAACTAGGCTGAAGTTTTGAAAGCATCTTGAAGACCACATCTGAAGAACTTGACTTCTCTTCCTAAAATTCAAGTTAGGGGGAGATTGCTGGGAACTGAAGATTTGTTCAAGTATGGTTAATGCTGCTAGTACATTATGATTACTACTGCTAGTAGATTTAATACTACTTGAAAAGTTAGAACTGCTATTTCAATAGTTAGTACTGCTTGGAGGGTTAGTACTGCTAGTAGTCAGTACTGCTAAGGGATTACTACTGCTAACATCATTAATACTGCTGAGGTGTTTAATGCTGCTGAAGATGATTAATACTGCTGAAGAAGGTTAATGCTGCTTATGAGATGAAGATTCAGAATGGAAGGAAGACATCTGTATAGAAGACTTGCTAAAGTAAAGGAGATAATTATGGACTGAAGATCAATTGTATTTTGATAATTATCTTGTAATATGTCTTGTATAAATAGTATAGAATAGTTTGACAGAAGAAAATAATTCTGAATTTTTTGTTTTCATAGAGAGAATTAACCTCAAGGGTTAGAACCCTAGTTCTAGAGAAGTAGAATTCGTATTGGTGAGCCTGTTCATCAATATTGAGGTTTTGTTTGAAATCTTATAACTTTAATCATTCAATAAAGTTTACAAGTTGTGATTTCTGATTCACTGTTACATTGATTGTTGAATATTAAAGTGTTATTCCGCAACTCCTTTAATATTGTTTCTGAGTTCATTATTCTTGTTAAGAATTAGATCCTGACATAAAGCCACTCCTAGTACTTCTCGGTCCGTCGAACTCATTCATATGGATTTATGTGGACCGATGCGCGTTCAAAGCATCAATCACAAGAAGTATGTCCTGGTGATGGTTGACGAATTTTCTCGCTACACGTGGGTCAGATTCCTCCGTTCAAAGGATGAAACTCCAGAATTGATCATCTCTCTCCTGAAGAGTATTCAAGTCAGTCTCAACCTATCACTTCAGACCATTAGGACGGATAACGGCACAGAGTTCAAGAATCAAGTGCTCATCGGTTACCTGACTTCAGTGGGCATCACGCATACCTTCCCAGCTGCTCGTACTCCTCAGCAAAACGGGGTGGTTGAGCACCGGAATCGAACTCTAGGAGAAGCTGCGCGCACAATGTTATCCCAGTCCAAGCTCCCGCTTTATCTATGGGTAGAAGCAGTTGCCACCGCATGCTACACTCAAAATCGTACTATCATCAACAAGCGGTTCAAAAAAACTCCATACGAGATCATCAACAAATGCATCCCGAACATCAACTACTTCCATGCCTTCGGATGCACGTGCTTCGTACTGAACGACAAGGACGATCTGGGCAAGTTCAACCCAAAAGCGGACGAAGGAGTGTTCATCGGATATTCTCAGCAAGCCAAAGCTTACCGAGTCTACAACAAACGGACAAAGACCGTTGTTGAGAGTGTAAACGTGACTTTTGATGAGGCCGCTGATATGGCTTCTGAACACCTCAGTTCAGAACCCGCTTTAACTGGTGTGTTAGCTTCTGGACAATTACATTCAGGAGCTACACAATTTCTAGTAGATCCAAATCAAGCGTCTACGTCAAGATCACCTCTTTCTGATTTGGATTTACTTTTTGAGTATTTCTATGATGACTTATTTAATATTAAGTCTAATGCTATGTCATGTAACAAGAATGCTACTCAAGCACCAAAAGTGACACATGTTACTGGTCTAATCTACTCAGGTGGCCCATCCTCGCCTGGTGCTCCCTCATCTACTGTCAATGAATCAGCATACCCGAGCTCGAGTGATCCCCCTCCTATCTCTCAAGTTCTTACTAAAGATCATGCAACGGTAATACCTCCTGAACCGACCCTTGTTGAAGGTGTTCACAACGTTACTTCTCCGACAATCCTGGATCCTGCTATAGTTTCATCACCAGCTGAGTCGTCCTCTGCTACTTGCTCGACTCCAGCTAAGGAGATTCCACCTCACAGGTCGTCATCACTCGAGGCAGTTCAGGATTTATCCCCCGGTGGTCATGTGAATTCTGATACCTCACAATAGATATATCAACCTCTTCTGCACACCACCAAGTGGACTCGGGCTCATCCCTGCATCAGATAGTTGGTGACCCCAATACACCTGTACAGACTCGTTCTACTACCGCAAATGACTGTTTATTCTCTTCGTTCCTCAGCCGTATCGACCTTCCATCGTCTCCGAAGCGTTGAATGATCCAGACTGGGTGATCATTATGCAAGAGGAACTCAATCAATTTGAGAGCCTCAAAGTGTGGCGCCTAGTTCCCCGACCAAAGAATACGATGGTGATTGGGACAAAATGGATCTTCAAGAACAAGAAGGACGAGAATGGAATAATTGTCCGGAACAAAGCACGTCTGGTAGCTAAAGGATATCGCCAGCAAGAAGGAATAGACTATGAGGAGACGTTTGCACTGGTTGCCCGCATTGAAGCGATCCGCATGTTCCTCGCCTACGCCGCTAACAAGAATTTCATCATCTTTCAAATGGATGTGAAATCCGCGTTCCTGAACGGCGTTCTCAAAAAGGAAGTATATGTTTCGCAACCCGAAGGCTTCGTGAGTTCAGATAACCCTAATCACATTTACTTTCTTGACAAGGACTTATACGGTCTTAAGCAAGCGCCACGAGCCTGGTATGATGCTCTCTCATCCTTCTTAGTCAAATCTGGTTTCTCTAAAGGTAAGATAGACACTACCCTTTTTATTAAAAGAGAAACGTGCGATATTATTCTTGTACATATTTATGTTGATGACATAATCTTTGGCTCCACAAACCCCAAGTACTGTCAGAACTTTTCTGCCCTTATGAGTAAACATTTTCAAATGAGCATGATGGGGCAAATGAATTTTTTCCTGAGTCTTCAAGTAAAACAATTAGCAACAGGAATTTTTATTAATCAATATAAGTACATCTCGGATATTCTTCGAAAATACCAAATGGAAAATTCTTCACCTATGAAAACCCCCATGTCTACTAGTATAAAGCTACAGTCCGATCCTAACGGAAAGGACGTGAATGCTACAATTTATAGAGGAATGATAGGTTCTCTGATGTACTTGACAGCGAGCCGGCCAGATATTATGTTCTCGACGTTCCTGTGTGCAAGATTTCAGTCGAAACCTAAAGAGTCTCACTTAGCTGCTGTTAAGCGTATTTTCCGATATTTAAAAGGTACTGCTGATCTTGGTCTATGGTACCCAAAAGAGACAGGTTTTGAATTGACAGCCTACTCAGACACTGACCATGCCGGAAACATGCTGGATCGGAAAAGCACGTCGGGACATGTCCAGTTCTTGGGTGATCGCCTTGTCAGCTGGGCTTCGAAGAAGCAAAACTGCGTGTGCACCTCTACCGCCTAGGCGGAGTATGTAGCATCCGCTAGTTGCTGCTCGCAAGTCTTTTGGATGCGCACCCAACTGAAAGACTATGGTTTTCATTACTCGAAGATCCCCATCTACTGTGACTCGAAGAGCGCCATTGCCATATTGAGCAATCTCGTCCAGCACATGAAGATGAAGCACATTGATGTGCAATATCATTTCATTAAAGACCACGTGGAAAGAGGTACCATCGAACTCTACTTTGTTAATATAGAGCATCAGTTATCAGACCTGTTTACCAAAGCCTTGGACGAAAAACGCTTTAATTATCTTGTGTCCAAGCTAGGTATGCTAAGTCTGAAAGTTTGACCCTTTTCCAGACCTATCCGAGTCTCATTCAATCACGAATGACTGTGACTTCGTGCCCCAGTGACTTCTCTCTGGATGCTCATGATCACACTCATTGGTGATTGACTTTTCCTCGTTCAGTTCTGTGTAAGTTCAAAACTTCTGTATTAATAAATTAGATTTCGTTAAGTTTCTATTTTTTCTCGTGTGTTTTCTTTTTCTTCGTCATGTTTCGCTGTCTTTTGCAGTCCATAGGATTGATAACTTCAAGAGAAAGTTGTTAGTGGTGAATTTTTCGAATATGTACATGTGTTCAGGGGGAGCATTATCGCGTGATGTTTGGTAAGGTTCTCTAGTCCTCCGTCCGAGGGGGAGCAGGTAAGTTTCTTTGTGATTCGCTATCGTCAAGGGGGAGCGTTCGTGTCGTAAGTGCTTCCATGTTCGAGGGGGAGCAATTCCTATTCCTTAGGTTTATTTTTTTTTCCTTAGGTATCGTTTATTTTTTTCTATTCTTAGGATTAGTTTATATTTCGTTAAATTTCTTCAAAGTTTTTTTTAGTTAGAATTTTTTTTAGTCTTGCTTTAAAGTTTTTTTTAATCTTATAAAAATAAAATACAAAAATATTTTTTTTGTTTTGTTTTAGAAAATGGTGCGACCCATTTCACGTCGGCCCAATTCAGTTTTGGCCCAACACCTTCCTCGACCCAAGACCCGACCCACCCAGGTTGCCCTAAACCACGACCCGGGGATTTAATACCCCGGGCTATCTCTTTTACCTCATTCTCTCAATCTCCCTCTCGACTCAATCGCTCTCGTCTCTCTCACAAATCATCGACCGCCGATCTCTCTCGATATCTGTCCCTTTTCTCCGTCGAACGACCTCAGGTATTATGGCGCAAAACCCAAACCCGGTGATTAACCCCAATGCTGATGCCGAACTGATTCCCGAGGATCAGTTCCTTGCACTTACACCCAACAACTACCATCTCGATGTCACTCAACCTGCCATCCAATGTCAGGTCATCATCGAGATCCTCCGTGGGCACCCTATCTCCTATGCACTCAGAAGACAGCGGAAGTTCCACTGTTATACTTGCAACAGTTCTGGCGGTCTCTACATGCCTTGGAGGCCAACGATGGTTACCAACTAGAGGGTCGGATTAATCACACGCCAGTACTCCTCACTCGTGATCTCTTCCGACAGTTCCTCAATCTGCCGACCGCCGCTTCATTTCCAGGCGAAACAACTATGACCCTATCGTTCCGGACGCTACTCTCTGTGCTGACATCTTGTCCCTTGGCTATGGCGTGGAACTCCGCCTTCCATCTGGGTTCAACCGCAAGCACCTCCCCACTATCTGGTACACGCTGTTTACGTACCTCAATCAGTGCCTTTCGGCCATCACGAAAGGCATCGATCAGACGAGTACCCCAATCCTCCGGCTATTCCACTCTGTGGCAGTCCATCGCCACGCCGATTACGCTGACTTTGTCTAGAACGATCTTGTTCAGAAAATACGTGCCAACGCTACAAAGAGACAAAACTTCATTTCGTTTATGAGGTTTCTCCAAATGATCATCCGTAGCTACATGGATCTGTATCCCGACATTGCACGCCGCTTATCACACCCAACCTGTCCACAACACACGACTCGCAAGATACCAACTCGTCCTGATCCAGAAGGTGTTGTCGCCCGAAAAATCCCCCTCGGGTTGCTGGCCTATGCTCGTCCCACGACATTGAGTGTTATAGATTTTAGGCACACACACAACCTTCCAGCTCCTATGGTCCAACCAGAACTGGCAGGACCTGCCCAGGGAGCAAGACCTGAGAGGCGTGAGGGTCCGTGTCCACGTACGAGAGGCGGTAGTGTCCGGATAGCTGGGGCTTCTGGACAGGGTGTGACGAGAGAAAACATTGTGAGGGGAACTGTAGAGGGCAGTGCCGTTGGACTGAGCCAAGCCAGTACTTCATGACGATCACCGACACCTCCACGGACGACCTCTCCGACGGTTGAAGAGGAAACAACTACTGAATCCACCAACGTGCAGTCCTCGTCTGCCACCGAATCTAAACAGGTAACAGCTGCTGAAACATACAACGAGTCTGCAGTGGCAACAGGTACATCCGCCACTCAGTCGGAAGCTGCAACCAAGTCGGAGGAGGCCACAGACCAATCCGGCAGTCAGTCGGAACCAGCCACCCAAGCATCAGAATCAAATGAAGAGTCTTCAGACTCTGATGGTGACGATGATGAGCCCTCACCTGGAGAGACAAGGAGAGCGGACGGAGTATCAGTCGAAAATATAGAAGTGAGTAGAGAGAAGGAAAGGAGGAGCAAGATTCATAATGAGCGTACACGAGTGATGTCGCAACCACCTATGGTTGGCGACCCCCAAACCGCATCTAGCCAGGTATCCACATCTACTATCCAGTCTCATGTGTTGAGACAGGGTATTGAAGAAGACGTCGTGAACCTAGCGGCGCAAATGCACACCCCACCCAGCCACTACGCGGTCTCTCAACAGATGGTGGTTTCATCTTCACACGGGGATATTGCACAAAGGCTACCAGTCTCTCACTTGGAGAGTTCCGGTATTGAAACAAGAGAACAACAGCCCCCGTTCTCGACTTCTTTGGGCGCACAAAGTCTAGAGCCATTTGATATGATTTCTCCTATTCCTAGGACACGGGTCCCATTCTCGGCTACTGCTGGAGGCCTTAGTGGCCCAGCTGGAACACATATAGTAATTCCAACTTCGGTTGGTTTACGAGGATTGGGTGGAAGTCCTACCACAGCTATCATCACGCCAGTTGTGAACGTAGGCGGTTCGACTACTACAGTCGTAACCAGAACTGGAAGTCTAAGTGACCCAGGTGTTACTCACCCAGAGTTTGTCTCTAGGGAATTCATGGACGGTGCCCTAAAGGCTGTCCACACCATGATGCGATCTGAGATGAGGGAGGAGGTAGACGCGCTGAAACGTCTAATCAAAGGCAAAGGTCCTGCGACTGAGCCTGAACCTCTACCTCCTACTCCACAACCCTCTATTCCTGCGTCCGAGATGTCTATCGATGATCTCAAATCCATACTCCTCGCCAAACTCCTTGCCCAATCTCACAAAGAACCCACCCAAGATGCCGATCTACTTACGTTACTCCGTACTCAAGCATCTACACCTCCACCCCCAACCCATTATCTCTCCAGAAGCCTTCCACTACAACAAGCCATGCTTCAGTCTTTGCAGCAAACCGTAGCTGTATTGACTGAACGCCTATCATCAGTGGAAGACACCTGCCAAAGCCAGGCAGAAAGGCTCAAGCACCGACATGATGATCAGGATGATCCTGATCACCATGAGGGGGAGAAGCGCCAATGTTTATCCGACCCGGAGACTCAGTTAGTGGGAACAGTTCAGGTGGAAACAGAAGGGGCTTCGGGTTCTGGTTCTCAACCGACAGGGCAAGGGCAAGCACAGGATCAATCGATGGAGTTAGTGCTTTATGATATTTCAATGGTTGAAAAGCCGGAGGAACTAGATCGAGGTTCACCAATATACCCTGAAGATTGGGCGTTGATTGTTGATCCGTATGAGTTTTCTACCCCGACAGAAGAATATGCTAACACTGAAAGAGCGCTGGTAGTCATGCAAGCCGAAATTGATGAAATTCTTCATCCAGATTATCAGCCAGATATTCAGACTTCTGTTGCGATTCCGCTTTTGACATATACAGCTGCTGAACACCCTGATCTTCCTCAGCAAGATATCCCTGTTAGATCTCCTCCAGCTTCACCAATTGTGGGAACATAAAGTACTCAGCCAGTCAGACCGTCCAAGTGGGAAAGAGTCAGAATAAAAGTGCCATTCCTGGAAGAAAGCCAGAAGAAGATCTTTGCCCACTGGATTAGGAAATATGATGAAGTTGTGGTTCATGGTCTACAGTCGATGAAAAGCAAAGAAAAGCAGCGTGAAATAATATTCGTGTATAAGAATTTTCAAGACAAGTATAAAAAGACAAAGCTTCAAATCACATCAGTCGATCGGATTCAATCTAGTTTCTTCATGAATGTAAAGTATTCAGATTTCATGGTGACTAGAGAAGATGGTCAGAAGTATTGTTTTTTTGAAGCTGATTTTCCGCGTCTTGAACCAAGAGATCTGCTGTTCTTGCTAAGAGACTTAAAGACCAGAACTATCAGACCCGGGGAAGTTACTGATGCACTCGAGACTGTCAAGAGATATATGAAGTGTGCTATGAAGCTTGCCTCGGTGGAAGACTTTCAGATCAGGTTAGAAAGCGACCAGCCGAAGATAAACCTGCTCAAGCCTGATTTGAAGATTCCTTTTGAAGCCCAGAATGTACCAGCGTTTACTGTTTTAAAGCTTCCAGAACTCCGAATGACTTACGTGAACAACAAAGGTCTTATGCATTTCATTCGATTCAGTCAGATTGCCAGATTCTGTGACGGTACGTTGATGTTGCTGAAAGACAAGTTGAAGCGTGAAATTGATCAAGATGAAAAAGGGGTTCAACTTTTGGATCCTAAATACAAGCCACTTGTTCTTGAAGCACTGGGTGTAATTGAAGAGTGACTGGAGTACAGAACGCGATACGATACTTCGATATCAGCTTTGGTTTTCGAAAGATATATGTTCCAAACTGGCGCGATTATCAACTTCTATTTAAAGGGGGAGATTGTTAGGGTGATTTTAATGTTAAATAGAAGTTTAGGGTGAAAAGTGTAATTAGTTGAAAGTGTTATTAGCTTGTTGGGCCTAAAAGCCCATAAGCCCATTCTTGTAAAGCCTAAGTATATAAAGGCTGGTTTAGTTTTCATTATCAGTTTAGTCTCATAATTTCCAGATCTCCAGTCAATAGGTTTACTTTTCTCTGATCAGAAATTCTTTTTGTAAACCTGTAACCCTTTGATTTCATATTAATCATATGACTAGAGGTTGTGGCTATTCTATTGTTCTACATTGATTATTATCTATTGATTGCACTGTACTGGGATCTACAAATTGTGATAAGAATCTTGAATCAGGGACACACTATTGGTATCAGAGCAAACCCAAATCGAAATCAAGAAAATATATAAAGTCGACACTGTTTCATTAGAGTTCAGATTCAATTCTGAAATTGAGTTTGTTTTTCGTGGTGTAATTGATGGTTTTGTGATCGATTTACCTTTTAGATTGAGTCTGTATGATTTGATTTGTCAATTGCACTGTAATCATTCGTAATTTTTGAAATTTAGAAGTTTGAGCTCACGAGTTTTTCTACGCACTGTATTTGAATTGATTTGTATCAGTATGAGTTTTAGATCGAAATTCATTGCTAGAATTAGTTTCTAGATGTTTAGGTGAAGAAATTGTGCAAGTTTCGTAATCAGAAATCAAGAGTTAGTTGATTTTGATCGATCAGGTGAAGAACACGCAAGTAAACCCAAGAACACGCAAGACCTATAAAACGCGCAAGGTTCATCGGAAGAACGCGCAAGATGAAGAATTTTGTTTCTGGACGAAAAACGAGCAAAGGGCTATTTGCGAGTTCTAGAAACGCGCAGATCGAAGTCTGCATGTTTGGTCTTCAATCTGCGAGTTTAATCTTTTGCGAGTTTGAAATTTGGGAAAATTTTTCTATGTATTGAAACATGCAACCATTGCGAGTTTCATCTTGCGAGTTTAGTTTGAGAGTTTGTTAAAACGCGCAAGAAGACCTTTGCGAGTTCTGTAAACGCGCAAGACTAAGCTTGGGAGTTTCCTCGGAATAGTAATCTCCGAGTTCCTTCGGTCTGCGAGTTTGTCAAAAAACGCAACCTTTTGGTTACGAGTTACATAAACGCGCACGCCTAAGCCTGCGAGTTTCTCAGTAAATAGTATTTTGCGAGTTTAGGTGTCTGCGTGTTTCATGCTTCTTTAAGTGATTTGCGAGTTTCAGTAGTTAGTCAAATTTTTTTATCTTTGTGATTTCATTTGGACTAACAGTCAATTTCAAGTTTCTTATTGCATATCTTTACAAAACAGGATGACTTCAAGAGACGCTCTCTCGATTGGAACAGATGTCAAGCCCCCAGTTTTGTTCAAAGGGGAATATGAACAATGGAAAGACAGATTTCTGGATTTTTTTGATAGACAAACAAATGGAGAGAACATTATAGCATCTATCACAGAAGGTCCAATGAGAAGACCTACTGAGAAGATTCCTACTGAAGGTTATGACTCAGATGGAGTTCCGAATACAAAGCAAGTTGATAAAGATTTTGATCAATTCACTGCTGAACAGAAGAGTTGGTTCAATGCTGATAAACAAGCCAGATCTTTTCTTTTACAAAGCATGACCAATGAGATCAATGTGAAAATAGATAGCTACAATGCAATTGCTAAATCAATGTGGGATCAGCTAAGAAAGATGATGTTGGGTTCTAAAGTTGGGAATCAAATGAAGGTGGCTAACTGTATCAACAATTATGAAGAATTCAAGGCTAAAGGGAATGAAAGTTTGGAGGATACTTATGAAAGATTTGTACTGCTTCTCAATGAGCTTTCCAAGAATAAAGTCACAAAGAAGCAGATTGAGAACAACGTCAAGTTTCTTAATATCTTACAACCCGAGTGGAAAAAGCATACTCGCCGTATGAAGCATATGAAAGATTTGAGTGAGATTCCACTACATGAGGTTTATGAGACTCTTCGACAGAATGAAGAAGAGGTGGAAGAGAAAAGGTCTAAGAAAAAGAAAGTTGAGAAGGCTGTTGATCCCATAGCATTGGTAGTTGGAGAAAAAGAGAAGGAAAAGAAAGAGAAGAAGAAAAAGAAGAAGATAGTGATGTCCAGTTCTGAATCAGAGTCTAAATCTGATGGAGATGATGGAGAGAATCTTAAGCAAGCAATGCTTTTACTGACCCATGCTTTTCAAAAGAAATTCTACAAGAAACTGGGTTCTATCTCTCAGAGATATTCTTCATCAAGCTCAAAGAACCACAAGCATAGAGAAAGAGTTGAAGGAAGTATATTTGTTGAGAAGAAGCCGGAAGAAAAGAAAACGTTTGTGAATGACTACACCAGTACTGAAAAGAAAGGTGATGACCTTATCAAATGCTACAACTGTGGCAAGGTCGGACATTACGCAAAAGAGTGTCGGAAGCCAAAGGTTCGCAATTCAGAGTACTACAAAAACAAAATGCTCTTGGCCAAGCAACTAGAGGCAGGCAAGGCATTAATGGCAGAAGACGAATACTGGTTGGATCATTCTGATGTGGATGAAGAACAAGAAGAGACTGCTCATTTATGCTTGATGGGAAAAGAAGAGAAAAATGATGATTTTGATGATGAGGTAATGAACTTAACTGAAAATGATTTCATGACCAAAATGGAAGCCATGATGGTCGAACTTCAAGACCTTCAAATCAAACTGAAAAAGGAAAAAGACAGAGTTGCTAGGAGAAATCAACAGATCTTTGAACTTAATAAATCAATTATTAGGAACAAATATTTAATTGATTCTCTACGCAAATCTGCTTCTGATTTTAAAAATGAAAAAAGATTGTTTTGAAAGTAAGATTTCTGAATTGTAAAAACAATTGTTCAAGTCTGATTCTGAAAAACAAGAATGTGTTCTAAAAGCGTTTAAAATGCAGGTTGAAAACAAGACTTTAGAGCAAAAGGTAAATGGTCTGGAAGCAAAATTGTATATTCGAGGCCAAACAGATCAAACGATTTTCTTGAATACACCTAATGAAGAGGCTGATGTTAAAGAAAAATGGGGACTAGGTTATGATAATCCTCATTACCTAGAAAAAGCTATTAGAAAATAGTCAGCGTTATATAATGCAAATTATATGTATGCTGATGATAAATATCCTCATTTGAAACCCAAATTTATCACCAAATCATCAAAGGAGGTTGAGGCCAAAGAAGATGAGAACATAATGAATTTAAAGAAAATGCAACTACCATTCTGTTATGAAAGACTGAATGATAGTTATCTTTCTAAAACATCAAAATTTCTTTCAAATGATTATTTTGCTAGTTATTCTTCTACTGAGATGGAGGCAAAACCTATTCAAGCTAAAATTTATGTTCCTCCACTAGTATTAGAAAGCAAAATAATGGAGTTGGAAAATATTTTATCTGATGAAAGAATTTTAGTGATCTAATTCAAGTTGTAGCATTTTTATCTGATGAAAGAATTTTTGAGTGATCTAAAGAACACAAATTTTCTTTTTAAATCTGAAGTGAGTTCTCCATCTTCTAAAGTACCTCAAACTTTTGAGACTGATTTTGATGATTTATTTGAGACTGCAAATGATTTCCTAAATTCTGATGAAGGGTGTATAGAGGAAATTGATATGTTTGACTTTAATGCTCCACTTCCAAATCATTCTACTTTTGTGATAAATGAAAAAGTTTTACCTAGTGTTCATGAAAAAGGAGAATCATCAACTAAGGTTGGTGAATCAGTTTCTGTTAATGCTGATTACTATGCAAAGGGTAAGAAACATAAGAAACAACGTTCAAAGAAACAAAACAACACTGGTAAACACAAGAAAAATCAATTTCAGAAATCTGATTTTCCTAATAAATCTAAATTCTTTGTTTCAGATGTAAGAAAGAAAAGGTCTGAAGAGAGATTTGAATGGTGACCTAAAAGGAAGAGTGATGAAAAGGCAGAATCTATTACTGATAGTTCTTGTAATAGATCAACTAGTAGTGTGTGTGATGTAGTTGGTTCTATTGCTTCTCATAATAAAAACCTTGTAACTTTTTACAAGAGATATTCTATAAAGCAATTGTTCCGATTATCTCCTACTACTACTAAATCTTATTATTATTAGTAGAATGATTTTGCTTATCATCATAATTCTAATGATTGGTTTGGATCTTATCATGTTTATTCTTCTAGATCAAATGTTTTCAAAAGTTTTCAAAAGAAAAGAGGATCCATATTTAAATGGATGCCAAAATCTTGTACTAATCTGTTAGGGTCCGTTTTTAAATGGGTACCTAAAATTGTTGTTTCCTGATTTCTCTTGCAGACCCGACATATGTGGTACTTGGATAGCGGCTGTTCCAAGCATATGACCGGGCATAAAGCTTTATTGTCTAATTATACAGAGAAATTCAGCGGAAATGTACGATTTGGAAACGACCAGTTTTCACCGATCTTAGGATATGGTGACATCATTAAAGATAATATAACGATTACGAAGGTGAGCTATGTCTAAGGCTTAAGGCACAACCTATTTAGTATCGGTCAATTCTGCGACAAAGGGTTAGAGGTCAACTTCAAATTTAAGAGTTGCTCAGTGTGTACTGAAGACGACAAAGAACTCTTAGTTGGTACTCGCAAGTAAAACCTCTACACCATCAATCTTTCAAAGGTTCAGACTGACAATCAGGTTTGCTTACTAACAAAAGCCTCGATGCAGCAAAGTTGGCTTTGGTAGCGACGGTTATCACATCTGAATTTTCGTTACATAAACAAGTTGGTCAAAGGAAGATTGGTGTATGGACTTCCTGAGCTGAGATACGAGAAAGAACACTTGTGTGCAGCGTGTGAAAAAGGGAAGATGAAGAGAGCTCCACATAAACCGAAGCCTGAACCTAGTACCAGTTCTCCATTAGAGTTGTTGCATATGGATCTTTGTGGTCCGATGCGAACGGAAAGCTTAAGCGATAAGAAATATGTTCTAGTTATCGTGGACGACTATTCGCGATACACGTGGGTCAAATTTCTACGTTCAAAAGATGAGACGCCCGAAGTACTCATTACATTTCTGAAGGGAGACCCAGGTGAATCTGCAGAAACCATTCAAGCTTCTCAGAACTGATAATGGCACAGAGTTCAAGAACAGAACTGTTGAAGAAAATCTCGAATCGGTTGGGATATCACATCAATACTCTGCTGCTCGTACGCCCGAACAAAATGGAGTAGTCGATAGGCGAAATCGAAAGCTAGTCGAGGCCGCTTGTACTATTATCAGCCAATCAGACTTACCTCTATTTTTATGGACAGAAGCTATTTCGACTGCGTGCTACACTCAAAACTGTTCCATGATACGCCACAAATTTCAAAAGACTTTGTATGCTTTGATCAACAATCGAACACCAACCATTAAATATTTTCATGTTTTTGGTTGTAAGTCTTTCGTGCTAAACGACAGAGAGAGTCTGAACAAGTTCAATGCTAAGGCGGATGAGGGCATCTTTATTGGATATTCTTCTACATCTGCTGCATATCGAGTATACTTAAAGAAGTCGAAGACTGTTATCGAAAGCGTAAACGTCACATTCGATGAGGAAATGGCTTCTGAACAAGTCAGTCCAGAACCCGTGATAACTAGAGTATTAACTTCTGGGCAATTCCGTTTAGAACCTATACCTGAAAAGAATAAATCAGGTGAAGCATCAACGTCTACTAATCATTTATCTGATTTAGATCTTTTATTTGAACTGTTTTATGATGAATATCTTTGATCTAATGTGAATAAACCTGTTGTGGTTGACAGGATTGAAGATTCAACGATTAATCATCCAACCACTTCAGATGTTTCTACTGAATCAAATTCCCTGATTCAGCATGATATTCCAGTTCAGATGCCTACTCCTATTGTTGAACTTGTATCTACTAATGATGAGCCAGAAGTTGCTGAGACTGTAGGATGTGATGTAAGTACAGATCAACAGACTAAACAAGCTGAACCTACTGAACCTTCTACACCGATTATATCAACTGAAACCCGTCTTCATATTGTTCAAACTGAAGAACCTGAAAGTGGATTTTTAGATGATATCCATGATCAATCTTCATCTATTCCACTCCCTCACGAACATCGGTGGACCAAAGAGCACCCTCTTCACAAAGTAATTGGAGATTTCAATAAGCCGGTGCAAACTAGGTCAGCAACTTTGAATCAATGTACGCATGACTCATTCCTCAGCAAAATAGAACATACTCGAGTATCAGAAGCTATAGATGATTCGTATTGGGTGTCTTCTATGCAAGAAGAGTTAAACTAGTTCGAAGCCCTGAAAGTCTGGAGACTAGTGCCAAAATCAGAAGGAAAAACCGTTATCGGCACTAAATGGGTGTTCAAGAATAAAAAGGACGAAGATGGTATTGTTATAAGGAACAAAGCAAGACTTGTTGCCAAGGGATATAGGCAAGAGGAAGGCATAGATTATGACGAGACGTATGCTCCAGTAGCGCGTATAGAGACAATCCACATTTTTCTAGCTTACGCATAGATTATCACACTTCCAATCCATGATATCTGTTTAAGAATCGGGAAGTGGTTTGAACATTTAAGAAGATGTTTTTCTATGATTGAAAGTTGTCCTTCTTTCAACCATATATGAGATTAAGATATGAAATTAACCTTTCTATGCAGTCTTAAATCTCATGAAGTCATGCGTAAGTCATAAAGATATGATCTTGTAAGCTTCTCTCATTCTGCACAAGTCTCAAAGTCATGTCAAAGCAACTTTATTCACAAATTTGTTCAAAATAAAAGACATAAAGTAGTAAAACGATTATAGTACGAGTTCTGATCAAAAGTAATCAGAAGTCATATCCTTACTCTTTTTGTTGTAAGCATAAACTCCCCCTAAAAATATGCATCACAAAAATTTAGCAGTTAAGAAATGCATAAAATTCTAGAAACTCCCCCTTAAAATAATGTTGATCATCTTATAAGCTTCTCTCACTCCCCCTGAGATCATGAACCAACATGTTATAGTGCAGATATCCTTTCAGAAATAATTATAAAGAAATAATGAAAAATTACAATAAAAGAAACTTTAATAGGTAATTACTGATTAGATCTTGAGATTTAGCATACCAAGTTTAGATACAAGAAAATTGAATCTCTTTTCATCTAAAGATTTGGAAAACAAATCTGCAAGTTGGTAATCAGTTCTTACAAAGTAAAGTTCTATTGTACCTTTTTCTACATTATCTTTAATAAAATGATACCTGACATCAATGTGCTTTGTTTTAGTGTGATGTACAGGATTACCTGATATTGCGATAGCGCTCTTTGAGTCACAATAGATCAATATTTTATCAAACTTGAATCCATAGTCTCGAAGTTGTTTTTGAATCCACAAGACCTGAGAGCAGCAACTGGCAGCAGCTACATACTCTGCTTCAGCAGTCGATGTGGAAACACATAATTGTTTCTTTGACGCCCAGCTAACGAGCTTGTCTCCAAGAAATTGAATATGACCTGAAGTGCTCTTCATGTCCAGCATGCACCGTGCATGATCTGTGTCTGAATAAGCAGTTAGTTCACACCCTGTATCTTTAGGATACCACAGACCAAGATCTGCAGACCCCTTCAGATATCTAAATATCCATTTGACAACAGCCAAATGGGATTCTTTAGGATCAACCTGATATCTAGCACACATAAGCATGTTGAAAACATTATATCTGGCCTACCTGAAGTAAGATACATTAAAGAACCTATCATTCCTCTATAAGTCCTAACATCAACACTTTTATCCAAAGGATCAGTGCCAATCTTAGTACCTGGTGCCATTGGGGTTCCAATTGGTTTGCAATTTTCCATTTTGAATTTTCGAAGAATATCAAAAATGTACTTAGATTGATTAATGAAAATCCCCGTTGAAAACTGTTTTACTTGTAATCCGAGAAAGAAATTCATCTCTCCCATCATACTCATTTAAAAACGAACATACTCATTATACTAGTCTGGAGACTAGTGCCAAAGAAATTCATCTCTCCCATCATACTCATTTAAAAACGAACATACTCATTTAAAAACTGGTTACTGATAGGCATATTAACTGATTCATTTGTTGATTCAGGTGTTACATTCATATTTTGTCTGGATTTGTAAAGATCTAGATAAATACATTGTTCGAATTGGCAAAGAATCAGTGGCTCATGAACAGATCAGTATGGTTAACGACATTTCTTGGTGTAAGTTTTGATGATATAGATGTTTTATTCATCAAAAAGGGGGAAATCATTTACAGAAATGTCCAGTTCAGATATTTTCAAAGTTAAAGTTTTGAAGAAGTTAAAGATCAAAGATTGAAAGGTTGAAAGATTGTTCAAGAAGAGTCAAAATTGTTTGAAGATGTGCTGTTTTTCAGAAATTTTCTCTGAAGATAATTTCTTTGAGATTATTGAAGATTGTTATATCATTTGAAGACAGACTTTGGGAGAATACAAACAGCTTTTGAAGATAAAGATGTTATAAAGAAAAAGGGGAGATTGTACTGACAGAGCTTAAAGAGAAGACTGAAATCCAAATTCTTTCGAAGTTGATCTTGAATCCAAAGGGGGAGATTGTTAGAGCATAAATCTGTTGGATACAAGATCAATAATACTGAAGGTCAAAGTTCAAGAGGTCAAAGGCTGAAAGTCAACTCTCATGGAAAGTCAAAGTCTTTGTTAATAAAAGTCAAAGTCAATGTATTGTTTTGTTATTGTTTTTGTTTCCTTGTATTTTAGTTGCTAGGTATAAATAGGTTTTCTTTTCAATAGATAGATGACTAGTTGAAGAGTTCAGTTTCATAAAGAGAATTCATAGAGAGAGAAAGAGCATATCTAGAGAGAGAAAGTTGTAATACTTTGGATTTTAGAATTATAATCAAAACAGGTAGTTGTTAAATCTTGTTTGATTGTTTAATTGTGATAAGAATCTTGAATCAGGAACACACAAGGACATTGTACGAGACAACCTCACCATCAAGAAGGTCTCGTATGTCGAAGGACTAGGATACAATCTGTTCAGCATCGGTCAATTTTGTGATAAGAATCTGGAAGTCAACTTCAAAGCCAGACGATGCGGTATTCGCACAGACGATGGTACAGAGCTCTTAGATGGGACAATACGATCCAATCTGTATATAAAAGACTTGGCATCCGTCAAGACTGCCAAGGCTGTCTGCCTCTTATCCAAAGCCTCCTTGCAACAAAATTGGCTCTGGCATCGACGACTCTCCCATCTTAATTTCAAGAACATTAACAAGTTAGTCTCGGAGGGTTAGTCAAAGGATTACCGGAACTCAAATTCAAAAAGGAGAATCTCTATGCGGCCTGCGAAATGGGCAAAATAAAGAAAGCCTCACACAAGCTGAAGGAAGTACCGAGCACCTCAAGATCTCTCGA
This sequence comes from Arctium minus, assembly GCA_954870635.1. Taxonomy (NCBI): domain Eukaryota; kingdom Viridiplantae; phylum Streptophyta; class Magnoliopsida; order Asterales; family Asteraceae; genus Arctium; species Arctium minus. The sequence goes on along the minus strand of OX941080.1, from coordinate 109,018,711 downwards.
GCTGATTCATATAGATCTGTGTGGCCCGATGCGCATCCAGAGCATAAATGGCAAGAAATATGTTCTTGTCATGGTCGACGGATTCTCGTGCTATACATGGGTCAAGTTCCTCTGAACCAAAGACGAAACTCCTGAGCTCATCATCAACTTTCTGAAGAGTGTGCAAGTCAATCTACAACTGAAGACACAATCCATCAGAACCGACAACGGAACGGAGTTCAAGAACAGGGTGTTGAGTACATATCTCGAGTCTATCGGCATCACTCACACCTACTCGGCAACTCTCACTCCTCAACAAAATGGAGTTGTTGAAAGACGAAACCGGACACTCGTAGAAGCTGCCCGTACAATGTTGACACAATCGAAGCTTCCACTGTTTCTTTAGGCCAAAGTCGTTGCAACTGATTGCTTCACCCAAAACCGTTCAATTTTCAACAAACGGTTCGGAAAGACTCCTTATGAAATCATTAACAACCGCATCTCTAATATAAAATTCTTTCATGCTTTTGGATGCAAGTTTTTTGTCCTGAATGACAGAGAATATCTCGAAAAGTTCAACCCAAAGGTTGGCAAAGGCATCTTCATCGACTATTCTTCTGAGTCCGCTGCCTATAGAGTCTACATCAAAAGGACCAAAACTGTTATGGAGAGTTTCAATGTCACCTTTGACGAGTTAGAAAATTTGGCTTCTGAACATATCAGTTCAGAACCCGCGCTAACCGGTGTTTTAGCTGCAGATCATCAACAACCCCCACCAAATTAAGCGTCTACATCGCAATCACCCTCAAATGATTTGGAACTGTTATTTCAATGTTTTTATGATGAATATTTTGGTTCTACTAAGCTTATCTCTTTTGTCTCAAATAGGGACAATGGAGCTGGATCTGAGACCGATGTCTCTCTCCCGGGCTCATCCACTCCTCCAGACACTACCATACGAGATGATCCACCAATTCCTGAAGCCTCTACTCAAGAACCAAGCCTACCCACTCCTGAGGTTGATTCTGGTAATGCTGGGATGTTTCATGAAGAACCTACCGTGACAAGGTCCCCTAAAGATCCGAGTGGACTCTCATCTTCAGTTGTCGCCCCAGAACAACCACCTTTGACTCCGTCTCAAGAACCTCCCCCAGTGAACGTAGCGTCTATTCCATCTGGTTCATAACCATCTCTTGAATCAGTTCAAGACATACCGTCGGGAAACTATGTTGACTCTGCACCTGATCCGAACACCCAATCGCTTCCGCACACTCACTGTTGGACAAAGGACCACCCACTACATCAGATCATTGGCGATCCAAACGCCCTCGTTCAAACACGGTCCATGTTCGCCAACGATTGCCTGTTTAGTATCTTTCTGAGCAAGATAGAACCATTGACAGTTTCTAAAGCCCTTTAGGACCCCGACTGGATTATTACGATGCAAGAAGAGTTGAACCATTTTGAAATCCTGAAAGTGTGGCGACTTGTACGCTGGCCTCTCAACAAGACCATCATTATAACGAAATGGATCTTCAAGAACAAAAGAGATGAAGACGGAATTGTAGTTCGAAACAAAGCGCGACTTGTAGCGAAAGGCAATCATCAACAAGAAGGTATTGACTATGACGAGACGTTTGCACCAGTAGCATGAATAGAATCTATAAGGATGTTCCTAGCATACACAGCACACAAGAACTTTACGGTCTTTCAAATGGACGTGAAGATGGCTTTCTTGAATGGCATCCTGAAAGAAGAGGTGTACGTCTCTCAATCAGAAGGCTTTGTGAATCCAGACAAACTGACTCATGTCTACCGACTGGACAAAGTACTATACGGTCTCAAGCAAGCCCCAAGAGCCTGGTACGATGTCTTATCTAAATTCCTAGTCAAGTCGGGTTTCTCGAAAGGTAAGATTGATACCACTCTTTTTATTTAGAAAGCAAAGGCTGATATCATACTAATACAAATTTATGTAGATGATATTATATTTGGCACTACGAACCCGCAATATTGTAAGAACTTTTCTGCCTTAATGATGTCAAAATTCCAAATGAGTATGATGGGAGAAATGAACTTTTTCCTTGGACTTCAAGTTAAACAACTTTCAATAGGAATTTTTATTAATCAGTCTAAATATATATTAGATGTCTTAAAGAAATACAAGTTGGAAAATAGTTTTCCCATGAAAACTCCTATGGCACCAGGGTCTAAGCTACACTCCAATTCTGACGGAAAGGAAGTAGATACTATGACCTATAGAGGCATGATACGGTCGTTAATGTACTTAACGACCAGTAGACCAGATATTATGTTTTCAACATATCTGTGTGTGCGATATCAGTTTAAGCCTAAAGAGTTTCATCTCATAACTGTTAAGCGAATATTTCGTTACTTGAAAGGTACTGCTGATCTTCGCCTTTGGTATCCCAAGGATACTGGGTACGAGCTAGTTGCCTATTCTGATGCATATCATGCAGGTTGTTTGTTGGACATAAAGAGTACTACAGGTCACGTACAGTTCCTTGGAGACAAACTCGTAAGTTAGGCGTCAAAGAAGCAAAATTGCGTGTCCACCTCCACAGCTGAAGCAAAGTACGTTGCTGCCACAAGCTGCTGCTCTCAAGTGATATGGATGCACACGCAAATGAAAGATTACGGGTTTCACTTCTCCAAGATCTCTATTTACTGTGACCCGAAGAGCGCCATCGCAATCACAAGTAATCCTGTCCAGCACACCAAGACGAAACACATAGATGTTCGGTACCATTTTATTAAAGATCACGTCGAACGAGGTACGATCGAACTCTACTTTGTGAATACAGATCTTCAGTTAGCAAACCTTTTCACCAAACCCTTGCACGAAAAACGCTTCAATTTTCTTGTATCCAAGCTTGGAATGCTAAATCTGAAAGTTTAAGGTGTTTTTTGTGAGTCCAATACAAGTTCTATATAATAAACACGAACTATATCCTTCTCCATCCCGAATCACCCTTCGCATGGTCAAGGCATTACTCCCTGTTCATTATATCCTACTTGCATCACGTACAAAATAGTTTAAACTTCTGTATTCTTAGTTTAGATTTTATTTTCGTTCTCAGTCTACGTGTTCTTCTTTTTGGTCCACTTCAAGTTTGCTCATCAGTGTAAGGGGAGCTACAAAGCTGGACAACAGGTAAGTTCTTCTATCCGGTTCTCATTTCAAGGGGGAGTAAGTATTTTTTTTTTCCTTATGGTTGATCTGATTATTCGCTATAATCGAGGGGGAGTAAGAAACTCGAAAATATTTTCTCGGTTGAGGGGAGAAAGAAATCTTTGAGGGGGAGTTCGTTTCCATAAGTTTTCCATAAGCTCCTTCTAAAGTTTTTCTTATTTTTTTCGGTTCTAATTTTTTTTAATTTCAAGTTAGTTTTAGTTTATATCAAAAACAAATCAAAAACAAAATAAATATTGTTTAATTACTTAAGTTTTAGATATATTAATTTGTTTTTTATTTTTTAAAAATAAAAAAAAAACGTTTTAATTTTAAGTTGGTTTATGAACGGGTAACCCAGAACCCGGCCGGTGCACCGAGAACCCAAGCCCCGACCCGTGTCGACCCACAACCCACGTGGTCAGGGTTTTATCACGCCTCACCCGGGTTTCGCTTAACTCACTCCTGCCTCTCTACCTATCGATCTCTAACCCCGGTTGTTCTCTCGCCCCTCAAACCCCCTCTCTCGATCGATCTCTTTCTCTCTCCCTCTCTCTCTCGCTCACGACATCCAGGTAAGGTATTAATCTCTCTTTCTCTTTGTCTCACTCACACCCACCCACCACCGGTTCCCCTACGCCGCCCTCATCTTGGCGAACCTCCCTCCCCTCGGCTGCCGTGGCCAATATCGACCACCGACTAAGGGTTCTCTCTCCCTCTTTTGTTTCACGACCACACCACCACCGTCTCCGCCGTGTTGGTAGACGGCGTGGTCACTCATCGACCAAACTTAGTTAGGGTTTCTTTCCCTCAACTCAAACTCCGGTTTGAGATATTTGTTTTGTATTGTTTTGAGATTAAAGTCTGATTTCTTAGATTTCATGTGGTTTAATATGGGGTTAAATCGATTTGATATATTTCAATTTGGTTTTACATGATTTACTTAGTTGATGACATGTTTAGATTTCAATTTTGGATTGAGGATTGCTTTTTCTTTGACAACGACCTCGGTCTGATTTCGATTTAATTGGACTAGGGTTTTGATTTGAATCGAGACTAGCATAACCCTATATTGTCGCTTATTGGTTAATCCATTGTTCTGTGTGAGTTAAGGCAATTTGATTGATTTTGGGACTTAAAACATAATGGGTCTTGAGATATCTGTTACTTACTTGCTTCAAATTCAATTGCTTTGATTATGTGCTAATTAGATTTTGGGATTTAAATCTTGTCAATCAAGTGACCTGCAGTTCGGTCTTGGTTAATTATTTTATTTGATTCGATGAAATTGATAGTTAACTAGGTTCGTTCGAGTTGGACAATCTCTGTGTTTAATCGATTATGGTAAGGGATTAAATGATCTGTTTTGGGTTTAATGTCTAAATCAATTTCGATTAAATCGATTAGGGGGTTACGTGTTCTTTGTGCTTATTGGTTCTCAGATTTGAGTAATTTGATTGATTTGGTTATCTTCAATTACTTTTACTTGGGTTTGTTCTTGTAACGATCCGATCATGATAATTTATTGGATTGGTTTGGATTATAAGTTGGGTTACGTGTTTGCTTTGGGTACCAATCGATTTCAATCGATTTCTCTAATTGGTTTGGATCAATATGCTAAATCATGATTCATCTTGTTTGGTTTAAATCGATATAATTGATTTTGCTTATTGATCTTTGTTAGATATTGGTGATCTGTGACCATACCCGGGTTTGGACCTTTATATCTAAGCGGTCCTCGGTCTTTATGGTACTCGTGCCACGGCCTCATTGCCACCCGGGTTTCGCCACTCGAGGCTCGGATTTAAATGACAACCTGGTTTTGGCCCCATTAATCAACCAAGTTTTGCTTTAAAGCTACACGGGCTTCGGCCAATTACCATCTGGGTTTCGGAGTGGAGGCCACACCCTGGTTTCGGCTTAATAGCCAACTGGGTGTCGGCCAACCGGGTCTCGGCTACAAGCCACCCGGGTTTTGACACTCTATTCTTGAACCGGGCTTCGACCTCCTTGCCTTAACCGGGTTTCGGCATTCTGCCACCTAGGTCTCGGCCAAAGTGCCACCCGAGTCTCAGCCCAATGTCAAAGGGGTTTCGGCTTCATGCCACCCGGGCCTCAGCCCCGTGCCGCGGCACAACGGCTCCACCACGCCTTCTGCGCCGCATCGCGCTGTGGTCCTAGACATGTCCCTCACCACCATGCCGCGATCCCAGCCCACCGTGCCACGGTCCTAGATCACAGTGTCTTGGTCCTAGACCATCGAGACGTGGTCTCCGATCATCGAGTCGCGGTCCCAGACCACCGCGCCACAGGCTTACATCATCGAACCGTGATCCATATTCACCGAATCACCCCGAGCCGTGAACCAGAATCATCGAACCACCCTGGGCCATGACCTTTGAACCGCCAAACCATCCACCGGCCCGTCACCTATCACACCGTGGTTCAATTCTGGATTGAAATTTGAACCGAATTCAAGTTACTTAACCGGTTTATGAGCATAATCCGAATATTAACTGACTGGTTCGCTAACTCTATCAATTTTCAGGTACCAAATGGCGCAAAATTTGAATGACCCAGTGGCCGATCCGATCGATCCCATTGCTGATGTCGCTCTTATCAGCCCCGACACTTACCGGCCGTTGACTCCCAACAACTACTATATTGACTTCGAGAGATACCGCTGTAAACACCAAATCATGCTTGAAGTTCTTAGTCGCCATCCTCTCTCTCGTGCTCTCACCACTACTGCCTACGTCCCAGAGCTCTATCTACAGCAGGTTTGGCACACCATTCGATACATCTCCGACGAGCGGAACAAGATTGAAAAACTAAAGGCTTTCGTAGACAAAATCCCGTTGGTACTCACTCCCAACAGTTTCCGACTGCTTCTCAATCTTCCAGATTCTATCATTCACGGTCGTGCATCTTTTACTCCAGATATACCTGAAGAGCAACTGCTCAGAGAGGTCCACACACTCGGTTATGATGGTTCACTCACCAAAGTGACGAACTTCCATCGCAAACATCTCCACCCAATCTGGTTCATGTTTTTCACCATCCTCAACCGCTGCCTCTTGTCAAACTCAAAAACTATCGACCAGTGCCGCACCTCCTTCATATGCATCTTCCACGACGTCGCCTATCATCGACACATCAACTACACCGGTCTTCTCTGGAAGGGGCTGATTCAAAATGTTCAAGACAAGAACACTGGAAAACGACGAAATTTCATTCCTTACATGAGGTTTCTATAGCTTGCCATCGATCGACTGATGACGAACGACTCCCACATTCCATGACGGAGGTCTCATCAGGTATGCACTTCTTACAAGATGCGCCTCATTGTTAACGAGCCAAAAGAGAATTCCAATATTCACCCGATGCGTATACCTAATGCCTTACTAGATTATGCTCATCCTACAACACCTAGTTTGTCGCTTATAGGGTCAGACTTGACCAACAAGCTCCGATGGTCCAACCATCACCGGTAGGACATACACAAGGAGCACAACCTGAGCAACATCAGGGTCCCATAGTGAGACTACCAAAAGTTTGGAACGTAGGGACTTTCGGACAGGGTGCGACGAGAGTTAAAATCGTGAGGGATTCTGCCGTGGGAGGTGCCGTGGATGATAAAGCTACTGCTAGTAAGGTAAGACCAACCAAGCCTAACCCTGCCATTAGATCTATACTCCATGATGTACCGGTCACTAATGACCCATCATTAGCCGGTACTGAGAGTAACGCATCACAGGGTCATACCCCATCGGGATCTTCCTCATCTTCCATGCAATCGGACACCGACCGAAACCAATTTCGTTTCGCACCTATCGGTCGTATCCCATCTCCTATCTTTTCCACTCAACCCTCCCCCGAACCCAACTCACCATCCCATTCCTCCCCCCATTCCCAAGCACCCTTACCTACACCCACCTCACATCATCCTACCCCTACACCTTCCCTTCCCAAATTGGCTCTGGAGAGATAAGGAGAGCGGAGGGAGTTTTAGTCGAAAATGAAAGTGAAAGTGAGAGTGAATGTGTGAAGGAAAGGCGTAGTAAGAGAAATCATGAGCGTTCGAGCATCATAACCAAATCTAGACGGGTAGCTACATCTACTGTCAAATCCCATGTGTTGGGATGAGGCATTGAAGAAGACGCCGTGAACCCAGCGGTGCAAGCACAAACCCAACCCGACCACTCAACCATCTCACAACAGATGGTTGTTTCAGACATACACGGGGATTTAGCACTTATGATACCGCGCTCTCACTTGGAGAGCCAAGGTATTGAAAAAGATAGGCCCTAGCCCCGGCCATCGACTTCGTTTGAGCACATATTGAGTCTAGAGCCTATACCCGATATGACACATACTGAGTCTCTAGTTGCGAGCCTATGTGGCCCAACCGGAACGACTATAGTGACACCCACAAGCTATGCTTCACAAGGATTGGCCGGAGTTCCTACCACAGCTATCATCACACCAATTATGAACGTAGGCGGTACGACTTCAACAGTCGTTACCCCAACTAGAAGTGTATGTGACCCATGTATTAGCTTACCCTCCTTTTTTACACCAGAACTGTTGCAGCAGGCTTTGCATGCCGTCGATGATTCCATCTCACGCCCCTTTGATCAACAACGCCGATCAGCTGAGGAGTTACCACAAACGGTTCTCCAAATGCTGGAAGGCAAGACCCCAGCAGTTGAAGCTCTTCTTTAAGCACCGACACCATCACCACCTCCACCATTTCACCAGCGACCGTCAACCTCCGAGCTCAAATCCATGCTCTTAGCCGATCTTCTATCACATGGTACACCTGAAGATGTAGGTCTAATAGCCATTCTTTCATAACAATATGAGTCCCGTGCTTTCCAAGATGAAGTTCCAGCAGGTTTCCGAGACCTCACTGCAAAGACGGACTCTATTTATTCCGAGTTTCAGTCTTCGATATCTTCCTTTTCCAATAGTGTTAAGGTACTCGAGGATACTTGTCGCACTCAAGACGGTTCTTCCAAACGTCCACATGACGATCATGATGATCCCGATCGTCATGAGGGGGAGAAACATCAACACCTAAATGACACATAAGCAAGAACAGAGACCTCTCATACAGATATTCAGTCGAGAATTGCACAGGAAGGAAAATATGAAGGGGCTTAGGACGCTGAATCAGTACATGATACAGAGATCGATAATGCACATACAGAGGTTATTTCACAATCGAGTAACCATCAAGCAGAATACTCAGTCATAGAATTAATCGATTGTGTAGCAGGTATAGACTCACCCAATGACGTTAAAAATTATGCTATAACCGATCAATTTGTAAATATTGATGAGTCGGCTGAGCCAGTGTCCGAAAGAGCTACAAGGAGACTATGATTGCTTATTTTGAGCAGATGCGACTAGAGTTTCAGTCTACTGAGACACTTTCCGGCGTCATCCCTCTATGATCAATTCCTTTAGTACCTCCAGATCTCCCCGATTAGAATATGTCAGAAACTCCAGTTCCTGAAGCAGTAAACACACGACCTAGTCCACCATTGACATGGGAAAGAGTAAGGATTAATGTTCCCTTTCTTGAAGAATATTTCAAAAGGATCTTTGCTCATTGGATTAGAACATATGATAAGGTGTTTATCAATGGTATTGGGTCATTCGACAGAAGAATACGCATAGAGAGAGAACCACAGTAGATCAAGCAAGGGAATCAGAACAAAGCTTAGAATCAAATCTGTCAATGAGATTGACACTGACTGTTCCGAAAATATATGGTATCCGACCTTCGTTGTCACTAGAACTGATGGTAAGCAAGGGAAATTCTCAGAATTTGACTTTGAGAATCTAGAGCTACCAGATCTTCTGTGTTTACTACGTGACATGAAGACAAGAACCATACGCCCTGATGTAATTCAAGATGCTCTGACTGCCGTAATGTGTTTCATGATGACCATAATGAAGTTAGAGTGTCTTGAAGACTTGCATATTGGGAATGAAAGCCAACAAGCCAAGATAAACCTGTTCAAACCAGATCTGAGACTACCAGTAAACAATAAGGATGCTCTAGCGTACACAGTGATGGAAATTTCGGAACTTGGCATGTCATATCCAAACAGTAAAGGTAAAATGTGCTTCATCAGATTCAGCCAGGTTGCCAGATTCTGTGATGGTACTCTGTACATTCTTAGAGACAAACTTCTTGCCATGATTTCTCAAGACAACAAAGATCGAAATCCGTTGGACCCAGACTACAGACAACTCGTGTCTAAAGCCTTGAAGCTGATTCTTGAAAGGTTAGAGTTTAGAAATATCACCAGAATTTTCGAGATGCACATTTTGGCTTCGAAAGGAACATGTTTCGAACTTGAGAGACTACGAACTTTAATTCAAAGGGGGAGATTGTTATGGTGTAATTTATATGTTAAATTGAAGTAGAGGGGTGCAAAATGTAATGTTTTAATTCTTTTATTTTGTTAATGGGTTTTTCTTGTTAAATAGGCTTTGGGCCTGTTAGGTTTAAGCCCTAAGTATAAATAGTTTACTTTAACCTATTTTGTAGGTTAATGGTCAGTTAAGGTTTCCACGCATTTCAATCAATTCTCTCTGTAAACCTTAGAGCGTTGTCAGTTAATACAATCATATGACCATAGTTAAAGACGTATATTGATCGTTCTTCATTGATTTATTGATTACACTTGCAAACTGGGATTCACAGTTCTCACATGTTGAACAAGGATATTCCTATGCATACAAGTGTTGAGTTAGGCCAATGACAAGTTCCTTTCTTGAAAGGTCATTCAGTGTCTTAAGTTGAGATGAGAGAGTCTTTTGTGCCATAATGAGTTGACATCAGAAGATGCTTTAGAGAGAAAACATATATTTTCAGTGTTGGAAGGGTCTATGTTGATTACATAGACATTTTTCATGCGAGTACTAGTGAGGGAAAGTTTTCCATCCTTTTCACTTACAATACAAGATCTTTTAGAAAAATGCACTAGAAAATCGTTGTCACACAGTTGACTAATGTTGAGAAGATTGTGATTCAGTCCTTCGACATAAGCAACTCTTCTAAATGTAGTTGCTCCGTTAGTTAACACACTTAACCTTCTAGTATAGACTTTTCCATTTCCACCAAAGGCCACTGAGAGACCTTTCTCTTCCTTATATTCAGTACAGAGGGACTTATTTCCAGTCATGTGTCTAAAGCATCCGCTATCGAGATACTAGATGCCCTGCAGGTCCTGCATTCATAAGATAGATTAATTTTGAATTGGCACCCATTTTACAATGGGTCTAGTGTGGTTAGTGGAGATGGCAGGTTCAACGCCCTTCACTTCAATTGATGACTCAACTTCAGTGGTAACGTTCACATTCGGTAATTTCTTAACCTTGGTGGTGCTTATCACTTCGACAAGTTTCAACCTTAGTGACTTTCTTTAACTTAGCTGACTTTTCTGCTTTGGTGATCTTCTTCACTCTAGTTGATTTCTCAACTTTAGTGGCATTGGGGCATTTACTGGCTATGCGGCCATTATTTCCACAATGATAACATTTCCAATAACTAAAAGTAGTTTTAGGACCAAAAGCATAAGAGTTAGAAAGCTTTAAGTGAGCGGGACCAAGACCAACAATGCCTTTTTCCTCAGATCTCAAAGGAACTTTCAGTTCTTCTGATTTCTTTGGCTTTTATGTCAACTTTCATCTTTGGATTAGGTCTCTGAAAGGGTCCAGAGATTATAGTTCCAGAAGTTGAAGGCTGACTATCTGAAGTCTTGGAAGACGTCTTCAACTTAGGGGCCTTGTTGGTCTTGGGAGGGTGATGGAAATTGTCTTGCCTTTTTCCATGCACTTAGAACTCTTAGGAGTTTCCTCAGTGATATGAGCAGAAGAGGAAGAACACTGAGATGATAAGGTGACAGGGATATAAAAGATGAACTTTCCAAATTTAAGCATGGAACGATCTCTGTTAGGATTATCATTTTCATAATCGTATTCTAGACAGATGTTAACCTAAGTAGGTATATGAGCACCTATAATCTCAGTTATCCTTGTTGAGGATTTACAGCATCCTTCGATAGTGGTTTCTCAACTTTTCAGCTCATCTATAGCTTGCTCTCATTCATTGCTGATTATTTCGTTTATAATGACTTGATCTTTTAAGTTTTCTTCTATCTTAGTCAACTCTTGAATTTTTATATGATACTTTTCAAGTTGTTCAGTTAGGTAATATTTTGTTCTTCAACTTGAGTTTTGCCATTTAGAGCATTGTAAAGGTCAAAAGTCAGTGAATTGACCGATAAATGTCTATCAACTTCGGTAAGAAAGGGATCAATCAGATTTGATACCTGAGAGGGGTTTGAGATCTAAATGGAGAAAGAAGAAGCTTCAGATGCTTCATCTTTCACTTCTTGAATCTTAGCCATAAGACCAAGATAGGCCGCATCTTCTTCATCTAAGGTTAACTCATCATCTGAGTCTGCCTAGTCATGATCCTCAATGATAAGTCCTCTTCCTTTTCGCTTGTAGTCCTTCAGCTTTGTGATATTTATCTTTCATCTTTTGTACTTGTCATCTTTTGATCTTGTTGATGAAGAAGGTTTCCCAACTTTCTTTAGACCTGCACTCACTAGCAAAGTGTCCTTTTCTTTCACATTTATAGCATGTCGCTGAGGCTTTATCAGCCTGGGTTGATTTGGGTAGCATAGTAAGAGTCTATTTCTTCGAAAGTAGTTCTTTCTTGCAAATATGCTAAAGGAGTTTGTCATAGTAATTGGTGTTTGTGTTTAAAACCATTCTAGGATGAAATTTGCAAGAGTTTTAATCAAAAATACTGCTCTGATACTACTTGTTGGTCCCAAAGGGGTTCTACATGTGATCATAGTTTGTAGAAGAGGGGGTTTGAATACAAACATACAAATTTTACTTTTGAAATTCTTTTATTCATTATTGTTAAATCAAAACAGAATTTACATATTGTTGTGGAAATAGAAAAGGTAAACCTATTCTAAATAATCTGTGAGAATCACTAAGTTTTTTGCACAAGAAAAGATAAGAACAAGAGAGAAGAGAGTTAGAAGCAGAGATGAAGGCTTAGCAAAGTAGAGGATTCTTCTCTACTATTAATACCTGTTGCATTGATTACAAGTCATAATCCACGTGTCATTATATTAGTGGATGCATGTCCTTTCCTTTCACTTTAGCATGCTTTTAGCCACATTTGTACAGTAGGTAAGCATGATTGCAGACAAGAAAGCAATCGTTCTATTGTACCTTCGTAGTTTTGTGTAAGAGGACGAGACAAAATCAAATCTTGTGGAGAAAGACTCATTGATCAGTGATGGATTGAATCACTAAGATGATTTTCAGTTATTTTTGAGTCTTGGTTAGATGTTCACGCCTTGTAGACAAGTCATGATTTCACTGAATGCCGCTTCAGATCATGAGTAGACTGTCTCTATCTTCAGCTATATCTTCAACATTGCTGAAGTTTCCTATTGGTGTGAGGCTTTGTCTTCGGGGATCACGAAAGTCTAACTGTTACAATGCATGTTCAACGATCACTAAACATACTCAGTGTTGATCGATGAAACTGAAACAAATAAACTTAAATAGTTCTAAGTAATTTTCACTAAGTATAAGGATCATCATCAAATAATTGAGAGAGTTTGGATCAATAGTGACTCCACCAAGAAATATGTGTGTGAGCCAAGAATCACCTACCCCTCCTCTAAATCTGAAAAAGGACAACCATGAAGAAACCAACCGACCAATATTGGATTCCTACTTCGGTGATGCCGATGATGAGGGAGAAGAACCGGTTGTTGAACAACTCTCTAACAACATGGCAATGATGACTAGAAATCCTCGAAACAAGCATCGATTCTCCTCTAGCCGTACCAGCACAAACATAAGATTTTCTTCCCTCTCAAAGTCTTCTATTGTCGATAAGACCAATGAATAATGTTGTAATTGTGGAAAAAAGGGCCACTTTGCATCTGAGTGTTGAAGTAAAAGAATCGAAATGCCAATATCTTCCTTTACATCTAATTGATTCTCCTCTAAGTCAAATAGCCAAAGACCATCTGAAATATCCAGTAGATTCCCTTTACGAAGATCAAGTCGAACTTCCTCGAGTTAGACTGACTGATCATCCTATGAGAAGTACACGACAAAGTACAAAAGAGAAAAGTCCAAGAATGAAAGCCTTTCCGGGAAAGGAAAGGTATCGCTTGCCAAATCACATGATTGGGTAGATGAACCTACCTCAGCCAGTGATAATAAGCTGCTCACTTTTGTCTCTGGCAAAAATCAGGGAAATGGAGGATACCAAAGAACATGTTCAGATTCAAGCCTCACATCATCCCTAGTTTTAGTAGAATGTTCAATTTCTGGAAAGAAATCTAAATGTTTAGAACGTCAATAGGTATGATAGTTGGAAAGTGACTGTTCAAGACACATGACTGGAGATAGATCCTTACTTATAAACTATGTGCCCAATAAAGGTCGTATGTGACTTTCAGAGATAATTCCAGAGGCATCACTTGAGGTTATGGAACTCTCACAAATGTTTGGTAATTTTTAACAAAGTATCATGTGTGGAAGGACTCATGCACAACCTACTCAGCATAAGTCAACTGTGTGATCTTGGTTACAAAGTAAAATTCGAACTATGTGTCTGTACTGTAACCAATCAGAAGAAAGGAAATATCCTCTCCGGTGTCAGAAAAGATAATTTCTACATCATCAACATGAATCAAAGTTCAATCGACACCAATATCTGCTTTCTTTCAGAGGACTCGGTCAAGAAAAACTAGCTATGCCACAAACATCTTGTTAGAGCACAGATTTGTTGGATTCAAGATCATAAAGATTGAAGACAAAAGTTCAAGAAGTCAAAGGCTAAAAGTCAACTCTCATGGAAAGTTAAAGTCTTTTGTTAATAAAGTCAAAAGTTAACATTTGTATTTTGTTTTTGTTCCCTTGTAGGTATAAATAGCCTTTGTTGTCTTTGTAAAGTGGTGTCACTCACAATATGAATCAGAGAAGAATTATATAGAACATATCATTCTAGTGAGAGAGAGTTTTTGTAGAGAGAGAAAGTGAGTTTGATTGTAATTTGATTCATCAATGACATGTGATTTCACGATTTGATTCATCTTGATTATTTGTTATTGATTAGAACTTGAATATTGGGAATAACAAATGGTATCAGAGCAGATCCAAATCGAAATCAATTCAAGAAAAATGGTCGACACTGTGTTCTTCAAGTCCAGATCTGATTTCGAGTTTTAGTGTGTTTTTGGAGTAGATTTTGATTAGGTTGTGTTAGAAAAGCATAATTGATCGAGTTTGTAAAGATTAATTCTTCAATTGCACTGTAATTTTCTCGAATTTTTGGATTTTGTTGAGTTTTTAAGGCACGAGTTCTTGAACATTGTTTCATAGATCAAATTGTAATTTTGAGTGTTTGTTTTTGTAATTTGTGTATTGTAAACTGTTAGAATATTAAAAACGAGCATCCCTACAAAGTTTCAAATCAATTGGACAAGTATTGGACCGAAATCAGATGGAAAAATCAATTTTTTGTTCAACAGACTGAATAACGCGCAAGATCCACGAAACGCGCAAGTTCATCTGCAAGAACGCGCAAGTTGAAGAGTTTGGTCTCAAACGCGCAAGGTGTTATCTGCGAGTTCTAGAAACGCGCAGATCTAAGTCTGCTAGTTTGAAATTTGGGAAAAAGTTTCTAAGTGTTGAAACGCGCAAGTAGACACTTGCGAGTTCTACAAACGCGCTAATCGAAGGGTGCGAGTTTGAGCCGGAATAGTTATCTGCGAGTTTGTTCGATCTACGAGTTTGTTCGATCTGCGAGTTTGGTCAAAACGCGCTAGTAGCAACTTGCGAGTTTCACAAACTCGCACGCCTCAGTTTGCGAGTTTCAGTGTGAATAGTGATCTACGTGTTTAGGCGTTAGCGAGTTTCTTTGAGAACAGTCTCTTGCGAGTTTCAACAACTAGCGAGTTTATTAAAACACGCAAGTCTTTGCGTGCGAGTTTCACAAACACGCAAGTTGAAGCCTGCGAGTTTTTTTTTTGTGAATAGTGTTTTGCGAGTTTGGGCGTCTGCGAGTTTACATACTTAGTATATTTTCTGAGAAATTTTCAAAACTGTAATATGGCCTTTAATAGTGAATTTTTTTTCTAGGGCCCCCGTGCTAAGTCTGCGGAGGGGGACATAGTTCTGATTGTGATCAAAATTTCTGAATTTTTATTTCAAGTTTTTCTGTATTCTTGAGTTTTCATTTGGATTAACGATCAAGTTCAAGTTCTTTTTGTAACAGATATTCAAGATGGGATATTTTTCTGATGATGATGAAAAGAAGATTGCCAAGCTCAAATTAGAGAATACAAATCTTGCTTCCTCAGTTGATTACTACACCAAGAGGTCAAAGAAATATTCTGATGAAAGGAAGCTACTGAGAGAAGAAGTCAGTGTTTTAAAGAAAATAAATGAAGATCTTTTGAAACAGACTTCTGGGCTTAATGAAGAAAAGGTCTTGTTTTTGGAAGTTGAAAACACTAAGTTTAAGAACAAGATTTCTGAATTAGAATATCACATTGTTAAGATTTATGAATTAACCGGGTGTGCTAATGAAAAGAAGATCTTTGAATTAGAGTTGCAAATTGTTGCAGAAAGATCTAATTTTGAGACTGAAAAGAAAGGGTTTGCAAAGAAGTTCTCAGACTTTTCCAGAAAATGTGCTGACGAGAAGAAGACAGTTGAGCTGAAATGTTTAAAGCTTTCTCAATAGATTTCTGAGTTTGAGAAAGTAATTATTCTGGAAAGAGAAAAGTTTGCAAAGGAAAGAAAGACCATAGAACAGAAGAATGTTGGATTCTTTAAAGAGATATCTGATGGACAAAAGAATGCTGAAAAAGACTTTGAAGAAGAAAGAATTATATTCGAGAAAGAGATAAAGAAGCTGACTGCAAAGCTATCAGAGCTATCTGAAAGTGCATTGAAAGATCAGAAAGCGAAGTCTGAGTTTAAGAGAGAGATTGACCTACTTGTCAAAGAAAGAGACAGTTATTCGTCAAAGGTTAAAGAACTTGAAAAGATTGTTTCCAAGGTGGTGGTGACTGAGCAAACGACTCTAGAGTAAAAAATCCACACACCTAGAAATAGTTCAGTTGGTTCTAACAAGTCAGCCTCAAGCTCACATTTGAAAATTGTTTCTTCAAGAAGGTCAGTTAATTCATTTGATCAGATTCGTACTACTAACATTTTCTATGATCAAAATGTAGATGGTTCAAATACACAAAGAAGAAGGAGATGAAGAAGAAAAGCTAGTATGGAGAGTAAAACCAGTTGAAGATAAGAAGAATGATGAGAAGAAGAAAGAAAAGAAAGGAAAGAAGGAAGAGAAGACAAGTAACAAATCATGTATACATGCATCAACAGTCAATAAGAACAAAGTGCTAAAAGGTAAACTTGATTTTGCTTATTCGAGAGATCAATTGATCAGGTTATCTAAAAAGAGGTATTGTTCTTATTGTCGTACTTATGATTTTGTTCATAAAACGAGTGATCATTTCTGGTATGGTTCTTATTCAATTACTCCCATTCGCACTGCAACTAACACACATGGACCCAAATACCAGTGGGTACCAAAGCCGAAAGCTGATTCTGTGTTGCAGGCACCTATTGTCAAGGGGGAGTAAGAGAACCAAGGCTTATAATTACATCAACTTAGAACCCGTACTTTAACGAAGTGTGGCTTCTGAATACTACAATTTAGGACCCGTATTTCAATGGTTAAAGAAAGATACTCTCGGACTGATATAAGAGATTGTATTCCGATACTCCAACGAGGATATCAACCTTCAAGGGGGAGTACATATTTTTCTGAAATTTTTGCATCCGATAGATATGACGAACTATATTCCAAAAGGAGTTGTAGATCTCTATCATGTGCTTTATAACTGACATATTTTAGATGCATAATTTCAGGGGGGGTAAAAGGATTATGACTTCTGATTACTCAGATCAGAACTCGTCCTGTTAACTGTTTTACTGCTTTATGTCTTCTAATTTTTTGTGAATAAAGTTGCTTTGACATGACTTTGAGACTTGTGCAGGATGAGAGAAGCTTAAAAGATTATATCATTTTGACTTAAGCATGACTTCATGAGATTTAAGATAAAGCTAAAAGGTAAATTTCTTATCTTAATCTCCAATGTATCTGAAAGAAGGACAACTTTCAGATATAGAAAACATGTTCTGAAATGTTCAAACCACTTCCCGATTCTTAAACAGATTTCATAAATTGGAAGTGTGATTTTAAATGTTTTCATTTTTATTTTGAGCTTCAATGTTTAACAAACCGTGTGTTTCCAAAGATAAATACTTGCGTATTGTCTTTTCATATTCTTTCAAGTATTCACACACACCGGTTTCATCTCTTGTTCAAATTGTTCTTACCATGTCTCATATTGAACCATATTTTCGATGGTAAGACACCCCGCTTGTACTTTAAAGAAATTTGAGCGATATATCATTTCGAAACGTTATTTCAAGAATGTCTATATTTTTGTTTCGTATAGACAATATCCATTATTCTTGACCTTAAGCTTTGATTGTTATATCATTCATTTCTGATCATTTTTAATACAATGTCAGTTTTTCAAAAAAGTTTCTTGTATTCATTTCATTTTTTCAATATACTTGTTTGAAAATACTTCAATGTTTCAAAAAATGCTCATATATTCATGATTATATTCTGAGCATATCAACATCTGACTTGTATTTTGAGCTTTAACTGATAAAGTTAAACCATTTAAGCAACTTATGCTCTCTAGGACTACATGGGTTCTTTGTGCTAGGAATTAACTGAACTTCTATGAAATCACGTTAACTAGTGATTTCTACCCAAGAAGTTAATCCTTAGTGATTGAGTGTGAGGAGTCTAAAAAGAAATGAGTGTGGGTGTGACGAGGTAAAATGGAAATGAAAGATTGGTTAGTAGTGAGCTTAATGATCAAAAGAAAGAGGGTGTGAGAACAGAGTAAAAGAATATTAAACTCTGCACCAACTACTTTCTGAACCGGGAAGCCACATTACTAGCGTTTCACAATTCTTTGGTGAACGTTATTGAAACAGCCAACTAGCCCATGCCAACTCTTGACTAAACCCCACCAGCCACTCATTTTCTTCTCAAAAAGAAAATGTTTCATATTTTAAAAGGGATGCAACATATAATCTATCTGGTTTTCATTTGGAAAATCTTGATATTGAATAAGAAGGAAGTCTGCCCCACCTTCGTACTTCAATCATGCACATTGAGTCTGTGTTGAACTACCTGTTGTCTCAGTGGTTTAGACTATGTTGAGCCTTTATAAAAGCACTTATTCGTTCTTAATTCTTTCTACACTTGCACGAACACAAAAAGTATTTGTTTCTTTGTCATAACATTCATAGAAATTGCCTTTGTGGTGTTTCGATGATTGGATGGAAGCCCTAGGGGAGTGCACATCAAAAAGCTCCTTTCCTATGCACATTTGTTACACACAGTGACTTCGTGTTACTGACAGGCATAATTAACTGATTCATTTGTTGATTCAGGTGTTACATTTCTATTTTCTCTGGATTTGAAAAGATCTAGATAAATACATGGTTACGGATCAACGAATCAGTGGATCTTGGATAGATCATAATGGTTAAAGACACTTCTTGGGAAAATTTTGATGATATTGATGCTCTAATCATCAAAAAGGGGGAGAAGATAAGGTTTGAAGAAATGTCCATTACAAGTATTTGTTTCAAGAGATGTTTGAAAAGGAAAGTTTAATTCAAGATATGGGAGAGATGTTCAAGATTTGATTGAACTGAAAGACTTTTAAGATTATTTGCTGTAGCAAGTTGAGCTAAATCTGAAGATAATTTCTTTCTGAAGTTTGAAAGAGTATTGTGATAGTTCTGAAGAGATTATTGAAGATTGTTTCTACCATCTTTGGGAGAGAATTTTTTTGAGATTTATCAAAGAGGAATTTCATAGTGTTAAAGGGGGAGATTGTAAGTAATGTTTGTATCAAAGGGGAGATTACAAGAGAAGATGAAGGTTGATCAAAGGGGGAGTTTATTTCAATCGAGCTTAAAGAGAGAAGATCGCATTGCTAATTTTTTTTAGTTATGATCTTGATCCAAAGGGGGAGATTGTTAGGGCACATATTTGTTGGATTCAAGATCATAAAGATTGAGGACAAAAGTTCAAGAAGTCAAAGGCTGAAAGTCAACTCTCATGGAAAGTTAAAGTCTTTTGTTAATAAAGTCAAAAGTTAACATTTGTATTTTGTTTTTGTTCCCTTGTAACTTGTAGGTATAAATAGCCTTTGTTGTCTTTGTAAAGTGGTGTCACTCACAATATGAATCAAAGAAGAATTGTATAGAACATATCATTCTAGTGAGAGAGAGAGTTTGTAGAGAGAGAAAGTGAGTTTGATTGTAATTTGATTCATCAATGACATGTGATTTCACGATTTGATTCATCTTGATTATTTGTTATTGATTAGAACTTGAATATTGGGAATAACACATCTCTCTCATCTGAACTTCAAAACATTGAAAAAACTCTCTGACAAAGTCCTTATACTCGACCTTCCAAAAATATTTTTCTTCAAAGAAAAGTTGTTTCCATCATGTGAAAAGGGAAGCTGAGAAACTCACCTTTGAATTTCAAATAATGTTTTCCATCACTCTTCCTCTTCAGATGCTTCACATGGACCTATGTGAACCCGTTAGCACTCCAAGCCTTATTGGAAAAAAGTACATTTTAGTAATTGTTGATGAATACTCTCGCTATTCTTGGGTGTCTTTTATCAGGTAGAAATGTGAACCACTGAATAAATCATTAAGTTCATCAAGAAATATGAAGTACTACATGGTCAACTTGTGAGATCGGTTAGAAGTGATAACAATACTGAATTCAGAAATAGTATGTTAGAAGACTTCTTTAATGCAGAAATGAATCTCTCAAAACTTTTCAGCTATCCGAACTCTTCAGCAAAATGATGTAGTTGAAAAGAAAAATCGCACACTATGTGAAGCTGCTCGTTCGATGCTAAATGAATCAAATCTACTAACATACTTCTGGGCCGAAGCATAAATAATTCGTAATTTACTGAAAGTCGGTCAGTAATTGTAAAAAGACATAACAAGATAGCCTAGTATTCTACGGTTGAAAACCAAATGTCGTATTTCTTCATGGTTTCGGGTATGTTTTCTAGATTCTAACTAATCGTGATCATCTTTGTAAGTTTGAACCCAAAGCTGATGATGTAATCTTTGTAGGATACTCACTTTGCTCTAAAGAATATAGGATATTCAATCTTCAGAGAAAATGTATTGATAAATCAATTCATGTCAAATTTGATGATCTTCAATCCTCTTCTGTCTCCTGTAACCATGATGAACTCGATCAATGTATATCTTTGTGCATCGGAAAGTTTTCCTCAAAACCTATCGAATACTTCTCATCATTATCTCTAAAATTCTCTAATCCTTCTCAAGATAATGGTGAACTTCCAATCACAACCAACATCTTGAATAACTCTCCTCATTCTATTCCTCCGATATAACCCTCTTCATAAATCATCCCTTAGGGTGATCCTCCATCTGAAGCGCACCTTCTAAACTCATCTTCCGTACCTCCTGAACTACCCTCATCCTTTCCTCCTCATGCCTTACCTTCACCTCTTCCTCCAACCACCAAATGGACAAAAGATCACCCAATCGATCAGATAATTAGTGATCAATAGGATGGTGTTGAAACTCGAAGAAGAGCAAGTAACATTTGTCTCAATGTACTTTTCCAAAAAAAAACATTTGTCTCTATGTAAACTTCTTGTCCATAATTGAAACAAAACGAGTTGAAGAAACTATTGTTTGTCCATGTTAGATTACGGCTTTGCAAGAAGAGGTTGCTCAATTTGAGAGAAACAAGGTCAGGAGACTTGTTCCTTGTCTAGGTAGTAGAACTATCATAGGCACAAAATGGGTTTTCGGAAATAAAATCGATGAAGAAGGAGCAGTGGTTCGCAACAACGCCAGGCTGGTTGCTCAAGGATATCGGCAAGAGGAAATACTCGATTATGATGAAGCCTTTGCTCCTGTTTCCAGACTAGAAGCCATAAGAATTTTCTTAGTCCATGTTGCTCATATGAACTTCAGTCTTTTAGATGGATGTAAAAAGTGTCTTCTTAAATGGTGCATCAACCGAAGAGGTCTATTTGAAAAACCTCCAGGATTCGAAGATCCAAGTCATCCTGACTATGTGTATCGGCTTGACAAAGCCCTTTATGGGCTAAAACAAACACCCCGTGCTTGGTATGACACTTTCTTAGACTTCCTTTTGAAAAAAAAAATACTCTCAAGGTAAAATCAACAACATCCTCTTCCTTTGTAAAACAAAAGGTAATATCATTCTCGTTCAAATCTATGATGATCATATTATTTTTGGTGCCACCGATGAATCTTTGTGTCGATTTTTTGTTTCTCTCATGAAAATTCGGCATGAGTTGAGTATGATGGGATAACTTACTTTCTTTTTGGATCTTCAAGTTAAACATACTTCAGAAGGTATTTTTATAAATCAAAGTAAATACAATCGATACCTTCTGCAAAAAGTTTAATTTTGACAGCACTCCCAGTAAAACTCTCATGGCTCCATCCCTCAAAATTCATGCAGATCCTGATGGAAAATCGGTCAATGTTACGAATTATCGGGAATGATCGGGTCCTATCTTTATCTTACTTCTAGCCGACCTGATATTATGTTTGTTTCATGTCTATGTGCTCGTTACCAGTCCAATCCTAAGGAATCCCATTTAGCTGTCGTTAAGCGAATTTATAGGTACTAAAAAGTACCTTACACCTGGATCTTTGGTACCCCAAAGAATCAGTGTAACACCCTCAAATTAGGAAAGATCGACTAATTTAAATTTTTTGAAAATACATCAAATAAGGAAGAAACTCCTTTCTAATTGTTAATATTTGCTTTCTTATAAAGGTAGGCTAATATTTAACATCAACAAAAAATAATCCAAAGCTTACACAAAATCTATAATTGGGGCGGGTGTTCTTAAAACCCAATCATGGTCGCTATCTCCAAATGCGGAAGACGTCACTGAATAGCTAGATCCTTCTTCTGCCTCAAACTAGCACTCGCCTCATCACGATGTCTCTAATACCATTTCCCAACAAGGACCTGATGCACATGCCAACAAATAAAAAGGTTAGGCTTAACGCCTAGTGAGTTCAAAAGTTTTCATTAATTATATAAGACGGTAAAACTGGAAGAATGTTATTTAAATCACAATTTCCAAAATGAAATATATTTAATATGAAAACGACACCACTCCTAAACCCCACCATTTTCGTGAGGAAATGTCATTAACCAAAACACTCAATCATAAGACCCAAAAGAAATATGCTCACGCAAAACGTGAATAAGGTCTAATATTTAAATATTGAGAACATGGATAAAACTCTATCATCCAAAACCTCCAAAAACAATAAGGTTCAATATCGAAACCATAAATAATGGAAAACACTCCATACTTAAAACAACACCAAAAACATGGATACCATAGCATATCCAAAACTCATCTTTCGGTCACAGGGGAGACCTGATTACATTGAATGTGACGGAACACAAAAGTAGGTCACATATCTATGTTATATGACTGTCACTCGTGGCATACACATTCATTAACAAATAACCTTTCTGGATCTATAGTTAATGAGTTATTAAGCTCAACAACTCCATGTTTATTGCTTGTATAGTCACCAAGTTCAACCACACTAGGTCTATACCTTGTGATCTTCAAAAATCCTAGTTAAGCTCGTTCACAAGATAATTACATTTTATTGGTGAATGACTGATGCCCGCCTCAAAGAGCCCACACCTTATTGCCTATGAAGACCCAATGCCTATTTCATGCTACATTATAGGAATATTCATCCCATTCAAATTGACTCCTATGCCTATGGATCCATTGCATTACAGTGTAAAATACATGACCACAAATGAATGATAATGCACTCAAATCATGTAATCTTTCAAATCAATATGCCAAAACTGCATATAACTCCAAAAGTTCGACATAGAGCAAATTAAACTGAACTAAGGTCCACAAGACTCATTTAAGTCAAATTTGAGCCAAAAGCTAAACAACTTAATTGACCATTAAATAAAGATCATTAAAACAATAAAACATATTTAATTGACATTTATGCAAATACATGCTCCAAAGGCATGATTAACTTAAAAACACATAATTGGTGGGGATGCATAATTTTCCAATTAAAACCCCCATTATATTTCCAAAATATCCCATGGTACAAAAATATACGTTTTTCCCAACCAAAAACACTAAAATGCATTATTACCAAATAATCTCTATTTACGAAATAAATCATCAAAGAACCCACACTTATGATTTATTTAACAAAATATTCAAAGATCCCAATATATGTCTTTTCAAGATATTAATTCCCAATTATCAAGTTCTAATTCAGTTTTAAACAATAACAAGATGACAAACAATCTCAATCATACTACCTGTTTCAATTCAATCACATATTTCGTATACAACAATTTCTCTCTGAAACTTTTTCTCTCTACAACAGTTCTGCATACTATCTCTTTTTAACATGCAACTGCTAACCACTAACTAAACCTCTAGTCATATGTCTCTTAAAAAGAAATACACGCGCTTTTACAAAGACAAGAAGAAACAATATTACAAGGACCTTTGACTTTGACTTTATTACATATGACTTTGACTTTGCTTTGAGAATTGACTTTGAGCTTTGACTTGCTTGGCTATAACCTTCTGTCTTCATGATCTTGTGTCCAACAATTATATGTGCACTAACAATCTCCCCCTTTGGATTCAAGATCATCTCTAAAAGATTTTGCAATTCAATCTCCCCCTTAAGCTCAATTTGTGCAATCTCCCCCTTTCTGTACAACACAAACTATCTCCCTTTATTGAATAAGTTCGTCTTTAGAAACTTTTGTAATCTCCCCAAAATTTGTCTTCAAGAATAGTAACATTCTCCCAATGTTGTAAAAACCTCTTTCAGACATCGAAAAGAAATTATCTTCAGGTTTAGCTCGGTTTGCTTCAGCAAATTGTCTTTAAAGAAAATTTCAGCAAATTCTGCTCACATTCTGAAATCTTTGAACTTTCTCTTTCAACTTTCAACAAACTTTCACAAAAACAACTGTCTTGACATAAATTTCTTCTTTCGGCTCCAACTTTACTTTATCAGATCCAATAACTCTTTAACACTTTTCAAACAATTCTTGATCTTCTCCCCTATCTATAACATTTTTTGATTCTCTCTCCCCCTTTTTGATGATTGGAGTATGAAATCATCAAAACTTCCACAAGAAATGTCATTGATCGGATCTGACCACTGATTTTTTAACACTGAGCTTCTGATTATTCATTGATCCAAAAAGATATTCATCTGAATCTTTGCAAATTCAGACAAAAACTGAGTGTAACACCTGGATCAACAAATGAATCTGTTAAAATGCCTGTCAGTAACACGAAGTCACTGTGTAACGAATACACATTGGAAAGGAGCTTTTGTAATGTTCACTCCCCCAGTTAAGAATCAGAAGTGGTTTGAACATTTAAGAACATGTTTTCAAATCTGAAAGTTGTCCGTCTTTCGGACACATATGAGATTAAGATTAGAAATAAAACTTTCGCTCAGTCTTAAATCTCATCAACTCAGCTCTAAGTCATATTAGATATGATCATTTAAGCTCTCTCTCAATTCTACAAAAATCACAAGTCGTCAAAGTACAAAACTTTATTCACAAAAAAAAATTATTGAAAAGTAAATGACAGAAAGCAATAAAACTTTGAATGTACGAGTTCTAATCAGATGTAATCAGAAATCATAATCCATACTCCTTGATTCTTATTCCCCCTGCGATTATGCATCAGAAAAATTTATCAGTGATAAACACATGCAAAATTTATATACTCCCCCTCAAATGTATGTAGATCATTTTATCTTGTATCATCTCACACTCCCCCTGAGATCATGAACAAACTTAAGTGCATATATCTTTCAGATTAAGAATATAAAAAAAATAAAGAAATGAAGAAAAATAACAATAACAAAACTTTAGTAGGTAATCACAGATTAATCTTGAGATTTAACATACCAAGTTTAGAAACGAGAAAATTAAATCTCTTTTCATCTAAAGGCTTGGTAAATAAATCAGCAAGTTGGTAATCTGTGTTTACAAAATAAAGTTCGATTGTACCTTTTTCGACATTATCTTTGATAAAGTGATATCTCACGTCAATGTGTTTGGTCTTGGTATGTTGAACATGATTCGCAGATATGGCAATGGCGCTCTTCGAATCACAATATATCGAGATCTTGTTGTATTTGAAGCCACAATCTCGCAGTTGTGTTCTCATGCATAGCACTTGAGAACAGCAGCTCGCCGCAATGACGTACTCTACCTCAGCTGTTGATGTGGATACACAGAGTTGTTTCTTTGAAGCCCAACTCATGAGTTTATCGCCCAAAAATTGTATGTGACCCGACATACTTTTCCTGTCAAGCATACAACCTGCATGGTCTGCATCTGAATATGCTGTTAGTTCAAAACTTGTATCCTTAGGATACCACAGACCAAGATCTGCAGTGCCCTTCAGATATCTAAAAATTCTTTTAACTGCAGACAAATGGGATTAATTTGGATTAGCCTGATATCGAGTACATAAATATGTAGAGAACATTATATCTGGACTACTGGAAGTTAAATACATCAAAGAACCAATCATCCGTCGGTAGCTTCTAACATTGACAACTTTTCCCGAAGGATTAGTGCCAATCTTAGTTCCAGGTGTCATCGGGGTTCCGATAGGTGTACAATTTTCCATTTTAAATTTTCTAAGAATATCAAAAATTTACTTTGATTGATTGATAAAAATCTCCGTTGAAAATTGTTTAACTTGTAATCCGAGAAAGAAATTCATCTCTCCCATCATACTCATCTGAAATCTGGACACCATGAGGTTAGAAAAATTCTTACAGTATTTTGGATTTGTTGAGCCAAATATGATGTCATCCACATAAATCTGAATTAAAATGATATCGTCTTTTTCCTTTTTGATAAACAAAGTAGTATCGATCTTACCTTTAGAGAAGCCAGACTTGACTAGGAATTTAGATGATATTTCGTACCAGGCTCGAGGGGCTTACTTCAGTCCATAAAGAGATTTGTCCAGAATGTGTACATGATTCGATTTCTTTGGATTGACAAAGCCTTTAGGCTGAGAAACGTAGACTTCGTCCTTTAGAATGCCGTTGAGAAAAGAATCTTCACATCCATTTGATAGACGGTGAAGTTCTTGTGTTAGAGCATAAATCTGTTGGATACAAAGATCAAGAAGGCTGAAGGTCAAAATTCAAGAAAGTCAAAGCTAAGAAAGTCAACTCTTAAGTGAAAGTCAAAGTCTTTTGTAATAAAAGTCAAATGTATTTGTATTTTGTATTTTAGTTTCCTTGTATTAGGAATTGGTATAAATAGATTTTATTTTTCAGTTTTGTTTAGTTAGTTAACAGAGTTAAGAAGTCAGGTTGTAATATCAGAGAGAGAGATTCGTAGAGAGAGAGAGAGTTCTAGAGAGAGAAAGTTGTAAATTGTGAATTGAAAGTGAAATCAAAACAGGTAATTGATTCTTGTTTATGTTTTGTTTTGATTAATTGATTAGAAACTAGAATCTGGAACACATAATTCGTATCAGAGCAGATCCAAAAGTGAAATCAAATCAAGAATTAGAAAAGTTTGGTTCGACACTGTGTTATTCAAAATCAGATTTGTTTTTGAGTTTTAGTGTGAATTTTGAGTTGTAATTGGTTTATTAGTGATCGATGAATGTAATAGATTGAGTTTGTATAGATAATTTCACGAAATGCACTGTAATTTTCACGAATTTTTGGATTTTATTGAGTTTTATGTTACGAGTTTTTAGAGCACTATTACATAGATCAATCTTGTACTTTTGTTGTTTTGGTTTGTAATCTTTGCATTGTAATCGGTTCGAATCATGATTTAGAGGAAATCTGCAAAGTTTTAGATCATTTGGTGGAGATTTGAATCGGATTTGAAGTGAAAATCAAGTTTTTGTTCGAAAAACTTCAAGAACGCGCAAGATCTTCAAAACGCGCAAGTTCATCCACAAGAACGCGCAAGTTGAAGAATTTGGTCTCAAACGCGCAAGGTGTTATCTGCGAGTTCTAGAAACACGCAGATCTAAGTCTGCGAGTTTGAAATTTGGGAAAAAGTTTCTAAGTGTTGAAACGCGCAAGTAGACACTTGAGAGTTCTACAAACGCGCAAATCGAAGGGTTCGAGTTTGAGCCGGAATAGTGATCTGCGAGTTTGTTCGATCTGCGAGTTTGGTCGATCTGCGAGTTTGGTTGATCTACGAGTTTGGTCAAAACGCGCTAGTAGCGACTAGCGAGTTTTTCAAACACGCACGCCTCTATATGCGAGTTCACCAGTGAATAGTCTCTTGCGAGTTTCTACGACTAGCGAGTTTCTCAGAACACGCAAGTCTTTGCGTGCGAGTTTCACAAACGCGCAAGCTTAAGCCTGCGAGTTTCTCAGTAAACAGTTGTTTGCGAGTTTTAGCGTCTGCGAGTTTCATATTTTAACAGTGACTTGCGAGTTTCATATTTTAATAGGACCCCCGTGCTAAGTCTGCAGAGGGGGACAAAATTCTGATTGTGATCAAAATTCCTGAATTTCTATTTCAAGATTTCTTGTATTTTTGTGATTTCATATTTGGACTAACGATCAGTTCTAGTTTCTTATTGGATATATTTTTCAAAACAGGTTTTATCAAGATGACTTCTAAAGATGCACTTTCCATTGGCACTGATGTCAAGCCTCCTGTTCTGTTCAAAGGAGAGTACGAACAGTGGAAAGACAGATTCCTTGATTTTATAGACAGACATGCAAATGGAGAGAATATTATGCTATCAATCACAGAAGGTCCTATGGTACCAATCACGGTTCAAATACCTAATGATGATTCGTCTGATAGTGAAGATGGTACTGAGGAAAGAGATCAAAAGATGAAAACAGTGGCAGTGGATATCTCTCAGTATTATGAAGAACAGAAAAGCCGATACAAAGAAGATAAACAAGCAAGATCCTTACTTCTTCAGAGCATTCCGAATGAGATCTACATCAAGATTGATAGTTACAAAGAAAATGCTAAGAAGATGTGGGATCAATTGCAAAAGATGATGATGGGATCCAAGGTCGGGAATCAGATGAAAGTGGCTAACTGCATCAACAGTTATGAAGAATTTAAAGCCAAAGAGAATGAAAGCCTAGAAGATACTTATGAACGGTTTGTCTTGCTTCTGAATGAACTGACAAAGAACAAAGTGAAAAAGAAGCAGCTGGAGAATAATGTCAAACTACTAAGTATCCTACAACCTGAATGGAAGAATCATACGCGTAGGATGAAACAAATGAAGGATCTGAATGACATACCGTTACATGAGGTTTATGAGACTTTGAGGCAGAATGAAAAAGAAGTGGAAGAGAAAAGAGCTGAGAAAAAGAAGGTAGAAAAGGTCCCTGATCCTATTGCATTGGTAGACGGAGAGAAAAAGAAAGAAAAGAAAGGGAAGAAGAACAAGAAGAAAGTGCTTACAAGTTCTAAGTCTGAATCTGAATCAGATGGTG
Organism: Arctium minus; assembly: GCA_954870635.1. Lineage (NCBI taxonomy): Eukaryota > Viridiplantae > Streptophyta > Magnoliopsida > Asterales > Asteraceae > Arctium > Arctium minus. Next base: position 108,989,733 of record OX941080.1, on the reverse strand, counting down.
ATGATGGAGAAAGTCTGAAACAAGCCATGCTTTTACTGACCCGTGCATTTCAAAAGAAATTCTACAAGAATCCGGGATCAAAATCTCAAAGGTATTCTTCATCAAGTTCAAAGAATCATGAGCACCGAGGAAGGGTGGAAGGAAGGAGATATGAAGAGAACAGATATGTTGAGAAGAAACATGATGAAAGGAAGAAGTTCGTGAATGACTACACTGTTGCCGAAAAGCCAGCAAGTGATCCAGTCAAATGCTACAATTGTGGCAAGATTGGACATTTTGCTAAAGATTGTCGAAAGCCGAAGGTTCGAAACTCTCAGCATTATCAGAACAAATTGCTATTGGCCAAACAGCAAGAAGCAGGCACAACATTAATGGCTGAGGACGAATTTTGGCTGGATCATTCAGATGGTGAAGAAGAAGAGAAAGAAGAAGTTGCTCATCTCTGTCTAATGGGAAAAGAAGTTAAGTATGATGAGTCAGATGACGAGAGTGCTGATGAGGTAATAAACTTAACTCAAAAAGATTTCATAACCAAAATGGAAGCTATGATGGTTGAGCTTAATGATCTTCAAGTAAAACTGAAGAAAGAAAAATAAAGAGTTGCAAAAAGAAACAATAAGATCTTTGAGCTTAATAAGTTTGTTATTGGGAACAAAGATCTAATTGATTCTTTACGCAAGTCTTCTTCTGATTCTAAACTCCAAGTAGATTCTTTTGAAAAGAAGATTTCTGATTTTGAAGTTAAAATTTCTAAATATGAGTTTGAGAAGAAAGAATCTGCACTAACTGTTCATAAACTGCAGGTTGAGAATAAGCTTTTGAATTAGAAGGTAAATGGTCTGGAAGCCAAACTTTATGCAAGAGGCCAAACAAATCAAACCATTTTTCTCAATGCACCTAACGAAGAGGCTGATGTTAAGGAAAAATGGGGTCTTGGTTTTCAAAACCCCCATTACTTAAAGAAAGCCATCAGAAAACAACCAGCATTATATAATTTTGATTTTCTTGCTTGTGCTGGTAAACATACTCATTTAAAACCCAAATTTGTTACCAAATTACCAGAAGAAGTTGAGGCCAAAGAAACTGAAAATAGAAAGAATATAAATAAAATGCAACTACCATTTAACTATGCAAAGTTAAATGATAGTTATCTTTCAGGAACACCAAAAGTTCTTTCAAACGATTATTTTGCTAGTTATTCTGTTTCTGAGATGAAGGCAAAAGCTGCAATTGCAAAGGTTTATGTTCCTCCACTCATTCTTGAAAGCAAAATAATTGAGCTTGAAAATGTTTTATTTGATGAAAAACTTTTGGTAGATATTGAACAAAGTGTGTTTTCTACAGTTTTAAAGAACACTGTTTTTCAATCTAAACCTGCAAAGTGTTCTACAGTTTCAAAGGCACCTCAAACTTCATCTGATAATTTTGATGACTTATTTGAGTCTGCAAATGATTTTCTTAATTCTGATGATGGGTGCATAGAAGAAATTGATATGTTTGACTTCAATGCTTCTCTTCCTGATCATTCTACTTGTCTTATAAATGGAAAAGTGTTACCAAGTGTTCTTAAAACTGATGAATCATCAACTAAGGTTGGTGAATCAATTTCTGTAACTGATGATTATTATACTCAAGGTAAGAAACATAAGAAACAGCGATTGAAGAAACAGAAATACACTGGTACACAAAAGAAAACTCAGTCTCAGAAATTTGCTTTTCCTAATAAATCTAAATCTTTTGTTTCAGATATAAGAAAGAAAAGGTCGAAAGCTCGAACTGAATGGCGACTAAAAAGGAAGGATGATGAGAAAGTTGGATCAGTTTCTGATAATTCTTGTACTAGATCAGTTAGTAGTGATAATGATGTAATTGATCAACTTGCTTCACATAAACAAAACCTTGTAACTTCTTACAAGCGGTATTCAATAAAGCAATTGATTCAATTATCTCCTATTACTACTAAATCTTATTATAATTATCGGAGAACTGATTTTGCTTATTCTCATAATTCTCATGATTGGTATGGATCTTATCATGTTTATTCTTCGAGATCAAATATTTTTAAAGGTTTTCAAAAGGAGAGAGGGTCCATTTTCAAATGGATACCAAAATCTTGTGCTAATCTGTTAGGACCCGTTTTTAAATGGGTACCTAAAGTTATTGTTTCATGATTTCTCTTGCAAACCCGGCATATGTGGTACTTGGACAGTGGATGTTCCAAGCATATGACTGGGCAAAAAGCTTTATTGTCTAATTATACAGAAAAATTCAGTGGAAATGTCAGATTTGGAAACGATCAGCTTTCACCAATCTTAGGATATGGTGACATCATTCAAGACAACATAACGATAAGTAAGCTGAGTTATGTCGAAGGCTTGGGGCACAAATTATTTAGCATTGGTCAATTCTGCGATAAAGGGTTAGAGGTCAACTTCAAATCTAAGAGTTGCTCGGTTCGTACTGAAGACGACCAGAACTCTTAGGTGGACATCGCAAGACAAACCTCTATACCATCAACCTGTCCAAAGTTCAGATTAACAATCAAGTTTGCTTAATGACAAAAGCTTCAATGCAACAAAGTTGGCTCTGGCACAAACGACTATCACATCTGAATTTTCGTTATATCAACAAGTTGGTTAGTGGAAAATTGGTAAAAGGACTTCCTGAGCTGAAATACAAGAAAGAACACTTATGTGCTGCATGTGAGAAGGGTAAGATGAAGAGAGCTTCGCATAAACCGAATCCTGAACCAAGCACTAGTTCTCCGTTAGAATTGTTACATATGAATTTGTGTGGTCCAATGAGAACTCAAAGCTTAGGAGGAAAGAGATACGTGTTGGTTATTGTGGACGATTATTCAAGATACCCGTGGGTCAAATTTCTTCGATCAAAAGATGAGACGCCCGAAGTTCTCATTACTTTCTTAAAGACGACCCAGGTGAAAATGCAGCGACAAGTCAAGTTTCTTCGAACGGACAACGACATAGAGTTCAAAAACAAGATAGTTGAAGAATATCTCGAATTGGTCGGGATATCACATTAGTACTCTGCTGCTCGAACGCCTGAACAAAATAGAGTAGTCGAAAGGCAAAATCGGACGCTAGTCGAGGCCGCTCGGACTATGATTAGCCAATCGGACTTACCTTTATTCTTGTGGGCAGAAGCTGTGTCGACTTCATGCCATACTCAAAATCGATCCATGATACACCGCCGTTTTCAAAAGACTCCATATGAGCTGATCAACAACAGAACACCAACAATCAAGTATTTTCACATATTTGGGTGTAAATGTTTTGTGCTTAACGATAGAGAGAGTCTGAATAAATTCAGTGCTAAGGCGGATGAGGGTATCTTCATTGGTTATTCTTCAACATCAGCAGCATATCGTGTTTATCTGAAAAAGTCAAAGACAGTTGTCGAGAGCGTCAATGTAACATTTGATGAAGAAATGGCTTCTGAACAACTCAGTTCAGAACCCGTGATAACTGGAGTATTAGCTTCTGGGAAGATCAGTCCAGAACCTGCATCTGCAGTGAATAATTCGAATAACGCTTCTACTTCTATTTCACATTTATCAGATTTAGATTTGTTATTTGAATTCTTTTATGATGAGTTTCTAGGATCTAATATACCTAAATCTGCTGTGACTGACAGGACTGAAGACACAATTTGCAATCATCCAGTCACTTCAAATGTTGTAACTGGACTTGAATCCCCCGTTCAGTCAGAAACTCACATTCCTACAATTACTCCTACAGTTGAACATGTACAAGAAACTGCTGAGCCAGAAGTAACTGTTTCAGTTGGGTGTCATACATTGTCTACTCAACAGCCAGTTTTTGTTGTTCCAACTGATGCTTCTGCACCTAAAACTTCAAATGCAAATCCTCCTTCTATTATTCAAAATGAAGAGCCTGATAGTGGATTTCTAGATGATGATCATGTTCAATCAGTATCTACTCCACTCCCTCATGAGCATCGCTGGACCAAAGAGCATCTTTTACATCAAGTAATTGGAGATCTTAACAAGCCTGTACAAACTAGGTCAGCGACTCTTAATCAATGTATGCATGACTCATTCCTCAGCAAGATAGAGCCCACGCGAGTATCAGAGGCTTTAGCTGATTCGGATTAGGTATCTGCTATGCAAGAAGAATTAAATCAGTTTGAATCCCTGAAAGTTTGGAGATTAGTTCCAAAACCGGAAGGTAAATCCGTGATTGGCACTAAATGGGATTCAAAAACAAGAAGGATGAAGATGGTATCGTCATATGGAACAAAGCTAGACTTGTTGCCAAAGGTTACCGATAAGAGGAAGGCATAGACTACGATGAGACGTATGCTCCAGTAGCGCGTATAGAAGCAATCCGCATGTTTCTAGCCTACGCAGCTCATAAGAATTTCACAGTCTATCAGATGGATGTGAAAACAGCCTTTCTGAATGGCATTCTTAAGGAGGAAGTATACGTGTCTCAACCAGAAGGGTTCGTGAATCCAGATAAGCCAGATCATGTATACATCTTGGAAAAAGCCCTGTATGGTTTAAGACAATCCCCTCGAGCATGGTATGATGTTCTATCTAAATTCTTGGTCAAGTCCGGTTTTTCCAAAGGTAAGGTTCATACTACTTTGTTCATCAAAAAGGAAATAGTTGATATTATTCTTATACAGATATATGTTGATGATATAATATTTGGTTCTACTAATCCTAAATTTTGCAAAAACTTTTCTAACCTTATGGTGTCACGTTTTCAAATAAGTATGATGGGAGAGATGAATTTCTTTCTCGGATTACAAGTAAAACAATTTTCAACGGGGATTTTCATTAACAAATCTAAGTACAATTTGGATATTCTTCGGAAGTACAAAATGGAAAATTGTAAACCAATTGGAACCCCGATGGCACCAGGTACTAAGATTAGCACTGATCCTTCGGGTGAAAGTGTTGATGTTAGAACTTATAGAGGTATGATAGGATCGTTAATGTATCTTACTTCAAGTTGGCCAGATATTATGTTTTCAACATGCTTATGTTCTAGATATCAGACTGCTCCTAAGGAATCCCATTTGGCTGCTGTCAAACGGATTTTTAGATATCTGAAGGGTACCGCAGATCATGGTCTGTGGTATCCTAAGGATACTGCTTTTCAACTGACTGCCTATTCAGATGCAGATCATGCAGGTTGCATGTTGGACAGAAAGAGCACTTCAAGAAACATTCAATTTCTTGGAGACAAGCTCGTTAGCTGGGCATCAAAGAAACAATTATGCGTTTCCACATCGACTGCTGAAGCAGAGTATGTAGCTGCTGCTAGTTGCTGCTCTCAAGTCCTGTGGATGCGAACACAGCTACGAGACTATGGATTCAAGTTCGACAAAATTCCAATCTATTGTTACTCGAAGAGTGCGATCGCAATATCTGTTAATCCTGTCCAACATACGAAAACCAAACATATTGATGTCAGGTATCATTTCATAAAAGATAATGTAGAAAAAGGAACAATTGAACTTTATTTTGTAAAAACAGATTATCAACTTGCAGATTTATTTACCAAACCCTTAGATGAAAAGAGATTTAATTTTCTTGTTTTCTAAGCTTGGTATGTTAAATCTTAAGACGTAATCGGTTGTTACTTACTAAAGTTACGAATTGTTATTTTTCATCATTTTCTTTATCTTTATGTCTGAAGGATATCTGCACTTTAAATGTTTACTCATGATCTCAGGAGGAGTAAGAGAAGATTAAAGATGATCTACATTATTTTTGAGGGGGAGCATAACTAATTTTTGCATTTTAATTAAATGACAAATTTTTTGTAATGCATGATTTTAGGGGGAGCTTATATGTCAAACCAAAAGGAGTAAGACTATGATTTCTGATTATTTCAGATCAGAACTCGTACTTTAATCGTTTTATTGCTTTATGTTATTTTCATTTGAATAAATTTTGTGAATAAATTTGTTTTTGACTAGACTTTGAGACTTATGCAGGATGAGAGAAGATGACACGATCATATCTTGATGACTACAGCTGACTTTATGAGAATTAAGATTGAGCGGAAAAGGTAAATTTCTTATCTTAATCTTAAATGTATTTGAAAGAAGGACAACTTTCAGATATAGAAAACATATTCTTAAATGTTCAAACCACTTCCCGATTTTTAAACAGATTTTATAATTTAGAAGTGTGATTTTAAATGTTTTCATTTTAATTTTTATGCTTAATTGATAAACAAACCGCGTGTTTCCAAAGATAAATACTTGCGTATTGTCTTTTCTATATACTTTCAAGTATTCACACACACCGGTTTGACTTTGTGTTCTAAATGTTCTTACCATGTCTCATATTGAAACATATTTTTGGATGGTAAGACACTCCGCTTGTATTTCAAAGATTTTTGAGCGATATTTCATTTCGAAACGTCATTTCAAGAATGTCTATATTTTTGTTTAGTATAGACAATATTCATTATTCTTGACCTTAAACTTTGATTGTTATATCATTCATTTCTGATCATTTTCATACAATGTCAGATTTTCAAACAAGTCTTTTGCATTCATATTCATTCATTTCATATACTTGTTTGAAAATGCTTCAATGTCTAAAAATGCTCAAATCTTCATGATTATATTTTATGAGCATACATTCATCTGACATTTGTATATGAGCTTTAACCAATAAAGTTAAATCATTTGAGCAAAATCATGCTTATTAGGATATTATGGGTTCTGTGTGCTAGGACTTAAATGAACTTATATGGATTCACGTTAACCAGTGTTTCCTACCCAAGAAGTTAATCCAATAGTGATTGAGTGTGAGGAGTCTAAAAGAAATGAGTGTGGGTGTGATGAGGTAAAATGGAAAAGAGAGTTTGCACCAACTACTTTTTGAGAAAGAGGGTGTGAGATCAGAGTATAAGAATATCAAACTCTGCACCAACTACTTTTTGAGCCGGGCAGCCAGATTACTAGCGTTTCATAATTCTTTGGTGAACCTTATTGAAACAGGCAAATAGCCCATGCCAACTCTTGACTATACCCCACTAGCTACTCATTTTCTTCTCAAAAAGAAAATGTTTCACATTTTCTGGGGACGCAACATATAATCTATCTGGTTTTCATTTGGAAAATCTGGATATTGAAAAAGAAGGAAGTCTTCCCCACCTTCGCACTTCAATCATGCACATTGAGTCTGTGTTTATACTACTGTTGTCTCAGTGGTTTACATAATGTTGAGCCTTATTAAAAGCAATCATTCGTGCTTAATTCTTCCTACACATGTACGAACACACAAGGAATTCGTTTCTTTGTCATAACATTCATAGAAATTGCCTTTGTGGTATTTCGATGATTGGATGGAAGCCCTGGGGAGTGAACATCAAAAAGATCCTTTATATTGTGTATTTGTTACACACAGTGACTTCGTGTTCTTATTTTATCTAGATTTGAAAAGATCTGGATGAATACTTCGTTCGAATTGGCAAGACATCAGAGGCTCAGCTTGAAAGATCAGTGGTCAGAAAGATGTCAAAGACAATTCTTGGAGAAAAGTTTTGATGATATCAATGCTCAAATCATCAAAAAGGGGGAGATGGTATCAAGAAATGATAGAGTGTTGAGAGATGATTTTCAGAAATGTCCAAGTCAGAAAAGTTGAAAGTAAAGTTTTGAAGATTTGAAGAATATCAAAGATTTTCTGAAGATGTGTTGATTTCACTGAAATTTTCTTTGAAAATTATTTGCTAAAGCAATCCGAGCTGATTCTGAAGATAATTTCTTTCCAAAGTCTGAAAGTATTTTATGAAAGTTTTGGGGAGATTGTTAATCGTTTAAAGACAGTTTGGAAAGAATACCGTCAAAGAAAAAGGGGAGATTGTATTGACAGAGCTTAAAGTGAAGACTGAATTGCTAGATCTTTAAACAGTGATCTTGAATCCAAAGGGTGAGATTGTTAGAGCATAAATCTGTTGGATACAAAGATCAAGAAGACTGAAGGTCAAAATTCAAGAAAGTCAACTCTTAAGTGAAAGTCAAAGTCTTTTGTAATAAAAGTCAAATGTATTTGTATTTTGTATTTTAGTTTCCTTGTATTAGGAATTGGTATAAATAGATTTTATTTTTCAGTTTTGTTTAGTTAGTTAACAGAGTTAATAAGTCAGATTGTAATATCAGAGAGAAAGAGATTCGTAGAGAGAGAGAGAGAAAGTTCTAGAGAGAGAAAGTTGTAAATTGTGAATTGAAAGTGAAATCAAAACAGGTAATTGATTCTTGTTTATGTTTTGTTTTGATTAATTGATTAGAAACTAGAATCTGGAACACATATCTTGTGAGCGGCATACGCAAGAAACATCCTGATAGCTTCGATGCGTGCCACTGGAGCATAAGTCTCGTCATAGTCAATACCTTCCTCTTGCCTATACCCTTTAGCTACTAGTCTTGCTTTATTTCTGATCACGATACCATCTTCGTCCTTTTTGTTCTTGAATACCCATTTTGTGCCGATTATAGTTTTACTTTCAGGCTTAGGCACAAGTCTCCAGACTTTGAGTGCTTCCAACTGATTCAGCTCATCTTGCATCGCAGTTACCCAATCTGAGTCAGCTAGAGCTTCCGATACGCGTGTTGGCTCTATCGTGCTCAGAAATGAGTCATGCATACATATTTAATGTAGCAGACCTATTTGCACCGGTTTAGATGGATCTCCTATGATCTGATGTATTGGGTGATCTTTGGTCCACCTATGTTCATGAGGGAGTGGATTTGATGTAGATTGATCATGATTTTCATCTAGAAATCCACTTTCAGCTTCATCAGTTTGCTCAGTATTTGATAGGGGTGCAGTTGAAGTGTTTTGTGGAGAAGTTTCAGTTGGTACAACATTATGTGGCTGTTGATTAGTCGTTACAGTGCATCCAACTGACTCAACAACTTTTGGCTCTTCATGAATGTTCACAACTTCAACTGTTGGAGTAGGCGTTTGAATTGGAATCTCTTGCTGAATCGGGGAATTTGATTCAGTAGATATATCTGAAGTGGTTGGTTGATTTCTGCGTGAATCTTCTGATTTGTCAACCACAACAGGTTTAGACACTTTAGTTTAACGAAATTCATCATAAAACAATTCAAAAAATAAATCTAAATTAGATAAATGTGAAGTAGATGATGACACTTCATCTGATTTATTATCATTAGGCACAGGTTCTGGACTGATCTACCCAAAAGCTTATACACCAGTGATAACGGGTTCTAAACTATCTTGAACATAAGCCATCTCCTCATCGAATGTAAGTTGACGCTCTCTACTACAATCTTTGACTTCTTCAGATAAACCTTGTATGCTGCAGGTGTTTGAGAGTAGCCGATAGAGATGCCTTCATCTGCCTTCGGACTGAACTTGTTTAAGTTCTCCTTGTAATTCAGTACAAAGCACCTGCATCCAAAAATATGGAAATGTTTAATGCTAGGTGTACGATTATTGATTAGAGCATATGGCGTTTTACCAAACCGGTGGTGGATTATAGTACGATTCTACGTGTAGCAAGCAGTCGACACAACTTCGGCCCATAGAAATAGAGGTAGATCCAATTGACTTAGCATAGTGCGAGCGGCCTCGACTAGCGTTCGGTTCCGTCTTTCAATGACTCCGTTCTGTTCTGGCGTTCTGGCAGCAGAAAATTGATATGTTATCCCGAACGATTCGAGATAATCTTCAACAATTATGTTTTTGAATTATGTGCCGTTGTCAGTTCTTAGAAGCTTGACTGTCTTTTGCATATTCACTTGGGTAATCTTTAAGAATGTGATGAGGACTTCGGGCATCTCATCCTTTGTTCTCAGAAATTTGACCCAAGTATACCGCGAGTAATCGTCTACAATCACTAAAACATATTTCTTGTCGTTTATGCTCTGTGTACGCATAGGACCATAGAGATCTATATGTAGAAGTTCCAAGGATGAACTTGTACTCGGTTCAGGTTTCGGCTTGTGAGCGACTCTCTTCATCTTGCCCTTCTCGCATGCTGCGCACATATGTTCTTTAACATATTTAAGCTCAGGAAGTCCTTCTACTAACTTTCCAGTGACCAGTTTGTTGATGTAACGAAAATTCAGGTGAGAAAGCCTTCGATGCCATAACCAGCTTTGTTGCAGCAAGGCTTTTGACAATAGACACACCTCATTGTCGGTCTGGACTTTTGACAGATTAATTGTGTAGAGGTTAGACTTTCTCGTGCCGACCAAGAGTTCCTTACCGTCTTCAGTACGCACAAAACATCTCTTGGCCTTGAAATTAACCTCTAGATCTTTGTCATAGAACTTTCCAATGCTGAATAGATTATGCCCTAATCCTTCAACGTAGCTCACCTTCGTAATCGTCACGTTCTCTTGAATCACATCACCATAACACAAAATAGGTGAAAACTAATCATTTCCGAAGCATCCTGTTTCCGCAATATTTCTCTGTATAATTAGATAATAAATCTTTCTGCCCGGTCATATGCTTGGAGCAACCAGAATCCAAGTACCACATATGACGGGTCTGCATAGGAGAAATCACGAAACAATAGATTTAGGTACCCATTTATAGATGGGTCCTACAGTGTTAGCGCAAGATTTTGGCATCCATTTGTATATGGACCCTTTGATCTTTTGAAAAACATTTGAACCATGAGAAGGATAAGAATATACATGATATGTGCCAAACCAAACATCAGAATATTGCCGAGACGCATAATCATTTCTTTATAATTAGAAGACTTTCTAGCAGACGGAGATAATTGGAACAATTGCTTTATTGAATAACGCTTGTAAGAAGTTACAAGTTTTGGTTTTTGAAAAGCAACATTCTCAATTACATCAGTTATACTATCAGTTCCTCTATTACAATTAGGATCAGAATATGATTTAGCATTCTCGTCAATCTTCTTCTTAGGTAGCCATTCTGATTTAACTCCAGATTTTCCCTTTCTCACATCTGAAACATTTGAAACTTTAGAATTAGAACTGTGAGATTTGAAAGATTGTTTTTTCTTCGCCTTACCAGTTGTTTTCTGTTTCTGTGAATGCCTAGATTTCTTCTTTTTACCTTTGGCATTCTTGGGATTCACAGAAACTGGTTCATCAACTTTCGTTGTTGTTTCACCTTTTCCATACACACTAGGTAATCCAAAAGAATTGATTATAAATTGTGAATGATCAGGAAGTTTAGTATTAAAATCAAATTGACCAACACAATCATCTAAATCACCTTCTGAGTTAAGAAAATCATACTCTTCATCAAGTAGATCAGAAATATCATTAGATTTTGAAGCTTTGGAGTTTTTAGGAATAACAGAATTTTTAAGCACATTAGAAAACACAGTTTGTTCTAGATCAATCAAAATCCTTTCTTTTGCTAGAGTATTCTCGAGTTCAGAAATTTTACTTTCTAACACGAGAGGAGGTACATAAATTTTACCTTCAATAGGCTTAGCCTCCAACTCTTTTGAAGAATAGCTTTCAAAATAATAATTAGAAAGAAATTTTGATTTATCAGAACTGTAACTATAATTCACTTCTTATAACGAAATGGAAGTTGCATTTTAGTTGTGTTCATCCTTTTCTCTTTTTCTTTAGCTTCATCCTCTTCAGACAATTTAGTCCACTTAACTTTGAGTTCAAGGTATTGTGGTGCCAGTTTTAAAAATCCGAAATCATAAAGAGCAGGCACTTTAGAAATACACTTTTTGAGGTAGTGTGGGTTCTCATAACCAAGACCCCAACACTCACTACTCTCTTTAGGTTTATTCAAATGAATGGTCTGTTCAGTTTGACCTAAAGTGTAAAGTTTTTCTTCCAAAACATTCACTTTATCTCTTTGGATTCAAATTGACCCAATTTATATTTAGAAGTAGTTTCAGATAATTCATTGTGAATTATAGTCCTCTTTAGCGATGGTATCAATGTTTTTATGCAAAGCCTCAATCAATACATTCTTCTCAACAATATCCTTGCTAAGTTTCAGTATTGACTGGTTTTTCTCATTATTGATACCTCTCTCGCGTTTAAGTTTAGACTCTAATTCTTGGAGTTTAATCATCATGACATGCATTTCATTAAGAAAATCTGATTCAGACATATCACATACCTGTTCATTTTCCTCACAGTCAGAATCATCTTCAGTCACTGTCTTGCCCATAAAGCACAAGTGTGCTTTCTCTTCTTCCTCATCAGAATGGTCGAGCCAGTACTCATCCTCAGCCATAAGAGCCTTACCAGTCTCCTGCTGCTTGTCCAAGAACATCTTATTTTTGTAGTACTCGGAATTTCGGACTTTAGGCTTTCTGCAGTCCTTTGAAAAATGTCCGAGTTTTCCACAGTTGTAGCACTTTGTCGGTTCTGGCTCTTTCTTCTCTTCAGTTCTATATCTCTTTTCCTCAGGCCTCTTCTCTTCTGTCCTCTTTCCTTCTATTCTCTCCTTGTGTTCATAGTTTCGTGAACCCGAAGAATACCTCTTAATGTTCGAGCCAGGCTTTTTGTAGAATTTCTTCTGAAAGGATTTTGTCAGCATTAGCATAGCCTGCTTCAAGTTCTCACAGTCATCAGAATCTGAGTTGTCATCACTGTCCACTTCCTCGGCCTCAAAAACTACTACTTTCTTTTTCTTCTTGAGGATCACTGACTTCTTCTTAACAACCAAGGCAATCGGATCAACAACCACCTTCTCAGCCTTTTTCTTTTCATCTTTGATCTCCTCCACCTGTTCCTCGTTTTGCCTAAGAGTCTCGTACACCTCGTTAAGTGGAATCTCGTTTAGATCCTTCACCTGTTTCATTTGCCTGGTAAACCTCTTCCACTCAGGCTGGAGGATGCTGAGAAATTTGACATTAAGCTCTATCTGAGACTTTCTGACTTTGTTTTTGCTGAGCTCGTTCAGCAAAGTCACAAATCTATCGTAAGTTGTCTCAAGAGATTCACCTCCTTGGCCTTGAACTCTTCGTAGTGGTTAAGTCAGTTGGAGACTTTGATTTGATTGCCTATCTTAGATCCGAGCATCATCTTTTCTAATTAATCCCACATTTGTTTGCCCGTGGCATTGTAACTGTCAATCTTGTCATATATCTCATTAGGAATGCCTTGTAGAATGAAAGATCTAGCCAGTCTATCAACTTTATGTCTTCTTCTTTGTTCATCTGTATACTCCTCAAGTGGTAGAAGGTACTCTCTTTGTTCTTCTTCTCCATTTTCTCCTACAACTGTGTGAGTCTTTATTGGAGTTTCCATGAGTCCTTCCTTCAGAGATATTCTGATGTAGTCTCCCAAGTCATTGCGATCAATGAAATCCAGAAAATGATCCTTCCACTGCTCGTTCCGATTGCGAGAGCTTCTCTAGAAGTAATCCTGTTTTAAATTTATACAATAAGAACTTGACAATAATCGTTAGTCCAAGTAAAATCTCAAAATACAAAAAAACTTAAAAAGAAATTCAGAAATTAAATTTCCAAAAATCACAAGTATGGAATTCGCACGTCAGAGTGAAATACACAATTTGCATACAGAAATTCGCACACAAGCACAATTCGCACAAACTACATAATCCGCACACTACACACACCAACCTTAGAATTCACACAAATCAAACTCTCAAAATTTGCATACAAGTATACTTCAGAATTCGCACACTCACAAAATTCGCATGCAATTATATGCGAGTTCTAAGAATTTGCATACAACTCTATGCGAAATCAAGACTTGGAAACTTTTTGGAAAATTAAACTTTTCGCATGAAACTTTTCGTATAAATTTTTCTCACAACATGATGAAACGAATTCTATACTTGGTAAAAATTTTCAAACTGAGCAATTCGCATACACACTTATGAGAATTCAAAGAATTCGTATGTCTCTCAGATGCGAGATTTTTACTTTTCGCACAATACTCAGATGCGAATTCTTTCCTTGGAAAATTTCAATAAAACTTTTCGTATCAAAAGCTCATGCAAATTCTGACAATTCGCATATAAACTCGTACAAATTCTGAAAAATTCTCAACACACACACATGCGAATTCTATGAATTTTCCATATCACAGAATTATGCAAAAATTAATGGTCTGCGTGTTCTTTGTGCGAGTTCTTGTTGATCCCAAATATGATGTTCTTAACTTGATATACTTTTCACTACACAAAACTAACAAATAAGAGTGCGGAAGCATTTTGAAGTGTAGAGAAAATAGAACTTGAAAGGTAGCAGACACACTAGCAAATAATGAACAGAAACATAAAATGTAACAAGATGATTACTGAAGAAACTGTTTCATTGATTTGCTCAAGAACACCAAGAACACGCACTACTGTGTGATAAAAAGCTCTCAGGAAATACAAGGTGCTCTCTGAAATTATGTGTGCTCGCATGATACAAACAAAGGCGGTGCTCCTATAATATACAAGAAGGATGCACCCCGTAGTACAAGACAAAGGCTGACATTCCATAAACGGAATGCCACCTGGAAAGGTAAACAATCGTGCGCCGCATAATTGATCTGAAAAATCTTCATACAACAGGCTTCACGTGTTCCGCACGTGATCTTGTCTTGAACTATAGTCATGAAATCTTCCAACTTTCATCTCCAGAGGTTAGCCATCACAGAGGCTCTATGAGTGATCACAGAGGCTCTGTGATCTGAAAGTGATCTTCAGGTTAGTCCTCGGGTAGATAGTCGATTGAGTCCTCTGAGTTTTTGACTTCTGTGGTGAGCTTGGTAGTTCTGAGCAGTCTTCAGCAGTTTCTACACTTAACCTATTTTTCAATACTTCTATACATGTGAGTTGGAGCTAACAATCTCCCCCTAAGTATTGAAAAATAAAGATTTGGAATGTTGAGTATTTGGCTAAGTTAGAAACTAAAAGAGGTGAAAGGAACTCAACCTCTGAAGACAAGTTTTTCATTCAAAAAGAAATGCCAGAAGGCAATTACATTGGAGTACATGTACAAGAATGAAAAGCTATTCTATTATAAGTATTATCTGGGGAAATCATCTATCGGATTGGTGAAGCTTTCAGCTAGGGTCTTCTTCATCGATAAAATGAGCTCCCGGTACTTGATCTGCGCATCTGTTTATTTGATCATTCTCTCTGTAGGCCCCTCTTGCACAGTCTCTGACCCCCTTTTCCTCAGAATCGTGTACTTGATCTTCAGCATAGTGTTGTCCGAATACTTGTGACTCTAATTCGGCTTAAACATCTTCTTGAGCCCATCATCGTCTTTGTAAATAAACCCGAACTCAGGCTCTGTGATTAGAGAATTTGAAGGTACATATTTAATTATGGGGAATTGGTCATTTGGTTTAGTGATCGATAACTTTTCGACTCCGAGCTGTAAAGCCACCTCAAAGTCCATTTTGCTATGATACTTCACGTGTTCGCACATGACCTCTTTGATCTTGCAATTTGTTATCATATACTCCTTCCTCTTTTCAAGTCTTTGTTGAGTGAATGCATGTACTTGAGGAAGATCATAGGCGCAGAGGTTCTTCTATCTCTGAGGCATTCACTGGATCGAGAGACTGATATTGAACTTTGGGGATCGGTGAAGTAGGCATCAACTCAGGACCTGAAGGTTCTACAAATTTTGCAAGTCGTTCTGCGATTTCTTCAGAGCCAACACTCACCTTTCCCTTCTAAGGTTCTGCAGTGGTGGTGCCTTGAACAATTGTAGCTTCTTTGTGTATTTCGTCAAAGGAACATGAATTGAGATTCTGAGTGTTGTATGCCTCTGAGGTTTTCTGTTGAGGTAGGGCCTGGAGAGGAGTGACAACTATATGAGCAGAGCCTACCATGGTTGATGATTTGGCCTTTTCCCCCTCATGATGGCCAGGGCAAGATCCATCTGGGTCCTGATCATCATGGTTGGCCATCTTCTGCACCACCTCTGCCTGGCAGGACGCAGGTGCCTTCCTTTTCCTTTTGCAGAGGTGCGTGTTTGTATGCTTCGTGATTTTGGTCATCACATTCTCCGAAACAAGGCCAAGTTTGTTCACTTCATAGTCGAACTTGAACTTGAGAGTCGCGACCGTTTTCTTCAGTTCCTCTGCCAAGGTCTTCCCTTCTTTGGAGATATCCGATCCCATAAGGTTTAGGGTCCTCAGAAGCATCCGTCCCATGGCTTGTAATTCTTCTTTTGTGGCCAGGTCGGAGGTGTTTGTGGCAGAAGGGGGTGGTGGAGTTGCAGAGGTTGAGGCTTGTGGCTGAACAAGGACCATGATATTGCAATTCATGCCCTTTATTTCCTCTTTCAATTTGGTCAAGTCGTCCACCCCTGATGCAGTGACTGTGGCTGCAAACTTTTCCATTTATTCCATGCAGATGTCCCCAAGATCCTTGATGGTGTATGTTTGGATATTGATGGATTGGGCACAATTGTTGAAGTCTTTCTTGGTGGCGTGTGAAGATGAAGCCTCCAACAACCTCTTTATGTCGGCAGAATTCTGAATGGAGATTTGTTGGACAACCATCAGAGCTTCTGTCTGGGCTTCGACGACGACGATCAGTTTGCTGAAGTCATCCTCGGCGACAGAGGATTCCTTTAACTTTGATAATTCCAGAGCGTGCACCAAGAAGACATTTTTGGATGTCTTGCAGTCGTCCTGAATGGTTGTGAGAGTCTTGAAGGAGACTTCAGTAGTTTGGTTTCCCAGTTCCTCAAGTCTTTGGAGCACTTTGTCGACAAAGTTTTGAAACTCCTCCTTTTTGACGTAGGTGGTAGGGTTAACCTCTGGATCAACACATGATCCAGATTTGGCCAAGGAGTCTTTGGTACCTTCAGAGCCTGTGAGTATGTTGAGCTCTGGTGGATTTCCTTCTAATCCTCGATGTTCCACGAAGGAATCATCTACAGAAGTTTTGTCGACAGACTTCTTGGGAGAGGGTTCAGAGACTCTCTCAAGGGTTCTGTCGATTAAAGTCTGTGGATGTTCTAGATCCACAGAAGTATCATGTTCTTTCACTGCCAACTCTGATGCAGTTTGGTGGTCACTCATGTATGAGACAGAGGCAACAAATGCCTCTGTGTGTGGTGGTGTCGTGTTCTGGGGCAATAGGACACTTCTTTCTGCACCTTAATCCTTTTGAGATGATGGGGTGGATTTGGGTTCCCCAGCTAAGTGTGGTACAGAGGATGAAGGAATATCCTCTGTCTGGTTGGTATGGGTTGGGTTCGGACCGTGCCGTCCTTTTTCAGTACCCTGCTGCACTAGAACTGCAGAGGTAGAGATGTGGGTTGCATTGGGAGTTTGGTTGGGTTGTGTGCCTAAGGCATCTTTTTCTCCCATCTCCTCCTTCGAATTTTTCATTTTATTTTCAACCCTTCATCACTAGAGCTAGAGAGCCCTGTTATGTCCTTCATTTCGACCTCCACTCTGTCCCCTAGGCCGTCAGAGTATAGCGTTGCCAATTCTTTTGCTATCTTTGCGGCCACTTGGAAAGGACTAGGGGATTTCTCCTCAGAGCTCTCTATGATTTGGGCTTTCCTCCTCCTCTTCCTCTGCAGAGGTTCTTCTGTAACCTCTGCAGGTCCTTCCACTTCCTTCTGCACTATTGGTTCAGAAGTTGTCGTCTTAGTTAGCCTTTTCTTTGTAGGCTTCTGAGGGACTTCTGTAGTCGTTGCCTCTGCGACTCTAGTCATAACTCCCTCAGAGCCCGTTTTGGCCTTCTTCTTTTTGGGCACGGTAGTCTCTGTGGGTGATTTTGTATCCTCTTCCACTTCGACTCTCTTTTTGGGTTTTCTTTTCTTTTTCTTCATTTTGCCTCTCTCACCCCCATCCTACTCTCGGGCTCTAATCTCTTTATTCTCTCTTGGGCATCTTCAGCCACCTCTACTTCTGCGCCCTCAGCTATCTCAGTTCTAAGGTAAATAAAGATCTCTCCCACTTGGAATCCTACACGTGGGGGGTTACAGGACTCGGTGTATGAGTCTTGTGCCCACGAATGTAAGTCCTAACCCATTCTTCACTACCCAAATATGCTAGGATGCGGCCCGACAGAGGTCTTGCCACAGGATAACCAGTCTTCAGTACGGTGGGTTTGTGCGACTTCATGTTGTATATTTTGATCTTTTTGCCCTCTACAGGTAGTTTTCCTTCCCCTAGCAGAGCATCTCCCAGAAGGACAACGAAGAACCTATTGAACACCAGATTCTTGGGCTCTGTCCCTCTTGGCTAATCTTGCTTCTTAGCGATAACAACATTTCGCATCTCCCTGAAGATTAGTCTAGCATAGTCCAGGGGAAAATCATAGTACATAACATACATGATTGTGAGTATGGTATGGCTAGATTGATATGGGCTCCCAACTTTGCAGGTTAGGCAGCGGTTGAGGATCGAAAAGAGAACATTCCACAGAGGTAGAAGGTTTTGGCATCTGAAATAACTTCTCTTAGCAATTGGTGCTGCATACCCAATGAATTTAAGAGATTCTAGAAGTTCATCATCAGTTGGTTCGTCGTAGAATCTCACCAGGTTGAGTTGGGTCTTAGTTGGGAGTCCAAAAGCCTCTGAGACTTTCCTTCTGTTTATGCCTAGGTCCAGTATTTTGGTGGTTGAAGGATGAGTGGCATAGCCCATGACGCAGTACCCGTATTTGTCCAATTTTTCATGCCTAGCACTCAACCAGAATTGTTGAATGTAGGTTTTAGGTATGTCAGTCCCTTTTAGGGTTAGGGGTTTGGTCAGAAAGTGGTTTTTCAGGATCTGGATTAAAGAAGAAGCTTCTTCTTGGTAACCTTTGGGGTCCAAGACTACGTAGTGATTGTTTGGCTTTAGGTTGAGTTGTTTAGAGTGGTAGTCATAGTGGGTGAAAGAAAGCATCCTGTTAGTGAGGGGTTGTTCTTGTTCCACAGACATGGAATTCTCCTTTTAAGCATCTGAATGCATGGACTTGTTCGGAGCAGATGATCCCTTTGAGTTCTTGGAAGAAGCAGAGTGAGATGCCATTGAAATAGAAGGAAGAAGAAGAGAGAATTTCTGCTAGAGATTTCTTCAGAGAAATATTGTAGGTAAAAAAATGGGTAAAGGAGAGAAAGAGGTTTATATACTGAGAGAGGGGTAAAAGTTTAGGCGGTAATAAATAAAAATTTGAAATCCGTAATCATTATAAACGGATAAGGAGTCGTTTCTAAAAAACGACGGTACAGATACAGACCAGTGAAATTTTGCCACGTTAGAATGGGCGGTGCACGATCGAGTACGTGGGCCTCCTATTATTCTCACGCGCGTGGCATTTGCTATACCCACATGCCAGTGACTTTCATAAATAACCCACATTGAATGACCATATGGTAAAAATTTTCAAGAGATGAAAATGTCGAGCTCCCCCTTGAATTGTCAAAGTCTCCTAT
This sequence comes from Arctium minus, assembly GCA_954870635.1. Classification (NCBI taxonomy): domain Eukaryota; kingdom Viridiplantae; phylum Streptophyta; class Magnoliopsida; order Asterales; family Asteraceae; genus Arctium; species Arctium minus. Next base: position 108,970,366 of record OX941080.1, on the reverse strand, counting down.
TTTAGCTCCCCCTTGATCTGTGCTTGGATCTTTGGAAATAAGCATTGGACAAGGCACACAGCAAGAGAGCTTTGAGAAAGAAAAGTCATTTACAGGAGAGGAACTGTACAAACTTAAGTAAAAGACAACAAAAGTAAAAACATAAATATTTACAACAGAGGCTTTGTGCCAGGGTACAGAGGCTCTATGATTAAACTCAAGTTAAGCATACTGTTAATCAATAAATCCCAATCTATATCAAGCAATTACTCAAAATATGAAGAACTAGAGAGAGAATCTAGAGAGAGAAAGTAGATCTCGTATTCATAAGTCTGAAAGATACACCATAAGCTCTGTTGTTGTTTTATGATTACACAAGCAAAACCTATTTAAACCAACTATCTAATCAAGACTTAATCACTAAGTAAACAAGACAAGCTTTGACTATTACAAGACATTGACAATGTTGATTTTTACAACTTTGACTTTCCATATTAAATCTTGGATACAATAATTAGACTTAACAATCTCCCCCTTTGTATTCAAGATTTAATAAAAATTTGATACAGATCTTCAGCTCTTGATTCTTCAGCTTTTGTCACTTGAACTTTGAACTTTGAAGCTTTCACAGTCTTCAGTCTTTCAGCCTTTGAAAAATCTTGGAAAGTCTTTTTCTCTTTGTAGCTATGTAAGTCAACATGCCTTGAACAGGAACTGAAATCCTTAAAACTTCAATGAACTTGAAACATCATCTTTGAAACAACTTTGATATCTATGAAACTTCTGAAAAACAAATCTTCATCTCTTTGATCTCTGTACTGTCCTTAGAAAACGAACTTTGACAGATCATCTTGATTTAACTTTGAATTATCTTTCTTCAGAATCTTTTTCTTTAAAATCAGCGGAAGCATTTTGAAGTTCTGACATGAACTTTGAACTTGAACTTTGAAATTGAATCTTTATAAAATTCTCCCCCTTTTTGATGATGTGAGCATCGTGATCATCAAAATATCACCAATTTCAGTACAGTCTCTGATTTCCCCTTTGTATTAAAAAACAATCTTCCCTTTTGACAATTTGCGCACTTTGATCTAAGAGACATCATGAACTATATATATCCGAATCTTCTAAAATTCAGACATAATAAACGTGTAATCCTGAATCAACAGATGAAACAGTTAGTAGAGCCTGTCAGTAACACGAAGTCACTGTGTACAACGAATGTACAATTTAAGCAGCTGGTTGGATGATGACTCCCCAGGACTTCCATTTAATCATTGAAAAACACAAGGTTTATCTATGAATGTTCTGACAGAAGAACAGATTTTATGTGTGCTCGTGCTTGTGTATGATAGAATTGTAGCACAATGATTGTGTTTCATAAAGCTCAAATTGTGTAAACTGTTGAGACAGCAATATGTATTACACGGACTCAATGTGCATGAAAGAAGTGCGAAGATGGGGAAACTTTCCTTCTTTTTCAATATCTAAATCTTCCGAGTGAAGACCAGATAGCATATGTGTTGCGTCCCCAATGAAAATGAAACATTTCTTTTTCATGAAAGAAACGAGTGGTTGGTGGGGTAATTGCAAGAGTTGGCATGGGCTCACTGGCTTTTTCAATTATGGTCACCAAAGAATGTGAACCAATCATAAGATGTGGCTACCTGGCTCAGAAAGAAGTTGGTGCAGAGTTATGATATTCTTTTAACTCTGTTCTCACACCCTCTTTCTTTTTAACATTTAGCTCACTTCTAACCAAACTCTCTTTTCCATTTTTCCGCTCAGCATAATGAGAATAACTCAACCGGATGAGTTATCTCCCCCACTCTTTGATTTTGACCCTCACCCCTCAATCACTCAAGGATAACTTCCTGGGTAGGAAACACTGGTTGACGTGAATCCATGGAAGTTCTGTTTAAGCTCACACATGAATCCCATGTAAGTCCTAATAAGCATGGTTGCTCAACAATTTAACTGAACAGTTAAGCACAAAGTGATAACAGTGTTAGAATGTATGCTCATTTAAAAATATGAATGAAATTTGAGCATTTGAACTTTGAAGATTTCTCAAAAAAGGATATTGAATAAAAGAAATGAAATCAAGAGAATTGTTTTGAGAACCTGACAATGAATCAATCAGATCAAATGAAAAGGTTAGGGTATCAAAGAATTGGAAATTTGTTATATGAACAAATATAAACAATTTATCAATGAAAGCACAAATATGAAAAAAATGAATGATGCTCAACAACTTTGAAAGCAAACGGGAGTATTACCATCGAAAAATTGTTTGATTTTGAGATATGGTAATAACAAATCAAATGAAATACTGAACCGATGTGTGTGAATACTTGACAGTATATGGACAAGATAATACACAAGTATTGATCTTTGAAAACACTCGGTCATTTTAAACATTAAGCTCAAAATTGAAAAACATTTAAAAGCACACTTCTAAATTCATGAAATCTTTTGAGAATAAGAAGTGGTTTGAACATTTAAGAAACGGTTTTTCATGTTCGAAAGTTGTTCATCTTTCAAACAATCAGAGATCTAGGACAGAAGATATTTTACCTTTTCAGCTCCCCCTCAAATCATGATAAAATGATTTAGATCTTTTAAGCTCCCCCTGGATATTAACAGAATATCCTTCTCTGATCATTGAAAAATGGGTCCTGATCTGTCATGTGATCAGAAGCCACTTTATTCAGAACATTTAATAAAAAAATAAAAAACAGAAAGCAGTAAAACAGTTTATAGTATGAGTTCTGATCTGAAATAACCAGAAGTCATCACCTTTACTCCCCCTTAAATTAAGCATCTGAAATATGTCAGTTAAAACACAAGATAGAGATCAATACAACTTCCGTTTGAAGTGTAGACCATCATATCGTAAGTATATTGCAATGAAAAAGTACAGGATAGAGATCAATACAACTCCCTTGTGAAGTGTAGACCGTCATATCTTATCGGATGCAAAAACAGGAGTAAGGTCATTTGATCGTTGAGGTCCGAGTCCTAAACTGTTGTGTTTAGAAGTCAAACTCCTTTGAAGAACGGGTCCTAAGCTGATATGCTTAGAATCCAAAATCTTGACATTAAGGTGCGAGACTTGAACTGTGTTATTCAAGAGCCATTGTCTTTCTTACTCCCCCTTGACTTGAGGTACCTGCAACAAAGATTCAATTTTCTTCTTTGGTACCCACTAGTATTTGGGTCCAGAGTAAGAACCATACCAGAAGTGATCACTGGTCTTATGGATATAATCATGTGTAAAGCAGTAAGAACAATAAAATTTATTACCTGAAAACATGAGTAATTGATCTTTTGAGTATTTGAGGCCAGATTTACCTTTATGCTCTTTGTTCTTCTTTGCTTTGTGAGTATGTACACATGATGCCTTTTCTTTCAGCTCATTTTTCTTGTCATCTTTGACAGATTTCTTCATCCAGACCAGTTTCTCTTTCTTGTAACTTCCTCTCCTTGGATATGTATCTGAACCATCTAAAAATTGATCATAGAAAATGTTAGATCGACGAATCTGATCAAAATATTTAACTGACCTTTGTGAAGAGACATATTTCTGAGCAGAACTTGAAACAGACTTTTCAAGCTCTTTGATCTTTGATGCAAAGATGTCTCTTTCTTTCACAAGTTGGTCAATCTTTTTTGAGAAATCAGACTTCGTCTTTTGCTCTTTCAGCGCAGAAGTAGACAGTTCAGATAATTTTGAAGTCAGTCTTTTGATTTCAGACTCAAATATGGATCTTTCTTCTTCAAATCCTTTATCTGACTCATTTCTCTGGCCGGATAATTCTTTAAAGAATCCCACATTCTTCTGTTATATGGCCTTCTTTTCTTTATCAAATTTCTCTTTTTGCAAAATCAACACTTTCTCAAAATCTGAAATTTGTTGAGAAAGTTTAATGAATTTAAGATCAACCGACTTCTTTTCTTCATAACACTTCTTAGAGAAATCTGAGAACTTCTTTGAATTTTTTTTCTTTTCACTCTCAAAATTAGCTTTATCTTCAGCAAGCTGTTTTTCAAGATCAGATAAATTCTTTCTAAGCTCCGCGTTCTCAGATTCCAATTTCAGAATCTTCTCATTATTCTGCCCATAAGATCTTTTCAGAAGATCTTCATTGATATTCTTTAAGGCACTGATTTCTTCTTTCAGTGAGATGATTTCAGTAAAATATCTCTTGACTTTTGCGAATGAAAGTCAACAGCATGACCCAGATTAATGTTCTCTAGTTTCAGCTTTCTATTCTTCTCTTCAAGATCTGAAAAAAATCCCATGATTAAAGAGTAATCAGTTTAATATGAATGATCGTTCCAAACTATATATCAGAAAATCAAAAATCAGATTGAATTGAAATCTAGCACAAGAATTTAAACAACACTTTAAAATACGCAAATTAGAAGATTTCGAAAACAGTGTGTTGCGCAAATGGAGCTTTGCACAAGTCAAGAGAAACGCAAAGTAGGTTTGCGTGACCTACTGGAGACGCAAAGTAAGCTTTGCGTGATATCCTTGTAGCGCAAAGTGATGTTCTCGATCAGAATATGACGCAAAGTGGACTTTTCGCGACCCACTGAAGACGCAAATGTAACTTTGCGTGAGTGTCTTGAAATGCAAAGTAGGTTTGCGTGAGCCGAAAAATGTGCAAATGTGACTTTGCGTATTAGCCTTGAAGCGCAAAGGAGACTCGATCCGCGACAGGTTCAAAGTGAGCTTTGCGTGATGCACTGGTTGCGCAAACTAAGCTTTGCGTGATCAACAGGGTACGCAAACTTAGCTTTGCGTGATGCACTGGTTGCGCAAACTAAGCTTTGCGCAACAGCCTTGAAACACAAACGGACTTCTTAAAGCTCAAATAATCTCATGCAAACGTCTATGAATCTCGCGCAAACCATATGAACTTGCGCAAACCGTGTTCTTGGCTGTTTCTTTCTCAAATCGATTCAAACCTGCAAATTTGATCTCAAAAACTTATCGGTATCATCGACAAATAGTACTAAACACAAATTTACAATCAATTTTCGATTTAAAACAACAATTTGCACAAAAAGATCAAGAACAGAGTTCGAGTTCTATATTTCAAGAAAAACTCAAATTTCGAAAATGGACATTGAATTTGAACGAATTACAATATGGAATCAAAACAAAAAACAATCACCAACATAAATCGAACAAAATTATTCCATATTCTTGCATTAAAACCGATTTTTCAACCAAATTCGGATGAAATAGTACCAAAAACTCACGTTCTTGAAAATTTTCGAAAAACACAAATTTTCGATGTAAAACATCAGATTTCAACTCAAATCATGATCAAATCATTTCCAAAAAGTTTGGTTCAGCTCTGATACCAATTGTTAATCAATAAATCCCAATCTATATCAAGCAATTACTCAAAATATGAAGAACTAGAGAGAGATTCTAGAGAGAGAAAGTAGATCTCGTATTCATAAGTCTGAAAGATACACTATAAGCTATGTTGTTGTTTTATGATTACACAAGCAAAACCTATTTAAACCAACTATCTAATCAAGACTTAATCACTATGTAAACAAGACAAGCTTTGACTATTACAAGACATTGACAATGTTGATTTTTACAACTTTGACTTTCCATATTAAATCTTGGATACAATATTTAGACTTAACACATACCAATCTTGCCAACAAGAAAAGTGAATATTTTCTCATAAAATAAGGTAGTATCAGTTGTACCTCTTTCGAAACCATTTGCAAGAAGGAAGTTTGAAAGTCTGTCGTATCAGGCTCTGGAGGCTTGCTTTAGTTCGTAAAGAGCCTTGTCCAAAAAATATACATGATTAGGGTACTTAGAGCTTTCAAAACCTGGTGGCTGTTGGACATATACTTCTTCTTGAATCAGCCTATGTAAGATGGCTAACTTTACATCTATCTGGAACACCTTAAAACCTTTGTGGGCTGCAAAGGCAAGAAATATTCTTATTGCCTCGAGCCTTGCCACAGGGGCAAAGGTTTCTTCATAGTCTATTTCTTTTTGTTGGCAATATCCTTTGGCCACCAGTCTTGCTTTGTTCCTGACCACCACACCATCCTCGTCCTTCTTGTTCCTGAAGACCCATTTGGTCCCTATTGCAGTTTTGCCTTTCGACAGAGGCACTAGGGTCCATACTTTGTTTCTTTCAAACTGCAGAAGCTCCTCTTGCATTGCTTTAACCCAGTTTGGGTCTTCAAGAGCTTCAAAGATCTTTTTGGGTTTGATAATACTTATAAAGTTTGTATAGTAACAAAAGTTTGCAGTACTAGATCGAGTCTGCACTTTGTCAGAGGGGTCACCAATGATTTGGCTCTATGGGTGACTTCTGGCCCATTTTGTCATGTGAGGTAGGTGATCATTGGAACCTTCTAAGAGTATTTCTAGAGCATGTTCATCTTGATGTTGATCACCCTCTGTCGGAGAGATATGATCATTTTTACTTGCCGCAGGGCTTGATTGATCATTTTGTGTTGATATGATGAGCTCTATGGTGCCTTGTTCAGAGTTCTCTGATTGTTCTGGTGTTGACCCTTCAGAGGTGTCTTGAATATGTTCATGATCTTGATTGAGCTTGGATCGTTATTCAGTGTTGGCCTCTGAGTGCTCCCCCTCGACATTTGCACCTACAAAAGTAGTGGAAGAGGGTGAAGTATTGCTAGGACCAATTAGAGAAGTACATGTTTGGTCCTCAGAGGCTTCGGCTTCAGAGGCTCTGTGGTCACCTTTAGAGGATCCATCATCATTAAACATCTCTTCAAATAGGTGATGAAGATCATTTTCTCTAGATGAATCACCAGATTCTTCCTCCTGAAGTTTGAGTCCTGAGCTGATTTGCTCAGAAGTCATCTGAAAAGAGTCATCAAAGGAAACATTAATACTTTCAAGTATATGTTTTGATTTCAGTACATAGACTCTATTTGCCTTGGAGTTTGATGAATAACCAACGAATTTGTCTTCCTCAGCTTTAGGGCTGAATTTCCATATTTGCTCTCTGTCGTTCAACATGAAACATCTGCATCGGAAGACGTGAAAGTATTTGATGTCTGGATTCCTCTGGTTGAGCAAGTGGTAAGGGGTCTTTGCATGCCTCTTCACTATCAATGATCGATTTTGAGTGAAACATGTAGTTGAAATGGCTTCTGCCCAAAAGGAAATCGGGAGTCCTGAGGCAGTGAGCATAGTTCTGGCGGCTTCCACTAGTGTTTTGTTCTTGCGTTCAACAGCACCATTTTGTTGTGGAGTCCTTGCAGCCAAGAAGTTCTGTGAGATGCCCTCTATCGTAAGATAGGCTTTAATGGTTGAGTTTTTGAACTTTGTGCCATTGTCACTTCGAATTATCTATATCGTGCAATCTTGAAGAACTTGTATTCTCTTAAGAAGATTGATTAGTACCACAGGAACATCTGACTTCTTTCGAACAAACTCCAACCAAGTGTATATAGAGAATTCATCTATGAGTACAATGATGTATTTATTGCCACCAAGACTCTGCACTGATATAGGACCACAGAGGTCTATGTGAAGCATATGTAGATGTCTAGTGCAATATATGTCTAACATGGTCTTATAGGCAACTCTTTTGAGTTTGCCTATTTCACAAGCAAATCATAGATGATCTCTGTCAAACTTAATACTTGGTAACCGTCTTACCAGGTCCAATTTCACAAGTTTGTCTAGAGAGTGAAAGTTTAAGTGACAGAACCTGTTATGCCAGAGCCAAGCTTCCTCATTCTTACTTGAGACTAGACAAAGCTTTTCATCTTTGTTGATCGACTTGAAGTCCATAAGGTACAGATCACCACGTCTTTTGTCTTGCAGAAGCACTGTGGATGTATCTTCCTTCAACAGAGAGCAGTATTGCTTTTTAAACATCACATCTAGTCCATTATCACAGAGTTGGCTAACACTTAGTAGGTTGTGCTTAAGGCCATCCACATAAGCCACTCTGTTGACATCGATGTCTCCACTGGCAATGACTCCATAGCCTTTGATTTGTCCCTTTTTGTTGTCTCCGAAGGTCACAGAACCACCTCCATGTTTTTCTATGTAAGAGGAGAGCAATCCTCTGTCGCCAGTCATGTGCCTTGAACACCCGGAGTCTAGGTACCAAATGGGCACATGCTATTTCTTCTACGGACAGATCAAAATGATTTAGGTACCCATTTCCCAATGGGTCCAGATTTTATAGGAGTCTTTAAAGATGCCTCATCACCTTTGGTGTTGGTCTTATCCTCTTTAACAGAGGTACCAGATTGTCCTTTCTCACCCTTGAATTTGGCATTCTTTGGCTTCGGGTGAGATATAAGACAGGAAGGCCTTGAGAAATGTTGATTAAGAGCATGCATAAGATCAAAACATTTACAATGAGAGACTCCAGAGGAAAACTTCTTAAACATTTCATTAAATTTGTCAAAGGAGGGTACAGAGCATTGTTTACAACAACCCTTTTTAGATTTGGGTTTCTTTTCACAGAAAACTTTGTCTAATGTTGGTTAAGTTTTGTCAAAAACTCCTCTTGGATGGCTCTTTGATTGTACTCTCCCTTGATGACCTCCCTTTCTTGCTTTCACTGCCACAGAAGCATTAATTTTGTCAAATTTGATCCATTTTTCTTTTTGTTGCCAAGTGAGTTTTTCTTGAAACGGTTTTACAAATTTTGGAGCTTTCAAAACTTGAGAGATCTTGATCTCTTCACTGTTTAATTTTTCAAGCTCAAGAGAAGTCTTTGCTTGCAGACATATGTCCAAAAAGTCAGGGCAGATGGGTATGCCTGTAGTTCTCCTTTTGGGAGAGATTATTCTGTTAAGAATACCAGAGGGAATATTATTTTCTTTTGGACCACAGGGGACTATCTCAAGTTCCGCAAAACTTGTCTCAATATCGACAGAGGAGGACTCAGACTCAGACTCAGAATCTGAATCAAGAAAGTCTCTGTGAATGAGAGCATGACCTTATGGAAATGCATTTCTTTGTCCATTGGTAGTGTCCTTGGGAATATTTAGATCTTTTGAAATGCATGGGATCACCATAGGAACACTTAGACAATTGAGAAGATCTTGCTCAAAGATTTCTCCTACTGCAGAGGCTACATCAGGATAACTAAGAAAGTGATTTTCATAGGTTTTTCTCAAGTCATTTTCCAAAAATATTTTAAACAACCTTTCTTCCACGGAGGCAGGAACAAACTCTGGTGCATCAGAGGACAGTTCCTTTTCAGGAATCATCATGCACACAAAAGCCATTTGAGTTTGTGTTTCTGGATTACCAAATCTGAAGATCCCTATTTGCTTTTGAGACAGATATTTCCTTGGAGTGGATTTTCTCTTTGATGAGAGTGTAGATGGTAAATCATTGTTTTCAAACCATACATTTACCATCTGCAGAGGTTTCCTCATATGTGGTCCTTTAGAGGTTCTGCGCCTCTTAAATGTGGACAATAGATTTGGAAGACTTGATTTTAGAACTTGTCCAGGGCAGAAGATGTTTGCTAAAGATTTGTTTCTTTTATTTCCAGTATAGGGGTCTGTGTCCTCGAACCCTATACCTCTTCTGCCAATCTGGGTATTAATTTTCTCATGAACTTTCGGTGCATCTTGGTATCTCCTGATCAGAAGATCTCTGTCGAGCAGATCTTGATGAAGTACTTCTCTTTCTTTTTGGAAATTTTTTTCAAAGAAATAGTGTTTAGGCGATCACGCTCACTGTTCTTTAGCTCCTTAACCTTTTCTTTTAGAACTTGATCAAGTTTGGAAACCTTCTATTTTAGATCCTTCTTTTCGAAAATATACTCAGAGACAAGTGATTTTCTTTCAAGATAAAGTTTTTCCTTCTCTTGGGTGAGAAGTTTTGTTTCTCTCTCAAATAAGGCTAATTTTTTCTCTAGCTCTGAGCATGTGTTTTTGTAAGCAAGAAACTCGTTCTGTAATTCAAGAAGTTTGTTTTCAGAGTCTATATTAGATGAATTAGAAGTAGATACCTCACTATCGCCATCAAAGGTGTGGACTTCTGCCATTCCACAGAAGATTGCATTGTTGTCCCCTTCGTCGGAGGATTCATCGGTCACAAGAATTTCTTGTTCTTGCATCAGGGATCTTTGAGTGTAGTACTCTGCTTTCTTATTATAGAAAGAAACATCTCTGACAGGTTTCCCTTTGATGGCATTTAACCTGCACTCTGCTGCAAAGTGGCCCAACTTCCCGTATTTGAAGCAACCTTCATTTTGTTGGGGAGCTTTGTCTGCACCTCTGTCGTCCATCTTTTGTCCATTTCTTCTCTCACCTTGCCCTTGATCACCAAACTCTTCTCTCCCAAACTTTCTCATTTCACCATACCCTCTTCCTCTATCGTCTCTTTCCTCTCTTCCTCTGTATGTTGGATTTTTCTTAAGACCCTTGTTGAACTCTCGGGTCATAAGAGCAAGTGTTTTGGCCAGAGCAGCCATGTCGATCTCCTCCTCTTGGCTTTCTTCACTGCCACTCTCTGCCACCAATACCTTCTTTTTCTTCTTCTTCTGTGCATCTTTTGTGACCTTCTCCTTTCCTTTGTCTTGACCTTATGTGGCACTTCCCACCAACGCCAGAGGTCCACCAGCAGGGATCACTAGTTTTGAAATTCGGTTCTCTTGGTTAATTAATGTCCCAAAAAGGTCAGAAATAGACCAGACATCAAGATCTAGGGATGCTTGCATGGACATGGTCAGATGAAGAAACTCAACCATTTGGGATGCTGGTATTCAGATATTTCTGGAGTGTTTGCAATAGCAGGAACACGAGGAACAATGGTCATTGGAATGTAACGGGGATTATGAAGAAACTCAACCAGTCTAGGATCCCCACCTTCAAGAAAGTGTACCATCCTGATTTTCCACTGAGGATATTCATCCCTAAGTAGAGTAGGAGGTTTTTATTGAGATCCTGATTGAAATAGCTGAATGTTTTCACCATTTTCAGTTGGAAAGTATAGGACAAATAAACAGAGTATGAGATGAACTACAAATGGGATGAGAATGTGCTTAATGATGATGAGTGTTTGGTAAGAGAGAACTAATAACCAACAAATAAGCTTTGAATCTATCTTTAGTGGGTCAAGCACACTTGCCTTTGGATCTATATCAAACTGGTTAAAATAGTTCCAGAAAACAGAGTGTGCTTATGAATGGAGTTCAAAATAAAGAACAGACTCAAACTGCTACCTAGAACACAGGAATCAAGTATAGAACATGATCCTTTGATATTAAGAATCAAAGTCTGCTCTGATACGAATTGTTGATCCCAAATATGATGTTCTTAACTTGATATACTTTTCACTACACAAAACTAACAAATAAGAGTGCGGAAGCATTTTGAAGTGTAAAGAAAATAGAACTTGAAAGGTAGCAGACACACTAGCAAATAATGAACAGAAACATAAAATGTAACAAGATGATTACTGAAGAAACTGTTTCATTGATTTGCTCAAGAACACGCACTACTGTGTGATAAAAAGCTCTCAGGAAATACAAGGTGCTCTCTGAAATTGTGTGTTTTCACATGCTACAAACAAAGGTGGTGCTCCTATAATATACAAGGAGGATGCACCCCGTAGTACAAGAAAAAGGCTGACATTCCATAAACGGAATACCACCTGGAAAGGTAAACAATCGTACACCGCATAAATGATCTGGAAAATCTTCGTACAACAGGATTCACGTGTTCTGCATGTTATCTTGTCTTGAACAATAGTCATGAAATCTTCCAACTTTCATATCCAGAGGTTAGCATCACAGAGGCTCTGTGATCTGAAAGTGATCTTCAGATTAGTCCTCGGGTAGATAGTCGACAGAGTCCTCTGAGCATGTGACATTTGTGGTGAGCTTGGTAATTCTGAGCAGTCTTCAGCAGTTCTTACACTTAGCCTATTTTTCAATACTTCTATACATGTGAGTTGGAGCTAACAGTTCTTGAGAAGGATGCGAGTTCTTCAGATCTTCGACTCATATCACTCTATTTCACTCAAAATCCTATCAAACCTTCGATTTTTGATTTGTAACTTCGACGATTTGATCACTAATACATCTAGAACCTATTACAACCAAGAAATTTCGATAAAGAACATTCAATTGTACAAATTGATCTTGTTACAATGCGTTTGAACTCGTGAATACAAAACTCGAAAAATCTCACAAATTGATCCTAATTACAGTGTAATTCTATCACAAACGATTACAAGATTGTTCTAAAAACATATACGAACACACTCAAATCAATTACAACTCCAAAAACTCCGAAAAATTCAAAATTCGATTCAAACTCAAAAACTCAGTCTCGACTCCATTTCTTGATCGATTTTCACATGGACTTTGCTCTGATACCAATTATTAATTCCCAATTATGAAGTTCTAATTCAGTTTTAAACAATAACAAGATGACAAACAATCTCAATCAAACTACCTGTTTCAATTCAATAACAGATTTCGTATACAACAGTTTCTCTCTCAAACTTTCTCTCTCTACAACAATTCTGCGTACTATCTCTTTTTAACATGCAACTGCTAACCACTAACTAAACTGTTATTCCCAAATTCATCAAGTTCTAATTGTAAACAGATAATCAAGATGAATAATTCTCGTAATCACAAATCTTTGATTCAATCACAACAATTACAAATCATACTTTCTCACTCTACATACCTACTCTCTCTCTAGAATAATGTTCTAATTTTTCTCTTCTTTAATCTGCTCACTATAATCAATCTGAATTGTTACCCAACTTTACAAAGACTCAGAGTATTTATACCCACAACTAAAACAAAGAAACAAAAACACAAACTTTGACTTTGACTTTATTACAAATGACTTTGAATTTCACTGAGAGTTGACTTTCAGCCTTTTGACTTCTTGACTTTGGTCTTCAATCTTTATGATCTTGAATCCAACAAATCTGTGCTCTAACATTCTCCCCCTTTGGATCAAGATCATTACTAAAAGATTTAGCAATGCGATCTTCTCTCTTTAAGCTCAATTTGAATAAACTCCCCCTTTGATACAAAAATGTTTTTCTCAAACAATCCACATTCTCCCCCTATTCATATGAAAATTCTGACATTCTCCCCTTTCTTTGATAAACTTTGTATCTTCAAAAACTTTCAGCAATCTTCCAAAAAATCTGTTCTTCAATAATAATAACATTCTCCCCAAAGGTTGTAAACAAACCTCTTGTCAGGATCAAATTCTTAACAAGAATAAAGTCTCAGAAACAATATCAAAGAAGTTGCGGAATAACACTTTGATATTCAATATAACAGTAAACAAACAGTATATGATTAACAACTTGCAAACTTGTATTAAAATCACAAGATTACATATACAACCTCAATCTTGAAGAACAAGATCTTTCAAGACGAATTCTACTTCTCTAGAATTAGGATCTATGCCTTGAGGTTGATTCTCTCTAAAACAAAAACTTAGAAAAATAAAAACTGTTCTCTAAAACAAAAGTTATCTCACTATTCTAAACAATACAATATATATACTAAAGATAAAAGACAATTACAATTAATAAAATATCTTCAGAATATCTTCCATGAATATCTTCAGCTTCCATGAATATCTTCAGTTTATCCAGCTGTCATCCTTTCCATACAGATCTCCATCTTATAAGCAGTATTAATCATAAGCAGCATTAATACTCTGAGCAGTATTAACTCTAGCAGTACTAACCATGCTCAGCAGTATTAATCTCTTCAAGCAGTACTAACTTTGAACTAGCAGTACTAATCTTGTTGAGCAGCATTAACTTTGTTCCAGCAGCATTAACTACAACTGGCAACATTAATCTTGAAGAGCAGCATTAACTTTATTCCAGCAGCACTAACTACAACTGGCAGCATTAACCTCAACTGGCAGCATTAACCTCAGAAGTATTAACCAAGTTCTTCTAGCAGCATTAACTTCAGAAGTATTAACTTCAGAAGTATTAACCATGTTGAACTAGCAGTATTAACACATTCAACAGTAGTATCCATCCTTGACATCTTTCAGACCCAACAATCTCCCCCTAACTTAACTTTTCAAAAACTGAGAAGTTAAGTTCTTCAACATAAGGTCTTTATGACAACTTCAAAACTTTCTGCAATTATTAGTTCTTCTTGATTCAGTTTCTGCTGTTATCTTCTTTTCTGTTTCTGCTGTTATCTTCTTTTCTGTTTCTGCTGTAGTTAATGCTTTGTTTCAGCTTCTTCACTTATCTCCCCCTTAAAATAAGATTTCATATCAACTTGATTCTCCTTCTCATGTCTTCTCTAGTTCAGTTGTTTAAGTCTCCCCCTCTTTGAAATTATCATGATCTGTGCTCCTTTTCATCAATACAAACTTTAATTTTCTTCTTTTTCAGTACCAGATTCTTGATATGATCTATCTGCTAGTGATAAGAAGTGATCACCTTTTCATCTCTTTTATCACCATAATTTGATTGTGAACTTTCAGACTAATTGTACCAAGTGTATCCATCAATTCTTTGTAGTTATACTATCCTCACCTCCTTTAGGTGTATTTACCACCTTTGAAGGATCCTTGGATCTTTTAGTAGAGATATTCTGCCTAGCAGAAGCACCTTCTACTCCCTTGGTTTCTTGGCACCTGGGACCTTTAGATAATTTCTCATCTAAAGTTGCCATTGGGAAGGTCTTAGATATGTTCACACTGTCCTGTCCTGCACTTTGTGCAAAGTCAGTAGTGTGAGCCTTACAACCCATATGCTCTTGCATCTCCTTATTGAGCACCTTCTTGAGGTTGGGAGACACCCCTGTGGTTTTCCTATGGATATTCTCTAAAGGAGAATCCTCCCTTAGAGGGCTTAAAGGCTTAGTGGTTGAAGGTACAAGAAGGGAAGGAGCCGTCTTTACCTGTTTCCTTTTGTATGTTTGGGTGATTGGTGAAGTTGGTTTATCAAGAAGAGACTGGGGAATTGATTTAGGGTGGGAAGGTTGGGATTGGCTAGCAGTGGGTTGGTCTAATGGGGGCCTTGACCCTGCTGCCATACCTTCATTAGTTTGGGACACCACCATCATTGTAGAGAACAATGGGGTGTCAACTCCTTCAGAGTCCCTAGCAGATCTTCTCATGTTTGAGAAAACCTTGCCTTTAGGGGGTTTAGGTACATATACCTCATCAAAGTGAAGTATGTCCGTCAATTCATTATTAAGTACTTCTTGTACAAACCTTGGATACAGATAAAAGCTTTTTGATTGATATCCAGGTTTGACATTAAATCAATGAAGATCATTTTTAGGTATAGAAAACTTACATTAGCAGTAGTAACACTTATCAGCAGCATTAACACAGACTGGCAGTAGTAACACATACCAGCAGCATTAACACAGTCTGACAGTAGTCACTGAACTAGAAGTACTAACTACCTTTCAGTATTAGCAACCTGAAACACTTACAGACACAAGGTTAATAGTACCATATACCATAAAATTTTCAAAAGTTACTTTATCTTTTGAAACTATACCTTTTTCACTTTTCTTACCTTCTGCTGGATCAGAAGTAACATGTCCTCCATCAAATCTTTTGAAGAATTTGAAGTCAGTCCATGTTCCTTGTTATGTGCCAAGAGCAACCATTATCTTCATTCCAAATGCTCTTCCTCTTGAGCTTTTGGTTGCCCTGCAGACTTGATAAATCAGTTAGTCTTTGAAAGAACCCAAGCCAAAGTGGTCTTGGGTTGTCCTTTCTCATTTATATAATCTGTCAGTTTGGTCTGAATGAGTTGTTTAGGAATCTCATAACTGGAGTACTTTGTCAAGATTATAGGCTTTGCGACATTAATACTAGTAGAAGCACTATCCTTGTTAGCAGTAGTATTGGTTGCATCAGCACTATTTCTGTTAGCAGTACTATCTGGGATAGCAGTACTAACAGGTTTCTTTGTAATTGGAACCCAAACTTGAACAAAGTTGTTTGCTTTCTTTGTCTTTAAGTTACTCCTTTGTTTATTTGAAGTATTTTTCTTAGTTTTAGCAAACTTGTTTTGAACATGAGACTTTTTAGGTGCTCTGTTCTCAGCCATTTGATTCCTTCCTTGCTTCCTATAACCAAAGAAGTTTTGAGTTTGTCTTTGAAAATTAACTCTTTGGTTGATAGGATTGAAATAACAGTGTTTGGCAAGATGATTCAATTTGCCACAGATAAAAGAAGGTTTTGGTCTATTGATTTTACTCAAATCAACTCCTTGTTTTTGTGCCCACTGATTATTCCAGTTTCTCTGATTTCCCCTTGGTTTATCTTGTTTTTGGGGCTCAGATTTATTGCAAGAACACTGTTTACAAGGGACAGGATTCACAACTGTGGTTTGCTTATAATGGACCTTCTCAGACTTTCCCTCAGTCTTTTTTATGTCCTTAGACTTGATCTAAGCCTTTCCACATCCCTCATTGGTGATAATGTTATTTTCTAGAGGAATCTCACCACTCACAGTGTTCTTCTTACTCTTATCATTAGAGTTCTCTTCTTCAGAGTCTGTTTCAACCACCACTTTTTCTAATGGATCTACCTTAGTGGCTCCATCAGATAATTCCTTCCTATTCTTGGTCTCTAGCAAGTCTGATATAGGAGGGATGTAGTTGTTGTTGTATGGTGGTGGGGTGGGGTTATAGCCTATTCCTCTTCTAAGTTTGTCATGGATTTGAGTTTGGAGCAAAGAGTCCATTGCTTTAGAAGCATTGGAAAATTTCTCAATATCCATCTTGGCTTTCTCAAACTCACTCTTTATCTTCTCATTCTCCTCTTCTTTCTGTTTAAGCTTAAACTCATACTGATCTTTCTCCCACTTCCAGTAGTTTGTGTCATAAGAGTGTTGAAGCTCATTGGCTTGGAAACTCTTAATTTGTTCCTCAAAACTCTCAACAATTCTTACATAGTCTTTTATATCTCTCTCTAATCTTTTAAGGTCATCACACATAACCTGATTGTGATCCCTGTACCTTTTAACAGTTTCAATACAGGATTTAGAACAAAGATTGGATGTTACCTCAGTGGGAATGGCAGTGCTTGAAGATTCTGATTCTTTTGCCATGATGCTTTGAATTTGAATGTAGGTTTCTGAGAATACTAGCTCTGATACCACTTGTCAGGATCAAATTCTTAACAAGAATAAAGTCTCAGAAACAATATCAAAGAAGTTGCGGAATAACACTTTGATATTCAATATAACAGTAAACAAACAGTATATGATTAACAACTTGCAAACTTGTATTAAAATCACAAGATTACACACACAACCTCAATCTTGAAGAACAAGCTCTTTCAAGACGAATTCTACTTCTCTAGAATTAGGATCTATGCCTTGAGGTTGATTCTCTCTAAAACAAAAACTTAGAAAAATAAAAACTGTTCTCTAAAACAAAAGTTATCTCACTATTCTAAACAATACAATATATATACTAAAGATAAAAGATAATTACAATTAAAAAAATATCTTCAGAATATCTTCCATGAATATCTTTAGCTTCCATGAATATCTTCAGTATATCCAGCTGTCATCCTTTCCATACATATCTCCATCTTATAAGCAGTATTAATCATAAGCAGCATTAATACTCTGAGCAGTATTAACTCTAGAAGTACTAACCATGCTCAGCAGTATTAATCTCTTCAAGCAGTACTAACTTTGAACTAGCAGTACTAATCTTGTTGAGCACCATTAACTTTGTTCCAGCAGCATTAACTTTGTTCCAGCAGCATTAACTTTGTTCCAGCAGCATTAACTACAACTGGCAACATTAATCTTGAAGAGCAGCATTAACTTTATTCCAGCAGCACTAACTACAACTGGCAGCATTAACCTCAACTGGCAGCATTAACCTCAGAAGTATTAACCAAGTTCTTCTAGCAGCATTAACTTCAGAAGTATTAACCATGTTGAACTAGCAGTATTAACACATTCAACAGTAGTATCCATCCTTGACATCTTTCAGACCCAACAATCTCCCCCTAACTTAACTTTTCAAAAACTGAGAAGTTAAGTTCTTCAACATAAGGTCTTTATGACAACTTCAAAACTTTCTGCAATTATTAGTTCTTCTTGATTCAGTTTCTGCTGTTATCTTCTTTTCTGTTTCTGCTGTTATCTTCTTTTCTGTTTCTGCTGTAGTTAATGCTTTGTTTCAGCTTCTTCACTTATCTCCCCCTTAAAATAAGATTTCATATCAACTTGATTCTCCTTCTCATGTCTTCTCTAGTTCAGTTGTTTAAGTCTCCCCCTCTTTGAAATTATCATGATCTGTGCTCCTTTTCATCAATACAAACTTTAATTTTCTTCTTTTTCAGTACCAGATTCTTGATATGATCTATCTGCTAGTGATAAGAAGTGATCACCTTTTCATCTCTTTTATCACCATAATTTGATTGTGAACTTTCAGACTAATTGTACCAAGTGTATCCATCAATTCTTTGTAGTTAAACTGTCCTCACCTCCTTTAGGTGTATTTACCACCTTTGAAGGATCCTTGGATCTTTTAGTAGAGATATTATGCCTAGCAGAAGCACCTTCTACTCCCTTGGTTTCTTGGCACCTGGGACCTTTAGATAATTTCTCATCTAAAGTTGCCATTGGGAAGGTCTTAGATATGTTCACACTGTCCTGTCCTGCACTTTGTGCAAAGTCAGTAGTGTGAGCCTTACAACCCATATGCTCTTGCATCTCCTTATTGAGCACCTTCTTGAGGTTGGGAGACACCCCTGTGGTTTTCCTATGGATATTCTCTAAAGGAGAATCCTCCCTTAGAGGGCTTAAAGGCTTAGTGGTTGAAGGTACAAGAAGGGAAGGAGCCGTCTTTACCTGTTTCCTTTTGTATGTTTGGGTGATTGGTGAAGTTGGTTTATCAAGAAGAGACTGGGGAATTGATTTAGGGTGGGAAGGTTGGGATTGGCTAGCAGTGGGTTGGTCTAATGGGGGCCTTGACCCTGCTGCCATACCTTCATTAGTTTGGGACACCACCATCATTGTAGAGAACAATGGGGTGTCAACTCCTTCAGAGTCCCTAGCAGATCTTCTCATGTTTGAGAAAACCTTGCCTTTAGGGGGTTTAGGTACATATACCTCATCAAAGTGAAGTATGTCCGTCAATTCATTATTAAGTACTTCTTGTACAAACCTTGGATACAGATAAAAGCTTTTTGATTGATATCCAGGTTTGACATTAAATCAATGAAGATCATTTTTAGGTATAGAAAACTTACATTAGCAGTAGTAACACTTATCAGCAGCATTAACACAGACTGGCAGTAGTAACACATACCAGCAGCATTAACACAGTCTGACAGTAGTCACTGAACTAGAAGTACTAACTACCTTTCAGTATTAGCAACCTGAAACACTTACAAACACAAGGTTAGTAGTACCATATACCATAAAATTTTCAAAAGTTACTTTATCTTTTGAAACTATACCTTTTTCACTTTTCTTACCTTCTGCTGGATCAGAAGTAACATGTCCTCCATCAAATCTTTTGAAGAATTTGAAGTCAGTCCATGTTCCTTGTTATGTGCCAAGAGCAACCATTATCTTCATTCCAAATGCTCTTCCTCTTGAGCTTTTGGTTGCCCTGCAGACTTGATAAATCAGTTAGTCTTTGAAAGAACCCAAGCCAAAGTGGTCTTGGGTTGTCCTTTCTCATTTATATAATCTGTCAGTTTGGTCTGAATGAGTTGTTTAGGAATCTCATAACTGGAGTACTTTGTCAAGATTATAGGCTTTGCGACATTAATACTAGTAGAAGCACTATCCTTGTTAGCAGTAGTATTGGTTGCATCAGCACTATTTCTGTTAGCAGTACTATCTGGGATAGCAGTACTAACAGGTTTCTTTGTAATTGGAACCCAAACTTGAACAAAGTTGTTTGCTTTCTTTGTCTTTAAGTTACTCCTTTGTTTATTTGAAGTATTTTTCTTAGTTTTAGCAAACTTGTTTTGAACATGAGACTTTTTAGGTGCTCTGTTCTCAGCCATTTGATTCCTTCCTTGCTTCCTATAACCAAAGAAGTTTTGAGTTTGTCTTTGAAAATTAACTCTTTGGTTGATAGGATTGAAATAACAGTGTTTGGCAAGATGATTCAATTTGCCACAAGTAAAACAAGGTTTTGGTCTATTGATTTTACTCAAATCAACTCCTTGTTTTTGTGCCCACTGATTATTCCAGTTTCTCTGATTTCCCCTTGGTTTATCATGTTTTTGGGGCTCAGATTTATTGCAAGAACACTGTTTACAGGGGACAGGATTCACAACTGTGGTTTGCTTATAATGGACCTTCTCAGACTTTCCCTCAGTCTTTTCTATGTCCTTAGACTTGATCTAAGCCTTTCCACATCCCTCATTGGTGATAATGTTATTTTCTAGAGGAATCTCACCACTCACAGTGTTCTTCTTACTCTTATCATTAGAGTTCTCTTCTTCAGAGTCTGTTTCAACCACCACTTTTTCTAATGGATCTACCTTAGTGGCTCCATCAGATAATTCCTTCCTATTCTTGGTCTCTAGCAAGTCTGATATAGGAGGGATGTAGTTGTTGTTGTATGGTGGTGGGGTGGTGTTATAGCCTATTCCTCTTCTAAGTTTGTCATGGATTTGAGTTTGGAGCAAAGAGTCCATTGCTTTAGAAGCATTGGAAAATTTCTCAATATCCATCTTGGCTTTCTCAAACTCACTCTTTATCTTCTCATTCTCCTCTTCTTTCTGTTTAAGCTTAAACTCATACTGATCTTTCTCCCACTTCCAGTAGTTTGTGTCATAAGAGTGTTGAAGCTCATTGGCTTGGAAACTCTTAATTTGTTCCTCAAAACTCTCAACAATTCTTACATAGTCTTTTATATCTCTCTCTAATCTTTTAAGGTCATCACACATAACCTGATTGTGATCCCTGTACCTTTTAACAGTTTCAATACAGGATTTAGAACAAAGATTGGATGTTACCTCAGTGGGAATGGCAGTGCTTGAAGATTCTGATTCTTTTGCCATGATGCTTTGAATTTGAATGTAGGTTTCTGAGAATACTAGCTCTGATACCACTTGTCAGGATCAAATTCTTAACAAGAATAAAGTCTCAAAAACAATATCAAAGAAGTTGCGGAATAACACTTTGATATTCAATATAACAGTAAACAAACAGTATATGATTAACAACTTGCAAACTTGTATTAAAATCACAAGATTACACACACAACCTCAATCTTGAAGAACAAGCTCTTTCAAGACGAATTCTACTTCTCTAGAATTAGGATCTATGCCTTGAGGTTGATTCTCTCTAAAACAAAAACTTAGAAAAATAAAAACTGTTCTCTAAAACAAAAGTTATCTCACTATTCTAAACAATACAATATATATACTAAAGATAAAAGATAATTACAATTAAAAAAATATCTTCAGAATATCTTCCATGAATATCTTTAGCTTCCATGAATATCTTCAGTATATCCAGCTGTCATCCTTTCCATACATATCTCCATCTTATAAGCAGTATTAATCATAAGCAGCATTAATACTCTGAGCAGTATTAACTCTAGAAGTACTAACCATGCTCAGCAGTATTAATCTCTTCAAGCAGTACTAACTTTGAACTAGCAGTACTAATCTTGTTGAGCACCATTAACTTTGTTCCAGCAGCATTAACTTTGTTCCAGCAGCATTAACTACAACTGGCAACATTAATCTTGAAGAGCAGCATTAACTTTATTCCAGCAGCACTAACTACAACTGGCAGCATTAACCTCAACTGGCAGCATTAACCTCAGAAGTATTAACCAAGTTCTTCTAGCAGCATTAACTTCAGAAGTATTAACCATGTTGAACTAGCAGTATTAACACATTCAACAGTAGTATCCATCCTTGACATCTTTCAGACCCAACAATCTCCCCCTAACTTAACTTTTCAAAAACTGAGAAGTTAAGTTCTTCAACATAAGGTCTTTATGACAACTTCAAAACTTTCTGCAATTATTAGTTCTTCTTGATTCAGTTTCTGCTGTTATCTTCTTTTCTGTTTCTGCTGTTATCTTCTTTTCTGTTTCTGCTGTAGTTAATGCTTTGTTTCAGCTTCTTCACTTATCTCCCCCTTAAAATAAGATTTCATATCAACTTGATTCTCCTTCTCATGTCTTCTCTAGTTCAGTTGTTTAAGTCTCCCCCTCTTTGAAATTATCATGATCTGTGCTCCTTTTCATCAATACAAACTTTAATTTTCTTCTTTTTCAGTACCAGATTCTTGATATGATCTATCTGCTAGTGATAAGAAGTGATCACCTTTTCATCTCTTTTATCACCATAATTTGATTGTGAACTTTCAGACTAATTGTACCAAGTGTATCCATCAATTCTTTGTAGTTAAACTGTCCTCACCTCCTTTAGGTGTATTTACCACCTTTGAAGGATCCTTGGATCTTTTAGTAGAGATATTATGCCTAGCAGAAGCACCTTCTACTCCCTTGGTTTCTTGGCACCTGGGACCTTTAGATAATTTCTCATCTAAAGTTGCCATTGGGAAGGTCTTAGATATGTTCACACTGTCCTGTCCTGCACTTTGTGCAAAGTCAGTAGTGTGAGCCTTACAACCCATATGCTCTTGCATCTCCTTATTGAGCACCTTCTTGAGGTTGGAAGACACCCCTGTGGTTTTCCTATGGATATTCTCTAAAGGAGAATCCTCCCTTAGAGGGCTTAAAGGCTTAGTGGTTGAAGGTACAAGAAGGGAAGGAGCCGTCTTTACCTGTTTCCTTTTGTATGTTTGGGTGATTGGTGAAGTTGGTTTATCAAGAAGAGACTGGGGAATTGATTTAGGGTGGGAAGGTTGGGATTGGCTAGCAGTGGGTTGGTCTAATGGGGGCCTTGACCCTGCTGCCATACCTTCATTAGTTTGGGACACCACCATCATTGTAGAGAACAATGGGGTGTCAACTCCTTCAGAGTCCCTAGCAGATCTTCTCATGTTTGAGAAAACCTTGCCTTTAGGGGGTTTAGGTACATATACCTCATCAAAGTGAAGTATGTCCGTCAATTCATTATTAAGTACTTCTTGTACAAACCTTGGATACAGATAAAAGCTTTTTGATTGATATCCAGGTTTGACATTAAATCAATTGAGATCATTTTTAGGTATAGAAAACTTACATTAGCAGTAGTAACACTTATCAGCAGCATTAACACAGACTGGCAGTAGTAACACATACCAGCAGCATTAACACAGTCTGACAGTAGTCACTGAACTAGAAGTACTAACTACCTTTCAGTATTAGCAACCTGAAACACTTACAAACACAAGGTTAGTAGTACCATATACCATAAAATTTTCAAAAGTTACTTTATCTTTTGAAACTATACCTTTTTTCACTTTTCTTACCTTCTGCTGGATCAGAAGTAACATGTCCTCCATCAAATCTTTTGAAGAATTTGAAGTCAGTCCATGTTCCTTGTTATGTGCCAAGAGCAACCATTATCTTCATTCCAAATGCTCTTCCTCTTGAGCTTTTGGTTGCCCTGCAGACTTGATAAATCAGTTAGTCTTTGAAAGAACCCAAGCCAAAGTGGTCTTGGGTTGTCCTTTCTCATTTATATAATCTGTCAGTTTGGTCTGAATGAGTTGTTTAGGAATCTCATAACTGGAGTACTTTGTCAAGATTATAGGCTTTGCGACATTAATACTAGTAGAAGCACTATCCTTGTTAGCAGTAGTATTGGTTGCATCAGCACTATTTCTGTTAGCAGTACTATCTGGGATAGCAGTACTAACAGGTTTCTTTGTAATTGGAACCCAAACTTGAACAAAGTTGTTTGCTTTCTTTGTCTTTAAGTTACTCCTTTGTTTATTTGAAGTATTTTTCTTAGTTTTAGCAAACTTGTTTTGAACATGAGACTTTTTAGGTGCTCTGTTCTCAGCCATTTGATTCCTTCCTTGCTTCCTATAACCAAAGAAGTTTTGAGTTTGTCTTTGAAAATTAACTCTTTGGTTGATAGGATTGAAATAACAGTGTTTGGCAAGATGATTCAATTTGCCACAAGTAAAACAAGGTTTTGGTCTATTGATTTTACTCAAATCAACTCCTTGTTTTTGTGCCCACTGATTATTCCAGTTTCTCTGATTTCCCCTTGGTTTATCATGTTTTTGGGGCTCAGATTTATTGCAAGAACACTGTTTACAGGGGACAGGATTCACAACTGTGGTTTGCTTATAATGGACCTTCTCAGACTTTCCCTCAGTCTTTTCTATGTCCTTAGACTTGATCTAAGCCTTTCCACATCCCTCATTGGTGATAATGTTATTTTCTAGAGGAATCTCACCACTCACAGTGTTCTTCTTACTCTTATCATTAGAGTTCTCTTCTTCAGAGTCTGTTTCAACCACCACTTTTTCTAATGGATCTACCTTAGTGGCTCCATCAGATAATTCCTTCCTATTCTTGGTCTCTAGCAAGTCTGATATAGGAGGGATGTAGTTGTTGTTGTATGGTGGTGGGGTGGTGTTATAGCCTATTCCTCTTCTAAGTTTGTCATGGATTTGAGTTTGGAGCAAAGAGTCCATTGCTTTAGAAGCATTGGAAAATTTCTCAATATCCATCTTGGCTTTCTCAAACTCACTCTTTATCTTCTCATTCTCCTCTTCTTTCTGTTTAAGCTTAAACTCATACTGATCTTTCTCCCACTTCCAGTAGTTTGTGTCATAAGAGTGTTGAAGCTCATTGGCTTGGAAACTCTTAATTTGTTCCTCAAAACTCTCAACAATTCTTACATAGTCTTTTATATCTCTCTCTAATCTTTTAAGGTCATCACACATAACCTGATTGTGATCCCTGTACCTTTTAACAGTTTCAATACAGGATTTAGAACAAAGATTGGATGTTACCTCAGTGGGAATGGCAGTGCTTGAAGATTCTGATTCTTTTGCCATGATGCTTTGAATTTGAATGTAGGTTTCTGAGAATACTAGCTCTGATACCACTTGTCAGGATCAAATTCTTAACAAGAATAAAGTCTCAGAAACAATATCAAAGAAGTTGCGGAATAACACTTTGATATTCAATATAACAGTAAACAAACAGTATATGATTAACAACTTGCAAACTTGTATTAAAATCACAAGATTACACACACAACCTCAATCTTGAAGAACAAGCTCTTTCAAGACGAATTCTACTTCTCTAGAATTAGGATCTATGCCTTGAGGTTGATTCTCTCTAAAACAAAAACTTAGAAAAATAAAAACTGTTCTCTAAAACAAAAGTTATCTCACTATTCTAAACAATACAATATATATACTAAAGATAAAAGATAATTACAATTAAAAAAATATCTTCAGAATATCTTCCATGAATATCTTTAGCTTCCATGAATATCTTCAGTTTATCCAACTGTCATCCTTTCCATACAGATCTCCATCTTATAAGCAGTATTAATCATAAGCAACATTAATACTCTGAGCAGTATTAACTCTAGCAGTACTAACCATGCTCAGCAGTATTAATCTCTTCAAGCAGTACTAACTTTGAACTAGAAGTACTAATCTTGTTGAGCACCATTAACTTTGTTCCAGCAGCATTAACTTTGTTCCAGCAGCATTAACTACAACTGGCAACATTAATCTTGAAGAGCAGCATTAACTTTATTCCAGCAGCACTAACTACAACTGGCAGCATTAACCTCAACTGGCAGCATTAACCTCAGAAGTATTAACCAAGTTCTTCTAGCAGCATTAACTTCAGAAGTATTAACTTCAGAAGTATTAACCATGTTGAACTAGCAGTATTAACACATTCAACAGTAGTATCCATCCTTGACATCTTTCAGACCCAACACCTCTTTTAGACAAAACTTTGATCGCTTCAGCAAATTATCTTCAACAATTATGAATATTTCTGAACTCTTTCATCAAACTTTCTTTAACAATCAATTCTTGAACATTTTTCTCCCAACTGTAAATTTTCTTGATACCATCTCCCCCTTTTTGATGATTTGAGCATCGATATCATCACAACATTCTCCAAGAAATGTCTTTGACCATTCTGATATGTCCTAGATCCACTGATTCATTGATTCGTAACCATGTATTTATCTAGATCATTTCAAATCCAGACAAAATATTCGTGTAACACCTGAATCAGTTAATATGCCTATCAGTAACACGAAGTCACTGCGTGTAACAGATACACATAGTAAAGGAGCTTTTGATATGTTCACTCCCCCAGGGCTTCCATCCAATCATTGAAACACCACAAAGGAAATTTCTATGAATGTTATGACAAGAAAAAAAATTCCTTGTGTAGTCGTGCAAGTGTAGAAAGAATTAAGCGCGTTATGATAGCTTTTATAAAGGCTCAACATTGTGTAAACCACTGAGACAACAGTAGATAAACACAGACTCAATGTGCATGATTGAAGTGCGAAGGTGGGGCAGACTTCCTTCTTTTTCAATATCCAGATTTTCCAAATGAAAATCAGGTAGATTATGTGTTGCATCCCCAGAAAAATATGAAACATTTTCTTTTAAAGAAGAAAATGAGTGGCTGGTAGGGTATTGTCAAGAGTTGGCATGGGCTAGTTGACTGTTTCAATAATGTTCACCAAGAAATGTGAATCATTAGTAATGTGGTTGCCCGACTCAGAAAGTAGTTGGTGTAGAGTTTGATATTCTTTTACTCTGATCTCACACCCTCTTTCTTTTAATCATTAAGCTCACATCTAACCAAACTCTCATTTCCATTTTACCTCAACGCATAACCCACACTCATTTCTTTTCGACTCTTCACACTCAATCACTATGGATTAACTTCTTGGGTAGGAAACACTGGTTATCGTGAATCCATAAAAGTTTATTTAAATCCTAGCACAAAGAACCCATATTCCTATGAAACATATGTTGCTCAAAAATGGTTTAACTTGAACAATTAAAGCTCAAATACAAGTCAGATATGTGTATGCTCAGAATATAATCATGAAGATGTTAGCATTTTAAACATTGAAATATTTTCAAACAAGTGAATTGAATGAATGAATATGAATGCAAGAGACTTGTTTGAAAAATCAGACATTGTATGTAAATGATCAGAAATGAATAATATAACAATCAAAGCTTATGGTCAAGAATAATGGATATGGTCTATATGAAACAAAAATATAGTCATTCTTGAAAGAACGTTTCGAAATGAAATGACGCTAAAAAATTAATTGAAATACAAGCGGGGTGTCTTACCATCGAAAATATGTGTCAAATTTGAGACATGGTAAGAACATTTGAAACAAGAAAGTCAAACCGGTGTGTGTGAATACTTGAAGGTATATAGAAAAGACAATACGCAAGTACTTATCTTTGGAAACACACGGTTTGTTAAGCGTTGAAGCACAAGTAAAATCAAAACATTTAAAATCACACTTCCAATTCATGAAATCTGTTTAAGAATGGGGAAGTGGTTTGAACATTTAAGAATATGTTTTCTATGGTTGAAAGTTGTCCTTCTTTCAACCATATATGAGATTAAGATAAGAAATTAACCTTTCCATACAGTCTTAAATCTCATTAAGTCAGTTGAAGTCATAAAGATATGATCTTGAAAGCTTCTCTCATTCTGCAAAAGTCTCAAAGTCATGTCAAAGCAACTTTATTCACAAATTTATTCAAAATTAAAAGATATAAAGCAGTAAAACGATTAAAGTACGAGTTCTCATTTGAAATAACCAGAAATCATCACCTTTACTCCCCTTGAAATTATGCATCTAAAATATGTCAGTGAAAAAGTACATGATAGAGATCTACAATTCTATTTTGAAATGTAGTTCATCATATCTATCGGATGCAAAATATATCAGAAAAGTATGTACTCCTCCTTGATGGTTGATTTCCTCATTCGAGTAATGGAGTACAATCTCTTATCAACACAGGAGTAAGGTCTTTTGATCACGGAAGTACGAGTCTTAAATTGTTGTGTTTAGAAGTCAAACTTCGTTGAAGTATGGGTCCTAAGATGATTTACTTAGAATCTTTGGTTCTGTTACTCACCCTTGACAGTAGGTGCCTGCAACACAGAATCAGCTTTCGGCTTTGGTACCCAATGGTATTTGGGTCCATGTGTGTTAGTTGTAGTTCGAATGGGAGTAACGGAATAAGAACCATACCAGAAATGATCACTTGTTTTGTGAACAGGATCATGTGTACAACAATAAGAACAATAGTATTTCTTACCTGATAAGCTGATTAACTGATCTTTCTTGTATATATGATCATGTTTACCTTTACGTGCATTGTTCTTCCTATCATTATGTGTATGTACACATGACTGCTTTCCTTTCAGCTCATCTTTCTTCTCATCTTTAACTTGATTCTTCTTCCAGACCAGTTCTTCTTCTTTGTATCTCCTTCTTCTTCGATGTGTACCTGAACCATCTATATTTCTATCATAGAAAAGGTTAGTACTACGAATCTGATTAGAAGATTTAACTGACCTTCTTGTAGAAACAGTTTTCTGATGTGAGCTTGAGGCTGTTTTTTTTAAGTCAGCTGAATTATTTCTAGGTGTGTCGATTTGTGACTCTAGAGTCGTGTGCTCAGTCACCACCACCTTTGAAATAATCTTTTCAAGAACTTTAATCTTTGAAGCATAACTATCTCTTTCTTTGACGAGGAGGTCAATTTTCGTCTCGAATTGAGACTTCGTTTTCTTCTCATTCACACTTTCAGACAGTTCAGATAACTTGTCAGTCAGCTTCTTTATCTTTTCTTCAAACAATTTTCTTTCTTCTTCAAAGTCCTTCTCGACACTCTTTCTTCCATCAGATATTTCTTTAAAAAATCCAACGTTCTTCTGTTCAATTGCTTTCTTCTCTGTGGGAAACTTTTCCCTTTCCAGAACAATTACTTTCTCAAAATCAGAATTTTTTTGAGAAAACTTTATACATTTAAGCTCAACTGCTTTCTTCTCGTCAGCACATTTTTTGGAAAACTCTGAGAATTTCTTAGCAAACTCTTTCTTTTCTTTCTCAAAAACTGATTTTTCTTTTCTAGATCAGAAACCTTCTTATGAAGATCAGCATTTGCACTCTCCAAATCCTTAACTTTCTTCTCATTTTTCTCAACAAAATCTTGCTTCTGGATTTTGGCAAATGGAAGTTCCATATTGTTAAGTCTGATTTTGTAGTAATCATTGTATTTATAGGCTTGGTCAAATACTGTGTCTAATGTCGTATTCTGTGTTGTATTGACCAAGGGTATTTAAGTCCCTTTGGTCTTTGTCTTTGTAAGAACTTCACGCATATTCAATATTACATCTTACTTTGCGCTTACTTGCTCTCTCTCTCTCTCTCTACTTTCTCTCTCTAGAGATTTAGTGATCTTGGACTCACAATTGGTATCAGAGCCATCTGAATCTTGAGAGGATTGAGTGATTGTTTTTTTGGTTCCTGAATTTGTGAACTAAATCGAAAATTTGATCGATTTTCTTGATTTTTTCAAGAAAATCTCATTTTCTTGATTTTTCATCAAATTCGAATGTGTTTTTGATGGAATTTCATTGAAAATTAGTTTGTTGGATTCGATTTTGATAGAAGAAAACTTTTTATTCACATTGTTTTTCAATAAATTCAGTTTTTGAGGTTCGATTTTGAGGTTTTTGAAAATTATGGAAAATCGTGTTTTACGTTATGTTCATATTGGAAATTTTGAGTTTGTGGTTTTTAATCGAAATTTTTGATTGAATTGTGTTAAAAAGTTGTTTTCTAACGTATTTGTACAAGAAAATTTTATCAAATTTAGTTTTGAAATCGAGTTTTTGGAAGTTTTCACTTTTAGTTCAATATTTTCACTTTCTATCTGAGAAATTTTCTTCTTCAGAAATCTATTTTCAGTTTCCAATTTTCTTCCTTTTAATACCAACTTTGTCCCTAACATCAACCATTCAAGACAATCCCATAACTCCTTTCCTGTAGTATTGTTAGTATTTATTTGACTAGAAATTTCATGAGAAATACTTTGCAGCATAAAATTTTGAGCTATTCTATCATCTCTCTGTGTTTTCTCCTGTTCCTCAGTACAATCTTTTGTCGGAATATGAGGTTTCATCTCTTTTTCAGTCAATGATAATCTGATATAGTAACCCAGCTCATGTTTATCTATAAAGTTTAAAAAATTAACTTTCCACTTTTCATATTCTCCTTTGTACAGCATTGGTGCCTTCAGATTCGTACATATTGCAAGAGCTTCTTTGGAATTCATCCTGTTACAAAATGAACTTGAAAAGATCGTTAGTCCAAATTGAAATCTCAAAAATACAGAAAACTTGAAATAGGAATTCAGAAATTTTGATCACAAAAGGAAATATGTTCCCCTACACAGAATTCGCACACAATGCCAAACATCAGAATTTGTAAGCTATTATAATTCGTAAGCTTCAGAATTCGTAAACCAACAAAATTCGCAAGCAATAGAAAACCAACAAGAATTCGTAAGTCCTTTAGAATTCGCAGACTACACTTCTGCGAAAACCAAAGAAATCGTAGAATAGCCTATTGCGAATCCTATACTTTTCGCAACACATACGAATGCGAATCCTTTGAAATTCGCAATTAACTTCTGTGCGAATGATATACTTGTGATTTTCCAGAAATCAACCCAATCTGCGAAAACCACTTAATCTGAGAAATTTCCTTTGTGAATCTTGCGAAACTCAACGTATCTGCGAGTTCTTGGTAGACTTGCGAGTTATTCAGATCACCTTGCGAGTTCTTCGACCGTCGAATGAAAATTCAATATGAAACTCACAAAAACTCATGAATTCTTCAAATTTCAGTCTCATACTCTGACAATTTGATCACAAATACTTCTAGAAACTGTTTCTACCAAATAAATTCAATAAGAAACAAGAAGAAGTACAAATCGATATAGAACAGTGCTTTAACGAACTCGTGAACTCAAAACTCGAAAAAATCTAAATTCAGTCTCATTTACAGTGCAATCCTCGAATTAAACTATACAAACTCGATCTATTACACTTTACACACACACTGAATCAATTACAACTCAAAATATACAAAAACTCAAAATTCTACTAAAAATTCAAGAACATAGTACGAACTCCATTTCTTGATTGATTTCAATCTGGATCTGCTCTGATACCAATTGTTATTCTCAAATTGATCAAGTTCTAATTGTAAATAGGTAATGAAGATGAATAATTCTCGTAATCACAAATCTTTGATTCAATCACAACAATTACAAATCATATTTTCTCACTCTACATACCTACTCTCTCTCTAGAATAATGTTCTAATTTTTCTCTTATTTAATTTGCTCACTCCACTCAATCTGAATTGTTACCCTACTTTACAAAGACTCGGAGTATTTATACCCACAACTAAAACAAAGAAACAAAAACACAAACTTTGACTATGACTTTATTACAAAATGACTTTGAATTTCACTGAGAGTTGACTTTCAGCCTTTTGACTTCTTGACTTTGGTCTTCAATCTTTATGATCTTGAATCCAACAAATCTGTGCTCTAAAATAAACCTCTAGTCATATGTGTCTGAAAAAAACACACGCGATTTTACAAACACAACAAGAAACAATATTACAAGGACCTTTGACTTTATTACATATGATTTTGACTTTGCTTTGAGAATTGACTTTGAGCTTTGACTTGCTTGGCTTTGACCTTCCGTCTTCATGATCTTGTATCCAACAATTATATGTGCACTAACACAATATATATTAACCTAAAAACATCAAGTGTGTAAACTTCATCAAATACTCAACACGTTGTATAAATAGTGTTAGTGTATTAATTGTATCCAAGATTTAATTAGAAAAGTCAAGTCTAGCAAAGTCAACAAGGTCAAAGTTTCTAAGTCAAAGTCTAGATTAGTCAATCTAGTTTAAGTCAATATGGTGTTTGATATTGTGATCGTTTTGTATTTTGTATAGCTTAGTGGGTATAAATACCTTAGGTTTAGCTTTGTTAATCATGTAACATGAACTAGGAACCTTGATCATTTTTGTACAAAGACTTGTGACTGAATGAGACATGTGACTTTCTCTCTCTACACTCTCTCTCTACATTGTTGAACTGATCTGTTGTAAATTGAGACAATTGCTTGAATTAGGACATTATCAATTGGTATCAGAGCGAGACCATTCAATTTCAGAAAGATTATCACATCAAATTAGATCGATTTTTTTTGAATTTAAAGAACACATAACTCGACTTTTAGAATTTCACTGTTTGATCGAGTTTTTCTTTAATTGTTGAAATTCGTGTGAAAATTTGTATTAGTTGTGATCGATGTGTGTTAGAAAACACTTTGTATTCACACACAATCACGAATTAATCACAAGATCAGATATAATTTTTAATTTTCTTGAATTTCTTGAAAAACGTACACAAAGTCTGTAATTTGATCGAATGCATTGTAATTGTTTGTTTCTAGAAAATTGTTGTTTAGAATTGTGTTCTAATTGGTAAATTGATTATCCCTATGCAATTTCATGTCCTAAATTGCAGGTTAACATCGATTTGAATCGAATCTGTGAAGTCAAGGTAAGAACGCGCAAGATCTTTTAAACGCGCAAGCTTCATCAAGTGAAAAACACGCAAAGATTCTGAAGAACGCGCAAGCAAAGCCCGCGAGTTTATCACAAAACGCGCAAAAGCCTTCTGCGAGTTCTTCATCAAACATGCAAACAGTAGCTTACGAGTTCTTAAAACACGCAAACCAAAGCCTGCGAGTTCTAAGAATTGTCATTTTTTTCTAAGGAAAGAACGCGCAAAGGCAAGAAACGCGCAAAGGAATCATAACGCGCAAGTCGTGTTTTGCGAGAATTGTTAAACGCGCAAGCCGTGTTTTGCGCGAACCTTGAAACGCGCATATTGAGTTTTGCGCGAACCTTGAAACGCGCATATCGTTGTTTTGCACGAACCCAAAACACGCAAGTGCCTGTTAGTGCGAATCTTTGTGAACAGTGACTAGCGCGAAATAGTGTTCTGCGAGTTTGTGTAGGTTGCGAGTTTTATACTTGTAATTTTTTTTCAGAGATTATTTTATTTTGTGTGCTAATCCAAGTTTGACTTTCAGTCAACTGTTCTGAATTGTTTGGGAACGATCATTCATATCAAGCTAATCTGTCAAGATGTCTACTACAGAGAGAAAACGGATGATCAACAACAAAGATTTGGAGCCTATAATTTAATTCCATGTATCATAGTCGATGGAAATGAAATATCTCCAACTTTAAATAAATCTGTTTCAAATTCTAAATTGACAAACTCTGATAAAATTCCTGTTTGTGCAAAATGTACTGATAATGATAGATTTGATTTTGCAGGTATTATCAAAGCAAGAGAGAAAGAAGTTAAAGAACAAGATAAAAAGATTAAAGATAGAGAGAAAATGATGGAAATAAAAGAAAATACCATTCAGTCTCTTGAGAAAGTAATCAAGCTCAAGGAGTCTTATGTTCGAAGCCAACTGAAGACGACTGAACAGAAATCATCTACGTTGAAAGATGAATCAGTTAAGCTTCAACATAAGTTTAAGGCTTTTGAAGATCAGAGATCTGCTCTGGAGAAGAAGAATGCTGAACTGAAAACAAGCCTCCAAGCAGAAAAAGAAAGATCAAATTTGAAGATATCTCCACCTCAACAGTCATCTAAACTTCCCAAGAAAATTCTCCAAGAGAAAAAGGATTTAGAGCTGAGATCATTAAAATTTCCAAGCAAGTGTCTGATTTTGAAAAAACTCTAATTACTGAAAGAGACACATTTGCTAAGGAAAGAAATGTTCTTGAAGATAAAAATTCTGAATTTCCCAAACAGATCTCTATTCTACAAGACTTACTTGAGTAAGAAAGAAAAGCTTTTCAAGAAAACAAAAAGTCTATGGAGATTGAAAAGAAGAAATATGAAAAGAGAAATGTTGGGATCTTCAATGAAATTTCAGAGAAAGCCAAGAACTTACAAAAAGATTTTGAGCAAGAACGTTTACATTTTGAATCTGAAATATCAAAGCTCACATCCAAAATAACTGTTCTATCATCAGATGTGCAGAAAGAACAGAAGGCCAGATCTGATTTGAAACAAATGTTTGACACAATGACTTCTGAAAGAAACATTTTATTCGCAAAGATAAAAGACTTGGAAGCTACTAATGTCAATTTTTCAGAAAAGATTACAGCTGATGTGATTAGTCAATCACCTGTTGATAATTCAACAAAATCAGTCTGTTCTTTCAAAACAGCTTCATGTTCTATTCATGATAAAAATGTTTTGAAAAACAAAATTGTCAAAACCAAACACTGTCAAATCAAGGCAGATCAGACCATCTAATCTGTTTTATGATAAATCTGTTGATGGTTCAGCGAGCTATTACGTTAAATCTCTTGGAAAGAATTCAAAGAAAAACCAGATGGTCTGGAAAGTGAAGAGTTCTTCTAGATGATGAGAAGATGAAGGACAAAGCATTCAATTCCACATCCAAAGCCAAAAAGAACAAAACACATAAAGGTAAATCTTTTGGTAATTCTGATATGTTTTACTCGACTAATCATTTGATCAGGATTATTCAGAAGAAAATCTGTTGTTCTTACTGTGGAGAGAATGACTTCGTTCAGAAAGAAACTGCTCATAACTGGTACGATTCTTACAGAATTACTTCTCAGAATTCTGGATTTAAAAGATATAAATCTAATGGCAAGTGGATTCCTAAATCTAACATACCAGGACCCAAATACAAGTGGGTACCAAAACCTGTCAAATCTGTTTTGGAGGTACCACCGGTCTAGGGGGAGCAGGAACAATGGCTCTTGAATAATTCAGTTCAAGACCCGAACTTCAAAGTTAAAAGACTTTGACTTCTAGACAAAATAGTCTAGGACTCGTTCTTCAAAGTTCAAAGAACGATGGATTCTAAACAATTCAATTTAGAACCCGAACTTTAATGTAAAAAACTGTGGCTCCTTATCACATGACAGATCAGGACCCATTCTTCAATGTTCAGACATGGATATTTTGTAAATATCTAGGGGAGTTTAATAGATCTAAATCATTTTATCATGATTTGAGAGTGAGCATAAAGGTAAATATCTTCTGATCTAGATCTCTGATTGTTTGAAAGATGAACAACTTTCAAGCATAAAAAACAGTTTCTTAAATGTTCAAACCACTTCTCTATTCTCAAACGATTTTAAGAATTTAGAAGTGTGATTTTAAATGTTTTTCATTATTGAGCTTTACTGTTTAACTGACCGTATGTTTCCAAAGATCAATACTTCTGTATTATCTTGTCTATATATTGTAAAATATTCACACACATCGGTTCAGTGCTTCATTTAAATCAGTTATTACCATGTCTCTAAACGAAACAAAATTTTTCGATGGTAATACTCCCGTTTGCTTTCAAGTGTTGTTGAGCATCATTCATCATTTTCAAATTTGTGCTTTCATTGCTAAATTGTTTGTTAAGTCTGATTTTATAGTAATCATTGTATTTATAAGCCTGGTCAAATACTGTGTCTAGAAGCTTTACACTGTGTTGTATCTGACCAGGGTATTTAAGTCCCTTTGGTCTTGGTTCCTTGTAATACATTCACGCATACTTTCAATATCAATTACTTTGCGCTTCAAAGCTTTCTCTCTCTACTTTCTCTCTCTAGATTTAGTGATTCTTGGACTCACAATTGGTTTTCATCCAGGTTTTCACTTTCAGTTCATCACGCAAAGAGTAACTTTGCGTCTCCCGTGAATCAAGAAAAGCTACTTTGCATATTTCAAAGTTCGCGAAAAGTGAACTTTTCATTACCCGTGAATCACGAAAAGGCTACTTTGCGCCACTACTTTATCACGCAAACCCCTAGTTTGCGTCTCCCGCTACTCACGCAAAGTTGGTTTGCGTTTCCAACAGCTTACGAGAAGTCAAATTCTCGCCTCGGTCTGCTCACGCAAAGTTAATTTGCGTCTTCTATTCATCACGCAAATAACAGTTTGCGTCTTAATTGCCTCACGCAAACCTAAGTTTGCGTCTTCCCTTGCTCACGAGAATCATAGTTTGCGCTTCAGTGTTATCATGCAAAGCTCAGTTTGCGCTTTCTGCCTCTCACGCAAACATCAACTTTGCGCCAGTCTCATACTTGAATTTTTTTTTCTTGGATTATCTGAAACATGCATTCTACAAAGTTAGCCTTTCAAGCTCAGTTCTACAAGAATGACCTCATGATGTCATTGAGTACAAACACTCGTCCTCCAGTACTGATATATGAAAACGAATTCACTCAGTGGCAAGATCGGTTTCTCAACTTCATTGAACGACAAGTTAATGGAGCCAACATGATGAAGTCTCTAAATGAAGGATTATTCATAAAGACTAACAAAGAGACTCCAGCAACACCCGAAGAGGTTTTGAGAATGAAAGCTGATCGAGAACTATCTGCTAATCTAATACTAGCGTTGCCAAATTCTATATTCAACCGTGTTGATCATTACAAGAATTATCCAAATCAGATGTGGACACAGTTGGAAAAGATTATGCTTGGCTCATTAGTTGCAACTCAACTTAGACATACACGCTTCATGAACAACTTTGAGGAGTTCAAGGCCAAAGACAGTGAGTCTTTAAAGAGTGTTTTCAACAGATTCTGTGCCGTGATCAATGACCTAAGAAAAATAAAAGTGGAAAAGACTGAGCTTGAGACGAATCTGAAATTTCTCAATGCTCTTCAGCCTGAATGGAACAAAACTTGTCCCAGATTGAAGAACGACGTTCGGGTCTCAACTATGCAGATCCAGGAATTATATGAGATTCTGATGACTGATGAGAGCTTGGTGATAGAGAAGAAAGTCAAACTGGACAAAAAGAACAAGAAGTCAGTGGACCCGGTTGCTCTTATCACGAAACAACTGACAGAACAAGCATTTTCTGATAATGCTTATGACGGGACAACTGATGATGATGGCGAGGCATTGCAGAAAGCTATGAT
Organism: Arctium minus; assembly: GCA_954870635.1. Taxonomy (NCBI): domain Eukaryota; kingdom Viridiplantae; phylum Streptophyta; class Magnoliopsida; order Asterales; family Asteraceae; genus Arctium; species Arctium minus. The sequence continues at coordinate 108,933,373 of OX941080.1, read as the reverse complement.
CCTTCTCTCTCAGCATTATCAGAAAAAGTTCCAACCAAGATCTGGTTCCAACACTTCCCGGTTCAGTTCTGGTTCAAGAGTCAAAGTTCCCGAGCCAAAGACTACTGTCTGCTATAATTGTGGAAAGCCGGGTCACATTTCAAAAGAGTGTCGAGTGAAGAAGGTTAGGGACTCAGCTTATTACAGGAAGAAACTGGAACTGGCTGAAAAGAGATAGAACGGAACTGCTCTTCTTGCTGAAGAAGAATTCTGGCTAGATCACTATGACGATGAAGCTGCAATTGTCGAGATCGCTCAGATGTGCTTGGTTGGAGATGATCAGTCAGACGATTCTGAAACTGATGAAGATGAGGTATATTCAGTTTTTGATCACAATTTCATTACCTCTCAGATGAACATAACGATAACTGCTTTATCTGATTTACGTTCACAATTTTTATCTGAAAAGAATTCAAATTTCTAAAAGTCATATTTGATTGACAAATTGAAAATTTCTTTGAAAGATGAAAAATCTATTTTGGAAAATACTAAAGACATCTTTCAAAAGAAATTGGATTATTTGGAAAATTCAAATAAGACTTATCTTGAATCTTTGACTACTATGACCAAATTAAAAAATGAATTTTCAGATAAAATATATAAACTAGAAGAAAAGTTGTATCGAAGGAACCAATCTGAACAAACAATTTTTATGAATAAACCAAGGAGTGAAGAAGCTTTAAAACAAAGGTGGGGACTTGGTTTTGAAAATCCTCATTAATTGTTTAAACAATGCAATTGAAAAATCCCCAACTTTATATAAATATGGTTATCTGACTCTTGCTCATTATGATCCTCAGTTTAAAATTGATTGGATGAATGAGAAGCAAGTGTTAGAAATCGAAAATAAGAAAAGAACAAATAACAAGAAAAAGGAAATTCCTTTTGTCTATACGAGCGAAAATGCAAAATATTTTCCTGAAAAATCAAGAAGAGGAAGAAGAGTTTTAAATAATATATCTTCTATCAAATCTTCAATGTCTGATAACTTTGTTGATGTTTATGCTTCTAATCCTGATAAAGAAAATATTTCTCAAATCATTTATGATTCTAAGAAATATACTCCTCCGTTAGTATTAGAAAGCAAAATCATCGATCTTTAAGATAAGATAGAAGATCAAAATATTTTAACGTAAATTGAATCTGATATTATTCTTTCTTTCATGACGTCTAGTCTTGAAGAAAATTTATTTTCTCAAAAACCAGATTCTATTTCTAGCCTTTCTTCTGATTTTCATGTAAACAAAAAGGAAGTTTCCAATTTTAAAATCTTTTCGCAAAATAATTCTGACTCCGAGGTAAATTCAGATTTATTAGTTGATCAGATTGGTTGCTTAAGTAAAATTATTTTTTCTGATTTAAATATTAAGTCTAAAATTCTTGATGATTTTTTACGTTAAATGATCAGTATTATAAACCTAAGAGTAAAAAAAGACGGTCAAAAAAGTCAAAGAAACAAGATACAGTTCTTTCTGACATTTCTAATTTTTCTGATTCTAATCTTTCAGATAGGACTTTGAGCAAGTCAAGGAGGCAGATCTGGAGAGTTAAGCGGACATCTACTGAGTCTATGACTGAGGAGAATTGTTATGTAGACTGATATTATAAAAGTGATTCATTTGCTGTTTGTAAGAAAATTTCAAAATATTCAATAAAGCAAATGATTCAAATTTCCAAAAACGTCTCATGTTCTTCCTCGGATTCTAGTTCAAATGATTATGCTTTCTCTTCTTCTGATGATTCTGTTCATTCTTGTGATTATATTTCTCGTGCTTCTTGTATCAAATTTTCTAACTATTTCCCCATAAGAACTGCAACTAACAAACTCGGGCCCAAATTCAAGTGGATACCCAAGTCTCAATCTGATTTAAAGTTGCAGGCATCTCATATCAAGGAGGAGTAAGAGAAAGAATGGCTTTTGAACACATCAGTTCAAAACCCGGTCTTAAATGTCAAGACTTTGGCTTCTGAGTAATTCAGATCAGAACCCGTGCTTCAAAGAATATGACTTCTAGACATGTCAGTCTAAGACTCGTTATTCAATGCTTTAAGCTTCTGACTAATGAGAAACTGTGAGTACATCAACTTAATTTCCGCTGCATTTATATCTGATAATGATGTTCTTCCAGTTTTCTCAAATGTTTTTCAACAATCTCGTTTGAAATTTGTTCATCCCATAATATTTCTTTTGAGGCACATGTTTAAAAAAAATAAAAAAATTTAAGTTTAAATCTTTACAAATTTTATTCTATAAAGTGGAAGTTTTACAGATTTTCTTTCTATTTGAATCAAATGTGTGTCTAGGATAAATTTTCAAGTTGTTTGTTTATATTGAAGTTGTTATATGTTCAAATTTCAATTCTAACAAATTTTGAAAAGTCAACAACATGTTTGTAGCTTTTGATACTGCTTTAGGTTGTGTGATTCGGAATATTTATAGTTTTCATTGTTTAGAAAACCTAAAAAGTCAGAATTTTAGATTGTAATGAAAATACGAGCTAAGCATTTAGATATAGATCCGAGTAATTGAGATGATTTAATTCTATAAAATAGAGAAATCTCTAAGTTTAAAAGTTTGTATCTGTGACCTTTCTGGTTTGGGAAAGTAAGTTCTGTGGGATGCTTGTCAACTGGTCTGGGAGTGATCGAACCCAAATCCTTCAATAGAACCAGATCAAAAGTCATGTTCTACTGGTATGAATGGGTTTAGAATATGTCGATGTAGCCTTTCTGATCTGGGAGAGTAAGTTCCAAGGGGTGCTTGACACCTAGTCCCCTAAGGCCAACTGGTCTGGGAGTGGCTGACCCAAATCCTGCAATAGGGTCAGATAGAAAGTTACGTTTACGACATGTTCTTTACTTAATAAACTTTTTGATTCAAAAGATGCCAAAGTGCACGCGCTTAAAAGATGCCAAAGAGCACACTCATTTCAAGATGCCAATGAGCACAATGCTAAAAGATGCCAATGAGCACACATCTCGTGGTACTTGGTGATATTTCTGAGTTACGATAAACCTGTAAATTTGTGAAAATCTTAATTCTTGATGACTTAGTGTGATTATTTGCAAAGTTCTCTATTATATTTTTAGAATTGTATTTTCTTGAAACTAATCGAAGTTCGCATGTTTGCATACTGAATAGATTGATGAAAGTTTTTGAAATTGAACATGTTTTAACTTGATATGCAGTGAAACTTGTTTCTGTATCCAACAACATATATTTGATTTCAACTGATTGATAAATCTGTGATATTTTTACTAAATTGAATTTTATTTGTTTTGTGTTTAAATTTTTACTTGTTTGGTTGTTTCAAATTTCCTATTCAGTATATTTTTTTCCTTTAAGGCCTAATGGGCTTGGGACCAATAGCTAATAACTATTAATCTATTACAATTTAAACCCCAAACTTTAACTATCAAGTAAATACAGTTTAGACCCTTTAATCTTGAATACAATTATGATCCAACAATCTCCCCCTTTGGATTCAAGATTAATTTTTTTTGACAATAGTCTTAAGGTATTCACTTGTCTTCTCTTTTCTTGAAAAACTTCAGATATGACATTGATAGCTTCAAAACTTCAAAACTTGATATCTTTGAAATAGTCTTCAAATCTTTCTTTGAAAATCTTCAGCAGTCTTCAGATATTATTCTCCCCCTTAATATATTCTCCCCCTTTTTGATGAGTGGTGAGAAGCATCATCATCAAAACTTGTCAAAACAATCTCCCCCTTGTCTTTATAGACTTCAATTAAGCATTGTCTTCATGTATCGAGCCCTGTGTAGAAATAAGAGCAGTCTCTCCAAATGGAGAAAGTGATTATTTCAATCTTTTCAGATTAAAATAGAAAGTAGCAACCATTCAAATCTTTTCAAATTCAAACAGATTAAGAGTTGTAACCCTGAATCAACAAATGACTCAGTTAGAATGTCTGTCAGTAACACAAAGTTACCGAGTAACACAAAGTTACTGTATTAGGAGATGGTTTGATGTTGGCTCCCCAGGTCTTCCATTCAATCATTGAATAACACATGGTTATCTATGAACGTTCTGATAGAAAACAAATTTCTGTGTGCTCGTGCATGTGTATGAAAAAAAATTTAATGATAGATGACTGCTTTTCATTTTAGGCTCAAAGTATGTAAACTTGTTGAGACAGCAACAAATTATACAAAGACTCAATGTGCATGAGAAAGGGTTCGAAGGTGGGGCAACTTTTCTTCTTTTTCAATATTAGTATCTTCCAAATGAAGAACCAATAGCATATGTGTTGCTTCCCCAGAAAATGTGAAACATTCTGTTTTTGAGAACAGAATGAGTAGCTGGTGGGGTTGTATGCAAGAGATGGCATGGGCTAGGTGCCTATTTCAATGATGGTCACCAAAGAATGTAAACCAATCAGTAGATGTGGCTGCCCGGCTCAGAAAGAAGTTTGGTGCAGAGTTTAATATTCTTTTACGCTGTTCTCTCACCCTCTTTCTTTTAAATCTCACTTCTAACCAATCTCTCTTTTCCATTTTACCTCTTCACAAACCAACACTCAATTCTTTTGACCCCTCTCCGCTCAATCACTCAGGGAATACTTCCTGGGTAGGAAACACTGGTTATCGTGAATCCATGGAAGTTCTGTTAAGCCCACACACTGAATCCCTTGTATTTTCCTACAAGAACGTGCTGTTCAACAGTCTTTTGTACATGAAAGCACAAAGGAATACAGTTACATGAAGAATAAAACAATTGGAGAAGTCAAAACAGTTGTGTTTGATGATGCAATTCTCCCCCTCAAACTAAAAAGAGTTTGATAATTAAGCTCTAAGGAGTTTTTAAATTAAGCTCTTTTTCTATTTAAGCTCCCCTTAACTGAAGATTTTTTTTTCAGAAAGCAGAAAAAGAAATAGAGCACTGAAGTGCGGGTTCTAATCTGATGTGATTAGAAGCCATAGTCACTTGAATATTCCTACATAGAAAAGAAATAATGGTAATCATTTGTGAAAATGATTCCTCTCTTGTTAGCAACGGTTGAAAAATAAAACACAAGATTAGGATTTAGAATACTCCCCCTTGAATCATGAGTAAGGTTTAAGACATGTTCAACATACCAAGTTTGCTGATTAGGAATTGGAACCTCTTTTCATCCAATGGCTTGGTGAAAAGATCAGCTAACAGGAAGTCAGTTTGAACAAAGTGCATTTCAATGTCACCTTTTTCTACATGATCCTTGATAAAGTGATAGCGTACATCAATATGCTTGGTCTTCGAATGTTGTATCGGGTTAGCAGTTATGGCGATTGCGCTCTTGGAATCACAATAAATAGGAACACGCTTGTAGTTGTATCCAAAGTCCCTTAACTATGTCTTCATCAAGAGGACTTGAGAACAACAGCTAGCAGCAGCTACATATTCAGCCTCGGCAGTGGATGTTGAAACACAGTTTTGTTTCTTTGATGTCCAACTCACAAGTTTGTCACCTATGAATTGACATGATCCATAGATGCTTTTCTGGTCTAGCTTACATACTGCATGATCAGCATCTGTAAAGGCGGTTATATCAAAACGAGAATCCTTTGGATACCAAAGGCCTAGATTAGGAGAGCCATTGAGATATCTAAGGATCGCTTAACAGCAGTTAAGTGCGACTCTTTAGGATTAGACTGATATCTCGCACAAAAACATGTGGCATACATTATATATGGGCGAGTTGCAGTTAGATAAAGTAAAGAACCAATCATGCTACGATACACCTTTTGATCAACAGGTTTCCCGGAGGGATCTGCGTCTAAGAGTGTACCAGTAGCCATTGGTGTTTTCATGACTGAGCTATCTGACATATTGAACTTTTTCAAAATATCCTTTATGTATTTAGCTTGATTTATAAATATGTCGTCGGGTAATTGCTTTAATTGTAAACCAAGAAAGAAATTTAAATCACCCATCATCGACATTTCAAACTTTGTTTCCATTATCTTTGGAAAGTTCTTACAAAATTTCTGATTTGTCGACCCAAATATTATGTCGTCAACATAAATCTGAATGAGAATCAAGTCCTCACCTTGCCTTTCTTGAAGCCAGAAGCTAAGAGGAATTTAGTGAGAGTTTCATACCAGGCTCGCGGTGCTTGTTTAAGACCATAAAGCGCTTTGTCTAAAACATAGACATGATCAGGATGATGAGGATCAACGAAACCTTCAGGTTGAGCCACATAGACCTCCTCATGCAGAACGCCGTTCAGGAAAGCTGACTTTACATCCATTTGATAGACTGTAAAGTTTTTATGCGCTGCATAGGCTAGAAAGATTCTGATGGTTCGATCCTTGCAACCGGGGCGAATGTTTCGTCATAGTCAATGCCCTCTTGTTGACAGTACCCTTTTGCGACCAGTCAAGCTTTGTTTCTCACAACTACTCCAGCTTCGTCTTTCTTATTTCTGAAAACCCACTTTGTTCCTATAACAGATTTACCTTTAGGTAGTGGGATCAAGCGCCATACCTTGTTCCTTTCGAATTGTAGAAGCTCGTCTTGCATAGCAGAAACCAGAAGGGATCACGTAGAGCTTCAGACGCTTTCTTTGGCTCTAAGGAACTGAGGAAGCTTGAAAACATGCAGAAGTTGGCTGATGCGGATTGTGTCGTGACACCGGTTTGTACGTCCCCTATCACGTTGTCCAGGGGATGATCCTTAGTCCAACGATGTGTGCTTGGTAAGGATTCAACTTGTTGTTGCGTATTGGATGCATCGTTTGCATCGTGCACAGCAGGTAGCTCCATAGATGTACTCGGGACATCTTGTACTGGTGTTTCAGATACTGAATCTTCTGGGCTTCCAGTTGAAGTGCTCGGGACTTCCTTTCCAGAAGAGATATCTGTAGAGACAGATTCATCATTACTAGAGTCAGAAACTAATGGTTGAGTTGTACCTGATGGAGATGAAGTTTCAGTGACTTCTTCAGTAGATCCAGAGACGTCTTCATAAATGGTAGGGACCTCCGAGCTTGTTATGGATGTAGATATGCCTTTATCAAAATATGCACAAATATCCTCAAAGGCATCTAGAAACAGTAAATCTAACTCAGATGAATTAGAGTTAGAATTAGAAGAAGTAGATCCTTTAGAAGCTGGTTTTATTCTGGTTTGAATAGAAGCTTTGTCCTTAATTACGAGTTCTGAACTGTTTTGTCCAGAAGTCCTAGTAGAATTCTCATCAAAGGAGACATTCATGCTCTCAACAACCATCTTGGTTCGAATAATGTAAATTCGATAAGCTTTGGATGTCAGAGAGTATCCAACGAGATATCCTTCATCCGCTTTCTTATCAAATTTCGATAATCCTTGACGCTCTTTAAGAATGTAACATCTGCAACCGAAAATACGAAGGAATTTGATGTTAGGTGTACGATTGTTGATTAACTCATATGCGGTTTTATTAAAGCGCTTGACCATAATAGTACGGTTTTGTGTAAAACATGTTGTAGCGACTGCTTCGGCCCAAAGGTACATGGGTAGATCTGAATATGCAACCATAGTACGAGCTGTTTCAACAAGTGTGCGATTCTTCCGTTCAACAATGTCGTTCTGCTGTGGAGTGTAGGCTGCGGAGAAGTTGTGTGAAATCCCCACAGAAGTAAGATAATTCCTCAGGGTGTCATTCTTGAACTCCGTGCCATTATCGCTGTGAATGGTTCGAACTAGCAATTGAAGACGTACTTGGATGCACTTGATAAAAGCGATGATCAATTCTGGTGCATCTGACTTGTTGCGATGAAACTCGAGCCATGTATACCTTGAGTAGTCATCTATCATTACTAAAACATACTTCTTCCCGTTGATAGATGATGTTCGCATTGGGCCGCAAAGGTCCATATGAAGAAGTTCTAGTGCTGATGAGGTCGATGATTCAGATTTGGACTTGACTGAACTCCGCTTCATTTTGCCCAACTCACATGCGAAACAGAGTGAGTCTTTTTCGAACCTCATTTCTGGTAGACCTTTGACCAGACCTTGTCTCTGTAGCTTGGCTATAGATCTAAAAGTTTGATGAGACAAGCATCGATGCCACGTCCACGATTGTGCCTTAGTTGCTTTGGCTAGTAGAAATATTGGACGTGTGGCAGACAGAGTAGGAAAATCTACATAGTATAGATTTCCATGGCGCTCAGCTTTGAAAACTTCGTAACCATCGGGATCCTCTAGATAGCAGTGAGTGGTTGTGAAGCGGACTTGATATTTCATGTCACAGAAGTGACTGGTACTAAACAGATTGTGATCAAGCCCTTCAACATATAACACTCTTTGAATCTTCACAACTCCATTATCGAGCATTCCATATCCTCTGACGTGACCTTCGACTTCAGAATTGGCAAATCTAACTGCTCCGGCAGGCTCTTCCACATAGTTATGCAAGAGGTGCATGAATCCTGTCAAGTGGCGTGAACATCCGGAATCTATCACCCACAGTCGGCAGGCCTGCAAAAGAGACAATTAGTTTTGCTTAGGCACCCATATCAGGATGGGTCCTTCGCGGTTAGCATCAAGCAACTCAGGAATATCAGCTGGTTTAACTTTCACTCTCCATTCATAACGGGGTTTTGGAACCCATTTCCAAACCATCTTAACATTTAATTCCTGAAAGTGCTTTTTAGAAGAAGGATTGGCAACCTTAGCTCGAAACACTTTGGGTTGTGCAGAAGAATTAGAATTAGAATTAGGATTCAGTTTAGCTTTTCTCAAACTCTGTTTGGACTTTGGAGGGGAGTAGTATTTGAATGAGTTATCCCAGCAGTGTTTACAATATAGATTCTTTCGAGCAAAATTCATAAACTTAGCTTTATCAGAACAAACCTTACATTCATGTTCATCAAAAGAATTACTTTTCAAAATAGCACTGTCTAAACTACAACCATTTGAAGCAAAAGTTTCACTAGATAACCTATCATTATTTGTGAATCATAAATTCCCAAATATATCAAGCAATTACTCAAGATTTAGAACATTTAGGAACAAGAACTAGAGAGAGAATCTAGAGAGAGAAAGTAATCTTCATTAGTCACAAGTCTGAAAGTTATAAGATTAGATCTCTAAAGTCGTTATTACAAGATTACTAAGCAAACCCTATATATACCACCTAACTAATACAAGACTTAATGACAAAGTAAACAAAACTAGCTTTGACTTTTCTAATACAAAGACTATGTTGACTTTTACATCTTTGACTTTCCACATTAAATCTTGGATATAATATTTAGACTTAACAATCTCCCCCTTTGTATTCAAGATTTAATAAAAAAAAATTTACTGATCTTCAGCTCTTGATTCTTCAGCTTTTGTCTCTTAAACTTTGAGCTTTGAAGCTTTTACAGTCTTTACTCTTTCAGCTCTTGAAGAATCTTGGAAAGTCTTATGCACTTTGAAGATTTGAAATTCAACATGTCTTGAACGCGAAACAAACTTTCTTGAAACTTTGAATAATCTTTATCAGGCTTTGAATTTAGTAATTCTGTCTTTGCGCCTTACGTCCATCACGTAAACCAGGGTTTGCGCCACCCCTTGCTTGCGCAATTCTCATTGTGCGCCACACGTTGAACACGCAAACCTCCAAGTTTATGCCAGTGCTTGCTCTCGTGAAATCCTACTTTGCGCCAGTCTAAGTGATGGAGGTTGAAGATGTCGTTACTGTACAAGCCTGATATATCTGTAATAGAAGCTGAACAAAGGACTTTTTGACATCTCTTCATTGTTTTGAAATTGATCATTGTAACATTCTCCCCCTTTTTGATGATGTGAGCATCATGATCATCAAAACTTCATCAATTTCAGCAAAGTCTTTGATTTCCCCCTTTGTGAACAAATATCAATCTCCCCTTTGACAATTGGCGCGCTTTGATCTGAGAGCCATCAATTTATGAAAGATATATATCCGAATCTTTTCAAATTCAAACATATTGAACATGGTAACCCTGAATCAACAAATGAAACAGTTAGAAATGCCTGTCAGTAACACAAAGTTACTGTGTACAACGAATGTACAATGTAAGGAGCTGGTTTGAAGATGAATCCCCAGGACTTCCATTCAATCATTGAAAAACCCAAGGTTTATCTATGAATGTTCTGACAGAAAAACAAATTTTCTGTGTGCTCGTGCTTGTATATGATAGAATTTTAGCACAATGATTGTGTTTCATAAGGCTCAAATTGTGTAAAATGTTGAGACAGCAACAGATAATTCACGGACTCAATGTGCATGAAAGAGGTGCGATGGTGGGGCAACTTTCCTTCTTTTTCAATATCTAAATCTTCCGAGTGAAGATTAGATAGCATATATGTTGCTTCCCCAAAGAAAATGAAACATTTCTTTGTTAAGAAAGAAATGAGTGGTTGGTGGGGTAATTGCAAGAGTTGGCATGGGCTCACTGCCTGTTTCAATGATGGTCACCAAAGAATGTGAACCAATCAGAAGATGTGGCTGCCCGGCTCAGAAAGTGGTAGGTGCATAGTTCTGATATTCTTTTAACTCTGATCTCACAGCCTCTTTCTTTTTATCATTTAAAGCTAACTTCTAACCAAACTCTCATTTCCATTTTACCTCAGACCACTCCCACACTCAATTCTTTTAGACCCCTCTCCCCTCAATCACTCAAAGGATTTCTTCCGGGGTAGGAAACATTGGTTATCGTGAATCCATGGAAGATCTATTAAGCACTCACACTGAATCCCATGTTCCTAAAAGTACATGCTAGTCAATGATTTTCTTGATATGAAAAGCACAAGAAATCATATGTCAGTGTATGTATGCTCATTAAAAATCAGAAATGAAATTTGAGCAATTTTAAACATTTAAGATTTCTCAAAACTTTATATGAATGAATAATCAAGAAAGAATAGAAATGTTTTGAGAATCTGACAATGATTAAGATCAGATCAAATCAAATGATTAGGGTATCAAAGAATTGGAAATTTGTTTATATGAACGAATATAAACAATTTGTCAATGAAAGCAAAAATATGAAAAGATGAATGATGCTCAACAAATTTGAATTTCAAACGGGGGTATTACCATCGAAAAAATTGGTTCGTTTGGAGACATGGTAATAACAGATTCAAATAAAATTCTGAACGGGTGTGTGTGTATACTTGACAGTATATGAACAAGATAATACACAAGTATTGATCTTTGGAAACACACGGTCAGTTAAACATTAAGGCTCAAAATTTTGAAAAACATTTAAAAGTACACTTCTAAATTCATGAAATCTTTTGAGAATAAGAAGTGGTTTGAACATTTAAGAAAGTGTTTTTCATGCTTGAAAGTTGTTCTTCTTCCAAACAATCAGAGATCTAGGATCAGAAAATATTTACCTTTTCAGCTCCCCCTCAAATCATGATTAAATGATTTATATCTTTGAAGCTCCCCCTGGATATTAGCAGAATATCCTTTTCTGATCATTGAAAAACGGGTCCTGATCTGTAATGTGATCAGAAGCCATCACCTGTACTCCCCCTATAATTTATGCATTAGTAGATATATCAATTAAAACAAGATAGAGATCCACAACTCCTTCTGGAATGCGGTCCGTCATATCAGGAAAATCTATCAACGAAAAGTCTAGGATAGAGATCCACAATTCCTTCTGGAATGTAGGCCATCATATCTCTCTATTGCAGAAAGAGTGTACTCCCCCTTGAAGGTTGATTTCCTCATTTGAGTGTTGGAATATGATCTCTTATGATATCACGTGAGTAGAGGGCTTTAACCCTTTGAAGTACGGGTCCTAAGCTGTGTACTTAGAAGCCATATTCTTGACATTGAGGTGCGGGTCTTGAACTATGTTATTCAAGAGCCATAATCTTTCTTACTCCCCCTTGACTTGTGTTGTCTGCAACAAAGAATCAGTTTTCTTCTTTGGTACCTACTGGTATTTGGGTCCAGAAATGTTAGTTGCAGTTCGTGTGGGGGTTACAGAGTAAGAACCATACCAGAAATGATCACTGGTCTTGTGGATGTGATCATATGTACAACAGTAAGAACAATAATATTTAGTACCTGAAAACCTGAGTAATTGGTCTCTTGAGTATATGAGGTCAGGTTTACCTTTATGCTCTTTGTTCTTCTTTGCTTTGTGAGAATGTACACATAATGTCTTCTTTTTCAGCTCATCTTTCTTGTCATCTTTGACAGATTTCTTCATCCAGACCAGTTTCTCTGACTTGTAACTTCTTCTCCTTGGATATGTATCTGAACCATCTAAATATTCATCAAAGAAAATGTTAGATCGACGAATTTGATCAAAATATTTAACTGACCTTTGTGAAGAGACAGATTTCTGAGTAGAACTTGAACCAGATTTTTCAAGCTCTTTGATCTTTGATGCAAAGATGTCTCTTTCTTTTACAAGTTGATCAATCTTCTTCGAGAAATCAGACTTCGTCTTCTTCTCTTTCAGTGCAGTAGCAGATAGTTCATATAGCTTTGAAGTCAGTCTTTTGATTTCAGACTCAAATATGGATCTTTCTTCTTCAAATCCTTTCTCTGACTCATTTCTCTGACCGGATAATTCTTTAAAGAATCCCACATTCTTCTGTTCTATGGCCTTCTTTTCTTTATCAAATTTCTCTCTTTCCAAAATCAGCACTTTCTCAAAATCAGACACTTGTTGAGAAAGTTTTAAGCATTTAAGCTCTACTGACTTCTTCTCTTCAAAACACTTTTTAGAGAAATCTGAGAACTTCTTTGAATTTTTTTTTTCATTTTTAAAAATATCTTTATTTTCAGCAATCTGTTTTTCAAAATCAGATAAATTCTTTCTAAGCTCAGAGTTCTCATATTCCAATCTCTTTATCTTCTCTTCATTTAGCCCAGAAGATCTTTTCAGAAGATCTTCATGGATATTCTTTAAGGCACTGATTTCCTCTTTCAGTCTTAAGTTTTCTTCAAAATGCTCTTTTGACTTTTGAGAGTGAAACTCAACGGCATGACCCAGATTTATCTTCTCTAAATTCAGCTTTCTAATCTTCTCTTCAAGTTCTGCAAAATATTCCATTTTGAAAGAGTTCATTAGCTTGATATGAATGATCGTTCCAAACTATATATCAGAAAATCAAAAATCAGATAGAATAGAAATATTGCACAAAAAGAACTTTTGTCCCCCTCCGCAGACTTAGCACGGGGGTCACACTTAAAAGACATATTACAATTTTGAAAATTTTGACTAAGTATGAAAAGACAGTTGGAGGCGCAAGACTGAGTTTTTCGTAAACTACGTGATACGCAAAGTAGGTTTGCGTGACCCACTGGAGACTCAAAGTAAGCTTTGCGTGAGTGTCTTGATGCGCAAAGTAAGCTTTGCGGAACCGTCGTGATACGCAAAGTATGGTTTGTGTGATAGCCTTGATGCGCAAAGTGAGGTTTGCGTAACGGTCTTGAAGCGCAAGATGAGGTTTGCGTAATGCACGTGATGCGCAAGATGAGGTTTGCGTAACGGTCTTGGAGCGCAAGATGAGGCTTTTCGTGACAAGGGCAAAACGCAAAGTAGCTTTTTCCTCTCAAGACTTGGATGATCTCACGCAAACGTCTATGAATGTTGCGCAAACCATATAATGAAGCGCAAACCGTGGATCTTGACTGATTCTAACTCAAATCGATCCAAATCTGCGAATTTGAACTTAAGAATTTATCAGTAACATCGACAAACAATACTAAACACAGATTTGCTATCAAATTTCGATTAAAATCACCAATTCGAATATTTTCAACCAAGAACAGTGTTCGACCGAATATTTCAAGAAAAACTCAAAATTCGAAAATTGACATTGAAATTGATTGAATTATGAAATGTAATCAGAACAAGAATCAATCACCAACACAAATCGAACACAATGAATCCATTTTCTTGAACTAAAATCGATTTTCCACAAAAAAATTTGAATGAAACAGTGAAACCTCGAGTTCGTGAAAAATCTCAGAAAAACTCAAATTTTCTATTTAAAAATCCAGATTTCAATTCAAACTTTGATCAAATCAATTCCGAAAAGTTTGGTTCAACGCTGATACCAATTGTGAATCATAAATTCTCAAATATATCAAGCAATTACTCAAGATTTAGAACATTTAGGAACAAGAACTAGAGAGAGAATCTAGAGAGAGAAAGTAATATTCATTAGTCACAAGTCTGAAAATTACAAGATTAGATCTCTAAAGTCGTTATTACAAGATTACTAAGCAAACCCTATATATACCACCTAACTAATACAAGACTTAATGACAAAGTAAACAAAACTAGCTTTGACTTTTCTAATACAAAGACTATGTTGACTTTTACATCTTTGACTTTCCACATTAAATCTTGGATACAATATTTAGACTTAACCTTCTTTTTCAAACTACTATCTTTATTCTTCTTACTCCTCCCAACTCCAATTCCTTTTATATCTGAAACAGAAACAGGAACCTTGTTAGTCTCTAACTTAGAGGGTGGTTCTTTCCTAGAGCTATTTGAAGTCTCACCCTTCTCAAAAATACTCGGTGGATATTCAGGACAATCAGAGTAAACAACTAAAGCTCTGATACCACTTGTTATCACAGTTTAATCTAGTTGATTAACAATCACATAACACAATAATAATCAAGATATATAAAGATTAACAAAACATACCAATCCCTTGAATAAACGGTTAAACCTTGTGTGTTCTTGATACCCTTGAATACAGAGAATACGTATGGCTACTATAATCTCTAAACAATAATAATCAAAGGTTCTTACCTTCCATCTTGAATCATTGAACATCTGTTTATCATTTGAAGCATTTTTAAACAACGTAATTTTCAAATCATTGATCTCAGTGCAAAGCTCTTGATTTACTTTTAAAGACTTTTCAAGTTTATGTTTGAGATCAAAGTTTTCATCTTCAACCTCATCAAGAGACTGTTGCAACATATCAATTTGTTTCATCAATTCAGATGTATTATCGTTCACAGAATTTGACCCCTTTAAATCAGAAACATGATCAGAGTCTAAAGCATTCATCATTTCAGAGAATATCTCTTCAGTCATGGACTCAATAAACTACTTTTTATCATTTTGAACACAAGATTCATTCATGATAGCATTTTCTTCTTCAACCTCTTCAACAAGTAAAGGTTTAGAAGCAATGGGACTTGAGACTGATGGCATATTAGATGGATCAACATCCGATTCGTACTCATCATATTTGCATGCAGTCTCAGGTGGAACTGTGTTGGTGCTTACTGATTCTTTGGAAGGTGTGGTAAATAGTGATTCAAACTCAGTAAATTGGATCTTTCGAGTCTCAAAGCTTTTATTCAAATCACCATATGTAAAACCAACTGATTTAAAAAGATTTTGAGAATCAGTGTCACTAGACTTGTTCTTTCCCATTTCTTCTCGACCTTTGGTCTCTTTAGAAGGTTTAGGAGAACTTGCTTCAACAAAAGTCGCACGAATGTCAGAAATGGGTCTGATTGCGGAGCCAAATTTATCAAAGTTATATAGGTGCTCCGGTGCCTTTTTCAAAATTTCGTTAGTTGGCACACCCAAACCTGGTTTAGTTTATAAAACCTTTCGTCTTGGAGTTTATTGGTCAACAGATTTAATATTTGCTCAGTCTGACCTCGTTTCATATTAATATCCTCCAATTGCTTGATTTTGGTGAAAGCTTCATTTCTTTCTTTGTAACAAACTTCAAATTTTATTTGAAACTCACCCTTTTCAGCATTAAGATTCACAAGATCCGTTTCTAAACCAGATATTTTTTCTTTTAAAGACGCTTTTTCAGCTTTTAAATCATCCTTTTCCTTTTCTTTTTCTTCCAGAACACCTTTTAATATAGCATTTTCATCACGAAAGCTTAAGACAGATTGATGTACAAAGCTAAGTTTACCTTTCAGTAAAGCAAATTCATCTTTCATACCATGTATTTGGGCCATTAAAGATTCAATAAGTTCAGAATTATTACTTACCTCAGAGTTTGCATCTTCGGATTGTGCCTCAGAATCTTCATCGTCACCATCCAAATTTGCCATATAAGATACTTGGGTGAAGTGCGCTTGCTCCTCGTCATCAGAACTTTGATACAACCAGTTTTCTTCTTCAGCCATTAGCACTTTTCCTTTTTCAGCTTTCTTGGCAATGAGTGACTTTCTTGCATAGTACTCTGAGTTCTTTACCTTCTTGAACTTGCAGTCTCTTGAGAAATGCCCAAATTTGCCACAGTTATAGCATCTTCCTGGTTCATCCTTTCGTTCTTCTCGCTTCTCCTCTCTCTTTCCTTCTCTTCTATCTTCCTTCCTGTCTTCTCGTCCTTCATCTCTCTTTCCATGCCTCGGCTTGTATCGCATCTCAGACTTCTCTTTCTTGTATCCATCATACTTTGGCTTTGAGTAGAATCTTTTCTTGCCAAAGCTCTTCTTGAATCGTCGCGTAAATAGAGCCAAGTCCTCAGAGAACTTCTGAATATATGGATCTGAATCAATTTCCAGTTCTTCATCGCTTGAATCAGAGTCAGTGTCAGTAACTTCGGTAACTAAAGCTTTAGACATCTTTTTCTTTGACCTTGCAGAGGATACAAACCCTTTGCCGGCTATGAGAGCCACAGAATCCTTCAGATGATTAGAGTCATTATTAATAGATCTCACCTCATCCTCATGTTGAGCAAGAGTAGAGAAAATATCAGTGACATTTTCTTGAGCCATATTCTTGGACATCTGGAGGTTTATGGAAAAGTTCTTCCATTCTGGATTCAGATTCTTGATGAACTTGTAATTTATCTAAGAAGCAGATTTAGAGATATGGTTCCTCCGCAAGTCATTGATAATGATGTTATATCTGTTGTAGGTGTCTAATAGCAACTCTCCTTCTTTTGCATGAAATCCCTAGTATGCATTTATGCATAAATTCTGCTTAGCTTGGATAGAGGTTTCACTTCCTTCAAACTGTCTAGCTAGTTCATCCCAGATTGATTTAGCATAGCTCTGACTGTCTACACGATTGTAGATGCCGTTTGGAATAGCCATTGTCAAATAAATTAGAGCCTCTTCTTCTGTCTTGTATTGTGCTTTCTGCTTTTCAGTAAAGAACTGATAAGGTTTAGGAACCTCTCTGTCAGAGATTTCTGGAGAGGTTTTTGTTGCAGCTTGACCCTTTACTGTTATCATTGGAGTTTCTGGACCATTAATGATTGCTTTCATGAAATCTCTGTTCTTGTGATTCAGAAACTGGATCATTCTGGTCTTCCATTGCTGGTACTCATTAGCCATGAGGACAGGAGGTTTGGACTGAGAGCCCATCGAGAGAATTGGTTCGACATCTTAGCTGTACGGTTAGTAATTAAACTTATCTTTATCAAGACAACCAACTAGATGAGATCGTTACAATCAAAATGAAAACCACACTAAAAAATTTTCAGAAAAATAAATTCCCGAAAACAATTAAATGCAGTTCTTTCAATCAATATAAAGCACAAACAATACTGAAAAGTCCAACTGTGAATAGCGAATAGTGAACAGGGAATAGTGATTTGCGTGAACAGTAATTGTGCAAAATTAGGTTTGAGTGAGCTGAGTGTCGCGCAAAGTAGGGTTCTCGCGAGCAGTGGGTCACGCAAAGCAGAGGTTCGCGTGTCTAGTGGGTTGCGCAAAGTGAAGGTTTGCGTGTCTAGTGGGTTGTGCAAAGTGAAGGTTTGCGCAAGCCTTGGGTAGCGCAAACTAAGGTTTGTGTGACAGGGTACTAGCACAAAGCAGACAGACCGGGGTCTTGCGGTCGATCGGTCACTTGCTTCGACCGATAACTTGCTCGACCGGGAGGCTGTTCGACCGGTATGTTGCACGATCGAGAAGGATGTAAAGACCGGTATTACGTTCGACCGGTAAAAGTGCTTAGATCGGAAGTGATCTGTGTGTGTACCGGGCGACCGGGGTGGTGTGAGAACCGGTATCGAGTTCGACCGGAAATGTCTTCAACCGGTATAGGCTATGACCGACACACTGTATGACCGATACAAAGTATTCGACCGATAAGAGAGTCGACCGATAGAGTGATATGACCGATATGTTCTTAATGCTTTGGACCGGTATGTTCTTAAGCCAGCCCAGAACGTCGATAAACAAAAGCAATAATCATCCCAGAAATCAATACAGACTAAAAAACAGATGCAAATATCAGTCTTTTGTATCCCAAAATAGATATCGATCAGTATTCAATCAATCATAATAAGTAAAAAAAATCACTTTTTATCACTGGATTTTATGAACACAGAGTCAACTCCTTTATGAACCCAGAAAACACAAATTCAATAAATTCAATCACTTGATAAATCTCAATGCAATTAATCAATCAGATACTTTTCAACAGAATAAAACTCACCGAATCAGATCAATCTTAATCATAAAAGCACATAGATTCCTGAAATCAGATGAACAGTAACTTCGCGTGAATAGTGATCAATGAATAGTAATATCAAGAAAAAAAATTAATTCTTTTGACTCTGATACCACTAGTTATCCCAGTTTAATCTAGTTTATTAACAATCACAGAACACAATAATAATCAAGAGATATAAGATCAGAGTAACATACCAATCCCTTGAATAAACAGTTAAACCTTGTGTGTTCTTGATACCCTTGAATACAGAGAATACGGCTACCTCTTTCTAAACAATAATTATGATAATAATAATAATGAGAGGATTAGCCCTAAAACCTAAATAACTAAAACTTTAAATACTTAGGCTTTTAAGGCCTAATGGGCTTGGTCCCAATAGCTAATAACTATTAATCTATTACAATTTAAACCCCAAACTTTAACTGTCAAGTATATACAGCCTTTAATCTTGAATACAATTATGATCCAACAGCCATTTTAATTCTTTTGTTGTTCCTGCTCTGACCACCACAGTTCATTCAAGATCTTTCAAAAGGGGTGTGTCGTTTAGAGCACAAGCTACTGGTCCAGACTTGTCAAAGGCAGCAAAGACAAATCAAACTGAAAGATGCTGAGAAGAATTTTTCTTTTAAAAGTCAGATTGCTTCATAAAGTCGCTTTTATGGTCCGTGCTGATTTAGAAGATGATTTTTGAAGACCAAAGCGCCAATGATTACTAAGGGGGAGATTGTTAAGTCTGATTTTATAGTAATCATTCTATTTATAAGATTGGTCAAATATTGTGTCTAGAAGCTTTACACTGTGTTGTATCTGACCAGGGTATTTAAGTCCATTTGGTCTTGGTTCCTTGTAATACATTCACGCATACTTTCAATATCAATTACTTTGCGCTTCAAAGCTTTCTCTCTCTACTTTTTCTCTATACTTTCTCTCTCTAGATTTAGTGATTCTTGGACTCACATTGTTTATATTTGTTCATATAAACAAAATATCCAGTTCTTTGATACCCTAACCATTTCATTTGATCTTATTGATATATATTGTTAGATTCTCAAAACAATTCTCTTGATTTCATTTCATTCATTCAATATCTTTGTTTTAAGAAATCTTCAAAGTTCAATTGGTCAAATCTCATGAGCATACATTTTGAAAACGTTATCACATTTTGTGCTTAACTGTTCAAGTTAAACTGTTGAGCAACTATTCTTTTTAGGACTTGCATGGGATTTGTGTGAGAGCTTAAACAAAACTTCCATGGATTCACGTTAGCCAGTGTTTCCTACCCAGGAAGTAATCCTAGAGTGATTGAGGGGTGAGGGGTTTTAAATCAAAGAGTGGGGGAGGTAACTCATCGGGTTGAGTTTTTTTCATTGTATGGAGCTGTAAAATGTAAATGAGAGTTTGATTAGAAGTGAGCTTTAATATTTAAAAGAAAGAGGGTGTGAGAACAGAGTTAAAAGAATATCAGAACTCTGCACCAACTACTTTCTGAGTCGGGCAACACATCTACTGATCCGTTCACATTCTTTGGTGACCATCATTGAAAAAGGCAGTGAGCCCATGCCAACTCTTGCAATTACCCCATCAGCCACTAATTTCTTTCCCGACAAAGAAATGTTCCAATTTTTCTTAGGGACGCAACAAATATGCTATCTGATCTTCACTCGGAAGATTTAGATATTGAAAAAGAAGGAAAGTTTCCCCACCTTCGCACCTCTTTCATGCACATTGAGTCCATGTAATACTTGTTGATGTCTCAACAGTTTACACAATTTGAGCCTGATAAAGCTAAGTAGCTTCAATCATTCATAGAAAATTCATAGAAAATTCCTTTGTGGTTTTTCGATGATTGAATGGAAGCCCTGGGTTGTGAACATCACTAAAGCTCCTTTGCAATGTACATCCGTTGTACAAAGTGGCTCCGTGCTACTTACAGGCATACTAATTGTTTCATCCGTTGAATCAGGGTTACACTGTTTATTATGTCTGAATTTGAAAACATTCGGATATATAAATTTTCGGAATTGACAGATACTCAGGTCAAAGGGCGAAGGGCGAAGAATGTCAAATTTACCATAAAAAGGGGAGATTGTTAGTTTCTTACAAAAGGGAAGATCAAACAAAGTGTTGAAATTGAAGAGTTTTGATGATCATGATGTTCACAATCATCAAAAAGGGGGGAGAAGTCTACAAAGATCAATTTCAAAGAATGAAAAGGGACTAATTTTTAAAAGTTCATTTTCAAAGCCATAGCTTCAGAGCTAAAGAGATGTCAAGTTAGATGGATAAGTTTCAAGACAGATGAAAGTTTGTTTGGATCAAGAAGATTCAAAAAGATTCTGAAGAAAGATAATTCAAAGACAAATTCAGATGATTCGTGAAAGTTCGTTTTTCCAAAGACTGATCAGAGATTGCAGAGATGAAGATACATCTTTGTCAAAGATCCCTCGAAGTTAAAAGTTTTCAAAGTTTTATTAAAGACTTGTTGACTTTCCAGAGGTGAAAAGTGTTAAAGACTTTTCAAGATTCTTCAAAGACTGAAAGATTGAAGATCGTTAAAGATTTAAAGTTCAAAGTTGTCAGAGTTAAAGATTGAAGAATCAAGCGCTGAAGACTAATGTCAATTTTTTTTAAATCTTGAATACAAAGGGGGAGATTTGGTAGGACTGAAAGTCTTGTGTGTTGAAAGTTGTATAAAGCATTTATAAGGGTTCAAAATGTAATTGTTTGATAGTTTAATTGTTAATGGGCCTAAAGCTATACAATTGTTATTCATTATTGATTATTTGGTGCACTGTACTGGGATCTACAATTGGTATCAGAGCCTAGAGACTGAAGGTTTGATCCAAAATGGTTTGTCTAAAACCCTTAATCGATTATCTGTTTTAATTATTATTATCTGTGTTTCTGAAATCGATTTTCTGGGTTCATATCTACATGAGTGTTGGATGTGTTTGATTGATTTCTGAGTTCAGTTTTGTTCTTAACTGTGTTATCGATCTGCTCAAAAACTCATCTGCAAAATCGTTTTTTTTTGGTTCTGAGTTTTTATCGGTCAAGATTATTTTCTGGAAAATTAGTAAATCGATCGATCTGTGCTCTTAAATTCAAGTTTTTTTTATCGGTCGAAGGTTCTATGGTCGAACTGTTTTCTGAAATTGATCGATTTTGTGCTTTTAAAATTCAAATTTTTGGTTTGGGTTTACTAATCGATCTGTTAATTTGTGTTTCGATTGATTTTCTGGGTTAATTAGGACGATTGTTCTTGAGATTCTTCATGTTTATCGGTCTGTGTTCGTCGACTTTATCGGCCCTTTAAGTCGATCTGTTTGTGTGTTTATCTGTTTATTATCGACCGGTACCCTGCTTTACCGGTTCACGATATCGACCGATACTTCCTTGACCGGGATGCGTCTAACCCTTGACAAGAGTTAACTTATAGCCATTCAATTCCTTTTTTATCTTTTTTCATTATTTCTATTTGATTTCTGATTGTGCTTCTTCTACCTTCATGAATCCATTTTTGTTATTTCATTCCAGGTAAAACCCCCTTGAAGTATCAACTAGTGGAGATTCTTTCTCCATGAGTGTTATAATTGGGATAGTCTTATTACTTCAAATTCAAAGAAAGCCAGTTCAAACAAGGCCAGATATAATTTGATCATTATGAACAAATCCAAAATCCTTGTAGACAAAGCCAATCATCAGTTCCCAACCAAGTCTGACAGTATGAACCTTCGATTCAAACATTGAAATTCTTGAAGTAAAGGCTCCGGTGTATACAGAAGACCTCACCGTTTAAGAAGTAACCATAGAAACGATGAAATCCAACCCAAGGTCATCATTCCCTTTGGTTCGCACAACCTAAAAATTATTCTGAAGGTCTGAAAGTAAAAGTTTTATAAGATTACTGTTCACTCTAAAATATAAAATAGATTCGTGGTAACTATGGATATGCTGCCTGAAGAGGAAGACCAACTTTATATCACCCTTCAATTCGAATTAGCAAAAGCAATGTCTCAGCCTGTTATCCCTAGAGTAACTTTTATCCGTTGAGCGACGGCCCTTCCACTAGGTCATATATCAATTCTCTTTCTCGAAAAATATAGAAGAAAGGGAATGGGAAATCCTTCTCCTGTTCCATGAATCCAATTTGCAATTCATGTCGAGTAGACCTTGTTGTTGTGAGAATTCTTGCTCTAGCTTCTTTAGGGGGTTATTACTTATTTGGTAGCTCAACACATGTACTCTTTACCCGCGTATATTTTTTTTATTACTCTCAGTCTTACGAGAAACACACATGATTCGGGAGCGATTCATCCTTCCCGAACGCAGCATACAACTCTCCGTTGTACTGCGCTCTCCAAGAAAGATCAACATTACTGTAATTGTCATGACCACCCCAACTCTGAATGTTTTTATCCGTATCATTTCTATTCCGATCGACCAATCATATATACCATTTTTTATTTTGTCATAAAAAATTCTATTAGGACCCATTTTAACAAATGAATTAATTAAGTCCACAAGAACAATCATTTTTTTAGGATTTAATGATCCCTAAGAACACCCCACCCCAATTTTGAAAAAAAAAAAAGAGAGAAGGGGTCAAGTCAAATAGTCTTCTTCACAATCTACATACAATGCGAGATCTAAAAACATATCTTTCCGTGTTGTTCTACCGGGACATAGCCTTGACCGATACATTGTAGACCGGCATATTAGTTCGACCGATAAGTCCTTGACCGGTACTCTGTTTAACCGATACTCACCGGTAGACCGGTAATCTTTGTCGATAGGTACTCCTTGTCAACCGGTACCCTGTTACCCTGTTGACAGGTACCCTACTCGACCGGTACCTTGTTGACCGGTACTTTGTGACTCGACCGGTACATTATTCGACCCTACTCGACCGGTACCCAGCTGACCGGTGCTTTGCGCCCGGTGCCTTGTTCGACCGGGTCCCTGTTCGACCGGGTCCGACCAGGTCCTTGTTCTACCGGGTCCTTGTTTCGATCGGGACAGACCGGGTCCTTGTTCGACCGGGTCCCTATTCGACCGGATCCTTGATCGACCGGGTCTTTGCTCGACCGGTCCTTGTCCTGTCCTGTTTATATATTGTTTTTGGATCATCTTGTTTGTCTCACGATCACTACCGTGCAGTTAAGATAAAAGTTTAAACCCATTCAAGTTTCATCTCTTGTCAAGTTCAGTCCCTAGAAATCAAGCTTTTCAGAGCCGGATCAAATACATTCTCCCACCAAGGTTGTGGTCCAAAGGAGAATATGAAGAGTGGAAAGTTCATTTTTTGAACTTTGTGGACGAACACGAGGTGGCCAAATTCCGACAGAAGCTTCTCCTGTGGAAAAGAAGAAAAGAGAGAGGGCTAATAATTTAGCTCGAAATTATATGACTAGTAGTATTTCTTGTGACCTTTTTCGTGACATTTTGAGTGAAATTTATGGTCAAATAAATACTTACAAAATGACAGGAAAAGAGTTATGGGATTATACCGAATGGTTGATGATAGGGCCAAAGGGTTTATTAACAGGAAGAGAATTGGAAGCTGAGAACTCTGAGCTAAAAAGAAAGATTTCTAATTTGGAAGCTAAAACTCAGCAAACAGTCTCTGTTGAAAGATATGAGGAAAAGATCTCTAAACTGAAAGATGCAAATGTCGATCTTCAAAAGAAAATATTTGATTTGGAGCAAAAGCGTGCTAAAAATAAATCCGAATCTGAGAAATCATTTGCAAAGAAGTTCTCAGATTTTTCAAGAAAATGTGCTGATGAGAAGAAAGCAGTTGAGCTGAAATGTATCAAGCTTTCTCAGAAAGTTTCTGAGTTTGAGAAAGTAATAATCTTGGAAAGAGAAAAGTTTGTAAAGGAGAAGAAGGAGATTGAACAGAAGAATGTGGGATTCTTCAAGGAAATATCCGACCAGAGAAACGATGCTGAGAAGGGATTTGAAGAAGAAAGAAGCGTATTTGAGGCTGAGATCAAAATGCTTACCGAGAAGCTATCTGAACTATCTGAGAATGCACTAAAAGAGCAGAAAACGAAGTCTGAGTCCATGAAGAAGTTTGACCTGCTTGTTAAAGAAAGAGACAACTTTGCTTCGACGATTAAAGTGCTTGAAAATACTGTATCAAGTTCACATCATAAATCTGTCTCTTTACAAAGGTCAGTTAAATCTTTTGATCAGATTCGTAAGACTAACATTTTCTATGATAGAAATTTAGATGGTTCAGGTAGAAGGAGATACAAAAAAGAGGAACTGGTCTGGAAGAAGAAACCAGTTGAAGATGAGAAAAAATATGGGAAGAAAGAGCTGAAAAGAAAGACATCATGTGTACATACACACAAAGCCAAAAAGAACAATGCGCGTAAAGGTAAACCTGATCATATCTACTCGAGAGATCAATTACTCAGTTTGTCAGGTAAGAATTACTATTGTTCTTATTGCCATACACATGATCTTATTCACAAGACTAGTGATCATTTCTGATATGGTTCTTATTCCGTTACTCCCACCAGAACTGCAACTAACATTCATGGACCCAAATACTAGTGGGTACCAAGGCTTCTAAGTAAATCATCTTAGAACCCGTACTTCAACGGAGTTTGGCTTCTGATTACAACAGATCAGGACCCGTTCTTCAATGTTCAGACTTGGATATTTTGCAAATATCCTGGGGGAGCTTATCTAATCCATATCATTCTATCATGATTTGAGGGGGAGCTTAAAAGGTAAATATCCTCTAATCCTAGATCTCTCATTGTTTGAAAGAAGAACAACTTTCGAACATGAAAAACGTTTTCTGAAATGTTCAAACTACTTCTGGTTCTCAAAAGATTTTATGAATTTAGAAGTGTGATTTTAAATGTTTTTCATTTTTGAGCTTTATTGTTTAACTGACGGTGTGTTTCCAAAGATCAATACTTGCGTATTATCTTGTCTTTATACTGTAAAGTATTCACACACAAAGGTTCAGTACTTCATTTGAAATTGTTATTACCATGTCTCATAAAGAAACAATTTTTCGATGTTAATACCCCCGTTTGCTTTCAAATGTTGTTGAGCTTCATTCATCATTCCTAATTTTGTGCTTTAATTGCTAAATTATTTATATTTGTTCTTATAAAGATAGTATCCAATTCTTTGATACCCTAACCATTTTATTTGATCTGATTGATACATTGTCAGATTCTCAAAACAATTCTTTTGATTTCATTTCATTCATTCATTATCTTTGTTTTGAGAAATCTGCAAAGTTTAATTCCTCAAATCTCATGAGCATACATTTTGACAATGTTATCATACATTTTGTACTTAACGGTTCAGTTAAACTATTGAGCAACTTCTTAGGACTTACATGGGATTCGTGTGAGAACTTAACCAGAACATCCATGGATTCACGTTAACCAGTGTTTCTTACCCCGGAAGTTATCCTTCAGTGATTGAGGGGTGAGGGGTCTTAAATCAAAGAGTGGGGGAGATAACTGTTAGTTCTGATTTTATAGTAATCATTGTATTGATAGGCTTGGTCTTATACAGTGTTAAGTGTCATATATTGTGTTGTATCTGACCAGGGTATTTAAGTCCCTTTGGTCCTTGTTCCATGTTACACTAAGAACACTTTCACCCATACATCAATATACTCATACTTTGCGCTACATTTCTCTCTCTCTCTACTTTCTCTCTCTAGAGATTTAGTGATCTTGGACTCACAATTGGTATCAGAGCTAATCTGAATCTTGAGAGAATTGAGAGATTGATTTTTCGATATTGAATTTGTAGATTAAATCGAAATTTTGATCGATTTTCTTGAATTTTCATCAAATTCGGGTGCGTTTTTGATCGAGTTTATGCGAAATTTGGTTTGTTGGATCCGATTTTACATGTTAAATATTTTTGTTTCACATGAAATTTCAAGAAAATCATGTTTTATCGTTAATTTTGAAGATTTTGATTTTCTGGAAAAACTCGTTTGACGTACTGTTTCATAATCGAAATCTTGTGTTTGTGGTTATTAGTCGAATTTTTTGATTGAAAGCTGTTAGAAATTTGTTTTCGAAATTGGTTGTGCAAGAAAGTTTAGAAAATTTGGTTTTTGAAATAGATTTCTGAAAGATTTGTGTTTTTGTATTCGGTTTGCGCCAGATTTGAACTTTGCGCCAGTTCATAGTAGTTTGCGCGAGTTCATCGTCTGGTTTGCGCGAGTATCTAATCATTGTGCCAGTGTTTCAAGTTTTCTCATTGGGTTACTCACGCAAAGCTTACTTTGCGTCTCACTCCAATCACGCAAAGTGCAACTTTGCGTCTCCCGTGGATCAAGCAAAGCTAAGTTTGCGTCTTTGGTTACTCACGCAAATCTACTTTGCGTCACCTTCAGTTCAAGAAAAGCTTTCTTTGCGACTTAAGTGACTCACGCAAATCCAAGTTTGCGTTTTACTTAGCTCACGCAAATCCTAGTTTACATCTCCCGTTATTTACGCAAAATTGGTTTGCGTCTCCCACTACACACGCAAAGTTGGTTTGCGTTTCGAACAGCTCACGAGAAGTCAAGTTCTCGCTAGTCTCTGCTCACGCAAAGTACAGTTTTCGTCATCATAGCATCACGCGAAGTTCAGTTCGCGTTTCTCGTGTATCACGCAAAGTAAAGTTTGCGTTTTGCTCTTCTTACGCAAAGTCTTATTTGCGTCTCTCATTGCTCACGAGAATCATAGTTTGCGCTTCATTCTTATCACGCAAAGCTCAGTTTGCGCTTTCTGCCTCTCATGCAAACATCAACTTTGCGCCATCTCAGACTTAGAATTTTTTTTATGGATTCTCTGAAACATGGATTCTGACAAATTTGCTTATCAAGCTCAGTTCTACAAAAGTGATCTTATGATGTCTTTGGGTACTGAAAATCGTCCACCAGTGTTGATGATTGATGAAAATGAATCTACACAGTGGCAAGATCGGTTCCTGAACTTCATTGAACGTCAAAAGAACGAAAATGACATGATGATCATTTTATCTGAAGGACCGTTTGAAAAACCCAAGTTGGCTTCTGGATTATATAAGCCTACTAAAGAATACACACATGATGAGTTGTCGGCATATCAAGCTGATCGTGATATTAAAGCAAATCTGACGCTAGCCTTGCCAAACTATATATACAACAGGATTGATTGTTTCAAAACTCATCCTAATCTGATGTGGCAACAGCTTGAGAAGATTATTTTTGGTTCTTCGGTCGCAACTCAACTCAGACATACGCGCTACATGAATAACTTTGAAGAATTCAAAGCCAAGGATGGGGAGCCACTAAAAGCTGTGTATAACCGATTTTGTTCCGTGATCAATGATCTTAGGAAGATTAAAGTTGAAAAGACCGAGCTTGAGACAAATCTGAAGTTACTCAACACATTGCAACCAGAATGGAATAAAACATGCCATAGACTGAGGAACGATGTCAGAATTTCCACTATGCAAATCCAAGAACTTTATGAAATTCTCATGACTGATGAGAGCTTGGTGCTTGAGAAGAAGGCCAAACTGGATAAGAAGAACAAGAAATCAGTAGACCCGGTTGCACTCCTCACGAGCCAACTGGCTGAACAAGCGTTGTCTGATAACGCTTACAACGGGTCAACTGATGACGATGGTAAGGCACTGCAGAAATCAATGATCCTTCTCTCTCAGCATTATCAGAAAAAGTTCCAACCAAGATCTGGTTCCAACACTTCTCGCTTCACTTCTGGTTCAAGAGTCAAAGTGCCCGATCCAAAGTCTACTGCCTGCTATAATATTGGAAAGTCGGGTCACATTTCAAAAGAGTGTCGAGTGAAGAAGGTTAGGGACTCAACTTATTATAGGAAGAAACTGGAACTGGCTGAAAAGAGAGAGAACGGAACTGCTCTTCTTGCTGAAGAAGAATTCTGGCTGGATCACTCTGACGATGAAGCTGCAAATGTCGAGATCGCTCAGATGTGCTTGATTGGAGTTGATCAGTCAGATGATTCTGATACTGATGAAGATGAGGTGTATTCAGAATTTGATTACAATTTCATTACTTCTCAGATGAATATCATTATAACTGCTTTATCTGATTTGCGTTCACAACTTTTATCTGAAAAGAGTTTAAATTCTGAAAAGTCAGATTTGATTGACAAACTGAAAATTTCTTTGAAAAATGAAAAATATATTTTGGAAAACACAAAAGACATCTTTCAAAAGAAATTGGATGATTTGGAAAATTCAAATAAGACTTATCTTGAGTCTTTGACTAAAATGACTACTTTAAAAGGTGAATTTTCAGATAAAATAAATAAGTTAGAAGAAAAGCTTTATCGAAGGAACCAATCTGAACAAACAATTTTTATGAACAAACCGAGGAGTGAAGAAGCTTTAAAGCAAAGGTGGGGACTTGGTTTTGACAATCCTCATTGTTTAAACAAAGTGATAAACGAAGTTCCTACTTTATATAAACACGATTATGTAACTCTTGCACATTATGCTCCTCAGTTCAAATTTCATTGGACTAGTGAAAAGCAAGTGTTAGAACTCGAAAATGAGAAAAGGACAAATAACAAGAAAAAAGAAAACTCCTTTTGTTTACACAAGCGAAAATGCAAAATATTTCCCTGAAAAATAAGGAGAGGAAGAAGAATTTTAAATGATATATCTCCTATTAAATCTTCAATGTCTGATGATTTTATTGATCCTTATGCTCCTAATTCTGATAAGGAAAATATTTCTCCAATCATTTATGATTCTAATAAATATACTCCTCCGTTAGTATTAGAAAGCAAAATCATCAATCTTGAAGATAAGATAGAAGATCAAAATTTTTTAAATAAAATTGAATCTGATATTATTTTTTCTTTCATGACGTCTAGTCTTGAAAAAAAATTATTTTCTCAAAAATCAGATTCTATTTCTAACCTTTCTTCTGATTTTCAAGAAAACAAAAAGGAAGTTTCAAATTTTAAAATCTTTTCTCAAAATACTTCAGACTCCGAGACGAATTCAGATTTATTAGTTGATCATATTGGTTGCTTAGGTAAAATTATTTCTTCTGATTTAAATATTTCGTCTAAAATTCTTGATGATTCTTTTACGCTCAAACTTTATAAAAGTGATTCATTTTCTACCTGTAATAAAATTTCAAAATATTCTATAAAGCAAATGATTCGAATTTCAAAACATGTCTCATGTTCTTCCTCATATTCTAGTTCTGATGATTCTGCTTTCTCTTCTGATGATTGTGCTTATCATTCTTGTGATTATTTTTCTCGTGCTTCTAATGTCAAATCTTATAATTATTTCCCCATACGAACTGCAATTAACTTTTATGGGCCCAAATTCAAGTGGGTTCCCAAATTTCAAACTGATTCAAAGTTGCAGGCATCTACTATTAAGGGGGAGTAAGAGAAAAATTGGCTCTTGAGTAACTCAGCTTAAGACCCGGACATCAATTTCAATATTATGACTTCTGAATAATTCAGCTCAGAACCCGTGCTTCAAAGAATATGACTTCTAGACATGTCAGTCTAGGACTCTTTATTCAATGTTTTAAGCTTCTGACTAATGAGAAACTGTGAGTACATCTACTTAATTTCCGCTGCATTTATCTCTGATAATGATGTCGTTCCAGTTTTCTCAAATGTTTTAAAAGAATCTGAGCATTTCAATTCAACTCCTAAATTTGTTCAACCCAATTTTTCAAAAGAGACACAAATTTCATTTTGCATTATGCGGAAGATGATATTATTGAATTATATTTTGTTTCAACTGAATATAGACTTGCCGATTAAATATTTCTATTTTTTAAATCTCGGCATGTTGTTTTAAAAGTTTAAACCTTTACAAATTTTATTCTATAAAGTAAAATTTTTACAATTTTCTTTCTTTTGAATAAAATGTGTGTCTAGGATAAATTTTCAAGTTGCTTTGTTTATATTGAAGTTCTTATATGTTCAAATTTCAGCTCTAACAAAAGTTGAAAAGTCAGCAACATGTTTGTAGCTTTTCATTTTGCTTTAAAGTTGTGTGATTCGGAATATTTATAGTTTACAATGCTTAGAAAACCTAAAAAGTCGGAATTTTCTATTGTAATGAAAATATGGGCTAATCTCTTAGACATAAAACCTTGTGTTTGAGATGATTATTAAATTCTTATAAATCAGAAATCTCTAAGTTTAAAAGTTTGTACCTGTGACATTTCTGGTTTGGGAAAGTAAGTTATGTGGGATGCTTGTCATCTGGTCCCCTAAGGTCAATTGATCTGGGAGTGATCGAACCCAAATCATTCAATAGAACCAGATCGAAAGTCATGTTCTACTGGTATGAATGGGTTTAGGATTTGTTGATGTAGCCTTTATGATCTGGGAAAGTAAGTTCCAAGGGGTGCTTGACACCTTGTCCCCTAAGGCCAACTGGTCTGGGAGTGGCTGACCCAAATCCTGCAATAGGGTCAGATAGAAAGTTACGTTTACGGCATGTTCTTTACTTAATAAACTTTTTGATTCAAAAGATGCCAAAGTGCACGCGCTTAAAAGATGCCAAAGAGCACACTCATGTCTAGATGCCAATGAGCACAATGCTAAAACATGCCAATGAGCACACATCTCGTGATACTTGGTGATATTTCTGGGTTGCAATAAACCTGTAAATTTGTGAAAGTATTAAATTCTTGATGGCTTAGTGTGATTACAGGCAAAGTTCTATATTATATTTTTTTAGAATTGCATTTTCTTGAAGCTAATCGAAGTTCGCATGTTTGCACACTGAATAGATTGATGAAAGTTTTTGAATCTGAACATGTTTTAACTTGATATGCAATGAAACTTGTTTCTGTATCCAACAACATACATTTGATTTCATTTGATGGATTTTATTGTGATATTTTACTAAGTAGAATTTTATTTGTTTCTGTTTAAATTTTTACATATTTAGTCGTTTCAAAATACATATTCAGTATATTTTTCTTTCTACATTGATATTTGATCATTGTGTTCTCATAAATATATTTCAAATGGGTTTGAGCATTATTCAAGGGGGAGTGAAAAAGGAAAATTTTTCTTAATGATCATATCTAGTGCATTTGTGTAGGGGGAGTCAAAGAGCTTAAAAAGGTAAAATTTTCTATGTTTAAGTCAGCTTTGCGCCATCAGTTGGTCGTGCAAACCTTGCTTTGCGCCACCTTCGCTTCGCGCAAACCTCACTTTGCGCCACCAGCGTGTTGCACAAACCTTCCCTATTTCTCTATTTATTTGATTTTGCAGATCTTAAGTTGTCTCGTCTCCAACATTTGCATGACCAAGTTGATCCAGATCATCAAGGTCATGAGGGGGAGAATTAAGAGAAGTTAAAGTAGATGATTAAGAGACAAAGAGCTCAAACGTTTATCTGCTGATCAAGATTCGCTCAAAGATTCAATTCTCTCAGCCATTTTAATTCTTTTGTTGTTCCTGCTCTGACCACCACAGTTGATTCAAGGTCTTTCAAAAGAGGTATGTCGTCTAGAGCACAAGCTGATGAACCGACTGTTCTTACAAGTTTAGTTCAAATCGGTCCAGTCTTGTAAAGGCAACAAAGACAAATCAAACTGAAAGATGTTGAGAAGGTTTTTTTTTTAAAGTCAGATTGCTTCTCAAAGTCGCTCTGATAGTCCGTGTTGATTTAGAAGATGAATTTTGAAGACCAAAGCGCCAATGGTTACTAAGGGGGAGATTGTTAGGTCTGATTTTATAGTAATCATTGTATTTATAGGCTTGGTCTTATATAGTGTTAAGTGTCATATATTGTGTTGTATCTGACCAGGGTATTTAAGTCTCTTTGGTCCTTGTTCCTTGTAACACTAAGAACACTTTCACGCATACATCAATATACTCATACTTTGCGCTACATTGTTCTCCCTCTACTTTCTCTCTCTAGAGATTTAGTGATCTTGGACTCACAATAACTCATCCGGTTGAGTTTTTCTCATTGTGCTGAGCGGAAAAATGAAAAAGAGAGTTTGGTTAGAAGTGAGCTTTAATGACATAAAGAAAGAGGGTGTGAGAACAGAGTTAAAAGAATATGAAAACTCTGCATCAAACACTTTTTGAGTCTGGCAGCCACATCTAGTTATTGGTTCACATTCTTTGGTGACCATCATTGAAACAGGCAGTGAGCCCATGCCAACTCTTGTTTTTACCCCACCAGCCACTCGTTTCTTTCTTAACAAAGAAATGTTTCATTTTCTTTGGGTACGCAGCACATCTGCTATCTAATCTTCATTCGGAAGATTTAGATATTGAAATAGAAGGAAAGTTGCCCCACCTTCGCACCTCTTTCATGCACATTGAGTCCGTGTAATATATGTTGTCGTCTCAAAAATTTACACATTTTTTAGCCTGAGAAAGCTAAGTAACTTCAATCATTCTACACTTGCACGTATACACAAGGAATGAGTTTTCTTGTCATAACATTCATAGAAAATTTCTTTGTGGTTTTTTCGATGATTGAATGGAAACCCTGGGAGTGAATATCACAAAAGCTCGTTTCCAATGTACATTCGTTGTACAAAGTGGCTCCGTGCTACTTACAGGCATACTAACTTGCACGTACACACAAGGAATGAGTTTTCTTGTCATAACATTCATAGAAAATTCCTTTGTGGTTTTTTCGATGATTGAATTGAAACCCTGGGGAGTGAATATCACAAAAGCTCGTTTCCAATGTACATTCGTTGTACAAAGTGGCTCCGTGCTACTTACAGGCATACTAACTGCTTCATCTGTTGAATCAGGTTTACATAGTTCATTATGTCTGAATTTGAAAAGATTCGGATATATACATTTCATGAATTGACGGATACTCAGATCAAAGGGCGGAGAATGTCAAATTATCATAAAGGGGAGATCAAAGAATATGTTGAAATTGAAGAGTTTTGATGATCATGATGTTCATAATCATCAAAAAGGGGGAGAATTCTACAAAGTTCAATTTCAAAGTTATAAAGAAAGAAAGTTCTGTGAAAGTTTGTTTTTCTAAAGACAGTCTAGAGATAAAAGAGATGAAGATATGAGTTATATGTTGTTTCATTATTCAAAGATGAAGATTTCAAAGATTGTATTTCTTCTATCCCGTATCATGTGGTGTCTGCTTCAAGTCATTTCCTCCTACGCGCTGATTAAAACAAGTTCTTAAAGTCTATTCAACTCGCAGTTCAAAGACAAAATTTTTTTAACTCAAGATGCACAGTGGAATGTCAAGTAACTAGCACATTATCTTTCTTGTGTGCTGATCCGATGTGTTGAGTTTCTACAGTTGAAAGCTGCTTGATAGTGCATTCAGTGGAGGCTACTATACATTGAATCTGGTTACAAAGTTGAAATTATGAAGACAAGAACTTTATTCAAGGGGGAGTTTGGAAAGACATGCAACACCAAAGTTCTTCAAAGATTCAAGAGGGAAAGAAGATCAAACCTGAAGATTTAAAGAAGATCAATGCCTAAAGGTTTCAAGATGATAAATGCCTTATTCAACTTTAGGGGGAGATTGTTAGGACTGAAAGTCCTGTGTGTTGAAAGTTGTATAAAGCATTTATAAGGGTTCAAAATGTAATTGTTTGATAGTTTAATTGTTAATGGGCCTAAAGCCCATCAGGCTTTATGCGCTCATATATAATGTCTTATTTGTTTGATAATTAGGTTAGACAGTTTAGAAGTTTAGTCTCATTATTTTCATATCTCTAGTTAATAGGTTTACTTTCTCTGATCAGATATTCTTTCTGTAAACCTAAACCCTTTGATTGAATATTAATCATATGACTAGAGGTTGTGGCTATACAATTGTTATTCATTATTGGTTATTTGCTGTTGATTGCACTGTACTGGGATCTACAAGATTGTTAGTGTATTAATTGTATCCAAGATTTAATTAGAAAAGTCAATTCTAGCAAAGTCAACAACGTCAAAGTTTCTAACTCAAAGTCTAGATTAGTCAATCTAGTTTAAGTCAATATGGTGTTTGGTCTTGTGAGTGTTTTGTATTTTGTATAGCTTAGTGAGTATAAATACCTTAGGTTTAGCTTTGTTAATCATGTAACATGAACTAGGAACCTTGATCATTTTTGTACGCAGACTTGTGACTGAATGAGACATATGACTTTCTCTCTCTACACTCTCTCTCTCTCTACATTCTTGAACTGATCTGTTGTAAATTGGTACAATTACTTGAATTAGGACATTATCAAATAGTAAGGAAAACATTTCAATACCTCAAAATACACATTTTTGGCATGTACATAATTTTCACAAAGTAACTTGTACTTACCTTACTAGATTTAAGCTAAATCTAGGTTTTATGCCAATCTTGAGCTTCCTTTGCTGAAGGCTTTGGATCCACGAACATCCATCACTAGAAATTCTATGTAGAACACAAGCAAACCTAAATAGACCAAGAGTAACTACAATATGGGATCCACAACAACCGAAGAATAAATCTCAAAATACCCAATAAGGATTATATCTTCCAAACTTGAGATCAATCACCATAGCCTTCCATATCTTATATTTTCCTTCCAATGCTCCAAAAGGCTCTTAAAACTCGCCCCCATGGTGGCTCAATTCTTCCATAGTGAAGAGAAACGAAGAAGATAAGAGTTGGGGAGGAGATAGTGATGAACCCTAAGGAAAATTGGTTTAAAAGTTGATCTGGACACGAATGTGCGTTTCATACGGTAAACTCGCATGAAACTCGCCCACACCCCAAAACATAGACCCTAAAGCGGGTTTCATGCGGATAAACTTGCATGAAACTTGCTTTAACTTCCACTTGATTTTTTCTTATAACTTGCCATAGCATCCACTCAAATCATTTCCCAATAATGAATATTGACAAAAGGGGGTTATAATTAATGTTAAAATAGCGAACGAAATTTAAAGGTATGAAATGACCAAAATTCCAGGTATTACAATCCTCCCAGCCTTAAAGAAGATTTCGTCCTCGAAATATAGCACCGATCAAATACTCAAATGTCTCCATTTTCACATAACAATTGACTACCATCCCAAGAGAGTGTCTCTAATCTAGATCAAACTCAAACTGGAGCTCGAAAATTTCTTGCCAAGACTTCCTTGATGATTTACATGTTGATTCCCACATCCAATATTCAACTTGATACATTACGCTACTTTCAGGGTGAACATTTGTTAGAGCAAATAATGTTGTATTCGAGATCATCAGGTTTGAAGTTGAAATCCTCAAGTCAAAGCCTAAAAGCTTGAAAGTCAAAGTCAAGGTGCTTATTTGTTAAAAGTCAATATCTTTGTTAGTTGTTGTAGTTTCCTTGCTTGTAATCATGTAGGTATAATACCTTTTTTTTTGTAGTCTGGTAGGTAACATCTAGACCATATTGGTGAATTCATTGTAGAGAGAGAATGTGTGTGTGTAAAGAGAGAAAGTTGTAATCTTGATTTCATATCAATAAGATTGTAAGATTTGTGGATTTCATTTGTTAATCACTTGCATTTTGGGACTAATAACATTGAATATTGTTGGAGAAATTTCCAACTATATAATTTTTGTTTTCTCCCAACCTTAAGTGACTCATACTACTTCAAGGGTAGCTTATGACCTTAACTTCTCAAATTCAAAATTTTTGACCATAAAAGAATTTACTCTCAAAAATTTCCTAACAACCCCTATTAGCTGCAATACGCTTCTCCATTACATTCAACACCTTGATAATCTTCGCAAAAGATGATCCAATTAAAAGGAATCATACTTCTTTCAAATTATAGTACCCGTTACCTTGTCGACTTTACCCGAGTGGTAAAGGAATCATGCATAAGCATTTCTGAATAAATTACCCATTGCCACTACTGCGTCAACATATATTATCCTCGACCATTTGAAATCTCCTCATAAAACGATCTCCACTTAAGGTCAACCTCAGACAGTCCCTTTAAATTTCTCCAATAATCATTTCCATAAAAGATTATTATCATTTTGTAGATGAAATTCTTAATGACTAGTTCGTTCCGGCTCAATCCCAAATAATTCCCAAAATTCTTTAATAAATCACCTTTGTTATATGCAGAGCATTCCATTCAGGGACGTGCCAATACGTTCTACCAAGAGTTGGTTTATTCAAACTAGGCGATTTCACAACTCCTAAAATACACCCAAACATCAATCATCCAATCGATAAAAACCTTTACCAAATCAAGAAAATCTTAATTATCGATACTAAATTACCAACATCTAATCTTCTTAGAGTTATCACATATACAACAAAGGATCATTAAAATTCAACGAAATTACCCCAAGTACTCTAATGCTTCTTGGCCTAACAATCACTAGTCGATACCTAATATCAAAAGGGTCATACCGTAAACGTGGGTATGCCAACAAGTATTCCATTCCCGGTTGTATTGTGTCGATCCCTACTATCGACTTAAAGTTGACACCTGCTATGGGAACTAAAATCCCAAATCTTACATCTCTAACGAACGAACCACATCATCTCCTTTATTCATTAAGGCTCTCCAAGATGCTACACCACCAACACATACATGTTGTCAAACAAACAATCCATCAACTCAAACTAACCATATGTAAGAAACCACACCAGACTTTAACCCGAAGATTTACCGAAACAGAATGATCACGAACTAAATAACAGGGATAATATATAAACATGATACCTTAATTATTCATACGTGAATAGACTCATAAGGCTGGAATCTGAAAATTCAAAACTAACCACAAGTAGGATCATCCGACGCTTCAATTCCTAATGACTCCTATAATCCTTAATTACAACTCCTTTCACAAAAGGGTTTAAATTTATAGTTCTAATGATTTCAAGGTTTTTCAAGTATAAGACTCAACTAATATGCCAATTTGCAATTTCAAAAGATTTAGTGAGTATAAAACTTTATAAGAATTCTTAAGCATACATATAAAATTACTATAACAACTAGGCAATCGTACAAAGTGGCTACAATGCCACCAACATCAAACAAATCAATGTACACATTTTTGTTGACCAAAAGTAACGACAACCACAAAGAAAAATGCACAAAACGAAACACTAATGCAGACCATCTCGGTCCCATCATACACTTACACTATGATTATAAATAAATACATGCACTAAAACAATGTGCAATAAAACGCGTTCGTACCAAAACTCAATGGGAAAAACTATGCAACAGAACACCATCAAAATTTTCGCCTCAAAGAAAACAAAATTGCATAGGATAAATTTCTCAATAAAATTTCATACGCAAATAAACCAATTAAACAATCCTATGCATTTCTAAATTGCGTCATTAGGCCACTAAATGACATGAAATAAGATTCCAATAAAGCTCAAAGGACTTCTATACAACCAAATGATATCAAAATTCTTACCTCCAATGATAAAATTGCACAAGAGAAAATTCTCAATAAAATGTCATAAAAATTCTCAATAAATGCAAACTCACGCAATAACGTAATCTTATGCATTTCAAATTTCACCCTTGAGCCACAAAAGATGTGAAGCAAAAATCAAATAAACCATGCACAGAGACGTAGAAGATAAAGTATTTTCATGCATTTTAAAACTCGACCCCAAATCACTCCTATATGTCAAATGATAAATCAAAATGTGCAACATATCAACCAAGTGTATTTTGAATAGAACACGAAATAAATCATGTATGCTTTTGAATTTAAAGTTACCCAAAAGAAATATATTTTCAACAGTTTGCGATACTGCCAAAACAACATGGAGAAACTTTCAAATAAAAAGGTCATATGGTATTATAAGCAATAAAACAATTTGTGTATTAAATACATGGGCTACACTCTTGTGTGTGCCATAACGTTCTTCAAAATTCATAACGTGACAGGTACGAAAGATTTGACAGAGCATGAAATAATTTATGCAATTCATTTTAAAACAATAAATATCATGCATGTATTCGGTCGAGATCCGAAGTCATTGAACCACGCTCGCTAAATCTACTAGTCGTATTACCATCCTTGGAAAGCCCAAATATTTTTAGGCGATAACCCACAGCTAAGTAGATTAACCTTGCAATTTCTTCCCAAAATAATGATGATTTAACAAGACTATGGTTTAATCTTAACCAATATCTCTGATCCACAATTGTCGGCTTAACGCAATCATCATACTTAACTGTCACTGAAAGTTATAATGCTACAAGCATAAATTCTTCTAATGATTATTCATTAAGTGTTTACTTACTACCATGTCAATCATCACAGAAAAGGTAATTGAAGCACACACATGTAATTATAAATTCATAATAACAATCATATATTCTCACTTTCATTTACTTAAAATACACTAGTTTGAGTCTAGGCATCCAAAATCAATACATAAATCTCTCAAACTTATGCTCTGATACCAACTTGTAACACCCTCGAATTTGGAAATAGCGAATACTTTAAAATTTTCGATAATACATCAAATAAGGAAGAAACTCCTTTCTGTTTGTCAATACTTGCTTTCCTGTAAACATATTCTAAGATTTAACGTTAACAAATAATAATTCAAATCTTACACAAAATCTATAACCCAAGCGGGTGCTACTAAAACCCAATCACGGTTGTTTTCTTTAAATGCGAATGACGTCACCTAATAGCTAAATCCTTCTCATCTCTCTAACTAGCACTCACCTCATCACGGTGTCGCTAATACCATTCCCCAACAATGACCTGATGTACAAGTCAACAAATAAAAAAGGTTAGGCTTAAGTTCTAGTGAGTTCAATAGTTTTCATTAATTTTATAAGACGGTAAAACTCGAAGAATGTTATTTAAACAACACCTCATTTATCATAAGACCCAAAAGAAATATACTCACCTAATTGAAAACGTGGAAAAACTCTATCATCCAAAACCTCCAAAAATATGGATAAAATGGAAAACGCTCCATAATTAAAACAACACCGAGAACATGGGAAAACAATCATATACAAAACTCACCTTTAGGTGACGAGGGAGATCCGATTCCATTGAATGTGATGGAACACAAAAGTAGGTCACATATCTATGTTATATGAGCGTTACTTGCGGATTACACATTCATTAACATCAACCTTTCTAGGTGTATAGTTAATGAGTTATCAAGCCTAACAATTCCATGTCTATTACTTGTATAGTCACCAAGTTCAACCATACTAGGTCTATACCTTGGGATCTCTCAAAATCCTATTTAAGATCGTTCATAAGAAATTACATTTTATTGGTCAATGGTCAGTGCTAAACTCAAAGAGCCCACACCTAATTTCCTATGAAGACCCAATGCCTATTTCATGCTACATTACATAAATATTCATCTCATTCAAACTGACTCCTATGCATGTGGATCCAATGTTCTACAATCTAAAATACATGACCCCAAATGAATGACCAATACACTCAAAGCATGTAATCTTTCAAATCAATATGCCAAAACTACATATAACTCTAATGTATGTGCAATTTATAATGTTGTAGTATCACATTTACATATGTTTTCCTAGTTTTTATTGTTGAAAGCCCATTAGTTTGAGTCGTTTATTGTTTATTAGGCTTCTTGTTGGATCAATATGGAAAAATGGGTTTGTCCACATGGTCCAAGAAAGAGTTGATGCAAAAAGAGCTTGATAATCTTAGAAGGAGAGCAAACATTGCTGGAGAAACTTGTAATGGACTGAAAAAGATAAATTCACAAATATTTTCTAAAAGAGACAAGTTGAGAGGTAAAGTTTTTAGTCTTGAGGTTGAGATAAATATGATGAAAAAGAAAGCAACCCAAGAAAAAGTCATCACAAGAACTCAAGAGGAGGTAAAGAAGATTGATAGAAAAAGAAAGGATTTGGAAAGAGATAATGTTGAGCTTTAAAAGAAGATTACTGAATTGAAAGAACAAATATCTGAAGATGAAAAGAAGTCAAATAAAGAAAGAGAAGATTTTGAAAGATAATGAAAAGCTTATGCTCAAAAGTTTTCTGACTTTTCAAGAAAGTCATTTGATGAAAAGAAATCCATTGAACTCAAATGTACAAAACTTTCTCAACAAGTGTCAGACTTTGAGAAAGTTATCATCTTGGAGAGAGACAAGTTTGAGAAGCCTTGATATTGTCATATCATATTGAGAGAGATTCTAGAGAGATAAACACTTATAGAGAGAGAAACTTCAAGATCAATGAAATAATGTGAAATCTTTGATTGAAATCTTATTGTATGGACCTATGAATTAGTATTACTAAGCTTGTGTAGTTAGTCAAATGAAAGTACAATTTAATTTTGGATTTGTGTTCTTTTGTCTCTTCTTGTAAGCCTCTTCATCTAGTATATAAAGGAATAATTGGCTAGGGTTTGAAGACACATATACTTACTTGCACATGCTTTCATCTGAATTTACCAATCCTTAGCTGAAAATACTCTTTTACTTTTATGTTTATATGCTCTAAGATTTATTATTCATATTGTTCAAGTGTTTGTTACTTTAAGCTTTCTAGTTCTTAGTTGGTTTGGCTCCAGGTTTCTCATAGTTTCTGTTGTTCAAGCTTCAAGTTACCAATCGAAGTTTTTGGAATATCTTGTTGTCTTTTTTTACTAATTTCTTGTTTTGATTCTTCAAAATATATACTTAGTGCCATGTTTTTCACATAGTGCTTTCTTGGAACTGATTTCTACCAAGTACTTTTGTTAAGCTTATTTCTTTGAATATTTCAGTTACGTACTTCTCAACATGCAAGAAAACCAAGTGATGATAGGATAATCCCTTATCTTGGGTGTGAAGGGAAGTTAAGGTCTATAAACAAATATAAAGTGGATATTGCTGATGAATTGATGTTTAGTACAATTTTTCTTTCAAGTTTATATTGATCAAACATATTCTTGACTAGTGGAGCAGTGCTTGTCAAAAACCTTGACCCGAGTGAGTCTTAGTTGATGGTCGGATGCTAAACTTATTTTCTAAGCTACTACATCTACTGTTGTAACATCACCTTTAATTGAAATATGTTGTAGCACCCGTCCATTTCCCTGTTTGTTGGAACCCTCAACTGAACTTTACACCCTTGCATTGTCTCACTCTTATTTACTTTTATTTACTACTTTTCATTTACTTTTAATTGCCAATCACTCTTAAAGATATTTTCTTCCAAATTCTTCCTCTAAAGTTGACTTTTTGGATTTGACTTCCTATGATTTTTGAGCTACTTTCACTGTGGGTCGATACTTGGTTCTTACCATTTTATTACTTTTGAAAAACGATAGTGTCTAGAGGTGTATACTTGCATCACTATTCATTTGTCTTTGTCTAATTTTTGCTAATACAACTTAGACCATAGCAAGTTTTTGGAGCCATTCTCGGGGAAGGCAAAGAAACAGAATTTTAAACAGTTAAAGTTACAAAACTTGATTTTTCTAATATATGTTTTCTAGAAGAAGTGTTGTATGCCAAGCTTTTCACATGGAGACCTTTTTGAACTTGATCCTAACATTGAACAAACTTTCAGGAAAAGAAGGAGAGATCAAACAGGTGAAACATCCACTCCAAGCTCTCAGAACATGGTAAGAGAAGCAAACCCACCACCACTTGGTGACCAACCTTTGTTACCTCCACCATTCATGAATCAACCACCTCCAAATCAATGTCCACCAATTAAACAACATCCACCTGTCAATCAACCACCTCCTGTGAACCAACCACTGTTAGGACTAAAAGTCGTATTGCGTTGAAAGTTGTATAACGCATTTATAGAGTTTAAATGTTTTATTATTTAATGTGTTGTAAAAAGCCTTTAATTTTTAATGGCTTTGTCTTGTTTAATGGGCTTAGGCCTTTAGGGTTTAGGCCCTTTGTATAAATAGGTTGAAAAACCTATTTTGTGGCAAGAGTTGGTCGATATAGGTTTACTTACACTTATCATAAATTCTCTCTGTAAACCTTAAACCCTTTATTGATAAATCTAATCATATGACCACCAGTTGTGATTTAATGCTTATTGTTTCTTGATTATTATCGTGATTGCACTGTTTCTAGCATCTACAATTGGTATCAGAGCAGGATCGAATTAATTTTCATTGGATACGATCAAAAGGTTTGTCTAAAACCCTTATTTTTATCGACTTATTGTTAATCGACTTTTTGGCTCGGTGTTCTTCATAATCAAAGGTTTTAGGTTTTAAGTTGAGTTGATTTTTTGCCAAATTAAAGTTAGTTTTGTGATTTTTAAACCAAAATATCGATAAATTTTTTAAGTTTGAAAAACCTTCTGTTCGATTTCTGAGTTAATAGCAGCCATCGACTAAACCCAGATATTTTGGTTCTTACGCTGTATTCTTCTTTGTTCATCAAAATTGAAGTTTTTGTTTTTGTTTTTAGTGATTTTTTTGTTGAATTAAATCCGGGTTTGAGGTTAATAAGCGAAATCGTCATTTAATTTTGTGAATTCAAAAATCAAGCAATTCTCAAAACAAACAAGATTTAACAATGCAATCTAGAGAGAGGGAGTAGAGAGAGAAAGTAGATCTTGATAATCACACGTCTCTTGAATTTTACAATGAGGTTCTTACAAGATTAACAAAGTCTAATCCCTATTTATACCACCAAACTAAGCTAAAACTTAACCACTAAGTAAAACAAGACAACTTTGACTTTTACAAGACTTTCACATTGTTGACTTACACTTTGACTTTTCTAATTAAATATTGGACACAATATTTAGACTTAACAATCTCCCCCTTTGTATTCAAGATTTAATAAACATTTGATACTGATCTTCAGCTTTTGATTCTTCAGCTTTTGTCTTTGACAACTTTGAACTTTGAAACACTTTCAGCCTTTGAAGAATCTTGAAAAGTCTTTTTCACTTTGAAGCTTTAAAAGTCAACATGTCTTGAGCACGAAACATAATTCTTGAAAACTCCTTTGAAACTTCAACTTTGAAACATCTTTCACAAACTTTGAACATCTTTGAAACAACTTTCATTACTGTCTTTGAATATAGAATCAACTTTGAGAAACTTTGAAGGATCTTTGCCAAATTGTATCTTCATCTCTTGTGATCTCTAGACTGTCTTCAGAGAAACAAACTTTCACAAATCATCTTGATTTATCTTTGATCAAACTTTCTTCAGAATCTTTTGTCTTTGAATAAGTGGAAGCATTTTTCACTTTGACAACTCTTCATAATATTGAAATTGATCTTTGGAAAATTATCCCCCTTTTTGATGATTAAGAGCAACATGATCATCAAAACTTCATCAGTTTCAGCACAGACTTTGAGCACCACTTTGTATTCAAATAACAATCTCCCCTTTGACAGTCACCGCGCATTGATATGAGTAACTGAATCATGAACTGTATATACCCGAATCTTTTCAAATTCAGATATAATGAACGTGGTAACCCTGATTCAACAAATGAAACAGTTAGGAATGCCTGTTAGTAACACAAAGTCACTGTGTACAACGAATGTACAATTTAAGGAGCTGGCTTGATGATGACTCCCCAGGACTTCCATTCAATCATTGAAAAACACAAGGTTTATCTATAAATGTTCTGACAGAAAAACAGATTTTCTGTTTGCTCGTGCTTGCGTATGAAAGAATTTTAGCACAAGGATTGTGTTTCATACGACTCAAATTGGGTAAACTGTTGAGACAACAACATATATTACACGGACTCAATGTGCATGAAAGAGGTGCGAAGGTGGGGCAACTTTCCTTCTTTTTCAATATCTAAATCTTCCGATTGAAGATTAGATAGCAGATGTGTTGCGTCCCCAATGAAAATGAAACATTTCTTTTTCGGGAAAGAAATGAGTGGTTGGTGGGGTAAATGAAAGAGTTGGCATGGGCTCAATGCCTTTTTCAATGACGGTCACCAAAGAATGTGAACCAATCAGTAGATGTGGCTGTCCGGCTCAGAAAGTGGTTGGTGCAGAGTTCTGATATTCTTTTAACTCTGTTCTCACACCCTCTTTCTTTTTAACATTATGCTCACTTCTAACCAAACTCTCTTTTCCATTTTTCCGCTCCACACAATGAGAAAAACTCAACCGGATGAGTTATCTCCCCCACTCTTTGATTTTGACCCCTCACCCCTCAATCACTCAAGGATAACTTCCTGGGTAGGAAACACTGGTTGACGTGAATCCATGGAAGTTCTGTTTAAGCTCACACACGAATCCCATGTAAGTCCTA
Source organism: Arctium minus (assembly GCA_954870635.1). NCBI lineage: Eukaryota > Viridiplantae > Streptophyta > Magnoliopsida > Asterales > Asteraceae > Arctium > Arctium minus. The sequence goes on along the minus strand of OX941080.1, from coordinate 108,888,746 downwards.
AAAAGCATCGTTGCTCAACAGTTTAACTTGATCAGTTAAGCTCAAAAAGATATCAGTGTCAGAATGTATGCTCATGAGATTTGAGCAATTGAACAATGAGGATCTCTCAAAACAATAAAATTGAATGAAAGAAATGAAATCAAGAGAATTGTTTTGAGAATCTGACAATGAATTAATCATATCAAATAAAGTTGGTTAGGGTATCAAAGAATTGGATATTTTGTTTATATTAACAAATATAAACAAATTACCAATGAACGCTCAAGTTTAGAAATGATGATTGATACTCAACAACATTGAATTTCAAACGAGGGTATTACCATCGAAAAATTGTTTGAATTTGAGACATGGTAATAACATATTCAAATAAAATACTGAACCGGTGTGTGTGAATACTTGACAGTATATGGACAAGATAATACACAAGTATTGATCCTTGGAAACACACGGTCAGTTAAACATTAAGCTCATAATTTGAAAAACATTTAAAATCACACTTCTAAATTCATAAAATCTTTTGAGAACCAGATAATACACAAGTATTGATCCTTGAAAGTTGTTCTTCTTTCAAACAATCAGAGATCTAGGACAAAAGATATTTACCTTTTCAGCTCCCCCTCAAATCATGATATAATGATTTATGTCTTTTGAGCTCCCCCTGGATATTAGCATAATATCCTTCTTTGATCATTGAAAAACGGTGTTGGATCCCAGATTTAATCTTATAACAATAATGATATAAACAACAAGAGTATAAACAGAGAAAGCAATATAGTTTAATATCAAAAGCAGATTCAAATATCACAGTTCATATATATAGCAAGTAGAAAGAACAAGATCTTCGTGAGATATATTCATTTGATTCTTCTTTTACAAGATATCAAAAAGCACACTTTTGTCAAAGAAGTGATGGTCCTATTTATAGGACCATAAAGTAAACAGTGTACTATTCTGACAAATAGAAGCATGCTTGAACAGTATCTTACCTAATAGGTAAGCTCAAGACATGCTTGAACAGTAACCTACTCTATAAAGTAAATCTTATCACTAAGTGATTGGTTATCTGTTCTGATACTTCAGGAAAGTCTTCAGCGCCATCTTCAGAGAGAATGTCTTCATAGCTCTGACGTTATCTTCAGAGCCTCTGATGAAGCCATCTCTGATGTCTTCTACTGAAAGTTGCAATCTCTTATAAGTACTTCAGAGGCAGGTTTATCCTCTGAAGTCTTCGTCCTCTGAAGTCTATGTCCTCTGAAGTCTATCTTTGGAAGTCCTCTGAAATAGGACTTGGGTATTTTCAACACTTTAACAAACAGAAGATTTGGAGCTAACAATCTCCCCCTAAGTGTTGAAAATAAAAGATGCAAAAATAGCAGAGAATAGAAGATTTAAACTAGAAAGCGTAGAGGAGAAAATCATCCTTTAAATATTACTTCTTAAACATTTGGAAGTTTAATACAAAGAAAGTAATATTCAAAAATAAAGAAACACACTAAAATTTGTCACTTGAACAGATTCCATGGAACTTCATGATCAGAGCTCTGAAGTTGATCATCGAGTCAATCTCTAAGTCAAGCTTTGCAAGTAAATCTGCTCTATGCCTTTCTTCCTTCATATGGATCATTTTCTTTATACCTCTCAAGGTTTCATCAGAGTACTTCGAAACTTCCGAAGCTAGAAAGATCTTCTTTACTTGGTTTACTCTGTAGACGAAACCCAGAGGTTCTGCAACGATTGATCCAGTCTTCTGTTCCTCAAGTTTATCGAACGACTCCACAGGTTCAGTTACCTCCAGCTTCTCTTCTCCCAGGTTCAGAGCAATTTTGAAGTCACGTTTTGCTCTGTGTTTGACATAGGCTTCCATTGCCCGTCTGACTTCAACCATGCCCATTTTGATTTCTCTTCTTCCATGATCATAACTGGCAGAGCAATAGGCATATAAATGTGGTAAATCATATGGATTTAGATTTACGAGATCATTATCATTGAACTCGTAAATCTTATGATCAGATCGAGTTACCATATAGTGCCTATAGACTATCTTGTTGTAAGCAAAAGTCTTCTCAAAGATTTTATTGATTTTGATGATTGGATCATCTGAGAGGACCTGTGCTCTTGGTCTGGTTTTATCTCTGACGAATCTTCTTTCATAGTCCGGCATGTCCTCTCTGATCCTTGGATTTAAAGGGATGACTAGTGTTTCTGACAAACTGAACTCACAGTAGATGTATCTGAAATAGTCTTCAATGGAGGCTTCGGGATTTGATGCAAGGAATGTTGGAGGTTCAGAAAATACTTTGGCTGGTAGACCGATGCTTGCCTTCTGAACAGGATTCTCTAAAGGAGCCTGTTCATTAGCAACCATGGTCTCTGGTTCCGTTGTTTGTGGATGATCTTCTTGAGTAGGTTCAGAGATGTACCCATCGATCTCTGGTGAGTCTTTCAATTCTGTAGCTGTTGAAGTATGATGAGGTTGAGCGTTTTTGAAAATGTATTCGTCGATATCAATTACTTCGATTTGATCTCCAGCAGCTTCTTCCGCTCTGTCAGAATTTGAGTTCTGTCTTTCTCAGACTCTGAGTCGAAGGCATCTCTCATCACCATTAGTGGTATTTCGGGTGATGAGAATGCATCTTCAGAGGATGTAGAGAAGTCTATAAGTTGTTCGTCTTCTTCCTCTTCCAGAGCTCCAATTCTCTATGGAGTTGCATTGATTATTGGAGTGATTGGAACACCTGATGTTGATGATGCTAAGAGTGTTACCTGTGTTGTGAAGGTTTGCAGAGTTTGGTTGTCATTAGCAGAGGTGGTGTGCCTCTCTGGTTCCTTCTCTTGAACTCCTTTGGTTGGTGGAGTAGAGGTATGTGCTGATTTTTCTTTGATCTCCCCCTTTGGTGATTCAGAGGCCTCATCATCATCTGAGTCCTCAGAATCATCAAATCTGGCTTTCTTTGCTGCTTCGCCACAAGTCCCACCAGAAAACTTGCGTTTATATTTGGGAGAGTTTGGTTCAGTGATTCCTTTTCCTTTGGGGTCAAGAACAGCCTTCTGAATGATTCAATTGCTTCTGAAGCCGCAGTTCTGATTTTAGCAACCTGGTCCTTTGATTTATAGTGATGAAGTTCCAGAGTAGCTTTGACCTGCTTATGAGAAATAGTAGAGATCTTGGAAGAACAACTTAGCATTCTGCTCATGATTGCAGACTTGAATGAGGCCAGATCACTTTTGGTGATGAGGTCTTCAGCAGTCCGGGGTGGCGGCTGTTGTGTTGCTGATGGTACGCTGACTGATGGAACTGAGCCTTGAATTGTTGTTTTGATGAGGTTAGAGATAGAGGCCATTTGTTCTGTTGAGAGTGAAGATGATCTGGTGGCTATTACCTCGTCCCGAAGTTCTTGTAGAGCCTTCTGAACATCAATGGTTGTAGATGCTTGATTTTGAAGAGCAGCAATCTAAGCTTTAAGAGCGGCTACTTCCAGGGATGTTTCAGCCTTCTGTTTAAAAAGTTCTTGTTCCAACTCTTGGATTCTGTTAGAGGAGTCCAAAAGTTGGGTCTTCAGAGTGGAAACCTCTGCTCTCAGGTTGGTGTTTTCAGAGCGAAGAGTAGAGGTCTCTGAACCGTCAATTCGCTGAAAGTTATGCTCTTTCATGGAGCCTCTGACTTCCTCACAGAATCTCTGGAACTCAGATTTTGTGAGAAGTTCAGAGAGGGGTACATTGGTTACAACACATGTAGCCAATTTCTCCTCGAGTTCAGAGGAGCCTTCGTTCAGAGCTGTTTTGATGTTGTCTCTGGAAGGACTTCCACTCAATCCTTGATGTTTTGGAGAATCATCTGAGTGTTCTGTTCTCAACCAATTCCTCCTCCTTAGATTCAAAGGACTGGAAGTGAATGTGGGAGTTGAACTTACGATCCAGGCAAGTCAATCCTTGTACTTGTAGGTCAAGCCATTGTCCCTGAGTTGGACAGCTTCTTAGGGATATCCTGAAGGGTGAGAGATGAGCCACAAAGGCATCATCATGTGTAGGAATTGCTGATGTACTCTGAGGCCACTGAGTACTGATTGTATTGCCTAAGTCTTGTGAAGAGTACTTATCCATAAATTGAGTTTCCTCAGTTATGTGAACTTCATAGGTGGAAAAAGGTACCTCTGAAGTGGCTAGCTGGTTTGGGTTTGAGGTGTGCACCTCTGATTCAATAACCATTACCTCTGGATCAGGTAGGTTAGATTGTGTGGTGGCACTGGGAGATGGGGTTGGCGTCCTAAAATATATGTGCCTTCTGGCATCTTTTTGTGTGGTAGGGGAAGAACCCTCAGGTTTCTCTAAGTCTTTAAAAGACTTTCTCTTTTCTCTCTGAGAATCTTCAGAGCTAGTCTCTGAATATTCATCCTTACTTTCCTCTGAGCTAGTTGAGCTATCCTCTTCACTAGCAGATGAGGTTTCTCCCATAACTCCCTCATTGACAGCCCCTTCAAGTGCTTTATCATCTCTCTAAACTTCTGTTTCTCTAGCAAGAGTACCCTCTGGTTCACTCTTGTGAGAGCTCTGAACTTCAGGGTCCTCAGATCCCTCTAAAGCCAAGATGCTCTTACTCTCCATGTAAGGTTCAGGACCTAAGTGTGTTGGGGTTCCCAGAACTGGCTCTAGTCCTTGGGCAACACTGAGATAAGAAGCTAAGGCTAAATATTGAGGATTTACCTGATTCCGCATGTGGTGAGGGATCCGCCTTGATTCTGGATAGCCTTCAGAGAGAATCGTCGGTTTGAAGTTGTTCATTATGTAGAAAGGAGTTTTGGGTTGTTCAGTTGCGGTAAAAATATGAATTTTCTCGATTGCCGCATGGATGATCAGAGACAGAAATCTAGGGAATGTTATTGAAGGAACCTTGGATGATTGGGTCGTTTGTTCAGGGTCCTTTGTCAAGCATTTGTTCTTCTTCTCTATGGATGTCAGAATCAAATCAAAAATTATGCCGACCATGTCCAAGTTGCGATTGAAGAATAGAGCATACATTATTGACAGAATTTCGGGTGTTGCTTGATTCATGCTCCCTAGTTTGCAGGTGAGAGTGCGGTTTAGTACAGAGAACATGAAGTTCCAGATTGGTGGTAGATGTTGTCGTCGGAAGTTGCTAAATCTGGTGATTTCAGTGTTGTAACCTAGCATTCGGATGAACTGGAGCAGGGTTTCAGAAGTTGGGTGTTTTTCAAAACGCGTGATTTGAAGTTCCTCAGTTGTTAGGAGTGGGAGAACTTCTCGTAGAACATTAGGAGTGATGAGAATCCGACATTTTACGACTTGAGATATGTCGAACTCGCCGATTATTCCGTTATGTGCATCGCTGTAGTGACTGGAAGAATACCATTCTTGAACAAACGAGAGTGGACATTCATTTGTAAAAGCAGTTAGGGTTTGAGTCAGTTCATAGTTGGAGAAGAACTCGCAGATGATTCTGTATTGTTCCTCAAACATGGGAGAATCAAGCTGAATCATGTGATTGTTGTCTTTTATTGGAAAACGATACAGTCGTGAAGATTCGCCAGATTTGGGAAAAAACTTGCACTATTCAATGGAAGACACCATTTTTGAGTTGAAGTGAAGAAGATGAAGTTCAAATTCTTTTTGGAGAGAGAGAGAGAGAGAAAAAGTGCTCGAGAGTAATTTAAAAAAAATATTCGGATGTAAAATTGCTTTTATATCCAAATTTAGAAAAAGATACACTCGAGTGCATAATGTGAAACGGCAGTGATTTGACCCTTTTGAAAAAGTCGTTTGACCTTTCACTCATCCCTTTTGTGACACGTGGCTTTTGAAAACTGTTGCACTTACGTGTGTAGGTGCCAAGAAAATAGGAATGGGGCGACATTTTTCAATATTAAATTGAATAATTACTTTTTGCTGACTAGACAAACCTTTCGCCTTGTAAAGTAATTTAAGATATCACTTGTAATAAAAAGGTTCAGATAATCTGAAATTTTAATTTCAAATGATATCAAAAATTGCTAAATAATTAAAAAGTTCTTGTTTAAGGAATGACTGGTCTGAAAGTTGTTGACTCCCCCTTGACAGATGATTAGAGAGACAAAAATGAGAATCCTCATATTAAGTAACAGAGACTCTGAAATGAATTTCAGAGATTCTGAGATGACAGTTGAAAAGATCTTTTTCTCCCCCTTGAAAGATGAAAGGTTCTTTGTCTCCCTCTTGACCAAAGAATAATGTCTTTATCTTCTCCCCTTTGACACATGCTTGGAGATACAAAAGAATGATTTTTACCATTTGTGAAAAAGTCCAGAGGCTCTGAAATTAGTTTCAGAAGCTCTGGTTGAACATGCTACGCATGTCAGAGACTCTGATGAATGGATCAGAGACTCTGATGTTTTCCTGTGTTAGGAAGACATATTCAACATACCCAACTTGCTAATTAAGAAATTTAACCTTCGTTCATCTAAAGCTTTTGTGAAAATATCAACAAGTTGAAGTTCAGTTGGTACAAAATACATCTCTATTGTTCCATTTTCAACATGATCTTTCAGAAAGTGGTACCTTACATCAATGTGCTTTGTTTTGGAGTGTTGTACTGGATTAGCAGAGATGTCTATGGCACTTTTTGAATCACACAGAATTGGAATTCTGTCATATTGTAAGCCATAGTCTCGGAGCTGAGTTTGCATCCATATGACTTGAGAGTAACAACTAGCAGCAGCAACATAATCTGCCTCTGTTGTGGAAGTTGAAACACAGTTTTGCTTCTTAGATATCCAACTTACCAGCTTATTTCCCAGCAATTGACAACATCCTGATGTACTCTTTCTGTCTAGCTTGCATCCTGCATGATCTGCATCAGTGTATGCTATTAAATCAAAGCTAGACAGTTTTGGATACCAGAGGCCTAAATAAGGTGTGCCTCTGAGGTATCTAAAAATTCTTTTAACTGTTGACAAATGAAATTATTTTGGATTAGCTTGATATCGAGCACAGAGACATGTTGCGAACATTATATCAGGCCTGCTTGCAGTTAAGTATAGAAGTGATCCTATCATGCCTCTATAGGTTTTGACATCTACAGATTTTCCCGAAAGATCAGAGTCAAGCTTGACTCCTGTGACAATAGGGGTTTTCATAGAGGTTGAATCATTGAGTCTTTATTTTTTCAAAATGTCAGAGACATACTTAGATTGAGTTATAAAAGAACCCTCTGATGTTTGCTTTACTTGTAAGCCTAGAAAGAATGTTAATTCTCCCATAAGACTCATCTCAAATTTACTCTACATAAACTCTGAAAACTTATCACAATACTTTTGATTTGTAGAGCCAAATATAATGTCATCAACATATATCTGTACTAAAAGCATCTTATTTTTGTACCTCTTGATGAACAAGGTTGTATCTATTGTACCTTTTTCAAAACCATTATTTATCAGAAATATGGACAGAGTAGCATACCATGCTCTTGGAGCTTGTTTAAGTCCGTATAGAGCTTTATCAAGATAATAAACATGGTTTGGAAACTTTGTATTTTCAAAACCAGGTGGTTGCTGGATATAAACCTCTTCATTTACTTTACCATTTAGAAAGGCAGATTTGACATCCATCTGATATACTTTGAACCCTTTGTGTGCAACATAGGCTAAGAAGATTCTTATTGCTTCTAGCCTAGCTATAGGTGCAAAGGTTTCAACATAATCAATACCCTCTTCTTGGCAATATCCCTTAGCAACCAACCTTGCTTTGTTTTTGTTTATAATGCCATCCTCATCCTTTTTATTTCTGAAGACCCATTTAGTTCCAATTGCAAATTTTCCTTTAGGAAGGGGAACTAAGGTCCAGACTTTGTTTCTTTCAAACTCTTGAAGCTCATTCTGCATTGCAGTGATCCAATGAGGATCTTCAAGAGCTTCATTTACCTTCTTTGGTTCAATGATGCTTAAAAAATTTACAAAAAAGCATTCATTGATTGTGGCTGATCTGGTTTTGACACCCTCTAAAGGTGATCCAATGATCTGATCATGGGGATGATCATTTGTCCATCTTGTGAGTGGAGCATGAACATGAGGTGGAGTTTGAGCTTCAGAGATGACAACGGGAGACATCTCTGTTGTGCTGAGCAGAGGCTCTGAAGTTGATTCCAGAGGCGCAGGATTTGATTCCAGAGGCTCTGAAGTTGATTCCAGAGGCACAGGATTTGATTCCAGAGGCTCTGAAGTTGATTCATTTCTTGAACCTGCATTCAAGGAAGCAGAAGTTGTGACTTCAGAGGGACCAATGAGATTTGTACCTGACGTTTGTGGTTCCTCTGAAGTTGCTCTGTGAATATCTCTGAAAATAAAATCTGTATTTTCATCATCAAAGAAGTCTTCGAATATTTTGTTTAGTTCAGATTCTTTTGTCCTTGATAATTCAGAGATATTTTTGGCAATTTGATTTATATCTTTGTTGGCCAGACTTTTGTCATCATCAAAAGACACATTGATACTCTCTTGGATTGTTCTGGTTCTTTGATTGAACACTCTGAAAGCTTTTGAGGCTAATGAATAGCCAATGAATTTGCCTTCATCTGCTTTCTTGTCAAACTTTCCAAGAGACTCTCTATCATTTAGAATAAAACATTTGCATCCAAAAACATGGAAATATTTAACATTAGGTTTCCTATTGTTAATGAGTTCATAAGATTTTTGCTTGAATCTTTTGACAATTGTAGCTCTGTTTTGCGTGCAACAGGCTGTTGCCACTGCCTCTGCCCAAAAGTTTGTGGGAAGATCTGATCCTGCAAGCATAGTTCTTGCAGCTTCAACCAGTGTTCTGTTTTTCCTCTCAACAACACCATTTTGTTGAGGTGTTCTAGCTGCAGAGAAGTTCGGAGTTATGCCTTCCTCTGAAAGATATGAGTTGATTTTTGCATTTCTCAACTCTGTTCCATTATCACTTCTCAGCTTCTGAACTTTGGTATCAAACAGAACCTGCAATCTTTTTAACAATCTTATTAAAATATCAGGGACATCAGACTTGGCTCTGAAGAATTATATCCAAGTATATCTAGAGTATTCGTCAATCAAGACAAGGATATACTTTTTACCTGACAAACTCTGTACAGAGATAGGACCACAGAGGTCCACATGAAGCATATGCAGAGGTTTTGGACAATTATTATCACTTTTGGTCTTGTGGGAAGATCTTTTCACTTTTCCCATTTCACAAGCAGAACAAAGATGATCTTTGTTAAACTTCAGAGATGGCAATCCCTTAACCAGATTTTGTTTGACCAATTTATCAAGTGAAGAAAAGTTCAGATGCGAGAACTTTTTATGCCAGAGCCAAACATCTTCACCGTTCAGAGATACTAGACAGAGTTTCTCTGAGTCAGTTTTTATGTTTTTGGAAAAAATTCATTATGTATAAATTCCCTTTCTGTCAGCTCTGAGCATTTCTTGACCTGTTTTTGAGTGAAGTAGTGAACAATGTTTTTCTTGAAATTTCACATCAAAACCATGGTCACAAAGTTGACTTATGTTGATCAAGTTATGCTTTAACCCATCAACATAAGCAACCTTTGATACTGAAACATTACCTCTTGTAAGCTCACCATAACCCTTAACTTGTCCTTGCATATTGTCTCTAAAAGTTACTGCTCCACCAGATTTAGCTTTGAAAGAGGATAGTAACTTTTTATCTCCAGTCATATGCCTTGAACATCCAGAATCTAAGTACCAGATCGGCGTAGACTGTTTCTGCAAGACAGATTAGATTTTCTTAGGTACCCATCTCATTATGGGTCCTATTTTGTTAGACTTCTGATTATCTCTTTGAAATTTTGCCTTCTTATCTTTTGATGTTTTGGTAGAATTGTCCTTTTTCTTTTGAGGCTTTGTCTCTGAATTTTTATTCAGAGATTGATTAAGAAAACAGTAAGAACCTTTGAAGTGATTTTTTAGTTTCATCAAGAGTTGGATGCAATTGCACTTTACAAAACAAGAAGAAGTAGAAGCAAAGGATTTCATTTCATTAAATGCATTCGATACATTATGATTCCTTTTTGAATTAGTACTAGGAATATTACAAGTATTCCTAACTACTTCTTTTCTTTTAGCTTGAGAGACAACCTTCTTTTCAAGTTGCCTTCTCTTGTTCAGAAACATCCTCTTCTCTTTGTTGCTCACTGTATAAACAAGACCAAAATGGTTAATTTCTTGCCATTTTCTTTTTTGTCCAGGAGTAAACTTGATTGGTTTATAAGTGTAGAGTTGAGAAGTGATAGTTTTATTCTTTGCCTTTTCTTATAATTCTTTTTCAAGTTCCAGAGAAGTTTTTTCTTGAAGACACATTTCTACAAAATCAGGACATATTGGTATTCTGGGTTTATTTTTTAAAACAGAAATAGGAATGTTCAAAATTCCAGAACCAACAGTATCTATCTTTTTATGAATTACTTTCTCTGGTTTGTAGAAAATCTGTTCATCTACCTCTGGATCAGATTCAGAATCATAGTCAAGAAAGTCTCGTTCAGTCTTACCAGAGATAACTACCTCTGATGGTTTTGTCAATTTTCTTAGGTCTTGAGACTTTGATGATTCTTTTCATGCTTTCTTTCTTCTTTAAATCAGCTATGATATTTTCCTCTATTTATTCTCTTGATGTCATCCGCAAATGTAGTTATGATGCACTCATCAGAGATTGGTGAATACAGAGGGGCATCAGGATTAAGTGAACTCTGAGGTTCATCTTCAGAAGTACTTGCTTCAGAGGTACTTTGTTTAGATGTCTCTGATTCATATTTGGTGAATGCATTAAACTTAAAAATCTCTTTAGAATCATTGCTCTGAGGTTTTGTGAAAAATACCTCTGAAGTTTCCTTTTCTATTTTTAAGATGGAATTTGGAAAGCCTTGTACTTCAGAGTATGCTACATTTTTAAAGTTCAGAGCCCTTATTTTTTATCTCTATGAGGTTTTTATTCTCTTGAAATTGTCCAGTGATGGACAGTCAGAGCTCTAGACCTTTCCTTTACAGAAAGTGGAAGAAAGTGAAATTTTCTTCAATCCAGTGAATGGATCCAATTCATTGAATCCAAGCCCTTGAGTATCCATTTGAGAGTTTATCTTTATATGAACATCCTGAGCATCAAGATAGCTTTTGATTTGAAGTTCTTTTCTTTCCAGAGATTGATGTAAGATTTCTCTTTCTTTTTGAAAAAAATTGGTTAAGTCAACAGAATTGAGTCTTTCATACTCAGATTTTTTTACTTCTTCTTCTTTAAATTTTAAAACTTTCTCAAGTTCTTTGAATTTTTCTGAAAAAGATTTTTCCTTTTGTTTCTGAGCTTTTTCAAGATCAGATTTTTCAACAAAAATATCTCTCTTTTCTGATTCAAGAAGATCTTTTTCCCTTTTGTAAAAATTAAGATCTTTTGTCATTTGTTTTGCTTTTTCTTTTTCCTCAACAAGTTTTTGCTTTAGGATTTGAAATTCATCTGTTAGTTTAATAACATCAAATTCAAGATCACTTTCAGAAGTGGAAGGAGAGTTTACCTTTTCAGAGTAGTCCTCTGATGATCCATCACTTTGATCATCTGTGAACGCCATACCACGGAGATTGGTAGGTTCACCTCTCCATCGCTTGTTGAGTCTGACATCCAGTCTTCCATTTCTGCTACAAGTACTCTTTCTTTGACATTGTATTTGTACTTGTTTTTGTAGTAGTCTTCATTCTTGATGAGTCTACCTCTGCAGTTGGCGGAGTAATGGCCTGGCTTTCCACATCTAAAACATCTTCCATCATTTTGGTTTGATGGAAGAGCAGTGTCTGATTCTGTCTTCTGTGCTTGTACTTGTGGTTGTGGCTTGAAGTACCTCTGAGGTTGAGGATACCTTGGATGAAATGATTGTTGAGATCTTGATTGTTGAGTAGAATCATGATTGGTGAAATGAACGCCCTTTTGATCACTATGCAGAGTAGATCTGGGCTCTTGTTGATATTCAGTTTTCTGAAATCTTCTTTCTGGATTTCCTCTTCTTTCTTCATCATCTCTTCTTCCTTCAAATACTTTCTTGCCAAATTTCTTGTTAAATTGATGGGTGATTAATGCAAGAGATTTGGCAAAGGCATTGATGTCATCATCTTAGTCAGAATCTGCGTGTTCAACTTCTTCAGATATCATAACCTTCTTGGATATTCTTTTAGATTCCCTTTTTGAACAATTGTCTTTTTCTGCATTTCTACATTCTTGTGATACACCCTTCTGTTTTGACATGAGTGCAAGTGGACCACCTAAAGAGGTTTTTGATTTTTGTTTAACAACTTCTTTTTCCTGTGCTACGAAGGTACCATAAATGCCAGTTAATGACCATGATTCAAGATTTTGATTGGCTTGTATCGACATTGACAGTTGTGACCATTCTTCATTTAGACTTTTAAGAAAGAGAACATTGTTTTCTTCTTTTGTTCTCATGACCCTAAATTTTGTGCATTTTTAGATGAGGATGTTAAACCTTGAGTATGTTTGATGTAAGGTTTATTCGGGTAATGCATGAAAATCATGATATTCATTGATACAAAGATTTCTCCTGTTCTTTTGAGTTTGTAGGCCTCTTTCAAGTTGATTTAACAACTGATCCCATATCTCTTTTGCAGTTACACAAGAATCAAGTTCTTGGAAGATATCATTGGGAATGGCCATTATAAGTAATCTAACAACTTTTGAATCATTATCCATTATGTTAGTTTCTTCATCCGTAAAGTTTGAAGTTTTATTTTCATAGTAAGCAGGGATTTCAGCAGTATCTGCTGTTGCTGGAACTCTTGGTACCAACACCATTGGTTGGTGAGGTCCATCGTTCACTGATCTTAACAGATCCCTGTCCATGCCTTCTAAGAAATTTACCATCCTTATCTTCCATTGAGGATATTCATCCCTTAGAAGTGTAGGAGGTTTGGTTAATGATCCAGCTGTATAAATGGCACTTATGCTTGAGTTTGCCATTTTTTGTGAAGAAAAGATGAAGATTTCAAGAACTGATGCTTTTCTATGAAGATCTTTCTATTAAATGCTGTAACTGTGATTTACTTTTAAATCTGGAGCATATGAAGTTTAATAAACCAGGGTTTACATAAACATGCACAGATAATAAAAGCTTGAATCAGTAAGAATTAAATCTATCCGAGTATGCAGATATGATCTTTCTTTGTTTTAGAAAACAAAGAAGGCTCTGATACCAATTGTTGGATCCCAGATTTAATCTTATAACAATAATGATATAAACAACAAGAGTATAAACAGCGGAAGCAATATAGTTTAATATCAAAAGCAGATTCAAATATCACAGTTCATATATAAAGCAAGTAGAAAGAACAAGATCTTCGTGAGATATATTCAGTTGATTCTTCTTATATAAGATATCAAAAAGCATACTTTTGTCAAAGGAGTGATGGTCCTATTTATAAGACCGTAAAGTAAACAGTGTACTATTCTGACAAATAGAAGCATGCTTGAATAGTGTCTTACCTAATAGGTAAGCTCAAGACATGCTTGAATAGTAACCTACTCTATAAAGTAAATCTTATCACTAAGTGATTGGTTATCTGTTCTGATACTTCAGGAAAGTCTTCAGCGCCATCTTCAGAGAGAATGTCTTCAGAGCTCTGACGTTGTCTTCAGAGCCTCTGATGAAGCCATCTCTGATGTCTTCTGCTGAAAGTTGCAATCTCTGATAAGTACTTTAGAGGCAGGTCTCTCCTCTGAAGTCTTCGTCCTCTGAAGTCTATGTCCTCTAAAGTCTATCTTTGGAAGTCCTATGAAATAGGACTTGGGTATTTTCAACACTTTAACAAACAGAAGATTTGGAGCTAACAAACGGGTCCTGATCTGTCATGTGATCAGAAGCCACTTTATTCACATCATTTATTCAAAAATAAAATGACAGAAAGCAGTAAAACAGTTTTGTAGTATGAGTTCTGATATGAAATAACAAGAAGTCATCACCTTTACTTCCCTTAAATTAGGCATCTGAAATATGTCAGTTAAAATAGGATAGAGATCAGATACTCCCCTTTGAATTGTAGACCATAATATCAGTAAAATCTATCAGAGAAAAAGTACAGGATAGAGATCAGATCAATTCTCTTGGGATGTAGACCGTCATATCCATCGGATGCAAAAATACAGGAGTAAGGTTCTTTGATCACTGGGATCCGAGTCCTAAACTGTTGTGTTCAGAAGTCAAACTCCGTTGAAGAACGGGTCCTAAGCTATGTACTTAGAAGCCATAGTCTTTCAACTTTGAAGTCCGGGTTTTGAACTATTGTGTTCAAAAGCCTTTTGTTCACTTACTCCCCCTTGACTTGAGGTGCCTGCAACACAGAATCAGTTTTCGGTTTTGGTACCTACTAGTATTTGGGTCCATGAATGTTAGTTGCAGTTCTTGTGGGGGTTACAGAGTAAGAACCATACCATAAATGATCACTGGTCTTGTGGATATGATCATGTGTACAGCAGTAAGAAAAATAAAATTTATTACCTGAAAACCTGAATAATTGATTTCTTGTGTATATATGGTCAGGTTTACGTTTATGCTCTTTGTTCTTCTTTGCTTTGTGTGTACGTACACATGATGTCTTCCCTTTCAGCTCTTTTGACATCTCATCTTTAACTGGTTTCTTCTGCCAGACTAGTTTCTCTTTCTTGTAACTTCTTCTTCTTGGAGATGGACCTGAACCATCTAAATATCCATCATAGAAAATGTTAGTTCGACAAATCTGATCAAAAGATTTAACTGACCTTTGTGAAGAGACAGATTTCTGATTTGAACTTGAGGCAGTCTTTTCAAGTTCTTTGTTCTTTGAAGCAAAGTTGTCTCTTTCTTTCACAAGCTCGTCAATCTTTTCCTTGAATTCAGACTTCGTTTTCTGCTCTTTCAGTGCATTTGCAGATAATTCAGATAACTTGGCAGTTAGCTTTCTAATATCGGTCTTAAATATGCTTCTTTCTTCTTCAAACCCCGTCTCAGCATCCTTTCCTTGGACGGATATTTCTTTAAAGAATTCAACTTTCTTCTGTTCAATGGCCTTCTTTTCTTTAACAAACTTCTCTCTTTCCAAAATAAGTACTTTCTCAAAATCGAAAACTTGTTGAGAAAGCTTTATGCATTTAAGCTCAACTGTTTTCTTCTCTTCAAAACACTTTCTTGAGAAATCTGAGAACTTCTTTGAAAAACCTTTCTTTTCATTCTCAAAATTAGCTTTATCTTCAGCAAGCTTTTGCTCCAAATCAGATATATTCTTTCTAAGGTCAGCATTCTCAGATTCCAATTTCTTAACTTTCTACTCATTGCTCTCAACAGAGACTGTCTGCTGAATTTTAACTTCCAACTCAGAAATCTCTCCTTTTAGATCTGACACAACCGTTGGCCCTAACATCGTCCATTCAATATAGTCCCATATCTCCTTTCCTGTTGATTTGTATAAATCTTTTCCTGTCAACTGATAGATATTTATGTGACCATTAATCTCATGACGAATACTATTCAACAAAAAAGTTTGAGCCATATTATCAGCACTCTTTCTTTTCTCCCGATCCCCAGTACAATCTTCTGTTGGAGTACGAGATTTCAGCTCTCCTTCAGTCAATGACAATCTGATATAACAACTCAGCTCATGTGTATCTACAAAGTTGAAAAAATCAGCTTTCCACTGCTCGTATCTTCCTCTGAGTAAAATTGGAGAACTCATCCTGTTTCAAACAAAATTTGAAAAATTATCGTTAGTTGAAATGAATTCAAAAACAAAATTCATACAATCTAAAATTTTCTCTCTCAGTAAACTTTGAATGAGAAACAGCTTGATAAAACAAAGGATCGTTCCCAAACAGTTCAGAAATTTTAACTGAAAGTGAAAATCAGATCAGCACAAAAAAAAATAATTCTCAGAAAAATTCAAATCACTTGAATTATCTATCTCTGAAGTTCTCAGACTGATACTTGAAACTTGCAGATCAAATATATTCACAACCTGCAGCATCTGTAGCCACCGAACTGTGCATAAAATTTTGCGTGAGAAGGATACAACACAAACTGCATCTTTGCGTGATATGTTCTTGGCGCAAAGCAGAAGACTCGATGAATTTTGCGTGAACAAGCTGAGGTTCAATCTTGTTTGCTAGCTGAATGTTTGCAAAGCAAAGCAAATTCACAGACTATGACTTTAATGTTTGCGTGAATTGAACTTGCGCAAACCTTTGATTTGCGGTAGACTCTAATGGCATAAACCTATGATAACTATGAACAATCAAATGGTGCAAAAGCCTGCAATTAACCAAGCTTCCACCGACCCACTTAATTTGAATCCACTCACAAATTGTTTTTCAAATTTACTCACCAAATTGCCGACCCACTATCAAAAACAATCTAAACACAATTTTGATTTAAATCACACTTTAATTCCAGTTTAAAATCATAGCAACCAAATGAATTTCACTTGCACCGTCCCACTTAGTATTTCTCATCCAATTGTATTGAAAGAGCAAACCTGCAGCCACTTATTATTAATGACCCACTTAGTATTTATCATGAAGATATTTGGCACAAATATGATGAAATCCTGCAAATGAATTGTTTAAACACCCCACCGACCCATGATAATTTCATCCAATCACAATTGGGTTTGTGTGAGGTATGCTTGACGATTTGCGTGAGAAGGTTTGCGTGAGTCGACCGAAACGCAAAGTTTTGGTTTGCGTGAATAAGCTGAAACGCAAAGTTGTGGTTTGCGTGAAACCCTATTGTCAAGAACCTGTAGTTTGCGTGAGTGCTTCATCATCTCTTGAATCCATGATTGAAACCTGCAACTAATCAAACAACACAGCATTTATCACCGAAAAGTTGTTTTTCGTCGATTTTTGAGTTATCAAGCCGATTTTATCGAAGCAGGAAGAACCCAGATTTCCTTCCATCTCCCGGTACCCAGTGTTTACCGGTACCTTGCGTTTCCTGATATAAATTCACCCGAGAATTCACAATTTATTTTCCACCGGGAATTATCTTTGTACTGGGAGTTCCTTGTCATCCGGGACCCGGGAGTTAGCATCACCCTGGGAGTTAGCATCACCCCGGGGGTAAGGCCCAGGAGTAAATTTTTTCATCAGGGAGTTTGAAAACCACCCTGGTATGAAATACACGCAGGAATTGAATTGAGTTTGTGACCATTGCCTACCATGAGTTTTATATCAAAATTATGATTGGATGTTAAAATCATCATGGGTAGGATTGACAGTTGTTTGGGGGATGTTAAAAATTGATCTAATCATTGGTTGTTAGTAATTTTCTTGGTTGTTAAAACAGTTGGTATGGTGGTGGAAAATTGTTAATGGTGGACTGTTAGAGAATAAATATGTTGGATACAAGATCATGAAGACCAGAGGTCAAAGTACAAGAAGTCAAATGCTGGAAAGTCAACTCTCAGTAAAAGTCAAACTCATTTTGTAATAAAGTCAAAGTCAATGTATTGTTTTGTTCCTTTGTATTTGGTGTTTGGTATAAATAGTTTTGTTTTTGTTTAAGAGATATATGACTAGAGAAATTTTATACGCATTCAGAGATAGAGAGAGTTGTAGAGAGAGAAATATTGTTCTAGAGAGAGAGATAAACAAATTATAATCATTTGAATTTGAGAATTGAATTGAAACAGGTAGTTTGATAATCTTGTTTGTGTTTGATTAATTGTGTTAAGAAACTTGAATCAGGGACACACAATTGGTATCATAGCAGATCTAATTGAAATCAAATCAAGAAATGGGTTCGACACTGTTCCGTTGAAATTCAGATTCGATTATGAGTTTTTATGTGTTTTTCGAGTTGTATTCAATGGATTTATGTTCGTATTTTATTTTAGAATGAGTTTGTATCATTTGATTTGAGTTTAGCACTGTAATTGTAATTCAATTTTGAAATTTGTTGAGTTCAAGTTACACGAGTTCTCTGCACTGTAATTTGAATCGAATTGTAATAGTTTGTGAGTTAGATTGAAATTCATTGCTAGTTTTTGGTTCTAGGTGTGTTAGTGGTCAATTTGTCGAAGTCTCAGATCGAAAATCGGAGTATAAGTTGGTTTTTGAGCCATTCAAGTTGATTTTTCTTTGAGATCTGAAGAACTCGCAAGGTCCAAGAAGACCTCGCAAGACTCATCATCAAGAACTCGCAGAGATCAATGAATTCGTAAAAATTCCAAAGAACTCGCAAAAGCATGAAGAACTCGCAGAGTGTCGAAGAATTCGCAAAAAGTTCCAAGAATTCGTAGATTCATCAGAATTCGCATTATCATTTTCTGAAAAAAGTTGAAGGATAGAATTCGCAATTGTGTCTATAGCGAATTGTCCTGATTTCGCAAGCTAGAGTGTTGAGAATTCTTATAATTCACAGAAGAATTTGTTACGAAAAGTTTGTTATCGAATTATTTCTAAGGGAATAATTCACATAAACCATATTCGTGAAAAGTGTTTGATAAATATTTTCAAAGGGCAGAATTCGTTTTTGTGAGTGTTGCGAAAAGTATAGAATTCGCATGTGAGAGTGTTACAAATTTCTTTGAATTCGTATCTTTCATCTTACGAATTCTTGTGCATTGCGAATTCTGTGATTGTTTTTGTATCTTGCGAATTCTGCATGTGTTTTTGGTAATTTGCGAATTCTTTGCCCTTCTTTGTGTAGTTTGCGAATTCCTTGTACCTAAGTAGTGTTTGCGAATTCCTTATACTTCTGTATAAGTTGCGAGTTTCAAACTTGGTATTTTAGGAATTTGATTTTCTGAATTTTATTGTTTGATTTCTTTTGGACTAACGATCAAATTCAAGTTCTTTTTGAAACAGATATTCAAGATGGGATATTTTTCTGATGATGATGTACGATAGATTGCCAAGATCGAATTAGTGAATAAAAATCTTGCTTCTTTAGTTGACTATTATTCAAAGCGAGCAAAGAGATGTTCTGATGACAGGAAGTTACTGAGAGAAGAAGTTAGTGCATTAAATATTGTTAATGAAGAACTTCTGAAACAGACTTCTGGTCTTAATGAAGAAAAAGTGTTGATTATGGAAGCTGAAAACACTGATTTAAAAAGCAAGCCCTCAGATTTAGAAGATCAAATTTTCAAATTTCAGCAAACAGGGTGTGCTAATGAAAAGAAGATTTTTGAATTAGAACTGAAAATTGTTGAAGAAAGATCAGTTTTTGAGAATAAAAAGAAAGAGTTTGCTAAGAAATTCTCAGAGTTTTCCAGAAAATGTGCTGATGAGAAAAAAACGGTTGAGCTGAAATGTATAAAGCTATCTTAACAGATTTCAAAATTTGAGAAAGTAATCATTTTGGAAAGATAAAAGTTTGATAAAGAGAAGAAGACCATAGAACAGAGGAATGTTGGCATTTTTAAAGAAATATTTGGTCAAAGAAAGGATGATGAGAATGATTTTGAAGATGAAAGAAATATTTTTGAAATTGAGATCAAGAAGCTTACAAAGAAGTTATCTGAACTGTCTGAATGTGCCTTGAAAGATCAGAAAGCGAAGTCTGAATTCAAGAAATACATTGACCTGCTTGTTAAAGAAAGAGATGGTTATTCTTCAAAGATCAAAGATATTGAAAACATTATTTCAAAGGTGGTGGTGACTGAGCACACGACTCCAGAGTCAAAAATCCACACACCTAGAAATAGTTCAGTTAGTTCTAACAAGCCAACCTCAAGCTCACATCAGAAAACTGTTTCTTCAAGAAGGTCAGTTAAATCATTTGATCAGATTAGTACAACTAACATTTTCTTTGATGAAAATGTAGATGGTTCAGATACATACAAAAGAAGAAGAAGTAGAAGATACAAAGAAGAAGAACTGGTATGGAAAATGAAACCAGTTAAAGAAGAAAAGAAAGATGAGAAGAAAGCTGAGAAGAAAGGAAAGAAGATATGTGAACATGAGACTAAAACCAAGAAGAACAATGTGCGAAAAGGTAAATTTGATCATATCTACTCAAGAGATCAGTTAATCAGGTTGTCAAGTAAGAAATATTATTGTTCTTATTGTCGTACACATGATCTTGTTCACAAAACAAGTGATCATTACTGGTATGGTTCTTATTCAGTTACTCCAAATAGAACTGCAACTCATAAATATGGACCCAAATACCAGTGGGTACTAAAGCCAAAGATTGAATCTGTGTTGCAGACATCTATTGTCAAGGGGGAATAAGAGAACCAAGGCTTCTGAATCCTACAGTTCAGGACCCGTACCTCAATGATAAGGAGTTTGACTTCTAAACACAACAATTTAGGACTCGTACTTCAACGATGAAAGAAATGATACTCCCGGGCTGATATGAGAAACTGTACTCCGATACTCAAATGAGAAAATCAACCATCAAATGGGACTACATATGTTTCTGGAAATATGCATTCGGAAGATACGACGAACTACACTTCTGGAGGAGTTGTAGATCTCTATCATGTGCTTTTTCACTGACGAATTAAAGATGCATATTTTCAGGGGGAGTATGAATTATGATTTCTGATTACTTTAGATCAAAACTCGTACATTCAATGTTTTACTACTTTATGTCATTTTATTTTTCAATAAATGTTGTGAATAAATTTTGGTTTTGATATGATTTTGAGGCTTTTGCTGATTGCGAGAAGCTATCAAGATCATATCTTTATGGGTTTTAAGCTTGACTTCATGAGATTTAAGACTGTACGACAAAGGTTAAATTTCTTATCTTAATCTCATATATGGTTGAAAGAAGGACGACTTTCAATCATAGAAAACATATTCTTAAATGTTCAAACCACTTACCGATTCTTAAACAGATTTCATTAATTGGAAGTGTGATTTTAAATGTTTTCATTTTATTTGAGTTTGAATATTTTACAAACCGTGTGTTTCCAACGATATATACTTGTGTATTGTCTTTTCTATATACTTTCAAGTATTCACACACACCGGTTTGACTTATTGTTCAAAATGTTCTTACCATGTCTCAAATTTTAAACATATTTTTCGATGGTAAGACACCCCGCTTGTATTTCGAAGAATTTTGAGCGTAATTTCATTTATAAACGTTCATTTCAAGAATGTCTATATTATGTTTCATATAGACAATATCCATTATTTTTTACCATAAGTTTTGATTGCTATATCATTTGATTCTGATCATTTTCATACAATGTCAGATTTTCAAACAAGTCTCTTGCATTCATGTCTATTCATTCAATTTACTTGTTTGAAATATCTTCAATGTCTCAAATGCTCATATCTTCTTGATTATATTCTGAGCATACATACATTTGACATGTATTTGAACTTTAACTGTTCAAGTTAAACCATTTTTGAGCAACATATGTTTCATAGGAAAATATGGGTTCTTTGTGCTAGGACTTAAATGAACTTCTATGGATTCACGTTAACCAGTGTATCCTACCCAAGAAGTTAATCCTTAGTGATTGAGTGTGAGGAGTCAAAAACAAATGAGTGTGGCTTGTGTGACGAGGTAAAATGGAAAAGAGAGTTTGGTTAGCAGTGAGCTCAAATGATTAAAAAGAAAGATAGTGAGAGAACAGAGTAAAAGAATATCAAACTCTACACCAAATACTTTCTGAGTCGGGCAACCACATTACTAATATTTCACAATTCTTGGTGAACATTATTGAAACAGGCAACTAGACCATGCCAACTCTTGATTAAAACCCCACCAGCCACTCATTTTCTTCTCAACAAGAAATGTTTCATATTTTCAAGGGGAAGCAACACATTTGCTATCTGATTTTCATTTGGAAAATCTGGATATTGAAAAAGAAGGAAGTCTGCCCCACCTTCGCACTTCAATCGTGCACATTGAGTCTGTGTTCATCTACTGTTGTCTCAGTGGTTTACACAATTTTGAGCTTTTTATAAAAGCAATCATCAAATGCTTAATTTTTTCTACACTTGCACGAGCACACAAGGAATTTGTTTTCTTGTCATAACATTCATAGAAATTTCGTTTGTGGTTTTTCGATGGTTGGATGGAAGCCCTGGGGAGTGAACATCAAAAAGCTCCTTTCCTATGTGTATTCGTTACACACAGTAACTTTGTGTTACTGACAGGCATATTAACTGATTCATTTATTGATTTAGGTGTTATTTTCATAATTTGTCTGGATTTGCAAAGATCTGGATGAATACCTTATTTTGGATCGTTGGCAACAAATCAGAGGCTCCGTTTGTAAGATCAGTGGTCAACACATCTAAAGACATTTCTTGGATGAAGTTTTGATGATATTGATGCTCTATTCATCAAAAAGGGGGAGATGACTTAAAGAAATGTTTGAGTCAGAAATTTCAAAGTTAAAGAATTGTTTGAGATCAAAGGATAATTGTGAAAGAAGGATGCAAAGTTGATGATTTTCTGAAGTTGTGCTGAATTTTTAGAAATTTTCTTTGATGGTTTGTTGCTAAAGCAAACAGAGCTGAAAATGGAGATTTGGGAAGAATACAGTCAAAGGAAGTAGAGATTGCAATCTTTGTGCTTAAAGAAGAAATTTGTTACAAAGGGGAGATTGTATTTTTTGAAGTCTAAAGAGAAGACTGAATTGCAAAATCTTTCAAAAAATGATCTTGAATCCAAAGGGGGATTGTTTTGTTCCTTTGTATTTGGTGTTTGGTATAAATAGTTTTGTTTTTGTTTAAGAGATATATGACTAGAGGAATTTTGTACGCATTTAGAGATAGAGATAGTTGTAGAGAGAGAAATATTGTTCTAGAGAGAGAGAGAGAGAGAAAAACAGATTGTAATCATTTGAATTTGAGAATTGAATTGAAACAGGTAGTTTGATAATCTTGTTTGTGTTTGATTAATTGTGTTAAGAAACTTGAATCAAGGACACACATGGACGGTGATTTAAAGTTTCAACCGGCAACTGTGTTTTGTTAATTGAACGACAGTGATTTATTATTTTTGTTGGTCGGTTGTATTCGTGAATCGAATTCATTCGGGAAATTACCGGGCATTCATCCGGGAATTCTCCACAACTCAGATTCATCCTCTTGGAGCCACTTGTTTCGCTACAACTGACAACATCCGGGAGTGCAGCGATTGTGTTCAATCCGACAATCAAAGATTTGATTTGGCAGCGCTAGTATCGAATTTTGGGTTACTAACTCCATGGTGACCGGATCTTGATTGGAGTGATTAGCCCTATCCATTTGATTTCTTGTTCCAGCCGTCCATTACCTCTTGGATTCTGAAACCCTATAGTTACCGGTTTTTTTGTTGAAGACGCCGCACATACCAAACTTAATATTGGTTCTCTTCCCCTTGGAAATTATCAGGTTCTCTCCCAAAATTTTACCGGCGTCCCCAGGACTTTAACTCCCGGTTCACAAACTCCTGATATCTCCAGGAGTCACCACTCCCAGTCCGCCTCCCGGACCCTGGACCCCACCCGGATTCTTATACCTTGCCATCTCTCGGACCCTCCCGGTTCCACACTTTGACCGTCTCCCGGTCCTTGGCACGTTGCTAATCAGTCCTGGGACCTTGATTCGGTTGAGATTGTAAACGAAGTTTTTTGGATTCTAAAGTGTTTAGGAGTGTTTACGGTGCTTAAACAATTAGTTTTGATCGAAAATTTTTCACCCACATTGAGTTTTTAAGTTCTCGTTCATTTTCCGAAAAAAATTTGGTCGCCTCGTATTTGATCGTTGGTTGATTATTTGGAATGTAAACTGTTAAGGCGTGTTCACGAACTATAAACGATCAATTTTGATCGAAAAGTTTTAACCTATAACGAGTTTTTAAGTTTTTGATCGTTTTCCGAAAAAGTTTTTGGTTGGTTCGTTTGTGATCGTGGGTTGACCGTTTGAGCTTTAATCAGTTGAGAAGTGATCAGGGAACTCTGACGATCGTTTTGCATTAAATATTTCTAATTGTTTTGAAGTTTTGCAGGTTTGTCTCAACGAAGAAGACGATGAATAGTGATTTCGTTAAGTTGGCGTTAAGTTGTCGTTAAATTCTTTACATTTTGGTCCTTTTTTCGTTAGTCTAGTTAGTGTCCGTTAGTTTGTTAAATTGGTTAGTTTTATTTTATTTTTAGTCCTTTTTCGTTACTTTTCAGTTAAGTCCGTTAGAAGTTTCAAAATTTATACTTTTAGTCTCTCTAGTTAGAGATTTCATTTTATGTCATTTTTGGTCCTTCTACCTTTAAGTTTCACTTTCTATCATTTTTAGTCCCTCTAGTTTTAAGTTTCAGTTTGTGTCAATTTTTGTCCCCGTACTTCATAGGTTCCAAAGTTTGTCAAGTTTAATCCCTAAACTTTCAAGTTTCACTCATTGTCACTTTTGGTCCATGTACTTTAAAGTTTCATCTCTTGTCAAGTTTAACCCCTGGAATTCAAGTTTTTCAGGTGATAATGTCTCATCCAACTTATTATGAGCTAAAAGAGAAAGTTTCTTGTTTATAAGCTAGGTTTGAAACTCAACATAAGACCCTTGAGGATCTACTTGTAGAAAATTGTTAGAGCACAAACTGTTTTCTTCAAGATCATCAAGAGTGGAAAGTCAATAGCTCAAATCAAAGCCTTCAAGATTGCAAAGTCAAAGTCTCTTAAAGTCAAAATTCAAAGTCAACTAATGTGTAACACCCAAAATTTTCGGTAAGTAAATGTCATCCGGACATTTTTGTGACTTGTAAACAGTGAGATTTTGTTGGGAAATGCATTGTTTAAAATCAATCGGGGAATTAGGAGCGTTGGCAGTGAAAAAGTCGGGTTTCGGGACTCCAGAAAGGTCCCACGACAATGCCCGACGACTATGACGATTCACAGTCGCACATGGCACAGTCGCAGAAGAGAAGTAGAGGCATGGGGCATGCTGGCGACTATGCCAGACGACATTACCTTAGGCATAGTCGCTTGGCAATGTCGCCAAGTAGGGCCAGTCTACTGTTAAGTCGAGTTTTCCAACCTTTTTCTCATTTTCTCTCATCCAAACTTCTTCTACTCTCTCCCAAAACGTTTTCCTTATTTCCCCTTCAAACCCTAACTTATCTTTGGCTCGAACCCTTGTATTTTATGAAGATGGAAACCCATCAAGTGGTAAAATGGAAAGCTTTGGTCAAGGATTCACCATCTCTATCTTCTTCTTCAACTTCAAGCTCATCGTTGGGTGTTCTAGGTTTTCGTCAAACCTAAGTGGTAAGTGTATCCCTTCCATTTCTAAACCTTAAAATAAGTTATAAATGCATCATTGATGGTTTCCTAGTGTTTGATTTCTCTAATGTCGGTTTGTATGATTCTTGGAAGAATTAGGTCAAAAAATGGGTTTTGCCCAATATGGAAGTTTTGATGTAAAGTGTTTACGGATCGATTCTATATGGTTTTGGATGTATATTTATGGTGGAAAATTTATGTATCTAGGTTTATGGAAGTTTGGACCTTGAAGATTCAAGTTGCTTCAAAGGAGCTCTAAGCGGGGTAAAATCTAGATTTAGCCTAAATCTAACAAGGTCAGTTCAAGTTGATTTGTGAAAACGTTGTACATGCCAAAATGTTTATTTTTAAGTATTTATGTGTTTATCACGAAATTATCATTTATGGAGTTACTTGATGGGTTTTGGTTATTTGAGAAGTTTGGTTTTAAAAACCTTGTAAAACACCCATATTGGGGATTTTTGGGCATTTTGAAAAATGAGTCATAAATGGGTGTGTTTGGTGATTTATTGCACAAGTGAGATTATTTGGTTAAAAAGGCATTTTAATGTTTGTTTTGGAGAAATGCGTAATTTTGTGTTATGGGTCATTTTGAAGAAGTAAATGGCATAAAATCATTTGGAAAGTAATTTGATCCAATTTACACTGCATTGAAGTCTGCACATGTACTTTGGGAGTGTGTCTACATGAAGTGAGTCAATTGTGTACTCTTTTGAAAAGCGTTAATCATTGGTCAAAAAAAGGTTTTGAGTATTTTGGCTTGCTGTTGTTTTAAAGGAGTATTGAGGACACTTGTCCGATTTTATGTGGCTCAATGTAGAGTCCAGTTATGACGTACGTACTAATGCACTGTGTAGCGTATTGAGGTTGGTTACGGGCTCGAGTGCTTTGGTCATTCATGTACAGTCCGGTAAGGTTAGACTGTGTTAACCATAAGGGTTGTGGTGTGGTGGTAAAGGCTTGGGGAGTTCATAGCGCTCAACCCGGGTTCGAACCCCACTAGCAGCACTTGTGGCCACTGAGGATAAACTCAGGGCTGCATGCTTTAGCAGCTGGGCCAAAGGCCCTAATTGCCAGGGATTAGTCTGGACCATAGGCCCAGGATACCCTTTCCAAAAAAAAGTTTTGACTGTGTTGCATTGGATCCATAGGCACATAAGTCAGTCTGTTTTGGGATGGTCAATTGGGTGTTGTGTGGTTAAACTCCGGTACCCATGTTTTATGACCGAAAACTTTACAAGTGATCGCTAGGAGGGTTGAGTCTGTTAGTGCTTCCGGAGAAGTAGGCACTAGGACCTCCGCCGCTTGAAGTAATGCCTGGGAGGTAGTCTTTAAGTGTGCTGGGCCTTTGGGGTAGAGTTCTTCGGAATGTTCATCAAGGTCAACTGACTTGGGGTGACACTTGTAAAAGAAGTCGTAGGGACACCTGGCTGTGATGTCGGGAGGTGTAATGTGATTAACGTTGCTTGGGTGGCATACTTTGGTGTTTCCTCCACTCTCAACGGATACGGGTCTCCCCCGTTGTTGGCTATCAGTATTTTAAATATAAGGATGTCTTATTTTATAGTCATTGGTTCTTTATGGTCGACAGTGAATGAGGGCCTTAATATTGGATCTTCCTTCTCGTATATTAAGGTTTGTATGAATTATGTCAACCCCTTGTTTGGTAGTTATATTTCTTTCGTTTATGGTCGTGTGAGTATTGGGCCTAGTGTCCATGATTTTCTGACGTATGGCATACATGGATTTTTAACGAGGACTTATGGGTGGAGTGTCATGTTTCACTCTTGTGTAGGGTGTTTTGGAATACAACGTTTTACTTACGTTTCTTAAATCGGGAGCTAATCCCTACCCTTGTATCGAGTAAGTGTCGGTTGTATAATTTATAAAGAATGTTTATAAGAAGATGTTTGTTTTCGAAAAAGCATGATATTCGGGAAGAGTTGTCTTCGGGTTTAAAGTAAGCTATCGGAAAAATGTAATTTTAAATGGAGGTTATTCCTTTTAAAAGATTTATTTATTCATATAAAACTCTTGAACTCACTAGGCGTTAGCCTAACCTTTTTATTTCTCGGCATGTGGAACAGGTTCGTTTGGGGATTGGTTCTAGTGACACCTTGGAGGGAGAGAGGTGCTAGACGTATGCTCGAGGGTGAGTAGTTTGGTGAAGTCTTTCACCTTGTCTTGGGAATAGCAACTTGTATTTGGGGTTTTAGTAACACACGACCTCTAACTAGTCTTTGTAGAAGAATTTATCTACCTTCGTTGATGGTTAGACCTAGTTTAATATTTCAAGTATAAACTTGTTGTAAGTGATCTTATCTATTTTAAGGCATTATTGAAAATTTTAATTTAGTTGCTCTTTCCAGGTTTGAGGGTGTTACATAATGCCAAAGCATGTTAGTTTGTATAGTTGTGTGTTCCTTGTAATAGATATTAGGTATAAATACCTTTTGTCTTTGTATTTTGTAAGTAAAAGTATAGTAGAGAGCTTAATGGTGTGCGTACAATTGCATATCTAGTGAGAGAATCTTAGACAGAGAAAGATTGTAATCTGTGAAGTTTGAATCAATGAATATGAGATTTGATTGAGGAATTCTTTGTTCATCTTGTTATACTTGCACAAACTGGGAATAATAATTGGTATCAGAGCATGTACAGAAACATAATCATGATCAAAATCTGATTCTTGGTCGATTTTATCAAGAACACGCAAAGCACACTGTAGAGAATTGAATTATGAGATTTAGTGATTATTTGAGTTAGAAATTGATTTCATTGTACTCGTTTTTGTATCTAGAACAAGTATTGTTTGTATTCCTTAGACTAATTCACAACATTTTGTGTGAATTTTGGGTTTCATTGTACTTTTGTTTGAGTTTTTGAAATCGTATTGTATCTAGATCTAAGTGTAATTTTTGGTGTAATTGATCAAAATTAGTTGATTGTAACCTATTCGAAACATGATCTAGGACAAATCTACAGAGTTTCAGAATCTATTTCAAAGTTTTGGATCGATTTCAATCTGAAAAAGTTAGTTTTTGGTCGAAGTGATGAAGAACTCGCTAGATCTGAAGAACACACAAGGCTCATAGGCAAGATCACGCAAAAAGGCTAGAACGTGCAGAGGGTGAAGAACGTGCAGACACATTTCGTGAAGTTAAAGTCTGAAATTTTTTTCTAAGTGTAGGAACTAGCAGAGAGTTTGCACGAAGTGATCCTCAAAACGTACAAGTCTAAGCATGCGCGAAGTAAGAACGCGCAGATCAAAGCCTGTGTGAAACAAGAACTCACATACCTTTGTTAGCGCGAAGCAAGAACTTGCATACCTTTGTCGGCGTGAAGCAAGAACTCACATACCTTTGTCTGCGCGAAGCAAGAACTCGCATATCAAAGCTTGTGCGAACGTCGGAACACGCAGACAATAGCATGCGTGAACCAAGAACGCGCAGATCTCTTTCTGCGACAAGTTTGAGTGAACAGTGTTTTGCGCGAAGTGTATCTCTCAATGTCTTGCGCGAAGTGAACAAGAAGTGATATTTTCAGTGTTGTACGACTTTTGTACTTAGTGTTTTTGTGTTTAAAGATCATTTGTGCAAGTCTTATCAAGATGGGATATTCTGATGATGAAGAAGAAATTATTAGACTCAAAACAGAGAATAAAAATATCACTTCATCAGTTGATTATTATTCAAAGAGATCAAAGAGATATCATGATGAAAAGTGGTTGCTAAGGGAAGAAGTCAATGCATTAAAGAAGATAAATGAAGATCTTCTGAAGCAAATTTCTAATTTGGAAGTAGAAAAATTATAGAGTTTGGAAGCTGAGAATACTGAGTTGAAAAGAAAGATCTCAGACTTGGATGCTCAAATTGTCAAAATCCAGCAAGCAGAATCTGTCATGAAGAATGAGGAGATAACAAAGGATTTTGAAAGTGTTAGTGCAGAGCTGAGTAAGAAGATTTTAGAGTTGAAACAAAAGATTGCTAAAGACAGAGATGAATTTGAGAAAGAAAAGAAAGGATTTTGCTCAGAAATTCTCTGAATTTTCAAGAAAGACTCTTGAAGAGAAGAAAGTTGTTGTGCTTAAATGTGCAAAACTTTCTCAACAAATGACTGATTTTGAGAAAGTAATCATCATTGAAAGGGACAAATTTGCAAAAGAGAAGAAGGTGATCGAACAGAAAAATGTTGGAATCTTCAAACAAATATCTTATCAGAGAAAGAATGTCGAGAAGGATTTTGAAGAAGAAAGAAAGATTTTTGAGTCAGAGATTAAGAAGCTTACAGAGTCATTATCTGAACTATCAACAAAGGCCATGAAAGAGCAGAACACGAAGTCTGAATTTTAGAAAGAGATTGACCTGCTCACCAAGGAAAGAAACAGTTTATCTTCCAAGATAACAAAACTTGAAGATATTGTCTCTAAAGTGGTTTTGACTGAGAAGAAGATTCCAGATTCGATTCTTCAAACATCTAGAGATGATTCAACTGATTCAGAATGCTCATTTAAGACAACATCAAGTTCATATCATACAACTATTTCTACAAAAAGGTTAGTCAATATTAAAGATCAGATTCGTACTACTAACCTTTTCTATGATCGGAATATGGATGGTTCAGGTACATACAGAAGAAGAAGAAATGGAAATGAGAAGTTAGCATGGAGAGTGAAAGAAGATTCCGATGAGAAGAATGATCAGAAATCATTTGGGCATACACTCAATGCTAAGAAGAACAATGTGCCAAAAGGTAAACCTGATTTTGTTTATTCTAGAAATCAATTACTCAGGTTAGCTCAAAAGAAGAGTTATTGTTCTTATTGTGGCTCAAATGATTTTGTTCATAAAGTTTCTGATCATTACTGGTATTGTTCTTACTATATTACTTCTAATAGAACTGCAACTAACAAACATGGACCCAAATACCAGTGGATACCAAACACAAAAGATTCATCTTTGTTGCACGTATCTTAAGTCAAGGGGGAGTAAAAGAACCTAGACTTCTGAATACATCAGTTCAGAACTCATACTTCAACGAATAATGGCTCTTGGATAACATAGTTCAAGACCCGTTCTTCAATGTTGAGAAGTTAGACATCTGAGTAATTCAACTCAGAACTCGAACTTCAATGTCAAAGAGTTTGACTTCTAAACACAACAGTTTAGGACTCATACTTCAACGATCAAAAGAAATTGTATTCCAATGCATCAAAATAGATGATCAACCTTCAAGGGGGAGTATACATATTATCCTTTATGATATATATTGTGAATGCAATATTTCAGGGGGAGTAAAATGACTTATGATTATTTCAGATCATGACTCATTATTCAATGTTGTAGGGGTGTCTTACTGTCATATTTGTCTGATTTTCAGTATTGGTGATAAGACTTTGTTGCTTTGATGACTTTTGACTATTTTGCAGATTTTGAGGGGGAGCTTACATGATCATATCATTAATGACTTTGGAGTTGATTTTATGAGATTAATGATGAGCGTAAGGAATATTCTACTCTTAATGTCATAGTGTTTGAAAGATGGACAACTTTTAGACATGAAAACATGTTCTTAAATGTTCAAACCACTTCACGATTCTTAAACAGATTTCTTGAATTTAGAAGTGTTATTTTAAATGTTTTCATATATGAGATTAATTGTTTAACTAACCGTGTGTTTCCAAAGATAAATACTTGTGTATTATCTTTTCCATATACTGTCAAGTATTCACACACACCGGTTTAGTATTTTTGTTGATTTTACTATTACCATGTCTGAAACTGAAACAATTTTTCGATGGTAATAAACCCCGTTTGAAATTCATTGATATTCGAGCGTTGATTCATTCAAAACGTTTCTTTCAAGAATGTCTGTATTTGATTCGTATAGACAACATCCAATTTTTCTTAACCTAAGCTTTTATTGTTATATCATTCATATTTGATCTTTTCATACATAGTCAGATTCTTAAACAATAAATTGGTATTCATTTCATTCATTCAATATCCTGGTTTTGAGAAAATATTTCATGATTTAAATGCTCAAATCTTCATGATTACATTACTGAGCATACTTATATCTGACATGTATTTCATTTTGTGCTTTAAATGTTCAAGTTAAACCATTTGATCAACATTTTCTTTAGGATAAAATTACCAGGACAAGTGTAAGGATTTAACTGAACTTCTATGGATTCACGTTAACCAGTGTTTCCTACCCAAGAAGTTATTCTTGAGTGATTGAGAGGCAAGGAGTCAATATCTGAGTGTGGGTGTGTGCTGAGATAAAATGAAAAAAGAGTTTGGTTAGAAGTGAGCTTAATTGTTAAAAAGAAAGAGGGTGAGAGATCAGAGTACAAGAATATCAAACTTTGCACCAACTTCTTTCTGAGCCGGGCAGCCACATTACTGTTTTTTCACAATTCTTTCGTGAACATCATTGAAACAGGCACCTAGCCCATGCCAACTCTTGCTTCAACCCCACCAGCCACTAATTTTTTCTCAACAAAGAGATCTTTCAATTTTTCTTGGGGATGCAACACATAATCTATCTTGTCTTCATTCGGAAGATATGGATATTGAAAAAGAAGGAAGTATGACCCACCTTCGCACTTCGATCATGCACAATTGAGTTCGTGTATTACTGTTGTTGTCTCAATGGTTTACACATTTTGAGCTTATTTGATAAAGCAATCATTATGCTTAATTCTTTCATACACAAGCATGTACACACACAAAAATTTGTTTTTCTGTCGGAACGTTCATAGTTTAACCTTGTGTTATTCGATAATTGAATGGAAGACCTGGGGAGTGAACATCAATAAAACTCCTTGTATAGTACATTCATGAACATCATTGAAACATCATTGAAACAGGGGAGTGAACATCAATAAAACTTCTTGTATAGTACATTACTATTGTTTCACAATTCATTCGTGAAAATCATTGAAACAGGCACCTAGCCCATGCCAACTCTTGCTTAAACCACACTAGCCACTAATTTTTGTCTCAACAAAGAGATGTTTCAATTTTTCTTGGGGATGCAACACTTAATCTACCTTGTCTTCATTCGGAAGATGTGGATATTGAAAAAGAAGGAAGTCTGCCCCACCTTCGCACTTCGATCATGCACAATTGAGACCGTGTATTACTGTTGTTGTCTCAATGGTTTACACATTTTGAACCTATTTGATAAAGCAATCATTATGCTTAATTATTTCATACACAAGCACGTACACACAGAAAATTTGTTTTTCTGTTGGAACGTTCATAGTTTAACCTTGTGTTATTCGATGATTGAATGGAAGACTTGGGGAGTGAACATCAATAAAACTCCTTGTACAGTACATTCGTGAACATCATTGAAACAGGGGAGTGAACATCAATAAAACTCCTTGTATAGTACATTACTATTATTTCATAATTCTTTCGTGAACATCATTGAAACAGGCACCTAGCCCATGCCAACTCTTGCTTAAACCACACCAGCCACTCATTTTTTTCTCAACAAAGAGATGTTTCAATTTTTCTTGGGGATGCAACACATAATCTACCTTTTCTTCATTCGGAAGATGTGGATATTGAAAAAGAAGGAAGTCTACCCACCTTCGTACTTCGATCATGCACAATTGAGTCTTTGTATTACTGTTGTTGACTCAATGGTTTACACATTTTGAGCCTATTTGATAAAGCAATCATTATGCTTAATTCTATCATACACAAGTACGTACACATAGAAAATTTGTTTTTCTGTCGGAACGTTCATAGTTTAACCTTGTGTTATTCGATGATTGAATGGAAGACCTGGGGAGTGAACATCAATAAAACTCCTTGTACAGTACATTCGTTGTACTAAGTGACTTTGTGTTACTTACAGGCATCCTAACTGATTCATTTGTTGATTCAGGGTTACATTCTTATTTGTCTGAATTTGAAAAGATTCAAATGAATACATTATGTTTTGACGGATGTTCAGAGGCTCATTTGGAAAGATCAGTGGTCAGAAAACGGTTCATAACATTTCTTGAAGATGTTTTGATGATTTCTATGCTCTACATGATCGAAAAGGGGGAGACATTCAAGAAATGACAAAATAAGTGTTGGAGATTTAATTGTCAAGAAATGAAAGTTTGTGAAGGTTCACTTGCAGAGATATGAGAAGAAAATTCAGGAAGTCAAGAAGGTTCAAGAAATTTTTAGATATGAGAAGAAATTTCAAGAAGTCAAGAAGGTTCAAGAAATTTTTCTTTGAAGATTATTTTGGAAAGAGAAAAGTGAGCTACAACCGAAGATAATTTCCTTGCTAGAGATGATGATGTTCATCAAAGTCTTTGGGGGAGAATATTAAAGATGACAAGAAGGGGAGATCAATATTCAAGAGAAGATTATCAATTTTCATCTCAATAGGGGGGAATGTTGATTGCCTGAGAAGATCAGTTTTTATCCTAAAAAGGGAGAATGTTCTTGAAAAGGGAGAACGTGCTTTAAAGATGAAATTCATTTCAAGATAAGTACAAGTTTATCCGAAAGGTGGAGATTGTTCTTTGATGCTGAAATTAATCTGAATCCAAAGGGGGAGTTTCAATGCATATCTTTTTGGAGAAGATCTTGAATCCAAAGGGGGAGAATGTTAGAGCACAAATTGTTGTCTTCAAGATCAACAAGAGTGGAAAGTCAAAAGCTCAAATCAAAGCCTTCAAGATTGCAAAGTCAAAGACTCTTAAAGTAAAAGTCAAAGTCAACTAATGTCAAAGAATGTCAGTTTGTATAGTTGTGAGTTCCTTGTAATAGATCTTAGGTATAAATACCTTTTGTCTTTGTATTTTGTAAGTAGAAGTATAGTAGAGAGATTAATGGTGTGCATACAATTGCATATCTAGTGAGAGAATCTTAGAGAGAGAAAGATTGTAATCTATGAAGTTTGAATCAATGAATATGAGATTTGATTGAGGAATTCTTTGTTAACTGGGAATAATAAAAATGTTGGACAATTGTGCGAAATTTCAAGTCTAAAGGAACGATGTGAGATCTTTTCAAAAGAGTCCAAGGAATTAAAAACGAACGTAGATGAACTGACTGACAAGCTTCATATGTCAGAAAATGAGAGGACTGAGATTGTCAATAAAAGCATCTTCTTTAAAAATGAAAACAAAGAGTTGACTGGCATGTTAAAGGATATTGAACTTAAGTTTTACAAACGTAGTCAAACTGATCAAACGTTCCATATGAACACACCCAAAGAGTTCAAGTACTCCAATGTTGAATGGGGAATCAGATATGACAACCCTCGTTATCTGAAAAAGGCCTTGTCCAATGTACCCACTTTCTATGCTTTCGAATTTTTGGGATTGGACAAGACTTACCCATAGTATAAAATCAGATGGACCAAGCCACTTGATAATGAGGATCCGGAACTGGAAACTTTGAGAAGGAAAAATACTGTCACGATGCAACTCCCTTTTGTCTATGACTCATTGAATATGTCATATAACACCGATAAACCCATTTTTTTGTCAAATGACTATTTTTGAAGCTATTCTCAGGTTGAACATGATTGAAAAACCGTTGAACATGATTGAAAAACCGTTGAACCCGAGGAGGAATCGATGGATCACAAAATCTATGTTCCACCTCTAAATTTAAAAAAGAAAATTGTTCAGTTTGAACAGGAAACAACTAACTTTCAAAAGGAAAAACAAGACTTATTATCCAAACTTGAGTGCCTCAATTCTTATCAAAAGAAATCTGGATCTAGGGAGGAAAAAGAATATCTTCAGACAGAGATAAATAAGCTCACTTCTCAACTGTTTGCCTTGGCAGCAGATCTGCTGAAAGAACAACTTCACAAAGTTGAACTTCAAGCTAATCTTGACTTACTCCAATGAGAGAAAATTAATGTATCAGAACATTGTTTTCCACCCTCAGATACCTCTTCCTATAAAGCTTTTCTGGGTGATTCTTCACCAAAATCCTCTTCTAAAGGAAAAGAGCCTCAGTTGAAGTGTTTCAAAAAGGATCACCATTCTGATTTTCAAAATGGTTCCGCAAATGTTCCTTTGAAAAGCACTAATCCATCCAGTTTCCCGACTCCCACAAGTGATAATGTCACATCTGATGAGGAAATGCAATTCTCAACGATCTTGGATTCAGAGGTATGTTCAGACAGTAAGTTAGACCAGTTTGATTTCGATCCAAAACTTCTAAGTCATGTTGATTTTTTGGATTCAACTGGTGAGCGACTGGTCAAATTTTATAAAGGTGAATGTTCTACATCTGCCTCTAAAAAGGTTTATGTGAACAAATCTTCAAAGCAAAAATATAAAAGACATTCACAGAAACAAAGAAAGACCGACACCTCTAGCAAAAAACATACTTACTACTCCAGTTCTTCTGACTGTGAGCTTAATGATTCTTCAGATAATCATGTTTTCAGAAAAGTAAAGATGGTTTGGAGAAAGAAACCAACTACAGAAGACAGTAAAGGAAACAAGTCTTATGATTCTCCTGTAGTTCATACAAAGTCATCTATTTCCAAGACTAATTCACCTACTTATGTTTATTCTACAAGAAAGTTGATCAATCTAAACTGAGCAAAGATCTGTTGCACTCACTGTGGAAATAGTAACTTTGTGCATTCAAGGTATGTTAATAATTGGTATGGTACTTATAGCATCCCCAATCCTCAATTTAATAGCTTAAAAGCTAAGGCAACTAACCATCAAGGATCCATCACAGCATGAATACCAAAACCAAAATCTTCCTAATCTGTTTTACAGGAATGTCATGTGTGTCTTAATTCTGATTATTCACGTCACATGACTACAATCACGGGTTAGGCCATCTTTTGAGGGAGAGTACCATGTTGTTTATTTTTCATATCGACTTCTGAACACTTTAGTTCAGTACTCGTTCTTAAATTTTTTTTACTTCTGATTATCTCAAATCAGAAATTTTTCTTCAATGTCCTATCTTGGTGAGTTAAAGGAGTGTTAGGGCTCATAAAGTTTCTATGGTCAATTCAGAACTGGAAGGACCTACCCAAGAAACACATCACATTCATAGATATCATTGAGGGGTCTAGCTTTATAGATGAGTTCGTAGATAAAAGAATTTGGTGAGAGTGTGACAGGACTTAAAAGAATTGTTCGTCCTTACTAAACCGAGTCAGTTATCCGGGTTACCACATAATCTATTCATTCTCGCTCTTTGGAGATTGATATTGTAACAGACATGGACCCAATGTTGATAACATATGTCACCTCACCCAGCCACTCAAGTATCTCACACATGATACTTGTTTCATATATGCACAGAGATTTAGCACATAATCTAGCTATTCCTCACTCAGAGATCTTAGATATTGAAAAAGGAAGACATTAGCTCCGGTCTCCGAACTTCATATTCATCTCACTGTGTCTATTGATTTCTAACCTACGTCCCAGGTTGAATCAATCTTTGAGCCTAACTGATATGATTTATACTTCTTTCACACAAACATGAATCTTTGTGATTCCCTTTTCATATCTTTGTGATATTTTCAGAACAGTTTGAGAAGTAATTTTTTAATATTTTACTTCAGTGATAACTGGAAGTCCTATCAGAGATACCACATTCCCAATTCTGAAAATAGGCCACACAATTATTTCCAATTTTTGTGATAACAGTTACTATTGTGTTTCTATGTTAGCTGTTACCCATGGTTACTGAATCGTTTTATCTGGTATTTTGCTACTCATCCATTTTGTCTTTGAAGTTACATGATGCTCAGGATTATCCTAATCATCATGAGGGGGAGAACGATATACATATTCAAAGACACATATTATCATGTTGAGGGGGATTTAGCAAAATTTAAGGGGGAGTA
This sequence comes from Arctium minus, assembly GCA_954870635.1. Lineage (NCBI taxonomy): Eukaryota > Viridiplantae > Streptophyta > Magnoliopsida > Asterales > Asteraceae > Arctium > Arctium minus. Next base: position 108,851,669 of record OX941080.1, on the reverse strand, counting down.
ACACACACACATTATCATGTTGAGGGGGAGTTAGCAAATGTTGAGGGGGAGTAACAAAATTTATTAAATCTGAGGTTGAAAATCCATTAGATTTCAAGATTTCATTTCTTCTATCCCGTATCATGTGGTGTCTGCTACAAGTTTGTTCCTCCTACGAGCTGATTGAAACAAGTTTTGAAGCTGAAAGTTTATTCAACTCGCAGTTCAAAGGCAGATTCTTTGTTTTTAAACTAAAGTTGCACTGTGGAATGTCATGTAACTCGCACATTATCTTTCTTGTGTGTTGATCCGATATTTTGAGTTTCTACAGTTGAAAGCTGCTCAGTAGTGCATTCAGTCGAGGCTATTGTACATTGAATTTGGTTACAAAGTTGAAACTATGAAGACCAAGAGCTTTATTCAAGGGGGAGTGTGGAAAGACATGAAGGTATGCAACACCAAAGTTTTTCTAAGATTCAAAAGGGAAAGAAGATCAAGGCCTAAAGATTTCAAGATGATAAATGCCTTATTCAACTTTAGGGGGAGATTGTTAGGACTGAAATTCCTAGTGCGTTGAAAGTTGTATAACGCATTTATAGAGTTTAAATGTTTTATTATTTAATGCGTTGTAAAAAGCCTTTAATTGTTAATAGGCTTGTCTTGTTTAATGGGCTTAGGCCTTTAGGGTTTAGGCCCTTGGTATAAATAGGTTGCAAAACCAATTTTGTGGCAAGAGTTGGCGATATAGGTTTACTTACACTTATCAGAAATTCTCTCTGTAAACCTTAAACCCTTTATTTATAAATCTAATCATATGACCAGCAGTTGTGATTTAATGCTTATTGTATCTTGATTATTATCATGATTGCACTGTTTCTGAGATCTATAACCACCACCATTTCAACCACCATCCAACTTTAATAACCAGCAACTACGATTTCTACCACCACCAGTTAATCCACAATTTGATGAGACTCAAAACACCATACATATTGAAGAATCTAAAGATAGGGGTATTATGGATTATGCTATACCTATCTTTGACCAGTTAAATTTAGGGATAGCAAGGTCACGTTTTACTTTCCAACATTTTGAACCAAAACCTGTCATGTTTCAATTGTTACAAACAAATGGCTAATTTAGTGGTTTGCCATAAGAGATCCTTTGTGGAAATTACTAACTCATTTTTAACTCCAATAGTATCTAATGAGACCTTAAGACTCACTCTATTTCCTTCCTCTTTAAGAGATATAGCTAAGTCTTGGTTAAACTCACTTCAACCTGGTTATGTTACTTCTTGGAACAATTTGGCTGAGAAATAATTGAAAAAGTATTTCCCACCCACTAGAATTGCTAAATCCAGAAATGAAATATGTTTGTTTAGACAATTGGATGATGAAGTTGTCCCTGATGCTTGGGAATGATTTAGAGACTTGTTAGGAAATTCCCTCACCATGACATTCCCTACTACATTCAGCTAGAAACATTTCACAATGGTTTATCAACCACTGCAAAACAAATGCTAGATGCTACAGCAGGAGAGGATTTCACATCAAGTACCTATAATGATGGGTATGATATTTTGGAAAAGATTTATAATAATAATAATGGGCATTGGTCTGATCCAAGAGCAATAATACCTAAGAAAGTAATATGAGTTCATGAACGTGACCCTATACTGCTATGCAATCACAAATTACATCCATGGTTAATATGATTAAAAATATGACTGATAGTCCTGGTGTGAAAGTTGTGAATAATGTAGCAGAACCTTCTGAGTTACCTATGCAATGTGTGTGTTGTGGAGATAATCATTCTTATGAAAATTGTCCACAAAATTCTAAAAGTGTGTGCTATATCAATAATAGGGGTAATGCTTATTCTCAGACATATAACTCTAGCTAGAAATAGCACCCTAAATTTTCTTGGCATAGCCCATCTTTGAATCCTCAGACAAGTAGGCAGGATGCAACACCATTCGTCTCACAGCAACAACACCAACAAGGTCATTAACAACAGTATCAGCTACAACAGTACCAAACTCAACAAAACCTCTCAAACCAGTACCAAGGCAGTGAACATCATACTAACCAACATGATTTTCAAGACTGTAAACCATCTCCTCAGGCAGAGTCATCATCTTTGGAAGCTATGCTGAAAACTTTCATGAACCAAACTCAAGTTTCCATGAGATGCCTTGAAATTCAAGTAGGCCAACTAGCTTTTGAGTGAGAAGTAGACCTAATGGATCCCTCCCTAATGACACTGAAACACCCAAAATCTAGGCAAGGAGCATGTTAAAGTTGTGACTTTAATATGTGGAAAGGACTTGGTAGAAAATCCCATAATTGTGACTGAACCTCATTCTGACCACAATGCTGCAGCAACTCTCCCCGTTAGTAATGTTGCAGCATCTTCATCTGAACCTCTGGAAACCCCACTAGTTTTCATAAGCACACCGATCCCACTTAGTAAGGACAACACCGTTGTATCCACAACACAAATACCTCATAGATCAGAATTTACAGTGTTATTTCCTGATGATAGCAATTATGGAGAATATGTGCATACATAACCCATTGTAGAGAGACCACCTTCATAGACTTTGGCTATTATACCCATCTATCTAGCAACAGGATCCTGAACCCTCCATCACTCATACCTCTTCTATTCTTTTACCTCAAAAGAAAGTTGTGTTGGTCCCTAAGGTGCTTAACAAGTTTGTAGAAGGGGGGGGGGTGAATACAAACACAAAATTTAAAATTTAATAAATTGTTTATTGATAAATCAAACAAAATTTACAAGTCTGTTGCGGAATAAGATTAAGTAAGACTCAATCTAAACAAACTTAAGAAAACACTAAGATGGTTGCACAAGAATTTCAGAGAATGGGGGATTTAGAATATAGAAAACAAAGGTTTCTATTTGGGGTTCAAGGATTGAGCACACTTCAGATGGAGAGGTGATCTTCCTATTTATACCCTATGCATTAAATGCATGGCAGGGCACTTTACACGTGGCGTTCACAGATTGGCTTTGAGAGTCTGACTTTGGGAGACATGCTTTCGGCCGGATCATGAACAGTGTAGTAGACAGAGTTGTGTACGAATTGTGGCAGAGATATGACCGTTCTGACACATTGTACAAGGTTGTGCAAGGTTAGACAAAAGGAAACTTGAGGTATAAGCTTAGTGATCATTTGATCGTTGAATATCTCTTTCTTCAGAGACATCAAGAGTTCAGCGATCGCTGAAGCTTTCCTCGTGTTCCTTTGCGAATAAGTAGAGTTGTCTTTGCTTCACTGATATCCGCATCAGGTCACTAGTAGACTTCTCTTTGTTCAGCAGCTTCGTCTTCGATTCAGCTATGAACATCTGTTGACGCGAGACTTGTCTTCAGGGATTACGTTACTATTTACATCAGAACTATCAGCTATAACTGAACAGACTCAGTTTGATTACTGATAGTGAAACACATACATATTAAATGTTTATAAGACTATTAGCGATAACTTAACAGACTCAGTCTGATCGCTGATGGTGAAACACTAATACATATTAAACGTAATTTTCACTAAGTATAGAAGAGGTTCGTTATCAAATCACTGACAGAGTTTGGATCAACAATCTCCCCCTATTTGATAATGACAAAGTAACTAAAGAAAATTACTTTATAATTCAAAATGATGGAATAATCAGGACTCATAACATACATGTCTCAATTACTATTTTGAGGGATCTTTTACAGCACTGATAGAGTTAAGTACTTCACTGAAATTCTCATTAATCCAAGAAAAGAATTACAAGGTATGAAAATTTCAAGTACAAGTGATGTAATAACTACAGTAAGTTAAACTAATAGATTACAAGAAAGAAAACTAATCTATCAGCTATCTAAAGAGGGTTTAGGAGGATTGATCAAATACTCAGGTATTTCTTCTCCTTTTTGCCTTCGCTCTAAAGATTCTTTGTAGATGATCGCTATGATTGGCTCAGCAGCAGGAGAGAGAGTACACCATAGGCACATGAGATCCTTGAGAAGAGCGAGGGGACAGATAGGGATTTCAGAGACTCTTTGAAATCTGAGCTGTTCCTCATCATCTCTGAAGAAGATTCCAAAAGGTTCTTCAAGAACTTGTCCTGCAAGGTATGGTCCGCCAGAAGGCAGAGATAGATCCAGAACTTAAAGATCAGGAGGAGGAACAAACAGAGCTTCTCTTGAGAATTTGATGGAGGTTTCATTTCTGATCACTGTGACATTATCAAATGAGGAGAAGATAGGATTTCTCTTGATTTGCTTGGACTTTGGAGGAAGAGTAGATGGCACCTTTAGTATAGCAGCGACTCTGTTGATGAGGGCATTATTCAGCCTTTCAACATAGCCTCTGTATGTTGACTTTGATTTCTTCAGTGCATCTTTGAACTCAATCCACTCCATGTAGCCGAAGTCTTCCAGCTTTGAAATGAACATAGACTTGCAGCTTCCATCCTCTCTGGTAATCTCCATGGTGACCGAAAGTTTTTCCTTCTTCTTTCTCCCAGAGATAGCAACAGCTACGATCTTCATTGGGTCAGAGCGATAGTCAATTTTGTGCTTGCACCAATCGACTGTATTATCGTTGGTCGCTTTTTCATTGGAGCGTTCCTCTTCAATCTCTTTCAAAAGAGTTGTCTGGACTTCCACTGGTTTGCTTTTCAACTTCTTTTCTTTGACTTGAGAGGACTGAATCTTGATAGCCAGAGAGGCATCTCTTTGATAGTCAGCAATCAGCTTCTCAGCCCTGACGGATTCTTCGATTTCAACTTCAGTCAGGAACTCTAGATCCGTTGATTGAGAGGGGATCTTTCGACGTTGATTCTCCAGATGAGAGATCATCTCTGTTCTTTTCTTCATCTCTTCCTCTGACCAGTGAGATGGTCTAGAGGGCCTTCCATGATGTTGCAGGGACTCTTCTTCTTCTTCTTCCTCTTCATCAATCTCTCTTACTAAGATTGGGATTGTTTGGTCATCAGCTTCAGCAACTTGGATTATTTGGAGCTCTTTACCCTTAAACAGGGGAGAGAACTATCTGGTCAGAAAAAGAAAAAGGTTAGATTTATTTTTAGGGAAGAGGAGAGATAAAGGCTAGAAAGAAACATGGGTAGGAGTTTTATAGAAGGATAAGGGAACGATAGTAAGGCATACCTGAGAAGGATTCTCCTCAGGTAGTGAGATCATCTTCAGGCTTTCCTCAGCAGATGCACCTTTGCTTTGGGAAGGGTTTCTTGAAGGTGTCTCATGACTCCCCCTTCTTTGATAACTTCTTTCGAAGCTATCGCTGATAAAGTGATGGTTGAAGAACACCATAGAGATTGATCTTCTTCATCGTCATCATCATCATCTTGATGAGATTCTTCCTCTTGATCTTCAAGATCAAGGGCTTCATCTTCATCGTCTTCCTCTTCCTCTTCATCGACTAATTCAGCGATGGTAGGAGGGGCTTTCTCAGCAGCTAACTCCCCCTCAACATGAGAGGGAGTTTCCTTCAGTTGTTCAACAACATCAACTTCTTTCTCCTTATCTTGTTCAGCTTCTTTCTCCCCCTCTTTGTCATTATCACGGAGGGAGAGATCTTTTGAAGGAGTAGAGGTTTCAGCAGTGGCTAACTTTTGGACTTCAGCCTCCAAGCCTGCAAGACGTTTTTCAAATACAGGGAGATCTGATGTAGCTTGGTGAATAAATTCCACAGCTATGTTTAGAGAAGTGCGATCGGTCTCTGTAAATGAAGGAGCAGGAATTAGAGCTGGTTCCTTCAGGCGAGTCAGGATCTGCTGAAGAAGAACTTCACAAGAATCAACCTTTGTAGTCAGGGCTGCAAACTGTTACTGTGAGTCTTCCCTGACTTTGACAATCGCTTCTTGGAGAGTAGCGATTTGAGAAACGTCAGCTTTGGAGGCGCAGTTGGCTGTTCGCGTCTTCAGTGCTTCACCAGCTGATTGAACAACATTGGTGGTGTTGTTGAGAGAAGCAGTCAGAGATTCCACCTTTGCACTCAAACTGTTGACATTGGTGTCAATAGTAGCCAAACTAGGACTTGAAATATAAGTTAGTTTTTGAGAAACAGGGTTATATGGTGAGTTGGGAGAGGTGTTTAAGGTTATAGGAGTACCTGAATTATCAAACATTTTGTAGAATTGCAAAGATTCTTCAAAAGAATGATGTTAAGGTCCTATGGGTCCAAGTTGTGGTTGTGAAAAAGTAGAAGATGGTTCAGAGACCAAAGAAATAGAAGGATGAGAGATGGGGATAGAAGTAGGGATAGGGGTAGTTACCGTAGTGGTCACCTTAGTAGGTGGAAGAGCTGAGATGATTGGCGGTGTCACTGTTGATGTGACAGTGACTGTAGTCACTGGCACGGTTGATGTGGGTATTGCTGAGGATGTGTAGGAGAGACCCACGAAATCATCTAAGGAAGTTTGTTGAGAAACATCCTTAGGTCTTGAGCTAGAGGTAGCTTTCTCCTTGGTCACCTTGGCCTTCTTCGAAGGACCAAGGGAGCCAGTTGATGGTCGTTTGGAAGGGGTAGCGGCAGGGATAGCAGAACAAGGAACCTACTGCGTGGCCGCTGAAGACGAAGAAGTGAGGAGAGAGAGTCGGGAGAGAAGTTCAGAGATACTTACCTCGTTGGGGAGCGTCTTGACCTCCAGGGAGCGCTGACCCACTTTTGGAAAAGATGCATCCGAGTTAGTGGGGTAAGTAGAAGGGTAGAGGAACTTCAGGTATGCGCAGATGAAGCGTAAGTAGGGGATCTTGGGATCCCTCTCGGTCTTCTCTATCTTTGACTTTAGATCGTCAAAGATAGTTGTTGCGTAGTCAAAGTTTCTTCCAGCGATCACTGAGTAAGCCATCTGGACCTGAATCTTGCTGACTTGGTCCAGTGACCCACTCTTCCCACTCATACACTAAATGAAGTGTGAGAAGATGTAGTTAAGTTGAGAAGGCATCAGTGCCTTCTTCACAAAAGTCAGCTTCTTGTTTGGAATCGTCGTCCTTGGCTTGGGTTCCCAAGAGTATTCCATTGCATCCAGGAATTGGATGAGTTCAGCATCAGTTGGCAAGGCATCGAATCCATTCCTGGGTTTGTCAAGAAAACGTAGAGCTTTCCTCATCCCTAAGGCAGTCATCATCCCTGATCCAAGTTCAATGCTGAAGGAGATAGCAGGGACCTGTTCACCCTTTTTGTTGGTGATAGAGGTTTCTTCAGCGGTAAACCAGAATTGTTGGAGTAGAGCTTTTGAAGGAGTAGGATCCACAGTGATAGCGTAAGCAATGCAGGATTGCTTTAGAAACTTTGCGGCTTCTTTCAGATGTGGGTATTTGACACCATCAAAGTCAAGGCGAGCAAGATGATTGTTTTTAGGAAGCTCCGAGTCAGAGATGGCGAACTTGACGTTCTTAGAGGCGACAAGTGCAGATTGAGCCATTCTGAATTTGAATAGATAGAAAAGTAGAAGAAAGGTTTTACTCTAAAAAATAAAGAAGATTTGCCCAGTTTCTGTTTTGGGAAAGAAACATAGAAAAATCAACAATTTTGAAGATTAAAAACGTGTTCTTAATATAAGATACAAGAACAAGAAGAAAAACCAAAGATTTTGAATGAAGAAAAATCAAAATAAAATGGTTTTTAAAGAATAAAATCAAAAATGAAAATGATTTTATGTGATAAGAATCTTATAAACCCATAATGGCAGTCCATAAATGGAGTTTTATGTACAAAGATTTAAGATAAGAATAAGAAAAAGATCAAGAATAACCTGTTGATCTTTGAAGAGGATGATGCAAATGCTTGAGAATGCTAGAATGCTTGAGAGAGAATTCTTGCTTAGAAAGTATTTCCAGAAAGCGTAAAATGATAAGAATGGAAAAACAATCCTTTTATACGTGAGAGAGAGAGAGAGTGTGAGAGGCGGAAAAACAAATGCTCATCATGACATGGACACGTCCCACGAAGTTGATTGGATGGAAGGGCAACGGACGAACGTGTCAGAAAAAGGCATGTTGTGGATTGTCGGTTCAAATGACGTCATAGAAGATAGAGAGACTGTTCATTTGTCCGTTTTGAAATTATCGTTGAAGAAAAGTCAGCGATAGATTTTCTATCCCTGATGTGAAAGTTAGGGATGAATTTTCTTTTAAGAAGGATCACTGACTAGAAATATCAGTGATAAATTTATTTTTCAAAAAGCTTTTAATCATTTGAAGAAAGTTCAGTGATTAAAGTTTATATTTTGAAAAACATCTTAACTGAATGAAGATTCAGTTGTAGGGATGGAGAGAACATACCTGAGAGTTAGAATATTTATCAGAGAATGATAAAAGAGGAACTTATGATTACCGACACAATGCATGAACGCTGAAAAATTAATCTTCGAGATTCAGCATTCCAAGCTCAATGATGAGAAAGTGGAACCTTGTCTCATCGAGAGGTCTGGTGAATAAATCAGTAAGCTGAAAGTCAGTAGGGATATAATGAAGTTCAATATCACCGTTCATCACATGATCTCTGATAAAGTGATATCTGATCTCTATGTGTTTTGTCTTTGAATGTAGCACTGGATTATTTGCTATAGCAATATCACTAGTGCTGTCGCAATAGATTGGAATCTTTGATAGCTGAAGGTCATAGTCTAATAGTTGATTTCTCATCCATAAGATTTGAGAACAACAGCTTCCAGCGGCTACGTATTCAGCTTCAGCTGTGGAAGTGGACACTGAATTTTGCTTTTTGCTTGTCCAACTTACCAGCTTTCCTCCTAGGAGTTGACATCCACCAGTGGTACTCTTTCTGTCAAGTTTACAACCTGCAAAATCACTATCAGAATAACCAGTTAGATCGAACCCTGAGTCTTTGGGATACCAAAGACCGAGGTTAGGAGTTCCATTCAGATATTTGAATATGCGCTTAACAGCGATCAGATGGGATTCCTTGGGTTCAGATTAGTAGCGTGCACATAAACAAGTGGAGTACATGATGTCAGGTCGGCTCGCCGTAAGATACAGCAGGGAGCCTATCATTCCTCTATAGGCAGTGACATTAATAGGTTTTCCAGAAGGATCTTTGTTAAGTGTCAGAGGAGTTGCCATAGGAGTTTTCATTGCTGAAGTTTGTGTTAGATCAAACTTGTTCAACATATCTTTAACATACTTACCTTGGCTTATAAAAGTACCTTTGTCAGATTGTTTAATCTGAAGACCAAGAAAATATGTCAGCTCACCCATCATACTCATTTTGTATTCTTTCTTCATTCTTTCAGCGAAGCGAGTACATAGAGATGGGTTAGTAGAACCAAATATTATGTCATCGACATATATTTGTACAAGAATTATATGACCTTTTATTTTTCTGAAAAATAACGTATTATCAATCTTGCCACGTTTAAAATTTTCAGAGATAAGAAAAGATGAGAGAGTGTCATACCTAGCACGAGGGGCTTGTTTTAGACCATAGAGAGCCTTATCCAATTTATAAACATAATTTGGATACTTAGGGTCATAGAACCCTGGAGGTTGTTCTACATAGACTTCTTCATTCAGCTTTCCATTTAGGAACGCTGATTTTACATCCATTTGATACACAATGAAGTCTTTGTAAACTGCATAAGCTATGAATAGTCGAATTGCTTCGAGCCTAGCCACAGGGGAAAAGGTTTAATCATAGTCTATGCCTTCCTCTTGTCTGTATCCCTGAGAAACAAGTCGAGCCTTGTTGCGGGTTACAGTTCCATGTTCATCTAACTTGTTTCTAAACACCCATTTGGTGCCTATAACAGTTTTATCAGATGGTCTAGAAACGAGATTCCAAACTTTGTTGCGAGAGAACTCAGTCAGCTCTTCTTGCGTAGCGCTGACCCAGTTTGGATCTCTGAGGGCATCATCAGTCTTCTTTGGTTCTATTAAAGAGAGAAAGTTGACAAAGAGACAGATATTACCTGAGCTTCGTCGTGTCTGAATACCTGCATCTGGATCACCAAGAATTTGATCTATTGGATGATCTCTGGTCAATCGCTGAGCAGGAGCATGATCGCTCAACTCAGAGGTTGGATCAACAATTGGGATGTTTACTGATGAGGATGTTTGAGGTTCATCAGCAATTAACCGTTGAGTAGTGGACAGACTGTTGTTATCAGAGAGGTTTTTAGACAGAGGTAGATCTGATGGTAGTAAGGTGTTTAGAGGTTCAGCTGAAACCCATGAGTTGGATTCAGCGTTAGGATGTATGATGTTTGGATCATCATCAGCAGTAGGTGGATCTGTGTGCTGATGGTTTGAGAAGAAGGGTTCTGTTTCTCTGTAGTGAGAAAACATCCAAGCATTTAGCTCTTCATTTTCAGTGATTGGTTTAGAGTTCGTTGAGCAAGTTTCATCAAAGGTGACATGAATTGTTTCTTCCACAGATTGTCTTCGCTTGTTGAAAACTCTGTAGGTTTTGGAGATGGAGGAATATCCTAGAAATATTCCTACATCAGCTTTTGGGTCGAACTTTCCAAGCTGATCTTTGTTGTTTAAGATAAAGCACTAACAACCAAAGATATGAAGAAAGCTGATAGAGGGCTTTCTTCCATGAAAAAGTTCATAAGTTGTCTTTCCAAATCGCTTTACTATCAGCGATCTGTTTTGAGTAAAACATGCAGTGTTTACAGCTTCTGCCCAAAATTGAGTAGGGAGATGAGAATCGCTGAGCATTGATCTAGCAGCTTCAATGATCGTTCTGTTTCTTCTTTCAGCGACTCCATTTTGCTGAGGTGTTCTTACTGAGGAAAAGTTATGAGAAATTCCTTTATTCTCAAAGAAATTATTCAGGGAACTGTTTTTGAATTCAGTTCCATGATCACTTCTTATTGAACGAACAGTAAGTTTATTCAGCACTTCCATCTTTTTAACAAAGGATATTAGTTCTTCTGGAGTATCACTCTTACAGCGAAGAAAGATAACTCAGGTATAGCGACATAATTCATCTACAATGACAAGCGTATATTTCTTTCCAGCTATTGATTGGATATTGACAGGGCCAAACAGATCCATATGTAAGAGTTGAAGAGGACTTGTCACTGAAGAGACTTGTTTAGACTTGAAACTAGCTTTTGTTTGCTTTCCTTTTTCACATGCTGAGCAGAGAGATTCTTTAGCATTTGAGTGCTGAGGAAGACCAAAAACCAGTTCCTTAGAAGAGACAGAATTCAGGGTTTTGAAGTTTAGATGTGATACCCTTTTGTGCCATAGCCAGTTGACATCAGAAGAGGCGTTAGAGAGAAAACATAAGTTTTCAGAGGTGGTAGAGTCCATATCTATTACATAGACATTTTCTCTGCGATAACCACTGAGAGCAAGTTTTCCTTTCTTATCCACCACCAAACATGCTTTCTTAGAAAATCGAACGTCGTAGTCTTTGTCACATAGTTGACTGATGCTTAGAAGGTTGTGCTTCAGTCCATCTACATAAGCGACTCTTCGAAAGGTAGTTGTCCCATTGCTGAGGACACCAAACCCTCGGGTATATACTTTTCCATTTCCACCGAAGGTCACAGAGGGACCTTTCTCTTCCTTGTATTCAGTGAGCAGGTCTTTTTGTCCAGTCATATGACGAGAACATCAACTATCGAGATACCATATGCCCTTTGATCCCTCACACATAAGGAAAATTAAGCGTTGTTTGGTACCCACTTTTCAATGGGTCCTTTAGAGGTAGTGGATGTGGAAGATTCAACACACTTCACAACAGATGAAGATTCAGCTTCAGTGGTGATCTTCACTTTGGTTAATTTCTTAACCTTAGTGGTATTCTTCACCTTGGTTGATTTTTCAACTTTGGTGACCTTCTCAGCCTTAGAGGCTTTTATCTTTACTTTAGCTGTTTTATCAGCTTTGGTGGCAGTCGGACATTTGCTTGCAATATGGTCAGTAAAACCACAATGATAACATTTTCTGTATTTGAAAGTGGTTTTAGGACCAGAAGTAGAAGGTTTTGTAAGTTTAAGATGAGCAGGTCCAGGTCCAAGAAGACTTTTCTCATGAGATCTGGGAGGAATTTTCATTTCTTCAGATTTCATGGGTCTAAGATCAATCTTTAGCTTTGGAGGACAGAGATCGAAGATTTCTATCATAGAGCTAGAGGATTGATTCACTGAAGGTTTAGAAGGAACTTTCAGTTTTTCTTTCTTGGTAGCCTTCTGAGGACGAAGAATGGATTTTCCTTTATCCGCAGACTTAGTGTCTTTGGATTTTCCTCAGGGATAGAATTAGAAGAAGAAGGATAAAATTGATCATAAGAAGTGTCACAGATAGGAGTGACAAACGTTCCAAACTTAAGCATGGAATTTTCTTCTTTAGGTTCATCCTGTGGTGTCCAAAAGCCAAGACCAATTTTATCACTTTCAGGAGTTTGAGCATTTATTATCTCAGAGATCTTTGTTGATGATTTGCACCATTTTTCAACATGAGCTTTTTCTGCTTTTAGAGCAGCGATGGCTTGTTCGCGTTCAATGTTGATGATTTCATTTATAATGACTTGATCTTTCAACTTTTCTTCTAAAAGATTTAGTTCTCTGATCTTTTCATGACATTTCTCTAGCTCTTGAGTTAAATGAACATTTTTATTCTCAGCTTGAGTTTTGTCGTTTAGAGCATTATAAAGGTCAATCGTCAGCACATCAACAACGCGACTTCTCTCAGCTTCAGACAGAGAGGGATTTGTAGAGATCGATACCTGAGATGATATGTAGCTCATAGAAGGTTCAGATGGTTCTTCCACTTCTTCTTTAATCTCGGACATGAGGCAGAGATTAGCGACTTCTTCTTCATCAGAACTTGATTCTTCTGATTCAGCCCAGTCATGTTCTTCAGCGATGAGCCTTTACCTTTTCGCTTGTAGCTTTTCAGCTTTTGATATTTGTTCTTCAGCTTTAGGTATTTGTCATCACTGGATCTTCTTGAGGTAGAAGGCTTGAAGACCTTTTTAGACCTGCACTCACTAGCAAAGTGCCCAATATTTTCACAGTTATAGCAAGTGGCAGTATCCTTATCAACAGGAGTTGATTTTGGCTTTTCAGTAAGAGAGAGAGAGGCTTATTTCTTCGAAAATTGCTCTTTCTTGCAAATCTCTTAAAAGAGTTTGTCAAGAGTGCTAAGGACTCATCGAACTCTGAAAGATCAGGGTCTGATAGATCCTCAGATTCAGAATCTAACTCAGTGATGGTGAGAGTAGATCGCTGAGATGGAATTATCTCTGAAGAGACTAAAGCAACAGGAGTGCTTTTGGAGTCTTTAGAATCTTTTACAAGATTCTTTTTCAGGAGATTCGATTGCTCATAGTTGAGCAGTATTCCATACAAAGTGCTTAGAGAGAGAGAATTTAAGTCTTTTGTCAGCTTAAGACATATTGAATGACTGTCCCAGCTTTCAGGAAGACATTCTAAGAATTTTGTTAAGACCTCAGAATTAGAATAGGTCCTACCAACAGTTCTTAGATCAATGATTAAGCTGTTAAACCGCTTATGAACGTCAGAAAGAGATTCATTCTTACCAGCAATGAAACTTTCATACTGTCTTACCAAGTTAATCTTTCGAGTCTCTTGGATTTCAGTGGTGCCCTCATATTGAACACATATGGTTTCCCACATTTCTTTAGAAGTTTTTAGATGCATGATGGAATGGAAAACTTCATCAGGCAGAGCCATTGAGATAATGGTCTTTGCTCTTGCATCTATACCTACCTTCTTTTTGTCTTCATCACTCCACTGTCTTATTTCCTTAACGACATAGCGTTCAGGGACAGCTTCAGTGGTGGCAGTAGCGGGAACTGCAGCTATAATTCTAACAGGTTCATAGGGTCCATTTTCTATATATTCAGGTATAGTAGGATCAGCACCTTCAAGAAATAGCATCATTCGATTTTTCCATAGAGAAAAGTTATCTCTGCTAAATGGAGGAGGTTTAGAAAGCGAACCATTATCATAGTAGTTTGTGTTTGTGTTAAGTGCCATTTAGAATAGCAAAGAAGAGAATAAAGCAAGATCTTGTTTATTAGATTAAACAAACTGCTCTGATACCACTTGTTGGTCCCTAAGGTGCTTAACAAGTTGGTAGAAGGGGGGTTGAATACAAACACATAATTTAAAATTTAATAAATTGTTTATTGATAAATCAAACAAAATTTACAAGTCTGTTGCGGAATAAGATTAAGTAAGACTCAATCTAAACAAACTTAAGAAAACACTAAGATGGTTGCACAAGAATTTCAGAGAATGGGGGATTTAGAATATAGAAAACAAAGGTTTCTATTTGGGGTTCAAGGATTGAGCACACTTCAGATGGAGAGGTGATCTTCCTATTTATACCCTATGCATTAAATGCATGGCAGGTCATTTTACACTTGGCGTTCACAGATTAGCTTTGGGAGTCTGACTTTGGGAGACATGCTTTCGGCCGGATCATGAACAGTGTAGTAGACAGAGCTGTGTATGAATTGTGGCAGAGATATGTCCGTTCTGACACATTGTACAAGGTTGTGCAAGGTTAGACAAAAGGAAACTTGAGGTATAAGCTAAGTGATCATTTGATCGTTAAATATCTCTTTCTTCAGAGATATCAAGAGTTCAGCGATCGCTGAAGCTTTCCTCGTGTTCCTTCGCGTATAAGTAGAGTTGTCTTTGCTTCACTGATATCCGCATCAGGTCACTAGTAGACTTCTCTTTGTTCAGCAGCTTCGTCTCTGATTCAGCTATGAACATCTGTTGACGCGAGACTTGTCTTCAGGGATTACGTTACTGTTTACATCAGAACTATCAGCAATAACTGAACAGACTCAGTTTGATTACTGATAGTGAAACACATACATATTAAATGTTTATAAGACTATTAGCGATAACTGAACAGACTCAGTCTGATCGCTGATGGTGAAACACTAATACATATTAAACGTAATTTTCACTAAGTATAGAAGAGGGTCGTTATCAAATCACTAAGAGAGTTTGGATCAACAAGTTGCCATTTCCTCAAAGACTGAGAAACCAAATGGAGGAGTTACAGTTCAAGAAATTCCTTCATATGTTCAAGAAACTTCATATCAATATTCCATTGGTTGAAGCTATTGAACAAATGCCTAGATATGCTAACTTCCTTAAGGATATTTGGAGCAAAAAAGAAAAAGATAAATCAGTACGTGGTTGTATCTTTAACTGAAGAATGTAGTGCCCTTTTCTCCAACAAAATTCCACCTAAAATAAAGGACCCTGGTAGTTTCCATGTTCTATAGGATGAATGGAGATTGGCAAGGCTCCATGTGATATTGGAGCTAGTATCAACCAAATGCCTTTATCTGTGTTTAACACCTCAAGTATAAGGGATGCAAGACCAGCCACTGTCACTCTTCAATTAGATGATAAGTCTATTGCTCACCCTAGGGGAAAGATAAAAGATGTCCTTGTACAAGTTTTTAAGTTCATATTCCCAACTGACTTTATTATCCTAGATTTTGAGGCTTACTCAAATATACCTATCATTATAAGAAGACCATTTTTAGCAACAGGAAGGACTTTGATAGATGTGCAAAAATGGAAGTTGACAATGAGAGTTCTGGACCAAACTGTTACTTTTAATGTTTTTAAGTACATGAAATACCATGAGGAAAGAGAAGATTGTTCTACCATAGGTGTCATAGAGTCTTGGTGTCATGATGAGGTATTGGAAGAAGTTTTAAACCTAGGTAAGGAAGACCTTGAGGTCATAGATGAATCTAAAGACTTCGATGAATTTGAGGATAGTCATGATACTGTATTGATAGAAGTTGTGTGTCCACAATCAAGTAATATCAATAAGAAATTCAAAGAATTATAATCAAGTACAATAAGATCAATCCATTAGTGTATTTGATAGAGAGAGAAATTACAATACTTGTGAATATGGAAATATGAACTCTTTACAACAAACTAAAGAACAAGAACTATGTATACCCTTAAAGGTATTTACAAAACAACCCCTTGTACTTTGATACAACTTACAAAATAAATATGAACATTCTCCCCCTTTGTATCAAAGTGAAACAAACAATCAAGGAGCAATGTATCTTTTCCTCATACCAAACAAGCATTCAAAGTTTCTCAGATAATTTCTCAATGTTGGCAAGTGCAAGCTCAATCAACTTATTGTCTTTATCATCCATCTTCTTCTCCTCTTTATCATCCAACTTCAATTCGTTTCTCAAGTTTAATCTAATGATCTTTAAAGTTCCATCACAATACTTTGCAATCTCTTCAGATCTTAAGAAGCACTATTTTTCAGACTCGTTCTTGTAAATAACTCCAAACTCTGGTTCTTCCAAGATCATGTAGGCAGGAAAGCATTCTTTATCAACAAGCTTCTGATTTGGCTTCAAAAGGTTGATCTTGGGCTATTTTGACTCTGTCTCTATTTGGTAATCTGAAACATGGGAAAACTTGATGACTTTTTCATAAATCTTTTAACTCTCAAGTAAGTTGCATTCCACTCAATTGGATTGTTGAGTGTTCTAGATAAAATATCACATAAATCATAAATGTATGCAAGCTCAAGACTCTTAAAGTCTGCCTCTATAAAGAACCAATCTTTTTCCATCTTGTCTTACAACTGTAAACTAAGGAAACCAGACTTTGTAGAGTTTACTTGACTCATTATTTCTAATTCCAACAATATTCTTATCAGTCTTAACCAAACTGACCTCTTTATCCTTTGACATCATCATGTGGATATACTCAATCTGATCAAATATTGAAAACTTTGTAATGTTGTAGAGTCTAACCAAATCCAATTCTCTGATTTTGTGCACAAAAATCTTCTTTTATGAATCTTCTAGGAAAGGAGTGAAGATTCTTGTTTTCTCAAACTTTTTAACTGCTTCTAGATTGTGTTGAACTTACAGGTGGTGGATTAGGTTGTGAGAGTGGTTGAGATTGAAGTTCTGGTATATCTTCATTCATTTGGAAAATCATATCAAAATCCACAGCTTCTTCTCTCTCATCATCTGAACAATTAAACACATCTTGTATCTCCTCTTTTATCCTCATTTACACAAACTCTCATTTATTACCTTCATCACTGTCATAATCAATATCTATAATGTTCTCAAACATGTTATCTACAAACATCTCCTCCTCGGTCCTTATGCTAGCGACCCCAGGATTTTCAACCCTATGTTCTACATCAACAAGCATTGGAGTTTCCTCTTCACTTATTTGTCCATATTCTCTACCTTCTTCCATAGTTTGAACATCCACAGACTCTACTACAATGTCAGCTATGCTTGACTTAACAACCTTTTCTATTTTCTTCTCCCGCTCATGTTGATCAGGATCATCCTGATTTCTCTTAGGTTTGCTGGCATGTGCTTTGCATGTATCATCCAAGGATGGAACCCTTTCAGATAGTGTTGAGATGGTATTGCTCATATCATCAAATTTGGAACACATCATATCTTAGAGTTGTAGAAGATCTATCATTGTCACTTCTTGGCTATGAACCTCTAAATCTATTCTAAGTAAACCAACCATATTTGCATCATCATGACTTACCTCGCTACCTTTTCATAACAGTTTGGCAAACAGAAGAGACTTCATCTCATCAATGGAAAAATCTTGTGCAGACTGACTTGGTGGAGGTGGTGGAGAAGGAGTAGCAACTGGTTCTTCAGTAACAATGCTCTTTCCCTTCAGTAATCTATGTACATTAGTAGATAACTTCTTTATCACATAAATCCCAATCACTGAATTATTTCTTCACTGTTGTGTTCAGAGCCTGAAATGCCATCATTAGTAAATCCTTGGTGATCAAAAAGTGTGAATTAACAGAACCTGGACCATTTAGGTTACTATTTGTAACAATGGTTGAGTCATCCATTGTACATGTGTTCGAAGCTGGCATAGTGGTAGTAATGATAGGACTTCCACTCAATCCTTGTGAATTACCTGTAATATGCATCACTATCGGTTTTCCGGTTGGGCCACAGAGGCTCTCAGCTTGTGTAACAACTCCTTGTGCCCTAAACTGTTGAGGTTCTATACTTTGTGCATTCAAAGAAGTCGACGGCGAGGGCTGCTACCTTCCTGTTTAAATACCAGAAATCTCCAAGTGAGATATCGGTAGTGTTTGTGGTATTTCCCCATGTGTATCTGAAACAGTTTCCTGTTAGGAGACAACTAAGTGGCTTGGTTGTTTATGCATTGCGTAGCTAGGACCACTACGACTTCCTCAATACTTGCTGGAAACACATGCTCACCGGTAGTAGATGTGGTTTCCCGACTGAAAATGATTTGGGTAAGACCTATATTTTCATTTTCTTTTTCTGGTCTTGCTTCACTCTCACCATGTTCTTTTTCCTCCCCACCACTCAATCTCATCTCTTTTTTTGTTTCAACTAAGCCTCCCTCATCCGTCTTTATTCCTCCGTAAATGTTGGATATAACATTGTCCAACTCCATGGCATATGCACCATGAGTAGGTCCTTCTTCAGCTGAACTATCAGAATATGATACACTGGGTAAAGGACCAATGTGTGGTGGTATCAGGTGTAGCATAGCATCATGATAACCATCATTGGCATCATGATCATCCTTGTCTTCATCAGAAGTATCATGAAGATCTATCTCAATGTCTATGTCTAGAGATGCAGAGAAGACATCTTCTAGATCATCAAATATATCATCATCTAAGTCCTTAGAACCAATATCAGTAGAGGAAATATCATCATCCTCAATGGCAGCAGAATTATCAAAAACAGCCTACCAGTTCCCCTCACTTAAGTATTTTCTCTCTACACACACTAACCAGGAACCCCTTGTTCCTAATCCTCCTCATTCCTATGACCTAGACCCTCAACTGAGGAATATGAGGCATTGTGGGTAGGTCCTACCGGATCTGGCCGGACCATTAATACATTACCACTCATATACTTAACTACATTATCTGCCTGCTGATCTGCATAAGCTAAGAGGTCTTCAGAAGTAGGTTTGACATAAGGAAAGTCTATGTTAGTCATCTTGAGGAATATCATAGTTGAAACTGGTCTTTCTCTGCTGTTTCTCTCCTTGGAGTCTCATCATTGCTGGCTAACATGATCTGTATGAATATCTGTAAAAACCTCTAGAATGAACAAAGTTTAGGGCTTTGTTTGGTTTACTCTTGTCTGAAACCACCTCAATAAGCTCATTCCACAATAGCACATCATGGTCGTAATTCTTGTTGAAGACAAGTCCATGGAAGATTATCAGTATTGATATGTTGCCTTTCTCTATCCCAGTGTGCTTGCTTGTCAAGCATCTATTGATGATTAAGAATAATGTGTACCATAGTTGTGGCAGATACATTTTTTTGAAGTTGGCAGCTTTGGTAAGAACATCTCTATAGCCCAGAGATATAATATCAACACATAATTCTTCATCTGATGCAACATCATCAAACTGTGTCTTGACAAGAAAAGAATTTTCTTTTGGAAGATCCAATACCCTCCTCAATTTGTTTAAGGTAAGTTTGGTTTCAAAGTGGTCTACTTGCGTAGTGAAATAATTCTCTGACGTTGGATGGTATGTGATTGTCTTCCAGAACTGTTGGAGATAGATCATAGGCATCTGTACTGTTTTGGTGAGAACTGTAAATAATGGATGACCTTTGAGTATTTATATAATGACTGTGAAATCCAACTTCATCTCAAGAGCAAAGGTGTGGTTGTTGGGTTGGATTTTGAGGTATTGGTTTCTGGTAATCAATTGGTCATCAGGGATTGCTGCATTCACGGAAGGCATTAGGTTCTTATCATCCGAAATATTGGCATCATTTTGGTTTGAATGAGCCATACTGTACTTGAAATAACACTTATTAGCTCAAAGAATGAAATACCTTTAAAATTTGGGGTTTTGAAAGAAATTGAAAATTTTCAAAATTTTGCTAAGTCATGGGATGTTATCGTGCAACATATCAAGGTGTTATCACATAAATCACCGAGGGAAGAGTTATCGAGCGAAGCTCACAAGATAAGATGACTTTGTCGCGCAAAAGCTCGTGCGGTAAATATGAATATCAGTGTCATGCGACAACTATGAACATGAAGAACATAGTGTCACGCGATAACTTTGAAGATTCGAACACTTTGTGAATTTTCAAACGCAAAAATTTTTGGAAATGGAAAATCCTAGAAAAGATTATACCACCATGCTCGAAAATTGTTCTAAACACGAATATAACTTCAAATCAGTCTAAAATCATTTTAAAATATTATTTTTATGACTGAATATGAAGA
Source organism: Arctium minus (assembly GCA_954870635.1). Classification (NCBI taxonomy): domain Eukaryota; kingdom Viridiplantae; phylum Streptophyta; class Magnoliopsida; order Asterales; family Asteraceae; genus Arctium; species Arctium minus. Next base: position 108,831,391 of record OX941080.1, on the reverse strand, counting down.
GTCTTTTTCGAATATGAAGTCTAGATTAGTCCAAAGAGATAAAGTGTTCGATTAAAATGACTCCAAAGATACAAACTCGAGATTATACATTATTGGTCTACCTTGGGTCGATTATGAAGTTTGAAATCAAGGATTCGATTGAACAAGCTTCGATTTATGAATCTTGGGCATGAAGAAAAATACTCAAGGAACTCGAAGAAGAAGAACAGTTTGAAAAGTGAAATTGTTCAAGACCCACGTATTATTTATAGCAATTGAACTCATGAGACACGTGACAGAAGTCGATTGGTCGGTGAAAATTTTGAATTTTGTTGACCAGGTCAACTTATCACACGAAAGAGGCACGATAAGGACCAAAGTTTGTCACGCAACACATGCATGATAACAAGGTAAAGTTTTCGCGCAACACATGCGCGATAACCATTCACCAATATTTGTCGCGAACACATGCGCGATAACTACTGTTCATGGGTTTTGTCATGCAACACATACGCGATAACCCAATTTTGTCGCGCATATCTTGTGCGATAACCATGGTTTGTCGCTCAAGACTTGTGCGATAAACTAGGTTGTCGCATAAAGCTCATGCGATAACTTTTTGCACTTAGACATTTTTCAAAAAAAATTCAAGTTCCCCAAAAATTAACCGCATTAAAAGATGTGCAATTTTTAATTGGTGTAAGCCCAATGACTTTTCAAAATTCCATTTTATTCCACCTACAATGATGCTTAAGATTGAAATTTTATTTTACATCATTTAGGGTTAGTATAAAATCTTTTAAGTTCAGAATTCCTTACCATCAACTCCCCCTCAATATATGCACATTTGTACATGTCTTACACAGAAAAAATTATCAATATAAAAATAATGCACTCCCCCTCAATTAATGATCACCTAAACTTTTTCACACTCCCGCTGAAATGATCAGCAAACATTAACAGCAGATACCATTCATATGAAATATAATTATATAAAGAAATGATTACATTGAATTATATTTTGAAAATACAGACTTTGTATGATTAAGTCTTTAAATTTAACATGCCTAGTTTTGAAACTAGAAAATTGAAACGTTTTTCATTTAATGCTTTAGTGAAAAGATCGACAAGTTGAAAATTTGTATTGAAAAAATATAGTTCAATGGTACCTTTCTCAACATGGTCTTTAATGAAGTGGTACCGCACATCAATATGTTTTGTCTTAGTGTGCTGAATTGGATTAGCATAAATGGCAATAGCATTTTTTGAGTCGCAGTAGATGGGTATTTTGTCATATTTGAAGTTGTAATCTCGCAGTTAAGTCCGCATCCAAAGCACTTGAGAATAGCAGAGGGCAACAACTAAATATTCCTCTTCAGCAGTTGATGTAGAAACACAATTTTGTTTCTTGGATGCTCAGCTGACTAATTTTTCACCTAAAATCTGTATGTGCCCTGAAGTGATCTTCCTGTCTAGCATACAACCTGCATAATCTGCATCTGAATACGCTGTAAGTTTAAAGCTTGTATCCTTCGGGTACCACAGACCAAGGTTAGCGGTACATTTTAGATATCTAAAAATCCGTTTAACGGCGGAGAGGTGGGATTTCTTAGGCTTATCCTGGTATCTTCCACACAAACATGTAGAAAACATAATATTTGGTCTGTTGGCCATTAAGTACATTAAAGAGTCTATCATTCCTCTATTGGTTTTAAGATCAACAGCTTTCCGTTAGGATCATCTTCTATCTTAGTAACCGGTGCCATTGGGGAATAGGAGTTTACTGCATTAGGCATGTCTAGATATAGGAGTTTACTTCATTAGGCAACTAAAACAAATGTGGCAGTAGTAGAAATATTGAAAAGATGTGTTGTAGAACTATAAAACAGGCTGCAACATACATGCAAAAGGCATTTGTTTGTGAGAAAAGAGCCAAAAGAGAGAAACCCACAAAGTCCTACTAATTTCAAAAGTCTGTAAATGTGTATCCAAGACAAAGAAAGGATAAAGGTTTAGCATTTTCCATGATCATAGGAGGTATTGAATGAATCTTATTTTGAATTATGAAGAGTTATAGACAACATGAACATAAGTAGTTGTCAATGCAATCAATCATTCTCATACATGATCTATGCAGTAATATGAAAATTTCAAAATTTGAGACTTTTTGTTGTCATTTGTTGGGGACAAGCAACAATTTAAGTTTTGGGGTGTGCTGTGTGTGCAATTTGTATTACTGCAGCATCACATTTCCATCTGTTTTCTAAGTTTTTATCATTCAAAGCCCTTTAGTTTGGGTCTTTTATCATTTATTAGGCTTCTTGTTGGATCAATATAGATAAATGGGTCAATGGACTATTTAATGGTTTTTGGGATTGATTTTTGTGTTTAGACCTTATTTTGCAGAATAACCATGTTGTAGCAGATTGAAGATTGAAGAACACACCAGAACAACCCAAGAATAAATCTCAAAATACCCAAAATGGCTTACCTCTTCCAAACTTGAGATCAACCACCATAACCTCCCATATCTTAGCTTTTCCTTCGAATGCTCCAAAACGCTCCTAAAACTCGGCACCAAGGTGGCTCAATTTGTCCATGGTGAAGAGAAATGGAGACGATAGGAGTTGGTGAGGAGATAGTGATGAAACCCTAAGGAAAAATCGGCTTAAAAGTTGATTTGGACACGAATGTGGGTTTCATGCGGGTGAACTCACATGAAACTCTCTTGCACCCCAAAACACATACCCTAAAGCGGGTTTCATGTCAGTAAGCTCGCATGAAACTCGTTTTAACCATTGGTTTGACTTCACTTGACATTCTCTTATAACTAGTAGGTTGAAAGTTAGTTAGCTGGTCTAGTAAAAAGCAACATTTGGTATCTACCTCCAATACCTAAGCTGAATATTTTGTTGTTGGAAGTTGTTGTGCTCAAATCTTGTGGATGAAGAATCAACTTCGTGAGTATGACAAGATCTTTTTTCCATGAATTCATTGTAATTGTTCCTCCTTCTCCCACCGATACCTCCGCACCAACTTCTGAGGCTAAGGTTCCAAAAGCTCCTTCGACATCTCAACCTACCTCCACCCTATCTGAAAAAGAAGTTTAGGAAACCTCACAAGGACAAACACTCACAAACGACCTCGGGCTCTCAAACGCTCGGAATCGTTGAACCCTACCAGACCCAGGGTATCTATTATCACACCACCTAGCTCCTATATGCCCTACAAACATGCATTATTGTAAAATCGGGGATCCTCTCTACACCCTCAAAGACATTTACCTTTGTCGATGGGGATGGATCATATACCTCCCCTTTTCGAGGAATCACCTTGCCACCAACGCACAACTTTCCACCCGAGATCATCGATATCGATGACGTTGCAAGATCCGATGAAGGATAGGTTCGTCTAGTGGCCGATTTGGAGGGTCTCGGTGACTTTTTAGACATCCTTTTGTGTGATACAAGTGGTGGCCCCTCAGACCGATGTATCTACTAACACATCTACAACTTTTTATCCTTCCCTTAACTTAAGATCCCCTCTCCTCCTAAATCTTCAATCCCGAAGGACCCCTCACCACCTAAAGCTTCCCCATCTCCAAAGCATTCAACTCTACCTTCTTCCCTTAATGTGGTCATTCTGAAAACCCCTCCAACCTCCCAGAGCTCTCCCTCCAAACAACCTTCTCCTAAATAACCCTCACCTAGAAAAATCCCTCTCCCTCCCTAAGTGGTCCCCCATCCATCCCCAAAGAAGAAATCATCTCCCTCATCAAAGAAAACCCCATCTCCCTCACCAAAGAAAACCCCCTGTCCCTCAGCTTAGATGAACCCCTGTCCACCACCAGAATGGATCCCTTCTCCCTCCAAGAAAAAAACCTCACCAACCTAGTCCAAGGATACGCCATCTACTTCCACCGATTCAATTGGATCCAAGCATCAAGCTCAGATGATCTCCCTGATTTGGTTTTTGTTCTATTTTCCGATATTGTTCGGAGTGTTACCGACATGGAACGGCAATGTTGGTTTCAAGGAGTTCAAAACTTGAGCTTACAGCAACTCTTAGATTGATTTGTTGTTGGATTCGGTCATCGGGTGACTCCTCTTGAACAATATTTGAATGGGACTGAGAGATTGGTGGACAGGTTGGTTTCTCTTGATATCTCGGCCGAGGGACTACTTGATTTTCTGAAAACTAAACATAAAAGACATGTCAAACTACACAAGGATATTTTTTAGGCTCTGAACGTGGTCTCTGATCAAGTCTCTAGTCTAACTTGGCCTATTTTCTCCTCCTTGCCATCTGTAACCTCTCAGCTCCCTGAACAAAAGGTCTCTCACTATATTCCAGTTTCTTAGATGCTCTCAAGGTAGCCTCTCATGCTAGGGATGGGGAGACTGCAATGCTCAAAGCCTAGTTCTCACTTCTATTCATAACAAAGTGGACTCCTTTCCAAAAATCTCCACTTCTTCCATGTCGAGGGAGTTTGAAGCAGACTTCGGTGATGATCTTTTTGTTGGGAGTGAACGGGAATGCCTCAATCGGTTGAATAGGACTGTTGAGACAATTAGTCAAGATGTTTCAGTTGCCAAATCCGATATTGGCCGGCTTTTGGAGCTTCTCTGCTCTGCCACTAAGGGGGATAAATCTAGACCTTCGTGGCTATCATCTAGCGGTCGAAAGAAGAAGAATGACAAAGAGGAGGAAACCGCTAGACATATTAAAGGGGATCAATGTGGTTCGACCGATGATATTAGTTGGGGGAGAGCATCGAGGATAAGAAAGGAAAGAAAGTGATGACTGTTGACGAAGAAGCGGCCAATGCCAAAAGAAAGAAAGCAGATATAAAGCGGGCAAAGGTTCCACAATTCGATGTCTTGAAGCTTCAACCTCAACCCTCCATTATTCCTGAATCTGGCAAATCTAAAGAAGAAGCTAAACTAGCTCTCTTTGCTCAAAAGCAAAATGAAGACAACAAACGTCTGTTTGAGTAGTTGGCTAAGGAAGAGGCTGGCAAAGCTGATATGAGGGATCCTATGGATGCTCAAAAGTCTCAAATGGGAAAGGAAGAGAAAAGCAAAGAAGAAAAGGATGAGATAAAGATGGCAAGGATAAAATGCTACCACGAGTCTGTTATCAGCCGATATATCCCTTCAAACATCAGTAGCATCCAAATCAATGGCCTGAAGACGTTCTTTGAATATCCCGAAAACATCCTCCTAAAACTTAACAACGCTAATGGAACAAATCGTGTCGAGAAATTACTCTAGTTACTTACATATGAGCTGAGTGAGTGGGCCGAAATGATGTACTTCATAAGAAGAGAAAAGGCCGATATAGAGATATGGTGATAAGTCACCTAACTTTTCTGATTAAAAAGCTCTCAACTACTCAAAAGCTCTACAATCTCAAGCCTACCCTTGTCGTCCTATCAACTCCAAAAACTTCAAAATCTTTCTCTCACCCCAACCAAATCAAAAACCAAGTCAGCAAAACGTGGATCGGTATTTCAAGAGCTTGCTAAGGCAGAAAAGGTTGCCGATATTTCCTTTCTTGATCTATCGATACAATTTGTGGCAACTCATTCTGTAGGAACTATCATCCATGATCTAATCCATGGAATCTTCTTTGAAGATGCACTCAGCAATATTCGATTTTTTAAAGCTTCTGAGATCTCCATAGCCAATAGCTTGTTCCTCCATGTCATTCTCAAAATTATACTATTCAGCGAAGGTGATTAAACCTTCTACACCTTTGTGGCAAATGAGCTAAAAAACATAAATGCTGAGATCCCCTCCTTCCCTTTTCAAGATCCCGATTGTAATTCCTTTGTACTTGTAATTTTCCACTTTAAGTAAATTAAAACTATCTTTCCTTAAACATTTCTTACTATACATCATTTCATTTCATTCATTCTTTTGTACATGTTAGAAGATACCTTGACACATCCAAAAAAAATAAAAAAGAATGGTCTATGTGAAAGAGAACCCAAAATAGTAAAGAATTGGTCAAAGAAAATATAGGTTTTACTTACTCCTCGCCGTTTATCAAATATTAGATGTTATCATCAAATAGGGGGATATTGTTAGGCCACCGATTAATTTGTTCATGACTCTATGATATTTTTCTATAAATCCTTGACATTTGTACATTGATAAATATTGGTTATTTAGATAGCTTGGCTTGTACCTAAAAATATTGGTGACTCGAAGACTAGCCGGTACCCTCACAAGAAGTGGATCTATCAATGCAGATCATAATGCACTTTCTAAACTTGCGTACCAAGCTTCTTCTGCCGATTTTAAACTTGACTAGATAGCTCTTCTAAATATCTACTTGTTAATGTGAAGATACACTTGCAACAACTTTTCTTACTGAATCTCATGAACCATGTCCTTGATAAAAAAAACATTTTCTAAAACACCTAGAAAGACTAGTTTGTCGTAATGTACACTTGATGTGACACCTCGAGGAATTACGGAAAAGTGTTTGAGAGACAAGTTCTTTTCTCTTGTACGATGAAAAGAACTCTCCAAAAGGTTCTGAAGTCAACTCTGAAGTCTTATCCCCAAGTGACAAGTGTCCTCATGCATTTAATGCACATGGTGGTATTTAAAGTAGAGTAGTTCTCCCATGCAGGGCGCGCTTGGAATAGTCTCTTCGTATAAAAGCTGAAAATTGGGACTAACAACTTAGTTAATCTATTATGGACCAAATTATTTAATCAATGGATTGTAAAGACTTAGGGGCCGTTTACTCAGAATCTTACCCGGTAAGTGAGAGGGAAGACTCTTACATGGCAATGATTTGCCGGGTAAACGACGCTTATCAACAATCTGTTTTGTTGGTTAATAATGTTAACCGATAAAATAAATAAGCGTTGTGTTTTTGCTTGTAAACGCTTACCTAGTCAGTAAGTATTTTGTAACCGTCTCTTACGCAATTTATTTGTAAAGTGTCGACCAAATGTTTTCTAGAACTAAGATATTGTTTAAGCTTAAATGAATTTAAATGTTGGGCTACAAATGTTGATAATGAGGCCCAATCTGTTTATTTTAATTATTTTTGGGCTTTGAATATTGTTGTAACAGAAAATTTATCCCAATTCTATTAATTAATTAAATTAAATCGGTTTTATATTAATTAATGATATTAAATCTGTTTCGATATGTTAAATTGCTAGAGCATAAATCTGTTGGATACAAGATCAAGAAGACTGAAGGTCAAAGTTTAAGAAAGTCAAAAAGCTGAGAAAGTCAACTTTTATTAAAGTCAAAGTCTTTTGTAATAAAAAGTCAAAGTATATTGTATTTCTATTTGTTTTTCCTTTTAATTGTTGTAGGTATAAATAGCTTTGTATTTTCTGTTTTTAGTAGAAGTTTTAGAGAGAAAATCTGTAGAGAGAGAAATAGAGTTTTAGAGAGAAGAGAGATTGTAATCATTTGAGATTTGAAGTTTAAATCAAACACGTAATTTGATTGAATCTTGTTTGTTGATTTGTTTGTGATTAGAAACTAGAATCTAGGACACACAATTGGTATCAGAGCTTAATCCAAATCGAAATCAGATCAAGAAATAGTTCGACTTTGTGTTCTTCAGAGTTCAGATTGAATTTTGTGTTTCAGTGCGAATTAGAAGTTGAAATCAATCAGATTATGATAGTATAGTGTATTTGATCGAGTCTGTATGTTTTAATTCGATATTTGCACTGTAATTGTTTGATAATTTTGGATTTTGTTGAAAGTATGTTCACAAGTTCAAAAAGCACTGTATCATCATTTGATTTGTAATTTGAATGTGTGTTTTCGAAATTCATGTATAGTAATCTGTTCTAAAGTTGATTTCAAGAAGTTCTACAAAGTTTTGACTTAATTGAAGAAGAATTGAGTTGAAATCGAGGAAAAAGTGAAGTTTTTGATCGATATACTGAAGAACACGTTAGATCCAAAAAACGCGCAAGTTCTTCGCAAGAACGCGCAGGTTGAAGATTTTGGTCTTAAACGCGCAAGGTGTTATCTGCGAGTAATAGAAACGCGCAGATCGAAGTCTGCGAGTTTGAAGAATTGGAAAAAATTTCTAAGTGTTGAAACGCGCAAGTAGACATTAGCGAGTTTTTCAAATGCGCAAGACTAAGCTTGCGAGTTCCATCGGAACAGTGATCTGCGAGTTCATTTGACTTGCGACTTTGTTCAAAAGCGCATCTAGGCATCTGCGAGTTCAAGAAAAGCGCACGCCTTAGCTTGCGAGTTTATAAGTAAACAGTGGTTAGCGAGTTTTATCAAAACGCGCTAGTAGTGCCTAGCGAGTTTTATCAAAACGCGCTAGTAGTGCCTAGCGAGTTTCTCAAACACGCATGCCTCAGCCTGCGTGTTTATCAGTGAATAGTGATCTGCGTGTTTAGGCATTAGCGAGTTTCAATCGAGAACAGTATCTTGCGAGTTTCATCGACTAGCGAGTTTCAGCTATCTGCGAGTTCTCAAAACACGCACCCCTTTGTCTGCGTGTTTCTCAAACGCGCTCGACTCAGTCTACGAGTTTCACATTGAATAGTGTCTTGCGAGTTTTGTCACTTAGTCAATTTTTTTTTTTTTTAAATCTGATTTTTCAATATTTCAATATTTTAAGATTTTTCTTGTGATTTCATATTTGGACTAACGATCAGTTCTAGTTTCTTATTGCATATTTTTTCAAACAGGTTTAATCAATATGACTTCTAAAGATGCTCTTTCCATTGGCACTGATGTCATGCCTCCTGTTCTGTTCAAAGGAGAATACGAACAGTGGAAAGACAGATTTCTGGATTTTGTAGACAGACATGCAAATGGGGAAAACATTCTGCTGTCAATTACAGAAGGTCTTATGGTACCAAACACAGTTCAAATACCTGATGATGATTCATCTGATAGTGAAGATGGTACTGAGGAAAGAGAACAGAAGATGAAAACAGTTCAAGTAGAGTATGGTCAATATTCAGAGGAATAGAAAAGTCGTTAAAGCTGATAAGCAAGCAAGATCCCTTCTTCTTCAAAGTATCCCGAATGACATCTACATCAAAATAGACAGCTACAAAGTAAATGCTAAAAAGATGTGGGATCAGTTGCAAAATATGATGATGGGTTCCAAGGTCGGGAATCAAATGAAATTGGCTAACTGCATTAACATTTATGAAGAATTTAAAGCCAAAGAGAATGAAAGCTTGGAAGATACTTATGAACGTTTTGTCTTGCTTCTGAATGAGTTGTCAAAGAACAAAGTGAAGAAGAAGCAGATTGAAAACAATGTCAAGTTTCTCAGTGTCTTACAACCTGAATGGAAAAAGCATACCCGCCGGATGAAGCAGATGAAAGATTTGAGCAATATCCCACTCCATGAGGTGTATGAGACACTAAGGCAGAATGAAGAAGAAGTGGAAGAGAAAAGAGATGAGAAAAAGAAGGCAGAGAAAGTTCCTGATCCTATTGCATTGGTGGCAGGAGAGAAGAAGAAAGAAAATAAAGAAAAGAAGAAAAAGAAGAAAGTGCTTACAAGTTCTGAGTCAGAATCTGAATCAGATGGTGATGATGGAGAAAGTCTCAAACAAGCTATGCTATTATTGACCCGTGCATTTCAAAAGAAATTCTACAAGAAGCCAGGATCCAATTCTCAGAGATACTCTTCATCTAGATCTAAGAACCATGAGCACCGAGAAAGAGTTGAAGGAAAGCGACATGAAGAGAATCGGTATATGGAAAGGAAGCCGGAAGAAAAGAAGAAGTTTGTGAATGATTACACCGTTGCTGAAAAGTTAGCAAATGATCCAATTAAATGCTACAACTGTGGCAAGATTGGACATTTTGCTAAAGAATGTTGAAAGCCAAAGGTTCGCAACTCCTAGTATTATCAGAACAAATTTCTATTGGCCAAACAACAAGAAGATGATGACGAATTTTGGCTGGATCATTCAGATGGTTAAGAGGAAGAGAAATAAGAAACAACTCATCTCTGTCTAATGGGAAAAGAGGTCAAGTATGATGAGTCAGATGACAAGACAGCTGATGAGGTAAAGAACTTAACTGAAAAAGATTTCATAACCAAAATGGAAGCCATGATGGTTGAGTTGAATGACCTTCAAGTTAAACTGAAAAAGGAAAAATACAAAGTTGTTAAAAGAAACAATAAGATCTTTGAGCTTAATAAGTCAGTTATTGGGAATAAAGATCTAATTGGTTCTTTACGCAAGTCTGCTTCTGATTCTAAACTTCAAGTAGATTGTTTTGAAAAGAAGATTTCTGATTTTGAAGTTAAAATTTCTAAGTATGAGTTTTAGAAGAAAGAATCTGCACTAACTGTTCATAAACTGCAGGTTGAGAACAAGCTTTTGACTAAGAAGGTAAATGGTCTAGAAGCCAAACTCTATGCAAGAGGCCAAACAGATCAAACCATTTTTATGAATGCACCTAACGAAGAGGCTGATGTTAAGGAAAAATGGGGACTTGGTTTTGAAAACCCCCATTACTTAAAGAAAGCCATCAGAAAACAACCAGCATTATATAATTTTGATTTTCATGCTTGTGTTGGTAAACATACTCATTTAAAACCCAAATTTGTTACCAAATTACCAGAAGAAGTTGAGGCCAAAGAAACTGAAAATAGAAAGAATATAAATAAAATGCAACTACCATTTAACTATGCAAAGTTAAATGATAGTTATGTTTCTGAGACACCAACAGTTCTTTCAAATGACTATTTTGCTAGTTATTATGTTTCTGAGATGAAGGCAAAACCTGCAACTGCAAAGGTTTATGTTCCTCCACTCATTCTTGAAAGCAAAATAGTTGAGCTTGAAAATGTTGTTTCTGATGAAAGGCTTTTGGTAGATATTGAACAAAGTGTGTTTTCTACAGTTTTAAAGAACACCGTTTTTCAATCTAAATCTACAAAGTGTTATACAGTTTCAAAGGCACATCAAACTTCGTCTGATAATTTTGATGACTTATTTGAGTCTGCAAATGACTTTCTTAATTCTGATGATGGGTGCATAGAAGAAATTGATATGTTTGACTTCAATGCTTCTCTTCCTGATCATTCTACTTGTCTTATAAATGAAAAAGTGTTATCAAGTGGTTTTAATTTTGGTGAATCATCAGCTAAGGTTGGTGAATCAGTTTCTGTAACTGCTGATTACTATGCTCAAGGTAAGAAACATAAGAAACAGCGATTACAGAAACAGAAATACACTGGTACACAAAAGAAAAATCAATCTCAGAAATCTGATTTTCCTAATAAATCTAAATCTTTTGTTTCAGATATAAGCAAGAAAAGGTCGAAAGCTCGAACCAAATGGCGACCAAAAAGGAAGAATGATGAGATAGCTGAATCAGTTTCTGATAACTCTTGTAATAGATCAGTTAGTAGTGATAATGATGTAGTTGGTCAACTTGCTTCACATAAACAAAACCTTGTAACTTCTTACAAGTGTTATTCAATAAACCAATTGATTCAATTATCTCCTATTACTACTAAATCTTTTCATTATCGGAGAAATGATTTTGCTTATTTTCATAATTCTTCCGATTGGTTTGGATCTTATCATGTTTAACCTTCAAGACCATATGTTTTCAAATGTTTTCAAAGAAAAGGAGGATCCATATTTAAATGGATACCAAAATCATGTGCTAATCTGTTAGGACCCGTTTTTAAATGAGTACCTAAAGTTATTGTTTCCTGATTTCTCTTGCAGACCCGACATATGTGGTACTTAGACAGTGGATGTTCCAAGCATATGACTAGGCAGAAAGCTTTATTGTCTAATTATACAGAGAAATTCAGCGGCAATGTCAGATTTGGTAACGACCAAGTTTCACCAATCTTAGGATATGGTGATATCATTCAAGACAACATAACGATTAGGAAGGTGAGTTATGTCGAAGGTTTAGGGCACAACTTGTTTAGCATCGGTAAATTCTGTGACAAAGGGTTAGAGGTCAACTTCAAAGCTAAGAGATGTTCGGTTCGTTCTGAAGACGGCACAGAACTCTTAGTTGGCAAGCGAAAGACAAATCTCTACACCATCAATCTTTCAAAGGTTCAGAATGACAGTCACGTTTGCTTATTATCAAAAGCTTCGATGCAACAAATTTGGCTTTGGCACCGACGACTATCACACCTGAATTTTCGTTATATCAACAAGTTGGTCAAAGATAAGTTGGTAAAAGGACTTCCTGAGCTGAGATATGAGAAAGAACACTTGTGTGCTGCATGCGAAAAGGGTGAGTTATTGTGTGTCCTAGATTCTAGTTTCTAATCACAAACAAATCAACAAACAAGATTCAATCAAATTACCTGTTTGATTTAAACTTCAAATCTCAAATGATTACAATATCTCTTCTCTCTAAAACTCTATTTCTCTCTCTACAGATTTTCTCTCTAAAACTTCTACTAAAACAGAAAATACAAATCTATTTATACCTACAACAATTAAAAGGAAAAACAAATACAATATACTTTGACTTTTTATTACAAAACACTTTGACTTTAATAAAAGTTGATTTTCTCAGCTTTGACTTTCTTAAACTTTGACCTTCAGTCTTCTTGATCTTGTATCCAACAGATTTATGCTCTAACATAAATATCAAGCATTTTTTAAATTAAAATGTCAGGGATAAATATGTGAATTATTTGGGAGTGTTTAATGGTTAGTCGTTTAATAAATCATAAAATAACCAACGTGGTCGGATTATTAAGATGTTTATAACGTTCATGATTAAATTTATAAGTAAAGGGTTGTTTGTTTACCTCTTAATGGTGACATTAAGAGGGTGCCTCTAAATCGGTAAGAGGTTAGGGCTATTTGGCAAAAAAAAAACTCTTAATGATGACAATACCCTCTTAACCATTTTGTACCTAAGGTTGTGCTAAATGGTTCAGATCCTATTTTGTTCCACAATTGCCCTTCTACTTTACGAGCCGCCTAGCATATCCCACCCCACATTCACTTTCAGAATTTAGGTCCCATGGTGGTCTTCCCTCTCATGCCTAATATCCCACGGTCGTCTTCCTTCTCGCCGGTCGATCTCGCCACCGGTGGTTCCCATCGACGGTGTATTCTCTCGATATCTCAACCGAGCATCTCTCGGGTATCTCCTTTTTTTCCCTCTTTTCTTTCCTCTTTTTTCTTCCCTTTTTTCGCCGGTCGATTTCGCCGGTGGTTCCATCGCTGGCGTATTCTATCGATGTCTCAATAGAGCATCTCGGGTATCTCTTTTTTTCTTCCCTCTCGTCGGTCGACCTCACCGGTGGTTCCCATCGACGACATATTCAATCATATCTCAACAAAAGCATCTCTCTTTTTTCTTCCCTCTATTTCCACGATTTTGGTTCCTGTTACGAGTTATGCTACTGATTTTGTGTTCCTTGATAATTTATGCTCCATGAGTTATGCTACTGATTTTATGTTTATGCTACTATTTAATTTTGTTTATGCTATTGATTTTGTGTTTATGCCATTGTTGTTGTTGGTTTCCAAAAAATAGTTTTTAATTTTGTATACAAGATTTTGTTTCCATGAGGGTTAAAATGGTAATTTGTTGTCATTCAGACTGTCCATTCAGAACAGTTACCAAACAACCATATTTCATTCTACACTAGATCATACAGAGTCTCTTAATCATTCTGACCACTCAACCATTCAGCATCAAACCATTCAGCAACTGTCAAACAGCCCCTAAAGTGAAATGTGAGATGTCGTATGATTTTTTTTCTTTTAATAAAAGCCATTAAATTAAAGGAAAGAACTCTACAACATGCATAAAACAAAGAAATCAAGGGAAGACAAAGCTAGTAAACAAACAACGACAACCTTGAAAGTTAAGAGAGTCCAAACGAATTAAAACCAAACTAAAAAATACTGCAAATTATAGTGTATTATGTAATATCTAAAATATTTAACTATTATAAAAATCAAGAGTCATTATAAGCACTATTGAGATCAAGTTATGATATCTTGAATTTCAAAGCGTCTTAATATAATAGTTAAATATTTTAAGTATTCAACAAAATGGGGTTTATATGACGCCATCAAATCCAAAACGTCTTAATATACTTCTTTAAGACTTAATTTATAGGACCACGAAATAAAACGTTCTATCTACATTGGAACACGGTATATATGAAGAGCTACTTGTCCCACATAGGAACCAAGTCCAAAAATATGTCCCTGAATAAAGTCTATCACTTGGATTTAAACAAATTGAAGGATGACATGAGTTTGAGCTTTAGTGTGTGTTGGGCTTTGCTAATGACATTTACATAATAAATGTCAAAGTCATGCAAGAACTCGCCTAACACATTGGATTGAAGATGTTGCACTGTTGGGAAATAGAGGCTACCGTGAGTTTCCTCACTAGTTAAGTCGCACCAAAAGTCGTGGTGACTTATGGCGGTTTGTGACAGTTTGACAGAAACGTATAAAAAGCAGGCCTCTACCACACAATCACTCTATCTGTTTTTTCCACATTTTTCTGGATCTCTCTTCATTTTCCATTGAATTTCCATCACCAAACATAGTTTGATTTGATAGATTTAAGTCTAACTTGAATACAATTGTTGAACTTGTTGATCCAAACTCTCTCAATGATTTGATGATTATCGTTAATACTTAGTAATATTTATATTTACTGTTTTGTAACTTAAAGCATCAGCGTCAGCATTTACACTAAGTATGTTCAGTGGTCTTTGAGCGCTTTCCTTGTTAACAGTCTTAATGTTATACCTGAAGACAAGTTTCACCCTGAAAGAAATTCACAGTTGAAATCGAAGATCAAACTGATAAAAAAGACAAGCCTACTAATGATATGAAGCAGCACTCAGTGAAACCAAGACTAGTCTACCTTGCATGATAAATCAAGAGTAAACTACGATTTTCGTCTTTATGGTTTGATGTTTATAACGATTTTCGTCCCTGGTCTTTAAAAATTTCCTTTTTCATCCCTGTGGTTTGTACTTTGTTTCTTTTTTCATCCCTCATACGAACTCTGTCAAAATAGTACAATAAATTAGGGATATTTTGGTCTTTGTACTACTTTATCTTATTTTTCATTAAAAACTTAATAACAATATATTATATATTTTTACATTATTTTAATTCATATTATATATATATATACACACACATATTTATATATATACATGTTAGTATATACACACACTCCATTATCTGACCTACTTTATTACCATCTCCGGTGAGTTCCCCTCCGATGACCACCGTCGTCAACCAAACAGTGTCCCCTCCTTCTCCCCCTCCATTCGGTGAACACCACCATAAGCTCTGTCTCTCTTACTCTTTTGTCACCGACGACATCCATCATAAGCTCTGTCTCCGACAATGCAAACTTTGGTGGCCTCCAACACTTGTGCCCCCTATATATACGATATAATATGATGTGATATCATATTAGATATATATGATCTTATATTAAATATTATGTATATATATGTGAAACTGTGAATATATCCCCATATTAAAGTATGTGAAATTGTGAATATATTATATATTATGTATATTACGTATTTATAAATAATGATTTTCTCGATCACGTCAAAGTTTTGTGTGAGACCAAGAACAAGGATTTGGGTTTGGATTTTCGTTAATTGGTTAACGGATTTTTGTAGTTTCTATGGAAATGTATGCATGTTTTCTATTGGGTTGTTGAGACATGAGAAGTGATATGGTGAATGGAAGAAAAAAAGAAGAAGATAATTTCATGCTTTTACATTTATTCATGTGTGTGTTGCAGGGGGGGGGGGGGGATGGAGAAGACATAGTTGGGGTGGGGGTAGGGGTGGGGTAAGTATTAAATTTTTGATACGGTACAAGTGGAAAGATATTATTGGATGAGTTTTTTTTCTTTTTCTTTTTAATAATAAAAATCGGATAATAATGTTATAAGACAAAAATGCCCTTGATTTAACTGCTTGTTTTTAACAGAGTTAGTGTAAGGGACGAAAAAACGAAACCAAACCAAAACCACAGGGACGAAAAAATCAATTTTTAAAGATTAGGACGAAAATCGTTATAAACGTCAAACCACATGGACGAAAATTGTAGTTTACTCATTAAATCAAATAAAAGCTTCAACTCTACCTGAAGACATCATCAGCGAAAGCAAAGGATACTTATCAGTGATAGTTGATCATGAAGTTTGCCTTACAAGATTTGTTTGTCTTGTCTACTTGCACAAATAGTACGAAGGTACAAAAACAAACATGCTTTCTTGTCTATCCATAATCGTACAACCACTCTTTCTACCACTCTGTTCACAAGAACGACTAAAAAGTATGCAAAGGATAAATTCAACTTAATAAAGCCAATACACAGTGCACACGTGGATACTACTTTTTGTCATGCATAAATTGCATAGGGTATAAATAGAAGAGAGAGCCTTCATTTTTAGGGGATCCCTCTCTTGTATCTCCGTAGAAAATTATTTTTCTTCAAACTCTCTTCTCTCTTGTTCTTATTTCTTGTGCAAAAACCTTAGTGATTCTTAGATCAGGTTTTTCTTATCTATCTCCGCAACAATCTTTAAATTATGTTATTGATTTACTCATTAAACAAATTTAAAAGTATAACTTTGTGTTTGTATTCACCCCCCTTTCTACAACCTAAACCCTTGTAGAATCCTTATTGGGACCAACAAAATCCTCTAGACATACGCTATACCGGCGAAGTTTCTGTCCTAGGACACTGCGTACGTGCATGTCTCAATTGATTTCGAGAAACATACGAGAATCTACTAATCAAGTAAGTATTATCATTTGTTTTTAGATGATTGTATGTTGTATTATGTTCACACTTTAGATTTTATATATAAGAATTTCTATTTTTTGCAATTTCATGTCCATGTATATATACATATTTTTTCTTCATGTGATTTGACTACTCCTAACAATCTAAAGACATTGTAATAAGTTTATAGGATGATTTTGGACGTCTTAACAAGTTTTTTAGAACACTTTTAATATAAAGTGTCACATCAGCTATTTTATTGGATACGTTTGAGAAGTTTCCTATAAACTTATCTTTTTATAGGACAATTATTTTTACAAGGCAATTTTCAAATAGTGTCATATAAAATAGCTAATACAACGTTTTGTATTGAAAGTGTCCTAAAAAACTTGTTACGATGTCAAAAAAAATGTCCTATAAACTTATTACAACGCTTTTATATATGACATTTTATTTTTTTCATCCTATAAATTAAGTTTTATAAAGCATTCTGTTAGGACGTTTAATAAAATTGGCATCTGTAGAGCCAACTTTGTTGTAGTGGGACTTGGATTAATAAGCAAATATATTACAAAATATGTATGTAATTATTGAGGATCCATTATTCATAGGGATATATTGAATATTTTAGGATAATCCCAATGTTTAACATAACTATAACCAGGAAGGTTATTCAAGTCATTTTCATGATTATTTTACGAAAATGAGATACATGCAAAAACTGATATTTTACATTCATCCATTTATGTTCATGTCATTTACGTTATATATCTATGATATATGTGAAGCTAGTGTTATGGAATGTTATGAGATGTTTATACATGAACATTCAATACGATATGTGCAAAATGTTTTGTTGGAGCACCTTCGGACATCCAGGATGATGAATGATGTTATGTTTGGGATGCCTCGCACTCGGGAGCCAAGATACGTTAGAGGGCGAGAAGCCGCTATTAGGTTACCGTACGCATAGTATGTTCTTGTTACATTCAAAACCTTGGTGGGTGATTTATCAACATACAGTACAGTACAGTACAGTACAGTACAGTACAGTACAGTACAGTACAGTACAGTACAGTACAGTACAGTACAGTACAGTACAGTACAGTACAGTACAGTACAGTACAGTACAGTACAGTACAGTACAGTACAGGTTCACATGGTGCATACAACACCAAGATAAATCTCCAACATGAATATGATTTTATGGCATGCAAAATTTTTACATGAAGATTACGACTTTGATCATTATTTAGCTCATGAACTTACCAGGCATTTGGCTAACTTTTTATTTTAAAATTTTTGCATGTATCTCATGATCATAAATTGTAGGAAGTAAATGAAAGGTAACGCGAATAGCTAAGTATCGGAAGATAGTCTAGATGTTTGAAGTTCTCCTCGTACTTACACTTTAAGAAAGGAGCGAAGGTATTTGATATAATTAAGTTATTTCCTTTATTATTGGATTTGGCGTGCTTGCGTTGATATATACCATCGAGGCATGAGGCTAAACAATTCGATGGATTCAACCCTACATCAACAGTTTCGTAAAGAAAAGGTAAAATTTCGAACTAAACTACTATGTTTTATATAGATTCGGTTAGGGTTACGGTTAATTTGTAACCCAACATTCTATTGATGATTAATAGATGTACATAGATAGGTATATATATACTAAAAATTTAGCATCAACAGATTTCGTGAAATGATGTTAGACTCTGCCGTTAGGTTTTACATATTGTCCCACGTCGGTGGAATAAGAAAGACAGGTAGATATATGAGTGTTTGTGCTATAAATGTTTTAATGACATTTGAGGAGAGACAATGCATATGTATATGTATAGTGAGCCTTTTTGTGCAGTTTTCTTTTTTAAATGGCTTGGTAGTTTATTTTCATAGGTTTTTGGTTGTTGGTTTTGACAGGAAGTTTGATCTTTTAGAAGATGATTTAATTAAATTGCCAAAAGGGTTATAAATAGGTGCTCTATTTTATCATCTTGATATAACACTTTTCCATATTCTTTCATAACACACAAATGAACGATGTCCATGGTGCATTTCAAGTACGTTTCATGGAATTCAAGTTTTGGGGGTGAATTCTATAATGAATTTAGTCGGTTATGCAAAAATCAGTCTTCCTTTTCTTTTAATCTTCAAGTCATGCAAGCCTTAAAACATTAAAGTTTATGCAAAAATTTCACCCAAACATAGAATCCGTAGGTTGATTTCTTGTGTTTTTAAAACAAACGCTGACATCATAATCGAGTATTGGCGTTCCTTTGATTTGATCATGGTCTCATGGATAACATTGGAGGGCTGAAATATTCAATCCTAAAGATTCAACATCAAGTTGCTAGCGACCCTTGAAGTCGTCGCATCACAATGTCCATAGCTTTATTTGATAAGGTATGGTCTTGGATCAACCAAATTATTTTATGTGTTTCACATGGATCATTGGTTCAGAATTATGGTTCCCAAAATCCCAACAATAGTATCAAAACTACTTCTGAAACAATAAAAATATTATACATGTTTTTATGCTTTTTTTATTTACTTACTTTTTGATTATTTAATGATCATTCATTAAAATAAAATGGTATAAAGTTCAAACTTTATTCATGTTTCTGGGTTCTAAAGAAACAGTAAAGCACACTATAACAAAATATTGAGTTTTATGATAGAAAAAATATTTAAAATGTTGTATCAGACTGTTTTATAGAATTTGAGTTTTTAAGACCGAACAAAAAAACATCCTATCTAATAGTATTATAACAAGTTTATAGAATGGCTTGAGCATGCTAACAAGTTTTTATTAGAACATTGTAAAAATAAAGTGTTGTATTAATCATTTTATATCACATTTTCGATGAATATATTTAATTTTTTATAAAACATTTTTCAAATAGTATCCTATAAAATAGTTAATACATTATTTTATTTTAAATAAATATAAGGTATTAATGAAGCTTGAAATCTTGACAAAACTTAACAATTTTGAACGTATAGTAACGAGATATGGTTGAACTCGATTTGGTTTTTGTTAATTGATTATATATCCAAAAACGAATAGTTTTGAGGTTCTCGCGTCGCTTTCGGTAATCTGTACTTTGCAAAATCAGTGTCTGCACATCGGGTTCGGATGCTCTTGATCCGATCTTTTTGTATCGTCCTTGTATTGTCTTGTTTTGTTCGCGTCGTCGGTCACTACTGTATTGGGGCCGTGCCCCGAATTCTTTGTATTCCTTGGGTTTGGTAATTTAATCTTATTGCCGTTCAAAAAAAAAAATCCAAAAACGAATAATTCAAATCGAATAATCCAAACCTGTTCATTTAAACAACGTCTGTATCGGATTCTTTTTACATCGTTATTACAAAATTATAATAAATATTTAGAAGATGAAAACATGGGGGTGTCAATCATTGAGCTCGGGTCACGTTCTGCTTCTAAAATAGAATAAAAATTTAAGGTGGTTTCCGAGAAATCAATGTGCTTCACGTGTCATGTCTGGGTTGATATGCCCCAATTGGTTATTTTGTACCTCCCAATAACATCCATTCACTTATCAAAAATATTACTATTCATTCTTTAAAATTTCTTCAAAACAAAAAAATTAAAACTTAACACCTATGAAAAAAAATTACATTTATTTTTAACAGATTTTCTATTTTACAGACTAAAACATTAATTATAGAGTAAACTACAATTTTCGGTCCCTGTGATTCACATCTAATCAGTGGCGGATCCAGAAAATTTTATTATTGGGGGCACACTTACGGAGTTATGACGGAAAAAAAATCTGAAATCGAATAAGTCACCCTAATCAATATGATTTCGGGTTGTTCGGTTTCATGATTTAAAGTGTTCAGTTTAATCAAATAAATATAACTTATTCGTTTTTAGATTAATTTTTGTTTATTCGGTTCAAGTTAAATGAACGATCACATACATGCTCCATTTATTTTCATATAATTCATTTACAACCCTAAAACAAAATCTAGTTTCTATCATCATTTTTAAAGATTCGGTAAATCTCATCTGAAAAATAATTAAAACCAGTAAACAAATACTTTTGTAAATCTAAAAAATTCTTTAATGAGAACAAATAGCCTTTTAATAATATAGAAATTAAATATAATGATGCCATACATTGATACATATAAAATTAGGTGGACATAAATTGTGTTGAGGGTCATTTTGTTATATATATTTTTTACACTTTGATTAGCTTTTGGATTTGCTAACTTGGGTTAGGGGCCTCTCATCCTATTAGTTGGGGGCCCACCTTCTAATATTAAAGATTAATTGCAAAAACAATCTTTTTTTTGTATGGTTTGCTAGACAATCCACATGGAGTCATTGGGGGCCTAGGACCCCTACAAAGCCTTACTCCATCCGCCCCTGCACCTAACTACGGAAGTCGTCTCTAGACTTCAATAAGTACAGTTATCGTCCATACTGTTTTCATTTTGCTTTGAAATGGTCCTTAGTCACTAACTCCGTAAAATATGTTCGTCAAGTAAGGGACATTTATGTCTTTTTTACCCTTTTTTTGTCTTATCTGTTTTGTCTTTTCTCAAAGAACCAAAATTGTTGTTTACCCTTTATATATATATATATATATATATATATATGTGTGTGTGTGTGTGTGTGTGTGTGTGTGTATAGTAGGGTCTAGTTATTTTGTTAACCTTGTTTTTCTTATTAACATTATGAGCCAATCCTCACCATTGATATTTGGATGGTTGAGATTTGATCTAAATTAATAATCATTTAATGATTTTTATTTTAATAACCGGTGTATTGAACAAAGGTGATAAAGGGTATTTTGGGAAAAATATTTCCCCAATCTTTTGTAACATAAACATCGTCTCATTTATTACTCTCATTCCAAAATGAAACCGACAACCGATTAAATAGGTAATTTACACAAGTTCATATGTTTCATAGTTGTTCATGGTTGTTCACGGCTAAATTGTGCTAATAAATCTATGAACATTCAGCCCTTGAAGTGCACACATGTTCATGATAACTACAAACTAAATTGGTAGTTCACATATACATGTTCTTGCTAGTTCACATTAAATAGGTAGTTTACATTCGGCCCTTGAAGTGCACACATGTTCATGATAACCACAAACTAAATTGGTAGTTCACATATACATGTTAATGCTTGTTCACATTAAATAGGTAGTTGACACAGGTTCACATCAAACCAACTCAAGTCGTATATGCCTTACATACATGCTTTTATATTGCATTCCACCGACATCGTTCAATCTCTCGAAATTCATAGTATCGTTTAAGGATGGATGTGATATGAAGATTGTTTTGCTCATCTTCAGAATCATGGAACGTGCCATACACTTAAAAACATCAAAAAAACATCAAAAAAACATTTAGATTACACATTGAATCCTAACCTAAAGCTATAATCATGGATTATAATTTTTGTAAATCCTCATTAATGAGGCTAAAAAAACAACTAAATGAAATACCAACACTACCCTTGAGTATTTAATTAATGGGTTTAATCAACCAAATAGTAGGATGTTTTCTTATTGGTTGAAAATGGTTCACAAAGTTAATAACAAAAACATGGTTAACAAAACAATCTACCCCTATATATATATATATATATATATATATATATATATATATATATGAGGTGGGTTCATACGAAAACAACATTTATTTAATAAAACACGAGAATAGCCGACTACATACAAAATCATATATGATTCACGCAACTTTGCTCGCGACTTTAGGCCGTGAACAAATTCGTCAGCGTCCGTTTATTTCGGGTTAAAGTAAAATCAAATATAATTTTGTACATGATTTGTTGTTTTCTTAAATAGTTAGCGTTCTCGTTTGAACATTCCTCATATATATATATATATATATATATATATATATATATATATATATATATATTATTTCTAAAAATTGGTTATAACCACTTCTTTAACCATATTCGTTGGATTATCTCAATCTAACGGTTTGGATGGGTTGTTCGGTTTTTGATTCAAGGTTCTTTTCTGATCTTTTTCTAAATATAGGGATGAGATCAGAAGATAACCTAAAAAAAGACCGAAGAACCAATTCAAATCGTTAGAATGAGATGATTCAACGGATATGATTAAAAATGTGGTTATAACCACTTTTGAGAAAAAAATATAAAAATATCACACACCATTTTTAAATCAAAAATTAGCAAAATATAACAAAAATCGGAGTGAAACAAATTACACCAAAAAACAATCATTTTATTTTTAATAGTTTGACATCCATTTTGATATATTTTTTTATCCGTTTTTTTTCTTCGTGATTCTCCAGTTTATTTTCTTCTTCAAGGTTCTCCTTGATTTTTTCCTAAATATAGGGAAGATATCAGGAAAGAATCTTGAAAAAAAAAAGAACCAAAGAACTCATCCAAAACCTTTAAATTGAGATGATCCAACGGATATGGTTAAAGAAGTCGTTATAACAATTTTTAAAAAAAATATATAAAAATATGACAAACCAATTTTTAAATTGAAATGGCGAAATATAACAAAAATTGGAGCAAAACAAATTACAAAAAAAAAACAATCACTTTATTATTTTGTTTTTCAAAGTTCTCTCTTGATCTTTTCCCTAAATATAGGGATGAGACCAGGAGAGAACCTTGAAAAAAAAAATGAACTACTCTTCCAAACCTTTATAACGAGATGATTCAACATACATGGTTAAAAATGTGGTTACAACCAATTTTAAAAAAATTAAAATATAAATATAATAAACGTAAATGTAAATGTAAACGTAAATATATAAAAAAATAAATTTGGAGTAAAGTACAATTTTGGTGCTTGTGGTTTAAAAATAACTACAAACAATGTCCCTCAATGAATTAAAGAAGTAAGAAAGACGGAAATGTCATTCAACTAACGGAGTCTTGATTAAAGGAGTTAGACATAGGGACCATTTTCAAAGGAAAACGTAAACAATGGGGACGATAACTGTAGTTATTGAAGTCTAGGGATGACTTTTCATAGTTGGATGTAAACCACATGGACCAAAATAAAGAGTAAATTACACTTTTGGTGTGGTTGCCACAAATTATCAACTCTCGTCCCTCTTTTGAACTAATTATAGTTTTGGTCATTGTGGTTGCCATTTTTTGCTTCACTTTTGGCTCCTCAAACTAACTTCTGTTAAAAAGGTCCGCTAACTTAAAGGGAATTTCCGTATTTTTAATATGTAAAAGACATCTTCTCCGATGAACCATCTTGTTGATCCAAATATTCCAGTTATTTGATAATGATCCTTATACTTAGTGGAAATACATAGTTCTGTTTTTATTGTTTCTGTTAGTCCAAGATCAATAAATCTTTAGAGAGACAAAGTAGAGAGAGAGAGAGCATGAAGCGCAAAGTAACAATGTATTGAATAAGTGTGTGAAGTTCTTTTTAAGGAAACAAGACCAAAGGGACTTAAATACCCTTGGTCAATACAACACAGAATACGACATTAGATACAGTATTTGACCAAGCCTATAAATACAATGATTATTATAAAATCAGACTTAACAATCTCCCCCTTAGTAATCATTGGCGCTTTGGTCTTCAAAAATCATCTTCTAAAACAACATGGACCATAAAAGCGACTTTATGAAACAATCTGACTTTTAGAAGAAAAAATATTCTCAGCATCTTTCAGTTTGATTTGACTTTGCTGCCTTTGACAAGTCTAGACCAGTAGCTTGTGATCTAAATGACACACCTCTTTTGAAAGATCTTGAATGAACTGTGGTGGTCGGAGCAGGATCAACAAAAGAATTAAAATGGCTGAGAGAATAGAATCTTTGAGCGAATCTTGATCAGCAGATAAACATTTGAGCTCTTTGTCTCTTAAACATCTCCTTTAACTTATCTAAATTCTCCCCCTCATGACCTTGATGATCTTGATCAACTTGGTCATGCAAACGTTTGAGACAAGACAACTTAAGATCTGCAAAATCAAAGAAACAGAGAAAACAGGGAAGGTTTGCGCTACACACTGGTGGTGCAAACTAAGGTTTGCGCGACACACTAGTGGCGCAAAGGGAGGTTTGCATTACACGCAGGTTGCGCAAAGCGAGGTTAACGTTACATGCAGATTGCCCAAAGCGAGGTTTGCGTTATATGCAGGTTGCGCAAAGCGAGGTTTCCGCGACCAACTGATGGCGCAAAGGTGACTTAGAAAAATTTTACCTTTTTAAGCTCTTTGACTCCCCCTACACAAATGCACTAGATATGACAAATCAAGTTAGCATTCACATAAAGAAAATCAGATACTCCCCCTCAAAAACAGATATGATCATTTAAGAAAAAATTCTCCTTTTTTTCACTCCCCCTTGAATAATGCTCAAACCCATTTAAAAAGATATGAGAACACAATGAATGTAAACATCAATGTAGAAAGAAAAATATACTGAATATGTATTTTGAAATGACTAAATATATAAAAATTTAAACAGAAACAAATGAAATTCTATGTAGTAAAATATCACAATAAAATCCATCAAATGAAATCAAATGTATGTATTTGGATACAGAAACAAGTTTTATTGCATATCAAGTTAAGACATGTTCAGTTTCAAAAACTTTCATCAATCTATTCAGTGTGCTCGCATGTGAACTTCGATTAGCTTCAAGAAAATGCAATTCTAAAAATATCATAGAGAACTTTGCAAATAATCACACTAATCCATCAAAAATTCAGACTTTCACAAATTTATAGGTTTATTGCAACTCAGAAATATATAACCAAGTATCATGAGACGTGTGCTCATTGGCATCTTTTAGCATTGTGCACTATGTCATCTTTACATGAGTGTGCTCTTTGGCATCTTTTAAGCTTGTGCACATTGGCATATTTTTAATCAAAAAGTTTATTATGTAAAGAACATGCCGTAAACGTAACTTTCTGTCTGACCCTATTGCAAGATTTGGGTCAGTCACTCCCAGACCAGTTGGCCTTAGGGGACTAGGTGTCAAGCACCCCTTGGAACTTACTTTCCCAGATCAGAAAGGCTACATCGACACATCCTAAACCCATTCATACCAGTAGAACATGACTTTCGATCTGATTCTATAGAAGGATTTGGGTTCGATCACTCCCAAATCAAATGACCTTAGGGACCAGATGACAAGCATCCCACAGAACTTACTTTCCCAAACCAGAAAGGTCACAGGTACAAACTTTTAAACTTAGAGATTTCTGATTTATAAGAATTTAATAATCATCTCAAACACAAGGTTTTACGTCTAAGTACTTAGCCCATATTTTCATTACGATCCAAAATTCTGACTTTTTAGGTTTTCTAAGCATTGTAAACTATAAATATTCCGAATCACACAACTTTAAAGCAAAAAACAAAAGTTACAAACATATTGCTGACTTTTCGACTTTTGTTAGAACTGAAATTTGAACATATAAGAACTTTAATATAAACAAAGCAACTTGAAAATTTATCCTAGACACACATTTTATTCAAAAGAAAGAAAAATTATAAAACTTTTACTTTATAGAATAAAATTTGTAAAGGTTTAAACTTTTAAAACAACATGTCGAAATTTTAAAAAATAGAAAAATTTGATCGGCAAGTTTATATTTAGTTGAAACAAAATATTATTCAATAATATTATCATTCACACAATGTAAAAATGAAATTTGTGTCTCATTTGTAAAAATTGGGTTGAACAAATTCAGAAGTTGAAATGAAATGCTCAGATTCTTTTTTTTTAAAACAATTTGAGAAAACTGGAACAACATCATTATCAGATGTAAATGCAGCGGAAATTAAGTAGATGTACTCACAGTTTCTCATTAGTCAGAAGCTTAATGCATTGAATAACGAGTCCTAGACTTCTTTGAACTGACATGTCTAGAAGTCATATTCTTTAAAGCACGGGTTCTGAGATGAATTACTCAGAAGCCAAAGTCTTGACATTTAAGACCGGGTTTTGAACTGTTGTGTTCAAAAGCCATTCTTTCTCTTACTCCCCCTTAACATGAGGTGCCTGCAACTTAGAATCAGATTTAGACTTGGGTACCCACTTGAATTTGGGCCCGTGTTTGTTAGTTGCAGTTCGTATGGGGAAATAATTAGAAGATTTGATACGAGAAGCATGAGAAACATCATCAGAATAATAAGCACAGTCATCAGAAGATAAAGCATAATCATCAAAACTAGAATCTGAGGAAGAACATGAGACATGTTTTGAAATTCGAATCATTTGTTTTATAGAGTACTTTGAAATTTTATTACAAGAAACAAATGAATCGCTTTTATAGAATTTCTCTACACATTTATCCCCATCAAAAGTAGGTTCATCAGATGTCCGCTTTGCTTTCCAAATCTGCTTCTTTGATCGAGCTCTCAAAGTCCTATCTGTAAGAATTGAATCGGAAGAATTAGAACTGTCAGAAAGAACTGTATCTTGTTTCTTCGACTTCTTTGACCGTCTTCTTTTACGCTTAGGTTTATAATATTGATCATTGAGCGTAAAATAATCATCAAGAATTTTAGACGAAATATTTAAAGCAGAAGGAATAATTTTATCCAAGCAACCAATCTAATCAACTAATAAATCTGAATTCGCCTCGGAGTCTGAAAAATTTTGAGAAAAGATTTTAAAATTTGAAACTTCATTTTTATTTTTCTTTAGAATCAGAAGAAAGGTCAGAAATAGAAACTGAATCTTGTTTTTGAGAAAATAAATTTTCTTCAAAACTAGAAGTCATGAAAGAAAGAATAATATCATATTCAATTTTCTTTAAAATATTTTGATCTTCTATCTTATCTTCAAGATCGATGATTTTACTTTCTAATACTAATGGAGGAGTATATTTCTTAGAATCATAAATGATTGGAGAAATATTTTCCTTATCAGAATTAGAAGCATAAGGATCAATAAAATCATCAGACAATGAAGATTTGATAGGAGATATATCATTTAAAATTCTTCTGCCTCTCTTTGATTTTTCAGGGAAATATTTTGCATTTTCGCTTGTATAAACAAAAGGAATTTCATTTTTCTTGTTATTCATCATTTTCTCATTTTCGATTTCTAACACTTGCTTCTCATTCATCCAGTCAATTTTAAACTGAGGAGCATAATGAGCAAGAGTCAGATAATCGTATTTATATAAAGTTGGGGATTTTTCAATCGCATTGTTTAAACAATGAGGATTTTCAAAACCATGTCCCCACCTTTGTTTTAAAGCTTCTTCACTCCTCGGTTTGTTGATAAAAATTGTTTGTTCAGATTGGTTTCTCCGATATAATTTTTCTTCTAATTTATTTATTTTATCTGAAAATTCATCTTTTAAAGTAGTCATAGTCGTCAAAGACTCAAGATAAGTCTTATTTGAATTTTCCAAATCATCCAATTTCTTTTGAAAGATGTCTTTTGTATTTTCCAAAATAGATTTTTCATCATTCAAAGAAATCTTCAATTTGTCAATTAAATCTGACTTTTCAGCATTTAAATTCTTTTCAGATAATAACTTTAAGCGAAGATCAGATAAAGCAGAAATAATAATATTCATCTGAGAGGCAATAAAATTGTAATCAAATTCTGAATATACCTCATCTTCATCAGTATCAAAATCGTCTGACTGATCATCTCCAACCAAGCACATCTGAGCGATCTCGACATTTGTAGCTTCATCGTCGGAATGATCCAACCAGAATTCCTCTTCAGCTAGCAAAGTTGTTCCATTCTCTCTCTTTTCAGCCAGATCCAGTTTCTTCCGGCAGTAAGCTGAGTCCCTAACCTTCTTTACTCGACATCCTTTAAAATGTGCCCCGGCTTTCCACAGTTGTAGCAAGTAGCAGTCTTTGGCTCGAGTACTTTGGCTCTAGACACAGAAGTGAAGCGAGAAGAGTTGGAACCAGTTCTTGGTTGGAACTTTTTCTGGTAATGTTGAGAGAGAAGGATCATTGCTTTCTGCAGAGCCTCACCATCATCATCAGTTGACCCGTTGTAAGCGTTATCAGACAACGCTTCTTCAGCCAGTTGGCTCGTGAGGAGTGCAACCGGGTCTACTGACTTCTTTTTCTTTTTCTCCAGTTTGGCCCTTTTCTCTAGCACCAAGCTCTCATCAGTCATTAGAATCTCGTATAGTTCTTGAATCTGCATTGTAGAAATCCGAACATCGTTCCTCAGTCTGTGACATGATTTGTTCCATTCAGGCTGAAGAGCATTAAGAAATTTCAGATTCGTCTTAAGCTCTATCTTGTTCACATTTATCTTTCGCAGATCATTCAGCACTGCACAGAATCTGTCGAAAACACTCTTTATAGACTCACTTTCTTTGGCCTTGAACTCCTCAAAGTTGTTCATGAACCGAGTATGTCGGAGCTGAGTTGCGACTGAAGAACCAAGCATGATCTTTTCCAATTGTGCCCACAACAGATTTGGATAATCCTTGCAATGATCAACCCGGTTGTAAACAGAGTTTGGTAAAGCTAGCATCAGATTAGGTTTCAGCTCTCGACCAACTTTCATTCGTGAAGCCACTTCAGATGTTGGAGGAGTCTCTTTATTAGGCTTTACGAAAGGTCCTTCAGTTAGAGACTTCATCATGTTCTCTCCATTAGCTTGACACTCGATGAAGTTCAAAAATCGATCTTGTCATTGAGTGAATTCATTTTCATCGACAAGAACTGGAGGACGAGTTTCAGATCCCAAGGACATCATCAGATCACTTGTGTAGAACTTATCTTGAAAGGCAAACTTTGCAGAATCCATTTTTCAGAAAAAAAAATTCTAAGTCTGAGACTGGCGCAAAGTAGAGCTTTGCGTGAGAAGCAGAAGAAGCAAACTGAGCTTTTCGTAAGCAGTATGAAATGCAAACGAGGCTTTGTGTGAGTAGGCTGTGGCGCAAAATAGCTTTGCGTTATGCGAAGGAAACGCAAAGTTGAGTTTGCGTGAGTAGCGGGAGACGCAAACTAGATTTGCGTAAGCCAAGTGATGCGCAAAACGAACTTTGCGTAAGCCAAGTGATACGCAAACTGAACTTCTCGTGAGTCGCTAATAACGAGAACCAAACTTTTCTTGAAAAGTGGAAGACGCAAAGTGAGCTTTGTGTGAGACGTTGATAACGAGAACTGGACTTCTCTTGAACTGTGAAATACGAAAAGCAACTTTGCGTGAGCTGGATGATACGAAAATTTTACTTCTCGGAAAGCACTGGATACGCAAAATTTGCTTTGCGTGAATAGCCCAATGCTAAAACCTGAAATACTAACACAGATTAGAACAACACTATGAACTTGCGCAAAGTAGTATGAACTCGCGCAAAACTATATGAACTTGCGCAAACCTACATGAACTTGCGCAAACAGTAGAAAATCAAATAAAACTCGCAAGATTGATTATAACCAAGAAATTAATGCAAGAAATTCACACACTGATTATCAAAAACTACTTTTTAACAACTTTCAAACAACAATTTCGATTAAAAACCACTAAATCACAAAATCAAGAATGTAACAGTACGTAAAACGAGTTTCCATAAAAACTTTAAAAACTCAAAAATCAACGATCTAAAATTGTTTTTCTTGTAAAATTATAAGAATCAAATATGATCTCCTAACAAAATCGAGTCCAATGAATCAAATTGCAAACAAATTTGATGAAAAAATCAAGAAAACGAGATTTTCTTGAAAAATTCAAGAAAATCGATCAAATTTTCGATTAATTCAACAAATTCAGGAACGAAAAATCAATCTCTCAATCCTCTCAAGATTCAGATGGCTCTGATACCAATTGTTAGTCCAAGATCAATAAATCTTTAGAGAGAGAAAGTAGAGAGAGAGAGCATGAAGCGCAATGTAACAGTGTATTGAATAAGTGTGTGAAGGTTCTTTTTAAGGAAACAAGACCAAAGGGACTTAAATACCCTTGGTCAATACAACATAGAATACGACATTAGACATAATATTTGACCAAACCTATAAATACAATGATTACTATAAAATCAGACTTAACAGTTTCAATATCAGCAATCAGATTAATAACGAGTTTATTCAATGATCGATGTACACGCATTGTAACAAATTAGAACTTGAGTAAACTCCAAGACAAAATTCACATCAAAGAAAACTTTAGCGATGTCCAAAAAGCAAGGTTCTAAATGGTGTGAGGCGTGGCGTGACGGCGAGACGAGGCCAAGCCTCAAGCCTTAGGAGCCACGGCGAAGCCATGGCGTTTTCAAGGCGTGACTTATGACGTAAAATTTCTAATTCATATATAATATTATATATAAAAACATATTTTTTGTACTGTTACTCAATGAGTAAATAGTAATAAGCAAGTTAAATTAGATTATATATTAAAAACTACCAAATAAGACATTAAAAACATAAAGAAAAATCAAATATCGCATTACCAAAACTGTACATTAGGCCATGGTGTACCACAGGCTTAACGTGGCAGGAGACACAAGCCTTACACCACGACGCTCCATGGCGGCTGTGCAACGAGTTTTTTATAACAGTGCCAAAAAGTAGTTGAAGATAAAGACATGACTACTCGTGATATGAGGGACATTCAATGATACCATGACTGTCTACATCAAATGTGGAATCTGACTAAGACTCAACAATAGCTGAAGAAGTCCTCAGTGACTCATGCCGATAGCTGATCAGGGTCTTGCGCATCAAGATTATTTTGTCTTACTTTATTGCACAAAAGGACATACCCCATACTTTCTACAAACAAACGTATAAGTACGAATCTCTTTTCTATCTCCATACATGCTAACCAACTACTTGAAGATACTGTTCATATGAGGCCAAAAACCTGCCATGTCTGAAGAACAAGGACATGCATTCCACTCATATCTTGACACGTAGATTGTACCCTCTAAGGTGTATTCAATGCACAGGGTATAAATAGCAAAGAAGAATCTTCTTTTCTTCAAGCTACGCCTTCAACACCATCTTAATCTTCTAACTCTCTTATTTCTTGTTCTTACTATCTTGTGCGAGAAAAGCTTAGTGATTCTAAGATTGTTTAGATTAGGATATTTCTTTATCTAGTTTCTGCAACAATCTGTAAATTCCATATTGGTTCTTCTTTAATCAATAAACAAATTTAAAATGTGAAAATTTGTGTGTTTGTATTCATCCCCCCTTCTACAAATTGTTTACTCTTGTAGAACCTGTTTGGGACCAATAAGTGGTAGCAGAGCAGTGGTTTTTCTTTTCTAAACTCTTTCTAGATATTCTCTAATGTCCTGAACTACAAACAACAACTATCATGATAATGGCTCTTTTCCAAAACATCCACGATTCAGCAGAGACAACTTTAGTCTCTGGAAGAATCGTATGTCTCTCTTCTTAGAAGGGGTAGATCCTGAAATCCATTATTACATCGAATATGGACGTTATGTTCCATGTGTAATTGTTAATGTTGTTCCTGACACAAACTAATTCAAACAAAGGGTAATTTGGTCATTTTTCATTCCAAATTATAAGTTATATTCTATAAACCAAATAAAATAATTCCAATTGATTTGACATTCCATTTCATGCTTACCAAACACGTGGTCAAATCTGATAATATTTCATCCAAATTATTTTTTAGTGTTGGATCCCAAATTTAATCTTATAACAAGGATATAAACAATAATAATAATAAGAACAACGAAAGCAATATAGTTTAAATATCAAAACATATTCAATATCACAGTTTAATAATAAGATGTATAAATCGTAGTAGATCTTCTTTTGAATACTTTCCAATATATTGAAAGATGAATCACATACAAGATATATGAAAAGCAGACTTTTGTCAATGGAGTGATGGTCCTATTTATAGGACCATAAAGTGAACAGCGTACTATCCTGACATTAGAAGCATGCTTGAACAATGTCTTACCTAAAAGATAAGCTTAAGACATGCTTGAACAGTGACCAACTCTAAAAAGTAAATTTTATCACTAATGACGTGTCATCTGTTCTTTTGTCAACACTTGTAAAACTCTTTAGCTTGTTCTTCAGAGAGAGTTTCTTTAGAGCTCTGACATAGACCTCTGATGAAGCTTGATAATGTGTGTCCCCAAGATCAAGTTCTTATCATGAAATATGATCAAGATGATAATACGAGAATCAATCAATCAAACAGTTTTTCTTTATTTCAATCTTCAATTTGTACAGAGAACTCTCAACACTTTCTCTCTCTAAGATACACTTGATACGTCTAGTCTAATGAGTCTACAAACAAAAAACCAATTTATACTAGGATACATTTACAAAGACAAAACATTTAACATTGACTTCGACTTTTCTTTATTACACAAGACTTTGACTTTTAACATGAGGGTTTGACTTGAGCTCTTTGACTTTTCTTGACTTTCATCTTTAGTCTTCTATGATCTTGTATCCAACATATTTCTGCACTAACAATCTCCCCCTTTGGATTCAAGATCATCATAAAAAAGATTTGCAATAAAATCTCCCCTTTGATATAGAAACATATCATCTTCAGAAGAAAAAAAAATTAACCATTTAAGCAGAATCTCCCTCTTTGTCTAAGCAGACTTCAAACTTTCTGTAATCTCCCCAAAGTCTGTGATAATGATCTTTAATAATCTTGAACAATCTCCCCAAGATAATAAAATCTCTTTCAGACTCTAGAAAGAAATTATCTTCTGATTCAGCTCTCTTTGCTTTAGTAGATAATCTTCAAAGAAAATTTCAGTAAACTTCAGCAAATATTCTGAAACCTTTGAACTTTCTCTTTCAAATATATCTAAACTTCCCATAACTTGCATTCTTTAACAAAATAACAAAATCTTGCAATGAACTTTCACCAAAATAGCTTTTTTGAAATAATTTCTCCAAAAATTCCAACATCTCTTTAACTTCTCCCATAATTGATATAAGTTTTTCTTCAGCAAACATTTCTTGAACAAATCTTCTCCCCCTTTTTGATGATTTTAGCAAAGAAATCATCAAAAATGTTCCAAGAAATGTCATTCATCTCTTCTCTTCTCTTCTCTGACCATTGATCTTTTATCACATGATTGAACCACTGATTATCCGTCAATTCACCAAGTATTCATCCGAATCATTTCAAATTCAGACAAAATAGAGTGTAACACCTGAATCAACAAATAAATCAGTTAATAATGCATGTCAGTAACACGAAGTCACTGTGTGTAACAAATACACATTGGAAAGGAGATTTTTGATGTTCACTCCCCCAGGTCTTCCCTTCAATCATCGAATAACACAAGTTTATTCTATGAACGTTTAGACAGAAAAACGAATTTCCTGTGTGTACGTGCTTGTGTATGAAAGAATTAAGCACATGATGATTGCTTTATCAATTAGGCTCAAAATGTGTAAACCATTGAGACAACAGTAAAACACAGACTCAATTGTGCATGATCGAAGTGCGAAGGTGGGGCATACTTCCTTCTGTTTCAATATCCAGATTTTCCAAATGAAAACCAGATAGATTATATGATGCATCCCCAAGAAAAATTGAAACATCTTCTTTTTAAGAAAAAAGATGAGTAGCTGGTGAGGTTTAAGTCAAGAGTTGGCATGGTCTAGTTGCCTGTTTCAATGATGTTCACGAAGAATTGTGAAACAACAGTAATGTGGCTGCACGGCTCAGAAAAAGTTGGTGCAAAGTTTGATATTCTTTTACTCTGATCTCTCTCCCTCTTTCTTTTTAACATTGAGCTCGCTTCTAACCAAACTCTCTTATCATTTTTACCTCATCACACATACCCACACTCAGATATTTCGACTCCTCGCCTCTCGATCACTCAAGGATAACTTCTTGGGTAGGAAACACTGGTTAATGTGAATCCATAGATGTTCTGTTAAGTTCTCACAATTATCCCATGTATTTCTCCTATAAGCATAAAGTCGCTCAATTGGTTTAACTTTTCAGTTAAAGCACATAATAAATACATATCAGATGTATGTATGCTCATAAAGATAATCATGAAGATTTGAGCATTTTAATCATGAACGATTTTTTCAAAACAAGTATATTGAATAAATGAAATGAATACAAGAAACTTGTTAGAAAATATGACTTTGTATGAAAAGATCAAATAAGAATGATTTAACAATCAAGGTTTAGGTTTTGAAAATTGGATATTGTCTATAAGAACAAAAATATAGACAAGTCTTGAAAGAGACGTTTTGAACAAAATCACGCTCAAATAACAATGAAGATCAAACAGGGTGTCTTACCATCGAAAATATGTTTCAATATGAGACATGGTAACAACTAGGTCAATAAAAATACTAAACCGGTGTGTGTGAATACTTGACAGTATATGGAAAAGACAATACACAAGTGTTTGTCTTTGGAAACACATGGTTTGTTTAACGATTCAGCTCATGAAAAATGAAAACATTTAAAAACACACTTCTAAATTCATGAAATCTTTTTAAGAATCGAGAAGTGGTTTGAACGTTTAAGAACATGTTTTCTATATCTGAAAGTCGTCCTTCTTTCAGACATGTATGAGATTAAGTTTAGAATGAACCTTATGCTCAACTTAAATCTCATGAAGTCAACTCAAAAATCATATTAGATATGATCATGTAAGCTCCCCCTCAAAATCTGCATTAAGTCATAAAGTCGTCAAAGTACCAAGTATTATTCACAAAATTTATTGAAAAGTAAATGACATAAAGCAATAAAACTTGTTAAGAACGAGTCCTGATCAAATGTAATCAGAAGTCATAGTCCTTACTGCACCTAAAATTATGCATCATATGATATGTCAATTAAGAATATATGCAAAAAGTTTAACTTCCCCTAAAATGTAGATCATCTTAACTTTGTCTCACACTCCCCCTAAAATTATGAACAAACCTTTCAGTGCAGATATCTTTCAGATTAAAAATAAAAAAAATGAAGAAAAATAACATAACTAAACTGTACTAGGTAACAATGGATTAAGTCTTGAGATTTAGCATGCCAAGTTTTGAAATGAGAAAATTAAATCTCTTTTCATCAAGTGGCTTGGTAAATAAATCAGTAAGTTGATAATCTGTGTTTACAAAGTAAAGTTCGATTATACCTTTTTCAACATTATCTTTTATAAAATGATATCTCACGTCGATGTGCTTGGTCTTTGTATGTTGCGCAGGATTAGCGGATATTGCAATGGCGCTCTTGGAATCGTAGTAAATCGGGATTTTGTCATACTTGAAACCATAATCTCGTAGTTGCGTTCGCATCCACAACACTTGAGAACAACAGGTAGCCGTAGCTACGTACTCTGCCTCAGCTGTTGAAGTAGATACATAGAGTTGTTTCTTCGAAGCTCAACTCACGAGTTTATCACCTAAGAATTGAATGTGTCCCGAAGTACTCTTCCTGTCATGCATACAACCTGCATGATCTGCATCTGAATATGTCGTGAGCTCAAAACCTGTATCTTTAGGATACCACGAACCAAGATCTGCAGTGCCCTTCAGATATCTTAAAATTTGCTTAACTGCAGACAAATGGGATTCTTTAGGTGAATCCTGATATCTAGCACATAAGCATGTAGAAAAATTATATCCGGCCGACTAGATGTCAAGTACATTAAGGAACCAATAATACCTCTGTAGGTTCTAACATCGATAGCTTTTCTAGAAGGATCTGCTCCGATCTTAGTTCCAGGTGCCATCGGGGTACCAATAGGAGTACAATTTTAAATTTTAAATTTTCTGAGAATATCGAAAATGTACTTCGCTTGATTAATAAAAATCCCCGTGGAAAATTGTTT
The DNA here is from genome assembly GCA_954870635.1 of Arctium minus. Lineage (NCBI taxonomy): Eukaryota > Viridiplantae > Streptophyta > Magnoliopsida > Asterales > Asteraceae > Arctium > Arctium minus. The sequence goes on along the minus strand of OX941080.1, from coordinate 108,794,861 downwards.
GACTTGTAATTCGAGAAAGATATTAATCTCTCCCATCATACTCATCTGAAATCGTGACACCATAAGGTTAGAAAAATTCTTACAGTACTTTGGATTAGTTGAGCCAAATATGATGTCATCCACATATATCAGGATTAATATGATATTAGCTTTTTTCCTTTTTAATGAAAAGAGTAGTATCGATTTTACATTTAGAAAAGCCCGACTTGACTAAGAATTTAGATAGAACTTCGTACCAGGCGTGAGGGGATTGTTTCAGACCATAAAGAGCTTTGTCCAGAATGTATACATGGTTTGGCTTATCTGGATTGACAAAACCTTCAGGATGAGAGGCGTAGACTTCCTCCTTTAAGATGCCGTTCAGAAAAGCAGTTTTCACGTCTATTTGATAAACAGTGAAGTTCTTGTCTGCGGCATAAGCTAGAAACATGCGGATTGCTTCTATGTGCGTAACTAGAGCATAAGTCTCATCATAATCTATACCTTCCTCTTGCCTATATACTTTAGCTACAAGTCTTGCTTTGTTCCTCATGGCGATACCATCTTCATCTTTCTTATTCTTGAAAACCCATTTTGTGTCGATAATTGTCTTTCCTTCAGGTTTAGGCACAAGTCTCCAGACTTTAAGCACTTTGAACTGATTAAGCTCTTCTTGCATCACGGTTACCCAATCTGAACCAGATTGAGCTTCAGATACTCGAGTTGGCTCTATCATACTCAGAGAGGAATCATGCATGTACTGGTTCATTGTCACAGACCTAGTTTGCACTGGCTTGGACGGATCTCCAATGATTTGTTGTATTGGGTGCTCTTTGGTCCCCTTGTATTCATGAGGGAATGGATTAGATGTCAATTGATCATGCTCATCATCTAAAAATCCACTATTATCTTCATCTTGTAGGGGTTCAGTTGAAGTATTCGGTGAAGAAGCTTCAATTGTTTGGACATTTGTTGTCTGTTGAATAGGCATGACAGTGCATCCAACTGATTCAGTTACTTCTGGCTCGACAGTTTCATGTATAGTTTAAACTGATGGAGTAGGCATTTGAATTTGAACTTCTTGCTGAATCGTGGAATTGTATAGCTTAAGTTGATATATCTGAAGTTGTTGGATGATTATTCCTCGAATCATCCGATCTGTCAACTACAACAGGTTTAGTCACTCTAGTACCGAGAAATTCATCATAAAACAATTCAAACAGTAAATCTAAATCAGATAATTGAGATGTCGACGATAACGCTTTATCAGATTTAGTATCACTAATCACAGGTTCTGGACTGATTTGTCCAGAAGCTAAAACTCCGGTAAGAACGGGTTCTGAACTGCTTTGATCAGAAGCCATCTCTTCATCGAATGTAACATTGACGCTCTCGACTACAATTTTCGACTTCTTCTGGTATACTCTGTAAGCAGCAGACGTTTGTGAATAGCCGATAAAAATGCCTTCTTCAGATGGACTGAATTTGTTCAAGTTCTCCTTGTCATTTAGTACGAAGCACCTGCATCCAATAATTTGAAAGTGTTTAATGCCAGGTATTTGATTATTAATTAAAGCATACGGTGTTTTACCGAACCGACGATGGATAATGGAACAATTCTGAGTATAGCAGGCAGTCGATACAACTTCAGACCATAAAAATAGAGATAATTCTGATTGACATAACATAGTTCGAGTAGCCTCGACTAGTGTTCTGTTTCGTCTCTTTACGAATCCATTTCATTCAGGCATTCTGACAACAGAAAATTGGTGTGTTATTCCGACTAATTCGAGATAATCATCAACAATTCTGTTCTTGAATTCTGTGCCATTGTCCATTCTAAGAAGCTTGATTGTCTTCTGCAGATTCACTTGAGTGGTCTTTACAAAACGTGATGATGACATCGGGCGTCTCATCCTTTGATCTCAGAAATTTGACCCAAGTGTATCTGAAGTAATCGTCCACAATCACTAGCACATATTTCTTGTCGTTTATGCTTTGTGTTCGCATTGGACCACAAAGATCCATATGCAGTAGTTCCAGTGGAGAACTTGTACTCGGCTCGGGCTTTGGCTTATGAGAGGCTCTTTTCATCTTGCCTTTCTCACATGCTGCACACAGATGTTCTTTGACATATTTAAGCTCTGGAAGTCCTTTTGCCAAATTTCCCATGACCAACTTGTTGATGTACCGAAAGTTCAGGTGAGATAGCCGTCTATGCCATAACTAGCTCTGTTGCATAGAGGCTTTTGATAGTAGACACACCTCATGATCAGTCTTGACTTTTGACAAATTAATCGTTTAGAGGTTTGACTTTCTCGTTCCAACCAAAAGTTTTTTGCCATCTTCAGTTTTCACACAACATCTCTTGGCCTTGAAATTAACCTCTATGTCCTTGTCGCAAAACTGACCAATGTTGAATAGGTTATGTCCTAGTCCTTCAACGTAGCTCACCTTCTTGATCGTTACGTTGTCATGTACAACATCACCATAACCCAGAATTGGTGAAAACTGGTCATTTTCGAATCGAACATTCCCGCAATATTTCTCTGTATAGTTAGATAAAATATCTTTCTTCCCGGTCATATGCTTGGAGCAACCAGAATCCAAGTACCACATATGACGGGTCTGCACATGAGAAATCAGGAAACAATTGGTTTAGGTTCCCATTTAAAGATGGGTCCTACAGTGTTAGCACATGATTTTGGCACCCATTCGAATTTAGGTCCTCTTTTCTTTTGAAAATCTTTTGAAACATGAGAATTATATATATGATATGAACCAAACCAATCATCAGAATATTGGCGAGACACAAAACCATTTCTACAATAAGTAGAAGTCCTATTAGTAGACAGAGATAATTGGACTAATTGCTTTATTGAATATCTCTTGTAAGAAATTACAAGTTTTTGTTTATGAAAAGCAACATTGTCAACTACATCAGTTTTACTATTATTCTTTCTATTACAATTAGAATCAGAAGATGATTTTGCAGTCTCATCAACTTTCTGTTTTGGTCGCCATCCTGATCTTAACCCAGACTTTCTCTTACTCATATCTGAAACATATGAACTTTTCAAGTTAGAACTGTGAGATTTGAAAGACTGCTTATTCTTAGATTTACCAGTGGTTGTCCGTTTCTGTGAATGCCTAGTTTTCTTCTTCTTACCTTTGGCATCCTTGGTATTCACAGAGACTCGTTTATCAACTTTTGTTGATGTTTCACCCTTTTCAAACACACTGGGTAATCCAAAAAAATTGATAATAAATTGCAAATGATCAGGAAGTTTTGCATTAAAATCAAATTGATCAACACAATCATCTAAACAACCATCAAAGTTAGGGAAATCAAACTCTTCATCAAACAAACTCTTAACATCATCAGATTTTGATGCTTTAGAAGATTTAGAAAAATCGGTGTTGAGAAAAACAGTTAAAAACACTATTTGTTCTAAATCAGTCAAAATCCTTTCTTCTACCAGAATGTTCTCGAGTTTAGAAATTTTACTTTCTAACACGAGTGGATGAACATAAATTTTACCCTCAATCGATTTTGCCTCCAATTCCTCTGTAGAATAGCTTTTGAAATAGTAATTAGAAAGAAATTTTGATTGATCAGAACTATAAGTAGAATTCAACCTCTGGTATCTAAATGAAAGTTGCATTTTAGTTTTGTTCTTTCTTTTCTCCCTTTCCTTAGCTTCATCCTCTTATGAAAGTTTAGTCCATTTAATTTTGAGTTCAGGGTATTGTGGTGCCAATTTTAAAAATCCAAAATCGTACAAAGCAGGAACTTTAGAAATACCCTTTTTGAGATAGTGTGGATTCTCGTAACCAAGACCCCAGCACTCACTACTCTCCTTTGGTTTGTTCAGGTGAATAGTTTGTTCAGTTTGACCCAAAGTATAGAGTTTTTCTTCCAAAACATTCACTTTTTCTGTTAAAGATTTATTTTCTTTCTTTAATGATGAACACTTTTTTGCAACTTCTTTAACCTCAAATTCACACAGTTTAAATTTAGAAGTAGTTTTAGACAATTTATTATGAATTATAGTCTTCTCTTTTGCGCTGGTATCAATGTTCTTGTGTAAAGCCTCAATCAATACGTTATTCTCAACAATATCATTGCTGAGTTTCAGTATTGACTGGTTTTTCTCTTTATTGATACCTTTCTCGCGTTTAAGCTTAGATTGTAATTCCTGGAGTTCAATCATCATGACATTCATTTGGTTTAAGAAATCTGATTCAGACATATCACATACCCTTTCATTGTCTTCACCATCAGAATCTGCTTCCGATTCAGTATCATTTTTACCCATAAAGCACATATGAGCCTTTTCTTCTTTATCTTCATCATCTTCAGAGTGATCAAGCTAGTACTCGTCTTCAACCATTCGTGCTTTTCCAGCCTCCTGTTTCTTGGCCAAAAGCATCTTGTTCTTATAGTATTCAGAATTGCGGACCTTCGGTTTCCGACATTCCTTAGCATAGTGGCCTACTTTCCCGCAGTTGTAGCATTTAACTGGCTCAGACTCTTTCTTTTCCTCACTCCTATACCTCTTCTCTTCAGGATTCTTCTCATCAAACCTCTTGCTTTCAATCCTCTCTCCGTGCTCGTAATTTCTCGAACCCGATGAGTATCTCTGACTGTTCGACCCTGGCTTCTTATAGAATTTCTTCTAGAAAGCTTTCGTCAATAACAGCATGGCCTGTTTCAGGTTCTCACAGTCATCGGAGTTAGCTTCCTCAGATTCAGAAATTACAACCTTCTTCTTCTTATTCATGCTCACATATCTCTTTTCTTTCTTTTTCACCACCAACCCAACCTGATCTGCAGCCACTTTCTAAGCTTTCCTTTTCTCATCCTTAATCTCATCAACCTGTTCTTCATTTTGCCTGAGAGTCTCATATACCTCGTGAAGTAGTATCTCGTTCAAATCTTTCATTTGCTTCATTTGCCTTGTGAACCTCTTCCACTCGGGCTGTAGAATGCTCAGAAACTTGACATTCAGCTCTATTTGAGACTTCTTGACTCTGTTCTTGTTGAGTTCGTTCAGAAGTGTCACAAATCTATCATAGGTTGCCTCAAGAGATTCACCCTCCTTAGCCTTGAATTCTTCGTAATTATTCAGGCAGTTTGAGACTTTCAGTTGATTACCAATCTTGGATCCGAGCATCATCTTCTCGAGCTGATCCCACATCTCGTTGCCCGTGTCATTGTAGCTATCAATCCTTACGTATATCTCGTTAGGAATCCCTTGCAGAATGAATGATCTTGCCAATCTGTCAGCTTTAACTATTTTTCCTTTGTTCATCAGTGTATTCTTCAAGTGGTAATGGGTACTCCTTGTTGACAACTTCCTCACCATTTTCTCCTTCAGTAGACAAAATCTTTTTCAGAGGTTTCATCACTCCTTCCTTGAGAGATAATTTGATATAGTCTCCTAAGTCATTTGTGATCCCAGTATCTAGCTATCTAATTAACACACAATCAAGTAAGAAACAATTTGTATTTATTTAATCAAAGATTACATCAATCCTATTAGCCACAAGTCTATAGTGCCACAGATCTCACTTGATTGTCTCTATGCGAAGTCTCTGTGTGTTCTCTTTCTGTATGTGTGACTTAATGATTACAAAGACACAACTACTATTTATACTAAGTCAACAAAGGTTGACTTTACAACACAAACCTTACACTTACAAACCAATACACTTTTGAACCATCTTTTAATCTTGAATACAATTCATATCTAACAATCTCCCCCTTTGGATTCAAGATTAAATTTTTTTTTGACAATAATCTTCAGGTCTTCTTTTCTTCAAAACAATCTTCAGCAAACAGTCTTTTTCAACTTTAACGTCTTCATATCTTTGTCACTTTGATCAAACTTTGACTTTGATAGCATTTTCAGATTAATCTTCCTCTTTGAAATAGCTTTAAGTAGCTTTGAGTAGAACTTCAACACTTTTTGCATTCTCCCCCTTTGTTTTCAACAATACAACAAACTCTTCAGAAAATTCTCATTAATCCAAGAAACTTTGCTTCAGCTTTCCATCTGACTTTAATTTCTTCCTCTTTCATTTCATCTCCCTCGACGTTGCTTTTCGCTTTGAAATTAATCTGACTTTGAAAAACTCGAAATTCCCCCCCCCTTTTTCTTACTTTTTCATAACTTTGCTCTCTCTTTAAAGTTTATCTATGAAGACTTTCCCCCTGTTGGATCCCAGATTTAATCTTATAACAATGATATAAAGCAATAATAAGTATAAGAACAGCGGAAGCAATAAAGTCTAAATATCAAAGCAGATTCAATATCACAGTTCAAGGTTAGATATATAAAATGATACTCAATCTTCTTTTAGAAAACACTTTCAATATATTAAAAGATTTACCAGATACAAGTTATATCAAAAAACACACCTTTGTCAATGGAGTGATGGTCCTACTTATAGGACCATAAAGTAAACAGTGTACTATCTGACAAATAGAAGTATGCTTGAACAGTGTCTTACCTAAAAGGTTAGCTCAAGACTTGGTTGAACAGTGACCTACTCTAAAAAGTAAATATTACCCCTAATGATGTGTCATCTGTTATTCTGTCAATACTTGTAGAAAGGATTAGCGCTATCTTCAGAGCTCTGATGTAGGTGCCTATGATGAAGCCATCTCTAATGTCTTCTGCTGAAAATTCCTATCTCTGGAATGTACTTCAGAGGCAGGTTTGCCCTCTGAAGTCTATCTCTGGAAGTCCTCTGAAACAGGACTTAGGATATTTTCAATACTTTTATAATCTTGAATTGGGGCTAACAATCTCCTCCTAAGTATTGAAAATAAAAAATTGCAAGAATAGCAGAGAAAAAAATTTTAATCTAGAAAGCATAGAGGAGAAAGTCATCCTCTTAAATATTACTTCTCAAAACATTAGGAATTTCAAATGGACAATGTAATAACAAAAATAAAGAAATGAACTAACACCTATCACTAGAACAGATCCCATGGAACTTCATAACGAGCTCTCTGAAGTTAATCATTGAGCCAATCTCTAAGTCTAGTTTTGCCAATAGATCTGCTCTGTTCCGTTCTTCCTTCAGATGTATCATCTTCTATACACCTCTTAAAGTCTCATCAGAGTACTTCGAGACTTCTGAAGCCCGGAAGTTTTTCTTGATCGAGTTGACTCTGTAGACAAAACCCAGAGGCTCTGTGATTATTGATCTAGCCTTGTATGTCTCAAGATTCTCGATTGTCTTATTAGGTTCAGTCACTCCTAATCTTTCTTCACCCAAATTCAGAGCAATCTGAAAGTCAAGTCTTGCTTTGAGTTTAACATATGCTTCCATTGCGCGTCTAACTTCATAAAGGCCTATTCTGAATGGCCTTCCATGATCGTATTTGGCTGAGAAGTAGGCATAGAGATGAGGCAGATCATAAGGGTTTAGGTTTACAAGATCATTGTCATTGAACTCATAAACCTTCCCATCAGAGCGAATTACCTCATAATGCCTGTAGATGATCTTGTTGTAGGAAAACGTCTTTTCAGAGACTTTGTTTACTTTTGTTATCGCATGATTTGAGAGAAACTTTACTCTTGGACTAGTCTTGTCTCTGATAAACCTCTGCTCATAGTCTGCCATATTCTCTCTGATTCTTGGATTCAAAGGAATAACTTGGGTATCTTCCAGGTTGAATTCCCAGTAGATGTAACGGAAGTGATCCTCCATTGATGTCTCTGGCTTTGAGGCAAGAAATGTTGGAGGTTGAGTGAAGATGACTTTTGCTGGTATACCAATGCTTATCTTCTGAACAAGATCCTCTGGAGGAGCCTGTTCATCGATAACCCTGGTCGTTTCTTCAGCAGAAAACAGATTTGTCTCTGGTTCCTTTGTCTGTGCTTTTGAAGATGATTGAGGGATTTCAAAGGTGGTTTCAGAGATGTAATCATCAATCTCTGGACTTTCTCTTAGCCCAACTTCAGTTGAAGTTTGATGTGGTTGGGCATTTTTGAAGACATATTCTTCTACATCAATGACTTCAATTTCTTCTTCTTCAGCAGTTTCTTCTTTTTCAGATTCTGATCCGAAAACATCTCTCATCACAATTTGTGGTCTTTCGGTTAATGAGAATGCATTTTCAGAGGTTAAGATGTCCACCATTTGCTCATCTTCCTCTTCATCCAGAGCACCAATGGTCTCTGGTATATCATTTACTACTTGAATGGTTGGTGCATCTGAAGTGGATGGTGCTAATAATATAACAGGTATTGGAGATGCTTCGATTGTCTGGTTGTCTTCAGTAGAGGTGGAGTGCCTCTCTGGTTCCTTGTCTTGTACAATGTCTTTGTTGAATCTAGAGGGAGTTGAATCTCTTTGTGATTCAACAACTTTGTTTGATGGAGTCCTCTCCCCCTTTTGAAGTCCTGATGACCCCTGAGGTTGATCATCTCTGTCATCAGAGTCTTCAAACCTTGGCCTCTTCCTTGCTTTTTCAGAGCAAGCAGCCTCTGGTGTCATTCTTTTTAGCTGTCCTTCTGAAGATATGGCATTCTTGAGAAGGTCTTCAACGTTCTTCTGTTGTTGGATGGCCTTTGCTACACACTTGCTTGAGATTTTCTTCATCCTGTTGGTAACGGATTTAGAGAATTCGTGCAGGTCAGCTTTGGTGATGAGCTCTAAAGTCATAGGAGGAGTTGGAGAAACAGTTGGAATAGGAATCCTGGCGATTGATTCTGCTAAGGTCCTTAAGACTTCCTCTTAGAAATGAGAAAAGTCTTCAGAGGTAGGTGTAGGAGCGGAGGGAGTTGGGATTGCCTTTAGGAGTTCTGCTTTGGCTGTTTCAATCTCCTTGGATAGAACAAAGGAATTGCCAATGACAAGCTTTTCCAGAGCCTCCATTCTAGAACCTGAGAACTCAAAGTTGTGCGCAGCTCAGAGACCTCTGAAGTGAGCTTTGCAACTTCAGAGTTTGAGGCAGAGGCCTCTGAGGTCTTCTCCAGCTGAAGTTTTAGATCCTTCAGAGATCCTCTGATTTCGTCACCAAAGATTTTGAACTCTTCTTTGGTGACATAGTCAGAGTGGGAAATCTTAGAATCAACACATGATTTTAGTTTACCCTCCAGAACAGAGGGGCCTTCTTTCGGAGTTGTTTTGATGTTGGCTCCGGAAGGACTTCCCATTAATCCTTGAGAATCCTTTTTCAAGGATTTCTCTAGAATGGTTCTAATAGGGTTGTCATCATCAGAATCAGAGTTAGATGAAGACGAGAACCTAACGTGAGTGGACACCTTGCTGTCCAGGCTAAGGAGTCCTTGTGCTAGAAGGTTGTGCCATTGTCTCTCTGATAAACGATCCCTAGGAGAGATATGAAGTCTCTCTTGGTCTAAGGGATAGTCTCCTAAAATATGAACCACAGAGGCATCATGTGTGTGTGTAGGTATCGTACTCTGGGGAAAATGAGTACTTTTGTTTTTGTCTAGGAGTTGTAGGGAGAACTTAGCCATTTCAGAGGGTTCCCCTTTGATGCTTGCTTTAGAGGCAGAAGAAGATGCCTCTGAGTGGATGGCTTGGGTAGGGTTCGAGGTGTGCACCTCTGTTTCAATATATGTGGGTGTTGGACCACCCTGGATAGTAGATTTGGTAGCACGAGGAGTTGGGTTTGGGAGTCTCTCATCTGTGCCTTCTAGGGCATATTTGGCTACTTCACATCTCTCGACTTCTAGGCTAAGAAACTCACATTTTGGTGTACTCTCAGCCTCACCTTCCTCATCTCTGACAGAGTTAATCTCTTCGTTAGAGGCAGGATTCTCTAGTATTTCCTCACTCACTTTCACAGAGCCAACCTCTGGTTGCTCTCTGTGATGTTGTTGAGTAGCATCAGAGATGTCACTCTCTGATTCCAACTCAGACTGAGATCCAAAATGTGTTGGGGATCCCACCATCGGCTCTAATGGTTGGGCAACACGACTAAGGAGAATTCGATTTTCAGAATCAGCAGGAAGGTATGCAAGCATAGATCGTGGAAATCTTCATTCATTCGGGTAAGGAGGAAAAATAGTTGGATTGAAGGAGTTCATCAGGAATAGTGGTGTTCTTGGGCCCTCCTCAGTGAAAGAATTTCGCTCCATTGCTCGTCGAATAACCAGAGAGATGAAACGAGGAAACAAAACAGAAATTGGTTGTTTCCCTTTGGCAAGATCCTTGTTCTTCTTGTCTACTGCATTCAACATTTCACAGAAAAGAAGATGCGCCATGTTGATACTTCGGTTGAAGAAAAGAGCGTACATGATGGCAAGGATGGTTGGATGAGTCTGGTCTTGGCTACCGATTTTACATGTTAGTGTGCGATTCAACACACTAAACATGAAATTCCAGGTAGGAGGAACGTATTGGCGTCTGAACTGGCTGAGGCGCATAATCTCCTTGTTGTAGTCCAGATGATGAAGAAACTGAATAAGAACTTCAGGAGTTGGTGGCTTTTCAAACTGTTGGATTTGAAGATCTTTAGTAGTTGGTAGACAGAATCTTCGAGTCAAGGTGTTGGGTGTGATTCTGATGTTGATGCCTTGTTCGCCTTGGTCAATGTATCCAACCAGACCTTCTTGTTCATCATTGTATTCACTGGAATACCACCAATGTTGGACATACCGGAGAGGAACATCTTGAGCGTAGTCTGTGAGGGAAACGTTTAGTTCGTATTTGCTAAAAAATTCTAGCACAGGACGAAATTGTTCGTCGAACTTGGCAGGGGTGAGATTTAAGTGGTAGTTGTTTCCCTTGACTGAAACGTCGAATTGGAGAAAGTTCAAACTTGGAACGATTCTTCTTGAGTCGCCTGAGTTTTGAGCGTTAGTTGCCATTGTTGCAGGTTTTCGTGCTTGAGAGTTTTTAGAGAGAGAGAAAATGGAGATGAATTTCTGAGAACGTAAAGAATGAGGTGTGGAAGAAATGGCTTCTTATGGACAAAGGTAGTGGGAGTGAGGCTATGGAAACGACGATTGTGAGTCTCCATGTCAAAAAAATGTTCCATTATTTCCCTAATAAATAGGGTACACGTGTAGAGGAATGATTGAGGGACGCTTGATGTCAGATAACCGTCAGTTGGATTTTTGATTTAAAATTGATGGTTATCCATAAAAAAAATTAACCCATAAAACCTCTGTTTTCAAAAGAAATTTGTCTTTTCGAAAGACATTTTTAGAATAAATGCATTTGAAAGGAATTTTAAAACTTGATTAAAAAAATATCCAAAAAAAATTAATCATAAAATGTTCAGATATTGTTTCAGAGTATGATTGGTCAAAGGTTCTGAAATCAATATCAGAGATCAAATGATAATCTTTTGGATATTTGAATTTTGAAAAGAATCAAGTTTGAACAGAGACTCTGATATGAATATCAGAGACAAGATCAACGACTCTGATATGAAGATCAAAGACAAGATCAGAGACTCTGATGTGAAGATGAAAGACAAGATCAGAGACTCTGATGTGAAGACCAGAGACAAGATCAGAGACTCTGATGTGAATATCAGAGACAAAGTCCGAGACTCTGATGTGAATATCAGAGATTCTGAGGCTTCCAAATTTTTCTAGCTCCCCCTTTATAGAAGAATGGTATTTTTCTTTTACTCCCCCTTGAGTAAGTTCATTTGCTCCCCCTTGACAGATGCTTAGAGATGGAAAAGGATGATTTTGACTCTTAGTTTAAAAGTCCAGAGTCTCTGAAACTAGTCTCAGAGGCTCTGGGTTTAAACATGCTACTCATGTCAGATTCTCTGATGTATTGATCAGAGACTCTGATGTTCTTCTTTGTGTTAGGTAGACATGTTCAACATACCAAATTTGCTAATTAAGAAATTGAACTTTCGTTCGTCTAAAGCTTTTGTGAAAATATCAGCAACTTGGATATCAGTTGGTACAAAATACATCTCAATTGTTCCCTTTTCAACATGATCTTTCAGTAAATGATACCTGACATCAATGTGCTTTGTCTTGGAATGCTGTACTGGATTGGCAGAGATGGCTATGGCCTTTTGGAATCACACAGAATGGGAATTTTGTCATATTGTAAACCATAGTCTGTAATAACATTGGGTTTGGGCTTATTATGTAAACAAGGTGATAGGGTATAAATAGGAGTTGAAGATTTTTTTAATTTCCAAAAGATAGAATTCGCAAGATCCACATAACTCGCATGTTTCTTCAAGAACTCGCATAACTCATTTATGAAGAATTCACATGATTCATCTCTGGATACAAAAATTTTACCAAGTACAGAATTCGCAAGTAGGAGTGTGCGAAAAGTCAAAATTTGCATGCTACTGTGCCAAGTTGTCTGCGAAAAGTGAAGATTTGGCAAGCCACATGATACGAAAAGCAAGGAATTCGCCCAATGTTATATGCAAAAAGTGGCTTCCAGGATGAAATTATTTTCTAAGTATAGAATTCGTGTCGTTACGAAAAGCTTTGATGATGAAATTTTTCTAAGTATAGAATTCGCATGAAAGGGTATGGGAAAAGTTCAGATTTCGCATAATGTACCCTGCGAAAAGCTCAAAATTCATACAAAGCTCATGCGAAAAGTGAGAAATTCGCATGAAGGACTATGCGAAAAGTTGGAATTCGCACGTAAGCCTATGCGAAAAGTGAAGATTTCGGCTCATGCCACATGTGAATTGTGTCTTATTTGTTAATGATCGGCGAATTCTTGTGATGTGCGAAAAGCTACTGTTCAGAACCCAATTTGCTGCAAGTTTGCCTGTTCCCGAGATTTTCCGCGTAATACATATATGACATCATTCATATCTTCTGTTGGTCACATATTTTTTAGCAACTGATCAAAATTTCACGAATGCTCATGCCAATCAAGATTTTCAGATACTGGGTGTTTGGATTTAGTCTCTGATTGGATTGGATTAGCAACTTGAGTATCTGTAATCATCAGTTTGGAGTTTTTCTCTACGATGCTAGATCTTTGAGTGCTCTTAATCATTCTTCTAAACTGATCAATTAGAAGTGTAAGTGACTGCAATCATTGTTCTGGTGCTTTGGTTGTGATCTAGAGTTTTGAGTGCTTATAATAATCCAGCTGATTCATGAAGAAAGGAGGTCTGAGTTCATTAGTTTAGTGTTCTGGAAAGCAGTTAGAAAATGAGCGTCTTTCATCAGTTGTTGAACATTTACCTGATATTTCTTCTAACCCTTGCCTAGTAGTGTTTGCTACCAGTTGCTTCCTCTTATGAGCATTTCAGATCAAAGCTAAATTTGTTGGATCAGTAATTGTATTCAAGATTAAATTATAAACGGGGTCTAGTTTATAATAGTTTTTGATACCTTAGGGGGTATTTTAGCTAATAGTTAATACTGATTAGGTCATGTTGACCTACTTATAAATAGGATTATTTTCTAGAATTAGGTTAACAACAATAAGGTGTAGAACAAAACAGAAGAGGTCGTATTTTCTCTGTATTCACACGCATCACGAGGTATCTGTATACACCAAGAACACACACACGTATTTATCTGATTAATCAAGAGATCGTTGGTATATTGTTTGATTTATTAATCTCTTGTTATTATTGTGTTGTGATTATCTATCAACTATAATCTGGGTTTAACAAGTGGTATCAGAGCTAAAGAATCAAGCTGTTTGGATTAAAAACAATATTTTTCGAAACTTCATTGTGTGAAGATCGTTTGGTTGATTTAATGTGTTTGTATGCATAAAGTCGATTTGATTAGGTGTGTTTTATGTTATTGAACATCATCTTATTTCCTAATTGCACTTAAAATCACAAATCAATTGGCTTTTGATGATTTTTGAGAATTTTGGTCTTTATACCATCGACTACTGTTCCATTCGAATTAAATCACAAAAGTTGTTTTTGGTCATTGATTCTAATTGGGCTTTGATCGAAGTATGTTTGTGGATGATTTGTGAGAATTTTACACTATGTTTGTGGATGACTTTCTGGATTCAAAAGTCGTGCACAGGGACGCGGTTCTGAAGAACTCGCAAGTTCTTTGAAGAACTCGCAAAACACCTAACACTCGCAGGGTGTTAATTTTTTCTAAGTATAAGATTCGTATGCTGAGTGTAGCGAAAACCAAAGAATTCGCTAATCTTTAATAATACGAAAGATAAGTTTTGCAGGTGCTTAAGTAGCGCAAACCTCAAGAACTCGCAAGCTTCAGATAGCGCAAACCAAAGAATTCGCTAATCCCTTACATACGAAAGTTTAAGTTTCGCAGGGTGCTATTTAACGAATTTCTGTTTTTGCGCCATCTGCCCTTAGCGCAAAGTAGAGTTTTCGCCACCGCCTTAAGCGCAATTCCGAATTTTGCGCCAACTTCACTTAGCGCAAAGTGTCTTTTGCGCTTGCCAAGAACTCGCAGGACTCGTTGTTCAAAGGTTTAGCTTCTGACTAATGAGAAACTGTGAGTGCATCTACTTTAATTCCGCTGCATTTATCTCTGATAATGATGTTGTTCCAGTTTTCTCAAATGATTTTAAAAAATCTGAGCAATTTTATTCAAACCCTGATTTTGTTCAACCCAAAATATTCAAACGAGACACAAATTTCATTTTACATTATGAGGAAGATGATATTATTGAATTATATTTTGTTTCATCTGAATATAAACTTGCCAATCAAATGTTTCTATTTTCAAATCTCGGCATGTTGAATTTAAAAGTTTAAATTTACAAATTTTATTCTATAAAGTAAAAGTTTTACAATTTTCTTTCTTTTGAATAAAATGTGTGTCTAGGATAAATTTTCAAGTTGCTTTGTTTATATTAAAGTTTTTATATATTCAAATTTCAGCTCTAACAAAAGTCGAAAAGTCAGCAACATGTTTGTAGCTTTTGATTTTGCTTTAAAGTTGTGTGATTCGGAATATTTATAGTCTACAATGCTTAGAAAACCTAAAAGGTCGAAATTTTGGATCGTAATGAAAATATAGGATAAGCACTTAGACGTAAAACCTTGTGTTTGAGATGATTATTAAATTCTTATAAATCAAAATTCTCTAAGTTTAAAAGTTTGTACTTGTGACCTTTCTGGTTTGGGAAAGTAAGTTCAGTAGGATGCTTGTCATCTGGTCCCCTAAGGTCAATTGATCTGGGAGTGATCGAACCCAAATCTTTCTATAGAATCAGATAGAAAGTCATGTTCTACTGGTATGAATGTGTTTAGGATGTGTCGATGTAGCCTTTCTGATCTGGGAAAGTATGTTCCAAGGGGTGCTTGACACCTAGTCCCCTAAGGCGAACTTGTCTGGGAGTGGCTGACCCAAATCTTGTAATAGGGTCAGATAGAAAGTTACGTTTACGGCATATTCTTTACTTAATAAACTTGTTGATTAAAAGATGCGAAAAGTGCACAAGCTTAAAAGATGCCAAAGAGCACATTCATGTGAATATGCCATAGTGCACAATGCTAAAAGATGCCAATGAGCACACATCTCATGATACTTGGTGATATGTTTGAGTTGTAATAAACCTGTAAATTTGTGAAATTCTGAATTATTGATGGATTAGTGTGATTACATGCAAAGTTTTCTATTATATTTTTAGAATTGCATTTTCTTGAAGCTAATCGGAGTTCACATGCGAGCACACTGAATAGATCGATGAAAGTTTTTGAAACTGGACATGTCTTAACTTGATATGCAAAAAAACTTGTTTCTGTATCCAATCATATACATTTGATTTCATCTGACGGATTTTATTGTGATATTTTACTAAGTAGAATTTTATTTGTTTCTGTTTAAATTTTTATATATTTAGTCGTTTCAAAATACATATTCAGAGTATTTTTCTTTCTACATTGATGTTCCATTTCTTGTGTTCTCATATTTTTTTATAAATGGGTTTGTGCATTATTCAAGGGGGAGTGAATAAGGAGATTTTTCTGAAAAGATATTATCTGTTTTCGAGGGGGAGTATCTGATTTTCTATATGAATGCTAACTTGAATTGTCAAAATTTAGTGCATTTGTGTAGGAGGAGTCAAAAAGCCTAAAAAGGTAAAATTTTCTGAGTTTAAGTCAGATTTACGCTAACAGTTGGTCGTGCAAACCTCACTTTGCGCCACCTTCGGCTAGCGCAAACCTCCCTTTGCGCCACCAATGTGTAGCGCAAACCTCTTCTTTTCTCCTTTACTCTGTTTTTGCAGATCTTAAGCTGTCTTGTCTCCAACATTTGCATGACCAAGTTGATCAAGATCATCAAGGTCATGAGGGGGAGAAGTTACGGAGAAGTTAAAGAGACAAAGAGCTCAAATGTTTATCTGCTGATCAAGATTCGTTCAAGATTCTATTCTCTCAGCTACTATTAATTCTTTTGTTGTTCCTGCTGCAACCACCACAGTTCATTCAAGGTCATTTAAAAGAGGTGTGTTGTCTAGAGCACAAGCTGATGAACCGACTGTTCTTTCAAGTTTATTTCAAACTGGTCCAGTCTTGTCAAGGCAACAAAGATATCTCAAACTGAAAGATGATGAGAAGATTTTTTTTTTTTTTAAAAGTCAAATTGCTTCTCAAAGTCGCTTAGATGGTCCGTGATGATTTAGAAGATTGTTTTTAAAGACCACAACGCCAATGATTACTAACGGGGAGATTGTTAAGTCTGATTTTATAGTAATCATTGTATTTATAGGCTTGGTCTTATACTGTTCTTAGATAGGTTTTATCTGTGTATAAGCCAAGGGTATTTAAGTCCCTTTGGTCCTTGTGTCTTGCAACACTTCACGCTTATTCTAATACATCTTCTTCTTTGTGCTTACTTGCTCTCTCTCTCTACTTTCTCTCTCTAAGATTTAGAGATCTTTGGATTATCATATTGCAAGAGACCCAATACAGTACATCGAACATGATAGAGAATTGGTGGAAAGAGATGCTCAGGCCTTGTATTTTCTGATAATTGCCATTCCGAATGACATCTTTAACAGAGTTGACAATAGAGAGTCTACCAAAGACATTTGGGATGAGCTTGAAAAGAAGTTTCAAGGTTCGACAAAGTCCATCAAGACCAAGAGAAATCAGAGTATAAACGCGTACGAGCGTTTCAAAGAAAAAGAAGGGGAATCGTTGAGGGAAGCGTATGACAGGTACAACATCATTCTAAATGATTTAAGGAGAAATGGAGTTCAAAAGTCTGAATCAGAGATCAACTTCAAATTCATCAAGAATCTCCAGCCTGAAGGGGATGTCTACACAATACAGATGCAGATTAACAAAGACATGGACGAGGAGAAGTTGAATGACTTGTTTTGTGCTCTTAATCAGCATGAGGACAAAGTTAAAAAACATGCTGCAATCAACAAAGAGCTGCATTAGTTAAAGGACAAGCAAAAGAAAGTTGAGGATTCTTTAGCTTTACTAGCACAAGGAAAAGGTAAATTGATAAAGGGAAGCTCAGTCTCTACAAAGGCAACTAAAAAGAAAGCTTTGATGTCAAGCATGATTGAGTCTTCTGAAAGTTCTGAGGAGGGTGTTCAATTGGAATCTGAGGATGATGAGCTAACTAAATTCGTTGAGAAACCTGCTTTGATAACTTCTAGCTTTCACAAAAATTTTGGTAGAAAGAAGTTCTACAACAAGCTAAAGTATGATTCTTACAAGTCAAGCAATTATAGAGGCAAGTTTGAGAAAGAGAAAAGATCAAGCAAGGTGAAAAGTTATTGCCAAATTTTGACAGAATAGCACTGGAAAGAGTGCTTGATGCATTGGAAGACAAAATCCATTTCAGGATAGGTATAAGAATCTTTGAATCGTTGATTGGAATCAGACAAGGAAGTTTTTCAAGATGGGGCAGATGAAGTTTCTTGGCTAATTGATCTAAAAGGGAGAGATTGCTAATATCATGTTTAGGTCAAATGTTTTGTTTGACTTTAATGTTTGACTTTGTCTTGTAAGCTTGTGAGTGTTTTAGTCTTATGAGAACTCCTTTCATATATATTGTCTTAACTTTGTGAAAGTGTGTGAATCATTGTATGTGCGTACTTGTGACTTCAAGAGATATAAGACAACCTAATTCTATTTATAATTTTCTCATCGTTATTGTCGAGTCGTTGTATCTTTCAATTTTAGTCCTCGTATTTCGTCTTAGTTTTTTACTTTGTCGGTTTTAGTCCCTATTTTTCGTATTTTTTTATATTTTAGTCGTTCTTTTTGGTTTTTGTCATTTTTTAAGTTTTTCATTTGTGTCGTGTTTAGTCCTTGTTTTTCATTTCTTTTTCGTTTTTAGTCATTTAAGTGTCGTTTTTAGCTGTTTTATCTGCTTTTTGTGCATATCTGATATATTTTTCTGTATTTTTGCAGATTGAAGATTACAAGTCAAGTTTCTACACTGATTTTTGAGAATTAATTTAATTTTTGGAAGACAAAATTTATGCTTTGTTTTTCAAATTTTAATTTTCATATTATATTTCTGACTTTAATCTTGTTATTCATATCTTTTTAAAAGTGTGCACATAACTCAACTTCTAATTGAAGTTTCTCTTGACTATCACTCTATTAGGATTATTTTAAGATGGGATCCAAAAAGAACAACAAGCCTGTTATAGTAACCGCTGAAGAAGACATTTTTGTTGTTGTTCAGAAAATTAAGATGACTAAACATGAAAACGAAATTGCAGGTATTGAAGCAGCACGAGAGGAAAATGCGAAGATTGTTACGAAACTGAAACTTGAGAACTCAAACCTTTAGGATCAAATACATATTTTTGAAGAGAAAACCGTTGTTTTGGAGAGTGTAAATGCTAAGCTAATAGAGAAAAATGTTACGAAGAAGATTGAAGAGAAATCAAAGACTTCTGACAGTGAAGATGATGAACTGAAAAAGAAGATTTTCAACTTGGAAAAGCAAATTAACAAAGACAGAACAAAGTTTGAATAACAAAATAAAGGATTTGAGAATGAAATAAAAGCTTTCACACATAAGTTTTCTGAAATTTCAAGGAAATCCTTCGAAGAAAAGAAAGTTATGGAACTCAAATGTATAAAACTTTCACAACAACTGTCAGACTTTGAGAAAATTGTTATTATTGAAAGAGACAAGTTTGAGAAAGAAAAGAAAATGTCTGAACAAAAGCATATTAGATTATTTAAAGAAATATCAGAAAAAACAAAAGAATGTTGAAAAAGATTTTGAGGAAGAAAGCAAAGTATTTGAATCAGAGATTAAAAAGCTTTCAAGGAAGTTATCAGAACTATCCACAACTGCACTGAAAGAACAGAATATGAAGTCTGTGTTACAGAAGAAGATTGATCTACTCATTGAAGAAAGAACCAATTTGTCTACTAAGCTCACTAAACTTGAAGGGATCATGTCCAAGGTAGAATTGAGTGAACAAAAGAGTCCAGATACAATTGCTCAATCACCTCTGAATGATTCAGCTGACTCATAATGTTCATTCAAGATAGCCTCAAGTTCATATCATACAAACGCTTCTTCAAACAGGTCAGTCAATCCTAAAGATCAGATTCGTCCTGCTAACCATTTCTATTTTAAATCTATTGTTAGTTCAGGCAATTTTAGAAAGAATAATTCTCAACATAAGATGGTCTGGAGAGTTAAAGGTGCTTCTGATGAAAATAAGATTGATAAATCATCTGCATCCACATCAAACTCCAAGAAGAACAATGTACATAAAGGTAAATCTTTTGACAAATCTGATACAATTTATTCTGCTAATCATCTTATCAGGTTGGCTCAAAAGAAGATTTGTTGTTCTTACTGTGGAGCAAATGATTTTGTAAGTAAAATTTTGTTAATTACTGGTATGGCTCATATTATATTACTCCAAAAAGAACTGCAATTAACAAATACGGACCCAAATACCAGTGGGTACCAAAAAAGACTGAATCTGTTTTACAGGCACCACAAATTAAGGGGGAGTAAGATCATAGACTTCTGAGTAAATCAACTTAGGACTCGGACTTCAAAGTCAAAGAGTATAGACTTCTAAACACCTCATTTTAGGACTCGTTTTCAATGTTAAAGAATATTGGTTTATGAATATGAAAGTTCATAACCCGATCTTAAATGTCAAATAATATTTTGTTCAGATAAGGATATTTTGCAAATATCAAGAGGGAGATTATGTGAATCTAACTCAAATTATCATGATTTGAGGGGGAGCTAAAATGTTTGTAAGTATCTTCTGATCTAGGTCTCTGATTGTTTGATAGAAGAACAACTTTCGAGCATGAAAAATCTTTTCTTAAATGTTCAAACCACTTCTGGTTCTCAAAAGATTCCATGAATTTAGAAGTGTGATTTTAAATGTTTTTCATAATTGAGCTTTAATGTTGAACTGACCGTGTGTTTTCAAAGATCAATACTTGTGTATTATCTTGTCCATATACTGTCAAGTATTCACACACACCGGTTCAGTACTTTATTTGAAATTGTTATTACCACGTCTCAAAACGAAACAATTTTTCGATGGTAATACCCTCGTTTGATTTCACTGTTGTTGAGCATCAATCATCATTTCAATCTTTCTGCGTTCATTGTGAAATTGTTTATATTCGTTCATATAATAAAATATCAAGTTCTTTGATACCCTAACCTTTCCTGATTATATCCAATGATATTTGATCTGATTGATACATTGTCAGATTCTCAAACAAGTCGTTTGAATTCATTTCATTCATTTGATTTCCTTGTTTTTGAGAGATCTTCAACGTTCAAATGCTCAATTATCATTCAATAATCGTGTGGAGCATACATTTGATTGACAATGTTATCATATTTTGAGCTTTATTTGTTCAAGCTACATTGTTGAACTTCACATTTTCTTAGGACAAAATTACATGGGATCGGAGTGAGAGCTTAAACAGAACTTCAATCGATTCACGTTAACCTGTGTTTCCTACCACGTAAGTTATCCTAGAGTGATTGAGGGGTGAGGTGTATTAAATCAAAGAGTGGGGGAGATAACTCATTCGATTGAGTTTTTCTCATTGTGTTAAGCGGAAAAAAAGAAGGAGGGTGTGACAACAGGGTTAAAAGAACATGACAACTCTGCACCAACTTCTTTCCGAGCCAGGCAGCCACATCTTCTGATTGGTTCACATTCTTTGGTGACCATCATTGAAAAAGGCAGTGAGCCCATGCCAACTCTTTCAATTACCCCACCAGCCACTCATTTCTTTCCCGATAAAGAAATGTTTCAATTTTTCTTGGGGACGCAACACATATGCTATCTGGTCTTCACTCGGAAGATTTAGATATTGAAAAAGAAGGAAAATTGCCCCACCTTCGCACCTCTTTCATGCACATTAAGTCTGTGTAATACTTGTTGTTGTCTTAACAGTTTACACAATTTGAGCCTGAAAAAGCTAAGTAGCTTCAATCATTCAACACTTTCACGTACATAAAAGGAATGTGTTTTCTTGTCATAATATTCATAGAAAATTCATTTGTGGTTTTTCGATGATTGAATGGAAGCCCTGGGGGAGTGACCATCACAAAAGCTCATTTCCAATGTACATCTGTTGTACAAAGTGACTTTGTGCTACTTACAGACAATTTTAACTGTATCATATGTTGATTCTGGGTTACAGTTCTTATTTTGTCTGAATTTGAAAAGATTTGGATGAATACATTTTATAAATTGATGGATACTCAAATCAAAAGGGAAGAGATTGCTATTTTATCATAAAGGGGAAGATTGATTTTCAAAGACAGTGATGAAATTGAAAAGTTTTGATGATCATGATGCTCACAATCATCAAAAAGGGGGAGATATTTTGAAGGTTTCAATTTCCAAAGAGAAAAGGTTTGTGAAAGTCTAGAAGCTAAAGATAATTTGATAAATATGTTCTGAGATGATTCGGGAGAGATCGTTGTTCAAAGACAGTTCATAGATCAAAGAGATGAAGATACAAGCATTGAAAGATTCTTCAAAGTTCAAAGCCGTAAAGATCAAAGTTTTAAAGATTTCAAATTCATGTTCAAGACTTGATGACTTTTCAAAGCCAATGTGAAAGACTTTTCAAGTATGTCTGAAGATTCTTCAAAAGCCGAATGTTTGATGATTGTCAGAGCTTCAAGTTTAAAGTTGTCAAAGTTAAAGTTTTGAAGAATCAAGAGCTGAAGACTGTAGTCAAATTTTTTTTAAATCTTGAATCCAAAGGGGGAGATTGTTAGTGCATTGTTGTATTCAAGATTCAAGATTTAAGTGTAAAAGTCATTGTATATGAAAAGTCAAAGAAAGTCAAAGATATTAAAGTCAAATGTCAATTAGTTTAGTTGTAAAGTCAAAGTGAGTTTAGTTTCTTTGTAATCTTTTCTAGGTATAAATAGTTTCTAGCCTTTGTAATTTTGTTAAGAGCCTTAATTGTCATATTTCTAGTGAGATGTTTTAGAGAGAGAAAGTTCATACACGTTCATGATTTGTAGAGTGAGAAAGTGAAGATCAATAAAGAAATTGTGAGATTTGTGATTAATTTCTTGTGTTGAATTCTGAAATTGGACCTAACAAAATCGAAGATTAGTTGAAGAGTTTTCAGATTGTCACCAAAGCAGATTGGTTTGTCATCTAGCCAAAAAAGATCAATATAAGATACAGTCAGTACGTAGTCTACCAAATACTACTACTAGCAAGCCGAAATCGAAATGGAAATTTGGCCAACAAGTTTGGTTCACCAACTCTTCCCTACTCTCATCCTAAAGTATGGGAAAATGCAAAGGATGTCAGTTTAAGTATGTTATAAACTATTATTTAATTATTACTTATCATACTTTATCGTTCCTTGTGCATACAAAAGGATGGGAAGGGTTAACAAGTGTCTACATCAACTCAAAAGGTTGAAGTGAAATGTACAAGCATGCATGGATCAATAAATCAGATGAAGACACGTGTTAAAGTGGAAGGAGAGCATTCAATACAACAGAGGCTATAAAATGACTTCATTGTGTTACCTTGAAGATCACCCATTTTGAAAGAATATATTTATGTGATAGCTTCAAAGTAAATTTGGTGTCAATATGTGAGAGCTATCGTAGTCTCTCAGATTTGAAAGAGAACCTTCTTCTATTCTCTTTCAGTGTGTAAATTTGTCCCCCCACATAGTTTAGGGTAAAGATCTTGGCTTCTAGCTTCCGGAACATATCTGTAATTTTATGCTTGAAATAAACTAAAATTAAAAAGAGCAAATTTACTGTGTTTGTATTCAACCCCCCCCCCCTTTACAAACACTTTCTGTTTGAGTCATTGTGGTCCAGGACCAACAATATTCATACTTGGCTCTATGAATATCACATGGGGGCTACAACCATCTCACATTTATTTTACACTTTATATATATAGTGATATATTATGTGTGGTTGTATGTATGTGATGTTTGTTACAACATTTTAAAACAAAATATGATTTTAATATATATAAGTAAAAATAGTTTTACAAATCAAAATGAATTTTGATAGAATAAAAATTGATATTTTATCTAAGAAATAAAATGGACCATCGATCTTCAGTGATAATTTCTTAGTACATCATAGTAAGATTTCAACTGGTTTTGTCACAAAGGCATAAAATACCAAAGAAAGGAAGATATTCAAGTCCTTGTCATCCTCCTCCAATCTGGATTCCGATTAAATCAAGCTATGAGAAACGATATATTACAAAAGAAAGAATGGTAAAATCAAAGTAACTAAAATCCCTCACCAAAATATTAAGTTTAAGATGCCTTCCAAACATGGCACTTGTCAAGACTTTGATCATTGAGGGTGGGTCATGCTAAAGTTTGGTACTATCTTTAATCTTAATAAGATAAGGTAAGCATAGGATTCCTATAAGACACTTTGGGTTAGACTTAACCAAATTAAGCATTATAGGGATTTGGAGGCATATGTTAGGAATATTCATATGATGAATTCAAATAAAAGTTATTCACCCAACTATCCAAGAGTTACATAGAGAAGTAATTAGCAATGTTGTTGCTTACCTAAAACATTATTTTTTGATCGCTTAGCTAAAGTTAAATTGAGTCGATAATGCGAATATGGATCTTGGCCTGCTAGAAAGCTTATGACGTTTTCCAATTGATAAAAGAGGGATGTTGTTTTGATTAAAATAGTGGAAGCTTGTTTGATGAAAGTCTTTATTAAACAATAATAATTTCATGAGAATAAGAACTCTGCAATTCTATTGTAGATTACCAATGGCACAAACCAACAATGGAAACAAAAATTCTTTGCGATCGATTGTTCAGAAATAAAAACTAAATGGAACAAATGTCATCATTTGATACCATAATTTGAGTATTGTCATCAAAGCTGAAAATAAGTTGTATGTCTTGGGCAACAAATACATGAAGAGCCTGATTCTAGTGCTCCTAGAACTGAATGGGACACTTTTAAAAACATGATGAGGATGCTTTGGACTTCTCGTGTCTAATACTAATAACCATGGAACTTGATCTTCAGAAGCAACATGAAAACATGGGGGTGTTCGATATGATCAAACACCTAAAATTTCTATTCCAAGAACAAGTTAAACATGAGAGGTACGAAACATCCAAGGAACTATACCATTGTAGAATGTCCGAAGGTAGTTTCGTTGGCACTTATATGCCTAAACTGATTGGGAAAATTTTGCGTCTTGAAGGACTAAGTTTCTCTTTACGAAAGGATTTAGCCATTGATGTAGTTTTGTAGTTGTTGCCAAATAACTATAGTAAATTTGTGATGAACTACAACATGCATGACTTTGACAAAGCCCTTCCAGAATTGCTCAACGTGTTATGAACAGCCGAGCAAAGGCTTGCAAAGAACAAATCCACCTTTTTGATGGTTCGTAAGGACAAGAAAGGGAAAGGCAAAGGAAAGTCAATTTCCAAACCCACTTATAAATCTTTAAAGCCAAAAGGAGGCATTAAGAAACCAAAGGTAACTGTACCTAAGAATGATGAGTGCTTTCATTGCAACAAACACAAGCATTGGTGGAGAACTGTCCTCTCTACCTTTAGGAAAAGAAGAGAGGAAATGTAACTTCCACTTCAGGTATCTATGTGATAGAAGCTAATATTTCTACTTCTTATACATCATGGGTATTAGATACCCGATGTGGTTCTCATATTTGTAGAAACATACAGGAACTAAAAAGGACTAGAAAGTTGAGCAAATGTGAAGTTGATTTACGTGTTGGAAATGGGGAAAAGGTTGTTGCTATAGCCGTAGGATCTATTTTTTAACTTTACCGTCCGGAGTAATATTAGAACTTGATGACTGTTATTGCGTACCATCTATTTTTAAAATTTTGAGATGTATTTAGGAATCATACATAATGATGTATGTGTTCCGATGAACATACAAGCAAGAGGTGGTTATAGATACTTTCGCCTATGTATATTTAATGCGACATAAGTCCGAGTTCTTTGAAATGTTCAAGGAATTTCAAAATGAAGTATAAAACTAACTTGAAAAGAGTATTAAAACTCTTTGATTTGATAGAGGTGGCGAATACATAGACCTAGCTTTTCTTGATCATATTAGAAATTGTGGTATTGCATTACAACTCACTCCACCTGGAACACCACAGTTGAATGGTGTCTCTGAATGGGGGAATCGTACACTGTTGGTACAATATATGATGAGTCAAGCTGACCTTCCGCCGTCCCTTTGGGGATATGCTCTAAAGACAACGATTTTTACACTAAATTGGGTTCCATCAAAATCTGTTGAAAAGACACCATATTTGATATGGACTGGGAATAGTCCTGAATTATCTTTTATGAAAACATGGGGTTGCGAGGTTTACGTATGCCGTCTAATCACAACTAAATTAGAACCAAAATCTGATAAATGCTTATTTGTAGGATATCCCAAAGAAACTTTGGGATACTACTTCTATCATCCACACCACAATAAAGTGTTTGTTGGATCTAATAGTGTCTTCATGGAAAAGGAATTTATTTCCAAAGGTATCAGTGGGAGGAATGTAGAACTTGAAATTGTTCAAGATAAAAATATGTGAACTTAGATGGAACCAACATAGATACCACAAGTAATTGTGGATCCACAAAGTGTTGTGGAAAGACAGTATGATGTTGTAGCACAAAGTGCTTATAGATCTAGTTGAAAACAGAATGAGCCTGAGAGATATGGATTTCTCATCACTCATACCGGGGATATGATGCTTATGGATGATGAGCACACTAGTTACCAACATGCTATGGAAAGCACTGGCTCCGAAAAATAGCTAGATACTATTGGAATAGAAATGGACTCCATGTATGAAAACCATGTTTGGAACTTAGTTGAGCCACCCAACGAGGTACAACCTATAGGGTGAAAATGGGTTTTCAAGAAAAAGACCGACATGGATGATAATGTGATTACCTATAAAGCACAATTGGTTGCAAAATGTTTCAAACCAATTTACGGTGTTGATTATGATGAAACTTTCTCTCCAGTCGCAATGATTAAGTTTATTATAATTTACTAGCCATTGTAGCATATCATGATTACTTGATTTGACAAATGGATGTCAAAACAACTTTCCTTAATGAAAAGTTACTTAAGGACGTATATATGATACAACCCGAAGGTTTTGTTGTTCCTGAAAAATCTCATAAGGTATGTAAATTGCAACGATCTATTTACGGATTGAAGCAAGCTTTAAGGAGTTGGAATCATCATTTTGATGAATAAGAGTTTGGTTTCTTAAAAAATGAGGATGAACCTTGTGTCTACAAAAAGGTTAGTAGGAGCACCGTATCATTTGTTTAAGTGTACATAGATAAAATACTAGTCATTGGAAATAATATTCCGACACTTGAATCTGTAAAGGCTTGGTTAGGAAAATGTTTATCAATAAAAGACTTGGGTTAAGCTTCCTATGTGTTAGGCGCTCGTATCTATAGAGATAGATCGTGGAAATTACTTGGCTTAAGTCACAATACATATATTTACAAGGTGTTGACACGGTTCAAAAAGTCCGATAGCAAGAAAGGGTTCTTACCTATGTCTCATGGCATTGGACTTTCTTAGACGCAGTGCCTTACATCTCAAGAGAGTGAACGAATGAGTAAGAATTCATATGCTTCAACAATTGGATTTATCGTGCATGCCATGATATGTACTCGACCTGATGTATCGTATGCTTTAACCATGATGAGTAGATATCAATCCAATCCATGTGATGGTCACTGGATTTCTGTTAAGAATATCGTAAAATACTTAAGAAGAAGAAAGGATTCATTCTTGGTATATGGCGGTGAAGAAGAGTTGAGTGTAAAGGGTTACACTGATAAAGATGATTTTCGATCACAATCGGGTTTTTTGTTTTGCCTTAATGGTGAAAATATGAGCTGGAAGAGTTCCAAATAAGCAATAATATTTGATTCTCCAACAGAAATGGAGTACATCGCGGCATCAGATGCAGCCATTGAAGCCGTTTGGATCAAGAAATTTATTACTCAACTTGGAGTTATTCCTAGCACTGAAAATCCTATAGAGTTGTTATGCGACAACAATGGAGCTATAACACAGGCCAAGGAACCTATATCTCACCAAAGATCCAAACATATTCTTAGAAGATATAACCTGATTAGAGAGATCATTGAAAGAGGTGATGTTAGTATAAGTAGAGTGTCAACTGACAACAGTGTCGCAGATCCACTAACCAAACCGTTAACTGTTAATCCCTATTTCGAGTAATATGATTAATATCTAACAAGAACGAATCAAGAATGTCATATATTTCTAGTGAGAGAAATATTACAATACAAAGCTCTGTCAAAATTTTCTCTCTGGATCTAATCTCATTAAAGCTCAGTTCACAAGTTGTACAAAGAAACACACTAACAAGGCTATCCCGAGGTTATTTACACAAATAACCCCAAATCTTGAATACAAAATAATAGGTCTAACATTCTCCTCCTTATTCAAGATTACAACAAAGTAAAAAATCCCACAATTAAAGTTGTAACAAACTTCCCTTAAGAAACAATCTTCATTAGATCCTAACAATCTCTTCTTGAAGGAATCTTCTCTTTGAAACAAACTGTCTCAATAACAATCTTCCCCAATCTCTTTCAAAAGAAATTGAACATGTTGTCTTGAAATGAACTTTATCTCTTTCAAAAGATTTGAGTACTGGATTTTATCAGCTTTCTTCAATTAAGCAAAATCTTCTTTTCTTGAAGAACAATCTTCTTTCTTTTTACATCTTATCTTCCTCTTTGACATCATTAGATTGCAAGAACAACAAAATAGTGTATTGTCTTTTCAATCATTTTCACTTTTATCATATGAACATCAACAACTTTCTCTGAACAAATTTTTCTCTGAACAACGTTGGCTTTGACTTTAACATTCTCCTCCATTTCACAAACTTAAAACAACAACCTCTCCAAAATTGAGTTGATCAAACATTTTGAAAGAACTTTATCACTAATTCTCCATTTCATCTCCCACTATTTTGTAAATACTTCTATCTCCCAGAGTTGTTCTTTATATATCATCTCCCCCATCATTAAGTTGACATGTATAACATTCTTCCCATAATTCTTTTCAACTTATGACTTGTAATCTCATCCCCCCCCTTTTTGATGATCATAAGCATCTTGAACATCAAAACCCTCTTGTTAATATCTCAAACTTTCTCTTTTAACATTTGATATGACCTTGCATGTCTCTTTCACAAACTTCAACAATCCTCAACATTTGATAAACAGTGAAAAATCTCCCCCAAACAACAAACAACTGTATCTTTTGCATTTACCAAGATGGATAAGAACCCCTTTATTCTCCAAAGTAGAAACACAATAATCATCCGTCAATTCCATAAGATGTTTCTAAATCATTACAAATTCAGAATAAGTGGTAACCCGGTACCAACAAAATGATTCAGTTAACAATCCTTCTAAGAAGAATTGGCCTGTAAGTAGTATGGAACCACTTAGTCAACGAATATTCTTTTGAAAGGAGTTCTAGTTATGTTCACTCCCAGGGCTTCCATCCAATCATTGAGAAACACATGGGAATCTCTATGAATGTTAAGATAGGAAAACTTATTCCTTGTGTTCTTGTGCATGATTTAGAAATAATTGAAGCACTTTATGCTGAATAAGGATCAAAATATCTAAATGGTTGAGACACAACGTGTTTTCCACATACACATTGTGCATGATTGAAGTACGAAGGTGAGGAAGACTTCCGTTTTTTTTTTCAATATCCAAGTCTTCCAAATGAAAACTAGATAGATTAGGTGCTTCTTCCCCATAAAAATATGAAACATCCCTTTGTTGAGAAAGACATGAGTAATTTGTGGGGTTAAATCAATATATGGCATAGGCTTACTGCCTTTTTCCCTGATGGTCACCAAAAAATTGTGAACCAACAGCTGATGTGGATGCCCAGGTAGAAGTGGTTGGAGCAGAGTTCTCTTATTCTTTTAACTCTGATCTCACACCCTTTGTCTGTTTTTGAATGTCCTCACTTCTAACATACTCTCATTTTCATTTTACCACTCAACACAATGAGGTTGCTCTTCCCGATGAGCTTCCTCCCCTATGCTATATTGTAAGACCCCTCACCCCTCAATCACTCTTGGATTACTTCTTGGGTAGGATCCACAGGTTGTGGTGAATCCATAGAAGTTCAAAATTTTCATAAACACACATTGTCCCCATGAATATATGTCCTCGAAGCACAGTGTTGTTGTTAAATGGTTTGTTTTTTAACAATATAAATTTCATCAAAATGAAGCACACTATCATCTGAAAAGAATGTCTTTAACACATCATATTATCTAAGAAATAGAATTCTAAAAACAAGTATACTAAAAGAATGAAATGATTTCTCTAAACTTGTTTGATTATCAGATATTGTTATGAATCGAAAGAATAAAATCAAATAGCACTGTGTATCAACAAGGAATGGTAGGCTTCGTGAAAGATTTGAAAATTATCTATATGAACAATGATATAGACAAAATCTTGAAAGAATATAATGAACCGCTTAGGTTGAAAGAATATGTGATGCTCATGACAAAAAGATAAGATTAGAAGACAATTAAGAAGTACGACTAGGAGTATTACCACCAAATAGGTTTTTCTTTATGAGACGTGACAAATCCAATAAGAAGCTGAACCGTGGTATATGATTACTTGATATACATGTATGAAAAGAAAATAAACAAGTATTGACTTTGGAAACACACTGGCAGAAATATGAAAATCTCTTAATGAAAATATTGAAAATCAGAAGTTGGTAAAAAATTGGGATGGCAAAAAAAAAACCGCACCCAACGTGGAACCCGATACTCGACCCCAATTTGACCGGGGAATCCCCAAGTTGACTGGGGATGGGGAATCCCCGAAATTATAAATTGGGGATGGGGCGGGGATATCCTTCATCCCCGACCCCGAGTATTAATTACACATTTATGTGTATATATATACACTAAGTATAATAATATGATGAGAAACCCAATGAGTATATATAATGTATCAATATGATTGATCTTTCATGATGAAAACTTGTAAAAAAATTACATTATTGATTTGGTTGTTCATGGGAAACTTTCTTTGATATAACGACGTGATTATATAGAACTTCAATTATATGTTACCCTTATACAAATGCAACATTTAAATTTTGGGAAATTAATATTTTAGCATTATATATCGTTTAAACGTAAAATTGGCATTTATATACATAATATATAAAAACATTACGTATAAAATTAAATTGTATAGACGGTGAAAAATCCCCGATTCCCCAATGGGGATCCCTGTTCCCCGATGGGGATGGGAATGATATCTTATTCCCCGACGGGGATGGGGATTGCGATCCTCGACACCCTCGACCTCATTGTCATCTCCAGTAAAAAACATAAGCTCCCCTCGAATGTTGATCTATCTTATACAATAAGATTCAGGCGCCCTCTTATATCCGAACAGATATATTGATATGTCAAAAACATTGAGGTCCGAGTCCTGACCTGATGTATTTAGTGTCGGTCCACAATGTTTATCAAGTTTTATAGATTAACAACACAATATGATTACCAACCTGTATTGATTAATAGAAATGGTTACAGGATTGATCTATTCAAGCTTGGATGTGTTCTCTTTTTTTCACCTTTAAGTGTGTGTTTTCTGATCTGATATTATGATCGATTTCTTAGAGAGAGTTGTAAGATCTGATGATAGATCTTGTGTGTCTAACACACTACCTAAACAACCACTTGCAACAACAAGTTGCAATATTAAACAATATAAACCAAATAATATCTAATCTAACTTAGATATTATAAAGCTAACTAAACTAACTAACTAAACTAATAACAATAAACATTAATTACTTTGACATTTATTACAAATAAACATTAGACTTTATATCGAGAGTCGACTTTCCGGCTTTAGCTTCAGATTGGATCTTCAGATTGGATGATCTTGAATTCAATAGATATGTGATCTAACATTGAGAAATCATTACAATTTTCTCCCCCTACAAATATGCATAAAAATATCAATATTCGGCACAAAAATTTTATAACTCCCCCTCAAAATAAGATCTCATCACAAGATTTACTCCTCCTGAAATTATGAACACATGTCATATACCATTTCAGAACATATATTTTTTTAAAATATGAATAAAAAATTAATGAAGATTTCAAATAGGATGAAAATTTCAAATTTATCAAACAAAGAAAAATTCTTTGAAATAAAAAATGAGAAATTTACAACAAATTGAATTGAGTTTAGAAAAGATTCATATATTGAAAATTAAAATAAAAACAATATACCCCCCCAACATATCATAATAGGTTCCACACTGAGTTGTGTAGAAGGTAACATCTGAAAATTCATTATAGTCTCTCCCCCTGAAATCATGTACCAGTCATGTGTTTTGAATATTCTGAAATTAAGTATCACACATGACACACCTGCAAAACAAATTAAATAGATTTTGGTACCCACCTGAACATGGTTCCTGGTTTGTTAGGTGTAGTCACTTTATTTGAGGAAGTTCTATATGTACCATACCAAATTTGAACAAAACATTTATGAATAAAATCATTTGTTCCATAGTGAGAACAACAAAGTTTCTTTTGAGTCAACCTGATCAACTGATTTATAGAATATATAACATTAGGTTTAACAAAAGAATCAACAAAAGAAACGTTGTTCTTTTTCACACGAGAGTTGGACACAAATGAATTTTTCATATCTACATCACGAGTAGTTCCTTTTAATCTCCAAACTTGTTTAACTATTTTGAAATGAATATCTGAATTATCATAAAAATTAGAATCAGAACTACTCGAGTACTAAGAATGGACTTTTGAAGAAATTCCGGACTTTTTGATTTTCTTAAAACTTGATTTTGATCTTTAATCAGGCTCTGATACCAATTGTCGGTCCACAATGTTTATCAAGTTTTATAGATTAACAACAAATATGATTACCAACCTGTATTGATTAATAGAAATGGTTACAGGATTGATCTATTCAAGCTTGGATGTGTTCTCTTTTTTTCACCTTTAAGTGTGTGTTTTCTGATCTGATATTATGATCGATTTCTTAGAGAGAGTTGTAAGATCTGATGATAGATCTTGTGTGTCTAACACACTACCTAAACAACCACTTGCAACAACAAGTTGTAATATTAAACAATATAAACCAAATAATATCTAATCTAACTTAGATATTATAAAGCTAACTAAACTAACTGACTAAACTAATAACAATAAACATTAATTACTTTGACATTTAATACAAATAAACATTAGACTTTATATCGAGAGTCGACTTTCCGGCTTTAGCTTCATATTGGATCTTCATATTGGATGATCTTGAATCCAATAGATATGTGATCTAACAATCTCCCCCTTTGGATCAAGATCATTACTAAAAATATTAAGCAATTTGGTCTTCTCTTTCAGCTCAGAAGATGCAATCTCTTTCTCTAGTCTTCAAGATATAGTAAACTCCCCAAAAGATGTAGATTATCTTTCTTTCAGTTCATGGGAAGAAATTATCTTTAGTTTTAGCTCAGAATGCTTCAGCAAAGTATCTTCAAAGAAAATTTCTCTCGAATCAGCATATCTTCATAATACTTGCTCTTTGAAGAATTCAATCTTTGACGTGATTCTTGAAACATGTGATCTTTGCCATTTCTTGTGTAGTCATTCTCCCCCTTTTTGATGATAAGTGCACCGACTTCATCAAAACATTGAGTAAGAAATGTCCTTCACTTAGAGTCCCTGATCCGTCAATTCAAAAGATTTTTATCCAGATCTTTGCAAATCTAGACAAAGTAGTCGTGTAAGACCTGAATCAACTAATGAATCAGTTAACATGCCTGTCAGTAACATAAAGTCACTTGTGTATAACAAATACACATTGGAAAGGAGATGTTTTAATGTTGACTCCCCCAGGGCTTCCATTTAATCATCGAAACACCACAAAGGTTATTTCTATAAACCTTATGACAAAGAAACTATTCCTTGTGTGTTCGTGCTTGTGTTGAAAGAATTAAGCACGGATGATTGCTTATTGGCTCAAAATTGTGTAAACCACTGAGACAATAGTAAGTTAAACACAGACTCAATGTGCATGATTGAAGTGCGAGGGTGGGGCAGACTTCCTTCTTTTCAATATCCAGATTTTCCAAATGAAAATCAGATAGCATATGTGCTGCTTCCCCTTTGAAAATGTGAAACATTTTCTTGTTAAGAAGAAAATGAGTAGTTGGTGAGGTTTGATCAAGAGTTGGCATGGGCTAGTTGTCTGATTCAATAATGTTCACCAAAGAATTGTGAAACACTATTAATGTGGCTGCCTGGGTCAGAAAAAGTTGGTGCAGAGTTGTGATATTCTTTTAACTCTGTTCTCACACGCTCTTTCTTTTAAACATTTAGCTTACTTTAACCAAACTTTCTTTCTTTCTTTGACACGCTCATTTCTTTTGACTTCTTACACTCAATCACTATGGATCAACTTCTTGGGTAGAAATCACTGGTTAACGTGATTCCATAGAAGTTTCTTGTAAGTCCTAGCACAAAGAAATCATGTTTTCTTATGATGCATATGATGCTCAGATTGGTTTAACTATTTTAGTTAAAGCACAAATATGATCTTTGAAAACATTTAAAGTCACACTTCCAATTCATGAATTCTTGTTGAGAATCGGGAAGTGGTTTGAACATTTAGAACAATGTTTTTTATGATTGAAAGTTGTCCTTCTTTCAACCATATATGAGATTAAGATAAAGGATTGTACCTTAACGTGCGATCTTATATCTCATGAAGCTAAGCTTAAAGTCATAAACATATGATCTTGTAAGCATCTCTCAAAACTTCTGCAAAAGTCTTATGTCAAGTCAAAGTAAAATTTATTCACTTAAATTGAAAAGACAAAAAGCAGTAAAACTGTTAAAGTATGAGTTTTGATCAGAAATAATCAGAAGTCATATCCAAACTCCTTTGACTTGAAGAGCTCCCCCTAAAATCTTGCATTACAAAAATTTGACATAAAAGGTAAATGCAGAAATCTTATGAGCTCCCCCTCAAAATAAGATTGACCACTTGTCAATTTCTTCTCATACTCCCCCTTGGATTATGAACAGAATATAGAAGTGCATATATTAATCAGAATTAAGAATGAAGAAATGATGAAAAAGTATACAATTAGAAAACTTTGATAGGTAACTACTGATTAAATCTTTAGATTTAGCATACCAAGCTTAGAGACAAGAAAGTTAAACCTCTTTTCGTCTAAAGGTTTGGTAAACAAATCTGCAAGCTGATAATCAGTTTTTACAAAGAAAAGTTCAATTGTTCCTTTTTCAACATGATCTTTAATAAAATGATACCTGACATCTATGTGTTTGGTCTTGGTGTGTTGAATAGGATTTGCTGTTATTGCGATGGCACTCTTGGAGTCACAGTGTATCGGGATTTTGTTGAAGTGAAAACCGTAGGTGCGCAATTGAGTTCTCATCCATAAGAACTGAGAATAGCAGCTAGCAGCAGCTACATATTCTGCTTCGGCCGTGGAAGTTGAAACACAAAGTTGCTTCTTCGATGCCTAACTTACGGGCTTATCACCGAGGAACTATACATGTCCTGACGTGCTCTTCCTGTCTAACATACAACCAACATGATCTACATCTGTGTAAGTTGTTAGTTAAAAACTAGTATCTTTAGGATACCACAGACTAAGATTTGCAGTGCCCTTCAGATACCTAAATATGCGCTTCACAGCAGACATATGGATTTATTTAGGATTGGCCTGATATCTTGCACATAAGCATGTTGAGAACATTATATCTGGTCTACTAGAAGTAAGATACATTAAAGAACCTATCATACCTCGATAAGTCCTAACATCAACAGCCTTTCCCGAAGGATCGGTGCCAATCTTAGTACCTGGTGCCATTGGGATACCAATCGGTTTTGAATTTTCCATTTTGAACTTCCGAAGAATATCCATAATGTATTTTGATTGATTGATAAAAATCCCCGATGAAAATTGTTTGACTTGTAAACCGAGAAAGAAATTCATCTCTCCCATCAAATTCATCTGAAATCTAGACACCATAAGGTTTGAAAAATTCTTACAGTACATAGGATTTGTAGAGCCAAAAATAATATCATCTACATAGATTTGAATTAAAATGATATCGGATTTTTCCTTTTTGATAAACAAAGTGGTATCCACCGTACCTTTTGAAAAACCAGACTTTACTAGAAATTTGGAAAGAACATCATACCAGGCTCGAGGAGCTTGTTTCAGACCGTAGAGTGCTTTGTCGAGAATGTAGACGTGATTCGGTTTCTCTTGATTGACAAAACCTTCTGGCTGAGAGACGTAGACTTCCTCCTTCAGAATGCCATTCAGAAAGGCAGTCTTTACGTCCATTTGAAAGACCGTGAAGTTCTTGTGGGTTGCGTAGGCTAGAAACATTCTAATTGCCTCTAATCGCGCCACAGGAGCATATGTCTCGTCATAGTCGATTCCTTCCACTTGTCTGTATCCTTTGGCTACTAGTCTTTCCTTGTTTCGGATAACGATACCACATTCGTCTTTCTTTATCTTGAAAACACACTTCATACCTATAATGGTTGAGGTTTTGGTACGAGTTTCCAGACTTGAAGTGCATCGAACTGATTCAGCTCGTTCAGCAAGGTCACAAACCTTGCTTAGGTTTCTTCTAAAGTTTCTCCGACTCTGCCTCTAAATTCTTCATAATTATTTAGGCAGTTGGAGATTTTCAGCTGAATCCCAACCTTTGAACCCAACATAATCTTCTATAGCTGATCCCACATCTCCTTGCCAGATGCTTTGTAGCTGTCAATCTTTATATAGATTTCGTTTGGAATTCCTTGTAGAATTTATGACTTTGCTAATTTATCACCTTTTGCTCTCTTGAGGTAATCATCTTCTAGATCATGATACTTAAGTTCAACCTGTGTCGGCACAGTTCCAACCAAACGAGTCGTCATAACTGGTTTCATAACCCCTTCTTCTATCGATTGTCTGATCAAATCACCCAGCTCATGTCTGTCAACAAAGTTCAGGAACCGATCTTTCCACTATTCGTATTCTCCTTTAAAGAGAACTTGTGACTTGGTGTCAGTTCCGATTGCAAGGGCTTCTCTAGATGTCATTCTGAATAAAAAGATTGAAGTCTTGTATTTGCACTAAGAGAGGTTTGCGTGAAGAGTGGGAAGCGCAAAGTAAGGTTTGCGCGAGACGTAGGAAGCGCAAAGTAAGGTTTGTGCGAGAAGTTGGTTGCGCAAACTTGAAGTTTGCGTGTTGAGAGGGTTGCGCAAAGTTGAAGTTTTTCGTTTCAAGAGAGTTGCGCAAACTGAGGTTTGTGTGACTAGAAGGTTGCGAGAACCAAGTCTTGCGTGAGACTTTCGTTGCGCAAAGTGAGCTTTGTGTTTCAAGTGGGTTGTGAAAAGTGAAGTTCGCGTAAGCCGTTGGTCGCGAGAAGTGTGCTTTGCGTGATCAGTGTGTTGCGCAAAGTAGGCTTTGCCTATTGAGTTGGTTGCGCAAAGTAGGTTACGCAAAGTGGGCTTTGCGTGAGTTCTTCCTCTGGTTTGCGCAAGTTCGTCTGTACTTCGATAAAATCGACTTTTCAACCTGTTTTTCCAAGATTAACAGTACCAAACTCTACCAATATGTCTAAAAACACTTCTAAAATAGATTGTGACCACTTGATCTCGATAAAAAAAAACACTTTTTTCGAAAATAAATCGATGGCACAGTAACTTTTGAAAAACTCGAACTCAGACCACAAAATCACCAAAATGGAACTCGATTAAAGCTCTATACTGAAATTAATCACTCACAACTCGATCTAGCATGTATATCGATCACAACCTGATCGATTTTAACACCTAAAACACTCTAAATCTAGAAATCGATTTTCAAACAAGAACACAGAGTCGTTTTTCTTAAAACTTGATTTTGATCTTTAATCAGGCTCTGATACCAATTGTCGGTCCACAATGTTTATCAAGTTTTATAGATTAACAACAAATATGATTACCAACCTGTATTGATTAATAGAAATGGTTACAGGATTGATCTATTCAAGCTTGGATGTGTTCTCTTTTTTTCACCTTTAAGTGTGTGTTTTCTGATCTGATATTATGATCGATTTCTTAGAGAGAGTTGTAAGATCTGATGATAGATCTTGTGTGTCTAACACACTACCTAAACAACCACTTGCAACAACAAGTTGCAATATTAAACAATATAAACCAAATAATATCTAATCTAACTTAGATATTATAAAGCTAACTAAACTAACTAACTAAACTAATAACAATAAACATTAATTACTTTGACATTTATTACAAATAAACATTAGACTTTATATCGAGAGTCGACTTTCCGGCTTTAGCTTCAGATTGGATCTTCAGATTGGATGATCTTGAATTCAATAGATATGTGATCTAACATTGAGAAATCATTACAATTTTCTCCCCCTACAAATATGCATAAAAATATCAATATTCGGCACAAAAATTTTATAACTCCCCCTCAAAATAAGATCTCATCACAAGATTTACTCCTCCTGAAATCATGAACACATGTCATATACCATTTCAGAACATATATTTTTTTAAAATATGAATAAAAAATTAATGAAGATTTCAAATAGGATGAAAATTTCAAATTTATCAAACAAAGAAAAATTCTTTGAAATAAAAAATGAGAAATTTACAACAAATTGAATTGAGTTTAGAAAAGATTCATATATTGAAAATTAAAATAAAAACAATAGGTTCCACACTGAGTTGTGTAGAAGGTAACATCTGAAAATTCATTATAGTCTCTCCCCCTGAAATCATGTACCAGTCATGTGTTTTGAATATTCTGAAATTAAGTATCACACATGACACACCTGCAAAACAAATTAAATAGATTTTGGTACCCACCTGAACATGGTTCCTGGTTTGTTAGGTGTAGTCACTTTATTTGAGGAAGTTCTATATGTACCATACCAAATTTGAACAAAACATTTATGAATAAAATCATTTGTTCCATAGTGAGAACAACAAAGTTTCTTTTGAGTCAACCTGATCAACTGATTTATAGAATATATAACATTAGGTTTAACAAAAGAATCAACAAAAGAAACGTTGTTCTTTTTCACACGAGAGTTGGACACAAATGAATTTTTCATATCTACATCACGAGTAGTTCCTTTTAATCTCCAAACTTGTTTAACTATTTTGAAATGAATATCTAAATTATCATAAAAATTAGAATCAGAACTACTCGAGTACTAAGAATGGACTTTTGAAGAAATTCCGGACTTTTGATTTTGTTTATGGGAATACCATTTTGTTTTGTTGGAAGAATAGTAGGTATTATCAGAAACAGTCTTAGAAGCATTTTTAGAACATTCGTCAATGTAAATCGGTGCCGAAATAACCTTTTCTTTTCCTTTATCTTTCAAATCAGGAGAAGAACACTCGAGTTTTTCAAGAGTCTTAAAACAATCGGATTTATCATGAAAACAAACCTTAGCATTTATTAAGGCATCAAATTCTCTTTCAATCTCATATTTCAAACAATCATCTGGACTTACGTCTGCGTTCATTAAATCATCAAACTCCTTTTTAATATCATAGTTTACAAAATCATTTGATCAAGTTGAAGCTTTTGAATCACAAGACATCTCGCCAATAAAAGCTTTGCAAGAAGAAGCATCAGAATCAGTTGAAATATTTTCAGATAAAACCACAGTTGGTTCAGAAGTTTCTGTAACTTGAGATATGATAACATCTTCAAGTTCTTTGATTTTGCTTAAAATATGACCTTTTTACTCCACAGACAAGCCAAAATTTAAACTCTTTTCTAGCTCAATATGTTTTTCAAGCTCATATATATTCTTTTCCAAAGTATGAATATCCCTTAAAGTTGAATAAGAAACTTGAGTAGCATTTGTTGAAGAAAGTTCCTCTTCATAATAGCTATAAAAGTAATCATCTGAAAAGAGTAAGTTCTCTTGATACATAACTTTCATTTAACTTGTTATAATCAAGAGGAATTTGCATTTTATCAGTTCTTGTCCTGTTGAAGTCTTCTCTAGCTTCTACTTCGTCAGATGCTTTAGTAAATTCATCTAGTACTCAGGACCAAGATTCATATATCTATCATCATATATGGTAGGAGCTTGAGAAACAACCTTTTTCAAATATTTACGATTGTCAAATCCTAAACCTTCTTTCAGATTGTAAATTTTGAAAGCTTTTGGTTTGTTTAGATGAAAACTTTGATCAGCCTGACGCCTTCCTAAAAAAATTCTCAAGATCTTTGATTTTTTTCATATAAACCAGTTCTTTCAGCAAATATGGATTCATATTTACGAGCATTGCTACTACTCTCACTTTCTGAAATCTAAGGCCTTTTTGCTAATTCAAATATTTTAACTTTCAAACTTTCATTTTCTTCTTTAATCCCTTTCTTATCCTCTTCCAAAGAAGTTATAAAACTTTGATTTTGAGCATTTTCAGTAGAAAATTATAATACAAGCTAATGCTCATTTTTCAATTTAGTCTCCAATGATGTAACCAACTTTCTCTCCTTTTTAAGCTTTTCTTCAAAATCTGAGATTTTAAGCATCGTTTCATGCAATTGATCTTCAAATGCAGAATAAGAATCATCATGTACCTCAACATCAGAAAGACATTCATCAAACATATATTGCTTTTTCTTCATGGCCATTAAGCACATTTGAATTTGAGTATCATTTTATCTGTCTGCGAAATTTATCTAGTGAGCATCCTCAGAAATTACATCTCTTTGCTCCTTTTTGAAAGGAATCCTTGAATTCTGATTTGATTCGAACGTCGTTATGATCA
Source organism: Arctium minus (assembly GCA_954870635.1). Classification (NCBI taxonomy): domain Eukaryota; kingdom Viridiplantae; phylum Streptophyta; class Magnoliopsida; order Asterales; family Asteraceae; genus Arctium; species Arctium minus. The sequence continues at coordinate 108,754,525 of OX941080.1, read as the reverse complement.
TAAACATTTGAAGTGATCTTTTATCCGATATTGATTTGGAAAAACCTGAAACTTTTGTCAAAAAATCAAACTTTGACTGAAAAGTCTAACGTGAAAGGTCAACACGATAAGTCAACTATGAAAAATCAAATCTAAAAGTCAATACTGAAGGATTAAATCTAGAAGTCAACCCTCTCGAAATCATAGTTGAAAGTCTACTCTTGAAAGTTGATCCTGAAAATCAACACAAAAAGTCAAATATAAAAATTAAACTAATATGTAATCCTGAAAGAATGAATTCTCAGAGGTCAACTATGAAAGTCCACATGAAAAATCAAACAACTGTCACATGAAATATAAACCGTCATGAAAATTCAAACCATCGTGAAAGCAAAAACTACACAATCCCTAATTCTCATGCAATCCCATGCATATCCATGGAACATGCGACAACAATCAATCTTTGCATACACTATGTGTGACAACAGCAAATCCTTGATCGAGTATCATGCGATAAGATCAAGTCCTCGGTCAGAGCTTGTGCAACAAGGTTAACTCTCGGTCAATACTTGTGTGACATTTACCAACTATGAAATAGACTTGTGTGATAAAGTTGTGTATCGCAGCCTTGTACTTTGATGAAGTTCCTTTGTCATGCGATAAGAATGAACTATCAGACAAGCATTTGTGCGGTAGATATGAAGTATCGATCACCCTTTGCGCGATATATATGAAGTAACGCAGAAAACTACTTACGATGAATATGCAATATGGTGCGATAAACTTCTCAAGTTTCAATGCATAGTGCCATAAACTTCTCAAGTTTCAATGTATGGTGCAATAAATTTCCCTCTTCTTTATTAGATATCGCAGAAATCTAACATACAAACTTCAATAGTATCGTGCGATATACTTCAATTCTCACAGCTGTTATGTTCGATAAAAAACAGTATGTAGTTGCCCTTTGTGTGATAATGAGAAGACATCGCAACAGAATTATGTGATAAACATACACCTACTTGTTTTGTCATGCGATAAAACCCAAAAGAAAGCCTTTGTTGTGAGACAATCTATTATGTCACAGACCACACACAACAACTCTCCAAATGTCGCTTAGGACTTGTGCGACAAAATCAAATGAAAGTCTGTATTTGTGCGACAAACTAATTACATCAGCCCGTAGATTTATTAATACAACTGTCAAAGAACCACCACCGATTGAAAATCAATTCATAGCCACCACAATTTGAATATCAATTATGAATGTTGAGTGTATACATGAAGATCATGTGTCATGAACAAAACTATCGATCAGATCACTTTACTATATTGTTGACGAACCAATAAGTAGCTTGTTAGGCTAGCTCTTTATTAATGTAAAATTATTGTAAAAAGAAGACAAGTGTTGAAGCAAGAGGACTATGCACTTAGAAGGTTTGTAGAACCAGAGCCTACACTTAATCATTCCTGCATACATAGGGTACTTAACCGTAAGATGATCTTTAAAGATGCAGAGCCTCTAGCCACATGTGTATGAACACTCTGAGTTTATAGAAGTGCTTTCTCTCTCACATTGTACTCTTTCAATTGTAGCAAGCCACGTAAGCAGAAGCGATTATGTCGCCTTTCTAGGGGGAATCATCTTATTGGCTAGAGGATTGACTTTCAGAATATTCCGCTATAAATAGGAAGATTACGTTTGTTAGAACGGAAACTTGCAAATCCTTATACACACTTTAACCTTTGATTTCACACACTGTTCTAGGGAGAGAAAGAGAGTCAGAGTATTTCTCACACACAAGTGCGTGTTCTTGGTGTGTTCATCCCTGTAACCTAAGATTCATGATCAATCAAATGTCTACAATGATGATGGCTATTATTGTTTTTGTTTCTTGTCTCATTTAGATTACTCTTTTAATTTTGATCAAAATATTACTATGAGTGCTCACGGGTTGGGTTGGTCAGGTTGAAGGCACTTGAACAACCCAACCCAATGTTTGTGGTATGAAAAATCTCAACCCAACCCAACCCAATCAAAAGTGCAACCTATCCCAACCCATATCGTACGGGTTGGGTTGGGTTGGTCGAGTTGAAACTTTAATGCATCGTTTTACAATCTAACTAAGTGATTTCATTTAAAAAAAATTTAATATCAAAATGGAAATATAAAAATAAGGCTAATAAGAGAAAAGAGGAGTAGAAGAAGAGTATCTCTTGCCTCTTGATTCGATTGATGTTGAAGATTTTTGAAAACTTGAAGGTTAGTTTCGTACATTTTTAATTGGCGTGGTCTCATAGACAGATCTAAACTACGGCTATGATAGGAAGACGTGAGAATTGATTGAAAGAAGAGTCGCTAAAAGTCTAAAACCATAAAAAAAAGAGTAAAAACGTACAAGTTTTGGTTGGGTTGACGGGTTGGTCGGGTTACTTTGGGCCCAAACCGTTTCCAACCCAATAGATGCGGTTTGGAAATTTTTTTTATCGATTATGTATCCAGTTACCTCGGTTTGAGATTTTTTACGTTTTTTCAGGTTGGGTTGGGCGAGTTCGTCAGAAATTTGAGCACCCCTATCTATTACTGCTTCCGCTATCTCATCTTATATATTGATCATTAACCAAAGACAGAAATATGGGACAACAATTGGTATCAGAGCTAGATTGAGTTAGATAAATCCATTGATCGACTGTGTCTTGTTGTTTCTCTCATTTGGGTAGATTTTCCTTTCAATATTGTTCTTCACTTTTCAATCCCTGTTTCTCAAAATTTTGTGACTTTTTCAGAATTATGTGACATTGGTGATCGATTTCTTATTTGAATGGTAACGGTGTACTGTTTTTCTCTCAAGTGTGGATTTCTTCAAGATTTAAGCAAGTTTTCAAGCTCACTCTAGTCAATATATTTTCAAATCATACCTTGTTCATTTACCCCTGTTTTCTGGAAATATGGCAAACTGGAACGTTGCTTACATCGTAGGATCTCAAACCAAACCACCACTTTCTCAGAGATGAATAGCCTCAGTGGAAGATTTGAATGGTCAATTTCTTCGAATGTATTGATAAAGCTTTAAACCAATATGTTCTCAATGGTCCATACATCCCCATGGTCACAATACCAAGGGTACCTGCTACTGTTACGACCGCTGAGGTCCCTGTCAGAATCACTCCTAACAATCCCACAACTTGGACCGATGAAGATAGAGCCAAGATGGAAATTGATGGGAAGGCTATGAGATTATTGATAATTGTGACACCTGTCAAATTCTGAATCTTAAGGTTAGCACCCTCAGATTAATTTATAAGTTTTGTCACTTTTAAATTTTATTAAAAGCCTTTAAGATAAAAAGTTTCCCGAAAAATTTAGAAGTTGCGTTAAAAACCCGGAGCAGTTCCGCATCTGACCGTCACTGTCCAGAAATGCCAAATAAGTAAATAAAGTCCAAAATTCTTAAATTATAAAAATCAGAATATTAACTTCTCTTGCATTGCAAAATTTTCAAATTTGTCGTTTATTTAGCAAGAATTGAGAATCGGGTATTTCAGTTCTCAAATATATCTGATATTCCATAGTTTAAAGCTAGTAATTCAATTAATGGTATTAAATTAATTTTTTTTATGTGTTGATGAGTCACTAGGACACTTGTCCTAATCCTACCTATTTTAATTATTTTACTTTAATTAAAAACCAAATTAAAAACAAATTACTCTTCATTTTTCAAGACTAACTCCTCACCTCCTCTCCCTCTCCTCTCTCTTCTTTTCGGCCGAAAACCCACCACCACCACCACACCCATTTTCATTTTCTTCTCTTTGCTAAGAATCAAACTCCAATCAAGAATCCATCACCATTTTGAAGTTAGAATCCAAGTCTTCATCTCCTTTTGTGAAGGTAATCACTTAACACTTCCATTTTTTCAAGTTTATAATCAAAAAGTTGTATATTTCATATCTTTTTATGTAAATGTTGTACAATCCAAGTTTTGGAAGTGAAATGGGATGTATTAGTATCAATATATTTGCTAATGAACCATTTAATGATCTTCCAATGAAACTAGGGTTTCCAAGTGTATTATTATGGGATTTTATCAAGAAATGATAATTTTATGAAATGTGGTTTTTGGTCCACAAAATTTTAATAATGTTGGATTGAAATATATGCATTTACATCAATTTTGAGCATAAATAAACTCTTAGGATGAGATTGTTCAATCTCATATGATTAAAGAATTTTTAAATAGTGTTAAATCATAAATTTAGTGTTTATTTTGTCTTGCATGTGATTGAAATTTTGATGATGAGATGGATTATCTTTGATGTATATAATGTGAGTTTTTGACTCTTGTTACAATGAAATGCTAGTATAAAAATGTTCTTATGAAGGAATTTCCCAAGTTCCACATGATTAAGAACTTAACAATAGTGTTAATGTCATTTTAATTGGTGTTATGTTCATGCATGCATATGGATGAACATTTTGATTGCAATGAATCCATGATGCATAAGTTAGTTTATTATGTAATGAGGAGTGAAGACATGGTTTATATTCAAAAACCATGTCTAATGATCACTATTTTGTGGTTTAAAATAGTATTTACCTTACTTTAGAATCTGTCCAGAAAATGGACTTCACTTCTAGCTTGCTCAACTCACAAACCACTTGTCCAAATTTGGGGTTTTTGCTTCTAAACTTTAATTTAGAGTGTTAGCTTTCTAATAAGTCCAAAAACATTAAATTTGGAATTGATTTGGGCACTTTAATGGATTTTACAAGAAAATGGTGCAATCTGTCCAGTAAAGACAGATTCATACACCTATCTTGTAGAGGCCATAACTCCCTTATTACTCATCCAAATTAAGTGAATCTTTTTCCAAATGTTAGGATTTTGAGTTAGGTTTGCATCCATATATGGATCACTGTCTAATTCCAAGAATTGATATCTCAAAAATCTGTTACAAGTGAGGTATGTCACTGATCCGAAAATCAGTGACACTTTATTTTATAAAAATTATTTGATGTATCAAAAGTTATTCAAAAATTATAAAAAAATGCAGATTTAATCTAAACATATCATAGTATCATCACAAAAACTTGTGATTAAATAATTCTCTTGGGAAGTTAAGCTTCCGTGTTGATTTTATCGAACAACTTTCTGGACAGCATGTGCTGAATCCAGAAAGGTAACCTTCTTAAGTATAAAATTTTGTTTTATTGTATTTTGGAACTTTGTATAGTTTAATTATGGATATGGACTAAAGAATTTATATAATGGCATTTCATGGGACAATTGGACATATTGGTTGGACATCGGAATAGGACATTAATGTGTTTCCTTATGGCAACTCTTGTATAGGGAAATTAAGGGCGTGACAAAATTCCATAAGTATTAAAGTAAAGCTTCACTCGTTACTTTCGTCAAGGTGAGTATTCGCAGCCCCACTTTTATCGTTTTAATTGATTTTGGGGTGGAAAGCATGTTTAAATTTGCGTATTTAAAGATTCATGAGAATTGTTTGAAAGTATTGCGATTTGGCAATTTATAAGGCTTTGTTAAAAGCGTTTGGAATTATAAGCTATATGATAAGTATGCAATTGATGTGTTGAGTTTTTAATGTTAAGACCCCGTGACACTACTATTAACTCGAAGAAAATCGGGCCTATAGTATTAGTGGATAGCGCTATTTGGTGTGACAAACCCACCTTAATGCTGACGAGCAGGGGTGCACTATACTAGATAAGATGACTAAACATGTGGCATGAACCACCGCTGAGTTAGTTCATTGGGGGCGTTGAAATTGGTCAGGGATGGCTTAGTAGTGGCTCAACGTAATATTGTCTTTGCATACACTTATCATAAAGAAATTAAATTGTGGTGCTCATGAATCAAAGAATTGAAGTTGGGTTATACGAATGTTTTACAAATGTCAACTTGCATATAAAAATGATTTGTGCATATTTAAAACCTGTGAACTCACCAACTCTTTGTAGTTGACCTTGGTTTTTATTCATGCTTTTCAGGAATCAAGAAAGTAATTCCATGATGTTTTATCAGCGCACTTCATATTTTGAAGCAAGATTATTTTTGCTTTATGTGTATCGTTATATTTTATGTTTGGGAATTGTAAACAATGACGATACTATGTTCTTAAAAATGTAATGTATTTTGAAAGTTAAGTAAATGTGGGTATGTTATAATCTTATGCAATGACATCGGAGCTGTTATACCTCGTGTTTCCGCTTTAGCGGGGTGTGACAATAATGGCCATTCCAAATGATATCTTTTAATCTCTTGATGCTTGTGAGACAGCCAAAGAGTTATGGGTGGTGCTTGAAAACCAATTAGAAGGAGGAACCAAGAGTCAAAAGAACAGAAGAGCATAGTGCATCAATGATTACTACAACTTTCATGCTTCACCAGAAGAGTCTCTGCAACAGATTTATGAATGTTTCAACACTCTGGTGAAGAAATGTAGAAAGTGTGGTGTGCTTAGAACTCGTCAGGAAAACAATGTTCTGTTCCTCAAAAGCTTAAATGAAGAATGGTTTCATCTTTCCCTATCTCCGCAAGCAAATAAGGATCTGGAGAGTTGGTCTCTACATGATGTATATGGGACTTTGGTTGCTTAGGAGAAGGATGGAATAAGTAGTTAATGGAATCTTAAGTAAATAGATTAAATACTCTTGCTTTAAAAATATATTTCCAAAAGGAAAGGGAATCTATGCACCAAGACCTTTAAGAAAAGAGCTTTTAATCAAAAAAAATATAAAGATGTACAAGATGGATATTCAGGGTTTGGGATTCAGTAACACTGACCCTTTTACTGGTAATAAGAAAACCTCTTTGTCCTCTACATTTTGAATAGGCAAAGTTCAAAAACCTGACCTTCCATATATAAGAGAGCCTTTTGTATTCAAGAGGTTGAAAACCTTTGAAGGAATGAGAACAAGAAAATTGAAGATTAAAAACACAGTCTACACTTCTGGACAGCAAGAAACGATTTTAAGACAAGAATATGTCCAGAATCGGGAGGCAAAAGACTTGTTCAACTATGATTCCTTCAAGACACAAGATTGTGTTAATTCTTAGTGCAACACCTTTGTTTCTGAGAAACAAAGTATGCTAAACCCAAAACCAACCGAATTTGTACCTATGAATACTGAATAGGAAACAAGAAAAGCTTTTGAGAGTGATCTTTTTTAAAACTTTAGAATAAAAATATGTCTCTATTGAACCAAAGATAGTCCCATGCATCATAAAATATTTGAACATCTCCTTGGAAAAGGATGTTAACAACTATGTCACATGTCAAAATGAAGCAGTCTCTGGAAAGTTAGAAAAGGATTTTCTTGATTCAGATTCAGACTATGACTTAGATGAATCATCCATAGTGGATGAAGAAATCAACACCAATGAACCAAATAGTGTCATCAATAAACCAGAGTATGTTATAGATGGACTAGAGATTGTGGCCAATTGGCCAGAGGAGACCAAGTTCTTCTCTTGAATTCCAAACAAGCCTATTTTTGTAAAGAAAAATGCTTCAAGTATGCCCATTTGTCCTGACTTCATAGATATGTGCCTAAAGGCCAAGACATCTCTTGATTTAGGAAAGTAAATGCAAGAGAAAACTAAAGCTAAAGTAACTCCAGAGACTTCTAAATCCTATACTTTTAAGCCCATCAAATTCTCAAAAGGACAGAAGGGAAAATGGATATAAAATGATACTTTTGTCCTTCTGTCATAGTGGAATCATGTTTGAAAGGAAAAGGAAAATGAGTAGAGAAACAAACAAGTCCAAAGAAGAAGAACTTTCAAAATAACCAATCTAGCCTAGATAGGAAGTTTGTAAAACTTCTGATGCTAGGATAGATTATGATCATATGGCCGATGTACCCAATTTTGAGAAATCAAATGAAAGTTTCAAGCAGTCATCTACTTGTATGCATAATTTTCATTGCTTCAAACTTCTGCATCAATTGAAAAGAATTTCTCAAACCCAAATTGTTTCCTCTCTCGTCCCAAACCTAAATCAAAGGGCCATAAGAAGCAAAACAAAGGAAAGGAAGCTAGAAAGCCAGTTATGACTGGCATACCAAAAGCTTCTAAGAAACTCTCAAATCTAACAAGAAAGTACCCATTTGGAAATGGATACCTATATCCCTCTAATAGGTGTTGCAGAAGCAGCTTGTGCAAATTTGGTATATTGACTCTAGATGCTCGAGGCACAAGACTGGCAATAAAGACTTATTGACCTCCTTCAAAGACAAATCTGGAGGCTCTGTAACTTTTGGCAATGATAAGAAGGGTCATATTAAAAGGGTATGGAGTTCTCTCGGAAGGTAATGTAGCTGTGTCAAAAGTTACTTACGTAGATGGGCTAAAACACAATCTGCTCAGCATAAGTCAACTTTGTGACAACGGATTTGATGTCAAATTTCAATGTTAGTTTTGTTATCTACTAACAAACTCAGCTGAAGAATTGCTAAGAGCATATTGAAAAGGTGATATATATGTTATGAACTTCAATGACAAGGATTAAGCAGAAAAGCTATGCTTAATTACCAAGAAAAATGAAGAGACATGGCTCTGGCATAAAAGGTTCTCTCACTTGAACTCTTCCACTTTAGACCAACTTGTAAAGCATAATCTGGTAAGTGGTCTTCCTGACATGAAATTTGACGAAGATCACCTTTGTTCTTCATGTGAGATGGGTAAGCTCAAGCAAGCCTCTCACAAGAGAAAATCTGATTTGTCATGTTCTAGACCTCTATACATGCTTCACGTTGTCCAATCTCTGTGCAGAGCTTATCTGTAAAGAAGTATATTCTGGTACTTATTGATGAACATTCAAGATATACTTGGACAAAATTTGTATGGCAAAAGTCAGATGTCCCAAAGATACTAATTATCTTGTTGAAAAGAATCCAAATTCTACATATGAGCAAAGTTTAAAAGTTGAGAAGTGACAACGGTACATAGTTAAAAAATGCCAAACTAGATGAGTACCTTGTCAATGAAGGAATATCTTAGAACTTCTCTGCAGTAAGAATACCACAACATAATGATGTTGTGGAAAGAAGGAACATATCTCTTGTTGAAGCTACAAGAACAATTCTCACGGCCTTTGGATTACCGATAAGCTTTTGGGTAGTAGTAGTCTCGAATGCTTGCTTCACCCAAAATAGATCCATCATTGTCAAAAGACATCATAAGATACCTTATGAATTAAAAAACCAAAGAAAGCCTAACATCAAGTATTTGCATGTCTTTGGTTCTAGGTGCTTCGTTTTAAACAACATGGATCATTTGGGTAAATTCGACAAAAAATCTAATGAGGGCAAGTTAATTGGATATTCCTTAAACTCAAAAGCCTATAGAGTTTCAACTTGCAGACAAAGATGATTCTTGAGAGCATCAACATGTTCTTTGACGACAAGGCACAAGAGACTTCTAAATACCTTAGATCAAGACTCGAATAAAAGCAAGTGACTTCTGACTCCTTGATGTCCAGAGAGTCAGAACTCAATTTACTCTTCGAGGACATCTTTGGTGATCAAAAGCCCTCTAGTCATGCGAACAAAAATTCGGCCAACCAAGCCCCAGAAGAACCAGAACCAACAGGTATATCTTTAACTGGTCCTTCCAATGCTTCATCCTCTACTTCTACATTAGGACATACCTTCGAGGGGGAGCATGCAAAGGTTGCATCACTAATATAGAGCTCAAATGTTAACATACCGAGCCCTACAAATATAGAAGTTGAAGCCCCTTCTGCACTTGAACCCCGAATGACAAAAATGGACAGAAGACCATCCCACAAGCCAAATCATTGGCAATCATTCAGATAGAGCGAAAACAAGATATGCGACTGCTAAGAATGCTTGTTTATGAACTTTCTTACTATGGTAGAACCAAAGAATGTTTCTGAAGCCCTACAAGATCCAAGTTGGATAGAAGTTGTGCAAGAAGAGCTTGTCCAATTTGAGCGCATTAAGGTATGATCTTTCGTTGAATTACCTAAGGATAAATTGCAATTGGGACCAAATGGGTTTTCAGAAACAAGAAAGATGAAGATGGGATCGTGATCAGGAATAAAGCTAGCCTGGTTGCAAAGGGATATTGTCAAGAGGAAGGTATACACTATGTAAAAACCTCTGCTCCTGTAATAAGGCTTGAATCCATAAGAATACTCATGGCTTTCGCTTCACACAAAGGTTTTAGACTATACCAAATGGAGGTCAAATTTGCCTTCTTGAATGGCAAACTACAAGAAGAAGTCTATGTCCAACAACCGCCAAGATTTGAGAGCTCTGCATACCCGAACCATGTCTACTTTTTTGATAAAGCTCTGTATGGATTTAAACAAACCCCAAGAGCATGGTATAAGAGTCTTTCTTCCTTTTTGATCCAAAACAGGTTTGAAAAGGTACAATCAATACTACTTTGTTCTTTAAAGAGGAATAAAAATGAATTGCTTCTGGTTCATATATATGTGGATGATATTATATTTGGCTCTACAAACCAGAAGTATTGTGATAAGTTTTCTAAATTGATGAAGAGTGAGTTTGAAATAAGCGTGACGGGATAACTCACCTTCTTCCTCGGGCTTCAAGTCAAACAAACTCAACAGAGAATATTTATCAATCAATCAAAATATGTTTCTGGTATTTCAAAGAAATACAAAATGAATGATTCCTCATCAATGAAAACTCCAATAGCCATTGGATGTAAGCTTGACTTCGATCTCAAGAGCTACAGAGGCATGATTGGATCACTTCTATACATCACTGCTAGTAGACCAGATATCATGTTTGCCACATGTCTTTGTGTAACACCCAGAATTTTCGGTAAGGAGTCGTGTGCGGGATAAATATGTTTGTTAGGACTGAAACTCCTGTGTGTTGAAAGTGGTATAAAGCATTTATAATGGGTTGTTTTCTAATTAATTCATAGTTATTTATTAGTTGGGCCTAAAGCCCATAAGCCCATTATCTTGTAAGCACCAAGTATATAAGGCGTATTCTAGTTCATTTATCAGTTTAGTCGCATTTTTCATAATTCTATAGTCAATAGGTTTACATTAGCTGATCAGATATTCTCTCTGTAAACATAAACCTTTGTTGAATATAAATGATATGACTAGAGGTTGTGGCATATTAATTATTCTTCATTGATTATAATGTTCGTGATTGCACTGTACTGGGATCTACAATTGGTATCAGAGCAAAAAGACAGAAGGTTTGATCCAAAAAAGGTTTGTCTAAAACCCTTTAATCGACTACTTGTTTTAATAGAATTTATTTGATTATCTGCTATAGTTTGTGTTCTGGCTTGATTGATCTGCTAAGATTTAATTGATCTGATTATTTGCGATCGATTACTTTCTGGTCTGATTTTTGTTTTTCTGGAAAACTAAATGATAGCTCTGCATAAATCGATTTCTGATAAATCTGGTTAATTTGCTTATCTGAGTTAAGAATCTGTGTTTAGAGTTGATTTTTCTGGAAAATTAGTGATTCGGGCCTCTGTGTTCTTAAAAATCAAACTTTTTTATCGGTCTGTGTTTTCTAGGTTACTTATCGATCTGCATAATTGTTTTTGAAGATTAAATCTGCATATCAATTGTGTTTCTTGGTTGTTCGTTTTCTGGGTAAAATTTCTGGGTACGATTGAGATTCATCGATTTTATCGGTCGACTAGCTGCTAAATCGAATTATATGTTATCTGTTTGTGTTTATCTGTTCGATATCGACCGACCCTATTGACCGATACCTTGTTCGACCGGTACTACAGTGTTCGATCGATACCTTGTTCGACCGGTACCTTGTTTGATCGGTACTAGATTGTTCGACTGGTACCCTGCTTGACCGGTACATTGTTGACTGGTATATTGTTTGACTAGTGCCCCGTCTTGACCGGTACAATGTTTGACTGGTACCCTTTGGACCGGTATCTCTATTTACCGGTACCTTGATTTGACCAGTGATTTATTGACCGGTACATTGTTCGATCGGGTTCGACCGGGTCCTTGTTCGACCGGGTCTTTGTTTCGACCGGGACCGACCGGGTCCTTGTTCGACCGGGTCCTTGGTCCTTGTTCGACCGGGTTCGACCGGGTCCTTGTTCGACCGGGTCTTTGCTCGACCGAGTCCTTGCTCGACCGGTCCTTTTCCTGTCCTGTTTATTTGTTGGTTGTTTTTGGATCATCTTGTTTGTCTCACGATCGCTACAGTGCAGTTAAGATAAAAGTTTAAACCCATTCAAGTTTCATCTCTTATCAAGTTCAATCCCTGGAAATCAAGCTTTTCAGAGCCTTATCGAATTAATTCTATTCGATAATATTAAAAGGGATGAACCCACCAAGGCTGTAGCTCAAAGGAGAATATGAAGAGTGGAAAGTTCATTTTTTGAATTTTGTGGATGAACATGAGGTAGGTTATTATATCAGGTTATCATTGACTGAAGGAGAGATGCAATCCCAAATTCCAACAGAAGCCTCTTCTGTGGAACAGGAGAAAAGACAGAGGTCTAATAATATAGCTCGATATTTTATGACTAAGAGTATTTCTTGTGACTTTTTTCGTGACACTTTTAGTGAAATTTTTGGTCAAATAAATACAAACAAAATGACAGGAAAAGAGATGTGGGATTGTACTGAATGGTTGGTGTTAGGGCCAAATGTGATTTTAAAAGGAAGAGACCTGGAATCTGAGAACTCTGAGCTGAAAAGAAAGATCTCTGATTTGGAGCAAAAGATTGCAAAAGACAAATCCGATTTCGAGACTAAAGAGAAATCATTTACAAAGAAGTTCTCAGATTTTTCCGGAAATAGTTGTGAAGAAAAGAAAGCAGTTGAGCTGAAATGTGTCAAGCTTTCTCAGAAAGTTTCTGCCTTTGAGAAAGTGCTTATCTTGGAAAGAGAGAAGTTTGCCAAAGAGAAGAAGGCCATTGAACAAAAGAATGTTGGATTCTTCAAGGAAATATCCGGCCAAAGAAAGGATGTTGAGAAGGGTTTTGAAGAAGAAAGAAGCATATTTGAGGCTGAAATCAAAAAGCTTACTGAGAAGCTATCTGAACTATCTGAAAGTGTGCTGAAAGAGAAGAAAACGAAGTCTGAATACGAGAAGAAGATTTACCTGCTTGTCAAAGAAAGAGACAACTTTGTTTCAAAGATTAAAGAGCTTGAAAAGACAGCATCAAGTTCAAATCAGAAAACGGTTTCTTCACAAAGGTCAGTTAAATCAGTTAATCAGATTCGTAGTACTAACATTTTCTATGATAGAAATATAGATGGTTCAGGTACATATCTAAGAAGAAGGAGAAGAAGAAGATATAAAGAAGAGGAACTGGTCTGGAAGAAGAAACCAGTTGAAGATGAGAAGAAAGATGAGCTAAAAGGAAAGAAATCATGTGTACATACACGCAATGCCAAAAGGAACAATGCGCGTAAAGGTAAACCTGATCATATCTACTCGAGAGATCAATTAATCAGGTTGTCAGGTAAGAAATACTATTGTTCTTATTGCCGTACACATGATCCGATTCACAAGACTAGTGATCATTTATGGTATGGTTCTTATTCCATTACTCCCATTCGAACTGCAACTAACATTCATGGACCCAAATACCAGTGGGTTCCAAAGACTAAAATTGATTCTGTGTTGCAGGCACCTACTGTCAAGGGGGAGTAGAAGAACTAGGGCTTCTAAGTAAGTCAGCTTAGAACCCGTACTTCAACGAAGTTTGGCTTCTAATTACAACAGATCAGGAGCCGTTCTTCAAGGTTTAGACTTGGATATTTTGCAAATATCCAGGGGGAGCTTATATGATCTATATCAATTCTATCATGATTTGAGGGGGAGCTATAAATGTAAATATCTTCTGATCTAGATCTCTGATTGTTTGGAATTAGTACAACATTCAAGCATGAAAAACAGTTTCTGAAATTTTCAAACCACTTCTGATTCTCAAAAGGTTTCATGAATCTCGAAGTGTGAATTGAAATGTTTTTCAATTTTGAGCTTTAATGTTTAACTGGCCGTGTGTTTCCAAAGATCAATAATTGCGTATTATCTTGTCATACTGTCAAGTATTCATACACACCGGTTCAGTCCTTTATTTGAATTTGTTATTACCATGTCTCATATCGAAACAGTTTTTCGATGGTAATACCCCCGTTTGAAATTCTATGTTGTTGAGCATCAATCATAAGTTCTAATCTTGTGCTTTCATTGAAAAAATGTTTATATTCGTTCATATAAACAAAATATCCAATTATTTGATACCCTAACCATTTTATTTGATCTAATTGATACATTGTCAGTTTCTCAAAACAATTCTCTTGATTTCATTTCATTCATTCAATATCTTTGTTTTGAGAAATCTTCAAAGTTTAATTGCTCAAATTTCATTCATATCTTTAATGAGCATACATTTTGACAGTGTTATCATACATTTTGTGATTAACTGTTCAAGTTAAACTGTTGAGCAACCATTATTTTTAGGACTTACATGGGATTCATGTGTGAGCTTAAACAAAACTTCCATGGATTCACGTAAACCAGTGTTTCCTACCCCGGAAGTTATCCTTGAGTGATTGAGGGGTGAGGGGTCTTAAATCAAAGAGTGGGGGAGATTACTCATCCGGTTGAGTTTTTCTCATTGTGTTGAGCAGAAAAATGGAAAACAGAGTTTGGTTAGAAGTGAGCTTTAATTACAAAAATAAAGAGGGTGTGAGAACAGAGTTAAAAGAATATGAAAACTCTACACCAAACACTTTCTGAGTCGGGCAGCCACATCTACTGATTGGTTCACATTCTTTGGTGACGATCATTGAAACAGGCAGTGAGCCCATGCCAACTCTTGTTTTTACCCCACCAACCACTCGTTTCTTTCTTAACAAAGAAATGTTTCATTTTCCTTGGGGACGCAACATATCTGCTATATAGTCTTCATTCGGAAGATTTAGATATTGAAAAAAAAGGAAAGTTTCCCCACCTTAGTACCTCTTTCATGCACATTGAGTCCGTGTAATATCTGTTGTTGTCTCAACAGTTTACACATTTTTGAGCCTGAGAAAGCTAAGTAGCTTCAATCATTATACACTTGCACGCACACATAAGGAATGAGTTTTCTTGTCATAACATTCATAGAAAATTCCTTTGTGGTTTTTCGATGATTGAATGGAAGCCCTGGGGAGTGAATATCACAAAAGTTGCTTTCCAAAGTACATCCGTTATACAAAGTGGCTCGTGCTACTTACAGGCATACTAACTGTATCATTTGTTGATTCAGGGTTACAATTCCTATTATATCTGAATTTGAAAAGATTCGGATATATACATTTCATGAATTGACGGATACTTAGATCAACAGGCGGAGAATGTCAAATTATTATGAAGGGGAAATTGTTCGTCTTTACAAAGGGGGAAATCAAAGAAAGTGCTGAAATTGAAGAAGTTTTGATGATAATGATGTTCACAATCATCAAAAAGGGTGAGAATTTTTATAAAGTTCAATTTCAATGTTATAAAGAAAGAAAGTTCTGTGAAAGTTCAAGTTTTTCAAGTTTGATATTTCAAGTTTGATATTTCAAGTATAATAAAAAGAAATCATTCCATCGGAGAGCTTTCGGGCACGAAAAAGGAAGATTTCGGGGTCCTGCACTGATTGGGCGACAATGCCCACGAATGTGACATGTGTAACTATCGCGAGGAAAGGTCGTGGAGGGCATACCTCTCTCGGTACAAGCGGGGAGACAGTGTCCGCTATTGTGCCATCGGGCAATGTCACGGCGCACAGTCGCGGTCGGACCGATGGTCTTTTAAAGGTTACAATTTTCCATCCTTTTACTCATTTTCACTTCACCCTTCCCATTTCTTTCTCTCCCAAACCGGGTCCCATTCTATTTGTTCGAACCCTAGTCATTCCAATCGTTATTTACTTTGATTTTGAAGTATCCCATCATCATTTAGCAAAGAAATGAAGGCAAGGCTAAGAGTTATTCGAGATTTTTAATTGATTTAGTGTGTTTTTCTTCGAGAGTCTCAAGAACTTGCAGAAAGATCAAGAACTCGTAGGATTACATGAAGAACTCGCAGAGTGTTTAGTTTTCGCAGGATTCTTAAAGGATTTCGCAGAAAGTGTGAAGAATTCATAGATTAAGTGGTTTTCGCATAGTTGTTGTTTCAGAAAAATCACAAGGAAAGAATTCGCATGGATAAAAATCTCAGATGGGTCTCTTGCGAATTGCTTAAGATTCACATGTGAGAGTATTGAGAAATCATCAGATTTCGTATACTTGTGATTTGCGAAAAGTTTTTCTTAGAAAATTATCGAGGGTAGAATTTGCAGAAAAGTGTCTTACGAATTCTTAGAATTCGCAATAGACTAAGCTACAAATTCCTTAGAATTCGTAGAAGAATATCTTACGAATTCTGTGCATACGAATTCTGATTTTTATAGTCTGCGAATTCTGAAGTTGATTTATGTAGTGTGCGAATTCTAAATTTGAATTGTTTTGCATGAGAATTCTAGATTCTTTTTATATGCGAATTATTGATATGTCTTGTATGCGAATTCTTAGTGTTTCTTTGTAACTTGAGAATTCCGTGTGCTTCATTGTGATCTGCGAATTCCAGACTTAGAGAATTTGGAAATTTCATTTTTGATTTTCTTTCTAAGATTTTCTGGTATACTTGATTTCATTTGGACATACGATCATTTCAAGTTCTTTTTGTAACAGATAATTCAAGATGAGTTTCTCTGATGATGAAGAGAAGATTACCAAGCTCAGAATAGAGAACAAAAATCTTGCTTCTTCAGTTGACTATTATTCAAAACGTTCAAAGAGATTTTCTGACGAAAGGAAAATACTGAGAGAAGAAGTTAGTGCATTAAAGATGATTAATGAATAAATTCTGAAACAGACTTCTGGCATAATGAAGAAAAGGTCCTATTTTTGGAAGCTGAAAACACTGAGTTAAAGAGCAAGATCTCAGAATTAGAAGATCACATTGTCAAGTTTCAGCAAACAGGGTGTGCTAATGAAAAGAAGATCTTTGAATTAGAACTGCAAATTGTTGAAGAAAGATTAGTTTTTGTGAAAGAAAAGAAAGAGTTTGCTAAGAAGTTTTCAGATTTTTCCAGGAAGAGTGTTGAAGAAAAGAAAGCAGTTGAGCTCAAATGTATAAAGCTTTCTCAACATATGTTAGATTTTGAGAAAGTAATCATTGTAGAAAGAGAAAAGTTCGAAAAAGAGAAGAAGATCATAGAACAGAAAAATGTTGGATTATTTAAAGAAATATCCAATGAGAGAAAGAATGTGAGAAGGACTTTGAAGAAGAAAGACAGATATTTGAGACTGAGATTAAAAAGCTTACTGACAAGTTATCTGAACTGTCAAAAAGTGCACTGAAAGAGCAGAAAGTGAAGTCTGAATTCAAGAAAGAGATTGACCTACTTGTCAAGGAAATAGACAGTTACTCTTCAAAGATTAAAGAGCTTGAAGATATTATTTCAAAGGTGGTGGTGACTGAGCAAACGACTCCAGAGTCAAAAATCCACACACCTAGAAATAGTGCAGTTGGTTCTAACAAGCCAGCCTCAAGCTCACATCTGAAAACTGTTTCTTCAAGAAGGTCAGTTAAATCATATGATCAGATTCATACTACTAACATTTTCTTTGATGAAAATGTAGATGGTTCAGATACATACAGAAGAAGAAGAAGAAAATATGAAGAAGAAAAGCTGCTCTGGAAGGTAAAACTAACTGATGATGAAAAGAAGAATGAGAAGAAAAGTAACAAATCATTTGTACAATCGTCAAATGGAAAGAAGAACAATGTGCTGAAAGGTAAACCTGATCTTGCTTACTCGAGAGATCAATTGATCTGGTTGTCTAAAAATATGTATTGTTCTTACTGTTGTACATATGATTTTGTTCACAAGTCTAGTGATCATTACTGGTATGTTTCTTACTCTATTACTCCCAATATAACTTCAACTCACAAATATGGACCTAAATACCAGTGGATACCAAAGACGAAGGATAATTCAGTGTTGCAGGCACCTCAAGTCAAGGGGGAGTAAGAGAACAAAGGCTTCTGAATACTACAGTTCAGGACCCGTACCTCAATAATAAGGAGTTTGACATCTAAACACAACAGTTTAGGACTCGCTCTTCAATGATCAAAAGAAATGATACTCCCGTGCTGATAAGAGGTTATACTCCGATACTCAAATGAGGAAATCAACCTTCAAGGGGGAGTACATATTTTTTCTGGAAATATGCATTATGAAGATATGATGATCTACACTTCAGGGGGAGTTATAGATCTCTATCATGTGCTTTTTCACTGACATATTTTAGATGCATAATTTCAGGGAGAATAAGAATTATGACTTCTGATTACTTCAAATCAGAACACGTACATTCAAAGTTTTACTGCTTTATGTCATTTTCTTTTTCAATAAAGTTGTGAATAAATTTTGTACTTTGACGGACTTATGACTGTTTGCAGATTGAGAGATGCTTACAAGATCATATCTTATATGACTTGAAGATTGGCTTCATGAGATTTAAGATGGAACAAAAGGTTTATTTCTAATCTTAATGTCATAAGTATATGAAAGACGGACAACTTTCAGATATGAAAACATGTTTTTAAATGTTCAAACCACTTCTAATTCTTAAACGATTTCATGAATATAGAAGTGTGATTTTAAATGTTTTCGTTTTATTTGTGCTTCAATGTTATACAAACCATGTGTTTCCAAAGATTAATACTTGCATATTGTATTTTCCATATACTTTCAAGTATTCACACACACCGGTTTAAATTTTGTTGAATTTGTTCTTATCATGTCTATAAATTGAAACAAATATTTTCGATGGTAATACACCCCGATTGAGCGTGATTTCATTTCTAAACGTTCTTTCAAGAATGTCTATATTTTGATTCGTATAGACAATATTCAATTTTTGCCGACCTAAGCTTTATTTGATTATGATCATTTTCATACAATGTCAGTTTTTTCAAACAAGATTCTTCTCTTCATTTCAGTATTTCAATATATACTTGTTTGAAATATCTTCAGTGTTCAAATTGCTCAAATATTCATGATTATCTCATTGAGCATACATCCATCTGACTTGTATATTTTTGTGCTTTAACTATCAAAGATAGAACAGTTGAGCAACATATACTTATAGGATAACATGGGTTCATTGTGTGAGATTTAACTGAAGCTTCTATGGATTCACGTTAACCAGTGTTTCCTACCCAAGAAGTTAATCCTTAGTGATCGAGTGTGAGGAGAAAAAAAAAAAGAAATGAGTGTGGGTTGTGTGAAGAGGTAAAATGTAAATGAGAGTTTGGTTAGAAGCGAGTTCAATGTTTAAAAATAAAGAGGGTGAGAGAACAGAGTAAAAGAATATCACACTCTGCACCAACTTTTTCTGAGTCGGGTAGCCACATTGCTAGTGTTTCAAAATTCTTCGTGAACATTATTGAAATAGGCAACTAGCCCATGCCAACTCTTGATTAAAACCCCACCAGCCACTCATTTTCTTCTTAACAAGAAAATGTTTCATATTTTCAAGGGGATGCAACACATAATCTATCTGGTTTTCATTTGGAAAATCTGGATATTAAAAAAGAAGGAAGTCTACCCCACCTTCGCACTTCGATCATGCACAATCGAGTCTGTGTTTAACTGTTATTGTCTCAATGGTTTACACAATTTTGAGCCTTATAAAAGCAATCATCATATGCTAATTCTTTCAAAGACTTGCACGAACACACAAGGAAATATGTTTTTCTTGTCATAACATTCATAGAAATTTCTTTGTGGTGTTTCGATGATTGAATGGAAGACCTGGGGGAGTGAACATCAAAAAGATCCTTTTAAATGTGTATTTGTTACACACAATGACTTCGTGTTACTGACAGACACTTCTAACTGATTCCTTTGTTGATTCAGCTGTTACATTTGTAATTTGTCTGAATTTGAAAAGAGTCGGATAAATATCTTTTGGATCAACGGCGAATCAGTTGCTCAGTGTGAAAGATCAGTGGTCAGAATAGATGAAGTGACGTTTCTTGTTGAATGTTTTGATGATTTCATGCTTTAATCATCAAAAAGGGGGAGAAGACAAAGTTAAATAAATGTCTGAAAACAAAAGTTTGTGTTTGTTATGGGAGAGATAATAAAGAAATGTTATAGATGGGGAGATGGTGAAGAAAGTTATTGGAAAGTGTTCAAGAAATGGTTGTGAAAGAAAGATTGGTTAAAGATTGTTCAGAGCTGAAATAGAAAGTTCAAAGAATTCCAAAAGCAAGCAGATTTTGTAAAAAAATTATTTGGAGATAATTTGTTGTAGCAATCAGAGTTATGTCTGAAAGTGGTGTTTAAAACCTTTGGGAGAGAATGCTACTAATGTTGAAAAACAGACTTTGGGAAGATTTCTGAAAGTTTGAAGATAGAGTTTATCAAAGAAAGGGGAGAATGTTATAAGCATATAAGAGAAGATTTAATCTACAAAGAGGGAGATTGTAATGTTTGAATAGAATGGGGGAGAAGATTGAAATTGAGCTTAAAGAGAGAAGATTGAATTGAAAAATATTTTTCAGATGATCTTGATCCAAAGGGGAGAATGTTAGAGCACAGATTTGTTGGATAAAAGATCATTATTACTGAAGACAAAAGTCAAGCAAGTCAAAGCCTCAAAGTCAACTCTCTAACATAAAAGTCAAAGTCAATGTATTATATTTTGTTTCCTTGTTTTAGATGATAGGTATAAATAGTCTTGTCTTTGTAAGAGTTCTATGTAAGCAAGTAACACACTTGGCATACGGAGCAGATTAGAGAAGAAATAGATTGCATATCATTCTAGAGAGAGAGTGTGAATGAAGTGAGAGAAAGTGATAATTGTAATCTTTGTGATTCATAATCAATGACATGTGATTACAGATTGTTAATCTTGATTGTTTGTTAGTGATTAGAACTTGAATAAGGGACATTAACAGTTCTCCATCCTACCCTAACTTTAAGGAATATGAGAGTTTTCTAGGTTTTCACCAAAACCTAAGTGGTAAGTTTATCCTCTCTATTTCTAAACCTTATTATGAGGTATAAAAGCTCAATTGATGATTCCCTAGTATTTGGTTTGTCAAATTGTGGGTTTGATGATTTTGGAGAAATTAGGGTTTTAGCCAAATTGGGGATTTTGATGTAAAATGTTTGGGGATCGATAATTAATGGTTGAATGATTATATTTATGGTTGGAAACTTGCGAATATAGGTTTTGGATGGTTTTGCGTGTGGATTCAAGTTCTTCAAGGAAGCTAAAGTTGGGGTAAAATCTAGATTTAGCCTAAATCTAGCAAGGTGAGTTCAAGTTGATTTGTGAAAACGTTGTACATGCCAAAATGTTCATTTTAAAGTGTTATTATGTTTTGCACGAAATTATCATTTGTTGGATCATTTGTGAGTTGATTATTTGAAGTATCTGACTTTATAAACCTTGCAAAACACCCACATTTGGGATTCTTTAGGTATCTTGAAAAATAATGCATAAATAGAAATCGTTTGGTGAAAATAAACTTTTAGTGTTTGTCTGGGTAAAAGGTTTGATTTTGTGTTATGGGACGTTTTGAAAGAATGAAGAGTATAAATCCATTTGGAAAACCATTTGTCCCAATCTAAACTGTATTGGAGTCTACCCATGTATTTTGGAGGTTGTTTGCATGACGTGAGTCGATTGCGTTATGTAATTGGGGATTGTTAATCGTTGGTCAAAAAGGGTGTTTAGCATTTTAGCTCAGTGTTGACTTAAAAGAGTCTTGATGACACTTGTCCGGTTTTATTGGCTCCATGTAGGGCCCGGTTATGGTTTACATGCTAATGCACCGTGTTGCATATTGATGTTTATAAAATGCTCGAGTGCGTTGGTCATTCCTGTGTAGTCATGTAATGTTAGATTGTGTTGCATTGGATCCATAGGCACGTAAGTCAATCTATTTTGATGATCAATTGGGTATTACGGGGTTGAACTAAGGTACCCATGTTTTACGACCGTAAACTTTACAAGTACGCACTGGAGGGTTGAGTCTGGAGATGCTATCTGAGAGGTAGGCACTAGGACCTCCGCCGCTTGAAGTAAGGCCTGGGAGGTAGTCTTTAGGTGTGTCGGGCCTTCGGGAAGGAGTTCTTTGTAATTTTCATCAAGGTCAACCGTCACTTAAGGTGTAACTTGTTAAGGAGTCGTAGGGACACTTGGGATTTCATTTCGTGAGGTGTCATGCGATTAACGTTGCAATAGTGGCATACTTTTGTTTTCCTCCACTCTCAACGGATACGGGTCTCCCCCGTTGTCGGCCAACTATATCTTATATGTTGACGTCTTACTTTATTATAACTGGTCTTAGGTGGTCGACAGTGAATGAGAACCTTAATATTGGACCTTCCTCCACGTATATTAAGGTTTGAATGAATAATGTCATCCCTATGTTTTGATATTTGGTTTCCTTTCGCTTATGGCCGCGTGAGTATTAGGCCTAGTGTCCATGTTTTCGGACGTATTGTATATATGGATTTTGACAATGATTTATGGCTTGGGTATTTTGCCCCACCCGCACTTGGGTGTTTTAGTATGTAATGTTTTATCTACGTTTCCTAAATGGGAGTCAATTCATATTATTGATTCGAGTAAGTTTGAGTTGCATCATTTTGTAAAGAATATTTATAATGAGGTGTCCATCTTAAAAAATGCATGATATTGGAAAAGAGTCGTTTCCACGTTTTAATGTATATTATTTGAAAGGTCATGATTTTAAGTTAAGTTCATTCTTTTAAAGATATATTTACTCATGTAAAACTCTTGAACTCACTAGGCGTTAGCCTAACCTTTTTATTTGTCGGTATGATTACCAGGTTTCGGTTGGGAATAGTTCTAGTATTAGTGAAGAGAGGAGTGCTATTTGTGTGCCTGAGGAGTAAATAGCTTGATGAAGTCTTCCGCAATAGGTTAAGGATAGCAACTTGTATTTGTGTTAAGTAACACACGACTTCAATTTAGTCTGTGTATATTATTGGAGTTTTATAATTGCCAAGGTTAATTATAGAATTCGTACTTGAGGCATATAGAGTTTTGGATCGTAAGAGGAAGTTTTATCCCTTACGTGATGTTATATTTAAAATTTTAATTAGTTGCTCTTACCATATTCGAGGGTGTTACTGATAGGTCCATACAAACAGATTTCAATCACAAATCTATTGTTTATTTCATGAATTTGGAACTTTCTCTCTCTACAATCAGATTCTCTCTCTAAAATCTCTCTCAAAGTGATATGACAATATCAGGGCTTCTAACCTAATTACTTACAAGGAAAACCTATTTATACCTATGAATTACGAAGGCATTAAACTAAAACTAACTACTTTGACTATTGTTGACTTTGACAACTATTTGACAATTACAAACAATTACACAACAAGACCTTTTAATCTTGAATACAATTCTGACTCAACATTCTCCCCCATTGGATTCAAGATTAAAAAAATTTAACGCTAATCTTCAGATCTTATTTCTTCAGAAAAATCTTCATCAATCAATCTTTCACAACTTTGAAATCTTCAAATCTTTGTCACTTTGATTTCTTAACAACTTTAGCACTTTCTTCAGTCTCCCCCTTTGATTTCAACATGCAATAAGCTCTTCATAAAATTTCTTTAACACAGTAAACTTTGAAGTACAAACATCTTCAGCTTTTCAACATTCTCTTGACTTTAATTTCTTCTTTGAATCACTACTTTGACAAATTTATCTTCCTTTTGAATAATCAACAATTCCGACTTTACTTTCTCCCCATTTATCACTTCTTACTTGACTTTGCTTTCACTCTGAAATTGATCATTGAGAACTCTCCCCCTTTCTGATAAGATTAACTTTAATCTGACTTTGAAATCTTGAAATTCTCCACCTTTTTGATGAATTGTGAGAATCAGAATCATCAAAACATTTCAATGTCAGCTCTGTCACTGAAATTATTTCCCCCAAATAACAAAGTAAGCACAGTCTTCATGAACACAGGATATTCTCCTCCTTTGGAAAAATATGAACAATCTTGCCTAAAGAAATTTGATCTCCGTCTGATATGATGTTCTTCCGTCAATTCATTAATGTATTTATCTGAATCTTTTCAAATTCAGAGAAATTATGAGTGGTAACCCTGAATCAACAGATGAAACAGTTGATTTCCATGTCAGTAGCACGAAGCCACTTTGTGTAACGGGTACACATTGGAAAGGAGCTTTTGTGATGTTTACTCCCCAGGACTTACATTCAATCATCGAATAACACAAGGTTAATCTATGAACGTTCTGACAGAAAAACGAATTTTTTGTGTGTTTGTGCTTGTGTATGAAATAATTAAGCATAATGATTGCATTTATAAGGCTCAAAATATGTAAAGTATTGAGACAAGAATAGTTATACATAGACTCAATGTGCATGAGAAAGGGTCGAAGGTGGGTCAACTTTCCTTATTTTTCAATATTAGCATCTTCCAAATGAAGATCCAACAGATGATGTGATGCTTCCCCTTTAAAATTGAAACATTCTTTTGTTGAGAAAAGAATGAGTAGTAGGTGGGGTTTTATGCAAGAGTTGGCATGGGCTAGTTGCCTTTTTCAATGAAGGTCACCAAAGAATATGAACCAACAGATTATGCGGCTGCCCGGCTCAAAAAAAGGTTGGTGTAGAGTTTGATATTCCTTTACTCTAATCTCTCACCCTCTTTCTTTTAAACATTTGAGATCACTTCTAACCAATCTCTCCTGTACTTTTACCTCAACACACACCCACTCTCAATCTTTTGACCCCTCTCCCCTCTATCACTCAAGGATTAATTCCGAGGAAGGAAACACTGGTTAACGTGAATCCATGGAAGTTCTGTTTTAGCTTACACAATGAACCCATGTATTTTGTCCTAAAAAGAAATGTGTTGCTCAACAATTATCTTGACAGTTAAGCACCAGATATCATTATCAGAAAATGTATGCTCATTAAAGATGATAATGAAATTTGAGCATGTTGAACATTTAAGTTCTCTCAAAACAATGAAATTGAATGAATGAAACGAATTCAAGTAAAGTGTTTTCAGAATCTGGCAATGATACGATCAGATCAAATATCATTAAGAAAAATGTATTGGGATTTCAAAGAACTAATGTTTGTTTATATGAACAAGATATAAACATTGTAACAATCAAAGCACATTTAGTAAGAAATGACGTCTGATCTCAAACAATAAGACTATAAGCGGGAGTATTACCATCGAAAGATTTATCTTTTTGAGACATGGTAATAACAAAGTCAATAAAAATTTACTGAACCAATGTGTGTAAGAATACTTGACAGTATATGGACAAGACAATACACAAGCATTAGTCTTTGAGAAACACACGATCAAATAAACAATAAAGCAGTTCAAATGAAAAACATTTAAAATCACACATCGAAATTCGTAAAATATTTTTTAGAACACGAAGTGGTTTGAACAGTTAAGAAAACATGTTTTTCACATCTGAAAGTAGTTCATATTTCAAACATGATAGAGACTAAGATCCATAATGATATACCTTCAAAGTAGGAATCTTAACTCCCCCTAAATAAATATTATCTTTTAAACATCCTTGACAAAACTTCAGATACTCCCCCTTGGTACCTGTAAAAAGTCAACTCATTAGAAAAATATGACAGTGAAAGTGTAATTTTCTTTTCTTTTCTCCCCCTTAAAAATATAACAATGAAAATCTAATAAACTCCCCCTCAATTCAACAGTAAAAACTCCTTTGAAAGATATTATCTAATCAACATCCTGAATAAGAAAAACAGTTGAGAGCGGGTTCTGAACTGAAGTATTCAGAAGCCATAGTCACAAAGAATAGCCTGAAAAACAATAAATATTTTGGTAATCATTGAAAAAAAATTATTCCGCCTTAGTCAGTATGTGATGAATATCAGCAACTATTGAGAATTCCCAAAGACACAGATAAGTAAGAAAAAATAAGATACACTCCCCCTCAGATCATGGATAAGTATAAAAACAGATTTCAATCACAAATCTAATGTTTATTTCGTGAATTTGGATCTTTTTCTCTCTATAATCAGTTTCTCTCTCTAATAACTCTCTCAATGTGATATGACAATAACAAGGCTTCTAACCTAATTACTTTCAAGGAAAACCTATTTATACCTATGAATTACAAAGGTATTAAACTAAAACTAACTACTTTGACTATTGTTGACTTTGACAACTCTTTGACAATTACAAACAATTACACAACAAGTCCTTTTAATCTTGAATACAATTCTGACTCAACAGTTACAAGTTGGTATCAGAGCTTAAGTTTGAGAGATTTAGGTGTTGATTTCAGATACCTAGACTCAAACTAGCTTTCTTTTAAGTGATGAAATTGAGATTGCATCATTAGGTACCTTAAGGCATGATACTTTGGGGTTGATTGAGTCGCTAGAAACGGGAAATTTGACAAGGATAGAAAGGATGATCATGTACGGTACATTCATATTGACACCTGGACAGTGTTATGGTGAACCTACACGTTACATGTGTATACTTGAACTGCCTTGGTATGATGACCGTTGGGGTAGTGAGAAAGTTTCTAAGCGATTAACCGATATAGGAGTTGATGTTTATAGCATTGTCATTTTTGAATGATGATTAAACACGATGAATACATTAAGTTGACCATTTTGGGTCAGAGTTGTTGGTTGAAATTGAAACCATAGGCTTATTGAATTGACTTTATTTCAAGAGGAAATTGTAAGTTAATCAAATTCGTGTGATTATTGCTTTAAGATGTTTGATGCATCCGGATGATAATATCGTGGCTAGGAAGTTGAGAAGTGTGGTCCTAAGATGTTTGTTAGAGCATAAATGTGATGGATTCAAGATCACAGAAGTCTGAAGACTGAAGGTCAAAGCTAAAGTCAACTCACAACATCAAAGTCAAAGTTAGTGTAATAAAGGTCAAAGTCAAATCTTGTATTTTATGTTTTCTTTGTTGTATGCGCATTTAGACCTGAGCGTGAACAGTGTCTTGCGTGTTTAGTGTGTTGTATAAATAGGTATATGAATAAGGGTTTAGAGAGAAGCTTAGAATTCTGTATTGTGCATGTATTGGGCTAGAGAGAGAAAGTCTGTACGTTGAATTTGAAATAAATAAAATAAAGTTTGAATTGTAAATTAATTGTGATAATCTTGATCTATATACATTGTGGGACACACAATTGGTATCGGAGCAGAGAAATTCAGAAGAAAATGGATTAAATTTCAAGATTTGGATAGACAGTTCGAGAACTCGCTAAATACTGTTCAATTTCAATTTTTGTTGCTACAGTGATGTTTTTGATCTGAGTTTTGTATCATTTTAGTCGATTTTACATCTAGAACATTGTTGTAGTGTAATGTTTAGCATAATTCAGAGTATATTGTACGAATTTTGAGATTTTTGAAATTTTTTGTTCGAGTTTAGATACGTACTGTTATATATCGAATTAGTTTTTTTTAAGTGCTTTAGATCAAAATTCGTTTTTTGTAAAGTGTTCTAGACATGAAATCGTTGAGATCTGCAGAGTTTCAGATAAATTGGTGGAGTATTGAATAAAATTTTGTGTGAAAATCAAGTTTTTGGTCGATAAACTAAAGAACTCGCTAGATCTGTCATTCACGCTAGTCAAGAACTCAAGAACTCGCAGAGACATTGATTGGGTGAGCAAAGTGAAGAACTCACAAGATATAGTGTGCGCAAAGTCCAAAACTCGCTAATAGTGTCGTGCGGGAAGCTTAAACTCACACATCATTAGGTGTGAGTTGTTACTGTTCACTATCTTTGTCGTGCGAGAAGTGGAATCTGCGAGAAGGGTTTGTTGTGCGCGTTTGTATTTTGCGCGAAGTTTCCTTATCAAAATTTTTTCTATGTCCTAAACTCGCAAGTCCCTGGTCTTGCGTGTTTGCATTTAGCGAGAACCATATATTTTGAAATTTGTCTAAGTTTCGATCTCGCAAGCTTTAGCGAGAAGTGTAAAACTTGCACATAGTTGTGTGCGTAAAACTCTAGAACTCGCACATAGAGGTATGCGAGAACTACAAACTCGCATAAACTTGGTGCGCGAACCTCAGTTTACGCAAGCCTTGTTGTGCGCGAAGCTCAGTTCACACAAGACTTGTCGTGCGAGAAGTGTAGTTCATGCATCCTTTGGTGTGCGCGTTTCTTGAACTCGCACATAATCTTTTGAGCGTTTTATTTGATTTCTTTGGTATGCGTGTTTCATACTTAGTAATATTTTCTGATTTTATCTGAAATTTAACTGAGTTTGACTTTTGTAGATCAGGTGTGTTTTTCTGAATTTTGACGATCAGTGAGCAGTGTAGATCAAGATGACTTCCAAAGACGCTCTTTCGATTGGTCCGGATGTAAAGCTTCCTATTCTATTCAAGGGGGAATACGAACAGTGGAAGGATCAATTTCTTGATTTTGTTGATCGGCACGCGAACGGAGGAAATATTCTGTTATTAATTACAGACGGTCCTATGATACCTCCTACTGTCCAAATACCTGATGATGAATCCTCAGACAGTGAAGACGGAGATGAGGACATAGTGAGAAGGATGAAAATTGTTCCAAAGAACTTTGCTCAATATTCTGAGGAGCAGAAAAGCCGTTTTAAAGCAGACAAGCAAGCAAGATCTCTTCTACTCCGGAGTATTCCTAATGAGATTTATATAAAGATCGACAGCTACAAAGCAAACGCAAAGAAAATGTGGGATCAGTTACATAAAATGATGATGGGTTC
The DNA here is from genome assembly GCA_954870635.1 of Arctium minus. Lineage (NCBI taxonomy): Eukaryota > Viridiplantae > Streptophyta > Magnoliopsida > Asterales > Asteraceae > Arctium > Arctium minus. The sequence goes on along the minus strand of OX941080.1, from coordinate 108,725,665 downwards.
TAAGGTAGGAAATCAGATGAAGGTGGCCAAATGTATCAACAATTATGAAGAGTTTAAGGCCAAAGAAGGTGAGAGCTTAGAGGAAACTTATGAAAGATTTGTGCTTCTTGTGAACGAATTATCCAAGAACAAAGTAAAGAAGAAGTAGATTGAAAACAACATGAAGTTCCTTAGCATCTTACAGCCGGAATGGAAAAAGCATACCCGCCGGATGAAACAGATGAAAGATTTGAGTGACATACCCCTCCACGAAGTTTACGAGACTTTGAGACAGAATGAGGAGGAGGTTGAAGAGAAACGATCTGAGAAGAAGAAAACTGAGAAAGTATATGACCCCATAGCATTGGTAGCTGGAGAGAAGGAGAAAGAGAAGAAATAAAATAAAGAAAAGAAAAAGAAGATGAAAGTATTGATACCCAATTCTGATTCTGAATCTGATTTGGATAGTGACAATGGCGAAAACCTCAAGCAAGCTATGCTTCTTCTGACTCGAGCATTCCAAAATAAATTTTATAAGAAACCGGGTTCAAACACACAGAGGTATTCTTCGTCAGGTACAAAGAATCATGAACACCGGGAAAGTTTTGAAGGTAAAAGATATGAGGAGAACTGGTATGTGGAAAGAAAGCCGGATGAGAAGAAAAAGTTTGTGAATGATTATGTTGGTGATGTAAAGAAGACAGACAACCAGGTCAAATGCTACAATTGTGGAAAGGTTGGTCATTACGCAAAGGATTGTCGGAAGCCAAAGATCAGAAATTAAGAGTATTACAAGAACAAAATGCTATTGGCTAAGCAACAAGAAGCTGGTAAGGCATTAATGGCTGAAGATGAAATTTGGTTAGATCATTCTAATGAGGAAGAAGGAGAAGAATCAGCTCACATGTGTTTGATGGGCAACACTGTGAAGTATGATTATTCTGATGAAGAAACAGTTGATGAGGTACTTAATCCTTCTAAATCTGATTTTATGGTTAAAATGGAAGCTATGATGGTCGAACTTCAAGATCTCCAAAATAAACTGAAAAAGGAAAAGAGCAGAGTTGCAAAGAAAAATCAAAAGATCTTTAACCTTAACAAAGAAGTTATTGGAAACAAATATCTGATTGATTCTCTTCGCAAATTTGTTTCTGATTTTAAACAAGAAAAAGATTATTTTGAAAATAAGATTTCTGATTTTGAATCTATAATTTCTAAGTCTGTTTCAGAAAAGCAAGAAAGTGTTTTAAAAGTGTTTAACTTGCAGGTTTAGAACAAGACTTTAGAGAAAAAGGTAAATGGTTTGGAAGCAAAATTGTATGCTAGAGGCCAAACAGATCAAACCATTTTCTTAAACACACCTAATGAGGAAGATGATGTCAGGGAGAAATGGGGTCTCGGTTACGAAAACCCACACTATCTAAAGAAAGCTTTCAGAAAACAACCAACTTTGTATAATTTTGATTTTCTTTTTGTGGCTGGAAAATATCCTCATTTGAAACCCAAATTTGTTACCAAATCATCTGATGAGGTAGAGACTAAAGAGGATGAGAAAAGAAAGAACTTGAAGAAAATGCAACTACCATTCTACTATCAAAAGTTGAATGATAGTTATATTTCAGATCAGCCAAAATGTCTTTCAAACGATTATTTTAAAAGCTATTCAACAAAAGATTTGGAGGCAAAACCTTTAAAACCTAAGATTTATGTACCTCCACTCATTTTAGAAAGAAAAATAATTGAGCTTGAAAATATTTTATCTGATGAAAGAATATTGGTTGATATTGAACAAAATGTATTTTCTACTTTTTTTAAGAACACGGTTTTAAATGTTGAATCTAAAAAGTGTTCTAAATCCTCCAAAGTATCTCACACCTATGAAGTTGATATTGATGACTTATTTGCTTCTGCAAATGATTTTTTAAATTCTGATGAAGGGTGTGTAAATGAGATTGATATATTTGACTTCAATGCTCCACTTCCAGATCATTCTACTTTTGTTATAAATGGTCAAGTTTTACCTAGTGTGCATGAAGTTGGTGAATCATCAACTAAGGTTGGTGAATCAGTTTCTGTGAATGCTGATTATTATGCTAAAGGTAAGAAGCAAAAGAAACGGCGCTCACAGAAACAAACCAACACTGATAAGCTTACAAAAATACAATCTCATAAATCTTATTTTCCTAACATATCTAAATCTTATGTTTCAGTGAAAAGTAAAAGATCTGAAGAACGAAAGGAATGGCGACCGAAAAGGAAGATCGATGAGAGTTCTGAATCATCTCCTGATATGGATTGTAATAGATATACTAGTAATTTTTCTGATGTAGTTGGTAGTGTTGCTTCTAATAAACAAAACCTTGTAATTCCTTACAAGCGATATTCAATAAAGCAATTATTCCGATTATCTCATTCTACTACTAAGTCATCTAATTATAGACGGAATGATTTTAGTTCTCACCGATTTTCTGATGATTGGTTTGGAAATTATCAGGTATGTTCTTATCAGTCTTATACTTCAAATGTTTTTCAAAAGGTCAGAGGATCCATCAATAAATGGATACCAAAATCTTGTGCAAAACTGAAAGGACCCGTTTTTAAATGGGTACCTAAATCCATTATTCCCTGATTTCTCTTATGCAGACCCGTCATATGTGGTACTTGGATAGCGGGTGTTCCAAGCATATGACTGGGCGAAAGGATTTATTGTCTAATTATACAGAGAGATTCAGCGGGAATGTTCGTTTTGGCAACGACCAATTTTCACCAATTATTGGATATGGTGACGTGATACAAGAGAATGTAACGATAACGAAGGTGAGTTACGTAGAAGGATTAGGGCATAACCTATTTAGTATTGGCTAGTTCTGCGACAAAGGATTAGAGGTAAATTTCAAAGCTAAGAGTTGCTCGGTGCGTACAGAAGATGGCAAAGAACTCTTAGTCGGTACTCTCAAGTCCATCCCCTACACGATCAATTTGTCAAAGGTCAAGACTGACAATCAGGTTTGCTTATTGACAAAAGCCTCGATACAACAAAGTTGGCTTTGGAACCGAAGGTTGTCACAACTGAATTTTCGTTACATAAACAAATTGGTCAAAGGCAGATTAGTGAAAGGTCTTCCTGAGCTTCGTTATGAAAAAGAACATCTATGTGCAGCATGTGAAAAGGGTAAAGTGAAGAGGGCAGCTCACAAGCCTAAACCCGAACCGAGTACAAGTTCTGCACTTGAGCTGTTACACATTGATCTTTGTGGTCCGATGAGAACTCAAAGCATAGGAGGAAAGAAGTATATTTTAGTAATAGTGGATGATTATTCGCGTTACACATAGGTAAAGTTTCTAATGACAAAAGATGAGACACTCGAAGTACTCATCAACTTTTTGAAGCCTACCCAGGTGAACTTGCAGAAGAGAGTTAAGTTTCTAAGGACTGATAACGGCACAGAGCTTAAGAACAAAACTGTTGAAGATTATCTTGAATATATCGGGATATCGCATCAATTCTCTGCTTCTCGAAGGCCATAACAGAATGGAGTAGTCGAACGCTAGTCGAGGCCACTCGTACTATGCTCAGTCAGTCCGATCTACCTCTTTTTCTATGGGCAGAAGTTGTCTCTACTGCATGTTATACGCATAATCGATCCATTATTCACAAACGGTTTGGTAAAACTCCTTATGCACTGATTAATAATCGTACTCCAAGTATTAAGCATTTTCATGGTTTTTGGTTGCAGGTGTTTTGTGCTTAATGATAGAGAGAAATTGAATAAGTTCTCACCAAAGGATGAAGAAGGAATCTTCATTGGATACTCGCAAACATCTGTTGCATATAGAATTTATCTGAAGAGATCAAAGACTGTGATTGAAAGCGTCAACGTAACATTTGATGAGGAAGTGGCTTTTGAACAATACAATTCAGAACCCGTACTTACCGGAGTGTTAGCTTCTGGACAATTCAGTCCAAAACCTGTATCTAAAGAGACTAATTCGGATAAAGCTTCTACTTCTACATCTCAATTATCTGAAGTAGATTTTTTGTTTGAATTTTTCTATGATTAGTTTCTAGGATCTAAATTGCCTAAATTTGTTGTGGTTGACAGGTCAGATTCATCAACGACTAATCATCCAACTATTTCAGATGTATCATCTGAACTTGTTCCCCCAGTTTAGAAAGAAGCTCCAATTCAAACAAATACTCCTTCAGTTGAAGTTGAAGCTAATCATGTTGAACCAGAAGTTGCTACTTTAGTTGGATGCACTGTCATGAATCATCAACAGACTGAACAAGTTGTTCCAACAGAAAATTCTGAACAAGAGACTTCAACTGAACCCCCAAATAATGTTGAACAAGAAGAAACTGATAATAGATACTTAGACATTTTTTATGATCAATCTACCTCGAGTCGGCTCCCTCACGAACACAAGTGGACCAAAGAGCATCCGATTAGTCAAATTATTGGAGATATATCTTTAACGGTGCAAACTAGGTCTGCAACGTTGAACATGTGTATGCATGATTCCTTTTTGAGCAAGATAGAGCCTACTCGAGTATCTGAAGCTCTATCTGACTCTGATTGGGTTACTGCAATGCAAGAGGAGCTAAATCAGTTTGAAGCCCTAAAGGTCTGGAGACTTGTGCCAAAACTGGAAGAAAAATCTATCATCGGCACTAAATGGGTATTCAAAAATAAAAAGGATGAAGATGGTATTGTAATTCAAAACAAATCAAGACTTGTTGCCAAAGGATACCGGCAAGAGGAATGCATAGATTATGACGAGACTTATGCTCTGGGAGCACGTATAGAAGCAATCTGCATGTTTCTAGCATATGCTGCTCATAAAAACTTCACAGTCTAACAGATGGATGTGAAGAATGCCTTTCTAAATGGCATACTTAAGGAGGAAGTCTACGTTACACAACCAGAAGGCTTTGTGAATCCAGATAAATCAGATCATGTCTACATCTTGGATAAATCACTTTATGGACTAAAACAAGCGACTCGAAACAACTCTGTGTATCTACATCAACAGTTGAGGCAGAGTACGTCGCTGCGGCGAGTTGCTGTTCTCAAGTGTTGTGGATGAGAACACAACTCCGAGATTATGGTTTCACATACAACAAGATCCCGATCTACTCTGATTCGAAGAGCGCAATTGCAATATATGTGAATCTTGTTCAACATACCAAGACCAAACACATTGATGTGAGATATCATTTTATCAAAGATAATATGGAAAAAGGTACAATCGGACTTCATTTTGTAAACACGGATTACCAACTTGCAGATTTATTTACCAAACCTCTTGATGCAGACCCGTCATATGTGGTACTTGGATAGCGGGTGTTTCAAGCATATGACTGGGCGAAAGGATTTATTGTCTAATTATACAGAGAGATTCAGCAGGAATGTTCGTTTTGGCAACGACCAATTTTCACCAATTATTGGATATGGTGACGTGATACAAGAGAATGTAATGATAACGAAGGTGAGTTACGTAGAAGGATTAGGGCATAACCTATTTAGTATTGGCTAGTTCTGCGACAAAGGATTAGAGGTAAATTTCAAAGCTAAGAGTTGCTCGGTGCGTACTGAAGATGGCAATGAACTCTTAGTCGGTACTCACAAGCCCAACCTCTACACGATCAATTTGTCAAAGGTCAAGACTGACAATCAGGTTTGCTTATTGACAAAAGCCTCGATACAACAAAGTTGGCTTTGGCACCGAAGGTTGTCACAAATGAATTTTCGTTACATAAACAAATTGGTCAAAGGCAGATTAGTGAAAGGTCTTCCTGAGCTTCGTTATGAAAAAGAACATCTATGTGCAGCATGTGAAAAGGGTAAAGTGAAGAGGGCAGCTCACAAGCCTAAACCCGAACCGAGTACAAGTTCTGCACTTGAGATGTTACATATTGATCTTTGTGGTCCGATGAGAACTCAAAGCATAGGAGGAAAGAAGTATGTTTTAGAAATAGTGGATGATTATTCGCGTTACACATAGGTAAAGTTTCTAATGACAAAAGATGAGACGCTCGAAGTACTCATCAACTTTTTGAAGACTACCCAGGTGAACTTGCAGAAGACAGTTAAGTTTCTAAGGACTGATAACGGCACAGAGCTTAAGAACAAAACTGTTGAAGATTATCTTGAATATGTCGGGATATCGCATCAATTCTCTGCTTCTCGAAGACCATAACAGAATGGAGTAGTCGAACGCTAGTCGAGGCCACTCGTACTATGATCAGTCAGTCCGATCTACCTCTTTTTCTATGGACAGAAGTTGTCTCTACTGCATGTTATACGCATAATCGATCCATTATTCACACACGGTTTGGTAAAACTCCTTATGCACTGATTAATAATCGTACTCCAAGTATTAAGCATTTTCATGGTTTTTGGTTGCAGGTGTTTTGTGCTTAATGATAGAGAGAAATTGAATAAGTTCTCACCAAAGGATGAAGAAGGAATCTTCATTGGATACTCGCAAACATCTGCTGCATATAGAATTTATCTGAAGAGATCAAAGACTGTGATTGAAAGCGTCAACGTAACATTTGATGAGGAAGTGGCTTTTGAACAATACAATTCAGAACCCGTACTTACCGGAGTGTTAGCTTCTGGACAATTCAGTCCAAAACCTGTATCTAAAGAGACTAATTCGGATAAAGCTTCTACTTCTACATCTCAATTATCTGAAGTAGATTTATTGTTTGAATTTTTCTATGATGAGTTTCTAAGATCTAAATTGCCTAAATTTGTTGTGGTTGACAGGTCAGATTCGTCAACGACTAATCATCCAACTATTTCAGATGTATCATCTGAACTTGTTCCCCCAGTTTAGAAAGAAGCTCCAATTAAAACAAATACTCCTTCAGTTGAAGTTGAAGCTAATCATGTTGAACCAGAAGTTGCTACTTTAGTTGGATGCACTGTCATGAATCATCAACAGACTGAACAAGTTGTTCCAACTGAAAATTTTGAACAAGAGATTTCAACTGCACCCCCAAATAATGTTGAACAAGAAGAAACTGATAATAGATACTTAGACAATTTTTATGATCAATCTACCTCGAGTCGGCTCCCTCACGAACACAAGTGGACCAAAGAGCATCCGATTAGTCAAATTATTGGAGATATATCTTTAACGGTGCAAACTAGGTCTGCAACGTTGAACATGTGTATGCATGATTCCTTTATGAGCAAGATAGAGCCTACTCGAGTATCTGAAGCTCTATCTGACTCTGATTGGGTTACTGCAATGCAAGAGGAGCTAAATCAGTTTGAAGCCCTAAAGGTCTGGAGACTTGTGCCAAAACTGAAAGGAAAATCTATCATCGGCACTAAATGGGTATTCAAAAATAAAAAGGATGAAGATGGTATTGTAATTCAAAACAAAGCAAGACTTGTTGCCAAAGGATACCGGCAAGAGGAATGCATAGATTATGACGAGACTTATGCTCCGGGAGCACGTATAGAAGCAATCCGCATGTTTCTAGCGTATGCTGCTCATAAAAACTTCACAGTCTAACAGTTGGATGTGAAGACTGCCTTTCTAAATGGCATACTTAAGGAGGAAGTCTACGTTACACAACCAGAAGGCTTTGTGAATCCAGATAAATCAGATCATGTCTACATCTTGGATAAATCACTTTATGGACTAAAACAAGCGACTCGAAACAACTCTGTGTATCTACATCAACAGTTGAGGTAGAGTACGTCGCTGCGGCGAGTTGCTGTTCTCAAGTGTTGTGGATGAGAACACAACTCCAAGATTATGGTTTCACATACAACAAGATCCCGATCTACTGTGATTCGAAGAGCGCAATTGCAATATATGTGAATCTTGTTCAACATACCAAGACCAAACACATTGATGTGAGATATCATTTTATCAAAGATAATATGGAAAAAGGTACAATCGGACTTCATTTTGTAAACACGGATTACCAACTTGCAGATTTATTTACCAAACCTCTTGATGCAGACCCGTCATATGTGGTACTTGGATAGCGGGTGTTTCAAGCATATGACTGGGCGAAAGGATTTATTGTCTAATTATACAGGGAGATTCAGCGGGAATGTTCGTTTTGGCAACGACCAATTTTCACCAATTATTGGATATGGTGACGTGATACAATAGAATGTAACGATAACGAAGGTGAGTTACGTAGAAGGATTAGGGCATAACCTATTTAGTATTGGCTAGATCTGCGACATAGGATTAGAGGTAAATTTCAAAGCTAAGAGTTGCTCGGTGCGTACTGAAGATGGCAATGAACTCTTAGTCAGTACTCGCAAGCCCAACCTCTACACGATCAATTTGTCAAAGGTCAAAACTGACAATCAGGTTTGCTTATTGACAAAAGCCTCGATACAACAAAGTTGGCTTTGACACCGAAGGTTGTCACAATTGAATTTTCGTTACATAAACAAATTGGTCAAAGGCAGATTAGTGAAAGGTCTTCCTGAGCTTTGTTATGAAAAAAAACATCTATGTGCAGCATGTGAAAAGGGTAAAGTGAAGAGGGCAGCTCACAAGCCTAAACCCGAACCGAGTACAAGTTCTGCACTTGAGATGTTACACATTGATCTTTGTGGTCCGATGAGAACTCAAAGCATAGGAGGAAAGAAGTATGTTTTAGTAATAGTGGATGATTATTCGCGTTACACATAGGTAAAGTTTCTAATGACAAAAGATGAGACGCTCGAAGTACTCATCAACTTTTTGAAGCCTACCCAGGTGAACTTGCAGAAGACAGTTAAGTTTCTAAGGACTGATAACGGCACAGAGCTTAAGAACAAAACTGTTGAAGATTATCTTGAATATGTCGGGATATCGCATCAATTCTCTGCTTCTCGAAGGCCATAACAGAATGGAGTAGTCGAACGCTAGTCGAGGCCACTCGTACTATGCTCAGTCAGTCTGATCTACCTCTTTTTCTATGGGCAGAAGTTGTCTCTACTGCATGTTATACGCATAATCGATCCATTATTCACAGACGGTTTGGTAAAACTCCTTATGCACTGATTAATAATCGTACTCCAAGTATTAAGCATTTTCATGGTTTTTGGTTGCAGGTGTTTTGTGCTTAATGATAGAGAGAAATTGAATAAGTTCTTACCAAAGGATGAAGAAGGAATCTTCATTGGATACTCGCAAACATCTGTTGCATATAGAATTTATCTGAAGAGATCAAAGACTGTGATTGAAAGCGTCAACGTAACATTTGATGAGGAAGTGGCTTTTGAACAATACAATTCAGAACCCGTACTTACCGGAGTGTTAGCTTCTGGACAATTTAGTCCAAAACCTGTATCTAAAGAGACTAATTCGGATAAAGCTTCTACTTCTACATTTCAATTATCTGAAGTAGATTTATTGTTTGAATTTGTCTATGATGAGTTTCTAGGATCTAAATTGCCTAAATTTGTTGTGGTTGACAGGTCAGATTCTTCAACGACTAATCATCCAACTATTTCAGATGTATCATCTGAACTTGTTCCCCCAGTTTAGAAAGAAGCTCCAATTCAAACAAATACTCCTTCAGTTGAAGTTGAAGCTAATCATGTTGAACCAGAAGTTGCTACTTTAGTTGGATGCACTGTCATGAATCATCAACAGACTGAACAAGTTGTTCCAACTGAAAATTCTGAACAAGAGACTTCAACTGCACCCCCAAATAATGTTGAACAAGAAGAAACTGATAATAGATACTTAGACAATTTTTATGATCAATCTTCCTTGAGTCGGATCCCTCACGAACACAAGTGGACCAAAGAGCATCCGATTAGTCAAATTATTGGAGATATATGTTTAACAGTGCAAACTAGGTCTGCAACGTTGAACATGTGTATGCATGATTCCTTTCTGAGCAAGATAGAGCCTACTCGAGTATCTGAAGCTCTATCTGATTCTGATTGGGTTACTGCAATGCAATAGGAGCTAAATCAGTTTGAAACCCTAAAGGTCTGGAGACTTGTGCCAAAACTGGAAGAAAAATCTATCATCGACACTAAATGGGTATTCAAAAATAAAAAGGATGAAGATGGTATTGTAATTCAAAACAAAGCAAGACTTGTTGCCAAAGGATACCGACAAGAGGAAGGCATAGATTATGACGAGACTTATGCTCTGGGAGCACGTATAGAAGCAATCCGCATGTTTTAGCGTATGCTGCTCATAAAAACTTCACAGTCTATTAGATGGATGTGAAGACTGCCTTTCTAAATGGCATTCTTAAGGAGGAAGTCTACGTTACACAACCAGAACGCTTTGTGAATCCAGATAAATCAGATCATGTCTAATTCTTGGATAAATCACTTTATGGATTAAAACAAGCGACTCGAAACAACTCTGTGTATCTATATCAACAATTGAGGCAGAGTACGTCGCTGCTGCGAGTTGCTGTTCTCAAGTGTTGTGGATGAGAACACAACTCCGGGATTATGGTTTCACATACAACAAGATCCCGATCTACTGTGATTCGAAGAGCACAATTCCAATATATGTAAATCTTGTTCAACATACCAAGACCAAACACATTGATGTGAGATATCATTTATCAAAGATAATATGGAAAAAGGTACAATCGGACTTCATTTTGTAAACACGGATTACCAACTTGCAGATTTATTTAACAAACCACTTGATGAAAAGAGATTTAATTTTCTCGTTTCAAAACTTGGTATGTTAAATCTCAAGACTTAATCTGTGATTACCTACTAAAGTTTTGTTATTGTTATTTTCTTCATTTCTTTATTTTTATTCTGAAAGATATATGCACTTAAATCTATTCATGATCTTAGGGGAGTGTGAGATGATACAAGAAAAGATGATCTACATACATTTGAGGGCGAGTTAATAAGTTTTGCATATGTTTAACACTGATAAATTTTCTGATGCATAATTTCAGGGGGAGTAAGAGATAGGAGTATGGAATATGACTTCTGATTGCATCTGATCAGAACTCGTACATTAAGGGTGCGTTTGGTATGCCGACATGACAGGACAGGACAAGATGGAACAAGATAGGACAAAACAGAACAGGACAGTTGTCCAGCGTTTGGCAAGTCATGATAGAACTGGACAAAACAGGACTAGACTGGTTAAATGTCGAATTTACCCCTGATGAAAAATCATAGATTACATCAAATAAAACTAATTTACATCACTAATACATAGTGCAATGGATTATCAAAAACATAAAACTTAGTTCCAGGGGGTTGGAGTGGGACAAGTGTGTCCCACGCTTGTTCCACTTAGTTCCAGCGTGTCCCACATATGGTCACGCCAAACATGGGATAAGCATGTTCTGTTCTGTCCTGTTTCACTCTGTTCTGTGTACCAAACGCACCCTAAACGTTTTATTGCTTTATGTCATTTTATTTTCAATAAATTTTCTGAATAAAGCTTTGTACTTTGACAGACTTTGTGATTTTTTGCAGATTTGAGAGGAAGCTTACATGATCATATCTTTTATGACTTAGAGGTGACTTGATGAGGTTTAAGACTGAGCAAAAGGTTTCTTTCTAATCTTAATCACATATGTGTCTGAAAGAAGGACAACTTTCAGATATGAAAACATGTTTTTAAATGTTCAAACCACTTCTGATTCTTAAAAGATTTCATGAATATAGAAGTGTGATTTTTAAATGTTTTCATGCTACATGTGCTTTAATGTTTATAAACCGTGTGTTTCCAAAGTTTAATACTTGTGTATTCTCTTTTCCATATACTGTCAAGTATTCACACACATTGGTTTACTATTTTTGTTGAGTATGTTATCACCATGTCTCAAATTGAACAAAATTTTCGATGGTGATACACCCCGCTTGATATTCAATGTTTGAACGTTGATTTCATTTTCAAAACCTTACTTTCAAGACTTGTCTATATTTTGATTCATATAAACAATATCTAATTTTTGCTGACCTAAGCCTTAATCGATAAATCATTCCGATTTTGATCTTTTTCATACAATGTCAGATTTTCAAACAAGTTTCTTGTATTAATTTCATTCATTCAATATACTTGTTTTGAAAATTTTCATTGTTTAAAATGCTCAAATCTTTCTGAGCATACAAACATATGACTTGTATATATGTGCTTTAACTGCAAAGTTAAACCATTCTGAGCAACATGTGCTTATAGGATTACATGGGTTCATTGTGTGAGCTTAACTGAACTTCTGTAGATTAACGTTCACCAGTGTTTCCTACCCAATAAGTTATTCCTTGAGTGATCGAAGAGTGAGGAGTCAAAATATATGAGTGTAGGTGTGATGAGGTAAAATGGAAAAGAGAGTTTGGTTAGAAGCGAGCTCAATGATTAAAAAGAAACAGGGTGAGAGATCAGAGTAAAAGAATATCAAACTCTGCACCAACTTTTTCTGAGTCGGGCAGCCACATTGCTGGTGTTTCACAATTCTTCGTGACCATCATTGAAACATGCAACTAGCCCATGCCAACTCTTGATAAAAACCCCACCAGCTACTCATTTTCTTCTCAAAAAGAAGATGTTTCATATTTCAAGGGGACGCAACATATAATCTATCTGGTTTTCATTTGGAAAATCTAGATATTGAAAAAAAAGGAAGTCTGCCCCACCTTCGCACTTCGATCATGCACAATAGAGTTTGTGTTCAACTGTTGTTGTCTCAATGGTTTACACAATTTTGAGCCTTATACAAGCAACCATCTGTGTTTAATTCTTTCAAACACAAGCACGAACACACAGGAAATTCGTTTTTCTGTCAAAATGTTCATAGAATAAACTTGTGTTACTCGATGATTGAATGGAATACCTGGGGGAGTGAACATCAAAAAGCTACTTTCCATTGTGTATTCGTTACACACAGTGACTTCGTGTTACTGACAGGCATTTTAACTGATTCATTTGTTGATTCAGGTGTTACACTCATAATTTGTCTTAATTTGTAAAGATTCGGATGAATATCTTTTGGATCGATAGATAATCATAGGCTCAGTATAAAAGATCAGTGGTCAGGACAGATCAAAGACATTTCTTGTGAAAAGTTTTGATGATTTCAGTGCTTTATCATCAAAAAGGGGGAGAAGTGAACAAGAAATGTTTGAGTCATAAATGAATATGGGAGAAGATGTATTCAAGAAATGTTTGATAAAGAAGAGTTTGTAAAAGTTATGGGTAGAGATTCAAGATTTGGACAAGATTCAGTCAAAGAATGCAATTTTGTATGAAGATGGTACAAGTTTGAAAGTGAATGTTCAAAGATTTCTGAAAGCGAACTGAGTTTTACTGAAATTTTCTTTAAAGACAATTTGCTGAAGCAAACTGAGTTGAATCTGAAGATAGTTTCTTTCTGAAGTCTAGAAGAGGTTTCTTATTACCTTGGGAGAGAATGTTAAAGCTGATTGTAAAAGATGGTGTTCAAAGACTTTGGGGAGATTACAAAAGTTTTTGAAGGCGAATTTATTCAAGAAAGGGAGATTGTTTTGAGCATAAAATGGGAGATTGTACTTTGAAATTGTCCTATCAAATCACACACTCAAATCTATCAAGAACAAAGAGAATCAATGGAGGGAAATCACAAGTGTATTGATGTCAAAATGTAAGGTACAAAGTATTTCTCTTTGTAGACTTTCTCAAACTTGGTACTGCACTAAAACAAAAGAACAAGGAAGACCCTATTTATATGGTCTACCAAGATACAAGCAAAATACTAACAAAAGATAATACAAAAGAAATGATCTAAACTATAAAGCATTAACATTCTCCCCCTTTTAGATCATTTGACAATTTTGTTCTGGTCCCGTCTTCTGAAGCAAATTCTTCTGATTTCAAGGTGCGCTTCAAACCTTCTGATATTCTCTCTGAACTCTATCTTCTTGTTGATCTCTTCAAGCATAGTTTCCATGTTTACAGACTCAACTGATCTCAAAGCTTCATTCTTTCTGAATCTTTCTTGCTCTCATAGGAACAACTTGTCTTCAAGCACTTTCCGAACATACTTCACTGTACCATCTGAATACTTTGCCAATTCGGAAGCTCTCATGAATTGATTCTTGTGAGTCTTGGTGTTCACATACATTACACCCAATTCTGGATATCTTGAAATCTGAAAAGGCTCTAGAACTCTGATCTTTGGATGGTTGAAGTTTGGTGCTAGCAGGTTCACTCTGTTTTGATTTGTTTCAATGCCAAGCTGCACATCAAACGTGTAGGCATTATAAACACTCCTTCTAATGAATCTCTTGATTGCATCCAGAGCATAAGCAACAGGTTGTGACCTCTTTCTCTTCTTTCTATCTCTGAACTCATTCACAATAAACATGATATCTGAGAAATCCAAACTATCAAAATCAGCTTCTGTGATGGTACTGATCTTCATATATTTTCTTTGCACAGTGAACTTTGGATAGTAGACATTCAGAATCTTGCACAAGTGAATTTGTTAAATCTGCAGAATCCCTTCTCTTTTGGCATATGATGAATGATTTTTCTGAGTTTTCATGAACCTGATGTAGTTGGCTTGATAGATCTTGTCTCTGTCTCCAACGCCATAGAATTTTGCTTCATCAATTGGTTGTAAAGAGGAAACAAAGATCTTGGTTGTTTCTTCAAGGAATGGCGCTTTGAGTGAACAGAACTAACACTAACATCTCCTTTGAAGGTAATCTTTCCTCTTTCACTGAATTCATAAGTATTGAGCTCTTCTGCTGGCATAGATTCAATTTCTGGACCATGAGCCTTTAAGTATTCTTCCACTTCCATCGGAGTAACAAACACTGGATTAGGCTTAAGCTTTTTAGATGCTTCAGCAGCACTAAGTATCTTTGGATTGTCAGGATTCCGGATGTAAGAAAAAGCATTAGCTTCGGCTCTGGCTTCTTCTTCTTCTTTTCCGAGTTCAGCTTTTTCTTTTCTGATCAACTGCCTTTCTTCCTTTTCCTTTTGCTTATTTTCTCTGTACAGTTGATTTCTAAAGTCTTGGATGTCAACAATGATAGGTCTTTTTTCTTCAAGATCCTTTGGCTTAGGCTTTGAAATAGGAATCCTTGATCTCTTAGACTTCTTGGAAGACTTTGGCTTGTCAACCTTTTCTTTTTGCTTAGGTTGTTTAGATGGTTCTTCAGATTCTACGTCTTTCGGTAGAGGTAGAGCAACCCTTCGTTCCGAAGTATCAATATTTTCTGGGACAGAACATTTTCTGGTAGGAGAGACTATTGGAATGGCAGTTAAAATCTCATCTTCATCAAACAATCTGTATGTTGGTGGAACATAATCAACATCATTGACATTTTAAGCAACCTCCACAACTTCTGCTTGTTGAACAGGAAAAGTTTGATCAAGATCTACAATTTCTTCAGTTCATTATCAATGTCATCAAAGTTTCCATCTATGTTGTCTCCAAATAAGTCATCCAGTACATTCTCATTCTGATTCAGATTTCCTTGAGCAATAGCATTATGTACAATCTCTTCAATAGTGACTATATTCTCAGGGTCTGGTCCATCACTCTGAATGTTGTGGTCAATAACATCCATCCCTTCTTGTTTGACTTTCCATTAACTGTCGTATCTGGCAGCAGCTTTCTCATCATCATCACTGGCATAGTCATCTAGATTGATAAATTTCTCCGATGTGACCCCCAACATTTCCGTAATCTCTTGAACCGTAGCAATCGTAGGCTTTTCAACCGTTGATTCTGTGTTATCATAAATCATCAACTCCATTTCAGCTTGTGGAGCATCCTCACCCAACTGATCCTGACCCGACTGATCTTCTTGAGTAGTTTCAGCCACTTCAATCCCATGATCCTCAACAGTAATAACATCAACATCTTCAGCAGTTTTCTATCTCTTGCTCATCTCCCCCTCATGATCTTGATCAGAATCACGATCATGTATTTTCTTAGAAACTGCTTCACATTGAGCTTTGCATGAAAATTGTACTGCTTTGGTGAGATCCTGTAGGTGCTTCTCCACTGAGTCTTTGAACTGACTGAACTGAGATTGAGTAACATAATCTACTTGAACTTGAGGAACAACTTGTTGGGATTGTTGCCTCAGTAATCCAATAAGATATGCTTCTGTCTTATCTGCTAGAGCATCTGATAACAATTGGGCCAAAAGTAAGGACTTTAGCTCAGAAATTGATTGGACCGGTGGTGGTTGTGGAACTGATGGTGGTGGAATTGGTTGCACTGGCTCCTCAACTACTAGACTTTTCCCTTTCAAAAACTTCATCACTTTTCCAAATTCCTCCTCAAACTTTTCTGTTTCTTTGCTCAGCTCCGACTGAAATTTCTGTGTCAAAGAGTTTTCAACGACCTTTAGGGCGTCATTGAGAAATTCCCTTGAAACAAATTCGGGTAATATAACACCGGGCTACTCAAGCTTCCCGTTGACACAACTGTTGTAGATGCAACAGTGTGGCTTGTGCTCGAAGTTGGCATAATGTTAGCAATGATAGGACTTCCAAATATGTATTTTCAATACCTGAACCTTCCAAATGAAGATTAGATAGATTATGTGTTAAAACCCCGTGAGAAGTTGAGACTACTGTCTGTTGAGAGACAGAAGAATAGGTGGCAGGGGTGTGCAATTGCATTAGTGGGAGACTAATGTCTGTTTCAATACCTCCTGCTAGCAACAAATGCGGCGAAGTAGTGGATGTGGCTGCCCTTTTGGAATGGTAGGTTTGGATACACTCACGCTCACCATGTTCTTTTCTTTCAACCTCTCCCTCATCCGACCTTATATCTCCATAATCAAACACAACGTTCATAATTGTTGAGTCAACACCTTCCAAATCAAGTTCTCTTGCAACAAAACCAAGACTATGGTGTAGAGAAACATTTTCCAAGAATCTAAAGTTGTGACCCAAGTTTTCATCCTGATCATCATCATCTTGATCATTTCCTTAATTTTCAGCATCTTATTCTGATGTTGCTGATGGTACTGAAGTACTAGGTGAGCTTGCTTGTCTGAACGATAAAGTTCTTTCAGAATTCTGACTTTCATTTGGATTCTCTTCCTGAGGGCCCGATTGAGGAATGATAGCTATCTCAGGTTGAGATTGTGCCCGTGTTCCCACACCCCCTAGTGCATAATTTTGACCCACTCAAGAACCCCTCTCTAAATTTTCCCTCTGCTCACTTACCCATTCAACTACCCCCGTAGTAGTTTGAACCCTCACCGACTCCTCTTGTCTAACTGGCCCTAAGTCCTGGGTAGGGATTGCCGGATATGGCATTCCCATGGACTGCCTATATTTCCTAACACACGAGACGATCTGATCGGCATAAGCAAGCATTACAGCAGGTACTGGCATAGCAAAAGTGAAGGATTGCTTCTGCTTTTGAAGATGTGTCATTTCATTTTCAGGTGCAATCTCATGATTCAGTCTTTTAGGTATCTCTCTGTTAGATCTCAGCATGCTTCGGACAATAAGTTGTAGAAACATCTAATAAGGCACATATTTTAGTTTTCTTGAATGCCTCTTGCTCATAACCTTCTCATAGAGCTCAGTCCAGATAGCTAAGGCATAATCAACATGCAAATCATAGATGATAGCATGGAACAACCTCAAAGTGTGCATGTTGGTGTTGTCATGCCCAGAGTGCCTTGAAGTCAAACACTTGTTGATCACAGAAAAGAACTGGCAATAAAATGGAGGCAGATTTGACTTCTTAAGATCAGTGATCTTTGTGAGGCTCCCAACATATCCTAAGGCAAGAATACCAGTAAACACTTCTTGATCTCTTGGATAAGGATCAAAACTATTTCTTACTTCTCTTGAGTCGGGAAATGGAAGATCAAGAATCAGTCTTAGTCTCTGATAGGTCATCTCGGATATGAAGTTGTCAATTTGGATTGTGAAATACTTCCTTTGGCCTTCCACAACATGCTCAATGGTTTTCCAAGCTTGCTGTAAGTAAATCAATGGCACAGTAGCAGTAGCAGTTAAAGAAGTGTAGATTGGGTGGATCATCAGAATCTCCTTAATCAGTGGCTTGACCATGAGGTTGTCAAAGACCACATGATGATTGATTGGTGACAATGGAAGATAATCTTGTTGATTGATCAACTGAAGATCTGGATCTGCACCAATTTCAGATTGAACATGGGATCGGGAGGAAGGCATAGGCATCTCCCGTGAGATACTTGGATAATATTTATCCATCTGAACTATAGGATCACCATTGTGAATGTTTGACATTGGAATACCTGAGAAGTTTAAAATGATTGGATAAAATCCAATACGTCAGTATAAATCTAAAACTTGTTTTCAGAAAACCAATTTGAAGTACAGAACAATGTACTTTGGGATATTGCAATAAAAGCACAGTGAGTTGCAGTAAGCAAATTGCAACTTCAGATAAAGAAAAATAAAAGAAAACTCATCACACAAGATAAATAACTGTTCATATCATCGAGTTGATACTAGTTTCAAATTTAATTTTCGAATCTTTATTTATGGAATTGTACTGTTTTATCAATCGGTCTTATGAACAGTCATTCTAAAACCATACGTGAAAAACCCTAAAAAAAACTTGTCAAGAATCTGAGAATCGATGATGAACACCTATACTGAGAATCGATGATGAACACCTATACTGAGAATCAATGATGATGATGATGCTTGAAAGATCTAAAGGTCGCAAAGATCGAAAAGTCGCAAAGAGAATCGAGAGAAAAACTCTAAGTGTTGGAACTCGCAATGACTGATAATGAGAGAAGAGAGAAGGCCTGATGTATATATACTCGAAGAAACGCGCAAGTAATGAAACTCACAAAGCCCTAGAACTTGCAAACCGGACAAACTCGCAAGTAACGCACGATTTTAATTTTTCTTCTCTCAGATCAAGGAAAGTGGTATTTGTCTCAAAAACTGACAAATATGTGTGTGTTTTTCACTTAAGGATCAATTTAAGTGAAAAATTGTGAAACACGCAAGCCTAAGGAGTAAAAACCATGGAACTCACAAATTGAAGAATGAAACTGACCAAACTCGCAAGTCTCATTTTGTGTGTTTCTGAAACTCGCAGAAAATGATTTGCGTGTTTATGAAACTCGCAGATCACGTCTTGCGTGTTTCAAGAACTCGCAAGGCTTGAGTTGAGCGTTTCAAGAACTCGCAAAACACTTCTTGCGTGTTTATGAAACTCGCAAAGCTTATGTTGCGCATTTTGTAGACACCACACTACTCTGCGTGATTCCACACTTAACGTATTTTGAGACAAGTTTCCAGAAATAAAATCTTTCAAAAAAAATGAAACTTTGACTTTCCCAAAATAGTAACTTTCTAAAAATAACTTTTTAGCACAAAAACATTGTTTTTCTCATGAAAACTTTTCTGATCTCTTAAACACACACACACACTTACAGACTTTTTCATTAAGCTCCCCCTCGAAGTGTGCACATGTCTTAATTTTCTCCCCCGTGATTTTTGCATTTAAGCTCAAATATTGGAGTACGAGTCCTGATCTGATTTGATCAGAAGTCATAGTCCAATATGCAAACCTGTAAAACTGATAAATCTTTGGTACTCATTGAACATGAGTCTAGGTTTGTTAATAATATCTTGAAATTAAGTCAATGAATTACATAAGCATGCCAAATGAAAAGAAATGCTCCCCCTCAAAATTATAAAGAATGATGTAACTATTCATTAAGGTTCAACATGCCAAGTTTGCTGACTAGAAAAGTAAATCTCTTTTCATCAAGAGGTTTAGTAAAGAAATCATCAATCTCAAAGTCAGTTGAAACAAAATGCATTTCTACATCACCTTTTTCAACATGGTCTTTAGTAAAGTGATACCTGATATCTATGTGCTTCGTATTTGAGTGTTGCACAAGATTTGACGTGATTGCTATTGCACTCTAGGAATCACAGTAGATTGGTACCTTATGGAATGTATATCCATAATCTCTCAGCTGGGTTCTCATCTACAGACCCTGTGAGCAGCAGCTTGCAGCCGCAACATATTCCGCTTCAGCTGTAGATGTGGATACACAATTCTGTTTCTTTGACGACCAACTGACCAACTTTTCTCCTAAGTAGTGACATGCTCCTGATGTGATTTTTTTGTCTAATTTGTTTTCTGCATGGTCTGCATCTGTATATGCTATTAGTTCAAACTTAGAATCTTTTGGATACCAAAGGCCCATATTTTGTGTGCCTTTGAGATACCTCAAGATTCTTTTTACAGCAGAAAGGTGTGAATCTTTAGGATTAGCCTGATACCTTGCACAAAAGCATGTTGCAAACATAATATCTGGCCTACTTAATGTCAAATAAAGAAGAGATCCAATCATGCTTCTGTAGGTATGTTGGTCTACTGATTTCTAGAGATATCAGCATCCAACAAACTTCCAGATTACATGGGAGTCTTCATAGGTGAAGTAGAGTTCATGTCAAATTTCTTCAGCATGTCTCTAATATACTTTGCCTGATTTATAAAAATCCCTTCCGGGGTTTGTTTGACTTGCAGGCCTAAGAAAAATGTTAATTCACCCATCATTGACATTTGAAAACGCTTTTTCATAATATTTTCAAATTCTACGCATAATTCTTGTGAAGTAGAGCCAAAAATAATGTCATCAACATAAATTTGCACAAGTATGAGATCCTTACCTTTCTTTTTAAGAAATAAAGTAGTGTCGATTGTACCTTTCCGAAAACCAGACTCGGTTTGATAGACTGATAAAGTTCCATACCATGCTCTTGGCGCTTGTTTTAATCCATACAGTTCCTTGTCAAAAACATAGACATGATCTGGGAACTTCGGATCCACGAATCCTTCAGGTTGACTCACCTATACTTCTTCATGAAGAATGTCATTGAGAAAAGTAGACTTCACGTCTATTTGATAGACTTTGATGTTCTTGTGAGCCGCATAAGCAAGAAAGATCCTTATGGCTTCAATCCGAGAAACGGGTGCATAGGTTTCGTCATAATCAATTCCTTCTTGTTGATTGTAACCTTTTGCCACTAGCCGTGCTTTGTTCCTCACAATAATTCCAGCCTCGACCTTTTTGTTTCGGATGACCCATTTTGTGCCAACAATGGATTTTGTCTTTGGGTCTCGGTATCAATCTCCACACCTTGTTCCTTTTGAACTCATTTAGCTCATCTTGCATTTCATTTATCCAATCTAGATCCTTTAAAGCTTCAGATGGCGTCTTGGGTTCAATACTGCTCAGAAAACTTGCAAACATGCAGAAATTGGTTGTTGCCGGTGGAAAAGCAGATCTGGTAGACACTCTAGCAGATGGGTCACCAATAATATTTTCTGGGGGATGATTTCTTATCCATTTGTGTGAGCTTGGTAAAACATCAACTTCTGTTTGATTGTTAGAAGAATAAAACTCATCTTGTATTGTTGGTTCTTCAGAAGTAGAAGTGATTTGTACTTCTGGTTCTTCTGAAGTAGATAAGATTGGACTTGATGTGCTTTGCAATGGAATAGCTTCTTTAGTGGGATTTTCCAACACATTCTCTTCAGATGTGATTGATGTAGATGGAACATCTTCATTGCTAGCTGAAGTTGTGTTGTCTGAAACTTCTTGAGCTTGACTTGTAGAAGCTTCACCATTACCTTCAGAGGGTCCTGATATATTTGCAGTGGTAGTAGATGTATCAGTAGTAGGTATATCATTTTGAACTTGTTCTTTTTGAAAATCATCAAAAGCATTATAAAACAGCAAATCTAAATCAGATTCAGTTAAGGATTTAGAAAGCTCAGTATGTTTTGAAGCAGGTTCCACACTGGTTGATGTGGAAGCTTTATCACTAGATCTGAGTTCTGAATTGCTTTGTTCAGAAGTTCTTGTCTTTGTTTCATCAAAGGACACATTGATGCTTTCAATCACTGATCTCGTTCTTGTGTTGTAAACTTTGTATGCTTTGGAGGTTAGTGAGTATCCAATAAAGATTCCCTCATCAGCTTTCTCTTGGAATTTGGCTAGATTTTCTCTATCATTCATCACATAGCACCTGCATCCAAACACACGAAAGAATTTAACAGTTGGTTTACGACAATTAATAATTTCATAAGCAGTTTTATTTAATCGCTTATTAATAATTGTCCTGTTTTGTGTGAAACATGCGGTTGCTACTGCTTCAGCCCAAAGAAAATGCGGTAGACTGGAATATGCAAGCATCGTTCGTGGAACTTCTACCAAAGTTCTGTTCTTCCTTTCCACAACACCGTTTTGCTGTGGTGTCATTGCAACTGAGAAGTTGTGTGAAATGCCAACGGAATCAAAATATGATTGAAGAGTTGAGTTTTTGAATTCAGTGCCATTATCACTTCTGAGTTGTTGCACTTGACTTTGAAGACGGACTTGTATTTTCTTTATAAATTTGATGATGAGATCTAGAGCATCCAACTTTTGTCTTAAGAACTCTAGCCACGTATATCTGGAGTATTCATCAACCATGACTAGCATATACTTTTTGCCGTTGATTGACTGAGTTCTCATCGGACCGCACAAATCCATGTGAATAAGCTCTAAGCACCTTGAACAGTTTGATAACATCTTCGACTTGTGAGAAATTTTTTCATCTTGCCCTTCTGACATGCAGAACAAAGAGAGTCTTGTTCTATTTTCAGCTCTGGAAGCCCGATGACAAGATTCTGAGTCCTAAACTTGTTCAAATCTCTGAAATGTTGATGAGAAAACCGACGATGCCATAACCAACTTTCATCTACTGAAGCTTTTGAGATAAGGCATACAAGTTTTGAAGCTTGTAGGGTTGGATAGTGAACACCATACAGTAATCCCATTCTTTCTCCTTTGATTAACTCTGTGCCTGACTTATCCTTGATATAACAGAAGTCTTCATCAAATTCAACTTTACACTTCTTCTCGGTGAATTGACTAATGGAAAATAAGTTATACTCTAACCCCTCGACATACAAAACTTTAGAGATGGAGATCATCCTATTCTTGAGAACACGGTATCCTCTGACATAACCATTCATCTTATTCCCGAAGTTAACTGTTCCTGCATAATGTTCTACATAGTCGTGTAGCAGGTGTTTGTAGGTTGTCATGTGTCTAGAAGCTCCTGAGTCTATGATCCACACATGACAAGCCTGCAATAACAGTTACTTCAATTTAGGTACCCATATAAGAATGGGTCCTTTCTTGTTAGTAGCATGCTTATCTTTTGAAATTTTCCTTCTTACAATTTGTGCATTAAGTATATCTTTAGGAATCCATCTTTGCACATATTGTAATTCATCAACTTTCTTTAGCTGAAATTTGTGATTTTTAGTCTTTACAGTATAAACTTCAGCTTTTGGTTTATCAGAAGAAGAAGTAGAAGGTTTAATGTTTTTCATCTGAACTTTTCTTCTTTTCTTTGAAGATTTAGGTTTAAGAGAGAATGAACTTTCATAACAGAATGAACATTGCAATCTAGTTGAGGCTTGTGTCAGCAAATCAATCTTTGAAAGAAATTTTGATTTATTAGAACTTTGTTGACATTCATTACAAGCTGAGGCTACTCTATTACATGTACTGTCATGAGAAGTATTCAAATTCTCTTCCACTTTCTGCATGTCTTTGCACACACTCTTCTTCAATAAGCAATTTGAGACACAATTAGAATTCATGTTACTTAAACCAGAATTTGAACATTCTCCTTCAGATGAAACAGGTTTTTCAGACTGAATTTTGTCATTTACAAGCTTAGAAGAGTTAGAATTGGATATATCAACTTTCCTTTTCAAGTCAGAATTAATTATTTTTTCTTTCATAATATCTGACGATAGAACAGATAGATCTTTGACAAGCTTGCATATTTCATTTACAAAGATTTGACTTTGTTGGTCAAATGTGTCTCTTTCTGTTATCAAAATCTTTTCAAATTCAGAGACTTGCTTTGATAGTTTCATACATCTAAGTTCAAGATCTTTCTTTTCTTGGAAAGTTTTCTTTTCAAGATCAGCTTTTTGATTTTGTAAATATGAAATTTCCTTTTCAAGAACAGAAATTTTGTTTAAAACTACTTGATATTCAAGATCAAAACTCTTGGAAGTCATTTCTGAAACAGATTTATTTAAAATTGAAGACGTTTCATTTCCATCCATTATAATAGGACATGTAACTATTATTTCAGATGAATCAGAAAAGATTGATGTAGTATGAATCTCATTTTCTTTTGGAAAGGGATTTTCAAATTCAACAAATGTATTCGTTTTATTTTCATAAGAAGAATTTAATTGGTCGTATTTGAAGTAAACATTTTTGAGACCTTGAGATTCATACTTCATCTCATTTTCAGAGTTATCTTCAATAATAGTTTATGTTTCTATTTTAGCTGATGTATATGAAATAGTCTCTGTTTTAACAAACGTCTCAAGGATATGTGGGACTAAAACAATAGGCTCCAAATCTTTGTTGTTTAAATTGTAAAGTTTTTCTGGTGCCTTCTTCAGAACATCCACATCTGAAAGACCTAGACCAGGCTTAGCCTTATAAAATTTGTTTTCCTTTTGACTGCTTGTTAAAATTTTTAGAGTCTGTTCAGTTTGACCTCTTTTGAGATTTAAATCTTCTAACTCTTGTATTCTGGTATATGCCTCAATTCTGTCTTTCATAACAAGTTCATACTGAAGAGTTAAGTCAAGTTTCTGATCTTTAAGAGTTACAATTTATGTTTGCAAATCAGATATTTCATTTTGAAGCTTTATCTTGTCCATTTTTAAAACATTTTTCTCTTCTTCTTTATCTTCTGATAATGTTTTATATAACAACACTTGATCTTGATGTCCCTGTATGATGAATTTTTGTCCTTCAAGTTTATCTTTTAGTTTTAAAAATTCAGTATTCATTTGATTTAATTGGGACATCAAGTTCATCAACTCTTCATTTTCAGAAGAGTCAGATTCATCAGACATTGAATTTACCTCAGTATCAAAATCTTCTTGTAAGTGAGCCATGAGGTTGTAGTGGGCCTCAGTCAGGTTTGCTTTTATATCACTTTCTTCGTCATCAGAGTAGTAGTAGTACCAGATTTCATCTTCCGCTTTCAGAGCTTGCCCTTTTTCAACAGTCTTGGCAAGTTGAGCTTTCTACCTGTAGTATTCATAATTCTTTATCCTTTTCTCCGGACAGTCTTTTGCAAAATGACCCGACTTTCCACAACTGAAACACTTGTCTGACTTCTCTTTCTCTTTTTTTTCCTTTGTCTTCTCTTCCTTCCTTTCCTTCTCTATCAACAACTTACCTTTGAACTTTCCTGACTTGTAACCGTCATGCTTGGGTTTGTTGTAGAATTTCTTCTTTGCAAACTTCTTGTGAAAGTTTGTGGTTAACAAAGCCAGTTTCTCCGCGAATGCAGTAATCTCATCTACTACTTCAGGTTCAGCTTCCTCAGCCTCTTCATCAGAACTATCGGAAGAATCAACAATCCTTGATACCATAGCTTTATCCTTGATTGGTTTGCTTGATCCAGAAACTGCTTTGAAAATCATTCCGGAATTCTGTGTCAGTAAAGCTAGAGAATCTTCCACTTTCATGCAGCTTTTCTTCATCCATATCTTTGTTAATCTGCATCTGGATTGTGTAGACTTCCCATTCAGGCTGAAGATTCTTGATGAACTTGAAGTTTATCTCTGAATCTAATTTCTGAACTCCATTCTTCCTCAGTTCATTCAGAATAATGTTGTATCTATCATAAGCGTTTTCAAAGATTCACCATCCTTGGCCTTGAAACCATCATAAGCAATAATGCTTTGATTTCTTTTAGTCTTTTGAGACTTGGCCGATCCGAGAAACTGCTTTTCCAACTCATCCCAAATATCCTTCGCTGAATCACGACTGTCAACCCAGTTGAATATGTCATATGGAATTGCCATGATCAGGAAGGTCGGTGCATTAGCATCTCTTTCAACCAATATCTTATCAGTTTCATTATATTAGATTGGATTTTTGGCAACTTTTCTTTCAGGAATTTCTGGTGTGGTTTTAGTTTCAGGAATCCTTGCTGAGGTGACATGAGCAAAATGGGGTCCTTCCTGAATAGAAGTCATCAAGGATTTATCTTGATTGTTGAGAAAGTTAATCATCCGCTTTCTCCACTGAGAGTATTCGTCCGCTTGAAGAACCGGAGGCTTGGACTTCGAACCCATACTGAGAAGGTCTCTAGACATGATTGTAGTAAGAATGTGATTTGAACTGATCGTTTAAGAAGTGAAGATTACACCCGGTGTGTAAAATCCAAAACTGATCAAATTTGAAGTTACTGGCAAAAATTGACTAAGTACAGAAACTCGCAGATCACTAAAGAAGGCTTGAAACTCGCAGACGCATAAACACGCAGATAACTGTTCACTGAGAAACCCGCAAGCTGAGACATGTGCGTTTGGAGAATTTGCAGATGCCGACTTGCATGTTTTATCGATCTCGCAAGCTAAACTCGCAGAAGGAAACTCGTAGATACTCAAACTAGCAGACTAAAGAACAAACACGCAAACTTCGATTTGCGCTTTTATAGAACTCGAAAAAAGCACTTTGCACTTTTCCGACTAAAATCAAGATCTTTCAGTTTGCGTGTTCTTCCGATGAAGGTTGCGCGTTTTGTAGATCTTGCGTGTTCTTGGGTTTATTTACGCGTTCTTGGCCTGATCAATCAAAAATCAATTAATTCTTGATTTATGATTCTGAAACTTGCACAATTTCTTCACGAAGCAATACTAAGCACTATTACAACACTGAAATACAAACACAATTGAAAAATTACAGTGATCAAGTGCAATGCAGTGTTCGACTATTGAGTTTCAAGAAAACAACAATTTAATCAAATTGATCAATCTAGAAGTGAAATTAGTCTAAGTGATCTGAATGAGATTTGATCCTAGTGATAATACGCACACAATCAAATCAAATTCTTGATTTAATTTTGCAAAAACAAGAAAACCAGAGATCAAACAGTAACTATCAATCGATTTTTTTTTAAAAAAAAACAAGAAATCTTCAAAGCTGATCTAAATCTGCTCCTTCTTGTTTGCTCTGATACCAAATGAAATTTTCCTATCAAATAACACAGTCAAATCTATCAAGAACAAAGAGAATCAATGGAGGGAAATCACAAGTGTATTGATGTCAAAATGTAAGGTACAAAGTATTTCTCTCTCTAGACTTTCTCAAACTTGGTACTGCACTAAAACAAAAGAACAAGGAAGACCCTATTTATATGGTCTACCAAAATACAAGAAAAATACTAACAAAAGACAATACAAAAGAAATGATCTAAAATATAAAGCATTAACATACTTCAGTGCTTATGTTTATTTCTGAAAATGTTCTGAGTTGACAAGAAGTCTACAAGGGGGAGACAAGTTGTTAAAGTTCTTCAATGCAACATAGGGGGAAAATGAATTGCAAAATCTTTTAGAGATGATCTTGATCCAAAGAGGGAGAATGTTAGTTCATATATTTGTTGGATACAAGATCATAAAGTCAGAAGATTGAAAGTCAAAAAAGTCAAAGCCAAAGTCAACTCTCAATGCAAAGTCAAAGTCAATTTGTAATAAAGTCAAAGTCAAAGTCTTGTATTTGTTTTTAAGAGTTTTTGTAAGCATGTGTTTTCTTTAATAGACATATGACTAGTGTCTTGTAATCTTGTGTCTAGAAGTTAGAGAAGTTGAGAATTATACGCATCCTGTTCTAGAGAGAGAAAGTGACACAGAGCATTGTATACGAAATCTTTAATTGGAAATCAATAACAGGTTGAGTAATTGATTCGTATCATCTTGTTTGTGTTTGAAATTGCAATTAGAACTTGATTTTAGGACATAATAAAAACACTAGAGTAAAACACAAGACACATAAAAAAAACAACAACCAATCAGTAGTAAATCGAAACCTATACTAAATCGATGATCTGGAGGTTGAAGAAATCGAAAGTCGCAAGAAGGTTTTGAGAGAAAAAATATCTAAGTGAAGAACTCGCTTAAAAGGATCTGATAGAAGTGAGATTTGAAAGAGAAAACTTTGATTTTATACTCAGGAGACATTTTGACACGTGGCACGATCTGAGAGTATGCTCACTATGCGCAGACCAAAGACAAAGCACTTGCCACACAACAAAGGGCAAGTCGTGTGTGCACTTCGCGCAAGAAGGAATTTGCACGAAGTGGTGAACAGATTAGAACTCGCATTAAGAGTCATGCATAAAGTGGGAACTCGCACGACATTGTGTGCGCGTATCATACTTCGCGCAGCCTGTGCTATGCCCGAAGTAAGAACTCGCATACCACATGGTGCGCGTTCTACACTTTGCGCATGCAATGGTGTCCGCGAACATGAAACTCGCATATCACACCATGCGCGTTTTATACTTAGAAAAATTTTGAAATTTTCCAAAAATGGAAACTTTCCAAAAATGATTTTTCCCACTTTCCAAAAATAGTAAGTTCTTTCAAAACACTTTTAAGCACAAAATGACATCTTTTTCTCTTAAAAAATCTTTCAGATTTCAAAAAACTTTAAAACACAGACTCACACACACACTTACAGACTTTTCAATATAGCTCCCCCTTGAAGTGTGCATTGGTCTGATTACTCCCCCTTAATTTATGCATTTAGCTCAACATACTGTAGCATGAGTCATGATCTGACTTGATCAGAAGTCAAAGTCCATGATATGATCTTGTTAAGCACTGTAAGAAACTTTCATACTACAAGACAGATTAAAAATCTAGTACTCACTGAACATGAGTCCACAATTGTTAGAAGTATCAGACTTTAAAAAAAAATAATAACCAAAACACTTATTCAAATAAGCTCAGAATCAGCTCCCCCTCAACATCAGATATAGGAAAAAAAATATAACTATGCATTAAGGTTCAACATCCCAAGTTTACTGACCAAAAAATTAAATCTCTTTTCATCAAGAGGTTTAGTGAATAAGTCAGCAACCTCAAAATCTGTTAAAACAAAATACATCTCTATATTCCCTTTCTCTACATGATCTTTAATGAAATGGTACCTGGTGTCAATATGTTTGTTTTTCGAATGTTGTACCAGATTTGAAGTTATTGCATTTGCGCTTTTTAAATCACAGTATATTGAAAGTGTATCCATAATCTTTCATCTGAGTCTTCATCCACAAAACTTGTGAGCAACAACTAGAAGATGCAACATACTCTACTTCAGCTATAGAGGTTGACACGCAGTTCTGTTTCTATGAGGACCAACTCACCAACTTGTCTCCCAAAAACTGGCAAGCTCCGGAGGTGCTTTTTCTGTCAAGTTTATTGCCTGTATGGTCTGCATCTGTATACGCTATTATCTCAAAACTAGAATCCTTCGGATACCAAAAGCCCAGATTTGGTGTACCTTTAAGGTATCTGAAGATTCTTTTGACAGCAGCTAGATGGGACTCCTTAGGATTAGCCTGATACCATGCATAAAAACAGGTAGCAAACATTATATCAGGTCTACTTTATGTCAAATAGAGAAGAGATCCTATCATGCTTCTGTAGGTTCATTGATCAACTGATTTACCAGAGATATCAGCATCCAACAGACTTCCAGATTGCATTGGAGTCTTCATGGGTGATGAGGAGTTCATGTCAAATTTCTTCAACATGTCTCTTATATATTTGGCTTGGTTTATGAAAATCCCTTCCGGAGTTTGTTTAACTTCCAAGCCTAAGAAAAAGTTTAGCTCAGCCATCATTGACATCTGAAACCTACTCTTCAAGATGTTTGGAAACTCATCGCAGGATTCGTAGATCCTAATATAATGTCGTCTACATATATTTGTACAAGTATCAATTCTTCACCTTTCTTCTTTAAGAACAAAGTAGTGTCGATAATACCTTTTTCGAAATCCAGACTCAGTCAGGTATATTGTTATGGTTTCATACCATGCGCGAGGTGCTTGCTTCAATCCGTAAAGCGCTTTGTCCAGCACATATAAATGGTCTGGAAATTTTGGATCTGTGAAACCTTCAGGCTGACTTACATATACTTCTTCATTTAGAATATCGTTAAGGAATGCAGATTTAACATCCATCTGGTATACTTTTATATTCTTGTGTGCAGCATATGCAAGAAAGATCCTGATAGCTTTGATCCTTTCTACGGGTGCGTAGGTTTTATCATAATCAATGCCTTCTTGTTGATTGTAACCCTTCACGGCGAATCGAGCATTGTTCCTAACAATTATTCCCGCTTCGTCCTTCTTATTTCGAAAGATCCACTTAGTACCAACGATTGTTTTGTCTTTGGGTCTTGGTACTAATCCAGTCTCTTGAATTCATTGAGCTCGTCTTGCATTGCGTTAATCCAGTCTGGATCTTGAAGTGCCTCAGACGGCTTCTTTGGTTCCATGCTGCTTAAGAAGTTCACGAACATGCAATAATTTGAGCTTAAGAATAAACTTCAGCTTTTTGATTGACATTGGATTCAGCAGAAGTTTTTATGTTTTTAAACTGAACTGTTTTTCTTTTCTTTGAAGACTTGGGTTTCAAAGAAAATGACCTTACAAGACAGTGTGAGCATTGCAACTTAGTAGCAGCTTGCGTCAACAACTCATTTCGAGAAAGATTTTTTGTTTTATTCAAACAGTGTTGACAAACATCAGTACAAGCCTTTACTACTCTATTACATTTAGTACTATCAGGAACTTTCACTTTCTTCTCAACTTTCGTCCTCTTTGACTTCTTCAAACTTTCCTTCTTCACTTGGTTATTTGTAGAACAATTAGAGTTAGAAACACTGAAGGAAGAAGTTTTAGAGCATTCACCTATCTCATTAACACTTACCTTCTTTTCTGAAGATTTAAGAACTTTAAATTATGTTTTCATAACAGGAATTGTAGTATCTATTGTAGAAGAATTAGACTGAACTTTAGCACTTGGATTTACAGAAGTTGGAGTATCTTTGTCAATACAAGCCTCTTTTCCTTTTGAAATTTTGAAAATTTGGGATTCTAGATTTCTGATCTCCTTTTGTAAAGTCTCATTTTGAATTAAACTAGAGTCTAATTACATCACAAAATTTTCATTGGCCTCTTCCAGTTCAACAATGAGAATGTTGAGATCTGAAATCTGCCTTTCTAAATCAGAAATTGTTTTCAAGGATGTCTGATGCTCAAGGTCAGTGAATTTAGAAAAGTTCTCAGAAACAGACGTATTTTGGGAAATAACTTCTTCATTTTTGTCTTCTTTGATGGAACAGGTAATAACTGTTTCAGTTGTATCAGAATATGAATTAGATTCAGCAGACTCAGGTGGTTTTGAGAAAAGGTTTTCATATTCGATGAATGTTTTCTTATTATTTTCATAAGAAGAATTCAATTTGTCATATGAAAATTTAACAGAAATAAAACCATGAGTGTCTGAGTCAGTTTGTATTTCTGACTTAACTTCCACAGTTTCTTCCTTTTTCATCAAAGGAGTTTCAGGTAAAGAAGTCTCTGGCTTTATGAAGGTCTCAAGGATGTGTGGTATCAAAATTACAGGAGCATCACCCGACTTTTTGAAATTGTAAAGGTTTTTGGGTGCTTTCTTTAAAACATCCACATCAGAAAGACCTAAGCCATGTTTTGCTTTGTAAAACCGAGTATCTTTTTGGTTGTTTGTTAAAATCTTTAACGTCTGTTCTATCTGACCTCTCTTGAAATTTAGGTCCTCCAACTCTTTAATCTTTGTGTATGCTTCAGTCCTGTCTTTCAACACAATATCATACTTAAGTGTTAATTCAAGATTTTTGTCCTTCAATGTAACTACTACCTTTTGTAATTCAGATATTTTGGCTTGAAGGTTAGTTTTATCCAGCTTTAAAACATTTTTCTCTTCTTCTCTTTCCGCTGCCAATGTCTTATAGATTAATGCTTGATCTTGATGTTCCTGAATTGTACTCTTTTGTTGCTTAAAATTTTCTTTTAGCTTTAGAAACTCATAGTTCATTAAGTTCAATTGAGACATCAAGTTCAGCACTTCTTCATTCTCAGATAAATAATCAGAGTTGTCAGAAATAGATTTTATCTTAGAATCAGACTCTTCGTTCAAATGTGCCATCCGGTTGTAATGAACTTGATTCAGATTTACTTTAACCTCTTCTTCCTCATCATCAGATTACTCGAACAATATTTCTTCCTCAACTTTCAACGCCTTTCCTTTTTCCATTGCTTTGGCAAGTTGGGCTTTCTTCGCGTAGTACTCGTAGTTCTTTACTCTTTTGACTGGACAATCTCTGATGAAGTGACTAACTTTACCACAATTAAAGCATTTATCTGATTTCTCTTTCTCTTTCTCATCTCTCTTCTCTTCTTACTTGTCCTCTTTCTTTTCCTCTTTCTTCTCCTTCTCTTTCTCAAACTTTCCTCTATACTTGCTTGACTTGTATGAATCATACTTTGGCCTGTTTCTCAGCAAATTCTGTTAACTCATCATCCTCAGATTCTTCTTGACCATCCTTCTCAGAACTTTCTGAAGTCTCAATCAGGCTTGTAATATAAGCTTTGTACTTGGATGCCTTTGTAGAGACTGAGCTTCCCTTGACCAACTTGACCTTGCATTGTGCTAGTAGGGCTAAAGAATCCTCAACCTTTTTCTACTTGTCTTTCAGTTGATGCAGTTCTTTGTTGACGACAGCTTGTTCTTTAACCTTGTCTTCATTCTGGTTAAGGGCATATAACAAATCATTAAACTTCTCCTCGTCCATATCTTTGTTGATCTGCATCTGTATCGTGTAGACGTCCCATTCAGGTTGGAGGTTCTTAATGAATTTGTAGTTGATCTCTGATTCTGACTTTTGCACTCCATTTCTCCTCAAATCATTTAGAATGATGTTATATCTGTCATAGGCTTCCCTTAAAGATATCCCTTCCTTAGCTTTGAAACCATCGTACGCGTTAATACTCTGATTTCTTTTTGTCATGATGAACTTTGTCGAACCTTGAAACTATCTTTCAAGCTCATCCCAAATATCTTTTGCAGACTCCCTACTATCAACTCTGTTGAAGATGTCATTTGGAATGGCCATTATTAGAAAAGTTAAGGCTTGGGCATCTCTTGCCACCAATTCTCTATCTAGGTCGTTGTACTGAATCGGGTCTCGTGCAATTAATCTTTCAGGAATTTATGGGCATGTCTTTGTTGCAGGGTGTCTGGCTACAGTGATATGAGGGAAATGGGGTCCATCAAAGATAGAATTCATTAACTTCTTGTCTTGATTATTTAAGAAGTTAACCATTCTCTTCCGCCATTGAGGATATTCGTTCGCTTGTAGAACCGGAGGCTTTTACTTGGAACCCATACTGAGAAGATCTCGAGACATCTTTGCTGAATGAGAAAGAATACTGATAAAAGGCTTGAAAGAAATGATCGTCCCAAAATATTCAGAAAAAGTTGACTGGAA
Source organism: Arctium minus (assembly GCA_954870635.1). Classification (NCBI taxonomy): domain Eukaryota; kingdom Viridiplantae; phylum Streptophyta; class Magnoliopsida; order Asterales; family Asteraceae; genus Arctium; species Arctium minus. The sequence goes on along the minus strand of OX941080.1, from coordinate 108,692,309 downwards.
GAGTCAAACTTGGATCACTACTTGAAAAGATCAGAAAAAAAATTCTAGCACCAGAACACGCAGAGAACAGATACTTGCAGACCAAACAAACTCGCAAGGCACTGTTCACAAGCTTCGCACAAGTAGCTTTGTGCACGTAGAAGGTTCTCGCAAATCGAAGTAAGAGCATTTGGTGTTTGTGCAAAACAGGACGTGCGTGTTTCAGACAACACTTCTCGCTAAACTCTTTGCAGGTTCGAACACTTAGAATATTTTCGATCACTTGACTTCTCGCAATACCTTTGCGTGTTCCACACTTAGAAAAATTTCGAGAAACAAAGAACTCGCAGAATGTAAACTCGCAAACAGGCTTCTCGTAGATCAAAACAGAAACTCGAAAAGTGAGATTTGCGCGTTTCAACTTCACTCAGAGTACTTTATGTGCGAATCAAACAAAAACTCGCAGAAATCATGATCTTCATCATGCGTGTTCTTCCAGATTAGCGTGTTCTTCCCTTGCGTGTTTTATGGATCTAGCGTGTTCTTCACTGAAACTCACGGATTTCTACCAAATTCCATTCAACCCTGAAATTTGAATCTGATTTTCCACAACAATGATCGTACAATGATTTCGAACAAGATTCTAATACAAATTTTTTACTAAAACCAACAAGATTACAGTGCTAATCTCAAAATACAGTGTTCGAACTTTCTTTTCAAGAAAAATCCAAAATTCAATCCGATTGAGTGAGATTTTTGAAATAAAGTGTGAACAAGAAAGATTCTAATTCACCCAACGATCACTGTAGAATCATTTTCGAATCCAAAAAATCGATTAACAAAAACTAATTTGATCAAACAGTGAAAACAGTGAAAACAGTGAAAACAGTGAAAACAGTGAAAACATGTGTGTATTCTTCATAAACTGAAAATTTTGATCTAATCAATTGAAATCCAACTCTCTGAATGCTTCTGGGATTGCTCTGATACCAAATGTTGGGTCACTAATAAATCCATATCAATCAATTACACAATATCAATCAAGATCTTAATTGTCTCAATTAATTTAGGATCAAAGATTGGCAATCTGCTGAAGGATTCAAATTGTCTCAACAACTATGAAGAGTTTAAAGCAAAGGAAGGTGAAATCTTAGAGTCAACCTATGACAGATTTGTTACTCTTCTAAATGAGCTAAGCAAGAATATAGTAAAGAAATCTCAGATTGAGTTGAATGTCAAGTTTCTGAGTATCTTACAACCTGAATGGAAAAGGTTTACTCTCTAGATGAAACAAATGAAACATCTCAATGAGATTCCTTTGCATAAAGTTTATGAGACTCTGCGTCAGAATGAGGAAGAGGTAGAGGAGATAAGAGATGAAAAGAAGAAAGCTGAGAAACCTATAGTTGATCCAGTTGTCGTGGTAGTTAAGAGAAAAGAGAAAAGGTTAGTCAATCTGAAGAAGAAGAAGGTGATGGTTTCTGACTCTGATGAAGAGAATAGTTATGATTCTGATTTTGATGATGGTGAGAACCTGAACCAAGCAATGCTCCTATTGACCAACGCTTTCCAGAAAATTTTTTACAAGAAGCCAGGGTCAAATAGTCAACGGTATTCATCAGGATCAAAGAATTTTGAGCACAAAGAAAGAGTAGAAGGTAAAAGGTTTGAAGAGAAGATGCCTGAAACAAAGAAGTATGTGAATAGGTATGAGGAGAAGAAAGAGGTTGAACCAGTCAAGTGCTACAACTGTGGAAAAATAGGCAGCTTTTCCAATGACTGCCAGAAGCCAAAAGTTCGTAATTCTGAGTACTACAAGAACAAGATGCTTCTGGCCAAACAGAAAGAAGCTGGCAAAGCTTTAATGGCTGAAGATGATTATTGGTTGGATCACTCTGAGCCTGAGTGTGACAAGGAACAGATTGCCCATATGTGCTTCATGGGTCAAAAAGTAGCTGAAGAAGATTCAGATGAGGAGGATTCTGAAGAGGTATGTGATATGACTGAATCTGATTTTTTAAATCAAATGCAATCCATGATGGTTGAACTTCAAAATCTGCAGTCTAAATTTAAACGCGAAAAATGTATCATTGAAAAGAAAAACCAAGCAATACTAAAACTCAACAATGATATTGCTGAGAAGAATGTATTGATTGAGACTTTACATAAAAATATTGATACCAGTGCTAGAGAAAAGACTGTAATTCATAATCAATTATCTGAAACATATTCAAAATTCAAATTGTGTGAACTTGAGATTAAAGAGGTTGCTAAAAAGTGCTTATCTTTAAAGAAAGAAAACAAGTCTTTGGTTGAAAAAGTGAGTGGTTTGGAAGAAAAACTTTATACTAGAGGTCAAACTGATCAAACCATTCATCTTAATAAACCAAGAGAGAGTATTAATTGTTGGGGTATTGGTTACGATAACATACATTATTTTAGAAAGGGTATTTCCAATGTGTCTACTATATATGATTTTGGTTTTCTAAAATTGGGACCTAAATATCCTGAACTCAAAGTCAAATGGATAAAATCATCAGATAAGGAAGAAGCTAAGGAATATGAGAAAAGGAAAAATAAAACAAAAATGCAACTTCCATTTCGTTATGAAAAGTTGAATTCTAGTCACAGTTCTACACAGTCAAAATTTCATTCTAACGATTATTTTCAAAGTTATTCTACAGAGGAAATGGAGGCAAAACCTATCGAAGGCAAAACTTATGTTCTTCCACTCATTTTAGAAAGTAAAATTTCTGAACTTGAGAATACTCTTGTAGAAGAGAGAATTTTGATTATATTAGAACAAATGGTATTTTCAACTGTTTTTGTAAACACTGATTTGTCCCTGATGGTTGTTTAGATAAATTTGTTGATCAATTTGATTTTAATGCAAAACTCCCATATCATTCTCAATTTATTGTGAATTCCAAAGATTTACCAAGTGTATTTGAAAAGGGTGAATCATCAACTAAGGTTGATAGATCAGTTTATGTGAGTAGCAATCATGCTAAAGGTAAGAAGAGAAAGAATAGGCATTCACATAAACAAACTAACACTGGTAAATCTAGGAAAATACGATCTTTTAAATCTCACAGTTCTAACTTGCAAAATTCATATGTTTCATAGTTGAAAAATAGAAAGCCTGAAGTGAAATCTGAATGGAGACCAAAGAAGAAAGTTGATGGGACAACAAAATCATGTTCTGATGTTGAATGTAATAGGATTGTTGTTAGTGATTCTAATGTAATTGGTAATATTGGTTCTCATAAAATAAAACTTGTAACTTCTTACAAAACTTACTCAATAAAGTAATTGCTCCAATTATCTCTGTTTACTACTCAGTCTTCCACATATCGTCGAAATGATTTTGTGTCTCGACAATATTCTGATAATTGGTTTGGTTCATATCATGTATATAATAATAATTTTGTTTCAAAAGTTTTTCAAAATATCAAAGGGTCCAAATTCAATTGGATGCCAAAATCTTGTGCTAACTTGCTAGGACCCATCTATAAATGGGTACCTAAACCTGTTGTTCCTTGATTTCTCCTGTGCAGACCCGTCATATGTGGTACTTGGATTCTTGTTGCTCCAAGCATATGACTGGGCAGACAGATATTTTATGTAATTATACAGAGAAATTCTACGGCAACGTCAGATTTGGGAATGACCAGTTTTCGCCAATCTTGGAATATGGAGACGTAGTACAAGAGAACATAACGATTAAGAAGGTGGGCTATGTTGAAGTATTATGAAACAATATGTTCAACATTGTTCAGTTATGTGACAAGGATTTAGAGGTGAATTTTAAGGCCAAGCGATGTTGTGTTCGAACTGAAGATGGTAAAGAACTCTTGGTTGGGACGCGGAAGTCAAACCTCTACACGATAAATCTGTCAAAAGTCAAGACTGATAATGCGGTGTGTCTACTTTCTAAAGCCTCTATGCAACAAATCTGGTTATGGCATAGAAGGCTATCTCATCTCAACTTCAGATACATCAACAAGTTGGTGACTGGCAATTTGGTTAATGGTCTTCCTGAGCTGAAATATGTCAAAGAAAATCTGTGTGACGCGTGTGAGAAAGGTAAGATGAATAGAGCTTCTCAAAATCCTAAGCCTGAACCAAGCACAAGTATTCCTTTAGAACTGCTACATATGGAACTATGTGGTCCAATGCAAACGCAAAGCATAAACGGCAAGAAATACGTCTTGGTGATTGTGGACGATTATTCAAGATACACTTGGGTCAAATTTCTAAGATCGAAGGATGAGACGCCCGATGTCATCATCTCATTCTTAAAGACCGTTTAAGTGAACTTGCAGAAGACAGTTAAGATTTTCAGAACTGATAATGGCACAGAATTTAAGAACAAAACGGTTGACGATTATCTTGAATCGATCAGGATAACTCATCAGTTTTCCGTTGCTAGAACTCCGGAACAAAATGGGGTAGTTGAACGACGAAATCGGACTCTGGTTGAGGCTGCACGAACGATGCTGAGCCAATCCGATCTACCCTTATTTTTGTGGGACGAAGCTGTCTTTACTGCTTGTTATACTCACAATAGATCAATCATTCATCGCCGGTTTGGTAAAACACCATACGCTTTGATTAATAATAGAATACCTATCATTAAGTATTTTAACATCTTTGGATGCAGGTGTTTTGTGCTGAACGACAAGGAGAATTTGAACAAGTTTAGTCCTAAGGCTGATGAAGGCATTTTCATTGGATAGTCTCAAACGTCTGCTGCATACAGAGTTTACATGAAAAAATCTAAGATAGTTCTGGAGAGCGTAAATGTCACATTTGATGAAGATATGGCTTCTGATCAAAGCAGTTCAGAACCCGTTATAACAGGAGTTTTAGCTTCTCGACAGATCAGTCCAGAACATGTGGTTAAAGTTTCTAAGTCTGATAAAGCATCAACATCTACATCTCATTTAACAGATTTAGATTTATTGTTTGAACATTTTTATGATGAGTTTCTTGGTTCTAAAGTGACTAAACCTGTTGTGATTGACAGATCTGAAGATTCAAGTAGTCATCATCCAATCACTTCAGATGTCTCAACTGAATATGATTCCCCGATTCAGAAAGAAACTCAAGTTCAAACACCTACTCCATCAGTTTAAGTTGAAATGAAACTGCAGAGCCAGAAGTTACACATTCAGATGGATGTACGATAATGCCTACTCAACAGACATCAAATGTCCAATCCACTGAAACTTCTGCACCAATTACTTCAACTGAACCCCAACATGAAGAGAATACTAGATACTTAGATGATCAACATGATCAATCTACACCTAATCCACTCCCTCACGTATACAAGTGGACCAAAGAGCACTCGGTTAATTTAATTATTGGAGATCAGTCAAAGCCAGTGAAAACTAGGTCTGCAACAACAAATGAATGTTTGTTTGATTCATTCCTGAGCAAAATAGAATCGACAAAAGTTTTACAATCTCTTTGTGATCCATATTGAGTTACAGCCATGCAAGAAGAGCTCAACCAGTTTAAAGCGCTTAAAGTCTGGCGATTGGTGCCCAAACGTGAAGGAAAGACAATCATTGGCACCAAGTGGGTATTTAAGAATAAAAAGGATGAAGATGGTGTTGTTATTCGAAATAAAGAAAGACTTGTAGCCAAGGGATACAGACAAGAGTAAGGCATTGATTAAGATGAGATGTATCCACCAGTTGCACGTATTGAGGCAATTAGTATGTTCCTAGCCTACGTTGCACATAAGAATTTTACGGTCTATCAAATGGATGTCAAGACAACCTTTCTGAATGTATTGTTAAAAGAAAAGTTGTACGTTTCTCAACCTGAAGGATTCGTAAGTGCAGACAAACCACATCATGTCTATATTTTAGACAAATCAATTTACAGACTCAAACAAGCTTCTCGAGCCTGGTATGAACTGTTATCCAAATTCCTTGTCAACTCTGGATTTTCCAAAGGTAAAATCGACACCACTTTATTCATAAAAAGGGAGAAAACTAATATCATATTAATTCAAATATATGTGGACAATATCATATTTGGTTCAACTAATCCAAAGTACTGTAAGAATTTTTCTAACCTCATGGTGTCACGTTTTCAAATGAGTATGATGGGAGAGATGAACTTCTTTCTCGGATTACAAGTTAGACAATTTTCCATGGGGATTTTTATAAATCAATCGAAGTATATTACTGACATTTTAAAGAAATTTAATATGTCAAATTGTACTCCAATTTCAACCTCGATGGCACCAGGAACTAAAATCGGAGTTGATCTCTCGGGAAAAGTTGTTGATGTTAGAACCTATAGATAAATGATTGGTTCTTTAATGTACTTGACGGCTAGTCGGCCAGATATTATGCTTTCTACATGCTTATGTGCTAGATATCAAGCTTCGCCTAAAGAATCCCATATGTCGGCTGTAAATCGGATATTTATATATCTGAAGGGAACTGCAGATCTTGGTTTATGGTATCCTAGGGATACAAGTTTTGAGCTAACAGTGTATTCAGACGTAGATCATGCAGGTTGTATGCTAGACAGGAAAAGCACATCGGGTAACATTCAATTTCTTGGAGACAAGCTCGTAAGTTGGGCATCAAAGAAACAACTTTGTGTTTCCACTTCAACTGCTGAAAGAGAGTATGTAGTTACTGCCAGTTGATACTCTCAAGTTTTGTGGATGAGGACACGGCTTCAAGACAATGGATTCTAGTTCAACAAAATTCCTATATATTGTGATTCGAATAGCACCATAGCCATATCAGCTAATCTTGTTCAGCACACAAAGACTAAACATATTGATGTGAGATATCATTTTATCAAAGATAATGTCGAAAAAGGTACAATTGAATTTACTTTGTAAACACAGATTATCAACTTGCAGATTTGTTTACCACACCGTTAGACGAAAAGAGATTTAATTTTCTCATTTCGAAACTTGGCATGTTAAACCGCAAGACATAATCTGTAGTTACCTAGTACAGTTTATTTTTGTTATTTTTCTTCATTTCTTTATTTTTACTCTGAAGGATATCTGTACTGAAAGGTTTTGTTCATGCTTTCAGGGGGAGTGAGATAAAGTTAAATTTATCTACATTCTAGGGAGAGTTATTGTTAAGTCTAAATATTGTATCCAAGATTTAATAGGAAAGTCAAAGTTGTAAAAGTCAACATTGTCTTTGTAATAGATTGTCAAAGGTGTTTAGTTTACTTTGTGGTTTAGTCTTATAATAGATTGGTAGTATAAATAGGTTTTGTCTTTGTTTTTTCTCTTAAGTATGTCATTGTAATATGTGTAACTGTGTGTGAGATATATGATGATGGAGCTTTCTTGTCTAAACTTTCTCTCTCTACATTCTTTCTCTATGATTTAGATAGATTTTGGGTTTAATAGTTATAAATTTTTCTTGCATATATTTTTCACTGACATATTTTGTGGTGCATATGTTTAGGGGGAGTAAGGATATTGACTTCTGATTACATCTGATCAGAACACATTCTTAAAAGTTTTATTGCTTTCATGTCTTTATTTTTCAATAAAGTTTGTGAATAAGACTTTGTACTTTGATGACTTTTTTACTACATGCAGATTTTGAGGGGGAGCTTACATGATCATATCAATCATGACTTTATGAGGTTAATACTAAGCATAAGGATTATTCTACTTTTAATCTTATAGATGTTTGAAAGATGGAGCAAGACCCCCGTGCTAAGTCTGCGGAGGGGGACAAAAGTTCTTTTTGTGCAAGATTTCAATTTAATCTGATTTTTGATTTTCTGATATACAGTTTGGAACGATCATTCATATCAAGCTGATGAACTCATTCAAGATGGGATATTTTGTTGAGCTTGAAGAGAAGATTAGAAAACTGCAATTAGAGAAAATTAATTTGGGTCGTGCTGTTGACTTTCACTCACAAAAGTCAAAAGAGCATTATGAAGAAAGCATAAGACTGAAAGAAGAAATTAGTGCTTTAAAGATTATCAATGAAGATCTTCTGGGCAGAATGATGAGAAGTTAAAGAAATTGGAATCTGAGAATGCTGAACTAAGAAAGAACATATCTGTGTTAGAACAACAGCTTACTGAATATAAAGCTGTTTTTTAGACTGAAAAGAAAAGCTTTTCAAAGAAGTTCTCAGATTTCTCAAAGAAATGTTTTGAAGAGAAGAAGTCAGTTGAGCTTAAATGCATCAAACTTTCTCAACAAATTTCAGATTTTGAGAAAGTACTTATTTTGGAAAGAGAGAAGTTTTCTCAAGAAAAGAAGGCTATAGAACAAAAGAATGTGGGATTCATTAAGGAATTATCCGGCCAGAGAAATGATTCAGAAAAAGGATTTGAAGAAGAACGATCCATCTTTGAGTCTGAAGTCAAAAAGCTAACTTCAAAGTTATCTGAACTATCTGCTACTGCGCTAAAAGAGCAGAAGACGAAGTCTGAGTTCTTGAAGAAGATTGACCAGCTTGTGAAAGAAAGAGACAACTATGCTTCAAAGATCAAAGAGCTTGAAAAGTCTGTTTCAAGTTCTAATCAGAAATCTGTCTTTTCACAAAGGTCAGTCAAATCTTTTGATCAGATTCGTCGAACTAACATTTTCTATGATGGATATTTAGATGGTTCAGATACATATCCAAGGAGAAGAAATTACAAGAAAGAGAAATTGGTGTGGCAGAAGAAACCAGTTAAAGATGAGCTGAAAGGGAAGACATCATGTGTACATGTACACAAAGCAAAGAAGAACAAAGAGCATAAAGGTAAACCTGACCTTATATACTCAAGAGACCAATTATTCAGGTTTTCAGTTAATAAATTTTATTGTTCTTACTGCTTTACACATGATCATATCCACAAGAACAGTGATCATTTCTGGTATGGTTCTTACTCTATTTCGTCCACACGAACTGCAACTAACATTTCTGGACCCAAATACCAGTGGGTACCAAAGAAGAAAACTGATTCTGTGTTACAAGCACCTCAAGTCAAGGGGGAGTAAGAGAACAATGGCTTTTGAACATAGCAGTTCAAAACCCGGACTTCAATGTCAAGATCATGGCTTTTGAACATAGCAGTTCAAAACCCGGACTTCAATGTCAAGATCAAGGCTTTTAAACATAGCAGTTCAAAACCCAGACTTCAAAGTTGAAAGACTATGGCTTCTAAGTACATAGCTTAGGACCCGTTCTTCAACGGAGTTTGACTTCTAAACACAACAGTTTAGGACTCGGACCTCAGCGATCAAAAGACCTTACTCCTATTTTTGCATCCGATGGATATGATGGTCTACATCCCAAGAAAATTGATCTGATCTCTATCTTGTACTTTTTCACTGATAGATTTTACTGATATGATGGTCTACAATTCAAAAGGGAGTGTCTGATCTCTATCCTGTTTTAACTGACATATTTCAGATGCCTAATTTAAGGGGGAGTAAAGGTGATGACTTCTGATTATTTCAGATCATAACTCATACTATAAAAATGTTTTACTGTTTTCTGTCATTTAATTTTTGAATAAAAGATGTGAATAAAGTGGCTTCTTATCACATGACCGATCAGGACCCGTTTTTCAATGATCAAAGAAGGATATTATGCTAATATCCAGGGGGAGCTTAAAAGATTTAAATCATTTTATCATGATTTGAGGGGGAGCTGAAAAGGTAAATATCTTCTGATCCGAGGTCTCTGATTGTTTGAAAGAATAACAACTTTCGAACATGAAAAACAGTTTCTTAAATGTTCAAACCACTTCTTATTCTCAAAAGATTTCATGAATTCAGAAGTGTGCTTTTAAATGTTTTTCAATTTTTGAGCTTTAATGATTAACTGACCGTGTGTTTCCAAAGATCAATACTTGTGTATTATCTTGTCCATATACTATCAAGTATTCACACACACCGGTTCAGTATTTTATTTGAAATTGTTATTACCATGTCTCAAATTCAAACCAATTTTTCGATGGTAATACCCCCGTTTGTTTTCAAAGTTGTTGAGCATCATTCATTTTTTTTCAATTTTGTGCCTTTATTGCTAAATTGTTTATATTTGTTCATATAAACAAAATATCCAATTCTTTGATACCCTAGCCATTTCATTTGATCTGATTTTAATCATTGTCAGATTCTCAAAACATTTCTATTTCTTTCTTGATTATTCAGTCATATAAAGTTTTGAGAAATCTTAAATGTTTAAAAATGCTCAAATTTCATTTCTGATTTTTGATGAGCATACATACACTAACATATGATTTCTTGTGCTTTACATATCAAGAAAATCATTGACCAGCATGTACTTTTAGGAACATGGGATTCAGTGTGAGTGCTTAATAGATCTTCCATGGATTCACGTTAACCAGTGTTTCCTACCCCGAAAGAAATCCTTTGAGTGATTGAGGGGAGAGGGGTCTAAAAGAATTGAGTGTGGGAGTGAGCTGAGGTAAAATGGAAATGAGAGATTGGTTAGATGTGACCTTATATGTTTAAAAGAAAGAGGGTGTGAGAACAGAGTTAAAAGAATATCAGAACTCTGCACCAAACATCTTTCTGAGTCGGGCAGCCACATTACTGATTGGTTCACATTTCTTTGGTGACCATCATTGAAATAGGCAAATAGCCCATGCCATCTCTTGCATACAACCCCACCAGCTACTCATTCTTTTCTTAAAAAAAGAATGTTTCACATTTTTTGGGGAAGCAGCACATAATCTATTGGTTCTTCTCTTGAAAGATACTGATATTGAAAAAGAAGGAAAGTTTCCCCACCTTCGACCCTTTCTCATGCACAATGAGTCCATGTAGAATCATTGTTGCCTCAGTGATTTACATACTTCGAGCGTTATGAAACACAATCTTTGTGCTAATTCTTTCATACACAAGCACGAGCACACAGAAAATTTGTTTTTTTGTCAGAACATTCATAGATAAACCTTGTGTTTTTCAATGATTGAATGGAAGTCCTGGGGAGTCATCATCAAACCATCTCCTTACATTGTACATTCGTTGTACACAGTAACTTTGTGTTACTGACAGGCATTGCTAACTGTTTCATTTGTTGATTCAGGGTTACCACGTTCATTATGTTTGAATTTGAAAAGATTCGGATATATATCTTTCATGAATTGACGGCTCTCAGATCAAAGCGCGCAAATTGCAAAGGGGGAGATTGTTATTTATATACAAAGGGGTGATCAAAGACTGTGATGAAACTGATAAAGTTTTGATGATCAGGATGCTCGTAATCATCAAAAAGGGGGAGAATTTTACAAAGATCAATTTCAAAGTTTCCGCTGTTTCTAAAGATTCTGATGAAAGGTTGTCAAAAGATAAATCAAGATGATCTGTTAAAGATGTTTTTCTGAAGACAGTCAAGAGATCAAAGTGATGAAGATACAGTTTTGATGAAGTTTCAAAGTTGTCAATGTTTTTCAAATCAAGGTTTCAGATTCTTGTTCAAGGCATGTTGACTTTAAAAGTTTCAAAGTGCAAAAGACTTTCCAAGTTTCTTCAAAGGCTGAAAAAGTAAAGACTGTGAAAGCTTCAAAGTTCAAAGTTAAAGAGACAAAAGATGAAGAATCAAGAGTTGAAGATATGTATCAAATTTTTATTAAATCTTGAATATAAAGGGGGAGATTGTTAAGTCTAAATATTGTATCCAAGATTTAATAGGAAAGTCAAATTTGTAAAAGTCAACATTGTCTTTGTAATAGATTGTCAAAGGTGTAGTTTACTTTGTAGTTTAGTCTTGTAATAGATTGGTAGTATAAATAGGTTTTGTCTTTGTTTTTTCTCTTAAGTATGTCATTGTAATATGTGTAACTGTGTGTGAGATATATGATGATGGATCTTTCATGTCTAAACTTTCTCTCTCTACATTCTTTCTCTATGATTTAGATAGATTTTGGGTTTAATAGTTATAAATTTTTCTTGCATATATTTTTCACTGACATATTTTGTGATGCATATGTTCAGGGGGAGTAAGGATATTGACTTCTGATTACATCTGATTAGAACTCGTTCTTAAAAGTTTTATTGCTTTCATGTCTTTATTTTTCAATAAAGTTTGTGAATAAGACTTTGTACTTTGATGACTTTTTTACTACTTGCAGATTTTGAGGGGGAGCTTACATGATCATATCAATCATGACTTTATGAGGTTAATACTAAGCGTAAGAATTATTCTACTCTTAATCTTATAGATGTTTGAAAGATGGACGACTTTCAAACATGAAAACATTTTGCTTAAACGTTCAAACCACTTCTTATTCTCAAAACGATTTTATGAATTTAGAAGTGTGATTTTAAATGTTTTCTTTACTAAGCTTCAATGTTAAACTAGCCATGTGTTTCCCAAGATAAATACTTGTGTATTATCTTTTCCAAATACTGTCAAGTATTCACACACACCGGTTTAGTATTTTTGTTGATTCTATTATTACCATGTCTCAAAATGAAACAATTTTTCGATGGTAATAAACCCCGTTTGAACTTCATTGATATTTGAGCGATATTTCTTTCAAAGCATTTCTTTCAAGAATGTCTATAATTGTTCTTATAGACAACATCCAATATTTCATGACTTAAGCTTTTATTGATAAATCATTCATATTTGATCTTTCCATACATTGTTAGATTCTCAAAACATTTCTATTGATTTCACGTCATTCATTCAATTTCTTTGTTTTGAGAGAATCTTTCATGATTAAAAATGCTCAAATTTTCATGATTATCTTACTGAGCATATATATATCTGACATGTATTTCAGACTGTGCATTAACTGAAAAAGTTAAACCAATTGAGCAACATTTTGCTTATAGGAAAAATACATGGGATCAATGTGAGGAATTAATTGAACTTTTATGGATTCACGATAACCAGTGTTTCCTACCTAAGAAGTTATCCTTGAGTGATCGAGAGGTGAGGGGTCAATATCTGAGTGTGGGTGTGTGCTGAGATAAAATGGAAAGAGAGTTTGGTTAGAAGTGAGCTTAAATATTAAAAAGAAAGAGGGTGTGAGAACAGAGTTAAAAGAATATTAAACTCTGCACCAACTTTTCTGATCCGGGCAGCCACATAACTGTTGTTTCACAATTCTTTCGTGAACTTCATTGAAACAGGAAAATAGCTCATGCCAACTCTTGCTTTAAACCCCACCAACTACTCATTTCTTTCTTAACAAAGAGATGTTTCAATTTTTCTTGGGGACGCAACACATAATCTATATTGTCTTCATTCCGAAGATATGGATATTGAAAAAGAAGGAAGTCTACCCCACCTTCGCATTTTGTAACACCCTAAAAACTGGGTAAAATAAAACTCAAAATTTCGGCAATATAACGTCTAAAATAAGAGAAATCCATAACCTGCAAACGTGACGACTATAACCCATAAGAATTGGGGTAGTTCTACAATTTAAAGTAGCGGAATAAATAAGACATAAACATGACAACCTATTTAATCTTGTTAGTGTATTAAATTGTATCAAAGATTTAATTAGGAAAAGTCAAGTCTAGCAAAGTCAACAAGGTCAATGTTTCTAAGTCAAAGTTTAGTCAATCTTAGAGTTTACTTTGTTGTTAAGCATGTGGTTTTAGACTTGTGGTATAAATACCATGTTGCCTTGTAATAGTTGTAGGTTGTTCATCATTGTTACATCAATATACTTGTGACCATTTCTCTCTCTATACTCTTTCTCTAGAATCTTGATATTGTTAGATCATTAATTAAGAATTGCTTGATTGTGATTGGGAATACAATTTCAATTGGTATCAGAGCAAACCAATACAATCAGAAGGATCATTACATCAAAATTTGATTCAATTTTTCGAAATCTTGATTTTCAAAAATTCGTTTTCTTGACACTGTTTGATCCACGTTTTTCATGTTTTTGTACAATTAAATCAAGAAATTGATTTGATTGTGAACGTTTTATCATAAGGATCAACTTCCGTTCTGATCATATTGTCAAATTCAAACATTAGATTGATCAATTTGATCAAACTGTATTTTTCGAAAAAGTTGAACACGAGCACTGTTTCTTGAATTAATTTGTTGATTTTTGAGGTTTTAATGGAAATCTTGTGGTAGATTTGTGTTCTAATTGATAATTCGATCATATTGGTGCAAGTTCATGTTTAAATTTGCAGGTTTAAGTCGATTTGGACTGATTTTGTGAACGAACTGTCAAAACGTGCTAGATTCAGAAAACGCGCAAGTTCATCCTGAGAACGCGCAAGATTCAAGCTGAAGAACGCGCAAGCAAAGCCTGCGAGTTCACCATCAAACGCGCAAGTCAAAGGATTTGATGTTTGGCTAGAACGCGCAAGTGTCTGAAGAACGTGCAAGCAACACGTGCGAGTTTGGGTAAAACGCGCAGATAGAGACAAGCGAGTTTGATAAACGCGCAAGTCAAAGCCTGCGAGTTTGATCGAAACGAGCTAGAGAGACGTGCGAGTTTGATCGAAACGTGCTAGAGAAGCGTGCGAGTTTAAGCGTAACGCACTAACAACAGTGTTCTGCGAGTTGTTTGATCTGCGAGTTTGTTCGAAACAGTGATTAGCGAGTTCCAGTGCCTTGCGAGTTTCATCGTCATGCGAGTTTGAGCAAACGCGCTACTATTGGCCTGCGAGTTCTAGAAACGCGCACATTACCATTTGCGAGTTTCAGTGTGAATAGTGATTAGCGTGTTTAGTGGTCTGCGAGTACAGTGACTTGCGAGTTTCAAGACTTAAATTTTTTTCTGAAAATTAAAATTTTTTTGTGTGATCCAAGTTTGATTTTTTAGTCAACATTTCTGATTTGTTTGGGAACGATCATTTTTTTTCAAGCATTTCTTTCTAGAGAAAAATATGTCAGAAAAATTTTCTCTAGGGGCGATGCCCCCATACCCCCGCTAACCGGGTAGCGGAACCCCCGTGCTAAGTCTGCGAAGGGGGACATATTTTGATTGTGGTCATCATTTTATGATTTTTGACGATCATTTTTTAAGCTAATCTGTCAAGATGCCTACTACAGACGAGAGAGGGAACACTGTTTTATCTGCAAGAGATATGGCTGTTTTGTACATGCCTGAGATACCGAAAATAGAAGCAGAAAAAGACAATCTGAAAAATCAGAATTCAAAGATTCAAAAGCATATTCAGGAGTTGAACTTAAATTTGTCAAATTCTGATAAAACTCCTGACTGTAAAAAATGTGCTAATAATTCTCAATCTGATTTTACAGGTATCATCAGAGCAAGTGAGAATGAAATTGAAATAAAAGAAAAAATCATAGGGGTAAAAGAGAAAATAATTTTACAAAAAGAGAGAAAGATAAGCAATCTCCAAAACCAACTGAAGACGACTGAACAGAAATCATCAGAATTGCAAGATGAATCAGTCAAGCTTCAAAACAAGTTTAAGGCTTTTGAAGACAAAATATCTGCCTTGGAGATACAGAATGTTGAACTGTCAAAAAGCATCCAAGCAGATAAAGAAAAATCAAAACTGGAGACACTCTCAACTCAACAGATATCTGAATTTTCAAAGAAAACTTTACAAGAGAAAAAGAATTTGGAGCTGAGATGCATTAAACTTTCTAAGCAAGTGTCTGATTTTGAAAAGATTCTAATTACTGAAAGAGACACATTTGCTAAGGAAAGAAAAGTTCTTGAAGATAAAAACACTGAATTTCCCAAACAGATCTCAGTTTTACAAGACTTATTAGAAAAAGAAAGACAAATTTTCAAAGAAAAGAAAAAGTCTTTTGAATCTGAAAAGAAAAATTCTGAAAAGAGAAATGTTGGGATCTTCAATGAAATTTCTGATAAATCCAAGAACTTACAAAAAGATTTTGAGCAAGAACGTTCATATTTTGAATCCAAAATATCTAAGCTCACATCCAAATTATATGTTCTATCATCAAATATTCTTAAAGAACATAAGGCAAGATCTGATTTGAAACAAAAGTTTGACACACTTATTTCTGAAAGAAATATTTTATCTGAAAAGATAAAGAACTTAGAAGCTGCAAACGTCAATTTATCAGAAAAGATTTCAGCTGATGTGATTAGTCAATCACCTGTTGATAACTCAACAGAATCAGTTTGTTCTTTCAAAACAACTTCAAGTTCTATTCATGAAAAAAATGTTTTCAAAAAGAAAAGTGTCAAATCAATCATTGTCAAATCAAGTCAGATCAGACCATCAAATTTATTTTATGACAAATATGTTGATGGTTCAGCAAATTTTTACATCAAATCTCTTGGAAAGAATTCAAAGAAAAATCAGATGGTCTGGAGAGTGAAGAGTTCTTCTGATGAAAAGAAGAAGAATGACAGATCATTCAAATCCACAACCAATGCCAAAAAGAACAGTACGCATAAAGGTAAATCTTTTGATAATTCTGATATATATTACTCGACTAATCATTTGATCAGGATTGCTCAAAGGAAAATCTGTTATTCTTACTGTGGAGAGAATGACTTCATTCGAAAAGAATCTGCTCATAACTGGTACGGATCTTACAGAATTACTTCTCAGAATTCTGGATTTAAAAGTTATAAATCTAATGAGAAGTGGATTCCTAAATCTAACATACCAGGACCCAAATACCAGTGGGTACCAAAACCTGTTAAAACTGTTTTGCAGGTACCACAGGTTTAGGAGGAGCAAGATGATTGACTTCTGATCATGTACAAATCAGGACTCGTACTTCAAAGTACAAAATTTTGACTTCTGAGTAAATTAACTCAGGACTCGGACTTCAAAGTCAAAGTGTAAGTCTTTTGAACAAAACAGTTCAAAACCCGAACTTAAGTGTCAAGATTGTGGCTTCTGATCACATGACAGATCAGGACCCGTTCTTCAATGTTCAGATAAGGATATTATGCAAAATATCCAGGGGAGCTTATCTGATATAAATCATTCTATAATGATTTGAGGGGGAGCTTAAATGTAAGTATCTTCTAATCCTAGATCTCTGATTGTTTGAAAGAAGAACAACTTTCAAGCATGAAAAACGGTTTCTTAAATGTTCAAACCACTTCTCTATTCTCAAAAGATTTCATGAATTCAGAAGTGAGCTTTTAAATGTTTTTCAAATATGAGCTTTAATGTTTAACTGACCGTGTGTTTCCAAAGATCAATACTTGTGTATTATCTTTTCATATACTGTCAAGTATTCATACACACCGGTTCAGTACTTCTTTTGAATCAGTTATTACCATGTCTCTAAAACGAAACAACTTTTCGATGGTAATACTCCCGTTTGATTTCACCGTTGTTGAGCATCATTCATCATTTCAATATTTGTGCTTTCATTGCTAAAATTGTTTATATTTGTTCATATAAACAAAATATCCAATTCTTTGATACCCTAACCATTTCATTTTGATCTGATTGATACATTGTCAGATTCTCAAAACAATTCTCTTGATTTCATTTCATTCATTCAATATCTTTGTTTTGAGAAATCTTCAAAGTTCAATTGCTCAAATCTCATGAGTATATATTTTGACAATGTTATCATTTTTTGAGCTTAACTGCTAAAGTTAAATTGTTGAGCAACCATTCTTTATAGGACTTACTTGGGATTCGTGTGTGAGCTTAAAAAGAACTTCCATGGATTCACGTTAACCAGTGTTTCCTACCCAGGAAGTTATCCTCGAGTGATTGAGGGGTGAGGGGTCTTAAATCAAATAGTGGGGGAGATAACTCATCCGGTTGAGTTTTTCTCATTGTGTGGAGCGGAAAAATGTAAATGAGAGTTTGGTTAGAAGTGAGCTTAAATGTTAAAAAGAAAGAGGGTGTGAGATTTTTAGAGTTAAAAGAATATGAAAACTCTGCACCAACCACTTTCTGAGCCGGGCAACCACATATTCTGATTGGTTCACATTCTTTGGTGACTATCATTGAAAGAGGCAGTGAGCCCATGTCAACTCTTGCATTAACCCCACCAACCACTCGTTTCTTTCTCAACAAAGAAATGTTTCATTTTCTTTGGGGACGCAGCATATCTGCTATCTGATCTTCACTCGGAAGATTTAGATATTGAAAAAGAAGGAAAGTTGCCCCACCTTCGCACCTCTTTCATGCACATTGAGTCCGTGTAATATCTGTTGCTGTCTCAGCAGTTTACACAATTTGAGCCTTATGAAACACACTCATTGTGCTAAATTCTTTCATACACAAGCACGAGCACACAGAATTTTTTTTTCTGTCAAAATATTCATAGATAAATCTTGTGTTTTTCAATGATTGAATGGAAGTCCTGGGGAGTCATCATCAAACCAACTCCTTATATTATACATTCGTTGTACACAGTAACTCCATTTTACTGACAGACACTTCTAACTGTTTCATTTGTTGAATCAGGGTTACCAAGTTCATTATATCTGAATTTGAAAAGATTCGGGTATATACAATTCATAATTCAACTGTTCAGATCAAAAGGGCGAAGAATGTCAAATGTATCTCAAAGGGGGAGAATATTGGTAAAAAGGGGAGATTCAAAGAAAGTGCGGAAAGTGAGAAAGTTTTGATGATTATGAGGCTCACAATCATCAAAAAGGGGGAGAAATCTACAGAGATCAATTTCAAGGAATTTCAGAGTTATAATGTCAAGACTTGTGATGAATTTTCTGAAAAGTTCAAATCAGATGAAAAGAAATCATTCTCAAAGATTTCTGAAGACAAGTCAAAGTTAAGATGATTCGAGAAAGTTTGTTTTTCCGAAGACGGTCAAGAGATCATAAGAGATGAAGATACAAAGTGCAAAGATCCCTCGAAGTTTTTTAAAAAGATGAAGTGTTTCAAAGAAGTTAAAGAATTTCAAAGTTCAAATAATTCAAGACTTTAAATGTTTCGTTTTTCAAGACTTGTTGACTTTTCGAGATGCAAAGTGCAAAAGACTTTTCAAGATTCTTCATAGACTCAAAGACTGAAGATTGTTAAAGCTTCAAAGATCAAGACTGTCAAAGATAAAAGTTGAAGAATCAAGCGCTGAAGACAAGTGTCAAATTTTTTTTAAATCTTGAATACAAAGGGGGAGAATGTTAGTGTATTAAATTGTATCCAAGATTTAATTAGGAAAAGTCAAGTCTAGCAAAGTCAACAAGGTCAATGTTTCTAAGTCAAAGTTTAGTTAATCTTAGAGTTTACTTTGTTGTTAAGCATATGGTTTTAGACTTGTGGTATAAATACCATGTTGCCTTGTAATAGTTGTAGGTTGTTCATCATTGTTACATCAATATACTTGTGACCATTTCTCTCTCTATACTCTCTCTCTAGAATCTTGATATTGTTAGATCATTAATTGAGAATTGCTTGATTGTGATTGGGAATACAATTTCAAATCTAGGACAATTTATAACTAGATTAAGATGGGTGTCACTATGACTTCAAAATGCTCTCTCTCGTTTTCCCAAAAATGTCGGGTCCGAGGAGGAATCCTAAGTGTGATCCCGGCGAATTCAAGGTGCCCTACTCGCACCACTAGCGGAACCTGTGAACCATTAAACATGAACACAAGTGTTAGGACGAAGTCTAATGGTTAACGTACCAAGACAAATTATAATGTAGCTATGAACAATAATTAAGTGTTACTGAAACCCATGCATTGAAATCAATGCTGAAACCTCCCAAACGGGACATTGTTAAGTCCTGTACAAATATGACAAAGAAAGCTCCCAAGTAAAATGGAGTGACCCGTTACCATCTTGGGTGACGAGAACACGTGAATGGAGTCACCCGTGATGTTGACTGGATTTCACCACAAATCCTGGTTATAGTTCCCATGCCACGCCGGACATCACAATCCTCAAACCGTTTATGCCTCTAGCGCTTACCCCGTCGGGTTACACCTCAAGGACTTACAGACAAGGGTGTCTATCCAATCTAGACGAGTGCCAACGCAGGGACTTGTGCCCCCTATTGTCAACCCGCTAATGCCCAATGGCAAAAAATATGCAATAGAACACATACTATCTAAATCCTCATACACAAGGAAACAGATATAAGACTTCCCATAAGGGCTATGAGCAAATATGGTTAACAACTTTCATGTAAACATATTATTGGCACAAATAATATGATCATGCTTGTTACATATTCCTCATGATAACTAAAGGTCATTTAACCACATATAAATCCCCAAATAATGAAATGACTCCTACTGCTGATAAGAATTTATGTATTTGGTTTTAACATTTAGAAGAGTAGTCCCTTATAATAATCTACCTCCCATTCCATAAACTTGCATAAATGAACCTCACAAGGTGGTTGGACTCTTACACTCACTTCGATGTAGTGAACATGGGAAACATATAAAACCCTAGATTTCAGGTTAACATACAACATATCATAAATCTCATATAAACAAGTAATAGTGCAAGTATGAATGTTTGTAAGTTAAGGAGACTTACCTAGAGATTAAATAAACAAACCCTAGAATGAGGAGTAGATGGAATTGAGACTTGGATCCTTTGAACTTGAAGGAGTAAAGCTTCTATGAACTTAGAACCCTAAAAACCACCAACCTTTAATAATTCACCCACCTACCAATTAATGAAGAGAGATAGAGAAGAGAGTGTGTGAAAATCGCACCTTTTACTATGTGTTTTCGACCTCAAAACTGGAAATCCCAAAATGATACCCATAACCCTCAAAAATGGCATTAAATGAAATCTGCCCGACTGGCCACGCGCAATAGTGCCACGGCGATAGTGCCATTGGCACTACCAAACGTACCGCGGCCCTCCCATGACTCGCGATTGTGACCCTGCGACTGTGACATGGCACTATCGCATGCCACAGTCATGCCATATGTACCGCAAGGTGTGAAGCACGCGCGATCTTGCCATTTGCGATAGTGCCCAAGGCACAGTCGCAGGCACTGTTGTGCCTTGGGCACTGTCGCGATTCCTCTCCGAAGGTTGCCCGAACCTGATACAATGCTAAAACTTGACCCCAAAAATTCATTAAAATTAGTAGATTGATTTTGAGAACTTTTAAACATCAGATAAATGCGATTTTCATCAACCGGGGTCTAAAATTTGGGGTGTTACAATCCTCCACCCCTTAGAATGGATTTCGCCCTCGAAATCCTAACTAGCCGAACAAGTGAGGGTATCGCCTCCTCGTTTCTTCTTCTGACTCCCAAGTCATGTTGGTACCGCGGTGGTGTTTCCATTGTACCTTTACCATAACCACTTCTTTGTGTCGTAACTTCTTTGTCTTTCTTTCGAGGATAGATCCGGGTTCCTCTACGCATCGATTGTTATCCACTCTAATATCCGATAGGGGTACGACGCTTTCTTCTTTGGCTAGGCATTTCTGTAAGTAACAAACCTGCAATGTGGGGTGAATCCCCTCCATCCCAGGCGGAAGATCCAACTTGTAGGCTTGAAGTCCAATACGCTCGATGATAGTGAAAGGTCCAAGGAAACGGGGACTGAGCTTCCCACGCTTTTCGAACCTTATCAACCCTTTCCATGGCGACACCTTCAGCATTACCCGCTCCCCCACTTGGAATTCGACCGTTCTTCTCTTTTTGTCCACGTAGCTCTTTTGACGATCTTGACCCGCTTTCAAACGCTCTCTGATGACTTTCACTTTGTTGGTCGTCTCTTGCACGATCTCTGGTCCGACAAACTATTTCTCCCCCGCTTCTAGCCAACACACGGGTGTCCTACACTTTCTTCCGTACAGTGCCTTGAATGTCGCCATGCCAATACTTATGTGATAGCTTTTGTTATAGGCGAATTCCACTAATGGTAGGTGTGCATCCCAACTTCCCCCGAAGTAAATGACGCACGACCTCAACATGTCCTCGAGGGTTTGGATGGTCCGCTTGCTCTGTCCGTCTGTTTGAGGGTGATAAGTGGTAATCAACTTAACTCTTGTGCCCAACTCCTTTTGTAAACAATCCGAAAAGTGAGATGTGAAGCGGCTATCCCGGTCGGATACAATGGAAAGTGGCACTCCATGCCTCGAGACCACTTCATCTATATACAACTTGGCCAATTTGTCCATCGGTAGAGTCTCTCGCATGGACAAGAAGTGTGCGCTTTTGGTCAAGCGATCCACGATTACCCAAATGGTATCGTGGTTTCTCAACATCTTCGCTAGCTTGGTCACAAAGTCCATGGTGATGTGTTCCCATTTCCACTCCGGTATTTCTAAGGATTGAAGACTACCGTATGGTCGTTGGTGCTCCGCCTTCACTTATAGGCAGTTATGCATTGCTCCACATAATTAGCCACATCCAGTTTCATCACCAGCCACCAATAGTTGAGGTTTAAATCCCGATACATCTTAGTGCTTCCCGGATGAATTGAGTACTTAGATTTGGGCACGTCCTCCAATAACAAATACCGACATCCTCCAATCTTTGGCACCCAGATTCGACCTTGGTATAACTTCAAACCCCTTCCATCTTCGGTCAATTGGAAATGTTGCTTCACCATAATTTCACTTTTAAGGTTTGCTTCAAGAAGCGCTTCCGACTGTGACACTTTGATTTTCTCAATTAAGCTTGAGACCACATCCACCCTCGCAAAGGTGGCTTGGACGCCACTACCATACTCCTTCCGGCTCAAGGCGTCCGCGACCACATTTGCTTTTCCGGGATGGTATTGAAGCTCACAGTCATAATCTTTGAGTAGTTCAAGTCATCTTCTTTGCCGCATATTCAATTCTTTCTGATCGAAGACATACTTCAGGATTTTATGGTCGGTATAGAGGGTGCACTTCGTACCATATAGGTAGTGTCTCCATAACTTCAAAGCGAACACCGCCGCCGCTAGCTCGAGATCGTGGGTTGGGTAATTCTTTTCATGCTCCTTCAATTGCCTCGATGCATAAGCTATGACTTTGCCTTTTTGCATCAAGACACACCCCAGACCCATTTTAGATGCATCGCTATAGACTACAAAATCTTCTATCCCCTCGGGTAGGGATAAGATTGGCGCTTCACACAACTTTCTTTGTAGGGTCCGAAAGGCTTGCTCTTGTTTCTCGGTCCAAAGGAATTTCACATTCTTCCTTATCAGAGACGTCAATGGTGAGGCGATCTGGGAGAAGTCTTGGATGAACCTCCTATAGTAACCGGATAGACCTAAGAAGCTTTGAATTTATGTGGGGCTTTTTGGCGGTTCCCAATTCATCTTGGCCTCGACCTTAGACGGATCCACCTTTACTCCTTCACTTGTCACCACATGACCCAAAAACTAAACCTCTCTTAGCCAAAACTCACACTTGGAGAATTTGGCATAGAGCTTCTCATCCCTCAACACTTCTAACACTTCTCTGAGATGTCGCTCGTGCTATTCATCATTCTTCGAGTACACTAAGATATCATCAATGAACACTATGACCGACTTATCTAAAAAGGGTCGGCAAACTCAGTTCATCAAATCCATGAACACCGCTGGCGCGTTAGTTAGCCCAAAAGGCATAACCAGGAACTCGTAGTGACCATAACGGGTTCTAAAGGCGGTCTTGGAAACATCTTCTTCTCTAACCTTCACTTGATGATAACCCGATCGATCTTGGAGAAACATCCAGCTCCTTGCAGTTTGTCGAAGAGATCATCGATTTGAGGTAGCGGATACTTGTTCTTTACGGTTACCTTGTTCAACTCTCGATAGGCGATGCACATCCGCATCGACCCATCCTTCTTCTTGACGAATAGCACCGGAGCTCCCCAAGGCGAAGAACTCGGTCTCACAAATCCTTTCTCCAACAATTCTTGAAGTTGCGACATCATTTCTTGCATTTTGGTCGGAGCCAGACGGTACGGTGCACGGGCAATCGGCGCCGCTCCCGGGACTAAATCGATTCGAAACTCCACCTGGCAGTCGGGCGGCAAGCCCGATGATCATCAGGAAAAACGTCTGGATACTCTCTAACAACCCGCACATCTTCAATCTTCTTCTTCTTCGATTTGGCATCCAACACATAGGCAAGAAATGACGAACAACTCTTCATGAGACATTTACGTGCTTTGATGGATGAAATGAGAGCCACTTCACCCTTACGTTTCTCCCCATAGACGAAAACAAAACCTCTGCTTGAAGTCGGTAATTTGAACAGCTTCATTGAACATAAGATCTCCGCTTTGTGACGTGACAACCAGTCCATCCCGATCACCACGTCGAAACTCCCAATTGCCATAGGGAGTAGGTTCACAATGAATAATTCCCAACTAATATCTAGATGGCACTCTTCCAACACGTCCCGCAAGATCACTTGTTCCCCATTCGCTATCTCTACTACTAATGCATCGCTAAGAGTACTAGTAGGCACATTCAATTCTTTGCAAAAAGCGAGAGATACGAAAGAGAAATTTGCACCAGAATCAAATAGCACCTTAGCGGCAAGGGAGTTGAGTAAGAACGTACCCGACACCACGTCGGTGGTCTCCTTTGCTTCTTCTCTCGTCATTTGGAAGGCCCTCCTTGAGCTTTAGGGACGGTTTCCTTCTTCGGTTGAATTGGTGGGTTTCCTCCTCTTGCTCCACCCCTTAGATTGAGGCAATCCCTCTTCACGTGACCCAACTCCTTGCATTCATAACAAAGTGTTCCCGGCATAAGACAGTTCAGGCTCGTGTGACCCAGCTTTCCACACTTGAAACACGAGACTTGATTGGAGTTGGATTTGCAAGGACCAAAGTGCTTACTTTTGCACTTAGAACAACATTTCGCCTCTCGGTGATTATCAAAGCTTCTAATGTTCGGTTGAAACCTCGGTTTCTTGAACGAACTTGGCGGCGCCTCTCCTTTCCTCTTTTCCGCGGCCTTCGACTTTTCTTCCTTGTCCTTTGCGTAGACCCTTTCCATTATCTTGGCCTCCTCTATAAACTCCCGAAGATTGGTGGCTTTAGAGTTGCGGACTCTATTCCCCATGTCCGCAGGTAGGCCCTTCAGATAAGCCATTATCTTATCTTTTTCGGTTGGGGCCACGTGCCCCACAAGATTTAACTTCTCCATGAAGAGGTGGGTATACTCTTTCACCGTCAGTTCCCCTTTCGTTAGAGCCCGAAACTCTTCTTCGATCAAATCCATCTCTTGTTCGTTACAATATTCCTCCATAACCTTCTCCTTAAACGTAGCCCAAGACATCTTTGCTAAAACGGTTTCCCCTATAGTCGCGGTGTGGACATCCCACCAGATCAAAGTCGTACCCCGAAGTATTTACGAACCAAAATTCACCTTCTGGCTCTCATCACAACCGCAAGCCCTAAAGGCCTTCTCGATTTCCCTCAACTATTTCATGCAAGCCACGGGATCATCGGCCCCGGCAAACTCTAGCGGTTTACACCCCATGAAGGATTTATACGAACAACCCTTCCCTGCTTGTCTTGTCTCTAGGACTACCAACCCATCAGTACGGTTCTCGCCTCCGGTACCACCCGAACCGGCTACCGCGTTCTCCGCAACCACTTTCGGCCTTCGGAGACTGGCGTCTCTGTCTTCTAACATCTTCATAAATGCTTCTTGCTGCTTTTTCATGGCCGATGTCACCATCTGCATAACACTAGCCATGATATCGGCCTGCGGGTTTGCCTCCTAAATGAACGGATTCGTGGATGCCAACTCTACTCTAGGTATGTGTTCCACTTCTCCGGTGAATATCGGCGGCATGTTGGGGGGAATAACAGTCGCCACCCGAACTACTGGATTTGGGTCAGACGAACTATCCTCATGTATTTCCCCTTCGATTAGAGGTCGGCTCCGAGTATTTACCATTTCGGATCTGCCACACAATTGGGAGAAAGAGGAAGATAAGCAACACAAGATTTACACAAGAAACATACTCATACGGTTCATTGATCATCGTAATCCTAGTAACTCAAGCATATTCACGTAACCATACATTCATAATAACAGTAGCTAATTGAAGTTATAAACGTACACTACATACAGATTCTCGCTACCACTTTTACAATTATCAATGACGTAGTTTCTGTTGACTCTAAGGTCGTCCCTTCTTAGAAATTATACCAAACACTCGTAATTCATAACTTATTAGTCTCAGCTTAAGTCTAGGCATTTAGTTTACGTACCTAGTTCACTTAAACAAGAGCTCTGATACCAACTTATAACACCCAAAAAACTGGGTAAAATAAAACTCAAAATTTCGGCAATATATCGTCTAAAATAAGAGAAATCCATAACCTGCAAACGTGACGACTATAACCCATAAGAATAAGGGTAGTTCTACAATTTAAAGTAGCGGAATAAATAAGACATATACATGACAACCTATTTAATCTAGAACAATTGATAACTAGATTAAGATGGGTGTCACTATGACTTCAAAACGCTCTCTCTCGTTTTCCCAAAAATGTCGGGTCCGAGGAGGAATCCTAAGTGCGATCCCGACGAATTTAAGGTGACCTACTCGCACCACTAGCGGAACCTGTGAACCATTAAACATGAACACAAGTGTTAGGACGAAGTCTAATGGTTAACGTACGAAGACAAATTATAATGTAGATATGAACAATAATTAATTGTTACTGAAACCCATGCATTGAAATCAATGCCGAAACCTCCCAAACGGGACATTGTTAAGTCCTGTACAAATATGACAAAGAAAGCACCCAAGTAAAACGAAGTGACCTGTTACCATCTTGGGTGACGAGAACACGTGAATGGAGTATCCCGCGATGTTGATTGGATTTCACCACAAATCCCGGATCTAGTTCCCATGCCACGCCGGATATCACAATCCTCAAACCGTTTATGCCTCTAGTGCTTACCCCATCGGGTTACACCTCAAGGACTTACAGACAATGGTGCCTATCCAATCTAGCTGAGTTCCAACTCAGGGACTTGCGCCCCCTATTGTCTACCCGCTAATGCCCAATGGCAATAAATATGCAATAGAACACATACTATCTAAATCCTCGTGCAGAAGGAAATAGATATAAGACTTCCCATAACGGCTATGAGCAAGTATGGTTAACAACTTTCATGTAAACATATTTGTTAGTACAATATATTGTATCCAAGATTTAATAGGAAAGTCAAAGTTGTAATGTCAACTTTGTCAAAGTCAAGATAAGTCAATATTATTTAGTTTCCTTAGCTATTAAGTCTTTAATTGTGTTGTGGGTATAAATAGGCTTTATGCCTTGTATTTTTGTAAGAACCTCATTGTAAACATTTTAGACGTGTGAAGATTCAAGATTTACTTTCTCTCTCTACTCTCTCTCTAGTTCATATTGTTGATTCTTGATGAGATTGGCTTGATTGTTTGGGATTTTGAATTCACAATTGGTATCAGAGCAAACCAAACAATTTCAGATTGTTTTAGATAATCTTCTTGAATTGATTTTCTGGAATTTTGGATCAAATCTGAAAATTTTCAAGAACTCAAGAACACACAGTTTACTTCTGTTTTTCTTTAAAAATCAAAATTCGAATTTGATTGTTGTTCTTTGATCATAAAAATGCTTAAAGTGTGATCAATATCTGTTTTAGAACACAATCTATTCACACGATTTCAACTATTCATCACTAGTTTGTTTGAATTTTGGAATTTTCTTGAATTTTTATGAGAAAAATGTCGATCTCTGTTCTTGATCAATTTTTTGTGATTTGTTGTTGTTAATCAGAAATTGATTTTAGAAATGTTTTTGATATGCTTATTCGATCATTTCTATGCAAGATCATGTTTTAATTTTCAGGATTATATCAATTCTTGGATCGAATTTGAGAATCTGTAGGTTACGATTACGCTGCACATGGAATTAAAGTTTGCGCCATTCAAAGAAATAGTTTTGCGCCAACTTATTTCAACCAGCCACATTAATTGAATTTGATAATGGGACGGTGGCTATTGTTTTTCAATTGGCTGCTCAAAATTTAGTGGGCTGTAAATTGGAAATCAATTGTAAATTGGAAATCAATTTAGTGGTTAAAATTTGTGCCATTCAACCTTGATTTGCGCCACTCACCATTGGCGCAAATTACACACTTTGCACCACTCATGAAAATGATATGCGCCAACTTCATTTTTTTGCGCCATGTGAATTTTATTTGTGGATTCAATTAGATTGAAAGTGCCAGCCACATTCTTAATTTGATTGGTTGTTAAGTGTTAGTGGGGTGGTGAGAGTTTGCAGATTTTGCGCCACCCTCATCTAGAGTATATCTCATTTTTGCGCCACCCTCATCTAGAGTAAATCTCATTTTTGCACCAAACGTTTCTCGCGCAAAATTCTCTATCGCGCCATCAACTGTTCACGCAAATTTCAAACTTTGCGCCACCAACAGCTCGCGCAAATCTGTTTCTTGCGCCACCAATAGTTCGCGCAAAAGCTTACTTTGCGCCAACTTTATCACTTGCGCAAGATTTCATTTTAATTGGAATTTACTTTTGCGCATTTCTTTATTAAATAAATTGATCTGCATTTTTAAATTTCAGGTGTTCTGCGCGTTCAAGTTCAGGAAATTTGAGAAAAGTTCCAGTGATTTGAAGAGTTCCAGAGATTGAATTCTTCAGAGTTTATTTTTTTTGTGCTGATCTGATTTTGACTTTCAGTCAAAATTTCTGAATTGTTTGGGAACGATCATTCTTATCAAGCTGATTTCTCATTCAATATTTTCTGAGAGAGGAAATATTGTACTTCCATTTCAACTAACAATCATTTTGTCAAATTCTTTTTGAAACAGGATGAGTTCAGGAATATTACTCAAAGGAAGATACGAGCAGTGGAAAGTTGATTTTTTCAACTTTGTAGATAAACATGAGCTGAGTTGCTATATCAGATTATCATTGACTTAAGGAAAGATGAAACCTCAAACTCCAACAGAAGATTGTACTGAGGAACAGAAGAAAAGAAAGAGAGCTGATGATCTAGCTCGAAGTTTTTTGTTTAATAGTATTTTGTATGATATTTCTGGTCACACAAATATATACAAGTCGACAAGAAAAGATTTATTCAAGTCGACAGGAAAGAAGTTATGGGACTATCTTGAATCGACGATGTTAGGACCAAAGGTTGTGTCTGAGCTAAAAGGAAAGATTTCTGAGTTGGAAGATAAAATTCAGCAAGCCGTATCTGTTGAGAGTTATGAAGAGAAGATTAGAAGTTTGGAAGATGCTAATGCTGAGCTTCGAAAGAATATATCTGATTTGGAACAAAAGATGCGCAAAGATAAAGATGTTTTTGAAAGTGAAAAGAAAGGATTTTCAAAGAAGTTTTCAGAGTTTTCCAAGAAGAGTTTTGAAGAGAAGAAGACAGTTGAGCTTAAATGCATAAAACTTTCTCAACAAGTTTCTGATTTTGAGAAAGTACTTATCTTGGAAAGAGAGAAGTTTGCCAAGGAAAAAAGGTCGTTGAACAAAAGAACGTTGGATTCTTTAAGGAAATATCCGGTCAGAGAAACGATGCTGAGAAAGGATTTGAAGAAGAAAGAAGCATGTTTGAGACAGAGATTAAAAAGATGACTGCCAAGTTATCTGAACTATCTGAGAATGCACTGAAAGAGCAGAAAGCGAAGTCTGAGTTTGAGACAAAGATTGACCTTCTTGTCAAAGAAAGAGACAGTCTTGCTTCAAAGATTAAAGAACTTGAAAAGACAGCATCAAGTTCAAATCAGAAAACTGTTTCTTCCAAGAGGTCAGTTAAATCTTCTGATTAGATTCGTAGTACTAATCTTTTCTATGATAGAAATATAGATGGTAAAGGTACACATCGACGAAGAAGAAGATACAAGGAAGAGGAACTGGTCTGGAAGAATAAACCAGTTGAAGATGAGAAGAAAGCTGAGCTGAAAGGTAAGAAGTCATGTGTACATACATCCAAATCCAAGAAGAACAATGCGCGTAAAGGTAAACCTGATCATATCTACTCGAGAGATTAATTAATCAGGTTATCAGGTAAGAAATACTATTGTTCTTATTGCTGTACACATGATCCTATTCACAAGACTAGTGATCATTTCTAGTATGGTTCTTATTAAATTACCCCCACAAGAACTGCAACTAACATTCATGGACCCAAATACCAGTGGGTACCAAAGCCGAAAACTGATTCTGTGTTGCAGGCACCTCACGTCAAAGGGGAGTAAGAGAACTATGGCTTCTAAGTACATCAGCTTAGAACCCGTACTTCAACGGAGTTTGACTTCTAAACACAACAGTTTAGCACTCGTACTTCAGTGATCACAAGACCTTACTCCGGTAATACTTTGCATCCGATAAGATATGTCGGTCTACAATTCACAAGGGATTTGGATTGATCTCCATCCTGTGCTTTTTCATTGACAATATACTTACGATATGATGGTCTACAATTCAAAAGGGAGTTGTATTGATCTCTATCTTGTGTTTTAACTGACATATTTCAGATGCATAATTTAAGGGGGAGTAAAGGTGATGACTTCTGATCACATGACAGATCAGGAACCGATCTTCAATGTTCAGACCTGGATATTTTGCAAATATCCATGGGGAGCTTAAAAGACTTAAATCATTTTATTAAAATTTGAGGGGGAGCTTAAAGGTAAATATCTTCTAATCCTAGATCTCTGATTGTTTGGAAGAAGAACAACTTCAAGCATGAAAAACGGTTTCTAAAATGTTCAAACCACTTCAAGTTCTCAAAAGATTTCATGAATTTGGAAGTGTGACTTTTAAATGTTTTTCAATTTTGAGCTTTAATGTTTAACTGACCGTGTGTTTCCAAAGATCAATACTTGCGTATTATCTTATCCATATACTATAATGTATTCACACACACCGGTTCAATACTTCATTTGCATTTGTTATTACCATGTCTCATAACGAACTAATTTTTTGATGGTAATACTCCCGTTTGCTTTCAAATGTTGTTGAGCATCATTCATCATTCCAAATTTGTGCTTTCATTGCTAAATTGTTTATATTTGTTCATATAAACAAAATATCCAATTCTTTGATACCCTAACCATTTCATTTGATCTAATTGATACATTGTCAGATTCTCAAAACAATTCTCTTGATTTCATTTCTTTCATTCAATATCTTTGTTTTGAGAATTCTTCAAAGTTCAATTTCTCAAATCTCATGAGCATACATTTTGACAATGTTTTCATATATGTTGTGCTTAACTTTTCAGTTAAACTGTTGAGCAACCATTCTTTTTAGGAATTACATGGGATTCGTGTGTGAGCTTAAATAGAACTTCCATGGATTCACGTTAACCTGTGTTTCCTACCCCGGAAGTTATCCTTTAGTGATTGAGGGGTGAGGGGTCAAAATCAAAGAGTGGGGGAGATAACTCATCCGGTTGAGTTTTTCTCAGTGTGTGGAGCGGGAAAATGGAAAAGAGAGTTTGGTTAGAAGTGAGATTTAATGTTAAAAAGAAAGAAGGTGTGAGAATAGAGTTAAAAGAATATCAGAACTCTGCACCAACCACTTTCTAAGTCGGGCAACCACATCTACCGATTGGTTCACATTCTTTGGTGACCATCATTGAAACAGGCAGTGAGCCCATGCCAACTCTTGCATTAACCCCACCAGCCACTCGTTTCTTTCTTAACAAAGAAATGTTTCATTTTCTTTGGGGACGCAACACATCTGTTATCTGATCTTCACTTGGAAGATTTAGATATTGAAAAAGAAGGAAAGTTGCCCCACCTTCGCACCTCTTTCATGCACATTGAGTCCATGTAATATCTGTTGTTGTCTCAACAGTTTACACAATTTGATCCTGAAAAAGCTTGAGTAGCTTCAATCATTCTTACACTTGTACGAGCATACAAGGAATATGTTTTCTTGTCATAACATTCATAGAAAATTCCTTAGTGGTTTTTCGATGATTGAATGGAAGCCCTGGGGGAGTGAACATCATAAAAGCTCCTTTCCAATGTACATCCGTTGTACAAAGTGGCTGCGTGCTACTTACAAGTATGCTAACTGTTTCATCTGTTGAATCAGGGTTACATTGTTTATTATGTCTGAATTTGAAAAGATTCAGATATATAGATTTCATGAATTAACGGATTATCAGATCAAAGGGCGGAGATTGTCAAATTATCAAAAAGGGGAGATTGTTAGTTCTTTACAAAAGGGGGAAATCAAAGAAAGTGCTGAAATTGAAGAAGTTTTTATGATCATGTTGCTCACAATCATCAAAAAGGGGGAGAACTTTACAAGGTTCAATTTCAAAGTCATAAAAAAAGAAAATTCAAAGTGAAAATACTTGTGGAGAAATTTTAGAAAGTTCAAGTTATTCAAGATTGGTGAAAAGAAATCATTTCAAGATGATTCAATTTCCGAATGAAGATGATTTGAGAAAAGTTTTGAAGATAATTCAAAGATAAATCAAGGTTGTGAAAGTTTGTTTCTCCGAAGACTATTCAGAGATCACAAAGAGATGAAGGTACAAGATCAGAGATTCCTCAAAGCTGTTTCAAAGTTGAAAGTTTCAAGAATTTTGTTTCCTGTTCAAGGCATGTTGATTTTCAAAGGTGCAAAGTGTAAAAGACTTTTCAAGATTCTTCAAAGGCTGAAAGACTGAAGATTGTTAAAGCTTCAAAGTTCAGAGTTGGCAGATACAAAAGCTGAAGAATCAAGGGCTGAAGACTAGTGTCAAATTTTTATTAAATCTTGAATACAAAGGGGGAGATTGTTAGGTCAATATATTGTATCCAAGATTAAATAGGAAAGTCAAAGTTGTTTAGTTTCCTTAGCTATTAAGTCTTTAATTGTGTTATGGGTATAAATAGGCTTTATGCCTTGTAGTTTTGTAACAACCTCATTGTAAACATTTTAGACGTGTGAAGATTCAAGATTCACTTTCTCTCTCTACTCTCTCTCTCTAGTTCATATTGTTGATTCTTGATGAGATTGGCTTGATTGTTTGGGATTTTGAATTCATAATATTCTTGGCACAAATAATATGATCATGCTTGTTACATATTCCTCATGACAACTAAAGCTCATTTAGCCACATATAAATCCCCAAATAATTAAATGACTTCTACTACTGATAAGAATTTATGTATTTGGTTTTAACATTTAGAAGAGTAGTCCCTTATAATAATCTACCTCCCATTCATGAAACTTGCATAAATGAACCTCACAAGGTGGTTGGACTCTTACACTCACTTCGAAGTAGTGAACATAGGAAACATATAAAACCCTAGATTTTAGGTTAACATACAACATATCATAAATCTCATATAAACAAGTAATAGTGCAAGTATGAATGTTTGTAAGTTAAGGAGACTTACCTAGAGATTAAATGAACAAACCCTAGAATGAGGAGTAGAAGGAACTGAGACTTGGATCCTTTGAACTTGAAGGAGTAAAGCTTCTATGAACTTAGAACCCTAAAAACCACCAACCATTAATGATTCACCCACCTACTAATTAATGAAGAGAGATAGAGAAGAGAGTGTGTGAAAATCGCACCTTTTACTGTGTGTTTTCGACCTCAAAACTGGAAATCCCAAAATGATACCCAAAACCCTCAAAAATGGCATTAAATGAAATCTGCCCTACTGGCCACGCGCGATAGTTCCAAGGCGATAGTGTCATTGGCACTATCGTGGGCACAGTCGCGCCAAACGTATCGTGTCCCTCCTATGGCTCGCGATTGTGACCCTGCGACTGTGACATGGCATTATCGCCTGTCACAGTCGTGCCATATGTACCGCAAGATGTGAAGCACGCACGATCTTTCCCTTTGCGATAGTGCCCAAGGCACAGTCGCGGGCACTGTCGCGGTTCCTCTCCGAAGGTTTCCCGAACCTGATACAACGCTAAAACTTGACCCCAACAATTCATTAAAATTACTAGATTGATTTTGAGAACTTTTAAACATCAGATAAACGCGATTTTCATCAACCGGGGTCTAAAATTTGGGGTGTTACACATTTCGATCATGCCCAATTGAGTTCGTGTATTACTGTTGTTGTTTCAATGGTTTACACATTTTGAGCCTTATAAACATTCATGTTTTTAATTCTTTCATACACTAGCACATACACAAAGAAAATTTGTTTTTCTGTCGGAACGTTCATAGAATAATCTTGTGTTATTCGATGATTGAATGGAAGACCTGGGGAGTGAACATGAATAAAACTCCTTGTACAGTACATTCGTTGTACTAAGTGACTTCGTGTTACTTACAGGCATATTAACTGATTCATTTGTTGATTCAGGGTTACATTCTTATT
Source organism: Arctium minus (assembly GCA_954870635.1). Classification (NCBI taxonomy): domain Eukaryota; kingdom Viridiplantae; phylum Streptophyta; class Magnoliopsida; order Asterales; family Asteraceae; genus Arctium; species Arctium minus. Next base: position 108,658,163 of record OX941080.1, on the reverse strand, counting down.
TGTCTAAATTGGAAAAGATTTAGATAAATACTTTATGAATTGACGGATGTTCAGTGGCTCTTATGGAAATATCAGTTGGTCAAATATCAGAAAGAGATTCATGACATTTCTTGAAGAAATTTTGATGATTTCTATGCTCTACATCATCAAAAAGTGGGAGAGATAGTCAAGAAATGATCTATGGGAGTACTAATTTCAAGAAATGAAAGTTATGTCAAAGGTCAAATTCAGAATATGATGGAGAAGTAGTTTTTTCAAGAAGTATGGTTTAGAGAACATCTAGTATATGTTATGGGAAGATTGTACAAGATTTGAAAGAGAAAGTTCAAAGAATTCGGAAAGTTTGCTGAAATTTGCTAAAATTTTCTTTGAAGTTTGATTGTTGAGGGAAAGTGAGCTAAATCTGAAGATAATTTATTTTCTGAAGTCTGGAAGAGGTTTTATTACCTTGGGGGAGATTGTTAAAGATTCTTGCCAAAGATATTCACAGACTTTGGAGGAGATTACTTAAGGTCTGAAGACAGTTCAAAGAAAGAAAGTTTTTGAAGATGATCATTGTTATTTCTTTAAGAGGGGAAATGAAGATGTTAAAGTGGGAGATTGAATTTGTTAACGATCAGACAAGAGAGAGATTGTTCTTTGATGCTGAAATTTAATCTGAATCCAAAGGGGGAGTTTCAATGCATATCTTTTTCGAGATGATCTTGAATCCAAAGGGGGAGATTGTTAGAGCATAAATATTGTATCCAAGATCGGTTAAAAGTCAAAGTCCAAGTCAAAGCCTCTCAAGCAAAGTCAAAGTCAAAGCTCAAGGTCAAATAAAGTCAACTAGTTTTGTTTAGATTCCTTTGTATTGTACTTTTGTAAAATATCTTTTTGTTCTCTTGTAAGCGTGTAAGTAAGATGTAGGAGGAACTCAACAGAGAGAATTTTAGAGAGAGAAAGTTTGAGAGAAAGCATTCTATGTACGAATTTTGTAAAACTGTGGAATTTGAATCAATGACATATGACAAATTGAATTGAATCATGAGTGTTCGTATTGATTAGTATTAGTTATTGTGGGACAAACAAAAGTATTACAATTGGTTTATAAGACTCTTTTAAGCATTTGAACAAGCTTTTTAGGACTTTTTCAAAATAAAATATCGTATTAGTTATTTTATAGGACATTTTTGAGAAGTGTCCTATAAACCCATCATTTTATAGGACACTTTTTCAAATCGTGTCCTATAAAAAAAAACTTGTTAAAACACCCAAAAAACGTCCAATAAACATATTGTAACGCTTTTAGATAGAATGATTTATAGTTTGCTCCTATAAACTTATATCCTATAAACCTAAGTCCTACAACGTATGCTATGAAGACGCTTAAACATTTTAAGCGTCCGATTTTATTATATTGAAGTAACGACAACATATCCATCATAGTTATAAAAAGATTATTTTAAACACAAATAACTAGAATATGATTAATATAAAAGAACAACGAAGGTAGAGAGACAAAAAATTGTATATTCTCACTAATAATAAACCCTTAATTAAATAGTGATGAGTTTACAATTAAAAAAAATATTGATTATGATAAATTTTAGGAATAAAAAACTATTCTTTTAATTTAAATTTTTTTATAAACACGTAATCCTTCAACAATTAATTTAATAGTGACAAATTATATATGTTGTATACAAAGTCATGGGTTGATAGTTATTACCATCCACATATAAACCCAAACATGAATGGACCAAATTTGTCGCCAATTAATATTCGTGTACGACAAATAATGTTGTACTAATCTTTGGCTTAGCCATACATGTCAAAATCACACGATTACTAATTGTCAATAATTGAATTTTTATTTCAATGGTAATGACACCTTTTAATATAAAACCATCATTAATTTTTCTGTTTTTTATTATTTTTTACCTTTTTGTTGTCTTTTTATATATATATATATATATATATATATATATATATATTTGAGAAATGGTAAATATATGAAAAATAGAGAAGTAATCTTAGCCATTCATCTGGTCAACATTTGCGGCTTTGACCGCGAAGCACCGGATGATTCCTTGTGTGGTCTATAGAAGGTAAAGGGGAAATTTCGTAAAATACACGGGATGAGTTCATATATGAATCTGTATGAATCACAAAGATTCATATATGAATCTGTTAATTAGTTCAACTGATTCATAGAGGAGAAATTTCGTAAAATACACGGGATGAGTTCATATATGAATCTGTATGAATCACAAAGATTCATATATGAATCTGTTAATTAGTTCAACTGATTCATATATGAATCTTTGTGATTCACAAAGGTTCATATATGAATCACAAAGGTTCATATATGAATCAGTTAAAAGAGTTCAATTGTGAATTGTACTGGTTCATATATGAACATATAGTTCATATGTGAATTATACATGTTCATATATGAACACAGCCCGTGTGCTTTGTAAAATTTACGAAATTGTCCTTCTATTTTTGGGATAGCCGCAACTTTTGACCAGTCAAAGCCGTAACTTTTGACCGGTCAAAGCCGCAATATTTGACTAGTCAAATCCGATCTTGACCATATGAATGGCTAGGATTACTTCTCTATTTCTCATATATTTACCATTTCTCAAATGAACCAAACACTATATATATATATATATATATAACCTTAGATTCATTTGAGAAATGTTAAATATATGATAAATAGAGAAGTAATCCTAGTCATTCATACAGTAAAGGTCGGATTTGACTGGTCAAATATTTCGGCTTTGACTGGTCAAAAGTTGCGGCTATTCCAAAAATAGAATGACACTTTCGTAATTTTTACAAAATACACGGGTTATGTTCATATATGAACATGTATAATTCACATATGAACTATATGTTCATATGTGAATCAGTGTAATTCACATATGAACTCTTTTAACTGATTCAAATATGAACCTTTGTGATTCATATATGAACTAATTAACTGATTCAAATATGAACTAATTAACTGTAAGTTCATATATGACTGTAAGTTGAATTACTTAACAGATTCATATATGAACTTTTGTGATTCACATATGAACTAATTAACTGTAAGTTCATATATGATTGTAAGTTGAATTAATTAACAGATTCATATATGAACTAATTAACTAATTTTCATATGAACTAATTAACTGATTCATATATGAACGTATAGTTCATATGTGAATCATATAAGTTCATATATGAACTTATCCCGTGTATTTTACGAAACTACTCCTCTACCTTCTATAGACCATGCAAGGAATTATCCGGTGCTTCGCGGTCAAAGCCGCAAATGTTGACCAGATGAATGACTAAGATTACTTCTCTATTTCTCATACATTTACCATTTCTCAAATGAACCTCTACCTATATAGAGGTTCATTTGAGAAATGGTAAATGTATGAGAAATAGAGAAGTAATCTTAGTCATTCATATGGTCAACATTTGCGGCTTTGACTGCGAAGCACCGGATAATTCCTTGCATGGTCTATAGAAGGTAGAGGAGTAGTTTCGTAAAATACGCATAATGAGTTCATATATGAACTCTACGTTCATATATGAATCAGTTAATTAGTTCATATATGAATTACAAAAGTTCATATATGAATCTGTTAATTAGTTCAACTGATTCATATATGAACTTACAGTTAATTAATTCATATGTGAATCAGTTAATTAGTTCATATATGAATCACAAATGTTCATATATAAATCAGTTAAAAGAGTTCAGATGTGAATTACACTGATTCATATATGAACATATAGTTCATATGTGAATTATATATGTTCATATATGAACACAACCCGTATATTTTGTAAAAATTACGAAAGTGTCCTTCAATTTTTGGAATAGCCGCAACTTTTGACCAGTCAAAGCCGCAGTATTTGACCAGTCAAATCCTATCTTGACCATATGAATGGCTAGGATTACTTCTCTATTTCTCATATATTTATCATTTCTCAAATGAACCTAAGGCTATATATATATATATATATATATATATATTCTATTTTATTTATTTGTATTTTATATAATTGTTTAAGCTTTTTTTTCTTTTACTTTTTGGTTTTATTTAAAAATAAATAAATATTTATAAATATAAATATTACTAATTTTTTATAATTATATAATTATAAAAATAAAAATAAATATTGCGATTTAACATATAAATAGAACATAAAATAATCTATATTACATTCGATTATTTTAAAATAATATTATGTGTAGTACAATTAACACGTAAAAACCGCATGTACTTCTGTATACGCTCTGAATATAGGGTAACTCATCCAGCAGCACACATATAACTGTATTTAATTAAAAAACTTATCACTTTTATTTATATTTCTCGGTAATTGATTTTTTTGCATTTAATTAAATTTGACTAATATAAAGAAAAATATATTTTACAAAGTTATAATAAAATAAAATGTTACAAATTTATAAAATAAAATAAAATCAAAAATTACAAATTTTATAAATTTACAAACAAATTTATAAAATTTATAAAATTAAAACACACACACACACATATATATATATATAGACTTAAGTTCACGTGAGACCAAATAGTTTCCGTGAGACCGGTGAGACCAACTTTTAAAGTATGAAACTTCACACCAAAAAACTGTGAATGTAAAAAAAAATCGAACTTTTCATAGGGAAAACACCGTAAATGTTACGTTCACGGTGTTTTTCGCTGTGAATGTTCGTTTTTTTTACCTTCACAGCGTCTTCACTGTGAAGGTTCGGATATACCTTCACAGTCTTTTATCTGTGAAGGTTTGATTTTTTTTAACTTGGTTTAGGTTTTTTTACCTTCATAGTGTGATTACATTATGAAGGTTCGAATGTTTTTTACCTTCACAGTGTTTCGGTGTGAAGTTTCGTGTTTAAAAGTTTGGTCTCACGCGGTCTCACGGAAACAGCTTGGTCTCACGTGAACCTGACCCTATATATATATATATATATATATATATATATATATATATAGGGAGAGGTTCATTTGAGAAATGGTAAATATATGAGAAATAGAGAAGTAATCTTAGCCATTCATCTAATCAACATTTGCGGCTATGACCGCGAATCACCGGATAATTCCTTGTGTGGTCTACAGAAAGTAGAGGGGTAATTTCGTAAAATACACGGGATGAGTTCATATATGAATCTGTATGAATCACAAAGATTCATATATGAATCTGTTAATTAGTTCAACTGATTCATATTTGAATCTTTGTGATTCATACAGATTCATATATGAATTTTTGTGATTCACAAAGGTTTATTGTGATTCATACAGATTCATATATGAATCACAAAGGTTCATGTATGAATCTGTTAGTTAGTTCAACTGATTCATATATGAATTACAAAGGTTCATATATGAATCACAAAGGTTCATATATGAATCAGTTAAAAGAGTTCAGTTGTGAATTGCACTAGTTCATATATGAACATATAGTTCATATGTGAATTATACATGTTCATATATGAACACAGCCCGTGTGTTTTGTAAAATTTACGAAATTGTTCTTATATTTTTGGGATAGCCGCAACGTTTGACTAGTCAAAGCCGCAACTTTTGACCGGTCAAAACCGCAATATTTGACAAGTCAAATCCGATCTTGACCATATGAATGGCTAGGATTACTTCTCTATTTCTCATATATTTACCATTTCTCAAATGAACCAAACACTATATATATATATATATATATATATATATATATATATATATCATGAGGAAAGTTCAAATGAAAAACTCATTTTTTATTGTGTACATGAGGACAAATCTTAGCCACTCGATTTCTTTTGATCCAACAACTCATATTAAATAGATTTTTTAATTTTAAAATGTTTAGGGGTAAAATTGGAAGAAAGCTTAAACACACGTCTACCATATTTGACTTTTTATTCTTTTTTAATTAAAAACTTTTTACCCAATTAAAGTTTAAAATAAATTATCTTAAAAATTACTAATATTTTCATCAAACAAATTACATCAAAAAAACGAGAATTTCGTGCTCTTCGATATGACATCCATCTCGATATAGTTTTTTTGTCGTTTTAACCGTTTTTTACGTGAAATGCTATATATGTGATATATTCGTTATGAATATTTATGTACGTTCAAGTTTGTACAACGCCTCGACACCGTAAGTATGTAACTCGACATCACCTTCTTCAACACTTTCTTCAACGTCGTAAGACATACATCACGTTTCTTCAACACTGTAACCCAACACCCATCAAGACGAATCGAGAACCTATCGATAATTCTGTTGTGAATCGGGGAACAAAAGAGAGTGCGTCACGTCTCCAGATCTTCACAGGTCATTCATGTGTTATTCATCATGAATAATGTATCATTCAGGATGAATAATACAACATTTAAGGTGAATAATTCACGATTCATGAATTCGTGTATTATTCGTCATGAATGTTGTGTAATTCATCCTGAATACTATATTATTCATCGTGAATAATGAATGGACGTCCACCTTTGTTATTCATACTGAATGTGGGACATCCGGGGATACGCATACATATTCATAATGAATTAAACCAAATTTCGGTTGTGAATTGGGAAACAAAAGAAAGTGCGCCATGTGTCTACAACTTCACGGGTCATTCATATATTATTCATCATGAATAATAGAACATTCAGGTTGAATAATACACGATTCATGATAAATAATACATGAATCATGGATTCGTGTATTATTCATCTTGAATATTGTATTATTCATCCTGAATACTGTATTATTCATCATGAATAGTGAATGAACGTTCACCTTTCTTATTCATACTGAATGTGGACACCCGAGGACGTGCATGTATATTCATAATGAATATAACACACATATAAAATTTCACGTAAAAACGGTTAAAACAAAAAAAATCTTGAATATTGTATTATTCATCTTGCATACGGTATTATTCATCATGAATAGTGAATGAACGTTCACCTTTGTTATTGATACTGAATGTGGACACCCGAAGACGTGCATGCATATTCATAATGAATATAACACGTATATAGAATTTCACGTAAAAAACGGTTAAAACGAAAAAAAAAACTATATCGAGATGGATGTCATATCGAAGAGCACGAAATTCTCGTTTTTTTGATGTAATTTGTTTGATAAAAATATTAGTAATTTTTAAGATAAATTATTTTAAAGTTTAAGGGAGTAATTTTTTTTAATTAAAAATAAAACTAAAAAGTCAAAGTAGGTAGGCGTTGATTCAAAATTACAATTTTGTTCTTAATCAATTCCCAATTAACCTTATTATGTATTAACCATTGATTAGTTTCTAAGTTTTGATCAATGGTTAAAATTTGTCCTAATGTGCAGAATGAAAGATGAGTTTTCATTTGAATCCCACCCCTATATATCATATATATATATATATATATATATATAAAAGATAATATATATATATATATATATGTATATATATATATATATATATATTTTAAGTGATATGATAGATTATTTTTTAAAAATGATTGGCACAATTTACAAGACATTCAACACCCTTAATAAAGGGTGTCATTATCATCGTCCTTTGTTTATTTGTCAAACTGAATACGTGTTTCTTTTTATTAAACTCAATAAGTGTTTTAACAAATGGTTTTTGGTCTACTGGTATTTTGGTAACCAAGGTCAAAAATTACAAATTTATCAAAAGTTCGAATTATATATACGTAAATGTAATTTGTCATTTGTCGTATATAAATATTATATACTTTTAAATAAAAAAAGAATAACTTGGTTTTATTATAATAATTTAATATTTGATTTTATGTGTATCCACAATGTGTTGTTTAAACTCATCTTCATTGTCCTCGTCCATGTCTAAACATATTAATAACATAGCACTCGGTATCGTGTTACCCTTTTCCACTGCATGTCTCCTATATATAGGGGAAAAATCATACTAGAACCACCAAAAGGTTGAATAATGATGTGTTATTTTAAATTGTGAAACAATGCATGTTAAAATGCAGCATTGTTTCATAATGTGACTATTTTTAATGTGTATTTTTTGTTTCACATTGTGAAGTAACATTGTATTTTCACATGCATTGTTTTACAATGTGAATAAAACATATGATCAGTGGTACGTACGGTTCTCAACCTTTCTATGATTCTCATTTTATCAAGCTCCTATTTATGCTTTCATAAACACTAAAAAGACCCTTGATATAAAACATCCAAAAAGAGCTTATAAATTTACTGCAAGCGATACCAAATCGTGTAGATTTAGTGTGTTCACATAGTATATTAGTATTTTTAAGAAAGTGTTCACAATGTATTCACCTTAAGTTCATATTCAATTATATGTGTACGTGTATGCTATGAAAAAAAGGAATAGAGAAAATAGGAGAGAGGAGAGAGAAGATATGGGATAAAAAAATAGGAAAGTGGAGAAAGGAGAGAGGAAACATGTTTTAATTTACATTAGATTTATTTTTTCTTAACAACTTTTTTATGGTTTATATTAGATCTCACTCACGATCTCACATATAGTGAGTTCTTAAAAGAAGACCCCTAAAAGAGACCATCATAACTACTAATGCCCATCCATAATCCAAAGTCGTAATTGGTTTATGAACGTAGTTAAGTCTTCCAGCTTTATTAGCATCAACAAGAAAATAAACAAATTTAGAAACTTAATAAAAAAACTGAAAAATGTCTTCAGCATGGATAAATTCCAAAGAATTAAGTTGGTAATCAATTGATAGGAAACAAAATCTTGAGTACCAAATATGATTTTAAAGTTGGACGTGGACCAAAAAGCAGCATAGGAACTACGTACATAACTCCATCTGATAAGGGTAGAAACAAAAAGGTCAATCTAACCAAGTCTGATTCTGAGATTAAAACATAACCAAACACAATCATGTACACAAAGTGGGTCACAAGTTTCTTGTGCACAATTTAAAAAACTTCTAGGGGTGCAATGATTAATTCAATTTTAGGACAACCTATACTTCCAAATCACACCCTCCAAAATGATCAAAACCAATAGTTTGCATATGGCCCAAAGAGCTTAAAACAGCAACCAACAACATGAATTAGGAGAAATCATATTTGAAGACTCTATACCACATTCATCAAAATTTCTGCTTTCATCCACGAATTGAAAACCATAAAAAATCATCAATCTTTTGATTTTCACCAGCCTTGTATCCCCACCACTATCATTCTCTGAAATTGCATTTCCATAGTCATGGAAAAAAAATATAAAACAGATTGTATAAGTCCATAACCTGATCAATTTCAATAACGTTCCACAAAAACCAAGCTTTTCCAATTTAACGGTTCAATACTCTACATTTATTATTAAACTCATATATTATCGTGGCATATGTTCAATTGGAAAGAAGATGAAGATGGTTTGGCTTTAAATCGCCAATCCCATTATGGCGCTGCTTTATCCTACCTTATTGCACCATCCATGAACAAAGATGATGTACAAACATATTAATCAAGACTTGTCCATGTAACAACCCAAAATTTTAACAGAAAAATATATAATAAAATCCCAAAATGGGTCCTAATACAAACCAATCCAAAAGAGAATAAATGGAGTTAACAGCGGAAGTCTCATCTACAGCCGAGAATCTCTAAGACTAGACAAGCTTTAATTGCCAGAACTAACGTGCTTTCTACTCACAATCCCGTTTCCCCGTTCTACACCTTTTCTTTCTCTTTTGAGGAAGTACCACTAGCGTTCTTCCCTGAAAATGGGTTTTGAGTTGAAAAGCGGGGGTTAGACCATAAGGTCTAGTGAATTCCCAAATAAAACAGTTATAAACAATACAGTTTCCAGGTTACACAATAACGAGTTTATAACAATGTTGCACAACAAATTCGGGTATTGCACAGGGATAAATTTCCAGCTATCCATAACCGAAATGAACCAGGATCGGGGCCCAAGCAGACTCCCCTATCCCGCATATGCAAAAAACGGATTTCACGCATAGCGAGCATTCTTTCATATCCGAGGGATCAAGATGATCCCACAGTAACTAACCTCCCTGTGCGACCCATTCCACATAGATAAAACCCACACATAACATATTTCGCATAATTGATCATAATGAAGAAAAGCATAACATGAAAGATGAGCATAGAGGCATTTGCGTAATAAAACCATAATTTCTCGTATAAACCATTTCCAGAGTTCCAAACAATATAAATCTTCAGGGAAGTAAAAAAAAAAAAAAGGTTTGATGGGAACTCACCTGATTGTTGGAAAATTCGCACCCTAAACCACCTCTCGCACTCCTACAATTAATTGCAAAGGCACGGTTACTTCGGTGATTAACCAGATCACTCACTCGACCTCTGACTCAAAACTCTCTCTCAGGCCTCCCCCGAATCACGGCTCACCCGGCTTCCCCCGGGTTCACTGTCGTGCGGGACTCCCCCTCTTCACAGCTCACCCGGGGCTCCCCCAGGTTCATTGCTATACCAGGACTCTCCAGGTTCATTGCTATACCAGGACTCTCCGGGTTCATTGTCCCTCCCGGAACTCCCCAGGTGCCCTTATTTCTCGAGTCTCCCCCGAGTGCACATCCTAACCGGGACTCCCCCGGTTACGGGTGACCTCAAACTCGGGTGCGATTGGGCAACTCCGGCAACCTATTTTTGGGGTTTTCTACATCGAACAACCTAGAACAACTGATATAGCATTTTCAACTAAAACACAGATTAATATACTACTAATGATTCCAAACTAGCATTAATCGAACCATAACTTGGGTTGGAGACAAATCGCAAATCAACCCCAAACAAACTAACATTCATCTCATTACTCAAGGAAGCTATTAATCAGACTAGAAACTCCAAAATCCCAGACAACCAAAGAAGGAGAAGAAGGATTGATTGAAGGGTAATAATAAGGATCTTACCTCCAATGAAGAACTTTTCTCCAAAAATTGCTTTACACCACAACTTCAAGAACCCTAGCTCCTTTTCTCAATCAGTCGCCTCCCCAAAATAGAATGGAAAGAAACTTTAGGGATTTTATCTCCTTAAATATTTTCTTAAAAATTTCACCAAAACGAAGAAATATAACAAATTGCTAGGATTTAACACAGAGAAATGTGAGAAGTTTACCTCCTTGAACTTTACTGAAGTCAACACCACAATATCATGAATTCTCATTTAAGAACAACCACTCACTTGCTAAATTAACACCAAGTCATTATGGGACTTCATCTCCAAGATCACTGATAAGAATTCCTTTATTAAGCAACACAATTTCTTAATAACGCCCATAAATATGACTTGTGTTCAGCACTAATAACAACTTGACATATAACACAACATCGATTACTAATACTTTGATGATAACCAATTTATCTGTACTATGCACACATCGACCAAAATATCATCCCCACCCATTCCTTTGAACATTTGCATATATACTTATGAACGTATACCTTCCACATATTCATCGCCCGAATAGTCCTCCGACAAGTTGAGCCAGTCCCAAACACATAAGAAAATATCACTGAACCTATCTATAACCCATAACTTCCCAAGTTTAATTCCGGTTTCACTTACCTTACAAAAGTAGTGATACTTTCTCACAGAACCAGTTTAATTGCATGACATTAAACATAATGCTCCCTCGGAATGTTTATCACACTAATACTAACTCACATCCACCGATCTTTCCCTCCGAGCATCTCGTTCAACCTCTTTTACCATGCCTTCCCGAAAACATAGGATACACACACGTTTAACCCCTTAACCAACACCTTAACTATAACATACACAATAGCTCTTTTCCTCATATCCTCACGAGGAGTTCATATGCTCGCCAAATGACAACTTTTAAACATAATCCACATTCTTCCGTTTCACCAGACGAATTCCTTACTTTCGGTTTACTCACTTATTGAGACATACCCACTTCACCTTCTTATGCCAGCTTGAAGCACTGATTCCCTCGTTTACGTACTCGGTTTCGTCATAAGTCTCACTTGAGGCATTCATATGGGTCATCACGAAACAATACTCAATGCTCAAAATATCATGCATTTCTCACTCTCCAAACAGAGTCGACCTATCCACAGGGATTTCTTTACACCCAAGGATTACTTCAGCATTCTCATATAAACTTCAAATCGACAACAGAGCATCACAATTTTATCGAATAGGACATTCTCCTCGGCATTCGATTAGAATAAGAGACACTCACCTGAAACTTAACGCGACCGAGGAGAACACAGGTTCCTCTTTTAGGTGATCGCCAAATATCACTCACCCTTGACCATCTCAAAATAACAATAACGTACACCTATATCCAACATACTTGCCACCTTTAAATCTCTCCTTGAAATCCTCTAAACCAGGATTTACACCCTTGCTTATCCAACATTACAACAAAATTTCACCACTCAACATAACGGCAACCCAATATCATCTCCATGACTTACATACCTGCTTTGGTGTAAAGCGCCACTAATTTGCCACACAACTAATACACCGTGCTATCACACCATAACATAATCCTCATGATCCTCCTTTACATACGTATCAGATACCATCTTCTTTGCACGAACCACTACACAACTACATTGAAACGAGGTCATATCACGACTTTGTCTTCTCAATTTAGATAACCCACGAATCATGATCACCCACTTCACTCAAATAAGTTCTGGATTCTTGTTAGCCCATCACGATCTTCAAATAAAAAACAACTTCAGGTAGTCTAGGAGAAGAAGGCGTCCTCCCTTGCTGATCGACAAAATCGATGTGCACTCACTTCAGCTGTGCTATATACCTCTCTTCCATACCGATAACCACCTCATAGGAAATCACCTCTTCAAACGAGCGATCTCTTGCTTTCCAGCCCTCATCCTATGTGGTCCAGCATAAAGCAAAGTATACATTTCTCCCGGAGGACCTCCTACAACCTTGGGAAAAATAACCATAATAGAGATACTCCGCGAATTCTCAGTTACTTGACAACGACCCCAATACTGGATATTTCGAGTGGTCGTTGACTTCGATATTAACCACTAGAAGGTGATGCTTCAACAATTTTCCAAACAAATAAGGATTTCGAACGAAATCTACTTCTCCCCACGCGTCGTAACTCACTCAATACCTCACAGTCCTCGCTTGATGAAGGCACCAGACTCACGTGGTACGTAGTCTTATTACAAGATCACCTCAATGCTCAGGCTCAACGTCGATAACCTTTCATCAAAGTACTGCAACACTACTTATTATCATTCTGCTATTAGAAACATCTTAACAACTTCTTAATTCACCCCAGACATAATCACTCACAAACAACCACATCCCAACTTATCGAACCAAAAGTCCACGCTACCACCGTAAGAACATTAATAACTACAACATCTGAGATTTTCATTATCCATCGATCTTCTCTAACGACAACACTAGAGTCATAACTCGACCATAAACGACTCATTCAACAATTTCAACTCTTGAAACATCTCCTTAACTTTAATTGTAATATCATCCACGACCTAGAGAGTTCATAACCTTCATGCATGATGACACAATGATTGAAATCGTTTTGCACTTCAAAAAAAATCAAGAGTACGACATTGATAGATGATTTATGCAACCCTCCAAATCTACCACAAGTGTACGATGTCAATCAAGTAATACGTACTAAGTACGAGTATCGATCCAAGGAACTACGAGTTTAAGTACCATAAGGTTATCACAACTTCTAACTGAACTGCTGATAAAAAAAGGTTTGAGTATGATTAATTAACTACTTATCTAGAGAAAATGGAAGCAAGCACGGAAATACTATTCAAGCAGTAATTTAAGTACCACAAAGAGAATACTTAAATGATTAGGGAAAGTCTAGGGGTCGAATTTCATTTGGATTCCACCAACAAATAAACATTACACATTCAATAAATCAATACACAAGGATACATTTAGCAATTCCTAAAATACTCACTACTCTCTCTCGAGCAATAGCAAGAATGTATCATGCAATATATATTGAAGTCTCTCAACCAATACACGTAAACAATCAACTCATTAAGCATAAGAATCATAAACACGAACTAGGGTTTACTTGGTATATCTCTATCCAATATCTCACCCTAGGTTTATCTAACTTTTATCAAGTTATAAAACCAATTTCTCAAGAGGAAATACAACCAATAAGATGAATAAGATGGCCAATCTCATAATCAATAAGAACAAGGTAGACAAACTTCAACCAACAAGTGTAATAACTCAATAAATGTAAATATCATATATTCAACGATATAAAACCAAAATCCATCCTTCCCCCAACCTTAAAAGGTTTAGCTCATGTTACTAGTAGTAGATAGAACCATAGATAAGAAGATGGCAACACCCAAATACATTGTTTATCAACAAAATACAAGTGGATTGATAAAACTCCTTCAATGATTGATACACACTACCAATTTTATGCTCCAAAAGTTGTTTCCACCTTCCTAATCAGTAAAGGTCTTATTTTCAGCTCCCAAATCGGTCTCAACAGCTCCCTTATAATCCCAGCCTCCAACAATCCCGAGATAACCCTAAACATTAACTTCCTGCAGCTTTTTATACTCTCAGACCACGACCGCGATAGTGCCCGCCGATAGTGAAAACGTCACAATCGGCTAGCTCAACCTTCCCACGGTACAAGTTTGGCGATTGTGTCAGCTATAGTGACACATGTCACTATCGCCTGACACAATAACCAAGGTTGAAATATTTGGTTTTTCTTCACTTGTTCACTTGGTTCGATACCGTCTTCAACCGGGACGTCAAAATAGAGTATAAATAAGCATTTTTCCTTCCACTTGACATCTTTGTATGTCTATACAACACTTGCACAAAATATTAGTCCAAAATACCAATTATTACTTCAAGACGAGCAGTAAACTTATGATTTGGAGGGTAAAAACCCGTCTGATAACGAAGTTATCAACAACTCCAAACCTAGCTTTTGCTTGTCCTCAAGCAAAATTGGCGTAAGGAAATATAATAATGATATAACAAGCAAGCTTACCAAAGTGATGGGTTTTTGAAAGGGAACAATATGAACAATCATTTTTAACAATATAAATGAGGGAAGACTAATACGAAGTTAATAAGAACCAACATAAGTTTCCTAGCTTCTTGGTTAATTAAGTTTGGACAAAACTAATATTGACATGAAACTATTATCAAACACATATTTGTTAAGATCAATTTCATCATGTACACAACTAGTGGAAGATTTCGCTTCGACCCAAAACTCACGGGATGCCCTCTTAACACTTGAATCCTAGGTTCACACTCATCACAAACACATACGGGATAGTTAATGTACACCAAAATTGCAAGTTCATACGCATGTGATAGTAGAGAAACACGCAATGATCAAATAAAATCTCATGAAAGGAGTCGAGTAGTAAGATACAAATTACACATGTATTATTCACAAATCACGTTTTCCAAGAGATCAATCGGGGCTAAAAAGGAATGCAATGCCGTTTAGGAAAAAGGAATAGAAGGAATGGTCATGGCATAATTAGTCCTAAGTGCATCAAAACTAATAGTGGCTCCCATTATTGTGTTCCTTTGCAACCACACATCTAATGCAAGAGTTTCATCTATCATAACCATATTACAACTTGCTTACAGCAAAGGCAAGTTTTATTCTGATTTTTTTTACTAAAATAAACTCTTCCATGGCTTTTATCGATTCACCCCCAAAATTGTTTTGACGCTATTGACCATATTTCTCGATCCATGATGCACTTAGACTACGGGTAAGTTAGTGTATCCGGTTAGATCGAGGTATTTAGGCCTAGTAACGGCTACAAAGTGGTTAAGGGATCACACATCAACAAAAGGGTAGAGAAAGAGGAGATAGAAATCATAGACCAAAAGAAATTGCACACAAAGCCCGATATCGCCTCTCAAAGTCCACATAATTCACAAGTAATACACATGTTAAAATTTAAAGACCAATCTTTACTACTCAATGCAAAAACAAATGAGATCGAACTATCAAATTGAAAGAATTGAAACGTGTATGAAGATGGTGAACAAAGTTAAATCATCACTCAGAAATGAAGGCATTAATGCTCAAAATCTCACTAGGGTGGTCTCTACTAATGTCCACAATTAGCGTATACAACTACACTATCTCTCTACAAACATGACTCAACAATAGGTATGCATGTCAAGAAAAGTTTTTCCAACTCACTTAACCAATAACTACCAACATATGTATTCATTCCGATTAATTAAGCATTATATACAACCCATGCATTTCTAACGATCAAAATAAAAGGTCGTACAAGTCGACCCACAAAAAAATAAATAAATAACAACAACTCTAAACATTTGAGACACATTGTCCCCAATGTGCCCCATTAGTTTCAATGAAGTGTTTATAGAAGTGAACCATCACCTTGAAAGTGTGAAAAAAATACATACACGAGCAGATAAGTACACGAACAAAATGAAAAAGAAAACAAACCGATCAATCACTATCGTCCTCTTGCGGCTGCGAGGATGAAGGTCCGGGGGCGGAATGTCACGATCGTCGCTGAAATGTGATGCTGTGGTGTTTGTAATCGAGAACCCTACCAACGCGCTGGTTAAACTGACTCAACTCCGCCCTCTGTCCCGCCACCTCCCGAATGAGTTGCTCACCACAAGGGGGTGGGGCATTCGGATGTCCACCAACCAGAGGTGGTGGTGCGACATCCTGAACTGGTACCTCTTGCTGTAGGGCCGCGTCTTGATTGTGTCCTCTGTGCCGGTAGCGACCTTCAGTAGGGAGGTTAGGCAACTTGTGTCATGAGCAAAAAGGGTTGTATGCCTTCTTGTATATATCTGATGGTGGTGCCGTGAGGGCCTCCTCCGTGGAAGCTGCCCTAATCCCCACCCTCCTACAAAAGTACGTAATAAGGCAAGGAAAAATAAGGAGGGACTGGGTTTCGGTACCACACTTCAGGATGCTACCGAGGATGAAGTGCCCAACATCAAAATGCACATCAGTCTGGATGGCATACAACAGAATGGCGGTATCGGTCGTAACATTGGTGCGGTGAGTAGATGGTAGGAGATTGTGCTTAATGAACACTATCCAAAAGGCCATGTCAGGAGTGAGCTCTCCATGGTGTAGCTCGGTAGTCCCTGGTTGCCACACATCAAAACCATTGCGACGAAGACTGGCGGTCATCTCACCCAATTCAGGGTAAAACCTGTCATGATGGAGAAACCATCATGGTAGTCAGTTTCAGGGTCGGTCGGGGTGAGAAGGTATTCATTGATGGGCGATGATGATAACACGACTCTCCTCCCCCTCACCCAAATGAACCCACTGTCTTTGAAGACCTTTGGGACCATCGCCGCATAGAACTCGCGCACTAGATCCGCGTGATACTTCTCTAGACTGCTTGTGAAACGAGCCAAATAGCGATGGGCAATGGTACCCGGGATGGTAGTGGAATCCAACCCGATCAGCACGATGACTCGTTCCACTATGAAGCCATGATTTGCGTATGTGGTGAGCCAATCTGAGTAGTGCACGTTAGGAGCATTCGCCAAGGCGATTCGATCTTCTTCTTCAAGCTCATCAAAGACTTGGTAGCGGTCTCGCGCATTGTGGTTACTGCGCACCATGGTGAGAATCTGCAAAGGAAATTGAAAAGCTAAGCCACGAGCAAATTGTTCTAAAAAAATAGCAGACAAATAACACGGTAGCATAAGGGATTGCACGGAGCCATGATGAACAAATTACAGTGATGAAGGCATGTAGTGTCCTAATGGTCTATCTTTGCACCTCATTCAAGACTCCATGAACGACTATAGAATGGAATAGATGAACATAAATCAACCAAAAGGCCAACATAAAAATTTGCATAAAGGACATACAACATCACAATAACGATAATCATAACTTGGAATATCCCCAAATAACATGATACACGTGTCAAAGTCACATAATTGAGTACAAAACAACCACTCCACCACAAGTTGCGTGGTATGACCAAAATAGAGATAATGCAAGCATATCATCATACCATCAACTAAACAAGGTTAACCAACACATTGAGCAAACCATTGATGATTGAAAATAGATCGCGAATACTCAAGTGGTAAACTTAGATAACAATGGCATACATTCACAAAATTTCGCAATTTTAGCACAATATATAAGTTCATCACAATCGATGAACTTGGCTCACAACTTAGCAATTAGCAATGGGGGTACAGAATGCAAGAATTAGCTAGAATTAGGTGAACTAAGATGTAAAACTTCACAACAATTCCATTATACTAGCAAAATTATTAAACCCCCAAATGTACAAGCCATTAAAGCATGCATGCAAAATGTGAGCCCTAATTTCAATCCATGGAGAAATGATGCAACAATGAACAATGTGGAGTGAAAGTGTTCATTTGCAAGCATATACACAACTCCAAACCTAATTTGAAGTAAAATTGCACAAAATAAGAACATGGAGAAATTTGACCCAAAAACCTTGAAATCTCAACAATGGGGATGAAGTGAAAGTGATAGAGGGTAGAGGATCACTTACTTGAGGGTGAAACAACACAAGCATTCAACAAAAACTTGGTAGGAATCGATGATTTGGAAGGAGAGCTCAAGAAATGCCAAAATCGCCTAAGAAGAAGAGTGAAAATCGCAGCCCTAGAATCGCACCTAATCTGTTGTGTGCGTGTGGAGTGAAAATGAAATTGTCCTTTTAATCAAGCAATTCAAACATGATCAAACAATTATGACATTTATGTTCATGATCTAGAGAGAGAGTACAGAGAGAAAGTAACTATCGTATATTTCACAAGTCACAAGTATTACAATGAAGTCTCCTACCAATTACAAAGGATTAAAGGTATTTATACCAAGGAACTAAAACAACAAGCTTAACACCTAAGTAAACTCATATTTGACTAAACATACTTTGACTTTGTTGACTTTACTTGACTTAACTTTTCCTATTAAATCTTGGATACAATAATACACTAACAATCTCCCCCTTTGTATTCAAGATTTAAAAAATTTTGACACTTTTCTTCAGCACTTGATTCTTCAATCTTTTGTCTTTTACAGTCTTGAACTTTGAAGCTCTAACAGTCTTCAGTCTTTCAATCTTTGAAGAATCTTGAAGAGTCTTTAACATTTTGCAGCTTTGGAAAGTCAACAAGTCTTAAAAAAACTTTGAAATCTTTGAAAACCTTCTTTGAAACTTTGAGGGATCTTTGAACTTTTTATCTTCATCACTCTGATCTCTTGATCGTCTTCGGAAAAACAAACTTTCTCGAATCATCTTAATTTGGAATTGTCTTCAGAAATCTTTGAGAATCTTTTCATCTGATTTGAACTTTTCAGAATTTCTTCACAAGTCTTTTCACTTTGATATCTCTTCTCTGAAATTGATCTTTGTAGATTTCTCCCCATTTTTGATGATTGTGAGCACCATAATCATCAAAACATCCTCAATTTCAGCACTTTCTTTGAATCTCCCCCTTTTACAGATATTCTCCCCCTTTGAGAAACATTTTACATTTTCTGCCCTTTGATCTGAACTGAATCATGAACTGTATATACCCGAATCTTTTCAAATTCAGATATAATGAACTTGGTAACCCTGATTCAACAAATGAAACAGTTAGGAGTGTCTGTCAGTAACACGGAGTTATTGTGTACAATGAATGTACAATTTAAGGAGCTGGTTTGATGATGACTCCACAGGACTTTCATTCAATCATTGAAAAACACAAGGTAATTCTATGAATGTTCTGATAGAAAAACAAATTTTCTGTGTGCTCGTGCTTGTGTATGAAAGAATTTAGCACAATAATTGTGTTTCATAAGGCTCAAATTGTGTAAACTGTTGAGACAGCAACAGGCATTACACGGATTCAATGTGCATGAAAGAGGTGCGAAGGTGGGGCAACTTTCCTTCTTTTTCAATATCTAAATCTTCCGAGTGAAGATCAGATAGCAGATATGCTGCGTCCCCAAAGAAAATGAAACATTTCTTTGTTAAGAAAGAAACGAGTGGTTGGTGGGGTTAATGCAAGAGTTGGCATGGGCTCACTGCCTTTTTCAATGATGGTCACCAAAGAATGTGAACCAATCAGATTTTGTGGCTGCCCGACTCAGAAAGTGGTTGGTGCAGAGTTCTGATATTCTTTTAACTCTGTTCTCACACCCTCTTTCTTTTTAACATTTTGCTCACTTTTAACCAAACTATCTTTTACATTTTTCCGCTCCACGCAATGAGAAAAACTCAACCGGATGAGTTATCTCCCCCACTCTTTGATTTTGACCCCTCACCCCTCAATAACTCTAGGATTACTTCTTGGGTAGGAAACACTAGTTTACGTGAATCCATGGAAGTTCTTATATATTCTCACACGAATCCCATGTAAGTTGTCCTAAAAGAATGGTTGTTCAACAGTTTAACTTTAACAGTTAAGCTCAAAATTAAAATGTATGATGACATTGTCAAAATGTATGCTCATGAGATTTGAGCAATTGAACTTTAAAGATTTCTCAAAACAAGAATATTGAATGAATGAAATGAAATCAAGTGAATTGTTTTGAGAATCTGACAATGTATCAATCAGATCAAATAAAATGGTTAGGGTATCAAAGAAATTTATGGTTTGTTTATATGAACGAATATAAAAAATTTAACAATGAAAGCACAAATTAGAAATGATGATTGATGCTCAACAACATTTGAAAGCAAACGAGGGTATTACCATCGAAAAAATTTGGTCGTTATGAGACATGGTAATAACAAAATCAAATGAAGTACTGAACCTATGTGTGTGAATACTTTACAGTATATAGACAAGATAATACGTAAGTATTGATCTTTGGAAACACACGGTCAGTTAAACATTACAGCTCAATAATGAAAAACATTTAAAATCACACTTCTTAATTCATGAAATCTTTTGAGAATAGAGAAGTGGTTTGAACATTTAAGAAAAATGTTTTTCATGCTTGAAAGTTGTTCTTCTTTCAAAAAATCAGAGATGTAAGATTAGAAGATACTTACATTTAAGCTCCCCCTCAAATCATTATAAAATGATTTATATCAGATAAGCTCCCCCTGGATATTTGCATAATATCCTTATCTGAACATTGAAGAACGGGTCCTGATCTGTCATTTGATCAGAAGCCACAATCCTTTACATTAAAATTTGGGTTTTGAACTGTTGTGTTCAAAAGCCATAACTCTTTGACTTTAAGGTCCGGGTTTTAAACTGTTGTGTTCAAAAGCCTTACTCTTTGACTTTGAAGTCTGAGTCCTGAGTTGATTTACTCAGAAGTCAAAATTTTGCACTTTGAAGTACGAGTCCTGATCTGTACATGATCAGAAGTCAAACATCTTGCTCCCCCTATACCCGTGGTACCTGCGAAACAGATTTAACAGGTTTTGGTACCCATTGGTATTTGGGTCCTGGTATGTTAGATTTAAGAATCCACTTCTCATTAGATGTATATCTTTTAAAACCAGAATTCTGAGAAGTTATTCTGTAAGAACCATACCAATTATGAGCAGATTCTCTCTGAACAAAGTCATTCTCTCCACAGTAAGAACAACAGATTTTCCTTTGAGCAATTCTGATAAAATGATTAGTCGAGTAATATATATCAGAATTACCAAACGATTTACCTTTGTGCACATTGTTCTTTTTGGCATTTGTTGTGGATTTGAATGATCTGTCATTCTTCTTCTCTTCATCAGAATCTTTTACCCTCCAGACCATCTGATTTTTCTTAGATTTCTTTCCAAGAGATTTAACATAGAAGCTCGCTGGTCCATCAACAGATTTGTCATAAAATAGATTTGATGGTTTGATCTTATTTGAATTGACAAATTATGATTTGACACTTTTCTTTTTCAAAACATTTTTCTCATGAATAGAACTTGAAGTTGTTTTGAAAGAACAGAGTGATTCTGTTGAGTTATCAACAGATGATTGACTAATCACATCAGCCGTTACTTTATCAGACAATTCAATGTTTGCAGCTTCTAAGTCGTTTATCTTTTTAGTCAAAATGTTTCTTTCATCTGAAAGTGTGTCAAACTTTTGTTTCAAATCAGATTTGGCCTTCTGTTCTTTTTGATATTCTGATGATAGAGCAGTTAATTTGGATGTGAGCTTAGATATTTCAGATTCAAAATGTGAACGTTCTTGCTCAAAATCCTTTTCCAAGTTCTTGTTTTTCTCAGAAATATCCTTGAAAATCCCAGCATTTTTCTTTTCAAAAAATTTCTTTTCTTGCTCAAAAGACTGTTTTTTTTCTTTGAAAATATTTCTTTCCTTTTCGAGCAAGTCTTGTAAAGTAGAAATTTGCTTGGGAAATTCAGTGTTTTTATCTTCAAGAACTTTTATTTCCTTAGCAAATGTGTCTCTTTCAGTAATTAGAATCTTTTCAAAATCAGACACTTGCTTGGAAAGTTTAATGCATCTCAGCTCAAGATCCTTTTTCTCTTGTAAAGTTTTCTTGGAAATCTCAGATGATTGTTGAGTTCAAGATGTCTTCACATTTGATTTTTCTTTTTCTGCTTGGAGGCTTGTTTTCAATTCAGCATTCTTCTTCTCCAAGACAGATATCTGATCTTCAAAAGCCTTTAACTTGTTTTGAAGCTTGACTGATTCATCTTGTGATTCTGATGACTTCTGTTCAGCCGTCTTCAGTTGGCTTTGAAGATTCTCTTTGACTTTATCTTCTTTAATGCTTTTTATCAATTCAACATTTTTCTTTTCCAGAACAGATATATGATCTTCAAAAGCCTTAAACTTCTGTTGAAGCTTGACTGATTCATCTTGTGATTATGATGATGTCTGTTCAGTCATCTTCAGCTGGCTTTGAAGATTTGAAATCTTTCTCTCTTTTTGCATAATAATTTTCTCTTTAACTCCTATGATTTTTTCTTTCATTTCAATTTGATTATCTTTATCTTTAATCTCTTTCTCTCTTTCCTTCATGATATCTGCAAAATCAGATTTACTAAGATTAGCACATTTTATACAATCAGGAGTTTTATCAGAATTTGACACTTTAGATTTGAACTCCTGAATCTGATTTAGAAGCTTTGAATTCTGATTTTTCAGCTTGTCTAATTCATCTTCCATCTTTGGTATTTCCGGCATGTACAAAACAGCCATATCTCTTGCAGATAAAATAGTATTTCCTCTCTCATCTGTAACAGGCATATTGACAGATTAGTTTTAAAAAAAATGATCGTCAAAAATCAGACAATTATGACCACTATCAAAATAATCAGACAATTATTTTTCTCTAGAAAGAAATGCTTGAAAAAAAAATGATCGTTCCCAAACAAATCAGAAAAAAATCTAAGTCTTTAAACTCGCAGATCACTGTTTCAAAACAAACTTGCAAGTCAAACAACTCGCAGATCACTGTTGTTAGCGCATTTCAATCAAACTCGCACGCCTCTTAGCGCGTTTCAATCAAACTCGCACGCTTCACCTTGCGTGTTTCTCAAAATCGCTTGACTCTATCTGCGCTTTTTATCCAAACTCGCTAGCAAACTCGCAGATGATAACTTGTAGACAAACGCGCAGGCAAACTCGCAGGCAAACACGCAAGCAAACTCGCAGTTGTACGGAACTCGCTGACTTTGACTTGCGCGTTTTAGAAACTCGCTAACTTCGACTAGCGCGTTTTAGAAACTCGCTAACTTCGACTAGCGCGTTTGAGACCAAATCTTCAACTTGCGCGTTCTAGCGACTTGCGCGTTCTAACGATGAACTTGAAGAACTTGTGCGTTCTATGATGAACTTGCGCGTTTTCTGGATCTTGCGCGTTTCGACACTTCAGTTCACGAAATCGATTCACATTAACTTAAACCTGCAAATTGAAACATAAACTTGCAACAATATGATCGATTTGCATATTAGAACACTTTTCTATCACAAGATTTCCATTAAAAACACAAAAATCAACGAATTGATTCAAGAAATAGTGTTCGACTTCAACTTTTTCGAAAAATGCAATTTGATCAAATTGATTGATCTAAAGTTCGAATTTGACTCTGTGATCTGAATAAGATATGATCCAATTAATAAAACGTATACAATCAAATCAATCTTTTGATTTAATTGTACAAAAACAATGAAATTTCGGATCAAACAGTAACTTTTTCACAAACGAGTTCTTGACAAAAAAATTTCAGAAAATCAATTAGTTTGATAAATCCAATCACTTCTGAAATTGTTTGGTTTGCTCTGATACCAATTGAAATTGTCCTTTTAATCAAGCAATTCAAACAAGATCAAACAATTATGACATTTATGTTAATGATCTAGAGAGAGAGAGTACAAAGAGAAAGTAACTATCGTATATTTCACAAGTCACAAGTATTACAATGAAGTCTCCTACCAATTACAAAGGATTAAAGGTATTTATACCAAGGAACTAAAACAACAAGCTTAACACCTAAGTAAACTCATATTTGACTAAACAGACTTTGACTTTGTTGACTTTACTTGACTTAACTTTTCCTATTAAATCTTGGATACAATAATACACTAACAGAAAAGCAGTCGGTCGAAAGGGTTTTAAAACCCAAAATCCTCGAAGGCGATAGTGCCAGGAGATAATGCCTTAGGCACTATCGCAGGCATAATAGCCGAATTTGTACCGTAAGCAGTGTTCCTTCGGCGATAGTGGCCCAGGCGATTGTGACAGGGTGTTGGGAACTGAAGAAAAGCTCAAGTATGGTTAATGCTGCTAGTTCAGAATTACTACTGCTAGAAGAGTTCAAAGTTAATACTGCTGAGTATTACTACTGCTAGTAGAATTAATACTGCTAGTCAAAGTTAGTGCTGCTTGAACAAAGTTAGTACTGCTTAGCTAGTTAGTACTGCTAGTGGTTAGTGCTGCTTGGTAGTTAATGCTGCTAAGATCAAGTTAATGCTGCTAGAAGAAATTAATGTTGCTGAGCATAATTACTACTGCTTATGATTTAAAGATTCGGATGGAAAGGATGACAGCTGGAAAGAATCAAGATATTCATGGAAGGCTTGAAGATAATGATGGAAGATATACTGAAGATATTTTATTTATTGTAATTATCTTTTTGTTCAGTATATATATATATAGATTTGATAGAATAGTTTAGATATATAGAGATATACAGATTTACAGATTTTTGATTAATTCTAAGTTCTAAGAGAGAATCAACCTCAAGGCATAGATCCTAATTCTAGAGAAGTAGAATTCGTATTGGTGAGCCTGTTCATCAATATTGAGGTTGTGTGTTTAATCTTGTAACTTCAAGCATTCAATACAAGTTTACAAAGTGTTTATCATATACTGTTTTGGTTTACTGTTTTATTGAATATCAAAGTGTTATTCCGCAACTTCTTTGATATTAGTTTCTGAGAATTTATTCTTGTTAAGAATTCGATCCTGACAAGTGGTATCAGAGCCTAATTCTCTCAGAAACATCTGTTCTTTCATTATGGAAAACTTTGCAGAATCAAACAGTACTCTGGTCTCTAAGGTCCCAATGCTCAAACCTAGTGAGTTTGACATGTGGAAGATCAGGATCAGACAATACATTCTTCTCACTGACTACTCAATATGGGATATCATTGAGAATGGTCCTTCTGAAGCAGGGAAGATAGGACCAGATAGGAAAAGACCTCCACCAAAGACAGATGGTGAGAGGAAGATCAGACAGACAGAGATGAAGGCCTTGAGCACTCTGCTCTTGGCCATTCCCAATGAATATCAACATCAATTTTGCAACTACACTGATGCTCAGATTCTCTGGAATGCTCTAGAGAAAAGATTTGCTGGAACTAAAAGCATCAAAAGAAATCAAAGAGATGTTCTAAAGCAGCAGTATGAAAACTTCACTTCTTCAAAGAATGAGTCTATGACTCAAACTTTTGATAGATTCAACAAGCTCATTGGTGAACTGGCTACTGTAGGAGTGAAGATGGAACAAGATGATATCAACAGGAAGTTTCTCAGATCTCTTGGGGATGAATGGACTATGTACACTGTCTCATATACACAGAATGACAATCTGGAAGAGAAGGAACTTGATGATCTATATAATGATCTAAGAGTTTTTGAAACTGAGGTAGAATCAAAGAAGAAACCCACTGGTTATATCCACAATGTTGCACTTCTTTCAACATCTACTGATACTACTGCTAACCCTGAAGCAGTTAGTACTGCCAGTGGAGTAAATTCAGAAAAAGGCACTGGAACTATCTTTGAAGCCTTTTTGTCCAGTCATAGCAACAACTCATTGATTAATGATGATCTGGATCAACTTCACCCAGATGACCTGGAGGAGATGGACATTAAATGGCAGATGGCCATGTTATCTATGAGAGTGAAGAAGTTTATTAAAAGAACAGGAAGGAACAACTTTTCTCAAAGAAGAGAAGATGGAGCTGGCTTTGACAAGACTAAGGTGGAGTGCTATAAGTGTCACATGAAAGGACACTTTGCTAGAGAGTGCAGGAGTGCTGGTCCAAACAACAACCACCAACAAACTCAGAATGGAGGCCAACAAGCTCAGAATGGAGGCTACAATCAAAACAAGAATCCTGCTCAAGCCCTTGTTTCTCAACAAGGAATGGGATTTGACTGGAGTGACCAAGCTGAGGAAGCCATTCAGAATCAAGCTCTTATGGCAGAGGTGTCTGATCTCCCCTCTGAGGTAATTTCTAATCTTTGCACTAAATCTTGCATAAACACTATCAAAAGATACAGGGATCACAATCAAAGTATGTGTGATGACCTCAAAAGATTGGAAAAGGACAGAAGAGATTATGTGTTGATAGTAGAGAGATTTGAAGAGCAAATCAAAGACTTTCAAGCTAATGAACTTCAACACTCTTATGACACAAACTATTGGAAGTGGGAAAAGAATGAGTTAGAGACCAAACTGTCTAAGTCCTTAGAAGAGAATGATAGGCTGAAAGAGGAACTGTCTAAAGTTAAGCTTAACATAGAAAAGTTTTCATATGCTTCAAAAGCAATGGATTCTCTTCTAAAGGCTCAGATTCATGATAAGATGAAGCCTGGTATTGGATACAACAATACACCTCCTCCTTACAACAACAACTATATCTCTCCTACTTCAGACTTGTTAGAAACCAAGAAGAAAAAGGACCTGTCTGAGAAAGCTTTTAAGATAGATCCTTTGGATGAGGTAGTAGTTAAGGATTTGACTGAGAAAGAAGCCAGTGAGAATAGGGATAATGCTGTGAGTAAAGAGATACCATTAGAAAACACAATTATTACCAATGAGGGATGTGAGAAAATCTGGGTTAAGTCTAAGGAGATAGAGAAGACCAAAGCAAAGGATAACAAGGTACATTACAAACAAACCACGGTTGTGAATCCTGGATCTTGTAAACAGTGTGCTTGCAATAGAGCAAAAAGCCTAAATTCTGGTATAAAAAGAGGTAATCAAATAAACTGGAATAATCAATGGGCTCAGAAACAAGGAGTTGATCTGAATAAAATCAATAGACCAAAACCTTGTTTCATATGTGGCAAGTTGAATCATTTGGCTAAGTATTTCTTCTTTAACCCTATTAATCAACAGATAAACTTTCAAAGATTTGTGCAAAAACCTGTTGGTTATAGGAAGGCTGGAAAGAAACATGTGATGAAGAAATCTGTTGAAAGTAAAGGTCCCATGAAGAAAAAGTTTTTAAAAGAAAGTATTAAAATGTGGGTGCCTAGAAGCACTAAAACTGTTAGTACTGCTGACAGGGATAGTACTGCTGGAAGTATTACTGCTGCTACTAGTGTTAGTACTGCTGAAAATATTAATGCTGCTAATGTTGTTAGTACCTCTTCAAAGGTTAATACTACCAACACAGTTACTGCTGCTAACACAGTTACTACTTCTAACCAGGTTAGTACTGCTAAGCATGCAAGTGCTTCTAAGGCAGTTAGTACTTCTAAAACCAGTACTGCTTCTAGCAAAAATGTTTCCAAGCCTATTATTGTGACAAAGTACTCCAAGAATGAGGAGTTAAAATTCAAAAATCTTGTCAAGAAAGAATGCAAGTATTTTGATGAGAAAGGGGTACCCAAGACCACTTTGGCTTGGATTCCTAATTCATACTAATTGATTTATCTAATGTGCAGGGCAACCAACAGCTCAAGGGAAAGAGCATTTGGCATGTTGATAGTGGTTGCTCTAGGCACATGACAGGCAACATGTCATGCCTTCAGGATTTCAAGCATATCAATGGAGGACTTGCTGCATTTGGAGATAATCTTACTGGTGGTAAAATAAGTGGAAAAGGTAATGTCACCAAAGGTAAGATGACATTTGAGGATGTCTACTATGTTGATCAGTTGAAGTACAACCTGTTAAGTGTATCACAGGTTTGTGACAAACAACATAGTATATTATTTACAAATACTGAGTGTATGATCCTTGCTCCTGGGTTCAAGGTAGTTGATGAAAGCATGATACTACTTAGAACTCCAAGAAAGGACAATGTGTATTGTCTAGATATGGACACTGTTGTTAGTGATTCATCCCTGAACTGTCTTGTTTCAAAAGCTTCTGTGGATGAATATTCTCTTTGGCACAGAAGGATGTGTCACATGAATTTTAAGACTATGAACAAACTTGTTAAAAACAACCTTGTAAGAGGTTTACCTTCAAAAGTCTTTTCATGTGATGATCATTGTGTGGCTTGTCTTAAAGGCAAACAGCACAAAACTTCTCATAAGACCAAAGAGTTAAATTCTATTTCTTCTTGTCTTCAGTTATTGCATATGGATCTGTTTGGTCCTACAAATGTTATGAGTATAGGCAAGAAATCTTACTGCTTGGTTATTGTTGATGATTACTCTAGATTTACCTGGGTATATTTTCTAAGGATTAAGGATGAGACAAGTGGACTGATCAAATCCTTTATCCTAAGAATTGAAAACCAAACTAATCAAAAAGTAAAAGTCATTAGATCAGATAATGGGTCTGAGTTTAAAAATCTTGATCTAAACACCTTTTGTGAAGAGAAAGGCATTGAGAGACAATATAGTGCTCCTAGGACTCCTCAACAGAATGGAGTTGCTGAAAGGAGAAATATGACACTAATAGAGGCTGCTAGATCTCTATTGGTTGATTCAAAATTGCCAATTAACTTCTGGGCTGAAGCAGTTAATACTGCTTGTTATGTCCAAAACAGAGTTCTAGTAGTCAAGCCAAAGAACAAGACCCCATATGAGCTTTTAAATAAAAGAAAACCATTTATTGGATTTTTCAAACCTTTTGGGTGTCCTTGTACTATTCTCAATACCAAATCTCACTTAGGTAAGTTTGATAGCAAAGCATATGATGGTTTTCTTGTTGGTTACTCATCTCAGAGTAAGGCTTACAGAGTCTTTAACTCTTCTTCTAGAATAATTGAAGGAAGTGACAATGTCAAATGCAATGAGAACACACCAAATCCAGTTGGGTCTGGTCCTCAGTGGCTATTTGACATTGACTCACTAACTAACTCTTTTGGTGTCAGTAGTGATGATTATGCAGGATCAGGGAATGGAGGATCAAGAACTACACAAGTTCAAGATAGTTTATCCCAATCTATGATCTTTCCCTTACCCATAGTGGATCATATTGAAGACTGTGAAAAGGAACCATCTACTGAACCAAGTCAGAGTGAAGAAGAAAGTAGAGATGAGGAGACTCAAGCCAATAAGGAATCAGAAGTAGCTGCTGAAAACATCTTAGTTGAGTTGAATGACTCAAATCTAGAGGAGGTACTTAATGAAGAACCCTATCATCACACCAGAATTCAAAAGAATCATCCTCCACAACTGGTAATAGGAGATATATCCTCTCCTATGATGACTAGAAATCAAAGCAGGCTACAAGAATTGCAAGACCAACAACATACAGTGCTTTCTTGCTTTTTATCCCAGCTTGAGCCTAAGAAGGCACATGATGCTATGAAAGAATCTAGTTGGATTGAAGCAATGCAAGAAGAGCTATTGCAATTCAAACTGCAAGATGTTTGGGATCTGGTAGACCTTCCTAAAGGCCAAAGAGCAATAGGAACAAAATGGGTCTTCAGGAATAAGAGAGATGAAAGAGGTATAGTGATAAGGAATAAAGCAAGGCTGGTGGCTCAAGGGTATACACAAGAAGAGGGAATAGACTATGATGAAGTATTTGCACCTGTGGCCAGGATTGAAGCAATTAGATTATTCCTGGCTTATGCTTCCTATATGAAATTTAAAGTCTATCAAATGGATGTGAAAAGTGCATTTCTTTATGGTTCAATTGAAGAAGAAGTATATGTCTGTCAACCTCCAGGGTTTGAAAACCCAAGCTATCCAGACAGGGTATACAAATTGAAGAAAGAACTTTATGGACTACATCAAGCTCCAAGAGCATGGTATGACACTCTGTCATCCTATCTCTTGGAAAATGGGTTTGAAAGAGGAGTCATTGATAAGACTCTATTCATCAAGAGAAAGAAGAAGGATATCTTGCTGGTCCAAATCTATGTTGATGATATTATCTTTGGATCAACAAGAGACAACATGTGTAAGGAGTTTGAGGAACTAATGCATCAGAGGTTCAAGATGAGTTCCATGGGGGAACTTACTTTCTTCCTTGGACTCCAAGTTCAACAGAAGTCAGATGGAATTTTTATCTGTCAGTCCAAGTATATGCAGGATATTCTAACCAAGTTTGGTTTTTCAGATGCAAAACCTGCTAGCACACCTATGGAGACACACAAGCAGATAACAGCAGATCTTGAGGGGGAGGATATGGATGTTCATCATTATAGATCCATGATTGGCTCTCTCATGTATCTTACAGCCTCTAGGCCAGATATAATGTTTCCAGTCTGTGTGTGTGCAAGATTCCAAGTTAGGCCAAAGCAATCTCACTATCAAGCTGTTAAGAGGATATTCAGATATCTCAAAGGGCAACCCAGATTGGGACTTTGGTATCCTCATGACTCATCCTTTGACCTACTTGCATACTCAGACAGTGATCTAGGTGGAGCAAACTTGGACAGAAAATCTACTTCTGGAGGATGTCAGTTTTTGGGTGCAAGACTAGTGTCATGGCAGTGCAAGAAACAAACCACAGTATCCACATCTACAACAGAGGCAGAGTACATAGCAGCTGCAAGTTGCTGTTCTCAAGTCTTATGGATTCAGAATCAAATGCTGGATTATGGGGTAACCTTTCTACACACTCCAATTTTTATTGATAATAGCAGTGCTATTAGCATTGTAAATAATCCTGTCAAGCACTCAAAGACAAAGCACATTGAGATCAGGTATCACTTCATAAGAGACTGTAATGAAAAAAAACTTATTCAAGTTGTAAAAGTTCACACTGATAACCAGTTTGCTGATCTATTCACTAAAGCTTTTGATGTGGGTAGACTCACTTTCTTGGTAACAAGTGTGGGAATGATCAACTCTGAATAAGCTCCTTCTCAAAAAGTGGTTCTCTATCTGTATATTGTCTATTCTTGGTGTTACTAATCTTTCTTTTCAGGATATGTATAGCAGTACTCAGTGTTTCGCAAGATTAAAGGAGTAAGTATAGTTAATACTGCTAGTAGTTACTACTGCTATCAGTTAATACTGCTAGTAGTTACTACTGCTATCAGTTAATATAGCTAGCGGTTAATACTGCTAGTTAGTTAATACTGCTAGTGGTTAATACTGCTAGTTAGTTAATACTGCTAGTAGTTAATACTGCTAGTGGTTAATACTGCTAGTAGTTAATACTGCTAGTGGTTAATACTGCTAGTTAGTTAATACTGCTAGTGGTTAATACTGCTAGTTAGTTAATACTGCTAGTAGTTAATACTGCTAGTGGTTAATACTGCTAGTAGTTAATACTGCTAGTGGTTAATACTGCTCTAGGTTACTACTGCTTATGTACCGAATACTATAAATACTCTTTGCCCGCCTAAAAGTTCATAACGACTCTTTGCATACCATTCACTTGCGCTCTAAACCCTCTTTCTCTCAAGTTCAAAGTTCTCAGGCAAGAAGTTTCAACGATTCATGGCATCAATGGCGTTCATTGACGAGCACAATGAAATCGCGATGCTCCAAAAGCCAAAACAAGCTGAAGGTTTTCATCAGATAGTCGACTTTCTGAAGTCTAGCCACATTGCCCATGCTCTCACTATGTCTCCTACTATCTTCATAGAGCATCAGAGTCAATTCTGGGCACATGCCACCATTGTTACTGAGGATGGTGTGCAAATGATCAAAACGACAGTGTGTGGCAAGCCATTGACAGTTACTGAAGAAGTAATTCGCATCAGTCTACGTCTAGACGATGCCTCTGGTATAACTTCTATCCCTAATGATGAACTGTTTTCTACTCTTACAAGAATGGGGTATGGAGGCCCATTGGGTATTTTTAAGTTCTCAAAAGCTAAATTCTCACCCCAATGGCGTTTTCTTGTTCATACCTTGATGCACTGCATTTCTAAAAAGACTACTGGATGGAGTGAGTTCAGCAGTCCCATTGCTTATGCTTTGGTCTGTTTGGCCACTGCCAGAAGGTACAATTTTTCACAAATGATTTTCAATGATCTTGTCTCAAACATGGGAAACAAAAAGAGCTTTTATATGTATCCCAGGTTTGTCCAAGCAGTACTCAACCATGAATTGACGGATATTCCTCATTCTGATGGAATATATGTACCAAAACCCCCTAAAGGCAAGGTTTTCTCAAATATGAGAAGATCTGCTGGGGACTCGGAAGGAGTTGACACCCCATTGTTCTCTACAATGATGGTGGTGTCCTAAACTGATGAAGGTATGGCAGCAGGGTCAAGGCCCCCATTATACCAACCCACTGCTAGCCAATCCCAACCTTCCCACTCTATATTAATTCCCCAGTCTCTTCTTGACAAACCAACTTCACCAATCACCCAAACTTATCAAAGAAAACAGGTAAAGAAGGTTCCTTCCCTTCTTGTACCTTCACCCACTCAGCCTTTAAGCCCTCTAAGGGAGAATTCTCCCTTAGAGAATATCCAAAGGGAAACCAACAGGGTGTCTGCCAACCCTCAGAAGGTGCTCTCTAAGGAGATGGAAGAGCATATGGGTGAGAAGGCTGCCACTACTTCTGCTAGCACAGAGAAGGATAGTGGTAACATCTCTAAGACCTTCCCCATGGCAACTTTGAATGAGCAATCATTCAAAGGTCCCCGGTGCCAAGAAACCAAGGGGGTGGACAGTGCTTCTGCTAGGCAGAAGGCTTCCACTACTAAAAGATCCCATGATCCTTCAAAAGGGGGTAACACTCCTGGAGAAAGTGAGGACAGATATGACTACAATGAATTGATGGAAACAATGGGGAACATAAACATGGATGTCATCAAGCAGGGGAAAGACATTGAGAAGCTGAAACTGGTTATTCTATCTCAACAAGTTCAGATCACCAAACTGAAGAACTTGGTGATAAGATTGGTACAGAAAAGGAGAAGAAAGCAGTTTGTGTTAAAGAAGAGGGCAAGAGCTCAATATGCTTCCAACAAGGGGGAGAATCAAAAGAATGAAACAGAGAAGGAAAGCAAATCTGAGATGGGTTTTGATGTTGAGGGGGAGATAGAAGCTGAAATAGACAAAGAAACAGAATTTGCCCAAGCAGCAGAAACTGTTAATGCTGCTGAGGTTAAAGAAGCAGCAGTAACAGGGCTTTCTGTAGAAGAATTGGAGATAGCAGAAACTCTGGTAAAGGCAAAGAATGACACTCCTAAGGCTACTCAAAAGGCCAAAGGAGTGGTCATCAATGAAGGAGGACTTCAAAAGAAGAGAATGAAGGAGGATATAAAAGGAAAAGGAAAGATGGTTGAACCTGAACAAGCTTCAAAGAAGAGGAGTCAGATTGAAATGGATGAGGAGATGGCAAAGAAGCTTCAAGAGCAAATGGAAAAGGAGGAACAAATTCAAACAGAAACAGATAGAGAGCTTGCAAGGATAATGGCCAGAAAACTCAATGCAGAATATCAAGAAAGTTTAAAAGCAGAAATTGAAGCCAAGAAAAGCTCTGTGAAAGTGTCTAAGCAGAAAATGCCAGTGATGAAGCAGAAAAGACAACCCTCTAAGACCTTTTTGGCCAATCAGGAAAGAAGAAAGATGATAAATTTTCTGAAAGGTGCAATTGGAGTCAAGGGGGAGATGTTTACCAACATGGCATACAGTCAAGTTGAGGAGCTCTACAGGAAGGAAATGGCAAAGCTCCAAGGGGACTCTTCACAAAGGGAAGAGGCTGAAAGAAGAATGAAGGAGAGATATGATCTAAACATTCAGCAACCATTCCCTGAGGAAGTCACACCTACAAAAGAGAATAAGGAAGACTCAAAGAATGTTGGTATAGAGGCTAAATCTGCAAAAAGGGTGAAGACTATAGCTTCCAAGAAGCAAAGCAAAAAGCCAAGAGTTGAAGAAAGAGCAGAAACTGCAGCAGAACCTTCAGTTACTCCTTCAGCTGAATCTGTGCAGAACCCAGAACAGTCCAATAAGCAATATAATCTTGAGCTTTATATGACTACAACAGCTGATGAACCAGTTCAAGCTGATCCCATTTCTATGAAAGCACCAGAAGTCATCTTTTGGGATATTCTGGAAGATCAAAGAAAGAAATACTTCAGGCTTAAGAGAGTGGGAGATATATATGATGTGTACTCTACTTGGGGTAGACTCATCAGAAGCTGTTCAAGATCAGATTTAGAAGAGATGTTTAAAGTTGGAATGGGTTTATATGAAAAGGAGCTGAAAGGAAAAGGAATGAGCTTAATCAGATTAGCCATGGAGTACTTATGCATGATGTTTGATCCTAGCAAAGTTCAACATGTGATCAGAGATTTGCATCTACAGAATAAATTCCAAAGAATAGAAAACTGGATGATATTTGAAAGGTGTGGAGTCTATGTCATCACTGTGGACAGAGCTTATCATGAGTACTACTTGGTTGATAAAATCTATGATCACAGCAAGGCTAAATTACAAGCTATGTTGAATGCCAAGCTTACATGTTCAAAAGATTCAGAAATGGCAAAGATTGTGGTTAGCAGAATCATTAATCAAAGCTTGGGTTTGGATCCTAATCTAGGGGTGTGAACTGAAGTGTTGAAAGCATCTTGAAGATCAATTCTGAAGAACTTGACTTCTTTTCCTAAAAGTCAAGTTAGGGGGAGATTGTTGGGAACTGAAGAAAAGCTCAAGTATGGTTAATGCTGCTAGTTCAGAATTACTACTGCTAGAAGAGTTCAAAGTTAATACTGCTGAGTATTACTACTGCTAGTAGAATTAATACTGCTAGTCAAAGTTAGTGCTGCTTGAACAAAGTTAGTACTGCTTAGCTAGTTAGTACTGCTAGTGGTTAGTGTTGCTTGGTAGTTAATGCTGCTAAGATCAAGTTAATGCTGCTAGAAGAAATTAATGTTGCTGAGCATAATTACTACTGCTTATGATTTAAAGATTCAGATGGAAAGGATGACAGCTGGAAAGAATCAAGATATTCATGGAAGGCTTGAAGATAATGATAGAAGATATACTGAAGATATTTTATTTATTGTAATTATCTTTTTGTTCAGTATATATATATATAGATTTGATAGAATAGTTTAGATA
Organism: Arctium minus; assembly: GCA_954870635.1. NCBI lineage: Eukaryota > Viridiplantae > Streptophyta > Magnoliopsida > Asterales > Asteraceae > Arctium > Arctium minus. The sequence goes on along the minus strand of OX941080.1, from coordinate 108,622,465 downwards.
TATAGAGATATACAGATTTACAGATTTTTGATTAATTCTAAGTTCTAAGAGAGAATCAACCTCAAGGCATAGATCACAATTCTAGAGAAGTAGAATTCGTATTGGTGAGCCTGTTCATCAATATTGAGGTTGTGTGTTTAATCTTGTAACTTCAAGCATTCAATACAAGTTTACAAAGTGTTTATCTTATACTGTTTTGGTTTACTGTTTTATTGAATATCAAAGTGTTATTCCGCAACTTCTTTGATATTAGTTTCTGAGAATTTATTCTTGTTAAGAATTCGATCCTGACACAGGGTAGCTGGGCACTATCGCCCATTTGTACCGAGAGCAGTTGTTCTTTAGCGATAATAACATAGGCGATTGTGCCAGGGCACTATAGCCAGCACAATCGCTGAAAATGTACTGAGCGTAGATTTTGTCGGCGAATTTACCCCCCACGATTATGCCCTAGGACTATAACCAGGCACAATCGCCGAATATGTACTGAGAACAAAATTTTTCAAGGGGTGTGCCAAACTTGCTGTCACAATGGCATATGATCAAAAATAGGGGGTATTTTGGCTGGTTTTCATGGGAAAACACATTGGCAAACAAAAATTTTCTATTATCAACAAAATTACAACCTTGGTGGGTTGCCTCCCATTTAGCGCCTTATTTAGGGTCGTAGCAAGACTTTGATGATTCTCAAGTTGGTGTCGAGAGCAATACGGAGTCCTTGCTTTGCATTGACTCGCCTTCCAGATATGGATTTAACCCTTGACCGTTGACCTTGAAGATTTCCCATCATCAACCTTTAGCTCGATGGCCCCGTATGAATGGACTTTGACCACAACAAACGGACTGGACCATCGTGATTTCAACTTACCGGGAAATAACCGAAGACAAGAGTTGAACAAAAGCACTTTTTGACCTTCATAAAACGATTGGTTCATGATAAATTTGTCATGAAATCATTTTGTTTCTCCTTGTAGATGCGTGTACTTTCATATGCATCTAGACGATTTTTGTCGAGCTCATTAAGTTGCAATGTTCACTTCTTTCCCGCTGCACCCAACTCAAAATTAAGGGCCTTGATTGCCCAATATGCGCGGTGCTCCAGTTCCACCGGTAAGTGACATGACTTGCCAAAGACTAGTCGGTATGGTGACATACCTATGGGTTTTTTGAATGTTGTATGATACTCCAATAGTGCGTCATCAAGTTTTGCCAACCAATCCTTTGTCGATGAGCTAACCGTCTTTTCTAGAATCTGCTTGAGCTCTCGGTTAGATACTTTGGCTAGTCCATTAGCTTGGGGGTGGTAGGGTGTAGTGATCCGGTGAGTGACAGAGTACTTTTTAAGTACGACATCCAAGTACCGGTTGCAAAATTGACTTCCACCATCACTCACCAATGCACGCGGAACTCCAAACCTTGAAAATATGTGTTTACGCAAAAAGTTGATGACAACCTTAGAGTTGTTCCTTGGGGATGCAATTGCTTCAACCCACATGGACACATAATCCACCACCACTAAAATATATTCGTTCTTATATGACGGCGAAAATGGACCCATGAAATCGATTCCCCATACATCGAGTATCTCTACCTCCATGAAAATCTTCATTGGCATTTCTTTCCGTTTGGAGATATTCCCGACACTTTGACATCTATCACATGAAGCAATGAATTTCCGGGCATCCTTGAACAAAGAGGGCCAATAAAATCCGAATTGTAAGATTTTAGAGGCAGTGCGATCGGTGCTAAAGTGACCGCCACACTCGAGAGAGTGACAATGCTTAAGCAGATTAAATTTCTCTTCGTTGGGCACAGAACGCCTAATCATCCCATCTTCACAATGTTTGTATAAGTATGGCTCCTCCCAAAAGTAGCGTTTCACATCGGAAAAGAATTTACGCCTTTGATGTGAGCTTAGGCCATGGGGAGCCACACCGCTTGCCAAATAGTTCACCACGTCCGCATACCATTGGTCGGATACCCCGATGGCATACAAACGATCATCTGGAAAATATTCATTTATCGGGACCACATCTTCTCTCTCAAGTCCCTTCAGTATTGATAAATGATATGCGACAAGATTTTCCTTCCCCTTCTTGTCAACTATCTTGATGTCAAATTCTTGCAAAAGTAAAATCCAACGGATTAGTCTTGGTTTTGTATCCTTCTTTGACATAAGATATTTAAGAGCTGAATGATCTATGTAAATAATGACTTTAGAACCTACAAGATATGATCTAAAATTTTCACATGCAAACACTATGGCTAGCAATTCCTTTTTCGTGGTGGCATAATTGACTTATGCCTCGTCCAAGGTTTTGCTAGCATAGTATATTGCATGGAGCTTCTTATCCTTTCGTTGGCCCAAAACATCCCCCACAACTAAGTCATTAGCATCACATATGACTTCGAAGGGTAAGGTCCAATCCGGTGCGGAAGTGAGTTCTCTCTTTAGCCTATCATAGGCTACTTCACAACTTTCCGTGAACTGAAACTTCACATCCTTGAATAATAATTCGGAGAGGGGATTGGCAATCTTAGAAAAATCTTTGATGAATCGCCGATAGAACCCCGCATGACCCAAAAAGCTACGAAGGCCCTTCACGGAAGTCGGATATGGAAGTCTCTCAATTACTTCAATCATCGCCTTATCAACTTCGATACCGATGGCGGATACCTTGTGGCCTAATACAATTCCTTACGTCACCATGAAGTGACATTTCTCCCAATTTAAGACCAAGTCGGTGTCTTGACATCTCTTGAGGACCATCTTGAAATTTGCTAAACAAGCATCGTAAGAGTCCCCAAAAATGGAGAAGTCATCCATGAATATCTCCATCGTCGTTTCTATCATATCGGAAAAGATAGCCATCATGCAACGTTGGAATGTGGCGGGCTTGTTGCATAATCCGAAGGGCATACGACGATAGGCAAATGTGCCGTATGGACAAGTAAACGTCGTCTTTTCTTGATCTTCGGGGGCAATCGGGATTTGGTTATAACCCGAGTACCCATCAAGAAAGCAATAATAAGCTTGCTCGACCAATCTCTCCAAAATTTGATCAATAAACGGCAAAGGGAAATGATCATTCCTTGTGGCGTTGTTGAGTTTGCGATAGTCAATGCAAACTCTCCAACCAGTAACCGTTATTGTTGAGATCAATTCATTCTTCTCATTCTTCACCACGGTTACCCCACCTTTCTTTATAACTAATTGAAGGGGGCTAGTCCAAGGACTATCGGAAATTGAATATATAATCCTCGCATCAAGAAGCATCATCACCTCCTTCCTCACCACCTCCTTCATATTAGGGTTCAATCTTCTTTGGTGCTCAACGGATGGTCTATATCCATCCTTCATCTTGATTCTGTGCATGCAAAAGGAAAGACTCAACCACTTTAAGTCAGCAATTGTCCACCTAATGGCGGATTGGTGCTCCCTTAAAACCCAAAGAAACTTTTCTTTTTCCAACTTACTTAGTTGTGATGAAATGATCACGGACAATGTAGAACTTGCCCCTAAGTAAGCGTACTCTAAATGAGACGGTAATGGCTTGAGCTCTAGTTGTGGTGGCATTTCCGCCGACGGTTGGGGTTTGACATTTTGAGATCCCAACTCTTCAAATTGTTGGTGCCTTGAAAATTTTCGGAAAGGGTAGTTTCCAATTGCATCACACATTCTACACCCTCATCTTCATCGCTTTCTTTTTCATAACAACTATTCCCCAACACATTCCCCAATTCATCATCAGTAGCCTTCCTTTCAAAGACTTCTTGTGCCGCTTTGTCAACAACATCCATACTAAAACAAGCGTTCACATAATTTTAGCTTCGTGTACAATTGAACACATTGAAAACGGCCTCTTCGTCTCCTACCCGCAAGGTCAATTTACCACCTTGGACATCAATTAATGCACATATGGTTGCTAAGAGAGGTCTTCCAAGAATTAGAGGCACATCGACATCCTCTTCCATATCCAAGACAACAAAGTCCATGGGAAAGTAGAATTTCTCAACTTTGGTTAGTAAATCTTCAATGATACCATGCGGGTGTTTGATGGAACGGTCCGCCAATTGCAGTGTAATCCGTGTTGACTTGATATCACCAAGATGAAGCGTCCTGAAAATAGATAAAGGCATAAGATTACTACTTGCACCTAAATCACATAAAGCTTTACCAAACTCAAAATCTCCAATATGAATAGGAATAGTAAAACTCCCTGGATCCTTAAGCTTGGGTGGAAGCTTGTTTTGGATGATGGCACTACATTCTTCCATGAGTGCGACGGTGACATGCTCTTCAATCTTTCTCTTGTTGGACAAAATGTCCTTCAAGAACTTTGCATAAGAGGGCATTGGAGCTAATTCATCGTCAAAAGGAATATTGATTTGTAGATTTTTAAAGACCTCTAAGAATTTAGCAAATTATTGTTGGTCCTTATACTCCTTGAGTTAGTTGGGAACGGTACTTGTGGCTTGTATGCTTTCACAATCGGTTTGGATGATGACGGTGCCTCTTGTGCCTTCTTGGGTGTTTCCACAACACCTTCAACCTCAACTTCAATAAGTTTTGGCTCTTGAGTGATTGGTGCTTCCTCCTTTTCGGGGCCCATGTCATCTCTAGTAGGATCCTTGATCAATGGATTCCCACTTCTAAGAGTAATGGCCTTGCAATGTTCCCGCGAATTTGGCTCGGTTTGACTAGGCAAGGTGCCATGGTTCCTTGAAGAGTGTGCATCCACGAATTGACCAAATGCCTTTCAAGATTCCGAATGGCTACGGTATTTTTTTTCATTGCTTTGTACAACCGATTTAATGGTGGCCGCATTTTGATCTTTACATTGCATTTCCGCCTTGATTGTTGCACCTTGTTCACCAATAACCGTATCCATGTTTGATAAACATTTCATCCTCATCTCCTCTAATCCCGACTTCTTTTCGCTTAAAGATCCCTCCCCGTCGTTCCTAATGTTTTGGTTTTCTTGATGTTGGAAACCGGGAGGTATAAAATTCCGGGATGAAGAAGAAAATTGATTTTGTTGTTGGTCTTGTTGCGATTGATGTTGCTGCGACCAACCCATATCACCCCTATATAGATCCCCTTGGTTTTGTTGATTAGACCAAGAGAAGTTAGGGCGATTCCTCCAACCCGGATTATTAGTGTTTGAAAAAGGGTTGTTGGGTTGTCGGTTGTATTGGTTTTGCATGTAGTTCACTTCCTCAACATCATTTACATCCAATGAAGTCACAATTCGGCACTCTTCGGTAGAGTGAGAATCTCCACATAACTGACAAGTTACATTGCTCACCTCTTTCACCGCCTTGTTCCTTAGTTGATCCGTTAGCCCGAAAATTTGGGCTTTCAAAGAAGAGATCTCCGATGAGTCTTGAGAGCTAGATCCTATTGGCCTTCTTAGTTGGCCACTCCTTTTGGAATTCCATTGATAGTTGTTGTCAGTCATTTAACATATCAACGCATAAACTTCATCATTAGATTTTGACACAAGAGATCCCCCCGCTGCGGAATCAAAGGTAGCTTTGTATTCGGGAGGAGGGGATTGTAGAACATCTAGATGATAAGCCACTCTTGAAGACCATGGTGGGGACACTCTCTGAGTAGTTCCCTATATCGTTTCCAAGAATCATATAGCGATTCTTGGTCCATTTGCTTGAATTGTGTGATTTCCACTCTCAGTCCTACAGTACGAACTGGATGGAAGAACTTTGACAGAAAGGCCTTCACTAATTGGTCTCATGTAGTGATTTGCCCGACGGGAATACTTCTTTGCCATGATTTAGCCCGATCTCTCAAAGAAAATGTGAAGAGTCTGAGACGAATGACCTTCAGTGAGACTCTATTCATCTTGAAAGTATTGAGGATCTCAATATATTTCTCTAGATGACCAACCGAGTATTTAGAAGGTAGCCCCTCTAACTGCTCTTGTTTTATCATGCTTATGATTTCCGAGTTGATCTCAAAAGTAATAGACTCCACATTAGGAGCACGTATGCTCTGCTGTGAGCCATCATAAGTAGGGCAAGAAAAATCTCTTAAATCTTGGTTGTTCACCATAGGTTGTTCTTGTTCTTGCTCTCTTCTCCTTAGGCAAAGTGTGCGTTCGATTTCCGGGTCCAAGGGCAATACCACTCTTCCTCGGTTGCGTCTTCTTGGCATACACTAGAGTGAGTGCCTGAAAACAAACCAAACGAATAGTAAGTAGAAAATAATTAATATAAATAATAATGTCCAATCTAGCAGCTCTATAACCGGTAGTGATATTAACACTACAATAGTTCCCTGACAACGGCTCCAAAAACTTGATAAATGACTTATGCAACCCTCCAAATCTACCGCAAATGTACGGTGTCAATCAAGTTATACGTACCAAGTACGAGTATCGATCCAAGGAACTACGAGTTTAAGTACCACAAGGTTATCACAACTTCTAACTGAACTGCTGATAAAAAAAGGTTTGAGTATGATTAATTAACTACTTATCTAGAGAAAATGGGAGCAAGCACGAAAATACTATTCAAGCAATAATTTAAGCACCACAAAGAGAATACTTAAATGATTAGGGAAAGGCTAGGGGTCGGATTTCATTTGAATTCCACCAACAAATAAACAATACACGTTCAATAAATCAATACACAAGGTTAAATTTAGCAATTCCTAAAATACTCACCACACTCTCTCGAGCAATAGCAAGAAGGTATCATGCAATATATATTGAAGTCTCTCAACCAATACACATAAACAATCAACTCATTAAGCATAAGAATCACAAACACAAACTAGGGTTTACTTGGTATATCTCTATCAAATATCTCACCCTAGGTTTATCTAACTTTTATCAAGTTATAAACCAATTTCTCATGAGGAAATACAATAAATAAGATGAATAAGATGGCCAATCTCATAAGCAATAAGAACAAGGTAGACAAACTTCAACCAACAAGTGTAATAACTCAGTAAATGTAAATATCATATATTCAACGGTTTAAAACCAAAATACATCCTTCCCCTAACCTCAAAAGGTTTAGCTCATGTTACTAGTAGCAAATAGAACCATAAAGAAGAAGATGACAACACCTAAATACATTGTTTCTCAACAAAATACAAGTGGAATGATAAAACTCCTTCAATGATTGATACACACTACCAATTTTGAGCTCCAAAAATTGTTTCCACCTTCCCAATCAGTAAAAATATTCTTTTCAACTCCCAAATCGGTCTCAAAAACTCTCCTATAATCCTAGCCTCCAACAATCCTGAGATAACCATAAACATTAACTTCCTGCAGCTTTTTATACTCTCAGACCATGACCGCGATAGTGCTCGGTGATAGTGACAATATCACAATCGCCTGGCACAATCGCCTAACACAACATGCCCGCGGTACAAGTTTGGAGATTGTGCCAGCTATAGTCACACATGTCATTATCGCTTGGTACAATAGCCAAGGTTGAAATTTTTGGTTTTTCTTCGCTCGTTCACTTGGTTCGATAACGTCTTCAACCAGGACGTCAAAATGGAGTATAAATAAGCATTTTCCTTCCACTTGACATCTTTGTATCTCTACACAACACTTGCACAAAATATTAGTCCGAAATACCAATTATTACTTCTAGACGAGCCGTAAACTTATGATTCGGAGGGTAAAAACCCGTCAGATAACGAAATTGTCAGACACCATGAAATAAACTCGTATATGCAAGAATCAAATCATTATAGTTGAATAACCAAGCACAAGGATCTCAAGGATCCTTCCCACGTCACCCCGTAAAAAGAACATCACACTGATCATCCAAGCCAATGTTGATGAAAACAAAAATGTAAGCAATGAAACTCTTATATGCGACTTGAAAAAGTTATGAGCATAATCGCCTATCCTGAATGAGTCAACTGACTATCACCCTCATGGATGTGACAACGACATAACCATACTGAATTCGGTTATGAAAACTATGTGATCAAAAGTTTTCATGACCACCACAATAAAGGTTAGCTCGACAAGAAAGAGATGAATTAGCTCACCAATTATTGACTTCAAAATTTCCATTTTGCAACATAAATAATTATGCAATTTTCCCAAACATAGACTACATATTTGCCTGCGTTGCATTAGCTTCCAAAACAAGAGACCCAATCATATACATAAATATTTTTAATATGTAGTGACTCATGCAGTCCATTTAAAACACAATGCATGAACCTCATTTTACAATGGAAGGCTATTCACTCTAACAAGGTCAACCGTTTGCATTCACAACTATTTTGACTAGAAGTTTGGGTTTCTCACTCTTGTACCAATTTATGATACAGGTTCTTCCCTGCATACTCGCTTATCTCAACTACATCGTTTCCATTCCAACCGTGGGTTTGCAAAATACCCTGTTCCAAAACATGAGCGGTAAAGATTAACAACGACCACTTTCCCTTCATTATATTCTTACTCCATACTTCATATTAACACAAATACTTTTCTCACACACTCATGCCACCTTACTGCTGAATTGACGAGTCAAGGACTTATTTCTTTCACCCGATCTTGAATTGAGGCATTCAAGATTCAAACACACCTCCCCTTCTACACTGACATATCAGTGCATCCAACCCCAGAACTAGAGTCTTATCAAAAACTAAAAGCATATAATTACATATTGTGCTTCTCTATTGAACCCTGAAAGTTCTACCTTTAGCTGGTTCACCGACTTATTGAACATAACTCCTTCCTAGAGGTATCAACAATTACCCCATAAACATTCCCTCTCAATACATCAAACCCTTGCAAATGACTTGCAAGATTAGAACTTAATCCGTACTACCACATTCATCGATCGTCTCAACATGATGAAAACTGCTAAGACCACACAAACAAACATTCAATCACGCCTTCACATAATAAGGCTATTTGAGCACTTACATGTACCTGTAAATTTGCAGTTACACTTGCCAGGTGTAACTTCAAATTTACCTTACATGATGGTCCTCGCTATCTTATCATTAGTGCACCTAGAGTGAATACCTAAAGGCATCCTATATCTCGGTTGTGTCCCTCAATTCACAGTTTAATTTTAGGCCCATCCGGTCACCTAAATCTCTTAAACTATGGCTCTGATACCAAATGTAACAACCCAAACTTTTAACAGAAAATATATAATGAAATCCCAAAACGGGTCCCAATACAAACCAGTCCAGAAGAGAATATATGGAGTTAACAGTGAAAATCTCATCTACAACCGAGAATCTCTAAGACTAGACAAACTTCTCGCAATCCCGTTTCCCCACTTCTACAACTTTTCTTTCTATTTTGAGGAAGTAGCACTAGTGTTCTTCCCTGAAAATGGGTTTTGAGTTGAAAAGCGGGGGTTAGACCATAAGGGCTAGTGAATTCCCAAATAAAACAGTTATAAACAATACAGTTTCTAGGTTACACAATAACGAGTTTATAACAATGCTGCACAACAAATTCGGGTATTGCACAGGGATAAATTTCCAACGATCCATAATCGAAATCAACCACGATCGGGGCCCAAGAAGACTCCCCTCTCGCGTCCGGAACCCAAGCAAACTACCCGTTCCCGCATATGTAGAAAACGTAGTTCACGCATAGCGAGCATTCTTTCATATCCGAGGGATTAAGATGATCCCACGATAACTAACATCCCTGTGCGACCCGTTCCACATAGATAAAATCCACACAAAACATATTTCGCATAATTGATCATAATGATGAAAAGCCTAACATGAAAGACGAGCATATAGGCATTTGCGTAATAAGACCATAATTTCTCGTATAAACCTGTAAGTCCACAATCAAGCCATAACAATCAATTCATCTAAAATGATCAAGAACTTGAGAGAAAATGTAGTGAGAGAAAGTGTAGAAGTCGTATATATCTTTAATTCTAATGATTACAATCAAGAAATCTCACATCACTTGGTCACACGATTCTCTCAACACATTACACAATATATATGAAGCAAAACACTCGCAAGACTAAAACTCTCATGAGCTTACAAAATATAAAGTCAAACATCAAAGTCAACAAGTTGATCTAAACTAATACATTTACAATCTCCCCTTTTTAGATCAACTCAACAATAGCTTCATCTGCCCCATTTTGAATAGCTTCCTTGACGAATACCGAGCAGAGACTCAAAAATCCTTATGCCTCGCCTGAAATGGATTCTGTCTTCTAAAGCCTCCAAGACTCTTTTCAAAGCAAGTATGTAAAACCTTCCAAGGCCTTTTTCTCCTTGCCTGACTTTCTTCTCATTCTCTTTAAATCATTGGTTCAGCTGCAGTTTGACCACTTTGATAGTTCCATCCGAAAACTTGGCAATCTCCGAAATTCTGAGAAATCTCTTCTTGTTTTCCCCATTCTTGTAAATCACTCCAAGTTCCGGATTTTCAATGATCGTGAACAAGTCATAACTGTCAATATCTTCTAACTCTAGATTGGGCTTGATCATGTTGACTTTCCTTTGATTAGTTTCATTTGCAAGCTGAAAGTCGTAGTAGTAAGTGTAGTTGACATGCCTCCTCATGAATCTTTTCACATCTTCTAAGGCAAAGATAATATTCTCTGGTCTGATGGTCATGCTCCTAAACAAGAGATAAATATATTCAATGTCATTTACATCCAAGTATTGGAAATCAGCTTCAGAGAATTCACAATTTGTCAGATCTCTTCTTTGTACAAAGAAGACCGGATACTAGATTTTCTGAAATTTCCTCATCCTGACTTCTTTCACCGTGACAATCCCTGACATATTCTTTACATATTTCTCTGATTTCCTCACCCAACCAATCATTCTAGAATACTCCTCCTAGTATTCCATAGGTAGATGAGAAACACCCAAAGCCTTGTATATATCCATCCTCCTGAGCCTGTGAACGAATATCTTTTTCATTTCTTCTTCAAGAAATGGTGCTCTCAGAACATTTCTCATTTGTCTGAGTTGGGCTTCATTGAGAACTAAAGGTGCTTCAGGTTGGTTTGAGGGACCGACTTGGGTTTCTACGGGGTTGGAAGGAAAGTGTTGTTCATGTTCGTTTCGGTGTTAGGTTTAGGTTGGTTTTCAGGTGGGTTGCATATGTGGGTTGGCTTCCATGGATTGGGCTAGGGATTATGTTTGGTCTAGGTAGGTTTGTTTGGCTAGGTAAGTTATCAGGGTTAGGTTGGTTTTATGGGCTAGGAATTTGTTGGTTTACTAGGCTAGGTTTTGTGGGCTAGGAATTTGTTGGTTTACTAGGATAGGTTTTGTGGTTGATCAACAGGTTCAAAGAGGTTTATTTCATTAAAGGTTGGGATTTCTAGTGGGGTTCTTATGGTTTCTAGAAGTTCATGATGTACCGGGCTCAGTTGGATATCATCTGGAATGCAAGTAAGAATGTCCAGGATGTTATCATCACCTTCATCATCAGACCCCATTAACTGATCTCTCTCCTCCTTTATTCTCCAAAATTTCTCATACTTTTCATTTGCTGACTCATCTTCATCTGATGATAAGTCAACAATGTCTATTTCTTGCATCCCTGTTAGCATCAAAACCTCCTCCCTTGTAGCAACCTTAGGCTTTGCAACCCTCGGTTCTACTTCTTCATTTTCATACAGAACAATTTCCATACTCTCTCTAGCATCAATTGGCTCATCATTTCTATTATTAGTCATCACAACATCCTCTTCAGTTTCTTTATTACCCTGAGCAGCTTCTGTTTCAGTGACAGTTCTTTGTCTTTTTCTTATCTCCCCCTCATGATCTTGATCTGAATCATGATCATGCTTTGTATTTGTAACTGCCTGAACCTTGCAAACTTCCTGAACTGCTTTAGTCAAATCCTGAATATGCTGTACCACTTCAGATTTAAATGCATTGAAGTTTATGATTGAAACTGTGTCTGAAGGTACTTGAGCTTGTTGAGATCTTAACAATCCAACCAAATCTGCCTCAGACTCGTCAACTGGTGATTGGGATAGTAACTTAGCATAGGAAATTGATTTAAGCTCCTCCACAGGTAAATCGTTAGGCTGTACTGGAGGTGGTGGAGGTGGTTGAACAAGCTCTTCCACAACTGGTCCTTTACCCTTTAGCAAACTCTTCACCTTTCCCAATTCATCCTCAAATTTATGGGATAATCTTTTTTCAACAGCCTTTAAGGAGCTGTTGAGGAATTCCTTCGACACAAAGTCTGGTAAATTAACATCGGGGTCACCTATACTTCCCGTTAACACAACAGTTGAAGATTCAACCGTCTGGCCTGTGTTCAAAGCTGGCATGGTGTAAGCAATGACAGGACTTCCATCTGATCCTCGTAGACCGGATTGCGGTTCTACTACAGATGTTCCGATCGGGTCACTAAGACGTCCGATGGTAGCAGATTGTACAAGTGTCCTAGGAATTGAAGTTGGTAGTTCAAGTGGCGCTAGACTCGTCTGTGCACTGAATGGAATTGAGCTCTGGGCAGCTAAGCTCTATTTTCAATATTCAAACTTTCCGAATGAAAGGTGGATAGAGTATGTGCTAAATCCTCGTGCAAGACTGAGACTATGGCCTGTTGAGAGGCAATAGAATGGGTGGCTGGGGTGTGCAGTTGCATAAGTGGGCTACTTATGTCTTGAATACCCAAACGCAACACATGCGACATAGTATTTGGTGTGGTTGCTCTTTTGGACCTGTAGGTTACGGTACACACACGCTCACCATGTTCTTTTTCTGCAATGACACTTTACCTCACATTTTCAAAATTTTCTACTTGAACTCCCTCATCCATCCTTATTTCTTCCAAAACATTTTGTATAGACGTTGCAACATTATCAATGTCTATGTCCTCATGATGTAAAGAAATGTGATCAAGAAAACCAAAGTTGTGTCCCATGTCATCATCATGTTCATTTCCTTCATTTGGTCCCGGGTAGCTGAAGGTACTGAATCTGTAGATAAATTAGCATGTTGATCCGACTCAGTTCAGAGTTCTGACTTTCATTGGCAATCTGTCCCTAAGGGCTCAATTGATGAGTGATAGCTCTCTCAGGTTGAGATGTGGAAACTTCAAGATGAGTGGCATCATGTGCCTGAGTATCCACAACCTCAAGTCTATAATTCTGACCCCCTTCTATTCCCCTATCGATATTTTCTCTCAACTCTTCCCGTTCCTGGACTCCCATAGTCTCAGGAACCCTCACCGACTCCTCTTTTCTAAGGTTGGAGTCTTGGGTAGGGATAGATGATTCTGGAAATCCCATAGACTCTCTGTATTCCCTAACACACTCGGAGTTCGGATCAGCGTAGGCTAGTAAAGCTGTAGGAATTGGCATGGAGTAGCTGAATGTTTTCTTCTGCTTTTGAAGATATCTCATTTCGCATTCAGGAGCTACTTTGTGATGAGATCTCTTGGGAATATCTCTGTTAGAGCGGATCATACTTCGTATAATCAACTGAATAAATCTTTGGTAAGAAACATACAATGGTTTCTTGGAAGTGCGCTTGCTTATGACTTTTTCATATAGTTCTGTCCAGAATGCCACTGAGTAATCTACGTGTAGATCGTACACGATAGCATGAAATAATCTCAAAGTGTGCATATTGGTGTTGTCGAGGCCTGAGTGCCTTGAAGTCAAGTAGTGATTAATAGCTGAGAACATCTGATAATAGAAAGGCGGTAGATTTGTCTTCTTGAACTCAGTGATCTTGGTTAACTGGCCTACATACCCCAAGGCTCGGATGCCTTCAAAAACTTTAGAATCAACCAGGTATGGGTCAAATGATGCTCTCCCTTCTCTTGAATCGGCTTCAGGTAAATCCAAAATGAGTCTGAGACTCTTGTAAGTCAGAATGGAAATGAAGTTGTGAATTCTGTTTCTGAAATCGTTATTGCTCTCCACCACATACTCTATGGTCTTCCAAGCTTGCCGCAGATATATCAGTGATACATTAGCCGTATCTGTCAGAGCTTTGTTCAGAGGATGACCTTTCAAGATCTCTATGACAAGTGGATTGACATTTGGAACGTCAAAGTCCACATGGTGGTTGTTCGGAGACAGTAGCAGATACTATCAGGATTAATAAGGGCAAGATCAGGATCACCACCGATAGCTGACTGTATATGGGATATGGAAGATGGCATTGGTGTTTCTTTGGACACATGCGGGTCATTCTCATCCATTTGTAAAATGGGGTCATGAGAAAGTTCATCTGCCATAGTAGTACCTGAAATAGAAAGAAAGTATTGGATAAAATCCAATGTGTTAGCAATATGCTGAAAAACTTGTTTTCAGAAAAAGTGTTTGATACACAGTATCAAAGTACAGAAAGATTGTACTTTCAGCTCACTATAAAAGCACACAATGTTGCAAGGTACAAGATGCAACAACATAGAGAAAAAAATATAGAAAAAAATTACCTAAGTGACCAAAACACTTGTTGCTTTGATTTTGTTCTCAAAAATGAATTTGTAATGCATGAACTCTCAAACACATGAAAAGTTTCTTAAAAAAATTTTGAAACTCAAAAAATATTCTAAGTCCAGAACACTCAAAACATTAAGTTCACCTCAAACTCGCAGAACACTAAGATGAAACCAAGAACATGCAGGACACTGATTTCCAGTGAAAAACTCGCAAGATACAGTGTTCCTTCAAATTTTTTTTGAAATTTTGAAACATACAAACCCAAATTTTGTTATATTAATCTGAACTTTTATTATTTTAACATGTTCGATTAAAGTGTAATTTCAGATTAATATTGAGAATTCTAATAAACATCCATCTGATAAGGTTTGATTCAGTCCAACAGTTCGACAAGGTTCCAATCAGTTCGAAGTTCAAATCTCAATCCAAAATCCAAAGTTAAGGTTCCCTGCAAAGATGAACAATCCAATCGACTAACAAAACCCAAAAGAAAAATAGAGTTCAAACAAGATACAAACATTCATTTACAAGAACATAATCAAAATCCCAAGTGTTTCGTTCAAAGAACATGAACAGTCACTAAGAAAAATTTGAACAAAACCCTAAGATATCGAACAATCAAGTCTGAAAACATGAAAATAAGGCACAAAATAGACAAATAAAAGTCAAACAATCGACAAACAAAGGAAACCTACACTGAATCGAGGTCAGAGATCGATGAAATTGAAAGGCGCAAGAAAAATATTTTGAGAGAAAAAGACTAAGTGTTGAACTCGCTAAGAATGGTCTGAGAGAAGTGAACTTTGAAAGGGAAAACTTTGATTTTATACTCTGAGAACTCGTTGACACGTGGCACGATCTGAGTGAATGATCACTTCGCGCAGACCAAAGAGAAAACACTTGCCGCACAACAAAGGGCAAGAAGTGTGTGCACTTCGCGCAAGAAGCAATTTGCGCAAAGTGGTGAAGAGTTGAAGAACTCGCATGAAGGGTCATGCGGGAAGTAGGAACTCGCATGGTGATGTGTGCGTGTTTCGTACATCGCGCAACATTTGCTATATGCGAAGTGAGAAATCGCATACCACGGGGTGCGCGTTCTACACTTTACGCATGCAATGGTGTGCGCGAACCTTAAACTCGCAAGACACACTGTGCGCGTTTTATACTTAGAAAAATTTTGAAAATTTTCCAAAAAATGGAAAATTTTCAAAAATGATTTTCCCATTTTCCAAAAAATAGTAAGTTCTTTAAAACCACTTTTAAGCACAAAATGACATTTTTTTCTCTTGAAAAAAAAACTTTCAGATTTCAAAAATCTTTTAAAACACAGACTCTCACACACACTTACAGACTTTTCAAATTAGTTCCCCCTTGAAGTGTGTGTTAGTGCATATATTGGTTGGATACAAGATCATGAAGTCTGAAGCTTAAAGTCAAGCCAAGTCAAAGCTCAAAGTCAACTCTCAAAGTGAAAGTCAAAGCCTTTGTAATAAAAAGTCAAAGTTAGTTGTGTGAGTGTTTTGTTGTTTTCTCGTTTCTAGTAACATGCGTGTTTTAGTTCCTTTGTATAAATGGGTGTTGTGCGTGTAATAGAGTAGTAACATTTAGATTTGTTGTGCGCATTCATGTGTTATAGACAGAAAGTTGAGAGAATATTTTGTACTCATTCTGTGATCAATACAAGAAAGGAAATTATATGAAATTGTGATTGTCATCTTGTTTACATTGTTATCTGGGATAACAATTGGTATCATAGCATACGAAATTCAGAAAAACAAGGATCAATTTTTGAGATTTTGGAACGACAATTCACGATCTCGCAAGTCGTCTGTGTTGGATTTGATTTTACAAATTAGAGATAATTTTGAGTTGTAATTGGTTTATGTGTATTCGATTTTGTGTTTAGAACTATTTTTGTTTGATTCACTTAGTTGAATTCATAGTTAATCATGGGAATTTTGGATTTTTGTTGAATTTCAGTTCGAGTTTTAGAAAACTCACTGTTCCTAATCGAATTTGTAATTTTGGTGTAATAGACTCAAATTTCTCAATTGTAATTTGTTCAAAATATGCAAAAGGTGATTCGTACAAAGTCAGACGATTTGAAGAAGTATTGAATTGAATTCTGTGAGAAAATCGAGTTTTTGAACGTACAAGTCAAGAACTCGCAAGATCTAAAAAACACGCATGCTACTAGAAACGAGCAAACAACAAAACACTCACACAACTAGGTTTAAATTTATATTACAAAGACTTTGACTTTCACTTTGAGAGTTGACTTTGAGCTTTGAGTTGGCTTGACTTTAAGCTTCAGACTTCATGATCTTGTATCCAACCAATATGTGCACTAACAATCTTCCCCTTTGGATTCAAGATCATCTTTAAAAGATTTTGCAATTCAATCTTCCCTCTTTAAGCTCAATTTGAAACATCTCCCCCTTTCTGTACAAACATTACAATCTCCCTCTTTGTAGATTAATATCAGATTACATCTTCTCTTTTATGCTCAGAACAATCTCCTCTCTCTTTGATAAAACTCAGTCTTTAAAACTTTTAGCAATCTTCCCAATGTATGTCTTCAAAATTAGTAACATTCTCCCCAAAGGTTGTAAAACCTCTTTCAGACTCCAAAAAGAAATTAACATCAGGTTCAGCTCTGTTTACTTCAGCAAAATTATCTTCAAAGAAAATTTCTCTAAAATCTGCCTGCTTTCGGAATTCTTTGAACTTTCTCTGTAAACTTTGAATAATCTTTCAGCAAATCTTCTTTCACAACCATTTCTTGAACATTTCTCCCATCTTTAACATTTTTGTAAACCGTCTCCCCCCTTTGATGAATGAAGCATGTAATCATCAAAACTTTTTACAAGAAAAGTCTTAGATCTGTTCTGACCACTGATCTTTCATACTGAGCCTCTGACCATTCATCGATCCAAAAAGATATTTATCCGAATCGTTGCAAATTCAGACAAAATGTGAGTGTAACACCTGAATCAACAAATGAATCAGTTAAAACGCCTGTCAGTAACACAAATTCACTGTGTGTAACAAATACACATTGGAAAGGAGCTTTTGAGATGTTCACTCCCCTAGGTCTTCCATTCAATCATCGAAACACCACAAAGGAATTTCTATGAACGTTATGACAAGAAAACATATTCCTTATGTGCTCGTTCATGTGTTTGAAAGAAGTAAGCACAAATGATTGCTTTTATAAGGCTCAAAATTGTGTAAACCATTGAGACAACAATAGTATAACAAAGACTCTATTGTGCATGATCGAAGTGCGAAGGTGGGGCAGAATTACTTCTTTTTTTAATATCTAGATTTTCCAAATGAAAACCAAATAGATTATGTGTTGCGTCCCATTGAAATATTGAAACATTTTCTTGTTGAGAAGAAAATGAGTAGCTGGTGGGGTATTTAGCAAGAGTTGGCATGGGCTAGAATGCCATAACAGATGATAATCAAGATCAATCTACTTCAAATCCACTCCATCATGAACACAAGTGGACCAAAGAGCACCCGATAAGCTAGATCATTGGAGATCCATCAAAACCGGTGCGAACTAGGTCTGCTACATGTGTATGCATGACTCCTTTCTGAGCAAGATAGAGCCAACACGCGTATCTGAAGCTCTAGTTGACTCAGATTGGGTAACTACAATGCAAGAAAAGTTGAACCAGTTTGAAGATCTAAAAGTCTGGAGACTTGTGCCAAGATCAGAAGGTAAATCCATTATTGGCACAAAATGGGTATTCAAGAATAAAAAGGACGAAGACGGTATCGTGATCAGAAATAAAGCAAGACTTGTGGCTAAGGGATACCAGCAAGAGGAAGAAATTGATTATGACGAGACTTACACTCTAGTGGCATGCATCGAAGCGATCAGAATGTTTCTTGCATATGTTGCCCACAAAAACTTCACCGTCTATCAGATGGACGTGAAGACAGCCTTTCTCAACGGTATATTAAAGGAGGAAGTCTACGTATCACATCTTGAAGGCTTTGTCAATCAATAGAAACCAAATCACGTCTATATTCTCGATAAAACACTTTACGGTCTAAAACAAGCACCTCGAGCCTGGTACGAAGTTTTATCCAAATTCCTAGTCAAGTCGAGCTTCACGAAAGGTAAGATCGATACTACTTTGTTCATCAAAAAGGAAAAAACCGATATTATTTTAATTCAGATATATGTGGATGACATCATATTTGGCTCAACAAATCCAAAATATTGTAAGAACTTTTCTAACCTCATGATGTCACGTTTTAAGATGAGTATGATGGGAGAGAGGAATTTCTTTCTCGGATTACAAGTCAAACAATTTTCAACAGGGATTTTTATAAATCAATCTAAGTACATTTTCGATATTCTTAGAAAATTCAAAATGGAAAATTGTACAACAATAGGAACCTCGACGGCACCAGGAACTAAGATCGGCACTGATCCTTCGGGAAAAGCTGTTGATGTCAGAACCTACAGAGGAATGATTGGTTCTTTGATGTATTTAACTTCTAGTAGGCCAGATATTATGTTCTCTACATATGTATGTGCTAGATATTAGGCTAATCCAAAAGAATCCCATTTGTCCGCGGTCAATAGGATCTTTAGATATCTGAAGGGCACTACAGATCTTGGTCTGTGGTATCCTAAAGATACAAGTTTTGAACTGACAGCCTACCCAGATGCAGATCATGCAGGTTGTATGTTGGATAGGAAAAGTACATCGGGACATATACAATTTCTAGGTGATAAACTCGTTAGTTGGGCATCAAAGAAACAACTTTGTGTTTCCACATCAACGGCTGAGGCAGAGTATGTCACTGCTGCGAGCTGCTATTCTCAAGTCTTGTGGATGAGAACACAACTACAAGATTATGGCTTCAAATTTGACAAGATCCCGATATACTGTGACTCTAAGAGCGCTATTGCAATATCTGCAAATCCTGTGCAACATACAAAGACCAAACACATAGACGTACAATATCATTTTATTAAAGATAATGTGGAAAAAGGTACAATAGAACTTTATTTTGTAAACACTAATTATCAACTTGCAGATTTATTTACCAAGTCTCTCGACGAAAAGAGATTTAATTTTCTCGTTTCTAAACTTGGTATGTTAAATCTCAAGACATAATCAGTGATTACCTACTAAAGTTTTTGTTATTGCTATTTTTTTTTCATTTCTTTATTTTTAATCTGAAAGATATCTGCACTTTAAGGTATGCTCATGATTTCAGGGGGAGTGAGAGAAGATGACAAGATGCACTATATTCATTTGAGGGGGAGTTCATAATTTATGCATTTGTTTATCACTGATAAATTTTTCTGATGCATAAATGTAGGGGGAGTAAGTATATGACTTCTGATTACATCTGATTAGAACTCGTACATTCAAAGTTTTATTGCTTTATGTCATTTTATTTTTCAATAACTGTTGTGAATAAAGCTTTGCACTTTGACGACTTTGTGATTTTTTGCAAAATTGAGAGGAAGCTTAAATGACCATATCAATATGACTTAGAGCTGACTTGATGAGATTCAAGACTGAGCGAAAAGGTTTATTCCTAATCTTAATCTCATACATGTCTGACAGACGGACAACTTTCAGATATGAAAACATGTTCTTGAAAGTTCAAACCACTTTTGATTCTTAAAAAGATTGTATGAATATAGAAGTGTGATTTTAAATGTTTTCATTTTCATATGCTTTCATGATTAATAAACTGTGTGTTTCCGAAGATAAATACTTGTGTTTTATCTTTTCAATATACTTTCAAGTATTCACACACACTGGTTTAATTTTTGTTAAATATGTTATCACCATGTCTCAAATTGAACAAATTTTTCGTTGGTGATACACCCCGGTTGAACTTCAAAGAATTTTGAGCGTGATTTCATTTCGAAACGTTCTTTCAAGAATGTCTATATTTTGGTTCGTATAGACAAATTCCAATTTTTACTGACCTAAGCCTTAATTGATAAATCATTTTGATTCTGATATTTTTCATACAATGTCATATTTTCAAACAAGTTTCTTGTATTCATTTCATTTATTCAATATACTTGTGAGCATACAAACATCTGACTTGTATCTTATGTGCTTTAACTGTAAAGTTGGATCATTTTTGAGCAACATGTTCTTATAGGACTACATGGGTTTATTGTGTGAGGGCTTAACAAAACTTCTATGGATTCACGTTAACTAGTGTTTCCTACCAAGAAGTTAATCCTTGAGTGATCGAATGTGTGAGGAGTCAACATATTGAGTATGGGTTGAGTGATGAGGTAAAATGAAAAACAGAGTTTGATTAGAAGCGAGCTCAATGATTGAAAGAAAGAGGGTGTGAGATTAGAGTAAAAGAATATCAATCTCTGCACCAACTTTTTCTGAGTCGGGCAACCACATTACTAGTGTTTCACAATTCTTTGTGAACAATATTGAAAAAGGCAACTAACCCATGCCAACTCTTGCTAAAAACCCCACAAGCTACTCATTTTCTTCTCAACAGGAAAATGTTTCAATATTTCAAAGGGACGCAACAAATAGTCTATCTGGTTTTCATTTGGAAAATCTGGATATTGAAAAAGAAGGAAGTCTGCCCCACCTTCGCACTTCGATCATGCATAATTGAGTCTGTGTTATATTATTGTTGTCTCAATGGTTTACACAATTTTGAGCCTTATAAAAGCAATCATTTGTGCTTACTTCTTTCAAACACATGAACGAGCACACAAGGAATATGTTTTCCTGTCATAATGTTCATAGAAATTCCTTTTGTGGTGTTTCGATGATTGCATGGAAGACATGGGGGAGTGAACATCTTAAAAGCTCCTTTCCAATGTGTATTCGTTACACACGATGACTTTGTGTTACTAACAGACATTTTAACTGATTCATTTGTTGATTCAGGTGTTACACTCAGTGGTCAGAACAGATCAAAGACATTTCTTGTAAAAAGTTTTGATGATTTCATGTTTCATTCATCAAAAAGGGGGAGACATTTTACATTAATGTTAAAGATGGGAGAAATGTTCAAGAAATGGTTGTGAAAGAAAATTTGCTGAAAGATTATTCAAAGTTTACAGAGTAAGTTCAAAGAATTCCAAAAGCAGGCAGATTTTAGAGAAATTTTCTTTGAAGATATTTTTGCTGAAGTAAACTGAGTTGAACATGATGTTAATTTCTTTTTGGTGTCTGAAAGAGGTTTTACAACCTTTGGGGAGAATGTTACTAATTTTGAAGACAGACATTGGGAAGATCGCTAAAAGTTTTAAAGACTGAGTTTTATCAAAGATAGGGGAGATTGTTCTGAGCATAAAAGAGAAGATTTAATCTGATATTAATCTACAAAGAGGGAGATTGTAATGTTTGTACAGAAAGGGGAGATGTTTCAAATTGAGCTTAAAGAGGGAAGATTGAATTGCAAAATCTTTTAGAGATGATCTTGAATCCAAAGGGGGATATTGTTAGTGCACATATTGGTTGGATACAAGATCATGAAGTCTGAAGGTGAAAGTCAAGGCAAGTCAAAGCTCAAAGTCAACTCTCAAAGTGAAAGCCAAAGCCTTTGTAATAAAAAGTCAAAGCTAGTTGTGTGAGTGTTTTGTTGTTTGCTCGTTTCTAGTAGCATGCGTGTTTTAGTTCCTTTGTATAAATGGGTGTTGTGCGTCTAATAGACTGGTAACATTCAAATTTGTTGTGCGCGTTCATGTGTTAGAGAGAGAAAGTTTAGAGAATATTTTGTACTCATTCTGTGATCAATACAAGAGAAGAAATTATATGAAATTGTGATTGTCATCTTGTTTACATTGTTATATGGGATAACAGTGTGCATTGATCTGATTACTCCCCCTTGATTTATGAACTTAGCTCATTATAATGAAGCATAAGTCCTGATCTGACTTGTTCAGAAGACAAAGTTCATCATATGATCTTGTTAAACACTGCAAGAAATTGTTGTCCTTCAAAAACAAATTAAAATTTTGGTACTCATTGAACATGAGTCCACAGCTGTTAAAAGTATCAGACTTTGAAAATATTTAATAACCAAAATACTTAAACAGATAAACACAGAATTAGCTCCCCTCAACAACTGATATAAGAAAAAGAATATAACTATGCATTAAGGTTCAACATCCCAAGTTTACTGACCAAAGAAGTAAATCTCTTTTCATCAAGAGGTTTAGTGAATAAGTCAGCAACCTTAAAATCTGTTGAAACAAAATGCATTTCTATATTTCCTTTCTCTACATGATCTTTAATGAAATGGTACCTGATGTCAATATGTTTGGTTTTCGAATGTTGCACCGAATTTGAAGTTATTGCAATTGCACTTCTTGAATCACAGTAGACGGGGACTTTGTTGAATGTGTATCCATAATCCATCAGTTGAGTGTTCATCCACAGAACTTGTGAGCAACAACTAGCAGCTGCAACATACTCTGCTTCAGCTGTAGAGGTTGACATGCAGTTCTGTTTCTTTGAGGACCAGCTCACCAAATTCTCTCCTAAAAACTGGCAAGCTCCGGAGGTGCTTTTTCTCTCTAGTTTATTACCTGCATGGTATGCATCTATATACGATATTAGCTCAAAACCAGAATCTTTCGGATACCAAAGGCCTAGATTTGGTGTGCCTTTAAGGTACCTGAAGATTATGTAACACCCATAATTTTCGGTAAGTAATGTCACCCAGAAGTTTCTGTGACTTATGAATAGCGAGGTTTTGTTGGTAAATGCATTGTTTAAAGTCCCTTAGAGTATCGGGAGTGTTGGCGTTGAAAAAGTTGAGTTTCGGGGCTTGGGAAGCGTCCCACGACAATGCCCGACGACTATGACGGTATTATAGTCGCACTGTCACAATCGCATGGAGTGTACCGTGTGCTGGTACATACCAGTGACTATGACCAGCGACATTGCCCAGGGCAATGTGACCTGGCAATGTCGCACCAGGGAGAAGAGAGGCTGCCAAATACGGGATTTCAGCCATTCTTGCCATTTCTTACTTCTAACTTCTTCCCTTTCTCTCCCAAATCATATCCCCTTCTTCCCTCACAAACCCTAACCCATTTTAGAGATTTTCCTTCTCTAAACCAAGTATTCCTCCTTTATGTATCATATTTGGAAGCTAGAGTTAAGATGTCTTCATCTCCTTCATCCTCCTCCTCCATTTCTAAGGTTTTCACCCAACCCTTCTTATCATTTTGAAGATTAGGAGTGGATGGCCCATCTTGGTGATCTCTAAGCATTTTGATTGGTGGATTGGAGTTCTAGTTAAGGTAACATTCTATTTTCTTCATTCGTGGAAATTAGGGTTTTGACAAAAGTTGAGATCTTTATGTAAAATGTTTAGGGAATGATTCTAAATGGTTGAAAGGGTATATTCATGGTTGGAAAATTGTCAATATAGGTTTTTGGAAGGATTTTGCCGTGGGCTCAAGTTTTTTCAAGGAAGCTCATGTTGGGGTAAAATCTAGATTTAGCCTAAATCTAGCAAGGTGAGTTCAAGTTGAATTGTGAAAACGTTGTACATGCCAAATTGTTTATTTTAAAGTATTTATGTGTTTATCATGAAATTATTATTTGTTGAGTTACTTGATGGGTTTTGGTTATTTGAGAAGTTTGGTTTTATAAACCTTATAAAACACCCATATTGGGG
Organism: Arctium minus; assembly: GCA_954870635.1. Lineage (NCBI taxonomy): Eukaryota > Viridiplantae > Streptophyta > Magnoliopsida > Asterales > Asteraceae > Arctium > Arctium minus. The sequence continues at coordinate 108,598,381 of OX941080.1, read as the reverse complement.
ATTTTTGGGCATTTTGATAAATGAGTCATAAAATGGTGTGTTTGGTGATGTATTGCACAAGTGGGATTATTTGGTTAAAAAGGCATTTTAGTGTTTGTTTTGTAGAAATGCATAATTTCGTGTTATGGGTCGTTTTGAAGAAGTAAATGGCATAAAAACATTTGGAAAGTAATTTGTTCCAATTTGAACTGTATTGAAGTCTGCACATGTATTTTGGGAGTGTAACTGCATGAAGTGAGTCAATTGCGTACTCTTTTGAAAAGCGTTAATCATTGGTCAAGAAGAGGTTTTGAGTATTTTGGCTCGATGTCGTTTTAAAGGAGTCTTGAGGACACTTGTCCGGTTTTATGTGGCTCAATGTAGAGTCTAATTATGACGTACGTAATAATGCGTTGTGTTGCGTATTGAGGTTGGTTACGGGCTCGAGTGCTTTGGTCATTCATGTGTAGTCCGGTAAGGTTAGACTGTGTTGCATTGGATCCATAGGCACGTAAGCAAGTCTGTTTTGGGTTGGTCAATTGGGTATTGTGCGGTTAGATTCTGGTACCCATGTTTTACGACCGAAAACTTTACAAGCGATCGCTAGGAGGGTTGAGTCTGGTAGCGCTACAGGCAAAGTAGGCGCTAGGACCTCCGCCGCTTGAAGTAATGCCTGAGAGGTAGTTTTTAAGTGTGTCGGGCCTTGGGATGGAGCTTTTCGGAGTGTTCATCAAGCGTCAACTGACTTGGGTGACTCTTGTAAAGAAGTCGTAGGGACACCTGGTTGTGATGTCGTGAGGTGTCATGCGATTAATGTTGCATGGGTGGTATACTTTTGTGTTTCCTTCACTCTCAACGGGTACGGGTCTCCCCGGTTGTCGGCTATCAGTATCTTAAATATAAAATATTCCACTTTATCATCTTTGGTTTTTTGTAGTTGACAGTAAATGAGGACCTTAATATTGGACCTCTCTCCACGTATATTAAGGTTTGTATAATTTATGTCGCCCCACGTTTGAGTGTTTAGATTTCTTTTCAATTTATGGTCGCGTGAGTATTGGACCTAGTGTCCATGTTTTCGGACGTATGGTATATGTGGTTTTAATGATGATTCATGGGTCAAATATTTTACCCCACCCGTGTTTGGGTGTTTTGGGATATAACGTCCTATCCGTGTTTCTTAAATGGGTGTCATTTCATATTCATGTTTCGTGTTAGTTTACGTTGCATCAATTTAAAAATCATGTTTGAAATGAAGTATCCATCTTTGAAAGCGCATTACATTGGGTAAGAGTTGTTTTCTACGTTTTAAAGTACATCAACTGAAAAGTCATGACTTTTAGCGAAGTTCATCATTTTAAAGATATTTACTCGTGTAAAACACTTGAACTCATTCGGCATGTGGAACAGGTTCGTTTGGGAATAGTTCTAATGACTCTATGAAGAGAGAGGTGCTAGTGGTGTGTTCGTGATTGTGAAGTCTTCCGCTTAGGTTTTGTGAGGATGCAATTTGTATTGGGGCTATGTAGCACCCGACTCTGGTTTAGACCTTGTATCTAGTTGGAGTTTGTATTTGTCGAGGTAAATATAGATTTTAACTAGAGGTATACTGATTTTTGGTTTGTAAGGGGAATTATTATTCCTGTTTTGATGTTATATTTTATTGTTTTTTAATTAGTTGCTCTTACCGAATTTGAGGGTGTTACAAGTTAGTATCAGAGCTTAAGTTTGAGAGATTTAGGTGTTGATTTTGGATGCCTAGACTCAAACTAGTGTTCTTTTAAGTGATCGAGAGAGATAATCTCACCCATAGGCACTTTAAGATTGGATGTTTTGAGGTTGATAAAGTCACTAGGGACGGGAATCACGTCGAGAGTAGCAAGGATGATCATGTACAATACGTTCATAATTACACCTGGCCAGTGTTATGGTGAACCTACGAGTCACATGTGTATACTTGTATTACTTTGATGTGACGACCGTTGGGGTAGTGAAGAAGTTTCTAAGTGGGTAGACTGTTGATCCAAACTCTATCAGTGATTTGATAAAGACCCTCTTCTATACTTGGTGAAAATTACGTTTATTAATATGTATTAGTGTTTCACCATCAGCGATCTGACTGAGCCTGTTCAGTTTTCACTGATGATCTTTCTTATAAACACTCATATGTATTAGTGTTTCACTATCAGCGATCAGACTGAGTCTGTTCAATTATCGCTGATGTTCTCTGATGAAAACTTTAAAACCTGAAGACAAGTTTCGCATCAACAGATGTTCATAGCTGAATCGAAGATTAAGCTTCTTAACAAAGACAAGTCTACCAGTGACCTGATGCGGATCTCAGTGAAGCAAAGACGACTCTACTCATACGCGAAGAAACATGAGGAAAAGATTCAACGATAGCTGAACCTCTTTATATCTATGAAGGAAGAGATATTATGCGATCGATGATCACTTAGCTTATGCCTCAAGTCTCTTTTGTCTTTCCCTGCACAACCAGTACGATGTGTTAGAACGGACATACCTCTGCCACAATTCGTACAACAACTTTGTGAACTACACTGTTCATGATACGACCGAAAGCATGTCTCCCAAAGTCAGACCCTCTCAGCCAATCAATGAAGGACACGTGTAAAGTGCCCTGCCATGCATTTAATGCATAGGGTATAAATAAAAAGATTACCTCTCCATCCAAAGAGAGTGCTCACCTCTAGCCTTCATCTTTCTAAGATATAGAAACCCTTATTTTCTCTACTTCTCAAATCCCCCATTCTCTATATTCTAGTGCAACCATCTTAGTGTTTTTTAAGTTTGTTTAGATTAAGTTTCACTTGATCTTATTCCACAACAGACTTGTAAATTGTATTTGATTTATCAATAAACAATTTATTAAACTTTAAATTATGTGTTTGTATTCAACCCCCCCCCCCCTTTTCTACAAACTTGTTAAGCACCTCCGGGACCAACAAGTGGTATCAGAGCAGACTGTTTAATCTGATAAACAAGATATTACTTTATTCTCTTCCTTGCTTTTCTAATATGGCACTTAACATAAACACAAACTACTATGATAATGGTTCACTTTCCAAACCTCCTCGATTTAGCAGAGATAACTTCTCTCTCAGGAAGAATCGAATGATGCTATTTCTTGAAGGTGCAGATCCCACTATACCTGAGTACGTAGCAAATAGAACCTATGAACCTGTCCAAATCATAGCTGCAGTTCCAGCTACTGCCACCACTCCTTTTGTTTCTGAACGCTATGTTGTTAAGGAAATCAGACAATGGAGTGATGAAGACAAAAAGAAGGTTGGTATCGATGCAAAGGCAAAGACCATTATTTCTATGGCACTGCCTGATTAAGTTTTCCATTCCATGATGCATCTTAAAACTTCTAAAGAAATGTGGGAAACCATATGTGTTCAATATAAAGGCACCACTGAAATCCAAGAGATTCGCAAGATTAACTTGGTAAGACAGTATGAATGTTTTATCGCTGGTAAGAATGAATCTCTCTCTGATGTTCATCAGCGGTTTAACTGCTTAATCAGTGATCTAAGAACCGTTGGCAGCACCTATTCTAATTCTGAGGTCCTAACAAAATTCTTAGAATGTCTTCCTGAATGCTGGGACAGTTATTCAATACGTCTCAAGCTGACAAAAGACTTAAATTCTCTTACTCTCAGCACCTTGTATGGAATATTGCTCAACTATGAGCAATCAAATCTCTTGAAGAAGAATCTTATAAAAGATTCTAAAGACTCCAAAAGCACTCCTGTTGCTTTAGTCTCTTCAGAGATAATTCCATCTCAGCGATCTACTCTCACTATCACTGAGTTAGATTCTGATTCTGAGGATCTATCAGACACTGATATTTCAGAGATTGATGAGTCCTTAGAAGTCTTGACAAACTCTTTTAAGAGATTTGCAAGAAAGAGCAATTTCCGAAGAAATAAGCCTCTCTCACTCACTGACAAGCCAAAATCAACCCTAGTTGATAAGGCTACTGCTACTTGTATTAACTGTGAAAAGATTGGACACTTTGCAAGTGAGTGCAGTTCGAAGAAAGTCTTCAAGCCTTCTACCTCGAAAAGATCCAACGATGACAAATACCTTAAGCTGAAAGAGAAATATTAAAAGTTGAAAAACTACAAGCGAAAAGGTAAAGGTCTCATCGCTGAAGAACATGACTGAGCTGAATCAGAAGAATCAAGTTCTGATGAAGAAGAAGTCGCTAATCTTTGCCTCATGGCTGAGATTAAAGAAGAAGTGGAAGAAGCAACTAAAACTTCTATGAGCTATATATCATCTTAGGTATCTATCTCTACTAATCCCTCTCTACCTGAAGAAGAGAGAAGTCGAGCTGTTGATGTGCTGACGATTGATCTATACAATGCTCTAAACGGCAAAACTCTAACTGAAAACAAAAACGTTGCTTTAACTGAACAACTAGAGAAATGTCATGAAAAGATCAAATAACTGACTCTTTTAGAGGAAAGTTTGAAAGATCAAGTCTTGTTAATGAAATCATCAGCATTGAACGTGAACAAGCCATCGCTGCTCTAAATACATATAAGGCTACTGTTGAAAAATGGTGCAAATCATCAACAAAGATCACTAAGATAATAAATGCTCAAGCTCCTGGCAGTGATAGAACTGGTCTTGGTTTTTGGAAACCACAGGATGAGCCTAAAGAACACAGTTCCATGCTTAAGTTTGGAACGTTTGTCTCTTCAATCTCTGACACTTCTTATAATCAGTTTTATCCTTCATCTTCTTCTAATCCCATCCCTGAGGAAATATCCAAAGGCTCTAAGTCTGCGGATAAACGAAAATCCATTCGCCATCCTCAGAAGGCTACCAAGAAAGCATAGCTGAAAGTTCCTTATAAACCTTCAGCGAATCAATCGTCTAGGTCTGTGATAGAAATCTTTGATCTCTGTCCTCCAAAGCTGAAGATTGATCTTAAGCCTAAGAGATCTGAAGAAATGAAAATTCTTCCCAGATCTCATGCTAAAGGCATTCGTGGAGCTGGCCCTGCTCATCTTAAATATAGAAAATGCTATCACTGTGGATTTACTGACCATATTGCAAGCAAATGTCCAACTGCTACTAAAGCTGATAAATCAGCTAAAGTGAAGATGAATGCCTCCAAGGCTGAGAAGGTCACCAAAACTGAAAAATCTACCAAGGTGAAAAATACCACTAAGGTTAAGAAATTAACCAAGGTGAAGGTTACCACTGAAGCTGAATCTTCATCTGATGTGAAGATTGTTGGACCTTCCATATCCACTAACCCTAAAGGACCCATTGAAAAGTTGGTACCATACAAAGCTTAATCTTCCTTATGTTTGCAGGTATCAAAGGGCATCTGGTATCTTGATAGTGGATGCTCTCGTCATATGACAGGACAAAAAGACCTGCTCACTGAATACAAGGAAGAGAAAGGTCCCTCTGTGACCTTTGGTGGAAATGGAAAAGGATATACCTGAGGGTTTGGTGTCCTCAACAACGGGACAACTACCTTTACAAAAGTCACTTATGTAGGTGGACTGAAGCACAACGTTCTGAGCATCAGTCAGCTATGTGATAAATACTATGAAGTTCGCTTTTCCAAGAAAGCATGTTCAGTTGTGAATGAAAAAGGAAAACTTGCTCTCAGTGGTTATCGTAAAGAAAATGTCTATGTAATAGATATGGACTCTACTACCACTGAAAACGTATGTTTTCTCTCTAAAGCCTCTTCTGATGTCAACTGGATATGGAACAAAAGGCTCTCTCATTTAAACTTCAAAACCCTGAATTCTCTCTCATCAAAGGAACTGGTGTCTGGTGTTCCTCAACACTCATATGCTAAAGAATCTCTCTTCTCAGCATGTGAAAAAGGAAAACAGACAAAAGCTAGTTTCAAGTCTAAACAAGTTTCCTCAGTGACAAGTCCTCTTCAACTCTTACATATGGATTTGTTTGGCCCTGTCAACATACAATCAATAGCTGGAAAGAAATACACACTTGTCATTGTAGATGAATACTATCTCTACACCTATTTATCTTTCTTCGCTGCAAGAGTGACACTCCAGAAGAACTAATATCTTTTGTTAAAAAGAGGGAAGTGCTGAATAAACTCACTGTTCGTTCAATAAGAAGTGATCATGAAACTGAATTCAAAAACAGTTCTCTGAACAATTTCTTTGAGAACAAGGGAATTTCTCATAACTTCTCTTCAGTAAGAACGCCTCAGCAAAACGGAGTCGCTGAAAGAAGAAACATAACGATCATTGAAGCTGCTAGATCAATGCTCAGCGATTCTCATCTCCCTACTCAATTTTGGGCTGAAGCTGTAAATACTACATGTTTTACTCAAAACAGATCGCTGATAGTAAAGAGATTTGGAAAGACAACTTATGAACTTTTTCATGGAAGAAAACCTCAGTTTTCTTCATATCTTTGGTTGTCAGTGCTTTATTTTAAACAACAAAGATCAACTTGGAAAGTTCGACCCAAAAGTGGATGATGGAATATTTCTTGGATATTCCTCTATCTCCAAAGCCTACAGAGTTTTCAACAAAAGAAGACAATCTGTGGAAGAAACAATTCATGTAACCCTTGATGAAACTCGCTCAGCAAACTCTACACCAATCGTTGACAATGAAAAGTTAAATGCTTGGATGTTTTCTCATTATAGAGAAACAGAACCTTTTTCTCAAACCATCAGCATTCAGATCCTCCTCCAGCTGCTGATGATGATCCAAACATCATACCTCCGAACGCTAAATCCATCTCATGGGTTTCAGCTGAGCCTCTAAAAACACTTCTTCCATCAGATCTATCCTCGTCTGAAAACCTCTCTGAAAACAATGATCTATCTAACACTCAACCGTTGATAGCTGATGAGCCACAAGCTTCTTCATCAGTAAACATTCCTATTGTTGATCCAATCTCTGAAATGAGCGATCATGCTCTTGCTCAGCGATGGACCAGAGATCACCCCATAGATCAAATTCTTGGTGATCCCGATGCAGGTATTCAGACACGACGAAGTTCAGGTAATATCTGTCTCTTTGTCAACTTTATTTCTTTAATAGAGCCAAAGAAGGTTGATGATACCCTCAGAGATCCAAACTAGGTCAGCGCTATGCAAGAAGAGTTGACTGAGTTCTCTCGCAACAAAGTTTGGAATCTCGTTTCTATACCATCTGATAAAACTGTTATAGGCACCAAATGGGTGTTTAGAAACAAGTTAGATGAACATGGAACTGTAACCCGCAACAAGGCTCAACTTGTTGCTCAGGGATACAGACAAGAGGAAGGCATAGACTATGATGAAACCTTTTCCCCTGTGGCTAGGCTCGAAGCAATTCGACTCTTCTTAGCTTATGTAGTTTACAAAGACTTCATTGTATATCAAATGGATGTAAAATCAACGTTCCTAAATGGAAAGCTGAATGAAGAAGTCTATGTAGAACAACCCCCAGGGTTCTATGACCTTAAGTATCCAAATTATGTTTATAAATTGGATAAGGCTCTCTACGGTCTAAAACAAGCCCCTCATGATTGGTATGACACTCTCTCATCCTTTCTTATCTCTGAAAATTTTGAACGTGGCAAAATTGATAATACATTATTTTTCAGAAAGATAAGACGTCATATTATTCTGGTACAAATATATGTCGATGACATCATATTTGGTTCTACTAACCCATCTCTACGTACTCGTTTCGCTGAAAGAATGAAGAAAGAATACAAAATGAGTATGATGGGTGAGCTGACATATTTTCTTGGTCTTCAGATTAAACAATCTGACAAAGGTACTTTTATCAGCCAAGGTAAGTATGTTAAAGATATGCTGAAGAAGTTTGATCTAACAAAAACTTCAGCAATGAAAATTCCTATGGCACCTCCTCTGCCACTAAACAAAGATCCATCTATAAAACTTGTTAATGTCACTGCCTATAGAGGAATGATAGGCTCCCTACTGTATCTTATAGCGATCCGTCCTGACATCATGTACTCTACTTGTTTATGTGCACGCTATCAACCTGAACCCAAGGAATCCCATCTGATCGTTGTTAAGCGAATTCTCAGATATCTGAAAGGGACTCCTAACCTCGGTCTTTGGTATCCCAAAGACTCAAGGTTCGATCTAATTGGCTATTCTGATAGTGATTTTGCAGGATGTAAACTCGATAGAAAAAGTACTACTGGTGGATGTCAACTTCTAGGAGGAAAGCTTGTAAGCTGGACTAGTAAAAAGCAAAATTTTGTGTCCACTTCCACAGCGGAAGCTGAATACGTTGCCGCTGGAAGTTGTTGTGCTCAGGTCTTATGGATGACAAATCAACTATTATACTATGACCTTCAACTATCAAAGATTACAATCTATTGCGACAGCACTAGTGCTATCGCTATAGCAAACAATCCAGTGCTACATTCAAAGACAAAACACATAGAGATCAGATATCATTTTATCAGAGATCATATGATGAAGGGTGATATTGAACTTCACTTTATCCCCACTGACTATCAGTTAGCTGATATGTTTACCAAGCCTCTTGATGAGACAAGGTTCAACTTTCTCATCAGTGAGCATGGAATGCTGATTCTTGAAGAGTAACTCTTCATATTCCTGCACTATGTCAGTGATTCTAAGTTCCTCTTTATCACTCTATCTCTGAATAAAATTCTGACTCTCAGGTATGTTCTATTATTCTCCATCACTGAATATTCATTCAGCAAGTTGGTTTTTCAAAAAAAAAATAATCATTTTCTTTTTTCAAATGATTAAAAGCTTTTTGATAAACAAATTCTATCACTGACATTTCTCTTCAGTGATCCTTCTGAAATGAAAAATCAATCTCTGAATTTCTATCAGGGATTCTGTTAGAGCACAAATTTATTGGATTCAAGATCATCAAGATTGAAGACGGAAATTTGAAGTCAAAGATGAAATGTCAAACTCTCAATATTAGTCTAGGTTATTTTGTAATAAATGTCAAAGTTAATTTTTACTTGTATTTTGGGTAATATTGTCTTTTTCTCTAAAATAGGTATATGACCTATTCCTTGCTAGGGTTGTGTAAGTGAGTGTGTGTGCATATTGAGTATTAATCAGCCTCTACATTCATATCAGAGAGAAAGAGAGAGAGCTTAGAGAGAGAAAATATACATTCAAGAGAAAACCTTGTAACCGTTTGGATTGAATATCAAAAACAGGTTTGTTTAATCTCTTGATTGTGATTACATTGTTTATGCTATAAGAAAGTAAATTTACATGGTCAATCAATTGGTATCAGAGCAGATTCCAGATTAAAATCAAGTTTTTCCAGAAATATTTTCTGTCAGCACTGTTCATCATCTTCCAGAATCGTTTTTCGATTTTTTGTGTGTTTTTTGAGTTGAAATCATTTGGGTTTTGTTCGAAATCAGTTTTAGATCGAGTTTTTTTTGGTTTATTTCAGTATTGCACTGTAATCGATTCACATTTTGATGATTTTTGTGTTTTTGTTCTTCACGAGTCAGTACACTGTTCCATCAATCGATTCTCACCTAGAGTGTGTGTTTTTAAAATTAGTTGTTTGTAATCACTGGAGACTACTTATGACCGATTTGTAACTTTGTTGAATGAACTTAGCAAAAACAAAGTGAATAAGTCACAAGTTGTGCTTAATGTCAAGTTCCTTAGTATCTTGCAGCTTGAGTGGAAGAGATTTGCTAGGCAAATGAAGTAAATGAAGGACTTGAATGACATACCACTCCATGAAGTCTATGAAACTCTTAGACAAAATGAAGAAGAGGTTGATGAGATTTTGGATGAGAAGAGAAAGGCTGAGAAGGCAGTTGTAGATCTAGTTGCTTTGGTTGTGAAACAAAAGAATGTAAGCCTTAAGAAGAAGAAGATGATGATAGTTTCTGAATCAGAAGAGGATGAAGGTGTACTTGACTCTGACTCTGATAACTGCGATAACCTGAAGCAGGCTATGCTTGTGTTAACTAAGGCTTTTGAAAAGAAGTTCTACAAGAAGCCTAGTTCAAACAGTCAGAGGTACTCATATGGTTCAAGTAACTACAACCACAAAGAGAAAGTTGAAGGAAAGAGGATAGAGGATAGGAGATCAGATGAGAAGAAGTTCAGAGCTAAAGAGGTCAAAGAGGCAGAACCTACAAAATGCTACAACTGTGGCAAATTCGGTCACTTTGCTAAGGATTGCCGCAAGCCCAAAGTCAAAAACTCTGAGTACTACAAGAACAAGCTGATTCTAGCCAAACAACAAGAGGCAGGAAAAGCATTGATGGTAGAGGATGAATTTTGGCTTGATCATTCCGAAAGTGAGGAAGAAGAGAAGGACAAAACAACACACTTGTGCTTGATGGTTCATATGGAAGTTGAAGTTGATTCAGATGAAGAAGATAACAATGAGGTATGTGATTTAACCAAATCAGATTTTCTGAAACAAATGCATGCCATGATGACTAAACTCCAAGAATTAGAGTCTAAACTTAAGCGTGAAAAAGGTGTCATTAATAATAAAAATCAATCTATACATAAACTTAGCAACGATCTTGCTGAGAAAATTGTACTGATTGATACTTTGCACAAAAGCATTGACACCAACGCGAAAGAGAAGACTATAATTCATAAAGAGTTATCTAAAAATGTTTCAAAATACAGAGAGTGTGAGTTTAAGTCTAAAGAGCTTTCTAAAATGTATTCTTCGACTTCAAAAGAAAACAAATCTTTAATTGAAAAGGTGAATGCTTTGGAAGAAAATTACATACTTTGGGTCAAACTGAACAAACCATTCATCCAAACAAATCTAAAGAGAAACCTGACTGTTGGGGACTTGGTTACAAGAACCCACACCACCTCAAAAAGGGTATATCTGAAGCGCCTGCTCTTTATGATTTTGAATTTATGAAACTGGCACCTCAATACCCAGAACTCAAAGTTTTCTGGACTAGTCTGTCTAAAGAGGATAAAGCTAAGGAATATGATAAAAGAAAGAACACAACTAAAATTCAACTCCCATTTCGTTATGAGAAGTTGAATAATAGTTATAGTTCCGACAAATCAAAATCTCTTTCAAATGATTACTTTGAGAGTTATTCTGTAAAAGAAATGTAGGCTAAACCCATTGAAAGTAAAATTTACGTTCCTCCTCTCATTTTGGAATAAAAAATTTCTGAACTCGAGAATACTCTCAAAGAAGAAAGAATCTTGATGGACTTAGAACAAACTGTATTTTCTATTGTGTTCAAAAATACTGAGTTTTCTAAATTATACAAGGCTTTAAAAATTGATGATAGGTCTGGTTCACTTGATAATGAGTTTGATTTTCTAAACTCTGATGGTGGTTTAGATGATTGTGTTGGTGATTTTAACTTTAATGCTAAACTTCCTAATCATTCATCTTTTGTTGTTAATTCTTTTGGATTACCAAGTGTGTACGTAAAACGTGAAACATCAACGAAAATTGATAAATCAGTTCCTGTGAAAAACAAAGTTGCCAAAGGAAAGAAGAAGAAATCTGGTATTCACAGGAATAGATCATCACTGGTAAATCAAAGAAGAAGCATCTGTTTGATTCTCACTGGTCTAACTCTGAAGTTTCAAATGTTTCAGATCTGAGAAAGAAAATGCATGAAGTTAAGTCTGAATGGCAACCAAAGCAGAAGAAAAATGAGAATGTTACATCATTTTCTAGTGCTGATTGTAATAAGAATACTCTTAGTAAAGAAGATATAATTGTGGATGTTGCTATTTCTAAACCAAAACTTGTTGATTCTCGCAAGAAATATTCAAGACAACAATTATTCCAGTTATCTTTATCTGCTAGAAAGTTTTCCAATTATAATAGAAATGATTATAATTCTCATAAATATTCTGATGATGGGTTTGGCACATATTTTGTATGTTCTCATCGTTCAAATTCTTCCTATGGTTTTCAAAGGAAAAGAGGACCCAAGTTTAAATGGGTACCAAAATCATGTGCTAACACAGTTCGATCCAAATACAAATGGATACCAAAGAAAAAGGATGAATCTGTGTTGCAGGCACCTACTGTCAAGGGGGAGTAAAAGAACAACGGCTTCTAAGTAAATCGACTTAGAACTCGTACTTCAACGAAGATTGACTTCTAAACACAACAGTTTGGGACTCGTACTTCAGTGATCAAAAGACCTTACTCCTGTGTTGATAAGAGATTGTACTCCAATACTCGAATGAGGAAATCAACCATCAAGGGGGAGTACATACTTTTCTGAAATATTTTGCATCCGATAGATATGATGAACTACATTTCAAAATAGAGTTGTAGATCTCTATCATGTGCTTTTTCACTGACATATTTTAGATGCATAATTTCAGGGGGAGTAATGGTGATGACTTCTGATTACTTCAGGTCAGAACTCGTACTAAAATTGTTTTATTGCTTTATGTCATTTTTAATTTCTTTGAATAAAGTTTCTTTGACTATGACCTTAACACTTTTGCAGTTTGAGAGATGCTTACCAGATCATATCTTTATGACTTTAAGCTTGACTTCATGAGATGTAAGATTGCACTCAAAAGGTATATTTCTTTATCTTCATCTCATATATGGTTGAAAGAAGGACAACTTTCAATCATAGAAAACATTATTCTTAAATGTTCAAAACACTTCCCGATTCTTAAACAGATTTCATGTTTAGGAAGTGTGATTTTTAAATGTTTTCATTTTATTTGTGCTTCAATACTTAACAAACCGTGTGTTTCTAAAGATATATACTTGCTTATTATCTTTTCTACATACTTTCAAGTATTCACACACACCGGTTTAATTCTTTTGTTCATAAAGTTATCACCATGACTCATACTGACAAATTTTTCGATGGTGATACACCCCGCTTGTAACTCAAAGAATTTTGAGCGTCATTTCATTTCGAAACGTCATTTCAAAAATGTCTGTATTTTTGGTTCATACAGACAATATTCATTTTTTTGTTTACCATAAGCTTTAATTGCTATATCATTTGATTCTGATCATTTTCATACAATGTCAGATTTTCAAACAAGTCTCTTGCATTCATGTTCATTCATTCAATTTACTTGTTTTGAAAATACTTCAATGTTTCAAATGCTCAAATCTTCATGATTATCTTCTGAGCATACAAACATCTGACTCGTATTTGAACTTTAACTATTAAAGTTAAACCATTCTGAGCAACACATGCTTTCTAGGAAAATACGGGATCTTTGTGCTAGGACTTACATGAAACTTCTATGGATTCACGTTAACCAGTGTTTCCTACCCAAGAAGTTAATCCTTAGTGATTGAGTGTGAGGAGTCGAAAAGAAATGAGTGTGGGTTGTGCGTTGAGGTAAAATGTAAAAGAGAGTTTGGTTAGATGTGAGCTTAATTATAAAAATAAATAGGGTGTGAGATCAGAGAAAAAGAATATCAAACTCTGCACCAGTACTTTCTGAGTTGGGTAGCCACATTACTAATGTTTCACAATTGTTTGGTGATCATTATTGAAACAGGCAACTAGCCCATGCCAACTCTTGATGAAATACCCCACCAGCCACTCATTTTCTTCTCAATAAGAAAATGTTTCATTTTCAAAGGGGAAGAACCGCATTTGCTATCTGATTTTCATTTGGAAAATTAGGATATTGAAAAGAAGGAAGTTTGCCTCACCTTCACACTTCAATCATACACATTGAGTCTGTGTTTATCTACTGTTGTCTCAGCGGTTTACACAATGTTGAGCCTTTATAAGCAATTATTCGTGCTTAATTCTTTCTATCAATTGCACGAACACACAAGGAATTTGTTTCTTTGTCATAACGTTCATAGAAATTGCCTTTGTGGTGTTTCGATGATTGAATGGAAGCCCTGGGGGAGTGAACAACATAAAAGCTCCTTTCCAATGTGTATTCGTTACACACAGTGACTTTGTGTTACTGACATGCAATTTTAACTGATTCATTTGTTGCTTCAGGTGTTGCATTCTTATTTTGTCTGGATTTGAAAAGATCTGGATGAATATATTGTTCAAATTGGCAGTGAATCAGTGGCTCTTCAAAGATCAGTATGGTCAAAGACATTTCTTGTGACGAAGTTTAGATGATTTCAGTGCTCAATTCATCAAAAGGGGGAGAGCTAATCAAGAAATAGGGGAGAACTCAATATTAAAGAAATGTCCAAGTCAGAAAGTTCAAAGTTTTTTGAGAATTTTTCTTTGAAGATACTTTGTTAAAGCATTCAGAGCTGAAACTGGAGATAATTTCTTTCCATCATATGAAAGAGATTTTATCTATCTTTTGGGGAGATTGCTATATTTTGAAAACAAAGAGGGAGATTGTTTTCTGAGCTTAAATCTTTTTAATAATGATCTTGATCCAAAGGGGGAGATTGTTAGAGCACAAATTTATTGGATTCAAGATCATCAAGATTGAAGACGGAAATCTGAAGTCAAAGCTGAAATGTCAAACTCTCAATATTAGTCTAGGTAATTTTGTAATAAATGTCAAAGTTAATTTTTCCTCGTATTTTGGGTAATATTATATTTTTCTCTAAAATAGGTGTATGACCTATTCCTTGCTAGGGTTGTGTAAGTGAGTGTGTGTGAATATTGAGTATTAATCAGCCGCCACATTCATATCAGAGAGAAAGAGAGAGAGAGAAAATATCCATTCAAGAGAAAACATTGTAACCATTTGGATTGAATATCAAAAACAGGTTTGTTTAATCTCTTGATTGTGATTACATTGTTTATGTGATAAGAAACTGAATCTACAGGGTCAATCAGATTCCTTCAAAACGAAAACCTATCTCTGACTTTTCTTCAGAGATAATTTCAAAAAGGACAAATGAAACGTTTTTCTCTCTCCTCATGACGTCATTTGAACCGACAATCCACGACATGCTTTTTTCTGACACTTTCGTCCGTTGCTCTTCTATCCAATCAACTTTGTGGGACGTGTCCATGTCATGATGAACGTTTGTTTTCCCGCCTCATTCTCTCTCACACTCTCTAACGTATAAAAAGGTTGTTTTTTCATTCTTATCGTTTTACGCTTTCTGAAAATCTTTTCAAGCAAGAATCTCTCTCAAGCATTTGCAAACAACTCTTTCAAGCATTTGTATCTTCTTCCTTAAGGATCAACAGGTTATTTTAATATTCTTTGTCTTAAATCTTGTTACGAAATCTTATCTATGTTCCATCATTATGGAATTTTCACAAGATTTTTGTTCACTAAAATCATTTTTTTTTATTTTATTCATTCAAAACCTTTGGTTTTCTTATTGTTCTTCCTTCTTTGACTAAGAACACTGTTTTAATCTACAAATATTTTGGTTTTCTTTCTACGTGTCTTTCTCCAAATAGAAACTGATAAAAAACTTCTTTTATTTTTAGACTCTAATCCTTTCCTTCTATTCTGATTCTTTCCATATTCAGAAATGGCACAATCTGCTCTCATTGCTTCCAAGAGTGTCAAATTTGCTCTCTCTGAATCTGAAATTCCCAAGAACAATCATCTTGCTCGATTGGACTTCTATGGTGTCAAATACCCACAGCTGGTGGAAGCAGCTAGGTTCCTGAAGCAGTCGTGTATTGCTTACGCAATCACTGTGGATCCTAAACCATCCAAAACTCTTCTTCAACAGTTTTGGTTCACTGCTGACGAAACCTCCATCACCAACAAAAAAAGGTGACCAGGTTCCTGCTATCTTTTTCAGCACTGATATAGGCTCAGGCATGATGACTGCATACAGCCTGAGGAAGGCACTCCGATTTCCTGACAAACTCAAAAGTGGATTCGATGTCATTCCAACTGATGCTGAACTCATCCAGTTTCTGGATGATATGGAATACTGTTGGGATAACAAGCCACACTCAACCATCCCCAACAAGCGTCTGACCATCATTAAGAAGGCAAATATGCCTTCCCAACTAAACTACATCTTCTCACCCATCATTCAATGTATGAGTGGGAAGAG
The DNA here is from genome assembly GCA_954870635.1 of Arctium minus. Taxonomy (NCBI): domain Eukaryota; kingdom Viridiplantae; phylum Streptophyta; class Magnoliopsida; order Asterales; family Asteraceae; genus Arctium; species Arctium minus. The sequence continues at coordinate 108,582,419 of OX941080.1, read as the reverse complement.
TGGGTCACTGGATCAGGCAAGCAAAGTTCAACTCCAGATGGCTTACTCTGTGATCGCTGGAAAGAACTTTGACTTTGCCACCGCTATCTTTGACGATCTGAAGTCGAAGATAGAGAAGACGGAGAGAGATTCCAAGATCCCATATGTACGGTTCATCTGTGCATACCTGAAGTTTCTCTACCCCAATACATATCCCACTACTCGAGATGGTACTTTCGCCAAAATGGGTCAGCGATCGTTTGAGGTCAAAACCGGTCGACAACGAGGTAAGTATCTCTACTCTTTGATCCCGTCTCAAAACGACCATCAGCTAGTCTTTCTGGTCCTTCGATGATGGCCAAATTGACTAAGGAGACTATCGCCCCTAGCTCAAGGCCTGAGGTAGTTTCTCAACAAACTACCTTAGATGGTTTTGTGGGACTCTCCTCCACATCTGCAGCTGTTATCACATCAACCGTGCCAGCGATCTCGGTCGCTATCACAACATCAGTGACGCTACCGACCATCTCAGTTCAACAAACAACTGAGGTAACTACCCAACTCCAAACTTCTTCTATCCCTGTTACTTGTCCTCCCATCTCTTTGGTCTCTAACCCTCCATCTCTCGTACAGACACCTCACATTGCATTTATAGGACCTGATGCTCAAACCTTTGAAGGATACATGCAATTTTTCAATATGTTTGAACCATCAGGTATACCTAAACCCACAAATACACCTCCCATCTCTCCATATAAGCCTGTTACTCAGAAGCTAACTTTTCTTTCAGGTCCTACTATGGCAACTGTTGACTCTCATGTCAACAGTTTAGGTGTCAAGGTGGATTCTCTCACCACCTCCATCAACGAAACCACCAGCGCTGTCAATACCGCAGGTGAAGAGCTGAAGAAACTCATGGCTACTTGCTCGTCCAAAGCTGAAGCCTCCCAAATCACAACTCTTCAGGGAGAGCTTATCAAAGTAAAAGAGGATTCTCAACTCCTTCAGGGACGTGTCGATACTCTAAGCAATGATGTCCAGGGTTTATCTGCAAAGATCGATTCATGCACCTCAATCCTATAACAAGTCCTTGAAAAGCTGAATGCACCAGCTCCGACGCCCACTCCTTCTTTCACAGAGGCTGACTGCACCTTTATGAATATAGCTGTTGAATTTATTCATCAAGCTACTTCAGACATCCCTGTGATTGAAGAACGTCTAGAGCGTCTAGAGGCTGAAGTCTGCTCCCTGACATCAACAAAAGTTGCTCCTTCCATTTCTGGCCTCCCCCGTTCTGATAATGACAAAGAGGGATAGAAAGAGCGTACTGAAGAAAATCTTGAGGAGGATGCTACTGCTGCTGAAGTTCAGACGAAAGAACCTCCCTCTCAGGTTGAGGGGGAGAAGGTTGCTGACAAAACCCTCCATCTTTTCTTGATCAAGTTTTACTTGAAGATGAAGAATAAAAGGAAGAAGAGGATGAAGATCTTGATCTCCAAGATCAAGATAAAGAGCAACACCATGACGATAATGATGATGACGATGAAGAAGACCAGTCTCTATGGTTTTCTGCAGCGACCACTTCATGAGTGATAGCTTCGAAAGAAGTTATCATAGAAGGGGGGAGAAGTTGAACTTCTTCAGGAACCCCTTCCCAAAGCAAACTAAATGGTTCAGCTGCTAAGGGAAGCCTTTCACTTGTTCCTATATTCTTCTATAAATTCCCAACCCCTGTTTCTTTCTAGCCATTATCTTTCTTCTTCCCAAAACATACACTAACTCTTTTCATCTATTTTCTGACCAGACAGTTCTCTCCCTTGCTTAAGGTAAAGCAACTACAAATAATCCCAACTTCCATAGCTGATGACTCAATAATCCCAATCTCCTTAAATGGGGTTGATGAAGGAAATGTAGAAGAAGAAGCCTTGCACCATCCAGGAAGGCCCTCTAGACCATCTCACTGGTCAGAGGAAGAGATGAAGAGAAGAACAAAGATGACCTCGCATCTAGAGAGTCAATGGCTGAAGGTCTCTTTTCAAATAACATCTACAAAACTAGACTTCCTGACTGAAGCTGAAATTGAAGAATCTGTCAGGGCTGAGAAACTGATTGTCGATTATCAAAGAGATGCCTCTCTAGCTCTCAAGGTTCAGTCCTCTCATGTCAAAGACAAGAAGCTGAAAAATAATCTAGTAGAAGTCCAGGTTGCTCTAATAAAGGAAATTGAAGAGGAGTGCTCAAAAGAACAAGCGGTCAGCGATAAAACTGTCGAATGGTGCAAACATAAAATCGACTATCGCTCAGACCCAATGAAGATCGTTGTCGTTGTCATCTCTGGGAAAAGGAAAAAGGACCGAATTTCTGTAACGATGGAGATAACCAGAGAGGATGGAAGCTCTAAGGCTATGTTTGTTTCAAAGCTTGAAAGTTTTGGCTACATGAAATGGCTAGAGTTCAAAGATGTGCTGAAGAAATCTAAATCAACCTACAGAGGCTATGTCGAAGGCATCCTTAAAGCCCTCATCAACAGAGTCACTGCTGTGTTAAAGGTACCATCTGCTCTTCCTTCCAAGCAAAGGCAACTCAAAAGAAAGCATGTTTCCTCCTTATCTGAGAATGATGCTGCAATATGAAACGAAACCTCGATCAAGTTCTCAAAAGAAACTCTGTTTGGTCCTCCTCCTGATCTCTCAGTACTTGATCTATCCCTGCCTCCTGGTGGTCCATATATTGTAGGGCAAGTACTCAAAGAGCCTTTTTGAATCTTCTTTAGAGATGATGAGGAACAACTTAGATTCCAAAGAGTCTCTGAAATTTCTATCTATCCCCTCAACCATCTCAAGGATCTTCTATTCTTATGGTGTGACTTCTCTCCTTTAGCTGAATCGATCAAGACAATCATTAGTCAAGAATCTTCAGATCAAAAGCAAAGAGGAGAAGAAATACCTGACTATATGGTTAATCCTCCAAAGTCTTCTTTAGATAGCTGATAGATTAGTTTTCTATTTCTTGTAATCTATTAGTTAAACTTACAGTAGTTAGTTCCTCACTTGTACTTATAATTTTCATATCTTGTAATTCTATCTTTGAATTAATGAAAATTTTAGTGAAGTACTTAACCCTATCAGTACTTTAGAAGATCCCTCAAAATAGTAATTGGGACATGTATGTTATGAGTCCTGATTATTCCTTATTTTGAACTATAAAGTAATTTTCTTCAGTTACTTTGTCATTATCAAATAGGGGAGATTGTTGATCCAAACTCTCTCAGTGATTAGATAAAAACCCTCTTCTATACATGGTGAAAATTACATTTATTAATATGTATTAGTGTTTCACCATCAGTGATCAGACTGAGCCTGTTCAGTTATCACTGATGATCTTTCTTATAAACACTCATATGTATTAGTGTTTCACTATCTGCAATCAGACTGAGTCTGTTCAGTTATAGCTGATGTTCTCTGATGAAAATGTAATCCCTGAAGACAAGTTTCGCGTCAACAGATGTTCATAGCTGAATCGAAGACGAAGCTGCTAAAAAAGACAAGTATACTAGTGACCTGATGCGCATATCAGTGAAGCAAAGACGACTCTACTCATACGTGAAGAAACTTGAGGAAAAGCTTCAGCGATAGCTAAACCTCTTTATATCTCTAAAGGAAGAGATATTCAGCTATCGATGATCACTTAGCTTATGCCTCAAGTCTCTTTTGTCTTTCCCTGCACAACCAGTACGATGTGTTAGAATGGACATACCTCTGCCACAATTCGTACAACAACTCTATCAACTACACTGTTCATGATACGGCTGAAAGCATGTCTCCTAAAGTCAGACCCTATCAGCCAATCAATGAAGGACACGTGTAAAGTGCCCTGCCATGCATTTAATGCATAGGGTATAAATAGAAAGATTACCTCTCCATCTGAAGAGAGTTCTCACCTCTAGCCTTCATCTTTCTAAGATATAGAAACCCTTGTTTTATATACTTCTCAAATCCCCCATTCTCTATATTCTGGTGCAACCATCTTAGTGTTTTCTTAAGTTTGTTTAGATTAAGTTTTACTTGATCTTATTCCGCAACAGACTTGTAAATTGTATTTGATTTATCAATAAACCATTTATTAAACTTTAAATTCTGTTTTTGTATTCAACCCCCCCCCCTTCTACAAACTTGTTAAGCACCTCCGGGACCAACATAGCTGTTAGAAGAGGCTGATGATTTTAGCGTTCGTCAGTTGGAGTGACAATAAGTATGGTGGTTATATTAAGTTGACCGTTTCGGGTCGGGGTTATCGGTGGAATTAGAAACATAGGCTTATTCAATTGACTTTATTTCAAGAATAAATTGTAAGGTTAACCAAATTAGTGTAGTTTTTGCCTTAAGGTGTTGAGTATCCAGATGACGATAGGGCGATTGGAAATTAGAAAGCATGGTTCTAGGACGTTGACTGTCGACCAAAATTCATGCAAAAAATTTATTTCTAAAATAAACTGCATCGATTATTTCTCATGCTTCCAAATCACCGTGTGGATTATATTACGAAATATTGGAAAAATCAATAGCACACACAAGTATTTAAACTATGATTTTAAACATGCATAAAATTATTTTATTGCATGTGGTTACAAACTTTGTTAAGTTTTTCTTTATCCTCGTTGTTGTCCAACACCATTTTCGAATATTGTGATGCTCGTGTTTTGATGTTGTTTAGAGTCTTGGACAAGTAACTGCAATTTATGACCTTAACATTGGACCTCCTCCACATATGTTAAGGTTTTAAAGGAAGAGTTGTTCATATGTTCTTGAGTCAGAATTTTTTTGGAAATTTTAGTCTGTGCGAGTCATGTTGAATTTATGGGCATTGTTTTAGTACGTTTTGGGCACGTGAGTGTACTTTGAGTCGCGTGAGTTTTAACTTTATTGCATGTAAATTGCGAGATTATTAGGCAACGCGTCTCATGTTAGAATTGTTGAAAAAAAGGTCGTTTTATCTTACGTTGTGGTCTTAAGATTTTAATGTTTTTGACTTATTGTCGTTTTATGCTTTCTATGTTGGGAAATGAAAATTTTGACACCCCTTAATTTTAGCATTAACGAGTTTTACGAAAATTCAGTTAGGTTTTATGGTGTCTTATCGTATGACATTTGCATCGCGTAGATAAATTTTGGGACGTGTGTACATGCATTATTGTGTGCGTTAACTTATGGGTTTTGTTATAAGATGTCATTTCATATGTTATTTTGGGGAATAAACTGATGCATATGGGTCTTGTTGAAAATTTTATGTCACGACGTCTTGCGGTAAAAAAGAATGAAATTTTAAGGTTAAAATTGCGAAGTTCTCTTTTGGAGTTGTACAAACAATTATTACACGTGTTGGGGTGCAGAAAATTATTTTCATCTATACAGTATAATTGTCGCGCACCTTTTGTTATTGTCCTTATTAACGAAAGTACGGATCAAACGGATTTTGGAAATGGTTTTATATGCGTAGCGTTGGTGATCAATTTTAAAAAACCTATCAAGTGAACGGTAGGGGATTTTCACCGCCCGATTAATTGTTATAAAGCTTATATATTTCAATGTTTTGTAAAAGTTTAAATTGACATATTAGTTGAAAATCTTGAACTCATTAGGGCTATAGATTTAAAACCCTATCTTGAAAAGGATTGTATTTAGGGACTACAGAAGTCCTTGGGAATTGAATTGTCGGATGATACGACTTGTAGTCAGTCTTGAAATTCGGGTTTCAGTTTTTGAATCAGTGAACGCATGAATATTGAGGTATTAGATTTATGCTTTTCCCAGTTAGTTAGGGGGGGATCTTTTTGCTTCGGTAAACCTACGGGATAAGGTGTTGTGTGATTATCAGCGCCTGTTGGGGTTCGATTTGATGGGTTGCTTGTCTATTGGCAACATGTTATATGTTGACGGTGTACCATCATAATGGGCTTTCGTGAGAAAAAGAAATATTGTGGTTCGTTTGCTAGGGATGTGAGATTGGGGATCCTAGTTCCCCGTTAGGTGTCAACCTTAATAGGTCAATGCATCGGGAATGAAAGATTGGGCGGGATATCCACGTATTTAGTATCACCATCTTGGTCATAGGTGTCGACTTATTTTCTGAAGTCAATGAATCTGAAATGTTTGGAAGTATCCCTATTAGATTATGAGGAATGCTGACCTCTCAGTGGTGGAATTTAAATGAAGATTAGATGTTGATAATTAAGTATTGATGTGTATAGCTTTCCCTGATGTCGTAAAGATCTTCTTGAGGGAATGTCTTGAGGTTGAGAGCAGATCGGAGTCGGGTGATAGCCGAATCTGTATTAACCAGCTAACCGGAGAGTTTATAGGTACACCCTTGGAAGGACGGCCTTATCGATATCAAGGGCGGATCGTTAAGAATTTTGAGAATTCTTTGGGGTTTGATGTCGATCATTGGTTTCGGTTCGGAAACATGTGGATTTGAGGTGAATTGGCCAGTGAGAGGTTGAGATCACAAGCTACCCTTGAGGTAGTGCGTGTCACCCAAGGTTGGGAGACAACCGCAGTCTCATGGTTAAGGACTACGTTAGTAAGATAACTATTCATTCGGATATAAGTGTAAAGTGCCACAAGGGGACTGTTGTCGTGAGTATCAGTTTAAGGGTTATGGCAGTGGTTCTGGAAAATGGAATAGGGACAACCTATACCGCGGGCAACGTTTCATTAGAATCTAGATTTCGGGGACGAAATCTCTTCTAAGGTTGGGAGGATTGTAACACCCGTAATTTTCGGTAAGTAATGTCACCCAGACGTTTCTGTGACTTGTGAACAGCAGGGTTTTGTTGGGAAATGCATTGTTTAAAGTCCATTATAGTATCGGGAATGTTGGCGTTGAAAAAGTTGAGTTTCAGGGCTTAGGAAGGGTCCCGTGACAATGCCCGGCGACTATGACGGTGTCATGGTCGCACTGTCACAATCACATGGAGTGTATCGTGTGCTGGTACACATCAGCGACTATGACCAGCGACATTGCCCAGGGCAATGTTGCCTGGCAATGTCACACCAGGGAGAAGAGAGGCTGTCAAATACGGGATTTTAGCCATTCTTCCCATTTCTTACTTCTAACCTCTTCCCTTTCTCTCCCAAATCATTTCCCCTTCTTCCCTCACAAACCCTAACCCATTTTGGAGCTTTTCCTTCTCTAAACCAAGTATTCCTCCTTCATCTAGAATACTTGGAAGCTAGAGTTAAGATGTCTTCATCTCCTTCACCTTCCTCCTCCATTTCTAGGGTTTTCACGAACCCTTCTTATCCTTTTGAAGATTAGGAGTGGATGTCCCATCTTGGTGATCTCTAGGCATTTTGGTTGGTGGATTGGAGTTATGGTTAAGGTAACATTTTATTTTTTTCATTGGTGGAAATTAGGGTTTTGACAAAAGTTGAGATATTTATGTAAAATGTTTAGAGAATGATTCTAAATGGTTGAAAGAGTATATTCATGGTTGGAAACTTGTCAATATAGGTTTTTGGAACGATTTTCTTGTGGGATCAAGTTTCTTCAAGGAAGCTCAAGTTGGGGTAAAATCTAGATTTAACTTAAATCTAGCTAGGTGAGTTCAATTTAATTTGTGGAAACGTTGTACATGCCAAAATGTTTATTTTAAAGTATTTATGTGTTTATCATGAAATTATTATTTGTTGAGTTACTTGATGGGTTTTGGTTATTTGAGAAGTTTGGTTTTATAAGCCTTATAAAACACCCATATTGTGGATTTTTGGGCATTTTGATAAATGAGTCATAAAATGGTGTGTTTGGTGATGTATTACACAAGTGGGATTATTTGGTTAAAAAGGCATTTTAGTGTTTGTTTTGTAGAAATGCATAATTTCGTGTTATGGGTCGTTTTGAAGATGTAAATGGCATAAAACATTTGGAAAGTAATTTGTTCCAATTTGAACTGCATTGAAGTCGGCACATGTATTTTGGGAGTGTAACTGTATGAAGTGAGTCAATTGCGTACTCTTTTGAAAAGCGTTAATCATTGGTCAAAAAGAGGTTTTGAGTATTTTGGCTCGATGTCGTTTTAAAGGAGTCTTGAGGACACTTGTCCGGTTTTATGTGGCTCAATGTAGAGTCCAGTTATGACGTACGTACTAATGTGTTGTGTTGCTTATTGAGGTTGGTTACGGGCTCGAGTGCTTTGGTCATTCATGTGTAGTCCGGTAAGGTTAGACTGTGTTGCATTGGATCCATAGGCACGTAAGCAAGTCTGTTTTGGGTTGGTCAATTGGGTATTGTGGGGTTAAACTCTGGTACCCATGTTTTACGACCGTAAACTTTACAAGCGATCGCTAGAAGGGTTGAGTCTGGTAGAGCTACAAGCAAAGTAGGCGTTAGGACCTCCGCCGCTTGAAGTACTGCATGAGAGGTAGTCTTTAAGTAATGCCTGAGAGCTCTTCAGAATGTTCATCAAGTGTCAACTTACTTGGGTGACGCTTGTAAAGAAGTCGTATGGACACCTGGCTGTGATGTCGTGAGGTGTCATACGATTAACGTTGCATGGGTGGTATACTTTTGTGTTTCTTCCACTCTCAACGGGTACGGGTCTCCCCCGTTGTCGGCTATTAGTATCTTAAATATAAAAATATTCTACTTTATCATCTTTGATTTATGTAGTCGACAGTAAATGAGGACCTTAATATTAGACCTCCCTCCACGTATATTATGGTTTGAATGATGTATGTCGCCCCACGTTTGAATGTTTGGATTTCCTTTCAATTTATGGTCGCGTGAGTATTGGACCTAGTGGCCATGTTTTCGGACGTACGGTATATGTGGTTTTAATGATGATTCATGGGTCAAATATTTTACCCCACCCGTGTTTGGGTGTTTTGGGATATAACGTCCTATCCGTGTTTCTTAAATGGAAGTCATTTCATATTCATGTTTCGTGTTTGTTTACGTTTCATCAATTTATAAATCATGTTTGAAATGAAGTATCCATATTTGAAAGTGCATAACATTGGGTAAGAGTTGTTTTCTAAGTTTTAAAGTACATCAATTGAAAGGTCATGACTTTAAGCGAAGTTCATCATTTTAAAGATATTTACTCGTGTAAAACTCTTGAACTCACTAGGCGTTAGCCTAACCTTTTTATTTGTCGGCATGTGCAACAGGTTCGTTTGGGAATAGTTCTAATGACTCTATGAAGAGAGAGGTGCTAGTGGTGTGTTCGTGATTGCGAAGTCTTCCGCTTAGGTTTTGTGAGGAAGCAATTTGTATTAGGGCTATGTAGCACCCGACTCTGGTTTAGACCGTGTATCTAGTTGGAGTTTGTATTTGTCGAGGTAATTATAGATTTTAACTAGAGGTATACTGAGTTATGGTTTGTGAGGGGAATTCTTATTCCTGTTTTGATGTTATATCGATTTTTTTTATTAGTTGCTCTTACCAAATTTGAGGGTGTTACAAATTCTTTTGACATCAACTAGATGGGACTCTTTAAGATTATCCTGATACCGTGCACAAAAACATGTAGCAAACATTATATCAGGTCTACATGATGTCAAATAGAGAAGAGATCCTATTATGCTTATGTAGGTCCGTTGATCAACTAATTTTCCAAAGACTTCCAGAATGCATTGGAGTCTTCATGGATGATGAAGAGTTCATGTCAAATTTCTTTAACATGTCTCTTATATATTTAGCTTGATTTATGAAAATCCCTTTCGGGGTTTGTTTAACATGCAAGCCTAAGAAAAAATTTAGCTCACCCATCATTGACATCTGAAACCTACTCTTCATATGTTTTGAAACTCATCACAAAGTTCAGGATTCGTAGATCCAAATATAATATTGTCTACATATACTTGTACAAGTATCAAGTCATCACCTTTATTCTTTAAAAACAAAGTCGTGTTGATAATACCTTTTCGAAATCCAGACTCAGTCAGGTATATTGTTAGGGTTTCATACCATGCACGTGGTGCCTGATTCAATTCATAGAGCGCTTTGTCCAGCACGTACACAGGGTCTGGGAATTTTGGATCTGTGAAACCCTCAGGCTGACTTACATATACTTCTTCATGTAGGCTACCGTTGAGGAATGCTGACTTGACATCCATCTTGTATACCTTGATATTTTTGTGTGCAACATATGCAAGAAATATCCTGATAGCTTCGATCCTTGCTACGGGTGCGTAGTTTTCATCATAATCAATGCCCTCTTGTTGATTGTAACCCTTCGCAACTAACTGAGCTTTGTTCCTAACAATTATTCCCGCTTTGTCCTTCTTGTTTAGAAAACCCACTTTGTACCGACGATTGTTTTGTCTTTGGGTCTTCGTACTAATCTCCACACTTCATTACTCTTGAATTCGTTGAGCTCTTCTTGCATTGCGTTAATCCAATCTGGATCTTTAAGTGCCTTAGATGGCTTATTCGGTTCCATGTTGCTTAAGAAGTTTACGAACATGCAGTAGTTGGCAGAAGCAGATGTAGTAGCAGATCGAGTAGACACCTTAGCATTCGGATCCCCAATAATATTTTTTGGAGGGTGACTCTTGGTCCATCTGTGAGTGCTTGGCAGTACATCAATTTCTGTCTGATCGTTTGAGTTATCAAACTCATCCTGAATTGCAGGCAGATCAACTTCTGTTGCAGTTGGATTCTTTGCACTTGGTGATGGATCAACTTCCTCTGATACAGTTTCTGGTTGATGCTCTCCAGATACAGCTGATGTAGATCCCGGTACAACCAATGGTAAAACCATTTCAGTTGTGCTGTCTGGTGTAGCTTGATCAGAAACAACTTGAGTTTTGCTTGTGGAAGCTTCACCAATTTCTTCAGATGGTCCTGAGATGTATGCACTTGTTGTAAGTGAGTCCGTATTTATTATATTTTCTTGATTGTTATCTTTAACAGCTATATCATTAAAAGCATCTAAGAATAACAAATCAAGATCTGATTCAGTGAGAGTTTGAGAATGCTTATTCTTTTGAAGATCAGGTTCTACACTGCTTGATGTATAAGCTTTGTCTTTATATACGAGTTCTAAACTGATGTGTTTAGAAGTCCTTGTCTTTAATTCATCAAAGGTAACATTGATACTCTCAATAACAGTCTTTCTCCATGTATTGTAAACCCTGTACGCTTTGGATTGAAGAGAATATTTGTTGAATATTCCTTCGTCAGCTTTGGTTTGGAACTTTGACAGGTTCTCTCTATCATTCAGCACGTAGCATCTGCAGCCAAACACACGAAAAAATTTAACAGTAGGTTTTCGACCATTAATAATTTCATAAGATGTTTTATTTAAACGCTTATTTATTAAAGTCTTGTTTTGTGTAAAGCATGTTATGGCTACTACTTCATCCTAGAGGAACAGAGGTAGATCTGAATATGCAAGCATCGTCCGTGCAACTTCTACCAAAGTCCTATTCTTTCTTTTAACAACCCCGTTTTGTTGAGGTGTCATAGACGCTGAGAAGTTGTGTGAAATGCCAACGGAGTCAAGAAAAGACTATAACGTTGCGTTCTTGAACTCAGTACCGTTGTCACTTCGCAACTGTTATACCGGGCTTTGAAGAAGAACTTGTATTTTCTTAATGAATTTGATGATCAGATCGGGAGCCTCAAATTTCTTTCTTAAGAACTCTAACCAGGTGTATCTTTCTTAAGAACTCTAACCAGGTGTATCTTGACTGTACCATAACCTCTGACATATTCTTTCATTTCATTTCTGAAGTAGACTGATCCTGCATAGTGTTCAACATAATTGAATAGCAGGTGCTTATGTGCTGTCATCTGTCTTGATGCACCGGAGTCTATCATCCACACATGACAAGCCTGCAAGCAACAGTCACTTCGATTTAGGTACCCATATAAATATGGGTCCTTTCTTGTCAGTATGCTTAAAATTCTTTAAATCAGCTGATAACCCTTTAATTCTCCATTTAAATCTGGGTCCTTTTGGTAAAGTTTGTGCTCTAATTTCAGATTTTGGAATCCATTTCCACACAAACTTTACATCAGCTATTTTGTTAACTTGAAAATCTCTATTTTTCTTTTTAATAGAATAAACTTAAGCTTTTCGATTGACATTGGAATGAGCAGAAGTTTGTATGTTTTTAAACTGAACTGATTTTCTTTGCTTTGAAGACTTGGGTTTCAAAGAAAATGAACTTTCAAGACAGTATGAGCATTGCAACTTAGTTGCAGCTTGCGTCAACAACTCATTTCGAGAAAGAGTTTTTGTTTTATTCAAACAGTGTTGACAAACATCAGTACAAGCCTTTACTACTCTATTACATTTTCTACTATCAGGAACTTTCACTTTCTTATCAACTTTTGTCCTCTTTGGCTTCTTCAGACTTTCCTTCTTCACTTTTGTATCTCTAAAACAATCAGAGTTATAAACATTGAAAGAAGAATATGTAGAACATTCACCCATCTCATTAACACTTACCTCCTTTTTTGAAGATTTGAGAATTTTTAATTCTGATTCCATAACAGGAGTTGTAGTATCTATTGTAGAAGACTCAGACTGAACATTAACACTTGGACTTACAAAAATTGGAGTATCTTTGTCAATACAAGCCTCTTTTCCTTTTGAAAGTTTGAAAATTTGGGATTCTAGATTTCTGATCTCCTTTTGTAAAGTTTCATTTTGAATTAAACTAGAGTCTAGTCCCATCCCGAAATTTTCATTGGCCTCTTCCAGTTCAACAATGAGCGTGTTGAGAGCTGAAATCTGCCTTTCTAAATCAGAAATTTTATTCAAGGCTGTTTGATATTCAAGGTCAATGAATTTAGAAAAGTTCTCAGAAACAGACGTATTTTGTGAAATAACTTCTTCATCTTTCTCTCCATTGATATAACAAGTAATAACTATTTCAGTTGTATCAAAACATGAACTAGATTAAGAAGACTCAGGTTATATTGAGAAAAGGTTTTCATATTCGAAGAATGTTTTCTCTTCTTTTTCATAAGAAGAATTCAATTCCTCATATGAAAATTTAACAGATTTAAAACCATGAGTGTCTGAATCAGTTTGTATTTCTGACTTAACTTCCACAGTTTCTTCCTTCTTTGTCTTGGAAGTCTCAGGTAAAAAAGTCTCTAGCTTGACGAAAGTCTCAAGGATGTGTGGTATCAAAATTACAGGAGCATCACCCGACTTTTTGAAATTGTATTTCGGGTGCTTTCTTTAAAACATCCACATCAGAAAGACCTAAGCTAGGTTTTGCTTTGTAAAACCGAGTATCTTTTTGGTTGTTCGTTAAAATCTTTAACGTCTGTTCTATCTGACCTCTCTTGAAATTTAGGCCCTCCAACTCTTTAATCTTTGTGTATGCTTCAGTCATGTCTTTCAACACAATATCATACTGAAGTGTTAATTCAAGATTTTTGTCCTTCAATGTAACTACTTACTTTTGTAACTCAGATATTTTGGCTTGAAGGCTAGTTTTGTCCAGCTTTAAAACATTTTTCTCTTCTTCTCTTTCCGCTGCCAATGTCTTATAGATTAATGCTTGAGCTTGATGTCCCTGAATTGTACTATTTAGTACCTTACAATTTTCTTTTAGCATTAAAAACTCAGAGTTTATTAAGTTCAATTGACACATCAAGTTCAACACTTCTTCATTTTCAGATTAACAATCAGAGTTATCAGAAATAGAGTTTACCACAGAATCAGATTCTTCGTTCAAATGTGCCATGAGGTTATAATGAACCTGAGTCAGATTAACATTGACCTATTCTTCTTCATCATCGGAGTACTCGAACCATATTTCTTCCTCAGCTTTCAACGCCTTTCCTTTTTCCATTGCTTTGGCAAACTGGGCTTTCTTCGCGTAGTACTCGAAGTTTTTACTCTTTTGACTGGACAATCTCTGATGAAATGACCAGTTTTACCACAGTTAAAACATTTATCTTATTTCTCTCTTTCCTTCACTTCTCTCTTGTTTTCTTTCTTCTCCTCTTTCTATTCCTCTTTCTTCTATTTCTCATTCTCAAACATTGCTCTATACTTGCTTGACTTGTATGAATCATACTTTAGCTTGTTGTAAAACTTATTTCTGCCAAATCTCTTATGGAAGCTTGAAGTCAAAAGAGCAAGTTTCTCAGCAAAATCTGTTAACTCATCATCCTCAGATTCTTCTTGTACCTCCTCCTCAGAACTTTCCGAAGACTCAACCAGGCTTGTCATTAACGCTTTCTTCTTTGAATCCTTTGCAGAGACTAAGATTCCCTTGACCAACTTGCCCTTGCCATGTGCCAGTAGGGCTATAGAATCCTCAACCTTAGTCTGTTTGTCTTTCAGTTAATGCAGTTCTTTGTTGACGGCAACTTGTTCTTTAACCTTGTCTTCATGCTGGTTCAGGGCACAAAACAAATCATTAAGCTTCTCCTCGTCCATATCTTTGATTATCTGCATCTGTATCGTGTAGACGTCCCATTCGGGCTGGAGATTCTTGATGAATTTGTAGTTGATCTCTGATTCGGATTTTTGCACACCATTTCTCCTCAAGTCATTCATAATGATGTTGTTTCTATCATAAGTTTCCCTCAAAGATTCCCCTTCTTTGGCCTTGAAACCCTCATATGCGTTTATGCTTTGATTTCTCTTTGTCTTGATGGATTTTGTAGAACCTTGAAACTGTTTCTCCAGCTCATCCCAGATGTCTTTAGCTGATTCTCTGCTATCAACACTGCTGAAGATGTCATTACGGATGGCCATGATCAGAAAAGTTAAGGCCTGAGCATCTCTTGAGGAGTGCAATTGGTGTGAAGAAAGAAATGTTTGTAAAGATGACTTTTGATCAAGTCAAGGGCTTATATGAGAAAGAAATGGGAAAACTGAAGAGTAATGAAAAGGACAGAGTGGAGTTTGAAAAGAAAGCCAAGGAGAGACATGATGTGAACATTAATCAACCCTTCCCTGAAAGTGAAGAGGGAACTCCAACAAAAGAAAAAGCAGAGATTAAGGAAGAAAAGAAGAAGGAAGCTACTATAGGGCAAAGTCAAAGGATTCTAAAGAGAACTAAGATGATGGCTAAAAGGAAGAAAACTGACAAGAAGCCTAGAGTAGAAGAAGAGAAAAAGGTTGCTGAAGAAGAAGAGGCACCTAAGAACGAAGAAAAGAAAGCTGAATTTCAGGAAGTACCACAGAGTTCAGATGTTAATATGTACATGGTGGTAATGAATAAAATTCCAAAGCCTATCACAGCTGAACCTGTTGGATTCAAACCTCCTGAAGTTATCCACTTGATACTATGGAGTTGGATGGTAAAGAGTATATCAGATTGAAAAGAAAGGATGAGAACTACTATGTGTTTGCAACATGGAACAAAATTGTCAGAGAATGTTCAAGATCTGATTTAGAGGAGATGTATGAAGTTACATGCAGATCAGTTGAAAGCTCCAGGGTTACCAATTGTGAAGTTGGTTATGGAGTATTTGTGCATGTTATTCAATCCAGAAGCAGTAAAGCATTTAATCAGAGATGTGTTTGAAACTGTTAGAGGATGGACTTTGTATGAAAGGAGTGGAGTCTATGAATTGGTTATGGATACTTTTCATATGGAGTATTACTTGGTGGATAGGGTCTACAATCACACACGTCTGAAGCTTCATGCCATGTTAAAGAAGAAGCTGGGTTGTGCACCAAATTCAGAAATGGCAAAGTATCTAATTCAGAGAACTATCAATCAAAGCATGGGACTGGATCAATGAAAGTTTTGGAAGCATCTGAAGAACTTGACTTCTCTTTCTAAAAGTCAAGTTAGGGGGAGATTGTTGGGAACTGAAGATGTGACCAAGTTATTACTGCTGCTAGTTCAGAGTTAGTACTGCCAGAAGATCTCAAAGTTAATACTGCTAGGTATTACTACTTCTAGTAGAATTAATACTGCTAGTCAAAGTTAGTGCTGGTTGAACAAAGTTAGTACTGCTTAGCTAGTTAGTACTGCTATTAGTTAGTGCTACTTAGTAGTTAATAATGCCAAGACTCAGTTAATACTTCCAAGGTGATTAATGTTGCTTCTAAGATAATGTGAAGATAATATTGAAGAGATCGGGTCTGAAGATAAACATGGAAAGCTTGAAGATAATTATGAAGATTATTTTGAAGATCTTTTTATTTTTTGTAATTATCTTTATCTTTAGTATATGTATAGAATTGTTTTAGAATAGTTAAATTAATTATTCATTCTGAGTTTTTGTTCTAGAGAGAGAATCAACCTCAAGGCAACAATTCTAATTCTAGAGAAGTAGAATTCGTCTTGAAAGAGCCTGTTCTTCAAGATTGAGGTTGTGAGTGAAAATCCTGTAACTCAAATCATTCAATACAAGTTTACAAGTTGTGATTGTGATTTATACTGTTTTTTCTATCTATTGAATATTAAAGTGTTTTTCCGCAACTTCTTTAATATTGTTTCTGAGTGTTCATAATTCTTGTTGAGAATTCGATCCTGACAAGTGGTATCAGAGCCTGTTCTCTCATAAACATTCATTCATTCATCATGGAAAACTTTGCAGAATCAAACAGTACTCTTGTCTCTAAGGTTCCAATGCTCAAACCCAATGAGTTTGACATGTGGAAGAACAGAATCAGGCAATACATTCTCCTCACTGCCTACTCAATGTGGGATGTCATTGAGAATGGCCCCTCTACTGAAGGCCAGATTGGACCAGATGGGAAAAGATCTCCACCAAAGACAGATGGTGAGAGGAAGATCAGGCAGACAGAGATGAAGGCCTTGATCACTCTGCTCTTGGCCATCCCCAATGAATATCAGCATCAATTCTGTAACTGCACTGATGCTCAGATTCTCTGGAATGCTCTAGAGAAAAGATTTGTTGGAACAAAGAGCACCAAAAGAAATCAAAGGGATGTTCTGAAGCAGCAGTATGAGAACTTCACTTCTTCAAAGAATGAGTCTATGACTCAAACTGTTGACAGGTTCAACAAGCTTATTGGTGAACTGGCTACTGTTGGAGTGAAGATGGAGCAAGATGATATCAACAGAAAGTTCCTCAGATCTCCTGGGGATGAATGGACTATGTACACTGTCTCATATAGACAGAGTGACAATCTGGAAGAGAAGGAACTAGATGATTTGTATAATGATCTAAGAGTTTTTGAATCTGAGGTAGAAGCTAAGAAGAAGCCCACTGGGTATATTCATAATGCAGCACTTCTATCAGCATCTACTGATACTACTGCCAACCCTGAAGCAGTTAGTGCTGCTAGTGGAGTGAATTCAGAAAAAGGCACTGAAACTGTCTTTGAAGCCTTTTTGTCCAGTCACAGCAACAACTCCTTGGTTAATGATGATCTGGAACAACTTCATCCTGATGATCTGGAGGAGATGGACATTAAATGGCAGGTGGCCATGTTATCTATGAGGGTGAAGAAGTTTATTAAAAGAACTGGGAGGAACAACTTCTCTCAAAGAAGAGAAGATGGAGTTGGTTTTGACAAGACAAAGGTGGAATGCTATAAGTGCCACATGAAGGGACACTTTGCTAGAGAGTGCAGAAGTGGTGTGCCAAATAACAACCACCAACAAGCTCAAAATGGAGGCTACAATCAAAACAAGAACTCTGCTCAAGCCCTTGTTTCTCAACAAGGAATGGGGTTTGACTGGAGTGACCAAGCTGAGGAAGCCATTCAGAATCAAGCTCCTATGGCAGAGGTGTCTGATCTCCCCTCTGAGGTAATTTCTAATCTTTGTACTCAATCTTGCATAGACACTGTCAAAAGGTACAGGGATCACAACCAAAACATGTGTGATGACCTCAAAATATTAGAAAAGGACATAAGAGATTATGTGTTGATAGTTGAGAGGTTTGAAGAACAAATCAAAGGCTTCCAAGCCAATGAACTTCAACACTCTTATGACACAAACTACTGGAAGTGGGAAAAGAATGAGTTAGAGACCAAACTATCTAAATCAAAAGAAGAGAATGATAAGTTGAAAGAAGAACTAGCTAAGGTTAAGCTTGATATAGAAAAGTCTTCATATGCTTCAAAAGCAATGGATTCTCTTCTAAAGGCTCAGATTCATGATAAGATGAAGCCTGGTGTTGGATACAACAACACACCCCCTCCTTACAACAACAACTACATCCCTCCTACATCAGACTTGTTAGATACCAAGGAGAAAAAGGACTTGTCTGAGAAAGCATTTAATATAGATCCTTTTGATGAGGTGGTTGTTGAGGATATGACTGAGAAAGAAGCCAGTGAGAATAGGAACAATGCTGTGAGTAAAGAGATACCCTTAGAAAACAACATTATCAACAATGAGGGATGTGGAAAAACCTGGGTCAAGTCTAAAGAGATAGAAAAGACCAAAGGAAAGGCCAACAAGGTCCATTACAAACAGACCACTGTTGTGAATCCTGGCCCTTGTAAACAGTGTGCTTGCAATAAAACTGAGAGCCTAAATTATAGTATAAAGAGAGATAATCAAAGAAACTAGAATAATCAATGGGCTCAGAAACAAGGAGTTGATCTGAGTAAAATAATCAGACCAAAACCTTGTTTCATATGTGGCAAGTTGAATCATTTGGCTAAGCACTGTTTCTTTAACCCTATTAACCAAAGGATGAACTTTCAAAGATTTGTGCAAAAACCTGTTGGTTATAGGAAGGCTGGAAAGAAACATGTGGCTAAGAAATCTGTTGAAACCAAAGACCAAATAAAGAAAAAGGTTTTAAAAGAGAGTATTAAAATATGGGTGCCTAGAAGCACTAAAACTGTTAGTACTGCTACATCAAATAGTACTGCTAACAGGGATAGTGCTGCCAGAAGTAATACTGCTGCTACCAGTGTTAGTACTGCTAAGAATTTTAATGCTTCTAACACTGTTAGTACTTCTTCAAAGGTTACTACTGCTAACACAGTTACTGCTGCTGACACAGTTACTAATTCTAACAAGGTTAGTACTGCTAAGCATGCAAGTGCTGCTAATGCAGTTAGTTCTTCTAAAACCAGTACTGCTTCTTGCAAATGTGCAGCCAAACCCATTATTGTGACAAAGTACTCCAGCAATGAGGAGTCAAAGTTTAAAAATCTTGTCAAGAAGGAATGTAAATATTTTGATGAGAAAGGGGTACCCAAGACCACTTTGGCTTGGGTTCCTAATCAATACTAACTGATTTATCTTATGTGCAGGGCAACCAACAGCTTAAGGGGAAGAGCATCTGGCATGTGGATAGTGGTTGCTCTAGGCACATGACAGGCAACATGTCATGCCTTCAGGATTTCAAGCATATCAATGGAGGACATGTTGCATTTGGAGACAATCTTGCAGGTGAAAAAATAAGTGGAAAAGGTAATGTCACAAAAGGTAAGATGACATTTGAGGATGTCTACTATGTTGATCAGTTAAAGTACAACCTGTTAAGTGTATCACAGGTTTGTGACAAACAACATAGTATATTATTTACGAATACAGAATGTATAATCCTTGCTCTAGGATTCAAGGTAGTTGATGAAAACATGATACTACTTAGAACTCCAAGAAAGGACAATGTTTATTGTCTCGATATGGACAATGTTTCAAGTGATTCATCCCTGAACTGTCTTGTTTCAAAAGCTTCTGTGGATGAATCCTCTCTTTGGCACAGAAGGATGTGTCACATGAATTTCAAGACAATGAACAAACTTGTTAAAAACAACCTTGTAAGAGGTTTACCATCAAAAGTCTTTTCATGTGATGATCATTGTGTTGCTTGTCTTAAAGGCAAACAACACAAAACTTCTCATAAGTCCAAAGAGTTAAATACAATTTCTTCTTGTCTCCAGTTATTACATATGGATCTGTTTGGTCCTACAAATGTTATGAGCATAGGGAAGAAATCATACTGCGTAGTTATTGTTGATGATTACTCTAGATTTACTTGGGTATATTTTCTAAGGACTAAGGATGAGACAAGTGGACTGATCAAATCCTTTATCCTAAGAATTGAAAACCAAACAAATCAAAAAGTAAAAGTCATTAGATCAGACAATGAAACTGAATTTAAAAATCTTGATCTAAACACCTTTTGTGAAGAAAAAGGCATAGAGAGACAATATAGTGCTCCTAGGACTCCACAACAAAATGGAGTTGCTGAGAAAAGGAATAGGACACTAATTGAGGCTGCTAGATCTCTGTTAGCAGATTCAAAACTGCCAATTACTTTCTGGGCTGAAGCAGTTAATACTGCCTGTTATGTCCAAAACAGAGTTCTAGTGGTCAAGCCAAAGAACAAGACACCTTATGAGCTCTTAAATAAAAGAAAACCCTTTATTGGATTTTTTAAACCATTTGGGTGTCCTTGTACAATTCTCAATACCAAATCTCACTTAGGAAAGTTTGATAGCAAGGCAGATGATGGATTTCTTGTGGGTTACTCATCTCAAAGTAAGGCCTACAAAGTATTTAATACTTCTTCTAGAATAATTGAGGAAAGTCACAATGTCAAATGCAATGAGAACACACCAAATCCTATTGGCTCTGGTCCTTAGTGGTTGTTTGACATTGATTCACTAACTAACTTTTTTGGTTTCAGTAGTGATGATTATGCAGGTTCAGGTAGTGGAGGATTAGGGGCTACACATGTTCAAGACAACATACCTCAGTCTGTGATTTTTCCCATACCTACAGTGGATCCTGTTGAAGACTGTGAAAAGGAGCCATCTACTGAACCAAATCAGAGTGAAGAAGAAAGAAGAGATGAGGAGAGTCAAGAAAATAAAGAACCAGAAGTAGCTGCTGAAATCACCTCAGTTGAGTTGAATGACTCCAATCTAGAGGTGGGACTCAATGAAGAACCTAGTCATCAAACAAGAACACAAAAGAATCATCCTCCTCAGCTGATAATAGGAGATATCTTTTCTCCTATGATGACTAGAAATCAAAGCAGGCTGCAAGATATGCAAGACCAACATCATACAGTGCTTTCTTGCTTTCTATCCCAGCTTAAGCCTAAGAAGGCTTATGATGCTATGAAAGATTCCAGTTGGATAGAAGCCATGCAAGAAGAGCTGCTACAATTCAAGCTGCAAGATGTTTGGGATCTGGTAGACCTTCCTAAAGGTCAAAGAGCAATAGGCACAAAATGGGTCTTTAGGAATAAGAGAGATGAGAGAGGAATAGTAATAAAGAACAAAGCAAAGTTGGTGGCACAAGGGTATACACAAGAAGAAGGAATAGATTATGAAGAAGTATTTGCACCAGTGGCTAGGATAGAAGCAATCAGATTGTTCCTGGCCTATGCTTCTTATATGAAGTTCAAAGTCTATCAAATGGATGTAAAAATTACATTTCTATATGGATCAATTGAAGAAGAAGTATATGTCTGTCAACCACCAGGGTTTGAAAACCCAAGCTATCCAGACAGAGTATACAAACTGAAAAAGCACTTTATGGACTACATCAAGCACCAAGAGCATGGTATGACACTCTGTCATCCTATCTCTTGGAAAATGGCTTTGAAAGAGGAGTCATTGATAAGACTCTGTTCATCAAGAGAAAGAAGAAGGACATCTTGCTGGTCCAAATTTATGTGGATGATATCATCTTTGGATCCACAAGAGACAATATGTGCAAGGAGTTTTAGGAACTAATGCATCAAAGGTTCAAAATGAGTTCCATGGGGGAACTTACTTTCTTCCTTGGACTCCAAGTTCAACAGAAGTCAGATGGTATATTTATCTGTCTGTCCAAGTATGTGCAGGACATTCTAACCAAGTTTGGTTTCTCAGACTCAAAGTCTGCCAGCACACCTATGGGGACACACAAGCAGATAACAGCAGATCTTGAGGGGGAGGATATGGATGTTCATCACTATAGATCCATGATTGGCTCTCTCATGTATCTTACAGCCTCTAGGCCAGATATAATGTTTCCAGTCTGTGTGTGTGCTAGATTTCAAGTTAGGCCAAAGCAATCCCACTATCAAGCTGTTAAGAGGATATTCAAATATCTCAAAGGGCAACCTAGATTGGGACTTTGGTATCCTTATGACTCATCATTTGACCTACTTGCATACTCAGACAGTGACCTAGGTGGAGCAAACTTGGACAGAAAATCCACTTCTGGAGGATGCCTGTTTTTGGGTGCAAGACTAGTATCATGGCAGTGCAAGAAAAAAACCACAGTGTCCACATCTACAACAGAAGCAGAGTACATAGCAGCTGCAAGTTGCTGTTCTCAAGTCTTATGGATTCAGAATCAAATGTTGGACTATGGGGTAACCTTTCTACACACTCCAATCTTTATTGATAATAGCAGTGCTATTAGCATTGTTAATAATCCTGTCAAGCACTCAAAGACAAAGCACATTGAGATCAGGTATCACTTTATAAGAGACTGCAATGAAAAGAAGCTTATTCAAGTTGTAAAAGTTCATACTGATAATCAGTTTGCTGATCTATTCACCAAAGCCTTTGATGTGGGTAGATTCACTTTTTTGGTAACAAGTGTGGGAATGATCAACTCTGAATAAGCTCCTACTTAAAAAGTGATTCAATACCTGTATATAGTTTATGCTTGGTGTTACTAATTTTCTTTCTCAGGAAATGTATAGCAGTACTCAGTTCATCACAAGCTTAAAAGTGTAAGTATGGTTAATACTGCCAGTACAGTTTTAGTACTGCTAGTACAATTTTACTACTGCCAGTGTTCAGTTAATACTGCTCTCAATTAATACTGCTCTCAGTTAATGCTGCTCTCAGTTAATACTACTCTCAGTTAATACTGCTCTCAGTTAATACTGCTCTCAGTTAATACTGCTCTCAGTTAATACTGCTTTCAGTTAATACTGCTCACTGTTAATACTGCTCACTGTTAATACTGCTTTCACTAAATTTTTAGAGTTAATACTGCTTATAATCCACAAGCTATAAATACCCTTTCCCCGCCTAAAAGATCATAACGACTCTTTATCTATTGTTCATCTTCTCTCTCACTCTTTTCTCTCAAGTATCCAGTGCTCGCTAGTCAAGAATCCTTGCGTACAGATGGCTTCAATGGTGTTTGTTGATGAGCACAATGAGATAGCCATGCTCCAAAAGCCAAAACAAGCCGAAGGTTTTCACCAGATAATCGATTTTCTGAAGACAAGCCACATCGCTCATGCTCTCACTGTGTCTCCTACCATTTACGTAGAGCATCAAAGGCAATTCTGGGCCAATGCCACTACTAGCACTGAAAACGGAGTGTCGTGCATCAAAACAAGGGTTTGTGACAAACCCTTGACAGTTACTGAGGAGACCATTCGTATCTGTCTACGTCTAGACGATGCTGCAGGTATATCTTCTATTCCAAATGAGGATTTGTTTTCAAACCTCACCAGAATGGGGTATGAAGGCCAATTGGGGATTTTCAAGTTTTTCAAAGCTCAATTTTCACCCTAATGGAGGTTCTTTGTTCATACTCTGATGCACTGTATTTCCAAGAAAACCACTGGCTGGAGCCAATTTAGCAGTCCCATTGCCTATGCTTTGGTATGCTTAGCTACTGCTCAAAAATATAACTTTTCACTGATGATCTTCAATGATCTTGTCTCAAACCTGGAAAACAAGAAGAGTTTCTTCATGTATCCCAGGTTTGTACAGGCAGTTATAACAAATGAATTGACGGATATACCTCACTTTGATGAGGTATATGTACCTAAACCCCCTAAAGGCAAAGTCTTCTCAAACATGAGAAGATCTGCTAGGGACTCGGAAGGAGTTGACACACCATTGTTCTCAACAATGATGGTGGTGTCCCAACCACAAGAAGGTATGGCCTCAGGGTCAAGGCCCTCATTAGACCAACCCACTGAGAGCCAATCCCAACCTTCCCTCTCTCAAATTTTTCCTTAGTCCTTTGCTGCTAAACCCACTCCTATGATTTCCAAGACTTATGTCAAGAGAAAGGTACACAAGGCTCCTTCCCTTGTTGTACCTACTATTAACCAAGAGCCTCAAAGCCCTCTATTGGAGCATTCTCCAATAGAGAATATCCAAAGGGAAACCAGTAGGGTGTCTCCCAACCCTGAGGAAGTGCTCTCTAAGGAGATGAATGAGCATATGGGTGAGAAGGCTGCCACTACTTCTGCTAGCACAGAGAAGGACAGTGGTAACATCTCTAAGACCTTCCCCATGGCAACTTTGGGTGAGAAATCAACCAAAGGACCCCGGCGCCAAGAAACCAAAGGGGTAGTTGGTGCTTCTGCTACGCAGAAGGCCACTACTAAAAGATCCAAGGATCCCTCAAGGATGGGCAAAACATACAAAAAGGGTGAGGACAGATCTGAAACTGATGAATTGATGGCAAACTGTTCCAAGGATCCTTCAAGGGTGGGTAAAACACCTATAGAAAGTGAGGATAGCTATACTTACTTGGAATTGATGGAAACAATAGCCAACATCAATGTTGATGTGGTTAATCAAGGAAAGGAAATCAAGGCATTGCAGCAAGTGGTCATCTCCCAACAACAGCAAATTTCAAAACTCAAGCAACTGGTGGGAAAGCTCATTGCCAAGAAAAGAAGAAAACAGTTTGTTCTAAGGAGGAGAGAGGGGCAAACAAAAAGGAGGAGGTAAATGCTTCCAAAAAGGGGGAGAGTTCAAGCTCAGAAAAGTTAGATCAACAGATTGAAGGGGAGCTTGTTGAAGCACAGGGAGAGTTTGTTGAAGAAAAAGCTAAAGGTGTAATAGAAACAGAAAGTGCTAAAGCAGCAGAAACAACATCAGCAGCAGTAACAATCCCAGCAGCTGAAACTGTTAGTGCTGCTGAAACTTCACAAGCAGCAGTAACAGGGTTAACACCTGAAGAAGTTGAAGTAGCAGAGATGCTTGTAAAAGCAAAGAATGACACTCCCAAAGCAAAGGGAGTGGTCATAAATGAAGGGGGAGCAAACAGAACAGAAAAGAAAGACATGGCTGCAGATGCAAAGAGAAAAGAGAAAGAAAAGATGATAGAATCTGATCAACCAACCAAAAGGCAAAAGATGGTTGAGTCAGATGAAGCATTATCCAAGAAACTACAAGAAGAGTTAGATCAAGCAGAAAAAGAGCAGGTTGAGAAAGACAGAGAGATAGCCAGAGCACTAGCCAATGAATTAAATGAAGCATTTCAGAAAGGGTTGGAAACAGAGAAAGCAAAGCAAAGAGCAATAAGCTTGAGAAAGGCTATGATGGCCAGATCAAGTGCAAAGAAGAGAAGGCCTTCACAAACTTACCTTGCAACTCAGGAAAGAAACAAGATGATAACATTCTTGAGGAGTGCAATTGGTGTGAAGAAAGAAATGTTTGTAAAGATGACTTTTGATCAAGTCAAGGGCTTATATGAGAAATAAATGGGAAAACTGAAGAGTAATGAAAAGGACAGAGTGGAGTTTGAAAAGAAAGCCAAGGAGAGACATGATGTGAACATTAATCAACCCTTCCCTGAAAGTGAAGAGGGAACTCCAACAAAAGAAAAAGCAGAGATTAAGGAAGAAAAGAAGAAGGAAGCTACTATAGGGCAAAGTCAAAGGATTCTAAAGAGAACTAAGATGATGGCTAAAAGAAAGAAAACTGACAAGAAGCCTAGAGTAGAAGAAGAGAAAAAGGTTGTTGAAGAAGAAGAGGCACCTAAGAACGAAGAAAAGAAAGCTGAATTTCAGGAAGTACCACAGAGTTCAGATGTTAATATGTACATGGTGGTAATGAATAAAATTCCAAAGCCTATCACAGCTGAACCTGTTGGATTCAAACCTCCTGAAGTTATCCACTTGATACTATGGAGTTGGATGGTAAAGAGTATATCAGATTGAAAAGAAAGGATGAGAAGTACTATGTGTTTGCAACATGGAACAAAATTGTCAGAGAATGTTCAAGATCTGATTTAGAGGAGATGTATGAAGTTGGTATGAAGTTACATGCAGATCAGTTGAAAGCTCTAGGGTTACCAATTGTGAAGCTGGTTATGGAGTATTTGTGCATGTTATTCAATCCAGAAGCAGTAAAGCATTTAATCAGAGATGTGTTTGAAACTGTTAAATGATGGACTTTGTATGAAAGGAGTGGAGTCTATGAATTGGTTATGGATACTTTTCATATGGAGTATTACTTGGTGGATAGGGTCTACAATCACACACGTCTGAAGCTTCATGCCATGTTAAAGAAGAAGTTGGGTTGTGCACCAAATTCAGAAATGGAAAAGTATCTAATTCAGAGTACTATCAATCAAAGCATGGGACTGGATCCTAACATTGGACTGGATCAATGAAAGTTTTGGAAGCATCTGAAGAACTTGACTTCTCTTTCTAAAAGTCAAGTTAGGGGGAGATTGTTGGGAACTGAAGATGTGACCAAGTTATTATTGCTGCTAGTTCAGAGTTAGTACTGCCAGAAGATCTCAAAGTTAATACTGCTAGGTATTACTACTTCTAGTAGAATTAATACTCCTAGTCAAAGTTAGTGTTGCTTGAACAAAGTTAGTACTGCTTAGCTAGTTAGTACTGCTAGTAGTTAGTGCTACTTAGTAGTTAATACTGCCAAGACTCAGTTAATACTTCCAAGGTGATTAATGCTGCTTCTAAGATAATGTGAAGATAATATTGAAGAGATCGGGTCTGAAGATAAACATGGAAAGCTTGAAGATAATTATGAAGATTATTTTGAAGATCTTTTTATTTTTTGTAATTATCTTTATCTTTAGTATATGTATAGAATTGTTTTAGAATAGTTAAATTAATTATTCATTCTGAGTTTTTGTTCTAGAGAGAGAATCAACCTCAAGGCATCATTCCTAATTCTAGAGAAGTAGAATTCGTCTTGAAAGAGCCTGTTCTTCAAGATTGAGGTTGTGAGTGAAAATTCTGTAACTCAAATCATTCAATACAAGTTTACAAGTTGTGATTGTGATTTATACTGTTTTTTCTATCTATTTAATACTAAAGTGTTTTTCCGCAACTTCTTTAATATTGTTTCTGAGTGTTCATAATTCTTGTTGAGAATTCGATCCTGACAACCACCTCTCGCACTCCTACAATTAATTGCATAGGCACAGTTACTTCGGTGATTAACCAGATAACTCACTCGACCTCTGACTCAAAACTCTCTCTCGGGTCTCCCCCGAATCATGGCTCACCCAACCTCCCCCGGGTTCACTGTCGTGTTGGACTCCCCCTCTTCACAGCTCACCTGGCCTCCCCCGGGTTCATTGCTATACCGGGACTCCTCGGGTCTCCCCGGGTTCATCGTCCCTCCCGGGACTCCCCTAGGTGCCCTTATTTCCCGGGTCTGCCCCGGATGCACATCCCAATCGAGACTCCCCCGGGTGCCCTTACTTTCCTGGGGTTCCCCTAGCTGCATATCCCAACCAGGACTCCCCCGGTTATGGGTGACCTCAAACCCGGGAGCGTTTGGGTGACTCCCGCAACCCATTTTTGGGGTTTTCTTCATCGAACAACCTAGAACAACTGATATAGCATTCTCAACTAAAACACAGATTAATATACTACTAATGATTCCAAACTAGCATTAATCGAAGCATAACTTGGGTTAGAGACAAATCCCAAATCAACCCCAAACAAACTAACATTCATATCATTATTCAAGGAAGCTATTAATCATACTAGAAACTCCAAAATCCCAGACAACCAAAGAAAGAGAAGAAGGATTGATTGATGGCTAATAATAAGGATCGTACCTCAAATGAAGAACTTTTCTCCAAAAATTCCTTTGCAACCACAACTTCAAGAACCCTAGCTCCTTTTCTTAATCAGTCGCCTCCCCAAAATAGAATGGAAAGAAACTTTAGGGATTTTATCTCCTTAAATATTTTCCCAAAAATTTCACCAAAACGAAGAAATATAACAGATTTCTAGGATTTAACACAGAGAAATGTGAGAAGTTTACCTCCTTGAGAACCCTTGATCGATTGCTAGCACTCTCCCATCAATTTGATATTCCTTCTTCTTATTTCTCTCTTCTCCACTTTAGTCGCCTCAATGCTAAAATGCTAGGAAAAGGAATTAGGGATTTTCCCCCTTATACAACATTCCCAAAATTTCACTCTAGCCACCAAAGTTCTTATTCTCTCATATCCACCCCCAATTTTACCAATAAAGAAAACTTACAATTTCGGTCCTTACAGTCCAAACCCAAAAAACCGATTCCATAATGCAAGACCAAGTATTTGAAAGTTAATTACCTGATGCAATATTTGAAAATTAGTAACCTGATTCAATAAAACAATCAAAAATTTCATAGATAGCAGTTAGAGAGAAGGGATATCCACGACGAAATCACTAGTAAAGGGATGATTGCAATGGTGTTGATGCACAATGATCTCTCGATTCAGAATATCCATGATGCAGATGAAAAATATGATATGAATGACTAGGTAATGTTACTAAGATTAGTAGTTAAGGAGTCACTTACCACCAACATTAGAAATCTCTAGACCCTTCTGCTTTCTACGTTGAGGTCAAAAATAGCAATTCAAAATCAAACAAGATTTCCATTTAAATTAACAAAAACTAACAATTCACAAAAACTTACACAAACCTATTTCTTTTGACATAAGACCCAAGAATCACACACCACTAAATTGGACTATAGAGATTGTACCTTTTTTTTGAACAAGCACAACAGTTCTTGTTCCATTACTTCATCAATTCGATTTATGTATTTCATAAAGGATTGTATCTCAAACCGATTTGTTGTACAAAAACAATGTTAAATCATAAATCAAAAAGTAGATATATAATGATAAGACTCTACGTAAAATAGGAAAAGATAATATGCAGATGAAAGAGAGAGTTGGAAAGACTTGGGTTTTGAAACACGAATAGGTGGAGCATGAATCAACTATCAAACCCTAACATTTAATTATAAACTTAAAAACACATTCAAAAAGTCTACACCACATTCAGATTTCTTACCTGATGCAGATCAATTTGAAGATTGAGAGAAGCACCACGAGTAGAGGGAAAAATGGTTGGAATGTGTGGTAGTGAAAGTTCACATTTCAAATACAATTAGACCGTGGTAGGCGAGTAAACGGATAATTCAAATCTAGGAAAAGCATGAGTAGTCTTTTTGTTAAGTCCCTGAGATCAAAGATTGAATTGATTGATAAACAATAACACGGAATTAGGGATGGAATCTGTATTATTATTCACAATATTAAGAACACGCTACAAAGAGCACAGTTTGTGTATTAGCTACATTGTGAAAGTAAACATTACTAACACAAAACTACAAGGACTCCTATTTATACTTCCATATCCCTTGTATATAATTAAGCCCAAACCCAATAAAAGGCCCAATACAAATACTTATGGATTACTTTACTAAACTTCTAAATTGAACATATTTATGTTGTAACATTCTCCCCCTATGTTTTGTAAAGTAATCATTCTCTTTTAAGCTCCAACTTCAACTCCTCTCCCCCTTGATTTCTTTATAAAACTTAGCATTGCATAAACTTCAAAGCTCCTCTAGCTCCCTCTTGAAAGTAGCTCTTATCCTTGGAGTTTCAACTGAAATACCTGATATGATGTAGACCATAACCTCGACTGAGTGGACATAAAGACAACTTTTGACTCTTGTAAACCCAACACATTCCGTATGCCCACAAGAATGAGATGTGTTGAATATTGGAATGACAAGAAAGTGCATCTTAAGTGTATAACATATGATCTGTCTTTGAACCATGAGTTGAAATAAGAATTCAACTTAATAACTTCATCTGATCAACTTACGGGCGGTAGCATCAGGTAGGAACACTACAATTGCAAGGGTTAGAAGGCAAGCATTGTTTAACAACTGATAGAAAAACGCTCTTTTTCTGACTGCTTTCCAGAATACTGAATAATCAAACCCAAAAATCTTTTCTTCACGAATCAGCTGGATGATTATAAGCACTCAGGATTCTGATTCACAACTCAAGCATCAGAACAATGATTGCAGTCGCTCACACTACTGAGTGATCAGTTCAGAAGAATGATAAAGTCCTCTCAACGGTCTAACCACAAAAAAAAGCTTTCCAGACTGATGATTGCAGATGCTCAGACAACTAACTCAATCCAATCAGAAACTAAATCATCAAATCCAGAATCTGAAAATCTTGAAAAGCATGAGCACTCATGAAAATTTGATTAGTTGATAAGGATATGTGACCAACGTATGATAGGAATGATGTCACATATGCATTAAGCGTATAAAGCTCGGGAACAGAGTAAACTTGTATCAAACTGAGTTCAGAATAGTCAAAATTCTCAAAAAGTCGCAAACTTTTCGCAAAACACCATCAATTCGCAGATCACTGTAGCAAATCAGCACAATTCTCATGATGGCATAGCCTGAAGCCTCAGAATTCGGATAGGCTGTGTGCGAATTCTCACTTCTCGCACAAGCCTATGTGCGAATTCCTTGCAATTCGCATCTCACTCATAAGCAAATTCTCAACTTCTCACATATCTCACATGCACAAATTCTTGACATTTCGCATCACACACATATGTGAAATCATAACTTTTCTTATAAATCTAACATGTGAAATCTTCACTTAGATTTTTCTTGTACGCTCAAGGAATTCATATGAACATTTCATACATCTCTAGCATGCGAATTCTGCACTTTTCGCAACACACTGACATGCGAAATCCATACTTGGAAAAATTTCATCTTCAAACTCTGCGAGTTCTTCAACAGATCATGCAAATTCTATGAATCTCGAACATTTTTTCAGAAAATCTTCAAATTTAGCCTCTATACTTCGAATTTTGAGATGATCTTTTGACAGCAGGTTCAAAAATAGCTCTGGAGCACTTTTGTAGTTGATCATCTTGTCTAATTTCGAATCTAAAGTACATTTTGATCACACCAAAGTACAAATACATTTTCGAACAGAAACTTCTCAAAATCGATCAATCCACTCTAATTTGATGAAATTAAAGAAAGTAATTGATTCTATACTAATCAACTATGATCACAGAATCAATTAGACATCAAAGAATAACCAATTAAACATCAAATCCAGAATTCGAAAAATTTCTACATCGACTGGTCTATCAATTGCAATCTAATCTCGATCATGCGTAGAATGAATCTGCGTTCAGCTCTGATACCACTTGTTAAGTCCCTGAGATCAAAGTTTGAATTGATTGATAAACAATATCAAGAAATTAGGGATGGAATTTGTAGTTTTATTCACAATATTAAGAACACACTACAGAGAGTAAAGTTTGTGTATTAGCTACATTGTGAAAGTAAACATTACTAACACAAAACTACAAGGACTCCTATTTATACTTCCATATCCCTTGTATACAATTAACCCAAACCCAATACAAGGCCTAATACAAATACTTATGGATTACTTTACTAAACTTCTAAAGTGAACATATTTATGTTCTAACACTTTTGCAGGTGGAGGCTCAGTCATGAAAGAAGAAAGAAAGCTCTGAACAATGATAAATAAACCTTTACATACCCCAAACTTGGTTCGGTGGGTGGAAGATAAAGTTAATGCATTAAATCTTGTACAATGTGTTGTATTTGTTGTAACTAAGAGATTTTCTTATTTATGCATTAAATTGTTGTACATTATGCATTAAATGTTGTCTTTAAGAGTTTTTTTTGTCTAAATGCTTATTAATGTAGTATAGATATATGTATATATACACTTGTGTATGTTAATGTTTTGAATAATGTCGTAAAACAAATTGAATTCATATAAAGTTACAAAACTAAATGGGAAAGAAGAACCATTTATATCAAACAAATCGAACTTATATTAAAATAATATCAAGATTGCAAAATCAAGATTAAATACCTTGAGTCTCTACTCACTAATTTCTTCAATCCTCAAAAAGTTCATATTTGACTCTCCGAATACAGGAATGGGAGCAAGGATTTACCTATTTAGGGTTTTAGTTTTTATGTTTCATTTTGATGTTTTTTAAGTCTTAAGTGTCGTACTAATTACCATTTATCCCCAAAGTTATATGTTTTAAAGAGTAAAAAAACCTTTCCTTACAAAATAAAGTGTTGTAACGTGCCATAACGCGCCACCACATGCCATATTATGTTACAACGCAGCTAAGCCTTGGAGTAGAGCCACATGGGCTAACGTGGCGGTGAAGCCAAACCCCGGTGCTATAATGCAACATAAGGAGACAATAACGAGTTATTTTGAACCATGATTGTAACATACGTAAAACCCGATAAGGTTGTCATGTTGTTTTTTTTTCATGTTTAGAATTGATACTCTAGTTTTAAAGAAAACAAAAAAAATCATTTACAAAACATGTGGAATAATCTTAAAGTTTAAGTTTAGGAAGGAAAATGGAATTGAATGAGATAAAAGTTGGTGATATATATATATATATATATATATATATATATATAGGACTAATTAATTGAGAACTCGTTTATTTATGATAATCGTGAAATCCAATTCCAACCAATCAATCATTTATATTAATTTTTTATTTAATTAATGGATAAAGGGTGTATTAGTAATTTCCCTAATTAATTTTTGAAATTAATTAATTAAAATCTAAAATTAATTTTTAGTAGTTATCCATTAATGATGCGATTACCATAATTTTCTCAACCAAATTGATTTTTTGATATCATTTCCTTTTTCAGCAACTACAGCTTTCACGTCCACACCATCCACTATCATGTTCACCTCACTCATATACTTGTATCACAGTGGGTAAAACCTGTCAAAATGTTATGTTTAACACCACAATCTTTAGTTTTGCGATTTGAAAGGTGTTCACAATGTATATAGTAGGCATCACATCGGGTATCACAGTGGTATCACAATAGGTACGGTGGGTTTGTGTTTCACTGTTTAGAGGTTCTAGGGTATCACAATGGTGTATGCCGAAATATGTTTGGCCGAAGTAAGGTTCATCGCTGGAGAGAGGAGAAAGGCTAGTTACCAAAATTAATACTTTTTGATAATTACGAAAATTAATATTTTTTTATAATTA
This sequence comes from Arctium minus, assembly GCA_954870635.1. Taxonomy (NCBI): domain Eukaryota; kingdom Viridiplantae; phylum Streptophyta; class Magnoliopsida; order Asterales; family Asteraceae; genus Arctium; species Arctium minus. The sequence goes on along the minus strand of OX941080.1, from coordinate 108,549,461 downwards.
TCAAAGGACTAATTTACCACTAAATATTATCCATAAATTTTCTTATTTTCAAAAATACTAGATAATTAGCAAAATTAATATTTTTGATAATAGTTATTGATCATTAATAATGTGTGGCTGAGATTAAATCTCACAATTATCACAAACAACCGAGTTCTCCCTTGAATGACCCCCTCTATATATTGGACATCTTATGACGCTTAATCGTTCTTAGATAAGGCGATATAATACTTGATAGAACTTTTGAGTTTATAATGCAAATAATCATGTATCGTAAACCACTTGGGTTGTAGCATATAGTTAAGACTTCAAGCTATTTGTGGTTGCCTCGGGGATTAGTCGGTGCACATAAGCTACCCGGAAACCCATGGTTACCCATAAAAGAACAACGTGTCAATGTCATATGTATTAGCATTACAATATGATGTTAGAACGAAGTTAGACAACCTAACATGTTTTAGCGTTGAAGTATGGCAACCTATGGACTAAAAAATACCCATGTTTTTCATTTTAAATGAAACTTCTAAAAAATGTCATATTTGTTGTATAAAATTTGTTTTATATGATACTCTACAAAATTGTTTTATAAATATGTGCGAGGCCCATGTTTTGTAAGAGAACAATTAAAAGATGTATTATGTAATTTCGATGTAACATCGTTCATTTCATGGTGTTCGGATGTACTTATTGTAGGGTTTCAATGGAACTCAAAAACGTGGCGAAAACAAAAACATTTAGAAACAACATAACGAATTTGATCCATAAAGCCTATTCAACATGAATCCAATGTATGTAATAAGAACTAAACAATGACCATCAGGGGTTTTAGATGACTACCTTAATAGTTGAATGGAAGATTTTGAAGCACGAGAGACCAACCCATACCTCCTCTATCGGGATCCACACGTGATACTGCTTCAACCTCTAATGGATGCTATCCCTAGAACAAAAAATATCACACAATTGAAAAGTTTTTCTCCTTGTGTGTGTGCATGTGATTGAAATCGGCCAAGAGGAAGGGAGGGAGGGAGGGAGTTCATTCTCTTCACTTAACTCTAAACCAAATTAGAATTAGGTTTATATGCCTCTTTTCCCTATTTTTGGACCAGACCCTATTAAAAAGGGAGATATGGGTTTTTAACCTTAATGAGCTAATTAAATTATTAACTAATAACTCAATAATTAATTATTAATTGAGCCAAACTCAGTCCTTATTTATGTAATTATGATACTAACATTTTGCATACACGTTACTAATTATTATTCTACTAAAATAAAGATTAGATTTTACTAATATCACAACATGCAATATAATATTACCACGGTTAACGATCATCATGATCATATTCGAAGCAAATAGACAGGGCCGTTCCTGAGATTTTGGAGGCCCTGTGCGAAAAAACTAAATATACGCTTATTTTTTTTAATTATATTATCTATTAAGTTATTTTTTACTATATTTTGACATTTGTCTTGTAATAAACTAGAAGCGTACTCGTGTAATACAGCGAGATACATCACGATTTTAATGTTTCATTTTTTTTGTCGATTTACAGTACGATTTTGGATGGTTTTGAGAAAGTTATAATGTTTTTTTTTTATAAATTTGTTCAATTTAGGATTAATAATATAATTGTTTTATATATAAAAAAAGTAAGTATTTTGTTAGAATTCAATAATTATTTTATATATTTTAACGACATCTAGAAAAAATAATCAATTACATATTTAATAATATAATTAAAACAAATTTATAGTAATATAATATATTAATTAATAATGATACATGAAAATATCTGCATAAAAAGAAGACCCTGCATATATCAAATTGGTGGGTGTTAGAAGCATGCAGTATAGTAATATGTATCTTGTGCTTTAATACTTGTAAATTAATTTTTTTTTAAATCTTGTATAAAATGATGATACCTTGTGCCTAATAATTAGTATTTAAAAGTTTTTTATCCGTACTTTATAATATAGTATAGATAGATAAACCAATACTTATCTTTAAATTTAAACAAATTATTTATCTTTTATTCCTTTTTGACATTCAATTTTAATTTTTAATGTTATTATGTTAGACAATGTAGATTTAAAATTTATTATTGATTTTTAATTTTTAATGTTAGTATTTTTAACTTTCATAACCATCTTTATATAGATGTTTTTTAATGGTTGTTATTGATTTGTCTTTGAGTGAGGTAAGAGGTATGAAATAACATTGTATGTAAGTGAGGAGAGATATGAATAACAACCATTTTTATATAGAATTGATTAATCATTATTGATAATTATATAGACCATATCAACAAGAACCTTTTATTACTTCATTGTCATTCATTAAAAAACAATATATTAAAAATTAAAAATGTACAAAAAAAATACGTATAGAAAAAATCAACAAATACTAAAGAAAATCTAAATTGATTAAACTTATGAAATTTGAATTATATATGTAAGTCATTCTTAAAAGAAGAATTTTAAAAAATAAAAAAATAAAAAAATTTATATATTTAAGTCTCCCCAAAAATTATTTGATTAAAAGAAAACTAATTAAAAACATAAAAAGAAAACTAATTAAAAACATAAAAAATGCACACGGGTGGATTCGATCTTGGGATACCCAAGAGGCATCAAAAAATATACAAGGCAAGGCATCTTGCCACTGGGCTGGAAGCTATTTTGGTGTATCATTGGTACTAAAACATTTATAATGTAAATTTATTACAAGTAAAAAATTGAAAAATATTCCGAGGCCCTCGACGATCGGGGGCCCTGTGCGGTTGCACCACTTCGCACACCCTAATGCACGGCCCTGCAAATAGACTCTTTGTTTGCGATCCTCATAGGTTCATATGACTCCAATAGTATTATATGTGATGTGGCGTATGACAAAAACTTACACTTAATCACCTTGGAATGTTACGGGGTTAAAAAGGTAGTAAAAACAAGGTTTTGTGGATGTTTGGTAGTTCCACGTGACTTGGCGTGTGACCTAGGTCGGGGCCAAGATCACGCAACACTCTATAAATCAAGGAGGAGAGTCAAGCGACTATCCATGTGACTTGGGCTAGGTCGGGTCAGATTATGTGCGATTAAAAACCTTTTTGGCTAAGGTTTTACCCATTTCTGTCCATCCTCTTCATCTTCTCCTTATCTTAGGAGATATTTGGGAGCTAAAGATAAGCTTTTGAGGCTTTTCATGTATGGTTTGAATATTGTAAAAGCTTGGAAGCTAGAGTTGAGTTTGGAATCTAGGTTTGACTTAATCTATAAAGTGATTTTCAAGTTACTTTGTGAAAACTACGAACATGTTTAAAATGTCCATTTTGGTTTTTTCAATTCTCTTTCTATAGATTTATCAAATGTTGTTAGTTGTTTAATGATATTGCATATTTCATACATCTGATTTTAAAAAACTTTGAGAAACACTTATATTTGGGGTTTTTGGACTTTTAGATAATCAAATGATATGAATGTAGTCATTTGATTATTTATTGCATATAATGATGATTATTTGACATTATCACATCTTGCTGTATTAGATTTTATGAACTTTTGGGGAAATGTATATTGTTGGATTTTTGAATATTTACAGACATAAATCATATTATTTGTGTTAGAGGATGATACATTACAAACAATAATGAGTTTAAGACCTATTCTTAGTTTTGGTTCGTGATTTTGCATAAACAATGGGTAAATGGGTTTCATTGGTTTATGTTGACTTTCTGAAATAGTCAAGTAAGTTGCAGAGTTTATTGATTTGGATTTGGTTCAAGTTTTTTTCGTATTTTCATCATCTTGAATTGATCATTATCGATATTTGAAAAACAATTTCATTTATTGCACTTTCATTGATTTTTACATAGGTTTGAGTGTGTTTGGTCATTCAAATTTGAGTCATCTGATTTAGACTATAGTGCAATGGATCCATAGACATAAGAATAAGTCGTGTTTGGTATGTGAAAAGTTTTGATGTTCTCACTTTGTAGTCAGTGTCGAGTATGCACTATGGTCGTTCTGGTATTGCGAAGATGAACTCTAATGAATCGGACTCTAAGACCATGGGTATTGTGGAGGTGATTTCATGTTGACTAGGACTCCGTGACTGTAGGTATAGTAGAGGTGATTTCATATTGAGTCATACTCCGGGACTATGATTGTTATGCAGGTGATCTCATGTTGAGCTGGACTATAAGCCCCTAGGTATTGCGGTGATGAACTTGTGTGGAGTTGGACAACAGGACAATTGACACTGAATGTGTAAATCAACATGTATGTAAGTAGGCACTTAGATCCTTAGGTATTGTGGGAATGAACTAGATTGAGTCGGACTCTGGGACTTTGGGTATTGCGGTGGAAACTTATGTGGAGTTAGACTCTAGAACCTTGATCTAAAGGTTCTACATGATAACATTGATGTATGGCTTAGTTTGTATTTTTCCACAATCTAGAGAAATGGGTCTCCCCGTTACCGAAAGATGTGTTTTGAATAGAATTTTATTCAAGTTTTCGGTGTATTGGTGTTAGATTTGTTTTTATAGTAATAATTGTATTTATTTCCTAGCCTAGACTGTTCTTAATGGTGTAATCTGTATTGTTAAGGCTAGGGGTATTTAAGTCCCCTTAGACCTTTGTTCTTGTAACTTTGACACATACTTTGAATATATTTGATTACATTTCGCGCTCCTACTTTCTCTCTCTAAAGATTTAGAGATCTTGGACTTTCAATTGGTATCAGAGCAATATGAATCTTGAGAGATCTGAGAGAATTCGTTTTCTGTATTCTGAATTTGTAGATTAATCGAAAACTTGATCGATTTTCTTGAATTTTTCAAGAAAATCTCGTTTTCTTGATTTTTCATCAAATTTGGATTGTTGTGTGATCAGTTTGTGTTGAATTTGATTTCATTAGATGCGTTTTTGTTAATCAATCATATTTGTTTCATATCATTTTGCATAAAAACTATGATTTGATCTTCGATTTTATGATTTTGTGATTTTCTGGAAAACACGAGTTCTAGTACTGTTCCATCATTAAAACCTATGTTTTAGAGGTTTTTAATCGAAATTGTTGTTTGAAATATGTTAAAAAGGTGATTTCGATAATCAGTGAGTATTTTTCTTGGTATAATTTCTTAGTTTAAATTGATCTAGCGAAAATTTCTTCATTTTTACGCTTTGCGCAAGTTCATGTAGGTTTGCGCATGTTCATATCACTTTGCGCAAGTTCATATCACTTTGCGCAAGTTCTTGTAGTTCTAATTCTTGTTAACAGTGTTTCAGGTTCTCGCATTGGGCTGATTACGCAAAGCATAGTTTGCGTATCAAGTGCTATCCGAGAAAGAAGGTTTTCGCATCAAGCCGCATATGCAAAGTTCATTGTGTGTATCAAGTACAATCCGAAAAGTTTAGTTCGCGTATCATCAAGCATCCGAAAAGCTTAGTTCTCGGATCATCAAGGTTCCGCAAAGTACAGCTTTCGCATCACTCAGCATACGAAAAGCTCAGTTTGCGCATCCTTTGTGCTCCGAAAACCTCAGTTTGCGCATCCTTCGTGTTCCGAAAATCTCAGTTTGTGCATCTCTCTGCTTACGCAAAGTTCAATTTGCGGATCCTACTGCTTACACAAACCTTCAGTTTGCGGGTGTTTCAGACTTAGAGTTTTTTTTCTGAACTTCTGAATTTTTCAAAAATGTCTCTGCAAGCTCAAGTGTACAAGAATGATCTGATGATGTCATTGGGGTCTGACACACGTCCACCTGTACTGATTAATGAGAATGAGTTTGAACAATGGCAAGACCGATTTATTAAATTCATTGAAAGACAACCGAATGGGGATAATATGATGAAATCACTGACTCAGGGTCCTATGGAGAGGCCAATGAAAGTTATTCCAGCTACTACAACCACTACTGCTACAACTGTTGAGAAAGCATTGAGGGAATATGATGTTGATGAGTTGTTACGATATCAAGCTGATAGTCAGGCCAAATCAAATCTGATTCTTGCTCTACCCAATTCGATATACAACAGAATTGATTGCTTCAAACAGAATCCTATGCTGATGTGGACTCAACTGGAAAAGATTATGCTTGGTATAGCTATGTCAACTCAGTTGCGCCAAACAAGGTATATGAATAATTTTGAATAGTTCAAGGCTAAGGATGGGGAAAGCTTAAAGAGTATATTTGACCGATTTTGGGCTGTCATCAATGATATGTACAAGTTCAAAGTTACAAAGACTGAATTGGAGGCTAACTTGAAGTTTCTGAATGCATTACAACCAGAACGGAACAAGTCATGCCATAGAATGAGAAATGATGTTCGAATATCTACTATGCCAATTCAGGAATTGTACGAAATTTTGATGACATATGAGACAATGGTGATGGAAAAGAAGGCTAAGCTCGATAAGAAGAATAAGCCTAAGATTGTTGATCCAATTGCACTCCTTGCAAGTCAACTGGCCGAGCAAGCATTGACAGATGAAGCTTATGATGGTTCTACTGAAGATGATGGTGAAGCCATAGAGAAAGCCATGATCCTTCTGTCACAACACTACGAGAAAAAGTTTCAGCAAAAAACAGGATCAAACAATCTACGTTTTACTTCAGGATCTAAGAAGGTGGAACCCGGGGCACCATCCAAAACGTATGTGCCTACAAAATCAGTTGAACAAAAAGGGATGACAAGAAAGTTATGAACTGCTACAACTGTGGTAAACCTGGTCACATCTCCAAAGATTATCGGGTAAAGGTGGTCAAAGATTCTACTTTCTATCGAAAGAAGTTGGAATTGGCTGAGAAGAGAGAAAACGAAACTATTTTGTTGGCTGAGGAGGAGTATTGGTTGGATCACTCAGACAACGAAGCTGAGAATGAAGAGACTGCAACAATGTGCTTCATCGGTGATGATAAAAGTGATGATGAAGACGAGGATACCTCAACAGATGAATCTGAGGTAATTTCTGAGTTTCATGTCAATTTCATTTCTTCTCAATTGAACGTCATTGTCAAAGCTTTACATGATTTTCGTTCTAAGTTCATATCTGAAAAGCATAATAATCAAGAGAAGTCTGTTTTAATTGAAAATTTAAAAATTTCTCTCAAATATGAAAAGAGTATTTTAACTGACACAAAAGAGAAATTTAAAAAACAGTTGAATGAGTTGGAAAATTCAAATCAGACTTATCGTGATTCTTTAACTGAACTGACTTCTTCAAATCAAACTCTTTCTGATAAAATAGTTGCTTTAGAAAAGAAATTGTATAAGAGAGAACAATCTGAGCAAACCATTTACATGAACAAACCAAGGAGTGAAGAAGCTATAAAAGAAAAGTGGGGACTCGGTTTTGAAAATCCGCATTATTTAAATCTTGGTAAAACAAAAGTTCCTACTTTATATGAATATGATCATCTTGGTCTTGCAAGATATGCCCCTCAGTTTAAATTCTTCTGGACTAGTGAAAAACAAATTTCAGATGAAGAAAATGAGAGAAGAATTACAAACAAGAGGATGGAAGTGCCATTTGTTTACGCTTCTGAAAATGCCAAGTATTTTCCTGACCAATCAAGGAAATCCAGAAAATCTCAAAATGTTTTAAATGTAAAATCTTCCAATAAATCTTCATTACCAATTGAATTTGTTGATATATATCCTAACACTGATAAGGAAAATGTATCTTCAGTTTCTTATGATACTAAGAGATACATTCCCCCATTAGTGTTAGAAGGTAAGATAGTTGATCTTGAAGATAAATTGGAAGAACAAAGTCTTCAATCTGATTTAGAAAACGATGTATTTCTTTTTATTATGAAAACAAGTATTGAAGACAAAATTTCTTCTGGATTTTCTAAAGATTTTAAGGAAAATACTCAAGTTTCTAAAAATAATGTGCATTTGCGCAACCAGTTAGTTACGCAAACAGACACTTTGCGCAACCAATGGGATGCGCAAACCTCCTCCTGACTTGTGCATTTTTGAAAATTTTCACTCTGAGGCTAGTTCTTCAATGTCGAATGCTCAGGCTGATTTTTTAGATAAAGTTCATTCTTCTGATTTAATTATTGATGATTCTTTAACGCTAAATGTTCCATATTATAAAAAGAAGCGTAAAAGAAGAAGGTCAAAGAAGTCAAGGAAACAGGATATTGTCTTGTCTGAAAATTCTAATTCTTCTGATTCTTCTGTTTCAGATCGGACTGTGAAGAGATCACAAAAGCTGATATGGAGGATAAAGCAGAAATCTATAGATTCTGAATTGTTAGAAGATACTTGTGTAGTGAATCATTGTGACAATGATACTTTTGCTTTTTGTAATAAAAATAAAAAAATATTCAATTCCGCAAATGATTCACATTGCAAAGCATGTTTCATCTTCTTCTAGTTCTGATTCTGATGATTATGTTTATTCCTCTATTGATGATTGCTTTCATGAGAATAATAAGAATAATTTTTCAAAAAATAAAAGACACAAATCTAACAAGAAGGGACCCATAAGCATATGGGTACCTAAATCTGTGTAGTTTCTGTAAGTGCAGCCTAGTCATTTATGGTATCTAGATTCAGGGTGCTCCAAACACATGACTGGCAACAAATCATTATTGTCCAATTTTAAAGAAAAATGTTGCGGTCGTGTTAAGTTTGGAAACTATGAGACTGCTCCAATACTTGGTTATGGTGATCTTGTTCAAGGTAATATAACTGTCAAAAGAGTATGCTACGTCGAAGGCCTAAGTCACAACTTATTTAGCATCGGGCAATTCTGTGACAAAGAGCTTAAAGTCAGCTTCAAATACAAAAGAGTTGCAGTGAAGAACGATAGTGGCAAGGATCTTCTGGTGGGAAAAAGACGCTCAAATTTGTATACCATTGATCTTTCTAAGATCAAAATCCCTTCAGACATATGCTTGCTTTCTAAAGCTTCTAATCAAGAAAGTTGGATTTGGCACAGACGTTTAGCTCACCTCAACTTTAAGTATATGGGTCGCCTTGTCAAGCATGATTCAGTGAGAGGTCTTACAGTTCTTCGTTTCCAGAAAGACCATCTCTGCCAGGATTGTGAGAAAGGAAAGATGAAGAAAGCATCTCATAAGCCAAAGCCTGAACCATGCACTTCAGCTATTCTTGACATACTGCATGTTGATTTATGCGGTCCAATGAAGACAAAGAGTATAGGTAAGAAGAGATATGTTTTGGTGATTGTTGATGACTACTCAAGGTATACATGGGTAAAGTTTCTTAAGTCAAAAGACGAGACTCCTGAAGTTCTCATCAATCTCATCAAGACAATCCAGACAAATAAGCAAAAGCAAGTCAAAGTGGTAAGATTAGATAATGGCACTGAATTCAAGAACAATACTCTCCAGGCTTTCTATGATTCTCAAGGTATACAACAATAATTTTATGTTGCCCGTACACCGCAACAGAATGGGGTTGTTGAAAGAAGAAACAAAACGCTTGTTGAGGCCGGCAAATCAATGCTTGCTTATTCAGGGCTTCCTTTGTCTCATTGGGCTGAAGCCGTATCAACTGCCTATCATACTCAGAACCGATCAATTCTGCATCGTCGATTCAACAACACACCGTAGGAACTTATGAACGGTATCAAACCGAACGTCAAGTATTTCAAGTCAATCGAGTGTAAATGCTATGTTCTGAATGACAAAGATAATCTCAACAAGTTTAGTCCAAAGGCAAATGAGGGTGTATTTCTGGGCTATTCTTCTAATTCTGCAGCTTACAGAGTCTTTTTGATCTCAGCAAGAAAGGTGATAGAGAGTGTAAATGTAAAATTTGACGAAGCTGCTGATTTGGTTTCTGGTCAATCAGATTCTGAACCCACACTTACTGGAAATTCAGCTTCTGAACAACTCAGTTCAGAACCTTCGCCACAACCATCAAATCAGGATTCTTCTTCTTCTTCTTCTCTTAATATTTCTGATCTTGATTTTCTGTTTGAAAATTTTTACGATGATGTGCCTAGATCTAACACTGAAAATGTTTCGCATGTTTTGAATCAAGAAACTGAGAACACATCTACTTCCAATTCCGCTGTATCTATCTCTGAACCTGATGTTGTTCCAGTTCATCCTGTTGATCAGACACAATCAGAAACTGAGCATATTCATGAAGAACATATTCATGCAGAATCTGAACATGAACAATCTGTTCAAGAGGAATCAGTTCAGGAAGAAGAACATAATGATGTTATTCAACAAACTCTTCCAGAATCTGATTCAGATGTTGTTGAGTTACCTCCTCCTCCAGTTGAAACTGTGTCTATATCTTCAACTGACTTAGAAGCTTCTGAACCTCCCTCTCAACAATTAGAAGTGGTTCAAGACATTATTGATCCTCTCCCTCACACCACAAAATGGACAAGATCTCATCCAATTCATCAAATTATTGGAGATCCTCAAGCCAGTGTGTCTACACGTTCCAGGACGGCTACTTCCAACGAATGTCTCTTCACTTGCTTCTTAAGCAAGATTGAACCAACAAAAGTTTCTGAAGCGTTGGAGGATCCGGATTGGATTATAGCAATGCAAGAGGAGCTCAATCAATTTACGCACTCAAAGTTTGGAGACTTGTACTACGGCCGAAAGGAAAGAACATAATTGGAACAAAGTGGATATTCAAGAACAAGAAAGACAAAGATGGTATCGTTATTCGGAACAAAGCAAGATTGGTAGCCAAGGGATATCGACAAGAAGAAGGAATTGACTACGATGAAACATTCGCGCCAGTCGCTCGACTTGAAGCTATCCGCATGTTTCTTGCTTTTGCTGCTTATCGCAATTTTACTGTGTATCAGATGGACGTCAAGACAGCCTTCCTCAACGGGAAATTGAAATAAGAAGTCTATGTATCTCAACCAGAGGGGTTTGTTGACAAAGACCGTCCTGATCACGTATACTTTCTCGATAAAGCACTGTATAGTCTGAAACAAGCACCGAGGGCGTGGTATGATGAGCTGTCAGCCTTCTTGATCAAATCCGGCTTCACCAAAGGATCAATAGATACCACTTTTTTCATTTATAGATCAAACTTGGATATCTGCTTAGTTCAAATATATGTAGATGATATTATCTTTGGTGCAACTAACAAATATTTATGTAATTGGTTTTCTGATCTAATAACTTCTAGGTTTCAGATGAGCATGATGGGAGAAATAAAATTCTTCCACGGCTTACAAGTTAAACAGCTTCCAGATGGAATCTTCATCAACTAGTCAAAGTATGTATTTGACATCTTGAAGAAATTCAAGATGGACAAATCTACTTCAATCGGTACGCCAATGGCTCATGGTGCCAAAATCGGACTTGATACAGATGGAAAAGTTGTGGATCAAAAGACATATCGAGGAATGATCGGATCACTGATGTATCTCACAGCAAGTCGCCCGGATATAATGTTTTCTACGTGCCTATGTGCCAGATTCCAAGCCAAAACGAAAGAATCTCATCTATTAGCAGTCAAGCGTATTTTTAGATATATTAAAGGAACTCCTTATTTAGGTTTATGGTATCCTAAAAGTTCTGACTATAAGTTGATTGCTTATTCAGATGCAAATTTTGGTGGTAATCAATTGGACCGGAAGAGTACCTCAGGACATCTTCAATTCTTGGGAGACAAACTGATAAGTTGGGCGTCAAAGAAGCAGAATTGTGTTTCTATATCAACTGCAGAGGCAGAGTACATCGCCGCAGCTAGTTTTTGCGCTCAAGTCCTATGGATGAAGACACAACTACGGGATTACGGGATGTTGTACAAAACAGTGCCAATATATTATGACAGCAAGTCCGCAATTGCCATATCAGTCAATCCGGTCCAGCACACAAAGACCAAGCACATAGATATGCGGTACCATTTCATAAAGCATCATGTTGAAGAAGGTTATATTTTGTACCAACTTAATATCAACTTGCTGATATTTTTACAAAAGCCTTAGATGAAAAACGTTTCAATTTTTTGCTTTCAAAATTAGGCATGTTGAATTTAAAAGTTTAAATCTTTACAAATTTTATTCTATAAAGTAAAATTTTACAGATTTTCTTTCTTTTGAATAAAATGTATGTCTAGGATCTTTTACAAGTTCTTTGTTCATATTAAAGTTTTATATGTTCAACTTTCAAGTCATACAAAAGTCAAAAAGTCAGCAACATATTTGTAGCTTTTGATACTGCTTTAAAGATATGTGATTCGGAATTTTTATAGTTTACTTTGCTTAGACTACCTAAATGATCAGAATTATAGATCGGAATGACAATATGGGCTAAGCATTTAGACGTTGATCTGAGTGATTGAGATGAATAATAAATTCTTAAAATACAGAAATCTCTGAGTTTAAAAGTTTGTACCTGTGACCTTTCTGGTTTGGGAAAGTAAGTTATGTGGTATGCTTGTCATCTGGTCCCCTAAGGTCAATTGGTCTGGGAGTGATCGAACCCAAATCCTTCTATAGAATCAGATCGAAAGTCATGTTCTACTAGTATGAATGGGTTTAGGATATGTCGATGTAGACTTTCTGATCCGGGAAAGTAAGTTCCAAGGGGTGCTTGACACCTAGTCCCCTAAGGCCAACTGGTCTGGGAGTGGCTGACCCAAATCCTGCAATAGGGTCAGATAGAAAGTTACGTTTACGGCATGTTCTTTACTTAATGAACTCTTTGATTAAAAGTTTCCAAAGTGCACGACGCTTAAAAGATGCCAAAGAGCACACTCATGTGAAGATTCCAATGTGCACACTGCTAAAAAGATGCCAATGAGCACACATCTCATGATACTTGGTAATATGTTTGAGTTGCAATAAACCTGTAAATTTGTGAAAGTCTTAATTTTTGATGGCTTAGTGTTAGTACATGCAAAGTTTTCTATAATATTTTTAGAACTGCATTTTTCTTGAATCTAATCGAAGTCCACATGCGAGCACATTGAATAGACAGATGGAAGTTTTTGAAACTGAACATGTCTTAAATTGATATGCAATTTTACTTGTTCTTGCATCCAACAACATATGCTTGATTTCAACTGATTGATAAATATGTGAAATTTTAATGAGTAGACTTTAATTTGTTTAGTGTTTAAAATTTTACATGTTCAGTTGTTTCAAAATTTATATTTAGTATTAATTTTCTTGTTACACTGATGTTTATATGGTTGTGGGTTGTGTATCAATATTTTTGTTAAATGGTCTGTGCATATTTCGAGGGGGAGAGCCAATCTGAAAAGATTTTATGAACCAGTCTGTTTTTGAGGGGGAGTGAAAATAGCTGACAAATTACTTCACGATCTGATCAGAAATTAATAAGGTAAGTATTTTTCTGATATTTCTATGCCAATGCTGATTTGATTTGATAAATTTTGTGCATTTGTGTAGGGGGAGTAAAACGAGGTTGACAGGTAAATTTTTTTTTGTATTTTTATTTTTTTTAGAATGTGATTTTTTTTAGTATTGTTTTTAGTATAAAAAGAGGTTAGTGTGTTACTGTTCATTTTTCTCGCTCCTTTTTTCATTTGAATCTCCATTTCATCTGTTCATCTTCTCCTTTACCTCATTTCTCTCTGCGCCGATCTTCTATTTCGATTTCAGTTTGATTGTTTTCGATCAGGTATTCTCTTTTTATCATTGATTTGTAGTTAAGATTAGTTTTCCATTGTGTGTATTTACTTTTGATTTCATTTCGCATTCCTTACTGTGCTTTGTTCGCGTTTTTTTACTGTTCATCGTGTCTGATTCTTTAGATTCGAGCCTATTTGCTCAAAATCGAGTATTGGGTTTTGTTTATATATCATTTTCGTATATCAGGTATGACTTCTTTCACACTATTTTTGCGTTTAATAGTTTTATTTTGGTTTTTTATGTTTTTCGATTCGATCTTCCGAAAACCTAGATTTTCGTATCAAGTGTTTTGTACAAAGTCTACTTTGCGCATCCAACAGGACACAAAAGTCCAGTTTGCGTATCCCGTTGGACACGCAAAGTGTACTTTGCGTATCACACTTGATACACAAACCTCAGTGTTTTGTGTGTTTGCTTTTATTAGTTTGCGTAACACTTAGGATATGCAAATTCCACTTTGCGTAACCTGTTGGATACGCAAAGTGTACTTTGCGTTACCTTAGTTTCCACAAATTTTGTGTTGTGTTGAAAATTTTTCAGGTATAGTTTTCGCATCATGTTTAACACGCAAACCTTAGTTTGCATAATGAACTGCATACGAAAACTTCAGTTTGCGTATCATGCCTGATCCGCAAACTGTCCTTTACGTATCACGTTCAATGCGCAAACCTCTCTTTGCGTATCTAACTAGATGCGCAAACCAAATTTTTCAATTTTTTTTTCAATTTTCTTACTTTGTTTAATTCTTCTTCGTTTTTGTTCTACAGATCTTCAAATGTCTTCTCATACCCATACTGATCCCATGATCCAAGACGAGAATGTCATTCTCGAGGATCCGTCTGATCAAGCATCACATGATACGCCGATGCCATCTCTTCCTTCTGTCGGGGCGAATCTGTCTGCTTCACGTCGCACTCCGAACGACGTCTTTCCATCATTGATGTACATCCTACCTTACAAGCCGAACAACTACTATGTGGATTTTGACATAATCAAAATTCATCCAGTCATTCGTGCTATTCTCAGAGGTCATCCACTTGCATAGGCTCTTACATCATGAGTTGAAGTCCCAGAGGTATATATTCAGCAGGCCTGGCACACTATTAGAAAGAATGAGTTGTCTCGTCCGCACCGCTTTGATCTTCAAATTGATCAATATGATTCCTTTCTTTCATACAAGCGTCTAAGACTAATATTGGAGCTTCCTGAGCCCAACTCCAGACCGGGCCGAACATCTTATGACAACTTTTCGTCTGAAGAGGAAGTGTTTGAAGGAATTCGTAATCTCGGCTATGTTGGTACTTTGAACAGAGTTTGTGATTTTGATATGTCTAATCTTCCTCCGGTTTGGTATGCTCTCTTTTCTGTTATTATCAGGTGTCTTTCAGCCAAACATTCTGGAACGGACAGTGCCAGTCTACTCTATCTCCGATTGTTCCATGCAATCATCTATGATTTGCATGTCGACTACACTTTCATTTTCTAGACAGAACTCTCGGAGAGGGTACAAGACAAGCTTACAAACAAGAAGCGCAAATTCATTCCTTTTTTCAGATTCTTGAAATTGATCGTTCGTAGAATGCTTAGAAGCAATCCATCTATTCCACGAAGATTATCTTGGCCTCAGGTTCCAGACACCGAAATGACTTATATTCAGAAGCTGAAGAGATCTTTCAACTATTCCATGCCTATTCCTGCTGATCTTATTACAAAATATGCAGATCCATCTGATGAAAGTATCATTGAGTAGTGTCTGGACAATGATATCTTTTTGGAAGCTGATCAAGATGAACCGGCTAGTGCTGATCGAACAGAACCGTCGCCTGCAGAACATGAGGTTGAAATTGACACAGCTGCTGAACAAGAGGTTGAAACAGATGCTAAACAAGAGGTTGAAACAGCTGCTGAACAAAAGGTTGAAACAATTGCTGAAACAGAGGTTGACATAGTTGTTGAACAGGAAGTTGAAGTCTCTGCCGCACAAGAAGTTGAGGCAGCAGTTGCAACTCAACAAATTAGTGTTGTTTTATCTAAAGTTGCTACTGATGCTGCTATTGATCTTGAGGATGTTGATAATGATACTACTGATGATGTAGATGCTGATGAAGATGGTGATAGAGATGCAAATATTGGTGATGATTTTTCTAGAGATGAAGATATGCATGATGATGATTCTGAGGGTGATGATGGTGATGATGTTGATCAACCAAGTCTTCGGGTCTATGCAAGACAGTTCAAGGAACCAGAAGTTGGTGTTTCAACAGAAGTTGTTTCTGAAGATGATTCTGTTCCTGTTAATCCTTCTGTTGCTCGTCTTCAAGTAGATGAATTGGATACAGCATTTGATCAAGCCTTAGCTTCGATACAAAGTCAAGCTCTAGCAACTTCGCTTGCGGCTATTCAGTCTACAACAGTTTCAGCTCTAGAGCTTTCTTCTGATCAAGCTCGGGTTTCTTCCGACAAATTCTCTACTTTGAACGATGTCATTTGTCAGTTATCAGAGAGAATGGATGCAGAAAAGGAAGCACAAATTCAAAAGTTGAAGACATTCTTCAAAGGCAAGATGCCTGAGATCGATCCGTCTCTCATTCCTCCAGAAATTCCCTTCAGAAAACCAACTGGCGTTATTATCAGAGATTCTTCGTCTGCCCCAGTTTCTACAGCTTCACCAATAGTTTCTCTACCGACTCCTCCCGTATTCACTGTGTATGCTGGACTCTCCACATCAATTCCTTCTACTACAACTTCCAGGTCTTCTTTGCATGATCTGCCTATTTCTGAATTAACTGATTTGTTGTATGCACGTCTTCTTTCCATGTCTCCGCCGGAACATCAAGATCAGGATCTGCTTTCTCTTCTGAGAAATTTCCAACCTTCACCGCCTCAAGCGCCTTCATCTGATTCTGACAGGATTACAGCGTTATCTGATGAATTCCATTCTTTCAGATTAGAAGTTCGAACTAGTTTTGCAGATTTAAGGTCTTTCATGACTCAATCTTTTTTTGATTTTGCTAACCGGTTTATTAATCTTCAACAAAGCTGCATAACAGAGGTCGGTCCGTCTTTTAAGCGCCGCCATGACCAAGATGATCCCGATCATTAAGGCCATGAGGGGAGATGGCTAAGAGACCAAGAATGGAAGGAACTTCTTCAGAGATAGCTAATCAAACTCAAGAAGAAGCGGTTGGTGGATCTGAACAGAATGCTGAAAATGTTGAAGATTGCAACGTTAATGACTTGGTGAATTTGTTGATTGATAGGGTTGATTCTTCTTCAATGTCTGATTTTATAAAAGTTTCTGAGCAGAACAAAGAGAAAAACTGGCAGATTGTGGTTTGTGAAGATCCAGACATTGTTTCTAATCCAGTTGTAGTTGTTAATGCTGAAATTGTATCTGGTATGAAGTCTTTCTTTTCGAACATTATTGAAATTAATTTAGATGATGATGATGATTCTAAGTATGAAAAAGTTTGTAAAGTGAAGATAGAAGATTGTGATGACATCATTATCATTTCTGATACAGAAGATGATTCAGTGTTCATGGATGCAAAAGATAAAGAAGAGGCAGAATTGTTATACAGTGATCTTCCTACTCATGGTGAGGTTCCTGAAACTGCTAAAGCTACTTCTACTCCTGCTACTAGTTCAGCTCCGACTACCACTATTCCTTCAAGTTCATTTGAAGTTGGTCAGTCGTCAAGAGCACAAGCTGATGTTCCACCTTCTGATCCTGTGATTCCAACGTTTATTCTAGAAGAAGGACCAGCTTTATCTAGACAACAGAGACAGAGGAGTTTACAACAGAGATACATGGCTTCAAGACTAAGATCAGCTTTTCTAGAAGACACTCAGAAATATGGCTTCCAAGGAAGCTCTAGCAGACAAGGGGTTCAGCTCTGAGTGTTTGAAGGAATTCCCTTTCATTGAAGAGACCATCAAGAAGTTAGGATGGGAGTTATTTTGTGTTATGCCATCTAGATTCAACATATCCCTTGTTAGGGAGTTCTATACTGAGGTTGCAACATCCAAGGGCCAAACAGTAAGGGTGAGGGGCACTAAAGTGTGTTATGCCCCCGCCTATGGAATCATTCGCCTAACCAATAGTGAGTACCAATCCTTGATGAACAAATCCACAGAAGAGGATGTCAGGAAGGTGCTATTGACACTTACACAACCTGGGAAGATATGGAAGAATAAGATGTTCAGAACCATTAACAGTAAGGACCTCCCCCTATTGTGAATGTTTGGTTCTACTTCTTAAGATACAATGTCCAACCCACAATCCATGACACCAGCCTCACTTTTGAAAGAATGGTGATTCTCTACTGCATCATGTGTGGCAAGAAGTTTAGTGTGGGGGAGGTCATTATTAGAAGCATCAATTCTTGTGTCAGGGAAAGCAAGGGAGAACTTTGGCATCCATCCCTCATCCATGACTTGGTGAAACGGACAAAGGTAAAATATTTCCCCACTAATGAACTCATTTCAGGAAAAGTTGTGATAGAAGTACAGACAACCAGGAGAGTCAAGAAAAATGCGTAGAAAGCAATGAAGAGATTTGCCTATGTTGTAGCAAATGTAATGAGTGGTGCAACAACTTTTGTCGGCACTTTTCAACCTATCAAGATCCCATAATCAGTTCCTATGCCACAAACATAATCCAACATGTAGACCAACTCATTCATGTACCTAGTTAAACAAATGTAGAGAAACTAGGAGATTTTGTTGAAGATATTGCGAAGAGAGATGCTATTTGGATGGAAAGGATGGAAAACAGAAGAAAGAATTGGAAGAGAAGGTAGAGAAGAATGTGAAAGATTGATGGCATGTTTGAAAGAACAGGATAAGGTTGTGCTAAACATGAGAAGACTCACTGCTCTACACATGAACTATCATATGAAGAGAGAAGGGGTGATGGAAGCAAATTTGGCAATTGAGCATTCAGAGGAGTATGTGAGCATTGGTCCCTACCTACCTGAGTTGATTATGGAAGCGGAAGAGTTCCTACATCATACTACAGCACCACCTACTCCCAATGAGTAGGGCAGGTCCATTTCTTCCACCTTAGCTTCATAGATTTTTATTTGATTATTTGCAGTTATTATACATTGAGTCTGGGAAACTTTGTATTTTATTTTTCTAGTAGATAATGAGATTAGCACCTTCGTAATCCACATCCCAAGTAATTTTGTTGTTAAAAATCCCATTTCAATACTTAAGGGTAGAACCATGCACACCAACCTAGGAAGCTCATACATCCTAACTTTGTATTTTGGAAAATGATTTAGGCCATTCATTCACATACAACATATCATTTGCACCCTTTAACCCATAACCATTAGATGTTCCCAATGAGGATATTGAGCACTTCAAGTGTGGGGGAAGGATAATGTAGACTCATGAGCAAGAAACAAAGACCATAGGGCAGACGCAAATTGCACCCAAAAAATAAAGTTAGAAATGAGTCAAATAAATTTAAGTCAAAGTAGAAGAGATAAATATGCATATCATATATACATTGGTACATGATGACAAAAACACTTGAAGACTGGAAGAAATAATACCATGTGCCTCAAAGACCAAAACCACCAAAAAACCTAGAGATTATGATTTCCAAAAATATGTCTAACAATAGGAAGTGTGTATTTGGCCTACAGAATTAAGTAAAGGAATGGGATGAACATAAATTATTATTTTTTTTTGTAACTGTGGGTTTCCGGGCCAGCTTACGCGCACCGACTAATCCCCGGGAGACCACGAATGGCCTGGAGTCATCGCGGGTGAAACTCCATGGCCACAAGGGCTTTGGCAGCGCCTGGATTTGAACCCTGGGTAGATGAGATCTTCCACTACATCCCCCAAAGGCATTACCAGTGCGCCACAACCCAAGTGGTTTGAACATATGCTAAAATTATGCTAGCATATGGTTCGGTTTTGGTTCTCAATCTCGCTAGTTTAATTTTTCATTTCGCCATTCAAGTTTTTTATATACTTTCTAGATTTGAGTAATATCTAGTTGTCATTTTAGTTGCTTGGGGACAAGCAACAGTTTAAGTGTGAGTGTGTGATAAGTGTGTAAAAGCATACAATTTAGCACCCATTTAGGACTTTATTTTACTTCATTTTACATATTTCCTAATCTTATATTGAGTCTTCTAGTCTTATTTATACTTTTAGTTTGATTAGAGCTAAGATGTAGGAAGTGGTAATGTTCTATGAATATTGGTGAAAACATTGTTGATGTGATTGTTGTTGCAGTAGGTGTTGCTACAGCACTGGATATTGGCATCATCTGCTCAATCCTTGGAAGACTTTTTGAAGATAGGTTTTGGAGGGAGGCATCTTCTAGTACATTCGTAGATGAATAGTGATGGAAGATACCCTGAAGATTGCTTGTCTTGTCTCCTTAAGCATCTTTTACTTTTGTTAATTACACTTAATATGCCTAGTGTTAGATCCCAATACAGACAAACAATTGAAGATACTCCATAGAAATGTAGAGATAAGAGAGAAATGAAAAACAATTAATCATAATACTCATCTCATATGCTTTGATTTCATTAATGGAGGAGGAATGGGAAGAACACCACATTAAACTTGAAGGCGACTCTCATAAGAATTAGTCAGTGTGTGTAAATTGTGTTCTCTCCAAAACCTAAATGACCAAATGAGCCATGTTCACCTATTAATAGGGCCCATTTACAATAAAAAGGCTCAAGCCCATACAACTAATTAAAAAGCCCAAAATACAATTCTTTATAAAACATTCAATTAAATTAGGGGCTAATTTAATCTAACAATCTCCCCCTAATGTTTTATAAAGAAAGCATCATCATATAGTCTCCCCCTTGCTTTCTTTAGAAGCTTTGGTGTTCCTTTCATCGAGTCTTCAAAGCATCACAAGCTCCCCCTCAAATGTAGGATCATATTCTTGAAAGACCGAGACAATTTACCCCTTTTTGTCCAGCTTTCATGACTCAACTTCACCGCTGTTTTTGACCATCAAGGAATCTGATTTAGAGAAAACATAACACAAGAACATTGAACTCCAGCTTCTTAGATTTCCAAAGAGCTTTGATTCATCCATTTTGGATGAAAAATGAGTGAGTCGTGCAAGTTTTCCCACAGCTGTGCATAATGGTCGTCAAAACAGAAAATTTGACTCTTAAGATCCTGTTGAGTAAGCGTTCAGCACCGAGCCTTAAACTTGAATAACGGAGGAGGGAGTGACAAACAATGTGTCACATATGTAGCTTGAAACCATGAAGAACCGACGAGAGAACACCGTTCTTGAAAGCGGAAAGAGCACGAGTGAAATGCGATGCTTTTGGTCCAGCACTCTAACGCAGATTTTGAAACAGATTTTGGAATATCAGCTCACGGAATTTGAGAAAACTCAAAACATCAAAGTCGTACGTCTGTGTTTTAGCGATTCAACTCAACTGGACTCATGTAAATTGGAGCTTCGAGTAAAAAGTTGTGCGCGTGTTTCTGAATCAGCGCAATGCTGTCAGAAAATTCGATAAATTCGGGCTTCGGGCTCTTGGCTCATTGCGACCTCTGGACCATAGACCTCTGATACGCATCCTATGGTCTACCTCTGGTCCTCCCTTCTGTTCACTTCTCTTTAGAGGTTTTGGTCCACAGAGCCTCAGAGGCTCTATACATCTTCTTATATGCATTTTCTAACTTCTGCACGTGCACAGAGGTTCTGTGCATGCCTCTGTGCATGACAACCTTTGCGCATGCCTGATCACTTTGTTGCACCCTCTACGTGTCTTCTGGATTGTTACTTTGACAGCAGCTTAAGTACCTCCGCAGACAGCCTATCGGAGGTTCTGGAAAATCTACAGAGGCTCTGCATTTTCTGAATAGCAACCTCTGCACACAAAAGAAAAGCTAAAATTATGAACATTCTGTCCCAAAACTCTGGACAGACTATGAACAATCTCTGAATAGTTCTTGACATCATAAATTCGAGTTTGTTGTACTTTTCAACTTCTGCAACAATATAGAGTTTAACTCTGAAGTTTCATCGAGCACCGCAAGTAGTCAACAACAACTTATCTTGATTTCTGGAAATTTGAACATAAATCTGCTGTTGTTCTCGAATTCTGCACATAAACTGATTGAAGAACATGTTGTCATAAATTCAAAATAACAGTCTTCATTCTGCATAAACGATCTGTATTAGACCTGCACGTTCATAATCTGGAAATACAACAGCTGCAGCTACCTCCTGTAAATTTCGTTCATGTCCAGCGTTTCAACAGGTTATCCAAATTCTTCTGCTGACTTTTATCAAAATCTTGATCTGGACAGCCATAGAGGTTCTGTGATTTGTCACAGAGGCTCTGTGAACTGCCTCAGAGGATCTGATGCAATATGGTGCAGCCTCTGTTTGATCACCCCTCTGGAAACACAGAACCTGGAACACTTTTGAATCTGTCAATTCTTAATCAAAGTCTACTGCATCTTTTTCAAATTCTTCCAATATCTTCCTTCACAAATGAATGTAGTTTATGTGCAATTGAAGTAGCTTCAGTAACACGACTGTAATAACTCTGATTTCACGAGCCTAATTCTGGACAACCTCAGAACTTTTGCAGACTTGAATCTGCTTATTTTAAGCATTTCGAACCTGCCACTGCACATCAAAATCTGAAATTTGAACTTTCATGAAGGCTGCTGCACTTAGAATTTTTGAAATCTGAGTTTTCATATTTCAATGTCTATATGAGCACTATTTCGATGATCTGAATTCTGATCTGATTGAAATATGGATGAGCAAAATTTAACAGAAACATTCTGTTTTGACGTTGTCATTCTGTTTGGACAGCGGTTTGAACACAAACAGCAGAGACTTTCTACACATATCGATCACAAATGCAATCTGAATATCTAGATCAAAATCAGAACCCCTTTTTTTCGAACATCTTCAGCTTAATCAAGATCTGGATTAACAAATCTGTCCAATTTGTTGCATACTTCAAACACAAACAGTAGCAATTTTCTGTTTTGGACTGCAGATTTTGAGCTTTTCGAATTTGTTCATAATCTGCCACTTCTTGAAAACATTACTCAAACACAGCAGCTTGATCGAACATAGAATTAGCTATACACTTTCAATTGCAAAAACATGTACAATTCTGTTTTTCGAGCATCATTATCATGGACGGTCATCACTTCCATATTTGCTGCACAAAAATGACATGGACAGCAGCAAATTCAGTTTTCACAGCAGCCATATACTGACTTTAACACAGATTATGGCCAATCAGCACACTGATTCAGAACAAAGTCAAAACATGAAAAATGTTCATCTGTGTCTTAGGAATCTAACGCATCTGAAATCATGAAATTTGGAGCGATAATGAGAGAGATATGATCAAAATTCTACAGTTGCGCAAATCTGACAGCAACTTGTTGTTTTGAACAACATTTTGTTTCACATATCAAGCACAACAATGCTTTTCTTCTTTGATTCGCTTGCTGTAAATTAAATACAAGCAGCAGTAAATTTCGCTGGAAACATTGGACAATTGTTGCACTTCGAATTCTGATTAAATTATGAATTCTAATCTTATTAAAATCTGGATAAATAGATTTTTATTGACTTGAATTTGTCCAATCTTCTGCATTGTTCATGAGTTGCTGGTAGAATTTCAAATACCACATCCCACATGGTCAGTTTCTTGTCTTTCTCCAGAAAGTTAAGCCATTCCAAAACGTGCAGAGAAACCAAACATATTCTCAATGTGATCCAGCAATCATGAACTTCTGGAAGCACAAATCACCTTTTGAGATCCATTTTGTCAACCATTCAAATATGGAAGATTAGATAACAATCAATCCATGGTACTCCACTTATTTGTAGCATTAAACAAATACTAACAGTGCACCATCCACTGCTGCCTCATTTGAAAAATAATGCTTCCACAAAACATTTTAAAGAAAATCACATTGAATCAGGTTCCAAACTATTCTGAATCCAACTTTCTGTTTTGCTAGCCACTTTCTGCTGCAATTCTTGAACACACTTTCAACATAAACTACACGACAGCTTGCTGTGAGCACTATCATAAAATATATATCAAAAAGTTGTGCTAATCACTTTTCAAACAGAGAATGAAGCCAAATATGTTTTCACAAATCTGAAATGGCATAAGCAGATCCAGATCTCATCTTGAGATTCTTTCAACCATAATTGGTTTCAAAAATGGTTCAACAATAAAGAAAAACCAAAGGGTTAAGGGGAATGATGATCCAAGACAAATCAAATAGAAAGTCCATTCTTGGAAAATATAAAGGCCAGATCAAAGATCAACAACCTTACTACTAAGATGCAAAAATTGCTATGGACTAAAGCACACACAAGGATGGGATCTTAGATCAACCATCTACTTAGTGCTTATCAAATGTTAGACCAATAAATGAGAAATGGCCAAAACACACACATGTAATAAATCTGATCAGATTTAATCCAAATAGAATCAAATCTTCACATAGACATTTCATCAAACATGTGGTGTGCAGAATTCAGATTTTGTGATAAATCAATCAAATGTTCTATCAAAGATCATCCAAATCTCATTTAAATGAAGAAATAGATTTGTAATAAGCACAAAACAGTGAATAAACCACATAAATGATATTTGTGTCAAGGCTCATGTGATTTAACCAATCAAAGCACCAAAACAACAAAATAATCATCTAATCTTCAATTGTTGCCATAGATGACCGAAATGAAGAAGAGTTTCTTCATTTGGCTCTGATACCAATTGTTAGATCCCAATACAGACAAACAATTGAAGATACTCCATAGAAATGTAGAGATAAGAGAGAAATGAAAAACAATTAATCATAATACTCATCTCATAAGCTTTGATTTCATTAATGGAGGAGGAATGGGAAGAACACCACATTAAACTTGAAGGCGACTCTCATAAGAATTAGTCAGTGTGTGTAAATTGTGTTCTCTCCAAAACCTAAATGACCAAATGAGCCATGTGCACCTATTAATAGGGCCCATTTACAATAAAAAGGCTCAAGCCCATACAACTAATTAAAAAGCCCAAAATACAATTCTTTATAAAACATTCAATTAAATTAGGGGCTAATTTAATCTAACACCTAGTTATTAATCTTTGGATATTTGCTTTTGTACTAGTAAGCATCTTTTTGATTCCTTTAGCTTAGTATAAGTATGGGTTAACTTTCAGTTGTAAGCATGAAAAAAAAATCTGAATCAAAGCTTCTTACAAGCTTTGTATTCTATTAGTTTTAATTACAATCTTTAATACTTGTTATTATTTTTTGTCAGCTATTGCTACAGCAACCTTTACAACATTCACTTTACTTTTCTTGAAAATTTAATTTTAAGTTATGTACATTCATGTCATTTACTTTTAATCACTTACATTCAGTCATGCTAGGCTAAACACCTTAGTGTGGGTGTTGTGAGATTAAGGCAAGTGTTAGTGAATATTTGCTTTGTCAATAGCAATTTACTTCACTATTCACAAGTGGTACAAATATTTCATCTAGTAATCTTTGACAAATTGACACATGTTATTTTATTTAGATGAGTTGGACTTAAAGTTAAGACAATGCAAATGTTTTAACTAAGTGTGTTATAGAGGCTACAGAAAGATGCAGGAACCTTAGGGGTTGCAAAGCTATATGGAAAGAAAGAGAATATTTGTACTAGTTTGGTTCTTGATGCATCACCATGTGCAGTGCCAACATATGGTTTAATTTACACTTCCTTGGAAGGTCGTTCAATCCAGTAGTGTTGTAGAGAGCTATTGTTGCAGCACCCTTGTGATGTTGTAGCAATGTTCACTGCCCTTTGTTTGCTGAAATCCAACCTGAGCTTGCACCCATAATATCATTTACTTATTGTTACATTTCAGTATTTTGGTTACCAACTCTCAAAAGATATTGCTCGATTTTACTCTTGAAATCTTGTTTTAAAAGTTGACTTTGATTACTCTTCTTGCTCTGAAAATCCCTGAGGTTCGATATCTGGTATTACTTACCATTATTACTTACTTTGGACGATACTAGTGAGTCATTTATACTTGGATAGCCTTTTGAGGTTATATCTCATCCACACCAGTATGCGTGAAACATAGGGGGATGTATAAACATTAAAGATGAAAGCTTTTATGATATCAAAAGTCATAATCGTGATATATGTTTATGCAACGATTGTTCCCTATTTGGAAAATCTGGTAATACATTTGATGCTTTAAACCATAATCGATAGTTTGGTCCAATATCGATAGATATATCTCTATGAAAGGTGATTTTATATTCTTAAAATTAGTATATTCACATGGAACACTGTTTTTATTGCTAACACATATTAATGATTGATAGGGGTGTACACGGGTTGAGTTGGGCAGTTTGGGACATTTTTACAACTCAACCCAATTATGACGGTTTGGAAAAGTCTCAACCCAACCGAACTCATTCAAAAATATAACCCAGCCCAAACCAACCCTTGCGGGTTGTGGCGGGTTAGGCAGGTTGGGCGGTTTAGTAGTATACATAAAGTTGTTCAATGAAATATGATAAATACTACTAAAAATATACAAATCTTTAGCGAACCAAGAGGATATTTGGTTAGCATTTAGCAACGCTAGGGCTGTAAATGAACTAAACGTTTAGTGAACCATTCGGCAGAAAGTTCGTTTATATTCGTTTATTTAATAATTGATCGAACATGAACACTTTTTTTTGTTCGTTTAGTTAAATGCACGAATATGAACGATGAGCTCGTTCGATCATATGTTCGTTAATGTTAGTTTATTTATGTGTTTATATATATATATATAGATATATATATATAGATATAGATATAGATATATATTTATACTTTTGGATATAAATTTGTATAAATAGACTAGTTTTTTTTAATTTTTATGTTATATATAAATACAATTTTATAAAAATTATATATTATTAACGGGTTGGAGGGTTGGGCTGGTTGAACTAGGCGTAACCCAATTTCAACCCTCTTAATTTGTGGTTTGGCGGGTTGGATTTAATTGGGTTATTAACGGTTTGGGTTGACGGGTTTCTCGGGTTGATGGTTTTTTGTACACCCCTAATGATTGAGGCGTCTATTCTTAAAATTAGTATATTCACATGAAACACTGTTCTTAATGGAACGTTTAATAAGAAGCTTAGGTCATTGAAGATGACATTTAAAAAAAATAAATGATTGAGGCGTCTATGTGCTAAACAAACTTTTCACCTATTGTTCCATGTATTTTTATCCACAAATAAAAACACAACTTAATCATTAAGCAAGAAATTTTGGCAATAATACAAAAGTATAAACTAACAACAAAACAAGGACATGGAAACTAATTGTAATCAACTCTAACATGACCTTACAAAAGGGGCAATATGATCCAATCACATCCATTAATCATAAATATAATAGCTATGGTGAGTATGAATGTACTTATGTTCTTCACTCCTAAATACACTATAATCTATATTCAAAATCACTAATTTTAATTAAGGATTACTAGAAATGTACCCACGCAATGCAGTGAGTTTCTGAAATCTAGAATTCGAACTCTCGATCATTATTCATACTTTTTGTTAGTCTTTTTTGAGTTTATTTTACGATTTTGAGAAAAACCTAGATTTAAAACAAAAATATATTTTAGTTTAGTTTAATTATGGTTTTTTAGAAAAAATAATAATAAAGTATTTTGTTACGGGTCAAAAAATGTTTAATTTAAATGATAACTATATTTAAGATATTTTATATTTAAAATTAAAAAAATATCATACTTCAATAAAAAATAAAAATAAGGTGTTTTATCTCGAATTTTCTTATATTTATCGGTTAGTTATATCAATAGTTAAAATTTTTAGATATTTTAGAAAATAAAAATAAGTGTTTATCTGCAGTTAGTTACACGAATTCAAACATTGAGCTTTTATAAGTTGTACTTATGTTTAATTAATTTGTACTTTTGGATTTTAAGTAATATGCATTAATAAGTAGTAACTAATGCATAAAAATTAGTTTTTAAGAGTTTACCTTAAATACTTTATAATATAGTATAGATATATTAGTTTAAATTCAAAATTACAACTTAATGAAACATAATTATAACTTATTAAAGTCCCATGTTTTTATCTGTATAACTAACTGCAAATAAACATATTAAATACAGGATAAACACTATGAGATAAACTAGCTGTTTTATTTTTTATTAAAATATATTATCAATAATTTTAAATATAATAACATTTATATTTATCGGTTAGTTATATCAATAGTTAAAAATTTTAGATATTTTAGAAAATAAAAATAAGTGATTATCTACCGTTAGTTACACGAATTCAAACATTGAGCTTTTATAAGTTGTACTAAAGCATTATGAAATTGTAAATTAAGTAATTGACTTTAATTACTTGTATTTTGTGCTTAAAATGTTGTAATTAAGAGTTTTTTATGTCTCTTTTATAATATAGTATAGATATTTTATAGCGAAAGAAATCATAAGCGAAATTTTGCAACAAATAAATTTACGTTTTTTCTTTAACGTAATGTTCTCTTTTGAAATAGATAAAGCATGTATTACATAATCATGACAACAAGCGTTAACAATCGTATGCAGTGTTATCCAATAACTCGGACATCTAGGGGATTTAGTAAGTCCACAATATGGTCCCACGCTACTAGAAATTTTGTTCTATCACCATTTAATTCATCTAAATGTCCTAATAAATATTTTATAGGACTTTAGCTTATAGAACTAAATCAAAAAGTATCCTATCGAGAAAAATGTTACAATAGGTTTATAAGACGTTTTTACAAGTTTTCTAGGACGCTTTTAAAATAAAGTGTCGTATTAGTTATCTTATACGAGACTTTTTGAAAAATCTTTTATAAGCGCAGGTGTCTTATAAAAAAGATGAGTTTATATGACACTCTCAAAAATAGCTAGTGTACATGTTTGGATGACCATAAGCTAGCTTATCAGCTACAAGCTAGCTTATAAGCTAGTTTGCCAAACAAAGCCTAAGAAGATGTTTACACATTCTAGACGTCCTATAAAGATAATTCTATTGTAGTGATGGTACACCACTTAACATTTTTCAAATTTATGAACAATCCAGGATTTTAAAACATTATTTTGAATCATAATGCAATAGTTTATATACTTTAAAAATGATTTTATAATATTTTACTTTGTACTCTAAAAGCACATGATTGAGATGTACAACTCATAGATGCATCATATATTGCTGCCAAAAAGGAACATGGGCAGTGGACCTTGTTGCATCCTGTACCTCATATAATTACAAAAATCCTTTAATTATCAAATAATGGAAAACAAAACATCCAATGTACAACCACTTATAACAATATTGTCTTTTATAACCACATATAATAAAAGAGTTTTTTTTTAACCATTAGTGTCTTTGTCAATTTATGTGCACTTCGATTAAATCCCCAAAAATCGAAGTCTTATTGTCGGTTGAACTAACCCCATAATTACAGCTAAACTTTAATATTTGATCCAAGTATTTTCATTTGGATTGATATATCGAGTATACCAAAATATACCATTAAATTTGTCATTTGTTAGTAGCATATAGAACTAGAAGTGTACTCGTGCAATGCAGCTAGATACATCACGATTTTAATATTTCATTTTATTTTATGTTTCATTTTATTTTATGTTTTTTGTCGATTTACATTACGATTTTGGATGGTTGTGAGAGAGTGATAATGATTTTTTTATATAAATTTGTTTAATTTAGACTTAATAATATAATGTAATTTATTTTGGTTTAATAATATAATTTTTTTATAAAATATTCTGTAAGATTTTTTATTATCTAAAATATGTTGAGAGTTATTTTAGGAGAGTTAAAGTAGGAAATGATTTTAGGGGAGGTAAAATAGTTAGAGATATTGATTGAAAATTAATTAATAGCATTAAATGTAGTACATACAGATTTTATGGTTATTTTTTAAGTAATTAGCATTAAATAGCGGTACATTAAACTTTAAGACTTGTTTTTAAGAGTTTTTGATGACATCTTTATAATATAGTATAGATTAAGTCATGTTAGTAGGTCTCGTTTTCAATTCCTTATATATTTACATTTTCTGTTATCAAAAATGACAAAAAAAAATTAGGAGCTTTTCTCGAGGCTTATAAATGTAATAGACATTGACCCACTGTGATCAAAGGATCATCAAATATGGCTACGTTGCGAATGTCAAATATTACTTTTTGGGTGTGTATGGTTATTTTTATACACACGTTCATTTTATCATAAATGCGTATGTGTTAATCAGATACAAATTTAAACATATCTTGGATAGTCGTCTAGAACCCTAAATAGAAATCACTTGCAATATTTTGGTTATTATAGATGTTCGGGTCAGTTTGTACGTATTTCGGTTAATCATATGAAACCCTAAAGTTAACCGTAAGACAAAACTACTAATGTAAAACTGATGACATGTGGAAGCAAACCTAGGATCTTACCAACTATATATCCCTTAAGATTAGACTTACGATATTTGTTGGTATGATGGTTATGATTTTCATGTTATTTAAATTGTGTTTAGTGATGAATAAAAATTGTATTATAATAAGTGAAGCACAAGGGCTGTGGTGTGGTGGTAAAGGCTTGGGGAGTTCATAGCGTTCAACCCGGGTTCGAGCCCCACTAGCAGCACTTGTGGCCACTGAGGATAAAACTCAGGGCTGCACGCTTTAGCAGTTGGGTCAAATGATCTATTTGCCAGGGATTAGTCTGGGCCTAGGATACCCTTTCCAAAAAAAAAAGATAAGAAGTGTTGAATAAAGGAATGAAAATTCTATTAGGGGTCTAAATTGTATAGATTCAAAGTATAAGTACTGAAGTGTAAGTTAGAAATTCCTCAAGAGTTGGTGGGCAAGTATCTGATAAAGCAAAGTGCTTACCAAATCTCCGAGTATCAGTCCCTTTGCTTTTCACTTTCACTACCGACATGCTTCCAAATTTTTCTTAAAAACTTATTATTTTTTGGTAAAATTAAGATTTCTTTTTTTGTTTTGGTTTTTCTTTTTATTAGTTTTTTTTTTTGAACGGCAAGTTAACACACGCACACGTTCCCGGGGTATTCGGGCTCCCACTTAAGGGTGTCACCCGACTAATCCTCGTCAACCACGACCCAACCCAATTAAGAGTACCACTATGTGGCAGGCCCATGATCATGTATGTCACAGGATGCTCACCACGGGGTTCGAACCTGGGTAGTCAGGGATACCATCCACTGACCCTCCCAGGATGTTACCTTACCACTGGGCTACAACATGAAATACTCTTTTTATTAGTTTTGGTTTTGGGTATTTGTTTTTTTATTCTTTTATTTGTGTTGTCATTGTAATTTTCACCTTTTTAAGAGAATGCGGCGTCATGGATAGATTATTGGATCGTGGAAAGAAAATAATATTTTTTAAAAGTAAGATTTCCACCTTATAATAGGTTTGTGTTTCACAAAATTTACTTTTGAAGTAATACACAAATTATATTATGCTTATATATATGAATCGAGATTGAAATATCATTTTATAGGTACGTGTTAACCGACAGTTATCGATGTTTATCTGACAATTACAATCATTTACTGGGCAATTAAGGACATTTGTTGATCAGCATCAGTGAAGGCACCACTGATCAGCTTCAGGATGCTCACTGAGTAGCATTAGTGAGGATACTCACTGATCAACTTCAACGACCTAACATTGAAGACACAGATCAATGTCAGTGAGAAATTTGTTTGGATAAGAAATTTGGTCATTAATTTCTTATATCTTTCTTCTTTTCTTGGTCTGAAATATACTGTTTCTTCTATGTTGAGTTCCACAATGGATTCTCAACAATTGTTTTCCTTTCTTTTTTTTTGGTCTCTTATTGGGTTTATACCAGTTGCCTTTAAAATTGGTATTTAATACTCTGTATGTACTCAAATGGTTTGATATTGGAATACAACCAAGACTGAAATGGAGGGATAAGGATTGGTACTGTGATTTTGGTGCTAACTGGTGTTTGAGATCTGTGAGTTGCTGTTACTGGCAATTCTGGATTGGATCAGTTGGAGTGGATCAGTTGTTATTGGTAGTTGCAATTTGGCATTTTGTCATTACATATTATTGTTGGTTTGGGTGGTTAATGGGAAGAAGATGCTTCTGGTTTAGTTATGAACCTGTTGAATTCTAAGAAAAAATTTAGCATCATGTCTGTGAAGCTTGAGGTGTGGTCTGTGGATTTCCAGGTTCTGTGGATTTCCAGAAAGAAGCTGTTGTTTTTGAGTTTCTGGACTTAGGATGGAAGTCTTATTTTGGGTCTTGGTTTGGTTAATGAATGGTGGAGTTTCTGTTGCAATATTTCTCATTTGGATTTTGTTTATTGGAGCTTTAGTCAGTGTTTGAAGATAATAAGGAGGAAGATTAGGGTGGTCCCATTTATAGCCTGGGATTTGCTGCTGTTGATAAAGCCTAAGGATCTGATTTTTTGGAGTTTGTTTTCTTTCTATGGGACCTTATTCATTTGTGGGACTTCTATTACTTGGATTTCTTTGGGAATTGAAGGATGGTTTTATATGGATGTGAAACTTGGCTGCTTTCCTTGGATTGATATCTGGTAACTGCTTGGACCCACTGATTTGGGTCAAGTTTCGATGGGATATTGATCATGCTATGGATTTCTTCATTTTTTAAGCCATGGAACTTTATTGTAATGTTGTTTGGGATGGCTTAATTTGTAATGGGTGGTGGGTCTTAAAGTCTATTGTGGGCTTTAGAGTTTGACCTTTATTGGTGATGCTCCCTAAACATTTTCTATGTAGGCATTATGTATTCATGGGGTATGCCCCTAATATCATGTAAGCTCTTGGTTCTGTTTGAATAAAGTTTTTCCTGGGGTTCTGTCCCCTTTTTCCAAAAATAAAAAATAAAAAATGTCGGTGACCCAATACACTCGCTAAACTAAGTACTTAAGTTGAAGGCAATAGCTTTAGTATAGCTTCTTAAGCATACCATTTAGGTTTCAGGGTGTTTCCTCCAGACCCCTGTCATTCGTCAGTCATGTTCAAGTTAGACAACCACACTCTTCGCACCGCTTAACTCATATTATAGCTTACCTGAAACGTTCCAGTCTCATTTAAATCTCAATTACACCAAATGGTAGATGAACTAAAATTACCAACATTCTTTCACTATATTTATTGTAATTCTTGATTTACAAAATAAAAAATAAGCATACAAACAAACTCAAGCATAAAAGAAAATATCTTGAAGATTGAATTTCCATCTTATATTATACTTTTCAAATACTTGAGAATCAGGTTGTCCTACGGATTGAACCCTTCCATTCATTTGAGTACTAGAAGATAATATACACACAAATACCAACATTATTCTAATATTTATACTTTACAAGTTATGTATCATTATCCATTCATGAGCGTACACAAAGCCAAGTCTAAGGGGTTTTTTGTTTACCTCTTAACGGTTCCATTAAGAGGCAACCTCTGAATCGCTAAGAGATAAATCTTGTTTGGCAAAAAAAAAGCTGCCTCTTAATGGTTCCAAAATCCTCTTAATGATTTTGTATCATGACCCTCCCTTAACCATTAAGAGCCTTGGTTTCATTATGAACAATTAGCAAACAACCATATTTCATTTTACGCTATATCATAAAAACCTCTTAATCATTCATACCACTTAATCATTCTGCACTTAATCATTCAGCAACTGCCAAACAGTCCCTAAGATTCTTGAAGCAGTTACACTTCACATTCATGTAGTTCTTTTATTCATGCATCTATACACATGCATTTTTTCAAAAAGAAGTACAAAAAAGATAAAATTCGACCTAACATCTACTTGCAATCCATAAAAACCATGTGCTCCAAATTTTAAGTATTACCTTTCCATATTGAATTGATCTTCTAAAGTTGTATTAGAAATATTGAAACGGATTTCACCATCAGAAATCTTAAATGGCCTTTAATTTCGTCCCTATCGTCGATTTATGTACCAAGTCATAGCTAACCCTAGCGTCAAGTGGTCTGCTACATTTCGTTAAGAGAGAACAAATTCCATGGACGAGATCACCCTATGTGTGATTAACTCACATATCATGTTATGTCTAACACCTAAACGTCTAAAATTGCCATTATATAATTGGCTACATGCCTTAGCCAATGTAGCAGCACTATCACAATGGATAGAAATAGGTGATATTTGTTACACTCATAAAAGAATTTCGTACATTATATTTCTAACCACTTCGTCTTTATTCAGGCAACAACCAAAACTAAAAGTTTTTGAGTTCCATGGTCGAGTTATTAAGGCAAGTTTACTTCATAGAAGCTCATGAAACTTCTCCAACTTCCCAAACATTGATATCAAGTCCCGAACAAATTCAGCAGCCATTGATTACCAGAGAACTATTACTTTCAAATGATAGAAAAAGGTTGTCATGATAGATCGATGAAGCAAACTTGGATAAAATATTGGATCGATGAAGCAAACATGGAAATAACACTTACCGAAAGTAAAATTTTGACCTTATAAAAGCATTGGGTTTCGCAAAATTTACTTTGGGATCATCCAAATTCACACTCATGTTCTAAGGCTAAAAACGAGAGCAACAAAAAAAAATATGTTATGTTCATATATATGAATCAAGATTGAAAAATCCTTTTATTGGTATGTGTTTACTGTAACACCCTCAAATTTATAAAGAGCAACTAATTAAAATTTTCAACAATACAACATATGAAGGATAAAAATCTCTTCCTACGAATCAATACTTGAAATACCTCAAACATAATTCGAGATTTAACCTCGGCAAATAACCACCCAAATCTTATATAAAGACTAGATAAAGATCGGTGTTACTAAACCCATAAACAATTGCTATCTCCAAATATGCGGATAACATCACTCACTGGCTACATCCTTCCTGAGCATCTAAATAGCATTCAACACTTCACGGTGTCGCAAGTGACATTCCCCAACTAGGACCTGATGCACATGCCGACAAATAAAAAGGGTTAAGCTTAATGCCTAGTGAGTTCAAGAGTTTTCAACATGAATAAATATTTCGTTAAAGAGGAAAGAATACAACTTAAAGCACAATCTTTCAAAATGATTTACTTTAAATATGAAAACGATTCGTTTTCCAATAATATGCATTTTCAAGGACGAATGCCCCAATACCAAACATTGTTTATAAAGTGATGCAACCTGAAACTCACTCAAAACGTGAATAGAAAACGGAATCCCAATTTATAAAAACGCGGGTAAAACTTTATATCCCAAAACACCCAAAATACGGGTGGGGCATAATACTTAGCTCATAAATCATGGAAAGCAACCCATATAAATATAATATGCCACCGAAAACATGGAACTAAAATTCAATACTCACGCGACCATAAAATGAAATAACTTCCAAATGTTAAAGCATGGACAATTAAATATCCAAAATATAGTTGGCCGACAACGAGGGAGATCCGTATCCATTGATAGTGGAGGAACACAAAAGTATGCCACTCATACAACGTTATCGTATGACACTTCACGACATGAAAGCCCAAGTGTCCCTACGACTCCTTTCAAGCTACACCTACAGAGACAACTGACCTTAACGATCATTACCATGAATACCACCCCGAAGGCCCGACACACTTTAGGACTACCTCCAAGGCATTACCTTCAAGCGGCGGAGGCCCAAACGCCCTTCAACACAATAGCACAACCGGACTCAACCCTCCTTGTGTACATATGAAAGGTTCAGGTCATAAAACATGGTCCCGAAGTCCAACCCCGAAATACCCAATTGACCAGCAAAAAAAGACTGACTTACGTGCCTATGGATCCAATGCAACACATTCTAAAATTACATGACTACACAGGAATGACCAACGCACTCGAGCATGTAGTTATCAATAATATGCAATAAGATGCATTAAGGTGTAAGTCATAAATGGGGCTCTACATCGAGCCAATAAAACCGGACAAATGTCCCCAAGACTCTTTTAAGTCAAAACTGAGCTAAAGTACTCAAAATCCATTTGCTCAACAAATAACGGTCCCCAAATTATAAAATGCATTTAAACGACATTTATGCAATGCATTCTTCAAATACACCATCAACTTAAAACATGAATTGGTTGGGACAAATCACTTACCAAATTAAAATCCTCATTATATTTCCAAAGTATTCCATGACATGATGACATGCATTTTCCAAACGATTTATAAGCCAAATACACCAAAATTACGTCAACGACAAATAGGTATGGCAAAAAAACCGAACCCGACGGTGAAAACCGGAAACCAAACATTTTGGATCGGGTTCATCCTTAACGGGGACGGGATGGGGCGGGGATCGGGGATCTTATTAGGGAATTTAACGGGGACGGGGATGGGGGCGATAATCACTGGCCCAGCTCGACCCGATATTATATATATAGAGGGAGGATCAAACGAGAACAATAACTATTTAAAAGAACACGAGAACTAACAAAATCATTAGTGATTTTACATTAATGCGCAAAAAACCCACGCAGACCTGAAACCGTGGCCAAAGTCGATTTTTCGTGTGTTAATGTAAAATCACTAACGATTTTGTTAGTTCTCGTGTTCTTTTAAATAGTTATTGTTCTCGTCTATTTTAAATTTTAATATATTATTGTTATCCCAGATAACAATGTAATTCACAAGATGACAATCAATTCCATCAAATATCACTTTGAATTAATCTCAAGTTTCAATTACAAAACACTCTTACAACTTTCTCTCTCTAACTCAGGAACTCGTATGATGCTATCTGTTGTGTTACTGAATTACACGCACACTACACTATTTATACTAAGAATAAAAACATGCACACCACTACATTACAGAAACACGCAAACGAATAAAACGCGCACAACACAAGAAAAACAGAAATACAACATTGACTTTGACATTTATTACACAAGACTTTGACTTTGATGCTTGAGAGTTGACTTCAGCTTTGACTTCAATCTTCAGTCTTCTATGATCTTGTATCCAACATATTTAGGCTCTAACAATCTCCCCCTTTGGATTCAAGATCATCTCAAAAAGATTTTGCAGAATAATCATTTCTCTTTAAGCTCAGAAACTGTAAACTCCCTCTTTGTAAAACTTTAGCATTGAAAAACAGTCTTCTATTTAAGCCTGAAACAATCTCTTCTTTCCTTGATCTTTAACAATCTGTAATCTTCCCAAAGTCTGTCTTTAAACAAATAACAGTCTCCCCCAAATATGGTAGATATGCTCTTCAACAATCTCCCCAAGGTTATCTCAAACCTCTTTCAGACTTCAGAAAGAAATTATCTACAATTTCAGCTCGATTTGTTTCAGCAAATTATTTTCAAAGAAAATTTCTATAAACTTCAACACATCTTCAGAAAACTTTGAACTTTTCTCTTTCAAACTTTCAATCTTTGCAATTCTCTGAACTTTTCTCCCATAACTTGATACAAACTTTTCTTTTCTGACATTTCGTAAACTTTATCTTCTCCCCCTTTTTGATGATTAGAGCATAGAGATCATCAAAACTTTCTCCAAGAAATGTCATTATCAATTCTGACCACTGATCTTTTGAACACAAGAGCCTATGATTCTTTATCAATCTAAATTAAGGTATTCATCTAGATCTTTGCAAATCCAGACAAATAAGAATGTACCACCTGAATCAACAAATGAATCAGTTAATATGTCTGTCAGTAACACAAAGTTACTATGTGTAACGAATACACATTAGAAAGGAGCTTTTGGAATGTTCACTCCCCCAGGGCTTCCATTCAATCATCGAAACACCACAAAGATATTTCTATGAACGTTATGACAAGAAAACATATTCCTTGTGTGTTCGTGCAAGTGTTAGAAAGAATTAAGCACAAATATTTGCTTGTAGTAAGGCTCAAAATTGTGTAAACCACTAGAACAACAGTAGTATAACACAGACTCAATTGTGCATGATCGAAGTGCGAAGGTGGGGGAGACTTCCTTCTTTTTCAATATCTAGATTTTTCAAATGAAAATCAGATAGATTATGTGCTGCGTCCCCAGAAAATATGAAACATTTTCTTTTTAAGAAGAAAATGAGTGGCTGGTGGGGTTTTTATCAAGAGTTGGCATGGGCTAGTTGCCTGTTTCAATAATGTTCACGAAGAATTGTGAAACACTAGCAATGTAGTTGCCCGACTCAGAAAAAGTTAGTGCAGAGTTTGATATTCTTTTACTCTGATCTCACACCCTCTTTCTTTTTAAACATTGAGCTCGCTTCTAACCAAACTCTCTTTTTCATTTTACCTTGTCACACAACCCACACTCATTTCTTTTTGACTCTTCACACATTCAATCACTCAAAGATTAACTTCTTGGGTAGGAAACACTGGTTAACGTGAATCCATAGAAGTTTCATCTATGCTCACACAAAGAACCCATGTATTTTCCTATAAGTAGATGTAGCTCAATTGGTTTAACTTGTCAGTTAAAGCACAAAATATGAAATACAAGTCAGATATATGTATGCTCAGAGATGTAATCATGAAGATTTGAGCATTTTAAACATTGAAGACTTTTCAAACAAGATAATTGAATGAATGAAATGAATACAAGAAACTTGTTTGAAAATCTGACATTGTATCAAAAAGATCAATATCGAAATGATTTATCGATTACATCACCATATGATTCATTATCCTCATCAGGAATCTCCTCAGTAATCATTTTCATTGGTCCTTTTGTGATAGATAACAGAATGTTTTCACTATTTGCATGCTGGTCGACAAAGTCGAGAAAACGATCCTTCCACTGTTCATATTCGCCCTTGAATAGAACATGAGGCTTTACATCTGTACCGATGGAGAGAGCGTCTTTGGAAGTCATCTTTGATCTACACTGCTTACTGTGATCTTCAAAATTCAGAAAACAAACTGGACCTACAAAAATCAAACTCAGTTAAATTTCAGAAAAATCACAAAAATTCACTAAGTATAAAACGCGCATAACACTGAAAAGAAACACTTCGCGCAAAAGCCTATGTGCGAGTTTGAGATACGCGCACAAAACAGGCTGAGTGAAGTTACTTCTCGCATCCACGGTTGTGCGAGTTTCAGTTTCGCGCACGACAAAGGTTGCGTGAACCAAAGTTCGCGCACGCAGACTTATGCGAGTTTCAAGTTCTCGCACACTACTATGTGCGAGTTCTGATACTTCACGCAAAAGCTTGCGAGTTACACACTTAGAAAAATTTTCAGAAACTAAAACGCGCAAGATTACTTCTCGTAAAACCCTCTTCGCGCAGAATGTAAACGCGCAGAAAAATTTCCAATAGTTCACTTCATGCAGAATGTAAACGCGCACAATGAACACTTCTCACAAAATCCACTTCGCGCACAAAGCTTGATCATGAATAGTATAAACTCGCACCTAGTATTGTGCGAGTTTCTTCTTCTCGCACGAAACTATTTGCGAGTTCTTCACTTCAAACAAAATTCGTAGTCTTTGCGTGTTCTTCAATAACTTGAGAGTTCTTCGGTTAGCGTGTTCTTAACTTGTGAGTTCTTCCTCTACGAGTTCTATGGATCTAGCAAGTTCTTCACTTAGACGAACAAAAACTCCATTTTTCGAACTAAAATCGATGCAAATCTTCTTCAATTGAACTAAAATTTTGTAGGAACCTTTTAAATCATACCACGAACCAATTACAATCAAACTATTTCAATCTAATGCACTAGAAATTACCAATCGGTCTAGAACAGTTCGTTTTTCTAGACTTCGAACAAAACTTCAAGAAAAATCAAAAATTCACCCTAACAAGTGTGAATTAGCCTATGAATTACAAATGAAATCTGTTCTATATGTAAAATCGAATACAACAATACCAAAATAAGATTCAAATCATCATTAATTCGTGAAAATCAAAATTGAACGGTACAATTTGCAAGTTCGTGAACTGATGATTCAAAATTTTCAAAATCGATCCTTAATTCTCTGAATTTTGTATGCTCTGATACCAATTGTTATCCCAGATAACAATGTAATTCATAAAATGACAATCAATTCCTTCAAATCTCACTTTGAATTAATCTCAAGTTTCAATTACAAAACATTCTTACAACTTTCTCTCTCTAACTCAAGAACTCGTATGATGCTATCTGTTGTGTTACTGAATTACATGCACACTACACTATTTATACTAAGAATACAAAACAAGCACACCACTACATTACAGAAACACGCAAACGAATAAAACGCACAAAACACAAGAAAAACAGAAATACAACATTGACTTTGACATTTATTACACAAGACTTTGACTTTGATGCTTGAGAGTTGACTTCAGCTTTGACTTCAATCTTCAGTCTTCTATGATCTTGTATTCAACATATTTATTCTCTAATAATTATATATTTTGGGCCTTTTAAAAATCCATCTAAATATTTACCTTATTACCTTAACCTATATGATCCAAATATTAGAAAAAGTCCAAACCCCACATTCAACTTTCAAACCCAAATCCCAAAAAGTAAAAAAATTGAACAGTTAGTCGACTTTTCAGTTCTCACTTCGTCTTCCCCAAGTCGTCGACCTTAGTTCTTGGTCTGGTCGTCCTCCGGCCGGCGGTTCTCGGTGCTCGCCTCCTCGTTCGTTGGATATTGCCTACTTGGTAGTCGTCTTCCCCAAGTCGTCGACCTCAGTTCTCGGTTCACATCGTCGCAGCCTCGCAGGTATGAACGTTTTCTTCTCTCTTCTCTTTCTGCTCGTTTCTCTTCTCTCTGTGTGGGTATCAACAAGAACTCGATTTCACATGTGGGTATCAACAGGAAGTCAGGAACTCGATTTTCACATGTGGGTATCAACATGTGATATGTTATTCTTTATTGGTGAATTAATATGTTTGTTTATTCACTCTTTTGTTTTTCTTAAAGTTCTTTTTGTTTGAATTAGTATTCATATCTGTTTTTTGACATTAGTTGTTTTTGACATTAGTATTCGTTGGTATTCATAGCTGGTTTTGACATTGGTTTTTTGACACTCTGTTTCTTGACATTAGTAATGTAGTATTCATAGTTGTTTGGTCACAACTCACAGTCCAATATGGAAATGAATTTAAAACAACCATATATACAAATGTAAGACTTAACGGGTTCGGGTATAACCAACGGGGAACGGTGATTTTTTGTCCTTAACGGGTTCCTTAACGGGGATCGGGGAAACCGCGGGGACCTGATGGGGATCCCCGATAAGGTCCCCGACGTGGATCGCGACGGGGAATATTATCGGTTTCGGGGACGAGGACCCTAAAAACCGGCCTGAAACCGGCCCGTTGCCATTCCTAACAACAAATAACTTTCATTTGCGCAATAAATCTCCAAAAGAACTTATGCTTGAGGTTTACACGTCAAAATATCAAAAAACCAATGATAGATATCTTATAAGTTTTAACAACCCAAATTTACCAATTATGAAAACTTTGTCAAATACTCGACACATTTGATAAATATAAAGTAACCACATTATTACTTCTACACATTTTGGCATGTACATAGTTTTCACAAAGCAACTTGAAGTCACCTTGCTAGATTTAGGCTAAATCTAGATTTTACGCCAACTTGAGCTTCCTTGAAGGAACTTGAATCCACAAGTAATCCTTCTAAAAACCTAGATCCATAAGTTTCCAACCATAAATATTCATATTCAACCATTCAGAATCATTCTCCAAAACACCTTATATTAAAACTCCCATTTTGGCCAAAACCCTAATTTTGACCTAATTTTCCAAAAATCATCCAAAATGAAAACTTAAGAGATAAAGTACTAGGAGATCATCAATGGAGCATTTATAACTTATATAAATATTTAAAAGAAAGAAAGATGAACTCACCATTTAGGTTTTGAGGAAAACCCCAAAAACCTAGAAAGTTTTTGAAGGTGAAAATGAGAAGGAGAGCTCTTAGTCTTAGTCTTCAATCCTTAGCTTGGTGATGAACAAACACCTTCAAACCCAAGAAAATGGTCCAAAAAATGGTTAGGGTTCAAAGAAGTGAAGTGGGGTTCATTTTGGGAGAGGAAGGTGAAGAGGAAGAAGTGAGAAAATGAGGAGAAGGCTGGAAAATCGGACATTTAAGGGCCCTGATGGCCGCGAGCGATTGTGCCACGCGATAGTGCCGAGGGCACAATCGCTGGCACTATCTCCAGACTTGTACCGAGATTGGCCCCGACCCCGCAACAGTTCCCTGTGAGAGTGCCTTGTGGCACAATCACGGGCATAGTCGCCTGGAACGTACCGAGGCCTCTCTCCCCCTTGCAACTGTGCCCTCGGCGACAGTGACATTGTCACAATCGGCAGGCATAGTCGCTCCACCTGCCTAGAGCCTAAAATCTCGACTTTTCGTCTAAAATTCTCTTGACGTGAATAAGGGATTCGATAGGTAAGGCATTAGATGTAAAATTTCACGATATAAAATAGGAATTCTCCAGAAGATTAACTTTTAATTATGGGAATTTACAGGTGCTACAATCCTCCCAACCTTAGAATAATTTCATCCTCGAAATCTATCTCTTACCTAATACATTTTACCACCCTCAGCACTTACTGGGTTTCCTCTGTTCTCAAGAAGGCAATAAACTAATCATAGACCTCAATGATGCCATTCTCCCGAAATGACCATCACCCTTCCCAAGGGATTGTCTCTAATCCATTTCATCCTTGAGCTAAAACTCGATGACTTCTTGACGCAACTGCCTTACCGATTTTTGTGACGACTCTCACATCCAATATCCCACTTGATATGTTACACTCATACTAGAGTGAACATCGAACCTTACTGGAGCATTTTCTAACCATATGATCTCAGTTGCTTACGAACCTTAGGTGTCATGTACTACCTCATGGGCAGCTTGTGACCTCAACTTATCACTGACTAATTCGCCCCAACTCAACACGGTTCTGAATCCGTATTCCAATGATTAACACCAATTCCAAGGAATTCCCAAAATTTCTTAACAACTCACCATCGTTATTGGAAGGGCCTTCCATCCAAGGACGTGCCAATACGACCTACATGAAGTCGGTTTATACAAATTCGACTATTGCGCAACTCCAAAGTATACCCAAACATCAATCATTCAGTCTATAAAAACCTTTACCATATCAAGAAGGTCTTAATTGTCTATACTTAATTACCAACATCCAATATCCTTAAAGTTCTACCACCGTAACACAAACACTTCTCACGATCCCACGGGGTACTCCCAACATTCCAAAGATCATTGACCTCAAAAGAACGAGTCGACGCCTAAAATCCAAATGGCCATGTCAAAAACATGGGTATGCCATGAAGTATTTCATTCCAGGTCGCACTGAGTAGATCTCTAATAAAACTTAAAGTTATACCCCATACGGAAATAAAACCTCAAATCTTACCTCTTTATCAAATGAATCACCATGTTTCCTTTATTCATGAAGACTCACTAAGATGATATGCCACCAACACATACATGACGTCTATCATCAATCTATCAATTCAATTCCGACCTTTACCAAGAAACAACACAAAGACTCAACCAAAGATTTACCAAAACAAGAAGATCATGACTTCAATTACCAGGATAATACATGAATCTAATACTCAATAATTCATACGTGAACCTACTCATAAGGCTGAACCCCATAACTCAAAACCGGCCACAAGTCGGATCTACCGACGCTTCAATTCCCAAGGACTTCTCTAGTCACTAATCACAACTCCTTTCACGATAGGGGTTTAAATCTATAACTCTAATGATTTCAAGTTTTTCCAAACTAATATGCCAATTTGAAATTTTTATAAAACTTTCAAATGCAAAGCTTTATAACAAATAATCGTAAGTGTAGAAATCCGCTACAGTTTACTTGATAATTGTGCAAAGTGGTCACGAATGCCACACAACTAAAACCATTTTGAAAAGCATTTGATCATTACCTACGCTGATAATGACAATAACAAAACAGGCGCAACAACTTTTCAAAGGGACCCCTATGGTCCTAACATGCATTAATCTATGTCGTGTATGTAAAATAATTTTCTGCACTAACACATTATGCAACAAATGTTTGTATAAACCCCAAAAGAGGAACTTCACAATTTCAAGCTCCAAAATTCTCCTTCTTAACCATAAAATGACATGGAATAAAATTTCCAACAAGACCCATATTGTTAATGCCAAAAATCGTCCCAAGGAAGATCTAAGGTCGGTGTGGAGCTTTAACAACTAAAGTAAGTGATCGATCGACAAATCGTACGATAGATAATAAAAGCGAATAAGAGACAGGGAACTTGGTGACGCGGAAAACCCCATCGAGGGTAAAAACCGTGGACGATAGCAGAGATCGTCAAATGCAATATGGACGTCAAATAAGGATGTCGTCCTTTAGAAGGAGTGATCGAAGGTACACATGACAATATTACAATGAAAAATAAATGAATCATAAATATGTATTCTTTGTCGTCCGATGAAAATACTCCGTCGAGTGTTGAGAGTAAACTTAGTATTCTTGATTGTTGCATATGATGAGTACGAATATCCAGTCAGGTGTCCCAAATGGTTCTTCAGGCCTTGTATATATAGATTTTTGTCACCGTAAATGAGCAGTAAATGTCCGACGGTCTTGCTAATGATTGATCTTGATGATGCTCATCCGTTAT
Source organism: Arctium minus (assembly GCA_954870635.1). Lineage (NCBI taxonomy): Eukaryota > Viridiplantae > Streptophyta > Magnoliopsida > Asterales > Asteraceae > Arctium > Arctium minus. The sequence continues at coordinate 108,505,053 of OX941080.1, read as the reverse complement.
ATTAGTTGGTCATTATGCGCTTTAAACCTGTAATAAAGGATTCATAACGGAAAAACGGTCGTATGTAATAAATGATAAACAATCATTAGTTACTTTATAAAGGTTGTGAGATATAAGTCTATCGAGAGGTTCCTTCTGGTCGTGGACACGAGAAACTCTCGACCGTCGTCATAAGTGACGATTGTGACTCTCGATGTGTGTGATCGTCAGGACCTTATCTTATTACAAGAATGGTCCTTAGATTGGAGACGTTTGGTTTTCTTGCAGCGGTCGTGACTTGTGAAATTTTACCCAAATAGTTTGCCCCCAAAATTCAAAAATTAGGCGGCAAGTCGACTTTTCGGATTTTGTAACCCGATTGGACACGTGTCGAAATTAGTAACTGAATCGGTTCCCCGAGCATCTAAATAGCATTCAACACTTCACAGTGCTACATGTGACATTCCCCAACTAGGACCTGATGCACATGCCGACAAATAAAAAGGGTTAGGCTTAACGCTTGGTGAGTTCAAGAGTTTTCAACATGAATAAATATTTCGTTAAAGAGGAAGGAATACAATTTAAAACACAATCTTTCAAAATGATTTACTTTAAATATGAAAATGACTCGTTTTCCAATAATATGCATTTTCAAGGACGAATGCCCCAATACCAAACATTCTTTATAAAGTGATGCAACCCGAAACTCACTCAAAACGTGAATAGAATACGGACTCCCAATTTATAAAAACGCGGGTAAAACTTTATATCCCGAAACACCCAAAACACGGGCGGGGCATAATACTCAGCTCATAAATCATGGAAAATAACCCATATAAATATAATATGCCACCGAAAACATGGAACTAAAATTCAATACTCACGCGACCATAAAATGAAATGACTTCCAAATGTTAAAGCATGGACAATTAAATATCCAAAATACTGTTGGCCGACAATGGGGGAGACCCGTATCCATTGAGAGTGGAGGAACACAAAAGTATGTCACTCATACAACGTTAATCGTATGACACTTCATGACATGAAAGCCCAAGTGTCCCAACGACTCCTTTCAAGCTACACCTCAAGAGACAGCTGACCTTGGTGATCATACCATGAATACCACCCTGAAGGCCCGACACACTTAAGGACTACCTCCAAGGCATTACCTTCAAGTGGCGGAGGCCCAAACGCCATTCAACACAATAGCACAACTGTACTCAGCCCTCCTAGTGTACACTTGAAAGGTTCAGGTCATAAAACATGGGTCCCGGAGTCCAACCCCGAAATACCCAATTGACCATCAAATAAAGACTGACTTACGTGCCTATGGATTCAATGCAACACAGTCTAAAATTACATGACTACACAGGAATGACCAACGCACTCGAGCATGTAATTATCAATAATATGCAATAAGATGCATTAAGATGTAAGTCATAAATGGGGCCCTACATCGACCCAGTAAAACTGGACAAATGTCCCCAAGACTCTTTTAAGTCAAAACCGAGCTAAAGTACTCAAAATCCATTTGACCAACAAATAATGGTCCCCAAATTATAAAACGCATTTAAACAACATTTATGCAATGCATTCTTCAAATACACCATCAACTTAAAACATGAATTGGTTGGGTCAAATCACTTTCCAAATTAAAATCCTCATTATATTTCCAAAGTATTCCATGACATGATGACGTGCATTTTTCAAACGATTTATAAGCCAAATACACCAAAATTGCGTTAACAACAAATAGCTTTCATTTGCGCAATAAATCACCAAAAGAACTTATGCTTGAGGTTTACACGTCAAAATATCCAAAAACCAATGATAGACATTTTATAAATTTTTCACAACCCAAATTTACCAATTATGAAAATTTTGTCAAATACTCAACATATTTTATAAATTTAAAGTAACCACATTATTACTTTAAAATACATATTTTGGCATGTACATAGTTTTCACAAAGCAACTTGAACTCACCTTGCTAGATTTAGGCAAAATCTAGATTTTACCCTAACTTGAGCTTCCTTGAAGGAACTTGAATCCACAAGCAAATCCCTCCAAAAACCTAGATCCACAAGTTTCCAACCATAAATATTCATATTCAACCATTATAATCATTCCCCCAAACACCTTATATTAAAACTCCCATTTTGGCCAAAACCCTAATTTTGACCTAATTTTCCCAAAATCATCCAAACCGAAAACTTAAGAGATAAAGTACTAGGATATCATCAACGGAGCATTTATAACTTATATAAAGAGTTAGAAGAGAGAAAGATGAACTCACCATTTAGGTTTTGAGAAAAACCCCAAAAACCTAGAAAGTTCTTGAAGGTGAGAAATAGAAGGAGAGCTCTTAGTCTTAGTCTTCAATCCTTAGCTTGTTGATGAACAAACACCTTCAAACCCAAGAAAATGGTCCCAAAAATGGTTAGGGTTCATAGAAGTGAAGTGGGGTTCGTTTTGGGAGAGGAAGGTGAAGAGGAAGAAGTGAGAAAATGAGGAGAAGGCTAGAAAATCGGACATTTAAGGGCCCTGATGGCCGCAAGTGATTGTGCCATGCGATAGTGCCTAGGGCACAATCGCTGGCACTATTGCCAGACTTGTACTGAGACTACCCCCGACCCCGCGATAGTGCGCTACTACAGTGCCTTGTGGCACAATCGCGAGCATAGTCGCCTGGAACGTACTAAGGCCTCTCTCCCCCTTGCGACTGTGCCCTCGGCAACAGTGACATTGTCACAGTCGCCGGGTATAGTCGCTCCACCTGCCCAGAGCCTGAAATCTCGACTTTTCGCCTGAAATTCTCTTGACACGAATAAGGGATTCGATAGGTAAGGCATTAGAGGTAAAAGTCCACGATATAAAATGGGAATTCTCCCAAAAGATTAACTTTTACTTACCGGAATTTACAGGTGTTACATTTACTGGCAGCTACGAAAGATTACAGGCTTTTGTTGGCCAGTTTCAGTGATGGCACTCACTAATCATCTTTAGTGACCCAACACTAACGACATACATTGATCAATGGCAACGACCCAATACACTCGTTGAAAGTAGGTACTTAAGTTGAAGGCACTTAAGATAAGGGTTGAACTTGAAGGCAATAGCTTCAATGTCAACTTCTTAAGCATAATGTTTAGATTTCGAGTGTTGCCCCTTGCCCCCGTGAGGAGGCACGACCCAGTTGACCACCATCATTCATCAGTCTTGGGTTCAAGTTAGCTTATACAACAAGCATGTTCTCCGCACTTCCTAACTTGCAATATAACTTCTCTAGAACCAATTATGTCTCATGTAAATGACACTGAAATCACCTACATTGTTTATAGAACTTGCAACATATTTTTTTTGGAAGGCAGTGCGACATCGATCATCGACCTCAACCGCATAAACACACGCACACACCCCTCCCCGGCGGTATCGGGCATCCAAACGGGCAGCCCACTAATCCGCCGCTGTCCCAGCCCAGCTAAGTTGGGCCTAAGGACGGGTACTCCTCGTGCCCTCGAATGACCCCCCTAGGAATCGAACCCGGGTAGACTGAGATACCATCCACAACCCCCCCCCCAGGATGTTACCGACCTTTGGAGAACCAACCGAGCTAGACACAATTTGTAGAACTTGCAACATATTGATGACAATGTCCAAGGACTGTAATTTCTTTTGCAAACTTAAAGTAAAACATTTTTTGTTTCACTTTTTATTCTAAATAATACACTTTCAATGCTTTATTTAGTAGAACATAACATGTTTTTAAGTCAATTTAGAGGGCATACAATAATTTTATAAAGGAAAAAATGTATTATAGTTTTATAAAAGGAAATTCTTTCTGGAATGTTTTATTTCAGAACGAAAATGGAGGTTTCGAATGTAATTTCCCAAAACTAACAACCATAACAAAGCATGTCCCAATTTACCTATTTTTTCGTTTAAAAATAGAATATAGTTATTTGAAAATGTTTTTGAAATATAATACTTTATTTTATGGGTAAAATTATCATAATTATGTGAACCATTATGATCCATCCATTTTCCCCATTAACGGCTGAGATTTACCCAGGGGGTTTTGTGAAAATATGAATTTATTTCAGATTTTTATATTATTTTTTAACAAACTAATTAGGCCCTAAAGGGCATTATCGGTAGAAAATTCTTCATTATTCAGGAAGAGGAATCGATAACTGATTTCACGGGATTATGATCCATACCGTGATTAACTCCGACCAAATCGAATAGCTTCATCAACTAAAACAGATCACCGGAAATATAGATTCACATATCGTTTACAATTATTGTATATGAGACTTTAATAGCTTCCAGAAACAATGATGCATCCAAATCGAGGTACGATTGCAACAATCGATTCTTAAAATACAGTTGCAATAAATCAGTATATAACAATCGTTTGGTGATTTCTTTGCAGTTCGAAGGTTTCGTTTTGAGAAGTTTCCAGCTGATTGCAACGGTTCATGATTTCTGGTCCATATATGAATTTTGGTTCATATATGAACAAGTGTTTGCAACGGTTCATGAATTCTGGTTCATATTTATGGTTCATGAATTCTGGTTCATATACGAACAAATTCTGGTTCATAATTCTGGTTCATGAATTGTGGTTCATGAATTCTGGATCAGTTGAATCATGTTGAATCAGTTGTTTGTCATCAAGCTGCACCATGCTTTTTTCCAAACGAATAAAAAATGAACCACTGATTTTGTACCACTTTCATCACCGATAAGATTAAAATCATTATCTCGTTCTTCATCCACAGCAAACGCCTCCGACTAGTCCATTCGAAACCCATCCTCGTCTTGCACAACTTCCGTATGAACTGTATTCGACGATCGAAGAACATCGTTCACGAATATTTCGTTGCTCGGAAAAATATCTACGGCTGGTAATCTTGAATCATCCATCTGATCTTCCAGATACAAAAAATTGCAGAAACAAAACCCTTCTAATGATGATGACTCATCTGTTATATTAGAAAGTAAATCATGCAGATCATGATTTCCTATAATTAAGGGTTGGCCGTTAATATGAATAAATAAATAAAAAATATTACATTTTAAAAATAATGAAATGAGGGAGTATTCTATCCCTATAATAACGCAACTCAAATTAATAATATTAAAGAATTAAAAAAAGTTAAATTCTATAAATAATGAATTGACCTCTTTGTTCTCATTAAATGTTAATATAATAATAAATTAATATATGGAATTATCCAAAATGGATGGCTCTGATTGGTTCACAAAGTTTGCACAATCTGACTGGTTTGCAAAAGATAAGTCCCCTATATATATAGGTGGTTTCAATTGAAAACCATATTAAATTGGAAACTTTGGAAACCGCCAATTTTATTGGTTAAATTAATGAAATTAGTTCATAAAGTTGTTTAATATGATCATGTTATTTCATATAATTCGTTTGTTAATGAAATTGTTTCATATATTTGGGTTTTTTATGTAGTTTCATCTATTTTTCTCATTCTGATAAAATTGTTTCATGTATTTTCGCAGTCTGATGAAACTTTTTCATTTTTACATAAAAAACACAAATATATGCAATAATTTCATCAATAAAAGAATTATATGAAACAATTTCATCAAATTAAACAATTTCATGAAACAATTTCATTAACTTAACCAATGAAATCGAGGGTTTTCACGGTTTTCAAAATTAGAGTGGTTTCCATTTGATCATATATATATATATCAACAATTAAAAGATACTTATAATATTGATTTTTGTCTTATTTTAGAGTTATTAGTTAAATTTCAAATTAAACATGTATCAAACCATATTTTCCATATTTTTTTGACAAAGTGAAATAGTAATATTTTGGTAAAATTCTCAAGATACGGTTACATACTTGTCATATATTTTTTTTTTATACAATTCGTCAATTGTAGTTACGGGAAAGAATTTAAGAGATTTAATAAATAACAAAATATTTATGTTAAATTATGCATGTCATAGAAAATTTGTAAATTTTAAATTAAAGTATATATATAATATTTATATACAGTAAATTAAATTCACATACACTACTCACTTTTGTTGAAACTTAAACATCTAACCTCAGGGTGCGCAATTACCGGGTACCTCTTTCATTTTTTGCTTTCTTAATAACGTAAAATTTTAATATATGAATATTAAAAGTATCCAAATTGAGATTCCGACTAAAAGTATCTCCGAGACGACATCAAGATCGGAATGGGAATCCAAACAACTTGTACCCACCCCTTTGAATACTTGACAAACATATAAAAAAATAACATGTTGAAATTGAAGCTTGCAAAAAATTAAAGGGCCCTTCTCTTCAACAATCATTAAACTCAATTATTGGACATAAAATAATTGAAACAATCGATCATGTATAGATAAAAGGTATGGTAAAATCTGATTTTTAACCAAATTAATTATTCCGTTGCAGTTAATGAGACCAAATCAGCTTTTACTCGAACAAATGCAACATCAAAATTCAAATTGGAAATTGATCGCTTTCACTATATAGAAAAACGACAGATAACTACAATTAAGGAAGAGGAACAACCAAGTGGAGGAATTGCAACTGATATTATTGCCTTTAAACATCCAAAGTCGAGGGAGAAAGGACCATGACCATGTCATCTAGCCTTCGAAAGAATCATGATGGATAAAACAGGTAACTAGACAAGGGTAAATGAGCCTTCAATGAAGATGAAAGAAATATGTGGAATGACATGTCCACGTAGGCTTGAAGCCTTCGATGATTAAAGAAGTGAGGATGAAGTTGAAGATTCAAGATCAGGGAATGGGTTTGGCTAAGATCATGTACACGAAATCTGGATAAGTTAAAGGTTGGTGATGCTGACATCGAAGATTAATCGTGGAGGAAAAACAAATATTGAAGAATAGTTATTTTACTGATGAACTTGTCATATACTTATAAAAGTCTATTTTATGCATTTAACTTTATTTAAGCATTTAAAACATGCTTATTTTTTGTATAGAAACATGTTTTTTAATTTCTATGAGTAAAGAAAGGGAGGGAGCAATATCAAATGAAAACCTATATATTGTGGTAACCGTGAAAACTTTTATATTATGTTACTGTTTTCACATTCTTTTTTCCACTTTTTTTTAGTATTTAATATACTATTTAACATATATTTGTTCCATAATGTGAAACTTTTCCATGTGTACTTTTTGTTTCACAAAAACATATCAAAACGTTTCACATTGTGAAATAAATATATGTTAATCAATACTACAAATTCTAATCTTCGACGAAAAGGAATCATATAAAATAATACATGATACAGTGGTTTTCATAATTTGTGGGTTCTCAAAAGATTAGCGAAAGGGTATGCATATATATAATATATATATTACTCTGTCTGTACCAAAATAAATATACACAGTTTTAAGAATGTATAATTATTACACTTTTAAATAACAAAAAGATAATTTTGTTCTTAAGTATTGTTTATGCCAAAAATCTCCCAAGGAAAATTTAAGGTAAATGTGGAGCTTGATCCAACCAAAGAAAGTAGCTTTAATAATCGTACGACAATAATAAAAGTGAAATAAATGAGACAAGGGAATTGGTGACGCGGAAAACCCCTAAAATGGGTAAAAACCGCGGACGAGTGTGAGTCGTCGTGCACTATGGACGTCAATCAGGGACGTCGTCCCTGATAACAAGCGTTACAAGTGAAATAAAATGTAAAACAATACAATAAAGTAAATTCGGTCGTGCGTCGTGTGTGATTAGACTTCGGTCGTGCGTCGCACAATAAATGGCAGTAGGCTTGATGAACTCTCAAGAGAAATTCAGTGAGCTTGAGAACGTAATTCGTGAGCCTATTAATTCTGTGAATCAGATGTCCAAATGTGAAGTTCAATCTTCATATTTATACTCCAATTGTCCGTTAGCAAGTCTTGAATGCATATTTTTAATTAGAATAACCGTTTGATATTGATGATAGCGTCCGTTACATCCGTTGTTATTGGTAACGTCTTCAGTTATGATCTCTAATCATAAACGTCCTTGAAATCCTGCATTAAACATAATATAAAGTATGTTGCAAATTAGTTAACTGTAATCAGGTCGTACGACAGAACTTGCCAGGCGGGTTCTTTAGTCGAGGTCGTCCCAAAGAAAGAGTGTCGACCATCGACGGTCGCACGACTATAGACCGTTGGAATTTTTACCCAAACAGTTTGCCCCCAAATTTAAAATTCAAGTGGCAACTTTTTGAAATTTAGGACTAAGACACGTGTTATAAAAGAAAAGCGGGTAACTTGCATAGAACCGAATCGGTTCGTTTCCAACTAAATAATGACGTCACTTTTAACAGAATAAATAATTTGACATCTAATGAAGGACAGGTGCCATGCTCTCGTTGAGTGTACTCGTGGGATTGTCTGACACGAACGACACGTGTCAATTTTATTAACCATTGATTTCTGGCGATTCGATTTCCTAGCGATTTGATTTCTGATTTTTAGTATAAATAGGAATTATCCTTAATCTTTTCCTTTTTTACGTTTTACCCCTTTAGAGATTTCATACTTCCGGCGAGATATACTTTCCGAGCGACCAAGATCCCTTTCATTCTAAGTTCGAGGTTTAGAACGCTATTTAAGGTACGATTTTCCGTTCTTCCCTCTGTGTCGATTTATGCATAAGAAGTCCATAGCTAGAAAGCCTAGGAAAGCTTGGGATATTCTTAGTTATTGGCGTGCGACTTTAAATATCCTGGATTTCCAGATGTCGAGCGAGCCTGTGAGCCTATATAGGGAGGAAGAGCATTTAGATTACTTTAAGAGTTTGGCCATGCTTTTAGATGAAATAAATCTGGTGTCGCCGGAAGATTTAAGGTCGGATGAAGTTCCAAAGGGATATTGTGTTCTATATGAATATCCCTTCAAAATAGGGTTTACTTGGTCGTTTAGTCCTTTGGTCAAGGCATTTTTAGATGCATTCGATCTAACACCTGGACAATTAATGCCTCAATTCTGGCGGATTGTCCATGTTATCGGGCGCCTTACAGCCGACTGGGAGGTTCCGTTCAACGTGAACGATCTCCTGACTGCTTATAACGTTCGACCGGATAATTATCACCGGTACAACTTATTCCCTCGATCGAAGGGAGATAACGTACTGGTGTATAATACCACGGTGAACGACCGTGGTTGGAAACGTCAGTACGTTTTCCTCCAGGTGGAGTCTGTGAACGACGAAGATAGCCAATGGTTGTCGTCCGGATGGAACGAATCGGGTAGGTTAACTGTTTTGTCGTGCGTTTTTGTCGTGCGTTTATAATATATACTAATGATGTTTTTCTTTGTTTGGAAGCAATTGACTTCACTAAAGTGAAGCCAAACATAAATTCTCTTAACAAGATTCAGAGGATCTTGGAAAGGAGTATTGTTGATCGTTCGTTCTCTGTTCGGTCGAACGACGAGGAGGACGAGATTGTTTTTGTAGCTGAGGCGACGTCCGTCGAGGGTTCTCATCAAGACGAAGAGAAGATAGAGGAGAAGGAAAAGGAAGAAGAAAGGGAAGAAGAGAGAGAAGAAGAAATGACCGATAAGTCGCTCGACAATACCTTTCACTTGTATATCGTACGTCATTTTATTTTTAACTTGCTCTCATTTTTCAGAGGACGCAGCTGTAAAGTCGGCTGCCGTTAAGCGAGCCGAGCAACTGGAGCTCGCCCGTCAAGGGAGGGAGAAAACGAAGAAAATATCTGCCCCTTCCACGGGGGTAGATCCGAGACGTGTCTGAGGCAAGCCTCGGTCCTCGCCTAAGAAGACGGGCGATGCCACTCTGTCGTCCCTTTCAGGGGCGACACCAGCGAAGGGAACCGTTGCTGGGGTTGAGCTTGGATGCTCGACCAAGGCGACGAAGGATGCCCCAACAACGGGGGTGTCGGGCGTTGAGAAGCCCTTTGCCGCACCTTCTTCTTCCTCTAAGAGTGAGGAGAAGAATGAGGAAAAAGTGGGAGTGATGATATTTAAAGCCACTCTCCCAGCTGACTTTATGGATAATGACGTTCTCGAGAGAGACGTCATTTTTCCACACCTGGCAAAATTCCTCCTCCCGACTTTCTACGATCGGTACAAGGAATCTCGGGTTGAGGACACGGGGGCACATGCTGCTGGTCTCTCTTTCATGGTAAGTTTTACTTATTCTCCTTCTTCGTTGCTCATTTTTTACTACTAATTCTTTTCCTTTTGTCGTGCAGGCTTTCCAAGATTGTCTGAGCTTCTACCCTAAGACAGAAGGTCTTAGGGCGTCTTTTCCTGATGTCAAGAAAAGGGCCGACGAGACTCTTGAAAAGGAAAAGTTCGCCCTAGAGGCGGTCGAGGCTGAAAAAGTGAAGGTTGAAAACCTTAAGGACGAACTCATCAATGCCCGGAGTCTACTAGAGATTTTGGATCGTGAGAAGGTCAAGCTTAGGGACCGCCTCTTTGAGCTTGAGGCATCTTCGACTAAATTGGAGATCGAGAAAATTAAGGCTATTACCACTGCTGCTGCTTCTGCTGACGAGATCGCGACTCTGAAGAAGAGGGTCGAAGAATTGGAGGACGACGTCAAGGACTTGGAGATGGAGAATAAGCAAATCGAGGATTTCTCCCGCTTCACGGCCCGAGCTGCCTTAATGAGGCGTCACTTGAAGGGGAAGGATCCCATGGCGTCGGCCTCTAAAGAACTCAAAGCTTACCTCGACACTGTCAGGACTGAGAGGGACTTGGATGAAGACGACGAATTGGAGGAGAGTGATGTCGTAGGAGAAGTGGCGGCAGCAGAGACCGTCATTGTACAGGAACAACCCGACGTTCCTCCTACTTAATTTCTTTTGAACCTATCATCTAAAGGTCGGCCGTCTGTGGTCGTTCTTTATACTTGTAATTTGATATCCAATGAAAAAAGTCTCTTTTGTTCGTCGACGCTTATTACTTGTTCTTATAATTAATCGTACGTTTAAGTAGATGGACAATTACATTATATCAGACATTGAACCATACTATCATTTATAAAGAAATCAACTGAAACTTTCGATCGATCTTGGGTAATTTGTAATAATGGTTCTTGATTCTAAGTATTTGAACATCAAGTGCAGAATTTAACCTTTGTCATCCATTAAAATTGAACATATACGTGTGATCGCATGAGTTTTACTCAACACAAAGATTTTAAATAAGTCGTGCGTCCCTGCGAAAAACAACATTAGTGGGGTGGTCGTTGGTTTGACCAACGACCCTCCGATGCTTAAGTCAGTAATATTTCTTAAGAAATAATCGAAGGAAATAAATATGAAATTTAAAAGAAATACCTCTTTAAATGAACTGTATTCCAGCTTCGTGGGATATCTCGACCGTCGAGGGTTTGGATTTTATAAGCTCCTTTACCCATGACGCTAGAGATTTGATTAGGACCTTCCCACTTAGTGGAAAGCTTACCTGCATTGACCTCTTGAGTATTTTGAAATATTCGACGTAGAACGTAGTCACCTTCTTGAAAAACTTTGATTTGGACATTTTTGTTGAAATGTCGCTCGACCACTTGTTTCTGTGCCGCCATGCGAATGTGCGCAGCTTCTCTAAGCTCTTCTAGAGCGTCGAGGTCATAACTTAGGTCGACCAAGTTATGCTCAACGGACGTATGCCTTGAAGTCGGTAGTCGTACCTCAATAGGTAACACAACTTCACATCCATAGACTAAGGAAAATGGTGTTTGTCCTGTGGACGTACGAGGTGTCGTACGATTAGCCCATAGAACGGAAGGCAATTCTTCCACCCACTTCCCTTTGGCATCTTTGAGTCTTTTCTTGATTGAATTGATGATAGTTTTATTACTCGACTCGGCTAGACCATTCGACTGTGGATATCGAGGTGTCGATGTTACCAACTTGATGTTCCTTTCTTCACAAAATCTTCGCGTTCGATCACTGATGAATTGTGTCCCGTTGTCGCACGTTATTTCAGATGGAATTCCAAACCTGCAAATGATGTTAGTTTGGATAAAAGAAACGACTTCTTTGTCCCGAACCTGGGAGAAAGCCGCTGCTTCGACCTACTTAGAGAAATAATCTGTTAAAACTAAAAGAAATACTTTTTGCCCAGGGGCAGGTGGTAGTTTCCCAACAATGTCCATTCCCCATTTCATAAAGGGCCATAGGATCAAAGTCGAGTGCAAGGGTTCAGAGGGTTTATGAGACATACTTGTGTGTCTTTGACATGCGTCGCACGACTGTACATACCTGATCGCATCTTGCCTTAATGTCGGTCAATAGTAACCTTGTCGTGATATCTGGTTGGCTAGACTGCGACTTCCTGAGTGGTTTCCACATTCACCGTCGTGCTTATCTTGTAGGATTTTCTGGACTTGCGTCTTGTTGGTGATACATCGCAGATTCAGACCAGTCGAAGATCTTCGATATAATTGTCCTCTGATCATAACATACCTTGATGCTTTAAATCTAACATTTCTTGCTTCCATTTTGTCATCAGGCAGTTGATCGTTCTCCAGATAATTTTTAATGTTGTCCGACCAAGAGTTTTCTTCCTCAATTGGTGTGACCAAAATATTACCATCGTCTTTGATGGATGGTGTTGCAAGGTGAACTATTGGGATATTGTCGAATGTCGTTTGATTAAGTGTTGATCCCAAATTGGCTAATGCGTCAGCTTGAGTGTTCTGATCTCTTGGTACCTGTTCGACTATGAAGCGACTAAACTTCTTTGCTTCTTCCTTTACTATTTTATAATAAGCAATCATCCTTGAATCTTTTGCTGCAAATTCTCCATTAACTTGGTTAACAACTAGGGACGAGTCGCTCCAAACATGTAGACATGTTGCCCCCAAGTCATGAGCAATTTTCATTCCTACAATCAGTGCTTCATATTCTGCCTCATTATTTGTTGCCTTGAAGTCGCACCGTATGGAGTACACTATTTTGCCCCCTTGTGGAGACTGTAGGACGACACCCATGCCTGTTCCTCGTATGTTCGACGAACCATCGACGTCGAGCGTCCAAGTAGTGTCGTGCAAAGTCACCACAATTAACTCGTTGGACGTCGTCGCTTCTTCTAGTTCCGAACTGAAATCTGTAACAAAATCTGCCAAGACCTGTGATTTAATCGTCGTCTTAGGCTTGAAATCTATATCATAATTGCTCATTTAGCTAGTCGTCCTGTTAGTTCAGGTTTTCTTAACACAGACTTTAATGGAAAGTTAGTTACCACAATTATAGGATGCGATTCAAAATAATGTCGTAGCTTCTTAGCGGCCATGACTAACGAAAGCAAGAGTTTTTCTATAGACGAGTACCTAGTTTCAGCGTCTAGTAGAGTTTTACTTACATAGTAGATTGGCAGTTGTTGTCCGTCGGTTTCTCGTATAAGGATTGCACTTACCGAATTAATGCTGACGGCCAGGTAGAGTTGAAGAGCTTCACCTTTCTCAGGTTTAGAGAGGAAGGGAGGTGATGTCATGTATTTCTTGAGTTGTTGCAATGCCTCCTCGTGCTTATCAGTCCACTCGAATCCTTTATTTTTTCGCAGGACGTTGTAGAATAGGTGACATCTATCAGACGACCGAGAGATGAACCTGTTCAACGCTGCTACACGTCCTGTTAGACGTTGGACTTCTTTAAAATTTCTGGGTGATTTTAGCTCGATAATTGCTTTAATTTGGTCTGGGTTAGCTTCGATTCCTCGTCGTGTGACCATATAACCGAGAAATTTGCCAGCTCAGACTCGAAAAGAACATTTTGTCGGATTCAACTTCATTTTGTATTCACGCAAAATGTCGAACGACTACTTCAAATGTTCTATATGATCGTCCGTACGTTTCGATTTGACAAGCATGTCGTCGATGTATACCTCCATAGTGTCGCTCAAATGTTATTTGAACATCATATTCACCAATCGTTGATACGTCGAACCTGCATTCTTAAGACCAAAAGACATTACTTTATAACAATAAATACCTTTATCTGTCATGAAGGTCGTTTTTTCCTGGTCGTCAGAATGCATCAATATCTGGTTACATCCAGAATATGCGTCCATGAAACTGAGTAATTCATGTCCAGCTGTAGCGTCGACCATAGAATCGATATGTGGCAATGGAAATGGATATTTTGGACAAGCCTTGTTAAGGTCTGTGAAATCAATGCAGACTCTCCACTTGCCATTTTTCTTTTGGACGACAACAACGTTGGCGAGCCAGTCTGGATATTTGACTTCTCGTATCTTTCCTGTTTTAAGCAAATTATCAACTTCGTCGTTGATAACTTTATTTCTTTCAGAAGCGAATTTTCGTCTTTTCTGCTGAACATGCTTAAACGATGGATCAACGTTGAGTTTATGAGAAATGATACTTGGATCGATACCCACCATGTCTTCGTGTGTCCATGCGAAACAATCATAGTGATCCTGTAAAAAAGATATTAGTCTCTTTTTAAAAGACGGAACGAGCGTCGAACTTATGTAAACCATCTGATCAGGCTTATCCTGGTTTAGGACGACAACTTCCAAGCGATAGTCGTCGTCAGTCCCAGGAACGTCCTGGTTCTGTAATTGCTATACTGTCTGCTTTGGGGGCTTCAAAGAAACTTTGTAACATTCCCTAGCAACTTTTCTTTCGCCTTTGATCTCCTGTACTCCTCATTGCGTGGGAAATTTCAAGGTTTGGTGGTACGTCGAAGGTACATCTTTCATGTCATGAATCCAAGGTCGCCCAAGGATAACATTATAAGCTGATGAGCAATCGACAACATTGAACTTCATTTGCCTGTTGATTCCTTTAGCATATACTGGTAGTGTGATTTCCCCCATGGTATTTGTCGCTCCCCCGTTAAATCCAACGAGTGTAGTCGAACGTCGTGTAATCTCAGATTTGTCGATTCCCATTGCTTTCACTGCATCAAAAAAGATAATGTTAGCTGAACTACCTTCGTCGACGAGTATCTTCTTTGCCAGACAATTTCCAATGCTCAATTGAATAATTAGTCCGTCATGATGTTTTTGATGTACGTCGTCGAGGTCTGCTTGGTCGAACGTCAAGAGCATAACTTCTAATTCTGCGTCCTCCTTGGGTCTTGCCTCCTTTGGAATTGGTCGGTCGTCGGGACCGTGTCTAGCATGTCTCTTAGCAGCTGAATATGTGATCCCATAGACATCAGAGCCTCCGGTGATACAATTAATCACCTTAGCATGTTCTGGGGATGTGGGACGCACATCCTTTTTTCCCGTCAATTCTTGTAAATAACCTTTCGAATTAAGCCAGGACAGTTCTTTCTTCAAAGTGATGCAATCATTCGTTATATGACCAAAGTCACTGTGGAAATCACACCATTTTGTCTTGTCTTTCTTATCATTGTCTTTGTCGCTTTTCTTTGGCCATCAAACGTTTTGTTGGAGTTGTTTCAGGGACGCGACGACGTATTTGGCTGATCCAGGGAAACCATAAGATGACACCTTAGGATACTAGACAAATTTAGAAGTCGTCATCCCTTTCTTTTCGAATCTGACGTTTGAAATCTGTCTGGTAGGATCTGATCGACCAATCGATTTCGGTTTGAAGTTTGGATTTTTGACACCTAGGCTTTTCCGGTCGCCCGAGTGTTTATTTCTGAAAGCGAGGTCATCCTCGACCCTCATGTGAGCAAGCGTCCTTGCTCATACGTCTTCAAAGGTTTCTGGAGGATACTTCGTAAGGTCGAGATACAACCCTGAACTATCATCCAGACCCCGTTTGTACGCTTCAATTGCTGTTTTCACGTCGCAATTTCGGATACTAATCATTTCCGCGTTGAACCGGTTAAAGTAGTCCCGGATGGACTCTCCATTCTTCTGTACGACATAGTAAAGGTCGCTCGTTTGTTTTTCCATTTTTCGACTACTAGCGAATTGTTGAGAAAATTGGTTCACTAATTCTGCAAAAGACCCGATGGTTTTGGGTTTGAGATTGATCAACCATTGTAACGCTGCTCCAGTCAAGGTTGCTCCAAAACTCTTGCACATGCAGACTTCTTGGAATTGATGCGGTATCGAAATAGTCCACATGAGCTGTTTGTATTGGGCGACGTGTTCTGTCGGATCAGTGAGACCTGAATATTTTGGGGAAAAGGTCGGGATGCTATACTTCTTTGGGACGTCCACCAAAGCGATTTCATCGACGAACGGCGACGCCTGAAATCCTGTTCGTGGCTCGACATCAACTAGGACTGCTGCCCCCGGCAATTTGGCCAACATCGACAAGACACGTTCATTCTGCTCTTCCAGAAACTTCAATCGTTGTGCAACGGGATCCATTGGTATACCCCTGGGAACACCCAATGGAACATAATCTGATCCGTTGAAGTTAGTCTGCTGCGAAGAATCAGAGGCATATCCATTTAACAACATAGAAGTCATAGGCATGGTTGGGATTACGAAGGTCGCAGGATTAACTGGTGGTGGACGAGGGTAATTAGGCAATGGAGGAGGTACGTTCCAAGCACCAGTATAAGCATTCGTAGTCCCAGTCACATTGTTTCCACCTTGGCTTCTTAGATGCTCGATGGTTTCAGCCGCCTGTCGAGCCTGGGCTGTGAGGGCGTCAATACGGGTACAAGCAGCAGTCAGCTCCATGTTCATTTGGGCCACAACATGATCTTGAGTTCCTTGGAATGACATTATCCTGAATAACTGAAAAAAGAGAACACTCGAAGGAAAACGTTAGTACGTCGTAAGATTATTGAAGATTTTCTTTGGATGGGGCCCCACGATGGGCGCCAAACTGTTTATGCCAAAAATCTCCCAAGGAAAATTTAAGGTAAATGTGGAGCTTGAACAATCCAAAGAAAGTAGCTTTAATAATCGTACGACAATAATAAAAGTGAAATAAATGAGACAAGGGAATTGGTGACGTGGAAAACCCCTAAAATGGGTAAAAACCGCGGACGAGTGTGAGTCGTCGTGCACTATGGACGTCAATCAGGGACGTCGTCCTTGATAACAAGCGTTACAAGTGAAATAAAATGTAAAACAATACAATAAAGTAAATTCGGTCGTGCGTCGTGTGTGATTAGACTTCGGTCGTGCGTCGCACAATAAATGGCAGTAAGCTTGATGAACTCTCAAGAGAAATTCAGTGAGCTTGAGAACGCAATTCGTGAGCCTATTATATCTGTGAATCAGATGTCCAAATGTGAAGTTCAATCTTCATATTTATACTCCAATTGTCCGTTAGCAAGTCTTGAATGCATATTTTTAATTAGAATAACCGTTTGATATTGATGATAGCGTCCGTTACATCCGTTGTTATTGGTAACGTCTTCAGTTATGATCTCTAATCATAAACGTCCTTGAAATCCTGCATTAAACATAATATAAAGTATGTTGCAAATTAGTTAACTGTAATCAGGTCGTACGACAGAACTTGCCAGGCGGGTTCTTTAGTCGAGGTCGTCCCAAAGAAAGAGTGTCGACCATCGAAGGTCGCACGACTATAGACCGTTGGAATTTTCACCCAAACAAGTATAGAGAGAAAAAATTTATCAATCTCATAATTAGGCGTAAAATAAAAAAGTAACAACTATTTTTGAAAATGAACACTTATTTTGGACAAAAAAAAGTATATATTTATTTTGAATCTTATTAGATGTGTAATTCTTTTGGTTTGTTTTATTTTTCCAATAAAAGGAATTTATGGATTTTAATCTGGGAAGTGTTATTTATGATTACAAAATTATATTAAAAGGAAAATGAAATGAAAGTGAAAAGTAAGGATATAATTTGTAACAGACAGGGCAAACAAATTGTACTGTTGAGTTAATTATTTTCAATCACCGGCAACCGGAGTGTCCGGTTGATAAATCAAGCTATTCAACTGCGGCCTAAGCCTATCTTTCCACATTTCTGAACCGGATTCAGTCTCACAATCTTTCCACCGAACCTCCACCACCACTAGCTCCTCCGTCAACCGTTTCACCTCCACCCTCAAAGTAAAATTACTATAATGCCCTCCATCCACCTTCACACACCACTTTTTCCTTGTCGCCACCGTCAACCTCTCCTCCTCCGCCGCGTCTGCCACCCTCTCGATGATCTCCTCCGGCGCAACCGTCGATAGAAACATCTCCCCAAGGTCTTGATCATCGAACAGACCTGACAAGTTATAGCCAGAGGAAAACGAGATTATGTCGAATGCATTCAGACTCTTCCGGCAACTGTCGTCGGCGTCTTTGATCTCGAACTGGTCGGAAGAAATTCTGGCGTCTCTGTAGCCGATTCTGAACCAAGGATCCTTGATGATTTCGTCAACGGAGATCCGCGTCTGAGGATTGGTGTCGAGGAGCCGCGATAAGAACCGTTTTAGCTCCGGCGACGTCCATTTCGGAACACGAAACTCGCCTTTGTATATTTTCCGGTACATCACCATCAGATTGGGATCGTTAAACGGTAGATAACCGGCGTTGAGGACGTATAAGATGATGCCGCATGACCAGATATCCACCTTAGCACCGTCGTAACCTTTCTTCGCTAAAATCTCTGGCGCCACGTAAGCCGGTGTACCACACATCGTGTGGAGGAGTCCGTCGGACGCAACCTCCTCGGTCACCGCGGATAATCCAAAATCAGTGACTTTGAGGTTCCAATGCTCGTCTAACAGGAGGTTTTCCGGTTTGAGGTCACGGTGGTAGACGCCGCGGGAGTGGCAGTATCCGATGGCGGAAATGAGTTGCTGGAAATACCGGCGGCTGAGATCCTCGCTGAAACGTGATTTAGCCACCTTCCCAAAGAGCTCTCCGCCTTTTGCGAACTCCAAAACGAAGTAGATTTTCTTCTGGTTTGCCAAGACTTCTTGGAGACGAACGATGTTGGGGTGACGTAAGCGTCGCATGGCGGAGATCTCGCGTTTGACGTGCCCAGTGAGACCTCCTTTTATGATCCTTTGCTTGTTGATGGATTTAATGGCTACAGTCTGCTCCGATTCAATGTCCCAGCCTTGGTAGACCTTAGCAAAAGCGCCATAGCCAAGGAGCTTCCCAACCTCGTACTTTCCGAAAAGGTTTTTCTCTGGCGCCGGTTGGAAATCTTCGCCGGCGTAATCTCCTAATGCCGGCGTCATATCAAATAGTAGATCATAAAAGGGAAAATTGGGAATTATAGAGAGAGAGATAATGAATGGGTTTTTGGTGAGGAATACAAGGAGTATTTGTTAGTTGGAGGATGGATTATCTTAAAAGACATCTTACCGAATTGGGGTATTTATTGGGTTTCTTGTGGGACATTTCAGTTTTTACGCCCCCATTTATTTGTATTTAATTATTTGGAAAAAAAAATTTATTCTTTGTTTTGTATTGGCACCCTTGCATACTTTTTTTTTTTTTTTTTAACAACAGGTTAACACATGCACACGTTTGCGGGGTATCTGGACTTCCACTTAAAAGTGTCACCCGATCATGGCCCAACCCAATTAAGGGTACCACTAAGTGGCAGACCCATGATCTGGATGTCACAGAATGCTAATCACGAGGTTCGAACCTGGATAGTCAGGGATACCATTCATTGGCAACCTTACATATTGCTAAGCCCACATCTACCTAATAGTTTCCTCTTTATATAAACTAGTGTTGGGCCCGTGCGTTGCACGGGAGAATAAATTTTTTGTTGGAATATTAAACCGAGTTAAAATGAAACGTAATTTCTGTGTTAACAGTTAATGAAATACAATGTGAAAAACGAATGTATTTTCATAAGTGGTTAACTTGCATATATACTTAATCGTTTGTTGTTATGACTTTGTACAATAATATTGGTAATAGTTTTGTATTATATTATTTAAAACTCAAACGACATGTCTCACAACATATTTATCTGACTATTGATTTCAAGACCTCATAGTATTAGTCGATAAAAATAAAGATATGTATATATATTTTATTCCCCTACTTCGAAAAATATGATTATGGGTTTTGAAAAATATAAACAAATCCTCAGTAAATAAAATAAAATATAAAAAAGTAGTTTTTCAAAGAAACAAAAATATAGTTGAATACCTTTTGTTCTGTTGCAGGTTCCGCCATTGACACCCGACCGTTCGTCTTCTTCTTGTACTCGGATGATACATAGAGAAACTATATATATTTATAGTGAATGTAGAAATATTTTAAAATCTTTTATTTTTATTTTCAATTTTACATTTAAATGTAAATATATTAAAAATATGGAAGAATATTTTTATATCTACATCGTTTCTATTTTATTTTATTTACACTTGGTTAATTTGGAAAGTATTGTGAAATATTTTTATTTTAAAGAATACGATAATTTATTAGTGTATCTCGTTATTTTTTATTTTTAGCTCATATCAACCTTCTTTTTTCTTCATTTAATGCTCGTGAAAAAAAATACGTGTAGATTTTATATTATAAAAAAACGTGTAAATTTTATATTATGCTAATATAAAATACGTGTAGATTTTATAAAATAAAATAGATTTTATATTAGCAAAAAAATACGGAAGAAAAAAAACTTTATATTACATCTCATTATGTAAAAAGATTTTATAAAATAAAATATGGAAAAAGATTTTATAAAATAAAATATGGAAAATTATTATGAGATGTAATATAAAAAAATACGGAAGAAAAAAGATTTTATATTATATCTCATTATATAGATTTAAATGTAAAATCTAAATTTAAAATAGATTATGCTAATATAAAATCTATTTTATAAAATCTTCCACCAAAAAAACAAATAGTTATATTAATAAATCAGTATTCATTCCACAAATAGATGATTATTGTGCTTGGAAATGTTGTACCAAAACATTAAGAAATTGTAAATTAAGTAATTGACTTTAATTAATTGTAACTTGTGCTTAAAATGTTGTAATTAAGAGTTTTTATGTCTTTTTTATAATATAGTATAGATAAATATTAAACTTGCTTTTTATATTTTGAATGACATAAATAAGAGTGCATATAACATTATCTTTCTTTTTTACCCCTTTTTGTTTCTTACTTTTGAAATTCGGGCTGTCAAATTCTTTTGTCGAAACCTTTCTATTTTTATGGGTATCTTATATACGTATCTGTTACGTACAAGTTTTGTATTTCTTTCTATCTGGTTATCAATCTGTTATGATTTTCACTCTTCTTCGATTGTTTTTAGTTTTATTTTTAGACATAGATAATTAGATAAGATATTTTAATGTTAAGGTAAAAAAATTACAATGAAAATAATATTTAATTTTTTTTGGTAACTGTGGGTTTACGGGTCAGCTAACGTGCACCGACTAATCTCCTAGCAACAACGAATGGTCTGGAATCATCGCAGGTGAACCTCCATGACCACAAGGGCTTTTGGCAGCGCCTGGATTTGAACTTTGGATAGATGAGATTTTTCCACTATATCCCCAAAGACTTTACCAATACGTCACAACCCAAGTGGTTAATAATATTTAATTTATTTGCTAATTATATGGGGATTTTTGGATCGACGATGAAATGCATGTTCTTGATGATGTTTGATACAAAATTAATAAAATTAAGACATGCTTAATAAAGTTTAATATTGATGGAATTTGATACATTATGTTCTCATTAATTATAGAGGATGAAATTAATGTCTAAAGAAGATCATAAACAAGAACCAGTCAACTTCAAAATAGTAAAAACACTAGTGGGGTGTTAAAGAAGATCAGAATGAGAAGTATATACAATTGATGATAGTAACCCGATTCGAGATGGGTGGTCTCCAGAGAAATAAACGAGAAAAGAGAAAGATTTTGGCCATTTTTCTGATTAACCTTGCTAAAAAGGAATTACTATACTTATAATAAGGGAATTAACTATTACTAGAGGTAGCAGGTGCACTAAGGCCACTATCTCATCCTAAGCCTATGGATAAGGAACCATGAACCATGCTTACATGATTGAAACTTCTTAAGCAAGAAATTAATTAAATAAAACATTCTTTTATTCAAAGCAGTAAACGAAATTTGGTTTTGTATCAATGCCCGCCCCTCAAACAAAGGCCTTGTCCTCAAGGTTGGTAGCTTGTTCGCCGGGGCCTGGTTCGAAGGGGATGGAAGTAGGAATTTCCTCTATGGCCTCGAGAAGTAGGAATTGAGGCGGATTACAACGGTCTCCCGGGTGAAACTTCTTGGAGCAACGAAAGCATAGACCTTTGGAGCGACGAGGTTGGACTTCTTCCGGTGTCTATCGACGAAGAGGAAGAGTGGTTGGTGGTTGTGGTGGGATAGGGAGGATCGTGGGGGTGGTCGATGGATACGGTGGTGGAGGGGACAGGGAAGGCGAGAATGGGGTGGTTCGGGAGCTGGCGGAGTCGCGGGGAAAACTGGCGGCCAATTTATCCTCAATTAATTTGGCCAACCCATAGGCCGTATGAATGGAGGAGGGTGGTGGAGGGAGAGTTCTGGTTGAATGTTAGAGCGGAGACCTGAGATAACGCAACTGAGGAGGGCATCTTGGGAGAGGTCGACCACGCAATTGCTAATGCGCTCAAACTCTGTTTGGTTAGTGAATACATAACTGGTTTAGTGGAGCTTGAAAAGAGATGCCTAGTGGTTTTCGAAAGAGGATGGTCCGAACCGAAGTTAGAGTGCACGGGTGAAAGACGCCCAATCTGTGAGAAGTCGATTGTTATGGAGGTATTTAAAACTTAAGGTGTCGCCTTTGAGGTGAAAGGCAACGAGAGCGAGACGTTGTTTGGGGGGGATCTTATAGAAGGTAAAGTATTGATCGGCTTGAAATAGCCAATCCAAAGGCGCAAAACCGTCGAAAAAAGGCAATAGGATTTTGGGGGATTTGATGGGAGTGTGAGGAGGAGGAGGTGCATGGTGGTGGTGGGGGGTGTTGGGTTTTACTTGGTCAGTTTTGGCGATGGTATTGATCAGAGTAGAGGTTTGTTCATATTGAGTGTCGAGTTGTTTGACAATGATGTCGAGTTGAGAGTGTGAGGCGAACTGAATAGAGAGTATTTTCTCGGTGTTGACGGAAGCGAACGAGATAAGTTTGGCTATATTCTCGACCATGGCGGCCATGGATTCTTCGAGTGATGGTGGATCGTGTTTTGGAGGCATGGTAACGAATCAATGAAAACACCAATGATAGTAACCCGATTCGAGATGGGTGGTCTCCAAAGAAATAAACGAGAAAAGAGAAAGACTTTGGCGATTTTTCTGATTAACCTTGTGAAAAAGGAATTACAATATTTATAATATGGCAATTAACTACTACTAGAGGTAGTGGGTGCACTAAGGTCACTATCTCATCTTAAGCCTAAGGATAAGGAACCATGAACCATGCATACATGATTGAAACTTCCTAAGAAAGAAAATTAATTAAATAAAACATTCTTTTATTCAAAGCAGTAAACGAAATTCGGTTTCGTATCAGTTGACACCAGTTGAAAACATTGATTACTCCTTAGTTATGCAAGATTGGTTGATGAGTAATTAACACCTCAATACTTCTTGCTATTTGTTATTCATACCAACATTTTTGTTACATTTTGAAACTTCATCATAGCTGACTTATTCATGCTTATAGATCCTTTAGACCTTCCACCCGCCCAACCTTGTACCAAATCCCTATAGTGAAATGTCATTCATGCCAATCAACTACAATCGAAAAGATATTTGTTACCGATATATATATATATATATATATATATAAAACTTGAGTATGCATGGTTAGTGTTATATGACATTTTTGTAACAATGTTTAACCACTGTCCATATTTTATTTATGAATGTACGAATGTTTATCATTGTATATGCAATGTACGAATGCTTATACATGTATTATATTGAGTAGCAATCAAACTCAATCGAACTCCATCAAGCACCGTCATTTAAAACAAATCAATCATAAGAAAGATCGACTATTTTGTATTCGATACATGCTTGACATGTAACACACTAACATAAATAAAACAATATTCAATTGACCAAAGAGTTCAATAGCATTAGTTTAAACTAATTAAAACATTTCTATTTGAATGTATCGTTTAGTGATTTCATCTGTTTAAACTAACTATTAATTAAACCATTCTATTTGAATGTATTGTTTATGGGTTTGATGGTTAGTCGATAGCTTTGATAAAACAATGTTCTTTAATTGACCATCCATTTCCAAACACCATTATAATAAACAAATAAGTTGAATTTTTGAAATACAACAAAATAAGGTAAAAAACACTACACGTTGGAAATGCAAAACCGATAGTAATTAACCAAGTGCTCTATCGAGCTTCATCGCACCACTATTGATCAACAAGCGAAATAATTATTCTCGATGCAACTCGATCATGCATGAAGCAAAACCCAAAGGGAATCGAGCAACATTGATCACATGTCGATCATCATCTTTTAACCAAGTACTTACTAAAAATGCTCGATTTCTTTTTGGAGATTTCTTAAACAGAAGTCCGATCTACTTCGTTTGGGAGGACTACCATTGGTTAAGATGTGGAGGAGGGAGAGAGTAGAGAAAATACAAAACATGACAAAAGAATTAATGTGACAATAGGAGGGATTGTAAAGTTAACGAAAATGATTTTTTATAATAAAAGATAGACACATTTTTTCTCCAATAATTAAGTATTTTAATATAGGAAGCATCATTGAGCATAAGAACTCAAATTTATAAGCCATGTATTATTATGTTATTAATTTAAATCAAATATTGTAACAGTATATTCTATTCTAAGTTCTAAATGTAATTTACTAAAAGTATTACTTATCGATTAAATACATGAAATGTTCCATAATAAAAAAATAAAATATCATTTTTTATTACAATAAAATAATTAAGAGTAAATTTCAATTTTGGTCCCTGACATTTGTAATTTTTAACGATATCGTTCCTGATCTTTAATAACCCGGATTTTGTCTCTTACGTTTGTCAATTTCCAGCAATTTCCATCCCTCTGTCTCACGCATATTAACCTTTTCCATTAAGTCTTATGAAATCAGGGATATTTTAGTCAATTTTACCTATTTTCTTATTTTTCTATTAAAAAAATGAAAAAAACATATTTGTATAATTATTATATTATACATATATAAAAACTTTTAAAAATCCAAATTGATGAGAGGAACAGTGGGATTGGAGGTGGAGACCGACAACCTTGACCGATCATCTTCGATTTTTTAATCAGCGAAGAAATTTGTGTTGTTTATCCTTTTATCATGGGGTTGATCATCGACAGTTTGTTCCACTAAAAATTACTTAAAGAAAACAAGAACTTCCAGATCTTTCAAGTCGAAACCACCATACCTGAAGCGATGAAATATCATTGGAAGATGAGGTCGATCGAAGGTGTGTTAATGGTGTTGGGTCACCGATAATTTGTTGATGACCTCTCGATCTCTTTTTAGTCCTTTATTTTACATATGACTCTTAAATATATAATAGTTCTTTTGCAATATATTGGTTCATACATAATGTTAATGCCAAAAATCGTCCAATGGAAGATTTAAGGTCGGTATGGAGCTTTATCCAACTAAAGAAAGTAACCAATTGGCAAGACGTGCGATAATAATAAAGTAAGGAGACAAAAGATTTGGTGATGCGGAAAAACCTCAATGAGGAAACAATCGCGGACGACAAGGAGAGTCGTCGAGCACTATGATCGCCAAACAGGGGCGACGTCCTTATGTATTACAGTGTTTTACACGATAAATATTAGAAACAAGTGTATAAACTAATAACAAGTATAGATCGTGTGTGAATCACTTATGTCGTGTGTATAGTATGGTGATCGTGTAGTACAGTAGCGAATGTTTTCGAGAATTCTTTGTGTAGTTTGTAATATATGAGTTCAGATGTTGTAGATGTAGTTGTAGGTATATATTTATAGTCTTGGATCTTCATAAATGTGTCATTGATTCTCGGTGTAACGATCAAAGCTCCATAATGGCTTTAATGGCTCTAATCGGTTATAGTTGTTGGTCTTTAAGAGCATTAAACCTTCATTGAATAAACAAGAGAAGAACGTTTGATCGTACGTTAGTATAATCGTGGTCGAGGAAAACGTTGCGATGGTCGTACGACTAAGACTTGATCGACGTCTATACAAGTGTAGACAAGAGTCATAAATATGCTTGGTCGACAGGACCTTATCTTAATACAAGACCAGTCATATGTAAGGTGCGTTAAAATGTCATTCGTCGTGGTCGTGGATTTTTACCCAAAACGTTTGCCCCCAAAATTTTAAAATTAAGCTGCAATTTTGAATTTTGAATTTTAAGTTTTTCGAGAATTTTGGCGGTCACCACGTGTCATCCGTGGAGAGGTTCTTGTCGCCTCAGAACCGAAGCGGTTCATTTCTAACTAGACCCATGATGGTCTAACCAACATACGTTACGTCATGGAGGCGTGGGATAACGCGTGACAATTATAGATGACAGGTGTCGAAAATATGTCGATGCTCGCGAAGAGTCGGTCGACACGTGTCGATCATCGAACGATTCACTCGATACGTTTTTTGCGTATAAATAGGGATCTCCGGGGATAGTTTCCTTTTTACGCTTTCAGAGTTTCTTACAGAGTTTCCTTTGATCCTTCTTACAAATCCTTGCCAAAATCTGTGAGATCCTTGCCATAGTTTCGAGGTTAGAGCGACTATATATAAGGTACGATCTCTTACACACTTTTATATGCGATTTAAGACTCAAGATAGGAAATTGAGGAGGAATTGGGATATATTAGGCTTTTCTAAGTTAAATATTAGTCTAAGGGGTTTAGTTATGTCTAGCGAACCAGCGAGTTCGATCCAAAGTCAAGATGATCTTGACGACCTTAGGTGCTTAGCGTATACTCCTTCGACCATTGCCGTAAATTCTCCTGGTCAAATACGTCCAGACATGTGTCCGGAGGGTTATTTCGTAATATACGAGTACGTCTTCAAGATAGGGTTTAAGTTTCCCTATTCACCATTATCGAGGTTGTTCATGCTCACGTTCAACCTCGTGCCAGGGCAGCTTATGCCTCAGTTTTGGATAGTCGTCTCGGTTATCGGGCGACTAACGAGGAATTGTTCGACATGAAGACTTCCTCACGGCGTACATGGTGAAGGTGGACGGTTTCCACCGTTATAGCTTGTTTTCTAAGTATCGAGGTGACCGCACCTTGGTGCTTAACACTGCGGTTAATGACTGCGGGTGGAAAACAAAGTACGCATTCGTACGTACCGCGTCACTGGGTCCAGACAGTGACGTGCCTAAGACGTTCTGGAAAACGTCGAGTGAGTATTTTCTTTAGTTTTGTCTTTGTCGTATGTTTTTCTGTATGTAACCGATTTATGTCTAATGTTTCCTTTTGGTCTTTGATTTCATCAATCAAATTCGACAAGGTACAACCGAATAGCGATTCGGTATACAAAATTACTCGCTTCCTGGGATACAGTAAGTACGAGCGATCGTTTACTTCTCGACAACCAATAGACGACGACGAGGGAGTGACCTTCATTGAGTCTTCATAGGTTGAGGTCGAGGAAGTTGAGAAGGAGGAAAAGGAGGAGGAAGAGGAAGAGGAGAAAGAAGAAGAGAGGAAAGAGATGGCAGGTAACATATTCTTCCCTTGGTTCTCTTTTATTTTCTTTGTCATGTGTTCTAACCTCTTTTTATTTGTTTTCAGGTGGCTCTCCTGCGAAGACAACTGCGGCTGCTAGGAGGGCGGCCCAGCTGGAGTTGGCCCGCAAGGGTCGATAGAAAAGGAAGGCGGCTGCGACTACAAGGTTGAACTTGCCCAAGCGGACAAGGATGATGGTTCTGAAGGAACCGTCGCCGAGGGGTGGCGACGCGTCAAGTGTCGCCACTCCCGAGAAAGCGAAGATGGGTGACCCGATACCAGCAGTCCCCATTAACGTTGCACCTTCGATGGTAAATTCTCCGGAGGTGTCGAATATCGAGCAACGACCTCTGGAGCAGGCGACTCAGGCCTCTCGCTCTGTCCCTACATCGGCTGACAAAGGGAAGGGAGCTGCCGATGTCCAGACGGTCAACTTTACATTGCCGTCGGACTTCATGGCGGACAACGTCCTTGATAGGGCGAAGATCTTTCCTCATCTGGGGAAATATCATCTTCCGTCCTTCAGGGAGAGTTTCAAGGGGATGACATTCGACAATGTTGGATCCAACATCGTTGGGCTTTCATTCATGGTAAGTGTCGAAAGCTTACCTTTTGTATTTTCTTTTGTTTCTATTTTAAACTATTGTGTGTCTTTTGTGTTTGCAAACGTTCCAGGCTTCCCTCAACCTCTAGCTGAGATGGACAGGATCAGGAGACTCCTATCTGCTGCTCTCGAAAGAGAGAGAGTGGCACTGGAGAGGGAGCGGGCTACTCTAGCCAGAGAAACGGAGGCCACATCCCAAGTGGAGTCCCTGACTGTGAGGCTCGATGAAGCTCACAAGGTCCTGGAGAACTCTGGTCGTCAGACGACTGATATGCAGACATGTCTTCACATGTCTTGCAAGATCCTGAAAGGGATGAGGGAGGAGCTGGAGAGGGCCTAAGGGTCCCTGGTCGAGAATGAAAAAGAGATCAGGGTCCTTAGGGAGAAGGAGGTCAAGCAAAAGGCCATGATCGAGGAGCTGGAAGAAGAGCTCAAGTCCGTCGAGGCCTTTACTCTATGGACGACGAAGGTGGCGATCATGAGGTGTCATGTCGCTGGGAAGAATCCTCTTGCCAATGCCGAAGAAGACATCAAGCTCTATCTGGAAGAGGTTGGGAAAGAAAATGAACTAGACTCCGAAGATGAGAGGGATGTCGAGATGATCGAGGTCGAGGCCTAAGTTGATGAAGCTCAGACGGGTGAAGCTTCCACGTCGCAGCTAGCTGAAGATACTCCTCCATCTTGATTCTTTTGTCTTTTACTTGTTTTAGTTTTTTGCTTTGTCGATGGTGGTCGAGCCTACCTCATGTAACCATTTATTTTTGAATATAATACAAATGGTTTTTATTCTATGTTACTTCTGTCGAGCGTTTTATATATCATGTGATTAGTAGACCAACATACACGATATCACATGACAAAAACATAAGTTAATTAAATACTCGAAACTTTTTAAACCTGAAAATCGTGCGACTAAGCAATCATTCAATCCAAAGATACTTGCGATTAACATAATACAAATGATCTAAGAATACTTATGAAATGATTCATACTTGCGACTAAGGCGATCTAAATAATTCAAAGATTCTTGATATCAAGGCATTCATTCATAGTGAAAATGTTTATAAGTTAAGAACTTAGATTATAGATCTTGAAGTTTTACAAGACCAAGTCATGTGAAAGAGTTACGGTCTTAAATCATGCGATCCTGCGAGAAAACAATGTCAGAGGTTGTGACAAATAACCAACGACCCTCCGATGCTTAAGTTAGTATTGGTTGTGACAAATAATCGTAAGGGAAAAAGAATAGAGGACTTAGAAAAAATACCTTTTGAGATGTGTTGCATTCCAACTACGAGGGATTTCTTGGTCGTCGAGGGTTTGGAGCCTATAGGCACATTTTCCCACGACTTTAGATATATGATAAGGACCTTCCCATTTGATGGAAATCTTACATGTGTTTGGCTCTTGAGTGTTTTGGAACACTCGACGTAAGACGTGGTCGCCTTCTTGAAAGACTTTGGTTTTTACGTTTTTTATTGAAATGACGCTCAACTGATTGTTTTTTAGATGCCATTCGAATCAATGTTGACTTTCTCATTTCTTCAAGGGCGTCGAGATTATAACTTAGGTCGACCAGGTTATGGTCGACTGAAGTGTGCCTTGATGTTGGTAGTTGGATTTCGACGGGTAGAACCGCCTCGCAACCATAGACCAAGGAAAAGGTTGTTTGTCCCGTGGACGTATGTGGAGTCGTACGAATTGCCCAAAGGACTGAAAGAAGTTCTTCGACCCATTTTCCTTTTGCTACTTTTAATCTATTCTTGATCGAGTTTACAAATATTCTTATTACTCGATTCTGCAAGTTCATTCGACTAAGGATATCGCAGCGTCGAGGTCGTGAGTTTTATATTACGATCCTCATAGAATTGCTGAGTTCTTTCGCTTATGAATTGGGATCCATTGTCGCAGACAATCTCGGATGGTATCCCAAACCTGCACATGATGCTACTCTGGATAAAAGATATAACCTCTTTGTCCCGAACTTGGGAAAAAGCGGCTGCTTCTATCCATTTAGAGAAATAATCTGTAAGCACAAGTAGAAATACCTTTTGACCGGGAGCAGGTGGTAATTTACCGACAATGTCCATTCCCCACCTCATGAAGGGCCAGGGAACTAATGTCGAGTGTAAAGGTTTAGAGGGTTTATGAGTTGTAGCTGAATGTCGTTGGCATGCATCACAACTTTGTATGTACCTAATGGCGTCTTGTCGTTGTGTTGGGCAATAGTAGCCTTGCCGTGATATTCAATTGGCTAGACTACGACCGCTCGAGTGATTGCCACATTCACTATCGTGCATTTCTTGCAAGATGTTTTGGTCTTGTGTTTTGCTAGTGACACATCATAGGTTAAGTCCAGTAGATGATCGTCGATAGAGCCTGCCTTATATCACGATATATCTGGAAGCCTTGAACCTGATCTTTCGAGCTTTCATTCTATTTTCAGGAAGTTGGTCGTGTATTAGATAATTCGTTATATCGCTCGACCAGTCTTCGTCTTCGTTGTCGATGTAGACAATATCGTCATGATCGATAGACGACGTCGAGAGATGGATCATGGGTATTGTGTCGAACGGAGGTTTACTAAGTGCTGTTGGCTAAGGCGTCAGCTTGGGTATTCTGATCTCTTGGGATCTGTTCAATCAAAAATGGCTTGAAATTCTCTGATTTTGCCTTGGATATCTTGAGATATGATGTCATCTTTGAGTCCTTTACTGCAAACTCGCCATTCATTTGTGTAACACCCTAGAAACTGCGGAAATAAAAATTTTTTGAAATAGAATTCAGCAAAAGACTAACTTGCGGAATAAGGTGTGACAATTACAAAGTACATATTAATCTAACGGGGTACAGAGTAGACATTAAGGTGGTATATAAATGAAGCATAAAACGACAACCTATTAATCTACAATTATATCTAGATTAGGGACGAGTGTCGCTATACTTCCAAAATAAATCTTCAAAAGAATCTCTCACGACCCCAAGGTCGATCCCTCAACCCCGACGAGCCCCACCGCTAAGATAACCTGCCAACATGACAACCAAGAGCAAGCGTTAGGCTAAAGCCTAGTGAGAACAAGCCAAATAAAAAGAGAGTACTAAACCCAAATGGTGTCACGCGGTGAGTATGGCCATGAGCTAAGTCAAGAAATCAAATAAACCATTAGTGATTAAACATGGTATAAGTAATACCCAAAATCACATAACGAGCTCAACCCCTCTAGATCTGTTGCTCAAAACATTCAAGTCAACCCCTCTGGATCTATCCTTGAGAGTTCCCAAAACGGGGGGAACCCAAGCACCAAATGGGATTACACCTTACTGCACCATGAGACACTGCCCGACCGTATAGGCCCACAACCTACTTATCATGGCAACCCGATGCCTATCCCATGCTAAAACGTGAACCAAATGCCCAAAACAGGGGACATAGAGACACCGTGCCTATGGATCCATTGCACTAAGACTCAAAGCCAAAGCATGTCATTTCAGAGCATACTTATATTAAATCAGATATACAGGCAATTCATATGAACAACGGTTCAATTCTATAAATCTTGATTCTTGAAAATATGGGATTTTTAGAGGGTATTTCCCAACGTCAATCAGTCACTTTGAAACCAGGTTTTTTCCACATTTCAAATAATACATTTATCACATAGCATTCGTAATACAGACCGATTTAGCTTAAAGGACTCACCTCAGATTTCTTCCTGATTATAGCCTGCTTCTGACGATTGCTACCTATGACAACACCGATAATCGGTAAGCCAAAATAAAGACAACTTAATGACTTAAAACTCCAGAATACGAACACAACACACTGCCAGAACTCAGTACCGGTCGAAGGACAACACCGGTCGAAGGGACCATCCGGTCGAACGACTCACCCGGTCGAACGACTCACCTGGTCGAAGGACCCTTCGGTCGAAGGACCACCCGGTCGAAGGACCCTTCGGTCGAATCAACCATTCGGTCGAACAATCCTTCGGTCGAATCAACCATCTCCTTGTTCATCAAGAACAGTTCGATGCAGATGATGAACAACTCGATGCAGAACCCAGATCCAAATGAGAAATACACAGATCTTAACATGGAACGGATCAAAACCTTCACAACGAGATTCTACACGGCTAAAAGCATTCAGATCAAAGCATTAAGCTAGATTCGTACCTCGATTTGCCCGAAACGATTGACCCAAAAACAAGCTTCTTCTCCTGCCTTCCTTTCTCTCTGACTTCAAAGATCTCAAGAACTAAAATCTGATATTTTACAAAATATCTAGATTTAACTTTGTATATATATTACCCATGTTACATTTTACCCCCTTAAACTTCGGGTAAAAGTTAACTTTTTACCCAACCCCAAAATAGCGGGTGTTACAATTTGATTCACGACGAGGAGAGAATCGCTCTTAACGTGCAACCCTTTTGCCCCCATGTCGTGTGCCATATTCATTCCTACGATAAGGGCTTCATATTCTACTTCATTGTTTGTTGCTTTGAATTCACATCGTATGGAGTACACCATCTTGCCCCCTGTGGCGACTTTAAGATAACGCCCAGTCCTGTGCCTCTAGCGTTGGACGATCCATCGACATGTAGAGTCCAAGATTTGTCGTCGTGAGTTGCCACAAAAAAGCTTCGTCTTGCGCTTCTTTCTCTAGCTCGGGACTAAAGTCAGCGATGAAGTCTGCTAGGGCTTGCGATTTGATCGCGGTCTTGGGTTTGAAGTCGATGTCGTAGATGATGACATATATATGCTCCATTTTGCTAGACGACCTGTCAATTTTGGTTTTCTCAAAACAGACTTGAGTGGAAAGTTAGTAACGACAGTTATAGGATGCGACTCGAAGTAATGTCGCATCTTTTTTGCAGCTGTAACTAGTGACAATAACAAATTTTCCATTGAGGAATACCTGGTCTCAAGATCTAGTAGAGATTTACTTACGTAGTAGATTGGCAACTGGTGTTTGTTGTCTTCTCTTACCAGGACTGCACTTACTGCGTTGGGGCTAACGACCAGGTATAGTTGTAAGATCTCATTGTCTTGTGGTTTCGATAGTAATGGAGGTGACACCATGTATTCTTTTAATTTCTGCAATGCTCACTTGTGGTCATCCGTCCATTGGAAGCCTTTGTTCTTTCGCAGGACGTTATAAAATAAGTGGCATTTATCTGACGATCGTGAGATAAACCTATTCAAGGCTGCCACATGATCGGTCAAACGTTGGACTTCTTTGACGTTCCTTGGCGATTTAATCTCGACTATGGCTTTGATTTGATCAGGATTTGCTTCGATCCCTCGTCGAGTCACCATATATCCTAAGAATTTCCCAACGCTTACTCCAAAATAGCACTTTGTTGGATTCAACTTCATGTGATATTTCCTGAGGATGTCGAACGATTGACGTAGATGTTCGACGTGGTCCATAGCCTGTCGTGACTTGACGAGCATGTTGTCAATGTACACTTCTATGGTATCGCCGAGTCGATCCTTGAACATTTTGTTAACCAAACGTTGGTATGTGGAACCTACAATTTTCAAACCAAAAGGCATAACCTTATAACAATTAATACCCCTGTCCGTCATAAAGGCGGTTTTCTCTTGATCGTCGATGTGCATAAGTATTTGATTATAGCCTGAGTATGCGTCCATGAATGTCAAGGGTTCGTGTACAGCAGTCGCGTCAACTAGAGCGTAGATATGTGGTAAAGGAAATGGATCCTTCGGACATGCCATGTTTACGTCTGTAAAGTCTATGCACACCCTCCATTTGCCATTTTACTTTTGTACGACCACGACATTGGCTAACCAGTCGGGGTACTTTACTTATCGAATTTTCCCGGTTTTGAGGAGGTTGTCAACTTCATCATTGATCACCTTGTTCCGCTCTGGAGCGAACTTTCGACGTTTCTACTTGATAGGTTTGAACGATGGGTCCAATTTTAACTTGTGTGAAATGACGTCAGGGTCAATGCCGACCATATCTTCGTGCGTCCAAGCGAAACAGTCAGCATGTTCCTGCAAGAAAGAGATTAGTTCTTTTTTAATGGAGGGATCAAGGGATGAACCTACGAGGACAAATTGATTTGGTTTGCTTTGGTCCGAGATGACTTCCTCCAAATGATAGTCGTCGATAGCGTCGGGAGCATCCTGGTTCTATAATTGCTAGATGGATTGATTTTACGGTTTCATCGTTATCTTGTAGCAATCGCGAGCAACTTTTGGTTCACTTTTGATCTCCTGGACTCCCCATGGTGTGGAAATTTCATCGTCTGGTGAAACTTTGAAGAGACTGCCTTCATGTCATGAATCCAGGGCCGACCGAGAATAATGTTCTATGCTGACGAACAATCAATGACGCTGAACCTGGTCTGCTTGTTGATTCCTTTAGCATAGACTGGCAGTGTGATCTCTCCAAAGGTGCTTGTCGCGTCTCCATTGAAACCAACCAAGGTCGTCGAACGTCGAACGATCTCCGACTTGTCAAGTCCCATGGCTTTGACGGTGTCGAGAAAGATTATGTTCGATGAGCTTCCCCCATCGACCAAACCCTCCGGGTTAAACAGTTGCCGATCTTAAGCTGAACAATTAACCCATCGTGATGTTTTTGATGTAATTCGCCTAGGTCATCTTGGTCTAACATTATCTTCATTAACTCTAGTTCCAATTCTTCTTTTGGTCGTAAGGATCAGGGGATTGGTAGATCATTTGCCCCCTGACCGGCATGCCTTTTTGCTGCAGAATAAGTCAGACCACATATGTCGGATCCACCCGTAAAACAATTCATGACTTTCTCATGAACAGGAGATGGAGGTCGAATGTCGTTATTGAGCGTTGCAGGTTTGTCGAATATTTCTTTAATATTTCCTTTTGGGACATGCCATGCGAACTCCTTTTTAAGAGCAATGCAATCGTCCGTCATATGACAATGACCATTGTGAAAGTCGTACCATTTGGTCTTATCTTTCTTGTCATCATCTTTGTCGCTTTTCTTCGGCCAACAGATGATTACTTGTATGTTCCTCAGGGCCTCGACCAAGTCGTTAGAAGTCCCTTTGAATCCATAAGAGGATATCTTAGGGTACTGAGGAAACTTGGTCATGGTCGAGGTATTTTTATTATCGAACTTGACGTTTGATATTTTCCGCGATGGTTCTGCCTTGACTGCTGTTTTGGTCTTGAATTCTGGCTTTTCACACTTAACGATATTTTGTCGCTAGAGTGTTTACAACGAAAGGCAGCATCGTCTTCGACCCTCATAAAAGCCAAAGTCCTTGCTCATACATCTTCGAAGTTCTCTAGGGGGGTATTTTGTCAGATCAGTATGAAGACCTGAACTTTCGTCCACACCATGTTTGTAAGCCTTGATCACGGCCTTGACATCACGATTGTGGATACTAATCATCTCGACATTGAAGCGATTGAAATAACTTCGGATTGATTCTCCAACCTTCTGCACGACGTAGTACAAGTCGCTAGTCTGTTTCTCCATCTTGCGGCTACATGCGAATTGTTGGGAGAACTGGTTTACCAACTCAACGAATGAGTTGATGGACTTGGGTTTAAGACTGATCATCCATCGAATGGCTGCACCTGTGAGGGTCGCACCAAAACTTTTGCACATACACACCTCTTGATATTGGTGTGGGATCGACACAGTCCACATCAGCTGCTTATACTGAGCGGGGTGTTCAGTTGGGTCCGTGATACCAGAATATTTCGGTGTGAATGTCGAGATGCTGTATTTATTAGGGACGTCGACCATAGCTATCTCGTCGACGAAAGGTGATGCTTGAAATTCTGTACGAGGTTCGACATGGACAGGTACTGCTGCTTCTGGTAGCTTGGCAAGTAGCGACAAGGCTCACTTGTTATGTTCTTCTAACATCTTCAGCCATTGAGCGACTAGATCATCCTGATTGACACCTTGGGCTACGCCGGGGACGAATCTAGATGTTTGAAATCCATTCCGCTGTGAAGAATCTAAAGTATCACCATTGAAATGAAAAGTTGGCATCGACATCGAGGGAATTGGTGCCATGGGTGGCATTTTGATTTCTCAA
The DNA here is from genome assembly GCA_954870635.1 of Arctium minus. Classification (NCBI taxonomy): domain Eukaryota; kingdom Viridiplantae; phylum Streptophyta; class Magnoliopsida; order Asterales; family Asteraceae; genus Arctium; species Arctium minus. Next base: position 108,468,792 of record OX941080.1, on the reverse strand, counting down.
CGATGCAATGGCCTCAGCTACTCTCAAGCTTTGATTGGTCAATTCATTAATTCGTGTGCGTGCAGCTGTCAATTGCATGTTCATCTGAGCGATGATATGTTCATAAGTCCCTTGTGGATTAGCCATTATCAAGTAGAAAAAAGACACTCGAGGAAATTGTTAATATGGCGCACACGACTATCATGGATTTTCTTTAGATGGGACCCCAAGGTGGGCGCCAAACTGTTAATGCCAAAAATCGTCCAATGGAAGATTTAAGGTCGATATGGAGCTTTATCCATCTAAATAAAGTAACCAATTGACAAGACGTGCGATAATAATAAAATAAGGAGACAAAAGATTTAGTGACGTGGAAAAACCTCAACGAGGAAGCAACCGCCGACGACAAGGAGAGGTCGTCGAGCACTATGATCGCCAAACAGGGGCGACGTCCTTATGTATTACAGTGTTTTACACGATAAATATTAGAAACAAGTGTAGGAACTAATAACAAGTATAGATCGTGTGTGAAATACTTATGTCGTGTGTATAGTATGGTGATCGTGTAGTACACTAGCGAATGTTTTCGAGAATTCTTTGTGTAGTTTGTAATATATGAGTTCAGATATTGTAGATGTATTTGTAGGTATATATTTATAGTCTTAGATCTTCATAAATGTGTCATTGATTCTCGGTGTTAACGGTCGAAGCTCCATAATGGATTTAATGGCTCTAATCGGTTATAGTCGTTGGTATTTAAGAGCATTAAACTTGCATTGAATAAACAAGAAAAGAACGTTTGATCGTACGTTAGTATAATCGTGGTCGAGGAAAACTTTGCGATGGTCGTACGACTAACACTTGATCGACGTCTATACAAGTGTCGGCAAGAGTCATAAATATGTTTGGTCGACATGACCTTATCTTAATACAAGACCAGTCGTATGTAAGGTGCGTTAAATGTCATTCGTCGTGGTCGTGGATTTTTACTCAAACACTTAACTTGTTTGGCAAGTCGAAGACTAGCCAATATTAAGAGAAAGTGCATATGTCGGTGTGGATCAGGAGATGCGCTTCCCGAATTTATATTAAGCTTCTCCATGTTGATCAGCAATAAATCGGACAGTGTCTTACCTTTCGGCATAACTGTTTGTCTTCACCTGCAGAAGTTCTTCTATCCAAATCACACCAACTTTGTACTTGAAGGGGACATATTCTGAAGAACCTGAAGAAGCATATTTGTCTTAATGGGTTTTTGATGTGACACCTCAGAAGTTGTCGGATATGTGCATCTTCTCACGACCTTGTCCCTTGCACGATAAAAAGGACCTCCAGTCCTTTTTAAAGGACAACTCGGAGATTTTTATCACCAAGTGGCAAGTGTCCCCATGCATTTAATGTATATGGTAGTATTTAAGGCAAAGCTCTCACTCCATGTAAAGTTACGCTTTTGAACGAATTTCTATGTGAACAGTAAAATTGGCAGCTCCCTCAACCAGCATAACTTTTCTTTGTATTTTAGTTGTGTTCTTGTTGAGTTCTTGGTGTTCTTTGTGAAAGATTGTTAGAATAGATTTTAATATTTTCTTTTCCGCAATAATCTTGTATTATGTGTGTAATTTTCGATTTGAAAATCAATAGGAATTAAAATTAAGTGAAGTTTTGGAGTATTGTATTTAACCCCCCTTCTATAATGCTTTGCGTATTTGCCATTCTGTTAATCTCGATTCATCCTTTCAAAAACCCTTTGCTGGATTAGACGACAACGACTATGTAGCCAAACCACCAAAGTTCAACCTTAGAAACTTTGCTCTGTGGAGAAGTCATATGATGCTCTTCTTAGAGGGTGTGGACAGTAGATATCCCACCATCCTAAGTGAAGGACCCATCATTCCCAAAATTTGGGTTCGTCATGGGAACTAGAAAAAGCAATAAAGATGACTCCAATGAATATCTGCATGAGGAGAAATCAGAAGCTACTGAGAGATACTTAGAGAAAAAATCCTAAGCAATACATTGACGAAGACAAACATCTTATCTCCCTTGACACTAAAGTCGGGGATATCATTGTTGTCTCTCTTCCTGATGAAGTTTTCCATTCTCTTGTCAATCTCTCCACTGCTAAAGAGATGTGGTCCACTCTGTGTCTTGTATGAAGGAATGGACGAAGTCAATAAGATAAAAAAGACTGCTCAAGTTAGGAGAATCTCTATTTGACTATTACAACCGTTTCAAAAGTTTTCTCAAGAACATTAAATTTGTTGGGTCATGTATATGACAATGAGGAAGTTTTATGCAAATACATGGATTGTCTTCCTGAATTTTGGGAAAATACTTGTACTTGCATAAAAACAACCAAGGACCTTGATCATATGTCTCTCACTATCCTGTATGGAACTCTGCATAATTATGAGTAGACAAAAATTCAAAGGAAGTATGTTATAAAAGAAATCAAGAGTTCGGCCGTGGCCCTTGTAGGAGACTCTTCATAAAAAGTTGTGTATTCCAAGCATCACCTATCCTTCTTCTGAACCGAAATCATATTTCAGTGATGCCGATGATGAAGGTGAGGAATCAACCATCAATCAACTATCCGATGGTATATCTACGATGGCCGAAAATTCCAAATATAAACGTCGTTTCTCTTCTGGGTGATCTAGCTTTGGTCGAAGACCCTCTTCTCTCTCTAAATCTTCGGCTACTGACAAGAAAAGTGAAGAATGCTACAACTGTGTCAAGAAGGGTCACTTTGCTTCTGAGTGTCGAAGTAAACATATTGGCAGATCAAGATCTCATCTATATCCAGCCGAATTTCTTCTAAGTTGGCAAGACATATTCCTGCCAAAGCATCTAGCCTATCTCCTCCTTGCAAGACTAACCTAGTCTCCTCTTCTCATCGATATGACCAAGCCTCATATGAAAAATATAAGTCAAAGTACAAGAGGGAAAAGAAATGAAAGCCTTCTGAGGAAAGGAAAAGTATTACTTGTTGAATCTCATGACTGGGTGGACGAGTCGACATCTGAAAACGAAAAGGATGCGGATAATCTTTGTCTCATGGAAAAAATCAGAGACATGGAAGATCTTGAATGTCAATCCCACTCCACTACTCTCGTCTCTACCAAATGCTCTACCTCTTCCAGAAAGCATCCAAAGGTACACCCCTTCTCTACCCTTTCTGAAACAGAGAAACATAAAGCCTTTGACTCCTTGACCATTGACTTCTATAATGTCAAGGACGCAAAGAAGAAAGTTGACTTACAAATTAAGTCGCTCTCTAATCAACTTCAGAAATGCTTTCCCAACTGAAGGACTTTGACAAGATTAAAGTCGAGCTTGTAGATCTCAAAACCATAAACTTTATTCTATCTAAAGAGAAATTCAATATCTTTAAATGGATTAAAAGGGAACAAGAGTATGTAAATGGACAAATTCCTCCAAAAATCTTGACAAAATTCTTCAGGACCAAATGTCTTGTGATGACACGACTGGCCTGGGTTTCGGAAAAATGGACTTAGATCTCTCTTCTAATCTAAATGCTTCTTCTCCTCATGTTCTCTCCTCCTCACCCTCTGAATCTTCTGACCTGAGACCGATGATTCTCTCTCTGTAAAATCATCTGAACATACAAAACCCTTAAAGTTCGGTATTTTCGTAAAATCCAAATAACCTGAAGCTTCTGATCTTGTTGAAACTCAGGATTCAAATGAAGTTGTCAAACTTATTCATGACCTTTTAAAATCGTTAAGTCTTGAGGATACAACTTCAGTCTCTCCCAAACCTCCAAAAACTCTTAAGAAAAACTCTCAGTGTAGTGTCCAAAGAGTTTCTGTTGCTGAAAAGGGGAAATCGGTTGTTTATCCTGATTTTCCTTTAAATAAGAACAAGATATCCAAACCCATTGACTCATGGACTAAATTTATCCCTCGTTCATTAAATATTAAAAAGTCAAAAGTTAAGGGAATTCATTCTTCTTCTCTTCCCCACTCTGAAAAAGGAATCCTTAGTAAGGGTCCCTCCATGACATTTGGTGATAATTCAAAGGGACTCACTCGAGGTTATGGAACCCTTACTAATGGATCGGTAACTTCAACAAAGTGGCCTATATGGAAGGACTAATGCACAATATTTTAAGCATAAGTCAACTACGTAATGTAGGCTACATAGTCACTTTCAAGATATGTGTATGCATTGTCACCGATCAAAACAACAACAATGTCTTATCTGGTGTCCAAAAGGACAATTTCTATGTTATCAACATGGGAAAAAGTTCGATCGACACCAATATTTGCTTTATCTCTTAATAATCAACCAAGAAGAACTGGCTGTGGCACAAGCTCCTTTCTCACATGAACTTCAAAACTTTGAACAAGTTGTCAAATAAAGATCTTGTCGTGGGCATGCCAAAGATATACTTTGTTAAAGAGAAATTGTGTGCAATTTGTGAGAAAGGAAAACTAACAAAGTCTTCCTTCAAATCTATATGATTTTTCCTTGTCACTCTCCCTCTTGAAATGCTTCATATGGACCTATGTGGACCAGTCAACACACCGGACCTTGGTGGAAAAAGGTACATCTTAGTGATTGTTGATGAATTTATCGTTACTCTTGGGTTTCCTTTCTCAGGTAAAAGAGTGATACTACTAAAGACATCATCAAATTCATCCAGAAATTGGAAGTACCTAACGGTCAACTGGTGAGGTCGGTACAAAGTGACTATGGTACTGAATTCCAAAATAGTACCTTAGAAGACTTCTTCAATGAGAAAGGGAATTCTCAAAATTTCTCTGTTATTGACACTCCTCCAAAATAGAGTAGTGGAAAGAAAGAACCCAACGTTGTGTGAAGTTGTCCGTTCTATGATGAGTGATTCAAATATGCCAACGTACTACTAGGCCGAAGTAATTAACAAAACATGCTTTACTCAAAATCGGTCGGTAATAGTAAAGAGACACAACAAGACAACCTATGAAGTATTCTACGGCGAAAACCTAGTGTTGGTTGTCTTCATGTTTTTGGATGTGTCTGTTACATTCTAAATGATCGGGAAAAGCTTGGCAAGTTTGATTCGAAAGCTAATGATGGAATCTTTGTGGCTACTCTCTCACCTCCAAAGCCTATCGGGTGTTTAATCTTTGGAGAAAATGCCTTGATGAATCTATTCATGTAAAATTTGATGATCTCCGATCTTCTTCTTTCTCCTGCGATGATGAGGAACTTCATAAGTGGATATCTTCGTGTATCGGAGAAGTGCCACATACTTCAACCAACAATCTATTTTCATCTACTCCATTCACTCAAGATCCTCCTCAACAAAATGATGATCTACCATTTACATCAAATAGTCAGAATGATCAACCAATTATCACTTCCTCTAATCAACATTCTTCCAACAATATCTCTCCATACCAACCTAGCACCAAACCTTAGTCTCTCATACCTACCAATCTACCCTCATCCTCTTGTCCAAATCCTACTTTACCTCCTCTTCTTTCACCTGCAACCAAATAGACCAAAGATCATCTGATTGACCACATCATTGATGATCAACAAGCTAGAGTATAAACTCAGCTAGGAGTAGTAAACATATGTCTCTATGTTAATTTCCTATCCATCATTGAGCCTATACGTATAGAAGAAGCTCAGGTCGATCCCTGTTGGATTACAACCATGCAAGATGAGCTCTCTAATTTCTAAAAAATAAGGTATGGAAACTTATTCCTAGTCCGGATCAAAATACAATCATCGGTACTAAATGGGTTCAGAAACAAAAGGATGAGGAAGGCACTGTGATTCACAACAAAGCAATGGCTAGTAGCCCAAGGTTATCGGCAAGAGGAAGGAATGGACTAAAAGGTTGATGACCTCCCAATCTCTTTTTAGTCCTTTAATTTACATATGAATTTTAAATATGTAATGGTTCTTATGTAATAGCTTGATTCATACTTAAACTTGTTTGGAAAATCGAAGACTAACTGATATCAAGAGAAACTGCATCTGCCGATGTGGATCAGGAGATGAACTTCCCGAATTTACACCAAGCTTCTCCTTGTTGATCAGTAACAAATTGGACAATATCTTGCCTTTCAGCAGAACTGTTTGTCTTCACCTGCAGAAGTTTCTCTGTACAAATCCCATCAACCTTGTACCTGAAGGGGACATTCTCTGAAGAACCTGAATAAGCATATTTTTCTTAATGTGCTTTTGATGTGACACCTTATAAGATGTCAGATATGCGCGTCTTCCCACGACCTTGTCCCTTGTACGAGAAAAAGGACCTCTAGTCCTTTTTAAAGGACGATTCTGAGCTTTTTATCACCAAGTGACAAGTGTCCCAATGCATTTAATGCACATGGTAGTATTTAAGGCAAAACTCTCACTCCATGCAAAGTTACGCTTTCGAACAACTTTCTACCTGAACAGCAAAATCGACATCTCTCTTAACTAGCATAGATTTTCTTTGTGTTTTAGTTGAGTTCTTAGTGTTCTTTGTGAAAGATTGTTAGAATAGATTTTAATCTTTATTTTTCAGCAACAATCTTATTTTTTGTGTGTAATTCTTGATTTGAAAATAATAAGAACTAAAATTAAGTGAAAATTTGGAGTATTGTATTCAACCGCATCCCCTTCTACAATAGTTTGCGTATGGCATTTTTTTATTCGAAACTAACAAATGGAGACAAAGACAACAAGTTGGTTAAAAGAGAATGTGAAGAAAGATGTATATGTGGTGATGAAAGGGGAAGCAGAATTGATTGAAGACTTGATAAAATCGAAGGTGATAAGTTAAGTGAATGAGTTGTTTTTGGAGTGTAAATAGCAAGAGATAAAGTGTCATAAATGCATAAGACTGTATTGGAAATTGTTTGGCTGTGTATGTTTATTGAAGGATGCAGGTGTTGTAGTGCATAAATGGCGGGATGAGTTTTTGAGGGTCAAATATGGGTCTCCCCAAGCTTTATCACCATGGTTTCAAATATTGGTTCAGGGTAAATTCATTAAAGAGGGAGATAGGTGAGAGACTATGGGAGGAGGTGCGGGTTCATTGTAGAAGAAAAGAGGTGTTTGGAAGTAGGTGTGCGGAAGTGGGAGGGGTTCAGATCAGAAGGAGAAGGGCGAGGAAGGTGAAATACGACAGGGGAGGCCACAGTGAAGAGGTGGGAGGGGGAGATGGAGATAGGTGGTTGTTGCCGGAGATTTGGACGTTAGTCGGTACAAGAGACCTGGTCATTGGCCGTTGACGGAGAAGGTGGTCGGGATTCATCGGAATGGGGGTGGGGACGAGACTTTCACGAAGATACCACAATCCTCTTTCTATTTTTAAAAGAAAATTCCATAAAACTGTAAATTGACCAAAATACCCCTCGTTTAATTGGATTTAACAGAAAGTTTTAGCGGCCATTAGACAGAGGGATGAAAAGCATTGTATATTAACAGACGTGAGGGACCAAATCCGAGTTTTTAAAGTTTAGGAACAATATCTGTTGAAAATTTCAAAATTAGAGATCAAAATTGGACTTTACTTATTAATTAATTTCAAGTAACAGTCACCACAAGTTAAAAATAAATAAAATATAAAATATAAAAATGCATTGAAGGTGTTACTTACAAACATATTTGAGCATCTTCAAGAGTTCTCAAACATTTATTTAAAATGGAGGATGAAACTTCAAATTTCTAAAAGAAAAACGACATTAAAAAACTCTAACAAATTCTTCATTTTGGAGATTACATTGTTGATTGTATTATTAAAATATTTTATTTACCAAATAAAATATTATTTTTCTCTATAAAAATTTAATTTCAAAATTTCCTATTGGTGACAAGTATTAAAAAATAATTCTCTCTCACTATAATTATTTGGGAATTTTCCAAATTTGAAGAATTTTATATTCTCTCTTTCCTATTTTCTGTCATTTTGGAAAAATGTTTTGAAGAATTTGTTGAAGCAAAAAAGATATTCAAAATCTTCGTGTTTTTCTATTTTAAGAATCTGTTGAAGATGGGGGTGTGCATTGGACGGGTCGAACGGGTTCAGGTGGAAAAACCAAAAACCCGATCGGATTTTAGATATGGAAATCAAGACCCAAATTTTTGTTTCGGATTTCGGATTCGGGTTGGTTGGGTTTCGGGTTGATGTCGGTCGGGTTCGAGTATTCTTATAATGTAAAAAGTATATACAAATTCAAGCGATTTTGAGGATGAATTCAATCGATTAAGAGCTTAATGAAATCGATAGTAAGTTTAGAAATTAGAAAACATTTTGACCGATTAAAATTTAGAATTTTCAAAAGATAATTAGATAAATAAATATATTTATATAATATTTAAATTATATATGTATACTTGTTCGGGTTTTCGGACGGGTCGGGTGACCAAAGATCAAACCCAACCCGAACCCAAATATCCCCCAAAAGTCGGGTTCCGAATTTTCGGATTTCAGGGTATTCGGGTTTTTCAAAAATACCCAATCTTCGGTTCGGGTTCGAGTTTATATTTCGAAAAAATATACATTTAAAAAATATATTATGTTTGGTCAATATTTTCCACTTAGATTCTAAGATATTTTATTATTGTGACATGTTAAAAAATTTATTCCACAAAAACTTAAATATGCAAGTTTTTTGGTCCCGGAAATTAATTAAACTAGCCATTTCAGAAAATTAGTTTTACTTCCTAACTATTCTCTCCCTCAATTTATTAAAATAGTCCATACGTTCGTAATATATTTTCATATATACGAACACCTCCTTAAAACTGATGAATTTTATACATCTTCGTAATATATGTTCGTATATACGAACATAATTTAAAAACTCATTAAAAAATGATACGTTCGTGAAAAGGTTCGTGGAATTCCAATATATTACGAAGATGTAATATATCACGAACTGAAAGTTTCATTTTTAGCCCCTGATCGTGATATACGAACATCAAAACTCAATTAAAAAAAAAGTTACAATTATGGTCCCTTATCTTTGGAACATAATTCAAACATATTTACAAATTTAACCCAAGACGTGACATGTGTTCGTGTATCACGAACTCAATTTATTAAAAAATAAAGAAAGTTACAATTAAGGTCCCTCAACTTTGACCCAATTATCAAATGATTTACAATTTTGACACATGTTCGTGTCCCACGAACATGTTATTTGATTGCCAATATTGTAGATCATTTGATAATTGGGCCAAAGTTGAGGGACCCTAATTGTAACTTTCTTAATTTCTTAATAAATTGAGTTCGTGATACACGAACACATGTCACGATCTTGGGTTAAATTTGTAAATATGTTTGAATTATGTTCCAAAGATAAGGGACCATAATTGTAACTTTTTTTTGAGTTTTGATGTTCGTATATCACGATCAGGGGCTAAAAATGAAACTTTCAGTTCGTGATATATTACATCTTCGTAATATATTGGAATTCCACGAACCTTTTCACGAACGTATCATTTTTTAATGAGTTTTTAAATTATGTTCGTATATACGAATATATATTACGAAGATGTATCAAATTCATCAGTTTTAAGGAGGTGCTTGTATATACGAACATATATTACGAACGTATGGGCTATTTTAATAAATTGAGGGAGAGAATGGTTAGGAGGTAAAGCTGATTTTCTGAAATGGCTAGTTTAATTAATTTCCCAATCTTATATCACATTTTCTTTTGCTAAAAACAAAAAGTATTTTTAATTTTGTTTTTTTATCTATTTATGTTTTTTTCTAAACTAAGGTGTTACAGTTTATTTAATTAACAAAACGAGTAAAATTTACTTTTGGTTTCTAACGTTTGTCATTTTCAACGGTTTTAGTCAATCAACTTTGTTTTAACAATTCGTATCTAACATTTTTCATTTTCCAAGGAGTTTCGTACCTCCCCCTGACGATCGTTAACTTTTATTTGTTAAATTCAGTTTAATGAGGGGTATTTTAGTCATTTTACTACTTTTAAATAATTTTCTACTAAAATTTAATTTGTAAAACACAGGGACCAAGAATATAATATATTCTTTACACCACCAAACCACCACCGTCATCTTCATCAATATAAGCAAACCCTAAATTCAAACTCAACCCCCCTAAAATCAAAATCAAAATCAAATCTGAAGCTTCATCTTCTCCAACCTCCCCATCGCAAATCGCCGTTGCACTCAAAATCAAACCTCCCTGTTGCAAATTGCCGGTGAAACTTCATTTTCTCCAACTTGAGTTCGTTGCTGAAATATCCTCTGGTTTGTGACATCGACGAGAACACGGGGCTACGAAGGGGATAACAGGAAGAGGGGGTTTGTGGGTTGAAGAACCAGATTGTAACACCCCTAAAACTGAGAGTAAATTTAAACCTAAATATGGGTAGGAATTAAAACTTAAATAAATGGATCACCCAAATAATCGGGAAATGATAAGGTATTTACAAACCAAATAGAGGAAATAAATACAACCTACTAATCTAAACTAATCTAATCTAGATTAAAGATGGGTGTTGCTATCTATTTCTCAAAAGAAATCATGTCCAACAAAATAATCGCCATGACACGACTTCACCAAAATGTTCCACTACCATCCATCTGGCTCTCCGCTCATACCCGAGGAGTCCCACCACTAGAATGACCTGACATACAGGTCATTTAAAAAAAAGTGTTAGGCTAAAGCCTACTGAGATCAAACAGTTGTAAAATAAAGCTGAAAGTAAATAAATCGGAATTTTAGTTTAGAAATGATATATTTTACCATTCAAGTTGGAATTGAATCCAAATAGATCACGTAACATCTTGCGATGACGGGGGAGACCCGATTTCCATGATTAGTGACAGAACACAATAGTAAGCCACAACACATGTTAAGTAAGTCACACTCATGGATTATAATCAATTTGATATATCGAGCTCATCTACTCCAAGTCTATTGCTCATTGATAGGTTGGGTTTACACCCTTCCCAAACGGACCGCAAGTGTACGGTGTCGTATCAAGTAATACGTACAGAAGTACGAGTATCGAACCGTAGGATCTTGGTATTAAGTACCACAAAACTATATCGACTATTAACTAGACTTTAAGAAAAAATGGTTTGTTTGATTGAACGTTGACTTAAGATTAACACTACTGAAAACCAGTTGAAGGAAAGGATAAAGTTTCAGATTATGAGGAGCAGTTAAGGTTTGGAATCCTCTTGGGTTTCATTGAATCAACAAATGAATAGATTAAACATTTTCACGTCATTTATCAATGAAATTAATCACTCAGAAAACTACTATTATACTCTCTCAAGCCATAGTAACGTTGGTAATTCGGATAATTGTTTCATCTCTCGATATCAAAAACTTAATTCCAAATTACGCATAAGAACAAGATTAAAAAATATTCCAAGGTTGAATCGGTATATCTCTATCCAATTCAAGCCTTCGGCTTATAACAATAACATCTAATCTTTGAACACTTTTGTCAAAGGATAAAAAGATCTAGAAATAATTCATTAGATGATCAGACTAATGAATTTATTAAAACATATCATAAGCTTCATTGAATTACTAGATAGAAAATATAAAACCCAATCAATTGTTTGAATCCAAAATACACCCAAGAATCATCCAACCCCCAACATCTAAAGTTAGTTCATGCTGGGGGTTATGTAAAACATCACATTCATAAACGAAATCAAAAGATTGAACATATTTGTTAAAATAGATTCAAAAGTATTAAAATCCCTGAGATGTGATTGTCCAAGCACAATAATCGAATTATAGATCAATCGCTTAATCAGTTATCACTTCCCTCGGATCTTACTTCAAAATCGCCGTTTTTCGTCTTTAAATTCGTCCTCCTTCCTTTTTCTCTTCAGCCCATGTGTCCCATCCAAGATGACGACCATAGACCTAGCTGCAGAAAGAAAAATGCCAGACCTGGGCCGAATGCGGGTTCCATGCGGGTAAACCCGCATGGAAGTCGCCCGCTACTGAAATCCACACAAACAGAGTCTAATGCGGCTTTGGTGCGACTTTACCCGCATTGAAACTGTATTAGCCTCTGGAAAATTTTCAAGAGACAAAACCCATTGCGGGTTTTGTGCGGCTGAACCCGCGTGGAATCCGAATTTTACTCTGTTTGTCCACTTCTCAGCACCAAAAATTTGAAGTTGAAGCCTTTTCATTCAAGACTCTTCATCGGTTTCTTGTCTAACTCCGATTCCTGACCGAAATAAGTCATGTTTCTCTCTTTTCTTCAATATTTATCGACCTGTACTAAGTTTCGCTCAATGGTCAAAATACATCGCTATTTTCCTCTAAAACTCACAACTCTACTCGTTTTTAGATCTTTAATAAGGTTAAAAACCGACCTTATCAACAACCCCAAACCGAGTGTTGCTTGTCCTCAAGCAAAATAGCAATACAACAAAAATATAACATAACCATAATAACACACAAACAAAACCCTGTCGGTAACACCATTGACTCATATCTCATCAAATTAATTAATTAACCATTGGTCTACCCTTCGTTGTAGCATTCAAGTACCACCACCATTGATAAATGAACTACATAGGACTACACCAAACTGAATTCCACCTAAAATATACATGCCTAAAGAGGATTTCGCCTTGACCCTACCTCCCTGGATACACTCAATTCACTTGAACCTATTAGTTTCACTAAGCATTGTTCATGTATAAGGAATTTATGCACAAGAATTCACCAAAACTTGCATGAACAATTTACTAAGGAAGGTGCACAAATTTAAGCAAAGTGATCTCAGAAAGAATTAACTAGCCAGATTGGAAACTTTTGGGATACTCTGTCTATTCTTTTTCACTTCAATAGACTGACCGAGACCTTAGTACAACTATTGCGATGGGGAAAATGTTTCAAAATTTGATAATTATAGATTCCCCTCCTTTTGAAGCAATTTTGCTCGCTCCCCCGCTTATTGGGTTGCCCATTTTTGTTTTTCTTTATCTTTTTCTCCCTTTTTTTTGGGAGATAGGAAGATTTATAAGCGTTCAATTTAGCGAGATCACAACATAAATAGTCTTTCTGATCATAGGTCAAACTGACAGAGTGAGGATCCAAAACTTCCTAAAACGTCTTTGATAGTTAATGCAAGATGATAGCGAGATCCTGCTATAATGACAACAAAGAATTACGAAAAGTGTATATGATGTGATCGCCAATTCTCTCACAAATAAAACGCACAATAGGCTCAACTTTCTCACGGGTGGTCTCCACTAATGTCTCTAGGCTATGCAGTCCTTTAGGCTTCTCTCAGTGCTATGTTATCCCTAGAAGATTCATTCCTCAATGAAAATCTCTCAAATGGACAATCAGATGACACAATAATCAATCATCATAAAACAAGACAACAATGTGGGTACCGACAACCAACCCTAAACCGAAACACACATTGTTCCCAATGAGTGAAAGCATTTTAAACAAACAACCATCAACGACATTATGCAGAAACTTAAGTACAGTCATCCAAAGTTAAAAGAAACAGAATTCAGTTCATCGATACTGTTAAATCAAACCTCATTCAATTCGTCTCCGGCGTGTTGTGGAAGAAGATGAGCCTGTCTGACGACCCCTAACTCGTCTCGACGGTGGTCGTGCGGAAGGCTCCGGACCATGATCATCAGCAGTAGGACCATGAATGATAAGTCTTCTAATCTCTGTCATCTCCTCACGAACAAAGGTCTTGTTGGATCCCAGATTTAATCTTATAACAATAATGATATAAACAACAAGAGTATAAGCAGCAGAAGCAATATAGTTTAATATCAAAAGCAGATTCAAATATCACAGTTCATATATAAAGGAAGTAGAAAGAACAAGATCTTCTTGAGATATATTCAGTTGATTCTTCTTATACAAGATATCAAAAAGCACACTTTTGTCAAAGGAGTGATGGTCCTATTTATAGGACCATAAAGTAAACAGTGTACTATTCTGACAAATAGAAGCATGCTTGAACAGTGTCTTACCTAAAAGGTAAGCTCAAGACATGCTTGAACAGTAACCTACTCTATAAAGTAAATCTTATTACTAAGTGATTGGTTATCTATTTTGATACTTCAGGAGTCTTCGGCGCCATCTTCAGAGAGAATGTCTTCAGAGCTCTGACGTTGTCTTCAGAGCCTCTGATGAAGCCATCTCTGATGTCTGCTGAAAGTTTCAATCTCTGATAAGTACTTCAGAGGAAGGTTTGTCCTCTGAAGTCTTCGTCCTCTGAAGTCTGTGTCTTCTTAAGTCTATTTTTGGAAGTCCTCTGAAATAGGACGGGTATTTTCAACACTTTTAACAAACAGAAGATTTGGAGCTAACAATCTCTCCCTAAGTGTTGAAAAAAATACAAAAATAACAGAGAATAGAAGATTTAAACTAGAAAGCGTAGAGGAGAAAAACACCCTCTTAAATATTACTTCTTAAACATTTGGAAGTTTAATACAGAGGAAGTAATATTCAAAAATAAAGAAACAAACTAAAATTCGTCACTTGAACAGATTCCATGGAATTTCATGATCAGAGCTCTGAAGTTGATCATCAAGTCAATCTCTAAGTCAAGCTTTGCAAGTAAATCTGCTCTGTGCCTTTCTTCCTTCACATGGATCATTTTCTTTATACCTCTCAAGGTTTCATCAGAGTACATCAAAACTTCCGAAGCTAGAAAGATCTTCTTTACTTGGTTTACTCTGTAGACGAAACCCAGAGGTTCTGCAACGATTGATCCAGTCTTCTGTTCCTCAAGTTTATCGAACGACTCCACAGGTTCAGTTACCTCCAACTTCTCTTCTCCCAGGTTCAGAGCAATTTGGAAGTTGCGTTTTGCTCTGTGTTTGACATAGGCTTCCATTGCACGTTTGACTTCAACCATGCCCATTCTGATTTCTCTTCTTCCATGATCATATCTGGCAGAGCAATAGGCATATAAATGTGGTAAATCATATGGATTTAGATTTATGAGATCATTATCATTGAACTCATAAATCTTCTGATCAGATCGAGTTACCACATAGTGCCTATAGACTATCTTGTTATAAGCAAAAGTCTTCTCAGAGATTTTGTTGATTTTGATGATTGGATCATCTGAGAGGACCTGTACTCTTGGTCTGGTTTTATCTATGACGAATCTTCTTTCATAGTCCGGCATGTCCTCTCTGATCCTTGGATTCAGAGGAATGACTAGAGTGTCTGCCATATTGAACTCACAGTAGATGTATCTGAAGTGGTCTTCTATGGAAGCTTAGGGATTTGATTCAAGGAATGTAGGAGGTTTAGTGAACACTTTGGCTGGTAGACCGATGCTTGCCTTCTGAACAGGATTCTCTGAAGGAGCCTGTTCATCAGCAACCATGGTTTATGGTTCCTTCGTCTGTGGAGGATCTTCTGTTATGGGTTCAGAGATGTAGCCATCTATCTCTGGTGATTCCCTCAGCTCTGTTGCTGTTGAAGTATGATGTGGTTGAGCATTCTTGAATACATACTCTTCAACATCAATTACTTCAATCTGTTCTTCAGCAGCTTCTTTTCCAGAATCTGATTTTTCTTCTTTTTCAGATTTTGGTTCTGCTTTTTCAGTCTCTGATTCGTAGGCATCTCTCATCACATAAGTTAGTCTTTCTGGTGATGAGAATGCATCTTCTGATGTAGAGAAGTCTACTAGATGTTCGTCTTCATCTTCTTTTAGAGCTCCAATAGTTTCTGGAGTTGCAGCTATTATTGGAACTATTGGAGCACTCGAAGTGGATGGTACTAGAAAGATAACAGGTACTGGCGAATTTAAAGTGGCATGGTTATCTTTAGCAGAGGTTGAGGTTGAATGTCTCTCTTTTCCTTTTTCCTTGCTTTGGTTTGATTCAGAGGGAGTGGACTCCTTTTATGTTTCAACAGTTTTTGTTGTAGGAGTCTTCTCCCCCTTATGAAGATCGGATGACCCCTGAGGTTGGTCATCATGGTCATCAGAGTCTTCATACCTGGCTTTCTTCCGGGCTTCCTCAGAGCATGCGACCTCTGGTTCCTTCTGCTTTAATGATCCCTCTGAAGATTTGACATTCTTCAGAAGGTCTTCAATCTTTTTGTTCTGCTGAGTGGTCTTGGAGACGAACTTGCTGGAGATATTCATTACATTGCTGGTGATCTTCTTGGAGAGGTTGGTGAGGTCATCCTTTGTAACAAATTCGGATGTAGCAGGAGCAGCAGTAGAGGAGGTAGGGATCTTTGCAAGCACCTCTGCCAAAGAACGCAAGACTTCCTCTTTGAATTGAGAAAAGTCTGCATGTGTTAGAGTGGGAGCAGAGGGAGTTGGAATCGCCTTGAGGAGCTCTGTGGTGGAGTTCTGAATTTCTCTGGATAGAACCGAGTCATTTTTGATGACCAGGCTTTCCAGAACAGCCAGTTTGTCGTTCTGAGAGATTATGGCCGTGCGCAGCTCAGAGACCTCTGAAGTAAGCTTTGCAACTTCAGAGTGAGAGGCAGAGGCCTCTGAGGTCTTCTCTATTTGAAGTTTAATCTCCTTCAGAGATTCTCTGATTTCATCACCAAAGATTCTGAACTCCTCTTTGGTAACGTAATCAGAGGGGGTGACCTTAGGATCAACACATGATTCTAAGTTTCCCTCGAGTTCAGAGGGGCCATCTTTCGGAGTTGGCTTGATATTGACTCCGGAAGGACTTCCCATTAATCCTTGGGGACCCTTTTTCAAGGATTTCCTTATAATGGTTCTGATTGGTCTCTGATCATCAGAGTCAGAATCTGATGATAAGAAACGAATGTGGGTGAAAACCTTGCTGTCCAGGCTAAGGAGTCCATGTGCAAGAAGGTCATGCCATTCTTTTTCTGACAGGCAATCCTTACGAGAGATCGTAGATCTCTTCTGATCTAAGGGACGTTCCAACTTTTTATGAGCCACAAAGGCATCATGTGTGTGTGGAGGTGACATTCTCTGGGGTGAAGGAGTAGTTTTATCTTGGTCTAAGTCCTGTTCGGAGGACTTAGCCGTATCAGAGTTTTCCCCTTTGGTGCGTGCTTCAGAGGCAGAAGTAGATGCCTCTGAGCGGATAGGATGGGAAGGGTTCGAGGTGTGCACCTCTGTTTCAATGTCCACTGATGCTGGACCACCTTGGACAGTAAATGTGTTTACACGGGGATTTGGCTTTGGAATCTCTCATGTGTGCCAATAAGGACATATTTTTCTACCTCACCGCCCTTAGATTCTAAGTTTAGAAACTCACCCTTTGGAATTCTCTCTTCCTCACCTTCCTCTGCTCTGACAGAGTTATTCTATTCGTCAGAGGGAGGGTTCTCTTGTTTTCTCTTCCTTACTCTCTCAGAGCCACCCTCTGGTTGCGCTCTGTCAACGTTTTGAGCAGTTTCAGAGATATCACTCTCTGATTCAGGCTCAGGCTCAGAACCTAAGTGTGTTGGGGATCCCATCATCGGTTCTGATGATTGGGCAACATGACTAAGTAGGAGGTGGGTAGTAGAGTCAGCAGGAATTACCTCAATCATGGTGTGTGGGAAACGTCGGTCATTTGGATAAGGAGGAACCTCTGTAGCTTTGAACGAGTTCATCATAAACAGAGGTGTCCTTGGGCTCTCCTTAGTGATGGAGAATTTCTCCATTGCTCGTTGAATGACCACAGAGATGAATCTGGGAAACAGTACCGAAATTGGTTGTTTTCCTTTGGCTAAGTCTTTGTTCCTCTTGTCCACTGCCGTCAGCATCTCACAGAAGAGAATGTGAGCCATATTTATGCTTCTGTTGAAGAAGAGAGCATACATTATGGCTAGAATCGCTGGATGGGTCTGATCCTGGCTTCCAATCTTACAGGTAATTGTTCGGTTGAGAACACTAAACATAAAGTTCCACTTGGGAGGCAGGTACTGACGTCTGAATTGACTTAGGCGTGTGATCTCCCTGTTGTAACCTAAGTGGTGGAGGAACTGAAGAAGGACTTCTTGAGTTGGTAGTTTCTCAAAGGTTTCTATTTGAAGATCAGTTTTCGTGAGCAGGTTGAATCGGCGAGTTAGGGTTTGTGGGGTGATTCTTATGTTCATGCTTTGTTCACCTAGGTCAATGTACCCAACCAGTCCTTCCTTTTTATCATCGTATTCACTTGAATACCACCATTGTTGGACAAAGCGTAGAGGAATATCTGAGGCATGTTTGGTGAGGACATCGTTGAGTTCGCAATTGGTCAAAAAGTCGAGGATTGGGCGAAACTGCTCATCGTATTTGGTTGGGGTGACGTCCAGAAAGTAGTTGTTAACTTTTACTGGAACATCGAACTGTGCCATATTCAAGCTTGGAACAAGTTTTCTGGAGTTATCTGAGGTTTGGGAATGAGCCGCCATTGTTGCAGGTTTTTAAGAAAGAAGAGAGCTTAGAAAGAGAGATTTGGGATTTTGGAGTCTGAGAGCGTAAAGAATAATGAGAAGAGAAAAAGGGGTTTTATGGACAGAAAAAGAAAGGTAGAGGTTATGGAAACGGAGATTGAGAGTTCCAATGTCAGAAAGGACGTTCCATCATCCCCTAATTAATAGGTGACACGTTGAGGTGTGTAGGGGAGAGCCGCTTGGTGTCAGAAAACCGCCAGTTGGGTTTTTGAAAAGAAACGAATGGTTATCCAAAAGATTTATTATTAAAAGAATTTCCTGGAATATTCGTTTAATGAGAAAAGATCAGAGGCTTTGATATAAATATCAAAGACAAGATCAGAGGCTCTGATATAAATATCAGAGACAAGATCAGAGTCTCTGATATGAGTATCAGAGAAGCTCACTTTCTCCCCCTTGAAAGATGAAAGGTTCTTTGTCTCCCCCTTGACCAAAGAATGAAGTCTTTATCTTCTCCCCCTTGACACATGCTTAGAGATACAAAATAATGATTTTTACCATTTGTGAAAAAGTTCAGAGGCTCTGAAATTAGTTTCAGAAGTTCTGGTTGAACATGTTACGCATATCAGAGGCTCTGATGAATGGATCAGAGACTCTGATGTTTTCCTGTGTTAGGCAGACATGTTCAACATACCCAACTTGCTAATTAAGAAATTGAACCTTCGTTCATCTAAAGCTTTTGTGAAAATATCAGCAAGTTGAAGTTCAGTTGGTACAAAATACATCTCTATTGTTCCCTTTTCAACATGATCTTTCAGAAAGTGGTACCTTACATCAATGTGCTTGGTTTTGGAGTGCTGTACTGGATTGGCAGAGATGGCTATGGCACTTTTTGAATCACACAGAATTGGAATTCTGTCATATTGTAAGCCATAGTCTCAGAGCTGAGTTTGCATCCATATGACTTGAGAGCAACAACTAGCAGCAACAACATATTTGTCAGGATCGAATTCTTAACAAGAATTAATTCTCAGAAACAATATCAAAGAAGTTTGCGGAATAACACTTTGATATTTAATCAAACAGAAAATAAACACAGAATATAATCAACAAACTGTAAACTTGTATTTAATGCTTTGAAGTTACAAGATTACTCACTCAGCCTCAATATTGATGAACAGGCTCACCAATACGAATTCTACTTCTCTAGAATTAGGATCTATGCCTTGAGGTTGTTTTTCTCTAAAAGCATGAAAACTTAAAGTTAAAAGTAAAAAGTTTTTCTATTCTAAACAATACTATATATATATACTGAATACAAAGATAATTACAATGAATAAAATATCTTCAGTATATCTTCTATGTATATCTCTAAGCTTCCATGTATATCCTTTCATACGAATCTTCATCATATAAGCAGTATTAATCTTCAGCAGCATTAACTTCCTTCTAGCAGCATTAACTACTAAGCAGTACTAACCACTAGCAGTACTAACTAGCTAAGCAGTACTAACTTTGTTCAAGCAGTACTAACTTTGACTAGCAGTATTAATTAACACTAGCAGTAGTAACACTCAGCAGTATTAACCTTTATGTCTTCTAGCAGTATTAACATTGAACCAGCAGCATTAACCACACTTGATGAATTCTTCAGTTCCCAACAATCTCCCCCTAACTTGACTTTTAGGAAAAGAAGTCAAGTTCTTCAGATCTTCTTCAAGATGCTTTCAACACCTCTGATTCAATTTCCCAAATTTGGATCTAGGCCCAAACTTTGATTTACAGTTCTTCTCACCACAATCTTGGCCATTTCTGAATCCTTTGTACAAACCAGTGTAGCTTTAAGCATCCCTTCTAACTTCTCCTTGCTATGCTCATATATTTTGTCCACCAGGTAGTATTCATGATAACAATTGTCAATAGTAATCATGTATACTCCACAGTTTTCAAACAGTATCCATTTGTCAATCTTCTTGAATATGAACTCATGCATATGATCTTTAATCCTATGGTGCACTCTTGCAGGCTCAAACATCATGCACAAGTATTCCAATGTCACTTTGAGAAGATTCTCTTCATTACCTTTCAACACAGGTTCATAAAGTTTCATCCCAACTTTATATAGTTCTTCCAAATCAGCTCTTGAACAACTTCTAATGACTTTCCCCCATGTTGAATAAGCTTCAAATGAACCATCAGCTCTCTTGATTCTGAAGAAATTCTTTCCATTGTCTCTCAGAATATCCCAGAAGATGATCTCTGGAGCTTGCATAGAGATTGGAACAGCTTTCAAAGGTTCCACTATTGTCATGTACGGATCCATACTTTCATCAGTTTGCTTAGTGACCTGCTCTGGACTCTGTACTGGCTCTGTTGGGGATGTGACTGAAGGTTCTGCTTCCTTTTCAGTTTCTTCCACCCTAGGCCTTTTCAACTGCCTTTTTGGAGCAATTGTTTTCACTCTTTTTCCAGACTTGGCTTCTCTACCAACATTTCCAGGTTCTTCCTTCTTCTCTTCTGCTTCTTCTTTGGAAGGTGTGGTTTTCTCAGGGAATGGTTGTTGGATGTTGAGATCATGTCTCTCTTTCATCCTTCTTTCTGCTTCTTCCCTTTGAGAGGAATCCCCTTGGAGCTTTGTCATTTCCTTCCTGTATAGCTCTTCAACCTGAGAGTATGCCATATGAGTAAACATCTCCCCCTTAACACCAATTGCACCTTTCAGGAAGTTTATCATCTTTCTTCTTTCCTGATTGGCCAAAAAGGTCTTGGAGGGTTGTCTTTTCTGCTTTTTGAATGGCATTCTTTTTACTTGTACTTGCTTGGCCTGAGCTGCTGTTTTCATGCTCTTCTGATACTCTTCATTTAGTTTTCTGGCCATATTCAGTGCAAGCTCTCTATCCTTCTCAGATTGAAGTTGTTCTTCCCTTTCCATTTCTGCCTGAAGCTGCTTTGCCACTTCTTCATCCAGTTCTATCTGAATTTTCTTCTTTGCAGGTTGTTCAGGTTCAATCATCTTAGCTTTACCCTTTGTATCCTTCAACCCTGCCTCACTTCTTTCTTGTGTCTTCTTTTCAAGGTCTCCTTCATTGATGACCACTCCCTTAGCCTTTTGAGTAGCCTTAGGAGTGTCATTCTTTGCTTTTACTAAGGTTTCAGCTATTTCCAATTCTTCAACAGATATCCCTGTTACTGCTTGAACATTATCTGTTTCTACTTCTTGTGCTTCTGTTTCTGCAGCTTTCTCCCCCTTAACATCAAATCCCATCTCAGAAATACTTTCTTTTTCTGCTTCAGCCTCTGAATTCTCCCCCTTGTTGAAATCATCTTCAACACTTTTCCTCCTCTTTAGCACAAACTGCTTCCTTCTCCTTTTCTGTAACAATCTTGTCACCATTTTCTTCAGTTTGGTGATCTGAACTTGTTGAGATAGAATAATCAGCTTCATCTCCTCTATTTCTTTTCCTTGCTTGATGACATCCTGGTTGATGTTTCCCATGGTCTCCATCAATTCATCATAGTTATATCTGTCCTCACCTTCTCCAGGAGTGTTACCCCCTATTGAAGGATCATTGGATCTTTTATTAGTAGATGTCTTCTGCCTAGCAGAAGCACTATCCACCCCTGTGGTTTCTTGGCACCAGGGTCCTTCAAATGATTGCTCATTCAAAGTTGCCATGGGGGAGGTCTTATTGATGTTACCACTTTCCTCCTCTGTGCTAGCAGGAGTAGTGGCAGCCTCATCACCCATATGCTCTACCTCCTCCTCAGAGAGCACCTCCTTTGGGTTGGGAGACACCCTAGTGGATTCCCTTTGGATATTCTCTATTGGAGAATGCTCCAATAGAGGGCTTTGAGGCTCTTGGTTAATAGTAGGTACAACAAGGGAAGGAGCCTTGTGTACCTTTCTCTTGACATAGGTCTTGGATATTATGGGAGTGGGTTTAGCAGCAAAGGACTGAGGGAAAATTTGAGAGATGGAAGGTTGGGATTGGCTAGCAGTGGGTTGGTCTAATGAGGGCCTTGACCCTGCTACCATACCTTCATTGGTTTGGGACACCACCATCATTGTAGAGAACAATGGGGTGTCAACTCCTTCAGAGTCCCCAGCAGATCTTCTCATATTTGAGAAAACCTTGCCTTTGGGGGGTTTAGGTACATATACCCCAACAGGTTGAGGTATATCCGTCAATTGATGAGTAATAACTTCTTGAACAAACCTGGGATACATAAAGAAGCTCTTTTTGTTTCCCATGTTTGAGACAAGATCATTGAAAATCATTTGTGAAAAATTGTACCTTCTGGCAGTGGCCAAGCACACCAAAGCATAAGCAATAGTGCTGCTGAACTCACTCCATCCAGTAGTCTTTTTGGATATACAATGCATTAGAGTATGGACAAAGAAACGCCATTGGGGAGAGAATTTCGCTTTAGAAAACTTGAAAACACCCAATGGGCCTCCATACCCCATTCTTGTCAGAGTAGAAAACAGTTCATCATTTGGGATAGAAGTTATACCAGAGGCATCGTCTAGACGTAGACTGATGCGAATAACCTCTTCAGTAACTGTTAGTGGTTGATCACAGATTGTTGTCTTAATCATTTGCACACCATTTTCCACAACAATGGTTGCATTGGTCCAGAACTGCCTTTGATGCTCAATGCTCAATGTGGCTTGACTTGAGGAAATCCACAATCTGATGAAAGCCTTCTGCTTGTTTTGGCTTTTGGAGCATTGCGATTTCATTGTGCTCGTCAATGAACGCCATTGATGCCATTGACCTTGAAGATTCTTGCCTGAAAACTTTGAACTTTGAGAGAGAAAGGGTTTAGAGCGCAAGTGAATAGTATGCAAAGAGTCGTTATAAGCTTTTAGGCGGGCAAAGAGTATTTATAGTATTCGGAATAGAAGCAGTATTAACCTAGAGCAGTATTAACTACTAGCAGTAGTAACGGCTAGCAGTATTAACTAACTAGCAGTATTAACTGAAAGCAGTATTAACTACTACCAGTATTAACTGAAAGCAGTATTAACTACTAGCAGTAGTAACGACTAGCAGTATTAACTAACTAGCAGTATTAACTGAAAGCAGTATTAACTACTAGCAGTATTAACTGAAAGCAGCATTAACTACTAGCAGTATTAACCACGAGCAGTATTAACTACTAGCAGTATTAACCGAAAGCAGTATTAACTACTAGCAGTATTAACCACTAGCAGTATTAACTACTAGCAGTATTAACTGAACTTACTCCTTTTAAACGTGCTAAACACTGAGTACTGCTATGCATATCCTGAAAGAGAAGATTAGTAACACCAGGAATAAAAAATACAGGTATAAAACCACTTTTTGAGAGGAAGATTATGCAGAGTTTATCATTCCCACACTTGTTACCAAGAAAGTGAATCTACCCACATCAAATGCTTTAGTGAATAGATCAGCAAACTGATTTTCAGTGTGAACTTTGACAACTTGAATAAGTTTCTTTTCATTACAATCTCTTATAAAGTGATACCTGATTTCAATGTGCTTTGTCTTTGAATGCTTGACTGGCTTATTTACAATGCTAATAGCACTGCTGTTGTCAATAAAGATTGGAGTGTGTAGAAAGGTTACCCCATAATCCAACATTTGATTCTGAATCCATAAGACTTGAGAACAGCAACTTGCAGCTGCTATGTACTCTGCCTCTGTTGTAGATGTGGATACTGTGGTTTGTTTCTTGCACTGCCATGAGACTAAGTCTAGCACCCAAAAACTGACATCCTCCAGAAGTAGATTTTCTGTCCAAGTTTGCCCCACCTAGATCACTGTCTGAGTATGCTATTAGGTCAAAAGGTGAGTTATGAGGATACCAAAGTCCCAATCTGGGTTGCCCTTTGAGATATCTGAATATCCTCTTAACAGCTTGAAAGTGAGAATGCTTTGGCCTAACTTGAAATCTTGCACATACACAGACTGGAAACATTATATCTGGCCTTGATGCTGTGAGATACATGAGAGAGCCAATCATGGATCTATAATAATGCACATCCATGTCCTCCCCCTCAAGATCTGCTGTGATCTGCTTGTGTGTTTCCATAGGTGTGCTGGCAGGTTTTGATTCTGAGAAACCAAACTTGGTTAGAATATCCTGCACATACTTGGATTGACAGATGAAAATACCATCTGAATTCTGTTGAACTTGGAGGCCAAGGAAGAAAGTAAGTTCCCCCATGGAACTCATTTTGAACCTTTGATGCATTAAATCCTCAAACTCCTTGCACATGTTGTTTCTTGTACAACCAAAAATGATGTCATCAACATAGATTTGGACCAGCAAGATATCTTTCTTCTTTCTTTTGATAAAAAGAGTCTTATCAATGACTCCTCTTTCAAAGTCATTTTCCAAGAGATAGGATGACAGAGTGTCATACCATGCTCTTGGAGCTTGATGTAGTCCATAAAGTGCTTTCTTTAATTTGTATACCCTGTCTGGATAGCTTGGGTTTTCAAACCCTGGTGGTTTACAGACATATACTTCTTCTTCAATTGAGCCATAGAGAAAAGCACTTTTTACATCCATTTGATAGACTTTGAAGTTCATGTAAGAAGCATAGGCTAGGAATAGTCTGATTGCTTCTATCCTAGCTACAGGTGCAAAAACTTCTTCATAATCTATACCCTCTTCTTGAGTGTAGCCTTGAGCTACCAGCCTTGCTTTGTTTCTTATAACAATACCTCTTTCATCTCTCTTGTTTCTGAAGATCCATTTTGTGCCAATTGCTCTGTGACCTTTAGGAAGGTCTACTAGATCCCACACATCTTGTAGCTTGAACTGTAACAGTTCCTCTTGCATTGCTTCTATCCAGCTGGATTCTTTCATAGCATCATGAGCCTTTTTAGGCTCAAGCTGTGATAGAAAACAAGAAAGCACTGTATGCTGTTGATCTTGCATTTCCTGAAGTCTGCTTTGATGTCTAGTCATCATAGGAGAAGAGATATCTCCTATTATCAACTGTGGAGGATGATTCTTCTGAACTCTGGTGTTGTGACTAGGTTCTTCATTTAATCCAGCCTCAAGATTAGATTCATGCAACTCAACTGAAGTATTTTCAGGTGCTACTTCATTGTTTTTTTGAGTCTCCTCATCTCTAGTGTCTTCTTCAATCTGACTTGATTCAGAAAATGATTCCTTTTCACAGTCTTCAACTGAATTTACTGTGGGTATGGGAAAAATCACAGATTTAGATATACTTTCTTGAACTTGTGTGATCTCTGATTCTTCACTACCTGTTCCTGTATACTCATTACTGAAACCAAAAGAGTTAGTTAGTGAATCAATGTCAAATAGCCACTGAGGTCCAGACCCAACAGGATTTGGTGTGTTCTCATTGCATTTGACATTGTCACTTTCTTCAATTATTCTAGAAGAAGAGTTAAAAACTCTGTAGGCCTTACTCTGAGATGAATATCCAACAAGAAATCCATCATCTGCTTTGCTATCAAACTTACCTAAGTGAGATTTGGTATTTAGAATTGTACAAGGACACCCAAAAGGTTTAAAGAAACCAATAAAAGGTTTTCTTTTATTTAAAAGCTCATATGGGGTCTTGTTCTTTTGCTTGACTATTAGAACTCTGTTTTGGACATAACAAGCAGTATTAACTGCTTCAGCCCAGAAGGTAATTGGCAATTTTGAATCAGCCAACATAGATCTAGCAGCCTCTATTAGTGTCCTATTTCTCCTTTCAGCAACACCATTCTGTTGAGGAGTCCTAGGAGCACTAAATTGCCTCTTAATACCTTTTTCTTCACAAAAGGTGTTTAGATCATGATTTTTAAACTCAGTACCATTATCTGATCTAATGACTTTTACTCTTTGATTAGTTTGGTTTTCAATTTTTAGAATAAAGGATTTGATAAGACCACTTGTCTCATCCTTAGTCCTTAGAAAATATACCCAAGTAAATCTGGAGTAATCATCAACAATAACCAAGCAGTAAGATTTCTTGCCTATACTCATAACATTTGTAGGACCAAACAGATCCATATGCAATAACTGGAGACAAGAAGAAACAGAATTTAACTCTTTGGTCTTATGAGAAGTTTTGTGTTGTTTGCCTTTAAGACAAGCAACACAATGATCATCACATGAAAAGACTTTTGAAGGTACACCTCTTACAAGGTTATTTTTAACAAGATTGTTCATAGTCTTGAAATTCATGTGACACATCCTTCTGTGCCAAAGGGAGGATTCATCTACAGAAGCTTTTGAAACAAGACAATTTAAAGATGAATCACTATCAACATTGTCCAAATCAAGACAGTAAACATTGTCCTTTCTTGGAGTTCTAAGTAGTATCATGCTTTCATCAACTACCTTGAACCCTGGAGCAAGAATCATACACTCAGTGTTAGTAAATAATATACTATGTTGTTTGTCACAAACCTGTGATACACTTAACAGGTTGTACTTTAATTGATCAACATAGTAGACATCCTCAAATGTCATCTTACCTTTGGTGACATTACCTTTTCCACTTATCTTACCACCAGTAAGATTGTCTCCAAATGCAACATGTCCTCCATTAATTTGCTTGAAATCCTGAAGGCATGACATGTTGCCTGTCATGTGCCTAGAGCAACCACTATCAACATGCCAAATGCTCTTTCCCTTGAGCTGTTGGTTGCCCTGCACATTAAATAAATCAATTAGTATGATTGGGGACCCAAGCCAAAGTGATCTTGGGTCTCCCTTTCTCATCAAAGTATTTACATTCCTTTTTAATGAGGTTTTTAAACTCAGAACACTCTTTATTAGAGTATTTTGTCAATATTATTGGTTTAGCAGAACCAACACTAGAAGCAGTACTAACCGTAGAAGTACTAACAGAGTTAGCAGTACTAACAGGTTTAGCAGTACTAACCTTGTTAGCAGTAGTATTACTTCTAGCAGCACTATCATTGTCAGCAACACTATTTGTGGTAGCAGTACTAACAGTTTTAGTGCTTTTAGGAATCCACATATTGACACTTTCTTTAACAGACTTTTTCTTCATGTGGCTTTTAGTTTTAACAGTTTTCTTAGCCACATGGTTCTTTTCAATTTTCTTATAACCAAAGGGTTTTTGCATGGATCTTTGGAAATTCATCCTTTGTTTCATAGGATTGAAATAACAGAATTTTGCAAGATGATTCAATTTGCCACAGATAAAACAAGGTTTTGGTCTATTGATTTTACTCAGATCAACCCCTTGTTTTTGTGCCCATTGATTATTCCAGTTTCTTTGATTTCCCCTCTTTTTGTCCTGTTTTTGGGGCTCATTCTTCTTACAAGCACACTGTTTGCAAGGACCTGGATTCACAACTGTGGTCTGTTTGTAATGGACCTTACCAGACTTTCCCTCTGTCTTCTCTATGTCCTTGTTTTTGATCCAAGCCCTTCCACAATCATCATTGGTGATAATGTTATTCTCTAGAGGAATCTCACCACTCACCTTGTTCTCCTTACTCTTGCCAACCTCTTTCTCAGTCTTATCTTCAACAACTACCTCATCTAAGGGATCTATTTCAGTGGCTCCCTCAGGCAAGTCCTTCCTATCTTCGGTGTCTAACAGGTCTGAAGTAGGAGGAATGTAATTGTTGTTATATGGTGGAGGTGTTGCATTGTACCCAATTCCTCTTCTTAGCTTATCATGAATCTGATTTTGCAGTAAAGAGTCCATTGCTTTAGAAGCATTGGAAAACTTTTCTACATCAAGCTTAACCTTGGTTAGCTCCTCTTTCAGTTTTTCACTCTCCTCTTTAGATTTGGTCAGTTTAAGTTCTAAATCCTTTTTCTCCCACTGCCAGTAATTGGTGTCATATGAGTGTTGGAGTTCATTGGCTTGAAAACCTTTGATCTGATCTTCAAATCTCTCTACAATCCTTACATAGTCTTTGATATCTTTTTCTAATCTCTTAAGGTCATCACTCATCTTCTGATTGTGATCCCTGTACCTTTTAACAGTGTCTATGCAAGTTTTAGAACAGAGATTAGAACTTACCTCAGATGGGAGATCAGATACTTTAGCCATAAGAGCTTGATTCTGAATAGCTTCCTCTGCTTGATCACTCCAATCAAACCCCATTCCTTGTTGAGAAACAAGGTCTTGAGCAGAGTTTCTGTTGTTATTGAAGCTTCCAGATTGAGTTTGTTGGTGGTTGTTGTTGTGAGACACTCCACTTCTGCATTCTCTAGCAAAATGTCCCTTCAGATGGCATTTATAGCATTCCACCTTTGATTTATCAAACCCTGCTCCATCTTCTCTTCTTTGGGAGAAGTTGTTTCTCCCAGTCCTCTTTATAAACTTCTTAACCCTCATGGAGAGCATGGCCATCTGCCATTTAATATCCATCTCTTCCAGATCATCTGGATGAAGTTGTTCTAAGTCATCATTAATCAAAGAGGAATTTCCATGATTGGAAAGAAAAGCTTCAAACACAGAATCAGTGCCTTTATCTTGATTTGTTCCAGTAGCAGCATTAACTGATTCAGGGTTAGCAGTAGAATCAATTGATGCTGATAAGAGTGCAGCATTATGAATATATCCAGAAGGCTTCTTCTTTGCCTCCACCTCAGCTTCAAATACTCTAAGATCATTGTACAGATCATCCAGTTCTTTTTCTTCCAACTGATCATTCTGTCTGAATGACACAGTGTACATGGTCCATTCATCTCCAAGAGACCTTAAGAACTTTCTGTTCACATCATCTTGATCAATCTGTACTCCCATAGTAGCTAGTTCACCAATTAGTTTATTAAACCTGTCAAAAGTTTGAGTCATGGACTCATTCTTAGTAGAGATGAAGTTTTCATACTGTTGTTTTAAGATTGCCTTTTGATTTCTCTTGGTACTTTTAGTACCTGAGAATCTCTTCTCTAGAGCATTCCAGAGCATCTGTGCATCAGTACAATTGCAAAATTGGTGTTGATACTCATTTGGAATGGCCAAGAGCAGTGTGCTCAAGGCTTTCATCTCTGTCTGTCTTGATTTCCTGTCTGCATCTGTCTTTGGAGGAGTTCTTTTGCCATCTTCACCAATCTTTCCTCCATCAGATGGGCCATTCTCAATGATGTCCCACATAGAGTAATCTGTGAGGAGAATATATTGCTTGATTCTGATTTTCCACATGTCAAATTCATTGGATCTGAGCATTGGAACTTTTGAGACCAAAGTACTGCTTGATTCTGTAAGATTTTCCATGATGAATAACTGTTTCTGAGAGAGTTTTGCTCTGATACCACTTGTCAGGATCGAATTCTTAACAAGAATTAATTCTCAGAAACAATATCAAAGAAGTTTGCGGAATAACACTTTGATATTTAATCAAACAGAAAATAAACACAGAATATAATCAACAAACTGTAAACTTGTATTTAATGCTTTGAAGTTACAAGATTACTCACTCAGCCTCAATATTGATGAACAGGCTCACCAATACGAATTCTACTTCTCTAGAATTAGGATCTATGCCTTGAGGTTGTTTTTCTCTAAAAGCATGAAAACTTAAAGTTAAAAGTAAAAAGTTTTTCTATTCTAAACAATACTATATATATATACTGAATACAAAGATAATTACAATGAATAAAATATCTTCAGTATATCTTCTATGTATATCTCTAAGCTTCCATGTATATCCTTTCATACGAATCTTCATCATATAAGCAGTATTAATCTTCAGCAGCATTAACTTCCTTCTAGCAGCATTAACTACTAAGCAGTACTAACCACTAGCAGTACTAACTAGCTAAGCAGTACTAACTTTGTTCAAGCAGTACTAACTTTGACTAGCAGTATTAATTAACACTAGCAGTAGTAACACTCAGCAGTATTAACCTTTATGTCTTCTAGCAGTATTAACATTGAACCAGCAGCATTAACCACACTTGATGAATTCTTCAGTTCCCAACAATATTCTGCCTCTGCTGTGGAAGTTGAAACACAGTTTTGCTTCTTGGATGTCCAACTTACCAGCTTATTTCCCAATAACTGACAGCACCCAGAGGTACTTTTTCTGCCAAACTTGCATCCTGCATGATCTGCATCAGTGTAAGTTGTTAAATCAAAACTAGAAAGTTTTGGATACCAGAGGCCTAATGAGGGTGACCCTCTCAGGTATCTGAAAATTCTTTTGACAGCAGATAAATGATATTCTTTTGGATTTGCTTGATATCTAGCACAAAGACATGTTGCAAACAATATGTCAGGCCTACTTGCAGTTAAGTATAATAGTGAACCTATCATGCCTCGGTAGGTTTTGACATCTACAGATTTTCCCGAAAGATCAGAGTCAAGCTTGACTCCTGTGGCAATAGGGGTTTTCATAGAGGTTGAATCATTGAGTCTGTATTTTTTTAAAATGTCAGAGACATACTTAGATTGAGTTATAAAAGTACCCTCTGATGTTTGCTTTACTTGTAAGCCTAGAAAGAATGTTAATTCTCCCATAAGACTCATCTCAAATTTACTCTTCATCAACTCTGAAAACTTATCACAATACTTTTGATTTGTAGAGCCAAATATAATGTCATCAACATATATCTGTACTAAGAGCATCTCATTTTTGTACCTTTTTATGAACAAGGTTGTATCTATTGTACCTTTTTCAAAACCATTATTTATCAGAAATGTGGATAGAGTAGCATACCATGCTCTTGGAGCTTGTTTAAGTCCGTATAGAGCTTTATCAATATAATAAACATGATTTGGAAACTCTGTATTCTCAAAACCAGGTGGTTGCTGGACATAAACCTCTTCATTCAATTTACCATTCAGAAAGGCAGATTTAACATCCATATGATATACTTTGAACCCTTTGTGTGCAACATAGGCTAAGAAGATTCTAATTGCTTCTAGCCTAGCCACAGGTGCAAAGGTTTCATCATAATCAATGCCCTTTTCTTGGCAATATCCCTTAGCAACCAACCTAGCTTTGTTTCTGATTATAATGCCATCCACATCCTTTTTATTTCTGAAGACCCATTTAGTTCCAATTGCAAATTTTCCTTTAGGAAAGGGAACTAAGGTCCACACATTGTTTCTTTCAAACTCTTGAAGCTAATTCTGCATTGCAGAGATCCAATGAGGATCTTCAAGAGCTTCATTTACCTTCTTTGGTTCAATGATGCTTAAAAAATTTACAAAAAAGCATTCATTGATTGTGACTGATTTGGTTTTGACACCCTCTGAAGGTGATCCAATGATCTGATCATGGGGATGATCCTTTGTCCATCTTGTGAGCGGAGCATGAACATGAGGTGGAGTTTGAGCTTCAGAGATGACAGTTGGAGACATCTCTGTTGTGCTGAGCAGAGGCTCTGATGTTGATTCCAGAGGCACAGGATTTGATTCTAGAGGCTCTGAAGTTGATTCCAGAGGCTTTGATATTGATTCCAGAGGCTCTAATATTGATTACAGAGGCTCTGAAGTTGATTCATTTCTTGGACCTGCCTTCAAGGAAGCAGAAGTTGTAACTTCAGAGGGACCAGAGAGATTTGTACCTGACGTTTGTGGTTCCTCTGAAGTTGCTCTATGAATATCTCTGAAAAGAAACTCTGGGTTTTCATCATCAAAGAAATCTACGAAAATTTTGTTGAGTTCAGATTCTCTTATCTTTGATGATTCAGAGATATTTTTGGCAATTTGATTGATATCTTTGCTGGCCAGACTTTTGTCATCATCAAAAGACACATTGATACTCTTTTGGATTGTTCTGGTTCTTTGATTGAACACTCTGAAAGCTTTTGAGACTAATGAATAGCCAATGAATTTGCCTTCATCTGCTTTCTTGTCAAACTTTCCAAGAGACTCTCTATCATTTAGAATATAACATCTGCATCCAAAAACATGGAAATATTTAACATTAGGTTTCCTGTTGTTAATGAGTTCATAAGATGTTTTCTTGAATCTTTTGACAATTGTAGCTCTGTTTTGCGTGAAACAGGCTGTTGCCACTGCCTCTGCCCAAAAGTTTGTGGGAGGTTCTGATCCTGCCAGCATAGTTCTTGTAGCTTCAACCAGTGTTCTGTTTTTTCCTCTCAACAACACCATTTTGTTGAGGTGTTCTAGCTGTAGAGAAGTTCGGAGTTATGTCTTCCTCTGAAAGATATGAGTTGATTTTTGCATTTCTGAACTCTGTTCCATTATCACTTCTCAGTTTCTGAACTTTGGTATCAAACAGAACCTGCAATCTTTTTAACAATCTTATTAAAATATCAGGGACATCAGACTTGGCTCTGATGAATTCTATCCAAGTATATCTAGAATATTCGTCAATCAAAACAAGGATATACTTTTTACCTGACAAGCTCTGTACAGAGATAGGACCACAGAGGTCCACATGAAGCATATGCAGAGGTTTTGGACAGTTATTATCACTTTTGGTCTTGTGGGAAGATCTTTTCATTTTTCCCATTTCACAAGCAGAACAAAGATGATCTTTGTTAAACTTCAGAGATGGCAATCCCTTAACCAGATTTAGTTTGACCAATTTATCAAGTGAAGAAAAGTTCAGATGTGAGAACTTTTTATGCCAGAGCCAAACATCTTCACTGTTCAGAGATACTAGACAGAGTTTCTCTGAGTCAGTTTTTATGTGTTTGGAAAAATTCATTCTGTATAAATTTCCCTTTCTGTCAGCTCTGAGCATTTCTTGACCTGTTTTTGAGTGAAGTAGTGAACAATGTTTTTCTTGAAATTTCACATCAAAACCATGGTCACAAAGTTGACTTATGCTGATCAAGTTATGCTTTAACCCATCAACATAAGCAACCTTTGATACTGAAACATTACCTCTTGTAAGCTCACCATAACCCTTAATTTGTCCTTGCATATTGTCTCCAAAAGTTACTGCTCCTCCAGATTTAGCTTTGAAAGAGGATAGTAACTTTTTATCTCCATTCATATGCCTTGAACACCCAGAATCTATGTACCAGATTGGCATTGACTGTTTCTGCAAGACAAATTATATTTTCTTAGATACCCATCTCATTATGGGTCCTATTTTGTTAGACTTCTGATTATCTTTTTGAAATTTTGCCTTCTTATCTTTTGATGTTTTGGCAGAATTGTCCTTTTTCTTTTGAGGCGTTGTCTATGAATTTTTATTCAGAGATTGATTAAGAAAACAGTGAGAACCTTTGAAGTGATTTTTTAGTTTCATCAAGAGTTGGATGCAATTGCACTTTACAGAACAAGAAGAAGTAGAAGCAAAGGATTTCATTAAGACGGAAGTATTGCAATTAACTTCCCATAAATGGGATCAGTCCTTAAGACTTTACAAAACCTGAACAGATAAAGGGTTCATCAACAAACTAATCTAGATTCCTATATCAAGATTTCATCAGTTGACAGACCACAATTCATCAAAAGAATGGGACTTAACAAATGCCCAGATACAATACTAAATATCTCCAAAAACCTCGAGACTCAAAACTCGTCTCTCCAAAAACCTCGGCAACCCACCGCTAATGGAAACCTGTTACACATACCATTTGAGAAAAAGTGTCAGACTTAAAGCCTGGTGAGAATATACAGTTTATAAAGCTCAAAAGATATAAACATTTGTATCATAAGATAATATTTCCAAAGAGGTTAAATTTACAATTTAAGCCTTTTGTCACAACCGGCTTTTCCGTTGTAAACATGTCATAAAAGGACCGACAATAAAACATTTTACCAAGGATTGTGGCGTAACACAAAGTAGGCCAAAAATCCGAGTTACGAGCTAAACAATTGGAGTCCGCGGATACGAACACAAAAGTCCGTGCTTCAACGTGAGATCAAGCCCCAAGCGCAAAACCAATGTATACTCCTTCGCTAGGATCACTATGAACCATGGCTAGTATCCGGCCTCACATAACCATACCAAGTTGCCCCCGAGGAACATGTGATC
Source organism: Arctium minus (assembly GCA_954870635.1). Taxonomy (NCBI): domain Eukaryota; kingdom Viridiplantae; phylum Streptophyta; class Magnoliopsida; order Asterales; family Asteraceae; genus Arctium; species Arctium minus. The sequence continues at coordinate 108,434,565 of OX941080.1, read as the reverse complement.
CATAGCTACAAATTTGGGGAATATAACATCCCAACAATACAGTTGACTCAAAACCTAGGGATCCACTAGTAATGGTACAGACTCGTCACAACAACATATGTGACCAACCATAAATAAACATATGGCATAAATACATTTTATAAACAAATGTTATTTCTAGTTCAACTCCTGGTAAGAAGGAAAATCATTAAAAGAAGCTCTTTAATATTCTTTTCGCATAATCGCATAACGTGCATGTAAAACATCATTTTACTTTAACAAGATAAGATCCAAAAGGTAACTTTTGATATGTGTAAAGTTTAAAATGATAGTAGGAACTCACCTCTGTTTCCTTCTTCTTAACGAGGGCTACCTATGACAACACCGAAAGAATCGGTAAGTCGAAAACACAGATAACTCTCCCGCTTCCTGACATAGAACCCAAAATAACAGAAGCTAACAACTAACAGAACCTAATCCGGTCAAAAAGGCAAATACCGGTCGAAAGACAACACTCCGGTCGAAAGACAAATACCGGTCGAAAGACTACCGGTCGAAGACAACACTCCGGTCAAACCCATACCGGTCAAACGGTTTCCGGTCGAAGGGGTCCCGGTCGAACACAACCCACCGGTCGAAGGATACCGGTCGAACGCTCATCCGGTCAAAGGACTTCCGGTCGAACGCTAATCCGGTCCTTTGCTCATCCGGTCGTCTTGTTCATCAAGAATAGTTCGACGCAGACCCAGATCCAAAAATGAGAAATACTCAGATCTCAAAATGGAACGGTTTAAAACCTTCACAACGAGATTCTACACGGCTAAAAGCATTCAGATCAAAGCATTAAGCTAGATTCGTACCTCGATTTGCCCGAAACGATCAACCACCTAACACTGCTTTCTCCTGCTCTTTTCTTCTCTCTGGCTTCTCAAACACGAATCAGATCAAATGAGATATTTAGAAAATATCTCAGATTTGATTTGTATTTATATAACACAAGTTACATTTTACCCCCTTGAACTTTGGGTAAAGGTCAACTTCTCACCCAATCCCAAAATTCAGGGTGTTACAATTAAATGCATTCGATACATTATGATTCCTTTTTGAATTAGTACTAGGAATATTACAAGTATTCCTAACTACTTTTTTTCTTTTGGCTTGAGAGACAGCCTTCTTTTCAAGTTGCCTTCTCTTGTTCAGAAACATCCTCTTCTCTTTGTTGCTCACTGCACAAACAGGATCAGAATGGTTAATCTCTTGCCATTTTCCTTTTTGTCCAGGAGTAAACTTGATTGGTTTATAAGTGTAGAGTTGAGAAGTGATAGTTTTATTCTTTGCCTTTTCATGTAATTCTTTTTCAAGTTCCAGAGAAGTTTTTGCTTGAAGACACATTTCTACAAAGTCAGGACATATTGGTATTATGGGTTTAATTTTTAAAACAGAAATAGGAATGTTCAAAATTCCAGAACCAACGGTATCTATCTTTTTATGAATTACTTTCTATGGTTTGTAGAAAATCTGTTCATCTACCTCTGGATCAGATTCAGAATCAGAGTCAAGAAAGTCTCGTTCAGTCTTACCAAAGATAACTACCTCTGATGGTTTCTCAATTTTCTTAGGTCTGGAGACTTTGATGATTCTTTTCATGCTTTCTTTCTTCTCTAAATCAGCTATGATATTTTCTTGATTTATTTTCTTGATGTCATCCGCAAATGTAGTTCTGATGCATTCATCAGAGATTGGTGAATACAGAGGGGCATCTGGATTAAGTGAACTCTGAGGTTCATCTTCAGAAGTACTTGCTTCAGAGGTACTTTGTTTAGATGTCTCAGATTCATCTTTGATGAATGCATTAAACTTAAAAATCTCTTTAGGATCATTGCTCTGAGGTTTTGTGAAAAATACCTCGGAAGTTTCCTTTTCTATTTTTAAGATGGAATTTGGAAAACTTTGTACTTCAGAGTATGCTACATTTTTAAAGTTCAGAGCCCTTATTTTTTTTTATCTCTCTGAGGTTTTTATTCTTTTGAAATTGTTCAGTGATGAACAGTCAGAGCTCTGGACCTTTCCTTTACAGAAAGTGGAAGAAAGTGAAGTTTTCTTCAATCTAGTAAATGGATCCAATTCATTGAATCCAAGCCCTTGAGTATCCATTTGAGAGTTTATCTTTATATGAACATCCTGAGCATCAAGATAACTTTTGATTTGAAGTTCTTTCCTTTCCAGAGATTGATGTAAGATTTCTCTTTCTTTTTGGAAAAAATTGGTTAAGGCAACAGAATTGAGTCTTTCATACTCAGATTTTTTTATTTCTTCTTCTTTAACTTTTAAAACTTTCTCAAGTTCTTTGAATTTTTCTGAAAATGATTTTTCCTTTTGTTTCTGAGCTTTTTCAAGATCAGATTTTTCAACAAAAATATCTCTCTTTTCTAATTCAAGAAGATCTTTTTCCCTTTTATAAAAATTAAGATCTTTTGTCATTTGTTTTGCTTTTTCTTTTTCCTCAACAAGTTTTTGTTTTAGGATTTGAAATTCATCTGTTAGTTTAATAACATCAAATTCAAGATCACTTTCAGAGGTGGAAGGAGAGTTTACCTTTTCAGAGTAGTCCTCTGATGATCCGTCACTTTGATCATCTGTGAACGCCATACCACAGAGATTGGTGGGTTCTTCCTCTCCATCGCTTGTTGAGTCTGACAGCCAATCTTCCATCTCTGCTACAAGTACTCTTTCTTTGACATTGTATTTGTACTTGTGTTTGTAGTAGTCTTCATCCTTGATGAGTCTACCTCTGCAGTTGGCGGAGTAATGGCTTGGCTTTCCACATCTAAAACATCTTCCATCGTTTTGGTTTGATGGAAGAGCAGTGTCTGATTCTGTTTTCTGTGCTTGTACTTGTGGTTGTAGTTTGAAGTACCTCTGAGGTTGAGGATACCTCGGCTGAAATGATTGTTGAGATCTTGATTGTTGAGTAGAATCATGATTGGTGAAATGAATGCCCTTTTGATCACTATGCAGAGTAGATCTGGGCTCTTGTTGATATTCAGTTTTCTGAAATCTTCTTTCTGGATTTCCTCTTCTTTCTTCATCATCTCTTCTTCCTTCAAAGACTCTCTTGCCAAATTTCTTGTTTAATTGTTGGGTGATTAATGCAAGAGATTTGGCAAAGGCATTCATGTCATCATCTGAGTCAGAATCTGAGTGTTCAACTTCTTCAGACATCAGAACCTTTTTGGATTTTCGTTTAGATTCCCTTTTTGAACAATTGTCTTTTTCTGCATTTCTGTATTCTTGTGATACACCCTTTTGTTTTGACATGAGTGCAAGTGGTCCACCTAAAGAGGTTTTTGATTTTTGTTTAACAACTTCTTTTTCCTGTGCTACCAAGGTACCATAAATGTCAGTCAATGACCATGATTCAAGATTTTGATTGGCTTGTATCGACATTGACAGTTGTGACCATTCTTCATTTAGACTTTTAAGAAAGAGAACATTGTTTTCTTCTTTTGTTCTCATGACCCCAAATTTTCTGCATTTGTTGATGAGGATGTTAAACCTTGAGTATGTTTGATGTAAGTTTTCTTCTGGTAATGCATGAAAATCATGATATTCATTGATACAAAGATTTCTCCTGTTCTTTTGAGTTTGTAGGCCTCCTTCAAGTTGATTTAACAACTGATCCCATATCTCTTTTGCAGTTACGCAAGAATCAATTTCTTGGAAGATATCATTGGGAATGGCCATTATAAATAATCTATCAACTTTTGAATCATTATCCATCATGTTAGTTTCTTCATTCGTAAAGTTTGAAGTTTTCTTTTCATAGTAAGCAGGGATTTCAGCAGTATCTGCTGTTGCTGGAACTCTTGGTACCAACACCATTGGTTGGTGAGGTCCATCGTTCACTGATCTTAACAGATCCCTGTCCATGCCTTCTAAGAAATTTACCATCCTTATCTTCCATTGAGGATATTCATCCCTTAGAAGTGTAGGAGGTTTGGTTAATGATCCGGCTGTATAAATGGCACTTATGTTTGAGTTTGCCATTTTTGTGAAGAAAAGATGAAGATTTGAAGAACTGATGCTTTTCTATGAAGATCTTTCTATTAAATGATGTAACTATGATTTACATTTAAATCTGGAGCATATGAAGTTTAATAAACCAGGGTTTACACAAACATGCACAGATAATAAAAGCTTGAATCAGTAAGAATTAAATCTATCCGAGTATGCAGATATGATCTTTCTTTGTTTTAGAAAACAAAAAGAGCTCTGATACCAATTGTTGGATCCCAGATTTAATCTTATAACAATAATGATATAAATAACAAGAGTATAAGCAGCGGAAGCAATATAGTTTAATATCAAAAGCAGATTCAAATATCACAGTTCATATATAAAGCAAGTAGAAAGAACAAGATCTTCTTGAGATATATTCAGTTGATTCTTCTTATACAAGATATCAAAAAGCACACTTTTGTTAAAGGAGTGATGGTCCTATTTATAGGACCATAAAGTAAACAGTGTACTATTCTAACAAATAGAAGCATGCTTGAACAGTGTCTTACCTAAAAGGTAAGCTTAAGACATGCTTGAATAGTAACCTACTCTATAAAGTAAATCTTATTACTAAGTGATTGGTTATCTGTTTTGATACTTCAGGAGTCTTCAGCGCCATCTTCAGAGAGAATGTCTTCAGAGCTCTGACGTTGTCTTCAGAGCCTCTGATGAAGCCATCTCTGATGTCTGCTGAAAGTTGCAATATCTGATAAGTACTTCAGAGGAAGGTTTGTCCTCTTAAGTCTTCGTCCTCTGAAGTTTGTGTCTTCTTAAGTCTATTTTTGGAAGTCCTCTGAAATAGGACAGGTATTTTCAACACTTTTAACAAACAGAAGATTTGGAGCTAACATGTCTCCAATCCAGTCAATTGTGTGTGCAGGCCATTGGCCCAAACTGGCCAGTCAGAACGATTTGTATAAGGTGTCGGGGTTTGCTCTTCCTCTGGTCCATAATCTACGTCATCCACGTCATCATCATCTGCATTGTCTGGAATGTCTACGTACTCCCGTTCAGCGGCTTCCTTCATCTCTCTCACTCAGGCAGCGGTTATCTGCGCTATATATGTCTTGTGGTACAGAGGTGCGGCTGGGGCACACAACTGTCCCATCGGCACACCTCCAGCTCTACAAAAAGCGGTGATTAGAGATGGAAAAGGAAAAATTCCTTAAGTTCTCTAACTTCCACCATCGAGCATTTCCAGTTGTATGATGTGGCCTATATCCAATGGTAGGTTGTGCTGGAGGCAAAATAAGACACGAGCCACATGTGGGTCAGCATAGGTGTGATGAGATGATGGATTTAAACTGTATTTAACAAAGAGCATCCACAATGCCAACTCAAAATGTAGCTCGCTTTTCCTTAGTTCTGCATCGTTTTGCACCCAGTAACCTTGCCCATTTCGTCTGAGTGATGAAGCAATTACATCAATGTAGGCATCGTGCGGTGCCACTCCGGGAATGTGTGTTACTCCATAAGTAAGACCCAGGTCTGTTGGACGTGGTACGTGGTAGTAGTCACATATTTCTTGCATTTCAAAGTTCACTACTGTCCCACGTACAACCACTGTGTGGTATTGAATAAACACCCCTGGAATCATTGAGGCATAAAATTCTTTTACCAAAATGGGATCGTACGGTCCCGGGGTTTTTATATAGTCCATCCATCCCCTTTCTTGAGCTATTTCTCCAACCCTTGGGTTGGGAATATCGATCAGATTGATGCCCTTCTCGGGACAGATGACGCGGTTTTTGTATAGGCGCATTCTTTCTGCCATATCTGGGTTTGCGATGGCTCTGAATTCCTCTCTTTGTGCTGGCCTAAGATTCTCGTATTCATGCCACCTTCCTGCAGTGTTAGGTCGTGATCGCACCAATTTACCTGCACCAGTTAAAGTTGACTGTGAATAGATGGTCGGGACTAATATTAACCCCAAACCTAGACCATTGACTAGGTTCAAATGGTTGTTGAAAGTATGGCTCCACCAAAACCCCAAGCCTTGGTAAACCAAGGGTCGTGATGGGTTCTATATATGCAACAAGATGGTCAAAGACTTATTCATATATGTACAATTACTTAGAGGGCCTCCTAATCATTCAGGTTAACAAGAGGAACCCGACTTTTGATACCCACATGACCTCACATACAATTCTGCATCCAAAACCCAAAATTCACCTTCTAACACGGATATGATATACATTGAATGGGCGACAATTCACCTAGACATGGTTGAAAAAAACACAAATAATCCTCAACACAAGGTTCATGTAGTTGACAACACATTCCCCACTTTTCAATGATTTTCAAGCAAATCATGAATGATCAAGCAAGAAAAACCCTCTTAATCTCATTAAAGAACATAAATCAACATCTCAGTCATTACACTTATCAGCATTTGACTACTCACCACATCAACATTCACCATTAACATAACGATATCTTGACTAGCATCTCATGATAAACCAAAAACAAGATAAAGTATTTTGTGCTCACATTGATAAACAAAAAGCTCCTAATGCTAAGGTGGATGGAGAGATTTACCTTGATGAGAGTAGTAGGATGAGTAGAGAAAAGATGGTAGAGACTAGAAAACCTTAGAAGATTCCGGAATATGGCCAGAATGCTTACCAATCGGATTTGGAGAGGAGGAATAGCATTGGCGGCTCACACAAAAGTTGTTAGGGTTTGTGGAATGAGGGGAAAAACTTGAATTTTACAAAGAAAAACGTTAGGGGTCGAACGCGGGTTGGGCGCGGGTTTACCCGCGTGGAACCCGCCCGCGTTTCCACTTTGTCTCACACCGACAGAACCTAATGCGGGTTCAATGCGGCTTTACCCGCATTGGAGCCGTATTCTTCACTGTTTCTGTTTCATTGCCGATTTCCCTGCTTATGCACTTTTGCAACCCCAAACCTCAAGGAGATAAAGCAAACTAAAAAAAACATACAACCAAAATGTAAGCACGTAATTAAAGAAAAACATGATAAAAAATTATAAAAATAAGGTAAAACGACAAACACACATACGGTGGGTTGCCTCCCACCCAACGCCTTGTTTAAAGTCGCGGCTCGACCTTTTCCTTCACGCCTTGGTTTCATCGAGATAGATGCTAGATGCTTCTAGCGATTTGCCCCCCATGTATGGTTTGACTCGTTGCCCATTGACCTTGAATGTGGTCCCATCTTTTCCTTCTAGCTCGACCGTTCCGGATGGGAAAATCTCTTTGACCATGAAGGGACCCAACTACCTAGATTTAAGTTTCTCTGGAAACAAACGCAAACATGAATTAAACAACAAAACATCCATGCCCGGTGTGAGTGCCTTCCTGCGAATGCGTTGGTCGTGGAACCTTTTGGTCTATTCCTTGTAGATGAAAGCATTCTCGTAAGCGTCTTGCCTGATTTCGTCCAATTCATTGAGTTAAAGGAATCGACATTTTCTGGCGGCTTGAAGATCCATATTTAACTGCTTGATTTCCCAAAAGGCTCTATGCTCAAGCTCGACCGGTAAATGGCATGACTTACTGTTCGCCCTAATTCTGAATTGTAAAAGTATTGAAATTAACTCAAGTCTTCCTCTGAAGACATTCAGAGACATCAACAGAGAAAGCCAAGTCCAGCTCTGAAGTCAGTTCAGAGACAGAATCTTTAGACGGGAAGACATCAGAGATATCTTCATCAGAGCTCTAGTTCAGAGCTTTGAAGGTGTTCTCTCTAAATATCAAAAGACTTGTACAAGTATTGACAGGAGAACAGATGGCACGTCATTAGTGATAAGATTTACTTTTTAGAGTAGTTCACTGTTCATACATGTCTTGAGCTTACCTTTAGGTAAGACACTCTTCAAGCATGCTTCTATTGTCAGGATAGTACACTGTTCACTTTATGGTCCTATAAATAGGACCATCACTCCTTTGACAAAAGTGTGTTTTTGATATATCTTGTATCTGGAAAATCTATTAATATATTGAAAGTATTTCTAAAGAAGATCTTGTACGTTTTTACATATCTGTTTATGAACTGTGATATTTGAATCTGCTTTGATATTAAACTGTATTGCTTCCGTTGTTCTTCTTATTATTATTGTTTATATCATTGTCATAAGATTAAATCTGGGATCCAACAATTGGTATCAGAGCCTCCTTTGTTTTCTAAACAAAGAAAGGTCATATCTGTATACTCGGATAGATTTACATCTTACTGATTCAAGCTTTCAAAAATCTGTGCATGTTCATATAGAAATTGGTTTATTTAAAGAACTCCTTATGCTCCAGATTTGAAAGTAAATCACAGTTTCATTTTGATAAAAGATCTTCTTAGAAAAGCATCATTTCTTCAAATCTTCATCTTTTCTTCAAAATGGCAAACACCGGTATAAGTGCCATTTATACAGCTGGATCGTTAACCAAACCTCCTACACTCCTAAGGGATTAATATCTTCAATGGAAGATAAGGATGGGAAATTTCTTAGAAGGTATGGACAGGGATCTTTTAAGATCAGTGAACGATGGACCTCACCAACCAATAGTGTTGGTACCAAGAGTTCCAGCAACAGCAGATACTGCTAAAATACCTGTATACTATGAAAATAAAACTTCAAACTTCACTAAATAAGAAACTAGAATGATGGAAAATGACTCAAAAGCTGTTAGATTACTTATAATGGCCATTCCCAATGATATCTTTCAAGAACTTGATTCTTGTGTAACTGCAAAAAGAGATATGGGGTCAGTTGTTAAATCAACTTGAAGGTGGCCTACAAACTCATAAAAACAAAAGAAATCTTTGCATTAGTGTGTATCGTGACTTTCATGCACTACCTGAAGAAACATTGCACCAAACATACTCAAGTTGTGACCATTCTTCATTTAAACTTTTGAGGACAAAAGAAGAAAACAATGTTCTTTTCCTTAAAAGTTTAAATGAAGAATGATCACAACTGTCTATATCAATATAGGCCAATCAAAATCTTGAATCATGGTCATTGACTGACATTTATGGCACTCTTATTGCACATGAAAAAGAAGTTGTTAAACAAAAGTCAAAAACCTCTTTAGGTGGACCACTTGCCCTCATTTCAAAACAAAAAGGTGTATCAAAAGAAGGTAGTAGTGCAGAAACAAAGAACTGTTTAAAGAACTCCTTATGCTCCAGATTTGAAAGTAAATCACAGTTTCATTTTGATAAAAGATCTTCTTAGAAAAGCATCATTTCTTCAAATCTTCATCTTTTCTTCAAAATGGCAAACACCGGTATAAGTGCCATTTATACAGCTGGATCATTAACCAAACCTCCTACACTCCTAAGGGATGAATATCTTCAATGGAAGATAAGGATGGGAAATTTCTTAGAAGGTATGGACAGGGATCTTTTAAGATCAGTGAACGATGGACCTCACCAACCAATAGTGTTGGTACCAAGAGTTCCAGCAACAGCAGATACTGCTAAAATATCTGTATACTATGAAAATAAAACTTCAAACTTCACTAAATAAGAAACTAGAATGATGGAAAATGACTCAAAAGCTGTTAGATTACTTATAATGGCCATTCCCAATGATATCTTTCAAGAACTTGATTCTTGTGTAACTGCAAAAGAGATATGGGGTCAGTTGTTAAATCAACTTGAAGGTGGCCTACAAACTCATAAAAACAAAAGAAATCTTTGCATTAGTGTGTATCGTGACTTTCATGCACTACCTGAAGAAACATTGCACCAAACATACTCAAGTTGTGACCATTCTTCATTTAAACTTTTGAGGACAAAAGAAGAAAACAATGTTCTTTTCCTTAAAAGTTTAAATGAAGAATGATCACAACTGTCTATATCAATATAGGCCAATCAAAATCTTGAATCATGGTCATTGACTGACATTTATGGCACTCTTATTGCACAGGAAAAAGAAGTTGTTAAACAAAAGTCAAAAACCTCTTTAGGTGGACCACTTGCCCTCATTTCAAAACAAAAAGGTGTATCAAAAGAAGGTAGTAGTGCAGAAACAAAGAACTGTTTAAAGAACTCCTTATGCTCCAGATTTGAAAGTAAATCACAGTTTCATTTTGATAAAAGATCTTCTTAGAAAAGCATCATTTCTTCAAATCTTCATCTTTTCTTCAAAATGGCAAACACCGGTATAAGTGCCATTTATACAGCTGGATCATTAACCAAACCTCCTACACTCCTAAGGGATGAATATCTTCAATGGAAGATAAGGATGGGAAATTTCTTAGAAGGTATGGACAGGGATCTTTTAAGATCAGTGAACGATGGACCTCACCAACCAATAGTGTTGGTACCAAGAGTTCCAGCAACAGCAGATACTGCTAAAATATCTGTATACTATGAAAATAAAACTTCAAACTTCACTAAATAAGAAACTAGAATGATGGAAAATGACTCAAAAGCTGTTAGATTACTTATAATGGCCATTCCCAATGATATCTTTCAAGAACTTGATTCTTGTGTAACTGCAAAAGAGATATGGGGTCAGTTGTTAAATCAACTTGAAGGTGGCCTACAAACTCATAAAAACAAAAGAAATCTTTGCATTAGTGTGTATCGTGACTTTCATGCACTACCTGAAGAAACATTGCACCAAACATACTCAAGTTGTGACCATTCTTCATTTAAACTTTTGAGGACAAAAGAAGAAAACAATGTTCTTTTCCTTAAAAGTTTAAATGAAGAATGATCACAACTGTCCATGTCAATATAGGCCAATCAAAATCTTGAATCATGGTCATTGACTGACATTTATGGCACTCTTATTGCACAGGAAAAAGAAGTTGTTAAACAAAAGTCAAAAACCTCTTTAGGTGGACCACTTGCCCTCATTTCAAAACAAAAAGGTGTATCAAAAGAAGGTAGTAGTGCAGAAACAAAGAACTGTTTAAAGAACTCCTTATGCTCCAGATTTGAAAGTAAATCACAGTTTCATTTTGATAAAAGATCTTCTTAGAAAAGCATCATTTCTTCAAATCTTCATCTTTTCTTCAAAATGGCAAACACCGGTATAAGTGCCATTTATACAGCTGGATCATTAACCAAACCTCCTACACTCCTAAGGGATGAATATCTTCAATGGAAGATAAGGATGGGAAATTTCTTAGAAGGTATGGACAGGGATCTTTTAAGATCAGTGAACGATGGACCTCACCAACCAATAGTGTTGGTACCAAGAGTTCCAGCAACAACAGATACTGCTAAAATACCTGTATACTATGAAAATAAAACTTCAAACTTCACTAAATAAGAAACTAGAATGATGGAAAATGACTCAAAAGCTGTTAGATTACTTATAATGGCCATTCCCAATGATATCTTTCAAGAACTTGATTCTTGTGTAACTGCAAAAGAGATATGGGGTCAGTTGTTAAATCAACTTGAAGGTGGCCTACAAACTCATAAAAACAAAAGAAATCTTTGCATTAGTGTGTATCGTGACTTTCATGCACTACCTGAAGAAACATTGCACCAAACATACTCAAGTTGTGACCATTCTTCATTTAAACTTTTGAGGACAAAAGAAGAAAACAATGTTCTTTTCCTTAAAAGTTTAAATGAAGAATGATCACAACTGTCCATGTCAATATAGGCCAATCAAAATCTTGAATCATGGTCATTGACTGACATTTATGGCACTCTTATTGCACAGGAAAAAGAAGTTGTTAAACAAAAGTCAAAAACCTCTTTAGGTGGACCACTTGCCCTCATTTCAAAACAAAAAGGTGTATCAAAAGAAGGTAGTAGTGCAGAAACAAAGAACTGTTTGAAAAAGGAATCAAAAAGGAAATCTAAAAAGGTTTTAATGGCTGAAGAAAATGAACATTCAGACTCAGACTTAGAGGATGACATCAATGCCTTTGTCAAATCTCTTGCATTAATTACTCATCAACTTAACAAGAAATTTGGCAAGAAAGTATTTGAAGGAAGGAGAGATGATGAAGAAAGGAGAAATCCAGAAAGAAGATTTCAACAAGAACCCAGATTTACTACACATAGTGATCAAAATGGTACTAGTTTCAACAATCATGAAGTTACACAACAATCAAGAACTCATGAACCATTCCAACCCAAGTATCCTCAACCTCAAAGATACTTTCAACCCCAACCTCAAGCATAGAAAACAGAAACTATTGTTGCTCTTCCACCAAATCAAAATGATGGAAGATGTTTCAGATGTGGAAAGCTAGGCCATTTCTCTGCAAACTGCAGAGGTAGACTTGTCAAAGATCAAGACTACTACAAGAACAAATACAAGTACAATGTCAAAGAAACAATACTTATTGCAGAGATGGAAGATTGGCTATCAGACTCTAAAAGTGATGGAGAGGAAGAGCCTACCAATCTCTGTGGTATGGCGTTTGCAGATGATCAGACTGATGGATCATCAGAGGACTGCTCTGAAAAGGTAAATTCTCCTTCCACCTCTGAAAGTGAAATTGAAATGGATGTTCTTAAGCTAACAGATGAGTTTCAGAATTTAAAGCAATAACTCTTTGAAGAAAAAGAAAAGAGAAGACAAATAACAAAGGATCTAAGGTTTTATAAAAGAGAAAAGGATCTTCTTGAGTCAGAAAAGAAAGAAATTTTTATTGAAAAATCTGAACTTGAAAAAGCTCACAGACAAAAGGAAAAATCTTTTTCTAAGAAGCTCAAAGAATTGGTAAAAGTGTTAAAAGTCAAAGAAGAAGAAGTTAAAAGATATGAGTATGAAAGGATCAATTCTGTTGCCTTAACTAACTTTTTTCAAAAGGAAAGAGAAATCCTACATCAATCTCTGGAAAGAAAAGAACTTCAAATCAAAAGATATCTAGATGCTCAAGATGTACATATAAAATTAAATTCTCAAATGGACACTCAAGGACTAGAATTCAGTGAATTGGATCCATTCACTGGATTGAAGAAAACTTCACTTTCATCCACTTTCTGTATGTGAAAGGTCCAATGCTCTGATTTCTATTTTTAAACAATTTCAAAAGATCAAAAACCTCAGAAGGATCAAAAGCAAGAGCTCTGAATTTTAAAAATGTCTTATACTCTGCAGCAAAAACATTTCCAAAACCTGTCTTAAAGATAGAAAAATAGATTTTAGAGGTACTTTTCACAACCTCAGAGCAATGATCCCAGAGAAATTTTCAAGTTTGATGCTTTTATCACAAAAGAATAAGAGACATCTGAAACAAGTACCTCTGAAACAAGCACTTCTGAAGATGAACCTCAGAGTTCACTCAATCCAGATGCACCTCTGTATTCACCAATTTCAGATGAATGCATCAGAACTACATTTGAGGATGACATTAAAAGAATCTATAAGGAAAATGTCACAGCTGATTTGAAAAAAAAAGCATGAAAATAATCATTAAAGTCTCTAGACCTAAGGAAATTAAGAAAACTACCGATGTAGTTATCTCTGACAAGGCTAAAAGAGACTTTCTTGAATCTGATTCTGAATCTGATCCAGAGATAGATGAACAGATATTCTATAGACCAGAGGAAGTAATTCATAAAAGCACAAAGACTGTTGGTTCTGGAATTTTGAATATTCCTGTTCCTATTTTGAAAAATAAACCCAGAATACCAATATGTCCTGATTTTGCAGACATGTGTCTACAGGCAAAAACTTCTCTGGATCTTGAAAAAGAGTTAAAAGAAAAGGCGAAGAATAAAACTAACACTTCTCAACTCTACACTTATAAACCAATCAAATTTACTCCTGAACAAAAAGGCAAATGGCAAGAAATTAACCATTCTGATCCTGTTTGTGCAGTGAGCAACAAAGAGAAGAAGATGTTTTTGAACAAGAAAAGGCAACTTGAAAAGAAGGTTGTCTTTCAAGCCAAAAAGAAGGAAGTAGTTAGGAATACTTGTAATATTCCTAGTGCTAGTTTAAAAAAGAATCAAAGTGTACAAAATGCATTCAAAGAAATGAGAAACTTTGCTCCTACTTCTTCTTGTTCTGTTAATTGCAATTGCATTCAACTCTTGATAAAACATAAAAATCATTTCAAAGGTTCTCATTGTTTTCTGAATCAGTCTCTGAACAAAAATTCAGAGACAAAGCCTCAGAAGAAAAAGGAAAGCAATTCGGGCAAAACATCAAAAGAGGAAATGCCAAATATTCATCAGAACCTTCAAAAGTCTAACAAGAAAGGACCCATAATGAGATGGGTACCTAAGAAACTCTAATCTGTCTTGCAGAAATAGTTTGTGCCCATCTGGTACTTAGATTATGGATGTTCAATGCATATGACTGGAGATAAGAAGTTGTTATCCTCTTTCAAAGCTAAATCAGGAGGAGCAGTAACTTTTGGAGATAATAAGCAAGGTCAGATTAAGGGTTATGGTGAGCTAACTAGAGGTAATGTTTCTGTATCAAAGGTTGCTTATGTTGATGGGTTAAAACATAACTTCATCAGCATAAGTCAACTTTGTGACCATGGTTTTGATGTGAAATTTCAAGAAAAATATTGTTCACTTCTTCACTCAAAAACAGGTCAAGAAATGCTCAGAGCAGATAGAATGGGTAACTTATATAAAATGAATTTTACCAAAAACATAAAAACTGACTCAGAGAAACTTTGTCTAGTATCTTTGAACAGTGAAGATGTCTGGCTCTGGCATAAAAAGTTCTCTCATCTGAACTTTTCTTCACTTGATAAATTGGTCAAACTAAATCTGGTTAAGGGATTACCATCTCTGAAGTTCAACAAAGATCATCTTTGTTCTACTTGTGAAATGGGAAAAATGAAAAGATCTTCCCATAAGACCAAAAGTGATAATAATTGTCCAAGACCTCTGTATATGCTTCATGTGGACCTCTGTTGTCCTATCTCTGTGCAGATTCTATCAGGTAAAAACTATATTCTGGTTCTGATTGATGAATACTGTAGATATACTTGGACAGAACTCATCAGAGCCAAGTCTGATGTACCTGATATCTTAATAAGATTGTTAAAAAGATTGTAGGTTCTGTTCAACAGCAAAATTCAG
Source organism: Arctium minus (assembly GCA_954870635.1). NCBI lineage: Eukaryota > Viridiplantae > Streptophyta > Magnoliopsida > Asterales > Asteraceae > Arctium > Arctium minus. The sequence goes on along the minus strand of OX941080.1, from coordinate 108,419,539 downwards.
AAGCTTAGAAGTGACAATGGGACATAATTCAGAAATGCCAAAATAAATTACTATCTTTCAGAAGAAGGCATAACTCCCAACTTCTCTGCAGCAAGAACCCCTCAACAAAATGGTGTTGTTGAGAGGAAAAATACAACACTTGTTGAAGCTGCAAGAACAATGCTTGCAGGATCTGATCTTCCAACAAAGTTTTGGGCAGAAGCAGTAGCTACAACCTGTTTTACTCAAAACAGAGCTACCATTGTCAATAGATTCAAGAAAACATCTTTTGAACTCATTAACAATAGGAAACCAAATGTTAAATATTTTCATGTTTTTGGATGCAAATGTTATATTTTGAATGATATAGAGTTTATTGGAAAGTTTGATAAGAAAGAAGATGAAGGCAAATTCATTGGATATTCATTAGCCTCAAAAGCCTTCAGAGTGTTCAATATGAGAACAAGAACAATCCAAGAGAGTATCAATGTGTTATTTGATGACGCCAAAAGCCTTGCCAACAGAGATATCAACCCAACAGCCAAAAATGTCTCTGAATCATCAAAGTTGAGAGAATCTGAACTAAACAAGATATTTGAAGATTTCTTTGATGATGATAACTCAGAATTTATTTTCAGAGATATTCACAGAGCAAATTCAGAGGAACCTCAAAATATAGGTACAACTCTCTTTGGTCCTTCTGAAATCACAACTTCTGCTTCTTTAAATACAGGTCCAAGCAATGAATCAAGACAAATTGAAGATCAAATCTCTTCAGAAGCAGAAGATGAACAAGAGACATCTGAAGAATCTCCAGAGATATCTCTTGCAGAGACTTCAGAGCCTGCTTCACCATCTCTGGAACCCACTTCAGAGTCTCTGAACAACACAACAGAGATGTCACCAACTGCCATCTATGAATCTCATACTCCACCTCACATTCATGCTCCAATAACAAGATGGACAAAGGATCATCCCCATGACCAGATCATTGGATCACCTTAAGAAGGAGTCAAAACCAGATCTGCCACAATCAATGAATGGTATTTTGTAAAAAAATTTAGCATCATTGAACCAAATAAGGTAAATGAAACTCTTGAAGATCCTCATTGGATCACTACCAAGCAGGATAAGCTTCAAGAGTTTGAAAGAAACAAAGTCTGGACCCTAGTTCCCCTTCCGAAAGGAAAATTTGCAATTGGAACTAAATGGGTTTTCAGAAATAAAAAGAATGAGGATGGCATTATAATCAGAAACAAAGCTATATTGGTTGCTAAGGGATATTGCCAAAAAGAAGGTATTGATTATGATGAAACCTTTACACCCGTGGCTAGACTAGAAGCAATAAGAATCTTCTTAGCCTATGTTGCACACAAAGGGTTTAGAGTATATCAAATGGATGTTAAATCTGCCTTTCTAAATGGTAAATTGAATGAAGAAGTTTATGTCCAGCAACCAGCTGGATTTGAAAGTACAGAGTTTCCTAACCATGTTTATTATCTTGATAAAACTCTATACGAACTTAAACAAGCACCAACAGCCTGGTATGCTACTCTGTCCACATTTCTGATTAATATTGGCTTTGAAAGAGGTACAATTGATACTACTCTGTTCATCAAGAGGTACAAAAATGAGATGCTTTTAGTACAGATATATGTTGATGACAATATCTTTGGCTCTACAAATCAAAAGTATTGTGATAGGTTTTCAGAGTTGATGAAGAGTGAATTTGAAATGAGTCTCATGGGAGAATTAACATTCTTTCTGGGCTTACAAGTAAAACAAACTTCAGAGGGTACTTTTATAAGTCAATCTAAGTATGTCTCTTACATTTTGAAAAAGTACAAAATCAATGATTCAACTTCTATGAAAATACCTATCGCCACAAGAGTCAAACTTGACTCTGATCCTTCTGGAAAATCTGTAGATGTCAAGACTTACAGAGGCATGATAGGATCACTTCTATACTTAACTTCAAGTAGGCCTGATATAATGTTTGCAACCTGTCTCTGTGCTAGATATCAATCAAATCCAAAATGTTAGAACATATTTTATGTTCTATTTAGAAGTTTTATAAAGTAATCTACGTTAATTGTAATGGGCCTTGTATTGGGTTTGGGCTTTATTGTGTACAAGGGTTATGGGGGTATAAATAGGAATCATGTATTCTAGTTTAGGTTTAACCTTTCATTTTGTAATCCCTTCCATCTAATACAATGTAGCCGCACTGTGTTCTTCGTCTCTAGTAGTTTAGATTTACTTTTCTGTTGAATAATCTACTGATTTCTTCCCTATAATTCCTTGTTATCTTCTTAATCAAACCAATCATGATCTCAATTAGACCTCACAATTGGTATCAGAGCTAAACAGAAAACATCTTTCTGAACGATCGTGAGATCTGATTGTGTTTTGATAAGAACAGTCTGTGAAATTTTAGATTTCTATGAATTGATGTTATTTTGATGCTCTTTGATGCTAAATCGATTCTATGATCATAGTTGAATTAATTGGAATCAATTACAATGTTTATTTTCATCAATTCTAGTTGAATTGATTGATTTTGAGTTCTTACAGTTCGAAAATATGTATACTCTATAGTTGGATCGACTTGGAGCTTAGAGTCGAAATTAGACTTGGTGTTCAACTACAAATGTACTCCAAAGTATTTTTCGAACCTGTGGATAAAGTATCAACTCAAGAATCGATGTATTGAAGAATTTGTTGAAGAAAAAGTTGAAAATTCGTCCAGATCTACAGGATTCGCAAGATCCAGATAAAGAACTCGTAGAAGTAGAAGATTTTGTAGATAGAAGGTTTTTATTGAAGGATTCGCAGAGAACATTGGACACAACAAATTATACAAGGGAGGAATTCGCAAGTGGTCATATTGCAAAAGTTAAAGAACTCGCAGGTCACTGTGCTTATGTTGTGTGCGAATTCCTAAGGATTCGCAGGCCACATTCAAATGTTTCGCAGTTTGTGTTGCGAAAAGTGGCTTCCAAAAGATGAAAAATGTTCTATGTCCAGAATTCGCAGGTAAGCGAATTGCGAAAGTTGAGAATTCGCAGGACAGTGTTTAGCGAATTCTGAAGAATTCGTGATTGAGTGAGCTACGAAATGCGAGAATTCACAACCATGAGTCTTGCGAAAGTTGGGTATTCGTAATGCAAGCCTCTGCGAATTGTGGTTTAAGCTTAATGCATCTTGCGAATTGTGCTCAAATGTCTATAAGGATCTGCAAATTTTGGTGTTTTGCGAAAGTTGGTGATGTTTTTGAGAATTCTGACTGTTCTGAACCCTATTTCATACAAGTTTGCCCTGTTCCTGAGCTTTTTATGCGAAATGCATATGTGACATCACTCCCATCTTCTGTTGGTCATATATCATTAGCAACTGATCTATTCTTACTCGAGTGCTCATGCCTGTCAAGTTTTTCAGTTTTTGGATTTGATGATTTGGTCTCTGCTTGGATTGAGTTAGCTGCTTGAGCATCTGCAATCATTAGTATGGAGAACTTATTTTGTGGTTAGACCGTTGAGAGCACTTTATCATTCTTCTGACTTGATCTCTCAGTAGTGTGAGCGACTACAATCATTGTTTTACTATTTGAGTTGTAATTCAGAATCCTGAGCGCTTATAATCATCCAGCTGATTCGTGAAGAAAGGAGTTCTGGGTTTGATTATTCAGTTTTCTGAAAAGAAGTCAGTATGAGTATCTTCTATCAGTTGTTGAACATTGCTTGTCTTATATCCCTTCTTTGTAGTGTTGCTACCGGATGCTACCGCCCGTATGCTTATCAGATGAAGTTCTTAAGTTGAATTCTAATTTCAACTATCAACTGAAATACCAGATCAGATCTGATATTTCAGTTGATACTTCGAGGATAAGAGATACATTCTAGGGGGAGTTTAAGAATGCTTTGAAGTTTATGCAGCACCAAGTTTTATAAAGAAATCAAGGGGGAGAAGAGCTGAAGCTGGAGCTGATAAGAAAATGATTACTTTACAAAACTTAGGGGGAGAATGTTAGAACATATTTTATGTTCTATTTAGAGGTTTTATAAAGTAATCTACATTAATTGTAATGGGCCTTGTATTGGGTTTGGGCTTTATTTTGTACAAGGGTTATGGGGGTATAAATAGGAATAATGTATTCTAGTTTAGGTTTAACCTTTCATTTTGTAATCTCTTCCATCTAATACAATGTAGCTGCACTGTGTTCTTGAGTCTCTAGTAGTTTAGATTTACTTTTCTGTTGAATAATCTACTGATTTCTTTCCTATGATTCCTTGTTATCTTCTTAATCAAACCAATCATAATCTCAATTGGACCTCACACAAAAGAATCTCATTTGTCTACTGTCAAAAGAATATTTAGATATCTCATAGGCACATCTTCTTTGGGTCTCTGGTATCCAAAACTCTCTAGTTTTGATTTAACAGCATACACTGATGCAGGTCATGCAGGGTGCAAACTAGACAGAAAAAGTACTTCTGGATGCTGTCAATTATTGGGAAACAAGCTAGTGAGTTGGTCATCCAGGAAGCAGAACTGTGTTTCAACTTCTACTGCAGAGGCAAAATATGTTGCTGCTGCTAGTTGTTGCTCCCAAGTCATTAGGATGAAAACTAAACTCAGAGACTATGGTTTACAATATGACAGAATTCCCATTCTGTGTGATTCCAAAAGTGTCATAGCCATCTCTGTCAATCCAGTACAACATTCCAAGACGAAGCACATTGATGTCAGGTATCATTTTCTGGAATATTATGTTGAAAAGGGAACAATTGAGATGTATTTTGTACCAACTGATCTCCAACTTGCTGATATTTTCACAAAAGCTTTAGATGAACGAAGGTTCAATTTCTTAATTAGCAAGTTGGGAATGTTGAACATGTCTACCTAGCACAAAGAAGAACATCAGAGTCTCTGATTAACACGTCAGAGCCTCTGACATAAGTAGCATGATTAAACCTAGACCTCTAAGACTAGTTTCAGAGACTCTGGACTTTTATTCAAGGGTCAAAATCATCCTTTTTGTCTCTAAGCATCTGTCAAGGGGGAGATTCAAAACTTAGGAAGCATCAGAGTCTCTGATCTTTTCTCTGATATCTACCATTGACTTTCTCAAATTATCAATGCATTATTCAAAGGAGAGTATATAAAGTTCAGACTAGACATTCTTCAGTCTAGGGGGAGAAGCTTAAGATGTAGACTACCTCACAGAACTTCTGCATCTTTTTACTTGTTTAGAAATATTTAATATCATTTGAAAATAAAAATTCAGATTCTCTGAATCCTTTTTCACACTTATGATATCTTAGATTACTTCACAATAAAATTATTCTTTCAGAAAACAAGTTAAAAGGTTTGTCTAGTCAGCAAAAATAACTATTCCATTTAAATATTGATAACTGGCACCCATTCCTATTTTCTTGGCAACTACACACATAAGTACAACAGTTACCAAAAACACGTGTCACCACTGGGATAAGTGAAAGGTCAAACCGCCTCAACCAAAGGGTCTAATCACTGTCGTTTCACCTTATGCACTCGAGTGTAACTTTTCTAAATTTGGATATAAAATTAATTTTAAATCCGGATATCCATTTTTACAAATTACTCTCGAGCAATCTCTCTCTCAAAAGAACTTGAACTTCATCTTCTCCGCTCCAACTCTCAAATGGCGTCTTCAATGGATTGGTGTAAGCTTTTTCCCAAAACTGGTGAACCTTCAAGAGTGTATCGTTTTCCCATCAAGGACAATAATCATATGATACAGCTTGATTGTCCCAAGTTTGAGGAACAATACAGAATCATATGCGAGTTCTTTTCAAACTGTGAAATCACTCAGGCCCTCATCGCATCCACCACTAAATGCCCCCTCACGTTCGTCCAAGAATGGTACTCCTCCAGTCACTACAGCGAAGAACACGGCAGAATCATTGGAGAGTTTGAGATCTCTCAAACTGTGAAGTGTAGAGTTGTCATCAACCCTGTTGTTCTACGTGAAGTAATCCCATTCCTCACCCTTGAAGAACTTCAAATCGCTCGAATTGAAAAACGCCCTTCTTCTGAAACACTACTCCAGTTTATTCGAATGCTTGGTTACAATACTAAAATCACCAGTCTGAGCAATTTCAGAAGACAACACCTACCCCCAATATGGAACTTTATGTTCTCTATACTGAACCGAACCCTAACCTGTAAACTAAGGAGCATGGACAAAGCCACACCATAGATTATGTCTATCATGTATGGTTTTTCTTTAATCGCAACATTGATATGGCAGGAATCATCTATGAACTCATTCAGACTTCCATTGAAAAGAACAAGTGTCTGACCAAGGACCCCGAACAGACCACCCCATCCTCCAAAGTTCCTTCAATCACCTTTCCAAGATTTCTTGCTTTGATCATCCAAGCTACAGTTGATAAACTTCACATTCTGACCCGCTCTGATCAAAGCAAGACTCCCTTCTACATAATGAACAGCTTCAAACCGACCATCCTTTCTGAAGGATACCTCGATGCAAGGAGGATCCCTCACCGTATGCCCACTCAGGTAAATTCTAAATCTGTAGCCCTAGCTTCTTATCTCCGTGTTGCCCAAGGACTACAGCCAGTCATGGGAACCCCAACACACTTAGGTCCTATGCCCGAAATGGAGAGTCAGAGAAACTCTACTTCAGAAGGATCAGATGACCCTGAAGTTCAGAGCTCTCTGATGAGTGAACCAGAGGGTACTCCTATCAGAGATACCGAAGGACAAAGAGATGACAGCGCACCAGAAGGGGTTGTCATCGAGGGCGTAAAGGAAGACCCTTCAGAAGCTAGTGAAGAGAGAGCTCTACTAGCTCTGAGGCAAGTAAGGATGAATCTTCAGAGTCTAGCTCTGAATATCCTCAAAGTGAGACGAGTGAGTCCCCTATGGACTTAGAGAAACCAGAGAGTTCTCACCCCTCCTCTGAACAAGATGCCAGAAGGCACATCTATTTTAGGACTCCTTCCCCCTCTCCCCGTGCAACCAAACCATCTAACCAGCCTGATCCATAGGCAATGGTTATTGAAACAGAGATGCACACCTCGAACCCAACCCAGCAAGCCACTTCAGAGGTGCCTTTTTCTACCTCTGAAGTTCACAAACCTGAGGAAACCCACATTCTGGATGAGTCCTGTCAACAGGACTTAGCCAATATCATAAGTAATCAGTTGCCTCAGAGTACGACAACTATACCTACACACAATGATGCCTCTGTGGCTCATCTCTCACCATTTAGATTCTCCCGTCGGAACTGTGCAACTCAGGGACATTGGCTGAACCTTCAAGACCAAGGATTGACTTGCCTGGATCACAAGGTCAACTCCCACAATCACTTCCAGTCCTCTGAATCTGAGGAGGAGGACTTGGATGTAAATAGAACACTCAGAGATGATTCTCCGAAACATCGAGGACCGAGCGGAAGTCCTTCTAAAGACAACATCCAAACATCTCTGAAAGAAGGCTGCTCTAGACACGAGGAAAATTTGCAACATGTGTTGTTGCCAATGTACCTATCTCTGACATTCTCACAAGGTCAGAGTTCAAAAGATTTTGTGAGGAAGTCAGAGGCTCCATGAATGAGCATAAACTTCAATGAATTGATGGCACAGAGGCCTCTGCACTGCGCTCTAAAAATGTCACCCTCAGAGCAGAGGTCTCTACTCTGAAGACCCAACTTCTGGATTCCTCTAACAGGATTCAGGGGTCGGAACGAGAACTTTTTGAGAAAAAGGCGGTTTCTTCTCTGGAGATTGCAGCTCTCAAAGCTCAGATTGCCAACCTTAAGAGTTACTCTTCCACAATCACAGATGTACAGAGGGAGGTAAAGGAACTCAGGGAAGAGGTAGTGTCCACTAGATCAACTTCACTATCATCCGAACAAATGGCTTCTATCTCTGACCTCATCAAGTCTACCATTCAATCCTCCCTTCCAACAGCAGCCGCAACTACAGAGATCCCACCTCCACCTATCAGAACTGCTAAAGACCTTATCACCAAGAGTGATCTGGAATCCTTCAAGGAGGGAATAATGAGTAGAATGCTGACCTGCTCCTCCAAAAGCTCTTCTGTTGCCCAAAAACAGGTTAAAGCTACTCTGGAAGTCCACAGATTCAATACATAGGATCATGTAGCTGAACTCCTTAACTTAGCTTCAGGGGCAATAGAATCCATCAGACAAGCTACACTCGACCCTAAGGGAAAGGGAGTAGCTCAACAAGGGTCTCCGAAGTACAAAAGAAAATTCCGGGGTGACACTTGTAGTGGGGTGGCCAAAAATTTCAGATTTGATGATTCAGAGGGCTCTGACGAGGATGGAGTCTCTGAATCTCAAAAGGGGGAGATCAGAGGAACAACAGGACATCCATCTGAAGTTGCACCCTCTGAACCTGCAAAAACAAGTGGCTCTGCTCCACCAATATCCACCAACAGGGGAGCTCAAGAAAAGGAACCAGAGAGGCACTCCACCTCTGCTGAAGACAACCAGACAATCCAAGCATATCCTGTACTTGTTATACTCTTAGCACCATCAACTTCAGAGGCACCAACCATTCCAATCGTAAATGCTATACCAGAGACAATTGCGGCTATGGATGCAGATGAAGATGAGAAATTGGTGGACTTCTAAACATCTGAAGATGCATTCTCATCACCTGAAATACCACAAATTATGATTAGAGATGCCTTCAGATCATAATCTGAAAAAGAAGAAAAATCAGAATCTGAAAAAGAAGAAAAATCAGAATTTGAAAAAGAAGAAAATCCTGAAGAAGAAGAAAGGTCATTAATGTAGAAGAATATGTCTACAAAAATGCCCAATCACATCACACTTCAACAGAAGCCGAGCTAAAAGAAAGTCCAAAAATTGATGGTTACATCTCTGAAACCACCTCTGAAATCCCTCAATAATCATCAAAAGCACAGGCGAAGGAACCAGAGACAACTCTGTTGTCTGCTGAAGAAACGACCAGGGTTGTCGATGAACAGGATCGTCCAGAGGATCTTGTTCAGAAGACAAACATTAGTCTACTAGCAAAAGTCATCTTCACTCAACCTCCAACATTTCTTTTCTCAAATCCATATACTTCAATACAGGATCACTTCCGTTACATCTACTTCAAATTCAATCTGGAAGATATTCAAGTTATTCCTCTGAATCCAAGAATCAGAGAGAATATGCTAGAGTACGAGCAGAGGTTCATCAGATACAAGACTACTCCAAGAGTAAAGGTTCTCTCTGATCATCCGATAACAAAAGTTAACAGAGTCTCTGAAAGGACATTTGCTTACAACAAGATCATCTACAGGCATTATGAGGTAGTTCGTTCTGATGGAAAAGTTTATGAGTTCAATGACAATGATCTCGTCAATCTAAACACTTATGATCTACCTCATCTATATACCTACTGCTCAGCCAAATACGATCAAGAAGGCCATTCAGAATGGGCCTTTATGAAGTCAGACGCACAATGGAAGCTTATGTCAAACTCAGAGCAAGACTTGACTTTCAGATTGCTCTGAATCTGGGTGAAGAAAGATTAAGAGTGACTGAACCTAAGGAGACAATCGATAATCTTGACACATATAAGACTGTATCAATAATCGCAGAGCCTCTGGGTTTTGTCTACAGAGTCAACTTGATGAAGAAAATTTTCCTGGCTTCAGAAGTACCGAAGTACTCTGATGAGACTTTAAGAGGTGTGCAGCAGATGATACAAGTGAAGAAAGAACGACACAGAGAAGATCTATTGGCGAAACTAGACTTAGAGATTGGCTCAATGATTAACTTCAGAGAGCTTGTTATGAAGTTCCATGGGATTTGTTCTAGTGATAGGTGTTAGTTTGTTTCTTTATGTTTTGTTATTACTTTCTCTATTTTGAAATTCCTATGTTATGAGAAGTAATATTTAAAGAGGATGACTTTCTCCTCTTCGCTTTCTAGATTAAATTTCTATGTTATTCTTGCAATTTTTTATTTTCATTACTTAGGGGGATATTGTTAGCCCCAATTCTGAATTGTAAAAGTATTGAAAATAACTCAAGTATTCCTCTGAAGACATTCAGAGACATCAGCAGAGAAAGCCATGTCCAGCTCTAAAGTCAGTTCAGAGACAGACTCCTTAGACGGGAAGACATCAGAGATATCTTCATCAGAGCTCTAGTTCAGAGCTCTGAAGGTGTTCTCTCTGAAGATCAAGAGACTTGTACAAGTAGTGATAGAAGAACAGATGACACATCATTAGTGATAAAATTTACTTTTTAGAGTAGGTCACTGTTCATACATGTCTTGAGCTTACCTTTTAGGTAAGACACTGTTTAAGCATGCTTCTATTGTCAGGATAGTACACTGTTCACTTTATGGTCCTATAAATAGGACCATCACTCCTTTGACAAAAGTGTGATTTTGATATATATTGTATCTGGAAAATCTATTAATATATTGAAAGTATTTCTAAAGAAGATCTTGTACGTTTTTACATATTTGTTTATGAACTGTGATATTTGAATCTGCTTTGATATTAAACTGTATTGCTTCCGCTGTTCTTATTATTATTATTGTTTATATCATTGTCATAAGATTAAATCTGGGATCCAACACTTACCAAACACCAAATGATAGGTCGTAGTGCCAAGCGGGGTCTTATAGGATGTCCTATAAGCCCATAATGCGTCGTCTAATCTAGATGACCAATCTCTCCTTGAAGCGCTGACGGTCTTTTCTAAAATATGCTTCAATTCCTGGTGGGACACTTCTGCCAACCCGTTTGCTTGCGGATGGTAAGGTGTAGTAACCTTATGCTTAATCGAATACTTCTTAAATAATGCATCCAAATAATGATTGCAGAAATGACTCCCGTCGTCACTAATCAATGCCCTCAGAACCCCAAACCGAGAGAAAATATGCTTCTGTAAGAATTTAATCACCACCTTCGAGTAATTAGTTGGAGTTTTGATCGCTTCTACCCACTTAGAAACGTAATCCACGGCTACTAAAATATACTCGTTACGGCCTAAATTTGGTAATGGACCCATGAAGTCAATCCCCCAGACATCGAAAAGCTCGACTTCCATGAAGATTCACATGGGCATTTCATATTTTTTGGTCATGTTACCCACTCGTTGACAGCGATCACATCGAGAGATAAACTCTCTTGTCTCCTTAAACATTGACGGCCATAAGAAACCAGACTGTAAGATCTTCGCTACTGTTGTGTCGGTGCTGAAATGATCGCCACATTCTAATATATGACAGTGACTTAGAATATCGGCTTTCTCTTCGTTTGGTACACATCTTCGGATCATGCCATCAGCACACAACTTGTAAAGATAAGGGTCATCCCAATAATACCTTTTTGCATCGGAAAAGAACTTCTTCTTTTGATGTGAATTCATATTTTAAGGTATGACCACTCCTACTAAATAATTCACCAAATCCACGTACCAAGGCTCCGAATGACTCACCTTCAGCAATTGCTCGTCTGGAAACGAATCATTAATGATAGATTCGTCTTTTACTCCATTCTCCTCGAGTCTGGATAAGTGATATGCCACCGTGTTCTATGATCCCTTCTTATCTAGGATCTCTAAATCAAATTGTTGGGATAACAGTACCCAACGGATAAGGCTGGGTTTCACATCCTTCTTGGTCATAAGGTATTTGAAAGCGGAATGATCCGTGTAGACTATCACCTTCGCGCCAACCAAGTAGGATCTGAACTTTTCGCACGCGTAGACAATGGTAAAAAGCTCTTTCTCAGTAGCATCATATTTGACATGAGCTTCATCCAATGTCTTGTTGGCAGAGTAAATAACGTGTAGTCTCTTATCCTCTCTCTGCCCCAAAACAACACCCACAACAATGTCACTTGAATCGCACATCAAAACAAATGGTAGACTCCAATCAGGTGCTGTCAGAATGGATGCTGAAGTGAGTTCCTTCTTTAACCTGTCAAAGGCAGAAATGTATTCATCATAAAATTCAAATTTAGCATCACTTAGCAATAAGGAACATAAAGGTTTTGTAATTTTAGAAAAATCTTTAATAAATCGCCGATAAAATCTTGCATGTCCCAGAAAGCTCCGGACACCCTTTACTGAAACTGGGTACGGTAGATTTTCTGTGACCGCAACCTTCGCCATATCTACTTCGATGCCTTTTCTTGAAACCTTGTGCCCCAATACAATGTCTTCTGTCACCATAAACTGACATTTCTCCCAGTTGAGAACCAAGCTTGTCTCCATACACATTTGTAACACCGCTTCCAAGTGCGCCAAACATGTATCGAAAGATGGTCCGAATACCGAGAAATCGTCCATGAAGATCTCTATAGTTCTTTCCACCATATCAGAAAATATTGCCATCATGCATCTCTGAAAAGTTGCTGGAGCATTGCACAACCCAAACGACATCCTCCTGTAAGTGAACGTGACATATGGAAAAGTAAATGTTGTCTTGTCTTGATCTTCCGGGGCTATGGGTATTTGATTGTACCCGAAATATCCATCCAAGAAACAATAGTACTCGTGCCCCGACAATCTCTCCAACATTTGGTCAATGAATGGGAGAGAGAAATGATTCTTTTTTGTAGCGTCGTTCAACTTTCGATTATCTATGCATACTCTCCATCCCGTGACTGTTCTTGATGGAATAAGTTCGTTGTTTTTGTTTCGAACCACTGTAATCCCTCCTTTCTTTGGCACCACTTGAATAGGGCCAACCAATGGACTATCCGGAATTTGATAAATAATTCTGGCATCCAATAGTTTCAAAATCTCCTTGCGTACCACCTCCTTCATGTTTGGATTTATCCGTATTTGCGGTTGAACTACCGGTCGGTACCCATTTTCTAGATTGATTCGGTGTGTGCAAAAAGTTGGACTTAATCCTTTCAGGTCGGCTATGGTCCACCCAATTGCAGTTTGGTGCTCACGGAGAACTCTAAGAAGCTTTTCCTTATTCGTTGCACTCATACTGGACGAGATGATCACCGGTACTGTTTCCTTGTCGCCCAAGTATGCATACTCCAAGTGCTTTGGTAGCGGTTTAAGATCTAGCTTTGGTGGTATCTTTGATGATGGTTGAGATTTTAGGATAGGAATTCCCAAATCCTCAATGGCTAACTTGTGGTGTCCCTTGTAGTTGGGTAACGCTTTTAATCGTATTACACTTTCACTTCTTGCATCTGGGTCAGTACCAGTCAACACTCTTTGCAACAAGTCATCTGTCACTATCAACTCTCCACTTTCTCTTACCATCGCCTCAATTGCATTTATTTGGTGGTTCTCATTTACCTCCATCTTCTGTTTGGCCGCTCGAAACACATTAAACACGACCTCTTCTTCACCTACCCTCAGTGTCAGTTTACCTCCTTTCACATCGATCAAAGCTCCCCCGGTGGCAAAGAAAGACCGATCGAGGATAAGTGGTACTTCCTTGTCCTCATCCATGTCCAATACTACAAAGTCCACTGGGAAATAGAATTTTTCCACCTTGATCAAGACATCTTCAATCACTCCATACGGGTACTTAATTGATCTGTAAGTAAGTTGAAGCGTGATGGTTGTTGGTTGTACTTCTCCCAATCCCAGCTTCCTGAAAATAGACAACGACATTAGATTAATACTTGCACCTAAATCACATAAAGATTTGCTAAATTCAGAAGTCCCTATATGAAAGAGAATAGTAAAACTCCCTGGGACTTTTAGCTTAGGGGGACGCTTGTGATAGATGATTGCACTACATTCTTCGGTTAACGCCACCGTTACTTGCTCTTCAATTTTACTCTTATTAGAGAGGATGTCCTTCAAGAACTTGGCATATGATGGCATTTGTGCCAAAGCATCTACAAAAGGAATGTTAATATGTAGTTTTTTAAATACCTCAAGAAATTTTGCAAAATTAACATTATTTTGATGTGCTTTTAATCTGTTCGGGAAGGGCACTTTTAGTGTTACGGGGTTGATCAGTTCATTATCCTTCACTCGCTTCGTGTCCTTCTTCTCTTCCTTTCTCTCTGGATTCTCCATTTCTATGCTTTCATCTACTCTCTCTTCATCATCCTCTTCTTCTTCCACCACTTCCGGTTCCTTACTTTTCTTCTCCTCTGGCTCTTTAATCGAACTATTTTTCAGCTCCTTGCCATTCCTTAGTTGGATCGCATTACAATTTTCTTTTTGCGGTCTCTCTGTTTGACTCGGAAATTGGCCTTGGATTCTTGATTGCAATGCTTCTGCAATGTGGCCCACCTGCCTCTCGAGAATTTGAATGGAGGCAGTATTTTGATCGGTTGTCGCCTTGACTGTACTCACCGTGTTGGTCAGTGTGCTCACAGGAGATGTAATTCCATCAACCGTTGAATCCATCTTAGTCATGACCTTCATCATCATTTCCTCCATGCCTGTCTTTTTGTCGGAATATTGTCCCTCTTCTTGTCTCATTTGGTTGTGACCTGGATGACGATAAACATTGTTAGAGTTAGATGGAGGAGTAAAGTTAGAATTGTTACCAAAATTTTGATGATTCCCCATTGTTTCTTTTGGGCCGTTCGGTGGTTAGCTCCAAGAAAAGTTGGGGTACTTCCTCCATCCCTCATTGTATGTGTTTGAGAAGGGATCATTCCGTTGACGGTTACGGTTCTGAAGAAAGTTCACTTGCTCCGGTGATTCAAACGGCTAAAATTGCTCCAGTACTCCATCACTTGATGCTTGGCCTTGAAGGGAAGTGTTCTTCAACTGATTTGTGATTGTTGCTAGTTGTGCTTTAATCTGCTTAAGCTCATCAGTATCTTGAACTTTAGCTACCCTTCGAACATCAGATCTTGGCGTGGCATAGCTATGCTCAGATAAATTCTCAATCAATTCCCATGCCTCTTCGTAGGTTTTATTCATTAGGGCTCCTCTCGCAGCCGTAGTGATGTCATTTTTGAATTGAGGGTGTAATCCTCCAAATAACGTTTGAATAACTACCCACCCGTGTAGACTATGATTCGAACATCTCTTCAAAATGCCCTTGTACCGTTCCCATGCTTCGTACAAAGATCTTTGATCCCATTGCGCGAAATGAGTGATCTCGGCAAGTAATTGAGCGGTTCGGTCGAGAGGAAAGAACTTGTTCAAAAATGCGGCGACCATCTCGTCCCACGTGTTGATTGAGTTTAGCGTCAAGTTCTCTTCCCATGTCGCTGCTCTGTCACGGAGGGGGAATGGGAAACTTCTCAACTTAATAGCATCTATAGAGACTCCGTTCCATTTGAAAGTGTTACAAATTTTTTCAAATGAACAGAGAGGGCCATGAGGGTCTTCGGTTGGCCCTCCCCCGAATTGATGAGCTTGAAGTAGCTGAATAGTGCCATGTTTGATCTCAAAAGAGTTGGCCGCAACGGTCAGTACTTGCACTTCTCGTTGTCCCACCACTACCGTTGGTGTAGCATAATTCCTCATGGGAATTCGATTTGGTGGTGGTGGTGGATTATTATTATTCGCGTTGTTGATTGTAATCTCGTCATTTGCGTTGTTGTCGCCCATATTTCTACGGTTACAGTCTCTGGCTTCTCTACGCAGTTGTCGAGCAGTTCTTTTAATTTTTGGGTCTAACGGCTCAAGATCTCTGAAAAGTCTTCTTCTTGGCATAAACCAATAAAGAATCCTACAATCAAAACACCAGTCGTAAGTCCCTCAAAATTGAGTTAATATAATAAGACTGGAAAATAAAAATGTCAAATCTAATAACCGAATCGCTGCCTTTAAGGGGGAGTACTGCTTATGGCTTTGTACAAGTAAAAGTCTCTATAGATCGGGTTTACAACCTTCCCAAACGGCGCCACAAAACATCATAGGTCAGGTTTACGCCCTTCCCAAACGGACCACAAGTGTGTGGTGTCGTATCAAGTAATACGTACGGAAGTACGAGTATCGAACCGTAGTAACTTGGTATTAAGTACCACAAAACTATATTAACTAGACTTTAAGAAAAAATGGTTTGTTTGATTGAACGTTGACTTAGATTAACACTACTGAAAACCAGTTGAAGGAAAGGATAAAGTTTCAGATTATGAGGAGCAGTAAGGGTTGGAATCCTCTTGGGTTTAATTGAATCAAACAATGAATAGATTAAACATTTTCATGTCATTTATCAATGAAATTAATCTCTCAGAAAATTGGTACTATACTCTCTCAAGCCATAGTAACGTTGGTAATTCGGATAATTGTTTCATCTCTCGATATCAACAACTTAATTCCAAATTACGCATAAGAACATGATTAAAAACAATTCCAACGTTGAATCGGTATATCTCTGTCCAATTCAAGCCTTGGGCTTATAAAAATAACATCTAATCTTTGAACACTTTTCTCAAAGGATAAAAAAGATCAAGAAATAATTCATTAGATGATCAGACTAATGAATTTATTAAAACATATCATAAGCTTCATTGAATTACTAGATAGAAAATATAATACCCAATCAATTGTTTGAATCCAAAATACACCCAAGAATCATCCAACCCCAAACATCTAAAGTTAGTTCATGCTGGGGTTATGTAAAACAACACATTCATAAACGAAATCAAAAGATTGAACATATTTGTTAATATAAATTCAAAAGTACTAAACTCCCTCAGATGTGATTGTCCAAGCACAAGAATCGAATTATAGATCAATCGCTTAATCAGTTATCGCTTCCCCCAGATCTTACTTCAAAATCACCGTTCTTTCGTCTTCAAATTCGTCCTCCTTCCTTTTTCTCTTCAGCCCATGTGTCCCATCCAAGATGATGGCCATAGACCTAGCTGTAGAAAGAAGTATGCCAGATCTGGGCCGAATGCGGGTTCCATGCGGGTAAACCCGCTTGGAAGTCGCCCGCTACTGAAATCCACACAAACATTGTCTAATGCGGGTTTGGTGCGACTTTACCCGCATTGAAACCGCATTAGCGTTTGGAAAATTTTCGAGAAACAAAACCCATTGCGGGTTTTGTGCGGTTGAACCCGCGTGGAATCCGCATTTTACTCTGCTTGTCCACTTCTCTGCACCAAAAATTTGAACTTGAAGCCTTTTCATTCAAGACTCTTCATCGATTTCTTGTCTAACTCCGATCCCTGACCGAAATAAGTCATGTTTCTCTCTTTTCTTCAATATTTATCGACTTGTACTAACTTTTGCTCAATGGTCAAAATACATCGCTATTTTCCTCTAAAACTCACATCTTTACTCGTTTTTAGATTTTAATAAGTTTAGAATCCGACCTTATCAGTCATGGAGTCTAAGTTCAACCACACTAGATCTATACCTTGAGATATCCAAAATCCAAGTTAGTCTTAATCACTATAAAGTTACATTTTACCTCTCTTAGGCGATGCCCGACCAAAAGGCCCACACCATACTTTCCCTTTGAGACCCAATGTCTACTCCATGTTAAAGTATGGAAAGTTGATATCCCAATCCAATTATAAAAGACTTCTATGCCAATGGATCCATTACATTATAGTCTAGCAAGTTCTACACCATACACACACACACACACACACATATATATATATATATATGTGTGTGTGTGTGCCATGGTAATGTTTAGTGCAAAATCTCATTTCAAACAAAAAGAGTCATCCGAAATTGAATTCCAAATTCCTCCAACAACCATCAACATGTAAAAATACCACATTTGAGTACTAGTACATCAAGACTAGTAATAATTACCATTTATGTATATGAAAATCATTTTCCATAAAGTTCACCCAATTGTTCAAAACCCTTCAAAACCCTAATTTAAACATAAACCTTCAAAATCCAATAGGATAGTAACTAAATACAACAACCTTGAGAAGTCAAACCCAATGTATTTAGAATAGCATTAAACACATGCTTAATGAACTTCATCATCTATTTTCAAGTAACAAAACCCTAAGTCTCCCAAAATTACTCAAAATGAGGTGAAGTTCTATAAATCAAGAAATATATTCAAGAGAAGTTTAGGAGACTAAATCTATACGTTTTTAACATGTATATGGTTTATAAAGATAGAATGAACTTACCTGAGGTTTTGATCACAACCAAAAACCCAAGAAATCTTAGAAGGTTAGGGGTAACACTAGTAGCTTCAAGGCTTCAAGAGTTCCACTCAAATCTTAGCTTCCAATCTCCTTAAATGCAATCAACCACCTCCACGAATATCAATAATTCCCTAACTATGGTTTTCTTTCTGTTTTTGAAGAGAGCAAAGCATTTAATAAATGAGAAGTGGGTTAGAGTGGAATTAATCGGGCATTTCAAACCCTGGCTCCCGACGGCGAGAGTGCCATGCGATTGTGCCCTTGGCACTCTCATGAGCACAATCACCCTGATGGTACCAAGACCAGCCGCAGTGGTGCAAGAGTGACACGACGATTATGCTAGTGTCACAATCGCGAGGCATCATCGTGATTTTTGTAACGCGAGGAGCCTCCCTTTGGCGATTATGCTATCAGCAATAGTGACCTCGGCATTCTCGCCAGGCACTATATCCCCTCACTCCAAAAGTTCCAAAATTTTGACTTTCTTCTATATGGACACTTCTTGACTGCTAACGACTAAAGGTAAGACATTCCACATATAACACTTTAATAGATTATAGCTAAGAGAAACCTAGAGGTGGTTTTTCATTACCGAAAAATGTGGGTGTTACAATCCTCCGAAAAATGACATTTAAATGCTTTTACAAAATAAATAAATTAAACCTAAATAATTAACAAATAAACTCTATAAATACTTTATATAACTTTCCACGCACTAGGACTTTCAGTCCTAACAATCTCCCCCTAAAGTTGTATAAAGGATTTATCTTCTTGAAATCTTCTAGTATTGATCTTTTCTCCTTCTTGAATCTCTGAAAAACTTTGGTGTTGCTTGTATTCATGTCTTTCCCAGCTCCCCCTTGAATAAAGCTCTTGGTCTTCATAGTTTTAACTTTGTAACCAGATTCAATGAACAATAGCCTCAGCTGAATGCACTATTGAGCATCTTTCAACTACAGAAACTCAACACATCGGATCAGCACACGAGAAAGATAATGTGTGAGTTACATGACATTCCATAGTGCATCTTCATTTTAAAAACAAAAATGTTGTCTCTGAACCGTGAGTTGAATTGACTTTCAGCTTAAGAACTTGTAGAACCAATATGCTTGTAGGAGGAATCAACTTGTAGCAAACACCACTTGATAAAGGATAGAAGAACCAATGCATTTTTGAAATCCATGGCTTTTCAACATCAGATTTAAGAAAATAAGATAATGTTGCTCCCCTTCCGCTTTTGCTCACTCCCCTTCAATATGATAATCGGTCTTTGAAACTTGTGTCTTTGTTATTGAATTCTCCCTCTCATGATGATTCGGAGAATCCTAAGCATCATGTATGTTCAAAGACTAACCGAATGAGTAGCAAAAGATAAGATAAAACATTTAGTAACCAAGATGGGGTAATCAACTAACACAGAAACACATTAGTAACTGTTATCACAACAATTAAAAATAACTGTGTGGCTTATTTTCAGAGTTGGCAAGGGGTATCTCTGATAGGACTCCAGTTATCACTGAAGTAAGATTTTCAGAATCTACTTCTCAAACTGTTCCGGCAATATCACAATAATATGCGATTGGAATCACAAATATTCATCCATGTGTGAAAGAACAAGGTTGTGGCGTGGTGGTAAGAGTCTGGGGACTTCATAACGGTTGCCCGGGTTCGAGCCCCACTCGCAGCATTGTGGCCACAGGATGAATGTCCGCGGGCCATAGGCCTGTTTTCCAGGAGATTAGTCTGGGCTCAAAGTGGTCTGGGATACTCCTTTACCAAAAAAAATATATAAATCATATCAATTTGGCTCAAAGATTGATTCAATCTGGGGCGCAGGTTTGAAATCAATAGACGCAGTGAGATGAATATGAAGTTCGGAGACCGGAGCTGTTGTCTTCCTTTTTCAATATCTAAGACCTCCGAGTAAGGAATAAATAGATTATATGTTAAATCTCTGTTAATATATGAAACAGGTATCTTTTGTGAGATATTTGAGTGGCTCGATGGCTGACACGAGTTATCGACACTGGGTCCATGTTTGTTTCAATATCCATCTCCAAAGAACGAGAATGAATAGATTATGTGGTAACCCGGATAACTGACTCAGTTTGGTAAGGACCAATATTTCTTTTAAGTCTTGTCATATCTTCACCATATTCTTTTCGCTCTGAATTCATCTGTCAAGCTAGACCCCTCACTGATATCTATGAATTGGATGTGTTTTGTGGGTAGGTCATTTTGGTTCTGGATTGACCATAGAAACTGTATAAGTCCTAACACTCCATTAACTCACCAAAATAAATCATTAAGGTAAACAATGAAGTACGAGATCTGATTTGATGTAATCATAAGTCAAAAACATTTAAGAACGAGTTCTGAACTGAAGTGTTCAGAAGTCGATACGAAAGTTTAAAGAAAAAATTGGTACTCCCCCTCAAAAGATGGCATAACCCTTGATTGTAGTCATATGACGTGAATAATCTGAATTAAATCCCACATGACATTCCGGCAAAACAGATTAGAAAGATTTTGGTTTTGGTATTCATGCTTTGATGGATCCTTGATGGTTAGTTCCCTTAGCTTTGAAGCTATGAAACTGAGGATTGGGGATACTATAAGTACCATACCAGCTATTGACATATCTGGAATCCACAAAGTCACTATTTCCACAACAAGTGCAACAGATATTTTCTCGGTTTAGACTGATTAACTTAGTTATGGAATAGATATGAGTCTGGACTTTGGATCAACTACAGGAGATTTGTATGACGTGTTTTCATCACTGTCTTCTGTAGTTGATTTCTTTCTCCAAACCATTTTGACTTTTCGAAACACTTGATTATCTGTATTATCAACAAGAGAATTATAGAAAAGATTTATAGGGAGAATCCGATCTTTTGAAAATTCATTTGATTTGGCATAACTCTTCGAAGAAATAGTTGTGGAAATTGAACTTGAAGAATAAGGAGACTGAACAACAGTATCGGGACTGGCTTGTTCAGATAAATCGGCTTTGAAATTGAGTTCTTCAAGTTTCTTGACTTTGGAGGATAAAACATTTCTTTCTTCGAGAATTGAATCAAATTGTTTTTGTAAATCGGATTTTACTTTCTGTTCTTTCAAAATCTCTGTCGTTAATCTAGACAATTTATGTGAAAGGTTAAGAATTTTTCTTTCGAAAAACTTCCTCTCACTCTCAAAGTCTTTTTCAATACTGTTGCATTTATCAGATATTTTTCTTTGAAAACAACAACATTTTTCTTTTCAAGCTCTTTCTTTTTATTCTCAAAATTATTTCGCTCAATTATCAGAATCTTTTCAAAATCAGAAATCTGTTTTGAATGTTTAGCATTTTGAAACTCCAAAGTCTTTCTTTCCTCGAAAATCTTCTTCGAAAGATCATGAATTTTCCGTTCAAACCCCTTTCTTTCATTAGCGAAACCACTTCTTTCATCGTCAAAATCTTTTCTGTTCTTTTCAATCTCCTTCTCAAGATCAAAAATCTTTTGTTTGAGTTCGAAATTATTATTTTTCAAAGCACTGGTTTCATTTTCCAATGAATCATCTGAATCTTTGCTTTTCTTTTCAAGAATTTTTAGAACTTCCTCAGGTTCATCACATGATTGTATGAATTTACCATTTACATACATAGCTAATTTTCCCATTGTTACTTGAACAAAATGATCGTAAGACGATCACGATTTGATCCAAAAAAAATTGGAATGAATGCAATCGCTACCCACAATTAAAAATCGAATGTAACACTTAGCCCCAATATCAAACCAATCTCATCAAATTGACCCAAACACAATTAAGTCTAAATCGAAATATATTTAGCAAATGTTCCAAATCAAACACTAATCGACATCAAGAATTACAATTACCCCAAAATCGATTACCACAGTTGAAGCTACTTACTGATCAAACTAATATACCCAAACAGTAACTAAAGGCAAAACAATTAATTGAAATTAACGATCAACCCAAGTCAACAGATTGCCAAAATCAGTCAAACACCAAGTGGCAATCGAAGTCGAGACCTAGCCGCAACTCAAATCAAATTAGCAAAAAAAAAATATTGAAATCAATCGATCACGAAATTGGTTGTCTCAAACATATCGATCAAAATTTGACTCTAATCAAAACCCAAATCGATTTAAATCGAAATCAAAATTGAGATCAAATAAGAGCCCAAATACAACTCGAAATCAGAATCGATACACCCACATCGAGGTATGCGACAGTCAATAGAGTCACCGATGGCTTTGGCGTCGGCGACGAACCCTAAGGCGGTGGTAGTCGTGTGTGGTGGCGAGAAACAGCGAGAGGGAGATAAACGGTATGGTACGTGATACTGATACGGCGGTTCGACGATTGGCGACGGATATGGAGGTTTTTGTGGGTGTGCAGATTATTTGAGGGTGAAGACGGTGGCGAAGGTAGTGGGGATACAAACGACGGCTCAAACAGTGAGGTTCTTCGTGGCTATGGTACAACTTCAATTGAGGATTAGGTGTGATGAAATGATGGAGGGATGCGAGTGTGAGAGATTTGTTGACCCGGGTGAGTGAGTAAGGGAGTATAGTGATGCGGGGGGTGAGAGGAGCAGGGCTTAGAGAGAATCGGGTGTGGGGGAAACAGGTTTGGGGTGATGCGGGGGTGAGAGGAGCGGGGGTCGGTCTAAGTATGTGCCGGATGCGGGTCTCGGGAGGGAGTGAGGCGGTTTTGGAAGGGTGTGGACTTGAGCTGAAGCGGGTTTCAACTAGGATGCGGGTTTGAGACGCGAGAGGAAGTGAGTTTGGGCTGATGTGAGTGTGAGGCCTGGGTAGGGTATTATTTTTCAAATAAAAAGGAGACACCCGGGTAATGTATTGACCCGGGTTTAACCTTTGATTGACACCGCCTACGCACACTACAGTGTCGATCAGAGAACTCTTTATCAACTCAATCGATTAAACCCAGATTTTGAATCCAGAATATTAACACCTTTTTCAATCGAATTTTAACTAAAACCAAGGATTTTAAAGCAAAAAATTGATGAACACCAAGAACACAGACTTCGATTTCAGATTTGTGAAAAAACCCAAAATTCAACTTCAATCTTACGAATTAGACCAAGAAAATTTGCCTAATAGTTAATCTAATACAACGAAAGAGGTTGGGATTAAACAAACTCAAAGATTTAACAAAAGTTAATTAACCCTGAGACACAAGAACAATCGATCGAACTCAGAGAAAGAAAAAAATTACTTTTTATGAATCAAATCTTCGTCTCTTCGCTCTGATACCAATTGTGGTTCCCAGATTGCTCAAGTAACAATGAATAACGATTAAACTTTGTATTGAATGATTAAGAGATTTACAAATATAGGATTGAAAACCAAAACTCTCTCTCTCTATTCTATGAGGTGCACAATACTATTTCTCTAAGTCTAATGCTTAACCCTAAACAACTCTAAACAAGACTTAAATACCATGGACCCAAACATACTAGGCTCAAGCCCAATACAAAGAATTAAGCCCAAATGTAATTTAAAGGCTTTTACAAAATAAAGAAACTAAACCTAAATAATTAACAAATAAACTCTATAAATACTTTATATAACTTTCCACACACTAGGACTTTCAGTCCTAACAATCTCTAACTGGGGGGTAACTTATTGTACCACTAGGTTGGAGGAGGCCAAGTCAACTCTTAGTACATGCTCCGGTTCTCCACCCAAAATGCTCAGTATGGGTGGGTTTACCGCCATCTCCACCCTTTCCTTCACATCAAGCGTCGACGTACTCGCCTCTTGACCATGTTGTCAAGGCTCTGGTCGACTACGAGTGTTTACCATTTCAAACTGTCACACACGAGAAGGAGATGAGAATGCATGACTACGAACATAAATAAAACTAGGAAAACGTACTATTACATTCATCAATCATCATAACAATAGTAAGTCAAGCATGCTTACGTAACAACACATTCATAATAGCATTAGCTAGGTGAAATAATGAATATATTATACATAACAATCCTCATTACCGTCATTAAAATTCTTAATTAGCGTAATTCCGTCGACTCTAAAAACTATCCTATCTTAGGAGTTCTACCCAGATCTCATCAATCATAACTTAATATCTCAGTTTAAGTTTAGGCATCTTACATTCATACCAAGTTCCTTAAACTAGAGCTCTGATACCAACTTGTAACACCCCTAAAATTGAGGGTTAATTTAAACATGAATATGGGTAGGAATTAAAACGTAAATAAATGGATCACCCAAATAAGGGGGAAATGATAAGGCGTTTACAATACCAAATAGAGGAGATAAATACAACAACATATTAATCTAAACTAATCTAATGTAGATTAAATACGGGTGTTGTTATCTCTTTCTCAAAAGATTTCTTGTCCAACAAAACAATCGCCATGACACGACTTCACCAAAATATGCCACTACCATCCCTCTGGCTCTCCGCTCATACCCGAGGAGTCCCACCACTAGACTGATATTATATACATGTCATTTAAGAAAAAGTGTTAGGCTAAATCCTAGTGAGATCAAACAGTTGTAAAATAAAGTTGAAAGTAAATAAATCGGAATTTTAGTTTGGAAATGATACATTTTACCATTCAAGTTGGAATTAAATCTTAATAGATCACATAACATCTTGCAATGATGGGGGAGACCCGATTTCCATGATTAGTGACGGAACACAGTAGTAAGCCACAACACATGTTAAGTAAGTCACACTCATTGATTATAATCAATTTGATATATAGAGCTCAACTACTCCAAGTCTATTGCTCGTGGAGTCTCAAGTTCAACCACACTAGATCTATACCTTGAGATATCCAAAATCCATGTTAGTCTTAATCACTATGAAGTTATATTTTACTACTCTTGGGCGATGCCCGACTATAAGGCCCACACCGTCTAGCAAGTTTTGCACCATACACACACACACACACACACACACACACACACACACACACACACATATATATATATATATATATATATATATGCCATGGCAATGTTTAGTGCACAATCTCATTATATATTATAACAATTATCAGAACTGTTCATGAACAGTGCTGACATTTTTATTTTTATTTTTTTTTAATTTTTATTTATTTTTTTGCTGTCTTCTTAATTTTTATTTATTTTTTTGCTGTCTTCCTCAAAAGGTTACACGTCTTACCAGGAGCTGTCTTCCTCAAAACCTTACACAGTGTTCCTCTTTACTTCACACCCTCAAATACAAGAAACCAGGATTTCATTGTTTCTTTTTGGTTTTTTCTGGAGTCTAGAAAGAAATTGATTGGAAGAATCTTAACAACATCCAATACCAAGAACAAACCATCAAGAAAGAGCAAAAAAGCTTCTCAGATTTCTCTTTTCAAGCTCTGTAAGTTTCCTCCTCTTTCATTTTTTTGTAGACGTGTTTATTTCAATGATTATAGAATCAAGAAACCTAATACATCTAACAGTAATTGCAAATACCCAAATCTTGGAAGTTTTTGGAACAGGCTCAAATTCTTCAAATTCATTAAATTCAATCAAGTCAAAATTGAAAAAAGTCAACTTCATCTCTACCAATTCAAACCCAATCTGAATATTTTTCATGAATAATTAACATATAGATATAAACCTACTATAAACTATATATATATATATATATATATATATATATATATATATATACACCAGCCGTCTACCCGCGCGATGCAGCGCGGGTGAATCACAATTCTGAAGAAAATAAATTTTTTGACACCGATATTTTTTGTTCAACAATAGTCACTGCACTGACATGGGTTATTTCATTGAAGTTCACGTGTGTCGTCTCCATAAGGGTCGTACATTGACTACTTCCTTCACCAATAGCTATTTTTTTTGCATGATATTTGTGTACTAAACAAGAAGTTATTTCCCTTTGATTCTGCATGATATTTGTGGAGATATTTTGAGTAATGTTCTGTGTTTAAGATTAATCATGGCCGGATAAACTTTACCAAACTCTGATCTCCATCAGATCTATGTTAAGAATCTATCTGTTTTTTTTAATTATTTTAAGCTGAGGGTTGTTTACCAAAACTTTTGGGTAAGCGTTGACTGAAATAAGAGGTATGACTGGAATAACATGTCTGATTCAAATAATGATTAATTAAAAATCTTGTTTACACATTATTTTACATTAAGTGTTGACTGATTAAAAATGACTTTTATAAGCAATTGTCACTTTATTTATCAAAAACTTTATAGAACACAATATATGTTTTATTATGATATTATTTATATTTATGTAATTGTAACATTTATTAAATTTTAATGTAAATTTAATGCATAAGTTTTAATTGAATTTACTTTTTTTGAAGAAAAATTGAATTTGAAACCATGCATAATTTTGAAAAGTGATTATTAAAATATTTTATATTTAAAAGTACTTCAAGAAAATAAAAGTCATTAGAATATATTATATTTTTATTGAATAAAACTATTTTATATATAAAAGTATGTACTGCACATTTCCAAATAAAAGTTATTGATTGATACCCTTTAGACGCCATAGGGAAAAACCCAAGAATGTCACCGTCTTTTGCTTCTCAACCTCAAAACTAAACACTTTATCTATTAACTGGTTTCGTTCAGAAAAGATTTGTGAGTTTATCTTTTTCAGTTCATCACATATTTTTCTAGCAATATTTGTTCTTCTTCTGAGATCATCAAGCTTTTTTTGCATTAATTCTTTCTTTGACCAGTATTTCATCCTTTGTAATTATATTTTCATGAGAATTTGAATAAGAATAAATTCTAGATTTCTTTATGTATATCAACAGACTTCGTTAAATTTATACGTTTTTATAATAAAGTTGATTTTCAGTAAAAATAATAGTTATCGTGAGAATAGTAAGAAAGAATCTCCATCATTTGATCAATTATAGTTAAAAATCAATTAAAAATCTCTTTTAAACTAATTAATGGGTTATTTTGTGACTTAATCTAAAGCATTAGATCAACACTAATTAAAAATGAACAATGATCCAAATCCCTTCTTACACTTCTTACATTTTATGTGAAAGAGATAATGTATTATGTATTTTTAAAAGGAAAAAAATAATTAATTTGATTGTAATTTTGATGGTATTTATAAATTTGTAACTTTTTACATTCTAAATATTTTAATAAGAAAAGTCAAAATCATAATCATTTACATACATTCGAATTTTATGTAATAAATGGTTTATATTTTAGGGGTTGTTTATGAAAATGAAAACAAAAATAAAAATAAAAATAATAGGGAAAAATTTTCTTTACCTTCAATTTAACTTGGAATAAAAATTTAGACTTATGAGAAAATGGATGCATCATATATTCATATTAAATACAATCAAACAATTTTTTATACATTGTTTTACTATAAAGTCGAGGGGCTTATAAGAAAAAAATCAAAATCAGTACAAGCTGTTAGATATAACCTATATTACTCTTCATTATTATCTATACTATATTCTAAAGCACGGATAAAAAACTCTTAAATACAAATTATTAAGTATAAGGTATCATTATTTTATGCACGATTTTAAAAATCTCTTAATTTACAAGTATCAAAACACAAGATACATATTACTACTGCAGACTTCTAACACCCACCAATTTGGTATGTGCAAGGTTTTCCTTTTATGCAGATCTTTCCATGTATCATTATTAATTAATATATTATATTAATATAAATTTGTTTTAATTATATTATTAAATATGTGTAATTGGTTATTTTTTCTAGATGTCATTAAAATATATAAAATAATCATTGAATTCTAACAAAATACTTCAATTTTTTTATATAAAAACATTATATTAAAATCGCGATATATTTCGCTGCATTGCGCGAGCACGCTTCTAGTATATATAAATTCTAATAGATATTTATAGAAGCTTACATGATTAAAAATCCAATAAATCAATCATTATCAACATTTAAAACCAATTATTTATACTAAACTTTCTAAAAGAAATCCCCCAATATAATCTTGACCATCAATTAAGAAACTCAACGGCTGAGATGAAAATAACATTATATTCCCAAAGATTAATATGTGGGCTTTATCCAAATTAGTTTCCCAGCAATTCTTTAAGAACCATATGAAATAAAAGTACAACTTATACCGCAAAAATTACAAATCCCATCAGCATCATTATGGCAAATTTAACAAAGCATTGCTCAGTGACCTTTCTTTTCTCTTTTTTTTCTTTCATAAAAAAACCCCACACGGCCACACAGTTTGTTTTCTCCATTTTCATGTTAAACACAAAGCTTCGATTTCATATCTATATCGGTTGAAGAACATGATTACATAGGGTTGTCAGAGGTAAGTATGGAGAAAAAAAGCCTGTGAAATAGCTAACGGAGCAGGGACCAAAATGTCAAGATTTTAACAGACTTAACGATGCTCTGTTAAATTACTGTTCATCATCCCTACCAAGTATATGCATACTTTGAACCTCGATATCTTCTTCATTATTCAACCAATATTCACGAAATTTCTTGCAAAACGATCCTTGTTTAATTCTAAATCAATCCCAAGGATAAATGTTCGAGCATGCAACGCTATATGATTTGTATTTTGGCGTGATTAAGCTCCGATGAATATGATTTTCCGATGAGTGTTTTTCAGTCTTTGAAGGGCCAAAAATACCTGAAAAACGATGAGAAACAACAAATTAACGATATTCTGAGACTAATACATTGAAAGCAATCGTTAAAATCAAATTCCGGCGAAACCCGTTTTTTTCGGCGAAAGTCCGGTGAATCTCTGACGAACTTTCAAACAACGATATCTCACTCGTTTCTCAACAAAATTCAAACCTGAAACTTGCTATGATCTCTAAATCAACAGAGGAACATGTTAGGAGCAATAAAATCGATCAAAAACAACGTACTCGTAGACCCACTTGTTGAACTCAATCGGAAAATGTGCTACAAATGGGCATGAAGAATGGAGAAAACAAAATCTCTTACAATGAATTATATGCAACAGATTGTTTTGAGCTGAGATGAACCCCTGAGTAAACACAAAAAATTACATATGAAAATTCTGTTAGAAGACATCATATAGAACTTTCATCAAACACTTTGTGTACATAAAAACAACACATGAGTTTAATTTAACACAAGAAAACACATATAACATCAATCGAGTCATGGTGAGTAGAGATGAAGAAAATCGAGAGATAGAGATAGTTGTAGAAGGTTACACATAAGTTTGAAAATGAAGAGAGAATTTCAAATTTCAAAATTTGGATATGCAATCACTTAGAAGCGGGAATTGATGTAGTGTACACAATCACTTGGAACAAAGCTTAATATAGAAAGAAAAAAAGTTGAACAGAAAGATAGAGAAGGCTGGACATTTCACTTTCGGTGATGGTGGTACTAAGCTAAAATGATTTGTACATCATGCTTTAAAGCTTGTAATTCATAGTTTTTTAGATTTCATGCATAAAATGCTTGTACATTAGGCTTCATGACTTGTCTTCAAGAGTTTTGTTGTAAATATATTATAAGGTAGTAATAGATGTGTGTGTGCGTTTGTGTGTGTGAATATATACCCAGTGGGGAGGTTATCAACATAGCTGACTGTGCAAGTATGATACGGCGATTATGCCTGTGTCACAATCGCGGGGCATCATCAAGAGTTTTGAACTGCGAGAGGCCTCCCTTCGGAGATTATGCCATCAACGATAGTGACCTCGGCATTCTCGTCGGGGACTATCGTCTCCCATTTCGAAACTTACAAAATTTTGACTTTCTTCCACATGGACACTTCCCGATTGCTAACGACTGAAGATAAGACATTCCACGTATAACACCTTAATAGATTATAGCCAAGAGACACCTAGAAGTGGTTTTTCATTTACCAAAAAATGTGGGTGTTACGCATATAGAGGTTCATGTTTCGACTCTGTGTTTGTGTTTCAGGACCAAACCTACTCCATGGATGATGAAACCAAAATCGAGATATGGTTCATAACGATTTATGTGGAGACGATAACAATATAAAAGTGGGATTCGATTCAAAGAAGAAGAAGAACCAAAATCGAGATATCCTATAGGTCTACATCTCCATCTCGTTCATAGAATTCAAAGCAGATTTATAAAGCGCAAACTAATTGAGATATTGTTCTTGAAGTGTTCATTCACGGTGAAGCAAGAATTTGTTTTTTTTTAATGGGTAGGTTTTTTGAATTGAAACATGCTACAGTTCTTCATCTCCATCTTATTGTTTCAGATTTTTCAAGTAGTTTTTTTTTGTTTATATTAAAGATTTTTAATTTATAGTTTTGTATTACAACTTTTCTAAATAAATTCACTCAAATTTGTTATTGTGTTGATAATGTTTATGGTTGATTTGATATTTTTGTGGTTGATTACTTGATTTTATGGTAACAATTTGGGTTTTGAGTATTGTTTGAGTGTGCTGATGAAGATGACGGTTGTGATTTTGGTGGTGTAAAGAACAAATTACATTCTTGGTCCATGTGGTTTACAAAATACAGTTTTAATAGAAAACTATTTACAAAGTAGTAAAATGACTAAAATACCCCTCATTAAACAGGATTTAAAGGGAAAAGTTAACGCACGTTAGGAGGAGGGACGAAATCTGTTGGAAATTGACAAACATTATGGACAAATCTGTTAAAATAAAGTTGAGGGATGAAAACCGTTGAAAATGAAAAACGTTAGGGACCAAAAATGAACTTTACTCTAATCATTTAAGTTTTGAATCATATTTTATTTTAGTTTGTAAGTAAACTATTTTTCATATAAATTTGGAAATGAAAGTTTGTTTGTTTATATATATATATATATATAGCCTTAGGTTCATTTGAGAAAATAGTAAATATATGAGAAATAGAGAAGTAATCCTAGCCATTCATATGGTCAAGATCGGATTTGACTGGTCAAATATTGCGGTTTTGACTGGTTAAAAGTTGCGGCTATTCCAAAAATAGAAGGACACTTTCGTAGTTTTTACAAAATACACAGGTTGTGTTCATATATGAACATGTATACATATGAACTATATGTTCATATATGAATCAGTGTAATTCACATCTGAACTCTTTTAACTGATTCACATCTGAACTCTTTTAACTGATTCATATATGAACCTTTGTGATTAATATATGAACTAATTAACTGATTCACATATGAACTAATTAACTGTAAGTTCATATATGAATCAGTTGAACTAATTAACAGATTCAAATATGAACTTTTGTGATTCATACATGAACTAATTAACTGATTCATATATGAACGTATAGTTCATATGTGAATCATATAGGTTCATATATGAACTCATTCCGCGTATTTTACGAAACTACCCCTCTACCTTCTATAGACCATGCAAGGAATTATCCGGTGCTTCGCGGTCAAAGACGCAAATGTTGACCAGATGAATAATTAAGATTACTTATCTATTTATCATACATTTACCATTTCTCAAATGAACCTCTCCCTATATATATAGGGAGAGGTTCAAATGAGAAATGCTAAGTGTGTGAGAAAATAAAGAAATGATCCTAGCCTTTCATCTGGTCAATATTTGCGCCTTTGACTGCGAAGCACTGAACGTATGTGATTCACATATGAACTATACGTTCATATGTGAATCACAAAGGTTCATATGTGAATTTGTTAATTAGTTCAACTTATTTACATATGAACCTATAGTTAATTAGTTCATATATGAATCACAAAGTTTCATATGTGAATTAGTTAAAAATATTTCATATGCGAATTACACTGATTCACATATGAATATATAGTTCATATGTAAATCATACAGGTTCATATATGAACTCGTCCCGCGTGTTAGTAAAAATTACGAGACTTTCTTTCTATTTTTGGAATAGCCACAACTTTTGATTAGTCAAAGTCACAATTCTTGACAAGTCAAATATGATATTTGACAGTCCTTCTAGGATTACTTCTCTATTTCTTACACCCTTAGCATTTCTCATTTGAACCTATGGCTATATATATATATATATAGGGGTAGTTTCAAATGAAAACCACATTTTCATTGTGAGCATGAGGACTAATCTTGGTTATTGATCAAAATCCAGAAAAATAATTAATGGTTAAAATATAATAAGGTTAATTGAGAAGTGATTAGGGACCAAAAGTTTAATTAAATGCCTACTTTATTTGACCTTTTATATTCTTTTTTAATTAAAAATTTTCTATCTCCTTAAAAGTTTAAAATAAATTATCTTAAATATTTTAATCAACCAAATTACATCAAAAAAACGAGAATTTCGTGCTCTTCGATATGACATCCATCTCGATATAGTTTTTTTTTTGTTTTAACCGTTTTTTACATGAAATGCTATATATGTGTTATATTCAGTATGAATATTTATGTACGTTCAAGTCTGTACAACACCTCGACACCATAAGTATGTAACTCGACATCACCTTTTTCAACACTTTCTTCAACGTCGTAAGACATCGCGTTTCTTCAGCACCGTAATCCAACACCCATCAAGACGAATCGAGAACCTATCGAGTAATTTTGTTGTGAACCGGGGAGCAAAAGAGAGCGCATCACGTCTCCACATCTTCACGGGTCATTCATGTATTATTCATCATGAATAATGTATTATTCAGGATGAATAATACAACATTCAGGGTGAATAATTCACGATTCATGAATTCGTGTATTATTCATCATGAATAATGAAAAAACGCTCACATTTGTTATTCATACTGAATGTGGGACATCCGGGGATGTGCATACATATTCATAATGAATTAAACCAAATTTCGGTTGTAAATTGGGAAACAAAAGAGAGTGTGCCATGTGTCTAAACCTTCACGAGTCAATCATATATTATTCATCATGAATAATGTATCATTCAGGATGAATAATACAACATTCAGGGTAAATAATACATGATTCATTATAAAAAATACATGAATCATAAATTCGTGTATTATTCATTCTGAATACTGTATTATTCATCATAAATACCTTTGTTATTCATACTGAATGTGGACACCCGAGGACGTGCATGCATATTCATAATGGATATAACACATATATAGAATTTCACGTAAAAAACGGTTAAAATGAAAAAGAAAAAAAAACTATATTGAGATGGATGTCATATCGAAAAGCACAAAATTTTCGTTTTTTGGTGTAATTTGTTTGATTAAAATATAATTAATTTTTAAGATAATTTATTTTAAAGTTTAAGGGGGTAAATTTTTTTTAATTAAAAAATAAAATAAAAAGTCAAACAAGGTAGACGCTGATTCAAATTTCCAATTTTGTGCTTAATCACTTCTCAGTTAACCTTATTATGTATTAATCATTGATTAGTTTTCTAAGTTTTGATCAATGGTTAAGATTTGTCCTCATGTGCACAATGAAATATGAGTTTTCATTTGAACTCACCCCTATACATATATATATATATATATATATATATATATATATATATATATATATATATATATCGACAAATAAATATATTGAATAATAATTCTGAATAATTAATAACTAATAATTAATATCTTAATTAATGGTTTTTCTAAAATTAATTAATATTTCTTATCTATTAATAATTAATAGTAATTAATTCAGGTTGATTAAGTGTTTAACTATGGCCTCGTTTGGCAAAAATAAGTTAACTTATACACTAGTTTATTATTTGGGTACATGTTTATAAGCTATTTATAAGTTCCTAATACAAAAGCAGAGCAAGTCTTTAAAAAAATGAAGGACTTGAAATTCCCAATCACAACCTCTGCATGCAACCAGTTGCTCCTTTTATACAAGAGAACCAATAAAAAAAGATCGCTGATGTGTTGTTGTTAATGGAGGAAAAACACGTGGAACCATCGATCTTCACTTACCGATTACTAATAGACATCAAAGGCCAGGCTAATGACATAGATGGAATGGAGAAAATTGTTGAAACAATGAAGGTCGAGGATATAGAGTCTAATTTGAAGATACAAACTCTATTTGCAAGGCACTATATGTATGGAGGTCACAATGAAAAAGCTAATGAGGTTTTACATGGAATGGAAGGAAGTGACCTGAAAGAAAACTGTTGGGTTTGTTTGTATTTGCTTCCTCTTTATGCAGAACTTGGAAGTGTGGATGATGTCAAAAGAGTTTAGGAGGTATGCAAGTCCATTCCCCGACTTGATGAGTGCATGAATGCTCTCGATGCATGGGGAAAGCTAAGGAAAATTGAAGATCTCCATAGAAAAGTAGAGAAAAGATGAAAATTAAGAACATAATTATCAAGAACTCATCTCATATGCTTTAATTTCATAAATGGAGGGGAAATTGGGAAGAACACCACACTAAACATGTAAACGACTCTCATGAGAATTAGTCTGTGTGTGTAAAAAGGTGTATTCCTCACCAAGTCTCTCCAACTAGCAAATGAGCCATGGACACCTATAAATAGGGCCCATTTATAATAAAAAGGTTCAAGCCCATACAACTAATTAAAAAGTCCAAATACAATTTATTTATAAATCATTCAATTAAATTAGGGGCTAATTTAAGCTAACAATCTCCCCCTAATGTTTTATAAAGAAAGCATTATCATATAGTCTCCCCCTTGCTTTATTTAGAATCTTTGATGTGCCATTCTTCAAGTCTTAAAAGAATCACAAGCTCTCCCTCAAATGTAGGCCCATCTTCTTGAAAGTCTTAGACAAATTACCCCATTTTGTCCAACTTTCATGTCTCAACTTCACCACTATTATTGACCATCAAGGAGCCTGTTTGAGAGAAAACATAAAATATACACATTGAACTCCATCCTCTTAGATTTCTAACGACCTTTGATTCATCCATTTTGGATGAAAAACGAGTGAGTTGTGCAAGTTTTCCCTCAGCTGTGCAGAACGGTCATTAAAACAGAAAATTTGACTCTTAAGATCCCGTTGAGTAAGCGTTCAGAACCAAGCCTTAAACTTGAATAACATAGGAGGTAGTGACAATCAATGTGTCACATATGTATCTTGAAACCCTGAAGAACAATCAAGAGAACATCGTTTTTGAAAGTGGAAAGAGCACGAGTGAAATGCAATGCTTTTGGTCCAGCACTCTAACACACAGTTTGACACTGATTCTGGCATATCAGATCACGGAATTTGAGAAAACTCAAAACATCAAATTCATACGTCTGTGTTTTAGCAATCCAACGCAACTAAACTCATGTCATTTGGAGCTCTAAGTAAAAAGTTGTGCGTGAGTTTCTGAAGCAGCACAATGCTGTCAGAAAATCTGAAAAATTCAGGCTACAGGCTCTGGTTCATCGCGAACTCTAATGTTCAACCTCTGGTCCCCCCTCTGGTCGTCACTCATACCTCTGAGGTATGTTTTCCACAGAGCCTCTGTGGATTCTTCTGCGTTGTTCTTGGTCAACGCCTCTACGAATAACCTAAGAGCATCTTTTTGCCTGTTAAGAGCATCTCTGCGTATTCTTCTGCACGACAGCCTCTGCACATGCACATAACATCTCTAGACTTGTGTCCTCTACACATTTATTTACTTCTGGACAACCTTACATAAGCTCTGCACGAACCTCTGTGTAATAGCCTCTGCATCAATTTTCTGTGCAAACTTTGGTCTTCTTTGATACACGAATTAGCACAAAAGGTTTTTGTACAACAACTTCACACCAACATTGACACTAAATTAGACCATGATAGCTCTGGAGTTTGCAAAATATCAAAACATAAAAAGTGTGCATTTTTCATTATTTCCTCATAGAATCTGATATCACGTTCCTTGGAGCTCAAACGAATAAGATATGTTCAATGTACCACAGTTGTGTAGATCTGTCCAACAGCTTTGCATCAACACACTGTTGTCCACTTCAACGATGCGTATGACCCCTTTACAGTTTGAATCTCTAATAACTCAAAACATGAAACTTTTTAGTCCATATGTTTTTTTTCTCCAGGGACATTTGATTCGCCTCAATTGGTGCCTTGATGAGTAAGATATGATTAATTTACTACAGCATCGCAAATCTGTCAGCATGCTGATTGTCATAATATCATCACAAAATCGAACCAAATCTTTTTCATGCAATTCATCGAGCAAATAGTGTTCAAAAACTGATTAGATTTTAAACACAATGAGAGTCTTAGATTGGTGTAGCTATTCTAGCCAGATCTAAGATCAACAACCATGGTACCAATTTGTCAAAAAAAAATGAGACTAAAGCACACACAAGGATGGGATCATAGATCAACCATCTACTTAGTGCTTATCAAATTTTAGACTAATAAATGAAAAAGGATAAAAAAACACACACATGTAGAAAATATGATCCGATTTAATCCAAATAGAATCAAATCATCAATAGACATTTCATCAAACATGTGTGTGCAGAAACATATTTTGTGTAGAATCAAACAAATATTATATCAAAGATCATCTAAATCTCATCTAAATCAAAAAATGAATATCAAATAAGCAACAAACAATGAATAAATCACATAAATGATATTTATGTTAAGGCTCATGTGATTGAATCAATCTAAGCACCAAAACCACAAAATAATCATATAATCTTTAGTTGTTGCCATAGATGACCGAATTGAAGAAAAGTTTCTTCAATTGGCTCTGATACCAATCAAATTGAAGATCTCTATAAAAAAGTGGAGATAAGATGAAAATTAAGAACATAATTATCAAGAACTCATCTCATATCCTTTGATTTTATAAATGGAGGGGAAAATAGGAAGAACACCACACTAAACATGTAAACGACTCTCATTAGAATTAGTCTGTGTGTGTAAAAAGGTGTATTCCCCACGAAGTCTCTCCGACTAGCAAATGAGCCATGAACACCTATAAATAGGGCTCATTTACAATAAAAAGGCTCAAGCCCATACAACTAATTAAAAAGTCCAAATACAATTTTTTATAAAACATTCAATTAAATTGTGGGCTAATTTAAGCTAACAATATCTTTTTGATAAGCTACTTGAAGTAGTTTATGAGGAACTTTTTTGTGGTTATTCCAATTATGGCCTTATTAATATTGATTATTATTTATTAATTATAAATAAATTTTAATTATTTCTAATTAATATTAACTGAAAATTATAAATTAAATTTAATTATACATTGATATTACTCCCTCCGTCCCAAAATAAGTGTCCACAATTGACTTGACACACAGTTTTAGACATGCATAACTATTACCCCTTTTTGGTATCAAATGACATCTTTATCCTTATTTAATGTTTGTTTTTCTTCACAACTCTTATGTATTTGTGCATTAATTAAGGGTAAATGTGAGAATTTAGCTATCTACTTTTTGAAAGTGGACACTTATTTTGGGACAAACATAAATAGAAATGTAGACATTTATTTTGGGACGGAGGGAGTAATTTTTTATTATTTATAATTATCGATAATTATATCAATTTTTTAAGTATTAATCAATATACTTTAGTTATCAATTATTATTATTATTTTAATTATTATTTGATTATTTTTTTCATATTATATGTAACGGTTATTTAAAATCATAAATTATAGTATATTTTTTTTAATTTGATTTAACAAATTCAAAATTTATAATATGTATAATAATAAATTTCAAATTCTCTAAATTAACATATTATATTATTTACTACCTTGTTTGTATTAATTATATATTACTATAAATTTGTTTAAGTTATATTATTAAATATTGTAATTAATTTTTTTAGGTCTTTTTTGGTAATTTAAATGCTTATATGCTAGTTTTTGATAAACGTAACTTTTTCATTAGCTAACTTATCAGTTAGTTTGCCAAACATAGCCTAAATAGTAATTAATTTAGGGGTGTATTGGAATAAAATGACAAAATAGTTCTCTAAACAAGGTTGTAGTAATCAAGTGTTCATCAACTAATTTTTGTCAATTTTAACAGAGCATTTGCAATAAACTAAAAAAATACACCAGTTTTATAGTTGTTAAACGTGATCTAAGATTCTAAAATTATATAAGTGTGCTAATGGATTTTTTTATAAGATTTAAGTTTATATGACCAAATAATAAAATGTCCTATCCAAAAGTGTTACATTATATTTGTATGACGATTTTGAATGTTTTAACAAGTTTTTTAAGACATTTTAAAATAGTTTTTATAAATGGGAAAATACGACGTGATATTTTAAAAATGTCTTAAGAAATTTGTTAAAATACCAAAAGAACGTTCTACAATTTATTATAACACTTTTATATATGATACTTTGCCATAAAACTTTATTCTTATAAAAAATAAATTATTAGAAAACTTAGGGGTCGTTTACACTGTAAGTGTTTACACGTAAAAGTCAACACTTTAACTTAACTTACCGGGTGATATTTTAGTCAATTAAAACGACATCATAAGTGTTAATGCCAAAAATCACCTTTTAGAATGACTTAAGGTCGGTGTGGAGTTTTTAACAACTAAAGCAAAGAATTGGTCGACAAATTGTGCGACTAACAATAAATAAAGAAAAAGACACAAGAAAATTGGTGACGCTGAAAACTCCGTCGAGGGTAAAAACCGTGGATGATAGCAGATATCGTTAATTCACTATGGACGTCAAATAGGGACGTCGTCCTTTAGAAGGAGCAATCGATAGTACAATAGACAATATTGCAACTAAAAAACAAACGAATCGTAAGATCGTGCTGTTTTTTCGTAAAGTATAACACTTGGCCGAGAGTTTCTCTGAGAGATAATAGCTTGAGTATCTCGTTAGTGTTTGAGTATGATGTGTTTTGTGTCTTCTGAAGTCTTCATATCTTGTATATATAGCTTGGGTCGCAATGATTGGTCTTGATGAGGCTTTTCCGTTATGACCGTTTGTCCATAAATGTGTGTTAACCTGAAATAAATAGACATAGAGAAACGTTCGTTGATAATAAATGAGTCATGGTCATTAGATACCCTACAAAGGTCGTAATATATTTTATCGACGAGGGACTTTTGTTGGATCATTAATTATATTCAAGATTAAAGTTATTAAAGGGGTCTAGTTTGTAATAGGGTTTAATACCTTAGGGGGTATTTTAGCTAATAGTTAATATTAATAAGGTCATGTTGACCTAAGTATAAATAGATTTTATTTTCAATGTTTTAGGGTTAATCCTCATAATTAAGAAAAACAGAGGTAGCCGTATTCTCTGTATTGTACGCATCAAGGTACCAAGAACACACACACGTTTTATCTGATTAATCAAGAGATTGTTGGTATGTTATTCTGATTTATTTATCTCTTGATCTTTATTGTATTGTGTTAATCTATCAACTATAATATGGGGTTAACAAGTGGTATCAGAGCCAAAGAATCATGTTTTTTTGGATTAAAACTGCGTTCATCGACTTTTCACTGTGTGAAGATCGATTGGTTGATTTAATGTGTTTTTATGCTTAAAGTCGAATTGATTAAGTGCGTATTATGTTATTGAATATCATCTGATTGTTTAATTGCACTTAAAATATCAATTGATTGGCTTTTTATGATTTTTTGGAATCTGGGCTCATGAAACTTGCGACAACTGTCTTATTCAAAATTAAAGCATAAAAGTTGTTTTTAATCATTAATTTTGATTGGGTATTGATCGATATATGTTTGTGGATATACAATATGATTTTTACATTTAGTTTTAGTCGTTTGATGTGTTTTCTGAACTGAAAATCGAGTTCTGGGTTGAACTGTTGAAGAACACGTTAGATTTCCAGTTTGCGGTAGTTCATAGTAGTTTTTGCGCCACCCTCTATTAGCGCAAACTATATTGTGTGCCATCTTCTCTTGGCGCAAAGCTGTATCTTGCACCACACACTGCACCGGTCGGTCAACACCGGTCACTCCACTCCGGTCAGACACCGGTCGATACTTGGTCCGGTCGCATACACCGGTCGATATTTGGTCCGGTCGCATACACCGGTCGATACTTTGATCCGGTCGCATACACCGGTCGCATACTTTGGTCCGGTCGGCAGAACTCCGGTCACATCACAACACCGGTCGGACGGACACCGGTCGAGGACACCGGTCAAGCAACTCACCGGTCGCAGCAAGACCCCGGTCAAGATCTCAGTTCTTCACGCGCAAAACTCCATTTCGCAAAACTCCATTTCCCTTCTAGTAGCGCAAAACTCCATTTCGCGCGACCCATACCTCGCGCAAACCTCTCTTTACGCCACTCGCTCTTCACGCAAAGTCATACTTCTCGCGACCCATTACTCGCGCAAAACTCTTTTTGCGCCACCCACTTCTCGCGCAAAACTATATCTGCTTCTAGACCAGATTTTGCGCCAGTTTCTTTTAGCGCAAAGCTTCTTTTGCGTCAGGTTCACTTAGCGCAAGGTTGTATTTTTGCGCCACTGTCCTTTAGAGCAAATATGAGTTTCTCGCCAGCTTTGCTTAGCGCAAACTGTCCTTTGCATTACTGTTCGTGATTTGCGCCAGATTATCTGTTTGCTAATTTATCTGAGTTTCATATTGTTTGCTAATTCTGCATTTGATTATTATTGGAAATTTATTTTTCTCAAAAAAATTTAGTGTAGTTTTTATCCAATTCATGATTCTAAGATCTTACAAGGTTATTTAAGTGGTACAGATATCATCATGCCTTACATAGACGAGAAGGGAAATGCAGTGCTGACTATGAGAGATTGTGCTTTAGCATATATGCCAGAGATTCCAGCACTAGAAGCTGAGAATAAAGATCTGAAGATACAGAACGCATCTCTTCTAGAACGGATTGACAGATTGAATAATGATAAGGACTCAGAGAAAGATTTTGTTTGCTCGGAATGTATTAATAATTCTAAAATTAATTTTACAGGAATTATTGAGTCAAAAGAGAATGAGATCTTAAATCTTCAAGCTAAAGTAAAAAGTCTCAATTCAAGCTCTACATGGTCAAAGAAGGAGTTAATGCAAAAATAGCTTGATGAATTTAGAAGAAGAACAAACATTGCTAGTGAGACATCTGAAGGGCTTATAAAGACAAACTCTAATTCTTGCTGAAAGAGACTCTTTGAAAGATAAAGTTTTCAGTCTTGAGGTTGAGATTAATATGATGAAAGAAAAGGCAACCCAAGACAGAAACAACACAAAGGCTCAAGATGAGATGATGAAGATTGAGAAAGAAAGAAAAGAATTTGCTAAGAAATTCTCTGATTTTTCAAGAAAAGCCTTTGAAGAGAAGAAATCATTAGAGCTTAAATGTGTTAAGCTTTCTCAACAAGTTTCAGACTTTGAGAAAGTTATCATTCTGGAGAGAGACAAGGCTGAGAATGAGAAGAAGAAAGCTGAGCAGAAGAATGAAAATAAAGACTTTTCTGAAGAAAAGAATGTTCTAGAGACTGAGATAGCTAAGCTGACAAGAGAGCTATCTGAGTTATCAACAATCATTCTGAAGGAAAAGAAGACGAATTCTGAATTGCAAAAGAAGTTTGATCTGATTGCAAAGGAAAGAAACAGTGTGTCGTCAAAGATTAAGGAACTTGAAGAAATCGTATTCAAGGTGAAGCTGACTGAGCACAAATCGCCAGAGTCAATAGCTCAATCATCGAGAGATGATCTAACTGCATTTGAATGCTCATTTAATTCAACAACAAGTTCAAGTTTTACTAATGTTTCTAATAATCCTTTATTTGATTTAGATGATGATCTTTCCTCTACATCTACAGATCAGATTCGTCCTTCTAACCTTTTCTATGACAAAAATGTTGATGGTTCAGGTAACTTCAAGAAGAACATGTCTCGAAAGAAAAGCTTCTGGAGAAAGGATGATTAGAGAGATAGAGAAAATTGGATCTGGAGAGTTAAAGGATCTTCGGAGGAAAAGAAGAAAGATAAATCATTTGTGCATACATCAAATGCTAAATGGAAACTATGCTTCAAAAGGTAAAACTTTTGGCAAACCTGATCTGGTTTACACTATCAATCAACTGATCAGGTTAGCTCGAAAGAAAATTAGCTGTTCCTATTGTGGTACAAATGATTTTGTAAGAAAAGATTATGTGAATAACTGGTATGGTTCTTACTTTATATCTCCTACTAGAACTGCAACTAACCCATTAGGACCTAATTACTAGTGGGTACCAAAAGCTAAATCTGTGTTGCAGGCACCCAAGGTTTAAGGGGGAGAAAGAACGTTGACTTCTGATTACTACAGATCAGGACTCTTGCCTCATTGTCAAAATGATGACTTCTAAGTACAACAACTTAGAACTCGAACCTCAATGTCAAAGAGTTTGACTTCTGAATTTACTTTAATCCTAGTAATTCAGAAATCGGTTCCATGATTAAGGATTATGCACATATTAAGGGGGAGCTTAATAGTTCTACTGAAATATATTTTTCTGATTTAACTGATTTTTTACAGGTATCAAGGGGGAGGATATCTGAGTTTTGTCAAGGATTTAAGGATTCTATGTGCAGGTTTGTTCAAGTGACAATGGCTTCTAATCACATCTTATTAGAACCCGCACTTCAGTGTTTTGTTTTCGTTCTTCATGTTTATTTGTATTCCTTTGTGCTTTCATGTACAAAAGACTGTTGAACATCAAGTTATTTTAGGATAATACATGCGATTCAGTGTGAAAGCTTAACAGAACTTCCATGGATTCACGATAACCAGTGTTTCCTACCCAGGAAGTATTCCCTGAGTGATCGAGAGGAGAGGGGTCAAAAGATTTGAGTGTTGGTCTGTGAAGAGGTAAAATGGAAAAGAGAGATTGGTTAGAAGTAAGAGTTAATGTTTAAAAGAAAGAGGGTGAGTGAACAGAGTAAAAGAATATTAGACTCTACACCAAAGTCTTTCTGAGCCGGGAAGCCACATAATCTGATTGGTTCATATTCTTTGGTGACCATCATTGAAATAGGCAACTATCCCATGCCATCTCTTGCATATAACCCCACCAGCTACTCATTCTTTTCTCAAAAAGAGAATGTTTCACATTTTCTGGGGACGCAGCACATATGCTATTGGTTCTTCACTTGGAAGATACTAATATTGAAAAAGAAGGAAAGTTGCCCCACCTTCGACCCTTTCTCATGCACATTGAGTCTTTGTATAATTTGTTGTTGTCTCAACAAGTTTACATACTTTGAGCCTACATTGAAAAGCATTCATCTATGCTTAAATTCTTTCATACACATGCACTAGCACACAGAAATTTGTTTTCTGTCAGAACATTCATAGATAATCATGTGTTATTCGATGATTGAATGGAAGACCTGGGGAGCCAACATCAAAACCAGCTCCTTATATAGTAACTTTGTGTTACTCAGTAACTTTGTGTTACTGACAGGCACTTCAACTGAGTCATTTGTTGATTCAGGGTTACCATTTTTTTACTTATTTGAATCTAAAAAGATTGAACTAATCACTTTCTCCATCTGGGAGAGACTGCTCTTATTTCCACACAGGGCTCTATACATGAAGACTGCACTTAACTGATGATCTTGGGGAGATTATTCCTAATTCGTTTTGAAGTTTTGATGATGCTGATTCTCACCACTCATCAAAAAGGGGGAGAATTCTAAAAGAGGGAGAATACAAGAATATATTTGTTTTTCTCAAATGAAGACTACTGAAGAATTCAAAGATATCAAAGTGTCTGAACTTATTTGATCTATAAAAAGTCTGACTGAAGATGATCTTCATTTAAAGAAAGAGGAAGATGAAGACTGTGTAAAGCTACAAGATTTGAAGCTGTCAATGTCATATCAGATAAAGTTTTTAAGAGAAGAGAAGACCCGAAGCTAATTGCCAAATTTTTTTAATCTTGAATCCAAAGGGGGAGATTGTTGGATCAATAATTGTATTCAAGATTAAAGTTATTAAAGGGGTCTAGTTTGTAATAGGGTTTAATACCTTAGAGTGTATTTTAGGTAATAGTTAATATTAATAAGGTCATGTTGACCTAAGTATAAATAGATTTTATTTTCAATGTTTTAGGGTTAATCCTCATAATTAAGAAAAACAGAGGTAGCCGTATTCTCTGTATTGTACACATCAAGGTACCAAGAACACACACACGTTTTATCTGATTAATCAAGAGATCATTGGTATGTTATTCTGATTTATTTATCTCTTGATCTTTATTGTGTTGTGTTAATCTATCAACTATTATCTGGGGTTAACAACTTTGATCGTAGGTCGTAAGTAACTCACGACCATCACCGTAAGTGGCGAACAGAGTTCTTGGTGTACGTGGTCTTCAGGACCTTAACTTAATACAAGAGTTGTCTTAATATTAGAAACGTTTAATCTTCTTGTGTCAGTCATGACTTGTGAAATTTTACCCAAACAGTGTGCCCCCAAAATTCGAAATGTAGGTGGCAAGTCGTCGTTTCGAATTTTCCCTGACTAGATTGACACTTGTCGATCAAGGTAACCAATTCAGTTTCTTGATAACCGAATCGTTGCATGGG
Source organism: Arctium minus (assembly GCA_954870635.1). NCBI lineage: Eukaryota > Viridiplantae > Streptophyta > Magnoliopsida > Asterales > Asteraceae > Arctium > Arctium minus. Next base: position 108,374,996 of record OX941080.1, on the reverse strand, counting down.
GAAGTGTAACGACAGGGCGGTCATGATGTCATGAAGATGTGGGGGGCGTGGTGTCAGGTGTAGGGACAGGTGTCGACCATCCGACGGTAGCATGCGAAAAGACGATGGACAAGCGTCGACCATCGGTCGAATCGACTTGTCACCAAATCCCGTATAAATAGCGATCCTTTACCGGATCCTTGCTTTTTATGCGATTTTAAGCTTGTAGAGAGAGAAAGTTCCCATATCCTTGCCATAGAACCTGAAAATACTTGCGAAAACAAAGTTCGAGGTTAGATCTCCATTTAAGGTACGATTCTCATATCCGTTTATGCATAGAAAGTCCATTGCCCAAAAACCTAGAAAGAATTGGGAGGCCTTCGAGCTTTACATAACTACTGCCTCTGTACATGATTTCTTGATGGCCCTTGATCCCGTTAGTACCATTAACGAGGAGGAGGATGTCTAGGCGTTCCGGCTATTGGTCGGAATTCCCGACGCTGTGAGGGTTAGCCCTTTGGACCAACTGAGGCCGGAGCAGTGCCCAAACGGATATTTCATTTTATACGAATATCCGTTAAAGATAGGGTTTATATGTCCCTATTCATCACTGTCAAGGTCGTTCCTCACGACCTTTGACTTGTTCGTCGGGGAAACTGATACCCCAATTCTGGCAAATCGTTCAAGTTAGTGAACGATTGACGGTTGAATGGGGTCTCCCTTCACCGGTAACGACCTCCTCTTGGCCTATTCGGTCAAGGCAGAGGCGAACCACCATTATAGCCTCTTTTTCCCGATATAGGGGGCTAGAACGTTGGTTCAGGCGACTATGGTGAACGACCGCAAATGGAAGACACGGTACGTGATCGGTCGATTGTCGTTACTTGGTGACAACGATCAATGGATCATCTCAGGATCCTAGGTAAGACTTGAAGTCTTGTATTTGTATTTAGTTGTTAATTTTGCCATTGGTCCTTAGTTACTTGGTCCTTAGTTACTTGATCGGTCGATTGTCGTTACTTGGTGACAACGATCAATGGCTCATCTCAGGATCCTAGGTAAGACTTGAAGTCTTGTATTTGTATTTAGTTTTTAATTTTGCCATTGGTCCTTAGTTTGTATGTCTAAAGATCTTATGTTTCGTTTTTCAGCTATTGACTTCATGGAAGTCACACTTTATGCTGATTCGACTGTGAAGGTCGAGAAGTTCCTCGAGTACAACATCGAGGATCGTTCCTTCTTCACCCGGTCCCCAAGGCTTTGGAGACATTTTTCGAGACTTCGACGACCCCTACTGCTGAAGAAAAAGAGGAGTACGACGAAGAAGACAAGGAAGAACCAATGATGGGTAAGTGTAGAACTTTACCGCATAGTCGTAGGTTTTTATTTCTTTCTTTCTTTCGTCGTAAGTTTTGTTTTGTCGTAAGGTCTAGTCAATTCTGAGATCACTTACTTGTACTTTGCAGGAGGTTCGACCCGCACACTGGTGATTGGCCTCTCGAAGAGAGAGGCGGTGGCCCAACTCGTCCACAAAGGCGAGAAATGAAGAGAAAGGCTCCCCCGACAGCAGGTTCGGGGGTCAAAAAGACTAAGACAGTTTCGAGGGAACTGTCTTTGAAGGACGGCGACCCTGAGGTCGTCGTCATGGAGAAGGTGATGCCAGTCAACATGGCTTCACCATCGGGGGTGGAGGCCCTTGTGTCGAAAGACAAGGGGAAGGGTTATCAGGTCGAGGAGGACCCAAACCTTATGTCGGTCAACTTCAAGTTGCCGGCCGACTTCATGTCGTCCGGTAATTTGGACCGGAAAGAAATGTTCCCACATCTGAACAATTTCCTTCTGCCGACCTTCCGCGACCGTTTCAAGGACGTCACGGTTGACGACATGGGATCCAACGTCACGGGGCTCTCTTTTATGGTAAGTAACTTGTTATTACTTTTATTTTTGTATTTTAACTTCGATTGTACGACTTAACTTTTACTTTGTCGTGTGATTGCAAGAGCTCCAAACTTCGCTTGTCCTTCACTCGCATCTTGATGACGTGAGGAAACTGATCCCCAAGGCTTTGGAGAGAGAGAAGATAGCTCTTGTGAAAGAGAAAGATGCGCTAGCCAAGGCTAAGGTGGCAAAGGCCAAAAAGGCAGAGTACTCTGTACGTCTCGACGACGCCCTCAACATCCTGGAGGTAGCGGGACATGAGAAGACGGGGATATAGGGGAGTTTGAAAGAGTCCCTTGACAGGGCTTCCGCAGCGGTAGCGGAGTTGGTGGCGACCAAGGCCACCTCTACTGTGAATGAAAAGGAAGTTGAGGCCCTTAGGTCGGAGATGGGCGCGTCCAAGGAGCAGGTCACGACTCTAGAGGAGAAGGTAGCGCACGTTGAGGCATTCACTCGACTTAGGGTTCGCGTGGCCATAATGCGGTGCCACTTGATGGGGAAGAACCCCATGGCATTGGTCGAGGAGGAAGTCGCGTTCTTCCTTCAATCTGTTGGGGTCGAGAGAGATCTCGACTTTGAGGATGAACAAGAGGTCGAGTCTGAGGGTGACGCCTCTAGAGATGGAGATGCTGAGATCGCGGCCCAACAACAACAGTAGGAACAGCCGACTTCTTAGTTTTTATTTTCTTTGTCTTTGTATTTTTTCCATTGGGCGACCGTTGGTGGTCGTGCCTACCTTTTATAATCCTTCGACTATCAATACAAGGAACCTTTTGTTATATGATTTGTCGTAACTTCAGTTTGTTGCAACAACCAATAAAAGATGTATAACAATTGCATAAGTCATTCACGACAACCATAAAAGGGATGGCGAGAGATAATAGAAAATAACAATTTTTTTAAGTAACTCACGACATCACAAACAATTAAGAAACTTGCGACCAGGGAAAGCAATAAACCTGTCAAATGATTAGACCAAACTTAGGTCAAGGGACTTGCAATAAGGGCAACTAATAAATCTATCAATCCAATAGATATGATCAGGGAACTTGCGACCAGTGAAAGGTTAGATCTTTAGAAGAAAGATAATAGATCGTACGACCCGTTCGCGATATGATCGTATAATCCTGAGTAAGGTCGAGTGTTCGACCAATTCATATGTTCGTGTGAACCTACGATGAACCAATGTGAGAGATGGTTGTTGGCTAGGCCAACGACACTCTGATACTTAAGTCAGTTTTTGTTATGAAAGAATAATCATAAAGAAATGGATAAAGTTAAAAGAAATACTTCTTTAAATGTACCACATTCCAACTTCGTGGGATGTCCTGATTGTCGAGGGTTTGTAGCCGATAAGCTCTTTTTCCCATGACCTCTGATGTATAATGTGGTCCTCCCCACATAGTGGACAATTTACCTGTGTTTGGTTCCTGAGTGTTTTAAAACACTCGTCGTAAGACATGATCGCCTTCTTGAAAGACTTTGGCTTTGACATTTTTATTAAAATGGCGTTCGACCGATTGTCTAAATGATGCCATTTTGATCAATGTTGACTCCCTTAATTCTTCCAATGTGTCGTGGTCATAACTTAGGTCGACTAAGTTGTGGTCGAACGATGTGTGTCGTGCAGTTGGAAATTTGGCCTCGACCGACAAGACCGCTTCGCAACCATAGACCAATGAGAAAGAGGTTTGTTCTGTAGATGTACGAGGCATCATACGATTGACGCAAAGAACTATCAGAAGTTCTTCAACCCATCCGCCTTTGGCTGCTTTGAGTCTCTTCTTGATAGAGTTGATGATCGTTTTATTGTTCGACTCGGCAAGTCCATTCGACTGAGGGTAAAGAGGTGTCGAAGTTGTAAGTTTAATATTACAATCTTCACAGAACTGTTGAGTTCTGCACTTATGAATTGTGACCCATTGTCACATACGATCTCGGATGCTCGATGGGTCCACGGATGGAATGCCTCTTAATTGCGGAATAGGTCAGTCCACAGATATATGATCCTCCTGTCACACAATTTACGACCTTTGTACGTTCTGGTGAGGCTGATCGTGCGTTAGTGCTCAATAGATCTTGTAGATGTCCCTTCGGCACTAGCCAGGCTAGTTCTCTCCGTAGGTCTAAACAACCGTCTGTCGCATGTCCATGATCACTATGAAAGTCACACCATTTGGATTTGTCTTTCTTAGCGTCGTCTTTATCACTTTTTGGTGGTCATTTGACCTTCGTCTACATGTTTTTGAGGGCTTCAACAACGTCCTTATATGTTCCTTTGAATCCATAACTCTTGATATTTGTGGGGGATCGACACAGTCCACATCAATTGCTTGTATTATGCGATATTTTCTGTCGGATCAGTCACTCCAAAATATTTTGGGGTAAACGACGGAATGTTGTAGTTCTTCGGGACGTTGACCACGGCTATTTTGCCGACAAAAGGTGATGCTTGAAATTATGTATGGGGCTCGACGTCGACTGGTACAGCAGCTCCAGGAAGCTTGGAAAGTAACGCCAACATCTTCTGGTTTTGATCTTCTAACAGTTTTAACCGTTGAGCGACTGGGTCGTCGAGATTGAAACCGTTGCTCGCCAGGGGTGGAGTTGGGATAAAACTCGAGTCTTGAGACGTTATACTAATTGTCTTGAAGATCTGTTGTGATGTGACGATTCAACAACTTTACCGTTGATCGGCATGTGCACTGATGGGATGGGCATCGTAGGAAATATTGTGGACGGCATAGGTAGCGTCGAGATAGTGTAAGTAGCGGCACCTATACCCTGCGTCGGCCTTGGAAACGGTGGTAATGCCTTGATGCGATTGCGGGCAGCGTCGAGTTACATGTGCATTTAAGTAATAGCGTTAAATTGAGCTTCTTGTCCTGACATGTTTCTGTCAATCAAATAAACTGTAAGGAAAAAGTTGTTTGGGTAAAATTTCACATTCACGACCGACACAAGAAAACCAAACATCTCCAATTTTAGGACCAGTCTTGTATTAAGATAAGGTTATGAAGATCATACACATCGAGAGCCATGGTCACCATTTAAGGCGACGGTCGTGAGTTTCTCACGATCACGACTAAAAAGAACATCCCAATAAACTTATATCTTACGACCTTTATAACGTAACTAACGATTATGTGTTATTTATTACCTACGACAGTTTTCTTTCATGAATCTTTATTACAGGTTTAAAGTATCTTTATGACCAACGATCATAACATACGATTGTCATCAAAACCATTGAAATAGAATACCATTGGGCATTAAATGCACATTTATGAAAACCAAAGATATATATACAAGCTTGAAATAGGGGAATAGAAAAAAGCGCACAAGCATATTCAAGCTCCTTTCTCTCAAGCAGGAACTCTCGACGAAGTGTACCGTCGCACAACGAACAACACAATTTTACGATTTATTTACTTTCAATTGTAATATTGTCATTTGTACTTTCGATCACTCCTTCTAAAGGACGAAGTCCCTATTTGACGTCTATAGTGCACTTGACGATCTCTGTTATCGTCCGCGGTTTTTACCCTCGATGGGGTTTTCCGCGTCACCAAAATCTCTGTCTCTTATTTACTTTTTATCCTTGTCATACAATTTGTCGATCGATCGATTACTTTAGTTGTTAAAGCTCCACACCGACCTAAAGTCATCCTTAAGGCGATTTTTGGCATTAACAGTTTGGCACCCACCGTGGGGCCCCAGCTAGAGTAACATCCTCGACAAAAAGTGCGGCTTACTAACGATTTTAGTGCAGCTCTTTTGGTTAACAGGATCATGGAAGCACAGGGAACTCAAGCCCACATCATTGCTCAAATACGCATGGAGCTTGACGTTGCTCGCAATCGCATCAACGCTTTTGATGAACAAAATCGCAAAGCAGCTGAAGAGCTCGCAGCCATGAGGAATCAAAACAAGGGAAACGAGTTTGGATCTCAGTACGGTCCAAGACTACTTTCTAACATGCCTTTTGTAGGTGTCCAACCTCCGTTGCCTCCATACCTCAGGCCGACGCAAGGTACCAGAGTCGCCACTTTATCCATCCCGACGATTCTGACATTGTCGCCACCGACGATGACATTTCCATTGATGTATGTGCCTCCCATGCATGCACCAATTAATGGTGGCGTTGGACAGTCGTCGCATCGCAATGCATTTTTTGTAGCTGCAGGTATAACATCTCAGGATTTAGGATTCATACCAGTCTTGCTCCCGACGAGTAACGACTTCAATATGGACGACCCGGTCACACGACGATTGAAGCAGCTAGAAGAGTAGAATGAAAAGATGCTATCATTGTTGGCAAGCTTCCAGGAGCTGTCGCACCTGTAGACATTGAACCAAGGACTGGATTTCAAGCGTCTTCTTTTGTCGACGAGATCTCCATGATCGATGTCCCAAAGAAGTACAATATCTCAACGTTCACCCCGAAGTATTCTGGAGTGAGGAACACAACGGAACACATCGCATAATACAAGCAGTTAATGTAGACTGTGTCGATACCTCATCAATATCAGGAGGTCTGCATGTGCAAAAGCTTTGGTGCGACTCTCACGGGTGGTGCACTTCAGTGGTTGATCAACTTGAAACCGAAGTCCATCGGCAGTTTTTCGGAGCTGGTCAACTAGATTTTTCAACAGTTTGCTAGCAGTCGTAAGATGGAAAACCAAACTAGCGACCTCTACTACATCACTCAGAAGGCAGGCGAATCGGTTTAAAACTATTTCAATTCCTTCAATTATGAGATGATTAATGTACGAAATTGTGACGTCAGAACCGCGATCGAGGCTTACAAGCGAGGCCTCGACGACAGTTCAGACCTATATATGGATCTGACAAAGTATCCACCAGAGAATTTCGAAGATATTCGAGCTCGAACGTTAGCCTACATGCGGGTCGAGGATGATGCAGTATTTCGACTTAAGCATTCCAGCGACAAGAAAGCATTGAGCATCAAGAAGGCCAACTTCAAGACCAAATCGACCTCCAAGGTAAAGACATCTAAACAGATCTCGAACGTGAGATTTTACAAGAAGAAGAATGCCCCAACAAACAAGTTCCCCCAGTATCCTAAGATTTCATCCTATGGATTCAAGGGAACATCTAAAGAAGTGGTTGAAGCTGTGAAGAATGTTCTAACCATCGTTAAGAAGGACAAATCAAAATGATGAGACTTTCATAACGATCATGGTCACATAACGGGATTGCATTGAATTAAGATGAGAATTGGCTTGGCTTGTACCAAAAGGCAATCTGCAAGATCTGTTAGGCGTGAATGCACGACCAGCCTCGCTGAAACATGCAAAGAGCGTAAATTGCATGACTGAAGGTTCTGACATTTGTGAATTAACTTACTCGGCAGCTAAGCGACATGCTAGTCGAGGACCTGAAGACTTTCCCATCTCACGATCATCACAACAGAAAAATGAGCTAGAGTTGGAGGCTATACATATCACTTTTGACCAAGAAGATCTTGGCGAACAATGGCAGAAACATCACGATGGCTTGATCATTCAACTTACGATTGGAAATTGTTCGAGCAAGAGAATCCTGGTCGACGGAGGAAGTTCTGCCAACATCATTTTCCTTAGCCCAATCAAAGCTATGGGGATTGATAAGTCAGAAATCATACGGTGCTCGAAAGTTTTGGTTGGCTTCAATGGCGACATGACTAACACCATCAGGGAAATTACTCTCCCAGTATTCGCCAAAGGAGTCAACAAGCAGACCAAGTTCAACGTCATTGATTGTTCGTCAGCGTATAACGTTATCCTAGGGCGAACTTGGATTCACGACATGAAGGTCGTCCCCTTGACGTATCATCAGACGATCAAGTTCCCAACGCCTTGGGGCATTCAAGAAGTAAAAAGCGAGCAGAAGATCGCGCGATATTGCTATAAAGTTACGATGAAGCCTAGAAAGCAGAGTATCTAACAATTACATAAACAGGCCAATCTTGATACCGTCGACGACTACAGACTAGAAAAAGTTGTCTTGGATCAGGACAACCCTGAGAGGGTCGTCTACGTAGGTACGTCTCTCGACCCTTCCTTAAAAAAATCACTAATTTCTTTCTTGTAGGATAATGCCGACTACTTCACCTGGACACACGAGAACATGGTTGGCATCGACCCCGAGGTCATTTCACATTGACTCAACGTCGATATGTTGTTCAAATCAGTCAAGCAAAAGCGACGCAAATTCGCTTCTGAGCAAAACAGAATGATCAATGAAGAGGTCGACAATTTACTCAAGACTGGAAAGATTCGGGAAGTAAAGTATCCCGAATGGCTAGCAAACGTGACGGTCGTACAAAAGAAGAACGGGAAATGGAGAGTATGCATCGACTTCACTTATCTCAATAAGGCTTGTCCTAAAGACCCGTTCCCATTACCTTACATCGATGCTATGGTCGATGCGACCGCTGGTCATGAACTCCTCACGTTCATGGACGCATATTCGGGTTATAATTAGATTCTGATGCATCTTGACGACCAAGAAAAGACGACATTCATGACGGGCAAAGGTATTTACTGTTACAAGGTCATGCCCTTGGTCTTAAGAATGCGGGATCAACATATCAGCGTCTTGGCGAAATGATGGAAGTATACATCGATGGAAGTATACATCGACGACATGCTAGTCAAAACAAAACGAGCGATCGATCATATCAGTCATTTGAAGCAGTCGTTCGACATTCTCAAAGAATATCACATGAAGCTCAATCCGACGAAATGCTCTTTCGGAGTAAGCGCAGGAATTTTTTTGGGATATATGGTCACCCGCCAATCCAGATCAAATAAAGGCAATTATGGACATCAAGTCCCCGCGTAACTTTAAATAAGTCCAACAACTTACTAGACGAGTCGCATCATTAAACAAGTTTATCTCTCGATCTTTCGATAAATGCCATTTATTTTATAATGTCTTGAGAAAAAACAGGGGCTTCGAGTAGACGGACGACCATGAGAAGGCACTTCAAAAACTTAAAGAATACATGGCATCGCCACCTTTGTTGTCGAAACCCAAGGACCATGAAACGTTACAGCTATATCTGGCCATGAGTTCGAACGATATAAGTGTCATCCTGACTCGAGAGGACGAAAAGCAAAAACTCCCAATCTATTATGTTAGTAAATCACTTCTCGATGCTGGAACCAAGTACTCTTCTTTGGAAAAACTGTTGTTGTCTTGACTTACAACGACAAAAAAAGTTACGTCACTATTAGAATCACACCCTATAACCGTCGTGACTAACTTTCCTCTTAAATCTGTCTTAAATAAAACCTGAGTTGATAGGCCGATTGGCAAATTGGAGTATCTACCTTAGTAGCTACGACATTGAGTACAAGCCCAGGACAACGATCAAATCGTAGGCATTGGCAGACTTCGTCGCTGACTTCGGCGCAGAATTAGATGTATCGACGAAACCTATGGTCACTCTCGACGATGCAACTTGGATTTTACACGTCAACGGAACATCCAACGCCCGGGGGGTAGGTCTTTCCTCAAGTCACCACAGGGGGGCAAGATGGTGTATTACATACGATGTGATTTCAAAGCCACAAACAACGAAGATGAGTATGAAGCACTGATCGTAGGAATGAACATGGCTCACGTCCTGGGGACAGCAAGACTTCACGTCAAAAGGAACTCCCTCCTAGTCGTCAATCAAATGAATTGAGAATTCGCGGCTAAGGACTCAAAAATGATAGCTTATCTTAGAGTAGCCAAAGCCAAATCTGAAGTTTTTCAACATTTCACCATTACACATATCTCAAGAGACCAAAATACCCAAGATGATGAATTAGATCGACATTTAGACAATCCCCATTCGATGTCGTCCCGATAATTCATCTGGCAACATCATCCATCGAAAATGGAAGTCACGTCCACATAATAGAAGAGGAAGATAACTGTTCAAACGACATCAGAAAATTCTTAATGAACGACTAACCTCCCGAAGACAAAATGGAAGCACGAAAGATCAGATTTAAAGCATCCAGGTACACATTGATTAGAGGACAACTCTACCAACGATCATCGACAGGACTGAACCTTCGATGTGTTACCAATAAAAACCAAGTCCAAAGCATCTTACAAGAAATGCACGACGGAGAATGCGGTAATCATTCAGGTGCTCGTAGCTTGGAAAATCTTATCTCTCGAGAAGGATATTACTGGACAACCTTACGACAGGATGCTATAAGGTACGTCCAAAGTTGCGACACATGTCAGCGACACTCAGGTACGTCCCACAAACCTTCTGAACCCTTTCACTCGACTTTAACTCCATGGCCCTTCATGCAATGGGGAATGGATATTGTCGGAAAATTACCTCCGGCCACCGGGCAAAAGGTATTTCTTCTAGTACTCACGGATTATTTTTCAAAATGGATAGAAGCGGCTGCTTTCTCCTAAATTCGGGATAAAGAAGTCATCTCTTTTATCCAGACTAACATCATCTGCAGGTTTGAAATCCCCTCTGAGATCGTATGTGACAACGGGTCGCAATTCATAAGCGACAGAACCCAGCAGTTCTGGGAAGATCGTAACATCAAACTTACGACTTTGACGCCCCGATATCCTCAATCAAACAGACTTGCCGAGTCAAGTAACAAAACGATCATCAATTCAATCAAGAAAAGACTCAAAGCAGAAAAAGGCATGTGGGTCGAAGAACTTCCGACAGTTCTTTGGGCCAATCGTACAACGCCTCATACATCCACGGGACAAACTCCTTTCTCTCTGGTCTATGGTTGCGAAGCGGTCTTGTCGGTCGAGACCCAACTTCCGACCTCAAAACACACGTCGATCGATCATAACCTAGTAGATCTAAGTTACGACCTAGACACATTGAAAGATCTAAGGGAGTAAGAATTAATCAAAATGGCATTTCAGAAAAAATTGGTTGAACGACATTTCAACAAGAATGTCAAGGCCAAGATTTTTCAAGAAGGCGACTATGTCTTGCGACATTTGTTTCTATACACCCAAGAACCAAACTCAGGTAAGTTATCCGTCAAATAAGAAGGTCCGTATGGTATAACCGAGATCATCGGAAAAGGATCCTACCGATTGCAAGCCCTCGACGGTCGTAACATTCCTCAAAGCTGGAATGCGGTACATTTGAAGAAGTATTTCTTTAAAACCCATTTCATTTTTCCTTATGATTATCTCTTTATAACCATTACTGACTTAAGCATCGGAGAGTCATTGGCCTAGCCAAGACCCCCTCTAATGGTGTTTTATTGCAGGATCAGTCGAGCATTCGACTTTACCTATGGTTGTATAATCATTTCAAGATCGAGTCGTACGATCTATAACCTAGTATCAAAACTCTTGCCTTGGTCGAAAGTTCTTTAATTCCATTTTTTGGGTTGATATTTATTATTGGCCATACATGCTAGCTCTTACGACTGAAGGCTAATTTAATCATTTAACATGTTTATAACTTGCTCCAGTCACAAGTTCTATATTGATTGACAGGTTAATAATTTGCGACAATCGCAAGTTCCTTGATAAATTATTAACTTGCCCAGTCGCAAGTTCATTGACTTATGTTTGATCATATTTTGATGTCTTGAGTTACTTAGAGAAATTTCTATTGATCGTTGTTATATCTCGATTATCCACTTTATATTTGTCGTGATAGACTTATACATATTATGTTTGTTTGTTGCGGAAAATTAAAGGTCGGCACGTCTTATAGTCAAAAGATTACTTATATTAATATCAAAAGGGATACAGAACAAGGCACGACCACCAACGGTCGTCCGATTAGAAAAAAGAAAAAAAATACAAAATATCTAAACTAAAGAGTCGACTTCTCCTGCTCCTGTTGTTGTTGTTGAGGTGCGACCGCAACATCTCCACCCACGGGGGTGTCATCCCCCGACTCGAGCTTTTGTTCGACCTCGGAGTCGAGATCTTTCTCGACCCCGATTGACCCCAAGAAGAAGGCAGGTTCACCTTCTGCCGACGATAGGGAATTCTGACTCCTCAGGTGGTGTCTCATAAAGGCCACTCGAACCTTGAGGCGGGTGAAAGCCTCGACAGACTTGACCTCCTCTTCGAGTTCAGCAACCTGCTTCCTCTTCGCCCCCAGCTCCGCCCTAAGGGCCTCGACCTCTTTTTCATTCGCGGTCGAGGATTGATTAGACATCTTCAGCTCCGTGGATGCCCGACCCAAGGCCTCCCTCAGTTGTCCCCGGAGCTTCTCCTTCTCATGTCCGGCGACATCAAGATGGTTGAGGGTGTCGTCAAGACGGGCGGAGTACTATTCCCTCTTGGCCTCCGCCTCCTTAACCTTGGCCTCCGCCTCGGTGGCCTAAACCAGCGCCGCCTATTACTTGGCCATGGCGGCGGGACTAAGTCTCGCTTCAAGAGCTTGCACAATCGTACGGCCAACGATTAGATCGTAAGACAAAAAGCAATTTATAAAAACTTGTGACTTAAAGAAAAGTTGCTTACCATGAAAGAAATCCCTGAGACATGGGCGGACAATTCATCGAGCGATACATCCTTGTATCAGTCGAAGAACAATGGCAGGAGGAATTTTCGCAGAAAGAGAAATAGAGACCTCCTACCCAGTTGTCCAGACGACATAAAGTCACCCTGGAGGGTAAAACTCATGTCGATGGGAGACAGGACCTCGCTAGTCTGAAGATCCTTTACCTTGTCCTTCGACGGAGAGGATTGGCCTACCGCCCCGACCGGAGGAGCCTGCAAAATCGACTCCTCGTCTATGACCGGAGGTGTCTTCTCCTTCTCTGATCCAGTGGCCTCAGGGCCACTGCTCTTCGAAGACGGTTCCTTCAGGATCGTCTTTAGCTTCTTAATCCCCGACCCAGATGTTGTGGGAGCTTTCCTTTTGATCTCTCGCCCTTTGCAGGCGAGCTGAGCGAAGGCCTCTCTCCTCGAGAGACCCGTTGGTGGTTTCGTGGGGGTTGATCCTCTTAAAATATAAAGCAAACAACAAAAGAATAATTTACAAGTAATTGATGTCTTTTACAGACTAGACCTTACAAGATCTTACAATCCGAAGGTGACATCGTACGACTAAACCCTAAGTGATCTTATGACCAGTGGTGATTAGATCCACTAACCTACGACCAGCGGGTGACATCTTTTACAGACTAGACCCCATAAGGTCTTACGACCGATAGGTTACGTCTTACGACTAGACCCTATAAACTAATTAAGGGATGAAAATTTATCTGTCATCTCCGGAGTACCCTCATCAGTCTCCTCCTCTTCTTCTCCTTCTTCCTCTACGGAAGCAGCAACCGACGACCCGACGTACCGGACGTCGTCGTCCTCGTCCTCGTCGGCAAGAAGACGAGCGGTAAAAAAGGAGTGTTCCTCGTCGTTGAATTCGAGGAACTTTTCGACCTTCGCAGCTGAATCAGCAGAGGGAGCAACTACCGAGAAGTCGATCACTAGGAAAATATAAAACGCGTTAGTGAAACATTACGAATAAACGAAGAAAAATTACGATTTAACAAAAATCAAAACTTACCCTCGGTATTCCACCTGGTGGGGAGCCATTGCTCATCGTCGCCAAGCGATGCGATGCGACCGAATACTTGAGGTCGTTGACCGCAGTGGCCTGAACCAGGGTATGAACCCCTATATACTTAGAGAAGAGGATGTACCGGTGGTTTGCCTCCGCCTTGACCATATAAGCCAAGAGGAGGTCGTAAACGGTGAAGGGCATCTCCCAACCCACCGTAAATCGTTCAATAACTTGAATGATTCACCAAAACTAGGGCATCATCTGCCCCGACGATATCATAAGGAACGATGTCGACAATGGCGAATAGGGCCACGTAAACCCTATTTTGAACGGATACATGTATATAACGAAGTACCCGTTCGAGCATTGCTCTGGTTGCAGCAATGCCGGAGGATAAAGCCTCACGTCTGTAGGAATCCGGACCAATAGCCAAAACTCCTCAACGTCTTCCTCTTCGTTGAGGGTACTAATTGGGTTTGGCAACATAGTGAAATCATGGTCGTGGATAGTTGCTATGTAGAACTCAAATGCGTCCCAATTTTTTCTAGTCATACGGGCTCGAGTCTTAAAACGCATAAACAAGGGTAGGGAGATTGTACCTTAAATACCGCTCTAACCTCGATCGACTTTTGGCAAAAAAATTCGGTGTTGCTGGTTTTTGGTAAGGATCCGGAGGTCTCTCTCTCTAAAACTCATAAATCGCTAAAAAAGGAAATGGTCCGAAAAAGATCGCTATTTATATGCGATTCGGTGTCTGGTCGAGTCGACAGATGGTCGACACCTGTCATTGACCTTTTGCGCGCCAACTGTCGGTTGGGCGACACCTGTCCCTATACCTGACACTACGCGCCCCACGTCACCGTGACATTACAACCGTTAAACGGTTGCACAATTTCCATTGCAATCGATTCGGTTATGAAGAAACTGATTCAGTTACAATTATCGACACGTGTCCAATTTGATTTCAAAATCCAAAAAGTCGACTTGTCGCCTAATTTTCGAATTTTTTCGAATTTTGGGGGCAAATTGTTTCGGTAAAATTTTACAAGTCACGACCGATGCAAGAAAACCAAACATCTCCAATTTTAGGACCATTCTTGTATTAAGATAAGATCCTGAAGATCATACACATCGCGAGCTATGGTCGCCACTCATGGAGACGGTCGTGAATTTCGCATGATCACGACCAAAAAGAACTTCCTGATAAACTTATATCTTGTGACCTTTATAACATAACTAACGGTTATGTGTTATTTATTACCTACGCCCGTTTTCTTTTATGAATCTTTATTGCAGGTTTAAAACATCTTTATGATCAATGGTCATAAAGGACGATCGTCCTCAAAACCATTGAAATAGAATACCATTGGACATTAAATGCACATTTATGAAGACCAAAGCTATATATACAAGCTTGAAACAGGGGAACAGAAGAAAGCACACAAGCATATTCAAGCTCCTTTATCTCAAACAGGAACTCTCGATGAAGTGTTTCGTCGCACAACAAACAACATGATTTTACGATTTACTTACTTTCAATTGTAATATTTTCATTTGTACTTTTGATCACTCCTTCTAAAGAACGACGTCCCTGTTTGATGTTCATGGTGTACTTGACGATCTATGTTATCGTCCGCGGTTTTTACCCTCGACGGGGTTTTCCGCATCACCAAAAGCTTCACACCGACCTTAAGTCATCCTTAGGACGATTTTTGGCATTAACAATCGTTAGTAGGACACCCTCTTGTTGACGTTTTCTCTAGCTGGGGCCCCACGGTGGGCGCCAAACTGTTAATGCCAAAAATCATCTTTTAGAATGACTTAAGGTCGATGTGGAGTTTTTAACAACTAAAGCAAAAAATCGATCGACCAATCGTGCGACTAACAATAAATAATGAAAAAGACACAAGAAAATTGGTGATGTGGAAAACCCCGTCGAGGGTAAAAATCGTGGACTGGTAGCGGAAAATCGTATAGGTCTACAAGGTGGCCACTATGTTGCCACAGTGGCGGTGCAAGTGCACACCAGACACTATGATCACTTACAAGTAATAAAGTGGTAGAGTACCGAGATCGTTTCCACAGGGACTAGTCAACTAAGAATCAAAGACGTTTTCATGAACTTCTAGTGCTTGGTTGATTTTTGAGAACAAAATCAATATTTTGTGAGTTTTAAGCGAATTAAACAACGATTAACGGAATTAACAGTATTAAGGGCAGGACGTGGGTACAAACATTAACTAAGACTGATGTAGTAACAACTTGGTCAGAAACAAAATGACACACGACAGCCTTAAAAACCATTTTCTCTCGAACATAAGTTTCCTCGGAACGTGGCCACGTTGCACCCACTTTGTTACCACGTTGGCCAACTCAAGACTTGCCGACTTAACTAAGTAAACCTCTAAGGATTTCAGTTCCACCAGTATAGATATAGACGTCCAAATCTCTTTGTGACACCCATATCGACCGACATTTGAACCTTAGTTAAAACCATGCAAAACCCCGTATCTCTACGTGGTTATAAAAGACTTTCTCAAATCTTCTTTGCATCACTCAAGCCGTATTTCGGATCTGCCCCTCTCGAGGTCTAAGATCTAGTATTAACACTAACAAGTGATCGGCTTGTCCGCGTTGAGTTGAAGTCCCGACTTGAGTGACCAAGTCTAAGAGTTAGCAACGATGGCAACACCCAAGTGTTGCCAACTAGTCTTAGCCTTGGCTCATACCCACACCCGAAGGGGTGTTTAGCTCATAATAAAAGTAAAAGACATGATGAGAGAAGGAGAGAACATAAAATTAAATTGCATAAATGAACTAAAGGGCTGCTGCCAACGTGGTGACAAGGTGCCAACTTTGGCGACAGCTATTACAAGAAATTAAAACTTACAACAATTAAATGCAAACAAACTACAAGGAATGAAAACTAAATGCTAATGCTCCAGATGGTGTTTAATGCCTCTGGAAGTGATTATCTGAAATGGTTCCTCCAAGATCCAATTTATAGCCCAAGGAAGAGGAAAATGTTGATGTGACCAAACATAAAAGTAGCCTTTTAGGAAGAGTATAGCACCTTCCTTTGACTTACATCTCTTGTCCTCTTCCTTGTTTATTCTTATGAATGAGCAGAAGGGTCTTTCACTTTCTTCAGAAGGCAGACTTCCCGAATTGGTAAAATCTTATCCAAGCAATTTTTGGCCAGCGCCCCAACGTGGTGACAACGTGGGTGCGACGTGGCCACGTTCTGCACAAAAGTTAGTAAAACCGAATTTTTTGCATTTTTGGGGTTTCATCACAATGTTTGAACAATTAAGACCAAATGAAGAAGATGAGGAGCAAATTGGGTGAAAATGTGGTAAAATAAATATAACAAGAGAGGAATTAACTCTCAAAGTTTGAGAGTTATGATGGACGATAGCAAAGCTCATCAATTCACTATGGACGTCAAACAGGGACGTCGTCCATTAGAAGGATCAATCGATAGTACAATTGACAATATTACAAGTGAAGAACAAAAGAATCGTAAGACCGTGGTGTTTTTCGTAAAGTAGAACACTCGGTCGAGAGTTTCGCTGAGAGAGAATATCTTGAGTATCTCGTTAGTGTTTGAGTACGATGTATTATGTGTCTTCTGAAGTCTTTATATCTTGTATATATAGCTTGGGTCGCTATAAAATGATCATTGAATGTCCCAACGGTCTGTGCATTGATTGGTCTTAATGATGCTTTTCCGATATGACCTTTTGTCTATAAATGTGTGTTAACCTGAAATAAATAGACATAGAGAAACGTTCCATGATAATAAATGAGTCATGGTCATCAGATACCCTGCGAAAGTCGTAATATATTTTATCAACGAGGGACTTTGTTCGTAGGTCGTAAGAAACTCACGACCATCATTGTAAGTGGCAACCAGAGTTCTCGTGTACGTGGTCTTCAGGACCTTATCATAATATGTTATCCCAGATTTAATCTAGTTGGTAAATAATCACAGAAACAAGTAATCAAGCAACACAATAATAATCAAGAGATATAAAGATTAATAATAACGTACCAATCCCTTGAATAAACAATGAAACCTTTGAGTGTTCTTGATACCCTTGAATACAGAGAAACCTTTCTACCTCTCTAATATGATTATGATAATAATTATGAGGATTAAACCCTAAAACTAAAAAATCAAAACATTAAATACCTAAGCCATATGGGCTTTAATCTTAATGGGCTTTCTAATGGGCTTGGGCCCAATAGCTTAATAACTATTGACTTATTACATAATAAACCCTCTAATTAACTTTAGCACAATTGCAGTTTAAACCCTTAACTTTAACTTTAATCTTGAATACAATTTATGATCCAACAATCTCCCCCTTTGGATTCAAGATTAAAAAAAATTCAATTGTCTTCGGGTCTTCTCTTGTCTTCACTTTTCTCTTGAGAATCTTCAGATATGACGTTGATAGCTTCAAAACTTCAAAACTTGAATATCTTCAAATCTTCAATAATCTTCAAAACTTGATATCTTTTAACAATCTTCAATAATCTTCAAAACTTGATATCTTTAAAGAATCTTCAAATCTTTAAAATCTTTGAAAATTTGAATATCTTCAGATCTTCAGCTTGTATTCTCCCTTTTGTATCTTCTCCCCCTTTTTATATCTTCTCCCCCTTTTTGATGAGTGGTGAGAATCAACATCATCAAAACTTGGCAAAACAATCTCCCACTTTTCAAGACAATTTCCCCCTTTGTGTATGATCATCATGTAAGCATAGTCTTTATCATGTAACGAGCCCTGTATGAAATAAGAGCAGTCTTCCCAGATGGAAAGAGTGATTATTTCAATCTTTTCAGATTAAAATAGAAAGTAGTAACCATTCAAATTCAAACAGTTAATAAGTGTAACCCTGAATCAACAAATGACTCAGTTAGAATGCCTGTCAATGACAGAAAGTCACTGAGTAACACAAAGTTACTATATAAGGAGCTGGTTTTGATGTTGGCTCCCCAGGTCTTCCATTCAATCATCGAATAACACATGGTTATCTATGAACGTTCTGACAGAAAACAAATTTATGTGTGCTAGTGCATGTGTATGAAAGAATTTAAGCATAGATGATTGCTTTTCAATTTAGGCTCAAAGTATGTAAACTTGTTGAGACAACAACAAATTATACAAAAACTCAATGTGCATGAGAAAGGGTTCGAAGGTGGGGCAACTTTCCTTCTTTTTCAATATTAGTATCTTTCAAATGAAGAACCAATAGCATATGTGATGCGTCCCCAGAAAATGTGAAACATTCTCTTTTTGAGAAAAGAATGAGTAGCTGGTGGGGTTGTATGCAAGAGATGGCATGGGCTAGGTGCCTTTTTCAATGATGGTCACCAAAGAATGTGAACCAATCAGATTATGTGGCTGCCCGGCTTAGAAAGAAGTTTGGTGCAGAGTTTAATATTCTTTTACTCTGTTCTCTCACCCTCTTTCTTTTAATTCTCACTTCTAACCAATCTCTCTTTTTCATTTTACCTCTTTTCACACACCAACACTCAATTCTTTTGACCCTTCTCCCCTCAATCACTCAGGGAATACTTCCTGGGTAGGAAACACTGGTTATCGTGAATCCATGGAAGTTCTGTTAAGTTCTCACACTGAATCCCATGTATTTTCCTAAAAGAACATGTTGTTCAACAGTCTTTTGTACATGTAAGCACAAATACCACTTGTTACATGAAGAATATAATATTCGGAGATGTCAAAACAGTTGTATTTGACGATGCAATTCTCCCCCTCAAACTAAAAGAGTTTGACAATTAAGCTCATATCATTTTATCATGAAGAATAATATTTTGGAGAATCAAAAACGAATGTTGTTTATATGAACAATATATAAACATATTTTTAATGAAAGCACATGAAATGACGTTTGATTCAATCAACATTGAATACAAAGAACGTGAGTATTACCATAGAAAGATTTAACTTTAGATACATGGTAATAACAAAGTCAAATAGAATGTTCTGAACCGTTATGTGTATGAATACTTGACAAAGTATATTGACAAGATAAAACGCAAGTATTTATCTTTAAGCACACACGGTCAGATAAGCATTTAAGTATCCAAAAATCTGTTAAAATCACAGATATTCTCCCCCTTAACTGAAAGATTTTATTTTTATTTTAATAAGATTAAGAAAAAACAGAAAAATAAGGCACTGAAGTGCGGGTTCTAGTCTGAAGTGATTAGAAGCCATAGTCCGTTGAAGTACGGGTTCTAAGCTGATTTACTTAGAAGCCTTCTTTTTGACAATTAAGTCCGAGTTTTGAACTGATTTGTTCAAAAGCCATAGTTCTTCCTCCCCCTTAAACATTGGGTGCCTGCAACACAGATTTAACTTTTGGTACCCACTGGTATTTGGGTCCTAACGGGTTAGTTGCAGTTCTAGTAGGAGATATGAAGTAAGAACCATACCAGTTATTCACATAATATTTTCTTACAAAATCATTTGAGCCACAGTAGGAACAACTAATTTTCTTTTGTGCTAACCTGATCAGTTGATTGATGGTGTAAACCAGATCAGGTTTGCCAAAAGTTTTACCTTTCGGAGCATTGTTCCATTTAGCATTCATTGTATGCACAAATGATTCTTCTTTTTTCTTTTCCTCCGATGATCCTTTAACTCTCCAAATCCAGTTTCCTCTTTCTTTCTCATCATCCCTTCTCCAGAAGCTTTTCTTTTGAGACTTAGTCTTCTTGAAGTTACCTGAACCATCAACATTTTTGTCATAGAAAAGGTTAGAAGGATGAATCTGATCAGTAGATTTAGAAGTAAGACTATCATCTGAATCACAGAAAGGATTATAGAAAACATTTGAAACATGTGAACTTGAAGCTGTTTTTGATGAACTATTTGAATCAGCTAGATCATCTCTTGGTGATTGAGCTATTGACTCTAGTGTCTTGTGCTCAGTCAGCTTCACCTTGAAAACGACCTCTTCAAGTTCCTTTATCTTTGAAGACAAACTGTTTCTTTCCTTTTCAATCAGATCAAACTTCTTATGCAGCTCAGATTTTGCATTCTTCTCCTTCATGATGTTTGTTGACAATTCAGATAGCTTTCTTGTCATTTTGGCTATCTCGGTCTCAAATATCGTCTTTTCTTCAGAAAAGTCTGTATTTGTATCCTTCAGCTCAACTTTCTTCTTCTCATTCTCAGCCTTTTCTCTTTCAAGAATGATAACCTTCTCAAAGTCTGAAACTTGTTGAGAAAGCTTAACACATCTAAGCTCTAATGCTTTCTTCTCTTCAAAGGCTTTTCTGGAGAAGTCAGAGAGTTTCTTGGCAAATTCTTTTCTCTCTTTCTCAATCTTTAACATTTCATCTTGAGCTTTTGAATTGTCTCTGTCTTGGGTTGCCTTTTCTTTTAGCTTATCGATCTCAACCACAAGACTGAGAACTTTATCTTTAAACTTATCTCTGTCCGCACATAGTTGAGAATTTATCGTTCTAAGACCTTCAGATGTCTCACTCGCAATGTTTGCTCTTCTTCTCAATTGATCTAGCTCTTTTTGCATTAGTTCCTTCTTTGACCATGTTGAGCTTGACTCAGATTTTTTCAACTTTGCTTGAAGGTCAAAGATCTCTTTTTCTTTAGACTCAATTATTCCTGCAAAGTCAATTAAGGAATCAGAATCTTTTAAATTTTCTTTTAAAGCATTGATCTGAATAAGAAGAGATGAGTTCTGAATCTGTAAATCCTTGTTTTCAGCTTTGAGCATTTTTTCTTCTTTGTCATACTCATCAATCACGCGAGATGATGTTGATAACCGTCCAGCGAGTTGTTTAGCCTTTTCTCTTACTTCAGATAGAGTCATGTTGTTAAAATCAAGGTTGTAACCTGCAGACATATTTAGCTGATACGACATCCTAGCTGTAAGGTTAGAAATCAAGCTAATATGTACCAAAATACCCAACTAGATGAGATCGTTAGAATCAAAATAAAAATCACACTAAAAAGTTTTCAGAAAAATAAATTTCCAAAAATAATTAAATGCAGTATTTGCACAATTTAAAGCACTAATATCTATGAATGAAATACTGAAAAATTATGAAGATTTTGATCAAGAGCAAATCTTTGTCCCCCTTCGCAGACTTAGCACGGGGGTCCCGCTACCCGGTTAGCGGGTGGGGTCAAGGGGCAACGCCCTTGCGGGGATATGGGGGCAGCGCCCCTAGAGAAAAAAATTTGACAATTAGATACCCTATCACAGTTTGCAAAAATCGACCGGGGATGTGCTTCGAAGAATGAACTGTACCGGTCGAAGGAAAGACCGGAGTATGCAAGTACCCGGTCGAATGGCAAGACCGGAGTAACAAGTATCTGGTCGAATGAGAAGACCGGGAATACGAGTGTCCGGTCGAATGGTAAGACCGGAGTAATAAGGTATCCGGTCGAAAGGCGAAGACCGAAGTAACAAAGTATCGGTCGAATACTAGACCGGAAACCACTAAGGTCCGGTCTATGCACCTACCCGGTCGAAGCAAAGACCGGGGAATGCTAAGGTTCGGTCGAAGGGATGACCGGAGATCACAACTATTCGGTCGAAGGTGTAAGACCGGAGATCACGACTACCCGGTCGAAGGTACAGGTCGAATAACTATCGGTCGAACAATAATATTGATAACCACAGTAACAGATATGATCGATTAACATATAAGACCGATAATCACTAAGACTAAACCGAAGAACACGAAGAATATCTGGGGTTCGACCGAAACCAAACCCAGAAAATTAATTCGACCGATAACACAATTAAACCAACAACTAAGCAATCCTTCGATCGAATGAAGCACAAAAGCACAAATAAGTAAATATTAATCGACCGGATGTATTAACAGTGATTTTGATAACAGATTCATGAAATAGGATGAACAGTAAATTTTCTCGATGAACAGTACTTTTCTCGATGAACAGTAATATCAAAAAAAATTGATTCTTAGGCTCTGATACCAATTGTTATCCCAGATTTAATCTAGTTGGTAAATAATCACAGAAACAAGTAATCAAGCAACACAATAATAATCAAGAGATATAAAGATTAATAATAACGTACCAATCCCTTGAATAAACAATGAAACCTTTGAGTGTTCTTGATACCCTTGAATACAGAGAAACCTTTCTACCTCTCTAATATGATTATGATAATAATTATGAGGATTAAACCCTAAAACTAAAAAATCAAAACATTAAATACCTAAGCCATATGGGCTTTAATCTTAATGGGCTTTCTAATGGGCTTGGGCCCAATAGCTTAATAACTATTGACTTATTACATAATAAACCCTCTAATTAACTTTAGCACAATTTCAGTTTAAACCCTTAACTTTAACTTTAATCTTGAATACAATTTATGATCCAACATAATACAATAGTTGTCTTAAGATTGGAAACGTTTGATCTTTTTGTTTCGGTCGTGACATGTGAAAATTTACCCAAACAATATGTAACAATATATTCAGGAAGCACTTATTGCTCACTTACCGGGTAAGGCTCTCGCTCCATGTCACGTTTTTACTGGGTAAGACTCTCGCTCCTTGTCATCGCTCTTACCGGGTAAGATTCTCAATTCCCTCATGTTCATCCGATAAGATAATGTGACTCGGTAATCAATTACCGGATAAGCGTTAGTAAATGGCCTCTTAAACATATTGAGGTTCTGTAAACCCGATTATAATTGCAGACGAATGATCTTGTGAGAAGAAAAGTTAAGGTGAGAAGGGATATAAATCCTTAATCACTTTTAATCTCGAATCTACCCATGAATCGCACTTGATATGGGATTGATTCAATGCATATGGTAATGGGGTGGGGATGGGGCGGGGACCTCAATCCCCATCCTCGTCCCCGATCCCAATCTTCATACCCATACCTGTCCCCATCCCCACCGCGGAATATGATTACATCCCCATCCCCATCCCCGACGGGGAACGGGGATCCCCAACGGGGAATCAGGGATTTTTTTCCCCGTTAATATAAGATGTTTTAAATTAAATATGTTAAATACCACACTCGATCAATAATGGTTTATGTTTAAATCACACATATTTCAAATTTTGCTTTTATAGAGTATCAAATATTCATATGTGAACAAAGTCGCAAAATCATACTTAATCTTTTGATCAAACCCTTTCGACTTTAAACTTTTTTTTAATATAAAATAGAGTAAACTACAATTTTCATCCCTATGGTTTGATGTTTATAACGATTTTAGTCCTTGATCTTTCAAAAAAACTTTTTTCATCCCTGTGGTTTCTATTTTGCTTCCATTATCATCCCTCCATCCAACTTTGCTAAAACTAGAGTTAAATCTTTTAAAAAGTGATTGGAAAACTTACATATTTGGTCCTTGTGGTATATCAATTTTTACATTTTTATCATTAAATTACATATTTACATTTTTTACTTTTTACTTTTTATTTATTTATTGTATTTCATCAAGACATTTATTTTTTTCTATTAATTATATTGTATATTTTCAAAATTATTATAACTTTAATTATAAAAAAAATCAGATAACTTCATTAAAATGTTGATAAATACATGATATTTTTTTCAAAGGTTTAGTAAAATTAACATTTGATTTATTAAAGTTTTTTATTTATTTTAAATTACTATTGGAAAAAGTTTAATAAAATTCGGAAAAAAATGTCTTATTTTATAACAACCAGTTTTTGTTAAATAAATTTTACTCCCACTATTCCATATTTTTATTTAAACTTTATTTTTTATTAATTAATCAAATTTATTTTATATTTAAATTAAACATACATACACACACACACATATATATATATAAACTTAATAAACTTATGTTTATAAAATAAGACTATTTTTTCTAGAAAACAAAGGTTTACATGTGTGTACATGTGTTTGTGTGTATGTTTAATTTAAATATTAAACAAACTTGATTAATTAAAAAAAAATAAAGTTTAAATAAAAAAGTGGAATAGTGGGAGTGCATTTAACAAAAACAACAACCGGTTGTTATAAAATAAGACTATTTTTTCTCGAATTTTATTAAACTTTTTTGAATGGTAATTTAAAATAGATAAAAAGCTTTAATAAATCAGTAGATAAAAAAATACTAATTTTAGCAGATTAAACCTAAAGTTTTGAAAAATAATATATCATGTATATTTATCAATATTTTTAATGAAGTTATTTGATTATTTTAATAATTAAAGTTATGCTAATTTTGAAAATATACAATATAATTAATAGAAAAATAAATGTCTTGATGAAATACAATAAATAAATAAAAAGTAAAAAGTAAAAAGTAAAAAATATAAACTATGTAATTTAAGAAAAGAAGGTAAAGATTGATATACCACAAGGACCAAATATGTAAATTTCTTAAATTTTAACAAAGTTGGATGGAGGGACGAAAATGGAATCAAAATAGAAACCATAAGGATGAAAAAGCAGTTTTAAAAAATCAGAGACGAAAATCATTATAAATATCAAACCACAGGGACGAAAATCGTAGTTTACTCTATAAAATAAGTAAAACAACTAAAAATAAATATATATATATATATATATATATATATATATATATATATGTATATACTATATTATAAAGAGCCTTAAACGGTTCTTGAATTTCAGTTCTTGAAAAGCAGTTCTATCTTCTTCCTCCCACGTCCTCCCTCCCTCCCGTCTCCTTCTCTCCACGACCTCCCTCCCCCACGTTCTACACCAACTTCTCTATTGCATAAACTGCTAAGTTAATAATCATCTCGCGCACAACAATTTTGGAGGTTCAATGCTCTCTCAAATCCCTGCATCTTCTCAAGATCCCGTATGCTTCTTCTCTCTTTCCCGCCGCTCTCTCCATCGTTCACTCCTTCGCGAGCTTAGGTTTTATTTGTGTTGGTTTTCTACTGCTCCTCCTCCTCCTTCTCTGCTTATGTGTTGGGTTTATCATATGGTTGCTGAATTTCTCATATGGATTTTTTCTGGGTTTTTGATTTGGATTTGTGGGTTGCATATGATTTCCTCTGTTTTGTAAGTTTCAACGTTCAATTTTTTTACTAAAACTACCCGAAACCCTAAAAATCATATGCATTGAGATCATTCTAAGCTTGTTAATTGGTTTTTCAGAAATTACGGACAAGCTTCTGAAGGAATGCATTTTATTGAAAGCTAGAAATGTATATAATTGATTAATTTCTTATAATGTCTGCAAAAATGATTAATGTTTTGTTGAATTTTTTATTTCAGGATTAACAGGGGTGACAAATTATGTTCATTCGTATGATGTTGTTGCTAAAAAATGGAACATATTTGATTCGATTCTTCATTGTCTTGTGTTTAAGTTATTTGAAAATTATTTTGTTTTTAGATGATTCCATGGTGAGTTTGCTTTCATATCAACAAAAACTCATTATTCTAACCCTCAAATGTGTTCTATCGAGCATTTTTTTCTCTTCGTAAGTACATATGTTCTTCCTTTTTCATCTCAATTAGCTTCATCGAAGAAAATTTGTGCTAATTCTTTTTGTTTCATAAACATTGTATTCAATGAGGTGAGTACACTTTTGAATGTTTTTTTCTGCCAAACTGTATTCATTAATGAAGTTCGTTTACCAGCAAATGCAAGAGAAAGGGATTAAAGTTGATGTGGTTACTTATACTTCGATGTTACATTGGCTTTCGAATGATGGCGATGTTGAGGGGTCTGTGAAGTTATGGAAGGAGATGAAAGATGGAGGACTTCGTCCAACTATTGTTTCTTACACTGCTTATATGAAGGTTCTGTTCGATCATGAATACCTTTACTGCTTATTAAAAGGTTCTTGAAATAATGCTTGATATTTCTGGGTTGTTTATGTATGTATTAGGACTCGATTGTAGATTAGGGTAAGATACATGGGTGTTCAATTTCTTGTTTTGATCTTACAGATTCAAGTATAGCACTCTTTTAGTTCAATACTCTATACGGTTGTAATTTTGCTTCAAAATTATTCCAAAATTCTGCCTCAATACTCTTCACGGTTGTTTTTTTTTTTTTGCTTAATTCAGATTCCCAATTTATGTCTCAATACTCTTTACGGTTGTTTTCACTTTCAATCTGTGTCTGATTGTACTTCTTGTTATTGGATTGAAGTCAATATTTGTAATTGACATCATTTGAGTCTTCAG
This sequence comes from Arctium minus, assembly GCA_954870635.1. Taxonomy (NCBI): domain Eukaryota; kingdom Viridiplantae; phylum Streptophyta; class Magnoliopsida; order Asterales; family Asteraceae; genus Arctium; species Arctium minus. The sequence goes on along the minus strand of OX941080.1, from coordinate 108,348,344 downwards.
GAAGCACTAGGGATTTCTATTAATTCGTTGATGTTGGAAGTGACTAGAAAGGAACAAATATACTTCCATTGACTAAAGAAGAGGATGTCATTGGCTAAAATTGGCTTTTTTAAATCACAATGGTAACATATTTTTAATGCTACAGGAATGAATCAGTACAAGCGTATCAATTTTATACTCTCTTATCAATATCAATTTTATCGTTTTCATCCGAGTTTAATCAAATTATTAAGCATATTTGCTCGATTTGGTACAACAGAGGCCCCAAAAAGTGATTTGATGCATTGAAATTAGTTTCTTAAGCTTTATTGATGATTAATACCAGGTAATTTCGTTCAACTTTGATGAAAATGGAACGATGTAATTGGTAAGATTATGAGGATTAGTATCTAATTGAAAATCCGTTATGGTAAAGTGTGCAAAATCCAGTGGCTATTTTGTGGATTTGTCGATTAGTTATTAACAATTGTGTGATCATCTTAATCTTCCTTCGAATGTTACTGATGGTAGCTAACAAAATCAGTTTATGTTTTGTTTGTTGATCCATTTTGTAATGAACCTGCTGGTTTTTTGTTTATATTTATACTTTCTGATACTTTTTTGTTTAGGTACTGCTTTTGATTAATCTCTTCGTTTTCATTTTTCCATCCGGCATTGGGTGAAACTCGGCCTGTATTTTGGTGAGGGAACCTGAATGGTGTTGCAGCCATGGCTATGTTTGATCCCCTTTGTCGGATTCCAGATCTGCAGATCTCACTTCTAAGCCTGTCGTTCGAAATTATGAAGTGTTCAACAGTTGCAATAAGTATATAGAAAGGAAAACATTTTGATTTGTAATGGTGAAATTTTTTGCACACAGAACATGAGGCAAATTTCTGGGGGATGAAGATCATATTGTTGTTGTTGTTGTTGTTGTTATTATTATTTGAATTCGTCCTTATGGCTTGTTAAATATTGCTCTTTTTCAGATTTGATGAATTCCAAGAATGGTATTGGACAAGATTATGCATCCGAGTGGTTGAGGTGGAGAGTGGTATATCTCTGATGTGTGCCATTGCAAAGTTCTAATGAGGTGAAAAGTTCAATACCGTGTTCTTATTTCAATTATCTTACTTTATCTTTTTTTCTTTATATGATTGCATTTGATCTTCATCTCTAAAGCTCATTTTTATTGTTTTTACTTAACTTTAAGAAATTATATGTATGTGGAGTAAGTTCGATCTTTAGAAAAGTGATGGTATCGTGTGGTAGCTATCAACAGTTGTACATTTCATTTCTATTACTACACAAGAAGATTCTGCAAATCTTAATTTTTCATGTTAACTGAAAGTCGTTAATGGTAGAGCTCAAGGACTGATATTTTGACAGTTTGGGACACTGAAGACAAGGCTCTAGGGGTAATATCTTTCAACCATTTGGAAGTTCTCTATACTTTTTTGTGCCCTTGGATACATCAATAACGATTCCCTTACTTTATGATTCTTACCAACTAAGGGGTCGTTTACCCGAACGGTTACCCGGTAAGCGCTTACCGGTAAATATTGACACTCTAACTTAATTTACCGGGTAAGATTGTAGTCCATCAAAAAGCTATTGCATGCAACAATTTACCCGGTAAGCGCTTACCGGGTAGGAGTTGTGACCTCGACTTATCGGGTAAGACTCTTCATTCTTCTATCGCTCTTACCAGGTAAGATTCTCGTCCATTGCGATGTTCATCCGGTAAGGTAAATGAGTCGGTAAGAACTTACCGGGGTAAGCATTTAGTAAACGACCCTTAAGTCATAACAGATCTATTTCTTTTTTAGAATAAAATTAAAATGGTTGTGTCCCCTAAATTTGGACCTGCTGTCCACCACCCCTAAATTTCAACCACCTTTTGAATATAATAAAACCTTCACAAAACTGGTTCTTGTGTGAGAATTCAATGTGATGTATAGTGAATTGTTACATAGATGGTTTCATTTCAGACTTCTTAGGACCCTTCGTAGTAACACAAGTTTAACATAAAGGATTTGAATTGGTTGTTGAACATCCGGTCCCTTACCATGGTGGACTCAACCCAATTTATTCCTACATTTTCTATTTGACGGCAATTTGCTTCAATAAAAGTGCTCTAAGATTTCATACATTACATAGCCGAGAAGGTTACAGCAAGGTTCCATGTAGGTAAATTATTATTCAAGTTCCAAAAACACTTGAAAGTTCCAATTGTTGTTGCTTTGGAGCTGTCACTTACAAATCATAGTGCTAATTGTTTTGTTAAGGGTGGAATGCTTCGAATTTCCATTGTGATCAATTACCCACCATGTCACTTGACAGTAGTTGGGAATCCATGATTGTTTAGATAAGACCCTTTCAATTAGCATTAATTCCTAACAATGGAAGAATTTTAATATTGACAAACTCTATTTTTTTATGTGATGTTTCAGAGACGAAGAGTATACCAGGAAGCAATTGGATTATGTATGCAAACTACTCAAACCTTTCTTCCTATGCCAATATCCTCCATTGGTTTGGTTGTGTTGATGGATATATATATATATATATAGAGAGAGAGAGAGAGAGAAAGTGAGAGAGAACTAAATTGAAGAGAAATTGATGACCAAGCTTAGCCGAGTGGAGATTTTGAAGATTCAAGCAAGAAGTCAAGTTTTGCTGGAAAATTTTCACACTCAAACTCAATACATATGATGAGTATATGTATGATATGTGATTTTGATTGGCTTCCAGTAGAATTTTAGCCTTGCCTAAGGAATTTGGGATGCATGTGAAATGGAGTTGGAAGTCTAGAATTTTTTGGTTATGCTTTATTAAAATTATAGTATGTCATGTTGTTAAATGATAATTATCTATTGACCCTTTTATGCATCCGCTCGAATCTGGTTGATTTATACTCAATGTTATCTATCATGTTCAATCTGCATTTTGGCATCAAGTTGTCATATTTATTCCATTTTAGCATTCTGCTTTTTGGTTTTGATTTATGGGTAGTGGGCATTTCAAACATTGCTGCATTTTTGCTTATGAATATGCAGTATGGAGTCTATGATTCTGACTATTTTTTCTCCTGAGTCTATGATTCTGACTATTTTCTCTCCTGAGTTGTTGTCATTTTTTTTGTTTCGGACTATTTTGAGTGCCAATTTTATCAGATTGATGAGTTTTGGATTCAGTTGGATGTGTTATGGTTATATAGACACTCAAAAATTTGGCACTTGAATTGGTTTTCTATTGATCAGTTTGTGACTATGTTGGGTTGGCTATTCCTCTTTTTGGTTGCACCTTACTGTCCTGCCAATTATTTTGTTTTACCACAATTGCTGGTTTTTAATTCTAGCAACCTTTTTTTTTTTGCTCTGATCATATGTGGATAAGTATGATTCTGGTTCTTTTGTGAAGATCAGATTGGATATGGGGTTATTGGCAGATTATACTTCGTTTACAGGGGTCGGTTGGAGATGAATGACCGGCATAAAAGCATTTTTACGAGCTGGTTTAATATAATATAAATAGGCAAAAGAGTTGCTAACGATATCATTTATATAACCTTTACAAAAATGTTACTTGAGATAATATTTGTAGAAGATTTTGAAATACGTTACCAATGCACCGTTTAACAAACGCTTACCCGTAAGTGTTTACCGAGTATGATTTACTTTATCGAGTGAGCATGGTAAGAACCAATAATATTACCCAAGGCATAACAAAGAGTCAAGAACTAAGAATCTAATCCGGTAAGTGAGGGATAAGACTTCTACGTGCTTAGCGCTTACCGTTATAATCGTCTCGTCAATACCTTCAAAACGAGCACAATATTGAATATTTTTTAATTTAACTGTACTATTAAATATCATGAATATCTACGAATTAATTTGTTTTATATCCATACGTTTTATTTTTTTTCACCTTTAGCATATTAAAAATAAATAATCGTAGACCAACTAAAATATATTAAAAACATGTTTCATTTTTATTATAAATTACACCATTATTATTTTTTTCGTCAATATTTTCAAAATAAGCTTAACATGAAATATGGTTGTCATTTTGATTTCGAGATGTTTCGCAAGCGGATACATAAATTTGTCAAATGTTTTTTCGATTTCACGATGATTCGTGCGTCGGTACGTAAAACGCTTACTTTTAAGATTCAATGTTACATGTAGCACCCTTATAATTAGTTATTTAATTTACTTTATATCCTTTAGTTTTCCTTTTTTTTATTTTTCACCCTTGTCATGTTAACACAAATAATCGTACATAATGAAAAATACATTTCTTTTTCTACAAATTATACCATTATAATCGTCTTGTCAATACTTTCAAAACGAGCCAAATATTGAATATTTTTTAATTTAACCGTGCTATTAAATATCATGAATATCTACAAATTAATTTAATTGCCGTTTCGGGTTTTGAACTTCAGAATCGAGATGCTCCGCAATATAAAACCACATAGATCCATAAAATTAACATCAAGAATGAAGGAAATAGAATAAGAAAATGATTGTCGTTTTAAGTTCTCGGTTTCGATTTCAAAAAGCTTCGCGCCGCATCGTGCGCGTGTATATACCTAGTATACATATAAAAGAAGAAATGTCAAAATTATATTCTTAAGATTAAAAAATATTGAATCTAACTATGTATAAATATAATATAATTAATAATAAACATAGATAATATATTTAATATCCTCCCCGGTTTTTAACTTTCGGGGGTACCCGTCCCCGTCCCCTGGTTTTGCGGCGAATCTCCATCCCCGTCGGGAGTGGGGTACACCAGGTTCCCCAATGGAACGAGTCTCATTTCCATATCTAAATGCTTCTCATTCTAATATATATATACAAGAAATATAGATCTCTTCTTATTCTTCTTATCATAACTTTAATCATAAAATCTAATAGTGAACAAAGTATGTTTAATCCTTCTATAATTTGGTCAAATTAAAATTACCACTAAAAATTTCAAAGATATTGACATTTTACGCGTACATATTTCTGTGTTGAGGCTGTAAAGTTTAATACGCGGATGCACAACCGACTTTTTAGAAGGTGAACGCTCGTGTTGACGTCATCATTAAACACAAAGCTCCCTGTAAAAAATAGGGTAATTTCGTACACGTTTTTTAAGGGCTGGTCTACTGAATGGTGTTTATTAGGTCAGCTCCAATCTAAAAATAAAATGAAAAACACAACATAATGAATTTTTATCATTGGCTTTTTTTTTGTCACCACATACTTATTATGAAACAATAGAATAGAAGCGTACTCGCGTAATTTAGCACGATACATCACGATTTTAATGTATCATTTTATTTTTTGGTTGATTTACAGTACGATTTTGGATAATTTTGAGAAAGTGATAATGTTTTTTTATAAATTTGTTTAATTTAGGCTTAATAATATAATGTTTTTTATATAAAGCAATTAAGTATTTTGTTAGAATTCAATGATTATCTTATATATTTTAATAACATTTAAAAAAATAACCAATTACATATTTAATAATATAAATAAAACAAAATTATAGTAATATAATATATTAATTAATAGTGATACATGGAAAAGTCTGTATAAAAGGAAGACCCTGCACATACCAAATTGGTGGGTGTTAGAAGCCTGCAATAGTAATATGTATCTTGTGCTTTGATACTTGTAAATTAAGTTATTTTTAAAATATTGTATAAAATGATGGTACCTTGTGCCTAATAATTTGTATTTAAGAGTTTTTTTATCTCTGCTTTATAATATAGTATATATAATATTTTCAATATTTTATCAATAAAATATAATATCATATTTTATTTTTATTATATTACTTATTTAGATATAATAATCAATATATATATATATATTATATTGATTATATTATTTATTAAAATATAATAATTAATATATATATATATCTATACTATATTATAAAAGAGACATAAAAAACACTTAATTACAACATTTTAAGCACAAAATACAACTAATTAAAATCAACTACTTAATTTACATATTCATAATACATTCGTACAACTTATCGAAGCACAATATCTCAAATCATCATCTATTTGTGGAATGTATACTCATTTATTAATATAAATATTTGTTTTTTATATTTAATGGACGATTTGATCAATATTATCTACTATTATCAATAGTTCTTTTTTATATTTATTGGACGATTTGATCAATATTACTATTATCAATATTTATTTTTTATTTTATGATTTGCTCTTAATATTTCTATATCTATATTAGTTATAATCTCATAACTAATATATCTATACTATATTATAAAAACATGCATTGATCTAATAAATATATTTAAAAAAAAATAAAACAGGTAGTTTATCCCATAGTGTTTATCCTGTATTTAATATGTTTATTTGCAGTTAGTTATACAAATAAAAAACTTGGGTCTTTAATAAGTTATAATTATGTTTCATTAACTTGTAATTTTAAATTTTAACTAATATATCTATACTATTGTTAGACCACAGTATCATTGGATTCAAGATCATCCAAACTGAAGATCGCAATCTGAAGCTAAAGCCGGAAAGTCGACTCTTGATATTAAAGTCTATGTCGTTTGTAATAAATGTCAATGTAATTGTTTGTTATTGTAATAGTTAATTTAGTTAACTTAGTTAGATAAAGTTATTAGTTAGTTTCTAGTTTAGTTTTTATTAGATATAATATCTAGATCTAATATCTAGATATTATTCTAGGTAGTGTGTTCAACACACTAGTTAGATTAGTTGTGTATCTCAATCTCTCAATAGATCAGATCATATACACACATACAAACACACACTTAAAGGTGTAAAAGAGAGAAAAACAGAGAACACAAATCCAAGCCTTAATCGATCAACCTTGTAACTCGTTTGTTATAATCAATACAGGTTGATAATCGTTATTGTGTTTTATCTAAGAACTTGATATAGTATTGTTTGGACCCACAATTGGTATCAGAGCCTGATTAAGATCAAATCAAGTTTTCAGAAAAACGTCTTTGTGTTCTTATTTGAAAAAGTGATTTCGAGTGTTAAAGTGTTTTAGGTGTTAAAATCGATTAGGTTGTGATCGATTAGCATGCTAGATCGAGTTGTTGTTGTTTGATTTCACTATAAATCTTTTATCGAGTTCTATTTTGTGATTTTAGTGAGAAAATAGTCGAGAACAAAAAGTCACTGTGCTATCAAATTATTTTCGAAAAAGTGTGTTTTAAAGAGATCGAGTGATCACATTCAGTTCTAGAAGTGTTTCTAGACATAAGGGTAGTGTTTGGTTTTGCTAATCGTTACAGGAACAGATTTTAGACAAATTTTTAGAAGTACAGGACGAATAAAGCGCAAAGCAGAAGACGAACAAACGCAAAGTCCAACTTTGCGCTCCTCAAGTGAAACGCAAAGTCCAACTTTGCGCCTCCCACATCAAACGCAAAGTCCTACTTTGCGCTTCTCAAAGGAAACGCAAACCTTACTTTGCGGTTCCAACATCAATCGCAAACCTTACTTTGCGGTTCTAACTTCAGTCGCAAACCTTACTTCTCGGGTCCTCAAGCATACACAAAGTCCACTTCTCGGTTCCAACAGAAACGCAAACCTCAAGCCATCGTGTTCATCTCTTCAAAAGACAAGTCAACTTTGCGCTCCCAACTAGAAACACAAAGCTCAACTTTGCGCATCTCTAGACCCGCAAACCTCAGTTTGCGCTTCCCACTAGACCCGCAAACCTCAGTTTGCGCTTCCCACTAGACCCATAAACCTCAGTTTGCGCTCCTCACTTGAAACACAAACCCTCTCAAACGCAAAGCTTCTATTCCACACTTAGAATTTTCTTCAGAATGACATCCAGAGAAGCCCTTGCAATAGGAACTGACACCAAGCCACCAGTTCTCTTCAAAGGAGAATACGAACAGTGGAAGGATCAGTTTCTGAACTTCATTGACAGACATGAGCTGGGTGATTTCATCAGGACATCTATAGAAGAAGGGGTTATGAGACCACCAATGACGACTCGTGTAGTTGATAATGTGCCGACTCAGGTTGAACTTAAGTATCATGAACTACAAGATGATAACCTCAGAAGAGCCTAAGGCGACAGATTAGCTAAGTCATACATCTTACAAGGAATCCCAAATGAAATATACGTAAAGATTGACAGCTACAAGGCCTCTGGTAAAGAAATGTGGGATCAGCTTGAAAAGATGATGCTGAGCTCAAAGGTTGGAAATCAGCTGAAAATCTCCAACTGCCTAAATAATTATGAAGAATTTAGAGGCAGGGTGAGAGAAACTTTAGAAGAAACCTATGACAGGTTTGTGACTTTGCTGAACGAACTTAGCAAGAACAAAGTTCACAAATCTCAAATTGAGTTGAACGTCAAGTTCCTGAGCATTCTTCAACTAGAATGGAAAATATTTGCAAGACAGATGAAGCAGATCAAAGACTTGAATGATATTCCACTTCACGAGGTGTATGAAACCCTCCGTCAGAATGAAGAAGAAGTGGATGAAATTCTAGCTGAAAATAGACAGAAAGGAAAGGTAGTTGATGACCCAGTCGCTCTTGTAGTCAGGAAGAAGAAGAACAAAGGGATTGTATATGAATCGGAAGAAGATGAAGCGTTTGCAAACTCTGACATAGATGAAAATGACCAACTGAAGCAAGCAACGCTTATGCTGACAAGTGCTTTTCAGAAAAGGTTCTACACAAAGCCAAGTTCAAATAGTCAGAGATATTCTTCTGGTCCGAACAACTATATCCACAAGGAAAGGGTTGAAGGAAGCAGGTATGAAGGAAGGAGATTTGAGGGAAAGAGAACAGAAGAGAGGAAACCTGAAGAGAGAAGGTATCAGTATGAAGGAAAGAGATTAGAGGAGAGGAAACCGGAAGAGAGAAAGTTTAAAGCTGAAGGATCCAGTCAGCCAGAACCACCAACGTGCTACAACTGTGGCAAAATCGGTCACTTTGCCAAGGACTGTCGCAGATCAAAGATCAGAAACTCCGACTACTACAAGAACAAGATGCTTCTTGCAAAGCAACAGGAGGCTGGCAAGGCACTGATGGCTGAGGATGAATACTGGCTTGATCACTCAGATGAAGAAGAAGAGGATGAAGAAAAAGATGAAGCCGTCAACATGTGTTTGATGGGCCAGATAGAATCAGATGCTGAAGCTGATTTAGATGATGAAGAAGAAGAGGTATGTAATCTATCAGATTTAGAGTTTATGAATAAAATGCATGCCATGAGTTTAAAACAAAAAGAGTTAGAATCTAATCTTGAGCGAGAACTGACAAAAACCAATTGATATAGAAACTTCGCAATGAAATTACTGAGTAGAAAGTATTGGTTGAGGTTTTACATAAAGATAAAGTCACCAACGCTAAGGAAAAGACAATAATTCTTAAAGAGAATTCAGATCTCAAGTCTAAACTGCTAAAATGTGAGATTGATAAATATGAGCTTACAAAATTGCATTCTTCATGTGTTGAAGAAAACAAAACTTTAATTGCAAAAATAGATGCTTTGGAAAAGAAGTTGTACTCATTAGGTCAGAGTGAACAAATCATTCATCTTAACAAACCGTTAGAAAACAAAGGCAATTGGGGAATCGGTTATAAGAATCCTCACTGTCTACAAAAAGGGATGTCTGAAGTGCCAGGACTTTATGATCATCTTAATATGCTATTAGCTCGCAGAATCCCTGAGTTTAAAACTTTTTGGACTAAACTATCGGAAAAGGATGAAGCCAATGAAATGGAAAAACGGTTGAAATCAGCTAAAGTTCATCTTCCATTTTGTTATGCGAAACTGAATAATAGTTATGATGAAAATCCAATATATCAAAAGAAGAAAACTCTTTCAAGTGATTTCTTTCCAAGTTATTCTGAAAAGGAAATGGAGGCGAAGCCTATTAAAGATAAACTATATGTCCCTCCTCTCGTTTTAGAAAGTAAAATTTCTGAACTCGAGAATTCTTTATCAGATGAAAGACTTTTGATAAATATTGAGCAAAATGTTTTTTCAACTGTGTTTTCAAATTCTGATATTTCAAAAGCTTCAAACTCTGAGGATACGTTTGGTTCATCAAATAAAGAGCTTAATTTTCTTAACTCTAACGGTAGTTTCGATGGTTGTTTTGAACAATTTGACTTTAATACAAAACTTCCTAACCATTCATCCTTTGTTAAGAAATCTTCAAGAAAAACCAGTAAGCCTGTGAACAGTGCAAAATCAACGAAAGTTGATAACTCAGTCTCTGTAAACGCTAAAAATGCTAAAGGTAAGAATATATCTTAGCATTCACAGAAACCGAACAATACTGGTAAGTCTAAAAAGAAACAATCGTTTGTTGCTCAGAAGTCTAACTCATCAGTTTCACATGTTTCAGATCTGTGCAAGCAAAGGCCAGAAGTAAATTCTTAATGGCAACCCAAACGGAAGCTTGACAAGACCGTTTTATCGTTTAGTAGTGTTAATTATAGTAAGACTTCGCTTAGTAAAGATGTCCTAATTGCTGATATTGCTGTTTTGAACCCAAAACTTGTTGTTTCTCGGAAACAATATTCAATGAAGCAATTATTTCAGTTATCTTTATCTGCTAGAAAGTCTTCTATTTATGATAAACATGTTTCTATCTCTTGTCAAGATTCTGGAGATTGGTTTGGCAATCACCATGTGCATTCATCTCATACTAATCATTCTCATACATTTCAAAAGAAAAGAGGACCCAATTTGAAATGGGTACCAAAATCTTGTTCTAACACAACAGGACCCAAATTCCAGTGGGTACCTAAGGCTAAATATGTGTTGCAGGCACACAAAGCTTAGAGAGAATTCGACTTCTAATTATGTACAGATCAGGACTCGTTCTTCAATGTCAAAAATAGGTTTTTGGATAATGCAGTTCAAAACCCGAACATCAAAGTCAAAATAATGTTTTGAACAAATCAGTTCAAGACCCGCACTTCGATAATCAAAGTGAAAATTCCAATGTTGTCGTATGAATATCTAAATTTGTAATTTCTCTTATGCAGACTAGTCATACATGGTTCTTGGACAACGGATGTTCCAAGCACATGACAGGGCAAAAAGAGATACTGTCCCATTTTAAAGACAAATATTGCGGAACAGTAAGATTCGGCAACGACCAGTTTTCTCCAATCATGGGATACGGTGATGTACAACATGACAATATCACTATCAAGAAGGTGAGCTATGTAGAAGGCTTAGGACACAACTTGTTTAGTATAGGCCAGTTCTGTGACAAAGACTTAGAGGTCAACTTCAAAGCCAAGAGATGTTCAGTTCGCAATGAAGAAGGCGAAGAACTCTTGGTCGGTACTCGAGAATCAGACCTCTACACAATCAATCTGTCAAATGTCTAGACTGACAAACAAGTTTGTCTACTGACGAAAGCCTCGATGCAACAAAGCTGGTTATGGCATCGAAGGCTCTCTCACCTCAACTTTCGGTACATCAACAATCTGGTCAATGGAAAACTCGTTAAAGGACTTCCAGAGCTGAAATATGAAAGAGAACATCTGTGTGCAGCTTGTGAAAAGGGAAAGATGAAGAGGGCACCTCATAAACCAAAGCCAGAACCAAGTACAAGCGCTCCGTTAGAGTTATTGCATATGGATCTCTGCGGTCCGATGCGAACTCAAAGTCTAGACGGAAAGAAGTACATACTCGTGATCGTGGACGATTATTCGATATACACATGGGTCAAGTTTCTACGTTCAAAGGATGAGACACCAGATGTTCTCATCACATTCCTGAAGACGACCCAGGTGAATCTGCAGAAACCGGTCAAGCTTCTAAGAACAGACAACGGCACAGAGTTCAAGAACCAAAAGGTTGAAGAATATCTCGAATCTGTCGGGATTTCACATCAATACTCTGCTGCTCGTACGCCTCAGCAAAATGGAGTGGTTGAAAGAAGAAATCGAACGCTAGTCGAGGCTGCTTGTACTATGCTAAGTCACTCTGACTTACCTCTCTTTTTGTGGGCAGAAGCTGTATCGACCGTGCGCTACACACAGAATCGCTCTATGGTACATCGAAGATTCAAAAAGACTCCTTATGCGTTAATCAACAACCGAACACCGACAATCAAATACTTCCATATATTTGGGTGTAAGTGTTTCGTTCTAAACGATAGGGAGAGTCTAAATAAGTTCAGTGCTAAAGCGGATGAAGGAATCTTCATTGGCTATTCCTCGACATCAACTGCATTCCGTGTTTATCTAAAGAAGTCAAAGACGGTGATTGAAAGCATCAACGTCTCGTTTGATGAAGAAATGGCTTCCGAACAACAACGTTCAGAACCCGTTATAACAGGAATACTAGCTTCTGGGCAACTCAGTCCAGGACCTACGTCTCAACAGAATAAATCAGATGAAGCATCAACTTCTACTAACCATTTATCTGATTTAGATTTATTATTTGAATTGTTTTATGATGAATTTCATGGATCTAATGTAAAGAAATCTGTTGTTGTTGACAGGATGGAAGACTTCACGACTACTCATCCAACCAGTTCAGATGTTCCTATTGAATCAAATGCCTCGATTCAATAAGAACTTACAATTCAAATGTCGACTCCAACAGTTAAAGAAGTGACAAATGATAAAGAGACAGAAGTAGCTGAAACAGTAGGAGATACAATTCAGGTCAATCTACAGCCAGATCAAGCTGTACCTGCTGAGCCTTCTGACCCTGCCACTTCAACTGAAACCATCATTCCTCCTGAACAATCAGAAGAAGGTACAAGTGGATTTGTAGATGATACAACAGACATACAATCATCTAATTCACTGCCTCATGAAAATAAATGGACCAAAGAGCACCCGCTAAGCCAGATCATTAGCGATCCATCAAAACCGGTGCAAACTAGGTCAGCATCAATGAACATGTGCATGCATGACTCCTTTCTGAGCAAGTTCGAGCCAACGAGAGTATCAGAGGCACTTGCTGATCCAGAATGGGTGATCTCAATGCAAGAAGAGCTAAATCAGTTCGATGCACTTCAAGTCTGGAAACTCGTACCGAAACCTCAAGGTAAAACCATTATAGGTACGAAGTGGATTTTCAAGATAAAGAAAGACTAGTAGCCAAAGGATACAGACAAGAAGAAAGAATAGACTATGACGAAACATATGCTCCTGTGGCGCGATTAGAGGCAATCTGAATGTTTCTAGCCTACGCAGCCCACAAGAACTTCACGGTCTTTCAAATGGACGTGAAGACAACATTCCTAAATGGAATTCTGAAGGAGGAAGTCTACGTCTCTCAGCCAGAAGGTTTTGTCAATCAAGAGAAGCCGAATCATGTTTACATTCTCGACAAAGCACTCTACGGTCTGAAACAAGCACCTCGAGCCTGGTATGATGTCCTTTCCACTTTTCTAGTCAAGTCTGGGTTTTCAAAAGGTACGGTGGATACCACTTTGTTTATCAAAAAGAAAAAAAGCGATATCATTTTAATTCAAATCTATGTAGATGATATTATCTTTGGTTCTACGAATACTAAGTACTATAAGAATTTTGCAAACCTTATGGTGTCTTGATTTCAGATGAATTTGATGGGAGAGATGAATTTCTTCCTTGGTTTACAAGTAAAACAATCTTCATCGGGTATTTTTATCAATCAATCAAAATACATTAGGGATATTCTTCGGAAGTTCCAAATGGAAAATTCAAAACCGATTGGTACCCCAATGGCACCAGGTACTAAAATTGGCACAGATCCTTCGGGAAAGGCTGTTGATGTTAGGACTTATCGAGGAATGATAGGTTCTTTAATGTATCTTACTTCTAGTAGGCCAGATATAATGTTCTCAACATGCTTATGTGCACGATATCAGGCCAATCCTAAAGAAATCCATATGTCTGCTGTCAAGCGCATATTTAGGTATCTCAAGGGCACTGTAGATCTTGGTCTGTGGTATCCTAAAGATACTAGTTTTGAACTAACAGCCTACACAGATGCAGATCATGCAGGTTGTATGTTAGATAGGAAGAGCACGTCAGGACACGTACAGTTCCTCGGTGACAAACTCGTAAGTTGGGCATCGAAGAAGCAACTTTGTGTTTCAACTTCCACGGCCGAAGCAGAATATGTAACTGCTGCTAGCTGCTCTTCTCAGGTCTTATGGATGCATACTCAATTGCGCGACTATGGTTTCCACTTCAACAAGATCCCGATATACTGTGACTCCAAGAGCGCCATCGCCATATCAGCGAATCCTGTTCAACACACCAATACTAAGCACATAGACGTTAGGTATCATTTTATTAAAGATCATGTTGAAAAAGGAACAATTGAACTTTTCTTTGTAAAAACTGATTATCAACTTGCCGATTTGTTCACCAAACCCTTAGACGAAAAGAGGTTCAACTTTCTTATCTCTAAGCTTGGTATGCTAAATCTTAAAATCTAATCAGTAGTTACCTATAAAAGTTTTCTAAATTCTTAACTCTGATTGATATCTGCACTTCTATATACTGTTCATAATCCAAGGGGGAGAATGAGAAGAAATTGACAAGTGGTCAATATTACTTCGAGGGGGAGCTTATAAAATTTTGCATGTACCTTTTAATGCCAAATTTTTTGTAATGCAAGAATTTAGGGGAGCTCTTCAAGACAAAAGGGGAGTACGGATATGACTTCTGATTATTCATGATCAGAACTCGTACTTTAAAAAGTTTTACTGCTTTTTGTCTTTTCAATTTAAGTGAATAAATTTTACTTTGACTTGACATAAGACTTTTGCAGAATTTTTGAGAGAAGCTTACAAGTTCATATGTTTATGACTTTAAGCTTAGCTTCATGAGATAGAAGATCGTACGTAAAGGTATAATTCTATATCTTCATCTCATATATGGTTGAAAGAAGGACAACTTTCAATCATAGAAAACATTGTTTTTAATGTTCAAACCACTTCCCGATTTTTCAACATATTTTATATTTTGGGAGTGTATTTTAAATGTTTTCATGATCTAAATTGTGCTTTAACTGTTAAGTTAAACCAATCTGAGCTTCACGTGCATCATAGGAAAACAAGGAATCATTGTGCTAGGACTTAACACAACTTCTATGGAATCACCTTAACTAGTGATTTCTCCCAAGAAGTTTATCATTAGTGATTGAGTGTGAGAAGCGAAAAGAAATGAGTGTGATTAGAGCGAACAAAACGTTTAAAAGAAAGAGCGTGTGAGAACAGAGTTAAAAGAATATCACAACTCTGCACCAACTTTTTCTGAGTCGGGTAGCCACATTACTAGTGTTTCACAATTCTTTGGTGAACATTATTGAAACAGGCAACTAACCCATGCCAACTCTTGATCAAACCTCACTATCTACTCATTTTCTTCTCAACAAGAAAGTGTTTCACATTTTCAAAGGGGACGCAACACATTTGCTATCTGATTTTCATTTGGAAAATCTGGATATTGAAAAGAAGGAAGTCTGCCCCACCTTCGCACTTCAATCATGCACATTGAGTCTGTGTTTAACTTACTGTTGTCTCAGTGGTTTACACAATTTTGAGCCTATAAGCAATCATCAAGTGCTTAATTCTTTCAACACAAGCATGGACACACAAGGAATTAGTTTCTTTTTCATAACGTTTATAGAAATAACCTTTGTGGTGTTTCGATGATTAAATGGAAGCCCTGGGGGAGTCAACATCAAACAACTCCTTTCCAATGTGTATTCGTTACACACAAGTGACTTAGTGTTACTGACAGGCATGTTAACTGATTCATTAGTTTATTCAGGTGTTACACGACTATTTTGTCTGGATTTGAAAAGATCTGGATGAATATCTTTTGAATTGACGGATCAGAAGCTCTAACCGCCAGATAGACATTTCTTACAAATAATTTTGATGAAGTCGTTGCACTTAACATCAAAAAGGGGGAGAATGACTACACAAGAAATGACAAAGATCACATGTTTCAAGAATCACGTCCACTTTTAAAAGGGGGAGATTGTTTGAAAAAGACATGCTGATTTCAGAGCTAGAGAAAGAGATTGCATCTTCTGAGTTGAACATGAAGACTGAATTGCTAAAATCTTTTTCATAATGATCTTGATCCAAAGGGGGAGATTGTTAGACCACAGTCTCATTGGATTCAAGATCATCCAAACTGAAGATCGCAATCTGAAGCTAAAGCCGGAAAGTTGACTCTCGATATTAAAGCCTATGTCGTTTGTAATAAATGTCAATGTAATTGTTTTTTATTGTAATAGTTAACTTAGTTTAAATATCTATTTCTAATAGATATTAGATTTAGTTAACTTAGTTAGATAAAGTTATTAGTTAGTTTCTAGTTTAGTTTTTATTATATATAATATCTAGATCTAATATCTAGATATTATTCTAGGTAGTGTGTTCAACACACTAGTTAGATTAGTTGTGTATCTCAATCTCTCAATAGATCAGATCATATACACACATACAAACACACACTTAAAGGTGTAAAAGAGAGAAAAACAGAGAACACAAATCCAAGCCTTAATCGATCAACCTTGTGTTTTATCTAAGAACTTGATATAGTATTGTTTGGACCCACAACTATATTATAAAGCATTTAAGCTAAACTCTTAAAAACTAATTTTTATGCATTAGGTACCACTTATTAATGCATATTACTTAAAATCCAAAAGTACAAATTGATTAAACATAAGTACAACTTATAAAAGCTCAATGTTTGAATTCGTGTAACTAACTGCAGATAAAGACTTATTTTTATTTTCTAAAATATCTAAATTTTTTTACTATTGATATAACTAACCGATAAATATAAGAAAATTCGAGATAAAACACCTTATTTTTATTTTTTATTGAAGTATGTTATCTTTTTAATTTTAAATATAAAATATCTTAAATATAGTTATAATTTAAATTAAACATTTTTGACCCGTAACAAAAAAATTTATTATTATTTTTATAAAAAACCATAATTAAGCTAAACTAACATATATTTTTGTTTTAAATCTACGTTTCTCAAAATCGTAAAATAAAATAAAAAAGACTGACAAAAAGTATGAATAATGATCGAGGGTTCGAGTTCTAGATTTCAGAAACCCGCTGCATTTCGAGAGTACATTTCTAATATATAATGAATTAATTTTGTAAAATATGAGATGGTATCAAAACTTGTATCATAGAAGTAAAACGAATGACATTTAATCATAAATGATCCTATTAATATTATTGGTTTATAATTAATTAAAATTAAAATTAATATATTATGTTATGAAAACTTGCAAAAATAAAATAATTTTTTAAATAAATAAATATTACATTAATAAAGTTGCATTATATATTTATAATTATCTAACTCTTAAAATAACACATAATAAGTTATAATATTTTTACTTTAATTAAAACATGAGGCTAATTACATGTAATTCATTATTTAAAAACAGAATAAACTACTTATAAATGTAAATAAAGAGAACTTCAATTGCAAACTATATTTAGGTTATCAATTAATAGACAAATCTTATTTTCCATCTCTATTTGATCCAACAACTTAAACTAATAAATTTTTTAATTAAAATAGTTAATTAAGGTAATTAGAAGAAAAAAAAGTTTATTTCAATATTCTTTTTTCTAATTTTTTTAATTAAAAACTTTTACCGCCTTAATTTTTAAACAAAATTATCTTAAAAATCACTAATATTTTAATCTAACAAATTACATAAAAACGAGCATTATATTCTCTTCGATATGACATCCATCTAGATATAGTTTTTTCTTTCTTTCTTTCTATCGGATATCAAAACGATTCGAATTTTTCCCTAAAACCTAATTGTAATACATTCAAAGTTGACATCTAGATTTGATATCCGGATTTTGATCTCCGGATTTGATATCTGAATTTGCTATCCGGTTTTAATATCTTGATTTGTGACCCGGATTTATCATCCAACTTTATCAGCAAGATTTATCTTCAACGGAATTCGGAATGTGAAAGGATCTGAATCCAATTTATATCCAAATCTCATTTCTAGTTCCTTGTGGATCCGAATAAATCCTAGTCTTGCTAGAATCTGAAATATATCTTATGTTACGAAATAGAAAACTTAGAATAAGAATTTTATGTAAAAGTCTTATTATTATTTGTATTGGTCCATTAGAAAAATGCCTTCAACAAAACTAAAGACTAGTTGAAGTGAAGCCAAGATTGTCAAGAAAGCGGATTGAATTGTCATCTAGTTGATTGAAGACTAGTATGAGACAAAGTCAAAAATAGTTTGACAAATACTACTTTTGGCAAGTCGATTTTTAAGTGGAAACTTAACCAACAAGTTTGACTCACCAACTCTACCAACTCTTGTCCTGGTATGGGAACATGTTTGGTATGTCAGAAAAAGTAAGCTTAAAAGTACTATTTTAATAATATCATGATTCGTTTATTGTTCCCTCTATATACTGGTTCATTAGTATGATTGTTGATGTATACTGATATGAATTATATCATCTTTTGTGAGTTCGTTTCCATGGAGATTAAAATGCATTTTGAGACACAACATTTATTTGCTTAAATCAGTTACCTTCTTGTAATCGAGTGAGTTTCATTCCGTTGTATGATTAGTTCGGGAAGTATATGATCATGAATACTCCCAATTCTCCTTTTCAAGACGTCCCATAGTTTTTTGGGGTTTCTAGTAGAAGGTTGTAACACCCTGAATTTTGGAGTTGGGTGAAAAGTTGACCGTTACCCAAAGTTCAAGGGGGTTAAATGAAACTTAGTTTTAATAATATATGTCAACTATTGAGATATTTAAAATATCTCATATTGATATTTTCTCTTTGGATTCACTGGAAGATTAAGGGAAAGAAAAGCTTGAAGTGGGTCTTCATTTTCTTGACTTTGAAGGTATGTTTAAGCTTTAATCTTTCGTTTGAAGTATTGTGACCAGTGTAGAATCGCGTTGTAGAGCTTTTCTACCGTTCACAACCATGTTTTATGAGTTTTTGAAGTTGGTCGGAATCTGGGTTGGTGCTTCGGCGAGATCAGGTTGAGCAGGTCGACCGGTCAGGGAAGACCGTTGGTCGCGTGAAGTGTCATTTGCGCCACCCTTGGGTCGCGCAAAGTGTGAATTGCGCCACCCTTGGGTCGCGCAAAGTGTGAATTGCGCCAGCCCTTAATCGCGCAAAGTTTCTTTACGCCAGGTCCCTTTTTGCGCCACTCTCTGGTCGCGCAAATCTTAGTTTGCGCCACCTTCAGTTCGCGCAAATGTCTTCTTTTGCGCCACCTATTGCTCGATGTTAGCTTCTGTTGTCTTTAAGTTTTAGTCAGAAAGTGGGAGAGTTATCTGCGTTTCGAATTACCGATTCTTTCAGTGTTGTCGTAGGTAGCATTCGTTAGGAAGAAGAAATCTGAGGTGAGTTCCTACTAACTTTTCTAAACTGTTATATATGTCAAAGATTGTGTTTTTAACTCCTATATATCTCTACGGTTTCGAATTGTCCGTTTATTACATTTTGATGTAACTTGGGGTTTTGAGATATTTTAGGGTTCCCGAACACTTTTGACTAAAATGATGGGTTCCATCTTGTTAAAGTAAAAGAATGTTTTACTTGCCCTGTTGTGTGGCTTATTTGAAAGAATGCATATAATCTTGTTTTATGATTATCTTTCTTACCAACAGTTGATCTTGAAAATGACATTTTGAAATATAAATGTTTTGATAGCTATTTATCTAGCTTGGATGGTCACATGAAATATTGTGACAAGTCATGACTATACTAGTGGATCCCTAGGTATCGAGTCGGCTTGCTGTTGGGATGTTTGTACCCCATCGTATGTAGCTAGATGCATTTGATCTTCGGGGGCATTTGGTACGGTTATGTGAGACCGGATACTAGCCATGGGTGAAATGTAGTCTAGTGAATGAGTATGACTGGTTCCTTGGGGGCCTCCCTCACATCGTAGTACGGACCGAAGCGTTCGTGGCCATGGTTCCATGTATTTAGCTCATGACTCGGATTTGTGGCTTACTTTGTGTTCCACTACAATCCTCGGTAAATCGGGTAATCCCCATCATCGGAAGATGTGTTTCAGACCGGTTGTCCTTTTGTACCAAGAACTCCATTTGTATAACTAAACCTTTGGAAGGATTTAATTTGATACAGTCGTTTATATCTCTTTGAAATTTATAAACTGTATGTTCTCACTAGGCTTTAAGCCTAACACTTTTTCTCAAATAATGTGTATAACAGGTTTCCCTTAGCGGTGGGTTGTACAGGGTTTTGAGAGTCGAGCGTGGACTCGAGGCATTTTGAGATGACTATTATTTGGTGTTGGGGATTGTTTAAGTCCCATCTTTTGGTGATTATGGATTGTCAACTGAAGTAATCTAGATAGTTTTGCTTAGATTAGTTTGTTGTCAATTTCCATAATCGAACACAGGTTTATACCAAATATGAATGTCGTGTTGCCATATTTCCAGGTTTTAATTTACTCTGAATTTTAGAGTATTACAATTTGGTATCAGAGTTCTAGTTTAAGCGAACTAGGCATGAATGTAAGATGTCTAGACTTAGACTGAGTATGTTAAGAATTGATTCGTGAGTTTGGGTATAACTTCTAAGATGGGTAAGTCTTAGAGTCAACGGAAAGTACGTTTATCAGGCGTTGTGGCGATGGTGACGAGAACATTTATATGTTATATGTTCATAATTTCACTTAGCTAATGTTATTATGAGGATATTGTACGTAAGTGTGCTTGAACTGCTGTTTCTATGACAATTGGCAATGTGGTAGTACGTTTCCTGTGTGTTTATTCTACCTCTTCCTTATCTCTTTCTCTTTTCTGTGAAGCAGTTTAGAATGGTGAATACGCATGGTAGACCGCATACGATTGTTGATGGTGTGGAGGCCACAACCTCTACCGTGGGTCAGCCGGAAGGCGTTGAGGTTGTTGAACGTGCTTCTGTTTAGCAAGGACTAGGTGAGGGCCCAGAGGTCATTCCGCAAGTAGACCTGGCCTCGACCCACCCAGTCATCGGGAATGCTAATTCCAGTCAGAGTTGATGGCCAGCATGATGTCGGCAATGAGGGAAGAAATGGCTAAACAACAGGAGTTTCTGCTGAAAGTGATAGAAGATCGCAATGTGGTTGGATCTGGAGGCATAGGTACTGGAATCAGGACTGAGGAGCCCATTGTTGTTAATGCTCCGAAAAGTGGGAGGAGTTGTTCCTACAAGTCATTTCTGGGTTGCGGGCCGCCAGAGTTCTCTGGTTCTGACGACCCAACAATGTATGTGAAATGGATCCGAGCGGTCGAGCAAGCTTTTGGCTCTTCCGAATGCGGAGATGATCAGAGAGTGCGGTTTGGTACCCAATTGCTAGGGACACTGCACTCATTTGGTGGAATATTATTCAATCCACCCTATCTCCAGTTCTTTTGGCTCTGTTGTCTTGGTCTAGTTTAAGAATAAGTTGTTAGAAGAGTTCTGCAATGAGAGAACAATGGACCGAATCTAGAAGGAATTCCGGTCCCTGGTAAAAGGGAACCTGACGGTGAGAGAATACACCCGTCAATTCATGGAGAAGCTTGGTCTGGTGGGGCACGCTGCCCCAATAGAAAAAGAAAAGATGAAGGCTTATCTCAACGGCCTACCAACGAACATGCAATCTATGGTCCACAATTCTAAAGCTTCTAACCTCCGTGAGATGGTCGAGGAAGCTCAGTTCATGGAAGAGATGTTCGCGAGAAGCAAAACTGAGAAAACAGTGGTGGTGACAGATAAGCGAAAGTGGGAGAGCAGTTCTGTACCTCCCAAGCGAACCAGACCTTTTGTCGGAAACCGCAGCTTCAGCGGTTATCAAGAAGCAAGATGGTGCTCGAAATGTCGAACCAAGCACCATGGTAACTGTAACCCCACTCCTAGATTCTGCTTCAAGTGTGGTAAGAATGATCACATCGCCCGTGACTGTTCTATCGCAGGGATGGTCTGCTTCGAGTGTAAGGCACCGGGGCATGTGAAGAGAGATTGCCCGAAGCTCAAGTCGGGTAGCGTACCGGACAAAAGAGAAAACCCATCTAGGGTTCCGGGTAGAGCGTTTCAGATGACGGCCGATGAGGCCAAGGCATCCGCTGATGTGGTATCGGGTACTTTTCTTATAAACTCTGTGCCTGCTCGAGTTTTATTCGATACGGGTGCCAGTTTATCCTTTATATCTGAATTGTTCCGTCAAAAGATTTCTATGGCCACTACTAGTCTTGAGGATGCATTAGTGGTAGAAATAGCTCGATGTTAGCTTCTGTTGTCTTTAAGTTTTAGTCAGAAAGTGGGAGAGTTATCTGCGTTTTGACTTACCGATTCTTTCGGTGTTGTCGTAGGTAGCATTCGTTAGGAAGAAGAAATCTGAGGTGAGTTCCTACTAACTTTTCTAAACTGTTATATTTGTCAAAGATTGTGTTTTTAACTCCTATATATCTCTACGGTTTCGGATTGTCCGTTTATTACATTATGATGTAACTTGGGGTTTTGAGATATTTTAGGGTTCCCGAACATTTTGACTAAAATGATGGGTTCCATCTTGTTAAAGTAAAAGAATGTTTTACTTGCCCTGTTGTGTGGCTTATTTGAAAGAATGCATATAATCTTGTTTTATGATTATCTTTCTTACCAACAGTTGATCTTGAAAATGGCATTTTGAAATATAAATGTTTTGATAGCTATTTATCTAGCTTGGATGGTCACATGAAATATTGTGACAAGTCATGACTATACTAGTGGATCCCTAGGTATCGAGTCGGCTTATTGTTGGGATGTTTGTACCCCATTGTATGTAGCTAGATGCATTTGATCTTCGGGGGCATTTGGTACGGTTATGTGAGACTGGATACTAGCCATGGGTGAAATGCAGTCTAGTGAACGAGTATGACTGGTTCCTTGGGGGCCTCCCTCACATCGTAGTACGGACCGAAGCGTTCGTGGCCATGGTTCCATGTATTTAGCTCATAACTCGGATTTGTGGCTTACTTTGTGTTCCACTACAATCCTCGGTAAATCGGGTAATCCCCGTCAGCGGAAGATGTGTTTCGGACCGGTTTGTCCTTTTGTACCAAGAACTCCATTTGTATAACTAAATCTTTGGAAGGATTTAATTTGATACAGTCGTTTATATCTCTTTGAAATTTATAAACTGTATGTTCTCACTAGGCTTTAAGCCTAACACTTTTTCTCAAATAATGTGTATAACAGGTTTCCCTTAGCGGTGGGTTGCACAGGGTTTTGAGAGTCGAGCGTGGACTCAAGGCATTTTGAGATGACTATTATTTGGTGTTGGGCATTGTTTAAGTCCCATCTTTTGGTGATTATGGATTGTCAACTGAAGTAATCTAGATAGTTTTGCTTAGATTAGTTTGTTGTCAATTTCCATAACCGAAGATAGGTTTATACCAAATATGAATGTCGTGTTGCCATATTTCCAGGTTTTAATTTACTCTAAATTTTAGAGTGTTACAAAGGTATTCCCTATGAAAGTTATGACTGATATGTCGTTTAAAAAACATATCGGTATTTTCTTGTACCTTTTTAGGAGGTTGGTATTTTAGGTCAATAGGGAATTGATCGGTTTTAGGTATATTCGTGTACCTTTCTAGCGAAAGTAGTTTTTACATTAGATATTCATCTATGGTACTCAAGTTATTTTGAGTTTAGGACATCGAATCCCGGATGAGTTGTTTCAATCATTTACGTAAAAATAAGGGATAATATATGATTTTTATGTTCATAAGACAATAAATCATGATGCACGTGAAATTTCATTATCATGACTGTATTGAATTATTCAATATTAGTATTTCAATATTCGAAAATAAATTGTTGGGGAAGGGGTTGCAGAAATCGATGGGTAGAGAGGGAGAGGAGAGTGATCGGAACTTGGATATGAATCTGAGATCGCGTGAGAGCTCGCTTTCCTTAAGTGATATTTCGACCCTATTCTGCCTGGGTATCACGAAATTCACTCGAGGATAATCTCAATTCACCGGTGTCGATTCTGGCATAAATCGATCCTATTTATACACCAATAGAATCGTAACCGATGCTATAATATTTAATGATAATAATCAACCAATTAATGGTATTGATTGTTAATTAGTCATAATGGTGTAGGTTACAAAACAGATTTGGGAGTTACAAAAATGGATTTTGGGGGTTACAAAGCCGCACCAGCAACAGTGCGTCACGCGGGTAGCCGTGCGGGTTAACCCGCAGCACAACCCGCGTGATCCTATGTTCGTCCCAAATCCAGTGCACCACGCGGGTAGCCGCGCGGGTTAACCCGCGGCACATCCCACGTGAGCATCTGTTTTGTCCCACGCACACCAAATTACCGTCCAACAATCCCGGGTCATAGTTAGCTTACACGAGTGTGCACTCCACACCTCCTAACTCGTCTTATAGCTTAGCTACAAACCCCATTATTATCTTGTGAATCCAATTATACAAAATGACCGATGATTTCACTAAAATCACCAACATTCCTCCCCCATTTTAGTGCAATCCTTGATTCACAAACAAGATTAATATAGCAAACAAACTCATGCATAAATGAAAATATGTAAAAGATTGAATTTCCATCTTAGTACATTACACATTTCAAATACTCGAGAATCCGGGTGTCCTATGGATTGAACCCTTCAACCCATTCGAGTACCAAAAAATTACATACACATGAATTTAAAAGATTCTCTAAAGTTTAAACTTGACAATGTTAAGACACAGTCTCATTGGATTCAAGATCATCCAAACTGAAGATCGCAATCTGAAGCTAAAGCCGAAACGTCGACTCTCGATAATAAAGTCTATGTCTATTTGTAATAAATGTCAATGTAATTGTTTAGTTTACTTAGATTTAATATCTAAGTTATAGTATTGTAATAGTTAGATAAAGTGAACTTAGTTAGTTTCTAGTTTAGTTAGATATAATATCTACTTGTTAGATATTATTTAGTTATAATAGTTTTATAATACAACTTGTTCTTACAAGTTGTTAGGTAGATTAGATTTAGATAATATCTATTCTAGATATTATCTAAGTGTATCTCTCAATCTCTCATAGATCAGATCACAATTCACACACAAAAACACACACTTAAAGGTGTAATAGAGAGAAAACAGAGAGAACACATTCTAAGCTTGAATCGATCAACCTTGTAACCATTTCCATATATCAATACAGGTTGGTAATCGTTATTGTGTTGTTTTTCTATAAAACTTGATATAGTATTGTAGTGGACCGACAATTGGTATCAGAGCCTGATTAAGATCAAAATCAAGTTTTCTGGAAAAACGACTCTGAGAAATCGATTTGGAGATTTAAACTGTTTTAGATGTTAGAATCGATTAGGTTGTGATCGATTTACATGCTAGATCGAGTTGTGTGTGATTAATTTCAGTATTAAGCTTAAATCGAGTTCCAATTTGTGGATTTTGTGAGAAAACAGTCGAGTGGGTAAGTTACTGTACAATCAAATTTTTCTTTGAAAAAGTGTGTTTTATTGAGATCGAGTGCTTACATTAAGTTCTAGAAGTGTTTCTAGACATATTGGTAGTGTTTTGGTATTGCTAAATCGTTACAGGAACAGATTTCAGACGATTTTTTGAAGTTCAGGACGAACACACGCACAGCAAAAGAAGAACACACGCAAAGTCCCACTTTGCGCGTCTCAAGTGAAACGCAAAGTCCTACTGTGCGCTTCTCAAAGGAAACGCAAACCTTACTTTGCGGTTCCAACATCAAACGCAAAGCAACACTTCTCGGGTCCTCAAGCAAACGCAAAGCAACACTTCTCGGGTCCTCAAAACACCCGCAAACCTCAGTGTGCGCTCCTCACTTGACCCGCAAACCTCAGTGTGCGCTCCTCACTAGACCCGCAAACCTCAGTGTGCGCTCCTCACTAGACCCGCAAACCTCAGTGTGCGCTCCTCACTAGACCCGCAAACCTCATTGTGCGCTCCTTACTAGACCCGCAAACCTCAGTGTGCGCTTCTCACTAGACCCGCAAACCTTCTCAAACGCATAGCTTCAATCCCACACTTAGAATTTTCTTCAGAATGACATCCAGAGAAGCTCTCGCAATAGTTCTCTTCAAAGGAGAGTACGAACAGTGGAAGGATAGGTTTCTGAACTTCATTAATAGACACGAGCTGGGTGATTTCATCAGGACATCTATAGAAGAAGGGGTTATGAAACCACCAATGACGACTCGTGTAGTTGATAATGTGCCTACTCAGGTTGAACTTAAGATTCACGAGCTACAAGATGATAACCTCAAGAGAGCCAAAGGCGACAAAATATCCAAGTCATACATCTTACAAGGAATCCCAAATGAAATATATGTAAAGATTGACAGCTACAAGGCCTCAGGTAAAGAAATGTGGGATCAGCTTGAAAAGATGATGCTGGGCTCAAAGGTTGGAAATCAACTGAAAATCTCCAATTGCCTAAATAATTATGAAGAATTTAGAGGCAGGGTGGGAGAAACTTTAGAAGAAACCTATGACAGGTTTGTGACGTTGCTGAATGATCTTAGCAAGAATAAAGTTCACAAATCTCAAATAGAGCTGAACGTCAAATTCCTTAGCATTCGTCAACCAGAATGGAAAAGATTTGCATGACAGATGAAGCAGATCGAAGACTTGAATGAGATTCCACTTCACGAGGTGTATGAAACCCTCCGTCAGAATGAAGAAGAGGTGGATGAAATTCTAGAAGATAAGAGACAGAAAGGAAAGGTAGTTGAAGATACAGTCGCTCTTGTAGTCAGGAAGAAGAAGAACAAAGGGATTGTATATGAATCAGAAGAAGATGAAGCTTTTGCAAACTCTGACATAGATGAAAATGACCAACTGAAGCAAGCAATGCTTATGCTGACAAGTGCTTTTCAGAAAAGGTTCTACACAAAGCCAAGTTCAAACAGTCAGAGGTACTCATCTGGTCCGAAAAACTACATCCAGAAGGAAAGGGTTGAAGGAAACAGGTATGAAGGAAGAAGATTTGAAGGAAGAGATCAGAGGAAAGGAAACCTGAAGAGAGAAGGTTTCAGTCGGAAGGAAAGAGGATAGAGGAGAGGAGACCAGAAGAAAGAAAATTCAAAGCTGAAGGATCAAGTCAGCAAGAACCGCCTACATGCTACAACTGTGGCAAACCAGGTCACTTTGCCAAGGACTGTCGTAGATCAAAAGTCAGAAATTCAGACTATTACAAGAACAAGATGCTTCTTGCAAAACAACAAGAGGCAGGCAAGGCATTGATGGCTGAGGATGAATACTGGCTTGATCACTCAGATGAAGAAGAATAGGATGAAGCCGTCAACATGTGTTTGATGGACCAGATAGAATCAGATGCTGAAGCTGATTCAGATTATGAAGAAGAAGAGGTATGTAATCTATCAAATTTAGAGTTTATGAATAAAATGCATGCCATGAGTTTAAAACAAAAAGAGTTAGAATCTAATCTTGAGCGAGAAAATGGTGTTAGAACTGACAAAAACCAATTGATACAGAAACTTCGCAATGAAATTGCTGAGAAAAAGTATTGGTTGAGGTTTTACATAAAGATAATGACACCAACGCTAAGGAAAAGACAATAATTCTTAAAGAGAATTCAGATCTCAAGTCTAAACTGCTAAAATGTGAGATTGATAAATATGAGCTTACAAAATTGCATTCTTCATGTGTTGAAGAAAAGAAAACTTTAAATGCAAAAATAGATGCTTTGGAAAAGAAGTTGTACTCATTAGGTCAGAGTGAACAAACCATTCATCTTAATAAACCGTTAGAAAACAAAGGCAATTGGGGAATCAGTTATAAGAATCCTCACTATCTACAAAAAGGGATGTCTGAAGTGCCAGGACTTTATGATCATCTTAATATGCTTTTAGCTCGCAGAATCCCTGAGTTTAAAACTTTCTGGACTAAACTGTCAAAAGAGGATGAAGCCAATGAAACTGAAAAACGGATGAAATCAGCTAAAGTTCATCTTCCATTTTATTATGCGAAATTGAATAATAGTTATGATGAAAACCCAATATATCAAAAGAAGAAAACTCTTTCAAGTGATTTATTTCCAAGTTATTCTGAAAAGGAAATGGAGGTGAAGCCTATTAAAGATAAACTATATGTCCCTCCTCTCGTTTTAGAAAGTAAAATTTCTGAACTCGAGAATTCTTTATCAGATGAAAGACTTTTGATAAATATTGAGCAAAATGTTTTTTCAACTGTGTTTTCAAATTCTGTTATTTCAAAAGCTTCAAACTCTGAGGATACGTTTGGTTCATCAAATAAAGAGATTAATTTTCTTAACTCTAACGGTACTTTCGATGGTTGTTTTGAACAATTTGACTTTAATACAAAACTTCCTAACCATTCATCCTTTTTTAAGAAATCTTCAAGAAAAACCATTAAGCCTGTGAACAGTGCAAAATCAACGAAAGTTTTTGTTGATAAATCAGTCTCTGTGAATGCTAAAAATGCTAAAGGTAAGAATATATCTCAGCATTCACAGAAACCGAACACTACTGGTCATTCTAAGAAGAAGCAATCGCTTGTTGCTCAGAAGTCTAACTCACCAGTTTCACATGTTTCAGATTTGAGCAAGCAAAGGCCAGAAGTTAATTCTCAATGGCAACCAAAACGGAAGCTTGACAAGACCGTTTTATCGTTTAGTAGTGTTAATTGTAGCAAGAATTCGCTTAGTAAAGATGTCTTAATTGCTGATGTTGCTCTTTTGAACTCAAAACTTGTTGTTTCCCGTAAACAATATACAATGAAGCAATTATTTCAGTTATCTTTATCTGCTAGAAAGTCTTATATTTATGATAAACATGTTTCTATTCCTTGTCAAGATTCTGGAGATTGGTTTGGCAATTACCATGTGCATTCATCTCATATTAATTCTTCTCATACATTTTAAAAGAAAAGAGGAACCAATTTGAAATGGTTACCAAAATCTTATGCTAACACAGAAGGACCCAAATTCCAATGGGTACCTAAGGCTAAATCTGTGTTGCAGGCACACAAAGCATAAAGAGAAATCGACTTCTGATTATGTACAGACCAGGACTCGTTCTTCAATGTCAAAATAGGTTTTTGGATAAGGCAGTTCAAAACCCGAACATCAATGTCAAAATAGGCTTTTGAACAAATCAGTTCAAGACTCGCACTTCGATAATCAAAGTGATTTTTCCAAAGTTGTCGTATAAATATCTAAATTTGTAATTTCTCTTATGCAGACTTGTCATACATGGTTCTTGGACAGCGGATGTTCCAAGCACATGACAGGGCAAAAAGAGATACTGTCCAACTTTAAAGAAAAATATTGTGGAATAGTCAGATTCGACAACGACCAGTTTTCTCCAATCATGGGATACGGTGATGTACAACATGAAAATGTCACTATCAAGAAGGTGAGCTATGTAGAAGGCTTAGGACACAACTTGTTCAGTATAGGCCAGTTCTGTGACAAAGACTTAGAGGTCAACTTCAAAGCCAAGAGTTGTTCAGTTCGCAATGAAGAAGGCGAAGAACTCTTGGTCGGTACTCGAGAATCAGACCTCTACACAATCAATTTATCAAATGTCCAGACTGACAAGCAAGTTTGTCTACTGATGAAAGCATCGATGCAACAAAGTTGGTTATGGCATCGAAGGCTCTCTCACCTCAACTTCAGGTACATCAACAATCTGGTCAGTGGAAAGCTCGTCAAAGGACTTCCAGAGCTGAAATATGAGAGAGAACATCTTTGTGCAGCTTGTGAAAAGGGGAAGATGAAGAGGGCTCCACGTAAACCGAAGCCTAAACCAAGTACAAATGCTCCTTTAGAGTTATTGCATATGGACTTATGCGGTCCGATGCGAACTCAAAGCTTAGGCGGCAAGAAGTACATACTCGTAATCGTGGACGATTACTCGCGATACACATGGGTCAAGTTTCTACGTTCAAAGGATGAGACACCTGATATTCTCATCACATTCCTAAAGACAACCCAGGTGAATCTGCAGAAACCGGTCATGTTTCTACGAACAGACAAGGGCACAGAGTTCAAGAACAACAAAGTTGAAGAATATCTCGAATCTGTCGGGATTTCACATCAATACTCTGCTGCTCGAATGCCTCAACAAAATAGAGTGGTTGAAAGAAGAAACCGAACGCTAGTCGAGGCTGCTCGTACTATGCTAAGTCACTCAGACTTACCTCTATTTTTGTGGGCTGAAGCTGTATCGACCGCGTGCTACACACAGAATCGGTCCATGATACATCGAAGGTTCAAGAAGACTCCTTATGCGTTAATCAACAACCGAACACCGACAATCAAATACTTCCATATATTTGGATGTAAGTGTTTCGTGCTAAACGATAGGGAGAATCTTAACAAGTTCAGCGCTAAGGCGGACCAAGGGATCTTCATTGGATATTCCTCGACATCAACTGCATTCCGAGTTTATCTGAAGAACTCAAGAACGGTGATTGAAAGCATCAACGTCACCTTTGATGAAGAAATGGCTTCCGAACAACAAAGTTCAGAACCCGTTATAACCGGAGTACTAGCTTCTGGGCAACTCAGTCCAGAACCTGCGTCTCAACAGAATAAATCAGATGAAGCATCAACTTCTACTAACCATTTATCTTATTTAGATTTATTATTTGAATTGTTTTATGATGAATTTCTTGGATCTAATGTAAAGAAATCTGTTGTGGTTGACAGGATGGAAGACTTAACGACTACTCATCCAACCAGTTCAGATGACTCTATTGAATCAAACGCCCCGATTCAACAAGAAATTACAATTCAAATGCCGACTCCAACAGTTGAAGAAGTGACAAATGATAAAGAGACAGAAGTAGCTGAAACAGTAGGAGATTCTGTACAGATCAATCTACAGCCAGATCAAGTTGTACCTGCTGAGCCTTCTGAACCTGCCACTTCAACTGAAACCATCAATCCTCCTGAACAAACAGAAGAAGGTGCAAGTGGATTTGTAGATGATACTGTTATTCCCTATTTCATCAAGTTCTAATCAATAACAAATACTCAAGATGATAATTCGAAACTCATATGAATTAATCTCAATCACAAGATTACAAATTTACAACTTTCTCTCTCTACTTTCTCTCACTAGAATGATATACCAATATGCTCTTCTCTAATATGCGTGTGTACATTTGATTACAAAAACAAACAAAAGTATTTATACCCTCTATCAAATACAAGGAAACAAATTACACATACACATACATTGACTTTGACATGTATTAACAAAAGACTTTGACTTTTGATAAGAGTTGACTTTCCAGCTTTGACTTCTTGATCTTTTGGTCTTCAAACTTTATGATCTTGAATCCAAAATATTTGTGCTCTAACAATCTCCCCCTTTGGATCAAGATCATTACTAAAAGATTTAGCAATGCGATCTTCTTTCTTTAAGCTCGATTGAAATAAACTCCCCCTTTGATCAAACTTTATCATTTCTTGTAATCTCCTTGTTTATCCAGATCATCTCCTTGATTAAGCTCGATTGAATAAACTCCCCCTTTGAACAATCTGTATCTTCTCTTGAAATCTCCCCTTTTGAAACAAACATGATATACAAACTTCTCTTTAACACGATGAAATTCTTCTTTAGCTTTGTATTCAAAAACTTTCAACAATCTTCCCAACGTCTGATCTTCAAAAATAATAACAATCTCCCCCAAGGTTGTACACAAACCTTTTTCAGACATGAAAAGAAAATATCTTTAGATTTAGCACACTTTGCTTCAGCAAATAATCTTCAACAATTCTGTTGCTTTCATCTTTCAATAATCTTGAAAATTTTCTCCCAGCTTTAACTCAAACTCTTCATTCGGACAATTCTTTTTCATTCAAACTCTTTCAAACATTTCTTGAACTCTTCTCCCCCTTTTTGATGATTAGAGCATCTATATCATCAAAACTTTTCTCCAAGAAATGTCATTGACCATTCTGATCTTTCATACTGAGCCTCTGATTCTGTGATCCATAACCAAGTATTCATCTAGATCTTTGCAAATCCAGATAAAATAAGAACATGTAACTCCTGAATCAACAGATGAATCAGTTAATATGCCTGTCAGTAACACAAAGTCACTGTGTGTAACGAATACACAATATAAAGGAGCTTTTTGATGTTCACTCCCCCAGGGCTTCCATCCAATCATCGAAATACCACAAAGGCAATTTCTATGAATGTTATGACAAAGAAACAAATTCCTTGTGTGTTCGTGCAAGTGTAGAAAGAATTAAGTACGATGATTGCTTTTTAATAAGACTCAAAGTTGTGTAAACCACTAAGACAACAGTAGATAAACACAGAGTCAATTTTGCATGATTGAAGTGCGAAGGTGGGGCAGACTTCCTTCTGTTTCAATATCCAGATTTTCCAAATGAAAACCAGATAGATAATATGCTGCGTCCCCTTGAAAATGTGAAACATCTTCTTTTTGAGAAGAAAATGAGTGGTTGGTGGGGTATTAAGAAAGAGTTGGCATGGGCTATTTGCCTGTTTCAATAATGTTTACCAAGAAATTTGAAACATTAGTAATGTGGCTGCCCGACTCAGAAAGTATTTGGTGCAGAGTTTGATATTCTTTTACTCTGATCTCACACCCTCTTTCTTTTTATCACTAAGCTCACAACTAACCAAACTCTCTTTTCCATTTTACCTCATCACACCCACACTCATTTCTTTTAGACTCCTCCAATCACTAAAAGATTAACTTCATGGGTAGGAAACACTGGTTAACGTGAATCCATAGAAGTTTAGTTAATTCCTAGCACAAAGAACCCATAGTTCTTATAAAGCATGTGTTGCTCAAATGATTTAACTATAGCAGTTAAAGCTCATATACAAATATCAGATGAATATATGCTCATAAAATATAATCATGAAGATTTGAGCATTTTTAAACATTGAAATATTTTCAAACAAGTATATTGAATGAATGAATATGAATGCAAAAGACTTGTTTGAAAATCTGACATTGTATGAAAATGATCAGAAATGAATGATATAGCAATTAAAGCTTATGGTCAAGAATAATTGATATTTGTCTATACGAAACAAAATATAGACATTCTTGAAATGGCCGTTTCGAAATAAAATATCGCTCAAAATTCTTTGAATACAAGCGGAGTGTCTTACCATCGAAGAAAAATTGTTCCAATTTAGAGACATGGTAAGAACATGTTGAACAAAGTCAAACCGGTGTGTGTGTGAATACTTGAAAGTATATAGAAAAGACAATACGCAAGTATTTATCTTTGGAAACACACGGTTTGTTTATCAATTAATGACAAAAAAAAATGAAAACATTTAAAATCACACTTCCAAATTATAAAATCTGTTTAAAAACCAGGAACATTTAAGATTTAAGAACATGTTTTCTATACCATAAAGTTGTCCTTCTTTCAGATACATTTGAGATTAAGATAAGAAATTTATCTTTTCGAGCAAGCTTAAATCTCAGAAAATCATGATGTAGTCATCAAGATATGATCATTTCAGCTTCTCTCATCCTGCATAAGTCTCAAAGTCTAGTCAAAATCAAATTTATTCACAAAAATTAAAAGACATAAAGCAGTAAAACGATTAAAGTACGAGTTCTGATCTGAAATAATCAGAAATCATAATCTTTTACTCCCCCTGAAATTATGCATCTAAAATATGTCAGTTATAAAGCACAAGATAGAGATCTACAACTCCTTTTGGAATGTAGTTCGTCATATCTATCTGATGCAAAAATTTCAGAAAAAAATATGTACTCCCCCTTAAAGGTTGATATCCTCATTGAATTCTCGGAGTACAATCCTCATATCAGCTCAGGAGTATCTTTCTTTAAGCATTAAAGTACGGGTCCTGAACTGTACTATTCAAAAGCCACACTTCGTTAAATTACGGGTTCTAAGCTA
This sequence comes from Arctium minus, assembly GCA_954870635.1. Taxonomy (NCBI): domain Eukaryota; kingdom Viridiplantae; phylum Streptophyta; class Magnoliopsida; order Asterales; family Asteraceae; genus Arctium; species Arctium minus. The sequence goes on along the minus strand of OX941080.1, from coordinate 108,314,380 downwards.
ATATACTTAGGAGCCTTGGTTCTCTTACTCCCCCTTGACTTGAGGTGCCTGCAACACAAAATCAGCTTTAGGTTTTGGTACCCACTGGTATTTGGGACCATGTGTGTTAGTTGCAGTTTGAATGGGAGTAACTGAATAAGAACCATACCAGTAATGATCACTAGCTTTATGAACAAAATCATATGTATTACAGTAAGAACAATACCTTTTTCTTAGATAACCTGAACATTTGATCTCTCGAATAAGCAAGATCAGGTTTACCTTCCAGAACTTTGTTCTTCTTGGCTGTTGATGCATGTACAAATGATTTGTTTTCTTTCTTCTTGCCTTTCTTTTCTTCCTTCTTCTCATCATTCTTCTCATCCACTGGTTTGACTTTCCATATCAGCTTTTCTTCATTATATCTTCTTCGTCTTCTTTGTGTACCCGAACCATCTACATTTTGATCATAGAAAATATTAGAAGTACGAATCTGATTGAATGAATTGACTAACCTTCTTGAAGAAACATGTTTCATGTGTGAGCTTGAGGTTGTCTTTTTAAAGTCAGCTGAATTATTTCTAGGTGTGTGGATTTGTGACTCTGGAGGCGTTTGCTCAGTCACCACCACCTTAGAAACAATCTTTTCAAGCTCTTTAATCTTTAAAGATAGACTGTTCTTCTCTTTGATATGCAGGTCAATCTCTTTCTTGATTTCAGACTTCGCTTGTTGATCTTTCAATACAATTGTAGATAGCTCAGATAGCTTTGCAGTTAGCTTCTTTGTCTCTGACTCAAAAATATTCCTTTCTTCTTCAAAACCATTTTCAGCATTTGTCCTCTGACCAGATATTTCTTTGAATATACCAACATTCTTTTGCTCTATGATCTTTCTTTCCTTTGCAAATTTTTCTCTTTCCAGAATAATTACTTTCTCAAACTCAGAAATTTGTTGAGAAAGCTTAATGCATTTAAGCTCAACCGTCTTCTTCTCGTCAACACATTTTCTGGAAAACTCGTAGAATTTCTTCGCAAATGATGTCTTTTCAGTCTCAAAATCAGATCTTTCTTTGACCATCTTTTTCTCCAGATCAGATATTTTCTTTTGAAGCTCAGCATTAACATCCTCCAGATTCTTAATCTTCTCCTCAGAACTTTCAACAGATGCTGCTCGCAAGTCACTATTCAAAGTGAAACTCGCAGACGCTTAAACTCGCTAAGCCCTATTCACTGTGAAACACGCAGATCGAGACATGCGCGTTTGATAAACTCTCAAGCAAACTCGCAGACAAACTCGCAAGCAAACTCGCAGACAAACTCGCAAGCAAACTCGCAGATCAAACTCGCAGATCAAACTCGCAGATCAAACTCGCAAGTGCCTAAACTCGCTAAAAACTGTTCATGCTGAAACTCGCTAACAGAGGTGTGCGCGTTTTCCAAATTCGCACGTCGAAGCCTGCGCGTTTGAACAAAACTTGCTATCTTCACTTGTGCGTTTCTACTATTCCTCTTCAAACTCGCACGTCGAAGAACTCGCAAACAACTGTTGCTTTCAAACTCGCTAGCTTCGATTAGCGAGTTTCTAGAACTCGCAGATCGCCTTGCGCGTTTGAGACCAAAAAATAACCCTTCGACTTGCGCGTTCTAGCTGATGAACCTTGCGCGTTTGACGAAGAAATTACGCGTTTGGACGAAGAACTTGCGCGTTTGGTAGATCTAGCGCGTTCTTCCGAAAAACGACCCAAATACTGAGTTTTCCATCTGAATTCGATCTAAACTTGTCCAACTGGTCTGAAACTTTGAACGAACCTTTGTAATCAACCCAAGAACATATTCCAATACACAATTTTTACAAACAAACACTTACAGTCCAACAAAATCGATGTAACAGTGAAAGTCGACTCGTGAACAAAACTCAACAAAAATCAAAAAAATTCGTGTGATTAACAGTGCAATACAGAAATTGAATTACAAAGACTCGATCTAATACACTTTTAGAACAAATCCTAAACAAAATCTGCTCCAAAATCTCACTCAAACTCTAACTTCGATTTTCCTTTCAAGAACAGTAACGAACCACCAAAATCTTGAATTTCTTGAAATGATTTCACCTTTGGATCTGTTCTGATACCAATTGTTATTCCCTATTTCATCAAGTTCTAATCAATAACAAATACTCAAGATGATAATTCCAAACTCATATGAATTAATCTCAATCACAAGATTACAAATTTACAACTTTCTCTCACTAGAATGATATACCAATATGCTCTTCTCTAATATGCGTGTGTACATTTGATTACAAAAACAAACAAAAGTATTTATACCCTCTATCAAATACAAGGAAACAAATTACACATACATTGACTTTGACATTTATTAACAAAAGACTTTGACTTTTGATAAGAGTTGACTTTCCAACTTTGACTTCTTGATCTTTTGGTCTTCAAAGTTTATGATCTTGAATCCAACATATTTGTGCTCTAACAGATACAACTGAAATACAATCATCTAATCCACTGCCTCATGAACATAAATGGACCAAAGAGCACCCGCTAAGCCAGATCATTGGCGATCCATCAAAACCTATGCAAACCAGGTCAGCATCAATGAACATGTGCATGCATGACTCCTTTCTGAGCAAGTTCGAGCCAACGAGAGTATCAGAGGCACTTGCTGATCCATAATGGGTGACCTCAATGCAAGAAGAGCTAAATCAGTTCGATGCACTTCAAGTCTAGAGACTCGTACCGAAACCTCAAGGTAAAACCATTATAGGTAAAACCATTTGAAAGACTCGTACCGAAACCTCAAGATAAAGAAAGACGAAGATGGTACCGTTATCCGAAACAAGGCAAGACTAGTAGCCAAATGATACAGAAAAGAGGAAGGAATAGACTATGACGAAACATATGCTCCTGTGGCGCGATTAGTGGCAATCAGAATGTTTCTAGCCTACGCAGCCCACAAGAACTTCACGGTCTTTCAAATGGACGTGAAGACATCATTCCTGAATGGAATTCTGAAGGAGGAAGTCTACGTCTCTCAGCCAGAGGGTTTTGTCAATCAGGAGAAGCCAGATCACGTTTACATTCTCGACAAAGCACTCTACGGTCTGAAACAAGCACCTCGAGCCTGATCATGCAGGTTGTATGTTAGACAGGAAGAGCACGTCAGGACACGTACAGTTCCTCGGTGACAAACTAGTAAGTTGGGCATCGAAGAAGCAACTTTGTGTTTCAACTTCCACGGATGAAGCAGAATATGTAGTTACTGCTAGCTGCTGTTCTCAGGTCTTATGGATGAGAACTCAATTGCGCGACTACGGTTTCCACTTCAATAAAATCCCGATATACTGTGACTCCAAGAGCGCCATCACAATATCAGCGAATCCTGTTCAACACACCAAGACCAAGCACATAGATGTCAGGTATCATTTTATTAAAGATCATGTTGAAAAATGAACAATTGAACTTTTCTTTGTAAAAACTGATTATCAGCTTGCCGATTTGTTCACCAAACCCTTAGACGAAAAGAGGTTTAACTTTCTTATCTCTAAGCTTGGTATGCTAAATCTTAAGATTTAATCGGTAGTTACCTAACAAAGTTTTCTAAAATTGTATACTTTTTCATCATTTCTTCATTCTTAACTCTGATTGATATCTGCAGTTCTATCTAAATGTTCATAATCCAAGGGGGGGAATGAGAAGAAATTGACATTTGGTCAATATTACTTCGAGGGGAGCTCATATAATTTGTGCATGTATTTTTTAATGTCAAATTTCTTTTTGTAATGCAAGATTTTAGGGGGAGCTCTTCAAGTCAAAAGGGAGTACGGAAATGACTTCTGATTATTTCTGATCAGAAGTCGTACTTTAAAAGGTTTACTGCCTTTTGTCTTTTCATTTTTAAGTGAATAAATTTTACTTTGACTTGACATAAGACTTTTGCAGAATTTTTGAGAGAAGCTTACAAGTTCATATGTTTATGACTTAAAGCTTAGCTTCATGAGATGGAAGATCGTACGTAAAGGTATAATTCTATATCTTCATCTCATATATGGTTGAAAGAAGGACAACTTTCAATCATAGAAAACATTGTTTTTAATGTTCATACCACTTCCCGATTTTTCAACAGATTTTATATTTTGGGAGTGTAATTTAAATGTTTTCATGATCAATATTGTGCTTTAACTGAAACAGTTAAACCAATCTGAGCATCACGTGCATCATAGGAAAACAAGAATCAGTGTGCTAGGAATTAACACAACTTCTATGGAATCACCTTAACCAGTGATTTCTACCCAAGAAGTTAATCCATAGTGATTGAGTGTGAGAAGTAGAAAAGAAATGAGTGTGATTATAGAGTAAGCTAAAAGTTTAAAAGAAAGAGCGTGTGAGAACAAAGTTAAAATAATATCACAACTCTGCACCAACTTTTTCTGAGCCGGGTAGCCACATTACTAGTGTTTCACAATTCTTTGGTGAACATTATTGAAACAGAAAACTAAACCATGCCAACTCTTGATCAAACCTCACTATCTACTCATTTTCTTCTTAACAAGAAAGTGTTTCACATTTTCTAAGGGGATGCAGCACATATGCTATCTGATTTTCATTTGGAAAATCTGGATATTGAAAAGAAGGAAGTCTGCCCCACCTTCGCACTTCAATCATGCACATTGAGTATGTGTTTAACTTACTGTTGTCTCAGTGGTTTACACAATTTTGAGCCTAATAAGCAATCATCAAGTGCTTAATTCTTTCAAACACAAGCACAAACACACAAGGAATTAGTTTCTTTGTCATAACGTTTATAGAAATAACCTTTGTGGTGTTTCGATGATTAAATGGAAGCCCTAGAATTTGACTAAGTATCAGAACTCGCAAGTCACTATTGAACTCGCAAGCCCTAAAACTCGCAAGCTGAAAAACTCGCAGACTGATAAAACTAGCAGATAAATGCGCGATTGAGAAACTCGCAAGCAAACGCGCAGACAAACTCGCACGCAAACTTGCAAGCAAACTCGCAGATTAAAACTCGCAGACAAAGAAACTCGCAGACAACCAAACTCGCAAGCGCCTAAACTCGCTAACCACTGTTCACACTAGAACTCGCTAACTGTGAAGTGCGCGTTTCCCAAACTCGTACGTCGAAGCTTGCGCGTTTAAACCAAACTCGCTAGCTACTCTTGCGCATTTCAACACTTAGAATTATTTTCTGAATTTTTTTCAAACTCGCAGGTCGATAAACTCGCAGGCCTAAGAACTCGCAAGTCACTATTCCTTCTGAAACTCGCTAGCTTCAATTAGCGAGTTTGTAGAACTCGCTGGCTACTACTAGCGCGTTTCTTGAAACTCGCAAGTAGCCTTGCGAGTTTTAGAACAAATTCTTCCTTCGACTTGCGTGTTCTACTCTGATAAACCTTGCGCGTTTCACGATGAACTTGCGCGTTTCACGAAGAACTTGCGCGTTCTAGCGATCTAGCGCGTTCTTTCTTCTGTCGACCCAAAAACCTGAGTTTTTCATCTGAACTCGATCTTTTCTTGTCCAAACAATCTGAAACTCTGAACAAACCTTTGTAATCCACCCAAGAACAAGTTACAATACAAGATTTTTACAAACAAACACTCACGATACAAATTGATTGATGAAACAGTGAACTTCGACTCGTGAACAAAAACTTAACAAAAATCACAAATTCGATTAGAATTACAGTGCAATACGGAAATTAAAGTACATATACTCGATCTAGTACACTTTGCGATCAAAACCTAATCAAAATCTGCTCCAAAAAATCACAAAAACTCAGAATCTCGAATTTTCTGCTCATGAACAGTAACGAACCAACAAACTTGAATTTCTTGATCTGATTTCACCTTTGGATCTGCTCTGATACCAATTGTTATTCCCAAATATCAAGTTCTAAATTAGTAACAATTACTCAAGATGAGATTTCGTAAACATATGTATTGATTCCAATCACAACTATTACAAACTCTCAACTTTCTCTCACTACTCTCTCACTAGAATGATGAAACTATATGCTCTTCTCTAATCAGGTCACTTTCTTACAATGACTTATTTACAAATGAAACAAGGAAACAAGGTATTTATACCTCACAACAAATACAAGAAAACAAATACAAATACATTGACTTTGACTTTATTAACAAAAGACTTTGACTTTGATGAGAGTTGACTTTTCCAGCTTTGACTTCTTGATCTTTTATCTTCAATATTTATGATCTTGAATCCAACATATTTGTGCTCTAACACTCTTTCAACAGAGCTGCCTGAACTTCCACTGGTTTGCGTTTCAGCTTCTTGTCTTTGACTTGAGAAGACTGAATTTTGAGAGCCAGAGAGGCATCTCTTTGACAGTCAGCAATCAGCTTCTCAGCCCTGACGGATTCTTCAATTTCAGCTTCAGTCAGGAATTTCAGATCTGATGATTGAGAGGGGACCTTTCGTCGTTGACTCTCCATATGAGAGATTATCTCTGTTCTTTTCTTTCTCTCTTCCTCTGACCAGTGAGATGGTCTAGAGGGCCTTCCATGATGTTGTAGGGACTCTTCTTCTTCTTCATCCTCTTCATCAATCTCTCGGACAGAGATTGGGATTATTTGGTCATCAGCTTCAGCAGCTGGGATTATTTGGAGCTCTTTACCCTTAAGCAGGGGAGAGAACTGTCTGGTCAGAAAAAGAGAAAGGTTAGATTTATTTTAGGGAAGGAGAGAGATAAAGGCTAGAAAGAAACAGGGGTAGGATTTTTATAGTAAGATAAGGGAACAAGAGTAAGGCATACCTGAGAAGGATTCTCCTCAGGTAGTGAAATCATCTTCAGGGTTCCCTCAGCAGATGCACCTTTGCTTTGGGTAGGGGTTCCTGAAGGTTTCTCTTGTCTCCCCCCTGCTTTGATAACTTCTTTCGAAGCTATCGCTGATGAAGTGACGGCTGAAGAACACCATAAGGATTGATATTCTTCATCGTCATCATCATCATCTTGATGAGAATCATCCTCTTGATCTTCAAGATCAAGGTCTTCATCATCGTCTTCTTCCTCCTCTTCATCATCGACTAGATCAGCGATGGAGGGAGGGGCTTTGTCAGCAGCTATCTCCCCCTCAACCTGAGAGGGAGTTTCCGTTAGATGTTCAGCAGCATCAGCTTCTTTCTCCTTATTTTCTTCAGATGCTTTCTCCCCCTCTTTGTCATTATCACGAAGGGAGAGATCTTGGGAAGGAGTAGAGGTTTCAGCGGTGGACAACTTCTGGACTTCAGCTTCCAGTCCTTTGAGCCGATCTTCAACTTGTTTGGAATCGTAGTCCTTGGTTTGTGTTCCCAAGCGTATTCCATGGCATCCAGGAATTGGATGAATTCAGCGTCAGTTGGCAAGGCGTCGAATCCATTCCTGGGTTTGTCGGGAAAACGTAGAGCTTTCCTCAGGCCTAAGGCAGTCATCATCCCTGAGCCAAGTTGAGTGCTGAAGGAGATAGCAGGAACCTGTTCACCCTTTTTGTTGGTGATAGAAGTTTCATCAGCAGTAAACCAGAATTGCTGGAGAAGAGCTTTGGAGGGTGTTGGATCCACAGTGATAGCGTAAGCAATGCAGGATTGCTTCAGAAACATTGCGGCCTCCTTCAGATGAGGATACTTGACACCGTCAAAATCGAGGCGAGCAAGATGATTGTTCTTTGGGAGCTCAGAGTCAGAAATGGCGAACTTGACGTTCTTTGAGGCGACAAGTGCAGATTGAGTCATTCTGAATTGGGAGTAGATAATCGAGTAGAAAAGAAATTTTAGTCTAAAAATAATGAAGATTTGCTAGTTTCTATTCGAGGAAAGAAACATAGGAAATCAACAAATTTGCAGATTAAAACAGTTTATCTTAGAACAAGATTTAAGAACAAGAAAGAAAAACCAAAGATTTTGAATAAAGAAAATCAAAATAAAATGGTTTTTAAAGAATAAAATCGAAAATGAAGATGATTTTATTAGATTAGAATCTTATAAACCCATAAATGGAGGTTTATGTAAAAAGATTTAAGAAAAGAATAAGAAGAAGATCAAGAATAACCTGTTGATCTTTAAGGAAGATGATGCAAATGCTTGAAAGTGCTAGAATGCTTGAGAGTAAGTTCTTGCTTTGAAAGTATTTGCAGAAGGCGTAAAAATGATAAGAATGGAAAAACATTCTTTTTATACATGAGAGAGAGGAGAGAGAATGAGCGAAGCGGGAAAACAAATGCTCATCATGACATGGACACGTCCTACGATGTTGATTGGATAGAAGAGCAACGGACGAACGTGTCAGAAAAAGGCATGTCGTGGATTGTCGGTTCAAATGACGTCATACAAGAGAGACTGTTCATTTGTCCGTTTTGAAATTATCGCTGAAGAAAAGTCAGCGATAGATTTTTCCTTTTTTTTTTTTTTAAAGTGTCCCTGTTAGAAAAGATGGGGATAGATTTTCTTTTAAAAGGATCACTGACAAGAAATATCAGTGATAAATTTATTTTCAAAAAGCTTTTAATCATTTGAAGAAAGGTTCAGTGATTAAGGTTTATATAAAAAAAACATCTTAACTGAGTTAAGATTCAGTTGTGAGGATGGAGAGAACATACCTGAGAGTCAGAATGTTTATCAGAGAATGATGAAAGGGGAACTTTTTATTACTGACACAATACATGAACGCTGAAGAATTATTCTTCGAGGTTCAGCATTCCAAGCTCACTGATGAGAAAGTTGAACCTTGTCTCATCAAGAGGTTTGGTGAATAAATCAGCAAGCTGAAAGTCAGTAGGGATAAAGTGAAGTTCAATATCACCATTCATCACATGATCTCTGATAAAATGATATCTGATCTCGATGTGTTTTGTCGTTGAATGTAGCACTGGATTATTTGCTATAGCGATAGCACTAGTGCTGTCGCAATAGATGGGAATCTTTGACAGCTGAAGGTCATAGTCTAATAGTTGATTTCTCATCCATAAGATCTGAGAACAACAGCTTCCAGCGGCGACGTATTCAGCTTCAGCTGTGGAAGTGGACACTGAGTTTTGCTTTTTGCTTGTCCAACTTACCAGCTTTCCTCCCAGGAGTTGACATCCACCAGTGGTACTCTTTCTGTCAATTTTACAGCCTGCAAAATCACTATCAAAATAACCAGTTAGATCGAACCCTGAGTCTTTGGGATACCAAAGACCGAGGTTAGGAGTTCCTTTTAGATATCTGAAAATTCGCTTCACAGCGATCAGATGGGATTCCTTGGGTTCAGATTGATAGCGTGCACATAAACAAGTAGAGTACATGATGTCAGGTCGGCTCGCTGTAAGATACAGTAGGGAGCCTATCATTCCTCTATAGGCAGTGACATTAACAGGTTTTCCAGAAGGATCTTTGTTAAGTGTCAGGGGTGGTGCCATAGGAGTTTTCATCGCTGAAGTTTGTGTAAGATCAAACTTCTTCAGCATATCTTTAACATACTTATATTGGCAGATAAAAGTACCTTTGTCAGATTGTTTAATCTGAAGACCAAGAAAATATGTCAGCTCACCCATCATACTCATTTTATATTCTTTCTTCATTCTTTCAGCGAACCGAGTACACAGAGATGGGTTAGTAGAACCAAATATTATGTCATCAACATATATTTGTACAAGAATTATATGACCTTTTATCTTTTTGAAAAATAACGTATTATCAGTTTTGCCACGTTCAAAATTTTCAGAGATAAGAAAAGATGAGAGAGTGTCATACCAAGCACGAGGGGCTTGTTTTAGACCATAGAGAGCCTTATCCAATTTATAAACATAATTTGGATACTTAGGGTCATAGAACCCTGGAGGTTGTTCTACATAGACTTCTTCACCCAGCTTTCCATTTAGGAACGTTTATTTTACATCCATTTGATAAACGATGAAGTCTTTATAGACTGCATAAGCTAGGAATAGTCGAATTGCTTCGAGCCTGGCCACAGGGGAAAAGGTTTCATCATAGTCTATGCCTTCCTCTTGTCTGTATCCCTGAGCAACAAGTCGAGCCTTGTTGAGGATTACAGTTCCATGTTCATCTAACTTCTTTCTAAACACCCATTTGGTGCCTATAACAGTTTTATCAGATGGTCTAGGAACGAGATTCCAAACTTTGTTTCGAGAGAATTCAGTTAGCTCTTCTTGCATAGCGCTGACCTAGTTTGGATCTCTGAGGGCATCATCAGTCTTCTTTGGTTCTATTAAAGAGAGAAAGTTTACAAAGAAACAGATATTACCTGAGCTTCGTCGTGTCTGAATACCTGCTTCGAGATCACCAAGAATTTGATCTATTGGGTGATCTTTGGTCCATCGCTGAGCAGGAGTATGACTACTTAACTCAGAGGATGGATCAACAATTGGGATGTTTACTGATGAGGACGTTTGAGGTTCATCAGCAATTAACTGTTGAGTATCAGAGAGGTTTTCAGACAGAGGTAGATCTGATGGTAGCAAGGTGTTTAGAGGTTCAGCTGAAACCCATGAGTTGGATTCAGCGCTAGGAGGTATAATGTTTGGATCATCATAACCGGCTGGTGGATCAGAATGCTGATGGTTTGAGAAGAAAGGTTTTGTTTCTCTGTAGTGAGAAAGCATCCAAGCATTTAACTCTTCATTGTCAGCGATTGATTTAGAGTTCGCTGAGCGAGTTTCATCAAAAGTGACGTGAATTGTTTCTTCTACAGTTTGTCTTCTCTTGTTGAAGACTCTGTAGGCTTTGGAGATGGAGGAATATCCTAGAAATATTCCATCATCAGCTTTTGGGTCGAACTTTCCAAGTTGATCTCTGTTGTTTAAGATAAAGCACTGACAGCAAAAGATATGAAGAAAGCTGATAGAAGGCTTTCTTCCAAGAAAAAGTTCATAAGCTGTCTTCCCAAATCGTTTTATTATCAGCGATCTGTTTTGAGTAAAACATGCAGCGTTTACAGCTTCTGCCCAAAATTGCGTAGGGAGATGAGAATCGCTGATCATTGATCTAGCAGCTTCTATGATCGTTTTGTTTCTTCTTTCAGCGACTCCGTTTTGCTGAGGTGTTCTTACTGAAGAGAAGTTGTGAGAGATTCCCTTGTTCTCAAAGAAATTGTTCAGGGAACTGTTTTTGAATTCAGTTCCATGATCACTTCTTATTGAACGAACAATAAGATTGTTCAGCACTTCCATCTTTTTAACAAAAGATATTAGTTCTTCTGGAGTATCACTCTTACAACGAAGAAAGATAACCCAGGTGTAGCAAGAATATTCATCTACAATGACAAGCGTATATTTCTTTCCAGCTATTGATTGGATGTTGACAGGGCCAAACAAATCCATATGCAAGAGCTGAAGAGGACTTGTCACAGAGGAAACTTGTTTAGACTTGAAACTAGCTTTTGTTTGTTTTCCTTTTTCACATGCAGAGCAGAGAGATTCTTTAGCATATGAGTGCTGAGGAAGACCAGACACCAGTTCCTTAGATGATAGAGAATTCAGGGTTTTGAAGTTTAGACGAGAAAGCCTTTTATGCCATAGCCAGTTGACATCAGAAGAGGCTTTTGAGAGAAAACATAAGTTTTCAGTGGTCGTAGAGTCCATGTCGATTACATAGACATTTTCTCTGCGATAGCCACTGAGAGCAAGTTTTCCTTTCTCATTTACCACTGAACATGCTTTCTTAGAAAAGCGAACTTCGTAGTCTTTATCACATAGTTGACTGATGCTTAGAAGGTTATGCTTCAGTCCATCTACATAAGCGACTCTTCGAAAGGTAGTTGTCCCATTGCTGAGGACACCAAACCCTCGGGTAATTCCTTTTCCATTTCCACCAAAGGTCACAGAGGGACCTTTCTCTTCCTTGTATTCAGTGAGCAGGTCTTTCTGTCCAGTCATATGTCGAGAACATCCACTGTCGAGATACCAGATGCCCTTTGATCCCTGCACACATAAGGAAGATTAAGCGTTGTTTGGTACCCACTTTTCAATGGGTCCTTCAGAGTTAGTGGATAAGGAAGATTCAGCAGTCTTCTCAACAGATGAAGATTCAGCTTCAGTGGTAATCTTCACTTTGGTTAATTTCTTAACCTTAGTGGTATTTTTCACCTTGGTTAATTTTTCAACCTTGGTGACCTTCTCAGCTTTAGAGGCATATTTCTTCACTTTAGTTGTTTTATCAGCTTTGGTGGCATTTGGACATTTACTTGCAATATGGTCAGTAAAACCACAGTGATAACATTTTATGTATTTGAAAATGGTTTTAGGACCAGAAGTAGAAGGTTTTGCAAGTTTAAGATGAGGAGGTCCAGGTCCAAGAAGACTTTTCTCTTGAGATCTGGGAGGAATTTTCATTTCTTCAGATCTCGTAGGTTTAAGGTCAATCTTTAGCTTTGGAGGACAGAGATCAAAAATTTCTATCACAGAGCTAGAGGATTGCTTAGCTGATCGTTTAGAAGGAACTTTCAGCTTTGCTTTCCTGGTTGCCTTCTGAGGAAGGAGAATGGACTTTCCCTTATCCGCAGACATAGTGTCTTTGGATTTTTCCTCAGGGATGGGATTTGAAGAAGAGCAAAGATAGAATTGATTATTAGAAGTGTCAAAGAAAGAGGTGACAAACGTTCCAAACTTAAGCAAGGAACTTTCTTCTTTAGGATCATCCTGAGGTGTCCAAAAACCAAGACCAGTTTTATCACTTTCAGGAGTTTGAGCATTTATTATCTCAGAGATTTTTGTTGATGATTTGCACCATTTTTCAACATGAGCCTTTTCTGCTTTTAGAGCAGTGATGGCTTGTTCGCGTTCAATGCTGATGATTTCGTTTATAATGACTTGATCTTTCAACTTTTCTTCTAAAAGATTTAGTTCTTTGATCTATTCATGAAATTTCTCTGGCTCTTGAGTTAAATGAACATTTTTATTCTCAGCTTGAGTTTTGTCGTTTAAAGCATTATAAAGGTCAATCGTCAGCACATCAACAACTCAACTTCTCTCAACTTCAGGCAGAGAGGGATTTGTAGAGATAGATACCTGAGATGATACATAGCTCATAGAGGGTTCAGATGGTTCTTCCACTTCTTCTTTAATCTCAGCCATGAGGCAAAGATTAGCGACTTATTCTTCATCAGAAGATGATTCTTCTGATTCAGCCCAGTCGTGTTCTTCAGCGATGAGACCTTTACCTTTTCGCTGATAGTTTTTCAGCTTTTGATATTTGTTCTTCAGAATCTTTAGAATCTTTTACAAGATTCTTCTTGAGGAGATTAGATTGCTCATAGTTGAGCAATATTCCATACAGAGTGCTGAGAGAAAGAGAATTTAAGTCTTTTGTAAGCTTAAGACATATTGAATAACTGTCCCAGCTTTCAGGAAGACATTCCAAGAATTTTGTTAGGACCTCAGAATTAGAATAGGTCCTACCAACAGTTCTTAGGTCAATGATTAGGCAGTTAAACCGCTGATGAACGTCAGAAAGAGATTCATTCTTACCAGCGATAAAACTTTCATACTGTCTTACCAAGTTAATCTTTCGAGTCTCTTGGATTTCAGTGGTGCCCTCATATTGAACACATATGGTTTCCCACTTTTCTTTAGAAGTTTTGAGATGCATGATGGAACGGAAAACTTCATCAGGCAGAGCCATTGAAATAATGGCCTTTGCTCTTGCATCTATTCCTACCTTCTCTTTATCTTCATCACTCCACTGTCTTATTTCCTTAATGACATATCGTTCAGGGACAGCTTCTGTGGTGGCAGTAGCGGGAATTGCTGCTATAATTCTAACAGGTTCATAGGGTCCATTTTCTATATATTCAGGTATAGTAGGATCCGCACCTTCAAGAAATAGCATCATTCGATTTTTCCATAGAGAAAAGTTATCTATGCTAAATCGAGGAGGTTTAGAAAGTGAACCATTATAATAGTAGTTTGTGTTTGTGTTTAGTGCCATTTTAGAATAGCAAGGAAGAGTATACAGCAAGATCTTGTTTATTAGTTTAAACAAACTGCTCTGATACCACTTGTTGGTCCCGAAGGTGCTTAACAAGTTTGTAGAAGGGGGGGGGGGTTGAATACAAACACAGAAATTTAAAGTTTAATAAATTGTTTATTGATAAATCAAACACAATTTACAAGTTTGTTGCGGAATAAGATTAAGACAGACTCAATCTAAACAAACTTAAGAAACACTACGATGGTTGCACAAGAAATTCAGAGAATGGGAGATTTAGAGATATAGAAAACAAGGGTTTCTATATGAGGTTCAAGAATTAGCACTCTTCAGATGAAGAGGCGAACTTCCTATTTATACCCTATGCATTAAATGCATGGCAGGGTACTTTACACGTGGCGTTCACTGATTTGCTTTGGAAGTCTGACTTTTTGGGAGACATGCTTTCGGCCGGACAATGAACAGTGTAGTTGACAGAGGTGTTGTACGTATGGTGGCAGAGACATGTCCGTTCTGACACATAGTACTAGTTTGTGCAAGGAGAGACAAAAGGAAACTTGAGACATAAGCTAAGTGATCATTTGATTGCTGAGTATCTCTTCTTTCAGAGATAAATAGGTTCATCTATCGCTGAAGCTTTTCCTCATGTTCCTTTGCGTATATGTAGAGTTGTCTGCTTCACTGATATCCGCATCAGGTCACTAGTAGACTTCTCTTTGTTCAGCAGCTTCGTCTTCGATTCAGCTATGAACATATGTTGACGCGAGACTTGTCTTCAGGGATTACGTTAGTTGTTTACTTCAGAAAATATTAGCGATACTGAACAGAATCAGTTTGATCACTAATAGTGAAACACTAATACATACTAGATGTTTATAAGAAGACTATCAGCGATAACTGAACAGACTCAGTCTGATCACTGATGGTGAAACACTAATACATATTAAAACGTAATTTTCACTAAGTATAGAAAAAGGGTCGTTATCAAATCACTGAGAGAGTTTGGATCAACACCAACCACTCGTAGAAGAGTGATCTTCTAAGTTGTTAATCCAACTTGCATTCGAATATCCCTCTAAAACCGAAGGAAACCCGACATATGACAAACCATAATCAATGGTTTTCTTCAAGTATTTAAATACTCGTCTTATCTCTTGCCAATGATGTATACTAGGATTATTAGTATACCTACTCAACTTGCCTACGGCAAAAGCGATATCCGGCCTAGTGCTTGTCATGGCCTACATCAAGCATCCAATAGCCTTTGAGTACTCGAGTTGTGACACCGCTTCACCCGAATTGGGTATAAGCTTCACACTCGGATCAAATGGAGTACTCACCAGAGAACAATCAAAGCAATTAAATTTATTTAATACTTTCTCAATGTAATGAGATTCCGTAATTGCAATCCCTTTGTTCTCACGCTTGATCCTTATTCCAAGGATCACCTCCGCTTCTCCCATATCTTTCATGGAGAATTTTGATGACAAAAACTCTTTGGTTTTATCAACTTGATTTTGGTCGGTTCCAAAGATCAACATGTCATCAACATATAAGCAAATTATTACTCCATTACCGGATGTGTCAAATTTTCTATATACACACTTATCCGCTTAGTTTAACATAAAACCGTTGGAGAAGATAACCTCATCAATTTTTTGATGCCATTGTTTGGGTGCTTGTTTCAACCCATACAATGATTTTACAAGTTTACATACCTTATGCTCCATACCAGGCATAATAAAACCTTCTGGTTGTTTCATGTAAACTTCTTCCTCCAAGTCACCATTTAAGAATGTCGTTTTGACATCCATTTGGTGAATCACTAAATTATGGATAGCTCCTAAGGCTATCAACAATCTAATCGTGGAGATCATTGCAACCGGTGCATAGGTATCAAAATAATCGATGCCTTCCCGTTGCCTAAAGCCTTGGATTACCAATCGATCTTTGAACTTGTTGATTGATCCATCGACTTTCATCTTCCTTTTGAAGATCCACTTGCATCCCAACGGTTTACAACCCGGTGGCAAGTCCGATAATACCCAAGTATTATTCCCCATCATGGAATCCATCTCATCATTTATTGCTTCTTTCCAGAAAGCAATATCTTGAGACTTCATAGTCTCATCAAATGATTTTGGATCTTCCTCAATACTATAACAGTAAGAGAATTGTGATCCAATTTCATCTCTTGATCCTTCTACCAAGTATAATTGGAAATCGGATCAAAGGATTTTTCAATCCTTCCTCTTTTGCTCCTTCGAAGCATCGGAGATTCGGTTGGAACAATTGCTTGTTCTTCAACCTCACTAGTTACACTAGTATTTGGAACAAGATCCTTCGACCTAGGTATTGAAGAGAATCTAGTCTCATGAAATAATGCATCTCTCGATTCTATAACGGTGTGAATCACTATAGAATCATTAGGTTCAATAACATATAACCTATATGACTTGGAATGGTCGGCATATCCAACAAAGATGCAATCAATACCTTTCTCACCCAAGGTTTTCCTTTTGGGTTCGGGTAGTCGAACAACCGCTCGACAACCCCAAACTCGAATATAATTCAAGTTAGGCCTTTTCTTGAACCAAATTTCATATGGGGTAATCTTGTTCCTTTTATTGAGAACTCGATTTAAAAAATAACAAGCCGTTAACATGGCTTCACCCCAAAATCCATCACTCAATCTCGAGTAGGATAACATAGAGTTCACCATTTCTTTGAGAACTCTATTTTTCCGTTCCGCCACACCATTATGTTGTGGTGTATAAGGCGTCGTAGTCTCATGGATAATTTCTACGGATTGGAAAAACATGGGGTCCTAATATTCCCCACCACGATCGGTACATAAACATTTAATTAAACCGTTCATTTGCAATTCAACCTCCGTTTTATAAATTTTAAATTTATCCAACGCTTCATCTTTTGAGTGCAATAAATAAATATAACAAAAACGTGAAGCGTCGTTAATAAAAGTAACAACGTACTTTTTATTACCAAAAGACGGAGTTGAATAAAAATCACAAAGATCACTATGAATTAATTCAAGCACCGACGAATCTCTTTTCACATTAGGAAAAGGTTGTCTAGTGATCTTTGTCAACATGCAAGTTTTACATTTTTCGGTTTTAACGTCAAAAGCCGGAATAAGACCGTCTTTTGACATTTCATCCATTCTTTTAAAATTAACATGACCAAGCCTTGCATGCCATAAAAAAGAATCAACACAATTCTCATTTGCAATATAAACTAAATTAGAAACACAATTTATTTTATTTAAGCTTAACATAAACATATTATTATTTAAATAACCAAATCCTACCAAAGAGCCACCTTTTGACAAGGTAAACTTTCTGGACTCAAAAACTTGCCTATATCCTAACTTATTCAAGCTACTACCGGAAACCAAATTCTTTTGAATTTGTGGTACAAACAAAACGTCTAAAAGTTCAATTATTTTATTAGAGCTAAATTCTAGTCTAACTAAGCCACGTCCAAGAATGGGAGAATTTGACTCGTTCCCCATGTGTAGCACGGATCCGTCTTCAACCGGTTCCAAAGAGGAGAACCAACGTCGATCCTTGAACACATGACTCGATGCACCCGTGTCAATCCACCAAGCATCATCATCATCCTGCACATAAAATGATTCGGATATTAGTGGTACATAATTCAAATTAGAATTAACACCAAAGTCAAGACTCTGACCTTGTCGTGGGTTCTGATAATTGGAATCGTAAAGTCAATTATAGTCAAGTCTGTGTAAAGTCAAAGTTAGTTCATTTTGAGAGTTCATGGTCCTTGACCATATATACATATTGTATAGCTTGTGAAAGATAACTAGAACTTGTAATTGTCACATTAAGAGATATATGACTTTGTGACTTTCTCTCTCTACTCTCTCCCTAGAACATTCATAATTGTCATGTCTTGGTTATCTTAATTGGTTTACCTTGAATCTGGGAACTATCATTATCTAAGACTCATATGTACCGAGAGAGGGGCGTGCCGCGAGAATGCCCGCGACAGTGCCAAATGGCAATGTCTCCGGGCACTATTGTCATCGGGGTTTTGGGGGTATAAATTGGCCTTTGACCGATTTTGAGCCCCATTTCTCCCCATTTTCAGTATAGGTGAAATTTATGGAGAGTTTAGGACCGATTTTCCACCTCTCAAACCTCTCTCTCATTTATTGCAAGCTAGGGTTTGGTAAACACTTTCTTCGAGCATTAAATCTTCTCGGTGGGAAGCATTAAAGACATCTTGGAGACATTTGAGGAGATGATTAAAGATTTTCCAAGTCTCAACTCCTTCTCCATTTCTAGGGTTTGCAAGTTTTTAGGGTTTCTTCCTAAAACCTAGGTGGTGAGTTCTAAAATGGTTTTCCAAAAACTAGATACATGTTTAATGTGCTATATTTCTCTATCTTATACTCTAATGATTTAAATCTCTCAACTTGATAACATGTTCATAATTGTAGTTTTGAAGGTTTTAGAATAACTTGGTGAAATCCTTGTTTATATGTCTTAAAACCTATGGATTTACACTTAAATCATTTTGGGAAGGTTTGATGGAATTTTGTTGGCTAGTGAATATACTTGTATGACTATCCACATTATTAGGGTATAGACCTAACTTGAGGATTAGGTCAATATGAGCTACCTTATACTTAAATTCTAGTTGCTCATAATTTTGGGTACTTGTGTATACGAGGTGTAGTTTACTAATTGCAAAGGAATCATGTAAGGCTATATTCCTATTCGACCTATTGGTGGTCTTTGGATACTATGTAAGACTCATATGCTATGATATATGGTGGTTGGACTATCAACTTACATGTTTGGATAATATATGTACCATACTTGGAGTAATTTGGTATTGGAATGTCTTGCAATTTGGATGAATCGTAAGTAGGCACTAGGAGGATACAATCTTGGGAGCCAAATTAGAGGTATGTGCCTAGATCCCCGCCATTTGGGGTAATTCCCTGGATTTGGTATTTGAATCTCTTGCAATTTTGATGAACCATAAGTAGGCACTAGGAGGATACAATCTTGGGAGCCAAATTAGAGGTATGTTCATAGATCCCCGCCATTTGGGGTAATTCCCTGGACGTAATCCCCAATGCGCTGGGCCTTTGTGGTGTTGCCCGATAGGGTGAACATCAAGGTGTATCGACTCTTGAGGTGAAACTTATTTGGTATTTTGGGTTTCCCCCATTGATTCCTTATTTGAACTAATATTGCATATTGTCTACCTCTCACTCTATTTGTGAATTATATGTTGTTCAAAATCACTAGGATTTTTGGCATAACACTTGTTGGTGTCGACATGTATCTCAGGTTCTAGCGGCGTGGTTGCCAAGAAGAGCTAGATGGATTTTTGGCGTGAGCTTGGGAGCAATTTTTGGGACACCATTCTTGAAGAACTTTATTTTGAACAATAGATGATAACCATTTGTAATCTTATTTCTTGATAGGGATTACATTAAGAGGTTGTTATCTCTTACCGTTAAATTACAAACTTGTAATTAAACAAGCATGTATTGTTTTCCTTTTTGGGAAGGCTCGTGTTTTGACATTTATATACCACACTTTCCGTTTTGGGAAGTTTTTGTTTGTCCCAATTTTTGGGGTGTTACAAGTCGGTATCAGAGCTTTAGTTTAAATGAACTAGGTGTGACTCTTATATGCCTAGAACTAATTTGTTATTACTAGTGGTACAAATTGATTAACCTTGGGTAGAATTCCTAGGTGGGGAAAGTATTAGGATTTTGGAAATGCATTAATTGAGAATTGTGATGATGACGACAAGAATCCTTGTGTATAATATGTTCAATTTATTGTTACGTGATTGTGCTTGAATTTATTATTATTATTATGATTGATGATTGTAGTAGTACATTTTAAACCGTTGATCTTTTAAGGAATTAACCGATATGATCTTTATATATGTGACAACTTACAATGGTAGACATGAGGAGTCGAGTTGTGACTCCGGATGAAGGGGTTGAAGCGAGCATGACAGCTCAAGAAGCGCTCAGACAGACTGGACCGGTTAATAATCCACCAAACCCTCCAATCCCAACCATATTATGGGATGTCATTGATGTGGTTCCATGAGTGATCCTAGAGACCGAAGATCCGGTTATTCAAGAAGTGGACCCTCGATCGGTTATGATGGCCAGTTTCTTACAAATGATGAATTCCGCGATGGATAAACGGGATGAAAGGTTTATGAAACTGCTGGAAGATCAAGACGCAAGCAAACGGAGGCACGAGACGGTTGTGGGAAATGTAGTGAACGGATCCAAAGGTGTGGGGAATGTGGTAGGAACAGAGGAGAATGTGGTAGGTGCCGAGAGAAGGAGAGAGGGGTTGTTCATACAAGACCTTCTTGTGTAGCAAGCCTCCAGAATTTTATGGAACGACAATTCCAGTCGCTTGCATGAACTGGATCAGAGAGATCAAGATGGATTTCGAGGCCAGTGAATGTGACGGCTCTCAAAGGGTCAAATTTGTGTCTCAAATGTTCCGGGGTGAGGCATTAAGCTGGTGGAACCTCACCTTGATGACCCTTACTCCGGGGTTTTGGCCAAACTTACATGACCAACCATAAAAAAGAAAGTGACGGATGAATATTGCAACGAAAGAGCTCTCGACCGGATTAAGGAAGAGTTCAGAAGTTTGAAAAAGGGACATATGTCGATTGTCGAGTACTCCTGGTAGTTTGTAGAGAAGCTGAGCTTGGTGGAGCTGTTGGTCCAGATTAAGGTTCTACAAGGGTGTGAGTTTGTAGAAGGGGGTTGAATACAAACATAAAAATTACTTTTAAATTTGTTTATTGATTATTGAGTAAATCAAAAACACAATTTACAGATTGTTGCGGAATAAGATAATGTAAAACCTAATCTAAACAATCTAAGAAACACTAAGCTTTCTTGCACACAAGAGTAATTGTTAAGTCTGATTTTATAGTAATCATTGTATTTATAGGCTTGGTCTTATACTGTACTTAGATTGCTTTTATCTTTGTATAAGCCAAGGGTATTTAAGTCCCTTGTGGCTTTGTCTTTGTAAGAAGCTCACGCATATTCTAATCAAAAACACATTCTGCGCTTATACTCTCTCTCTACTTTCTCTCTCTAAGATTTAGAGATTCTTGGATTAACAATTGGTATTAGAGCCAATCTAAATATGAGAGTTTTGAGAGAATCAATTTGTAAAACTGAATTTGTACACAAATTAGAAAATTTGATTGATTTTCTTGATTTTAATCAAGAAAATCTCGTTTTCTGATTTTTCACAAATTCGTGCTTGTTTTTGATCAAATTTCTTTGTAAATTGATTCGTTGGATTCGTTTTCGATAGTTAAACTCTTTTGATTCACATCATTTTTCAAGAAAATCAGTTTTTGATAATCGATTTTGAGATTTTTCATTTTCTGGAAAAACGTATTTCACGTACTGTTGATATCACGAATTCTTGATTTTTGTGGTTTTTGATCATTTTGTTTGATTGAAAGTTGTTAGAAAACAGTTTTTGAATTCTTCTGTACAGAAAAATCTCATCAATTTCGGTTTTGTAATCGAATTTAGAAAGATTTTGATTTTTTCTTCAACTTTGCGCCAGATCCAAGTTTTGCGTGAGTTCATACGGTTTGCGCGAGTTCATCTGGGACTTTGCGCCAGTTCATACCAAGGGGTTCATCAAAGAAAGTCAAGTTTACGTCACAAAGTTCTTCGCGCAAAATCACATTTGCGTTACCCATATTTCACGCAAATCAGTTTTGTGCTATCCTCTAGTCACGAGAAGAAAGGTTTTCGTTATCCTCTTCTCTTGAAAAGTTCAAGTTCACTTCATTAGCCTGTCACGCAAAGTTATCTTTGCGCCAACTCAGTATCACGCAAATAGAGGTTCTCGTCACCAAAGCTTCGCCCAAATCATAATTTGCGCCACCCTTGTCTCGCGCAAGTCTAGTTTGCGCTATCCTCTATTAACGCAAATCTCAGTTTGCGCCATCTGCTTCTCACGCAAAACCTAGTTTGCGTCACCCACTGTTAGCACGAATCTCAGTTTGTGCTAGTATCTCAGCTTCCAAACTTAGCTTTTTCTGAAGATTGTCATCTATGGATTCTGCAAAGTTTGCTTTTCAAGCTCAGTTCTATAAAAGCGACCTCATGATGTCATTGGGCACAGAAAATCGTCCTCCAGTTCTAGTTGATGAAAATGAGTTTACTCAATGGCAAGATAGGTTTCTGATTTTAATCGAGCGTCAAAAGAACGGAAATGATATGATGAATATTCTATCTGAAGGACCTTTTATAAAACCCATTCTGGCTTCTGGATTATCAAAGCCTACCAAAGAATATACACCCGATGAGTTAGCGCAATATCAAGCCGATCGAGATATAAAGGCAAATCTGATGCTAGCCTTGCCAAATTCTATCTACAACATGATTGATTGTTTCAAAAATCATCCTAACCTTATGTGGCAACAGCTAGAAAAGATTATGCTTGGGTCTTCAGTTGCAACTCAACTTTGGCATACACGCTACATGAACAACTTTGAAGAATTCAAAGCCAAGGATGGGGAGTCACTGAAAAGTGTTTATGACAGATTTTGTGCCGCGATAAATGATCTGAGGAAAATTAAAGTGGAAAAGACTGAGCTGGAAACAAATCTGAAATTCCTCAACGCACTTCAACCGGAATGGAACAAATCTTTCCATCGCTTGAGAAATGATGTCAGAATATCTTCAATGCAAATCCAAGAGATGTATGAGATTCTGCTGACAGATGAGTGCATAGTCATAGAGAAAAAGGCCAAACTTGATAAGAAGAACAAGAAAACAGTGGACTCAGTTGCACTCCTCACGAGTAAATTAGCCGAACAAGCATTGTCTGATAATGCTTACGACGGATACACTGATGATGATGGCGAGGCGCTTGAGAAAGTTATGATTCTTCTCTCTCAGCACTATCAGAAAAAGTTCCAACCTCGGTCGGGTTCCAACAATCTTCACTTCACTTCTGGGTCAAAATTCAAAGTGCCCGAGCCAAAGACAGCTGTTGTCTGCTACAACTGTGGTAAGCCAGGTCACATCGCTAAGGAGTGTAGAGTGAAGAAGGTTCGAGATTCGGCATACTATCGGAAGAAAATGGAACTTGCCGATAAAAGAGAGAACGGAATAACTTTGCTCGTAGAAGAGGAGTACTGGTTTGATCACTCTGATGACGAAGCTGATACTATCGAGACTGCTCATATGTGCTTAATCGGAGATGATCAGAGTGATGATGATGAAACTGATGAAGATGAGGTAATTTCTGAGTTTGATTACACTTTCATTTCTTCTCAGATGAACATAATTATAACTGCTTTATCTGATCTTCGCTCGAAGTTAATTTCTGAAAAGAATTTAAATTCAGAAAAGTCAAATTTGATTGATAAATTACAAATTTCTTTGAAAGATGAAAAATCTATTTTAGCTCATACAAAATACGTCTTTCAAAAGAAATTAGATGATTTAAAAAAATCAAATATGACTTATCTTGAATCTTTGACTGAAATGACCAAATTAAAAGATAATTTTTCGGATAAAATAAATGAGTTAGAAGAAAAATTATATCGAAGAATCAATCTGAACAAACTATTTATTTGAACAAACTGCGGAGTTATGAGTCTATAAAAGAAAAATGGGGACCTGGTTTTGAAAATCCACATTGTTTAAACAATGCGATAGAAAAATCCCCTACCTTATATAAATAAGATTATCTAACACTTGCTAAATATGCTCCTCAATTTAAAATTGATTGGTTGAATGAAAAACAAGTGTTAGAAATCGAAAATGAGAAAAGGATGAATAACAAGAAAAAGGAAATTTCTTTTGTTTATACAAGTAAAAATGCTAGATATTTTCCTGACAAATCAAAGAAAGGCAGAAGAAATTTAAATGAAATATCTCCCATTAAGTCTTCAGTGTCTGATGATTTTGTTGATATTTATGCCACTAAATCTGATAAGGAAAATATCTCTCCAATCTTTTATGATTCTAAGAGATATATTCCTCCATTAGTTGATCCAATCTTTTAAATGAAATATCTCCGAGGCAACTTCATATTTATTAGTTGATCAGTTGGGTTTCTTGGGTAAAATTGCTTCTTCTGATTCAAATATTAAATCTAAAATTCTTGATGAATCTTTTACGCTCAATGATAATTATTATAAACCAAAGCGTAAAAGAAGAAGGTCAAAGAAGTCAAAGAAGAAAGATACTGTTATTTCTGAAAATTCTAATTCTTCTGATTCAATTCTTTCAGATAGGACTTTGAGCACTTCTTCAAAGCACATATGGAGGGTGAAGCGGACATCAGATGATTCTACGACTGATGAGGATAGATATGTAGACAAACAATATAAAAGTGATTCATTTGCTTCTTGTAATCAAATTTCAAAATACTCAATAAAACAAATGATTCAAATTTCCAAAAATGTCTCATATTCTTCTTCTGATTCTAGTTCAGATGATTATGCTTTCTCTTCTGCTAATTCTTATGTTAATTTGTCTGATCATATTTCTTGTGCTTCTCGTGTAAAATCTTACAAATATTTCCCCACAAGAACGGCAACTAACTTTCATGGACCCAAATTCAAGTGGGTACCAAAATCAAAAATTGATTCTAAGTTGCAGGCATCAAATGTTAAGGGGGAGTAAGAGAAATAGGGCTTCTAAGTACATCAGCTTAGAACCCGTACTTCAATGGACTTCGACTTCTAAACATGTCAGTTTAGGACTCGTTCTTCAAAGATTCTAGCTTCTGACTAATGAGAAACTGTGAGTACATCTACTTTATTCCGCTGCATTTTTCTCTGATCATGATGATGTTCCAGTTTTCTCATGTTTTTAAGAATATGAGCAAATTCATTCAAAACCTGAATTTGTACAACCCAATTTTTTTTGAGACACAAATTTTATTACACATTATGTGGAAGATAATATTATTGAATTTTATTTTGTTTCAACTAAATATCAATTTGTCGAATTCTTTACATTTGTCTTAACTTTTCAAACTCGCCATTTGAATTTAAAAGTTTAAATCTTTACAAATTTTATTCTATAAAGTAAAAGATTTATAGGTTTTTCTTTCTTTTGAATAAAATGTGTGTCTAGGATAAATTTTTAAGTTGCTTTGTTAATATTAAAGTTTTAGATGTTCATCTTTCAAGTTTTTTAAAAGTCGAAAAGTCAGCAACATGTTTGAAACTTTTGTATTCTGCTTTAAAGATACGTCATTCGAAATATTTATAGTTTACAATGCTTGGAAATCCTAAAAAGTCAGAATTATGAATTGTAATGTAAATATGGGCTAAGCACTTATATGTAAAACTGAGTGTTTGAGATGAAAATTATATTTCTAAAATACAGAAATCTCTAAGTTTAAAAGTTTGTACCTATGACCTTTCTGGTTTGGGAAAGTAAGTTCTGTGGGATGCTTGTCATCTGGTCCCCTAAGGTCAATTGGTCTGGGAGTGATCGAACCCAAATCCTTCTATAGAACCAGATCGAAAGTCATATTCTACTGTTATGAATGGGTTTAGGATGTGTCGATGTAGCCTTTCTGATCTGGGAGAGTAAGTTCCAAGGGGTGCTTGACACCTAGTCCCCTAAGGCCAACTGGTCTGGGAATGGCTGACCCAAATCCTGTAATAGGGTCAGATAGAAAGTTACGTTTACGGCATGTTCTTTACTTACAAAATTTTTTGATTAAAAAAGATGCCAATGTGCACAAGCTTAAAAGATGCCAAAGAGCACACTCATGTGAAGATTCCAATGTGCACAATGCTAAAAGATGCCAATGAGCACACATTTCATGATACTTGGTGATATATTTGAGTTGCGATAAACCGGTAAATTTGTGAAAGTCTTAATTCTTGAAGCTAATCGAAGTTCGCATATGAGCACACTGAATAGATTGATGAAAGTTTTTGAAACTGAACATGTTTTAACTTGATATGCAATGAAACTTGTATTTGTATCCAACAACATATATTTGATTTCTTTTGATAGATAAATCTGTGATATTTTACGAAGTAGAATATAATTTGTTTAGTGTTTAAAATTTTATATGTTTAGTTGTTTCAAAATACATATTCAGTATATTTTTTTCTTTTTTTTCCACGTTGATGTTTCAATTCTTGTGTTATCATATCATTGTAAATGGGTCTATGCATTATTCAAGAGGGATTGAAAAAGGAGATTTTTCTAAAAGATCATATCTGATTTCGAGGGGGAGTATCTGATTCTCTATATGAATGTTAACTTGAATTGTCATATTTAGTGCATTTGTGTAGGGGGAGTCAAAGAGCTTATTAGGTGAAATTTTTCAGATTCCAAGACATATTTGCGCCAACAGTTGGTAGAGCAAAACTTAGATTTGCGCCAACAACTTCTAGCGCAAAACAAGCTTTGCGCATCCTTCAGCTAGCGCAAACCTAACTTTGCGCTTCCTTCTGCTAGCGCAAAACTAAGTTTGTGCCACCAACACTTAGCGCAAAACTTCCTTTTTCTGTCTTTACTCTGATTTTGCAGATCTGAAGCTGTCTCGTCTCCAACATTTGCATGACCAAGTTGATCTAGATCATCAAGGTCATGAGGGGGAGAAGTTAAGGAGAAGTTAAAGACACAAAGAGCTCAAACGTTTATCTGCTGATCAAGATTAGCTCAAGATTTTATATTTTCTCAGCAATTAATTCTTTTGTTGTTCTTGCTCCAATCACTACTGTTCATTCATGTTCATTTAAAAGAAGTGTGTCGTCTAGAGCACAAGTTGTTGAACCGATTGTTCGTTCAAGATAATTACAAACAGGTCCATTCTTGTCAAGGCAGCAAAGACAAATCAATCTGAAAGATGCTGAGAAGAAAAAAAAAATTTAGTCAAGAAAGCTTCTTCAATAAGTCGCATAGATGGTCCGTGCTGAATTAGAAGATGGATATTGAAGACCACAACGCCAATGATTACTAAGGGGGAGATTGTTAAGTCTGATTTTATAGTAATCATTGTATTTATCGGCTTGGTCTTATACTGTACTTAGATTGCTTTTATCTGTGTATAAGCCAAGGATATTTAAGTCCCTTGTGGCTTTGTCTTTGTAAGAAACTCACGCATATTCTAATCAAGAACACATTATGCGCTTATACTCTCTCTCTCTCTCTAAGATTTAGAGATTCTTGGATTAACAGTAATTGAAGGAGAAAAGAGAGTTTACAGAAAAGAGAGTTTCTGCAATTGATCACTAAGAATATTGATATCCCTTCAAAATGAAGGCTTTACTCTTATTTATACCCTATGCATTAAATGCATGGCAAAGAGTACAATCCACGTGTCTTTCATACATTGGATTTATGCTTTTTAACTTTACCATTTGGACGCTTTTGGTCGCATCATGAATAGTGTAGTAGAAAGGAGCAGTTTTACATTTTCGGGTAAAAGCAGGTTTGCTTTTGTACTTTTGTACTTTTTGTGCAGAGGATAAGACAAACATATCTTGATAAGCAAGGTTCATGATCATCTATTGATGATGATCAGTGATTTAGGAATCACCGATGCATAAAGGCGATAACTGAGGCTTGATCTTGATTTGTCACGCGTTGTAGACTTATCTTGGTTTCACTGAATGCCGCTTCAGATCATTAGTAGATATGTCTTGATCATTAGCATATTCCTTGATGTCAACGATGATTTCTTTGAGCGTGAGGCTTGTCTTCAGGGACTACATTTAACGATGTAAATTACATCAGAGATCATCAACCATATTGAACAGATTCACTATTTTATCGCTGATGGTGAAACACTAATACTTACAGATGTTAAATGTAATTTTCACTAAGTATTTCTAAGAGTCATAATCAAATCACTGACAGAGTTTGGATCAACAAACTCCCCCTATTTGATGATGACAAAGTAACAAAAGAAAATTGCTTAATTTTAAAACATAAAGGATAAAGAGGACTCGTTAGATGCATGTCCCATTTACTATTTTAGGGATCTTTTTAGTACTGATGGAGTTAAGTACATAACTGAAAATTTTCATTAATTTCGTAGGAATATTACAAAGGGAAATTGAACATTTACAAGTACAAGTGAAGTACAAAACAGATACTAAAGATAATTAGCTGATAAATTGTAAGGGAGAAAGCGGAGAATCTATCAGCTATAGATCTTCATTGTCCTGGTCTTCAGGAGGGTCTTCTTTAGGCAGGAGGAAGTCAGGGATGTTTTCATCTCTTCTTTTTTTGGCTTTGCATTGTAGAAGAATCTGATTTTTGCTGCCTTCACCATAGGTGGTCTTTTCACACCAATATATATGATCCTTGAAATGACTAAGCGGGCAGAGATGAAATTTGAGGAAATTTTGGAATCTGACTTGTTTTTCATGATCATATAATACGGTAGGGATCTCCAAGGACTTGTCCAGTAGAGAAAGGGCCTTTTCTTCGAAGTGAAAGTTCGAGAGCTGATAGGTCGGGAGGAGGTCCAAGAACAACGTCTTCAGAGAATTTGATCTATGTTTCGTTCTTGTTGGGAGCCTCTTCAACAGATGTTGATGCTCGTTGTCTTCTTCTTCGGGTAGGTTTTGGAGGGAGGACAAGTATGTTCAGAATGATAGAGACTCTTTCAATGAGCTTATGTAGAAGTGACTCTACATAACTCTTGTACTTAGATCTTGATTTCTTAAGCACGTCTCTGATCTCAATCCATTCTGGAAAACCAAATGAGTCTATCTTTGATATGAACATTGTCTTCACTGATCCATCTGCTCTGAATGTAGTCATGGTGACCATGAATGTCCTTTTCATCGATTTCCCCATGATGGTGATGTCAGTGATCAGTTTTGGATCTTGGCTTAATTCCAACTTCTTCTTACACCACCTAGTTTTTGAATCCCTGATGGTGTTTTATTTGTCAGCTTCTTCTCTTGTCTATTTAAGAAGTTTTTCTTGGACTTGGACTGGATGAGCCTTAAGTTGATCATCACTGACTAAGTTCTTAGTATAACTTTCGGTAGCAATAGTATCCTTCTTGCATGCCTCCAGTAATTGCTCAGGCCTTAGAGATTCTTCGATTTCTTCCTTGGAGAGTAAGTTAAGGTTTTCTTCGTTTGTGTTGAGCTGGAAATAATTTTTATTCTTTGACGTTCGAGCTCAGCGATCATAGAGTCTATCCTTGCATCATCGGTCTCAGTGACTGGGATTACTGGGTGTTCAGAGTTTTATGAATCACGAGTATCACAAAGGGGAGACTATGGGCTGAAAGATGAGGCAGGAGGTGATTCAGGGAATGGGATCATTTTTAAAGGTTGAATATTGAGAGAAGAGTAGGGTTGAAGGTCTAGGAATACCTCTGAATTTTTGTTCAGCCCCCCCTCAGATGTAAAGAAAATTTTGAGATTTCCCTCAGCAGCAAGGTGTTTTTGCTTACCTTGGTGTGACTTCTTCATTGTAGGTACTGAGGGCTTCTACTCTGGTTCCCTGATAGAGATTCCTTTAGAAAGATGCTTGATGTGTTTGCGATAAAACAACTCCCATCATCATCATCTTCATCATCATCGCCACCTCTGATATCTTTTTAAGTATTCAAGATATCATCATTGGTGTCTTCTTCTTCATCATCTTCATCCTCTTCTTGTATAACCAAAACGGGTTCTTCAGCCTTAGTAATTATCATCTAAGCTGGTTGGACAAGAATGAGTCATCATCATCATCATCATCATCATCGACATTAAGATCTATTTCCCCCTCAGCTTGTACTTACATTTCCTTTTCATTTGACTTTGACTTCTCCCCCTCTTTGTTATCATCTTTGGGAGGAGGAAGGCACACTGCTGCTTTAATCCACTTAAGGGATGCTCTGTTATCACAAGAGAAGGATGTGCAGGCAGCGGCGACGTTAGAGATAGCATCACCAACGTTGAAGACGAAATTGGTGACGGCTTGAAGATCCGTTTGATCTTTATCGGTGAATGTGGGAGCTTGAGGAGGGTTCTTTAGCAGCTGCAAAATTTCGACAATCATCCCATGTTGAGAATCCACCTTAGCCTCTTGATTGCCGACGCTGGTGGTTAGAGTTTGAAGAGCAAAAGTATTGGCTTTAACATCTGACTTCAACTGCGTAATCTCGTCTTTTAACTCAGAGAGCTGAGAGGCATCTGTTAGAGCTTTTAAAGTTGGAATCAATAGTCTTGTTTATCTGGTCTTTGAAAGGAAACTCTTTGTAATGTTTTTTTATTGTCTTTGTAATATGTGGTCTAAGATGTTGACCATGTAAATAGCTTTTGTCCCTTGTATTTTAGAATCTTGTATCATCTTAAAGCATTGTAATCTTGTGGCACTTTGTGAGATATATGACATAAAAATTCTCTCTCTAGATTCTCTTTGTCTATATGTTATGTTCTTGATTGTATTCATGTTTTGGATTGATATTTCTTGATATTGGGAACAACATTTGGTATTAGAGCAAACCAAATTATTCATAATCATGATTTCATAGAAGAATTGGTCGAATTTGTGCAATTTTGGAAGGGTTTTGAAGAACTCCCAAACCTGTTCTGAAATGTGTCTATTGGATTCAAATTTCACGACTTGTTGAAATTTGGGTTCAAGATTGGTTTCTTCTAATTCGATTTTGATTGCAGAACAGTTCTTATTTATCATCACTCAATCACATTCACAACAGATTAATGTGAATTTTGGATTTTTGGCATTTTGAAGTTCGAAGTTCCAAGAATGTGTCCTTTCGATCGAAGTTTGTTATAAAGAGATTTTTAGAAGATTTTGTGTGAAAAAAAGGTGTTCAGAATCAAGAATTGAGCAACCCTACAAAATTTTATATTCAAATTCGCTGTATTGAAATTTCTATGGCTGAAATTGTGATTTTCGGTGAAGAACTCGTTAAATTCGAAGAATCATAAGTATCATATTAGAACTCGCAAGCAACATCTGAGGACTTTGTTGGAATTTTCTAAGGAAAGAACTCGCAAAAAGCTTCTTACGTTAAGTACAAAACTTGCACGTAGCAACTTACTAATTCTCAGATCTCGTACATTTTGGCCTGCGAATTGCTCACTTCTCGTATATCGTTGTTTATGTGAAGTTCAGAACTCGCAAGACTCTACTTATGAGTTGTTACTTCTCGGGTGACATAGCTTACGTGTTGTTACTTCTTGCATAGTTCAACTTACGATAAGTAGAGAACTCTTGTATTGTTGTTTGCGACAAGTAGTGTTTGTGTTCTGAAAATTATTTCAAGTGTAGAACTCGTACACTTCCTTTTGCGACAAGTGCAAAATTCCTTAACAATTGTTTACAACAAGCAAGTTCTCATACACCATTTCTTGTGTCAAGTGAGAACTCATACACAGTAGCCTGCGAGTTGTTGGTTCTCGTACATAGTTCTTTACGAGTTGTTACTGTTCACTCAGTGTGATATGCCACTAGTGTTCTCTTTAGCCTGCGACTTCTTCTTGCGACAAGTTCATATACAGTGCCTTGCGACTTTTATACTTAGAATTTTTTTGACAATTTTCAATTTTGACCATATTTGACTTTTCAAGTCAAACTTTTTCCGAATTTTTCGAACGATCGTTTTCAACCATACTTATTCACTCTTATCAAGATGTCTACTTTAATGACAATGAGAGATTATGCTATAGCTTATATGCCTGAGATACCTGCTCTTGAAGCTGAATAAGACAATTTGAAGATTCAGAATTTGTCTCTTCATGATTAGATCATGAAATTGAAAGAGAACTCCACAGTTTTAGAGAAAAATTTTAAATGCTCAAAATGCATTTATGACTCTAAAATTGATTTTGCAGGTATGATTGAGTCAAGAGAGAAAGAGATTATAAGTCTTCAGAATAAATTGAAGATATCTGAAGAGAAATCAACAACAATGAGAGCTAAAAAAGTTGATCTTCAGAACAAATTTCAGACATTTGAAGAGAAGATATCTGCATTGGGAACAAATAATGTTGATTTAAAGAAGAATTTCCATGCAGATAAAGATGGTTTGGAGAGAGTTTACACCCAGAAATTGTTTGATTTCTCAAAGAAAGCATGTCAAGAAAAAAAAGATCTTGAGCTGAGATGCATGAAACTTTCTAAACAAGTCTCTGAGTTTGAAAAGATTTTGATAACTGAAAGAGATGTTTTTGCCAAAGAAAGAAAAGTTTTTGCAGAAAAGTCTATTGATTTTCCCAAGTAGATTTCTACTTTACAAAATTTATTTGAAAAAGAAAGAAACGTTTTTCAAGAAAGAAGAATTCTTTTGAAACTGAAAAAACTTTTGAGAATAAGAATGTTGGGATTTTCAAGGAGATTTCTGCTAAAAGAAAGAACTTAGAAAAATATTTTGAACAAGAGAGACAAGTTTTTGAAAGTGAAATATCTAAGGTCACAAAGAAGTTATCTGTTCTATCTTCAGATATTCTGAAAGAACAAAAAGTCAAATCTGATTTGCAAAAGAAGTTTGACACAATTTTTGATGAAAGATCTCTTCTGATGTGATTACTCAATCACCATATGATTACTCAATCACCATATGATAATTCAACTGAATTTGTATGTTCTTTCAAAACTACTTCCAGTTCTTTACATGATTTTGTTTCTAAAAGGAAAGGTGTCAAATCAAAGATTTTTAAATCAAATCAAATTCGTCCTTCAAATCTCTTTTATGATAAATCTGTTGATGGTTCAGATAGCTATCATTTTAAATCTAATGGAAAGCATGCTTCTAAGAGAGATCAGATGGTCTGGAGAGTAAAGGTATCTACTGATGACAATGATGGTCAGAAATCATCTGCACCAACACACAAAGTCAAAAAGAACAAAGCCCGTAAAGGTGAATCTTTTGCTAAGCCTGATGTTATATATTATGTAAATCATTTAATCAGGCTAGCACCAAATAAAATATGTTGTTATTATTGTTGTGCTAATGATTTTGTTCAAAAATACTTTCCTCATCGCTGGTATGGAACTTATAGAATGACTTCCTATCAAACTGCTTTTAATAGATCTAGATCCAATCTCAACTGGATTCCAAAATCTGGCCAATCTGGACCCAAATAACAATGGGTACCAAAACCTTTTACTTCTGTTATGCACGAACCACAGGTGTAGGGGGGGTGAGAATTATAGCTTCTAAATACTACAGTTCATAACCCGTACCTCAAAGATCAAGCATGACTTCTGATCACAACATATCAGGACCCAGTCTTCAATGACTAAGATTTTGACTTTTGAGAAATCCTCTCAGGACTCATGCTTCAAAGATATGAACTGAATGCTCATATCAAAGGCGAGTATAAGTATTTTTTTGAAGTGTGCACAAATATGTTTTTGATATATTTTATTACTGATTATGTCAAGGGGGAGTAAATAACTGAGAAAGATACTTCTAACCAATAAGGACTCATGTTCATATGAGTACCAAGATATTTTTTGTTTTGTAGGATTTACAGATCATACTTCAAGGGGGAGTATCTGAGAAAAGTTTGTAAGTATGTGTGTGTCAAAAGTTTTTTTTTTGAGAAATCTGAAGTTTTTGGAAAGTGAGAAAACAATTTTGAGCTTTAAAGGATAAAAAGTGAAAAGTTTCTATTTTTAGCGAGTGTGAAAAGTGAAAGTTGCATTTTTGGAAAGTTTCTACTTTTGGCAAGTTTGGCTTACTTGATGCAAAGCATAGCTTGGGACAAGTCCACTTGACGCAATGCAAAGCTTGCGAAAAGTCACTTGACGCAAAGCATAGCTTGTGAAAGTCCACTTGACGCGAAGCATAGCATGCGACAAGTACACTTCAAGCAAAGCGTAGCTTGCAACAAGTAACATGACCCAAACTGTGGCGTGCGTTAAGTCCACTTCTCGTGTCCTTTGGTATACGACAAGTACCAACTCGCATGCTTCGTCTTGCGATACCCTTTCCTTAGGCACACTTGTCGTAAATTGAACCTTACGACAAGTTCACACACAACTTGTCATCCTTTGCGACAAGTTCTTACTTCAGTAGCTTGCGACAAGTAGGTGGTCGAATCCATTCACGCCACGTGTCATGCCCTTTCTCGAGTATATATATATATATATATATATATATATATGTTCAAAACATTAGTTTGCCACTTGTCTCATAGCATTCTTTACGACTTTCTCACTTAGTTTTTTCTATCAAAGTTCATAAGTATACGACTTCCATATTTCATTCAATTCTAAGATTCAGGTGGGTTTTGGTATTTTGGTTGTATCTTTCTTGATCGAATCTTGATTATGAACTGTTATCAATCATCAATTTTGAATCTTGGTCACAAATTTAGGGTTTTGAATTGTTTTGACTATTCATCTTCGTGAAACCCTTTGAACCGAGTTCTTGATTTATGGACATTGGACTATGGTTTGGACTTAATCAAGAAATTAAAAGGTTGTAATCTTATGGGTTTTTGATTCCGATCATAACAATGATACTGATTTTGGACTTAATCGAATGTTTGGGGAATGATTTTGAATTTTGACTCTTCGAACTCTTTAACGAGTTCTTGGAATGTTAAAATACTGTTGATGAATGTTGTGGTTGTTAATCGAGTTCTATGCAAATAAAATGGTTGGAATGTATTTTCAACCCAATTTGTAAAAGGAATTTTGGACTTAAAGACAAAATCTTGACTTTTTGATGAATCAGGACTTATCAGTTTTCGAACCTATGAAACTTGCGGGTTCATCATAAGATGAATCTTGAGAGTTCTAGACTTGTTCCAGGTTACACGACAAGTTCATGAATTCAAGTGTTTTGCGACTTCTTCATGTGTCAAGCCCAATTTTGGCTAAGTTTACTTGTCGCAAATTTTGGTCTGCGACAAGTTTTTCATTTCTTTAGCCATCGTCAAATGCTTATAATTCAGGCACTTGCGAGTTATGTCCTTTGTCTTTGAAAAATTCTATCTAGTCCTTTGGTCTATGACTTCTGGACTTAGAAAAAATTTTCTGAATTTTATTTTTGGAAAAATGATTTTGAGATTTAACTAACAAATTGGACACCGGTCCAAACATTTCAACTTTCAGGTTTCCAATGGAGCATATTGGTCAATCAGTTCACCAAAATGTGGTGATGGATGAAAACAATCCTAATTTGGCACTGATTCACAGAAGAAAATCCTAATTTGGCACTGATTCACAGAAATGATTATCTGTTCCTGTCTCCAAACAACCATCACGTGGATTTTGACCATCTCAATATTGACCCGCTTGTCTTGGAAATCCTCAAGGGTGTTCTCACTTCCATAACAACTGTACCAGTCATTTACTTGCAACAAGCTTGGAGATAAATCAACTTTATTCATCGGGATGATCAGCCAGTATTTCAAATTCAGATTGATCACTTCACTTCCATTCTGAATTATGAAAGACTGCGGCTTATACTCCGGTCAACAGAAGCCAATTCTTGTGAAGGCAGGGACACATTTGACATCTATCCTACCGATACTTAAGTGTTTGAAGGAATCCGAGCATTGGGATATGATGGTGAACTTACAAGGGTTAGTCAGTTCAAGAAGCACAATCTGCCACCATTCTGGTATACTCCATTTTATGTGATCAACCG
Source organism: Arctium minus (assembly GCA_954870635.1). NCBI lineage: Eukaryota > Viridiplantae > Streptophyta > Magnoliopsida > Asterales > Asteraceae > Arctium > Arctium minus. The sequence continues at coordinate 108,278,798 of OX941080.1, read as the reverse complement.
GTGCTTAACTGCAAAGAACACTGGAGTTGACAACACCAATATGCACATCCTGAAGCTCTTTCATGCCATCGTGTACGATCTTCATGTGGATAACTCCTTTATTTTCTGGACTGAGCTCTACGAACGGATCCTTGCCAAGTGTACTAAAAAGAAAAGCGTCTTTGTGCCGTATCAAAGATTCATGCAACTGATTGTATTTAGATGATGAGATCAAACTGAGAGATCCCGATAGGAGAATGACATGAAACAGGACCTGAATTTCCACTGAGATATCTTCAAAAGAAAAAGCAGAAGTTCAACTATAATATGCCAATTCCTGAGGCATTGCTTTCATACATCGATCCGACAGTCGAGTGTGTACACGAATACAGAGAGTCCATGGGATGGACAGAGCCGGTTTTCCCTACCTAGGACTCAAAACCTAGGAGATCAGAGTCTGCAAGGGTTCATGATACCACGAGGGTACTTGAACGGGGAGAGCAGAGGGAAAACTTCAAGAGGGGAATTGAAGGAAGTCAGAATACTGAACTGGAGGTTGTGGAATTACAGGCCAATGCCATACATCAAGATAATTCCACATCTTGATCTGTTGAGGCAATGATTTCACCATTGGGCCCACAGGTTGAGAACGCCGAGGAAAGTTCAAATTCTAAAATTGTGTCGGATCGCACGACAACTGTTGATGAATCTGAAAGTAAAAGTGATAATGCTGATGATGCTGATCAGAATGATAATGTTGATGAGAATGATGTTGCTGATAACGATGATGATTCCGATGACAATAATGATGACAATGATCAAAATGATCATGGATTTGATGACATTGCTGTTGAAACCACTATTCATAAAGTAGTAGGAGATATAAGGAGTCTTGAGGGAGACTTAGTTGAAAACAATGATAATGAGAGGTTGAGTGGAAGGAACGAAGAAGAACATGGTGAGAGAGTGTGTAACATAACCTACAGATCCAAAAGGGAAGCCACATCTACTAGTGGAACTCATGTATTGAGTTCCGGTATTGAAGAAGACGTTAGTCACCCACTAACGCAGTTGCACACCCAATTCAACTATTCTATCACCTCTCAACAGGTGTTAGTCTCACCTTCACACGGGGATATAACACAACAACTATCTAGCTCTCACTTGGAGAGTGTGGATATTGAAACAAAAGAACACCAACCCTAGTTCTCAACTTCTTTATGTGCACAATCGAGTCTAGAGCCAATTGTAATACCTATTTCCATTCCTACGACACAAATACCATTCTCTGCTAATGTCAAAAAACTTTGTGACCCGGCCGGAACACCCAGAGTAGATCCACCTATTGGACTACGAGGCAGGGTGGAAGTCCGGTCATTGCTAACACTTTTCCATGTTTGAACACAGGCCATACGATTGCTTTATCAACTGTTCTGTCAACGGAACGCCTAAGTGGCTCCAGAGTTATTTTCCTTGACTTTGTGTCAAAGGAGCATTTCGACAGCGCCTTAAAGGCTGTTGAGAACAGTTTACGTGATCATTTTACTGATGAAATCTCCGTTGTAAAAAGAATGTTAAAAAGGAAGGATCCAGTTACTGAACCAGAGCAACCTACTCCAGCTCTAGCTCCAGCTCTACCTCTTCAACAAGCAGATTTGTCAGTTGATGAGCTGAAATCCTTACTGTTTGCCAAGTTACTGTCTCAAGCTCCAGCTGATCAGTTAGATTCATATTTGTTTAGTCTTCTAAGATCTCAGCAACCGCAAGTTGTTCAAGCGGTTCCCCAGGTTCAATCAGATAGTGTTCGTGCCTCCGAGTTCAATTCTTTCAGGCAAAATGTTCTATAATCCATACAGTCTATGCAACAACAGATCTCAGAATTATCAAAGGATGTTCAAAATTCTTGCAAGGCTTAGGTAGAAAGTTGTAAGAAAAGACATGATCATGATTTAGATCATGACCATGAGGGGGAGAGACAGAAGAGACAAAGAAATTTTGGAAATTTTGAGCAACAGTTTCATGGTACAGAATCTGCAAGTCAATAAGATGTAGTTCAACAACAGTTTCAAGGTGATTACCACAGGCATGTGAGTGGTATGGAGTTAGTACTTTATGTGGATCCGGATATAGAACCAACGGTTGAAAAGCCCGAGGTTGCTTTATGAGAGTAGATATTGCTTCTTACTGGTGGTAATCCTGATGTAATTGATGTTAGTTCAGATGATGAAGATTACCAAGCAGACCAGTATGTCAAGTTCTGAAAGTTAAAGATGAGTTCGAACAACTAATTGATTTTTCTGATGATGAACAAGATCAAGGACTTGTTGAGATTGATCAAGAGGTCAATGTTTTGGATCAAGGAGAGAATGTATTGGAAAATCTTTTTGATGATCAAGATTCAGAACTACTTCGTGAACTGTATGGCCCCGACACTCCAGAAGACATTTAATTCAGCCCTGTACGTAATGAGATTCCTGAATTTCACGTATTCACTGTTGTTCCATTAAGTCAAGAGACTTCAACTTTTCAGCCAGTTCAAACCAGTCAGCCAAATCAGCCAGTTATTCATCCTTCAGATCAAGTCGGTACTTCAGATCAACCCAATCCGCCAGATCAAGCCGATCTCTCTAATGCACCAAAACCTAATCTATCTCAAGCTGAAGAGAGGTAATACGAAAATGTACTTAGAACACCTTTCCTTGAAGAATTCAACAAAATCTATGTGCATCACATTCGAAAGATCGATATTTGCCTTGTCTTGGGTATCAAGGATAAATGTAACACCTTAAAAATAGGGCTAACAAAAAATTCTGGAAAATGGAATTATGGTATGCATAAAAATGCCAAAGCACGAGCTCATACAAAAGGAACAATAAATGCCTGTTAATTAAAAGTTTGTAATAAGACGCAATAATAGACGACAACTCTCTAATCTAAATCTCGCTAGACATAAGATTACAAATAGTTGTCAACTATTCCCAAAAGAATTATTTTCAATAGTGGCATCCCAAAAATGCTCCCAAGCTCACCACTAGAAGTCGACTAAACATCCTTGGCGCTCGCGCCACTAGAACCTGAGATACATACCAACAATCAAGTGTTAGACCAAACGGGTCTAGTAAGTTAAACAAGAACATGGCATACATTTATAAAGCATGTTATGAACAATTTTAACGTTTTAATCACCAAAGTTCATGTGGGAATAACCATGGGGGAGACCCATTACATGAATGAGTTTTACCTCAAGTCAATGTACCTTGATGTTCACTCGTTTGAGCAACATCCCGAAGGTCCGACACACTTGAAGACTACCTCCCAGGCATTACTCCAAATGGCCGAGGTCTAGGCGCATACCGTCAAGGTGACGCCTAAGACTACATCCTCCTAGCACTTACTCATGGTTCATTCTATGTACGTACAATATCCGAACTATACATAATTCCATACCCATACGATACATGTATAAGACTTCAACAATCCCAAGGACAATTTAGTTACAAAACTCTAAAATATGCAAATACTCAAATGTTATCCATGGCTCATCAAAATGCATATCATCAAGTTCATATACCAAGAATAATAATCTCATCAATGTCCACAATAAAAACCAAGACTAAACTACCAACATCCTCAAATTTAGCAGTTTGGTCAAACTTATCAGGTGATCAGATCTCCGCATGAAAATGAAGTGCTAAGCAAGAAAACGCATAAAATATGTATCTCATTTGAAAATAGTATAAGAAACTCACTATCTAGGGTTTTACACAAAACCCTAGAAAACTTGGATGGACAGGGAGGAAGTGAAGACTTGATGTGTTCTTTAATGTACCACCTAAAGCTCTTTTCAGATCCTCTTGAATGCCAATAAATGCTTCCCACAAGAAATAGGGTTTCAATCAATGTGAAGGTGGTTGAGAGAGTGTAAAATCGCCCTAGAAGCTCTTCCAATCGGTCTCAAAACAAGTGAAATGGAAATGAAGTCAAATTGGTCAAAAATTGGGTTTTAAACCCTCACAGGGCCCGCCGACGACAGTGGTCGGCGACATTGCCCATGGCACTGTCACGGGGCATAGTCACGGTCTCCAACCGACTCGCGGTACATGTTCTATGATTGTGACAGGGCGACATTTCCCTTGTCACTCTCGCGTGTCACCTTCGCCGGGGGTGTACAGAGACCACCCCCCAGCCCGCTACAATGCCACGCGACTATGACCATTGTCATAGTCGCTGGTCACAATCGCCCAGCCCCCAAAATTGACGTTTTTTCGACGATTTGGATATATTAAGCACATAAAAACTTCAGGTTACACAGTTATGTAATAACATATTACACTACTCTAATCACAAGTCCTAAATCTCAATATTTACAAGATTAGAGAACACATAGAGTTTTAATTACTTACCTTAATCTTCCGGGTGTTACAATCCTCCCCACCTAATGAGGATTTCGTCCCTGAAATCTTATTTACTGAATAAATGAGGATATCTTTTCCTCATGTCTTCCTCCGATTCCCACATCACGTTAGCCCCTCGATGGTGCTTCCATTGGACTTTCAACATAGTCACTTCCTTATGCCGTAGTTGCTTTGTCTTTGACTCTAGAATGGCTTCCGGTTCTTCTACACATCGATTCCCGTTATCCACTCGAATTTCCGTCAAAGGGATAACACTTTCCTCTTCGGCTAAACACTTGCGAAGGTAACAAACATGGAATGTAGGGTGGACTCCGTCCATCTCCGGTGGCAATTCCAAATAGTAAGCTTGAAGTCCGATCTTTTCTAATATCGTGAAGGGTCCAAGGAAACGAGGACTGAGTTTCCCGCGCTTCCCGAAGCAGATGATCCCCTTCCAAGGCGACACCTTCATGTTGGGTCAGAAATAACTAAGTCTGGTTAGTACTGCTAGGTGAAGAAAGATTACTACTGCTAGTAGAATTAATACTGCTTGAAGAGTTAGTGCTGCTACTTGAATAGTTAGTACTGCTTGGAGAGTTAATACTGCTAGTAGTTAGTACTGCTTGAAGTTAATACTGCCAGATGAAGTTAATGCTGCTAAATACTGCTGAGAATGATTAATGTTGTTGGATAAGGATGAAGATTAATGTTGCTCATGTTGAAGATAATGACTTGGAACGAAAGAATAGGAGTTGAAGATAATGCTGAAGATAATTATGGTATTGATGTTGAAGATCAATCTTGTTTTGATAATTATCTTGTAATCAACTCTGTATATATTTTATAGAAGTCTTTGATAGAATTAGATGATTCATACGTTTTAGAGGGAATTAACTTCAAGATTAGTATTGATCATTTCTATAGAGAAGTATAGAACGTCTGTTGAGTCTATTCCACAGATTGAGGTTGTGATTGTAATCATTAAGTTTAATGCAATATAAACTTATGATTTGAGTTCTTATTCTGTATTTTTGATTAACTGTTAAAGTGTTATTCCGCGACTTCTTTAACTTTGTTTTATGAGTTTGTATTAAAATTCTTGTTTAGAATTTTCGATCTTGACAAGTGGTATCAGAGCTAGTAAACTCAGAAACCTTTAATCATGGACAGTTCAAGCGACAGTGTTTTAGTATCAAAGGTTCCCATTCTCAAACCCAATGAGTTTGACATGTGGAAGATCAGAATCAAGCAGTACATTCTTCTCACAGACTTCTCAATGTGGGACATCATTGAGAATGGTCCCTCTGATGGAGGAAAGATGGATGCAGATGGAAAGAGACCTCCACCAAAGACTGATGGAGAGAGGAAGTTGAGGCAGACAGAGATGAAAGCCTTGAGCACTCTGCTCCTGGCTATACCTAATGAGTACCAACACTAATTCTGCAACTGTTCTGATGCACAAATTCTATGGAATTCACTAGAGAAAAGATTTTCTGGTACCAAAAGTACCAAGAGAAATCAGAAGGCCATCCTGAAGCATCAATATGAAAACTTCATGTCTACAAAGAATGAGTCCATGACTCAAACTTTTGATAGATTTAATAAGCTAATTGGTGAATTGACTACTGTTGGTGTCCAGATAGATCAAGATGATGTCAATAGAAAATTTTTAAGATCTCTTGGTGATGAATGGACTATGTACACTGTCTCCTTCAGACAGAATGATCAACTAGAGGACAAGGAACTGGATGACCTCTATAATGAGCTTAGGGTGTTTGAAGCAGAGGTAGAAGCAAAGAAGAGGCCCTCTGGATACTCATACAATGATGCTCTTTTATCATCCTCTACTGATTCTGTTGCTAATACAGAATCAGTTAGTGTTGCCCATGGATCAAAGCAAGATGGATCCAATGACTCTGTTTTAGAAGCTTTTCTAGCCAGTCATGCTAATTCCACTCTAATTAATGATGACTTAGAACAGATAAATGTTGATGATCTGGAAGAGATGGATATCAAGTGGCAGATGGCTATGCTGACTATGAGGGTAAAAAGATTCATCAAAAGGACTGGAAGGAACAACTTTGCTCGGAAAAGAGAAGATAGGGTTGGATTTGATAAATCCAAGGTTGAATGTTACAAGTGTCACAAGCTGGGACACTTTGCAAGAGAATGCAGAAGTGGAATGCCTCAACAGCATACTAGCAACCATCAACCATCACAGTCCACTAGCTTCAACAACAAGAACTCTTCTCAAGCTCTTGTTTCCCAAGAAGGAATGGGATTTGATCGGAGTGACCAAGCAGAAGAAGCAGTTCAGAATCAAGCTTTAATGGCTAAAGTTTTAGAGTCAGCAAGCACTGATATTCCCACAGAGGTAACATCTAATCTTTGCTCTAAAACCTGTATTGAAATTGTTAAAAAGTACAGGGATCACAATCAGAGTATGTGTGATGACCTTAAAAGGTTAGAGAAAGGTAGAAGAGAGTATGTTTTGATTGTTGAGAGGTTTGAAGAACAAATTAAGTCATACCAGGCTAATGAACTTCAACATTCTTATGATACAAACTACTGGAAGTGGGAAAAGAATCAGTTAGAGGTTAAGCTTAAAAAGTTTGAAGAGGAATGTGAGAAGATAAGGAGTGATTTTGAGAAAGCCAAGCTAGATATTGAGAAATATTCTAATGCTTCTAAAGCAATGGACTCACTTCTAAAAACTCAAGTTCATGACAAGCTGAGAAGAGGAATAGGCTATAACACCACCCCTCTACCATACAACAATAACTATATCCCTCCCACATCAGATCTCTTAGAAAGACAGGACAAGAAGGAATTACCTGAAGGAGCCACTGAAGTAGATCCTTTAGACAAAGTAGTGGTTGAGGCAGATTCTGAAGAAGAGGACTCTGAGAGTAAGAATGAGGAAGACCACAAAGATATTCCCTTAGAAAACCACATACTGACAAATGATAGGGGGGGTAAACCTTTTGTCAAGAGTGAGAAAGTGAAGTCTGGAGAAGAGACTGTAAAGAATGAAAAAGCTGAGACCTCTAAGAGAGGAAAGGGAAAGGTACAGGGAGTACATTACATGCAAACCACTGTTGTTAATCCCTGTACTTGTAAACAGAATCAGCCCCAACAACATGATAAAACAAGGGGAAATCAAAGAAATAGAAATAATCAGTGGGCATTAAAACAAGGAATTGATCTAGGAAAAATTAACAGACCAAAGCCTTGTTTTATCTGTGGCAAGTTAAATCATCTAGTCAAACACTGTTATTTCAATCCTATTAACCAAAGGATAACTTTTCAAAGAAATATACAAAATCCTGTTGGTTATAGGAAGCAAATAAGGAATCATATGGCTGAGAATGTGAGAAGGGCAACTATAAAATATCATGTTCAAAATAAGTTTGCTAATTCAAAGAAAAATACTCCAAATAAGCCAATGAGTAACTTAAAGAAGAAGAAAGCAAACAACTTTGTCCAAGTCTAGGTTCCAAAAGTAAAGAAATCTGTTAGTACTGCTACTTCAAATAGTACTGCTGACAGAAATAGTGCTGCTACAAGCAATACTACTGCTAACCTAGTTAGTACTGCTAACCCAATTAATACTAGTGCTAATGATGTTAGTACTGCTAACAAAGTTAGTACTGCTAACAAAGTTAGTATTGCAAATCAAGTTAGTACTGCTTCCAGTGACAAACCCATTATTCTGACAAAGTATTCAAGCAATAAGATTCCTCAGTTTGATAATCTCATCAAGTCTGAATATGAATATGTTGATGAGAATGGGAAACCCAATACCACTTTGGCTTGGCTTCCTATTAAAAACTAACTGCTTTATTATATGTGCAGGGCAACCAACAACTCAAGGGAAGGAGCATTTGGCATGTTGATAGTGGTTGTTCCAGGCACATGACAAGTAACATGTCTTGCCTTCAAAACTTCAAAAGATATGATGGAGGACATGTTGCTTTTGATGATAATCCAGCAGGTGGTAAGATAAGTGGAAAAGGTAATGTGTCAAAAGGTAAGATGACCTTTGAGGATGTTTACTATGTTGAGCAATTGAGATACAACCTGTTAAGTGTATCACAGGTTTGTGACAAGAAACATAGCATATTATTCAATGATACTGAATGTATTATCCTTGCTCCAGGGTTCAAGGTAGTTGATGAATGTATGATACTACTTAGAACTCCTAGAAAAGGACAATGTTTATTGCTTAGACTTGGAGAGTGTATCTTCTGATTCATCTTTAAATTCTTTATTTTCAAAAGCTTCAGTAAATGAATCATCTCTATGGCACAGAAGGATGTGTCACATGAATTTTAAAACAATGAACAAACTTGTGAAAAACAACCTTGTAAGAGGTTTACCACAAAAGGTATTTTCATGTGATGATCATTGTGTTGCATGTCTTAAAGGCAAACAACACAAAACTTCTCATAAGTCCATAGAGATAAATACAATCTCTTCACCTCTTAATTTACTGCATATGTATCTGTTTGGCCCTACAAATGTGATGAGTATTGGTAAGAAATCCTACTGCTTTGTTATTGTTGATGATCTCTCTAAATTCACTTGGGTCTATTTTCTGAGGACAAAGGATGAGACAAGTGGACTGATCAAATCCTTTGTTCTTAGAGTTGAAAACCAAAAAAATCTAAGAGTTAATGTCATTAGGTCTGATAATGTAACTGAATTTAAAAACAATGACCTAAATAACTTCTGTGAGGAAAAAGGAATTGAGAGACAATATAGTGCTCCTAGGACTCCTCAACAGAATGGTGTTGCTGAAAGGAGAAATAGGACACAAATAGAAGCTGCTAGATCTCTGTTGGCAGATTCAAAACTTCCAATCACTTTTTGGTCAGAAATAACTAAGTCTGGTTAGTACTGCTAGGTGAAGAAAGATTACTACTACTATTAGAATTAATACTGCTTGAAGAGTTAGTGATGCTACTTGAATAGTTAGTACTGCTTGGAGAGTTAATACTGCTAGTAGTTAGTACTGCTTGAAGTTAATACTGCCAGATGAAGTTAATGCTGCTAAATACTGCTGAGAATGATTAATGCTGCTGGATAAGGATGAAGATTAATGCTGCTCATGTTGAAGATAATGACTTGGAACGAAAGAATAGGAGTTGAATATAATGCTGAAGATAATTATGTTATTGATGTTGAAGATCAATCTTGTTTTGATAATTATCTTGTAATCAACTCTGTATATATTGTATAGAAGTCTTTGATAGACTTAGATGATTCATATGTTTTAGAGAGAATTAACCTCAAGATTAGTATTGATCCTTTCTATAGAGGTTGTGTTTGTAATCATTAATTTTTATGCAATATAAACTTATGATTTGAGTTCTTATTCTGTATTTTTGATTAATTGTTAAAGTGTTATTCCGCGACTTGTTTAACTTTGTTTTCTGAGTTTGTATTAAAATTCTTGTTTAGAATTTTCGATCTTGACACTTCAACATAACTCGATCCCCTACATGGAAATCAACCGGTCTTGAGCCGCCTTCAGCCGTTCTCGAATACCTTTCACCTTATCCGTCGTTGCTTGCACGATCTCCGGACCCGCAAATTTCTTTTCTCCCGCTTCAAGCCAACACACCGCTTTCCTACATTTCCACCCGTAGAGTGCCTCGAATAGAGCCATCCCGATACTCGAATGGTAACTATTATTGTAGATGAACTCCACTAAGGGCAAGTATGAATCCCAATTCCCTCCGAAGTCTATGAAACATGATCGAAGCATATCCTCGAGAGTTTGGATCGTCCTCTCACTTTGTCCGTCGGTTTGGGGGTGATACGCCGTGCTCAACTTAACCTTCGTGCCCAACTCCCTTTGCAGCCCATCCCAAAACTTGGAAGTGAACCGACTATCTCTGTCCAAGACTATGGATAGTGGAACACCGTGACGTGACACCACCTCGTCAATGTAGAGCTTGGCAAGTTTGTCCATCGGTAACGTCTCCCGCATTGCCAAGAAATGATTACTCTTAGTAAGCCTGTCTACCACTACCCAAATAGTGTCGTGTCGCTTTAAGGTCTTCGGCAATTTTGTGACGAAATCCATCGTGATGTGCTCCCACTTCCATTCCGGAATGGTTAACGGTTGCAAGCTCCCGTAGGATTTTTGATGCTCCGCTTTAACTTGAAGTCATGTGACACGCCTTTCCACATAATTGGCCACATCAAGCTTCATCACCGGCCACCAATAGTGCAATTTTAAATCTCTATACATCTTGATACTACCGACATGTATAGAGTACTTGGACTTGTGCGCTTCCGCCAAAAGAAACTCACGGTTTCCCCCAATCTTCGGTACCCAAATTCATCCTTGGAACAACTTAAGGCCGCGACCGTCTTCCATTAGCGCTTCCCGCTGCTTCACCATGATTTCTTCTTTGAGGTTTTCTTCCCTAAGTGCCTCCACTTGACTTAACTTGATGTCCTCCACTAAGTTTGATATTACATCAATCCTAGTTAGGGCCACTTTGATTTTGCTTCCGTAATTCTTTCAGCTCAATGCATCTGCCACCACATTGGCTTTACCCGGATGGTACAACAACTCACAGTCGTAATCCTTCAAGAGTTCTAACCATCTTCGTTGCCGCATGTTGAGATCTTTTTGGTCAAAAATGTACTTCAAACTCTTATGGTCGGTGAATAAAGTACATTTCGTCCCGTAAAGGTAATGTCGCCATAACTTCAAGGCAAATACCACCGCCGCTAGCTCTAAGTCGTGCGTAGGGTAATTCTTCTCGTGATCCTTGAGTTGTCGCGATGCTTACGCGATCACCTTTTCCCTTTGCATTAGAACGCACCCTAATCCCAACTTAGAGGCATCACCATACACTACTAAATCTTCGGATCCCTCGGGTAAGGATAGTATCGGTGCTTCAGATAACTTCTTTTGAAGAGTTCCGAAGGCGTTCTCTTGCGTCTCGGTCTATACGAACTTGACGTTCTTCCTCGTCAACGATGTGAGTGGTGAGGCGATCTTTGAAAAATCTCGAATAAACCGCCGGTAGTAACCGGCCAAGCCCAAGAAACTCCTAATCTCCGTTGGACTTGTCGGTGGCTCCCAGTTCATCATCGCTTCTATCTTTGCCGAATCCACTTTCACTCCATCCTCGGACACTACGTGGCCCAAGAATTGAACCTCTTGAAGCCAAAACTCACATTTGGAGAACTTTGCAAACAACTTCTCCTTTCGAAGGATTTCCAAGACTTCTCGTAAATGTCGTCGATGCTCTAACTCGTCACGGGAGTAGATGAGGATATCGTCGATGAAGACTATAACCGACTTGTCCAATAAGGGTCGGCATACTCGGTTCATCAAGTCCATAAACACGGCCGGAGCGTTAGTCAATCCAAACGGCATGACTAGGAACTCATAATGAATGTACCTCGTTCGGAAAGCCGTCTTCGATATATCACCCTCCTTCACCCGCACTTGATGATAACCGGATCGCAAGTCTATTTTAGAGAAGCATCCCGCTCCTTGAAGTTGATCGAAGAGGTCGTCGATCCGAGGAAGTGGATACTTAGTCTTCACGGTGACCTTGTTGAGCTCCCGGTAGTCTATGCACATCCTCATAGACCCGTCCTTCTTCTTCACAAATAACACCGGAGCTCTCTATGGCGACGAGCTCGGTCGTATAAATCCTTTCTCGAGGAGTTCTTGGAGTTGCGTCATCATCTCTTGCATCTCTGTCAGCGCTAGACGATAGGGAGCACGAGCAATCGGAGCGGTTCCCAGAGTAAGGTCAATGTGGAACTCCACTTGTCGCTCCGGTGGCAATCCCGGTAGATCCTCCGGAAAAACATCTAGGTAGTCGCACACCACATCCACATCTTCCAATTTCTTCTTTTCTAGCTTCGCGTCGATCACGTAGGCTAAATACGAGTCGTACCCTTTTGCAAGGCTCTTGCGTGCCTTGAGTGAGGAGATGATCATGTTGGTCATCCGATTCTTCTCTCCATAAATTATCACCTCACCACCCTTAGGCAAGGGTACCCGAATCAATTTCTTAGAGCAAAAGATACCGACGTCGTGTTTAGCTAACCAATCCATTCCCACAATTACGTCAAATCCCCTGATACTGGCCGGTAACAAATCTATAGTGAAGGGTTCTCCACCTAACTCTAAAGTGCACCCAACATAACATTCCCGAACTACCATATGTTCCCCATTGGCTACCTCTACTACTAGAGCATCAATCAACAAACTACAGGAGTAGTGAAATTCTTGCAAAACGAAGTGTATACGAAGGATCGGTTTACACCAGAATAAAAAAAAACACGGGTAGGTAGAGAGTTCACTAGAAACATACCCGACACTACGTCCGCCATCTCTCTCGCCTCATCTGCAGTTATCTTGAAGGCCCGACTTGGCACCTTCGGTTGTACTTCCTTCTTCGGCACTGACCCACTCGACACCCCTTGATTACCCTTGGCTAGCTTAGGGCAATCCCTTTTGATTTGCCCCGGTTCTCGGAACTCGTAGCAAACTCCTCGTGAGGGGCAATCCCGGCTCATGTGGTCCTTTTGCCTACACTTGAAGCACTCCAAAGCCCCAGAAAACGGTTTCGGGTTGCAAGGCCCAAAGTGCTTACTTTTGCACTTGGGGCTCCATCTTGCCTCTCAACGTTGATCCAAGCTCCTCCCCCCTTTAAAGGGTTTGAAAGATCGTGCGGGCCTGGTTGGCCCCTCCCACTTTCTCTTCTCACCCTATTGCTTCCTCTCTTCCCTCTCTTGGAGAATATCATCCTCCACCAACTGAGCAACCTCGATTACTTCTTCCAAGGTAGATCGTTGAGCGTTCCTCACGCTCGTCTTCATCTCTGCCGGAAACCCTTTCAAGAAGGCCTTTATCTTCGAACCCTCATCGGTCGCCGTCCTCGATCTTGTCAAGTGCCCGATCGTTGCAGTATTTCTCCATAATATTCTTCTTAAAATTTGTCTAAGTGAGCTTGGCCAAAACTTCCGAGGTAAGTGTTCTTCGGGTAACATTCCACCAACTTAATGCATCTCCCCTTAGCAATTGGGATGCAAATTTGACTCGTTGTGAGTCCGCGCACTCACTTGACTTAAACGCCATCTCCACGTCTTGGGTCCATTTCATGCATGCCAGTGGGTCGGTCGTCCCGGAGAATTCTGGAACCTGGAAGCACAGGAAAGTCTTGGAAGAACAACCCCCTTCTTTCCTCTTGTCGCCTGATCCCATCACTTCATTGTCCCCCACCGTCTCATGTCTCCGGTTGCTTACATCCCTGTCCTCCAAGACTTTCATTAGCCTCTCATCCCTCTTGTCCATCGCAGAGTTCATCATCTGCATTATGCTGGCCAATAGGACCGACTGAGGGTCCGCTTCTTGAACAACCGTGTTCTCGGATTCCAAGTTCACTGGAGGAACCGCATCTATGATCCCCCTCAAGCATTCGAGGTATCGGTGGAATGACTTGATTCGCTGTTATGTTTGCTTGTCGAGTAACCTCTGGTGCGGTTACACTTGCCTCATTTGCATCCTCGGTCACCCCGACCCGACTCCTCGTGTTTGCCATTATGAACTGCCACATATGATAAGATTCATACCAGTTAATTTTTAAAAATATAACCGGTCCAATACATACTACTACAAGGATCAATCATTATAATAACAACTTCAAGTATGCTCACGTAATTATAAATTCAGAACAACACTGGCCAAGTGAGATTGTGAACGTATTTTACACAAGAATCTTTGTTATCATCATCATAAATCTCAATCAATGTAATTCTGAAATCCTAATACTCTCCCCACCTAAGAATGCTCTACCCGAATGGACAGTGATTCTATAAGCATAACCAGTCTAGGTATACTAGAGTCGACACCTAGTTCACTTAAACTAGAGCTCTGATACCAACTTGTAACACCCCAAGAATAGGGCTAACAAAAATTTCCGGAAAATGGAATTATGGTATGCATAAAAATGCCAAAGAACGAGCTCATACAAAAGGAACAATAAAAGCATGTTAATTACAAGTTTGTAATAAGACACAATAATAGACGAGAACTCTCTAATCTAAATCTCGCTAGACATAAGATTACAAACAATTGTCAACTATTCCCAAAAGAATTGTCTACAATAGTGGTGTTGAGGAGAAATCCCAACATTTGCTGGGAATGCCGCAAGCATCCAGCGCCCTTACCTTCGACTCGAGAGTACGTAACTGGCCGGGACTAACAGCCCGACCCGCTGGCTCCACGAAAGTGGTGCAGCCCCTCATGTCCGCCTGTCGCTTAGTACGGGGCTTTGCGCTACCATGGTTTAAGGAAATAAAGTTGCGCCTTCACCACAAGCAATTGCTTTTGGTGTAGTGGTAAGCGTTTGATCCTAACAAGTTAAGCGTGCTCGGGCGAGAGCAATCCTAGGATGGGTGACCTCCTGGGAAGCTCAAGCCTTGGGACCAAACAATTGGTATCAGAGCGAGGTCGCGGGTTCGAGTCTCCTAGTGTGCAAATGCTGGGGGGGGATTGTTGAGGAGAAATCCCAACATTTGCTGGGAATGCCGCAAGCATCCAGCGCCCTCACCTTCGACTCGGGAGTACGTAACTGGCTGGGACTAAAAGCCCGACCCGCTGGCTCAACGAAAGTGGTGCAACCCCTCATGTCCGCCTGTCGCTTAGTACGGGGCTTTGCGCTACCATGGTTTAAGGAAATAAAGTTGCGCCTTCACCACAAGCAATTGCTTTTGGTGTAGTGGTAAGCGCTTGATCCTAACAAGTTAAGCGTGCTCGGGCGAGAGCAATCCTAGTATGGGTGACCTCCTGGGAAGCTCAAGCCTTGGTACCTAACAAGTGGCATCCCAAAAATGCTCCCAAGCTCACCACTAGAAGTCGGCTAAACTTCCTTGGCGCTCGCGCCACTAGAACCAGAGATACATACCAACAATCAAGTGTTAGACCAAACGGGTCTAGTGAGTTAAACAAGAACATGGCATACATTTATAAAGCATGTTATGTACAATTTTAACGTTTTAATCACCAAAGTTCATGTGGGAATAACCATGGGGGAGACCCATTACACGAATGAGTTTTACCTCAAGTCAATGTACCTTGATATTCACTCGTTTGAGCAACATCCCGAAGGCCCGACACACTTGAAGACTACCTCCCAGGCATTACTCCAAATGGCGGAGGTCTAGGCGCAAACCGTCAAGGTGGCACCTAAGACTACATCCTCCTAGCACTTACTCATGGTTCATTCTATGTACGTACAATATCCGTCTCTATACATAATTCCATACCCATACGATACATGTATAAGACTTCAACAATCCCAAGCATAATTTAGTTACAAAACTCTAAAATATGCAAATACTCAAATGTTATCCATGGCTCATCAAAATACATATCATGAAGCTCAAATACCAAGAATAATAATCTCATCAATGTCCACAATAAAAACCAAGACTAAACTACCAACAACCTCAAATTTAGCAGTGAGGTCAAACTTATCAGGTGATCAGATCTCCGCATGAAAATGAAGTGTTAAGCAAGAAAACTCATAAAATATGTATCTCATTTGAAAATAGTATAAGAAACTCACTATCTAGGGTTTTACACAAAACCCTAGAAAACTTGGATGGATAGGGAGGAAGTGAAGACTTGATGTGTTCCTTAATGTACCACCTAAAGCTCTTTTAAGATCCTCTTGAATGCCAATAAATGCTTCCCACAAGAAATAGGGTTTCAATCAATGTGAAGGTGGTTGAGAGAGTGTAAAATCGCCCTAGAAACTCTTCAAATCGGTCTCAAAATTGGGTTTTAAACTCTCACAGGGTCCGTCGGCGATAGTACCCAGCGACATTGCCCATGGCACTGTCGCGGTCTCCAACTGACTCGCGGTACACGTTCCGCGATTATGACAAGGCGACAATGCCCTTGTCACTCTCGCGTGTCACTCTCGCCGGGGGTGTACCGAGACCACCCTCCGGCCCACGACAATGCCACGTGACTATGACCATTGTCATAGTCGCTGGTCACAATCGCCCAGCCCCAAACTTGTCGTTTTTTCAACGATTTCGATATATTAAGCACATAAAAACTTCAGGTTACACAGATATGTAATAACATATTACACTACTCTAATCACAAGTCCTAAATCTCAATATTTACAAGATTGGAGAACACTTAGAGTTTTAATTACTTACCTTCATTTTTCGGGTGTTACAATAAAGCCAAATATTATCAACGAGAATACATCCACATGATCAATGATCTCAAGAAGCCAGAAAGCAGAGTAAAGACAAAGAGCAAGATAGTTACTGTCAAAGAAGTCATCTTAAAGAAGTACTGAAGAATATGGTATCCGTACGTTGTTGTTCAAAGGCAAAACACTCATGGGTACACGTTTACCGAAGCAAATTTTCATCATCTTCAGGTTGATGACTTTGAATACATGTATCATCTGTTTAGAGACATGAATATCAGAAAGGAGAACATCACTTTCACTCTGGAGGTCATAAAGAGATTCTTGAGAAGGCATATACCTACTGTTATGCAGCTGGGCATAGAGAGTAATCAGAAGAAGATAAATATGATTAAGCCTAATCTGAAGTTATCAGACTTGGAAAGCTCCCATTGTCCACGAGAATGGGAAGAATGAAAAGAGATTCCTGAGGTTCCCAGAGGTTGCAAAGTTCTCGGATGGCACTTTAAAGGTGATCAAGCTTCAACTGCAAAGCCGGTATGATGAGAATGAAAGGATTAGATATGCTGAAGGTGACCTTCTGCCAAAAAGGGAAAGGTTGATTCTAAAGAAATCACTTGACATTTTGGAAGACAAAATTGAATTCAGGAAGGCAATTAGGCATTTTGAAACTTATTTGGGCATACGTGACACGAGAATAAGACGCTTCACTGATTGATTCCAAAGGGGAAGATTGTTAGACCTTTTAAAGTTGGAATCAATAGTTTGATTATTTGGTCTTTGAAAGTCAACTCTTTGTAATGTTTGTCTATTGTCTTTGTAATATGTGGTCTAAGATGTTGACCATATAAATAGCCTTTGTCCCTTGTATTTTAGAATCTTGTAGCATCATAAAGCATTGTAATCTTGTGGCACTTTGTGAGATATATGACATAAAAATTCTCTCTCTAGATTCTCTCTATATATATATATATCTTGTGTTCTTGATTGTATTCATGTTTTGGATTGACATTGCTTGATATTAGGAACAACATTTAACAACATCAGCTTTGGAGGAGACGCAGGCAGTAAGAGCCTTTAGGGACTCATCAGCAGTTGAGACTGCACTGCTGTTGGGGACGTCCGTCGTAGAGAGAGAAGAGATGGTTGTGGTCAGCTCTCTGATAGAGGTATTGATAGCCTCTAGTTTTGGACCTAAAGTAAAGAAGGAAGAATTTGCAATAGACTGCTCAGGATGAATAACCGAATGAATAAAGGGTAGGGTTGTTAAAATACCTGAGGGGTCAGTGGCGGAATCCAAGTGATTTCCACCAAAGTAGTATGACATATCATGATCGAAAGAAGTCATGACCTGTGCTGAGAGGTCTCGTGAGGAGCTCCCTCAGGTCCAGTTGATGTGTTGCGAGACAGCAACTCTTGAAGTACATTGCCTTTGGTATCAGCGAGGACGGGCACTGATACTAGCGGTGTACTTATGTTGATCAAGGAAGGAGATGTTGAGTCAACAGTAGTGAATATGGCAGTGAGTTGTGGAGGAGGGGCACTAGCATTGCCTGAAACTGAACCATCAGTGTTTTGATCCACTGAGGTTGTTTGGTTCAAAGCCAGCTCTGCTGAAGTGGTAGGGATGGTTATTGCAGCTGTTGCGGAGTGAACAATGAAAGTATCAAGTGATGTTTGAGAGTCCATCACTGCTACGAGGGTTTTCTCCTTAGGATTATTCTTGGATTTCTTTGAGAGGCCAAGAGGGGCTTTAGATGGTCGTTTGGTTGATTTGGTGGTGAGAGAAGAGGTAGATTCGGCTGGTTGAGACACAATCTTAGTTGTTGAAGACGAGGAACAGATGGTTTGGATAAAGGTTGAGAAACTTACCTCTCCTTCTTTCGGCTATCTGTCGAGGATGCGGTACCCAAGCTTGGTAAGTAAATAGTCGCCAGTGGTAGGGTAGAGATTCTTAAGTAGATGTTGAAGCATTATGTTGAGGAAACGGACATACGGAACAATGGGTTCCCTCTTTGCAGCAGTGAGCTCTGATACCACTTGTTGATCCTGATTAAGGTTCTACAAGGGTGTTAGTTTGTAGAAGGGGGGGGGTTGAATACAAACAAAAAAATTACTTTTAAATTTGTTTATTGATTATTGAGTAAATCAAAAATACAATTTACAGATTGTTGCAGAATAAGATAAGGTAAAACCTAATCTGAACAATCCAAGAAACACTAAGCTCTCTTGCACACACAAGTAATAGAAGGAGAGAAGAGAGTTTGCAGAAAATAGAGTTTCTTCAATTGATCACTAAGAAGATTGATATCCCTACAAAATGAAGGCTTTACTCCTATTTATACCCTATGCATTATATGCATGGCAGAGGTTACAATCCATGTGTCTTTCATCCATTAGATTTATGCTTTTTGAATTTACCATTGGCACACTTTTGGTCGCATCATGAATAGTGTAGTGGAAAGGAGCAGTTATACGTTTTTGGAAAATAGCAAGTTTTCTTTTGTACTTTCGTACTTATTTGTGCAGATGATAAGACAAACAAATCTTGTTAAGAAAGCGTCATGATCATCTATTGCTGATGACCAGTGATTTAGGAATCACTGATGCATAAAGGCGATAACTGAAGCTTGATCCTGATTTGTCACGCATTGTAGACTTATCTTGGTTCCACTGAATGCCGCTTCAGATCATTAGTAGAATTTTATTCATCATCATCTTAGTCTTTGATGTCAGTGATAATTTCTTTGAGCGTCAGGCTTGTCTTCAGGGGTTACATTTAGCGATTACATCAGAGATATTTAGCGATACTGAACAGATTCAGTGTTTTATCGTTGATGGTGAAACACTAATACATACAAATGTTAAATGTAATTTTCACTAAGTATTTGTAAGAGTCATAATCAAATCACTGAGAGAGTTTGGATCAATAGGAGCATTTGGCCACTGACGAGAGAATGTAGCGATACTGAATAGATTCAGTTTTTATCGCTGATGGTGAAACACTAATACATACAAATGTTAAATGTAATTTTCACTAAGTATTTCTAAAAGTCTTAATGAAATCACTGAGAGAGTTTGGATCAACAGGAGCATTTGGCCACTGACGAGAGAATGAAGACTATGGCCTATTAGAGAGGTTTGCCAGCTGAAATGAAGATGACGGTGAGAAACGCCAAGGGACAACCTTGCAGGAAGCTATTGAAAAACCACAACTAGTGGGGGATGATCCTGACAAGGAAGAGAAGAGCGATGGAAAGTTGGAGTCAAGAGAAAATAGGAGGGTCCGGCTGGGCCCGTTCGACAGTTTAGACTGTTTTTCGATGGAAGGAGTGTAGACACCAGACGAGAGCCAAGGTAGTGTCACAAATGTAAGAGAAAACATTCGAGATCATGTAACTCGAGGCCTTATTCGGGTTCGTCCGAGTGTTTCAAGTGTGGAAAAAGGACGACATAAGCTGATACTTCCCCATTAGAGGGTCGGTGTGTTTCGAGTTCCGTGAACCGGGGCACATAAAGAGAGAGTGCCCGAAGTTGATGGGAGGAAATCGGGGAGTGGCAAGTGGGACTGCATTAAGAAAGGAGAATCCACCAAGGGCCCCGACCCGAGCTTTCCAGATGACTGCGGAAGAGGCAAGATACACCGTCGATGTGGTATCAGGTACGTTCTTAGTAAACTCTCTACCTGCACGTATTTTGTTTGATTCAGGTGAGAACTACTCATTTATGTCAAGAACTATTAGCAAACAATTTGTCACTCCCGTTAGTCCAATGTTTGATGCCTTGATTGTAGAAGTAGCTAATGGAGAGTAAGTAATAATTCGGGATTGCTTCGATGACTGCACTTTGGAAATATATGGGAATCCCTTTGAGGTAAGTCTGTTGCCTATGGCGATAGGAGGCTTTGACATAGTAGTATTCATGGATTGGTTGAGTAAGAACAATGCGGACATCTTTTGTTATAAAAATATGATCCATGTACCTTTGGAGAATGGTGGTGTGGTGACCGTTTATGGAGATAAGGGCAAGAGATCTACCTCAATTATCTCATCACTAAAGGTGCGCTAGTGTTTAGCTAAAGGGTGTTATTCATACTTAGCCTATGTAGTGGACGCAAATCTGAAAAAGAAAAGGGTTGAGGATGTGAAAGTAGTATATGATTACCAGATTGTCTTTCCGGAAGATCTACCCGGTCTACCACTTGAACGCCAAGTAGAGTTCCATATAGACCTCAACCCTGGAGCTGCACCGATTACCCACGCTCCTTACCGTCTAGCACCAACGGAGATGCAAGAGATGATGACTTAACTACAAGAATTCCTAGAGAAGCGGTTTATAAGAACGAGTTTGTCGCCATAGGGAGCTCCAGTTTTATTTGTGAAGAAGAAAGACGGGTCCATGCGGATGTGTATAGATGATCGATAGTTAAAACAAGGTCACAGTAAAGAACAAGTATCCACTTCCTCGACTCTACGACCTGTTTGATCAATTGCAAGGCGCGGGATGCTTCTCCTAGATCGATCTACAGTCCGGTTATCACCAAGTGAGGGTGAAAGAGGATGAAATTCCAAAGACAATTTTTCGGACGAGGTATAGGCACTATAAGTTCTTGGTGATGCCCTTAGGCTAGACGAACGCTTCGACCGAATTCATAGACTTGATGAATTAAGTCTGTCGTCATTCTTGTACAAATCGGTAATAGTCGTCATCAACGATATCTCGGTCTACTCGAGAAACGAGGCTGAGCATGGCCGACACGAGCGGAAAGTGGTAGAGGTGCTTTGGAAAGAGAAGTTGTTCGCCAAGTTCTCAAAGTGCGAGTTTTTCCTCTAAAAGGTCCAATTTCTGGTCACGTAGTATCCAAGGATGGAGTAAAGGTGGACCCGACAAAGATTGAAACTATGATGAGCTGGGAACCGCCAACAAGTCCACCGGGTTTAGAAGCTTCTTGGGACTGGATGGTTACTACCGGTGGTTTATCCAAGACTTATCAAAAGTTGCTTTGCCACTTACGGCCTTGACCCAGAAGAATGTCAAATTCGTATGGTCCGAGACTCAAGAACAAGCTTTCCGAACCCTCAAAAGAAAGTTGTGTGAGGCACCAATCCTATGCTTACCCAATGGGACGAAAGACTTTGTGGTGTATAGCGACGCTTCCAAGATGGGTCTTGGATGTGTTTTGATTCAAAGAGGCACGGTGATAGTCTACATATCACGACAACTAAAGGATCATGAAATGAATTATCCGACCCACGACTTGGAATTAGCGGCGGTGGTGTTCGTGTTGAAATTATGGCGACACTACCTTTACAGGACGAAATGAACCGTTCACCGATCACAAAAGGTTGAAATATATATTCGATCAAAAGGAGCTCAACATGCGTCAAAGGAGATGGCTAGAAGAGTTGAAGGACTACCATTGTGAATTACTATACCACCCCAGTAAAGCCAATGTAGTCGCGGATACGTTGAGCCGAAAGAGTCATGGAAGTGGAGTTAATTTGTCACTCACTAGAATCGACGTGGTGTCAAGATTGGTAGAGAACCTCAAGTCGTGTCAAACAGAAGTACTCTAAGAAGGAAATCTCAAGGCCGAGGTTATGGTGAAACAACGAGAATTGCTAACGGAAGATAGTCGTGGCCTTAAACTCTTCTAAGGGCGTATATGGGTGCTAAAATTAGGAGGAAACCGTGAACTACTCCTAGCGGAAGCCCACAAGTCCAAATACTCCATACATCTCGGTAGCACGAAAATGTATAGGGATCTGATGTTGAACTATTGGTGGCCGGTAATGAAGCTTGATGTGGCCAACTACGTGGAGAGATGCGCCACTTGCCTTCAAGTCAAGGCGGAACATCAAAATCCTTATAAGAGTTTGCAATCCTTGAAGATCTCCGAATGAAAGTGGAAGCATATTATAATGGACTTCGTCACGAAACTACCAAGAACCTTGCCAGACCATGACACAATTTAGGTGGTAGTGGAGCTACTTACCAAGTGTGCAAATTTCTTGGCGATGTGAGAGACATTGTCGATGGAAAAATTGTTCGAACTCTACATTGATTAAGTGGTGTCAAGGCACGATGTCTCGTTATCTATCATTTCGGATCGGGATAGCCAGTTTACTTCCAAGTTTTGGGATGACCTACAAAAGGAGTTGGGTACAAAGGTCAAGTTGAGCACGACCTATCACCCTCAAAAAACGGACGTACAAAGTGAAAGGATCATTCAGACTATTGCTGAGGTTGTGTGTTATCGACTTTAGGGGAAATTGGGCCTCACACCTACCCTTAGTAGAGTTCGCCTACAATAACAGCTACCATTCGAGCATTAGAATGGCACTGTTCGAAGCATTGTACGGTCAAAAATGTAGGATTCCGGTTTGTTGGCTTGTGGCGGGAGAAAAACAATTCGCCAGACTGGAAATTGTACAATAGATGGCGGATAAGGTGAAGAGCATACGGGAACGCTCGAAAGCATCACAAGACCGAAAAAAGAGTTATGCTGATAAGAAACAAAGGCCAATCGAGTTCCAAGTGGGTGACCGCGTGATGTTGAAAGTGTTTCCGTGGAAAGGCATTATCCGTTTTGGGAAGCGCGAGAAGCTCAGTCCCCGTTTCCTTTGGCCTTTCACCACATTGGAGCGGGTCGAACTCCAAGCCTACAGATTGGATCTACCGCCAGAGATGGAGGGAATTCATACTACATTTCACTTATGCTACGTAAGTAAGTGCTTGGCCGAAGAAGAAAACATCATATCCTTGTCAGAAATTCGTGTGGACAACGGCAATCATTGCATTGAGAAACCGGAAGCCATTTTGGAAAAAAAATCGAAGAAACTTCGTAATAAGGAAATAAATATGGTGAAGGTCCAGTGGAAATATCATCAAGGAGCAAATGTAACGTAGGAAGCCGAGGAGGACTTGAAGAAACGCTACCCCCATATGTTTGCTTAAAGCAAGATTTCGCAGACGAAATCATTTTCTAGGAGGGGAGGATTGTAACACCTGGAAAACTGCAGGTAAGTGATATTAGCAATTTCATTTCATTTTATATAATTGTCGCTCTTGGATAAGTTTACTAGTCTAGAGAAACATCGTACACCCTCAACCTTTAGATCGGGCGCTTGAAATCGTCGAAACGGGTGAAAACGGACTCGACCCGAGGTCCAGGCGATTATGCCGCTCGACTATGACAAGTGTCATAATCGTTGATCACAATCGCCTTGAGCAAGAAGTCTGCAGTACATACCACACGATTGTGACAGCGAGAGTGCGATGGGGCATACTCGCATGTCACTCTCGCTGGTATGGTACCGAGAGAGGGGACGTGTCGCGAGAATCCCAGCGACAGTGCCAAATGGCAATGTCGTTGGGCACTATTGCCATCGGGGGTCTGGAGGTATAAAGTGGTCTTGGACCGATTTTGAACCCCATTTCTCCCCATTTTCAGTATAGGTGCAATTTATATAGAGTTTAGGACCGATTTTCCACCTCTCAAACCTCTCTCTCGCTAGGGTTTGGTAAACACTTTCTTTGAGCGTTAAATCTTCTCGGTGGGAAGCATTAAAGACATCTTGGGGACATTTAAGGAGATGATTAAAGCTTGCCCAAGTCTCAACTCCTTCTCCATTTCTAGGGTTTGCAAGTTTTTAGGGTTTTTTTTCGTAAAACCTAGTTAGTGAGTTCTAAAATGGTTTTGCAAAAACTAGATACATGTTTAATGTGCTATATTTCTCTATCTTATACTCTAATGATTTAAATCTCTTCACTTGATAACATTCACATAATTGTAGTTTTGAAGGTTTTAGAATAACTTGGTCAAATCCTTGTTTATATGTCTTAAAACCTATGGATTTACACTTAAATCATTTTGGGAAGGTTTGATGGAATTTTGTTGGCTAGTGAATATACTTGTATGACTATCCACATTATTAGTTTGTTGACCTAACTTGAAGATTGGGTCAGTATGAGCTACCTTATACTTAAATTCTAGTTGCTCATGATTTTGGGTATTATGTATATGAGGTGTAGTTTACAAATTGCAAAGGAATCATGTAAGGCTATATTCCTATTGGACCTAATTGGTGGTCTTTGGATACTATGTAAGACTCATATGCTATAATATATGGTGGTTGGACCATCGACTTACATGTTTGGATAATATATGTACCTTACTTGTAGTAATTTGGTATTGGAATGTCTTGCAATTTGGATGAACCGTAAGTAGGCACTAGGAGGATACAGTCTTGAGCGCCACCTTGGAGCTATATACCTAGATCCCCGCCATTTGGGGTAATGCCTTGGAGGTAGGCCTCAATGCGCCAGGCCTTTGTGGTGTTGCTCGATAAGGTGAACATTAAAGTGTATCGACTCTTGAGCTGAAACTTGTTTGGTGTTTTTGGGTCTCCCCATTGATTCCTTATTAGAACTACTATTGCATATTGTCTACCTCTCACTCTATTTGTGAATTATATCTTGTTCAAACTCACTTGGCTTTTTGGCCTAACACTTGTTGGTGTCGATATGTATCTCAGGTTCTAACGGCGTGGTCGCCAATAAGAGCTAGACGGACTTTAGATGTGAGCTTGTGAGCAATTTTTGGGATGCCATTCTTGAAGAACTTTATTTTGAACAATAGATGACAACCATTTGTAATCTTATTTCTTAATAGGGATTAGATTAAGAGGTTGTTATCTCTTACCGTTAAATTAAAAACTTGTAATTAAACAGACGTGTATTGTTTCCGTTTTTGAGAAGGCTCGTGTTTTGACATTTATATTCCACACTTTCCGTTTTGGGAAGTTTTTGTTTGTTCCAATTTTTGGGGTGTTACATTATATTTTCTAAGATTTTAATAGCTTTTGGCAAGAGGCCAAAAATATAGGGTTGCAAGTATAAGTTTCAAATATTAATTATCAAATTGAAAATTAAGAGTATGAACTCATAATCAAGATATACATTTCAATAAGATAAACATTAATATTATGTGGTAAAATCAATTAAAGAGTACATCCATAATTAAATTAATAAACGGTAATTCACCCGACTAATTAAATAAAACGGCAAAGCCAATTAAATTAATTTATAACTCATTAAAATAATGATTAATTATCATATCTCACAACAATATATTAGTAAATTTAAATGGTCCAAATCAAACTAGTAATCCAAATAAATAAATAGTATTAACATAATTAAATTAACTAATAAACATGTCAATATTGTAACTAATTGAGGATGCCTAAATAAGAATGATATGTCAAAAACAAAAAAAAAAATTATACTAATCCAATTAAAATTAAATGAGTTGAAGCCAAAATTAAATTAACTAACTTAAAAAAAGTCTAATAAGCATGCTAAAAATGAATAAATGAATAAATAAATAAATTAATAAATTATAAATTTAATTGGTCTTGTTTAGATAAAAACTTAAAATAATTAATATTTACCAAAAATATTCAAAAATTAATTTATTATAAGTTTGATCACTATGACTTTTTTTAGCAACTCTTGTGATCCACCGATAAATAATTTTTTTTATGAATTTACTTTATTTTTACGGCTAAAAAGTAAAAACAAAATCATATAATTGCTTAATTTAAATAATTACGTCGAAAGCATGATGAATTCCCATAAATAATTCCATTTTTTAGTCTAGTTCCATTTTTTCACTTCATTATCCACTTTTATTTATTTGATTATTTCAATAAAAAATTAAATAATTATGTCGATTTGCTTTTAGTTTTTCAATTCATTGATATCAACAATGAAAATGTATTACAAATATTCTATAGATCAAATCATAATATGCATATTAATTTTAACATTATCTTAAAATACTCATATATAATGAAACAACGTAAGGCATGTTGAAAAATTTTAGTAAAAAAATATATATTTTACTAACTTTGGACACACTTAAATACATATTTATGTATTATATATAATTAACTCTTAGTGGATTTGTGTTCTCTTATATAAGAGTTTCGAAACGATGTATAATGTATTCCAAATGGAGTGTGTGTGAATAAGATATCGATACTCAAAGTTGAGTACTTGGATGAACTTAGAAAAACCAAGTGGGTGTGGGAAAGTATCCCACATAAGAAGAAGGATTAAATTTAATGGTTTATAACCATGGAAGTGTGAGGGGTTTACAAGCTCCTTTGAATGGTTTTACTCCAACACCTACCCGTGCGCAGGGGGGTGCCGATTGATGATTTAGTAAGCTAAAATCGTTGAACTTGTGTGTGGGCGCGACCTGCGGACACGAATGCAGCTTCGAAATCTCACGCAACTTGGTTTTGCTAATTTTCATTTTGACCCAGTTTCAAATTTTGTGTAACTAAAACGCATTGAAGATGAATAACTAATTGGTTTAATTATCAGTTAATTACGAATTAATCGTTTCGGTTATAAGGATTAATTCTTTTAATTATCGGTTAATTATGAATTAATTATTTCGGTTTCAATCTTCACTATAAAAAGGGGGTCTGGTTTCATTCCAAAACACACGATACAACTCTCTAAAGATCTCTGTTGCATACAATTTTTTCGGTGACTTTTCCAGGCAAGGGGTCATATCCGGCAGTACTACTGCTCACGCTGTTGTACACTGGGAACAAATGACGAATCTGTTTAAGGGAATCGTATGTAACACGAGCCTCAACTTCGGTTTATTTTCATCCTTCTTCTATGTAAATGATTTCTTAAACCAAAAGTTGTTTAATTTGCACTAATATATATATGATTATAATATATATGAAACCAACAAGGCATTCATAAATATAAAGAAGAAGACACACAAATACTTACTTGAATTGAAGTAGTGGGAAGTAAGTATTCAACAATATCGGACAACGAACAAAACATTCATTTAACGAGGGTGGACAATGACAACGCATTCTTAGCTTACGTGCTGATAACGTGTTAAAGGAAAAACGAAACAGAACAACAAAAGAATAGAGAGAGAGAGAGAGAGAGAGAGAAAAAGAGAGAGTCTGTAATTCTCATTAATCATAAGCCTTTTATATAGGGTTGAGTTACAAGTAGATAACTATGAGATATTTCAATTCTAATCTAACTCTGATATTTCTATCTATATCTCTATCGTCATATCTTTTAAACGATAATGTTAGTGATTTTAGTGTCACTGGCCATTAAAGTGTAATTTGATATAACACGAGTGCTATTTGGGTTTCAAACTGTGATCAAATACAAGTTACGTGGTGCAGAATGCACACTTGTTATAAAGACGAGTTTGATCCCGAACACGACGAAATGCGGGGGTCAAGGGGGCCACACCTCTTGCGGGATCCAAGGGGCAGAGATCCTGGCGGTGGTCCCGTTGACCGATCAGTGAGTGGGGTTGAGGGGCGGCGCCCCCACGAGGTTTGGGGCAGCGCCCCAAAAGCTCTTCAGAATTTTGGACTTGGAATGCAGTAGAAAAACTTGATCAGAGACTCTCTGCAGAGGCTCTGGTGCCTATTTCTGCAGAGGCTCTGTTGGCTCTCTGTAGAGGCTTTAGTGCCGGTCGATGCACCTACCCGGTCACCACTAAGGTCCGGTCGATGCACCTACCCGATCGAAGCAAAGACCGGGGAATGCTAAGGTTCGGTCGAAGGGAATGACAAGAGATCACAACTACCCGGTCGAAGTAAGGACCGATGTTTACAAACTCTCGGTCGAAGACTCAGGTCGAATAACTATCGGTCAAAGCAATAATATTGATAACCACAGTAACAGATATGATCGATTAACTCATAAGACCGATAATCACGATGAATAGACCGAAGAACATTATGAATATCTGGGATTCGACCGAAACCAAACCCAGAAATTTTAATCGACCGATGAACACAATTAAACCAACAAATAAGCAATCCTTCGATCGAATGTAACACAAAAACACAAATAACCAAATACTAATCGACCGGATTCGATAACAGATTCATGAATTAGGATGAACAGTACTTCGCATGAATAGTTACTCGGTGAACAGTGATTTTCGATGAACAGTATTTTTCGATGAACAGTAATATCATAAAAAAAATTGATTCTTAGGCTCTGATACCAATTGTTATCCCAGATTTAATCTAGTTGGTAAACAATCAATCAAGTAATCAAGCAACACAATAATAATCAAGAGATAATAAAGATTAAGAATAACATACCAATCCCTTGAATAAACAATGAAACCCTTGAGTGTTCTTGATACCCTTTGAATACAGAGAAAACGTATAGCGACTATTTAGAAAATTATCAGAGTTCTTACCTAAAACTAAACTAAACATAACTTTAAATACCCAGGCCATATGGGCTTTAACCTTAATGGGCTTTCTAATGGACTTGGGCCCAATATCTAATAACTATTTACTTAGTACATAATAAACCCTCTAATTAACTTTAGCACAATTGCAGTTTAAACCCTTACCTTTAACTTTAATCTTGAATACAATTATGATCCAACATCTCTGCCTGAAGGCCATCTCTGCAAAGGCTCTAGTGCCTATCTCTGGATTAGCTATCCCTGAACCTGCAATTACTGAACATTTATTGCTCAGTTATTCCCAACCCATGATTTTAGCTAAAACGGTTGTAATCGACCATTATTGCTAATAATTTGTCATTATTGTCATTTCAGTTATTTTCCTATTTTACGTATGAGATTAGTATATATACCATCAATGCTTATGTTTTAGACTCACGGTTTTATAACAATCTTTATAATTCGGAAAGTGATTTTACACGATTCTCAAAAAATCCGGTTACCCGATTGATTGCCGTATTTTCTCTAACAGATGACACACTTATCCTACAACAAACCAAACTTATTGCATTTTATTTTCCATGCCATCTCAATTCTCATGCCACATAAAACATAAAAATTAGTTTCCACACCAATAAGGCAATAACATCAAGTTAATGGCTTATGGCTACCAATCAAAATAGATACAAACTAAATTTTTTTGAATGTTTGTTACAGTAGTTAAAAAAAATTCATCGTTAAAACTATAAAAAAAAAACCAAATCAAGCTGCCATACATTATGGATCATTTTCCTCATATTTTAATTATAAGAGTTTTTTTATTATTAAATTTATATTTTCTTGAATAGTCACAAATTTTAAAATGAGTAGTAATTACGTACCTCTAGATATTTATAGTATAAAATGTTTATAATACTAAACAAAAATCCAAAATTCCTAAATCTTCTTTATTTACATCATTACCGACCATTATACCTTTATTTAATTAATTATGAAAATAATTTACTAATTTATGCATTAAATAAATAAAATACCAAATAAAATGAACAATGAAATAATTTAAACATGAAATAAAGGGGCATATGACTCTTCCCTTGTTGAAGGGGCATCTCTACGTCATATCTTTTTACGTCTTGATTAAAATCCTGATATTTGTTTTATCATATAACTAGAAGCGTACTCGTGCAATACAGCGAGATACATCACGATTTTAATGTTTCATTTTATTTTTTATTTTTTTGTCGATTTACAGTACGATTTTGAATGATTTTGAGAAAGTGATAATGTTTTTTTTATAAATTTGTTTAATTTAGTCTTAATAATATAATGTTTTTTATATAAAAAATTAAGTATTTTATTAGAATTCAATTATTATATTATATATTTTAATAACATCTAGAAAAAATAATCAATTACATATTTAATGGTATAATTAAAACAAATTTACAATAATAAATATATTAATTAATAGTGATACATGGAAAGGTCTGTATAAAAGAAAAATCTTGTACATATCAAATTGGTGGGTGTTAGAAGCCTGCAGTAGTAATATGTATCTTGTGCTTTGATACCTTGTGCATAATAATGAAGAGATTATCTTGTGCTTTGTATCTTGTGTAAATTAAGAGATTTTTAAATCTTGCATAAAATGATGGTACCTTGTGCATAATAATTTGTATTTAAGAGTTTTTTTATCTCTGTTTTATAATATAGTATAGATTAATAGTGATACATGAAAAGATCTGCATAAAAGGAAGGTCATGCACATACCAAATTGGTGGGTATTAGAAGCCTGCAGTAGTAATATGTATCTTGTGATTTGATACTTGTAAATTAAAAGATTTTTAAAATCTTGCATAAAATGATGGTACCTTGTGCTTAATAATTTGTATTTAAGAGTTTTTTATTCGTACTTTATAATATAGTATAGATTGTAGAATTTTGACATTAAATTTCAAACTTACATCTTTGAATATCTTTTAGAACAACATTTGCTAAAAATAATAAATAATAAATAATAATTCTTACAAATATATGAATATTGTGGCCAATGCAGGTTCACTTGCTATTACTCCACATCGTTCGTGGTTATTTGAGTAACTATTCGATGTACTTAGGCAGACCTTTATTTCTATAGTTACCAAAAAAAGTTGAACATGAGTTAATATAGTTGTATCCTTAGTAACTTGGGAATCTATCTGAACCAGGGAAATTAAGCAGAGTGAACAACTTCACATCCAAAGACTGGTTGCTTGATTTGCCCCTCTTTCTAAAAAGAAAGAGAATGTATTTCAGCAAAGATGTTCATTTTCGATCGACCTTTTGATGAGAATTCCTTCTTTTCTCTCTGAAGTTCCCTTGTGAATGAGACAGAAGAAAAAGAGTGAAGTTCTTCTTTTAAGGTCAGAACGAAGAGAAAGGAACAGTGCCATCATCCAAGAGAATATTATCATCCAATACTAATTACAATGTGTTAAAATTCTAGTTGCAGTGTCTTATAAAGTTATTCAAGATACAAATAAATCTGTTCAAATAATAAATAATTGTGAAAAAAAAATTGTATCAAATCTTGTTATTTTTCTGTGATTCAAAGATATAGAATTAAATTTACAACAATTTAATGATGAAACACTTTATATATGACATTAGCCATGGTTGTCTTTTTTTTCAAGATCTAGGTTTGGTTGCACTTTTTATAACATTTATATAACCCAACCTAATTATGATGGTTGGAAAAAAATCTTAACCCAAACCATTCAAAAGTATAACTCAACCCAACCCACCCTTACGGGTTGAGGCGGGTTTGGGTTGTGTTGGCGGGTTTGTAGTTACATAAGTTGGCGAATGAAATACTTTATAAGACTTAAGTTTAGAGAACGAAACTATAAAGTATCCTATCTATAAGTGTTACAATAAGTTTATAGGACAATTTTGGACGTTTAAACAAGTTTTTTAGAATGTTTTTTAAATCAAGTTCTTTAATACTACAGAAATGACTTTTTTAAACGCACATTTTTAAACGGTTTTTAAAAAAATTCAAAAAAACCGTTTAAAAAGGTGGCCGCGTTTTTTTAAGACTTTTTTTAAACGGTTATGCGGTTATGGTACCGTTTAAAAAAGTCATATAACCTTTTTAAACGGTTGCTATAAAAAAACCGTTTAAAAATGGATACGTATTTCACACGGATAATTGAACAAAACCGTTTAAAAGGCCACCTAACTTTTTTACACGGTTTTTTCATACAACCGTTTAAAATACATACATCTTTTTAAACGGTTCTCTAGAAATAACCGTTTAAAAAGGCAAACACTTTTTCAAACGCTTTCACTATCACAAAACCATTTAAAAAGGCCTTTAAAATCTAGGATTTTTTTTATATTCATGTCAGCCGTTTTTTGCCTAGAAGGTCTCCCGATCTTCTTTATTCATTCTCTACACAAAAATTGAGGAGCCAATATCGATCAATTGAAAGATATTAAATATTGCAAGGTATGTATTAATTGAATATCATTATGATCGGTCGTTAAATTCCACTTTATTTTCTTGTCAATCATTTCTTTTTAATGCACCATAATGGTAAAACCGAGCTACATTAATGCGTTTTTATATTTTGATAGGTTCGGAACAATTTGGAGCAAAAAATAACAAAACGATAATTTTTGACAGATTTGCGCAAATGTGGCGTTTTGATCATATCTCACTTGTCCGATCTCCGATTTTAGTGATTCAAGATGATCTGGAAACCCAACAGATCTACAATGTTCGTGTTTTGAGTTTTTGGTAATTTGGAGTAAATCTGGGCTGAATCTAAAGTTGAAGTTGGGAGTACAAAGCTAGACAGAAAATGAATAAAAGAATTAAAGATGCTTTTATAAACATAGAAGAAGATGTGGTAGAATGGTAAGTGTTATAGGTTTGCATGGTTGTGGTTCCAAGATCGAGCCTTATGTGTAGCAGTTGGCATTCTTTTATTTTTTTTTACTGAAATACCACTTCGGCCCAATTCATCAAATTCGGGCCCAACTTGTGATTATGGCAATATTAGGTTATTAAAATTTAAAAGGAAAAAAAACATGGGAGGGGGGAAGCCGAACGCAAGTTTGCTGCTGTCTCTTGTTGAAAAAAAATATTTTTTAGTTTTTCTAAGGTTTTGTGTGGAACGAAGATCAAGGATTCGAAGTTTGGTGATTTATTGAAGATTGTACGACGACTACTATACATTGAACTTTTCTGGATTTTTTTTTAAGGTACATTTTTTCATCATTTTACATTTTTTTCATTTTTTTCTCAACTATACATGTTTTTTTGTCTTGTAACTTTTGAACATCTTATCAAGTGCAAATAAAATATAAATATGCATGCGTCTATTATATAAGTTCATATGCCTTTAGGTCACCCGTCCAAAATTGATCTAATAGAGATTAATTTTAAATAGTCCCCGGTCTTGGGACTGCTTTTTGAATACTTTGTCTCATTTAGGATATGAATGTCTATAACATATTTATTATTTAAGAAAAATTCGATACACATTTCCCTTTGCTCCTACGAATATGTGTTTTAATTATACACATATTTGGGGAGTTAAAGGAAAATATTGTCGAATTTTTTCTTAAATAATTAATTTGTTATAGGCATTCACGTGTGAGACAAAGTATTCAAAAATTGGGTTAGGATGGCCGCCTACGACCTTTTGTTCTCCATTCATGTCATTCATGCATTACTTAATAATTTGTTTTCAAAATTACAGATGGACCGCGCTGATTGGATGTATGAAATACCACGTGCTACACAAGAATATTTAGTCGGTCTCGGTGAATTTATGGAAGTTGCTAAGAACTACCAGTTGAATAGTGGAGAAAGTGGAATTCGGTGTCCTTGTCGAAAATGTAGAATTTTTTCGATACATAGTGATCATAATGTAGTTAAAGAACATTTAGTTTGTCATGGGTTTATGCAACGATACACTCGTTGGATACGACATGGAGAGGATTTTGATGATTGTAATCAGGGGGTCGATCGTGATTGTAATGACGATAATAATAACTATGAATCGGACAATGATTTATGTGATAATGTTGATCAAATGTTGCATGATATGGAGGGTGATATTGCTGATAAGGATTCTGATAAATTTGAACAACTGTTTGTCGACTCTGAAAAACCATTGTATGTTGGGTGTGCAAAGTTTACCAAACTTTCGGTTGTGTTGAAACTACTTAACTTAAAAGCAAACAATGGTTGGAGCGATAAAAGTTTCACAAGCTTACTGGAGCTTTTGCATGAAATGCTTCCAGAGGATAATGAGTTACCAGTTTCACTATACCAAGCAAAAAAACTGATGTGTCCAATGGGTTTGGAAATAGAAAGAATACATGCATGCCCGAATGATTGTATGTTATACAGGAACGCGTATGTTGACCTACATGAGTGTCCTATATGTGGTACGTCAAGGTATAAGCGGAAAAACCAAATGAAAGAAAATAGTGATGTGAAACGAAATGTTGGCCCGCCCGCAAAAGTGTTGTGGTATTTGCCTATCGTTCCAAGATTGAAACGATTATTTGCAAGCGTCAAGGATGTGAAGTTGTTGCGTTGGCATGCTGAAGAGCGTAAAATAGATGGTAAAATTAGACACGTGTCTGATTCTCCTCAATGGAGTAAATCGATCGCATTTTTGAAGAATTTGGAAAGGAAAGTAGAAATATTCTGTTGGGGCTTAGTTCATACGGAATTAATCCATTCGGAAACATGAGTAGTCGTCATAGCACTTGGTCGGTGCTTCATTCGATTTACAATCTTCCACCTTGGTTATGCATGAAACGCAAATACATTATGATGTCATTGCTAATTCAGGGTCCCAAACAACCCAATAATGATATTGATGTGTATTTGGCTCTGCTAATTGAGGATTTGAAAGAATTGTAGAGTCCAGGTGTTGAAGTGTACGATGCATATAAGAAGGAATGTTTCCTACTACGAGCCATGATTTTTTGCACCATAAATGGATTTTTTGCTTATGGCAATTTGTCGGGATACAACACAAAAGGAGAAAAAGCATGTCTTGTATCTGAAGATGACACATATGCTATAAGGTTGAGGAATTGTGGAAAACATGTGTACATGGGTCATCAAAGGTATCTTCCAAAGAACCACCACTATCGCAAACTAAAGTTAGTGTTTGATGGGAAAACTGAGTATCGAGTAACAAGGCAACCATTAGATGGAAGAAATGTATATTCTCGAGTTAAAGATCTAGACATTGTGTTTGGGAAAGGTTGATAGTGCTTGGAATACACCTATAGACGTGTGCTAATTAAACCTCAAAGCAAGTATACAATGAGATCTAATATCGTCTTTCAAGTAATAAAATGGTAAGAACCAAGTATCGTTCCACAGAGATTGGAGTAAAAGTAGATTAAAAAGTAAGAGAAAGAAATGACTTCAGATGGCGATTTTGAAGAATTGATTTGGTTTGGTTTGTCACTTGATTAGATTAACAGAATAATAAAGCAAGCACGGGTGTAAGACATTTAGGTGAGATTTAAACACAAATTCCAGCAGACTTATGCTATAGACATGTTGCAGCATGAGTTGGCTATAACTAGATCCACCATCTATTTTGAGGGTATTCCTCTCGGACTTCAATATTCACACTACTGTTTAGAGTCGACTAAACACATCTCTATGCAGCCTCCAACTATTTATAGTGTAGAATAAAGTCCTCAAAATATATGGACGATCAAATCTCTTTGTATCTAAAACCGCTCTCTCGAGCCGATTCCCATATCATTCAAGTTGACGTGTTCGAAGGGGCTTATCTCTAAGTCCTCTACACTTTAACACTAATGACTAGAGATCAACTTGTCGAGAATAAATCAGTTTATAAATAAAAGGCAACTCTCTCAAGTCTACTTCTTATATCATTCAAACTGACGTGCTTTTGGTAGCTTATCTCTAAGTCAACCGCAGTTTAACACTTTAGCAAGTGATCAGTTCGTCAAGAAGTGTCATTGAACTTTATAAAACTTGAAATGAAATGATGGAACATTGTTATTGCGAAACAATGTCCACCTTTCTTTGGTTTAAAATCTCACCATTTTATCTCACACCCGAGCTAAATAAAATTAGCTACTCATATTTAAAGACATAAACCGATAAATGACGGAAAATAAAGACATAAATGTAAATGACATAAATTAAATGACGGAATATAAATGACAAGAATTAAAATGACGGAAATATAAATTACAATAAATATAAAAGACTTGAATATAAATTGCAAGTAAAGTAAAGAACTAAGTAAGGAACAATAGAAATATTAAAGCATAAATAATGAACAAGAGAGGATGACTTCAAATATTACTTGTAATTATCAAAATGAGAGAATAGTTAATGGATTATGTATTCTAAATTAGTACCCCAAGCTCCCCTTTTATAACCAAGGGGAGTGGCACAAAAGGTAATTATCCTAAATAAAGTACTTAAAGTACAAAAGTAATCTTAACCAAGAGTTAATAACCAAAAGACAATAAAGTGTTTAACCACAAATTACAAATCAGCCAAATATTAGTCTAGAAGGTTCCCAAAAGTCAGATTCAAACTCAAAAGGTCTTCCCACAAAAAGCTCCTCCTAGCTTATCCATTAAGCTCCATATACGGCTGCTGTAGGGATGCTGCAGCATGCTGCACTTATAAATCTGCCCAAAAATACACCAATTAGCTTATCCAAATGCAATAAAACAAGTTCTTCATACTTTAGCTCCAAGAAACAAGAAAAGAGAAAATAATAAACTAAAATGACTCAAATGTTGGGATTAGAAGGTAAAAGCTATGCTAAAAAGAAGATAAAAAGAGCATAATGACATTAAATAATTAGTGCCATCAAAGGTCGTCCAGCTCCTCCAAAAAATATTTGGAAGAAGAAATCTGTTGGTCCCAAATAGCAGTAAGTAATAAAAGAAGTATTGTAGAAGGGGGGGTTGAATACAATACACACTGTTTTTCACTTAATTTAATTCTTATTGATTTGAAATCAAGAATTACACATAGAAAACTTTGATTGTTGCGGAAGAGAATAGATGAAATCTATTCAAACAATCTTACACAAAGAGAAATGAAGAACAATTGTAAAACACTTAGAAAACAAAAAGAACTTCTTAGAGAGAGAATGCCAGTGCACTTAGAGAGCTTGAATGCTTGAGAGCTGGTGATCTTGCATGTTGAACCATCCTCCATATTTATAGTGCCTCATGCATTAAATGCATAGCATCATTCTTTGGCTTAAGTGAAATAATTGAATTCCTACCAACTAAATGTTTGGTCAAATTCCATTTTAGTTCCTTCAAAGTCAAATTCCTTCGATAAATTCCAATTATATCAAGTTTCTTTCTACAAACCAAATGCCCCTGAGTGGTCAATGATGAAGGGGTATCGAAAAGAAGGGGAGGGGGAGGGGATAAAGATTTACATGGGTGGTGTAACACCCCGGATTTTTAAGTAAGCATTTGTTCCCTTAAATCTATATCGCTCGTATGGTCTTAATTCTTGTTTTTGTCTACAGAGCCTCTGTGACCTATCACATAGCCTCTATACCTCACAAAAGAGGTCTCTTGTCCATTAATCATATGGTTGGGTCTGTGTACAATCATCTCATAAGTTCTTTTGAATGTCTAGGTCCTCTCTGTATTTCTGAATCCTCTTAACGACCTCAGAAGCTCTTGACCCACCGAGCCTCTGCAAATTTAACTTGAAATTTTTTAACCATTCAGTCATTA
This sequence comes from Arctium minus, assembly GCA_954870635.1. Taxonomy (NCBI): domain Eukaryota; kingdom Viridiplantae; phylum Streptophyta; class Magnoliopsida; order Asterales; family Asteraceae; genus Arctium; species Arctium minus. Next base: position 108,241,164 of record OX941080.1, on the reverse strand, counting down.
TATGCGGTTTATTTTTTTGAAAATCACTGTCATGTGGAAATAGTAAACACCACGCGCGTGAGAATAGAGGGAGGCGCACGTACTCAATCGTACACCGCCCATCCTGACGGTATGTTTTCATGCTAAAGGTGAAGATTCATTTTGCTAAAGGTCAAACGAGGGGGAGATTGCTCGTTAATGCTAAATTTTTGTAGATGATCTTGAATCCAAAGGGGGAGATTGTTAGTGCACAAATATGTTGGATCCAAGATCATGGGAATTAAAAGTCAAAGCTCAAGTCAAAGCCTCTCATTGCAAAGTCAAAGTCAATTCAATAAGGAGAAGTCAAAGTCTTTAGTTAGTGTTGTTTTAGTTGGTTTCGTCTTTGTAAGAGATCTTAGGTATAAATAGGTTTTCTTCCTTTGTTAATCTTGTAGCATATTGAGAGACATTACCTTCTAGAGAGAGAAATTCTGTGTGAGGGATATTTTGTACGAATTGTAATTGTGAAGATTGACATCTAATCATATGACATATTGAGTTGAAATTTTTGTTCATCTTGGTCATTCTTGCACATATTGGGAATAACAATTCGTATCAGAGCAAGCACTTTTCCAGAAATTCTCAAGAATCTGAGTTTTGTGATCGAGTTTGAAGAGATTGGGTACATGACATTTTCAGAGACAGTTTTGATTATTTATATGCTCTACATCATCAAAAAGGGGGAGAAATAATTTCAAGAAATGTTGTTTGAAGAACAGATTGTAACAGTTACGGGGAGAAAGTAATCAAGAAATGATAAAGTGTGAAAGTTTATTTCCAGAAATATGGGGAGAATGTTTATAATGAAAGAGAAAGTTCAAAAAGTTCTGAAAGATTACTGAAGCTTACATAAAATTTCTTTGAATATTATTTGCTAAAGCAAAATGATTTAAATCTGGAGATAATTTCTCTTACTGAACACTGAAAAAGATGATCATAACCTCGGGAGAGATTATTAAAAGTTTTTTACTTTAGGGGAGAGCACTGAAAATCAGAGTTGTTTCAAAGAATGAAAGAGATTGTTACAGACATTGAAATTGATCAATGTTAATTCCAAAAGAGGGGAGATTGTTTTAAAAAGAAGAAGATTATTTGTATTCATGCTACAGGGGGAGATTGTTCGTTTGTGTAAATTTCTTTTTGAAGATGATTTTGAATCCAAAGGAGGATATTGTTAGTACAAAATGTTGGAACCAATATGATTAATGATGAAAGTCAAAGTCCAAGTCAAAGTCTTCAAATGCAAAGTCAAAGTCAAGCTTCTTAAAGAGGAAAGTCAAAGGAAGTCAAAGTGTTAGTCTTTGTTAGTTAGTGTTAGTTACATTTGTCTTTGTATTGTAAGTGAGAGCATTGTATACTGTTGAATTTGAAGATCAATAATATGGATTGTGACATCAAATTCTTGTTGTTATCTTGATTGATTTGCACATTAAGGGACACACACAAAAGTCTATGGTTCTAATCCAACCAATCTTTCAAACCCGAAACGGTCTACTTAATGCAATTACTATACTTACCGTCACTCCAAGTGACGAATGCTAGATTCATCAACCTCTTCTAACGACTACCCACTTAGAAACTCCTTCAGTACCCCAACAGTCCTCACATTCCAGTAGTCCAAGTATACCCATGTAACTCGTAGGTTCGTCATAACACTGGCTAGGTGCCATTGTGAACGTACTGTACACGACCATCCTTGCTACTCTCGACGTGATTCCCGTTCCTGGCGACGCCATCAGCCTCAAAACATCTTATCGTAAAGTGTCTATTTGTGTAATTCCCTCTCTCAATCACTTAAAAGAACTCTATTTTGAGTTTAGGCATTCCAAATCAACAACTAATTCTCTCAAACTTAAGATCTTATACCAACTTGTAACACCCTCAAATTTTGGAAAGAACAACTAAACAAAAACTTAAATAAATAACCAAATAAAGGATAAAATCCTTTCTACAAATCCATCCTTAGAAATACTTCAACTTTAAAAAATAAAATTAATACCAATATTCAATAACTTAATCACATACTAAGACTAAATAAGGTCGAGTGTTACTTAACCCAAATACAAGTTGCTATTCCCAAAAATAAATGCGGAAGATTTCACCAAGCTATACACTTCTTCAAGCACATAACTAGCACTCATCTCTTCACGGTATCGCTAGAACTAATCTTGAAACAGAACCTGATGCACATGCCGACAAATTAAAAGGTTAGGGTAACGCCTAGTGAGTTCAAGAGTTTTCATCATGATTATAGAAATCGTTAAACGAAATTAATGCAACTTAAATCATGATTTCCAAAAAGTGTTTATATTAAATATGCAAATCTCCCATTTTCCAACGCCTACAAATTCTTATGGGGAAATCTCCAAAATATATAGCATTCTCCAAAATGAACTCAGATCTAAAACTCACTCAAAACGTGAAAACGTATTAAACATCCAAATAATATAAACGGGAATAAAACTCTATTGTTCAAAACATCCAAACACGGATGAGGCGTAAAATGCAACCCATAAATCATGGGAAAACAATCCATATAAATACAATATGTCCCCGAAAACATGGAACTAAACCCAATACTCACACAACCATAAAATGGAATGAAATCCAAATATCCAAGCTTGAAAATAATTACTTCATGCAACCTTAATATATGTGAAGGGATCGAATATTAAAGTCTTCAATTGCAATTACTCGCGAAATATTAAAGCATGGATATTAAAATATCCAAAAATAATGTTTGACAACAACCGGGGAGACCCGTATCCATTGAGAGTGAAGGAAACGCATAAGCATGCCACTCATACAATGTTAATCGCATGACTTGTCCCGACATGAAGTCCAAATGTCCCTACGACTCCTCATCAAGTTTCACCCACAGATTCGGTTGACCGAAGTGTCAAGGTACCATGAGCAACACCAAACGGCCCGACAATATTCAAGGACTACAATCATGGAATTACCCCGAATGGCGGAGGTCCTAGTGCCTACCTACACAAGGTAGCACCACCCCGGACTCAACCCTACTAGTGTCTACTTGAAAGGTTAAGGTCATAAAACATGGGTCCCGGAGTCCAACTCCGTAACACCCAATTGACCATCAAATAAAGACTAACTTACATGCCTATGGATCCAATGCAACACAGTCTAAAATTACATGACTGTACAGGAATGACCAACACATTCAAGCATGTAGTTATCAATAATAAACCACAAGATGCATTCAGATGCAAGTCACAAATGGGGCACTACATTGAGCCATTAAAACCGGACAAATGTCCTCAAGACTTTTTTAAGTCAATACCGAGAAAAAATGCTCAAAATCCATTTGGCCAATAATTAACCTTCCCCAAATAAGGAAACGTATTTAAACGACGTTTACACCAACACATACCACAAAGATGTGATTAACCCAAAACTCAGCACGAATTGGGACAAACAATTTTCCAAATGTGTTCATACCTTTACGTTCCCAAAATATCTCATAACACGGAGACAAACATTTTCCAAAGGGTTTATGAAATTAAATACAACGAAAACACATAAATCATAAAATAGACTTCATTTGTATAAAATTACCAAAAATGCATAAATCATGCTATCTACTTATCAAAATATCCAAATCCCAAATATGAACATTTTATGAGATCAAATTAACCCCATTTTACCAAATATGAAAACTTAGTAAAATAGTCGACACATTGACAATTACCAAGTAAAACATATTTTTACTTCAAAATACAAATTTTGGCATGTACATAGTTTTCACAAAGCAACTTGAACTCACCTTACTAGATTTAAGCTAAATCTAGGATTTACCCCCAAAACTTGAATCTCCTTTGATGAAGGTGTGAAATCTCCAAGAAAATCTCCCTAGATCTTAGATCCAACACATCCACAAGGTTACCATCACCATACTAGTCATCAAAATTACACCCAACTTGAAGGATGAATGGGAAAGAGGATTAAACCATAAACCCTAGCTTAACATTGAGAGAGATGAGGAACTTACCACCAGCAAATACTCTTGTATCTTCCAATAGACTTCAAATATCTTGGTATATCCTTGAATATCTCTCAAATACGAAACCACAACAACTTGAATCACCAAAAACGGAGTTAAGATGCAAAAGTTATGAAGAAATGAAGTTTAGGGCTGAAAATCGAGTTTTATGCTCGACAGAAGCTTCGCGTGGGTTTCCGCGCGGCTAAACCTGTGTCAAAACCTGCCTGCATGCCCCAAAGTCACGCGGGTGACCCAAAGTCATGCCAAAAGTCGCGCCAACCACTGCTCGCCCGGGTTTCTTCATTTTTCTTATCTGATCACTGTTTTGGTCATAACTTCTTCATTTTAGCTTCAATTTTGCTCTAAAAAGAACCATTGGATTCATAATTGAATCCTTCATCCAACAAGACTATAAAATCTAGGTTTTTATTCTAAAATCCTATTTCTTCTTTTTTCCTTAAAATACCAATTTATGTATTAACTTGAAATTATACCTTCCTAAAAATCGAGGTGTTACAATCATCCTCGGCACAAGAAACATTGTTTAACCTCAAATTCCTACCTTAGGTTTCATGGAAGAGGAAACATTTCTTAACAAGCAAGGTGGAGAGGTTTGGTCGAGTAAATCCACAATAATACGTTTCAACATCAAAACCACATCAAGAATACGATCTCAGCCAATCGAACTCGCACACCTAAAATTTACCACTTATGTCTACTTGTATATGAATCACTCTACCTAATAATAGAAAAAAATTCGAGTAACCACATTACATCCTCAAAACAATCGACAACCTGAAAACTCCAAATTAATTCTTTCCTAAAAACCCTTTTTAGTGATCCAACAATAATCTATTCTTTTCATCAATGCTTGATCCGAAACGTCACCAACTCTAAACTCGTATCCCAAACTGCCGCACTGCACGCCAACACATAGCCTTCAAAACCTCTTCTCCAATTCATATCTTTAAAATCTCTATAACACCAAAGTAATCTCACGCTACCCTCCTAAAGCATTTTATAACCCTTATTTCTTTAACATCGAAGTGATGCTCATATCTTTTATGATTAGCTAAATCTTCACTAGGGATGATCATCATCATCCTCGTACTACTAGTTCACCTTCTGAACTTACAATTTAGCGCCAATACCTAAAAGATTACTCCAAAGATATCCACTTCCATTTCGTCTAATCACAAATTCAGATTTTTACCATCCGTAAATAGGTTAGCATGAAGCCCTCCAAACCTGAATCACATCCGCCCACAAAACATCATTAACTTAATTTTTCAATATCACATGAGGTGTTACAAATTCTTACCTGGCAACTCCCCTCTCGAAGCATCCCCAAAGCTTCATGGAGCTAATCGTTTTGAACCAATGATTTCTCCACCTTCTCATTACTTCCATTAGTGAATTAATATAGTTCACAAGTCGTATTATGTCCAAAGGACCATTCTCATTATTTCCTAACCACACCAATTTAACCACTCAAGTTTCCCATTACTAGATATAACTTCACCATAATCAACACCGAACCACTCAGATGGACAAGATCTCTCGCACGTACTTACTCGCTAAAAGGACATGATCTCCCTACCACATAGACTATTTACAAGCCTAATATAACTGTTAATACAAAATCTATCAAGTATCAATGAATCACAAGTCTTTGTTTTATTGAATTAGAGATAAATTTACAATGACTGAATGTAAGATCTACTTTCTCTCTCTAGAAATTTCTCTCTCTACAAGAACTCTCTTAAGATATAAATTAGGTTCCTACTAGATTTACAAGGAAAAAATCCTATTTATATTAATATGAATTACAAGGAAATTAAAACAACATTGACTTTTACATTTAAAAGCTTTGACTTTGACTTTCTTCTCTTTCAACTTTGAGCTTTGAGCTTTGACTTTGACTTCAATAGAAAATTCTCATTTAGTGATCTCGGATACAATTAATAATTGCTCTAACAATCTACCCCTTTGTAGTCGAGATCATTCTTCAAACAAATTCAGCTTTTACGATCTTCTGTCTTGAAGTCAAACAGTCTTTATGAACCACAAGAACATGTCAGAAACAATCTCTTCTTTTAACAAATATTTTATTCAGAAATGATATCCTCGGCTTGAAATGATCTGTGCAAAATTTCCTAATCTTTCTCTTTGATCACTTTAAATCTTTGTGACTGGTGTTGTCTCCTACAACAGTGTGTTTCAACAAACTTTATTTCAACTCATCTTGAACTTTGTCTTCTCGTATCTTTGTGTCTCCCCATAACTAGAAATTGAAACTTCAGAATTATCTTATTTCTTCTTTCTTCGTCTCTCCCACCAGTACAAAAAGTCACTTTGGCCACGGTTAAAAACCGTGGCCGTAGGCCTTTCGCCACAGATTTTTTTTCCAGCCAAAACATAGCCTATTATTGCGTGATTTTTGGTATCCTTATGGCCACGTTTAAATTGGGTCACTATATCATATGAAAAAACGTAGCCATAACATAAAAATCGTAGCCATAACGTTATCAAAAAAATTGGTAGTTTAGTATTTTTCATATAACTGTGGCCATAAACTACGTATAGTCACGTTAATTCATCTTAACTATGGACATTTCATGACATATAGTTACGCTTATTTTGTAGAACCATGGCCATTGGTTATCTTTTTGCTACATAAAATAGTTGAAATTGTGGCTATAGGTTATCCTTTTCCTACAAAAAATAGTTAAAACCGTGGCCATACGCTACTTATGGCAACACAAAATTTGTTTTTGTGATAGCCATTAATTATATTGTTGCCATATGTATTTATTTTAACCATGACTATAGACTACTTATAGTCACACAAGTGTTTACTGTGACCAGTTTATTTTAACCATGCATAGTTTTGGGATTGAGCCCCATGCCTCTAGCTAAGGGAAGGTTTAACTTAACCACGACAAACCATCCCACCAATTGCTTATTTGTGTTATATATTAAAATTTAAAATATTTCAGGGCACCCTTAAAATCAAGTGGGTGCACACCTTCAAGATGCCTATATTTTTTTTCCTTTACGACAATCAAGTGAGCAGGTGCACGGGACCCCCCTCTCGTAGTTGTAGGTCCGCCCCTACATATAGTTACGATGAATTTGTAGCATTGTGAATACTAGTTACATTTAGGACACACATATATAGTAAATCTGTGGCTATAAGCTACTTATAGCCACACAATTTACGACCATTGATTACCTTAAAGCCACATGAATTTATTTTAATCGTGACCTTAACTATACTTATTACCACCCAAATTTGATATTTACCGTGGCCAAATCATGACATATATTTATGCTTAATTTTTATAATCGTGGCCAAACGTTTACTTTTTTTGTCGTACAAAATGATAAAAAAAAACATGGCCAGTTCATGGCGTATGGTTACACTTAAGCTTTAAAACCGTGGCTATCGGTTAACTTTTGGTCACACACAAAAATAATAATTTTGGCCATAAACTACTTATTATCCACACGAACAACATTGTTAGAAGCGTGACTACCGGTTACCTTGTGGACACATATGTTGGTTATACTTTTGGCGACAGAATTGATAAAAAAAAAGTGACAAATTCATGACATATAGTTACAATTAAATTTGAGAACTGTGACTATTGGTTGACAATTGATCACACACAATAATAAAAACCGTGACGATAAATTACTTATTAGTCACATGAACTGAATTGTTAGAAACATGACTATTGGTTACCTTTTAGCCATCGACTTATTTTAAACGCGGCCTTAACTATATACTTTTAGCTATAAAAATTTCATACTAACCGTTGCCAATTCATGACCTATAGTTACGCTTAATTTTTAAAACCGTAGCTATTTGTTACCTTTTGGTGACACAAGATAACGAAAACAGTGGCCATAAACACCTTGTCTTTTGGCCACGTTTAATAAGGTTTCGTGACAATATATATTTTATTTTTAGCCATAGAAAATTTACTTCACGTGGCCGTATGTCTATCTATAGTCACAAACTATAACCGTCACAACATAAAGTCATGGTTAAGACAAAAAACCGTGACTATATGTCTATATATGGCCATGGTTTTTTACTGCTATTGGCCACAGTAAAAAAGGTGTCACCATATCGAAGCATTTAGTCACAATTTTATTAAAACAGTGACATTATGTTTGTATGTGTTTGTTAATGGTCCCAATTATTGAGTTAAACCGTGGCTAAAACAACACTCTAATTTTATTTATGACTTTTGGCCACGGTTTAAAGCTTAACCGTGGCTTACCTGTATTTCTAAAACCGTAGCAAAAGATCATTTTTGTACTAGTGTCCCTTTTTCTTTCTTTGTGTCTCCCCATTTTTGATGGTTATGAGCATCATGATCATCAAAACATCACAAGAAAAGCATTCATTCAATTTTTGATAGGCACCACTGTCACCTTTGAATGAACATCTGATCTTTCTCTTTTTGAACATAAGAACCATCCGTCAATTTCAAAAATATAATTCTAAATCTTTTCAAATTCAGAAATGAGTTGTAACACTGAATTAACAAATGAAACAGTTAAAATGTCGGTAAGTAGCACAAAACCCTTTGTATAATGAATGTACTTTGGAAAGGAGTTTTATTGACGATCACTCCCCCAGGGCTTCCACTCAATCATTGAAAAAACACAAGGAATTTCTATGAATGATATGACAGAAAAACATATTCTTTGTGTGGATGTGCTTGTGTATGAAAGAATTTTAGCAAAATGTGCTTTATCAGGCTCAAATTGTGTAAACTGTTGAGACACAAAAAGTTTTCCACGGAATCAATGTGCATGATTGAAGTGCAAAGGTGGGGGCAAACTTCCTTCTTTTTCAATATCTAAATCTTCCGAATGAAGATTAGATAGCAAAATGTGTTGCAACCCCATGAAAAAACTGAAACATTTCCTTGTTAAGAAAGAAATGAGTAGCTGGCGGGGTTAAAATAAGATTTGGCATGGGCTCACTACCTTGTTCAATGATGGTCACTAAAGAATTTGTGAACCAATCAGTAATGTGGATGCCCGACTTAGAAGTGGTTGATGCAGAGTTCTCTTATTCTTTCAACTTTGTTCTTACACCCTCTATTTGTTTTCAATATTCTCACTTCTAACCAAACTCTCATTTTCATTTTTCTGCTCAGCACAATGAGGTAGTTCAACCGAATGAATTCCCTCCCCCACTCTTTAATGTAGACCCTTCACCCGTCAATCACTCTTGGATAACTTCTTGAGTAGGAACCACTGGTTGACCTGAAGCCATAGAACTATATTAAGCTCTCACATTGATTCCATGAAATTTTGTCCTAAAAGAATGGTGTTGTTCAATAGTTTAGCTTGAACAATTATAAATCTCAGAACATGAATCACATTGTCGAATTAATGTATGCTACACAAAAGTATCCTCATTATTTGAGCAGTTAAACTTTGAAGATTTCTCACAACAAAAATATTGAATGAACGAAATGAGTTCAAAAGACTTGTTTGAGAATTTGGTAATATATCAGAAAGGTCAATAATATGAATGGTAATCATGAAAGGCTTAGGTCATGAAAGATTGGAATTTTGAGACATGGTAATAACAAAGATCAATTAGAAGTTGAAGCGATGTGTATGAATACTTGAAACTATAAAAAAGATAATACACAAGTTTAATTTTTGGAAACACACGGTCAGAAAATCAATTAAATTCAGATATGAAAACATTTAAAATCACACTTCTAAATTCATAAAATTTGTTTGAGAATAGAGAAGCGGTTTGAACATTTCAGAAAACAGTTTTCATACTTAAAAGTTGTTCTTCTTTTAAGTAATCTGAGTTTAAGATTAGAAAAATACTTACATTCAGCATATATCTCATAACTCGCCCTCAAATCATGAAAAATTGAATTAAAGTCAGTAAAGCTCCCCTAAACATGATCAAAATATCATTTATCTTGAGAAAATCAGAAGTCAAAATCTCTGAAGTACGAGTTCTAAACTAATGTTTTTAGAAGTCATAAATCTCTTGCTCCCCTACAAAAATGCATAAAAAATATAATCAATAGGCACAAACGTATTTTGGTACCCAACGGAACTTGGGTCCTGGCTTGTTAGATGCAGATACATTTGAATAAACTTGATAAGTACCATACCAATTATGAACTTGAAATTTGTTTACAAATTTATTTGTCCCACAGTAAGAACAACATGCTTTCTTCTGAGCTAACCTGATCAAATGATTTGTCGAAGGAAGTGGGTTTCGCACAGGTCGTGCGCTTTCCCTTCCTTGAAAACGCACGGGTCGTGCGTTATGTCAGTGTGTTCCCAGATTCTAGTTCCTATTCACAATCAAACAAACATAAACAAGATGTCAATCAAATTACCTGTTTGATTAATCTTTCAAATCCAATGATTACACTTTCTCTCTCTAGAACTCTCTCTCTCTATCTAACGTATTCTCTCTCTGGAAAAACTTACAACTGAATATTATCCTCCACTTCTGTTAACTACTAATTACAAAGAAAAGAAAACTAATTATACCTACAACTAAAACAACAAGGAAACAAAACTAATACAAATGTTGACTTTGACTTTTATTTGAGAGTTGACTTTCTTCAGCTTTGACTTCTTAAACCTTGACTTTTGTCTTCTTGATCTTGTATCCAACATATTTATGTTCTAACAATCTCCCCCTTTGGATTCAAGATCACTGTTTAAAGATCTAGCAATTCAGTCTTCACTTTTAAGCTCTATTAGTACAATCTCCCCTTTTTGTTTGACGGTATTCTTTTCAAAACTTTCTTCAAACGATTAACAATCTCCCCAAAACTTTCACAATAATACTTTCAGACTTTGGAAATAAATTATCTTCAGAATCAGCTCGGATTGCTTTAGCAAATAATCTTCAAAGAAAATTTCCTCAAATCTTAAAAAATTCTTTGATTTTCTTTAAATCTTTACTTTGAACTTTTCTGACTTGGACATTTCTGAAAATCATCTCTCAAAAACTTTATCATTTCTTGATACCATCTCCCCCTTTTTGATGATTTGAGCATCTATATCATCAAAACTTTTCTTCCAAGAAATGTCTTTGACCATTCTGATCTGTCAAACTGAGCCTCTGATTCTGTGATCCGTAATCATGTATTTATCTAGATCTTTGCAAATCCAGACAAAATAAGAACATGTAACCCCTGAATCAACAAATGAATCAGTTAAAATGCCTGTCAGTAACACAAAGTCACTGTGTGTAACGAATACACAATATAAAGGAGCTTTTTGATGTTCACTCCCCCTGGGCTTCCATCCAATCATCGAAACACCACAAAGGCAATTTCTATGAATGTTATGACAAAGAAACGAATTCTTTGTGTGTTCGTGCAAGTGTAGAAAGAATTAAGCACGAAAGATTGCTTTTTAAGGCTCAACATTGTGTAAACCACTGAGACAACAGTAAATAAACACAGACTCAAAGTGCATGATTGAAGTGCGAAGGTGGGGCAGACTTTCTTCTTTTTCAATATCTAGATTTTCCAAATGAAAACCAGATAGCATATGTGCTGCGTCCCCTTGAAAATGTGAAACATTTTCTTTTTGAGAAGAAAATGAGTGGTTGGTGGGGTATTAAGCAAGGGTTGGCATGGGCTAGTTGCCTGTTTCATTAACGTTCACCAAAGATCGTGAAACATTAGTAATGTGGCTGCCCGGCTCAGAAAGTATTTGGTGCAGAGTTTGATATTTTTTACTCTGATCGCACACCCTCTTTCTTTTAATCATTAAGCTCGCTACTAACCAAACTCTCATTTCCATTTTACCTCATCACTCATCCCACACTCATTTCTTTTTGACTCCTCACACTCAATCACTAAAGGTTTAACTTCTTGGGTAGAAATCACTGGTTAACGTGATTTCATAGAAGTTCATTTAATTCCTAGCACAAAGAACCGATAATTGTCCTATAAAGCATAATGTTGCTCAATATGATTTAACTTTATCAGTTAAAGCTCATATACAAATGTCAGATGAATGTATGCTCATAAAATATAATAATGAAGATTTGAGCATTTTTAGACATTGAAGTATTTTCAAACCAGTATATTGAATGAATGAACATGAATGCAAAAGGCTTGCTTGAAAATCTGACATTGTATGAAAAATGATCAGAAATGAATGATATAACAATCAAAGCTTAAGGTCAAGAATAATGGATATTGTCTATACGAAACAAAAATATAGACATTCTTGAAATGACGTTTCGAAATGAAATATCGCTCAAAATTCTTTAAAGTACAAGCGGGGTGTCTTACCATCGAAAAAATTGTATCAATTTAGAGACATGGTAAGAACTATTTGATCAAAAATTAAACCGATGTGTGTGAATACTTGAAAGTATATAGAAAAAACAATACGCAAGAATTTATCTTTGGAAACACATGGTTTGTTTATCAATTATGCACAAAAAAAATAAAATGAAAACATTTAAAATCACACTTCCAAATTATAAAATCTGTTTAAGAATCGGGAAGTGGTTTGAACATTTCAGAACATGTTTTCTATATCTGAAAGTTGTCCTTCTTTTAGATATATTTGAGATTAAGATAAGAAATTTACCTTTTCGCGTAATCTTAATTCTCATAAAGTCAGCTGTAGTCATTAAGATATGATCGTGTCGGCTTCTCTCAATCTGCATAAGTCTCAAAGTCTAGTCAAAGCAAATTTATTCACAAAATTTATTCAAATGTAAAAGACATAAAGCAGTAAAACGATTAAAGTACGAGTTCTGATTTGAAATAATCAGAAATCATAGTCTTACTCCTTTTTGTATGACATATAAGCTCCCCCTAAAATCATGCATTACAAAAATTTTGTCAGTGAAATAAAATGCAGAAATTAGTTATGCTCCCCCTCAAAATAATGTAGATCATCTAAAATCTTCTCTTACTCCCCTGAGATCATGAGCAAACAATTAAAGTGCAGATATCCTACAAACATAATGATAAAGAAAATGATGAAAAATAACAGTACCTAACTTTATGAGGTAACAACCGATTATGTTTTCAGATTTAACATACCAAGCTTAGAGACAAGAAAATTAAATCTCTTTTCATCGAAGGGTTTGGTAAATAAATCTGCAAGTTGATAATCTGTTTTTACATAATAAAGTTCAATTGTTCATTTTTCTACATTATCTTTTATAAAATGATACCTGACATCAATGTGTTTGGTTTTCGTATGCTGAACAGGATTAGCAGATATCGCGATTGCACTCTTCGAGTCGCAATATATTGGAATTTTATCAAACTTGAATCCATAGTCTCGCAGCTGTGTTCGCATCCACAAGACTTGAGAGCAGCAACTGGCAGCAGCTACATACTCTGCTTCAGCAGTCGATGTGGTAACGCATAATTGTTTCTTTGATGCCCAGCTAACGAGCTTGTCTCCAAGGAATTGAATGTGACCTGAAGTACTCTTTCTGTCCAACATGCAACCTGCATGATCTGCATCTGAATAGGCAGTCAGTTGAAAACCAGCATCCTTAGGATACCACAGACCAAGATCTGCAGTCCCCACCAGATACCTAAAAATCCTTTTGACAGCAGCCAAATGGGATTCTTTAGGATCAACCTGATATCTAGAACATAAGCATGTTGAAAACATAATATCTGGCCTACTTGAAGTAAGAGACATTAACGATCCTATCATACCTCTATAAGTTCTAACATCAACACTTTTACCCGAAGGATCCGTGCTAATTTTAGTACCTGGTGCCATCGGGGTTCCAATTGGTTTACAATTTTCCATATTGAAAACTGTTTAACTTGTAATCCCCTTTGAAAACTGTTTAACTTGTAATCCGAGAAAGAAATTCATCTCTCCCATCATACTCATTTGAAAACGTGACACCATGAGGTTAGAAAAGTTTTTGCAATATTTAGGATTTGTAGAGCCAAATATTATATCATCAACATATATTTGAATAAGAATGATATCGGTTTTTTCCTTTTTGATGAACAAAGTGGTATCAACCTTACCTTTGGAAAAACCGGACTTGACCAAGAATTTAGATAGAACATCATACCATGCTCGAGGGGCTTGTTTTAAACCATACAGGGCTTTGTCCAAGATGTAGACGTGATCTGGCTTATCTGGATTGACGAACCCTTCTGGTTGAGACACGTATACTTCCTCCTTAAGAATGCCATTCAGAAAGGCTGTTTTCACATCCATATGATAGACTGTGAAATTCTTATGAGCTGCGTAGGCTAGAAACATGCGGTTTGCTTCTATACGTGCTACTGGAGCATACGTCTCATCGTAGTGTATGCCTTCCTCTTGCCGGTAACCTTTGGCAACAAGTCTAGCTTTGTTCCTTATGACGATACCATCTTCATCCTTTTTATTTTTGATAGTTTGAATAAATTCAGTGCTAAGATGTTCGGGTTTTATTCTAAAACCTACTGGTGAGTTCTTACTATCATTTTGCAAACTTTATACATGTCAAAACTTATATCTTTGAAATTTGAAGTATTTCTACGGTATGGATTTAAGTCCACTACATTTTGACATAACTTGAGTTTTGGGAGATTTTGGGGTTCCCGGTCAGTTCTGAATAAAATAATGGGTTCCATCTTATTTGAAGTAAATGGATGTTTTACTTGCACTTTTATGTAAGTTACTTGAGGGTAACATTTATTATATATAGAACTACACGCACATTAATTTGTGAGGTTCTGAATGTAAATTGAAATATAGAACTACGTGCACATTAATTTGTGAGGTTCTGAATGTAAAGTGAAATGTAAAGCTACATGCACATTGAGTTGTGAGGTTCTGAATGTACAATGAAATGTGGAACTACATGCACATTAAGTTGTGAGGTTCTGATGGTAAAATGAAATGTAGAACTACATGCGCATTAATTTGTGAGGTTCTGGAATGAATGTTTATGATCTCATATTAATGATTTTCATTCTTATCAGTTGTTAGCTTGGAAATGCTTATTTGAAAAGATTTCCTTTGAGATACAAATGTTTATATCTCTTGAAAATTTATAAACTGTATGTTCTCACTAGGCTTTAAGCCTAACACTTTTTCTCAAATGATGTGTATAACAGGTTTCCCTTAGCGGTGGGTTGCCAAGGGTTTTGAGAGACGAGCATGGTCTCGAGGCATTTTTGTGGTGACCAGTATTGTAGTTGGGCATTTGTTAAGTCCCATCTTTTGGTGAATATTGGATTGTCAACTGATGTAATCTAGATAGATGTGTCTAGATTAGTTTGTTGATGAATTCTATATATGTACAGGTTTTGTAAAGTCTTAAGGACTGATCCCCTTTATGGGAGGTTTATATCAATACGAATGTCATGTTGCCATATTTCCAGGTTTTAATTTACTCTGAATTTTAGAGTGTTACAGATTTGGGAACAAATATCTTGGAAACAATATTTTCAATTGAAGATCTTTTTACCTTCTTTACGATCTTGATAAGCTTAAAGACTTGAATTTTACCTATATCATCAACAAATTTATCATAGAAATCGTTAGAAGTATGAATCTGATCATTTGGTTTGATTGACCTTTTTGTAGAAACATTTGTATGATGTGAACTTGAAGATGTCTTGAAGGAACATTCAGAGTCATCTGAATCATCCAGAGGTGATTGAACACTAGTATCCAGACTCTTTTGTGCATTCAATTCCACCTTGAAAATGATTCCTTCAAGTTCTTTGATCTTTGCAGTCAAACTGTTTCTTTCTACGATGAATAAATAAATCTTCTTCTAAAATTCAGACTTCGTAATCTGCTCTTTCACAGCATCTGTTGACAATTCAGACAATTTCTTTGAAAGTTTCTTTATCTCTGTCTCAAAAAAATTTCTTTCAGATTCAAACTCTTTTTCTACTCTCTTTCGTATATCGAATATTTCTTTTAAAAGATCCAACATTCTTTTGTTCAGTCATCTTCTTCTCTTTCTCAGACTTATCTCTTTCAACAATTAAAACTTTCTCAAAATCTAAAACTTGTTTTGAAAGTTTTAAACATTTGAGCTCAACAACTTTTTTCTCCTCAAAAGATTTCTTAGAAAACTCATAAAATTTCTATGCAAAAACTAGTATCTTTGACAATCTGTCTTTCCAAGTCGGAAATCTTCTTTTTCAGCTCAGCATTAATAGTTTCCAAAAAAAAATATTGTCTCCTCTATTTTCTTGAGATCATCCTCTTTAATCAATCCAAATATCTGTTTCTTGAGATCTTGATTGGTTTTCTTCAAAATCTTGATCTAACTATTTAATTCCCCATCATACTCTTTCTTTTTCTTCTTGATCTTAATTAAACTTTTCTTGAGCTGGACATTTTCTTTTTTCAATTTTGTAATGATTTGCATATGTTCATTCTCTTTTCTTCCAACTCTGAGATCTTACGTCTCAGTTCTCTCTCACGAGGTCGTACACAAAAGGCAGAATACTCACCATCACTCATTGTTACCTGAAAAGAATGATCGTTAAACAGTGAAACACAAAGACCGATGAAGACTTAACACAAATTTTAAACTTTGACAAAAAGTCAAAATAGAAAAATTAAAATTTCTTAAAGTCAAACATAGTAAAAAAATAGTCAACTATCGCAATCCTTGTGGTCACTTTAAAACAAAATGTCCCCCCTCATGTCATCTTGTCACGCACTGAAGAACAATATGCGTGACAACCTGATCTTATCGCACAAGGCACATGCGATAAGATAATCTTGGCGTGCAAGAGGCACGCGATAAGTATTGTTCACTCTCCTTTGTCGCGCGATAAGCTGCCTTGTCACAAAAGACACACGCGAGAAGTACTGATCATAATGCTTTATCACGCGATAACACGATCTTGTCACGCAAGGCTACACAACAAACATTGTTCACGCGATAACTTTGAATCTCGTTGTCACGCGACAAAGATGAACAACATCATTCCTTCAACATGTGATAAAGAAACAACTTTAATTCTTTGAAGTATACCAAGACTTTGATTTTGACCAAATTTGCTCCAAATCGAATAAAATTTTGAACGAGTGTTCAAATTTACTCAAGAAACAACTTTAATTCTTTGAAGTATACCAAGATCCAACAAAATCAATGATTTCTTATTCAAACCGTATCCATTTTCTTCGAACTCAAATACTCCAAAAAACAATCAAATTTTGAATCAAAACTGATTCTTTCTCAAAACAACCAATTCAGAACAATTCCATTGTCAACAATCAATTGAGTATAAAATTTTGATAAAAAACAACCAATATCAAGAAATTTGAATTTTGACAGTAGACTTTAAATATTTAAATATTTTTAATTGATTTCACTGATTAGTCTCTGATACCAATTGTTAATAAAAAACCTATCAAGTAACAATGAATAACAAGTATTTGTTTTATTGAATTAGAGAGAAATGTACAAAGATTGAATGTAAAATCCACTTTCTTTCTCTAGATCCTTGTCTCTCTACAAGAACTCTCTCAAGATACGAAGTAGATTCCTAATAGATTTACAAGGAACACATCCTATTTATACCAACATGAATTACAAGGAAACAAAAACAACATTGACTTTTATACTTAAAAGCTTTGACTTTGACATTCTCCTCTTCCATCTTTGACTTTGAGCTTTGACTTTGACTTCAATATAAAATCCTCATTTAGTGATCTTGGATGCAATTAATATTTTCTCTAACAATAACACTTATAAAAATCTCCTATGCATACCCAAAATATCTCCTCACGAAAGAAACATTTCACCGACATGATCACGGCTACCCAAAGGTAACTATCGCTTGGAATTTTCCATCATTTCAAAGAAAATTCCCAACGCCAAACCTGACCGTCATGAACGCTGTAATGCCGAATGAACCATCAAAATTCCAATTTGGTTACTAAAACAAAGCTACTACTCCAGAATCCACCAGAAGATACCACAACAGATGACCTTCAATATAGGTAATGGGAATAAATACCATCACCTAGGACTAAACTTCCAATCATGGGCCAACCCTCTAAGATGAAAATCTTACGACCGTAAATCGGCCACAAACCGCATCAATGACAGTTACAAAATACTATGTCTCTTATTACTCTTAATTGCAATGCCTTATGACTTGCAGGGCAGACCAAAAAATCTAGTAAGTTCATGGTTTTCAAGCATGTCGAATTCACAAGATAATAAAATTTTAAAATTGAAAACTTAACACACATGAAACATCATAACAAACATTTTAATATATGACAAATCACCTCGCATCGGGTAGTCATGCATAACAACCTACAATATCATTTGCATGTGATCAAATGGTAAAACACCTGTCTGTTGACACAAACGAGGTTGACCACACAAGAATACTTATTAGAATTACTTAAGACGAAGTACTATAGTCCTATGATACACTTACTCATGCCATGTAAGTTACCCAACTCACGCACAAATTAATATGCAACAACACATTTTTATCGAATCCAAAACATATGTTATACATTGATTTGCTTTCATATTTTCAGTTGTAATAAGCAAAATGGCATGAAACAAATTTTCAACAAAACTTTGTATGCAATTCATGCTATAAAGTGACTTCATTCCCTTTCAAAAATTTGACCTCACTTCCCCATGAAACAAATTATTTACCAAAACATGTTGCATATCATGCACGCTTAGTTTATTATAACATGGAATGACTCATACAAATTGTTTAACATAATGCAAGAAATTGGTCAAGGTCCAAAGTTCTAGAGCCATGCTCATGGAGCTAACTGGTCCTCTATCCATCACTGGATGTTCAAACACCAAAGATAAAGTTCAACCCATACCATACTAGGCTACAACATTTCCAATGATTTATCCATAATTCAATCAAGCCTATGGTTCAAACATGACCAATTCCCTTAACCCATCGACCAGCTTGTGATAATCACCATTCGTACTTGTCAAACGAAATGACACTTTACTTAAAACTCCACTTTAAGTCTATGCATCTCATATCAATACCCAGATCTCTTAAACATATGCTCTGATACCAAATTGTAACACCCTAATTCTAGAAAAAAAGACTAATTTAAAACTTTTGAGAACCACATAAATAGAAAAATATTGTTCCGAAGGATAACATCAAATAATTCTACATCATAAATAAAGGTTATAGCAAACAACTTTCGAAATATAATCTTACACAAGAGTTGTTATCTAAATGGTATAGAAGACGTGCAAAAAGATAGGTCCTTCTTGTGCCTCTACACTCACTGAACTCATCTCAAGTGTCGCTAGCACCACCCCCGCCAGGACCTGATGCACATGTTGACAAGAAATAATGATAGACTTAAGGCCAAGTAGTTTTCATCCCGAATAAATAAAGTAGTAAGACCGAAATAATTGCTATTAAAATCACAATTTCCCAAATGAAATGTATTTATGTAAAAACAACATATTTCTTAAAACCTATCATTTCCATGATGAAAACTCCATATATAGAACACCCATATGAAAATGGAACCAAGCTTAAAAACATAAATACTTCTAAAACTACTTCTCTCAAGACACTGCATACCTATTTATACAAGATTGACTTTACAAGACTTGACTCTATTTCACTTTATAGACTTTGACTTTTCCACTATAAATCTTGGATACAACTATACAGTAACATTCTCCCCCTTTGTATTTACGATTTAAAAAAAAATTGACAATAATCTTCAGATCTTGATTCTTCAAAGCTTTAACTCTGACAACTGTAAACATTGAAGCTCTGACAATGTTCAATCATTTGGATTTTGAAGAATCTTGAAAAGTCTTTCACTTTGTCTTTGAACAATCATCAAGTCTTAAACAAAACTTTGAAACTTTTGAAACTTTGATATTTGAACTTTGAGGAATCTTTCAACACTTATATCTTCATTTATGTGATCTCTGAACTAGTGATCCCAGTATTTTAGCAAACAATTATCCACACAGATTATCAAGATGTCATTTGTATTAAAGTCACAAGATTACAGTGCCACAGATCTCAGTGTCACAGATCTCACTTGCAAAGTGTGCGAGTTCTCTGTGTTTACAATCTTACTTGTCTTTCTGAATTATGCGCGTGACTTAAGATCTAACAAAGACACTAAGCTATTTATACCTAGTCAACCTTGATTGACGTTACAACAAAACCGTTTCACTATTAGACAATTACAAATTAGACCCTCATTTAATCTTGAATACAATTCATATCTACCAATCTCCCCCTTTGGATTCAAGATTAAATTTTTTTTTGACAATTATCTTTAGGTCTTCTTTTCTTTAGAAAAATCTTCAGCAAACAATCTTTCATAGCTTTGACATCTTCAAATCTTTGAAACTATGATTATTCTTTGATAACTCTTTAAATGAATCTCCCTCTTTGGCTTTCCTTTTAATCTCCCCCTTTGATTGAAAATCCAATTTCAGATAAGCTCAACATTTCTTGACTTTAACTCCATCTCTTTAAAATAATCAACCATCTCACTTTAATTTATCATTCTTGTATTCTCCCCTTTTTACCATCTCGCTTGACTTTCGCTTTGAAATGATTCTGACTTTGAATTCTTTAATTATCTCCCCATTTCTGATAAAATCAACTTTAATCTGACTTTGAAATCTTGAAATTCTACTCCTTTTTAATGAGTTATGAGAATCAGAATCATCAAAACATTTCAATGTCAGCACAGTCTTTGAAGTATCTCCCCCAAGTAATCAGTTTAAGAACAACCTTCATGAACAATCTCCCCCAAAGAATAATATTCAATCTCCCCAATCTGATCTGATAAAATGATTTTGCCATCAATTCATGAAGGTATTCATTCGAATCTTTTCAAATTCAGACAAATTAAGAGTGGTAACCCTGAATCAAATAATGAAACAGTTAAAATGCCTGTCAGTAACCCAAAATTACTGAGTACAATGAATGTACTATATAAGGAGCTTGAGGGATGTTCACTCCCCAGGATTTTCATTCAATCATCAAAAGCCACAAGGTTAATCTATGAACGTTCTGACAGCAAAACGAATTTTCTGTGTGTACGTGCTTGTGTATGAAAGAATTTAGCACAATGATTGCTTTTCATAAGGCTCAAACTTATGTAAACCATTGAGAAAAAAATAGTTATACATAGACTCAATGTGCACGAGAAAGGGTCGAAGGTAGGGCAACTTTCCTTCTATTTCAATATCAGCATCTTCCAAATGAAGATCCAATAGAGTGTGTGTTGCTTCCCCAGAAAATATGAAACATTCTTTTATTAAGAAAAGAATGAGTAGCTTGTGGGGTTGTTTGCAAGAGTTGGCATAGGCTAGGTGCCTTTTTCAATGAAAGTCACGAAGAATTGTTAATCAACAGATTATGTGGTTGCCCGAATCAGAAAAAGTTTGGTGCAGAGTTTGATATTCTTTTACTCTGGTCTCTCACCCTATTTCTTTTAATCATTGGAGCTCACATCTAACCAATCTCTCTTTTCACTTTACCTTAGCACACACCCACTCTCAATTTTTATGACGCCTCTCCCCTCAATCACTCAAGGATTACATTCGGGGTAGGAAACACTAGTTAACGTGAATCCATGGAAGTCGTTTAAGCACTCACATCTAATCCCATGTATTTTGTCCTAAAAAAATGTGTTGCTCAACGATTATCTTGACATTGAAGCACAAAATATCATTATCAGAAAAAGTATGCTTAGTAAAGATAAGAATGAATTTTGAGCAATTGAACATTTAAGATCTCTCAAAACTTTGAACATTTATGATCATTCAATTTTATGGTTTTGAGAACCTGACAATGATTTACTCAGATCAAATATCATGAAGAAAAATGTAATGGTGTATCAAAGAACGAAAGTTGTTTATATGAACGATATATAAACATATTATCAATGAAAGCACATTTCAAGTAGAAATGACGTCTGATCTCAAACAACATTGAATACGACCGGGAGTATTACCATCGAAAGATTTATCTTTTGAGATATGGTAATAACAAAGTCAATAAAAATGTACTGAACTAATGTGTATAAGAATACTTGACAGTATATAGACAAGATAATACACATGTATTGATCTTTTGGAAACACACGGTCATATAATCATCAAAGTATCCTTGTGAAAATCATTTAAAATCACACTTCTCAATTCATGAAAATATTTTAAGAATAGGAAGTGGTTTGAACATTTAAGAAAACGATTTTCACAAGCGAAAGTTGTTCTTCTTTCAACAAGTGATAGAGATTAAGAATTTAGAAATATATACCTTTAGCGTAGAAATTCTCAACTCCCCCTAAAATAAATATTATCTTTTCAGCATCCTTGACAAAAACTTCAGATATGCTTCCGCTCAATATCCGTAAAAAGTCAAGTCATTAGAAAAATATGACAATCAAAGTATAATGAAATTCTATCTTCTCCCTCTAAAAGATATTACAGTGAAATTTTCAGTAACTCCCCCTCGAAATAAAAACTCATTGAAAAAATGTTATCTAGTAAGCATCCTTTAGAAGAAAAAAACATTGAGGGTCGGGTTCTGAACTAAAGTATTCAGAAGCCATCGTTACATATTCTCCGGTGAGAATAGTAATACCGTCTCAAATGTAACAAATAATTTATCATTTAATCTCCCCCTGAAAAATCAGAAAATATATCAGTAAAAATATAAAACATGTAAGCTCCCACTTAACATATGCATAATCCTTAATCATTAAACAAAGTTCTGAATTACTAGGATTGAAGTGAATTCAGAAGTCTAATGTTGCATCTTTATCATTGAAGAACGAGTCCTAAACTAATGTGTTTAGAAGTCATTGTTCTTTCTCCCCTTACTATTTAGGTGCCTGCAAAACAGATTTAGCTCTTGGTATCCACTAGTATTTGGATCATGGTTTAGTTGCAGTTCTATTAGGAGAGATGTAGTAAGAACCATACCAGTTATCCACATAATTTTTGCAAAAAAAATCATTTGCACCACAGTAAGAACAATTAGTTTTCTTTTGTGCTAACCTGATCAATTGATTGACAATATAAACAAGATTAGGTTTGCCAAAAGTTTTAACTTTAGGATCATTGTTCTTCTTTGCAATCGGTGTATGCACAAATGATTTCTGATCCTTCTTCTCATCTGCGGATGCTTTTACTCTCTAAATCCACTTTTCTTTGTCTTTCTCATCTTTCCTTTTCCAAACCATTTTCTGCTGAGACTTGTTCGTTTTGATGTTACCTGAACTATCAATAGATTTGTCATAGAAAATGTTAGAAGGACGAATATGTTCTTTATATTTAGAAGTATGATTATCATTTGCATCAAACAAAGGATTATTAGAAACATTTGTAAAAATTGAACTTGCAACTGATCTAAATGAACATTCTGATGCAGCTGGATCATCTCTCGGTGATTGAATGTAGATCAAACTTTTTATGCAATTCAGACTTCGTCTTCTTCTCCTTTACAATAGTTTATGACATTTCTGATAATTTTCCTGTGAGCTTGTTTATCTTAGCCTCAAACACTCTTCTTTCTTCCTCAAAGTCCTTCTCTACAGACTTTCTTTGTTTAGATATTTCTTTGAAAACACCAACATTCTTCTTTTCAGTATTCTTCTTTTCCTTCTCAAACTTGTCTCTCTCCATAATGATAACTTTCTCAAATTCTATTAGTTGTTGAGAAAGTTTGGCATATTTCAGTTCTATGGATTTCTTTTCCTTTTCATCATTCCTTGAAAGATCTGATAATCTTTGATTGAAAGATTTCTCTAGTTCAACTTTGTCTTTCTTACTTCTCTGTGTGTCCCTGTGATTCACGATTCAATCAAGCCAAACAATTAAACAATAAGATTATGCAAACCTGATATTGATTATTCCAACGAATTGAATGGTTACAAGGGTTGAATAAGAACTCGATCAAGCTATCTCTCAGTTTTCTCTCCATGCGTAGCTCTCTCTCTCTATCTCTCTGATGTACGACGCATACAACCAACCACAAAACAAAACCTAATTATCTAATAAATACCTAAAACCTATTTTAAGGAAAATGACTAAAAACGAAAATACAAAAACAAACTTTGACTATTTATTAGAAAGGACCCTAGACTATTTGTTGAGAGTCGACTTTTCTAGCTTTGACTTTAGATTTCCATCTTCAGAAATTTATAATCTTGAACCCAATAAAACTGTGCTCTAACAATCTCCCTCTTTGGATCAAGATCATTACTAAAAGGATTTAGCAATCCAATCTTCTCTTTTAAGCTCAGAAGACGCAATCTCCCTCTTTGTCTTCAGAATGTAGCAATCTCCCCAAAAGATGTAGATAAAATCTCTTTCATATGATGGAAAGAAATTATCTCCAAATTTCAGCTCAAAAATTATCTTCAGAAATTCTTTCAAAAACTTTTGTTCTCCCCATTTCTTGGTTGACGCTTCTCCCCCTTTTTGATGAAAAAAACAACAACGAGTTCATCAAAACTTTTCTTCAAGAAATGTCTGACCACTGATCTTGCATACATAACATCTAATTATCCGTCAATTCATAAAGACGTGCATCCAGATCTTTGCAAATCCAAACCAAATTTGGAATGTAACCCCTGAATCAACAGATGAATCAGTTAAAAATGCCTGTCAGTAACACGAAGTCACTGTGTGTAACGAATACACATTGGAAAGGAGATTTTTGATGTTCACTCCCCCAGGGCTTCCATTCAATCATCGAAACACCACAAAGGCAATTTCTATGAATGTTATGACAAAGAAACAAATTCTTTGTGTGTCCGTGCAAGTGATAGAAAGAATAAGCACGCGATGATTGCTTATAAGGCTCAAAATGTGTAAACCACTAAGACAACAGTTAGTTAAACACAGACTCAATGTGCATGATTGAAGTGCGAAGGTGGGGCAGACTTCCTTCTTTTCAATATCCAGATTTTCCAAATGAAAATCAGATAGCAAATGTGCTTCGTCCCCTTAGAAAATGAAACATTTTCTTGTTAAGAAGAAAATAAGTGGCTGATGGGGTTATAATTAAGAGTTGGCATGGGCTAGTTGCCTGTTTCAATAATGATCACCAAGAATTGTGAATCATTAGAAATGTGGCTGCCCGACTCAGAAAGTAGTTGGTGTAGAGTTTGATAATCTTTTACTCTGATCTCACACCCTCTTTCTTTTAATCATTAAGCTCATAGCTAACGAAACTCTCTGTTACATTTTCTCTCATCACACATCCCACACTCATTTCTTTTAGAACTCTTCACACTTAATCACTAAATGATTAACTTCTTGGGTAGGAAACATTGGTTAACGTGAATCCATAGAAGTTCAGTTAAGTCCTAGCACACTAGTCCCATGGTATCCTATAAAGCATATGTCGCTCAGATGATTTAACTTGATCAGGTAAAGCTCAACAATGAATTAGAAAACATTTAAAATAACACTTCTAATTCAAGAAATCCGTTTGAGAATTGGGAAGTGGTTTGAACATTTAAGATCATGTTTTCTTATGATTGAAAGTTGTCCTTCTTTCAACCATAGATGAGATGAAGATAAAGAATTATACCTTTTGAGTGCAGTCTTACATCTCACGAAGTCAAGCTTAAAGTCATAAAGATATGATCTTGTAAGCATCTCTCAAACTGCAAAAGTCTTAAGGTCTAGTCAAAGAAACATTATTCACTAAAATGTAAATGACATAAAGCAGTAAAACAATTGAAGTACGAGTTCTAATCTGATATAATCAGAAGTCATTGCCATACTCCTTTGACTTGTACACTCCCCCTAAAATCATGCATCACTAACAATTTATCAGTAAGCAAAATGCATACATTAGATATGCTCCCCCTCAAAATAACATTGACCATCTATGAGGTACTTCTCACACTCCCCCTGAGATCATGAACAAACTATTAAAGAGCAAATATCTTGCAGAAATTATGATAAAGAAATGATGAAAAGACACAATAAGAAACTTTAATAGGTAACTACCGATTAGGTCTTAAGATTTAGCATACCAAACCTAGAGACAAGAAAATTGAATCTCTTTTCGTCTAAAGGTTTGTTATACAAATCAGTAAGCTGATAATCAGTTTCTACAAAGTAAAAGCTTGGACCTTTGACAAGTTGATGGTGTAGAGATTTGACTTGCGAGAACCGACCAAGAGTTCTTTCCCGTTTTCAGTGCGTACCGAACATGTCTTGGCCTTGAAATTCTCCTCTAAGTCTTTGTCGCAGAACTGGCCAATACTGAATAGGTTGTGTCCTAAGCCTTCAACGTAGCTCACCTTCTTAATCGTGACATTTTCGTGTACAACATCACCATATCCCAGAATTGGTGAAAACTGATCATTTCCAAAACGAACTGTGCCGCAATATTTGTCTGTATAACTAGACAACATACTCTTCTGCCCTGTCATATACTTGGAACACCGGCTATCCAAGTACCACATATGACGGGTCTGCACAAAATAAATCAGGAAATAAGAGGTTTAGGTACCCATTTGTAAATGTCAATACATGATTTTGGCACCCATTTAAATTTGGGCTCGCTTTGTCTTTGAAGACCATATGCATGATAAGAAGAATGATAATGATAAGATGAAACATTATATGAGCCATACCAAACATCAGAATATTTACGAGAAGCATAATCAAATCCACCAAAATTTGAAAACCTTTTATTAGATGGAGCTAACTAGAATAATTGCCTTATGGAATATTTCTTGCGAGAGTCAACAAGATTAGATTTAGAAGTAGCAACATTCACAAATTAAAACTAGAACTAGATTTAGCTTTCTCGTCTATCTTCTGTTTCGGTATCTATGCTGACTTAACTCCAAGCCTTTGCTTTCTCACATCTGAAACATTTGAATCTTTAGAGTTAGAATGGTGAGAATTAGAAGAATGCTTCTTCTTCTTTGGCTTACCAGTGGTGATCGGTTTCTGTGAATGCTGAGATTTTCTTTTCTTACCTTTTGCATTCTTCGATTTCACATAAACTGATTTATCAACTTTCGTTGATGTTTCACCCTTTTCAAACACACTGGGTAGACCGAAAGAATTCACAACACAAGATGAATGATCAGGAAGTTTGGTAGTAAAGTCAAATTGAGCAACACAATCATTGAAAACACCATCAGAGTTTAAGAAATTAAGCTCATTGTCAAGTAAACCAGATCTATCATCAAATTTTAAAGCCTTGGAAAATTTAGAAAATTCAGTATTTTTGAACACTGTAGAAAATACAGTTTGTTTTAAGTCCATCAAAATTCTTTCTTCTGTAAGAGTATTCTCGAGTTCAGAAATTTTACTTTCCAAAACTAGAGGAGGGACGTAAAGCTTACCTTCGACGGGCTTAGCCTCCAATTCTTTTACAGAATAACTCTCAAAATAATCATTTGAAAGAAATTTTGATTTATCAGAACTATAACTATTATTCAACCTCTCATAACGAAATGTAAGTTGAACTTTAGATGTGTTCTTTCTTTTAGCATATTCCTTGGCTTTATCTTCTTCAGACAGACTAGTCCAAAAGGGTTTGAGTTCCGGATATTGAGGAGCCAATATCATAAATCCAAAGTCATAAAGTGTAGGAACTTCAGATATACCCTTTTTGAGGTGATGTGGGTTCTTGTAACCAAGCCCCCAACAATCAGGTTTCTCTTTAGGTTTGTTCAAATGAATAGTGTGTTCAGTTTGACCTAAAGCATATAATTTCTCTTCCAAAGCATTCACCTTGTCAATTAAATATTTCTTTTGCTTTGAAAGCGAAGAATTTATTTTAGAAATCTCTTTTGACTCAAACTCACACATTTTATATTTGGAGACAGTTTCAGATAACTCCTTATGAATCATAGTCTTCTCTTTCGCGCTGGTGTCTATGTTTTTGTGCAAAGTTTCAATTAATACATTTTTCTCAGCAATATCATTACTAAGTTTATGTATAGATTGATTTTTCTCATTAATGACACATCTCTCACACTGAAGTTTAGACTCTAATTCATGGAGTTTAGACATCATGGCATGCATTTGATTCAGAAAATCAGATTCAGTTAAGTCACATGCCTCTTCATTATCTTCTTCATCAGAATCAGCTTCAGCTTCTGATTGCTTCTTACCCATCAAGCACAGGTATGATGTCTCGTCCTTCTCTCCTTCTTCAGATTCTGGGTCCGAATGGTCGAGCCAGTATTCATCCTCGGCCATTAATGCTTTTCCAGCCTCATGTTGCTTGGCTAGAAGCATCTTATTCTTGTAATAATCGGAGTTTCGGACTTTAGGTTTTCGGTAGTCCTTAGCAAAGTGACCGAGTCTGCCACAGTTGTAGCACTTTATTGGTTCTTCCTGCTTGGGCTATCCTTCTTCTTCTCTTCTGGTATCTTTTCTTCAACTTTCTCCTTATGTTTGTAGTTATTCAGACCAGACGAGTACCTCTGACTGTTGGAGCTAGGCTTTTTATAGAACTTCTTTTGGAAGGCCTTGGCTAGCATTAGTGTGAGTCCAAGATCACTGATTCTTTAGAGAGAGAAAGTAGAGAGAGAAAGTATTGAAGCGCAAAGTATGAATTGATTAATGTGTGCGTGTGTTTCTTACAAGACACAAAGACCAAAGGGACTTAAATACCCTCGGTCAGATACAACACAGTATGACACTAAACACAGTATTTGACCAAGCCCTATAAATAAAATGATTACTATAAAATCAGACCTAACAATCTCCCCCTTAGTAATCATTGGCGCTTTGGTCTTCAAAAAAACCATCTTCTAAATCAGCACGAACCAACAAAGCGACTTTGTAAAGCTTTCTTAGTTTTTTAAGAAAAATTTCATCTCAGCATCTTTCAGATTAAGTTGTCTTTGCTGCTTGAGCTCTAGACGATACACCTCTTTTGAATGACCTTGAATGAACTGTGGTGTTCGGAGCAGAAACAACAAAATAAAAATTTGTAGCTGAGAGAATAAAATCTTTGAGCGAATCTTGATCAGCAGATAAACATTCGTGCTCTTTGTCTCTTTAAAATCTCCTTGACATATCTGAATTCTCCCCTCATGACCTTGATGATCAGGATCAACTTGGTCATGCAAATGTTGGAGACGAGACAACTAAAGATCTGCAAAATCAAAGAAACAGATAAAACAGAGAGGTTTGCGCTTCATGTTGGATGCGCAAACCAAGGTTTGCGTTTCATGAAGGAAGCGCAAATCAAAGTTTGCGGTTCAAGAAGGAAACACAAAGCAAGGTTTGCGTTTCACTAAGGAAGCGCAAATCAAAGTTTGCGTGACATGCTGGATGCGCAACTCTGACTTGGAATCTGAAAATTTTACTTGATTAGCCCTTTGACTCCCCTACACAAATGCACTAAATTTGACAATTCAAGTTAGCATTCGTATAAAGAATCAGATACTCCCCCTCAAAAACAGATATAATCTTTGAAAAACATTCTTTTTGTTCACTCCCCCTTGAATAATGCATAAACCCATTAAAATATTTTTATGAGAACACAAAAATCAAATATGAATGTAGAAAGAAAAATTTACTGAATGTAAATTTTGAAACGACTAAACTTATAAAATTTTAAACACTAAACAAATAAAATTCTACTCAGTAAAATATCACAAATTTATCAATCAATTGAAATCAAGCGTGTATTATTGGATACAAGAACAAGTTTTATTGCATATCAAGTTAAAACATGTTCAGTTTCAAAAACTTCCAGCAATCTATTCAGTGTGCTCACAAGCGAATCTTTGATTAGCTTCAAGAAAATGCAATTCTAAAAATATAATAGAGAACTTTGCATATACTCACACTAAGCCATCAAAAATTAAGATTTTCACAAATTTATAGGTTTATCGCAACTCAAACATATCACCAAGTATCATGAGATGTGTGCTCATTGGCATCTTTTTAGCAATGTGCTCATTGGCATCTTATCATGAGTGTGCTCTTCGGCATCTTTTAAGCGCGTGCACTTTGGCATCTTTTGATCAAAAAGTTTATTAAGTAAAGAACATGCCGTAAACGTTACATTCTATCTGACCCTATTGCAGGATTTGGGTCAGTCGCTCCCAGACCAGTTGGCCTTAGGGGACTAGGTGTCAAGCACCCCTTGGAACTTACTTTCCCGGATCAGAAAGGCTACATCGACATATTCTAAACCCATTCATACCAATAAAACATGACTTTCGATCTGATTTTATAGAAGGATTTGGGTTCGATCACTCCCAGATCAAATGACCTTACTTTCCCAAACCAGAAAGGTCACAGGTACAAACATTCAAACTTAGAGATTTCTGTTTTATAAGAATTTAATTATCATCTCAATCACTTAGTTTTACATCTAAGTGCTTAGCCCATATTTTCATTACAATCCAAATTTTGGCTTTTTAGAATTTTCCAAGCATTGTAAACTATAAATATTCCGGATCACACAACTTTAAAGCAGTAATAAAAGTTTCAAACATGTTGTTGACTTTTTGACTTTTGTAAGACTTGAAATTTGACCATATAAAAACTTTAATATAAACAAAAGAACTTGAAAATTTATCCTAGACACATATTTTATTCAAAAGAAAGAAAAAAATGTAAAACTTTTACTTTATAGATTAAAATTTGTAAAGATTTAAACTTTTAAACTCAATATACCGATGTTAAAAATTTTCTTTAAAGACAGAATGTAAAGAATTCGGTAAATTGATATTTAGTTGGAACAAAATGAAATTCAGTTATTTCATCTTTCACATTATAAAAAATAATTTGTGTCTCAAAATTAAAAAATTGGGTTATACAAAATCACGAGATAGATAAACAAGCTCAGATTCTTAAAACATTGAGAAAAACTAGAATAACATCATATACAGAGATATATGCAGCGGAAATAAAATTCATGTACTCACAGTATCTCATTAGTCAGAAGCTTAAACTATGAAGAACGAGTTCTAAACTGATTTGTTTAGAAGTCGTAGTCTATGAAGTACGGGTCCTGAGCTGAAGTACTCAGAAGCCAAAGTCTTGACATTGAAGTCCGGGTTTTGAACTGATATGTTCAAAAGCCATCTTTTATCTTACTCCCCCTTAACATGAGATGCCTGCAACTTAGAATCAGATTGAGATTTGGGTACCCACTTAAATTTGGGCCCGTGTTTGTTAGTTGCAGTTCGTATGGGGAAATAATGAGCATATTTGAAACGAGAAACATGAAAAATATCATCAGAATAATAAGCATAATTATCAGAAGATAAAGCATAATCATCTGAACTAGAATCAGAAGACGAATATGAGACATTTTTGGAAATTTGAAACATTTGCTTTATAGAGTATTTTGAAATTTTATTACAATAAGAAAATGAATCACTTTTATAACAATTGTCTACATATCTATCTTCCTCAGTCATAGGAACATTTGATGTCCGCCTCGATCTCCAGATTTGCTTCTTTGACCGGTTCAAAGTCCTATCTGAAAGAATGGAATCTGAAGAATTAGAATTGTCAGAAAGAATTGTATCATGTTTCTTCGACTTCTTTGACCGTCTTCTTTTACGCTTAGGTTTATAATATTGATCATTGAGCGTAAAAGAATCATCAAGAATTTTAGACTTAATATTTAAATCAGAAGAAATAAATTTATCCAAGCAACCAATCTGATCAACTAATAAATTTGAATTAGCCTCGGAGTCTGAAGTAATTTGAGAAAAGATTTTAAAACTAGAAACTTCCTTTTTATTTTCCTTAGAATCAGAAGAAAGGCTAGAAATAGAATCTTATTTTTTAAAAAATAAATTTTCTTCAAGACTAGACGTCATGAAAGAAAAATAATATCAGATTCAATTTCTTTTAAAATATTTTGATCTTCTATTTTATCTTCAAGATCGATGATTTTTCCTTCTAAAACTAACGGAGGAGTATATTTCTTTGAATCATAAATGATTGGAGAAATATTTTCCTTATCAGTATCAGGTGCATAAGGATCAATAAAATCATCAGACATTGAAGATTTAACAGAAGATATATCATTTAAAATTCTTCTTCCTCTTCTTGATTTTTCAGGAAAATATTTAGCATTTTCAGACGTATAAACAAAAGGAATTTCATTTTTCTTATTATTTATCCTTTTTCTCATTTTCGATTTCTAACAGTTGCTTCTCATTCATCCAATCAATTTTAAATTGAGGAGCATAATGAGCAAGAGTCAGATAATCGTATTTATATAAAGTTGGGGATTTTTGAATCGCATTGTTTAAACAATGAGGATTTTCAAAACCAAGACCCCACTTTTGTTTTAAAGCTTCTTCACTCCTTGGCTTGTTCATAAAAATTGTTTGTTCAGATTGGTTTATTCGATAAAGCTTTTCTTCTAACTTATTTATTTTATCTGAAAATTCATCTTTTAATATGGTCATGTTAGTCAAAGACTCGAGATAAGTCTTATTTGAATTTTCCAAATCATCCAATTTCTTTTGAAAGATGTCTTTTGTATTTTCTAAAATGGATTTTTCATCTTTCAAAGAAATTTTCAGTTTGTCAATCAAATCTGACTTTTCAGAATTTAGATTCTTTTCAGATAAAAACTTAGAACGAAAATCAGACAAAGCATTAATTATGATGTTCATCTGAGAGGTAATGAAATTATAGTCAAATTCAGAATATACCTCATCCTCATCTGATTCAGAATCGTCTGACTGATCATCATCGATTAAGCACATCTGAGCGATCTCGACATTTGAAGCTTCATTATCGGAATAATCCAGCCAGAATTCTTCCTCGGCCAGCAAAGCAGTTCCATTCTCTCTCTTTTATGCTAATTCCAATTTCTTCCTGTAGTAATCTGAATCCCTAACTTTCTTCGCTCGACACTCCTTTGAGTAGTGGCCAGACTTTCCACAGTTATAACAAGAAGCAGTCTTAGGCTCTGGCACTTTGACTGTAGAATCAGAAGTAAAGCGAGAAGAGTTGGAACCCGACTTTGGTTGGAATTTTCTCTGGTAGTGCTGAGAAAGAAGGATCATAGCTTTCTATAAAGCCTCGCCATCATCTTCAGTTGATCCGGTGTAAGCATTTTCAGACAATGCTTGTTCAGATAATTGCTTCGTGAGGAGAGCAACCAGATCTACTGTTTTCTTCTTTTTATCCAACTTGGTCTTTTTCTCTATCACCAAGCTCTCATCAGTTAGCATAATCTCAAACAGCTCTTGAATCTGCATAGAGGAGATTCTGACATCATTTCTCAGTCTGTGACATGACTTGTTCCATTCCGGTTGTAGTTCATTGAGAAATTTAAGATTTGTCTCAAGAGCAATCTTTTCCACTTTAATCTTTCTGAGATCATTAATCACAGTGCAAAACCGGTCAAAAGTCACCTTCAAAGATTCATTGTCCTTTGACTTAAATTCCTCAAAGTTATTCATGAAGTTATTCAAAAGTCACATCATATTTGGATTATGTTTGAAATAATCAATTCGATTGTAGACTGATTTAGGCAGAGCTAGCATCAAATTGGACTTTGCTTCTCTATCGGCTTTTTCACGTTTGATTTCATCATCAGTCAAAGGAATGTCATTTTTCAGTTTGATGAATGGTCCTTCAGAAAACGACTTCATCATATTTTCTCCATTTGTCTGACGCTCAATGAAATTTATGAACCTATCTTGCCACTGTGTAAACTCATCTTCGTTCATTAAGACTGGTGGACGAGTATCAGTTCCCAATTGCATCATCAGATCATTGTTGTAAAATTGAGCTTGAAAAGCAAACTTGGCAGAATCCATTACTGATATTCAGAAAATCAAAAATCAGATCAAATTGAAATCTTAAAAAAAATATTTCGTAAAAATTGAAAATTTGAACAACACATGTTATGGCGCAAAGTTAAATTTTTTTTCCATATATGACTAAAGTAAGTATGGAACAAGCGCAAAGTAGATCTTTGCGTGTCAAGAAGAGAACGCAAACAAGAGGTTTGCGTTTCAAGAGAGAACCGTGAACAGGAGGTTTGCGTTTGCTTAGAGAAACGCAAGATGACACTTTGCGTTTGTGAAGACTTTGCGGGTGTGACTTTGCGGGTGTTACTTTGCGGGTGAAGGAGGAAGCGCAAAGTTAGCTTTGCGTGTGAAGAGGGAAACGCAAAGTAAACTTTGCGGGTGTGACTTGAAACGCGAACTTGTCCTTTTTCGATCGATGGCAGAAACGCAAATCAAACTTTGCGTTTGTAGAGGGAAACACAAAGTTCACTTTGCGGGTTGAACTTGATACGCAAAGTATTATGAATGACGCGCAAAGACTATGAATGAAACGCAAAGTTTAGATCTTGAGCAAACCGAACGCAAAACACAAAAACTTCTAAAGAATCGATTTCAACACTGATTTTTATGAAATTTCCTTTTACAAATAAGATCGAAAACACTTTTTCAACTCAAATCAACCAAAAATTTCGATTAAAAACCATAAAAAACGAGATTTCGATGATAGAACAGTAACCAAACTCGTTTTTCCAGAAAACTTTTAAAACTCAAAATCGATGATCTAACACTGTTTTTCTTGAAAAACAACCTGAAACAAAAGTGATCGATTATTAAAAACGAATCTAAAGAGACCAAAAACAACCAAATTCGATCACAAACAAATCCAAATTTTATAAGAAATCAAGAAAACGAGGTTTTCTTGAAAAATTCAAGAAAATCGATCAAATTTTCGATTTCAATCACAAATTCAGATTAGAAAATCAATCTCTCAATTCTCTCAAGATTCAGTTGGCTCTGATACCAATTGTGAGTCCAAGATCACTGATTCTTTAGAGAGAGAAAGTAGAGAGAGAAAGTATTGAAGCGCAAAGTATGAATTGATTAATGTGTGCGTGTGTTTCTTACAATACACAAAGACCAAAGGGACTTAAATACCCTTGGTCAGATACAACACAGTATGACACTAAACACAGTATTTGACCAAGCCCTATAAATACAATGATTACTATAAAATCAGACCTAACAATTAGCATAGCTTCCTTCAGATTCTCACAATCGTCAGAGTCAGAATTCGCCTCATTCTCATCCTCTTCTGATTCAGATGCTATCATCTTCTTCTTCTTAGACTTCTTCTTGACCACAAGTGCAACTGGATCTGCAACTGCTTTCTCAGCCTTTCTCATCTCAGCCTTGATCTCATCCACCTCTTCCTCATTCTATCTGAGGATTTCATAGACTTCATGAAGTGGAATGTCGTTCAGATCTTTCAATTGCCTCATCTGTCTGGTGAATCTCTTCCACTCAGGCTGGAGGTTGCTGAGAAATTTCACGTTCAACTTAACTTGAGATTTGTTGATCTTGTTCTTGCTTAGTTCGTTCAACAATGTCACAAATCTGTCATAGGTGGCTTCTAGTGATTCTCCACTTTTAGCTTTGAATTCTTCATAGTTGTTCAGGCAGTTGGAGACTTTGAGTTGGTTGCCGACTCTAGATCCGATCATCATCTTCTCCAATTGATCCCACATTTGCTTACCGGTAGCGTTGTAGCTATCAATCTTGACATAAATTTCATTCGGTATGCCTTGGAGAATAAATGATCTTGCCAATTTGTCACCCTTGTGTCTTTTCTTCTGCTCATCAGAGTATTCACCAAGCGGTAATGGATACTCTCTCTCTCTGTTTCTTCACCATTCTCTCCAGCTACAGTGAGTACCTTGGTTGGAGGTGTCATGATTCCTTCTTTTAGGGATTTTCTTATGTAATCTCCCAAATCATTTCGATCGATGAAATCCAAGAATCTGTCCTTCCATTGATCGTACTCCCCCTTGAAGAGTACTGGTGGCTTCACATCGGTTCCGATAGCAAGAGCTTCCCGAGATGACATCCTTACTGATATTATTATCAAAGAACTGAAAAGAAACTTGAAAAAATGATCGTTAGCCCAGATAAAATCAAGTAAATACAGAGTAATAATGAAAAAGAGAATTTGGAGCAAAAGTCAGAAATGCGCCAAAAGGCAGTGGTGCAAAAGACATTTTGCGCTAATAGTGTCTGGCGCAAAGTTC
This sequence comes from Arctium minus, assembly GCA_954870635.1. NCBI lineage: Eukaryota > Viridiplantae > Streptophyta > Magnoliopsida > Asterales > Asteraceae > Arctium > Arctium minus. Next base: position 108,205,095 of record OX941080.1, on the reverse strand, counting down.
AGGTTTGCGCTAAAATAAGATGGCGCAAAATGGACTTCACGTGAACTTGACACCCTTGAGTTTTATACGAGAGGATGGTGGCGCAAAAGTCAGTTTGCGTGAGAAGAAGTTGGCGTAAAAGTCAGATTGCGCGAGAAGCAGGTCGCGCGAGATGAGGTTTGCATGACACGTTGATGGGGCAAAAGAGAGTTCTTGACCGGTGCCTTGTGCGACCGGTGCCTTGTGCGACCGATGTTCCTTCGACCGGTATGAGCTTACGACCGGGATCGACCGGACTGTCGAATGGCGCAAAAGTTGTTTTGCGCTAGAAACTAATGGCGCAAAATGAAATTTTGCGCTAAGAGCTGGTGGCGCAAAGGACCTTAAGAACTGGCGCAAAGACGATGAAATAGCGCAAAAACGTTGTTCTTCCCTGTACTTCGAAATATGGCTCTGGAAATCCTAATACCCAATCTAGGCTTCGATAATCAGTCCCAAACTTTGAACATAGGCTCACACACACATCTAGAACTGATTACAATCAAATAATTTCAATAAACAACACAATTAAAAGAATCGATTGATTAAACAGTGTTGTGCTCGTGAAAAACCGAACAATACCAAAATCATAAAATAGACAATCGAAAGCAATGTTGTACTCACATAAACCAATACCAATTCAATAGAATATGAAAATCGATTACAACCCAATTAATAACAGCTTGATAGAACAATCACACAATAAAAAAAATTGAATCTTGACAGATATGAAACAGTACCGAAAAGAAAAAAAATTTCTTTTTGATTTCAATCTGTTAGGCTCTGATACCAATTGTGTGTCCCTGTGATTCACGATTTAATCAAGCCAAACAATTAAACAATAAGATTAAGCAAACCTGATATTGATTATTCCAACGAATTGAATGGTTACAAGTGTTGAATAAGAACTCGATCAAGCTATCTCTCAGTTTTCTCTCTATGCGCAACTCTCTCTCTCTCTCTATCTCTCTGATGTATGGCGCATACAACCAACCACAAACCAAAACCTAATTATCTAATAAATACCTAAAACCTATTTTAAGGAAAAGGACTAAAAACGAAAATACAAAAACAAACTTTGACTATTTATTACAAAGGACCCTAGACTATTTGTTGAGAGTCGACTTTTCCAGCTTTGACTTCAGATTTCCATCTTAAGAAATTTATGATCTTGAATCCAATAAAACTGTTCTCTAACATTCTCTCATCTACTTTCTTTATCCAATCTTTTCCCTTTTCTTGATATGTAGATACTTGAATTTCCTCTTTCTTCAGTTTAGCATTCATACTCTCAATCTTAACTTTCATTTATGAGTTTTGAAGTTTAAGCTTTGCATTCTCTTTCAACTTGTATCTTCCAACTCTAAGATCTGGGATTTCAGATTTGTCTTTCAGATCTTTTATTTCTGATTCAAGAGCATAGACTTTGTTTTGCAACTCAGCTTTTTCAGCTTTAATCTTTGTATTTTCTGTGTCACAGTCATTGGCCATTCTGGTGTATATTGATAACTGTCCAAGAAGATGTTGAATATTAGCTTTAGCCTCATACATAGTCATTTTACTAAAATCATAACTGTAACCTTGAGACATCTTGAAATCTGCAAAAGATTTAAGTTAGAATTGATCGTTAGTCAGAAAATCAAAAAAATCAACAGTTAAAATCACTCACAAAATTCATATGCCACTCACAACCAATCGCATGCAACAATTCGTATGAACACATAATTCGCATAGACACAATTCGCATAAAAGATAAGAAATCTTCACTTTTCGCATGTGCTTGTATGCGAGTTTTGAGCTTTTCGCAAAAAGCTATGTGCGAATTCTGCACATTTCACATGTAGGAAGGTACAAATTCTGAACTTTTCGCAAAAAGCTATGTGCGAATTTTGCACATTTCGCAAAAAGCAATGATGCGAATTCCTCTGTTAGAAAATTTTCAAGGCTTGAGCAATTCGTATCGATACGAATTCTTCCCTTAGACAAATTTTCACTATCAGATGCGAATTCTTAGTTTTTCGTATAAGCTTTCATGCGAAATCTGGACTTTTCGTACAACACTGTGATGCCAATTCTAGAGAATTTGTATGAGTCTCTTATGCGAATTATGTCCTTCAAAACATTCATTCATAGAATCATGCGAATTCTTCAATGTGCGAGTTCTTCATGAATCGTGCGAATTCTGTAGATATTGAGTTTCTTCGGCTTGATTTTCACTGTTTTCCACTGAATCCTTTGAATTTGATACCAAAAATTGATATTGTGCTCACAACATGATCGAGAATAACCATTGTGAATCAATTTCACCAAGAACAATCAAAATCAAATCATTTTGATTATGAGTAGTACGACAATGGTACGTTTCCAAAAACAATAAGATTGATCAAATTGACCGATCCATGTTGTTCAATTCAGTTTCCAATCCAAACATGAAATATTTTACACCAATGAGCGATCAAAAATTGCACAATTTTACATCCATAACATCACAAATTCAAAATCTTGATCGATCACTCAATGTCGATGAACAATGAAAAAATTTCGATTTTTCTTCTTTTCTGATCTAGCTCTAATACCAAATGTGATCCCAGTATTTTAGCAAACAATTATGCACACGAATTATCAAGATGTCATTTGTATTAAAGTCACAAGATTACAGTGCCACAGATCTCGGTGTCACAGATCTCACTTGCAAAGTGTGCGAGTTCTCTGTGTTTACAATCTTACTTGTCTTTCTGAATTGTGTGCGTGACTTAAGATCTAACAAAGACACTAAGCTATTTATACCTAGTCAACCTTAGTTGACATTACAACAAAACCCTTTGACTATTAGACAATTACAAATTAGTCCCTCATTTAATCTTGAATACAATTCATATCTAACAGAAGTGTCTTTAAGCAAACAAACTTTCTTGAATCATCTGTCTGACTTGAAATTTTACTTGAAATTCCAGATATGTCTCCTCCATTTTGGTAAACTTTCATTTGACATGACAACATTCGTTTGACTTAAAAATTTCAGATTATCTTTCCCTTTTTCTTCAGAATATCTTTCAAACTTTACTTCAGCTTTCATATTTGACTTGAAAATAATGAATATCTCCCCCTTTTTGATGATTTATGAGCAGTAAAATCATCAAAACCTTTTTCAAGTCATCACAGTATTTGAAAATCTATCTCCCCTTTATGATAAACTGACATTCTTCGCCCCTTTGATCTGAGTATCCGTCAATTCATGAAATGTATATACCCGAATCTTTTGAAATTCAGATATAATAAACGTTGTAACCCTGAATCAATAAATGATACAGTTAGAATGCATGTAAGTAGCACAGAGCCACTTTGTACAACGAATGTACATTGGAAAAGAGCTTTTGAGATATTCACTCCCCCAGGGCTTTCATTCAATCATCGAAAAACCACAAAGGAATTTTCTATGAATGTTATGACAAGAAAACTTATTCCTTGTGTTTACGTGAAAGTGTAGAAATGATTGAAGCTACTTAAGCTTTCTCAAGCTCAAAATGTATAAACTGTTGAGATAGAAACAAGTATTACACGGACTCAATGTGCATGAAAGATGTGCAAAGGTGGGGAAAACTTCTTTCTTTTTCAATATCCAAATCTTCCGAGTGAAGACCAGATAGCAGATATGCTGCGTCCCCAAAGAAAATGAAACATTTCTTTTTCGAGAGAGAAACGAGTGCTTGGTGGGGTTAGTGCTAGAGTTGGCATGGGTTCACTGCCTTTTTCAATGATGGTCACCAAAGAATGTGAACAAATCAGTAGATGTGGCTGCCCGGCTCAGAAAGTGGTTGGTGTAGATTTTTGATATTCTTTTAACTCTGTTCTCACACCCTCTTTCTTTTTAACATTAAAAAGCTCACTTCTAACCAAACTCTCTTTTTACATTTTTTTGCTCCACACACTAAGAAAAACTCAATCGGATGAGTTATCTCCCCCACTCTTTGATTTAAAACCCCTCATCCCTCAATCACTCTAGGATTACTTCCGGGGTAGGAAACACTAGTTAACGTGAATCCATGTAAGTTATGTTTAAGTTCTCACACTGATCCCATGTAAGTCCTAAAAAGAATAGTTGCTCAACAATTTAACTTGAACAATTAAGCACTAATATGATAACATTGTCAGAATGTATTCTCATCAAATAAGAATGAAAATTTGAACTTTGAAGATCTCTCAAAACAAAGATATTGAATAAATGAAATGAAATCAAAAGAATGTATCAATGAGATCAAATATCATAAGATATGAACGTGAAATGGTCAGGGTATCAAAGAACTTGATATTTTGTTTATAAGAACGAATATAAACAATTTAGCAATGAACGCTCAAGTTGAAATGATGATCCATGCTCAACAACATTGAAATCAAACGGGAGTATTACCATCGAAAAATTGTTTCTCTTTGAGACATGGTAATAACAAATTCAAATGAAGTACTGAACCTGTTTGTATGAATACTTGATAGTATATAGACAAGATAATACACAAGTATTGATCTTTGGAAACACACGATCAGTTAAACATTAAAGCTCAATAATAAAAAACATTTAAATCACACTTCTAAATTCATGAAATCTATTGAGAACCAGATGTGGTTTGAACATTTCAGAAAACATTTTTCATGTTTGAAAGTTGTTCTTCTTCCAAACAATCAGAGATCTAGATATGAAGAAACTTACATTTAAGCTCCCCTCAAATCATGATAAAATGGTTTATATTCTGATAAGCTCCCCCTGGATATTTACATAATATCCTTATCCTAAAAAATTGAAGACCGAGTCCTAAACTGATGTGTTTAGAAGTCTTAGTCCTTTAACATTTAAGATCGGGTCCTGATCTGTTGTAATCAGAAACCAATATTCTTTGAAGTCCAAGTCCTGAGTTGATTTACGCAGAAGTCGAATAGCTTGACATTAAAGACCGGGTTTTGAACTGCTTTGTTCAAAACCCTTTGTTCTTTAACATGGAAGAACGTGTCTTGAACTGAAATATTCAAGAACCAATATTCTTGCTGCCCCTAAACATGTGGTACCTACAAAACAGATTTGACAAGTTTTGGTACCCACTGATATTTGGGTTCTGGTAGGTTAGATTTAGGAATCCACTTCTCATTTGATTTAAAACTTTTAAGTTTACTTTTCTAAGAAGTAATTATGTATGTTACGTACCAATGATGAGTTGATTCTCTTTTAACAAAATCATTTTCTCCACAGTAAGAACATCAAATCTTTTTTTTGTGTAATCCTAATCAAATGATTAACAGAATAAAACATATCAGGTTTATCAAAAGATTTACCTTTATGTGCTTTGTTCTTTTTGGCATTTGTTCTGGATGTTGATGATTTGTCAACCTTCTTTTCATCAAGAGAATCCTTCACTCTCCAGACCATCTTTCCTTTCTTAGAAATATGCTTTTCAAGAGATTTAATATAAAAGCTTGTTGGACTATCAACATTTTTGTCATAAAACAGATTAGATGGACGAATCTGATTTGATTTGACAATGTTTGATTTGACACTTTTCTTTTTTAAAACTTTTTCATGATTGGAACTTGAAGCAATTTTGAAAGAACAAATTGATTCCGTTGAATTGTCAAGGTGATTGATTAATCACATCTGCAGAAATATTTTCTGACAATTCAACATTTGCAACTTCAAGTTGTTTAATCTTTTCGGACAAAATGTTTCTTTCATTAAAAAGTGTGTCAAACTTCTTTTCCAAATCAGATCTTGCCATCTATTCTTTTTGAATGTCTGATGATAGAACAGATATCTTGGATGTGAGCTTAGATATTTCTCTTTCAAAAATTTGACGTTCTTGCTCAAAGTCATTTTCTAAGTTCTTGTTTTTCTCAGAAATTTCCTTGAAAATCCCAACATTTTTCTTTTCAAACTTTTTTTTTTCAGAATCAAAAGACTTTTTCTTCTCTTGAAAGATTTGTCTTTCCTTTTCAAGTAAGTCTTGTAAAGTAGAAATCTGCTTAGGAAGTTCAATTACTTTATCTTCAAGAACTTTTCTCTCTTTTGCAAAAGTATCTCTTTCAGTTATAACAATCTTTTCAAATTAGGATACTTGCTTCGAGAGTTTTAAACATCTTAGTTCTAAATCCTTTTTCTCCTTAAAAGCTTTCTTAGAAAAATCAGATAGCTTTTGAGTGTAGATTTTATCCAGATCACCTTTGATTGTATCTGCATTTAGATTTTTCATTAAATCAACATATGAGCTTCCAATGCAGATATTTTATCTTCAAAAGCCTTGAACTTTTGTTGAAGATCAACTGATTCATCTTTCTGCTCTGATGATTTATTTTCAGTTGGCTTTGAAGATTGCTTTTATCTCTCTTTCAATCTATTTTATTTTTCTCTTGATTTGATGATACCTGAAAAATTAGATTTAGAATTGTTAGTACATTTTGCACATTCAGAAGTTTTTTCAGAATTTAACAATTTATCTTTCAACTCCTGAATCTGATTAAGAAGCTTTGAATTTTGAATCTTCAGTTTATCTCGTTCAGCTTCTATGGCAGGTATTTCAGGCATGTACATGATGGCACAATCCCTCCCTAATAAAACAGTAGACATCTTGAATGGCATATTCTCTCCCTGATGCGTGTTTTGAGTTCTCCTAGATAAGGTCGTGCGCGTTTAAGCTTCTCGCATATGAAGACTTGCGCGTTCTTGAATTTTAACTTCTCGCAATGCTTTTGCGCGTTCTAAACTTAGAAAAATTTTGAACTTTAACTTCACGCAAAATGAATTCTCGCAAACACTTCTCGCTAAACACTAGAATTCGCAGATCAAAGTACTAAAAACTAAGAACTCGCAAACAATTTCATCTACTATGTTCGTTTGATGTTTTAGACAAATTCTATATTGGTTTGTATCGATCTTGCACTGTAATTCTCGATTAATTTTGAGATTTTGTAAGTTTTGGAGTTCACGAGATCGACACACTGTTCTTAAAGTCAAGTTGTAATTTTGTCATTTTGATTGTAATTGTTTGTTTGTAATCTGTTCATACCTTGATCGAGATCAAATCTACAAAGTTTCATAGTCTAATTCAAGGTTTTGGAACGATTTTTGAGTAAGAATTGAAGTTTTGGATTGAGATCTGCAGAATTCGTATATTCAATGAAGAACTAGCATGGGGTACAAAGAACTCGCATGATGACTTTGATTGCAGTGGAATTCGCATAGAAAGTGGTTTCTGAAGTTGAAGAACATAATTCGCATAAGAGTATTATACGAATTGCACAAAATTCGTATCAGCCTTTATACAAATTGTGCAGATTTCGCATACGTTGGTGTACGAAAAGTTGGTTGAAGGACATATTTCGCATAAAGCTTCGTGCGAAAAGTAAGGTTTTCGCATCAGAGTATCATACGAATTCCTGGAATTCGCATAAGGGTATATGCGAATTGCTTAGATTTCACATGAAAAATTGGAAATTTTTCTAAGGCTAGAATTCGTATAGATACGAATTGCTCGAGGTTGAAATAGATTATAAGTATAGAATTCGTATGTACCTATAGTGTGAAAAGCTCCTGCGAAAAGTTGAAGTTCTTCGAATTTTTCTAAGTCTAGATTTTGCATATAGTAGTGTGCGAATTCTTAGAACTCGCATCTAGGCACTTGCGAATTGTGGTCTGCGAATTGATTTTGTTCTTCGAATTCTTGGTGTGAGAATTCTGAAGTGTGCGAATTGTGATTGTGTGCGATTTGTTTAGTCAAGAGTGGTGTGCGAATTCCATCCTTAGGAAATTTTTGGAAATTTTATTTTTGAAATATTCTTTCTAAGTTTTTCTGTGTATTGATTTCTTTTAAACTAACGATCATTTCAAGCTCTTATTGTACAGTGTTATTGTCAGGATGACTTCCAGAGAGGCTCTTGCTATCGGTACAAACGTGAAACCACCAGTTCTTTTTAAGGGACAATACGAGCAGTGAAAGGATAGATTCTTGGACTTCATTGACCAGAATGATCTGGGTGACTACATCAGAATGTCTTTGAAAGAACGGGTGATGAAACCTCCGACTAAGATTCATTCAACTGAAACAAATGGTCAGGAGGTTGTAAACCAGGAATATCCGATGCCGATAGATGAATATACTGAGGAACAGAAGAAAAGGCTAAAAGTTGATAGGTTGGCAAGATCTTTCATTCTGCAAGGAATTTCCGCCGAGATATATGTCAAGATAGACAACTATAATGCTACGGTGAAAGAAATGTGGGATCAAGTTGAGAAAATGATGTTTGGGTCTAAGATCGGTAATCAACTGAAAGTGTCAAACCTCCTGAATAACTGCGAAGAATTCAAAGCAAAGGAAGGTGAAAGTTTAGAGGCTACTTATGGTAGGTTTGTGACTCTTCTGAACGAGCTGAGCAAGAACAAAGTCAAGAAGTCTCAGATTGAGCTGAATGTGAAATTCTTGAGCATTCTACAGTCAGAGTGGAAAAGGTTTACCAGACAAATGAAAGATCTGAATGAGATACCACTCCATGAGGTTTTTGAGACTTGAGACAGAATGAGGAAGAGGTAGAGGAGATTAAAGATGAGAAGCAAGCTGAGAAATTGGTAACAAATCCGATTGTTTTAGTTGTCAAGAAGAAAGAGAAAAGATCTGTAAGTTTGATGAAGAAGAAGAAAGTTGTTATTTCTGAATCTGAGGAAGATGAAAGTGAGGAGGATTCTGATTCTGATGACTGTGAGAACCTGAAACAAGCTATGCTACTGTTGACCAAAGCTTTCTAGAAGAAATTCTACAACAAACCAGGGTCAAACAGTCAAAGGTACTCATTGGGATCCAGAAACTATGAGCACAAGGAGGGAGTTGAAGGCAAGAGGTTTGAGGAGAAAAGGCCGGAAGAGAAGAAGTCTGAAAAGAAATATCTAAATGATTATGCTGAGAGGAAAGTTAATCAACCAGTCAAATGCTATAACTGCGGCAAAGTAGGCCATTTTGCTAAGGATTGTCCGAAACCGAAGGTCCGCAATTCAGAGTACATCAAGAACAAAATGCTTTTGGCCAAGCAGCAAGAAGCTGGAAAAGCATTAATGGCTGAAGATGAATACTGATTGGATCATTCTGATGTTGAAGAGGAGAAGGAAGACAATGCTCACATGTGCTTCATGGGTCAAAATGTCACTGAAGCAGATTCTGATGCTGAGGATTCTGAAGAGGTATGTGATATGACTGAATCCGATTTTCTATCTCAAATGCAATTCATGATGATTGAACTTCAGGATTTGCTGTCTAAGCTTAAATGCAAAAAAGGTATCATTAAAAGGAAAAACCAATCAATACTGAAACTCAACAATGATATTGCTGAGAAGAACATATTGATTGAGGATTTACACAAAAATATTGATATCAGTGCTAAAGAAAACATTGTAATCCATAAACAACTATCCGAAACATCTTCAAAATTTAAGTTGTGTGAAAAAGTGTTTATCTTTAAAGAAAGAAAGCAAATATTTGGTTGATAAAGTGAGTGGTTTGGAAGAGAAACTTTATACTCTTGCTCAGACTGCGCAAACCGTCCATCTCAACAAACCAAAAAAGAGTAGTGAGTGTTGGGGTCTTGGCTATGATAACCCACGCTATCTGAAAAAGGGTATTTCCAAAGTGTTTGCGTTATACGATTTTGGTTTTCTAAAATTGGCACCTCGATACCCTGAACTCAAAGTTAAATGGACAAAGTTATCAGATAAGGATGAAGCTAAGGAAATTGAGAAAAGGAAGAATAAAACTAAAATGCAACTTCCATTTCGATATGAGAGGTTCAATTCTAGTTATAGTTCTACACAATCAAAATTTCTTCTAACGATTACTTTGAAAGCTATTATACAGAGGAAATGGAGGCAAAACCTGTTGAAGGTAAAATTTATGTTCCTCCACTCATTTTAGAAAGTAAAATTTCTGAACATGAAAATACTCTTGTAGAAGAAAGGATTTTAATTGGGTTAGAACAAATGGTGTTTTCAACTGTTTTTATCAACATTGATTTCTCAAAGTCTTTCAAAGCTTCTAAATCGAAGATGTTAATTGTCTGTTTGATGAAGAGTTTGATTTCCTAAACTCTGATGGTTGTTTTGATGAATGTGTTGATCAATTTGACTTTAATGAAAAAATTCCAAATCATTCTCAATTCATTATTAATTCTAATGGTTTACCCAGTGTGTTTGAAAAAGTTGAATCATCAATGAAAGTTGATTAGCCAGTTTATGTGAGTACTACTCATGCCAAAGGTAAGAAGAAAAAGAATAGGCATTCACAGAAACGGACTACCACTGGTAAATCAAAGAATAAACAATCTTTTAAATCTCACAGTTCTAACTTTCAAAGTTCATATGTTTCAGATGTGAAAAAGAAAAGGCCTGAAGTGAAATCAGAGTGGAGACCAAAGAAGAAAATTGATGAGAATACAAAATCATGTCCTGATATTCATTGTAATAGAATGACTGTTAGTAATACTGATATAGTTGGTAATGTTGCTTTTCACAAAACAAAACTTGTTACTTCTTACAAGCCTTATTCAATAAAGCAATTACTCCAATTATCTCCGTCTACTAATAAGTCTTCTACAAATCGCCGAAATGGTTTTGTGTCTCGCCAATATTTTGATGATTGGTTTGGTTCATATCATGTTTCTAATTCATATGTTTCAAATGGTTTTCAAAATAAAAGAGGACCCAAATTCAAATGGATGCTAACATGAAGGGACCCAGATATAAATGGGTACCTAAACCTGTTGTTCCTTGATTTCTCATGTGCAGACCCATCATATGTGGTACTTGGATTCTTGTTGCTCCAAGTATATGATCGGGTAGAAAGATATTTTATCTAATTATACATAGAAATTATGCGGGAACGTCAGATTTGGAAATGACCAGTTTTCATCAATCTTGGGATACGGAGATGTTATCCAACACAATGTAACGATTAAGAAGGTGAGCTACGTTGAAGGATTAGGGCACAACCTATTCAGTATTGGTCAGTTCTGTGACAAAGACTTAGAGGTGAATTTTAAGGCCAAGAGGTGTTGTGTTAGAACTAAAGACGGAAAATAACTCTTGGTCGGAACGCGAAAGTCAAACCTCTACACGATTAATTTGTCAAAAGTCAAGACTGATAATGAGGTGTGTCTACTTTCAAAAGCCTCTATGCAACAGAGCTGGTTATGGCATAGACGGCTATCTCATCTCAACTTCAGATACATCAATAAGTTGGTGACTGCAATCTGGTTAAGGGTTTACCTAAGCTGAAATATTTCAAAGAACATATATGTGCGGCGTGTGAGAAGGGTAAGATGAAAAGAGCTTCACATAATCCTATGCCTGAACCGAGCACAATTACTTCATTGGAACTTCTACATATAGATCTCTGTGGTCCAATGCGAACTCCAAGTATTAACGGCAAGAAATATGTGTTAGTAATTGTGGACGATTATTCCAGATACACTTGGGTCAAATTTCTAAGATCAAAGGATGAGACGCCCGATGTCATCATCTCATTTTTAAAGACCACTCAAGTGAATTTGCAGAAGACAGTAGAGCTTCTTAGAACTGATAATGGCACAAAACTCAAGATAAAAATTATTGACAATTATCTCGAATCGATTGGGATAACACATCAATTTTCTGCTGCCATAACAGAATGGAGTTGTAGAAAGGCGAAACAGAACTCTAGTAGAGGTTGCTCGCACTATGTAAGTCAATCTGATCTACCTCTATTGTTGTGGGTTGAAGTTGTATCACCTGCATGCTATATACAGAATCGTTCCATTATCCATCGCCGGTTTGGTAAAACACCATATGCTTTGATTAATAATAGAAAACCTTGCATTAGACATTTTCACATCTTTGGATGCATGTGTTTCGTGCTAAATAACATGGAGAACTTGAACAAGCTCAGTCCTAAGGCTGATGATGGCATTTTCATCGGATATTCTCAGACGTCTGCTGCATATAGAGTTTACTTGAATAAATCAAAGATTGTGGTGGAGAGCGTAAACATAACATTCGATGAAGAGATGGCTTCTGATGAAAACAGTTCAGAACCCGTGATAACTAGAGTTTTAGCTTCTCGGCAAATTAGTCCAGAACCTGCGGTTAATGTTACTAAGTGTGATAAAGCGTCAACGTCTACATCTCATTTAACATATTTAGATTTAATGTTTGAATTTTTCTATGATGAGTTTCTTGGTGTTAATGTATAGAAAGTGTTGGAAAGTAAATATTTTGTACAATGCTATTGGGCCTATTGGGCTTAATTGTAAAGGGCTTGGGCTTACAAGTTGTAACTAGATAGTGAGTAGTTAGTAGACTATAAATAGCTTAGTCTTTGTAATAATTCATTTTAATGAAATCATAATTCAAGATGTAGCCTTAAAGCATTCTCTCTCTCTAGATTACTTTACTTTCTCTCTCAAGAATAATAAAGTCCTTCTCTTATCCTATCTAGTTATACACTCAAACATGAAATTCTCCAGATCTCAGACCTAACAAGTGGTATCAGAGACAAACGATAAAATCTTATCGAAACGATTATCGGATCTCGACATTTCGTGTTTTTTAGCCCGATCTACAAGTATGTTTGTTCAAAACTCAATTCCTAATGAAGATTTGTTATTGATTAGATTACAGATCTACGACAATTTTTGGATTCGAATTTCGTTGAGTTTTGAGGTTCTTCGAAGTTTTCGTTCAAAATTTTCGGTATTCTTCGCGTCAAATTTTTCGATCCAAAATTTTTCTTGCATGAGGCGATTTGACTTGTTTAGATCTATTCTTTGTTGAAATTCGAGCATTCTACATCTTTTAGATTCGAATTTCGTAAAAAAACGAGCTAGATATGAGGATCGAAAGTGTGATCGCCGGAAAATCTAGATCTGACCGGAATCTCCCCGGAGTTTGAGGTTTGATCTTAGATACTGTCATATCTCGTTCCATGTCTGTTCTACATGACAATCTTTATTGTGTGATGTATTTTTGAGCAAGAAATCTAGAGAAATTGATCTGTTAGAAACCTCTCGCCGAAAAAACGAGTTCGTCGGAGAAGTTATTGTTCATGATTGGAAAAACGTGGATTACACTGTGATGTTGCCAAATCTCGTTCCAGATCGGTTATTATTGTGTATATCGATCAACTTTTACATGTTTAAAGAAAAATTGAACTTTTGATCGAAATCTATGATCTGTGAAATTCATCCTCGCCGGAAAAGTAGTAGGTCGCCGGAAATTGAATGATTGGCCGGAGTTTGCTGAATTTTCGATCCAGATTGGTTTATTTTTTCATGTTAATCGATTTATATGTTGATTGCAATAACTTACAACAAGTAATTGAATTTTTGAGTTGTTCTATACTTCGCCGGTAAAACGATCGATCGCCAGAAAGTTTCTGTTTCGCCGGAGTTCGTACTGTAAATCGATCCAGATCTGTTTGTTTCGTTATATTGATTGATTTTCAAGTGGATTACAAGACATTCCTGCATGATATCGAAGCTTTTGGTTGTTGGATGAAGTTCGCCGAAAAAATCAGTTAGCTCGCCGGATTTTTGCTATTACATGTCCGGAAAACATTTTTCATGATGCATGAAGTTTTTGTTGGCTAAAAAATGTTTACTTGATGTCTAATGAAGGTTTTAGATGTATTAAAGAAGCCTTTTGATCGTGATTTCATGAAAAAAAAAGAAGTAGTAAGTGGGTTTTATTTTAAAGAAGAAGATGAATAGTGCACTAACGGACTTTCGTTAGTCCCGTTAGTTTTTTTAACAATTTAGGTGGAAAGTCCGTTAAATTGGCCAAAAATTGTTCCGCGACCCTATATTGTAGTGTATACATTATTGTTGCCTCTTTGAGCATCTCGTTTACGACTCTCAAGACGAATTCATACTCGACTCGCGGTTAACGACGATTCCTTTGTTATAAACTAAGATTGCACTCAGTTTGTCACGTCAAACTCACTCGTTATCTTTCTTGTGGGCTTATCAGAATGAGTTGGGTTTCTACATTTTGAGATGATATTCGTGCACTTAGTCAAGCTTACGGTGTACATTGGATCCGGTTTTAAAGTCGAAAACGTGAAGAATGAGAACAACTTTCAAGGGGGAGCCGAACCTACAATTGAAGATACATGCACTAAAGTTTTTTAAAGAAAATCAAGGGGGAGAGGAGCTTAAAGTTTGAAGATGATTTACTTTCCAAAACTATAGGGGGGAAATGTTAATGTATAGAAAGTGTTGGAAAGTAAATATTTTGTAAAATGCTATTGGGCCTATTGGGCTTAATTGTAAAGGGCTTGGGCTTACAAGTTGTAACTAGATAGTGAGTAGTTAGTGGACTATAAATAGCTTAGTCTTTGTAATAATTCATTTTAATGAAATCATAATTCAAGATGTAGCCTTAAAGCATTCTCTCTCTCTAGATTAGTTTACTTTCTCCCTCAAGAATAATAAAGTCTACTCCTATCCTACCTAGTTACATACACATATACATGAATGTCTAGATCTCAGACCAAATACTTGGTACTAGAGTGAATAAACCTGTTATGATTGACAGATCTGAAGATTCAAGAAATCATCATCCAATCACTTCAGATGTCTCAACTGAATCCGATCTCCCGATTCAGGATGAAACTCAAATTTAAACACCTACTCACTCAGTTGAAGTTGTTAATGAAACTGTCAATCCAGAAGTTACACAATCAGTTGGATGTTCGGCAACGTCTACTCAACAGACATCAAGTGTCCAACCAACTGAAACTTCTGCACCGATTGCTTCAACTGAACCCCTTTCTGAACAACAAGATGAAAGTGGATATCTAGATGCTCAACATGATCAATCTTCATCTAATCCACTTCCTCATGTTTACAAGTGGACCAAAGAGCATCTGGTTTATCAAATTATTGGAGATCTATCTAAACCGGTGCAAACTAGGTATGCAACTGCAAACGAATGCTTATTTGACTCTTTTCTGAGAAAAACAGAACCTACAAAAGTTTTAGAAGCTCTTAGTGATCCAGAATGTGTTATAGCTATGCAAGAAGAGCTCAACCAATTCGAAGCGCTAAAAGTCTGGCGAGTGGTGCCCGGACCTGAAGGGAAGACAATTACTGACACCAAATGGGTATTCAAAAACAAGAAAGATGAAGTTGATGCTGTAATTCGAAACAAAGCACGACTTGTTGCCAAAGGATACAGAAAAGAGGAAGGCATTGATTATGACGAGACGTATGCACCAGTTGCGTGTATTGAGGCAATTAGAATGTTTCTAGCCTACGCTGCACACAAGAACTTTACGGTCTATCAGATTGATGTCAAGACAAACTTTCTGAATGCAGACAAACCTGATCACGTCTACATTCTAGACAAAGCACTTTACAGACTCAAACAAGCCCCTCGAGCCTGGTATGATTGTTAAGTCTAATTTTGTAGTAATCATTGTATTTATTCTCAGTTGTCGTTACTGTTCTTAGAGTACTTATCTGTATTGATTAAGACCTGGGGTATTTAAGTCCCTTAGGTTCTTTGTGTTTGTAACTTTGGGAACCTTACTTTGAATATCAGATTACATTTGGTGCTCCTACTTTCTCTCTCTACTTTCTCTCTCTAGAGATTTAGTGATTATTGGACTTTCAATTGGTATAAGAGCTTTCTAGATCTTGAGAGGATTGAGAGAAATCGTTTTTAGATACTGAATTTATAGAATAAGCGGAAAATTTGATTGATTTTCTTGATTTTTCACGAAAATCTCGTTTTTTGCTTGTTCATTAAATTTGGATAGGCTTCTGGTCGAATTTGTGTGTAATTTGTTTCATTAGATTCGTATTTGTTAATCAATCATATTTGCTTCACATAATTTTGCATGAAAACCAAGTTTTGATCGTTGATTTTGAGTTTTAAATAGTTCCTGAAAAAACTCGTTCTCGTACTGTTTCATCATCAAATCTGTATTTTAGTAGTTTTTAATCGAATTTGGTGCTTGAAAGTTGTTAAAATAATGTTTTCGATCATCATTGTGTGATTTTCTTACTTTAATTTCATAGATATAATCATTCTTGCGAATTTTTTCTTGTATTCTTCGTTTTGCATAAGTTCTTGTAGATTTGCGCAAGATTCATATAAGTTTGCGTAAGTTCTTAATACTTTGCGCAAGTTCATTGTGTTCTAATTTCTGTGTTAGTGTTTCAGTTTTTTGCATCAAGCTATATACGCAAAGTTCATTTTGCGTATCAAGTGCTATCCGATAATTAAGGTTCTCGTATCATCAAGCTTCCGAAAAGCTCAGTCTTCTTATCTCAGTTCGAGAAGTCTAGTTCGCGTTTCAAGCTTATTGCGCAAAGTATCGTTTGCGTATCCTTCTTCATACGCGAAGCTCAATTTGCGCATCCTTCGTGTTCTGAAAAGTTCAGTTTGCGCAATCTTCTTGTTCCGGAAAGCTCGGTTCTCACATCTCTCAGCTTACGCAAAGTCTAGTTTGCGGATCTCACTGCTTACGCAAACCTTCAGTTTGCGTGTGTTCCAGACTTAGAATTTTTTCTGACTTTCTGATTTTCTCAAAGATCTCTTTGCAAGCTCAAGTGTACAAGAATGACCTGATGATGTCATTGGGGTCTGACACACGTCCTCCTGTACTGATTAACGAGAATGAATTTGAAAAGTGGCAGGACCGATTCATTAACTTCATAGAAAGACAACGGAATGGAGATAACATGATGAAATCTCTGACTGAGGGTCCTATGGAGAGGCCGATGAAAGTTATACCAGCTACAACAACTACTCTGGCTTCAACTGTAGAGAAGTCTCTGAGGGAGTATGATGCTGATGAATTGCTGAGATATCAAGCTGACAGTCAGGAAAAGTCCAATCTGATTCTTGCATTACCAAATTCGATCTACAACAGAATTGATTGCTTCAAACAGAATCCTATGCTTATGTGGACTCAATTGGAAAAGATCATGCTTGGTACAGCTGTGTCAACTCAATTGCGTCAGACCAGATACATGAATAATTTTGAGGAGTTCAAAGCTAAGGATGGAGAAAGTCTGAAAAACGTATTTGATAGATTTTGGGCAGTCATCAATGATCTGTATAAGATCAAAGTTACCAAGACTGAATTGGAGACCAACCTGAAGTTTCTGAATGCACTCCAACCTGAATGGAGCAAATCCTGTCATCGGATGAGAAATGATATCAGGATTTCTACTATGCCCATTCAGGAATTGTATGAAATTCTGATGACTGATGAATCCATGGTGTTAGAAAAGAAGGCTAAGATTGACAAGAAGAATAAGCCTAAGTCAGTGGATCCAATTGCTCTTCTGGCTAGCCAACTGGCTGAGCAAGCTTTATCTGAATCTAGTTTTGATGGTTCCACAGAAGATGATGCTGAAGCCTTGGAGAAAGCAATGATACTTCTCTCGCAACACTATCAGAAAAAGTTTCAGCATAGAACTGGATCCAACAATCTCCGTTTCACTTCCGGCTCAAAGAAAGTTGAACCTGGTGCACCATCAAAGGAATACACTCCAAAGTATGAACCGGTTAAGGTGGCTGAACCGAAAAAAGAAGAGAAAAAGGTGATGAACTGCTTCAATTGTGGCAAACCGGGTCACATAGCAAAAGATTGTAGAGTGAAAGTTGTCAAAGATTCTGCATTCTATAGAAAGAAGATGGAATTGGCTGAGAAGAGGGAAAATGGAACTATACTGATGGCTGAAGAGGAGTACTGATTGGATCATTTAGATAACGAGGCTGAAAATGAAGAGACTGCAGCCATGTGCTTCATAGGTGATGACAAGAGCGATGATGAAGAAGATGACACTTCTACTGATGATTCTAAGGTAATTTCTGAGTTTCATGTTAACTTTGTTTCTTCTCAATTGAACGTTATTGTCAATGCTTTACATGATTTTCGTTCCAAGTTCATATCTGAAAAGCTTGAAAATCAAGAAAAGTCTGTTTTGATTGAAAAACTGAAGATTTCTCTAAAAGATGAAAAGATCATTTTAAATAACACAAAAGAGAAATTTCAAAAGAATTTGAATGACTTAGAATTATCAAATCAGACTTATCGTGATTCTTTGACTGAATTGAACAAAAGTTTATCTGATAAAATAATTGTGTTAGAAGAAAAATTGTATAAGAGAAATCAAACTGAGCAGACTATATATATGAATAAACCTAGGAGTGACGAGGATACAAAAGAAAGGTGGGGACTTGGATTTGAAAATCCTCATTGTCTAAACAATGTTATTTCAAAAACTCCAACCTTATATAATTTTGATTATCTAACTCTTGCGAATTATGCTCCTCAATTTAAAATTGAATGGTTAAATGAAAAGCAAGTTTTAGAAATTGAAAATCAAAAGAGGATGCATAATAAGAAAATGGAAATTCCATTTGTTTATACGTCTGAAAATGCCAAGTATTTTCCTGAGAAAACGAAGAAGTCTAGAATTTCCAAAAATGTTTTAAATGTCAAGTCTTCTAATCAATCTTCATTACCAACTGATTTTGATATATATGTTGTGCTAACACTGATAAGGAAAATGCATCTCCGGTGTCGTATGATTCTAGGAGATACATTCCCCCATTAGTGTTAGAAGGCAAAATAGTTGATCTTGAAGATAAATTGGAAGAACAAAGTTTTCAAACTGATTTAGAAAACGATTTATTTCTTTTTATAATGAAAACAAGTACTGAAGACAAAATGTTTTTTGGATTTTCTAAAGACTCTAAGGAAAATACTCAAGTTTCTAAAAACAATGTGCATTTGCGCAACCAGTTGGTTACGCAAACCGACACTTTGCGCAAGCCGTTGATCGCGCAAAGTTCAGTTTGCGCAACCAATGGGATGCGCAAACCTCCTCCTGACTTGTGTTTTTCTAAAAATTCTCACTCCAAAGCAAGTTCATCTATGTCGAATGCTCAGGTTGATTTCTTAGATAAAGTTTCTTCTTCTACTTCAATTGTTGATGATTCTTTAACGCTAAATGATCAGTATTATAAAACAAAAACAAAGCGTAAAAGAAGAAGGTCAAAGAAGTCAAGGAAACATGATAGTGTCTTATCTGAAAATTCTAATTCTTCTAATTCTTCTGTTTCAGATCGGATTGTGAAGAGATCACAAAAGCTAATATGGAGAATAAAGCAGAAATCTATAGAGTCTGAATTGTTAGAAGATACTTGTGTAGTGAATCTTTGTGACAATGATACATTTTCTTTTTGTAAAAAAAAAATACAAAATATTCAATTCCGCAAATGATTCACATTGCAAAGCATGTTTTATCTTCTTCTAGTTCTGATTCTGATGATTATGTTTATTCCTATATTGATGATTTCTTTCATGAGAATTATAAAAATAAATTTTCAAAAAGTAAAAGACACAAATCTAACAAGAACGGACCCATAAGCATATGGGTACCTAAATCTGTGTAGTTTCTGTATGTGCAGCTTAGTCATTTTTGGTATCTGGATTCGGGATGTTCTAAACACATGACGGGCAACAAATCACTTCTCTCAAATTTTAAAGAAAAATGTTGCAGTTATGTTAAGTTTGGAAACTGTGAGACTGCTCCAATTCTTGGTTATGGTGATCTTGTTCAAGGTAATATAACTATTAAGAGAGTCAGCTACGTTGAAGGTCTAAGTCACAACTTATTCAGCATCGGACAGTTTTGTGATAAAGATCTTGAAATCAGCTTCAAATCCAAAAGAGTTGTTGTAAAGAATGATAGTGGCAGAGATTTACTGGTGGGAAAAAGAAGATCCAACTTATATACCATTGATCTTTCCAAGATAAAAATCCCTTCAGATATCTTCTTGCTTTCTAAAGCTTCTGTTCATGAAAGTTGGATTTGGCATCGTCGACTAGCTTATCTCAACTTTAAATATATGGATCGCCTGGTCAAGAATGATTCAGTGAGAGGTCTTCCAGTACTTCATTTTCAGAAAGACCACCTCTGTCAGGATTGTGAGAAAGGAAATATGAAGAAAGCTCCTCACAAGCCAAATCCTGAACCATGCACTTCAGACATACTTGATTTACTGCATGTTGATTTATGCGGACCAATGAAGACAAAGAGTATTGGTAAGAAAAGGTATGTATTGGTGGTTGTTTCCGATTCCTTCTTTGTTTACACAGTCTGTGGGCATTTCTACATCAACTACTATTGGTTCATCTTCACGATCTTCTCTTCATGATCTTCAAATTACCGAGTTGACAGACTTACTATATGCTCGCCTTCTTTCGATGTCACTGCCTGAACATCAAGATCAAGATTTGATCTCTCTTCTAAGGAATTTCCAGCCTACGCCGCCTCCAGTTCTTTCATCTGATTCTGACCGGATTACTGCTTTGTCTGAAGAATTAAAGTCTTTCCGATCAGAAGTTCAATACAGCTTTGTTGATCTTAGGTCTTTTATGACTCAAGTTTTTTTCAGAACTTTCTAACAAGGTTGATCATCTTGAACAGAGCTGCAGAACTGAGGCTAGCCCGTCTCTTAAACGCCGGCATGACTAGGATGATCCCAATCCTCAAGGTCATGAGGGGGAGATGAATAAGAGACATCGGGGGAGAGTTTGTCTGCTAGAGAGGATCAGTCACAAGAAGATGCAGTTGATAAAGAGAAGAGTACTGATAATGTTTAAGACTGTAGCATTCAAGATCTTGTGAATGTTATGATAGAAAATGCTGACTTGTCTTCTATGCCTAATGTACTGAACATTTCTAAGCACAATATTGGAAATAATATGCAGATTGTTGTGTATGTGGATCCAGATGTTTCAGCAAGGGCTCAAGAGATTGAAGATTCAGAGGCAGCTAATGATATGAGATCATTCTTTGCTAATTTCATAGAAATAAATTCAGACGATGATGAAGATGTCAGATTTGAGAAAATTTGCCAAGTCAAAGAAGAGGAGTGTGATGACTTAATCTTCATTTCTGATACAGAAGATGATTCTGTGTTTTTGGATGTAATGGACGAAGAAATTGCCGACATGTTGTACAGTGATCTTCCTACTCATGATGAGGTTCCTGAATCATCTCCTGTTACTGAAGCAACTCAAGTACATGAAACTGCAACTACTTCTACTCCTGTTGTTAGTTTAGCTCCGACTACCACTGTTCCTTCAAGTTCATTTGAAGTTGGTCAGTCGTCTAGAGCACAAGCTGATGTTCCTCTCTCTAAACCAGTGATTCCACCGACTATCCTGGAAGAAGGACCATCTTTGACCAGACAACAGAGACAAAGAAGTTTGCAACGTAGATTTTTGGCGTCCAGGCAAAGATCAACTGTCAGGATCGAATTCTCAACAAGAATTATGAATACTCAGAAACAATATCAAAGAAGTTGCGGAATAACAATTTGATATTCAATAAAACAGTAAACAAACAGTATATGATAAACACTTTGCAAACTTGTATTAAAATCACAAGATTACACACTCAACCTCAATCTTGAAGAACAAGCTCTTTCAAGACGAATTCTACTTCTCTATAATTAGGAACTATGCCTTGAGGTTGATTCTATAAAAAAAACTTTAGAATTAAATCTGTAAATCTATTACTAAACTATTATGTCAAATCTATACATATACTGAACAAAAAGATAATTACAAATAAATAAAATATCTTCAGTATATCTTCCATGAATATCTTCAGAATATCCTTGTTTATCTTTAATCACGATCTCTTCATCATTATCTTCACATTACCTTATAAGCAGCATTAAGTCTTGACAACATTGACTACTAAGCAGCACTAACCACTAGCAGTACTAACTAGCTAAGCAGTACTAACTTTGTTCAAGCAGCACTAACTTTGACTAGCAGTATTAATTCTACTAGCAGTAGTAATACTCAGCAGTATTAACTTTGAAATCTTCTAGCAGTAGTAAATCTCAACCAGCAGCATTAATCACTTGAGTTATTCTTCAGTTCCCAACAATCTCCCCCTAACTTGACTTTTAGGAAGAGAAGTCAAGTTCTTCAGATTGTCTTCAAGATGCTCCCAAAACTCTATCATGGCCTAAATTCCAGTGTTTGCATCCACCCCCAAACTCTGATTAATTGTTCTTTGGATCAAATATTTAGCCATTTCTGAATCTGGAACACATCCTAGCTTCTTCTTCAGCATGGCATGAAGCTTTAATCTGCTATGGTTATATACTCTATCCACTAGAAAGTATTCAGTGTGATTTAAATCCAAAGTTACTGCATATACTCCACTAGTTTCATATAGAGTCCACTTGTTGACTGATTTGAACACATTCTTAATCACATGCTTTACTTCATCAGGCTTGAACATCATATACAGATACTCCATCACCAGTTTTGTAATTGAAATCCCTGAAGCCTTCAGTATATCTGCATACAACTTCATTCCTATCTCAAACATTTCTTCAAGATCTGACCTAGAACATGTTCTGACAATCTTGACCCAAGTGTTGAATACCTCATACTTATCATCCTTCCTCTTGAGTCTAATGTACTCCTTTCCATCCAATATCAATGTATCCCAGTGAATAACTTCAGGAGGCTTTATACCAACAGGTTCTGCTGTAATTGGTTCAGGAACTTTGTCCATCACTACCATGTACATCTTTAAATCATCAGTACTTGAAGATTCTTTCTTTTCAGATGACTCAGGCACCCCTTCTTCTTCAGCAACCTTCTCAGCCTCTCCTTCAGCTATTCTAGGCTTCTTAATTGACTTTCTCCTTGCCATCATCTTGGTTCTCTTTAAAGTCCTTAGACTTTCACCCAGAGTGGCTTCTTTCTTTGATGGTGTTTCCTGCTCATCTGGAAAGGGCTTTTGTATCAGAAAGTCATTACTTTCTTTCATCCTCTTCTCCATCTCCACCCTTGCAGTTTCATTCCCCTGAAACTTTAACATCTCTGAATCATACAGCTCTTTAATCTTCTCAAAAGACATCTTGGAGAACATCTCCTTTCTAACTCCTACATCACCTTTGAGAAAAATAACCATCTTGTTTCTCTCTTGGGTACCTAGGAATGTCTTTGAGGGTTTTCTCTTCTTTGCAGCTGTTTTTACTACCACTGATTTCTTCAGAATTTCAGCTTTCTTCTGTGCAATTTCAGTTGCCAGGCTTTGTTGATAGGCTTCATTTAGTTCAGCAGCTAGAGCCTTTGCCATCTCCCTGTCCTTTTCAACTTGAACTCTTTCTTCCTTTTCAATGTCATCCTGCATCTTCCTGGCTAAGGCTTCATCTGATTCAACCAACCTTTGCTTTTTGACTGGTTGATCAGATTCCACCATCTTTGCTTTTCCTTTGTCTTTGTTCATTGCCTTCTTACTGTTATCTTTCTTGATCACTTCACCTTGTTCTTTGATGATTACTCCTTTGGTCTTTGAAGTGACCTTGGGAGTATCATTATTGGCTTTAAGTAAGGTTTCTGCAATCTCAAGATCTGTTAATACTTCTTTCACTGTTTCTGCTGCTTTACTTGAACTAGCAGTATTAATGGTTTCTACTGCTTGTTCTGTTGTTACTGCTGCTTCTTGTGTTTCTATTTGCACTGATTCTCTTTCTGTTTCTGCTTCCTGCTCCCTCTCAACATCAAATTTCTCCCCCTCACCACCATATTTCATCCCATCAAGCTCCCTCTTTTCTGTAGCTTCTTCCATGTTGATCTCCCCCTTTTTGGGAGTATCATTCTCAGACTTCCTTCTCCTTAGCACAAATTGTCTCTTCTTCTTTTTCTGTACTAGCTTCATCACCAATTTCTTGAGTTTGGTAATCTGCACTTGTTGGGACAAGATTACCAATTTCATTTCTTCAATTTCTTTCCCTTGTTTGCACTTCTAGGTTGATGTTGCCCATTGTTTCCATCAATTCATAGTAAGAATATCTGTCCTCACCCTCTCCAGAAGTGTTACCTTCTTTTGAAGGATCATTGGATCTTTTTGTAGTGGAAGTCTTCTGCCTAGCAGAAGCACTGTCCACCCCCTTGGTTTCTTGGCACCAGGGACCTTTGAATGATTGCTCATTCAAAGTTGCCATGGGGGAGGTCTTATTTATGTTACCACTGTCCTTCTCTGTGCTAGCAGAAGTAGTGGCAGCCTCAGTACCCATATGCTCAACCTCCTCCTCTGAGAGCACCTCCTTGGGGTTGGGAGACACCCCTGTGGTTTCCCTATGGATGTTCTCTAAGGGAGAATTCTCCCTTAGAGGGTTAGTAGGCTTAGTGGTTGTTGGTACAAGAAGGGAAGGAGCCTTCTTTACCTGTTTCCTTTTGTAAGTATGGGTGATTGGTGAAGTTGGTTTTTCAAGAAGAGACTGGGGAATTGATTTAGAGTGGGAAGGTATGGATTGGCTAGCAGTGGGTTGGTCTAATGGGGGCCGTGACCCTGCTGCCATACCTTCATCAGTTTGGGACACCACCATCATTGTAGAGAACAATGGGGTGTCAACTCCTTCCGAGTCCAGAGGGGATCTTTTCATATTTGAAAAGACCTTACCTTTGGGAATTTTGAGTACATATACCCCATCAAAATGAGGTATATCCGTCAATTCATGGTTAATAACTTCTTGGACAAACCTGGGGTACATATAGAAGCTCTTTTTACTTCCCAAGTTTGAGACAAGATCATGAAAAATCATTTGAGAAAAATTATACTTTCTGGCAGTGGCCAAGCATACCAAAGCATAAGCAATGGTGCTACTGAACTCACTCCATCCAGTAGTCTTTTTGGATATACAGTGCATGAGGATATGGACAAAGAAACGCTATTGGGGTGAAAATTTGGCTTTTGAGAACTTGAACACCCCCAATGGGCCTCCATACCCCATTCTTGTAAGAGTAGAAAACAGTTCATCATTAGAGATAGAAGTTATACCGGAGGCATCGTCTAGACGTAGACTAATGCGAAGTACCTCTTCAGTAACTGTCAAGGGTTTGTCACACACCCTTGTTTTGATCATTTGCGCACCATTCTCAGTAACAATGGTGGCATTTGCCCAGAATTGCCTCTGATGCTCTATGATGATGGTAGGAGATAGAGTGAGAGCATGGGCAATATGGCTTGACTTCAGAAAGTCGACTATCTGGTGAAAACCTTCAGCTTGTTTTGGCTTTTGGAGCATCGCGATTTCATTGTGCTCGTCTATGAACGCCATGGATGCCATTGACCTTGAAGGTTCTTGCCTGAAAACTTTGAACTTGAGAGAGAAAGGGTTTAGAGCGCAAGTGAACAGTATGCAAAGAGTTGTTATGAGTTTTTAGGCGGGCAACGAGTATTTATAGTATTCGGGACATAAGCAGTATTAACCGAAAGCAGTATTAACTACTAGCAGTATTAACTGAAAGCAGTATTAACCACTAGCAGTATTAACTGAAAGCAGTATTAACTGAAAGCAGTATTAACTACTAGCAGTATTAACGGAAAGCAGTATTAACTACTAGCAGTATTAACTGAAAGCAGTATTAACCACTAGCAGTATTAACTGAAAGCAGTATTAACTACTAGTAGTATCAACGGAAAACAGTATTAACTACTAGCAGTATTAACTGAAAGCAGTATTAACTACTAGCAGTATTAACTATACACTGGCAGTATTAATAATGCACTGGCAGTATTAATAATGCACTGGCAGTATTAATAATGCACTGGCAGTATTAATAATGCACTTGCAGTATTAATAATACTTACTCTTTTCAACTTATGATGAACTGAGGACTGCTATGAAGTCCCTGAAAAGAAAGATTAGGACCACCAAGAATACATAATATACAGGTATTGAACCACTTTTTGAGAAGGAGTTTATTCAGAGTTGATCATTCCCACACTTGTTACCAAGAAAGTGAATCTACCCACATCAAAGGCTTTGGTGAATAGATCAGCAAACTGGTTGTTGGTATGAACCTTTACGACTTGAATAAGTTTCTTTTCATTACAGTCTCTTATGAAGTGATATCTGACTTCAATGTGCTTTGTTTTTGAGTGCTTGACTGGATTATTCACAATGCTAATAGCACTGCTGTTATCAATAAAAATTGGAGTGTGTAGAAAGGTTACCCCATAGTCCAACATTTGATTTTGAATCCATAAAACTTGAGAACAGAAACTTGCAGCTGCTATGTACTCTGCCTCTGTTGTAGATGTGGACACTGTGGTTTGTTTCTTGCACTGCCAAGACACTAGTCTTGCACCCAAAAACTGACATCCTCCAGAAGTAGATTTTCTGTCCAAGTTTGCTCCACCTAGATCACTATCTGAGTATGCAAGTAGGTCAAAGGATGAGTCATGAGGATACCAAAGTCCCAATCTGGGTTGCCCTTTGAGATATCTGAATATCCTCTTTACAGCTTGATAGTGAGATTGCTTTGGCCTAACTTGAAATCTTGCACATACACAGACTGGAAACATTATATCTGGCCTAGAGGCTGTAAGATACATGAGAGAGCCAATCATGGATCTATAATGATGAACATCCATATCCTCCCCCTCAAGATCTGCTGTTATCTGCTTGTGTGTCTCCATAGGTGTGCTGGCAGGTTTTGAATCTAAGAAACCAAACTTGGTTAGAATGTCCTGCACATACTTGGACTGACAGATAAAGATTCCATCTGACTTCTGTTGAACTTGGAGTCCAAGGAAAAAGGTAAGTTCCCCCATGGAACTCATTTTGAACCTTTGATGCATTAGTTCCTCAAACTCCTTGCACATGTTGTCTCTTGTGGATCCAAAGATGATATCAATAACATAGATTTGGACCAACAATATATCCTTCTTCTTTCTTTTGATAAATAGATTCTTATCAATGACTCCTCTTTCAAAACCATTTTCCAAGAGATAGGATGACAGAGTGTCATACCATGCTCTTGGAGCTTGATGCAATCCATAAAGTGCTTTCTTCAATTTGTATACCCTGTCTGGATAGCTTGGGTTCTCAAACCCTGGTGGTTGACAGACATATACTTCTTCTTCAATTGAGCCATAAAGAAATGCACTTTTCACATCCATTTGATAGACTTTGAATTTCATATAAGAAGCATAAGCCAGGAATAATCTAATTGCTTCTATCCTGGCCACAGGTGCAAATACTTCATCATAGTCTATTCCCTCTTCTTGTGTATACCCTTGAGCCACCAACCTTGCTTTATTCCTTATCACAATACCTCTTTCATCTCTCTTATTCCTGAAGACCCATTTTGTTCCTATTGCTCTTTGGCCTTTAGGAAGGTCTACCAGATCCCAAACATCTTGCAGCTTGAATTGCAGTAGCTCTTCTTGCATTGCTTCTATCTAACTGGATTCTTTCATAGCATCATGTGCCTTCTTAGGCTCAAGCTGGGATAAAAAGCAAGAAAGCACTGTATGCTGTTGATCTTGCAATTCTTGCAGCCTGCTTTGATTTCTAGTCATCATAGGAGAGGATATATCTCCTATTACCAGTTGTGGAGGATGATTCTTTTGAATTCTGGTGTGATGATTAGATTCTTCATTAAGTCCCACCTCTAGATTGGAGTCATTCAACTCAACTGAGGTGTTTTCAGCAGCTACTTCTGATTCTTTATTGTCTTGAGTCTCCTCATCTCTACTTTCTTCTTCACTCTGACTTGGTTCAGTAGATGGTTCCTTTTCACAGTCTTCAACAGGATCCACTGTGGGTATGGGAAAGATCACAGATTGAGATAAGCTGTCTTGAACTTGTGTAGTTCCTGATCCTCCACTCCCTAAACCTGCATAATCATCACTACTGACACCAAAAGAGTTAGTTAGTGAATCAATGTCAAATAGCCACTGAGGACCAGACCCAATTGGATTTGGTGTGTTCTCATTGCATTTGACATTGTCACTTTCTTCAATTATTCTAGAAGAAGAGTTAAAGACTCTGTAAGCCTTACTCTGAGATGAGTAACCAACAAGAAATCCATCATCTGCTTTGCTATCAAACTTACCTAAGTGAGATTTGGTTTTGAGAATAGTACAAGGACACCCAAAAGGTTTGAAAAATCCAATAAATGGTTTTCTTTTATTTAAAAGCTCATATGGAGTCTTGTTCTTTGGCTTGACTACTAGAACTCTGTTTTGGACATAACAAGCAGTATTAACTGCTTCAGCCCAGAAGGTAATTGGCAATTTTGAATCAGCCAACAGAGATCTAGCAGCCTCTGTTAGTGTCCTATTTCTCCTCTCAGCAACTCCATTCTGTTGAGGAGTCCTAGGGGCACTATATTGTCTCTCAATGCCTTTCTCTTCACAAAAGGTGTTTAGATCAAGATTTTTAAATTCAGTCCCATTATCTGATCTAATGACTTTTACTTTTTGATTAGTTTGGTTTTCAATTCTTAGGATAAAGGATTTCATCAGTCCACTTGTCTCATCCTTAGTCCTTAGAAAATATACCCAAGTAAATCTGGAGTAATCATCAACAATAACCAAGCAGTAAGATTTCTTGCCTATACTCATAACATTTGTAGGACCAAACAGATCCATATGCAGTAATTTGAGACAAGAAGAAATAGAATTTAACTCTTTGGTCTTATGAGAAGTTTTGTACTGTTTGCCTTTAAGACAAGCAACACAATGATCATCACATGAAAAGACTTTTGATGGTAAACCTCTTACAAGGTTGTTTTTAACAAGTTTGTTCATAGTCTTGAAATTCATGTGACACATCCTTCTGTGCCAAAGAGAGGATTCATCCACAGAAGCTTTTGAAACAAGATAGTTCAGGGATGAATCACTATCAACATTGTCCATATCTAGACAATAAACATTGTCCTTTCTTGGAGTTGTAAGTAGTATCATGCTTTCATCAACTACCTTGAACCCTGGAGCAAGGATCATACACTCTGTGTTTGTAAATAATATGCTATGTTGTTTGTCACAAACCTGTGATACACTTAACAGGTTGTACTTTAATTGATCAACATAGTAGACATCCTCAAATGTTATCTTACCTTTTGTGACATTTCCTTTGCCACTTATTTTACCACCAGTAAGATTATTTCCAAAAGCAACATGTCCTCCATTGATATGCTTGAAATCCTGAAGGCATGACATGTTGCCTGTCATGTGCCTAGAGCAACCACTATCAACATGCCAAATGCTCTTTCCCTTGAGCTGTTGGTTGCCCTGCACATAAGATAAATCAGTTAGTTTGAATTAGGAACCCAAGCCAAAGTGGTCTTGGGTATCCCTTTCTCATCAAAATACTTGCAGTCTTTCTTGACAAGATTTTGAAACTTTAACTCCTCATTTCTGGAGTTCTTTGTCACAATGATAGGCTTGGAAACACATTCGCTAGAAGTAGTACTGGTTTTAGAAGTACTAACTGCATTAGCAGTGCTTGCATGCTTAGCAGTACTAACCTTATTAGAAGTAGTAACTGTTTTAGCAGTATTTATCTTTGAAGAAGTACTAACAGTATTAGCAGCATTAAAACTTTCAGCAGTACTAACACTGATAGCAGCAGTAATGCTTCTAGCAGCACTATCTCTGTCAGCAGCACTAACAGTTTTAGTGCTTCTAGGCACCCACATTTTAATACTTTCATTCAAAATCTTTTTCTTCATGGGGCCTTTATTTTCAACAGATTTCTTCACCACATGTTTCTTTCCAGCCTTCCTATAACCAACAGGTTTTTGCACAAATCTTTGAAAGTTCATCTGTTGGTTAATAGGGTTAAAGTAACAGTACTTAGCCAAATGGTTTAACTTTCCACATATGAAACAAGGCTTTGGTCTATTAATTTTACTCAAATCAATGCCTTGTTTTTGTGCCCATTGGTTGTTCCAGTTTCTCTGGTTTCCCCTTGGTTTATCATGTTTTTGGGGCTTAAATTTATTGCATGCATACTGTTTGCAAGGGATAGGGTTCACAACAGTGGTCTGCTTATAGTGAACCTTCTTGTTCTCTTCCTCAGTCTTCTCTATTTCTTTGGACTTGATCCAATACTTTCCACATCCCTCATTGGTGATTATGTGGTTTTCTATAGGAATCTCACCACTCACAATGTTGTCTTTTTCCTTGACACCTTCTTTCTCAGTTTTATCCTTAACAACTACTTCATCTAAGGGATCTATATCAGTGGCTCCCTTAGGTAGGTCCTTCCTATCCTTTGTTTCTAACAAATCTGAACTAGGAGGGATGTAGTTGTTGTTATAGGGTGGTGGAGTGGTATTGTACCCTATTCCTCTTCTAAGTTTGTCATGGATT
Source organism: Arctium minus (assembly GCA_954870635.1). NCBI lineage: Eukaryota > Viridiplantae > Streptophyta > Magnoliopsida > Asterales > Asteraceae > Arctium > Arctium minus. The sequence continues at coordinate 108,174,855 of OX941080.1, read as the reverse complement.
TGAGTTTGGAGCAAAGAGTCCATTGCTTTAGAAGCATTGGAAAATTTCTCAATATCCAGCTTGGCTTTCTCAAACTCTCTTTTTATCTTCTCATTCTCCTCTTTGGATCTGGTCAGTTGGAGTTCTAAGTCATTCTTCTCCCACTTCCAGTAGTTTGTGTCATAAGAGTGTTGAAGCTCATTGGCTTGAAAACCCTTAATCTGCTCTTCAAATCTCTCAACTATCCTGACATAATCTTTTATGTCCTTTTCCAATCTCTTAAGGTTATCACTCATGTTCTGATTGTGATCCCTGTACCTCTTAACAGTGTTAATGCAATTTTGAGAACAAAGATTGGAAGTTACCTCTGTTGGGAGATCAGACACCTCTGCCATTAGAGCTTGGTTCTGAATGGCCTCTTCAGCTTGATCACTCCAATCAAACCCCATGCCATGTTGAGAGACAAGGGCTTGTGCAGAGTTTCTGTTATTATTGAAGCTTCCAGATTGAGCTTGTTGGTGGTTATTATTTTGAGGCATTCCACTTCTGCATTCTCTAGCAAAGTGTCCCTTCTGATGGCATTTATAGCATTCCACCTTTGACTTGTCAAAACCTGCTCCATCTTCTCTTCTTTGTGAGAAGTTGTTCCTTCCAGTTCTTTTGATGAACTTCTTAACTCTCATAGAGAGCATGGCCATCTGCCATTTAATGTCCATCTCTTCAAGATCATCTGGATGGAGTTGTTCCAAGTCATCATTAATGAGGGAAGAGTTTTCATGACTTGCTAGAAAGGCTTCAAATACAGTTTCAGTGCCTTTCTCTTGAGGTGCTCCATTGGCAGCACTAACTGATTCAGGGATGAAAGTAGAATCTGTTGATGCTGAAAGGAGTGCAGCATTGTGAACATACCCAGAAGGCCTCTTCTTAGCCTCTACCTCAGTTTCAAAAACTCTTAGATCATTATACAGATCATCAAGTTCCTTTTCTTCCAGTTGATCATTCTGTCTGAAAGACACAGTATACATAGTCCATTCATCACTCAGGGACCTTAGAAACTTTCTGTTCAGATCATCGTGATCAATTTGTACTCCCATTGTAGCAAGTTCACCAATGAGTTTATTGAACATGTCAAAAGTTTGAGTCATGGACTCATTCTTGGTTGACATAAAGTTCTCATATTGTTGCTTCAGAATGGCTTTTTGATTTCTCTTGGTACTTTTGGTACCTGAGAATCTTTTCTCTAGAGCATTCCAGAGCATCTCTGCATCAGTGCAGTTGCAGAATTGATGTTGGTATTCATTGGGGATAGCCAAGAGCAAAGTGCTCAAGGCTTTCATCTCTATCTGTCTAGTCTTTCTTTCAGCATCAGTTTTTGGTGGAGTTCTCTTTCCATCTGCACCAATTTTTCCTGCTTCAGAAGGGCCATTCTCAATGATGTCCCACATAGAATAGTCAGTGATGAGTATGTACTGCTTGATTCTGATCTTCCACATATCGAATTCATTGGGTCTGAGCATTGGAACCTTTGAGACTAGAGTACTGTTTGATTCTGAAAAGTTTTCCATGATGAATGAATAGATGTTTCTGAAAGAACAGGCTCTGATACCACTTGTCAGGATCGAATTCTCAACAAGAATTATGAATACTCAGAAACAATATCAAAGAAGTTGCGGAATAACACTTTGATATTCAATAAAACAGTAAACAAACAGTATATGATAAACACTTTGCAAACTTGTATTAAAATCACAAGATTACACACTCAACCTCAATCTTGAAGAACAAGCTCTTTCAAGACGAATTCTACTTCTCTAGAATTAGGAACTATGCCTTGAGGTTGATTCTCTAAAAAAAACTTTAGAATTAAATCTGTAAATCTATTACTAAACTATTCTGTCAAATCTATACATATACTGAACAAAAAGATAATTACAAATAAATAAAATATCTTCAGTATATCTTCCATGAATATCTTCAGAATATCCTTGTTTATCTTTAATCACGATCTCTTCATCATTATCTTCACATTACCTTATAAGCAGCATTAAGTCTTGACAGCATTGACTACTAAGCAGCACTAACCACTAGCAGTACTAACTAGCTAAGCAGTACTAACTTTGTTCAAGCAGCACTAACTTTGACTAGCAGTATTAATTCTACTAGCAGTAGTAATACTCAGCAGTATTAACTTTGAAATCTTCTAGCAGTAGTAAATCTCAACCAGCAGCATTAATCACTTGAGTTATTCTTCAGTTCCCAACATCAACTTTTCTAGAAGATACTCAGAGTAACATCTTTGTTTCTAGAAGAAGACCGATCAACATTTATGAAATTCTTGGAGTTAAGAAAGAGTCAGATGCCTATCAGTATGAATACTTAATGTTCATTAAGTGCCAGCGCAAAAGGAATAATACTGTTTCTTCTCCACACTTGATTGTTAGAGTCATCAGTGTCACGATCAACAAGTTTGTGAATATCTGCTATCCTGACTTTGAAGTTGAAAGAAGAGATTGCAGGCGGTATATCTTCTCAGAGGCAGATTTTACTGATCTTTCCATTGATGATATTGAGTTCTTATATGATCATTTCAGGAATCTCTATCATAGAAATTAGGATGTTTCTCAGGCATTGTTCGTTATAAAAAGATTCATTCGACGGCAAATCCGATTCTTCAGAGTTTTTGATTTCCAGATGGTCGTTGAATGTTTTCAGCCGGTTGTAAATCTTCAAAGGCCCAATCGAAGCTTGCCAAACTTAGAGTCTTATCCTCTACTCACCATTGTTCAAGATCCTTATGGAGTTGTCTACAAAAATGGCTCAAATGAAAAATGTTTTTTCAGATTTGAAGAAATTGCTCATTACTCTTATGGAACATTAAAGGTGATCAAGCTTCAGTTGGAGCAACATCTGAAAGAGGCTAAAAATTTTTTTTTGGAAACAAGAACTAATGAATTTCTGGTTGATAATGATGAAATTCGTCTCCTCAAGAAGACTTTGGATTCTATTCAAGAGAGATTGAATTTCCGCTCCACTCTGCGACGTTTGGAAGTGTTAATTGGACTGAAAAGACTTCTTCAAAGAGAAGAGCGTCAATGATTCACCAAAGTCGCTTAGATGGTCAATGCTGTTTTAGAAGATTGATTTTTGAAGACAAATGCTCCAATGATTACTAAGGGGGAGATTGTTAAGTCTAAATTTGTAGTAATCATTGTATTTATTCTCAGTTGTCGTTACTGTTCTTAGAGTGCTTATCTGTATTGGTTAAGACCTGGGGTATTTAAGTCCCTTAGGTTCTTTGTGTTTGTAACTTTGGGAACCTTACTTTGAATATCAGATTACATTTGGTGCTCCTACTTTCTCTCTCTACTTTCTCTCTCTAGAGATTTAGTGATTCTTGGAATTTCAATGATGTTTTATCCAAATTCTTGGTCAAGTCTGGCTTCTCAAAAGGTAAAATCGACACTACTTTATTCATTAAAAAGGAGAAAGCTTATATCATTTTAATTCAAATATATGTGGATGATATTATATTTGGTTCAACTAATCCAAAGTTTTGTAAGAATTTTTCTAATCTTATGGTGTCACGTATTCAGATGAGTATGATGGGAGAGATTAATTTCTTTCTCGGATTACAAGTCAAACAATTTTCTACGAGGATTTTTATAAATCAAGCAAAGTATATTGCTGACATTTTAAAGAAATTTAATATGTCAAATTGTACTCCAATTTCTACCCCTATGGCACCAGGAACTAAAATCGGAGTTGATCTTTCGGGAAAAGATGTTGATGTTAGAACCTATTGAGGGATGATTGTTTTTTTAATATACTTGACATCTAGTCGTCCAGATATAATGTTCTCTACATGTTTATGTGCTAGATATCAAGCCTCACCCAAAGAATCCCATATGTCTGCTGTAAAGCGCATATTTAGATATCGGAAGGGAATTACAGATCTTGGTTTGTGGTATCCTAAAGTTACATGTTTTGAGCTAACAGTCTATTCAGACGCAGATCATCCAGGTTGTATGCTAGACAGGAAAAGCACATCGGGTCACATACAATTTCTTGGAGACAAGCTCGTAATCTAGGCATCAAAGAAACAACTTTGTGTTTCCACATCGACTACTGAAGCAGAGTACGTAGCTACTGCCAGTTGCTGCTCTCAAGTGTTGTGGATGAGAACACAACTTCGAGACTATAGTTTCCAGATCAACAAAATTTCGATATACTGTGATTCGAAGAGCGCCATTGCAATATCAGCTAATCCTGTTCAACACACTAAAACTAAACATATATATGTGAGATATCATTTTATCAAAGATAATGTCGAAAAAGGTACAATCGAACTTTACTTTGTAAACACAAATTATCAACTTGCAGATTTGTTTTAAAAGCAACTTGACGAAAAGAGATTTAACTTTCTCATTTCGAAACTTGACATGTTGAACCTCAAGACTTAATCTGTAGTTATGTAGTACAGTTTAGTTATTTTATTTTTCTTCATATCTTTATTATTAATCTGAAGGATATCTGCATAGAAAGGTTTTGTTCATGATTTCAGGGGGAGTTAGATAAAGCTTACTTGATCTACATTCTAGGGAGACTTCTAGATTTTTGCATATAATTTTCACTGACATATCATGTGATGCATATTTTCAGGGGGAATAAAGACAATGACTTCTGATTACATCTGATCAGAACTCGTTCTTAACAAGTTTTATTGCTTTCATGTCTTTTATTTTTCAATAAAGTTTGTGAATAAGACTTTGTACTTTGAAGATTTTTGACTGATTGCAGATTTTGAGGGGGAGCTTACATGATCATATGTATCATGATTTTGGAGCTGACTTTATGAGATTCAAGTTGAGCGTAAGGATTATTCTAACCTTAATCTCATACATGTTTGAAAGAAAGACGACTTTCATACATGAAAACATGTTCTTAAATGTTCAAACCACTTCTCGATTCTTAAACAGATTTCATGAATACAGAAGTGTGATTTTAAATGTTTTCATTTTATGTGCTTCAATGTTTTACGAACCGTGTGTTTCCAAAGATAAATACTTTTGTATTATCTTTTCCATATACTTTCTAGTATTCATACACACCGGTTTATTATTTTGTTGTTTATGTTATCACCATGTCTCAAATTAACCAATTTTTCGATAGTGATACACCTTCATTCAAAACATTTCTTTCAAGAATGTGTATAATTGTTCTTATATACAACATCCAATTTTCATGACCTAAACCTTGATTGTTAAATCATTCATATTTGATCTTTTCATACAATGACATATTTTCAAACAAGTTTCTTGTATTCATTTCATTCCTTAAATATACTTGTGTTGATTGAAAAATCTTCAATGATTAAATTGCTCAAATCTTCATGATTATCTTAGTGAGCATACATATATTTGACATGTATTTTTGTGCTTTAACTGAAAAGTTAAACTAATTAAGCAACACCTTGCTTTTAGGACAAATAAATGGGTTCATTGTGTGAGCTTAACACGACTTCTATGGATTCACGTTAACTAGTGTTTCCTACCTAGAAGTTAACCTTGAGTGATCGAGAGGCGAGGAGTCAAAGTATTTGAGTGTGGGTATGTGTGATGAGATAAAATGAAAAGAGAGTTTGGTTTGAAGTGAGCTCAATGTGAAAAAGAAAGAGGGTGAGAGATCAGAGTAAAATGATATCAAACTTGGCACCAACTCTCTGAGTCGGGCAACCATATTACTGTTGCTTGTTGGATCAAATAATTGTATTCAAGATTAAATTAAATAAGGGGTCTAGTTTGTAATAGTGTTTAATACCTTAGGGAGTATTTTAGCTAATAGTTAATAATGTTTAGGTCATGTTGACCTAAGTATAAATAGTTTTATTTTCTAGAATTAGGTCAATGAACAAAATTGGTGAATAGAGAAGCTGTATTTTCTCTGTATTCTACACAAGGTATTCTGTACACCAAAAACACACACATGTATTCATCTGATTAATCAAGAGATCTGTGGTATGTTAATCTGATTTACTTATCTCTTGTTCTTTATTGTGTTGTGATTGTTTATCAACTATAAATCTGGGTTTAACAAGTGGTATCAGAGCCAAAGAGTCAAGCTTTTTGGATTAAACAGTGTTTTCGAAGCATTCACTGTGTGAAAATCGATTTCGTGAATTAATGTGTTTTTATGCATAAAATCAATTTGATTAGGTGTGTTTTATGCTATTGAATATCATCTGATTGTCTAATTGCACTTAAAAACACAAATCGATTGACTTTTGATGATTTTCTGAATACTGGGTTCATGTAACTATCGAATAATGTTTCATTCAAATTGAAGCATAAAAGTTATTTTTAGGGATTGATTTTGATTGGGTTTTGATCGTAGCATGTTTATGGATGATTTGTATTATTTATACAATTACAATTAATCTGTTAAGTGAGTTTCTGGGTTGAAAATCGATCAAAGGGTCGAACTGTGATGAACTAGCACGTTTGTCACTTTTGCGCCAGTCCCTCTTCGCGCAAAACTGGCTTTTGCGCCACCGTCTCTTGGCACAAATTTGTCCTTTGCGCCACATACAACACCGGTCCACACCGGTCGACGGACACCAGTCGAGGACACCGGTCAAGCATCTCTACACCGGTCGCAGCAAGACACCGGTCGCGATACTTGATTTTTTTTGCGCCATAAGTTCTTCGCGCAAACCTATCTTTGCGCTACCTTCTCTTCGCGCAAAGTTTTACTTCGCACCACCTACTGTTCGTGCAAAGACCTACCTCGCGTGACCCACGTCTTGCGCAAAACTCCAGATCTCGCAAGCTTCATTTCGCACAAATCTTAGAACGCGCAAGCTTAAGTTAGCGCAAAACTCAGTTTTTCGCGCCAACTCCCCTTAGCGCAAATTAGACTTTTGCGCCAGATTTTCTCAATTTTACTTTTCAGTATTATTCTGTATTTATTTGATTTTATCTATAGGTGTTTTGTGTCTTATACTGTTTGCGAATTCTACATTTGATTATTTTTGCAAATTTATTTTTCTGAAAAATTTTTAGTGTGGTTTTATCCAATTCTTGATTCTAAGATCTTACAAGTTGATTTAAGTTGTACAGAGATATCATCATGCCTTACATAGATGAGAAGGGAAATAAAGTGCTGACCAAGAGAGACTGTGCTTTAGCATATATGCCAGAGATTCCAGCACTAGAAGTTGAGAATGAAAATCTGAAGATTCAAACTCATCTCTTCTAGAACAGATTGATAGATTGAAAAATGATAAGGACTTAAAGAAAGACTTTGTTTGCTCAGAATGTATCTCTAACTCAAAGATTAATTTTGCAGGAATAATTGAGTCTAAAAAAAGAGATCTTAAATCTTCAAGCAAAGTTGAAGAAGTCTGAAAGTTTTCATTCTAGCTCAAGCTGGTCAAAGAAGGAATCAATGCAAATAGAGCTAACTGAACTTAGAAGAAGAGCAAATATCTCAAGTGAGACATGTGAAGGGCTGAGAAAGTCAAATTCTCGAATTTTTGCTGAAAGAGACTATTTGAAAGATAAAGTTTTCAGTCTTGAGGTTGAGATTAATATGCTAAAAGAAAAGGCAACCCAAGACAGAAACAACACAAAAGCTCAAGATGAGATGATAAAGATTGAGAAAGAAAGAAAAGAATTTGCTAAGAAATTCTCTGATTTCTCAAGAAAAGCCTTTGAAGAGAAGAAATCATTAGAGCTTAAATGTGTTAAACTTTCTCAACAAGTTTCAGACTTTGAGAAAGTTATCATTCTTGAGAGAGACAAGGCTGAGAAAAAAAAGAAAAAAGCTGAGCAGAAGAATGTAAATAAAGACTTTTCTAAAGAAAAGAAAGATCTAGAGACTGAGATAGCTAAGCTGACAAGAAAGCTATCTGAGTTGTCAACAAACATCTTGAAGGAGAAGAATGCAAAATATGAGTTGCATAAGAAATTTGATTTGATTGCAAAGGAAAGAAACAGTTTATCGTCAAAGATAAAAGAACTTGAAGAGATCGTATTCAAAGTGAAGCTGACTGAGCACAAGACGTTGGACTCAATAGCTCAATCACCGAGAGATGATCTAACGGCATTCGAATGCTCATTCAATTCAGCAGCAAGTTCAATTTTTACTAATGTTTCTAATAATCCTTTGTTTGATGTAATTGATGATCATACTTCTGAACATAAAGATATGATTCGTTCTTCTAACCTTTTATTTGACAAAAGTGTTGAAGGTTCAGGTAATTTCAAAAAGAACAAGTCTCGGAAGAAAAGGTTCTGGAGAAGGGAAGATGAAGAAAAAGATAGAGAAAATTGGATCTAGAGAGTTAAAGGATCTTCAGAGGAAAAGAAGAAATATAAATCATTTGTGCATACATCAAATTCTAAAAGGATCAATGCTCCGAAAGGTAAAACTTTTGGCAAACCTGATCTGGTTTACACAATCAATCAATTGATCAGGTTAGCACAAAAGAAAATTACTTGTTCCTACTGTGGCTCAAATGATTTTCTAATAAAAGATTATGTGAATAACTGGTATGGTTCTTATTTTATATCTCCCACTAGAACTGCAACTAACCCATTAGGACCCAATTACCAGTGTGTACCAAAAGCTAAATCTGTGTTGCAGGCACCCAAGGTTTAAGGGGGAGAAAGAACAATGACTTCTGATTACTACAGGACAGGACTCTTGCATCATTGTCAAAACAATGACTTCTAAGTATAACAGCTTAGGACTCGTTCTTCATTGGTAAAAATGGATTCACGTTAACTAGTGTTTCCTACCCAGAAGTTAACCTTGAGTGATCGAGAGGCGAGGAGTCAAAATATTTGAGTGTGGGTATGTGTGATGAGATAAAATGAAAAGAGAGTTTGGTTTGAAGTGAGCTCAATGTGAAAAAGAAAGAGGGTGAGAGATCAGAGTAAAAAAATATCAAACTTTGCACCAACTTTTTCTGAGTCAGGCAGCCATATTACTGTTGCTTCACAATTCTTCTTGAACATCATTGAAACAGGCAACTAGCCTATGCCAACTCTTGATTTAAACCCCACCAGATAGTCATCTTTTTCTCAACAAAGAGATGTTTCAATTTTTCTGGGGATGCAGCACATAATCTATCTTATTTTCATTTGGAAACTCTGGATATAGAAAAAGAAGGAAGTCTTCCCCACCTTCGCACTTCGATCATGCACAATTGGGTCTGTGTAATACTATTTTCGTCTCAATGATTTACACATTTTGAGCCTAATTGATAAAGCAATCATCATGCTTAATTCTTTCATACACAAGCACTTACACACAGGAAATTTGTTTTTTTCTGTCTAAACGTTCATAGAATAAACTTGTATTATTCCATGATTGAATTTAAGACTTGGGGGAGTGAAGATCAAAAAGCTCCTTTCCAATGTGTATTTGTTACACAGAGTGGCTTCGTGCTACTGACAGACATTTTTAACTAATTCATTTGTTGATTCAGGTGTTACACTCTTATTTGTCTGAATTTGAAAATATTCTAATGAATACATTATGAATTGATGGATGTTCAGTGGCTCAGTGGCAAAGATCAATGGCCAGAAAAGATTAATGACATTTCTTGGTGATGTTTTGATAATTTCTGCTTTACATCATCAAAAAGGAGTAGAAATTAATTTCCAGAAATGTTATCTGTAGAACATTTGTAACAGTTTTGTTGTAAGTCAATATATGGGAATGCAAGTTATGGAGAGTTTGCACAAAATTGAAAGAAAAAGTTCAAAGAATTCAGAATGTTCTTTGAAATTTGTTGAAAATTTATTTGAAGATTGATTTGTTGATGTAAAAAGAACTAAATCTGAAGATAATTTCTTTCTGAAATCTGAAAGAGGTTTCTACAACCTTTGGGGAGAGATTGTTTAAGTTTTTTGAAGAACATTGTCACGGACTTTGGGGAAGATTACAAAAAGTTCTGAAGACAGTTCAAAGGAAAGAAAGATTGCTTTTGAGCAAAAGGGGAGATTGTTCTTTGATGTTGAAATTTCTGAAATTTAATCTGAATCCAAAGGGGGAGTTTCAATGCATATATTTTGGAGATTATATTGAATCCAAAGGGGAAGAATGTTAGTGCACAAATATGTTAGATACAAGATCATGAAGACTGAAAGGAGAAAAGTGAAGTCAAAAGCTCAAGTCAACTCTCAAGCTAAAGTCAAAGTCTTTTGTAATAAAGTCAAAGTCAAAGTGTATTGTATTTTTAGTGTTTTTCTTTGTAAAGTGTTAGGGTATAAATAGTTTTATTTTCATTCGTAGACTCATATGACTAGAAGAAAGAAAAAAGTTATTGTTTAGAGAGAGAAATATCAGAGAGTATCCTGTACAAATATACTTTTGATTGAATCTTAATGAAAATTGTTTTGGTCGATTAATCTTGTCATCTTGATTGATAATTTGTGATAAGAACTTGTCATTGTGGGACACACAATGTTTGTTTAAATCTAGTATATAGATAATCATATTTGGTACTTCTCCTATGTATAGTGTGTTACATATATAGCTTAAACTTGGTTTTTTATTGTTGTTGTGGAGGGGCAAATGTGAGTTTGGTGTATTAGTTTTGTTGTTAATGGTTCATGGCATGCTTGACCTTTTGATTGTTAATTCTAATGGTATGATTATTTTTTATGGTATGTTTAGGGGTCGTTTACCAAATGTTTACCCAGGTAAGCGCTTACCAAATTATATTCTATACAAACGAGGCTTAGCATGTCATTTAATTGAAATAAACAAACGAGGCTTAGCATGTCATTTGATTGAAATCAAATGTCTTGAGATTCAATTTCTAGTTTGAGCCTTTCGCCACAAAATGTCTAACACTAGTTGTATTATAGACTTGAACTTTGCGCACAAAAATTTAAGCTTTAAATGTGATTGTAATCTTTTTCAGTCTTATGCATTGAACTTGTTTAATACTCGTATCTAAAGGTTTTCCGATTTTAATAAATCAAATTTATGTAATAAAAATATTACTATAAACCAACAGAAGATTTTTCGAGAGTCCTATACGAATGTCGTGTAGATTTCTCTTCGATTTTTCAACAATCGGACTAATTTTTCTTTGATTTTTCTTTGCTTTCTTGATTGTGATCTATGATTTCGTTTTTTTCATGACTTCGACTTAAATTTGTCTCGTCTCTTCGATTTAGGGCTTGAGGATTCATTGAGTTAGGGTAGGTGATTTCAGTTTCTCTTCAAATCTTCATTTTCATTTCTAATACTTGCTAGTGTATGTGCTCTCCCTTGTTATGTTTATAACGAGGTGGGATTAATGCCCGCGCGTTGCTGCGGATGGAAAGAAATATTAAGACCATAAATTTGAGCATCACCAATTATGAGAAGAAAACATTTTGTGTCTGTTAGCAGCATCACTATAATTTACAAAATGCCCTATGAGGATGATGTGTGTGTATGATAGGAAGCGAAAATAATTGGCAAATGGTACATTACATCATTAAACTTAAAAAAAGTTACATTGTTATTAAACCTAAATTAAATTATAATAAAAATATGAATTAAACAAATTTTACATAGGTTTTGGGTTGGAGAAGACACAGTGATTGAGATGCGATGCATGTTAAGGGATCTTTATTTTATGCTTATATAATAAAAATAATTTTTATAGTATAACTTTTATTTATTTAAATTAGAAAATGAAAAAGTTATAAATGATCGAAATGTCATTTACTTAACGGTCAGGAGCTAACAACTTTTAGTTTCGAGGACCAAAACGTTATGCAAATGCAAAATCGAAAGTCTATTTTGGAATCAACAAATTATGGGGACTAAATTAAATTATAATAAGAATATGAATTAAACAAATTTTACATAGGTTTTGGGTTGGAGAAGACACAGTCATTGAGATGCGATGCATGTTAAGGGATCTTTATTTTATGCTTATATAATAAAAATAATTTTTATAATATAACTTTTATTTATTTAAATTAGAAAATGAAAAAGTTATAAATGATCGAAATGTCATTTACTTAACGGTCAGGAGCTAAAAACTTTTAGTTTCGAGGACCAAAACGTTACGCAAATGCAAAATCGAAAGTCTATATTGGAATCAACAAATTATGGGGACAAAATCCAAGAGGAAAATAAAACTATGGGGACCAAATCTGTAACTCTACAAACATAGAAAAAAATAAAAAAAATAAAATAAAAGCTCAAGGACCAAATCTGTAAGTTACTAAAAACCTGAAGGACCAAATATGTAAGTTACTGTTCATGAACAGTAACATTCCTTCCTGATAAATATTATTACTTATAATGTAAAATTAGGTTTGTTTTGGTTATTGGATTGTTGATTTGTGATTCGGTGGCTTTGGTTGCGTTACAATCTGTGTTGATCATCAAAGAATCGCTTCATTTGGTAAAATTTCCTTCTACTAATGAATTAGGATATTTGATAATGTTCATCGTTTAATTTCCTTCCTCCTGTACTTGAAAAAACAGACTCAAAACCTACGGTTGAATATAGTATATGATTATATGAACTTATTTTGAGTTTTTAGATATCATTTTTTGGTTAAATATAATATGTAACTATATATACATGACTCTGTTCCATCATGGATGAATACATGATAATATTATTCTATGCTAGATATATTAGCCATTGCAAACAGGAAAGTACATTAAATGTGATCAGGTGCAACTACAAATCAAAAGAATGCTTTATGGGCCATAATAACAAACACTTTAACTGCAGCCATAATCTGATCAGAAACAACCTCCAACCTAATGGATTTTTATGTACATTGCTTCTCCTTTCTGTCCAATGTCCCTCTCTCTCTTTGCTGGTGTCATTGAAGAATTTAACTTTGGTTACAATAAAATCAACTGATGATTTTTTTCTTTTACTTTACACTTTGGGAAAATTTTAGGCAAATGCGCATTTGTTTTAGGTCACTGGTGGTATTTGTTAATACCTTCATGTTTGTTTTTGTATGATTAGATCTCTTTTCTTCTTTATTTAGATTCCAGTTAGTGCCTATTTTTATTCGGTTATCTACATACTAACCACATGTTCGCTTCGTTAACTGAATATTAGGTGAAACAATGGCTATAGCCCAGCAGCCTTCAATGGAGACTATGACAAAAAAGAAGCCTCCAACGAAACGAAGGCGAGTTGTTGTGACAGGGATGGGTGTGGAGACCTTAATTGATCATAGTCCAGATGAGTTTTATAATAATTTGTTAGAAGGTGTCAATGGCATTAGTGAAATTGAGGCATTTGATTGTTCCAGCTATCCAAATGTTTGTCATTATTCTTGGTCTCTCTTGTTTGTAAAGTTATTATTGATTAAGAAGAACTTATAAGAATTCGAGTTACAGAGAACTACTGGAGAGATCAAAACTTTCTCTACAGATGGATGGGTCGCACCAAAACTCTCCAAGAGGATGGGCAGGTTTATGCTCTATATGCTTACTTCTAGAAATAAAGCACTAGAAGCTCTGATTAGTGAAATATAAAACCAGATGTGGAGTGTTGATTGGCTTTGTTATGGGTGGTATGAAGGTAATTGTTGATACTCCTGCGTGGTTGTTATTTCTCTCTACGTTTGAAATAAAAATGGAAATGGATGTGAAAGGAATTCAATTTTCATTTTCTGGGCATTTTATATATTCTATCTTTTGATTGTTTTGTGATTTATTTAGGTATTCAATGATGCTATTGAAGCTTTGAGGGTCTCATACAGGAAGATGAATACTTTTTGTGTACCTTTTTGTTTTCGTGTTCGTTGGGCAAGGAAAGGTAGTATGTGCTTCCATGATATATTTTTCAACATTGAGATGAAAAATAGTGGTCACTTGCAGAAGAAACAATTTAAAAACAATTATCTTCTACATTGATTATTGACACTGTTGAAAGCTTTGCAGGATATGATGCTTTGTGGTGGCTCTGATGTTGTCATTATAACCATAGGTATGATATTACTTATGTTACAAGTTGTGTAGAATTTGTAAAATGAAGAAAGATAATATATGTCCAACCAGTGTTGGTGCAGGATTAGGAGGTGTCGTTGCATGCTGAGCTTTTTCTGAGAGAAACAATGATCCTGCCAAAGCTTCACGGCTATATGATTCAGTAATATTCAATATAAATTATTTCCGCCACTTTTTCTTGGACTCAGATTTTCTGTTTTAAAATTATATTATTTCCGACACTTACTCCCAAATATCTTCCCACAATTTTATTCCTGAGATAGAGAGTGGATGAGATACAGACAAAATATAACATAGCAGGTCAGCCCATATGTAGTTAATCTTTTTATTATGCTTTTACATCTTCAAGACTACCCTTAGTTTGGATAGATTTGGATCAGTGGTATACTTCCAGTTGAGTTTGTCTAGTCAGAAAGAAGAATGGTGAAAAAGAAGTTAAAAAAAAAATACAAACTAAAACCCAGTAAATAAAGCATTTTAGCCAAATCTAAAGTAGTAACTGTTAACTAGGTATAGACTCATAGTTCAAAACTTGTGTTTATTGGCTTTTTAGCATATCTAGTCTTAAAGAAATTGTTGTTCTCAAATATGGTCTTAAAGAAATCGTTTTTCTCAACTATAATGCAAATTTTGGTCCATTAAGGTTAAAACTTTCTGTTTTGGTTTATCAGGTCCCCAAAGATCATTATAGATTGCTTAACATAATTGTATATTCATGTGTTTGATGATCAGTTCAAGAATGAAATGAAGATGCTTTGATGTCCTATTTACTTGTTGCAGATAAAAGAGGAGAATTGGCGCATTGAAGATCTTGGTTTGTTGTAATATGATTTTAGATGTTTTTTTTATAAACTTGTATAGATGTGAGGATTCGGTGAAACATTATGGTTTGTTTGAAAAATTCTTGTCTTTTATGACAAATATATATAATTATATTGTCTTAGTATTTTGATGTTATTCTTGATTGATATTGTTATTTATTTTATTGTAATATATATATATATATAGTTGAAATACGGATGTTATATATATATATATATTATATACCCTTTAGAGAAGGAATTATTTTTTCATAAGTGTAACTAAATGATGCCCTTTAGAGAAGCTTTACAAGAAAGTGTAACTAAAAAATATAATTTTAGAGAAGGTGTTGATTAAATGTATCTAAAGATAACAATTAGAGAAGGTTCAATAAAGTGTAACAAAAGAATACCTTTAGAAAAGCTTTACAGAAAGCGTCACTAAAGCCTATATCTTTAGAGAAGTTTTTCCAAAAACCTTTTCTGAAAGTACCTTTTAGTGACACTTAAAAACGGTCACTGATGCTCAAAAAATGTCACTAAAAACATACTTTTAGAGAAGTTTTTTAATAAAAATTGGCCAACCTTTAGATAAGCTTTGAAAGCATATATAAAGCTTAAAAAAGCGTATCTAAAGGCCAACATAAATGTACCCTCCCAAAACCCTCCCTAAAACTTTTAGCTACCGTTATATAGGTAAGGTTATTGACGGAAGTG
The DNA here is from genome assembly GCA_954870635.1 of Arctium minus. Lineage (NCBI taxonomy): Eukaryota > Viridiplantae > Streptophyta > Magnoliopsida > Asterales > Asteraceae > Arctium > Arctium minus. The sequence continues at coordinate 108,159,364 of OX941080.1, read as the reverse complement.
AAAAACTTCTCTAAAACCTTTAGAGAAGTTTTTCAAACTATTAAATACAAAAGAAAACCTTCTTTGAAGGTCAATTTTCCTATAGTGTAATAAGTCAACTTTCGTTGACATCCGCCACAAATTCACCATTGTTTAAATTTGAAAAAAATGAATCTTAATTAAATTTGTGGCGGATTATGTATTTATTTATTTATTCTTAAACAAATCCGTCACAAATTGTCTGATTTAAAAAATAATAATTAATATTAATTAATCAAAATTAGTGGCAGATTTATAGCGGATTTTAGTTAATTATTAAATAAAGTAATATTAGCACAAATCCACCACAATTTTTATATAATTAAAAAAAAAAGTTACTTTCCAATGGATTATTCCTCCATAATTTTTTTTATCATTAATTAAAAAAAGAAGGTCGTCTTTTATATTTACCGGTGGATTAGTGGCAGATTGAAGGATCCATCGAAAATCTTCCACTAATTTAAAAAATTAAGATTAAATTATAGTTTTTAAGTTTACGATGGATTATTCCGCCACAAATCCGACACTAACTTTTGAGATCTTCATGTATAAAGTTTGGGGAACGATTCTTTGTGGTCGAATATGATTAATTATGGTTGGAAATGTTTGGATCTAGGTTTTTGGAAGTTATCGGCTTGAGGATCCAAGTGTTCTTCAAAGGAGCTCAAGTTGGGTAAAATCTAGATTTAGCCTAAATCTAGTAAGGTGAGTTCAAGTTAATTTGTGAAAACGTTGTACATGGCAAAAATGTTCATTTTAAAGTGATTACGTGTTCACATGATTTTTATTAAGAGTTTAGATATTTGAAGAGTTTACACATTCGGATTATTTGGTTTTATAAATTTTGTGAAACACCCACATTTGGGATTTTTGAGCATTTTGATAAATAAATCATGTTGATATGTTCCCTTGATGATTATATATATAAATGGAACTCATTTGATGTAAAAGTCATTTTTGTATGTTTGATCTTATAACCCGTTTGGAAAATGTATATTATTGTGTTATGAGGCGTTTTGGGAATATAAGGGTATGAGTTCATTTGGAAAATGGTTTGCCTCAACCAATGATGAGTTTTGAGTTAATCATACTTTTGGTCCTGGTGTTTGCATATCTGTTAGTCGAAAGTGTTTTAATATTTACACTGTTTTCATTGGAGATTTAAATAAATTGTTGAGCCTTTGGCTCGGTTTTGACTAAAATGAGTCTTGAGGACATTTGTCCGGTTTAATAGCCCATTGTGGAGTTTTGAGTATGATGGCGGTTATTACGTTTCATTTGAGAGTTACATGTTTTGGGTGCGTTCGTCATTCAATTGGAGTCATGTAATGTTACACTGTGTTGCATTTGATCCATAGACACGTAAGTCAGTCTGTTGTGGTGGGCAAGGGATGTTTGGTTATAACTGTCGACCGTTTGGGTCACTAGCGAGTAGGCACTAGGGGACGCAAGCCCTTAAGGTGAAACTCGTCTAGATTGGTTAGGCACCCTTGTCTGTAAGACCTTGAGGTGTAACTCGACGGAGTAAGCACTAGAAGCATAAACGATTTAAGGATTGTGATGTCTTATGCCATGGGAACTAGAAACGGGATAGGTGGTGAATTCCAATAACATCACGGTGACCCCAGTCACGTGTTCTCCTCACCCAAGATGGAAACGTTCAGGTGTCATGCGAGTAACGTCGTATGGGCGGCCTACTTGTGTGTTCCTCTACCCTCAACGTATACGGGTCTCCCCCGTCGTCGACCATTAGTATTTTAAATGTTAACATCGTATCTTACTATCATTGGATTTATGTGGTCGACGGTAATTGACGAATTTAATATTGGGTTTCCCCCGCGTATATTAAAGTTTGAATGAAATACGTCATTCCCAAGTTTTGGTATTTGGTTTTCTTCCATTTTATGGTTGCATGAGTATTGGGCCTGGGGTCCATATTTTTCGGTGACGTATCGTATTGGTGAGTTATTAACTATGATTTTTTACCCCACCCGTGCTTGGGTGTTTTAGGGACATAACGTTTTATGTACATTTCTTAAATTGGGAGTCAATCTTCGCTCTCGTTTCGAGTGAGTTTTGGGTTGCATCATTTTATAAAGAATGTTTTGTAATGAGGTGTTCATCTTTGAAAAATGAATGATATTGGAAAAGAGTCATCTCCAGGTTTAAAGGAAATCCTTTGAAAGGTTATGATTTTAAGTGGAGTTTATTCCTTTTATAAATATGTTTATTCGTGTAAAACCCTTGAACTCACTAGGCGTCAGCCTAACCTTTTTATTTGTCGGCATGTGCAACAGGTTTCGGTTGGGAATAGTTCTAGTAACGCTATGAAGAGAGGAGTGCTAGTTGTGTGCTTGAGAAGTGTATAGCTTGGTGAAGTCTTCCGCTTTTGTATTGGGAAGAGCAATTTGTAATTGGGTTAAGTAACACCCGACTCTTATTTAGTCCTTGTATGTAAATGGAGTTTATAATTGTTGAGGTTAATTATAGAATTTTACCTTGAGGTATTTTGAGTTTTGATTTCTAGGAGGAAGTTTTGTTCCTCACTTGATGTTATATCGAAATTTTAAATTAGTTGCTCTTACCAAATTTGAGGGTGTTACAAGTTGGTATCAGAGCTTAAGTTTGAGAGATTTAGGTGTTGATTTTGGATGCCTAGACTTAAACTAGCGTACTTTTAACCGATTGAAAGTGAAATTGCACCATTAGGCAGTTTAAGATAGGATATTTTAAGGTCGATAGAGTCGCTAGAAATGGGAAACTCGTCGAGGGTAGCAAGGATGATCATGTACAATACATTCATAATTGCACATGGCCAGTGTTATGGTGAACCTACAAGTTACATGGGTATACTTGGACTACTGGGATGTGACAACCGTTGGGGTAGTGAAGAAGTTTCTAAGCGGATAGCCGTTAGAAGATGCTAATGATTTTAGCGTTCGTCATTTGGAGTGACAATAAGCATGGTAAGTGCATTAAGTAGACCCTTTCGGGTCAGAATAATTGGTTGGATTAGAACCATAGATCTTTGGAATCGACTTTATTGGAGGAGAAATTGTAAGGTGAACCGATGAAATCTTCGATGATTGTCTTAAGATGTTCGAACATCCGAATAATGATAGCATTATTGGGAAATTGAGGAGCGTGGTTTTGAGACGTTGAGTGCCGATCAAATTCATGCACAAAATTTTATTCTAACATGAATTGCATCAACTATTTCTCATATTTCTGAAATCATCATGTGAAATTTTATAACGAAATTTTGGAAAGATGTTTAGCACACACAGGGTTTTAAACCATGCTTTTAAACATGCACAAGACCATTTTATTACATGCGGTTGCAAACTTTGTTCAAACTTTCTTTACTCTCATTGTTGTCCAACGCTATTTTCGGATATTGCGATGTTCGCATTTTGACGTTGTGTAGGGTCTTGGCCATGTAACTATGGTTTAGGAACTTAACATTGGATCTCCTCCACATATGTTAGGGTTTGGATGAAGAGTTATCCCCCATTATTTTGATGTTTTATGTTTATTGGAAATTTTATTCTGTGTGGGTTTTGATGAGTCTTATGGAGTATTATTTTACGGTGTCTTGCAACGCATAATTGAACATTGAAATGTGTGGGCTAGATTGTTGGCGTGTGTTGCTTTATGGTATAAATATATATATATATATATATATATATATATATATATATATATATATATATATATATATATATAGACTTAAGTTCGCGTGAGACCAAACAGTTTCCGTGAGACCGGTGAGACCAAGCTTTAAAGTATGAAACTTCACACCAAAAAATTGTGAATGTAAAAAAAATCGAACTTTTCATAGGGAAAACACCGTAAATGTTACGTTCACTGTGTTTTTCGCTTTGAATGTTCGTTTTTTTTTACCTTCACAGCGTCTTCACTGTGAAGGTTCGGATATACCTTCACAGTCTTTTATCTGTGAAGGTTTGATTTTTTTTAACTTGGTTTAGGTTTTTTTACCTTCATAGTGTGATTACATTATGAAGGTTCGAATGTTTTTTACCTTCACAGTGTTCCGGTGTGAAGTTTCATGTTTTAAGGCTTGGTCTCACGCGGTCTCACGGAAACAGCTTGGTCTCACGTGAACCTGATCTTATATATATTATACTTCACAAGAGTTTTGTCGGTGGATGTTACCCCATATGTTATTTCTGGCGTTTCAGTATCGTGTGATTTCTCTTTTGAGTTTTATACGAGCATATTACACTCCATACTACTTAGTGCTATAAATGATTTATGCTTTTGGTGTGAGTAAGAATATGGATGATTTATGATGGTTTGTGTTAAACTTCTGCTTTTAACGTCTTTGGGTTATTGATTTTATTGTTGAAGTCTCACACAATTCATTATAATGATTTACTCGTGTGCATGGCATTATAACCACTATCTAGGGTCAAAGAGAGTTTTACCCGTGCGGTTAAAAGTTGAACTCAATTTGAATTATTTTATGTTTGACCAAATTGCAAGCACTTATCGATTTACTAAGTTTGGGAAATAAACTGAGGTATGCGGGTCTTGTTGGAAATTTTATCCCATGTCATTATATGGTTAATTAAGAAACTTTTGGGATATGATTATGTGGATTTCCCTTCTGGGGTTTTGTTAAAACGTCTTGTTATACACTGTCTTAGTACGTAAAAGTGTTTTCATTCATGGCACAAAGAGTTGCATGTTGGAACCATAGTGGTTCCTTTGAAAGGTTTGTTGAACGTGTTTCGTCGTGAACATTATTAGCTTGAATGATAATTAAACAATTTTCGAAAGGATTTTATACGTGCGACGTTTGCGACCACTTTATACACCTACTGCGTAAGTGGTAGTGATTTTTAATTGTATAATTTATTGTGTTAAAGCTTTGCAAATTAAGAGTTTTATAAAGTTTCAAATTGGCATATTAGTTTGAAAAACCTTGGACTCAATTGTGGCTATAGGTTTAAACCGTTCTGTAGAACGAGTAGATAGTAAGGACTAGAGGGGTCCTTGGAAGTTAAGTGTCGGAGGACTGACTGGTGGTTAGTTTTGAATTTTTGGGTCTTTGGTTGTGAATAGGCGCGTGCATGAATGTTTGGTATATTAGAATTAGGCCATCGACCAGCTATTTGAACGGTAATCTTGTTATGTCGGTAAATCTTCGGGAAAAAGACATTGGGTTGTTGCTTGATTTCGGTGGGTTATGAGCCGATGGGTCGGATGTGTACCATCCGGAATAAAAAAGTTATGGCGATCTGTTTGTTGGAATTTAGTACCATGATAAGTGTCAACTTTAATTCGTCGGTGCAGAATCTGAAAGGAATTTTATGGTGGTATATCCACAGCTAACGTGTAACCATTTTGAGGATAGGTGTCGACACTCGATTGAGTACAGTGACCGTTGGGGTGCTTCCGTGCACTTTCGTTGAGTTTGGTGGGACTGCAAGTTAAGTAGTAACCTTAAGGATACTAGGAGTTGACAATTAGGGGTCGATCATTGGTAATTCTATAATCAGCAAGGTTTCTGCTGATTTGCCAACCGATGTTTAAATGCATTACAGGAGTTGTGTAACCGTGGAGTTTGGGGTAATTCGATATCTACACATGTTGTGTTGTGGCAGTGTGAGGAACCAATTATTTGAAGATTGGATCGGACCAATCTAGTGCTAGGAATTTCGTCATGGAAAGGACGATAAACCTTTATGGTATTGATTATTGGAAGAAATAGTGAGACCGTCGAAGTAGACCTTGAGCAGAAATCGATTATTGAGGAGACCGTGAGGTGTTGGAATTAGAAGTTTTTAAGGGTAATGTTCGCCTTGAGGTAACTTTGGTGGAAGTGGTTAATTAAGATCGTAAGCTGCCCTTTAGAAGATTAGGGCAACCTAAGGTTGGGAGACAACCGAGATCTAAAGGATAGGAAAGTGGTTCGATAAGGACTCGATGTACATTCTATCATCTGTAAGGTATATCGAATGTTGAGATCGGGTGTGTGGCGGTCTGTCATGAGAAATGCAGTGACAACCATAATCAGGACGTAATCGGTTTCGTATATAAGGCAAGGTATCGTGAGAGTATCCCATTTGGGATAGAGCATCAATTGATCTCGCTAAATGCGAATTTGGGTCGAGGCCAGATTTCGAGGACGAAATCTATTTTAAGGTTGTGAGGATTGTAACACCCCGAATTCTGGGAGTTTTCGTCCTAATCCGATGTTGAGCGAAGTAGCCAAGAGGATGGAAGAGACGGTGATAGTGTTCCATGGAGCTCTCCACGCGAGTGGAACCGCGCGGTCATCCGCGCGAGCCTCTGTCCCATCCCAACTCCAGAACCTGGTGCGGTTGTCCGTGCGGGTCAAACCGAACCGGCATCCGTGCGGAGCCACTGTGCGCAATAAAAAGAGAGAAAATCGGTCCCAAACCCCATATTTTCACCCAAACGTCGAATCTTGTCCCCATTTCTCTCCCAAATCGACCCTCCAACCTCCAAATCGAACCCTAACCCATTTTGAAAGTTTTCCCCTAAATTTAAGTGATTCTTCACCATCTAACAAGTTTTGGAAGCTAGAACCATCATCCCTCCATCTTCATCTTGTCCACCAAGCTTCTTAGGGTTTCACCCAACCTTTTTATCCATTTTGAAGGTGGGAAGTTTGTGGCTCATTTTGGTGACCTAGAAGTGCATTGTTGATGGATTCAAGTTATGGGTAAGGTAACCTTCTCTTTTCTTCATCTATGGAAATTAGGGTTTTGACATAAGTTGAGATCTTCATGTATAAAGTTTGGGGAACGATTCTTTATGATTGAATTTGATTAATTATGGTTGGAAATGTATGGATAGGTTTTTGGAAAATTTCAGCTTGAGGATCCAAGTGTTCTTCAAAGAAGCTCAAGTTGGTTAAAATTTAGATTTAGCCTAAATCTAGTAAGGTGAGTTCAAGTTAATTTGTGAAAACGTTTAAATGTCAAAAATGTTCATTTTAAAGTGATTATGTGTTTACATTATTTTTATTAAAAGTTGGGATATTTGAAGAGTTTACTCATTCGGATTATTTGGTTTTATAAATTTTGTGAAATAGCCACATTTGGGATTTTTGAGCATTTTGGTAAATAAATCATGTTGATATGTTCCCTTGATGATTATATACATAAATGGAACCCATTTGATGTAAAAGTCATTTTTGTGTGTTTGATCTTATAAATCGTTTGGAAAATGCATATTATTGTGTTATAAGGCATTTTGGAAATATAAGGGTATGAGTTCATTTGGAAAATGGTTTGCCTCAACCAATGATGAGTTTTAAGTTAATCATACTTTTGGTTGTGCTGTTTGCATATCCGTTAGTCAAAAGTGTTTTAATATTTACACTGGCTTTCTTTGGAGATTTAAAAAAATTGTTGAGCCTTTGGCTCGGTTTTGACTAAAATGAGTCTTGAGGACATTTGTCTGCTTTAATAGCCCGTTGTGGAGTTTTGAGTATGATGGCGGTTATTATGTGTCATTTGAGAGTTACATGTTTTGGGTGCGTTGGTCATTCAATTAGAGTCATGTAATGTTAGATTGTGTTGCATTGGATCCATAGGCACGTAAGTCAGTCTGTTGTGGTGGGCAAAGAATGTTTGGTTATAACTGTCGACCGTTTGGGTCACTAGCGAGTAGGCACTAGGGGGTGCAAGCCCTTGAGGTGAAACTCGTCTAGATTGGATATGCACCCTTGACTGTAAGAGCTTGAGGTGTAACTCGATGGAGTAAGCACTAAAGGCATAAATGGTTTGAGGATTGTGATGTCTATTGGCATGTGAACTAGAACCGGGATAGGTGGTGAAATCCAATAACATCACGGGTGACCCCAGTCACGTGTTCTCGTCACCCAAGATCGAAACGTTGAGGTGTTATGCGAGTAACATCGTATGGGCGACCTACTTGTGTGTTCCTCCACCCTCAACATATACGGGTCTCCCCCGTCATCGACCATTAGTATTCTAAATGTTAAAATCGTATCTTATTTTCATTGAATTTGTGTGGTCGACAGTAAATGATGAATTTAATATTGGATTTCCCCCGTGTATATTAAGGTTTGAATGAAATACGTCATTCCCAAGTTTTGGTATTTGGTTTTCTTCCGTTTTATGGTTGCGTGAGTATTGGGCCTGGGGTCCATGTTTTTCGGTGACGTATCGTATTGGTGAGTTATTAACTATGATTTATGAGTTGAGTGTTTTACCCCACCCGTGCTTGGGTGTTTTGGGGATATAACGTTTTATGTACATTTCTTAAATTGGGAGTCAATCTCCGCTCTCGTTTCGAGTGAGTTTTGGGTTGCATCATTTTATAAAGAATGTTTTGTAATGAGGTGTTCATCTTTGAAAAATGAATGATATTGGAAAAGAGTCGTCTCCAGGTTAAAAGTAAATCTTTTGAAAGGTTATGATTTTAAGTGGATTTTATTCCTTTTATAAATATGTTTATTCGTGTAAAACTCTTGAACTCACTAGGCGTCATCCTAACCTTTTTATTTGTCAGCATTTGCAACAGGTTTCGGTTGGGAATAGTTCTAGTAACACTATGAAGAGAGGAGTTCTAGTTGTGTGCTCGAGAAGTGTATAGCTTGGTGAAGTCTTCCGCTTTTGTATTGGGAAGAGCAATTTGTAATTGGGTTAAGTAACACCCAACTCTTATTTAGTCCTTGTATGTAAATGGAGTTTATAATTGTTGAGGTTAATTATAGAATTTTACCTTGAGATATTTTGAGTTTTGATTTGTAGGAGGAAGTTTCGTTCCTCACTTGATGTTATATCGAAATTTTAAATTAGTTGCTCTTACCAAATTTGAGGGTGTTACATCTGCGAGTTCTCTTACTTAGAAAATTTTCCAGAAATAACTTGTCCCAGAAGGGAGCTTGTCGCAGAGAAGAAGTCGCAAACCAAACAAATCAAATCCAGAGAAGTCGCAAATAGGGTCCTGCGAGTTCTCACTTGACGCACACTGAACTCTGCGAGTTCTTTACTTGTTGCAAACAACGATCTGCGAGTTCCTGCTGGTCTCAACCTTCAGTCTGCAAGTTCTTCATTTAGATGACTCTTGCGAGTTCTTCATATGATTCTTGTGAGTTCTTCACTTTATCGAGTATGAGTTGACTTTTTCGATCAGAAAACCCTTCAAAACTACAAAACGAACGCTTTACAAACGCATGATTTCAAACAAAAACAACAAAGATTAATAATTTGACCAAAATACAGTGCATTTACAAACTTGAATGAAAATCAACTAAAAATATAAATTTAACACAATCTGTTGTGAATTGGATTAAACAATGCAAACAAAGATTGTTCTAGACCAAAATCCGAATCCAAAGCTACCAAATTCCAATCCAAAACACTTCAAAATTACAAAATCAATTTTGTACATATGCGATTTGCGAGTTCTTCAAACAGTGATCAAATCATCAAATCTTGAATCAGTTTTCTGATTTTTATCTGCTTTGATACCAAATGTTAGTTCCCGAATTCAAGCAAAATCAATCAAGATGAACAAATCTAACAATTAAGATCAATATCTAGAGAGATAGTGTAGAGAGAGATAATGTAGATGTCATAGATCTAACAATGAGTTACATGTCTTACAAACAATACACTTCCTTACTAACACCCCTACCTACAAGGAAAAAAATGCTATTTATATGGTTAAAAACCATGAACAAACATAAGGAAAATTTAACAAGCTTTGACATTATTTTACTTTACAAGCTTTGACTTTTACTCTTAAATCTTGGATACAATAATGCCCTAACAGTATTGGTTATAATAATCCCCATTACTTGAAAAAGGGTATTTCTCAAAGGACTGCTTTATATGACTTTGATTTTCTACAATTGGCCAAGAAACACCTTGAACTCAAAGTCAAATGTACAAAATCATTAGACGAATTTGAGTCTAAGGAAGATGAAAACCGGAAAAATAAAGATAAAATGCAACTACCATTTTGTTACAGTAAACTGAATGCTAGTTACAACACTAAACAGTCAACGGTTTTCTCAAATGATTATTTCCAAAGTTATTCTACTGAGGAAATGGAGGAAAGACCTATTAAAGGCAAAATTTATGTTCCTCCACTTATCTTAGAAAGTAAAATTTCTGAGCGTGAGAACACTCTAGTAGAATAGAGAATTTTGATTGATTTAGAACAAATGGTATTTTCTACTGTTTTCTTCAAAACTGAATTCAAATTTGAAGCAACAAGTGACAAATCAGAATCAGGAAGAGCTTGTGAAAACAACTCTACTGATTCAGATAAATCATCTTGTAAACACTACATGAGCGATATTTTTCCTAATTTAAAACCTTCGGATTTTGAAAAAACGCCTGAACAAAAGAAGTTTTCAAAAGAGTTTAATGATTTCATGTTTTCAAATACTTCCAAAGCTCCTCTATTTGATCATGATAATGATGATGATGTGTTTGATAATGATGTTGATTTTCTTAACTCTGATTCTTGTTTTGATGAGTGTGTTGAACAATTTGATTTCAATGCAAAACTTCCAGATCATTCTCAAATTGTTGTTAATTGTAATGGTTTACCAAGTGTATTTGGAAAAGGTTAATGATCAACTAAGGTTGATTGATCAGTTCCTGTAAGCACCTATTATGCCAAAGGTAAGAAAGGAAAGAATAGGCACTCGCAGAAATGGACCAACACTGGTAAGTCTAAAAAGAAACAATCTCAGAAAACTCATGGTTCTAACATGATTAATTCATATATTTCAGATATAAGAAAGAAAAGGTCTGAAGGAAAACTGGAATGGAGACCAAAGAAGAAGATTGACGAGTCTACAAAATCATTTTCTGTATCAGATAGTAGTAGGATTACTATTAGTAAGTGTGATATAATTGATCAGGTTGTTTCTCATAAACAAAAACTTGTACCTTCTTACAAGTCTTATACAATAAAGCAATTGATCCAAATATCTCCGTCTACTACTCAGTCTTCTACATATCGTCGACATGATTTTGTTACTCAACAAAATTCTGATAGTTGGTTTGGTTCATATCATGTTTATCATTCTTATATCTCAAAAGTTTTTCAAAAGATAAGAGGATCCAATTTCAAATAGATGCCAAAATCTAGAACTAACCTGATAGGACCCATCTAGAAATGGGTACCTAAACCGATTGATGCTTGATTTCTCCTGTTCAGACCCGTCATATGTGGTACTTCAATTCAGGCTGTTCCAAGCATATGACAGGGCAGAAAGATATTTTATCTAATTATACAGAGAAATTTTGCGGCGACGTCAAAATTGGGAACGACTAGTTTTCACCAATTTTGGGTTATGGAGATGTCGTGCAAGAGAACATAATGACTAAGAAGGTGAGCTATGTTGAAGGATTAGGACATAATCCTTTTAGCATCGGATAATTTTGTGACAAGGACTTAGAGGTATATTTCAAAGCCAAGAGATGATGTGTGCGAACCGAAGATGGAAAAGAACTCTTGGTTGGCACGAGAAAGTCAAATCTCTACACCATCAACTTGTCCAATGTCATGCTAGATAATGCAGTGTGTCTACTATCTAAAGCCTCTATGCAACAAAGCTGGTTATGGCATAGAAGGCTATCTCACCTTTGCTTTCACTACATTAAAAAGTTTGTGATTGGAAATTTGGTCAAGGGTTTACCTGAGCTAAAATATGAAAAAGAACGTCTGTGTGGTGCATGCGAGAAAGGCAAAATGAAGAGAGCTTCACACAAGCCCAAGCCTGAACCTAGTAGAAGTGCTCCTTTAGAGTTGTTACATATGGATCTTTGTGGTCCTATGAGAACACAAAGCATCAACGGCAAGAAGTACGTCTTAGTGATTGTGGACGATTACTCCAGATACACTTGGGTTAAGTTTTTGAGATCAAAAGACGAGACTCCGAAAATCATTATCTCGTTTCTCAAGACTGTCTAAGTGAACATGCAAAAGACAGTAAAGCTGATAAGAACAAATAATGGCACAAAATTTAAGAACAAGATTGTTGAAGATTATCTTGAATCGGTCGGGACAACACATCAATTTCTTCTTGCAGAACGCCAGAACAGAATGGGGTAGTGGAAAGAAGAAACAGAACCTTAGTTGAGGCTACACGCACGATGCTCAACCAGTCAGACTTGCCTATATTCTTATGGGTAGAAGTTGTATCCACTGCGTGTTATACTCAAAACAGATCTATCATCCATCGTTGCTTTGGTAAAACGCCTTATACTTTGATTAACAACATAACACCATGCATTAAACACTTTCATATTTTTGGGTGAAGGTGTTATGTGCTGAATGATAAGGAGAGCTTGAACAAGTTCAATCCTAAAGTTGAAGAATGGATCTTCATTGGCTACTTTTCGACATCAGCATCATACAGAGTTTATCTAAATAACTCAAATATTGTTGTGGAAAGCATAAATGTCAAATTTGATGAGACATTGGAGATGGCTTCTGAGCACATCAGTTCAGAACCCATTATAACAGGAGTATTAGCTTCTGCACAAATCAGTCCAGAACCTATATCTAAAGTTTATAATTCTGATAATGCTTCAACTTCTACATCGCATTTAACAGAATTAGATTTATTATTTGAACACTTCTAAGATGAGTTTCTCGGATCTAAAGTGTCTAAATCTGTTGTGGTTGACAGATCGGATGATTCAAGTGATAATCAACCAATCACTTCAGATGTCTCAACTGAACCAGCCTCCCCAGTTCAGTCAGAAACTCATGTTTAAATACCTATTCACTCAGTTGTAGTTACACAGAATAATGAAGAGCCTGAAGTATCACATTTAGTTGGTTGTACAACAGTGCCTATTCAACAGACAATAAATGTCTCACCAACTGAAGTTTCAACATCAACTACTTCAACTGAACCCCAACAATAAGAAGATACTGTATACTTAGATTATCAACATGATCAGTCTACATCTAATCCACTCTTTCACATCAACAAGTGGACCAAAGAGCACCCGGTTCATCAAATAATCGGAGATATGTCAAAGCCGGTGTAAACTAGGTCTGCTACTGCAAACGAGTGCATGTTTGATTCCTTTATGAGAAAGATAGAGGCTACCAAAGTATCTGAATCTCTAGAAGATCCATATTAGATAACATCTATGCAATAAGAGCTCAACCAATTTGAAGCGCTCAAAGTCTGGAGAATCGTGCCTGGACCGGAAGGAAAAACGATAATAGACACGAAATGGGTTTTCAAGAATAAGAAAGATGAGGATGGTATCGTGATTAGAAATAAAGCAAGACTTGTATCTAAGGGATACATGCAAGAGGAATGATTAGACTACGATGAGATATATGCTCCAGTTGCACGTGTAGAGGCAATAAAGATGTTTCTAGCCTACGCTGCACACAAAAACTTCACCGTCTACCAAATGGACGTGAAGACTACCTTTCTAAATGGCATACTGAAGAAGGAGGTATATGTCACACAGCCAGAATGGTTTGTCAATGCGAAAAAACCGGATAATGTCTACATCCTTGACAAGGTCCTATATGGCTTAAACCAAGCTCCTCGAGCCTGTTACGATGTTTTATCAAAGTTCTTAGTCAAGTCAGGCTTGTCTAAAGGTAAAATCGATACCACTCTCTTTATCAAAAAGAAAAAAACTGATATCATTCTTTTTCAAATATATGTCGATGACATAATTTTCGGTTCAACAAACCCAAAGTATTGTAAGAACTTTTCTGCTCTAATGTCTCAAGATTGCAAATGAGAGACATTTTTCTATGGGGATTTTCATAAACCAATCGAAGTACATTGCTGATATTTTAAAGAAATTTAAAATGGAAAATTGTACTCCTATTTCAGCCCCGATGGCACCGGGAACTAAGATTGGAGTTGATCTTTCGGGAAAAGCTGTTGATCGTAGAACCTATAGAGGAATGACTGATTCTTTAATGTACTTAACAGCTAGTAGACCGAATATTATGTTCTCTACATGCCTATGAGCCAGATATCAAGCTTCGCCTAAAGAATCCCATCTCTCGGCAGTAAAGCGCATATTTAGATATCTGAAGGGGACTGCAGACCTTGGTTTGTGGTATCCTAAAGATATTGGTTTTGAGCTAACAACGTATTCAGACGCAAATCATGCAAGTTGTATGATTGACAGGAAAAGCACATCGGGTCACATTCAATTTTTTGGAGACAAGCTCATAAGTTGGGCGTCAAAGAAACAACTATGTGTTTCCACATCAACTGCTGAAGCATAGTGTGTAGTTGTTGCAAGCTGTTGCTCTCAAGTATTGTGGATGATGACACAGTTTCGAGACTATGGATTCCATTTTAACAAAATTCCAATATACTGTGGTTCGAAAAGCGCCATCGCGATATCTTCTAATTCTGTTCAGGACACGAAAACAAGGATAATTTGAAAAAGATACAATTGAACTTTACTTTGTAAACATGGATTATCAATTAGTTGATTTATTCACCAAACCTTTAGACGAAATAAGATTTAATTTTCTCATTTCCAAATTAGGTATGTTGAATCTTAAAATAAAATCCGTATTTACCTAGTACAGTTTAAATTTGTAATTTTTCCTCATTTCTTTATTCATTTGTCTAAATGATATATGGACTTAAGGTTTGCTAATGATTTCAGGGGGAGTGAGACAAAGATTAGGTGATCTACTTTCTAGGGGGAGTTAGAAAATTGTTTCATTTGATATGTATTGACATACTGTAAAGGTTTTAATTCGCTTTTCATGTCTTTAAATTTCCGTTTCAATAATTGTTTTCTTTCAACAAGACTTTGGTACTTTGATGACTTTTAGACTGAATGCAGATTTTGAGGGGGAGCTTACATGATCATATCAATCGTGACTTTGAGGTTGACTTTATGAGATTTTGGATGTACGTAAGGATAATTCTAACTTTAATCTCATTGTGTTTGAAAGAAGGACGACCTTCAGACATGAAAACAGTTTTCTTCAACGTTCAAACCACTTCTCGATTCTTACACAGATTTAATTAATTCAGAAGTGTGATTTTAAATGTTTTCATTTTATGTGCTTTCATGATTAACTAGTCGTGTGTTTCCAAAGATAAATACTTGTGTATTATATTTTCCATATATTGTCAAGTATTCATACACATCGGTTTAGTACTTTTATTGACTATGTTATTACCATGTCTCAAAATGACACAATTTTTCGATGGTAATACACTCCTTTTGAACATTCAATGGTTGTTGAGCGTTATTTAATTCAAAGTGTTTCTTTCAAGAATGTCTATACTTGTTCATATAGACAACCTCCAATTTTCATGACCTAAGCTTTTATTGATTATCATTCATATTTGATCTTTTCCATACATTTCAGATTCTCAAAACATATCTATTGATTTCACTTCGTTCATTCAATTACTTTGTTTTGAGAAATTCTACCAAGTTTTAAAATGCTCAAATCTTCATGATTATTTTATTAAGCATACATATATCTTACATGTATTTCATACTGTTGTGCTTTAACTGATGACGTTAAACTATTGAGCAACATTCTTTTTAGGACAACGTACAAGGGATCAATGTGTGAGATTAATAGAACTTCTATGGATTCACGATAACCAATGTTTCCTACATAAGAAGTTATCCTGAGTGATCGAGAGACGAGGGGTCATACATCAAAGAGTGGAGGAGATAACTCAAAGTGTTGATTTTTTCTCAGTGTGTTGATTGGTAAAATGGAAAAGAGAATTTGGTTAGAAGTGAGCATATATGATAAAAAGAAAGAGGTTGTGAGAACAGAGTTAAAAGAATATCAGAACTCTGGACCAAATCTTTTCTGAGTCGGGCAGCCACATCTACTATTGGTTCACATTCTTTGGTGACCATCATTGAAACAGGCACTAGCCCAAGCCAACTCTTGACTTAAACCCCACCAGCTACTCATATTTTTCTCAATAGAAAGATGTTTCATTTTTTTCTTGGGGACGCAACACATATGCTATCTCATCTTCATTTGGAAGATGTGGATATTGAAACAGAAGGAATTCTGCCCCACCTTCGCAACTCGTTCATGCATATTGAGTCTGTGTATTACTGTTGTTGTCTCAATGGTTTACACATTTTGAACCTATTATAGCACAATAAAACTCCTTGTACAGTACATTCTTCGTACTAAGTAGCTTCGTGTTGCTTATAGGCATTTCTAACTGATTCATTTGTTGATTCAGGTTTACACTCTTATTTGTATGAATTTGAAAAGATTCAGATAAATACATTTATGAATTGACGGATGGTTCGGTAATCTTGAGGAAAGATCAGATACCAACAGAGGTCAGAAAATGGTTCATGACATTTCTTGAAGAAAGTTTTGATGATTTCTATGCTCTACATCATCAAAAAGGGGGAGAAATAATTTCAAGAAATGTTGTCTGGAGAACAGATTGTGATAGTTATGGGAGAAAGTAATCAAGGGATGTCAGAAGTTTGAAAGGTCATATTCAGAAATACGGGGAAAATGTTCCATTTGAATGAGGAAGTTTAAGAAGTTCTTAAAGATTGATGAAATTTGCTGAAATTTTCTTTGAATAATATTTTCTGAAGCAAAGTGAGTTGAATCTGAAGATAATTTCTTTTCTAAAGTCTTGGGGGAGATTTGTAAAAGTTCTTAAAGATGACATTCACAGACTTTGGGGGAGAATAGTGCTAATCTGAAGAGATTCCAGAGATAGAAAGAGATTGTTACAGTTTTGAAGATGATCAGTGTCATTTCCGAAAAAGGAGAGATTGTTTTTCAAAAGAGGGAGATTGTTCTTTGATGTTGAAATTCGTTTTGAATCCAAAGGGGAAGTTTAAATGCTTATCTTTCTGAAAATGTTGTAAAGGAAGTTTGAATTCGTTAAAGATCAAACGAGGGGGAGATTGTTTGTTATTGCTAAATTTCTTTTTGAAGATGATCTTGAATCCAAAGGGATAGATTGTTAGTGCATATTTGTTGGATCCACGATCATTTAGTTTGAAAGTCAAAGGCCCAAATCAAACTCTCAAATGCAAAGTCAAAGTTAAAGCAAGTTAAAAGGAAAGTCAAAGTCTTCTAAAGTCAAAGCTAGTTTAATTGTCAGTTTAGTTTGTGTTTTTGTCTCTCGTAACTGTGTTGGTATATAAAGGTTTTGTCTTGTTGTTAGATATGTAGCACTTTGAGAGAATATTTGTATCTGAGAGAGAATTTCCATACGAGTTATGATATGAGATCATAATCAATGACATATGGCTATTGCATTGATTCGTTGTTGTTATCTTGATTGAATTTTCACATTGTGGGACTAATAGATTCGATTCGCTGAGCATTAAACGAGTAGCTTTGATGATCATTCGGTGTCTACGTTCAACGACATCATTTTGATTTGGTGTCCTTACCGTGGAGAAATTTTGAGAAATTCCTTTACTCTCAAAGAAGTTTTCAAAAGTATTGTTTTTGAATTTAGTACCATGATCACTTCTTATTGAGTGAATAGTCTTGCTGTTCAACACTTCCATCTTCCTTACAAAAGAAATGATTTCTTCAGGGTGTCACTTTTGGATCTGAGAAAAATGACCCAAATATACCTAGAGAACTCGTCAACAATAATGAGGGTATACTTTTTTCCAGTGATGGATTGTATGTTGACAGGGCCAAATAAATCCATGTGAAGTAGATGAGGAGGAGTGGTCACTAAAGAAACTTTCTTTGACTTTAAACTAGCCTTAGTTTGCTTTATTTTTTTCACATGTTGAACAAAGAGATTACTTAGCATATGAGTGTTAAGGAAGGCCAGTGACTAGTTCCTTTTTAGAGAAGTCATTCAGCATTTTGAAGTTGAGATGAGAGAGTCTCTTGTGCCAAAGCTAGTTGACATATGAAGAGGCTTTAGAGAGAAAGCATATATTCTCAATAAAAGAGGAGTCCATGTTGATAAGATAGATATTTTTCATGTAAGTACCGGTCAGGGCAAGTTTTCCATTCTTGTCGCTGACAGTGCAAGATTTCCTTGTTAAATGCATTGAGAAGTCCTTGTCACACAGTTGACTGATGCCGAGTAAATTGTGCTTTAGTCCTTCGACATAAACAACTTTTTTGAATGTTGTTACTCCATTAGTCAGTACACCAAAACCTCTGGTGTACCCTTTCCCATTTCCACCAAAGATCACCGAGGGACCTTTCTCTTCCTTATATTCAGATAGCAAAGACTTATATCCTATCATGTATCTACAGTATCCGCCATCAAGATACCAGATACCCTTTAATTCCTACAATCATAAGGATGATTAATTTTTCTTTGGTACCCATTTTACAATGGGTTCAACATGATTAGTGGACTAAGAGGATTCAAATTCCTTCACTTAAGTTAATACTTATGCTTCAGTGGATTTCTTCAACTTAGTTGATTTTTCAGCTTTTGTGATTTTCCTCACCTTAGTTGACTTTTCAGCTTTGGTGACTTTCTTTACCTTAGCGGAGTTTTCATCTTCAGTGGATTTTGGGCACTTACTGGCGATATGATCCGTATCTCCACAGTGATAGCATTTCCGATAGGTAAAAAGATCTTTAGGACCAAGAGCATAAGAGTTTGAGATTGATGAGCTGGACCAGGAATGAGAATACCTTTTTCCATAGATCTCGGAGGAACAACTAGTTTATCTACTATCTTAGGTTTTAGGTCAACCTTCAGCTTTGGAGTAGGTCTCTGATGAGAACCAAATATCATTGTTCTATAACATGATGGTTGATTAGCTGAAGATTTGGAAGAGGGTTTCTTTAGCTTCAGGATCCTTTTGTTTTTTGAAGAAATGTCAGAAATAATAGATTTTCCTTTTCCAGAAATTTTTGAACTCTTAAGAGTTGATTCAGCTAAAGTTTTGGATTCAGAAGTGGAAGATCATTGAGTAGAAGAAGAGTCAGGTATCGAAGAGACGAACATTCCAAATTTAAGAATGGAACGATCTCCGCTAGGATTATCTTTTTCAGAACTATATCCGAAGCAACTTTTAACCTGAGCAGGTATCTCAGCATCGATGATCTCTGTTACCTTCATTGAATCTTTACACCACTCTTTGACAGTGGATTTCTCATCTTTCAGTTCAACAATGGCTTGGTCACGCTCAATGTCGACGATCTTATTAATAATGACTTGATCTCTAAGATTGTTTTAATATTAGTCAGCTCATGAATTTTAATTTGGCATTTTGCAAGTTGTTCAGTTAAGTCCATGTTTAGTTTTTCAGCTTTAGTTTTGATATTAGGAGTGTTATTATAATAAAAAATCAGTGAATCGATAGCTAATCATCTGTCAGCTTCAGTGACAGAGGGATCAATAAGATTTGATACCTGAGTAGAGCTTGAGGATTCCATCAAAGAGGTAGAAGCTTCAGATGGTTCATTCTTAACCTCGTGGATCTTGGCCATAAGACATTGATAGGTCGTATCTTCTTCATCTGAGTAAGATTCATCGAAAGAATCTGCATAGTCATGTGATGGGATTTGTTGGATAAACAAAGGCTTCAAATAGAAACAAAAGAAAAAAGAAACTACAACGATTTTTTTCATAAAAACTCCCAACAAGGATCTCATGCATTAAAGAACTTAGAAAAACGAAAAACACAACCGAAGAGTGTTTAGAACTACAATCTTTAAAGCTTGAACTTTGATGTCGGGTAGAGAAGAAAATTGGATCCTCCTCCAAAGTTGATCCACACCAAGCAACCTCATTTTTATGCTAGTTCCTTGAAACCCAAACATTGTGTGGTTTTATTTCTACCTTAGACATAAAACACAAGTATATTTATCCTAACTTTTTGGTTCTAAAAAAACTCTTGGTAAAAGTTTCTAACACTTCAAAACCCATTTTATTTAGAGAGAAAACTTAGAGTGAGATGAGACTAAGATAAATGTTTCTTGTAATAATAAAATTTGAACACAACACATCCTATAAGGTTGATTTGTCCAAAGTCAAAAAGAGTGGGAGGCCATGCCTCCCAACATACTTCTTACATGCCATACTTTGTCATCTTTATTTTATAATTTAATGGTCCTTTAATATGTACTTACAAGCAAACTTATATACTTGGAAATACACTAACAAGTAACTAAAAAACCACCCATGGTTTAATTGGTTAGTTATTAGTTATTTTATACAAATTTTATATCAAAATATAAAACTGATATATTTAATGTCACATATAATAAATTAAGTGTACATTTAAATCAAAGGAAATAATAATGTGCATCAAATACATATCATACTTAAACACAAGTCAAAATATATATAAAATATAGTTTATCAATATAAAAAATTATTATTTCAACTAAATAATAATTTGCATGATAATTATTTGTGTTGAAAATAATTGAATCGCATTCGATTGTACGATTGATGTCATTTTTCTTGTATTTGTGCATGACCCTTTGGGATAGTGTATCATTAACCATATCGTCAAGTGTAGTGTCATGGGCATACAGATCCAAAAATCTTCCACTTGCACATGATACAATACACCACGACACAGACAGTGGTAAACGTCTAGCAACATGCCACTATCCCAAATGACAGACGACAAAGCTACCTTATGTGAAATGATCTCTAAGCTCATGAGCTTCTTGTCAATGTTATAGATAATATGACTATTAACCTTTTATTACCGACAACCCATTGAAACATGAGACATGGGTCAAATCATTCTCATATGGTGTTCAACTATTATCTTTCTCGATCAAGATTCAAAAAGATAAAGCAAACATTGTTGAACGAATCAACTTAGTTTTGCAACCATTTATCTTCCAAATTTCTCTATGGCTTTGGACCCTGTGAGAATTATAAATGAAGAAGAAGAGATAGAACTCTTCAGGGCATTGGCCAGAATTCTGGCCGATGTGAAGCTAAACGCTCCCGACCAGCTGAGGCCGGAGCAATGTCCGAACAGATATTTTGTCTTCTACGAATATCCCTTCAATATAGGGTTCACATGGCCCTATTCTCCTTTATCGAGGTCGTTCCTATCGACCTTCGACCTTTCTCCGAGGCAGATGATGTCCCAGTTCTGGAGAATCGTTCAAGTGTTTGAACGATTGAGGTTGATTGGGAATCGCCTTTCAACGTCCATGGCCTTCTATTGGCCTACATGGTCAAGCCAAAGGTCAACAACCGATACAACCTCTTCTCTCGATACAGAGGGGCTCGTACACTGGTCCATTCAAGCCATTGCAATCAATGATCGCAAGTGGAAAACTAGGTATGTATTCGGTCGACTGTCGACACTGGGTGGCGATAGTCAATGGATCATCTCTAGATGGAACATCGAAGGTAAGTTCTTTATTTTGTCAAGAATTTACTTTGTCGCTAGTTGCTAATATATGTCTAATGTTTTCGTGTTTACTTGACATCCATTAATTTTATAGTGATCAACCCTCTCGATGATTCCTCATAGAAGATCGAGAGGTTCGTCGAGTTCCGCATCAAGGAAAGTTCCTTCTTTAGTTGATCTTTGGTCATCGAAGAGTCAACGACGACATGACCATCATCAAGGCGTCTGAGGCCTCGGTCGTGTCAGGATCTGAATTCTTAACAAGAATAAACACTCAGAAACAATATTAAAGGAGTTTGCGGAATAACACTTTAATATTCAAAGATCAATGAAATAGTGAATCAGAAATCACAAATTGTAAACTTTATTGAATGATTTAAAGCTACAAGATTTCACACACAACCTCAATATTGATGAACAGGCTCACCAATACGAATTCTACTTCTCTAGAACTAGGGTTCTAAACCTTGAGGTTGATTCTCTCTATGAAAGCAAAAACTAAGAATGTTGTTTTTAACAAGTTTATTCATAGTTTTAAAGTTCATGTGACACATCCTTCTGTGCCAAAGTGATGATTCATCCAAAGATGATTTTGAAACAAGACAGATTAGGGATGAATCAGTTGAAACATTTTTCATATCTAAGCATTAGATATTATCCTTTCTCGGAGTTCTTAGTAGGTAGTATCATCTTTTCATCAACTACCTTGAATCCAGGAGCAAGGATAATGCATTCAGAATCAGTAAATAATATACTATGCTTTTTGTCACAAACCTGTGATACACTTAACAGGTTGTACCTTAATTGCTCAACATAGAATACATCTTCAAAGGTCATTTTACCTTTGGTTACATCACCCTTACCACTTATCTTACCTCCATATGGAGTATTTCCAAAGGCAACATGTCCACCATCAATTTTCTTGAAATTCTTGAGGCAAGACATGTTCCCTGTCATGTGCCTAGAGCAACCACTATCAACATGCCAGATGCTCTTCCCCTTGAGCTGCTGGTTGCCCTGCACATAAGATAAAAACAATTGGTATTGATTGGGAACCCAAGCCAAAGTGGTCTTGGGTCTCCCTTTCTCATCAAAGTATTTACATTCCTTTTTGATGAGATTTTTAAACTCAGAGCACTCTTTACTAGAGTACTTTGTCAAGATGATTGGCTTAGCAGCACAAACATTAGAAGCAGTACTAACCTTAGAAGTACTAATAGAGTTAGCAGTACTAACAGGTTTAGCAGTACTAACCTTGTTAGAAGTACTAATAGAGTTAGCAGTATTAACATTAGAAGAAGTACTAACAATGTTAGTTTTAGCAGTACTAATACTCTTAGCAGCACTAACATTGGTAGCAGTAGTATTGCTTCTAGCAGCACTATCATTGTCAGCAGTACTATTTGGGGTAGCAGTACTAACAGTTTTAGTTCTTTTAGGAATCCACATCTTGACACTCTCCTCAACAGTCTTTTTCTTCATGTGGCTTTTAGATTTATCAGATTTCTTAGCCACATGGTTCCTTTCATTCTTCCTATAACCAAAGGGTTTTTGCACAGATCTTTGAAAATTCATCCTTTGGTTCATAGGAGTGAAATAACAGTATTTAGCAATATGATTGAGCTTTCCACAAATAAAACAAGGTTTTGGTCTATTGATTTTACTCAGATCAATCCCTTGTTTTTGTGCCCACTGATTATTCCAGTTTCTTTGATTACCCCTCCTTTTATCATGATTTAGGGGCTGAGATTTAGTATAAGCACATTGTTTGCAAGGAACAGGATTCACAATTGTGGTCTGCTTGTAATGGACCTTACTAGACTTTCCCTCAGTCTTCTCTATGTCCTTAGATTTTACCCAAATCTTTCCACAACCCTCATTGGTAATAATGTGATTCTCTAGAGGAATCTCATCACTCACAGTGTTCTCCTTACCCTTACCAACTTCTTTCTCAGTTTTGTCCTCAACAACTACTTCATCTAAGGGATCTATCTCAGTGGCTCCCTCAGGCAAGTCCTTCTTATCTTTGGTTTCTAGCAAGTCTGATGTAGGAGGGATGTAGTTGTTGTTGTATGGTGGTGGTGTGGTATTGTACCCAATTCCTCTTCTCAGCTTGTCATGAATCTGAGTTTGTAGTAAAGAGTCCATTGCTTTAGAAGCATTGGAAAACTTTTCTACATCTAGCTTAACTTTGGCTAGCTCCCCTCTCAACTTTTCACTCTCCTCTTTAGACTTTGTCAGTTGGAGTTCTAGATCCTTTTTCTCCCACTTCCAGTAGTTTGTGTCATATGAGTGTTGAAGTTCATTGGCTTGGAAACCATTAATTTGTTCCTCAAACCTCTCAACAATTCTCACATAGTCTTTTATATCTTTTGCTAACCTCTTAAGGACATCACTCATATTCTGGTTGTGATCCCTATACCTTTTAACAGTGTCTATGCAAGTTTTAGAACAAAGATTAGAACTTACCTCAGTTGGGAGATCAGATACCTCTGCCATGAGAGCTTGATTTTGAATAGCCTCTTCTGCTTGATCACTCCAGTCAAACCCCATTCCTTGTTGAGAAACAAGGGCTTGAGCAGAGTTTCTGTTCTGGTTGAAGCTACCTGTCTGAGCTTGTTGGTGGTTATTGTGAGACACTCCACTTCTGCATTCCCTGGCAAAGTGTCCCTTCATATAACATTTATAGCATTCTACCTTTGACTTGTCAAAACCTGCTCCATCTTCTCTTCTTTGGGAGAAGTTATTCCTCCCAGTCCTCTTGATGAACTTCTTTACCCTCATGGAAAGCAT
The DNA here is from genome assembly GCA_954870635.1 of Arctium minus. Taxonomy (NCBI): domain Eukaryota; kingdom Viridiplantae; phylum Streptophyta; class Magnoliopsida; order Asterales; family Asteraceae; genus Arctium; species Arctium minus. Next base: position 108,135,218 of record OX941080.1, on the reverse strand, counting down.
GGTCATCTGCCATTTAATATCCATCTCTTCAAGATCATCAGAATGAAGTTGTTCCAAGTCATCATTGATTAAAGAAGAGTTTCCATGGCTGGACAGAAAGGCTTCAAAAACAGATTCAGTGCCTTTTTCTTGATTTGCTCCACTAGCAGCATTAACCGATTCAGGGTTAGCAGTAGAATCAATTGATGCTGATAGAAGTGCAGCATTATGAACATATCCAGAAGGCTTCTTCTTTCCCTCCACCTCAGATTCCAACACTCTAAGGTCATTATACAGATCATCAAGTTCTTTTTCTTCTATTTGGTCATTCTGTCTGAATGAAACAGTATACATGGTCCATTCATAATGAAACAGTATACATGGTCCATTCATCTCCAAGGGACCTTAAGAACTTTCTGTTTACATCATCTTGATCAATCTGTACTCCCATAGTAGCTAGTTCACCAATCAGCTTGTTAAACCTGTCAAAAGTTTGAGTCATGGACTCATTCTTAGTTGACATAAAATTTTCATACAATTGCTTCAGTATTGCCTTCTGATTTCTCTTGGTACTTTTGGTACCAGAGAATCTTTTCTCTAGAGCATTCCAAAGCATCTGTGCATCAGTGCAATTGCAGAATTGGTGTTGATATTCATTGGGAATAGACAAGAGCAGTGTGCTCAAGGCTTTCATCTCTGTCTGCCTTATCTTCTTTTCTGCATCTGTCTTTGGTGGTGTTCTTTTTCCATCTGCACCAATTTTTCCTTCATCAGATGGTCCATTCTCAATGATGTCCCACATAGAGTAATCTGTGAGGAGAATGTGTTGCTTGATCCTTATCTTCCACATGTCAAACTCATTAGATCTGAGCTTTGGAACCTTTGAGACAAGAGTACTGTTTGATTCAACTGTGTTTTCCATGATGAATGAAGGTTTCTGAGAATACTTGCTCTGATACCACTTATCAGGATCTGAATTCTTAACAAGAATAAACACTCAGAAACAATATTAAAGGAGTTTGTGGAATAACACTTTAATATTCAAAGATCAATGAAACAGTGAATCAGAAATCACAAATTGTAAACTTTATTGAATGATTTAATGCTACAAGATTTCACACACAACCTCAATATTGATGAACAACCTCACCAATACGAATTCTACTTCTCTAGAACTAGGGTTCTAAACCTTGAGGTTGATTCTCTCTATGAATGCAAAAACTCAGAATGTTGTTTTTTTTTAAATTACAAAACTATTCTATATGTATACTCAAGATAAAAGATAATAATAAAAAAAAAATAAAAGATCTTCAATATAATCTTCCATCGTTATCTCCAAGACTTTCCATGATTATCTTCAGTCAATACATCTGTCATCCTTGCCATATGAAGCCTTCATCTCATAAGCAGCACTAACTTCATGAGTAGTATTAATATCATTCAGCAGTACTAACTCCAACAGTACTAACTCCAGCAGTACTAACTACTAGCAGTAGTAATCATATTGTACTGGCAGTAGTAACCAGTTGTGCTAGCAGCATTAACCATACTTAAGCAATTCTTTCAGTTCCCAACAGGTCGCAAGGGAGGAGGAGAGAGAAGAAGAAGGGGAGATGACAGGAAACAATGTTCGTACCTTCTTTTTTTTGGTCGTTCAATTTTTTCATTATTCGATTTTTGGTCTTCCCGCCTTGTAATAATGTTTCTTTTTTACTTTTCAAAAGATCATCCTGGGATTCCCAGGTGACTCCCGTCTCCAACAAGGAGGCGTTGGCCCAACTTGCCCTCAAGGAGAGGGAAAAGAGGAATGCCTCTTCGACCCCTGGACCAGAGGCATAGAAGGGAAAGGTGGTTCTCCCAAGGGAACCATCTTTAAAGGCTGACGACCCTCCGGTAGTCGTTAGTCTAGCGAAGGTGATGACACCTCCAATCGTGACAGACGCGATGTTAGCCCCAACTCATTTGTATAGAAGTATTGAAAAATAGGCTAAGTGAAAGAACCTTAGAAGACTGCTCAAATCACCAAGTGCACCACATAAGTTGCTATGCTCAGAAGACTTTGTCGACCATCAACTGAGAAGATCACAACCTGAAGATTCGACTTAGACCATAGAGCCTATGTGATTCCTCACAGAGCCTCTGTGGTAGCTAACCTCTGGAGATGGAATACTTGAAGATTTCAAGACAATGGTTCTATACAAGATCACGTGCAGAACATGTGAACCTGTTGTACGAAGATTCTTAGAATCATTTATGCGCGTCCCACGTTGTATTACTTTCCAGGTGGCATTCCTTTTGTGGAATGTCAACCTTTGTCTTGTACTATTGTGTGCTCCTCGTCCTATATGAGGGGAGCACCCCCTGTTTCGTAAAAAATGCGAACACACACTAATCTGAAAACACCGTGTATTTTCTTTGAGCATCTTAGCACACACAAGTGCGTGTTCTTGGTGTAAAAGAAAGTTTAATCAAGCAGATTCTTCGGCAATCATTTCATACCCTGTTTTGCAACCATTTTTGTATCCTTGAAAATGGCAAATGTTGTTAACTTATTTAGTGCAGGATCCCAATCCAAACCACCCACACTCTAAAGGGATGAATATCCCCAATGGAAGATTCGTATGGTCTATTTCCTTGAGGGAGTGGATGTTGGTTTGGTGGAGTTCCTTCATAAGCCTCCTTATGTCCCAATGAGCACTGTTCCTCGTGTCCCTGCTACTGCAACCACACCTGAAATCCCAGAATATGAACGCCCAAAGCCAGTAGCTGAGTGGAGTGAGGAAGAGAGAGACCTAAATGAGCTTGCCAAGAAATGCAAGAGGTTATTGATCATGGCAATCCCAAATGATATTTTCCATTCATTAGACTCCTGTGAGACCTCTAATGATCTTTGGCTAGATCTTTGGCTAGTACTCTGGAGCTTGGTACATGGTCCATCTCAGATCTCTTTGGGACATTGGTAAGACAAGAAAACTAAATCTCGAAGCTAATGACTCAAGTTGGTAGGCCTCTGGCGTTGGTGGGAAAGGCCACAGAGGCTCAAGATAAAGGAATGGAGAAGACTGTAGAGGAAATGCAGAGGAAGAAGTAGAAGGTAATAGTGGCTAAGAGCGAGGGTGATGAAATCTCTAAAGAAGAGATGGATATGGCATCGATGGCAAAAAACTCTTGCCCTGATGACTCGAGAATACAACAGAAATCTCAAGAAAAAGTCTGCATACAACAGAGGAAAAGATGAGAGAGGTGACATAGGAAGAGATTATGGCGACCAAAAGAAGTTTGGAAGAGAGGAGCATGGAGATCAAAAGTAAGAGAGAAGAGATGACAGAAGGAGTGGACAGAAGTCTGACGACAGAGGTGGAGAGAAGACTCAATAGAATGATGGGTGCTTCAAATGCGGAAAGTTTGGTCATTTTACGGCAGAGTGTAGGTCAGGCACCACCAAGGGTAAGCGTGTTCACGATGTTTCTTTCTTCAAAAAGAAGGTAGAGTACTATACACAAAGATCCTTGATGGCTGAGCAGGAAAACCTTGTAACTGATGAATCCTCGGAAGATGGGGATGACAATGCACTTTTCTGCGGGATGGCAGAATTTAACAATTCAGACTCTGCCAGTGAGGTATCCACTTCTGACTCTTCTTTGCATGACTCTGAAAACAACCTCCTTAAACTAAATGAAGACTTTCTTGCTTGCAAAAGCACTTGCACATAGCTTCAGAAAAAGCTTGTTTTATTTGAGAGAGAGACTACACTTCTCACCCAAGAGAAGGATAAGCTCTATCTCGAAAAGAGTTTGCTTATTTCAGAGAACATCTCAGAAAAGAAAGGCTTGAAAGAAAAGGTGATTTCTCTTGATAAAGCTCTTAAGGCAAAGATCAAAGAAGTTAGGAATGCTAATAGCAACAGAATTAATGTTGTTGCTTTAAAAAAATGTCCAAAGAGAGAGAGAAATTCTTCACCAAGACTTGTTCGACAGAGATCTAATCATTAGGAAATATCAGGATGCACAGAAAGTGCATGAAAAGGTTAATACCCAAATTGGCATAAGGGGTATAAGGTTTGATGAAACTGACCCCTATACTGGAAACAAAAGAAATAAATCTTTAGCAAACATCTTCTGCCCTGGTCAATTTTTAAAACCAAGTCTTCTAAACATAATGTCCACATTCAAGAGGGGCATAACCTCTGAAGGACCACATCTGAGGAAACCTATGCAGATGGGAAATGTATAGTATGAAAACAATGATTTGTCATCTTCACTTTCTGAAAAGAGAAAATCCATTCCAAGGAAATATCTGTCACAAAAACATATAGGGATCTTCAGATTTGGTCATCCAGAGACACAAACTCAAAAGGCATTTGTATGCATGATAATTCCTGAAAAAGAATTGTCCTCTGATGCACCAGAGTTTGTGCCAGCCTCTGTGGAAGAAAATCTCTTCAAAAGATTTTTGGAAAATGACTTTAGAAAAACATAAGAGAATCACTTCCTAAACCATCCTGATATAACCTCTGAAGTGCAAGAAATCTTTGAGCAAGATTTGTTAAAATGTTTAAGTGTTGCTAAAGTGATTCCTTGTGTTCTCAAAAGTTTAAATATTCCAAAGAACAATAGTGGTAGACAAAGCAACAAATGCACAAAAAGTCATGCCTCCATCTATAGAGACTTCCTTGACTCAGACTCTGAGTCAAAGACTGAGTCATCCTCTGTAGATGATGAGGCTAGTTCTGTGGAACAAGGAATAGTCCCCTGTAAACTAGATGAGATTAAACTCCCCTCTGATATTCCTAACAGAATGGTTACTCCAAAGAGGAGATCTACAGGGATTCCTATTTGTTCTAACTTCCTGGATATGTGTCTGCAAGCTAAAACCTCTCTAGAGATTGAAAAGGTGAACAAAGAAAAGGTTATGCCAACCCAACATCCTAAAGTTCTGAAATCAGCTAAACATTGTCAAGAGTAGCTCACTTGGCAACAGAAGGAAAAATGGCTCAAAATTAACCAATTTCATAATTCTGTGGTAGTGAGTGCAAGGAAGGAAAATTCAAGAGAGAGAGTACATGCAAAGAGCTATTCAAGAATAGATTTTACAAAAACTCAATCTAGATTAGACAAAGATTCCTGTAAAAAGAAACCCAAGTCTAAAAGGGTTGTTGTAAACAAAGCTCGGTACCCTCTTTTGATCAATTTAATGAAAAGTTTAAGAATATGGCTTCTTGAGTCTCTGTGAGGAATATAGAGGTCCTGGCAACTAAAGAAGATCTTCAAGCCATGGGCCGAATGCTTCTGAAGGACCTAAATCTTTTGGGCTCCAGCATTTCTAAGGAAGAAAAATATGTTGCCGAAGAGCTGAAGAAGACTGTGGCTGCGTTAAAGTTCAAATCAGACTATGAGGTCAACAAGCTCTCCTTTGCCGCAGAGGACGTGATGACCAAGATCACTCGTCATGCGGACACTAACCTCTGTAAGCGAAAGAAGAGGAAGGAACCTACTTCTTGACAAATAGAGGCAGAGTATAAGAGGGCCAAGCATGATGATCAGGATCCTGATGCCTCTGGCTCTGGCCATCATGAGGGGGAGAAGGTTATGACAACCAAAAACTCTGCACCTATAGTTGCCACTCCTCTTCAAGTCGTACCTCTACAAAAGGGAACCTCAGAGGCACATAAAACTCAACGATACAAGTCTTGTGCCTCTAATTGAATGTACAAAGAATCAGCTGCTGCACCTACATCTCTGATAACAACAATATCTACAGAGTTTGTGCCAGCCTCTGTGGAAGAAAATCTCTTCAAAAGATTTTTGGAAAATGACTTTAGAAAAACATAAGAGAATCACTTCCTAAACCATCCTGATATAACCTCTGAAGTGCAAGAAATCTTTGAGCAAGATTTGTTAAAATGTTTAAGTGTTGCTAAAGTGATTCCTTGTGTTCTCAAAAGTTTAAATATTCCAAAGAACAATAGTGGTAGACAAAGCAACAAATGCACAAAAAGTCATGCCTCCATCTATAGAGACTTCCTTGACTCAGACTCTGAGTCAAAGACTGAGTCATCCTCTGTAGATGATGAGGCTAGTTCTGTGGAACAAGGAATAGTCCCCTGTAAACTAGATGAGATTAAACTCCCCTCTGATATTCCTAACAGAATGGTTACTCCAAAGAGGAGATCTACAGGGATTCCTATTTGTTCTAACTTCCTGGATATGTGTCTGCAAGCTAAAACCTCTCTAGAGATTGAAAAGGTGAACAAAGAAAAGGTTATGCCAACCCAACATCCTAAAGTTCTGAAATCAGCTAAACATTGTCAAGAGTAGCTCACTTGGCAACAGAAGGAAAAATGGCTCAAAATTAACCAATTTCATAATTCTGTGGTAGTGAGTGCAAGGAAGGAAAATTCAAGAGAGAGAGTACATGCAAAGAGCTATTCAAGAATAGATTTTACAAAAACTCAATCTAGATTAGACAAAGATTCCTGTAAAAAGAAACCCAAGTCTAAAAGGGTTGTTGTAAACAAAGCTCGGTACCCTCTTTTGATCAATTTAATGAAAAGTTTAAGAATATGGCTTCTTGAGTCTCTGTGAGGAATATAGAGGTCCTGGCAACTAAAGAAGATCTTCAAGCCATGGGCCGAATGCTTCTGAAGGACCTAAATCTTTTGGGCTCCAGCATTTCTAAGGAAGAAAAATATGTTGCCGAAGAGCTGAAGAAGACTGTGGCTGCGTTAAAGTTCAAATCAGACTATGAGGTCAACAAGCTCTCCTTTGCCGCAGAGGACGTGATGACCAAGATCACTCGTCATGCGGACACTAACCTCTGTAAGCGAAAGAAGAGGAAGGAACCTACTTCTTGACAAATAGAGGCAGAGTATAAGAGGGCCAAGCATGATGATCAGGATCCTGATGCCTCTGGCTCTGGCCATCATGAGGGGGAGAAGGTTATGACAACCAAAAACTCTGCACCTATAGTTGCCACTCCTCTTCAAGTCGTACCTCTACAAAAGGGAACCTCAGAGGCACATAAAACTCAACGATACAAGTCTTGTGCCTCTAATTGAATGTACAAAGAATCAGCTGCTGCACCTACATCTCTGATAACAACAATATCTACAGGGTCCACACCGAAGAAAGCTAAGGTTAGTGTTGGCACAAACATATTGGCAGAAGAACTTGAGAAGTTCGTAGAAACATCAAGTCCTGAGCTAATGCCCACTACAACCCTCCCAAAAGTACAGTTCTCCAGCCTTGATCCTGTAAATGCCAAAGAGAATGACTCAGAGATTCCTCCACAGAACTCATCGAAGAAACCCAAAGAACAGACAAAGAAACTCTCTCTGGCTAACACCTCTGAAGAAAAAACCAATGTGGATCGAGTAAAAGAAGTTGTTCAATCAATGGACGCCATGAGGATTCCAATTCCAAGGCTTCCACCGAAAGAACTAAAGTTCGATGGAGACATCCACATATACCTATATTCTACCAAACCTGAAGAAATATTCATTGCACCAAATATGCACCCTCTGATAAGGGAGGACGTCAGAAGAAGGTTTAACAGAACAACTCAAGACAGATCAAAGGTGTTTTCCATAGAAGATATTAAACAGGTTCTGAGCATGACTCTGCACTCCTTCTCTCACAAAACCATCATGTATGTCAAATACAAGGTTGAAAGAAAGGATGGGAAATAGTATGAGTTCTCGGATGCTGATCTAAAGAATCTTTACGCATACGATCTACCGCAATTACATGCCTTCACAGACCAATGTTTGGAGAAAAGAAAGGAGTATAGGATTGCAAATGGAAAAAACAAGGAAGTTATGCGAGAACACGTCAAGTATCATAGCAAGATGGACTTCGAGATAGCTCTGTAGCTAGAAGTCGAAAACCTATTGGTTACAAGACCGGATGATCACTTCCCTAGAATTGAAGACATACCTTCTAACTTCATAATCGTAGAGCCTGTGTTTGGTTTTATCTACAGAGATGATCATAACATAAAAAAGATCTTCAAGCCCGACCAATGCCACAAATATTCGAACAACACTCTCAAGAAGATCAGACACACTATCTCAAAGAGAATTGGAAGAGAAACAATACAGAGGGGACCCGCAGAGAGATTAATTAGAGACATTCATGCATAAATGAGATACATAGAGCTCATTCTATCAATGAGAAAAACACTTGCAGAGAGCTTCACCAATCCAATCAATGATTTTTCTCAGTGAACTTCTGTAATAGGTTAGACTTTTCATTCATGTAATTTCTTTGATGTAATTTCCTTCTGGAATTTCTTTTCTAAATGAAAAATCAGTCTTTAGAGGTTGAGTTCCTTTCACCTCTTTTTGTTTCTAACTTAGCCAAGCACTTATCATTCCAATTTTTCATTTTTTTCAATACTTAGGGGGAGATTGTTAGCCCCAACTCCTCTGTATAGAAGTATTGAAAAATAGGCTAAGTGAAGGAACCTTAGAAGACTGCTCAAATCACCAAGTGCACCACATAAGTTGTTATACTCAGAAGACTCTGTCGACCATCTACCGAGAAATTCACAACTTGAAGATTCGACTCAGACCACAGAGCCTATGTGATCCCTCACAGAGCCTCTATGGTGGCTAACCTCTGGAGATGGAAGACTTGAAGATTTCAAGACAATAGTTCTAGACAAGATCACGTTCAGAACACGTGAGCCTGTTGGACGAAGATTCTAAGGATCATTTGTGCGCGTCCCACGTTGTTTTACTTTCCATGTGGCATACCTTTTGTGGAATGTAAGCCTTTGTCTTGTACTATTGTGTGCTCCTCGTCCTATATGAGGGGAGCACCTTCTGTTTTGTAAAAAATGCGAGCACACACTAATCTAAAAGCACCCTGTATTTTCTTTGAGCATCTTAGCACACACAAGTGCATGTTCTTGGTGTAAAAACAAGTTTGATCATGCAGATTCTTCGGCAATCATTCATTACTAGTTTGTGATTCTGTTTGTTACTTGTTTGTGTGTTTACTACCATTTTATAACTATTATACTACACAGTAAACTGCTTCTGCACTCTAAATCATTTGCTTAGTGTAGTTAATAGTAAATCTCGTTTAGAACACCATATTTGGGACCAACACACGACCCCAATTAGCTCTACACCGCCGTCGATGGAAGAAATCCCTCTGTCAAAAGACAAGGGAAAGAGTCCATAGACGAGTGAGGATCCGAGTCTTACGACCATCCATTTCCAGCTACCACCTGATTCTATGTCGGACGATATGCTGGACAGGGGAGATGTTTCCGCATCCGAACAATTTTCTCTTATCGTCCCGCTTTAAGAAAATCTCGGTGGACGATATGGGTACTAACATCGCGGGGCTATCCTTTATGGTAAGTTTCGACTGTCGTAAGATTTTTACTTATCTTTTTAGTATTTTTTCTAACTGTTTTTTTGTTTTATTTCAGACGCTGCAAGCCTCCCTTGGTCTCCAGGCTCGAATGGATGATATAAGGAGGATTCAGTCGAAAGCCTTAGAGAGGTAAAATAGGGCCTTCGCCAAGGAGAAAAGGAAGTAGCTCGATCTGAATAGCTCTCCTCGCGACTTAACGATACGTTAAACCATCTAGAGGTCGTAGGGCAGGAGAAAGAAGATCTTCGTGGATGTTTAAAAGAAGCCCTTGACAAGGAGGCCCCGTCTGAGGCAGAGACTGAGGCGACTAAGGCCTCCCTTGCTGCGAGTGAAAAATAAGCAGGGGACCTTATGTCGAAGTTGGAGGTGGCTGAGGGGGAGATTGACTCTTTGAAGAAAGAGCTGCTATCGATTGAGACATTCTCTTGCCTCATAGCTCGGGCGGCTATCATGCGACGGAACTTGACGGGAAAGAATCCCCTTGCGTCGGCTTCAGAGGAAGTGGCCTACTTCCTCCAGATATGCCAGGACCGAGAGAGATCTTGACTTCGATGATGAGAAGGAGATCGAGGAATCGGATATTGGGGGATGCCCCTATAGGTGATGATGTTGTGGTCACGCCAGAGCAGCAGGAGCAGCGGGCTCCTTAGTTTTATCTTCCTTTTATTTCAATCTAGGCGACCATTGGTGGTCGTGACCATCACATGTAATTTTTTTGATTCATAATACAAGTGATCTTTTCGACATTACATTCTATGTGTCATTGTAATATAATCGCAAGTTTTTATAGAATAACTGATGTCTTACGATTTTATAGAAAAATATAAGAAAATTTTCTAAGTTACTTACAACGATCATAAGAATGACAATAATGACAAAACCTGTCGATCATATGAGACCTTAGAATGATAATTTTTTCTAAGTTATTCAAGATTTTCATTTGACATTTGACCAGATAGAAGGTAATTCGATCAAATAGAACCTGAGAAACAGTTGATTGTTCGTAATTTTGATCAAAATAAAATTCAAGGAACTTGCGACAAAAGCGAAAAGATTTAGACTTTAAATTCAGAGTAAGGCTCACAGGATCTTTTCGTGATGTCCAAATGGTAAGATTTATGACTTAGATCGTTAAGTCGTATGTTGCATCCAAAGCGGGTCGTGAGTTATCATCAACCAAGCTACATAATCTTGCGATCCTGTGACAGAAATTACGTTACCGGTAGCCAACGACCCTCCGATGCTTAAGTTAGTAATCGTTGGAATGAAAAAAAAGTCAATTACTTAAAAGAAATACTTTTTAAAATGTACCGCATTCTATCTACATGGGATGTCCTGGTCGTCGAGACTTTGTAATCTATAGGCTCCAATTCCGATGACTCCATATATTCGATAAGGTCCTTCCCACTTGGTGGATAACTTACCTGCGTTCGATTCTTTAGTATTTGGGAAGACGTGTCGTAAGATATAATCGCCTTCCTGGAATACTTTGGTCTTTACGTTTTTAATGAAATGTTGTGCGACTAATTGTTGTTGGGATGCCATCTTGATTAGTGCTGACTCTCTTAACTCCTCGAGTGCGTCGAGATCGTAACTTATATCAACCAGGTTGTGATCGACAAACATATGTCATGTATTCAGTAGTTTAATTTCGAAAGGTAGTACATCTTCACATCCATAAACTAAGGAGAAAGAGGTTTGACATATGGAAGATGAGGGGCTGTATGATTGGCCCATAAAACCGACGGGAGTTCTTCAACCCATTTAGATTTTGCATCGTTGATTCATTTCTTTATCGACTTGATAATAACTTTGTTACCCAATTCTGCGAGTCCGTTCGACTGTGGATATCGAGGCGTCGACATCGTAAGTTTTTATGTTACGATCTTCGCATAATTGGTGAGTCCTGTCACTTATGAATTGTGATCCATTGTCCCATATAATTTTGGATGGCACACTGAACCTGCAGATAATGTTATTATGGATAAAAGATACAACTTCTTTGTCCCTGATTTGGGAGAAGGAGGAAGCTTCTATCCATTTTGAGAAATAATCGGTAAGGACTAGTAAAAATATCTTCTATCCGGGGGCAGGAGGTAATTTACCGACTATGTCCATACCCCATCGCATGAAGGGCCATGGAGTTAGTGTCGTGTGTAGGGGTTCTTAGGGTTGGTGAGACATACTTGCGTGTCTCTGACATGGGTCGCAACTTTGAATGTACATTTTGGTGTCCTGTCACAAAGTTGGCTAGTAATAGCCTTCTCGAGAGATGATTTGCTAAACTTCGACTACCAGAATGATTGTCACATTCTCTGTCGTGCATTTCTTTAAGGATGTTTTCGACCTGACTACCAACGATGCATCTTAAGTTTAGACCGGTCAATGCTCGTCGATAGAGCTTACCATTGATCATGACATATATTGATGCTTTAAATCGAACTTTTTAAGATTCCATTTTGTCTTCGGGTAGCTGACCGTTCATTAGATAATCTTTGATATCCCTCGACCAGTCTTCTTCTTCGTCTACGACATTCACTTGATTGTTATTTTGAAAATCATTTCGATGAATGGAGATGTTAAATGAATCATTGGTACGATGTCGAATGGTGACTTGTTGAGTGCCAACCTAAGGTTGGCCAAAGCATCAGATTAAGTGTTTTGATCTCTTGGGATTTTCTTAATTGAGAAAGGGTCAAACATTTTAGCTTTAGCTTTTGCTACTCTAAGATAGGTTGTCAATATAACACCCGTAATTTTGGTGTTCTTTATAAAATAAATTTAGAAGAACAGCCGAGAAAACGGTCGAGGATCGGCCGGGAGAATGGTCAAGGAACGACCAAGAGAACGGTCGGAAAAATTGTCGAAAAGGCTATGGGTACAGTTAGGGCGATTGTGCCCCGCGATAGTGCCAGTGGGCACAATCGTTTTCACAATCACACAAATGGGAAGAGTCTCGGTACATTTCGGGCGATAGTGCCCGTGATTGTGCCAGAGGGTACTAACGCATGGCATTATCGCGGAGCGTGTCTAGGAGGTTAAAATCCAATTTTTCAGGGTTTTTCTTCATTTCATCATATCTTTCTCATCTCTTCTCCGATTTAGGAGATTTTGGAGGTGTGGGTTCTGATTTTTGAAGCTATTCAAAGTGATACCTAAGAAGGTTAAAGTTTTTGGTGACTATGGAACTCTTAATGATCAAAGGTAAGCTCTAAATCTCCATTTTGACTTAGGGTTTGTGCATTTTTCATCCCCAACCCTCATTTCTCCTCTTAGGTTTGTTTATGTATGTTTGAGAGCACAAGAGGTGTTCTTGTGAATATTTACACCATAGATCTAGAAGTGTTGCTTGAGGATCTAACGTCTCCACCACTTTGGAAGCTAGAGGTAGATTTGGAATCTAGGTTTAACCTAACCTAGCAAGATGATTTCAAGTTGCTTTGTGAAAACTTTGTACATGCCAAAAAAGTTCATTTTGAAGTATTTATGTGTCTTACTTGATAATTATCAAATGTTGGAGCACTTGAAGATTTTTACTTATTTGGGATGTTTAATTTTATAAATCTTGTGAAACACCCATATTTGGGATTGTTAGGTACTTTGATAAATGAATCATAAATGTATGTGTTTTGATGATATATCTTATGATTGGAGGTCGTTACGTGAAATTTCACTTTTAGCGTGTGTTTTGGAGAAATGCATGCATTCTGTTATAGGGGGTTTTGAAAATGTAAATAGTGCAAGTCCCTTTGGAAAATGGTCTGTCCCAAACAAAAATTATGTTTTTGTTATAGAACAATCAATATAGACATGATCAAACGTCGTAAATTCTCATTAACAACAAACCCTTTAAATAGGGATGAGTTTACAATGAAAAGGAAATATACAACATGATAACTCCTAACACTAATAAATTATTTCCTCAATCAATTCTTTTTTGATTAAGGCACAATATTCTTCAACACTCCCCCTTTGTGCCGAGTCAAAGGGATGATGGTTCATAACTCTTGCCTCATTAAAACCTTACGCCGGGAAAACAAAACCCATTGGGAAAAATGAAAACCTTAGACGAAGGAAAGAGTACAAGGCACCACTAAACAAATTCTTTAGTTTATTATCATCCTTGATTCATACATCAATCAAAGAGGTTTAGAAAACGGGATGGTTTAAGACTGTTGCCTCACTAATGCCTTACACCAAGGAACAAAACCCAGTGGGAAAAATAAAACCTTGCGCAAAGGAAAGAGCACAACCCATCAATCGTACATGTGTTATAGACACCTTCTTTAGTCCATTACTCCCCCTGATTAATACATTAGTCAAGGGAGTTTGGAAAGTCTCCGCAATCCAATGCTTTCCACATGTTTCTCAAATGTGGCCTTAGGCAGTGATTTGGTGAACAAATCAGCCACATTCTCCTCAGATCTTAATTGATTCACTTGTATCTTATGGAGAGTTTGTTGTTGTTGATTATAGGAAAATTTAGGCGATATATGTTTTGTATTTTCTCCCTTAATATATCCTACTTTCATTTGTTTGATACAAGTTGTATTATCTTCATAAATGCATGTAGGATTTCCAGTGGTAGAACTTAAACCACTAGCCCCTTTGATATGTGTAATGATAGATCTTAGCCATATACATTCTCGAACCGCCTCATGTAGTGCAATAATCTCATAATGGTTCGATGAGGTAGCTATAAGGGTTTGCTTGGTTGATTTCCAAGAAATTGTCGTCTTCCCAATTGTAAAAACGTATCCTGTTTGGGAACGACCTTTGTGTGGGTCAGAGAGATATCTAGCATCGGCAAAACCTACTAATATATCATTTGGGTTTTCACTATACGGGATAACATTTTCTTTGTTAATATCTTGAACAAGTATTGTAACACCAATTTTCTCATTGTAAGGAAAGAATAAGCCCATGTCAATGGTTCCTTTTAGATATCGAAATATTTTCTTGATACCATTCCAATGACGTTGCATTGGCGTCGAGCTAAATCTAGCTAACAAGTTTACTGAGAATGAAATATTTGGACGAGTACATTGTGCTAAGTAAAATAATGCGCCTATTGCACTTAGATAGGGAATTTCAGCTCCCAACACTTCCTCGTCATCATCCTTTGGACGAAATGGATCTTTCCTTGTATCCAAGCTTCGACCGATCATGGGATTCCTAGCCGGGTGCGCTTTATCCATATTAAATCGCCTGAGAATTTTCTAGATATAAGAGGATTGGTGGATAAGGATTCCACAAGCTCGATGTTCTAGTTCTATACCTAGACAATATCGAGTTTTCCCAAGATCTTTCATCACAAATTCAGATTTCAAATAGGATGCAGTATCTCTTATTTCATCAAGAGTACCTATTATGTTCATATCATCAACATACACAACTATGATTAAAAATCCAGAACTAGTCCTTTTTATAAAAACGCAAGGGCACAGTTCGTCGTTGAGTGAACGCTTTAGTTTAATTGCAAACGCACTTCGTGGTTTACTAGAATCGGGAAGTGGAAGGCCATTAGGCACTTTCATGTATATCTCTGAATCTAGATCCCCATAGAGATATTCAGTAACCACATCCATAAGACATTTCCAGTCCTTCAGAAACTACTAGGCTAATTAGATAGCGGAACGTTATTACTTCCATTACAGTGGAGTATGTCTCCTCATAGTCAATCCCAGGGCGTTGTGAGAAACCTTGCGCCATAAGGCGAGCCTTATATCTTATGACTTCATTATTCTCATTACGCTTTCTGACAAAGACCCATTTATATCCTACAGGCTTTACACTTGGCGGGGTTAGCACTACCAGACCAAATACCTGTCTCTTTGCCAACGAATCTAGTTTTGCTTGGATTGCTTCTTTCCATTTAGGCCAGCTTTCTCTTTGTTGACATTCTTCAACTGAGTGTGGTTCGATGTCTCGTGCTCTATGATCACATGAGCAACAGTATATGCAAATATATCATCAATGTGTATGGATAATCTTTCCATTAACTCGTATGCATTCTCATAATTCATTGAGATTTCTTTGTTCTCTGGAATCAATATTGACTTCAGAGCATCCTCCAATGATGATTCATGGATGTAGCTATAATCAGAGACGATCTCATGAGAAGGGTTTTCGGTATTGATGATAAGTGGATCAGATTGTGCCTTACTCTCCTTTTTATACCTGGGATAAGTATCTATCGAACCAAGTGGCCTCCCCCTTTTCCTTTTGTGAGCAATGGCCTCAACCACACTTCCACTATGTGTGGTTGCAACACTCTTTCCAACGATGTTGTGCCCTTGTTTGGGGACTTCTAACCTTGCGGGTACATTTGCAGCTGGTATATGTGATCTTGTCACTTTTGCAATATCAGTAAATGCATCAGGTATCGAGTCTGCTACGTTATGAAGATTTAGTATTCTTTTCACTTCACTTTCACATTGTGAAATGCGAGGATCAAAATGAAACATAGTGGGAACATTCCATGATAATTATTGTCGTTCCATTGGGAAATTATTTTTCCTATCTCCCGCTAACGACGGGAAGACTGTCCCATCAAAGTGACAATCCGCAAGTCTTGATGTAAATAGATCACTTGTCAAGGGTTCTAAATAGCGAATAATTGTTGGAGATATATATCCAACATATATACTTAATCGTCTTTGAGGACCCATTTTGGTGCGCTGTGGGGGCGCAATTGGCACATATACTGCAAAACCAAATATGCGTAAATGTGAAATATCAGGCTCATATCCAGTTACCAACTGGTACACAGAAAATGGTTGGCTAGCAGTAGGTCTAAAGCGAATAAGTAAAGTTGCATGTATTATTGCATAACCCCAGGCAGAAGTGGGTAAATTGGTGCGCATAACCAATGCCCTAGCTATCATTTGTATCCTTTTGATGGTAGCTTCTGCGAGACCATTTTGTGTATGCACATGGGGTACGAGATGCTGTACATTGATCCCAACAGACATGCAATAATAATCAAATGCTTGTGATGTAAATTCTCCAGCATTATCAAGTCGTATAGACTTGAGAGGATAATCAGGGTAGTGAGCCCTTAAACATATAATTTGTGCTAGAAGATTTGCAAATGCAGCGTTTTGTGTGGACAATAGTGTGGCATGCGTTCATCTTATCGAAGCGTCAACTAGAACCATAAAATACTTGAATGGCCCGCATTCTGGATGTATAGGTCCACAAATATCACTTTGTATACATTGTAAGAATGGAATATTTTGCTTTGTGTCTTTAGCATTGGATTGTCTCGATCCTGTTTTAGCTAAGGAGCAGGCTTTGCAAAAATTTGGGGCTTTCAAGGAGGCATATTATGATGATGGTATTGCTTTTTTTTTCTTTAGAAGTCAATGGTTGCAATTTGGTAGTTTCATGTAATCGCCCCGTCTTACCTTTCATTCGAAAGAAAGGGTGTCCGTGTGTATTTTTCAGCACAGGTATCATCATGTCACGACCAGGGTGCCCCAGGCGGTCATGCCATAGCCTATATATGTCACTGTCCCAAATTTCATTATTGGTGACAGAATATGATTCAATTACTCGAATCGTGGTAAGGTATAACTCACTAGCTTGACATGTTAATTTTTCTAATATACATTTCTTTCCGTATTCATTAGAGGTGATATACATATATTCATTTCCATTTTCACAATGTGTTTCAATATGATAGCCGTTGGAGCGTATATCTTTGAAACTTAACAAGGTTCGATTAGCTTTTGGAGCATAAAGTGCTTCTGTGACCGTTATTTTAGTGCCATTAGGCAACAAAAAAGTGGCAGTTCCTCGACCAAGTATTAAATTGGATGATCCAATCCTTGTGGTCATTGAGGATTTATAAGCAGTTATTTCAGTGAATAATAGTCTCTTTCTTAGTATTGTGTGGGTGGTTCTACAGTCAACTAAGCACTCAAGTTCTCCTCTGTAACACCCTCAATCTGGAAATAGCAACTTATTTAAAATTTTCTAAACACATCAATAACAATTCGTCTACAATCACAATTTAAGAATGAACCTCCATACAAATTCATATCCTATATAACAGTCTATGATAAGGATGGGTGCTACTAAACCCAAAGTCAACTACTATCTCCAATCTGTGGAAGACCTCATCAACTACTTACTCTTGCACAAGGCTATGGCTCGACTTCTCAAAGAACTGTTAGAACCGAACCCCCAACAGGAACCTGATGCACATGCCGACAAATAAAAAGGGTTAGGCTTAACGCCTAGTGAGCTCAAGAGTTTTAACATGAATGAATGCACAAGTAAAATCATCCTAGAAACAGTTACAGATCTTATCAGCAGTTAACCAATTAATCACGTAGATGTGGAGTCAACGGGAGCGACCCATATCTCCAATCCGGTTCACCCAAAGAGGTAATGCACCTTGAAGTCACTTTCACTGACAACCCAAAGGCCCGACACGCACCGGGGACTACCGCTTAGGAAATTCCCCGACGGCGGAGGTCTAGGTACATGGGAGACTACCGCCTTCGGAAATTCTCCAAATGTCACCCACCTACATTCCTATAGTGAATCACAGACTTGGTTCGTCCACATAATGCATATAGGAGGTCTCAAAGATGTGTTTCAACCCGTTAGTCATTCGGGTATCAACCAAGAACACAATATTACCATCCCAAGCATGTAAAATCCATCATATGACATAATATCCATTCAAATACTTCGAGAGAATATAAGGTTGCCAAAAAGGCATTCCAAGGAGGAATCATTATAATACCAAGATATGCATAAATGACTCATGGTAGGTTAATCACATACAAATTTCCACATAAATCCCCAACACTTGTACATTAAATAAGAACACTTGATAAATCACATCAATGACAACACTATAGATTCAACTTATTTCCGAACTGGTTTTATGAATACAACATACTCGGAATGCATAACCCATGAACTTAGGTTTCAATTGTACAAAGTCATTAAGAATGCATAATGCCATGAAATGAACTCCATTAGTACAAAATTGCTAAGAACCCAAATATGAGCATTTTATATAATTCCACAACCCAAGTTTACCAAACATGAAACTTATTAAAATACCCACACTTTGACGAATATCAAGTAAAACACACTTTTACTTCAAAATACCCATTTTTGGCATGTACACCGTTTTAACAAATCAACTTGAACTCACCTTCCTAGATTTAGGCTAAATCTAGATTTTACCCCACTTTGAGCTCCTTTGAAGAAACTTGAATCTTCAAGCAAAACTTCCAAAAACCTAGATCCATAAGTTTCCAACCATCAAAACATATAAACAATCACTTAGAATCATTCCCCAAACATAAATACCAAAATCCCCAAAAGAGATCAAAACCCTTATTTCTCCAAAACCAACAAATCTGAGATTTGAGAAGCCGAACACTAAGAAACCATCAACGGAGCATTTATAACTTATTTAAAGGTTTAGAAATGGAAGGGATACACTTACCACTTAGGTTATGGTGAAAACCTAGAAAGTCCAAAAATGAAGCTTGAGGTTGAAGATGACAATGGTGAAGTGGTGAAGAAGATGAAGATGAAGATGGTGGAGAAGCTTTCAAACCGAGCCCTTGGATGATGCTCTTACTCTACCAACAAAATGGTGAAGAGAGGGTTGTTGGGGAACCCTAAATGAAGGAGATGAAGTGGGAGGGTTTTGGAGAGAAGACTTGGGAGAAGGAAATGAGAAATGAGAGGATTTTGGGGAAAAATTCATTTAACCCCGCTGCTCCCTCTGATGTAACGCACGGGTCGTGCGTTTTTGTGAAGGGAAAATGCATGGGTCGTGCTCCCTCAGCAGACCACCGAAAATAAGCCAGAACATTGTTTTGGTCATAACTTCTTCGTTATAGCTCCGTTTTCGCTCCGGAAAGAACCGTTGGACTCGTAATTGAATTCTTCATCCATTAAGACTAAAAAATCTAGAATTCAAGTCCAAGATCATCTATCTTATTTTTCCCTTAAAAATACTAATTTCTGTATTAGCTTGAATTGATACCTTTCGAAATTCGGGGTGTTACAATCCTCCCAACCTTAGGATGATTTCGTCCTCGAAATCTAGATTCCCGTGAGGCGTCACCCGTAGGAAAGATTGTCCTTAACCCATTTGCCAGAATCACTAACATGACCCTTATGCTGATACTCACATCGGTTGCCACTCTTGGGCACATTACACTCTTAACCGGGCGAACACTTAACTTTCCAAAGTAACCTTTACCCATAAGGTTACGGTCGTCTCCCAAGCTTGGATGACAATTACTAACCCCAGGTAATTCGTGACCTCGACTTCTCACCGACCAGCCCCTTTCGGGTCTACACAGTCCCGATCCCAAAGCCAACGATCGTCACCAAACTTCCAAAATCCTCAGATTCCCACTGATCCATTCCAATATTGATAAAAATATCCTTCCAAGGCGCACCAATGCGTCCTTCAGGTAACCGATTAATCCAGATTCGTCTATCCCCCAACTTCGTTCCAACTCCAGCCTCACAACAATCCTTTAATAAAATCTTTATCACCACAGGAATGCTTACACACACATCGGTATGATCAACAATACCTAACCTCCTTCTAATTTCCATCACCAACAGGTCAACACTTTCTATAATCCAACCGGGATACTGCCTAACACCCCAAGATTCGATGACTTCAAGAAAACAAGTCGACGCCTAAGCTAAACGGTGACCTAAAAAATGTGGACATCCCGCCCAGAATTCCATTCCCAACGGATGGTCGCACCCAGGTTGACACTTAACAGGATGCTAAAATTTCAAATCTTATGCTTCTAACAAACGGACCACCCGAAATTTCCTTTGATCGCGAGACCCACCAAACTGTACACCAACAACATAACCCATGATGCCACACTGATGAGCAACCCACAAAACGAACTCAAACTACGCGCATATAATCACCTAAGACCTTAACTCGCATGATTAACGAAATATAAAATCACCCCTTAATTAACCGCAAAGGCTTAAATCTACTACCTCCATTAAACAATGCTCACATAATCAAACCTCAGACCTAATATCCGAAACTGACCGCGAGTCGGATCATCCGACGCTTCAAATCCCAAGGACTCCCTTAGTCCTCAATTACAGCTCCTTTTTCTACAGGGTTTTAAATCCATAGGCCTAATGAGTTCAAGGTTTTTCAACCAGCATGCCAATTTGAATTTTATAAAACTTTTAGAACCCATACGTTTCATAACAATTAACGGTGAGGTAAAATACACTACCGTTCAACTGATAGGTTTCAAGATTGCTTAACAACACAGCGCATATAAAACTATTTCCAAAAACACCTTTATTCAATGCTTACGTTAATAAAGACAATAATAAAACATGCGCAACAAAGTACACTGTAAACGTGAAAATAGATTTCTGCACCACAACACGTGCAATGAATATTTGTACCACTCTCAAAGAGAAATTTACAAATCATAAATCTTTAAAATCCTTCCTCTTTAACCAAAAGATGTTGTGACAACAGAATTTTCGATAAGTCCCATATGCATCAGCTTACTCCACAAAGCTCAGTAAAATAATGGGAATGTAAATAAAGTTTCGAGTCGAGTTTAAAGCTTTAAATCGTAAAGACGAACACATTTGATCAAAACAGTAGTTACAACGTCATGAATACCGCTAACTCGTTAAATGCATTGCAGAGATTCTTAGCAGTAAGAGTTTAATGATTGAAGTATGATCAGAACAAAAGTCCTGTTTGAAATAACGTAAAATCCTTCATATGATTACTCACACCAAAGTCCAAAAATGAAGCTTGAGGTTGAAGATGACAATGGTGAAGTGGTGAAGACGATGAAGATGATGATGGCGGAGAAGCTTTCAAACCGAACCCTTGGATGATGCTCTTACTCTAGCAACAAAATGGTGAAGAGAGGGTGGTTGGGGAACCCTAAATGAAGGAGATGAAGTGGGAGGTTTTTGGAGAGAAGACTTGGGAGAAGGAAATGAGAAATGAGAAATGAGAGGATTTTGGGGAAAAATTCATTTAACCCCGCTGCTCCCTCTGATGTAATGCACGGGTCGTGCTCCCTCAGCAGACCACCGAAAATAAGCCCGAACACTGTTTTGGTCATAACTTCTTCGTTATAGCATCGTTTTCGCTCCGGAAAGAACCGTTGGACTCGTAATTTAATTCTTCATCCATTAAGACTACAAAATCTAGATTCAAGTCCAAGATCATCTATCTTATTTTTCCCTTAAAAATACTGATTTCTGCATTTGCTTGAATTGATACCTTTCGAAATTCGGGGTGTTACATCCT
Organism: Arctium minus; assembly: GCA_954870635.1. NCBI lineage: Eukaryota > Viridiplantae > Streptophyta > Magnoliopsida > Asterales > Asteraceae > Arctium > Arctium minus. The sequence goes on along the minus strand of OX941080.1, from coordinate 108,113,537 downwards.
CGATACATTCCTACAAGGAATGGAGAATATTTAATAATCTAGTTGTTTTGACTTGTTCCTTTACATCATTAGTTTGTGTAATCTATATACTAAAGTCAAAATTTCCAAACTAAATCAATAATTCACTAATTCAACCAGTAGATCAATAACCACCAATCCAAATAGTAAATCAATAATCCAAACAATAAATTAAGTTCACCAAACTATAGGAAAAAAATGAGTATTGTGTAAATAACTATTGTCTTTGAAGAATGTGCAAGGTAGATTAGTCAAAATCCGAGAGCTCTAGCAATGGATCATTGTTGTTGATATGAGTGAAATCTCCAATTGTGAGGTTGACTTCTGGGCCATTACTTGTTTCTTCAAGGTAGTCAGCTTCTTGTTCTTTAGACTCCCTATATCTCTTGTAGGTGGCTGCTACAGTGTTGCTTGCACGACAATTCTTGTACCAGTGCCCAACGATACCACACGTGTAGCAAGGTTCAGTTCCATCTCGTCCTCATTTGGTAGGATCGGTCATTGGTGCTTTTCCTTTTGATTGTCCTTGTTTACTTAGGCCAGCAGTTGTATCTTTGCGCCATGTGTTGGAAAATCTACCACGACCATTGTCGCAACCCTGACCACGACCCCGTTCACGACCCTGTACATGACCCTGTCCACGACCTCGTCCACGTGATGAATAATTACCACGTGTGTATGATTCAATATGTTTGGCTACCTGTCCTTTAGAGTCCTTTCCACCTCTAACGCTTGCATGATTAGATTTGGGAATTTTCTTTGTCCCGACAGGTCTAGCGTTGTTATTCAAAAGAACCTCATTATGTCTTTCAGCCACTTGCAGTAGGTTGATAATTTTGTTAAATGTTGTGATTCTTTTATTATCATACTCCAATCGATACTGATTCATTAGTATGATTGCAGATGTAGGAAAAGTGGAAAGTGTCTTTTGAATCATGTCGTCTTCCGTGAGTTCCTTGCCACAAAAGTTTAAACGTGCTTTGAGACGCAACATTTCTTTGTTGAAATCATTTACCGTTTTGAAATCGAGTAAGCGGATTTCATTCCACTGTACGATTATTTCAGGAAGTAAAGAGTCATGAATATTCCCAAATCTTCCTTTCAGTGCATCCCACAATTCTTTGGGGGTTTTCAGTTGAAGGTACTCCCATCGAAGGCTGGGATAGATATGTCGTCTCAAAAATATTAAGGCATTTGCTTGTATTTTATCTGATGGTTTGTCTTTAGTGTCTGTAGGGGGTTGATTGTATAGGTGTAGTCCTTTCCAATGAAGATAGTCTCTACATCAGATACCCATCTGTGGTATTCAAGTCCTTCAGAATCCAGGATATCAAATTCGGGACGAGTTGGTTCAGCCATCTACATAAACAAGAGATAAGGTGTTTTATTTTATGAAGATTAAACTTATGAAAGTTCATTATCATGGCAATATAGGATTGAAAATCTGGTATTTTTAAACATTTCTTATGCTGATAATGTTATTTTAGTATTTCAATATCCGGAAGAATCGCTAAACACTTTTGGATTTCCAGGTAGGAGGGGAATCACGAGGATTACTTAAATCCCTACAAACCTTTAAGGCTATTTACACCCGTTTTGACAAAATCTTTTAGTGCCATGCGATCACTTTGTTTATGAAATACACTAATAACATTAACAATTTTGTGGATTTGGCATGAGGCGAAATGTGAGATTCAATTAACAATTTAGGGTCTTTTGGCAAGAGGCTAAAAGATGTGTGTTTTAACTTTTAGAATGTAATTATGATTTATGATAAACAATTAGGATTTCGATATGGCTTTTTATCTTTTAAAAGAAATGGGTCTTTTAACAATTAAGTTTATAAGGTTTTAATGAGATTTTGACGTGAGGCCAAAATAAATTAAATATAAAGGAGTGTAACTCCTAAGAATAATTAGTTATAAGAAGTTATGGATTAAGGGGATATGTGAATATTTATGTAAGCAAATCAACATTAAATTAAAGCTAAATAATCAATGTTAGTCCCGTTAATTTTCTAACATTTTTGGTCCAAAAGTCCGTTAAATTTGGCCAAAATAGTTCCTCAATCCCTACCATTGTAGTGTATGCCTATTGTTCCCTCTTCGAGCATCCCGTTTACGACTCTCAAGACGAACTCCTATTCGACTCGCGGTTAACGACGATTCCTTTGTTAAAAACTAAGGATGCACTCGATTTGTCACGTCAAACTTGCTCGTTATCATTCTTGTGGACTTATCGGAACAAGTTGGGTTTCTACATTTCGAGATGTTTTATCGTGCACTTACTCGAGCTTACGGTGTACATCGGATCCGGTTTTAAAGTCGAAAATGAAGAATGAGAACAACTTTCAAGGGGGATCCGAGCCTACAATTGTCAATGCATGCACTAAAGTTTTTTCAAGCAAATCAAGGGGGAGAGGAGATTAGAGCTTGAAGATGATTTACTTTCCAAAACTTTAGGGGGAGAATGTTAGTGTATAAAAGTGTTGGAAAGTAAATAGCATTTAATTGTATTTGATTTGTATTTGTAAAGGCCTTGGGCCTATTGGGCTTTAGTGTTTAAGATGGGCTTGGGCTTAATGATGTAATAAGGGTAGTGATGGTAGTGGACTATAAATAGGAATTAGTTTGTAATAATTCATTATATAATTCATAATCAAGCTAATACATCTTTCAAGATGCCAAAGACAGATGAGAGAGGGAATACAATACTGTCTCCAAGAGCCATGGTTGTATTGTACATGCCTGAGATACCGAAAATAGAAGTTGAACAAAATCAACTGAAAAATCAGAATTCAGTGTTTCTAAAGCAGATTCAGGAGTTGAAATTAAATTTATCAAATTCTAATAAAACTCCTGACTATAAAAAGTGTGCTAATATGGATAAATCTTATTTTGCAGGTATCATCAGTGAGAAAGAGAAAGAGATTAAAGATAGAGAGGAAATGATGGGAATAAAAGATAATACCATTCAGTCTCTGGAAGAAGTAATCAAGCTGAAGGAATCTTATGTTGAAAGTCTTCTGAGTCAATTGAAGAGAACTGAACAAAGATCATCAGAACTACAAGATGAATTAGTTAAGCTTCAACAAAAGTATTTGACTTCTGAAGAAAATGTATATACATTGAAAGTAAAAAATGCTGAGTTGATGAAAAACATTAAAGAAGATAAACTCAAAACAAATCTTCAAAGCCAACTGAAGACGACTGAACAGAAATCATCTGAGCTGAAAGATGAGTCGGTTATGCTTCAACAGAAGTTTAAGGCTTTTGAAGATCAGATATCTGTTCTGGAGAAGAAGAATGTTGAACTGAAAACAAGTCTCCAAGCAGAAAAAGAAAAATAAAATGTGAAGATATCTTCTACTCAACAGACATCTTAAATTTCCAAGAAAACTTTACAAGAGAGGAAGGATCTTGAGCTTAGATGCCTCAAACTTTCCAAGCAAGTGTCTGATTTTGAAAAGATAATAATCACTGAAAGAGACACATTTGCTAAGGAAAGAAAAGTTCTTGAAGATAAAACTGTTGAATTTCCCAATCAGATTTCTACTTTACAAAACTTGCTTGAAAAAGAAAGACAGATTTTCAAAGAAAAGAAGCAGTCTTATGATCATGAAAAGAAAAATACTGAAAAGAGAAATTCTGGGATTTTCAAAGATATTTCTGAAAAGAACAAGAACTTGGAAATAGATTTTGAACAAGAACGTTCACATTTTGAATCTGAAATATCCAAGCTCATGTCCAAGATCTCTGATCTGTCATCAGATTATCAAAAAGAACTGAAGGCTAAATCTGATTTGAAACAGAAATTTGACACACTTACTTCTGAAAGAAACATTTTAATTAAAAGATAAATGACTTAGAAGCTGCAAACATTGAATTGTCAGATAAAGTAACAGCTGATGTGATTAGTCAATCACCTGTTGATAACTCAACAGAATCAGTCTGTTCTTTCAAAACAGCTTCAAGTTCTATTCATGACAAAAATGTTTTCAAAATGAAAAGTATCAAACCTAAAACTGTCAAATCAAATCAGATCAGACCATCAAATATATTTTACGACAAATCTTTCGATGGTTCAGCGAGTTATTATGTAAAATCTCTTGGAAAACAATCTAAAAAAAATCAGATGGTCTGAAGAGTGAAGACTTCTTCAGATGAATAGAAGAAGAAGGATAAAGCACCTGCATCTACATCTAAAGTCAAAAGGAACAGTGTGCATAAAGGTAACTTTTTTGGTAATCTTGATATGCTTTATTCTACTAACTATTTGATCAGGATTGCTCAAAGGAAAATATGTTGTTCTTACTGTGGAGAAAATGATTTCGTTCAACAAGAATTTCTCATAACTGGTACGGAGCTTACAGAATTACTTCTCAGAATTCTGGATTTAAAAGATATAAGTCTAATGAGAAGTGGATTCCTAAATCTAACATACCAGGACCCAAATACCAGTGGGTACCAAAATCTGTTAAATCTGTTTCACAGGTACCACAGGTATAGGGGGAGCATGATGATTGACTTCTAAGTACTACAACTTAGAACTCAGACTTTAATGTCAAAGACAATGACTCTTGAATAATTCAGTTCAAGACCCGGATCTTAAAGTCAAAAAGTAAAGGCTTTTGAACAAAACAGTTCAAAACCCAAACTTAAGTGTCAAGATTGTGGCTTCTGATCACATGACATATCAGGACCTGTTCTTAAATGTTCAGACATGGATATTTTGCAAATATCCAGGGGGAGGTTATCTGACATAAATCATTCTATCATGATTTAAGGGGGAGCTTAAATGTAAGTATCTTCTAATCTTAGATATTTGATTGTTTGAAAGAAGAACAACTTTCGAACATGAAAAACGCTTTCTTAAATGTTCAAACCACTTCTTGTTCTCAAAAGATTTTATGAATTTAGAAGTGTGATTTTAAATGTTTTTCATTTTGAGCTCAATATTTAACTGACTGTGTTTCTAAAGATCAATACTTGTGTATTATCTTGTCTATATACTGTAAAGTATTCATACACACCGGTTCAGTATTTCATTTGAATTGTTATTACCATGTCTCTAAACGAACCTATTTTTCGATGGTAATACCCCCGTTTGATTTCAAATGTTGTTGAGCATCATTCATCATTTCAATCTTTGTGCTTTCATTGAAAAATTGTTTATATTCGTTCATATAAACAAAATATCCAATTCTTTGATAACCTATCCATTTCATTTGACCTGATTGATACATTGTCAGATTCTCAAAACAATTCTCTTGATTTCATTTCATTCATTCAATATCCTTGTTTAGAGAGATCTTCATTGTTCAAATGCTCAAATATCATTCATATGTTTAAATGAGCTTACATTCTGACATTGTTATCACATTTTGTGCTTAACTGTTCAGTTAAAATGTTGAGCCACTATTCTTTCTAAGACCTACATGGGATTCATTTGTGAGCTTATAAGAACTTCCATGGATTCACGTTAACCAGTGTTTCCTACCCCGAAAGTTATCCTTGAGTGATTGAGGGGTGAGGGGTCAAAATCAAAGAGTGGGGGAGAAAACACATCCGGTTGAGTTTCTCTCATTGTGTGGAGCGGTAAAATGTAAAGGAGAGTTTGGTTAGAAGTGAGCTTAAATTTTAAAAAGAAAGAGGCTGTGAGAACAGAGTTAAAAGAATATCAGAACTCTGGACCAACCACTTTCTGAGCTGGGCAGCCACATCTACTGATTGATTCACATTCTTTGGTGACCATCATTGAAAAAGGCAGTGAGCCCATGCCAACTCTTGAATTAACCCCACCAACCACTAGTTTCTTTCTTAACAAAGAAATGTTTCATTTTTCTTGGGGATGCAGCACATCTTCTATCTAGTCTTCACTCGGAAGATTTAGATATTGAAAAAGAAGGAAAGTTGCCCCACCTTCGCACCTCTTTCATGCACATTGAGTCCGTGTAATATCTGTTGTTGTCTCAACAGTTTACACAATTTGAGACTTATGAAACACAATCATTGTGCTAAATTCTTTCATACACAAGCACGAGCACACAGAAAATTTGTTTTTCTGTCAGAACATTCATAGATAAACCTTGTGTTTTTCAATTAGTGAATGGATGTCCTGGGGAGTCAACATCAAACCAGCTCCTTAAATTGTACATTCGTTGTACACACTAACTCCGTGTTACTGACAGGCACTCCTAACTCTTTCATTTGTTGAATCAGGGTTACTAAGTTCATTATATCTGAATTTGAAAAGATTCGGGTATATACAGTTCATGATTCAGATACTCAGATCAAAGGATGGATTACGTTGAATACAAAGGGGGATGATCAAAGGGAATGTTGAAATTGAAGATGTTTTGATGATTATGGTGCTCACAATCATCAAAAAGGTGGAGACATCTACAAAGATCAATTTCAAAGTCGTCAAAGAAGATGTTAAAGTCAAAAAGACTTGCGGAGAGATTCTGAAGAAACAAGGATGTTTCAAAGAAAAATTAAGCTGATTCGAGAAAGTTTGTTTTTTCGAAGATGGTCAAGAGATCAAAGAGATGAAGATACAAAGTTCGAAGATCTCTCGAAGTTTCAAATGAATCAAAGATGAAGTGTTTCAAAGAAGTTTAAAGAATTTCAAAGTTCAAATGATTCTAGACTTCAAATGGAAGAGCTTCAAAGTCCAAGAATGTCAGAGACAAAAGTTGAAGAATCAAGCGCTGAAGACTAGAATCAAATTTTTTTTAAATCTTGAATACAAAGGGGGAGATTGTTAGTGTATTAATGTATCCAAGATTTAATAGGAAAATCAAGTCAAGATAAGTCAACAAAGTCAAAGTTTAGTTTTAGTCAATCTTAGAGTTTACTTTGTTGTTAAGCTTGTGGTTTTAGTCCTTGGTATAAATACCTTTGTCTTGTAGCAATCTTCTAACTAGAAACATTTTGTACGCATTCATTCATATTGCAATACACATATGACTTGAGAACTTTCTCTCTCTACTCTCTCTCTAGATTTAATCATTGTCAAATCTTGTTTTAGATTGAGAATTAATTGATTGTAATCTGGGAATACAATTACAATTGGTATCAGAGCCTTACAAAAAAAAATCTCGTAACGATCGGATCTCGACATTTTCAAGCACTTTGAGCCCGATCTAATCGTAAGTTCATCGAATTCTTAAATCCTCTTGAAGTATTGTTCTTAATCGTATTCCAGATCTATCTCAATTCGTAGAATCACATTTCGATAATTTTTGAGATTTTTCGATATTTTCGGTATCGTTTTTCGCGTCAAATCTATCGATCTGAAAAATCGTTGCATGAATCAATTTAAATTGTCAAGATCTATTCTTTATTGTTTTTCGAGCGATCTACATGTTTTGGATATGAATTTCATCAAAAAACGAGAATGATATGAGCATTTTATGTTGAATAGTACATTTAACGGTTCCGTTAGTGCCGTTAGATTTTTTAACAAAATTGGTCAAATTTGTTAAATTTGACCAAGTTTTGTTCCTCATCCCTTGGTGCACGATCCATCGTTCCCTCTTCGAGCGACAAGTTTACGACTCTCAAACGGAAATTCCTATTCGATTCGCGTTTTAACGACGAAGTCGTGGTTAAAAACTAAGTTTTGCACTCGGTTATCATGTCATAATCCATGCATATCGTTCTTGTGGGCGTTAAAGAATGTGTTGGATTTACAAAAGTCAAAGTTTTCTTGGTGCACTTAGTCGAGCTTATAGACTACCTCGAATTCGGTTTTAAAATCGAAACCGCAAGAGTGAGAGCAACAACAAAGGGGGAGCCGAGTCTTTGATTGTCAAAGTTGCGCCAAAGTTCGTCAAGTAAATCAAGGGGGAGAGAATTTAAAGCTTCAAGAAGGATGATTTACTTTCACAAACTTTAGGGGGAGAATATTAGTGCATTGAAAGTTTGTAAAGTAAATGTATTATAAAGTGTAATTGTATAGAGCTTAAAGTGTAAGGGCTTGTGCTTATATGTTGTAGAAAAGGTGGTAGGTAGGATTGGTGTCTCTATAAATAGATGGTTAAGGCCTTGTAATCATTTCATAATTGCAATTTACAAAATATAGCCTTTTAAGAATTCTTTCTCTCATTAGTGTAGTTTTCCATTTCTAATAAATGTTCAATAAATCCTAATCCTATCTCATCCTACTTAATCAATTACAAACACTTGAGATGTCTAGATCTAGGGTCCTATAGAACTCAACAAATTAAAAAAAATACAAAATATAGGATTTGTATGTGCCAGTTTAGAAAACATTAATAAATAATATAAATCATATTTAAAATAATTAAATTAAAAACTCAAGTTGAAGTGTGATGGATTTAAAGTCTGGGGACAATGACCCAATATTGTTAGTCATTTATGGGCGATGGATCTAGGCCCAAATTATATTACCCAACTTCTAACTTAGTAAAAGGGAAAAAGAAAAAAATGTACTGACATTTTCTTTGGAGCAAGAAACCCTAGCCACCATTCCTATCTTCTTCTCTTAACCATTCTTAGGTGAGCATAAACATGAAAATTCACTTTAAATCCTACAAGATGTTTGATGAACTAGCAGATGGAGGTTGAGGTATAAAGAAGCATGAGAAAAAAAAGGTTTGTGCATATGATTTCGGTTAGGTTCAAAAGGTTTATTTCGATTTTGTTTCAATATTTTAAAGAAAAAAAAGAACATCACCTATGTTTTGTTTTTTTTCGTATTTAGGGTTCTAAGATGAGGGAACATAAAACGTTTTCGAGAAAAATAAATAAATTAATGCTTGATTTCTTGGATTCGAATGAGATTATATTTTCAACAAATCAAAGATATTATCATCAATAATATACACAATTTCTAACTCCCCTTTTTTATAGAGATGGTTGAAGCATGAAAAATACATAGCATTCGATTTTATAAACATTGATTTTACAACAGAGAAAAACAAATAAATCAAGGACATAATTTTTTTTTAATAAAATTTAGTTGCATATGGAGATTAAAAAAATCATGGAGATGGACATTCATATTCATATGTTGTTTTTCAAACTCTAGGAGTTATCATAGTAAAAAGAAACATCTAAAAATCTATATGCATATTAACAATATTTGTTGGTAAAAGAAACATATACATACAAAATTATGCTAAAGTAATGCTTACTTGATTCATAGCAGGAAACAAAAAAATTCAGCAGCAGTAGAACAACAACAGTAGAACAATAGCAGTAGAACAACGTGCTGATAACGTGTTGTAGAACAATCAATATGGAGATGATAAAAAGTCATAAATTATCATTAACAACAAACCCTTTAAATAGGGATGAATTTACAATGAAAAAGAAATATACAATATGGTAACTCCTTACACTAATAAATTATTTCCTCAATCAATTCGTTTTTGATGAAGGCACAATATTCTTCAACAGTTTTGTGATTATTCATGTATTTGGAAACATGTGTTTGCATAAACGTGAGCTATTTACATTTTATTGCATTTTATGACTTTTAGCAAACGTCCACTTATTGGTTGAATTTATGACTCGGTTTTTAACTCTATTGGGTGTTGGGGACATTTGTTCGATTTTGATAGCTCAATGTAGAGCTTTGATTATGATTTTGCATTTATTGCATCTTATTTGAGAATTATATGTGTTGAATGCGCTAGTTCATTCATTTGGAGTCATGTATGTTTTTAGACTATAATTGATAAGTGGATAATTTGTCACATTTTCCATCACTTTTTAGTAGGATTTTCTAGCATTTTATTTCCCAAATCACAATATTTGAGTCTTTTATTCTCATTTTTACCATTTGTTGAGTTTGGAGCTAAGTAGTGGAAATTCACCTTACTTATGTGTTTTTGTTAACTTACTGATGGACGATGCTGCAGCAGGAAGTCACAGCATGGGACTACAGTCATGGACGAAGCTTCATAAATCTTTTGGTTAGTGTAACTAGCTCTTTGAAGGGGAGTTGAAGATATTCGGTGGAAAAGGAACAATGACAGAGCATATATACTCTATTAACATATTCTTGTTACCTTAAAAGATGCAAATTGTACTATTAAGTTGACATTTGATTCCTAGTTAGTGGTGGGGACCATGTCCTTTGTAATTTTTAGTCTCTTAATATGTTTTCTTAAGATGCTAAGTTAGAAGCTTCTCTATGTATAAATAGAGAGCTCAAATCAGTAGTTAAATGTATCTCATTGTATTATGTTCTCTCAGTTGGAAAGCTCACATAGCTATCTCAACTTGTTACTTTAAGCCTTTTAATATTAAGTCTTTAATTTCAGTACGCTACTGTTCAGTGTCACAGCACCTTTACATTTTTGCATTACATTTATGTTCTTTACATTTACGTTGTCCAATTCCTGTCATTAACTTTTCATGCATTTGCTTATTATCTTTCAAATAATATCGCACACCTTGTGTCAAGCGATGATGGGGTAAGTCCCTAGCTTAGGTGTAAGTGATGGTTGGGAGATAAAAGCCTATGTAACTATGGATTAATGTTTTGTTACTAACTATCAATTTCACTATTCACTCCTTGTTTCTAATTTTCGACCAAGTGCTTCTTGATGAGGTGACGTACATTGTTTCACTTGGGTGAGCGGCTTGATTGCAAGCTAGCATAAACTTCAGAACACTGAAGTGTTATAGGGGTTGTAACAAACCCCCTAAATATTTAATGATTGTAAACTATACAGGGATCATAAAAATATCTGTGTGGAGTCGGTTGGGTCGCCTAATTAGTTTTTGCCGGTAAACCTATTCTAATATGAAACTTGCAAAAGGGTTTTGTGAACCGATAGTGAAGTTGAGAACCTAGTGTTGCAGCTTCTGCTGCAGCATCAATCTTATTATTTAGTTGCTTACAACACCAGTCGGATCTTGCACCCTTGCTTTCTTTTAATTTGTTCAAGCACTTTAATTTACTGTTACCATCACTCAAAGATCATTCCTTCCAAATCTCTTTTTGAAATCACCTTTTTGACACTGACTTAAGAATCACGGCTTGCTTTATTGTCTCTGTGGGATCGATACTAGGTACTTAGTACCACTTTATTACTTGTTCAAACGATAGTGGTTTTACATATATACTTGCATGGGATTCAATTTGTGATTATAGGGTTACATAATCTGTCGACCAAGTTTTTGGCGCCGTTGTCGGCGACAAGCCAAAACAAGTTTTTTTTTTCTTTGAGTCACTTTTAAAATCTGATTTTTTTAGTCACTTTTGTTACTGATTTTGGTTGCATGCCACGTTTGTTTCACAGTGATATCCTTGATTTGGACCCTCACATTGAAAGAACTTTTCGAAGAAGGAGAAGAATCCAAAGAACTTTGTCACCCATTCTTGAAACACCAGAAATGGCAGAAGAAAATTTTGGGCCAGGGCCACGGCCTGAACCCCAAGATATCATTAATATTGCAAATACTAAAACTGGAAGAATCATGGACTATGATATGCCTATGTTTGATCAACTGCATGCAGGCATAGTTAGACCACAGATTGAGTGTGCCCATTTTGAACTGAAACCTGTAATGTTTTACAATGTTACAATCCAGTGGACAGTTCAATGGCATGCCATCTGAAGATCCTCATTTGCATCTCAAAACTTTTATGGAACTGATTCTTTCCAACTCAGTGGAGTAAATGATGAAGCCTTACGGCTGAAGTTATTTCCTTTTTCACTTTGAGATAGAGCAAGATCATGGTATAATTCATTGCAGCCTAATTCTATTGAAACTTGGAATGACATGGCTGAAAGATTGTTAAAAAAATATTTTCCACCAACACGGAATGCTAAGTCTAGAAATGAGATAAGCATGTTTAGACAAATGGACGATGAAGCTATTTCGGATGCTTGGGAAATGTTTAAAGAGTTGTTAAGGAAATGCCCTAACCATGGCATACCCTACTGCACATAGCTAAAGACATTCTACAATGGTTTAAATACCACTGCTAAACAGATGCTCGATGCTACAGCAGGAGGAGCCTTCACCTCTAGTACCTATAATGATGGTTATGAGATTTTGGAAAAGATTTATAGCAACAATGGTTATTGGTTTGATCCACGTGCACTAGTACCCAGAAAAACTGCAGGAACTCATGAAATAGATCCTTATACTGCACAACTCACATCACTAGCCAACATGATTAAAAACATTTTTGCTGCCACTGGTGTGAATATTGTTGCTGCAACATCTGTTCATAAACCCTTGCTCATACGATGTGTAGTCTGTGATGAAGTACATACCTATGACCAGTGTAGACAGAACTCAGAATTTGTAAACTATATGCATAATAGGAATGGACAGTATTCAAACAACTATAACTCAAATTGGAGAAGTCCTCCCAATTTTTCTTGTAATAGCCCTTGTTTGAATCCACCTATTGCAAAAGAACAAAGAACTTCAAATTTTCAAAACCAACCAAGTAGTTCTCAAGGTCATTTTCAACAAAGTCAACAACCTTTTCAAAGTCAGCAAAGTCAACAACCTTTTCAATGTAAACCAAGTCAAAATGTTGATTCTTCTGTTTCTTTGGAAATATTGTTAAATGGATTTATAAATCACACCAATTCCGCAATCAATCACCAAAATACTGCTTTAAGGACTTTGGAAACATAGATTGGTAAAATTGCATTGGAATTGAGAAACATACATGTTGGAATCTTGCCTAGTGATACTAAGACTCCCAAGAATACAACCAAGGAACATGTGAAGGTTGTATCCCTTAGGAGTGGAAAAGACTTAGTTGAGACTACCCAAAAAGACCCTCAAACTATTAGTGGCACAAACAAGGAAAAGAGTGTTATAGTGGTACCCCCTACTACTTTTACATCTCATGAATCTGATAGATCTGAGCTTCCCTTGTTATTCCCTTATGATAACAATAAATACAAAACAACTGCAGTTGATGTTACAACCAGTGCTGCAGAACTGAAAAACCGAAAAAAGTAAGTGAGCAAGTAATGCCTACTGTTCCATCCACCTCTAAGCCTAAGAAGGCTGTTGTCACACAAGTACCACCTTACATTCCATACCCCCAGATATTAAGGAATCAAAAAGAGGACTTACAATTCAACAAGTTTCTAGATGTGTTCAAGCAATTGCATATCAACATCCCCTTGGTTGAAGCAATTGAGAGCATGCCTACTTATTCCAAGTTCCTTAAGAACATTTTGAGCAAGAAAAAGAAACTAACTGAATATGAGATTGTGTCATTGACTGAAGGTTGTAGTGCAGTTTTGACCAACAGACTGCCCCCTAACCAGAAAGATCCAGGTTTTTTTACAATACCCTGTTCTATAGGAGGAAAAGAGGTTGGGAAAGCAATATGTGACCTAGGTGCAAGCATCAATCTTATGCCTTTGTCTGTGTTCAACACACTACGAATAGGAGAGGCTAGACCTACCACTGTGACCTTGAAGTTAGCTGACAAATCCATAGCTTATCCTAAGGGAAAGATAGAGTATGTTTTCGTACAAGTAGACAAATTCATATTTCCTGCTGATTTCATCATTCTACACTTTGAAGCTGACAAAGAAACTTCTATTCTGTTAGGAAGGCCATTTTTAGCCACTGGTAGAGCCATCATAGATGTCCAAAAAGGAGAGTTGACTATGAGAGTCCATGAAATACCCTGATGAAGTGGAAGAATGTCCTGTCCTAAGCTCTGTAGAATCTTGGTGTCAAGAAGAGACCTTAGAAGAAATTCTAGGTGAAAAGGTAGACGATGACCTAGAAGATGATGAGTTAGAGGATGATGAGCATAAAGATGATGACTTAAATGTTGATGACTTAGAAGAGAAATATGATGATGATGATGATGATGATGATTTGGATGATTGCAATCACTGTGATGACATGATACAGTCTGTGCTGCAGCGAAAATGTAAATTCCCAATCATAATCAAGCAATCTAACAATCAAGATATTGACAATATGAAGTTCTAGAGAGAGAGTATAGAGAGAGAAATAGTCACAAGTATATTGCAATTAAGAACCACACTCTTACAACAAACATAAACCAAGGTATTTATACCAAGGACTAAAACTACATGCTTAACAACTAAGTAAACTCATATTGACTAAACAAGACTTGAATAATTGACTTTACAAGAATTGACTTTTCCTATTTAAATCTTGGATACAATAATACACTAACAATCTCCCCCTTTGTATTCAAGATTTAAAAAAATTTGACACTAGTCTTTGAAGCTCTTTCTGACTCTAACGACTTTGAACTTTGAAGCTCTTTCTGAAGTTGTTGAAGAATCTTGAAAAGACTTTAACACTTTGCATCTTTGGAAAGTCAACAAGTCTTGAACAAAACATTGAAATCTTTGAAAAACTTTGGAACTTTGAGGAATCTTTGAAACTATGTATCTTCATCTCTTTGATCTCTGGACCATCTTCAGAAAAACAAACTTTCACGAATCATATTCAGAATCTGTTTCTGAAACATAGTAAGCATCTGAATTATCTTGAACTTTCAGAATTATCTCTTCAGGATTATCTTCACCATTTGTCTTTGAAATTGTTCTTTGTAGATGTCTCCCCCTTTTTGATGATTGTGAGCACCATAATCATCAAAATATCTTTCAATTTCAACATTCTCTTTGATCATCCCCTTTGTATTCAACGTAACAATCTCCTCCTTTATGATAATTTGATATTTCCATCCTTTGATCTGAGTATCTGAATCATGAATTGTATATACCCGAATCTTTTCAAATTCAGATATAATGAACGTTGTAACCCTGATTCAACAAATGAAACAGTTAGGAATGTCTGTTAGTAACACAAAGTTACTGTGTACAACAAATGTACAATTTAAGGAGCTGGTTTGCTGATGACTCCCCAGGACTTCCATTCAATCATTGAAAAACACAAGGTTTATCTATGAATGTTCTGACAGAAAATAAATTGAAATTGTCCTTTTAATCAAGCAATTCAAACAAGATCAAACAATTATGACATTTATGTTCATGATCTAGAGAGAGAAAGTAACAATTGTATTTATCACAAGTCTGAATGTTTTTCTATGAAGTCTCCTACCAATTACAAAGGATTAAAGGTATTTATACCACATGTCTAAAAACACAAGCTTAACACCTAAGTAAACTCATATTGACTAAACTAAACATTGACTTTGTTGACTTATCTTGACTTGACTTTTCCTATTAAATCTTGGATACAATAATACACAAACAATCTCCCCCTTTGTATTCAAGATTTAATAAAAATTTGACAATCGTCTTCAGTGCTTGATTCTTCAACTTTTGTCTCTAACAGTCTTTGACTTTGAACCTCTTCCTAAAGTTTTTGAAGAATCTTGAAAAGTCATTCACGATTAGCATCTTTGAATAGTCAACAAGTTTTGTAGACGAACCATTTGAAGTCTTGAAACAATACTTTGAAAACTTCTTTAAACTTCTTTTAAGCACTTCATCATTGAAACATTTGAAACTTCGAGGGATCTTTGAACTTTGCATCTTCATCTCTTTGATCTCATGACCGTCTTCGGAAAAACAAACTTTCTCAAATCATCTTAATTTGGACTTGTCTTCAGAATCTTTTGAGAATGATTTCTTTCATCAGATTTGAACTTTCAGAAATACTCCACAAATCTTGACTTTGAACATTCTTCTGTACTTTGAAATTTTTTTGAAATTTAACTCTGTATATTTCTTGTTTTGAAATTGAACTCTGTAGATTTCTCCCCCTTTTTGATGATTGTGAGCTTCATGATCATCAAAACTTTCTCAATTTCAGCACTTTCATTGAATATCCCCCTTTTACAAACAGTCTCCCCTTTTTGAGATACATTTAACATTCTCTGCACTTTGATCTGAATAGTTGAATCATGAACTGTATATACCTGAATCTTTTCAAATCCAGATATAATGAACGTTGTAACCCTAATTCAACAAATGAAACAGTTAGAAGTTCCTGTCAGTAACACGGAGTTACTGTCTAGAACGAATGTATAATTTAAGGAGCTGGTTTGATGATGACTCCCCAGGACTTCCATTCAATCATTGAAAAACACAAGGTAATTCTATGAATGTTCTGACAGAAAAACAAATTTTCTGTGTGCTCGTGCTTGTGTATGAAAGAATTTATCACAATGATTGTGTTTCATAAGGTTCAAAATGTATAAACTGTTGAGACAGCAACAAGTATTACACAGACTCAATGTGCATGAAAGAGGTGCGAAGGTGGGGCAACGTTCCTTCTTTTTCAATATCTAAATCTTCCGAGTGAAGACTAGATAACAGATATGTTGCGTCCCCAAAGAAAATGAAACATTTATTTGTTAAGAAAGAAACGAGTGGTTGGTGGGGTTAATGCAAGAGTTGGCATGGGCTCACTGCCTGTTTCAATGATGGTCACCAAAGAATGTGAACCAATTAGAAGATGTGGTTGCTCGGCTCAGAAAGTAGTTGGTGTAGAGTTTTCATATTCTTTTAACTCTGTTCTCACACCCTCTTTCTTTTTATCATTTAAAGCTCACCTCTAACCAAACTCTCCTTTCATTTTCCCGCTCCACACAATTAAATTTGGAATTTAATTTGAGGTAATTTCAAGTCTTGGTTTGCAGAAAGGGATATTATCCTTTACATGATGTA
Organism: Arctium minus; assembly: GCA_954870635.1. Lineage (NCBI taxonomy): Eukaryota > Viridiplantae > Streptophyta > Magnoliopsida > Asterales > Asteraceae > Arctium > Arctium minus. The sequence continues at coordinate 108,096,874 of OX941080.1, read as the reverse complement.
TTAGGAAAAAAAATAAATTAGTTGCTCTTTCCAAAAAAAAGCATAAGTTTGAGAGATTTAGGTGTTGATTTCGGATGCATAGACTCAAGTTAGCATTTTCCTAAATGGATGAAAGTGAGAATGTACGATTAAGCACCTTAAGATAGGATATTTTGTGGTCGATGGAGTCACTAGAATCCGGGATCACGACGAGGGCAACAAGGATCTTCATGTATGGTACGTACATAATTGCATCTGACCAGTGTTATGGTGAACATACATGTTACATCTGTGTGCTTGAATCACCTTCATGTGATCATCGGTATGGTAGTGAGTGAATTCTTAGTGAATAGTCACTAGAAGTGTTGATGTTTATAGCATTGTCATTTTTATGTGACAATTAAGTATGATGATTATGTTTATCCGACCATTGTGGGTCAGAGATATTGGTTAAGATTAAACCATAGGATTTTTACATCGTCATCGTTTGGGAAGAAGTTATAAGGTTGACTGACTTTGTCATGAGTTACCGCCTTAAGACGTTTGAGTTTTCCCAAGGTTATTAGTGTGACTAGTAGACTGGGTGACTTTGGTTCTAGGATTGTAAGAATCGACCAAATTAATGCATGAGTTTTATTTCTAAAATAGGTGCATAAGTTGTTTCATACTTTTTAAAGATCATCGAGCGGTTTGTGTTATAAATGTTTGGAAAACGTCATAGCACGCACAAGATTATAACCCATGATCTTAAACACGCATAAAATTGTTTTATTAAATGTGGTTGCAAGCTGTGTTGAGATTTTATCTCATGTTGTTTTAGTGACCAAAGAGTGAAATTTCGAAAGATCATGAACTTGATTTATTGCGTGAGTTTGTATTTATTGATGAAATTTATGATCCTTTATTCATAACTTTGTTTTATATGATTTATTATTGGAAACGAGAATTTCGGCACCATTTGATTGTTTACATATCCCTTCAGCTTTTTAATATTAAGTCTTTAATTTCAGTACGCTACTGTTCAGAGTCACAGCACTGTTCGCATCACCTTTACATTTCGGCTTTACATTTATGTTCTTTACATTTATGCTGTCAAATTCCAGTCATTTACTTTTCATGCATTTGCTAATTATCTTTCCAAAAATCTCGCACACCTTGTATCAAGCGATGATGGAGTAGGTCCCTAGCTTGGGTATAAGTGATGGTTGGGAGATAAAAGCCTATGTAACTATGGATTAATGTTTTGCTACTAGCTATCAATTTCAATATTCACTCCTTGTTTCTGAGTTCGACCAAGTGCTTCTTGATGAGGTGACGTACATTGTTTCACTTGGGTGAGCGGCTTGATTGCAAGCTAGCATAAACTTCAGAACACTAAAGTGTTATAAGGGTTGTAACAAACCCACTCAATCTTTATTGATTGTAAACTACACGTGGATCATAATAATATCTGTGTGGAACCGGTTGGGTCGCCTAATTAGTCGCTGCCGGTAAACCTATTCTAATATGAACCTTGCAAAAGTGTTTTGTGAACCGATAGTGAAGTTAAGAACCTAGTGATGCAGCTTCTGCTACAACATCGGTCCTATTATTTAGTTGCTTACAACTCCCGTCGGATCTTGCACCCTTGCTTTCTTTTAATCTATTCAAGTACTTTAATTTACTGTTACCAAAACTCAAAGATCATTCCTTCCAAATCTCTTTCTGAAATCACCTTTTAAGACTGACTTAAGAATCACAACTTGTTTTATTGTCTCTGTAGGATCGATACTTGGTACTTAGTACCACTTTATTACTTGTTCAAACGATAGTTGTTTTACATGTATACTTGCATGGGATTCCATTTGTGATTTTCGGGTTACATAATTTTTCGACCAATAATGCAATAGATCCATATGCATAGGAGTCCAATTGGAATAGGATCTTTATCCCTGTGTTTTAACTAGAAACTCGGATCAGCGGAGGACTAAAGGTAAAGTCGTGGATAGAGTTGAACTCGATGACCGTGTGATCCGTAGTGGAAGACTCAAGGTAAAGACTCAGATAAAGTTGAACTTGATGACAATGTAGTCGGTGGTGGTTGTCATTTCTAGTGAATGAGCTTAACTTGGCTTTGGGATATCCCAAGGTAAAGACCTGGATAAGGCTGAACTTGGTGACTCCCTAAGCGAAAGACTTGGATATAGTTAAGCTTGTTAACCCATTTGACTAAAGACCGGGATAAGGTTGATATCAATGTTTATTTATCCATAAGTGATGCTCATATAACATAGATAGGTGGCATACTCTTGTGTTCCCGCCACGTTTAATGGAAACGGGACTCCCCCGCCACCGAAAGGTGTTGATTTTCGATATCGCGTTTATCTATATTTTCTGTGATAATTAGAGTATGGATTGTTATCCATGTTTGGTGTTTTTTGTGTATTGAGTTTTACTGTGTTTTGGATATTTTGGGGTAATAGAGTTTTATCCATGATTTATGTACCTAAATATTAAATCATCATTCCCGTTTTGGGTGAGTTTCCGGTTTCAGATTTATATTTGAATAAACGTTTTGTATTGAGGTTTTCATCACGGAAATAGTGAGATTCGGGAAAGAAGTTGCTTTCTTACTAAATCCATTTCATTTTAGAAAATGGGATTTCATAGTATTCTTTCAGTTTACCGTTCTATATAATTGGTGAAAATCTTGAACTCAGTAGGCGTAAAGCCTAACCTTTTTATTTGTTGGCATCTGCATCAGGTTCTTGTTAGGGAATGGTACTAGTGACACGTGAAGAGTTGAGTGCTAGATAGATGCACAAGAAGAGTGTAACTTTTGGGTAAAGCCTTCAACACCTTGGAGATAGCAATTTGTATGGGTTTAGTAATACCTGACCTTTATTTAGTATTTTGATAAGACTTGGGTTAAGAACTATTAAGGTTAAATTTGAAATTTAATTTGAGGTAATTTCAAGTATTGGTTTGCAGAAAAGGATATTCTCCTTTACATGATGTATTAGAAAAAAAATTAAATTAGTTGCTCTTTCCAAATTTCAGGGTGTTACAAGTTGGTATCAGAGCATAAGTTTGAGAGATTTAGGTATTGATTTCGGTTGCATAGACTCAAGTTAGCATTTTCCTAAGTGGATGAAAGTGAGAATGTACGATTAAGCACCTTAAGATAGGATATTTTGTGGTCGATGGAGTCACTAGAATCGGGAATCACGACGAGGGCAACAAGGATCTTCATGTATGGTACGCTCATAATTGCACATGGCTAGTGTTATGGTGAACATGCATGTTACATTTGTGTGCTTGAATCACCATCATGTGATCATCGATATGGTAGTGAATGAATTCTTAGTGAATAGTCACTAGAAGAGTTGATGTTTATAGCATTGTCATTTTTATGTGACAATTAAATATGATGATTATGTTTAGCCGACCATTGTGGGTCAGAGATATTGGTTAAGATTAAACAATAGGATTGTTAAATCATCATCATTTGGGAAGAAGTTATAAGGTTGACTGACTTTGTCGTGAGTTATTGCCTTAAGACGTTTGAGTTTTCCAAAGGTTATTAGTGTGACTAGTAGACTGGGTAAGCTTGGTTCTAGGATTGTAAGACTCGACCAAATTCATCCACGAATTTTATTTCTAAGATACTTGCATAAGTTGTTTCATACTTTTTAAAGATCATTGTGCGGGTTGTGTTATAAAAGTTTGGAAAACGTTTTAGCACGCACAAGATTATAACCAATGATCTTAAACATGCATAAAATTGTTTTATTGAATGTGGTTGCAAGTTGTGTTGAGATTTTATCTCATGTTGTTTTAGTGACCAAAGAGTGAAATTTTGAAAGATCATGAACTTGATTTATTGCGTGAGTTTGTATTTATTGAGGAAATTTATGATACTTTATTCATAACTTTGTTTTATATGATTTTATTATTCGAAACGATAATTTCGACACCATTTGATTGTTTAGATGTCCCTTGAGTTTCATTAAGTTTTATGGAGTCTTATGAAGCTTTGTTTTATGTTGTTTTGTGACGCATGAATGAATCTTTGAAATGTGTAGGTTTGATTTATGGCATGTGTTGATTTATGGGTCTTATTGAGAATTTTATTCCATGCGCGTTTTGTTAAGAAATGTTATTCTATGTCGTATTGCAACCAAAAGGGAGATTTTTGGAATTTTGATATCGTGTGGTTTCTCTTTTGAGTTTTGTGCTAGTATATTCCGTGACACACTATTTAGTGCAGGAATTGATTTATACTCATGGCGTAAGTAAGTGTATGAAGAGACTATAATGGTTCTTATTAATATTTTGTTTTGTACACTTTCGTTTGTTGTTACCGTTGTTTTTGGCTCACGTAAAAACGTTAAATCGATTACTTGGAGTGCATGGCATGATGGCCATATTGCCACTATTTTAGAACAAATAGGATATTGGTGATTCGGCTTAAAGTTTGAAGTCGATCAAAATTATTTTAAGTTTCAACCAAATCGCATGCACCTATCATTTTACTAAGTTTTGGGAAATAAACTGATGCATGCGGTTCTTGTTGGGAAATTTTATTCCATGTCACTATATGGTTAAATGAGAAATTTTTGGAACTTGATTACGTGAATTTGCTCTTTTTAAATTTTGTATAAGCGATATGTTGCGCACTATTTTAATGCAAGGAAAATATTTTACGTACATGGCGTAAGTAAATACATGTTAGGACTATAGCGGTTTGTTTGAAAGGTTTACTAAGCATACTTTGTGTTGTTGTTATTAACTTGAATAGAGGTCAAGTAGCTCTAAAAATGGTTTTATATGTGTGACTAGTGTGTCCAATTTTCACAACTACTGAGTAAGCGGTAGTAGATTTTTTTACACATACGATTAATTGTCATAAAGATTTTGCATTTGAAAAGTCTTCAAAAATTTCAGATTGGCATATTTGTTTAGTCTGACACTTGAAACATTAAAGTCGTTAGGACCTTATATGTTAAGAAACCCTTGTGAAGGGTAAGGACTTAGAGAGTCTTGACAGTGGAAGTGTTGGATAGTCCAACTTGTGGTAGTATTGTAATCCGAGTGGTTCAGTTTGAAAATTCGATGCACTTTTAGGTAACTGAAGTATTACACTAGTGGGATTTTCGATAACTTTTGTAGTAAGTCGCCCATTGTGACAACCCTTGAATTGGAAGTTGGACAACTATTTGCAAAGGAGTTGTGTGGGACTCTCGGGATATTGTGTTATTACCCATGGTGTATTATTGGTAAGCTCGATGAGGTAGTCTCATGTGTAACAACCTGAACATGTATACATTCAATTAAATAACATTTCTTAATAAATACTTCCCCAGGCTTACATTTTCAGAGTACAAGGTTTACAACTATCTTTTACTACACAACTGAGTTCAAAAAGTAAACTATTGCAGGAAGTCTTCTATCTCCTGAAAATAGCTCACATCTTCTCCTTACCCTTATCTGCACCTGCTACTTTATGATAACCTGAAACAGGATTATAATTTTGAAATAGTGAGGGTTAGACCAATGGTCTAGTGAGTCCCTTCCAATCACTACTGCAACAGTTCAAATATTAATTAAAACATTTAAACAAAACATTATATTTCAAAAGATAACTTGCTCTTTTAAAAAAACTTTAAAACACTTTATGCTTTACAGGCATAACTCAATCTACTAGTCATCACTGACCACTTTTTACGCTTCGCAAGAGTACCTTAAGCTACTAACCAACATTTCCGTCAAAGACGGTATGTCTGTCTCGTACTGCCTTATTTTAGGGACACACCCTAATGTAATAAACGGGCCACACTCCCCGGTACAAGCAGGTGGGTCACACTTCCCGAATTAGGTCAGACTTCTGACTCAATTGTATGCATACACCTAGTCCTGACTGTATATAAAACAAGTTTATATAAACTGAGCATAAACATGCCAAACTGATTAAATAAATCTTTTGCAATAATTTTTGCATACTTTCAATACTATAAATGCGCAGTATATAAAACCTACATTTATCAATTAACTGCTCAAATCATAAAAGATTTAGTTTGAAAAACTCACCTCTGATTCTTCTTGATTAACTCTGACTAACACCCTTTCCTTCTTTACACACAGCAAAAACAACATACTGTTACTATCCCGGTCGAAACCATCCTGATCAAAACCTCTTAGGACAAATTAATAACATACCGGTTGATCACTACACCGGTCGAGAAATACCGGTCCAATACAAACTACCGGTCGAATACAAACTACCGGTCGAATACAAACTACCGGTCGACCTTGGTCCCGGTCGAACTTATATCGGTCAAATACCCTTACCGGGCCTTACAAGCTACCGGTCTTTACCACCTATCGGTCGACTAAATTTATCGGTCGACCGATACCTTTACCGGTCCACATCATCTTCCCGGTCATAGATCATACAGAGTCGGCGACTCAACAGTTCGAACCCAGAAAACTTTTTGATCATTAAATCGATCAAATACAAGGTTAAAAGCTTGAATCACAAGACTATTTTCCGACTAATACATGCAGATAGAAGTATTAAGCTAAAATCATACCTCTATTTACTAAAAACGATCGATCCTTCAAGATCTCTTTCTCTTTCTCTCTGCTTCATGCTCTGCTTTCTCTCTTTCTCTTTATGTCGGCTTACACAAATATCAGACTGATATGAAATCAAATATCTGATATTTAGGTTATATAAAACCAATGTTTCAAATAACCCCCTTGTACTTTGGGTCTCGCTTCACTTTTCACCCAACTTCCAAAATTAATAAAAATTTAAGATCCGGATATTACAATCTTTCCCCCTTAAGAGAATTCCGTCCCCGGAATTCTATCGCTAAACAAATGGGGATACTGAGTTTTCATATACGTTTCTACTTCCCACGTGGACTCTTGTCCTTGGTGAAATTTCCACTGAACTTTCACTAATCGAATCTCCTTGTTTCTCAACTTCTTTATTTTGATGTCCGTAATTGCTACGGGCTCCTCAATATAACTTAGTTTTTCATCTACTTGAACATCTTCTAAAGGAACGACCACATCTCCTTTAAGTTTTCATCTTCTGCCAAACACTTCTTTAAGTTTGACACATGAAATGTGGGATGAATCCCACGCAAACTTTCTGGTAGATCAAGTTCGTAAGCCACTTCACCAACACATCCCGTGATGATAAATGGTCCAACAAACCTTGGTCTTAACTTTCCTTTCTTTCCAAATCTGAATACCCCTTTCCAGGGTGAAACTTTCAACATTACCTTATCTCCTATCTGAAACTCAATCGGTTTCCTTCGCTTATCAGGATACATTTTCTGACGATCTTGAGCAATCTTTAATCATGCTCAAATCTGATCGACTTTATCAGTTGTCACCTGTACAATTTCTGGTCCCGCTAGCTGACTTTCACCCACCTCATTCCAACATAAAGGTGTTCTACATTTACGACCATACAAAGCTTCGAACGGGGCCGCTTGTATGCTAGCATGATAACTATTGTTGTAGGAAAATTCAATCAACGGTAAATTAATTTCCCACGAACCTTTGAAGTCAATAACACATGCACGAAGCATATCTTCCAATGTCTGAATAGTTCTCTCACTCTGGCCATCAGTTTGCGGATGATAAGTCGTACTCAGCTTAAGTTGAGAGACTAATTCACTTTGCAAACTTCTCCAGAAAGCTGATGTAAAACGAGCATCTCTGTCTGACACAATGGACAACGGTACTCCATGTCTGGTTACTATCTCGTCGATATAAAATCGAGCCAATTTCTCAAGTGAGTATGTCTCCTTGATCGGTAGGAAATGAGCTGACTTTGTGAGTCTATCCACTATAACCCAAATGACATAATGCCCCTTAGGTGATCGCGGTAACCCAGTAACAAGATCCATAGTAATCGCGTCCCACTTCCAAACTGGAATTTCTAACGACTGAAGCTCCCCATAAGGTCTCTAATGCTCAGCTTTAACTTTCAAACATGTTAGACATCGTTCAACGAAGTGAGCAATATCTTTCTTTAAACCTGCCCACCAATAGCTTTGTTTCATATCTCTATACATCTTGTTGGTTCCTGGTTGTACTGAGTAACGGGATCTATGTGCTTCTTCCAACACTTTCTGCCGCAGATCTCCTGATTTTGGAATCCATACTCTCTTATTAAAGCACTTTACTCCGCGATTGTCAACTACTAACGAGTTAACAATACCAACTATTCTTTCACTTTTCAAATTTTCTTTTGACGCTGCTTCTTCTTGATACTTTATAACTTCTTCTCGATATTCCTTACGACTTAGAGCATCTGCTACCACATTAGCCTTGCCTGGATGGTACAGAATATCACAGTCAAAATCGCTTAACAACTTCATCCACCTATGCTGCCTCATTTTAAGCTCCTTCTGATTGAAAAGATATTGAAGACTCTTGTGATCTGTGTAAATTTGACACTTGATCCCATACAAGTAATGCCTCCAAATTTTCAATCCAAAGACTACAGCTGCCAACTCTAAATCATGAGTTGGGCAATTCTTTTCATGTTCTTTCAGCTAACGAGATGCATAAGCAATTACCATGCCTTCTTGCATTAACACATATCCCAGACCCAACTTTGAAGCATCGCTATAAATTACGAATCCTTCTGTTCCGTTGGGTAGAGACAAAACAGGAGCACTTCTTAAACTCTTTTCAATTTATCGAAAGATTCTTTCTGAGCCTCTGCCCATACAAACATGACATTCTTTCTAGTTAATGCCGTTAGTGGCGTAGCTATCCTTGAAAAGTCCTGGATGAACTTTCTATAATAACCAGCCAATCCAAGAAAACTTCTTACTTCAGATGGTGATTTCGGTGCTTCCCACCCTTTAATGGCTTCAATCTTAACTGGATCAACCTTATTCCCATCTTTTGACACCACGTGCCCTAAAAACTGAACTTCTTTCAGCCAAAATTCACATTTTGAAACTTGGCGTACAATTTCTCACACTTAAGCAATTCTAAAATCGCTCTCAAATGAGTTTCATGATCTTCTTTGGAACGTGAATTGATCAGTATATCATCTATAAAGACGATGACATAATTATCTAAAAACGGACTACACACTCTATTTATCATATCCATGAAAGTTATTAGCGCATTGGTCAAACCAAATGGCATAACTAGAAACTCATAATATCCGTACCTCGTACGAAATGCAGCCTTAGGCACATCCTCCTCCCTCACCTTCAACTGGTGATACCCAGATCGTAAATCTATTTTCGAAAAGTAACTCGCTCCTTGAAGTTGATCAAAAAGATCGTCAATCCTGGGAAGCGGATACTTATTTTTGACAGTCAACTTATTAAGCTCACGGTAATCTATGGACATTCTCATAGACCCGTCTTTCTTCTTAACAAACAATACTGGCGCTCCCCATGGTGAGGTACTAGGGCGAATAATCCCCTTGTCTAACAACTCTTGCAGTTGAGTCATCATTTCTTTCATTTCTGCCGGTGCCAGTCTATACGGTGCTCTTCCAATCGGCGCTGCTTCGAGTACTAAATCAATAAGAAATTCCACTTGCCGATCAGGAGGCAAAGTGGTTAAGTCTTCAGGAAATACTTCTGGATATTCACTTACTACCAGAACTGATTCTAATCCTTTCTTTTCCTTCTTAGCATCTATTACATAAACTAAGAACGCCACACACCCTTTTACTAAACATCTCTTAGCCTTAATCATAGAAATCAAGCATGACTTTCTATCCCTCCGATCTCCAAACACTACTATCCTTTCTTTACCTGGCTGCACTATACGAATCAATTTCTTATTGCATACTATATGAGCATCATTAGACGCCAACCAGTCCATTCCCACAATAACATCAAATTCTCCCATACCCATCGGGTACAGTCGAAGTGGAAATGATTGTCCATTAATAACAATACTACACCCATCATACACTTCCTCCACTAAGATTTGACTATTATCAGCCACTTCTACTTTCAATTCATGCCTAAGCTTCTTAGGTTTCTCATTCAATTTATGCACAAAATTTGGAGACACAAACGAACGATTTGCTCTGGAATCAAACAATACTTTTGCACAATTCGAATCTATAAAGAAAGTACCTGTCACTACATCAGGTATCTCCGCCGCTTCTTCTGCTGACATATTGAAAACTCTAGCCCTCGCTTTAGCTGGTTCCGCCTTTTTCTCACTTCCCTTTTCTGCATATCCTCCGACCCATCCCTTTTTCAACTGTGGACAATTCGTCCTGATATGATCAGGAGATCCACAATGATAACAAGACCTCAATTTCTGGCAATCCCGAGCCAAATGCCCAATCTTCCCACATTTATAACAACCCTCTTGATCAATCTTACATTCTCCTTTATGCCTTCGGTTACACTTACTACAGGGCTTACTTTCAAACTTATTAACAGAACGCTAATCAAACTTTGCAGACTTAAACGGTTTGGAGTCACGAACTGTTCCTTCCCATTTTTTTTTATCTCCGCTTCTTTCAGTAGCTTGCCTATTCTTTTCTTTCTCTCTCCTTTCAGCTGCATTTACCGCCATTTGAAAAGTAGACGGTTCCTTATTCGAGACAAATTCTCGAATATCACTTCTCAATCCAAATACGAAACGTTCTACTCGTCTTTCTTCATTAGGCACATATATTCCTGCAAATCGAGACTTTTCAATAACTTTGTGGCATATTCTTGAACTGACATTCCCTTCTGCTCTAAACCCAGAAACTCTTCTTCCAACTTTTTAACTGCCGCCAAAGGGCAGAACTGTGCTTTAAATCTTTTCACAAACTCACCCCAAGTCATTTCTTTAGCTACAGTCAAACTTTGACCTCCGGATTCTACATCCCACCACATTACAACATCATCTTTCAGCATTGACAAAGCATAGACTACTTTATCATCTTCCGCACACTTACTAGTATCAAACGCTAACTCCATACCTTTTACCCATCTTAACACTATCATGGGATCACATTCCCTTTTATAAGTAGGAGTCTTGCAAGCAACAAACTCCTTAAAACTACATCCATTCCCAGCTACAGCTTTAACTGACACAATGGGGTTTGACTGAGGGTGACTACCCACTCCAGTTACTGGTGATTCTGCTACCTATGTCTCCACTTTATCTTCACTCTTTTCTTTACTTGAAGAAACCTCATTAGTACCCTGAACCAATAAAGCATTCAACGTTTCTTGTAACTTTCCCATTTCTGCAGTGAAGGTTTCTTGTGTAACAAAACCTTGCGTTCTACCTCCACCACGGTTTCCCGTCTGTTTTCGACCCCTCACAGAAGCCGAACTTTCTTGATGAGAAGTTTCTTACTCAACTCTTACCTCTACACTTTCATCTTGATGAATACCACGACCCGTCTTCCCACCTCGAGTTCCCACATTGGAAACCCTTGCCTGAGTTGTTGCTTTCTGAACTGTCTTACCTCTAGGTCGACCGCGACACATTCCTTGGATAGCAGTCGGGTTGACATCAGTCATTCGCTCTTCTGCAATGACTTCATTATCTGGACCTATTTCAGGATTCAGCATAGACCTACTCCTTGTCACTCGCTCAGGCATACTTTTGATAAGAAAAAACATAAGATATTCAATCTAACATGCTACACATTACGGCAGTTTAAGCACAAGCATGTACTTGTAAATTCACAATTACACTGGCCAGATGGAATTCCTAATTTACCTTACATAGTAGTCCTTACTACCTTAATGTTATCTTCCTACGGTCTTCCTACTACTCAGTTGTGCTTCTACTATCTCAGTTTAAGTCTAGGCCTATCTGGTCACCTAGATCCCTTACACTAATACTCTGATACCAATTGTAAAAACCTGAACATGTTACATTCAATTAAATAACATTTCTTAATAAGTACTACCCCAGGCTTACATTTTCAGAGTACAAGGTTTTCAACTATCTCTTACTACACAACTGAGTTGAAAAAGTAAACTATTGCAGGAAGTCTTCTATCTCCTAGAAATAACTCACATCTTCTCCTTACCCTTATCTGCACCTGCTACTTTATGATAACCTGAAACAGGATTATAATTTTGAAAGAGCGAGGGTTAGACCAATGGTCTAGTGAGTCCCTTTCAATCACTACTGCAACAGTTCAAATATTAATTAAAACATTTAAACAAAACTTTATATTTCAAAACATAACCTGCTCTTTTAAACAAACATTAAAACACTTTATGCTTTATAGGCATAACTCAATCTACTGGTCATCACTGACCACTTTTTACGCTTCGCAAGCGTACCTTAAGCTACTGACCAACATTTCCGTCAAAGACGGTATGTCTGTCTCGCACTGCCTTATTTTAGGGACACACCCTAATGACATAAACGGGCCACACTCCCGAGTACGAGCAGGCGGGTCACACTTCCCGACTTAGGTCAGACTTCTGACTCAAATGTATGCATACACCTAGTCCTGACTGTATATAAAACAAGTTTATATAAACTGAGCATATACATGCCAAACTGATTAAATCAATCTTTTCCAATAATTTTTGCATACTTTCAATACTATAAATGCGCAGTAAATAAAACCCACATTTATCAATTAACTGCTCAAATCATAAAAGATTTAGTTTGAAAAACTCACCTCTGATTCTTCTTGATTAACTCTGACTTCTACTGATTAACACCACCTACGATGGTATTAAAAACAAAGGAAAGCTAACTGGTGACTAACACCCTTTCCTTCTATACACACATCAAAAACAACATACTGCTACTATCCCGGTCGAAACCATCCAGATCAAAACCTCTTAGGACAGATTAACAACATACCGGTTGATCACTACACCGGTCGAGCAATATCGGTCGAATACAAACTACCGGTCGACCTTGGTCCCGGTCGAACTTATATCGGTCAAATACCCTTACCGGGCCTTACAACCTACCGGTCTTTACCACCTATCGGTAGACTAAATTTACCGGTCGACCGATACCTTTATCGGTCCACATCATCTTCCCGGTCATAGATCATACAGAGTCGGCGACTCAACAGTTCGAACCCAGAAAACTTTTTGATCATTAAATCGATCAAATACACGGTTAAAAGCTTGAATCATAAGACTATTTACCGACTAATACATGCAAATAGAAGTATTAAGCTAAAATCATACCTCTATTTGACCAAAAACGATCGATCCTTCAAGATCTCTTTCTCTTTCTCTCTGCTTCTTGCTTTGCTTTCTCTCTTTCTCTCTATGTAGGCTTACACAAATATCAGACTGATATGAAATCAAATATCTGATATTTAGGTTATATAAAACCAATGTTTCAAATAACCCCCCTATACTTTGGGTGTCGCTTCACTTTTCACCCAACTTCCAAAATTAATAAAAATTTAGGATCCGGATATTACATCACGGGTGAAACTTTGTTATGGCTTGAGTCATTGTGTAATGTTAGGTGCTAACTTTTGGGTTTTGAGGTCTAGAACCATTGAAGCACCTAGAGTACTATAGTTGAATCCTAAAAGACTTTCGTAGAATAAGTAATGACTTTAAGAAACATAGTTTGTAGTAAGTGGATATAGTTAAATGACATTTCCTTGTTGGTAAGGGACTTGTCGATTTGGTGATTGGTACTTGGACGCATTATGGGAGTTGTACTGTTGGATCATAAATTGTATTCAAGATTAAAGTTAAAGTTAAGGGTTTAAACTGCAATTGTATTAAAGTTAGGTAGAGGGTTTATTTTGTAAGAAGTTAATAGTTGTTAGCTATTGGGCCTCAAGCCCATTAGCCCATTAAGCCTATTAAGGTTAAAGCCCATAAGGCTTAGGTATTTAAAGTTTTAGTTATTTAGGTTTTAGGGTTAACCTCTCATAATTACAATAATCATATTGAGAGGCAATCTTATTTTCTCTGTATTCAAGGGTATCAAGAACACACAAGGGTTCCATTGTTTATTCAAGGTATTGGTATGTTATTCTGATCTTATTATCTCTTGATCTATATTGTGTTCTGTGATTGTTAATCAACTAGATTAAACTGGGATAACAAGTGGTATCAGAGCCTAAAGAATCAAGTTTTAGGATTAAATCTGTGTTTTGCGATTTTACTATTCATCGATTACTATTCACGCAGTTTACTGTTCATCGAATTTTTTTTTACTGTTCATCGAATAGTGAAATTCGAATGCAAAAATTGATGTGCTTATTGGTTTAAAGTTGATCTGATTAGTTGAGGTTCATGCTTCTGAATGCTATCTGATTGATTAATTGCATTAGAAAGTATTAAGTGATTGAATTTATTGATTTTGTGTTTTCTAGGTTTGCATAAATATCAACCACTGTGTTGTCAAAATCGTTGCATGAAAGTTGAAATTGATAGTTGATTTTGCTTAAAGTATAATCGATACATGGTTCTGGGCACAAGAGTCTGATTTTTGCATTTGATTTTGAGTTCGTGCGTGATTTCTGAGTATTTTTTCTGGGCTTCTTATCGATTTTCTGGGTTGGTTAAGAACATATCGGTCGAACATACTATCGGTCTAAGGAAATCTATCGGTCAAATACCTTGTACCGGTCGAATACCCTTTACCGATCCATTGCATCATCGGTCTATCACTATATTGGTCCAAATCAATATATCGGTCGAACACAGTTTATCGGTCGAACATTCACTATCAGTCAAAGGCTTTATCGGTCTTAGGCACATTACCGGTCGAACTCGATACCGGTTTTTACAAGTTCCCGGTCGAACGTTATACCGGTCTTTAGAAGTTCCCGGTCGAACATCATACCGGTAGAAGCAAGTTTCGGTCGACTTCTGCTTTACGTAATACGCTACTCACGAGAACCACGGTTTGCACAACGGCCTTGACGCGCAAAATTCACTTTGCGCAACGGCCTTGACGCGCAAACTTCACTTTGCGCAACGACCTTGACACGCGAACCTCCACTTTGCGCAACCCAAGTGACGCGCAAACCTCACTTTACGCAAGTACTGTTCACTGCAATATTCACTATTCACTGTTCATTTTTGCGAAATTTATTTTTCGTCAGATTCTCACAGTTTGGTTGGTTCAGTATTATTTGAGGCTTTATACTTATTGAAGGGACTGCATTTAATTATTTTCGGGAAATTATTTTTCTGAAATTTTTTTAGTGTGGTTTTCATTTTGATTCTAACGATCTCATCTAGTTGGTTGTCTTGGTACAGATAAGTTTAATTACTAACCGTACAGCTAATGAGAATCAGCAAACCTCCTGTCCTCCTGGCTAATGAGAATCAGCAATGGAAGACCAGAATGATCCAGTTTCTAAATCACAAGAACAGAGAATTCATGAAAGCAATCATTGATGGTCCACAAACTCCAATGATCACAGTCAAGGGTCAAGCTGCTACAGATTCCTCTCCAGAAATCCCTGACAGAGAGGTTCCTAAACCTTATGAGTTCTTCAATGAAAAGCAGAAAGAACAGTATAAGATAGAAGAAGAGGCTCTAATCTATCTAACAATTGCAATTCCAAACGACATCTACAATCGTGTCGATAGTCAGAGCACTGCTAAAGCCATCTGGGATGAACTAGCAAGGCAGTTTGAAGGAAGTGAAGCCTCTATCCAAGCTAAACTGAATCTATGCATAAATGCTTACAAGGGATTTCATGCAAAAGAAGGAGAGCTACTACTAGATACCTACAACAAGTATAACATCATTCTCAATGACTTGCGGAGGAACAATATCGCTAAATATGCTTCTGAGATAAATTACAAGTTTATCAAGAATCTGAATCCAGAGTGGAAGAACTTTGCCATCAACCTCCAGATGTCTCTGAGGACTTAGCTCTAATTATGCGACGATTCAAGAAGAGCTTTGGCAAGAAAAGATTCTACTCAAAGCCAAAGTATGATGAATACAAGAAAGAGAAGTCTGAGATGCGATACAAGCCGAGGCATGGAAAGAGAGAGGAAGGACGAGAAGACAGGAAGGAAGATAGAAGAGAAGGAAAGAGAGAGGAGAAATGAGAAGAACGAAAGGATGAACCAGGAAGTTGCTACAACTGTGGCAAATTTGGGCATTTCTCAAGAGACTGCAAGTTCAAGAAGGTAAAGAACTAAGAGTACTACGCAAGAAAGTCACTCATTGCCAAGAAAGTTGAAGAAGGAAAACTACTAATGGCTGAAGAAGAAAACTAGCTGTATCAAAGTTCCGATGACGAGGAGCAAGCGCACTTCACCCAAGTATCTTATATGGCAAAGCTGGATGGTGACGGTGAAGACTCTGAGACACAATCCGAAGATGCAAACTCTGAGGTAAGTGACAATTATGAACTTATTGAATCTTTAATGGCCCAAATACATGGTATGAAAGATGAATTTGCTTTACTGAAAGGTAAACTTACCTCTGCACATCAATCTGTCTTAAGCTTTCATGATGAAAATGCTATATTAAAAGTTGTTGTGGAAGAAAAAGAAAAGGAAAAGGATGATTTAAAAGCTGAAAAAGCATCTTTAAAAGAAAAAATATCTGGTTTAGAAACAGATCTTGTGAATCTTAATGCTGAAAAGGGTGAGTTTCAAATCAAATTTGAAGTTTGTTATAAAGAAAGAAATGAAGCTTTCACCAAAATCAAGAAACTGGAGGATATTAATATGAAACGATGTTAGACTGAGCAAACATTAAATCTGTTGACCAATAAACTCCAAGACGAAAGGTTTTATAAAGTAAAACCAGGTTTGGGTGTGCCAACTAACGAAATTTTGAAAAAGGCACCGGAGCACCTATATAACTTTGATAAATTTGGCTCCACAATAAGACCCATTCCTGACATTCGTACGACTTTTGTTGAAGCGAGTTCTCCTAAACCTTCTAAAGAGACCAAAGGTCGAGAAGAAATGGGAAAGAACAAGTCTGGCGATACTGATTCTCAAAATCTTTTTAAATCAGTTGGTTTTACATATGGTGATTTGAATAAAATCTATGAGACTCGAAAGATCGAATTTACTGAGTTTGAATCACTATTTACCACACCTTCCAAAGAATCAGTAAGCACCAACACAGTTCCACCTGAGACTGCATGCAAATATGATGAGTATGAATCGGATGTTGATCCATCTACTATACCATCAGTCTCAAATCCCATTGCTTCTAAACCTTTACTCATAGAAGAGGTTGAAGAAGAAAATGCTATCACAAATGAATCTTGTGTTCAAAATGATAAAAAGGAGTTTATTGAGTCCATGACTGAAGAGTTATTCTCTGAAATGATGAATGCTTCAGACTCAGACTCTGATCCTGTTTCTGATTTAAAGGGGTCAAATTCTGTGAATGATAATACATCTGAATTGATGAAGCAAATTGATTTGTTGCAACAATCTCTTGATGAGGTTGAAGATGAAAACTTTGATCTCAAACATAAACTTGAAAAGTCTTTAAAAGTAAATCAAGAGCTTTGCACTGAGATCAATGATTTGAAAATCACTTTGTTTAAAAATGCTTCAAGTGATAAACAAATGTTCAATGATCCAAGCTGGAAGGTAAGAACCAATCCAGAATTTGATGCTCCTGCAAAACCTTCAGTTGTTTACTATGATTGTCCTGAATATCCACCGAGTATTTTTGAAAAGGGTGAGACTTCAAAGAGCACTAGAAAAGAACCACCTTCTAAGTTAGAGACTAACAAGGTTCCTGTTTCTGTTTCAGATATAAAAGGAAATGGAGTTGGGAGGAGTAAGAAGAATAAAGATAGTATTTTGAATAAGAATGATAGGTTATCTAGTGAAACTTTTGCTTCAAATAGTTGTACTTCAGACAGTGTTATTTTGAAAAATAATTCTTTCAATGAGCATGAATGTAAGGTTTGTTCTGATAAATCTAAGTTTATGAATTTTGCTCGAAAGAATCTATATTGTAAACACTGCTGGGATAACTCATTCAAATACTACTCCCCTCCAAAGTCCAAACAGAGTAAGAGAAAAGCTAAACTGACTCCTAATTCTAATTCTAATTCTTCTGCACAACCCAAAGTGTTTCGAGCTAAGGTTGCCAATCCTACTTCTAAAAAGCACTTTCAGGAATTAAATGTTAAGATGGTTTGGAAATGGGTTCCAAAACTGCGTTTTGAATGGAGAGTGAAAGTCAAACCAGATGATATTCCTGAGTTGCTTGATGCTAACCGCGAATGACCCATCCTGATATGGGTGCCTATGCAAAAACTAATTGTCTCTTTTGCAGGCATGTCGATTGTGGGTAATACATTCCAGATGTTCACGCTACATGACAGGATTTAAGCACCTCTTGCATAACTATGTGGAGGAGCCTGCCGGAGCAGTTAGATTTGCCAATTCTGAAGTCGAAGGCCACGTCAAAGGATATGGAATGCTCAATAACGGTGTTGTGAAGATTCAAAAAGTGCTATATGTTGAAGGACTTGATCACAATCTGTATAGTACCAGTCACTTCTGTGACATGAAATATCAAGTCCGCTTCACAACCACTCATTGCTATCTAGAGGATCCCGATGGTTACGAAGTCTTCAAAGCTAAGCGCCATGGAAATCTATACTACGTAGATTTTCCTACACTGTCTGCCACACGTCCAGTATGTCTACTAGCGAAAGCTTCTAAAGCACAATCATGGACGTGGCATCGACGCTTGTCTTATCAGAATTTCCGATCTATAGCGAAGCTACAAAGACAAGGTCTGGTCAAAGGTCTACCAGAAATGAGGTTCGAAAAAGACTCACTCTGTTCCGCATGTGAGTTGGGAAAAATGAAGCGTAGCTCATTCAAGTCCAAATCTGAATCATCAACCTCATCTGCACTGGAACTCCTTCATATGGACCTTTGTGGCCCAATGCAAACCGCATCTATCAACGGAAAGAAATACGTGTTGGTAATGATAGATGACTACTCAAGGTATACATGGCTAGAGTTTTTTCGCAACAAGTCAGATGTGCCAGAATTGATCATTGCTTTTATCAAGCGCATCCAAGTACGTCTTCAATTGCCAGTTCGAACCATTCACAGCGATAATGGCACGGAGTTCAAGAATGACACCCTGAGGAGTTGTGAGTCCGTGATCGTTTACCAGATAAATCAAACAACAAAGATATAACGATTACCAACCTGTTTAGATTATAAACGCGGATTACAGAGGGTTGATAATGTTTACAGTTGAAGCTCTTTCTCTCTGATGTTCTTGATGGGTCGATGTTGTTGTCCAGATTTAGTTATTAGAGAGAGAGATCTAAAGACTTAACTTAAACAAAACATAATATCTAAATAATATAATATCTAGATATTATAACTTTGACGCTTATTACAAATTGACCCTTAGACTTTGGTTGAGAGTAACTTTCAGCATTAACTTCAGATTGCGATCTTCGTATTGGATGATCTTGAATCCAATGAGACTGTGTCTTAACAATCTCCACCTTTGGATCAATATCATTACGAAAATGATTTAGCAATACGATCTTCTATTTCAGCACAGAAGAAGATGCAATCTTTCTCTTAGTCTTCAAGATATAGTAAACTCCCCAAAAGATGTAGTTTTTCTTTCTTGGATGTTGGGAAGAAATTATCTTCAGTTTCAGCTCGAAATTCTTCAACAAAGTATCTTCAACGAAAATTTCACTCGAATCAGCATATCTTCAGAATACTTGCTCTTTGAAGAATTCAATCTTTGAAGAGATTCTTGAAATATGTGATCTTTTTCATTTCTTGTGTAGTCATTCTCCCTCTTTTTGATGAAAAGTGTAACGACTTCATCAAAACTTTTTGTTGACAATAAATGTCTTGCTTATAGAGCCCCTGATTCGTCAATTCATAAGATATTCATCCAGATCTTTGCAAATCTAGACAAAGTAGTCGTGTAACACCTGAATCAACAAATGAATCAGTTAACATGCTTGTCAGTAACAGTAAGTCACTGTGTGTAACAAATACACATTGGAAAGGAGTTGTTTGATGTTGACTCCCCCAGGGCTTCCATTTAATCATCGAAACACCACAAAGGTTATTTCTATAAACGTTATGACAAAGAAACTAATTCCTTGTGTTTTCGTGCTTGTGTTGAAAGAATTAAGAACTTGATGATTGCTTATAGGGCTCGAATTTGTGTAAACCACTGAGACAACAGTAAGTTAAACACAGACTCAATGTGCATGATTGAAGTGCGAAGGTGGGGCATACTTCCTTCTTTTCAATATCCAGATTTTCCAAATGAAAATCAGATAGCATATGTGTTGCTTCCCCTTTGAAAATGAAACATTTTCCTGTTAAGAAGTAAATGAGTAGCTGGTGGGGTAATTTCAAGAGTTGGCATGGGCTAGTTGCCTGTTTCAATAATGATCACAAAAGAGTTGTGAAACACTAGAAATGTGGCTGCCCGACTCAGAAAAAGTTGGTGCAGAGTTGTGATATTCTTTTAACTCTGTTCTCACACCCTCTTTCTTTTAAACATTAAGCTCACTGCTAACCATACTCTCTTTTTCATGATACCTCATCACTCTTCCACACTCATTTCTTTTGACTCGTCACACCCAATCACTATGGATTAACTTCTTGGGTAGAAATCACTGGTTAAGGTGATTCCATTGAAGTTGTGTGAAGTTCTAGCACAATGAAATTCTTGTTTTCCTATTATGCATATGATGCTCAGATTGGTTTAACTATTTCAGTTAAAGCATAAATATGATCTTTGAAAACATTTAAAGTCACACTTCCAAATCATGAATTCGGCTTAAGAATCGGGAAGTGGTTTGAACATTTGATAACAATGTTTTCTATGATTGAAAGTTGTCCACTTATCAACCATATATGAGACTAAGATAAAGGATTATACCTTAATGTGCGATCTTACATCTCATGAAGCTAAGCTTAAAGTCATAAAGATATGATCTTCTAAGCATCTCTCAAAAATTCTGCAAAAGTCTAATGTCAAGTCAAAGCAAATTTATTCACTTAAATTGAAAAGACAAAAAACAGTAAAACTCTGAAAGTACGAGTTCTAATCTAAAATAATCATAAGTCATCACCTTCTTTACTCCCCCTAAAATTATGCATTTGTAAAATTATCATTGAAAAAGATATGCATTTAAAATTTCATAAAAGTATGTATGTACTCCCCCTTGATGGTTGATTTCCTCATTCGAGTATTGGAGTACAATCTCTTATCAGCTCGGAGTAAGGTCTTTTGATCATTGAAGTGCTAGTCCTAAACTGTTGTGTTTAGAAGTCAATACTTCGTTGAAGTACGGGTTCTAAGCTGATTTACTTAGAAGCCTATGGTTCTCCTACTCCCCCTTGACAGTAGGTGCCTGCAACACAGATTTAACTGGTTTTGGTACCCACTGGTATTTGGGTCCATGAGTGTTAGTTGCAGCTCGTATGGGGGTTATGGAATAAGAACCATACCAGTAATGATCTTTGGTTCTGTGAACAGGATCATGTGTACGACAGTAAGAACAAGAATTTTTCTTACCTGATAACCTAATCATTTGATCTCTCGTGTAAACATGAGCAGGTTTACTTTTCAGCGCATTTTTCTTCTTTGCATTTGACGTATGTACACATGACTTTCTACATTTTAGCTCGTCTTTCTTCTTTGCTTCAACTGGTTTCCTGTTCCAGACCAGTTCATCTTCTCTGTAGTTGTTCCTCCTTTTATGTGTACCTGAAACATCTGTATTTCTATCAAAGAAAAGGTTAGAATTACGAATTTGATCAGAAGATTTAACTGACCTCTTTGAAGAAACAGGTCTGAATGTTGAACTTGCAGCTGACTTGAATGAACATTCGGAATCAGCTGAATCATATCTAGGTGAGTGGACAATTGACTCTGGAGACTTGCGCTTAGTCACCACCACCGTTGAAATAACCTTTTCAAGCTCATTGACCTTTGAAGAATAACCATTTCTTTCTTTGACGAGAAGGTCAATCTTATTCTCAAGCTCACGCTTCTTCTTCTTCTCTTTCTGTGCATTCTTAGAAAGTTCAGATAACTTTGCAGTTAGCTTCAAGGATGCCTCTTTCTTATTCAAATCCCTTCTGAGCACCGTTCTGATCATTTGCCTTCCTCTCCTTGGCAAACTGATCTCTTTCTAAAATGATTACTTTCTCAAGGTTAGAAACTTGTTGAGAAAGCTTTAAACACTTAAGCTCTAGAGTCTTCTTCTCTTCACCACTTTTCTTGGAAATTACTGAGAACTTCAGTGCAAACTTTGAACTTTCCTGTTCAAACTCAAATTTGTCCTTGACAAACTCTTGATTTAAGTCTGATAGTTTCTATTGAAGATTAGTGTTTGCACCCTTCAAGCTCATGAACTTCTCCCCGTTCATCTCTACAGACTCGTGCTTCTGTATTTGAGCTTCTAATTCAAAAAATTTTCTGTTTAGTTCAAAGTTCTTATCTTCCAAAAACTTAACCTTATCTTCACAAACCCAGAAATCTGTTTCAGAAGTTCTTCATTGACTTCCTTTAATGTTCTTACTTCTTCTTTCAGAACCATTCTTTCATCACGATATTTAGATAATTTCGTTGAACGTTTAAAATGATGTTCCGCTGATGAAGTAAGTTTTTCAAGATCCAATTTAAGCGCTTTAATCTTTTCCTCATCATCAGAAAAATCTCCCATTTTGAATTATTTGATTTGATCGTTGGAAAAAACTAAGTCTGGTTTGCGTTTGTAGTGGGTCGCGCAATCTTGAGCTTTGCTTGAGTAGTTAGTCGCGCAAAGTTGGAGGTTTGCGTTTCACGTGGGATGCGCAAAGATGGTTTGCGTTTCACGTGTGTTGGCTTTGACCGGTATTTGGCAAATCCTTCTAGAGTGGACCGAAAAAATTCTTGAGAATATGAGAGAAGTGGACACGTGGAAAGAAGTGAACAAAATGGAGAGATGCTTAACAAACTTCTAATGGTGGGCACGTGATGGTGGATATTTAAAATGGAGGTTAGGATAGAGTAGTGGACCGATATAAAAAATGGAGGTGGACCGATATTTATAAAATTCTAGAGTGGACCGATAGAATTTATTTAGTGAGGACCGGTATTGAGGAAGTGTTTGACCGGAAGAAGGGAACCAATACCAAATTCGACCGGTATTTTGAGGAGTTCGACCGGGAAGTATCCTATGACCTATAAATAGCCTTCGACCGGGAGAGTGTAGTGTACCGATATATATATGACTGATAGAGTAAAGACCGATACCTTTTCTTATCCGATTAATCGGCCCTGTAAATCTCAAATCGATCTATCTAGAAGTCGAATTACAGCCAAATATTTTGACAGTATGATCTCCTTGTCAATAAGAAGAAGATACAACCAATTGATTTCTAAAACAACCACACAATTAAAATTTTGATCTATAGCTCAGTGGTTTGAGAAAAATGAAGAACACAGAGTTTAAAATTTTGATTTTGATCTAGATCAGGCTCTGATACCAATTGTGAGTCCGTGATCGTTTCCCAGATAAATCAAACAACAAAGATATAACAATTACCAACCTGTTTAGATTATAAACGCAGATTACAGAGGGTTGATAATGTTTACAGCTGAAGCTCTTTCTCTCTGATGTTCTTGATGGGTCGATGTTGTTGTCTAGATTTAGTTATTAGAGAGAGAGAGATCTAAAGACTTAACTTAAACAAAACATAATATCTAAATAATATCTAAAACATAATATCTAAATAATATAATATCTAGATATTATAACTTTGACGCTTATTACAAATTGACCCTTAAACTTTGGTTGAGAGTAACTTTCAGCATTAACTTCAGATTGCGATCTTCGTATTGGATGATCTTGAATCCAATGAGACTGTGTCTTAACAGGAGTTATCTTACTTCTGTGGGGATTTCACACAACTTCTCCACAGCATACACTCCACAGTAGAATGGCATTGTTGAACGGAAGAATCGCACGCTTGTTGAAGCAGCTCGTACTATGCTTGCATATTCAGATCTACCCATGTACCTTTGGGCCGAGGCAGTCGCTACAGCATGTTTTACACAGAATCGTACCATTGTGGTCAAGCGCTTTAATAAAATAGCATACAAGTTAATCAACAATCGTACACCTAATATCAAATTTCTTCGTGTTTTCGGTTGCAGGTGTTACATTTGTTGATCCAAACTCTCTCAGTGATTTGATAAAGACCCTTTTTTGTACTTAGTGAAAATTACGTTTAATATGTATTAGTGTTTCACCATCATCGATCAGACTGAGTCTGTTTAGTTATCGCTGATAGTCTTTCTTATAAACATTTAATATGTATTAGTGTTTCACTATCAGTGATCAAACTGAGTCTGTTCAGTTATCGCTGATAGTTCTGATGTAGACAGTAACGTAATCCCTAAAGACAAGTCTCGTGTCAACAGATGTTCATAGTTGAATCAAAGACGAAGCTGCTGAACAAAGAGAAGTCTACTAGTGATCTGATGCAGATATCAGTGAATCAAAGACAACTCTACTTATACGCGAAGGAACATGAGGAAAGCTTCAGCGATTGCTGAACTCTTGATGTCTCTGAAGAAAGAGATATTCAGCGATCGAATGATCACAAAGCTTATACCTCAAGTTTCCTTTTGTCTTACCTTGCACAATTCAGTACGATGTGTCAGAAAGGACATGCCTCTGCCACAATTCGTACAATAACTCTGTCAACTACACTGTTCATGATCCGACCGAAAGCATGTCTCCCAAAATCAGACTTCCAAAGCCAATCACTGAACGCCACGTGTAAAGTGCCCTGCCATTCATTTAATGCATAGGGTATAAATAGGAAGATCACCCCTCCATCTGAGGGTGTGCTCAATCTCTGAACCCCAAATAGAAACCTTTGTTTTCTAAATTCCTTAATCCCCCGTTCTCTGAAATTCTTGTGAAATCATCTTAGTGTTTCTTAAGTTTGTTTAGATTGAGTTTGTCTTAATCTTATTCCGCAACAAACTTGTAAATTGTGTTTGATTTATCAATAAACAATTTATTAAACTATAAATTTCTGTGTTTGTATTCACCCCCCCCCCCCCTTCTACAAACTTGTTAAGCACCTCCGGGACCAACAACATTCTTAAAGAGCGTCAAGGATTATCAAAATTTGATAAGAAAGCGGATGAAGGATATCTCGTTGGATACTCTCTCACATCCAAAGCTTATCGAATTTACATTATTCGAACTAAGACGGTTGTTGAGAGCATGAATGTCTCCTTTGATGAGAATTCTACAAGGACTTCTGGGCACAACAGTTAAGAACTCGGTCGTAAGGACAAAGCTTCTATTCAATCCATAATAGAACCAACTACTAAAGGATCCACTTCTTCTAACTCTAACTCTACTTCATCTGAGTTAGATTTATTGTTTATTGATGCCTTTGATGATATATGTGCAGATTTTGAAAAAGGCATATCAACATCGATAACAAGTGGTACAGGCTCGGAGGTCCCTACTATATCTGAAGACATATTTGGACCGGCCGAAGAAGAAGTCACTGAAACTTCATCTCCATCAGGTACAACTCAACCATTAGTTTCTGACTCTACTAATGCTGAATCTGCCTCTACAAATAGTTCTTCTGGAAACGAAGTCCCGAGTACTTCAACCGCTAGTCCAGAAACCTCAGTGTCAGAAATTCCAGTACAAGATGTCCCGAGTACATCTATGGAGCTACCTGCTGTGGAAGAAGAAAACGATGCGTCCAATACGCAACAAACAGTTGAATCCTTACCAAGTACACATCGTTGGACTAAGGATCATCCCCTGGACAACGTGATAGGTGACGTACAAAACGGTGTCACGACAAGATCCGCATCTGCCAACTTCTGTATGTTTTCAAGCTTCCTCAGTTCCTTAGAGCCAAAGAAAGCGTTTGAAGATCTACGTGATCCCTTTTGGATTTCTGCTATGCAAGACGAGCTTCTACAATTCGAAAGGAACAAGGATTGGTGCTTGATCCCACTACCTAAAGGTAAATATGTTATAGGAACAAAGTGGGTTTTCAGAAACAAGAAAGACGAAGCCGGAGTAGTTGTGAGAAACAAAGCTCTTTTGGTCGCCAAAGGCTATTGTCAACAAGAGGGCATTGACTATGACGAAACATTCGCCCCAGTTGCAAGGATCGAAGCCATCAGAATCTTCCTAGCCTATGCAGCGCACAAAAACTTTACTGTCTATCAAATGGATGTAAAATCAGCTTTCCTGAACGGTGTTCTGCATGAGGAGGTCTACGTGGCTCAACCTGAAGGTTTCGTTGATCCTCATCACCCTGATCATGTCTATGTTTTAGACAAAGCAATGTATGGTCTTAAACAAGAACCGCGAGCCTGGTATGAAACTCTCACTAAATTTCTACTTGATTCTGGTTTCAAGAAAGGTACTGTTGATACAACCTTATTTCTTAAAAGGCAGGGTGAGGACTTGATTCTCATTCAGATTTATGTTGACGACATAATATTTGGGTCAACAAATCAGAAATTTTGTAAGAACTTTTCAAAAATAATGGAAACAAAGTTTGAAATGTCGAGGATGGGTGAATTGAATTTCTTTCTTGGTTTACAAGTAAAGCAATTACCCGACGGCATATTTATTAATCAAGCTAAATACATAAAAGATATTTTGAAAAAGTTCAATATGTCAGATAGTTCAGTCATGAAAACACCAATGGCAACTGGTACACTCTTAGACGCAGATCCCTCCGGGAAACCTGTTGATCAAAAGGTGTATCGTAGCATGATTGGTTCTTTACTTTATCTGACTGCCAGTTACCCAGATATAATGTATGCCACTTGTTTTTGTGAGAGATATCAGTCTAATCCTAAAGAGTCGCACTTAACGGCTGTTAAGCGAATCCTTAGATATCTCAAAGGTTCTCCTAATCTAGGCCTTTGGTATCCAAAAAGATTCTCGTTTTGAACTTACTGCCTTTACAGATGCTGATCATGCAGGATGTAAGCTAGACTGGAAAAGCACCTCTGGGTCATGTCAATTTATAGGTGACAAATTTGTAAGTTGGACTTCAAAGAAACAAAACTGTGTTTCAACATCCACTGCCGAGGCTGAATACATAGCTGCTGCTAGTTGCTGTTCTCAAGTCCTATGGATGAAGACACAGTTAAGGGACTTTGGATACCACTACAAGTGTGTTCCAATTTATTGTGATTCCAAGAGCGCAATCGCCATAACTGCTAACCCGGTACAGCATTCGAAGACCAAGCATATTGATGTACGCTATCACTTTATCAAGGATCATGTAGAAAAAGGTGACATTTAAATGCATTTTGTTCAAACTGACTTCCATTTAGCTGATCTTTTCACCAAGCCATTGGATGAGAAGAGGTTCCAATTCCTAATCAGCAAACTTGGTATGTTGAACATGTCTTAGACCTTACTCATGATTCAAGGGGGAGTATTCTAAATCCTAATCTTGTGTTGTATTCTTCAACTGTTGCTAACGACAGCGGAATCATTTCCATAAATGATTACCATTTTTTCTTTTATTTATGCAGGTTTGTTCAAGTGACTATGGCTTCTAATCATATCAGATTAGAACCTGCACTTCAGTGCTTTCCTTTTCTGCTTTATGTGTTCAAAAAAAATACTTCAGTTGAGGGGGAGCTTCATAGAAAAAAAGCTTAATCGTCTATAAGCTTAATTGAAAAACTCCTTAGAGCTTAATTGTCAAACTCTTTTAGTTTGAGGGGGAGAATCGTATTGTCAAACATCTTATGTTTTGACTTCTCCAAATTTTATTCTTCATGTAACTGTATTCCTTTGTGCTTACATGTATAAAACGCTGTTGAACAACATGTTTTTTTTAGGAAAATACATGCGATTCAGAGTGTGAGCTTAACAGAACTTCCATGGATTCACGATAACCAGTGTTTCCTACCCTGGAAGTATTCCATGAGTGATTGAGAGGAGAGGGGTCAAAAGAATTGAGTGATGCTGTGTGAAGAGGTAAAATGGAAAAGATAGATTGGTTAGAAGTGAGCATTAAAAGAAAGAGGGTGAATGAACAGAGTAAAAGAATATCAGACTCTGTACCAAACCACTCTCTGAGCCGGGCAGCCACATTATCTGATTGGTTCACATTCTTTGGCGACCATCACTGAAAAAGGCAACTAGCCCAAGCCATCTCTTGCATACAACCCCACCAGCTACTCATGTTATTCTCAAAAAGAGAATGTTTCACATTTTATGGGGACGCAACACATATGCTATTGGTTCTTCTTTTGGAAGATACTAATATTGAAAAAGAAGGACAGTTGCCCCACCTTCGAACCATTTCTCATGCACATTGAGTCTTTGTATAATTTATTGTTGTATCAACATGTTTACATACTTTGAGCCTATATTGAAAAGCAATCATCTATGCTTAAATTTTTTCATACACATGCACGAGCACACAGAAATTTGTTTTCTGTCAGAACGTTCATAGATAACCATGTGTTATTCGATGATTAAATGGAAGACCTGGGGAGCCAACATCAAACCAGCTCCTTATATAGTAACTTTGTGTTATTCAGTGACTTTGTGTCATTGACAGGCATTCTAAGTGAGTCATTTGTTGATTCAGGGTTACACTTATTAACTGTTTGAATTTGAAAAGATTCGAATGGTTACCACTTTCAATTTTAATCTGAAAAGATTGAAATAATCACTTTCTCCATTTGGAGAGACTGCTCTTATTTCACAGGACTCGTTACATGAAGACGGTGATACATTGAAATCTATAAAGACAAAAAGGTAGATTTTTCGATAAAGGGGGAGATTGTTTTGACAAGTTTTGATGATGATGATTCTCACCACTCATCAAAAAGGGGGAGAACATACACAAAAGGAGAATTATCAAAGAAGAAGACAAGAAGAACTTTTGACTGAAGATTCCAAGGATATCAAGTTTTCAAGCTATCAACGTCATATCTGAGGTTTTTCAAGAAAAGAGAAGAAAAGTGAAGACCCGAAGACAATTGCAAATTTTTTTTAATCTTGAATCCAAAGGGGGAGATTGTTGGATCATAAATTGTATTCAAGATTAAAGTTAAAGTTAAGGGTTTAAACTGCAATTGTATTAAAGTTAGTTAGAGGGTTTATTTTGTAATAAGTTAATAGTTGTTAGCTATTGGGCCTCAAGACCATAAGTCCATTTAGCCTATTAAGGTTAAAGCCCATAAGGCTTAGGTATTTAAAGTTTTAGTTATTTAGGTTTTAGGGTTAACCTCTCATAATTACAATAATCATATTTGAGAGGCAATCCTATTTTCTCTGTATTCAAGGGTATCAAGAACACACAAGGGTTTCATTGTTTATTCAAGGGATTGGTATGTTATTCTGATCTTATTATCTCTTGATCTATATTGTGTTCTGTGATTGTTAATCAACTAGATTAAACTGGGATAACATCTGCAATCGGTGGATTTAGGAATAACCAACTCCTTTAGAATCTATTTGTACGTTCTTGGATTTAATTACACCCCAATAACAGGAATAGTTGGATTAAGAATTTTGTAGATTTTGTAGTGATCGTATCTTCTGATAATTAGAGTACGAATTTATGGCGCGTTAATCTGAACCAGGCTGGTTATTGGGAAATTTCGTCAGTGAAAAAAAAAGACGATGAATATTTTATGCTATTCTTTATTAGAGAATTTAGAAAGAATCTTGAGGAAGAACTTAAGTGGAAATCAATTGTTGAGTAGACTTCATTAGTTAGGGTTGGCTTATCAGCACAACAGTAGCAACGTGATATCTATTCAGGAATAATTATGCGGGATTTTCTTTACCACCGGGTAAAGTCGACGTGATAGCAAGTACTTTGACTCTAAGGGAATGTTTCTGGTAGTTGTCGGATAAGCTTTTTGCAGAAAGGACATCAAAATGTTAAATGCGGAGGATGAGAGTATCACAATCGATAGATATTATTAGGAACCTCTAAGAGTAGATTCATTTTGGGCAGCAGTGGTGAAATTGAGTTGTTGATGATGTAAACTACTATTGAGGTAGTATGGGTCACCCAAGGTTGGGAGGAAACCATATGGTAAAAAAAAATTCTCCAGCAAGGGTCGATGCTCACTCTAGTATGAGTGTAACATACCGAAGTGGAGAATGCATGAGAGAGTCAACATGAAAATCGACATGGCAGTTCTGAAAATAATTTATCAAGTTTCAAATGAGGTTGAACTAGATTATGGACACTTCCTTGGAAAGGGAGATCGTTGTTTTGTGAAAGTGACGTTATTTAAGGTCTACATCATTTAATTGTTACCCTCTTTGAGATGGGTGGATGGCAAAACATCTGTCAGACTTAAATTTCGGGTTATGTGGTGTTTTGAATTGTTTCATGTTCCTCTTATGGTTTAAGAGCGTTGTGAGATTATGAAAGTATGATATCGATGTCGAAAGGGCCCTTAGGTTGTTTGTTTGGTTCAGAGAAAGATCGAATCGTTGAGAATCAATCCCTTTGTGGGTATTGGAATTCGAGTTTTGATCGACATTACATTTCAGGGATGAAATCATTCTAAGGTTGGGAGGATTGTAACACCCGTAATTTCGGTGTTATTTATACAATAAATTTAAAGGAGCAGCCAAGAAAAACGTCAAGGATCGTCCGGGAGAACGGTCAAGGAACGACCAAGAAAAATGGTCGAGAAAATGGTCAAAAAGTCTATCAGTACAATTAGTGCGATTGTACCCCGTGATATTGCCAGTGAGCATCGTTGTCACAATCGCATGAGGGGAAGCAGTCTCGGTACGTTTCAGGCGATAGTTCCCGCGATTGTGCTATAGGGGCACTGTTGCATGGCACTATCGCGGAGCGTGTCCAGGAGGTTAAAATCCGATTTTTCAGGATTATTCTTCATTTCATCATATCTTTCTCATCTCTCCTCCGATTTAGGCGATTTTGGAGGCGTGGGTTCCGATTTTTGAAGCTCTTCAAAGTGACACCTAAGAGGGTTAAAGTTGTTGGTGACTATGGAACTCCTAATGATAAAAGGTAAGCTCAAAATCTCCATTTCGACCTAGGGTTTATGCATTTTTCATTGCCAACCCTTATTTCTCCTCTTGGGTTTGTTTGTCTATGTTTGAGAGCACAGGAGGTGTTCTTGAGAAGATTTACACCGTAGATCAAGAAGTGTTGCTTCAGGATCTAAAGTCTCCACCACTTTGGAAGCTAGAGGTAGATTTGGAATCTAGGTTTAACCTAACCTAGCAAGGTGAGTTCAAGTTACTTTGTGAAAACTTTGTACATGACAAAAATGTTCATTTTGAAGTAATTATGTGTCTTACTTCATAATTGTCAAATGTTGGAGTACTTGAATACTTTTACTTATTTGGGATGTTTGATTTTATAAATCTTGTGAAACGGCCATATTTGGGATTTTTGGGTACTTTGATAAATCATAAATGTATGTGTTTTAATGATTTATCTTAGGATTGGAGGTCGTTTGGTGAAATTTCACTTTTAGCATGTGTTTTGGATAAATGCATACCTTGTGTTATGGGGGGGGGGGGTTGAAAATGTAAATAGCGTAAGTCCTTTCGGAAAATGGTTTGTCTCAATCAAAAATTGTGTTTTGGGATTATTCATGTATTTGGAAACATGTGTTTGCATAAACGTGGGGTATTTACGTTTTATTGCATTTTATGACTTTCAGCAAATGTCCAGTGATTGGTTGAGTTTATGGCTCGGTTTTTACTCTGTTGGGTCTTGGGGACATTTGTCTGATTTTGATAGCTCAATGTAGAGCTTTGGTAATGATTTTGCATTTATTGCATCTTATTTAAGAATTACATGTTTTGAATGCGCTAATTCATTCATTTGGAGTCATGTAAGGTTTTAGACTGTAATGCAATGAATGAATCCATAGGCATAGGACGCAGTTTGGAATGGGATAGTTATCCTTGTGTTGTAACTAGAAACTCGGATCAACAGAGGATTCAAGGTAAAGACTTGGATAGAGTTGAACTTGATAACCGTGTGATCTGTAGTGGGTCTCTCAAGTTAAAGACTCGGATAGAGTTGATCTTGAGGGCCATGTAGTCGGTGGTGGTTGTCATTTCTAGTGAACGAACTTAAATTGAATTTTGGAGATCCCAAGGTAAAGCCCCAGATAAGGTTGAACTTTGTGACTCCTTAAGAGAAAGACATGGATAGAGTTGAACATGTAAACCCATTTGACTAAAGACCCGGATAAGGTTGATGTCAATGTTTATTTATCTATAAGTGATGCTCATATAACATAGATACGTGGCATACTTTTGTGTCCCAACCACGTTTAATTGAAATGGATCTCCCCCGTCACCGAAAGGTGTTGTTTTTGGATATAGAGTTTATCCATGTTTTTGGTGATATTTTTTTAGTATGGATTGTTATCCACGTTTGATGTTTTTGTGTATTGAGCTTTATCCGTGTTTTGGATATTTTTGGGTAATAGAGTTTTATCCATGATTTATGTACCTAAACATTAAATCATCATTCCCGTTTTGGATGAGTTTTGGGTTTCAGATTTATGTTTGAATAAACGTTTTGTATTGGGGGTTTCATCACGGAAATAGTGAGTTTCAGGAAAGAAGTTGCTTTCTTACAAAATGCATTTCATTTTAGAAAGTGGAATTTAATAGTATTCTGTTAATTTACCGTTTTATATAATTAGTGAAAACTCTTAAACTCGCTAGGCGTAAAGCTTAACCTTTTTATTTGTCGGCATGTGCATCAGGTTCTTGTTGGGGAACGGTACTAGTGACACGTGAAGAGTTGGGTGCTAGATAGATGCACAAGAAGAGTGTAATTTTTACGTGAAGCCTTCCAAACCTTAGAGATAACAAGTTGTATAGGTTTAGTAATACCTGACCTTTATTTAGTCTTTTTATAAGACTTGGGTTAATAGTTGTTGAGGTTAAACTTGGAATGGTAATTTCAAGTATGAGTTCGTAGAAAGGGATATTATCCTTTAGTCGATGTATTAGGGAAAAAATTAAATTAGTTGCCCTTTCCAAATTTGAAGGTGTTACAATCATCTTGGAGCCCTTAGCCACGAGTTCTCCATTCATCTGATTCACGTCAAGTAGGGAATCACTTCTGAATTGTAGACTTGTCGGTCCTAGGTCTCGTGCCATGTCCATTCCTGCGATCAATGCTTTGTATTTTGTTTCATTGTTTGTCGCTTTGAAGTCACAACATATGGAGTACACCATCTTGCCCCCCTGTGGCAACTTTAAGACAACACCAAAGCCAGTTCCTCGAGAGTTTGACAACACGTCGACATGGAGTGTCCAAGAAGTGTTGTCGAGATTTTCCACAGATAATGTTTCGACTTCTGCTTCTTTTTCCCGTTCAAAACTCAAATCGGCGACAAAGTCTGCAAGTGCTTGAGGTTTTATTGTCGTCCGTGGTTTGTAGCAAATGTCGTAACTTTTGAGATATATGATTTACTTGGCTAGTCGACCTATCAACTTAGGTTTCTTCAAGACAGACTTAAGAGGAAAGTTAGTCACGACAGTTATAGGATGTGATTCGAAATAGTGTCGCAACTTTTTTTCCACGGTCACTAGTGAGAATAGTAATTTTTCCATCGAAGAATACCTGGTTTTAGCATCCAAGAGAGACTTACTAACGTAATAGATCGGTAGTTGTTGCTTGTCGTCCTCACGAGTGAGAACGATACTGATTGAGTTAGGACTCATGGCAAGGAACATCTGTAAAACTTCAGCATTCACGGGTTTTGACAGCAATGGTGGTGATGAAAAGTATTCTTTTAACTTCTGAAGTACATGCTCATGATCGTCCATCCATTCGAATCCTCTGTTTTTTCTCAAGACATTGTAAAACAAGTGACATTTATCAAAGGATCGTGAGATGAACCTATTTAAAGTTGCGGCACGACCGGTAAGCCGTTGAACTTTTTTGAAGTTCCTTAGGAATTGGATGTTAACGATCGCCTTTATTTAGTCGGGATTATCTTCGATTCCACGATGCGTCACCATATGACCTAAGAATTTACCGGCTAGATACCAAAGGAACATTTTGTAGGGTTCAGCTTCATCTTGTATTTCTTGAGAATATCGAGCGATTGTTTGATGTGTCCAATGTGATATGTCGATTGTTTTGACTTGACGAGCATGTCATAGATATATACCTCCATGGTGTTGCCTAGATGTTTTTTGAACATCTGGTTGACTAATCGTTGGTATGTTGAACTTGCATTTTTATGACCCAATGGCATTACCTTGTAACAATAAATACCCTTATATGTCATGAATGTTGTTTTTTCTTGGTCGTCAGGTAGCATTGAAATTTGGATGTAACCGGAATATGCGTCCAATTAATGTTAATAGTTCATGCTCGGCTGTCGCGTCGACCATTGCATCAATATGTGGTAGTGGAAATGGGTCTTTAGGACAGGCCTTGTTCAGATTAGTGAAGTCGATGCAGACTCTCCATTTATCATTCTTTTTTTGTACGACCACGACATTAGCTAACCACTCTGGATACTTTACCTCTCTGATCTTCCCAGTCTTCAGCAAATTATTCGACCTCGTCGTTGATCACTTTGTTTCTTTCTGGAGAAAACTTCCGATGCTTTTACTTAATTGGTTTAAACGAAGGATCGACATTTAATTTGTGCAAGATGATGTTAAGATCTATACCAATCATGTCCTTATGTGTCCAAGCGAAACAGTCAACATTTTCTTTTAGGAACTCAATCAACTTTGCTTTTAGGATGGGATCCAACGATGACCCTACTAAGACAATATGGTCAGGATTGTTTTGATCAAGGAAAACTTCCTCCAATTGGTAATCATCAACATCTTCATGAACATCCTAGACCTGTAATTGCTAGATGTCCTGCTTGCGGGGTCTTAGCATCGTTCGATAAAAATCATGTGTGATCTTTTGCTCACTTTTAATTTCTTGGATGCCCCAAGGTGTCAGGAATTTTATGGTTTGAAGAAATGTCGAGGGCACGACCTTCATATCGTTAATCCAAAGGCGTCCAAGGATGACGTTGTAGGCCGAGGAGCAATCCACGACATTGAATTTTGTTTGCTTATTGATTCATTTCGTATAGACTGGGAGGATGATTTCTCCAACTGTATTGGTTGCATCTCCATTGAATCCAACCAGGATGTTCGAGCTTCGTACGATCTCGTCTTTGTGTATTCTCATGGCTTTGATCGTGATGAGGAAGATGTTGTTAGCAGAAGTTCCTCCGTAGATTAGTATCCTCTTGGTCGAACAATTCCCGATCATGAGTTGAATGATCAACCTATCTTGATGTTTTTGCCATGGATCGTTAAGATTGTCATGATGGAAAGTTTTGGCATCGCCTCCAATTCTAACTTCGTTTTTGGTCTATGCGATCTTGGAATCGGGGAATCATCTGATCAATGGCCAGCATGTCTTTTGGTTGCGGGGTACGTAAGTCCACAGATGTTAGAACCTCCCGTGATACAATTGATGACCTTCTCATGGACAGGGCGATGGAGGTCGTGCGTCATTCGTATTGCTTTTATCCATCAAACCTTGCAAGTGACCTTTTGGAACCAACCAAGCTATCTCCTTGTGTAGGGCTATGCAGTCGTCTAATCGTTATGGAAATCGCACGACTTGGACTTGTCTTTCTTTTCGTCATACTTATCGTTTTTCTTTGGCTATCAAATTGTCGTCTGCACATTTTTTAGGGATTCGACTAATTCATTCACTGTTCCTTTGAATCCTTAAGATGAGATCTTAGGATGTTGGGGGAATTTGGATGTCATCGGAACATTTTTTTCTCAAAGAGGTCGTTTGAAATTTGCCGTGAAGACTCTTGCTTTGGGATCGCCTTGGTTTTGAACTCTGGTTTTTTGACACCTAAAGATCGTCTATCGCCTGAGTGTTTCCGATGGAAAGCAGCGTCGTCTTCGACCCGCATTTGAGCCAATGTTCTTGCCCTGACGTCCTTGAAAGTTATTAGAAGATATTTGGTTAAGTCGAGATACAATTCAAAACTATCGTCTAGACCACATTTATAAGCTTCAATCGTGGTCTTGATGTCAGAATTTCGAATACTGATCATTTCAGAATTGAAATGATTGAAGTACTTGCAGACCGACTCTCCAACTTTCTGCGTGATGTAGTAGAGATCGCTAGTTTCCTTCCCCATCTTGTGACTACTCGCAAATTGTTGGAAGAATTAGTTGACAATTTCTGAGAATGCGCCGATTGATTTGGGTTTCAGATTGATTAACCACTGGAGGGAAGCCCCTGTAAGTGTAGCTCCGAAACTCTGGCACATGCAGACTTCTTGATACTGATTGTTAATGCCAAAAATCATCCAAGGATGACTTAAGGTCGGTGTGGAGCTTTAACAACTAAAGTAAGAAATCGATCGACAAATCGTATGACGATGATAAAAATAGAGTGGAGACAAAGAATTTGGTGACGCAGAAAACCCCTGTCGAGAGTTAAAACCAATGACGATAGCAGAGATCGTCAAGTGTACTATGGACATCAAATAGGGACGTAGTCCTTTGGAAGGAGCAATTCAGAGTAAATAGATGAAATTACAAGTAAAAGTAAGAAAATCGTTAGACTACCGAGTATGTCATGAAGTGTAGCACTTTGTCGAGAGTTCTTGCTTGAGAGAGAATAACTAGAGTGTGCTCGAATATGCTTGAGTATTGTATGTTGCTGATATGCTTCAAGTGTCTCAGATGATTCTTCGAAGTTATATATATAGCTTCGGGTGTCATAAATGTGGATTGAATGCTCCAACGGTCTTCACAATGATTGATCTTGATGATGCTTGTCGGTTATGACCGTTTGTCCATAAATATGCATTAAACCTACAATGATGAGTCATAAAAGATAACAGTCGTAGATAATAAATGATATAATCGTTAGTTACGTTATACAGGTCGCAAGACATGAGTCATGGAGAGATTTTTCGGTCGAAGTCGTAAGGAACTTACAACCATTGCCATAAGTGATGACCAAGGTCATTGATATGCGTTGTCTTCAGGACCTTATCTTAATACAAAAGTGCTCTTAAGATTCAAAACATTCCGTTTCCTTGCGTCGGTCGTGACTTGTGAAACTTTACCCAAATAGTTGGCCCCCAAAATTTGAAATTAGGCGGTAAGTCGACTTTTTGCATTTTATAACTGGATTCCACACGTGTCGACTTTGAGTAACCGAATCGGTGCCTCGAGAACCGAAGTGATTCACTTGGGAAGCGTGCAGCCATTTAACGGCCGTGATGTCGTGGCGACGTGGGGCGCATGGTGTCAGGAGTAGGGACAGGTGTCGTCCATTAGACAGCTGTGTGCGAAAGGTCGATGACAGGTGTCGACCGTCTGTCGACTCGGCCTAACACTGAATCCCTTATAAATAGCAATCCTCGCCGGATCCTTTCTATTTTACATGATTCTGATTTCTTGTTTGGGTCAAAAATACACGACCTCAATGAAGATACATTTAATGCATATTTCACACGACTTGTCTAGTATTAAGATGAGGTCCTGACGACCAAACATCACCATAACATCCGTCGAGACTTTCTGAAAGGTCGGTAGAGCGTCGTACGACCGTCGACCACGACTATACTAACATACGACCCAACGTTCTTTTCTTATTCATTTAATGGAGGTTTAATGCTCATAAATATCAACGATCATAACGGATCAACATCATAAAGATCATTTATGAAGATTCAACCGTTACAAAAGACACATTTATGAGAGACCAAGTCTATAAATACTGAAGATTACATCTCACTCAAGGGGAGGGGGGGGGGAAATCAGTTACTCGAAGCATACAACTTACAAGCTCTTTGAAGAATCTTTACAATCTTTCACTTACAAGACAACAACAATATTCACACGACGATAGCGTTTTCACACACAACATACACTTGTTCTTTGCTTATACATCTATTTCTTGTATCGGTTGTGTAATACATTGTAACATCGAAGGATATCACCCCTTTTTGGTGATCATAATGCTCGACGATACCTTTCTGTCGTCCGCGGTTTTTTCCTCATTGAGGTTTTTCCGCGTCACCAATTCTCCTGTTTCCTTATTTTATTGTTTATCGTGCATATTGTCGATCGACTATTATCTTTAGTTGGATAAAGCTCCACGTCGACCTTAAATTATTCTTTGGGTAATTTTTGGCATTAACGGTTTGGCACCCACCGTGGGGCCCCATCTAAAGAAAATCCTAGACAATAGTGCGTTGTGCTAACAATTTCTTCGAGTGTTTTTGTTTTTCACAGCACAATGTCAGCTCCTCAAGGAACTCAGGATCAAATCATGGCTCAAATGAACATGGAGTTGAACGTCGCCCGTGCTCGTATTGACGCTTTGACAAATCAGCATAGGCAAGCAGTGGAAGAGATCAAATCCTTAAGAAACCGGAACATTAGCAACGCAGCAGGACCTTCACACGGTCAAAATGGTTTCAGTGTATCCAGGACAGGACCACCACTTCCCAATTATCCAAGACCACTTTTCTCTGGCATTTTCAGTCAACCTATGCCGACTTTGCCACCTCCACCTCCACTTTTCTTCTCTTCGGTGGCGCAGGCCCCCTCGAAACCGTTTGCAACATTGGTTCCACCCTTCTTTCACTCGACAGCACCACTCCCTACGATGCCTCCCGCAGCGATGATCCCTTCGATGCGAATGTCGTCCTTCCAATTGAACGGATATGCTTCTGACTCATCACAACGGAATGGATTCTATAACTCAGGACATATTCCGTCGGGTGTTCAAGAAAGTGTTCTAGACGACCCTGTCGCCCAGAGATTGAAGATGCTAGAAGAGCAGAATGAGTGCATCCTATCGCTACTTGCCAAGCTTCCAAGGGCAGCAGTTCCTGTCGACGTCGAACCCCGCAATGGGTTCCAAGCGTCACCCTTCGTCGACGATATTTCAATGGTCGACGTCCCAATGAAATACAGTATTCCATCATTCACACCAAAATATTCTGGTATTCAGATCCAACTGAACACGTTGCTCAGTACAAGCAATTGATATGGACAGTGTCGATCCCACACCATTATCAAGAGGTGCGTATGTGCAAAAGCTTTGGGGCGACCCTTACCGGTGCAGCTTTGCAATGGTTAATTGGCCTTAAGCCAAAATCCATTGGGTCATTCGCGTAGCTGGTGAATCAATTCTCTCAACAGATCTCCAGTAGTCGCAAGATGGAGAAGCAAACTAGCGACCTGTACTATGTCGTGCAGAAAGAGGGAGAAGCCATCCTCAGTTATTTCAACCGGTTCAATGAAGAAATGATCAGTGCCTGAAACTGTGTTATCAAGACTACAATCGAAGCCTACAAACGTGGTATGGACGAAAGTTCGGGTCTTTACACTGATCTAACAAAGTACCCCCCGTAGAACTTCGAAGTCGTACGAGCAAGGACTTTGGCCTATATGAGGGTCCAAGACGACGCGACTTTTCTTAGTAAGCATTATAATGACAAAAAACTGTTGAGAGTGAAAAACCCTGAATTTAAAGCCAGATCGATAGTTAAAGTTTAGCCGTCGAGACAGATCTCGAACGTCAGGTTCGACAAAAAAAGGTCTCAACCACGGTCAAGTTTCCTCAATACCCCAAAATTTCCTCTTACGGATTCAAGGGAACTTCTAAAGACTTGGTTGAGGCATTGAACACTGTGCAAGCTGCAATTCGTTCGCCAAAGAAAAGTGACAGAGCCGACGACAAGAAAGACAAGACCAAGTGCAGCGATTTTCATGATGACCATGGTCATACAATCGACGACTGCATAGCGCTCAAGAAGGATCTTGCCAGGCACGTCCCAAAGGGTAATCTCAAGGATATCCTCGACGGACGAGCAACACCTGACAATAACGTTCGACCACCGTCCCCTGATCATGAGAAAGTTGTGAACTGTGTTACGGTAGGGTCAGACGTGTGTGGTCTAACCTATTCGGCAGCGAAAAGGCACGCGTCACAAAGTGCAAATAACCAACCAATATGACGATCCTCACGATCGAAAGAAGAATTGGAGCTAGATTCCATGAAGATAATGTTCGATCAAGGTGATCTAGGCGACCTACATCAGAAACACCACGACGGGTTAATCATTCAGCTCACGATCGGCAATTATTTGACCCGAAGGGTGTTGATTGATGGAGGCAATTCAGCAAATAACATCTTCCTCGACACCATCAAGGCCATGGGTCTCGACAAGTCAGAGATCACCTAACGCTCGACAGCGTTGGTTGGTTTTAACGGAGACGCGACGAGTACCTATGGAAGGATCATCTGACCAGTCTATGCAAAGGGATCAAGAAGCACACAAGATTCACCGTCATAGATTGTTCATCAGCATATAATGTCATCCTTGGTCGACCCTGGATCCACGACATGAAGGCAGTCCCCTCGACGTATCACCAGACGATGAAATTTCCAACTCCATGGGGGATCCAGGAGATCAAGAGTGAAACGAAAGGTGCTCAGGATTACTACAAGACCACGATGAAACCTAAAAAGTAATCCATCTAGGAATTACAGAACCAGGAAACTCCCGATACTGTCGACAACTATTGTTTGGAGGATGTTATCCTGAACCAAGGCAAGCCGGAGCAAGTCGTCTTCGTGGGTTCGTCTCTCGATCTTTCTATTAAAAAAGAACTAATCTCTCTTTCGCAGGATCTTGTTGACTGTTTCGCTTGGCCGCACGAAGACATGGTTGGCATCGACCCTGACATCATTTCACATAAATTGAATGTGGATCCGTCATTCAAGCCAATAAAGCATAAACGTCAAAAATTCACCCCGGAGCGGAATAAAGTAATTAATGATGAAGTCGACAACCTCCTTAAGATAGGGAAAATTCGAGAAGTACCCCGACTGGTTAGCCAATGTCGTGGTTGTACAGAAGAAAAATGGAAAATGGAGGGTGTGCATAGACTTCACAGATCTAAACAAGGCATGTTCAAAGGATCCATTTCCTTTGCCACAGATCAACGCATTAGTCGGTGCGACCGCCGAACATGAACTCTTGACGTTTATGGACTCCTATTCTGGATACAATCAAATCCTGACGCACGTCGACGACCAGGAGAAGACAACTTTCATGACAGACTGAGGTATTTATTTCTATAAGGATATGCCTTTCGGTTTGAAAAATGCAGGTTCCACGTACCAGCGATTAGTCAACAATTAGTCAACAAAATGTTCAAAGACCGACCGGGTGACACCATGGAAGTATACATTGACGACATGCTCGTCAAGTCGCGACAAGATGTCGACCACATCGGCCATTTAAGACAATCGTTTGACATACTTCGACAATATCATATGAAGCTCAATCCTACAAAATGTTCCTTCGGAGTCAGTGCTGGCAAATTCCTAGTGTTAAGTCAGATTTTATAGTAATCATTGTATTTATAACCTTGTTGC
This sequence comes from Arctium minus, assembly GCA_954870635.1. Classification (NCBI taxonomy): domain Eukaryota; kingdom Viridiplantae; phylum Streptophyta; class Magnoliopsida; order Asterales; family Asteraceae; genus Arctium; species Arctium minus. Next base: position 108,055,487 of record OX941080.1, on the reverse strand, counting down.
TAATACTGTGTTTGAGAGCTTTTATATCTTGTATTGGCCAAGGGTATTTAAGTCCCTTGTGGCTTTTGTGTTTTGTAAGACATAAGCGCATACTTGAGAAATACATTCATTCTTTGCATCGTTTACTTTCTCTCTCTACTTTCTCTCGATAGATTAGATCGATCTTAGTTTATTAATTGGTATCAGAGCCTAATCTTTTCTGAGAGGATTGAGAGAAACAAGATTTGTTTTCTGAACTTGAGTTTAAATCAGAAAATTTGATTGATTTTCATGAATTTTTCAAGAAAATCTCATTTTTTGATTTTCATCGAATTTAGATTGATTTTTGATCGAATTTTCTTGTAAATTGGTTCGTTGGATCCGGTTTCAATAGAAGAACATATTTGATTCACATCGATTCGCAAGGAAATCGGTTTTTGGAGGTCAATTTCAAGATTTTCGAGATATCAGTTTGTTCGTCATCAGACTTCTGTTCGTTCGTTGAGTTCTACAATTTTATGATTTTTTCTTGTAATTGATTGTAATTTTTGATTAGAAAAGTGTAATCGATCATATCTGAGTGGTTAAAAATCATTAGATTTGTGTATGTGATCGAATTAGAAAATTTCTTGAGTTTTTCGTTAGATCTCGTTTTTGTGCTAGATCATTGGTTTTTTCACCAACATCATTAAGTTCATCAGGGATTCAGGTTCTGTAATAAAAGTCAGAATTTCGTCATCTTCAGTAGCGCAAATCTGAAATTTGCGCCTCTACATATTAGCGAAAATCTCACTTTGCGTCGAGTTCTTCTTTAGTTTTTCGCCAAGTTCAGATTCTTGCCATCAGTTCTTCGCGAAAAGTCTTCTTTGCACCATCTTCTCCTCGCGCAAATCTCGAGTTTGCGCCACCTACGTCTAGCGCAAAACCAGTTTGCGCCAGCCTCTCTCTATTTCCAGTCTTGGCACTTTTCTGAGTTTTACTGATATTATGGATACTTCAAAGTTTTCTCTTCAAGCTCAAATCTACAAGAACGACATCATGATGTCGTTGGGAACGGATACTCGTCCTCCGGTTTTGATCAACGAGAATGAATTCACTCAATGGCAAGATAGGTTCATTAACTTCATCGAGCGTCAAGCAAACGAAGAAAACATGATGAAATCACTCACTCAAGGACCTTTCGAAAAGACCTTCAAAGAGATTCCCGCAACTGCAAATACACAGGCTTCTAGGATTTTGAAACCTACCGACGAATACACACCCATCAAAGATTTTACGATATAAAGCCGATCGTGAGTTAAATTCTAATCTGATCCTAGCCTTGCCAAATTCTGTCTACAACCGGGTTGACTGTTATAAGAATAATCCAATGCAGATGAGGATACAATTAGAGAAGATTATGCTTGGTTCAGTGGTTGCAACACAACTCCGGCAAACGCGCTACATGAACAACTTTGAGGAGTTCAAAGCCAAGAACGGTGAGTCTCTGAAGAGTGTCTTTGACAGGTTCTGGGTAGTGCTGAATGATCTGCTTAAGATCAAAGTGACTAAGATTGAGTTAGAGACTAATCTGAAGTTTCTCAATGCTCTTCAACCGGAATGGAACAAATCATGCCACATATTGAGGAATGTTGTCCGGGTCTCTACCATGCAAATCCAAGAGCTTTATGAGATTTTGATGACAGATGAGAGCATCGTCAAGGAGAAGAAAGCCAAGCTTGATAAGAAGAACAAACCAAAGACAGTGGACCCTATTGCACTCCTCACGAGCCAATTGGCTGAACAAGCATTGTCTGAGAATGCTTATGACGGGGCCACTGATGACGATGGTGAGGCACTAGTGAAAGCGATGATTATTCTCTCCTAGCACTACAACAAGAAGTTCCAGCATCGTTCGGGTTCCAACAACCTTCGCTTCACTTCTAAAAAGAATGAGCCTGCCAAAGTGCCCGAGCCTAAGAAAGGTACTACGTGCTTCAACTGTGGAAAGTCGGGTCACATTGCAAATGAGTGTAGAGTAAAGGTGGTTCGAGATTCGGCGTATTACCGGAAGAAGATGGAACTACCCGAAAAGAAATAGAATGGAATCGTTCTGCTAGCTGAAGACGAATACTGGCTAGATCATTCCGTTAACGAAGCAGAAAATGAGGAAACTGCCCACATGTGCTTTATCGGAGATGATGACAGTGACGATGATGATGAAGATTCTTCAACTGACGAATCTGAGGTACCTTCAGAATTTGATTACAAATATATATCTTCGCAAATGAATATCATTATAACTGTCTTACATGATTTACACTTAAAGTTTTTATCTGAAAAGCATATTAATCAAGAAAAGTCAAATTTGATTGAAAAATTGCAAATTTCTTTGAAAGATGAAAAATCCATTTTGACTCGTACAAAAGAAAACTTTCAAAAGAAATTGGATGATTTAGAAAATTTAAATATGACTTATCTTGATTCTTTGACGGAAATGACCAAATTAAAAGAAAATTTTGTGGATAAAATAAATAAGTTGGAAGAAAAATTATATGTGCGAGATCAATCTGAGCAAACTATTTATATGAATAAACCAAGGAGTTATGATTCAATAAAAGAAAAATGGGGACTTGGTTTTGAAAATCCGCATTTTTTAACTCAAGCAAAAGAAAAAACCCCCACTTTATATGAATTCGATTATCTAAATCTTGCAAAATATGCTCCTCAATTCAAAATCGATTGGATGAATGAAAAACAAATTTTAGATATCGAAAATGAGAAAAGGATGAACAACACTAAAATGGAACTACCGTTTGTCTATACTCGTGAAAATGCTAAATATTTTCCAGAAGTTTTAAAGAAAAATCGAAAATCCAGAAAAGATTTAAAAATTGTTTCTTCAGTTAAGTCCTCATTATCTAATGACTATTTTGATATATATGCCATTAATGCTAATAAGAAAAATATTTCTCAATTTTCTTATGATACTAAGAAATATATTCCTCCATTGGTGCTTAAGGGCAAAATCGTTGAACTTGAGGATAAAATAGAAGAACAAAATCTTGCAAAAGAGTTTGAAAAAGATTTAATTTTTTCTTTCATGACATCAAGTCTTGAAGAAAAATTAATTTCTCAAAAACAAGATTTAATTAAAGATTTTGTTTCTGGATTTTCATCAGTGTTTGAGGAAAACAAAGCGGAAGTTCCAATCAGTGATAGTTTGCACCAACCACTGGTAGAGCAAACTGACAGTTTGCGTCAGCAGCTGGTAGCGCAAAATGCAGTTTGCGCCACCAGTGGATTGCGCAAATTTTGTTCAGACTTGTCTTTTTCTGAAAATTATGACTCTGAGGCTAGTTCAAAAACGATGAATGATCAGTTTGGTTTCTTAGATAAAATCTCTTCTTCACATTCAAGTCTTAAATCGGAATTTCTTGATGACTCTTTTACGCTAAATGATGAGTATTATAAACCAAAGCGTAAAAGAAGAAGGTCAAGGAAGTCAAAGAAGCAAGCTAATGTCATTTCTGAAAATTCTAATTCTTTCGATTCTAATGTTTCAGATAGGACTTTGAGGACTTCTCCAAGGCAGATATGGAGGGTCAAGCAGAAATCAAATGAATCTGAAATTCAAAAGGATAAATGTGTAGATAATCGTTGTCATAGTGATTCATTTGTTGTTTGTAATAAATCCAACAAATATTCAATAAAGCAAATGATTCAAATTGCAAAAGATGTCTCATATTCTTCCTCTGGTTCTAGTTCAGATGATTTTGCTTCGTCCTCTACTGATGATTATGTTCATTTCTCTGATAATTTTTCTCATGCTTTGTTTGTCAAATCTAACAAATTTTCTCGTTTTAGAAATGCAACTAACAAATCTGGGTCCAAATTTAAGTGGATTCCAAAACCTAAATCTATGTTGCAGGCTTCCAAAACTTAAAGGGAAATCAGAACTATAACTTCTAAACATATCTGTTTAGGACTCGTTCTTCAAATATTAATGACTTCTGAGTAAAGCAGCTCAAGACTCACCCTTCAATGTGTTTATCTTCTGTGCATATGAGAAACTGTGAGCACATCTACTTCAAATTCCGCTGCATCTATCTCTGACAGTGATGTTGTTCCAGTTATATCAAGCTATTCAAGAACCTGAATAAGTGCAAACCAAAGACATTGCTATGAGATACCATTTCATTAAATATCATGTGGAAGAAGGTATTATTGAATTATATTTTGTTCCAACTGAATATCAACTTGCCAATATTTTTTACAAAAGCCTTAGATGAAAAACGATTTAATTCTCTGCTCTCAAATCTCGACATGTTGAATTTAAAAGTTTAAACCTTCACAAATTTTACTCTATAAAGTAAAATTTTTACAATTAATCTTTGTTTTGAATAAAATGTGTGTCTATGATAAATTTTCAAGTTGCTTTGTTTATATCTATGTTTTATATGTTCAACTTTCAAGTCTTACAAAAATCGAAAGGTCAGCAAAACATGTTTGAAATTTTTGAGAATGCTTTAAAGTTGTGTCATTCGGAATATTTGTAGTTTACAATGCTTAGAAAACCTAAAAAGTCAGAATTATGGATTGTAATGAAAATATAGGCTAAGAACTTAGATGTAATACCTAGTGATTGAGATGAAATTCAAATATATAAAATACAGAAATCACTAAGTTTAAAAGTTTGTACCTATGACCTTTCTGGTTTGGGAAAGTAAGTTCCGTGGGATGCTTGTCATCTAGTCCCCTAAGGTCAATTGGTCTGGGAGTGATTGAACCCAAATCCTTCTATAGAATCAAATCGAAAGTCATGTTCTACTGGTATAAATGGGTTTAAGATGTGTCGATGTAGCCTTTCTGATCTGGGAGAGTAAGTTCCAAGGGGTGCTTGACACCTAGTCCCCTAAGGCCAACTGGTCTGGGAGCGGCTGACCCAAATCCTGCAATAGGATAAGATAGAAAGTTACGTTTACGACATGTTTTTTACATACAAAACTCTTGGTTAAAAAGATGCCAATGTGCACAAGCTTAAAAGATGCCAAAGAGCACAATCATGTCAAGATGCCAATATGCACAATCAATGAAAGATGCCAATGAGCACACATCTCATGATACTTGGTGATATTTTTTAAGTTGCGATAAACCTATAAATTTGTGAAATTCTTAATTTTTGACAGCTTAGTGTGAGTAAAGGCAAAGTTCTCTATTATATTTTTAGAATTGCATTTACTTGAAGCTAATCAAAGTTCGCATGCTAGCACACTGAATAGATTGATGAATGTTTTTGAAACTAAACATGTATTAACTTGATATGCAATGAAACTTGTATCTGTATCCAAAAACATACATTTGATTTCAATTGATTGATTAATTTGTGATATTTTACTGAGTAGAATTTAATTTGTATAGTGTTTAAAATTTTATATATTTAGTTGTTTCAAAATACATATTCAGTATATTTTTCTTGCTACGTTGATGCTTTATTTCTTGTGTTTTTGTTAAGTCTAATTTTGTAGTAATCATTGTATTTATTTTCTAGCCTATATTGTGCTTAATGTTCATTTCTGTATTGTAAAGGCTAGGGGTATTTAAGTCCCCTTAGTTTCTTTGTTTTGTAACTTTTGCACTCACATTTTAATAGATCTGAATACTTTGCGCTTCCTTGCTCTCTCTCTCTCTCTACTCTCTCTCTCTAAAGATTTAGAGATCTTGGTTTCTCAATTGGTATCAGAGCATACTAGATATCGAGAGGATTGAGAGAAATCGTTTTTAGTTACTGAATTTGTAGATTAAGCAGAAAATTTGATTGATTTTCTTGATTTTTCAAGAAAATCTCATTTTTTGCTTGATTCATCAAATTTGGATAGGTTTCTGATTGAATTTGTGCAAATTTGTTTGGTTAAGATTCGTTTTTAGTAGTTGATCATTCTTGATTCATATATTTGTGCATAAAAACCTTGATTTGATTCTCGATTTTGTGTTTTTGTGTTTTTTCTGAAAAACTCGTTAAACGTACTGTTACATTCTAGATTTTTAGATTTAGTGGTTTTTAATCGAGTTTGATAATCAAAAGTTGTTAGAAAGGTGTTTTCGATATTCAGTGTGTGTTTTTCATGCATAAATTTCTTGGTTTAAATTGATTTTACTAAAGTTTATGAGTTTTTAAAGTTTTCGCTTCATTCATATAAGTTTGCGCCTCATTCATAGTAGTTTGCGCTTCATTCATGATATTTTGCGATTCATTCATATATTTTTCTTAAAGTTCTTTGTTGTCTAACTCGTGTGTTAGTGAATTTTCAGGTTTGCGGTTCTCTTTGGAAACGCAAAGCTTCTAGTTTCTCGGCTCTAGTTTAATACGCAAACCATCAGTTTGCGTATGATACTTGCAACGCAAAGCTCAACCCGCAAAGTCACAGTTTGCGTATCACACTTAAAACGCAAAGTTCACATTTGCGCGTCTTCTTGACTTAGACAATTTTTCTGAAATTTCTGATTTTTTTCACAAGATGTCTTTACATGCACAACTCTACAAGAATGACCTCATGATGTCTTTGGGGTCTGATACTCGTCCACCTATACTCATCAATGAGAACGAATTCGAACAGTGGCCGGATCAGTTTATCAATTTTATTGAAAGGCAACCGAATGGGGACAATATGATGAAGTCTTTGACTAAAGGTCCAATGGTTAGGCCAATGAAGGTTATTCCTGCTACTGCAACCTCTGAAGCTTCAACAGTAGAAAAAACATTAATAGAATATGATGCTGATGAACTCCTTCGTTATCAAGCTGACAGTCAAGCTAAGTCAAATTTGATCCTTGCTCTTCCCAACTCCATTTATAACATAATCGATTGCTTCAAACATAATCCAATGCTGATGTGGACTCAACTTGAGAAGATTATGCTTGGTACTGCAATGTCTACTAAGTTGCGACAGACTAGGTACATGAAAAACTTTGAAAAGTTCAAGGCTAAGGATGGGGAAAGTTTGAAGAGTGTGTTTGATCGATTTTGGGCTGTCATTAACGATCTTTACAAGATTAAAGTCATTAAGACTGAGTTGGAGGCTAAATTGAAATTCCTGAACGCGTTACAACCAGAGTGGAACAAGTCATGCCACAGAATGAGAAACGATGTCAGAATCTCAACCATGCCAATTCAGGAGTTATACGAAATCTTGATGACAGATGAATCTATGGTAATGGAGAAGAAGGCGAAAATGGATAAGAAGAACAAGCCTCTGTCAGTAGATCCCATTGCTCTTATAGCTAGCCAACTGGCTGAGCAAGCTTTGACCGAATCGGCTTATGATGGATCTATAGATGATAATGGTGAAGCTCTTGAAAAAGCCATGATTCTTCTAACTCAGCATTATCAGAAACAATTCAAGCACAGATCTGGGTCGAACAACCAGCGGTTTACTTCTGGTTCTAAGAAGATAGAACCTGGTGCTCCTTCAAAGACATACACTCCAAAGAATGAACCAGCTAAGGTAGTTGACCAAAAGAAAGATGGCAAAAAGGTGATAAACTGTTTTAACTGTGGGAAGCCTGGACATATGGTTAAGGATTGTAGAGTAAAAGTGGTAAAGGATGTTGCTTTTTACCGAAAGAAGTTGGCTCTAGCTGAAAAGAAGGAAAGTGGAACCATCCTGTTGGCCGAAGAAGAATACTGGTTGGATCATTCAGACAACGAGGCTGAAAATGAGGAAACTGCAGCTATGTGCTTTATAGGTGATGATAAATCTGATGATGAGGAAGAGGATACCTCATCTGATGGTTTTGAGGTAATTTCAGAGTTTAACTATAATTTCTTTTTATCTCAAATGAATGTTTTTATCACTGCTTTGCATGAATTGCGCTCAAAGTTCGTTTCTGAAAAGTTTAAAAATCAAGAAAAGTCTGATTTAATCGAAAAACTGCAAATTTCTTTAAAAGATGAAAAGTTAATTTTAATTGACACAAAAGAGAAATTTAATAAGCAGTTGGTTGGGTTAGAAAATTCAAATCAGACTTATCGTGATTCGTTGACTGAACTGACTTCTTCAAATAAAATTCTTTCTGACAAAATAATTGTTTAAGAAAGGAAATTGTATAAAAGAGAACAGTCTGAGCAAACCATTTACATGAATAAACCAAGGAGTGAAGAAGCCATAAAAGAAAAGTGGGGACTTGGTTTTGAAAACCCGCATTTTTTTAAATCATGCTAAAAATGAAGTTCCTACTTTATACGAATATCATCATTTTACTCTTGCAAGATATGCTCCTCAGTTTAAATTCTTTTGGACAACTGAGAAACAAATTTTGGAAGAAGAAAATGTGAAAAGAATGAAAAACAAGTGGATGGAAATGCCATTTGTTTACACCTCTGAAAATGCAAAATATTTTCCTGATAAATCTAAGAAATCTAGAAAATCTAAAAATATTTTAGATGTCAAATCTTCCAATAAATCTTCATTTTCAACAGATTTTGTTGATATTTTTACTAACACTAATAAGGAAAATGTATCTCCGGTGTCTTATGATACTAAGAAATACATTCCCCCATTAGTGTTAGAAGGTAAGATTGTTGATCTTGAAGATAGATTGGAAGAACAAAATCTTCAAACTTGTTTAGAAAACGATTTATTTCTTTTTATAATGAAAACAAGTTTTGAAGATAAAATTTCTTCTGGATTGTCAAAAGATTCCAAGGAAAATGCTAAAGTTTTACAAAATAATGGCCATTTGCGCTCCACGTTGGAAACGCAAACCTCTTCCAGACTTGCGCAATTTTGAAAATTTTCACTCCGAGGCTAGTTTTTCAATGTCAAATGCTAAGACTGATTTCTTTGATAAAGTTTCTTCTTCTGATTCAATTATTGATGAATCTTTACTGCTAAATGCTCAATTTTATAAAAAGAAGCATAAAAGAAGAAGATCAAAGAAGTCAAAGAAACATGATAATGTCTTATCTGAAAATTCTAATGTTTCTGATTTTTCTTCTTCAGATCGGACTGTGAGGAAGTCACCAAGGCAGATTTGAAGGATGAAACAGCAAATTTTAGAATCTGAATTGTTAGGAGTTAACTATGTAGACAATCTTTGTGATACTGATACATTTGCTACATGTAATAAAAACCCAAAATATTCTTTTCAGCAAATGTTTGATATATCAAAGAATATCTCATATGCTTCTTCTAGTTTTGATTCTGATAATTGTGTTTTATCTTCTATTGATAATTGCTTTCATTCTTGCATGAAAAATAAATCTGTGAAAAATAAAAGACATAAATCTAACAAGGTACCCATAAGCATATGGGTACCTAAAAAGGTGTAGTTTCTGTGTGTGAAACTAAGTCAATTATGGTATCTGGACTCGGGATGTTCTAAACATATGACTGGCAACAAATCACTTTTGTCTAATTTTAAAGATAAATGTTGCGGTCGTGTGAAATTTGGCAACTGTGAGACAGCTCCGATTCTTGGTTATGGTGATCTAGTTCAGGGTAACATAACTGTAAAAATAGTAAGCTACGTCGAGGGTCTAAGTCACAACCTTTTCAGCATAGGACAGTTCTGCGATAAAGACCTTGAAGTCAGCTTCAAATCCAAAAGAGTTGTAGTGAAGAATGATAATGGCAAGGATCTTATGGTGGGAAGAAAGACACTCAAATTTTTATACCATTGATCTTTCCAAGATCAAAATTCCTTCAGATATCTGCTTGCTTTCTAAAGCTTCAGTTCAAGAAAGTTGGATTTGGCACAAACGTTTAGCTCACCTCAACTTTAAGTATATGGATCGCCTGGTCAATAATGATTCAGTGAGAAGTCTTCGAGTTCTACGTTTCCAAAAAGACCATCTATGCCAGGATTGTGAGAAAGGAAAAATGAAGAAAGCTTCTCACAAGCCTAAACCTGAACACTGCATGTCGGCTATTCTTGATCTTTTGCATGTCGATTTGTGTGGTCAGATGAAGACGAAGAGTTTAGGACATAAGAAATATGTTTTGGTGATTGTTGATGATTACTCCAGATATACATGGGTAAAATTTCTGAAGTCAAAAGACGAGACTCCTGAAGTACTCATCAATCTCATCAAGACAACTCAGAAAAATAAACAGAAGCAAGTGAAAGTGGTAGGATCTGACACCGCCACAACATCAGGTTCAAGATCTTCTTTCTTTGCTACGGAACTTCCAACCTACGCCGCCTCCAGTTCCTTCTTCTGAATCTGACCGGATTACTGCTTTATCTGATGAGTTTCATGCATTCAGATCAGAAGTTCGATCAAGTTTTTCTGATCTCAAATCTTTTATGTCTCAAGCCTTCTCTGATTTATCTTCCAGGCTTGATTTTCATGAACAAAGTTGCAGAACTGAGGTCGGCCCATCTCTTAAGCGCGGACTTGACCAAGATGATCCTGATCATCAAGGCCATGAGGGGGATATGGCAAAGAGACCGAGATTTGAAGGATCTTCTGAAGCTAGAGAATATATTCAAGAAGAAGTGGCTCGTGATAAAGGAAAGAGTGGTGAATCTATTCAAGACTGCAACATTCAGGATTTAGTGAATGTTATGATTCAAAATGCTGATTTGTCTTCGTTGCATAATGAACCGAATATTTCTGAGAGCAATATTAACAATAATTTGCAAATTGTTGTTTATATGGATCCAGATGTTTCTGCAAATATTCATGAAGTTGAAGAATCTGAAGCTGCAAATGACATGAGGACATTCTTTGCTAATTTCATAGAGGTTAATTCTAATGATGATGAAGATGTCAGATTTGAAAAGACATGTCAAGTCAATGAAGAAGACTGTGATGAAATTGTTATCATATCAGATACAGAAGATGACTCAGTGTTCATGGATGCGAAAGACGAAGAAGAAGCAGATTTGTTATACAGTGATCTTCCTGCTCATGATGAGGTTCCTGAATCAGCTAAAGCCACATCTACTCCCGTTGCTAGTTCAACTCCGACTACCACTATTCCTTCAAGATCATTTGAAGTTGGTCAGTCGTCAAGAGCAGAAGTTGATGTTGCACCTTCTGATCCTATAATTCCACCATCTATTCTAAAAGAAGGACCAGTTTTATCTAGACATCAAAGACAAAGGAATTTGCAACGTAGATATTTGGCATCAAGGCAAAGATCAGCCTTTCTAGAAGACACTCAGAGAAACATCTTTGTCTCTAGAAGAAGGTCGATTAACATCTATGCAATCCTTATAGTAGAGAAAGAGTCAAATGCCTATCAATATGAATACTTAATGTTCATTAAGTGCCAGCGCAAAAGGAATAATACCGTTTCTTCTCAACACTTGATTGTTCAAGTCATTAGTGTCACAATCAACAAGTTTGTGAATATCTGGTATCCTGACTTTGAAGTTGAAAGAAGAGACTGCAGGCGGTATAAATTTTCAGAGGCAGACTTCACTGACCTTTCTATAGATGACATTGAATTCTTATATGACCAAATTTCAGGAATCTATATCATAGAACACAGGATGTTTCACAAGATTTGTTCGTCATCAAAAGATTCATTCGACGGAAAATCCGATTCTTCAGAGTTTTTGATTTCCAGATGGCCGTTGAAAGCTTCCAACCAGTTGTAAATCTTCTGAGGCCTAACCAAATCTTACCAAACTTAGAGTCTTATCATCTTCTCACCATTGTTGAAGATCCATATGGAGTGGTGTACAAGAATGGGTCAAATGAAAAATGCTTTCTCAGATTTGAAGAAATTGCACATTACTCTGATGGAACTTTAAAGGTGATTAAGCTTCAATTGGAGCAACATTTGAAGGAGGCTAAAACAAGATTTTTGGAAACAAGAGAAAATGCATTCCTGATTGATAATGATGAAATCCGTCTTCTCCAGAAGACTTTAGATTCAATTCAAGAGTGATTGAATCTCCTCTCAACTCTAAGACGACTGGAAGTTTTAGTTGGTTTGAATAGACTTCGTCAAAGAGAAGAGCGTCTGTGATTCTCCAAAGTTTGCCTGGTTGGTCTATGCTGTTTTTGAAGATTGTTTTTGAAGACCACAACCCCAATGATTACTAAGGGGGAGATTGTTAAGTCTAATTTTGTAATAATCATTGTATTTATTTTCTAGCCTATACTGTGCTTAATGTTCATTTATGTATTGTAAAGGCTAGGGGTATTTAACTCCCCTTAGTTCCTTTGTTTTGTAACTTTTTCACTCACATTTTAATAGATCTGAATACTTTGCGCTTCCTTGCTCTCTCTCTTTACTTTCTCTCTCTAAAGATTTAGAGATCTTGGTTTCTCAGTTTTCATATCTGTGTAAGTGGGTTTGTGCATATTTCAAGGGGGAGTGAATAAGGAGAAAATTCTTAAAGTACATCTGATCATATCTCATTTCGAGGGGGAGTACATAAAGTGAATACAGTGAACAATGCATTTGTGTAGGGGGAGTAAAAAGAGCTCAATAGATTAATCATTTCAAGTCACATTTGTGAATCATATAGATTTCTTGCTAGCTACTTCGACTCAGTCTTGCAGATCTGAAGATGTCTCGTCTCCAGCATAGACATGACCAAGATGATCCAGATCATCAAGGTCATGAGGTGGAGAAGTTTAAGAGAGACAAAGAGTTCAAAGTCTATCTGCTCAAGATTCTACTCAAGATTCTATTTCTTCAGCTATACTAGTTCTTCTGCTGTTCCAGCTCTGACCATCACAGCTTATTCGAGTACATTTGAAAGAGGTGTGTCGTCTAGAGCACAAGCTGATGTTCCTGTTCCTGAACCGATTGTTCAAGCTTATTACAAACAGGTCTAGTCTTGTCAAGGCAGCAAAGACAACATATATTGAAAGATGCTGAGAATAAATTTTTTTAGTCAAGAAGCTACGCTAAGACGCTTAGAAGGTCTGTTTTTTGAGTTCGAAGATGGGTGTATCAATCTACATTGAAGATCAGAGCGCCAATGATTACTAAGGGGGAGATTGTTAAGTCAGATTTTATAGTAATCATTGTATTTATAACCTTGTTGCTAATACTGTGTTTGAGAGCTTTTATATCTTGTATTGGCCAAGGGTATTTAAGTCCCTTGTGGCCTTTGTGTTGTGTAAGACATAAGCGCATACTTGAGAAATACATTCATTCTTTGCATCGTTTACTTTATCTCTCTACTTTCTCTCTATAGATTAGATCGATCTTAGTTTATCACCTAGGATACATGGTGACTCGACGAGGCATTGAAGCTAACCTCGACCAGATTAAAGCCATCGTCGAGATCAAATTGCCGAGAAATTTCAAAGAAGTTCAACGTCTGACCGGTCGTGTGGCAGCCTTGAATAGGTTCATCTCACGATCATCTGACAAATGCCATTTGTTCTATAACGTTCTACGAAAAAACAATGGCTACCGGTGGACGGACGACCATGAACAAGCACTGCAAAAACTGAAAGAATACATGGCGTCACCCCCACTATTATCAAAACCACAGGACAACGAAGTATTGCAACTATACTTGGCCGTCAGCGCTAACGCAATAAGTGCGGTCCTGGTAAGAGAAGAAGACAAAATCAGTTGCCTATTTACTACGTAAGTAAGTCTTTACTCGACACTGAAACCAGGTACTCCTCAATGGAAAAACTCCTACTATCATTAGTTACAGCTGGAAAGAAGTTACGACAATATTTTGAATCACATCCAATAATTATCGTTACTAACTTTCCACTTAAGTCTGTCTTGCGAAAACCAGAGTTGACAGGACGACTAGAAAAAACGGAGTATATATCTCAGCAGTTATGACATCGAATTTAAACCCAGGACCGCGATCAAATCGCAAATCCTAGCAGACTTTGTCGCCGACTTTAGTCCTGAACTTGAGAAGGAAGCACAGAATGAAGTTGTTCTGTGGTGACTCACGACGACAAACCTTGGACTCTACATGTCGACGAATCGTCCAACGCTAGAGGCACAGGACTGGGCGTCGTCTTAAAGTCGCCACAAGGGGGCAAGATGGTGTACTCCATACGATGATATTTCAAGGCAACCAACAACGAATCAAAGTATGAAGCCTTGATCATAGAAATGAACATGGCACAGGAGTTGGGAACTAAAGGGTTACATGTCAAGAGTGACTCTCTCCTTGTCGTAAACCAAATGAATGGCGAATTTGCGGCTAAAGATTCAAAGATGGCATCATATCTCAAAGTAGCCAAGGAAAAATCTGCAAAATTCGAGCCTTTCTCAATCGAACAAATCCTAACGGATTTGAACACTCAAGCAGATGCTTTAGCTAACCTCGGATCAGAACTAAGCAAACCATTGTTCGACATGATTCTTATGATACATCTGACGATGTCGTCTGTCGATCACGACGACATTGGTCAGATCGACGACGAAGAAGAAGATTGGTCGAACGACATTATGAACAACCTAACACGCGACCAACTTCCAGAAGACTGAGCAGAAGCTCGAAAGATAAGATTCAAGGCATCAAGATATGTCGTGATACAAGGCAGACTCTATCGACGATCGTCTGCTTGACCTAATCTACGATGTGTCATGAGCAAAACACAAGTCCAGAATATTTTACAGGAAATGCACGATGGTGAGTGTGGTAATCACTCAGGCGGTCGTAGGTTAGCTAATTGAATATCACAACAAGGATACTATTGGATGACACTACAACAGGACGCTATCAGGTATGTGCAAAACTACGATGCATGTCAACGACACTCAAGTACGACACATAAACCCTCGGAACCCTTACACTCGACATTAGTTCCTTGGCCTTTCATGAGGTGGGGAATGGATATAGTCGGTAAGTTAACACCTACCCCTAGGAAAAAGGTATATTTACTCGTTCTTACATATTACTTTTCCAAATGGGTAGAGGCATCCCTTTTTCCCAAGTTCGGGACAGAGAGGTTATATCCTTTATCCAGACTAACATTATATGCAGGTTTGGAATACCATCTGAGATCGTCTGTGACAATGGATCTCAATTTATAAGCAAAAGGACTCAACAGTTTTGTGAGGATTACAACATAAAACTCACGACGTCGACACCACGATACCCTCAATCAAACGGACTTGTTGAATCGAGTAATAAGGCTATTATAAACTCGATCAAAAAGTGCTTGAAAGCAGCAAAGGGAAGGTGGGTCTAGGAACTTCCTTCGATCCTATGGGTAAATCCTACGACTCCGCGTACGTCCACAGTACAAACTCCCTTTTCCTTAGTCTATGGTTATGAAGCAGTTTTACCCATCGAGGTTCAGTTACCAAGATCGAGGCATACATCAGTCGATTATAATCTGGTCGATCTAAGTTACGACCTCGATGCTCTCGAGGAGTTAAGAAAATCAGCAATGATTTGGATGTCATCCAAAAGACAAACAGTCGAACGTCATTTCAACAAAAACGTAAAGACTAAGGTCTTCCAAGAAGGCGACCACGTCTTACACCGAGTGTTTCAGAACACACAAGAGCCAAACACAGGTAAGTTTTCCATCAAATGGGAAGGACCTTATCGCATATCTAAGGTCGTGGGAAAAGGTACCTATAAGCTTCAAACTCTCAACGACAGGAAATCCCACGAAGTTGGAATGCAACGCACTTAAAGAGGTATTGCTTCTAAACCCTCATAACTATTTTGTTATGATTATTTGACTCGATCAAGTACTGACTTAAGCATCGAAGAGTCGTTGGTTAGACAACGACCAACCTCTAACATTATTTTCTTGCAGGATCACACGACATAAGAACGCAATTCTCTTACACAAATTGATCCTATAGAACTCGACTTTAAGATTTTTAACTTAGAAAAAGTTTTATTAATGGACAAATGCCTTAGTAGCATAAAATTTGAAATCATTTGAGTTGCCATACTCACACATGTCTTTAAGGAATGTTATACCTTCGATCATCTAATGACTCACGTTTTAATTGCATTGGCCCCAAGAGTCCGTGGTTTGCCTCAGTCACAAGTATACTCGGAGTATATTATTTATGTTTCTTTGGAATGAATGTCTTGGATTAAATATTGATTGTTTGATCGTGTGATTCTAAATATTTCAATTGACTTTCAAGATCATGTATGTTCTCTATGCGATATGTAAAAGTATTCTGTTGGTTCAAATAATTGTATTCAAGATTAAAGGGTCTAAACTGTATTTGTTTGATAGTTAAAGTTTGGGGTTTAAATTGTAATAAGTTAATAGTTTATTAGCTATTGGGACCAAGCCCATTAGGCCTTAAAAGCTTAGGTATTTAATGTTTTAATTAGTTTAGTTATAGGGTTAACCTTTGATAATTAAAATAATCATCTTAGAGAGAGGTAGTTGTTTTCTCTGTATTCAAGGGTATCAAGAACACACAATGTTTAACTGTTTATTCAAGGGGTTGGTATGTTATTCTGATCTTATATCTCTTGATCTATATTGTGTTATGTGATTGTTAATCAACTAGATTAAACTGGGATAACAAGTGGTATCAGAGCCTAAAGAATCAAATTTTTGGATTTATTGATTATTCACTGTGCTTATCGATTGCTATACTTGTGAAAATCGTTTTCATGAATTTATGTGGTTTTATGCTTGAAAGCAATCTAATTAGATGAGTTTTATGGTATTAAAAGTGATCTGATAAGTTAATTGCTCTCTAAACCTTCAATCGATTAGCCTTTTATGATTTTCTTTAATCTGGGTTCGATAAAAGTTGTGAATCGGTCGATACTGTGTTCTTCAAATTAATGCATCATAGTTGTAATTAATCCTTGATTTTGATTGAACTGTGATCGATACACGTTTATGGGCACAAAGATGTAATTTCTGCATTCAATTTCTGTGTTTTATGTGGTTTTTGAGTTGATTATTGTTTCTGTTTATCGACGTTCTGGGTTGATTTAAGAACATACTGGTCGAGACCATTAGGAACACATCGATCGCTATAAACACCGGTCAATACATTAGTCCGGTCGCCCGGTACACTCACAATCCACACCGGTCACCGCTCAATACCGATCGAACTCACTATATCGGTCCATAGCATTATTGGTCCATATCTCTATCGGTCCACTTTCCATACCGGTAGCAAGGATTATCGGTCAAATCTTATTACCGGTCGAACTTCCTTAGTCTTTATCGGTCAAGACCAATACCGGTCGACACCATCTTACCGGTCAGAACAACCTACCGGTCAACTCTTGTCCGGTCGAACTCGATACCGGTCAACACTTTATCGGTCGAAACAAGTTACCGGTCCAAGCATCTTACCGGTCAAACAAGTTCCCGGTCGACAACAGTGTTTGCGCCATTGGTTACTCGCGAAAACCCCTGTTTGCGCGACCCAAGGCTCACGCAAATCGCACTTTGCGTGACCCACTATTCGCGCAATTCTCACTTTGCGCCACAGTCTTCTCACGCAAATCCTACTTCGCGCGACCCACACATCGCGCAAACCTCACTTTGCGCCACCTCCTGTTCACCCAAGTACTGTTCACTATTCACTTTTGCGAAAATGTTTTTTCTGTCAGATTTTCACAGTTTGATTTTTCAGTATTATCTATTTGAGTTTTATACTGTTTGAAAGGACTGCATTTAATTATTTTTGGAAATTTATTTTTCTGAAAATTTATTAGTGTAGTTTTTATCCTATTTTGATTCTAACGATCTCATCTAGGTTGTTGTCTTGATACAGAAAAGTTTTCTTACTAACCATACAACTAAAGATGTCTGAAGGTTACAGCCTTGATTTTGAAAAGATGACACATTCTGAAGCAAAAGCAAATGCTAAACGTCTTGCTAGACAGTTGTCAAGATATACAGACATGGCTTATGATTGTGAAAAGGAGATTAAAAAGCTCAAATCCGAGATGTTACCTCTTGAAGCTGAGAATGAAAATCTAAAGATTCAAAACTCATTTCTTCTTACTCAGATAAATGTTTTAAAAGTAAATTCAAAAGATTCTGATTCTAAAATTGACTTTGCAAGAATTATTGAGTCTAAAGAAAAAGAAATCTTAGATCTTCAAGAAAAGTTGAAAAGATTTGAGTCCAACTCTACATGGTCAAAGAGGATGCAATGTAAAGAGAGCTTGAGGAGCTTAGAAGGAATACAAGTGTTGCAAATGATACTAGTAAAGGACTAAGACAGATAAATTCTCAAGTCTTTGCGGAAGGAGATAAACTAAAAGATAAAGTTCTCAGTCTTGAGGTTGAGATTAAAACGCTGAATGAAAAGGCAACCCAAGACAGAGACAATGCAACAGCTCAAGATGAAATGTTGAAGATTGAGAAAGAAAGAA
Organism: Arctium minus; assembly: GCA_954870635.1. Lineage (NCBI taxonomy): Eukaryota > Viridiplantae > Streptophyta > Magnoliopsida > Asterales > Asteraceae > Arctium > Arctium minus. The sequence continues at coordinate 108,037,247 of OX941080.1, read as the reverse complement.
AAGAATTTGCCAAGAAATTCTCTGAATTCTCCATAAAAGCCTTTGAATAGAAGAAATCATTAGAGCTTAGATGTGTTAAGCTTTCTCAACAAGTTTCAGACTTTGAGAAGGTTATCATTCTAGAGAGAGAAAAGGCTGAGAATGAGAAGAAGAAAGCTGAGCTGAAGAAAGCAAATATAGACTTTTCTGAAGAAAAGAAAATATTTGAGACCGAGATAGCCAAGCTGACAGGAAAGCTATCTGAATTGTCAACAAACATCATGAAGGAGAAGAATGCAAAATCTTAGTTGCATAAAAGTTTGATCTGATTGAAAAGGAAAGAAACAGTTTGTCTTCAAAGATAAAGGAACTTGAAGAGATCTTATTCAAGGTGAAGCTGACTGAGCACAAGACGCCAGAGTCAAAAGCTCAATCACCGAGAGATGATCTAGCTGATTCAAATAGTTCATTAAAAAAGCTTCAAGTTCACATTTTTCAAATGTTTTCTATAATCCTTTCTATGATTTAGATGATTGTATTACTTCTAAATCTACTGATCAGATTCGTCCTTCTAACCTTTTCTATGACAAAAATGTTGATGGTTCAGGTAACTTCAAGAAGACTAAGTCTCAGAAGAAAAGCTTCTGGAGAAGAGAAGATGAGAAAGACAGAGGAAATTGGCTCTGGAGAATTAAAGGATCTTCGGAGGAAAAGAAGAAAGAAAAATCATTTGTGCATACATCAAATGCAAAATGGAACTATGCCTCAAAAGGTAAAACTTTTGGCAAACCTGATCTGGTTTACACAATCAATCAATTGATCAGGTTAGCACAAAAGAAGATTAGTTGTTCCTATTGTGGCTCAAATGATTTTGTAAGAAAAGATTATGTAAATAACTGGTATGGTTCTTATTTTATCTCTCCTACTAGAACTGCAACTAATCCATTAGCACCCAAATACTAGTGGGTACCAAAAGCTAAATCTGTGTTGCAGGCACCCAAGGTTTAAGGGGGAGAAAGAACGAAGGCTTCTAAGTAAATCATCTTAGAACCCGTACTTCAACAAAGATTGACTTCTAGACAATACAGTCTAGGACTCGGACTTCAATGTCAAAGAGTTTGACCTCTGAATTTACTTTAATCCTAGTATCAAGGGGGAGGATATATGAGTTTTGTCAAGGATACTTCTTTGAAAATATTCATTTCAGGGGGAGTTAAGGATTCTGATTTACAGGTATATATTTCTATTCCTTACACTCTATCACTTGTTGAAAGATGAACAACTTTCACTTGTGAAAAATGGTTTCTTAAAATGTTCAAACCATTTCCTATTCTTCAAAGATCTTCTTGAATTGTGAAGTGTGATTTTAAATGATTTTTGTGCTTAAATGCCAACCTCTTTTTAGTTTGAGGGGGAGAATTGCATCGTCAAACACAACTGCTTTGACTTCTCCAGATTTTTATTCTTCATGTAACTCTATGCTTATTTGTGCTTTCATGTACAAATGGTTGTTGAACAACATGTTCTTTTAGGAAAATACAAGGGATTTAGTGTGTGAACTTCACATAAATTCCATGGATTCACAATAACTAGTGTTTCCTACCCAGTAAGTATTCCCTGAGTGATTGAGGGGAGAGGGGTCAAAAGATTTGAGTGTTGGTGTGTGAAGAGGTAAAATGGAAAAGAGACATTGATTAGAATTGAGCATTAAAAGAAATAGGGTGAGTGAATAGAGTAAAAGAATATTAGACTCTGCACCAAACTTCTTTCTGATCCTGGCAGCCACATAATCTGATTGGATCACATTCTTTGGTGACCGTCATTGAAAAAGGCAACTAGCCCATGCCATCTCTTGCATACAACCTCACCAGCTACTCATTCTTTTCTCAAAAAGAGAATGTTTCACATTTTCTGGGGAAGCAGCACATATGCTATTGGTTCTTCATTTGGAAGATACTAATATTGAAAAAGAAGGAAAGTTGCCCCACCTTTGAACCTTTTTCATGCACATTGAGTCTTTGTATAATTTGTTGCCGTCTCAACAAGTTTACATATTTTGAGCCTATATTGAAAAGCAATCATCGGTGCTTAATTCTTTCATACACATGCACGAGCACACAGAAATTTGTTTTCTGTCAGAACATTCATAGATAACCATGTGTTATTCGATGATTGAATGGAAGTCCTGGGGAGTCAACATCAAAACCAGCTCCTTATATAGTAACTTTGTGTTACTCAGTGACTTTGTGTCATTGACAGTCATTCTAATTGAGTCATCTGTTGATTCAGGGTTACCATTTTTTATTATTTGAATCTGAAAAGATTGAAATAATCACTCTTTCCATTTGGAGAGACTGCTCTTATTTCACACAGGGCTCGTTACATGAAGACAGTGCTTATTGATGATCATACTCAAAGGGGAAGATTGTTTTGAGAAGTTTTGATGATGATGATTCTCACCACTCATCAAAAAGGGGGAGAATATTCAAAGAGGGAGAATACAAGAAGATTACAAGAATTTTTGAAGTAAAGACTGCTGAAGAATTCAAAGATATCAAAGTATCTTAGCTAATTTGAAGATATCAAAGATTAAGATGAAAACTGTTTCTGAAGTTTTCAAGAAAAGTGAAGACAAGTGAAGACCCGAAGACTATTGCCAAATTTTTTTTAATCTTGAATCCAAAGGGGGAGATTGTTGGATCAAATAATTGTATTCAAGATTAAAGGGTCTAAACTGTATTTGTTTGATAGTTAAAGTTTGGGGTTTAAATTGTAATAAGTTAATAGTTTATTAGCTATTGGGCCCAAGCCCATTAGGCCTTAAAAGCTTAGGTATTTAATGTTTTAATTAGTTTAGTTTTAGGGTTAACCTTTGGTAATAACAATAATCATCTTAGAGAGAGGTTTAACTGTTTATTCAAGGGTTGGTATATTATTCTGATCTTATATCTCTTAATCTATATTGTGTTTTGTGATTGTTAATCAACTAGATTAAAATGGGATAACATATTAGACATAATAAAAACCACTTGTATTTAAGTACCAAAAATTAGTGGTTACATTGAAAGGCTCGACCACCAACGGTCTACCTAAGGGAAATACAAAAAGACAAAGAGATAAAAAGTGTAAAGCTCAGGACTGAGGAGCGTATTTTGTTGGCTTTGAAGTATAGGCGTCGCCAGCAGGGGTCTCGTCTACCTTGGCCTCCTCTTTGTCGACCTCGACCTATTCGGTGTCTTTCTCATCTTCAGAGTTTAGGTCCTGTTCGTTCCTGATCTCCGCGAGATAGATCTTGAGGTCTTCCTTCGCGTTGGCCAATGGGTTCTTCCCCGCTAAGTGACGCCGCATAATTGTTGCCTTCGTCATCCATCAAGTGAAAGCCTCGATGGACATGAGCTCCTCCTCGAACTCTTCAATCCTGGTCTTTTGCTTGGCCTCCCTTTCTTTAGCGGACCTGTTCTCTTTTTCATTCACGACGAGGGATACTTGGGCCTGCTCCAGCTCCGATCGAGTCCCCTCCAAGATTGTGCACGACACGTGAAGACGTGACTACAAATCCGCGACTTGGCCATTGGAGACTTCGGAAATCTTGTCGGCCTCCTTGATCCTCACAACGAGGGACTCCACCTCGGACCTAGCCTCCTTCTCCCGGGCCAGAGCAACCTACTCCCTCTCATACGCCACCTTCGCCTTGTCAAGGGAAGTAGGTAGAAGACGCCTAATCCTCTCCATTTCCCCGTAGATACCGAGAGAGGCCTAGAATGTCTGAAAAGACATATACGAGAAGCTAAACGTACATATGGAATCTGTAAAAAGTCCTTACCATGAAAGCGAGTACCGAGACGTGCGATCCTACGTCGTCGACGGACATTTCCTTGAACTTCGCCTTGAAGTGAAGAAGCAAGTACTTTCCCAGGTGGGAAATATCCTCGCCCGATCAAGGACATCATCTTCCATGAAGTCCGACGGTAATGTGATGTTGACCGTCTGGACATCTGTGGGTCCCTTCCCCTTGTCACTCGATGGGGGTATAGACCCAGAGGCCTCTGTCGCCCGAACGCCCTCCGGAGGAGAACGCTCGACGCCCGGCTCCTCCGAGGACTCTGTCACTGGAGGCGCAACACTTATGGGCACCACCTGGATCGGGTCGCCCATCTTCGCCTTCTCAGCGCTAGCGACACTCGACGCGTCTCCACCCTTTGATGATGGTTCCCTCGCGATCGTCATCCTTGTCCGTTTAGGCTGACCCGACCTGGTAGTCGCAACCGCTTTCCTTTTCTCTTTGCCCTTGCGGGCCAACTCCAGCTCGGTCCTCCTCCGATCGACCGTACTGGTGGTGTTCACAGGTGATCTACCTGAAAAAGCAGGAACACATGACAAAGTTAAATTACGAAGAAAGACAAAAATAAAAGTGGAGTCACGCATTTTACCTGCCATCTCTACTTCTCTTTGTTTTTCTCTCTTCCTCGATCTCCTCTGCCTCAACCTCTGAAGTCTCGACGATGGTCACCTCATCATCATCGTCGCCCGTCAAAGATATCGGGAAGTAGGACCGGTCGACTTTACTATAACCCAAGAACCGGGTTATCTTGTATACCGAATCGCTATTCGGTCTCACCTCGTCGAACTTGATGGCTGCAAATAACAAAAGAAAACATTAGATGCAATGTAAACAAAGAGAACATACAACGAACGATGAAACAAAAGGTAAAACTCACTCTACGTGTTCCAGTCAGGCTCAAGCCAATCACTGTTTGGACCCAGTGAGGCCATACGCACAAAAGCGTATCTAGACTTCCACCCACGGTCATTAACTATAATGTTAAGTACCAGGGTACGATCGCCCCGATACTTAGAGAAAAGACTGTAATGGTGAAAACCGTCAGTCTTCACAGTGTACACCGTGAGGAGGTCGTTCACGTCGAACAGTGACCTTCATGACCATGTTAGTCACTCGATAACCGAGACAACTCTCCAGAATTGGGTCATGAGTTGCCCCGGCGCAAGATTGAAGGTGAGCATGAAAAGCCTCGATAGAGGTGAATAAGGCCATTTAAACCCTCTCTTGAAGGGATTCTCGTATATCACGAAGTATCCCTCTAGACACATATCCGGGCGCACTTGGCCGGGAGAGTTAAGTGTAACACTTGAAGAAATTTGCGCTAAGCGCCTAAGACTATCTAGTACATCTTGACTCTGGATGGATTTGGCAGGTTCATTCCACATCGCTAAACCAGTATGGTTGATTTTAGCTTGCTCAAACCTAAGATATCCCAGTGCCTTCTAGGTTTCCTAGCCTGACTCTTAAAACGCATATAAAAGTCAGGAAGCAATCGTACCTTAAGTAGTCGCTCTAAACCTCGGTCGAAACCTAAACTGGCAAAGATCGTGTGAATTTTTGGCAAGGATTCAGTAAAGCTTAGAAAGGATTTGCTGAAATCTTTCTTTAAAAATTCTATGAAAACATAGAAAATAACCTTCCATGGTTACTCCTATTTAAGCGTGAAACCCGTATCGAGTCCAATCGCTCGATGATCGACACGTGTCGATCGTCTTTTTGAGTGCATCATTAGCTCTTCGACACCTGTCTAGACAACTGTCATGCATGAAAAAAGATGCCATCATGACATCACAAGTGTCAGTTAGACCATCATGGGTCTAGTCAGGAACGAACCGATTCGGTTCCACCACAACAAGAACCTCCCCTGGGGTGACACGTGGCAAAAACTTTCAAAATTTGATATTAAAATTCCCGCTTAAATTTCAAATTTTGGGGGCAAACTGTTTGGGTCAAAAATACACGACCTCAATGAAGACACATTTAATGCATATTTCACACGACTTGTCTGGTATTAAGATGAGGTCCTGACGACCAAACATAACCAAAACGTCCGTCGAGACTTTCTCGAAGGTCGGTTAAGCGTCGTACGACCGTCGACCATGACTATACTAACGTACGACCCAACGTTCTTTTCTTATTCATTTAATGCAGGTTTAATGCTCATATATATCAACGGTCATAACGGATTAACATCATCAAGATCATTTATGAAGATTCAACTAATACAAAATACATTTATGAGAGACCAAGTCTATAAATACTGAAGATTACATCTCACTCGAGGGGGGGATCAGTTACTCGAAGCATACAACTTACAAGCTCTCTAAAGAATCTCTACAATCTTTCACTTACAAGACAACAACAATATTCACATGACGATAGCGTTTTCACACACGACATACACTTGTTATTTGCTTATACATCTATTTCTTGTATCGGACGTGTAATACATTGTAACATCGAAGGATATCATCTCTGTTTGGTGATCATAGTGCTCGATGACACCTTTCTGTCGTCCGCGGTTTTTTCCTCGTTAAGGTTTTTCCGAGTAACTGATCAACTGTTTCCTTATTTTATTGTTTATCTCACATATTGTCGATCGGCTATTTTCTTTAGTTGGATAAAGCTCCTCGTCGAAATTAAATTATTCTTTGGGTAATTTTTGGCATTAACAATTTCCTTATAGATAAAGTTACATAATCTTTTCCAAAACCTGCAAAAAAGTTAAGAATCCTTGTCGTTTCGAGTTCGAGGTTTAGAGCAATATTTAATGTACGATCTTCTCGACCTATTTTATGCGCTTTAAGACCCTAGCTCATAAGCCTAGGAAGAACTGGGACGCATTTGAGTTTTACGTAGCGACCATCGCCGACCCATATTTCATCATGTCGGACCCAATAAGCACCCTCAAAAAGAGGGGGACGTTGAGGCATTCCAAACAGGTACATTGTTATATATGAGTATCCATTCAAATAGGGTGTACATTTGGTTATTCGCCATTGTCGAGATCGTTCCATACGATCTTTGACTTATTGTCGGGGCAAATAATGCCCAGTTTTGGCGAATCGTTCAAGTTATTGAACGATTAACGGTTGGTTGGGAGATGCCCTTCACCGTTTACGACCTCCTATTGGCCTATACAGTCAAGGCGGAGGTGAACCACCGTTACAGCCTCTTCTCTAAATATAGAGGGGTTCGTACCCTGGTTCAGGTAACCGCGGTCAATGACCGTAAGTGGAATACAAGATATGTTTTCGGTCTCATTGCGTCGCTTGGCAGCGTCGAGTAGTGGCTCACCACTGGGTGGAATGCCGAGGGTAAGTATTTAATGTGCTTAATCGTAATTTTTATCTTTTAGTCGTAATGTTCCTCTAACGCGTTTTTTTATTTTGCTTTAATCGACTTCTCGGTAGCTTCTCCCTCTGCTGATTCGGCAGCAAAGGTCGAAAAGTTCCTCGAACTTAGCATCGAGGAACGATCTTTCTTCACCCGTCCTTCTGTCGACGAGGACAACGACGTTGTTGGTCCTGAAGGTGCTTAACAAGTTTGTAGAAGGGGGTTGAATACAAACACAAAATTTAAAGTTTAATAAATTGTTTATTGATAAATCAAAATACAATTTACAAGTTTGTTGCGTAATAAGATTAAGTAAGAACCTAATCTAAACAAACTTAAGAAACAATAAGATGGTTGCACAAGAATTAGAGAATGGGGATTAAAAGAATATAGAAAACAAGGGTTTCTATATTTTTTAGAAAGATTAAAGGTTGAAGGCTACTCTCAGATAGAGTCTCGATCTTTCTATTTTTACCCTATGCATTAAATGCATGGCAGGGTTCTTTACACGTGTCCTTCTATGGTTGGTTGCATGCGTCTGACTTTTGGAGACATGCTTTTGGCCGTATGATGAACAATATAGACATCAGAGTTGTTGTACGAAATGTTGCAGAGGTATGTCTTTTCTAACACTCATACTATGTGTGCATAGATAAGACAAAATAGACTTGAGGTATAAGCAATGTGATCATCGATCGCTGAATATCTCTTCCTTCTTAGAGATAGAAAGAAGTTCAGCTATCGCTGAAGCTTTTCCTCAGGCTTCTTCGCGAGTGAGTATACTTGTCTTGTTTTCGCTGATATCCGCATCAGGTCATGAGTAGACTTGTCCTTTATTCAGCAACTTTGTCTTGATTCAGTAGTGAACGTCTTTTGTCGCGAAACTTGTCTTCAGGGATTACGTCTATTGTTTACATGAGAAATCATCAGGGATACTAAACACACTAATTATTTAATCGCTGATGGTGAAACACTTATACATACAGAAGTTAAACGTAATTTTCACTAAGTATAACAGAGGGTCATTATCAAATCACTGAGAGAGTTGGATCAACAATCTCTCCCCTATTTGATGATGACAAAGTAACTATGAAGAAAATTACTTTAAGTCAAAATATAGGAAAATCAGAAATCACAACATACATGTCCCAATTACTATTTTGAGGGATCTTTTACAGTACTGATGGATTTAAGTACTTCACTGAAATTTTCATTAATTCAAAAAAAAATTACAAGTGAAGATATGAAAATTACAAGTACAAGTGAAGTTTTAATCTACTACAAGTCTAACTAATAGATTACATGAAACAAAAGGGAATCTATCAACTATCTAGATAAGACTTCAGGACCTTGATCATATAATCTGGTACTATCTCTCATTTTTGCCTTCGATCAGCTGATTCTTGTCGAATGAGAGTCTTGATCGGTTCAGATGAGGGAGAGTAAGTACACCATAAGCATAGAAGGTCCTTGAGATGAATTAGAGGGCAGAGAGGGATTTCAGAGACTCTTTGGGACCTGAACTAACCTTCATCATCTCTAAAGAAGATTCCAAAAGGTTTCTTTAAAACATGACCAGGGATGCATGGTCCACCAGGAGGCACAGATAGATCAAGAACTGAGAGATCAGGAGGAGGCTCGAACATTGCTTCTTTTGAAAACTTGATGGAGGTGTCGTTTTTTATCACTGTGACATTTTCAGAGGAGGAGGAGGCAAGCTTTCTCTTAACTTGTTTTGGCTTAGGTGGAAGAGCTGAAGGCACTTTCAATATAGCAGCGACTCTGTTGATGAGAGGTCTAAGAAGACCTTCAACATAGCCTTTGTACGTTGATTTTGATTTCTTCTGTGCTTCTTTGAACTCTAACCACTCAACGTAAGCAAAGTGCTCCAGCCTTGATATGAACATAGCTTTTGAGTTTCCATCCTCCCTAAGTATCTCCTTAGTGACTGATGTTTGATAGTTCTTATTTCTCCCAGAGATAGTAAAAGCAACGATCTTCATTGGGTCAGAGCAATAGTCCATCTTTTGTTTACATCATTCTAGACTTTCGTCGCTGACCTGTTTTTCTTTTGAGCGCTCATCTTCAATCCCTTTCAGAATTGCAGCCTGAACTACTGTTACATTCTCCTTCATCTTGTCATCCTCAAACATGGACACATGTACCTTGAGAGCTAAGTTAACATCTCTTCGGCAGTCATCGAACAACTTTTTAGTCCAGACGGATTTTTCATATTCGGCTTTGGAGAGAAAGTTGAGTTCTTCTGGTAGAGACTGAGGAGGGATCTTTATTCACTGACTTTCTAGATGAGAGATCATCTCTGTTCTTCTTTTAAGTTCATCCTCTGACCATTTAGGTGGTCGAGAAGGCCTTCCTGGATGGTTCAGGGATTCATTTTTCTTCATCTTGTTCATCAACCTCATTGAAGGAGGTTGGATTATTTATTCATCAGCTATAATAGCTGGGATTATTTGTTGAGACTGAGTTCCCTTAAGCAGAGAAGATAAATGTCTGAGCAAAAATGAAAATAGTTAGTGTATGTTTGAGAAGGAGAAAGATAAAGGCTTAGAAAGTCGGGGGTGTTTGGAAGGAGTAAAAAGAGAAAAGGACAATAGAAAGGCATACCTGAGAAACTGCTCCCCCTCAGATAGTGATAGTAACTTTCGGTTCCCCTCCGCAGCGATCCCCTTCTGCTTGCCTTGAGTGGAAGAATATGGAGCACTATATTTTTGTCTCCCCTCTTCTTCATTTAAGACAATGCCTTTTGATACAGTTGCTGATGATTCATTTATTGCTGAATACCACAGAGAAGGGTCTTCATCCTCATCATCATCATCAGTGGTGTTGTCATCATCTTGGTTTTGAATATCAAGTTCTTCCTCGTATTCTTCTGCTTCTTCATCCTCTTCTTCTTCTAATACTTGAGAAGAAGAAGGAGCTTGATCTTCATCTATCTTCTCCCCTTCAGCATGGGAGAGAGGTTCTTCCGCTATTTCCTCTTGTTCTTCCACTGAATTTTCTTCATTAATAATTGTCATTATCTTGGGGAAGATAGGGGAAGGAACGGCAGCAGCATCAGTGACAGGTTCTTTGCGGGCTTCAGCCTCCAGCTTGTCCAGACGTCCTTCGATCACTGGAATATAAGAAGTAGCCTCATGAATAAATTCTACAGCAATATTCATAGACACTCTGTCATTCTCAGTTAATGAGGGAGTGGAAGCGGGATCTGGTGCATTCACGGTTGCTAGAATTTGAGCGAGCAGCTGATTGGCAGTCTCCACCTTGTTGCTGAGGTTCTTAACTTCTCCAGTCAGGTGATCAACATGGCCAGTGAGGAATTGAATTTGAGTTGTATTTTGGGCCATGTTATCCTTCAGCGTGTTGACCTCAGCCTGAAGAGAACTAAGCTGAGAAGCCTCAACTTTGGTGGAAGTGGCAGCAGTAAGGGTCTTCAGCTCTTCACCCACTGTATCTACAACAGTGGTGTTGGTGTTGATGGAGGTAGATAGAGAGGCCACCTTTGTAGCGAGCTGGGTCACGTTGGCATTCACTGTGGTCAAAGTAGGACCTGAAACAGAAGTTAGCAGTTGAGCAAATTTATGTTCATGCTTATTTGGAGAGGTGGGAGATGTGTATATGGTTTTGGGTTTACCTGAAATGTCAAACATGTTGAAAATGTTCAAGTCTCTTTCAAATTGAGAGAAGGGTTGAGATCTTTGAACCACGACAGGTCCTACATTTACAGGGATAGAAGTTGGTTGTTGTAAAGTGGGAAGGTTAGTGACCAAATAAGTAGATGAATAAGAGATAGCGGGAATAGAAGAAGGAGCACTGGTGATTATTGAAATTACCTCAGGTGGGGCCTGAGTCACTGAGGAAATGAGTGTAGTCACCGGTGATGTATCAGTAATTGAAGTCACTGGTACGGTTGTTGTGGATGACGATGTAGGAGAGCGAGCCACAAAATCATCTAACGTAGTATGTTGAGAGAATACCTCAGGTTCCTTAATCGAGGGGGTTGACTCCTTAGTCTTCTTGGCCTTTTTAGAAGGAACAAGAAGAGCTGATGATTATCGTTTTTTAGGGGAGGTAGTGGCAAGGATAGCGGATGAAGAAACCATCTGTGTGGCTATTGAAGGAGAAGAAATTTGGGAGAGGCGTAAGCGTAAGATCTGAAGACTTACCTCATTGTCAGTGGGCTTCACCTCGAGGACTCGTAGACCAACCCTGGAGAAATTGCAATCACTTTCGGTGGGGTACTTCTTTCCGAGGAAAAAGTGGAGGATTGTAGAGATGAACCGGACATAGGGAATCTTCGTGTCCCATTCAGGCTTCTCAATCTTTGACATGAGATCGCCAAAGATGACTCTGGCTTTGTTAATCTTGTAACTAGAAGAATTGTTCTCAACATTGTCAAATATATGAATATTACGTTTCTCTCTCTATTCTCTCTCTAGACTTTTACTGTTAATCTTGAATGTTAAATCTTGTTTTAGATTGAGAATTGCATGATTGTGATTGGGAAAGACTTTTTCAATTGGTATCAGAGCAAACCAAACAGATTCAGAAGGATCAGTTTATCAGATTGAATCAAAATTGAGAAATCTTGATTTTACGAACTCGTTTCGTGAAAATTTCACTGTTGAATCAATTTTGCATTATTTTGTTGTTCTTAGATTGTTAAATTGACTTAGTTGTGATCGATTAGGATCATTGATCACATTGTACACAAATTTGTGCAAGAATTACTCACTAAATCGTTTGAATTTTGAATTTTCGTGATTTCTTGAAAACACGAACACAAACACACTGTATTTCGATCAATTGAACTGTAATTTCATGTTTTGGTGAAGAACGCGCAAGTAACTGAAGAACATGCAAGTGTCTTCTGCGAGTTCATCATCAAACGCGCAAGTCAAAGGATTTGATTTTTGGCCAGAAACGCGCTAACAGAGGCGTGCGAGTTTGGTGAATGCGCAAGATGAAGCTAGCGAGTTTGAGCGAAACGCGCTGAAAGAAGCTTGCGAGTTTCAGAAACACGCTAGTAGAGGCTTGCGAGTTTGATATCCTTGAAAAATATTAAGTGTTGAAATGCGCTACCAACGTCATGCGAGTTTGAGTTTTGCGCTAACAACACCTTGCGAGTTTCATAGTTTTGCGCTTTCAGTGTCTAGCGAGTTTCTACTTTTGCGCCAACAGTGTCTAGCGAGTTTTACTTTCGCGCTAACAACGTCTAACGCATTTCTCAGTGAATAGTACTTAGCGAGTTTTAGTGACTTGCGAGTTTTAAAGATAGAATTTTTTTTTTGAAATTAAAATTTTTTTTGGTGATCCAAGTTTGACTTTTTAGTCAACATTTTTGATTTGTTTGGGGAACGATCATTTCATATCAAGCTCATTTTTCATTCAAGATGCCAGAGACAGATGAGAAGGGAAATACAGTATTGACACCAAGAGATATGGCAGTATTGTACATGCCTGAGATACCTGTTCTAGATGCAGAAAGAGACAAACTAAAAAATCAAAATTCAAAGCTTCAAAAGCAGATTCAGGAGTTGAAATTAAATTTGTCAAATTCTGATAAAACTCCTGTTTGTGCAAAATGTACTGAAATTACTAAATCTAATTTTGCAGGTATCATCAAGGCAAGAGAGAAGGAAATTAAAGAACAAGAGAAAGAGATTAAAGATAGAGAGAAAATGATGGAAATAAAAGACAATACCATTCAGTATCTTGAGAAGTAATCAAGTTCAAGGAGTCTTATGTTAAAAATCTTCAAAGCCAACTGAAGAAAACTGAACAAAGATATTCAGATCTACAAGATGAATCATTTAAGCTTCAACAAAAGTATATGGCTTCTGAAGAAAATGTATATGCATTGAAAGTAAAAAAATGCTGATTTGATGAAAAGCATCAAAGAAAATAAAGCTAAAGCAAATCTTCAAAGCCAACTGAAGACGACTGAACAGAAATCTTCTGAGCTGAAAGATGAGTCAGTTAAGCTTCAACAGAAGTTTAAGGCTTTTGAAGAACAGATATCTGCTCTGGAGAAGAAGAATGCAGAACTGAAAACAAACCTCCAAGCAGAAAAAGAAAAATCAAATGCGAAGACATTTTCTACTCAATAGTCATCTGAATTTTCAAAGAAAACTTTACAAAAGAAAAAGAATTTGGAGCTGAGATGTATTAAACTTTCCAAGCAAGTGTCTGATTTTGAAAAGATTCTAATTACTGAAAGAGACACATTTGCTAAGGAAAGAAAAGTTCTTGAAAACAAAATAACTGAACTTCCCACACATATTTCTACTTTACAAGACTTGCTCGAAAAAGAAAGACAAATCTTCAAAGAAAACAAAAAGTCTTATGAGCTTGCAAAGAAAAATACTGAAAAGAGAAATTCTGGGATTTTCAAATATATATCAGAAAAGAACAAGAACTTGGAAACATATTTTAAGCAAGAACGTTTACATTTTGAATCTGAAATATCTAAGCTCAAATCCAAAATAACTGTTCTGTCATCAGATGTTCAAAAAGAACAGATGGCTAAATCTGATTTGAAACAAAAGTTTGACACACTAACTTCTGAAAGAAACATTTTGACTAAAAAGATAAATGACTTAGAAGTTGCAAACATTGAATTGTCGGATAAAGTAACAGCTGATGTGATTAGTCAATCACCTGTTGATAACACAACAGAATCAGTTTGTTCTTTCAAAACAACTTCAAGTTCTATTCATGAGAAAAATGTTTTGAAAAAGAAAAGTGTCAAATCACAAACTGTCAACTTAAATCAGATTAGACCATCTAATCTATTCTATGACAAATCTGTTGATGGTTCAACAAATTTTTATATAAAATCTCTTGGAAAGCATTCTAAGAAAAATCAGATGGTCTGGAGAGTGAAGAGTTCTTCAGATGAAGAGAAGAAGGACAAAGCATTCAAATCCACAACCAATGCTAAAAAGAACAGAACACATAAAGGTAAATCTTTTGGTAATCCTGATATGTTTTACTCTACTAATCATTTGATCTGGACTGCTCAGAAGAAAATATGTTGTTCTTACTGTGGAGAGAATGACTTCATTCGAAAAGAATCTGCTCATAACTGGTACGGATCTTACAGAATTACTTCTCAGATTTCTGATTTTAAAAGATATAAATCTAATGAGAGGTGGATTCCTAAATCGAACATACCAGGACCCAAATACCAGTGGGTACCAAAGCCTGTTAAATTTGTTTCGCATGTACCACAGGTATAGGGGGAGCAAGATGTTTGACTTCTAAGTACTACAACTTAGAACTCGGACTTCAATGTAAAAGATTTTGACTTCTAAGTAGTACAACTTAGAACTCGGACTTCAATGTCAAATACAATGGCTCTTGAGTAATTCAGTTCAAGACCCAAACTTTAATGTAAAGAATGTGGCTTCTGATCAAATGACAGATCAGGACCCGTTTTTCCATGTTCAGATAAGCATATTTTGAAAATATCCAGGGGGAGCTTACTTGAATCTAAATCATTCTATCATGATTTGAGGGGGAGTTAAAATGTAAATATCTTCTAAAATTGTTTGAAAGAACAACTTTCAAGCATGAAAAACAGTTTCTTAAATGTTCAAACCACTTCTCTATTCTCAAAAGATTTCATGAATTAAGAAGTGTGGCTTTAAATGTTTTTCATTGTTGAACTTTAATGTTTAACTGACCGTGTGTTTCCAAAGATCAATACTTGCGTATTATCTTATCTATATACTGTCAAGTATTCACACACATCGGTTCAATATTTCATTTAATTTTGTTATTACCATGTCTCTAAACGAAACAATTTTCGATGGTAATACTCCCGTTTGCTTTCAAATATTGTTGAACATCAATCATCATTTCTAATCTTGTGCTTTCATTGCAAAATTGTTTATATTCGTTCATATAAACAAAATATCCAATTCTTTGATACCCTAATCATTTCATTTTAATCTGATTGATACATTGTCAGATTCTCAAAACAATTCTATTGATTTCATTTCATTCATTCAATATATTTGTTTTGAGAAATCTTCAAAGTTCAATTGCTCAAATCTCATGAGCATACATTTTGACAGTGTTATCTTATCTGTGCTTAACTGTTCAAGTTAATCTGTTGAGCAACCATTCTTTTTAGGATATATTTACATGGGATCAGTGTGAGAACTTAAACAGAACTTCCATGGATTCACGTAAACCTGTGTTTCCTACCCCAGGAAGTTATCCTTGAGTGATTGAGGGGTGAGGGGTTTTAAATCAAAGAGTGGGGAAGATAACTCATCCGGTTGAGTTTTTCTCATTGTGTGGAGCGGTAAAATGTAAAAGAGAGTTTGGTTAGAAGTGAGCTTTAATGTTTAAAAGAAAGAGGGTGTGAGAACAGAGTTAAAAAAATATCAGAACTTTGTACCAATCACTTTCTGAGTCGGGCAGCCACATCTTCTGATTGGTTCACATTCTTTGGTGACCATCGTTGAAACAGGCAGTGAGCCCATGCCAACTCTTGCAATTACCCCACCAGCCACTCGTTTCTTTCTTAACAAAGAAATGTTTCATTTTCTTTGGGGACGCAGTACATCTGCTATCTGATTTTCACTCGGAAGATTCAGATATTGAAATAAAAGGAAAGTTGCCCCACCTTCGCACCTCTTTCATGCACATTGAGTCCGTGTAATACATGTTGTTGTCTCAACAGTTTACACAATTTGAGCCTTATGAAACATAATCATTGTGCTAAATTCTTTCATACACAAGCACGAACACACAGAACAAAAAATTATGTCAGAACATTCATAGATAAACCTTGTGTTTTTCAATGATTGAATGGAATTCCTGGGGAGTCATCATCAAACCAGCTCCTTAAATTGTACATTCGTTATACACAGTAACTTTGTGTTACTGACAGGCACTCCTAACTGTTTCATTTGTTGAATCAGGGTTACCAAGTTCATTATATCAAAATCTGAAAAGATTCGGGTATATACAGTTCATGATTCAGATACTAAGATCAAAGGATGGAAAATGTCAAATTATCATAAAGGAGGAGATTGTTACGTTGAATACAAAGGGGGATGATCAAAGAGAATGTTGAAATCGAAGATGTTTTGATGATTATGGTGCTCACAATCATCAAAAAGGGGGAGATATCTACAAAGATCAATTTCAAAGACAAAAGACTTTCTGATGAAAATGGTGAAGATGACTATGAAAGTCCAAGCCAGATGAAAGTTTTTAAAAAAGATTCTGAAGAAGATTCGTGAAAGTTTATTTTTCCGAAGATGGTCAAGAGATCAAAGAGATGAAGATACAAAGTTCAAAGATTCCTCAAAGCTTCAAAAGTTTCTCGAAGTTTCAAAAGTTTCAAAGATGAAGTTTTTCAAAGAAGATTAAAGAAATTTTCAAAGTATTGTTTTAAGAATTCAGATTCGTATTTGTGTTCAAGACTTGTTGACTCTCCAAAGATGCAATGTGAAAGACTTTTCAAGCTTATCTGAAGATTCTTCAAAGACTGAAAGACTGAAGATTGTTAAAGTCTCATAGTTCAAAGACTGTCAGAGACAAAAGTTGAAGAATCAAGCGCTGAAGACAAGTGTCAATTTTTTTTTAAATCTTGAATACAAAGGGGGAGAATGTTAGTGTATAAAATTGTATCCAAGATTTAATGAGAAAAGTCAAGTCTAGCAAAGTCAACAAAGTCAAAGTTAGCTAAGTCAATCTTAATGTTTGTAGGTTTAAGCATGTGGTTTTATATCTTGGTATAAATAGCTTCTAGCTTTGTTAATCTTGTAACTAGAAGAATTGTTCTCAACATTATCAGATATATGAATATTACGTTTCTCTCTCTACTCTCTCTCTAGACTTTTACTGTTAATCTTGAATGTTAAATCTTGTTTTAGATTGAGAATTGCTTGATTGTGATTGGGAAACACTTTTTCAGTATTTGAGGGGAAACGCAAAGTTGTACGAATGGCAAGGGCAGTAATGTTCCCTGGGCCATGTTGAGTCGTGAAAGAGATTGCAGGGATGGATTCACCTTTCTTGTTTGTCACTGAGCCCTTAGAATCAAACAAGTGTTTTTACTAAGAAAAAAATCTTGAACAAAAACCTGGAAGTATTGAGGATTTGAATATTAAGGTGTTTTCCTTGATTGCTTGAATGTCGAGAGTGTTTTTCTTGCCTTAGATGTTTTGTGAGCGTAAAAGGCAAAAATGTAAATGGCATTCCTTTTATATGAAAGAGAAAGAATTTGGAGCGGGAAAAGGAGGTCATCATGACACGGACATGTCCCACAAAGTTGATTGGACATGAAATGCAACGGACGAACGTGTCAGAAAAAGTCGTGACATGGATTATCGGTTCGAATGACGTCATAGGAGAGAGAAAAAAATGTTTCGTTTTTAGAAAGTATCACCGATGGAAATTCAGAGATAGATTTTTTTTAGAAAGGATCACTGATGAAAAATATCAGTGATAGAGTATTTTTCAAAAAGTTTTTAATCACTTGAAGAAGGTGAGTGATTAAGTGTTGGTTTTTAACACTTGAAACTTTCTCGCTGAATATACTTCAGTGATAGAGAATAAGAAAACATACCTGAGAGTTAGAAACATTTAGTCAGAGATTATATGATGAAGTAGAACGGATTATCACTGACATAATGCATGAAAGCTGAAGAATTAATCTTCAAGATTCAATATTCCAAGCTCACTGATGAGAAAGTTAAATCTAATCTAATCAAGAGGTTGGGTGAAAAGATCAGCTAGCTGATAGTCAGTAGGGATAAAGTAAAGTTCAATATCACCATTTATCACATGATCTCTGATAATATGATATCTGATCTCTATGTGTTTCGCCTTTGAGTGTAGCACTAGATTGTTTGCTATAGCGATGGCACTAGTGTTGTTGCAATAGATTGGGATCTTGTATAGCTGAAGGTCATAGTCTAATAGTTGATTTCTCATCCATAAGACCTGAGCACAAAAACTTCCAGCTACTACGTACTCAGCTTCAACTGCGGAAGTGGATACTGAGTTTTGCTTTTTACATGTCCAACTTACCAGCTTTCCACCTAGGATTTCACATCCGCCAGTGGTGCTTTTTCTATCAAGTTTGCAACCTGCAAAATCACTATTTTAATATCCAGTTAGGTCGAACCCTGAATATTTGGGATACCAAAGACCGAGGTTAGGAGTTTCCTTAAGATGTCTGAAAATTCGCTTGACAGCGATCAGATGGGATTCCTTGGGTTCTGATTGATAGTGAGCACAAAGACAGGTAGAATACATGATATCAGGTCGGCTCGCTATTAGATACAGCAGGAAGCCTATCATTCCTCTATAGGTAGTGACATTTACAGGTTTTCCAGTTGGATCCTTGTTTAATGTCAGGGGAGGTGCCATATGAGTTTTCATCACTGAAGTTTGAGTGAGATCAAACTTCTTCAGCATATCTTTAACATACTTACCTTGATTAATAAATGTACATTTGTCAGCTTGATTGATCTAAAGTCTAAGGAAGTAAGTTAGTTCACCCATCATACTCATTTTATATTCTTTCTTCATTCTTTCAGCAAAACGAGTACACAGAGATGGATTAGTATAACCAAATATAATGTCATCAACATATATTTGTACAAGAATAATATGACTTTTTATCTTTCTGAAAAACAAAGTGTTATCAATTTTACCACGCTCAAATTTTTCAGAGATAAGAAAGGAAGGGAGAGTGTCATACCAAGCTTGAGGAGCTTATTTTAACCCATAGAGAGCCTTATCTAGCTTATATATATAATGTGGATGCTTAGGGTCAGAGAACCCTGGGGGTTGTTCAACATAGACTTGTTCATTCAACTTTCCATTTAGGAATACTGATTTGACATCCATTTGATATACTTTGAAGTCTTTGTAAACTGCATAAGCTAAGAAGAGTCAAATTGCTTCAAGCCTAGCCACAGGAGCAAAGGTTTCATCATAGTCTATGCCTTCCTCTTGTTTGTATCCCTGAGCAACTAGTTTAGCTTTGTTGCGGGTTACAGTCCCATGTCCATCTAATTTGTTTCTAAACACCCATTTAGTGCATATAACATATTTATCAGATGGTCGGGGAACGAGATTCCAAACTTGGTTTTTAGAAAACTCAGTCAGCTCTTCTGACATGGTGCTGACCCTATTTGGATCTCTAAGGGCATCATCAGTCTTCTTTGGCTCTGTAAGAGAAAGAAAATTAACAAAGAGACAGATGTTACCTAAACTTCTTCGTGTCTGAATACGTGCTTCAGGATCACCAAGAATTTGATCTATGGGGTGATCTCTGGTCCATCGCTGAGCTGGGGTATGATCGCTTACCTCAGGAGTTGGATCATCGATTGGAATGTTCACTGATGAAGAAACTTGACGTTCTTCGGCTATCAGATGTTGAGTGTTATATAAATCATGGAGGGAAGATATGATGGAGGAAGTGTGTTGGGTCTGAATATGCTAAGTATGGTTTATGCTGCTGATTAATGTTGCTAAGTAATTACTACTGCCAGACTATCAAGATTACTACTGCTAGTAGAATTAATACTGCTTAAAGAGTTAGTGCTGCTACTTGAATAGTTAGTACTGCTTGGAGAGTTAGTATTGCTAGTAGTTAGTACTGCTAAAGATTAATACTACTGAAGATGGTTAATACTTCTGAAGATAATTAGTGTTGCTTCTAAAGATAAAGATGATTTGGAGATAAAGACAAGTTGGAGATAAGACTGAAGGTAACTATGGTATTGATGCTAAAGATCAATTGTATTTTGATAATTATCTTGTATTCAGTTTTGTATATATAGTATAGAAGTATTTGATAGTAGATAATAAGTTCATTCACAAGTTTTTGTTTTAGAGAGAATTAACCTCAAGATTAGTTTAGATCCTTTCTATAGAGAAGCATAGAACATCTGTTGAGCCTGTTCAACAGATTGAGGTTTTGTGTGTAATCATCAAGTTGAATCAATATAAACTTGTGATTTGAGTTTGATATACTCTTTCATTGATTGTTAGTGTTAAAGTGTTTTTCCGCAACTTCTTTAGCATTGTTTCTGAGTGTGTGTGAATTAAATTCTTGTTTGAATTTCGATCCTGACAAGTGGTATCAGAGCATTGTTAAACTCAGAAAAACAACAATCATCATGGACAGTTCAAGTGATAGTGTTCTGGTCTCAAAGGTTCCAATGCTCAGATCTAATGAGTTTGATATGTGGAAGATTAGGATCAGGCAATACATCCTTCTCACAAATTACTCTATGTGGGACATCATTGAGAATGACCCATCTAATGAAGGAAAGATTGGAGCAGATGGATAAAGAATCCCACCAAAGACAGATGGAGAGAGGAAAATAAGGCAGACAAAGATGAAAGCCTTGAGCACACTGCTCTTGGCTATTCCTAATGAGTATCAACACCAATTCTGCAAATGCACTGATGCACAGATGCTTTGGAATGCTCTAGAGAAGAGATTCTCTGGTACCAAAAGTACCAAGAGAAATCAGAAGGCAATACTGAAGCAACAGTATGAAAACTTCATGTCAACTAAGAATGAGTCCATGACTCAAACTTTTGACAGGTTTAACATGTTGATTGATGAACTAGCTACTGTTGGAGTGCAGATAGATCAAGATGATGTAAACAGAAAGTTCTTAAGGTCCCTTGGAGATGAATGGACCATGTATACTGTCTCCTTCAGACAGGATGACAAGCTGGAGGACAAAGAACTAGACGATCTTTATAATGACTTAAGGGTGTTTGAGGCTGAAGTTGAAGCCAAGAAAAGACCATCTGGATACACTCATAATGCTGCCCTTTTATCATCTTCTTCCTCTACTGTTTCTGTTGCTAATACAGAATCAGTTAGTACTGCTTATGTATCTAAGCAGGATGTATCTAATGACTCTGTATTAGAAGCTTTTCTTGCTAGTCATGCTAATTATGGTTTAATTAATTATGATCTTGAACAAATTAATGCAGATGACCATGAGGAGATGGATATAAAGTGGCAGATGGCCATGCTAACTATGAGGGTAAAGAGATTCATAAAAAGGACTGGAAGGAACAACTTTTCTCAGAGGAGAGAAGATGGTGTTGGGTTTGACAAGTCAAAGGTGGAGTGCTACAAGTGTCACAAGATGGGACACTTTGCAAAAGAATGCAGAGGAGGAACTCCTCAACAATAAGGCAGCAACCACCAGCAAGTACATTCTTTAAGCTTCCAAAACAACAGAAACTCCACTCAAGCTCTAGTTTCTCAAGAAGGAATGGGATTTGATTGGAGTGATCAAGCAGAAGAAGTTGTTCAGAATCAAGCCCTGATGGCAGAAGTCTCAGAATCATCAAGCACAGATATTCCAACAGAGGTAAAAACTAAATTGTGCACTGAAGAGTGTCTTCAGACTGTTCAAAAGTACATTGATCATAACCAAAGCATGTGTGATGACCTTAAAAGGTTAGAGAGAGATATAAGAGAGTATAAAGTGATTGTGGAGAAGTTTGAAGATCAAATCAAGGCTTACAAGGCCAATGAACTTCAGCATTACTATGACACAAATTACTGGAAGTGGGAGAAAGATCAATTAGAGATCCAAATAGAAAAATCTAAAGAGGAGTGTGAGAAGATAAAAAGTGAGTATGAGAAAGCTAAGCTTGACATTGAGAAGTTTTCTTATGCTTCCAAAGCAATGGACTCTTTGCTTAAAGCTCAAGTTCATGATAAGATCAAGAGTGGTATAGGATACAATGCAACACCTCCGCCTTATAACAATAATTATATCCCTCCCTCTTCAGATCTCTTAGAAAACCAAAATAAGAAGGACTTACCTATAGGAGCAACAGAAGTAGATCCTATAGATAGTGTGGTGGTTGAAGAAGAGAATGAGAAAAAGAATTCTGAGAATAAGAATGCAGAAGAGATTCCTGTAGAAAATCTTATTCTTACCAATGAAGGGGGAGGTAAACCATTCATCAAGAGTGAAAAGGTGGATAGCTCAAAGAGTGAAAAGATGGAAAGATCAAAGAGAGAAAAGGGAAAGGTATAGGGAGTCCACTATATGCAGAACACAGTTGTGAATCCCTGTACATGTAAACAGCATCAGCCCCAAAAACATGATAAAACAAGGGGTTGATCTGAGTAAAATCAATAGACCAAAACCTTGTTTTATTTGTGGAAAGCTTAACCATATTGCCAAATACTGTTATTTCAATCCTATGAACTAGAGGATAAACTTTCAAAGATTTATACAAAATCCTGTTGGTTATAGGAATCAAAGAAGGAATCATATGGCTGAAAATGTAAAAAGATTACCTTTAAAAGCTCATGCTCAAAACAAGTTTGCAAACTCAAAGAAAAATACTCCAAATAAGTCAATGAGTAACTTAAAGAAAAATAAAGCAAACAATTTTGTTCAGGTTTGGGTTTAAATAGTAAAGAAATCTGTTAGTACTGCTACTTCAAATAGTACTGCTGACAGAAATAATGTTGCTGCAAGCAATACTACTGCTAATTCAATCCTTCAAATTAGTACTGCTAACAAAATTAGTACTGCTAATCCAATTAGTACTGCTAATGAAGTTAGTACTGCTAACAAAATTAGTACTGCTAATCCAATTAGTACTGCTAATGATGTTAGTACTGCTAACAAAGTTAGTACTACCTATCAAGTTAGTACTGCTTCCAGTAACAAACCCATTATTGTGACAAAGTATTCAAGCCATAAGATTCCCCAGTCTGAAAAGCTCATCAAAATTGATTGTGAATATGTTGATGAGAATGGGAAACCCAAGACCACTTTGGCTTGGGTTCCTACTAAAAACTAACTGTTCCACTTTATGTGCAGGGCAACCAACAGCAAAAAGGGAAGAGCATTTGGCATATTGATAGTGGTTGCTCTAGGCACATGACAGGCAACAAGTCCTGCCTACAAAACTTCAAAAGAATTGATGGAGGACATGTTGCATTTGGTGATAATCCATCTGGAGGAAAGATTAGTGGAAAAGGTAATGTGTCAAAGGGTAAGATGACCATTGAGGATGTCTACTATGTTGAGCAATTGAGATACAACCTGTTAAGTGTATCACAGGTTTGTGACAAGAAACATAGTATATTGTTTACTGATACTAAATGCATTATCCTTGCTAAAGGGTTCAAGGTAGTTGATGACAGTATGATACTACTGAGAACACCAAGAAAGGACAATGTTTATTGCTTGGATTTAGAGAATGTATCTAATGATTCATCATTTAATTGTCTATTTTCAAAAGCTTCTGTTGATGAATCATCTCTATGGCACAGAAGGATGTGTCACATGAACTTTAAAACAATGAATAATCTTGTGAAAAACAACATTGTAAGAGGTTTACCACAAAAGGTATTTTCATGTGATGATCTTTGTGTTGCATGTCTTAAAGGCAAACAACACAAAACTTCTCATAAGTCCAAAGAGATAAATACAATCTCTTCTCCTCTTATCTTACTGCATATGGATCTGTTTGGCCCTACAAATGTGATGAGTATTGGCAAGAAATCTTACTGCTTAGTTATTGTTGATGATTTCTCTAGATTCACTTGGGTCTATTTTCTGAGGACAAAGGATGAGACAAATGGACTGATCAAATCCTTTATTCTCAGAGTTGAAAACCAAACAAATCAAAGAGTTAAAATCATCAGATCTGATAATGGAACTGAATTCAAAAACCATGATCGAAACAACTTCTGTGAGGAAAAAGGTATTGAGAGACAATACAGTGCTCCTAGGACCCCTCAACAGAATGGAGTTGCTGAGAGGAGAAATAGGACACTGATTGAAGCTGCAAGATCCTTGTTGGCAGATTCAAAACTGCCAGTTACATTTGGGCAGTAGCAGTTAATACTGCTTGTTATGTTCAAAACAGGGTTCTAATAGTTAAATCTCAAGGCAAGACACCATATGAACTTTTTAACAAGAAGAAACCTTTTATTGTATTTTTCAAACCATTTGGGTGTCCTTGTACAATTCTTAATACCAAAACTCACTTAGGCATGTTTGATAGAAAAGCATATGATGGATTTCTGGTTGGTTACTCATCCCATAGTAAGGCTTATAGAGTATTTAATACCCCTTCTAGAATAATTGAGGAAAGTGACAATGTCAAATGCAATGAGAGCACACCAAATAAACTTGGTACAGACCCTGATTGGATTTTTGACATTGATTCACTAACTAATTCTTTGGGTTTCAGTTATGAGAATAATGCAGGAACAGGGACAGAATCAGTACAAAACAAAAGACAAGATTTTGTGTTATTCCCAATTCCTACAGCAGAGTCTACTGAACTCTGTGTTCAAGAGAAGAAAGATGCTTCAGATTCAAAGGATACTGAAACTGCTCAGAATGAAGAGGAGAGAGGTGAAAAGGAGGATCAACTTTTGACTTCAGAACAGCTAGAACCTGAGATGCCTGCATTGGCAGAAGATGATAGTGATGATGAGAACTCCTCAGTGTTTGGGGGCAGCTCTCCTGAAACGAATGACTCTAATCTGGATGCAGACATTAATGAAGAGGCTTTTCATCAAACAAAAGTGCATAAAGATCATCCTCCTTAGTTGGTGATTGGTGACATCAATTCTCCAATCATCACAAGGAATCAGAGTAAGTTGGGAGGATTAAAAGACATACAATAAGGCTTACTATCTTGCTTTCTATCTCAGGTTGAGCCCAAAAAGGCACATGATGCAATGAAAGATCCAAGCTGGATAGAAGCAATGCAAGAGGAGCTGCTATAGTTTGTACTGCAAAATGTATGGGATTTGGTAGAACTGCCGAAAGGACACAGAGCTATAGGGACAAAATGGATTTTCAGAAACAAGAAGGATGAGAGAGGGATAATGATCAAGAACAAGGCTAGATTGGTAGCACAGGGGTACACTCAAGAAGAAGGAATTAATTATGAAGAGGTTTTTGCACCAGTGGCTAGGATTGAGGCAATTAGGCTGTTTTTAGCCTATGCTTCTTTCATGAAGTTCAAAGTCTACCAAATGGATGTGAAAAGTGCTTTTCTATATGGAAAAATTGAAGAAGAAGTATATGTCTGTCAGCCCCCAGGGTTTGAAAATCCCAAGTACCCTGACAGAGTATACAAATTGAAGAAAGCACTGTATAGACTACATCAAGCACCAAGAGCTTGGTATGACACTTTGTCTACCTATCTCTTGGAAAATGGTTTTGAGAGAGGGATCATTGACAAGACTCTGTTGATTCAAAGGAAGAAGAAGGACAACCTGTTAGTACAAATCTATGTGGATGACATTATCTTTGGATCCACAAAAGATCAATTGTGCAGAGATTTTGAAGAGTTAATGCATAAGAGATTCAAGATGAGTTCTATGGGTGAACTTAATTTCTTCCTTGGGCTACAGGTTAAGCAGAAACAAGATGAAATCTTCATAAGCCAAACCAAGTATGTGCAGGACATTTTAACCAAGTTTGGGTCTCAGATTCCAAGCCTGCAAGCACACCCATGGAGACACACAAACAGATCACTGCAGATCTTGAGGGGGAGGATGTGGATGTTCATTATTACAGATCCATGATTGTCTCTTTCATGTATCTCATAGCTTCTAGACCAGATATCATGTTCCCTGTTTGTGTATGTGCAACATTTCAAGTTAGGCCAAAGCAATCACATTTTCAAGCAGTCAAGAGGATATTCAGATATCTCAAAGGTCAACCCAGATTAGGACTTTGGTATCCTCATGACTCACCATTTGACCTACTTGCATATTCAGATAGTGATTTGGGTGGAGCTAACTTAGACAGAAAGTCTACAACTGGAGAATATTAGCTTTTGGGTGTAAGACTAGTATCATGGCAGTGTAAGAAGCAAACCACAGTGTCTACTTCAACAACAGAAGCAGAATACATAGTTGCTGCAAGCTGCTGCTCACAAGTGCTATGGATTCAGAATCAAATGATGGACTATGGTATGACATTTCTGCACACTCCTATTTTCATAGACAACAACAGTGCTATTAGCATTGTTAATAATCATGTCAAGCATTCAAAAACAAAGCATATAGTAATAAGGTACCATTTTATCAGAGACTGTAATGAGAAGAAGCTAATTCAGGTTCAGAAAATACACACAAGTAACCAGTTTGCTGATCTATTCACAAAAGCTTTTGATGTGGGTAGATTCACATTCTTGGTCACAAGTGTGGGCATGATGAACAATGAATAAGTATATTCTCATTCTCTTTATGTATCTATATAGATTCCTCCTTAGTTACTTTGATTAAATTGGTGCTATTAACCCTTGTGTGTTTAAGTGTTTCAGATTGTTTGGATTGGATACTTGGTACTTCTCGTTCAGTTAATACGGCTCACAGCATTACTCATAATAATAGTTCAAAAATGGTTAAGTATGGTTACTACTGCTAGGTGGTTTATACTTCCAGTGCAAAGTTACTACTGCATGCCTTATTTATACTGCTAATCATTGTTACTACTGCTGGTACATGTTAATACTGCTAGTCTGTGTTAGTATTGCTAGTCTGTGTTAATACTGCTAGTATGTGTTAATACTGCTATTCTGTGTTAGTACTGCCAGTATGTGTTACTACTGCTGTTATGAGTTAATACTGCGAGTTCGTTAATACTGCTAAGGTAATTAGTACTGCTTCTAACGTACTCCCTTCACCTATAAATACCCTGTGTGACCGCCAAAATTACAAACGGATCTTTGAATTTCCTACTAGTGTACTCTCTCTCTCTCTTGTTCTCTTGAATTCTCTCTTACCAGTATATAACCCTAGCTTCGATCAATCGCTCAAGAAGATGGCTGAACTGATGTTTGTCGATGAACACAATGAATTGGCTATGCTACTCAAACCAGAGCAAGCAGAGGGATTTCATCAGATTGTGGGTTTCTTAAGATCCTCACACATAGCCCACGCATTAACGGTCAATCCCACAATCTGTGTGGAACACCAAAGGCAGTTTTGGGCCAATGCTGCTATTCATACTGAAGATGGCAATCAGGTCATCCAAACAAGGGTGTGTGATAAACCCCTGACAATAACAGAAGGAGCTATTCTCATTCATCTACAACTAGATGATGCCTCAGGTATAACCTCTTTACCCAAGGAAGATCTCTTCCAAGCTCTTAGTAATATGGGGTATGAAGGTCCCACTGATGTCTTCAAATTTTTCAAGAACAGATTCTCACCACAGTGGAGATACTTTGTTCATACCCTTCAGCACTGTATTTCAAGGAAAACAACTGGATGGAGTGAGTTCAGCAGTACCATTGCTTATGCTATGGTCTATTTAGCAACCTCCAGGAAGTTCAATTTTTCACAAATGATCTTCAATGACCTACTGTGAAACCTGGATACCAAAACAAAATCTTTTTATATGTATCCCAGGTTTGTGCAAGCTTTACTGGATAAAGAATTGACGGATTTACCTCAGTTTAATGAGGTATATGTACCAAAGGTCCCGAAAGGGAAGGTGTTTTCTAATATGAGGAGGCCTAGTAAAGACTTCTCAGGTATTCACACACCATTGTTCTCTACAATGATGGGTGCGTCTCCTTACCATGGTGAGGCATCAGTGTCAAAGCCCTCATCTGACAACCAAACTGATGACCTACCCACACCACTCATTTCTATTAACATCCCTCAGTCCCTTCTTCAAAAGACAACATCACCCATCACTCACACTTATATTAGGAAAAAAGTAAAGAAGGTTCCTTCCCTTCTTGTACCTTCACCCCCACAACCTTCAAGCCCTCTAATGGAGCATTTTCCATTAGTGAATATCCAAAAGGAAACCATAGGGGTGTCTCCCAACCCCAAGAAGGTGCTCAATAAGGAGAAGGAAGAGCATATGGGCTGTAAGGCTCACACTACTTACTTTGCACAAAGTGTAGGGCAGGACAGTGTGAACATATCTAAGAACTTCCCCATGGAAACTTTGGGTGAGCAATCATCCAAAGGTCCCAGGTTCAAAGAAACCAAGGGGGTAGAGGGTGCTTCTGCTAGGCAGAAGACCTCTACTACTAAAAGATCCAAGGATCCTTCAAGGGTGGTAAACACACCCAAAGGAGGTGAGGACAGATATAACTACCAGGAATTGTTGGATACCATGGGCAACATTAATCTTGATGTCATCAAGCAAGGATCAGATATAGAGGAGATGAAATTGGTCATTTTGTCTCAACAAGTGCAGATTACCAAATTGAAGAAGATGGTGATGAAGTTGGTACAGAAAAAGAAAAGAAAACAGTATGTCTTGAAGAAGAGCGGAGATGCTTTCAACAAGAGGGAGAAACAAGATGAAGGGGAGAAACACAGTCCTACTGGTATGGAAACAGAAATTAGCAAAGAAGCAGAAACTGAATCAGCAGCAGTAACTGAAAAAGAAGTAGAAACAGAACCAGCAGCAGAAACATCATTGTCCAGAGAGGAAATGGAGATTGCAGAAACCTTGGTAAAAGCTAAGAATGACACTCCCAAAGCCACTCAAAAGGCTAAGGGAGTAATAATCAAAGAAGGAGGTTTAGAAAAGAAAGAAAAATAGGTCAGCATGGAGGATGCAAAGAAGAACGGAAAGGAGAAGATGGTTGAATCTGATCAACCTTTAAAGAAAAAGAATCAGATAGAGTTAGATGAAGAAGTGGCCAAACAGCTTCAAGCAGAGTTGGCAAAGGAAGAAGAAATACAATCTGCCAAAGACAGAGAGCTTGCACTGGATA
Source organism: Arctium minus (assembly GCA_954870635.1). Lineage (NCBI taxonomy): Eukaryota > Viridiplantae > Streptophyta > Magnoliopsida > Asterales > Asteraceae > Arctium > Arctium minus. Next base: position 108,008,323 of record OX941080.1, on the reverse strand, counting down.
TGGCTAAAAAGCTCAATGAAGAATATCAACAGAGTTTGAAGGATGCATCTGCTGCCAAGATAGTTACAAACAAGGCTTCAAGGCAAAGGATGGCATTAAAGCAAAGACAAAGACAACCCTCAAAGACCTTCCTGGCTAATCAAGAAAGAAGGAAAATGATAAACTTTCTGAAAGGAGCTCTTGGAGTTCCTGAACGAATGTTTACTAACATGGCCTATGGTAGGATAGAGGAGTTGTATACAAAGGAGATGTCAAATCTGAAAGGGGACTCCACTTAAAGGGAAGAAGCTGAAAGGAGGATGAAAGACAGGTATGATCTCAACATACAACAACCCTTCCCTGAAAGTGAAGAAGGCACTCCTATCAAGGAAAAGAAAGAAGAAAAGAAAGAATAGACTTTGGCTCAGCAAATTGGAGTCATCAAAAGAAAGAAATCCATCACCACCAAACCAAAGGCAAAAAGGGCAAGAATTGAAGAAGAAATAGCAGAAACAGAAGCAGAACCTAATGTTACACCTTCAGCAGAACCAGAGCAAACTCCAGAGCAGTCAAATCAGCAACAAAATGAGCAGTTTGACTTGTATATGAATGTGACAGATAAAGATCCTATACAAGCTGATCCAATTTCTGTCCAAGCCCCTGAGATTATCTTTTGGGACATCCTGGAAGATCAAAGGAAGAAATATTTCAGGATTAAAAGGATGAGAGATCAGTATGAGGTTTACTCTACTTGGGGAAAAATCATCAGAAGCTGTTCCAGATCTGATTTAGAAGAAATGTTCAAAGTTGGAATGAGTCTGTATGAAATGGTTTTGAGAGGAGAAGAAATGAGCTTAATCAGATTAGCCTTGGAGTACTTATGCATGATATTTGATTCCAGCAAAGTTCAACATGTGATCAGAGATTTGCATCTGAAGAATAAATTCCAAAGAATAGAAAATTAGATGCTATTTGAAAGATGTGGAGTCTATGTCATCACTGTAGACAGAGCCTATCATGAGTACTACCTGGTGGATAAGATCTATGATCACAGCAAGGCTAAACTTCAAGCAATGTTGAATGTTAAGTTGACATGTTCAAAGGATTCAGAAATGGCCAGAATAGTAGTCATAAGAATCATCAATCAAAGTCTGGGACTGGATCCAAATTTGGGCAACTGAACTGAAGTGTTGAAAGCATCATGAAGACCATATCATGAAGAACTTAACTTCTCTTTCTGAAAAGTTAAGTTAGGGGAGATTGTTGGGTCTGAATATGCTAAGTATGGTTTATGCTGCTGATTAATGTTGCTAAGTAATTATTACTGCCAGACTATCAAGATTACTACTGCTAGTAGAATTAATATTGCTTGAAGAGTTAGTGTTGCTACTTGAATAGTTAGTACTGCTTGGAGAGTTAGTACTGCTAGTAGTTAGTACTGCTAAAGATTAATACTGCTGAAGATGGTTAATACTTCTGAAGATAATTAGTGTTGCTTCTAAAGATAAAGATGATTTGGAGATAAAGACAAGCTGGAGATAAGACTGAAGGTAATTATGGTATTGATGCTGAAGATCAATTGTATTTTGATAATTATCTTGTATTCAGTTTTGTATATATAGTATAGAAGTATTTGATAGTAGATAATAATTTCATTCATAAGTTATTGTTTTAGAGAGAATTAACCTCAAGATTAGTTTAGATCCTTTCTATAGAGAAGTATAGAACGTTTGTTGATCCTGTTTAACAGATTGAGGTTTTGTGTGTAATCATCAAGTTGAATCAATATAAACTTGTGATTTAAGTTTGATATATTGTTTCATTGATTGTTAGTGTTAAAGTGTTTTTCCGCAACTTCTTTAGCATTGTTTCTGAGTGTGTGTGAATTAAATTGTTGTTTGAATTTCGATCTTGACAAAGTGCGTTTAGAGGAACAACTCAAACCCAAGAGGTGGATTCAGCGTTAGGAGGTATGAAGTTTGGATCTTCATCATCATTAGGAGGATTTGTATGCTGATGAGTGTTGAAGAGATGTTCTGTTTCTTCATAATGAGAGAACATCCAAGCATTCAGTTCATCATTTTCAGCGATAGGTTTAGAGTTCGTTGATCTGGATTCGTCAAAAGTGACATGAATTGTTTCTTCTACTGTTTGTCTTCTCTTGTTGAAGACTCTATAGGCTTTGGAAATTGAAGAATAACCAAGAAAGATTCCATCATCAGCTTTTGGGTCAAACTTTCCAAGTGCATCTTTGTTGTTTAAGATGAAACACTGACAACCAAAGATATGAAGAAAACTGATAGAAGGTTTTCTTCCATGAAAGAGTTCGTAGGCTGTTTTGCTGAAACGTTTTACTATCAGAGACCTGTTTTGAGTAAAACAAGAAGTGTTTACAGCTTCTGCCCAAAACTGAGTTGGAAGATGAGAATCGTTGAGCATTGATCTTGTAGCTTCAATGATCGTTTGGTTTCTTCTTTCAGCGACACCATTTTGCTGACGAGTTCTTACAGTGGAGAAATTGTGTGAAATTCCCTTACTTTCAAATAAGTTACTCAGGGAACCGTTTTTGAATTCAGTTCCATGATCACTTCTTATCGAGCAAACAATTAGATTATTCAACATTTCCATCTTTCTAACAAAAGATATCAGTTCTTTTGGAGTATCACTTTTGCAGCAAACAAAAATTACCCAGGTGTAGCGAGAGTATTCATCTACAATGACAAGTGTATATTTCTTTCTAGCTATGGATTGGATATTGACAGGGCCAAATAAATCCATATGCAAGAGTTGAATAGGACATGTCACGGAGGAAACTTGTTTTGATTTGAAACTAGCTTTAGTCTGCTTTCCCTTTTCACATGCGGAACAAAGAGAATATGAGTGCAGAGGAAGACCGAAGACTAGTTTTTTTTAGGAGAGAGAATTCAGTGTTTTGAAGTTGAGATGAGATAGTCTTTTGTGCCATAACCAGTTGACATCTCAGGAGGCCTTAGAGAGAAAACAAACATTTTAAGTGGTAGTAGAGTCCATGTCTATTACATGGACATTTTCCATATGATAACCACTAAGAGCGAGCTCCCCTTTTTAGTTCATCACTGAACATGATTTCTTGTAAAAACGAACTTCGTAGTCTTTGTCACATAGTTGACTGATTCTTAGGAGGTTATGCTTCAGTCCATCTACGTAAGCGACTCTTCTGAAGGTAGTTGTCCCATTGCTAAGAACACCAAACCCTCTGTTATAGCCTTTTCCATTTCCACCAAAGGTCAATGAGGTAAGTCTCACACTCCCCCTGAGATCATGAACAAACTATTAAATAGCAGATATCTTGCGGAAAAAGTAAAAAAGAAATGATGAAAATACACAATAAGAAACTTTAATAGGTAACCACCGATTAGGTCTTAAGATTTAGCATACCAATCCTAGAGACAAGAAAATTATATCTCTTTTCATCTAAGCGTTTGGTAAACAGATCTGCATGCTGATAATCAGTTTTTACAAAGTAAAGTTATATTTTTCCTTTTTCTACATTATCTTTTATAAAGTGATACCTGACATATATGTGCTTGGTCTTAATATGCTGAACAGGATTATCTGAAATCGCGATAGCGCTCTTCGAATCACAATAGACCGGGATTCTATTGAAATGAAACCCATAGTCTTGTAGTTGTGTTCTCATCCACAAGACTTGAGAACAGCAGCTAGCAGCAGCTACATATTCTGCTTCGGCCGTTGAAGTGGAGACACATAATTGCTTCTTCGATGCCCAATTGATGAGTTTATCACCGAGGAATTGTATATGACCCAAGGTACTCTTCCTATCTAACATGCAACCAGCATGATCTACATCTGAATAAGTTGTTAGTTCAAAGCTTGTATCTTTAGGATACCATAGACCAAGATCTGCAGTCCCTTTCAGATACCTGAAAATCCGCTTAACAGCAGACAAATGGGATTCTTTAGGACTGGCCTGATATCTAGCACATAGGCATGTAGAAAACATTATATCCGGCCTACTTGAAGTAAGATACATTAAAGAACCTATCATCCCTCTATACGTCCTAACATCAACAACTTTTCCCGAAGGATCAGTGCCAATCTTAGTACCAGGTGCCATTGGGGTACCAATCGGTTTATAGTTTTCCATTTTGAACTTCCGAAGAATATCAAGAATGTATTTACATTGATTGATAAAATCCCCGTTGAAAATTGTTTGACTTGCAATCCGAGAAAGAAGTTCATCTCTCCCATCATGCTCATCTGAAAACGTGACACCATGAGGTTTGCAAAATTCTTACAGTACTTAGGATTTGTAGAACCAAAAATAATATCATCCACATATATTTGAATTAGAATGATATCGCCTTTATCCTTTTTAATGAAAAGAGTGGTATCGACCGTACCTTTTGTAAAACCTGACTTGACCAAGAACTGAGATAGAATATCATACCAGGCGCGAGGAGCTTGTTTCAGTACATAAAGAGCTTTATCCAAGATGTAAACGTGATTAGGCTTATCTGGATTTACAAACTCATCTGGCTGCGAGACGTAGACTTCCTCTTTGAGAACTCCATTCAGAAAATATGTCTTCACGTCCATTTGATAAAGGTGATGTTCTTGTGGGCTGCATAGGCTAAGAACATCTAAATTGCCTCTATACGCGCCACTGGAGCGTAAGTCTCGTCATAGTCTATCCCTTCCTCTTGCCTATATCCCTTGGTAACAAGTCGTGCTTTATTTCTGATAACGGTACCATCTACATCTTTCTTGTTTTTGAACACCCATTTCGTACCAATGATGGTTTTACCTTCAGGTTTGGGTACGAGTCTCCAGACTTTAAGTGCTTCAAACTGGTTCAGCTCATCTTGCATCGCAGTTATTCAATCTGAATCGGCAAGGGCCTCAGATACGCGAGTAGGCTCGATCTTGCTCAGAAAGGATTCATGCATACACATATTTGATGTTGCAGACCTAGTTTGCACCGGTTTTGAAAGATCTCCAATGATTTGATGTATCGGGTGCTCTTTGGTCCACTTATGTTCATGAGGGAGTGGATTAGATGTAGATTGATCATGTTCAGCATCTAGGAATCCACTGTTATCTCCTTCAGATGGTTTAGAATGAATGGGAGTTTCAGTTGAAGTAGTCGTTGCAGAAGTTGCAGTAGGTACAACTTGATCAGTCTATTGATCAGTCCTTACAGTACATCCTACTGAATCAGCTACTTTTGTCTCGTCGGTGTTGGTCACAACTTCAACTGTCGGAGTAGGCATTTGAACTGGAACTTCTTGCCGAATCAGGGAATTGGATTCAGTAGAAATATCAGAAGTGGTTGGATGAGTAGTCATCGAGTCTTCCATCCTGTCAACCACAACAGATTTAGGCACATTAGATCCAAGAAATTCATCATAAAATAGTTCAAATAATAGATCCAAATCAGATAATTTAGTAGTAGACGTTGAAGCGCCATCTGATTTGTTCTCTTGAGGTGCAGATCCTGGACTGGTTGGCCCAGAAGCTAGTACTCCGGTTATTACAGGTTCTGAACTGACGTGCTCAGAAGCCATTTCCTCATCGAATGTAACGTTGACGCTCTCGATCACAGTCTTCGACTTCTTCAAGTAAACACGATATACAGTAGATGTAGAGGAATAACCAATGAAGATGCCCTCATCCGCCTTAGCACTGAACTTGTTCAGATTCTCTCTGTCATTTAGAACATAACACTTACACCCAAATATATGAAAATATTTGATTGTAGGTGTCCGATTGTTGATTAACGCATATGGAGTCTTCTGAAATATGTGGTGTATCATGGAGCGATTCTGAGTGTGACACACAGTCGATACAGCTTCAGCCCACAAAAATAGAGGTAATTCAGATTGGCTGAGCATAGTTCGAGCGGCCTCTACAAGTGTACAATTTCGCCATTCGACGACTCCATTTTGTTGAGGCATACGTGCAGCAGAGTATTGATGTGATATCCCGACCGATTCGAGATATTCGTCAACTATTTTGTTCTTAAACTCTGTGTCGTTGTCAGTTATGAGAATCTTGACTTGTTTCTGCAGATTGACTTAGGTCGTCTTCAGAAATGTAATGACAACTTTGGGAGTCTCATCTTTAGATCGTAGAAACTTGACCCAAGTGTATCGCGTAAAGTCGTCCACAATAACTAACACGTACTTCTTACCGCCTAAGCTTTGCGTTCGCATAGGACCGCATAAATCCATATGCAACAACTCTAATGGAGAGCAAGTACTTGGTTCAGGCTTTGGTTTATGTGGAGCTCTCTTCATCTTTCCCTTTTCACACGCTGCACACAAGTGTTCTTTTTCATACTTCAGCTCTGGAAGTCCTTTCACTAGTTTGCCACTGACCAGTTTGTTGATGTACCGAAAGTTGAGGTGGGAGAGCCTTCGATGCCATAACCAGCTTTGTTGCATCGAGGCTTTTGATAATAGACATACCTGATTGTCAGCCTGGACCTTTGACAAGTTGATGGTGTAGAGGTTTGACTTGCGAGTACCGACCAAGAGTTCTTTCCCGTCTTCAGTGCGTACCGAACATGTCATGGCCTTGAAATTCACCTCTAAGTCTTTGTCGCAGAACTGTCCAATACCGAACAGGTTGTGTCCTAAGCCTTCAACGTAGCTCACCTTCTTAATTGTGACATTTTCGTGTACAACATCACCATATCCCAGAATTGGTGAAAACTGATCATTTCCAAAGCGAACTGTGCCGCAGTATTTGTCTGTATAATTAGACAACATACTTTTCTGCCCAGTCATATGCTTGGAACACCCGTTATCCAAGTACCACATATGATGGGTCTGCACAAAACAAATCAGGAAATAAGAGGTTTAGGTACCCATTTATAAATGGGACCTACAGTGTCAGTACTTGATTTTGGCACCCATTTAAATTTGGGCCCGCTTTGTCTTTGAAAACCATAAGCATGATAAGAAGAATGATAACGATAAGATGAAACATTATATGAACCAAACCAAACATCAGAATATTTACGAGAAGCATAATCAAATCCACCAAAATTTGAAAACTTTTTATTAGATGGAGCTAACTGGAATAATTGCTTTATGGAATATTTCTTGCGAGAATCAACAAGATTAGATTTAGAAGTAGCAACATTCACAATCAATTCATCTTTACTAGAAGTCTTTTTATTCAAATTAAAACTAGAACTAGATTTAGCTTTCTCGTCTATCTTCTGTTTCGGTATCCATGCTGACTTAACCCCAAGCCGTTGCTTTCTCACATCTGAAACATTTGAAATTTAGAGTTAGAATGGTGAGAATCAGAAGAATGCTTCTTCTTTGGCTTACCCGTGGTGATCGGTTTCTGTGAATGCTGAGATTTTCTTTTCTTACCTTTCGCATTCTTGGATTTCACAGAAATTGATTTGTCAACTTTCGTTGATGTTGCACCTTTTTCAAACACACTGGGTAATCCGAAAGAATTAACAACACAAGATGAATGATCATGAAGTTTGGTAGTAAAGTCAAACTGAGCAACACATTCATCAAAAACACCATCAGAGTTTAAGAAATTAAGATCCTTATCAAGTAAACTAGATCTATCATCAGATTTTAAAGCCTTGGATAGTTTAGAAAACTCATTATTTTTGAAAACTGTACAAAATACAGTTTGTTCTAAGTCCATCAAAATTCTTTCTTCTGTAAGAGTATTCTCGAGTTCAGAATTTTACTTTCCAAAATTAGAGGAGGAACATAAAGCTTACCTTCGATGGGCTTAGCCTCCATTTCTTTTACAGAATAAATGTCAAAATAGTCATTTGAAAGAAATTTTGATTTATCAGAACTATAACTATTATTCAACCTCTCATAACGAAATAGAAGTTGGACTTTAGTTGTGTTCTTTCTTTTAGCATATTCCTTGGCTTTATCTTCTTCAGACAGTTTAGTCCAGAAAACTTCAAGTTCAGGGTATTGAGGTGCCTGTGTATCCCAATAAGTAATCATTCAATCAAGTAAATCAATAAAACAATACGATAATGCAAACCTGATATTGATTATCAAAATATTCAATCGATTACAATTGTTCTTGATTAGAAATTGAAACCTATATCTTTCTGCTTCTTGTTCACGGCGCACCACCACACCACCACACAGCTTCTCCTAATCAATGATTAAACATGCAATTAAGCTCCCTCTCCTAATTAACCCTAAACTAAACTTATTTATACTTAGGCTAACTAAGCCTAATGGGCTTGGCAGCTTGGCCCAACAACTAAAACTAAACTAAAATAACTAAATATAAAGACTAATAAATAAAATACGTAACCAGACTTTTGACTAATTATTACAAAAGGACCCTAGACTATTTGTTGAGACAACTTTATCAGCTTTGACTTCAGATTTCCATCTTCAGATAATTATGATCTTGAATCCAATAAATATGTGCTTTAACAATCTCCCCCTTTGGATCAAGATCATTCTTTAAGCTCAGAAAATGTAATCTTCCTCTTTGTCTTCAGAATGTATCAATCTCCCCAATCAATGAGAATATCTTTTGGAAAGAAATTATCTCCAGATTCAGCTCGGAATGCTTTAGCAAATCATCTTCAAGGAAAATTTCTTCATTTCAGCATATCTGCAGAATATCTTCCATTTTTTGATTGACGTTTCTCCCCCTTTTTGATGAAAATAGTAAATAAGTCATCAAAACTTTTCTTCAAGAAATGTCTTCCATCACTGATCTTGCAAATAGAACCACTGATTATCCGTCAATTCATAAAGATGTGCATCTAGATCTTTGCAAATCCAAACAAAATAGAAAATGAAGTGTAACACCTGAATCAACAAATGAATTAGTTAAAATTGCCTGTCAGTAACACAAAGTCACTGTGTGTAACGAATACACAATATAAAGGAACGTTTTGATGAACTCTTTGCTCTTTTCATCAACTTTCTCCTTATGCTTGTAGTTATTCGGACCAGACGAATACCTCTGACTGTTGGAGTTTGGCTTTTTATAGAACTTCTTTTGGAAAGCTTTGGCTAACATTAGCATGGCTTCCGTCAGTTGTTCGCAATCGTCAGAGTCAGACTATGCCTCGCTATCAGCCTCTTCTGATTCAGATTCTATCACCTTCTTCTTCTTAGACTTCTTCTTTACCACAAGAGCAACTGGATCAGCAACTGCTTTGTCAGCCTTTTTCATCTCCGCCTTGATCTCTTCCACCTCTTCCTCATTCTGTATGAGGATTTCATACACTTCATGAAGTGGAATGTCGTTCAGATCTTTCAACTGCCTCATTTGTCTGGTAAATCTCTTCCACTCAGGCTGAAGGTTGCTGAGAAATTTCACATTCAGCTCAACTTGAGATTTGTTGATCTTGTTCTTGATGAGATCGTTCAACAATGTGACAAATCTGTCATAAGTGGCTTCGAGTGATTCTCCAGCTTTGGCTTTGAATTCTTCATAATTATTCAAACAGTTGGAAACTTTGAGTTGATTGCCGACTTTAGATCCGATCATCATCTTCTCCAACTGATCCCACATTTTCTTGCCAGTAGCATTGTATCTATCAATCTTGACATATATTTCATTCGGTATGCCTTGGAGAATAAATGATCTTGCCAGCTTGTCACCCTTGTGTCTATTCAGCTGATCCTCCGAATATTCACCGATAGGTAATTTATACTCTGTCTCTTCTTCTACACCATTTGCTCCAGCTACAGTGAGAATCTTGGTCGGAGGTGTCATGATTCCTTCTTTCAGAGATTTTCTGATATAATCTCCTAAATTATGTCGATCGATGAAGTCCAAGAATCTGTCCTACCATTGCTCGTACTCCCCCTTGAAGAGTACTAGTGGCTTCACATCTGTTCCAATAGCTAGAGCTTCCCGAGATGACATCCTTACTAATATGATTAGTAATCAAACTTATCTGATATTGAGACAATCAACTGGAAGAGATCGTTAGAAATCAAGATAAAACCACACTCAAAAAATTTCAGAAAAATAAATTTCCAAAAATAATTAAATGCAATCCTCTTACACAATATAAAGCACAAATAGATTGAACACAGTTAAAACTAGTGCAAAAATCAGATATTTGACAAGGACAGAGATGCAAAGGACGGTTTGCGCTACAGGCAGGTTGCGCAAAGGGGAGCTTTGCGTGACACGAAGGTAGCACAATAGAGAGTTTGCGTGAGCAGTGGGTCACGAAAACTACGGTTTGCGTGAGCCTTGGGTGGCACAAACCAAAGTTTGCGTTTCACTTGAGTGGCGCAAAGCTTGCTTTGCGTGAGAAGAGAGTCGCGCAAAGTGAGATTTGCGCGAGCCGTGTGTGACACAAAGTGAGATGGACCGGGATCTATTCGACCGGTATGATGCAAGACCGGTAGAGAGCTAAGACCGATATAATGCAATGTACCGATAGTGTCAAAGACCGAAAGTGTGCTTAGACCGATATAGGTCTTTGACCGGAAATGGATTAGACCGATATAGGTCTTCGACCGAAATTGGTCTTAGACCGATATAGCTTAGATCGAAGTGGACTGTGTGTGTACCGGTCGATCGATAAGGTGTGGTCGACCGATAGTGAAAGGACCGATATAAACAAAGACCGGTATAGCGTGTTACGCAAACCAAATCGATCGATATGAATGTCGGGCGACCGGTATGTTCTTGATGTTCTTCGACCCAAAAACACAAAACAGTCCCGAAAACACTCGAAATCTCGAATTAAACTACCAGACTTTGCTAAAACGATCAAATAACCAACTAGAGCAGATTCCAATCAATTAATTTCAACAAAAACCACTTTAAGAAGAATTCGATTGAAGACACAGTGTCTTTCGAAAACGAACCCAGAATTTCCAAAATCACCAAACTGGTAATCAAAAACGATGCAATAATCAAATCAAACAATACCAAATCAATAGAATATGCATATCAATTACAACCCAATATATAAACACTTGAAAGAACAATCACACAATAAAAATTATGAATCTTTGACAGAAAATAGAACCGAACAAAACTTATTCAATTCAATCTGTAACGTGCTCTGATACCAATTGTGTGTCCCAATAAGTAATCATTCAATCAAGTAAATCAATAAAAAAATACGATAATGCAAACCTGATATTGATTATCAAAAGATTCAATCGATTACAATTGTTCTTGATTAGAAATCGAAACCTATATATCTCTGCTTCTTGTTCACGGCGCACCACCACACCACCACACAGCTTCTCCCAATCAATGATTAAACTTGCAATTAAGCTCCCTCTCCTAATTAACCCTAAACTAAGTTAAATTTTTTTTTATTCCTGAAATCGTGTGCCTTTCTCATTGTGGACAAGTCGTAGGGTCTAAAAAGCAATGAAGCTCTTTCCTGGTATTGGGTTCAGGAATTTATGCTCACAGGATGAAGAATAAGATAAAGGCTGCAAATTCACTCGAAACCTATTACTATTCCTATGCTTCTCCATTTGCTCACATTTCGACCCCGTCGTAGTTCTCAATCATTTCATGAGTTTTGGTAACACAACTTGTCAGGATCAAAACTCAAACAAGAATTTAACACAAACTCAGAAACAATGTTAAAGAAGTTGTGGAAAAACACTTTAACAGAAAATCAATGAAACAGTATATAGGACTCAAATCACAAGTTATATTAATTCAACTTGATGATTACACACAAAACCTCAATCTGTTTAACAGGCTAAACAAACGTTCTATACTTCTCTATAGAAAGGATCTAAACTATTCTTGAGGTTAATTCTCTCTAAACAAAACGTATGAATAATAGTTAATTCTAACAAAGACTTCTATACTATATATACAAAGTTGATTACAAGATAATTATCAAAATAAAATTGATCTTCATTATCAATACCATAATTATCTTCAACCTTATCTCCAGCTCATCTTTATCTTCAAGTCTTCTTTATCTTTAGAAGCAGCACTAACCTTCTTTTAGCAGTATTAATCATTGAGCAAGATAAACATCCTCAGCAGTATTAATCCTTGAGCAGTACTAACCATGCTTGCAGTAGTAATTTTCAACAGTACTAACTACTAGCAGTACTAACTCTCCAAGCAGTAGTAATACCTTCCAACTAGCAGTAGTATCCATCCTTAGCATATTCTGACCCAACAATCTCCCCCTAACTTAACTTTTCAGAATGAGAAGTTAAGTTCTTCATTATAAGGTCTTCATGATGCTTTCCACACTTCTTCTCAGTTGCCCAGATTTGGATCCAGTCCCAGACTTTGATTGATAATTCTTCTGACTACTATCCTGGCCATTTCTGAATCCTTTGAACATATAAGCTTTGCATTCAACATACCTTGCAACTTGGCTTTGCTGTGATCATAGATTTTATCCACCAGGTAGTACTCATGATAAGCTTTGTCTACTGTGATGACATAGACTCCACACCTTTCAAAAAGCATCCAATTTTCTATTCTTTGGAATTTATTCTCCAGATGCAGATCTCTGACCACATGTTGAACACTGCTAGGATCAAACACCATTCACAAGTACTCCATGGCTAGTCTTATTAAGGTCATTCCTGCTTTTGTCAATTCCTCTTCATACAAGCTCATTCCAACCTTAAACATTTCTTCTAGGTCTGATCTGGAACAGCTTCTGATGAATTTTCCCCAAGTAGAGTAAACCTCATAATTGTTTCCCATCCTTTTAATCCTGAAGTATTTCTTCCTTTGATCTTCCAGGATATCCCAATGGATAATTTCAAGAGCTTGGACTGATATTGAGCCAACTCGTACTGGATCTTCATCTGTCACTGTCATGTACAAGTCAAACTGCTCATTTGATTGCTGATTGGACTGCTTTAGATTCTCCTCTGGCTCTGCTAAAGGTTCATCAATAGGTTCTGCTTCTTCTTCTACTCTTTCTTCTTCAATTCTTGCCCTTTTTGCCTTTGGCTTGGTAGCAATAGTTTTCTTTCTTTTGATTACTCCAATTTGATGAGCCAACGTCTCTTCTTTCTTTTCTTCTTTCTTTTCCTTGACAGGAGTTCCTTCTTCACTTTCTGGGAAAGGTTGTTGTATATTGAGATCATACCTCTCTTTCATCTTCCTATCAGCTTCTTCCCTTTGAGTGGAGTCCCCTTTTAGTTTGGCCATCTCCTTCTGGTAAAGTTCTTCAACCTTTTCAAAAGACATACTTGTAAACATTCCCTCAGGAACTCCAATAGCTCCTTTCAGGAAGTTTATCATCTTCCTTCTTTCTTGGTTTGCTAAGTATGTCTTGGAAGGTTGTCTTTGTCTAGTCTTCAGTGGTAGCCTTTGCCTTGAAGCCTTATTTGTGACTTTCTTAGCAGCAGCTGCAGACTTCAGACTCTTTTGATATTCTTCATTCAACTTTTTAGCCATATCCAATGCAAGCTCTCTGTCTTTGGCAGATTGAATTTCTTCCTCCTTTTCCATCTCTTCTTGAAGCTTTTTGGCCACTTCTTCATCCAACTCAATCTGTTTCTGTTTCTGTTTCTTCAATGGTTGCTCAGATTCAACCATCTTCTCCTTTCCCTTCTTCTTTGCATCATTCACACTTATCTTTTTCTTTTTCTGATCTGATCCAACTTCTTTGATTACCACTCCCTTAGCCTTTGGAATAGCTTTGGGAGTTTCAAGCTTTGCCTTCACCAATGTTTCAGCAATTTCTATCTCTTCCCTGGATAATTCTGTTTCTGTTGCTGGAGAAGTTTCTACTTCTGTTGTAGTTACTGTTGCTGGTGTGGTTTCTACTTCTTTTGCTTTTTCTGCTGCTTTGCTACTTTCTGATTTTGTACATAACTCCCCCTCAAATACAGAACTTTTCTTCTCCCCTTCAGCTTGTCTATCCCCCTTGTTGAAAGCATCTTCCCTTTTCTTCAATACATACTGCTTTCTTTTCTTTTTCTGCACCAACCTCATAACCATTTTCTTTAGTTTGGTAATCTGCACTTGTTGAGACAGTATCACCAGTTTCATCTCCTCTATATCAGCACCCTGTTTGATGACATCAAGATTGATATTTCCCATAGTTTCCATCAATTCATCATAGTTATATTTGTCCTCACCTCCTTTGGGTGTGTTGACCACCCTTGAAGGATCCTTGGATCTTTTAGTAGAGGTCTTCTGCCTAGCAGAAGCAGCCTCTACCCCTTTGGTTTCTTGGCACCTGGGACCTTTGGATGATTGCTCACCCAAAGTTGTCGTGGGGAAGGTCTTAGGGATGTTCACACTATCCTGCTCTGCACTTTGTGCAAAGTCAGTAGTGTGAGCCTCACTGCCCACATGCTCAACCTGCTCCTTAGTGATCACCTTCTTGGGGTTGGGAGACACCCCTGTGGTTTCCCTATCGATAATCTCTAATGGAGAATGCTCCATTAGAGGGCTTGAAGGTTGTGGGGGTGAAGGTACAAGAAGGGAAGGAACCTTCTTTACCTTTTTCCTTATATAGATTTTGGTGATGGGGGATGTGGGCTTTTCAATAGGAATCTGAGGAGGATTACTAGAAATGAGTGGTGTGGGTAGGTCATCAGTTTGGTTGTCAGATGAGGGCTTTGACACTGATGCCTCACCATGGGAATGTGACACACCCATCATTCTAGAGAACAATGGGGTGTCTTGGCCAGAAAAGTCCTTGGAGGGCCTTTTCATGTTTGAGAATACCTTCCCTTTGAGAGGTTTTGGTACATACACCTCTTGAAAAGAGGGTAGATCCATCAATTCCTGTAGTATAATCTCTTGTACAAACCTGGGATACATATAAAAGCTTTTGGATTTGGTATCCAGGTTTGACATAAAATCATTGAAAATCATTTGTGAGAAATTAAACTTTCTAGAGTTAGCTAAGCAGACCAAAGCATAAGCTAAGATACTGCTAAACTCACTCCATCCAGTTGTTTTTCGTGAAATGCAATGTTGTAGGGTATGAACAAAAAATCTCCACTGTGGTGAAAATCTGTTCTTGAAAAACTTGAATACATCAGTGGGACCTTCATACCCCATATTACTAAGAGTTTGGAAAAGATCTTCCTTAGGTAAAGAGGTTATACCTGAGGCATCATCTAAGTGTATATGGATGCGAATACACTCCTCTGTGATGGTCAGGGTTTTATCACATACCCTTGTTTTGATGACCTGATTGCCCTCTTCAGATTGAATAGCAGCATTGGCCCAGAACTGCCTTTGATGTTCCACATAGATTGTGGGATTGACAGTTAGAGTGTGGGCGATGTGTGAGGATTTGAGGAAATCCACTATGGCATGGAAACCTTCAGCTTGCTTTGGTTTCTGTAACATGGCGAGCTAGTTGTGTTCATCAAAGAATGCTCGTCCAGCCATCGTTTAGTTAATTCTAGCGTGCGAATCGTGACTAGGGTTGACACTGGTAAGCAAGAAATTGAGAGAGAGAGAAAGAAGCAATGGAAGTTCAAAGAGTCGTTTGTATTTTGGCGGTCACAAAGGGTATTTATAGGTGGAGGGTTTCAGTTAGAAGCAGTACTAAGTACCCTAGCAGTATTAACTAACTCGCAGTGTTAACTCATATTAGCAGTAGTAACACATACTGGCAGTACTAACAGGACTAGCAGTATTAACACAGACTAGCAGTATTAACACATACCAGCAGTAGTAACATTGATTAGCAGTATAAATAAGGCAAGCATTAGTAACTTTGCACTGGCAGTATAAACTACCTATCAGTAGTAACCATACTTAACCATTTTTGAAAAGTTATCATGAGTAATATAGCGAGCAGTATTAACTGATTTAGAAGTACCAAGTATCCGTTTGAAGCAATCTGAAACACTGAAACACACAAGGTTAGTAGCACCATGCACAATATAATATAAGAAAGTTGACAGGAAGGAATCTATACAGGGACATGAGACAAAAGATAATAGGCTTATTCAGAGTTTATCATGCCCACACTTGTGACCAAAAATGTGAATCTACCCACATCAAAAGCTTTAGTGAATAGATCAGCAAATTGGTTACTTGTATGAACTTTCACAACCTGAATTAGCTTCTTTTCATTACAGTCTCTGATAAAATGATACCTGATTTCTATATGCTTTGTTTTGGAGTGCTTGACTGGATTATTAACAATACTAATAGCACTGTTGTTATCTATGAAGATTGGAGTGTGAAGAAAGGTCAAACCATAGTCCAGCATTTGATTCTGAATCCAGAGTACTTGAGAACAGCATCTTGTAGCAACTATGTACTCTGCTTCTGTTGTAGATGTGGAAATTGTGGTTTGTTTCTTGCACTACCATGATACTAGTCTTGCACCCAAAAACTGACATCCCCCTGAAGTTGACTTTCTATCCAAATTTGCACCACCCAAGTCACTGTATGAATAAGCAAGTAGGTCAAATGGTGAGTCATGAGGATACCAAAGACCTAATCTAGGTTGGCCTTTGAGATATCTGAATATCCTCTTGACTGCTTGAAAGCGTGATTGCTTAGGCCTTACTTGAAATCTTGCACACACACAAACAAGAAACATGATATCTGGTCTTGAAGCAGTGAGATACATGAGGAAGCCAATCATGGATCTGTAGTGATGAACATCCACATCCTCCACCTCAAGATCTGCAGTGATCTGTTTGTGTGTCTCCATGGGTGTGTTTGCAGGCTTTGAGTCTGAGAAACCAAACTTATTAAGAATGTCCTGCACATATTTGGATTGACTTATAAATATCCCATCTTTCTTCTGCTTAACTTGTAGCCCTAGGAAGAAGGTAAGTTCACCCATAGAACTCATCTTGAATCTCTTGTGCATCAAATCTTCAAAATCTCTACACATTTGATCTTTTGTAGATCCAAAGATAATATCATCCACATATATTTGCACTATTAGGATGTCCTTCTTCTTCCTATGAATGAACAGAGTCTTGTCTATGATTCCTCTTTGAAAACCATTATCCAAGAGATAGGTAGAAAGAGTGTCATACCATGCCCTTGGTGCTTGATGTAGCCCATAGAGTGCCTTCTTCAATATGTATACTCTGTCAGGATAATTTGGATTCTCAAATCCTGGAGGCTGACAGACATACACTTCTTCTTCAATTCTTCCATACAGAAAAGCACTCTTTACATCCATCTGGTAGACTTTTAACTTCATGAAAGAAGCATAGGCTAAAAATAGCCTGATTGCCTCTATCCTGGCCACTGGTGTAAATACTTCTTCATAATCAATACCCTCTTCTTGAGTATACCCTTGTGCCACTAGTCTGGCTTTGTTCTTTATTACTATTCATCTCTCATCTTTCTTGTTCCTGAAAATCCATCGTGTGCCAATTGCTCTGTGTCCTTTTGGAAGATCCACCAGATCCCATACATCTTGCAGTACAAACTGCAGTAGCTCCTCTTTCATTGCTTCTATCCAGCTTGGATCCTTCATTGCATCAAATGCCTTTTTGGGTTCAACCTGTGATAGAAAGCAAGATAATAAACCTGATTGTAGATCTTTCAATCCCCTATCTTGCTTTGTTGCCCTATGATCATTGGAGAATTGATGTCACCAATCACTAATTGAGGAGGATGATTCTTCTGAGTTCTTGTAGCATTGACAGCCTCCTCATTAAGATTTACTTCAAGATTGGTGTCATTCTTTTCTGGAGTGCTTCCACCATATACTGAAGACTCATCATCTGTGTCTTCCTCTTCCAAAACTGGCATCTCAAGACCTTTGATTCCTGAATCTGAGGGTTGATCTTCTTTTTCAGCTCTGTCTTCTTCATTCTGAGTTGGTTCAGTGTCCTTTGAATCTGAATTATCTTTCTTATCTTGGTCACAGAATTCAACAGGATCAGCAGTAGGTGTTGGGAACAGCAAAAACTCTTGTCTTTGTACTTGTGCCTTTTCTGTCCTTGTTCCTACATTATGCTCATCACTGAAACCCAAAGAATTAGTCACTGAATCAATGTCAAATATCCAATCAGGACCTGAACCAAGTTAATTTGGTGTGTTCTCATTGCATTTAACATTGTCACTTTCCTCAGTAATCCTAAAAGAGGTGTTAAAAACTTTGTAGGCCTTACTTTGAGATGAGTAACCAACAAGAAACCCATCCTCAGCTTTGCTATTAAACTTGCCTAGGTAAGTTTTGGTATTGATAATTGTGCAAGGACACCCAAATGGTTTGAAAAATCCAATAAAAGTTTTCTTCTTTTTAAAAAGCTCATAGGGTGTCTTGTCTTGAGATTTTACTACTAGAACTCTGTTTTGAACATAGCAGGCAGTATTAACTGCTTCTGCCCAAAAAGTAATTGGAAGTTTTGAATCTGCCAACAGAGATCTTGCAGCTTCTATCAGAGTCCTATTTCTCCTTTCAGCAACACCATTCTGTTGAGGAGTTCTAGGAGCACTGTATTGTCTCTCAATGCCTTTTTCCTCACAGAAGCTGTTTAGGTCATTATTTTTTAATTCAGTTCCATTATCAGACCTGATAACTTTAACTCTTAGATTTGTTTGGTTTTCAACTCTAAGAACAAAGGATTTGATCAGTCCACTTGTCTCATCATTTGTCCTCAGAAAATAGACCCAAGTGAATCTAGAGAAATCATCAACCATAACTAAGCAGTAGAATTTCTTACCAATACTCATCACATTTGTAGGCCCAAACAGATCCATATGCAGTAAATTAAGAGGTGAAGAAATTGTATTTATCTATTTGGACTTATGAGAAGTTTTGTGTTGTTTGCCTTTAAGACATGCAACACAATGATCATCACATGAAAATACCTTTTGTGGCAAACCTCTTACAAGGTTGTTTTTCACAAGTTTGTTCATTGTTTTAAAGTTCATGTGACACATCCTTTTGTGCCAAAGAGATGATTCATCTACTGAAGCTTTTGAAAATAAACAATTTAGAGATGAATCAGAAACTACACTCTCCAAGTCTAAACAATAAACATTGTCCTTTCTAGGAGTTCTAAGTAGAATCATACTTTCATCAACTACCTTAAACCCTGGAGCAAGGATAATACATTTAGTATCATTGAATAATATGCTATGTTTCTTGTCACAGACCTGTGATACACTTAACAGGTTGTATCTCAATTGCTCAACATAGTATACATCCTCAAAGATCATCTTACCTTTTGACACATTACCTTTACCACTTATCTTACCACCTGTTGGATTATCACCAAAAGCAACATGTCCTCCATCAATTCTTTTGAAGTTTTGAAGGCAGGCCATGTTACCTGTCATGTGCCTGGAACAACCACTATCAACATGCCAAATGCTCCTTCCCTTGAGTTGTTGGTTGCCCTGCACATTTAATAAAGCAGTTAGTTTTAGTAGGAACCCAAGCCAAAGTGGTCTTGGGTTTTCCATTCTCATCAACATATTCATATTCAGACTGGATGAGATTATCACACTGAGAAATCTTATTGCTTGAATACTTTGTCACAATAATGGGTCTGTTACTGGAAGCAGTACTAACTTGATTGGCAGTACTAACTTTGTTAGCAGTACTAACATCATTAGCAGTACTAATTGGGTTAGCAGTACTAATTTTGTTAGCAGTACTAACTGAGTTAGCAGTAGTATTGCTTGCAGCAACATTATTTCTGTCAGTAGTACTATTAGAAGTAGCAGTACTAACAAATTTCTTTACTTTTGGAACCCAAACCTGGACAAAGTTGTTTGCTGACTTTTTCTTTAAGTTACTCCTTGGCTTATTTGGAGTATTTTTCTTTGAATTAGCAAACTTATTCTGAACATGAGATTTTATAGGTGCCCTTCTCACATTCTCAGCCATATGATTCCTTATTTTCTTCCTATAACCAACAGGATTTTGTATATTTCTTTGAAAACTGATCCTTTAGTTAATAGGATTGAAATAACAGTGTTTGGCTAGATGATTTAGCTTGACACAGATAAAACAAGGTTTTGGTCTGTTAATTTTTTTCAGATCAACTCCTTGTTTTATGCCCACTGATTATTTCTATTTCTTTGATTTCCCCTTGTTTTATCATGTTTTTGGGTCTGATTCTGTTTACAAGTAGAGGGATTAACAACAGTAGTTTGCATGTAATGAACTCCCTGTGCCTTTCCCTTCCCCCTCTCAGAGGTCTCAGCTTTTACATTCTTAACAGTCTCTTCCCCAGACTTTACTTTCTCACTCTTGACAAAAGGTTTACCCCCTCTTTCATTTGTCAGTATGTGGTTTTCTAAGGGAATAACTTTGCGATCTTTCTCCTTCTTACTCTCATAGTCCTCTTCTTCAGAATCTGCCTCAATCACTACTTTGTCTAAAGGATCTACTTCAGTGGCTCCTTCAGGTAATTCCTTCTTGTCCTGTCTTTCTAAGATATCAGAGGTGGGAGGAATATAGTTATTATTGTATGGTGGAGGTGTGGTGTTGTAGCCTATTCCTCTTCTAAGTTTGTCATGGACTTGAGTTTTTAAAAGTGAGTCCATTGCTTTAGAAGCATTGGAATATTTCTCAATGTCCAGCTTTGCTTTCTCAAAATCACTCCTTATCTTCTCACATTCCTCTTCAGACTTTTTAAGCTTAACCTCTAACTGATTTTTCTCCCACTTCCAGTAGTTTGTA
Organism: Arctium minus; assembly: GCA_954870635.1. Lineage (NCBI taxonomy): Eukaryota > Viridiplantae > Streptophyta > Magnoliopsida > Asterales > Asteraceae > Arctium > Arctium minus. The sequence goes on along the minus strand of OX941080.1, from coordinate 107,987,760 downwards.
TCATAGGAATGTTGAAGTTCATTAGCCTGGTAAGACTTAATTTGTTCTTCAAACCTCTCAACAATCAGAACATACTCTCTTCTATCTTTCTCTAACCTTTTAAGGTCATCACACATACTCTGATTGTGATCCCTGTACTTTTTAACAGTTTCAATACAGGTTTTAGAGCAAAGATTAGAAGTTACCTCTGTGGGAATATCAATGCTTGTTGACTCTGAAACTTTAGCCATTAAAGCTTGATTCTGAACTGCTTCTTCTGCTTGGTCACTCCAATCAAATCCCATTCCTTCTTGGGAAGCAAGAGCTTGAGAAGAGTTCCTACTGTTGAAGCTAGTGGACTGTGATGGTTGATGGTTGCTAGTATGCTGTTGAGGCATTCCACTTCTACATTCTCTTGCAAAGTGCCCCAGCTTGTGACACTTGTAACATTCAACCTTGGATTTATCAAATCCAACCCCATCTTCTCTTTTCTGAGCAAAGTTGTTCCTTCCAGTCCTTTTAATGAATCTTTTTACCCTCATAGTCAACATAGCCATCTGCCACTTGATGTCCATCTCTTCCAGATCATCAGCATTTATCTGTTCTAAGTCATCATTAATTAGAGAGGAATTAGCATGACTGGCTAGAAAAGCTTCTAAAACTGAGTCATTAGATCCATCTTGCTTTGATCCATGGGCAGCACTAATTGATTATGTATTAGCAGCAGAATCAGTAGAGGATGATAAAAGAGCAGCATTGTATAAGTATCCAGAGGGCCTCTTCTTTGCTTCTACCTCTGCTTCAAATACCCTAAGGTCATTATAGAGATCATCTAATTCCTTGTCCTCTAATTGGTCATTCTGTCTGAAGGAGACAGTGTACATAGTCCATTCATCACCAAGAGATCTTAGAAATTTTCTGTTAACATCATCTTGATCTATCTGGACACCAACAGTAGCCAATTCACCAATTAGCTTATTAAATCTATCAAAAGTTTGAGTCATGGACTCATTCTTTCTAGACATAAAGTTTTCATACTGCTGCTTTAGGATGGCCTTCTGATTTCTCGTGGTACTTTTGGTACCAGAAAATCTTTTCTCCAGAGAATTCCAAAGAATTTGTGCATCAGAACAGTTTCAGAATTGATGTTGGTACTCATTAGGTATAGCCAAAAGCAGAGTGCTCAAAGCTTTCATCTCTGTCTGCCTCAACTTTCTCTTTCCATCTGTTTTTGGTGGAGGTCTCTTTCCTTCTGCATCCATCTTTCCTCCATCAGAAGGACCATTCTCAATGATGTCCCACATTGAGAAGTCTGTGAGAAGAATGTACTGCTTGATTCTAATCTTCCACATGTCAAACTCATTGGGTTTGAGCATGGGAACCTTTGATACCAAAACACTGTCGCTTGAACTGTCCATGATTAAAGGCTTCTAAATTTTCTAGCTCTGATACCACTTGTCAGGATCAAAACTCAAACAAGAATTTCACACAAACTCAGAAACAATGTTAAAGAAGTTGCGGAAAAACACTTTAACAGAAAATCAATGAAACAGTATATAGGACTCAAATCACAAGTTATATTAATTCAACTAGATGATTACACACAAAACCTCAATCTGTTTAACAGGCTAAACAGACGTTCTATACTTCTCTATAGAAAGGATCTAAAATATTCTTGAGGTTAATTCTCTCTAAACAAAATGTATGAATAATAGTTAATTCTAACAAAGACTTCTATACTATATATACAAAGTTGATTACAAGATAATTATCAAAATAAAATTGATCTTCAGTATCAATACCATAATTATCTTCAACCTTATCTCCAGCTCATCTTTATCTTCAAGTCTTATTTATCTTTAGAAGCAGCACTAACCTTCTTTTAGTAGTATTAATCATTGAGCAGCATAAACATCCTCAGCAGTATTAATCCTTGAGCAGTACTAACCATGCTTGTAGTAGTAATTTTCAACAGTACTAACTACTAGCAGTACTAACTCTCTAAGCAGTAGTAATACCTTCCAACTAGCAGTAGTATCCATCCTTAGCATATTCTGACCCAACACAACTTACAATGATTCTCATTATAGCATTGTCTCATCAATTGACTGAAAACTGCTAGAATACTAAAGTTACGGAAAATTTTGCATCCAACGCACCATGCAGCCTCTGCAAATCATACAACTTTCAAAAGATCGAAGCAAATGCGGATTATCTTGATGCAAGCCAGAGCAACAGCAACCAACAAAACCTTGCTTTTTGTATGTACACCGCTCGTTTCAGATTTAAGCGTTAATCATCACAAATTGATCTGGATTACCTAGAGATTATGCCTCCTTAGATGGGGTTATTTATGAGAATAGCTTTTCGAACAGGTATTTTTTAAATGCATGAGCTTTTGACAGATTTAAGAATGCATCTGTCTGACAGAAGAATGCCCTTTCTAACACAAGAATGCCTCAAAATCTATCAAAAGATCGGGATTTAAATAAAAATTGTTAGAATGTTATTCTTCTAAATAACCACTTAGTAGATAAACACAAGTTTAGTTGTGTGTTAGTTTTGATCAGTTAGCTGAAAAGAATGTCTATGTAGCATCTCAGTAGTCCGTTGTTTATGTTCACCAATAGCCTCCAACAGATGCTTACTGCCGGACTACTTTTGAACCCATCAATTCCTTCAGTCTATCTGCTTCACATTTAGAGCAAGAGGGTATTAGCTCTTCAACGACCTTAATAAGAAGTGAACAGCCGTCTTTCTCGTGAGTAGCTAGTTCTTTTCTCGCAGCTTCCTGTTCTTTTTCCTTTACATCATAGCTTCCGACACCAAGATAAGACACATCACGTGATTTTAGTTCACAGCCTTCTGTTTGTGCAAAATCATACAACATACAACCAATGAGACGATATGCTACCACACTTGCCTCATCACTAGCATCTTGAATAGCAAGGTACTGATTTTTAGACATGCTTTGATTATCAAACATCAGTCTCCTTTCCCCAGGTGAGAAGTTAGAAGAAACGAGTTCTGAGTTCTTTTCTGAAATATGAGTGAATTCCTGTCCCCCAACGCTGCTTCTAAAAAGTCTATCAGTTGGGGAAGGAAGTGTAATGTCTTGATTATTGATTTCTGCTAAAGAATTGGTGTCCGTCTGTTCCATATTTCTCAAACTTACCAAGTGGCATCGCATTGCATGCATATGTTGTGGGTTGGGAACTTCTCTTGTCGAGAAGGCAGCTGAATAAGATTTGGTTAAACTGATCTCCGCCATGCATTCGGAATTTTCAGCTGAATTAAAATTAGCCTGTTCCATCTCCCAGTACTTCCTATTTCTTCATCTGAATTACTAGAATGGGACATGTTATTTTGCACATGTTCTTCTAGTTCGATATCCTCACAAATATCATCACCGTCACTTTCTTCAAGATCCTCCATGTATGCATCAGCAAACTCTATGTATAATTCATGTTCAGGAATCAAGTCCCACAGAACTTGCTTTATAGAAGCACTCACGCTCAAAATACATTCTACCTCTTCATCTATTTCCATTTCTGCCAAGTGCTTATACGGAGCTTCAGAACCTTTCCTTGTGATGGCAAGCACTTCAAGTAAACATTTTGGAACAGTGTCCATATCACTGCACTCAAAAATATACTCAGTCAACAGGTTCCTTATCGATGCTCGTAAAGTCCTTTCTGGTAATTTAGCCTTGGGATCCAGCAGACCTTGTATATCCGTCAACGCTGATAATTTCTCTCTCTGATCAAATAGCTGGATAGACATTGCAATCTCATTCTGCAGCACATTCATTTCCGGTGAAATTTGTTTAAAGTTGGTTACATAGTGGCATCCTCAAATCAGCTTTAAAGTCAAGCCTGCAACTTCCATTGCTTTTGCCAATGGTTCCTGTAATGAATCTCCTTCACTAAGTTTTGAAAGCAATCCCAAACACTTTTTCCTCAACCGCTTGATCAATGCATCTCGCCCCCACCCAGATTTTTTAGGTATTAATTTAGGCATGTAACCTTTGATGCCTCTGAGTTTCCTATGCATAGCGGAAAGAGTTTGAGTAGATAAGTCTTCAAGTACATCAAGTATCTTATGAACAGCAGCATGGTAGGAACTGGAGTCTGGAATGAAACGAGACTCGCTACTCCAACGGAAATTATGTGGATTTTTGAGTACTAAAGAATGATTCTCAGGTAAGTTCATATGTCGAGTATTCTTTTGCTTTGAAAATTCTTCTGAGATACATCCTTTGATAATTTGTTTCATCTTCCAACGGGTTTTCTCAAACTTAATTGAACCACCAGTTAGTACCTCAGCAAAATGGTGAAGCCCTTGATTCGTCATATCGTTAACTAGGGAGAAAAGACCTAGGAGGTCTCTAGGTGAACGAATAAGTTGCATATCATCCATAAGAATATGTCTTTTGTTTTTAGAGTTACATTTTTCAAATAGCTTTTCAACAAAAGACTTTATAGTCTCATAGGATACATCATCTTCCCGAAGCAGGTATTCAGGTAAGGGGCTTTCGGTTTGAAATTTAGATCCTTGTAGTTTCCAGGCATCGTTTCAAGATGTTGGTAAGCCAATCAACCATCTTCTCTTATGTTTAAGCTCCTTCTCTTGAAGATTTACTTGTTCCAACAAAGATTTGCAATCTTCGTAAAAGAATTCCATGACTCCGAAAGAATGTTCGTGGGGAGGGAGGTTTTTTTCCTCCTAAGCTTTGCGTTCGCATAGGACCGCACAAGTCCATATGCAACAACTCTAAAAGAGAGCTGGTACTCGGTTCAGGCTTTGGTTTATGTGGGGATCTCTTCATCTTGCCCTTTTCACATGTTGCACATAGATGTTCTCTTTCATACTTCAGTTCTGGAAGACCTTTCACTAGCTTGCCACTGACCAGCTTGTTGATGTACCGAAAGTTGAGGTGAGAAAGTCGTCGATGCCATAACCAGCTTTGTTGCATCGAGGCCTTTGATAGTAGACAGACCTGATTGTCATCCTGGACCTTTGACAAGTTGATGGTGTAGAGGTTTGACTTGCGAGTACCGACCAAGAGTTCTTTTCCTTCTTCAGTGCGTAAAATTAGACAACATACTCTTCTGCCCGGTCATATGCTTGGAACACCCGCTATCCAAGTACCACATATGACGGGTCTGCACAACACAAATCAGGAAAAAAGAGGTTTAGGAACCCATTTATAAATGGGACCTCCACTGTTAGTACTTGATTTTGGCACCCATTTAAATTTGGGTCCGCTTTTTCTTTGAAAACCAGAAGCATGATAAGACGAATGATAATGATAAGATGAAACATTATATGAACCATACCAAACATCAGAATATTTACGAGAAGCATAATCACATTCACCATAATTTAAAAACTTTTTATTAGATGGTGCTAACTGGAATAATTGCTTTATAGAGTACTTCTTGCGAGAATCAACAAGATTAGATTTCAAAGTAGCAACATTCACAATCACATCATTTTTACTAGAAGTCTTTTTATTCAAAATAAAACTAGAACTAGATTTAGCTTTCTCGTCTATCTTCTGTTTCAGTATCCATGCAGTCTTAACTCCAACCCTTTGCTTTCTCAAATCTGAAACATTTGAAACTTTAGAGTTAGAATGATAAGAATTAAGAGAATGCTTCTTCTTTGGCTTACCAGTGGGGATTGGTTTCTGTGAAAGCTGAGATTTTTGTTTCTTACCTTTTGCTTTCTTCGATTTCACAGAAACTGATTTATCAACTTTCGTTGATGTTTCACCTTTGTCAAACACACTGGGTAATCCAAAGGAATTAACAACACAAGATGAATGATCAGGAAGTTTAGAAGAAAAATCAAACTGAGAAACACAATCATTTAAAACACCTTCAGAGTTTAAGAAATTAAGCTCATTATCAAGTGAACCAGATCTGTCATCCGAATTTAAAGCCTTGGATATTTTAGGAAAATTAGAAGTTTTGAACACTGTTGAAAAAACTATTTGTTCTAAGTCTGTCAAAATTCTTTCTTCTATAAAAGTATTCTCGAGTTCATAAATTTTACTTTCCAAAACTAGAGGAGGAACGTAAATCTTACCTTCGATGGGTTTAGCCTCCAACTCTTTCACAGAATAACTCTCAAAATAATCATTTGAAAGAAATTTTGATTTATTAGAACTATAATTGTTATTCAACTTCTCATAGCGAAATGGAAGTTGAACTTTAGCAGTGTTATTTCTTTTATCATATTCCTTGGCTTTATCTTTTTCATACAGACTAGTCCAAAAGGGTTTGAGTTCCTGATGTTGAGGAGCCAACAACATAAACCCAAAGTCATAAAGTGCAGGCACTTCAGATATAACCTTTTTGAGATGATGTGGGTTCTTGTAACCAAGTCCCCAAGTATCAGGTTTCTCTTTAGGTTTGTTCAAATGAATAGTGTTTTCAGTTTGACCCAAAGTATATAGTTTCTCTTCCAAATAATTCACCTTGTCTATTAAAGAATTCTTTTCTTTTAGTTCAGAGTTCTCATATTCCAGAAACTTTATTCTTGAAGACAACTTTGGTCCTGTCTCAATCTTCTCAATATGTTCCCATAACAGTTTTCCTGTAGCCTTTTTACTGTCTAATGTAAAAAAGATCTCTTTTGAAATCTCTTACGACATTCCTTTCATTAGGAAAGATCGAGCTAATCTGTCAGGTTCATGCCTTTTTCTTTGCTCGTCTAAGTACATATCAAGTGGTAATGGAAGCTCTTTTTCTTCGCTTTCTCCATTATCCTTTATAAGATTAAAAACTTTCCTTGGAGTTGTCATACGTCCTTCCCTCAGAGATATTCTAATCAGATCCCTTAATGCATGTTTATCAATGAAATTTATGAACTGATTTTTCCATGCATCATACTCTCCTTTGAAAAGTACCGGTGGCTTCTCATCAGTACTGATTGAAGGAGTTTCACTATAATTCATTCTGATAGATATAAGATAAGAACTTGAAAAATGAGCGTTAGTCCAGATAAAATCAAACAATACTGAAAATCTTAGAATGAAATTCAGATAATTTTGATCAAGAACAGAATTTTGTCTCCTTCCGCAGACTTGCGGGGGTATGGGGGCAGCGCCCCTACAGAAAAAATTTACGCAAAATAAATGGCGGTTTGCGCGAGAGGTCGTGGCGCAAAGTGAGGTTTGCGCTAGACACGAGTGGCGCAAAGACTGAGTTTTCGCGAGCAGTGGGTGGCGCGAAGAAGAGGTTTGCGTGACAAGCAGGTCGTGTAAAGTGAAGAATTGCGCGGGCCTTTGGTGGCGCAAACAAAAGTTTGTGTTTCACTTGAGTGGTGCAAAGCTTGCTTTGAGAAGAGAGTCGCGCAAAGTGAGAGTCGACCGGACACTTGTTCGACCGGGAAATTATAACGACCGATAAGATGTTACGACCGGTACTTGGCTTGACCGGTAAAATTGATTGACCGGTAAAATGAATTCGACCGGTAAATTGCAAACCAAATGATTGACCGATAAATTAATGGACCGATAATGTGAAGAGGACCGGTATTAGATGTGAGTCTTGACCGGTACGCTGTGATGAATCCTTCGACCTGTAAAGAGTAATGGTCGACCGGTATGAAAACAACTATGGACCGATAAAGATATTAGACCGATATTAATCAAAGACCGATAGAGGTCTTCGACAGGTAATGGTCTTCGACCGATAAGAAAGACCGATAGAATGCGGTCGACCGATAAAATCAGTGTATGTCGGGCGACCGATAACACACAAAGACCGATAATAACAAAGACCGATATGTTCTTGATACTGTATCGACCCAGAAACCAAAATCAACCCAGAAAACACTCGATATCTCGAATTAAACAACCAAACTTTGCCAATACGATCGATTAACCAACTAGAACTTATTGCAAACAAATAATTTCAATAAAAAATACTCTAAGAAGGATTCGATTGAAGAGTCAGTGCGTTTTGAGAACGAACCCAGAATTGCCAAAACACCAAATTGATAATCGAAAATGATGCAATATTCAAATCAAACAGTACCCAATCACGATAATAGGCAAAACACACACAATCCAACCAATAACAACTTGAATGAACAATCACACAATAAAAATTATGAATCTTTGACAGAAAAACAGAACCGAACATAAATAATATTCAATTCAATCTGTAACAGGCTCTGATACCAATTGTGTGTCCCAGTATATAATCATTCAATCAAGCAAACATATAATCAATACGATAATGCAAACCTGATACGATTAATCAAACGATTTAATCGATTACAATTGATCTTGATTAGAAATCGAAACCTATATCTCTCTGCTTCTTGTTCACGGCGCACCACCACACCACCACACAGCTTCTCCTAATCAATGGTTAAACTTGCAATTAAGCTCCCTCTCCTAATTAACCCTAAACTAAACTTATTTATACTTAGGCTAACTAAGCCTAATGGGCTTGGCAGCTTGGCCCAACAACTAAAACTAAACTAGAATAACTAAATATAGACTGATAAATAAAATACGTAAACAGACTTTTGACTAATTATTACAAAAGGACCCTAGACTATTTTGTAGATCCCAGTGCAGTGCAATCACAAGTAATATGAACAATGATGAACAGATTATAGGCCACAGCAACTAGTCATATGATTGATATAACTTCAAAGGGTTAAGGTTTACAGAGAGAATTTCTGATAAGGTTATGTAAACCTAACGACTAGTAAAATGAATAATGAATTTCTCCCCTAACAAATGAAACAGAAATAACTTTAAATACGTGGGCTCGCAGGCCTAATGGGCTTATGGGCTTTAAGGCCCAACAAGCTTACAACTTTAATAACTTGACATATTCTACCCTGAACTTCTATTTAACTAACAAAGTAGCCCTAACAATCTCCCCCTTTAAATAGAAGTTGATAGTCACGCCAGTTAGGAACAAAAATTTTCCGGAAACCAAAACTGATCTCGAAATATCTGATTTGCGTTCTATACTCCAGTCGTTCTTCAATAACTTTCAGTGCTTTAAGAACAAGTGCTTTGTATGAAAAATCCAGTAACTGAACTCCTTTTTCATCTTGACTCAGCGCACGCTTCAACTTGTCTTTCAAAAACATCAACGTACCATCACAAAATCTGGCAATCTGATCAAAACGGATAAAGCGTAGAACACCGTTGTTGTTCACATATGACATACCAAACTCTGGAAACTTTATAACTGTGAATGCAGGTACATTTAGAGCATCATACGGAACACTCAGATCAGGCTTGAACAGATTAATCTTCGGTTGATCACTTTCTAACCCAATCTGAAAATCTTCCACCGAAGCAAGTTTCATTGCGCACTTCATGTATCTTTTCACTGTTTCTAGTGCATCAATGACTTCTTCGGGTCTGACGGTTCTGGTCTTTAAGTCACGTAATATGTACAGCAGATCTTGTGGCTCCAGACATGGAAAATCAGCATCAGAAAAACAGTATTGTTGACCATCTTCTCTAGTAACCATAAAGTCCGTATACTTAACCTTCATGAAGTAGGCAGGTATAATCTTATCAAGTGATACAATCCTGAGCTTTGTCTTGGAGTACTTGTGCTGGAACTTTCTGTATACGAACACAAGTTCACGCTGTTTTTCTTTATTTTTCACTGACTGTAGACCATGGATAACGACTTCATCATACTTTCTGATCCAGTGGGCAAAGATCTTTTTTTGGCTTTCTTCGAGGAAAGGAACTTTTATTCGGACTCTTTCCCACTTGGATGGACGAACTGGAGTAGTACTAACTGGTTCTCTAACTGGTGAAGCTGGAGGAGATCTCTCGTGAAAAACTGTAGAAGAAAAATCAGGGTGATTAACTGGATAGGTCAATAAAGGAATCACGGCAGAAGACTGATCATCTGGATGCAGTATTTCATCAATTTCTTCTTGCATAACCACCAGAGCTCTTTCAGTATTGGCACATTCTTCTGTCGTGTCTGTCACTTCATACGGATCTAGTATTATTGCCCAATCTTCAGGAACTATCGGAGAACCATCTTCAAATTCCTCAGGCTTTTCAACCGTCGGATAATCGTATAGTATCAAGTCTGTCACCGGTTCCCGTTCCTGTTACTGTCTCTGTCCCTCTGTTCTTGTACCCGAACCCGTACCCTGTTCAACATGTTCTGACTCCACTACATGTGTCTCCGGCTCAGATAGACGTTGGCGCTTCTCCCCCTCATGGTGATCAGGATCATCCTGATCATCATGTCGGCGCTTGAGCCGTTCTGCCTGGTTACGGCAGGTATCCTCTACTGCTGAAAGGCATTCAGTCAAAACAGCTACGGTTTGTTGAAGTGACTGAAGCATAGCTTGCTGGATCTGGAAGGCTTCGGTAGAGACATTAGGCTGGGGTGTAGGAGGAGTAGGTGTGGATGTTTGAGAACGAAGTAGAGATAGCAAATCGGCATCTTGGGTGGGTTCGGTTTGAGATTGGGCTATAAGTTTGGCGAGAAGGATAGATTTGAGTTCAGGTATGGAAAGATCCGTGGCTGGTAGAGAAGGTGGAATAGATGTGGTCTCCGGCTCAGTCGCAGGACCTTTGCCTTTGACCATGCGTTTGATGTTGTCCAACTCCTCCCTCATCATAGATTGGACAGCCTTTAGGGCGCCGTCCATGTATTCCCTTGAGACAAACTCATGTGGGGTAACTCCGGGGTCACTTAGACTTCCCGTTGTAGCTACGACTGTTGAAGTCGAGCCGCCTACGTTCACGGTTGGCGTGATGATAGCCGTGGTAGGACTTCCACCCAATCCTTGTAACCTATCCGAAGGTGAGTTTACTATGGATGTTCCGGCCGGGCCACTTAGGCTACCGGCGATAGCCGAAAAAGGAATCTGTGTCCTAGGAATGGCATGAATGACAAATGGCTCTAGACTCCGTGCATGCAAAGAAGGCGAGAACGGGGGCATCTGTTCTCTTGTTTCAATATCGGCACCCTCCAAGTGAGAGGCCGATAGCGTATGTGCTAAATCCCCGTGAGTTTGTAAAACCACCATCTGTTGAGAGATGGTGGAGTGGCTTGGTGGGGTGTGCAAATGCGCCGCTAGGTCCACGGCGGCTTCTTCAATACCCTGTCCCAACACATGAGACTGGGTAGCAGATGTGGCTACCTGGCTAGACGTGGCTAGGGGGGATACAACCGAAGATGGTTGTCCCGTCTCTCGTGTACTCTCAGAATGTAGTTTACTCCGCCTTTCCCTCACACAGCTCACTTCTTGATGTTCAACTAATACTCCCTCCGCTCTCCTTATCGCTCCAGATGAGGGCTGATTATCGTCACCATCGGAGTCAGAAGACTCTTCATTTGATGTCGATGTTGCGGTTTGGGTTTCGTCTGAGTCGGAAATGACTGTTGTTTCTTCAGTAGCAGCGACATAGGAGGACTGAACTTGAATGGTTTCAGAATCTGTTGCCTCTTCTGTCATTGGATTCTCTGTTGGTGGTGGCGAAGATGGTTGTCTTGAAGTGCTAGGCTGGCTTGTTCCAACGGCACTGCCCACGCCAGATACCCTCACAATAATAGCTCTCGACACACCCTGTCCGGAATCCCCAGCTGTCCGGACGCTCCTGCCTCTCGTTCGTGGACGCGGACCCTCACGTCGCTCAGGTCTTGCTCCCTGGGCAGGTCCTGCCGGTACTGGCCGGACCATAGGAGCTGGAATGTTGTGTGTGTGCCTATAAGCTATCACACTCAGTGCCGTGGGACGAGCATGGTCTAGTACCCCGACTGGGATTTGTCGGGCGACAACACCTTCCGGATCAGCACGGGAAGGAATCTTGCGCGTTGGATGTTGTGGGCACGTCGGGTGGGTAGAGCGGCGCTGTATCTCGGGATACAGGTTCATGTAGTTCCGGATAATGATCTGTAGGAAACGCATGAATGGAATGAAGTTTGACCGGCGAGATGCAGTAGAACGAACTCTTTGAATGAGTTCAACCCAGAGAAAGTCGGCAAAGTCCACGTGGCGATTGAAAGCCACCGCGTGAAAGATGCGAAGAATCGGGGCGCTCGTCTGATCAATGCCCTTAGTTATAGACGAAAGGCACCGATTGATGTATGTGAACAACGTATACCATATTGTCGATAGATGTTTGCGGTTGAAGGTTGATGGAATGCGAAGTTCTGCGCCGTAACCCAAAGAGAGAAGATCGGTGCACAGTGTAGCATCAGTGACCATGGGGTCAAAGGTTTCGCGGCCGGCTACGGATCCGGCGGTCGGTAACCGAAGAAATTGACGGAGGAGATCACATGTGAGAAGCACTGGAGTGTGATCTATCCGTCCTTCAAGATGAAATCCGCCATCGGCCTCTAACGCATGTAGAGAATGCCAGAACTGCTGTAAGTATAGGATTGGTATGGTTGCAGTTTCCGTTAGAGCATAGGCGATTGGATGGCCCCTGAGTATCTCGATGATGACCTGATGTTGAATAGCAGGTTGGGTTACATCGAGATGGTAGTTATTGGCTGTAAGAGGAAGGAACTGATCCTCGGGAATCAGTTCCGCATCTGCGATTGGATCAATCGCTGGTGGCTGGATTTGTGCCATTGTACCTGTGAATAATGAATCGATTAGTACGCAGGTTTGGAATAAGATAATAGCCGTTGGAGTTACACAGTCATGATTTAGATCACACCCGTTAGTAACTCCAAAAATTGAAAGAGCAAACCCTACTCGTGAAATAGGGTCAGTCACCAAAGCACATAGACTTGCACCAGCATTTATAACCAACAAAATTTCCTCATACACAACATATTAAAAGGTATAACTATAAGCACCAAAGAAATTGGATTCGACCGGATAAGATTCCACCGGGGTTCGACTAAGACCGGATGAAAGCATGATCGGACAAGGCATTCGACCGGAGGTCAATTAGACCGGATAAATGTTCGATCGGATGAGTGTTCGACCGGAGGTCAATAAGACCGGATAAATGTTCGATCGGATGAGGTGTTCGACCGGAGGTCAATAAGACCGGATAGGGTCTTCGACCGGATGAGGTCTACGACCGGAGGTCACTAAGACCGGATAAATGTTCGATCGGATGAGGTGTTCGACCGGAGGTCAATAAGACCGGATAGGGTCTTCGACCGGATGAGGTCTACGACCGGAGGTCACTAAGACCGGAGACATGTTAAGACCGGGGTTAGGTTAAGACCAAAAGTTAGTCGACCGGAGGAGCCATATGACCGGGGGTGCCTTCGACCGGGGATGCCTTCGACCGGGGCGTAACCTAGATCGGAGTAAACCCCCGGAGAGTCGAAAGGACACCTTAGAGTCGTCGGAGACGACGCCGAAACACACCCAAACTGAAAAACCATAGGAGAATCGATCCAAAATCAGATTTAATCAACAAATAACCCAAAGAACAGCTACCTGATCGATGGATGATTGAAGGGACGAGGGTGTTCGGTCGAATAAGGGTTTCGGTCGAATAGTCCGGGCGAGAGAGAGACGAAGACGAGGAGTGTTTCTGAGGGTTTGATCGAATGAGGAAGATTCCCCTTCGACCGGGGTTCTTATTCCCCGGAGGGTGTTGGGCTTGGGCAGAAGTGGGTGGGCCGGGTAGGCTATGGGCCGAAACAACCAAACAAACAACCAAAACACAAAACAAAATAAAAAAAACAAACCTTAAAAAATCTTTTTGGAGTTTTCGGAGATATATAAAACTACTTAAAAAAAATTTAAGGGGGAAAAAAACTTAAAATAAAAGGACTTAAATAAAAAGACACGAGACCTAGATCCCCCTCGAATGATTACCATGAGGAGGTCCAAACACAGAACCCTCTTACCTGCTCCCCCTCGAATAGAGGACCCGTGAGACTTACCAACCAACTGACGCTAGTGGTCCTCCTGAACACATTACCGGGTTGTGGATCCACCACCCAAACCACCTTGCACTTTTCAGCGAACAAGAGATAAACTGCACACATAATCACAGAAACAGACATACGAACACAAAAGAAGCGGGAAAACACGAAATCTACTTTGTTGATACAGAAGTTCGTAACGGACACAGAGCTGAACGAGTAAAATGCAATACCCAAGGAGTGTGAATAATAGCAACCAGAGACAAGGCACTGGTGCATTTGTCACAGTCATTCGTTATAGAATGAAACTCGTAGAGAGCTGTGAACGGATCAAACTTTCAGATTTAGCATACCTAGGTTGGACACAAGGTAATTAAATTGTTTTTCGTCCAAGGCTTTGGTAAATAGGTCTGCTAACTGATGCTCTTAATTAACAAAATAGAGTTCGATAGTACCTTTTTCCACGTGATCTTTTATAAAGTGATAGCGCACATCAATGTGCTTCGTCTTCGTGTGCTGGACGGGATTGCTTGATATGGCTATAGCGCTCTTCGAGTCACAGTAGATGGGAATCCTGGAATAATTAAATCCATAATCTTTGAGCTGGGTACGCATCCAGATGACTTGCGAGCAGCAACTGGCGGCTGCTACATACTCCGCCTCGGCTGTGGAGGTGGACACGCAGTTTTGCTTCTTGGAAGCCCAGCTGACAAGACGATCGCCCAAGAACTGAACATGACCCGACGTGCTCTTCCGGTCCAGCATGTTTCCAGCGTGGTCAGCGTCCGAGTAGGCTGTCAATTCAAAACCTGTCTCTTTTGGATACCACAAACCAAGATCAGCAGTACCTTTTAAATATCGAAAAATTCGCTTAACCGCAGCTAAGTGAGACTCTTTAGGTTTCGACTGAAATCTTGCACACAAGAATGTCGAAAACATAATGTCAGGCCGACTAGCCGTCAAGTACATCATAGAGCCAATCATACCTCTATAAATAGTAGCATTCACATCCTTACCGTCAGGATCGGAGTGAAGCTTTAGAGTAGTGGACATGGGGGTTTTCATAGATGCAGATTGTTCCATCTGGTATTTCCGAAGAATATCCGAGATGTACTTAGATTGATTAATGAAAATTCCTGTTTGTAATTGTTTTACTTGGAGACCCAGGAAAAAGTTCATTTGCCCCATCATGCTCATTTGAAAATGTTTACTCATTAAGGCAGAAAAGTTCTGACAATACTTAGGGTTCGTGGAGCCAAAGATTATATCATCAACATAAATTTGTACAAGAATGATATCATTCTTCTCTCTTTTAATAAATAAGGTAGTATCAATTTTACCTTTAGAGAAGCCAGACTTGACTAAGAAGGATGAGAGTGCATCATACCAGGCTCGTGGCGCTTGTTTAAGACCGTAGAGGGCCTTGTCAAGAGAGTAGACGTAATGCTGATTTTCAGTACTCACGAAGCCTTTGGGTTGCGAGACATAAACTTCCTGCTTGAGCACGCCATTGAGGAACGCGGATTTCACGTCCATTTGAAAGACGATGAAATTCTTGTGAGCGGCGTAGGCGAGGAACATGCGGATCGCTTCAATGCGGGCCACCGGTGCAAACGTCTCATCGTAATCAATTCCTTCTTGCTGGCGATATCCTTTAGCCACTAGACGCGCCTTGTTCCGAACAATGATGCCGTTTTCGTCCTTCTTGTTCTTAAAAATCCATTTAGTCCCGATCACCGTCTTGTTCTTAGGACGGGGAACTAGGCGCCATACTTTGAGGGTCTCAAACTGGTTGAGTTCCTCCTGCATAGCAATTACCCAGTCCGGATCAGTCAGTGCTTCAGAGACAGTGGAAGGTTCGATACGGCTGAGGAACGAGGAAAATAAGCAGTCATTGGCGGTGGTGGATCGAGTTTGAACTGGTGTGGAGGGATCACCAATGATCTGATGAAGAGGATGTGCTCGAGTCCATTTGGTGGTGTGTGGATGTGGTTGATATGTCTGATGGGAGGTATCGGAATCCACATGACCACCTGGGGGTAAATCCTGAACTGCCTCGAGGGATGATGGCTTGTGAGGTGTAAGCTTCGTAGTGGGAGTCGAACTAGGAGAAGAGGACGACTCAGCTGGAGATGAAACTATGGAATGTTCCGGGATTGCCGGAGAGGAAGCTTCGAGAGCACCTTCGATAGAAGTCGGTGCAGGAAGTTGAACGAAACATGAGTTGGTTCAGTAGCACCGTCATCAAGAGCTTGAGCAATAGGGTGTCTATCACTTGAGCTCGGGGAAGCTTGATCATTGGCAGTAGAGGATGGAGCACCAGGCGAGGATGGACCACCGGAGTCGGTAGGGCCCGTGACTTGTGTCACTTCTGGTGCTTGAGCAGTATTCCTGTCACATGACGTAGTATTAGACTTAACATTTAATAAGTCAGTATAAAAGAATTCAAACAGTAAATCCAAATCAGAAAGATGTGCTCTTGACGCATGATGTGGATCCACTGGAGATTGTGTAGCCTCCGTACGGAATTGTCCAGAAGCTAACACACCAGTAAGCGCGGGTTCTGAACTGAGATGTTCAGAAACCATGTCAGGGGCCTCGTCAAAAGTCACATTTACGCTCTCAACGACGGTCTTCGTCCTTTTGTTGTAGACACGGTAGGCTTTTGCTTGTTGAGAGTAGCCGATAAACACTCATTCATCCGCTTTGGGACTGAATTTGCCAAGATCATCCTTATCATTTAAGACAAAACAGGTGCATCCGAAAGCATGAAAGTAGTTGATGTTCGGGATACGCTTATTGATGATCTCGTACGGAGTCTTGTTGAACCGCTTGTTGATGATAGACCGATTTTGAGTATAGCAAGCGGTAGCAACTGCTTCTGCCCAAAGAAATAGAGGTAGCTTGGAATGAGATAACATCGTACGTGCTGCTTCAACTAGAGTTCTGTTTCGACGCTCTACCACCCCATTCTGCTGAGGAGTACGAGCGGCGGAAAAAGTATGCGAGATACCCACTGAAGTGAGATAACCGGTGAGTATTTGATTCTTGAACTCAGTGTCGTTGTCCGTCCTGATGGTCTGAACTACTTGGTTGAGACTGACTTGGATGCTCTTCAGAAGAGAGATTATCAACTCGGGAGTTTCGTCCTTTGAACGGAGAAATCGGACCCAAGTGTAACGAGAGAAATCATCAACCATCACCAGGGCATACTTCTTGTGATTTATGCTTTGAACGCGCATCGGTCCACATAAGTCCATGTGGATTAGCTCAAGGGACCGAGAAGTACTCGGAACGGCTTTCGGCTTGTGAGACGCCTTTTTCATCTTGCCCTTTTCGCAGGCAGCGCACAGATGATCTTTTGCAAACTGGAGGTCAGGCATACCTTTGACATGTCCACCCAGCACCAACTTGTTGATATTCTTGAAGTTCAAGTGCGAGAGACGACGGTGCCATAGCCAACTTTGTTCAGCAGATGCTTTGGACAACAAACAGACTTCCTTGTCAGGTTTCAAGGACGTGAGGTCGATCATATAGAGGTTGGTGCGTCGCGTTCCAGCAAGTATTTCTTTACCATCCTCAGTTCGAACGCTACACCGTTTAGCCTTGAAAGTAACCTCGAGATTCTTGTCGCAGAACTGACCGATACTGAAGAGATTGTGACCGAGACCTTCGACATAGGAGACTTTCTTGATCGTGATGTTATCTTTGACAATATCGCCGTAACCCCTGATGGGAGAGGAGTGATCATTCCCGAATCGTACATTCCCACACAACCTCTCGGTGAAGTTTGTGAGTAGCTCCCTTCTTCCGGTCATGTGTTTGGAGCAGCCTGAATCTAGATACCACACATGACCGTCCTGCAAAACAGGTTATTTCTTTTTAGGTACCCATTCGTAAATGGGTCCTTTGGGGTTAGATTTAACACCCGACTTAGAGACCCGTTTAGAGTTGGATCTTTGTCTTTCACGGGAAACATCACAATGAGAATGATTATGAGCAATATGATATGAGCCAAACCAATCAGATGCATAACGACTATCAACAAAATCATTTGATCCATAATAAGAACAACATAGACAATCATGAGACAGTTGAAGTAATTGCGGAATTGAAGAAACTTTTAAAGGAAGAGTTCCATTACATTCAACTAGAGGCTTAGAAATAAAAACATCATGATTGTTATTGTTCTTTCTAGACTTTAAGACAGGATCAACTAATTCTGATGTTGCCGAGCTCTCTTTTGACTTCTTAGCTACCCAAGCATATTTCACTTCTTCCCGCCGACCATACGTATCTGAAATGCTGTTAAACCCATAATCAGAGGATTTGAAAATTGACGATTGTGACCTTTGAGAGCGACCGGTCTTTTTCTTCTTCTGTGAACGGCTTTTAGATTTAGACTTGGAAGATTTTGAAGAATTGTCCACAGAAGGTTTTTGCGGGGCAGATGTAGAACATTCACCCTTATAAAATTTAACCGGAGGCTCACAGGACTCATTTAAAAAATCAACATGGCTAGGTAGAGAAGGATTAAAGTCAAATTGGCTCAAATTGCTATCTAAACACACCTCAGAATTCAAGAATGCAGAAAACTCTAGTTCCTCATCGGAAAGGACCTTATCACATGAGGACTTCAGAACAGTGGAAGAGTTTGTTGAGAGCAGATCATATGCGGAAGCATTTTTACAATCAGAACACTGATCTGATTCAAGACTTTGAGGCTCTTTTCCTTTAGTTGGTGAAGAGTCACCCATAAAAGCTTTGCAGGAAGATGTGTCAGAAGAAGGATAAGAGTTTTCAGACAGATGAGATATCTCTCTTTGGAGAATGGAAGGCTGAGCTTGAGGGTCAGCCTTGTGAAGTTGCACTTTCAGATGATCTGTTGCCATAGCAGCCAGTTGTGAGTGCAACTTCTTTATTTCCGTCTGGAAATATTCTTTTTCCTCATCCGACATAGTCTCCTTTTTGTTGAAACTGAGAAACTCAATTTGAGATAAAAGACCTTGTTTTTCCTTTTGAAAATTTTCCCGTTCTAGTGCATACGATTCTACTAGCTGAACAAGTTTCTTTTCTAAAATCAGAGTTGGAACATAAACTTTGGGAGCTAGAGGTTCCTCCTCAGTTTTAACGCTTTTAGTATCTAGTTCAGCTTGAGAGTAGCTATGAAAATAATCGGATGACAGGAAACGGGGTTTGTCGGTATTATAAGTCGCATTTAAAGAATCATAAACAAAAGGAACTGTCCTTTTAGAAAGAACAGAGTTTTCTCTTCTCAAATTATCTTCCAATTCTTCCTCCTCAGTGGGTGTGGTCCATCGTATCTTATATTCTGGAAAGATTTTGTCTAATCCAAAAAATTCAGATGCATATAAAGTAGGAACTTTGGATAAAGCCTTGTTTAAATAGTTAGGGTTATCGTACCCGATACCCGCATTTCCGTACTTTGGTTCTTTTGGTGCGATTAGCTTTAGCGTTTGATCAGATTGACCAAATTTATAAAGTTTCTTTTCAAGCTCTTCTAACTGATTAGATAACCTAATGTTCTCATTTTTGTAAGCCACGGTTTGATTTAACAAATCAATTTTCTCGGTCTCAGACGTACGAAGCTTATCGGTCAGGTCATTTACTTTGGTCATTAGTTTTTGTGACTCTGTTGAACAACTCACATTCTCTTCTCTTAAATTAGAAATAGTGCACATGTAGCTAGAAATATCTAAGCTTTGTTTTTTCATAAAGTCAGTCTGCTTAGTGACACGGTTTTCCAGAGATGAGAGAAGTTGTTCTTTTTCTTTTAAAAGAAGCTTGTAAGAGTCAAGTTTGTTCATTGAAAGTTGCATCTGATCAAGTAAAGCTTCATGGAAAGGGGCACATACCTGGCAGGGAGCATTATGATCTTCTTCATCAGTATCGGATGGTGATGAATGGTTGCCCATGAAACACAAATGAGCTTCAGCATCCTCAGGTTCTTCATCCGACACTTGTAACCAGTAATCGTCTTCAGCCAATAGAGCTTTACCGGCTTCCTTTTCTTTGGCAAGAAGCAGCTTGGCTCGGTAGTAGTCGGCGTTGCGCACAATTGGCTTGCGACAATCTTTGGCGAAGTGACCTAACCGACCACAGTTGTAACATTTGATCGGTTCGTCTTTCGGCTTTTCTTCATTTCGCCTGTCAGGCTTCTTACCAGCTTCAAAACGACTATTACCTTCAGACTTTTCTCGATGATCACGTCGAGTAGAGATTCTTTGCTTGTTAGAAGTCTTGTTAAAAAACTTCCTCTTTTGAAATGCTTGAGTGAGAAAAACCATTGCTTCTTTCATCTTGGAAAGTTCTGGATCCCAGTCGCTATCGGGATCTTCAGGTTCAGAATCACTCAGCACGGGCTCTTTTCCAGATGATCGGCTGACGGACTTTCCTCTTCTCGCAGATATGAGTGCTATTTGATCAATTGCTGGCTTTTCCTCTGCTTTCCCAATAAGTTCCATCACTTCTTCTTCATCTTGCAGCAGCATTTCATAGAGTTCATGAAGATACAGCTTCTCCAAGGTCTGAGTGTGGCGTATATGGGAGACGAACGGTTTCCACTCAGGCTGTAAGTTGTTCATAAACTTTATGTTATTTTCCGTGTTCGTCTTTGTGATCTTATTTTTCTGAAGATCATTCAGAAGCATATTAAACCTCTCGTAGGTTTCCGTCAGCGTTTCACCTTTTCTTGCTTTAAACCCATCATATCTGGTGATACAGTTGGTCACCTTTAGCTGGTTATTGATGTGGCTTCCCATCCCACATCTTTTTCGATGAGTCCTTGAAGCTATCTATACAAGCATAAATGTCATTCGGTAAACTTTGAAGTAGGTACGATTTTGCCAGCTTTTCTGCCTCGTACAGTTCCTTTTCCTCTTTAGTAAAATCACCAATAGATTTCCGAATCTGTCGCTCTGGCCATCCTTCAGTTGGGTTTTCTGGTATCACTTTCATTGGCCACTCTTGTGGACCCTCAGTCAGGCATTTATATATTTTTTCATAGTTGGGTTTTGCTTCTATGAAATTCATAAATCGGTCATGCCACTGAGGGTACTCTCCCCGAAAGAGCACCGGGGGCTTTTGGTCAGAACCGATGGCTAGAGCATCCCTTGAGTTCATTTTTACTTCTTAACATTAAAAGCACTGTAATGATCGTTAGGCAAGCAGGATGATCCAAATACAATAAAAATAGAAGAAACACAGAAACACTTGGTCTAACAGAAAATCAGGTCAAGTAATATCCGGTCGAGGGTAAGCCCGGAGGAAGCAGGTATCCGGTCGAATGATACGACCGGGGATACACTTATCCGGTCGAATGAGCAATACCGGATATTCACGTATCCGGTCGAAGGACAAGACCGGGGATACACCTATCTGGTCGAAGGTTAGACCAGAGTAAACAAGTATCCGGTCGAATGAGCAAGACCGGAGTACAGGTGTCCGGTCAAATGGGTAAGACCGGGGAATACTCTTATTCGGTCGAAGGTGTAAGACCGGAGTACAAAGTATCCGGTCGAATGCTCAGGTCGAAAGAGTTTAAATACGATAAACACAAAATACCAGATAAACACAAATATAACACGATGAGTTTCTGGGATTTGACCGAAACCAAACCCAGAAACTTTAAACGATCGATTAAACCAACAGAGACTTCGATCCTTCGATCGAATGAAACATACAGTAAATCAATCAAAAAAAAAATTCGACCGGATGATAACACCTCGAACTCACTTAGACCGAAGATTTGCACATAAACTCCGATTCGATCGATAAGAAAAAATTCCATAAGATAACTTTTGATCAAAACACAGAAAAAAAATTTGCAGATAACGAGAAAATCATATAAACACAGAAAATAAACACTAATAATCAATTAACGCAAGTAAAGCAATTAACACAAGTAATTGATCTTAGGGTTTCAGACAAACCTTTTTACTGGATCAAACCTTTTTGCCTATCTGCTCTGATACCAATTGTAGATCCCAGTGCAGTGCAATCACAAGTAATATGAACAATGATGAACAGATTATAGGCCACAGCAACTAGTCATATGATTGATATAACTTCAAAGGGTTAAGGTTTACAGAGAGAATTTCTGATAAGGTTATGTAAACCTAACGACTAGTAAAATGAATAATGAATTTCTCCCCTAACAAATGAAACAGAAATAACTTTAAATACGTGGGCTCGCAGGCCTAATGGGCTTATGGGCTTTAAGGCCCAACAAGCTTACAACTTTAATAACTTGACATATTCTACCCTGAACTTCTATTTAACTAACAAAGTAGCCCTAACATATTTGTTGAGACAACTTTATCAGCTTTGACTTCAGTTTTCCATCTTCAGATAATTATGATCTTGAATCCAATAAATATGTGCTTTAACAGTGCCAGTTTCATAAATCCAAAATCATAAAGATTAGGCACTTCAGATATACCCTTTTTGAGACATTGTGGATTCTCGTAATAGAGTCCCCAATTCTCTTTATCCTTTTTGGGTTTTATTAGATGAATGGTTTGTTCAGACTGACCCATAGTATATAATTTTTCTTCCAAAGCATTCACCTTTTCAATTAAATATTTCTTTTCTTTTGAAGTCGAAGAGTACATTTTAGAAAGCTCTTTAGACTTAAACTCACATTCTCTATACCTTGAAACAGTTTCAGATAACTCTTTATCAATTATAGTCTTTTCTTTCGCGCTGGTGTCTATGTTTTTGTGCAAAGTTTCAATTAATACATTTTTCTCAGCAATATCATTGCTAAGTTTATGTATAGATTGATTTTTCTCAATTATGACACCTCTCTCACGCTTAAGTTTAGACTCTAATTCTTGGAGTTTAGACATCATGGCATGCATTTGATTTAGAAAATCAGATTCAGTTAAGTCACATACCTCTTCATTATCTCCATCATCAGAATCAGCTTCAGCTTTTGACTGTTGCTTACCCATCAAGCACAGGTGTGCTGTCTCATCCTTCTCTCCTTCTTCAGATTCTTGGTCCAAATGGTCGAGCCAGTATTCATCCTCGGCCATTAATGCTTTTCCAGCCTCTTGTTGCTTGGCTAGAAGCATCTTATTCTTGTAATAGTCGGAGTTTCTGACTTTAGGTTTTCGGCAGTCCTTGGCAAAGTGACCGAGTCTGCCACAGTTGTAGCACTTTATCGGTTCTTCCTACTTAGGCTCTTCGGCTCTATCCTTCTTCTTTTCTGTTATTCCCAATTTATCAAGTTCTAATAGTAACAAACAATCAAGATAAAGAATCGTAATCACATGTCATTGATATAATCATCAAGATTACAAATTTTCTCACTTTCTCTCTCTATACTCTCTCACTAGAATGATATATCAAGGAACCTCTTCTCTAATCTGCTCACTTTCTACAATCTGAATTCTCTACAAATGACATACAAAGGATACAAGGTATTTATGCCTCACAACAATTACAAGGAAAGTAAAATACAAAATACAAATGTTGACTTTGACTTTATTAACAAATTAACTTTGACTTTTCATGAGAGTTGACTTTTCTAGCTTTGACTTCTTGATCTTTTGTCTTCAATCTTAATGATCTTGAATCCAACAAATATGTGCTCTAACAATCTCCCCCTTTGGATCAAGATCATTACTAAAAGATTTAGCAATGTGATATTCTCTCTTTAAGCTCGATTGAAGTAACTCCCCTTTGAACAATCTTTATCTTCTCTTGTAATCTCCCCTTTTAATATAAAAAAAATGATTTACATTCTCCCCCTTAACACTATGAAATTTCTCTTTGATAAGCTCAGAAAATTCTCTCCCAATGTTATAAAACCTCTTTCACAAATAAAATTTCAACAAATTCTTCAAATTCTTTCAGCTTTCAATCAAATCTTGAACAACTCTCCCATATCTTGAATTTCGGACAATTCTTCAAACTTTTCAACCAACATTTCTTTATATGAACCCTTCTCCCCCTTTTTGATGATTAGAGCATCGACATCATCAAAACTTTCTCATCAAGAAATGTCTTTGAAATCTTTCTGACCACTGATCTTTCAAGTTGAGCCTCTGATTCATTGCCAATTCGAACAAAGTATTCATC
The DNA here is from genome assembly GCA_954870635.1 of Arctium minus. Classification (NCBI taxonomy): domain Eukaryota; kingdom Viridiplantae; phylum Streptophyta; class Magnoliopsida; order Asterales; family Asteraceae; genus Arctium; species Arctium minus. Next base: position 107,963,812 of record OX941080.1, on the reverse strand, counting down.
CAGATCTTTTCAAATCTAGACAAAATAAGAATGTAACACCTGAATCAACAAATCAATCAGTGAATATGCCTGTCAGTAACACGAAGTTACTGTGTGTAATGAATACACATTGTAAAGGAGCTTTTGTTATGATCACTCCCCCAGGGCTTCCATCCAATCATCGAAATACCACAAAGGCAATTTCTATGAATGTTTTGACAAAGAAACGAATTCCTTGTGTGTTCGTGCACGTGTAGAAAAAATTAAGCACGAATAATTGCTTTTATAAAGGCTCAACATTGTGTAAACCACTGAGACAACAATAGATAAACACAGACTCAATGTGCATGATTGAAGTGCGAAGGTAGGGCAGACTTCCTTCTTTTTCAATATCCAGATTTTCTAAATGAAAATCATATAGATTATGTGCTGCGTCCCCTTGAAAATGTGAAACATTTTCTTTTTGAGAAGAAAATGAGTGGCTGGGGGGGTTTTAGCAAGAGTTGGCATGGGCTAGTTGCCTATTTCAATAACGTTCACCAAAGAGTTGTGAAACGCTAGTAATGTGGCTGCTCGACTCAGAAAGTATTTGGTGCAGAGTTTGATATTCTTTTACTCTGATCGCACACCCTCTTTCTTTTAATCATTAAGCTCACTACTAACCAAACTCTCTTTTACATTTTACCTCATCACACCCACACTCAATTCTTTTAGACTCCTCACACTCAATCTCTATGAAAGCATAATGTTGCTCAAATGGTTAAAGCTCATATACAAATATCAGATGTATGCTCATAAAATATAATCATGAAGATTTAAGCATTTTTAGACATTGAAGTATTTTCAAACAAGTATACTGAATGAATGAACATGAATGCAAAAGACTTGTTTGAAAATCTGACATTGTATGAAAATGATCAGAAATGAATTATATATCAATTAAGGCTTATGGTCAATAATAATGGATATTGTTTATACGAAACAAAAATATAGACATTCTTGAAATGACGTTTCGAAATGAAATATCGCTCAAAATTCTTTAAAGTACAAGCGGGGTGTCTTACCATCGAAATTATGTTTCAATATGAGACATGGTAAGAACAAATTGACCAAAAAATAAACCGATGTGTGTGAATACTTGAAAGTATGTAGAAAAGACAATACGCAAGTATTTATCTTTGGAAACATACGGTTTATTAATCATTGAAGCTCAAAATGAAAAATGAAAACATTTAAAATCACACTTCCAATTCATGAAATCTGTTTAAGAATCGGGAAGTGGTTTGAACATTTAAGAATATGTTTTCTATATTTGACAGTTGTCCTTCTTTCAGATACAATTGAGATTAAGATAAGAAATTTACCTTTTTGCTCAATCTTAATTCTCAGAAAGTCAGTTGTAGTCATTAAGATATGATCGTGTCAGCTTCTCTCATCCTGCAAAAGTCTCAAAGTCTAGTCAAAGCAAATTTATTGACAAATTTATTCGAAAAGTAAAAAACAAAAATAAAAGCAATAAAACTTTTAAAATACAAGTTCTGATCTGAAATAATCAGAAATCATAATCCTTTTACGTCCCCTGAAATTATGCATCTAAAATATGTCAGTTATAAAGCACATGATAGAAATCTACAACTCCTTTTGGAATGTAGTTCGTCATATATATCGGATGCAAAAATTTCAGAAAAAATATGTACTCCCCCTTGAAGGTTGATATCCTCGTTGGATTCTCGGAATACAATCCTCATATCAGCTCGGGAGTATCTATTCTTTTTTTTTATCGTTGAAGTACGAGTCCTAAACTGTTATGTTTAGAAGTCAAACTTCGTTGAAATACGGGTTCTAAGCTGATTTACTTAGAAGCCTTTGTTCTTTTACTCCCCCTTGACTTGTGGTGCCTGCAACATAGAATAAGTTTTCGGCTTTGGTACCCACTGGTATTTGGGTCCATGTGTGTTAGTTGCAGTTCGAATGGGAGTAACTGAGTAAGAACCATACCAGTAATGATCACTAGCTTTATGAACAAAATCATAAGTACGACAATAAGAACAATACCTCTTTTTAGATAACCTGATCAATTGATCTCTCGAATAAGCAAGATTAGGTTTACCTTTCAGCACTTTGTTCTTCTTTGCATTTGTGGCAGATACAAATGATTTGTTACATGTCTTCTCTTCCTTCTTTCCTTTCTTTTCTTCCTTCTTCTCATCATTCTTCTTATCTTCAACTGGTTTTACTCTCCATACCAACTTTTCTTCTTCATATCTTCTTCTTCTTCTATGTGCACCTGAACCATCTACATTTTGATCATAGAAAATGTTAGTTGTACGAATTTGATCAAAAGATTTAACTGACCTTCTTGTAGAAACAGTTTTCTGATGTGAACTTGAGGCGGTCTTGTTAGAACCAGCTGAACTATTTCTAGGTGTGTGGATTTTTGACTCTGGAGTCGTTTGCTCAGTCACCACCATCTTTGAAACAATCTTTTCAAGCTCTTTTACCTTTGAAGAGTAACTGTCTCTTTCTTTTACAATAAGATCAATCTTCGTCTCAAATTCAGACTTTGTTTGATGCTCTTTAAGCACACAAGTAGATAGCTCAGATTGCTTTGCAGTTAGCTTCTTTATCTCTGCTTCAAATAAGCTTCTTTCTTCCTCAAAGCCCATTTCAGCATTTGTCCTCTGACCAGATATTTCTTTGAATATCCCAACATTCTTTTGCTCTATTAACTTCTTCTCTTTGGCAAAATTTCCCTTTCCAGAATGATTACTTTCTCAAAATCAGAGATTTGTTGAGAAAGTTTTAAACATTTCAGCTCAACTGTCTTCTTTTCATCAGCACATTTTCTGGAAAACTCGGAGAACTTCTTAACAAACTCTTTATTTTCTTTCTCAAAAACTGATCTGTCTTCAACAATTTGCAATTCTAATTCAAATATCTTCTTTTCATTAGTACACCCTATTTGTTGAAACTTGACAATGTGATCTTCTAATCTGAAATCTTGTTCTTTAACTCAGTGTTTTCAGCTTCCAAAAACAAGACCTTTTCTTCATTAATCCCAGAAGTCTGTTTCAGCAGATCTTCATTTATCTTCTTTAACACACTGACTTCTTCTCTCAGTAGCTTCCTTTCATCAGAATATCTCTTTGACTTCTTTGTGTAGTAGTCAACTGAGGAAGCAAGATTTTTGTTTTCTAATTTGAGCTTGTGAATCTTCTTTTCATCATCATCAGAAAGATTTCCCATCTTGAATACATGTAAACAAAAAGAACTTGAAAAAAATGATCGTTAATCCAAAATATGAAATCTCAAGAAATACAGAAAAACTTGAAATAAAAATTCAGAAATTTTGATCACAACCAGAACTATGTCCCCCTCCGCAGACTTAGCACGGGTAGGGTCAAGGGGCAACGCCCTTGCGGGGTCGAGGGGCAGCGCCCCTAGAGAAAAAAATTTCACTATTAAAGTCCATATTACAGTTTTGAAAAATTCTCAGAAAAAAATCTAAGTAAAACAAGCTTTGCGTGTCAAGTGTGATGCGCAAACCACGCTTTGCGTATCTAGTGTGTTGCGCAAACCACGCTTTGCGTATCTAGAGTGTTGCGCAAACCACGCTTTGCGTGTCACTCTAAACTGGTTACGCAAACCTTACTTTTCGTATCAAGAAGCGTACGCAAACCAAATCTTGCGTGTTGTGTAGCTTACGCAAACCTTACTTTGCGTATCAAGAAGCGTACGCAAACCAAATCTTGCGTTTCGTGTAGAATACGCAAACCTCAATAACAAACACTTGATGAATTTCTTGATGAATCTTGCGCAAACCTCGGATGATCTTGCGCAAACCTTGATGAACTTGCGCAAAGTTTGGATCTTGCGCAAACTTCAAAAATCGAACAAATCTTCACCAAAAACCACTCTAGACCTCGAATTACAGTACAAAAATTTGAGAATTTACTCGCCTTAACATCTAGAACACAATTCTAACAACTAATTTCGATCAAACAACACAAAAATGTACAAATCAAAGTGAATACAGTGCGTTCAACTCGTGAAACAAAACTCAATAAAAGTCCCAAATTCAAGAAAATTACAGTGCAAATCATGAAACAAACTAAACAGACTCGATCAATTACACTTTTCTAACAAAACCTAATCAAAAACAACTCGAAATTCACATAAAAACTCGAAATCGATCTGGACATCGAAGAACACAGTACGAACATTCTGAATTTTCTTGATTTCATTTGGAATCTGCTCTGATACCAATTGTTATTCCCAATTTATCAAGTTCTAATAGTAACAAACAATCAAGATAAAGAATCGTAATCACATGTCATTGATATAATCATCAAGATTACAAATTTTCTCACTTTCTCTCTCTATACTCTATCACTAGAATGATATATCAAGGAACCTCTTCTCTAATCTACTCACTTTCTACAATCTGAATTCTCTACAAATGACATACAAAGGATACAAGGTATTTATACCTTACAACAATTACAAGGAAAGTAAAATACAAAATACAAATGTTGACTTTGACTTTATTAACAAATTAACTTTGACTTTTCATGAGAGTTGACTTTTCCAGCTTTGACTTCTTGATCTTTTGTCTTAAATCTTAATGATCTTGAATCCAACAAATATGTGCTCTAACATTTTCTTCTAGTCTCTTTTCTTCAACTTTATCCTTGTGTTTGTAGTTGTTTGGACCAGACGAGTACCTCTGACTATTGGAGCTTGGATTTTTATAGAACTTCTTTTGGAAGGCCTTGGTTAGCATTAGCATAGCTTCCTTCAGTTGTTCACAATCGTCAGAGTCAGACTTTGCCTCACTATCAGTCTCTTCTGATTAAGAAGCTATCATCTTCTTATTTTTAGACTTCTTCTTGACCACAAGTACAACGGGATCAGCAACTGCTTTGTCAGCCTTCTTCATCTCAGCCTTGATTTCATCCACCTCTTCCTCATTCTGTCTGATGATTTCATAAACTTCATGAAGTGGAATATCGTTCAGATCTTTCAATTGCCTCATCTGTCTGATGAATCTCTTCCACTCAGGCTGAAGGTTGCTGAGAAACTTCACATTCAGCTCAACTTGAGATTTGTTGATCTTGTTCTTGCTTAGCTCGTTCAGCAATGTGACAAATCTGTCATGGGTGGCTTCTAGTGATTCTCCAGCTTTGGCCTTGAATTCTTCATAGTTGTTCAAGCAGTTGGATACTTTGAGTTGGTTGCCGACTTTAGATTCGATCATCATCTTCTCCGACTGATCCCACATTTGCTTGCCGGTAGAGTTGTAGCTATCAATCTTGACATAAATTTCATTCGGTATTCCTTGGAGAATAAATGATATTGCCAGTTTTTCACCCTTGTGTCTCCTTTTCTTCTCATCCGAGTATTCATCAATCGGTAATTTATACTCTTTCTCTTCTTCTTCACCATTTTCTCCAGCTACAGTGAGAACCTTGGTTGGAGGTGTCATGATTCCTTCCTTCAGACTATAGCAATTTTGCCTTTCGGCAGAGTCACTAGGGTCCATACTTCGTTTCTTTCAAACTGTAGAAGCTCTTCTTGCATAGCTTCTACTCAGTTTGGGTCTTCAAGAGCTTCAGAGATCTTTTTGGGTTCGATAATACTCACAAAATTTGTATAGTAACAAAAATTTGCAGTACTGGATCGAGTTTGAACTCTGTCAGAAGGGTAACCTATTATTTGGCTCTGTGGGTGACTTCTGGTCCACTTTGTCATTCGTGGTAGGTGATCATTTGAACCTTCTGAAATCACTTCTGGAGCATGTTCAGTTTCAGGTTGATCACCCTCTGTAGAAGGGAGATCATTTGTACTTGTCATGGGACTTTGGTCATTTTGAGTTGATGTTATGAGCTCTGTTGTGCCTTATTCAGAGTTCTCTGATTGTTTTGGTGTTGACCCTTCAGAGATATCTTGAAGATGTCCATGATCTTGACTAAGCTTGGAGCCTTGTTCAGAATTTGCCTTAGAGTGCTCCCCCTCGACATTTGCACCTGCTAAAGTATTGGAAGAGGGTGAAGTATTGCTAGGACCTGATAGAGACGTACCTAATTGGTCTGCAGAGGCTTCAGCTACAGAGGCTCTGTAGTCATCCTCTGAGGGTCCATCATCGAACATCTCATCAAAAATATGATGAAGTTCATTTGTTCTTGATGAGTCACCAGTTCCCTTATCTTGGAGCTTGAGTCCTGAGCTGATTTGCTCAGAAGTCACCAGAAACGAGTCATCAAAAGAAACAATAATACTTTCAAGTATGTGTTTTGATTTGAGCACGTAGATTTGTTATGCCTTGGAGTTTGATGAATAGCCAACAAATTTGGCTTCATCGGCTTTGGGACTGAATTTCCCGATTTGCTCTCTGTCGTTTAACACAAAGCATCTGCAGCCGAAGACATGGAAGTACTTAATATTTGGCTTTCTTTGATTGAGTAGATGGTAAGGGGCCGTTGCATGTCTTTTCACTATCAAAGATCGATTTTGAGTAAAACATGTCGTGGAGATGGCTTCTGCCCAAAAGGAGATTGGAAGTCCTGAGGTAGTGAGCATGGTTCTTGCGGCTTCCACAAGTGTTCGATTTTTGCGTTCAACAACACCGTTTTGTTGTGGAGTTCTTGCCGCAGAGAAGTTCTGTGAAATGCCCTCTGTTTTGAGATAGGCTTCTATTTTTTAGTTCTTGAACTCTATCCCGTTGTCACTTCGAATTCTCTGAACCCTGCAATCATGAAGAACTTGTATCCTCTTTAGAAGATTAATTAGTACCTCAGGAACATCTGATTTCTTTCGAACGAATTCCACCCAATTATATCTAGAGAATTCATCTATGAGTACAAGAATGTACTTCTTGCCACCTAGACTCTGCACGGATATAGGACCGCAGAGGTCTACGTGAAGCATCTGCAGAGGTCTAGTGCAAGATATGTTTGTTTTGGTCTTATGGGCAGCTCTTTTGAGTTTGCCCATTTCACATGTAGAGCATAGATGATTTCTGTCGAATCTAATACTTGGTAGCCCCTTTACCAGATCTAGTTTCACAAGTTTGTCAAGAGAATGAAAGTTTAAATGACAGAACCTGTTGTACCAGAGCCAAGCCTCTTCGTTCTTACTTGAGACCAGACAGAGCTTTTCATCTCTGTTGATGGACTTGAAGTCTATGAGGTATAGATCACCTCGTCTCTTGGCCCGCAGAAGCTCTGTTGAGGTATCTTCCTTGATCAGAGAGCAGTACTGCTTTTTGAACATTACATCGAGTCCATTATCACAGAGTTGGCTAACACTTAGCAGGTTGTGCTTAAGGCCATCCACATATGCAACTTTGTTGACATCGATGTCTCCATTGGCAATGACTCCATAGCCTTTGATCTGACCTTTCTTGTTGTCTCTGAAGGTTACAGAACCACCTCCAAGTTTATCTTTGTAAGCGGAGAGCAACCCTCTGTCGCTAGTCATGTGCCTTGAACACCCGGAGTCTAGGTACCAAATGGGCACATGCTGTTTCTTCTGTGGACAGATTAAGAAGATTTAGGTACCAATTTCCAAATGGGTCCAGTCTTGTTAGGAGTCTTTAAAGATGCCATAACATCTTTGATTTTGGTTTTATCCTTCTTCTTAGAGTTACCATTTTGTCCTTTCTCACCCATGAATTTGGCATTCTTGGACTTCGGGTGAGATATAAGACAGGAAGGCCTAGAGAAATGTTGATTTAAAGCATGCACAAGATCAAAACATTTGCAATGTGGAATTTCAGAAGTAAACTTCTTAAATAGGATGGTACAAAGCAACTTTTACAACAACCCATTTTAGATTTGGGTTTCTTTTTGCAGAAAACTTTGTCTAATCTAGGTTGTCTCTTGTCAAAAACTCCTCTTTGATGGTTCTCTAAGTGTACTCTCCCCTGATGACCTTCCTTTCGAGCATTCACTGCCACAGAAGCATTATTTTTGTCAATTTTGGGCCATTTTGCCTTCTGTTGCCAGGTGAGCTTTTCTTGAAAAGGCTTTGCTAGATTGACAGGTTTTGGAGTTTTGGAAGCATGAGTGATCTTGATTTTTTTCATTTTTCAATTTTTCAAGCTCAAGAGAAGTATTTGCTTGAAGACACGTGTCCAAAAAGTCAGGGCAGATTGGTATACCTGTGGTTCTCTTTTTAGGAGCAACTATTCTGTTAAGAATACCAGAGGGCAGCCTATTTTCCTCTGGACCACAGGAAACCAGCTCAAGTTCCACAGAACTGGTCTCATTACTGACAGAGGGGAACTCAGACTCTGATTCTGAATCTGAGTCGAGAAAATCTCTGTAGGAGAAAGTTTGACCTTCTGGAAATGCACTATTTTGTCCTTTTGTAGTGTCCTTGGTAACATTTAGAATTTTTGAAATGCAAGGAATAACCATAGGAACACTAAGACTTTTTAGAAGATCATGCTCGAAGATTTCTTCTATTTCAGAGATTAGATCAGGATGATCAAGAAAATGGTTTTCATAAGTTTTTCTCAAATCTCTTTCCAAAAACCTTTTGAATAGTTTTTGTTCCACATAAGTTGGAACAAACTCAGGTGCATCAGAGGATAGTTTCTTTTCAGGAACCATCATGCACATCAAGGCCATTTGAGTTTGAGTTTCTGGATGGCCAAATCTAAAGACCCCTATCTGCTTTTGAGACAGATATTTCTTTGGAAAAGAATTTCTCTTTGATGAGAGTGCAGATGCTAAAATATCGTTTTCATACCATACATTTGCCATCTGCAGAGATTTCCTCAGATGTGGTCCTTCAGAGGTTTTGTGCCTCTTGAATGTGGACAATAGGTTTGGAAGACTTGGTTTTAGAAATTGTCCAAGGCAGAAGATATTTGCTAAAGATTTGTTCCTTTTATTTCCAATATAAGGGTCAATATCATCGAACCCTATATCTCTTCTGCCAATTTGGGTATTGACCTTTTCATGGACCTTTTGAGCATCCTGATATTTCTTAATTTGAAGATCTCTGTCGAACAGATCTTGATGAAGAACTTCTCTTTCTTTTTGGAAAAAATTCTTCAAAGAGATGGCGTTTAATCGATCACTCTCACTATTCTTTAGCTCTTTGACCTTTTCTTTTAAAGCTTGATCGAGTTTTAAAACCTTTTCTTTTAGACTCTTTTTATCAATAATGTGCTCAGAAATAAGTGATTTTCTTTCAAGATAAAGCTTGTCCTTTTCTTGGGTAAGAAGCCTGGTTTCTCTTTCAAAGAAGGCCAGCTTCTTCTCAAGCTCTGAGCACATGGTTTTATAAGCAAGAAATTCATTTTGTTTTTCAAGTTTGTTTTCAGAGTCAGAAATATAAGAGTCAGAAGTAGATACCTCATTTTTGTCGTCAGAAGAGTGGACTTCTGCCATTCCACAGAAGAGTGCATTGTTGTCCCCTTCATCAGAGGATTCATCAGTTTCAAGGTTCTGTTGTTCTGCCATTAGGGATCTCTGAGTATAGTATTCTGCTTTCTTTTTTAAGAAAGCAGCATCTCTTGTGGGTTTCTCTTTAATGGCAGAGGACCTGCACTCTGCGGCGAAGTGGCCCAGCTTTCCACATTTGAAGCAACCTTCATTTTGTTTAGGAACTTTATTAGTACCTCTGCCGTCTGATTTCTGTCCACTTCTTCTTTCTTCTTGCCTCTGACCATTGAATTCTTCTCTCCCATACTTTCTTTCTTCACCATATCTTCTGCTTCTGTCGTCTCTTTCCTCTCGTCCTCTGTATTCTGGCTTTTTCTTAAGACCCCTATTGAATTGTCGGGTCATAAGTGCAAGGGTCTTGGCCAGGGTAGCCATATCGATTTCTTCCTCAGATCCTACCTCACTTTCACTCTCTGCCAAAAGAACCTTTTTCTTCTTTTTCTTCTTCTGACCATCCTCAGTCACCTTTTCCTTTCCTTTGTCCGTACACTCTGTGGTACTTCCAACCAATGCCAGAGGACCACCGACAAGGGTCATTAACTTTGATATTCTATTTTCTTGACTTATCAATGTACCAAAAAGGTCAGAAATGGACCATACATCCAGATCTAGTGTAGCTTGTATGGACATGGTTAGATGAAGCCATTCATCATTCAGGATCTAAAGAAATCTGACATTATTCTCCTCAGAGGTTCTTTGAATGCCATATCTCTTGCACTTGTTTAATAAGGAATTGTACCTGTTGTATGTGCTTTGGATGGATTCACTCGGAAGAGCCTTGAATGCAAAATATTCATTAATACATAGAGCTCTGTTGTTCTTGAGGGTTTTAGCACCACCCTCAAGTTGTTTCTCTAGTTCTAACCATAGGTCCTTCGATGTTTCACAGGAATCAAGAGACTGAAAAATGTCATTTGGGATAGCCATGATGAGTAGTCTTTTGGATTTCTTTGCAAGTTCATGTGTGGCACTTTCTTGTTCAGTCCATTCACTTAAGGGTTTTGGATGCTGATATTCAGGAACTTCAGGCGTGTTTGCAGTGGCAGGAACACGAGGAACTGTAGACATTGGAATGTAAGGAGGATTGTGAAGAAACTCAACCGAACCAGGATCAACACCTTCGAGAAAGTGCATCATCCTGATTTTCCACTGAGGATATTCATCCCTCATTAGAGTGGGGGGTTTTGATTGAGATCCTGCACTGAAGTAGTTAATGATATTCCCAGATTCTAGTTTCTATTCAAGATTAATCAAACAAAACAAGAAATCACAAACAATTACCTGTTTGATTTCAATTCAATTCCAAGATTACACTTTCTCTCTCTACAATCTCTCTCTAACGAACTCTCTCTCTCTCTGATATTTCTCTCTCTAAAATACAACTGAACTCCACTTCTGTTTGTTGCTTACTTACAAAATACAAAGAATAGAAGACTATTTATATCAACAACTAATACAAGGAAAAACAAACACAAAATACATTGACTTTTATTACAAAAGACTTTGACTTTTATGAAAGTTGACTTTCTTCAGCTTTGACTTTCTTGAACTTTGACCTTCAGTCTTCTTGATCTTGTATCCAACATATTTATGCTCTAACAGTTAACTTCGTTCGCCATTTTTAGGTAGAGAGAAAAAACAGAGTATAAAGGGTTCTTTAGAAAAGACCACGAGTTTACTCAATAGGGATGAGTATTAAGTATGAGAAAGATGACAATCAACAACTAAGCTTTGAATCTTTCTTCAGCGATTCAAACACACTTGCTTTAGAATCTACGTCAAACAGGTTGAAGTAGCTCCAGAAAACAGAGTATGTTTATGAGTGGGGATCAAGGCAAAGAAACAGACTCAAACTACTACCTGGAACGTGGGAAACAAGTATAGAACAGGAAAAGACAGCTCTGATACCAATTGTTGATCCCAAATGATGATGTTCTTTACTTGTTGGACTTTTACTACACACAGATTAAAGGATAAGAGTGCGGAAGCATTTCTAATATGTAGAAAAGTAGAACATTCAAGGTAATAGACACACAAATAATCAATAAACAGAATCGTAAGATATAGCAAGGATTTTACTCAAGACATTGTTATATTGATAAACTTTTATGAACACCAAGAACACGCACTTGTGTGTGCAAATACTCTCAGGCAAATACAGTCTCTTGAATTTGACTTGTGTGTGTGCTTACTTGCTTCTTAACTCGAAGGAGGTGCTCATATATATATATAATGAGAATGCACCCCTTAGTACATGACAAAGACTGACATGAAATGATCTGGAAACTTTGAACAGTTGGCTTCACGTGTTCTGCACGTAACCTTGTCTTGAACTGAGTTTGCCATCTTCGAAGTCTCCAGAGGTTAGCCATCACAGAGGCTCTGTGAGAGATCACAGAGGCTCTGTGATTTGATGATCTTTCTCAGGTTACGAGTCCTCTGGCAGAGATTTCGACATAATCTTCTGAGATTGTGGGTTCTGTGGTGTGCTTGGATGTTCTGATCATGACATCTACAGTTCCTATACTTAGTCTATTTTTTAATACTTCTATACATAGAAGTTGGAGCTAACAAATCTGTAGTTTTATTGAACACAAATCTAAACTACACTACAAAGAGTACAAGAACTCATATGTCAACATGATTGAAAAATGAAAGTTACTTACAAACTAACTAAACATATCCTATTTATATGCCCAATACCCTTGTACACTCTTAAGCCCAAACCCAAGTATAAGGCCCAATACTAAACACAAATGGATTACTTTACAAAACTTAGGGGGAGAATGTTAGAACATAAATGTTCTATTTTAGATGTTTAGTAAAGTAATCCATTCGTGTTTAGTATTGGGCCTTGTACTTGGGTTTGGGCTTAAGAGTGTACAAGGGTATTGGGCATATAAATAGGATCTGTTTAGTTAGTTTGTAAGTATCTTTCATTTTTCAATCATGTAGACATACGAGTTCTTGTACTCTCTGTAGTGTAGTTTAGATTTGTGTTCAATAAAACTACATATTCAATCCCCAATTATCCTTGTTTATATTTATCAATCAATCAATTATGATCTCATGGACCTAACATAGGTCGACTAAGTTGTGATTGACTGGTGTGTGTCGTGAGGTCAGGAGTTGACTCTCGACCGGAAAGACCACTTCGCAAACATAGACCAAAGAAAAAGGTGTTTGTCCAGTGGACGTACGAGGCGTCGTACGATTGCCCCAAAGAACCGTCGGAAGTTCTTCGACCCACTTGTCCTTAGTTGCTTTGAGTCTTTCCTTGATTGAATTAATGATCGTTGTATTTCTCGACTCAGCAAGTCCGTTCAATCGAGGGTAGCGAGGTGTCGAGGTCGTAAGTTTAATGTTACGATCCTCGCAGAACTATTAAGTTCCATCACTTATGAATTGTGATCCATTATCACATACGATTTCAGATGGGATTCCAAACCTGCATTTGATGTTAGTCTGGATAAAATAGATGACTTCTTTATGTCGAATTTGGGAGGAGGTAGCAGCTTCTATTGGTTCAGGTCAAATGCAATGAGAACACACCAAATCCTATTGAGGAAAGTGACAATGTCAAATGCAATGAGAACACACCAAATCCTATTGGTTCAGGTCCTCAGTGGTTGTTTGACATTGATTCACTAACTAACTCTTTGGGTTTCAGTAGTGATGATCATGCAGGTTCAGGAAGTGGAGGATCAGGGGATGCACAAGTACAAGACATTATTCCTCAGTCTGTGATCTTTCCCATACCTACAATGGAACCTGTTGAAATCTGTGAAAAAGAAATTGTTTCTGAACCAATTCAGAGTGAAGAAGAAAGAAGAGATAAGGAGAATTCAGAGCATGAAGAACCAAAAGTAGCTGATGAGATCCCCTCAGCTGACTTAAATGATTCCAATCTAGAGGTGGGAATCAATGATGAACCTAGTCATCAGACTAGAACTCAAAAGAACCATCCTCCAGAGCTGGTAATAGGAGACATCTCTTCTCCTATGGTAACTAGGAATCAAAGCAGACTTCAAGAGTTGCAGGATCAGCAACATACAGTACTCTCTTGCTTTCTATCTCAGATTGAGCCTAAGAAGGTTTATGATGAAATGAAAGATTCCAGTTGGATAGAAGCCATGCAAGAAGAGTTACTACTGTTCAAATTGCAAGAAGTTTGGGACTTGGTGGAGCTTCCAAAAGGTCATAGAGCTATTGGCACCAAGTGGATTTTCAGGAATAAAAAGGATGAGAGAGGAATAGTCATCAGAAACAAAGCAAGGATTGTGGCACAAGGGTACACTCAGGAAGAAGGCATAGACTATGAGGAAGTCTTTGCTCCAGTTGCAAGGGTAGAGGCAATTAGGCTGTTTCTAGCCTATGCCTCATTTATGCAGTTCAAGGTATATCAGATGGATGTAAAGAGTGTCTTTCTATATGGTACAATTGATGAAGAAGTATATGTCTGTCAGCCCCCTGGATTTGAAAATCCATCATATCCTGATAGAGTATACAAACTGAAGAAAGCACTTTATGGTCTACATCAAGCCCCAAGAGCATGGTATGATACACTGTCTACCTATCTCTTAGAAAATGGGTTTGAAAGGGGAATAATTGACAAGACCCTCTTCATTAAAAGAAGTAAGAAGGACATCCTACTTGTTCAGATCTATGTGGATGACATCATTTTTGGATCCACAAAAGATCAGATGTGTAGAGACTTTGAAAAGTTGATGCACAAGAGCATCAAAATCAGTTCAATGGGTGAACTCACCTTCTTCCTTGGGCTTCAAGTAAAACAGCAGAAAGATGGGATCTTCATAAGTCAATCAAAGTATGTGAAAGACATCCGGGATAAGTATGGTTTAACAGACTCAAAGCCAGCAAGCACACCAATGGAGACTCATAAACAGATCACTGCTGATCTTGAGGGGGAGGATGTTGATGTCCATCTATATATATCAATGATTGGATCTCTCATGTATCTCACAGCCTCAAGACCAGACATCATGTTTCCAGTGTGTGTGTGTGTGCCAGATTCCAAGTCAAGCCAAAGCAATCACATCTTCAAGCTGTTAAGAGGATTTTCATATACTTAAAAGGGCAACCTAGATTAGGTCTTTGGTATCCGTATGAATCTACTTTTGACTTGATTGCTTATTCAGACAGTGACTTGGGTGGTGCTAATTTGGATAGAAAGTCTACTTCAGGTGGATGTCAGCTTTTGGGTGTAAGACTAGTATCTTGGCAGTGTAAGAAGCAAACCACAGTGTCCTTATCTACAACAGAAGCTGAGTACATTGCTGCTGCAAGTTGCTGCTCTCAGGTTCTATGGATTCAGAATCAAATGTTGGACTATGGGGTAACCTTTCTTCACACTCCAATCTTTATTGACAATAGCAGTGCTATAAGCATTGTTAACAATCCAGTCAAGCACTCCAAAACAAAGCACATTGAGATCAGGTATCACTTTATTAGAGACTGTAATGAAAAGAAGCTTATTCAAGTTGCTAAAGTTCATACTGACAACCAGTTTGCTGATCTATTCACTAAAGCTTTTGATGTGGGTAGATTCACTTTCTTGGTCACAAGTGTGGGCATGATCAACTCTGAATGAGCTCATGTTTTAAAAAGTGTTTACATACCTGTTATTTGTTATTCTTTGGTGCTACTAATCATCTTTCTCAGGAAGTTATTACCTTGCTCAAACTTCAACAGTGTAAGTACAGTTAATGTTGCCAGTGCAGTTTTAATACTGTCAGTGCAAAGTTAATACTGCTAGTTAGTTAATACTGCTCTCAGTTAATACTGCTAGTTAGTTAATACTGCTAAGTTAGTTAATACTGCTCTCAGTTAATACTGCTAGTTAGTTAATACTGCTAGTGGTTAATACTGCTCTCAGTTAATACTGCTAGTTAGTTAATACTGCTCTTAGTTAATACTGCTCTCAGTTAATACTGCTTCTGTCCCGAATCGTATAAATACCCTTTTTGCACGCCTAAAAGCTCATAACGACTCTTTGAATACTATTCATCTTCTCTCTAATCCGTTTTCTCTCAAGCACCTAGTAAGTTTCAGGCCAGAACACTCAAGCTCGATGGCATCCATGGCGTTCATTGATGAGCACAACGAAATCGCAATGCTTCAAAAGCCGAAGCAGGCTGATGGATTTCGCCAGATAGTTGATTTTCTCAAGACAAGCAATATCGCGTATGCTCTTACAGTGTCACCATCCATCTACATTGAGCACCAGAAACAATTCTGGGCAAATGCCACCATTGTTATTGAAAATGGTGTGCAAGTTATCAAGACCAGGGTGTGTGATAAACCCTTGTCCGTTTCTGAAGAGGTAATTTGCATTAGTCTACGTCTAGACGATGCCTCAGGTATCTCATCTATCCCTAATGATGACCTGTTTTCAACTCTTACTATAATGGGGTATGGAGGCCCATTGGGTGTTTTCAAGTTCTCAAAAGCTAAATTCTCACCCCAATGGCGTTTCTTTGTCCATACCCTTATGCATTGTATTTCCAAAAAGACTACTGGATGGAGTGAGTTCAGTAGTACCATTGCTTATGCTTTGGTCTGCTTGGCCACTGCCAGAAAGTACAATTTTTCAAAAATGATTTTCAATGACCTTGTGTCAAACTTGGGAAACAAAAAGAGTTTTTATATGTACCCAAGATTTGTCCAGGCAGTTATAACCAATGAATTGACGGATATGCCTCAATTTGATGAGGTATATGTACCTAAAATTCCCAAAGGCAAGGTCTTTTCAAATATGAAGAGATCTCCATTGGACTCGGAAGGAGTTGACACCCAATTGTTCTCTACAATGATGGTGGTGTCCCACAATCCAGAAGGTATGGCTTCAGGGTCAAGGCCCTCATTAGACCATCCCACTGAAAGCCAATCCCAACCTTCAATCAGCATATCAATCCCTCAGTCCCTTCTTCAAAAACCAACTTCACCAATCACCAATACATACATCAGGAAAAAGGTAAAGAAGGCTCCTTCCCTTCTTGTACCTTCACCCACAGAGCCTTTAAGCCCTCTAATGGAGAATTCTCCATTAGAGAATATCTATAGGGAAACCACAGGGGTGTCTCCCAACCCCAAGGAGGTGCTCACTGAGGAGATGCATGAGCATATGGGTGCAAAGGCTGCCACTACTTCTGCTAGCACAGAGGAGGTCAGTGGTAACATCAATAAGACCTTCCCCATGGCAACTTTGGGTGAGCAATCATCCAAAGGTCCCAGGTGCCAAGAAACCAAGGGGGTGGAGGGTGCTTCTGCTAGGCAGAAGACTTCCACTACTAAAAGATCCCATGATCCTTCAAAAGGGGGTAACACTCCTGGAAAAGGTGAGGACAGATATGACTACAATGAATTGATGGAAACAATGGGCAACATTAATCTGGATGTCATCAAGCAAGGCAAAGACATAGAAGAAATGAAAATGGTAATTCTGTCTCAACAAGTACAGATTACCAAATTGAAGAAAATGGTGAAAAGATTGGTGCAAAAGAAGAGGAGAAGGCAGTTTGTTTTGAAGAAGAGGAAAAATGCTAATGATGTTTTCAACAAGGGGGAGAATCAAGAGGCTGAAGCAGAGAAGGAAAGTACATCTGGGATGGGATTTGATTTTGAGGGGGAGAAAGCTGTAGAAACAGAAGCACAAGCAGAGAAATAGATGAGGTTCAAGCAGTAGCAGTAACAGAACAGGTAGCAGCAGTAACAGGGCTATCTGTTGAAGAGTTGGAAATAGCAGAAACATTGGTAAAAGCCAAGAATGACACTCCTAAGGCTACTCAAAAGGCCAAGGGAGTGGTCATTAAAGAAGGAGGCCTTTCAAAGAAAAGAAAAGAAAGCAGTGAAACAAGTTTGAAGGATATAAAGGGAAAGATGGTTGAACCTGAACAACCTTCAAAGAAAAAGAGTCAGATTGAGTTAGATGAAGAAGTGGCAAAGCAGCTTCAAGCAGAAATAGAAAAGGAGGAACAATTACAATCTGAAAAAGACAGGGAGCTTGCACTGAATATGGCTAAAAAGCTAAATGAAGAGTATCAAAAGAACATGCAAACTGTAGTTGAAGCCAAGAAAATACCAGTCAAAAGAATGCCAATTAAAAAGCAGAAAAGACAACCTTCTAAGACCTTTTTGGCCAATCAGGAAAGGAGAAAAATGATCAATTTCCTGAAAGGTTCAATTGGTGTCAAAGGAGAGATGTTTACTAATATGGCATACAGTCAAGTTGAGAAGCTCTATAAAAAGGAAATGGCTAAGCTTCAAGGGGACTCCTCACAAAGGGAAGAGGCTGAAAGAAGGATGAAGGAGAGACATGATCTAAACATTCAACAACCATTCCCTGAGGAAGTCACTCCTACCAAAGAAAAGGCTGAAGACACTAAAAAAGAGAATGCTACTGTGGAATTAAAGTCTGCAAAGAGAGTGAAGACCATAGCTTCCAAGAAACAGTCCAAGAAGCCAAGGGTTGAAGAAGCTGAAAAAGAGGCAGAACCTTCAGTTACACCTTTAGCAGAATCTGTGCAGAACCCAGAGCAGTCCAATAAGCAATCTGATGAGCATGTGGGTCTTTTTATGACTGTAGTAGAACCAGTACAGGTTGTTCCCATTTCTGTGAAAGCACCAGAGATCATCTTCTGGGATATCTTGAGGGAAAATAGAAAGGATTACTTCAGGCTGAAAAGAGTTGGTGATATATTTGAAGTATATGTCACTTGGGGGAAAGTAATCAGAAGTTGTTCCAGGGATGATCTATAAGAAATGCATAAAGTGGGGATGAAGCTTTATGAGCCTGTTTTGAAAGGAACTGAAGAAAGTCTTCTCAAGATTGCAATGGAATACCTATGTATGATGTTTGAACCAGAAAAAGTGGTTTACAGGATCAAAGATTTACATCATGAGTATGGGTTTAAGAAGATTGATAAGTGGATACTCTTTGAAAACTGTGGTGTATACATGATCACAATAGATAACTGTTATCATGAATACTACCTGGTGGACAAAGTGTATGATCATAGCAAGGAGAAGCTGAATGGGATGCTGAAAGCTAAGCTAGTATGTGCAAAGGAATCAGAAATGGCCAAAATTGTGGTAAGAAGAACAATCAATCAAAGTCTGGGTCTGGATCCGAATTTAGGCAACTAAGCTGTAGTGTTGAAAGCATATTGAAGACAAAAATTGAAGAACTTGACTTCTCTTTCTAAAAGTCAAGTTAGGGGGAGATTGTTGGGAATTACAGAATTGCACAAGTATGGTTAATGCTGCTAGCACAACATGGTTACTACTTCTGAGAAAAGTTACTACTGCTGAACCAGATTAATACTGCTTGATGAAGTTAGTACTGCTAGTAGTTAGTACTGCTGAAGTTAGTACTGCCAGATCAAAGTTAATACTGCTGAGCACAGTTACTACTGCTGGTGAAAACTAGTACTGCTCAGAGTGTTAATGCTGCTACAACTTAATACTGCTTAAGAGATAATCAAGATTAGTGCAGATCAAGTCTGAAGATAATCATGAAAGGTTTGAAGATAATGATAGAAGAATATACTGAAGATCTTTTATTTTTTGTAATTATCTTTTATTTTCAGTATATGTATAGACCTGTTGAGAATAGTTTAGAATATCAAGTTAGCAGACCATATTCTGAGTTTTTGATAGAGAGAATTAACCTCAAGGTTTATAACCCTAGTTCTAGAGAAGTAGAATTCGTATTGGTGAGCCTGTTCATCAATATTGAGGTTTTGTGTGAAATCTTGTAGCTTTAAATCATTTAACAAAGTTTACAAGATTGTGATTTCTGATTCACTGTTACATTGATTTTTGAATATTAAAGTGTTATTCCGCAAACTCCTTTAATATTGTTTCTGAGTTTATTATTCTTGTTAAGAATTAGATCCTGACATCTTGGTGCTGCTATTCAGATAGCAAAAATAGTGCAAGAGATAGAGGATTTAAAGAAAGTGGAGTTAAAGCTCATTGGTGAAAAGCGCAAGGGAGAGAGTTCAGGTGGGTCTTCCAACAAAAAGAAATTAAATTAGGGTAAGAAAGGGAACCAAGGCAAAGGTGGTGATTGGTGCAGGTCTTGTAGATCGGTTCATTCGGGTGAATGCTCATAAAAAACCTGATCTTGTCATCAATGTGGTATTAAAGGACATGCGGTGGAGGAATGTCGTTTCAAGGAAGATGTTTGTTTCACTTGCAAGAAACCTGGTCACAAAAACGCAAGTTTCCCGAATAAGAAAGGTGGGGATAATGCTAGCGGGTCATCCACAAAGGAAAAGACCCCACCAAAGGCTAAAGGTTGTGTATTCCAAATATTAGCGGAGGAGGCTAAAGAAGCAGATGATGTTGTGACGGGTATATTTCTTGTCAACTCTATTCCTGCACGTGTTCTCTTTGATACGGGTGCAAATCGATCTTATATGTCTTCTCAATTATGTGCAAAGTTTTCTATGAGTCCTTCCAAGTTGAATAAACCTATAGAAACTGAAATAGCTAATGGGAAGATTCTTCTAGTTCATGTTAAGTATTCAAATTCTTCCATAGAGATTGAGGATGTTGTCTTCCCTATTCGGTTATTGCCTTTTGCTTTGGCCGAGTTCGATATAGTTGTGGGCATGGATTGGCTAAGTGCTAATCGTGCCGAAATCATTTGTTTCTCAAACTTAGTGAAAATTCCAACTTGTTCCGGTTCCTACGTTATTGCCCGTGGTGAACGGTCCAAGTCACGTCTAGGATTGATTTCTATGATGAAAGCACGCAAGTGCATTTCCAAAGGATGTGATGCCTATCTAGCTTATGCTATTCTTGCCAAAAAGGAGACGGGTGATTTGAAAGATATTAAGGTGGTTTGTGATTACCCAGATGTATTTCCTGATGAATTACCAGGTTTGCCACCTGATCGTGAAGTCGAATTTAAGATTGATTTATTACCCGGTGCTACTCCCATTGCTAAAGCTCCTTATCGTTTGGCACCATCCGAAATTCGTGAGATGCTTACTCAAATCCAAGAACTTCTTGATAAAGGGTTAGTTAGACCGAGCTCCTCACCTTGGGATGCTCCGGTTCTATTTGTGAAAAAGAAAGATGGCTCACTCCGTATGTGTATTGATTATCGTGAGTTTAACAAACGAACCATCAAAAACAAGTATCCTTTACCCCGGATTGATGATCTTTTTGATCAATTGCAAGGTGCTTGTTTCTTCTCTAAAATTGATCTTCGCTCGGGATATCATCAATTAAAAGTGAAAGAGGAAGATATTCCAAAGACCGCTTTTAGAACACGGTATGGGCATTACGAGTTCTTAGTGATGCCTTTTGGTCTAACCAATGCTCCAACAGCTTTTATGGACCTTATGAACCGTGTATGTCGACCTTTTCTTGATAAATATGTCATCGTGTTTATTGATGATATTCTCATTTATTCTAAAACGAAGACCGAGCATGAGCAACACCTCCGTGAAGTCTTAGGCACTTTACGGCGTCAAAAGCTTTACGCCAAATTCTCTAAATGTGAATTTTGGCTTCGGGAGGTACATTTTATCGGTCATGTAATTTGTCAAGATGGAGTGAAAGTAGATCCTTCCAAGATTGATGCCATTATGAAGTGAGAATCCCCAAAGAATCCTACCTAAATCAAAAGCTTCCTAGGACTTGCGGGTTATTACCGTCGGTTCATTCAAGGTTTTTCTAAATTAGTCGAGCCTTTGACCAAGTTGACTCGTAAGGGAGTTGAATTTCTTTGGTCTGGAAAACCAGAGGAAGCTTTCCAAAAGTTGAAATCCTTTTTATGTCAAGCTCTAGTTTTATCTTTGCCTGATGGAGTGGACGACTTCGTGTCTATAGTGATGCCTCAATACTTGGGGGGGATGTGTATTAATGCAGTGTGGTAAAGTTATTGCTTATGCGTCACGCCAATTAAAACCTCACGAAAATAACTATCCCACTCATGATTTGGAACTAGCCGCCATTGTCTTTGCTCTTAAATTATGGAGGCACTACCACAAAAGCCTACAATATGTGTACGATCAAAAGGACCTCAATATGAGGAAAAGGCGTTGGATGGAATTGATCAAAGACTATGATTGTGAAATAAAGTATCATCCCGGTAAGGCTAATGTAGTGGTCGATGCCTTAAGTCGTAAAGAAAGGTCTTTACCTTCACGTGCAAAGTTGTTTAGGCTTGAAGCGGTGCCGGATTGGATTGAAAGCCTTAAAAAGGCCCAATATGATGCTTTGCTGGAGGAAAATCTCAAGGACGAGCTTATGAAGAGGAACAAAGAATTTCTTGTTGAGGATAACCGAGGCCTCAAAACTTTTCAGGGTCGTATCTGGGTGCCTAAACTCGGTAATTTCCGACAAACTCTTATAGAAGAAGCTCATAATTCAAAGCTCTCGGTACATCCCGGTTGTACCAAAATGTATCAGGACTTGAAATCCCATTATTGGTGGCCCGTCATGAAACTTGACATAGCCAACTTTGTAGCTAAATGCTTAATTTGTGCTCAAGTTAAGGCGGAACACCAAAGACCTTATGGAAGTTTGCAATATTTAGAAATCCCGGAGTGGAAGTGGGATCATATTACAATGGATTTCGTCACCAAACTTCCAAGAGCTTCAATAAGCCATGATATGATATGGGTAATCGTCGATCGGCTCACTAAAAGTGCTCATTTCCTAGCTACCCGTGAGACTGCACCCATGGAGAAATTGGCCAAACTTTATATTGATGAAATAATTTCAAGGCATGGGGTACCGGTTTCCATTGTTTCTGATTGTGATATGCGTTTTGTGTCTAACTTTTGGAAAAGCCTACAAAGAGAGTTGGGTACAAGAGTGAACTTGAGTATGGCATACCACCCTCAAACCGATGGCCAAAGCGAGCGTACAATCCAAACTTTAGAAGACATGTTGAGGGCGTGTGTCTTAGAGTATGGCGGATCTTGGGATTCATACCTACCATTGGTGGAATTCGCGTACAATAACTCTTATCATGCAAGTATTGGAATGCCACCTTATGAGGCTTTATACGGGCGGCGTTGTCATACACCTACTTGTTGGCTCGAACCCGGTGAAAAGCAATTCACGGGACCCGAAATTCTTCAATTTACCGCCAACAAAGTAAATATAGCAAGGGAAAAGTTGAAAATTGCTCGTGACCGCCAAAAGAAATATGCCGACAAAAAGCGTAGACCCGCAAATTTCGAGGTTGGAGACTTTGTCATGTTAAAAGTCTCACCTTGGAAAGGCATAATTCGATTCGGTAAACGCGGGAACCTAAGTCCTCGTTTCATCGGTCTTTTCAAGATCATCAAGAAGATTAATGATCAAGCTGTTGTACTCGATTTTCCATCGAAATTAGATGGCATACATAGCACATTTCATGTTTATCATTTGAGAAAATGTCAAGTAGAAGAGAGTCAAGTGATTCCATTAGAAGACTTGAAAGTTGACTCGAGAAAGCGTTTGGTGGAAGAACCCATAGCAATATTGGAAAGGAAAACCAAGAAGCTACGTAACCGAAGAATTGGGTTAGTAAAGGTACAATGGAAGCATCATCTTGGTTCAAATGAAACTTGGGAGACCGAAAGTGATATGAAAGAGCGTTATCCCCATTTGTTTAGATAAGTGTGATTCCGAGGACGGAATCTTTTTAGGGGGAGAGATTTGTAACACTCTCAATTTGATTTTAGTATAAATATATGCAAATTGTGGTTTTATGCCTTTTTATATAATATGTTTAATTATAAAGGTTTAATTTTAAGAATTATTAAGTTAATTCAAGTTGTTGTGTTATAGTAAGTGTTATATTATGCATGCACAAGGTACAAGTATTTTGAAGCATATTCTAGTTAGGATATAAAGGGTAAATAAGATGTGATTTATGGGCATAATGGTAATTGGCTAAATATGTATTTAGACACAAATAGACAAGAAAAAGACACTCTTTCTTTCCAGTCTCCATACCCAACGATTTCAGCTCCCAAAAACAAAGTAAATGGTGGATCTTGAAGGTTTCATGGCTTTGAGTGGATGCATGTAAGAATTGTTCATGAAATTGGAGTGTTTGACATCATATACACTAGACAAGCTTGGTTTTGATCATTTTCGTTTGGGGAAGATTGGGTACACACTAAAAGGTAAAATCTAATCTTTATAGTGGTTTAGTTTCAGTGTTTATGTATAGGATTGTTGAGCCCGAGTCTTGTTTTATGGAAATGGATCAATAATCGGGTCATTTGGGTGAAAATTTCTTGAATTAAGGTTTGATTCTGAATTAAGGTTTGATTCTTAATCAATGGCTAATGTTTATGTTTGGGATGTTATAAATGACCAAAACATGTTGTATAAACTTAGTTTTGAGTTTGGTACTCTTAAAAGTCAATTTGGATGAGAAAAATCCCAAGTTTTGGTCTCAAAATCGAAACAGCATGTTGTTCGGAATTTATGGGCAGATTCAGGGCAGGATTCATAAATTCATAGAAAATCATAGAAAAATCGTTACAGGGCGTGTAATATATCGTTTGAAAGCTTGTTGAGTTTATTTTAATTCTCTTTTAGATATCAGGTGCTAAAAATGTTTTAAGGGTCAAAAATGTGAAGAAAGACAGAGAGGTCAACTTGAGAATATGCTTTATGTTTATAAAGTAAAGTTTTGGTTCATTTGGGTTATAATCTTTCATGGGGTCCCTTAGAATGCTTTGATATCATGTTTAAATTAGTAATGAGGGCCTTTTATCACACATAGGTTTATTCATAAATGTGTTGTTCGGTTTAGACATTAGTGGTTAGTCTAGTGATTTGAATAATGAAATGTCGAATTTTAATAAGAGAATGTTTGTTATAAATTCTTTCTTAGGATTGATTGAAGATTGGTAAACATTGTAATTAGTGGTTGTGGAAATTGAGTTGAGATCTTCCACCAACTCCTAAGGTGAGTGCATTGAATTTTGAAAACTTGGATATTCAACAAAATGCTATTTTATATGAAAATAATAGTCATCAAATGTTTGTTGATTGTGTATGAATACTTTGAATTCATATGTGATTATTGGGTTATTATTTGCATTAGTTGATATTATAAGATATGTAAATGGTTGTTTTACATATTGAGAACCATGTACTTGCTCTATGTACATATAGTATTAGTCCGGACTATAGTTGACAGTTGGTTGCTTTCAGTAACCTTCAGGGCTCTTTGGTCCATGAGTATTGCACCATACTCTATAAGTGACCTTAGGGTAACAGGAAATTCGGATGCCATGTGGGAGGTGCAATTCCCATAAGATGGAGGTGTTCCAAGTTGGAATTTCCTAGCTTAAAGTGTGTGGCGGTGTTAAGGTAATTCATTAGAATTCTATATGGACCGATTATCTATCGGGAAATATGAGAATTGGGTGAATTAACTTTACATCTTATTAATCATGGTTCTATGTGTTGTTTATATAAGTTGATTTTGTATGAATTGATGACTATGTTTTTAAGTATGCTTTGATTAGAACACCTTGCATTCACTTAACCATTTTGGTTAACAAATGTTTTCTACCCGTTGTTTATCCACATGTGATCAATAGTTGTTGATAATGTTTGATGAAAGCTTGTGGGAGACTTAGCAAGATCATGGGTTTTGAAGGACATTATCTTTTGTATATTTTGACTTGTTGTATCATGGTATTGGTATATAATTGTAACACCAAACTTGTTAAACACTTTTATATGATCAAGTTATGCAACTTGATCTTATATTAACTAATGTGTTTTCTAAAATTTATACAAACTCTAGCTTAAAACAAAGACTTCCATTTTGGTTGTTTATTACAAATCATAAGTTTTGAAATTTTTAAAATTGTCCACAATTCTACTAGACAGGGTGTTACAGATTGGTGCATGCATGGGAGGCACAGACATCGATGGGAATATTGTTGTCGGTGGCGGCAACGTCGGAATCATCGGGATGGAAAAAGTTGCGACTCCCATGCCTTGCGTCAGCCTAGGGTACAGAGGCAATAGAGGTTGAACACCTACAAAAGGCATATTAAAGGGTGGCCTCGGACCAGATTGGGATCCGAACTGGTTTCCTATGTTTTGATTCCTCATAGCTGCGAGCTCTTCAACTACCTTGCGATTTAGTTCATCTAAAGCGTTGATACGATTACCAGCAGCATCAAGCTCCATGCGCATTTGAGCAATTACGTGATCGCGAGTTCCTTGTCCTGCGATGACCCTGGAAAACAAAGAAACTTCACAGAAATTGTTAGTGTGTCGTACTCTTTGTCGAAGATTTACTCTA
Source organism: Arctium minus (assembly GCA_954870635.1). Taxonomy (NCBI): domain Eukaryota; kingdom Viridiplantae; phylum Streptophyta; class Magnoliopsida; order Asterales; family Asteraceae; genus Arctium; species Arctium minus. The sequence goes on along the minus strand of OX941080.1, from coordinate 107,938,069 downwards.
GCTGGTGCCCCACGGTAGGCGCCAAACTGTTAATGCCAAAAATCGTCCAAGGATGGCTTAAGGTCGGTGTTGAGCTTTAACAACTAAAGTAAGAAATTGATCGACAAATCATACGATGATTATAAAAATAGAGACGAGACAAAGAATTTGGTGAGGTGGAAAACCCTTGTCTAGGGTAAAACCCGCGGACGATAGCAGAGATCGTCAAGTGTACTATGGACATCAAACAGGGACGTCATCCTTTGGAAGGATCAGTTAACAGTACAATTGATGAAATTACAAGTAAAATTAAGCAAATCGTAAGACTATCGAGTATGTCGTGAAGTGTAGCACTTCGTCGAGAGTTTTTGCTTGAGAGAGAATAACTAGAGTGTGCTCGAATATGCTTGAGTATTGTATGTTTCTGATATGCTTCAGGTGTCTCGGATGATTCTTCGATCTTATATATATAGCTTTGGGTGTCATAAATGTGCACTGAATGCTCCAACGGTCTTGACAATGATTGATCTTGATGATGCTTGTCCGTTATGACCGTTTGTCCATAAATGTGCATTAAACCTGCAATGATGAGTCATAAAAGAGAACAGTCGTGAATAGTAAATGATATAATTGTTAGTTACGTTATACAAGTCGCAAGACATGAGTCATCGAGAGATTGTCTGGTCGTGGTCGTAAGGAACGTACGACCATTGCCATAAGTGACGACCAAGGTCGCCGATATGCGCGGTCTTCAGGACCTTATCTTAATACAAGAGTAGTCTTAAGATTAGAAACATTCGATTTCCTTGCGTCGGTCGTGTCTTGTGAAATTTTACCCAAACACTGATGAGGGATCGAGACGTTCCACATTAGTTGTTTATATTGTGCTATGTGCTCCGTGGGGTTTGTCACCTTCGTATACTTGGGCGTAAAAGTCGAAATGTTATGCTTCTTGGGAATGTCAACCAAAGTTATCTTGTCGACAAAAGGCAATGCCTGGGTATCCTGCTAGAGGCTCCACATCGACAGGAATTGCAGCACCTGGCAATTTGGTAAGTAATGACAACATCTTCTCATTTTGTTCTTCCAATAACTTTAGTCGTAATGAGACTGGATTGTCAAGATTGGTCTTATTCACTTTCGTAGGATTCTCTGTATTCAAAGGACGAATCCTGAATCTTGGATGTCGTCACTGCCCATGGGAAAACTCACGGTCGGGAATATCTAGGGTATATGGAATGGTACTAACAAGAAGGGCATCGACGGAATTGGCATCGACGTAACTGGTAACGACGGGATCGGCATCGTCGATATTGGAAATGTCAGAATCGGCATTGTTGAAAATGGTAATGTCGGGATTGGCATTGTAGGGATCGACATCGATAGGATCGGCATCGATGGGATTGGCAATGTTGGGTTTGGCATTGTCAGAACAGGAAACATCGTGACGATAGTTGGTGGATGTTGCATGGTAAAGGTGCTTGGCGGAGGCCTGGGGAAGGTGAACTGCGGAGGTCGACACATCAATGACTGACCTGCAAAGTTCATATTGAATGGTGGTGCATGAGTATATTGGGGTGTTTGGTTCTTCATAGTTCCTCTTGTATTATGGTCCCTCAAATGCGCGATTTCTTGGGATGCTTTGCGATTTTGTTCATCTAATGTGTTGATACGCTGACGAGCTACTTCCAACTCCATGTGAATCTGAGTGAGGGCATTATGATTTTCTCCTTGTCCTGACATGTTTCTGTTTGACAAAAACTTTACAAGGAAATCGTTAGTAAGACGTACGTTTGTCGAAGATTTTCTTTAGTTGGGCCCCACGGTGGGTGCCAATCTGTTAATGTAAAAAATCACCCTTCAGAATGACTTAAGGTCAGTATGGAGCTTTAACAACTAAAGAAAGGAATCTTGGAGAAATCATACGACAAGTAAAGATAAACATATGAGACACAAGAATTTGGTGATGCGGAAAACTCCGTCGAGGGTAAAAACCGCGGACGACAGATTAGGACGTAAGTGCACTATAGACGCCAAACAGGGACGTCGTCCTTTAGAAATAACGATCGAGAGTACAATTGATTACAATAAGATAAAAAAGTAAACTAATCGTGAGATTTCTTCGTGCGTCGTGAGTTTGGTCGATGTGTCGTGAGTTTCTTCAAGAGAGAAAGTAATGTCGCTTGATGTGATTCTCTTCGGTGCTCTGATCTTAGCTTAATGTATCCAAATAATCTCTTGATCCTTGTTTATATAGCCTTCATCTTCATAAATGGGTCTTAATGTTGGTAACGGTCCATGCTTTTAATGATCTTAATAATCATTTTCAGTTATAGTCGTTAAACCATAAATGACTTGAGATCTACATTCAATAGACAAAGTGAAACGTCTGTTGTACATTAATAAGCTGGTGTCGTAAAGAAACTGTAAGTCTTATCATCTTTGGTTGTTAAGATCCAATCTAGAGATACATCTGGTCGTGTGAATCTTACGTCGGTCGAGACTTTGGAAATTTTACTCAAACAGACAGCAAGGGTTCAACTTTGTGACATGTTGAATGAGTCGGTCAGAGTTTCTTCAAGCCCCACATCAAGTTTTAAACCATATTTTATTTCTTTTGCTAAGTGTTTTGTTGCAATTTTTGTTTACAGGTCAGAGTTGCCATGATTGGCAAGTACATTGGTCTTTCAGATTTTTAACTATTTGTACTCAAGGTGATACTTTATTTATTCACACAAGCTTGTAACTGAAATATGTGTAGGTAATGGATTATAGTGTTTTCAATTGTTAACAGCATCGTACTCTTTTTAGGCTTTGTTGGATGCTTTCGTTTCTTACCATTGGAAATTAGTCATTAATTGATAGGTATATATATCTAAAAATCACATATCTCCATTTGGCTAGAAATAGTATACTTAGGTATATAACCTTAAATGGTTTGCACTCCATTAAACGGCGGCGACAGATTCCAGCTTAGGTTATATACCCCACACCTCGTCACTCGTATCATTCTCTTGTGAATCCAACTACTCAACGACATGATAATTCCCTAAAATAAACCAACAATTCCACGGTGCATGAAAGTTGTGTGCAGTGTGACATTAATTATAGACAAATGCGGAAACCTCATAATGCAGAATTGAAGAAGAAGCAGATTCGTCATTGAATATTTGTTATTACATCGTCAACTAACAACTAAGAAACATAAAGAACATAAATTGAATAAAGAGAAACAATCTATTACAAATATATATATATCCATGCATGCAGGTTGTTGCTTTGTTTGGATCATAGCTAGGAAAGTAGATATGTTGAGAGTTGACCACAGTTGACCTTGGAAATCAATCAAGAAAGTAAAAAAGAAAACAACTTGTATAGTATGGCAACTATGACTACAAAGATGATCTGATCAGTTATGGAGATGCTGTCATGTTTGTCAACTGCATCATTTAGATTTGAAGGTGAGCACTTGAGTTCAATGGAGAATGCTCCTTTCTCATCTTGGACATCTGGTTCTATGTTGATCTCCCCAAATGCAGTTCTGAACTCTCCATAGCTCCATTCCTTTACTCATGTATATATATATACACACACCCACATGATATAACATTATCAAACTTGTTAGTTCTTATTTAATAACCCCAAATATATATACACCAATTAACCACACCATCAAACTCATTATATATAATTAATTATATAAAATATAATACTACTAGGAGTCCGTTTTTATCTATGTTAAAATATGTGAAACCCCGTTAAATTAATTTCCATAAAAGTTGTTGAGGGGAGGTGGGAGGTTTCAACATACGTTGAGATGAACATAGTGAAGTCTAGCCAATGGGACTTAAAAACACCCCTTCCAATGGAGGTTAGGCGGACACAGATTGTCCCATAGTGTAGAGAGGAGTGTAAACCGGTAAAAATTGCCTGGAATATCGAGCCTCTAAAGTGACAGGCCTTTTCTTAAAATATGGGAGAATGTGTGGAACCCTAAAAATTCACGTGTTACCCCCCTTCTCTGTTTCCTTTCCTTTTCCTCTAATCAAATTTTGACACGTGTAAAGGAATGGGATGAATACGCAACTGTAAGGGGTAGTTATGTAAATTGAGGGGGTGCATATATGGTATCGGGAGAATAAGAAGATAACGTGTCGACGTCTTATTGAAGGACCATGGAGGGAACAGGAAAACGGTAGAGACAATTTTTTCCCTCTAAAAGAGCCCTTAAAGGGATGTTCCAACATATAAGGTCCAAATCTAACAGATGTAGGACTCTAATAACAATATAAGGGCAAGTACGTTATCATCAAACTAATCATAATTGCAATGAAAAGGGTTGATTACATACCTCAAGTTGTTCTCCAACGGTGAACACAATGGTGTTTGGATTGATGCCGAATGAGTAAGGTCCTCCCTCAGACAAGAGACGGAATTCACCAGCCTCGGTGGGAATATGAAGGCTTATAGCAAATGCGGCTGAATCCCGTCTAGACCCATCCAATTGACGTGGAGTATGGGATGAACGAGGGGTGTGAGGTTGAAGAGACGAGTTACTATGCTTGAACAATGTCATTTTCGTTTCGTTTTCCTTTATTTTCTTACGAGGTTGCTTGCCACCATTGTTTCCCATGATCTGAGTAATATCATTTGCAATTACTTCCAGCTTATTTGCAACATTCTCCATCTTTTTCCTGCAAATACATGTATATATATATATATATATAAATATATATATATATATAACAAGTTTCAATCAGCAAAAGGGCTAGCTACATCTTCTTTTGTTGTCACGAAGAACCAGATATATAATCTCTTGGCAACATAACTTAGCATATTATTGATTATAGATTTATTTAATTCTAACATTTTATTCTCTTTTTTCAATAAGTTGCTATTTGTGAGCACATTAATTGACGAGAGAGGGGATAAGAAGTTTTGTCCAATAGACTAATTATCTATAAGTTCTCTGAAACAAAAGTTAAAATTATGGGTTTGAAGTCTGATTTGGGCGTTTAATTAACTCCCCAAAATCACAAATTAAACCGCATTTTTCAAGCCGAGTTGTCTGACAACAAGTGATAGGTTTGGTCAAATTGGACCACAAAAACGCAGTCTCGTCGGATTGGTTTAGACGGTTTAAACCTCTTATCGGCTTAAACTAAAATATATATATATAGAGAGCATCCATTTCTAAAATTAAATTTCTACAAATATATAAAACATGATTAAAAAATATAATTTCTTTTACATAAAATAATACAATAAACAATCATTTCGCTCTTTTAAGCATTTAATTTTTGGAAGTTATTTTTAAATTAGAATCTTTATCCTCTCTTTCATAGTTTCTCCATTTTAGAGAGTTTTCGAAAATATGAATGTTTGAGCGAAAAAATAGTCTAAAATTTACATCTTATTCATTTGAAAGAATCTCTTGGATATGCTTGAACAAGGGATTCTTATTCATTGACAAACCAACTAAGGGGTCGTTTACAAAACACTTACCCTGTAAGCTCTTACCGGGGCATTTACCTTAGCGGATGAACATGACAAAAGAATAGAATCTTACCCGGTAAGAGCGAGATAAGGATGGAGAGTCTTACCCGGTAAGTGAGAGTGACAACTCTTACCCGGATAAGCGCTTACCGGGTAAATTGTTGTATATGATACCATCATGATGATTGCAATCTTACCTGGTAAAGTAAGTTAGTGTGTCGAGTTTTGTCGGTAAGCGCTTACCGGGTAAGCATTTAGGTAAACGGCCCCTAAGACGAAGTTTGTTCCATTTTGCTTCTTCAAAATGAAAAGTTTTAAAAGATGCTTCTATTAATGAAAGGTCTAAAAGTTGAAATGAAGACAAAGTTGGTTCTACTTCATGCAAGTTTTTAAAGTCAATTTGCAACATAATATCTAATTATATATATATATATGGGTAGTTTCATTTAGAAATCACCTTAAATTTGAAAACCATGGAAACCGTCGATTTCCTTGGTTAAGTTAATGTAATTGTTTCATGAATTTGTAAAATTTGATAAATTGTTTTATATAATTCTTTTCTTGATAAAATTGTTTCATATATTTGTGTTTTATGTAAAAATGAAAAAATTTCATCAAAATGAGAAAATACATGAAACAATTTCATCAGAATGAGAAAATAGATGAAACAATTTCATTTTTACATAAAAACACAAATATATAAAACAATTTCATCAATAAAATAATTATATGGCACAGTTTCATCAAATTAAACAATTTTAATTAATCAATTTCATTAACTTAACCAATGAAATCGATGGTTTCCACGGTTTGCAAAATTAGAGTGGTTTCATTTGATCTCTCTCTCTCTCACACACACACACACATATATATATATATATATATATATATTGAATATATATGTTGTATATGTGTGTATATGTATCTAAGTCACGGTTATTTTGCAACCCAATAAAATGTTACAACTCGTGCAACCTTCATCTAAATTGTCCATTGCATTTAGATTCTCATTGATTCTCTAAATAAATTTACCTGATTTCATCGAATTTTGTTGAATTTATGCAAAAAATGCGAATGCACATAACGGTTCATGTGATGTATCGGATGAAAGTGGTACATTCAAGAAACAGTATGCATTCCATGGCATTTAATGAAATATGCATTATAGGTAAGATTATTGCATTAAACTAGTAATCATTTATGTAATTCAGTAATCAATCCATTGTCTACATAATGAATAGGCTAAAAGAATAGTTTAGATGAGGATTATATGGATTGTAATCTTTCACTGGCTTACAAAATAAACCACCCATATATATATACATATATATATATATATAGTGTTTGGTTCATTTGAGAAATGGTAAATATATGAGAAATAGAGAAGTAATCCTAGTCATTCATATGGTCAAGATCGGATTTGACTAGTCAAATATTGCGGCTTTGACCGGTCAAAAGTTGCGGCTTTGACCGGTCAAAAGTTGCGGCTTTGACCGGTTAAAAGTTGCGGCTATCCCAAAAATAGAAGGACAATTTCGTAAATTTTACAAAACACACGGGCTGTGTTCATATATGAACATGTATAATTCACATATGAACTATATGTTCATATATGAACCAGTGCAATTCACAACTGAACTCTTTTAACTGATTCATATATGAACCTTTGTGATTCATATATTAATCAGTTGAACTAACTAACAGATTCATATATGAACATTTGTGATTCATATATGAACCTTTGTGATTCATATATGAATCACAAAGATTCATATATGAATCTGTATGAATCAGAAAGATTCGTATATAAATCAGTTGAACTAATTAACAGATTCATATATGAATCTTTGTGATTCATACAAATTTATATATGAACTCATCCTGTGTATTTTACGAAATTACCCCTCTACCTTCTATAGACCACACAAGGAATTATCCGGTGCTTCGCGGTCAAAGCCACAAATGTTGACCAGATGAATGGCTAAGATTACTTCTTTATTTCTCATATATTTACCATTTCTCAAATGAACCTCTCCCTATATATATATATATATATATATATATATATATAGGGAGTCATTCAAGGGAGAACTCATTTGTTTGTGGTAACTGTGAGATCCATTCTCAACCACAAATTAAAGAATAATTTAGGAAATTTATAAATTTGGTAATTTTGATTTAAAATTTTAATTGAAGGGCATGTTAGGTATTTTGAAATTTTCCTCTATCCTCTCTCTTCTCTCCTCTGAACATAATTCCGACAAAATACAACGTGATACACCATTGTGATACCCAATAATTTTTAACCATAAGACATAAATCATCAATGAATCACACTGTGATACCAAAAGATTTTCTAACCGTAAGGCACAAACAAACAATGAATCACACTGTGATACCAAAAGATTTTGTAACCGTAAGACGCAACCAACAATGAATCACACTGTGATACCAAAATATTTTCTAACTGTAAGACACAAACCAACAATGAATCACACTGTGATACCACAAGATTTTCCAACTATAAGGTATTTCAAAATTATAAATTATGATATATTAAATTAATTATATTAGGTAACCGTATAGTATAATTCGAAGAAGTAAAATAAGGAATTTATTTATTAAATTATCCTTTTCTTTTATTTTAAATACAATATTAATTATATTAAATGAGTGGCTCACGGTGGATCTCACAGTTATCACAAAGTATCTAGTTCTCATTTGATTACGGCCATATATATATATATATATATATATATATGTCCTTGCTGAATTGTCCTTATGGTAAGAAAGTATTCTAAGTCATACGACATCATCGTTTTCTTTATGATGGTCAAGGACCGGTGCACTAAAGACTTCCAATAAGAGGACGGTTACCTTTTATATATATGGAGAGAGAGAGAGAGAGAGAGAGAGAGAGAGAGAGAGAGAGAGAGAGAGAGAGAGAGAGAGAGAGGAGGGGGAAGTCCCATTAGCAACCCAAAAATATTAGAAACTTGATAATCACTTTCACCATGTTACCTGTTGCTCTTCAAAATAAATATTCATTATAAATAACATATTCATGATGAATAATATATTTAGAATCAATATGGATGTATTATCCATCATGATAAATCTCACATTCATTATGAACATGTTATAATATTCGAGATAAATAACACGTTCATATTTTTTATGAATATATCATGTGTCGCCCTGTAGATGGTTCTCAAGTTACTAATCAATTTTAGGTTCCTAACCTACCCCTTATATATGTATACATGTATCTCTAGAGGGAGATCAAACGAGAACGTGTCAAAATAAGATAACAAGAAAAATGATCAAATCATATGCAATTATGAAACACGGTCACTGCAAGGGTGAGCGGGCAACCTGACTCGTGACCTTAATCACATCTGATTTTACACGTGATTTGGCCGTTTTCATGTTTTCTCTTATTTGGTTAGTGTTCCCATATAAACCTGACTCTACATGCATATGTATACGAATGTTTCGGAGAAAAAAAATCAAACATACGACAACATCTAATAATGACAATTTAAATCAAATCGAACAAAGACAGTAACAAATTTACAATTAGTCGAGATGCGTGTAATCTAATCCGGACATTCATGTTAATATATATATATATATATATATATATATATATATATATATATATATATATATATACAAGGATAATATGTATATAACAATTTTTTGGCAGCTTCTTAAAATTATATATAGTTTTGGGTCATATTTTAGATTTTATGATTATAAGGGAAAACATATATAATTTTGTATGATATCATCAAAGATTGTGTGTATATATATATATATATATATATATATATATATCATTGGAAATGAAAATGAAAAGCAAAATGGAAGAAACAAATTAACCTGAACTTCTGAAATTGGTCCTCGGTCTTAACCTCTCGTCGGCGTTCGGCCGCGGCCATGGCAGATCGAGACCAAGCAAACTCCTCGCGATCTCCATCGCGGCTCCACCTCTCAGCCAACAATCCAAAACAGAAGTCAGCCTCGGTGAAGGCCTCCTGCAGATTCTCGGACGATATGCCATGACCGCTGACCTTAAACACACCATACTTAGCGGCGGAATCCAACATCTCCTGGATGGATTTCTTATCCTTGGATTTGATCAAGCGGTATTCCAAATCAGCAATGGAGGGTCGATTGAGGTCGTCGGGCAGATCGAATTCGGGAATGTTCTTTAATTTGTCGACGTAATTGTTGAAAGGTGGATTGGTCCTGGAGTTGGGCATCGGAGACGGTGGTTGTGCTGTCGCGGACGACGATAGGCGACTCCTAATCCGGGCGATAGCCATGGTTAATTAATTAATCAATGGGATGGGAGTGATTGAGTTTGTTTGTTTATGGAGGAAATGTTATGGAGAGGAATGTGTGATGAAAATGAAAATGGGAAAAAGTATTAGAGAGCTTATAATAGTGTGTGTGTTATGACATGGCGCGTTTTGTGGGATCTCAGGGTGGCAGCCACGTCTCAATGCATATATTACTTGTACCTCTTTATGCATACCCCTGTTTGTACCTTTCCTTTTGCAGCTTGTCGGATTTTTTTTTTTTTTTTTTTTTTTTGTAAAAGGAGTAAAAATCACACTTTTCGTCCCTATAATACCTACTTACTATCAAGTCTCGTTCCTTAATTGAAATAACTACACTTTTGGTCACCATGGTTGTCATTTTGTTATACTTTTGGTTATCGTAGCTACCACTTTGTTACACTTTTGGTCCCTTTGACTGACTCCCATTAAAAAAGTTCGTTACCTCAGGGGCATTTTGGTCTTTTTACTTTCTTTTTTTTTCTTTTATTAATTTTTTTTGAATTTTATGTCATTATCTAAAAAGACTAATATGCCCCTAATATAATGAGGAGGGGAGGAGGAGATAAGGTTAAAACCTAATCTCCTGATCATTTCCTTTTTATATCAAGCTTTATGGGTTTTATCTTATTTTAGGCCTTAAAACCCTTTTTATTTAACCAAACTAAATAAATAATTAAGCCAATATACATTATTTAAAATTTTTAATTAATTAATCACATGGATCTAATTAATTTCACCACTTTATTTCTTAGACATTATTGAGACTCACTTAGCCAAATAATTTTTTTTACTCGATTTGATTTAATAATATATATATATATATATATATATATCACACACACAGAAACATATATATATATATATCATTTAATTGACGTCTTTATTGCTCTTTGTGTGTGACCTCATAGGTTCATATGTAAATAGTAATATAGTTAATACCAAAAAATCTTGTTCCTTGCACATAAATTCAACAGGCTCCCACTTGTACATGGTACAAGGTCAATTAACAATATAGACTGCGATAAGCATATAGCAACATGACATAGCCCCTAACTACATATGAATGTTAGTTTCTACAAAACATACGTTCATTTGCACAATGATTATGTCCTTTTGTGGGTCCACAATACTATCAAGTTCTTACCGACTCATACACATAAACGATTACCAACCTGTTTGATTAATAACAATGGTTACAAGGTTGATCGATTGAAGCTTTTCTGTGTGTTCTCTCTAGTTTTCACCTTTAGTGTGTGTGTATATTGTGATCTGATATCTTGTTTTTGGTTAACACACTTGTTTTAGCTACATAATATATATTTTAGATATTATCTAACAACTAACAATATAATATCTAGAATATAATATCTAGATATTATAACTAAACTAACTATTTACTTAATAACAATAAATTACAATAACAACTAACTTTGACTATTTTATTACAAACGACTTAGACTAATATTAATGAGACGACTTTTCTGCTTTAGCTTCAGATTGCGATCTTCATATTGTATGATCTTGAATCCAATGAGACTGTGTCCTAACAATCTCCCCCTTTGGATCAAGATCATTACGAAAATGATTTAGCAATACGATCTTCTCTTTCAGCACAGAAGATGCAATCTCTCTCTTAGTCTTCAAGATATAGTAAACTCCCCAAAAGATGTAGTTTTTCTCTCTTTCAGTTCATGGGAATAAATTATCTCTAGTTTCAGCTCGAAATTCTTCAGCAAAGTATCTTCAAAGAAAATTTCTCTCGAATCAGCATATCTTCAGAATACTTGCTCTTTGAAGAATCCAATCTTGGACGTGATTCTTGAAACATGTGATTTCTTGGTTAGCTCTTCTCCATTTCTTGGGTAGATCTTCTCCCCCTTTTTGATGAGAAGTGTAACGATTTCATCAAAACTTGATGATAAGAAATGTTGTTCATAAGGAGCCTCTGATTCGTCAATGCAATAGATATTTATCCAGATCTTTGCAAATCTAGACAAAATAGTTATGTAACACCTGTAGCAATAAACAAATCAGTTAGAAATGTTTGTCAGTAACACTAAGTCACTGTGTGTAACGAATACACAATGGAAAGGAGTTGTTTGATGTTGACTCCCCCAGGGCTTCCATTTAATCGTCGAAACACCACAAAGGTTATTTCTATAAACTTTATGACAAAGAAACAAATTCCTTGTGTGTTCGTGCTTGTGGTAGAAAGAATTAAGCACTTGATGATTGCTTATAGGGCTCGAAATTGTGTAAACCACTGAGACAACAGTAAGTTAAACACAGACTCAATGTGCATGAGTGAAGTGCGAAGGTGGGGCAGACTTCCTTCTTTTCAATATCCAGATTTTCCAAATGAAAATCAGATAGCATATGTGATGTTTCCCCTTTGAAAAATGAAACATTTTCCTGTTAAGAAGTAAATGAGTAGCTGGTGGGGTAATTTCAAGAGTTGGCATGGGCTAGTTGTCTGTTTCAATAATGATCATAAAAGAGTTGTGAAACACTAGAAATGTGGCTGCCCGGCTCAGAAAAAGTTGGTGCAGAGTTCTGATATTCTTTTAACTCTGTTCTCACACCCTCTTTCTTTTAAACATTTAGCTCACTGCTAATCGAACTCTCTTTTTCATGATACCTCATCACTCTTCCACACTCATTTCTTTTTACTCCTCACACCCAATCACTATGGATTAATTTCATGGGTAGAAATCACTGGTTAACGTGATTCCATAGAAGTTGTGTGAATTCCTAGCACACTGATCCCGTATATCCTATAAAGAATATGTTGCTCAAAAGGATTTATAATCATGTAAGCTCATGTAGAACATTTAAAGTACACTCCCAAAATATAAAATCTTATGAAAAATCGGGAAGTGGTTTGAACGTTTAAGAATATGTTTTCAATGATTGAAAGTTGTCCTTCTTTCAATCACATATGAGATTAAGATAAAGGAATATACCTTTAAGTGCGATCTTACATCTCATGAAGCTTAGCTTAAAGTCATAAACATATGATCGTATAAGCTCTTCTCAAAAATTCTGCAAAAGTCTTAAGTCAAGTCAAAGAAACTTTATTCACTAATATTGAAAAGACAAAAAACAGTAAAACAAAGAAATTCTCTTACTCCCCCTGAAATTATGCATCTAACATATGTCAGTTATAAATCACATGATAGAGATCTATAATTCACTTGTGAATTGTAGATCGTCATATTTATCGGATGCAAATAATTTTAGAAATAAATACGTACTCCCCCTTGAAGGTTGATTTCCTTGTCGGAGTATCGGAGTACAATCTCTCATATCAGCATTTGAGTAAGGTATTTTCATCATTGAAGTGTAGGTCTTGAACTGTTGTATTCAAGAGCCATTGTTGACATTGATGTCCGGGTCTTGAGCTGATTTACTCAAGAACCATTGTTCTTCTACTCCCCCTTGATAGTAGGTGCCTGCAACACAGAATCATTATTCTTCTTTGCTACCCACTGGTATTTGGGTCCATATGTGTTAGTTGCAGTTCGTATGGGGGTTATGGAATAAGAACCATACCAGTAATGATCTTTGGTTCTGTGAACAGGATCATGTGTACGACAGTAAGAACAAGAATTTTCCTTACCTGATAACCTGATCATTTGATCTCTCGTGTAAACATGAGCAGGTTTACTTTTCAGGGCATTGTTCTTTGTTTCATTATGCGTATGTACACATGAGCTTTCATCTTTAACTGGTTTCTTCTTCCAGAAAATATTTTCTTCCTTGTAGCTCCCTCTTCTCTGAAGTGAACCTGAACCATTGAACTTTCTGTCAAAAGGAAGGTTAGTAGTACGAATCTGATTTGAAGATTTAGATTTATTAGAAAAATCATATTTCTGAGATTGGTTTTTCTTGCGTTTACCAGAGGTGTTCTGTTTCGGTGAACGCTGATTTTTAGAAACACTTGGTAAAGCTTTTCTTTTTACAAGAAAAATAGAATGATCTGGAAGTGAAGCATTAAAATCAACCATATTTACTCCTTTTATACACCCTTCTTTTGAATTTAAAAAATCATTTGCAGACTCAAATAAGTCATCAAAGAAATCAGTAGAAGTGTGAGGTGCTTTTGAAACTGTAGAACACTTTGTAGATTTAGAATGAAAAACAGTGTTCTTTATAACAGTAGAAAACACATCTTGTTCTATTTTCACCAAAATTCTTTCGTCAGATAAGACATTTTCTAACTCAATTATTTTGCTTTCTAATACGAGTGGAGGTAGATAAGTTTTAGCTCGAACAGGTTTTGCCTCCATTTCAGTAGAAGAATATGTAGCAAAATATTCTTTTGAAAGAACTTTTGGTTTTTCCGAAAGATAACTATCATTCAGTCTTGCATAACAGAATGGTAGTTGCATTTTCTTCAAATTCTTTCTATTTGTATCTTCTCTTGCCTCAACTTCTTCTGATGCTTTGGTAACAAATTTGGGTTTCAAATGAGAATGTTTACCAGCAGCATACATATAATCTGCATTATATAAACCAGACTGTTTTCTGATAACATGTTTCAGGTAATGAGGATTATTACAACCTAATCCCCATTTTGCTTTAAAATCAGCCTCTTCATTAGGTGTATTCAAGAAAATAGTTTGATCTGTTTGGCCTATTGAGTAAAGTTTGGTTTCCAGACCATTTACCTTCTTATTTAGATTCTTGTTCTCAAACTGCAGTTTATAAACAATTAAGGCAGTTTCTTTCTTTTCTAAATCAGACTTAGAAATTTGAGAAACAAAATCAGAAATCTTCTTTTCTAAACAATCGTTTTTAAGATTAAAATCAGAAGCAGATTTGCGTAGGGAATCCATGAGATCTTTGTTCCCAATAACTGACTTATTTAGTTCAAATATCTTTTGATTACGCTTAGCAACTCTGCCTTTTTCCCTTTTCAGTTTTGACTGAAGGTCTTGAAGTTCGACCATCATCGCATCCATTTTGATCATAAAATTATTTTCGGTTAAGTTCATTACCTCTTCAGCTGCTTCATCATCTGTATCATCATACTTTGCATGATTGCCCATCAAGCACATATTAGCAGCTTCTTCATTCTCTTCTTCTTCCAAATCAGAATGATCTAACTAGAATTCGTCTTCAGCCATTAACGCTTTGCCAGCTTCCTGTTGCTTGGCTAACATTAGTTTGTTCAGGTAATACTCCGAACTGCGAACTTTTGGCTTTCGACAGTTTGAGGCGTAATGTCCAATCATGCCACAGTTGTAGCATTTGTTTGGGACATTAGCTTTCTTGTCTGTACTGGTGTAGTCATTCACAAATTGTTTCCTTTCTTTTGGTTTCTTCTCAAGAAATCTACTTCCTTCTACTCTTCTCTATGCTCACGGTTCTTGGAGCTTGAGGAAGAATATCTCTGTGAATTTGATCCCGGTTTCTTGTAGAATTTCTTTTGGAATGCACGGGTCAGTAATTGCAGTGCTTGCTTGAGACTTTCTCCATCATCTCCATCAGATTCAGTTTCTGATTCAGAACTTGTAATTACTTTCTTCTTTTTCTTCTTATCTTTGACAACAAGTACAATGGAATCAGGAACTATCTCAACTTCCTTTTTCTTTCCACTCCTTTTCTCTTCTACTTCTTCGTTCTGCCTTAGTGTCTCATACACCTCATGGAGTGGAATGTCACTCAGATCTTTCATCTGTTTCATTCTTCGTGTATGCTTTTTCCATTCTGGTTGAAGGACACTGAGAAACTTGACGTTGTTCTCAATCTGTTTCTTTTTAACTTTATTCTTTGACAGTTCGTTCAGAAGCAGAACATATCGTTCATAAGTGTCCGCTAGGCTTTCATCCTCAAAGGCTTTGAATTCTTCATAACTGTTTATACAGTTTGCGACTTTCATCTGGTTCCCAACCTTAGATACCATCATCATCTTTTGAAGTTGATCCCACATCTTCTTAGCATTAGCTTTGTAGTTGTCTATTTTGATGTAAATATCATTCGAGATACTTTGAAGAAGTAAAGATCTTGCTTGCTTATCAGCTTTGAAACGGTTCTATTGTTCTTCAGAAAATTGGGCATACTCTACTGTAACAGTTTTCATCTTCTGTTCTCTTTCCACGTTACCATCCTCACTGTCAGAAGAATCATCTTCAGCATCATCATCAGGTATTTGGACATAAAGTGGTGCCATGGGACCTTCTTTTATAGATAAAAGAATGTTATCTCCGTTTAAGTGTCGGTCCACAAAGTCAAGAAATCTGTCTTTCCATTGTTCGTAATCCCCTATAAACAGAACTGGGGGTTTGACATCCGTGCCAATGGAAAGAGCGTCTTTTGAGGTCATCCTGTTTGGATATAAATGTGCAATAAGAACTTGAATTTGACCGTTAGTCCAGGTAAAATTTGATCACACAAGAAATTTTGTCCCCCTAGGCAGACTTAGCACGGGGGTCCCGCTAAGTCCATATTCTAAGTATGGAACAGTGATTGGCGCAAAGAGAGGTTTGCGTGAAATGTATCTGGCGCAAGAGAGCTTTGCGCGAGATGTACGTGACGCAAAGTATGGTTTGCGCTACAAGGATTTGGCGCAAAGTTGACTTATGCTTTGCGTGAAGAGTTGATCGCGTGAACTGAGGTTTGCGTGATGTGTTGGTCGCGAGAGTTGAGGTTTGCGCTTCAAGTGGGTCGCGAAAACTGATGTTTGTGTGAGACGTTGGTCGCGCAAAGTGGGCTTTGCGTGATCAGTGTGTGGCGCGAGTTGGAGTTTGCGCGATGAACTGATGGCACAAACGAGACTTATGAACTGGCGCAAACTAAACTTTGCGTGAGTTCGTCCTGTTCTTCGAAAATTCGACTAAAAACCTGTTTTTCCAAGATTAGCAGTCCCAATATTCAATAAAATGACCACTAACCTATCGAGAACAGATTGCAAGCACTCGATCGCAATAAACACCACTTTTTGAAATTTAAGACGATGGAACAGTGCTCTTTTTGAAGTCGAACTCAGACAACAAAATCACCAAATTGGAACTCGATTTAAGCTCTATACTGAAATCAAACTATAACAACTCGATCTAGTACATATATTGATCACAACCTGATCGATTTCAACCTCTAAAACACTCTAAATCTCGAAAATGATTTTGAAAATAAGAACACAGAGTCGATAGTTTAAAAACTTGATTTTGATCTATTATCAGGCTCTGATACCAATTGTGGGTCCACAATACTATCAAGTTCTTACCGACTCATACACATAAATGATTACCAACCTGTTTGATTAATAACAATGGTTACAAGGTTGATTGATTGAAGCTTTTCTGTGTGTTCTCTCTAGTTTTCACCTTTAGTGTGTGTGTATATTGTGATCTGATATCTTGTTTTTGGTTAACACACTTGCTTTACCTACATAATATCTATTTTAGATATTATCTAACAACTAACAATATAATATCTAGAATATAATATCTAGATATTATAACTAAACTAACTAATTACTTAATAACAATAAAATACAATAACAACTAACTTTGACTATTTTATTACAAACGACTTAGACTAATATTAATGAGACGACTTTTCTGCTTTAGCTTCAGATTGCGATCTTCGTATTTTATGATCTTGAATCCAATGAGACTATGTCCTAACACCTTTTGTTACTGTTATCAATTTGAACTTGAGACATGGATCTAATCATCCTCATATTAGTTCAATGACAGGTTTCTTGATCTGGAACTCGAATACGATCATCAAACTAGATTGACCAACTGTCAATGTTGTTTGGGTATGGCCATACACTCATATCTATTCGATTCATCAAGGGTCCTTGTGATATCATACTCTCTGCTAGTGGATGAGCACATCCCATCTTGAATATATGTGATTTAGGGTTGAACATGGTACGGTACCATGTTTTTTTTCTCAATACCGTGTACCAACCAATTATAATTGGTACGCAAATACTTATACCATGTACCAACCAATTCTACTTGGTACCAACTTAATTGGTACCAACTTTTTTCGGTTGGTACAGATTTGTACCAACATCTCAAATGTTTAAGTTACAATGGGCTCTAATAGGTTAAAGAATAGATATAGAAAATGCATTAGAGCGTCTTCGAGGATCGATTGCAGATTCGCGTGATCGTGTACTCGTGTAAAGGTGTTGTCGTGTGGTTGTCGAACGATGGAAATGCGGATTGTAGAGGTTGGAGGTATGCGTTGAGGAGAGGAGTCGATGAGTTACTGAGTAATGAGTTGGGGTTGTTATGAGGAGGCATGGAGGAGTTAACGTAGTAAACAATAAACGATAAGATGTTAAATTGATAAATTTCTCTAAAAGAAAAGGATTAATAATTAAATGTAATTCACTTAGTTGATTTTTTACTTAATAAATAATTATATATATATATATAGAAGTCAGTACGGTACGGTATTACCATGGTAGGCGGCTTTCAATACCACGTACCAACTAAGTTTATGAAGTTGGTACGGTATACCAACCAATTTAGTTGGTACCAATTAAATTGGTACGGTTGGTAATGCAATTGGTTGGTTTGTCATGATACAAATTTGACACCCCTAATGTGATTATCATGAGATTCACATTATGTCCAAAAATAACCTTTTTAACTGTCATGTTCAAAACAGTGCATGAATACCTCAAAACATAATGATCCACTCATTCTAATGCCAACATATATATCAGGTGTAAGGATATATCGACGCAATCATTTTCAAGATTCACCAATGACGTCAATCGCTGAAATGACATTTTGAGGTTGGGTCAATCCAGCATTCACCAACAGTGAACACATGTGAATTTGGTTCTCAACAAGACGTATACCATCAACAATGAATATCTACCAACATTCACATTAGTCTTAATTCATATTTATTCCCATAACGTGACGGACTATGGAAGTCTAGAATAATCTAGTCATTCATGGATTAAACATGCTAATATCGAACATAATAATATTTGATGAAGACGATCATACCAAGTATATCAGTTCATAACTTTAAATAATACTTCTTATGTTCCAAATATCCAAATAAGCTACTAGCGAAACGAAGTCATATGCCTCTAGCATGATCATCATGCTTAGCATGAGGCATGGGCTTTGTAAATGGTTTGGGACCAACAAATGGATCTGCTAAATTTTGATCTCTATGAACTTTATGAACACTAATCTCATTTGTTCTGACAACTTCTCGAGCATAATGAAAATTTCGTAGAATATGTCTATTGCCTTTATGTACTCTCAGTTCCTTTGAAATTACCAAAGAACCAGCATTGTCACAGTACATCTCTATAGGTTTCTCAATGTTGGGTACTACGCCGATTTCAACAATAAGCTTCCTGATCTAAACAGCTTCTTGCGTCGCTTATGAGGCAACGATATATTCTGATTTTGTTGTAGACTGTACCATTCTTTGCTTCGTACTCCTTCAATCAACTACACCTCCATTCATGATGAAGACATAGCCTGACTGGCATCGAGAATCATCTCGATTAATTTGGAAGCTTGCATCAGTGTAACATTAACACTAAGTTCCTCATCCAAAACCTCGTAAACCAAGAACATGTCTTTAGTCCTTCGAAAGTACTTAATAATATTCTGTATAGCAATCCAGTGACCTTCACCTGGATTTTGTTGATATCTACTAGTCATGCTCAAAGCATATGAGACATCAGGTCTAGTACATAACATGACATACATGAAGGATACAATGGCATAAGAATAAAGAATTCCACTCATGTGTTTCACCTTATCAGGTTTAGTAGGACACTGAGACTTGCTCAAGTTAATACCATATTGCATTGGCAATGCTCCAAGCTTGGAGTCTTGCATCCTGAATCGTTTCAAGATTTTTGCAATATATGTACTTTGACTAATACCTATTAGCCACTTCGATATATCCATATAGATCGTGATCCCAAGAATATGTGTTGTCACTCCTAAATCTTTCATGGCAAAGCATTTTCCAAGCCAAGACTTAACGTCTTGAAAAGTTGTAATTTCATTGTCAATGAGTAGTATGTCATCAACATTCAAGATCAGAAAGACTACAGTGCTCCCACTAGCTCTAATGTAAACACAGTGCTTATCTCGGTTTTAAGTAAAACCATACTCTTTGATTTTCACATCAAACCAAAGACTCTAGCTCCTAGATGTTTGCTTCAATCCATATATGGATCTTTGAAGCTTACACGCTCTTTTAGGGTACTTTGGATTCACGAACTCTTAAATTTGCACCATATATATGTCATCGCTCAGGTGACCATTCAAGAAGGCGATTTTGACATTCATTTGCCACATCCTCATAATCATAGTATGTTGTTATGGCAATAAGTATCCTAATAGCTTTAATGTTGGCGACTAGAGAGAAGGTTTCCTCATAGTTAATAACATGAGTTTGTGTGAAACCTTTCACCATGAGACAAGCTTTAAAGGTGTGTACATTTCCTCCATGTTGGTATTCTTCTTGAACACCCAATAGAGTTGATATCTGGTGGAAGATCGACTAAGTTTCAAACTTGGTTGTCTTTCATGGATTGCATCTCTACATTCATGGCTTCAAGCCACTTGTCGGATTCAAAATCCGATACAACCTCTCGGTAGCTAGCAGGTTCACAATGATCCCCTAGTTCAGTTTCCTCAGCAGTCACAAGAAATCCATATCTCTAGGGTTGTAGAGAAATCCTACTAGATTTAAGAATGAAGGTGTTTCATGTTGTGCCTCAACAGTCGAGTGCTCGAGCTCAAAATATTGTTCACTAGTGCCGTTAGAAGGTGTTGTATCTTGTGGTTCTCGAGCTTCTTCGAGATTTACATTGCTTCCACTTACTTCTTGTAATAAGAGATTCTCTTTAACAACTCAGCACCGAGAAACAAAAATTTGTTCTCGGTGGGTTGTAGAAATAGTATCCCATCATTTTCTTAGGATATCAACAAAAGCAATATATATAGGGTCAGGTTCAAGGAAAACCCTCAAAAAACGGAAAACTAAGGAACACCCATGTAGCCCTTGATTTGGACGGTATGCACTTGTGCCTACAAGTAATTTGTAACGTGCATAATGCACACGTGCATAAAAACCAAAAAACAACTTAATTTACTTGTATGCACAAGTTCATACCGTCCAGATCAAGGGCTAACAAGGTGTTCTTCAGTTTTCCATTTTTTTGAGGTTTTCCCTTGAACCTCCCTCTCTCTCTCTCTCTCTCTCTCTATATATATATATATATATATATATATAATCAGACGAAAGTTTAGTTGGGAATCTGACTCCTGCTACGAACCGGGGAGCCACCGAGATCACGATACATGGCCCCATTTGTCATGAATAGTGGACGTGAATTTTCTACAATGTTCATGTTGAATGCTACACCATATACATGGTGCGCTCTTATTAGTCCCCCGAAACGCAACTGAAATGAGGTTCTCAACGGAACATACCCCTATATAATCATATATATATATATATATACACACACACACATTCACACACAATAGACATAAAATGTTTAGTTTTTAATTGAAAATGAAAAGAATGTCAAAAGACCAGAACACCCCTAACTTAACGGAGTTTAAGTTAACAAAGTTAGGACAAGTGACCTAATCTGTAACATAAATGAAACCACGATGACTATAGTTATAATTATTTCGTTTGGTGGATCAAATTCTCAATTTCCATATAACCATAAACATAATTTACTCTAGCATAAATTAAAGAGTAAACTTCACTTTTGTACCTTGTGCTTTTTTGATTTCCTTGATTTTCGTCCCTACCGTTTTAATATCACAAATTTGTATTGGGGTTTGCACTTTTGCCAAGGTTCTAAATGACGTGAGGCGTGGCGTGGAGGAGAGGCCAAGCCTCAATCCTTAGGAGCCACGGCGAAGCCATGGCATTTTCAAGGCGTGACCTATGACTTAAAATTTCTAATTCATATATAATATTATATATAAAAATGTATGTTTTGTAGTATTACTCAATGAGTCAATAGTAATAAACAAGTTAAATTTGGTTATATATTAAAAACTTCCAAATAAGACATTAAAAACGTAAAGAAAAATCAAATATGTCATTACGATAATTGTGCATTAGGCCATGGTGTGCCATGGGCATAACGTAGCGTGACACACAAGCCTTGGTACCATGGCGGCTGTGCGGCGAGTTTTTTAGAACAGTGTTTTTTGCTCGACTTTGGTCACTCGTCCTAATGGATTATATTAACCCACGTAACTTATAGGGCATTTTGGTCTTTTTACACATTTTTTGTATTTTTCTTGTTAAAATTTTTTAAAAAACACATTATGTAATAATATATTATATTTATATATTATAGTAATATATTAATAATACATATATTCACAACATCACCCCACCCTAACTTCAACCCCTTCACCTACTCCATTGTTACAGTTCATCAAGAATCAACGACGATCAGGTTAGAAAAACGAAGGAATGTGAGATGGAAATGGTGGCTACCGGTGGTTGGGTGCTCAACAACGGATTGAATGTGTCGTCAATGGTTGTAGATCAGACCAGATGTAGAGGTTGTTGCAAATCAGATGGAATAACAGTGAGGTGGTTGTCATGATGGCATCAGTCATGGTAGTAGGGAGAAAAGAAGTAGATCGCGAGAGGAGAGGGAAGGAAGAAAGGGTAGCCCAAGGTAATCATGAAAGGAGTAGAGGGAAAACCAAGAAAGAATGAGAAGATCGTGAAATGAATTGTGGCAGTCGGATGAGCTTAGTAGAAAGGTTGTCAGAGTTTTACAAGAGTAGCACCAAATACGGGAAAGTATTAGTATGGGAAACAATAGGAGGCAGAGTGAAGGGACTAAGTACATACCTTCTTGTGATTGGTTATAATTAAATTAAATTTTAAAATTTTTAAAGGGAATGAGAGAAAATGGAAAAGTTAAAAGTGCACCAGAGAAATAAAAATCCTAGGACCAAAATGAGGGACCAACAGTCCAACACCGACCAAAGTTACAATCCACAATAGCAATTATGTAATACTAGGTATGTACCCGCGCACGATGCTGCACGAAGGATCTCTAAGGTGAAGTCGAAAATTCGATGCAAATATTATTAAGTGTGAATAATGTTATATTCTTCTAATCGTTTTTATAAGACGACATCCAGATTCCAGTATTGCCATGTTTTAGTCCCGACAAGACAAATTACACATTTCATTGTGGACATTTATTTTGGGACAAAAGGATAGAAGGATTAGATAATTGCCATTAAGCTTTATTTTTTAAAGTCAAACCAATATGTCTTCTTCGTATCATCAGACGACTACTCTCTCTTAACCAACTTCAGCATTTTCCTAGTCGTATCCTATCTAGCAACATCCACCGGTCAGTTGGTTCCCCACTTTGTCAAAGAATTCATTGTCTATGTAAAAGATGCACATACCTTAAAAGTTATATTTACCTTCATCAACAGTATTGAAATCATTTCAATGTTGGAACATCTGTATTATAAACCAAAAAGCTTGAAATATGTTGGGATTTCTGACGACATGGCTCAAGAAACAATCCAAAATCCAAATACTCAAAGATCGCTTCAAGGAGGCAATAGTCAATGACCAAATTGCGAAATCTTCAAAATGGATTTCTAAGGCAAAAATAAGCAAGTGGAAATGAACTCAATTAAAGTTTCTAAAAGAACCAGAAAAAATCGCTGCCCCTACAAATATTTCTCAATCGGTAAAACTAATTAAAAGAAATGAAAAAGTAAATGAATATACTCATTTATATCTGAAAGTCCCAACCATCATTCAACATACAAACAAAATTTAAATCCATGTAGTTTTTTTCCGGTCGATGGTGTGTAAAACAAACTCTCATTTTTTTAATATTGAAAGCTAGTTATGTCTATTAACATCATACTCGAACATTCATTTGCTCATCTCTCCTTTCCTCCATCAAATCTTTCACCGTCTTTTCTACAATCACTCTGTCATAAGCATCTTTCATGTCCACACCCTACAAATCCGTCGTTCACTTGTTGGTCCAAGAAATAAGGCCAACAAAGCATTGACACACCTTCAATCAAACTTTCCAGCATCGAATTCCACCTACTTTGTGTTAAAAACCCTATCACGGCACTATGGGCCAATACATCCTCTTGTAGTGCTTACCCAAAGATGTAGCCTCTGTCCTCCGTGCCTTGAGCCAGTTCTGGTGGGATTGAAGTTGAGTCACTTGTGACCGAATTTGGCCGAATGACCCACAAGAAACGTGATCCACTGTTCTCCAGCCCATGCGAGAACTCCATGTATTGCTCCTTTCTCATTACAACAAGACCTCCAAAGCTAACATAGATCAAGGATTTTGGTGGTTATGAGTCGAGCCACGTAATACAACTTACATCTACTTTCCACAAGTTATTTGTAGAAGGCAGTGATGAGGATGATTCTCCTACTAGTTCATACTTTGAGATGGGAATGCAATGGGCCAATGGTGTATAGATTTGGACAGGAAGTGTGTATTTGGGAAAACATAGGACCCTCTAAATCATCAAAGGTGTTAAGTATAAGCCCATTAGCTCTTGGGTTTTCTGTACATTTGATGAGACAAAGCTTTAAGTTCAGGTCCAACAAGTTGGCAGAACAACAGGAGAGTGGAAGATCACAGCACCTAAAGAATCCTTCCATGCCTGGAATGCTCTTTATTGGTGTGTTCAAGTCATTTCCTATTAGAAATTGATTAACCAAATAAATCAAATACCAAGCCTTGTACCATGACTTAAATAAGTCAATTCTTTCACGAAAGAACTAATTATCTTCTTAAATCAATACTTACAGCGGTTGCAAACCATGATCGGTAAAGACAAAAGAAAATAATGCGCCTGCAAATGGGAGTTCACCAGATTCAATGTGTTGGTCCCAAATAGCAGATAGTAAAGAAGAAAAGTATTGTAGAAGGGGGGGTTGAATACAATACACACAGTTTTTCACTTACTTTAATTCTTATTGATTTGAAATCAAGAATTACACATAGAAAACTTTTGATTGTTGCGGAAGAGAATAGATGAAATCTATTCAAACAATCTTACACTAAGAGAAATGAAGAACAATTGTAAAACACTTAGAAAACAATAAGAACTTCTTAGAGAGAGAATGCCAGTGCACTTAGAGAGCTTGAATGCTTGAGAGCTGGTAATCTTGCATGTTGAACCATCCTTCATATATATAGTGCCTCATGCATTAAATGCATGGGACACCTGTTGAGCAAAGGATGGACACAGGTCTTCAGCAAGGTACAGGATGTACCTTTTGTCTTGAGGTGTTTTGGCTTGAAGTGTTGACCTGCAGAAGGATGGTAGAGACCTTTCCTTAAAATGGTGTAGTAGACAAAACTTACTTTATCTGATCTCCAGATGAGGTCCACGTCAATGCAAGATATCACAATATACTTTGTCAGATAAGTATAATGTGTTAGAAGGAAATCTTCAGGCATCTTCGGCTCCTGAAGATGTGAGAACATCTTCAGCTTCTAAGGAGAGGTCATCGGCTGCCGAAGGCTTGAGAGATCTTTGGATTTTCCCGAAGATGTGAGATCTTCGGATTTTCCCGAAGATGTGAGATCTTCGGATTTTCCCGAAGATGTGAGATCTTCGGATTTTCCCGAAGATGGGAGATCTTCGGATTTTCCCGAAGATGTGAGATCTTCGGATTTTCCCGAAGATGTGAGATCTTCGGATTTTCCCGAAGATGAGAGATCTTCGGATTTTCCCGAAGATGGGAGATCTTCGGATTTTCCCGAAGATGCGAGATCTTCGGATTTTCCCGAAGATGGGAGATCTTCGGATTTTCCCGAAGATGTGTGATTGACACCATCCTGGCTGATGGTGTTGAACACTTGGGCATGCTTGGCTTTAGGCTTAGGAGACTATCTTCAATCCGCTTTGAGAGATGTACTCCTACTTTGTCTTCTTCGGCTGATCTTCGACTTCACCGAACATTTGTATAGAAACCAAGCTGCTAAAAGAACCTCAAACATATTCTAAGTAGGATGATATAAGATGGAAGATCAGGAGGTCATCTTCAAATCTTCAGATGACCCAACAATCTCCCCCTATTTGATGATGACATCCATACTAAAGAATGAAACAAAGAGTATACTGAATAAATTCATTTTGACCCGTATTTACTCTTTTTGGGTTCTTTTCACATAGATTTTTTTTTTTTTTTTTTTTTTTTTTTTTTTTTTTTTTTAAGGATTTATAAGAATATCCGACATTTACAAAAGAATAAAAGAATGAAGTATATTTGTACAAACTAAATAAAGGAAATGCACTTGTATTAAATGTCACTTAGCAAAACAACTGTTACAAGTACATTAGAAAGGTAAAAAGATTTAGAGAAGAACCTCATTCTTTCTTCTGTCTTTTGTGGAGCTCAGCAAGAATATCCCGACGGAATAGAGAACCTTCAGAACTTATGGGGATAAGAGATAGGATAGCAACCAGAAATTTGGTGTCAGCAATGGGGATCTCCTTATGTCTGAAGAACATGGGAGTTTCCTTTTCATTAAGGAAAAAGACTCCTTTGGTTGGCCTAAACACTACAGTACCAGTAGTGCCTGAAATATGGGTTGGACATGGACCACCTGGAGTCTTCAGATTTAGATTCTTTATATCAGGAATCATTCCCTTGGCAACCATGTCCTTGAAGAGGTTTTGAGTGACAGAAGAGGAGAGTTGTGGAGAGGAGGAGAGACACATCTTTTTGAGACATTGAACTTGAGCTTCTTCTTCAGGAGAATGCTTATAATCTTTTGCAATGTCTTTCATTTTTTCAAGAAGACGATTGATGGTCTTCTTGGCCAAAACTTTGTGCCTACTAAGAGATTTAGATAAGAGTTCAGAGAGTTCGTACCATTCAGAGAGTCCATAGTCTTCAAGATCGCTGAATTTGGTGGAGTGATGACTTTTGTCTTCTCTAATGATTAACATCCGAACCTCATCTGAGCATTTGGTGGTGCCAAGCTTTATTTCAACAATTTTAGACTTCAACTTTCTTTCCATTAAAGTCTTTTGGTACCAAGGGATGTCATGAGAATCAAGCTTAGCTTTAGAAAGGCCAAAGTCAGAGGTGACTTTGTTTGGTGGTTGAAGTTTGAGCCTATCAGCTTCAGAAACAAAAGCCTTTAGAGAAGCAGACTTTTGTTGATGAGATAAAAGGGCCTCTTCATCTGGAGATAGCTTGCTCTTTCCTTTGTCTCTGCTTTGTCTAGAATGCTCCCCCTCAGTTGGAGCATTGGTGATGGGAGTGGGACCCTGACAGTCGCTGTCTGAAGGAATGAGAACCGTCTTTTTCTCCCCCTCAGCGGCTGACGGGGGAGCAACCAGCACAGAATCAACCTTTTGATGAAGAGACTGCAAGGACTCAAGAATTTGAGTAGTGATGTCCCGATGAGACTCTGAAGCCGCTTGAAGCCGACGAACCTCCTTATCACGAGCACTAGAGGCTGCTTGAAGAGCAGTGACCAAGGCTGTGAGGTGTTGATTGGAGGTCTCAAGAGATAACAGCTTGTCACAAGTGACTTTGACAAGAGAGCCCAGAATGGTCTGATGTTCACGAAACTGAGCACCAATGAGGCGGTGCTGTCGGTTGGCTTCCTGAATATCGGCCAGAACCTCTGGGGGAATGATGGGAGCAGAGGTAGGAGCATCCGGCACAGTAGAGGTAGAAGGAAGTGGGGAAGGTGACACCTGCTCGTTTCCCTGTAGCAAATAAGCCAAAAAATGTGAAATACCCTCCACACTGGCCTTTGGTAAGACCCGTGTTTCACCGGGCGGTGCATAAGCATCGACCAAAAATTGGTCGGGTGACAGGCCGTGCAGTGAGAAGGCAGATCCTTGGTCCGGGGAGAAGACCAAGTCATCCTCATCCACCAAGGAGAGAGTGGAAGAGGGTAGTTGAGGGTCCCCAAATATTACAGTTGCATCCTTTTGTGAGGATACAAAGGTGGTGGCAGTGGGTATGTCGGAATCCCCGGGCCCGGATGGGAGAATATCAACATCCATCGATTGTGAAGAATCGGAGGATGGAGTACGTGGGATGGCCCTAGAAACCTTCCTCTTTCTTTTGGGAGAAGAGGGAGGGGAAGAGGTAGAGTGCCGCCGCTTAGAGGTGGTGGTGGTGACCTGGGTAACCACCGAAGGTCCGTTCGGTGGTATGGCCGTTTGGGCAAGTGCGGCGGTGTCGGTAGCTGAGGATGAGAGAGTGCTAGCCGACGTCACAAGAGGTGAGGGGGAAGGGGCCACTACAGAGGAGGGACCTTGGGACACCGGAGTGTCCTTAGCATCTCCCCACCGTAGATTGGGAGAAGTAAGGAAAGAGACCATACCTGGAAGCAGAGGACTGTCAGTTGCCAAAGGCCCCTTATGAAGAAGAGGTTTGGTCACAATGGGCGCCTTGTAGTCGAAGGTGATGCTACGAGAGGCATCAATAGTAGTAGCAAACTTTTGGTACAGAATGAGCCAGATAAATCGAGGAAAGGCAACATGCGGCCGCTTGTGGGGGTTGATCACACTGACTAATTCATGGAAGAAGTACCGGGCAAAATCAATCTTTCTTTGAAAGATAAGAGCATGAGCGAGCTGGGTGATGTAGGATGGGCATTGATCATGGCCACCCGTTTTCTTGCTAAGGCATAAAAGAACATGAGAGAAGAAGAAATGCCATATACCTCCCATGTTTTTGCGTAGCAGTGTCTGCGGACTCCGGGCATGGTCGCCAGGAAGGTAGTTCAGTGCCGCAACAACCTCCTCGTGCTCGTTGCCAAGTGGGAATGCTTCATAAGACTGGTACACAGGAAGGTGTAGAGCCGACCGAACCTCATCAACACCAAAAGTGAGATCGGGTGAAGTGGGGTCTGAGAGAATGGAAGCAGACACCTTCTGGGATATGCTATCATAGACACACGTAAGCCAAAAATTGCCAATGAGCAGTTTGCTCATTTTTGGTGGGTTGTGTGTCAAGGCAAAGTGAAGAGGGGATTTAAGGAGGAAGGAAGCTATAGGGTTAAATTCACTGTGTTTGGGATCACTTTCCAACCTTGCAACATGGTTACATGGGTTGAAAATGAGATCTGCATGAGTGGAAGGAGGTGTCATCATATTTTTCTTGACAACCTTGGGAGAAGAAGGGGAAGTCATGGAGGAGAGAAAAAATGTAGGTTGTTTAGGAGAGAAAGGATGAAGAGAAAAGGATGAGGAGAAAAGGATGTGGAGGGGTTATATTTATAGTGGAAAAAGGAGGGAAAAAGAAAAGGAAGGGATTTGAAAATGTAGGTAATAAGGGAAGGAGATAATAGTGTGTAAGAAGATTTGATGGAAGACTTCTAGGAGTTGGGGAAAGAAAAGAATGGAGGAAAAGATGGGAAGGAAAAGTGGAGATTTGGTAGGATGGGATAGATGGAGGAAAAAAGAAATAGGGAAGGAAAAGGTATGGAAGGAAAAAAATAAAAGTAGGAAGGTAGGATGGGATAGAAGGAGGAAAAAAGAAATAGGGAAGGAAAAGATATGGAAGGAAAAATAAAATAAAAGTAGGAAGGTAGGATGGGAAAGGAAGTAGGAGGGATGGGATGGGGGAATAGGGGAAGTCTAGGGAAGTGGGAAATGAAAAGGAAGGGTTGGAAAATAGGGAAAGGTAGTAGGGAAGGAGTGGGAGAGAGGACAAACAACAAAAAAAAAAAAGGGGGGGGGGGGTGTGTTCGGCCGATGGGGATGGGGGGGGGGGGGTCGGCTGTCGATGGGGTGGTGGTCGGCCGCCGACGTGGGTGGTGGTCGGTTGGGAGGGTTAGGGGTGTGGGGAGGGGTGTGATCGGCCGAAGGTGGATTGGGGTTGGATCGGCTACCGAGGGTCGAAGGGAGAAAGAGGAGAGGGGGTGGGTGATGGTGGCTTCGGCTACCGAAAGAGAGAAGAGAAAGAGAGAGGAACCGAAGAGAGGGATAGAGGGGGAGAGGGGGAACGGTAGCCGATGGGCATGAGGGAGGGGGGTCGGTGGCCGACGGGCATGAGGGAGGGGGTCGGTAGCCGACGGGAAGGAGGGAGGGGGGGTGGGGTCGGTAGCCGACGGGAAGGAGGGAGGGGGTCGGTCGGTTAGGGAGAGCTAGAGAGAAAGAGAGAGCCGAAAGGAGAGGGGGCCGAAGAGGGAAAGAGGCCGAGAGAGAGAGAGTTCGGCGAGGGGGTGAGGGTTAGGTCGGTAGCCGATGGGGTGGTTTGGGTGGTCGGCTACCGACGGGGTGGAGAGAGTGAGAGAGAGATATCGGCCAAAAGTTAGGAAGAAAATTTTTTTTTTTTTTTTTTTTTTTTTTTTTTTCTAACTCTCAATATTTTTTTTTTTTTTTTTTTTTTTTTTTTTTTTTTTTTTTTTTTTTTTTTTTTTTTTTTTTTTTTTTTTTTTTTTTTTTTTTTTTTTTTTTTTTTGAATTAAAAATCGGCATTTAACATACCGAGTTCTCCGATGAGGAACTTGAACCTAGCTTCGTCAAGAGGCTTGGTGAAGAGATCCGCCAGTTGGAGGTCGGTAGGGATGAAATGGAGTTCGACATCACCTTTGGAGATGTGATCCCGGATGAAATGATACCGGATGTCGATGTGCTTGGAACGAGAGTGCAGCACTGGATTGTTTGCGATTGCGATCGCACTTGAGTTGTCACACAGAATCGGGATATGAGAGTACAGTTGATTGTAGTCTCTCAGTTGGTTCTTCATCCAAAGGATTTGAGCACAACAACTTCCAGCAGCTACGTACTCAGCCTCAGCGGTAGAGGTGGAGACTGAGTTCTGCTTCTTGCTAGACCAACTAACAAGCTTGCCACCAAGGAGTTGACAGCTGCCAGTGGTGCTCTTTCTGTCAATCTTAGAGCCTGCAAAATCAGAATCTGAATACCCCATTAGATCAAAACCTGAGTCTTTGGGATACCAAAGACCCAGATTCATGGTACCTTTTAGATACCGAAAAATGCGTTTAACCGCAGCCAAGTGAGATTCCTTCGGATTGGCTTGGTAACGCGCACACAGGCAAGTAGCAAACATAATATCCGGTCTACTCGCAGTAAGATAAAGAAGAGAGCCGATCATGCCTCGGTAGCTGGTGATATCCACAGATACACCATCCGGATCAGCATGGAGTTTCAAAGGTGGTGCCATAGGAGTTTTCATGGGAGAGGAGTTTTCAAAATTGAACTTTTTCAGAAGATCACGTATGTATTTGCTTTGATTTATAAAGATTCCTTCTGAAGATTGTTTAACTTGAAGTCCTAAGAAAAAGGTAAGCTCCCCCATCATACTCATCTCATATTGGCTTTTCATGAGAGAGGCAAACTCATCACACAGTGACTCATCAGTGGCACCAAAAATGATATCATCCACATAAATTTGAACAAGAATAAGATTACCTGAGGTTTGCTTGATGAACAAAGTGTTGTCAATTTTACCTCTTGTATACTTGTTCTTTAGGAGAAAGTCAGCAAGAGTGTCATACCAGGCACGGGGAGCCTGCTTTAGACCATAGAGAGCTTTGTCTAACCTGTACACATAGTCAGGATGGACTGGATCTTCAAAGCCAGGGGGCTGTTTCACATAGACTTCTTCAGCTAGCTCCCCATTCAGAAAGGCACTCTTGACATCCATCTGGAAGACTCTGAAGTTCTTGTAGGCAGCATGAGCAAGGAAGATTCTGATGGCTTCAAGTCTGGCAACTGGAGCAAATGTTTCATCATAGTCAATTCCTTCCTCTTGCCTATAGCCTTGAGCAACCAGTCGAGCCTTGTTTCTGATCACCGTGCCTTCTTCATCCATTTTGTTCCGAAAGACCCACTTGGTTCCTATGATGGTTTTTCTGGAAGGACGAGGAACCAATCTCCAGACTTTGTTCCTTTCGAACTGAGAAAGTTCTTCTTGCATGGCAGTGATCCAACATGGATCAGCTAGAGCTTCGTCAACTTTCTTTGGTTCAATGAGAGAAAGGAAGTTAACAAAGAGACAAATGTTACCAACACCTCTTCGAGTCTGTACACCAGCCTGTTGATCACCAATGATTTGATCAATGGGATGATCTTTTGTCCACTTGAGGGCAGGAGGTAAAGAAGGAGGGTAAGAGATTTGCAGAGGAGAGTTGGAAGGGAAATTTTGAGGAGAAATGGATGGAAGATCAGCTTGTATAGGTGAGGAGGGAATGTCAGATGGAGAGACTGGAATGATTTGGAGTGTATGTTGAGGTTGGGTAGGCTGAGGATCATCTTCTTGATGAGAGGAGGGGTTGTGAGATGTAGAGGGTTCATTGTTTTGGTAGAGAGAAGTGGGAACTGTGTAGGGAATGTCTGATGATGTTGGAAGAGGACTATCATCAACACAGGAGGATATCCATCTGTTCAATTCTTCATCATCACAAGAGAGTGATGATATCTTGAGGTCATCAAACTTGACATGGATGGATTCATCAATACACTTCCTTCGGAGGTTGTAGACTCTGAAAGCTTTGGAAGTGAGAGAATATCCCACGAAGATTCCTTCGTCAGCTTTGGGATCAAATTTTCCCAAATTTTCTCTATCATTGAGAATGTAGCAGACACACCCAAAGACATGAAGAAAACCAATGTTGGGTTTTCTACCATAAAAGACTTCATAAGGAGTCTTATTATGTCTTTTTACAATGATAGACCTATTTTGGGTGAAGCATGCA
Organism: Arctium minus; assembly: GCA_954870635.1. NCBI lineage: Eukaryota > Viridiplantae > Streptophyta > Magnoliopsida > Asterales > Asteraceae > Arctium > Arctium minus. The sequence goes on along the minus strand of OX941080.1, from coordinate 107,905,537 downwards.
GTGTTGATTGCTTCGGCCCAAAAGTAGGTAGGGAGGTGAGATTCACTCAACATGGATCGGGCAGCTTCACATAGCGTTCTGTTCTTTCTCTCCACTACACCGTTCTGTTGTGGAGTTCTGACGGCAGAGAAGTTCTGAGAGATGCCCTTTTCATTGAAAAAGTCATCCAACATACTGTTCTTGAATTCTGTTCCGTTGTCACTTCTTACAGATCTTACCAGCTGCCCATTCAACACTTCAGACTTTTTGATGAACTTTATAATTTCTTCAGTAGTGTCACTTTTATACCTGAGAAAAATTACCCAAGTGTAACGAGTGAATTCATCAATAATAACCAGAATGTACCTTCTACCACCAAGGCTTGGAGTACTGACTGGTCCACATAGATCCATGTGGAGCATCTGAAGAGGCTGAGTGATGGAGAAGCATTGCTTGGACTTGAAGGAAGATTTTGTGAGTTTCCCTTTCTCACATGCAGCACACAGCTTTTCTTTCACAAAGGATAACTTTGGCATGCCCGTAACAAGCTCCTGGTTTGAAAGGACATTCAAAGTCTTGAAGTTGAGGTGAGAGAGACGCTTGTGCCAAAGCCAACATCTTTTGGCAGAGTTTTCAGAGACAAAACAGATGTTTGTTCCAAAGGATGAGCTATGTCCCATGTCTATGACATAGACATTTTCTTTGCGGTAGCCAGAGAGTACAGTTTCCATCTTTTCGTTGAAAATGATGCATGAAGATAATTCAAACATCACCTTGTACCCCAGATCACACAGTTGGCTTATGCTTAGGAGATTGTGCATCAAGCCTTCAACATAAGCTACTTTATTAAAGGTGATGGAACCATTTGAGAGTGTTCCATAACCTTTAGTCCTTCCTTTAGAGTTATCGCCAAAGGTGACAGAAGGACCTTTGGTAGGCACGAAGTTAACAAGGAGAGATTTGTTGCCGGTCATATGTCTTGAGCACCCGCTGTCGAGATACCAGATTTGTTGGTGCCCTAGACCCTGCAATCACAAGAAAATCAGTTCTTTGGTACCCATTTGGAAATGGGTCCTTTTGAGTTAGAAGGAGAAGAAGTATCCTTGGAATCATTTTTATCAATTCTCTCCAGAGGACAATTCTTAGCAAAGTGAGAGGTATTACCACAGTTATAACATTTTCTATATGTAAAAACCTTTTTGGAGCTTTGACCAGATTCCTTGTGATGACTGGTCACATTGACTTTCATGGCCTTGGAGGTTAGAGGAAAGTCAAGAGGCTTAGGACCCAAGATACCTTTGCCAGATTCAGTTGAAGGAATAGAAGAGGGTGTCTTGAAATTTAGCTTATTTAACATTACAGCTCTGGGGATTGGAAGAGAAGATGGTTTCTTTGAGTTTTTCTTGGGAAGTTTCTTTTGGTGAGGAAGATTGGTAATAGATTTTCCCTTTTTGGAGAAAGAGATTTTGTTTGAAGAAGGCTTAGAAGAGGAAGGTTTGAGTTCAGAAGAGGAAGACTCATTTATTTTTAAGGAACACATAGACTCAGTAATGGGTTTAGAAGGGTCATTTGAGTCTTGGGTTTCCTTACTTTCATTGGGTGAATCAATGCTCTTAGCTTTGATGAACATTCCAAACTTGAGATCTTTAGAGGGATTAGAAGAGTCCAAAGGTTCAGAGTTGTCATAGTTCTCTTCAGAGGATTCATAGAATGAGGGAAGAGAGAAAGGAGCATGAGTGTCAGAAGGAGGTTCAAGGTCATATTTCCCGAAGCCTAGTCCAGACTTGTCATCACAAGATATTTGATCCTGAAAAATCTTTTCTAAGTTCTTGGAAGAGCTTGTCCACTTTTTCACAGTTTCTTGCTCCTTTTTAAACTTTTTAAGAAGTTTATTTTTCTCTTTAGCAAGAGTAAAATTTATAGTTTTCAAATCTTCAAGCTCAGCCTTGATTTTGTCAAAGTGTTTTAGTTGAGAAAGACAGATTTGCAGTTGAGAAGAAAGAGATTTTATCTGAGCCTTTGCCTTCTTCTTTGCATCCTTGGCTTCATAGAAGTCAATGGTCAAAGAGTCAAAGGCTTCAATTTTCTCAGCATCAGAGAGAGAGAAAAATGGATGTACCTGAGAAGATGATGTGGAGCACTCAGCAGACACAAGAGCCATGGAGGTGGAAGAGGTTTCACCATCATCAACATCATCTATTTTAGCCATAAAGCAAAGGTTGGCCATTTCCTTGTCACTTTCGGAAGTTGGTTCATCTGCCCAATCATGAGATTCGGCAAGAAGACCTTTTCCTTTGTTGGCTAGAAGAGCATTCCTTTCCTTCTCTCTCTTGTATTTGGCCTTGTACTTTTCAACACGGTCAGAGTTTGAAGGAGCAGAAGTTTTTGATTTTTGAAAAGAGGGTTGAAAGGAATCAGACTTGGTTCTGACAAACCTAGAGGATGTACGGTTGGAGGAAGGCAGTTTAGACTTATCAGAGGACCTGCTTCTGCACTCAGAAGCAAAGTGTCCCTTCCTCCCACATCTGTAACATTCCTCATTTGATTTGTCAGAGGAAGCATTTTTTGAAAGAGTAGAAAAGGGTTTTCTAGAAAACCTGGGTTTTCTAGAAGTGAAGTGAGGTTTGCCTTTAGAAAAGCCAGCCAGCATGGCCACACCATCTGACAGCTGAGCCACAGAGGTCTCCTCTCCTTCATCATCAGCCTCACTGAGATAGACTTCTGAAGGGTCATTGGGGTCCTCTTGACTATCGTTGTCAGAGTCAGAAGGATAGGTGATCCTAGGGACACACACAGTACTTTTGGAAGATTCACCAACAAGGGCTAGAGAAGAGCCTTTGATGTCTTTTGTGAATGACTTCCTAAGCAGTTTAGACTGTTCATAGTTGAAGAGGGTGCCATACAAGGCAGTGAGAGGCATAGAGTCAAGATCCTTGGTAGACTTGATACAAGTACAGATGTTTTCCCAAAACTCAGGAAGACAGTCCATGAACTTGCACAAGACTTCCTCATTGTCATATATGCGACCCACAAGTTTAAGATCATTGAGAAGACTGTTAAAGCGATTGTAGTAGTCTGAGAGAGACTCACCCTTCTCATGAGAGAAGAGTTCATACTTTCTTACAAGAGCAATCTTTTTGCTCTTTTTCACCTCAGACGTACCTTCATAAAGAACACACAGAGTGGACCACATTTCTTTTGCAGTAGAAAGGTTAACAAGAGAATGATAGACCTCATCAGGCAGAGAGAGGGCAATGATGGCTCTGACTTTAGTATCAAGAGCTATAAGACGTCTGTCTTCATCATTGTATTTAATGGGGTCCTTTAGAATGTATCTCCCATTAGCTGAAGTTCTTTCTTCTTCAGAAGAGTCCTCATCAGCTTTTCCCTTGTCTGCATTATATCGGTCCCAAACTCTAGGAATAAAAGGACCTTCATGTAAAATAGTTGGATATCTGCTGTCAACTCCTTCTAGAAAGAGTATCATACGACTTTTCCACAAGAAAAAGTTATTGGGGTTAAACCTTGGTGGTTTGGCTATAGAGCCATTGTCGTATGAAACAGCATTGAAGTTTTGAGAAGAATCATTTTTTAAAGAAGAAGAAGAGGCTGCCATCACGGATCTAGTTTATTGTGTTAAACTAAACCGCTCTGATACCACTTGTTGGTCCCAAATAGCAGATAGTAAAGAAGAAAAGTATTGTAGAAGGGGGGGTTGAATACAATACACACAGTTTTTCACTTACTTTAATTCTTATTGATTTGAAATCAAGAATTACACATAGAAAACTTTTGATTGTTGCGGAAGAGAATAGATGAAATCTATTCAAACAATCTTACACTAAGAGAAATGAAGAACAATTGTAAAACACTTAGAAAACAATAAGAACTTCTTAGAGAGAGAATGCCAGTGCACTTAGAGAGCTTGAATGCTTGAGAGCTGGTAATCTTGCATGTTGAACCATCCTTCATATATATAGTGCCTCATGCATTAAATGCATGGGACACCTGTTGAGCAAAGGATGGACACAGGTCTTCAGCAAGGTACAGGATGTACCTTTTGTCTTGAGGTGTTTTGGCTTGAAGTGTTGACCTGCAGAAGGATGGTAGAGACCTTTCCTTAAAATGGTGTAGTAGACAAAACTTACTTTATCTGATCTCCAGATGAGGTCCACGTCAATGCAAGATATCACAATATACTTTGTCAGATAAGTATAATGTGTTAGAAGGAAATCTTCAGGCATCTTCGGCTCCTGAAGATGTGAGAACATCTTCAGCTTCTAAGGAGAGGTCATCGGCTGCCGAAGGCTTGAGAGATCTTTGGATTTTCCCGAAGATGTGAGATCTTCGGATTTTCCCGAAGATGTGAGATCTTCGGATTTTCCCGAAGATGGGAGATCTTCGGATTTTCCCGAAGATGTGAGATCTTCGGATTTTCCCGAAGATGTGAGATCTTCGGATTTTCCCGAAGATGAGAGATCTTCGGATTTTCCCGAAGATGGGAGATCTTCGGATTTTCCCGAAGATGCGAGATCTTCGGATTTTCCCGAAGATGGGAGATCTTCGGATTTTCCCGAAGATGTGTGATTGACACCATCCTGGCTGATGGTGTTGAACACTTGGGCATGCTTGGCTTTAGGCTTAGGAGACTATCTTCAATCCGCTTTGAGAGATGTACTCCTACTTTGTCTTCTTCGGCTGATCTTCGACTTCACCGAACATTTGTATAGAAACCAAGCTGCTAAAAGAACCTCAAACATATTCTAAGTAGGATGATATAAGATGGAAGATCAGGAGGTCATCTTCAAATCTTCAGATGACCCAACACAATGAATTACAGAATTGACAAAAACCCTTTTGAATTTTATACAAGAATTCAACATACATCCTCTTGTCCTAAAATTCTAGGAAACACACAGTTTTGACCCTGAAAAGCTCCTGGAAACAAGATTCAGTGGTGGATTTCGAAGAAGATGAATGTCACACAAAACAATAAAAAAAATAGGATAGTATAAAGCTGGTAGATTTCCATGGCTTCCCCCATAATATGTACATCCATAATATGCACAGCACAAACCTATAACCATCAAAAGAATGAATGAAATGCTTACCATTGCATCGAGTCACTTGAACAATATTAGTCGACATTCTTGCTACTTCTTGTTATCTGATCGTTGAAACTGAAATCTCTAATCTTTAAAAAAGGTTAACTGGTTGTGTTTATGGTTGAGATTAAGATGAATCAGTAATCAGAATTGGTATTTACAAGATTGATTCCTATGACCTAGAAGACACATTCTTTTGAACGTGGAATCCGAATTGTGGTTATACGCAGCAACAATCAGAGGATGATTAAGTTGGAAGGGAGGGAGATGGAGAGATTTTAGGGCAGTTTTGAAGAAAGTGGGAGAAGGTTAACTTGATACTGAGAACACATGAAACGATAGCTATAAAATTTGTACATTATGCATTATGTGTAGGACGTCTTAAATTTTCAAGAAATAACTGAATAGCCGTAATAGAATTTTAATATAGTAGTATAGAAGTATAGATTTTAGTTAATTTATGATTGTATATTTTTAATATGATAAGGGTGTAAAATAAAAAATGAAAATATAAAGAAATATAAAACAAATTAATTCGGATATATTCATGATATTTAATAATATTATTAAATCCAAAAATATTCAATATTGGGTCCATTTCGAAGGTATTGACGAAACGATTACAATGGTATAATTTGTAAAAAAAATGTATCTTTAATGCATTTTAGTTTATATACGGATTATTTATATTAATATGACAAAGGTCTAAAATGGAAAATGAAAAAGTACAATATTAAAAGTAACTAAATAACTGATTACAATGGTATTAAATGTAACTTATATATTTAAAAAAGTCTTAGTGAATGAGAGATTTACAGAGTAGTGAGAGTGAGTGTGCTTTAGAGGTTGTACCACATACTATTATCTTAAAGTTTTTAAAACAACCGTAATAGAATTTTAATAAGATAGTATAGATAAAAATCGTTTAGATCAAAATCGAGAAAATAAAAATAGCATGGGCCAAAAGTGAAGTTTACTCTAAATTAGATACACGTGATGGATAATTTTATTTACTTCATACAAATAATAGTTTTTAATTAATTCATAAATATAAATTAAAAAATAGTAATTTTTTAAAAAAAAACTCATATAAATTGTTTAAAAATTATAAATATTATAGTGAATTACATGTTTCTTCCTTACGGTTAGATGTTTTCAACGATTTCTGTCCTTTCGAAAAATCAATTGATAGTGTTTCTATGGTTTTATGATTTGAATCCCTCTCACTAACTTCCTTGGCTATTTTGATATTTTTAATGTTTTGTTTAAATTTTAATTAGTTACTTAGGTGCCGTTTGTTTTTTAAGAGGTCTAAAGTCTGAAGCCTTATTTTAGTTATGATCAATAAAAGGTGGTGTGTAAAAAGGTCTGAACGATTCAGACTTAAGAGTCATTAATAGGTTTTTAAAAAAAACAAACAACCCCTTATTCTTTTTACCTTTTGCATTTTTCTTATATCAAAACCAAAATCAAATCAAAACCCATATCCAAATCTTCAAGATCAAAACTTTTGATTATGAACACAAGCACCATTAATTTAGTATGAACATAAAGAGAACATATAAAAAATCAAAAACACATTTATATAAACAAACAGATTCATTATTACCAAGTCATTGTACAATACTTTATTTTAAATTAAAAATAGAAACATGTATCTAAGAAGGTGAACCCAGAAAAGAATAGCAAATGGCAGTCTGAAACCCTAAATCTTTACACTAACTATTTCGAGATGGGGTCTGTGATCCCAACAAACAAGTGGTGGAGGATGGTGAACGGTGGAAGAGGGGGGGGGGGGGGGGGGGGGGGGGTTGTTTAGAGACTTTGTCCATAGAAACTCAAAACATGGTGTAATTAACATTTGCCTCTGTCCATAGAACACATATTAGAGCGACAAAAATGGATTTTTGTTAGACAACAGCCATGGATTAAAGCTATAGGGAAACAAAAATGAGTGGAAAGGAGGCTAGAAACGAGGCTTCATCAGAGTTTGGAAGAAACGGCGACAACACACTGGAGTTCTTCGTGGCTACTAGAGTTGGAAAAGGGAAACAATGAAGAGTCGACGGTGTTCTTCGTGGTCTGTATCGAGATGGAGACACCTTTGGGGTTTTTTGATTTTTTACATGTTAGATTTTCTTTTTAACTATTCATATGAAAAAGAAAAAGGGAACCAAAGAAAAAAAAACAAATCATTAAAGAGCGTGTGAAAAGGCAAATGCCCCTCACAAGTCATAGACTTTCTTTTAACGAACGCTAGGATAAGGATCCAAACTATTGCAAAAATACGACCATAGGGACATATCATCCGTTGATTTTCCAAAAGGGGGACAGGATTCATCAAAAAAATATCTAACCAAAGGGACAAAACACGTAATTCACTTTAAATATTAAAAATATGAAAATTGAAAATTGTTTAAATCTTCGGAAAACCAATTCAGTTACCGTAACCGATTACAAAACCGGTCCTTACGGGCAGATCCATAATCGATTTAAAACAAAAAGGTTGATTGGGCCTGACTCATCCTTGATTAGTCCTAACCAATGTTTTAAATGGCGTGAGACGTGACATGGCGGCGAGACCAAACCTCAAGTCTTAGGAGTCACGACAAGGCCACAACGTTTTTCAAGGCAGGACTTATGGCAGCAAATCTCTATATCATATATTATATTATATATAAAAACATATGTTTTTTGTATTATCACTCAATGAGTCAATGATAATAATTAATAAACAAGTTAAATTAGGTTAAATATTAAAAACTAGCAAATAAAACAATAAATATGTAAAGAAAAATCAAATATCACGTTACAAAAATCGTGCATTAGGCCATGGCATGCCACAGGCTTAACGTGGCATTAGACAAACCTTGAACCACGACATCCCCATGGCAGGCTGTTGTAGTGAGCTTTTAGAATAGTGGTCCTAACAAGTCTCCTCAACCCGTTATGAATCGGGCCGGATTCCATGAAGATTCCTCCTTTTGCAAAGTGTGTGGAAAAAGACATTCAAAAAAGAAGTTGAAACTAGGGGTGAGCAAGGAGTCCCAAATCCCGATACCGAACTGGTATCGTACCGATCCCGGACCGTCCCATGTATTTCGGTACGGTAATCGGTTCCATATTTTTCCTATAATCAGTAATCGGTTCGGTACTGATGGGGTACTAGTACCGAAATATCGTTAGTATTACCGGTACCGTACCGATCTAATCGGTACGGTATTCGGTATCGAGTTTTCCACATTTTCGGTATCGGGAATTTTCGGTACGGTACTGGTCCATGCTCACCCCTAGTTGGAACAAGAAAGAAAATGGTAAGATTTAAAAAAAAAAAAAAAAAAACAAGTTACAAGTAAGCAACAACATATTAAACATAAACAAGTATAAAAAAAACACAACCAAGGTAGGAACTTCACACCCCTAGTGTAACCCAAGGTCTCAGGAGGTTTAACTGTCAACTCACTAAGGGCCTGTATTGTTGATTTTCATTAAGTCCTGTATAGACAAAGTTGTCTTGTGAATTAATCTGCTTGTATAGATTAGAAAAGCTTTTTTACGACGATTTTTCCATATATGGAAGAAGCGTGTTTTTTAATCGGGTAGAGCAGGTCTAGAAAAAACTTGGTGTTGTGCATAAAGCTCCCCCTAGAAGTTTATTGAAAATGTCGGTTTTTAAATCACTAAACCACTACCAAACAGTCATGTATAGTTGGTGGAATAAGTCATGAGTCTTGTTAAGCTCATTAACAAACAAGCCCTACCCTAAGCCTACCCCTTACCCTAAGTCATGAGTCTAGGCTACCTACAGATCCCATCCCTAGTTTTACTACCAAAATCATGAATCTCCAAGAACTCCTATCCGCCATCTTTTATAGCTCTCTTTCTTAAAACACCAATAGCATGAACAAGACAAAACCAAACCAAACCAAATTTATAATTTATCCCACCTAAAATAATAAGACGAATGACAGAAAGACTGTTTCTGTAAAAAAAAATTTATTTGTTTGTTTAAAAGAGAATTCAAAAAATGTTAAAAGAGCACCAGAATACAAGGGGTAACATTCAAAAAAGCTGTCACCTAAAATGTATCAAAACTATATGGGATAGACAACAAGAACTTACAGTTTATGTTGACAACAAAATTTGAGGTGTTTGCAGAAAACTTTGTAACATTTTTTTTATGCATATATTACATGCACAACCACCTCACAGAGAGCTTCAAAATCCCGCTACCGATCCTTGTAAATACCCGACTAGAATCATGCAGACAGAGGTGGAAAATCATCTTCATCTTTTAGATGGTATGAGGATTGTACATTGAACCTACACATCAGATTTCCGAGCATATCAGTTTCGCCATGCAGAAAAACATCTATGCTTCGTGGGTTGTACCCGGGATAGATGATGAAATGACCAGTTTTTATTCAACTTAAAGAAATGATACATTTCCTATACCTATCCATACCAGAAACAGGTCTGGGTCTCTGTGTACCATCCGGCTGACGAGCTCGATTATGATTTTGGTGCCGTCTATGTAACAACGGCTCTCTATGTGGTGTAGGACGGCCAACCGGACCAAATACAGTTGGGTTCGACGTTCCTTTATCGGTTGCATTTGATGTCGAAGTGTGATAACCATGTCGAGATTGATTCTGGAGGATTAATACATAAAACATACGGATAATTTAAAACTCATAGGATTGTTTTCTGAAATGATCAAACAAATTGATATCTCTAAAAAGACTGCCACAATCTAACCAAACAAGCCGTGGAGGTGGGGGTGTACACAGAATTGGCCTCTATCCCAAAGAGTAGAGCAGCTGTTTTCGTGACGACTCCCGGCTCAAAAATAGGTTTCAAGAACACAGTGTAAGGGTTTAACAATGGTGATCAAGATGTGGGCATGCCGAATTTCCTAATTTACAAAATAATATTAAAAAAAAACGAGTTCCAAAATTGACAAAATATGAAATCTACCATGTCCGGGAAGTATGTCATGGTGCCTCTTGGATTGGGGTCGTTGGGAACAAATGGCGGTCTAGGCATGAACATCTGGTCTGAAGGGTGAAACTGTGGATGGTGAACAACACCGCCGTGTTCTGATGCAATCATGCTTAGCAAAATAGGCGGTGGTGGTGGCGGTGGTCCCATCATGGGTGGTCCCAAAACATAACTATTCCACCATCGGACATGCTCCAAACACACCAAGTGAGACATCAAGTCTCCAGTGAGATCCAACGGTTCCGATGGAGCCAAGTTTACACCATTTTCATGCACCTCAGATTGTTTTGCATCATTAATATCGCCATTTTCCTCCTTATTAACCAACTTGGAGTGATCAAACAAAAGATGGGGTGCATAGAATGGTATACTAACAGGATTAGCAACTTCTCCCCTACTACTCGACATGAGGGTAGATACGTCTTTTCCCTCGCTAGAAAATCGGTTCCCCGGAAACCCACTGCCTGCATACGAGTTTTCGTCATTAGAGCTTCTCGGTTTTCCAGTTACCCTTGTGGTAAACGTCTTTTCTGCCCCTGAAATGCCGACGTTAAGAGAAGACCTTGGAACATCATCAGGAAGATCAGGTCTTTGACCACTTCCGTGCATATTCAATGTATTCGAGAAAAACGAAAGAAGCTCCTCGGCCAGCTTATCTTCTGGAGTCAAAAGGATTTGCCCGAGGTTTCTAGCACCGTAACCAAAGGCACTACGTATACGGAAAAAATTTCCTGACCATAAATTGAAAAGTAAAAGAATTAATCGATATAAAACATAATGAATAAAGAGTGGAGCAGCTGTTTCCGTGAAGACCCCTTACTGGTGCAAAAGTGTGAAAGAAAAGGAAAGAGAACCAAGACTACTAGTGAATGGTAAGCAGTATAAAAGAAAAAGAATACTCCCTCCGTCCCAAAATAAGTGTCCCCCTTAATTATAACATAGACAGATTCATTACTTCCTTTATTATTAAGTGTAAAATTGTCGTTTACTCTATGATGTTACAGCGGTCAAAATCTGAAATCGCGGTCACAACTGTGATTTGATATAGCGGTTATCGCGATGATAAAACGGTCCAAAAATAGCAGTTCATATAATAATTACAATTATATATGTATGTATATTTTGGCAGTCAAAAGTCCATCTAGTAGTTATTAAAATTGCATATTAATATGTATGATTGGGTAGCTAAATACATGCTCCTAACAATTAAAAAGAAATAATTAAAGTCTCAAATGACTTATAAAGTCAAACAAACTAAATTTCAGCTTCAAAATTGACATCAGTTTGTTGAGCAACTTCATAATTCAGAAGTAGTTAACTTTCAGAAATCTTAACCGAAACCTAAAAGAGCCCGACACTTGACAAGAAAAAGGGCCCGACAATTTGAGCCCAACAAACGTAAAAAAATCAAGCACAAGAAAAATCGCAGTTTTAGCACCGTTATTGCAACTGAAAATTGCGGTCAAAATGCGGCAATACCGCCGCTATTAGTGGCACCGCGATTTTGCACCACTATACTACCGGCATTGCACCGCTATAGTGGCGCGATTAACAGCATAGCATTTACTTAATTAAAAAGTGTAATAAGTAACATTTTCAAAACTGTGTGTCTTTTTCATCATGGACATCTATTTTGTAACGGTTGAAGGACTATAATTACTATTTATTCTTTTACAGTTTTAACACCCATATTTTTTTTTTTTTGCATATATGATGCTTATCATACCTTTTACTGTGATTATTGACATTTTCTCAACAATTAAATATATTCAAATCAAATTTACTATTAAAAGGAATTTGTTTTATATTTGAGGTCAAAATAGGACAACTAATACAGAATGTAGGGAATATATGACAATGAGTTTGAAGAATTGGAGACATACCTTGACTAACACTACGCCCGAGGTTATTATGGTCATTTAACGGATCGACAACGTTGAGATGCTTCTTGGAAAATACGTCACCAACTCTCATGGGAACCGATAACGTCTTAGAACAATGTCTAAGGAAACCGACTTTAAGCAATAAATTGTTGCTGTTTGGTGGTCTCTCGACTACACATTTGGAGATAAAAGACGGTTTCAGTTAACAAATACGAAGATGAAAGAATGAAAACGGCATAAAAATTGTATGTTTAAACTCACCTATGATTCTTGGCAACTCGGATAATCTAATGGGGCCCATTAAACTGATACCATAGTTATCCCAATCGAACGCACTGAAATACTCCAAGAATTTATAAAGAACCTATCATTTGAGCAACAAAATATTCCATTCAAGGGAGAATTTAGTAACTAATATTATTCTGTAATTTGGATATTGAGAATGGAGGTTTTCCGAAAACTCACTGAGAGAGGGCCTTCTAATGCCATATGAAATACATGAAAAATATAGAGAACTAGAGTCTCTAATCCATATGTTGATATAAGACCGACATGTGCGCCAAGAGTACGACTCTCGAAATAGCACCATGCTTTAATCAGAATAATGCTTCGTTTGAAAAGGTGGTCTTTCTTGATTACACGATCCACCTGCAAAATTCAAAAGAAACGGGTGGTTAAGATTTATATGATCTTTCTTTCGGGTAGATGACAGGTTTGTGTACATCTCACCCCAGACCCTACTTTCAAGTATGACATACTGGGACAGTTTGGTTTGGCTTGGTTTTTTAGTAAAATTAAAACCGATGCAACATGGTCTTTCCTTTGCATTTGCAAAGAGTCTTTTCCCGGACTCGACCCTGTGACCATATGGGTTGCATTTGCAAAAGTTTGTCAATAAACCAAACCAAACAAACCCCCACATGGAGTATGATCTGGGAGGGTAAGATGTACTCATACCTTACCTCTATCGTGAGGGATAGAAAGGTTGTTTCCGTAAAAATCCCTACTAAAGTTTGTCTATAATCATAAATATGCAATATGTTCTACACTATAATAATGATAACCAGATATAGAAAACGGTTCCGTCATATGATTCTCTACAAAGAAATTATTCGTTGTTCCGAGTAATTTTACCATTTCCATAGAAAAAATAGAGAAAATAAAACAATTAAATAGCACAGCGTAACGTAGAGTTCATAAGAGTTTCACCTACCTGCTCAAGAAAACATAGAGTGCAAAGTCCCCCTATTTGATTAACGGAAATGTCAACCACAAGATTTTGCACCATGCATTTCACAAGCTTAACCTGCCATCAAATAAATAATTTTCCAAAGAACTCATCTCAGTTTATAAGTTGAAAACTAGACTGTTTGACCGTTCTTTTTGGGGGGCATGTAGTTAATGTATTTAGATATGATTGTGTGGCAGTATTAAAAGAAAATACCTCGGCACCAATAAGTTGGATGTCTTTAACAACAAACTCCGCTGAGCTATTTTTTCCTTCACTCTCGAGTAATGATGCGATCTCCTTTACAAGTTCATCCGTGCTTGCACCAATCGCACTTAAATCGATATCTCCATCGGGGAGATAGGTTTTCAATGGTACTGATCCATAAGCGAACACCTGAAGAAAGTTTATGAATAATCAAATAAAAATTTCACGCATGTTATTTTAGTAGAATGGTACTGTAATTTTCGACAATCTTCTTTTGTTTTGATCATCATCGAAAATACAACACGAAGACTAAATGAAACAACTGAAGATAATAAGACGCCCAACAAATGAGATCTAGGAAACTACAAGGATATTTGTGTTATACACGAGATATGATCCCAAACTATATTCTTATGTAATTATGTTTACGCTAATGCAGGGTAATAAAATACAACAAAAGGATAATATGTAACTAGGGTAAACATTAGCGTAAACATAATTACATAAGAATATGTAACTAGGGTTACCCAAATGTTTGGGGTGTTAATTTTTATGTTTTTCAATACGAAATAGGAAATTGTTTCAAAATACTATTAAAGGCATGTTGTTGGGGCCATGAGTTTAAGTCATCATTGAAAACGTCATCATACCTTTTGTTCATCCTTTATTTTGAAAGTAATTTATTTTTGAATGGCACAAAACATGAACATGAACATGAACATGAACTTTTCTAATAAAATGCATGGAAGAAGCCAAGTCCTACAATCATCAACTCATTGGTTGTTACCAAATGCAAGCATTAAACTAAAAAAGGCAACTTTCTTCGTCTACTAAAGAAACATGTGCTATGTGCAACCTGTATCTTTCTCATCAAGGCCTATAGGTTGTCACTCAGGCAGTCAATAGTATGGCGACAACGGTGGCAAATGGGCAAGTAATAGGATGCCGCTGCAGTGGATGCAGGTGATAACAGCAAGTGAGAAGAGTTGGCAGCAAGTGGCTACTTTATTTGAGAAGCTAGGGTTTAGCAATCAAAGCCTTGTAACCGTAACCGTTGTACAGTGAAATGAGGTCACTGTTCGTACGATAGCCATATCTAATCTATTGGGATTAACACATAATAAAGAAAGTTTTAAACCAATATGTTCTAACCAAAATAGAACCCAAAAATGAACCACTTACATCTTTTTGTCGCATTTTTCCACAACTTAAGTTGTGACCTTCTACTCAGAAAGGAGTAACCTTGGGAGTTAATAAATTATAATCATTCTTCCAAATAACGTGCATAGTCTTATATCTACTTTTTGAGTAAAATAAGATATACCCAACGATCTCGATGATAATAACAGATGCATTCAAGAACGTTAAATAAATGTTAGGTTTCTTGCTTCATTGAAGTCATATGTCGAATATTCTCATTCATATGTTTACTGCATATGAATCATTTTTTGGAACTTTACATATCAAACCTTTTTACTACTTATTAGGTAACAATAGGTTATGTTAGGACTAGATAGAATAGAACGGTTAAAGTATTCCTATAATAGCAAGCTGGAAATGCCAAGGAGATACGCTTTTAAATACCTTTCAGAAAGGATTATCCACTATTACCAACCTAAAATCCATGCAAATTCATCATAAAGTTGTACACCTTTTACTTAAACTCTCTCCCCTTCCCCACTCCTTCCTATTTCCCTATATATATAAAGCAACAACAAGAAGAGATGTTTTGCCAAACCTTACGAAAAAGTAACAGACTAATGCTAACCAAAGCCATACAAATTCATTGTAGGAAATATCCCCCCCCCCCCCCCCCCCGCGTGTTGCCTCAATGGTATTCCCACAAAGGAGGTCCTATGTTCAAACTCAGGCTCCATCACTTACTGCTGACTCGCACTAGTTTACCTCCGATCCAAAGGGTAGCGTATTCATCGTAGGAAACTACCTCCCTCCCTCTCATATTCCTATGAGAAATAATATGCGCTTTTAAAAAATCTCAAAGCAAAGGTGATCATCTAATCCTCGACTCGACATCTAGATCGTAAAAATAGGTGAACCCCATTGAGCTTCTCTTTGACTAGTTCTCCCCATGTCAATCTTGATCAACCACTTGTTTATACAAAATGGTGATGAGTGTGTATGTGTGTGTGTTACATACATATAACAAAATCTATTTTCAGTAATCAAATCAATGAATATGGTTACTGAAATAATCACATTTATACCTTTCTTTCCTACACATGTGCATATAAAATTCAATTTTTTCAACTCAATCATCATTCATCACAAAAGATAATTATAATCAGAAAGTTTAGAAAGCAAGCGATTGGATTGTACAAAAAGAAAAAACAAAAATCATCTCACCTCACAATCAAGATTATCCTTGAGCAGTCTCTGCAGATAATTGATTACTGCATCTCTTTTCCTTTCAGCAACGATAGTTGGCTGAAACTTGGAAATTATCCCCTCGCAAGCTTTCTCGGCTTTCTTCCATCGCTGAATCCCTATAAACCAAGGGTTTGATTGAGGTGCTTCCTCCGCGATCAACCCCACCTCTTGTTGGACACCCATTGTAGAAAAACTAAACAAATTAATCAAAACCCAGAATTTGTTTCAAGAAATTTCGTTAAGAATCCATCTGGGTTTCTCCAATTTGGTGAAATTTGATTTCAGATAACTTGAACCAAAGAGGGGAGATTTGGAGTAGGCAAAAAGGCAAAGGTTTCTTGAAAATTTGACTTCTTGGATTTGTCAGTAAAGGAAAATAATTTCCAAGTGTTGGTCGACTGATTTGCAAGGGAGGGATTTTGAAAATCTTAGCTGCGGCTGCTGGCACTCTCAATTCGTTTTCTCTCGTCTCTAAATCCAACAATTGATTTATAATTTGTTAGGGCTAAATAATAATAATAACTTTACTTAAACCCTTTTCGATTTCAAATTAGATTAAAGAATAAACAAATCAATATTCATACCGGAGGAGGGAGGAGGTATGGTGGAATCATAATGGTGTAGGTTGCCGTTAAGGCAATAAAATATTTAAATATCTTTCAACAATTTAATTGTATCAAAATAAAAATAAAAAAGGTATTCTTTTGGTGTATATCTATACTTCTATACTATATTATAAATTATTTATAAAAAAAAATTTAAAAATAATTGTTAAAGTGTAATGTACCGTTATTTAATATTTATTACTTAAAATCTCTTAAAAACAACTATCAAAGTTTATGTACTAAATTTAATGTTATTTATTAAATTTCAATCTTTATTTTTAAATTCACTAAAATTACTTCTCATTTCAACTCCCCTAAAATCATTCCTCACATAACTAAATATAGGATAAAAATCAAATTTTAAATATAAAAAATCTAAAAGGTAATTAAGGAAATCTAACAGAATATTTAATGTTTATTTTATGGAAAAAAAGTATATTATTAAACCTAAAATAAATTACATTATTATTAAACTATCGAGGAAACTCTTAGGTAGCGTTTGGTACGCAGACAAGATTGGATGGGACTGGACAGGACAGAACTGGACAAAACAAGAGGCTAGGACAGGACTGGACAGGACAAATGGTTGTTTTGTGTTTGGTACGACTAGGACTGGATAGGACAGGACTGGACAAGTTTCCCTAAAAGTTGTTTGATAATTTTATATGTCATATAATAGTTATAAATAACACAAATAAAGAATATTCTTAAATAATTTAATTAAAAATCATTATTAATTTTTTTACACAATTTTCATACATATAAATACATACAAAAACAATAGTAGGAAATTTGAATGAAAAATCTGAAATAATTAATGGTAGTTCGAAAAAATCGGATTCATATAAAAAATATAATAGTTGATTCAATTTGGAAGATCTTAATGAATTGACGGATGCATAGTTGCAGCGACTAGTAAAGATAAAAGACGATAGGTGGCCAGTGAAAGACGATAGTTGTGAAGAAGGTGAAATATAGTAATAGAGGTAGTGGTGGTGGCGGTACACAGTGGTAATTGAGGTTATTGTATTGGAGGAAGAGACGGAGGTTACCAACGATGGTTGACGGCGAGCGACAGTGGTGGCAGCCAGCGACGGTGGTTGGCGGTGAGCGTCGGTGATGGCGGCGGCAATGGGTGGTGGTGATTGGTGGAGGTGGCGATGGGTGGTGGTTGTGGAGGTGGTGGAAGAAGTTCTTGTAGTAGTGAAGGAAGAGATGGAAGTGGTCGACGATGGTTGGTGGTAGCTACCGGTGGCCGTCGATGGTGGTGGTGATCGGTGTTAGTGGAGGTGGTCGACGATGGTAGTGGTGGTGGCGATGATCGATGGTTGTGGAGGAGGTTGTTATGATGGAGAAATAGGTAGAGGTGGTCGACGGTGGTTAGCGGTGGCTACTAGTGGCCGCCGATGGTGGTAGTTGCGACGATGGATAGTGGTGACCTTTAAGACTAATATCATATTAGGATTATATATCACATGCGCGGTAAATCAGTGATTTTTAGTTTCTGTCTCATTTCTGTCCCATGTTGTTCCACCTATTTTAGTGGAACAAGAAAATACCCCTTTTTGTCCCATCTTGTCCCACCCTGTCCAGTCTTTGTCCCTGTCCAATGTCGCGCCAAACATGGGACAGTGAACTTTTGTCCTGTCCCATGTCACGCCAAACATGGGACAGTGAATTTTTGTCCCGTCCTGTCCCACCCAGTCTGCAAACCAAACGCACCCTAAAGGACAAGATTTTATGCATTAAGTATTGTTTATTGATATACGTTACTTAAAATTCAAGATTACAAGTCATGATGCATGAGTACAAATTTCTAAAGCTATATGTTTAAATTAATAACTAACGGATAAACATAATCAAAACATGATAAACATCTCAATTTAAATATAAAGAAATTAAAATATATAAGATAATTATTGAATTCTAACAAAATATTTAATTTTTTTATATAAAAAACATTATATTATTAAGTCTAAATTAAACAAATTTTTAAAAAACTCATTATCACTCTCTTAAAACCATCCAAAATCATACTGTAAATCGATAAAAAAAAACAAAAAAGAAACATTAAAATCGTGATGTACCTCGTTGCATTGCGCGAGTACGCTTCTAGTATTGAATAAAATATTTCTTGATTTATTGAGATTCAAGAATCAAGATCAATGATATCAAGTGAATAATAGCAACCAATGTTTTAAAACTCGGGTTGACCCGACCGGTTCAACCGGGAACCGGTGAATAGACTGGGTCAATTACGACCGGTTTTTTGGGAAATTACGACCCAGATTGAACCGCCGGTTTTTTGATAGAACCGGTTGAACCGGTCTAATTGAACTGGTTAAAAAAATCAATTTTTTATATTTGTGTTTTTTATGTTTTTTGATTGATGTAAAACTTGTTGTTATGTGTTTATTTAATGTTTTTGGATTGATGTAAAACTTTTTGTTATGTGTATTTTTAATATTTTAACTTGTGAACATCAAATTCTTGGTTTTATATATACATACATATATATATATGCAAGAAAATGAAAAATACATAAAATTTTTGAAACCGGGTCAACCACCCGATTGGACCGGTTGAACCGTGACCCGGTCACCACACCGGGTCAACCAAAAAACCGGTTTTTAAAACATTGATAGCAACTACCTACATATACATACACACACACGTAAATATATATAGAGAGAGGGAGGGTCAAATGAAAACAATAACTATTTAAAAGAACACGAGAACCAATAAAATCATTAGTGATTTTACATTAACGCGTAAAAAAGTCACGCGGACCTGAAGCCGCGGCCAAAGTCCTTTTTTCATGTGTTAATGGAAAATCACTAATAATTTTGTTAGTTCTCGTGTTCTTTTAAATAGGTATTGTTCTTATTTGAACCCGACTATATATGTTATACATTTTTACATAGTTGTGGATGTACAACCTTCACGTTGTTACTATCTAAAACATACGTTGGACTAGGATCGAAGCGACTAGGGACACTCTCCTCACTTCCCTCTTCTCCGACTTCTTAATAGATCGCCTATGCATACCTATATACATACACACATATGTATATACACATAAATAGATACATAAGTATGGCATATGTGTATATACAGATATCTAGCAAGAACTCCTTTTTTTGTCTTTATTTGATGTACCTACTTGAGCGGGATGAAAGGAAACTTTTACATTCGATTTTGGAGGGGGGGGGGAGATCTTATCCCAATTTTTATTTTGCTAGGCCAATAGATTAAAAAAACCATTTTTCCTACGATTACGAGGTTTATTGGGATATGAAAATCCAACCCTGGAACTACAAGATCCCAATTTTTTTTACTACCCTGAGAGTTCGGTGCATTTTCGAAATCGAGAGATGTCTATCGGGGGCAGAATTATCCCACGCATGAGGAAGGAGCAAGAATAAGGTCAACCATTAAAGAGACTAAGTTAATAAGCTACAATGTAAATTTAGATATTACTAATTGTAGATAAACACAGTTGATACTTCAAAACTTAATAGAGAAAATCCGCCTTATCCATTTCGTACATGTCAACATCAACCAAGACACCGGTGTATGTATGTCCGTTTTGTAATTTGTATCATAGGCAATCATGTAGATGCTTTCGTTGTGGGTGTAACCGTAGAAAATACATGGGAAAAAATAATCAACAACCAATTTGATAAATCATCAGTCGGTTAAACAATAAATTATATACTAAATAATAAAAAAAAAGCTATTGTTACCGAATATGCTTTTTGATTCCTTTTTTTATTATTTGAAGTTGTCATAACCACAAACTAGTCCATAAGAACACAACCACCCGTTATGTCTTCAAAAACTTAGAGAAACTTTAAAGGACAAAAAGAGGAATCATAAAGCCTTGGTTTAGTTTTAGATACTCTTTATATCACTTAATATATGATATATAGTTTAACTTGCGATGTATCAATGTGGTTGTTGTTGGTGATTTTAGTGTTATCAATCATTTTGGTGTAATTGTGATTTACTTGAGATCGATTAAAGTGATAAGGAAAAACTATGTGAGTTGGGAGGTGTTAAGTACACGCTCACAAATGTTTCCCCGTATCACCTTAGATCACCATAAGGCAGGGGGGGTCAAGGGGGTTGCGCCCCCTTGCGGGGTTCTATGTTTTTGGATTTTATGAAAAGTCAAGCTTAGTGAAAATTTCACCAAGTATAAGTGTGGGTTAGTATAATCAGATATCTGATCCTTTTGATCAGAATTCTTATGTAACACTGAAAAATTCAAGTGTAAATCTGAGTGTGAACAATTATCTTTGCATCCATATTTGTGGTCTGTAAATTTGATTAAGTCTGGAACTCTGGACCATAGAGTTAGACTTAGAATCTTTGGACCCAGACTTGGACTCAAAAGCAAAGTTTGGGTACTTGGACTCAGACTTGGACTTTAGAGTCAGAGTTCGAGTTTTAGAGTCAGACTTCGGGCCTAGAACTCTGTTTGGTTGTAACTGCTCTTTCAATCTTATCCATTAACGGTTAAGATCATTTATACATGTAAAAAAAAAACGGTTAAGATCATTTAATCCGTAACCGTCGATCTCTCATATATACATGTAAACGGGAATTTAGGTATATATAATATATATCGATCTCACAGCCTTTGAGTCAAAGATTATTCTTGAGGATTATCCCAATACTGAATTCATGAACCCAAGGCTATTAGGGACAAATTACTGTATTTGGAAAGTGTTTTCTATACGATCCTAAGAGATTATCCAGTCCTCTAATCATCCCCAAATCCCAATTCCTAACAGCTATCGATTAGTTTTCTCATGTGTTTTCTATGGTTACGTCTACAACGAAAGCATATCTAGAATTGTCTATGATACAAATTGGTATACATACAACTATGTCATGGTCGACTATTTGCATGTACTTTGAAGTGGAAAAGATGGATTTTCTTCATGAAGTTTGAAGCATCAACCTTAAAATTATCTATTATTAGTAAGATTTAAAAGTACGTTGTACTTGTACTTAGCAAGTTCACACATATAGGTTAATCCAATGAATAAACAATGGGTATCAAAGTGTAATGTTCATGCCGGAGGGGAGAGCGGAGAGGGAGAGGGAGAGAGATAAACTTTCTAAAATACCTAAAATGCCCTTTATTTAAAATTTTAAGTCAAAATTACCAAAATTATTCTTGAAATATGAAAATGTATTATGATATTTGAATGTTTAAAAATCTTGAATTGTGGTATTGTTATGTTATCCCACATTAATAGAGAGAGGATAGATTGAAGAATAATTACAGATATATGAAAGGAGCAGATTTACCATTGAAAATTAAAATGGTTAGTTGACTAAACTATGCTTTCGATCCATATCTTACATAAAAAATCTATATAAATGTAAAATTTAATTAAATATTTGAATATTAAAATATAAAAAAAGAAATATGGTAGAGTTGTGAATGTTATAATAAACTATAAGTATTTAAATTTTTTGAAATGCAGTGTTGTTATGTTTATCCAACATTGATATGGAAATGATTGTGTATTTATATAGAAATTTCAAATCTTAAAATATATTCAGTTAAAATAAATGTTACAATATGGATCGTTGTGCAAGGCATGATGTCGAACACTAGAATATATATATATATATATATATAGGGTTGGTTTCTTTTACAACCCTACTAATTTGTACAACCTATACAACCTAATCTCTATCATCATTTTTTTTAATCAAGGACTCTAATTAGTTAGATGGTAATTTAGGAAACAATGAATTTATTGTGATTTTTTCTTTTTAATTATTAAGCATTGGAGGGTAAAATTGGCATAACAAATAGTGAATCATCTTCCCTAAATTAGAACAGATTTGGCTTGATTCTATCATTCCGTAAATACTTCCGTCAGGCCCGATCCTGACAAATTTTGGGCCCTGGGCGAGATGTAAAACAGGGCCCTCAATAAGTACGAAAAAAATTATTTAATATATCGCTTTGTATCATAAGAAATAACATTGAATTCAAGAAATACGAATAATTTATATAAACCATTTTTCCAAGAATTCCTAAACACAAAATCAATCAATAATTATTTATAAATTAATATGATCTACCATATCATTTTTCCATAGCATCATTAATTTGTTCCAACGTCAAAAACATCCTTATGATATATATTTAATATATAGATTGACATTATTTGCGGTGTGACTATTCGGAGTACAAATATATGTAAATCAATATAAATCAGTTGTGTTCCCATTTCACCTCATCCTAATGTTTTTCTACCACCATTTTAAACTTTTAGGGTTAAAACAATCCTTTTTTGAATTATCAATCTTAGAATCAAAAGCTCATGTTGGTTATAGTTTGAGATATTATTATTGTTTTTGAGATATGAGAGTACTTAAGATTCATGCACTCAATATTAGATTATTAGGTAATAAAGAGTCAAATGTTTGAAAAAACAGTGTATAGATATAAGTTGGATCGTCTAATATAATTGGTAATTTTTTACACAAAGTAGGAGTTTTCCTGGTTAATATCAAGAAATTTACCATATTCTTAAGAAAATATAGAATTCATATGGACTGAATAATCAAAAGAGTCAGTGGGAGATGAATGATGGATAATATATCAAGGTTTTCTAGGTAAGTAATTTTAGACTTTGGTACTAGATTAAAAAAAACCCTTAAAGAAACTATAATCGATATTGTAAAATGAACGACCAATTAACTTTTCACATATTTTTTTCATTTCGAGTGTAATTAGTTAATACATGTTTGGACCCTTATATAATACGAATTTTTTTGAGTCCTATTGGATACTAAAAAAATTGTCTCTTTTGTTAACTAATTTTTTTACTACTATTATATAGTTAAAAAAATTGGGCCCCTATTTCTCGTTGAGCCCTGGGCGTACGCCCGGCCTGCCCTCCTCCAGGGACGACCCTGACTTCCGCATAACTCGAGCAAGGATTAAGAGGATCATCAAGAATATAGAAACCAAAATCATGCACCAGATTATCATGAAACCCATAAACATAAACCAAAATCATGAACTTTTTACATAAAAATGCTTACTGAATAAGAACTAAAAATAATCATATGGTCTCCAGCAAGACCAACTTATCATTCTTTACAGCACCTTATTTCCTTCACTTACCAACTATAGTTGTACATGTACATGCCTACCTTCACATCTTCAAATCCTTAACGATGAAGCACCGTTTTGAAAATAAAATCATGAAACCTAGAAAAAGAAACATGAAGATGGAAGAAAAAATTTCGGAAAACCAAAAAAAACCCAAATACATGAAACCCAGATCACCACCGATTCACCGTATCGCTGCCGATTCAAGAAACCCAGATCACCGCCGATTCACCGTATCATCGTCGATTCATGAAACCCAGATCACCGCTGATTCACCTTCACCAACCGATTCAGACCACAACTCATCGCCGATTCGGACATGTAGAAACAAAAACCAGATCTGGAAAAAACCGAAAATGGATCTGAAGAATACATACCCTTACCGATGATTAGCACCGGTCTCTTCACGAACCTGGCCTTGTTGCTCAATGGAATTTTTTTGCAAATCACTTTTAATGGAATATGTTATTGAGTAAATCGTATGAAATCAAGATATCATTTAGAAAGATGATGCAATCCCTAAAGATACACATTTCCATAATTAAATTATTAAAAAAATAATGTTTATTCATTTAATAAATACAGTTTTACGTAAATACCCCTGCAGACTTAAAATTAATTAATTACAAATTTAATTAAATGGTGAATTCTGATTGGCCGTAGAGAGTTTACAAAGTTTGTACAAATTAGAATGGTTGCAAAAGAAACTCCCCCTATATATATATATATATATATATATATATATATATATATATATATATATATATATATTCTAGTGTTCGACATCATGCCTTGCACAACGATCCATATTGTAAGCAAAATGTGGAGTTGGTTAGGGTGACACAATGAGAAACCTTCATTTACATTTTTTTTAGTTTCGCATGATTTTGAATTTCTTTTAAATAAAAAGTTTCTCATTAAATGAGTTTTAACCTTTCATTTTCTTTCGAGTAAATTTCACTTTTGGTCCCTAACGTTTTTCAATTTTAACGAATATCGTCCCTAAACTATTGAAACTCGGATTTGGTCCCTCACATTTATCATTTCCCTTTGGTTTTGGTCCCTCCCACTAACGACTGTTAACTTTTTCTGTTGACTGAGCAAATCTGCATCCCACCATGGCACAACGCGACCATCAGATTTGCATCGAACTCCTACTCTATCACGGGACCACCACTACCAGATCTACAATCAGACTCCCACCATCACTACCAATTTTTTCAGTACCTCCGCCTTGGATTTGTGGTGCTGCCACACATCGGTCTCTGGTTCCCCCTTCAACCTCGATCTCTTTCCCTTATCTCTGACGTGAACGAACCATATATGTGATGTAATCACATCCATGAATAGCTTGAACCCAGATTTGTGCCGAACTACATTTTTGATTTTAAGAGTTATTATTCAGGTTATGATCTTACAATTTGATTTATATTTATATGGTTTGTATACATCTCATTTTCATCTCTATTTCCATCTCCATCTCCATCTCCATTTGATTTAGTTTTTGTTTGATTTATGATTTTGGGTTTTGATTTGGGATCAATTTAGGTTTAGGGTTTCATGGTGTTGATTTATTGGATTTTGTATATCTTTGAAGAAACTATTTTAGGTTTTATTAAGATTTTTGAGTTTGGACATATTTTTCAATTACGACTTTGAATACCTATTTTTTGTGTTTGGATTTGTGATTGTGGTAGATGGTGGTCCACGGCGGTGGACGGTGGTCAATGTTGGTCCACGGTTGTGGATGGTGGTTAATGATGACGGTTGGTGGTGATTTTGGATTTATATTATATAATATATTTTAAACTTTAATAGAAAACTAAAAAATATGGAAAATGACCATAATACCTCTTATTTAATTGGAGTTAATGAAAATAATTAATGACCGTTGAGGGACCAAAACCAAAGTGAAATGACAAACGTGAGGGACCAAATCCGAGTTTCAATAGTTTAGGGACGATATTCATTAAAATTGATAAATGTTAAGGACCAAAAGTGAAGTTTACTCTTTCTTTATTATTTTATATATTATTTTAATTTGCACAACATAAATACAACAACAATTATTTTTTATCGGGTTAGCCATATACTTTACATATTTCTAGCGATTTACATAGCATCATCAAATGATACAAATATTCGAAAGAGGTAGTTAGTATATGAAATGAGGGGGTATACCTTGAAGATTAAAAAAGTTGGTTGGCTAAAAATGTGACACTTGTCATTTGGATTAAATGACAATTTTGAAGTCATGTGATAAAAATATTTTATTTAAAAAATAACAGCTTTCACTTCTGATTTCATTAAGTATAAAATGTTCATTAGAATCGAATCAATACAATCATGAATATAAATATAAATACAATAAATATCAATATGAAAAAAATGTTGGCTATAAAGTATTGACATGATACAATGAGAATTTTATATGTTCTCAAATAATGAATTGTAGTTGGGTTTTGTTTATCCCACATTGATGAATATATGAAAGGAGGAGAGATGTTTTGATATATTAGAAGAGTATTGACAAATATATGACGATAATTTAATATTCTCAAGTTTTGATTGATATAGCATCATAACATTTTTATATCTTATTTGACATGTATTTTGATCATCGTGCAACACGCGATGTTGAAAACTAGTATATATAAAAGGAAGATGTAAGAAAAATGATATGCCACAATAGTGGAGAGTTATTTCAAAATGTTTTTTTTACCCTTATTTATTTATTTTTATTTAATTCATTAATGTTCCACTCTTTCATATTCCTCTTAATTATAATTCTTTAAATTCACATATTTTGTGAAAATATAAAATAACTTACACTATATATTAAAATATAAAAACTTTATAGAAATAACCATATAAAAAATATTTAATTTACAAGAATATATTTAAAATGAATAAGCTACAAGACGTTATGAAAATACAAAAAATTAACATATACAATATTTATTTTACAAGAATATATTAAAAATGAATAAGTTACAAAATGTTATGAGAATATAAGTTTTAGAGTAACATGATATTGTATATTTTAAATTATAAAATAAAGATGTGGGAGTTGTTATGTGGCACATTATGAGAGAGATATTTAAAATGTTTTTTTTTTTCACAAAAATGTTTAATTTACAAGAATGTATTAAAAATTAATAAGATACAAAATGCTATAAAAATCTATATATCTATATATATTATAAAATATTTAAGATAAAGTTTTAAAAACTTTTTTTATACATCAAATACTGTTTATTGATATACATTACTTAAAATTCAAGATTACCAGTAATGATGTATGAGTACAACTTTTTAAAGTTGTGCGTTTAAATTCATATAAGTATAACTAATTGATAAGCATAATAAAAAACATGATAAAAATCCCATTTTAAATATAAATAATCTAAAATATAATTAGGATAATCATTAAGTTCCACATAATACTTAATTATCATTTTCATGAATTATATCATTATTAAACCTAAATGAAAATTATGATAAAATAAAATTGAATTAAACAAATTATGCAAAAAAAAAAACGAGAACTTTTAAATTATTCATTTGATAATAAATGTCGATATATTTTTTTTAATAAATTTTGTATGGGGTCTTCAAATTTATATCTTATTCAAACATAAAAATATGTATCGTTTTTTTAAAATCACATAAAACCGTACAATAAAATCAACCAAAACTAAGAATAAAAAAACAATAAAATCGAGATATATTACGTTGCATTACACGAGAACATTTCTAATTTATATAAAAGGAAGGTGTAGAAAAATATGATATGGTTTTTACCATTTTAATTATTTCAAAATGCGTTTTTACCATTTTAGTTAAATTTAATTCATTAATGGTCCACTCTTTCATATTCTTTTTAGTTATTCTTTAATTTCACATTTTGTGAAAATATAAAATTATAAAATAACACAAACTATATTATATTATAAACATAAACATAAACATACACACAAAAATATTTAACTTAAGATAATATTAAAGAAAAATGAGTAAGCTACAAAATTGATATGAAAATACAAAACTTTAACATATAAAATATTTAATTTACAAGAATGTATTAAAAACGAACAAGTCACGTAATATTATAAATATATAAAATTATACGGGCATTTTAATTAAATTCCCTTAATAATAACATCATATTATATATTTTAAATTATAATAAAGATGTGGGGTTGTTATGTGGCACATTATGAAGGATACAGTTTACAAATATATTGTTTTTACAAAAACACTTATTGTTAGAAAATTAATAAGATATATAATGGTATAAAAATATAAAATTTGAGAATAACATATTACTATATCTTTCAAAATTAGAATGCATGATAATGATAAAACTGAATTATATAAAAATCACATAAAAGTAAATGTCTTAATTATTTAATTGAAAACAAAAATAAATATTAATAAAGGTAAAAAAAAAAAGCATAAAGAAATTACGATTATAAATTCTCAACAATGATACATTTAAAATATGTTCCTTATATGATTATCTATACGATATTATAAAGCAAGGATAAAAAACTCTTAAATACAAATTATTAGGCACAATGTACCATCATTTTATGTAAGATTTTAAAAATCTCTTAATTTACAAGTATCAAAGCACAAGATACATATTACTACTGCAGACTTCTAACACCCACCAATTTGGTATGTGCAGGACTTTCCTTTTATGCAGACATTTCCATGTATTACTATTAATTATTATATTATATTACTATAATTTTGTTTTAATTATATTATTAAATATGTAATTGGTTATTTTTTATAAATTTCATTAAAATATATAAGATAATCATTGAATTCTAACAAAATACTTAATTTTTTTATATAAAAAACATTATATTATTAAGCCTAAATTAAACAAATTTATAAAAAATCCATTATCATTTTCTCAAAACCATCCAAAATCGTACTGTAAATCGACAAAAAAATAAAATGAAACATTAAAATCGTGATGTATCTCGCTGCATTGTGCGAGTACGCTTCTAGTAGATAATAAGTTTTCTAACCAAATATCTCCAAGTTATTATTTATCAATATATAACCATTATCTATATCTATATCTATATCTATATCTATCTATACTATATTATAAAGTACGGATAAAAAACTCTTAAATACAAATTATTAGGCACAAAGTACCATCATTTTATGCAAGATTTTAAAAATCTCTTAATTTACAAATATCAAAACACAAGATACATATTACTACTGCAAGCTTCTAACACCACCAATTTGGTATGTACAAGACTTTCCTTTTATGCAGACCTTTCCATGTATCACTATTAATTAATATATTATATTATTATAATTTTGTTTTAATTATATATTAAATATGTAATTGGTTATTTTTTCTAGATGTCATTAAAATATATATAATAATCATTGAATTCTAACAAAATACTTAATTTTTTTATATAAAAAACATTATATTATTAAGCCTAAATTAAACAAATTTATAAAAAAAATATTATCACTTTCTCAAAACCATCCAAAATTGTACTGTAAATCGACAAAAAAAATAAAATGAAACATTAAAATCGTGATGTATCTCGCTGTATTGCGCGAGTACGCTTCTAGTAATAAAATAAATAAATATGTTAGAGGTTTAAACCTCTTCAGCAACTTTTCTAAAATGGACAAAATTGAAGCACTGGGGTTGTTTGGCAGTTGATGAATGGTTTAGTGCAGAATGATTAAGTGGTCTGAATGATTAAGATGTTTTTATGATATAGTGTAAAATGAAATATGATTGTTTGCTAATTGTTCATAATGAAATCAGGGCTCTTAATGGTTAAGGGAGGGCAAGGATACAAAATCATTAAGAGGATTTTGGAACCATTAAGAGACAACCCTTTTTTTGCCAAACAAGATTTACCTCTTAGCGATTTAGAGGTTGTCTCTTAATGGAACCATTAAGAGGTAAACAAACAACTTAGGGGTTGTTTGACTGTTGTTGAATGGTTTAGTGCATAATGATTAAGAGGTTTTTATGGTATAGTGTAAAATGAAATATGATTGTTTGCTAATTGTTCATAATGAAACCAGGGCTCTTAATGGTTAAGGGAGAGTCAGGATACAAAATCATTAAGAGAATTTTAGAACCATTAAGAGACAACATTTTTTTTTTGCCAAACAAAATTTACCTCTTAACGATCCAAATGTTACCTCTTAATGAAACCATTAAGAGGTAAACAAACAACCCTTAGAGTTTTTAAGGGTTTTGTTTTGCTAAAACAACTTCTAAAAAAGTTCTCCAAATGTAGAAAATAGGAGTGAGAATAAATTTTTCTCCAAAAAACTTCATTTTTTTAATCTCAAAAACTTTATCTTCAATCAACAAATGAAATTAAATGAAAACAAAGAGAAAATATATTTATTATATTATTGAATAAAATAGTAATATAATTAATGTTGAAATCTTAAAATAGAAAAGTTGTTGGAGTTGAATGAAATACTTTTTAAAGATTTTGATTTTTTTAGTTGTTGGGTATTTAATGTTTGAGATGCTATTAAAAGTTCAAAAAAATCCAACAAATTATGATATTTTGAATAATTAAGTTTCTAAACTACTTTTTTAAACAACTAAATCCTTAAACTTTCTGGAATCGAACATTTAAATCCTTGAACTTATTAAAACATAAAAAAAAACCCAATAAACTTTCATATTTTGAGCGATTAATTCTCTGAACAAAATTTTGACCGAATAAGTCATTACACGTACAATGAAAGAAATATATCATTTACATTTCCATATATCAAACAGAAGTAGGAAAGTATAACGAACCAATATAACGAAAAAAATACACCAATTTTGTTAACCATTATTTAGTTTTCAGATTCAAATGACAATCAAAGGTGTTCGTTATGATCTTATGATTGTCATATGAATCTTAAAAATAAAGAGTTATTACATTCTCTTATGAATCCCATCTGAATCTTAAATGATATTTAATCATTTTTTTATTAGTTTATTGTACTTTATTACTGATCTATTAATACATCGATAGAGAATTGAAGTGGTATATTTCTTTCGTTTTATAAGTGTAAGAACTTGGTTCAAAAAGTTAACTAGAGACTTAATTAATCATTCAAAACATGAAAGTTTGTTGGGTTTCTTTGGTTTAAAGTTTAAGGATTAATTTTATCTGTTTGATTTCAAAAAGTTCAAGGATTTTTTATCTTAAAAAAATAGTTTATGGACTTAATAATTCAAAATATGATAGTTCGTTGGGTTTTTAAAAAATTTCTATATATCTTAACTTCCCATCATTATTTCTACCAATCTATGTATCTATATCTATATAAAAGGAAAACATACAAAGGATGATGTGGCACATTGTTAGAGTAGGATTCTCTATAAGACATTTCTCGTGATTTTGAATTTTTAAATATTTAATAAGTTAAAAACTTTTCTACCCTTAAATAAAAAATTTGTATTTCATTATAAGAAGATTATGTGGTAATTACTTCCAATTATAAGAAGGTTTATCTCTCGATCTTCAGATAAATACCACCTATTTTATAATGGTTTGAGAAAAAAACAGGGGCTTCGAATGGACGAGCGACCATGAAAATACGCTCCAAAAACTCAAGGAGTACATGGCGTCGCCACCTTTACTGTCGAAGCCTGAAGACCACGAGGTCCTCTAGCTTTATCTAGCAGTCAGCACGACCACTGTCAGTGCCGTCCTAACCCGAGAGGATGAAAAGCAACAACTTCCATCTATTACGTAAGTGAATTCTCGACGCCGAAACTAGGTATTGCTCTATGGAAAAACTTTTGTTGGCCTTAATTACAACGGCAAAAAGTTACATCATTATTTCGAGTCACATCCTATAACTGTCGTGACTAACTTTCCTCTTATGTCTGTCTTGAGGAAACCCGAGTTGACAGGTCGACTGACAAAATGGAGCATCTACCTTAGTAGTTACGACATTAACTACAAACCCAAGACCGCTATCAAATCGCAAGCACTGGCCTACTTTATCGCCGATTTCAGTCCAGAACTAGATGTATCGACGGAACCTGTGTCCACTCTCGATGACGCGACCTGGACTTTACACGTCGAAAGATCATCCAACACCCGAGTGGCAGGTCTTGGCGTCGTCCTTGAGTCGCCACAGGGGGGCAAGATGGTGTACTCCATACGATGCAACTTCAGAGCTACGAACAATGAAGCTGAATACGAAGCTTTGGTCACAGGAATGAATATGGCTCACGACCTGGGGGCAAGAAGACTTTACGTCAAAAGTGATTCCCTCTTAGTCGTGAATCAAATGAATGGGGAATTCGTAGCTAAAGATTCCAGGATGACGACTTATCTCAGAAAAGCCAAAGCCAAGTCTGAGGAATTTCAAGATTTTTCTATTTCACAGATCCTAAGGGATTAAAACACCCAAGATGACGTATTAGCTAATCTTGGATCGGCACTCGGACAATCCCCATTTGACGTCGTTCCAATAATTCATCTACCGACGCCGTCCGTTGAAAATGAAAACGACGTCCAAGCAATAGAACAGGAAGACAATTGGTCGAGCGACATCGGAAGATTCTTAACGAACAACCAACTTCCTGAAGACAAAATGGAAGTCCAAAAAAACAGATTTAAGGCATCTAGGTACATTATGATTAGAGGACAACTCTACAGACAATCGTCGACAGGGCTAAATCTACGATGTGTTACCAATAAAAATCAAATCCAAAGCATTTTGCAAGAAATGCACGATGGAGAATGTAGTAACCACTCAGGCGGTCGTAGCCTAGCAAACCGTATCTCTCGACAAGGATACTATTGGCTGACCTTACGACAATATGGTACATCCCAAGTTGCGACGCATGTCAACGACATTCAGGTATGTCTCATAAACCTTCTGAACCCTTGCACTCGAATTTAACTCCATGGCCCTTCATGCGATGGGGAATGGATATTGTAGGCAAACTACCTCCATCCCCCGGGCAAAAGATATTCCTTTTAGTCCTCATTGATTATTTTTCAAAATGGATAGAAGCGGTTGCTTTCTCCCAAGTTCGGGACAAAGAAGTCATCTCTTTTATCCAGACTAACATCATTTGCAGGTTCGGAATCCCATCCGAGATCGTATGCGACAATGGATCTCAATTCATAAGCGACAAAACCCAACAGTTCTACGAGGATCGTAACATCAAACTTACGACCTCAACACCTCGCTATCCTCAATCAAACGGACTTGTCGAGTCAAGTAACAAAACAATCATCAATTCGATCAAGAAAAGACTAAGAGCAGCAAAAGGTAAATGGGTCGAAGAACTTTCGACAGTTCTTTGGTCCAATCTTACGACACTTCGTACCTCCACAGGACAAACACCCTTTTCTCTGGTCTATGGTTGCTGTTAGATCCCAATACTAGCAACAAATTGAAGAACTCCATAGAAATGTAGAGATAAGATGAAAATTAAGAACATAATTATCAAGAACTCATCTCATATGCTTTGATTTCATTAATGGAGGGGAAAATGGGAAGAACACCACACTTAGAAATTAATCGACTCTCATGGATTCACTAAGTCTGTGTGAGTGAAAAATGTGTTCTCTCCAAAAACCTAATGAGCAAAGTGAGCCATGGGCACCAATAAATAGAGCCCATTTACAAGTAAAAGGCTCAAGCCCACACAACTATTTAAAAAGCTCAAAATACAATTCTTTATAAAACATTCAATTAAACTGGGGGCTAATTTAATCTAACAATCTCCCCCTAATGTTTTATAAAGAAAGCATCATCATATAGTCCCCCCTTACTTTCTTTAGAAGCTTTGGTGTGCCGTTCTTCGAGTCTTCAAAGCATCACAAGCTCCCCCTCAAATGTAGGCCCATCTTCTTGAAAGACTTAGACGAATTACCCCATTTTGTCCATCTTTCATGTCTCAACTTCACCGCTGTTTTTGACCATCAAGGAGCCTTATTGAGAGAAAACATAAGACATACACATTGAACTCCAGTCTCTTAGATTTCCAATGAGCTTTGATTAATCCATTTTTGATGAAAAATGAGTGAGTTGTGCAAGTTTTCCCTCAGCTGCGCAGAATGGTCGTCAAAACAGAAAATTTGACTCTTAAGATCCCGTTGAATAAGAATTTAGCACCGAGCCTTAAACTTGAATAACAGAGGATGGAGTGACAATCAATGTTTCACATATGTATCTTGAAACCATGAAGAACCGTCGAGAGAACACCGTTCTTGAAAGCGGAAAGAGCACGAGTGAAATGCGATGCTTTCGGTCTAGCACCCTTATGCAGACTTTGACACTGATTTTGGCAGATCAGAACAAGAAATTTGAGAAAACTCAACATCTATGTTTTAGAAATCCAACGCAACTGGACTCATGTAAATAGGAGCTTCGATTAAAAAGTTGTGCGCGTGTTTCTGAAACAGCGCAATGCTGTCAGAAAATCTGAAAAATTCGGGCTTCGGACACTTGGATCATTGCAACCTCTGGACCATCGTTCTCTGATATATCTACTTATGGTCTACCTCTGAAGACTGGTTTTCCCCTCTGGTCGCTACTCTTCAGAGGTTCTGGTCCACAGAGGCTCTGTGGACAACTTAAGAGCCTCTGTGCCTCTTAAGAGTCTCTCTGAAAATCAACTTCTGCACGAATACATCTGGTCAGCCTCAGAGGCTCTGTGCATCAGCCTCAGAGGCTCTGTGCATCAGCCTCTAATGTGTATTTTTTGCCTCTGAACTTCTGCACGTGCACAGAGGTTCTGTACTTCACAGCCTTTATAGGGTTCTGGACAGCCTACAGAGGCTCTGCAGAAACTTATGCACTTCAACCTCTGCGGTTAATCCTCGACAACTTATAGCTATCTTTGAAGTAACGTATCAACATGAACCTCTAGATGAACAATGATTTGTGCATAACTTTGTATATTCTGCGCATAACATTCTTACACATCAACACCTTTCTGGAGCAAGATTAACACACAAAAACATTGTATCAATCATTGCAGTTTGAGAGATGCTTACAAGATCATATCTTTATGAATTTAACCTTGATTTCATGAGATGTAAGATTGCACTCAAAAGGCATAATTCTTTATCTTCATCTCATATATGGTTGAAAGAAGGACAACTTTCAATTATAAGAAAACTTGTTCTTAAATGTTCAAACCACTTCCCGATTCTCAAACAGATTTCATGAATTGGAAGTGTGCTTTTAAATGTTTTCAAGATCTATTTTGTGCTTTAGCTAATAAAGTTAAACCCTATTGAGCAACACATGCTTTCTAGGAAAACATGGGATTTCTTTGTGCTAGGACTTCACTGAAACTTCTATGGATTCACGTTAACTAGTGTCTCCTACCCAAGAAGTTAATCCTTAGTGATTGAGTGTGAGGAGTCTAAAAGAAATGAGTGTGGGATGTGTGTTGAGGTAAAATGTAAAAGAAAGTTTGGTTAGATATGATCTTAATGATAAAAAGAAAGAGGGTGTGAGATCAGAGTAACAGAATATCAAACTCTACACCAACTACTTTCTGAGCCGGGCAGCCACATTACTAATGTTTCATAACTCGTTGGTGAACATTATTGAAACAGGCAACTAGCCCATGCCAACTCTTGATAAAAACCCCACCAACTACTCATTCTCTTCTTAACAAGAAAATGTTTCATTTTTCAAAGGGGACGCAACACATTTACTATCTGATTTTCATTTGGAAAATCTGGATATTGAAAAGAAGGAAGTCTGCCCCACCTTCGCACTTCAATCATGCACATTGAGTATGTGTTTATCTACTGTTGTCTCAGTGGTTTACACAATGTTGAGCCTTTATAATCAATCATGCGTGCTTAATTCTTTCTATCACATGCACGAACACACAAGGAATTTGTTTCTTTGTCATAACGTTCGTAGAAATTACCTTTATGGTGTTTCGATGATTGAATGGAAGTGATATGTATTGTGATTTCAATACATATTACGTATTTTTCTTATCTTTTAGGATTTAAATTTTTCTTTATCCCAAATAATTGAGTCATTTTCTTATCTTATTTTCTATTTTTCTCATTCATGGAGCTAAGTTTATTATTTAACTAATTGTTGCTATTTTGCGTAAAACAACCTAAAATCTTTTGTTTATTGAAATGCCAGGTTAATGCTAGAGCATTGGGGGTTGTTTTGAATATGAAGCTTGGAGGACACTTTTTGAAGACAAAGGAAATCTTGACTTTTGTTCCTTCCAAATCTTTGTGATATTTTAAGAAATCGATTTGTTTTGGCTGGAAGTAGATGAAATTGGTTGGACAAATTCTTGGTCATAACTTTAGTTGTTTTGTCCTTTATAATATTTTAAGCTTCCTAATTTTACATCTTTGCCATTGATGATTTGGTATAAATAGGAGTTGTATTCTCTTGTTTTAAATCATCTATCTTTTTTTGGTATTCCATCATGTGGAAGAACTGATTTCGTGATCCTCTCTAGAAAACTTTAATATTAAGTCCTTAAATTCCTTATTTACTTATTGTCTTTACTTATTTGCATTTTACTTCCGTCATTTATTTTCCGTTATTTATTTTCCGTCATTTACATTCCGTCATTTACATTCCGTCATTTACATTCCGTCATTTACATTCCGTCATTTACATTATGTCTTTACTTTATGTCATTTACATTTCTTGCAATTTATTTTACGCAATGAGTAGCTAATTTTATAGTTTGGGTGTAAGACAAAAAGGGAGGTTGTAAACCAAAAACTAGTGGACTTTGTTCTTCAATAACATTGTTCCACTATGTCATTTTAAGTTTTATAAATCCAAAAGCACTTCTTGACAAATTGATCACTTCTTAAAGTGTGAAAGTGCCATGGACTTAGGAATAAGCCATGCAAAAGCACGTCAATTTGAATGATACGGGAAGTATACTTGGAAGAGTTACTAGCAAGGGAACTTGCTATCTTTGTTTTTCAAACCGATTGATTCTTGACGGGTTGATCATTAGTCAAAGTGTTAAAGTGTAGTGAACTCAGGAATGAGCCACTAATAACACGTCAACTTGAATGATATGGGAATCGACTCGGAAGGGTGATTTTTAAACAAAGGCATTTGTTTTTCCATATACTTTAAAGAAACCATTTGACACTCACATTGGTCTGGACATTTGCATAGGCATATGTTGATTGAAGGCTAAACAAAAGTGCAATGGTAGATATCCGGAATGATACTCTTTAAAGTACATGGTGGAACTTGTTGTTGCTGAACTAATGCTATAGCATTCCTATAGCATTGGCCTCCAGAGTTTGTGTTTACTCCTCACTTTAAGTCTTGCACCCATTCTATCTTTATATATCTTGTTAATCATATCACTGTTCACTCAACCCAAACAAAGTCTTCAAACTCGCCATCTGAAGTTAGTTTTTCATCTCGAGATCTTGCAACATAAGATACCTATCCATGTGGAATACGA
Source organism: Arctium minus (assembly GCA_954870635.1). NCBI lineage: Eukaryota > Viridiplantae > Streptophyta > Magnoliopsida > Asterales > Asteraceae > Arctium > Arctium minus. The sequence goes on along the minus strand of OX941080.1, from coordinate 107,868,514 downwards.
TACTTGGTTCTTACCATTTTATTACTTGAAAAGACGATATTGGATCCCATTGTATACTTGCTTTGAGATTCAATTATCACATGTCTAGAGGTGTGTAAACATCCGTATCAGGAAGCCCTGGGGGAGTGACCATCAAAAGCTCCTTTCCAATGTGTATTTGTTACACAAAGTGACTTCGTGTTACTAACAGGCATTGTTAACTGATTCATTTGTTGCTTCAGGTGTTACACTCTCATTTTTTCTGGATTTGAAAAGATCTGGATGAATATATTGTTCGAATTGGCAGTGAATTAGTGGCTCTTGAAAGATCAGTATGGTCAAAGACATTTCTTGAAGAAAAGTTTTGATGAAATCGTTGCTCAATTCATCAAAAAGGGGGAGAGCTAATCAAGAAATAGGGGAGAACACAAGATTAAAGAAATGTCCAAGATTGAAGATCTCAGTGAAAGAATGCAAATCTGAAAGAGCAAAGATCAAAGAATGAAAATGTGCTGAATTGAGAGAAATTTTCTTTGGAGATACTCTGCTAAAGCATTCTGAGTTGAAATCTGGAGATAATTTCTTTCCATCATATGAAAGAGATTTTATCTACATCTTTTAGGAAGATTGCTATATTTTGAAGACAAAGAGGGAGATTGTTTTCTGAGCTTAAAGAAAAGATTAAATTGCTAAATCTTTTTTGTAATGATCTTGATCCAAAGGAGGAGATTATTAGAGCACAGATTTATTGGATTCAAGATCATCAAGATTGAAGAAAGTTAACTTCAAGAAGTCAATGCTGAAAAGTCACTCTCAATAAATAGTCTAGGTCCTTTGTAATAAATAGTTAAAGTTATTTCCTTGTATTTTGGGTAATATTGTCATTTTTCTCTAAATAGGTATAAGACCTATTATAGGCTATAGGGTTGAGTGAAAAAGTGTGCCCAAGAATAGAATTCAAGCGGTCATCTCCTTCTAGAGAGAGTGAGAGAGGCGATTCTAGAGAGTGAGAGCTTAGAGAGAAAATACATTCAAGAGATTTGTAATCTTTGGATTGTTTATCAAATCAGGTTTGATTAATCTCTTGTTGTTTATTGTTATTGTTTGATAAGAACTTGATTTACAGGAACTTGATTTACAGGGACAATCATTCTCTGAGTCAGTTTTTATGTGTTTGGTAAAATTCATTCTATATAGGTTACCCTTTTTGTCTGCTCTAAGCATTTCTTGACCTGTTTTTGGTGAAGAAGTGAACAATGTTTTTCTTGAAATTTCACATCAAAACCATGGTCACAAAGTTGACTAATGCTGATTAAGTTGTGTTTTAACCCATCAACATAAGCAACCTTTGATACAGAAACATTACCTCTTGTTAGCTCACAATAACCCTTAATCTGACCTTGCATATTGTCTCCAAAAGTTACTGCTTCTCCTGATTTAGCTTTGTAAGAGGATAGCAACTTCTTATCTCCAGTCATATGCCTTGAACACCCAGAATCTAAGTACCAAATTGGCATAGATTGTTTCTGCAAAACAGATTAGAGTTTCTTATGTACCCATCTCATTATGGGTCCTTTCTTATTAGAATTCTGAGGATTTTGATGAACATTTACTATTTCATCTTTTGATGTTTTTGCAGAATTGTTCTTTTTCTTTTGAGGCTTTGTCTCTGAATTTTTGTTCAGAGACTGATTCAGAAAACAATGAGAACCTCTGAAATGATTTTTCAGTTTTATCAATAGTCGAATGCAATTGCAATTAACAGAACAAGAAGAAGTAGGAGCAAAGTTTCTCATTTCTTTGAATGCATTTGGTACACTTTGATTCTTTTTCAAACTAGCACTAGGAATATTACAAGTATTCCTAACTACTTCCTTCTTTTTGGCTTGAAAGACAACCTTATTTTCAAGTTGCCTTTTCTTGTTCAAAAACATCTTCTTCTTTTTGTTGCTCACTGCACAAACAGGATCAGAATGGTTAATTATTTGCCATTTGCCTTTTTGTTCAGGAGTAAATTTGATTGGTTTATAAGTGTAGAGTTGAGAAGTGTTAGTTTTATTCTTGGCCTTTTCTTTTAACTCCTTTTCAAGATCCAGAAAGGTTTTTGCCTGTAGACATATGTCTGCAAAATCAGGACATATTGGTATTAAGGGTTTATTTTTCAAAATAGGAACAGGAACGTTCAAAATTCCAGAACCAACAGTCTTTGTGCTTTTATGAACTACTTCCTCTGGTCTATAGAATATCTGCCCATCTACCTCTGGATCAGATTCAGAATCAGAGTCAAGAAAGTCTCTTTTAACCATGTTAAAAATAACTGCCTCTATAGTTTTCTTAATTTCCTTAGGTCTAGAGACTTTAATGATTATTTTCATGCTTTCTTTCTTTTTCAAATTAGCTATGACATTTTCTTCATTGATTCTTTTAATGTCATCCTTAAATGTAGTTCTGATGCATTCATCTGAAATTGGTGAATACAGAGGTGCATCTGGATTGAGTGAACTCTGAGGTTCATCTTTTGAAATACTTGTTTCAGAGGTACTTGTTTCAGATGTTTCTGATTCTCTTGTGATAAAAGCATCAAACTTGAAAATCTCTCTGGGATCATTGCTCTAAGGTTGTGTGAAGAGTACCTCTGAAGTCTCTTTTTCTATCTTTAAGATAGGTTTTGGATAAGTTTTTGCTTCAGAGTATGAGACATTTTTAAAGTTCAGAGCTCTTATTTTTTATCCTTCTAAGGTTTTTGTTCTTTTGAAATTATTCAGAGATGGGCAGTCAGAGCTCTGGACCTTTCCTATTCAGAAAGTGGAAGATAGTGAAGTTTTCTTCAATCCAATGAATGGATCCAATTCATTGAATCCCAGCCTTTGAGTGTCCATTTGAGAATTGATCTTTATATGTACATCTTGAGCATCTAGATAGCTTTTGATTTGAAGTTCTTTCCTTTCCAGAGATTGATGTAGAATTTCTCTTTCCTTTTGAAAAAAGTTAGATAAGGCAACATAATTGGGCCTTTCATACTCGGATCTTCTTTCTTCTTCTTCTTTAACTTTTAAAACTTTCTCAAGTTCTTTGAATTTTTTCTGAAAAAGATTTTTCCTTTTGCTTCTGAGCTTTTTCAAGTTCAGATTTTTCAACAAAAATGTCTCTCTTTTCTGACTCAAGAAGATCTTTTTCCCTTTTATAAAAACTTAGATCTTTTGTCATTTGCTTTCTTTTTTCTTTTTCCTCAAAAAGTTTTTGCTTTGAACTCTGAAACTCATCTGTTAGCTTAAGAACATCCATTTCAAGTTCACTTTCAGAGGTGGAAGGAGAATTTACCTTTTCAGAGCAGTCCTCTGATGATTCATCAGTCTGATCATCTGCAAAGGCCATACCACAGAGATTGGTAGGTTCTTCCTCTCCATCACTTGTAGAGTCTGATAGCCAATCTTCCATCTCTGCAACAAGTACTCTTTCTTTGACATTGTACTTGTATTTGTTCTTGTAGTAGTCTTGATCTTTGACAAGCCTACCTCTGCAATTTGCAGAGAAATGGCCTGGCTTTCCACATCTGAAACATCTTCCATCATTTTGGTTTGGTGGAAGAGCAGTAACAGTTTCTGTTTTCTGATCTTGAGTTTGGGGCTGAAAGTATCTCTGAGGTTGAGGATACTTGGGTTGGAATGGTTGATGAGTTCTTGATTGTTATGCAGCATCATGATTGTTGAAATTTGTACCCTTTTGATCACTATGTGGAGCGAATCTGGGTTCTTGTTGAAATATTCTTTCTGGATTTCTCCTTTCTTCAAAGACTTTCTTGCCAAATTTCTTGTTAAATTGATGAGTAATTAATACAAGAGATTTGGCAAAGGAATTGATCTCATCATCTGAGTCTGAGTCTTAATGTTCAACTTCTTCAGTCATTAAAACCTTTTTAGATTTTCTTTTTGGTTCCTTTTTCAAACAGTTCTTTGTTTCTGCACTTCTGCCTTCTTGTGATACACCTTTTTGTTTTGAAATGAGTGCAAGTGGTCCACCTAAAGAGGTTTTTGACTTTTGTTTAACAACTTCTTTTTCCTGTGCTACAAGAGTGCCATAAATGTCAGTCAATGACCATGATTCAAGATTTTGATTGGCTTCTATTGACATGGACAGTTGTGACCATCCTTCATTTAAACTTTTAAGGAAAAGAACATTGTTTTTTTCTTTTGTCCTCATAACTCCAAATTTTCTTCATTTATTGATGAGAAGGTTGAATCTTGAGTATGTTTGGTGCAAGGTTTCTTCAGGTAGTTCATGAAAATCATGATACTCATTAATGCAAAGATTTCTTTTGTTTTTTCTGAGTTTGTAGGCCACCTTCAAGTTGGTTTAACAACTGATCCCATATCTCTTTTGCAGTTACACAAGAATCAAGTTCTTGAAAGATATCATTGGGAATGGCCATTATAAGTAATCTAACTGTTAGAGCATAAATATAGTGGATACAAGATCATAGAAGTCTGAAGACTGAAGGTTAAAGCTAAAGTCAACTCTCAGCATCAAAATCAAAGTCTAGTGTAATAATGTCAAAGTCAATTGTTGTAATTTTGTTTTTCTGTTTTGTGCAAGTTTTGTAGTATGCTTGTACAGTGCTTAGCGCGTTTTTCTGCGTGTATATAAATAGCTTGTTGTGCGTGTAACCATGTAACTAGAATTCTTAGGTAACATCAGAGCATCGTGAGAGTATCTGAGTTAGAGAGAGAAAGTGTGTTGTGAGAGTATTGTAATAGAATTCGATTGTGAAATAAAAGTGAGATTTGATGGAATCATTTGTCATCATTTGATTTACATTGTTATCTGGGATAACAATTGGTATCAGAGCAAACAAAAGTTCAGAAAACATGGACTGAATTCAAGATTTATGATCGACATTTTTCAAGAACTCGCTATTCACTGTTCAGAACCAATTTTTGAATTGTAGTGATGTATTTGATTTGATTTTGATATCATTGTAATCGATTTTGAGTATAGAACATATTTCGTTTGTACTGAATTACCTAATTCACATCATTTAGGTGTGAATTTTTGAGATTGTTTGAATTTTGGTTCGAAGTCTGTAAATGTACTGTATTAGGATCAAAGTTGTAATTCTAGTGAATTAGACTGTAATTGTTTGATTGTAATTGGTTCGAATCATGCAAAGGATGAGTTCTGCAAAGTTTTAGTCGAGTTGGTTGAAGTTTAAATCGAAATCAGTGCAAAAGTCGAGTTTTTGGAACTGCATGTCAAGAACTCGCTAGATCCATAAAACTCGCAGAGGAAGAACTCGCAAGGACAAAGAACACGCTAAGGAAGGAACTCGCACACTGGTAGAACTCGCAGTCAAAGAACTCGTAATGACCTAGTTTTTTGTTTAAAGTGAAGAACTCGCTAATAGTGTCATGCGGGAAGCTAAAACTCGCACATCACTAGGTGCGAGTTGTTACTGTTCACGTGACTTGGTGTGCGCGAAGAGTGATCCTGCGCAAAGTGTGATCTTGCGCGTTTGTAATTTTTGCGCGAAGTATTTGTATTCGAATTTTTATAAGTCCCAAACTCACAAGCCCCTGTTCTTGCGTGTTTGTATTTAGCTAGTTTCATTTTTTCGAAATTTGTCTAAGTCTCGAACTCGCAAAGGTTTTGCGAGAAGCTTTAAAACTCGCATAGAGCTTGTGCGCGAACCTTGGTTCACGTAAGCTTCTTCGTGCGCGAATCTTAAACTCGCACAACTCTTTGTGCGCGACGTTCAGTTCACGCAAGCTTTGGTGTGCGCGTTTCTGAAACTCCCATATAGAGTTTTGCGTGAAGTGTGTCATTTCAGTGTTATGCGTGTTCTGTCCTTAGTGAATTTTTCTGAATTTTTCTGAAATTTACTGAGTTTGATTTTTGTAGATCCAGATTTATTATCTGAATTTTGACTATCATAAAAGCAGTGTAGATCAAATATGACTTCCAGAGAAGCACATGCTATCGGAACCGATGTTAAACCTCCAGTACTCTTCAAGGGAGAGTATGAACAATGGAAAGATCGATTATTGGATTTCATTGACAGAAATGCATTGGGTGATCTTATCAAGAAATTTTTGGAAGAAGGAATCATGCCAATTCCAATAAAGACTCGTACTGTTGGAAATGAAGAGAGAGAGTACCCACTTCCAACTGATGAATACACTCAAGAGCAGAAAGATAGAACAAAAGCTGATAGATTGGCAAGATCATTTATTCTTCAAGGCATACCAAACGAGATATATGTCAAGATTGATAGCTACAATGCTACCGGAAAGCAAATGTGGGATCAACTGGAGAAAATGATGCTAGGATCGAAGATTGGCAACCAGCTTAAGATCTCTAACTGCCTCAACAACTACGAGGAATTCAAAGCCAAAGAAGGAGAATGTCTGGAAACTGTGTGTCCCAATATATAATCATTCAATCAAGTAAATCAATAAACAATATAATCATGCAAACCTGATACGATTAATCAAACGATTCAACAGGTTACAAGCTTTAAGAAATCGAAATCTCTCTCTCTGCTTCTTGTTCACGGCGCACCAACACAACAACCTCTCAATGAATAATTTTATAATTAAGCTCCTTAACCTCTAACCTAATTACCACCAAAACAAAACAATATATACTTAGGCCGTATTAGCCTAATGGGCTTGGCAAGGCTTGGCCCAACTACTAAAACAAATCTATTAACTAAAATATAAAGCCTAATAAATAAAATACGGAAACATACTTTTGACTAATTATTACAAAAGGAACCTAGACTATTTATTGAGACGACTTTATCAGCTTTGACTTCAGATTTCCATCTTCAGATAATGATGATCTTGAATCCAATAAATATGTGCTTTAACAATCTCCCCCTTTGGATCAAGATCATTCTTTAAGCTCAGAAAATGTAATCTTCCTCTTTGTCTTCAAAATGTAGCAATCTCCCCAATCGATGAGAATATCTTTTGGAAAGAAATTATCTCCAGATTCAGCTCGGAATGCTTCAGCAAATCATCTTCAAAGAAAATTTCTTCATTTCAGCATATATTCAGAATATCTTCCATTTCTTGATTGACGCTTCTCCCCCTTTTTGATGAAAAGAGCAAAGAGTTCATCAAAACGTGTCTTCAAGAAATTTCTTCCACCATTGATCTTGCAAACAGAACCACTGAGTATCCGTCAATTCATTAAGATGTTCATTCAGATCTTTGCAAATCTAGACAAGTTAGTAAATGAAGTGTAACACCTGAATCAACAAATGAATCAGTTAAAATTGCCTGTCAGTAACACAAAGTCACTGTGTGTAACGAATACACAATATAAAGGAGCTTTTATGATGTTCACTCCCCCAGGGATTCCATTCAATCATCGAAAAACCACAAAGGTAATTTCTATGAACGTTATGACAAAGAAACAAATTCTTTGTGTGTTCGTGCAAGTGATAGAAAGAAATAAAGCATATGATGTTTGCTTATAAGGCTCAAAAGGTGTAAACCACTGAGACAAGTAGTTAAACACAGACTCAATGTGCATTAGTGAAGTGTGAAGGTGGGGCAGACTTCCTTCGTTTCAATATCCAGATTTCCAAATGAAAATCAGATAGCATATGTGTTGCGTCCCCTTTGAAAATGAAACATTTTCTTATTGAGAAGAAAATGAGTGGCTGGTGGGGTAAAGTCAAGAGTTGGCATGAGCTAGTTGCCTATTTCAATAATGTTCACCAAAGAAATGTGAAACATTAGAAATGTGGCTGCCCGGCTCAGAAAGTAGTTGGTGCAGAGTTTGTTATTCTTTTACTCTGATCTCTCACCCTCTTTCTTTTAATCATTAAGCTCACAGCTAACCAGACTCTCTTTTAACATTTTCTCTCATCACACATCCCACACTCATTTCATGGAACTCCTCACACTCAATCACTAAGGATTTACTTCTTGGGTAGGAGACACTGGTTAACGTGAATCCATAGAAGTTCAAATAAGTCCTAGCACACTGATCCCAAGTTTTCCTATGAAGCATATGATGCTCAGATGGTTTAACTTTGTCAGTTAAAGCTCAAAGATGAATCATAAAACATTTAAAATCACATTTCCAATTCAAGAAATCTGTTTGAGAATCGAGAAGTGGTTTGAACAGTTAAGAACATGTTTTCTTATGATTGAAAGTTGTCCTTCTTTCAACCATAGATGAGATGAAGATAAGGAATTCTACCTTTTGAGTGTAGTCTTACATCTCACGAAGTCAAGCTTAAAGTCATAAAGATATGATCTTTGAAGCATCTCTCAACCTGCAAACATCTAAAAGTATAGTCAAAGTAACTTTATTCACTGAAATTGAAATGACATAAAGTAGTAAAACGACTAAAGTACGAGTTCTGATTAAAAGTAATCAGAAGTCATAGCCATACTCTTTACTTGTATGCTCCCCCTAAAATCATGCATCATTAAGAAATTATCAGTAATCACAATGCATTTAAATATGCTCCCCCTCAAACGAACATTGACCATCAATGAAATACTTCTCACACTCCCCTGAGATCATGAACAAACTATTAAAGAGCAGGTATCATGCGGAAATAATAATAAAGAAATGATAAAGAGATACAATAAGAAACTTTAATAGGTAACCACCTATTAGGTCTTAAGATTTAGCATATTAAGTCTTGAGACAAGAAAATTAAATCTCTTTTCGTCTAAAGGTTTGTTAAACAAATCTGCAAGCTGATAATCGGTTTTTACAAAGTAAAGTTCAATTGTTCCCTTTTCTACATTATCTTTTATAAAATGATACTGAACATCTATGTGTTTGGTCTTAGTATGCTGAACAGGGTTAGCAGTAATCGCAATAGCGCTCTTCGAATCACAATAGATCGGGATTCTATTGAAATGAAATCCATAGTCTCGCAGTTGTGTTCTCATCTACAAGACTTGAGAACAGCAGCTAGCAGCAACTATATATTCCGCTTCGGCCGTTGATGTGGAGACACATAGTTGCTTCTTCGAAGCCCAACTGACGAGTTTATCGCCGAGAAATTGGATATGACCCGAAGTGCTTTTCCTGTCTAACATGCAACTAGCATGATCTGCGTCTGTATAAGCTGTTAGTTCAAAGCTTGTATCCTTAGGATACCACAGACCAAGATCTGCAGTCCCCTTCAGATACCTGAAAATCCGCTTAACAGTAGACAAATGGGATTCTTTAGGATTGGCCTGATATCTAGCACATAAGCATGTAGAAAACATTATATCCGGCCTACTAGAAGTAAGATACATTAAGGAACCTATCATCCCTCTGTAAGTTCTAACATCAACAGCCTTTCCCGAAAGATCGGTGCCAATCTTAGTACCAGGTGCCATTTTGAATTTCCGAAGAATATCCAGAATGTATTTAGATTGATTGATAAAGATCCCCGTTGAAAATTGTTTGACTTGCAATCCGAGAAAGAAATTCATCTCTCCCATCATGCTCATCTGAAAACGTGACACCATGAGGTTTGCAAAGTTCTTACAGTACTTAGGATTTGTAGAACCAAAAATAATATCATCCACATATATTTGAATAAGAATGATATCGCCTTTATCCTTTTTAATAAAAAGAGTGGTATCAACCGTACCTTTTGTAAAACCCGACTTGACCAAGAACTGAGATAGAATATCATACCAGGCGCGAGGAGCTTGTTTCAGTCCATAAAGAGCTTTATCCAAGATGTAGACGTGATTCGGCTTATCTGGATTTACAAACCCTTCTGGCTGTGAGACGTAGACTTCTTCCTTGAGTACTCCATTCAGAAAAGCTGTCTTCACGTCCATTTGATAAACGGTGAAGTTCTTGTGGGCTGCGTAGGCTAAGAACATTCGAATTGCCTCTATACGTGCCACTAGAGCATAAGTCTCATCGTAGTCTATCCCTTCCTCTTGCCTATATCCCTTGGCGACAAGTCATGCTTTGTTTCAGATAATGGTACCATCTTCATCTTTCTTGTTTTTGAATACCCATTTCGTACCAATGATGGTTTTACCTTGCGGTTTGGGTACGAGTCTCCAGACTTTCAGTGCTTCAAACTTGCATTGCAGTTACCCAATCTGAATCGACAAGGGCCTCAGATATGCGAGTAGGCTCGATCTTGCTCAGAAAGGATTCATACATACATAGATTTGAAGTTGCAGACCTAGTTTGCACCGGTGCAGAAGGATCTCCAATAATTTGATGTACCGGGTGCTTTTTGGTCCACTTATGTTCATAAGGGAGTGGATTAGATGTAGATTGATCATTGTCAGCATCTAGGAATCCACTGTTATCTCCTTCAGATGGTTCAGAATTAACGGGGGTTTCGGTTGAAGTAGTCGTTGCAGAAGTTGCAATAGGTACAGCTTGGGCAGTCTGTTGATTAGTCCTTACAGTACATCCTACAGAGTCAGCTACTTCTGTCTCATCAGTGTTGGTCACAACTTCAACTATCGAAGTAGACTTTTGAACTGGAACTTCTTTCCGAATCAGGGAATTTGATTCAGTAGAGACATCGGAAGTGGTTGGATGAGTAGTCAACAAGTCTTCCATCCTGTCAACCACAACAGATTTAGGCAAACGAGATCCAAGAAATTCATCATAAAACAGTTCAAATAATAAATCCAAATCAGATAATTTAGAAGTAGACGAAGAAGCGTCATCTGATTTGTTCTCATGAGGTGCAGGTCCTGGACTGGTTGGCCCATAAGCTAGTACTCCGGTAATTATGGGTTCTGAACTGATGTGCTCAGAAGCCATATCCTCATCAAATGTAACATTGACGCTCTCGATCATAGTCTTTGACTTCTTCAAGTAAACCCGATATGCAGTAGATGTAGAGGAATAACCAACGAAGATGCCTTCATCCGCCTTAGCACTGAACTTGTTCAGATTCTCTCTGTCGTTTAGAACAAAACACTTACAACCAAAAACATGAAAATATTTAATGGTTGGTGTTCGGTTGTTGATCAACGCATACAGAGTCTTCTGAAATCGACGGTGTATCATGGAGCGATTCTGAGTGTGACACACAGTCGATACAGCTTCAGCCCACAAAAATAAAGGTAAGTCAGATTGGCTGAGCATAGTCCGAGCGGCCTCGACAAGTGTACGATTTTGCCTTTCGACGACTCTGTTCTGTTGAGGTGTGCGAGCAGCAGAGTATTGATGTGATATCCCGACCGACTCGAGATATTTTTCAACTATCTTGTTCTTGAACTCTGTGCCGTTGTCAGTCCTGAGAATCTTGACTTGTTTTTGCAGATTGACTTGGGTCGTCTTCAGAAATGTAATGAGAACATCGGGAGTCTCATCTTTAGATCGTAGAAACTTAACCCAAGTGTATCGCGTATAGTCGTCCACGATAACTAGCACATACTTCTTTCCTTCTAAACTTTGCGTTCGCATAGGACCGCACAAGTCCATATGCAACAACTCTAAAGGAGAGCTGGTACTCGGTTCAGGCTTTGGTTTGTGTGGGGCTCTCTTCATCTTTCCCTTTTCACACGCTGCACATAGATGTTCTCTTTCATATTTCAGCTCTGGAAGTCCTTTCACTAACTTTCCACTGACCAACTTGTTGATGTACCGAAAGTTGAGGTAAGAAAGCCGTCGATGCCATAACCAGCTTTGTTGCATCGAGGCCTTTGATAGTAGACATACCTGATTGTCATCCTGGACCTTTGACAAGTTGATGGTGTAGAGGTTTGACTTGCGAGTGCCGACCAAGAGTTCTTTTCCTTCTTCAGTGCGAACTGAACATGTCTTGGCCTTGAAATTAACCTCTAAGTCTTTGTCGCAGAACTGGCCAATGCTGAATAGGTTGTGCCCTAAGCCTTCAACGTAGCTCACCTTCTTGATCATGAGATTTTCGTGTACAACATCACCATATCCCAGAATTGGTGAAAACTGATCGTTTCCAAAACGAACTGTGCCGCAGTATTTGTCTGTATAATTAGACAACATACTCTTCTGCCTGGTCATATACTTGGAACACCCGCTATCCAAGTACCACATATGACGGGTCTGCACAACACAAATCAAGAAAGAAGAGGTTTAGGAACCCATTTAAAAATGGGACCTCCACTGTTAGTACTTGATTTTGGCACCCATTTAAATTTGGGCCCACTTTGCCTTTGAAAACCATAAACATGATAAGACGAATGATAACTATGAGATGAGACATTATAAGAACCATACCAAACATCAGAATATTTATGAGAAGCATAATCACATTCACCATATTTTAAAAACTTTTTATTAGATGGAGCTAACTGGAATAATTGCTTTATAGAGTACTTCTTGCGAGAATCAACAAGATCAAATTTAAAAGTAGCAACATTCACAATCACATCATCTGTACTAGAAGTCTTTTTATTCATAGTAAAACTAGAACTAGATTTAGCTTTCTCGTCTATCTTCTGTTTCGGTATGCATGCAGTCTTAACTCCAACCCTTTGCTTTCTCATATCTGAAACATTTGAAACTTTAGAGTTAGAATGATGAGAAGTAAAAGAATGCTTTTTCTTTGGCTTACCCGTGGTGATCGGTTTCTGTGAATGCTGAGATTTTCTTTTCTTACCTTTCGCATTCTTATATTTCACAGAAACTGATTTGTCAACTTTCGTTGATGTTTCACCTTTTTCAAACACACCAGGTAATCCAAAAGAATTAACAACACAAGATGAATGATCAGGAAGTTTGGAAGTAAAATCAAATTGAGCAACACAATCATTCAAAATACCATCAGAGTTTAAGAAATTAAGATCATTCTCAAGTGAACCAGACCTGTCATCAGAATTTAAAGCCATTGAGAATTTAGAAAAAGCAGTAATTTTGAACACTGTTGAAAATACAGTTTGTTCTAAGTCCATCAAAATTCTTTCTTCTGTAAGAGTATTCTCGAGTTCAGAAATTTTACTTTCCAAAACTAGAGGAGGAACGTAAATCTTACCTTCGATGGGTTTAGCCTCCAATTCTTTTACAGAATAACTCTCAAAATAATCATTTGAAAGAAATTTTGATTTAGCAGAACTATAACTGTTATTCAACTTCTTATAGCGAAATGGAAGTTGAACTTTAGCTGTGTTCTTTCTTTTTTCATATTCCGTGGCTTTATCTTTTTCAGACAGACTAGTCCAAAAGGGTTTGAGTTCCTGATGTTGAGGAGCCAATAACATAAACCCAAAGTCGTAAAGTGCAGGCACTTCAGATGTACCCTTTTTGAGATGATGTGGGTTCTTGTAACCAAGTCCCCAAGTATCAGGTTTCTCTTTAGGTTTGTTCAAATGAATAGTGTGTTCAGTTTGACCTAAAGTATGTAATTTCTCTTCCAAAGCATTCACCTTGTCTATTAAAGAATTCTTTTCTTTTAAAGTAGAAAAATACCTTTTAGAAAGCTCTATAGTCTTAAACTCACATTCTTTATATTTAGAAACAGTTTCAGATAACTCTTTATGAATTATAGTCTTTTCTTTAGCGCAGGTGTCTATATTTTTGTGTAAAGTTTCAATTAATACATTTTTCTCAGCAATATTATTACTAAGTTTATGTATAGATTGATTTTTCTCATTTATGACACCTTTCTCTCGCTTCAGTTTAGACTCTAATTCTTGGAGTTTAGACATCATGGCATGCATTTGGTTCAGAAAATCAGATTCAGTTAAGTTATATACCTTGTCATTATCTCCATCATCAGAATCAGCTTCGGCTTCTGACTGGTTCTTCCCCATCAAGCACAGGTGTGCTGTCTCGTCCTTCTCTCCTTATTCAGACTCTTGATCCGAATGGTCGAGCCAGTATTCATCCTCGACCATTAATGCTTTTCCAGCTTCTTGTTGCTTGGCTAGAAGCATCTTGTTCTTGTAATATTCGGAGTTTCGGACTTTTGATTTGCGGCAGTCCTTGGCAAAGTGACCGAGTTTGCCACAATTGTAGCACTTCATCGGTTATTCCTTCTTAAACTCTTCGGCTCCATCCTTCTTCTTGTCTTCTGGTCTCTTTTCTTCAACTTTCTCCTTATGCTTGTAGTTATTCGGACCAGACGAGTACCTCTGACTGTTGGAGTTTGGCTTTTTTTAGAACTTCTTTTGGAAAGCCTTGGTTAACATTAGCATGGCTTCCTTCAGTTGTTCACAATCGTCAGAATCAGACTTTGCCTCACTATCAGCCTCATCAGATTCAGATGCTATCACCTTCTTCTTCTTAGACTTCTTCTTGACCACAAGAGCAACTGGATCAGCAACTTCTTTGTCAGCCTTCTTCATCTAGCCTTGATTTCATCCACCTCTTCCTCATTCTGTTTGAGGATTTCATAAACCTCATGAAGTGGAATGTCGTTCAGATCTTTCAACTGACTCATCTGTCTGGTGAATCTCTTCCACTCTGGCTGAAGGTTGCTGAGAAATTTCACATTCAGCTCAACTTGAGATTTGTTGAACTTGTTCTTGTTGAGCTCATTCAGCAATGTGACAAATCTGTCATAAGTGGCTTCGAGTGATTCTCCAGCTTTGGCTTTGAATTCTTCATAATTATTCAAGCAGTTGGAGACTTTAAGTTGGTTGCCTACTTTTGATCCAATCATCATCTTCTCCAATTGATCCCACATTTGCTTGCCGGTATCATTGTAGCTATCAATCTTGACATATATTTCATTTGGTATGCCTTGGAGAATAAATGATCTTGCCAACTTGTCACCCTTGTGTCTGTTCAGCTGATCTTCTGAATATTCACCAATCGGTAATTTATACTCTGTCTCTTCTTCTTCACCATTTTCTCCAGCTACAGTGAGAACCTTGGTAGGAGGTGTCATGATTCCTTCTTTCAGAGATTTTCTGATGTAATCTCCCAAATCATGTCTATCGATGAAGTCCAAGAATCTGTCCTTCCATTGCTCGTACTCCCCCTTGAAGAGTACTAATGGCTTCACATCTGTTCCAATAGCAAGTGCTTCCCGAGACATCTTTACTTATACGATTAGTAATCAAACTTATCTGATACGATTAAACAATCAACTGGATGAGATCGTTAGAATCAAAAGTTGGATAAAAACTACACTCATTTTTTTTTTCAGAAAATAAATTTTCTAAAAATAATTAAATGCAGTCCTCTCACACAGTATAAAGAACAAATAGATTAAACACCGTTAAAATAGGTACAAAAATCAGATATCTGCCAAGGACAGAGGAGCAAAGGACGGTTTGCGCGAGAGGCAGGTCGCGCAAAGAGAGGTTTGCGCTAGACATAGATGGCGCAAAGAGAAGTTCGCGTGAGAAACAAGTTTGCGCAAAGTAGAAGTTTGCGTGTGAAGACCGTGGCACAAAGAGAGAATTGCGCGAATAGTGGGTTACGCAAAGTGTGGTTTGCGTATCACGTGGGTCGCGCAAAGTGTGGTTTGCGTATCAAGTGGGTTGCGCAAAGTACGGTTTGCGTATCACGTGGGTCGCGCAAAGTGTGGTTTGCGTATCAAGTGGGTTGCGCAAAGTGTAGTTTGCGTATCAAGTGGGTTGCGCAAACACTGTAGACGACCGGAAACTATTCGACCGGTATGATGTTAAGACTGGTACGTGGCTTGACCGGTAAAATTGAATTCGACCGGAAAAAACTATGACCTGAATTAAGATTCGACCGATAAACTCTAAGACCGAAAAAAAATTGGATGGACCGGTATTGGCTTCAACCGGTATAATGTAAGAACCGGTAAAGAGTTCGACCGGGGTGGACTCTGTGTGTACCGGTCGACCGATAAAGTGTGTTCGACCGATAGTGAATGGACCGATAGTGGTCTTTGACCGATATCAGTTTGGACCGATTGAGGTCTTCGACAGAAACCACTTATGATAGATTTGTGACATTGCTGAATGAGTTAAGCAAGAACAAAGTGAAGAAGTCACAAATTAAACTGAATGTCAAGTTTCTCAGTATCCTCCAACCAGAATGGAAAAGGTTCACTAGACAGATGAAGCAGATGAAAGATCTGAATGAAATCCCACTTCACGAAGTCTATGAAACCTTAAGGCAGAATGAAGAGGAGGTTGATGAAATTAAAGAGGAGAAGAAAAAGGCTGATAAAGCAGTTGCTGATCCGATTGCTCTAGTTGTCAAAAAGAAGTCTGTAAGTTTGAAGAAGAAGAAAAAGGTGATAGTTTCTGAATCAGAAGAGGCCGAAAGTGAGGATAACTCTAACTCTGACGACTGTGAGAATCTGAAGCAGGTTATGCTTATGTTGACCATGGCTTTTCAAAAGAAGTTCTATAAAAAGCCTAGCACGAACAGTCAGAGATATTCATCTGGTTCAAGGAATTTTGATCACAAGAAAAGAATTGAAGGAAAAAGATTAGAGGAAAAGAGGCCAGAAGAGAAAAAGTATACAACTGAAGAAAAGAAGCAGCCAGAACTGACAAAATGCTACAACTGTGGCAAAATCGGACACTTTGCAAAAGATTTCCGAAAGCCGAAAGTCAAAAACTCCGAGTATTACAAGAACAAAATGCTCTTGGCAAAGCAACAAGAGGCTGGCAAGACATTAATGGCGGAGGATGAGTTCTGGCTCGACCATTCAGATGAAGAAGTTGAGAAAGAAGAGACAACTCATATTTGCCTCATGAGAAAGACAATGGATGAATGTGAAGATGAAGTTGAGTCAGATGATGAAGACAACGAAGAGGTATGTGATATGTCTCAATCTGATTTTCTTAATGCCATGCAAGCCATGATGGTTGAACTCCAAGAAGTAAAGTCTAAACATGAACGCAAGAAAAGTATCATGAAAGAAAACAAACAGTCAATACTGAAACTTAGCAAGGATCTTGCTGAGAAGAATGTATAGATTGAAGCTTTACATAAAAACATTGATACTAGTTCAAAAGAGAAGACTATACTTCATAATGAGTTATCTGAAACTGTTTCAAAATATAAACTGTGTGAGTTTGAATCAAAAGAGATTACTAAAATGTTTTCTTCGCTTTCAGAAGAAAACAAATCTTTACTTGAAAAAGTGAATGTTTTGGAAGGGAAATTATACACTTTGGGTCAAACTGAACAAACCATTCATCTAAATAAACTCAAAGAGAACAAAGAGCGTTGGGGACTCGGTTATGAGAATCCACACTATCTCAAAAAGGGTATATCAGAAGTGCCTGCGCTTTATGATTTTGGATTTTTTAAACTGGCACCACAATACCCTGAACTTCAAGTTGAGTGGACTAAACTATCTGAAGAGGATGAAGTCAAGGAAAACGAGAAAAGAAAGAACACAACTAAAGTTCAACTTCCATTTCGATATGAGAGGTTGTATAATATTTATAGTTCTGATAAATCAAAATTTCTTTCAAATGACTATTTTGAGAGTTATTCTTTAAAAGAAATGGAGGCTAAGCCTATTGAAGGTAAGCTTTACATCCCTCCTCTCATTTTGGAAAGTAAAATTCTGAACTTGAGAAAACTCTAGCAGAAGAAAGAATTTTGATTGATCTTGAACAAACTGTTTTTTCTACTGTGTTGAAATATACTGATTTTTCTAAATCATCCAAGGCTTCAAAATCTGATGATATGTCTGGTTTATTTGATGATGAGTTTGATTTCTTAAACTCTGATGGTGATTTAGATGAATGTGTTGCTCAATTTGATTTTAATGCTAAACTTCCTGATCATTCAAAATTTGTCATAAACTCTTTTGGATTACCAAGTGTGTACGAAAAAGGTGAAACATCAACGAAAGTTGATAAATCAGTTCCTATGAAAACCAAAGTTGCCAAAGGTAAGAAAAAGAAATCTGGGCATTCACATAAACCGAACACCAGTGGTAAGACAAAGAAGAAGCATTCTCTTGATTCTCACATTTATAATTTTAAATTTTCAAATGTTTCAGATATGAGGAAGAAAAAGATTGGAGTTAAATCAACTTGGTTACCAAAGAAGAAGGTTGATGAGAAGGCGAAATCATTGTTTGATTCTTCTTGTAATAGAAATATTGATAGTACTTCTGATGTAATTGAGAATGTTGCTTTCAATAAACAAAAACTTGTAACTCGTTACAAGAAGTAATCAATAAAGCAAATATTCCAATTATCTCCGTATGCTAGAAAGTTTTCTAATAATCGTCGGAATGATTTTGCTTCTCGACAACATTCTAATGATTGGTTTGTCACATATCATGTATATTCTTATCATTCATATGGTTCAACTGTTTTTCAAAAAACAAAATGGTCCATTTTTAAATGGATGCCAAAATCTACTTGTGCTAACACTGTAGGGCCCATATATAAATGGGTACCCAAATTAATTGTTTCGTGATTTTCTCATGTGCAGACCCGCCATATGTGGTACTTGTATAGCGGGTGTTCCAAGCATATGACTGGGCAGAAAGATTTATTGTCTAATTATACAAAAAAATATTGCGGGACAGTTACATTTGGAAATGACCAATTTTCACCAATTTTGGGATATGGTGACATCATTCAAGACAAGGTAACGATCACGAAGGTGAGTTATGTTGAAGGTTTAGGGCACAACCTGTTTAGCATTGGCCAGTTCTGTGACAAAGGATTAGAGGTGAACTTTAAAGCCAAAAGTTGCTCTGTGCGTACTGAAGATGGCAAGGAACTTTTGGTCGGAACTAGAAAATCCAACCTCTACACAATCAATCTTTCAAAGGTCCAGACTGACAGTGAGGTTTGCTTACTGACAAAAGCCTCGATGCAGCAAAGTTGGCTTTGGCACCGAAGGCTGTCACGCCTGAATTTTCGTTACATAAACAAATTGGTCATTGGAAAGTTAGTAAAAGGGCTTCCTGAGCTCAAATATGTGAAAGAACATTTGTGTGCAGCAAGTGAAAAAGGAAAGATGAAGAGAGCTCCATATAAGCCGAAACCTGAACAAAGTACCAGTTCTCCACTCGAGTTGTTGCATATGGATCTTTGTGGTCCCATGCGAACACAAAGCATAAGCGGTAAGAAGTATGTTTTAGTTATCGTGGACGACTATTCGCGGTACACATGTGTAAAATTTCTAAGATCAAAAGATGAGACGCCCGAAGTACTCATCACCTTTCTAAAGACTACATAAGTGAACCTGCAAAAACCAGTCAAGCTTCTAAGAACAGACAACGGAACAAAGTTTAAAAACAAAATCGTTGAAGATTATCTCGAATTGGTCGGGATAACACATCAATTATCTGCTGCTCGTACGCCTGAACACAATAGAGTAGTAGAAAGGCGAAACCGAATGCTAGCCGAGGCCGCTCGTACTATGCTTAGTCAATATGACCTACCTCTGTTTCTATGGGCAGAAGTTGTTTCGACTGCGTGCTATACTCAGAATCGTTCCATGATACATCGCTGTTTTGGAAAGACTCCTTATGCTTTGATCAACAACCGGACACCAACAATCAAATACTTTCATATATTTGGTTGTAAGTGTTTTGTGCTTAATGACAGAGAGAGTCTAAACAAGTTCAGTGCTAAGGCAGATGAAGGAATCTTCATTGGTTATTCTCAATCATTGGCTGCATACCGGGTATATTTGAAGAAGTCAAAGACAGTAATCGATAGCGTTAATGTCACATTCGACGAGGATATGGCTTCTGAACAACACGGTTCAGAACCCGTTCTTACCGGAGTGCTAGCTTCTGGGCAGATCAGTCCAGAACCTGTATCGACAAAGAAGAAATCAGATGAAGCATCAACTTCCAATGCTCATTTATCTGATTTAGACTTATTATTTGAACTGTTTTATGATGAATTTATTGGATCTAAAGTGACTAAATCTGTTGTGGTTGACAGGATGGACGACTCAACGAATAATAATCCAACCGCTTCAGAGTTATCTACTGAATCCAACTCCCCGGTTCAGCAAGGAATTCCAGTTCAAATATTTGCTCCGATAGTTGAAGATGTGAACAATAACGAAGAAACAGAAGTTGCTGAATCAGTTAGGTGTATAATAGAGACAAATCAACAGTCTGAACAAGTTGTATCAACTGAAGCTTCTGTACAAGCTAATTCAACTGAACCACTCCCTTCTACTGTACAAACTGATGAAGTTGAAAGTGGATTCTTAGATGATAATCATGATCAATCAACTTCTAATCCACTCCCTCACGAACACAAGTGGACCAAAGAGCATCCGATAAGTCAGATAATTGGAGATACATCAAAACTGGTGCAAACTAGGTCTGCAACTTTGAACATGTGTATGCATGATTCCTTTCTTAGTAAGATAGAGCCAACTCGAGTGTCAGAGGCTCTCGCCGACTCAGATTGGGTTACTGCTATGCAAGAGGAGCTAAATCAGTTTGAAGCATTGAAAGTCTGGAGACTTGTACCAAGACCTGAAGGAAAATCTATTATTGGTACAAAATGGGTATTCAAAAACAAGAAGGATGAAGACGGTATTGTAATTCGAAACAAAGCAAGACTTGTTGCCAAAGGCTACCGGCAAGAGGAAGGCATTGATTACGACGAGACTTACGCTCCAGTGGCACATATAGAAGCAATCTGCATGATTCTAGTGTACGCTGCTCACAAAAACTTCACCGTCTATCAGATGGACATGAAGACTGTCTTTTTAAATGGCATACTTAAGGAGGAAGTCTACGTTACACAACCAGAAGGCTTTGTGAATCCAGATAAACCAGATCATGTCTACATCTTAGATAAAGCACTTTATGGACTAAAACAAGCGCCTCAAGCCTGGTATGATGTATTATCAAAATTTTTGGTCAAGTCTGGCTTCACTAAAGGTAAAATCGATGCCACTTTCTTCATTAAAAAGGAAAAAGTCGATATCATTCTTATTCAAATATATGTGGATGATATAATATTTGCTCTACAAATCCTAAATTCTGTAAGAATTTTTCAAACCTCATGGTGTCTAGATTTCAAATGAGTATGATGGGAGAGATGAATTTCTTTCTCGGATTACAAGTAAAACAATTTTCAACGGAGATTTTTATAAACCAAGCTAAGTACATTTTTGATATTCTTCGGAAATTCAAAATGGAAACGTGTAAACCTATTGGTACCCTGATGGAACCAAGAACTAAGATCGGCATGGATCCTTCGGGAAAACCTGTCGATGTTAGAATGTATAGAGGAATGATTGGTTCTTTAATGTATTTAACTTCAAGTACGCCAGATATTATGTTTTCAACATGTCTATGTGCAAGATATCAGGCTAATCTTAAATAATCCCATATGTCTACAGTAAAGTGCATATTTAGATATCTGAAAAGAACTGCAGATCTTGGTCTGTGGTATCCTAAAGATACTGGTTTTGAACTAACGACTTACTCAGATGCAGATCATGCTGGATGTATGTTAGACAGGAAGAGCACATCGGGTCATATTCAATTTCTTGGAGACAAGCTCGTAAGCTAGGCGTCAAAGAAACAATTTTGTGTTTCGACTTCGACTGCTGAAGCAGATTATGTAGTTGCTGCCAGTTGCTGCTCTCAAGTATTGTGGATGAGGACACAACTTCGAGACTATGGCTTCAAATTTGACAAAATTCCGATTTATTGTGACTCGAAGAGCGCCATTGCCATATCTGCAAATCCTGTGCAACATACAAAGACAAAACACATAGATGTTAGATATCATTTTATCAAAGACAATGTCGAAAAATGTACAATAGAACTTTATTTTGTAAACACTGATTATCAGCTTGCTGATTTGTTTACCAAGCCTCTCGATGAAAAGAGATTTAATTTTCTTATTTCGAAACTTGGTATGCTTAATCTCTAGACATAATCTGTGATTACCTATTAAAGTTTTTCTTATTGTTATTTTTCTTTATTTCTTTATCCTTATTCTGAAAAGATATCTGCACTTTAATGTGTGTTCATGTTTTCAGGGGGAGTGAGAGAAGATAAAGATGATCTATATTAATTTGAGGGGGAGTTAATATATTTTTGCTTATGTTTAACTGACATATTTTTCTAAAGCATAAATACAGGTGGAGTAAGACTGAAAGCAAGGAGTAAGGATTATGACTTCTGATTATTTCAGATCAGAACTCGTACATTCAATGTTTTACTGCTTTATGTCTTTTATTTTTCAATAAAGTTTTGTGAATAAAACTTTGTGCTTTGATGACTTGTGACTGATGTAGATTGAGAAGATGCTTACAAGATCATATCCTTATGACTTTAAGCTGACTTCATGAGATTAAGACAGATCGAAAAGGTTTATTTCTATTCTTAATCTCATATATGGTTGAAAGAAGGACGACTTTCGATCATAGAAAACATTTTCTTAAATGTTCAAACCACTTCCCGATTCTTAAATAGATTTTATAATTTGGAAGTATGATTTTAAATGGTTTGATCTTATTTGTGCTTAAATGCTTATAAACCGTGTGTTTTCAAAAGATATATACTTGCGTATTATCTTTTCCATATACTTTTAAGTATTCACACACACCGGTTTAATTCTTGTTGAAATTGTTCTTACCATGTCTCTAAATTAAAACAAATTTTCGATGGTAAGACACCCCGATTGACTTCCAATGAATTTTGAGCGTGATTTCATTTCTAAATGTTCTTTCAAGAATGTCTATATTTTTGTTTCGTATAGACAATATCAATTTTTTGTTGACCCAAGTCTTGATTGATAAATCATTCAATTTTGATCTTTTTGATACAATGTCATATTTTCAAACAAGTTCTTGTATTCATTTCATTCATTCAATTATCTTGTTTGAAATATCTTCAATGATTTAAAATGCTCATGTTAGATTAAATTAGCCCCCAATTTAATTGAATGTTTTTTAAAGAATTGTATTTTGGGCTTTTTAATTAGTTGTATGGGCTTGAGCCTTTTTATTGTAAATGGGCCATATTAATAGGTGCACATGGCTCATTTGGTCATTTAGGTTATTTGGAGAGAACATTTTCACACACACAGATCAGGTGAATCTCATGAGAGTCGTTTAAATTCATAGTGTGGTGTTCTTCCAATATCCCCTCCATTGTTGTTAAGTCTGATTTTATAGTAATCATTGTATTTATAGAACTTGGTCAAATACTGTGTTTAGAGTCTTTCTGTGTTGTATCTGACCAAGGGTATTTAAGTCCCTTTGGTCTTTGTTCCGTGTAAGAACCTTCACGCACATAATTGAGATTTTACACTTTGCGCATTCAATCTCTCTCTCTACTTTCTCTCTCTAAATATTCATTGATCTTGGACTATCAATTGGTATCAGAGCCATCTGAATATTGAGAGGATTGAGAGTTTGTAATTTTGAATCTGAATTTGTGATTGAAATCAAAAATTTGATCGATTTTCTTGAATATTTCAAGAAAATCTCGTTTTCTTGATTTCTCATCAAATTTGGACGTGTTTGTGATCGAATTGATTGATTTTGATTTCATTAGTTTCGTTTTTGATAATCGATCACATTTGTTTCAGATTGTTTTGCAAGAAAACAAAGTTTTGATCTTCGATTTTGTGTTTTAAAGTTTTTCTAAAAACTTGTTATTGCGTACTGTTACATTTACGAAACCTGGTTTTTGTGGATTTTAATCGATTTTTTCGATTGAATTGAGTTGAAAAGGTGTTTTCGATCTTATTTGTATAAGAAAATTTCATCAAAATCGGTGTTGAAATCGAGTTTTTAGAAGATTTTGTGTTTTTTCTTCGGTTTGTGCAAGATCTAAAGTTTGCGCATGTTTCATATAGATTTGCGCAAGTTCTTCCTTGTTTGCGCATGTTCTTAGTTTGATTTGCGTGTTCTACTAATTGTGTTCGTGTATTTCAGGTTTTCGCATCAAGTTAGATATGCAAAGCTCATCTTGCGTATCAAGTGCAATCCGAGAAGCTTAGTTTTCGTATTTCAGTTCAAGGAAGTCTAGTTCGTGGTTCAAGTATAATACGCAAAGTCAAGTTTGCGTATCCTTCTACATACGCAAAGCCCAGTTTGCGTACCCTTCAGCATACGCAAAGCTCAACTTTGCGTTTCCTTCTGCATCCGAGAAACTTAAGTTTGCGCATCCGCCTTCACACGCAAAGTCTACTTTGCGCATCTGCCTTCACACGCAAAGCCTAGTTTGCGCATCCTTCTTGTTCCGAAAGGCTTGGTTCTCGCATCACTTGGCTTACGCAAACCTCAGTTTCTTGTGCCAATGCATTGGAGATGGTGGTGAAGAAAATCTTGTGCCAAAGTGATGCAGCAGAGTTTCTTGTTGCTTTTGCTAGGATTCAAGAAACTGTACACCAGTTTTCCAAAGACTATAAATTGAGGAAAGGCCCAGTTTCTGTATCATTGAGTTCTGGTTCAGAAGTTGTGGGGGTGGATAGTAGCCATTCAATAAGTAAGTTCCTTTGAAATTGATAGATGGCATTTAATACTCTACTCTGCTAACACCATGACAGCTATCAGCATGCACCACCCCATTAGTTTGCATGTAACCCCATTACTCATATTGGATATAACCATCAATATTCTTCTTGCTCAAAAAAAAAAAAGGGAGATTGTTAAGTCTAAATATTGTATCCAAGATTTAATAGGAAAGTCAAAGATGTAAAAGTCAATATTGTCATTGTATTAGGATTGTCAAAGCATGTTTAGCATTTACTTAGTCCTTAAGTCTTGTGTTTAGATAGTGGGTATATATAGGTTTGTCCTTTGTAATCTTGTAACTACGTCAAGAGCATTGCATTGTAATATACAGAGACATGTGATTGGAATTGAAGATCTACTCTCTCTCTACTCTCTCTCTAGACTTTAATGTTGATTTTATGAGAATTGCTTGATTGTATTGGGATTTATGATTATCAATTGGTATCAGAGATGAACCAAACTTTTCAGGAATGATTAGATCATGATTTGAATTGAAATCTGTGTGTTTTGGATCGAAAATTTGAGTTTGTCGAAAGTTTTTCAAGAAAACGAGTTTTGTTATTGTTCATCCGAATTTCATGTGAAAAATCATTTTTGGTGTAAGAAAATGGATTGATTAGATTCGTTTTATGCGTAGGATTGATTCGTGTTTTGATTTCATCTCACAGTTTGAACAATTTCGATGTCAATTTTTGATTTTTTTTTTAAATTTTCTTGAAAACTTGTTCGAACACTGTTCTTGTTTGAAAATGTACGAATTGGTGTTTTTAATCGAAAATCGATTGTAAATTTGTGTTTCGTACTGTTTGTTGATGATGCTGATAAAGTTTTTGAGATCAATTTGCAGGTTTTGATCGATTTGAGTTAGAATCAGTCTAGATCCA
This sequence comes from Arctium minus, assembly GCA_954870635.1. Lineage (NCBI taxonomy): Eukaryota > Viridiplantae > Streptophyta > Magnoliopsida > Asterales > Asteraceae > Arctium > Arctium minus. The sequence goes on along the minus strand of OX941080.1, from coordinate 107,843,309 downwards.
TGGTTTGCGCAACATTCATAGACGTTTGCGTGAGATCATCCAAGTATTTAGAGGAAAAACCTACTTTGTGCTTCAAGACCATTGCGCGAAGCTCATCTTGCGCATCCAGCCCAATACGTAAACCTACTTTGCGTTTCAAGACCATTGCGCAAAGCTCATCTTGCGCTTCAAGACTGATACGCAAACCTACTTTGCGTATCACGTTGCTTGCGCAAAACTCCATTTGCCCAACTCTCTGCTTACGAGAAACTCAACTTTGCGCATCTAGTGACTCACGAAAACCATAATTTGCGTATCAAGCGTGTCACGAAAAGCTTACTTTGCGTATTCTACGGGTTCCGAGAACCATTCTTTGCGCATCTCGTTGGTTCCAAAAAGATTGATTCGCGTATCACGTTGCTTGCAAAAACCTACTTTGCACATCAAGTTCAACACGCAAAGCTCACTTTGCGCATCAAGGCTAACACGCAAAGCTCACTTTGCGCATCTTTCGGCCTACGCAAACCATACTTTGCGCAACCCATTACTTACGCAAAACTCAATCTTGCGCAAAACTCAATCTTGCGCAAACAGTGTCATTTCCATACTTAGTCAAATTTTTCAAAACTGTAATATGTCCTTTAAATGTGAAAATTTTTTCTCTGTTAAGTCTGCGGAGGGGGACATTGTTCTGATTGTGATCAAATATTTTCTGATTTACAGTTTGGGAACGATCATTTTTTTTATCAAGCTGTTTCTCATTCAAAGTTTTCTGAGAGAGAGAAAATTTTAGATTGTTCGTATTTTGTTTTTGAATTCATTCCATTTCACGATAATTTTGTCAAATTCTTTTTGAAACAGGATGAGTTCACCAATTTTGCTCAGAGGAAGATTCGAGCAGTGGAAAGCTGATTTTTTCAAATTTGTAGATACACATGAGCTGAGTTGTTATATCAGATTATCGTTGACTGAAGGAGAGATGAAACCTCTTACTCCAACAGAATATTGTACTAAGGATCGGGAGAAAAGAAAGAAAGCTGATATTTTAGCCCGAAGTTTTGTGTTTAACAGTATTTGTCATGATATTAATGGTCACATAAAAACCTATCAGTTGACAGGAAAAGATTTATACAAGTCAACAGGAAAGGAGATATGGGACTATCTTGAATGGACGATGTTAGGGCCAACGGTTGTGTCAGATCTAAAAGGAAAGATTTCTGATTTGGAAGCTAAAATTCAGCAGACAGTCTCTGTTGAGAGCAATGAGCAGAAAGTTAAGAAATTGGAATATGAGAATGCGGAGCTTAGAAAGAATTTATCTGACCTTGAAAAACAGCTTGCTGAATATAAAGCTGATTTTGATTCTGAAAAGAAAGGTTTTTCAAGGAAGTTCTCAGATTGTTCAAAGAAGTGTTTTGAAGAAAAAAAGTCAGTGGAGCTTAAATGCATAAAACTTTCTCAACAAATTTCCGATTTTGAGAAAGTACTCATTCTGGAAAGAGAGAATTTTGATAAAGAAAAGAAGGCCATAGAACAGAAGAATGTGGGATTCTTTAAAGAATTATCCTTTGAAGAAGAAAGATCCATATTTGAGTCTGAAATTAAAAGACTGACTTCAAAGCTATCTGAACTATCTGCTACTGCACTGAAAGAGCAGAAGACGAAGTCTGATTTCTCGAAGAAGATTGACCAACTTGTAAAAGAAAGAGACATCTTTGCATCAAAGATCAAAGAGCTTGAAAAATCTGGTTCAAGTTCTACTCAGAAATCTGTCTCTTCACAAAGGTCAGTTAATATTTTGATCGTAATCGTCGATCTAACATTTTCTTTGATGAATATTTAGATGGTTCAGATACATATTCAAGGAGAAGAAGTTACAAGAAAGAGAAACTGGTCTGGATGAAGAAATTTGTGAAAGATGACAAGAAAGATGTGCTGAATGGAAAAACATCATGTGTACATGTACACAAAGCAAAGAAGAACAAAGAGCATAAAGGTAAACCTGACCTTAAATACTCAAAAGACCAATTACTCAGGTTTTCAGGTAATAAATTTTATTGTTCTTACTATTGTACACATGATCATATCCACAAGACCAGTGATCATTTCTGGTATGGTTCTTACTCTGTAACCCCCATAAGAACTGCAACTAACATTTCTGGACCCAAATACCAGTGGGTACCAAAGAAGAAAATTGATTCTGTGTTGCAGGCACCACACGTCAAGGGGGAGTAAGAAAGACTATGGCTTTTGAACACAACAGTTCAAAACCCGGACTTCAAAGCTGAAAGATTATGGCTTCTAAGCACATCAGCTTATGACCCGGTCTTCAAAGGAGTTTGACTTCTAAACACAACAGTTTAGGACTAGGACCTCAGCGATCAAAAAGACCTTACTCCTGTATGTTTGCATCCGATGGATATGATGGTCTACATCCCAAAAGAATTGATCTGATCTCTATCTTATACTGTTTCACTGATAGATTTTTCTGATATGATGGTCTACAATTCAAAAGGGAGTGTCTGATCTCTATCCTATTTTAACTGATATATCTCAGATGCTTAATTTAAGGGGAAGTAAGGGTGATGACTTCTGATTATTTCAGATCAGAACTCATACTATAAAAAATGTTTTAATGCTTTCTTTTATTTTTTTAATAAATGTTCTGAATAAAGTGGCTTCTGATCACATAACAGATCAGGACCTGTTCTTCAAAGTTCAGAAGTATGGATATTTTGCTAATATCCAGGGGGAGCTTAAAAGATATAAATCATTTAATCATGATTTGAGGGGGAGCCAAAAAGGTAAATATCTTCTGATCCCAGATCTCGGATTGTTTGAAAGAAGAACAACTTTCGAACATGAAAAACAGTTTCTTAAATGTTCAAACCACTTCTTATTCTCAAAAGATTTCATGAATTCAGAAGTGTTACTTTTAAATGTTTTTCAATTTTTTTTAGCTTAATGTTTAACTGACCGTGTGTTTCCAAAGATCAATACTTGTGTATTATCTTGTCCATATACTGTCAAGTATTCACACACACCGGATCAGTATTTTATTTGAATTTGTTATTACCATGTCTCTAAACGGACCAATTTTTCGATGGTAATACCCCCATTTGCTTTCAAAGTTGTTGAGCATCATTCATCTTTTTCAAATTTGTGCATTTATTGCTAAATTGTTTATATTTGTTCATATAAACAAAATATCCAATTCTTTGATATCCTAGCTATTTCATTTGATCTGATTAATCATTGTCAGATTCTCAAAACAATTCTTTTGATTTCATTTCATTCATTCAATATTCTAGTTTTGAGAAATCTTAAATGTTTAAAAATGCTCAAATTTCATTTTTGATTTTTGATGAGCATACATACACTGACATATGATTTCTTGTGCTTTACATATCAAGAAAATCATTGACCAACATGTACTTTTAGGAACATGGGATTCAGTGTGCGTGCTTAATAGATCTTCCATGGATTCACGATAACCAGTGTTTCCTACCCCAGAAGAAATCCTTTGAGTGATTGAGGGGAGAGGGGTCTAAAAGAATTGAGTGTGGGAGTGATCTGAGGTAAAATGGAAATGAGAGATTGGTTAGATGTGAGCTTATATGTTTAAAAGAAAGAGGGTGTGAGATCAGAGTTAAAATAATATTAGAACTCTGCACCAAACATCTTTCTGAGCCGGGCAACGACATTGCTGATTGGTTCACATTTCTTTGGTGACCATCATTGAAATAGGCAAATAGCGCATGCCATCTCTTGCATTAACCCCACCAGCTACTCATTCTTTTCTTAAAAAGAGAATGTTTCACATTTTCTGGGGAAGCAACACATAATCTATTGGTTCTTCTCTTGGAAGATACTGATATTGAAAAAGAAGGAAAGTTGTCCCACCTTCGACCCTTTCTCATGCACATTGAGTCCATGTACAATCATTGCCGTCTCAGTGATTTACATACTTCGAGCCTTATGAAACACAATCATTGTGCTAAAATTCTTTCATACACAAGCACGAGCACACAGAAAATCTGTTTTTCTGTCAGAACATTCATAGAATTACCTTGTGTTTTTCAATGATCGAATGGAAGTCCTGGGGAGTCATCATCAAGCCAGCTCCTTATATTGTACATTTGTTGTACACAGTAACTTTGTGTTACTGACAGGCACTTCTAACTGTTTCATTTGTTGATTCAGGGTTACCACGATCATTATGTCTGAATTTGAAAAGATTCGGATATATATCTTTCATGAATTGACGACTCTCAGATCAAAGCGCGTCAACTGTCAAAGGGGAGATTGTTATTTGTTTTCAAAGGGGGAAATCAAAGACTGTGCTGAAATTGATGATGTTTTGATGATCATGATGCTCTCAATCATCAAAAAGGGGGAGAATTATACAAAGATCAATTTCAAAGTTATGAAGAGTTGTCAAAGTTCGAAGAGACAAGTCAGAAATTCGAATTGCTTCCGCTGATTTAAAGTTTAAGTCTGATAAAGAATGTTCAAAGATGATTCAAGATGATTCGTGAAAGATGTTTCAAAGAATGAAGTTTCAAGTTCATAAGTTGTTTCAAGAATTTCAGATCCATGTTCAAGGCATGTTGACTTTCCAAAGCTTCAAGGATTAAAAAGACTTTTCAAGTTTCTTTAAAAGGCTAAAAGAGTTCAGATTGTGAAAGCTTCAAAGAGACAAATGTTGAAGAATCAAGAGCTGAATTTCAGTATCAATTTTTTTTTAAATCTTGAATACAAAGGGGGAGATTGTTAAGTCTAAATATTGTATCCAAGATTTAATAGGAAAGTCAAAAATGTAAAAGTCAATATTGTCATTGTATTAGGATTGTCAAAGCATGTTTAGCATTTACTTAGTCCTTAAGTCTTGTGTTTAGATAGTGGGTATATATAGGTTTGTCCTTTGTAGTCTTGTAACTACGTCAAGAGCATTGCATTGTAATATACAGAGACATGTGATTGGAATTGAAGATCTACTTTCTCTCTCTACTCTCTCTACTCTCTCTCTAGACTTTAATGTTGATTTTATGAGAATTGCTTGATTGTATTGGGATTTATGATTATCAATTGTTATTCAATCAAAGCATATGAGATGAGTTTATGATGATTCTTCTTATTTATTTCTCTCTTATATGTATATTCTTTGGCGTTCTTCAATTGTTGTCTGTAATGGGATCTAACAGTTGGTATCAGAGCCAAATGAAGAAACTCTTCTTCATTTCGGTCATCTATGGCAACAATTGAAGATTAGATGATTATTTTGTTGTTTTGGTACTTAGATTGATTCAATCACATGAGCCTTAACACAAATATCATTTATGTGATTTATTTTCTGGTTTGTGCTTATTGGAAATCTATTTCTTCATTTAGATGAGATTTGGATGATCTTTCATAAAAAATTTCATTGTTTTTACACAAAATCTGAATTCTGCACACCACATGTGTCACACCCCGCTAAAGCGGAAACACGAGGCATAACAGCTCCGATGTCATAGCGCAAGATTATAAACATACCAACATTTACTTAACATCCAAAATACATTACATTTTTATGAACATAGTATCGTCATTGTTTACAAACTCCAAATCTTTTAAATATAACGATACGCATAAAGCAAAAAAAAATAGTCTTGCTTCAAAATATGAGGTGCACTGCTAAAACATCATGGAATTACTTTCTCGATTCCTGAAAAGCATGAATAAAAACCAAGGTCAACTACAAAGAGTTGGTGAGTTCACGGGTTTTAAATATGCACAAATCATTTTTATATGCAAGTTAACACTTGTAAAACATACGTATAAACCAACTTCAGTTCTTTGATTCATGAGTACCACAATTTAATTCCTTTATGATAAGTGTATGCAAAGACAATATTACGTTGAGCCACTACTAAGCCGTCCCTGACCAATTTCAACGCCCCCGATGAACTAACTCAGCGGTGGTTCAAGCCACATGTTTAGTCATCTTCTCTAGTATAGTGCACCCCTGCTCGTCAGCATTAAGGTGGGCTTGTCACACCAAATAACGCTATCCAGTAATACTATAGGCCCGATTTTCTTCGAGTTAATAGTAGTGTCACGGGGTCTTAACATTAAAAACTCAACACATCAATTGCATACTTATCATATAGCTTATAATTCCAAATGCTTTTAACAAAGCCTTATAAATTGCCAATTCGCAATACTTTCAAACAATTCTCATGAATCTTTAAATACGCAATTTAAACATGCTTTCCACCCCAAAATAAATTAAAACGATAAAAGTGGGGCTGTGAATACTCACCTTAACGAATGTAACGGGTGAAGCTTTACTTTAATACTTATTGAATTTTGTCACGCCCTTAATTTCCCTATACAAGAGTTGCCATAAAGAAACACATTAATGCCCTATTCCGATGTCCAACCAATATGTCCAATTGTCCCATGAAATGCCATCAAATAAGTTTCTTAGTCCATATCCAATTTTAACTATACAAGGTTCCAAAATACAATAAAACAAAAATTAAGCTTGATAAAATTACCTTTCTGGATTCAGCACATGCTGTCCAGAAAGTTATCCGGTAAATTCAACACGGAAGCTTAACTTCCCAAGAGAATTATTAAATCACAAATTTTTTGATGATACTATAATATGTTTAGAGTAAATCTGCATTTTTTTATAATTTTTGAATAACTTTTGATACTTCAAATAATTTTTACAAAATAGAGTATCACTGATTTTCGGATCAGTGACATACCTCACTTGTAACAGGCTTTTGAGGTATCAATTCTTGGAATTAGATAGTGATCCATATATGGATGCAAACCTAACTCAAAATCCTAACATTTGGAAAAAGATTCACTTATTTTGGATGAGTAATGAGGGAGTTATAGTCTCTACAAGATAGGTGTATGAATCTGTCTTCACTGGACAGATTACACCATTTTCTTGTAAAATCTATTTAAGTGCCCAAATCAACTCCAAATTCAGTGTTTTCGGACTTTTTAGAAAGTTAACACTCTAAATTAAAGTTTAGAAGCAAAAACCCCAAATTTGGACATGTGGTTTGTGAGTTGTGCAAACTAGAAGTGAAGTCCATTTTCTGGACAGATTCTAGAATGAAGTTAATACTATTTTAAACCACAAAATAATGATCATTAGACATGGTTTTTGGATTAAACCATGTCTTCACCCCTCATTACATAATAAACTAACTTATGCATCATAGATTCATTGCAATCAAAATGCTCATCCACATGCATGCATGATCATAACACCAAATAAAATGACATTAACACTATTGTTAAGTTCTTAATCATGTGGAACTTGGGAAATTCCTTCATAAGAACATTTTTATACTAACATTTCATTGTAACAAGAGTCAAAAACTCACATTATATACATCAAAGATAATCCATCTCATCATCAAAATTTCAATCACATGCAAGACAAAATAAACACTAAATTTATGATTTAACACTATTTAAAAACTCTTTAATCATATGAGATTGAACAATCTCATCCTAAGAGTTTATTTATACTCAAAATTGATGTAAATGCATATATTTCAATCCAACATTATTAAAATTTTGTGGACCAAAAACCATATTTCATAAAATTATCCTTTCTTGATAAAATCCCAAAATAATACACTTGGAAACCCTAGTTTCATTGGAAGATCACTCAATGGTTCATTAGCAAATATATTGATACTAATGTATCCCATTTCACTTCCAAAACTTGGGTTGTACATCATTTACATGAAAAGATATAAAATATACAAACTTTTTGATAATAACTTGAAAAATGAGAGTGTTAAGTGATTACCTTCACAAAAGGAGATGATGACTTGAATTCTAACTTCAAATTGGAGATGGATTCTTGATTGGATTTTGATTCTTAGCAAAGAGAAGGAAAAAAAAATGGTGTGGTGGTGGTGGTGGTGGCTTTCGGCCGAAAACAAGAGAGAAGAGAGGGAGAGGAGGTGAAAAGTTGATCTTGAAAATGAAGAGTAGTTTTAGTTTTTAATTTGGTTTTTAATTATTAAAAATAAATAAAATATGGTAGAATTAGGACAAGTGTCCTAATGACTCACCAACAAAAAAAAAATTAATTTTATATCATTAATTGAATTACTAGTTTAAACTTTAAAATATCAGATATATTTGAGAACCGAAATACCCGATTCTCAATATTTGCTAAATAAATGACAATTTTGAAAATTTTGCAATGCAAGAGAAATTAACATTCTGATTTTTATAATTTAAGGATTTTGGACTTTTTATTCACTTATTTGGCATTTCTGGACAGTGACGGTCAGATGCGGAACTGTTCCGGGTTTTTAACGCAACTTCTAAATTTTTCGGGAAACTTTATATCTTAAAAGCTTTTAATAAAAATTTAAAAGTGACAAAACTTATAAATTAATCTGAGGGTGCTAACCTCAATATTCAGAATTTGACAGGTGTCACAACATGTTTGATGAAATGTGTCTGTGAACATTTGATTCTATTTGGATTATTTCTGATCAGTTTTACGATATGTGTGTGTTTTGATCTTTCTCACTTATTGGTCTAATATTTGATAGCACTAAGTAGATGGTTGATCTATGATCCCATCCTTGTGTGTGCTTTAGTCCATCGCGATTTTAGCATCTTGATAGTTAGGTTGTTGATCTCAGATCTGACCTTGATATTATTCGAGATTGGACTCTCTTTCATTAGATTCAGATTTTGTTTATTTTCCGCTGCTCATAATTGATTCAATGAAAGACTAAGTCATTTGGGTCTTGGAAAATGTTGCTTGATTCAAATTCGGAGAAATAAGGATGGAGAGTTAACTGTGCACCAGATTTCACAGCATAGAACAAATTGTGAATAAGCATAGAACAACCTGTTCTTATGAATATTGTCCTATTGATAAAGAACTTGGTATCATGTGTTCAAGGCAGTAGTTGTGGTAGAGTATTTGGTGGCAAATGACTTTGAACGTGCATCATCATGTTCTCTACTTTTGTGCAAAGTGGAATATGTGAATTCATTTGTAGTGGATGAATCCATAAATCACCGGGAAAATGCCAAGATGCATTTTAATGAAGCATTGTCAGCAAGATACAAAAGTGGAGACTCTACTAACTTATCACCATAGGTGTGAGTGGAAAAAGTGCATCACAATTTCCTGCCAAAGTTGCACAACAGATACATGAACTTATCAGTCAAGAAAGTGCCTCAATGTGTAATAAAAAATTGCTATCATGAATTCTACAAGTGCAACAGAAAGAAGTTTGATGTGGTGTGTTGTGATCAAGGGTTGTCTTCCTGTCTTGCATATGTGCAGAATTAAATTTGTGCAGATCTGTTGCTGTCCCAAACAGAAAGGTGCTGTTGATTTGTTCAAAACAGCAAGTTGCTGTCAGATTTGCACAGTTGTAGAACGTTGATCATATCTCTCTCAATACAGCTCTAAAAATGATGATTTCAGATGCGTTGGAAACCTAAGACATAGTTTTACAACTTTCATGTTTTGAGTTTTCTCAAAATAAAGCCGATTCTATGTCAAAAACTGTGTTGAACGCAAGTCATAGCTGCTGGACAGAAAGATGTTACTTGTTGTTGTTTGCTACTGTTGAGCTGTTGCTGTTTTAACCAGAGGCTGTCGAAAAGAGTGTCAAAATGGTTTATTCGACATTTCCAAAAGTGCAGGTCTGCAACTGGTCGTTCAATCCGTTAGTGTGCAGTCCATAGATGCTCCACAAAAGTTGCTGCAGAAGCAAAACGCTGTGTTCAGAAGCTATCTACAGAGCCTCTGATTTTAAGAAAAGCAACAAATTCAGAAGTGTATAGAGGCTGTTGCTATACAGAGGCAGATCGCAGAGCCTCTACAGATCTGTTCAGAGCCTCTGTGAAAAATATCAGAGCCTCTGTAGGCCATCCAGAATTCGATCAGAGTTGAAATTTTGATCTGTGCAGACTTTGATTAAACGATTTGGTCTTGAGAATGATTAATTTCACTCATATATATTCTGACAGATTGAATGATGGAACAAATTCTACAAAGTGTGCAACAAATTTACAAACAAATTCAAAAGTTTGTTCTTTGTCTTTTTGAAGTGTGCAGCAGAATATGGTTGATATTCATGATGAATTTGTGCTCGATACATGCAGAGGTTGCTGTGTTTAATCCAGTCTACAAGGCTGTGTCATGATTTGCAAATCTGTTGTTGTAGAATTAAAACAGAAAGTTGTTGTTTGTTGCTGTCAAATATGATATTGGTGCTGTTTTTGTTCAGATTACAACAAAATATTCAGATTTGTGCTGTTAAATCGAAGTGCAGATGCAGATTTGATACATAGCTATTGTGGACATTCGATATGTGCAGACTTGTAAAGTTAACAGCAGCTGAAATTAAAGCTAATCAGAAATATTTGACAGCTTTGCGTACCTGTAGATTTTTGCTTATATCTCCCTCCTCAAATCTCCAAATTTGACGAGTCCAGATGCGTTAGATTCCTAAGACATAGATGAAAGTTTTTCATGTTTTGTGTTTTTTCTGAATCAGTGTGCTAATTGGCCAGAATCTGTGTTAAAGCCAGTATATAGCTGCTGTGTGAAGAGAAGCTGTTGTCCAAACAATGTTTGTTGTTGTGTGGTTCAAAACAGCAAGCTGTCGGGGATGTGATAATGTCCAGATTTTGAAATGTGAAGCAACAATTGTGTAGGGAAGAATAGAATGCTGCTGTTGAGTTAATCATAACAAAATGTTTGTTGTTATTCGGTTCAAAACAGCAAGATGTTATTCGAAAATTACAGCAGATCTGTGCAAGATTTTTGTTTGATGTTGTACAGAGTTGTGGACATATTTGATTTGCACAAAAGCTTGATCTCAGAGGTTGAGAGCTCTCTGCAGAAATGCACAGAGGCTCTGGTTGTACAAAGAGTGTTCTGTCCAGAGGTTTTGAAGCATGCTTCTGTGTTCATTTCCAGAAGTTGTCCAAACATAATGTTGTCCTGCTGTTTTTTGTTATAAATGTATGTAGACGTAGAGGCTACCCAATCTGTGCGAAGGCTGCACATATGTCCAGAGCCTGTCCATAAGCTCTGGTGACTGAACTCTTAATCATAAAGTTGTGGTTTCCAAACGGAATGTAAAACATATGTTGATGTCCCCGATGTGCAAAGCAGAATGTAAGAGCATTGCAGAGGTTAATCGTAGAGATGCTCTTATTCATGCTCAAAGGCATGCGCAAAACCTCTGCATGTGCAGAAGTTCAGAGGCATAAAGTTAACATCAGAGGTTGATGCACGGAGCCTCTGTAGACTGTCCAGAAGTAGATATGCATCAGATGTACAGAGCCTCTGAGGCTGTCCAGAGCACGTGCAGAAGTAAAACAGAGAAGCTCTTAACTTGTCCACAGAGCCTCTGTGGACCAAAACCTCTGAAGAGCAGCAACCAGAAGGGGAGGACCAGAGGTGGACCCAAGAACGCATATCAGAGGTCGATGGTCCAGAGATCGAAATGAGCCAAGAGCCCGAAGCCCGAAATTTTAGAATTTTCTGACAGCATTGCGCTGTTTCAAAAACACATGCACAACTTTTTACTCAAAGCCCCAAATGATATGAGTCTAGTTGCGTTGAATTGTTAAAACACATATGTACGACTTTGATGTTTTGAGTTTTCTCAAATTCCATGAGATGATATGCAAGAATCCGTGTCAAAGTCTGCGTTAGGGTGCTGAACCGAAAGCATTGCATTTCACTCATGCTCTTTCCGCTTTCAAGAACGGTGTTCTCTCGTTGGCTCTTCATGGTTTCAAGCTACATATGTGACACATTGTTTTTCACTTCCTCCTCCGTTATTCAAGTTTAAGTCTCGGTGTTGAACGCTTACTCAACAGGATCTTAAGAGTCAAATTTTCTGTTTTGACGACCGTTATGCGCAGTTGTGGGAAAACTTACACATCTCACTCATTTTTCATCCAAAATGGATGAATCAAAGCTCGTTGGAAATCTAAGAGGCTGAAGTTCAATGTGAATTTTTTATGTTTTCTCTCAATCAGACTCGTTGATGGTCAAAAATAGCGGTGAAGTTGAGACATGAAAGTTGGACAAATTGGGATAATTCGTCTAAGTCTTTCAAGAATATGAGCCTACATTTGAGGGGGAGCTTATGATGCTTTGGAGACTCGAAGAACGGCACACGAAATCTTCTAAAGAAAGCAAGGGGGAGACTATATGATGATGCTTTCTTTATAAAACATTAGGGGGAGATTGTTAGATTAAATTAGCCCCCAATTTAATTGAATGTTTTTTAAAGAATTGTATTTTGGGATTTTTAATTAGTTGTATGGGCTTGAGCCTTTTTATTGTAAATGGGTCATATTAATAGGTGCACATGGCTCATTTGGTCATTTAGGTTATTTGGAGAGAACATTTTCACACACACAGATCAGGTGAATCTCATGAGAGTCGTTTAAATTCATAGTGTGGTGTTCTTCCAATATCCCCTCAATTGTTATTCAATCAAAGCATATGAGATGAGTTTATGATGATTCTTCTTATTTATTTCTCTCTTATATGTATATTCTTTGGAGTTCTTTAATTGTTGTCTGTAATGGGATCTAACAGCTCCAGTCTCCATGATTACATCTCTGAGCATATATTCATCTTACTTGTATATTTGTGCTTTAACTGATAAAGTTAAACCATTTTTTAGCAACATTGATCTATATAGGAAAATATGGGTTCATTGTGTAGTACTTAATTGAAACTTCTATGGATTCACGTTAACAAGTGTTTCCTACCCAAGAAGTTAATCCTTAGTGATCAAGTGTGAGGAGTCAAAAAGAAATGAGTGTGGGTTGTGTGAAGAGGTAAAATGAAAAAGGGAGTTTGGTTAGAAACGAGCTCAATGTTTAAAAAGATAGAGGGTGTGAGATCAGAGTAAAAGAATATAAAATCTGCACCAACTACTTTCTGAGCCGGGCAACCACATTGCTAGTGTTTCACAATTCTTCGTAAACATTATTGAAACATGCACCTAGCCCATGCCAACTCTTGATTAAAACCCCACCAACCACTCATTTTCTTCTTAAAAAGAAAGTGTTTCATATTTTCTGGGGACACAACACATAATCTATCTGATTTTCATTTGGAAAATCTGGATATTGAAAAAGAAGGAAGTCTGCCCTACCTTCACACTTCGATCATGCACATAGAGTATGTGTTTAATTACTGTTGTCTCAGTGGTTTACACAATTTTGAGCCTTATAAAAAGCAATCATCATGTGCTTAATTCTTTCAAACACTTGCACGAATACACAAGGAAATTTGTTTTCCTTGTCATAACGTTCATAGAAATTGCCTTTGTGGTGTTTCGATGATTGAATGGAAGCCCTGGGGGAGTGAATATCATAAAAGCTCCTTTCCAATGTGTATTCGTTACACACAGTAACTTAGTGTACTGACAGGCATCTTAACTGATTCATTTGTTGATTCAGGTGTTACATTCCTAATTTGTCTGGATTTGAAAAGATCTAGATGAATATCTTGTTGGATCGACGGAGAATCAGAGACTCTTGTTGAAAGATCAGTGGTCAGAACAGGTTTCAGACACATTTCTTGTCAGAGTTTTGATGATTTCATGTCTCATTTATCAAAAAGGGGGAGATGACAAAGTTTAAAGAAATGTTGACTGAAGAACAATTTGAAACAATTTTGGTGATTGATAAAGAAAAGTTGGAGAATAAAGATTGATTTCAAGAGTGTTTGTTTTCAAAGATTGGAAGACTAAAAGAGAAAAGCAAATTCAAAAGATTTCTGAAGACATGCTGAATTTTAAAGAAATTTTATTTGAAGATAACTTGCTAAAGCAATCTGAGCTGAATCTGAAGATGATTTTTTTTCAAGTGTCTGAAAGAGGTTTATACTATTTTTGGGAAAGATTGTTATTATTTGTTGAAGACAGATTTTGGAAAGAATACAATTGTTTTGAAGATGATCTGAGTTATTAGAGTTTGACAAAGGGAGAGATTGCACAGATTGACTCAAAGAGAGAAGATTGAATTGCTAAATATTTTGAAGATGATCTTGATCCAAAGGGGGAGATTGTTAGAGCATAAATATATTGGATACAAGATCATAGAAGTCTGAAGACTGAAGGTCAAAGCTAAAGTCAACTCTCAGCATCAAAGTCAAAGTCTAGTGTAATAATGTCAAAGTCAATTGTTGTAATTTTGTTTTTCTGTTTTGTGTGCGTTTTGTAGTGTGCTTGTACAGTGTTTAGCGCATTTTTCTGCGTGTATATAAATAGCTTGTTGTGCGTGTAACCATGAAACTAGAATTCTTAGGTAACATCAGAGCATCGTGGGAGTATCTGAGTTAGAGAGAGAAAGTGTGTTGTGAGAGTATTGTAATAGAATTCGATTGTGAAATAAAAGTGAGATTTGATGGAATCATTTGCCATCGTTTGATTTACATTGTTATCTGGGATAACACTAACAGCTTTTGAGTCATTTTCCATCATTCCAGTTTCTTCTTAAGTGAAGTTTGAAGTTTTCTTTTCATAGTATGCAGGTATTTCAGCAGTATATGTTGTTGCTGTAACTCTTGATACCAACACCATTGGTTGGTGAGGTCCATCGTTCACTGATCTTAAAAGATCCCTGTCCATACCTTCCAAGAAGTTTACCATCCTTATCTTCCATTGGGGATATTCATCCCTTATGAGTGTAGGAGGTTTGGTTAATGATCCAGCTGTATAAATGACACTTTTACTTGAGTTTGCCATTTGTGAAGAAAAGATGAAGATATGGTTAGGTTTTGTATTAAATATACAGGAATACATAATTTTAATTCAATTTTCTTTTTAAAACTACTAAAAATCAACAATGGATCAGAAACAGAAATCCGTTGCTAAAAGTTGGTGGGACCGTCGCTAAAGTCCCTCGCAAAATACATCACTATTGTTGGCCAACGCTAATGTTGGATCCCAGATTTAATCTTATAATAATGATATAAACAATAATAATAAGAACAGTGGAAGCAATACAGTTTAATATCAAAGCAGATTCAAATATCAAAGTTCATAAACAAATATGTAAAACGTACAAGATCTTCTTTTAGAAATACTTTCAATATATTAAAATATTTATCAGATTTAAGATATATCAAAAAGCACACTTTTGTCAATGGAGTGATGGTCCTATTTATAGGACCATAAAGTGTACAGTGTACGATCTGACATATAGAAGCATGCTTAAACAGTGTTTTACCTAAAAGGTAAGCTCAAGACATGCTTGAACAGTGACCTACTCTAAAAAGTAAATCTTATCACTAATGATGTGTCATCTGTTCTTCTAATACTTGTAGAAAGGATCAGCGCTATCTTCAGAGAGGGGATCTTTAGAGCTCTGATGTAGGTGCCTCTGATGAAGCCATCTCTGATGTCTTCTGCTGAAATCCACTAACTCTGGAATGTACTTCAGAGGCAGGTTCGCCCTCTGAAGTCTGTCTAAAATAGGACTTAGATATTTTCATGCTTTTACAATCTGGAATTGGGGCTAACAGCTAATCCAATCGCTAAAAGTTCGTCGTTGATCCATTGCTAAACAACGAGGGTTGATCTATCACTGAAATATTCTGTCACTGAATTTATCCATCGCTAATCAATCACTGAATTCTGCATTGTTCTGCCGGTGATAGCATCACCCACGAATGGTTTTCCCATGGATTATCAGTGACGGACTAGTGACCCATTAGTGACAGGCTGATCTGTCACTCATAGGGCCCAATTTTGTAGTGATATAATCGTCGCATATTTAAACAAATATAATTAAAACCGCATGTAGTATCTAATACCCACGATGTATTAGAAGACATGAAAGAATGGATTTTATAACATAAACAAATGAATAAGTCTGCCTTCCTTTCTTCTTTTCTTCATTTCTTCAAAGTAAAGAGAACAACTCCTCTTTTGATACATGAGCTTGTAATAGTGGAAGAATTTCCCTTCCTTAGGTACGACACCATTAGTTTTCTTTTTTATGCCTCTTTTAGTTTCCAAATTTTAGAAAAAGTCTTGGCTAGGAATGTTCTTTTGATTTTGTTGTTGTCCTTCCAAACCATCAATATCGTGGACATGTTTTTGAGAGCACCATTTCCCTTAAATGATAGTTTATTTCCATTATTAATGGACATATAACATATACACTGATTTATAATTATAGTTCACTTTCATTCTTGTCAATTTGGTTTGTTAATATGTGGCTAGATATCTCTCATTGTTTATAATAATAAATTTTACTTATAGTTTTTCTAACTTGACAAGAGTTATACAGGTCACATGCAAGGTTCTAAATGGTTGAAGGAATGGCATGGTGGTGACGCGTCAAGCTTCAAGCCTAACACGCCACAACGAGGATGCGACGTTTTTATAGGCGTGATATAAGACGACAATTTTTTATGTTGTATATATATATATTTACATATATGATTTCTATTTATTATAGAATGAGATATTATTATTAAAATATGTTCTTTAGTATTAAAAGAACAAAAATAAAATATATTAGTTGAAAGTCCTGTTTCTAGTTCCTAATCACAATCAAACAAAAACAATATATCTCAATTACCTGTTTGATTCAAATCAATTCAACAATTACAAACTCTCTCTCTCTAGAACTCCTCTTTCTCTCTCTACAATTCTCTCTCAAGAATGCGATCTCAGATTACCACTCTTTGATATAACACTAACAAGAATAACTAACTAACTATTTATACCAAGAACTAAAATACAAGGAAATACAAAATACAATGCACTTTGACTTTTATTACAAAATAGACTTTGACTTTAATGAGAGTTGACTTTCAGCTTTGACTTCTTGTATCTTTAACCTTCAGCAATCTTGATCTTGTATCCAACAGATTTATGCTCTAACAATCTCCCCCTTTGGATTCAAGATCACTGTTGAAAGATCTAGCAATTCAGTCTTCTCTTTTAAGATGCAATCTCTCCCTTTAACATTGTAATCTTCCAAGTCTGTCTTCGAAAAATATAACAATCTCCCCAAATATGATAAACAAAATCTTCAACAATCTCTTCAGTATTATCACAATACTCTTTCAGACTTCGGAAAGAAATTATCATCAGATTCAGCTCGGATTGTTTTAGCAAATAATCTTCAAAGAAAATTTCCTCAAAATCAGCACATCTTCAAAAATTCTTTGATCCTCTTCAAGTCTTTACTTTGAATCTTCTGACATAGACATTTCTTTAAAATCATCTATTGAAAGTCCTGTTTCTAGCTCCTAATCACAATCAAACAAAAACAATATATCTCAATTACCTGTTTGATTCAAATCAATTCAACAATTACAAACTCTCCCTCTCTCTAGAACTCCTCTTTCTCTCTCTACAATTCTCTCTCAAGAATGCGATCTCAGATTACCACTCTCTGATACAACACTAACAAGAATAACTAACTAAACTATTTATACCAAGAACTAAAATACAAGGAAATACAAAATACAATGCACTTTGACTTTTATTACAAAATAGACTTTGACTTTAATGAGAGTTGACTTTCAGCTTTGACTTCTTGTATCTTTAACCTTCAACAATCTTGATCTTGTATCCAACAGATTTATGCTCTAACAATCTCCTCCTTTGGATTCAAGATAACTATTGAAAGATCTAGCAATTCAGTCTTCTCCTTTAAGCTCTGTCAGATGCAATCTCTCCCTTTAACATTGTAATCTTCCAAGTCTGTCTTCGAAGAATATAACAATATCCCCAAATATGATAAACAAAATCTTCAACAATCTCTTCAGTATTATCACAATACTCTTTTAGACTTCAGAAAGAAATTATCATCAGATTCAGCTCGGATTGCTTTAGCAAATAATCTTCAAAGAAAATTTCCTCAAAATCAACACATCTTCAAAAATTCTTTGATCCTCTTCAAGTCTTTACTTTGAATCTTCTGACATAGACATTTCTTTAAAATCATCTCCCCCTTTTTGATGATTTGAGCATCGACACTTTTACCCGAAGGATCAGTGCTAATCTTAGTACCTGGTGCCATCGGGGTTCCAATTGGTTTACAATTTTCCATTTTAAACTTCCGAAGAATATCCAAAATGTATTTAGATTGATTAATGAAAATCCCCGTTGAAAACTGTTTTACTTGTAATCCGAGAAAGAAATTCATCTCTCCCATCATACTCATTTGAAAACGTGACACCATGAGGTTAGAAAAGTTTTTGCAGTATTTAGGATTTGTAGAGCCAAATATTATATCATCAACATATATCTGAATAAGGATGATATCGGCTTTTTCCTTTTTGATGAACAAAGTGGTATCAACTTTATCTTTGGAAAAACCTGACTTGACCAAGAATTTAGATAGAACATCATACCATGCGCAAGGGGCTTGTTTCAAACCATACAGGGCTTTATCCAAGATGTAGACATGATCTGGCTTATCTAGATTTATGAACCCTTCTGGTTGAGACACATATACTTCCCCCTTAAGAATGCCATTCAGAAAGGCCGTTTTCACGTCCATCTGATAGATTGTGAAATTCTTGTGAGCTGCGTAGGCTAAAAACATGCGGATTGCCTCTATACGCGCTACTGGAGCATACGTCTCATCGTAGTCTATGCCTTCCTCTTGCCGGTAACCTTTGGCAACAAGTCTTGCTTTATTCCTTATGACAATACCATCTTCATCCTTTTTGTTCTTGAATACCCATTTAGTGCCAATTACGGATTTTCCTTCCGGTTTTAGAACTAATCTCCAGACCTTCAGGGCTTCAAACTGATTTAATTCTTCTTGCATAGCAGACACCCAATCCGAATCAGCTAAAGCCTCTGATACACGTGTGGGCTCTATCTTGCTGAGGAATGAGTCATGCATACATTGATTCAAAGTCGTTGACCTAGTTTGCACCGACTTGTTTAGATCTCCAATTACTTGGTGTAAAGGATGCTCTTTGGTCCAACGATGCTCATGAGGGAGTGGATTAGATACTGATTGATCATGATTATCATCTTGAAATCCACTATCAGGCTCTTCAGTTTGAATAGATGAAGGGGGATTTGCAGTTGAAGTTTCATGTGCAGAAGCATCAGTTGGAACAACAGACTCTGGCTGTTGAGTAGACAGTGTATCACACCCAACTGATACAGTTAATTCTGGCTCAGCAGTTACTTGTATATCTTCAACTGTAGGAGTATTCAATGGAATATGAGTTTCTGACTGAACGGGGGATTCAAGTTCAGTTATAACTTCTGAAGTGACTGGATGATTGCAACTTGTGTCGTCAGACCTGTCAGTCACAGCAGATTTAGGCAAATTAGATCCTAGAAACTCATCATAAAATAATTCAAATAACAAATCTAAATCAGATAAATGTGAAAGTGAAGTAGAAGCGTTATCCGAATTGTTCTCTGTAGAAACAGGTTATGGACTGATCTGCCCAGAAGCTAATACTCCAGTTATCACGACATCTGAACTGAGTTGTTCAGAAGCCATATCTTCATCAAATGTAACATTTACGCTCTCGACGACTGTTTTTGACTTCTTCAGATAAACACGGTATGCTGCAGATGTTGAAGAGTAGCCAATGAAGATACCTTCGTCCGCCTTAGCACTGAATTTGTTCAGATTCTCTCTGTCATTTAGCATAAAACACTTACACCCAAATATATAGAAATATTTGATTGTCGGTGTTCGGTTGTTGATCAAAGCATACAGAGTCTTTTGAAAACGGCGGTGTATCATGGTCCGATTCTGAGTATAACATCCAGTTTACACAGCTTCTGCCCACAAAAATAGAGGTAAGTCCGATTGGCTAAGCATAGTACGAGCGGCCTCGACCAGCATCCGATTTCTCCTTTCAACTACTCCATTCTATTCAGGTGTACGTGCAACAGAGTATTGATGTGATATCCCGACCGATTCGAGATATTCTTCAACTGTTTTGTTCTTGAACTCTGTGCCGTTGTCAGTTCTAAGAAGCTTGACTTGTTTCTGCATATTCACCTGGGTCGTCTTTAAGAACGTAATGAGAACTTCGGGCGTCTCATCTTTTGAACGTAGAAATTTGACCCACGTGTATCTTGAATAATCGTCCACAATAACCAACACATATTTCTTTCTGCCTAAGCTTTGTGTTCGCATCGGACCGCATAAATCCATATGCAACAACTCTAGTGGAGAACTGGTGCTTGGTTCAGGCTTCGGTTTATGTGCGTCTCTCTTCATCTTACCCTTTTCACATGCAGCACACAAGTGTTCTTTCTCATATCTCAACTCAGGAAGTCCTTTTACCAACTTATCTTTGACCAACTTGTTGATATAACGAAAATTCAGGTGCGATAATCGTCTGTGCCAAAGCCAACTTTGTTGCATCGAAGCTTTTGTCAATAAGCAAACGTGACTGTCATTCTGAACCTTTGAAAGATTGATGGTGTAGAGATTTGTCTTTCGATTTCCAACTAAGAGTTCATTGCCGTCTTCAGTACGAACCGAACATCTCTTAGCTTTGAAGTTGACCTCTAACCCTTTGTCGCAGAATTGACCGATGCTAAACAAGTTGTTCCCTAAGACTTCGACATAGCTAACCTTCTTAATCGTTATATTATCTTGAATGATGTCACCATATCCTAAGATCGGTGAAAATTGGTCGTTCCCAAATCTTACATTACAGTTGAATTTCTCTGTATAATTAGACAATAAAGCTTTCTGCCCGGTCATATGCTTGGAACAACCGCTATCCAAGTACCACATATGCCGGGTCTGCACGAGAAATCAGGAAACAACAATTTTAGGTACCCATTTAAAAACGGGTCCTAATAGATTAGCACAAGATTTTGGTATCCATTTGAATATGGATCCTCTTTTCTTTTGAAAAACTCTAAAAACATTTGATCTTGAAGAATAAACATGATAAGATCCAAACCAATCATTAGAAGTATGATGATAAGCAAAATCATTTCTCCGATAATGATAAGATTTAGTAGTAGTAGGAGATAATTGAATCAATTGCTTTACTGAATAACGCTTGTAAGAAGTTACAAGGTTTTGTTTAGGAGAAGCAAATTGTCCAACTACATCAGTATCACTACTATCAGATCTATTACATGAGTTATCAGAAATTGATTCAGCTCTCTCATCATTCTTTATTTTTGGTCGCCATTCGGTTCTTGCTTTCGACCTTTTCTTTCTTAAATCTGAAACAAAAGATTTAGATCTATTAGGAAAATCATATTTCTGAGATTGATTTTTCTTTTGTTTACCAGTGTTAATCCGTTTCTGTGATTGTTGTCTCTTATGTTTCTTACCCTTAGAATAATAATCAGCAGTCACAGAAATTGGTTCACCAACCTTAGTTGATTATTCACCAGTTTTAAAAACACTTGATAAAACTTCTCTATTTATAAGAAAAGTAGAATGATCCGGAAGTAAAGCATTAAAACCAAACATATCAATTTCTTCTAAACACCCATCATCAGAATTGAGAAAATCATTTGCAGACGCAAATAAGTCATCAAAGTTATCAGTCGAAGTTTGAGGTGCCTTTGAAACTTTAGAACACTTTGTAGATTTAGATTGAAAAATTGTGTTCTTTAAAACAGTAGAAAATACACTTTGTTCAATATCTACCAAAAGTCTTTCATCAGATAAAACATTTTCAAGCTCAACTATTTTGCTTTCAAGAATGAGTGGAGGAACATAAACTTTTGCAATTTTAGGTTTTGCCTCCATTTCAGAAACAAAATAACTAGCAAAATAGTCTTTTGAAAGAACTTTTGATGTTTCAGAAAGATAACTATCATTTAACTTTTCATAGTTAAAAGGTAGTTGCATTTTCTTAACATTCTTTCTCTTTTCAGTTTCCTTGGCCTCAACTTCTTCTGGTAATTTGGTAACAAATTTGGGTTTTAAATGAGTATATTTACCAACAACAACAAGAAAATCAAAATTATAAAGTGCTGGTTGTTTTCTGATGGCTTTCTTTAAGTAATGAGGGTTTTCATAACCAAGACCCCATTTTTCCTTAACATCAGCCTCATCATTAGGTGCATTAAGAAAGATAGTTTGATCTATTTGACCTCTTGCATAAAGTTTGGCTTCCAGACCATTTACCTTCTTATTTAAGAGCTTGTTTTCAACCTGCAATTTATGAACAGTTAGTGCATATTCTTTCTTCTCAAACTCAGACTTAGAAAATTTAACTTCAAAATCAGAAATCTTCTTTTCAAAACAATCTACTTGAAGTTTAGAATCAGAAGCAGACTTGCATAAAGAATCAATTAGATCTTTGTTCCCAATAATGGACTTATTAAGCTCAAAGATCTTGTTGTTTCTTTTAGCAACTCTATCTTTTTCCTTTTTCAGTTTTGTTTGTAAGTCTTGAAGCTCAACCATCATGGCTTCCATTTTGGTTATGAATTTTTTTCAGTTAAATGCATTACCTCATCAGCTGCTTCATCATCTGAATCATCATATTTCACCTCTTTGCCCATTAAGCATAGGTGAGCAGCTTCTTCTCTTTTTTCCTCCTCATCAGAATGGTCTAACCAGTATTCATCTTCAACCATTAATGCCCTGCCAACTTCTTGTTGCTTGGCCAAGATCAATTTGTTCTGATAATACTCTGAGTTACGAACCTTTGGCTTCCGACATTCTTTTGCATAATGTTCGAACTTGCCACAGTTGTAGCATTTGATCAGATCATAAGCAGTCTTCTTTTCTGTACTGGTGTAGTCATTCACAAACTTCTTCTTTTCTTCCGGCTTTCTCTCCACATGCCGGTTCTCTTCATATTTCTTTCCTTCAACTCTTTCTCTGTGTTCATGGTTCTTGGAGCTGGACGAAGAGTATCTATGTGAATTTGATCCCGGCTTCTTGTAAAATTTCTTTTGGAAAGCTCGAGTCAGTAAAAGCATAGCTTGTTTGAGGCTTTCTCCGTCATCTCCATCAGATTCAGATTCTGATTCAGAACTGGTAATCACTTTCTTCTTTTTCTTCTTCTCTGTCTTTTCTTTCTTCTTCTCTCCGGCCACTAGTGCAATGGGATCTGCAACTTTCTCAATCTTCTTTTTCTCAGCTCTTTTCTCTTCCACCTCTTCCTCATTCTGACGCAAAGTCTCGTAAACCTCATGTAACGGAATGTTATTTAGATCCTTCATCTGTTTCATCCTATGCGTATGCTTTTTCCATTCAGGTTGTAGGATGCTCAGGAACTTGACATTGTTCTCAAGCTGCTTCTTTTTCACTTTATTCTTTGACAATTCATTCAGAAGCAAGACAAACCGTTCATAGTTGTCTTCTAAGCTTTCATCTTCTTTTGCTTTGAATTCTTCGTAGCTATTAATGCAGTTAGACACTTTCATTTGATTACCTAGTTTGGAACCCATCATCATATTCTGAAGTTGATCCCACATCTTCTTAGCATTTGCCTTGTAGCTATCCATCTTGATGTAGATCTCATTTGGAATGCTTTGAAGTAAAAGAGATCTTGCTTACTTGCCTGCATTAAATCGGCTTTTCTGTTCCTCAGAATACTGTGCAAACTCCAATGGAACAGTTCTCGTCTTTTGTTCTCTGTCCTCATCACCATCCTCACTGTCAGATGATTCGTCATCAGGTACTTGGACAGTAGCTGGTACCATAGGACCTTCAGTAATTGAAAGCAGAATGTTTTCTCCATTTGCATGCCTATCCACAAAATCCAGAAATCTGTCCTTCCACTGCTCATATTCCCCTTTAAACAAAACCCGGGGCTTAACATCCGTGCCAATAGAAAGAACGTCTTTGGAAGTCATCTTGAATGTACCTGATTTGAGAAGATATGCAATAAGAAACTAGAAACTGATCATTAGTCCAATTATGAAATCACAAGAGTATAGAAATGACACTGAAAATAAAATTCAGAAATTTTGATCACAATCAGAATTTTGTCCCCCTCCGCAGACTTAGCACGGGGGTCCCATATTACAGTTTTGAAAATTTCTCAGAAAAAATTCTAAGTATGGAAACTCACAGATCACTAAAGAAAAATTGAAATACGCAGACGCCTAAACTCGCAAAACACTATTCACTGATAAACTCGCAGGCTGAGGCGTGCGCGTTTGAGAAACTCGCAGTCAAAGGGTTGCGTGTTTTGAGAACTCGCAGACTGAAGAAACTCGCAGACTGAAGAAACTCGCAGATTACTATTCCTCTGGAACTCGCAGATAGAGGCTTGCGCGTTTGTAGAACTCGCAAAGGTCTACTTGCGCGTTCTTCAGACGAACTTGCGCGAAACTTAGATCTTGCGCGTTCTTCAGATTCCCTTGCGTGTTCTTCATCTGATTTACCAAAATTCAATCTAAACTTCGAATTTCAGCACGAAACTTTGAGAGATCGATCACATAATCATCTAGAACACAAAACGAGTACTAATTTTCTATTACAAACACTCAAAATACAAATTGATCTATGGAACAGTGCACAGAACTCGTAAACTCTCAAAACAACAAATTCATCAAATTAATGATCAATTACAGTGCATTTGTCTAATTAATCCATACAGACATGATCGATTATACTAAACGAGTAAAACCTAATCGATTTCTACTCAAAAAACATCCTGAATCTCAAAATTCGATTCAAAAACAAAGAACACAATGCGAACTAATTCTTCCCACTTTCTTGATCTGATTTCAACAAATTGGATTTGCTCTGATACCAATTGAAAGTCCTGTTTCTAGTTCCTAATCACAATCAAACAAAAACAATATATCTCAATTACCTGTTTGATTCAAATCAATTCAACAATTACAAACTCTCTCTCTCTAGAACTCCTCTTTCTCTCTCTACAATTCTCTCTCAAGAATGCGATCTCAGATTACCACTCTCTGATACAACACTAACAAGAAAAACTAACTAAACTATTTATACCAAGAACTAAAATACAAGGAAATACAAAATACAATACACTTTGACTTTTATTACAAAATAGACTTTGACTTTAATGAGAGTTGACTTTCAGCTTTGACTTCTTGTATCTTTAACCTTCAGCAATCTTGATCTTGTATCCAACAGATTTATGCTCTAACATTAGTATTACACTATTACATAAAGAGTTTGTGATCAAATATTCAAAATAGAATTTGGAAGGGTTTAACAAGTTCATTTTTACTGTGAACTCGTGACATATGTGAATTCATGAAACTGTGAGTGATATGATTAGATAAAGGGAAATTGGCACAAATAGCCATATTACACCTCCAATTTCACCTCCTAGCCATGTCTCTCCCGTATTTGCAGATTTAGCCCTAGGTCTGTTAGGACTGAAAGTCCTAGTGCGTGGAAAGTTGTATAACGCATTTATAGAGTTTAATTGTTTTATTCTATAGCGTTGTAAAAGGCCTTAATTGTTATTGGGCTTAAGTTTGGTTTAACGGGCCTTGGGCCCTTAGGGTTTTATCCCTAGTATTTAATGGTTGTTTAGTTGGAGAAGAGAGAAGAATGTTCATTAAGGTTTACTCTAGCTTATTAGAATTCTTTCTGTAAACCTAAACCTTTTACTGTTAAACCTAATCATATGACCAGCAGTTGTGATCGATTGATTATTCTTGATTGATTAATATTATTTTTGATTACACTGTTTCTGGGATCACAATTGGTATCAGAGCCAGTTTCCGGTATTACCGGAGATGGAGCTTCTTAAACACCTTTAGCAAGGGTCGGTTCAGGAGCTGCTACTGTTGCCGGTGCTTCAGTAGTAGCTTGAGAGGTCGGAGGGGGGGTCACACGAGCTTGGTGATTCTGCTTCAATGACAGTAGTGGGGGAAGTATCAGTCGAGGTTGACTCACTTGATTCAGATGGACCTATGAAAAGTGTCACGTCCTTTGCTTGAGTTTCATTCTTGTTACATGGTATATCATTAGGCTTAGGATTAAAATATTCATCATAAAAATGCTCAAAAAGTAAATCCAAATCAGAAAGATGGGCTTGTGACGTAGATGCTTGATTTGAATTTGCTGGAGATTGTGTAGATCCTGGATGTAGTTGTCCAGAAGCTAACATGTAACACCCCGAATTTTTGTTATGTAATTATAGCGTTAAGACTTCTAGACTTGTATATCATTAATCTTAGTGTTCTTATGTGTTTAACTTTTTTCGTTAGCACCCCGTTTGGTTTCAAGTTTGGGTATTTGATTTTTGGTGGTTTTGAAACATCACAGTGACTTACGCAAGTTATACCGCGGCTTGCAATTCGCGGCACAACCCACGTAACCCACTGTTGGATTTTCATTTCAGGTAAGCGGGCGTCTTATGTCGTGACTTGAGGTCGCGGCGTAACCGGCGGGAGTCTCCTGGTCATTCTTATGCGACTTTCTCCCCATTTCATTTCATTAATTTCTCATCTACCTCTTTTGCTCTCTCTCTCCACCATCAAGAACCCTAAATCCGAAATTTAAGTTTCACCAACCCAAGTCTATATCATTTATTGTTGAAGTTGGGTATATCAATCAAGGTTGCAAGTTTGGACATTGAGGTCTCAACCTCCATGGTCATCTTCTTCAAAGGGGTCAAAATCTAAGGTTTTGGGTTTTCTTCGAAAAACCTACTTGGTGAGTTCCTACTATCATTTTCTAAAAACTTTATACATGTCAAAACTTATATTTTGAACCCCAATATATCTCCTTGGTTTTGGATCTATGATTATCATGTTTTGACCTAACTTGAGTTTTGGGAGATTCTAGGGTTCTTGCTAGATTTTGTTAAAATGAAGGGTTCCATTTGATATGTGTTAAATAGGGTATTACTTGCACATTTATGGTGAAGTATTTGAAATAATGTGTATAATTTCATTTTTATGATTTTCATTCTTATCAGTGGTTAAACTTGGAAAAATGCATTTTTGGATATAAATGTTTTTAGAAGCTATGTGTTTAGCTTTGGTTGGTCACAAATGAAATTGTGACAAGTCTAGACTATTACTAGTGGATCCCTAGGTATTGTGTCGGCTTATATTTTGGGATGTCTTTTCCCCTCTTTGTAAATATGGATGCATATGATCCTCGGGGGCCATTTGGTACGGTTATGTGAACCGGTTACTAGCCATGGATCATATTTTCCCCTCTTTGTAAATATGGATGCATATGATCCTCGGGGGACATTTGGTACGGTTATGTTAGACCGGTTACTAGCCATGGATCATAGTGTAGTTTTAGTGAACGAGTAGAATTTGGTTTCCTCGGGGGCCCTCCCTCACATCGTAGTACTGACCTGTGTGTTCGTGGCCATGGATTCCAAGGGTCTGACTCATAACTCGGATTGTGGCCTACTTTGTGTTCCGTTAAAATCCTTGGTAGAATGGTTATCTTTTGTCCTCGTATGATGAGTTTTGGATCGAAAAGGCCCTGTTGTGGCAAAGGTTTTAAATGTAAACTAAACCTTCTCGAAAAGATTTCCTTTGGATACAATTGTTTATATCTCTTGATATTATAAACTGTATGTTCTCACTAGGCTTTAAGCCTAACACTTTTTCTCAAATGATGTGTATAACAGGTTCCTTTAGCGGCGGGTTGCCAAGGGCTTGAGTGATGAGCTTGGTCTCGAGGCATTTTTGAGATGACTAGTATTTGACGTTGGGCATTTGTTTAAGTCCCATCTTTTGGTGATTTTAGATTGACAACCGATGTAATCTAGATAGTTTATGTTCAGATTAGTTTGTTGTTGAATTCCATATCCGTACGCAGGTTTTTGTAAAGGCTTAGTACTTTTCTCCTTTGTGGGAGGTTTATATCAAATACAGAAGTCATATTGCCAATTTTCGAATTTTAGGGATACGATTGTTGATGACCTCGTATGGCGTCTTGTTGAACCGCTTGTTGATGATAAAACGGTTTTGGGTGTAGCATGCGGTCGCAACTGCCTCTGCCCATAAGAAAAGCGAGAGCTTGGACTGTGATAACATCGTACGAGCGGCTTCTACGAGAGTTCGATTTCGGCGCTCTACTACCCCGTTTTACTGAGGAGTACGAGCAGCTGAGAAGTTGTGGGTGATGCCCACTGAAGTTAGGTAACCGTTAAGCACTTGATTCTTGAACTATGTGCTGTTATCCGTCCTGATGGTCTGAATTGATTGATTGAGATTGACTTGAACTCTCTTCAGATGAGAGATGATCAGTTCGGGAGTTTCATCCTTGGATCGAAGGAATTTGACCCACGTGTAGCGAGAAAAGTCATCGACCATGACTAGGACATACTTCTTGTGGTTGATACTCTGAACGCGCATTGGTCCACACAAATCCATGTGGATGAGTTCGAGGGACTGTGAAGTACTTGGAGCGGCTTTAGGCTTGTGAGAAGCCTTCTTCCTCTTACCCATTTCGCAAGCGGCACACAGGTGATCCTTTTCGAACTTGAGATCTGGCATATCTTTCACGTGTCTGCCGAGCACCAACTTGTTGATGTTCTTGAAGTTCAGGTGGGAGAGTCTCTGATGCCATAACCAATTTTGTTCGGTTGAAGCTTTGGACATCAAACAAACTTCCTTTTCTGCTTTCAGAGACGAGAGGTCAATCGTGTAGAGATTGGTGAGACGCGTTCCAGCTATCAATTCTTTCCCATCTTCAGTCCGGATATTGCACCGTTTTGCTTTGAAGTTGACCTCTAGATTCTTGTCACGGAACTGACCGATGCTGAACAAGTTGTGACCAAGACCTTCAACGTAGGACACCTTCTTGATGGTGAGGTTATCCTTAACAATATCTCCGTATCCCAAAATTGGAGAATAGTGATCATTCCCAAAACGTACATTCCCACAAAATTTCTCGGTGAAGTTCGTAAGAAGCTCCTTTCTTCCGGTCATGTGTTTGGAGCAGCCTGAATCTAAATACCACACATGACCGTTCTGCAAAACAGATTAAGTATTTTTAGGTACCCATTCGTAAATGGGTCCTTTGGGAATAGGGTTTACACTCGTCTTGGATACCCGTTTGGACATGGGTTTATTTCTGTGACGGGGTGCATCAGACTTTGAACGATAATTAAAGACATGATAAGAACCAAACCAATCAGATGCATATCTACGATCAACGAAATCATTCAACCCACAGTTGGAACAACAAACATAATCATGAGATAGTTGAAGTAATTGCTGGATGGAATAAACTTTTAAAGGAAACAATCCATTACGTTCAACCAAAGGTTTAAAATTAAAAGCATCATGACTGTTATTGTTTTTCCTAGAATTCAAAACTGGATTAATTGATTCCGTCTTCGCCGTGCTCTCCTTAGACTTCTTAGCTACCCACTCGTATTTGACTTCTTTCCTTCGACCAAAAGTATCTGAAATACCGTTAAACTCATTGTCAAAGATTCGAATTTTGAGGAGTGTCTTTTGTTAGAGCGACCGGTCCTTTTCTTCTTCTGTGAACATCTTTTGGATTTAGACTTAGAAGAATTGTTCACAGGAGTGTTTTGAGGGGCAGATGTGGAACATTCACCCTTGTAAAATTGTACCGGAGGCACACAAGTTGAATTCAGAAAATCAACATGACTTGGAAGTTTTGGATCGAAATCAAATTGGTCTAACTGACTGTCTGAACACACCTCATAATTTAGAAAAGCTGGAAATTTCATTTCCTCATCAGAAGGAGCCTTGTCACTTGTGGGATTCAGGAAACTGGAAGAATTTATGCCTTGAAGCGGATCATTAGCGGAAGCATTTTGAAAAACAGAATGGTGATCCATTTCGAAAAATTGAGGCTCTTTTCCTTTGTTTGAAGATTTTGGTGAAGAGTCACCCAAAAACGCTTTACAGGAAGAGGTGTCTGAGGGTGGATAGGAATTTTATGACAGATTGATTTTCTCATCTTGGAGAATGTCAGGCTTAGCTTGGAGCTCAGCTTTGTGAAGTTGCTCTTTCATCAGATCTGCTGCTAAGGCAGACAGTTATGAAGTAAGCTTGTTTATTTCTGTCTGAAGATATTCCTTTTCCTCCCTAGATCCAGATTCCCTTTTATTGGAATTGAAGCACTCAAGTTTGGATAATAAATCTTGTTTTTCCTTTTGAAAAATGATTCTTTCCTGTGCAAATGACTCTTCTAGCTGAACTATTTTCTTTTCTAAAATTAGAGGTGGAACATAGATTTTGTGGTCCATTAATTCCTCCTCAGTAGGTTTTGAGTCAAGTTCAGCATGAGAATAGCTTAAAAAATAGTCATTTGACAGGAAAGTGGGTTTATCGATGTCATATGATTCATTTAATGAGTCATACACAAAGGAAGTTGCATAGTGACAGTATTTTTTCTTCTCAAAATTTCCAGTTCCGGATCCTCATCATCAGGTGACCTGGTCCATCTGATTTTGTACTATGGATAAGTGTTGTCCAAACCCAAAAATTCGAAAGCATATAAGGTGGGCACTTTGGACAAGGCCTTTTTCAAATAATGCGGGTTGGTATATCCGATTCCCCATTCATAATTGGAGTCCTTGATCTCTTTGGGTATGTTCATATGGTACGTTTGATTAGTTTGACCACGTTTGTAAAACTTAAGTTCGAGATCCTTTAACTTGTCAGTTAAGATTTTATTTTTCTTTTCATACAAAACACATTGATTGACACTCTCAATTTTGTCATTTTCTGACAACTGGAGTTTTTTAGTAAGTTCTTTTACTTTGATCTTTAATTCCTTGGAGTCTTTAGAAAGATCCTCACATTGTTCCTTTAGACTTGTAATTTCACACACTTGTCCGACATTTTCTACGAGAAGATTCTCAAGAGTCTTTTTCTGTTTGGACACTTGTGTTTCTAAGGTGGAAATTTGGTGAGATTTTTCTTTTGAGGCTTGCTTGCAATAGTCTAATTTTTGCATGGTGATTTCCATCTGATTGATTAAGGTGTTAAGGGTAAGAGCACATACCTGACATGTGGGATCGCGATCTTCGTCGTCTGTATCGGACTCAATCGAGTGCTTACCCATGAAGCACATGTGAGCTTCTGCATCATCTTCTTCTTCATCAGACAGATTGAGCCAGTGATCATCTTCTGCCATAAGAGCCTTCCCAGCTTCCTTTTCTTTGGCCAACAGCATCTTGGCCTTGTAGTAGTCAGAGTTGCGAACGACTGGCTTTCGACATTCTTTGGCAAAATGGCCCAGACGACCACAGTTGTAACATTTGATCGGCTCATCCTTGGTTCTCTCATCATGTTTCTTTTCGACCGTCTTTCCTTCATCCAATCGTTTCTTGCCTTCATACTTCTCCTTAGGGTCGTGTCGCTTGTGAGGAGTAGTGGAGTACCTCTGATTGTTTGATGACGACTTTTTGAAGAACTTCTTTTTCTGAAAGGCTTGAGATAGGAACATCACAGCTTCCTTGATCTGGGTGTATTCTGTATCTGAATCGCTGTCAGTATCTTCTGGTTCAGAATCACTTTTTGCTGGTTCCTTTTCTGAGGCTCGACTGTATGAACAACTTCTTTTGTCTGAGACGAGAGCTAGGGGATCAGCCACTTGCTTTATGCCTGACTTTTGATTTCCCATCAGTTCGAGAACTTCATCTTCATCCTGTAAGAGCATTTCATACAGTTCATGCAGGGGAAGTCTCTCCAGGGTTTGGGTATGACGGATATGCGAAACAAACATCTTCCGTTTCGGCTGGAGATTGTTCATGAACTTGATGTTGTTCTCAGTGTTGGTTTTTCTGATTTTGCTTTTGTTCAGCTCGTTCAGAAGGTGGTTGAACCGTTTGTATGTCTCAGTGAGCGTCTCGCCTTTTCTCGCCTTGAAGTTGTCATATCGGGCAATGCAGATGGTGACTTTCAACTGATCACTTATTCTACTTCCCATCATCATCTTGCGAATCTGGTCCCACATTCCTTTTGATGTTGCCTTGTAGCTGTCTATGCTTGCGTATATATCATTTGTCAAGTTCTAGAGAATGTACATTTTTGCAAGACGTTCCCCTTCGTACAATTTTCTTTCTTGAGTTGTCATTTCAGCAACTGTCTTTGTTTTCACAATAGCAGATGTACCTGTCTCAGCATCTGCTGGTATTTCAGTCATTAGGGCAATAGGTGGTCCTTCTGTGAGAGCCTTGTGTATCTCCGGATAGGCTTCCTTTGATTCAATGAAGAGCATGAATCTATCGTACCATTGCTGATATTCCCCCCCGATAAAGTACGAGAGGTTTGTTATCAGTCCCGATGGCGAAAGCATCTCTGGAATTCATCTTTAATGCACTGTACTGATCGTGAGACAAAGTATTTGATCCGATTTTTTTTAATCACAACTTGGACCCGGGAGACGAGGACCCGGGAGACGGATCCGGGCGACGTGAACCCGGGCAACACAGACCCCGGCGATGAGAACCCGGATGACACGGACCCGGGAGTGCGAGGACCCGAGAGAGCGAGGTTCCGGGAATGTGAGGTACCGGGAGACAAGAACCCGGGCGATAGGGACAACCCGGGCGACAACAACCCGGGCGATAAGGACAACCCGGGCGATAGGGACAATCGGGCGACAACAACCCGGACAATAGGGACAACCCGTGCGACAACAACCAGGGAGATAGGGACAACCCGGGCGACAACAACCCGGGAGATAGTGTCCGAGAGTAAAGGCTAACCCGGGAAAGACAAGGTCCGGACAATTAACCTAGATCGTGTTTTTCGAGAAAAACGACGATCGAACCCAGAAACCAACCAGATAATCGACCAGATCGATAAATTTAAAGAGATTACTCAACTATCAAGCTTAAATACCTAAATCTAGTTCAAGTTAGCAAGCAATTAGAAATTTAAACTCAGATTAAACTTATTTGGGAAGTCGACCAGACTATTATCCAGAAACAGAACACAACATTAAACGAACCCAGATCGCATAAATCGAAATCAAAGAATTTTTTCCATAAATCAAGAATATGCAAACCCAGATTTGAAGAACTTCAGATTAAAAAACTCAGATTTAGGAATACGCAACCACAAATTCAAAACCACTCAAAGGAAAAACAGAACTCAAATTAATAATCGATTAACCAATAATTAAACGATTAAAGGGTTTTAGACAAACCTTTTTGGATCAAAAATCTTGTCTCTTTGCTCTGATACCAATTGTAGATCCCAAAAATAGTGCAATCAACAAGAATCAATCAATCACAACTGCTGGTCATATGATTAGGTTTAACAGTAAAAGGTTTAGGTTTACAGAAAGAATTTCTGATAAGCTAGAGTACACTTTAATGACCATTCTTCTCTCTTCTCCAACTAAACAACCATTAAATACTAGGGATAAAACCCTAAGGGCCCAAGGCCCATTAAACCAAACTTAAGCCGAATAACAATTAAGGCTTTTACAACGCATATAAATAAAACAATTAAACTATATAAATGTGTTATACAATTTTCCACTCACTAGGACTTTCAAGAGTTTGAGAGATTTTTTCGAGTTCTAATCAGTTGAGGGAGCTTAAGGGGACATAAACGATCTATTTTGGTCGAAAAGTTTTAACCCATACCGAGTTTTAAAGTTTTTTTGATCATTTTCTGAAAAAGTTTTCGGTTGGTTCGTTTGTAATCGTGTGTTGACCGTTTGAGTTTTAATCTATTGAGGACTGATCAGCGAGCTTTAACGATCGGTTTGCATTGAATATTTCTAACTGTTTCGAAGTTTTGTAGGTTTGGCTCAACGAAGGAGATGATGAATAGTGTTTCCGTTAATTTGCCGTTAATTTCTTTACATTTTAGTCCTTTCTTCGTTAAGTCTTCGTTAGTGTCAGTTAGTTTGTTAATTTAGTTAAGTTTCATTACATTTTAGTCCTTTTTCAGTTAGAGTCTAGTTAAGTTCGTTAGAAGTTTTAAATTTTACACTTTTAGTCCCTCTAATTAGTAGTTTTAATTTATGTTATTTCTAGTCCCTCTAGTTTTAAGTTTTAATTGGTGTCACTTCTGGTCCCCGTACTTCATAGGTTTCAAAGTTTGTCATTTTTGACCCCTAAACTTTCAATTTTCACACGTTGTCACTTTTGGTCCTTAAACTTTAAGGGTTCATCCCTTGTCAAGTTTAGTCCCTAGACTTTCAAGTTTGGAAGTTGTACACTCTAAGTCCTTGTACTTTCAAGTGTATGATTTTGAGTTAATATTTTGTGCACAATTCAACTTCTAATCGAAGTATCTATTTAACGATCCTTCTTTTCAGGTAACAATGTCTTATTCTGATTCTCAACAAGAAATTTCTGACCTCAAATCCAAGATTGCAGTTCTTGAAGCCAGATTGGACAATAATTACAAAGTACTTCTGCAAGTTAATGGTGAAAATGCTGACGTTCTGAGTTGGGCACAATGATTAAAAAAAGAAAAGAAAAAACTTGTTGAAGAAAAGGATTATTTGAGAAATCAATTATCCGAACTCTCGAAAAAAGTTTAAAAAATCAGAGAATGAGCACAATGTTTATGTTCAGAATTATGTTCGTAACTATAATTCAATTATTGCAGAATAGAAAGAGTTGATTGAAAGTCTAAAAGAAGAAAAGATGAAGAAAAGTGATCCAACAAGTGCTGAAGCTTCAAAGAAAATATCTGAACTCGAACGAAAAGTTGTAGATTTTGAAGCACGAGAAGAGAAGACACTGGAACTTGAAGAGAAACGGAAAGATATGGAGAGTGAAAACCTAGATCTGAAGAAAAGACTTGTTGTTTTTGAAAAAGAAAAAGTTGATTCTTCAAATGAAAGAAAGAATTTTGAAAGAAAGATTCTTGATCTTTCAAAGAAAGTTTTTGACGAAAGAAAGGTTTTTGAGGCTCAAAATGCGAAACTTTCAAAACAGATTTCTTATTTTGAAAATGTTTTGATAATTGAGAGAGATTCTTTTGAGAAAGAGCGAAAAGTTTTTTAGAGTGAAAAGAAAATGCTTGAAAAGAAGAATGTTGCGGTTTTTAAAGAGATATCTGATAAACGCAACAATATAGAAAAGGATTTTGAAAGTGAAAGAAAGATTTTCGAAACTGAGATTCATAAGCTTTCAAAGAAATTATCTGGATTAGCAACAGAGATTTTGAAAGAATAAAAGGTAAAATACGATTTACATAAACAATTTGGCTTGATTCTAGAAGAAAGAAATGTTTTATCTGCAAAAGTCAAGAAACTTGAAGAAATAAATCCTAAAGTTGATTTATCTGAACAAGCTAGTCCCGATACTGTTGTTCAGTCTCCTTATTCTTCAAGTTCACCTTCTACATCTAATTCTTCGAAGAAGTTTGTCAAATCAAGTTAATTTTCAAAAGATCGGATTCGTCCTTCAAATCTTTTCTATAATTCTCTTGTTGATGATTCAATAATCAAGTGTTTCAAAAAGTGAAGATGGTTTGGAGAAAGAAACCAACTACATAAAGTAGTGATGGAAACAAGTCTCATGATTATCATGTATTTGATCCAAAGTCATTTATTTCCAAGACTGATTCACCTACTTATGTCTATTCTATAGGAAAGTTGATCAGTCTGCGCTGGCAAACGACCTATTGCACTTACTGTGGAAAGAGTGACTTTGTGCATCCAAGGTACGTTAATAGTTGGTATGGTACCTATAGCATTCCCAATCCTCAGTTTAATAGCTTAAAAGCTAAGGCAATTAACCATCAAGGATCCATCACAGCATGTATACCAAAACCAAAATCTTCCTAATCTGTTTTGCACGAATGTCATGTGTGATTTAATTTAGATTATTCACGTCACATGACTACAATCAAGGGTTATGCCATCTTTTGAGGGGGAGTACCATTTTTTTAATTTTCATATAGACTTCTGAACACTTCAGTTCAGGACTCGTTCTTAAATGCTTTTGAT
The DNA here is from genome assembly GCA_954870635.1 of Arctium minus. Classification (NCBI taxonomy): domain Eukaryota; kingdom Viridiplantae; phylum Streptophyta; class Magnoliopsida; order Asterales; family Asteraceae; genus Arctium; species Arctium minus. The sequence continues at coordinate 107,807,480 of OX941080.1, read as the reverse complement.
TTCTGATTCTCTCAAATCAGAAATTTTACTTCAATGTTCTATCTTGGTGAGTTAAAGTAGTGTTAGGGCTCATAAAGTTTCTATGGTCAATCCAGAACCGGAAGGACCTACCCAAGAAACACATCATATTCATAGATATCAGTGAGGGGTCTATATTGATAGATGAGTTCGAAGCGAAAAGAATATGGTGAGGATGTGATAGGACTTAAAAGAATTATTGGTCCTAACCAAACCGAGTCAGTTATCCGGGTTACCACATAATCTATTCATTCTCGTTCTTTGGATATGGATATTGAAATAGACATGGACCTAGTGTCGATAACTCGTGTCAACCCACCCAGCCACTCAAGTATCTCACAACAGATACTTGTTTCATATATGCACGGAGATTTAGCACATAATCTATCTATTCCTCACTCGGAGGTCTTAGATATTGAAAAAGGAAGACATTAGCTCTTGTCTCCGAACTTCATATTCATCTCACTGTGTCTATTGATTTCTAACATGTGTCCCAGGTTGAATCAATCTTTGAGCCTAATCGACATTATTATACTTCTTTCACACACACACGAATCTTTGTGATTCCCCTTGCATATCTCTATGATATTTCCAGAACAGTTTGAGAAGTAATTTTTTTAATATTTTACTTCGGTGATAACTGGAAGTCCTATCAGAGATACATCGATGCCAACTCTGAAAATAGGCCACACAATTACTTTTAATTGTTGTGATAACAGTTACTCTTGTGTTTATGTGTTAGCTGTTACCCTTGGTTACTGTATCACTTTATCTGATCTTTTGCTACTCGTCCGGTTAGTCTTTGAAGTTACATGATGCTCAGGTTTCTCCTAATGATCATGAGGGGGAGAACGACACAAAATTCAAAGACACAGATTATCTTGTTGAGGGGGAGTTAGCAAAATCTGAGGGGGAGTAACAAAATTTTATTATCTAAGGTTGAAAAGCCATTGGATTTCAAGATTGCATTTCTTCTTATCCCGTATCATATGATGTTTGCTACATGTTGATTCCTCCTAAGAGCTGATTGAAACAAGTTCTGAAGTTGAAAGTCAATTCAACTCGCGGTTCAAAGACAGATTCTCTATTTTTAAACTGAAGTTGCATCGTGGAATGTCACGTAACTCGCACATTATCTTTCTTGTGTTGATCCGATGTGTTGAGTTTCTACAGTTAAAAGTTGCTTAATAGTACGTTCAGTCGAGGCTATTGTACATTGAATCTGGTTACAAAGTTGTTGGGAACTGAAGATGTGAACAAGTCTTTAATGCTGCTAGTTCAGAATTACTACTGCCAGAGGACGTCAAAGTTAATACTGCTGAGTATTACTACTGCTAGTAGAATTAATACTGCTAGTCAAAGTTAGTGCTGCTTGAATAAAGTTAGTACTGCTTAGCTAGTTAGTACTGCTAGAAGTTAGTGCTGCTTAGTAGTTAATGCTGCCAAGACTCAGTTAATGCTGCTTCTAAGATAAAGTGAAGATAATGATGAAGAGATCGTGGTTAAAGATAAACATGGAAAGCTGAAGATATTCATGGAAGCTTAGAGATAATGATAGAAGATATTCTGGAGATATTGTATAAACTGTAATTATCTTTTATCTTCAGTATATATATTGTATAGTTTAGAATAGTGAGATAACTTTTAATTTTATTAATTCTAAGTTTTAATTCTAGAGAGAAAATCAACCTCAAGGCATAGTTCCTAATTCTAGAGAAGTAGAATTCGTCTTGAAAGAGTCTGTTCTTCAAGATTGAGGTTGAGTGTGTAATCTTGTGATTTTGATCATTCAATACAAGTTTACAAGTTGTTAATCATACTCACTGTTTGTTTACTGTTATATTGAATATCAAAGTGTTATTCCGCAACTTCTTTGATATTGTTTCTGAGTATTCATAATTCTTGTTGAGAATTCGATCCTGACAAAAGTTGAAACTATGAAGACCAAGAGCTTTATTCAATGGAGAGTTTGGAAAGACATGAAGACATGCAATACCAAAGTTCTTCAAAGATTCAAGAGGGAAAGAAGATCAAGGCCTGAAGATTTCAAGATGATAAATGCCTTATTCAACTTTAGGGGGAGATTGTTAGGACTGAAAGTTCTAGTACGTGGAAAGTTGTATAACGCATTTATAGAGTTTAATTGTTTTATTCTATAGCGTTGTAAAAAGCCTTAATTGTTATTGGGCTTAAGTTTGGTTTAATGGGCCTTTGGCCCTTAGGGTTTTATCCTTAGTATTTAATGGTTGTTTAGTTGGAGAAGAGAGAAGAATGGTCATTAAGGTTTACTCTAGCTTATCAGAAATTCTTTCTGTAAACCTAACCTTTTACTGTTAAACCTAATCATATGACCAGCAGTTGTGATTGATTAATATTATTGTTGATTGCACTGTTTCTGGGATCTACAAGGTCCGCAACGGAGGACCTAGGTCTGATTGTGGATTTGCATTAATGTTTGTTATAGAGATGACACGTGTCGGGATATTGCGGATTGCGGACCTGGGTGACCCGACCCATTGCGGACCTGCCGTAATCCGCGACTTTTTTTTGACTTTTAGCTGTCCTCCATTGCGGACCTAAGGCCAAATCCGTAAAGTTGGTAGAGAAATGGCTAGGAGGTGAAAGCCTTAGAGGAATATGGCTATTTGGGCCAATTTCCCCTAGATAAATCTTTAAAAGTGTAAAATATAAAGTTGAAAGTACAAATACACAAACACTTAAAAATATTACCAAAGGGTATTTGGCCTAGCGGTATATGAGCTTTTGCCCTCATAGGAGGTCAGGGGTTCAAACCTCAGCAAAGGTGAAAAGGGTGTGTGAGTTTATTTGTTGCATTTGCCGTATATAAATATTATATACTTAAAAATATTAAAATTGAAAAAAGTCTCGCCTAGTAGAAAACGCACGTTGCGGCATGCCATGACACATTACACAAACGTTTAATCCTTATTGTAACAGTGGAGACGCGTGTTATGTCATGTTGCACCTTTTCAAACTGTGGTCACACGAAAATAAATAAAAAACTTAGTCATTTAATCTAATACGAGAGATTTGAAGGACTTGAGAGTAGGGGTGTACGCGGGTTAGGTTGGGCAGTTTGAGACATTTTTACAACCCAACCCAATTATGGCGGTTTGGAAAATCTCAACCCAACCCAACTCATTCAAAAGTATAACCCAACCCCACCCAACCCAACCCTTGCAGGTTGTGGTGGGTTGGGCTGGTTGAGCGGTTTGGTAACATACATAAAATTAAAGAATGAAATACGATAAATACTATTAAAAAATATACAAAACGAAAGTAACAACTTACAAGTTTACACAGTTCTTCATTTTATTATGTTATTTAGGAAGGAAGTGATGATTAATGGTGGTTTGTTTTTATACATTTGTGTTCGTTCATTTATGTTTTTTCGTTTATGTTCGTTTAACATCTTAACGAACGAACATAAATGAATACGAACAAACACATTTTTTTAACGAACGAATATGAACACAAAAAATTATTTTCTTTTACTGTTCGTGTTTATTCATTTGTTCGCTTATGTTTAATGAACGAACACGAACAAGCCTCCATTCGTGTTCGTTTAGTTCGTCTACAAGTCTCCTTTTATTTGTTCGGTTAAGTAAAATGTAATATTATATATATATATATATATATATATATATATATATATAGCCCCATTCATTTGCTAACCACGACATTGGTGCTAACCGTGCTAACCAATCTGGACCGTTGGTTATTTAGATCAATGGTTCACAATTAATTAGAATTTTGATTAAAATAAAATATAAAAACGGTTTATAAAAATAAAATGCATGTATGCACAGGAGTATTTCGGTCAAAATACATTTCTTTTATATTTTAATTGAAATTTATTTTAATTATTTTTGAAAATAATTACGGTGCATTAAATCAGGGAGAATATTAAATTTAAATTATGCAGTTATTTTTTGGAGTTATCTTTTCAATTTGCAATTATCCTTTTTTATTTTATTTTATTTTGTCAAATCCATGATTCATATTAACCATGATTCATGTATTCAAGCGACCACTTTCAGCGTGAAGGAGATTTCAAATCCATGATTCATATTTTCAATTTGCAATTATCCTTTTTAATTTGATTTCATATTTAGCCGTTGTTCTTCAAGCACTTCTGAAAGTGGTTGCCGGAATCGAAATCTCCTTCACGCTGACGTCAAAATCCGGCGGAGACAATGAAGATGACGAATTCGCGGATCTTTACGTAGTGAAATGGACATCGCTCATGATCCCGCTGATAACGATCATGATGGTGAACTTGATCGCCATTGCTGTCGGGTTTAGTAGGACGATTAAAGTACGATACCGCAGTGGAGCCGTCTTCTTGGTGGCGTGTTCTTCAATTTTTAGGTGTTGGCGCATTTGTATCCGTTTGCGAAAGGGTTGATGGGAAGAAGGGGAAGAACACCGACGATCGTGTTCGTGTGGTCGGGGTTGATTGTGATTGTGTTCTTGATTATATTATTTTCAACACCATTTTCGGTATCCAAATTTGTTGTTTGTAGCTTATTTTCAACCATAAAACAATGTAGAAGTGTAAATTGTATATTCATATATGCAACCTGTGCATATATGCAGTTCGATGTAAATGGTATATTCATATATGCATTTGTGCATCTTTTAAGATTGCATATGTGCATATGGTTATATGTCAAGTTTCAAACTTAATGTTTAAAATGCTTTTGTTTTCTGTTATTAAGCCTTGATGTGCATATATGCATTTTGAACATGCATATGAAAATTGTGTAAGAATTATGGATATGCATTTGTGCATGTTTTAAGAGTATGAAATATAGAAAATGCATATATGCATTTGTTCATCTTTTAAGAGTTGCTAATGTGGACATAAATATGTTTAAAATGTTTCGTCTGTGCATATGTGCCTTGTTCTAAGAGTATGCAATCTAGAAAATGCATATATGCATTTGTGCATCTTTTAAGAGTAGAAAATGTATATATGCATTTGTGAATATATGCATTTTGAATACGCATTTGTAAATATATACATTTGTGAATATATGCATTTGTGAATATATGCATTTGTGTATATATGCATTTTGAATACGCTATAAATGATAAATTATTATATTCCAAAATAAAGATAACTACCAATTTAAAGAAATCTTTGAACTATGGAAACAAGATAATTGTGGCGTGAATTAGGATAGATGTGGCGTGAATTAGGAAATTACCAATTTTTTAATTTAAAAATATTATATTTAATATTAAGATAACTACCAAATTAAAAATCTCCTTAAAATATGAAAAAAATTTAAATCGCCGAAAATTTAAAAATATTATATTTAAAAATTGGATAACTACCAATTTTAAAATTTTACCAATTAAAAATATGGAAAAAATTTAAAATTTAAAAATATTACCATTTAAAAATATTATATTTAAAAATTGAATAACTACCAATTTAAAAAATGGATAACTACCAATTTTTAAAAATTTAAAAATATTATATTTAAATGGCTGAAAATTTAAAAATATTATATTTAAAAATTGGATAACTACCAAATTAAAAACCTCCTTAAAATATGGAAAATATTTAAATGGTCGAAAATTGTAAAATTCCAATAATACCCTTTGAGATTTAATAGCATTGAGTAATGACATAAACTCTAAGAATCTTTTGATTGGTCGAAAATTGATTAGCACGATTAGCACCAATGTCGTGGTTAGCAGATGAAGGGGGCCCAATATATATATATATAGTGTTTGGTTCATTTGAGAAATGGTAAATATATGAGAAATAGAGAAGTAATCCTAGCCATTCATATGGTCAAGATCAGATTTGCTAAGTCAAATATTGCGACTTTGATCGGTCAAAAGTTGCGGCTTTGAATGGTCAAAAGTTGCGGCTATCCCAAAAATAGAAGGACAATTTCGTAAATTTTACAAAACACACGGGCTGTGTTCATATATGAACATGTATAATTCACATATGAACTATATGTTCATATATGAACCACTGCAATTCACAACTGAACTCTTTTAACTGATTCACATATGAACCTTTGTGATTCATATATGAATCTGTATGAATCACAAAGATTCATATATGAACCTTTGTAAATCACAAAGATTCATATATGAATCTGTATGAATCACAAAGATTCATATATGAATCAGTTGAACTAAATAACAGATTCATATATGAATCTTTGTGATTCAAACAGATTCATATATGAACTCATCCCGTGTATTTTACGAAATTACCCCTCTACCTTCTATAGACCACACAAGGAATTATCCGGTGCTTCGCGGTCAAAGCCGCAAATGTTGACCAGATGAATGGATAAAATTACTTCTCTATTTCTCATATATTTACCATTTCTCAAATGAACCTCTCCATATATATATATATATATACACTATGGGTTATAAATTTGTCAAAAATAAACTAGATTTTATATTCATATTATAGTCTAATTATATATATATATATATATATATATATATATATTTTAAAATTTTTATATATTAGCGGCGGGTTGGGGTTGAACCATGTCTAACCTAATTTCAACCATTTTAATTGATGGTTTGGCGGTTTGCGGGTTGGCGGTTTGACGGATTGAGTTTAATTGGGTTGTTAGCGGTTTAGGTTGGGTGGGTTTCGCGGATTTACGGTTTTTTGTATACCCCTACTTGAGAGGTTCGGGGATTAAAAGTAGCATTTTGATGAAACTTTATACATCCCGGGACAAAATTTGTCATTAGATGAACTTGCGATTATAAAGTAGGTTTACATCTTAAACCTTATTCATCAAGTGAAACCCTAATATCGGTGCCTCCAAAATTCACCCCTATCTCCCCCATCTCCCTCATATTTCGGCTAGCAACAGAGACGATGAAGAAAGATTCCTTACGATTTTTGGGATTCAATTGTTCTTGTGGATGCCATTGCAACGTTAGATCGGAGGTTTAACGAATTCAACCCTACATCAAAGGAGCATCATTGTGAGGTATAATTTTAAACAACCAATCTACTCAGTTTCATATGGATCTGATCATGTGATAGTTAAATTTTTTGATTAGTTTGAATTTCTTAATTTATACATTTATTTCACATTATGTGTAGATGTGGAACGATTACATAATGTGAAATTCATTGATTTGATAAATGATCTCCCACAATCATTGAGATTGTGGTTGGATATCACAACAAACACATATTGGATTAGTCCGCACAACAACGTTAAGTCCAAGTTAAACACAAATTACTTAATCCAACATGTTATTTATGTTTAAGATATGCTTTTGTGCATGTTTTAAGAGTATGGAATCTAGAAAATGCATATATGCATTTGTTCATCTTTTAAGAGTTGCTAATGTGGACATAAACTAAGTATCTAATAAAATATGTTTAAAATGTTTGGTCTGTGCATATGTGCCTTGTTCTAAGAGTATGCAATATAGAAAATGGATATATGCATTTGTGTATCTTTTAAGAATAGAAAATGCATATATGCATTTGTGAATATATGCATTTTGAATACGCATTTGTGAATATATACATTTGTGAATATATGCATTTGTGTATATATGCATTTTGAATAGGCTAGAAATGATAAATTATTATATTCCAAAATAAAGATAACTATCAATTTAAAGAAATCTTTGAACTATGGACACAAGATAATTGTGGCGTGTATTAGGATAGATGTGGCGTGAATTAGGAAATTACCAAGTTTAATTTAAAAATATTATATTTAATATTAAGATAACTACCAAATTAAAGACCTCCTTAAAATATGGAAAAAATTTTAAATGGCCGAAAATTTAAAATTATTATATTTAAAAATTGGATAACTACCAATTTTAAAATATTACCATTTAAAAATATGGAAAAAATTTAAAATTTAAAAATATTACCATTTAAAAATATTATATTTAAAAATTGAATAACTACCAATTTAAAAATTGGTTAACTACCAATTTTTAAAAATTTAAAAATATTATATTTAAATGGTTGAAAATTTAAAAATATTATATTTAAATGGTTGAAAAATTAAAAATATTATATTTAAAAATTGGATAACTACCAAATTAAAAACCTCCTTAAAATATGGAAAAAATTTAAATGGCCGAAAATTGTAAAATTCCAATAATACCCATTGAGATTTAATAGCATTGAGTGAATGACATAAACTCTAAGAAACTTTTGATTGGTCGAAAATTGGTTAGCACGGTTAGCACCAATGTCGTGGTTAGCAAATGAAGGGGCCCAATATATATATATATATATATATACACACACATTGGGTTATAAATTTGTCTAAATAGACTAGATTTTCTATTCTTATTATATATATATATATATATATATATATATATATATATATATTTTAAAATTTTTATATATTAGCGGCGGGTTAGGGTTGAACCATGTCTAACCTAATTTCAACCATTTTAATTGATGGTTTGGCGGTTTGCGGGTTGGCGGTTTGACGGATTGAGTTTAATTGGGTTGTTAGCGGTTTAGGTTGGGTGGGTTTCGCGGGTTTACGGTTTTTTGTATACCCCTACTTGAGAGGTTCGGGGATTAAAAGTAGCATTTTGATGAAACTTTATACATCCCGGGGCAAAATTTGTCATTAGATGAACTTGCGATTATAAAATAGGTTTACATCTTAAACCTTATTCATCAAGTGAAACCCTAATATCGGTGCCTCCAAAATTCACCCCTATCTCCCCCATCTCCCTTATATTTCGGCTAGCAACAGAGAAGATGAAGAAAGATTCCTTACGATTTTTGGGATTCAATTGTTCTTGTGGATGCCATTGCAACGTTAGATCGGAGGTTTAACGAATTCAACCCTACATCAAAGGAGCATCATTGTGAGGTATAATTTTAAACAACCAATCTACTCAGTTTCATATGGATCTGATCATGTGATAGTTAAATTTTTTGATTAGTTTGAATTTCTTAATTTATACATTTATTTCACATTATGTGTAGATGTGGAACGATTACATAATGTGAAATTCATTGATTTGATAAATGATCTCCCACAATCATTGAGATTGTGGTTGGATATCACAACAAACACATATTGGATTAGTCCGCACAACAACGTTAAGTCCAAGTTAAAAACAAATTACTTAATGCAACATGTTATTTATGTTTAAGATATGCATTTGTGCATGTTTTAAGAGTATGGAATCTAGAAAATGCATATATGCATTTGTTCATCTTTTAAGAGTTGCTAATGTGGACATAAACTAAGTATCTAATAAAACATGTTTAAAATGTTTGGTTTGTGCATATGTGCCTTGTTCTAAGAGTATGCAATATAGAAAATGGATATATGCATTTGTGTATCTTTTAAGAGTAGAAAATGCATATATGCATTTGTGAATATATGCATTTTGAATACGCATTTGTGAATATATACATTTGTAAATATATGCATTTGTGTATATATGCATTTTGAATAGGCTAGAAATGATAAATTATTATATTCCAAAATAAAGATAACTATCAATTTAAAGAAATCTTTGAACTATGGACGCAAGATAATTGTGGCGTGTATTAGGATAGATGTGGCGTGAATTAGGAAATTACCAAGTTTAATTTAAAAATATTAATTTAATATTAAGATAACTACCAAATTAAAGACCTCCTTATAATATGGAAAAAATTTTAAATGGCCGAAAATTTAAAACTATTATATTTAAAAATTGGATAACTACCAATTTTAAAATATTACTATTTAAAAATATGGAAAAAATTTAAAATTTAAAAATATTACCATTTAAAAATATTATATTTAAAATTTGAATAACTACCAATTTAAAAATTGGTTAACTACCAATTTTTAAAAATTTAAAAATATTATATTTAAATGGTTGAAAATTTAAAAATATTATATTTAAATGGTTGAAAATTTAAAAATATTATATTTAAAAATTGGATAACTACCAAATTAAAAACCTCCTTAAAATATGGAAAAAATTTAAATGGCCGAAAATTGTAAAATTCCAATAATACCCATTGAGATTTAATAGCATTGAGTGAATGACATAAACTCTAAAAAGCTTTTGATTGGTCGAAAATTGGTTAGCACGGTTAACACCAATGTCGTGGTTAGCAAATGAAGGGGGCCCAATATATATATATATATATATATATATATATATATATACACACATTGGGTTATAAATTTGTCTAAATAGACTAGATTTTCTATTCTTATTATATATATATATATTTTAAAATTTTTATATATTAGCGGCGGGTTGGGGTTGAACCATGTCTAACCTAATTTCAACCATTTTAATTGATGGTTTGGCGGTTTGCGGGTTGGCGGTTTGACGGATTGAGTTTAATTGGTTTGTTAGCGGTTTAGGTTGGGTGGGTTTCGCGGGTTTACGGTTTTTTGTATACCCCTAATTGAGAGGTTCGGGGATTAAAAGTAGCATTTTGATGAAACTTTATACATCCCGGGGCAAAATTTGTCATTAGATGAACTTGCGATTATAAAGTAGGTTTACATCTTAAACCTTATTCATCAAGTGAAACCCTAATATCGGTGCCTCCAAAATTCACCCCTATCTCCCCCATCTCTCTCATATTTCGGCTAGCAACAGAGACGATGAAGGAAGATTCCTTACGATTTTTGGGATTTAATTGTTCTTGTGTATGCCATTGCAACGTTAGATCGGAGGTTTAACGAATTCAACCCTACATCAAAGGAGCATCATTGTGAGGTATAATTTTAAACAACCAATCTACTCAGTTTCATATGGATCTGATCATGTGATAGTTAAATTTTTTGATTAGTTTGAATTTCTTAATTTATACATTTATTTCACATTATGTGTAGATATGGAACGATTACATAATGTGAAATTCATTGATTTGATAAATGATCTCCCACAATCATTGAGATTGTGGTTGGATATCACAACAAATACATATTGGATTAGTCCGCACAACAACGTTAAGTCCAAGTTAAACACAAATTACTTAATGCAACATGTTATTTATGTTCAAGATATGCATTTGTGCATGTTTTAAGAGTATGAAATCTAGAAAATGCATATATGCATTTGTTCATCTTTTAAGAGTTGCTTATGTGGACATAAACTAAGTATCTAATAAAATATGTTTAAAATGTTTGGTCTATGCATATGTGCCTTGTTCTAAGAGTATGCAATCTAGAAAATGCATATATGCATTTGTGTATCTTTTAAGAATAGAAAATGCATATATGCATTTGTGAATATATGCATTTTGAATACGCATTTGTGAACATATACATTTGTGTATATATGCATTTTGAATACGTTAGAAATGATAAATTATTATATTCCAAAATAAAGATAACTACGAATTTAAAGAAAATATTTGAACTATGGAAACAAGATAATTGTGGCATGAATTATGATAGATGTGGCGTGAATTAGGAAAATTACCAAGTTTAGTTTAAAAATATTATTTTTAATATTAAGATAACTACCAAATTAAAAACCTTCTTAAAATATGCAAAAAATTTAAATGACCGAAAATTTAAAAATATTATATTTAAAAATTGGATAACTATCAATTTTAAAATTTTAAAATATTACCATTTAAAAATATGGAAAAAATTTAAAATTTAAAAATATTACCATTTAAAAATTGAATAACTACCAATTTAAAAATTGGATAACTACGAATTTTTAAAAATTTAAAAATATTATATTTAAATGGCCGAAAATTTAAAAATATTATATTTAAAAATTTGATAACTACCAAATTAAAAACCTTTTTAAAATATGGAAAAAATTTAAATGGCCGAAAATTGTAAAATTCCAATAATATCCTTTGAGATTTAATAGCATTGAGTGAATGACATAAACTATAAGAAGCTTTTGATTGGTTGAAAATTGGTTAGCACGGTTAGCACCAATGTCGTGGTTAGTAAATGAAGGGGCCAATATATATATATATATATATATACACTTTGGCTTATAAATTTGTCTAAATAGACTAGATTTTATATTCTTATTATATATATATATATATATATATATATATATATTTTATAAATTTTATATATTAGCGGCGGGTTGGGGTTGAACCATGTCTAACCTAATTTCAACCATTTTAATTGATGGTTTGCGGGTTGGCGGTTTGACGGATTGAGTTTAATTGGGTTGTTAGCGGTTTGGGTTGAGTGGGTTTCGCAGGTTTACGGTTTTTTGTATACCCCTACTTGAGAGGTCCGGGGATTAAAAGTAGCATTTTGATTAAACTTTATACATCCCGGGGTAAAATTTGTCATTAGATTAACTTGCGATTATAAAGTAGGTTTACATCTTAAACCTTATTCATCAAGTGAAACCCTAATATTGGTGCCTCCAAAATTCACCCCTATCTCCCTCATCTCTCTCATATTTCGGCTAGCAACATAGACGATGAAGAAAGATTCCTTACGATTTTTGGGATTCAATTGTTCTTGTGGATGCCATTGCAACGTTAGATCGGAGGTTTAACGAATTCAACCCTACATCAAAGGAGCATCATTGTGAGGTATAATTTTAAACAACCAATCTACTCAGTTTCATATGGATCTGATCATGTGATAGTTAAATTTTGTGATTAGTTTGAATTTCTTAATTTATACATTTATTTCACATTATGTGTAGATGTGGAACGATTACATAATGTGAAATTCATTGATTTGATAAATGATCTCCCACAATCATTGAGATTGTGGTTGGATATCGCAACAAACACATATTGGATTAGTCCGCACAACAACGTTAAGTCCAAGTTAAACACAAATTACTTAATGCTACATGTTATTTATGTTCAAGATTTGATCACAAAAGGTTATCATACTTTTAACGAGATGTATTTAGTCCAATTTCTGTTGCATCTTTTTCCAACCATTTAAGAGAAATGGAGTTACTCCATCTCTCTTAAACCCAAAAATGATGTTTGTGTCTAAGGACCTGGTGGTTGCTGATGTTTCATCATTCCCAGAGGCTATTACTATACAATTTGAATATTATGTGGAATTATGAAACAATCTATAGTTTTTTTGGCATGGCAAATCCGATATTTGTATGAGTTGTTTAATAAATCAGTTTATTCTTTTCTTTGTCTTGAAGATTTGATTAATAGGCATAGCCTAGGACACACTTCCCAAAAAAAAAGATTTGATTAATATGAAGAACTCCTAGTAAATAGATATCGTCTTATGAATTTCTCTAGCATATTAATTTCCTTCTCCTTGGGCTATCCATATTAAATCCAAAAACCTTCATTTAGTATGATAAAAAAGCTCTGAACTATCGTTGAGCTTGTGGCAAAAATAAACAACAAAGAACTCCCAAATATATAAATAACAACAGAAACTTAAAATTCGAGTGGAACTGGCAAAGAATCAACTTCTTTATTACACTTAGTCACTTACCAAAATAACTATTTACTCCCTTTATTCATATTTATTTTTTGTAGTGCGCCTGTTGCAACAATTTCAGTTGTATAATATTGATCATTAGTTATTTACACCCAGTTGGGGTTTAGAAGTTCAACCATGGTTGAATCGTATTTGCCATATGTCAATACTATATACTAAAAAAAGAATAGAAGAGATTATTCTCGTCTGCTACTATTCTTTAGTAGAATTATTTTTGTGTTCTTTTTTCTTTTTTCTTCTTAATTTTAATTTACATAATCAATAAAGATTCTGTGATTAGTTAAGTTGTAGATGTGGTGTCTTCTTGTTCTTTTCGATGCCTGGATGGTTTGGAAGTCAGCCATGAAGATTTTGTTCTCTTTATTTTATGTTGTTTGATTTTATTGTTTTCCTGAGTACAGTTGAATGGAAATTAAATTGTAGTGTTTCCGTTTTTAATAGATTTTGTTTCTCTTTTTAGTTTCAGTAATAAAGGTGTGTTGAAGGTTGCTAAGAATTGGTGTCGTCATTAAGCGTGTGTTTGGTACACTAAACATGACAGAATAGAACATAGATCACTGTCTCACGATTGGCGGACTGTTAGGTGGAATAGACAGGAACAGAGTGGAACAAACGTGGAAAATGTCTGTTTCACCCCCCCCCCCCCATGGAACAAGGTGGAACAAACTTATATCCACCCCACCCCATGGAACAAGGTGGAACAAACTTATATAACATCAAAATAAAATCTAATTCTCTTCTAAAACATTAAATACATATTTTTTTAAATTTTATTCATTTTTTAAATTTTATTTATTTTATTTTATGTTCTTTAAATTTTCACTTTATTGTCTCAAATATTATTTTTATATAGTTACTATGTTTTCATTAATTTATTTAAATTATTAAATATTAATAGTAAAAAATATATAAAAAAGGTTAAAAAATAAAAATTGGAAGCTATATAAATTTTTTATTTTGGTGTCACTTTAATCTCTTCTGAAAATAACTTTCTAATACTATATTTTGTTATAAAAAATATTTATTTCGTTATAATTTAATAAATTACATAATTAATCAAAAAATATATATAATATATAAACAACGTATTTTGTCTTGTCTTGTTCTGTCATGTTCCGTCTTGTTGTTCTATCTTCATTGCATACCAAACGCACCCTAAAGAAAGAGTGAAGGCATTGAACGAGAAATTACCAACGAGTTTTATATACTTTATTATTTCTAATATTTTTTTTTTCATTTTCTTGGTTCTCGTTAGATCATTGTGCATATTCTTCATTTTCTTGTTCGGTTGCAATGGTTGAAGACTCTGCTTTGTTCTTGATCTTGCTTTTCAAACTCGAATAATCTCTTACCCAGGTTTGTGATAATAATCTCAATTGTCATCTTGCTTAGATTTCGTGTGATAAGTAGGTTTACGAGATTGTGAGTTGTCACAATTTCTTCCACTTAAATGCAATGGTCGTCATAGTCTCTTTCAGCGAATAGACCCTACTATTGTGGTTGTTATCCCACGAGTTGTTATCGATTTTCATATGAATTCACAAATTTTCACAAATCTATCCCTTCTTTTTACATCGGACAAAGAAATGAAATTTCTTCCATAAATAAAGTTGTTACTGAATTGGGAATATTTATCATGAAGTGAATACAACAAAATGAAAACGAGTATCTCATCATCTTTGGCAAAAATAGAATATGTTGCATTCAACTTCATTATAGTATATTCGAACTTAATTAGTCATGTGGACCTAAATCATCGTACCTTCCTTCATTTTGAATAATAAGCACGATCTCATCAATAAGAGTCGATTAGTCAAAGTTTTCTTGAAATAAAAATTCTCAAATCTTTTCCAACATATTATTTTTATTTTTGGTGACATAGCCAACATACTTCTAAACATCCGATAAGATAACCTAAGGCTAAGGTGTGTAGAACTTATTTCTATTTGTTGCTTAGTATTCATGGCCATGGGTACGGATTGTTAAAAGAAGTTATTATTTCATCCTTTTGAAGCTGTATATTGTCGTTTCTGTGCATTTAGGAACAAGTTATAATTTCATCCTTTTGCTGGTTAGTTTTGTTCTACTAATGTTATCATGATTAGCATTTTTCTTATACTAACAAGAAATGAAGAGGCTTCATTTAAAATTCTTGGTGTCTTAGATGTTATCTACAACGTTTATTGGCTACCATGTGTGGCATATATGTTAATTGCATTCCAAATTTTATTTCAAAATGGCATGTCTTTGTCGAGATCAATGATGCCAATGAAAAGGTGCTTACCTACCCTGCAAGCAAAAGATACATATGTCTTCTTATATTATGAATAACTCTTTATAGTTGATGTTCTTTAAAAATATGCTGCATGCTTTCTTGCTATTTGGTATGGTAATTTTCCAATTGAATCATCTTTTTAGAATTCCATGAACCTTCTCCATAGATGATATCAAATATTGCTAATGTCTCCAAGACTACATGGTTTTAGGAGACAAAACAATGCCTCATTTTCTAGGGCCTCCTTATGGAATGTTGCATGAATGTATCTGAACCAATCACGGAATAACTTATGTGTATGGACTTACTAAATACACGCTAATCATAAATCTTACTAATTATAGATATTTGCGTTGATATTTCAGAACATGATGGAGAAAGTCCATATATCCATTTCACACATCAAAGTCGACAAAGTCACATTAGTATGTATGTCAACTTTGTATCATGGACAATGACGTAGGTGCTTTTTTGACATAACTCTAGAAAATACATGAGAAAACTAATTGTCACAAGCTCTTAATATATATATATATATATATATATATATATATATATATATATATAAAGCATATAAAGAGGAATCACAACATGTGTCAGATTAAAAATAGTTTTTATATTATTTAATCCATGATATCTAGTTTAACCGATATGTGATGTATCAACTTGGATGCCAATATTCCCAAATAACAGTCTAACACCGTTGGTTATATGTTTGCCGAATAAAGCAAATCTTATGTTTGGCAAAAGTTGCCACAAGTAAATTGGCCACAAAACGAATCATAGAATAAATTGACCAACATACCATATTGCAATAGGTGACAGCAAGAATAGCTACAAACATCCAATGAGATAACCTATGCCCTATAGTGCAATGAACTTATATCTATTTGTTTCTTAAATATACATGTCCATGTATTGTGTGTATGGATATTTAGAAAAACAAAAACTGTTGGAAATAATCTTGCTATGATGAACAAATCACAGGTAATAGTATGAATACACTTGCTAATTTTATTGATACTTGCAATTTTTTTTGTTCATACAATTTACAATACAATGACCCTATTTATAAACACTGAAAAGGTGCCATCGAACCATCGCAATGGTTCGGTAAAGGTTGTGTTGTTTCATGAAGCATCATACCTCTTCATGAATGGTCACACCCTTTCACTAAGCATCATACCTCTTCATGAATTGTCCCACCCTTTCACTAAGCATCATACCTCTTTATGAATGGTCACACCCTTTCACTAAAATAACTACCTATAATATATATATATATATATATATATATATATATATATATATATATACTGACTTGATTATATTTAACCCACAAGTTTAGGTTAACTATCAACACTCCCCCTTAAACTAAACTTTGGTTTAAGGTAGGTCTTTAACTTGCTTTTATCTTGATCTTCACAGCAGCGTAGGTCCTTCGTCATCATTAATGAGATAAGACTCTTCTTGCTTGTCTTTATTGTGTTTCCACTTCGAACATTCCCTCGCAAAGTGGCCGAAGTCACCACATTCATAAGATCTGAAAGTGCTCTTGTCTTTAGTTCCTTGAATCGTACTTCTTCCACGTGCATTTGGACTGTTCTTCCATTTCATGCTTTCCTTGGCTTCGTTGTTGAAATTTTTACCTCGCCCTTTACCATGGCTTTGGTTGTTTGAACTTGCCATCAGAAGTTTGTCTTCATCATTTTCCTCTGGCATGTCTTGACTTTTGATTCGTTCTTCAAATGCTGTTAATCTTCCAACGGCTTCTTCAAACGACATTTTGTCCAAATCTTGATATTGTTCAATAGTTGCCACGATCGGTAAAAACTTCTTTGGAACCGAATTGAGTAGTTTCCTCACAATTATCTTGCTTTCGAGTGTAGTTCCAAGATTTGTAAATATTGCCCTCATGTTGCTCAATTTTCTTGCAAAACTATTTACAGTTTCATTTTCTTTCATCTTTAAAGACTCTAGTTCACTCCTCAAAGTTTGCGAGCGTGCCTTTTGAACTAAGTCTACTCCAATGAAACGAACTTTGATTGAGTCCCAAACTTCCTTTGTAGTCGAGCACTGTGCTACCTGCATTAGGACATCTTCGGGCAAAGTTTGAAAGATCATTGCCTTTGATGTATGTGCTTTCTTCTCATCCACCGCATTTTTAACATCAATAGTTTCCCACAGACCATGGGCCTTCAATATTGTTTCCATCAACAATGCCCACGTAGTGTAGTTTGTTTCAGTCAATTTTGGACATTGTAGTAAAACGTTTCCTTGCTCTCGAACTGATGTACTGCTTGATGCGTTATCATGTTTATCACCTTTTCCTGTCATGCTTGCTTGCTTGCTTTTAACTTGCTTACTTCTTACAAATCAGAACCGAGATGGTTTCTGGTTTTCTTGCTCTTGTGTTTGATCGAAAGATAAAAAAAAAACCCTTACTTACTACTGGCCAACTTGCTAACCAGTTTTTCTTGCTAAACTTGCTCAATATTGATCAACTTGCTAATCAATATTGTGTTTCCAGACCCACTTGCTAATCTGATTCTTGCTGCACGTATCTGACCTACTTGCTAAACAGTTCGTGCCTCCTGACCCACATGCTAATCAGGTTCTTACTTGCTTTGATCAAAATAATTGATCCTTTCTTGCTGATATTAAACCCAATGATTCTAATTTCTTGTTGGTTTGAATCAAGGGTTCTACTTGCTATTTGAACCTAAGAAAAGGCTCGAAACTTGCTATTTGAATCTTAAGGTTCGGAACTTGCTATGAACCTAAGGATTCGTTTTTTTTTTATTTTTTTTTTAACTTTGTCGATGGTGTGGTTGTCTGGTTCTTTTCCAAGTATGGCGGTGGTGGCTTGGTATCTGCTTTCCAATCGATCGCCCCTTGCACTTGTTCTTCCCTGGATCGATTAACGTGCTCTGATACCAAATGTTGGAAATAATCTTGCTATGATGAACAAATCACAGGTAATAGTATGAATACACTTGCTAATTTTATTGATACTTGCAATTTTTTTTGTTCATACAATTTACAATACATTGACCCTATTTATAAACACTGAAAAGGTGCCATCGAACCATCGCAATGGTTCGGTAAAGGTTGTGTTGTTTCATGAAGCATCATACCTCTTCATGAATGGTCACACCCTTTCACTAAGCATCATACCTCTTCATGAATTGTCCCACCCTTTCACTAAGCATCATACCTCTTCATGAATGGTCACACCCTTTCACTAAAATAACTACCTATAAATATATATATATATATATATATATATATATATATATATATATATATATATACTGACTTGATTATATTTAACCCACAAGTTTAGGTTAACTATCAACAAAAACAAAGTAATTTCTGTAAGATTGTCTTTAGGAACCCAGTCAAACTATGTTGCATGCTTTTTTGGTGTTGGTGTGGTATTTTTTCCTTTTGAAAAATCTTTTTCAAATACCATCGTCCTTCATCAGACATGATCTTAGATATTATGAATTTCTCCATGAGTACATTGTTTTAATAGACAGAAAATTGCTACAGTTTCTAAAGCTTCCTTGTGCAATTTTGTGTGAATATTATCAGAAGCCATCACTCTTGTGAAGAAAAAATATGTAAGGACTTGTGAAATTCACAATCAATTTAAATGTTACTAATTATAAACATTTGGGTTAATGTTTCAAAAAATGATGGAGAAAGTCCACCATATCTTTTTCACACATATCAAAGCCGACCAAGACACAATTGTATGTATGTCGACTATGATCATAGACAATCTTGTAGATGCTTTTGTTGTTGATGTAACTCTAGAAAACAAGTGAGAAAAACCAAATTCTTAACCAATTTGATACATCACATGTTATTACAATATTATATATATATATATATATATATATCATACATTAGGTTATATAAGAAGTATCTTAACTTGAATCATTGTCTACTATTCCGCCTTTTGTCCTTTCGAGTTCATCGATAGGTTTGCGATTACAACATATTCACAGAACATAAAACAAAATCATAAAACATGGTTCAGATTAATAATAGTTCTTCTATAATTTAATCTATGATATATAGTTTAACCTTTTTGTGATGTATCAAGTTGGATACCATTTAGTTTTTTAATGTATTTCTAGAGTTACTTCGACGACGAAAGTATCTACACGATTTCCTATGATATAAAATTAACATACGTACAAATATTTCTTGTTCGATGTTGACATGTGCAAATTGGATATTGTGGCTTTTCTCCATTAAGTTTGAAGCATCAACCTCGATTATCAATAATTCGTAAGATCTAAATTTATTGTGCAACTATAGCAAGTTCCCACAAATATATCATCAACTTGAGTTATGGATTCAAATGATATTAACTCGACGCTCACTAAGGATGCACTAGAAAACGTGGCATATTTCTTTCTCAGAAAAACAAGTTGTGTTGGCAACATTTGCAATATTTGGCAACATGTATGAAGAAGGTGCATAGCCTTCCATGAGTCGAGTCGAATGCAAAATTACCCATCCAAAACGAATAAAAAATTATCAAAAGGGTTGATCACATGCTTAAGCCATCAATAAATATCAAGAGCACAATGATCATTAATATAATATCACCTACTGAATAAGCCCTAAACATTAGGGTAAGGGATAATGCAACAATCACTTTCCCATGTAATAGTCTCACACCTATATACTTCCAAACATCCAATAAGATAACCTAAGCCTAAGGTGTGTAGAACTTATTTCTATTTGTTGCTTAGTATTCATGGCCATGGGTTATGGATTGTTAGAAGAAGTTATAATTTCATCCTTTTGAAGCTGTATTTTGTTGTTTGTGTGTATTTAGGAACAATTTATAATTTCATCCTTTTGCTGGTTAGTTTTGTTCTATTAATGTTATCATGATTAGCATTTTTCTTATACTAACAAGAAATGAAGAGGCTCCATTTAAAATTCTCGATGTCTTAGATATTATCTACAACGTTTCATGGCTACCATGTGTGGCATATATATTAATTGCATTCCAGATTTTGTTTCGAAATGGCATGGCTTTGTCGAGATCAATGATGTCAATGAAAAGGTGCTCACCTACCGTGCAAGCAAAAGATAGGTATGTCTCCTTATATTATGAATAACTCTTTATAGTTGATGTTCATTAAAAATATGTTGCATGCTTTCTTGGTTTTCGGTGTGGTGATTTCCAATTGAATCATCTTTTTGGAATTCCATGCACCCTCTCCATACATGATATCAAATATTGCTAATATCTCCAAGACTACATGGTTTTAGGAGATAAAACAATGCCTCATTTTCCAGGGCGTCCTTATGGAATGTTGCATGAATATATCTGGAACCATCACGGAATAACTTCTGTGTATGGACTTACTAAATACACGGTAATCATAAATCTTACTAATTATAGATATTCGAGTTGATATTTCAAAACATGATGGAGAAATTGCATATATATCCATTTCACACATCAAAGTCGACCAAGTCACATTTGTATGTATGTCGACTTTGTATCGTGGACAATGACGTAGGTGCTTTTTTGACGTAACTCTAGAAAAATACATGAGAAAAATAATTATCAGCCAAGTAGATGCATCACAAGCTCTTAATATATATATATATATATATATCTTATTAAGATAAAAAGCGTCTGAAATTTAACTGTGATTACAAGAAATTCACATAAGATAAAGAGGAATCATAACATGTGTCAAATTAAAATTAGTTTTTATATTATCTAATCCATGATATCTAGTTTAACCGATATGTGATGTATCAACTTGGATGCCAATATTCCCAAATAACAGTCTAACGCCGTTGGTTATATGTTTGCCGAATAAAGCAAATCTTATGTTTGGCAAAAGTCGCCACAAGTAAATTGGCCACAAAAAAGAAGCGCAGAAGAAATTGACCAACATTCCATATTGCAATAGGTGACAGAGCAAGAATAGCTACAAACATCCAATGAGATAACCTAAGCCCTATAGTGCAATGAACTTTTATCTATTTGTTCCTTAAATATACATGTCCATGTATTGTGTGTATGGATATTTAGAAAAACAAAAACAAACTAATTTCTTTAAGATTGTTTTTAGGAACCCAGTCAAACTATGTTGCTTTTTTGCTTTTGCTGTGGTATTTTTCCTTTTGAAAAATCTTTTTCAAATGCCATCGTCCTTCATCAGACATGATCTTAGATATTATGAATTTCTCCATGAGTACATTGTTTTAGTAGATGGAAACAATAATGCTTTCGAATAAGTATGAGTAATCAAATGAAATAAAGCACTGCGATAAAACCCCGTACCTAGAGCTTCCTTGTGCAATTTTGTGTGAATATTATCACAAGCCATCACTCTTGTGAAGAAAAAAATATGTATACCACTTGTCAGGATCGAAACATAAACAAGAATTTAAATAACACACTCAGAAACTTATGTTAAAGAAGTTGCGGAAAAACACTTTAACAGAAAACCAATGGAACAGTATATAAAAACTCAAATCATAAGTTTATATTGCATAAAACTTAATGATTACACACAAAACCTCAATCTGTTGAACAGACTCAACAGATGTTCTATACTTCTCTATAGAAAGGATCTAAACTATTCTTGAGGTTAATTCTCTCAAAACAAAACGTATGAATAATTGTTAATTTTAACAAAGACTTCTATACAATATATACAGAGTTGATTACAAGATAATTATCAAAATAAAATTGATCTTCAGTATCAATACCATAATTATCTTCAACCTTATCTCCAGCTCATCTTTATCTTCAAGTCTTCTTTATCATTAGAAGCAATACTAACCTTCTTTTAGCAATATTAATCATCTTGCAGCATTAACATCCTCAACAATATTAATTCTTGAGCAGTACTAACCATGCTTGCAGTAGTAATCTTCAACAGTACTAACTATTCAAGTAGCAGCACTAACTTTTCAAGCAGTATTAATTCTACTAGCAATATTAAAATTACAAGCAGTAGTAATACCTTTCAACTAGCAGTAGTATCCATCATTAGCATATTCAGACCCAACAAAGGACTTGTGAAATACACAATCAATTTAAATGTTACTAATTACAAACATTTGGTTAATGACTCAAAAAATGATGGAGAAAGTGCACCATATCCCTTTCACACATATCAAAGTCGACCAAGACACAATTGTATGTATGTCGACTACGATCATAGACAATCTTGTAGATGCTTTTGTTGTTGATGTAACTCTAGAAAGCAAAGTAAGAAAAACCTAATTCTTAACCAATTTGATACATCACATGTTATTACAATATATATATATATATATATATATATCATACATTAGGTTATATAAAAAGTATTTTAAATTGAATCAATGTCTACTATTTCGCCTTCTGTCCTTTCGAGTTTATCGATAGGTTTGCGATTACAACATATTCACAGAATTGAAAACAAAAGCATAAAATATGGTTTAGATTAATAATAGTTCTTCTATAATTTAATCCATGATATATAGTTTAACCTTTTTGTGATGTATCAACTTGGATACCAATTAGTTTTTTACTGTATTTCTAGAGTTATATCGACAACGAAAGTATCTACACGATCTCCTATGATATATACTTAGCATACTATTTCTTGTTCGATGTTGACATGTGCGAATAGGATATTGTGGATTTTCTCCATTAAGTTTTGAAGCATCAACCTCGATTATCAATAATTCGTAAGATCTAAATTTATTGTGCATCCATAGCAAGTTCCCACAAATATGTTCATATACTTCAGTTATGGTTTCAAATGATATTCATTCGACACTCCCTAAGGAGGCACTAGAAAACGAGGCAATTTTTTCTCTTCGAAAAACAAGTGGTCTTGGCAACATTTGCAGTATTTGGCAACATGAATGAAGAAGGTGCATAGCCTTCCATGAGACGAGTCAAATGCAAAATTACCCAACCAAAACGAATAAACAACATTATCAAAAGGGTTGATCACATGCTTAAGTCATTAATAAAATATCACCGAGCAATGGTACCTAATTAGCCCTAAATGTTAGGGTAAGGGATAATGCAACAATCACTTTCCCATGTAATAGTCTCACACTTGTACGCTATATGTATGTCAAAGAATAGAAATATTGTGTTTGGCAACAGTCTGCACAAGTATATTGGCCACCAAAAGTAGCCTACGAGAAATTGACCAACATATTATTTTTATTTTTGGTGACAGCCGAAATAGTTCCAAACATCCAATAAGATAACCTAAGCCCTAAGGTGTGTTGAACTTATTTCTTTTTGTTGCGTAGTATTCATGGCCATGGGTATGGATTGTTAGGTGTCGTTTGTTTTTTAAAAGGTCTAAAGTCTGAAGTCTTATTTTAGTTATGATTAATAAGAGGTGGTGTGTAAAAATGTCTGAATGATTCAGACTTAAGAGCCATTAAGAGGTTTTTAGAAAAAAAACAAACAACCCCTTATAGTTTCAACATTTTGAAGCAGTATATTGTCGTTTGTGTGCATTTAGGAACAAGTTATAATTTCATCTTTTTGCTGGTTAGTTTTGTTCAATTAATGTTATCATGATTAGCATTTTTCTTATACTAGCAAGAAATGAAGAGGCTCCATTTAAAATTATCGGTCTCTTAGATGTTATCTACAACGTTCATGGCTACCATGTGTGGCATATATATTAATTGCATTTCAGATTTTGTTTAGAAATGACATGGCTTTGTCGAGTTCAATGATGTCAATGAAAAGGTCCTTACATACCCTGCAACCTAAAGTTAGGTATGTCTCCTTATATTATTAATAACTCTTTATAGTTGATGTTCAATAAAAATATGCTACATGCTTTCCTGGTTTTGGTGTGGTAATTTTCAATTTGAATCATCTTTTTGGAATGCCATCCACCATAGATGATGTCAAATATTGCTAATGTCTCCAAGACTAGATGGTTTTAGGAGACAAAAAATGCCTCATTTTCTAGGGAGTCCTTACGGAATGTTGATGAATATATTTGAAACCATCACAAAATAACATATGTGTATTGACTTTGACTTGCTAAATACATGGTAATCCTAGATCTTACTAATTTTAGATATTCGGGTTGATATTTCAAAACATGACGGAGAAAGTCCACGTATCCATTTCACACATCAAAGTCGACCAAGTCACATTAGAATGTACATCGACTTTGTATCTTGGACAATGATGTAGATGGTTTTTTTGAAATAACTCTAGAAAATACATGACAACTAATTGTCAACCAAGTAGATGCATTACAAGCTCTTATATGTACACCTTATTTGAAGATCCTGTCTTATTTGATATCAGAGCCATCGAGTTCTTATTATCTTCTTAGGAGATAAAGTCTGAAAAGGAACAAGGGCATTATTTTGATGCTCAACTGATCTGTCATATTGATAGAGGTAATTTTAATTATCGTTGTTGAATTTATTTATAGTACTTTAATTTTATAAATTAAAGTTTAAGATAGAACTTGGTCCTTCCATTAGATATTCTCTGAAACCTCGAGTCGCGTACCCTTTTAAGTCCTCTGATTTTGCCGAGATTGGCTGTTAAGAGGGGTTTGGCGTAAAACGTTGACAGTGATGAGAATATATTATGGATAGATTAGTTTGATCTTTGACTTTAAGAGGTAATAATAATTATGATTTTATTAAGGCTTTAGAATTAAATAATTTAAATAAAAATAAAGAACTTATAGTTCATGAAAATCTCGAGGATTGGAAAATTCCGGCTTATCCAACCTCGAAAATATATAAAACAGGCAGTTTTTTGCAAAAGTCTGATTATATTATAAAAACAGTAGAAGAAGCGGTTCCTTTATTAGAAGGAAATAATTCTTTAATTTATTTTCCAAAAGTCTTATAGTTTTACATAAAGAAAAATATAGATTTCTTTATATTGGAATGGTCCAAGTAGCAGTAAAACCAACTACAAGATTGGGACTTAGTACGTCTGCAGTTATTGCTGTTAGGGATAAAAGACATAAGATTTCATGATTATTTATTAGGAGTTGTGCAATCTAGTCTTTGTGATGGACCGATTTATTTTTCATGTTTTCCAAATTTTACTTTATCTCTAACAGATCCATATATAAACAATGCTTTATGTTTGGATATAAAATCTCAAGGGTTTAAAATGCAACTAGGAGTTCAAAATGCCATCCTTAAATAGGATAACGGTTGTTCATGATATGAGAAAGATTCATTTTGATAAAACTCGAACAACTACTATATTTATAACTGATGTTGCTAAAAGTAACGTTATTCCCAAAACAATCAGTTGGGATAAGGTAAAACTTTATGAGGAATGGGTAATAGAGGAAGCTATAGAACCCATTAAACAGGAAAGTAGTGTTTTAAAAGAAATTATTGAACTACATGATGGAAAAGTAAAATTAAAGTTTGATAATTTTACATATTCTAAATCTTCTTATATAGAAGAATTTATGTCTAGTAAAAGTTCTATTTCTTCCATCCCATCATTTTATAAAGATGAGGCTAGAAATTCTATTTCTCCAATTCCTTCATTCAGAAAGGATGATGTTATTTTAAAAAATACTTCAGATGAAGTAACTCAACCTCAATATAAGGTTGAAATACCTCCATCATCTTCAGGAAGGATGTCTCCTACCCCATCAGATTTGGGAATAAGAAGTAGTTATGGAAATTTTACTATAACTCTTGAAGAAAAGGATGAAGAATTTCCAATAGAGGGAAATTTGAAAGAATTATTTTATTCTCCCGAAAATAAAACAAAAAAAAATGGGTTTTTTATGAAAAGTAAAAAAACCCAGAAAAAACGGTTTGATCTTTATAAAAGATTTTTAATACAAATGGGAGAAGATGTTGAATTTTTTGAAGCTTTAAAGGCTTTATATAAAATATTTTCTACAAAAACCTTTTCTGATTTTGAAAATTTTATTGAAGTTCTTAAAATAGAGTCTAATTATCAAGATTTTATCTCAAAACAAGGAAGGATTATAAAAAGTGTTCATCCTCCAGAAATTAGTTTATATATTGAGATAGATAAAGAAAAACTTACAACCACTCCTTATAAAAAGAGTGAAGACTTAAAATCGATTGTTGAACAAAATAATTTTACAAACATTTCTTTACAATCGATTGGAAAACAATTAACTAGAATTGAAACTAATATAAATGATGAAAAATATTTTAATCATGAGAATATGGTTTCTAAGTCTAATAAGGCAAATTCTACAACCTCGGTTATAAATACCGATAAGGTTTTATTTAAACATTTATCATTAGAAAAGATAAAACTTAAAGTAAATGAAGGACCTAATAGTCCATAATTTATAGAAGAAATTATGTCTAGGTTAAAAATTTAGGATTAAAAGAAAATGAAATGGCTCCAATATATATATATATAGTGTTTGGTTCATTTGAGAAATGGTAAATATATGAGAAATAGAGAAGTAATCCTAGCCATTCATATGGTCAAGATCAGATTTGCTAAGTCAAATATTGCGACTTTGATCGGTCAAAAGTTGCGGCTTTGAATGGTCAAAAGTTGCGGCTATCCCAAAAATAGAAGGACAATTTCGTAAATTTTACAAAACACACGGGCTGTGTTCATATATGAACATGTATAATTCACATATGAACTATATGTTCATATATGAACCACTGCAATTCACAACTGAACTCTTTTAACTGATTCACATATGAACCTTTGTGATTCATATATGAATCTGTATGAATCACAAAGATTCATATATGAACCTTTGTAAATCACAAAGATTCATATATGAATCTGTATGAATCACAAAGATTCATATATGAATCAGTTGAACTAAATAACAGATTCATATATGAATCTTTGTGATTCAAACAGATTCATATATGAACTCATCCCGTGTATTTTACGAAATTACCCCTCTACCTTCTATAGACCACACAAGGAATTATCCGGTGCTTCGCGGTCAAAGCCGCAAATGTTGACCAGATGAATGGATAAAATTACTTCTCTATTTCTCATATATTTACCATTTCTCAAATGAACCTCTCCATATATATATATATATATACACTATGGGTTATAAATTTGTCAAAAATAAACTAGATTTTATATTCATATTATAGTCTAATTATATATATATATATATATATATATATATTTTAAAATTTTTATATATTAGCGGCGGGTTGGGGTTGAACCATGTCTAACCTAATTTCAACCATTTTAATTGATGGTTTGGCGGTTTGCGGGTTGGCGGTTTGACGGATTGAGTTTAATTGGGTTGTTAGCGGTTTAGGTTGGGTGGGTTTCGCGGATTTACGGTTTTTTGTATACCCCTACTTGAGAGGTTCGGGGATTAAAAGTAGCATTTTGATGAAACTTTATACATCCCGGGACAAAATTTGTCATTAGATGAACTTGCGATTATAAAGTAGGTTTACATCTTAAACCTTATTCATCAAGTGAAACCCTAATATCGGTGCCTCCAAAATTCACCCCTATCTCCCCCATCTCCCTCATATTTCGGCTAGCAACAGAGACGATGAAGAAAGATTCCTTACGATTTTTGGGATTCAATTGTTCTTGTGGATGCCATTGCAACGTTAGATCGGAGGTTTAACGAATTCAACCCTACATCAAAGGAGCATCATTGTGAGGTATAATTTTAAACAACCAATCTACTCAGTTTCATATGGATCTGATCATGTGATAGTTAAATTTTTTGATTAGTTTGAATTTCTTAATTTATACATTTATTTCACATTATGTGTAGATGTGGAACGATTACATAATGTGAAATTCATTGATTTGATAAATGATCTCCCACAATCATTGAGATTGTGGTTGGATATCACAACAAACACATATTGGATTAGTCCGCACAACAACGTTAAGTCCAAGTTAAACACAAATTACTTAATCCAACATGTTATTTATGTTTAAGATATGCTTTTGTGCATGTTTTAAGAGTATGGAATCTAGAAAATGCATATATGCATTTGTTCATCTTTTAAGAGTTGCTAATGTGGACATAAACTAAGTATCTAATAAAATATGTTTAAAATGTTTGGTCTGTGCATATGTGCCTTGTTCTAAGAGTATGCAATATAGAAAATGGATATATGCATTTGTGTATCTTTTAAGAATAGAAAATGCATATATGCATTTGTGAATATATGCATTTTGAATACGCATTTGTGAATATATACATTTGTGAATATATGCATTTGTGTATATATGCATTTTGAATAGGCTAGAAATGATAAATTATTATATTCCAAAATAAAGATAACTATCAATTTAAAGAAATCTTTGAACTATGGACACAAGATAATTGTGGCGTGTATTAGGATAGATGTGGCGTGAATTAGGAAATTACCAAGTTTAATTTAAAAATATTATATTTAATATTAAGATAACTACCAAATTAAAGACCTCCTTAAAATATGGAAAAAATTTTAAATGGCCGAAAATTTAAAATTATTATATTTAAAAATTGGATAACTACCAATTTTAAAATATTACCATTTAAAAATATGGAAAAAATTTAAAATTTAAAAATATTACCATTTAAAAATATTATATTTAAAAATTGAATAACTACCAATTTAAAAATTGGTTAACTACCAATTTTTAAAAATTTAAAAATATTATATTTAAATGGTTGAAAATTTAAAAATATTATATTTAAATGGTTGAAAAATTAAAAATATTATATTTAAAAATTGGATAACTACCAAATTAAAAACCTCCTTAAAATATGGAAAAAATTTAAATGGCCGAAAATTGTAAAATTCCAATAATACCCATTGAGATTTAATAGCATTGAGTGAATGACATAAACTCTAAGAAACTTTTGATTGGTCGAAAATTGGTTAGCACGGTTAGCACCAATGTCGTGGTTAGCAAATGAAGGGGCCCAATATATATATATATATATATACACACACATTGGGTTATAAATTTGTCTAAATAGACTAGATTTTCTATTCTTATTATATATATATATATATATATATATATATATATATTTTAAAATTTTTATATATTAGCGGCGGGTTAGGGTTGAACCATGTCTAACCTAATTTCAACCATTTTAATTGATGGTTTGGCGGTTTGCGGGTTGGCGGTTTGACGGATTGAGTTTAATTGGGTTGTTAGCGGTTTAGGTTGGGTGGGTTTCGCGGGTTTACGGTTTTTTGTATACCCCTACTTGAGAGGTTCGGGGATTAAAAGTAGCATTTTGATGAAACTTTATACATCCCGGGGCAAAATTTGTCATTAGATGAACTTGCGATTATAAAATAGGTTTACATCTTAAACCTTATTCATCAAGTGAAACCCTAATATCGGTGCCTCCAAAATTCACCCCTATCTCCCCCATCTCCCTTATATTTCGGCTAGCAACAGAGAAGATGAAGAAAGATTCCTTACGATTTTTGGGATTCAATTGTTCTTGTGGATGCCATTGCAACGTTAGATCGGAGGTTTAACGAATTCAACCCTACATCAAAGGAGCATCATTGTGAGGTATAATTTTAAACAACCAATCTACTCAGTTTCATATGGATCTGATCATGTGATAGTTAAATTTTTTGATTAGTTTGAATTTCTTAATTTATACATTTATTTCACATTATGTGTAGATGTGGAACGATTACATAATGTGAAATTCATTGATTTGATAAATGATCTCCCACAATCATTGAGATTGTGGTTGGATATCACAACAAACACATATTGGATTAGTCCGCACAACAACGTTAAGTCCAAGTTAAAAACAAATTACTTAATGCAACATGTTATTTATGTTTAAGATATGCATTTGTGCATGTTTTAAGAGTATGGAATCTAGAAAATGCATATATGCATTTGTTCATCTTTTAAGAGTTGCTAATGTGGACATAAACTAAGTATCTAATAAAACATGTTTAAAATGTTTGGTTTGTGCATATGTGCCTTGTTCTAAGAGTATGCAATATAGAAAATGGATATATGCATTTGTGTATCTTTTAAGAGTAGAAAATGCATATATGCATTTGTGAATATATGCATTTTGAATACGCATTTGTGAATATATACATTTGTAAATATATGCATTTGTGTATATATGCATTTTGAATAGGCTAGAAATGATAAATTATTATATTCCAAAATAAAGATAACTATCAATTTAAAGAAATCTTTGAACTATGGACGCAAGATAATTGTGGCGTGTATTAGGATAGATGTGGCGTGAATTAGGAAATTACCAAGTTTAATTTAAAAATATTAATTTAATATTAAGATAACTACCAAATTAAAGACCTCCTTATAATATGGAAAAAATTTTAAATGGCCGAAAATTTAAAACTATTATATTTAAAAATTGGATAACTACCAATTTTAAAATATTACTATTTAAAAATATGGAAAAAATTTAAAATTTAAAAATATTACCATTTAAAAATATTATATTTAAAATTTGAATAACTACCAATTTAAAAATTGGTTAACTACCAATTTTTAAAAATTTAAAAATATTATATTTAAATGGTTGAAAATTTAAAAATATTATATTTAAATGGTTGAAAATTTAAAAATATTATATTTAAAAATTGGATAACTACCAAATTAAAAACCTCCTTAAAATATGGAAAAAATTTAAATGGCCGAAAATTGTAAAATTCCAATAATACCCATTGAGATTTAATAGCATTGAGTGAATGACATAAACTCTAAAAAGCTTTTGATTGGTCGAAAATTGGTTAGCACGGTTAACACCAATGTCGTGGTTAGCAAATGAAGGGGGCCCAATATATATATATATATATATATATATATATATATACACACATTGGGTTATAAATTTGTCTAAATAGACTAGATTTTCTATTCTTATTATATATATATATATTTTAAAATTTTTATATATTAGCGGCGGGTTGGGGTTGAACCATGTCTAACCTAATTTCAACCATTTTAATTGATGGTTTGGCGGTTTGCGGGTTGGCGGTTTGACGGATTGAGTTTAATTGGTTTGTTAGCGGTTTAGGTTGGGTGGGTTTCGCGGGTTTACGGTTTTTTGTATACCCCTAATTGAGAGGTTCGGGGATTAAAAGTAGCATTTTGATGAAACTTTATACATCCCGGGGCAAAATTTGTCATTAGATGAACTTGCGATTATAAAGTAGGTTTACATCTTAAACCTTATTCATCAAGTGAAACCCTAATATCGGTGCCTCCAAAATTCACCCCTATCTCCCCCATCTCTCTCATATTTCGGCTAGCAACAGAGACGATGAAGGAAGATTCCTTACGATTTTTGGGATTTAATTGTTCTTGTGTATGCCATTGCAACGTTAGATCGGAGGTTTAACGAATTCAACCCTACATCAAAGGAGCATCATTGTGAGGTATAATTTTAAACAACCAATCTACTCAGTTTCATATGGATCTGATCATGTGATAGTTAAATTTTTTGATTAGTTTGAATTTCTTAATTTATACATTTATTTCACATTATGTGTAGATATGGAACGATTACATAATGTGAAATTCATTGATTTGATAAATGATCTCCCACAATCATTGAGATTGTGGTTGGATATCACAACAAATACATATTGGATTAGTCCGCACAACAACGTTAAGTCCAAGTTAAACACAAATTACTTAATGCAACATGTTATTTATGTTCAAGATATGCATTTGTGCATGTTTTAAGAGTATGAAATCTAGAAAATGCATATATGCATTTGTTCATCTTTTAAGAGTTGCTTATGTGGACATAAACTAAGTATCTAATAAAATATGTTTAAAATGTTTGGTCTATGCATATGTGCCTTGTTCTAAGAGTATGCAATCTAGAAAATGCATATATGCATTTGTGTATCTTTTAAGAATAGAAAATGCATATATGCATTTGTGAATATATGCATTTTGAATACGCATTTGTGAACATATACATTTGTGTATATATGCATTTTGAATACGTTAGAAATGATAAATTATTATATTCCAAAATAAAGATAACTACGAATTTAAAGAAAATATTTGAACTATGGAAACAAGATAATTGTGGCATGAATTATGATAGATGTGGCGTGAATTAGGAAAATTACCAAGTTTAGTTTAAAAATATTATTTTTAATATTAAGATAACTACCAAATTAAAAACCTTCTTAAAATATGCAAAAAATTTAAATGACCGAAAATTTAAAAATATTATATTTAAAAATTGGATAACTATCAATTTTAAAATTTTAAAATATTACCATTTAAAAATATGGAAAAAATTTAAAATTTAAAAATATTACCATTTAAAAATTGAATAACTACCAATTTAAAAATTGGATAACTACGAATTTTTAAAAATTTAAAAATATTATATTTAAATGGCCGAAAATTTAAAAATATTATATTTAAAAATTTGATAACTACCAAATTAAAAACCTTTTTAAAATATGGAAAAAATTTAAATGGCCGAAAATTGTAAAATTCCAATAATATCCTTTGAGATTTAATAGCATTGAGTGAATGACATAAACTATAAGAAGCTTTTGATTGGTTGAAAATTGGTTAGCACGGTTAGCACCAATGTCGTGGTTAGTAAATGAAGGGGCCAATATATATATATATATATATATATACACTTTGGCTTATAAATTTGTCTAAATAGACTAGATTTTATATTCTTATTATATATATATATATATATATATATATATATATTTTATAAATTTTATATATTAGCGGCGGGTTGGGGTTGAACCATGTCTAACCTAATTTCAACCATTTTAATTGATGGTTTGCGGGTTGGCGGTTTGACGGATTGAGTTTAATTGGGTTGTTAGCGGTTTGGGTTGAGTGGGTTTCGCAGGTTTACGGTTTTTTGTATACCCCTACTTGAGAGGTCCGGGGATTAAAAGTAGCATTTTGATTAAACTTTATACAT
Source organism: Arctium minus (assembly GCA_954870635.1). NCBI lineage: Eukaryota > Viridiplantae > Streptophyta > Magnoliopsida > Asterales > Asteraceae > Arctium > Arctium minus. Next base: position 107,773,773 of record OX941080.1, on the reverse strand, counting down.
CCCGGGGTAAAATTTGTCATTAGATTAACTTGCGATTATAAAGTAGGTTTACATCTTAAACCTTATTCATCAAGTGAAACCCTAATATTGGTGCCTCCAAAATTCACCCCTATCTCCCTCATCTCTCTCATATTTCGGCTAGCAACATAGACGATGAAGAAAGATTCCTTACGATTTTTGGGATTCAATTGTTCTTGTGGATGCCATTGCAACGTTAGATCGGAGGTTTAACGAATTCAACCCTACATCAAAGGAGCATCATTGTGAGGTATAATTTTAAACAACCAATCTACTCAGTTTCATATGGATCTGATCATGTGATAGTTAAATTTTGTGATTAGTTTGAATTTCTTAATTTATACATTTATTTCACATTATGTGTAGATGTGGAACGATTACATAATGTGAAATTCATTGATTTGATAAATGATCTCCCACAATCATTGAGATTGTGGTTGGATATCGCAACAAACACATATTGGATTAGTCCGCACAACAACGTTAAGTCCAAGTTAAACACAAATTACTTAATGCTACATGTTATTTATGTTCAAGATTTGATCACAAAAGGTTATCATACTTTTAACGAGATGTATTTAGTCCAATTTCTGTTGCATCTTTTTCCAACCATTTAAGAGAAATGGAGTTACTCCATCTCTCTTAAACCCAAAAATGATGTTTGTGTCTAAGGACCTGGTGGTTGCTGATGTTTCATCATTCCCAGAGGCTATTACTATACAATTTGAATATTATGTGGAATTATGAAACAATCTATAGTTTTTTTGGCATGGCAAATCCGATATTTGTATGAGTTGTTTAATAAATCAGTTTATTCTTTTCTTTGTCTTGAAGATTTGATTAATAGGCATAGCCTAGGACACACTTCCCAAAAAAAAAGATTTGATTAATATGAAGAACTCCTAGTAAATAGATATCGTCTTATGAATTTCTCTAGCATATTAATTTCCTTCTCCTTGGGCTATCCATATTAAATCCAAAAACCTTCATTTAGTATGATAAAAAAGCTCTGAACTATCGTTGAGCTTGTGGCAAAAATAAACAACAAAGAACTCCCAAATATATAAATAACAACAGAAACTTAAAATTCGAGTGGAACTGGCAAAGAATCAACTTCTTTATTACACTTAGTCACTTACCAAAATAACTATTTACTCCCTTTATTCATATTTATTTTTTGTAGTGCGCCTGTTGCAACAATTTCAGTTGTATAATATTGATCATTAGTTATTTACACCCAGTTGGGGTTTAGAAGTTCAACCATGGTTGAATCGTATTTGCCATATGTCAATACTATATACTAAAAAAAGAATAGAAGAGATTATTCTCGTCTGCTACTATTCTTTAGTAGAATTATTTTTGTGTTCTTTTTTCTTTTTTCTTCTTAATTTTAATTTACATAATCAATAAAGATTCTGTGATTAGTTAAGTTGTAGATGTGGTGTCTTCTTGTTCTTTTCGATGCCTGGATGGTTTGGAAGTCAGCCATGAAGATTTTGTTCTCTTTATTTTATGTTGTTTGATTTTATTGTTTTCCTGAGTACAGTTGAATGGAAATTAAATTGTAGTGTTTCCGTTTTTAATAGATTTTGTTTCTCTTTTTAGTTTCAGTAATAAAGGTGTGTTGAAGGTTGCTAAGAATTGGTGTCGTCATTAAGCGTGTGTTTGGTACACTAAACATGACAGAATAGAACATAGATCACTGTCTCACGATTGGCGGACTGTTAGGTGGAATAGACAGGAACAGAGTGGAACAAACGTGGAAAATGTCTGTTTCACCCCCCCCCCCCCATGGAACAAGGTGGAACAAACTTATATCCACCCCACCCCATGGAACAAGGTGGAACAAACTTATATAACATCAAAATAAAATCTAATTCTCTTCTAAAACATTAAATACATATTTTTTTAAATTTTATTCATTTTTTAAATTTTATTTATTTTATTTTATGTTCTTTAAATTTTCACTTTATTGTCTCAAATATTATTTTTATATAGTTACTATGTTTTCATTAATTTATTTAAATTATTAAATATTAATAGTAAAAAATATATAAAAAAGGTTAAAAAATAAAAATTGGAAGCTATATAAATTTTTTATTTTGGTGTCACTTTAATCTCTTCTGAAAATAACTTTCTAATACTATATTTTGTTATAAAAAATATTTATTTCGTTATAATTTAATAAATTACATAATTAATCAAAAAATATATATAATATATAAACAACGTATTTTGTCTTGTCTTGTTCTGTCATGTTCCGTCTTGTTGTTCTATCTTCATTGCATACCAAACGCACCCTAAAGAAAGAGTGAAGGCATTGAACGAGAAATTACCAACGAGTTTTATATACTTTATTATTTCTAATATTTTTTTTTTCATTTTCTTGGTTCTCGTTAGATCATTGTGCATATTCTTCATTTTCTTGTTCGGTTGCAATGGTTGAAGACTCTGCTTTGTTCTTGATCTTGCTTTTCAAACTCGAATAATCTCTTACCCAGGTTTGTGATAATAATCTCAATTGTCATCTTGCTTAGATTTCGTGTGATAAGTAGGTTTACGAGATTGTGAGTTGTCACAATTTCTTCCACTTAAATGCAATGGTCGTCATAGTCTCTTTCAGCGAATAGACCCTACTATTGTGGTTGTTATCCCACGAGTTGTTATCGATTTTCATATGAATTCACAAATTTTCACAAATCTATCCCTTCTTTTTACATCGGACAAAGAAATGAAATTTCTTCCATAAATAAAGTTGTTACTGAATTGGGAATATTTATCATGAAGTGAATACAACAAAATGAAAACGAGTATCTCATCATCTTTGGCAAAAATAGAATATGTTGCATTCAACTTCATTATAGTATATTCGAACTTAATTAGTCATGTGGACCTAAATCATCGTACCTTCCTTCATTTTGAATAATAAGCACGATCTCATCAATAAGAGTCGATTAGTCAAAGTTTTCTTGAAATAAAAATTCTCAAATCTTTTCCAACATATTATTTTTATTTTTGGTGACATAGCCAACATACTTCTAAACATCCGATAAGATAACCTAAGGCTAAGGTGTGTAGAACTTATTTCTATTTGTTGCTTAGTATTCATGGCCATGGGTACGGATTGTTAAAAGAAGTTATTATTTCATCCTTTTGAAGCTGTATATTGTCGTTTCTGTGCATTTAGGAACAAGTTATAATTTCATCCTTTTGCTGGTTAGTTTTGTTCTACTAATGTTATCATGATTAGCATTTTTCTTATACTAACAAGAAATGAAGAGGCTTCATTTAAAATTCTTGGTGTCTTAGATGTTATCTACAACGTTTATTGGCTACCATGTGTGGCATATATGTTAATTGCATTCCAAATTTTATTTCAAAATGGCATGTCTTTGTCGAGATCAATGATGCCAATGAAAAGGTGCTTACCTACCCTGCAAGCAAAAGATACATATGTCTTCTTATATTATGAATAACTCTTTATAGTTGATGTTCTTTAAAAATATGCTGCATGCTTTCTTGCTATTTGGTATGGTAATTTTCCAATTGAATCATCTTTTTAGAATTCCATGAACCTTCTCCATAGATGATATCAAATATTGCTAATGTCTCCAAGACTACATGGTTTTAGGAGACAAAACAATGCCTCATTTTCTAGGGCCTCCTTATGGAATGTTGCATGAATGTATCTGAACCAATCACGGAATAACTTATGTGTATGGACTTACTAAATACACGCTAATCATAAATCTTACTAATTATAGATATTTGCGTTGATATTTCAGAACATGATGGAGAAAGTCCATATATCCATTTCACACATCAAAGTCGACAAAGTCACATTAGTATGTATGTCAACTTTGTATCATGGACAATGACGTAGGTGCTTTTTTGACATAACTCTAGAAAATACATGAGAAAACTAATTGTCACAAGCTCTTAATATATATATATATATATATATATATATATATATATATATATATAAAGCATATAAAGAGGAATCACAACATGTGTCAGATTAAAAATAGTTTTTATATTATTTAATCCATGATATCTAGTTTAACCGATATGTGATGTATCAACTTGGATGCCAATATTCCCAAATAACAGTCTAACACCGTTGGTTATATGTTTGCCGAATAAAGCAAATCTTATGTTTGGCAAAAGTTGCCACAAGTAAATTGGCCACAAAACGAATCATAGAATAAATTGACCAACATACCATATTGCAATAGGTGACAGCAAGAATAGCTACAAACATCCAATGAGATAACCTATGCCCTATAGTGCAATGAACTTATATCTATTTGTTTCTTAAATATACATGTCCATGTATTGTGTGTATGGATATTTAGAAAAACAAAAACTGTTGGAAATAATCTTGCTATGATGAACAAATCACAGGTAATAGTATGAATACACTTGCTAATTTTATTGATACTTGCAATTTTTTTTGTTCATACAATTTACAATACAATGACCCTATTTATAAACACTGAAAAGGTGCCATCGAACCATCGCAATGGTTCGGTAAAGGTTGTGTTGTTTCATGAAGCATCATACCTCTTCATGAATGGTCACACCCTTTCACTAAGCATCATACCTCTTCATGAATTGTCCCACCCTTTCACTAAGCATCATACCTCTTTATGAATGGTCACACCCTTTCACTAAAATAACTACCTATAAATATATATATATATATATATATATATATATATATATATATATATATACTGACTTGATTATATTTAACCCACAAGTTTAGGTTAACTATCAACACTCCCCCTTAAACTAAACTTTGGTTTAAGGTAGGTCTTTAACTTGCTTTTATCTTGATCTTCACAGCAGCGTAGGTCCTTCGTCATCATTAATGAGATAAGACTCTTCTTGCTTGTCTTTATTGTGTTTCCACTTCGAACATTCCCTCGCAAAGTGGCCGAAGTCACCACATTCATAAGATCTGAAAGTGCTCTTGTCTTTAGTTCCTTGAATCGTACTTCTTCCACGTGCATTTGGACTGTTCTTCCATTTCATGCTTTCCTTGGCTTCGTTGTTGAAATTTTTACCTCGCCCTTTACCATGGCTTTGGTTGTTTGAACTTGCCATCAGAAGTTTGTCTTCATCATTTTCCTCTGGCATGTCTTGACTTTTGATTCGTTCTTCAAATGCTGTTAATCTTCCAACGGCTTCTTCAAACGACATTTTGTCCAAATCTTGATATTGTTCAATAGTTGCCACGATCGGTAAAAACTTCTTTGGAACCGAATTGAGTAGTTTCCTCACAATTATCTTGCTTTCGAGTGTAGTTCCAAGATTTGTAAATATTGCCCTCATGTTGCTCAATTTTCTTGCAAAACTATTTACAGTTTCATTTTCTTTCATCTTTAAAGACTCTAGTTCACTCCTCAAAGTTTGCGAGCGTGCCTTTTGAACTAAGTCTACTCCAATGAAACGAACTTTGATTGAGTCCCAAACTTCCTTTGTAGTCGAGCACTGTGCTACCTGCATTAGGACATCTTCGGGCAAAGTTTGAAAGATCATTGCCTTTGATGTATGTGCTTTCTTCTCATCCACCGCATTTTTAACATCAATAGTTTCCCACAGACCATGGGCCTTCAATATTGTTTCCATCAACAATGCCCACGTAGTGTAGTTTGTTTCAGTCAATTTTGGACATTGTAGTAAAACGTTTCCTTGCTCTCGAACTGATGTACTGCTTGATGCGTTATCATGTTTATCACCTTTTCCTGTCATGCTTGCTTGCTTGCTTTTAACTTGCTTACTTCTTACAAATCAGAACCGAGATGGTTTCTGGTTTTCTTGCTCTTGTGTTTGATCGAAAGATAAAAAAAAAACCCTTACTTACTACTGGCCAACTTGCTAACCAGTTTTTCTTGCTAAACTTGCTCAATATTGATCAACTTGCTAATCAATATTGTGTTTCCAGACCCACTTGCTAATCTGATTCTTGCTGCACGTATCTGACCTACTTGCTAAACAGTTCGTGCCTCCTGACCCACATGCTAATCAGGTTCTTACTTGCTTTGATCAAAATAATTGATCCTTTCTTGCTGATATTAAACCCAATGATTCTAATTTCTTGTTGGTTTGAATCAAGGGTTCTACTTGCTATTTGAACCTAAGAAAAGGCTCGAAACTTGCTATTTGAATCTTAAGGTTCGGAACTTGCTATGAACCTAAGGATTCGTTTTTTTTTTATTTTTTTTTTAACTTTGTCGATGGTGTGGTTGTCTGGTTCTTTTCCAAGTATGGCGGTGGTGGCTTGGTATCTGCTTTCCAATCGATCGCCCCTTGCACTTGTTCTTCCCTGGATCGATTAACGTGCTCTGATACCAAATGTTGGAAATAATCTTGCTATGATGAACAAATCACAGGTAATAGTATGAATACACTTGCTAATTTTATTGATACTTGCAATTTTTTTTGTTCATACAATTTACAATACATTGACCCTATTTATAAACACTGAAAAGGTGCCATCGAACCATCGCAATGGTTCGGTAAAGGTTGTGTTGTTTCATGAAGCATCATACCTCTTCATGAATGGTCACACCCTTTCACTAAGCATCATACCTCTTCATGAATTGTCCCACCCTTTCACTAAGCATCATACCTCTTCATGAATGGTCACACCCTTTCACTAAAATAACTACCTATAAATATATATATATATATATATATATATATATATATATATATATATACTGACTTGATTATATTTAACCCACAAGTTTAGGTTAACTATCAACAAAAACAAAGTAATTTCTGTAAGATTGTCTTTAGGAACCCAGTCAAACTATGTTGCATGCTTTTTTGGTGTTGGTGTGGTATTTTTCCTTTTGAAAAATCTTTTTCAAATACCATCGTCCTTCATCAGACATGATCTTAGATATTATGAATTTCTCCATGAGTACATTGTTTTAATAGACAGAAAATTGCTACAGTTTCTAAAGCTTCCTTGTGCAATTTTGTGTGAATATTATCAGAAGCCATCACTCTTGTGAAGAAAAAATATGTAAGGACTTGTGAAATTCACAATCAATTTAAATGTTACTAATTATAAACATTTGGGTTAATGTTTCAAAAAATGATGGAGAAAGTCCACCATATCTTTTTCACACATATCAAAGCCGACCAAGACACAATTGTATGTATGTCGACTATGATCATAGACAATCTTGTAGATGCTTTTGTTGTTGATGTAACTCTAGAAAACAAGTGAGAAAAACCAAATTCTTAACCAATTTGATACATCACATGTTATTACAATATTATATATATATATATATATATATCATACATTAGGTTATATAAGAAGTATCTTAACTTGAATCATTGTCTACTATTCCGCCTTTTGTCCTTTCGAGTTCATCGATAGGTTTGCGATTACAACATATTCACAGAACATAAAACAAAATCATAAAACATGGTTCAGATTAATAATAGTTCTTCTATAATTTAATCTATGATATATAGTTTAACCTTTTTGTGATGTATCAAGTTGGATACCATTTAGTTTTTTAATGTATTTCTAGAGTTACTTCGACGACGAAAGTATCTACACGATTTCCTATGATATAAAATTAACATACGTACAAATATTTCTTGTTCGATGTTGACATGTGCAAATTGGATATTGTGGCTTTTCTCCATTAAGTTTGAAGCATCAACCTCGATTATCAATAATTCGTAAGATCTAAATTTATTGTGCAACTATAGCAAGTTCCCACAAATATATCATCAACTTGAGTTATGGATTCAAATGATATTAACTCGACGCTCACTAAGGATGCACTAGAAAACGTGGCATATTTCTTTCTCAGAAAAACAAGTTGTGTTGGCAACATTTGCAATATTTGGCAACATGTATGAAGAAGGTGCATAGCCTTCCATGAGTCGAGTCGAATGCAAAATTACCCATCCAAAACGAATAAAAAATTATCAAAAGGGTTGATCACATGCTTAAGCCATCAATAAATATCAAGAGCACAATGATCATTAATATAATATCACCTACTGAATAAGCCCTAAACATTAGGGTAAGGGATAATGCAACAATCACTTTCCCATGTAATAGTCTCACACCTATATACTTCCAAACATCCAATAAGATAACCTAAGCCTAAGGTGTGTAGAACTTATTTCTATTTGTTGCTTAGTATTCATGGCCATGGGTTATGGATTGTTAGAAGAAGTTATAATTTCATCCTTTTGAAGCTGTATTTTGTTGTTTGTGTGTATTTAGGAACAATTTATAATTTCATCCTTTTGCTGGTTAGTTTTGTTCTATTAATGTTATCATGATTAGCATTTTTCTTATACTAACAAGAAATGAAGAGGCTCCATTTAAAATTCTCGATGTCTTAGATATTATCTACAACGTTTCATGGCTACCATGTGTGGCATATATATTAATTGCATTCCAGATTTTGTTTCGAAATGGCATGGCTTTGTCGAGATCAATGATGTCAATGAAAAGGTGCTCACCTACCGTGCAAGCAAAAGATAGGTATGTCTCCTTATATTATGAATAACTCTTTATAGTTGATGTTCATTAAAAATATGTTGCATGCTTTCTTGGTTTTCGGTGTGGTGATTTCCAATTGAATCATCTTTTTGGAATTCCATGCACCCTCTCCATACATGATATCAAATATTGCTAATATCTCCAAGACTACATGGTTTTAGGAGATAAAACAATGCCTCATTTTCCAGGGCGTCCTTATGGAATGTTGCATGAATATATCTGGAACCATCACGGAATAACTTCTGTGTATGGACTTACTAAATACACGGTAATCATAAATCTTACTAATTATAGATATTCGAGTTGATATTTCAAAACATGATGGAGAAATTGCATATATATCCATTTCACACATCAAAGTCGACCAAGTCACATTTGTATGTATGTCGACTTTGTATCGTGGACAATGACGTAGGTGCTTTTTTGACGTAACTCTAGAAAAATACATGAGAAAAATAATTATCAGCCAAGTAGATGCATCACAAGCTCTTAATATATATATATATATATATATCTTATTAAGATAAAAAGCGTCTGAAATTTAACTGTGATTACAAGAAATTCACATAAGATAAAGAGGAATCATAACATGTGTCAAATTAAAATTAGTTTTTATATTATCTAATCCATGATATCTAGTTTAACCGATATGTGATGTATCAACTTGGATGCCAATATTCCCAAATAACAGTCTAACGCCGTTGGTTATATGTTTGCCGAATAAAGCAAATCTTATGTTTGGCAAAAGTCGCCACAAGTAAATTGGCCACAAAAAAGAAGCGCAGAAGAAATTGACCAACATTCCATATTGCAATAGGTGACAGAGCAAGAATAGCTACAAACATCCAATGAGATAACCTAAGCCCTATAGTGCAATGAACTTTTATCTATTTGTTCCTTAAATATACATGTCCATGTATTGTGTGTATGGATATTTAGAAAAACAAAAACAAACTAATTTCTTTAAGATTGTTTTTAGGAACCCAGTCAAACTATGTTGCTTTTTTGCTTTTGCTGTGGTATTTTTCCTTTTGAAAAATCTTTTTCAAATGCCATCGTCCTTCATCAGACATGATCTTAGATATTATGAATTTCTCCATGAGTACATTGTTTTAGTAGATGGAAACAATAATGCTTTCGAATAAGTATGAGTAATCAAATGAAATAAAGCAGTGCGATAAAACCCCGTACCTAGAGCTTCCTTGTGCAATTTTGTGTGAATATTATCACAAGCCATCACTCTTGTGAAGAAAAAAATATGTATACCACTTGTCAGGATCGAAACATAAACAAGAATTTAAATAACACACTCAGAAACTTATGTTAAAGAAGTTGCGGAAAAACACTTTAACAGAAAACCAATGGAACAGTATATAAAAACTCAAATCATAAGTTTATATTGCATAAAACTTAATGATTACACACAAAACCTCAATCTGTTGAACAGACTCAACAGATGTTCTATACTTCTCTATAGAAAGGATCTAAACTATTCTTGAGGTTAATTCTCTCAAAACAAAACGTATGAATAATTGTTAATTTTAACAAAGACTTCTATACAATATATACAGAGTTGATTACAAGATAATTATCAAAATAAAATTGATCTTCAGTATCAATACCATAATTATCTTCAACCTTATCTCCAGCTCATCTTTATCTTCAAGTCTTCTTTATCATTAGAAGCAATACTAACCTTCTTTTAGCAATATTAATCATCTTGCAGCATTAACATCCTCAACAATATTAATTCTTGAGCAGTACTAACCATGCTTGCAGTAGTAATCTTCAACAGTACTAACTATTCAAGTAGCAGCACTAACTTTTCAAGCAGTATTAATTCTACTAGCAATATTAAAATTACAAGCAGTAGTAATACCTTTCAACTAGCAGTAGTATCCATCATTAGCATATTCAGACCCAACAAAGGACTTGTGAAATACACAATCAATTTAAATGTTACTAATTACAAACATTTGGTTAATGACTCAAAAAATGATGGAGAAAGTGCACCATATCCCTTTCACACATATCAAAGTCGACCAAGACACAATTGTATGTATGTCGACTACGATCATAGACAATCTTGTAGATGCTTTTGTTGTTGATGTAACTCTAGAAAGCAAAGTAAGAAAAACCTAATTCTTAACCAATTTGATACATCACATGTTATTACAATATATATATATATATATATATATCATACATTAGGTTATATAAAAAGTATTTTAAATTGAATCAATGTCTACTATTTCGCCTTCTGTCCTTTCGAGTTTATCGATAGGTTTGCGATTACAACATATTCACAGAATTGAAAACAAAAGCATAAAATATGGTTTAGATTAATAATAGTTCTTCTATAATTTAATCCATGATATATAGTTTAACCTTTTTGTGATGTATCAACTTGGATACCAATTAGTTTTTTACTGTATTTCTAGAGTTATATCGACAACGAAAGTATCTACACGATCTCCTATGATATATACTTAGCATACTATTTCTTGTTCGATGTTGACATGTGCGAATAGGATATTGTGGATTTTCTCCATTAAGTTTTGAAGCATCAACCTCGATTATCAATAATTCGTAAGATCTAAATTTATTGTGCATCCATAGCAAGTTCCCACAAATATGTTCATATACTTCAGTTATGGTTTCAAATGATATTCATTCGACACTCCCTAAGGAGGCACTAGAAAACGAGGCAATTTTTTCTCTTCGAAAAACAAGTGGTCTTGGCAACATTTGCAGTATTTGGCAACATGAATGAAGAAGGTGCATAGCCTTCCATGAGACGAGTCAAATGCAAAATTACCCAACCAAAACGAATAAACAACATTATCAAAAGGGTTGATCACATGCTTAAGTCATTAATAAAATATCACCGAGCAATGGTACCTAATTAGCCCTAAATGTTAGGGTAAGGGATAATGCAACAATCACTTTCCCATGTAATAGTCTCACACTTGTACGCTATATGTATGTCAAAGAATAGAAATATTGTGTTTGGCAACAGTCTGCACAAGTATATTGGCCACCAAAAGTAGCCTACGAGAAATTGACCAACATATTATTTTTATTTTTGGTGACAGCCGAAATAGTTCCAAACATCCAATAAGATAACCTAAGCCCTAAGGTGTGTTGAACTTATTTCTTTTTGTTGCGTAGTATTCATGGCCATGGGTATGGATTGTTAGGTGTCGTTTGTTTTTTAAAAGGTCTAAAGTCTGAAGTCTTATTTTAGTTATGATTAATAAGAGGTGGTGTGTAAAAATGTCTGAATGATTCAGACTTAAGAGCCATTAAGAGGTTTTTAGAAAAAAAACAAACAACCCCTTATAGTTTCAACATTTTGAAGCAGTATATTGTCGTTTGTGTGCATTTAGGAACAAGTTATAATTTCATCTTTTTGCTGGTTAGTTTTGTTCAATTAATGTTATCATGATTAGCATTTTTCTTATACTAGCAAGAAATGAAGAGGCTCCATTTAAAATTATCGGTCTCTTAGATGTTATCTACAACGTTCATGGCTACCATGTGTGGCATATATATTAATTGCATTTCAGATTTTGTTTAGAAATGACATGGCTTTGTCGAGTTCAATGATGTCAATGAAAAGGTCCTTACATACCCTGCAACCTAAAGTTAGGTATGTCTCCTTATATTATTAATAACTCTTTATAGTTGATGTTCAATAAAAATATGCTACATGCTTTCCTGGTTTTGGTGTGGTAATTTTCAATTTGAATCATCTTTTTGGAATGCCATCCACCATAGATGATGTCAAATATTGCTAATGTCTCCAAGACTAGATGGTTTTAGGAGACAAAAAATGCCTCATTTTCTAGGGAGTCCTTACGGAATGTTGATGAATATATTTGAAACCATCACAAAATAACATATGTGTATTGACTTTGACTTGCTAAATACATGGTAATCCTAGATCTTACTAATTTTAGATATTCGGGTTGATATTTCAAAACATGACGGAGAAAGTCCACGTATCCATTTCACACATCAAAGTCGACCAAGTCACATTAGAATGTACATCGACTTTGTATCTTGGACAATGATGTAGATGGTTTTTTTGAAATAACTCTAGAAAATACATGACAACTAATTGTCAACCAAGTAGATGCATTACAAGCTCTTATATGTACACCTTATTTGAAGATCCTGTCTTATTTGATATCAGAGCCATCGAGTTCTTATTATCTTCTTAGGAGATAAAGTCTGAAAAGGAACAAGGGCATTATTTTGATGCTCAACTGATCTGTCATATTGATAGAGGTAATTTTAATTATCGTTGTTGAATTTATTTATAGTACTTTAATTTTATAAATTAAAGTTTAAGATAGAACTTGGTCCTTCCATTAGATATTCTCTGAAACCTCGAGTCGCGTACCCTTTTAAGTCCTCTGATTTTGCCGAGATTGGCTGTTAAGAGGGGTTTGGCGTAAAACGTTGACAGTGATGAGAATATATTATGGATAGATTAGTTTGATCTTTGACTTTAAGAGGTAATAATAATTATGATTTTATTAAGGCTTTAGAATTAAATAATTTAAATAAAAATAAAGAACTTATAGTTCATGAAAATCTCGAGGATTGGAAAATTCCGGCTTATCCAACCTCGAAAATATATAAAACAGGCAGTTTTTTGCAAAAGTCTGATTATATTATAAAAACAGTAGAAGAAGCGGTTCCTTTATTAGAAGGAAATAATTCTTTAATTTATTTTCCAAAAGTCTTATAGTTTTACATAAAGAAAAATATAGATTTCTTTATATTGGAATGGTCCAAGTAGCAGTAAAACCAACTACAAGATTGGGACTTAGTACGTCTGCAGTTATTGCTGTTAGGGATAAAAGACATAAGATTTCATGATTATTTATTAGGAGTTGTGCAATCTAGTCTTTGTGATGGACCGATTTATTTTTCATGTTTTCCAAATTTTACTTTATCTCTAACAGATCCATATATAAACAATGCTTTATGTTTGGATATAAAATCTCAAGGGTTTAAAATGCAACTAGGAGTTCAAAATGCCATCCTTAAATAGGATAACGGTTGTTCATGATATGAGAAAGATTCATTTTGATAAAACTCGAACAACTACTATATTTATAACTGATGTTGCTAAAAGTAACGTTATTCCCAAAACAATCAGTTGGGATAAGGTAAAACTTTATGAGGAATGGGTAATAGAGGAAGCTATAGAACCCATTAAACAGGAAAGTAGTGTTTTAAAAGAAATTATTGAACTACATGATGGAAAAGTAAAATTAAAGTTTGATAATTTTACATATTCTAAATCTTCTTATATAGAAGAATTTATGTCTAGTAAAAGTTCTATTTCTTCCATCCCATCATTTTATAAAGATGAGGCTAGAAATTCTATTTCTCCAATTCCTTCATTCAGAAAGGATGATGTTATTTTAAAAAATACTTCAGATGAAGTAACTCAACCTCAATATAAGGTTGAAATACCTCCATCATCTTCAGGAAGGATGTCTCCTACCCCATCAGATTTGGGAATAAGAAGTAGTTATGGAAATTTTACTATAACTCTTGAAGAAAAGGATGAAGAATTTCCAATAGAGGGAAATTTGAAAGAATTATTTTATTCTCCCGAAAATAAAACAAAAAAAAATGGGTTTTTTATGAAAAGTAAAAAAACCCAGAAAAAACGGTTTGATCTTTATAAAAGATTTTTAATACAAATGGGAGAAGATGTTGAATTTTTTGAAGCTTTAAAGGCTTTATATAAAATATTTTCTACAAAAACCTTTTCTGATTTTGAAAATTTTATTGAAGTTCTTAAAATAGAGTCTAATTATCAAGATTTTATCTCAAAACAAGGAAGGATTATAAAAAGTGTTCATCCTCCAGAAATTAGTTTATATATTGAGATAGATAAAGAAAAACTTACAACCACTCCTTATAAAAAGAGTGAAGACTTAAAATCGATTGTTGAACAAAATAATTTTACAAACATTTCTTTACAATCGATTGGAAAACAATTAACTAGAATTGAAACTAATATAAATGATGAAAAATATTTTAATCATGAGAATATGGTTTCTAAGTCTAATAAGGCAAATTCTACAACCTCGGTTATAAATACCGATAAGGTTTTATTTAAACATTTATCATTAGAAAAGATAAAACTTAAAGTAAATGAAGGACCTAATAGTCCATAATTTATAGAAGAAATTATGTCTAGGTTAAAAATTTAGGATTAAAAGAAAATGAAATGGCTCCAATATATATATATATAGTGTTTGGTTCATTTGAGAAATGGTAAATATATGAGAAATAGAGAAGTAATCCTAGCCATTCATATGGTCAAGATCAGATTTGCTAAGTCAAATATTGCGACTTTGATCGGTCAAAAGTTGCGGCTTTGAATGGTCAAAAGTTGCGGCTATCCCAAAAATAGAAGGACAATTTCGTAAATTTTACAAAACACACGGGCTGTGTTCATATATGAACATGTATAATTCACATATGAACTATATGTTCATATATGAACCACTGCAATTCACAACTGAACTCTTTTAACTGATTCACATATGAACCTTTGTGATTCATATATGAATCTGTATGAATCACAAAGATTCATATATGAACCTTTGTAAATCACAAAGATTCATATATGAATCTGTATGAATCACAAAGATTCATATATGAATCAGTTGAACTAAATAACAGATTCATATATGAATCTTTGTGATTCAAACAGATTCATATATGAACTCATCCCGTGTATTTTACGAAATTACCCCTCTACCTTCTATAGACCACACAAGGAATTATCCGGTGCTTCGCGGTCAAAGCCGCAAATGTTGACCAGATGAATGGATAAAATTACTTCTCTATTTCTCATATATTTACCATTTCTCAAATGAACCTCTCCATATATATATATATATATACACTATGGGTTATAAATTTGTCAAAAATAAACTAGATTTTATATTCATATTATAGTCTAATTATATATATATATATATATATATATATATTTTAAAATTTTTATATATTAGCGGCGGGTTGGGGTTGAACCATGTCTAACCTAATTTCAACCATTTTAATTGATGGTTTGGCGGTTTGCGGGTTGGCGGTTTGACGGATTGAGTTTAATTGGGTTGTTAGCGGTTTAGGTTGGGTGGGTTTCGCGGATTTACGGTTTTTTGTATACCCCTACTTGAGAGGTTCGGGGATTAAAAGTAGCATTTTGATGAAACTTTATACATCCCGGGACAAAATTTGTCATTAGATGAACTTGCGATTATAAAGTAGGTTTACATCTTAAACCTTATTCATCAAGTGAAACCCTAATATCGGTGCCTCCAAAATTCACCCCTATCTCCCCCATCTCCCTCATATTTCGGCTAGCAACAGAGACGATGAAGAAAGATTCCTTACGATTTTTGGGATTCAATTGTTCTTGTGGATGCCATTGCAACGTTAGATCGGAGGTTTAACGAATTCAACCCTACATCAAAGGAGCATCATTGTGAGGTATAATTTTAAACAACCAATCTACTCAGTTTCATATGGATCTGATCATGTGATAGTTAAATTTTTTGATTAGTTTGAATTTCTTAATTTATACATTTATTTCACATTATGTGTAGATGTGGAACGATTACATAATGTGAAATTCATTGATTTGATAAATGATCTCCCACAATCATTGAGATTGTGGTTGGATATCACAACAAACACATATTGGATTAGTCCGCACAACAACGTTAAGTCCAAGTTAAACACAAATTACTTAATCCAACATGTTATTTATGTTTAAGATATGCTTTTGTGCATGTTTTAAGAGTATGGAATCTAGAAAATGCATATATGCATTTGTTCATCTTTTAAGAGTTGCTAATGTGGACATAAACTAAGTATCTAATAAAATATGTTTAAAATGTTTGGTCTGTGCATATGTGCCTTGTTCTAAGAGTATGCAATATAGAAAATGGATATATGCATTTGTGTATCTTTTAAGAATAGAAAATGCATATATGCATTTGTGAATATATGCATTTTGAATACGCATTTGTGAATATATACATTTGTGAATATATGCATTTGTGTATATATGCATTTTGAATAGGCTAGAAATGATAAATTATTATATTCCAAAATAAAGATAACTATCAATTTAAAGAAATCTTTGAACTATGGACACAAGATAATTGTGGCGTGTATTAGGATAGATGTGGCGTGAATTAGGAAATTACCAAGTTTAATTTAAAAATATTATATTTAATATTAAGATAACTACCAAATTAAAGACCTCCTTAAAATATGGAAAAAATTTTAAATGGCCGAAAATTTAAAATTATTATATTTAAAAATTGGATAACTACCAATTTTAAAATATTACCATTTAAAAATATGGAAAAAATTTAAAATTTAAAAATATTACCATTTAAAAATATTATATTTAAAAATTGAATAACTACCAATTTAAAAATTGGTTAACTACCAATTTTTAAAAATTTAAAAATATTATATTTAAATGGTTGAAAATTTAAAAATATTATATTTAAATGGTTGAAAAATTAAAAATATTATATTTAAAAATTGGATAACTACCAAATTAAAAACCTCCTTAAAATATGGAAAAAATTTAAATGGCCGAAAATTGTAAAATTCCAATAATACCCATTGAGATTTAATAGCATTGAGTGAATGACATAAACTCTAAGAAACTTTTGATTGGTCGAAAATTGGTTAGCACGGTTAGCACCAATGTCGTGGTTAGCAAATGAAGGGGCCCAATATATATATATATATATATACACACACATTGGGTTATAAATTTGTCTAAATAGACTAGATTTTCTATTCTTATTATATATATATATATATATATATATATATATATATTTTAAAATTTTTATATATTAGCGGCGGGTTAGGGTTGAACCATGTCTAACCTAATTTCAACCATTTTAATTGATGGTTTGGCGGTTTGCGGGTTGGCGGTTTGACGGATTGAGTTTAATTGGGTTGTTAGCGGTTTAGGTTGGGTGGGTTTCGCGGGTTTACGGTTTTTTGTATACCCCTACTTGAGAGGTTCGGGGATTAAAAGTAGCATTTTGATGAAACTTTATACATCCCGGGGCAAAATTTGTCATTAGATGAACTTGCGATTATAAAATAGGTTTACATCTTAAACCTTATTCATCAAGTGAAACCCTAATATCGGTGCCTCCAAAATTCACCCCTATCTCCCCCATCTCCCTTATATTTCGGCTAGCAACAGAGAAGATGAAGAAAGATTCCTTACGATTTTTGGGATTCAATTGTTCTTGTGGATGCCATTGCAACGTTAGATCGGAGGTTTAACGAATTCAACCCTACATCAAAGGAGCATCATTGTGAGGTATAATTTTAAACAACCAATCTACTCAGTTTCATATGGATCTGATCATGTGATAGTTAAATTTTTTGATTAGTTTGAATTTCTTAATTTATACATTTATTTCACATTATGTGTAGATGTGGAACGATTACATAATGTGAAATTCATTGATTTGATAAATGATCTCCCACAATCATTGAGATTGTGGTTGGATATCACAACAAACACATATTGGATTAGTCCGCACAACAACGTTAAGTCCAAGTTAAAAACAAATTACTTAATGCAACATGTTATTTATGTTTAAGATATGCATTTGTGCATGTTTTAAGAGTATGGAATCTAGAAAATGCATATATGCATTTGTTCATCTTTTAAGAGTTGCTAATGTGGACATAAACTAAGTATCTAATAAAACATGTTTAAAATGTTTGGTTTGTGCATATGTGCCTTGTTCTAAGAGTATGCAATATAGAAAATGGATATATGCATTTGTGTATCTTTTAAGAGTAGAAAATGCATATATGCATTTGTGAATATATGCATTTTGAATACGCATTTGTGAATATATACATTTGTAAATATATGCATTTGTGTATATATGCATTTTGAATAGGCTAGAAATGATAAATTATTATATTCCAAAATAAAGATAACTATCAATTTAAAGAAATCTTTGAACTATGGACGCAAGATAATTGTGGCGTGTATTAGGATAGATGTGGCGTGAATTAGGAAATTACCAAGTTTAATTTAAAAATATTAATTTAATATTAAGATAACTACCAAATTAAAGACCTCCTTATAATATGGAAAAAATTTTAAATGGCCGAAAATTTAAAACTATTATATTTAAAAATTGGATAACTACCAATTTTAAAATATTACTATTTAAAAATATGGAAAAAATTTAAAATTTAAAAATATTACCATTTAAAAATATTATATTTAAAATTTGAATAACTACCAATTTAAAAATTGGTTAACTACCAATTTTTAAAAATTTAAAAATATTATATTTAAATGGTTGAAAATTTAAAAATATTATATTTAAATGGTTGAAAATTTAAAAATATTATATTTAAAAATTGGATAACTACCAAATTAAAAACCTCCTTAAAATATGGAAAAAATTTAAATGGCCGAAAATTGTAAAATTCCAATAATACCCATTGAGATTTAATAGCATTGAGTGAATGACATAAACTCTAAAAAGCTTTTGATTGGTCGAAAATTGGTTAGCACGGTTAACACCAATGTCGTGGTTAGCAAATGAAGGGGGCCCAATATATATATATATATATATATATATATATATATATATATACACACATTGGGTTATAAATTTGTCTAAATAGACTAGATTTTCTATTCTTATTATATATATATATATTTTAAAATTTTTATATATTAGCGGCGGGTTGGGGTTGAACCATGTCTAACCTAATTTCAACCATTTTAATTGATGGTTTGGCGGTTTGCGGGTTGGCGGTTTGACGGATTGAGTTTAATTGGTTTGTTAGCGGTTTAGGTTGGGTGGGTTTCGCGGGTTTACGGTTTTTTGTATACCCCTAATTGAGAGGTTCGGGGATTAAAAGTAGCATTTTGATGAAACTTTATACATCCCGGGGCAAAATTTGTCATTAGATGAACTTGCGATTATAAAGTAGGTTTACATCTTAAACCTTATTCATCAAGTGAAACCCTAATATCGGTGCCTCCAAAATTCACCCCTATCTCCCCCATCTCTCTCATATTTCGGCTAGCAACAGAGACGATGAAGGAAGATTCCTTACGATTTTTGGGATTTAATTGTTCTTGTGTATGCCATTGCAACGTTAGATCGGAGGTTTAACGAATTCAACCCTACATCAAAGGAGCATCATTGTGAGGTATAATTTTAAACAACCAATCTACTTAGTTTCATATGGATCTGATCATGTGATAGTTAAATTTTTTGATTAGTTTGAATTTCTTAATTTATACATTTATTTCACATTATGTGTAGATATGGAACGATTACATAATGTGAAATTCATTGATTTGATAAATGATCTCCCACAATCATTGAGATTGTGGTTGGATATCACAACAAATACATATTGGATTAGTCCGCACAACAACGTTAAGTCCAAGTTAAACACAAATTACTTAATGCAACATGTTATTTATGTTCAAGATATGCATTTGTGCATGTTTTAAGAGTATGAAATCTAGAAAATGCATATATGCATTTGTTCATCTTTTAAGAGTTGCTTATGTGGACATAAACTAAGTATCTAATAAAATATGTTTAAAATGTTTGGTCTATGCATATGTGCCTTGTTCTAAGAGTATGCAATCTAGAAAATGCATATATGCATTTGTGTATCTTTTAAGAATAGAAAATGCATATATGCATTTGTGAATATATGCATTTTGAATACGCATTTGTGAACATATACATTTGTGTATATATGCATTTTGAATACGTTAGAAATGATAAATTATTATATTCCAAAATAAAGATAACTACGAATTTAAAGAAAATATTTGAACTATGGAAACAAGATAATTGTGGCATGAATTATGATAGATGTGGCGTGAATTAGGAAAATTACCAAGTTTAGTTTAAAAATATTATTTTTAATATTAAGATAACTACCAAATTAAAAACCTTCTTAAAATATGCAAAAAATTTAAATGACCGAAAATTTAAAAATATTATATTTAAAAATTGGATAACTATCAATTTTAAAATTTTAAAATATTACCATTTAAAAATATGGAAAAAATTTAAAATTTAAAAATATTACCATTTAAAAATTGAATAACTACCAATTTAAAAATTGGATAACTACGAATTTTTAAAAATTTAAAAATATTATATTTAAATGGCCGAAAATTTAAAAATATTATATTTAAAAATTTGATAACTACCAAATTAAAAACCTTTTTAAAATATGGAAAAAATTTAAATGGCCGAAAATTGTAAAATTCCAATAATATCCTTTGAGATTTAATAGCATTGAGTGAATGACATAAACTATAAGAAGCTTTTGATTGGTTGAAAATTGGTTAGCACGGTTAGCACCAATGTCGTGGTTAGTAAATGAAGGGGCCAATATATATATATATATATATATACACTTTGGCTTATAAATTTGTCTAAATAGACTAGATTTTATATTCTTATTATATATATATATATATATATATATATATATATATATATATTTTATAAATTTTATATATTAGCGGCGGGTTGGGGTTGAACCATGTCTAACCTAATTTCAACCATTTTAATTGATGGTTTGCGGGTTGGCGGTTTGACGGATTGAGTTTAATTGGGTTGTTAGCGGTTTGGGTTGAGTGGGTTTCGCAGGTTTACGGTTTTTTGTATACCCCTACTTGAGAGGTCCGGGGATTAAAAGTAGCATTTTGATTAAACTTTATACATCCCGGGGTAAAATTTGTCATTAGATTAACTTGCGATTATAAAGTAGGTTTACATCTTAAACCTTATTCATCAAGTGAAACCCTAATATTGGTGCCTCCAAAATTCACCCCTATCTCCCTCATCTCTCTCATATTTCGGCTAGCAACATAGACGATGAAGAAAGATTCCTTACGATTTTTGGGATTCAATTGTTCTTGTGGATGCCATTGCAACGTTAGATCGGAGGTTTAACGAATTCAACCCTACATCAAAGGAGCATCATTGTGAGGTATAATTTTAAACAACCAATCTACTCAGTTTCATATGGATCTGATCATGTGATAGTTAAATTTTGTGATTAGTTTGAATTTCTTAATTTATACATTTATTTCACATTATGTGTAGATGTGGAACGATTACATAATGTGAAATTCATTGATTTGATAAATGATCTCCCACAATCATTGAGATTGTGGTTGGATATCGCAACAAACACATATTGGATTAGTCCGCACAACAACGTTAAGTCCAAGTTAAACACAAATTACTTAATGCTACATGTTATTTATGTTCAAGATTTGATCACAAAAGGTTATCATACTTTTAACGAGATGTATTTAGTCCAATTTCTGTTGCATCTTTTTCCAACCATTTAAGAGAAATGGAGTTACTCCATCTCTCTTAAACCCAAAAATGATGTTTGTGTCTAAGGACCTGGTGGTTGCTGATGTTTCATCATTCCCAGAGGCTATTACTATACAATTTGAATATTATGTGGAATTATGAAACAATCTATAGTTTTTTTGGCATGGCAAATCCGATATTTGTATGAGTTGTTTAATAAATCAGTTTATTCTTTTCTTTGTCTTGAAGATTTGATTAATAGGCATAGCCTAGGACACACTTCCCAAAAAAAAAGATTTGATTAATATGAAGAACTCCTAGTAAATAGATATCGTCTTATGAATTTCTCTAGCATATTAATTTCCTTCTCCTTGGGCTATCCATATTAAATCCAAAAACCTTCATTTAGTATGATAAAAAAGCTCTGAACTATCGTTGAGCTTGTGGCAAAAATAAACAACAAAGAACTCCCAAATATATAAATAACAACAGAAACTTAAAATTCGAGTGGAACTGGCAAAGAATCAACTTCTTTATTACACTTAGTCACTTACCAAAATAACTATTTACTCCCTTTATTCATATTTATTTTTTGTAGTGCGCCTGTTGCAACAATTTCAGTTGTATAATATTGATCATTAGTTATTTACACCCAGTTGGGGTTTAGAAGTTCAACCATGGTTGAATCGTATTTGCCATATGTCAATACTATATACTAAAAAAAGAATAGAAGAGATTATTCTCGTCTGCTACTATTCTTTAGTAGAATTATTTTTGTGTTCTTTTTTCTTTTTTCTTCTTAATTTTAATTTACATAATCAATAAAGATTCTGTGATTAGTTAAGTTGTAGATGTGGTGTCTTCTTGTTCTTTTCGATGCCTGGATGGTTTGGAAGTCAGCCATGAAGATTTTGTTCTCTTTATTTTATGTTGTTTGATTTTATTGTTTTCCTGAGTACAGTTGAATGGAAATTAAATTGTAGTGTTTCCGTTTTTAATAGATTTTGTTTCTCTTTTTAGTTTCAGTAATAAAGGTGTGTTGAAGGTTGCTAAGAATTGGTGTCGTCATTAAGCGTGTGTTTGGTACACTAAACATGACAGAATAGAACATAGATCACTGTCTCACGATTGGCGGACTGTTAGGTGGAATAGACAGGAACAGAGTGGAACAAACGTGGAAAATGTCTGTTTCACCCCCCCCCCCCCATGGAACAAGGTGGAACAAACTTATATCCACCCCACCCCATGGAACAAGGTGGAACAAACTTATATAACATCAAAATAAAATCTAATTCTCTTCTAAAACATTAAATACATATTTTTTTAAATTTTATTCATTTTTTAAATTTTATTTATTTTATTTTATGTTCTTTAAATTTTCACTTTATTGTCTCAAATATTATTTTTATATAGTTACTATGTTTTCATTAATTTATTTAAATTATTAAATATTAATAGTAAAAAATATATAAAAAAGGTTAAAAAATAAAAATTGGAAGCTATATAAATTTTTTATTTTGGTGTCACTTTAATCTCTTCTGAAAATAACTTTCTAATACTATATTTTGTTATAAAAAATATTTATTTCGTTATAATTTAATAAATTACATAATTAATCAAAAAATATATATAATATATAAACAACGTATTTTGTCTTGTCTTGTTCTGTCATGTTCCGTCTTGTTGTTCTATCTTCATTGCATACCAAACGCACCCTAAAGAAAGAGTGAAGGCATTGAACGAGAAATTACCAACGAGTTTTATATACTTTATTATTTCTAATATTTTTTTTTTCATTTTCTTGGTTCTCGTTAGATCATTGTGCATATTCTTCATTTTCTTGTTCGGTTGCAATGGTTGAAGACTCTGCTTTGTTCTTGATCTTGCTTTTCAAACTCGAATAATCTCTTACCCAGGTTTGTGATAATAATCTCAATTGTCATCTTGCTTAGATTTCGTGTGATAAGTAGGTTTACGAGATTGTGAGTTGTCACAATTTCTTCCACTTAAATGCAATGGTCGTCATAGTCTCTTTCAGCGAATAGACCCTACTATTGTGGTTGTTATCCCACGAGTTGTTATCGATTTTCATATGAATTCACAAATTTTCACAAATCTATCCCTTCTTTTTACATCGGACAAAGAAATGAAATTTCTTCCATAAATAAAGTTGTTACTGAATTGGGAATATTTATCATGAAGTGAATACAACAAAATGAAAACGAGTATCTCATCATCTTTGGCAAAAATAGAATATGTTGCATTCAACTTCATTATAGTATATTCGAACTTAATTAGTCATGTGGACCTAAATCATCGTACCTTCCTTCATTTTGAATAATAAGCACGATCTCATCAATAAGAGTCGATTAGTCAAAGTTTTCTTGAAATAAAAATTCTCAAATCTTTTCCAACATATTATTTTTATTTTTGGTGACATAGCCAACATACTTCTAAACATCCGATAAGATAACCTAAGGCTAAGGTGTGTAGAACTTATTTCTATTTGTTGCTTAGTATTCATGGCCATGGGTACGGATTGTTAAAAGAAGTTATTATTTCATCCTTTTGAAGCTGTATATTGTCGTTTCTGTGCATTTAGGAACAAGTTATAATTTCATCCTTTTGCTGGTTAGTTTTGTTCTACTAATGTTATCATGATTAGCATTTTTCTTATACTAACAAGAAATGAAGAGGCTTCATTTAAAATTCTTGGTGTCTTAGATGTTATCTACAACGTTTATTGGCTACCATGTGTGGCATATATGTTAATTGCATTCCAAATTTTATTTCAAAATGGCATGTCTTTGTCGAGATCAATGATGCCAATGAAAAGGTGCTTACCTACCCTGCAAGCAAAAGATACATATGTCTTCTTATATTATGAATAACTCTTTATAGTTGATGTTCTTTAAAAATATGCTGCATGCTTTCTTGCTATTTGGTATGGTAATTTTCCAATTGAATCATCTTTTTAGAATTCCATGAACCTTCTCCATAGATGATATCAAATATTGCTAATGTCTCCAAGACTACATGGTTTTAGGAGACAAAACAATGCCTCATTTTCTAGGGCCTCCTTATGGAATGTTGCATGAATGTATCTGAACCAATCACGGAATAACTTATGTGTATGGACTTACTAAATACACGCTAATCATAAATCTTACTAATTATAGATATTTGCGTTGATATTTCAGAACATGATGGAGAAAGTCCATATATCCATTTCACACATCAAAGTCGACAAAGTCACATTAGTATGTATGTCAACTTTGTATCATGGACAATGACGTAGGTGCTTTTTTGACATAACTCTAGAAAATACATGAGAAAACTAATTGTCACAAGCTCTTAATATATATATATATATATATATATATATATATATATATATATATAAAGCATATAAAGAGGAATCACAACATGTGTCAGATTAAAAATAGTTTTTATATTATTTAATCCATGATATCTAGTTTAACCGATATGTGATGTATCAACTTGGATGCCAATATTCCCAAATAACAGTCTAACACCGTTGGTTATATGTTTGCCGAATAAAGCAAATCTTATGTTTGGCAAAAGTTGCCACAAGTAAATTGGCCACAAAACGAATCATAGAATAAATTGACCAACATACCATATTGCAATAGGTGACAGCAAGAATAGCTACAAACATCCAATGAGATAACCTATGCCCTATAGTGCAATGAACTTATATCTATTTGTTTCTTAAATATACATGTCCATGTATTGTGTGTATGGATATTTAGAAAAACAAAAACTGTTGGAAATAATCTTGCTATGATGAACAAATCACAGGTAATAGTATGAATACACTTGCTAATTTTATTGATACTTGCAATTTTTTTTGTTCATACAATTTACAATACAATGACCCTATTTATAAACACTGAAAAGGTGCCATCGAACCATCGCAATGGTTCGGTAAAGGTTGTGTTGTTTCATGAAGCATCATACCTCTTCATGAATGGTCACACCCTTTCACTAAGCATCATACCTCTTCATGAATTGTCCCACCCTTTCACTAAGCATCATACCTCTTTATGAATGGTCACACCCTTTCACTAAAATAACTACCTATAAATATATATATATATATATATATATATATATATATATATATATATATACTGACTTGATTATATTTAACCCACAAGTTTAGGTTAACTATCAACACTCCCCCTTAAACTAAACTTTGGTTTAAGGTAGGTCTTTAACTTGCTTTTATCTTGATCTTCACAGCAGCGTAGGTCCTTCGTCATCATTAATGAGATAAGACTCTTCTTGCTTGTCTTTATTGTGTTTCCACTTCGAACATTCCCTCGCAAAGTGGCCGAAGTCACCACATTCATAAGATCTGAAAGTGCTCTTGTCTTTAGTTCCTTGAATCGTACTTCTTCCACGTGCATTTGGACTGTTCTTCCATTTCATGCTTTCCTTGGCTTCGTTGTTGAAATTTTTACCTCGCCCTTTACCATGGCTTTGGTTGTTTGAACTTGCCATCAGAAGTTTGTCTTCATCATTTTCCTCTGGCATGTCTTGACTTTTGATTCGTTCTTCAAATGCTGTTAATCTTCCAACGGCTTCTTCAAACGACATTTTGTCCAAATCTTGATATTGTTCAATAGTTGCCACGATCGGTAAAAACTTCTTTGGAACCGAATTGAGTAGTTTCCTCACAATTATCTTGCTTTCGAGTGTAGTTCCAAGATTTGTAAATATTGCCCTCATGTTGCTCAATTTTCTTGCAAAACTATTTACAGTTTCATTTTCTTTCATCTTTAAAGACTCTAGTTCACTCCTCAAAGTTTGCGAGCGTGCCTTTTGAACTAAGTCTACTCCAATGAAACGAACTTTGATTGAGTCCCAAACTTCCTTTGTAGTCGAGCACTGTGCTACCTGCATTAGGACATCTTCGGGCAAAGTTTGAAAGATCATTGCCTTTGATGTATGTGCTTTCTTCTCATCCACCGCATTTTTAACATCAATAGTTTCCCACAGACCATGGGCCTTCAATATTGTTTCCATCAACAATGCCCACGTAGTGTAGTTTGTTTCAGTCAATTTTGGACATTGTAGTAAAACGTTTCCTTGCTCTCGAACTGATGTACTGCTTGATGCGTTATCATGTTTATCACCTTTTCCTGTCATGCTTGCTTGCTTGCTTTTAACTTGCTTACTTCTTACAAATCAGAACCGAGATGGTTTCTGGTTTTCTTGCTCTTGTGTTTGATCGAAAGATAAAAAAAAAACCCTTACTTACTACTGGCCAACTTGCTAACCAGTTTTTCTTGCTAAACTTGCTCAATATTGATCAACTTGCTAATCAATATTGTGTTTCCAGACCCACTTGCTAATCTGATTCTTGCTGCACGTATCTGACCTACTTGCTAAACAGTTCGTGCCTCCTGACCCACATGCTAATCAGGTTCTTACTTGCTTTGATCAAAATAATTGATCCTTTCTTGCTGATATTAAACCCAATGATTCTAATTTCTTGTTGGTTTGAATCAAGGGTTCTACTTGCTATTTGAACCTAAGAAAAGGCTCGAAACTTGCTATTTGAATCTTAAGGTTCGGAACTTGCTATGAACCTAAGGATTCGTTTTTTTTTTATTTTTTTTTTAACTTTGTCGATGGTGTGGTTGTCTGGTTCTTTTCCAAGTATGGCGGTGGTGGCTTGGTATCTGCTTTCCAATCGATCGCCCCTTGCACTTGTTCTTCCCTGGATCGATTAACGTGCTCTGATACCAAATGTTGGAAATAATCTTGCTATGATGAACAAATCACAGGTAATAGTATGAATACACTTGCTAATTTTATTGATACTTGCAATTTTTTTTGTTCATACAATTTACAATACATTGACCCTATTTATAAACACTGAAAAGGTGCCATCGAACCATCGCAATGGTTCGGTAAAGGTTGTGTTGTTTCATGAAGCATCATACCTCTTCATGAATGGTCACACCCTTTCACTAAGCATCATACCTCTTCATGAATTGTCCCACCCTTTCACTAAGCATCATACCTCTTCATGAATGGTCACACCCTTTCACTAAAATAACTACCTATAAATATATATATATATATATATATATATATATATATATATATATACTGACTTGATTATATTTAACCCACAAGTTTAGGTTAACTATCAACAAAAACAAAGTAATTTCTGTAAGATTGTCTTTAGGAACCCAGTCAAACTATGTTGCATGCTTTTTTGGTGTTGGTGTGGTATTTTTCCTTTTGAAAAATCTTTTTCAAATACCATCGTCCTTCATCAGACATGATCTTAGATATTATGAATTTCTCCATGAGTACATTGTTTTAATAGACAGAAAATTGCTACAGTTTCTAAAGCTTCCTTGTGCAATTTTGTGTGAATATTATCAGAAGCCATCACTCTTGTGAAGAAAAAATATGTAAGGACTTGTGAAATTCACAATCAATTTAAATGTTACTAATTATAAACATTTGGGTTAATGTTTCAAAAAATGATGGAGAAAGTCCACCATATCTTTTTCACACATATCAAAGCCGACCAAGACACAATTGTATGTATGTCGACTATGATCATAGACAATCTTGTAGATGCTTTTGTTGTTGATGTAACTCTAGAAAACAAGTGAGAAAAACCAAATTCTTAACCAATTTGATACATCACATGTTATTACAATATTATATATATATATATATATATATCATACATTAGGTTATATAAGAAGTATCTTAACTTGAATCATTGTCTACTATTCCGCCTTTTGTCCTTTCGAGTTCATCGATAGGTTTGCGATTACAACATATTCACAGAACATAAAACAAAATCATAAAACATGGTTCAGATTAATAATAGTTCTTCTATAATTTAATCTATGATATATAGTTTAACCTTTTTGTGATGTATCAAGTTGGATACCATTTAGTTTTTTAATGTATTTCTAGAGTTACTTCGACGACGAAAGTATCTACACGATTTCCTATGATATAAAATTAACATACGTACAAATATTTCTTGTTCGATGTTGACATGTGCAAATTGGATATTGTGGCTTTTCTCCATTAAGTTTGAAGCATCAACCTCGATTATCAATAATTCGTAAGATCTAAATTTATTGTGCAACTATAGCAAGTTCCCACAAATATATCATCAACTTGAGTTATGGATTCAAATGATATTAACTCGACGCTCACTAAGGATGCACTAGAAAACGTGGCATATTTCTTTCTCAGAAAAACAAGTTGTGTTGGCAACATTTGCAATATTTGGCAACATGTATGAAGAAGGTGCATAGCCTTCCATGAGTCGAGTCGAATGCAAAATTACCCATCCAAAACGAATAAAAAATTATCAAAAGGGTTGATCACATGCTTAAGCCATCAATAAATATCAAGAGCACAATGATCATTAATATAATATCACCTACTGAATAAGCCCTAAACATTAGGGTAAGGGATAATGCAACAATCACTTTCCCATGTAATAGTCTCACACCTATATACTTCCAAACATCCAATAAGATAACCTAAGCCTAAGGTGTGTAGAACTTATTTCTATTTGTTGCTTAGTATTCATGGCCATGGGTTATGGATTGTTAGAAGAAGTTATAATTTCATCCTTTTGAAGCTGTATTTTGTTGTTTGTGTGTATTTAGGAACAATTTATAATTTCATCCTTTTGCTGGTTAGTTTTGTTCTATTAATGTTATCATGATTAGCATTTTTCTTATACTAACAAGAAATGAAGAGGCTCCATTTAAAATTCTCGATGTCTTAGATATTATCTACAACGTTTCATGGCTACCATGTGTGGCATATATATTAATTGCATTCCAGATTTTGTTTCGAAATGGCATGGCTTTGTCGAGATCAATGATGTCAATGAAAAGGTGCTCACCTACCGTGCAAGCAAAAGATAGGTATGTCTCCTTATATTATGAATAACTCTTTATAGTTGATGTTCATTAAAAATATGTTGCATGCTTTCTTGGTTTTCGGTGTGGTGATTTCCAATTGAATCATCTTTTTGGAATTCCATGCACCCTCTCCATACATGATATCAAATATTGCTAATATCTCCAAGACTACATGGTTTTAGGAGATAAAACAATGCCTCATTTTCCAGGGCGTCCTTATGGAATGTTGCATGAATATATCTGGAACCATCACGGAATAACTTCTGTGTATGGACTTACTAAATACACGGTAATCATAAATCTTACTAATTATAGATATTCGAGTTGATATTTCAAAACATGATGGAGAAATTGCATATATATCCATTTCACACATCAAAGTCGACCAAGTCACATTTGTATGTATGTCGACTTTGTATCGTGGACAATGACGTAGGTGCTTTTTTGACGTAACTCTAGAAAAATACATGAGAAAAATAATTATCAGCCAAGTAGATGCATCACAAGCTCTTAATATATATATATATATATATATCTTATTAAGATAAAAAGCGTCTGAAATTTAACTGTGATTACAAGAAATTCACATAAGATAAAGAGGAATCATAACATGTGTCAAATTAAAATTAGTTTTTATATTATCTAATCCATGATATCTAGTTTAACCGATATGTGATGTATCAACTTGGATGCCAATATTCCCAAATAACAGTCTAACGCCGTTGGTTATATGTTTGCCGAATAAAGCAAATCTTATGTTTGGCAAAAGTCGCCACAAGTAAATTGGCCACAAAAAAGAAGCGCAGAAGAAATTGACCAACATTCCATATTGCAATAGGTGACAGAGCAAGAATAGCTACAAACATCCAATGAGATAACCTAAGCCCTATAGTGCAATGAACTTTTATCTATTTGTTCCTTAAATATACATGTCCATGTATTGTGTGTATGGATATTTAGAAAAACAAAAACAAACTAATTTCTTTAAGATTGTTTTTAGGAACCCAGTCAAACTATGTTGCTTTTTTGCTTTTGCTGTGGTATTTTTCCTTTTGAAAAATCTTTTTCAAATGCCATCGTCCTTCATCAGACATGATCTTAGATATTATGAATTTCTCCATGAGTACATTGTTTTAGTAGATGGAAACAATAATGCTTTCGAATAAGTATGAGTAATCAAATGAAATAAAGCAGTGCGATAAAACCCCGTACCTAGAGCTTCCTTGTGCAATTTTGTGTGAATATTATCACAAGCCATCACTCTTGTGAAGAAAAAAATATGTATACCACTTGTCAGGATCGAAACATAAACAAGAATTTAAATAACACACTCAGAAACTTATGTTAAAGAAGTTGCGGAAAAACACTTTAACAGAAAACCAATGGAACAGTATATAAAAACTCAAATCATAAGTTTATATTGCATAAAACTTAATGATTACACACAAAACCTCAATCTGTTGAACAGACTCAACAGATGTTCTATACTTCTCTATAGAAAGGATCTAAACTATTCTTGAGGTTAATTCTCTCAAAACAAAACGTATGAATAATTGTTAATTTTAACAAAGACTTCTATACAATATATACAGAGTTGATTACAAGATAATTATCAAAATAAAATTGATCTTCAGTATCAATACCATAATTATCTTCAACCTTATCTCCAGCTCATCTTTATCTTCAAGTCTTCTTTATCATTAGAAGCAATACTAACCTTCTTTTAGCAATATTAATCATCTTGCAGCATTAACATCCTCAACAATATTAATTCTTGAGCAGTACTAACCATGCTTGCAGTAGTAATCTTCAACAGTACTAACTATTCAAGTAGCAGCACTAACTTTTCAAGCAGTATTAATTCTACTAGCAATATTAAAATTACAAGCAGTAGTAATACCTTTCAACTAGCAGTAGTATCCATCATTAGCATATTCAGACCCAACAAAGGACTTGTGAAATACACAATCAATTTAAATGTTACTAATTACAAACATTTGGTTAATGACTCAAAAAATGATGGAGAAAGTGCACCATATCCCTTTCACACATATCAAAGTCGACCAAGACACAATTGTATGTATGTCGACTACGATCATAGACAATCTTGTAGATGCTTTTGTTGTTGATGTAACTCTAGAAAGCAAAGTAAGAAAAACCTAATTCTTAACCAATTTGATACATCACATGTTATTACAATATATATATATATATATATATATCATACATTAGGTTATATAAAAAGTATTTTAAATTGAATCAATGTCTACTATTTCGCCTTCTGTCCTTTCGAGTTTATCGATAGGTTTGCGATTACAACATATTCACAGAATTGAAAACAAAAGCATAAAATATGGTTTAGATTAATAATAGTTCTTCTATAATTTAATCCATGATATATAGTTTAACCTTTTTGTGATGTATCAACTTGGATACCAATTAGTTTTTTACTGTATTTCTAGAGTTATATCGACAACGAAAGTATCTACACGATCTCCTATGATATATACTTAGCATACTATTTCTTGTTCGATGTTGACATGTGCGAATAGGATATTGTGGATTTTCTCCATTAAGTTTTGAAGCATCAACCTCGATTATCAATAATTCGTAAGATCTAAATTTATTGTGCATCCATAGCAAGTTCCCACAAATATGTTCATATACTTCAGTTATGGTTTCAAATGATATTCATTCGACACTCCCTAAGGAGGCACTAGAAAACGAGGCAATTTTTTCTCTTCGAAAAACAAGTGGTCTTGGCAACATTTGCAGTATTTGGCAACATGAATGAAGAAGGTGCATAGCCTTCCATGAGACGAGTCAAATGCAAAATTACCCAACCAAAACGAATAAACAACATTATCAAAAGGGTTGATCACATGCTTAAGTCATTAATAAAATATCACCGAGCAATGGTACCTAATTAGCCCTAAATGTTAGGGTAAGGGATAATGCAACAATCACTTTCCCATGTAATAGTCTCACACTTGTACGCTATATGTATGTCAAAGAATAGAAATATTGTGTTTGGCAACAGTCTGCACAAGTATATTGGCCACCAAAAGTAGCCTACGAGAAATTGACCAACATATTATTTTTATTTTTGGTGACAGCCGAAATAGTTCCAAACATCCAATAAGATAACCTAAGCCCTAAGGTGTGTTGAACTTATTTCTTTTTGTTGCGTAGTATTCATGGCCATGGGTATGGATTGTTAGGTGTCGTTTGTTTTTTAAAAGGTCTAAAGTCTGAAGTCTTATTTTAGTTATGATTAATAAGAGGTGGTGTGTAAAAATGTCTGAATGATTCAGACTTAAGAGCCATTAAGAGGTTTTTAGAAAAAAAACAAACAACCCCTTATAGTTTCAACATTTTGAAGCAGTATATTGTCGTTTGTGTGCATTTAGGAACAAGTTATAATTTCATCTTTTTGCTGGTTAGTTTTGTTCAATTAATGTTATCATGATTAGCATTTTTCTTATACTAGCAAGAAATGAAGAGGCTCCATTTAAAATTATCGGTCTCTTAGATGTTATCTACAACGTTCATGGCTACCATGTGTGGCATATATATTAATTGCATTTCAGATTTTGTTTAGAAATGACATGGCTTTGTCGAGTTCAATGATGTCAATGAAAAGGTCCTTACATACCCTGCAACCTAAAGTTAGGTATGTCTCCTTATATTATTAATAACTCTTTATAGTTGATGTTCAATAAAAATATGCTACATGCTTTCCTGGTTTTGGTGTGGTAATTTTCAATTTGAATCATCTTTTTGGAATGCCATCCACCATAGATGATGTCAAATATTGCTAATGTCTCCAAGACTAGATGGTTTTAGGAGACAAAAAATGCCTCATTTTCTAGGGAGTCCTTACGGAATGTTGATGAATATATTTGAAACCATCACAAAATAACATATGTGTATTGACTTTGACTTGCTAAATACATGGTAATCCTAGATCTTACTAATTTTAGATATTCGGGTTGATATTTCAAAACATGACGGAGAAAGTCCACGTATCCATTTCACACATCAAAGTCGACCAAGTCACATTAGAATGTACATCGACTTTGTATCTTGGACAATGATGTAGATGGTTTTTTTGAAATAACTCTAGAAAATACATGACAACTAATTGTCAACCAAGTAGATGCATTACAAGCTCTTATATGTACACCTTATTTGAAGATCCTGTCTTATTTGATATCAGAGCCATCGAGTTCTTATTATCTTCTTAGGAGATAAAGTCTGAAAAGGAACAAGGGCATTATTTTGATGCTCAACTGATCTGTCATATTGATAGAGGTAATTTTAATTATCGTTGTTGAATTTATTTATAGTACTTTAATTTTATAAATTAAAGTTTAAGATAGAACTTGGTCCTTCCATTAGATATTCTCTGAAACCTCGAGTCGCGTACCCTTTTAAGTCCTCTGATTTTGCCGAGATTGGCTGTTAAGAGGGGTTTGGCGTAAAACGTTGACAGTGATGAGAATATATTATGGATAGATTAGTTTGATCTTTGACTTTAAGAGGTAATAATAATTATGATTTTATTAAGGCTTTAGAATTAAATAATTTAAATAAAAATAAAGAACTTATAGTTCATGAAAATCTCGAGGATTGGAAAATTCCGGCTTATCCAACCTCGAAAATATATAAAACAGGCAGTTTTTTGCAAAAGTCTGATTATATTATAAAAACAGTAGAAGAAGCGGTTCCTTTATTAGAAGGAAATAATTCTTTAATTTATTTTCCAAAAGTCTTATAGTTTTACATAAAGAAAAATATAGATTTCTTTATATTGGAATGGTCCAAGTAGCAGTAAAACCAACTACAAGATTGGGACTTAGTACGTCTGCAGTTATTGCTGTTAGGGATAAAAGACATAAGATTTCATGATTATTTATTAGGAGTTGTGCAATCTAGTCTTTGTGATGGACCGATTTATTTTTCATGTTTTCCAAATTTTACTTTATCTCTAACAGATCCATATATAAACAATGCTTTATGTTTGGATATAAAATCTCAAGGGTTTAAAATGCAACTAGGAGTTCAAAATGCCATCCTTAAATAGGATAACGGTTGTTCATGATATGAGAAAGATTCATTTTGATAAAACTCGAACAACTACTATATTTATAACTGATGTTGCTAAAAGTAACGTTATTCCCAAAACAATCAGTTGGGATAAGGTAAAACTTTATGAGGAATGGGTAATAGAGGAAGCTATAGAACCCATTAAACAGGAAAGTAGTGTTTTAAAAGAAATTATTGAACTACATGATGGAAAAGTAAAATTAAAGTTTGATAATTTTACATATTCTAAATCTTCTTATATAGAAGAATTTATGTCTAGTAAAAGTTCTATTTCTTCCATCCCATCATTTTATAAAGATGAGGCTAGAAATTCTATTTCTCCAATTCCTTCATTCAGAAAGGATGATGTTATTTTAAAAAATACTTCAGATGAAGTAACTCAACCTCAATATAAGGTTGAAATACCTCCATCATCTTCAGGAAGGATGTCTCCTACCCCATCAGATTTGGGAATAAGAAGTAGTTATGGAAATTTTACTATAACTCTTGAAGAAAAGGATGAAGAATTTCCAATAGAGGGAAATTTGAAAGAATTATTTTATTCTCCCGAAAATAAAACAAAAAAAAATGGGTTTTTTATGAAAAGTAAAAAAACCCAGAAAAAACGGTTTGATCTTTATAAAAGATTTTTAATACAAATGGGAGAAGATGTTGAATTTTTTGAAGCTTTAAAGGCTTTATATAAAATATTTTCTACAAAAACCTTTTCTGATTTTGAAAATTTTATTGAAGTTCTTAAAATAGAGTCTAATTATCAAGATTTTATCTCAAAACAAGGAAGGATTATAAAAAGTGTTCATCCTCCAGAAATTAGTTTATATATTGAGATAGATAAAGAAAAACTTACAACCACTCCTTATAAAAAGAGTGAAGACTTAAAATCGATTGTTGAACAAAATAATTTTACAAACATTTCTTTACAATCGATTGGAAAACAATTAACTAGAATTGAAACTAATATAAATGATGAAAAATATTTTAATCATGAGAATATGGTTTCTAAGTCTAATAAGGCAAATTCTACAACCTCGGTTATAAATACCGATAAGGTTTTATTTAAACATTTATCATTAGAAAAGATAAAACTTAAAGTAAATGAAGGACCTAATAGTCCATAATTTATAGAAGAAATTATGTCTAGGTTAAAAATTTAGGATTAAAAGAAAATGAAATGGCTCCATTAACAGCTCATTCGGATGGCTATACATCATCAGAAGATGTTAATGATGATGAAATATCTGAAATATCATATTTAGAGCAAATGTTTTTGAATGAACAAAAACAACCTTATCAGGTAAATGAAATTAAATACAATTCTAATACTCCTTGTAAAAAACCTTATTATTATTATAGGCCAACTCCAGTTGATACTCTTTATGACTTTGGAGCAACATCTTTTGATGGTAGCTCTATTATGGAATGGAATATAGATGGATATTTCGAAGATCAAGTTTTATTAAAACTTCATTATATGACTATGTATGCAACAACAAGTCGCATCAAAGGTAATAATGATGTAGAAATAGTTAAAGTCATTATTCAAGGTTTTATTGGCCAACTAAAAGGTTGGTGGGATTTTCATTTAGCAGATGAAGCAAAACAACATATTATTAAAGCTGTAAAAATAGAAAATAATGTAGAACAATCAGATAGTGTTAATACACTAATTTATACTTTGTTAAAACATTTTGTGGGAAAAACTTCGTTGCAAATTGATAAAACTCAAGAGCAACTGATGAATCTTAGATGTCATAACTTATCACAGTTTAAATGGTATAAAGATGTTTTCTTGGTTAAAGTCATGTCTAGAGAAGATAGTAAGACTGATTTTTGGAAAGAATTTTTTTTATCAAGCCTTCCTACTTTATTTGCAGAAAGGGTAAAAAATCGTATTAGACAACAACATAATGGAGTTATACCCTACCATCTTTATACTTATAGTGATTTATCTTCTGAAATCATTGCAGAAGGACTTTGTTTATGTAACGAAATTAAATTACCAAAACAGTTGCAAAAAGAAAAGTTGTTTGGTAAGCAAACACTTGGAAACTTTTGTGAACAATTTGGGTTATCTACCCTCGGCCCTTCTAAGAAAATTTCTCGAAAATGTTTTAAAAAATCTTATAAATATGTTAAAAAGAAAAAGAATTTTGAGAACTAAGATAAAACTAAATTTTTTTATAAAAAGTAAAAAAAACAATCTCATAAAAAGGAGAAAAAAGTACCTATTTGTTTTAAATGTAAAACTGTGGGTCATTACGCTAATAAGTGTAAGAAAAAGGTTTTAAGTCTTAATATTGACGAAGATTAAACAGAAAATTTACCCTTTTGATATCTTGTTTTAATCTTAATTGAATTTTAGGTGAGGAACTCGCTAAAAGAGTTATGCGCGAAGTAGCTTCTCGCAAGATGTTTTATGCGCGAACCTGACTTAGAAAAAAAATTCAAGACTTGAACTTCTCGCAAGTGAATGTAAACTCGCACGTCAACAGATCCTTGCGCGTTCCATAGTTAGAAAATTTTGACAATATCGATACTCGCAAAATGTAAACTCGCACGTCTAAGGAACTCGCATGTCACTGTTCATAGAACTTCTCGCTGGAAGCTTTGTGTGCGAACGATGAACTCGCAAAATGCTTATGTGCGTTTTTGCCACTTCTCGCAAGAACTTTATGCGCGAACGAACATCAAAATTTCAAAGATCATCGTGCGTGTTCTTGATAGCTTGCACGTATTTCAGCATGCGTGTTCTTCAGATCAATGTTGCGAGAAGTCTGGATCTAGCGCGTTCTTTACTCTGATGTTCAAAAATCAATCCAAAATCCTTAATACATGAAATTGGAACTTGAAAAATGACAGGAATGATCGATTAAACATATAGAACACATTTCTAATATCAATTTCAGATTAAAAACAACAAATCACAACGAATTGATTCATAACAGTGTCGAACATTTTAACCAAAAACTCATAAAAATTCGAAATTGAATGCGATTCAGTTCGAATTTTATGATACAATCAATACAAGAAACATTTAAAAACATAAATCGAATACCATGAATCCATTATCTTGCATCAAAAACGATTTTTCAATGAAAATTTAATTGAACAGTAAACAAACAAACACGTTCTGTGTGTTCTTGATTTTCTAAGAAATCGATTCAATCTGATGATCCAATCTCTCTGAAATCGATTGGGTAGGCTCTGATACCAATTGTAATTGTCCAATTCAAGCTATGATATCAATTCAAACACAATTAAGAACAAGATTTTAGAGAGAGAGTGTAGAGAGAGAGTCACAAATCTATTTCAGTCACAAATGTATGCGTACAATGCAGACAAAAGGTTACAAGGAATTCTCACACAAAGCTATTTAAACCACTAGACTTCTCTCAAGACAATACAAGAAAACCTCACTACAAAGTTCTCTCAAAAGCATTAATAAAAGACAAAATCAATAACAAAAGTCAAAGTCACTTGATCTAAACAAATACAGTAACAATCTCCCCTTTTAGATCAAGTATGAACGATAGGTCTTCCCCAACGAGATAGTCTACCTTGACGTATCCCAAGCAATGACTCAAAATTTCTGATGCCACGTCTAAAGTTGAAACGATCATAGATGGCATCAACTATTCTTTCAGTGTGGAGTCTAAGTGACTTTCCCATACCTTTTCACCTTGTTTCAGCTTCACTTTATTTTCTTTAAGCTTCCTCTCCAATTGCATCTTAATCAGCTTCAAGGTTCCATCTGAAAACTTGGCAATTTCTGATAATATGAAGAATCTCTTCTTGTTCTCAGAATTCTTGTAAACCACACCAAGTGCAGGTTTAATAAGCACGGTGAACAAAATATAATCATCTAAGTTCTCCAATATAAGGTCAGGCTTTATCATGTTGACTTTACTTTGATTTGTCTTTATACCAAGCTGGAAGTCATAACAGTAAGTATAGTTGACCTGACTCCTCATGAATCTCTTTACACCATCCAAAGCAACCAGAATGTTATCTTTTCTGACATTCATGTTTCTGAAAAGATGGTAGAGATACTTTATGTCGTCCACATTCAGAAAACAAAAGTCAGCTTCCGAAAATACGCACTCTGTTAAGTCTCTTCGTTGCACATGGAATACTGGATACCAAATACGAAAAAACTGTACAAGTCTCACAAGCTTCAACAATACAATACCAGACTTGTTTTTCACATTATTCTTACGTTGTCTGACCCAGTTCATCATTCATGCATACTCTTCTTGATATTCTGGATGTTGATCTGAGACACCCAAGACTTTAAATCTATCCAACTCTCTGATCCTGTGAACAAATATATTTTTCATCTCTTCTTCCAGAAATAGCTACCTCAATCTATTCCTCAACTGTCTGATTTGAGCATCAGTAAGGACAAGAGGTAAAAAGGGTTGATCAGATGGACCGACTTGGGTTTCAACAGGATTGGAAGGAAAGAAAGGTTCAGGCTCGGTGTTTATAGGTTGTTCATCATGGATTGGGCTTGGTAGTCTTTGTGGGCTAGGCAAATTTGTTTGGGTAGGTGGAATAGGTTGGCTAGTTGGAATAGGTTGGGTAAGTGTATCAGTTTGGGGGATTTGGTAGCTTGGGTAGGTATGGTGGTTTGGGTAGGTTGAATTTCTGGGCTTTGTGGAGGTTGGTTGGAAGGTTTTGAAAGATTTATGTCTTTGAAGGATGGGATATCAGGTTGTTCAAGGTTAGTTTCTGGAAGATCTGTGTTCATAGGACTGAGTTAGATATCCTCTTGAGAGCACGCAAGGATGTCCAATATATTCGCTTCTCCTTCTTCAAACAACTCTCTTTCTTCTTCCTTATTTCTCCAAAACTTTTCATACTTTTCACTAGAAGATTCTTCATCATCAGAAGAAAGATCTATAGCATAAATCTCCTCCAAACTTGTGATCCTGATGATCTCTTCTTTTGTAGCTACCACGGGATTTTCAACCAGTAGTTCTACTTCTTCATTAACGTATAAGATCAACTCCATACCCTGATGTTCATCCCTATCCATCTGCTCATCACCAACAAGATCAATCATTTCTGTATCCTCATCTCGGTCTGATCTACCAACAACACGTTCAGATTCTGTAGCAGTTCTTTGTCTCTTGCTTGTCTCCCCCTCATGGTCATGATCCGAATCACGATCATGCCTTTTCTTTGAACCTGCTTGAGTCTTACAAGAATCCTAAACTGCTTTGGTTAACTCCTGGATATGCTGAACCATTTCTAATTTAACAGCATTGAACTCAGTAATGGAAATAGCTTCAGTAGCGACTGGAGTTTGTTGAGCTTTTAATAACCCAACAAGATCAGCATCAGTATCCTCAGCGGGTGCCTGGGAAAGCAGTTTCACATATAACATAGATTTTAGCTCCTCCACCGAAAGATCAATCGGTTGAACTGGTGGTGGTGGAGGTGGCTGAACAGGCTCTTCCACCGCTGGGCCTTTACCCTTCAATAAACTTTTCACCTTTGCAATCTCCTCCTGAAAGTTGACAGTTAAGCGCTCAGTGATGGTGTTCTCAACATCCTTTAAGGCGCCGTCGAGGTATTCCTTTGACACGAAGTCGGGTAAAGTAACTTCGGGGTCACTTAGACTTCCCGTTATCACAACTGTTGAGGATCCAACAGTGTAGCCTGTGTTCATCGCTAGAATTTCGTTAACAATGACATGACTTCTACCTGATCCTTGTAGTCCGGACTGCGGAGCTACTACAGGTGTTCCGACTGGGTCACTTAGACGACCAGTAGTAGCAGAAATAATGGGTTGTGTCCTAGGAATGAATGATGAAACAATTGGCTCTAGACTCGATTGTTCACAGAAAGAAAGTAGGCTCGGGGGCAGCTGAGCTCTTGTTTCAATACCTGCCATTTCCGAGTGAAATGCAGATAGAGTATGTGCTAATACCCCGTGAGAAGATAAGACTACAGCTTGTTGAAAGGCAGTAGAATGGGTGGCTGAGGTGTGCAGTTGCATAAGTGGGAGACTTATGTCTTGTGCGACCGATTGCAACACATGTAGTGTTGGTAGGTTATGTTGTACTCACGCTCACCATATTCTTTTGCTTCAATTTCTCTCTGTCTCACACTTTCAACATTTTCAACTATATCTCCCTCTGATCTCCTTATATCTCCCAATACTTCTGCAATGCCAGTGGCAGCAGTATCAATGTCCATGTCCTCATGATGTAAAGAAACATCATCTAGAAATCCAAAACTGTGTTGAAGATTCTCATTATCAACATCAGTTTCATGAAAGATAACTTCTTCAACATGACGATCCGAAGTAGCTGAAGGAACTGTATCTGATGAACTAGTATGCTGATCCGACTCAGTATCAGAATTCACACCTTCTTCATCAGGTATCCTTACCTGAGGACTTGATTGACGGATTAATGTCCTTTCAAGTTCGGATGTGGAAACCTCTAGACGTGTGGCAG
This sequence comes from Arctium minus, assembly GCA_954870635.1. Taxonomy (NCBI): domain Eukaryota; kingdom Viridiplantae; phylum Streptophyta; class Magnoliopsida; order Asterales; family Asteraceae; genus Arctium; species Arctium minus. Next base: position 107,732,255 of record OX941080.1, on the reverse strand, counting down.
CTTGTGTCGAGGTCCCCACAGCTTCAGATGTAATATTCTTAACCCCACCAGTTCCCCTCTCTTGATTTTCCCTCGTCTCTCCTCGCTCCTGAACCCCCGTGGTTTCAAGAACCCTCACCGACTCCTCTCGCCTAAGGTTTGAGTCCTGGGTAGGGATTACCGGTGCTGGTATTCCCATAGACTCTCTATACTCGACTACGCACTCAGAGTTCGGATTGGCATATGAGAGCAGAGCTTGTGGAATCGACATGGAGTAAGTGAACTGCTTTTTCTGCTTTTGTAGATATTTCATCTCAAATTCCGGAGCAAGTTCATGCCGAGTTCTTTTCGGAATGTCTCTGTTCGATCGGATCATACTTCGGATGATCAGTTGTAAGAATCTCTGATAAGGCACGTAGATAGGACTCTTAGATGTCCTTTTGCTGATTACTTTCTCATATAATTCCATCCAAAATACCACTGAGTAATCGACGTGTAGATCGTACACGACAGCATGAAACAACCTCAGGGTATGCATGTTGGTGTTGTCCAGACTGGAATTTCTTGACGTAAAGCGTCGGTTGAATACTGAGAACAACTGATAGTAAAAGGGAGGAAGGTTTGTCTTCTTGAAGTCACTGGTCTTGGTGAGTGAACCAATGTAACCCAAGGGTATTGATCAAATCTAGTTCTGCCCTCTCTTGAATTTGCCTCTGGTTAATCCAAAATCCATTTTAGTCTTTGATAAGTAAGAATAGAAATGAAATTGTCTATTCTGAGCCTGAAGTATTTGTTGGTGTCACTTTCAACCACATACTCGATCGTCTTCCAGACTTGATGTAAGTAGATCAATGGAACAGCAGCAGTATCTGTTAGAGCATGGTGAAGTGGATAGCCTTTCAGAATCTCCACAACAAGCGGATTGACATTCAGACTGTCAAAGTCCACATGATGGTTGTTAGGATATATCAACAGGTACTCAGACTGGTTTATGAGAGCTTGATCAGGATCTTCACCAATTTCAGATTGGAAGTGAGATCGGGAGGAAGGCATAGGAGTCTCTTTAGAGCCATGTGGGTCATGTGCATCCATATGAACACTTTGATCATGAATTTGTTCCTCTGCCATTGATTACCTGAAAAATATAACAAGTATTGGATAAAATCCAATATGTTAGACAATAAGCTCAAAATATGTTTTTCAGAAAAACATTTTGATACATGAAGTATCAAGTACAGAAACAATTGTACTTTAAGCACAGAACAGATGAGCACAAAAAGTTACAAGATTGCAAAATGTAACTTTGAACAAAAAAAATAACTAAAAAGACACAAACTTGAACAAAAACACAATTCACCTTTGTTTATCTCTTAAAAAACAATAATCTCTTAATCTTGATCAAGTATCTTAATCTTTTACAGAATTTGAACTTGCTTTTGAAGACTCAGGTTTTGTTGAAAAAATATTTTCATATTCAACAAATGAATTATTTTTACTTTCGTAAGAATAATTTAATTCATCATATGAAAACTTAACTGAATTAAAACCCTGAGTTTCTAAGTTAGTTTTAAAATCTGACTTTTCTTCCACTAATTCTTCCTTTTTCATCTTCGGAGATTCAGGTAAATAAATTTCTGGTTTGACAAAAGTTTCCAGAATGTAGGGTATTAAAATAATAGGTTATCACCAGACTTTTTAAAGTTGTAAAGATTTTCAGGTGCATTTTTCAAAACATCCACATCTGATAAACCCAAACCAGGTTTTGCCTTGTAAAATCTTGTGTCTTTCTGATTGTTGGTTAAAATCTTAAGAGTCTGTTCTGTTTGACCTCTTTTGAAATTCAGATCTTCCAATTCTTTGATCATGGTATAAGCTTCCGTCCTGTCTTTCAAAACAATGTCATACTTAAGAGTTAGATCAAGATTCTTATCCTTTAATATAACTATCTCTTTTTGTAGTTCAAAAATTCTTGTTTGAAGCTTAGTTATATACAATTTCAGAACATTTTTCTCTTCTTCTTTTTCTTCAACCAAAGTTTTATAAATGTAAGCCTGATCTTGATGTCCTTGTATTGTACTCTTTTGTTGTTTGAAATTTTCTTTTAATTTCAAAAACTCAGAGTTCGTCAAGTTTAGCTGGGACATCAAGTTCATCACTTCATCATTATCATCAAAAAATTTAGAATTGTCAGATATAGAATTTACCTCTGAATCTTACTCCTCATTCAGATGTGCCATTAAGTTGTAATGCACTTCAGTCAGATTCACCTTTGCTACCTCAGCGTCTTCATCATCGGAATATTCAAACCATATTTTCTCTTCTGCCTTCAATGTTGTGCCCTTTTCCATGGCTTTTGCCAGTTGAGCTTTCTTCTTATAATACTCATAATTCTTTACACGCTTTTCTGGGTAATCTTTGATGAAGTGGCTGATCTTTCCACAATTGTAACACTTATCTGACTTCTCTTTCTCTTCTTTCTTCTCTTCTTTTATTTCCTCTTTCTCTTTCTCTTTCTTCTCTTCATATCTGCCTCTGTGCTTGCCAGACTTGTAAGAATCGTACTTCGGCTTATTGTAAAACCTTTTCTTACCAAACCTTTCTTATGTTCGAACAATCACAACTTCAATAATAAACTTGCACATAAACTTTCTTATGTTCGAGTATTGTTTATCTTTGTTTGTTTTGATTTCCAGATTCGATTTTGACAAATTTAGGGTTTTCTTTTGGTTTTTTTCTTCTTCGTGTCTGTTCATCTTCTTGAACGTGGACACTGGTTATTTTGAATGGTGTTCTTTCAAAATTATTGTTGATGTTGCAAATAATACTTGTTTGTATATCTGGGTTTTGTTTCGATTTCACTTCTTTGCAGGTTACCTTAACTCAAGGATTCATGAATTGAAACTTTGAACTTTTGGACGTCGATTTATTGAACAGGACTGTTGGACTCGATTTTGATGAATTTGTTTGGACTCAAACTGGATTAAAAGCCAATGTTGAACTTAAATCTGAACACTTTAACTTACATTGACCTATTCAAAGTATAAATCTTTAACTTCAGATTGTTGGGTTTAAAAGTTGGTTTTTTGAAATTTGAAATTCAAATTTTCAGATGAACAGTGATATGGAAGTTTTGAACTTTTAGATTCATGAGAGTTCTTTGACTTGAGAGTTTCAGATTTATGAAAATTTCAGGTTCTGGAGAGTTCTAATTAGAGTTTATGATAGTTTTATGAGTGTTTCAGAGTCTGAGAGTTTTGGTACCATTGCAAGTTCTTTGTTATAAGAGTTCTCTAAGTCTCTCAGTGTCTTGAGAGTTCTCTACCTAGAGAAATTGTTCAAAATTTCAAGTTTTCAAGTGTTTTTGCAATACAACATCATTTATCAGAACAATTCAAAATTTCATGTGTTTTTGTTCAAGTTTGTGTCTTTTTAGTTATTTTTTTTGTTCAAAGTTATATTTTGCAATCTTGTAACTTTCTGTGCTCATCTGTTCTATGCTTAAAGTACAATTGTTTATGTACTTGATACTTCCTGTATCAAAATGTTTTTCTGAAAAACATATTTTGAGCTTATTGTCTAACATATTGGATTTTATCCAATACTTGTTATATTTTCAGGTAATCAATGGCAGAGGAACAAATTCATGATGAAAGTGTTCATATGGATGAACATGATCCACATGGCTCTAAAGAGACTCCTATGCCTTCCTCCCGATCTCACTTCCAATCTGAAATTGGTGAAGATCCTGATCAAGCTCTCATAAACCAGTCTGAGTACCTGTTGATGTATCCCAACAACCATCATGTGGACTTTGACAGTCTGAATGTTAATCCACTTGTTGTGGAGATTCTGAAAGGCCATCCCCTTCACCATGCTTTCTAACAGATATTGCTGCTGTTCCATTGATCTACTTACAGCAAGTCTGGAAGACGATCGAGTATGTGGTTGAAAGTGACACCAACAAATACTTCAGGCTCAGAATAGACAATTTCACTTCTATTCTTACTTATCAAAGACTCAGATGGATTTTGGATTAACCGGAGGCAAATTCAAGAGAGGGCAGAACCAGATTTGATCAATACCCAGTGGATTCCGAAGTATTTACAGGCATTCTGGCCTTGGGTTACACTAGTTCACTCACCAAGATCAGTGACTTCAAGAAGACAAACCTTCCTCCCTTTTACTATCAGCTGTTCTCAGTATTCAACCAATGCTTTACGTCAAGAAATTCTGGTCTGGACAACACCAACATGCATACCCTGAGGTTGTTTCATGCTGTCGTGTACGATCTACACGTCGATTACTCAGTGGTATTCTGGACGGAATTATATGAGAAAGTAATCAGCAAAAGGACATCTAAGAGTCCTATCTACGTGCCTTATCAGAGATTCTTACAACTAATCATCCGAAGTATGATCCGATCGAACAGAGACATTCCGAAAAGAACTCAGCATGAACTTGTTCCGGAATTTGAGATGAAATATCTACAAAAGTAGAAAAAGCAGTTCACTTACTCCATGCCAGTTCCATAAGCTCTGCTCTCATATGCCAATCCGAACTCTGAGTGCGTAGTTGAGTATAGAAAGTCTATGGGAATACCAGCACCGATAATCCCTACCCAAGACTCAAACCTTAGGCAAGAGGAGTCGGTGAGGGTTCCTGAAACCACGGGGGTTCAGGAGCGGGGAGAGACGAGGGAAAATCAAGAGAGGGGAACTGGTGGGGTTTAGAGTATTACATCTGAAGCTGTGGGGACCTCGGCACAAGATGCCACACGTCTAGAGGTTTCCACATCCGAACCTGAAAGGACTTTAATCTGTCAATCAAGTCCTCAGGTAAGGATAGCTGATGAAGGTGTGAATTCTGATACTGAGTCGGATCGGCATACTAGTTCATCAGATACAATTCCTTCAGCTACTTCGGATCATCATGTTGAAGAAGTTATCTTTCATGAAACTGATGTTGATAATGAGAATCTTCAACACAGTTTTGGATTTCTAGATGATGTTTCTTTACATCATGAGGACATGGACATTGATACTGCTGCCACCGACATTGCAGAAGTATTGGGAGATATAAGGAGATCAGAGGGAGATATAGTTGAAAATGTTGAATGTGTGAGACAGAGAGAAATTGAAGCAAAATAATATGGTGAACGTGAGTGCAACATAACCTATCAATCCAGACGGGTAACCAAATCTAGTGCTCCGTTGCATGTGTTGCAATCGGAAGCACAAGACATAAGTCACCCACTTATGCAACTGCACACTTCAGCCATCCATTATACTGCCTCTCAACAGGTTGTAGTCTTATCTTCTCACGGGGTATTAGCACATACTCTATCTGCATTTCACTCGGAAATGGAAGGTATTGAAACAAGAGCTCAACTGCCCCCGAGCCTACTTTCTTTCTGTGCACAATCGAGTCTAGAGCCAATTGTTTCATCATTCATTCCTAGGACACAACCCATTATTTCTGCTACCACTGGTCGTCTAAGTGACCCAGTCGGAACACCTATAGTAGCTCCGTAGTCCGGACTATGAGGATCAGGTGGAAGTCCTGTCATTGTTAACGAAATTCCAGCGATGAACACATGCCACACTGTTGGATCCTCAACAGTTGTGATAACAGGAAGTCTAAGTGACCCAGGAGTTACTTTACCCGACTTCCTGTCAAAGGAATACCTTGACGATGCCTTAAAGGATGTTGAGAACACCATCACTGAGCGCTTAACTGCCAACTTTCAGGAGGAGATTGCAAAGGTGAAAAGTTTATTGAAGGGTAAAGGCCCAGCGGTGGAAGAGCCTGTTCAACCACCTCCACCACCACCAGTCCAGCCGATTGATCTTTCGGTAGAGGAGCTGAAATCTATGTTATATGCCAAACTGCTTTCCCAGGCACCCGTTGAGGATACTGATGCTGATCTTGTTGGGTTATTAAGAGCTCAACAAACTCCAGTCGCTACTGAAGCTGTTTCCATTACTGAGTTCAACGCTTTCAAATCAGAAAAGGTTCAGCATATCCAGGAGTTTACCAAAGTAGTTCAGGATTTATGCAAGACTCAAGGAGGTTCTAAAAAGAGGCATGATCATGATTCAGATCATGATCATGAGGGGGAAATAAGCAAGAGACAAAGAACTGCTTCAGAATCTGAACTTGCTATTGTTGGTGGATCAGAAAGAGGGGAAGATACATAAATGATTGATCTTGTTGGTGATGAGCAGATGGATAGGGGTGAACATCAGGGTATGGAGCTGATCTTATACGTTAATGAAGAAGTAGAACCACTGGTTGAAAATCCCGTGGTTGCTACAAAAGAAGAGATTATTAGGCTCACAGGTTTGGAGGAGATTTACGCGATAGATCTATCTTCTGATGATGAAGAATCTTCTGGTGAAAAGTATGAAAAGTTTTGGAGAATTAAGGAAGAAGAAAGGGAGTTGTTTGAAGAAGGAGAAGCAAATATACTGGACATCCTTGCGTGCTCTCAAGAGGATATCCAACTCAGTCCTGTGAACACAGATCTTCCAGAAACTAACCTTGAACAACCTGATATCCCATCCTTCAAAGACATAAACCTTTCAAAACCTTCCAACCAACCTCCACAAAGCCCAGAAATTCAACCTACCCAAACCACCATATCTACCCAAGCTACCCAATCCACCCAAACTGATACACTTACCCAACCTATTTCATCTAGCCAATCTATTCCACCTACTCAAACAAATTTGCCTAGCCCACAAAGACCACCAAGCCCAATCCATGATGAACAACCTACAAACACTGAATCTGAACCTTTCTTTCCTTCCAATCTTGTTGAAACCCAAGCCGGTCCATCTGATCAACCCTTTTTACCTCCTGTTCTTACTGATGCTCAAATCAGACAGTTGAGAAATAGATTGAGGCAGCCATTTCTGGAAGAAGAGATGAAAAATATATTTGTTCACAGGATCAGAGAGATGGATAAATTTAAAGTCTTGGGTGTCTCAGATAAACATCCAGAATATCAAGAAGAGTATGCACGAATGATGTACTGGGTCAGACAATGTGAGAATAATGTGAAAAACAAGTCTGATATTGTATCGTTGAAGCTTGTGAGATTTGTACAGTTTGTTCGTTTTTGGTATCCAGTATAGTATTTCATGTGCAACGAAGAGACTTAACAGAGTGCGTATTTTCTGAAGCTGACTTCTGTTTTCTGAATGTGGACGACATAGAGTATCTCTACCATCTTTTCAGAAACATGACTGTCAGAAAAGATAACATTCTGGTTGCTTTGGATGTCGTAAAGAGATTCATGAGGAGGCAGGTCAACTATACTTACTGCTATGACTTCCAACTTGGTATAGAGACAAATCAAAGTAAAGTCAACATGATAAAGCCTGACCTTAGATTGGAGAACATAGATGATTATAGTTTGTTTACCGTGCTTATTAAACCTGAACTTGGTGTGGTTTACAAGACTTCTGAGAACAAGAAGAGATTCTTCAGATTATCAAAAATTGCCAAGTTTTCAGATGGAACCTTGAAGCTGATTAAGATGCAATTGGAGAGGAAGCTTAAAGAAAATAAAGAGAAGCTGAAACAAGGTGAAAAAGGTATGGGAAAGTCACTCAGACTCCACACTGAAAGAATAGTTGATGCCATCTATGATCGATTCAATTTCAGACACGGTATCAGAAATTTTGGGTCATTGCTCGGGTTTCGTCAAGGCAGACTATCTCGTTGGGGAAGACATATCGTTCATACTTGATCTAAAAGGGGGAGATTGTTACTGTATTTGTTTAGATCAAGTGACTTTGACTTTTGTTATTGATTTTGTCTTTTATTAATGCTTTTGAGAGAACTTTGTAGTGAGGTTTTCTTGTTTTGTCTTGAGAGAAGTCTAGTGGTTTAAATAGCTTTGTGTGAGAGTTTCTTGTAACCTTTTGAATCTTCTGAATTGTACGAATACACTTGTGATCTAATAGACTTGTGACTTTCTCTCTCTATACTCTCTCTCTAAAATCTTGATCTTAATCTTGTTTGAATTGATATCAAAGCTTGAATTGGACAATTACAATGATCTTATTATAGATTCTGAACAAAAAAATTTAAAAATTTTGGTTGTTATTGAAGATATATCAGAAGATGATACTGTATCAAGTAAATCTTCTGATGATAATTGTGATGGAAATTGTGATTATTATAAAGCTTTATGCAAGGCTAATGGTCTTTATGGTTTATATAAAGACGAAAATCTTTTTTTAGATTTAATTGATAAAATAACAGATCTGGAGACCAAGAAAGAAATGCTTAAAAGATATATTGAGTCTCACTCTAATAAGAGTAATATTTCTTAAAAAAAAAACCCAGAGGTATATAATCTTAAAACTCTTATAGATAGAGTTAAAAATGAGGCTTCTACTTCTAATCAGTCGCCTTCAATACAACATGAAGCCAATATAAAATATTTAAGGTATGAGGTAAATACTCTTAAAAAAGAGTTGGTTCTCCTAAAATCAGCCACAGAGAGTGATATAAAAGAAGTAAAAACAAGAGTTTCTGCCCTTGAATTAAAACCTGTGTTATAACAGGAGAAGAAAAACCAAAAAATAAAAAGGATAAAAATTCTCTTACGAAAGAAGATATAGCTTCATTAAATTTTGTTAATATGGTAGATAGAGTTATTACTCACAAATGGCATACTGAAGTAACTATAGTGGTGCATAAAGAATATGTATTTTCCACTATAGCTATGATTGATTCGGGTGCAGATCTAAATTGCATTAATGAAGGTTGTCAGAGCATAAATATGTTGGATACAAGATCAAGAATACTGAAAGTCAAAGTCTTTTGTAATAAAAGTCAAAGTGTATTGCATTTGTATTTTGTTTTTAGTTTCTTTGTAATTCTTGTAGGTATAAATACCTTGTATTTTTCTGTTTTGTAAAAAGAAGTTGGCTAGTAGAGAATCTGAATATATGTTTTAGAGAGACAAATCTGTAGAGAGAGAAAGAGAGTTCTAGAGAGAGAAAGATTGTAATCTTGGATTTTGAAAGTGAAATCAAACAGGTAATTGAATTCTTGTTTGTGTTTGTTTGATTAATTGTGTTTAGGAACTAGATTCTGGGAATAACAATTGGTATCAGAGCAGATCCAAATCGAAAAATCAAGAAAATATAGAAAAGTCGACTCTGTGTTCTTCGAAGTCATAATCAAGTTCGAGTTTTAGTGCGAATCTGGAGTTGTAATCGATTAGGTTTTGTTTGTATAGTGAATTCGATCGAGTTTGTATAAGAAATTTTTTTCAATTGCACTGTAATCGAGTTTTAATTTTGGAATTTGTTGAGTTTGAGTTCACAAGTTGTCACGCACTGTAATCGAGTTGATTTGTATCGATTTATGTTTTTGATCGAAATTAAGTGCTAGAATTGTGTTCTAGATGTTTAGACTAGCAAATTGTCAAAGTTTCGAGTGGAAATTCGAGGTCTAAAGTGGTTTTTGGTGTGGTTCTGAACGAGTTTTGAAAGTTTGCGTGAGATCTAAACTTTGCACAAGTTCGTCAAGGTTTGCGCAAGTTCATCTTGGTTTGCGCAAGATCATCGAGAAATTCATCGTAATTTTTCTAAGGTTTGCGTGATCAACAGGAAAAGAATTTTGAGCTTTGCGTAATCAACGAGTCGCGAAAAGTGTTGTTTGCGTATTCACCGAGAAACGCAAAGTAAAGTTTGCGTTTTAGACGAGATACGAAAAGTGAACTTTGTGTATTTAACATCATACGCAAAGTTGAAGTGTGAGTTCAGATAGTCACTTGTTACGAGAAGTTAGCTTTGCGCAAGTAATTTGTAACGCAAAGTGGTGCTTGGTTTGCGTCAGCTACTTGAAACGCAAAGTGTGGTTTGCGTTAGTCTCGCGTCACGCAAAGTCTCGTTTGCGCAAGCTGCACGTCACGTAAAGTCTCGTTTGCGCAAGCTGCACGTCACGCAAAGTCTCGTTTGCGCAAGCTGCCTGTTGCACAAAGTCTCGTTTGCGTTACATGTGCAAAACCCAAACTTTTCCTTGAGTTTCAATTGTTTCACGCATTATGTGTTTTTCATACTTAGCTATTTTTTATGTGATTTTTCTTGAGATTTCTATTTTGGACTAACGATCAGTTCTAGTTTCTTATTGCATAAATTTCTCAAACAGGTTTAAACAAGATGACTTCCAAAGATGCTATTTCTATTGGCACTGATGTCAAGCCTCCAGTTCTTTTTAAAGGAGAGTACGAACAGTGGAAGGATCGATTCCTTGATTTTGTGGACCGACACACAAATGGAGAAAATATTCTTTTGTCCATCATGGAGGGTCCTATGGTACCAATCACAGTTCAAATACCTGATAATGACTCATCTGATAGTGAAGATGGTACTGAGGAAAGAGATCAGAAAATGAAAACAGTTCTAGTTGAATATGCTCAGTATTCTGAAGAGCAAAAGAGTCGTTTCAAAGCCGACAAGCAAGCAAGACCCCTTCTTCTTCAAAGTATCCCGAATGACATCTACGTCAAGATAAACAGCTACAAGGCAAATGCTAAGAAGATGTGGGATCAGTTGCAGAAAATGATGATGGGTTCAAAGGTCGGCAATCAAATGAAAGTAGCAAATTGCATCAATAGCTACGAGGAGTTCAAAGCCAAAGAGAATGAGAGTTTAGAAGATACTTATGAACGGTTTGTCTTGCTGATAAATGAGTTGTCAAAGAACAAAGTGAAAAAGAAGCAACTTGAGAACAATGTCAAATTTCCGAGTATCCTACATCCTGAATGGAAGAAGCATATGCGTAGGATGAAACAGATGAAGGATCTGAATGATATACCGTTACATGAGGTTTATGAGACTCTGAGACAAAATGAAGAAGAAATGGAAGAGAAAAGAGCTGAGAAAAAGAAGGTAGAAAAAGTTTCGGATCCGATTGCATTGGTAGCCGGAGAGAAAAAGAAAGAAAAGAAAGAGAAGAAGAAAAAGAAGAAAGTGCTTACAAGTTCTGAATCGGAATCTGAATCAGATGATGATGATGGAGAAAGTCTCAAACAAGCTATGATGTTACTGACCCGTGCATTTCAAAAGAAATTCTACAAAAAGTCGGGATCCAATTCTCAAAGATATTCTTCATCAAGCTCCAAGAATCATGAGCACCGAGAAAGAGTTGAAGGAAAGCGACATGAATAGAACCGGTATATGGAAAGGAAGCCGGAAGAAAAGAAGAAGTTTGTGAATGATTACAATGTTGCTGAAAAGCCAGCAAATGATCCAATTAAATGCTACAACTGTGGCAAGATTGGACATTTTGCTAAAGATTGTCGAAAGCCAAAGGTTCGAAACTCCCAGTATTATCAGAACAAACTGCTATTGGCCAAACAACAAGAAGCTAGCATAGCATTAATGGCTGAAGACGAATTTTGGCTGGATCATTCAGAGGGTGAAGAGGAAGAGAAAGAAGAAACTGTTCATCTCTGTCTAATGGGAAAAGAGGTTAAGTATGATGAGTTAGATGACAAGACAGCTGATGAGGTATTAAACTTAACTGAAAAAGATTTCATAACCAAAATGGAAGCTATGATGGTTGAGCTTAATGACCTTCAAGTAAAACTGAAGAAAGAAAAAGACATAGTTGCTAAAAGAAACAACAAGATCTTTGAGCTTAATAAGTCTGTTATTGGGAACAAAGATCTAATTGATTCTTTACGCAAGTCTACTTTTGATTCTAAACTTCAAGTAGATTGTTTTGAAAAGAAGATTTCTGATTTTGAAGTTAAAATTTCTAAGTATGAGTTTGAGAAGAAAGAATCTGCACTAACTGTTCATAAACTGCAGGTTAAGAACAAGCTTTTGAATAAGAAGGTAAATGGTCTGGAAGCCAAACTTTATGCAAGAGGCCAAACATATCAAACTATCTTTCTTAATGCACCCAACGAAGAGGATGATGTTAAGGAAAAATGGGGACTTGGTTTTGAAAACCCCCATTACTTAAAGAAAGCCATCAGAAAACAACCAGCACTTTATAATTTTGATTTTCTTGCTTGTGCTGGTAAACATACTCATTTAAAACCCAAATTTGTTACCAAATTACCAGAAGAAGATGAGGCCAAAGAAACTGAAAATAGAAAGAATGTAAATAAAATGCAACTACCATTTAACTATGCAAAGTTAAATGATAGTTATCTTTCAGAAACACCAAAAGTTTTTTCAAACGATTATTTTGCTAGTTATTCTGTTTCTGAGATGGAGGCAAAACCATCTATTGCAAAAGTTTATGTTCCTCCACTCGTTCTTGAAAGCAAAATAGTTGAGCTTGAAAATGCCTTATCTGATGAAAAACTTTTGGTAGATATTGAACAAAGTGTGTTTTCTATAGTTTTAAAGAACACTGTTTTTAAATATAAATCTACAAAGTGTTTGTGTGTCCCAATAAGCAATCATTCAATCAATTAAACAAATAATCAATAACGATAATGCAAACCTGATATGATTATTCAATTGATTCAATAGGTTACAAGATGAAATCGACTTCTCTCTCTGTATCCTTTCTTGTTCACGGTGCACCACCACCCACAATAATTTCTCTATTAATCTCCCTAACCTCTAACCTAATTAACACTAAAATAAGATAATTTATACTTAGGCCATATAGCCTAATGGGCTTTGCAAGGCTTGGGACCAAATAGAAAACAAACACTTATTAAATCAAAAGGACTAAAAGGAAAAATACGAAAAATAAACTTTGACTATTTATTACAAAAGGACCCTAGACTATTTGTTGAGACGACTTTATCATCTTTGACTTCAGATTTCCATCTTCAGATAATTATGATCTTGACTCCAATAAAACTGTGCTTTAACAATCTCCCCCTTTGGATCAAGATCATTCTTTAATCTCAGAAAATTCGATCTTCCTCTTTTTCTTCAGAAAGTAGCAATCTTCCTCTTTTTCTTCAGAAAGTAGCAATCTTCCCAATCGATGAGAATATCTCTTGGAAAGAAATTATCTCCAGTTTCAGCTCGGAATGCTTTAGCAAATCATCTTCAAAGAAAATTTCTTCATTTCAGCATAACTTCATCATATCTTCCATTTCTTGATTGACGCTTCTCCCCCTTTTTGATGAAAAGAGCAAAGAGTTCATCAAAACGTGTCTTCAAGAAATTTCTTGCACCATTGATCTTGCAAACAGAACCACTGATTATCCGTCAATTCATTAAGATGTTCATCCAGATCTTTGCAAATCTAGACAATTTAGAAAATGAAGTGTAACACCTGAATCAACAAATGAATCAGTTAAAATTGCCTGTCAGTAACACAAAGTCACTGTGTGTAACGAATACACAATATAAAAGATCTTTTATGATATTCACTCCCCCAGGGATTCCATTCAATCATTGAAAGACCACAAAGGAAATTTCTATGAACGTTATGACAAAGAAACAAATTCTTTGTGTGTTCGTGCAAGTGATAGAATAAATTAAACATAAGATGATTGCTTATAAGGCTCAAAAAGTGTAAACCACTGATAAAAGTAGTTAAACACAGACTCAATGTGCATGAGTGAAGTGTGAAGGTGGGGCAGACGTCCTTCTTTTCAATATCCAGATTTTCCAAATGAAAATCAGATAGCATATGTGCTGGTGGGGTAATGTCAAGAGTTGGCATGGGCTAGTTGCCTGTTTCAATAATGTTCACCAAAGAGATGTGAAGCATTAGAAATGTGGCTGCTCGGCTCAGAAAGTAGTTGGTGCAGAGTTTAAAAATTCTTTTACTCTGATCTCTCATCCTCTTTCTTTTAATCTTTAAGCTCACAACTAACCAAACTCTCTTTTAACATTTTCTCTCATCACACATCCCGCACTCATTTCTTTTTGACTCTTCACATTCAATCACTAAAGGATTAACTTCTTGGGTAGGAAACACTGGTTAACGTGAATCCATAAAAGTTTCTTTTAAGTCCTAGCACACTGATCCCATGTTTTCCTATAAATCATATGATGCTCAGATGGTTTAACTTTGTCAGTTAAAACTCAATGAAGAATCATAAAACATTTAAAATCACACTTCCAATTCAAGAAATCTGTTTGAGAATCGAGAAGTGGTTTGAACATTTAAGAACATGTTTTCTTATGATTGAAAGTTGTCCTTCTTACAACCATGAATGAGATGAAGAAAAGAAATTATACCTTTCGAGTACAGTCTCACATCTCGCGAAGTCAAGCTTAAAGTCATAATGATATGATCTTTGAAGCAACTCTCAACCTACAAAAGTCTAAAAGTCTAGTCAAAGTAACTTTATTCACTGAAATTGAAATGACATAAAGCAGTAAAACAATTAGTGTACGAGTTCTGATCAGAAATAATCAGAAGTCATAGCCATACTCTTTACTTGTATGCTCCCCCTAAAATCATGCATTACTAACAAATTATCAGTAAGTACAATGCATTCAGTTTTGCTCCCCCTCAAAATAACATTGACCATCTATAAGATACTTCTCACACTCCCCCTGAGATCATGAACAAACTATTAACGAGCAGGTATCATGCGGAAATAATAAGAAAGAAATGATAAAGAGATACAATAAGAAACTTTAATAGGTAACCACCGATTAGGTCTTAAGATTTAGCATACCAAGTCTTGAGACAAGAAAATTAAATCTCTTTTCGTCTAAAGGTTTGGTAAACAAATCTGCAAGCTGATAATCGGTTTTTACAAAGTAAAGTTCAATTGTTCCCTTTTCTACATTATCTTTTATAAAATGATACCGGACATCTATGTGTTTGGTCTTAGTATGCTGAACAAGGTTAGCGGTAATCGCAATAGCGCTCTTCGAATCACAATATATCGGGATTCTATTGAAATGAAACCCATAGTCTCGCAGTTGTGTTCTCATCCACAAGACCTGAGAACAACAGCTAGCAGCAGCTACATATTCCGCTTCGGCCGTTGATGTGGAGACACATAATTGCTTCTTCGAAGCCCAACTAACTCTGAACTTAGCACTGAACTTGTTCAGATTCTCTCTGTCGTTTAGAACAAAACACTTACAACCAAAAACATGAAAATATTTAATGGTTGGTGTTCGGTTGTTGATCAAGGCATATGGAGTCTTCTGAAATCGGCGGTGTATCATGGAGCGATTCTGAGTGTGACACGCAGTCGATACAGCTTCAGCCCACAAAAATAAAGGTAAGTCAGATTGGCTGAGCATTATCCGAGCGGCCTCGACAAGTGTACGATTTCGCCTTTCGATGACTCCGTTTTGTTGAGGCGTGCGAGCAGCATAGTATTGATGGGATATCCCGACCGACTCGAGATATTCTTCAACTATCTTGTTCTTGAACTCTGTGCCGTTGTCAGTCCTGAGAATCTTGACTTGTTTTTGCAGATTGACTTGGGTCGTTTTCAAAAATGTAATGAGAACTTCGAGAGTCTCATCTTTAGACCGTAGAAACTTAACCCAAGTGTATCGCGTATAGTCGTCCACGATAACTAGCACATACTTGTTTCCTCCTAAGCTTTGCGTTCGCATAGAAGCGCATAAGTCCATATGCAACAACTCTAAAAGAGAGCTGGTACTCGGTTCAAGCTTTGGTTTGTGTGGGGCTCTCTTCATCTTTCCCTTTTCACATGCTGTACATAGATGTTCTCTTTCATACTTTAGTTCTGGAAGACCTTTCACTAGCTTGCCACTGACCAGCTTGTTGATGTACCGAAAGTTTAGGTGAGAAAGCCGTCGATGCCATAACCAGCTTTGTTGCATCAAGGCCTTTGATAGTAGACATACCTGATTGTCAACCTGGACCTTTGACAAGTTGATGGTGTAGAGGTTTGACTTGCGAGTGCCGACCAAGAGTTCTTTTCCTTCTTCAGTGCGTACTGAACATGTCTTGGCCTTGAAATTAATCTCTAAGTCTTTGTCGCAGAATTGGCCAATCCTGAATAGGTTATGCCCTAAGCCTTCAACATAACTCACCTTCTTGATCGTAAGATTTTCATGTACAACATCACCATATCCCAGAATAGGTGAAAACTGATCATTCCCAAAACGAACTGTGCCGTAGTATTTGTCCGTAAAATTAGACAACATACTCTTCTGCCCGGTCATATGCTTGGAACCACCGCTATCCAAGTACCACATATGACGGGTCTGCACAACACAAATCAAGAAAGAAGAGGTTTAGGAACCCATTTAAAAATGGGACCTCCACTGTTAGTACTTGATTTTGGCTCCCATTTAAATTTGGGTCCACTTTTTCTTTGAAAACCAGAAGCATGATAAGACGTACGATAGTGATAAGATGAAACATTATATGAACCATACCAAATATCAGAAAATTTACGAGAAGCATAATCACATTCACCATAATTGAAAAACTTTTTATTAGATGGTGCTAACTGGAATAATTGCTTTATAGAGTACTTCTTGCGAGAATCAACAAGATTAGATTTAAAAGTAGCAACATTCTCAATCACATCATCTTTACTAGAAGTCTTTTTATTCAAAATAAAACTAGAACTAGATTTAGCTATCTCCTCTATCTTCTGTTTCGGTATCCATGCAGTCTTAACTCCAACCCTTTGCTTTCTCAAATCTGAAACATTTGAAACTTTAGAGTTAAAATGATGAGAATTAAGAGAATGCTTCTTCATTGGCTTACCAGTGGGGATCAGTTTCTGTGAAAATTGAGACTTTTGTTTCTTACCTTTTGCTTTCTTTGATTTCACATAAACTGATTTATCAACTTTCGTTGATGTTTCACCTTTGTCAAACACACTGGGTTGACCAAAAGAATTAACAACACAAGATGAATGATCAGGAAGTTTAGAAGTAAAATCAAATTGAGCAACACTATCATTGAAAACACCTTCAGAGTTTAAGAAATTAAGCTCAGTCTCAAGTGAACCAGATCTGTCATCAGAATTTAAAACCTTGAAGAATTTAGGAAAATTAGTAGTTTTGAACACTGTCGAAAATACAGTTTGTTCTAAATCCATCAAAATTCTTTCTTTTGTAAGAGTATTCTCGAGTTCAGAAATTTTACTTTCCAAAACTAGAGGAGGTACGTAAAGCTTACCTTCGATGGGTTTAGCCTCCAACTCTTGTACAGAATTACTCTCAAAGTAATCATTTGAAAGAAATTTTGATTTATTAGAACTATAACTGTTATTCAACTTCTCATAGCGAAATGGAAGTTGAACTTTAGATGTGTTCTTTCTTTTATCATATTCCATGGCTTTATCTTTTTCAGACAGACTAGTCCAAAAGGGTTTGAGTTCAGGATGTTGAGGAGCCAACAACATAAACCCAAAGTCATAAAGTGCAGGCACTTCAGATATAACCTTTTTGAGATGATGTGGGTTCTTGTAACCAAGTCCCCACGTATCAGGTTTCTCTTTAGGTTTGTTCAAATGAATAGTGTGTTCAGTTTGACCTAAACAATGTAATTTCTCTTCCAAAGCATTTACGTTGTCTATTAAAGAATTCTTTTCTTTTGAAGTAGAAAAATACCTTTTAGAAATCTCTATAGACTTAAACTTACATTCTTTATATTTAGAAACAGTTTCAGATAATTCTTTATGAATTATAGTCTTTTCTTTAGCGCAGGTGTCTATATTTTTATGCAAAGTTTCAATTAATACATTTTTCTCAGCAATATCATTACTAAGTTTGTGTATAGATTGATTTTTCTCATTTATGACACCTTTCTCTCGCTTCAGTTTAGACTCTAATTCTTGGAGTTTAGACATCATGGCATGCATTTGGTTCAGAAAATCAGATTCAGTTAAGTTACATACCTCATCATTGTCTCCATCATCAGAATCAGCTTCAGCTTCTGACTGGTTCTTCCCCATCAAGCACATATGTGCTGTCTCATCCTTCTCTCCTTCTTCAGACTCTGGATCCGAATGGTCGAGCCAGTATTCATCCTCCGCCATTAATGCTTTTCCAGCCTCTTGTTGCTTGGCTAGAAGCATCTTATTCTTGTAATATTCGGAGTTTCGGACTTTAGGTTTTCGGCAGTCCTTGGCAAAATGACCAAATCTTCCACAGTTGTAGCACTTCATTGGTTCTTCCTTCTTAAACTCATCAGCTCCATCCTTCTTCTTGTCTTCTGGTCTCTTTTCTTCAACTCTCTCCTTATGCTTGTAGTTATTCGGACCAGACGAGTACCTCTGACTGTTGGAGTTTGGCTTTTTATAGAACTTCTTTTGGAAAGCCTTGGTTAACATTAGCATGGCTTCCTTCAGTTGTTCACAATCGTCAGAGTCAGACTTTGCCTCACTATCCGCTTCTTCAGACTCAGATGCTATCACCTTCTTCTTCTTGGACTTTTTCTTGACAACAAGTGCAACTTGATCAACAACTTCTTTGTCAGCCTTGATTTCATCCACCTCTTCCTCATTCTGTTTGAGGATTTCATAAACTTCATGAAGTGGAATGTCGTTCAGATCTTTCAACTGCCTCATCTGTCTTGTGAATCTTTTCCATTCTGGCTGAAGGTTGCTGAGAAATTTCACATTCAGCTCATCTTGAGATTTGTTGATCTTGTTCTTGCTGAGCTCGTTCAGCAATGTGACAAATCTGTCATAAGTGGCTTCAAGTGATTCTCCATCTTTGGCTTTGAATTATTCATAGTTATTCAAGAAGTTGGAAACTTTAAGCTGATTGTCGACTTTTGATCCAATCATCATCTTCTCCAATTGATCCCACATTTGCTTGCCGGTAGCATTGTAGCTATCAATTTTGACATATATTTCGTTCGGTATGCTTTGGAGAATAAATGATCTTGCCAGCTTGTCACCCTTGTGTCTCTTCAGCTGATCTTCCGTATATTCACCAATCGATAACTTATACTCAGTCTCTTCTTCTTCACCATTTTCTCCGGCTACAGTGAGAACCTTGGTCGGAGGTGTCATGATTCCTTCTTTCAGAGATTTTCTGATATAATCTCCCAAATCATGTCGATCGATGAAGTCCAAGAATCTATCCTTCCATTGCTCGTACTCCCCCTTGAAGAGTACTGGTGGCTTCACATCTGTTCCAATAGCAAGAGCTTCCCGAGACATTCTTACTATATTATTAGTCACAGAACTGATAAGAAACTTTGAACTGATCGTTAGTCCAGATAAAATTTAATCACACAAGAAATTTTGTCCCCCTAGGCAGACTTAGCACGGGGGTCCCGCTAAGTGAACAGTGAAAAGTGTGAACAGTACTTGCGCAAAGTGAAGGTTTGCGTATCAAGGCCGTTGCGCAAAGTACAGTTTGCGTATAACGACCGATGCACAAAGTTGGATTCGACCGGTAACTTGCTTAGACCGATATGATGTTAGACCGGATGGTTGTTCGACCGACACTATGCTTCTACCGATAATATACAAGACCGGTAGAGAGCTAAGACCGATATAATGCAATGGACCGATAGTATGCTTATACCGGGGTGTGCTTAGACCGATAGTGTGATGTTCGACCGATAGATTATGGACCGGTATTGGCTTCAACCGGTATAAGGTTTCGATCGACATAGACTTTGACCGATAATAGCTTGGACCGATAGAGGTCTTCGACCGATATTAGCCTTGACCGATAGACTTTAAGATATTCGACCGGGGTGGATTGTGTGTGTACCGGTCGACCGATAAGGTGTGGTCGACCGATAGTGAAAGACCGATAATAGGAGAGATATTCAACCGATAAAGTTCGACCGATACAGGCTTAGACCGATATGTTCTTGATACTTATCGACCCAGAAACACAGAAATCAACCCAGAAAACACTCGATAACTCAAATTAAACAACCAAACTTTGCCAATACGATCAATTTACCAACTATAACAGATTGCAAACAGTTAATTTCAATAAAAACCACTTTAAGAATAATTCGAATTATGACACAGTGTCGACTCAAAAACGAACCCAGAAAACAAAAATCATCACTTTGATAATCAAAATCGATGCAATATACAAATCAACCAATACCCAATCACGATAATAGACAAAACAAACACAATCCAACCAATAACAACTTGAATGAACGATTACACAATAAAAATTATGAATCTTTGACAGAAAAATAGAACCGAACAGAAACTTATTCAATTCAATCTGTTGGCTCTGATACCAATTGTGTGTCCAATAAGCAATCATTCAATCAATTAAACAAATAATCAATAACGATAATGCAAACCTGATATGATTATTCAATTGATTCAACAGGTTACAAGATGAAATCGACTTCTCTCTCTGTATCCTTTCTTGTTCACGGTGCACCACCACCCACAGCCTCTCACAATAATTTCTCTATTAATCTCCCTAACCTCTAACCTAATTAACACTAAAATAAGATAATTTATACTTAGGCCATATAGCCTAATGGGCTTTGCAAGGCTTGGGCCCAAATACAAAACAAACACTTATTAAATCAAAAGGACTAAAAGGAAAAATACGGAAAATAAACTTTGACTATTTATTACAAAAGGACCCTAGACTATTTGTTGAGACGACTTTATCAGCTTTGACTTCAGATTTCCATCTTCAGATAATTATGATCTTGACTCCAATAAAACTGTGCTTTAACAGTGTTCTACAGTTTCAAAGGCACCTCAAACTTCGTCTAATAATTTTGATGACTTATTTGAGTCTGCAAATGACTTTCTTAATTCTAATAATGGGTACATAGCAGAAATTGATATGTTTGACTTCAATGCTTCTCTTCCTGATCATTCTGCTTGTCTTATAACTGAAAAAGTGTTACCAAGTGTTCTTCAAACTGATGAATCATCTACTAAGGTTGGTGAACCAGTTTCCGTGACTGCTGAATATTATTCTAAAGGTAAGAATCATAAGAAACAACAATCACAGAAACAGATTAACACTGGTAAACCAAAGAAACTCATGTTCAGAAATCTGATTTTCCTAATAAATCTAAATCTTTTGTTTCAGATATAAGCAAGAAAAGGTCGAAAGCTGGAACCGAATGGCGACCAAAAAGAAAGAATGATGAGATAGCTGAATCAGTTTCTGATAACTCTTGTAATAGATCAGTTAGTAGTGATAATGATGTAGTTGATCAACTTGCTTGTCCTAAAAAAAACCTTGTAACTTCTTACAAGCGGTATTCAATAAAGCAATTGATTCAATTATCTCCTATTACTACTAAATCTTTTCATTATCGGAGAAATGATTTTGCTTATTCTCATAATTCTACTGATTGGTTTGGATCTTATTATGTTTATTCTTCAAGATCAAATGTTTTTAAAAGTTTTCAACGAAAAGGAGGATCCATATTCAAATGGATACCAAAATCTTGTGCTAATCTGTTAGGACCCGTTTTTAAATGGGTACCTAAATCTATTGTTTCCTGATTTCTCTTGCAGACCCGACATATGTGGTACTTGGACAGTGGATGTTCCAAGCATATGACTGGACAAAAAGCTTTATTGTCTAATTATACAGAGAAATTCAGTGGAAATGTTAGATTTGGAAACGAACAGCTTTCACCAATCTTAGGATATGGTGACATCATTCAAGACAACATAACGATTAAGAAGGTGAGTTATGTCGAAGGCTTAGGTTTAGCATCGGTAAATTATGCGACAAAGGGTTAGAGGTCAACTTCAAAGCTAAGAGATGTTCGGTTCGTTCTGAAGATGGCACAAAACTCTTAGCAGGCAAGCGAAAGACAAATCTCTACACCATCAATCTTTCAAAGGTTCAGAATGACAGTCACGTTTGTTTATTATCAAAAGCTTCGATGCAACAAAGTTGGCTTTGGCACCGACGACTTTCACATCTGAATTCTCGTTATATCAACAAGTTGGTTAGTGGAAAATTGGTAAAAGGACTTCCTGAGCTGAAATATGAGAAAGAACACTTATGTGCTACATGTGAGAAGGGTAAGATGAAGAGAGCCGCACATAAACCGAAGCCTGAACCAAGCACCAGTTCTCCACTAGAGTTACTGCATATGGATTTGTGTGGTCCGATGAGAACACAAAGCTTGGGTGGAAAGAAATACGTGTTGGTTATTGTGGACGATTACTCAAGATGCACATGGGTCAAATTTCTTCGATCAAAAGATGAGACGCCCGAAATTCTCATTACTTTCTTAAAGACGACCCAGGTGAATATGCAAAGACAAGTCAAGTTTCTTCGAAAGGACAACGTCACAGATTTCAAAAACAAGATTGTTGAGAATATCTCGAATCGGTCGAGATATCACATCAGTACTCTGTTGCTCGTACGCCTGAACAAAATGGAGTAGTCGAAAGGCGAAATCGGACGCTAGTCGAGGCCGCTCGTACTATGCTCAGCCAATCCGATCTACCTCTATTCTTGTGGGCAGAAGTTGTGTCAACTGCATGTCATACTCAAAATCGGTCCATAATACACCGTCATTTTCAAAAGACTCTATATGAGCTTATTAACAACAAAACACCGACAATCAAGTATTTTCACATCTTTGGGTGTAAGTGTTTCGTGCTTAACGACAGAGAGAGTCTGAATAAATTCAGTGCTAAGGAGGACGAAGGCATCTTCATTGGTTATTCTTCAACATCTGCAGCATATCGTGTTTATCTGAAGAAGTCCAAGACAGTCTTCGAGAGTGTTAATGTTACATTCGATGAAGAAATGGCTTATGAACAACTTAGTTCAGAACCCGTTATCACTGGAGTATTAGCTTCTGAACAGATCAGTCCAGAACCTGTTTCTACAAAGAACAATTCGGATAACGCTTCTACTTCACTTTCACATTTATCTGATTTAGATTTGTTATTTGAATTATTTTATGATGAGTTTCTAGGATCTAATGTATCTAAATCTGCTGTGACTGACAAGTCTGAAAACACAAGCTGCAATCATCCGGTCACTTCAGAAGTTTTAACTGAACTTGTATCCCCCGTTTAGTCAGAAACTCATATTCCAACATCTACTCCTACAATTGAAGATACACAAGTAACTGCTGAGCCAGAAGTAACTATATCAGTTGGGTGTGACATACTGTCTAATCAACAGCTAGAGTCTGTTGTTCCAACTATTGCTTCTGCACCTGAATCTTCAACTGCAAACCCCCTCCATCTATTCAATCTGAAGAGTCTGATAGTGGATTTCTAGATGATGATCATGTTCAATCAATATCTACTCCACTACCTCATGAGCATCGCTGGACCATAGAGCATCCATTACATCAAGTAATTGGAGATCTCAACAAGTCTGTACAAACTAGGTCAGCGACTCTTAATCAATGTATGCATGACTCATTCCTCAGTAAGATAGAGTGTTAAGACACAGTCTCATTGGATTCAAGATCATCCAATACGAAGATCGCAATCTGAAGTTAATGCTGAAAGTTACTCTCAACCATAGTCTAGGGTCTATTCTGTAATAAAGTCAAAGTTGTTTTTTTAATATCTAGATATTTATTATTTAGATATTATGTTTAGTTTAATATTAGTTTATATTAGTTTTTGATAATATCTTATACTGATATTATCTATCTCTCTGTTTATCGATCAACACAATCACACACAATTCACACACACAAAGGTGAAATAGAGAGAAAAACAAACAAAGAGAACTCAAAGAACTCAACCGTGTAATCCGCGTTTATATATCGAAACAGGTTGGTTTATCATCTATTGTTTGTTGTTTTGATTATCTGGTAACAATCACGGACTCACAATTGGTATCAGAGCTGATCCAGATCAAATCAAAATTTTCAACTCTCTGTGTTCTTCATTTTTTGAAGAACACTGATCAATCATCAAAATCTTGATTTTGCGGTTATTTTCGAAATCAAAAGGTTGTGTATTGTTGTTGTTGGTAAGGAGAACATTCTGTCAAAGTTTGGTGTGGTAAATCGATCTCTAGTTGGGTTAATTTTAGAGTTGCAGGTTGTTTAATCGGAGAAGACGACGTATCGGTCTTAAGCGTACCGGTCGAACCTTAGTTTTTACATTCCACCGGTCGAAGATCATTTTTTATCGGTCGAATCTCACAAACTTTTGGTATCGGTCAAACACTCTCCGGTCAAATCCCACTTTGTACCGGTCGAATATTTTTTTATCCGGTCGAGTATTTTTTTTTTTATCCGGTCAAAGTAAACCTCAATTCCGGTCGAACCCCACTTTTCCACTACATTTCACCGGTCGAATAAAACTTTTCCACGTCACTTCCCCGGTCAAACTCCTATTTTAATCCGGTCGAATCACACAAAACAAATCCCGGTCTTAGAGACAACTATCGGTCAAAGCCATTTTGATAATCCGGTCGAATTGTTTGTTTCCCGATCGAATCTCACACCACATCCGGTCTTTGGTCTCTTCCGGTCTTCTACTTGTTTCGGTCTTCACCTTCCCGGTCTTAGAAGCTCCGGTCAAACCCCTTTCCCGGTCTTCCATTCTCGGTCAAAGACCCTCACGTGACCTCTCACACACTCCACTCACACACTCAGTCAAATCCAAATTGGTCTTTCCACTCACACTTCATTTTTAATTTGCAAATCTCATTTTGGTGGCTGCCATTGTTTATCACGTGGTCTCTCAAGCAAATCTCCCACATGCAAACTACTTAAAAGAAACAATTCTATTTCATGCAAACCAACTCACGTGTCTTAACAATTTTATTTCGGTACACATTCCTCTCACACCACTTACTCTCACATTTAATCTTTTTGAATATTGAATCACGTGTCCATCAATTCCACCAATTCTCGGTTCAATCTTTTTATCGGTCCAATTTTTTTACTGGTCAATCAATTTTACCGGTCGAAAATTTTACCGATCTTTATATTTTACCAGTTCTTACATCTTACCGGTCGAACCTCACTTTGCGCAATCAACCTCTCGCGCAAACCTTCTCAAAACGCAAAGTTTTTCCGGACTTCGAATTTTATTCAAAATGACATCCAGAGAAGCCCTTGCAATCGGAACTGATACCAAGCCACCAGTTCTCTTTAGAGGAGAATACGAACAGTGGAAGGATCGGTTCCTGAACTTCATCGAAAGACAGGAATTGGGTGATTTCATCAAACAATCCTTAGAAGAAGGCCTAATGGAAACAAAATATAGGGAACCAGCAGCAGGTACTCAAGAAGTACGACATGCACTTTCTTATGGAGATCTAACAGGTGATGATAAGCTTAGAGCAAAAGGCGACATGTTAGCCAAGTCATACATTCTACAAGGGATTACGAATGAAATCTATGTAAAGATTGACAGCTACAAGGCCTCCGGAAAACAAATGTGGGATCAACTAGAGAAAATGATGCTGGGTTCAAAGATTGGGAACCAACTGAAAATCTCTAACTGCCTGCACAGTTTTGAAGAATTCAAAGGCAGAACTGGAGAAACTCTAGAGGGAACATATGATAGGTTTGTGACTTTGCTAAACGAATTAAGCAAGAATAAGGTCAACAAATCTCAAATCGAGCTGAATATCAAATTCCTGAGTATTCTACAACCAGAATGGAAAAGTTTTGCCAGGCAGATGAGGCAGATAAAAGACCTGAATGAGATTCCACTTCACGAGGTGTATGAAACCCTCCGACAAAATGAAGATGAAGTGGATGAAATTCTAGTAGAAAAGAGAAAAGGATAGACAGTTGAAGACACAGTCGCTCTTGTTGTGAAAAAGAAGAAGAACAAGACGATTGTGTATGAATCAGAAGAAGCTGAAGATGATGTTGTCTCTGACTCGGATGAAAATGAACAACTGCAGCAAGCAATGCAGTTTCTAACAAATGCATTTCAGAAAAAGTTCTACAGGAATCCGACGTCAAACAGTCAGAGGTACTCTTCTGAACCAAACAACTATGCTCACAAGGAAAGAATTGAAGGAAGCAGATATGAAGGAAATAAGTATGAAGGGAAGAGATTTGAGGGAAAGAGAACAGAGGAGAAGAAACCTGAAGAGAGAAGATATCAGACTAAAGGAAAAAGGTTAGTGGAGAGGAATCCTGAAGAAAGGAAATTTAAAGCTGAAGGATCAAGTCAGCCAGGACCACCGATGTGCTACAACTGTGGCAAAACAGGTCACTTTGCCAAGGATTGCCGCAGATCAAAAGTCAGAAACTCCGATTACTACAAGAACAAGATGTTTCTTGCAAAGCAACAGGAGGCAGGCAAGGTACTGATGGCTGAAGATGAATACTGACTGGATCACTCAGATGAAGAAGAAGAAGATGAAGAAAAGGATGAAGTCGTCAATATGTGCTTGATGGGCAAAATCGAATCAGATGCTGAAGCTGATTCAGAAAATGAAGAAGTGGAGGTATGTGTTTTATCGTATAAAGATTTAATGAATAAAATGCATGCTATGGTTTTAAAACAAGAAGAGTTAGAATCTAATCTTAAGCAAGAAAATGGTGTTATAATTAACAAAAACCAACTGATACAGAAACTTAGCGATGAAATTGCTGAGAAGAAAGTATTAGTTGAGGTTTTACATACAAACGGTGACACCAACGCAAAAGAACAGACTATAATTCTAAAAGAGAATACTGAGCTCAAGTCTAAATTGACAAAAAGTGAGATTGATTTTTATAAGCTTACTGATATGCATTCTTTATGTACTAAAGAAAACAAGACCTTAATTGCTAAATTAGACGCTTTGGAAAAGAAGCTATACTCATTAGGTCAAAGTGAGCAAACCATTCATCTTAACAAACCGAAAAAGAACAAAGAAAATTGGGGAATCGGTTATGTGAAACCTCAACGTCTTCAAAAGGGTATAAGAGAAGTGCCTGCACTCTATGACTATACCTCTATGCTAGTTTCTCACCGAATCTCCTCACTTAAAGTTTTTAATACTAAACTATCAGAAGAGGATGAAGCTAATGAATTTGAAAAACGGATGAAGTCAACTAAAGTTCACGCTCCATTTTATTATGCGAAGTTGAATAATAGTTATGACTATCCCAATGATGAAAAGAAATCTCTTTCAACTGACTACTTTCAAAGTTATTCTGAAAAAGAGATGGAGGCGAAGCCTGTCATAGGTAAAATTTATGTCCCTTCTCTCGTGTTAGAAAGTAAAATTTCTGAACTCGAGAACTCTTTATTAGATGAAAGACTTATGATTGAGATTCAACAAAAGGTTTTTTCAACTGTTATGAAAAATGTTGTTCTTTCAAAGGCTTCTACTTCTGATGACATGTTTGGTTCATCAAACGAAGAGTTTAATTTTCTTAATTCTGACGGTGGTTTAGATGGTTGTTTTGAACAAGTTGATTTTAATGTGAAACTTCCTAACCATGCATCTTTTGTTAAGAAAACTTCAAGAAAAACCAGTATGTCTGTGAACAGTGCAAAATCAACGAAAGTTGATTACTCAGTCTCTGTGAAAGCTAACAATGCTAAAGGTAAGAAAATATCTCAGCATTCACAGAAACCGACCACTACTGGTAATTCTGAGAAGAAGCACTCAGTTGTTGCTCAAAGGTCTAACTCACTAGTTTTACATGTTTCAGATATGAGCAAGCCAAGGCCTGAAGCCAATTCTCAATGGCAACCAAAAAGGAAGCTTGACAAGGCCATTTTATCGTTTAGTAGTGTTAATTGTAATAAGACTTCGCTTACTAAAGATGTTGTGATTGCTGATATTGCTGTTTTGCATCCAAAACTTGTTGTTTCTCGTAAACAATATACAATGAAGCAATTATTTCAGTTATCTTTATTTGCTGGAAAGTCCTCTATCTATAATAAACATGTTTCTATTACTTGTCAAGATTATGGTGATTGGTTTGGAAATTACCATGTGCATACATCTCATATTAATTCTTCTCATGCATTTCAAAAGAAAAGAGGAACCAATTTGAAATGGTTACCAAAATATTGTGCTAACACAGCAGGACCCAAATTCCAGTGGGTACCTAAGGCTAAATCTGTGTTGCAGGCACACAAAGCTTAGAGAGAAAACGACTTCTGATTATGTACAGATCAGGACTCGTTCTTCAATGTCAAAATAGGTTTTTGGATAATGCAGTTCAAAACCCGAACATCAAAGTCAAAATAGGCTTTTGAACAAATCAGTTCAAGACCCGCACTTCGATAATCAAAGTGAATATTCCAATGTTGTCGTATAAACATCTAAATTTGTATTTTCTCTTATGCAGACTAGTCATACGTGGTTCTTGGACAGCGGATGTTCGAAGCACATGACAGGGCAAAAAGAGATACTGTCCAATTTTAAAGAAAAATATTGCGGAACAGTAAGATTTGGCAACGACCAGTTTTCTCCAATCATGGGATATGGTGATGTACAACATGACAATGTCACTATCAAGAAGGTGAGCTATGTAGAAGGCTTAGGACACAACTTGTTCAGTATAGGCCAGTTCTGTGACAAAGACTTAGAGGTCAACTTCAAAGCCAAGAGATGTTCAGTTCGCAATGAAGAAGGCGAAGAACTCTTGGTCGGTACACGAGAATCAGACCTCTACACAATCAACTTATCTGATGTCCAGACTGACAAACAAGTTTGTCTACTATCGAAAGCTTCGATGCAACAAAGTTGGTTATGGCATCGACGTCTTTCTCACCTCAACTTTCGGTACATCAACAACCTGGTCAGTGGAAAGCTCGTCAAAGGACTTCCAGAGCTGAGATATGAAAGAGAACATCTTTGTGCAGCTTGTGAGAAGGGCAAGATGAAGAGGGCACCTCATAAACCGAAGCCTGAACCAAGTACAAAAGCTCCTTTAGAGTTATTGCATATGGATCTATGCGGTCCAATGCGCACTCAAAGCTTAGGCGGAAAGAAGTACATACTCGTGATCGTGGACGATTAGTCGCGATACACATGGGTCAAGTTTCTACGTTCAAAGGATGAGACACCAGATGTTCTCATTACATTCTTGAAGACGACCCAAGTGAATCTGCAGAAACCGGTCAAGATTCTAAGAACAGACAACGACACAGAGTTCAAGAACAACAAAGTTGAAGAATATCTCGAATCTGTCGGGATTTCACATCAATACTCTGCTGCTCGAACACCTCAACAAAATGGAGTAGTTGAACGAAGAAATAGGACGCTAGTCGAGGCTGCTCGTACTATGCTAAGTCAATCAGACTTATCTCTATTTTTGTGGGCAGAAGCTGTTTCGACCGCATGCTACACACAGGATCGATCCATGGTACATCGAAGATTCAAGAAAACTCCTTATGCATTAATCAACAACCGAACACCGACAATCAAATATTTCCATATATTTGGGTGTAAGTGTTTCGTTCTAAATGACAGGGAGAATCTTAATAAGTTCAGTGCTAAGGCGGATGAAGGGATCTTCATTGGATATTCCTCGACATCAACTGCATTCCGAGTTTATCTGAAGAAGTCAAAGACGGTGATTGAAAGCATCAACGTCACCTTTGATGAAGAAATGGCTTCCGAACAACAACGTTCAGAACCCGTTATAACTGGAGTACTAGCTTCTGGGCAACTCAGTCCAGAACCTGCGTCTCAACAGAATAAATCAGACGAAGCTTCAACTTCAACTAACCATTTATCTGATTTAGATTTATTATTTGAATTGTTTTATGATGAATTTCTTGGATCTAATGTAAACAAATCTGTTGTGGTTGACAGGATGGAAGACTTAACGACTACTCATACAACCAGTTCAGATGACTCTATTGAATCAAACGCCCCGATTCAACAAGAAATTACAATTCAAATGCCAACTCCAATAGTTGAAGAAGTGACAAATGATAAAGAGACAGAAGTAGCTGAAACAGTAGGTTGTTCTATACAGACTAATCTACAGCCGGAACAAGCTGTACCTACTGAGACTTCTGCACCATCTACTTCAACTGAACCCCCATTCCTTTTTATATTGATCTCTCATCATATAGTACACTTCCACCAATTACTTCAACTGAAACCACAATTCCTCCAGAACAAACCGAAGAAGGTACAAGTGGATTTATAGATAATTCAATTGACATACATTCATATAATCCACTGCCTCATGAACATAAATGGACCAAAGAGCATCCGATAAGCCAAGTCATTGGCGATCCATCAAAACCGGTGCAAACTAGGTCAGCATCAATGAACATGTGCATGCATGACTCCTTTCTGAGCAAGTTCGAGCCAACTCGCGTATCAGAGGCACTTGCGGATCCAGAATGGGTGATCTCAATGCAAGAAGAGCTGAATCAGTTCAATGCACTTAAAGTCTGGCGACTCGTACCGAAACCTCAAGGTAAAACCATAATAGGTACGAAATGGGTTTTCAAGATAAAGAAAGACGAAGATGGTACCGTTATCCGAAACAAGGCAAGACTAGTAGCCAAAGGATACAGACAAGAGGAAGGAATAGACTTTGACGAAACATATGCTCCTGTGGCGCGATTAGAGGCAATCAGAATGTTTTTAGCCTACGCAGCCCACAAGAACTTCACGGTCTTTCAAATGGACGTGAAGACAGCATTCCTCAATGGAATTCTGAAGGAGAAAGTCTACGTCTCTCAGCCAGAAGGTTTTGTCAATCAAGAGAAGCCGAATCACGTTTACATTCTCGACAAAGCACTCTACGGTCTGAAACAAGCACCTCGAGCCTGGTATGATGTCCTTTCCACTTTTCTAGTCAAGTCTGGGTTTTCAAAAGGTACGGTGGATACCACTTTGTTTATTAAAAAAGAAAAAGCCGATATCATTTTAATTCAAATCTATGTAGATGATATTATCTTTGGTTCTACAAATACTAAGTACTGTAAGAATTTTTCAAACCTTATGGTGTCTAGATTTCAGATGAACTTGATGGGAGAGATGAATTTCTTCCTCGGTTTACAAGTAAAACAATTTTCATCGGGTATTTTTATCAATCAATCAAAATAAATTATGGATATTCTTCGGAAGTTCAAAATGGAAAATTCAAAACCGATTGGTACCCCAATGGCACCAGGTACTAAGATTGACAGCGATCCTTCGGGAAAGGCTGTTGATGTTAGGACTTATCGAGGGATGATAGGTTCTTTAATGTATCTTACTTCTAGTAGGCCAGATATAATGTTTTCAACATGCTTATGTGCACGATATCAGGCCAATCCTAAAGAAATCCATATGTCTGCTGTCAAGCGCATTTTAAGATATCTGAAGGGCACTGCAGATCTTGGTCTGTGGTATCCTAAAGATACTAGTTTTGAACTAACAGCCTACACAGATGCAGATCATGCAGGTTGTATGTTAGACAGGAAGAGCACGTCAGGACACGTACAGTTCCTCGGTGACAAACTAGTAAGTTGGGCATCGAAGAAGCAACTTTGTGTTTCAACTTCCACGGCCGAAGCAGAATATGTAGTTGCTGCTAGCTGCTGTTCTCAGGTCTTATGGATGAGAACTCAATTGCGCGACTACGGTTTCCACTTCAACAAAATCCCGATATACTGTGACTCCAAGAGCGCCATCGCAATATCAACGAATCCTGTTCAACACACCAAGACTAAGCACATAGACGTCAGGTATCACTTTATTAAAGATCATGTTGAAAAGGGAACAATTGAACTTTTCTTTGTAAAAACTGATTATCAACTTGCCGATTTGTTCACCAAACCCTTAGACGAAAAGAGGTTCAACTTTCTTATCTCTAAGCTTGGTATGTTAAATCTTAAAATCTAATCAGTAGTTACCTATAAAAGTGATCTAAATTGTATACTTTTTCATCATTTCTTCATTCTTAACTCTGATTGATATCTGCACTTCTATCAAATGTTCATGATCCAAGGGGGAGAATGAGAAGAAATTGACATCTGGTCAATATTACTTCGAGGGGGAGCTCATAAAATTTTGCATGTACCTTATAATGCCAAATTTTTTTTTTTTTTTGTAATGCAAGAATTTAGGGGGAGCTCTTCAAGTCAAGGAGTTCGGATATGACTTGTGATTATTTCTGATCAGAATTCGTACTTTAAAAAGTTTTACTGCTTTTTGTCTTTTCAATTTAAGTGAATAAATTTGCTTTGACTTTGACTTAAGACTTTTGCAGAAGTTTGAGAGAAGCTTAAAAGATCATATCTTTATGACTTTAAGCTTAGCTTCATGAGATGTAAGATCATACGTTCAGGTATAATCCTTTATCTTAATCTCATGTATGGTTGAAAGAAGGACAACTTTCAATCATAGAAAACATTCTTTTTAATGTTCAAACCACTTCCTGATTTTTCATCAGATTTTATATTTTGGGAGTGTATTTTAAATGTTTTCATGATCAATATTGTGCTTTAACTGAAATAGTTAAACCAATCTGAGCATCACATGCATCATAGGAAAACAAGAATCATTGTGCTAGGAATTAACACAACTTCTATGGAATCACCTTAACCAGTGATTTCTACCCAAGAAGTTAATCCTTAGTGATTGAGTGTGCAAAGAGAATAGAAATGAGTGTGATTAGAGAAAGCAAAACGTTTAAAAGAAAGAGCGTGTGAGAACAGAGTTAAAAAGAATATTACAACTCTGCACCAACTTTTTCTGAGCCGGGTAGCCACATTACTAGTGTTTCACAAATCTTTGGTGAACATTATTGAAACAGGCAACTAACCCATGCCAACTCTTGATCAAACCTCCCTATCTACTCATTTTCTTCTCAACAAGAAAGTGTTTCACATTTTCAAAGGGGACGCAGCACATATGCTATCTGATTTTTATTTGGAAAATCTGGATATTGAAAAGAAGGAAGTCTGCCCCACCTTCGCACTTCACTCATGCACATTGAGTCTGTGTTTAACTTACTGTTGTCTCAGTGGTTTACACAAATTTTGAGCCAAATAAGCAATCATCAGTGCTTAATTCTTTCAAACACAAGCACGAACACACAAGGAATTAGTTTCTTTGTCATAACGTTTATAGAAATTACCTTTGTGGTGTTTCGATGATTAAATGGAAGCCCTGGGGGAGTCAACATCAAACAGCTCCTTTCCAATGTGTATTTGTTACACACAGTGACTTAGTGTTACTGACAGGCATTCTAACTGATTCATTAGTTGATTCAGGTGTTACATGATTATTTTGTCTAGATTTGCAAAGATCAGGATGAATAACTATTGAATTGACGGATCAGAGACTCCAAGTGGTTGACATTTCTTACTCAAAGTTTTGATGAAGTCGTTGCACTTTCCATCAAAAAGGGGGAGAATCTAAAGCTTGAAGAAATGTTCAGTCCATTACATTACAAGACCAAGAACTGCGAGATCAAAGTATTCTGAAGACTTGCTGATTTCAGATAAATTTTCTTTGAAGATACTTTGCTAAAGCATTCTGAGCTAGAGAAAGAGATTAAATCTTCTGTGCTGAAAGAGAAGATCGAATTGCCAAATCATTTTCGAAATGATCTTGATCCAAAGGGGGAGATTGTTAGGACACAGTCTCATTGGATTCAAGATCATCCAATACGAAGATCGCAATCTGAAGTTAATGCTGAAAGTTACTCTCAACCATAGTCTAGGGTCTATTCTGTAATAAAGTCAAAGTTGTTTTTTTAATATCTAGATATTTATTATTTATATATTATGTTTAGTTTAATATTAGTTTATATTAGTTTTTGATAATATCTTATACTGATATTATCTATCTCTCTGTTTATCGATCAACACAATCACACACAATACACACACACAAAGGTGAAATAGAGAGAAAAACAAACAGAGAGAACTCAAAGAACTCAACCGTGTAATCCGCGTTTATATATCGAAACAGGTTGGTTTATCATCTATTGTTTGTTGTTTTGATTATCTGGTAACAATCACTGACTCACATAGAGCCCACGCGAGTATCAGAGGCTCTTGCTGATTCAGATTGGGTATATGCCATGCAAGAAGAATTAAATCAGTTTGAAGCTCTGAAGGTCTGGAGATTAGTTCTACAACCGGAAGGAAAATCCGTAATTGGCACTAAATGGGTATTCAAAAATAAAAAGGATGAAGATGGTATCGTCATAAGGAACAAAGCTAGACTTGTTGCCAAAGGTTACCGGCAAGAGGAAGGCATAGACTACGATGAGACGTATGCTCCAGTAGCGCGTATAGAGGAAATCCGCATGTTTCTAGCCTACGCAGCTCATAAGAATTTCACAGTCTATCAGATGGACGTGAAAACGGCCTTTCTAAATGGCATTATTAAGGAGGAAGTCTACGTGTCTCAACTAGAAGGGTTCATGAATCCAGATAAGCCAGATCATGTCTACATCTTGGACAAAGCCCTGTATGGTTTGAAACAAGCCCCTCGAGCATGGTATGATGTTCTATCTAAATTCTTGGTCAAGTCAGGTTTTTCCAAAGGTAAAGTTGATACTACTTTGTTCATCAAAAATGAAAAAGCTGATATTATTCTTATACAGATATATGTTGATGATATAATATTTGGTTCTACTAATCCTAAATTTTGCAAAAACTTTTCTAACCTCATGGTGTCACGTTTTTAAATGAGTATGATGGGAGAGATGAATTTTTTTCTCGGATTACAAGTTAAACAGTTTTCAACGGGGATTTTCATTAACCAATCAAAGTACATTTTGGATATTCTTCGGAAGTTTAAAATGGAAAATTGTAAACCAATTGGAACCCCGATGGCACCAGGTACTAAAATTAGCACTGATCCTTCGGGTAAAAGTGTTGATGTTAGAACTTATAGAGGTATGATAGGATCGTTAATGTATCGTATATCTAGTAGACCAGATATTATGTTTTCAACATGCTTATGTTCTAGATATCAGGCTGCTCCTAAAGAATCCCATTTGGCTGCTGTCAAACGGATTTTTAGGTATCTGAAGGGGACTGCAAATCTTGGTTTGTGGTATCCTAAGGATACTGGGTTTCAACTGACTGCCTATTCAGATGCAGATCATGCAGGTTGCATGTTGGACAGAAAAAGTACTTCAGGTCACATTCAATTCTTGGAGACAAGCTCGTTAGCTGGGCATCAAAGAAACAATTATGCGTTTCCACATCGACTGCTGAAGCAGAGTATGTAGCTGCTGCCAGTTGTTGCTCTCAAGTTCTGTGGATGCGAACACAGCTGTGAGACTATGGATTCAAGTTTGATAAAATTCCAATATATTGTGACTCGAAGAGTGCAATCGCGATATCTGCTAATCTTGTCCAGCATACGAAAACCAAACACATTGACGTCAGGTATCATTTTATTAAAGATAATGTCGAAAAAGGAACAATTGAACTTTATTTTGTAAAAATAGATTATCAACTTGCAGATTTATTTACCAAACCCTTAGATGAAAAGAGATTTAATTTTCTTGTCTCTAAGCTTGGTATGTTAAATCTTAAGACATAATCGGTTGTTACCTAATAAAGTTATGTATTGTAATTTTTCATCATTTTCTTTATCATTATGTTTGAAGGATATCTGCACTTTAATTGTTTGCTCATGATCTCAGGGGGAGTAAGAGAAGATTAAAGATGATCTACATTTTTTTGAGGGGGAGCATAACTAATTTCTGCATTTTACTTAAATGACTAAATTTTTGTAATGCATGATTTTAGGGGGAGCTTATATGTGATATCAAAAGGAGTAAGACTATGATTTCTGATTATTTCAAATCAGAACTCGTACTTTAATCGTTTAACTGCTTTATGTATTTTACATTCGAATAAATTTGTGAATAAAGTTGCTTTGACTAGACTTTGAGATTTTTGCAGGATGAGAGAAGCTGACAAGATCATATCTTAATGACTTCAACTTGACTTCATGAGATTTAAGATTGCGCGAAAAAGGTAAATTTCTTATATTAATCTCAAATATATCTGAAAGAACGACAACTTTCAGATATAGAAAACATGTTCTGAAATGTTCAAACCACTTCCTGATTTTCTTAAACAGATTTTATAATTTGGAAGTGTGATTTTAAATGTTTTCATTTTATTTTTGTGCTTAATTGATAAACAAACCGTGTGTTTCCAAAGATAAATACTTGCGTATTGTCTTTTCTACATACTTTCAAGTATTCACACACATCGGTTTAATTTTTGATCAAATTGTTCTTACTATATCTCTAAATTGAAACAATTTTTTGATGGTAAGACACCCCGCTTGTACTTTAAAGAATTTTGAGCGATATTTCATTTCGAAACGTCATTTCAAGAATGTCTATATTTTTGTTTCGTATAGACAATATCCATTATTTTTGACCTTAAGCTTTGATTGTTATATCATTCATTTGTGATCATTTTTCGTACAATGTCAGATTTTCAAACAAGCCTTTTGCATTCCTGTTCATTCATTCAATATACTTGTTTGAAAATACTTTAATGTTTAAAAATGCTCATATTTCCATGATTATATCTCTGAGCATATTCATATCTGACATTTGTATATGAGTTTTAACTAATAAAGTTAAACCATTTGAGCAACATTATGCTTTCATAGGATTATATGGGTTCTTTATGCTAGGACTTACATGAACTTCTATGAAATCACGTTAACAAGTGATTTCTACCCAAGAAGTTAATCCATAGAGATTGAGTGTGAGGAGTCTAAAAGAAATGAGTGTGGGTGTGATGAGGTAAAATGTAAAGGAGAGTTTGGTTAGTAGTGAGCTTAATGATCAAAAGAAAGAGGGTGTGAGAACAGAGTAAAAGAAAAGCAACTACTTTAAGGGGTAATACTCCAGTGTTCCAGCAGAAAGTTAACTAGACTTATAAGTCTGCTATAAAGAAAAGCGAAGAAGTTCTAAAGGAAGAAACTCTTAAAACGGTTCTTGAAGATCTTCGATTGGAACAGGATACTTATGATAAAGCATTGCACTCATCCTCTATAAAGGAATATATATATCCTTTTGTACCGATTACAACTACTTGGTTATCACCGGTAGAAGATAAGTATGCGCATTTAACGGCTGCAGAGGTTATGACCTTTTATTCAAAAAAATTTACAGATCCTTTTATGTTTCCAAAGGATTATACATATTATCAAAGTATTCTCCATTATACTGGATCAATGAAGGTCAATGCTCAGTTTCGCTCAGGAGAAGATTGGGCTTATTCTAAAGCTCGAATTATTAAAATTATAACACCTAGTTTATGGAATGAAGATTTATCTCAATCTCTAGAAATTACAATCGATGAGAAATATAGAAATAAAGTTCTTTTAAATTATTTTAATTATATCAAAGCTTGGGAGCTAGCATTTTGCTATGACAATAAGCAGAGAAAACATACGTGGTTTATTCAATTTAGCCCTATACCTAAGTTGGATTTTCCGGTATGGTTTATTATGTGGTTTTCTAATTGGGGATTATACTCAATTATCCTCCCAAAAAAAATCAGAAGGATTTATGAAAATTTTAAAACTAAGAATCCTTCGTGTAAATTTCCTGGACTTTATTTTGCTGTTTTATATTAAGCCCCATGGATTCTTAAATGGGATTATATTTTAGGACCAAGATCCTTTCTTAATCTTCGTGAAAGTTATAATAATATTCGTCATATAGGAAGAAGAATTTCGATAAAATGGTGGGATAAATACGAGTTTTTTCAAGATGGATCAGTTTTTTCCACCAAAGGGATTATTAATCTCGAGCCTCCAAAAATTGTTCCAGCAGCAAGACCATCCAATTCTGGATAGTCAGAAGACATTTTGGAAACTCTTAAAGAGTTCAAATCTAAAGGAACTTCAAAGAAGGAGTTGGAAGAAATGCTTAAAGCTATCTTTAAGAATGAAGATGTTCCTACCAATTCTCCTTTAATGATTCAAGGGAGCATATCAAGTGCAGGTGGAGAGGATGATATCATGCAAGATGCACATGATCGAGAATCTGATGATGATTTACTCGACGAATAAGTTTGTTGGCATCATTCCTTACGTCATCCTCAATTATTAAGTTTGTTGGCATCATTCCTTACGTCACTCTCAATTATTGGATCTTACTGTTTATCTCCATTATTGTTGTAACTGTTTATAAACAGTATCCAGTCTTTTGCCTATATAAGGCAATGTTTGTAGAAAAGTATGCAAGTCTAATTTGAGAGTGTTTAGTTCCATAAGCGAGTTTCTATAATTTTCCACTAAGTTAGTGGTTCATTCCACTATTGTTGGTTCTCATTCCTCCTCTTGTAATATATATTTGTGTATGTTTTATTAAAATAAATACAAGTTTTGCGTATCGATATTCCATCTCTCTATATATCATCTTTATATTACTCTCATTCTGTTTGGAGAATTTATAATTCTCTTCATAAGTACACCTTATTTGAAGATCCTACCTTTTATATATATATATATATATATATATATATTTATTAAGTAATATAAAAAGTATCTGAAACTAAACTACAATCTATGATTCCACCTTTTGTCCTTTGAAGTTATCGATCAGTTTGATATTTCAAGAAATTCAGATAAGAGAAATAGGTATCATAAAATGTGTCAGATTGAAAATAGTTTTTTATTATTATTTAATCCATGATATATAGTTTAACCGACATGTGATGTATCAACTTGGATGCCAATATTCCCAAGTAGCAGTCTAACATTGTTGGCTATTTATTTGCCGAAGAAAGCAAAACTTATGTTTGGCAGCAGTCGACACAAGTAAATTGGCCATGAAACAAAGCGTAGAACAAATTGACCAACAAATTGTTTTACTTTAGGTTATAGATCAAGAATAGCTACAAACCTAAGCTCTATAGTGCAATTATCTTATATCTATTTGTTCCTGAAATCTACAAGTCCATGTATTATGTGTATGGATTTTTAGATAAACAATCTAATTTCTTTAAGATTGTTTTTAGCTAGATAGTCAAACTATGTTGCATGGTTTTATAGTTTTGGTGTGATATTTTTCCATTTGAATCCTCTTATTCAAATGACATCATCCTTTTCCAAACATGATCTTAGATATTACTAATTTCTCCATGAGTACATGGTTTCAGTAGATAGAAAATTGCCACAGTTTCTAGAGCTTACTTATATTCGCGTGAATATTAGCAGAAGCCATTGCCCGTGTGAAGAAAAAAAAATGTATGGACTTGCGAATTACACAATCAATTTACATCCTACTAATTATAAACATTTGGGTTAATGCTTCAAAAATGATGGAGAAAGTCCACCATATCCATTTCATACATATCAAAGTTGACCAAGACACAATTGTATGTATGTCGACTATGATCATAGACAATGGTATAGATGTTTTCGTTGTTGATGTAACTCTAGAAAACACGTGAGGAAAAACTAATTGTCAACCAATTTGATACATCATATAAATGATATATATATATATATATATATATCATATATTAAGTTATATAAAAATGTATCTTAAATTGAACCATTCTTTACTACTCGCCTTTGGAGTTTATCGATCAGTTTGCGATTACAACAGATTCACAGAACAAAAAACATCATACAATATGGTTCAGATTAGTAATACTAGTTCTTATATTATTTAATCAATGATATATACTCTAACCTTTTTGTGATGTATCAACTTGGATACCAATTAGTTTTTTCATGTATTTCTAGAGTTACATCGACAAAGAAAGCATCTACATGATTTCCTATGATATAAAATGAACATATGTACGAATATTTATTGGTCGATGTTGACATGTGTTGAATGGATATTGTATATTTGTATTAATTTTTGATGCATCAACCTTGTAACAAACTCAAATTTGGAAAGAACGCCTAAAAGAATCTGTTAATACATCAAACAAGAATTTAATCTCTTATTAAAAGTCAACAATTATTACCTATATTGGAAATCTAAATTTTAACATCAATAAAATACATTTCAACCTTTACACAAATCTACATTACGAAACGGAATGGGTGCTACTAAAATCCAAAGACTGACGTTATCTCCAACAATACAAAAGTTGTCTCCCAGATTCGTTAATTCCTTCTCGAGTCTTTAACTAGCACTAATCACACCGAAGTTTCACTAGAACCATTTCCCCCAAGGACGTGATACACATGTCGATAAGACAAATGTTAGGCTTAACGCCTAGTGAGTCAAGATGATGAAAGTTTTCATCAGTTATATATAAAACGGTGAAGTGGGAGGAATATTATAATAACAATTTCTAACATGAAATGCATTTAGAATAAAAAAAGGGATATTTTTCCCAAAACCCTATTTTCGTGATAAAACACTTGAAATAGAAACACCCCACAATTATGGAACTAAACGAATACTCACACGAGGTACAAATAGGATTAAACTTTAAATACTAAAAACATGGAAATAACCCTTTTATCCAAAACCTTAATATATGGAGGAGATCCAATATATCAAATTCATAAATTACGGTTACTTACGAAAACCCATGTAATATTAAAACATGATAATACACTATCCGAAAAATAATGTTTAACAACAACGGGGGAGACTGTATCCATTGAGAGTGACGGGAACACCCAAGTGTATCACTTGTACAACGTTAATCGCATAACACTCCACGACTTAAAGTCCAAATTTCCCTACGACTCCTTAACAAGCTTCACCTCAACAATCGGTTGACTTTAGTGTTTATTCTTTGGAATTCCACCTTAAGGATCGGCTCACTTAGTGTCTACCTCAAAGGTAACACCTCAAGCGGTGGAGATCCTTGTGTGTCACCAAG
Source organism: Arctium minus (assembly GCA_954870635.1). Classification (NCBI taxonomy): domain Eukaryota; kingdom Viridiplantae; phylum Streptophyta; class Magnoliopsida; order Asterales; family Asteraceae; genus Arctium; species Arctium minus. The sequence continues at coordinate 107,691,691 of OX941080.1, read as the reverse complement.
ACAACACTTCCATAATCAACCTTCCTAGTGCCTACGTGAAAAGTTTAAGATTGTGAAACAAGGTTCACAGAGTCCAACCCTGCAATACCCACACGACCATCGACACAACACTGACTCACATACCTATGGATCCAATGCATTACAGTTTAAATTACATGACTCCAATTGAATGTTCAATGCACTCAAAACATGTATTTTTTAAATAAATATGCCACAAATGCTAACTCCAAAAGGTCAACAGAGAGCAATCTAAATTGGACTAATGTCCTTAAGACTCTTTTAAGTCAAAACCGAGCCAACTTAATTGACTAATAAATAAAAGTCATCAAAACAATAAAATGCATTTAATTGACGTCTATGCAAATACATGCTCTAAATACATGGTTAACTAAAAAACATCATTGGTTAGGATTAACCATTTCCATGTTGAAATCATACCATTTGTATTTTCAAAATGTCCCATAATATAGCAATATAAATTTTTCAAGCCGAATACACAAAGATTACATTAACACCAAAATTTTCCATTTATAAGATAAATCATCAAAAGAATTCACACTTATGATTTAGTTATCAAAATGTCCAAAAATCTGAATTACGGGCATTTCACAAGATTTATAAACCCATTATACAAAAATGTAAACTTCACCAAATAATGACCACATTTGATAAACATCAACGAAAACATTTCAATACATCAAAATAGACAATTTTGGCATGTACATAATTTTCACAAAGCAACTTGAACTCACGTTGCTAGGTTAGATTAAACCTAGGATCCAAATCCATCACTAGCTTCCAAAATGGTGAAGGCTTTAGATCCATCAAAACCCACATTGCTTGAAAGTTTATCTGGGTCACAACCAAAGCCTAGAGATGAGTCAAAGTAACCCAAACTCAAATTCATAACAAACCTTGGTCAAATACTCCAAATCGCCCAAAATACCCAAAATTGTTCAAAACTTCAAAACATGGATGATACCTCAAAATAAATGCTCTAGGAGGTTAAAATGAAAGTTTTCAACAAAAAAAAGGTTTAGAAGGTTAAGATGGACTCACAATTTGTTTTTACGAAGAATCCCCAAAACTAGGTCAACAATGGTGGAAATGATTGACGAAGATGAACTTTGAATCTTGGATAGACTTGGAATCTTGATGTTTGAGAGCTATTAAATGCTTGGAGATGATAAATATAAACACTTTGAAGTCTTCTAATCGAGTTCAAATGAAGAGGCTACGCCGTAGGTATGATAACTAATGGAGAAGATGAAGATGATGAGAAGTTTTAATCATAATCCCTAGCTCTTGATCTCAAAAACACTTCAAGAAATCGATTGGGTGAAAAGGAGATGCTTGGACCAAGTTTGATTGAGAGAAAAACGAGTTAGAAGATGAGAAATGAGGTAACAATAGAAGTAAAATCAGATTTAAAGAACACCCCCTCCAACTCTAATCTTCTGCCCAAGCTTCCTGGGCATGAAATTTTCCCCTCGGGCATGAAGGGCGACTTCCCAGGTGTGAAAGTTCTCTAGAAAATTTAATTAACTTATTTCTTACCTAAAACATTAACCAACTTAAAATACATACCAAGGATTAATCTAGGATCAAAATATAAATATGAAACTCGAAATATACATACTGAAAATCCGGCTGTTACAATCCTCCTAAACTTAAGGTAGCGTTTGGTACACAAACATGATTGGACGGGACAAGACAAGACATAATTGGATAGGACAGGACAGGACAAGAGGCTAGGACTGGGGACTGGACGAGTCAAATGTTTGTCTTGTGTTTGGTACAACTAGGACTGAAATAGAACACGACTGAATAAGTTTCCCTAAAAGTTGTTTGATGACTTTATATGTCATATAATAGTTATAAATGACACAAATAAAGTAAATTTTTAAATAATTTAATTAATTTTTTTGTTTTTTACACAATTTTTATACCTATAAATACATACAATGTTGGTTCTATATGCTCAAGAATGATTATAAAATAATATTGCCGGTAACATATGATCCTATAGGGTCACACCAAAATAAGTAGACACCTAATTAATATTTATAGAATTCGATTCTTGATAAATATTAATAATTCTTGTAAAATTATTATTGAATGTGATTCATAATAATTGATGCAAATAAAAGATTCTAGTTTATTTATAATATGATGGGCTCATATGTACCTAGAATTAAAAGAGGGACTTATAGTGATAAAGTTTGAATTGTTAAAGTTATGATTTTAACTATTCAAACTAAGGGGACCAAGAGAGAAAGTCTTGCATTGTCAAGCTTTAAACTAGATGGTCTTAAATGAAAAATTGAAAACCATCAAACTTGAAACCATCAAAATTGAAACCATCAATTTTGAAACCATGGAAATATGATAATAAAAGTGGCTCTTGCAAGATTTTTTTGTGGTAGCTTTTTATGACAAGAAAAAGTGTCATCTCTCTCTAAAACTCACGGCCACCACCACCTTTGGTGTGGTTCTTCTTTTTCTTTTTCTTCTACAAAATCTATAGATTAGATTCTTGGTGGAAGAACCTCTTTTGCATCATCAAGAAGGAACTAGCATTCTATAAGGTGTTGGAGCTTGTTGGTGGATACCGATAGAGGAACTCTACCTTGGGTTCTACCATCTTCATCAACGATCAACCACCCGTGAGGATTCAAAGTCTCCAAAGGTTATATCTCCAAACATTGCTTTGTTTTAAATTATATATTTTCATTGCATGTAAGAAGATCATTGGTGGGAATAAAATTGTTTTATGTTTTTGTTCAAATATTTTATTTGCTTCCGTTGCATGTAAGATATTCTTAGTCTTTCATGAGTTTTTGAAACCTTTTTGAACATTAAATCCCAACAAGTGGTATCAGAGCTGATGTTATATGCATGATTAGATTTTTGGTTGAAACTTGGTTTTTGGAAGCCATGGATTAAAAAAAAAAAATCATCTTGTATGAAAAGGGTTCATGCATGGCAACTTTTATGTTAGTCTTTATATTTTATGTAACAAAATTTTAACATGCATTTTTGTTACATAAAAGTTGCGTTAGAAAACAAAGTGTTGTTTTATTTTATGAAATATGTGCATAAACAAGCCATGGACCTTTCGTGTTTTTTATGTGAGTTAAAAATTCGATATGGTTGTAATTTTTTTTATTCATGTTGGTTTGTAATAGTAAATAGGATTTATTATCTTCTGTTATGTTCATTTTGTAATTATTAGATTAGTTGTTAGAACTAGTTTCTTTATTTATAAATTGTAAATAAATGGAGACCAACATGGAACTTGAAGATGGAGCTTGGTGATTTGTTTGCATGGAGATGTCAAAGCAAGTGGGAGCATGAAGATCTTTAAAAAAAAATGTCCTTAGGAATGGACTTGGCATTTTTTGTTTTGGCTCACAAGAAATGTCATTAGAAAATGACTTTGTTTTATGCACATTATTTTGCATGTTGTGATTGTTTATGTTCTTTTTTTATTTGCTTCAAAATATAAGATATTTTATATGCTAGTAAAGAACATAAAATTGGTTCAAACACGCTTTAAAATTGTTTGAAAATTGGAGCGACATTTTAAGATATGTTTTAAAAGTGAGAAGAGGACCAAACTTTTAAATGGAGATTTTAAATCCATAACATGCAAATTGATTGAAATGTGTTTTAAATAAAATAGTTTATTGAAAAACACTCTAACTTTAAAATCGGATTTTAAATGTTAAATTTATTTTGAAGAAATAAGTTTTTCAAAATTTAGAGTACCTTGATTATTGGATGCATGCAATAATATGGCACTAAGAGTTTGGAAATCAAGATTTGACGAATTTTGTCATAAGATGCTAAAATGGTTTTATAAATTTTTGTTCTAAAAATTCCAAACGTCAAATTTTGAAATTAGTAAAAAGAGTTAAAATAGAGATTTTAAGACTCATCCAAACTCATAGTCTAAATAAATGGTTATTAAAAGACTATAAATGGTTCTTTTGTGATCAAACATGAACCTTAATATATGATATTAATAAATTGACCACAAATATTTAGTTGATAAAATAAGGATTTCTTTTGACTAAGGAACCATATGATGAGAAAAAATATAATACCATGTTAATTGGATGTATACAATAACACATGATACAAAATGTTTTTCAAAACTAGAATTGTAAAACATTGAAATCCCTTCAATAAATGCAAGTCTATGCCGTCCTTTTGAAAACACTCGCACGTTATTTATACGATCCTTGTGGGATAAAGGTCACCTAACTACTTGGATTGTCTTTTGATGGCCGAAGTGGTTTTCGCGATTTCTAGTGGGATAAAGGTCACCTAACCACTAGTTATGGGTCGATTCCACACGTTGTTCAAGTTAGATGACTTGATCGGGAATCTTTTGTGATAAAGGTCACCTAAGCATTAGAAACCCGAGGCATAGATGGGATCAAACATTCCTTTTAACAAACGATGTTAAGGATCCCATAAAACTAGGAATTACATTTGGATGTAATTGGTAAACGTTACCGACCTTGTTGAATTAAATATATGGGATAAAGGTCACCTAACCATTTATTTGTTTTGCAACGTTGGATCCTAGACTTTATATTTATAATTAAAGTTTTAAAAAATCGAAAATGCTAAATAGAACTTTGTTAAATTTTTGTAGATGGCCCAAAGTGCGAACCATCCTACCAATTACCCTTGATCCATCCTTGAAAAGGAAAAACTTAACCACACCAACTTCCTCAACTGGCACCGTAACCTTAGAATTTTTCTCAAGACAGCAAAGAAGTTGTATGTGTTGGATACCTCACTTCCCGATGAGCCTCCTGTCACTCCTAGAGCTCCTCACGCAGATTGGTCAAAACATATGGATGATTCAATCGAAGTGTCGAGTCTCATGCTGGCTTCCATGATCACCGAACTCCAAGAAATTTTTGAGCATCACACGACATATGATATGATCATTCAACTGAAGGAAATGTTCCAACAGCAAGCCCGGACAGAACGATTCAAAACCGTTCGAATGTTGCACGCATGTAAAATGGAGGAGGGAGGAAGTGTGAGCAATCATGGTCTCAAGATGAAAGGTCATTTGGATCATTTGGAGCGTCTTGGCTCTAAATATCCAACGGATTTGGCAACGGATATAATCTTGAACTCTCTACCCAAATCCTATGACCCCTTCATCATGAACTGCAACATGAATGGTTGGGAGAAACCTATCTCAGAATTGCATCAGATGCTCAAAACTGCTGAGAAGAACCTCCCTAAGAAAACCCCTCATGTGCTCATGATTCGGGAGGGTAGAACCAAGAAGCCCAAAACCACTAACTCCAAGGCTAAGACAAAGGTTGTCAAGGGCAAGGGCAAGGGCAAGGGCAAAAGGGTTGCCCAAACACCACAACCAAAGAAGAAGGAGAAAGTGGCTAAAGAAGACACATGTTTTGAATGTGGTGCAATTGGTCACTGGAAAAGGAACTGTCCTACTTATTTGGCAGAGTTGAAGAAAAGGAAGGTTGAGGCAGGGCCTTCAGGTATCTATGTGATAGAAATAGATCTATTTACTTTTTCACCTAACACTTGGGTATTTGATACTGGGTGTGGAACTCACATATGTAATATGTTACAGGGGTTCAGAAAAAGTAAGCAACTAAAGACAGGCGAAATCGTACTGCACGTGGGAAATGGAGCAACAGTTGCAGCTCAAGCTTTAGGAGATTACGATTTACATTTACCAAATGGCCTGTACTTAACATTAAATAATGTGTGTTTTGTACCTAGTTTGACTAGAAATATTATTTCAGTTGCTCGTTTAAAACAATCTGGTTTTACCTATCGTTTTAATGACGATTTTATTCATGCTTACAAGAATGATATATTCTATTTCGAAGCTAGACCTCTTAATGGAATATATGAAGTAAATCTGGATAGTTCAATAAACAATAGTTCTATATACCAAGCTAACACCAAAAGACTCAAGAAAGGTTTGAATGATTCTTATCTATGGCATTGCCGTCTTAGCCATATAAACAAGAAACGCATATCCCAACTTCAAAAGAGTGGTATTTTGAAGGCAAATGAGGACGATTCATTTGATATATGTGAATCCTGTTTATATGGGAAGATGACTAAAGCTCCTTTCTCTGGTTCTAGTTAAAGAGCGAAAGATCTGTTAGGAATCATACATACTGATGTATGTGGTCCTTTCAGAACCATGTCTAGAGATGGTGCTAGATTCTTCATCACCTTCACTTACGACTTCAGTCGTTATGGATATGTTTATTTGATGAAACATAAACATGAAGCATTTGAAATGTTCAAATTATTTCAAAGTGAAGTTGAAAATCAACTCAACAAAACCATTAAAATCCTTCGCTCCGATAGAGGGGGTGAATATCTGAGTGATGAATTCCTGAGTCGTCTAGAGAATCGTGGGATTGTCTCACAACTAACTCCACCTAGAACGCCACAACATAATGGTGTGTCTGAGAGGAGGAACCGAACCTTACTAGATATGGTTCGCTCTATGATGAGTAGAAGTACTCTCCCTTTATCATTTTGGAGTTACACCTTAATTACGGCTGCCCGTATTTTAAATATGGCTCCAACCAAAATGGTAGATAAAACTCCTTATGAGATCTGGCATGGAAAGGTTCCATCCTTATCCTATTTAAAGGTATGGGGATGTGAGGCTTATGTGAGACAAGAGGCTTCAAACAAATTAGATCACAGATCTACTAAATGCATTTTTGTAGGATATCCTAAAGACTGTATTGGATATTACTTCTACAATCCCACTGAGAATAAAGTATTTATAGCTCGAAAGGCTGAATTCCTGGAAGCCAAGTTTCTATGAGATATGGCAAATGGACGTCAAAACGGCTTTTCTGAATGGACACTTAACTGAATATGTCTATATGGTTCAGCCTGAAGGTTTTGTCGATCCAAAGTATCCTAATAAAGTGTGTAAACTCAAGAGATCTATTTATGGACTAAAACAAGCATCTCGAAGCTGGAACCTTCGTTTTAATGAGAAAATCAAAGAGTTTGGTTTCATAAGAAATAAAGATGAGCCATGTGTTTACAAGAAAACTAGTGGGAACATTGTAATGTTCCTAGTATTGTATGTGGATGACATACTGCTCTTTGGAAATTATATTCCTTCTATGAAAGAGGTTAAGGCTTGGCTTGAGAAATGTTTCTCAATGAAAGATTTGGGTGAAGCAACTTATATTCTTGGTATAAAGATCTATAGAGATAGATTAAGAAGGCTTATAGGTTTAAGTCAAAATGCATACATTGACAAAATCTTGAAAAGGTTCAAGATGCAGGACTCTAAGAGAGGATAATTGCCGATGCCATCTGGTACCATATTGAGCAAATCTCAATGTCCTAGCACAGAGGCTGAGCGAGACAAAATGAGTGGCATTCCATATGCTTCTGCAATTGGATCCATCATGTATGCTATGATATGCACAAGACCGGATGTATCATATGCTTTGAGCATGACGAGTAGATACCAACAAGATCCGGGAGAAGGTCACTGGATTGCTGTGAAGAACATTCTAAAGTACTTACGAAGGACTAAAGAAATGTTCCTTATCTATGGAGGTCAGGAAGAAAGTCTTAGTGTAAAGTGTTACACTGATGCTAGCTTTCAAACGGATAGGGATGATTGTAAGTCACAGTCAGGTTTTGTCTTTATTATGAATGGAGGTGCGGTCTCTTGGATGAGTTCCAAGCAGAGTGTGGTTGCACAATCCACTACAGAGTCAGAGTACATTGCTGCTTCAGAGGCTGCAAAAGAAGTTTCCTGGATAAAGAAGTTCATTGAAGATCTTGGGGTGGTCCCTATCATTCAGGATTCCCTAGAAATCCTATGTGATAATGAGGGTTCCATAGCTATAGCTAATGATGCCATGTCACAGAAGAGGACCAGACACATTCACCGAAAATTCAACTATATACGGGATGAAGTTGAAAAAGGTGAAATAAGTATTCACAAAGTTCATACAGATCAAAATTTAGCAGACCCACTCACGAAGTCTCTTCCACCAGCTAAGCATGAGGATCACGCTAGAGCTATAGGACTTCGTTATTCTAGAGAATGGATTTGATCTGGTTTAGTATTTGGATTTTGGAACAGTGTTAAACAACAACTATTGAAATGAATTAATTTGTAAATGTTTTTTCATTAAATACTTGTTGAGTTCCATATTAGCATGTTTAATCCTTGAATAAATTAGTTATTCTAAACGTCCATAAGTCGGTCATAGTTGTGGGAACAACAATGAAGTAAGACTAATATGAATTGGATTGGTTGACTTTTAAGGGTTAAAGTGGCAAAGTGTTGCATCTAAGTTCATAGGTACTTGCTAGGAAACAAGTACTGGACATGACCCGCTTCAAGATCACTTCATGGATCGTTGTCATGAGTGACACTTGAATAAAGGTAATATCTTTGTATCCTTTGACCTGAGATGCATATTAGGGACTTGAGTATAGGGAGTACTGTGCTTTGATATGGTTAACCGCTGATTTTGAAATAGTAGACAACTATAAAGGCCATCATTGGGTATAGTACGAACTGCATAAGAGGCGTATGTAGTCAAAATGGGATTTGTTCCTCTAAATGGTTTAAGAGTGAGACATCTAAGGCGCCTTACCAAAAGTTGAACGACATATGAGAATGATAGCGATCCATGTCTCATGTTCAACATGATGTTCGAACAAAGGGGTAACTGATACCACACCTTATACATCAATTGAAGCTTTGAGCTTGTGGGAATTGGATGTTGATGAATAGCACATACAATCATACATTGCTGGGGGCAGTGAGATGTTGCTAGACGTCCACCACTATCTATATTATTCTATAATACAATCTTGAGCAAGTGGGAGATTGTTGGTTCTATATGCTCAAGAATGATTATAAAATAATATTGCCGGTAACATATGATCCTATAGGGTCACACCAAAACAAGTAGACACCTAATTAATATTTATAGAATTCGATTCTTGATAAATATTAATAATTCTTGAAAATTATTATTGAATGTGATTCATAATAATTGATGCAAATAAAATATTCTAGTTTATTTATAATATGATGGCCTCATATGTACCTAGAATTAAAAGAGGGACTTATAGTGATAAAGTTTGAATTGTTAAAGTTATGATTTTAACTATTCAAACTAAGGGGACCAAGAAAGAAAGTCTTGCATTGTCAAGCTTTAAACTAGATGGTCTTAAATGAAAAATTGAAAACCATCAAACTTGAAACCATCAATTTTGAAACCATGGAAATATGATAATAAAAGTGGCTCTTGCAAGATCTTTTTGTGGTAGCTTTTTATGACAAGAAAAAGTGTCATATCTCTCCTCTCTCTCTAAAACTCACGGCCACCACCACCTTTTGTGTGGTTCTTCTTTTTCTTCTACAAAATCTATAGATTAGATTCTTGGTGGAAGAACCTCTTTTGCATCATCAAGAAGGAACTAGCATTCTATAAGGTGTTGGAGCTTGTTGGTGGATACCGATAGAGGAACTCTACCTTGGGTTCTACCATCTTCATCAACGATCAACCTCCCGTGAGGATTCAAAGTCTCCAAAGGTTATATCTCCAAACATTGCTTTGTTTTAAATTATATCTTTTCATTGCATGTAAGAAGATCATTGGTGGAAATAAAATTGTTTTATGTTTTTGTTCAAATATTTTATTTGCTTCCGTTGCATGTAAGATATTCTTAGTCTTTCATGAGTTTTTGAAACCTTTTTGAACATTAAATCTCAACATACAAAAATAATGGTATGAAATTTGAATGAAGAATCTGAAATAACTGATGGCAGTTCAAAAAAATTTGATTCATACAAAGAAAATATAATATTTGATTAAATTTGGAAGATCTTTATGAATAAGCGGAGGCATAGTTGCAACGACACGTAAAGATACAGGCGATGGGTGGCTGGTGAAGGACGGTAGCTGTGAAGGACGTTAAAGATAATGAGCGGTGGTGTAGGAGGTAGTTGTGGTTGATGTGGCGGAGGTATAGGTGGTCGGCAATGGTAGTGGTTATGGCGGTGGATAGTGGTAAAAGAGGAAAATTAGGAGACCGTATATTTGAATGTTTATACATGAAGTCTGTTGAGTAATTTTATGAAGTTTTGATTTCGATCTTAATGTTATTTGGATCTTTCTGGATTAAAATCTTGTTAGCAGAAAGTTTGTGATAGATTTTCGATTTTTTTATAGTTTTGTATAGTGGGACCCATTTTGTATCCTTAATGTGGTTTGTTTCGTATAAATTCCATGTTATATGTTATGTGGATTTGCAGGTTGTTATAGTTGAGGTCCTTGATTTCCCGACAATGAGAAAGTTTGGTGATTTCTCCAATACTTGACTACTTGTTGTAGGTTTGAGAAAAAAAGGTTATTCCTAGAATGGTTCCAACATAGTTCATGGATGTGTGGTTACCGGGACAAAATTCAAAAACATGACCCTCACCATAAAACACACAAGACTCATTTATGGGAGGATCAGACATTATAGCTTGCACTTGGTTTTTTTATCCATTAATGTTCAAATTATTTTTAACCAAGTTATTGAGAGTTACAATTTGTGCATTTAAAGCGCTGACATCTTCAAATTCATGAATACTCATTGCATTTTTGGGAACAAGAGCATGAGGATTCGACTAATCAGTGTTATTATTGGCAACCTTTTTCCAAAATGATTAGCATTTAGGATCATTTTTGCGGAATTACAATTTCCATTAGAACATTTTAATTGAACGCAATAGGGTATTCCATGATGATGGTGCATTTGAAAAAGTTCCTTCAATTGAATCTCTCCTAAGCGTTTGAAACTGTTTCATCATCCCCTTGCTGAAATAGAAAATTTTCATTTCTAAACTTTACATTCCTTGTCAGAAAAAGTACTTTTCTTAGAAGAATTTCAACCAAGATCGTCCAAGTGTTAATCGAATGAGGTGGTTGAGAATTTAGCCAGACTTTGGCTCTATCTCTCAGTGTATAAAGGTTTCTATCGTAACTCCGGGAATACGAAAGTGATCTGTCATTTCTAAAAATGATTTTAAATAAAAGTGTGGATCTTCAGAAGGAAATTCTCCAAATTGACGCATTGCTTGGATCATTTGAAACATCATTGGTATAGGTTCAAAATGGTGTGTCATAATGTTGGGTCTTTGAATCCCCAAATTTAATTGTTCAAACTCGGGTGTTGTGTTGGTCCCGAAGGTACTTCACAAGTTTGTAGAAAGGGGGGGGGGGGTTGTTAGTCCAAGATCAATGAATCTTTAGAGAGAGAAAGTAGAGAGAAAGAGCATGAAGCGCAAAGTAACAGTCTATTGAATATGAGTGCGTGAAATCTTACAAGGAAACAAGACCAAAGGGACTTAAATACCCTTGGTCAATACAACACAAAATACGACAATAGACACAGTATTTGACCAAGCCTATAAATACAATGATTACTATAAAATCAGACTTAACAATCTCCCCCTTAGTAATCATTGACGCTTTGGTCTTCAAAATTCATCTTCTAAAATAGCACGGACCATAAAAGCGACTTTATGAAGCAATCTGACTTTTAAAAGAAATTCTTCTCAGCATCTTTCAGTTTGATTTGTCTTTGTTGCCTTTGACAAGTCTGGACCAGAAGCTTGTGCTCTAAACGACACACCTCTTTTGAAAGATCTTGAATGAACTGTGGTGGTCGGAGCAGGAACAACAAAAGAATAAAAATGGCTGAGAGAATAGAATCTTTGAGTGAATCTTGATCAACAGATAAACATTTGAGTTCTTTGTCTCTTAATCATCTCCTTTAACTTCTCTTAATTCTCCCCCTCATGACCTTGATGATCTGGATCAAGTTGGTCATGCAAATGTTGGAAAGGAGACAACTTAAGATCTGCAAAAATCAAAGAAACGGAGAAAACAGGGAAGGTTTGCGCTACACGCTGGTTGCGCAAAGCGTAGTTTGCGTTACTTGCAGGTTACGCAAAGCGAGGTTTGCGTTACATGCAGGTTGCACAAACTGATGGCGCAAGGCTGACTTAGAAATTTTTTTACCTGTTTAAGCACTTTGACTCCCCCTACACAAATGCACTAGATATGACATTTCAAGTTAGCATTCATATAAAGAAAATCAGGTACTCCCCCTCAAAAACAGATATGATCATTTAAGAAAAAATTCTCCTTTTTCACTCCACCTTGAATAATGCTCAAACCTATTTGAAATATATTTATGAGAACACAATGAATGTAAACATTAATGTAGAAAGAAAAATATACTGAATATGTATTTTGAAACGACTAAATATATAAAAATTTAAACAGAAACAAATAAAATTTTACTTAGTAAATATCACAATAAAATCCATCAAATGAAATCAAATGTATGTGTTTGGATACAGAAACAAGTTTTATTGCATATCAAGTTAAGACATGTTCAGTTTCAAAAACTTTCATCAAACTATTCAGTGTGCTCGCATGTGAACTTCGACTAGCTTCAAGAAAATGTAATTCTAAAAATATAATAGAAAACTTTGCAAATAATCACACTAATCCATCAAAAATTCAGACTTTCACAAATTTACAGGTTTATTGCAACTCAGAAATATATAACCAAGTATCATGAGATGTGTGTTCATTGGCATCTTTTTAGCATTGTGCACTATGGAATCTTTACATGAGTGTGCTCTTTGGCATCTTTTAAGCTTGTGCACATTTGGCATCTTTTTAATCAAAAAGTTTATTAAGTAAAGAACATGTCGTAAACGTAACTTTCTATCTGACCCTATTGCAGGATTTGGGTCAACCACTCCTAGACCAGTTGGCCTTAGGGGACTAGGTGTCAAGCACCCTTTGGAACTTACTCTCCCAGATCAGAAAGGCTACATCGACACATCCTAAACCCATTCATACCAGTAGAACATGACTTTCGATCTGATTCTATTGAAGGATTTGGGTTCGATCACTCCCAGATCAAATGACCTTAGGGGACCAGATGACAAGCAACCCACAGAACTTACTTTCCCAAACCAGATAGGTCACAGGTACAAACTTTCAAACTTAGAGATTTTTGATTTATAAGAATTTAATAATCATCTCAAACACAAGGTTTTATGTCTAAGTGCTTAGCCCATATTTTCATTACAATCCGAAATTCCGACTTTTTAGGTTTTCTAAGCATTGTAAACTATAAATATTCCGAATCACACAACTGTAAGCAATATCAAAAGCTACAAACATGTTGCTGACTTTTTGACTTTTGTTAGAACTGAAATTTGAACATATAAGAACTTTAATATAAACAAAGCAACTTGAAAATTTATCCTATACACACATTTTCTTCAAAAGAAAGAAAAATTGTAAAACTTTTACTTTATAGAATAAAATTTGTAAAGGTTTAAACATTTAAAACAACATGCCGATTTTTTTTTAAGATAGAAATATTTGATCGGCAAGTTTATATTCAGTTGAAACAAAATATAATTTAATAATATTATCTTTCACACAATGTAAAATTGAAATTTGTGTCTCATTTGTAAAAATTGGGTTGAACACATTTAGGAGTTGAAATGAAATGCTCAGATTCTTTTTAAAACAATCATTATCAGATATAAATGCAGCGAAATAGAATATATGCACTCACAGTTTCTCATTAGTAAGAAGCTTAATGCTATGAAGAGCGAGTCCTAGACTGACATGTCTAGAAGTCATAGTCTTTGAAGTACGGGTTCTGAGCTGAATTACTCAGAAGCCATAGTCTTGACATTTAAGACCGGGTTTTGAACTGCTGTGTTCAAAATCCATTCTTTCTCTTACTCCCCCTTAACATGAGGTGCCTGCAACTTTGAATCAGATTTAGACTTGGGAACCCACTTGAATTTGGGCCCGTGTTTGTTAGTTGCAGTTCGCATGGGGAATTAATTAGAAGATTTGATAGTTAAAGCATGAGAAATATGATCAGAATGATAAGCATAATCATCAGATGAATACAAAGCATAATCATCTGAACTAGAATCAGAAGAAGAATATGAGACATTTTTGGAAATTTGAAACATTTGCTTTATAGAATATTTTGAAACTTTATTACAATAAGCAAATGAATCACTTTTATAACATTTGTCTACATATCGAACTTCATCAGTCTGAGAATCAGTAGATGTCCGCTTTGCTTTCCAGATTTGCCTTGATCGAGCTCTCAAAGCCCTATCTGTAAGAATTGAATCGGAAGAATTAGAACTGTCAGAAAGAACTTTATCTTGTTTATTTGGCTTCTTTGACCGTCTTCTTTTACGCTTAGGTTTATAATACTGATCATTGAGCGTAAAAGAATCATCAAGAATTTTAGATGAAATATTTAAATCAGAAGAAATAATTTTACCTAAGCAACCAATCTGATCAACTAATAAATCTGAATTCGCCTCGGAGTCTGAAGTATTTTGAGAAAAGATTTTAAAATTTGAAACTTCCTTTTTATTTTCCTTAGAATCAGAAGAAAGGTTAGAGATAGAATCTGATTTTTGAGAAAATAATATTTCTTCAAGATTAGACGTCATGAAAGAAAAAATAATATCAGATTCAATTTTCTTTAAAATATTTTGATCTTCTATCTTATCTTCAAGATCGATAATTGTACTCTCTAATACTAATGGAGGAGTATATTTCTTAGAATCATAAATGATTGGAAAAATATTTTCCTTATCAGAATTAGAAGCAAAATGATCAATAAAATCATCAGACATTGAAGATTTGATAGGAGATATATTATTTAAAATTTTTCTTCCTCTCCTTGATTTTTCAGGAAAATATTTTGCATTTTCGCTTGTATAAACAAAAGGAATTTCATTTTTCTTGTTATTCATCCTTTTCTCATTTTCGATTTCTAACACTTGCTTCTCATTCATCCAATCAATTTTAAACTGAGGAGCATAATGAGCAAGAGTCAGATAATCGTATTTATATAAAGTTGGGGATTTTTCAATCGCATTGTTTAAACAATGAGGATTTTCAAAACCAAGTCCCCACCTTTGTTTTAAAGCTTCTTCACTCCTTGGTTTGTTCATAAAAATTGTTTGTTCAGATTGATTCTTTCGATAAATCTTTTTTTCTAATTTATTTATTTTATCTGAAAATTCATCTTTTAAAATAGTCATAGCCGTCAAAGACTCAAGATAAGTCTTATTTGAATTTTCCAAATCATCCAATTTCTTTTGAAAGATGTCTTTTGTATTTTCTAAAATAGATTTTTCATCTTTCAAAGAAATTTTTAGTTTGTCAATCAAATCTGACTTTTCAGAATTTAGATTCTTTTCAGATATTAACTTAGAACGCAAATCAGACAAAGCAGTAATTATAATATTCATCTGAGAGGTTATGAAATTGTGATCAAAATCAGAATATACCTCATCTTCATCTGTATCAGAATCGTCTGACTGATCATCTCCAAGCAAGCACATCTGAGCGATCTCTACGTTTGCAGCTTCATTGTCAGAGTGATCTAGCCAGAATTCTTTTTCTGCTAGCAAAGCAGTTCCTTTCTCTCTTTTCTCAGCCAGCTCCAATTTCTTTCTGTAATAAGCTGAGTCCTTAACATTCTTTGCTCGATACTCTTTTGAAATGTGACCCGACTTTCCACAGTTGTAGCAAGTAGCAATCTTTGGCTCGGGTACTTTGGCTCTAGACACAGAAGTGAAGCGAGAAGAGTTGGAACCAGTTATAGGTTGGAACTTTTTCTGGTAATGTTGAGAGAGAAGGATCATCGCTTTCTGCAGAGCCTCACCATCATCATCAGTTGACCCGTTGTAAGCGTTATCACACAACGCTTGTTCAGCCAGTTGGCTCGTGAGGAGTGCAACCGGGTCCACTGATTTCTTCTTTTTCTGTAGTTTGGCCTTCTTCTCTATCACCAAAGACATCATTAGATCACTTTTGTAAAACTGAGCTTGGTAAGCAAACTTGTTAGAATCCATGTTTCAGAAATCCAGAAAAGTATCAGAGGCTCTTGCTGATTCAGATTGGGTATCTGCCATGCAAGAAGAATTAAATCAGTTTGAAGCTCTGAAGGTCTGGAGATTAGTTCCACAACCGGAAGGAAAATCCATAATTTGCACTAAATGGGTATTCAAAAATAAAAAAGATGAAGATGGTATCGTCATAAGGAACAAAGCTAGACTTGTTGCCAAAGGTTACCGGCAAGAGGAAGGCATAGACTACGATGAGACGTATGCTCCAGTAGCGCGTATAGAGGCAATCCGCATGTTTCTAGCCTACGCAGCTCATAAGAATTTCACAGTCTATCAGATGGACGTGAAAACGGACTTTCTAAATGGCATTATTAAGGAGTAAGTCTACGTGTCTCAACCAGAAGGGTTCGTGAATCCAGATAAGCCAGATCATGTATACATCTTGGACAAAGCCCTGTATGGTTTGAAACAAGCCCCTCGAGCATGGTATGATGTTCTATCTAAATTCTTGGTCAAGTCAGGTTTTTCCAAAGGTAAAGTTGATACTACTTTGTTCATCAAAAATGAAAAAGCTGATATTATTCTTATACAGATATATGTTGATGATATAATATTTGGTTCTACTAATCCTAAATTTTGCAAAAACTTTTCTAACCTCATGGTGTCACGTTTTCAAATGAGTATGATGGGAGAGATGAATTTTTTTCTCGGATTACAAGTTAAACAGTTTTTAACGGGGATTTTCATTAACCAATCTAAGTACATTTTGGATATTCTTCGGAAGTTTAAAATGGAAAATTGTAAACCAATTGGAACCCCAATGGCACCAGGTACTAAAATTAGCACTGATCCTTCGGGTAAAAGTGTTGATGTTAGAACTTATAGAGGTATGATAGGATCGTTAATGTATCTTATATCTAGTAGACCAGATATTATGTTTTCAACATGCTTATGTTCTAGATATCAGGCTGCTCCTAAAGAATCCCATTTGGCTGCTGTCAAACGGATTTTTAGGTATCTGAAGGGGACTGCAGATCTTGGTCTGTGTTATCCTAAGGATATTGGGTTTCAACTGACTGCCTATTCAGATGCAGATCATGCAGGTTGCATGTTGGACAGAAAAAGTACTTCAGGTCACATTCAATTTCTTGGAGACAAGCTCGTTAGCTGGGCATCAAAGAAACAATTATGCGTTTCCACATCGACTGCTGAAGCAGAGTATGTAGCTGCTGCCAGTTGCTGCTCTCAAGTTCTGTGGATGCGAACACAGCTGCGAGACTATGGATTCAAGTTTGATAAAATTCCAATATATTGTGACTCGAAGAGTGCAACCACGATATCTGCTAATCTTGTCCAGCATACGAAAACCAAACACATTGACGTCAGGTATCATTTTATTAAAGATAATGTCGAAAAAGGAACAATTGAACTTTATTTTGTAAAAACAGATTATCAACTTGCAGATTTATTTACCAAACCCTTAGATGAAAATAGATTTAATTTTCTTGTCTCTAAGCTTGGTATGTTAAATCTTAAGACATAATCGGTTGTTACCTAATAAAGTTACGTATTATAATTTTTCATCATTTTCTTTATCATTATGTTTGAAAGATATGTGCACTTTAATTGTTTGCTCATGATCTCAGGGGGAGTAAGAGAAGATTAAAGATGATCTACATTTTTTTGAGGGGGAGCATAACTAATTTCTGCATTTTACTTAAATGACTAAATTTTTGTAATGCATGATTTTAGGGGGAGCTTATATGTCATATCAAAAGGAGTAAGACTATGATTTCTGATTATTTCAAATCATAACTCGTACTTTAATCGTTTTACTGATTTATGTCTTTTACATTCGAATAAATTTGTGAATAAAGTTGCTTTGACTAGACTTTGAGATTTTTGCAGGATGAGAGAAGCTGACAAGATCATATCTTAATGACTTCATCTTGACTTCATGAGATTTAAGATTGCGCGAAAAGGTAAATTTCTTATATTAATCTCAAATATATCTGAAAGAAGGACAACTTTCAGATATAGAAAACATGTTCTGAAATGTTCAAACCACTTCCTGATTCTTAAACAGATTTTATAATTTGGAAGTGTGATTTTAAATGTTTTCATTTTATTTTTGTGCTTAATTGATAAACAAACCGTGTGTTTCCAAAGATAAATACTTGCGTATTGTTTTTCCTACATACTTTCAAGTATTCACACACATCGGTTTAATTTTTGATCAAATTGTTCTTACTATGTCTCTAAATTGAAACAATTTTTCGATGGTAAGACACCCCGCTTGTACTTTAAAGAATTTTGAGCGATATTTCATTTCGAAACGTCATTTCAAGAATGTCTATATTTTTGTTTCGTATAGAAAATATCCATTATTCTTGACCTTTTGCATTCATGTTCATTCATTCAATATACTTGTTTGAAAATACTTTAATGTTTAAAAATGCTCATATTTCCATGATTATATCTCTGAGCATATTCATATCTAACATTTGTATATGAGTTTTAACTAATAAAGTTAAACCATTTGAGCAACATTATGCTTTCATAGGATTATACGGGTTCTTTATTCTAGGACTTACATGAACTTCTATGAAATCACGTTAACAAGTGATTTCTACCCAAGAAGTTAATCCATAGAGATTGAGTGTAAGGAGTCTAAAAGGAATGAGTGTGGGTGTGATGAGGTAAAATGTAAAGGAGAGGTTGGTTAGTAGTGAGCTTAATGATCAAAAGAAAGAGGGTGTGAGAACAGAGTAAAAGAATATTAAACTCTGCATCAACTACTTTCTGAGCCGGGCAGCCACATTACTAGCGTTTCACAACTCTTTGGTGAACGTTATTGAAACAGGCAACTAGCCCATGCCAACTCTTGACTAAACCCCACAAGCTACTCATTTTCTTCTCAAAAAGAAAATGTTTCACATTTTCAAGGGGACGCAACATATAATCTATCTGATTTTCATTTTAAAAGTTTGGATATTGAAAAAGAAGGAAGTCTGCCCCACCTTCGCACTTCAATCATGCACATTCAGTCTGTGTTTATATTACTGTTGTCTCAGTGGTTTACACAATGTTGAGCCTTTATAAAAGCAATTATTCGTGCTTAATTCTTTCTACACTTGCACGAACACACAAAGAATTTGTTTCTTTGTCATAACATTCATAGAAATTGCCTTTGTGGTATTTCGATGATTGGATGGAAGCCCTGGTGGAGTGACCATCAAAAAGCTCCTTTATATTGTGTATCCGTTACACACAGTGACTTCGTATTACTGACAGGCATTCTAACTGATTCATTTGTTGATTCAGGAGTTACATGTTCTTATTTTGTCTAGATTTGCAAAGATCTAGATCAGTACTTGGTTATGGTCACAGAATCAGAGGCTCAGTTTGACAAATCAGAATCGTCAAAGACATTTCTTGGAAGAAAAGTTTTGATGATATAGATGCTTAAATCATCAAAAAGGGGGAGATGGTATCAAGAAATGATAAATTTTTTGAGAGATGATTTAAAGAAATGTTCATGTCAGAAGATTCAAAGTAAAGATTTGAAGAAGATCAAAGAATTTCTGAGGATGTACTGATTTTTGAGGAAATTTTCTTTGAAGATTATTTGCTGAAGAAATTTGAGTTGATTCTGAAGATAATTTCTTTCCAAAGTCTGAAAGTATCTTGTGAAAGTTTTGGGGAGATTGTTAATCGTTTGAAGACAGTTATGGAAAGAATGTCGTCAAAGAAAAGAGGAGATTGTACTGACAGAGCTTAAAAGTGAAGACTGAATTGATAGATATTTCAACAGTGATCTTGAATCCAAAGGGGGAGATTGTCAGAGCATAAATATGTTGGATACAAGATCAAGAATACTGAAGGTCAAAGTTCAAGAAGTCAAATCTGAGGAAAGTCAACTCTCAAGCGAAAGTCAAAGTCTTTTGTAATAAAAGTCAAAGTGTATTGTATTTGTATTTTGTTTTTAGTTTCTTTGTAATTCTTGTAGGTATAAATACCTTGTATTTTTCTGTTTTGTAAAAAGAAGTTGTCTAGTAGAGAATCTGAATATACGTTTTAGAGAGAGAAATCTGTAGAGAGAGAAAGAGAGTTCTAGAGAGAGAGAAAGATTGTAATCTTGGATTTTGAAAGTGAAATCAAACAGGTAATTGAATTCTTGTTTGTGTTTGTTTGATTAATTGTGTTTAGGAACTAGATTCTGGGAATAACAAAGGTCTTGTACCTTCTAGGTATTTTTTGCAAAAACATCTGAAATTTTAAATGCTGCAAATGGCAATAAACTTTTGGTTAATTTTGTTTGCAATAAAGGCTATTGTCTTGAAATGCCATTTATAATGGTAATTTTTTTTTCTCATGATGTTATTTTGGGAAACCCGTTTTTACATATGTTAGCTCCTGCTACCTTTTCAACTAATGGAATTACTAGTATTATTAACGGCAAGGAGTTAAAATTTAAATTCGTATCTCAACCTCGTTTTCACGAAATTGATATTTTACAAAATTTAATATCGACAAAAGAGAAATTTTTAACTTCAGTCTAAAGAAATTGATTACAGAAAAATCGAGCAAAAGATTTCTTCACCTTATATGGCTAAAAAAATTGAAGAATTACAAAGTCGTATTGAGAAAACTTTATTGTTACTTTGCCTTATGAACCTGATTTTAAAAGCAATAAAAGCAAAAATTAAAGAAATTCCATGTTTAGCAATAGCTCATCCAAATGCTTTTAAGACTGTAGAAACAGATGCATCTGATATAGGTTATAGCGGTATCCTTAAACAAAGGATAAATAAAAAAGAATCTCTTGTTAGATACACTTCAGGGATTTGGAAAGGTCCTAGAGTTAATTACTCTACAATAAAAAAGGAGATATTATCTACTGTATTATGTATACAAAAATTTGAAAATGATTTGATTAATCAAAAATTCTTACTAAGAATTGATTGTAAATCAGCAAAAGAAATTTTACAAAAAGACGTTAAAAATTTAGCATCAAAACAAATATTTGCTAGATGGCAGACTATTTTATCTGTCTTTGATTTTGATATTGAGTTTATTAAATTACCTGATTTTTTACCTCATGAATTTTTACAGAAATGAAGAGAACGAAGGATAATGAGAAAGCAACTACTTTAAGGGGTAATACTCCAGTGTTCAAGCAGAAAGTTAACTAGACTTATAAGTCTGCTATAAATAAAAGCGAAGAAGTTCTAAAGGAAGAAACTCTTAAAACGGTTCCTGAAGATCTTCGATTGGAACAGGATACTTATGATAAAACATTGCACTCATCCTCTATAAAGGAATATATATCCTTTTGTACCGATTACAACTACTTGGTTATCACCGGTAGAAGATAAGTATGCGCATTTAACGGCTGCAGAGGTTATGACCTTTTATTCAAAAAAATTTACAGATCCTTTTATGTTTCCAAAGGATTATACATATTATCAAAGTATTCTCCATTATACTGGATCAATGAAGATCAATGCTCAGTTTCGCTCAGGAGAAGATTGGGCTTATTCTAAAGCTCGAATTATTAAAATTATAACACCTAGTTTATGGAATGAAGATTTATCTCAATCTCGAGAAATTACAATCGATGAGAAATATAGAAATAAAGTTCTTTTAAATTATTTTAATTATATCAAAGCTTGGGAGCTAGCATTCTGCTATGACAATAAGCAGAGAAAACATACGTGGTTTATTCAATTTAGCCCTATACCTAAGTTGGATTTTCCGGTATGGTTTATTAAGTGGTTTTCTAATTGGGGATTATACTCAATTATCCTCCCAAAAAATATCAGAAGGATTTATGAAAATTTTAAAACTAAGAATCCTTCGTGTAAATTTCCTGGACTTTATTTTGTTGTTTTATATTAAGCCCCATGGATTCTTAAATGGGATTATATTTTAGGACCAAGATCCTTGGTTAATCTTGGTGAAAGTTATAATAATATTCGTCATATAGGAAGAAGAATTTCGATAAAATGGTGGGATAAATACGAGTTTTTTCAAGATGGATCAGTGTTTTCCACCAAAGGGATTATTAATCTCGAGCCTCCAAAAATTGTTCCAGCAGCAAGACCATCCAATTCTGGATAGTCAGAAGACATTTTGGAAACTCTTAAAGAGTTCAAATCTAAAGGAACTTCAAAGAAGGAGTTGGAAGAAATGCTTAAAGCTATCTTTAAGAATGAAGATGTTCCTACCAATTCTCCTTTAATGATTCAAGGGAGCAGTTCAAGTGCAGGTGGAAAGGATGATATCATGCAAGATTCACAAGATCGAGAATCTGATGATGATTTACTCGACGAATAAGTTTGTTGGCATCATTCCTTACGTCATCCTCAATTATTAAGTTTGTTGGCGTCATTCCTTACGTCACTCTCAATTATTGGATCTTACTGTTTATCTCCATTATTGTTGTAACTGTTTATAAACAGTATCCAGTCTTTTGACTATATAAGGCAATGTTTGTAGAATAGTATGCAAGTCTAGTTTGAGAGTGTTTAGTTCCATAAGCGAGTTTCTATAATTTTCCACTAAGTTAGTGGTTCATTCCACTATTGTTGGTTCTCATTCCTCCTCTTGTAATATATATTTGTGTATGTTTTATTAAAATAAATACAAGTTTTGCGTATCGATATTCCATCTCTCTATATATCATCTTTATATTACTCTCATTCTGTTTGGAGAATTTATAATTCTCTTCATAAGTACACCTTATTTGAAGATCCTGTCTTTTTTTATATATATATATATATATTCTTATGAAGTAATATAAAAAGTATCTGAAACTAAACTACAATCTATGATTCCACCTTTTGTCCTTTGAAGTTATCGATCAGTTTGATATTACAAGAAATTCAGATAAGAGAAATAGGAATCATAAAATGTGTCAGATTGAAAATAGTTTTTTATTATTATTTAATCCATTATATATAGTTTAACCGACATGTGATGTATCAACTTGGATGCCAATATACCCAAGTAGCAGTCTAACATTGTTGGCTATATATTTGCCGAAGAAAGCAAAACTTATGTTTGGCAGCAGTCGACACAAGTAAATTGGCCATGAAACAAAGCATAGAACAAATTGACCAACAAATTGTTTTACTTTAGGTTATAGAGCAAGAATAGCTACAAACCTAAGCTCTATAGTGCAATTATCTTATATCTATTTGTTCCTGAAATCTACAAGTCCATGTATTATGTGTATGGATTTTTAGATAAACAATCTAATTTCTTTAAGATTGTTTTTAGCTAGATAGTCAAACTATGTTGCATGGTTTTTTAGTTTTGGTGTGATATTTTTCCATTTGAATCCTCTTATTCAAATGACATCATCCTTTTCCAAACATGATCTTAGATATTACTAATTTCTCCATGAGTACATGGTTTTAGTAGACAGAAAATTGCCACAGTTTCTAGAGCTTCCTTTTATTCGCGTGAATATTAGCAGAAGCCATTGCCCGTGTGAAGAAAAAAACATGTATGGACTTGCGAATTACACAATCAATTTACATCCTACTAATTATAAACATTTGGGTTAATGTTTCAAAAATGATGGAGAAAGTCCACCATATCCATTTCATACATATCAAAGTTGACCAAGACACAATTGTATGTATGTCGACTATGATCATAGACAATGGTATAGATGTTTTCGTTGTTGATGTAACTCTAGAAAACACGTGAGGAAAAACTAATTGTCAACCAATTTGATACATCATATATATGATATATATATATATATATATATATCATATATTAAGTTATATAAAAATGTATCTTAAATTGAACCATTCTTTACTACTCGCCTTTGGAGTTTATCGATCAGTTTGCGATTACAACAGATTCACAGAACAAAAAACATCATACAATATGGTTCAGATTAGTAACACTAGTTCTTATATTATTTAATCAATGATATATACTCTAACCTTTTTGTGATGTATCAACTTGGATACCAATTAGTTTTTTCATGTATTTCTAGAGTTACATCGACAAAGAAAGCATCTACATGATTTCCTATGATATAAAATGAACATATATTTCTTGGTCGATGTTGACATGTGTTGAATGGATATTGTGGATTTGTATTAATTTTTGAAGCATCAACCTTGTAACAATCTCAAATTTGGAAAAAACGCCAAAAAGAATCTGTTAATACATCAAACAAGAGTTTAATCTCTTATTAAAAGTCAACAATTATTACCTATATTGGAAATCTAAGTTGTAACATCAATAAAATACATTTCAAACTTTACACAAATCTACATTACGAAACGGAATGGGTGCTATTAAAAACCAAAGACTAACGTTATCTCCAACAATACGAAAGTTGTCTCCCAGATTCGTTAATTCCTTCTCGAGTCTTTAACTAGCACTAATCACACCGAAGTGTCACTAGAACCATTTCCCCCAAGGAAGTGATACACATGTCGATAAGACAAATGTTAGGCTTAACGCCTAGTGAGTCAAGCTGATGAAAGTTTTCATCAGTTATATATAAAACGGTGAAGTGGGAGGAATATTATAATAACAATTTCTAACATGAAATGCATTTAGAATAAAAAAAGGGATATTTTTCCCAAAACCCTATTTTCGTGATAAAACACTTGAAATAGAAACACCCCACAATTATGGAACTAAACGAATACTCACACGAGGTACAAATAGGATTAAACTTTAAATACTAAAAACATGGAAATAACCCTTTTATCCAAAACCTTAATATATGGAGGAGATCCAATATATCAAATTCATAAATTACGGTTACTTACGAAAACCCATGTAATATTAAAACGTGATAATACACTATCCGAAAAATAATGTTTAACAACAACGGGGGAGACTGTATCCGTTGAGAGTGACGGGAACACTCAAGTGTATCACTTGTACAACGTTAATCGCATAACACTCCACGACTTAAAGTCCAAATTTCCCTACGACTCCTTAACAAGCTTCACCTCAACAATCGGTTGACCTTAGTGTTTATTCTTTGGAATTCCACCTTAAGGATCGGCTCACTTAGTGTCTACCTCAAAGGTAACACCTCAAGCGGTGGAGATCCTTGTGTGTCACCAAGACAACACTTCCATAATCAACCTTCCTAGTGCCTACATGAAAAGTTTAAGATTGTGAAACAAGGTTCACAGTGTCCAACCCTGCAATACCCACACGACCATCGACACAACACTGACTCACATACCTATGGATCCAATGCATTACAGTTTAAATTACATGACTCCAATTGAATGTTCAATGCACTCAACACATGTAATTTTTAAATAAATATGCCACAAATGCTAACTCCATGTATTTTTAGATAAACAATCTAATTTCTTTAAGATTGTTTTTAGCTAGATAGTCAAACTATGTTGCATGGTTTTTTAGTTTTGGTGTGATATTTTTCCATTTGAATCCTCTTATTCAAATGACATCATCCTTTTCCAAACATGATCTTAGATATTACTAATTTCTCCATGAGTACATGGTTTTAGTAGACAGAAAATTGCCACAGTTTCTAGAGCTTCCTTTTATTCGCGTGAATATTAGCAGAAGCCATTGCCCGTGTGAAGAAAAAAACATGTATGGACTTGCGAATTACACAATCAATTTACATCCTACTAATTATAAACATTTGGGTTAATGTTTCAAAAATGATGGAGAAAGTCCACCATATCCATTTCATACATATCAAAGTTGACCAAGACACAATTGTATGTATGTCGACTATGATCATAGACAATGGTATAGATGTTTTCGTTGTTGATGTAACTCTAGAAAACACGTGAGGAAAAACTAATTGTCAACCAATTTGATACATCATATATATGATATATATATATATATATCATATATTAAGTTATATAAAAATGTATCTTAAATTGAACCATTCTTTACTACTCGCCTTTGGAGTTTATCGATCAGTTTGCGATTACAACAGATTCACAGAACAAAAAACATCATACAATATGGTTCAGATTAGTAACACTAGTTCTTATATTATTTAATCAATGATATATACTCTAACCTTTTTGTGATGTATCAACTTGGATACCAATTAGTTTTTTCATGTATTTCTAGAGTTACATCGACAAAGAAAGCATCTACATGATTTCCTATGATATAAAATGAACATATATTTCTTGGTCGATGTTGACATGTGTTGAATGGATATTGTGGATTTGTATTAATTTTTGAAGCATCAACCTTGTAACAATCTCAAATTTGGAAAAAACGCCAAAAAGAATCTGTTAATACATCAAACAAGAGTTTAATCTCTTATTAAAAGTCAACAATTATTACCTATATTGGAAATCTAAGTTGTAACATCAATAAAATACATTTCAAACTTTACACAAATCTACATTACGAAACGGAATGGGTGCTATTAAAAACCAAAGACTAACGTTATCTCCAACAATACGAAAGTTGTCTCCCAGATTCGTTAATTCCTTCTCGAGTCTTTAACTAGCACTAATCACACCGAAGTGTCACTAGAACCATTTCCCTCAAGGAAGTGATACACATGTCGATAAGACAAATGTTAGGTTTAACGCCTAGTGAGTCAAGCTGATGAAAGTTTTCATCAGTTATATATAAAACGGTGAAGTGGGAGGAATATTATAATAACAATTTCTAACATGAAATGCATTTAGAATAAAAAAAGGGATATTTTTCCCAAAACCCTATTTTCGTGATAAAACACTTGAAATAGAAACACCCCACAATTATGGAACTAAACGAATACTCACACGAGGTACAAATAGGATTAAACTTTAAATACTAAAAACATGGAAATAACCCTTTTATCCAAAACCTTAATATATGGAGGAGATCCAATATATCAAATTCATAAATTACGGTTACTTACGAAAACCCATGTAATATTAAAACGTGATAATACACTATCCGAAAAATAATGTTTAACAACAACGGGGGAGACTGTATCCGTTGAGAGTGACGGGAACACTCAAGTGTATCACTTGTACAACGTTAATCGCATAACACTCCACGACTTAAAGTCCAAATTTCCCTACGACTCCTTAACAAGCTTCACCTCAACAATCGGTTGACCTTAGTGTTTATTCTTTGGAATTCCACCTTAAGGATCGGCTCACTTAGTGTCTACCTCAAAGGTAACACCTCAAGCGGTGGAGATCCTTGTGTGTCACCAAGACAACACTTCCATAATCAACCTTCCTAGTGCCTACATGAAAAGTTTAAGATTGTGAAACAAGGTTCACAGTGTCCAACCCTGCAATACCCACACGACCATCGACACAACACTGACTCACATACCTATGGATCCAATGCATTACAGTTTAAATTACATGACTCCAATTGAATGTTCAATGCACTCAACACATGCAATTTTTAAATAAATATGCCACAAATGCTAACTCCAAAAGGTCAACAGAGAGCAATCTAAATTGGACTAATGTCCTTAAGACTCTTTTAAGTCAAAACCGAGCCAACTTAATTGACTAATAAATAAAAGTCATCAAAACAATAAAATGCATTTAATTGACGTCTATGCAAATACATGCTCTAAATACATGGTTAACTAAAAAACATCATTGGTTAGGATTAACCATTTCCATGTTGAAATCATACCATTTGTATTTTCAAAATGTCCCATAATATAGCAATATAATTTTTTCAAGCCGAATACACAAAGATTACATTAACACCAAAATTTTCCATTTATAAGATAAATCATCAAAAGAATTCACACTTATGATTTAGTTATCAAAATGTCCAAAAATCTGAATTACGGGCATTTCACAAGATTTATAAACCCATTATACAAAAATGTAAACTTCACCAAATAATGACCACATTTGATAAACATCAACGAAAACATTTCAATACATCAAAATAGACAATTTTGGCATGTACATAATTTTCACAAAGCAACTTGAACTCACGTTGCTAGGTTAGATTAAACCTAGGATCCAAATCCATCACTAGCTTCCAAAATGGTGAAGGCTTTAGATCCATCAAAACCTACATTGCTTGAAAGTTTATCTGGGTCACAACCAAATCCTAGAGATGAATCAAAGTAACCCAAACTCAAATTCATAACAAACCTTGGTCAAATACTCCAAATCGCCCAAAATACCCAAAATTGTTCAAAACTTCAAAACATGGATGATACCTCAAAATAAATGCTCTAGGAGGTTAAAATGAAAGTTTTCAACAAAAAAAAGGTTTAGAAGGTTAAGATGGACTCACAATTTGTTTTTACGAAGAATCCCCAAAACTAGGTCAACAATGGTGGAAATGATTGACGAAGATGAACTTTGAATCTTGGATAGACTTGGAATCTTGATGTTTGAGAGCTATTAAATGCTTGGAGATGATAAATATAAACACTTTGAAGTCTTCTAATCGAGTTCAAATGAAGAGGCTATGACGTAGGTATGATAACTAATGGAGAAGATGAAGATGATGAGAAGTTTTAATCATAATCCCTAGCTCTTGATCTCAAAAACACTTCAAGAAATCGATTGGGTGAAAAGGAGATGCTTGGACCAAGTTTTATTGAGAGAAAAACGAGTTAGAAGATGAGAAATGAGGTAACAATAGAAGTAAAATCAGATTTAAAGAACACCCCCTCCAACTCTAATCTTCTGCCCAAGCTTCCTGGGCATGAAATTTTCCCCTCAGGCATGAAGGGCGACTTCTCAGGTGTGAAAGTTCTCTAGAAAATTTAATTAACTTATTTCTTACCTAAAACGTTAACCAACTTAAAATACATACCAAGGATTAATCTAGGATCGAAATATAAATATGAAACTCGAAATATACATACTGAAAATCCGGCTGTTACAATCCTCCTAAACTTAAGGTAGCGTTTGGTACACAAACATGATTGGACGGGACTAGACAAGACATAATTGGATAAGACAGGACAGGACAAGAGGCTAGGACTGGGGACTGGACGAGTCAAATGTTTGTCTTGTGTTTGGTACAACTAGGACTGAAATAGAACACGACTGAATAAGTTTCCCTAAAAGTTGTTTGATGACTTTATATGTCATATAATAGTTATAAATGACACAAATAAAGTAAATTTTTAAATAATTTAATTAATTTTTTTGTTTTTTACACAATTTTTATACCTATAAATACATACAATGTTGGTTCTATATGCTCAAGAATGATTATAAAATAATATTGCCGGTAACATATGATCCTATAGGGTCACACCAAAATAAGTAGACACCTAATTAATATTTATAGAATTCGATTCTTGATAAATATTAATAATTCTTGAAAATTATTATTGAATGTGATTCATAATAATTGATGCAAATAAAATATTATAGTTTATTTATAATATGATGGGCTCATATGTACCTAGAATTAAAAGAGGGACTTATAGTGATAAAGTTTGAATTGTTAAAGTTATGATTTTAACTATTCAAACTAAGGGGACCAAGAGAGAAAGTCTTGCATTGTCAAGCTTTAAACTAGATGGTCTTAAATGAAAAATGGAAAACCATCAAACTTGAAACCATCAAAATTGAAACCATCAATTTTGAAACCATGGAAATATGATAATAAAAGTGGCTCTTGCAAGATCTTTTTGTGGTAGCTTTTTATGACAAGAAAAAGTGTCATCTCTCTCCTCTCTCTCTAAAACTCACGGCCACCACCACCTTTGGTGTGGTTCTTCTTTTTCTTTTTCTTCTACAAAATCTATAGATTAGATTCTTGGTGGAAGAACCTCTTTTGCATCATCAAGAAGGAACTAGCATTCTATAAGGTGTTGGAGCTTGTTGGTGGATACCGATAGAGGAACTCTACCTTGGTTTCTACCATCTTCATCAACGATCAACCTCCCGTGAGGATTCAAAGTCTCCAAAGGTTATATCTCAAAACATTGCTTTGTTTTAAATTATATCTTTTCATTGCATGTAAGAAGATCATTGGTGGGAATAAAATTGTTTTATGTTTTTCTTCAAATATTTTATTTGCTTCCGTTGCATGTAAGATATTCTTAGTCTTTCATGAGTTTTTGAAACCTTTTTGAACATTAAATCCCAACAAGTGGTATCAGAGCCGATGTTATATGCATGATTAGATTTTTGGTTGAAACTTGGTTTTTGGAAGCCATGGATTAAAAAAAAAAAATCATCTTGTATGAAAAGGGTTCATGCATGGCAACTTTTATGCTACTCTTTATATTTTAAGTAACAAAATTTTAACATGCATTTTTGTTACATAAAAGTTGCCTTAGAAAACAAAGTGTTGTTTTATTTTATGAAATATGTGCATAAACAAGCCATGGACCTTTCGTGTTTTTTATGTGAGTT
Organism: Arctium minus; assembly: GCA_954870635.1. Taxonomy (NCBI): domain Eukaryota; kingdom Viridiplantae; phylum Streptophyta; class Magnoliopsida; order Asterales; family Asteraceae; genus Arctium; species Arctium minus. Next base: position 107,661,340 of record OX941080.1, on the reverse strand, counting down.
AAAAATTCGATATGGTTGTAATTTATTTTTATTCATGTTGGTTTGTAATAGTAAATAGGATTTATTATCTTCTGTTATGTTCATTTTGTAATTATTAGATTAGTTGTTAGAACTAGTTTCTTTATTTATAAATTGTAAATAAATGGAGACCAACATGGAACTTGAAGATGGAGCTTGGTGACTTGTTTGCATGGAGATGTCAAAGCAAGTGGGAGCATGAAGATCTTAAAAAAAAAAAAAAAAAATGTCCTTAGGAATGGACTTGGCATTTCTTGTTTTGGCTCACAAGAAATGTCATTAGAAATGGCTTTGTTTTATGCACATTATTTTGCATGTTGTGATTGTTTATGTTCTTTTTTTATTTGCTTCAAAATATAAGATATTTTATATGCTAGTAAAGAACATAAAATTGGTTCAAACGCGTTTTAAAATTGTTTGAAAATTGGAGCGACATTTTAAGATATGTTTTAAAAGTGAGAAGAGGACCAAACTTTTAAATGGAGATTTTAAATCCATAACATGCAAATTGATTGAAATGTGTTTTAAATAAAATAGTTTATTGAAAAACACTCTAACTTTAAAATCGGATTTTAAATGTTAAATTTATTTTGAAGAAATAAGTTTTTCAAAATTTAGAGTACCTTGATTATTGGAAGCATGCAATAATATGGCACTAAGAGTTTGGAAATCAAGATTTGACGAATTTTGTCATAAGATGATAAAATGGTTTTATAAATTTTTGTTCTAAAAATTCCAAACGTCAAATTTTGAAATTAGTAAAAAGAGTTAAAATAGAGATTTTAAGACTCATCCAAACTCATAGTCTAAATAAATGGTTATTAAAAGACTATAAATGGTTTTTTTGTGATCAAACATGAACCTTAATATATGATATTAATAAATTGACCACAAATATTTAGTTGATAAAATAAGGATTTCTTTTGACTAAGGAACCATATGATGAGAAAAAATATAATACCATGTTAATTGGATGTATACAATAACACATGATACAAAATGTTTTTCAAAACTAGAATTGTAAAACATTGAAATCCCTTCAATAAATGCAAGTCTATGCCGTCCTTTTGAAAACACACGCACGTCATTTATACGATCCTTGTGGGATAAAGATCACCTAACTACTTGGATTGTCTTTTGATGGCCGAAGTGGTTTTCGCGATTTCTAGTGGGATAAAGGTCACCTAACCACTAGTTATGGGTCGATTCCACACGTTGTTCAAGTTGGATGACTTGATCGGGAATCTTTTGTGATAAAGGTCACCTAAGCATTTGAAACCCGAGGCATAGATGGGATCAAACATGCCTTTTAACAAACGATGTTAAGGATCCCATAAAACTAGGAATTACATTTGGATGTAATTGGTAAACGTTACCTACCTTGTTGAATTAAATATATGGGATAAAGGTCACCTAACCATTTATTTGTTTTGCAACGTTGGATCCTAGACTTTATATTTATAATTAAAGTTTTAAAAAATCGAAAATGCTAAATAGAACTTTGTTAAATTTTTGTAGATGGCCCAAAGTGCGAACCATCCTACCAATTACCTTTGATCCATCCTTGAAAAGGAAAAACTTAACCACACCAACTTCCTCAACTGGCACCGTAACCTTAGAATTGTTCTCAAGACAGAAAAGAAGTTGTATGTGTTGGATTCCCCACTTCCCGATGAGCCTCCTGTCACTCCTAGAGCTCCTCACGCAGATTGGTCGAAACATATGGATGATTCGATCGAAGTGTCGAGTCTCATGCTGGCTTCCATGATCACCGAACTCCAAGAAATTTTTGAGCATCACACGACATATGATATGATCATTCAACTGAAGGAAATGTTCCAACAGCAAGCCCGGACAGAACGATTCGAAACCGTTCGAATGTTGCACGCATGTAAAATGGAGGAGGGAGGAAGTGTGAGCAATCATGCTCTCAAGATGAAAGGTCATTTGGATCATTTGGAGCGTCTTGGCTCTAAATATCCAACGGATTTGGCAACGGATATCATCTTGAACTCTCTACCCAAATCCTATGACCCCTTCATCATGAACTACAACATGAATGGTTGGGAGAAACCTATCTCAGAATTGCATCAGATGCTCAAAACTGCTGAGAAGAACCTCCCTAAGAAAACCCCTCATGTGCTCATGATTCGGGAGGGTAGAACCAAGAAGCCCAAAACCACTAACTCCAAGGCTAAGACAAAGGTTGTCAAGGGCAAGGGCAAGGGCAAAAGGGTTGCCCAAACACCACAACCAAAGAAGAAGGAGAAAGTGGCTAAAGAAGACACATGTTTTGAATGTGGTGCAATTGGTCACTGGAAAAGGAACTGTCCTACTTATCTGGCAGAGTTGAAGAAAAGGAAGGCTGAGGCAGGGCCTTCAGGTATCTATGTGATAGAAATAGATCTATTTACTTTTTCACCTAACACTTGGGTATTGGATACTGGGTGTGGAACTCACATATGTAATATGTTACAGGGGTTCAGAAAAAGTAAGCAACTAAAGACAGGCGAAATCGTACTCCACGTGGGAAATGGAGCAACAGTTGCAGCTCAAGCTTTAGGAGATTACGATTTACATTTACCAAATGGCCTGTACTTAACATTAAATAATGTGTGTTTTGTACCTAGTTTGACTAGAAATATTATTTCAGTTGCTCGTTTAAAACAATCTGATTTTACCTATCGTTTTAATGACGATTTTATTCATGCTTACAAGAATGATATATTCTATTTCGAAGCTAGACCTCTTAATGGAATATATGAAGTAAATCTGGATAGTTCAATAAACAATAGTTCTATATACCAAGCTAACACCGAAAGACTCAAGAAAGGTTTGAATGATTCTTATCTATGGCATTGCCGTCTTGGCCATATAAACAAGAAACGCATATCCCAACTTCAAAAGAGTGGTATTTTGAAGGCAAATGAGGACGATTCATTTGATATATGTGAATCCTGTTTATATGGGAAGATGACTAAAGCTCCTTTCTCTGGTTCTAGTGAAAGAGCGAAAGATATGTTAGGAATCATACATACTGATGTATGTGGTCCTTTCAGAACCATGTCTAGAGATGGTGCTAGATTCTTCATCACCTTCACTGACGACTTCAGTCGTTATGGATATGTTTATTTGATGAAACATAAACATGAAGCATTTGAAATGTTCAAATTATTTCAAAGTGAAGTTGAAAATCAACTCAACAAAACCATTAAAATCCTTCACTCCGATAGAGGGGGTGAATATCTGAGTGATGAATTCCTGATTCATCTAGAGAATCGTGGGATTGTCTCACAACTAACTCCACCTAGAACGCCACAACATAATGGTGTGTCTGAGAGGAGGAACCGAACCTTACTAGATATGGTTCGCTCTATGATGAGTAGAAGTACTTTCCCTTTATCATTTTGGAGTTACGCCTTAATTACGGCTGCCCGTATTTTAAATATGGCTCCAACCAAAATGGTAGATAAAACTCCTTATGAGATCTGGCATGGAAAGGTTCCATCCTTATCCTATTTAAATGTATGGGGATGTGAGGCTTATGTGAGACAAGAGGCTTCAAACAAATTAGATCCCAGATCTACTAAATGCATTTTTGTAGGATATCCTAAAGACTGTATTGGATATTACTTCTACAATCCCACTGAGAATAAAGTATTTATAGCTCGAAAGGCTGAATTCCTGGAAGCCAAGTTTCTAATGGAAGATTCTAGTGGGAAGCAAGTGGTGCTTGAAGAAGAACCATTAGTTGATGCACCTGAGGTTGGTACTAGTGTTCAACATGAGGATGTTGACCCTGAACAAATGGTTGGCCAGGAGACAAATGTAACACAAAGTATTCGCAGATCTGGTAGAATTCGACAGGAACCAGAAAGATATGGTTTTTCCATCTCTTATGATGAATGTTGTTTCATGGTGGATTCTAATGAACCCGCCAACTACCATAATGCTGTAACAGGTTCTGAGTCTAGTAATTGGCTCGAAGCCATGAATACTGAGATGCAATCCATGTATGATAATCAAGTATGGGACTTGGTTGATCTTCCTCCCAATGGCAAAAATGTAGGAAGCAAATGGGTTTTCAAGAAGAAAACCGACATGGATGGAAATCTGCACACATACAAGGCAAGACTTGTGGCGAAAGGTTTCACTCAAATTCATGGTATTGACTATGATGAGACCTTCTCTCCTGTGGCTATGATCAAGTCTATTAGAATATTGTTTGCCATTGCTGCATACTATGACTATGAGATATGGCAAATGGACGTCAAAACGGCTTTTCTGAATGGACACTTAACTGAATATGTCTATATGGTTCAGCCTGAAGGTTTTGTCGATCCAAAGTATCCTAATAAAGTGTGTAAACTCAAGAGATCTATTTATGGACTAAAACAAGCATCTCGAAGCTGGAACCTTCGTTTTAATGAGAAAATCAAAGAGTTTGGTTTCATAAGAAATAAAGATGAGCCATGTGTTTACAAGAAAACTAGTGGGAACATTGTAATGTTCCTAGTATTGTATGTGGATGACATACTGCTCTTTGGAAATTATATTCCTTCTATGAAAGAGGTTAAGGCTTGGCTTGAGAAATGTTTCTCAATGAAAGATTTGGGTGAAGCAACTTATATTCTTGGTATAAAGATATATAGAGATAGATTAAGAAGGCTTATAGGTTTAAGTCAAAATGCATACATTGACAAAATCTTGAAAAGGTTCAAGATGCAGGACTCTAAGAGAGGATAATTGCCGATGCCATCTGGTACCATATTGAGCAAATCTCAATGTCCTAGCACAGAGGCTGAGCGAGACAAAATGAGTGGCATTCCATATGCTTCTGCAATTGGATCCATCATGTATGCTATGATATGCACAAGACCGGATGTATCATATGCTTTGAGCATGACGAGTAGATACCAACAAGATCCGGGAGAAGGTCACTGGATTGCTGTGAAGAACATTCTAAAGTACTTACGAAGGACTAAAGAAATGTTCCTTATCTATGGAGGTCAGGAAGAAAGTCTTAGTGTAAAGTGTTACACTGATGCTAGCTTTCAAACGGATAGGGATGATTGTAAGTCACAGTCAGGTTTTGTCTTTATTATGAATGGAGGCGTGGTCTCTTGGATGAGTTCCAAGCAGAGTTTGGTTGCACAATCCACTACAGAGTCAGAGTACATTGCTGCTTCAGAGGCTGCAAAAGAAGTTTCCTGGATAAAGAAGTTCATTGAAGATCTAGGGGTGGTCCCTACCATTCAGGATTCCCTAGAAATCCTATGTGATAATGAGGGTTCCATAGCTATAGCTAATGATGCCATGTCACAGAAGAGGACCAGACACATTCACCGAAAATTCAACTATATACGGGATGAAGTTGAAAAAGGTGAAATAAGTATTCGCAAAGTTCATACAGATCAAAATTTAGCAGACCCACTCACGAAGTCTCTTCCACCAGCTAAGCATGAGGATCACGCTAGAGCTATAGGACTTCGTTATTCTAGTGAATGGATTTGATCTGGTTTAGTATTTGGATTTTGGAACAGTGTTAAACAACAACTATTGAAATGAATTAATTTGTAAATGTTTTTTCATTAAATACTTGTTGAGTTCCATATTAGCATGTTTAATCCTTGAATAAATTAGTTATTCTAAACGTCCATAAGTTGGTCATAGTTGTGGGAACAACAATGAAGTAAGACTAATATGAATTGGATTGGTTGACTTTTAAGAGTAAAAGTGGCAAAGTGTTGCAACCAAGTTCATAGGTACTTGCTAGGAAACAAGTACTGGACATGACCCGCTTCAAGATCACTTCATGGATCGTTGTCATGAGTGACACTTGAATAAAGGTAATATCTTTGTATCCTTTGACCTGAGATGCATATTAGGGACTTGAGTGTAGGGAGTACTGTGCTTTGATATGGTTAACCGCTGATTTTGAAATAGTAGACAGCTATAAAGGCCATCATTGGGTATAGTACGAACTGCATAAGAGGCATATGTAGTCAAAATGGGATTTGTTCCTCTAAATGGTTTAAGAGTGAGACATCTAAGGCGCCTTACCAAAAGTTGAACGACATATGAGAATGATAGCGATCCATGTCTCATGTTCAACATGATGTTCGAACAAAGGGGTAACTGATACCACACCTTATACATCAATTGAAGCTTTGAGCTTGTGGGAATTAGATGTTGATGAATGGCACATACAGTCATACATTGCTGGGGGCCAGTGAGATGTTGCTAGACGTCCACCACTGTCTATATTATTCTATAATACAATCTTGAGCAAGTGGGAGATTGTTGGTTCTATATGCTCAAGAATGATTATAAAATAATATTGCCGGTAACATATGATCTTATAGGGTCACACCAAAACAAGTAGACACCTAATTAATATTTATAGAATTCGATTCTTGATAAATATTAATAATTCTTGAAAATTATTATTGAATGTGATTCATAATAATTGATGCAAATAAAAGATTCTAGTTTATTTATAATATGATGGGCTCATATGTACCTAGAATTAAAAGAGGGACTTATAGTGATAAAGTTTGAATTGTTAAAGTTATGATTTTAACTATTCAAACTAAGGGGACCAAGAGAGAAAGTCTTGCATTGTCAAGCTTTAAACTAGATGGTCTTAAATGAAAAATTGAAAACCATCAAACTTGAAACCATCAAAATTGAAACCATCAATTTTGAAACCATGGAAATATGATAATAAAAGTGGCTCTTGCAAGATCTTTTTGTGATAGCTTTTTATGACAAGAAAAAGTGTCATCTTTCTCCTCTCTCTCTAAAACTCACGGCCACCACCACCTTTGGCGTGGTTCTTCTTTTTCTTTTTCTTCTACAAAATCTATAGATTAGATTCTTGGTGGAAGAACCTATTTTGCATCATCAAGAAGGAACTAGCATTCTATAAGGTGTTGGAGCTTGTTGGTGGATACCGATAGAGGAACTCTACCTTGGGTTCTACCATCTTCATCAACGATCAACCTCCCGTGAGGATTCAAAGTCTCCAAAGGTTATATCTCCAAACATTGCTTTGTTTTAAATTATATCTTTTCATTGCATGTAAGAAGATCATTGGTGGGAATAAAATTGTTTTATGTTTTTGTTCAAATATTTTATTTGCTTCCGTTGCATGTAAGATATTCTTAGTCTTTCATGAGTTTTTGAAACCTTTTTGAACATTAAATCCCAACATACAAAAATAATGGTATGAAATTTGAATGAAGAATCTGAAATAATTGATGGCAGTTCAAAAAAATTTGATTCATACAAAGAAAATATAATATTTGATTAAATTTGGAAGATCTTTATGAATAAGCGGAGGCATAGTTGCAACGACACGTAAAGATACAGGCGATGGGTGGCTGGTGAAGGACGGTAGCTGTGAAGGACGTGAAAGATAATGAGCGGTGGTGTAGGAGGTAGTTGTGTTTGATGTGGCGGAGGTATAGGTGGTCGGCAATGGTAGTGGTTATGGCGGTGGATAGTGGTAAAAGAGGTGGTTATGGTAGAGGAAGAGGAGGATGTGGCCGACGATGGTTGGCGGTGAGCGTCAGTGGTGGTGGTGATCAGTGGATGTGGCGATGGGAGGTGGTTGTGGAGGTGGTGGAGGAAGTTGTTTTAGTGGAGAAATCGGTGGAAGTGGTCGACGATGGTTGGCAGTGGCTACCGGTGGCCATCGATGGTGGCGTCGACGACCGTGGGTGATGGTGATCGGTGTTAGTGGACATGGTAGTGGTGTTAGTGGAGGTGCCATTAAGACTAATACCATATTAGGATTATACATCAAATGGCGGTAGATTAGTAATCTTTACTTTCTGTCTCACTTTTGTCCCATGTTCCACCTATTTTGGTGGAACAAGAAAAGACCCTTTTTTGTCCCATCTTGTCCCACCATGTCCAATTCTTGTCCCTGTCCCATGTCTCGCCAAACATGGGACAGTGAATTTTTGTCCTGTCCCATGTCATGCCAAACGTGAGACAATGAATTTTGTCCCGTCCTGTTCTGTCCTATCCCATGTACCAAACGCAACCTAAAGGAGATTTCGTCCCCAGAATATAGTACCAATCAAACAATCAAATGTCCCACACTGATGTAATTTTTTCGTTCTCAAAAGTTAGGTCCTCTCTAAATAAATTAAACTTCGACCGAAGAGTTCTCCCGACATTGATATCATATATTTACTTTTTCCGAAAAAATACACAAACCATAAGTGGCGCATGATACGATTCAAAACGCCACAGAACCTGGGGCATAAGTCTGACAGATGGATTGTGATCCACCCATCCCAAAGAGGATAAAATCTAAGGAGACAAACCTCAAGTAACTGCATTTTTACAAAATAATCGACTCCTCTCCCCGGGGTGATTCTATCCTAGTTCAAATTCTAAATGGAGTCCGATAACTTCTTGCCAAGACTGCCATGACTATTTTCATGCCGACTTCCACATAAAATCTCCATCTCGATAAGGTGTACCACTACTAGGAGTGAACATGGGACATTGTTGGAGCAATTTGTAAACATAAGACAATCAACTAGCTGCTTTTGTACATAGAAGACAACCTACTAGGTGCTTTTGTTGTAGACGTAATAGTAGAAACTACACAAAAATAACTAAGATTTCTATTGGCTTAAAATATTAAGAGATCAAAGAAAACATGAATTTTTATATATTTTTCTATCACTTTTTTAGATTATTGCATGGATGCTAACCGTTATAGAAAGATATTATGGAAGGACATGATATTACTTTTTTATGCCCAATAGAAATCATAGCCTTTTCAAGTAATTTTTCTCGGTTACATCTATAATGAAAGCATATACTTGATTCTATATGATACATAACGAACATCCAAATAATCATGTCTTGGTCGATTTTGACATTTACGAAATGGATATGGTGGATTTTCTCCCTCAAGTTTTATAGAATTAACCCAAATCATCTAATAATTAGTAAGATCTAAATTGCACTACAAAACAAAGAGTCTTCACCGACAGATTACATCGAAGGATTTATTCTATCGTTAATTTCCAGCAGATTCTTTGTTCGGTGATTGAACATCTGCATGTAATCATAATCACCGACCACCCTTTCTCCGGTGATGAGATCCACAGTTAATCCGCCGGATTTTTCCGCTAGTGAAGCCTCTTTGTTTTGTAGTGAATTAACTGCAGATTTATAAGTTCACACAAATATGTTAATCCACATCTATTTTAAGATTAGAATTCCTTTACAAAAAATCATTTGAAAATCCTATACAATGCTGGTTTTAGATAACTTTTACGCCTAGGGGTGTAAATGAGATGAGATACCTCGTGGGCTCGAATTTACATACTTACAAGTCAATTCAAGCTACCCGATACTCGACTAGATCATGGTTCTTCTCGTGGCCAGGAATGGGCGTCCTAAAATAATCAGGATGTTCTTTTCGGCTTCATAGTCTAAAAGTAAAAAGTCATCCCGAAAAATGAATTTTATCAACTTGAACCACAATGTTGTCTATCTTTAGATATGCCAGAGATCTATTCACCAATTCCAAAGTTATGGTGGTGGGTAAAACTTCTCTTATTTCTAACTTCTTGAATATTGACAAAGACATGATATATATGTTTGCACCTAAGTCACATAAGGCATGATCAAATTCCTTACCTCCTATCAAACAAGGGATGGTGAAACTACTCGAGTCCTTCAACCTTCTCTTAGGAGGAGTTTTGCAAATGAGGAGGGCACTACTCTCTTTTTTCAAAGCTACGGTTTTGAATTCATTTAACCTTCTCTTTTTGTTTAGGAGCCTCTACTAAAGGTATGTTAATGTGGAGTTATTTAAAGATGTCTAACAACTTCTTAAATTGAGCATCCACATTTTTTAGTTTCATCCTTTCAGGAAAAGGGAGGTCTCTTATGTCCAACTCTGGTTGACTAGGATTTGTCTTCTTGTGCTGTGAATGGGGCATTTTCTCACCACAGTTATGAGGCTGTGATGTTGTCAAAATAGAAGATGGCATCTGCTGTTGTTTGGGTTGAAAGTGGGCATTATTCCGCCACTGTGAAAGGATACAATGCTGAAAATTTTGATTTATCAAATGAATGTGTTGTTTCCCCTTGTGTAAATGGTGTGACTAAGGTTTCATTGGTTGGTTTAGACACGATATATTCCCCATACTTACCACTTCTTAACGTCATTGCTTTTGCGTGCTCCTTGTGAATAGCCTTAAGGGTCATGGTGTCACTAGCCAAATTTCGTAGTTGTCTATCCTTTAAGTCAGTGGCGAATTAGCCGAGCTGGGGTTATTTAAGCAACTATTCGAGTGAATGATTTCCCGTAGATGTAGGTGCATGTGATTGTGAAGATTGCCCACCTTTATATGCTTGAGGTGCACCTTGATAAAATCCCAGGAGATTTGATGGTTGGTTTGGAAATTGACTTACCCTAGGTGGTTGATGTAATAATCGCTTTTTTCATCATACAAGTCTAGGGGTGGTTTGGGGTTATTTAATACTTTTTAAAGGGTTTATGTGTAAATTTAGGAAACCCATATAAGCCTGAGTCATCTCTTTGTTGCTTAGTAATATTTCCAGAATCTGTGAGTTTTGTTTGTGTGATTCATGGGTGTGGTAGCAGCAAAAAGAAGAGAAAAAAAGAGTTTGAAAAGTGGAGCTTGATTTGTGGTTTTCGATTGGGATTTTGAGGTATGGGATTTCTTATTATTTCCTTTATTATAGGTGTTTATGTTCTGCTGAGGTTTGGGTTTAGTATTTAAGTTCTTAGGTTTATTTATTTTTGAGTAAATTTTGGGATTGATGGGTTGGTTTGATTTGATTTTGGGTTTTGGTTATCATTGTTTTTTTTATAAAGGTTTTCGTCTATTCTTTATTTAAGTTCCATAATATCAATGGAATTTACTCGTTTTTAGTTGTCTTACAACTATGATCATCTCATAGGATCATTTAATGATTGAGTTTTGTTTTTGGTTCCAAATGATGTTTTTCAAGTTCGTCCATGAAGTTGTGAGGTTGTCTGAGGTTTTGGGTAAAAAAACGTTTGTTAGTATTTGAGGTTTGGAAATATGGAGTTCGCAAGTCCAAGCAGGGAGAAAGAAAACGAACCAGAGACTTTGCTAGCGACCTAATTCTCGTGGCAAGTCACGTGGGTCACTATGGTGGCGTTTTTCGATTTTCGCTTCGAATCATTTTGGGGTCTTTCGGGGTATTATTTAGGGCCTAATAGAATTCTTAAACTTATGGATTGGGTTTAATTGATTAGTGATTCATGATATTTTGATTAAAATTCGTGTTCGGTTTCGATAATTCGTACCTGTTAAAGTTTATTTCCTCGTTTATCGTGATGGAGGTGAGTTTTCTTATAACCTTTTTGAACTGAAATGCATATGTTAACAAATGTTTACTACTTTCATATTATACCTTATTGGTGCATTTGAAATGTTACTGTTGACTGTGATACAGTATTTGAACACATGTTATTGGAAATTAACACATGCGGTTTAATGATTGATTATTGGGTTAAAGTGATTTTTATGACTAGTTTCCTGTGAAATTTGTTGTACTTGAGTGCCAACAATATGGTTAACAACGATGTTGTGCCCGAGTGCCAATGACATGGCTAACAACGATGTTGTGCCTAAGTGCCAACAATACGACTAACAATGATGTTGTGTGTGAGTGTCAACTTTATAACTGATTGGGATGTTATGCCTGAATGTCAACATTACCATTCAGTGGTATGTTGTGCTTGAGTGCCAACTTTATCGTTCACTGGGATGTAGTGCTTGAAAGCTAATTATATGACTAGTAACTTAAAAAAAAATTATACTATCTGGTTTATACTGAATTGCTGAAATCGCAGGGATCTCCTCACTAGACCGTATGGTCTAACCCTCATTTTATTTTTAATAATATGCATTTCAGGGCAACGTCATTTAGACGGTAAAGGAAAAGGAAAATTAGGAGACCGTATATTTGAATGTTTATACATGAAGTCTGTTGAGTAATTTTATGAAGTTTTGATTTCGATCTTAATGTTATTTGGATCTTTCTGGATTAAAATCTTGTTAGCAGAAAGTTTGTGATAGATTTTCGAATTTTTTATAGTTTTGTATAGTGGGACCCATTTTGTATCCTTAATGTGGTTTGTTTCGTATAAATTCCATGTTATATGTTATGTGGATTTGCGGGTTGTTATAGTTGAAGTCCTTGATTTCCCGACAATGAGAAAGTTTGGTGATTTCTCCAATACTTGACTACTTGTTGTAGGTTTGAGAAAAAAAGGTTATTCCTAGAATGGTTCCAACATAGTTCATGGATGTGTGGTTACTGGGACAAAATTCAAAAACATGACCCTCACCATAAAACACACAAGACTCATTTATGGGAGGATCAGACATTATAGCTTGCGCTTGGTTTTTTTCTCCATTAATGTTCAAATTATTTTTAACCAAGTTATTGAGAGTTACAATTTGTGCATTTAAAGCGCTGACATCTTCAAATTCATGAATACTCATTGCATTTTTGGGAACAAGAGCATGAGGATTCGACTAATCAGTGTTATTATTGGCAACCTTTTTCCAAAATGATTAGCATTTAGGATCATTTTTGCGGAATTACAATTTCCATTAGAACATTTTAATTGAACGCAATAGGGGATTCCATGATGATGGAGCATTTGAAAAAGTTCCTTCAATTGAATCTCTCCTAAGCGTTTGAAACTGTTTCATCATCCCCTTGCTGAAATAGAAAATTTTCATTTCTAAACTTTACATTCCTTGTCAGAAAAAGTACTTTTCTTAGAAGAATTTCAACCAAGATCGTCCAAGTGTTAATCGAATGAGGTGGTTGAGAATTTAGCCAGACTTTGGCTCTATCTCTCAGTGTATAAAGGTTTCTACCGTAACTCCGGGAATACGAAAGTGATCTGTCATTTCTAAAAATGATTTTAAATAAAAGTGTGGATCTTCAGAAGGAAATCCTCCAAATTGACGCATTGCTTGGATCATTTGAAACATCATTGGTATAGGTTCAAAATGGTGTGTCATAATGTTGGGTCTTTGAATCCCCAAATTTAATTGTTCAAACTCGGGTGTTGTGTTGGTCCCGAAGGTACTTCACAAGTTTGTAGAAAGGGGGGGGGGGGTTTGTTAGTCCAAGATCAATGAATCTTTAGAGAGAGAAAGTAGAGAGAAAGAGCATGAAGCGCAAAGTAACAGTCTATTGAATATGAGTGCGTGAAATCTTACAAGGAAACAAGACCAAAGGGACTTAAATACCCTTGGTCAATACAACACAAAATACGACAATAGACACAGTATTTGACCAAGCCTATAAATACAATGATTACTATAAAATCAGACTTAACAATCTCCCCCTTAGTAATCATTGACGCTTTGGTCTTCAAAATTCATCTTCTAAAATAGCACGGACCATAAAAGCAACTTTATGAAGCAATCTGACTTTTAAAAGAAAAATTCTTCTCAGCATCTTTCAGTTTGATTTGTCTTTGTTGCCTTTGACAAGTCTGGACCAGAAGCTTGTGCTCTAAACGACACACCTCTTTTGAAAGATCTTGAAATGAACTGTGGTGGTCGGAGCAGGAACAACAAAAGAATAAAAATGGCTGAGAGAATAGAATCTTTGAGTGAATCTTGATCAACAGATAAACATTTGAGTTCTTTGTCTCTTAATCATCTCCTTTAACTTCTCTTAATTCTCCCCCTCATGACCTTGATGATCTGGATCAAGTTGGTCATGCAAATGTTGGAGACGAGACAACTTAAGATCTGCAAAATCAAAGAAACGGAGAAAACAGGGAAGGTTTGCGCTACACGCTGGTTGCGCAAAGCGTGGTTTGCGTTACTTGCAGGTTACGCAAAGCGAGGTTTGCGTTACATGCAGGTTGCACAAACTGATGGCGCAAAGCTGACTTAGAAATTTTTTTACCTGTTTAAGCTCTTTGACTCCCCCTACACAAATGCACTAGATATGACATTTGAAGTTAGCATTCATATAAAGAAAATCAGGTACTCCCCCTCAAAAACAGATATGATCATTTAAGAAAAAATTCTCCTTTTTCACTCCCCCTTGAATAATTCTCAAACCCATTTGAAATATACTGAATATGTATTTTGAAACGACTAAATATATAAAAATTTAAACAGAAACAAATAAAATTTTACTTAGTAAATATCACAATAAAATCCATCAAATGAAATCAAATGTATGTGTTTGGATACAGAAACAAGTTTTATTGCATATCAAGTTAAGACATGTTCAGTTTCAAAAACTTTCATCAAACTATTCAGTGTGCTCGCATGTGAACTTCGACTAGCTTCAAGAAAATGTAATTCTAAAAATATAATAGAAAACTTTGCAAATAATCACACTAATCCATCAAAAATTCAGACTTTCACAATTTTACAGGTTTATTGCAACTCAGAAATATATAACCAAGTATCATGAGATGTGTGTTCATTGGCATCTTTTTAGCATTGTGCACTATGGAATCTTTACATGAGTGTGCTCTTTGGCATCTTATAAGCTTGTGCACATTTGGCATCTTTTTAATCAAAAAGTTTATTAAGTAAAGAACATGTCGTAAACGTAACTTTCTATCTGACCCTATTGCAGGATTTAGGTCAGCCACTCCTAGACCAGTTGGCCTTAGGGGACTAGGTGTCAAGCACCCCTTGGAACTTACTCTCCCAGATCAGAAAGGCTACGTCGACACATCCTAAACCCATTCATACCAGTAGAACATGACTTTCGATCTGATTCTATTGAAGGATTTGGGTTCGATCACTCCCAGATCAAATGACCTTAGGGGACCAGATGACAAGCATCCCACAGAACTTACTTTCCCAAACCAGAAAGGTCACAGGTACAAACTTTCAAACTTAGCCCATATTTTCATTACAATCCGAAATTCCGACTTCTTAGGTTTTCTAAGCATTGTAAACTATAAATATTCCGAATCACACAACTGTAAAGCAATATCAAAAGCTACAAACATGTTGCTAACTTTTCGACTTTTGTTAGAACTGGAATTTGAACATATAAGAACTTTAATATAAACAAAGCAACTTGAAAATTTATCCTATACACACATTTTCTTCAAAAGAAAGAAAAATTGTAAAACTTTTACTTTATAGAATAAAATTTGTAAAGGTTTAAACATTTAAAACAACATGCCGATTTTTTTTTAAGATAGAAATATTTGATCGGCAAGTTTATATTCAGTTGAAACAAAATATAATTTAATAATATTATCTTTCACACAATGTAAAATTGAAATTTGTGTCTCATTTGTAAAAATTGGGTTGAACACATTTAGGAGTTGAAATGAAATGCTCAAATTCTTTTTAAAACAATCATTATCAGATATAAATGCAGCGAAATAGAATATATGCACTCACAGTTTCTCATTAGTAAGAAGCTTAATGCTATGAAGAGCGAGTCCTGACTGTCATGTCTAGAAGTCATAGTCTTTGAAGTACGGGTTCTGAGCTGAATTACTCAGAAGCCATAGTCTTGACATTTAAGACCGGGTTTTGAACTGCTGTGTTCAAAAGCCATTCTTTCTCTTACTCCCCCTTAACATGAGGTGCCTGCAACTTTGAATCAGATTTAGACTTGGGAACCCACTTGAATTTGGGTCCGTGTTTGTTAGTTGCAGTTCGTATGGGGAATTAATTAGAAGATTTGATAGTTAAAGCATGAGAAATATGATCAGAATGATAAGCACAATCATCAAATGAATACAAAGCATAATCATCTGAACTAGAATCAGAAGAAGAATATGAGACATTTTTGGAAATTTGAAACATTTGCTTTATAGAATATTTTGAAACTTTATTACAATAAGCAAATGAATCACTTTTATAACATTTGTCTACATATCGAACTTCATCAGTCTGAGAATCAGTAGATGTCCGCTTTGCTTTCTAGATTTGCCTTGATCGAGCTCTCAAAGTCCTATCTGTAAGAATTGAATCGGAAGAATTAGAACTGTCAGAAAGAACTTTATCTTGTTTATTTGGCTTCTTTGACCGTCTTCTTTTACGCTTAGGTTTATAATACTGATCATTGAGCGTAAAAGAATCATCAAGAATTTTAGATGAAATATTTAAATCAGAAGAAATAATTTTACCTAAGCAACCAATCTGATCAACTAATAAATCTGAATTCGCCTCGGAGTCTGAAGTATTTTGAGAAAAGATTTTAAAATTTGAATCTTCCTTTTTATTTTCCTTAGAATCAGAAGAAAGGTTAGAGATAGAATCTGATTTTTGAGAAAATAATATTTCTTCAAGATTAGACGTCATGAAAGAAAAAATAATATCAGATTCAATTTTATTTAAAATATTTTGATCTTCTATCTTATCTTCAAGATCGATAATTGTACTCTCTAATACTAATGGAGGAGTATATTTCTTAGAATCATAAATGATTGGAGAAATATTTTCCTTATCAGAATTTGAAGCAAAATGATCAATAAAATCATCAGACATTGAAGATTTGATAGGAGATATATCATTTAAAATTTTTCTTCCTCTCCTTGATTTTTCAGGAAAATATTTTGCATTTTCGCTTGTATAAACAAAAGGAATTTCATTTTTCTTGTTATTCATCCTTTTCTCATTTTCGATTTCTAACACTTGCTTCTCATTCATCCAATCAATTTTAAACTGAGGAGCATAATGAGCAAGAGTCAGATAATCGTATTTATATAAAGTTGGAGATTTTTCAATCGCATTGTTTAAACAATGAGGATTTTCAAAACCAAGTCCCCACCTTTGTTTTAAAGCTTCTTCACTCCTTGGTTTGTTCATAAAAATTGTTTGTTCAGATTGATTCTTTCGATAAAGCTTTTCTTCTAATTTATTTATTTTATCTGAAAATTCATCTTTTAAAATAGTCATAGCCGTCAAAGACTCAAGATAAGTCTTATTTGAATTTTCCAAATCATCCAATTTCTTTTGAAAGATGTCTTTTGTATTTTCTAAAATAGATTTTTCATCTTTCAAAGAAATTTTCAGTTTGTCAATCAAATCTGACTTTTCAGAATTTAGATTCTTTTTAGATATTAACTTAGAACGCAAATCAGACAAAGCAGTAATTATAATATTCATCTGAGAGGTTATGAAATTGTGATCAAAATCAGAATATACCTCATCTTCATCTGTATCAGAATCGTCTGACTGATCATCTCCAAGCAAGCACATCTGAGCGATCTCTACGTTTGCAGCTTCATTGTCAGAGTGATCTAGCCAGAATTCTTCTTCTGCTAGCAAAGCAGTTCCTTTCTCTCTTTTCTCAGCCAGCTCCAATTTCTTTCTGTAATAAGCTGAGTCCTTAACATTCTTTGCTCGATACTCCTTTGAAATGTGACCCGACTTTCCACAGTTGTAGCAAGTAGCAATCTTTGGCTCGGGTACTTTGGCTCTAGACACAGAAGTGAAGCGAGAAGAGTTGGAACCAGTTATAGGTTGGAACTTTTTCTGGTAATGTTGAGAGAGAAGGATCATGGCTTTCTGCAGAGCCTCACCATCATCATCAGTTGACCCATTGTAAGCGTTATCAGACAACGCTTGTTCAGCCAGTTGGCTCGTGAGGAGTGCAACCGGGTCCACTGATTTCTTCTTTTTCTGTAGTTTGGCCTTCTTCTCTATCACCAAGCTCTCATCAGTCATCAGAATTTCATAAAGTTCTTGGATTTGCATTGTGGAGATTCTGACATCGTTCCTCAGTCTATGACAAGATTTATTCCATTCAGGCTGAAGAGTGTTGAGGAATTTCAGACTCGTCTCAAGCTCAGTCTTTTCAACTTTAATTTTCCTCAGATCATTGATAATGGCACAAAATCGGTCATACACAGTTTTTAGTGGCTCCCCATCCTTGGCTTTGAATTCTTCAAAGTTAATCATGTAGCGCGTATTCCTGAGTTGAGTGGCGACCGAAGAACCAAGCATAATCTTCTCAAGCTGTTGCCACATCAGATTAGGATGAGTTTTGAAACAGTCAATCCTGTTGTATATTGAGTTTGGCAAGGCTAGCATCAAATTGTTGGGAACTGAAGAATTTACCAAGTATGGTTAATGCTGCCAGTACAAGATTACTACTGCCAGAAGACTTCAATAGTTAATGCTGCTGAGTATTACTACTGCTAGTAGAATTAATACTGCTAGTCAAAGTTAGTGCTGCTTGAACAAAGTTAGTACTGCTTAGCTATTTAGTGCTGCTAGTGGTTAGTGCTGCTTTGTAGTTAATACTGCCAAGCCGATTAGTGCTGCTTATAAGATGAAGATTTGAATTAGAAGAATGACAGCTGGATATTCTGAAGATATTCATGGAAGATATACTGAAGATATTCTATTTATTGTAATTATCTTTTTGTTCAGTATATATATAGTTTTGACAGAATAGTTTTAATATAGATTTAAAAAATTAAGTTTTGTTTTAGAGAGAATCAACCTCAAGGTATAGATCCTAATTCTAGAGAAGTAGAATTCGTCTTGAAAGAGTCTGTTCTTCAAGATTGAGGTTGAGTGTGTAATCTTATGATTTGATCATTGAATACAAGTTTACAAGTTGTTAATCATATATTGTTTGTTTACTGTTATATTGAATATCAAAGTGTTATTCCGCAACTTCTTTGATATTGTTTCTGAGACTTTATTCTTGTTAAGAATTCGATCCTGACAAGTGGTATTAGAGCCTGTTCTCTCAGAAACATCTATTAATTCATCATGGAAAACTTTGCAGAATCAAACAGTACTCTGGTCTCAAAGGTTCCAATGCTTAGACCCAATGAATTCGATATGTGGAAGATCAGAATCAAGCAGTACATACTCCTCACTGACTATTCTATGTGGGATATCATAGAGAATGGTCCTTCTGAAGCAGGAAAGATTGGTGCAGATGGAAAGAGAACTCCACCAAAAACTGATGCAGAAAGAAAGGCTAGACAGACTGAGATGAAAGCCTTGATAACCTTGCTCTTAGCTATTCCAAATGAATATCAACATCAGTTCTGCAACTGCAGAGATGCTCTGGAATGCTCTAGAGAAGAGATTCTCAGGTACCAAAAGTACCAAGAGAAATCAGAAAGCCATTCTGAAGCAACAATATGAGAACTTTATGTCAACCAAGAATGAGTCCATGACTCAAACTTTTGACAGGTTCAACAAGCTTATTGGTGAACTTGCTACAGTGGGAGTACAAATTGATCAAGATGATCTGAACAGAAAGTTTCTAAGGTCCCTGAGTGATGAATGGACCATGTATACTGTGTCTTTCAGACAGAATGATCAACTGGAAGAAAAGGAACTTGATGATCTATATAATGATCTAAGAGTTTTTGAATCTGAGGTAGAGGCTAAGAAGAGGCCTTCTGGGTATGTTCACAATGCTGCACTCCTTTCAGCATCAACTGATTCTACTTCCAACCCTGAATCAGTTAGTGCTGCAATGGAGCAAATCAAGAGAAAGGCAATGAAACTGTATTTGAAGCCTTTCTGGCAAGTCATGGAAACTCTTCTCTTGTTAATGATGATTTAGAACAACTCCATCCAGATGATCTTGAAGAGATGGACATTAAATGGCAGATGGCCATGCTCTCTATGAGAGTTAAGAAGTTCATCAAAAGAACTGGAAGGAATAACTTCTCTCAAAGAAGAGAAGATGGAGCAGGTTTTGACAAGTCTAAGGTGGAATGCTATAAATGCCATCAAAAGGGACACTTTGCTAGGGAATGCAGAAGTGGAGTGTCTCACAACAACAACCACCAGCAGACACAATCTGGAAGCTTAAATAATAACAGAAACTCTGCACAAGCCCTTGTCTCTCAACAAGGTATGGGGTTTGATTGGAGTGATCAAGCTGAAGAGGCCATTCAAAACCAAGCTCTAATGGCAGAGGTGTCTGATCTCCCAACAGAGGTAACTTCCAATCTATGTTCTCAAAATTGCATTAACACTGTTAAAAGGTATAGGGATCACAATCAGAACATGAGTGATGACCTTAAGAGATTGGAAAAAGACATAAAAGATTATGTGAGGATAGTTGAGAGATTTGAAGAGCAGATTAAGGGTTTTCAAACCAATGAGCTTCAACACTCTTATGACACAAACTACTGGAAGTGGGAGAAGAATGACTTAGAACTTCAACTGACCAGATCCAAAGAAGAGAGTGAAAAGCTAAGAGGAGAGCTAGATAAAGTCAAACTAGATGTAGAAAAGTTTTCCAATGCTTCCAAAGCAATGGATTCGTTGTTACAAACTCAGATTCATGATAAACTGAGAAGAGGAATAGGGTACAATACCACACCACCACCCTATAACAACAACTACATCCCTCCTAGTTCAGATTTGTTAGAAACAAAGGATGGGAAGGACCTACCTAAGGGAGCCACTGAGATAGATCCCTTAGATGAAGTAGTTGTTAAGGATAAAACTGAGAAAGAAGTTGTCAAGGATAAGGACAACACTGTGAGTGGTGAGATTCCTATAGAAAACCACATAATCACCAATGAGGGATGTGGAAAGCATTGGATCAAGTCCAATGAGATAGAGAAGACTGAGGGAAAGAACAAGAAGGTTCACTATAAGCAGACCACTGTTGTGAATCCTATCCCTTGCAAGCAGTGTGCATGCAATAAATCTAAACCCCAAAAACATGATAAACCAAGGGGAAATCAGAGAAACTGGAATAACCAATGGGCACAAAAACAAGGCATTGATTTGAGTAAAATCAATAGACCAAAGCCTTGTTTCATATGTGGAAAGTTAAATCATTTGGCTAAGTACTGTTTCTTTAACCCTATTAACCAACAGATGAACTTTCAAAGATTTGTGCAAAAACCTGTTGGTTATAGGAAGGCTGGAAAGAAACATGTGATGAAGAAATCTGTTGAAACTAAAGGCCCCATAAAGAAAAAGGTTTTAAAAGAAAGTATTAAAATGTGGGTGCCTAGAAGCACTAAAACTTTTAGTACTGCTGACAGGGATAGTGCTGCTGGAAGCATTACTGCTGCTACCAGTGTTAGTACTGCTGAAAATATTAATGCTGCTAATACTGTTAGTACCTCTTCAAAGGTTAATACTGCTAACACAGTTACTACTTCTAACAAGGTTAGTAATGCTAAGCATGCAAGTGCTACTAAGGCAGTTAGTACTTCTAAAACCAGTACTGCTTCTAGAAAAAGTGTTTCCAAGCCTATCATTGTGACAAAGTACTCCAGAAATGAGAAGTCAAAGTTTAAAAATCTTGTCAAAAAAGAATGCAAGTATTTTGATGAGAAAGGGGTACCCAAGACCACTTTGGCTTGGGTTCCTAATTCATACTAACTGATTTATCTTATGTGCAGGGCAACCAACAGCTCAAGGGAAGGAGCATATGGCATGTTGATAGTGGTTGCTCTAGGCACATGACAGGCAACATGTCATGTCTTCAGGATTTCAAGCATATCAATGGAGGACATGTTGCATTTGGAGATAATCTTACTGGAGGTAAAATAAGTGGAAAAGGTAATGTTACAAAAGGTAAGATGACATTTGAGAATGTCTACTATGTTGATCAATTGAAGTACAACCTGTTAAGTGTATCACAGGTTTGTGACAAACAACATAGCATATTATTTACTAATACAGAGTGTATGATCCTTGCTCCAGGGTTCAAGGTAGTTGATGAAAGCATGATACTACTTAGAACTCCAAGAAAGGACAATGTTTATTGTCTAGATATGGACAATGTTGATAGTGATTCATCCCTGAACTGTCTGGTTTCAAAAGCTTCTGTGGATGAATCCTCTCTATGGCACAGAAGGATGTGTCACATGAATTTCAAGACTATGAACATACTTGTTAAAAACAACCTTGTAAGAGGTTTACCATCAAAAGTCTTTTCATGTGATGATCATTGTGTTGCTTGTCTTAAAGGCAAACAACACAAAACTTCTCATAAGACCAAAGAGTTAAATACAATTTCTTCTTGTCTCCAGTTATTGCATATGGATCTGTTTGGTCCTACAAATGTCATGAGTATAGGCAAGAAATCTTACTGCTTAGTTATTGTTGATGATTACTCTAGATTTACCTGGGTATATTTTCTAAGGACTAAGGATGAGACAAGTGGACTGATCAAATCCTTTATTCTAAGAATTGAAAACCAAACTAATCAAAAAGTAAAAGTCATTAGATCAGATAATGGGACTGAATTTAAAAATCTTGATCTAAACGCCTTTTGTGAAGAAAAAGGAATTGAGAGACAATATAGTGCTCCTAGGACTCCTCAACAGAATGGAGTTGCTGAAAGGAGAAATAGGACACTAATAGAGGCTGCTAGATCTCTGTTGGCTGATTCAAAACTGCCAATTACCTTCTAGGCTGAAGCAGTTAATACTGCCTGTTATGTCCAAAACAGAGTTCTAGTGGTCAAGCCAAAGAACAAGACCCCATATGAGCTTTTAAATAAAAGAAAACCCTTTATTCGATTTTTCAAACCTTTTGGGTGTCCTTGTACAATTCTCAATACTAAATCTCACTTAGGTAAGTTTGATAGCAAAGCAGATGATGGATTTCTTGTTGGTTACTCATCTCAGAGTAAGGCTTACAGAGTTTTTAACTCTTCTTCTAGAATAATTGAAGAAAGTGACAATGTCAAATGCAATGAGAACACACCAAATCCTATTGGGTCTGGTCCTCAGTGGCTATTTGACATTGATTCACTAACTAACTCTTTTGGTTTCAGTAGTGATGATTATGCAGGTTCAGGGAGTGGAGGATCAGGAACTACCCAAGTCCAAGATAGTATATCTAAATCTGTGATCTTTCCCATACCCACAGTGGATCCTGTTGAAAACTGTGAAAAGAAACCATCTACTGGACCAAGTCAGAGTGAAGAAGAAAGTAGAGATGAGGAGACTCAAGACAATAAAGAATCAGAAGTAGCTGCTGAAAACACCTCAGTTGAGTTGAATGACTCCAATCTAGCGGTGGGACTTAATGAAGAACCTAATCATCACACCAGAATTCAAAAGAATCATCCTCCACAGCTGGTAATAGGAGACATATCCTCTCCTATGATGACTAGAAATCAAAGCAGGCTGCAAGAAATGAAAGACCAACAGCACACAGTGCTTTCTTGCTTTTTATCCCAGCTTGAGCCTAAGAAGGCACATGATGCTATGAAAGAGTCCAGTTGGATAGAAGCAATGCAAGAAGAGCTACTGCAATTCAAGCTGCAAGATGTTTGGGATCTGGTAGACCTTCCTAGAGGCCAAAGAGCAATAGGAACAAAATGGGTCTTCAGGAATAAGAGAGATGAAAGAGGCATAGTAATAAGAAACAAAGCAAGGTTGGTGGCTCAAGGGTATACACAAGAAGAGGGAATAGATTATGAAGAAGTATTTGCACCTGTAGCCAGGATAGAAGCAATTAGATTATTCCTGGCTTATGCTTCTTATATGAAATTCAGAGTATATCAAATGGATGTAAAAAGTGCATTTCTCTATGGCTCGATTGAAGAAGAGGTATATGTCTGTCAACCACCAGGGTTTGAAAACCCAAGCTATCCAGACAGGGTATACAAATTGAAGAAAGCACTTTATGGACTGCATCAAGCTCCAAGAGCATGGTATGACACTCTGTCATCCTATCTCTTAGAAAATGGCTTTGAAAGAGGAGTCATTGATAAGACTCTATTTATCAAGAGAAAGAAGAAGGATATCTTGCTGGTCCAAATCTATGTTGATGATATCATCTTTGGATCTACAAGAGACAACATGTGGAAGGAGTTTGAGGAACTAATGCATCAAAGGTTCAAAATGAGTTCCATGGGGGAACTTACTTTCTTCCTTGGCCTCCAAGTTCAACAGAAGTCAGATGGAATATTTATCTGTCAGTCCAAGTATGTGCAGGACATTCTAACCAAGTTTGGTTTCTCAGATTCAAAACCTGCCAGCACACCTATGGAGACACACAAGCAAATAACAGCAGATCTTGAGGGGGAGGATATGGATGTTCATCATTATAGATCCATGATTGGCTCTCTCATGTATCTTACAGCCTCTAGGCCAGATATAATGTTTCCAGTCTGTGTATGTGCAAGATTCCAAGTTAGGCCAAAGCAATCTCACTATCAAGCTGTTAAGAGGATATTCAGATATCTCAAAGGGCAACCCAGATTAGGGATTTGGTATCCTCATGACTCATCTTTTGACTTACTTGCATATTCAGACAGTGATCTAGGTGGAGCAAACTTGGACAGAAAATATACTTCTGGAGGATGTCAGTTTTTGGGTGCAAGACTAGTTTCATGGCAGTGCAAGAAACAAACCACAGTGTCCACATCTACAACAGAGGCAGAGTACATAGCAACTGCAAGTTGCTGTTCTCAAGTCTTATGGATTCAAAATCAAATGCTGGACTATGGGGTAACCTTTCTACACACTCCAATTTTTATTGATAATAGCAGTGCTATTAGCATTGTAAACAATCCTGTCAAGCACTCAAAGACAAAGCACATTGAGATCAGGTATCACTTCATAAGAGACTGCAATGAAAAGAAACTTATTCAAATTGTAAAAGTTCATACTGCTAACCAGTTTGCTGATCTATTCACCAAAGCATTTGATGTGGGTAGATTCACTTTCTTGGTAACAAGTGTGGGAATGATCAACTCTGAATAAGCTCCTTCTCAAAAAGTGGTTACATACCTGTATATTATTTATTCTTGGTGTTACTAATCTTCCTTTTCAGGGAATACATAGCAGTACTCAGTTCATCACAAGCTTAAAAGAGTAAGTAGTGTTAATACTGCCAGTGCATTGTTAATACTGCCAGTGCATTGTTAATACTGCCAGTGCACAGTTAATACTGTTAGTTAGTTAGTTAATACTGCTAGTGGTTAATACTGCTTTCAGTTAATACTGCTTTCAATTAATACTGCTCTCAGTTAATACTGCTAGTTAGTTAATACTGCTTTCAGTTAATACTGCTCTCAGTTAATACTGCTCTCAGTTAATACTGCTAGTGGTTAATACTGCTTTCAGTTAATACTGCTTTCAGTTAATACTGCTTTCAGTTAATACTGCTCTCAGTTAATACTGCTCTCAGTTAATACTGCTCTCAGTTAATACTGCTCTCAGTTAATACTGCTAGTCAGTTAATACTGCTAGTCAGTTAATACTGCTTTCAGTTAATACTGCTCTCAGTTAATACTGCTCTCAGTTAATACTGCTAGTTAGTTAATACTGCTTGTCCGTTAATACTGCTCTAGGTTAATACTGCTTATGTTCCGAATTCTATAAATACCCTTTCCCCGCCTAAAAAGTTCATAACGACTCTTTGTCTACTGTTCACTTGCGCTCTAACCCTTCTCTCTCAAGTTCAAAGTTTTCAGGCAAGAAACTTCAAGATCAATGGCATCAATGGCATTTATAGACGAGCACAATGAAATCGCGATGCTACAAAAGCCCAAACAGGCCGATGGTTTCCACCAGATTGTGGATTTCCTCAAGACAAGCCATATTGCCCATGCTCTCACTGTATCGCCATCCATCTATATCGAGCATCAAAGGCAATTCTGGACAAATGCCACCATTGTTACTGAGAACGGTGTGCAAATGATCAAGACAAGGATGTGTGACAAACCCTTGACAGTTACTGAAGAGGTAATTCACATCATTCTACGTCTAGACGATGCCTCTGGTATAACTTCTATCTCTAATGATGAACTGTTTTCTACTCTTACAAGAATGGGGTATGGAGGCCCATTGGGTGTGTTCAAGTTCTCAAAAGCAAAATTTTCACCTCAATGGCGTTTCTTTGTCCATACCCTTATGCATTGTATCTCTAAAAAGACTACTGGATGGAGTGAGTTCAGTAGCACCATTGCTTATGCTTTGGTGTGCTTGGCCACTGCCAGAAAGTATAATTTTTTTAAAATGATTTTCAGTGATCTTGTCTCAAACCTGGGAAGCAAAAAGAGCTTTTATATGTACCCCAGGTTTGTCCAAGAAGTTATCACCCACGAGTTAACGGATATGCCTCATTTTGATGGGGTATATGTACCTAAACCCCCTAAAGGCAAGGTTTTCTCAAATATGAGAAGATCTGCTGGGGACTCGGAAGGAGTTGACATCCCATTGTTCTCTACAATGATGGTGGTGTCCCACACTGATGAAGGTATGGCAGCAGGGTCAAGGCCCTCATTAGACCATCCCACTGCTAGCCAATCCCAACCTTCCCACTCTAAATCCATTCCCCAGTCTCTTCTTGATAAACCAACTTCACCAATCACCCAAACATACAAAAGGAAATAGGCAAAGAAGGTTCCTTCCCTTCTTATACCTTCACCCTCTAAGCCTTTAAGCCCTCTAAGGGAGGATTCTCCCTTAGAGAATATCTTCAGGGAAACCACAGGGGTGTCTCCCAACCCCAAGGAGGTGCTCTTTGAGGAGGAGGATGAGCATATGGGTGAGCAGGCTGCCACTACTTCTGCTAGCACAGAGAAGGACAGTGGTAACATAAATAAGACCTCCCCGATGGCAACTTTGAATGAGTAATCATTCAAAGGTCCCAGGTGCCAAGAAACCAAGGGGGTGGATAGTGCTTCTGCTAGGCAGAAGACTTCCACTACTAAAAGATCCCATGATCCTTCAATAGAGGGCAACACTTCTGGAGAAGGTGAGGACAGATATAACTACTATGAATTGATGGAAACAATGGGCAACATCAACCAAGATGTTCTTAAACAAGGCAAAGAAATAGACGAAATGAAGCTGGTAATTTTGTCCCAACAAGTGCAAATTACCAAACTCAAGAAGCTGGTGAAGAGGTTGGTACTTAAAAAGAAAAAGAAGCAATTTGTGCTGAAGAAGAGGGCAAATGTTCAAGATACTTTCAACAAGGGGGAGAAGCCAGAGGGAGAAACAGAGAAAGAAAGCTCAGCTGTAAAGGAAGTTGAAGTTGAGGGGGAGACAGAACATGGAACAACAGCAGAAACTGTTAATGCTGCTACAACAGAAGAAACAGTTAATGCTGCTAAAATACAAGAAGCAGCAGAAACAGAAGCAGAAGAAACAGGGCTCTCTTTAGAGGAAATGGAGATAGCAGAAACTTTGGTTAAAGCCAAAAATGATACTCCTAAGGCTACTCAAAAGGCCAAGGGAGTAGTCATCAATGAAGAAGGAATCTCAAAGAAGGAAAAAGAGAAGGAAGTCTTGAAGAATATAAAGGGAAAAGGAAAGGAAAAGATGGTTGAAGAAGCTGAACTGCCTGCAAAGAAGAAGACTCAGATTGAAATAGATGAGGCAATAGCAAAGCAGCTTCAAGATCAATTGGAAAAGGAGAAGCAGATTCAAACAGAAACAGATAGAGAACTGGCAAAGATCATGGCCAGAAAGTTGAATGCAGAATATCAGAAAAGCATAAAAGAAGCAGCTCAAGCCAAGAAACTTCAAGTCAAAAAGATGCCAATTCAAAAACAGAAAAGACAACCTTCCAAAACATTTTTGGCCAATCAGGAAAGATGAAAGATGATAAATTTCCTGAAAGGTGCAATTGGTGTTAAGGGGGAGATGTTCACCAACATGGCATACACTCAGGTTGAAGAGTTGTACCAGAAAGAGAGGTCTAAGCTTCAAGGGGATTCAGTTCAAAGGGAAGAGGCTAAGAGAAGAATGAAGGAAAGGCATGATCTGAATATTCAGAAACCATTTCCTGAGGAGACCACACCTTCAAAAGATAAAGCTGAAGAAATGAAGGAAGAACATGAGGGTGTTGGTGTAGAAGCTAAATCTGGGAAGAGGGTTAAGACAATTGCTTCCAAAAAGCAGTCTAAAAGGCCTAGAGTGGAAGAAACAACAGAATATGCAGTAGAGCATTCAGATGTACCTTTAGCAGAATCAGTACAAATTCCAGAACAGTTCAATAAGCAAACTGATGAGGGTATGGATCTCTACATGACAATAGTAGAACCTTTGAAGGCTGTTCCAATCTCTATGCAAGCTCCAGAGATGATTTTCTGGGACATTCTTAAGAGATAGTGGAAAGAATTTCTTCAGAATCAAGAGAGCTGATGGTTCATTTGAAGCATATTCAACATGGGGGAGAGTTATCAGAAGTTGTTCAAGAGCTGATATAGAAGAATTGTACAAAGTGGGGATGAAACTCTATGAGCCTGTGTTGAAAGGTACTGAAGAAAATCTTCTCAAGGTAACAATGGAATACTTGTGTATGATGTTTGATCCAGAAAGATTGGCTTATAGGATTAAAGATCATAATTATGGGTTTATATTCAAGAAGATTGATAAATGGATACTATTTGAAAACTGTGGAGTATACATGATTACTATTGACAACTGTTATCATGAATACTACCTGGTGGACAAAATCTATGAGCATAGCAAGGAGAAGCTAGAAGGGATGCTTAAAGCTACACTGGTATGCACAAAGGATTCAGAGATGGCTAAAATTGTGGTAAGAAGAACTGTAAATCAAAGTCTGGGGCTAGATCCAAATTTGGGAAACTGAACCTGAGGTGTTGAAAGCATCTTGAAGATCAGATCTGAAGAACTTGACTTCTCTTCCTAAAAGTCAAGTTAGGGGGAGATTGTTGGGAACTGAAGAATTTACCAAGTATGGTTAATGCTGCCAGTACAAGATTACTACTGCCAGAAGACTTCAATAGTTAATACTGCTAGTAGAATTAATACTGCTAGTCAAAGTTAGTGCTGCTTGAACAAAGTTAGTACTGCTTAGCTAGTTAGTGCTGCTAGTGGTTAGTGCTGCTTAGTAGTTAATACTGCCAAGCCGATTAGTGCTGCTTATAAGATGAATATTTGAATTAGAAGAATGACAGCTGGATATTCTGAAGATATTCATGGAAGATATACTGAAGATATTCTATTTATTGTAATTATCTTTTTGTTCAGTATATATATAGTTTTGACATAATAGTTTTAATATAGATTTAAAAAATTAAGTTTTGTTTTAGAGAGAATCAACCTCAAGGTATAGATCCTAATTCTAGAGAAGTAGAATTCGTCTTGAAAGAGTTTGTTCTTCAAGATTGAGGTTGAGTGTGTAATCTTATGATTTGATCATTGAATACAAGTTTACAAGTTGTTAATCATATACTGTTTGTTTACTGTTATATTGAATATCAAAGTGTTATTCCGCAACTTCTTTGATATTGTTTCTGAGACTTTATTCTTGTTAAGAATTCGATCCTGACACAAATTTGCCTTTATATCACGATCAGCTTGATATATGCAGACAACTCATTATGTGAATACTCTTGATTTAAAAAACGGTCCTTCAGATAAAATGATCATCATGTCATTTCCATTCTTTTGTCGTTCAATGAAGTTCAGGAACCGATCTTGCCACTGTGTAAATTCATTTTCATCAATCAGGACTGGTGGACGATTTTCTGTACCCAAAGACATCATTAGATCACTTTTGTAAAACTGAGTTTGATAAGCAAACTTGTTAGAATCCATGTTTCAGAAATCCAGAAAAGTATCAGAGGCTCTTGCTGATTCAGATTGGGTATCTGCCATGCAAGAAGAATTAAATCAGTTTGAAGCTCTGAAGGTCTGGAGATTAGTTCCACAACCGGAAGGAAAATCCATAATTTGCACTAAATGGGTATTCAAAAATAAAAAGGATGAAGATGGTATCGTCATAAGGAACAAAGCTAGACTTGTTGCCAAAGGTTACCGGCAAGAGGAAGGCATAGACTACGATGAGACGTATGCTCCAGTAGCGCGTATAGAGGCAATCCGCATGTTTCTAGCCTATGCAGCTCATAAGAATTTCACAGTCTATCAGATGGACGTGAAAACGGACTTTCTAAATGGCATTATTAAGGAGTAAGTCTACGTGTCTCAACCAGAAGGGTTCGTGAATCCAGATAAGCCAGATCATGTATACATCTTGGACAAAGCCCTGTATGGTTTGAAACAAGCCCCTCGAGCATGGTATGATGTTCTATCTAAATTCTTGGTCAAGTCAGGTTTTTCCAAAGGTAAAGTTGATACTACTTTGTTCATCAAAAATGAAAAAGCTGATATTATTCTTATACAGATATATGTTGATGATATAATATTTGGTTCTACTAATCCTAAATTTTGCAAAAACTTTTCTAACCTCATGGTGTCACGTTTTCAAATGAGTATGATGGGAGAGATGAATTTTTTTCTCGGATTACAAGTTAAACAGTTTTTAACGGGGATTTTCATTAACCAATCTAAGTACATTTTGGATATTCTTCGGAAGTTTAAAATGGAAAATTGTAAACCAATTGGAACCCCAATGCACCAAGTACATTTTGGATATTCACATTCAATTTCTTGGAGACAGGCTCGTTAGCTGGGCATCAAAGAAACAATTATGCGTTTCCACATCGACTGCTGAAGCAGAGTATGAAGCTGCTGCCAGTTGCTGCTCTCAAGTTCTGTGGATGCGAACACAGCTGCGAGACTATGGATTCAAGTTTGATAAAATTCCAATATATTGTGACTCGAAGAGTGCAATCACGATATCTGCTAATCTTGTCCAGCATACGAAAACCAAACACATTGACGTCAGGTATCATTTTATTAAAGATAATGTCGAAAAAGGAACAATTGAACTTTATTTTGTAAAAACAGATTATCAACTTGCAGATTTATTTACCAAACCCTTAGATGAAAATAGATTTAATTTTCTTGTCTCTAAGCTTGGTATGTTAAATCTTAAGACATAATCGGTTGTTACCTAATAAAGTTACGTATTATAATTTTTCATCATTTTCTTTATCATTATGTTTGAAAGATATGTGCACTTTAATTGTTTGCTCATGATCTCAGGGGGAGTAAGAGAAGATTAAAGATGATCTACATTTTTTTGAGGGGGAGCATAACTAATTTCTGCATTTTACTTAAATGACTAAATTTTTGTAATGCATGATTTTAGGGGGAGCTTATATGTCATGTCAAAAGGAGTAAGACTATGATTTCTGATTATTTCAAATCAGAACTCGTACTTTAATCGTTTTACTGCTTTATGTCTTTCACATTCGAATAAATTTGTGAATAAAGTTGCTTTGACTAGACTTTGAGATTTTTGCAGGATGAGAGAAGCTGACAAGATCATATCTTAATGACTTCAGCTTGACTTCATGAGATTTAAGATTGCGCGAAAAGGTAAATTTCTTATATTAATCTCAAATATATCTGAAAGAAGGACAACTTTCAGATATAGAAAACATGTTCTGAAATGTTCAAACCACTTCCTGATTCTTAAACAGATTTTATAATTTGGAAGTGTGATTTTAAATGTTTTCATTTTATTTTTGTGCTTAATTGATAAACAAACCGTGTGTTTCCAAAGATAAATACTTCCGTATTGTCTTTTCTACATACTTTCAAGTATTCACACACATCGGTTTAATTTTTGATCAAATTGTTCTTACTATGTCTCTAAATTGAAACAATTTTTCGATGGTAAGACACCCCGCTTGTACTTTAAAGAATTTTGAGCGATATTTCATTTCGAAACGTCATTTCAAGAATGTCTATATTTTTGTTTCGTATAGAAAATATCCATTATTCTTGACCTTAAGCTTTGATTGTTATATCATTCATTTCTGATCATTTTTCATACAATGTCAGATTTTCAAACAAGCCTTTTGCATTCATGTTCATTCATTCAATATACTTGTTTGAAAATACTTTAATGTTTAAAAATGCTCATATTTCCATGATTATATCTCTGAGCATATTCATATCTGACATTTGTATATGAGTTTTAACTAATAAAGTTAAACCATTTGAGAAACATTATGCTTTCATAGGATTATATGGGTTCTTTATGCTAGGACTTACATGAACTTCTATGAAATCACGTTAACAAGTGATTTCTACCCAAGAAGTTAATCCATAGAGATTGAGTGTGAGGAGTCTAAAAGAAATGAGTGTGGGTGTGATGAGGTAAAATGTAAAGGAGAGTTTGGTTAGTAGTGAGCTTAATGATCAAAAGAAAGAGGGTGTGAGAACAGAGTAAAAGAATATTAAACTCTGCATCAACTACTTTCTGAGCCGGGCAGCCACATTACTAGCGTTTCACAACTCTTTGGTGAACGTTATTGAAACAGGCAACTAGCCCATGCCAACTCTTGACTAAACCCCACAAGCTACTCATTTTCTTCTCAAAAAGAAAATGTTTCACATTTTCAAGGGGACGCAACATATAATCTATCTGGTTTTCATTTGAAAAATTTGGATATTGAAAAAGAAGGAAGTCTGCCCCACCTTCGCACTTCAATCATGCACATTGAGTATGTGTTTATATTACTGTTGTCTCAGTGGTTTACACAATGTTGAGCCTTTATAAAAGCAATTATTCGTGCTTAATTCTTTCTACACTTGCACGAACACACAAAGAATTTGTTTCTTTGTCATAACATTCATAGAAATTGCCTTTGTGGTATTTCGATGATTGGATGGAAGCCCTGGTGGAGTGACCATCAAAAAGCTCCTTTATATTGTGTATCCGTTACACACAGTGACTTCGTATTACTGACAGACATTCTAACTGATTCATTTGTTGATTCAGGAGTTACATGTTCTTATTTTGTCTAGATTTGCAAAGATCTAGATCAGTACTTGGCTATGGTCACAGAATCAGAGGCTCAGTTTGACAAATCAGAATCGTCAAAGACATTTCTTGGATGAAAAATTTTGATGATATAGATGCTTAAATCATCAAAAAGGGGGAGATGGTATCAAGAAATGATAAATTTTTTGAGAGGTGATTTAAAGAAATGTTCATGTCAGAAGATTCAAAGTAAAGATTTGAAGAAGATCAAAGAATTTCTGAGGATGTACTGATTTTTGAGGAAATTTTCTTTGAAGATTATTTGCGGAAGAAATTTGAGCTGATTCTGAAGATAATTTCTTTCCAAAGTCTGAAAGTATCTTGTGAAAGTTTTGGGGAGATTGTTAATCGTTTGAAGACAGTTATGGAAAGAATACCGTCAAAGAAAAGAGGAGATTGTACTGACAGAGCTTAAAAGTGAAGACTGAATTGATAGATATTTCAACAGTGATCTTGAATCCAAAGGGGGAGATTGTCAGAGCATAAATATGTTGGATACAAGATCAAGAATACTGAAGGTCAAAGTTCAAGAAGTCAAATCTGAGGAAAGTCAACTCTCAAGCGAAAGTCAAAGTCTTTTGTAATAAAAGTCAAAGTGTATTGTATTTGTATTTTGTTTTTAGTTTCTTTGTAATTCTTGTAGGTATAAATACCTTGTATTTTTCTGTTTTGTAAAAAGAAGTTGTCTAGTAGAGAATCTGAATATACGTTTTAGAGAGAGAAATCTGTAGAGAGAGAAAGAGAGTTCTAGAGAGAGAAAGATTGTAATCTTGGATTTTGAAAGTGAAATCAAACAGGTAATTGAATTCTTGTTTGTGTTTGTTTGATTAATTGTGTTTAGGAACTAGATTCTGGGAATAACAAAGGTCTTGTACCTTCTAGGTATTTTTTGCAAAAACATCTGAAATTTTAAATGCTGCAAATGGCAATAAACTTTTGGTTAATTTTGTTTGCAATAAAGGCTATTGTCTTGAAATGCCATTTATAATGGTAATTTTTTTTTCTCATGATGTTATTTTGGGAAACCCGTTTTTACATATGTTAGCTCCTGCTACTTTTTCAACTAATGGAATTACTAGTATTATTAACGGCAAGGAGTTAAAATTTAAATTCGTATCTCAACCTCGTTTTCACGAAATTGATATTTTACAAAATTTAATATCGACAAAAGAGAAATTTTTAACTTCATTGTCTAAAGAAATTGATTACAGAAAAATCGAGCAAAAGATTTCTTCACCTTATATGGCTAAAAAAATTGAAGAATTACAAACTCGTATTGAGAAAACTTTATGTTCTGATCTTCCTAATGCTTTTTGGAATAGGAAGAAACATATTGTTACTTTGCCTTATGAAAATCCATAAAACTTCCAAAAACTCAATTTCAAAACTCGATTTTATGAAATTTTCTTATACAAAAATGTTCGAAAACAAGTTTCTAATACTTTTCAAACACCAAAAACGATTAAAAACCACAAAATCAAAATTTCGAATATGAACAGAACGTAAAACACGATTTTCCAGAATTTTCAAAAACCTCAAAATCAAACCTCAAAAACTGAATTTCTTGAAAAACAATGTGAATCAAAAGTTTTCTTCTAACAAAATCGAATCCAACAAACTGATTTTCAATGAAATTCGTTCAAAAAACAGATCGAATTTGATTAAAAAAAATCCAAAAACGAGATTTTCTTGAAAAATTCAAGAAAATCAATCAAATTTTCGGATTAAATCACAAATTCAGAATCTAAAAAATGAATTATCTCAATCCTCTCAAGATTCAGATGGCTCTGATACCAATTGTTAGTCCAAGATCAATGAATCTTTAGAGAGAGAAAGTAGAGAGAAAGAGCATGAAGCGCAAAGTAACAGTCTATTGAATATGAGTGCGTGAAATCTTACAAGGAAACAAGACCAAAGGGACTTAAATACCCTTGGTCAATACAACACAGAATACGACAATAGACACAGTATTTGACCAAGCCTATAAATACAATGATTACTATAAAATCAGACTTAACAGGGTTGAATACAAACACAAAATTTAAAGTTTAATAAATTGTTTATTGATAAATCAAAATACAATTTACAAGTTTGTTGCGGATTAAGATTAAGGAAGAACCTAATCTAAACATAGAAAACAAGGGTTTCTATATTTTACAGAAAGATTGAAGACTGACGACTTAAGGCAACTCCCAGATGGAGTTGTAATCTTTCTATTTATACCCTATGCATTAAATGCATGGCAAGGTACTTTACACGTTGGTTGCATGAGTTTGACTTTTGGAGACATGCTTTTGGCCGTATGATGAACAGTGTTGATGTACGAATTGTTGCAGAGGTATGCCTATTCTAACTCTCGTACTATTTGTGCATAGATAAGACAACAGAGACTTAAGGTATAAGCAATGTGATCATTGATCGTTGGATATCTCTTCTTTCTCAGAGATAGAAAGAAGTTCAGCTATCGCTGAAGCTTTTCCTCAGGCTTTTCGCGTGTGAGTAGACTTGTCTTGTTTTCGCTGATATCCGCATTAGGTCATGAGTAGACTTGTCCTTTGTTCAGCAGCTTCCTCTTCGAATCAGTAGTGAACATCTTTTGTCGCGAAACTTGTCTTCAGAGATTACGTTTAACTGTTTACATGAGAAATCATCAGCGATACTGAACATACTCAGTATTTGATCGCTGATGGTGAAACACTAATACATACAGATGTTAAACGTAATTTTCACTAAGTATTATAAAGGGTCATTATCAAATCACTGAGAGAGTTGGATCAACATGTTGCGTAGCCCCGTATTCCCCTAACCTTATTATTGGCTATATTCACCGTAGTTTCATTAACCAGAGGCGGCATCAGTGGTGGTTGTTCAGAATTCTCTCCCCCTCTTCCACCAAGCCATGGTGTTGTTTAAAATTGGTTGTTGTTGTTTTTTTCTCTTCTACATCTTTTAACGGTTCCTTCAATTTACAGTTCAGGAAGTTCACCTTAATGTAGTCATGGCATACAACGCGGAAAATGATTTGAAAAATGAAACAAACAACTCAGAATCAAATGAAGATCAATATCTTAGGATGTAAAATCATGACAGTCCATGACAACGACGCTAAAAACTTGAAAGCGAAAAACCGTATAGGTCCACAAAGTGGCCACGTATGTTGCCACAGTGGCGATGCAGTCATACACTACATTAATAAAGTGGTAAATTACCCAAAACGTTTACATAGAACTGGAAAACTAAGAATCATAGATCTCCATGAACTTCTAGTGCAAGTTTTGAGTATCTCAACATGATTTGGTCAAGGTAACACATTTGAAAACCTTCATAAAATGGTTTTAAATGGTGACCATTTACCTTGAACACGCTACAAGGTTTCAAACAGGACACCTCACCTACACCATGATCATAAAAATTTGTGACATCAGAAGGTCCTACCCAATGGGAACGAAGCTTGCCGGGAAATAGTTTCAACCTAGAGTGATAAAGTAAAACTTTCTAACCGTCGGTGAAACTCTTCCTAGATATCATCCTGTTGTGGAAGGTCTTTGTTTTCTCTTTGAAGATTGGAGAGCTTCATAGGCATCATTTCGTATTTCTTTAAGTTCTTGTCATTGTAACTTCATTTCCTTCCCTATTCATGCTCATATTACATTGTTTGACAAGCCATAACGCCTTCCGTTCCAACTCTACAGGAAAATGACAAGGTTTATCGAAAACCAAACAGTAAAGAGACATACCAATGGGGTCTTGTAGGCCATTCGGTAGGACCATAAGGCATCATCCAACCTTAAACTCTAGTGCTTCCGATGTAGGTGCATAATGCATCCCGATTGGCTACTTCAGGTTTCCCCTCTAATTTGCGAGTCATATGTGGTAGAAACTAGATGTGTGACATTATAGTTCTTCAATAATGCCTCGATCTCCTTGTTACAAAAATGGGTTCCACGATCGCTGATTATGGCCCTTGGAGTCCCGAACCTGGAAATAATATTTTACTTGATAAAATCTGCAACAACTTCAACATCATCAGATCAATTGGCCTTAGCCTCAACCCATTTAGAAACATAGTCGACCACTAGGAAAATGTAAACATAACCATAAGAAGAAGGAAACGAGCCCATAAAGTCCATACCCCAAACATAAAATAATTTGCAAAACATGGAGGGGTTTTAGGGCATCTGGTCTCTATGTCCCAGATTTCCTCTTCCACGACATTGTTCATAACTTTTACAAAATAAAAATGTGATAGCAGAAATTCATATAGGTCCACAAAGTGGCCACCTGTGTTGCCATGGTGGCGGTGTAAGTGCACACCGGACAATATGATCGCTGTATGTAATAAAGTAGTAAATTACCGAAATCGTTTCCATAGGGACTTTACAATTAAAAATCAGAGATCTTCATACACTTCTAGTGCAAGTTCCGAAATTAAGAAAATAATCAATAATTAAGAGATTTGATGTTATGCTAATTACCAATTAAAATGAACAAGTAGTTAAAAGAAGAGAGTATGGGTGTAAGCATTATTTAAGACAACTGAAGTAACATTGTGGTCAAAAACAAGTGCAACAAAAACATCTATAAGAATCCCTTTCTCTCAAAAGTGAATTCTCACAACAAGTGGCCACCTGTCCCCACAAACTCACCACTTTTGCCAATTCAAGACTTATCGATTTAACTAAGTCGACCTCTAAGGATCATAACTCTACCAATATGGAAATAGATGTACAAATCTCTCTGTGACACCAAAATGTACCGACATTTGAACCATAGTTAAAATCATACAAAAACCTGTATCTTTACGTGGTTATGAAAGACTCTCTCAAATCTTTTTGTATCACTAAAGCCGTATTTATGGATCCACCCACCTATAGGTCAATGATCTAATGTTAACACTTACAAGTGATTGGCTTGTCCGCCTTGAGTTTAAGTCCAGACTTAAGTGACTATAAGTCTAAGAGTTGGTAAAAATGTAACAGTTTAGTGTTGCCTACTAGTCCTAGCTTTGGCTCACAACTACACCCAAGAGAGTGTTTAGCTCATAATAAAAAGAGAAAACATTGTAGAAGAAGAAGAATAATACATGCAAATTTACTTGTATAAACGAAATAAACTAAGTTGTCACCACTTATTCGCCATAGTGGTGAAGTTGTGTAAGTCCAAGATTTCAAGCAAACAGAATGTAATCACACAATTAAGCACAAATCGTAGAGAAAGAATATGTCATATATCTGATTAGTCACAAGCTTACAAGAACTCTCACAACATTGACTCGTTCAGTTCTCTCACAAGGCTACTACTCTCACACAACACTCTACTGTCTTCTTGCAACATTACACACCTATAAGGTATTTATATGGTCAAAGACCATGGACAATTACATGTAACAACAATGACTTTGACAAGACTTTGACTATGATTTACTTTTAACTTGACTTTGACACTTAAATCTTGGATACAACAATACACTAACAATCTCCCCCTTTGTATTCAAGATTTAAAAAAAATTGACATTAGTCTTCAACTCTTGATTCTTCAAAACTATATCTCTAACGTCTTTAAACGTCGAAGCTCTGACAATCTTTAAACTCTGATGCTTTGAAGAATCTTGAAAAGTCATTCACTTTTGCTTTGTAAAGTCATCAAGTCTTGAACAAGAATTTGAACTCTTTAAACATTCTTGAACATTGCGTCTTTGAGATTTGAGGATTCTTTCAATGCTTGTATCTTCAGTCTCTGGTCTCTGATCAACCTTTGAAAAACAAAACTTTCTCAAAACATCTCTGTTTATCTCTCTTTTGTATTCTATGTCTCCCCTTTTAATGATGAGATGTATCTCCCCTTTTGAAAAATCCAGATTATCTCCCCTTTTTTCTTCAGAATATCTCTCCTTTTTTATGAGATGTATCTTTTGAATAATCTTTCAAACTTCACTTAAACTTTCATTTGACTTGAAATTCCAGATTATCTCTCCCTTTTTGATGAGTTGTGAGCAACAAAATCATCAAAACTATTTCAAGTCATCATTGTCTTTGAATATTAATCATCCCCTTTATGATAAAATAACAATTTTCGCCCTTTTTATCTGAGTATCCGTCAATTCATAAAATGTGTATACCCGAATCTTTTCAAATTCAGATATAATAAGAATTGTAATCCTGCAACACATGATACAGTTAGTACGCCTGTAAGTAGCACAGAGCCACTTTGTACAACAGATGTACTTTGGAAAGGAGCTTTTGTGATGTTCACTCCCCCAGGGCTTCCATTCAATCATCGAAAAACTACAAAGGAATTTTCTATGAATGATATGACAAGAAAACTTATTCCTTGTGTGTACGAGAAAGTGTAGAAATGATTGAAGATACTCAAGTTTTTTTCAGGCTCAAAAGTGTAAACTGTTGAGACAACAACAAGTATTACACGGACTCAATGTGCATGAAAGAGGTGCGAAGGTGCGGAAAACTTCCTTCTTATTCAATATCTAAATCTTCCGAGCGAAAACCAGATAGCAGATATGCTGCATCCCCATGCTAATTGAAACATTTCAACACTTGGTGGGGTTAATGCAAGAGTTGGCATGGGCTCACTGCCTTTTTCAATGATGGTCACCAAAGAATGTGAACCAATCAGAATATGTGGATGCCCGGCTCAGAAAGAAGTTGGTCCAGAGTTCTCATATTCTTTTAACTCTGTTCTTACACCCTCTTTCTTTTTTTTCATTATGCTCACTTCTAACCAAACTCTTGTTTCCATTTTACCGCTCAACACAATGAGAAAAAATCAATCGAATGAGTTATCTCCCCCACTCTTTGATTTAAAACCCCTCACCCCTCAATCACTCTAGGATAACATCCTGGGTAGGAAACACTGGTTAATGTGAATCCATGGAAGTTCTGTTTAAGTTCTCACACGACTCCCATGTAATTTTGTTCTGAAAAGAATAGTTGCTCAACAATTTATCTTGAACAATTAAGCACATGATATCATTGTCATATAAATGTATGCTAATTAAGGATATGAATGAAATTTGAGCATTTGAACTTTGAAGATCTCTCAAAACAAGGATATTGAATGAATGAAATGAAATCAAGAGATTTGTTTTGAGAATCTAACAATGTATCAATCAGATCAAATATCATGAATATGGATATGAAATGGTTCGGGTATCAAAGAACTTGATAGTTTGTTTATATGAACGAATATAAACAATTTAGCAATGAACGCACAAAGATTGAAATAATGATTGATGCTCAACAACAGTGAAATCAAAAATTACCATCGAAAAATTATTTCGTTTAGAGACATGGTAATAACTAATTCAAATGAAGTACTAAACCGGTGTGTATGAATACTTGACAGTATATAGACAATATAATACAAAAGTATTGATCTTTGGAAACATACGATCAGTTAAACAGTAAAGCTCTAGTATGCAAAACATTTAAAATCACACTTCTAAATTCATGAAATCTTTTGGGAACTAGAAGTGGTTTGAACATTAAAGAAAATATTTTTCATGTTAGAAAGTTGTTCTTCTTTCAAACAATCAGAGATCTAGATCAGAAGATACTTACAAACGATTTAGCTCCCCCTCAAATCATGATAAACTGAGTTAGATTCAGATAAGCTCCCCCTTGATATTTGCATAATATCCTTATTTGAACGAACTCTTCTTTGAAGTACGGGTTCTAAACTGTTATGTTTAGAAGCCATAATTCTTTGACATTAAAGATCAGGTCCTGGTCTGTTGTAATCAGAAGCCAATATTCTCTAACATTGAAGAACGGATCTTGAACTGAATTATTCAAGAACCATAATTCTTTAACATTTAAGACTGGGTTCTGAACTGAAGTATTCAGAAGCCTTTATTCTTTCTCTCCCTAAACCTGTGGTACCTGCAAAACAGATTTAACAGGTTTTGGTACCCACATGTATTTGGGTCCAGGTTGGTTAGATTTAGGAATCCACTTCTCATTAGATTTAAAACTTTTAAGTTTACTTTTCTGAGAAGTAATTCTGTAAGTTCCATACCAGTTATGAGCAAAGTCTTTTTGAACAAAATCATTCTCTCCATAGTAAGAACAACAAATCTTCTTTTGAGCTAACCTGATAAGATGACTAGCAGAATAAAATGTATCAGGTTTACCAAAAGATTTACCTTGATGTGCATTGTTCTTCTTAGCTTTTGATGTGGATGTGAATGGTTTATCATTCTTCTTTTCATCAGGAGAACCTTTCACTCTCCAAACCATCTGTCCTTTCTTAGAAGTATTATTTTCAAAAGATTTGACATAAAAGCTTGTTGAACTATCAACAAATTTGTCATAAAAGAAATTAGAAGGACGAATCTGATTTGATTTAACAATTTTTGATTTGACACAGTTCTTTTTGAAAGTATTTTCATGAATGGAACTTGAAGCAGTTTTGAACAAACTGATTCAGTTGAATTATTATAAGGTGATTGATTAATCATATCAACAGAAATCTTATTAGATAATTCAACATTTACAACTTCAAGTTGTTTTATATTTTCAGACAAACTGTTTCTTTCATTAAGAAGTGTGTCAAATTTCTTTTTCAAATGAGACTTGACCATCTGTTCTTTTAAAATGTCTGATGATAGAACAGATAACTTTGATGTAAGCTTAGATATTTCACTTTCAAAGATTTGACGTTCTTGCTCAAATTCTTTTTCTAAGTTCTTGTTCTTTTCTGAAAATTCTTTGAAAATCCCAACATTTTTCTTTTCAATGTCAAAAGACTTCTTCTTTTCTTGAAAATATTTTCTTTCATTTTCAAGTAAGTCTTGTAATGTAGAGACCTGCTTGGGATGTTCAATAATCTTATCTTTATGAACTTTTCTTCCTTTTGCAAATGTATCTCTTTCAGTTATTAAAATCTTTTCAAATTTTGATACTTGCTTTGAGAGTTTTATGCACCTAAGCTCCAAATCTTTCTTCTCTTGAAAAGCTTTCTTAGAAAAATCAGAAAGTTTTTGAGTGTAAACTTTCTCCAGATCAGCTTTGTCTTTATCTGCATGTAGACTTTTCATTAGATCAACATTTTTTGCTTCCAATGCAGATATTTTCTCTTCAAAAGCCTTAAACTTTCTATGTAGATCAACAGATTCAACTTTAAGTTTTGAAGATTTGTTTTCAGTTGTTTTTTAGTTGGCTTTGAAGATTTCTTATCTCCCTCTCTTTCAATCTAATCTCTTTCTCTATTGTCTTGACAATACCTGCAAAATCAGATTTAGAATCATTAATACATTTTGCACATTTAGAAGTTTTCTCAAGAATTACAAATTTAGATTTCAACTCCTGAATCTAATTTAGAAGACGTGAATTCTGAATCTTCAATTTCTCCCGTTCAACTTCTATAGTAGGTATCTCAAGGATGTATATTATTGCACAATCTCTGTTTTATTTTACATTAGACATCTTTACTGAATTAGATGAAATGTTGAATAATAAGCTTGCTTGAAATCATCGTTCCAAAATATTCAGAAACACACTTGTCTTGAAGAGTCAAACTTGGTCAACACTTGTAGCAGAACACTATAGCAGTAACTTCGCTCAGAAAGCACAAAACTCGCAGATCACTATAGACACTACTTCGCGCAGACAGTGTTATGCGTGTTCTTGATTCGCGCAACTCAAAGCGTGCGCGTTATTGGTTCGCGCAGAAAGAATCATGCGTGTTCTGAGTTCGCGCAGAAGGAGTCGTGCGCATTCTTAGAAAATTTTTGAACCTTTAACTTCACACAATGCCGTTGCGTGTTCCTATACTTAGAATTTTTTTGCCAATTAAGAACTCGCAAAGCAATTCTCGCAGAACACCAAAACTCGCAGATCAAAGAAACTAGCAGGCTGGCTTTTGCGCGTTCCAACTTCTCGCAGAACAAACTTTGCGCGT
Organism: Arctium minus; assembly: GCA_954870635.1. Classification (NCBI taxonomy): domain Eukaryota; kingdom Viridiplantae; phylum Streptophyta; class Magnoliopsida; order Asterales; family Asteraceae; genus Arctium; species Arctium minus. Next base: position 107,618,729 of record OX941080.1, on the reverse strand, counting down.
ACTGATCAAAACTCGCAAAACATATATAAACACAAGAACTCTTCATCCTGCGTGTTCTTCCTTTGCGCGAAGAATAAATCTTGCGTGTTCTTCAGAGATAAACACGGATTTCGATCAAAAACTTTGATTCCTGCAATCAAGACTTGAAAATGCATAGGGTTGGTCGCATTATGAATTAGAACACTTTTCAAGTACAAAAATATGATCAAAAACAACAAAATTACAGTGTAATGATCAATACAATTTTCGACTTTTTCAACAAAAAAAATATCCAAAAATTCAAAATTAAGTGCAAATCAGTGCGACTTTCATGATCAAATCTAAACAAGAAAGATTTTAAACATAAAACGATCACTAAGAACCTATTTTCTTGTACTAAAATCGTCTAAACAAGAAATATTTGGATCCAACAGTGATTTCCAGAAAACGTTCCTTGCGTGTTCTTCCAAGAATTGAAAATTCGATCAAATCAATGTATATCAATCCATTTTGAATAAATTGGTCTGCTGATACCAAATGTAATTCCTAGATTTCAAGCAAACACAATGTAATCACACAATTAAGCAAAAATCGTAGAGAGAGAATGTAGAGAGAGAATATGTCATATATCTGATTAGTCACAAGATTACAAGAACTCTCACAACATTGACTCGTTCAGTTCTCTCACAAGGCTACTACTCTCACACAACACTCTACTGTCTTCTTACAACAGTACACACCTATAAGGTATTTATATGGTCAAAGACCATGGACAATTACATGTAACAACAATGACTTTGACAAGACTTTGACTATGATTAACTTTTACACAACCTGACTTTGACACTTAAATCTTGGATACAACAATACACTAACAAGCTGTTACAAGAAAATAAAAGTACAAGGCAATGAAGTGCAACTAAAATAATTAAAAGAGAGAACTAGAATTAAATGCTTAAGTCCAGATCTGTATTGTTTCTCGTGGGATTGATAATCTTCAAATGGTGCCCCAAAGGCTTCTTTTATAATGTGTTTAAAGAGAAAAAGGTTGATTGCGACTTCTCAATAAAAGCTCTTTTTTGATGGAGTGTTGAAGCTTCTAAAAGCTTTTCCAATTTGTCTTGTTCCACCATTATTCCATGAAATCTCACTTTTCTCTTTTCTAGGCTTCAACCATCAGATTTGCATAGATGTCCAAGGCTTATCCAAACTAATTATGCTTCTCGTCGCTACTGTGGTGACATATGTAGCCACTTTGCTGCATAAAAAGTTAGTAAAAACGATATTTGTAACCTTGGAACTTCATTATTATGTTGGAACGAATCAGACCAAATGAAGAGGGAACAAGGCATAATGGGTTAGAAAGTGATAAAAAGTAATGATGAAAAGATAGGAAATAACTCTAAAAAATTGAGAGTTATCAATATGCCTCAACATCACGACTCATGGTCGGCCAAAACAACCACATTCTAATACATTACAGGTTGTCCGTTTTGGTCCAAATTGTCCTAAACAAGCATATGAATGACAAAATTTCAAAATGGATTGAAATTCTTGTTGAGGCACACTCTCCTAATTATATAATCAACATAATATTTCGACAAATAGGGATCATCCCACAATAATGCCTAGCATTGCTTTTAGTTTTATCTTTTTGACTTCTAGAAAAATCATGTGGTAAAGTTCTAATAACTAAGAAATTAACAATATCTACATACTCACATACTAGGGAGTGGTCGGCATAAGTGAAAAGAGATGCTTATCTGGAAAGTCTTCCTTCAGTGTGGATGGATCTTCATTCGAGTTGAGCCGGATCAAGTAATCATCGACTAAATTTTCTGACCCGCTTTTGTCTCGAACCTCCAAGTTGAACTCTTGCAGCAAAAGGATCCATCTAACTAGTCTCAACTTCACGTCCATCTTCTTTATCAAGTACTTGAAAGTTGCATGATCAGAATAAACAATAACTTTATTGCTAAGTAAATAAGAATAGAATTTCTTAAAGAAAACAATAGCCAAAAGATCCTTTTCCGTTGTCGAGTAGTTGCTTTGGGCACTATCGAGCGTTCTTGAGGCATATAAGATGATATGAGCATCTTTCTTGATGTTCTGTGCAAGTATGGAACCAATAGCATGGTTGCGCGCATCACATATAACCTTGAATGGAATGTTCCAATTTCACGGTTGGATGTTCGAGGCTGAAGTCAACATATATTTCAACGTGTCGAAAGCTCTTTTACATGCCTCATCAACATCAAATTCTACCTCGTTTGCTGCAATTGACACATAGGTCGAGTAATCTTTGAAAAATTCTTGATGAATTGTTGGTATAAACTTGCATGACCAAGGAAAGTACAGACTTCCCGCACACTCTTGGAATAAGGGAAAGATTTAATAACATCAATTTTAGCTTTATCAACCTCTGTCCTTGACTTACATAAACATAACGATAAATAAAAAATTAGACCTTGACATACATAAAGTGACATTTTTCATAATTTAACACCAAGCTTTTTTCAATGCATCTTTTTAGTACGTTGGTGGGTTAATCAAACAAACATCAAAAGAATCCCATAGACCGTAAAATCATCCATTAAATACCTCTATGATGTTCTCTACATACTTAGAAAATATATTGACCATGCATCTCTGAAATACCATCCATTAAATTCAATTCCAAATCACAGGTATTATTTGAATTTTGTTATTAATTTTTTTGTTAAATTAGATTATCGATATTGAAGAAATTTGATGTTGATTTGTGTAAAAGGAAATTTGTAAGCAGTGGTTTTGGATAGGACTACGAGGTCCATTATTTGAAATCCCCCAAATTCTTGTCATGTTTACCAATATTATTTATCTTATTGATTGAGCATAGCAAGGACTAAGAAGCTTACCTGGTAAGAGACAAAGGAAGGATCAAGAGTCTTATCCGATACCGGGTCTAAAATGCTTACCAACAATTCATTTTCATGGCCAAGATGTGATACGAGGTAAGCACTAAGAATTTGGTAAACGGCCCCTAGTCCAATACCTTTTCTTAGAGAGAAAAATGGTAAACTTGTATTCAACTTAATACTAATTAAATTGATGAATTGCAAATATATATATATATATATATAGGGGCGTAATCAAATGAGAACTAGGTAGTTTGTGGTAACCGTGAGATCCAATATGAACCAATCAATTATTAATTATTAATTTTGTTTATTAAATATATAAAAGGGTAATTTCGTAATTTGATAATTTAGATTTACATTTAATTAAATTATTAATTGATTGATTGTAATATACGGTTACCTAATATGATGGAGATTGATTTTAATTCCTTTTTTGAAACCTACAACCTCTCTTCCACATTCTTCAAAATCTCCATCACCAGCACCGCCACCGTCCTCCTCGGTTTCTCCGGCAAGAAGCTTGATTCTCAAATCAGGGTGGTACTAAATGCTATAAAGAGGATATTGATGGATTTGCTCACTTCGTTTCTTCCTCTTCCACCGTCGCTGCACAGAAGCAGCAAGATAATCACATAATATCCATGGCTATATTCTTAGATGTTCAGGTCATTTGTTTCATTATCTGGAGATGTACAAGAGGTTTTTCATACTCTTCAATTTTTTATTTATCGTTATGTGCATCATGTTTGTTGAAGATACTATATGACCCAAAATTAGACCTTGACTTACATAAAGTGACATTTTTCATAATTTAACACCAAGTTTTTTTCAATGCATCTTTTTAGTACGTTGGTGGGTTAATCAAACAAACATCAAAAGAATCCCATAGACCGTAAAATCATCCATTAAATACCTCTATGATGTTCTCTACATACTTAGAAAATATATTGACCATGCATCTCTGAAATATGGCGTGAGCATTGTAAAGTCTGAAGAGCGTCCTTCTATAATAAGCAAACGTTCTAAAAGAGCACGTGAAAGTTGTTTCTCCTATTCTTTCGATGCTATCGTGAGTTGATGAAAACGTGAATGACCATCCAAACAATAGTAGTGAGTTTTACCTGCTAAACACTCCAACATTTGATCAATAAACGGGAAGGTATAGTGATCCTTCCTAGTGGATGCGTTTAACTTTCTATAATAAATACATACTCACAAACTTGCCACCCGTTTTGGACTCGGGTGGGCAGCAACTCACTTTTAGAATTTTCAAATATCGTGATACCTGTTTTTTAAGGAACCATTGGACTTACCCACTTGTTGTCTGAGGTCAGATAAATCATACCTACATCAAGTAGCTTTAGGATCTCTTTCTTTACTACCTCCATCATGGGTGGTTTAGTCATCCTTGTGCTTCTCTACATGGATTGAACTCTTCTTCCATTAGAATTTTATGCATACATATGGATGGACTCAACCCCTTTATGTCGGCTATTGTCCATTCGATCGCCTCTTTGTATTCTCCCAAGATTTTCACTATATCTATTCTTATGAGCTAGAAGGGTTGTTGGAAATGATCATGGGAAACGTCTTTCTCTACCCAAGACGTGTATTTTATGATCTGACAACTTTTTTAGCTCCATGTTCGGTGCCTCCACAATATAAGGAAAAAGCTTTACGCAAGAGGTGGGTAAATCAATATGACAAACATTGTACCTCGTGAGTTTTTTTTTTGGCTCAAGTGCAATAACTGATTCTTTTAAATCCACCTTTAGCTCATAAAACTCGACACATGGTCGAGTCCTTTATAGTTGAATGCCTTACATGAGACACTTCCAATACATCATGGCGTGTCAAATCAAATAATCATGTGTCAATGACTCGATAATATCAATAAATATATAGATGATACATCACTTGGATATCCTAGGGAATCATATATATTAGACTTTATAATTTCACCATCAAACTCCATAGCTAAAGTATATGCACGTCAATTTTAGTCCTTAATGTTTGAAGAAATGGTATCCCTATTAAAGCATATTTAGAGGTATTATATCTCATATAGAAGTCTCCAGGAAAAACCAATTCATTAACTTCCCTTTGGATAATTCGATCTGTCAAGTTGGATTATAACTTATGTTTCTTTTAGTGGTCCAACATTCAAAGATGAGTATGTTGATAGTGGCATTACATTAGGTAAAGTTCCTAGGTCTAGCATGGCCTTTTCAGTTGTAACATTTCCAAATTTTCTAGGAATGGTGAACATACCTGGATCCTTACATTTAAGAGGAAATTTATGTTATAGTGTCGGTCCACAATGTTTATCAAGTTTTATATCAAAACAACACTTAAACAATTACCAACCTGTATTGATTAATAACAATGGTTACAAGATTTGATCGTTGAAGCTCTCGTGTTTTCTCTCTGTGTATTACACCGTTTGTGTGTGTTCTTGGATATGTGTTATAAGATCTGATCTGATCTCTCTAGCTTCTATCACACACAAACTCAACCACTTGCAATACAACTTGCAATATTAAACTAATAAAACTAATATCTAGATATTATCTAATAATATAATATCTAACTAACTAATATATAACTAACTTAGATATTTAAACTAAGTTAAAGTAAATACTAAATTATAATAAACATAAATTAACTTTGACATTTATTACAAAGTAACATTAGACTTAATATCGAGAGTCGACTTTCCGGCTTTAGATTCAGATTGGATCTTCAGATTGGATGATCTTGAATCCAATAGATATGTGATCTAACAATCTCCCCCTTTGGATCAAGATCATTACTAAAAAGATTTTAGCAATTCAGTCTTCTTTTTCAGCTCAGAAGATGCAATCTCTTTCTCTAGCTCAGAATGCTTTAGCAAAGTATCTTCAAAGAAAATTTATCTGAAATCAGCATGTCTCTAGAATACTTTGATCTCGCATTTCTTGGATAGCTTTTCTCTTCTCCAATGTCTTGTAATGTAATGGAATGAAAATTTCTTCAAGCTTTAGATTCTCCCCCTTTTTGATGAAAAGTGTAATGACTTCATCAAAACTTCGAGTAAGAAATGTCTGTCATTTGGAGCCCCTGATCCGTCAATTCAAAAGATATTCATCCAGATCTTTGCAAATCCAGACAAAATAATCGTGTAACACCTGAATCAACTAATGAATCAGTTAACATGTCTGTTAGTAACACTAAGTCACTGTGTGTAACGAATACACATTGTAAAGGAGTTGTTTGATGTTGACTCCCCCAGGGCTTCCATTTAATCATCGAAACACCACAAAGGTAATTTCTATAAACGTTATGACAAAGAAACAAATTCCTTGTGTGTTCGTGCTTGTGATAGAAAGAATTAAGCACGTGATGATTGCTTATTGGCTCAAAATTGTGTAAACCACTGAGACAACAATAAGTTAAACACAGACTTAATGTGCATGATTGAAGTGCGAAGGTGGGGCAAAATTCCTTCTTTTCAATATCCAGATTTTCCAAATGAAAATCAGATAGCAAATGTGCTGCTTCCCCTTAGAAAATGTGAAACACTTTCTATTTGAGTAGAAAATGAGTAGATGGTGAGGTTTGATCAAGAGTTGGCATGGGCTAGTTGCCTGTTTCAATAATGTTCACGAAAAAATTGTGAAACACTAGTAAGTTGGTGCAGAGTTGTGATATTCTTTTAACTCTGTTCTCACACGCTTTTTCTTTTTAACATTTAGCTTACTCTAACCAAACTTTCTTTCTCTATTTAACACACTCATTTCTTTTGACTTCTTACACTCAATCACTATGGATTAACTTCGTGGGTAGAAATCACTGGTTAAGGTGATTCCATAGAAGTTGTGTTAAGTCCTAGCACAAATAAATCCTTGTTTTATTATGATGCATATGATGCTCAATATGGTTTAACTATTTCAGTTAAAGCACAATGTAGAACTTGAAAACATTTAAAGTCACACTTCCAATTCATGAAATCGGTTTAAGATTCAGGAAGTGGTTTGAACTTTTAAGAACAATGTTTTCTATGATTTAAAGTTGTCCTCCTTTCAACCATATATGAGATGAAGATAAAGAAGTATACCTTTACGTTCGATCTTACGTCTCATGAACTAAAGCTTAAAATCATAAAGATATGATCTTGTAAGCATCTCTCAAAAATTCTGCAAAAGTCTTATGTCAAGTCAAAGTAAAATTTATTCACTTAAATTGAAAAGACAAAAAGCAGTAAAACTTTTAAAATACGAGTTCTGATCAGAAATAATCAGAAGTCATATCCAAACTCCTTTGACTTGAAGAGCTCCCCCTAAAATCTTGCATTACAAAAATTTGACATAAAAGGAAAATGCAGAAATCTTATGAGCTCCCCCTCAAAGTAAGATTGACCACTTGTCAATTTCTTCTCATACTCCCCCCTTGGATTATGAACAGAACATTTGAAGTGCAGATATCAATCAGAATTAAGAATGAAGAAATGATGAAAAAGTATACAATTAGAAAACTTTGATAGGTAACTACTGATTAGATCTTAAGATTTAGCATATCAAGCTTAGAGACAAGAAAGGTAAACCTCTTCTCGTCTAAAGGTTTGGTAAAGAAATCGGCAAGCTGATAATCAGTTTTTACAAAGAAAAGTTCAATTGTTCCTTTTTCAACATGATCTTTAATAAAATGATACCTGACGTCTATGTGTTTGGTCTTGGTGTGCTGAACAGGATGTGCTGTTATTGCGATGGCGCTCTTGGAGTCACAGTATATCGGGATTTGGTTGAAGTGGAAACCATAGTCGCGCAATTGAGTTCTCATCCATAAGACCTGAGAACAGCAGCTAGCAGCAGCTACATATTCTGCTTCGGTCGTGGAAGTTGAAACACAAAGTTGCTTATTCGATGCCAAACTTACGAGCTAATCACCGAGGAGCTGGACACGTCCTGACGTGCTCTTTCTGTCTAACGTACAAGCAGCATGATCTGTATCTGTATACGCTGTTAGTTCAAAACTAGTATCTTTAGGACACCACAGACCAAGATCTGCAGTGCCCTTCAGATACCTAAATATACGCTTCACAGCAGACATATGGATTTCTTTAGGATTGGCCTGATATCTTGCACATAAGCATGTTGAAAACATTATATCTGGTCTACTAGGTTTAAGATACATTAAAGAACCTATCATCCCTATGTAAGTCCTAACATCAACAGCCTTACCCGAAGGATCGGTGCCAATCTTAGTACCTGGTGCCATTGGGGTACCAATCGGTTTTGAATTTTCCATTTTGAACTTCCGAAGAACATCCATAAGGTATTTTGATTGATTGATAAAAATACCCGATGAAAATTGTTAGACTTGTAATCCGAGAAAGAAATTCATCTCTCCCATCATATTCATCTGAAATCTAGACACCATAAGGTTTGAAAAATTCTTACAGTACTTAGGATTTGTAGAGCCAAAAATAATATCATCTACATAGATTTGAATTAAAATGATATCGGCTTTTTCCTTTTTGATAAACAAAGTGGTATCCACCGTTCCTTTTGAAAAACCAGACTTGACTAGAAATTTGGAAAGTACATAATACCAGGCTCGAGGAGCTTGTTTCAGACCGTAGAGTGCTTTGTCGAGAATGTAGACGTGATTCGGCTTCTCTTTATTGACAAAACCCTCTGGCTGAGAGACGTAGACTTCCTCCTTCAGAATGCCATTCAAAAAGGCAGTCTTCACGTCCATTTGGAAGACCGTGAAGTTCTTGTGGGTTGCGTAGGCTAGAAACATTCTAATTGCCTCTAATCGCGCCACAGGAACATAAGTCTCGTCGTAGTCGATTCCTTCCTCTTGTCTGTATCCTTTGTCTACTAGTCTTGCCTTGTTTCGGATAACGGTACCATCTTCGTCTTTCTTTATCTTGAAAACCCACTTCGTACCTATAATTGTTTTACCTTGAGGTTTTGGTACGAGTCTCCAGACTTGAAGTGCGTCGAACTGATTCAGCTCTTCTTTGTCAGGATCGAAACTCAAACAAGAATTTAACACAAACTCAGAAACAATGTTAAAGAAGTTGCAGACAAACACTTTAACATAAAATCAATGGAACAGTATATAGAACTCCAATCACAAGTTATATTAATTCAACTTGATGATTACACACAAAACTTCAATCTGTTGAACAGGCTCAACAGACGTTCTATACTTCTCTATAGAAAGGATCTAAACTATTCTTGAGGTTAATTCTCTCTAAACAAAACTTATGAATAATTGTTAATTCTAACAAAGACTTCTATACTATATATACAGAGTTGATTACAAGATAATTATCAAAATAAAATTGATCTTCAGTATCAATACCATAATTATCTTCAACCTTATCTCCAGCTCATCTTTATCTTCAAGTCTTCTTTATCTTTAGAAGCAACACTAACCTTCTTTTAGCAGTATTAATCATCTAGCAGCATTAACATCCTCAGCAGTATTAATCCTTGAGCAGTACTAACCATGCTTGCAGTAGTAATCTTCAACAGTATTAACTACTAGCAGTACTAACTCTCCAAGCAGTACTAACTATTCAAGTAGCAGCACTATTTTTCAAGCAATATTAATTCTACTAGCAGTATTAAAATTACAAGCAGTAGTAATACCTTTCAACTAGCAGTAGTATCCATCCTTGGCATATTCAAACCCAACAATTTCCCCCTAACTTAGCTTTTCAGAATGAGAAGTTAAGTTCTTTATTATGAGGTCTTCATGATGCTTTCAACACTTCTTCTCAGTTGTCCAGATTTGGATCCAGTCCCAGACTTTGATTGATAACTCTTCTGACTACTATCCTGGCCATTTCTGAATCCTTTGAACATATCAGCTTTGCATTCAACATACCTTGCAACTTGGCTTTGCTATGACCATAGATTTTATCCACCAGGTAGTACTCATGATAAGCTCTGTCTACAGTGATGACATAGACTCCACACCTTTCAAACAGTATCCAATTTTCTATTCTTTGGAATTTATTCTCAAGATGCAGATCTCTGACCACATGTTGAACTTTTCTAGGATCAAACATCATACATAAGTACTCCATGGCTAATCTTATTAAGCTTCTTTCTTCACCTGTCAAAACCTTTTCATACAAGCTCATTCCAATCTTGAACATTTCTTCTAAATCTGACTGGAACAGCTTCTGATGATTTTTCCCCAAGTTTCATACACTTCAAACTGATCACCCATTCTTTTGAATTTGAAGTATTCTTTCCTGTTGTCCTTCAGAATATCCCAAAAGATAATTTCTGGTGCTTTCATAGAAATAGGATTAGCTTGTACTGATCTTTATCTGTCACTGTCATGTACAAGTAAAACTGCTCATTTGATTGCTGATTGGACTGCTCTGGATACTGCTCTGGATCTGCTAAAGGTTCATTAGTAGGTTCTGCTTCTTCTTTTGCTCTTTCTTCTTCAATTCTTGCCCTTTTTGCCTTTGGCTTGGTAGCAATGGTTTTCTTTCTTTTGGTTACTCCAATTTGATGAGCCAATGTCTCTTCTTTCTTTTCTTCTTTCTTTTCTTTGATAGGAGTTCCTTCTTCACTTTCAGGGAAGGGTTGTTGTATGTTGAGATCATGCCTCTCTTTCATCTTCCTTTCAGCTTCTTCCCTTTGAGTGGAGTCCCCTTTCAGATTGGCCATCTCCTTTGTATACAGCTCCTCTATCCTACCATAGGGCATGTTGGTAAACATTCCTTCAGGAATTCCAAGAGCTCCTTTTAGGAAGTTTATCGTTTTCCTCTTCTCTTGATTAGCCAAAAATGTCTTTGAAGACTTTCTTTGCCTTTGCACAACAGCTCTCTTTATTACTTTCTTAACAACAACAGGCATTAAACTCCTTTGATATTCTTCATTCAACTTTTTAGCCATATCCAATGCAAGCTCTCTGTCTTTGGCAGATTGAATTTCTTCCTCCTTTTCCATCTCTTCTTGAAGCTTTTTGGCCACTTCTTCATCCAACTCAATCTGTTTATGTTTCTTCAATGGTTGCTCAGATTCAACCATCTTCTCATTTCCCTTCTTCTTTGCATCCTCCACACTGATCTTTTCTTTTTTTGATCTGATCCTCCTTCTTTAATGACTACTCCCTTAGCCTTTTGAGTGTCCTTGGGAGTGTTAGTCTTTGCCTTTAATAAAGTCTATGCAATTGCTATTTCTTCAATAGTCAGCACTGTTTCTTCTGCAACTTTCTCTGTTTCTACTTCTGTTGTTACTACTTCTGGTGTAGTAGTTACTGATGTTGGTGTGGTTTCTACTTCATTTGCTTTTGTTGCTGCTAGTTTAACTGTTTCTGCTGCTTTGTTACTTTCTGCTTCTGTACCCAACTCCCCCTCAAATTTAGATTCCATGTCAACCGGACTTTGTTTCTCCCCTTCAGCTTGTCTCTCCCCCTTGTTGAAAGCATCTCCCCTTTTCTTCAATATATACTGCTTTCTTTTCTTTTTCTGCACCAACCTCAGAACCATTTTCTTTAGTTTGGTAATCTGCACTTGTTGAGACAGAATCACCAGTTTCATCTCCTCTATATCAACACCCTGTTTGATGACATCAAGATTGATATTGCCCATAGTTTCCATCAATTCCTCATAGTTATATCTGTCCTCACCTCCTTTGGGTGTGTTGACCACCCTTGAAGGATCCTTGGATCTTTTAGTGGAGGTCTTCTGCCTAGCAGAAGCACCCTCTACCCCTTGGTTTCTTGGCACCTGGGACCTATGGATGATTGCTCACCCAAAGTTGCCACGGGGAAGGTGTTAAGACACAGTCTCATTGGATTCAAGATCATCCAATCTGAAGATCGCAATCTGAAGCTAAGGCCGAAACGTCGACTCTCGATATTAAAGTCTATGTCGTTTGTAATAAATTTCAATGTAATTATTTGTTATTGTATTAGTTAAGTTAATATCTAGTTTGTTAGATATTAGTTAACTTAGTTAGTTATATTATTTAGTTAGAAGTAATATATAGATATTAAATCTAGATATTATGGTAGTGTGTTAGACACACTTTAGTTTTTAGATAGTGTGTATCTCTCAACAACTCACACAGATCAGATATTATCAGACACACAAAACACACACTTAAAGGTGTAATACAGAGAGAACACATCCAAGCTTAAATCGATCAATCCTGTAACCGTTGTTATAATCAATACAGGTTGGTAATCGTTATTGTGTGGTATTCTATAAACTTGATATAAGTATTGTGTAGACCGACAATTGGTATCAGATCCTGATTAAGATCAAATCAAGTTTTGAAGAAAAACGACTCTGTGTTCTTGTTTGAAAATCGATTTTGAGTTTTTGAGTGTTTTAGGTGTTAAAATCGATCAGGTTGTGATCGATTAGCATGCTAGATCGAGTTGTGTGTGATTAATTTCAGTATAGAGCGTTAATCGAGTTCCATTTTGTGATTTTAGTGAGAAAACAGTCGAGTGAAAAAGTTACTGTGCTATCAAATTAATCTTCAAAAAGTGTGTTTTATCGAGATTGAGTGATTGCAATAAGATTAAGAAGTGTTTTAGACATATTGGTAGGGTTTTGTACTGCTAATCATCAAAGATACAGGTTTTTAGTCGTATTTTTCGAAGATCAGTCGAACTTGCGCAAAACAGAAGACGAACATACGCAAAGCTTACTTTGCGCATCTAACGTGATACGGAAACTTCACTTTGCGCATCACGCCTGATACGCAAACCCTACTTTGCGCATGTCCAGCAATACCTAAAGTCCACTTCTCGGATCCAACAGCATACGCAAACTTCACCTCTCGATACACTGAATACCAAGAACTTCACTTATCGGATCAACAACAATACGCAAACATCAGTTCAAGTGATCACTCTCTTCACGAAAAGATCAAGTCTACTTTGCGCAACCAGCTTAATACGCGAATTTCAGTTTGTGTGACAACCGTCAAAGTCTACACTATGAGGTTAGCTTCTGTACTTTTGGAAGTAAAAATCTAAGTATGTCACTCCTAGAAATGCATAAAAGCTTTTAAGATAAAAGTTTCCCGAAAAATTTAGAAATCGCAATAAAAACCCAGAACAGTTCCGCATCTGACCGTCACTGTCCAGAAATGCCAAAATAAGTGATTAAAAGTCCAAAATCCATAAACTATAAGAATCAGTATATTTAATTTGTCTAGCATTGCTAAATTTTCAAATTTGACATTTTTTTAGCAAATATTGAGAATCGGGTATTTCGATTCTCAATTATATCTGATATTTATAACTTAGACTATGTTATGTTATATTATAAAAATATTATTATTATTGATTAGTCACTAGGACACTTGTCATTAGACTATCAATTCTAATTTTATTTAATTTAAAACCAAATTAAGAGTAAATTACTCTCCATTCCTTTCAAAAATAAAAATCTCTTCATCTCCCTCTCCCTCTTCTCCCTTTCGGCCGAACTCCAACCCACACCACCACCATTTCACTTTGTTACTCAAAATCAAAATACAATCAAGAATCCATCAACAATTTGAAGATAGAATCAAATTTCTTCATCAAATCTTCAAGGTATTCTCAAAAACTACATCTCCTCTCTTCATGTTTTCATTTTCGATTTTTGAGTTTGAGGAGTAAAAGTTTGCATCTAAATGTTGTATAAAATTGGATTTTTGTTGATAAAATAGACTACATTTGATGTTATAACATCCAAAAATGAGTTTTTGATTCTTGTTTTTCAAAGAAAACTTGTTTATTATAAAATTTGGGGTTTTTGATCATAATGTTGAATTTTGGTAAGTAGAGTATCATGAACCACAAAATTTTGGTGTTATTGAACTTATAGCTATGTTGTTACAATGAAAATTTAGTATAAAAATGCTATTAAGATGGAATCTCCCAAATTCCACATGATTAAGAGCTTATTAGTGATGATAATATCACTTAAATTGGTATATTGTACATGCATGTATTTGGATGAGCATCATAAGTTGCTATGAGTCCAAAAAGTATAGTTTTCATATTAAAGTCATTTTGTATTTGATTAAGATGTGAGAGCATGTGGTTATATCATAAACCAAGTGCAAAAATGATCATCTTACCATTTCTTTTAAGTTTGATTTTACCACAGTTACTGTCCAGAAAATGGACCTACTTCCAACATGCATAAATCATGTTCTACATGTCAAAATTTGGGCTTTTTGCTTCTAGACTTTAATTTAGGGTGTTAGCTTTCAAAAAAATCTGAAAACACTAATTTTGGAGATGATTTGAGCACTTAAATGGATTTTACAAGAAAATGGTGCAATCTGTCCAGTGAAGACAGATTCATACACCCAACTTGTAAAGGCCATAACTCCCTCATTACTCATCCAAAATAAGTGAATCTTTTTCCAAATGATAGGATTTTGAGTGAGGTTTGCATCCATATATGGATCACTGTCTAATTCCAAGAATTGATACCCCAAAAGCCTGTTGCAAGTGGGGTATGTCACTGATCGGAAAATCAGTGACACTCTGTTTTGTAAAAATTATTTATGTATCAAAAGTTATACAAAAATTATAAAAAAATGCAGATTTACTCTAAACATATCATAGTACCACCACAAAAATTTATGATTAAATAATTCTCTTGGGAATTTAAGTTTCCGTGGTGATTTTTATCGAATAACTTTCTGGACAGCAAATGCTGAATCCAGAAAGGTGATCCTATTAAGTCTAAATTTTGTTCTATTGCATTTTGGGACTTTGTATAGTTTAAAAATGGATGTGAACTAAGGAATTTATATAATGGCATTTCATGGGACAATTTGACATATTGGTTGGGGTGAGTATTCACAGCCCCTCTTTTACCGTTTTTATACGTTTTGGGGTGAAAAGCATGTAAATTTACAAATTGTTATTACTGAATGATTGTTCGTTAAAATTGTCGAATTTTGAATTAAATTGTTTATGCACTATGGTATGTATACTTTACGCTGCAAGTGAGTATTCACAGCCCCACTTTTATCGTTTTAATTGATTTTGGGGTGGAAAACATGTTTAAATTGCGTATATTAAAGATTCATGAGAATGGTTTTAAAGTATTGCGAATTGGCAATTTATAAGGCTTTGTTAAAAGCATTTGGAATTATAAGCTATATGATAAGTATGCAATTGATGTGTTGAGTATTAAATGTTAAGACCCCGTGACACTACTATTAACTCGAAGAAAATCAAGCCTATAGTATTAGTGGATAGCGCTATTTGGTCTGACAAACCCACCTTAATACTGACGAGTAAGGGTGCACTATTCTAGAGAATGCGGACTCTCATTTGGAGTAGGTTGCGAGTGGCTGGAAAGAGCTAAGTCCGGGACGGTTTAGTAGTGGCTCAACAAGACGAAAGAAAACCGAATCATGTCATACGAATGTTGAAACGATAAAGCTCATGAACGTTTTTTTTTCGATTTAAGATATCGAATAAATTTGAAAGTTATATTTATCAAACCCTACATACAAAATTGTTTTGTGCATAGTTGAAAACCTGTGAACTCACCAACTCTATGTAGTTGATATCCGTTTTTATACATGCTTTTCAGGTAACAAAGACGGTATGCTTTAGAAGATTTTTGCATACACGCCATGTCTTGGAAAGAAAACTCTTTTGTTCTAGAATGTATAATATTTATGAAATGTTTGGGCTTGTAATCATATTAATTTAGTAATGATCAATGTAATGACTTTTATAAAAAAAAAAAATTTGTTATGTTGGTATAGCTATACACTTGTGTTCATGTTTCGAGCTGTCATGCTCCATACTTCCGCTTTAGCGGGGTGTGACAGATTTGGTATCAGAGCCACAGGTTATAGAGAATACCGGTTTTTACTTCGAAAACCAAAACACTATAACCACTATTTTCTAAATAGCATTTCAAAAACAAGCCCAAAAATATAAAGTATAACTATGATGTGTCTTATATTACTATACACTAACTTAAACGAAGTCTGATCACCCTCGTTTAATTTAGGTATACGTGTAATAGAAAACATAGACTAGTTGTGCTAAGACTTACTAAAAATAGAAACTTTTTGTTTTTAACAAATGAAAAGCATGTCAAATGTGTGAGTTGCATAGTATTTTGGGTTTGGATAAATATTTTAGCATGATTTAACAAAGTTAAACTTTATAAATTATCGCAGCAACTATGTCGAGGTCCCCACCGAGAGAGCAATCCCCTGACGAATCCGGTTACTTCACCTACATAACCGGGAGGAATTCTCCTCCGAGTGAAGAGTGCGACCCTTCAGAACGCGAGCACTCTGAATCTGAGCATACATCTGAACCATCACCACAGTCTTCACCAAGGATAAGAGTCCGGACCACTGCCCGAATGAGCGTTAGACCATCCACCCGAGAGACCTCCACTATCCCTTGTTGGGATGAGGCCGGCCCCTCACGACTAAGGAATCGGAGGGTATCCCCACCACCGGTTGCCGGCATACCCGTCCCTAGACCTGCCGGTATGACACCCCAGGAGTATCATTGGGTGTCGAGCCTATCCCACAAGAACCAGTGTCATAGATTGAAGCTAGATTACCACGAGAACGCTATTGACGCTCTCCAAGAGACGGTGAGCTCGAGCAATGGAATTGTGAGCGGTTTAATTTCTATGATGGGGGAGAATGATCAGCGGATAGTACAGATTCTCGGGGAGTTAGCGAAATCAAGGGAAATGATAGCACGTCTGCAGACATGTTTGGCTACTTTAGTGACATTTCTGGTTGTGTTGATAGCTTGGTTGGTGAAGTTTGCTCAGCGACGCTAGTTTGTTGGATTATTGTGGATGACGTTAAAACTTTATTTTGGGGTTTGTAACCCGTAACTTTAAAACACATGGTTTATTTTGGATTATCGTATTTTGTAAACGTTGGATGATGGATGCTTTATCATAATGAAATGTTTCCCTTGATAATTCGGAAACTTAATTTCAATGCATGTTCTTACAATTTTTATGCCATGGATAAAATGAAAACCTAAATATATCCATGACATGTCTTTTATGATCAAATTAATATACGATGCTACGTATGGTAGAATTCATCATATAATAGGTGCGTAATATGTATAATTGCCATATTCAAGCCTAGAAAGTTATTATGGGTAGCGATGGGCGATGACATAAATATTAATTAGATTTAAAATTTGGGTCTATGCCTTAGAAAAATTATGCCGCCAAGAAGGGAAGATCCAGAAATTTCCCGAATGGTGACTGAACAAATTTTAGCAACTTTACCAAACATAGTCAGTCAGATAGCAGCAAGCTTGAATGCCACCTCATCTAATCAACCCAGGGGTGGTGCGAATCCAGAAAAAGATTGTACTTATAAGGCCTTTCGGTCATGCAATCCCAAAGAATTTCACGGGACAGAAGGAACAGTAGGACTGTTGACGTGGATAGAAGGAATGGAATTTGTCCTCCATATTAGCAAGTGCTCCGAGGCAAATAAGGTGGAATTCACCGCATGTCTACTTCAAGGACGGGCACTAACGTGGTGGAACACACAAGTACAGACTCGAGGAAGGGAAGCTGCCAACAGGACCACATGGGAGGAATTTAAACAGATGATTACAGCCGAATACTGCCCTAGGAGTGAAATGCAGAAATTGCAAGCCGAGTTTTGGGATCATGTAATGATTGGAAGTGATGTAGATGCATATACCGCACGATTCAATGAATTGGCAAAAATGGTACCACATCTGGTGAAACCTGAATAAAAATAGAGTGGATAGGTATATTTGGGGTCTAGCTCCTGAAATTCGAGGAGATGTGACATCAGGGAGACCAAAAACCTTGCAGGAAGCAGTGGAGTTGGCGACTAAGCTCACTAATAATGCAACTCGCTCAGGATTGTTTTCACAGGACAAAGTCAAGGGTAAGAAGAGAATGGAGGAAGTCTCGAGGAGACTGATGGATAAGAGAAGGGGAAAGGAACCGAGAATCGCAGGAAACTACGGGGTTCAAGCACAACCTACCGATAAAGGGAAGGGAACACGCCCAAGATGCGGGAAGTGTAATAATCACCATCTTGGAGAGTGCGTTATTTGTCGCAAATGTAACAAGGGAGGTCACTATGCAAAGGATTGTCGATCAGGTGGGAGACGAGCATGTTTTGAATGTGGAAGCCCTGACCATTACCGGCATGCGTGCCCTAAAGTGAATAGGAGGGCAAACATCAACCAAATATAACCAGGTAATCGAGGAAATCGGAGGGATCCAGCTCGAGGACGAATGTTTGAGATCGGATTGGAGGAAGCAAGGCGAGACCCTGAAGTGATCACATGTACGTTTCTTTTAAATAATCATCCTGCAACTGTACTATTCGATTCTGGAACAGATAAAAGCTTTATGTCCTTGGAATTTCGATCAAAAATTAACCAAGTGTCACAAAAATTAAAGGAGGATTATGTCATTGAGTATGCTAACGGACAGGAGGTTAGAGTCAAAGATGTATTTACTAATTGTACCCTCACCCTAACTAAAAAGGAATTTAAAATAGACTTAATTCCAATAAAGTTAGGAAGCTTCGACATAGTGGTGGGCATGGACTGGTTGTCAAAGAATAAGGCCGAGATAAATTGTTCCGAAAAGACACTTCGAAATCCGTTATCAGGAGGAGAAGTACTTATAGAACCTGGAGAAAAGTCCAAAGGAAAATTGAAAATGGTGTCCTGTATGAAGATGCGGAAATATCTAAGGAAAGAATGCGATGCGTTTTTGGCTCATGTGGTGAGTAAAGAAGTCAAGGAGAAGCACTTACAAGATATTTCAATAGTTCGGGATTTTCCTGAAGTTTTTCCTGAAGATCTACCTGGGTTACCTCCACCGAGACAAGTTGAATTTCGCATTGATTTAGTCCCAGGAGCTGCACCAGTAACCAAATCACCGTACCGTTTGGCACCTTCGGAGATGCAAGAATTGTCAAATCAATTGCGAGAGCTGCTCGATAAGGGGTTTATTAGGCCCAGCTCTTCACCATGGGGAGCACCAGTACTTTTCGTTAAAAAGAAGGACGGAACGTTTCGGATGTGCATCGATTACAGGGAACTTAATAAACTAACTCTGAAGAATCGGTACCCACTTCCCCGAATTGATGATCTGTTTGATCAGTTACAAGGCACGACGTACTTCTCGAAGATTGATCTGCGCTCGGGTTACCATCAAATGAGAGTCCGTGAAGAGGATATCGATAAGACGACATTCAGAACTCGATATGGTCACTATGAGTTCTTAGTTATGCCCTTCGGACTAACAAATGCCCCAACAGTATTTATGGATTTGATGAACAGAGTTTGCCGGCCCTACTTAGATAAGTTCGCGATCGTGTTTATTGACGACATATTGATATATTCTCGAAACAAGAAAGATTACGAGCAACATTTGAAGCTAATGTTAGAACTGCTCAGGGAACAGAAGTTGTATGCCAAATTTTCCAAATGTGAATTTTGGCTCCGGGAGGTACATTTTCTGGGTCACGTAGTTAATGTAAAAGGAATTCATGTTGATCCAGCAAAAGTCGAGGCTATCAAGAAGTGGGAAACTCCGAAAACACCAACGGAAATCCGCCAATTTCTTGGATTGGTAGGTTACTACCGACGGTTCATTGAGAATTTTTCCAAAATTGCGCAACCACTCACGACATTAACTCAAAATGATAAGAAGTTTGTCTGGGAAGATAAGCAAGAGCAGGCCTTTCAGACGCTGAAGCATAAATTGTGTAACGCGCCAATCTTAGCATTACCAGAAGGAACAGAAAATTTTGTGGTATACTGCGATGCATCACATCAAGGTTTGGGATGTGTGCTAATGCAAAAGGATAAAGTCATAGCTTACGCCTCGAGACAACTAAAAATTCATGAGAAGAATTATACCACCCATGATCTGGAGCTAGGACCAATGGTTTTTGCATTAAAAATTTGGAGACATTACCTTTACGGCACCAAGTGTATCATTTACACTGATCACAAAAGTCTCCATCATATTTTTGATCAAAAGATGTTAAATATGAGGCAAAGAAGGTGGGTGGAGCTTCTTAATGATTACGACTGTGAAATAAAGTATCATCCCGGAAAAGCCAACGTGGTCGCAGATGCATTAAGCAGAAAGGAGAGAATAAAGCCAACAAGAGTTCAAGCCATGGGAATGTTGGTACAAACAAGCCTCAAATCAAAAATCTGCGAAGCCCAAAGGGAAGCACTAAAAGAAGAAAACCTAAAGACCGAAGCACTTCATCAATTGGAAAAGGAATTTGAAACTCAAGCAGATAGAGTTCAATACTTCAAAAATAGAGTCTGGATACGAAAAGTAGAAGATCTGCGGTCGTCCATTTTGGAAGAGGCGCACCGATCAAAGTACTCGATTCATCCGGGAGCCGATAAAATGTACAAAGAGTTGAAGGAGTATTATTGGTGGCCGGGAATGAAGAAAGACATTGCGGTATTTGTAGGAAAGTGTCTAACGTGTGCTAAAGTCAAAGCAGAGCACCAAAAACCGTCTGGTCTTCTGCAACAACCAGAGATACCGCAATGGAAGTGGGAGCAAATATCTATGGACTTCATCACCAAACTACCCCGAACGAGGAAGGGAAATGATACGATTTGGGTCATTGTGGATAGATTGACGAAGTCCGCACACTTCCTTCCCATTCGAGAAGATTTTAAAATAGAGAGACTGGCACAATTATACACTGACGAAGTCGTCTCTCGGCATGGAGTGCCGTTATCCATTATTTCAGACCGAGACAGTCGCTTCACTTCTCGATTTTGGCAGGCATTCCAGAAAGCTATGGGCACCAGGTTGAATCTAAGTACCGCTTACCATCCGCAAACGGACGGTCAATCCGAGAGAACTATCCAAACTCTGGAGGATATGTTGCGCGCGTGCGCTATAGATTTTGGAGGTAGTTGGGATAAACACTTGCCTTTAATAGAATTTTCATACAATAACAGCTACCACACTAGTATTCAATGCGGACCATATGAAGCTCTATATGGACGCAAATGTCGATCTCCACTCAGTTGGGTAGAAATTGGTGACAGTCAACTCGTTGGACCTGATATCATA
Source organism: Arctium minus (assembly GCA_954870635.1). Taxonomy (NCBI): domain Eukaryota; kingdom Viridiplantae; phylum Streptophyta; class Magnoliopsida; order Asterales; family Asteraceae; genus Arctium; species Arctium minus. The sequence continues at coordinate 107,597,747 of OX941080.1, read as the reverse complement.
CAAGAAACCACCGATAAGATAGCAACTATCCAAGACAGGCTCAAAGCTGCAAGAGACCGCCAGAAAAGTTATGCAGATAAGCGAAGGAAACCATTAGAGTTTCAAAAAGGCGACAAGGTTCTTTTAAAAGTGTCACCATGGAAAGGAGTAGAACGCTTTGGGAAGAGGGGTAAATTAAGCCCCAGATATATCGGTCCATATGAAGTACTGGAGAGAATTGGACCAGTAGCCTACAAGCTCAGACTGCCTCAAGAGCTAAATGCAATTCATGATATTTTCCATGTGTCGAACCTAAAGAAGTGTTTGACTGAAGAATTGACGGTTGTGACTCCGGACGAAATCCAAGTGGATGAACGCCTTTGTTTCCGAGAGGAACCAGTTGAAATTTTGGATCGTGAGGTAAAACGATTAAGGCGAAGTAAGATCCCAATATTGAAAGTCCGATGGAAATCCCGCCATGGGCCTGAATTCACTTGGGAACGGGAGGACTTTATGAAGGGCAAGTATCCTCACCTTTTTGAGCAAGGGTCGAATCAGAGGTGACGAGTATAAATTTCGGGACGAAATTTTCTAAAGGAGGGGAGACTGTGACAACCGTCAAAGTCTACACTATGAGGTTAGCTTCTGTACTTTTGGAAGTAAAAATCTAAGTATGTCACTCCTAGAAATGCATAAAAGCTTTTAAGATAAAAGTTTCCCGAAAAATTTAGAAATCGCGATAAAAACCCAGAACAGTTCTGCATCTGACCGTCACTGTCCAGAAATGCCAAAATAAGTGATTAAAAGTCCAAAATCCATAAACTATAAGAATCAGTATATTTAATTTGTCTAGCATTGCTAAATTTTCAAATTTGACATTTTTTTAGCAAATATTGAGAATCGGGTATTTCGATTCTCAATTATATATGATATTTATAACTTAGACTATATTATGTTATATTATAAAAATATATATATATATATATATATATATAAATATTATTATTATTGATTAGTCACTAGGACACTTGTCATTAGACTATCAATTCTAATTTTATTTAATTTAAAACCAAATTAAGAGTAAATTACTCTCCATTCCTTTCAAAAATAAAAATCTCTTCATCTCCCTCTCCCTCTTCTCCCTTTCGGCCGAACTCGAACCCACACCACCACCATTTCACTTTGTTACTCAAAATCAAAATACAATCAAGAATCCATCAACAATTTGAAGATAGAATCAAATTTCTTCATCAAATCTTCAAGGTATTCTCAAAAACTACATCTCCTCTCTTCATGTTTTCATTTTCGATTTTTGAGTTTGAGGAGTAAAAGTTTGCATCTAAATGTTGTATAAAATTGGATTTTTGTTGATAAAATAGACTATATCAGGATCGAATTCTCAACAAGAATTAATTCTCAGAAACAATATCAAAGAAGTTTGCGGAATAACACTTTGATATTTAATGAAACAGAAAACCAAAACAGAATATAATCAACAAACTGTAAACTTGTATTGAATGCTTTGAAGTTACAAGATTACTCACTCAACCTCAATATTGATGAACAGGCTCACCAATACGAATTCTACTTCTCTAGAATTAGGATCTATGCCTTGAGGTTGATTTTCTCTCTAAAAGTATATAAACAAAAGTTCTCTCATTATCCTAAACTATACAATATATATACTGAATACAAAGATAATTACAATAAATAAAATATCTTCAGTATATCTTCCATGTATATCTATAAGCTTCCATAATCTTCAGATTATCCAGCTGTCATTCTTTCCATCCGAATCTCTTTAGCAGCACTAACAATGATCAGCAGCATTAATTTCTTCTAGCAGCATTAACTACTAAGCAGCACTAACTACTAGCAGTACTAACTAGCTAAGCAGTACTAACTTTGTTCAAGCAGCACTAACTATGACTAGCAGTATTAATAGCACTAGCAGTAGTAACACTCAGCAGTATTAACCTTTAAGTCTTCTAGCAGTAGTAACTTTGAACCAACAGCATTAACCATATTTGATGAATTCTTCAGTTCCCAACAATCTCCCCCTAACTTGACTTTTAGGAAGAGAAGTCAAGTTCTTCAGAATTAATCTTCAAGATGCTTTCAACACCTCTGATTCAATTTCCCAAATTTGGATCTAGGCCCAAGCTTTGATTTACAGTTCTTCTCACCATAATCTTGGCCATCTCTGAATCCTTTGTACAAACCAGTGTAGCTTTAAGCATCCCTTCTAACTTCTCCTTGCTATGCTCATAGATTTTGTCCACCAGGTAGTATTCATGATAACAATTGTCAATAGTAATCATGTATACTCCACAGTTTTCAAACAGCATCCATTTGTCAATCTTCTTGAATATGAAGTCATGCATATGATCTTTAATCCTATGGTGCACTCTTTCAGGCTCAAACATCATGCACAAGTATTCCAATGTCACTTTGAGAAGATTCTCTTCAGTACCTTTCAACACAGGTTCATAAAGTTTCATCCCAACTTTATATAGTTCTTCCATATCAGCTCTTGAACAACTTCTGATGACTTTCCCCCATGTTGAATAAGCTTCAAATGAACCATCAGCTCTCTTGATTCTGAAGAAATTCTTTCCATTGTCTCTCAGAATATCCCAGAAGATGATCTCTGGAGCTTGCATAGAGATTGGAACATCTTTCAAAGGTTCCACTATTGTCATGTACGGATCCATACTTTCATCTGTTTGCTTAGTGACCTGCTCTGGACTCTGTACTGGCTCTGTTGGGGATGTGACTGAAGGTTCTGCTTCCTTTTCAGTTTCTTCCACCCTAGGCCTTTTCAACTGCCTTTTTGGAGCAATTGATTTCACTCTTTTTCCAGACTTGGCTTCTATACCAACATTTCCAGGTTCTTCCTTCTTCTCTTCTGCTTCTTCTTTGGAAGGTGTGGTTTCCTCAGGGAATGGTTGTTGGATGTTGAGATCATGTCTCTCTTTCATCCTTCTCTCAGCCTCCTCCCTTTGTGTTGAATCCCCTTGAAGCTTGGCCATTTCCTTGTTATACAACTCTTCAATCTGAGAGAATGCCATGTGGGTAAACATCTCCCCCTTAACACCAATTGCACCTTTCAGGAAGTTTATCATTTTTCTTCTTTCCTGATTGGCCAAAAATGTCTTGGAGGGTTGTCTTTTCTGCTTTTGTTTCTGAATTGGCATCTTCTTAACTTGGAGTTTCTTGACCTGAGTTGCTGTCTGAGCTGCTTCTTTCAAACTCTTTTGGTATTCTGCATTTAACTTCTTGGCCATTATCCTTGCAAGCTCTCTATCAGTTTCTGTTTGAAATTGCTCCTCTTTTTCCATTTGCTCTTGAAGCTGCTTTGCCATCTCCTCATCCATTTCAATCTGACTCCTCTTCTTTGAAGGTTGTTCAGGTTCAATCATCTTTCCTTTTCCTTTTATATCCTCCTTCATTTTCTTCTTTTGAGATTCTCCTTCATTGATGACCACTCCTTTGGCCTTTTGAGTAGCCTTAGGAGTGTCATTCTTTGCTTTTACTAAAGTCTCTGCTATCTCCATTTCTTCCACAGAGAGCCCTATTTCTGCTGCTTCAGTTTCTGCTGCTACTTTTACTTCAGCAGCAGTAACTGTTTCTGTTTCCATCTTTTCCTCTGTCTCCCCCTCAACTTCAGCTTTCTTTTCAACAGTTTCCCCTTCATGCTTCTCCCCCTTGTTGAAAGAATCTTGAACTTTGTCCCTCTTTTTGAGTACAAACTGTTTCCTTCTTTTCTTTTGAACCAGCCTGGTCACCATCTTCTTCAATTTTTCAATCTGGACTTGTTGTGACAGGATCACCAGCTTCATCTCCTCTATTTCTTTTCCTTGTTTCAGAACATCTAGGTTGATGTTACCCATTGCCTCCATCAATTCATCATAGTTATATCTGTCCTCACCTTCTCCAGGAGTGTTACCCCCTATTGAAGGATCATTGGATCTTTTATTAGTGGAAGTCTTCTGCCTTGCAGAAGCACTATCCACCCCTGTGGTTTCTTGGCACCAGGGACCTTCAAATGATTGCTCATTCAAAGTTGCCATGGGGGAGGTCTTATTGATGTTACCACTTTCCTCCTATGTACTAGCAGGAGTAGTGGCAGCCTCATCACCCATATGCTCTACCTCCTCCTCAGAGAGCACCTCCTTTGGGTTGGGAGACACCCTTGTGGTTTCCCTTTGGATATTTTCTAAGGGAGAATTCTCCCTTAGAGGGCTTAAAGGCTGAGAGGGTAATGGTACAAGAAGGGAAGGAGCCTTCTTTACCTGTTTTCTCTTGTAAGTTTGGGTGATAGAAGAGGTTGGTTTTTCAAGAAGGGACTGGGGAATTGATTTTGAGAGGGAAGGTTGGGCTTGGCTAGCAGTGGGTTGGTCTAATGGGGGCCTTGACTCTGCTGCCATACCTTCATTGATTTGGGACCCCACCATCATTGTAGAGAACAATGGGGTGTCAACTCCTTCAGAGTCCCCAGCAGATCTTCTCATATTTGAGAAAACCTTGCCTTTGGGGGGTTTAGGTACATATACCCCAACAGGTTGAGGTATATCCGTCAATTCATGAGTAATGACTTCTTGAACAAACCTGGGATACATAAAGAAGCTCTTTTTGTTTCCCATGTTTGAGACAAGATCACTGAAAATCATTTTAGAAAAATTATACTTTCTGGCAGTGGCCAAGCACACCAAAGCATAAGCAATAGTGCTGCTGAACTCACTCCATCCAGTAGTCTTTTTGGAGATACAGTGCATAAGAGTATGGACAAAGAAACGCCATTGGGGTGAAAATTTTGCTTTAGAGAATTTGAAAACTCCCAATGGGCCTCCATACCCCATTCTTGTAAGATTTGAAAACAGTTCATCATTTGGGATAGAGGTTATACCAGAGGCATCGTCTAGACGTAGACTGGTGCGAATAACCTCTTCAGTAACCGTGAGTGATTGATCACAGATTCTTGTCTTGATCATCTGCACACCATTCTCAACAACAATGGTTGCATTAGCCCAGAACTGCCTTTGATGCTCAATATAGATTGTAGGGGATACAATAAGAGCATGAGCAATGTGGCTTGACTTGAGGAAATCCACAATCTGATGAAATCCTGCAGCTTGCTTTGGCTTTTGTAGCATTGCAATCTCGTTGTGCTCGTCGATAAAAGTCATGGATGCCATTGATCTTAGTGAAAAGCTTGCCTGAAAACTTCGAACTTGAGAGAGAAAAGGTTTTGAGCGCAAGAGAACAGTATGCAAAGAGTCGTTATGAACTTTTAGGCGGGCAAAGAGTATTTATAGTATTCGGAACATAAGCAGTATTAACCTAGAGCAGTATTAACTACTAGCAGTATTAACTAACTAGCAGTATTAACTACGAGCAATATTAACTAACTAGCAGTATTAACTGAAAGCAGTATTAACTAACTAGCAGTATTAACTGAAAGCAGTATTAACTAGCTAGCAGTATTAACTGAAAGCAGTATTAACTACTAGCAGTATTAACTAAAAGCAGTATTAACCACTAGCAGTATTTACCACTGAAAGCAGTATTAACTAGCTAGCAGTATTAACTAGCTAGTAGTATTAACTGAAAGCAGTATTAACTACTAGCAGTATTAACTAAAATACTCCTTTTAAACCTGCTAAACACTGAGTACTGCTATGCATATCCTGAAACAGAAGATTAGTAACTCCAAGAATAATATACAGATATAAAACCACTTTTTGAGAAGGGGATTATTCAGAGTTGATCATTCCCACACTTGTTACCAAGAAAGTGAATCTACCCACATCAAAAGCTTTAGTGAATAAATCAGCAAACTGATTATCAGTGTGAACTTTGACAACTTGAATAAGTTTCTTTTCATTACAATCTCTTATAAAGTGATACCTGATCTCAATGTGCTTTGTTTTTGAGTGCTTGACTGGATTATTCACAATGCTAATAGCACTGCTGTTGTCAATAAAGATTGGAGTGTGTAGAAAGGTTACCCCATAATCCAACATTTGATTCTGAATCCATAAGACTTGAGAACAGCAACTTGCAGCTGCTATGTACTCTGCCTCTGTTGTAGATGTGGATACTGTGGTTTGTTTCTTGCACTGCCATGAGACTAGTCTAGCACCCAAAAACTGACATCCTCCAGAAGTAGATTTTCTGTCCAAGTTTGCCCCACCTAGATCACTGTCTGAGTATGCTATTAGGTCAAAGGGTGAGTCATGAGGATACCAAAGTCCCAATCTGGGTTGCCCTTTGAGATATCTGAATATCCTCTTAACAGCTTGAAAGTGAGATTGCTTTGGCCTAACTTGGAATATTGCACATACACAGACTGGAAACATTATATCTGGCCTTGATGCTGTGAGATACATGAGAGAGCCAATCATGGATCTATAATGATGCACATCCATATCCTCCCCCTCAAGATCTGTTGTGATCTGCTTGTGTGTTTCCATAGGTGTGCTGGCAGGTTTTGATTCTGAGAAACCAAACTTGGTTAGAATATCCTGCACATATTTGGATTGACATATGAAAATGCCATCTGACTTCTGTTGAACTTGGAGTCCAAGGAAGAAAGTAAGTTCCCCCATGGAACTCATTTTGAACCTTTGATGCATTAAATCCTCAAACTCCTTGCACATGTTGTTTCTTGTAGATCCAAAGATAATGTCATCAACATAGATTTGGACCAGCAAAATATCCTTCTTCTTTCTTTTAATAAATAGAGTCTTATCAATGACTCCTCTTTCAAAGTCATTTTCCAAGAGATAGGATGACAGAGTGTCATACCATGCTCTTGGGGCTTGATGTAGTCCATAAAGTGCTTTCTTTAATTTGTATACCCTGTCTGGATAGCTTGGGTTTTCAAACCCTGGTGGTTGACAGACATATACTTCTTCTTCAATTGACCCATAGAGAAAGGCACTTTTTACATCCATTTGATAGACTTTGAAGTTCATGTAAGAAGCATAGGCTAGGAATAGTCTGATTGCTTCTATTCTAGCCACAGGTGCAAACACTTCTTCATAATCTATACCCTCTTCTTGAGTATATCCCTGAGCCACCAGCCTTGCTTTGTTCCTTATGACAATACCTCTTTCATCTCTCTTGTTTCTGAAAATCCATTTTCTGCCAATTGCTCTGTGACCTTTAGGAAGGTCTACCAGATCCCATACATCTTGTAGCTTGAACTGTAGCAGTTCCTCTTGCATTGCTTCTATCCAGCTAGATTCTTTCATAGCATCATGTGCCTTTTTAGGCTCAAGCTGTGATAGAAAACAAGAAAGCACTGTATGCTGTTGATCTTGCATTTCCTGAAGCCTGCTTTGATGTCTAGTCATCATAGGAGAAGAGATATCTCCTATTACCAGCTGTGGAGGATGATTCTTTTGAACTCTGGTGTTATGACTAGGTTCTTCATTCAGTCCAGCCTCAAGATTAGATTCATGCAACTCAACTGAAGTGTTTTCAGATGCCACTTCATTATTTTCTTGAGTCTCCTTATCTCTAGTGTCTTCTTCACTCTGGCTTGGTCCAGTAAATGATTCCTTTTCACAGTCTTCAACAGAATTTACTGTGGGTATGGGAAAAATCACAGATTTAGATAGACTTTCTTGAGCTTGTGTGATCCCTGATCCTCCACTTCCTGTTCCTGTATACTCATTACTGAAACCAAAGGAGTTAGTTAGTGAATCAATGTCAAATAGCCACTGAGGTCCAGACCCAACAGGATTTGGTGTGTTCTCATTGCATTTGACATTGTCACTTTCTTCAATTATTTTAGAAGAAGAGTTAAAAACTCTGTAAGCCTTACTCTGAGATGAATATCCAACAAGAAATCCATTGTCTGCTTTGTTATCAAACTTACCTAAGTGAGATTTGGTATTTAGAATTGTACAAGGACACCCAAAAGGTTTGAAGAAACCAATAAAAGGTTTTATTTTATTTAAAAGCTCATATGGGGTCTTGATCTTTTGCTTGACCACTAGAACTCTGTTTTGGACATAACAAGCAGTATTAACTGCTTCAGCCCAGAAGGTAATTGGCAATTTGGAATCAGCCAATAGAGATCTAGCAGCCTCTATTAGTGTTCTATTCCTCCTTTCAGCAACACCATTCTGTTGAGGAGTCCTAGGAGCACTATATTGCCTCTCAATACCTTTTTCTTCACAAAAGGTGTTTAGATCATGATTTTTAAACTCAGTTCCATTATCTGATCTAATGACTTTTACTCTTTGATTAGTTTGGTTTTCAATTCTTAGAATAAAGGATTTGATAAGACCACTTGTTTCATCCTTAGTCCTTAGAAAATATACCCAGGTAAATCTGGAGTAATCATCAACAATAACCAAGCAGTAAGATTTCTTGCCTATACTCATAACATTTGTAGGACCAAACAGATCCATATGCAGTAATTGGTGACAAGAAGAAACATAATTTAACTCTTTGGTCTTATGAGAAGTTTTGTGTTGTTTGCCTTTAAGACAAGCAATACAATGATCATCACATGAAAAGACTTTTGAAGGTAAACCTCTTACAAGGTTATTTTTAACAAGATTGTTCATAGTCTTGAAATTCATGTGACACATCCTTCTGTGCCATAGAGAGGATTCATCTACAGAAGCTTTTGAAACAAGACAATTTAGAGATGAATCACTATCAACATTGTCCATATCCAGACAGTACACATTGTCCTTTCTTGGAGTTCTAAGTAGTATCATGCTTTCATCAACTACCTTGAACCCTTGAGCAAGGATAATACACTCAGTATTAGTAAATAATATACTATGTTGTTTGTCACAAACCTGTGATACACTTAACAGATTGTACTTTAATTGATCAACATAGTAGACATTCTCAAATGTCATCTTGCCTTTGGTGACATTACCTTTTCCGCTTATCTTACCACCAATAAGATTATCTCCAAATGCAACATGTCCTCCATTGATATGCTTGAAGTCTTGAAGGCATGACATGTTGCCTGTCATGTGCCTAGAGCAACCACTATCAACATGCCAAATGCTCTTTCCCTTGAGCTGTTGGTTGCCCTGCACATTAGATAAATCAATTAGTATGAATTAGGAACCCAAGCCAAAGTGGTCTTGGGTACCCCTTTCTCATCAAAATACTTGCATTCTTTCTTGACAAGATTTTTGAACTTTAATTCCTCATTCTTGGAGTACTTTGTTACAATAATAGGCTTCAAAATGTTTTTGCTAGAATCAGTACTGGTTTTAGAAGTACTAACTGCCTTGGCAGCACTTGCATGCTTAACAGTACTAACCTTGTTAGCAGTAGTAACTGTGCTAGCAGCAGTAACTGTGTTGGCAGTATTAACCTTTGAAGAGGTATTAACAGTATTAGCAGCATTAATATTTTCAGCAGTACTAACACTGTTAGCAGTAGTAACTGTGTTAGCAGTACTAATATTGTTAGCAGTACTAACACTGTTAGTACTTCTAAGCACCCACATTTTGACACTTTCTTTTAAAATCTTTTTCTTTAAAGTGCCTTTACTTTCAATAGATTTCTTTATCACATGTACCTTTCCAGCCTTTCTATAACCCACAGATTTTTGCACAAATCTTTGAAAGTTCATCTGTTGGTTAATAGGGTTAAAGTAACAATACTTAGCCAAATGATTCAACTTGCCACATATAAAACAAGGTTTTGATCTATTTATTTTATTCAGATCAACTCCTTGTTTCTGGGCCCATTGATTATTCCAGTTTCTTTGATTTCCTCTTTTTAAACCAGAATTTAGGCTCTTGGCTTTATTGCAATCACACTGTTTACAAGATCCAGGATTCACAACTGTGGTTTGTTTGTAATGGACCTTGTTATCATTTCCTTTAGTCTTCTCTATCTCCTTGGACTTGACCCAGATTTTCCCACATCCCTCATTGGTGATAATATTGTTTTCTAATGGTATCTTTTTACTCACATTATTATCCCTGTTCTCACTGGCTCCTTTCTCAGTCAAATCCTTAACTACTACCTCATCCAAAGGATCTATCTTAAAAGCTTCTTCAGACAAGTCCTTTTTCTCTTTAGTTTCTAACAAATCTGATGTAGGAGAAATATAGTTGTTATTGTAAGGAGGGGGTGTATTGTTGTATCCAATACCAGGCTTCATCTTATCATGTATCTGAGCATTTAGAAGAGAGTCCATTGCTTTTGAAGCATAAGAAAACTTGTCTATGTCAAGCTTAACTTTTGACAGTTCCTCTTTCAGTCTATCATTCTCTTCTAAGGACTTAGACAGTTTGGTTTTCTAACTCATTCTTTTCCCACTTCCAATAGTTTGTGTCATAAGAGTGTTGAAGTTCATTAGCTTGAAAGCCTTTGATTTGCTCTTCAAATCTCTCTACTATCAACACATAATCTCTTCTGTCCTTTTCTAATCTTTTGAGGTCATCACACATACTTTGATTGTGATCCCTGTATCTTGTAACAGTGTCAATGCAAGATTTAGTGCAAAGATTAGAACTTACCTCAGTGGGGAGATCAGACACTTCTGCCATAATAGCTTGGTTCTGAATGGCTTCCTCAGCTTGATCACTCCAGTCAAATCCCATTCCTTGTTGAGAAACAAGGGCTTGAGCAGGATTCTTGTTCTGATTGTATCCTCCATTCTGAGCTTGTTGGTGGTTATTGTGTGGAACAGCACTCCTGCATTCTCTAGCAAAGTGTCCTTTCTTGTGACACTTATAACATTCCACCTTGGTTTTGTCAAAACCAGCTCCATCTTCTCTTCTTTGAGAGAAGTTATTTCTTCCAGTTCTTTTAATGAAATTCTTCACCCTCATGGATAACATGGCCATCTGCCATTTAATATCCATCTCCTCCAGATCATCAGGGTGAATTTGATCCAGATCATCATTAATCAAAGAATGGTTGCTATGACTGGACAAAAAGGCTTCAAAGATAGTTTCAGTGCCTTTTTCTGAACTTACTCCACTGGCAGTACTAACTGCTTCAGGGTTGGCAGTAGTATCAGTGGATGCTGAAAGAAGAGCAGCATTGTGAATATAACCAGAGGGCTTCTTCTTGGTTTCTACCTCAGTTTCAAAAACTCTTAGATCATTGTATAGATCATCAAGTTCTTTCTCTTCCAGATTGTCACTCTGTCTATATGAGACAGTGTACATAGTCCATTCATCCCTAAGAGATCTGAGGAACTTTCTGTTGATATCATCTTGTTCCATCTTCACTCCTACAGTAGCCAGTTCACCTATGAGTTTATTGAACCTATCAAAAGTTTGAGTCATAGACTCATTCTTTGTGGAAGTGAAGTTCTCATACTGCTGCTTTAGAACATCTCTTTGATTTCTTTTGATGCTCTTAGTTCCAGCAAATCTTTTCTCTAGAGCATTCCAAAGAATCTGAGCATCAGTGCAGTTGCAAAATTGATGCTGATATTCATTGGGAATGGCCAAGAGCAGAGTGCTCAAGGCCTTCATCTCTGTCTGTCTGATCTTCCTCTCACCATCTGTCTTTGGTGGAGGTCTTTTCCCATCTGGTCCTATCCTTCCAGCTTCAGAAGGACCATTCTCAATGATATCCCACATTGAGTAGTCAGTGAGAAGAATATATTGTCTGATTCTGATCTTCCACATATCAAACTCACTTGGTTTGAGCATTGGAACCTTAGAAACCAAAGTACTGCTTGATTCTGTAAGATTTTCCATGATGAATAACTGTTTCTGAGAGAGTTAGGCTCTGATACCACTTATCAGGATCGAATTCTCAACAAGAATTAATTCTCATAAACAATATCAAAGAAGTTTGCGGAATAACACTTTGATATTTAATGAAACAGAAAACCAAAACAGAATATAATCAACAAACTGTAAACTTGTATTGAATGCTTTGAAGTTACAAGATTACTCACTCAACCTCAATATTGATGAACAGGCTCACCAATACGAATTCTACTTCTCTAGAATTAGGATCTATGCCTTGAGGTTGATTTTCTCTCTAAAAGTATATAAACAAAAGTTCTCTCATTATCCTAAACTATACAATATATATACTGAATACAAAGATAATTACAATAAATAAAATATCTTCAGTATATCTTCCATGTATATCTATAAGCTTCCATAATCTTCAGATTATCCAGCTGTCATTCTTTCCATCCGAATCTCTTTAGCAGCACTAACAATGATCAGCAGCATTAATTTCTTCTAGCAGCATTAACTACTAAGCAGCACTAACTACTAGCAGTACTAACTAGCTAAGCAGTACTAACTTTGTTCAAGCAGCACTAACTATGACTAGCAGTATTAATAGCACTAGCAGTAGTAACACTCAGCAGTATTAACCTTTAAGTCTTCTAGCAGTAGTAACTTTGAACCAACAGCATTAACCATACTTGATGAATTCTTCAGTTCCCAACAGACTACATTTGATGTTATAACATCCAAAAATGAGTTTTTGATTCTTGTTTTTCAAAGAAAACTTGTTTATTATAAAATTTGGGGTTTTTGATCATAATGTTGAATTTTGGTAAGTAGAGTATCATGAACCACAAAATTTTGGTGTTATTGAACTTATAGCTATGTTGTTACAATGAAAATTTAGTATAAAAATGCTATTAAGATGGAATCTCCCAAATTCCACATGATTAAGAGCTTATTAGTGATGATAATATCACTTAAATTGGTATATTGTACATGCAAGTATTTGGATGAGCATCATAAGTTGCTATGAGTCCAAAAAGTATAGTTTTCATATTAAAGTCATTTTGTATTTGATTAAGATGTGAGAGCATGTGGTTATATCATAAACCAAGTGCAAAAATGATCATCTTACCATTTCTTTTAAGTTTGATTTTACCACAGTTACTGTCCAGAAAATGGACCTACTTCCAACATGCATAAATCATGTTCTACATGTCAAAATTTGGGCTTTTTGCTTCTAGACTTTAATTTAGGGTGTTAGCTTTCTAAAAAATCCGAAAACACTAATTTTGGAGATGATTTGAGCACTTAAATGGATTTTACAAGAAAATGGTGCAATCTGTCCAGTGAAGACAGATTCATACACCCAACTTGTAAAGGCCATAACTCCCTCATTACTCATCCAAAATAAGTGAATCTTTTTCCAAATGATAGGATTTTGAGTGAGGTTTGCATCCATATATGTATCACTGTCTAATTCCAAGAATTGATACCCCAAAAGCCTGTTGCAAGTGGGGTATGTCACTGATCGGAAAATCAGTGACACTCTGTTTTGTAAAAATTATTTATGTATCAAAAGTTATACAAAAATTATAAAAAATGAGATTTACTCTAAACATATCATAGTACCACCACAAAAATTTATGATTAAATAATTCTCTTGGGAATTTAAGTTTCCGTGGTGATTTTTATCGAATAACTTTCTGGACAGCAAATGCTGAATCCAGAAAGGTGATCCTATTAAGTTTAAATTTTGTTCTATTGCATTTTGGGACTTTGTATAGTTTAAAAATGGATGTGGACTAAGGAATTTATATAATGGCATTTCATGGGACAATTTGACATATTGGTTGGACATCGGAATAGGGCATTAATGTGTTCCACTATGGCAACTCTTGTATAGGGAAACTAAGGGCGTGGCAAACTCCATAAGTATCAAAGTAAAGTTTCACCCGTTCTATTCGTTAAGGTGAGTATTCACAGCCCCTCTTTTACCGTTTTTATACGTTTTGGGGTGAAAAGCATGTAAATTTACAAATTGTTATTACTGAATGATTGTTCGTTAAAATTGTCGAATTTTGAATTAAATTGTTTATGCACTATGGTATGTATACTTTACGCTGCAAGTGAGTATTCACAGCCCCACTTTTATCGTTTTAATTGATTTTGGGGTGGAAAGCATGTTTAAATTGCGTATATTAAAGATTCATGAGAATGGTTTTAAAGTATTGCGAATTGGCAATTTATAAGGCTTTGTTAAAAGCATTTGGAATTATAAGCTATATGATAAGTATGCAATTGATGTGTTGAGTATTAAATGTTAAGACCCCGTGACACTACTATTAACTCGAAGAAAATCGGGCCTATAGTATTAGTGGATAGCGCTATTTGGTCTGACAAACCCACCTTAATACTGACGAGTAAGGGTGCACTATACTAGAGAATGCGGACACTCATTTGGAGTAGGTTGCGAGGGGCTGGAAAGAGCTAAGTCCGGGACGGTTTAGTAGTGGCTCAACAAGACGAAAGAAAACCGAATCATGTCATACGAATGTTGAAACGATAAAGCTCATGAACGTTTTTTTTTCGATTTAAGATATCGAATAAATTTGAAAGTTATATTTATCAAACCCTACATACAAAATTGTTTTGTGCATAGTTGAAAACCTGTGAACTCACCAACTCTATGTAGTTGATATCCGTTTTTATACATGCTTTTCAGGTAACAAAGACGGTATGCTTTAGAATATTTTTGCATACACGCCATGTCTTGGAAAGAAAACTCTTTTGTTCTAGAATGTATAATATTTATGAAATGTTTGGGCTTGTAATCATATTAATTTAGTAATGATCAATGTAATGACTTTTATAAAAAAAAAAAATTGTTATGTTGGTATAGCTATACACTTGTGTTCATGTTTCGAGCTGTCATGCTCCGTACTTCCGCTTTAGCGGGGTGTGACAGTTTGCGCATCTAACGTGATACGCAAACCTCAATTTGCGCATCCCGCTTGATACGCAAACCACACTTTGCGCATCCTGCTTGATACGCAAACCTCACTTCGCGCAACATACCTTATACGCAAATCTTCTCTATACGCAAAGCTTCTATTCCAGACTTAGATTTTTCTTCAGAATGACATCCAGAGAAGCCCTTGCAATAGGAGGTGACACCAAGCCACCAGTTCTCTTTAAAGGAGAATACGAACAGTGGAATGATCGGTTTCTGAACTTTATTGACAGACATGAGCTGGGTGAATTCATCAGGAAATCTATAGAAGAAGGGGTTATGAAACCAGTCACAACGACTCGCTTGGTTGGAAATGTGCCGACTGAAGTAGAACTTAAGTTTCATGAGCTAGGAGATGATAACCTCAGAAGAGCCAAAGGCGACAGATTAGCTAAGTCATACATATTACAAGGAATTCCAAACGAAATATATGTAAAGATTGATAGCTACAAGGCCTCCGGCAAAGAAATGTGGGATCAACTCGAAAAGATGATGTTGGGTTCAAAGGTTAGGAATCAACTGAAAATCTCAAACTGCCTAAATAATTACGAAGAATTTAGAGGCAGAGTGGGAGAGAATTTAGAAGAAACCTATGACAGGTTTGTGGCTTTGCTGAACGAACTTAGCAAGAACAAAGTCCACAAATCTTAAATTGAGCTGAACGTCAAATTCCTGAGTATTCTTCAACCAGAATGGAAAAGATTTGCTAGGCAGATGAAGTAGATCAAAGATTTGAATGAGATTCCACTTCATGAGGTGTATGAAACCCTAAGACAAAATGAAGAAGTGGTGGATGAAATTCTAGATGAAAAGAGGCAGAAAGGAAAGACAGTTGAAGACACAGTTGCTCTTGTTGTCAGGAAGAAGAAGAACAAGACAATTGTGTACGAATTAGAAGAAGATGAAGGTTATGCAAACTCTGACATGGATGAAAATGAACAACTAAAGCAAGAAATGATTCTGTTGTCAAATGCTTTTCAGAAAATGTTCTACACGAAGCCAAGTTCAAACAGTCAGAGATATTCTTCTGGTCCAAACAACTACATCCACAAGCAAAGGGTTGAATGAAGTAGATATGAAGGAAAGAGATTTGAAAGGAAAAGAATAGAGGAGAGGAAACCTGAAGAGAGAAGATTTCAGTCTGAAGGAAAGAGATTAGAGGAGAAGAAACCAGAAGAAAGAAAGTTCAAAGCTGAAGGATCCAGTCAGCCAGAACCACCAACGTCCTACAACTGTGGCAAAACAGGTCACTTTGCCAAGGACTGTCGAATGCCAAAAGTCAGAAACTCTGATTATTACAAGAACAAGATGCTTCTTGCAAAGCAACAGGAGGCTGGTAAGGCACTGATGGCTGAAGATGAATACTGGATTGATCATTCAGATGATGAAGAAGAGGATGAAGAGAGAGATGAAGTAGTCAACATGTGCTTGATGGGAAAGATAGAATCAGATGCTGACGCTGATTCAGATAATGAAGACGAGGAGGTATGTAATTTATCAGATTCAGATTTCATGAATAAAATGCATGCCATGAGTTTAAAACAAAAATAGTTAGAATCTAATCTTGAGCGAGAAAATGGTGTTAATACTGATAAAAACCAACTGATACAGAAACTTAGCAATGAAATTACTGAGAAGAAAGTATTGGTTGAGGTTTTACATAAAGATAACGACACCAACGCAAAGGAAAAGACAATAATTCTTAAAGAGAATTCTGATCTCAAGTCTAAACTACTAAAAAGTGAGATTGATAAATATGAGCTTAAAGAATTGCATTCTTCATGTATCAAAGAAAACTTTTCTTTACTTGGAAAATTAAAAGGTTTGGAAGAGAAGTTATATAAAATGGGTCAAACTGAACAGACTATTCATCTGAATAAACCCAAAGAGGAAATAGAGAGATGGGGAATCAGTTATAAGAATCCTCACTGTCTACAAAAAGGGATGTCTGAAGTGCCAGGACTTTATGATCATCTTTCTATGCAATTAGCTCGCAGAATTCCTGAGTTTAAAACTTTCTGGACTAAACTATCTAAAAACGATGAAGCCAACGAAACTAAAAAACGTTTGAAATCATCTAAAGTTCATCTTCCATTTTATTATGCGAAATTGAATAATAGTTATGATGAAAATCCAATATATCAAAAGAAGAAAACTCTTTCAAGTGATTTCTTCCAAATGTGTACTGAAAAGGAAATGAAGGCGAAGCCTATTCTAGGTAAACTATATGTCCCTCCTCTCGTTTTAGAAAGTAAAATTTCTGAACTCGAGAATTCTTTATCAGATGAAGGACTTTTGATGAATATTGAGCAAAAAGTTTTTTCAACTGTGTTTTCAAATTCTGTTATTTCTAAAGCTTCAAACTCTGAGGACATGTTTGGTCTAGCTAATAAAGAGCTTGATTTTCTGAACTCTAACGATGGTTTAGATGATTGTTCTGAACAATTGGATTTTAATGCAAAACTTCCTAAACATTCATCTTTTGTTAAGAAATCTTTGAACAAAACCAGTATGCCTGTTAATAGTGCAAAATCAACGAAAGTTGATAACTCAGTCTCTGTGAAAGCTAAAACTGCTAAAGGTAAGAATATATCTCAGCATTCACAAAAACCGAACACTACTGGTAATCCGAAGAAGAAGCAATCGCTTGTTGCTCAAAGGTCTAACTCACCAGTTTCACATGTTCAGATCTGAGCAAGCAAAGGCCAGAAGTAAATTCTCAATGGCAACCCAAACGGAAGCTTGACAAGACTCTTAAATCGTTTAGTAGTGTTAATTGTAGTAAGACTTCGCCTAGTAAAGATGTCTTAATTGCTGATGTTGCTCTTTTGAACTCAAAACTTGCTGTTTCTCATAAACAATATACAATGAAGCAATTATTTCAGTTATCTTTATCTGCTAGAAAGTCTTCTATTTATGATAAACATGTTTCTATCTCTTGTCAAGATTATGGAGATTGGTTTGGCAATTTTCATGTGCATTCATCTCATACTAATTCTTCCAATACATTTCAAAAGAAAAGAGGACCCAATTTGAAATGGGTACCAAAATGTTGTGCTAACACAGCAGGACCCAAATTCCAGTGGGTACCTAAGGCTAAATCTGTGTTACAGGCACACAAAGCTTGAAGAGAATTCGACTTCTGATTATGTACATATCAGGACTCGTTCTTCAATGTCAAAATAGGTTTTTGGATAATGCAGTTCAAAACCCGAACATCAAAGTCAAAATAGGTCAAATCAGTTCAAGACCCGCACTTCGATAATCAAAGTGAATATTCCAATCTTGTCGTATGAAGATCTAAATTTGTAATTTCTCTTATGTAGACTAGTCATACATGGTTCTTGGACAGCGGATGTTCAAAGCACATGACAGGGCAAAAAGAGATATTGTCCTATTTTAAAGACAAATATTGCGGAACAGTCAGATTCAAGAACGACCAGTTTTCTCCAATCATGGGATATGGTGATGTAAAACATGACAATGTCACGATCAAGAAGGTGAGCTATGTAGAAGGCTTACGACACAACTTGTTCAGCATAGGCCAGTTCTGTGACAAAGACTTAGAGGTCAACTTCAAAGCCAAGAGATGTTCAGTTCGCAATGAATAAGGAGAAGAATTCTTGGTCGGTACACGAGAATCAGACCTCTACACAATCAATTTATCAAATGTCCAGACTGACAAGCAAGTTTGTCTACTAACGAAAGCCTCGATGCAACAAAGTTGGTTATGGCATCGAAGGCTCTCTCACCTCAACTTCAGGTACATCAACAATCTGGTCAGTGGAAAGCTCGTCAAAGGACCTCCAGAGCTCAAATATGAAAGAGAACATCTTTGTGCAACATGTGAAAATGGAAAGATGAAGAGGGCTCCACATAAACCAAAACCTGAACCAAGTACAAGCGCTCCGTTAGAGTTATTGCATATGGACTTATGCGGTCCGATGCGAACTCAGAGTCTAGGCGGAAAGAAGTACATACTCGTGATCGTGGACGATTACTCGCGATACACATGGGTCAAGTTTCTACGTTTAAAGGATGAGACACCAGATGTCCTCATCATATTCCTAAAGACGACCCAGGTGAATCTGCAGAAACCGGTCAAGTTTCTATGAATAGACAACGACACAGAGTTCAAGAACAATAAAGTTGAAGAATATCTCGAATCTGTCGGGATTTCACATAAATACTCTGCTGCTCGTACGCCTCAACAAAATGGAGTGGTCGAAAGAAGAAATCGAACGCTAGTCGAGGCTGCTCGTACTATGCTAAGTCAATCAGACTTACCTCTATTTTTGTGGGCAGAAGCTGTATCGACCGCGTGCTACACATAGAATCGCTTCATGGTACATCGAAGATTCAAGAAGACTTCTTATGCGTTAATCAACAACCGAACACCGACAATCAAATATTTCCATATATTTGGGTGTAAGTGCTTCGTTCTAAACGATAGGGAGAGTCTAAATAAGTTCAGTGCTAAGGCGGATGAAGGAATCTTCATTGGCTATTCCTCGACATCAACTGCATTCCGTGTTTATCTAAAGAAGTCAAAGACGGTGATTGAAAGCATCAACGTCTCGTTTGATGAAGAAATGGCTTCCGAACAACAACGTTCAGAACCCGTTATAACAGGAATACTAGCTTCTGGGCAATTCAGTCCAGAACCTGCGTGTCAACAGAATAAATCAGATGAAGCATCAACTTCTACTAACCATTTATCTGATTCAGATTTATTATTTGAATTGTTTTATGATGAATTTCTTGGATCTAATGTAAAAATATCTGTTGTGGTTGACAGGATGGAAGACTTAACGACTACTCATCCAACCAGTTCAGATGTTCCTATTGAATCCAACATCCCGATTCAACAAGAGATTCCAATTCAAATGCCGACTCCAACAGTTGAAGAAGTGACAAATGATAAAGAGACAGAAGTAGCTGAAACAGTAGGAGATACTATTCAGATCAATCTACAGCCAGATCAAGTTGTACCTGCTGAGCCTTCTGAACCTGCCCCTTCAACTGAAATCATATTTCCTCCTGAACAAACAGAAGAAGGTACAAGTGGATTTGTATATGATACAACTAACACACATTCATCTAATCCACTGCCTCATGAAAATAAATGGACCAAAGAGCACCCGCTAAGCCAGATTATTGGCGATCCATCAAAACCGGTGCAAACTAGGTCATCATCAATGAACATGTGCATGCATGACTCCTTTCTGAACAAGTTCGAGCCAACACGTGTTGTTAGTGTATAAAAGTGTTGGAAAGTAAATAACATTTAATTATATTCGATTTGTATTTGTAAAAAGGCCTTGGGCCTAATGGGCTTAGTTGTAGATGGGCTTGGGCTTAATTGTTGTAACAAGGGAAGATAGTTATTGGACTATAAATAGGAGTTGTGGTTGTGATATTTCATAATTCCAATTAATCAAAGATGTAGTCCTTAATTAATCACTTTGCTCTCTCTCTAGATTAGATTTTCATTTCCAATAAATCAAATAAGTCTACTTCTATCCTAACCTTAGTTACAAACATGAAATGATCCAGATCTCGGACCTAACAAGTGGTATCAGAGCCGAACGATGAAATTTTTCTCGTAACAATTATCGGATCTCGACATTTCATGTGTTTTTTAGCCCGATCTACATGTAAGTGCCTCAAAAATATAAATCCTCTTGAAGTATTGTTCTTAATCGTATTCCAGATCTATCTCAATTCGTAGAATCTCATTTCGATAATTTTTGAGATTTTTCGATATTTTCGGTATCGTTTTTCGCGTCAAATCTATCGAACCGAAAATTCGTTGCATGAATCGATTTGAATTGTCAAGGTGTATTCTTTATTGAATTTCGAGCGATCTACAAGTTTCGGATCTGAATTTCGTCGAAAATTGAGCAAGTTATGAGCATTTTAAGTCGTTTCGCTGGAATTTTTAAATCTCGCCGGAATCTGACCGGAATTTGAGGTTTTGAGCATTGATGTTGTCACATCTCTTCCAGATCTGTTCTATAATGTTTCTCTAAGGTTTTTGATCAATTTTGAGCAACAAATCAAGAAATATTATGTGTTGAAATCCTACTCGCCGGAAAAACGTTTTTGCTGGAAAAATCACTATTCACTCGCCGGAAAAACGTGAATATGTTGTGATTTTGTCAAATTCTTCGTCCAAATCTGGTTGTGTGTTCATGTAAATCATATTTTCAAGGTAATTACATGAATTGATCAAGAAATTAGACGATTTGTGAGCTATTGGAAAAGCTCGCCGGAAAAACGAATTTACCGGAAAATCTTTGGTTTGGCCGGAGTTTTCAGAAAAATCAATCCAGATCTGATTTGTTGTTCACAATGTTCGATTTGCAAGTTGTTTGCAAGACTTTCCAGCATAAAATCGAAGTGTTTTGGTTGTTTGAAAAAGTTCGCCGGAAAAGTTTGTTACTCACCGGAATGAATCTGTTGCATCGCCGGATTGTCAATGTCAAGCTTTTCACGATGCATGTTGCCTAAAAAGGTTATTTCATGTCTATTAAAGCTATTAGATGCAACAAGAAGTTAGTTTGAGCATGATTTCTTGAAGCAAAGTGAAAAGAAAAAGTGATTTTATGTGGGTTTTTTTGTGAAGAAGAAGGAGAATAGTGAACTAACGGACATCTCGTTAGTCCAGTTAGTTTTCTAACATTTTTGGTTCAAAAGTCATTATTTCGGCCAAAAATTGTTTTTCAACCCCTACCGAGTGGTGCATGATCATTTGTTCTCTCTTCAAGCAACAAGTTTACGACTCTCAAACGGAATTCTTATTCGATTCGCGGTTAACGACGAATTCGTTGTTAAACACTAAGTATGCACCGGTTCGTCACGTAAAATCCTCTTGTTGTCATTCTTGTGGGATTAACGTAACAAGTTGGATTTCAACATTTTAAGATTCTTCGAAGTGCACTTAGTCAAGTTTATGGAGTACTTCGGATCCGGTTTTAAAATCGAAAATTCAAGAGTGAGAGCAACATTAAAGGGGGAGCCGAGCCAATCATTGTCAACTTGTGCCAAAGTTTTACAAAGCAAATCAAGGGCGAGAGAAGATTAGAGCTTGAAGATGATTTACTTTCCAAAACTTTAGGGGGAGAATGTTAGTGTATAAAAGTGTTGGAAAGTAAATAACATTTAATTGTATTTGATTTGTATTTGTAAAAAGGCCTTGGGCCTAATGGGCTTAGTTGTAGATGGGCTTGGGCTTAATTGTTGTAACAAGGGAGGATAGTTAGTGGACTATAAATAGGAGTTGTGGTTGTAATATTTCATAATTCCAATTAATCAAAGATGTAGTCCTTAATTAATCACTTTGCTCTCTCTCTAGATTAGATTTTCATTTCCAATAAATCAAATAAGTCTACTCCTATCCTAACCTTAGTTACAAACATGAAATGATCCAGATCTCGGACCTAACACGTGTATCAGAGGCACTTTCTGATCCAGAATGGGTGAACTCAATGCAAGAAGAGCTGAATCAGTTCGATGCACTTCAAGTCTGGAGACTCGTACCAAAGCCTAAAGGTAAAACAATTATAGGTACGAAGTGGGTTTTCATAATAAAGAAAGACGAAGATGGTACCGTTATCCGAAACAAGGCAAGACTAGTAGCCAAAGGATACAGACAATAGGAAGGAATCGACTATGACGAGACATATGCTCCTGTGGCACGATTAGAGGCAATCGGAATGCTTCTAGCCTACGCAACCCACAAGAACTTCACGGTCTTTCAAATGGACGTGAAGACAACTTTTCTGAATGGAATTCTGAAGAAGGAAGTCTACGTCTCTCAGCCAGAGGGTTTTGTCAATCAAGAGAAGCCGAATCACGTTTACATTCTCGACAAAGCACTCTACGGTCTGAAACAAGCACCTCGATCCTGGTATGATGTCCTTTCCACTTTTCTAGTCAAGTCTGGGTTTTCAAAAGGAACGGTGGATACCACTTTGTTTATCAAAAAGGAAAAAGACGATATCATTTTAATTCAAATCTATGTAGATGATATTATCTTTGGCTCTACAAATCCGAAGTACTGTAAGAATTTTGCAAACCTTATGGTGTCTAGATTTCAGATGAACTTGATGGGAGAGATGAATTTCTTTCTCGGTTTACAAGTAAAACAATTTTCATCGGCTATTTTTATAAATCAATCAAAATACATTAGGGATATTCTTCGGACGTTCCAAATGGAAAATTCAAAACCGATTGGTACCCCAATGGCACCAGGTACTAAGATTGGCACCGATCCTTCGGGAAAGGCTGTTGATGTTAGGACTTATCAAGGGATGATAGGTTCTTTAATGTATCTTACTTCCAGTAGGCCAGATATAATGTTCTCAACATGCTTATGTGCAAGATATCAGGCCAATCCTAAAGAAATCCATATGTCTGTTGTGAAGCGCATATTTAGGTATCTAAAGGGCACTGCAGATCTTGGTCTGTGGTATCCTAAAGATACTAGTTTTGAACTAACAGCCTACACAGATGCAGATCATGCAGGTTGTATGTTAGACAGGAAGAGCACGTCGGGACATGTACAGTTCCTCGGTGACAAACTAGTAAGTTGGGCATCGAAGAAGCAACTTTGTGTTTCAACCTCCACGGCCGAAGCAGAATATGTAGCTGCTGCTAGCTGCTGTTCTCAGGTCTTATGGATGAGAACTCAATTGCGCGACTACGGTTTCCACTTCAACAAGATCCCGACATACTGTGACTCCAAGAGCGCCATCACAATATCAGCGAATCCTGTTCAACACACCAAGACTAAGCACATAGACGTCAAGTATCATTTCATTAAAGATCATGTTGAAAAAGGAACAATTGAACTTTTCTTTGTAAAAACTGATTATCAGCTTGCGGATTTGTTTACCAAACCTTTAGACGAAAAGAGGTTTAACTTTCTTATCTCTAAGCTTGGTATGCTAAATCAAAATATTTAATCAGTAGTTACCTATCAAAGTTTTCTAATTGTATACTTTTTCATCATTTCTTCATTTCCGCAAGATATCTGCACTTCTATATACTGTTCATGATCCAAGGGGGAGTATGAGAAGAAATTGGCATGTGGTCAATCTTATTTTGAGGGGGAGCTCATAAGATTTCTGCATTTACCTTTTATGTCAAATTTTTGTAATGCAAGATTTTAGGGGGAGCTCTTCAAGTCAAAGGAGTTTGGATATGACTTCTGATTATTTCTGATCAGAACTCGTACTTTAAAAAGTTTTACTGCTTTTTGTCTTTTCAATTTAAGTGAATAAATTTTACTTTGACTTTGACTTAAGACTTTTGCAGAATTTTTGAGAGAAGCTTACGAGTTCATATGTTTATGACTTAAAGCTTAGCTTCATGAGATGTAAGATCACACGTTAAGGTATAATCCTTTATCTTCATCTCATATATGGTTGAAAGAAGGACAACGTTCAATCACGTGCATCATAGGAAAACAAAGAATCATTGTGCTAGGAATTAACACAACTTCTATGGAATCACCTTAACCATTGATTTCTACCCACGAAGTTAATCCTTAGTGATTGAGTGTGCAAAGTCAAAAGAAATGAGTGTGTTAAGCTGAAAAAGAAAGGTTGATTAGAGTGAGCTACATGTTTAAAAGAAAGAGCGTGTGAGAACAGAGTTAAAAGAATATCACAACTCTGCACTAACTTTTTTTGAGCCGGGTAGCCACATTACTAGTGTTTCATAATTCTTTGGTGAACATTATTGAAATAGGCAACTAGCCCATGCCAACTCTTGATCAAACCTCACTATCTACTCATTTTCTTCTCAACAAGAAAGTGTTTCACATTTTCAAAGGGGATGCAACACATTTGCTATCTGATTTTCATTTGGAAAATCTGGATATTGAAAAGAAGGAAGTCTGCCCCACCTTCGCACTTCAATCGTACACATTGAGTCTGTGTTTAACTTACCGTTGTCTTAGTGGTTTACACAAAATTTGAGCCAAATAAGCAATCATCAAGTGCTTAATTCTTTCTAACCGAAGCACGAACACACAAGGAATTAGTTTCTTTGTCATAACGTTTATAGAAATTACCTTTGTGGTGTTTCGATGATTAAATGGAAGCCCTGGGGGAGTCAACATCAAACAGCTCCTTTCCAATGTGTATTCGTTACACACAGTGACTTAGTGTTACTTACAGGCATGTTAACTGATTCATTAGTTAATTCAGGTGTTACACGACTATTTTGTCTGGATTTGCAAAGATCTGGATGAATAACTATTGAATTGACGGATCAGTGGCTCCAAGTGGTTGAAATTTCTTACAAAAGTTTTGATGAAGTCGTTGCACTTATCATCAAAAGGGGGAGAATGACTACACAAGAAATGGCAAAGATCACATGTTTCAAGAATCACGTCCAAGATTGAAATCCTCAAAAGCAAGTATTCTGAAGACATGCTGATTTAAGAGCTAGAGAAAGAGATTGCATCTTCTGAGCTGAACAAGAAGACTGAATTGCTAAAATCATTTTTGTAATGATCTTGATCCAAAGGGGGAGATTGTTAAGACACAGGGTCATTGGATTCAAGATCATCCAATCTGAAGATCGCAATCTGATGCTAAGGCCGAAACGTCGACTCTCGATATTAAAGTCTATGTCGTTTGTAATAAATGTCAATGTAATTATTTGTTATTGTATTAGCTAAATTAATATCTAGTTTGTTAGGTATTAGTTAACTTAGTTACTTATATTATTTAGTTAGAAATAATATCTAGATATTAAATCTAGATATTATGGTAGTGTGTTAGACACACTTTGGTTTTTAGATAGTGTGTATCTCTCAACAACTCACACATATCAGATATTATCAGACACACAAAACACACACTTAAAGGTCTAATACAAGGATAACACATCCAAGCTTAAATCGATCAATCCTGTAACCGTTGTTATAATCAATACAGGTTGGTAATCGTTATTGTGTCGTATTCTATAAACTTGATATAAGTATTTTGTGGACCGACAGAAGGTCTTAGAGATGTTCACACTGTTCTGCCCTGCACTTTGTGCAAAGTTAGTAGTGTGAGCCTTACTGTCCATATGCTCTTCCTCCTCCTTATTGAGCACCTTCTTGGGGTTGGGAGACACCCCTGTGGTTTCCTTTCGGATATTCTCTAATGGAGAATGCTCCATTAGAGGGCTTGAAGGCTTTGGGGGTGAAGGTACAAGAAGGGAAGGAACCTTCTTTACCTTTTTCCTTATATAGATTTTGGTGATGGGGGATGTGGGCTTTTCAATAGGAATCTGAGGAGGATTACTTGAAATGAGTAGTGCGGGTAGGTCATCAGTTTGGTTGTCTAATGAGGGCTTTGACACTGATGCCTTACCATGGGAATGTGACACACCCATCATTGTAGAGATCAATGGGGTGTCTTGGCCAAAAAAGTCCTTGGAGGGCCTTTTCATGTTTGAGAATACCTTCCCTTTGGGAGGTTTTGGTACATACACCTCTTGAAAAGAGGGTAGATCCGTCAATTCCTTTAGTATAATCTCTTGTATAAACCTAGGATACATATAAAAGCTTTTGGATTTGGTATCCAGGTTTGACATAAAATCATTGAAAATCATTTGTGAGAAATTAAACATTCTAGAGGTAGCTAAGCAGACCAAAGCATAAGCTAAGGTACTGCTAAACTCACTCCATCCAGTTGTTTTTCGTGAAATGCAATGTTGTAGGGTATGAACAAAAAATCTCCACTGTGGTGAAAATCTGTTCTTGAAAAACTTGAATACATCAGTGGGACCTTCATACCCCATATTACTAAGAGTTTGGAAAGGATCTTCCTTAGGTAAAGAGGTTATACCTGAGGCATCATCTAAGCGTAGATGGATGCGAATACACTCCTCTGAGATGGTCAGGGGTTTATCAAACACCCTTGTTTGAATGACCTGAGTCCCTTCTTCAGAGTGAATTATAGCATTGGGCCAGAACTGTCTTTGATGTTCCACATAGATTGTGGGATTGACAGTTAGAGCGTGGGCGATGTGTGAGGATTTGTGGAAATCCACTATGGCATGGAAACCTTCATCTTGCTTTGGTTTCTGCAACATGGCGAGCTCGTTGTGTTCATCAAAGAATGCTCGTCCATAGTCCAGCATTTGATTCTGAATCCAGAGTACTTGAGAACAGCAGCTTGCAACAGCTATGTACTCTACTTCTGTTGTAGATGTGGAAACTGTGGTTTGTTTCTTGCACTGCCATGATACTAGTCTTGCACCCAAAAACTGACATCCCCCTTAAGTTGACTTTCTATCCAAATTTGCACCACCCAAGTCACTGTCTGAATAGGCAAGTAGGTCAAATGGTGAGTCATGAGGATACCAAAGACCTAATCTAGGTTGGCCTTTAAGATATCTGAATATCCTCTTGACTAGTGTATCTGCTTAGGCCTTACTTGAAATCTTGCACACACACAAACAGGAAACATGATATCTGGTCTTGAAGCAGTGAGATACATGAGGGAGCCAATCATGGATCTGTAGTGATGAACATCCACATCCTCCCCCTCAAGATCTGTAGTGATCTGTTTGTTTTTCTCCATGGGTGTGCTTGCAGGCTTTGAGTCTGAGAATCCAAACTTATTAAGAATGTCCTGCACATATTTGGATTAGCTTATAAATATCCCATCTTTCTTCTGCTTAACTTGTAGCCCTAGGAAGAAGGTAAGTTCA
The DNA here is from genome assembly GCA_954870635.1 of Arctium minus. NCBI lineage: Eukaryota > Viridiplantae > Streptophyta > Magnoliopsida > Asterales > Asteraceae > Arctium > Arctium minus. Next base: position 107,570,333 of record OX941080.1, on the reverse strand, counting down.
CCCATAGAACTCATCTTGAATCTCTTGTGCATTAAATCTTCAAAATCTCTGCACATTTGATCTTTTGTGGATCCAAAGATAATATCATCCACATAGATTTGGACTATTAGGATGTCCTTCTTTTTCCTCTGAATAAACAGAGTCTTGTCTATGATTCCTCTTTGAAAACCATTTTCCAAGAGATAGGTAGACAGAGTGTCATACCATGCCTTTAGTGCTTGATGTAGCCCATAGAGTGCCTTCTTCAATTTGTATACTCTGTCAGGATAATTTGGATTCTCAAATCCTGGAGGCTGACAGACATACACTTCTTCTTCAATTCTTCCATACAGAAAAGCACTTTTTACATCCATCTGGTAGACTTTGAACTGCATGAAAGAAGCATAGGCTAAAAATAGCCTGATTGCCTCTATCCTGGCCACTGGTGCAAATACTTCTTCATAATCAATACCTCTTCTTGAGTATACCCTTGTGCCACTAGTCTGGATTTGTTCTTTATTACTATTCCTCTCTCATCTTTCTTGTTCCTGAAGATCCATCTTGTGCCAATTGCTCTGTATCCTTTTGGAAGATCCACCAGATCCCATTCATCTTGCAGTACAAACTGCAGTAGCTCCTCTTGCATTGCTTCTATCCAGCTTGGATCCTTCATTGCATCAAATGCCTTTTTGGGTTCAACCTGTGATAGAAAGCAAGATAATAAACCTGACTGTAGATCTTTCAATCCCCCTATCTTGCTTTGTTGCCTTGTGATCATTGGAGAATTGATGTCACCAATCACTAATTGAGGAGGATGATTCTTCTGAGTTCTTGTAGCATTGACAGCCTTCTCATTAAGATTGACTTCAAGATTGGTGTCATTCTTTTCTGGAGTGCTTCCACCATACACTGAAGAATCATCATCTGTGTCATCCGCTTCCAAAACTGGCATCTCAGGACCTTTGATTCCTGAATCTGAGGGCTGATCTTCCTTTTCACCTCTGTCCTCTTCATTCTGAGCTGGTTCAGTGTACTTTAAATCTGAAGTATCTTTCTTATCTTGGTCACAGAATTCAACAGGATCAGCAGTAGGTATTGGGAATAGCACAAACTCTTGTCTTTGTACTTGTGCCTTTTCTGTCCCTGTTCCTGCATTATGCTCATCACTTTTCCACTTATCTTACCACCTGTTGGATTATCACCAAAGGTGACATGTCCTCCATCAATTCTTTTGAAGTTTTGAAGGCAGGCCATGTTACCTGTCATGTGCCTGGAACAACCACTATCAACATGACAAATGCTCCTTCCCTTGAGCTGTTGGTTGCCCTACACATTTAATAAAGCAGTTAGTTTTTAATAGGAACCCAAGCCAAGGTGGTCTTGGGTTTCCCATTCTCATCAACATATTCATATTCAGACTTGATGAGATTATCAAACTGAGGAATCTTATTGCTTGAATACTTTGTCAGAATAATGGGCCTGTCACTGGAAGCAGTACTAACTTGATTGGCAATACTAACTTTGTTAGCAGTACTAACATCATTAGCAGTACTAATTGGGTTAGCAGTACTAACTTTGTTAGCAATACTACCTGAGTTAGTAGTAGTATTGCTTGCAGCAGCATTATTTCTGTCAGTGGTACTATTAGAAGTAGCAGTATTAACAGATTTCTTTACCTTTGGAACCCAAACCTGGACAAAGTTGTTTGCTTTCTTTTTTTTAAGTTACTCCTTGGCTTATTTGGAGTAGTTTTCTTTGAATTAGCAAACTTATTCTGAACATGAGATTTTATAGGTGCCCTTCTCACATTCTCAGCCATATGAGTCCTTATTTGCTTCCTATAACCAACAGAATTTTGTATATTTCTTTGAAAACTGATCCTTTGGTTAATAGGATTGAAATAACAGTGTTTGGCTAGATGATTTAGCTTGCCACAGATAAAACAAGGCTTTGGTCTATTAATTTTTCTCAGATCAATTCCTTGTTTTAATGCCCACTGATTATTTCTATTTCTTTGATTTCCCCTTGTTTTATCATGATTTTGGGGCTGATTCTGTTTACAAGTATAGGGATTAATAACAGTGGTTTGCATGTAATGAACTCCCTGTGCCTTTCCCTTCCCTCTCTTAGAAGTCTCAGCTTTTTCATTCTTAAAAGTCTCTTCCCCAGACTTCACTTTCTCACTCTTGACAAAAGGTTTACCCCCTCTTTCATTTGTGAGTATGTGATTTTCTAGGGGAATATCTTTTTGGTCTTTCTCCTTCTTACTCTCAGAGTCCTCTTCTTCAGAATCTGCCTCAACCACTACTTTGTCTAAAGGATCTACTTCAGTGGCTCTTTCATGTAATTCCTTCTTGTCCTGTCTTTCTAAGAGATCAGAGGTGGGAGGAATATAGTTATTGTTGTATGGTGGAGGTGTGGTGTTGTAGCCTATTCCTCTTCTAAGTCTGTCATGGACTTGAGTTTTTAAAAGTGAGTCCATTGCTTTAGAAGCATTGGAATATTTCTCACAATCCAGCTTTGCTTTCTCAAAATCACTCCTTATCTTATCATTAGCCTGGTAAGACTTAATTTGTTCTTCAAACCTCTCAACAATCAGAACATACTCTCTTCTATCTTTCTCTAACCTTTTAAGGTCATCACACATACTCTGATTGTGATCCCTGTACTTTTTAACAGTTTCAATACAGGTTTTAGAGCAAAGATTAGATGATACCTCTGTGGGAATATCAGTGCTTGCTGACTCTGAGACTTTAGCCATTAAGGCTTGATTCTGAACTGCTTCTTCTGCTTGGTCACTCCAATCAAATCCCATTCCTTCTTGGGAAACAAGAGCTTGAGAAGAGTTCCTACTGTTGAAGCTAGTGGACTGTGATGGTTGATGGTTGCTAGTATGCTGTTGAGGCATTCCACTTCTGCATTCTCTTGCAAAGTACCCCAGCTTGTGACACTTGTAACATTCAACCTTGGATTTATCAAATCCAACCCCATCTTCTCTTTTCAGAGCAAAGTTGTTCCTTCCAGTCCTTTTGATGAATCTTTTTACCCTCATAGACAGCATAGCCATCTGCCACTTGATATCCATCTCTTCCAGATCATCAGTATTTATCTGTTCTAAGTCATCATTAATTAGAGTGGAATTAGCATGACTGGCTAGAAAAACTTCTAAAAGTGAGTCATTTGATCCATCTTGCTTTGATCCATGGGCAGCACTAACTGATTCTGTATTAGCAGTAGAATCAGTAGAGGATGATAAAAGAGAAGCATTGTATGAGTATCCAGAGGGCCTCTTCATTGCTTCTACCTCTGCTTCAAACACCCTAAGGTCATTATAGAAGTCATCCAATTCCTTGTCCTCCAATTGGTCATTCTGTTTGAAGGAGACAGTGTACATAGTCCATTCATCACCAAGAGATCTTATAAATTTTATGTTAACATTATCTTGATCTATCTGGACACCAACAGTAGCCAATTCAACAATTAGCTTATTAAATCTATCAAAAGTTTGAGTCATGGACACATTCTTTGTAGACATGAAGTTTTCACACTGCTGCTTTAGGATGGCCTTCTGATTTCTCTTGGTACTTTTGGTACCAGAAAATATTTTCTCCAGTGAATTCCAAAGAATTTGTGCATCAGAACAGTTGCAGAATTGATGTTGGTACTCATTAGGTATAGCCAAAAGCAGAGTGCTCAAAGCTTTCATCTCTGTCTGCCTCAACTTTCTCTCTCCATCTGTTTTTGGTGGAGGTCTCTTTCCTTCTGCATCCATCTTTCCTCCATCAGAAGGACCATTCTCAATGATGTCCCACATTGAGAAGTCTGTGAGAAGAATGTACTGCTTGATTCTGATCTTCCACATATCAAACTCATTGGGTTTGAGCATGGGAACCTTTGATACCAAAACACTGTCGCTTAAACTATCCATGACTAAAGGTTTCTGAATTTTCTGGCTCTGATACCACTTGTCAGGATTGAAACTCAAACAAGAATTTAACACAAACTTAGAAACAATGTTAAAGAAGTTGCGGAAAAACACTTTAACAGAAAATCAATGGAACAGTATATAGAACTCAAATCACAAGTTATATTAATTCAACTTGATGATTACACACAAAACCTCAATCTGTTGAACAGGCTCAACAGACGTTCTATACTTCTGTATAGAAAAGATCTAAACTATTCTTGAGGTTAATTCTCTCTAAACAAAACTTATGAATAATTGTTAATTCTAACAAAGACTTCTATACTATATATACAGAGTTGATTACAAGATAATTATCAAAATAAAATTGATCTTCAGTATCAATACCATAATTATCTTCAACCTTATCTCCAGCTCATCTTTATCTTCAAGTCTTCTTTATCTTTAGAAGCAACACTAACCTTTTTTTAGCAGTATTAATCATCTAGCAACATTAACATCCTCAGCAATATTAATCCATGAGAAGTACTAACCATGCTTGCAGTAGTAATCTTCAATAGTATTAACTACTAGCAGTACAAACTCTCCAAGCAGTACTAACTAATCAAGTAGCAGCACTAACTTTTCAAGGAGTATTAATTCTACTAGCAGTATTAAAATTACAAGCAGTAGTAATACCTTTCAACTAGCAGTAGTATCTATCCTTGGCATATTTAGATCCAACATTCTTGCATTGAGATCACCCATTCTGGATCAGCAAGTGCCTCTGATACGCGAGTTGGCTCGAACTTGCTCAGAAAGGAGTCATGCATGCACATGTTTATTGATGCTGACCTAGTTTGCACTGCTTTCGATGGATCGCCAATGATCTGGCTTATTGGGTGCTCTTTGGTCCATTTATGTTCATGAGGTAGTCGATTATATGAATGTATGTCAATTGTATCATCTATAAATCCACTTGTACCTTCTTCAGCTTGTTCAGGAGGAATGATGATTGCAGTTGAAGTGGTAGGTTCAGAAGGCTCAGCAGTTACAACTTGTTCTGGCTGTAGATTGATCTAAATAGAACATCCTACTGTTTCAGCTACTTCTGTCTCTTCATCACATGGCACTTCTTCAACTGTTGGAGTCGGCATTTGAATTGGAATTTTTTGTTGAATCGGGCATTGGATTCAATAGGAACATCTGAACTGGTTGGATGAGTAGTCGTTAAGTCTTCCATCCTGTCAACCACAACAGATTTCTTGACATTAGATCCAAGAAATTCATCATAAAAAAATTCAAATAATAAGTCTAAATCAGATAAATGATTAGTTGACGTTGATGCTTCATCTGATTTATTTTGTTGAGACGCAGGTTCTGGACTGATTTGCCCAGAAGCTAGTACGCCGGTTATAACGGGTTATGAACTGTGTTGTTCGGAAGCCATCTCTTCATCAAACGTGACGTTGATGCTTTCAATCACCGTCTTTGACTTCTTTAGATAAACACGGATTGCAGTTGACGTCGAGGAATAACCAATGAAGATGCCTTCTCCCGCCTTGGCATTGAACTTGTTGAGGCTCTCCCTATCGTTTAGCATAAAACACTTACACCCAAATATATGGAAATATTTGATTGTCGGTGTTCGGTTGTTGATTAACGCATAAGGAGTCTTCTTGAATCTGCGGTGTATCATGGATCGATTCTGTGTGTAGCACGCAGTCGATACAGCTTCATCCCACAGAAATAGAGGTAAGTCTGATTGACTTAGCATAGTACGAGCAACCTTGACTAGCGTACGATTTCTTCTTTCGACCACTCCATTCTGTTGAGGCGTTCGAGCAGCAGAGTATTGATGTGAAATCCCGACAGATTCGAGATATTCTTCAACCTTCTTGTTCTTTAACTCTGTGTCGTTATCTGTTCTTAGAAGCTTGAACGCTTTCTACAGATTCACCTGGGTCGTCTTCAGGAATGTGATGAGAACATCTGGTGTTTCATCCTTTGAGCATAGAAACTTGACCCATCTGTATCGCGAGTAATCGTCCACGATAACGAGTATGTACTTCTTTCCGCCTAGACTCTGAGTTCGCATCGGACCACATAAGTCCATATGCAATAACTCTAACGGAGCGCTTGTACTTGGTTCAGGCTTTGGTTTATGTGGATTCCTCTTCATCTTGCCCTTTTCACATGCTGCACAAAGATGTTCTCTTTCATATTTGAGCTCTGGAAGTCCTTTGACGAGCTTTCCACTGACCAGATTGTTGATGTACCTGAAGTTGAGGTGAGAGAGCCTTCGATGCCATAGCCAACTTTGTTGCATCGAGGCTTTCGTCAGTAGACAAACCTGCTTGTTAGTCTGGACTTTTGACAAATTAATTGTGTAGGGGTCTGACTTTCTCGTGCCGACCAAGAGTTCTTCTCCTTCTTCAGTGCGAACTAAACACGTCTTGGCTTTGAAATTGACATCTAAGCTTTTGTCACAGAACTGGCCGATACTGAACAGGTTATGCCGTAAGCCTTCCACATAGCTCACCTTCTTTATCGTGACTTTATCATGTTGTACATCACCATATCCCATTATTGGAGAAAACTGGTCGTTCTTGAATCTAACTGTTCCGCAATACTTCTCTTTAAAATTGGACAACATCTCTTTTTGTCCAGTCATATGCTTGGAACATCCGCTATCTAAGTACCACATATGACGGATCTGCACAAGAGAAATAATGAAACAATTGATTTAGATAGTCTTAAAACAAAGATGGAATTTAAGACTTTTGAGCATTGAAGAGCTTTGTTCAAAAGCCATATCCTCTTCTTAAGCACGGGTTCTGAACAGACGTTTTCAGAAACCATTGTGTTATCTTTGAAGTGCGGGTCTTGAACTGTTGTATTCAAGAACCTAGTTTCTTTAAGGAACGAGTCCTAGACTGTTTTGTCTAGAATTCATTTCCATAAGCTCTCTTAAACTTTGTGTGCCTGCAACAAATATTTAGCCTTAGGTACCCACTGGAATTTGGGTCCTACTGTGTTAGCACAAGATTTTGGTACCCATTTGAAATTGGGTCCTTTTTTCATTTGAAAGTCATTTGAAGCATTATAATTAGATGAATGCACATGATAATTGCCAAACCAATCTTCAGAATCTTGACAAGAAGTAGAAACATGTTTATCATAAATAGAAGACTTTCTAGTAGATAAAGATAACTGAAATAATTGCTTCATTGTATATTGTTTACGAGAAACAACAAGTTTTGAGTTCAAAATAGCAACATCAGCAATTAAGATGCCACAGACCAAGATCTGCAGTGCCCTTCAGATACCTAAATATACGCTTCACAGTAGACATATGGATTTCTTTAGGATTGGCCTGATATCTTGCACATAAGCATGTTGAAAACATTATATCTGGTCTACTAGAAGTAAGATACATTAAAGAACCTATCATCCCTATGTAAGTCCTAACATCAACAGCCTTACCCGAAGGATCGGTGCCAATCTTAGTACCTGGTGCCATTGGGGTACCAATCGGTTTTGAATTTTCCATTTTGAACTTCCGAAGAATATCCATAATGTATTTTGATTGATTGATAAAAATACCCGATGAAAATTGTTTGACTTGTAATCCGAGAAAGAAATTCATCTCTCCCATCATATTCATATGAATTCTAGACACCATAAGGTTTGAAAAATTCTTACAGTACTTAGGCTTTGTAGAACCAAAAATAATATCATCTACATAGATTTGAATTAAAGTGATATCGGATTTTTCCTTTTTGATAAACAAAGTGGTATCCACCGTTCCTTTTGAAAAACCAGACTTGACTAGAAATTTGGAAAGGACATCATACCAAGCTCGAGGAGCTTGTTTCAGATCGTAGAGTGCTATGTCGAGAATGTAGACGTGATTCGGCTTCTCTTTATTGACAAAACCCTCTGGCTGAGAGACGTAGACTTCCTCCTTCAAAATGCCATTCAAAAAGGCAGTCTTCACGTCCATTGGAAGACCGTGAAGTTCTTGTGGGCTGCGTAGGCTAGAAACATTGTAATTACCTCTAATCGCGCCACAGGAGCATATGTCTCGTCGTATTCGATTCCTTCCTCTTATCTATATCCTTTGGATACTAGTCTTGCCTTGTTTCGGATAACGGTACCATCTTCGTCTTTCTTTATCTTGAAAACCCACTTCGTACCTATAATTGTTTTACCTTGAGGTTTTGGTACGAGTTTCCAGACTTGAAGTGCGTCGAACTGATTCAGCTCTTCTTGCATTGAGATCACCCATTCTGGATCAGCAAGTGCCTCTGATACGCGATTTGGCTCGAACTTGCTGAGAAAGGAGTCATGCATGCACATGTTTATTGATCCTGACCTAGTTTGCACCGGTTTCGATGGATCGCCAATGATCTGGCTTATTGGGTGCTCTTTGGTTCATTTATGTTCATGAGATAGTGTATTATATGAATGTATGTGAATTGTATCATCTATAAATCCACTTGTACCTTCTTCAGCTTGTTCAGGAGGAATGATGATTGTAGTTGAAGTGGTAGGTTCAGAAGGCTCAGCAGTTACAGCTTGTTCTGGCTGTAGATTGATCTGAATAGAACATCCTACTGTTTCAGCTACTTCTTTCTCTTCATCACATGGCACTTCTTCAACTGTTGGAGTCGGCATTTGAATTGGAATTTCTTGTTGAATCGGGCATTGGATTCAATAGGAACATCTGAACTGGTTGGATGAGTAGTCGTTAAGTCTTCCATCCTATCAACCACAACAGATTTCTTGACATTAGATCCAAGAAATTCATAATAAAACAATTCAAATAATAAGTCTAAATCAGATAAATGATTAGTTTACGTTGATGCTTCATCTGATTTATTCTGTTGAGACACAGGTTCTGGACTGATTTGCCCAGAAGCTAGTATGCCGGTTATAACGGGTTATGAACTGTGTTGTTCGGAAGCCAACTCTTCATCAAACGTAACGTTGATGCTTTCAATCACCGTCTTTGACTTCTTCAGATAAACACGGAATGCAGTTGACGTCGAGGAATAACCAATGAAGATGCCTTCGTCCGCCTTGGCACTGAACTTGTTGAGACTCTCCCTATCGTTTAGCACAAAACACTTACACCCAAATATATGGAAATATTTGATTGTCGGTGTTCGGTTGTTGATTAACGCATAAGGAGTCTTCTTGAATCTGCGGTGTATCATGGATCGATTCTGTGTGTAGCACGCAGTCAATACAGCTTCAGCCCACAGAAATATAGGTAAGTCTGATTGACTTAGCATAGTACGAGTAGCCTCGACTAGCGTACGATTTCTTCTTTCGACCACTCCATTTTGTTGAGGCGTTCGAGCAACACAGTATTGATGTGAAATCCCGACAGATTTGAGATATTCTTCAACCTTCTTGTTCTTGAACTCTGTGCCGTTGTCTGTTATTAGAAGCTTGACCGGTTTCTGCAGATTCACCTGGGTCGTCTTTAGGAATGTGATGAGAACATCAGGTGTTTCATCCTTTGAGCGTAGAAACTTTACCCATGTGTATCGCGAGTAATCGTCCACGATAACGAGTATATACTTCTTTCCGCCTAGACTCTGAGTTCGCATCGGACCGCATAAGTCCATATGCAATAACTCTAACGGAGCGCTTGTACTTGGTTCAGGATTTGGTTTATGTGGAGCCCTCTTCATCTTGCCCTTTTCACATGCTGCACAAAGATGTTCTCTTTCATATTTAAGCTCTGGAAGTCCTTTGACGATGTTGAGGTGAGAGAGCCTTCGATGCCATAGCCAAATTTGTTGCATCGAGGCTTTCGTCAGTAGACAAACCTGCTTGTTAGTCTGGACTTTTGACAAATTAATTATGTAGAGGTCTGACTTTCTCGTGCCGACCAAGAGTTCTTCGCCTTCTTCAGTGCGAACTGAACACGTCTTGGTTTTGAAATTGACCTCTAAGCTTTTGTCCCAGAACTGGCCGATACTGAACAGGTTGTGCCGTAAGCCTTCAACATAGCTCTCCCTCTTTATCGTGACTTTATCATGTTGTACATCACCATATCCCATTATTGGAGAAAACTGGTCGTTGTCGAATCTAACTGTTCCGCAATACTTCTCTTTAAAATTGGACAACATCTCTTTTTGTCCAGTCATATGCTTGGAACATCCGCTGTCCAAGTACCACATATGACAGATATGCACAAGAGAAATAATGAAACAATTGATTTAGATAGTCTTAAAACAAAGATGAAATTTAAGACTTTTGAGCATTGAAGAGCGGGTCTTGAACTGATTTTTTCAAAAGCCATATCCTCTTCTTAAGCACGGGTTCTGAACAGACGTGTTCAGAAACCATTGTTTTATCTTTGAAGTGCGGGTCTTGAACTGTTGTATTCAAGAACCTAGTTTCTTTGAGGAACGAGTCCTAGACTGTTTTGTCTAAAAGTCATTTCCATAAGCTCTCTTAAACTTTGTGTGCCTGCAACACAGATTTAGCCTTAGGTACCCACTGAATTTGGCTCCTACTGTGTTAGCACAAGATTTTGGTACCCATTTGAAATTAGGTCCTTTTTTCATTTGAAAGTCATTTGAAGCATTATAATTAGATGAATGCACATGATAATTGCCAAACCAATCTTCAGAATCTTGACAAGAAGTAGAAACATGTTTATCATAAATAGAAGACTTTCTAGCAGATAAAGATAACTGAAATAATTGCTTCATTGTATATTGTTTACGAGAAACAACAAGTTTTGAGTTCAAAATAGCAACATTAGCAATTAAGACATCTTTACTAGGCGAAGTCTTACTACAATTAACACTACAAAACGATTTAACGGTCTTGTCAAGATTCTGTTTTGGTTGCCACTGAGGTTTAACTTCTGGCCTTTGCTTGCTGAGATCTGAAACATGTGAAACTCGTGAGTTAGACTGTTGAGAAACAAACAAATGCTTCTTCTTCGGATGATTAGTAGTGTTCGTTTTCTATGAATGCTTAGATATAATATTACCTTTAGCACTCTTTGCTTTCACAGAGACTGAGTTATCAACTTTCGTTGATTTTACACTGTTAACAGGCATACTGGTTTTTCCCAAAGATTTCTTAACAAAAGATGACTGGTTAGGAAGTTTTGCATTGAAGTCAAATTGATTAAAACAATCATCTAAACCACCGTCAGAGTTCAGAAAATCAAACCCTTTATTTGCTAGACCAAACATATCCTCAGAGTTTGAAGCCTTTGAAATAATAACATTTTTCAGCACGGTTGAAAAAACTTTTTGTTGAATCTCAATCAAAAGTCTTTCATCTGTTAAAGAGTTCTTGAGTTCAGAAATTTGACTTTCCAAAACAAGAGGAGGGACGTAGATTTTACCTTTAATAGGCTTCGCCTCCATCTCTTTTTCAGAATAACTCTGAAAGAAATCATTTGAAAGAGCTTTCTTGTGATATATTGGATTATCATTATAACTATTATTCACTTTCGCATAATAAAATGGAAGGTGAATTTTAGATGATTTCAAACGTTTTTCAGTTTCGTTGGCTTCATCCTTTTCAGACAGTCTAGTCCAGAAAACTTGAAGCTCAGGGATTCTTCGAGCTAATTTCAAATAAAGAAGATCATAAAGTGCAGGCACTTCAGATATTCCTTTTTGAAGACAATGAGGATTCTTATAACCGATTCCCCATTTTTCTATTTCCTCTTTGGGTTTGTTCAGATGAATAGTTTGTTCAGTTTGACCCAATTTGTATAACTTCTCTTCCAAACTTTTTAATTTTGCAATTAAAGTTTTGTTTTCTTTAGTACATGAAGAATGCATTTTCGTAAGCTCATATAAATCAAGCTCACTTTTTCTCAGTTTAGACTTGAGTTCAAAATTCTCTTTAAGAATTATTGTCTTTTCCTTTGCGCTGGTGTCATTATTTCTATGTAAAACCTCAACCAATACTTTCTTCTCAGCAATTTCTTCGCTAAGTTTCTGTATCGATTGGTTTTCGTCAGAAATAACGCCATTTTCTCGCTTAAGTTTTGACTCTAACTCTTGTTGTTTTAAATTCATGGCATGCATTTTATTTATGAAATCTGAATAAGATAAATCACATACCTCATCTGTCTCATCCTCTTCTGAATCTGCTTCAGCGTCTGATTCCTGCTTTCCCATCAAGCACATGTTGACTGCTTCATCTCTCTCTTCATCCTCTTCTTCCTCGTCTGAATGATCAAGCCAGTACTCATCCTCTGCCATCAGTGCCTTACCCGCCTCCTGTTGCTTTGCAAGAAGCATCTTGTTCTTGTAGTAATCAGAGTTTCTGACTTTGGGTCTGCGGCAGTCTCTGGCAAAGTGACCTGTTTTGCCACAGTTGTAGCACGTTGGTGGTTCTAACTGACTGGATCCTTCATCTTGAAATATTCTCTCTTCCGGCTTCTTCTCCTCTATTCTCTTTCCTTTAGCATGATACCTTCTCTCTTCCGGTTTCTTCTCCTCTATTCTCTTCCCTTCAAACTTCTTTCCTTCATATCTATTTCCTTCAACCCTTTCCTTGTGGACATAGTTGTTAGGACCAGAAGAATACCTCTGATTGTTTGAACTTGGCTTCTTGTAGAACTTTTTCTGAAAAGCATTTGTCAGCAAGAGCATAGCCTGCTTCAGTTGCTCATTTTCATCCGAGTCAGAGTTTGCATAAGCTTTGTTTTCTTCTGATTCATACACAATCGTCTTGTTCTTCTTCTTCTTGACAACAAGAGCAATTGTGTCTTCAACTGTCTTTACTTTCTGCCTCTTTTCATCTAGAATTTCATCCACCTCTTCTTCATTTTGTTTGAGGGTTTCATACACCTCATGAAGTGGAATCTCATTCAGATCCTTGATCTGCTTCATCTGTCTGGAAAATCTCTTCCATTCCGGCTGTAGAATACTTAGGAATTTGACGTTCAGTTCGAGTTGAGATTTGGTGACCTTGTTCTTGCTTAGTTCGTTTAGCAAGGTCACGAATCTGTCATAAGTTCCTTCTAGAGACTCTCCACTTCTGCCTTTAAATTCTTCATAATTGTTTAAGCAGTTGGAAAGTTTGAGCTGATTCCCAATCTTTGAACCCAACATCATCTTCTCTAGCTGATCCCACATCTCTTTGCCCAAGGATTTATAGCTATCAATCTTTACATAGATTTCGTTTGGAATTCCTTGTAGAATGTATGACTTTGCTAATTTATCACCTTTTGCTCTTTTTAAGTTATCATCTTCGAGCTCATGATACTTAAGTTGAATCTGTGTTGGCACAGTTCCAACCATACGAGTCGTCATAACTGGTTTCATAACCCCTTCTTCTATCGATTGCCTGATGAAATCACCCAACTCATGTCTGTCAACAAAGTTTAGGAACCGATCTTTCCACTGTTCGTATTCTCCTTTAAAGAGAACTGGTGACTTGGTGTCAGTTCCGATTGCAAGGGCTTCTCTAGATGTCATTATGAATAAAAAGATCGAAGTCTGGAAAACTTTGTGTTTTTAGAAGGTGGCGCAAATGAGGTTTACGTGAAGAGTGGGTCGCGCAAACTGAAGCTTTGCGTTTCAAGTTGATCGCGCGAATTGAAGTTTGTGTGAGCTGTACGTAGCAGGAAGTAGAGCTTTGCGTTTCAAGGAGTTGGCGCAAAGTGAAGTTGTGTTTTTCGTGAGGAGTTGATCACGCGAACTGAGGTTTGCGTGATGTGTTGGTAGCGAGAGTTGAGGTTTGCGTGACTAGAGTGTCGTGAAAACTGATGTTCGCGTTTGAAGTTGGTGGTGAGAACCGAGTCTTGCGCGAGACGTTGGTTGCGCAAAGTGGGCTTTGCGTTTTACGTGGGTGGCGTAAAGTAGACTTTGCTTGTTCAGTGTGTTGCGCAAAGTGTGTCACGCAAAGTTCAATTTGCGTGAGTTATTCCCTGTGTTTGCGCGAGTTCGTCCTGTACTTCGAAAATCAACTAAAACCTGTACCTACGTCGTTTAGCAGTACCAAACTCTACCAATATGACTAAAAACACTTCTAGAACAGTTTGTGACCACTTGATCTCGATAAAAATCACTTTTTCGAAGATAAAATTGATGGCACAGTAACTTTTTCAAACTCGAACTCAGACACAATATCACCAAAATGGAACTCGATTTAAGCTTTAAAATGAAATCAAACAACAACAACTCAATATAACAGCCTAATCGATCACAAGCTGGTCGATTTCCACACCTAAAACACTCAAAAACTCGAAATCGATTTTCAAATAAGAACACAGTTTCGGTTTTTTAAAAACTTGATTTTGAATCACTTATCAGGCTCTGATACCAATTGTCGGTCCACAATGTTTATCAAGTTTTATATCAAAACAAGACTTAAACGATTACCAACCTGTATTGATTAATAACAATGGTTACAAGATTTGATCTTTGAAGCTCTCGTGTTTTCTCTCTGTGTATTACACCGTTTGTGTGTGTTCTTGGATATGTGTTATGAGATCTGATCTGATCTCTCTAGCTTCTATCACACACAAACTCAACCACTTGCAATACAACTTGCAATATTAAACTAATAAAACTAATATCTAGATATTATCTAATAATATAATATCTAACTAACTAATATATAACTAACTTAGATATTTAAACTAAGTTAAAGTAAATACTAAATTATAATAAACATAAATTAACTTTGACATTTATTACAAAGTAACATTAGACTTAATATCGAGAGTCGACTTTCCGGCTTTAGCTTCACATTGGATCTTCAGATTGGATGATCTTGAATCCAATACATATGCGATCTAACATATAGCACAACTGATACATTCTCTCTCATGCTCACCTTTTTGATTCCATTCAACTTTATCTTGTTGGCACACAACTCCTTAAGAAACTTGGCGTATCGAGGAACTTGTTTGATAGCATATAACAATTTAATATTTACCACAATTTTTCAGAATGTGTCTAAAATCTCCCTTTCTTCCTCCTTTTTTTCAATTTTGCAAACCGCCATGTGAAGGGAGGAGGCATGACGAGACGTTTTGGTGCTTTCACACCATCATCCTTGTCTTCGTCTTTCGGAGATTTAGATGTTTCAACCTCTTTTCACTCTCTTCATCTTGCGACTATACTTTCTACTTCCCACTATCTTGTTCCAAATTTTTATCATTTTTCAAGGTAACTTGTAACACTCGAGTAATTCAAGGTAAGTATTCATATCTGGTGTTTTATCAATTCTAGTAATTTTCCAATCTGAGTTCCTTCGGTGTATGAATTATCTGTTTTGGTTTAAATTCGTTATGCTTTATTTGGTCTATCTCTTTTCGTGAGCATTATTGGTTCGAAACTGAATTTTTAGTCTCAGGGGCATGGCGCGACAGTGACCACGCGATAGTGCCCAGGGCACAATCGCAGGGCACAGTCGCGGGGACTGTACCGTGTCTTGGGTCGATGGCGCGACAATGCCCATGCGACAGTGCCAAAGGCACAGTCGCAGGGCATAGTTGCGAGGATGGTACCGAGAGTTGTAGCTTTTGCACGATTGTGACCATTCGACAGTGCCATGGGCATTGTCGACGGCGGTGTTTGAGAGTATAAAAAACCCAACTTGGACTATTTTGACCTCATTTTCTCATTCCAATTGTTTTGGAGCAGAATTAGAATACCTTTAGGCGATTTTCTTCCATCTTGAAACCCTCCAACATTTACTAAAACCCTAGTGTTAGTTGAGGACATTTATTGGTGATTAAGGGAGCTAGAGGAACATTCAAGTGAAGCATTTGAGACACCATCAAGTCCTTACTTTCTCTCCATTTCCCTAAGTTCCTAAGGTTTCAATTAGAACCCTAGATAGTGAGTTTCTACTACTATTTTCAAATGAGATACATATCTTGTGAGCTTACTTGTTTAATATTTCATATGTATATAGAAATCTGATCACCTGATAAGTTTGATCTAACTGCTACTTTTGAGATTGTTGGGAATTTAGTTTTGGCACTTCATGTGGACCTTGATGATGTTATTATTGATGTTATTTAAACTTGGTTATGTGTTGTTTTGGTGAGCCATGGGTATTATATTTGGACTTATATGATATCTTATACATGTATCTTGTTGATATGGAATTATGTATAGAGATGAATATCGCACGTATATAGGATGAACCATGAGTAAGTTCTTGGAGGATGTAGTCTTAGGTGCCACCATGACGGTATGCACCTAGACCTCCGCCATTTGGAGTAATGCCTGGGAGGTAGTCTTCAAGTGTGACAGGCCTGAGGGATGTTGCTCATGCAATTGAACATCAAGGTACATTGACTTGAGGTAAAACTCATTGGTGTGATGGGTCTCCCCATTGATTCCCTTATGGCCTTCATTGACTAAAATGATATAAATGTTCATACCATGTTTATAAATGTTATGCCATGTTCTGGTACAACTCACTAGGCCCGTTTGGCCTAACACTTGTTGGTTTGATGTGTATCTCAAGTTCGAGCGGCGCTACCGCCAAGAAGATTTAGCCAGCCTCTAGATGTGAGCTTGGGAGCATTTTGGGATGCCATTTTTAGAAGACGGTCACTTTTGGAAGTAGATGACAACTGACTGTAATCTCAATTCTAGTTAGATTTTAGATTAAGAGGTTTTCATTTATCATTGCTTATTATTAAAAACTTGTAAATAAACAGGCATTTATTGTTTCCTATTTTGGGTGAGCTCATGCTTTGGAATTAATGTGATTACCATATTTCCATTTTCCGGAAATTTTTGTTTGTCCCATTTTTGGGGTGTTACAAGTTGGTATCAGGGCTCTAGTTTAAGTGAACTAGGTGTCGACTCTAGTATACCTAGACTGGTTGTGCTTATAGGATCACTGTCCACAGAGGTAGAACATTCCTAGGTGGGGAGAGTATTAGGATTAAGGAAATGCATTGATTGAAACTCATGATGATGACAACAAGGGTTCTTATGTAAAATACGTTCACAATCTCACTTGGCCAGTGTTGTTCTGAATTTATGACTACGTGAGCATGCTTCGAATTGTTATTATGATGATTAATCATTGTAGTAGTACGTGTTGAACCGTTTATCTTCCAAAGGATTAACCGGTATGACCTTTATCAAGTGTGGCAATACATAATGGTAAACACGCGGAACATGCTCCAGAACCCTCGGGAGGGCCAAACTGAAATTGAATCTACCGCCGATCAACCTCCCTTGGTCGAAGTTACTGATAGGCCAACTGCAACCAATGTCTTGGGTGGAGGACCCGAGCACATATCGAGAGTAAATCTCGGATCCGCTCAACCAATTATGGAGGAGGTGACCATGGAGACAAGGATAAGAGACAACATGATGCAAGCCATTAATTCGGCCATGGCACAACAACAAGAATTCTTCTTGAAACTTTTGGAGGATCGTGATGCCAGTCACCGACGAACTGAGGCGATAGCGTAGAATGTTGTGAATGGGTCGGGTGGCGGACCGGCCGCCGTTGGAACTGAGGAGCATGCAATTAGGACCGAAAAGAGGAAGGATGGGGGTTGCTTCTTCAAGACTTTCCTATGCAGTCGGGCTCCGGAGTTCTCCGGGACGACCGACCCGCTAGCATGCATGAGATGGATCCAGGACGTGGAGATGACGTTTGAGTCGAACGAGTGTGCAGACTCCCAAAGGGTCAAGTTTGCATCCCAACTACACAGAGGGGATACACAAAGTTGGTGGAACGTTACCAGGAGGACCCTCACACCGGAGGTTCTGGCCCAACTCACTTGGCCAACCTTCAAGAAGAAGATTATGGAGAAATATTGCAACGAGAGGGAAACTGATGAGGGGTCTAAGATAAAGGCTTTTGTGAAAGGATTACCGGAAAAAATGAAGACGGGCGTGAGGAACGCTCAAAAGACTACCTTGCAAGAAGTGATCGAGGCATCTTAGTTGGTAGAGGACGACATAGTACAAGAGAGAGAGGAGAAAAAGCAAAAAGGTGAGAAGCAGAAGTGGGAAGGGCCAACCAGGCCCGCCCGACCTTCCAAACCCTTTACCGGGGGGAGGAACATTGAGCAGCAACGGGAGGCAAGATGGTGCCCCAAGTGCAAGAGTAAACATTTCGGGTCTTGCAATTCGAAGCCCTTTTCTGGAGCGATGGAATGTGTCAAGTGTGGGCGAAAGGACCACATGAGTCGGTATTGCCCCTCACGGGGAGTTTGTTATGAGTGCCGGGAACCGGGGCACATCAAGAGGGATTTCCCAAGTTAGCTAAGGGTAACCAAGAGATTTCGAGCAGGGCAATGTCGAAGAAAGAAGTTCAACCGAAGGCGCCAAGTCAGGCATTCCAAATGATGACAGATGAAGCGAGAGAGACGGCGAACGTAGTGTCGGGTACGTTTCTAGTGAACTCTCTACCTACCCGTGTTTTATTCGATTCCGGTGCGAACCGATTATTTGTGTCTACCACGTTTTGCAAGAACTTCACCATTCCTTTTAGTTTGTTGAATGATGCTCTAGTGGTAGAGGAAGCCAATGGGGAACATATGGTAGTTCGGTAATGCTATGTTGGGTGTACCTTAGAATTAGATGGGGAATCCTTCACTATAGATTTGTTACCGACCAATATCGGAGGGTTTGACGTGATCGTGGGGATGGATTGGCTAGCTAAGCACGACGTCGGCATATTTTGCTCTAAGAAATTAACTCGAGTACCCTTGCCTAAGGGTGGTGAGGTAATAATCTACGGAGAGAAGAACCGGAGGACCAACATGATTATCTCGTCACTCAAAGCACGTAAGAGGCTAGTCAAAGGGTATGTTTCGTATTTAGCCTACGTGATCGATGCAAAGTTAGAAAAGAAGAAATTGGATGATGTGGACGTGGTGTGCGACTACCCGGATGTCTTCCCAGAAGACCTGCCTGGGATGCCGCCGGAACGCCAGGTGGAGTTCCATATCGACCTCACTCCGGGTGTCGCACCGATCGCTCGTGCTCCGTATCATCTAGCCCCGACGGAAATGCAAGAGATGATGAAGCAATTGCAGAAACTTCTCGAGAAGGGATTCATACGACCGAGTTCGTCGCCATGGGGAGCTCCGGTGTTATTCGTGAAAAAGAAAGACGGGTCGATGCGGATGTGCATCGACTACCGAGAACTCAACAAGGTCACCGTGAAGAATAAGTATCCACTTCCCCGGATCGACGACCTCTTCGATCAACTTCAAGGAGCGGGATGTTTCTCCAAAATAGATTTGCGATCCAGTTACCACCAAGTGCGAGTGAAGGAAAGTGATATTCCGAAGACGGCGTTCCGAACGAGATACGGTCATTACGAGTTCCTAGTCATGTCATTTGGATTGACTAATGCTCCGACCGTCTTTATGGACTTGATGACCCGAGTATGCCGACCTTTCTTAGACAAAACAGTCATAGTCTTTATCGATGACATTTTGATCTACTCGTGGGATGAGGAGGAGCATCGACAACATTTGCTGGAAGTTTTAGAGATCCTTCGGAGAGAGAGGTTATTCGCAAAATTTTCGAAGTGCGAATTTTGGTTACAAGAGGTCCAATTCTTGGGACACGTAGTGTCGAAGGATGGAGTGAAAGTAGATCCGGAGAAGATCGAGGCGATGTTGAATTGGGAACCACCGATGAGTCCAACGGAGATAAGAAGTTTCTTGGGTTTGGCCGGTTACTACCGGCGGTTTATTAAAGATTTTTCGAAGATCGCCTCTCCACTAACATCGTTGACAAGGAAGAACATTAAGTTCTTATGGACCGAGCTGCAAGAGAAAGCCTTCCAAACTCTCCAAAATAAGTTATGCAAAGCACCGATCCTATCCTTACCCGAAGGATCCGAAGATTTCGTGGTTTATAGTGACGCCTCTAAGTTGGGGCTAGGGTGCGTACTGATGCAAAGAGGAAAGGTAATTGCGTATGCATCGCGACAACTCAAGGATCACGAGAAGAATTACCCTATGCACGACTTGGAGTTGGCGGCGGTGGTATTTGCCTTGAAGTTATGGCGACTTTACCTTTACGGGACGAAATGTACTTTATTCACCGATCATAAAAGTTTGAAGTACATCTTTGACCAAAATGACCTCAACATGCGGCAACGAAGGTGGTTAGAACTTTTGAAGGATTACGATTGTGAGTTGTGATACCATCTCGGTAAGGCCAATGTAGTAGCGGACGCGTTGAGCCAAAAGAATTACGGGGGTGAGGGTAAAGTAACTCTTACTAGAATCGAGCTGATGTCAGGCCTAGTGGAGGACATCAAGAGGAGTCAAGCCGAAGCACTTCGAGAAGAAAACCTCAAAGAAGAAATCATGGTGAAACAACCGGAGACACTAACGGAAGACAGTCGCGACCTTAAGCTATTTCAAGGAAGGATTTGGGTGCCGAAGATTAGGGAAAACCGTGAGTTGCTTTTGGCGGAGGCACACAAGTCCAAGTACTCTATACATCCCGGTAGCATCAAAATGTATAGAGGTTTTAAATTGCACTATTGGTGGCCGGTGATGAAGCTCGATGTGGCCAATTATGTGTAAAGGTGCGTCACATGCCTTCAAGTTAAAACGGAGCATCAGAGACCCTACGAGAGCTTTCAACCGTTAACCATTCCGGAATGGAAGTGGGAACACATCACGATGGACTTCGTCACCAAGCTACCAAGGACCTTGAGAGGTCACGACACTATTTGGGTGGTAGTGGATAAGCTTACCAAGAGTGCGCATTTCTTGGCAATGCGAGAGACATTACCGAAGGACAAACTTGCTAAGCTCTATATCGATGAAGTAGTGTCACGTCACGGTGTTTCGCTATCTATATTCTCGGATAGGAATAGTCGGTTCACTTCCAAGTTTTGGGATGGATTGCAAAGAGAGTTGGGCACGAAGGTCAAGTTGAGCACGACTTATCATCCTCAAACCGACGCGCAAAGTGAGAGGACGATCTAGACGCTCGAGGACATGCTACGATCGTGTGTAATAGACTTTGGGGGAAATTAGGATTCACACTTACCGCTAGTAGAATTCGCCTACAATAATAGCTACCATTCGAGTATCGGGATGGCACCATTCGAGGCACTTTACGGGCGGAAATGTAGAACACCGGTGTGCTGGCTCGAGGCAAGGGAAAAACAATTTACGGGACCGGAAATTATACAAGCAACGACGGATAAGGTGAAAGGTATTCGAGAGCGGTTGAAGGCAACTCAAGACCGATAAAAGAGTTATGTGGACAAAAAGCGAAGACTGGTTGAGTTCCAAGTGGGGGAACGGGTTATGTTGAAGATGTCGCCTTGGAAGGGGATCATCCATTTCGGGAAGCGCGAAAAAGTTAGCCGTCGCTTTCTCGGACCCTTCACCATCTTGGTGAAAGTTGGACTCCAAGCTTATAGGTTGGATTTACCACCAGAAATGGAAGGGATTCACCCTACGTTTCTTGTGTGTTATCTGTGCAAGTGCTTGGCCGAGGAGGAAAGTGTCATCTCTTTGTCGAAAATTCGGGTAGACAGTGGTAACCGATGTGTCGAGGAACCGGAGGCCATTTTGGGGTCGAAAACAAAGAAACTGCGGCACAAGGAAGTGACTATGTTGAAGGTCTAATGGAAGCACCATCGTGGTGCTAACGTGACGTGGGAATCTGAGGAAGATATGAGGAAGAGATATCCTCATTTATTTAGTGAATAAGATTTCGGGGACGAGATACTCATTAGGTGGCGAGGATTGTAACACCCGAGAAATTCAAGGTAAGTATTCATATATGGTGTTTTATCAATTCTAGTAATTTTCCAATCTGAGTTCCTTCGGTGTATAGATTATCTGTTTTTGGTTTAAATTCGTTATGCTTTATTTGGTCTATCTCTTGTCGTGAGCATTATTGGTTCAAAACTAAATTTTTTGTCTCAGGGGTATGGCGCGATAGTGACCACGCGATAGTGCCCAGGGCACAATCGCAGGGCACAGTCGCGGGGACTGTACCGTGGCTTGGGTCGATGGCGCGACAATGCCCACGCCACAGTGCCAAGGGAACAGTCGCAGGGCATAGTCGCGAGGATGGTACCGAGAGTCGTAGCTTTGGCGCGATTGTGACCATGCGATAGTGCCATGGGCATTGTCGCCGGGCATTGTCGCCGGCGGTGTCTGAGAGTATAAAAAACCCAATTTTGACTATTTTGACCTCATTTTCTCATTCCAATCGTTTTGGAGCCGTATTAGAATACCTTTGGGTGATTTTGTTCCATCTTGAAACCATCCAACATTTACTAAAACCCTAGTGTTAGTTGAGGACATTTATTGGTGATTAAGGGAGCTAGAGGAGCATTCAAGTGAAGCATTTGAGACACCATCAAGTCCTTACTTTCTCTCCATTTCCCTAAGTTCCTAGGGTTTCAATTAAAACCCTAGATATTGAGTTTCTATTACTATTTTCAAATGAGATACATATCTTGTGTGCTTACTTGTTTAATATTTCATATGTATGTAGAAATCTGATCACCTGATAAGTTAGACCTAACTGCTACTTTTGAGATTGTTGGGAATTTAGTTCTGGCACTTCATGTGGACCTTGATGATGTTATTATTGATGTTATTTAAACTAGGTTATGTGTTGTTTTGGTGATCCATGGGTATTATATTTGGACTTTTACATTTTAGAGTTTTGTACCTAAAATATGCTTGGAATTATATGAGATCTTATACATGTATCTTGTTGATATGGAATTATGTATAGAGATGAATATCGTACGTATATAGGATGAACCATGAGTAAGTGTTAGGAGGATGTAGTCTTCGGTGCCACCATGACGGTATGCAGCTAGACCTTCGCCATTTGGAGTAATGCCTGGGAGGTAGTCTATAAGTGTGTCGGGCCTTCGGGATGTTGCTCATGCGAGTGAACATCAAGGTACATTGACTTGAGGTAAAACTCATTGGTGTGATGGGTCTCCCCCAATGATTCCCTTATGGCTTTTAGTGACTAAAATGATATAAATGTGCATACCATTTTTATAAATGCTATGCCATGTTCTTGTACAACTCACTAGGCCCGTTTGGCCTAACACTTGTTGGTTTGATGGGTATCTCAGGTTCGAGCGGCGCTACCGCCAAGAAGGTTTAGCCGGCCTCTAGATGTGAGCTTGGGAGCATTTTTGGGATGCCATTTTTAGAAGACGATCACTTTTGGAAGTAGATGACAACTGACTGTAATCTCATTTCTAGTTAGATTTTAGATTAGGAGGTTTTCATTTATCATTGCTTATTATTACAAACTTGTAATTAAACAGACATTTATTGTTTCCTATTTTGGGTGAGCTCATGCTTTGGCATTAATGTGATTACCATATTTCCACTTTCCGGAAAAAAATTTCCCATTTTTGGGGTGTTACATAACTGCATTAATGTTTTGTTTTTGGTTAGTGACTGTTTGTGATGGCAACTGACCTTGGTATTCCAGCTTGCTCATAGATATTGCCAATTAACTGTTTTGTGCCCCCAAATTTTGAATGCTATTCATGGTTGCCTGTTGAAATTGTTGAGTATTAGTGGCTAATGGCTTAACAATGTGTTCAAGAGACATACCTATGATTGAGATTACATATAAGGCTAAAATTGTGGCCTCTCTTCAACTTGTTGCTGATGGAATTTTGGTCTTGGATGGAATTGGATGTGAGGTCTCAACCTAAGGGATGGTTCTTCCAACATTGATTGTAACTACTCGAATGAGCGTCATTGTTCCTTCGTGGTGGACCTGGAAAACCTCTAGATGTGGTGTCCTATATTGAATGTCCTATTGGAGTGTGGAACACATATCAGTATGGTGCCCAAGGGTAGCGTATATTCCACATGATTTCACTTGTTGTACATTTCTAGCAGCCATTTATTTCACAAGAGTAGTCAAATTCGAAACTTGAGCTTGAAGTGATGAAAGATTTACCTCATTTACTGTGCGTGTGGTTGTGTCTTGTCGTGTTATGAAGTGTTGAAAACTTTCAGCCATGATGGATATAAAAGTTCGAATCCCACTCGGAGTCTTATTTACTATTGCTCCTCCACTAGTTGCATCTACCATTTTTCTCTCCATTGCTAGTCGTCCTTCATAAAATTTTTGAATTAGTTGTTCAGATTTTAAGGGTCGTGGCAGTTACAAGATCGTATTTCAAGTAATTTATGGTCCCAAAATATTTACGAGATCCTTGGATTAACGAATCAGCTACCCAAATTTTCCTCAAAACAAATATATATATATATATATATATATGTATATATGTATATATATTGTTGAACAAAAGGAATCTCAAACCAAAGGAAGAAGAGAAGACTAGATGGTTAGTTTTGCATGTTTTTATCCTTCTACGTTGCATGCACTTATATATGCATTAGGAGAAGAAAGAAACGAAAATAGAAGTTGACTTTCTAAAAAGCAAAAAAAAAAACTAGACTAGGATGAAAATACGGATGGTGCATTTTCCCAATGTCTCCTAAAAATGTCTTCGAATAAGACAAATTCCAAGTCTTCCAAAATATGTGGCTGAAATTAATCGACACCTCCATGCATCAATCACTTGTACATTATGCTTGGTGAGTTACACATCAACAATAAAAACTTATCACATTTTAAGTTTTTCAACACTCCACCATGATGTGCAAATCACCCAACGAAACCAAAGCATGAACCAATCCACCGAACATGAACAAATAGCTGATAGAGGTTGACACAAGGTAACATAATGCATTTTTTACCATGACGAGCTTCGGCTCGGGCATCACCCGTCAAAATCAAAAGCATAAATCCTCAAGTGAGCAATCTCAATAAACGAACGAATTAAGCAAAGTAATACATCCCCAAAGATGTCGCTATGTCATCGGTAGCAATATTCTCATCTCTCCCACAAGGTGCCAAACAACGCTAACACAATCTGAGCTGGATCATATTCGAGCAATGCTCGAATGCGGCAGACGGTAACGATTTGGTGAACATATCGGTAGCATTATCTTCAGATAAGATTTTCTTTAAATGCACAATATTTGCATCGTGCAAAGCTACCAGAAATGCATCACGCAGATTAATGTGCTTCGTTCGAGAACTGAACGCCAAATTTGTAGCCAAGTGAATAACACTCTGGCTATCACAATTAATACAGACAGTGGTCTGCTTCAGGCCAAAAGCAATCAAGAGTTTCTGTAAATGAATTGCTTCTTTAGCATACTCAACCGTTGCAATAAGTTCAGCTTCGGTAGTTGATAATGCAACAACACAGACAGTAATCGAGATCTCTAACTGATAGCTATTCCACCTAATGTAAAAACATAACCATAAGTGGATTTCAAACTGACACGATCACCTATGTAATTTGAATCGCAGTAACCAACAATATCACAATTGTTTTGCATGCCATAAATGAGGTCGGGAGTTTCCGTACCTTTCAAGTAACGAAATACATTTTTTACTGTAGCCCAATGTGATTTACCCGGGTTCGATAGAAACCGACTAATCACTCCAACGGAATATGCAAGATCGGGACGAGTGCATACCATAGTATACATGAGGCTCCCGACTGCACTAGCATACATAATCTTTGCTATGTCAGTCTTCCCAATATCGTCTACCGGACAATCGTCTTTTGTAATCTTGATTTATCTTGGAAGTGGCGTAGACGCCGACTTTTCTCCATCAAGATTAAACCGCTTCAAAATCGTCTGAATATAGTCCTTTTGTGTTAACATGAGAGTACGAGACTTTTAGTCCCGAACAATTTCCATGCCGAGAATAACACGAGCTTCACCGAGATCCTTCATTTCAAATTCTGATTTCAACCTTTCTTTCAAATAGTTGATTTCAGAATGATCCCTGCAAGCTATCAGCATATCATCAACATAAAGAAGTAGATAAGTATGAATGCCACAACTTGATCTATGATAGTCACAAGCATCTTTCTCACTACGTTCACCGAGAACATAAACAAATCAAACTTCTTGTACCACAATTGAGACGACTGTTTAAGTCCATAAAGGGACTTTTTCAATTTACAGACCTAATCGGATTTGTTGTCGGAGATGAAACCTTCCAGTTGCTTCATATAGATGGTTTCTTTAAGATCTCCATATAGAAAAGTTGTTTTCACATCTAATTGTTCAATAGCTTCAGATCGTGAATTGCCACAAGGGCCAGAAGGACCTGGATAGATTTGTGTCGAACCACATGCGCGAAGATATCGTCATACTCGATACCCTTCTGATGTACAAAGCCTTTTGCAACCAGGCGATCTTTATAACGCCAATCGTCTTTGAATTTATAGACCCATTTGCAGCCAATTTCATGACTGCCTTTCGGTAATGGACAAGCTCCGAAGTGTTATTTTTAGATAGAGCTTCCATCTCCTCATGCATAGCTCATAACCACTTATCACTGTGGCTCGAAGCTAGGGCCTCTGAGTAGTCAAACGACACATAATGCAAAGCATACTCAAGATGGTCAGTAAAAACTCATATTAGAAAAATCCCAATCACCATACCTATTAGGAGGACAAATAGTTATCTGGCTCTGCCTCGTAGGTACTGATACTAGAATTGTATCGTCTTACCTCCACTATCATTCAAAATTTCTTCCTGGATTGAACTAACTGGATCAAAAGTAAATGTATTTGGTGGAATAACATCTTCTTCAGATTCTGACCCCAAAGTAAAACCACGAGCATATGAGTTGGGTACAATCGGACTGACAATTATCTCATCTCCATCGGCTATTGGAGAAACAGAAGAGATAATTTTCGGTTCTGGAGCGGGTTGTCGATTATGATGATAATTGAACATAATCAACTCATCGAAGGTCACATGTCGAAAATGAATAACCATTCGGGTGGTCGGGTTCCAGATTCGATAACCCTTGATTCCATCTGTATAGCCGAGTAGGAATCCCTTGGTGGCTCTGGGATCCAATTTTTCCTAACCTGTCACATGAATATACATAAGACAACCAAATACACGTATGTATTTCAAAAAGATATAACCCTCACCCCTTCAAATTTCTTCCGGAATCTTTCCCCCAATGGCTGAACGCGGTAACCGATTCATAATTTGTACAACAGTATGAAGTGCTTCAGCCTAAAACATTTTAGGGAACCAGATGTAACTAACATACTTTGTACCTTTTCTAACAAGGTCCTATTCATCCGCTCAGCGACTTCGTATGATTACGGATCGCCAGGTGCGGTGTTGATATAGTCCACTCAAATCACACACACAAAACAATCAAGAACAATGAAATTCATGGGGAAATCACATGTGTATTAATGTCACAAGTGAAAGGGTTACAAGGTTTTCTCTCTCTAAGGATTCTCACTGAATGTTTACAAAATGAGGCTTACACAATAACAAAAGCAAGGACGACCTATTTATAGGTCAAAAAAGAAACAAGGAAAACTTACAAAAGTCAACACAAATGATCTAAACTAAAATTACAATAACAATCTCCCCCTTTTAGATCATTTGACAATTTTCTAAAGCAGATTCTTCTGATTCCAAGGTGTGCTTCAAACCTTCTGATGTGCTCCCTGAAATCAATCTTCTTGTTGATCTCTTCTAGCATAGCTTCCATGTTAAGAGACTCAACTGTTCTTACAGCTTCATTC
Source organism: Arctium minus (assembly GCA_954870635.1). Lineage (NCBI taxonomy): Eukaryota > Viridiplantae > Streptophyta > Magnoliopsida > Asterales > Asteraceae > Arctium > Arctium minus. Next base: position 107,542,828 of record OX941080.1, on the reverse strand, counting down.
TTTCTTAATCTTTCCTGCTCAGACAGAAACAATTTATCTTCAAGCACTTTCCGCACATACTTCAAAGTACCATCTGAATACTTAGCCAATTCTGATGCTCTCATGAACTGCTTCTTATGAGACTTGGTGTTTACATACATTACACCCAACTCTGGATATCTGGAGATCTGAAAGGGCTCTAGAACTTTGATCTTGGGATGGTTGAAGTTTGGTGCCAGAAGGTTTATTCTGTTTTGATTGGTTTCAATGCCAAGCTGAAAATCAAACGAATAAGCATTGTAGACACTCCTTGTAATGAATCTTTTAATAGCATCCAAAGCATAAGCAACAGCTTGTGACCTCCTTTTATTTCTCCTGTCTTTGAACTCATTCACAATGAACATAATATTTGAGAAGTTCAAGTTATCAAAATCAGCTTCTGTAAAGGAACTGATCTTCATATCTTTTCTTTGAACTGTGAACTTTGGATAGTGGACATTAAGAATCTTGCAAATATGAACATTTTGAACTTGCAGAATCTCTTTTCTTTTGGCATAAGGGGAAAGACTACACATTGTCTTCATGAACCTGATGTAATTAGCTTGATAAACTTTATCTCTCTCTCCAACACCATAAAAACAAGCTTCATCAATCGGCTGTAGAGAAGAAACAAAGATTTTGGTTGACTCTTCCAGGAATGGTACTTTGAGAGACTTTCTGATGATCTCAATGAACTTCAAAGAATCTCCCTCAACATCATATCTTGTATAAGGAATAGCACCAACTCTAACATATCCTTTGAAAGTAACTTTCCCTATATCACTGATTTCATAAGAGATGAGCTCTTCTGCTTGCATTGATTCAAGTTCTGGATCATGAGCTTTTGAGAATTCTTCCACTTCCATAGGAGTAGAAAAAATAGGATTTGGCTTTAACTGTATAGAGGTTTCAGCTTTGCTTAATATCTTTAGGCTATCTGGGTTTCGGATGTAAGGAAGTGCACTAGCTTTTGCTCTGGCTGCTTCTTCTTCCTCTTTTCTTAACTCAGCTTTAGCTTCCCTGATTATCTGCCTTTCCTCCTTTTCTCTTTGTTTTCTTTCTTTGTACAGCTTATTCCTGAAGTCTTGGATATCAATAATGATTGGCCTTTCTTCTTCAAGATCTTTTGGTTTGGGCTTTGGGGTAGGAATTCTTGATCTTTTTGACTTTCTGGGCTTATCAGTTTTTGGTTTCTGCTTGGGTTGTTCAGCTGCTTGTTTAGAATCAAAATCTTCAAGCAAGGGAAGAGCAACTCTTGGTTCAGAAGCATCAAGGTTTTCAGGGACAGAGAAGTTTCTTATGGGTGAGACTATCGGAATAGCAGTCAAGATTTCATCTTCATCAAACAATCTGTAATTTGGTGGAACATAATCAACTGTACTCGCAATCTGTGCAACCTCCACAACTTTGGCTTGTTGAACTAGAAACATTTGATCAAGATCTACAATCTCTTCATCTTCACCTTCAAGATCATCAAAATTTTCATCTAAATTTTCTCCAAACAAGTCATCCAAAACATTTTCACTTTGACCCAGATTTCCTTGAGAAATAGCATTTTGTACAAACTCTTCAACTGTAACTGTATTCTCAGGATCTGGTCCATCACTTTGAATGTTGTGCTCAATAACGTCCATTCCTTCCTCCTTAACTTTCCAGTAACTGTCATACCTAGCAGCAGCCTATTCATCATCATCACTTTCATAATCATCTAGGTTGACAAAGTTTTCAGCCGTAACTCCCAACATTTCCATTACTTCCTCAACAGTGGCAATCGCAGGCTTTTCAACCCTTGATTCCGTATTGTCATAGATCATCAACTCTACTTCAGCCTCTGGATCATTCTCTTCCAACTGTTCCTTTTCTGATTGATCTCCATGTGTTTCAGTTACTTTAGTCCCCTGCTCCTCAACAGTAACTATAACAGTATCTTCTGCAGTTTTTTGTCTCTTATTCATCTCCCCCTCATGATCATGATCAGAATCATGATCATGCCACTTCTTTAAAATTGCATCAGATTGAGCCTTGCAAGAAAGTTGAACTGCTGTGGTAAGATCATGTAAGTGTTTCTCCACTGAATCTTTGAACTGGTTGAACTAAGATTGAGTGACATAATCTACTGGAACCTGAGGAACAATTGGTTGAGATTGTTGCCTCAGTAAACCAATAAGATCTTCTTCGGTTTGATCTGCTGGAGCTTCGGATAATAGTTGGGCTAGAAGAAAAGATTTAAGCTCAGAAACTGATTGAACTGGTTGTGGTTGTGGAACAGATGGTGGTGGAGTTGTTTGCTAAGGCTCCTCAACAACTGGATTTTTCCCTTTCAGCATCCTCAACACCTTCCCAATCTCCTCCTCAAACTTTTATGTTGCCTTCCTCATCTCCAACTGGAAGCTCTGCGATAAAGAGTTTTCAACGACCTTTAGGGTGACATTGAGAAATTCCCTTGAAACGAATTGGTGTAAACTAACACCGGGGCAACTTAAGCTTCCCGTTAACACAACTGTTGAAGATACAACAGTGTGGCCTGTGCTCAAAGCTGGCATAGTGTTAGCAATGACAGGACTTCCACCTGATCCTCGTAGTCCGGAATGCGGATCTACTACATATGTTCCGATCGGGGCACTAAGACTCCCTATGGTAGCAGATATGTTTGGTTGTGTCCTAGGAATGAAAATAGATGTAGCAATTGGCTCTAGACTCAAAGGTGCACTGAAAGAAGTCAAACTCGGGGGCAACTGAGTTCTTGTTTCAATACCTGCCATTTCCGAGTGAAAGACAGATAGAGCATGTGCTAAATCCCCGTGAAAAGATGAGACTATAGCCTGTTGAGAGGCAATAGAATGGCTGGCTGAGGTGTGCATATGCATTAGTGGGCGACTAATGTCTGTTTCAATACCTCTTGCTCGCAACATATGCGGCGAGGTAGTAGATGTGGTTGCCCTTCTAGAATGGTAGGTTTGGATACACTCACGGTCACCATGTTCTTTTTCTACATTCACTCTAGTCCTCACATTTTCTGAGTTTTCAACTAATACTCCCTCTTCCTGCCTTATAACTCCAGAGTCAGAAACAATGTTCCTGATTGTTGAATCAACACCTTCCAAGTCAGGATCTCTTGAAGTAGAACCAAGACTTTGGTGTAAAGAAACATTATCCAAAAATCCAAAACTATGGCCCAAGTTATCATCAGTATTAACATTTTGATCATTTCCTTGATCTGCTGCATCCTGTACTGATGTTGCTGAAGGTACCGAAGTACTAGAAGAACTTGCTTGTTCAACCGATATAGTTTTCTCAGAGTTCTGACTTTCATTGGGATTCTCTTCCTGAGTGCCCAATTGAGGTATGATAGCAATCTCAGGTTGAGATGTAGGAATCACTAAATGCGTGGCAGATTGTGCCTGTGTTCCCACACCCTCCAGTACAGAAGGCTGACCCACTCCCGAACCCCTATCTATATTTTCTCTCTGCTCACTTTCCCGTTCAACTACTCCCGTAGTATGTTGAACCCTCACCGACTCCGCTCTACTAACTGGTTCTGAGTCCTGGGTAGGGATCTCCGGCTCTGGCAATCCCATGGACTCCCTATAATGCCTAACACTCGGAGCATTCGGATTGGCATAAGCAAGCAGTGCAGCAGGAACTGTCATCTCAAAAGGAAAGGATTGCTTCTGCTTTTGAAGATGTGTCATTTCATTTTCTGGGGCACATTCATGGTGTAATCTCTTTGGAACCTCTGGGCTGGATCTCAGTATACCTCTGACAATAAGTTGTAAAAATCTCTGATAAGGCACATATTTTGGCTTCTTTGAATGTCTCTTGCTCAAAACTTTCTCATACAGCTCAGTCCAGATGGCCACAGCATAATCAACATGCAGATCATAAATGATAGCATGGAACAGTCTTAGAGTATGAATGTTTGTATTGTCGTTCCCAGAGTGTCGTGAAGTCAAGCACTTGTTGATTACTGACAAAAACTGATAGTAGAATGGTGGCAAGTTTGACTTCCGAAAGTCAATCATCTTTGTAAGATTTCCAACATATCCTAGAGCACGAATACCAGCAAACATTTCATGATCAGTCGGATAGGGATCAAAAACTGTCTTTCCTTCTCTGGAATCTGGCAAAGGTAGATCAAGAAGCAATCTCAGTCTCTGAAAGGTCAGAATGGATGTAAAGTTGTCGATGCGAATGGTGAAATACTTTCTGTCGCCTTGCACTACATGCTCAATAGTTCTCCATGCTTATTGTAAGTAGATCATTGGTACATTAGCAGTTGCAGTTGAGGCAGTGCAGATGGGATGATTTCTCAGGATATCCTTTATCAAAGGATTAACCATCAGATTTTCAAAGATTACATGGTGATTGTTTGGTGATAAAGGAAGATCATCTTGAGGATTGATCAATTGAAGATCAGGATCAGCACCAACTTCAGAAAAATGGGATCGGGAAGAAGGCATGGGCATCTCCCATGAAACATTCGGATCGTGTTCATCCATCTGAACACTTTGGTCATGAATATTTTCCTCCGCCATTGATTTCCTGAAAAATCATAAAATGTATTGGATAAAATCCAATATGTCAGTATAAATCCAAAAGCCTGTTTTTCAGAAAAACCAATTTTGAAGTACAGAACAATGTACTTTAAAATCTTGCAATGAAAGCACAGTATGTTGCAGAAAACAAGTTACAACTTTGAATGAACAGAATAACACTTCAACACACAAAACATAAAATTGACAACAACACTTCACATTTCGAATTTATTCTGTCAAATTAATGTTGTATTTAAAAATAATACTTGAAATCTGAAAGGTTATTTATTTTACTGATTTTGCAAGGTATCCAAAAACATTCGACTCTTTATATTTGAAAAGATTTGAAATGAACTCCAATACCCAAACTTTGCAATTTACTTTTTATTTGAAAATTTTGAAATTCAAATTCAAATTTGATTTTCAAAAATTCAAACTTTTCACCTTTATGAAAAATCTGACTTTTAAACTTCTTTTAATCTTTTAACAATATGATCAAAGATTATGAAATTGTTTATCCATCCATTAAGTCCAGATTAGTTTTAGTTCAGGATATCAGTTCAAGTCCAGAATAAGAGTCGATTTCTGTTCAGTCCAATATGAACAACAGTTCAGTTTCAAACTCCCAATGTCATGGTAACCTGCAAAAAAAATGTATATCGAGCAATCCCAGATTTCAACAAGTATTATTTTCAGTACCCAAACATTATTTTGAAAGATTAAATCCAAAATATTCAGTGTCTTTGTCGATTTTATAACATACCGAAGAAAAGAAGATGAACAGTCAAAACATTTTGAATCGTAAATCTTGAAAAAAAAACGAAACCCTAGAAACGATTAATAGTAAGAACAAACAATCAAAGAAATGTAAAACAACAACCTACACTTGAATCTTCGATGAAAATGGACTGAGAAGATGAAAGTCGCAAAAAATCAGAGAGAAAAAAAAACGCTAAGTGTGAAATCCGCAGGTTGATAATGAGAGAGAAGGAGACGGAATATATATATATACTCGACAAAACTCGCAACACAAAGAACTCGCAAGTAACTATTCATTCACAGAACTCGCAAGTCAAATAACTCGCAAGCAACTGTTCATTCATAAAACTCGCAAGATACTATTCATTTGAATAAAACTCGGACACAACGCACGATTTGAGTTTTTTCTTCTCTCATATCAACAAAACAATGTATTTGTCTCAAAAATCGACAAATAGGTGTGTGATTTTCACTTAAGAAACAATTTAAGTGAAAATTTTGTGAAACTCGCACGCCTAAGAAAGATGAAACTCGCACACTGAAGGAACTTTCTCGCCCAAACTCGCAAGTAATGCCTTGCGCGTTTCTGAAACTCGCACGCCTCTATTAGCGCGTTTAAAGCAAACTCGCTAGCTTTACCATGCGCGTTTTCCAAACTCGCTAGATTTACCATGCGCGTTTTTCAAACTCGCTAGCTTCATCTTGCGCGTTTTCCAAACTCGCTAGCTTCAGCTTGCGCGTTTTTCAAACTCGCTAGCTTCAGCTTGCGCGTTTTCCAAACTCGCTAGCAATGCATTGCGCGTTTAAGCTTATGCAAAGTGCTTTGCGCGTTTCCTGACTTAGAAAAATTTTGAGAAATATTTCCAAAAATGAAATCTTTCTAAAAATGGAAACTTTTGCTTTCTCAAAATAGCAACTTTTCAGAATTGACTTTTTAGCACAAAATCAATATTTTTCTCCAGAAAAACTTTGCAGACTTTTCAAAAACTTTTCAGACTTTTCAAAACTTTCATACACACTTACAGACTCTTCAATTTTTCTCCCCCTTGAAGTATGCACTCATCTTTATTTCTCCCCCTTGATTTTTGCTAAAAAGCACAAATCATGAAGTATGAGTCCTGATCTGATTTGATCAGAAGTCATAGTCCAATACAAAACCTATAAAACAGATAAATCTTTTGGTACTCATTGAGCATGAGTCCAGGTTTGTTAACAATATCCAGCTTTTTGAAATTGAGAAAATGAATTACTCAAGCATACCAAATATAGAGAAATGCTCCCCCTCAGAAAAATAAAGAATGATGTAACTATTCGTTAAGGTTCAACATGCCAAGTTTACTGACTAGAAAATTAAATCTCTTTTCATCAAGAGGTTTTGTAAACAAATCAACAACTTCAAGATCAGTTGAAACAAAATGCATTTCTACATCACCTTTTTCAACATGGTCTTTAATAAAGTGATACCTGATATCTATGTGCTTCGTCTTTGAGTGCTGCACAGGATTTGATGTGATGGCTATTGCACTCTTAGAATCCCAATAGATTGGTACCTTATGGAATGTCTATCCATAATCTCTCATTTGGGTTCTCATCCACAGAACCTGTGAGCAGCAGCTTGCAGCCGCAACGTATTCCGCTTCAGCTGTAGATGTGGATACACAATTCTGCTTCTTTGATGACCAGCTGACCAATTTATCTCCTAAATAATGACATGCTCCGGATGTACTTTTTATGTCTAATTTATTTCCTGCATGATCTACGTCAGTATATGCAATTAATTCAAACTTGGAATCTTTTGGATACCAAAGGCCTAAATTCGGAGTGCCTTTGAGATACCACAAGATTCTTTTGATACCGTGCACAAAAACATGTTGCAAACATAATATTTGGCCTACTTGTTGTCAAATAAAGAAGAGAACCAATTATACTTCTGTAAGTATGTTGGTCTAATGATTTTCCGGAGATATCAGCATCCAACAAACTGCCAGCTAGCATTGGAGTTTTCATGGGTGAAGTAGAATTCATGTCAAATTTCTTCAACATGTCTCTGATATATTTAGCCTGATTTATAAAAATCCCTTCCGGGGTTTGCTTGACTTGCAGGCCTAAGAAAAATGTGAGTTCACCCATCATTGACATTTGAAAACGCTTTTTCATGATATTTTCAAATTCTACACACAAATCTTGTGAAGTAGTGCCAAAAATTATGTCGTCAACATAAATTTGTACAAGTATCATATCCTTACCTTTCTTTTTAAGAAAAATTGTAGTGTCGATTGTACCTTTCCGAAAACCTGATTCAGTTAGGTAGACTGATAAAGTTTCATACCATGCTCTTGGCGCTTGTTTTAGTCCATACAATGCCTTGTCAAGAACATAAACATTATCTGGGAACTTCGGATCCACGAAACCTTCAGGTTGACTCACATAAACTTCTTCATGAAGAATGCCGTTGAGAAAAGCAGACTTCACGTCCATTTGATATACCTTGATATTCTTGTGAGTCGCATAAGCTAGAAAAATTCGTATGGCTTCAATCCGAGCAACTGGTGCATAAGTTTCATCATAATCAATTCCTTCTTGTTGATTGTAACCTTTTGCAACCATCCTTGCTTTGTTCCTCACAATAATTCCAGCCTCGTCCTTTTTGTTTCGGAAGACCCACTTTGTTACAACAATTGATTTGTCTTTAGGTCTTGGTATCAATCGCCATACTTGATTTCTTTTGAACTCATTCAGCTCATCCTGCATTGCATTTATCCAATCTGGATCTTTTAACGCTTCTGATGGCTTCTTTGGTTCAATGCTGCTCAGAAAAGTTGAAAACATGCATAAGTTTGCAGTTGCTGGTGGAAAAGCAGATCTGGTAGTCACTCTTGCAGACGGATCACCAATAATGTTTTCTGGAGGATGATTCCTTTTCCATCTGTGTGAGCTTGGTAAAACATCAACCTCTCTTTGATTGTAAGAAGAATCAAACTTATCTTGTATTGCTGGTTCTTTAGGAGTTGAAATCACTTGAATTTTTGTTTCATCTGAATTAGATACAATTGGATTTGATGTGCTTTGCAATGGAACAACTTCTGCAGTGGGAGTTTCCAACACATTTTTTTCAGGTGTAGATGAAACATCTTCATTATTTGTTGAAGTTGTGTTGACTGAAACTTCTTGTACTTGAGATGTAGACGCTTCTCCATTTTCTTCAGAAGGTCCTGATATATCTGCAGTGGTAGTAGATGTATTAGTGATAGGTATATCATTTTGACTTTGTATGTTCCGAAAATCATCAAAAGCATCATAGAACAGTAAATCTAAATCTGAATCAGTGAAAGAGTTAGATGTCTCAGTCTATTTTTGAACAGGTTATACTCTTGATGAAGTAGAAGCTTTGTCTTTTTCTTTAGATCCGAGTTCTGAACTGCTTTGTTCAAAAGTCCTTGTCTTGCTTTCATCAAAGATTACATTTGCACTTTCGATCACCATATTTGTACGAGTATTGTAGAATCTGTATGCTTTGGATTGGAGAGAATACCCAATGAATATCCCCTCATCAGCTTTTGGATGAAACTTGGATAAGTTATCTCGATCATTAAGAACATAGCACCTGCATCCAAACACACGAAGAAATTTAACAGTAGGCTTACGACCATTAATCAATTCATAAGAAGTTTTATTAAAGCGTTTATTGATAATAATCCTGTTTTGTGTGAAGCATGCAGTTGCTACAGCCTCAGCCCATAGAAACATTGGTAGTTCTGAATATGCCAACATTGTCCGTGCAGCCTCTACCAAAGTTCTATTTTTGCGCTCAACGACCCCATTTTGTTGAGGTGTCATCACGGCATAAAAATTGTGTGATATGCCAACAGATTCTAGAAATGTTTGCAATGTAGTATTCTTGAATTCTGTTCCATTATCACTTCTCAGTTGCTTTACACGGCTTTGCAGCAGAACTTGAATCTTCTTGATGAACCTGATGATTAGATCAGGAGCTTCAGATTTCTTTCGTAGAAACTCAAGCCAGGTATACCGAGAGTATTCATCCACCATCACTAATATGTATTTCTTTACGTTGATGGATTGAGTACTCATTGGTCCACACAAGTCCATGTGAATTAGTTCCAGACACTTGTTGCAGTTGGATAGCATATTTAGTTTGTGTGAACTTCTCTTCATCTTTCCTTTTGCACAAGCTGAACAAAGAGAATCTTGTTCAATCTTTAATTCAGGAAGTCCAATCACTAATTGTTGTGTCCTCAGCTTGTTTAAATCACGAAAATGTTGATGAGAAAGTCTTCGATGCCACAACCAACTTTCTTCTGTTGATGTCTTAGAGATTAGACATACTGACTTTGAAGCTTTCAGTGTTGGAAAGTGAACACCGTATAACAATCCCATTCTTCCGGCTTTAATGAGTTCTGCTCCACTCTGATCCTTAATGTAACAATAATCAGCATCAAATTCTATCTTGCATTTCTTTTCTGCAAATTGGCTTATGGAGAACAAATTGTAAGCCAAGCCTTCCACATACAGAACCTTTGATATTGTGATCATACTGTTCTTTATAGTCCCGTAACCTCTGACATAGCCTTTCATCTCATTTCCAAAATTTACTGTACCTGCGTAATGATCTACGTAGTCGAACAACAGGTGTTTATGCGTTGTCATGTGTCTTGAAGCTCCAGAATCAATGATCCACACATGACACGCCTGAAACCAAGAATTACTTAACTTTAGGTACCCATATGAATATGGGTCCTTTATTGTTAGTACTCTTAATAGTATTTAAATTTGCTGATGACCCTTTAATTCTCCATTCAAATCTGGGTCTGTTTGGTGGAGTTTGTGTGTTCAGTTTAACTTTTGGAATCCACTTCCACACAAACTTCACATCAGCAAGTTTATTAGCATGAAAATCATTATTTTTCTTCTTTAAAGGATAAATCTCAGCTTTGTTGTCTTTAAAACGATTAAGAGATTTTATGTTCTTAAATTGGATATGTTTATTTTTCTTTGAAGACTTTTGTTTCCAAGAGAATGAACTACTAAGACAATATGAACATTGCAATATAGTAGTAGCTAGCGTCAACAACTCTTTTCGGGAAAAGATATTCGTTTTATTGAAATTTCGTTGTTTGACAGAAGAACAAGCATTATCTACTCTACTATATTGACATTTATCTATTTCATTCACAGTCTTTTCCACTACAGTCTTCTTTTGCTCCAAACAGTCTTTCTTCACAGTTTCATCTGAAAGAGAAACAGATTTAGAAATGTTAACAGATGATACAGAATAAGAACATTCACCTTTAACTTTTGCTTATCCAGATTCAGATGAAGACTCACATTTAATCACAGAAATTGGAATATTTTTATCAACAATAACCTTTTTGCCTTTTGATAATTTGAAAATTTGAGATTCTAAACTTCTGATTTCTTTTTGCAAAGATTTATTTTGATTAAAGCTTGAGTCTAGTTCCATCCCAAAATTTTCATTTGCATCTTCCAATTCAACAATCATGATGTTGAGATGAGAGATTTGCCTTTGTAAAACTTCAATTTTATCCAAGGCTTGTTGATATTCAAGATCAGAAAATTTAGAAGTACAAACGGAATTAGACTTATCAGAAATGACACTTTCATTTTTATCTTCTATGATTGAGCAGGTCAAGACAATTTCAGAATTGCCAGAATTTGAATTAGATCTTGAAGACTCAGGTTTTTCTTTAAAGATATTTTCATATTCTACAAACGAATCCTTGTTACTTTCGTAAGAAGTATTCAGTTCATCATATGAAAATTTAACAGATTTAAAATACTGAGTTTCTGATTCAGCTTCAATTTCTGTCTTTTCTTCCACTGTCTCTTCCTTTTCTGTCTTAGGAAATTCAGGCTCAGGAGTCTCAGGTTTTACAAATGTTTCTATGATGTGTGGAATTAAAACAATAGGTTCATCACCCGACTTTTTAAAGTTATATAAATTTTCGGGTGCCTTTTTCAACACATCCACATCAGAGATACCTAAACCTGGTTTTGCTTTATAGAAACGAGTGTCTTTCTGATTGTTGGTTAGAATTTTAAGAGTCTGTTCCGTTTGACCTCTTTTGTAATTTAGATCTTCCAATTCCTTGATCTTCGTGTAAGCTTCCGTCCTATCTTTCAAAACAATTTCATACTGAAGTGTTAGATCAAGATTCTTATCTTTTAAATTCATGATTTCTTTTTGTTGTTCAGAAATTCTTGTTTGAAGTTTGATTATATCCAATTTCAGAACATTTTTCTCTTCTTCTTTTTCCTCAGCCAAGATTTTGTAGATGTAAGCCTGATCTTGATGTCCTTGTATTGTACTCCTTTGTTGTTTGAATTTTTTTTTTAATTTCAAAAACTCAGAGTTCATCAGATTAAGCTGGGACATCAAGTTCATTACTTCATCATTATCATTAAAAGATTCAGAGTTATCAGAATGATTAGAATCATAATTTACCTCAGAATCTGACTCATCATTCAGATGTGCCATTAAGTTGTAATGGACTTGAGTCAGATTCACTTTAGCAACCTCAGTCTCTTCATCATCATAATATCCAAGCCATATCTCATCTTCTGCCTTTAAAGTTGTGCCTTTTTCCATTGCTTTTGCCAATTGAGCCTTTTTCTCGTAATACTCATAATTCTTGACACGCATTTCTGGGCAGTCCTTGATAAAGTGACTGGGCTTTCCACAGTTAAAACACTTATCAGACTTCTCTTTCTCTTCTTTCTTTTCTTCTTTTCTCTCCTCTTTCTTCTCTTTCTGTTTCCTTTCTTCATATCTGTCTTTATGCTTGCTGTACTTGTAGGAATCAAACTTTGGCTTGTTGTAAAACTTCTTCCGACCAAACCTTTTATGAAAGCTTGAATTCAGAAGTGCAAGCTTCTCTGCAAATTCATTCAATTCATCATCATCAGAATCATCTGGAGCATCATTCTCTGAACTGTCTGAACTGTCAATCATGCTTGTGGTCAGTGCTTTCTTTACAAACTCTTTCCCGAACCAGAACTTGACTTAACTGTCTTTCCCTTGTCCTGAACAATTAAAGCCAAAGAATCTTCTACCTTCTTTTGTTTGTCCTTTAACTGAAGCAACTCTTTGTTCACAAAAGCCTGTTCCTTTATCTTATCCTCATGTTGGTTTAAAGCACATAATAGATCATTCAGCTTTTCTTCATCCATGTCTTTATTTATCTGCATTTGAATAGTGTAGACATCCCACTCTGGCTGAAGATTCTTGATAAACTTGAAGTTTATTTCAGATTCAGACTTTTGAACTCCATTCCTTCTCAAATCATTTAAAATGATGTTGTAACGATCATACGCTTCCCTCAGAGATTCTCCTTCTTTTGCCTTGAATCCTTCATAAGCATTGATACTCTGATTCCTTTTAGTCTTGATGGATTTTGCTGATCCTATGAACTGTTTTTCTAGCTCATCCCAAATATCCTTTGCAGATTCCCGGCTGTCAACACGATTGAAGATATCATTAGGAATGGCCATTATCAGAAATGTCAAAGCAGTTGCATCTCTTTCCACTAACTCTCTATCAGTGCCACTGTATTGAATAGGATCTCTAGCTACAATCCTTTCGGGAATTTCAGGACTATTATCAGTAGCTGGAATTCTTGCAACTGTCACATGTGGAAAATGTGGACCATTAAGAATTGAATCCATCAATTTCTTATCTTGATTATTTAAGAAATTGATCATCCTTATCCTCCACTTTGAGTATTCATCAACTTGAAGTACCGATGGTTTGGATTTCGAACCCATGCTGATTAGATCTCTAGACATGATTGTAACTGAAATGTGATTTGAACTGATCGTTCAAGAAGTGCAGATTACACTCGGTGTGTAAAATTCAATACTGATCAAATTTGAAGCAACGGACTAAAAATGACTAAGTACTCAAACTCGCAGGCTTAAAACTCGCAGACCGCTAAAATCGCACACCACTGTTTCGAGAAAACTCGCAGACCGAGGAAACTCGCAGAATACTGTTTCGAAGAAACCCGCTAGCTGAACCGTGCGCATTTGGCAAACTCGCATATGCTTACTCGCGCGTTTTAGCAAACTCGCAGACAAACTCGCAGCTGAAACTCGCAGATGAATACTTGCGCGTTTTAACAAACTCGCAAGCAAACTCGCATATGTACGGAACTCGTTGACTTCGACTTGCACGTTATAGAAACTCGCTAACTTCGACTAGCGCGTTATAGAAACTCGCTAACTTCGACTAGTGTGTTTTAGACCGAATCTTCAACTTGCGCATTCTAGCGATGAACGTGCGCGTTTCACGAAACCTACGTGTTCTTGGGAAGAACTTGCGCGTTTTATGGATCTAGCGCGTTCTTGGGTTTCCTTTGCGAGTTCTTCACCTGATCGATCAAAAATCAAGTAAAACTTGATTTCTGATTCTGCAAAACACACAATTAGTCCACGATAACAACCTGATCAAGATTACAACACTAAATTTTCTAAGGAAACCGAAAATTACAGTGTTTTGATCAATTTACAGTGTTCGACTTCACTATTCACGAACCTAACAATTTGATCAAATTGATCAATCTAGAGTGCGAATTTGACTATGTTATCTGAACAAATGTTGATCCTTATGATAAAACGTTCACAATCAAATCAATTTCTTGATTTAATTGTGCAAAAACACGAAAAATCAATATTAAACAGTGAAAATGAAACAGTCCGCCAAAAATATTCAAAAAAAATTTCAAATCTGATCCAAATCTGCTTCTTCTTGTTTGCTCTGATACCAAATGATATAGTCCACTCAAATCACACACACAAAACAATCAAGAACAATGAAATTCATGGGGAAATCACATGTGTATTAATGTCACAAGTGAAAGGGTTACAAGGTTTTCTCTCTCTAAGGATTCTCACTGAATGTTTACAAAATGAGGCTTACACAATAACAAAAGCAAGGAAGACCTATTTATAGGTCAAAAAAGAAACAAGGAAAACTTACAAAAGTCAACACAAATGATCTAAACTAAAATTACAATAACAGGTGTAGTGTCGGTGAATACCTCTACGTGAACAAAAGTCTTTAAAGTTACCACTAGTGTATTCACCACCATTGTCAGATCTTAGCACCTTTAATTTTCTTCCAGACTTGACTTCGAATAGTGCTAACCAAGTTTTGAATATTTCAAAAACATCCGACTTTAACTTAATCACATACACCCAAAGTTTGTGCGAGAAATCATCAATAAAAGTAACATAGTACTTACCTCCACTGAGAGACTGTGTCGAAGATGGTCCCCAGATGTCTTTATGAACGTAATCGAGGATCCCTTTGGTGTTGCGTTTTCCAACACCAAAAAAAAACATGCGTCTGTTTACCCGAGACACATTTTGAACAAAAGTCCAGACACGTAGGCGTGTCAACTGCAATGAGTTTCCGCTTGCGCAGAATCTCCAAATTCTTCTATGAAGTGTGGCCCAATCTAAGATGCCATAAACGGGTAGCATCTAAGTGTCTCGAACTATCCACGACACATGCATCAGAACTGACTGTCTTGCCTACCAGATGAAACAGGTTAATTTTTGTCTGCTCACCTTTCATCACAATAAAGTTCCCTCTGGAGATGCGCATACTTCCAATCTCAATTCGAACCTTACAACCAAGTTTAGGCAGTTGTCCAATAGAAATCAAAGAACGAGTCACAGACGGTATAAATTTAACATTTAATAAATTTCGAATAGTACCGTCAAACATTTTGATTCTAACCGAATCGATGCCCCGAGTGACACACGATGTACTGTTTCTGTTAATCATAAAATCCCAATCACAACAAGATTTAGCAATGAAATCTAGAGAGAGAGAGTAGAGAGAGAAAGTAGATCTTGATAGCACTTGTCATATATCTCACTTATCTGAAATATTACAATGAAGTTCTTACAAGATTAACAAAGACTAATCCTATTTATAACACAAGACTAAACTAAAACTTAACAACTAAGTAAAACTAAACAATATTGACATTGACAATACAACTTTGACTTTGCTTATGACTTTGACATTGTTGACTTACAAATTGACTTTTCTTATTAAATCTTGTATACAATATTTGGACTTAACAATCTCCCCCTTTGTATTCAAGATTTAATAAAAATTTGATACAGATCTTCAGCACTTGATTCTTCAGCTTTTATCTCTTTGCAGCTTTCACAAACTTTAAACTTTCAGCTCTTGAAGAATCTTGGAAAGTCTTTTACTTTTTGAAGCTTTGAAAGTCAACAAGCATTGAACACGAAATGGAATTCTTGAAATTGAAAAACAACTTTAACTCTGAAAATTCTTTCGACTTTGAACAAAAATGTATCTTTATCACTTTGATCTCTGAATCATCTTTGGAAGAAACAAACTTTCTTGAATCATCAAATTTTCTTTGAACATTCTTCCTTCAGAATCTTTTGGCTTTAAATTTCTTTATCAGACTTGAACTTTAAATCAGAGGAAGCAATTCGAATTTCTGACTTGTCTTTGAAACAGTGGAAGCATTTTGAACTTTCAAAAAATCTTCATCAGACTTTGAAATTGATCTTTGTATAATTCTCCCCCTTTTTGATGATGTGAGCATCATAATCATAAAAATATCATGAATTTCAGCACAAGCTTTGATTTCCCCCTTTGATATCAACAAACAATCTCCCCTTTTACAATTTCTGCACTTTGATCTGAAGAGCCGAATCATAAACTGTATATATCCGAATCTTTGCAAATTCAGACATAATGAGCGTGTAACCCTGATTCAACAAATGAAACAGTTAGAAATGCCTGTCAGTAACACAAAGTTACTGTGTACAACAAATGTACATTTTAAGGAGCTGGCTTGATGATGACTCCCCAGGACTTCCATTCAATCATTGAAAAACACAAGGTTTATCTATGAATGTTCTGACAGAAAAACAGATTTTCTGTGTGCTCGTGCTTGTGTTTTGAAAGAATTATCACAATGATATTGTTTCATAAGGCTCAAAGTATGTAAATCACCGAGACAGCAATGATTGTACATGGACTCAATGTGCATGATAAAGGGTCGAAGGTGGGGCAACTTTCCTTCTTTTTCAATATCAGTATCTTCCAAGAGAAGATCCGATAGATTATGTGCTGCTTCCCAGAAAATGTGAAACATTCTCTTTTTAAGAAAAGAATGAGTAGCTGGTGAGGTTGTATGCAAGAGATGGCATAGACTATTTGCCTATTTCAATGATGGTCACCAAAGAAATGTGAACCAATCAGTAATGTGGCTGCCCGGCTCAGAAAGATGTTTGGTGCAGAGTTCTGATATTCTTTTAACTCTGTTCTCACACCCTCTTTCTTTTAAACATATAAGCTCACATCTAACCAATCTCTCATTTCCATTTTACCTCTGCTCATTCCCACACTCAATTCTTTTAGACCCCTCTCCCCTCAATCACTCAAAGAATTTCTTCCGGGGTAGGAAACACTGGTTATCGTGAATCCATGGAAGATCTATTAAGCACTCACACTGAATCCCATGTTCCTAAAAGTACATGCTGGTCAATGATTTTCTTGACATCTAAATCACAAGAAATCATATGTCAGTGTATGTATGCTCATTAAAAAAATATGAATGAAATTTGAGCAATTGAACTTTGAAGATTTCTCAAAACAAGGATATTAAATGAATGAAATGAAGTCAAGAGAATTGTTTTGAGAATCTGACAATGTATCAATCAGATCAAATCAATGGATAGGGTATCAAAGAATTGGAGATTTTGTTTATATGAACGAATATAAACAATTTATCAATGAAAGCACAAATATGAACAAGATGAATGATGCTCAACAACTTTGAACGCAAACGGGAGTATTACCATCGAAAAATTGGTTCGAATTTGAGACATGGTAATAACATTTTCAAATAAAATACTGAACCGGTGTGTGTGAATACTTGACAGTATATAGACAAGATAATACACAAGTATTGATCTTTGGAAACACACGGTCAGTTAAACAATAAAGCTCGAAATTTTGAAAAACATTTAAAAGCACACTTCTAAATTCATGAAATCTTTTGAGAATAAGAAGTGGTTTGAACATTTAAGAAAAGGTTTTTCTTGCTCGAAAGTTGTCCTTTCAAACAATCAGAAATCTAGGATCAGAAGATTTTTACCTTTTCAGCTCCCCCTTAAATCATGATATAATGATTTATGTCTTTTAAGCTCCCCCTGGATATTAGCATAATATCCTTCTTTGATCGTTGAAAAACGGGTCCTGATCTGTCATTTGATCAGAAGCCACTTTATTCATTTTATTTATTCAAAAATAAAAGGACAGAAAGCAGTAAAACAGTTATAGAATGAGTTCTGATCTGAAATAATCAGAAGTCGTCACCTTTACTCCCCCTTAAATTAATCATCTGAAATATGTCAGTTAAAACAGGATAGAGATCAAACACTCCCTTTGAATTGTTAGACCATCAATATCAGAAAATTTTAGCAAAGAAAAAGTTTGGGATTGAGATCAGATCAATTCACTCGGGATGAAGACCATCAATATCCATCGGATGAAAGCATACAGGAGTAAGGTCTTTTTGATCTCTAAGGTACGGGTCCTAAGTTGTTTTGCTTAGAAGCCATATTCTTGACATTGAGGTGCGGGTCTTGAACTGCTATGTTCAAGAGCCATTGTCTTTCTTACTCCCCCTTGGATTGAGGTGCCTGCAACACAAAATCAATTTTCTTCTTTGGTACCCACTGGTATTTGGGTCCAGAAATATGAGTTGCAGTTCGTGTGGGGGTAATGGAGTAAGAACCATACCAGAAATGATCATTTGTTTTGTGAAAATGATCATGTGTACAACAAATAGAACAATAAAATTTCTTACCGTTAGATGCTTTGTTCTTCTTTGCTTTAAGTACAGGTACACATGATTTCTTCTCTTTAAGTTCATTTTCCTTCTCATCTTTGACTGGTTTCTTTTTCCACACCAGTTTCTCTTTCTTGAAACTTGTTATCTTTGGATAAGTATCTGAACCATATAAATAATCATCATAGAACAGGTTAGTATGACGAATTTGATTAAATGATTTGACTGACCTGTTTGAAGAGATGAATTTCTGATTTGAACTTGAAACAGATTTTTCAAGTTATTTAATCTTTGACGCAAAATTATCTCTTTCTTTCACAAGCTGGTCAATCTTTGTCGTGAATTCAGACTTCGTCCTTTGCTCTTTCAGCGCAGCAGCAGACAGTTCAGACAACTTTGAAGTTAGCTTCTTGATTTCAGATTCAAAAATGGATCTTTCTTCCTCAAATCCTTTTTCTGACTCTGTTCTCTGGCCGGATAATTCTTTAAAGAACCCTACATTCTTTTGTTCTATGGCCTTCTTCTCTTTTTCAAACTTCTCTCTTTCTAAAATCAGTACTTTCTCAAAATCGGAGATTTGTTGAGAAAGCTTGATGCATTTAAGCTCCACTGACTTCTTTTCTTCATAACTCTTCTTTGAGAAATCTGAGAACTTCTTTGAAAAAATTTTCTTTTCACTTTCAAAATCAGCTTTATTTGCAACAAGCTGTTTTTCCAAATCAGATAAATTCTTTCTAAGCTCAAAGTTTTCAGATTTCAAAACAGATATATTCTCTTCGAAAGCCTTCAACTTGATTTGAAGCTCAACTGATTCTGCTTGTAGCTCAGGTGATTTCTGTTCAGTTGTCTTCAGTTGACTTTGAAGAGTTATAATCTCTCTCTCTTTCTCCTTTATCTTTTTATCCCTCTCATAAAGGATACCTGAAAAATTAGAACTATTTTTAGTACAATTTATACATTCAGGAGTTTTAACACAGTTGTACAATTTCAATTCCAACTCCTGAATTCTTCTGAGATACTCTGAATTTTTAAATTGCAGAGTCCTTCGTTCAGCTTCTATTACAGATATATCAGGCTCGTACAAAATGGACATCTTGAAAAAAAATAATCAACTTGAAGTGAATGACCGTCCCAAACTATATATCAGAAAAACAACAATCAGATCAAATTGAAATCTTAAAAAAAACTTATTCGTGAAAATTGAAATTTGAACAATAGTTGTTATTTCGCAATGTAAAAAAAAAATATTTCCAAAGATGACCAAAAGATTTTTTTTAGACTTTTTTTTTTTTTTTTTTAGAGAAAAGAGGTTTGCGTGTGTTGACCGAAACGCAAAGCTAGGTGTGCGGGTCCTTGGTGAAACGCATAGCTAAGAATGCGGGTTGTTGAGGAAATGCATAGTGAGGTATGCGGGTCCTTTAGGAAACGCATAGTATAGAATGCAGGTCCTTAAGGAAACGCATAGTATAGAATGCGGGTCCTTCTTGAGACGCAAGATGAGCTTTGCGGGTCCTTCTTGAAATGCAATATGAGCTTTGCGGGTCCTTCTTGAAGCGCAGAGTATGGTATGCGGGTCTCACTTGATACGCAAGATATGGTATGCGGGTCTCACTTGAAACGCAAAGTATGGTTCTCAGGTCTGTATGAATGACCCACAAACCGTATGAATGACACGCAAAGTCGATTTCTTGACATTATCTTTCTCAAATCGATTGATTCCTGCACAATTGAACTTCAAGAATTTGTTAGCATCATCGAAAAACAGTTCTAAACACACACAAGCAGTCAATTTTCTATTAAAAACATCAAATTGAAAATTTTCAATCAAGAACAGTAACTGAACACGTTTTTCACGAAAATCTCAAAAATCAAAAATTGAAACCGATTTTGTTCGAATTTCGAGATGGAATCAAAACAACAATCAATCACCAACATAAATCGAACACAATGAATCCAGTTTCTTGCATTAAAAACGATTTTTCACATGAAATTCGTATGAAACAGTAACAAACTCGTTTTCTTGAAAAACTTTTGAAAAATTCAAATTTTCGATCCAAAAACATCAAATTTCAATTCAAATCATGATAAAATCTTTTCTGAAAAGTTTGGTTCAGCTCTGATACCAATTGTTAATCATAAAATCCCAATCACAACAAGATTTAGCAATGAAATCTAGAGAGAGAGAGTAGATCTTGATAGCACTTGTCATATATCTCACTTATCTGAAATATTACAATGAAGTTCTTACAAGATTAACAAAGACTAATCCTATTTATACCACTAGACTAAACTAAAACTTAACAACTAAGTAAAACTAAACAATATTGACATTGACAATACAACTTTGACTTTGCTTATGACTTTGACATTGTTGACTTACACATTGACTTTTCTTATTAAATCTTGTATACAATATTTGGACTTAACAGTTTCCCATATAAATATGGTTACCTTCGAACTCCTCGAAAGTAGTGAAACAGTCCCGAAATGGTGTCATATGGCACGAAGCTCCAGTATCCAACACCCAACGCCTGTCGCCTTGTGGTGCTGCTGTAACCGTTGCTGAGAAGTCTATATCTCTTTCGGTTGCAACTGCTAAAGATTCTGCTTTGTACTTGTCCTTGTTTTTCAAACTCGGACAATCTCTAAACCAATGACCTGGTTTGTGACAATAACTATAATTGCCCCGTTGCTTAGATTTCCCGCGATAACCAGGTTACAAGATTGGGAGCGACCACGAGTTCTTCCCCTGAGATGATCGTCTTGGTCTCTTTCAGCAAATAGACCATGACCGTTTTGGTTGTTATCATGCGAACTGTTACCGATCTTCATCTGAATTCTCTGTTTTTCACATTTTGAAGAACAAGCACGACCTCATCAATAACAGTCGGTTAGTCAAAGTTTTCTTGAGATAAAGATTCTCAAATCTTTTCCAAATACCTGGGGCTGTTTTTTCAGAAACGATTTCAGAAATAATATTTGGACCAATAGCCATCTGTAAGGTAGTGAAGGCCCAAGCCTCCATTTCCTTAGCTTCTAAGGTGGACATATCCGGATCTTTTTATTCCGAAGCAAAGACTACGGGGTGAACATCGTTTTTCCTAAGTGATGTTGCTGTAGTAAACTGCCATTTACCAAAACCACCCTCCCCGTTCCACTTCTCTATTCTAATCCCGGACCCCGATAAATTAAAAGCATATTTTTTATAAACATTTAGGCTTGGGTTGGAAACGGAACCGACAAACGGATTTTCTGAATCAACAAACATTTTTACCGACCACGTATCGTGCGACTAAAAATATACAATCCAAGTCAAATTTAGATCTATCAAGCTCTGATACCAATTGTAAGGGCGGTGGTAGTTACAAGATCGTATTTCAAGTGATTTACGCTGTGTTCTCGAGTTTTTTTTTGCGAAGGAAAGGAAGGGAAAGGGAGGAAAGTAGGAGGGAAAGAAAAAATGTTGTGTTCTCGAGTTTTTTTAAGGAGGGAAAGGAAAGGAAAGGGAGCTTATTTTCCTCCCAAAACTTTCCTCCCAAATGTGGGAGGAAACGGAAGGAAAGGAAAGAAAGGAATTTAGAAAAAATTAAAAATATTTATAAAATTACATATATACCCATTAGTTACATTCCACTGTTAAATAAATAAGGGTATATTGGTAAAAGTGACATCTTTCCTTTCCTTTCTCTCCTACTGGAGAACATGAAAATTTATTTTCTTTCCTTCCCTTTCTTTTCTTTTCCTTCAATCTCAAAAACACAAATACAAATATTTCTTTCTTTTCTTTTCTTTTCCTTCCTTTTCTTTTCTTTTCCTTCCTTCCAAAACTCAAGAACACAGCGTTATGGTCCCAAAGTGATAATAATAAATCACGTGCAACTGACCTAATACAACAAACGCGGAATAACGAGATCTAAATATTGTATATTTTGGTCTAATGATTCATACCGTTTCACAAACGTAAATATAACAGTTATCAAATATACGATAAAAAAAACGACTTATAAAATCGAGACAACAATATTTAACGTGGTTCCACTATCGGTGTGATAATGTACGTCCACAAAGAGAGAGAGATCTTTATATTACCATCCGGGAGAAATTACAACGTGTTTATGAGATCTTCGGATCAACGAATCAACTACCCAAAGTTTCCTCAAAACAAATATATATATATATATATATGTATTGTTGAACAAAAGGAAACTCAAACCGAAGGAAGAAGAGAAGACTAGATGCTTAGTTTTTGCATGTTTTTATCCTTCTACGTTGTATGCATTTATATATGCATTAGGAGAAGAAAGAAACAAAAAGAGACTAAGGGGTCGTTTACCAAACGCTTACCCGGATAAGTGCTTACCAATAAAATTTAACACAATCACTTACTTAGAGGGTAAGATTTTAGTTCACCAAAACGGTATTGTATTCAACAATTTTCCCGATAAGCGCTTACGGGTAAAATTTAACACTATCACTTACTTACCGGGTAAGATTTTAGTCCATCAAAACGGTATTGTATGCAACAATTTTCCCGGTAAGCGCTAACCGTGGTAAGACTTTTCGCCATCACTTACCGGGGTAAGACTCTGGGTCCTTACCTTAGCTCTTACCGGGTAAGATTCTTGGACATTATCATCTTCATCCATAAGGTAAATGACTTGGTAAGCGCTTACCCGGGTAAGCGTTTGGTAAACGGCCCCTAAGGCTTGCAGCTCATGTAGTGTCTGGACACCTCTTTGCTTTATCCCATATATTTCTTTTCTAAGGCTTGCATCTCGTGATGCAAGAAAGAACTTTTCTAGGAACATCCTAGTCATATTTATCCACATGGTTACTGATCCATAAGGTAGATAGAACAACTACTCCTTTGCTTTATCACTCAATGAAAAGGGGAATGCCCTTAGTTTAAACTGATCTTTTGTCACCCCTTATGGTTTAATGCTCGAATACACTATATGAAACTCCTTCATGTGCTTGTGTGGATCTTCATTTTCTAAACCATGAAAGTTAGGCAACAAATGTATTAAACATATTTTCAATTTGAGACTTACCTCATGCTCGGGACATCGAATGCAAAGGGCTGGTGGGTGACATCTGACACAGCCCACTGTCTCCAAGTTTGCTCTTCATTAGCCATCTCTTGTGCAAGTATCGTTGTTCCTTCGGGTTTCTCGTCTTTCGGTGAATCCTTTTGGTCGTCAAAATCGCTACAAAGTCCAATATCTTGCTAAATATTAATTACCGCGAATGAAGTTAACTCACCTTTTTTGAAACTTAACTTGCTTCCTTGTGGTCCTTTCCATTTTTGGATCGTATTCTAATTAACCTACACGAGAAGACGTGACATAGAAGTAAAACAATTAAAAAAATAAATCCCCAACAATGGCGCCAAAAATTTGGTGGTTGTCGAGGCCAACAAATAATAAAACCTATTCTAGTTAACACAAGGGAATTGTGTTAGCAGCAAATAGGGTTGAATCCATAGATATAGGTGGTTTGCTTCTATGCAAACTAAACATGATTCAAATATTTAAAACAAAAGGTGGGTGTGTTAAGTTTCAAGACTAACTAAAAACAAACATATGAACACAAAAACGAAGCAATTAAAAACTAAAATTACGCAGTCAATAATTAAATAAAATCCCAACAACAATGATACGATGTCGGACTTAATTCAATCTCGTTGATCATCGACCGACCTTTTAACATTTCCCAAAATTATTATGATGGTTAACAAGATATAAGGATCTATTTCTCCTTGATTTTCGACAATCAAAACAAGATTTTTGATTATTCCCAAATTAGCAAACAACTTTAAACAAGCTCTTAAAGTTTACTTCATGTTGGATCATAAATTGTATTCAAGATTAAAGTTCATGGTTCAAATTGTAATAAGTTGATAGTTATTTGTTATTGGGCCTCAAGCCCATTAGGCTTATACGACCTAAGTATAAATAGGTTTTATTAATTAGGTTTTAGGGTTAACTCTGATAATCCTGATTATTATCATAATTATAAGTATTGAAGAGGAGGCCGTACATTATCTCTGTAATCGTACGCATCAAGGTACCAAGAACACACAACTGATTTTCATTGATTAATCAAGGGATCGTGGTATGTTATTCTGATTTATTCTTCTCTTGATCTGTATTGTGTTGTGTGATTGTTAATCTATCAACTAGTATCTGGGTTTAACAAGTGGTATCAGAGCCTAAAGAATCAAGCTTTTTGGACTGAAACTGTGTTTATCGATAACGTACTGTGTGATAATCGAGTTCATGAATTAATGAGTTTTTATGCATAAAGTTGATTTGATTAGATGTGTTTTATGCTTTAGAACATTATCTGATAGTTTAATTGCACTCTAAATCATCAATTGATTGGTTGTTTTGATAATTCTTGGATCTGGGTTCTTATATCTATCGACTACTGTGTTTATCAAATTGAATCATAAAAGTTGACTTTAATCTTTGATTTTGATTGTGTCTCGATCGATATATATTTATGGTTACTAAAGTGTGTTTTTTTTTTTGCATTGAATTTAAGTTTTCGTGTGGGTTTCTGGATTGACATTTGAGTTATGGGTCGAAAACACCAAGAACACACCGGTCGTTATTCAAGTCCATCAGAACACCGGTCGACCTAAGTTTGCGCCATACGCTAATCGTGCAAAAATTTCTTTTGCGCCACACACAGGTCCGGTCAGGATACCGGTCGATTCTCAGTCCGGTCGATAATTTGGTCCGGTCGACAGGACACCGGTCGCTTATACCGGTCGATACTTTAGTCCGGTCGGCAAGATATTGGTCGCTTCTCCCCGGTCGACAGGACACCGGTCACAAACTCCGGTCGACGAGATACCGGTCGAGCATCACACCGGTCAAGCAAGACCCCGATCGACCCCACTTTGCGCCATCTATTCTTCGCGCGTATCTATACTTTTGCGCCACCCTTTACTCGCGCAAACCGCCATTTTGCGTCACCTGTCTCTCGCGGAAAACTCATTTCGCGCGACCCATACTTCGCGCAAATCTCTCTTTGCGCCACTCGTTCTTCACGCAAAGTCTAACTTCTCGTGACCCACTTCTCACGCAAACCTCTTAGTGCGAGTTGACTTTTGCGTAAATTTTTTTCTCTAGGGGCGCTGCCCCATACCCCCGCAAGGGCGTTACCCCTTGACCCCACCCGTGCTAAGTCTGCGGAGGGGGACAAAGTTCTGTTCGTGATCAAAATTTTCGTATTTTCAGTATTACTCTGTATTTAATTGATTTTATCTACTGTTTGCGAATTCTGCATTTGATCATTTTTGGAAATTTATTTTTTCTGAAATTTTTTTAGTGTAGTTTTTATCCAATACTTGATTTTAAAGATCTCATCTAGTTGATTCTCTTGGTACAGATAAGTTTGCTTTCTAACCATACAGCAAAAGATGTCTGAAGGTTATAGCCATGATTTTGACAAGATGACTCTTTCTGAAGCAAAAGTAAATGTTAAACGTCTTGCTGGACAGTTGTCAAGATATACAAGCATGGATTTTGATTATGAAAAGGAGAATAAAAAGCTCAAATCCGATTCAAAGAAATATTTCATGTTTTAAAAGAAAATTCAAATGATTCAATGTTTTAAATGAAAATTCAATGTTAAACGTCTTACTCAGATCAATGTTTTAAAAGAAAATTCAAAAGATTCAAAGAAATATTTCATCTGTTCAGTATGCATTACTGATTCTAAAATTAATTTTGTAGGAATAATTGAGTCTAAAGAAAAAGAGATTCTAAATCTTCAAGCAAAGCTGAAGAAGTCTGAAAGTCTTAATTCAAGCTCTAGCTGGTCAAAGAAGGAATCTATGCAAATAGAGCTAGATGAGCTTAGAAGAAGAGCCAACATTGCTCGCGAGACATCTGAAGGTCTTAGAAAGACAAATTCTTAAGTCTTTGTGGAAATAGATAAACTAAAAGATAAAGTCTTCAGTCTTGAGGATGAGATTGATATGCTGAAAGAAAAGGCAACCCAAGACAAAGACAATACAAAAGTCCAAGTTGAAATGTTGAAGATTGAGAAAGAAAGAAAAGAATTTGCTAAGAAATTCTCTTATTTCTCCAGAAAAGCCTTTGAAGAGAAGAAATCTTTAGAGCTTAAATGTGTTAAGCTTTCTCAACAAGTTTCAGACTTTGAGAAAGTTATCATTCTAGAGAGAGAAAAGGCTGAGAATGAGAAGAAGAAGGCTGAGCAGAAGGATGTAAATAAAGACTTTTCTAAAGAAAAGAAAGATTTAGAGACTGAGATAGCTAAGATGACAAGAAAGTTATCTGAGTTGTCAACAAACATCTTGAAGGAGAAGAATGCAAAATCTGAGTTGCATAAGAAGTTTGATCTGATTGGAAAGTAAAGAAACAGTTTATCTTCAAAGATAAAGGAACTTGAAGAGATCGTATTCAAGGTGAAGCTAACTGAGCACAAGACGCCAGAGTCAATAGCTCAATCACCGAGAGATGATCAAACTGATTCAGATTGTTCACTCAAAAAGGCTTCGAGTTCACACTTTTCAAATGTTTTCTATAATCCTTTCTGTGATTTAGATGATGGTCTTACTTCTAAATCTACTGATCAGATTTATCCTTCTAACATTTTCTTTGATAAAAATGTTGATGGTTCAGGTACCTTGAAGAAGACTAAGTCTCGAAAGAAAAGCTTCTGGAGAAGGGATGATGAGAAAGATAGAGGAAATTGGATCTGGAGAGTTAAAGGATCTCTAGAGGAGAAGAACACCGATAAATCATTTGTGCATACATCAAATGCAAAATGGAACTATGCCTCAAAAGGTAAAACTTTTGGCAAACCTGATCTGGTTTATACAATCAATCAATTGATCAGGTTAGCACAAAAGAAAATTAGTTGTTCCTACTGCGGCTCAAATGATTTTGTAAGAAAAGATTATGTGAATAACTAGTATGGTTCTTATTTTATCTCTCCCACTAGAACTGCAACTAACCTATTAGGACCCAACTACCAGTGGGTACCAAAAGCTAAATCTGTGTTGTAGGCACCTAAGGTTTAAGGGGGAGAAAGAACAATGACTTCTGATTACTACATATCAGGACTCTTGCCTCATTGTCAAAAAGTTGACTTCTAAGTACAACAGCTTAGGACTCAATCTTCAATGACAAGAATGATGACTTCTAGACAATACAGTCTAGGACTCAGACGTCAATGTCAAAGAGTTTGACATCTGCATTACATCGGTTTAACGATTGAGGATTATGCACATATTAAGGGGGAGCTTAATATTTCTACTGATATATTTTTCTGATTTAACTGACTTTTTACAGGTATTAAGGGGGAGGATATCTGAGTTTTGTCAAGGATACTTAAATGAAAATATTAATTCCAGGGGGAGTTAAGGATTCTGATTTACATGTATATCTTTCTAATCCTTACACTCTATCACTTGTTGAAAGAAGAACAACTTTCACTTGTGAAAAATAGTTTCTTAAATGTTCAAACCACTTCCTATTCTTCAACGATTTTCATGAATTGTGAAGTGTGATTTTAAATGATTTTTGGGAGCTTAAATGAAAAAGAGCTTAATCGCCAACCTTTTAGTTTGAGGAGGAGAATTGTATTGTCAAAACACAAAATGTTTTTGACTTCTCCAAATTTTTATTCTTCATGTTTGTAATCCTTTGTGCTTTCATATACAAAAGACTGTTGAACATCACGTTCTTTTAGGAAAATACAAGGGATTCAGTATGTGAGCTTAACAGAACTTCCATGGATTCACGATAACCAGTGTTTCCTACCCAGGATGTATTCCCTGAGTGATTGAAGGGAGAGGGGTTAAAAGATTGAGTGTTGGTGTGTGAAGAGGTAAAATGGAAAAGAGAGATTGGTTAGAAGTGAGAATTAAAAGAAATAGGGTGAGAGAACAGAGTAGAAGAATATCAGACTCTGCACCAAACTTCTTTCTGAGCCGGACAGCCACATTATCTGTTGTTTCACATTTCTTCGTGAACGACATTGAAAAAGACACCTAGCCCATGCCATCTCTTGCATACAACCCCACCAGCTACTCATTATTTTCTCAAAAAGAGAATGTTTCACATTTTCTGGGGACGCAGCACATACGCTATTGGTTCTTCATTTGGAAGATACTAATATTGAAAAAAAAGGAAAGTTGCCCCACCTTCGACCCTTTCTCATGCACATTGAGTCTTTGTATAATTTGTTGTTGTCTCAACAAGTTTACATACTTTGAGCCTAAATTGAAAAGCAATCATCGGTGCTTAATTATTTCATATACATGCACGAGCACACATAAATTTGTTTTCTGTCAGAACGTTCATAGATAACCATGCGTTATTCGATGATTGAATGGAAGTCCTGGGGAGCCAACATCAAAACCAGCTTCTTATATAGTAACTTTGTGTTACTGACAGGCATTTTAACTGAGTCATTTGTTGATTCAGGGTTACCACATTTATTTTATTTGAATCTGAAAAGATTGAAATAATCACTTTCTCCATTTGGGGAGACTGCTCTTATTTCCACACAGGGATCTATACATTAAGACAACGCTTAATTGATGACTATACAACAAGGAGAAGATTGTTTTGCTATGTTTTGATGATGATGATTCTCACCACTCATCAAAAAGGGGGAGAATATACAAAGGGGGAGAATATAAAGAGACATAAGATACAAGAATTTTTGATCTAAAGACTGCTGAAGATTTGAGCTTATTTGATCTATCGAAAATCTGATTGAAGATAATTGTCAGAAGGACACTTGCATTCAAAAGAGGAATTTGAAGACTGTGTAAAGCTACAAGATCTGAAGCTGTTAACAAGTTTTCAAGAGAAGTGAAGACCCGAAGATTATTGCCAAATTTTTTTTAATCTTGAATCCAAAGGGGGAGATTGTTGGATCATAAATTGTATTCAAGATTAAAGTTCAGGGTTCAAATTGTAATAAGTTGATAGTTATTTGTTATTGGGCCTCAAGCCCATTAGGCTTATACGGCCTAAGTATAAATAGGTTTTATTAATTAGGTTTTAGGGTTAACTCTGATAATCTTCATTATTATCATAATTCTAAGTATTGAAGAGGAGGCCGTACATTATCTCTGTAATCGTACGCATCAAGGTACCAAGAACACACAACTGATTTTCATTGATTAATCAAGGGATCGTGGTATGTTATTCTGATTTATTCGTCTCTTGATCTGTATTGTGTTGTATGATTGTTAATCTATCAACTAGTATCTGGGTTTAACACTTCACAAAATTGCATTCAAAACAAGAGAAACAATCAATTGTAATTAATGAACACACAAGCTCGATTCGTTTAAACTAGGATGTACATTCCCTTGAGATAAATTGAAGAAAGTCTACTTACAATCAACAATGTCAATTTACCACAATCAGAACATATAACCAATTACTGGTTGAAAGTTCCAACTGGCTATTTGTTGTTTTGATGAAATGACAAAGGATCCTTTTTCATCATACCATTAAAATAACGACATCAAGAACACATATAATGCATAAAAGGATTAAGAAAAAGTCTCACAAGTGCAATTGAATCAAAACCCTAAATTGACCGAAGTCGTTGGAATGAAATGCTTAGCTATTCATACTAAAAATTTGAAGTACAAAATACCAAATGAAGAAATATTCGTGAGGAAATTGAAATGGCAGAATGCTTCAGTCCGTCTCTGTTTGGTCTAGCATTCATCTTGCTAATGCGTCCCCTCTTCCTAGTCTTGTCATCATCTCCTCGTTTTAAACTAGTCACCTCCGAAAATGACTATCACCGACGGATTTTTCGTTCGGTGAAAATCGGATCCGTCGGTAACCTCTGTCGGGTTAAACATTGTCGGCGATGGTATGGCCGACAGAATTACCGACGAATTCGTCGGTAACCTCTGTCGGATTAAACATCGTCAGCAATGGTATCACCGACGGAATTACCGACGAATCCCGTCGATAATATTTCGTAGGATTTGCTCATTTTTCTTGTAGTTGGTCTTCTCAACTGGTGCTCTTTCTTTCTTTTTCCCCCACAAAAACCCAAGAAGACTTGCTTCTTTTTTTTTTTCTCATCTTTTCCTGGGCGTGACCTGCTGCTCATGGCCCTTTTTTTTTCTTTGACTTTTTTTGATCTCAATGTATGCTTAAAACTCAATTAAATCATTTGTGCTTTTTTTGCTTGTAATGTGCAACTCTTTTCAACTTACTTTTGGCTATGTACGGCACAAGGAAGAAGGAAACTTTTCTACTTTGATTCTCATTTGACAAATATGCTCAACTTTTGTTTTATTTTAATTTATGCTATAGCCGCTCGTACCGTACAACTCTTTGATACACAAGTGTCCATTTTTCTCATGTTTCCCACAACTCTTTGCCCTATAATTAAAAATATATGAACACCATTAATGAGGTCTTCTTAACCATAAAAGTATGATATAATGTAAGGGATTTGATGCTAAATAACTCCATTTTTCTCATGTTTTCCACAAATCTCCTATAAATAAAATTATATGAACACGGTTAATAAGTTTTTTTTAACCATAAAAGTATGATATAATGTAAGGGATTTGATGCTAAATAATGTACAAATTATCAATCATCGCATTCCTACTTATGTTTGTAGCTTGATCAAAGGTCAAGACCGTGTGGTCCGACAAAAAAAGAAAAAAAAAACAAAAAATGATTGTATCAGGTGATGTCACGAGACAACAACTTGTAATCTCTAATGTACCCACATGAACAATCTGAATCTTCGGCCATCTCCTGAAAATTAGTCATACTCCAAAGGTTAAAAGGGAAGCGTAATTTTATGGGTTCAAGAGAGTAAAAAATTAGATCTCTTTTCATGCAAAGATGATCCATTTTGTTAGACAAGCCTTTTCACCCCATCACTATGTTATATGCGATTACTTGTCAATCCTACTATATGTATTACATGATATAATATATGATTTTAATCGGACTAAATTAATACATATAGCATTAATTTATTTTAGTTATTCATATACGTTGTTTAGATCGATATATTAATTAGTTATGTGTCCGCACAATGCAATACGATGTATTTTTCTTAAACCAAAAATAGAAAGTAAATGCAACTACTCGTTAAAAAAACTCCAAAATTTATGTCTGAACAAAACAAATTACGAATCTTTCTCCCAATTAACGAAAAATCATGTATCTAAGAACAATACAATTCTTTTCTTTTTTTATCATTCAAAACTGAAGATAAAACCAACTATTATTTGATGCAGAAGTGTAACAATAATTCACCATCTTTAATTTGACTCCTTATCTTGTAGATCGTCCATAAATCAATGAAATTTTAATGTCCTATATGCAGCCTAAGAAAACCGTAAGAAAACACGGTTCCATTGATCAAGAAGGCAAACAATTAGAAGACCACATATAGCTCGTTGTCCCATGATGTTTAGGCTATGTTTGGCAAAAAAAAACTAGCTTCAGCTAGTGTACATGTTTGGATGACCATAAGCTAGCTGATAAGCTACTCAAAGTAGCGTTTTGAAAAGCTAGCTTATCAGCTACAAGCTAAGCTTTTTTTTGCCAAACATAGCCTAAACATCATGGGACAACTAGCTGAAATCAAATCTGGGCCACCTAATCTACATACAATAACAAGTTCTAATGGGATACTGGAATTAAAACAAACCATTAACACAATCTAACAGCACTATAATATACAACAAACAGCTTAGAGATAGAAATGCAAACAACAATGACTACTGCGATAGAAGTTGCCAATCAAGAAATGTTAAGTTGGTGGGAACATTCAAATAGACCCCTCATGTCTTCACATGCAAACAGCTAGCCAAATGGAATCACGTCACTTTGCTTTAAATTAAAAAAATAGACAATTAATCTAGTCACACTAGTAAACAATAATCAAAACCAACCCAGTAAAGAACTCCCTATACTGAATGCTTTTCACATAATCTGCAATATTAATTAATGGAATAATTAAGCGATACTGTAGCCAGTCCAGTTATAGAAGTTCTTATAGTGATAAAAAGGTACATGCCATGATGTTTAAACAACAATTGAAAGCTAAAGAAAGATCAAACAAATCGATCATACAACACATAAATGACATATCTACGGCCATCTTATATGTTATCTTTTTTTGGAAAAAAAATAAAAAATAAAAAATAAAAAAAATTATATGTTATCTTATTCAATTCCATTATAGAAGACCCATACCCCGATATATATAATTGTCACAAAAAACCATAATTAATTATATAAAAAGACTTGAGAAATTCATAAGTAACAAAGACCATCAAAACAACAACAATAGTTCCCTTTTTAAACCAACAACATTACAAGAACATGGATCCTATAATGTGCTGGCTTTGGATGTGAGCAAAGATACGTTTGAACTTTAAGATAAATTCTTAGAGAAAAATAAACATCTAGCTTCTTCTAAATAGCATCTTAAATTGAAACCTTGTTGTTTGATAGGTGCAAACTTGTCACCGACCATGATCACTAATGCAATGCAAAATAAAGCACTCAAACATGTATTATGGAACACAACCAAGCAATAGAGAATTTAAAAAATCAAAATCAGAAGGTAACAGATTAGTGAGAACATGAATGCAGATCAAACCTTTAAGGATGAACCTCAACCGTAGGTTCTTGTTCATTCTTTCTCCAGCTCTTTTCCGGTTGATCTTCATTAGTCCCATGCCTAATAGATGTGGTGAAGTTTAATAAACTTAACCACAAGGGTTGTGGCGTAGTGGTTAAGGCCCTGGGGGATGTGGTGGAATATCCCATCTACCCAGGGTTCGAATCCAGGTGTACACAACAATTGTGGCCACTGAGGTTTAATCATGGTTGATGTCTTATGGTCATAATTTGCCAAGAGATTAGTCTAGGTATAGCCTAGCACACCCTTCCCCAAAAAAAAAAAAGTTTAATAAACTTCTATATTATTTAGTTACCGTAAATTGGCTTTTTGGTCCTCCATTTTGTTGTTTTTCTTGGACTGGGTCTCTAAAAAAAACTATCGTTGCAAGAAAACCCATTGGGTATGCATTTTTCCTCTGTTTTTGTCCCTCGTGTTAACTTCTGTTAGTTCCATCCGAGTAACGAACATTTTGGTCTTTTCTGATGTCTCTCTCATGCTCCTTCTAAAAGTAATATACATTTTAGATTACATGAGGTGGGTTCATACGAGAATAACATTTATTCAAGAAAACACGAGAACAGTCGAGTACATACAAAATCATATATGATTCAGGTGAATCATATATGATTTACATGACTTTAGGCCGCGCCCAAAGTCGCCCGCGTCCGTTTTTTTCCGGGTTAATGTAAAATCACATCTGATTTTGTACACAATTTGTTGTTTCTTGTTTTCTTAAATATTTAGCGTTCTCGTTTGAACCTTCCTCTAGATTACATATATATATATATATATATATAGGCGTAATCATTTGTTAACCCTATAATTAGTATTAACTTTACAAACCAATCTGAACCGTTCATTTTTTTAATCCATGGTTATGGTTTAATTGGTGGTTATAAACTGATGAAAAGGAAAATAAATTAAATGAAGGGCAGGCTGAACAAATTGTGTTTATTTTTTGTAGACAAATTCGGTTATTTTTTAAATAAACTGCTTTACTTTATACCTTAGATTCGGTTTTAGTTACATTTATACCTTAGATTTGGTTTCAATTCCATTTATTCCTTAAATTCGGTTAATTTTGGATTTGAATTTCTTTCTTTTTTGTGTATGAACTTTGGTTGTTCCAAATTTTTGCCAAAGTTTATAGTTGAAACAAGAAAGTGAATTAGATAATTAAGTAAGTTTAGAATAAATTCAAAGGTGAAACAATGTTTTTTGTTTAAAGTTCATACATGCTCTTTTTGTTGCAAGCTTTACTTTTGTGATATGGGTATGAATTATTTGCAGAAAAAACAAATCAAAGTTGAAAATTTCAATTTTTGAAGGAATGAGATAAATTATGGAATGTGATGATTAAGTGAATGAGAAAATTATGGTAATTGCATGAATAATTGTTGAATGTGATAATTAATTGAATGAGATGATTAAGAAATGTGGTTTCAATATATGATAAAAAAAAATATCTCGTTAACAAAGTTTGTACTATTTCTTTGTTTAACAAAAGAAGGGGCCTATATATATATATATATGGTGGGATCAATATGTTACCTCAGATGAAAAAACTACTATCTTAAATGCCATCAAAACCATAATCAAAACAGAAAATAATCAACAGATTCAAACTCAAGAATTAGATATAATTTCTACTCTTATTTATGCTATAATGAAGAATTATATAGGAGATCCAACAATGTTCCAAGAAAGAGGTACAAAAATACTCCTCAACCTAACTTGTAGAAAACTACAAGATTTTAGATGGTACAAAGACATGTTCTTAACAAAAGTCATGTTAAGACCAGACTGCAAAGAAACTTACTGAAAGAAAGATTCATTCCAGGATTACCAAACTTATTCGCAAAAAAGATTAGTAATAATCTAAGAGAAAAATATAATAATCAAATCCCTTATAGAGATTAAACTTATGGTGAGTTAATTAATAAATGCTAATAGAGAAGGTTTGGCAATCTGTTCAGATCTAAAGTTCAAAGCTAAACTCAAAAAGGACAGAATCACTAGTAAACACGAATTAGGAGACTTTTGTCAACAATATGGCTATCAACCTATTTCAACTCCTTCTTCATCCAAAACAAAAAAGCATTTTTCAAAGAAAAGATATACTTCTAAATATGATAAGGCTGAAGAATATAATGATCATAACAAGAAAAAATCTCATAAGAAGTATACAAAGAAACCAAATTTTCATAAAAATAATCAAAAGGTATCTAAAGATATAATCATATGTGGCAAATGTGGCAAAACAGATCATATGGCAAAAGACTGTTATGTAAAGAGAAAAAATAATCAATTAGATATATCAGATAAATTAAAGGCTCAAATGTGTAAATTGATGCTCAACAATGATAGTTCTAGTAAATCATCTAGTCTATTTGATTTTCAAGATCAAGACTTGAACAATGTTAAAAATTACTCAATATCTGATTCAGAAGCAAGTTGTGAATGTATACGAAACTGCAATTGCAATAAAATCAATGTAATTACCAACAAAGATAGAGAAATGATAGAATTGTTAGATCAAATTCCAGATCAAACAATTAAAGAACAAGCTTTAAACAAAATTTTCAATTATAATAAAAAAGAATCAATAATTTCAAATCCAAATCCAATGAGATGTTTAATCTCCAAGAAGTTTACAAAAGATTTTCAAAACCAAATACATCAATAACTACTCAAGATTTACAAGAAGAACTTAATAATGTCAAAACAGAAATAAGATTAATCAAAGAAAGATTACCAAAAGTCGAAAAAAATAAAAGAATTATCAAAGATGATTCAGAATTATGGAATACATATATTGAATTATGTATAAAAAAGGAATTCAAAGTAACGGTCCTAACACTAACTGACAGTGGTGCTGATATGAATTGTATTCAAGAAGGAATCATACCTACAAAATATTATGAGAAGACAGCTAACAGATTGTCAACCGCTAGCGGATCTTCCCTAAATATAGAATAGAAAGTTTCAAAAGTTCATATCTGCAACAATAATGGATATTGTCTCAAAAGTTCATTAATACTTGCAAAGAATTTAACTTCAACGTTAATTCTAGGAACTCCATTCATTTCTCAATTATACCCCATTTCTATATCAGAAAATGGAATTTCTGCAAAAGTATTACGTAAAGAAGTTTTTTTCAAATTTGATAATCCAATTATTTCTACAAAATTAAATCTTTTAGAAAATAAGATTAATCAAGCAAAATATTTAAGAAATGAAACTAATAGCTTAAAGATTTCAGATCAAATTCATAATCAAATTAATCAAAATAAAATAAAACAAATAAAAGAAAAGAAAATTTTGAAAACAATGTTTGCTCAAATATTCCAAATGCCTTTTGGAAAAGAAAACAACATATAGTCAAATTACCTTATATCAAAGAATTCAATGAAAGAGATATCCCCTCAAGATCGCTATTCATATGACAAATGAATTACAAGAACATTGTAAAAAAGAGATTCAAGAACTTTTAGATAAAAAACTCATAAGACCCTCAAAATCTCCCTAGTCTTGCTCAGCTTTCTATGTTCTGAATGCAGCTGTGATAGAACGAGGATGTCCAAGATTAGTAATTAATTACAAACCTCTAAATATGGTTTTAGAATGGATTAGATATCCAATCCAAATAAAAGAGATTTACTCAAAAAGTTATATGATTCAAATATATTTTCAAAATTTGATATGAAATCAAGATTCTGGCAAATACAAATTCATGAAACTGATAAATATGAAACATGTTTTAATGTTCCCTTTGGTCATTATGAATTGAATGTTATGTCTTTTGGACTCAAAAATGCCCCATCTAAATTTCAAAATATCATGAATGACATCATAATCCCAATAAGCAATTTTGCTATTGTTTATATTGATGACGTCTTAATCTTTTCAAAATCCATTGATCAACATTTTAAACATTTAAATATATTTTATGATTTAATATACAAAAATGGGTTAGTTGTAACTGCTCCAAAGATGCATCTTTTTCAAACAAATGTTAGATTTTTAGGACATGATATTGTTTTAGGAACAATAAAACCAATTCAAAGAAGCCTTGAGTTTTCAAATAAATTCCCAGACGAAATCAAAGATAAACTCAACTTCAAAGATTTTTAGGATGTTTAAATTATGTTCATGATTTTTTTCAAGATCTAGGAATTATATGTAAACCTCTTTATCAAAGACTCAAAAAGAATCCAGAACCATGGACTCAAGAACATACTAAAATTGTTTTACATATCAAACAAAAAATAAAATATTTACCATGTCTTCATATACCCCAACCAAATGCTCAAATAATAGTTGAAACCGATGCTAGTGATCTAGGTTTCGGAGGAATACTAAAACAAAAAATTAATAATCAAGCAAAAGAAGAATTAGTTAGATTTTTCTCAGGTTCTTGGAATGACACTCAAAGAAATTATTCAACAGTCAAAAAAGAGATTTTATCAATCGTTTTATGTATCAAAAAATTTGAAGATGATTTGTACATGAAACCATTTTTATTAAGAATAGAATGTCAATCTGCAAAACCCATTTTAGAAAATGATGTTAAAAATATACTATCAAAAAAAATTTTGCAAGATGGCAAGCCTTACTAAGTAACTTCGATTTTCAAATGGAATTTATTAAAGGAACAAATAATTCTCTTCCTGACTTTTTATCAAGACAATTTTTACAGGGAAAATGAATGATTCAAAAAAAGCAAATGATCCTTTATCCTTTCAAAAGATCTTAATCAACATATTCTTCCTCTCCTCTTCCTATTCAAAATAGATATTCACCACTTACACCTCCACATATTCAACAAACCTATTCTACTTTAGTTCAAAATTCTCCATCCTCTATTTCAAAACCGATTCAAAATAAATTCATAGTTCCAACCAGCAAAAAAGGTTGATCAGGAGCTGCATGATCCGATGAGCTATCAGTTGAGAGATGGCTTCTCGGTTGTTAGTAACGACTGAGACAGAGCAGCTTACCAGGTGAGGAAGGAAAAAGCTCGCTTTAATTCAGAAGCCAGGAGAGGAAGTTAACTTCGTCCACCAGATCCATGCCTTGGGCTTGAGTCCTAGCTTCGGTAGGGGTCCATTCTTTGTGATTGCTTATTCGATTCCTAAAAGTGGCTTAAAAGCTAAATCAGCCAACAATCCATATATTCAAAATCCTAATCATCAGATAGTAAAGATCCTTGAAGATTATGAATTGTATCTTCAATTAAAGCAGATCTTTTAGTACTCTCGTTGATTTTCTTTTTCCCAAAGACTCTTTATTCAAAACTGATACGTACAAGATCAGAGAATATTATGAATCGATTTTAATAGATACCGGATCTATTAAGGTTATTCATAATAAAAATTCCAATTCTTCTCAAATTGATTTTAGCAAAGTTCAAATATTTCATATCCTTACGATTCAAGAGTGGAAGACTCGTCCTTACACCAACAAGACCCTTTCAAATTACTCAAAACATCCGTCTTATAATTATTATGATTATCAAGACGCATGATTTAGATTCCTCTATCTCAGAAGTTATACACATTCTTGGTTCATATTCTTTGACAAGAATTTTGATAACAACTATCCAAACTAGTTCATAAATTGGTTCAAATTCATGGGAAATATTCCAGATGTTCTCCCAATTAGTGTTCATGGTGGATTAACAAAATTCAAAGAAATGTTCGTCCAAAACATTTCTGAACATGAATATTTGTTACAATTCACAATTTTATTCGAAATTCCATGTATCATTTCTTGGACGTTTAAGGTAGCCCCGGCAAGCGGTCCTTCACCTGCAATACTCATAAGAATCTGCAACGTCAAATGGTGGGAAAAGTTGCCCAGAGATCAAATTGCCAAAATGACAATTCAAGGAGTCTCTGACTATTATTCAAAGAACTTTGGAGTACCAGCCACAATCGAACAACCATTCTATCTCCTCAAAGAAGAAGAAGATGATGAAGTTGCTCAAATTATGGCTGCAAATTCAAAAGATGAAGTTAAAAGATTACTTCAATAATTCAAAAGAAGTTCTCCAACAAGTTCGACTGCTACTCAAGAGATTTCTCAAAATCAATTGTTTCAAGATTCTCAAGATCCCTATCCAAATGTAAATCTATAGGTAATGTGTGTGTTTGGTGTTCTTGCCTTTGTAGGCAAGATTCTTTGTTATTCAAATAAGGAGTATTCAAACATCTGAAATACATTTTTTTGTTATTTCAAATAACATTTTATTCAAAAGGTTTTGATGCAGGTATTCTTCAAGATGAAGACAAGAGATCAATTCAAATCATTCAAGATCAATAATTCAAAGATGCTTTTCAAAAGGAAGATGCCAAAGTACTTTGCCAAAGAAGTCAAAAGTTGTTAAAAGTATTGTCGGCCATTTCAAATGATTCAAGACTCAAATTTGCAGCCGGTTACCGGTCAAAAGCTACTCAATAATTTCCAAATTGAAGGACATTCACCGGTCATCTTTCATCAAAGATGCCTATAAAAGAAGACTTCAAGAATCATTCAAAGCTTGCAAAAAAATCTAGCCTTAAAAACATTTGTAAAATGTCATGTCTAGATCCAAACCCTCTCTCAAATTTTCTACTGCAAGATGTTCGAAATCTTTAGATTTCCAAATATTCATATCTCCAGATGTATGTTCAAATTGTCTTAGAGACAACTGTTCAAACAATTGCTTAATCAAAGAAGGTACAATTTAATCATGCTTTACGTTATTATGTTTAGTGATGGTTGCCTTATTTTGCAAGGACTTGATCATATTATTCCTATAAATTTTTTTATTTCAAATACTTCTCCAATGACTCTTTTAAATAGTCATCTTATAAACTTCTTTATTATAAATCATATATCAAAGTTTAGAATCATTTATCGACATCAAAATTATTCATATAATCATTTTAAAATATTTTCCGCGATCCTGTTAACACTTGGTATCAGAGCCATGTATTCTAGTGGAATATAAATATGTTAATCAAATTCTTAGTTGTATTTTATTGTCTTAATGAAGATTTTTATAAAATGAAATCTAATCTTATTTATTTAAATCAAAGTTATTTAGAGATAAAAATGATTTACCAGAAAATGAAGTCTTTTCATGATAATTTGATATTAGTGTTGGTTTTAGCCTGACGTTGGTTTAGCCTTGACCGTTGGAGTAGCGTAAGTGACGTAGTGAGTTGTAATACGTGTGGTCCAGTCGTCGTGGTGGTCCAGTTAATAGTCCAATAATCATAAGAATACTTAATTTTCAATAAATCAAGTTTATTTCCAAAGATACTTTTATTTAGATAAACAAGATGATGAATTTATTTTCTAAAAAGAATAATTTTGACAATGAAATCAATGAAGAAAATGATCTTCATATGAATTCTACTGAAATTCATATTTCTGACATCGAACAAAGTTTATCAAATTGGACAATTCCAAAACAAAGTTTTAATACAATATATAAAATCGGAGCTTTCGATTTTTTACATGGATATTCAATTAAAGAAACATAACAAACTGTTTCAATTAACAAAGACTATGATAGTCTAAATCTTTTTTCAAAATCTGCCATCATACAACATAGGAAGAAATTTAAGTTCTTACATGTTGGCTTAGTTCAAATAGCAATCAAACCTTTATTCAGATTAGACATAGATGCTCCAGTCTTATTAACATTAAGAGATGCTAGACATACAAATTTTCAAAATTCAATATTAACCATGGCAGAGACTAATATTTCAAATGGCCCAATTTTTTTCAACTGTTATCCAAATTTC
Source organism: Arctium minus (assembly GCA_954870635.1). Taxonomy (NCBI): domain Eukaryota; kingdom Viridiplantae; phylum Streptophyta; class Magnoliopsida; order Asterales; family Asteraceae; genus Arctium; species Arctium minus. Next base: position 107,502,151 of record OX941080.1, on the reverse strand, counting down.
TCTTAGGATTATTTGATCCAAATATTTTAGATACTTTAGTTTTAACAATTTAAACTAAGAATCTAGAATTCAAAGAGGATACAAAAGTTGTAGCCATAATATATAGACTTTGCTATAAAACTATGTCTACAACAATAGAGCCTAAGACAAAATTAACTAGTCCAAAAAATGAAAAAATCATATTTGAATCAAATCCTCAACATACAAAAGTACAAACTCCAAAAAGACTCAAATGGGATTAAATTACTCAATCTTGTAATTGGAATCTCTAAGATATAAGTCTACCTAAACCTATAGGAGACACAAATCAAATATCAAATATCATAGAACATGAAGATGGTTCTGTCGATATTAATTTTAATACTATTCAATCTGTTTCATCAAGATTTTCAACAGGTTCAACAAGTAGTACTATTAATTTAGGAGATACTTGTTTTCAAAAATCTAAATCACTAAGATATGTACATTTTAATCAAAATATACCAAAACCAATTTATCAAGAAGATAACAAAAGTGAATCTGAAGGAATACCAAGCCCAACCCATTCAGATATGTTATCGTCAGAAATAAATAGATTCAAAGCCTCAATATGAGTAATAAAACTCAAATTTTGTGCAATCAAAATAAGATTCAAACACTCCTTATAAAGCTCTTGTTGGCAAATTATACAAAATGGATTCGAAAGAATTAGCAATACTCAAAAGAACAAAAAAACTACAAAATGAAAACCAAAGTCAACATAAAGAATGGAATCATTATAATAAATTAACAACTATTCAAATAATACATCTAGGAAGAATCATAATAAGGATAAAACAACTAGAAGAAAGAATCAAAGTAATGTTCCAATGGATTCAAGAAGCTAGATCAGAATTAATAATTTGTTAATCATAATAATTCAAAACAACTTGTTAAAATGGTAGAATCAACAATTAATATGGAATATCTTAAAAAAGAATTCCATGCTAATCATAACAAAAAAAAGAAGAGAATGGTATTACAAATTTGTCAATGATAGTGATGAAGAATTTAGACATCAACTCCAATGGAGAATGTATATTATCAAACGAAAAGTTCATATTTCATTTTTTGAATGGTATGAACAAGTGTTTTGCAAACAAAACAATATTCCAAATCCCTTTTTAAATATTTATGAATCTCCAAAATTAACTCAAAAATACAGATTACTATCAAATGATGAAGAAGTTATAGCTATTCATCCACCAAAACAAAATATAATGATACAAGATAAATATATAGCTTCTCCTCAAATAGGAATTCCAGCAATATCAAATAAAGATCAATTGATCAAAGACATAATATATCAGAATAATTATTCAAATGAAATACTAAATACTATGAGTCAACAATTAAATAAAATTGAAAACAATTCTAAAGAGATAAAGATTGAAGAAAAACAAGAATCAAAAGCACCTATGAAGATCGAGAATCCAATTTTCATACCTCAACAAATAGATTCAAACATAAATCTTGGATATAATAAAAAGATAGTTGATGAATTAAGTGAAAAGTTAAATAACATGAAAGTCAATGTTATTAATCAAGATTCAGATAATTCATCTCAAGACTATTCTAATAATGAATCAAATGAAGAAAAAATTTCTCAAATTCAAGAACAATTTTCAAATAATCTACAAATTGATAATATTAATAAAATAAAATATAGTGATAATTCTGCTTCTAAATTATTATTGAAGACCAACTTTCCCAGATGTTCAATATGAGGCAAGAGACTTTTTCTTACATTAGAAGTCAATTTGATGGTTCATCAGTATATGAGTGGAATCTAGATGGATTATCAGATCCTCAAATTTTAAATTTACTCCAAGAATTCAACATGGCTGCTAATGCTTACACCATTAAAGGCAATAATAAAAGGCAAATCGCCGAATTGCTAATTTCAGGATTTACTGGCAATATATATATATATATAGGACGATAATCAAATGAGAACCACAAAAAGGATGAAAACCGTGAGAACCGATCTAAGCCGTTATTTGGTTTTGATCCTATGGTTATAATTGAAAACTATTTCACCACATGAAAAGGGCATTATTGTCATTTTTGTAACACAGATTCACCAGATAAAACACACGGATTCACCAGATGAAACAAACAGATTCACCAGATGAAACACATATTCACGAGATGAAACACACGAATTCACCAAATGAAACAAATGGATTCACCAGATGAAACACATGGATTCACCATATGAAACAACAATCATGGATTCACCATATGAAACAACAAATTTATCATATGAAATACACATCACCAAATGAAACACAATTTTCGTATATGTGTTTTTTCACCTTATGAAATCTAATACAACTTTCTTCTATATGTTATTTCACCATATGAATTCAAATACAACTTTGGGAAACAAAAATTTCAAATCTATTACAAAGCTAACTTACCTATTTCTGTAGCAAAAAAAAAAAAATGAACAAACCCTAGATGAAAAATAAAATCAACTCTGAAATCAAAATCATTAAACAAAATAAAAAACATTTAAACCAAATCGTCTTTGAAATTCAGATATGAGAAACCAGATCTTGACTTGGGGTGAAATAGATGATTACTCGAAAGAAATGGAACAATGTTGAAAAGCTTCGATAATAACTCGTCGTCGTCAGATCGCCGTCGACAATGAAAATCGCGTGCTGTTTCAAAACCTTTTGTCGATCTTGTTTCAATGATGGATCGTGACGAGGAATGGATGAACGGCGAACATTTGTTTTCCCTGAATGCACTTTTACCATAGAAAACCTGAAGGAGAATATGTGAGAAGTATTGGAGAAGACACGATGTGTAATTGGAATTGATTAAACTGGAGTATTTTTATTTGTTGGAAAATGGATTAAACTAATGTCTATTACCCTTGAATGTTCTTTCAAATTCTCAAAACTACCCTTGGTGTTTGCTTTAATTACAAAAAGGTCTTTTTGTTAATAACCCTTGATTTATTCTAATTAATGGAGTAGATTAGTTCTCAAGTTCTTAACCTTTTTTTGGTCCTCACTAGATTTAACCCATATATATATATATATATATATATATATATATATATATATATATATATATATATCGGGGTGGGTTATTATGCAACCCTTTATCCACCACATATTTTACTTTTACCTTTTTTCCTTTTTTTTAATTACATAAAATATGTGGTGGATAGAGGGGTTGCACCATGTATATGGGTTGCATTTGAACACCCTCTCTCTCTCTCTCTATATATATATATATATATATGTACACACATACACACACAAACATACAAAGACGCATCGGTAAAGCACAATGATGGTCCAAATGGAGCACTTTCTTCCTATTTTCGATCTCATTCTCCGGTGAATGCTCCCCCCCAACCACCCCCGAAGCCTTCTAGGTTTCGAAAAATTGAAGAGAACTAAATGGCTTCCATTTTGAACATCAATGTTTTCAAACATATGGGTTGAAGCCTCAAAAGTTATTGATTTTGAGCATCGATAAGGGGAGACGACGAAGAGAAAAGAGGATGTTTGATTAGGTCAAAGATCAATGAATTTTACATTGGTTTCGGTGTTGAACATCGATTCTGATTTCGTTTTGGTTTTGATTACGTTTTGATTGTGTTTTGGCATCGATTTTTAGATTGTACAACCTGAATTTTGAGCATCTACCCTAATCAAGCTTTTGATTGTGTTGAATAAGCATTTGATGTTTATTTAAGTTTGTATTTTGATTTTCTAGGAAATTAAACGATGATTCGATGTTATCAATTTGCTTTCGTTTTCTGTAACAATTGTGGTGGATTTATACATCTGCATCTACTTATGTTTCTGGTGATGATGGATGGGTAGGGGTAATGGTGAAGTTTTGGAGATGGGGTTCTTCAATCCAGGAAACATAATATGTTTATAGATATTTGGTACGAGAAAATTAAAAACGGATTGTCGTTGGTGAAAAGAAGGTGATCGATATGTGATATGACAAGGGATGGATTGCTTGAGTAGGGTCGGTTGGACAATCGCAAGAAGGAAGAAAATGGGAGATACAAGAGAAGAAGATGAAAGAAACCTAGAATGGTGGTGGTTGTCGCTGTTCACCATGGAGGAATTGATCGACAATGAGGTAGAAGTAGAAGATGATTGTCAATGGGAGAGTAAGTGTTGGTGGTTGTGTTAACAGAAGAAGAAATTGATGGGAGGAAGAAGATCAAGACAAAGAAAAAGGTAATTGGCCATTTTACCCTAGTCACATACAGTGACTTAAAGGATAGAGGTTAATTAACAGATGTTAATGGGAGGGAACAAAACCAAGAATTTGTCATATGACAAGGGTTTTCTTGTAATAAAAATTTTGTAGGGACCTATCTAAGAAAAAAGAATAACGACAGAACAAAAAACACAAATTACTCTTTAATAGATGATATATGGTTTAACCGACTTATGATATATCAACTTGGTTTTCAATTAGTTTTTAATGTATTTTCTACGGTTAGTCCACAACGAAATCAACTGCAAGATTTTCTATGACACAAAATTGACATACATACGATTGTGGGGTGGATTTTCTCCATCAGGTTTTGAAGCATCAACTCCATGATCTATACTTAGTAAGATCTACATTTACTTTGTTTTTAGCAAGTTCGCACAAATATTTTAATTCACATGAGTGACAGCCTCTAAAGATATTCATGTGACACTCGTTGAGGAAGCCTAGAAAATAAAGCCAATTTGTGTCTCATAAAACTAACCACTCTTGGCGACTTTGAGTAACAACTAAGTATGGTGATTACGTTAAACAGACCCTTGTGGGTCAAAGATATTGGTTAAGATTGAACCATAGGCTTGTTGAATCATCATTGTTTTGGGAAGAGATTGTAAGGTTAATGGACTTATAAAGTTGTCAATTATCGAGTTAAGATATATGAGCCTTCCAATGTTGGTCATGTGACTGATAGACTTGACGAGCACGGTTCTAAGACTTTGGATCTCGACCAAATGCATGCACGATATTTATTTCTAAAATAAATTGCATAAACTATTCCATGCTTGTCAAAACTTTCGTACATGTCAAGTTACTAATTTTGAAAACTGTTTTGGTACACTCAAGAGTATTGTAGCCGAAAATTCCTAAATTGTTTTGGTTGCATAAGATTTGTATACAAGTTCTATTGGAAGTTTTTTTTTTCATATTGCTTTTGCTAGTATTGAAAATTATTCAAGAGCATATTTTTAGATAGTTTTAAATTTGAGAGTGAAGGAAATTGGTCCAAATTTTACCCAAAATGCAGGCACCTATTTTGTTACCAACTTTGAAAGGTAAACTAATGCATTTGAGAGTTGGGTCATGTTTTGAAATCGCTGAAGTTACTTTATTGTATACATATGCATCCGAATTTTGTTGGAACTTTATTTCATGTCGTTTTTGTTAGAAGAAGATGACAAACTGTTGATCCCAAATGAGGGTGTTCTAATCAAATGATAAACCACTAAAACTACATAAACCAGAATAATAAGAGTGCCGAAGCGATTTTAGATGTAGTAGAATGGTTTAGTTTGGTAGTAAACACACAAGCAAGTAACAAAGCAATCAATGAACAGAATAAGATTTAGTCACTGAATCAAAAGCTTCATTAACTTGATCAATACACCAAGAACATGCACAAGTGTGTGCAAAATGCTCTTAAAAATAATACTGAAAATACAGGGTGCTTTCAACATTGTGTGCTCACGTGTATTAAGATTCATGAGGTGCTCCCTTCATATACAAGGAGGGAGCACACAATTCTACAAGACAAAGGCTGACATTCCATAAAAGGAATGGCACCTGGAAAGTAGAACATTGTGGACGCGCATATGACGATTCTGAGAATCTTCGTACAACAGACTCATGTGTTCTGCACGTGATCTTGTCTTGACCATTGAGTCTTGATATCTTCAAGTCTTCCATCTCCAGAGGTTAGCCATTACAGAGGCTCTGTGAGCTGAGAATGATCTTCTGGTTGGGAACTTCTCGGGCAGATGGTTGACAAAGCTTCTAAGCTCGACACTTATGTGGTGTACCTTGGTGTATTCAGCAGTCTTCTGAAGTTCCTACACTTAGCCTATTTTTCAATACTTTCTATACACATAAATGGAGCTAACAATATCCCCCTAAGTATTGAAAAATAAAAATAGAGTTGTTAGTATTTGGCTAAGTTAGAAATATAAGAGGTGAAAGGAACTCAACCTCTGAAGACTGATTTTTCATTCAAATAAAAAGGAAATGCCAAAAAGGCAATTACAGAGCATTGAGATCACTTAGGGAAATCATCGATTGGCCGAGTGAAACTCTCAGCTAATGTTTTCTTCATTGACAGAATGAGATCCCTAAACCTCATATGCGCGTTTATCTCATCAATCATTCTCTCTGCGGGTCCACTTTGTACAGTCTCGATGCCAAATTTCCTTAGAATGGTTTGTTTGATCTTCTTCTTGCCATCATCATCCCTGTAGACAAACCCATATTGAGGCTCAGTGATCAGAGAGTTGGAGGGGATTTCATCTATGCCCGGCATTTGGTCATCTGGTCTTGTGATCGACAGCTTGTCGACTCCAAGTTGCAGAGCTACTTCAAAGTCCATTTTGATGTGATACTTGACATGCTCGCGCATGACCTCTTTAATACACCCGTTGGCAATCATGAACTCTTTCCTCTTCTCCAATATCTACTCTGTGAATGCATGAAGTTGGGGCAAATTATAAGGACAAAGATTCTTCAAGTCTACATCTGTGAATGTGTACTGCTTTCCATCCTTTCTGTTGACCACATACTTCACATACATAATTGTCTTGTTGCAGAATGAGTGCATTAATAGACGAAACCAAGACGATCATGGAGAGCATTAATGTGTCTTTCGATGAATCATCAAAGTTGACTTCTGAACACAACAGTTCAGAACTCAAGCTCAAGCAGAAGGTTTCTATTCAAGACGGAATAGAACCCGCAATCAAACAGACTAAGTCTTCTGATCCAAATAAAGTTACATCTGAATTAGACTTATTATTTTTTGATGCTTTTATGGATATCTGTGCAGATTTCGAAAAATCAAGCATATCCGCATCAACTTCAGAGGTTCCAGTTATAATAGAAGACATTTCAGGACCTTCTGACAATGTCACAATACCAACCTTATCAGGTACATCTACACATATATCTTCTGAAGGTACTAATGTTGATTATGTGCATGCAGATCCAAATTCAGGAACAGAAGTCCCGAGCACTTATTCTATTGCTCCGGAAATTTTTACTTCAGAAGAGGTTGTACAAGATGTCCCGAGCACATCTGGGGTTGATCAAGACTTACCTGCAGTCTATGATGAATATGAGAAAGATAATACTCAAGCTGATGTTCATCCACTTCCATGTACTATGAGATGGACACGAGCTCACCCACTTCATAATATTATTGGTAATGCATAGTCTGGTGTACAAACGCGGGCAACATCTGCTAATTTTTGTCTATATTCAAGCTTTTTAAGTTCCCTCGAGGAGAAGAAAGCTTCAGAAGCCTTGCGTGATCCAGATTGGATACTGGCGATGCAAGATGAACTTCTGCAATTTGAGAGGAACAAAGTTTGGCGACTCATACCACTTCCAGAAGGAAAATCTGTTATTGGAACAAAGTGGGTTTTCAGAAATAAGAGAGACGAATCTGGAGTTGTAGTTCGAAACAAAGCTCGTCTTGTTTCAAAGGGTTATTGTCAATAGGAGGGGATTGATTATGAAGAAACTTTTGCTCCTGTGGCATGACTGGAAGCTATACGAATCTTCTTATCTTATGCAGCTCATAAAAATTTTACGGTCTTTCAAATGGACGTAAAATCTGCATTTTTGAATGGGATATTGCATGAAGAAGTATACGTTGCTCAACCAGAAGGATTCGTTGATCCAAAGAACCCTGATCATGTCTATGTCTTAGACAAAGCCTTATATGGTCTCTAACAGGCACCAAGAGCTTGGTACGATACTCTAACACAATTCTTACTCGCTTCAGGATTCAAGAAAGGTACAATTGATACTACTCTCTTTCTGAAAAAGCAAGGTGATGATATGATTCTAATACAGATTTATGTAGATGACATAATTCTCGGTTCTACAAATCCAAAGTTTTGTAAAAACTTTTCAAGAATAATGGAATCTCGCTTTGAAATGTCAATGATGGGCGAACTGAATTTTTTCCTTGGTCTTCAAGTGAAACCGTTACCAAAAGGCATTTTCATTAATCAATCAAAATATATTCAAGATATTTTAAAGAAATTTAACATGACTAACAGTTTAGTGATGAAAACACCGATGGCAACGGGCACACTTTTGGATGCAGATCTTTCTGGCAAATCTGTAGATCAAAAAGTGTACCGTAGCATGATTGGTTCACTGCTGTACTTAACTGCAAGTAGACCGAATATTATGTTTGCTACATATTTCTGTGCTAGATATCAGGCCAACCCGAATGAATCACACCTCGTCGCTATTAAACAGATTCTTAGGTATCTTAAAGGTACTACCGAGTTAGGCCTTTGGTATCCTAAGGGTTCGTCTTTTGATCTAACCGCCTATATAGATGCTGATCACGCAGGATGTAAGCTGGATAGAAAGAGCACCTCTGGTTCATGTCAGTTCTTAGGTGATAAGTTGGTTAGCTGGACGTCTAAGAAACAAAATTGTGTTTCTACATCCACTGCCGAGGCTGAATATGTAGCTGACGCAAGTTGTTGTTCACAAGTCCTCTGGATGAGAAAACAGTTAAAAGATTTCGGATATACTTACCAACGAGTCCCTATCTACTGCGACTCCAAGAGTGCCATTGCGATAACAACTAATCCAGTGCAATATTCCAAGACGAAACACATTGACGTGCGTTATCATTTTATAAAGGATCATGTCGAGAAGGGCGATATCGAGATGCACTTCATGACTATAGACTATCAGGTGGCTGACCTTTTCACCAAGCTGTTGGATGAGAAGAGGTTTAACTTTTTAGTTAGCAAACTTGGTATGTTAAACTCCACTTCATGATTCTAGGGGGAGTTTTTCTAGTCTTCTGCTTTATTTGAATATATCTTGGATATTTCATAAATTGTTGACTGACTAAAGCGGAACCATTTTTATAATGATTACCAAAAAATCTTTTTCTTGCGGGATATTTTATGTGACAATGGCTTTTGGACAATTAAGTTCAAAACCCGTATTCAAATGTTTTCTTGTGAAGGATGCTTTCATGATTACATCTTTTCAGGAAGTTTTTCGTTTGAAAGGGAGTTTAGAAATTATCTTGTTATATTTTTTTTTTCTAATAAGTTGACTGTTTCAGATATCAAGGGGGAGGATATCTATTGTTTGTCAAGGATGCTTTAACTGCTCTATTCATTCCGGAGGGAGTTAAGGATTCTGATCTACAAGTTTATCATTCTAATCCTTATACTCTAACACTTGTGAAAGAAGAACAACTTTCATTTGTGAAAAATGTTTTTAAAATGTTCAAACCACTTCACATTCTTAAACTGTTTTTATGATTTGAGAAGTGCGAATTTTAAATATTTTTTTTGGATACTTAAATGACTATCTGACCGTGTGTTCTTCAAAGAATAATACTTGTGTATTTTCTTTTCTATATACTTCGTCAAAGTATTCATACACACACTGGTTCAGTACATTCTTTTGACTTTGTTATTACCATGTATCAAATGTTTAATCTTTCTATGGTAATACTCCCATTTGATATTCACAGTTGTTTGAATCAAACGTCATTTCATTTTTAATGTGCTTTCATTGATAATATGTTTATATATTGTTCATATAAACAACATACGTATTTGAATTCCCATATTTTTTTTTCTTCATGATAATTTGATCTGATCTTAATCATTGTAAGATTCTCAAAACATTTCTATTCTTTCTTGATTATTCATTCATATAAAGTTTTGAGAAATCTTAAATGTTTAAAAATGTTCAAATTTCATTTATAATTTTTGATGAGCATACATACACTGACATATGATTTCTTATGCTTTACATATCAAGAAAATCATTGAACAACATGTACTTTTAGGAACATAGGATTCAGTGTGAGTGCTTAATAGATCTTCCATGGATTCACGATAACCAGTGTTTCTTACCCCGGAAGAAATCCTTTGAGTGATTGAGGGGAGAGGGGGGTCTAAAAGAATTGAGTGTGGGAGTGAGCAGAGGTAAAATGGAAATGAGAGATTGGTTAGATGTGAGCTTATATGTTTAAAAGAAAGAGGGTGTGAGAACAGAGTTAAAAGAATATCAGAACTCTGCACCAAACATCTTTCTGAGCCGGGCAACCACATTACTAATTGGTTCACATTTCTTTGGTGACCATCATTGAAATAGGCAAATAGCCCATGCCATCTCTTGCATATAACCCCACCAGCTACTCATTATTTTCTTAAAAAGAGAATGTTTCATATTTTCTGGGGAAGCAACACATAATCTATCAGATCTTCTCTTGGAAGATACTGATATTGAAAAAGAAGGAAAGTTGCCCCACCTTCGACCCTTTCTCATGCACATTGCGTTCATGTACAATAATTGTTGTCTCAGTGATTTACATACTTTGAGCCTTATGAAACACAATCATTGTGCTAATTCTTTCAAACACAAGCACGAGCACACAGAGAATTTTTTTTTCTGTCAGAACATTCATAGAATTACTTTGTGTTTTTCAATGATTGAATGGAAGTCCTGGGGAGTCAACATCAAACCCGCTCCTTAAATTGTACATTCGTTGTACATAGTACTTCGTGTTACTGACAGGCATTTCTAACTGTTTCATTTGTTGATTCAGGGTTACAACTGATATTCGTTTGAATTTGAAAAGATTCAGATGAATACATTTGTGAAACAAAGGCCAATACAGATCAAATGTCAGATTGTCTATTTTTCACAAAGGGGGAATTTGTTCTCATATTATCATAAGGGGGAGATGAAAGCTCATGAAGACTGTACTCATTGGTTATATGGGGGAGATCATTCAATGACAGATCTGACCTTGAAGTGTTTTAATGATTTTGATTCTTACAAATCATTAAAAATGGGGAGAATAATCAAAGTTCAAGATCATATTGAAGTTTTAAAGATTTCAGGGGAGATAAATATTTTTCAGATGATAAAAGTCAAAGGTTAAAGAAAGCTTGTCAAAGAGAAAGTGAAAGAAAGTCAGAGTTTGAAAGTAAAGATGACTATTCAGAGTATTCAAAAGCTTATTCAAAGGAAGAGACAAGTTTGAAGAATTGTCAAAGATCATACAAAGTGTACAAAGACTTAAAGATATCAAAGTTATGGAAGAGCAAAAGCTGAAAGCTGAAGACAATTCTGAAGATAAGAAGACCTGAAGATTATTGCCAATTTTTTTTAATCTTGAATCCAAAGGGGGAGATTGTTAGACTGAAATTGTATTCAAGATTAAATGAGGGTCTTTATTGTATTTGTTGTTTGTGTGTGTTGTAATTGTGCTTAGAAGGTTTGACCTTGCTTGGTCATGTTGACCTATATATAAGCAAGTCTTTGTGTTAGTAGTAGATAGAAGTAATAGATTGAAGTCATTGTAGTAGTTGTGGTAGTGATTGAGAGAGATAGAACACATAGTTGCACACCGTGAGAACACACACAAACACTCTGTATTGAAAAGATTGTCACAAATAGGTATATGGCTTGATGTAATCTGTGTGATTAAATAAACAAAAGTGTTTTGTGTAAATCTGTATGTGTTTATGCTAGTAATTCATGGGCCACAAGAGCCCCACGACTTCTTTGATGTCTGACATAGACCATACTTCAGATTTGTTTCATGCAGTATCATTGAATCTTCTTCTGACATCCTGTTTTATCAGAGGATGCATATTCGGCTCAAGGAACACCGCTTCAGGTTCTGCGCTGTAGAGATAAGTGTAGATGTTTTCGTGAAATTTAAGTTCTTTTGGTGGTGGCCGTGGGATTGGAATCCGCATAGCGTCCATTGATTGAACAATCTCTTTCACTCTGTCATCCGTAGGCTTTTGTGCAGAGGTGCCAACAGCAGAGGGTGTCTTAGATTTATCTTTAGGTTATGAAGATTTCTTTGGTAGGTTCTATCTTGGGATCTCTGCATCATCTTCTTGGGCATTAACTGGATCAAGATTTGAGAATTGGACTTTGGGAGTAGGTGCAGCGGGCATTAGTTCAGGACTTGATGGTTCGAAGAATGTCTTAAGTCCTTCTGCAATTGTTTCAGAGCCAACACTGACCTTAATCTTCTTTGGTGGTTCTGTAGAGGTGGTTGACGAGAGAATGGCAAATGATTGGTTATTCATCTCAGAGGCACACGATTTTTATCGTTTGGGTGTGCCCTCTCGGGTTCCCTCCTTCTCAATAGGATTGGTTCTAATGGGAACTGCAGCGATTGATTATGAGTTTGACTGTATGGCCTTCTCCCCCTCATGAGGACCATGACCATCGGGGTCTTGGGCATCATGTCTCTATTCCTTCTCTTGTGCATCCACTAGGCATGAAGTAGGAGCCTTCCTTTTCTTTCTTTTACAGAGGTTGGTCTCTGAATGATGCTTGATAATCTTTACTGCATTGTTTTGAAAGTCTGATGACTTCATAATCGGATTTGAACTTGAGGGTGTCCACTGTCTTTTTCATTTAAGTGGCAACAGATTTCCCTTCTGTGATCATGTCTGCACCCAAGAGATTAACATTCCTCAGAAGCATTTTTCCCAGAGTAGTGAGTTCTTCTTTTGTGGCAAGATCTTTGAGAGTGCTGCAGTTGGAGGCTTCTGTGCTGAGAAAGACGGTGTAGCTTGCAGAGGGACCATGACACTGCGAGTCATGTCCTTTATCTCATCCTTCAGCTTTGTAAGATCATTAACCCTAGAAGTTGTGACATTTGCGGAGAATTTACCGGCTTCTTCCATAACGATCTGGCCAAGTTCCTTGATAGCATCAGTTTGGAGGTCCATAGTTTTGTCTACCTATTTAGAGTCTTGTTTTGTGGCATGAGCTGCAGAGACTTCCATTAATTTCTTGATGTTTGCAGAGTTTTCATTAGTGACCTTCTTAATCTCGAGCAGAGCCTCTGAATTTGCCTTCAGGGCCTCTGCTATTGCCTTCAACTCTGTAAGTTCTGGGGGAGATATGGGAATGGAGCTTTTCAACTCATCGAGCTTTTGGAACACAATATCTGCAAAGGATTTAAACTCATCCTTTTTGACAAATGCGCTCAGGGTAACCTCTAGACCAACACATGGTCCAGATTTAGCCAATAAGTCGTTGTCACCTAAAGAGCCTGTTTTGATGTTGTGCTAAGTAGGATTTCTCTTTGATCCTCGATGTTCCTTAGAGAAATCATCTACAGAGGTTATGTCATTAGGTCTCTTATGAGATGATTCAGAGTCCTCCCTTAGATCCTTGATGAGTGTACTCTGCGGGTGATCTAGACCTGCAGGGTCAGTGTTTTCCCTCACTAACACCTCTGAAGTGTTTTTGGCTTCGCTCAAGTGTGGAGCATAGACAACAGATGCCTATACGTGGGTAGGAGGTGTGTTATGGGGCAAATGAACACATGTATCTTCACCACCATCCTTTTGAGAGGATGGGTTTGCATTGGATTAGGGTTCGGATTGTGCGATCCTTCTTCAATATCCCTCTGCACTAGATCTGCAGGGATAGAGATGTGTCTTGCACTGGATGTTGGTTTTGGTTGTGTGCTCTGGGCATCTTTTTCACCCTCATTCTCCTCCTTCGATTTTATTTTCTCCTATCTTCACCCCCTTCGTCCTCATCATTGCTTGAGATCCCTGTGACATCCTCCACTTCCATGAAGGGGTCAGTGGTTCCCAGACCCTCTAAGGCTAGTTGTTGTACTGCCTCTTTGCCAATCTCGGCGGCTATACTCAGAGGGCTATGAGGCTTTTATGTTGTTCTTTCTTTTCCAATAGCCTCATGTATGGGTGATTCTTCCAAGATCACTCTTCTCTTCTTCTTCTTCTGCAGAGGAGACTCCTTCTCCTATGTAGGTTCCTTTAATGGAACTGCAGTGTCAGCGTCAGAGGCATTTGTCTTCCTTTTGTCAGCCAATTTGATTAGTTTCTTTTCCTTCTTAAGAGGCTTGACGACCTCTGAGACTATGGCATCAGTCTTAGGCTCTTCTTCAATCATAGTTTTGGCCTTCTAATTTTTCTTCTCTTTTAGAGGTTTAGCGACCTCTGCTTCAATATTTTCAGCCCTAGCCTCTTCTACGACCACCTTGGCCTTCTTGGACATCTTCTTTTTGGTCTTCTCTGCCTCTGTCACCGCAGCCTCTGTTCTTGGGGCCTCTTCTTCCACAACCCTCTTTTTGGGTTTATTTTTCTTGTTCTTCTTGGGTTTCTCACCCCCTCCCCACTCTCTAGCTCTATTCTCTCTTCTCTCACAACCTGTGCCTCTGCGGCCACAACTTCAACTCCCTCAACTTCTTCCCTCAAGTACACTACTATCTCAGCCACTTGGAATCCTACAGTGGGGAGGGGGGGGGGGTTGCAGGACTCGGTGCAGGAGTCTTGTGCCCACGAATGTAAGCTAATCTACCCTCTTCACTACCCAAATAGGTTAACAGTCTTGCTGGCAGAGGTCTTGCCCCCGGGTATCCTGGAGGCAAAGTTGTTGGTTTATGAGACCTCATCTCATATATTTTGGTGATCTTACCCTCTGCGGGTAGTTTCCCTTCACCTACCATTTCATCGCCTAGAAGGACTGCGATGAACCTGTTGAATATCAAAGTCTTCGGTTCAATACCCGTCTTCTGATTTTCCTATTTGGCAATCACGACGTTCATAATGTCCCTGAAAATTAACCTTGCATTGTCTAGGGGAAGGTCGCAGTAGATGCCATACATTATTGCTAGAATGTTGTGGCTTGACTGATCTGCGCTTCCCACCTTGCATGTTAGAGCCCTGTTGAGAATAGAGAATAACACATTCCACAGAGGTGGAAGGTTCTGGTGTCTGAATTCAGTTCTCTTGGCAATGGGTTTAGCATACCCTATGAATCTTAGGAATTCTAAGAGCTCATCATTTGTCGGTTCCTCTAAGAACTTGACCAAATTGAGTTGGTCTTTGGTTGGGAGTTCGAATATTTCAGAGACCTTCCTTCTGTTAATTCCTAGGACCATAACCTTGTTACTTCCAGAGTGAGTAGCATAACCCATAATACAATGTCCATAATCCTGGATATTTTCATACCTACAGCTTTGCCAGAATTGCTGGACATAGGATTCAGGTATGTCGTTTCTAGTCATTGTTAGGGCCTTTGTGAGAAAGTGATTACTAAGGATTTTGAGCAAAGGTTTGGCTTCAGCAGGGTAACCTTTGGGGTGAAGAACCACGTAGTGGTTGTTTGATTTCAAGTTCAGGGTAGTTGAATGGTATTCATTCCTTTTGAATGAGAGCATTCGGCTTGAGAGTTGTTCTTGGGGTCCAACAGATCCAAAATAGTCCTTTTGAGCCACTGAATGTTGGGAGTTGTTCGAGTTCTGAGAACCTTGGGAGTTCTTGGGAGAAGAATATTGGGATGCCATTTGAAAATAAGAAATGGAGTAGAAAAAGACTTGCAGGTTTTTTTTTGCTCTTGAATGCTTTAGAATACCGATATCAGGTAAAGAATGGAAGAAAGACAAAGGGTTTATTTTTATAGTGTTAGAGGGGGGTCAAAATATAAGAGGTAAAATATAAATTTTCAAATCCATAATTAGTACCTACGAAGTAGTGAGCCGTTTGAAAAAAACGACGGTACATATTATGTTCCAATCAGATGTTGCCACATTAGTAAGGGTGGTGCACGATCGAGTACGTGCACCTCCCATTATCTTCACGCGCGTGGCACTTGCTATACCCAAATGACTGTCACTTTTTAAAATAACCTGCACCTCAAACCTTTGAAGAATAGACAAGTGTTTGAAAGTATCAGAAGCTCTGTGGGTTAAGAGCTTCTGAGGTTTGAGGAGGGCTTTTCCATGCACAATGTTACACCTTTATTACCAAAAACATTGAAAATCATTGAAGTGATCGAGTTGGTAAATCAAACAAGAAGTCAAAGGTCAAGAATGGTCTTTTGGGGACACAGAGGCTCTGAAGTGTCTCGCAAAAGCTCTGTGAGAGACCTCAGAGGCTCTTTGACCAAAAATTTCTCATAAAGGAAAGACACTCAAAAGTTTTTATCACTCAAGGTTTGGACATGCTTTGTTTTGGTATTTAGGACATGCTTGGAAATTGTTGTCCGACAAACATGTTTTTGTCCTAGTGGTTGTGCGAAGAACTTACCTGATTTTGCATTCTTTTCTTGTATTTAGGCTTCCCTGGCTCCCCCTTGAAATGACAAGGTCTCCTTCTGCTCCCCCTTAACCTATGCTTGTATCACATTTGATAAGACTTACACAAGACATAGATTAAGGATCTACAACTCATGGATCATAAGAGGTTAAAAAAAAATAAAGGAAAAACTATACATGTAGGTTAAAGACTATACAAACAGAAGCAAGAACTATACATGCATGAACGGAATTTTGTACATCAGAGGCTCTGTGCCAAGGTACAGAGGCTCTGTTGATCAACTTAGTTTCAACATACCGAGCTTGCCAACGAGGAAAGAAAATCTCCTCTCATCTAATGCCTTCGTGTTAGAACATAAATGTTCTATTTAGAAGTTTTGTAAAGTAATCTTGTAATTGTGTTTTGGGCCTTGTACTTTGGGTTTGGGATTTAATGTGTACAAGGGTGTTTGGGGTATAAATAGGACTCTGTTAGTTATTTGTTTGTAATTTTTCATTCTGTCACAATGTAGCTGTACGAGTTCTTGCTCTCTGTAGTTTGTGTTTTAATTATGTGAATAAAACTACAGTTTCCTTCCCAAATCATCCTTGTTATGTTTCTAATATCAAATCAACTGTGATAATGGATTAACAAGTGGTATCAGAGACTAACGAAGAAATGTTTATACGTACGATCTAGATCAAGTTGTTTTTGATTAAGAGCAGTTCACTGTCGCACCTTCAAGTTCTGTGAAATTCGAATTTTGTCGAATTAATGTGAAATTCATTGAACTTTGATGCCTATTTGATTCCGAGGTCAAAGACGAAGCTTATGGAATCAATAACAATGTTTAACTTCAACAATTTTGGGTGAATTGGATCGTTTTTGAAATTTTTTGTTCGAAGATGTTTTATCACTGTGTTGAGATCGATTGGACTATAGAGTTGTTTTTAGACATGATCTTCAACAACAATTATGCTCCAATGTCTTCGAACCTGCTCACAAATTTCAAGACTCAAATTCGATGTTTTGAAGGTGAATTCGAAGAACTTTGGAAAAACAATCGTAGATCTACAGAATTCACATGATTCTTGAAAAACTCGCATGGAAGATTTTGTATGTCAGAATTCGCACAATGAAAAACTTTGGTGATGAAATTTTCTTTAAGTGTGGAATTCGCATGACAGTGATATGCGAGAAGTGCAGAATTCGCATCGATACGAATTCTTTGTGGCTAAAGAAAATTCTAAGTAAAGAATTCGTATGGTGTCATATGCGAAAAGTAAGAATTCGCTTATAGGTTGATGTGAATTGTGAGGAATTCTCTTACAGGCTCATGCGAGAAGCAAGAATTCGCACATAGGTATATGCGAGAAGTAGGAATTTGCATATAGGCCTATGAGAATTGTGAAGATTTTGGCTAAGCCTCATGTGAATTGTGCTTTAATGAATAGTGATCTCCTAATTGTGAGTGTTATGCTAAAAGTTCTGTGATTTTTACAAAAAGGGACTGTTCTGAAGCCATTTTGCTACAAGTTTGCCCTGTTCCCGAGATTTTCCGCGTAATGCATATGTGACATCATTCCTATCTTCTGTTGGTCACATATTCTTAGCAACTAATCTAAATTTTCACGAGTGCTCATGCTTATCAAGATTTTCAGATAATAGATGTTTGGATTTAGTCTCTGATTGTATTGGATTAGCAGCCTGAGTACCTGCAATCATCAGTCCGGAGTGCTTCTTTATGTTGTTAGACCGTTGAGTGCTCTTAATCATTCTTCTGACCTGATCAATCAGGAGTGTGAGCGACTGCAATCATTGTTCTGATGCTTTAGTTGTGATTCAGAATCCTGAGTGCTTATAATCATCCAACTGATTCGTGAAGAAAGGAGTTCTGAGTTCGTTCGTTCAGTATTCTGGAAAGCAGTTAGAAAATGAGCGTCTTTCATCAGTTGTTGAACATCTATCAGAATTGCCTTCTATACCTTGCATTGTAGTGTTTGCTACCGGATGCTTCCTCCTGCAACCTGATCAGAATAAGTTCTTAAGTTGAATACTTATTCAACTCGTGGTTAAATGACAGATCAGATGTTATATACTAAAGATGCACTTTGGTTGTCATTCCATAATTCACACATATCATTCTTGTGGACGTAATGAATGTGTTGGATTTACAAGAGATAAAATTTGTCTTTATGTGCACTCAGTCGAGGTCACTATCTACATCATATCTGATATTAAAGTTGAAACTTCAAGGATAAGAACTACTTTCAAGGGGGAGCTAGAGGAGGTTTGAAGTTTATGCAACACTAAGTTTTCTAAAGAAATCAAGGGGGAGAAGAGTTGGAGCAGAAAAGGATAATTCCTTTAGAAAACTTAGGGAGAGAATGTTATAACATAAATGTTCTATTCAGAAGTTTTGTAAAGTAATCTTGTAATTGTGTTTTAGGCCTTGTACTTTGGGTTTGGGTTTTAATGTATACAAGGGTGTTTGGGGTATAAATAGGACTCTGTTAGTTATTTGTTTGTAACTTTTAATTCTGTCACAATGTAGTTATACGAGTTCTTGCTCTCTGTAGTTTGTGTTTTAATTCTGTGAATAAAACTACAGTTTCCTTCCCAAATCATCCTTGTTATGTTTCTAATATCAAATCAATTGTGATCATGGATTAACACTTCGTGAAAAGGTCAGCAAGTTGATAGTCAGTGGGCACAAAATACATTTCTATGGTGCCCTGCTCCACATGATGTTTCAGAATGTGATACCTGATATTAATATGTTTGGTTTTGGAGTGATGCACTAGATTAGCTGAGATTGCAATGGCGCTCTTTGAGTCACAGAAGATGGGTATCTTGTTGATAGTAAAGCCGTAGTCTCTGAGCTGTGTTCGCATCCACAGAACTTGTGAGCAACAACTAGCTGTAGCAACATATTCTGCCTCTACAGTAGAAGTTGACACGCAATTGTGCTTCTTTGAAGTCCAACTTACAAGTTTACCACCTAGGAATTGACAACTCCCAGAGGTACTCTTTTTGTCTAGCTTGCATCCTCCATAATTTGAATCTGTATACGCCACAAGATCAAAGCCAGAGTTCTTCGGATATCAAAGGCCAAGATTTTTGGTTCCCTTTAGGCACCTGAAGATCCTCTTAACAGCTAAGAGATGAGATTCCTTGGGGTTAGCTTAGAATCTTGCACATAAGCATGTAGCAAACATTATATCTAGCATACTTGCAGTTAAGTAAAGCAAAGACCCAATCATACCTCTGTAGAGTTTGCATTCAACAGATTTGCCCTCTGGATCCGCAAAGAGCTTGGATCCAGTGGCCATTGGTGTCTTCATTGCAGAAGAGTCAGAGAGCCTATATATGGAAAGTATGTCAGAGACATATTTTGATTGGTTTAAAAAGATGCCCTTTGTGGTTTGCTTGACTTGCAATCCTAGGAAGAATGTGAGTTGTCCCATCATGCTCATCTCAAACTCACTCTTCATTAAGGTTTCAAACTTTTTGCAATAGGAGTCATTAGTGGAACCAAAGATAATGTCATCTACATAAATCTGTACAAGTAGAATCTCACATTTTCTCCTCTTAAAGAATAAGGTAGTATCAGTTGTACCTCTTTCGAAACCATTGGCAAGAAAGAAATTAAAAAGTCTTTCGTACCAAGCTCTGGGGGCTTGCTTCAAGCCATACAGAGCTTTGTCTAAGAAGTAGACATGATTTGTGTACTTGGAGCTCTCAAACCCTAGTGGTTGTTGGACGTAGACTTCCTCTTGTATTTGTCCATTTAAGAACGCCGACTTCATATCCTTTTGATATACCTTAAAACCTCTCTAGGTTGTGAAGGCAAGGAATATCCTTATTGCCTCGAGCCTTACCACAGGGGAAAAGGTTTATTCATAGTCGATTCCCTCTTCTTGACAATAGCCCTTGGCCACCAGTCTTTCCTTGTTTCTAATCACCACCCCATCCTCATCCTTCTTGTTCCTAAAGACCTATTTGGTCCCTATTGTAGTTTTGCCTTTCAGCAGAGGCACTAGGGTCCATACTTTGTTGCGCTCAAACTGTAGAAGCTCCTCTTGCATGGATTCTATCCAGTTTGGGTCTTCTAGGGCTTCAGAGACTATCTTTGGCTCGATTATACTTATAAAGTTTGTAAATAAACAAAAATTTGCAGTAGCAGAGCGAGTCTTCACTCTGTCAGAAGGGTCACCTATAATTTGGCTCTGAGGGTGACTCTTTGTCCATTTTGTCATTCGGGGATGGTGGTCATTGGAACCTTCTAATTCAACATGTGGAGAGTTTTCCTGCTCTTGATCCTTTTATGATGCAGAAGGTGGATTATTTGTGCTTATCACTGGTGTTAGTTGATTTCCCTGAGTTGATGTGGAGAGCTCTGTGGTTTCTTGGTTGGAGCTCAATAGTTGCTCTGATGCTAATTCTTCTGATATTATAGGAAGATGATCATTGTTTTGATTGAGCCTGGAGCCTTGATCATTGGTCTCTGTATGCTCCCCCTCGATATGTGGACCTACAAGAGTAGTAGAAGAGGGTGAAGTATTACTAGGACCAACTAGGGATGTACCTGTTTGGTCCTCAGAGGCCTCGGCTTCAAAGGCTCTGCGATCACTTTCAGAGGCTTCATCATCATTGAACATCTCTTCAAACAAATGGTGAAGTTCATTTGTTCTTGATGATTCACCAGAGTCTTCATCTTGAAGCTTGAGTCCTGAGTTGATTTGCTCATAAGTCATTTGAAAAGAGTCATCGAAAGAAACATTAATACTTTATAGTATATGTTTGGAATTCAGCATAAAGACTTTGTATGCTTTGGATGTAGATGAATAGACAAAGAATTTGTTTCATCCACTTTTGGATGAACCTTTCCAATATTCTCTCTGGCGTTGAGGACGAAACATCTGCAGCCAAATACATGGAAGTACTTGGTGTTAGGATTCCTCTGATTGAGTAGATGGTAAGGGGTCTTGGAGTGCCTCTTCACAATCAATGATCTATTTTGGGTAAAGCATGCCATGGAAATAACTTCTGCCCAAAAAGAAATCGACAACCCTGAGGCAGTGAGCATGGTTCTTGCGGCCTCCACTAGTGTTCTGTTCTTTCGTTCAACAACACCATTTTATTGTAGAGTCCTCGCAGCCGAGAAGTTATGTGATATGCCCTCTTCAGTTAAACAGGCTTCAATGGTTGAGTTTTTGAACTCAGTACCATTATCACTTCAAATCCTCTGCACTCTGCAATCGTAAGAACCTATATTCTCTTCAAAGATTGATTAGTACCACAGGGACGTCAGAATTCTTATGAACAAATTCTACCCAACTGTATTGAGAGAACTCATCTACTAGCACAAGAATGTACTTTTTGCCACCTAGGCTCTGCACAGAGATGGCACCACAGAGGTCAACATGTAGCATCTGCAGAGGCCTAGTGCATGATATATCTGACTTGCTCTTATGGGAAGCTCTTTTGAGTTTGCCCATCTCACAAGTAGAACATAGATGATCTCTGCCAAACTTTATACTTGGAAGACCACTTACCAAATTCAATTTTACGAGCTTACCAAGGGTATGGAAATTTAAATGACAGCACTTGTTATGCTAGAGCCAAGCCTACTCATTCTTACTTGTTGATCCAAACTCTCTCAGTGATTTGATAACGACCCTCTTCTATACTTAGTGAAAATTACGTTTTATATGTATTAGTGTTTCACCATAAGCGATCATACTGAGTCTGTTCAGTTATCGCTGATATTCTTTCTTACAAACATTTATATGTATTAGTGTTTCACTATTGGCGATCAGACTGAGTCTGTTCAGTTATCACTGATAGTTTCTGATGTAAACAGAAATGTAATCCCCGAAGACAAGTCTCGCGTCAACAGATGTTCATAGCTGAATCGAAGACGAGGCTGTTGAACAAAGACAAGTCTACTAGTGACCTGATGCGGATATCAGTGAAGCAATGACGACTCTACTTATACCCGAAGGAACATGAGGAAAAGCTTCAGCGATAGCTGAACTTCTTTTTATCTCTGCTGGAAGAGATATTCAGCGATCATTGATCACGAAGCTTATGCCTCAAGTCTCTTTTTGTCTTACCTTGCACAACCAGTACGATGTGTCAGAACGGAAATGCCTCTGCCACAATTCGTACAGAAAATCTGTCAACTACACTGTTCATGATACGGCCGAAAGTATGTCTCCCAAAGTCAGACTCTCTCAGCCAATCAATGAAGGACACGTGTAAAGTGCCCTGCCATGCATTTAATGCATAGGGTATAAATAGAAATATCACCTCTCCATCTGATAGTGTGCTCTATTCTTGAACCAATATAGAAACCCTTGTTTTCTATACTCTCTAATCCCCCATTCTCTATATTATTGTGCAACTATCTTAGTGTTTTCTTAAGTTTGTTCAGAT
Source organism: Arctium minus (assembly GCA_954870635.1). Lineage (NCBI taxonomy): Eukaryota > Viridiplantae > Streptophyta > Magnoliopsida > Asterales > Asteraceae > Arctium > Arctium minus. The sequence continues at coordinate 107,479,364 of OX941080.1, read as the reverse complement.
TGAGTTTTACTTAATCTTATTCCGCAACAAACTTGTAAATTGTGTTTGATTTATCAATAAACAATTTATTAAACTTTAAATATTTTGTTTGTATTCAACCCCCCCCCCTTCTAGAAACTTGTTAAGCACCTCCGGGACCAACAAGTGGTATCAGAGCAGACTGTTTAATCTGATAAACAAGATCTTGCTTTATTCTCTTCCTTGCTATTCTAATATGGTACTTAACACAAACTCAAACTACTATGATAATGGTTCACTTTCTAAACCTCCTCGATTTATCAGAGATAACTTATCTCTCTGGAAAAATCGAATGATGCTATTTCTTGAAGGTGCAGATCCCACCATACCTGAATATATAGCAAATGGACCCTATGAACTTGTCCAAATCATAGATGTCGTTCCAGCTACTGTCACCACTCCTTTTGTCCCTGAACGTTATGTTGTTAAGGTAATAAGACAATGGAGTGATGAAGACAAGAAGAAAGTTGGTATCCATGCAAGGGCAAAGACCATTATCTCTATGGCTCTGCCTGATGAAGTTTTCCATTCCATCATGCATCTTAAAACTTCTAAAGAAATGTGGGAAACCATATGTGTTCAATATGAAGGCACCACTGAAATCCAAGAGACTCGAAAGATTAACTTGGTAAGACAGTATGAAAGTTTTATCGCTGGTAAGAATGAATTTCTCTCTGATGTTCATCAGCGGTTTAACTGCTTAATCATTGATCTAAGAACCGTTGGTAGGACCTATCCTAATTCTGAGGTCCTAACAAAATTCTTAGAATGTCTTCCTGAATGATGGGACAGTTACTCAATATGTCTCAAGCTGACAAAAGACTTAAATTCTCTTTCTCTCAACACCTTATATGGAATATTGCTCAACTATGAGCAATCAAACCTTTTGAAGAAGAATCTTATAAAAGATTCTAAAGACTCCAAAAGCACTCATGTTGCTTTAGTCTCTTCAGAGATAATTCCATCTCAGCGATCTACTCTTACTATCACTGAGTTAGATTCTAATTCTGAGAATCTATCAGACACTGATCTTTCAGAGTTTGATGAATCCTTAGCACTCTTGACAAACTCTTTTAAGAGATTTGCAAGAAAGAGCAATTTCAGAAGAAATAAGCCTCTCTCTCTCACTGACAAGCCAAAATCAACCCCTGTTGATAAGGATTCTGCTACTTGCTTTAACTGCGAAAAGATTGGACACTTTGCAAGTGAGTGCAGGTCAAAAAAAGTCTTCAAACCTTCTTCCTCAAGAAGATCCAGTGATGACCAATACCTAAAGTTGAAAGAAAAATATCAAAAGCTGAAAAACTACAAGAGAAAAGGTAAAGGTCTCATTGCTGAAGAACACGACTGGGTTGAATCAGAAGAATCAAGTTCTGATGAAGAAAAAGTCGCTAATATCTGCCTCATGGCTGAGATTAAAGAAGAAGTGGAAGAACTAACTGAAACTTCTATGAGCCATATATCATCTCAGGGATCAAAGGGCACCTGGTATCTCGATAGTGGATGTTCTCGTCATATGACTGGACAAAAAGACCTGCTCACTGAATACAAGGAAGAGAAAGGTCCCTCTGTGACCTTTGGTGGAAATGGAAAAGGATATACCCCAGGGTTTGGTGTTCTCAGCAATGGGACAACTACCTTCAGAAGAGTCGCTTATGTAGATGGACTGAAGCATAATCTTTTGAGCATCAGTAAACTATGTGACAAAGACTACGAAGTTCGCTTTACCAAGTGTTGGGTCTGATTATGCTAAGTATGGTTTATACTGCTGATTAATGTTGCTAAGTGATTACTACTGCCAGACTATCAAGATTACTACTGCTAGTAGAATTAATACTGCTTGAAGAGTTAGTGCTGTTACTTGAATAGTTAGTACTGCTTGGAGAGTTAGTACTGCTAGTAGTTAGTACTACTGAAGATTAATGCTGTTGAAGATGGTTAATACTTCTGAAGATAATTAGTGCTGCTTCTAAAGATAAAGATGATTTGGAGATAAAGACAAGCTGGAGATAAGACTGAAGATAATTATGGTATTGATGCTGAAGATTAATTGTATTTTGATAATTATCTTGTATTCAGTCTTGTATATATAGTATAGAAGTATTTGATAGTAAATTAATTAATTCATATGTTTTGTTAGAGAGAATTAACCTCAAGACTAGTTTAGATCCTTTTGAGTCTGTTCAACAGATTGAGGTTTTGTGTGTAATCATCAAGTTCAATCAATATAAACTTGTGATTTGAGTTTGATATACTGTTTCATTGATTGTTAGTGTTAAAGTGTTTTTCCGCAACTTCTTTAGCATTGATTCTGAGTGTGTGTGAATTAAATTTTTGTTTGAATTTCGATTCTGACAAGTGGTATCAGAGCATTGTTAAACTCAGAAAAACAACAATCATCATGGACGGTTCAAGTGATAGTGTTGTGGTCTCAAAGGTTCCAATGTTCAGATGTAATGAGTTTGACATGTGGAAGAATAGGATCAGGCAATACATCCTTCTCACAGATTACTCTATGTGGGACATCATTGAGAATGGCCCATCTAATGAAGGAAAGATTGGAGAAGATGGAAAAAGAATCCCACCAAAGACAGACGGAGAGAGGAAGATAAGGCAGACAGAGATGAAAGCCTTGAGCACACTGCTCTTGGCTATTCCTAATGAGTATCAACACCAATTCTGCAACTGTACTCATGCCCAGATGCTTTGGAATGCTCTAGAGAAGAGATTCTCTGGTACCAAAAGTACCAAGAGAAATCAGAAGGCAATATTGAAGCAACTGTATGAAAACTTCATGTCAACTAAGAATGAGTCCATGACTCAAACTTTTGACAGGTTTAACAAGATGATTGGTGAACTAGCTACTGTTGGAGTGCAGATTGATCAAGATGATGTAAACAGAAAGTTCTTAAGGTCCCTTGGAGATGAATGGACCATGTATACTGTCTTCTTCAGACAGGATGACAAGCTGGAGGACAAAGAACTAGACGATCTTTATAATGACTTAAGGGTGTTTGAGGTTAAAGTTGAAGCCAAGAAAAGACCATCTGGATACACTCATAATGCTGCCCTTTTATCATCTTCTTCTTCTACTGTTTCTGCTGTTAATACAGAATCAGTTAGTACTGCTTATGTATCTAAGCAGGATGTATCTAAGGACTCTGTATTATAAGCTTTTCTTGCTAGTCATGCTAATTCTGGTTTAATTAATGCAGATGACCTTGAGGAGATGGATATAAAGTGGCAGATGGCCATGCTAACTATGAGGGTAAAGAGATTCATAAAAAGAAGTGGAAGGAACAACTTTTCTCAGAGGAGAGAAGATGGTGCTGGGTTTGACAAGTCAAAGGTGGAGTGCTACAAGTGTCACAAGATGGGACACTTTGCAAAAGAATGCAGAGGAGGAACTCCTCAACAATATGGCAGTAACCACCAGCAAGCACATTCCTCAAGCTTCCAAAACAACAGAAACTCCACTCAAGCTCTTGTTTCTCAAGAAGGAATGGGATTTGATTGGAGTAATCAAGCAGAAGAAGCTGTTCAGAATCAAGCCCTGATGGCAGAAGTCTCAGAATATTCAAGCACAGATATTCCAACAGAGGTAAAAACTAAACTGTGCACTGAAGAGTGTCTTCAAACTGTTAAAAAGTACAGGGATCATAACCAAAGCATGTGTGACGACCTTAAAAGGTTAGAAAGAGATATAAGAGAGTATAAAGTGATTGTTGAGAAGTTTGAAGATCAAATCAAGGCTTACAAGGCCAATGAACTTCAACATTACTATGACACAAATTACTGGAAGTGGGAGAAAGACCAATTTGAGATTCAAATAGAAAAATCTAAAAAGGAGTGTGAGAAGATAAAGAGTGAGTATGAGAAAGCTAAGCTTGACATTGAGAAGTTTTCTTATGCTTCTAAAGCAATGGACTCTTTGCTTAAAGCTCAAGTTCATGATAAGATCAAGAGTGGTATAGGATACAATGCAACATCTCCACCTTATAACAATAATTATATCCCTCCCTCTTCAGATCTCTTAGAAAACAAAAATAAGGAGGACTTACCTATAGGAGCAACAAAAGTAGATCCTATAGATAGTGTGGTGGTTGAAGAAGAGAATGAGGAAGAGAATTCTGAGAATAAGAATGCAGAAGAGATTCCTGTAGAAAATCATATCCTTACCAATGAAGGGGGAGGTAAACCATTCATCAAGAGTGAAAAGGTGGATAGCTCAAAGAGAGAAAAGGGAAAGGTATAGGGAGTCCACTATATGCAGACCACAGTTGTGAATCCATGTACATGTAAAAATCATCAGCCCCAAAAACATTATAAAACAAGGGGTAATCAAAGAAACTGGAATAATCAGTGGGCACAAAAACAAGGGGTTGATCTGAGTAAAATCAATAGACCAAAACCTTGTTTTATTTGTAGAAAGCTTAACCATATTGCCAAATACTGTTATTTCAATCGTATGAACCAGAGGATAAATTTTCAAAGACATATACAAAATCCTGTTGGCTATAGGAATCAAAGAAGGAATCATATGGCTTAAAATGCAAAAAGAGCACCTTTAAAAGCTCATGCTCAAAACAAGTTTGCAAAATCAAAGAAAAATACTCCAAATAAGCCAAGGAGTAACTTAAAGAAAAATAAAGCAAACAAATTTGTTCAGGTTTGGGTTCCAATAGTAAAGAAATCTGTTAGTACTGCTACTTCAAATAGTACTGCTGACAGAAATAATGCTGCTGCAAGCAATACTACTGCTAACAATGTTAGTACTGCTAATCCAAGTAGTACTGCTAACAAAGTTAGTTCTGCCAATCAAGTTAGTACTGCTTCCAGTAACAAACATATTATTGTGACAAAGTATTCAAGCCATAAGATTCCCCAATCTGAAAAGCTCATCAAAACTGATTGTGAATATGTTGATGAGAATGGGAAACCCAAGACCACTTTGGCTTGGGTTCCTACTAAAAACTAACTTTTCCACTTTATGTGCAGGGCAACCAACAGCAAAAAGGGAAGAGCATTTCGCATATTGATAGTGGTTGCTTTAGGCACATGACAGGCAACAAGTCCTGCCTACAAAACTTCAAAAGAATTGATGGAGGACATGTTGCATTTGGTGATAATCCATCTGCAGGAAAGATTAGTGGAAAAGGTATTGTGTCAAAGGGTAAGATGACCTTTGAGGATGTCTACTATGTTGAGCAATTGAGATACAATCTGTTAAGTGTATCACAGGTTTGTGACAAGAAACATAGTATATTGTTTACTGATACTGAATGTATTATCCTTGCTAAAATGTTCAAGGTAGTTGATGAAAGTATGATACTACTGAGAACACCAAGAAAGGACAATGTTTATTGCTTAGATTTAGAGAATGTATCTAATGATTCATCATTTAATTGTCTATTTTCAAAAGCTTCTTTTGATTAATCATCTATTTGGCATAGAAGGATGTGTCACATGAACTTTAAAACAATGAATAATCTTGTGAAAAACAACCTTGTAAGAGGTTTACCACAAAAGGTATTTTCATGTGATGATCATTGTGTTGCATGTTTTAAAGGCAAACAACACAAAACTTCTCACAAGTCCAAAGAGATAAATACAATCTCTTCACCTCTTATTTTATTGCATATGGATCTGTTTGGTCCTACAAATGTGATGAGTATTGGCAAGAAATCTTACTGCTTAGTTATTGTTGATGATTTCTCCAGATTCACTTGGGTCTATTTTCTGAGGACAAAGGATGAGACAATTGGACTGATCAAATCCTTTATTCTCATAGATGAAAACCAAACAAATCAAAGAGTTAAAATCATCAGCTCTGATAATGGAACTGAATTTAAAAACCATGATCTAAACAGCTTCTGTGAGGAAAAAGGTATTGAGAGACAATACAGTGCTCCTAGGACCCCTCAACAGAATGGAGTTGCTAAAAGGAGAAATAGGACACTGATTGAAGCTGCAAGATCCCTGTTGGCAGATTCAAAACTGCCAGTTACATTTTGGGTAGAAGCAGTTAATACTGCTTGTTATGTTCAAAACATGGTTCTAATAGTTAAATCTCAAGGCAAGACACCATATGAACTTTTTAACAAGAAGAAACCTTTTATTGGATTTTTCAAACCATTTAGGTGTCCTTGCACAATTCTTAATACCAAAACTCACTTAGGTAAGTTTGATAGCAAAGCAGATGATGGATTTTTGGTTGGTTACTCATCCCAAAGTAAGGCTTATAGAGTATTTAATACCTCTTATAGAATAATTGAGGAAAGTGACATTGTCAAATGCAATGAGAGCACACCAAATAAACTTGGTACAGGCCCTGATTGGCTTTTTGACATTGATTCACTAACTAATTCTTTGGGTTTCAATTATGAGAATAATGCAGGAATAGGGACAGAATCAGTACAAGACAAAAGACAAGAGTTTGTGCTATTCCCAATCCCTACAGCAGATTCTACTGAACTCTGTGTTCAAGAGAAGAAAGATGCTTCAGATTCAATGGCTACTGAAACTGCTCAGAATGAAGAGGAGAGAGCTGAAAAGGAGGATTAACTTTTGACTTCAGAACAGCTAGAACCTGAGATGCCTGCATTGGCAGAAGATGATACTGATGATGAGAACTCCTCAGTGTTTGGTGACAACTCTCCTGAAAAGAATGACTCTAATCTGGATGTAGAGATTAATGAAGAGGCTATTCATCGAACAAAAGTGCATAAAGATCATCCTCCTCAGTTGGTGATTGGTGACATCAATTCTCCAATCATCACAAGGAATTAGAGTAAGTTGGGATGATTAAAAGACATACAATCAGGCTTACTATCTTGCTTTCTATCTCAGGTTGAGCCCAAAAAGGCACATGATGCAATGAAAGATCCAAGCTGGATAGAAGCAATGCAAGAGGATCTGCTGCAGTTTGTACTACAAAATGTATGGGATTTGGTAGAACTGCCTAAAGGACACAGAGCTATAGGGACAAAATGGATTTTCAGAAACAAGAAGGATGAGAGAGGGATAGTGATCAAGAACAAGGCTAGATTGGTAGCACAGGGGTACACTCAAGAAGAAGGAATTGATTATGAAGAGGTTTTTGCACCAGTAGCTATGATTGAGGCAATTAGGCTGTTTTTAGCCTATGCTTCTTTTATGAAGTTCAAAGTCTACCAAATGGATGTGAAAAGTGCTTTTCTATACGGCAAAATTGAAGAAGAAGTGTATGTCTGTCAACCTCCAGGGTTTGAAAATCCCAAGTATCCTGACAGAGTATACAAATTGAAGAAAGCACTATATGGACTACATTAAACACCAAGAGCTTGGTATGAAACCTTGTCTACCTATCTCTTGGAAAATGGTTTTGAGAGAGGAACCATTGACAAGACTCTGTTCATTCAAAGGAAGAAGAAGGACATCCTGTTAGTGCAAATCTATGTGGATGACATCATCTTTGGATCCACAAAAGATCATTTGTGCAGAGATTTTGAAGAATTAATGCATAAGAGATTCAAGATGAGTTCTATGGGTGAACTTACTTTCTTCCTTGGGCTACAAGTTAAGCAGCAACAAGATGGAATCTTCATAAGCCAAACCAAGTATGTACAGGACATTTTAACCAAGTTTGGGTTCTCAGATTCCAAGCCTGCAAGCACACCTATGGAGACACACAAACAAATTACTACAGATCTTGAGGGGGAGGATGTGGATGTTCATTATTACAGATCCATGATTGGCACTCTCATGTATCTCACAGCTTCTAGACCAGATATCATGTTCCCTGTTTGTGTGTGTGCAAGATTTCAAGTTAGGCCAAAGCAATCACATTTTCAAGCAGTCAAGAGGATATTCAGATATCTCAAAGATCAACCCAGATTAGGACTTTGGTATCCTCATGACTCACCATTTGACCTACTTGCATATTCAGATAGTGATTTGGGTGGAGCTAACTTGGACAGAAAGTCTACAACTGGAGGATGTCAGTTTTTGGGTGCAAGACTAGTATCATGGCAGTGTAAGAAGCAAACCACAGTGTCCACTTCAACAACAGAAGCAGAATACATAGCTGCTGCAAGCTGCTGCTCACAAGTGCTATGGATTCAGAATCAAATGATGGACTATGGTATGACATTTCTTCACACTCCTATTTTCATAGATAACAGCAGTGCTATTAGCATTGTTAATAATCCTGTCAAGCATTAAAAAACAAAGCATATAGAAATAAGGTACCATTTTATAAGAGACTGTAATGAGAAAAAGCTAATTCAGGTCCAGAAAGTACACACAAGTAACCAGTTTGCTGATCTATTCACAAAAGCTTTTGATGTGGGTAGATTCACATTCCTGGTCACAAGTGTGGTCATGATGAACAATGAATAAGTATATTCTCATTCTCTTTATGTCCCTATATAGATTCCTCCTTAGTTACTTTCATTAAATTGGTGCTATTAACCCCTGTGTGTTTAAGTGTTTCAGATTGTTTGGATTGGATACTTGGTACTTCTCGTTCAGTTAATACTACTCACTGCATTACTCATAATAATAGTTCAAAAATGGTTAAGTATGGTTACTACTGCTAGGTGGTTTCTACTGCCAGTGCAAAGTTACTACTGCTTGCCTTATTTATACTGCTAATCATTGTTACTACTGCTGGTACATATTAATACTGCTAGTATGTGTTAGTACTGCTAGTCTGTGTTAATAATACTAGTCTGTGTTAATACTGCTAGTCTGTGTTAGTACTGCCAGTATGTGTTACTACTGTTGTTATGAGTTAATATTGCCAGTTCGTTAATACTGCTAGGGTAATTAGTACTGCTTCTAACTTACTCCCTCCACCTATAAATACCCTGTGTGACCGCCAAATTACAAATGGCTCTTTGAATTTTCTACTAGTGTACTCTCTCTCTCTTGTTCTCTTGAATTCTCTCTTACTAGTGCGTAACCCTAGCTTCGACCAATTGCTCAAGAAGATGGCTGAACTGATGTTTGTCGATGAACACAATGAATTGGCAATGCTACTCAAACCAAAGCAAGCAGAGGAATTTCATCAGATTGTGGATTTCCTAAGATCCTCACACATAGCCCACGCATTAACTGTCAATCCCACAATCTGTGTGGAACACCAAAGGCAGTTTTGGGCCAATGCTGCTATTTATACTGAAGATGGCAATCAGGTCATCAAAACAAGGGTGTGTGATAAACCCCTGACAATCACAGAAGGGGCTATTCGTATTCATCTACAACTAGATGATGCCTCAGGTATAACCTCTTTACCCAAGGAAGATCTCTTCCAAGCTCTTAGTAATATGGGGTATGAAGGTCCCACTGATGTCTTCAAAATTTTTAAGAACAGATTCTCACCACAGTGGAGATTCTTTGTTCATACCCTTCAACACTGTATTTCCAGGAAAACAACTGGCTGGAGTGAGTTCAGCAGTACCATTGCTTATGCTATGGTCTGCTTAGCAACCTCCAGGAAGTTCAATTTTTCACAAATGATCTTAAATGACTTACTGTCAAACCTGGATACCAAAACAAAATCTTTTTATATGTATCCCAGGTTTGTGCAAGCTTTACTGAATAAAGAATTGACGGATTTACCTCATTTTAATGATGTATATGTACCACAGGTCCCGAAAGGGAAGGTGTTTACTAATATGAGGAGGCCTAGTAAGGACTTCTCAGGTATTGACACACCATTGTTCTCTACAATGATGGGTGTGTCTCCTTCCCATGGTGAGGCATCAGTGTCAAATCCCTCATCTGACAACCAAACTGATGACCTACCCACACTACTCATTTCTATTAACATCCCTCGGTCCCTTCTTAAAAAGCCAACATCACCCATCACTCACACTTATATAAGGAAAAAGGTAAAGAAGGTTCCTTCCCTTCTTGTACCTTCACCCACAAAGCCTTCAAGTCCTCTAATGGAGCATTCTCCATTAGAGAATATCCAAAGGGAAACCACAGGGGTGTCTACCAACCCCAAGAAGGTGCTCACTAAGGAGAAGGAAGAGCATATGGGCTGTAAGGCTCACACTACTAACTTTGCACAAAGTGCAGGGCAGGACAGTGTGAACATATCTAAGACCTTCCCCATGGCAACTTTGGGTGAGCAATCATCCAAAGGTCCCAGGTGCCAAGAAACCAAGGGGGTAGAGGGTGCTTCTACTAGGCAAAAGACCTCTACTACTAAAAGATCCAAGGATCCTTCAAGGGTGGTAAACACACCTAAAGGAGGTGAGGACAGATATACCTACCAGGAATTGATGGATACTATGGGAAACATTAATCTTGATGTCATCAAGCAAGGCTCAGATATAGAGGAGATGAAATTGGTAATTCTGTCTCAACAAGTGCAGATTACCAAATTGAAGAAGATGGTGATGAAGTTGGTACAGAAAAAGAAAAGAAAGCAGTATGTCTTGAAGAAGAGGGGAGATGCTTTCAACAAGGGGGAGAAACAAGATGAAGGGGAAAAACACATTCCTATTGGTATGGAAGCTCAGTTTGAGGAGGAGCTGAATAAGGAAACAGAAAATAGCAAAGCAGCAGAAATAGAACCAGCAGCAGTAACTGCAAAAAAAAGTAGAAACAGAGAAAACTGCAGCATAAACATCATTGTCCAGAGAGGAAATGGAGATTGCAGAAACCTTGGTCAAAGTTAAGAATGAAACTCCCAAAGCCACTCAAAAGGCTAAGGGAGTAATAATCAAAGAAAGAGGTTTAGAAAAGAAAGAAAAAGAGGTCAGTATGGAGGATGCAAAGAGGAAGGGAAAGGAGAAGATGGTTGAATCTGAGCAACCTTTAAAGAAAAAGAATAAGATAGAGTTAGATGAAGAAGTGGCCAAACAGCTTCAAGCAGAGTTGGAAAAGGAAGAAGAAATTCAATCTGCCAAAGACAGAGAGCTCGCATTAGATATGGCTAAAAGGTTGAATGAAGAGTTTCAATAGAGTTTGAAGACTGCAGGTGCTGCCAAGATAGTTACAAAGAAGGCTTCAAGACAAAGGCTGGCATTAAAGCAAAGACAGAGACAACCCTCAAAGACCTTCCTGTCTAATCAAGAAAGGACGAAAATGATAAACTTCCTAAAAGGAGCTCTTGGAGTTCCTGAAGGAATGTTTAGTAACATGGACTATGGTAAGATAGAGAAGTTGTATTCAAAGGAAATGGAAAATCTGAAAGGGGACTTCACTCAAAGGGTTGAGTTTGAAAAACAAATGAAAGAGAGACATAATCTCAATATCCAACAACCCTTTTCTGAGAGTGAGGAAACCACTCCTTCAAAAGAAAAGGCTGAAGAAAAGAAGGAAGAACATGCTGATGTGGAAGTCAAATGTGCCAAGAGAGTGAAAACAATAGCTTCCAAGAAACTGTTTAAGAAGCCAAGGGTTGCAGAAGCTGAGAAAGAAACAGAAACATCTGTTACATGTCAAGCTGAGCAATCAAGTCAAAGTGCACAACAACCAAGTCAATCTAATGTGCATTTTGAACTTTACATGACTGTAACAGATAATGATCCAGTGAAGGCAGATCCTATTTCAGTACAAGCCCCTGAAATCATCCACTGGATATTCTTGAAGATCAAGGCAAAGAATATTTCAGAATCAAAAGAATGGGTGATCATTTTGAAGTCTACTCTACTTGGGGGAAGATAGTCAGATGTTGTTCCAGGTCAGACTTGGAAGAAATGTTTAAAGTGGGAATGAATCTGTATGGGGATGTGCTAAAGACTCCAGGGATGAACATCAAGAAACTTGCAATGGATTATTTATGCATGATGTTTAGTCCATATCTTGTCAAGCATGTCATCAAAGATGTCTTCAAGTCTGTGGACAACTGGATGCTCATAGAAAGGTGTGGGGTGTATATCTTGACCATAGATAAAAGCTTTCATGAATATTATCTGGTGGATAAGATATATAATCACAGCCTAGCCAAGCTACATGGGATGATGAAAGCCAAACTAATCTGTCCTCAAGGCTTAGAAATGGCAAGGATTGTGGTTAGCAGGATCATCAATCAAAGTCTGGGACAAGATCCAAATTTGGGCAACTGAGCTGAAGTGTTGAAAGCATCATGAAGACCATATCATGAAGAACTTAACTTCTCTTTCTGAAAAGTTAAGTTAGGGGGAGATTGTTGGGTCTGATTATGCTAAGTATGGTTTATACTGCTGATTAATGTTGCTAAGTGATTACTACTGCCAGACTATCAAGATTACTACTGCTAGTAGAATTAATACTGCTTGAAGAGTTAGTGCTGTTACTTGAATAGTTAGTACTGCTTGGAGAATTAGTACTGCTAGTAGTTAGTACTACTGAAGATTAATGTTGTTGAAGATGGTTAATACTTCTGAAGATAATTAGTGCTGCTTCTAAAGATAAAGATGATTTGGAGATAAAGACAAGCTGGAGATAAGACTGAAGATAATTATGGTATTGATGCTGAAGATCAATTGTATTTTGATAATTATCTTGTATTTAGTCTTGTATATATAGTATAGAAGTATTTGATAGTAAATTAATTCATTCATATGTTTTGTTAGAGAGAAATAACCTCAAGACTAGTTTAGATCCTTTCTATAGAGAAGTATAGAACGTCTGTTGAGTCTGTTCAACAGATTGAGGTTTTGTGTGTAATCATCAAGTTGAATCAATATAAACTTGTGATTTAAGTTTGATATACTGTTTCATTGATTGTTAGTGTTAAAGTGTTTTTCCGCAACTTCTTTAGCATTGATTCTGAGTGTGTGTGAATTAAATTCTTGTTTGAATTTCGATCCTGACACCAAGAAAGCATGTTCAGTGGTAAATGAGAAAGGAAAACTTTCTCTCAGTGGTTATCGTAAAGAAAATGTCTATGTAATAGATATGGACTCTACTACCACTGAAAGTGTGTGTTTTCTCTCTAAAGCCTCTTCTGATGTCAACTGGCTATGGCACAAAAGGCTCTCTCGTCTAAACTTCAAAACCCTGAATCCTCTCTCATCTAAGGAACTGGTTTCTGGTCTTCCTCAGCACTCATATGCTAAAGAATCTCTCTGCTCAGCATGTGAAAAAGGAAAACAAACAAAAGCTAGTTTTATGTCTAAACAAGTTTCCTCAGTGACAAGTCCTCTTTAGCTTTTGCATATGGATTTGTTTGGTCCTGTAAATATTCAATTAATAGCTGGAAAGAAATATACGCTTGTCATTGTAGATGAATTCTCTCGCTACACCTCGGTTATCTTTCTTCGCTGCAAGAGTGATACCCCAGAAGAACTGATATCTTTTGTTAAAAAGACGGAACTGCTGAATAATCTTACCGTTCGTTCAATAAGAAGTGATCATGGAACTGAATTCAAAAACAACTCTCTAAACAACTTCTTTGTGAACAAGGAAATTTCTCATAACTTCTCTTCAGTAAGAACACCTCAGCAAAATGGAGTCGCTGAAAGAAGAAACAGAACGGTCATTGAAGTTGCTAGGTCAATGCTCAGCGATTCTCATCTCCCTACTCAATTTTTGGCAGAAGCTGTTAACACTGCATGTTTTACGCAAAATAGATCTCTGATCGTAAAGCGATTTGGAAAGACGGCTTATGAACTTTTTCATGGAAGAAAACCATCTATCAGTTTTCTTCATATCTTTGGTTGTCAGTGATTTATCTTAACCAACAAAGATCAGCTTGGAATGTTTGACCCAGAAGCTGATGATGGAATATTTCTAGGATATTCCTCCATCTCCAAAGCCTACAGAGTTTTCAACAACAGAAGACAATCTGTAGAAGAAACCATTCATGTCACCTTTGATGAAACTCGCTCAGCGAACTCCAAACCAATCTCTGACAATGAAGAGTTAAATGCTTGGATGATTTCTCACTACAAAGAAACAAATCCTTTCTTCTCAAACCATCAGCACACAAATCCACCTACTGCTGATGATGATCCAAACATCATACATCCTAACGCTGAATCCAACTCATGGGTTTCAGCTGAGCCTCTAAACACACTACCTCCATCAGATCTATCCACGTCTGAAAATATCTCAGAAAACAATGGTCTGTCTAATACTCAACAGCTAATCGTTGATGAACCTCAAGCCTCTTCATCAGTGAACATTCCCATTGTTGATCCAACCTCTGAAATAAGCGACCATGCTCCTGCTCAGCGATGGACCAGAGATCACCCTATAGATTAAATTCTTGGAGATCCCGATGCAGGTATTCAGACACGACGAAGTTCAAGTAATATCTGCCGCTTTGTCAACTTTATTTCCTTAATAGAACCAAAGAAGACTGATGATGCCCTCAGAGATCCAAACTGGGTCAGCGCTATGCAAGAAGAGCTGACTGAGTTCACTCGCAACAAAGTTTGGAATCTCGTTCCTAGACCATCTGATAAAACTGTTATAGGCACCAAATGGGTGTTTAGGAACAAGTTAGATGAACATGGAACTGTAACCCGCAACAATGCTCGACTTGTTGCTCTGGGATATAGACAAGAGGAAGGTATACACTATGATGAAACCTTTTCCCCTGTGGCTAGGCTCGAAGCAATTCAACTATTCCTAGCCTATGCAGTCTATAAAGACTTCATTGTGTATCAAATGGATGTAAAATCAGCGTTCCTAAATGGAAAGCTGAACGAAGAAGTCTATGTAGAACAACCTCCAGGGTTTTATGGCCCTAAGTATCCAAATTATGTTTATAAATTGGATAAGGCTCTCTATGGTCTTAAACAAGCCCCTCGTGCTTGGTATGACACTCTCTCGTCATTTCTTATCTCTGAAAATTTCGAACGTGGCAAAATTGATAATACATTATTTTTCAGAAAGATAAAAGGTCATATTATTCTTGTACAAATATATGTCGATGACATCATATTTGGTTCTACTAACCCATCTCTGTGTACTCGCTTCGCTGAAAGAATGAAGAAAGAATACAAAATTAGTATGATGGGTGAGCTGACATATTTTCTTGGCCTTCAGATCAAACAATCTGACAAAGGTACATTTATCATCCAAGGTAAGTATGTCAAAGATATGCTGAAGAAGTTTGATCTTACACAAACTTCAGCGATGAAGACTCCTATGGCACCTCCTCTGACACTTAACAAAGATCCATCTGGAAAACCTGTTAATGTCACTGCGTATAGAGGAATGATAGGCTCATTGCTATATCTTACAGTGAGCCGACCTGACATTATGTACTCTACTTGTTTATGTGCACCCTATCAATCTGAACCCAAGGAATCCCATCTGATCGCTGTTAAGCGAATTTTCAGATATCTTAAGGGGACTCCTAACCTCGGTCTTTGGTACCCCAAAGACTCAGGGTTCGATCTAACAGGATATTCCGTTAGTGATTTCGCAGGTTGTAAACTTGATAGAAAAAGTACCACTGGTGGATGTCAATTCCTAGGAGGAAAGCTGGTAAGTTGGACAAGTAAAAAGCAAAATCCAGTGTCCACTTCCACTGCTGAAGCTGAATACATAGCCGCTGGAAGTTGTTGCGCTCAGGTCTTATGGATGAGAAATCAACTATTAGACTATAACCTTCAGCTATCAAAGATTCCAATCTATTGCGACAGCACTAGTGATATCGCTATAGCAAATAATACAGTACTACATTCAAAGAAAAAACACATAGAGATCAAATATCACTTTATCAGAGATCATGTGATGAATGGTGATATTGAACTTCATTTCATCCCCACTGACTATCAGCTTGCTGATTTATTCACCAAACCTCTTGATGAGACAAGGTTTAACTTTCTCATCAGTGAGCTTGGAATGCTGAACCTTGAAGAGTAAATCTTCATTATTCATGCATTATGTCAGTAACTCTAAGTTCCCATTTATCACTCAATCTCTGAATAAATCTCTGACTCTCAGGTATGTTCTCTTACTCTCAAACAGCTGAATATTCATTCAGTTACGACGTTTTTCAAAATATAAATCTTAATCACTGAATCTTTTTCAAATGATTAAAAGCTTTTTGATAAACAAAATCTATCACTGATATTTCTCATCAATGATCTTTTCAAAAAGAAAATATATCGCTGACTTTTCTTCAGAGATATATTCAAAAAGGACAAATGAAACATTTTTCTCTCTCCTATTACGTCATTTGAACCGACAGTCCGTGGCATGCTTTTCTCTGACACGTTTGCCCGTTCCTATTCTATCCAATCAACTCCTTCAAATGTGTCCATGTCATGATGAACATTTGTTTTCCCGCCTCATTCTCTCTCCTAACCTCAAACGTATAAAACGAATGTTTTTCCATTCTTATCATTTTAAGCTTTCTGGAAATCTTTTTGAGCAAGAAACTCTCTCTCTCAAGCAATTCTCTCTCAAGTAATTTTCAAGCATTTGCATCATCCTCATTCAAGATCACCAGGTTACTTTGATCTTATTCTTATTTAAATCTTGTTAATAAACTCCATTTATGTTCTGTCATTATGGGTTTTATATAAGATTTTTTCTTATAAAATCATTTTTTTTTTATTTTATTCTTCCAAAACCCTGGTTTTCTCACTGTTCTTCAACCTTTCATTAAGAACAATGTTTTTATCTTCAAATATGTTGGTTTTTCTATGTTTTTTTCCTCAAATAAAAACTGGTAAAACCTTCTTTATTTTTAGACTAAAATTTTCTTCTACTCTTCTTTATTTCCATATTCAGAAAATGGCTCAATTTGCTCTTGTTGCTTCAAAGAACGTCAAATTCGCCATCACTGACTCTGAAGTCCCCAAGAACAACCACCTTGGACGACTAGACTTCGATGGAATCAAATACCCACACCTTGTGGATGCTGCTAAATTCCTGAAGCAATCTTGCATTGCTTACGCTCTAACTGTGGATACCAAGCCCTCCAAAACTCTACTCCAACAGTTTTGGTTCACCGCTGAAGAATCCACCATCACCAACA
The DNA here is from genome assembly GCA_954870635.1 of Arctium minus. Classification (NCBI taxonomy): domain Eukaryota; kingdom Viridiplantae; phylum Streptophyta; class Magnoliopsida; order Asterales; family Asteraceae; genus Arctium; species Arctium minus. The sequence goes on along the minus strand of OX941080.1, from coordinate 107,462,425 downwards.
AGAAAGGTGAACAGGTTCCTGCCATTTCTTTTTGCACTGACCTCGGACTAGGGATAATGACTGCTTTCGGATTGAGAAAGGCTCTCTGATTTCCTGACAGACCCAGGAGTGGGTTTGGTGCTTTTCCCAATGATACTGAACTCATCCACTTTTTGGATGATATGGAATACTGTTGGGACCACAAGCCACGAACAACCATTCCCAACAAGAAGTTGACTCTCATCAAGAAGGCAAACATGCCTTCCCAACTGAACTTCATCTTTTCTCACTTCATTCAGTGCATGAGTGGGAAAAGTGGTTCCCTTGATCAAGCAAGCAAAGTTCAACTCCATATGGATTACTCAGTCATCGCTGGAAAGAACTTCGACTTTGCCACCGCTATCTTTGACGATCTGAAGTCAAAGATAGAGAAGACGGAGAGGGATCCCAAGATCCCATATGTACGGTTCATCTGTGCATATATGAAATTTCTCTACAAAGACTCCTACCCCACTACTTCTGATGGCTCCTTCGCCAAAGTGGGTCAGCGTTCCCTAGAGGTCAAAGCGCTGGAAAACGAGGTAAGTATCTCTTCCCTAACCTCTCGTCTCTCTCTACACACTTCTTCTACTTCAGCGGATACGCAGGAGGTTCCTTCTTCTGCTATTCCTGCCGCTACCACCGCTTCAAAACGACCATCTGCTAGTTTCTTTGGTCCTTCGAAGAAGGCCAAAGTGACTAAAGAGACAAGCGCCACTAGTTCAAGACCTAAGGAAGTTTCTCGACAAACTTTCTTGGATGATTTTGTGGTCTTCTCCTCCACATCCTCAGCACTCACAACATCAACCGTGCCAGCGATCACGGTCGCTGTCACATCAACAGTGTCACCGCCTATCATCTCAGTTCAATAACAAACTGTGCCACAGTTTTTACCCATTGGGCCTGATAATCAAACTTTTGACGAATCTCTATAATTCTACAAATTGTTTGATAACTCAAGTCCTAATATGGACACTGTTGACGCTAATGTCAACAGTTTGGGGGTCAAGGTGGATTCTCTTACCACCGCAATCAACGGAACCACCAGCGCAGTCAATACCGCTGGTGAAGAGCTGAAGACATTGACAGTTCCCTGCTCAACCAAAGCTGAAGCCTCTCAAATCTCTGCTCTTCAAGAAGAGCTTGTCAAAGTGAAGGAGGATACTCAGCGAAAGTTTGACGCTCTATCGTCGAAGGTTGATTGCTGTACAACTGTTCTTCAGCAAGTCCTCGACAAGCTGAATGCACCAGCTCCGACTACTTCCCCTTCCTTAACATCGGACGATCGCACATCTCTAAACATAGATGTTGAATTTATTCATCAAGCTACTTTGGATATCCCTGTGATGGAAGGACGCATGGATAGTCTGGAGGCTGAAGTCCGCAAATTGACCACAGCACAACCTTCCTCTCCCACCAAAGATCTCTCCTGCGCTGATAATGATAAAGAGGGGGAGAAAGAAGCTGAAGAAAATAAGAATAAAGAAGCTGTTGTTGAGGTTCAACAGGAAGAACCTCCCTCTCATGTTGAGGGGGAGAAGGTTGCTGACAAAGCCCCTCCTTCTTTTGAAGTCTTCATAGAAGATGAAGAAGAGGAAGAGGAAGAAGAAGAAAATCTTGATCTTCAAGATCAAGAGCAACCTCATCAAGAAGATGATGATGAAGAAGATCAATCCTTATGGTGTTCTGCAGCCGTCTCATCTTCAGTGATTAGCTCGAAAAAGGGTGTCACAGCAGGGGGGAGTCATGGAACATTTTCAGGTACTCCTTCCCAAAGCAAATCTAAGGGTGCAGTTGCTGAGGGAAGCCTGAAGACAGTTTCACTATCTGAGGAGAAACCTTCTCAGGTATGCCTTTCACTTGTTCCAATATCCTACTACAAATTCCCTACCCCTGTTTCTTTCTAGCCTTTATCTTCCTTCTTCCCAAACTAAACACTAACTTTGTTTCTTTTTATTTTCTGACCAAACAGTTCTCTCCTCTGCTTAAGGGTAAAGAACTACAAATAATCCCAGCTCCCATAGCTGATGAAGAAATAATCCCAATCTCTGTAAAAGAGATTGATGAAGAAGATGAAGAAGAAGAAGAGTCCCTGCAACATCTAGGAAGGCCCTCTAGACCATCTCACTTGTTAGAGGAAGAGATGAAGAGAAGAACAGAGATGATCTCTCATCTAGAGAAACAATGACTGAAGGTCCCTACTCAATCAACAGATTTAGAGTTTCTGACTGAAGCTGAAATCGAAGAATCTGTCAGGGTTGAGAAGCTGATAGCTGATTGTCAAAGAGATGCCTCCCTTGCTCTCAAGATTCAGTCTTCTCATGTCAAAGACAAGAAGCTGAAACAGTGGAAGTCCAGGCTGCTCTATTGAAAGAGATTGAAGAGGAGTGCTCAAAAGAACTAGCGGTCAGCGATAACACAGTCGATTGGTGCAAGCATAAAATGGACTATCGCTCTGACCCAATGAAGATCGTAGCAGTCGTTGTCTCAGGGAGAAAGAAGAAGGAAAAAGTTTCTGTCATAATGGAGATTACCAGAGAGGATGGAAGCTGCAAGGCTATGTTCGTTTCAAAGCTGGAAAGCTTCGGTTACATGGAATGGCTTGAGTTCAAAAATGCGCTGAAGAAATCAAAGTCAATCTATAGAGGCTATGTTGAAGGGATAAATGATGCTCTCATCAACATAGTCACTGCCATCCTAAAAGTACCATTTGCTCTTCCTTCCAAGCCAAAGCAAATTAAAAGAAAGCCTGTCTCCTCCTCGTCTAAAAATGTCGCTGTGATAAGAAATGAAACCTCCATCAAATTCTCAAGAGAAGCTCTGTTTGGTCCTCCTCCTGATCTTTCAGTTCTAGATCTATCTCTGCCCCTTGGTGAAGCATATGTTGCAGGACAAGTACTTAAAGAACCTTTTGTAATCTTCTTCAGAGATGATGAGGAACAACTCAGATTCCAAAGAGTATATGAAATTCCTATCTGTCATCTCAAGGATCTCTTATGCTTATGGTGTGACTTCTCTCCTTCAGCTGAGCAAATCAAAGCAATCATTAGCCAAGAATCTTTAGAACGAAGGTAAAAAGGAGAAGAAATACCTGAGTATATGATTAATCCTCCAAAATCTTCTTTAGATAGCTGATAGATTAGTTTTCTATATCTTATAATCTACTAGATTAACTTACAGTAGTTAGTGCATCACTTGTACTTGTAATTTTCATACCCTGTAATTCCTTCTTTCGAATTAATGAAAATTTCAGTGAAGTACTTAACTCTATCAGTACTATAAAAGATCCCTCAAAATAGTAATTGGGACATGTATGTTATGAGTCCTGATTATTCCATTATTTTGAACTATAAAGTAATTTTCTTCAGTTACTTTGTCATTATCAAATAGGGGGAGATTGTTGATCCAAACTCTCTTAGTGATTTGATAACGACCCTCTTCTATACTTAGTGAAAACTTCGTTTTATATGTATTAGTGTTTCACCATCAGCGATCAGACTGAGTCTGTTCAGTTATCGCTGATAGTTTCTGATGTAAACAGAAATGTAATCCCCGAAGACAAGTCTCGCGTCAATAGATGTTCATAGATGAATCGAAGACGAAGCTGTTGAACAAAGACAAGTATACTAGTGACTTGATGCGGATATCCGTGAAGCAATGACGACTCTACTTATACGCGAAGGAACATGAGGAAAAGCTTCAGCGATAGCTGAACTTCTTTTTATCTCTGAAGGAAGAGATATTCAGCGATCATTGATCACGAAGCTTATGCCTAAAGTCTCCTTTTGTCTTACCTTGCACAACTAGTACGATGTGTTAGAACGGACATGCCTCTGCCACAATTCGTACAACAAATCTGTCAACTACACTATTCATGGTACGGCCGAAAGTATGTCTCCCATAGTCAGACTCTCTCAGCCAATCAATGAAGGACATGTGTAAAGTGACCTGCCATGCATTTAATGCATAGGGTATAAATAGAAAGATCACCTCTCCATCTGATAGTGTGCTCTATTTGTTATGTCTGATTTTATAGTAATCATTGTATTTATAGGATTGGTCTCATACTGTGTTTAGAGTCGTATACTGTGTTGTATTGACCAGGGTATTTAAGTCCCTTTGGTCCTTGTGTTTTGTAAGACTTTCACGCTCATTCATTCTAATTAAGATCTTTGCGCTTACTTTCTCTCTCTCTCTACTCTCTCTCTCTAAGATTTAGAGATCTTGGATTAGCAATTGTTTGCGCCAGATTTGAACTTTGCGCGAGTTCATCCTAGCTTGCGCGAGTTCATCTGATTTGCGCGAGTTCATAGTGAAAGGAAAGTCATCTGTCTGAAGCTCACGCAAAGTTAAGTTTGCGTTTTCTGTGATTCGCGAATATTCAAAGTTCTCTCCACCCAAGTCTCAATCCAAGTCAGGTTTTCGTCATCAGTGTGTCGCGTGAAGTATAGTTCTCGCTAGATTATTCTCATGCAAACTCAAGTTTGCGCCATCTGTGTTTTATGCAAACTCAGTTTGCGCCACTAGCTTCTTACGCAAAGCTCAGTTTGCATCTTCAACGCCTCACGAAAAGATCAGTTTGCGTCTTCAACTGCTCGCAACAATCTTCGTTTGCGCTATCTGCTTCTCACACAAACCTCAAGTTTGCGCCAACTATTTCAAGACTTGGCATTTTTTCTGAATTTCTGAGAAATGGATTCTGACAAGTTTGCTTATCAAGCTCAATTTTACAAAAATGATCTCATGATGTCATTGGGTTCAGAAAATCGTCCTCCGGTGCTGATTGATGAAAACGAGTTTACACAGTGGCAAGATAGGTTTCTGAATTTTATTGAGCATCAAAAGAACGGAAATGACATGATGAATATTCTATCAGAAGGACCTTTTGAGAAACCCAAGTTGGCTTCTGGATTATATAAGCCTACCAAAGAATATTTACCTAAAGGCAAATCTGATGCTAGCCTTGCCAAACTCTATCTACAACAGGATTGATTGTTTCAAAAATCATCCGAATCTTATGTGGCAACAACTTGAAAAGATTATGCTTGGTTCTTTAGTTGCTACTCAACTCCGACATACTCGTTACATGAACAACTTTGAAGAATTCAAACCCAAGGATGGGGAGCCATTGAAAACTGTGTATGACAGATTCTGTGCCGTGATCAATGATCTGAGAAAAATAAAAGTGGAAAAGACTGATCTTGAGACAAATCTGAAGTTCCTTAATGCACTTCAAACTGAATGGAACAAATCTTGCCATCGATTGAGGAATGATGTCAGAATTTCTTCCATGCAAATCCAAGAAATGTTTGAGATCTTGCTGATAGATGAATGCATAGTCATAGAGAAGAAGGCCAAACTGGAGAAGAAGAACAAGAAATCAGTGGACCCGGTTGCTCTTCTAACGAGCCATCTGGCTAATCAAGCATTGTCTGATAATGCTTATGACGGGTCAACTAATGATGATGGCGAGGCATTGCAGAAAGCTATGATCCTTCTTTCTCAACATTATCAGAAAAAGTTCCAACCACGGTCGGGTTCAAACAATCTTCGCTTCACTTCTGGTTCTAAGACTGTACAAGTGCCCGAGCCAAAGACTATTGCATGCTACAATTGTGGAAAGTCGGGTCACATTTCTAAGGAGTTTAGAGTGAAGAAAGTTCGGGACTCAGCTTACTATCGGAAGAAACTGGAACTTGCTGAGAAGAGAGAGAGTGGAACAACTTTGCTAGCAGAAGAAGAGTTTTGGCTGGATCACTCCGATGATGAAGCTGCAAATGTAGAGATTGCTCAAATGTGCTTCATCGGAGATGATCAAAGTGATGATGATTCTGACACTGATGAAGATGAGGTAATTTCTGAATTTGATTTCACTTTCATTGCCTCACAAATGAATATCATCATATCTGCTTTAAATGATCTTCGCTTAAAGTTATTATCTGAAAAGAACTTAAATTCAGAAAAGTCAGATTTGATTGACAAATTGAAGATTTCTTTGAAAGATGAAAAATCTATTTTGGAAAATACAAAGGACATCTTTCAAAAGAAATTAGATGATTTGGAAAAATCAAATAAGACTTATCTTGAATCCTTGACTGCTATGACCACTTTAAAAGACAATTTTTCGGATAAAATAAATAAATTAGAAGAAAAGTTATATCGAGGAAACCAATCTGAGCAAACAATTTTTATGAATATACCAAGGAGTGATGAAGATTTAATAGAAAAATGGGGACTTGGTTTTGAAAATCCACATTGTTTAAACAATGCGATCGAAAAATCCACGACTTTATATAAATACGATTATCTAACTTTTGCTCAATATGCTCCTCAATTTAAAATTGATTGGATGAATGAGAAGCAAGTGTTAGAAATCGAAAATGAGAAAAGGACAAATAATAAGAAAAAGGAAATTCCTTTTGTTTATACGTATGAAAATGCAAAATATTTTCCTGATAAATCAAGGAAAGGCAGAAAAGGTTTTAATGAAATATCTCTCGTCAAGTCTTCAGTATCTGATGATTTTGTTGACATTTTTGCTAATAAATCTGATAAGGAAAATATTTCTCCAATCATTTATGATTCTAAGAAATATACTCCTCTTTTAATATTAGAAGACAAAATCATTGATCTTGAAGAGAAGATGGCAGATCTAAATATTTAAAAAGAAATTGAATCTGATATTATTCTTTCTTTCATGACGTCTAGTCTTGAAGAAAAACTATTTTCTCTAAAACAAGATTCTATTTCTAGCCTTTCTTCTGATTGTCAAGTAAACAAAAAGGAAGTTTCTAAATCTGATATGTTTTCTCAAAATAATTCTGACTCTGAGGTAAGTTCAGATTTATTGTCTGATCAGATTGGTTGCTTAGGAAAAGTTATTTCTTCTGATTTAAATATTAATTCGGAAATTTTTGATGAATCTTTTACGCTAAATGATGATTATTATAAACCTAAGCGTAAAAGAAGAAGGTCAAAGAAGTCGAAGAAACAAGATAAAGTCATTTCTGACAATTCTAATTCTTCTGATTCAAAATTTTCAGATAGGACTTTGAGCACATCTATCAAGCAGATTTGGAGAGCCAAGCGGATATCAAATGATTCTACGACTGATGAGGATAGATGTGTAGACAAACTTTATAAAAGTGATTCATTTGCTTCTTGTAATAAAATTTCAAAATACTCTATAAAGCAAATGATTCGAATTTCAAAACATGTCTCATGTTCTTCCTCGGATTCTAGTTCAGATGATAATGCTTAGTCTTTTTCTGATTATTGTGCTTATTATTCTGATGATCTTTCTCGTGCTTTAATTGTCAAATCTTATAAATATTTCCCCATTCGAACTGCAACTAACTTTCATGGGCCCAAATATAAGTGGGTACCAAAATCTCAAATTAATTCTAAGTTGCAGGCACCAAATGTCAAGGGGGAGTAAGAGAAATATTTGGCTTCTAAGTATGTTAGATCACATATCTATTGGATTCACGATCATCCAAACTGAAGATCGCAATCTGAAGCTAAAGCCGGAACGTTGACTCTCGATATTAAAGTCTAATGTTTATTTGTAATAAATGTCAAAGTATTGTTATTATTATTTAGTTTACTTAGTTAGTTAGTTATTAGTTAGATATTAAGTTAGTTAGATATAATATCTAAATGTTAGATATTATGTAGGTTTATTAGTTTAATATTGCAAGTTGTTTTAGGTAGTGTGTTAAACACACTTGAGATAATATCTCTATTATCTCTCATCTCTCAAAAAGAATCAGATATTATCAAGAACACAAAACATACACTAAAAGTTGTAAAAGAGAGAAAACAGAGAGAACACAATCTAGAGCTTGAATCGATCAACCTTGTAACCTTTGTTATATATCAATACAGGTTGGTAATCGTTATTGTGTCGTATTCTATAAACTGGATAAACTTTATTGTGGACCCACAATTGGTATCAGAGCCTGATTAAGATCAAAATCAAGTTTTTAAAGAAAACGAATGTGTTCTTATTGAAAAATCGTTTTCGAGATTTAAGGTGGTTTAGGTGTTAAAATCGATCAGGTTGTGATCGATTAGGGTGCTAGATCGAGTTGCGGTATGAGTTCGGTTTGAAAAAGTCACTCTGCGATCAAATTTATTTTCAAAAAGTGATTTTCATCGAGATCGAGTGATAGCAAAGTATTCTAGAAGTGTTTGTAGTCATATTGGTAGAGATTAGTACTGCTAATCGACGAAGAAACAAGTTTTTAGTTGATTTTCGAAGTACAGGTCGAACTTGTGCAAACCAGAGGACAAACACATGCAAAGCTCACTTTGCATAACCTACTTTGCGCAACCAACGTCATACGCAAAGTCCACTTTGTGCAACGCACTTGATACGCAAAGCCTACTTTGCGCAACTCAAGCATGACGCAAACCTCGAACTTCACTTCTCGCAACAAGAAGGAAACGCAAAACTCAGTTTTCGCAACTCACTCAACACGCAAACCTCAGTACAAGTGATCTTCTCTTCACGAAAAGCTCAAGTCTAGTTTGCGCAACCCTCTCGAAACGCAAAGCTCACTTTGCGCATCCAACTTGAAACGCAAAGTTCACTTTGCGCAACCCTCTTGAAACGCAAACTCACTTTGCGCAACCCACGTGATACGCAAACCTAAGTTTGCACAACCCTCTTGTCATGCAAACCTCACTTTGCGCCATCAACCTCTCGCACAAACCTTCTCAAAACGCAAATTTTTTTCCAGACATAGATTATTCTTCAAAATGACATCTAGAGAAGCCCTTGCAATCGGAACTGACACCAAGCCACCAGTTCTCTTTAAAGGAGAATACGAACAGTGGAAAGATAGGTTTCTGAACTTTGTTGACAGACATTAGCTGGGTGATTTCATCAGGAAATCTATAGAAGAAGGGGTTATGAAACCAGTTATGACGACTCGTTTGGTTGGAACCGTGCCAACTCAGGTTGAACTTAAGTTTCATGAGCTAGAAGATGTTAACCACAGAAGAGCTAAAGGAGACAAATTAGCTAAGTCAGACATTCTACAAGGAATTCCAAATGAAATCTATGTAAATATTGACAGCTACAAGGCCTCCGGCAAAGAAATGTGGGATCAACTTGAGAAGATGATGTTGGGTTCAAAGGTTGGAAATCAGCTTAAAATCTCCAACTGCCTGAACAATTATGAAGAATTTAGAGACAGAGTGGGAGAATCTTTAGAAGAAACCTATGACAGGTTTGTGACTTTGCTGAACGAACTAAGCAAGAATAAGGTCCACAAATCTCAAATTGAGTTGAACGTCAAATTCCTGAGTATTCTACAACCGGAATGGAAAAGATTTTCCAGGCAGATGAAGCAGATCAAGGATCTGAATGAGATTCCACTTCATGAGTTGTATGAAACCCTCAGAAAAAATGAAGAAGAGATGAATGAAATTCTAGATGAGAAGAGGCAGAAAGGAAAGACAGCTGAAGACACAGTTGCTCTTGTTGTCAGGAAGAAGAAGAACAAGACAATTGTGTATGATTCAGAAGAAGATGAAACTTATGCAAACTCTGACGTGGATGAAAATGAACAACTGAAGCAAGCAATGATTCTGCTGTCAAATGCTTTTCAGAAAAATTTCTACACAAAGTCGAGTTCAAACAGTCATAGATATTCTTCTGGTCGGAACAACTACATTCACAAGGAAAGGGTTGAAGGAAGTAGATTTGAAGGAAAGAGATTTGAAGGGAAAAGAACAGAGGAGAGGAAACCTGAAGAGAGAAGATATCAGTCTAAAGGAAAGAGAACAGAAGAGAGGAAACCGGAAGAGAGAAAGTTTAAAGCTGAAGGATCCAGTCAGACAGAACCACCTACGTGCTACAACTGTGGCAAAACAGGTCACTATGCCAGAGACTGCCGAAGACCAAAAGTCAGAAACTCCGATTATTACAAGAAGAAGATGCTTCTTGCAAAGCAACAGGAGGCTGGTAAGGCACTAATGGATGAAGATGAATACTGGCTTGATCATTCAGACGAGGAAGAAGAAGATGAAGAGAAGGATGAAGCCGTCAACATGTGCTTGATGGGAAAGCAAGAAATAGATGCTGAAGCTAATTCAAATGATGAAGAAGAGGAGGTATGTGATTTATCGTATTCATATTTCATGAATAAAATGCATGCCATCAATTTAAAACAACAAGACTTAGAGTCAAATCTTAAGCGAGAAAATGGTGTTATAACTGACAAAAACCAACTAATACAGAAACTTAGTAATGAAATTGCTGAGAAGAAAGTATTGGTTGAGGTTTTACATAGAGATAATGACACCAACGCAAAGGAAAAGACAATAATTCTTAAAGAGAATTCTGAACTCAAGTCTAAACTGACAAAAAGTGAGATTGATATATATGAGCTTACAAAATTGCATTCTTCTTGTACCAAAGAAAACTTTTCTTTACTTGGTAAATTAAAAAGTTTGGAAGAGAAGTTATACAAAATGGGTCAAACTGAACAGACTATTCATCTGAACAAACCCAAAGAGGAAATAGAGAGATGGGGAATTGGTTATAAGAATCCTCACTGTCTTCAAAAAGGAATGTCTGAAGTTCCTGCACTTTATGATCATCTTTCTATGAAATTAGCTCGACGAATCCCTGAGTTTAAAACTTTCTGGACTAAACTATCAGAAGAGGATGAAGCCAACGAAACTGAAAAACGATTGAAATCATCTAAAGTTCACCTTCCATTTTATTATGCGAAGATGAATAATAGTTATAACGAAAATCCAATATATCAAAAGAAGAAAACTCTTTCAAGTGATTTCTTTCAAAGTTATTCTGAAAAGGAAATGGAGGCAAAGCCTATTCAAGGTAAACTATATGTCCCTCCTCTTGTTTTAGAAAGTAAAATTTCTGAACTCGAGAATTCTTTAACAGATGAAAGACTTTTGATGAATATTGAACAAAAAATTTTTTCAACTGTGTTCAAAAATGTTATTATTTCTAAAGCTTCAAACTCTGAGGATATGTTTGGTTTAGCAAATAAAGGGTTTGATTTTTTGAACGCTGACGGTGGTTTAGATGATTGTTCTAATCAATTTGACTTTAATGAAAAACTTCCTAACCATTCATCTTTTGTTAAGAAATATTTAGGAAAAACCAGTATGTGTGTTAACAGTGCAAAATCAACGAAAGTTGATAACTCAGTCTCTGTGAAAGCTAAAAATGCTAACGGTAAGATTACATCTAAGCATTCACAGAAACCAAACACTACTGGTAATCCGAAGAAGAAGCATTCGTTTGTTGCTCAAAAGTCTAACTCAACAGTTTCACATGTTTCAGATCTGAGCAAGCAAAGGGCAGAAGTTAAATCTCTGTGGCAACCGAAACAGAAGCTTGACAAGACTGTTAAATCATTTTCTAGTGTTAATTGTAGCGAGACTTCGCCTAGTAAAGATGTCTTAATTGCTGATATTGATATTTTGAACTCAAAATTTGTTTTTTCTCGTAAACAATATACAATGAAGCAATTATTTCAGTTATCTTTATCTGCTAGAAAGTTTTCTATTTATGATAAACATGTTTCTACTTCTTGTCAAGATTCTGAAGATTGGTTTGGCAATTATCATGTGCATTCATCTCATTCTAATTCTTCAAATGCATTTCAAAAGAAAAGAGGACCCAATTTGAAATGGGTACCAAAATCTTGTGCTAACACAGTAGGACCCAAATTCCAGTGGGTACCTAAGGCTAAATCTGTGTTGCAGGCACACAAAGTTAAAAAAGGGAGCTTACAAATATGACTTCTAGACAAATAAGTCTAGGACTCGTTCCTCAAAGAAACTAGGTTCTTGAATACAACAGTTCAAGACCCGCACTTCAAAGATAAAACAATGTTTTCTGAACACGTCTGTTCAGAACCCGTGCTTAAGAAGAGAATATGGCTTTTGAACACATCAGTTCAAGACCCACTCCTCAATGCTCAAGAGTCTTAATTCCATCTTTGTTTTAAGACTATTTAAATCAATTGTTTCATTATTTCTCTTGTGCAGATTCGTCATATGTGGTACTTGGATAGCGGATGCTCCAAGCATATGACTGGACAAAGAGATATGTTGTCCAATTTTAAAGAGAAGTATTGCGGATCAGTCAGATTCGGCAACGACCAGTTTTCTCCAATAATGGGATATGGTGATGTACAACATGACAATGTCACGATAAAGAAGGTGAGTTATGTAGAAGGCTTAAGACACAACCTGTTCAGTATAGGCCAGTTCTGTGACAAAAGCTTAGAGGTCAACTTCAAAGCCAAGACGTGTTCAGTTCGCACTAAAGAAGGCGAGGAACTCTTGGTCGGAACAAGAAAGTCAGATCTCTACACAATTAACTTGTCAAAAATCCAGACTGACAAACAGGTTTGTCTAATGACGAAAGCCTCGATGCAACAAAGCTGGTTATGGCATCAAAGGCTCTCTCACCTCAACTTCAGGTACATCAACAATCTGGTCAGTGGAAAGCTCGTCAAAGGACTTCCAGCGCTCAAATATGAAAGAGAACATCTTTGTGCAGTATGTGAAAAGGGAAAGATGAAGAGGGCACCTCATAAACCAAATCCTGAACCGAGTACAAGCGCTCCGTTAGAGTTATTGCATATGGACTTATGCGGTCCGATGCGAACTCAGAGTCTAGGCGGAAAGAAGTACATACTCGTGATCGTGGACGATTACTCGCGATACACATGGGTCAAGTTTCTACGTTCAAAGGATGAGACACCAAATGTTCTCATCACATTCATAAAGACGACCCAGGTGAATCTGCAAAAACTGGTCAAGTTTCTAAGAACAGACAACGGCACAGAGTTCAAGAACCAAAAGGTTGAAGAATATCTCGAATCTGTCGGGATTTCACATCAATACTCTGCTGCTCGTACGCCTCAAAAAAATGGAGTGGTCGAAAGAAGAAATCATATGCTAGTCGATGCTGCTCGTACTATGCTAAATCAATCAGTCTTACCTCTATTCTTGTGGGCTAAAGCTGTATCGACCGCGTGCTATACACAGAATCGCTCCATGATACATCGCAGATTCAAGAAGACTCCTTATGCTTTAATCAACAACCGAACATCGACAATCAAATATTTCCATATATTTGGGTGCAAGTGTTTCGTGCTAAACGATAGGGAAAGTCTCAACAAGTTCAGTGCCAAGGCAGACGAAGGCATCTTCATTGGTTATTCCTCGACATCAACTGCATTCCGTGTTTATCTGAAGAAGTCAAAGACGGTTATTGAAAGCATCAACGTCACATTTTATGAAGAGATGGCTTCCGAACAACACAGTTCAGAACCCGTTATAACTGGAGTACTAGCTTCTGGGCAAATCAGTCCAGAACCTGCGTCTCAACAGAATAAATTAGATGAAGCATCAACGTCAACTAATCATATATCTGATTTAGACTTATTATTTGAATTGTTTTATGATGTATTTCTTGGATCAAATGTAAAGAAATATGTTGTGGTTGACAGGATAGAAGACTTAACGACTACTCATCCAACCAGTTCAGATGTTCCTATTGAATCCAACGCCCCGATTCAACAAGAAATTCCAATTCAAATGCCTACTCCAACAGTTGAAGAAGTTCCATGTGATGAAGAGACAGAAGTAGCCGAAACAGTAGGATGTTCTGTACAGATCCATCCACAGCCAGAACAAGCTGTATCTTCTGAGCCTTCTGAACCTACCACTTCAACTGCAATCATGATTCCTCCTGAACAAGCTGAAGAAGGTACAAGTAGATTTATAGATGATACAAATGACATACATTCATATAATCCACTAACTCATGAACATAAATGGACCAAAGAGCACCCGATAAGCCAGATCATTGGCGATCCTTCAAAACCGGTGCAAACTAGGTCAGCATCAATGAACATTTGCATGCCTGACTCCTTTCTGAGCAAGTTCGAGCCAACACGCGTATCAGAGGCACTTGCTGATCCAGAATGGGTAATCTCAATGCAAGAAGAGCTGAATCAGTTCGACGCACTTCAAGTCTGGAGACTCGTACCAAAGCCTCAAGGTAAAACCATTATAGGTACGAAGTGGGTTTTCAAGATAAAGAAAGACGAAGAGGGTACCGTTATCCGAAACAAGGCAAGACTAGTAGCCAAAGGATACAGACAAGAGGAAAGAATCGACTATGACGAGACATATGCTCCTGTGGCGCAATTAGAGGCAATTAGAATGTTTCTAGCCTACGCAGCTCACAAGAACTTCACGGTCTTTCAAATGGACGTGAAGATTGCCTTTCTGAATGGCATTCTGAAGGAGGAAGTCTACGTCTCTCAGCCAGAGGGTTTTGTCAATCAATAGAAGTCGAATCACGTCTACATTCTCGACAAAGCACTCTACGGTCTGAAACAAGCTCCTCGAGCCTGGTATGATGTTCTTTCCAATTTTCTAGTCAAGTCTGGTTTTTCAAAAGGAACGGTGGATACCACTTTGTTTATCAAAAAGGAAAAATCCGATATCATTTTAATTCAAATCTATGTAGATGATATTATTTTTGGCTCTACAAATACTAAGTACTGTAAGAATTTTGCAAACCTTATGGTGTCTAGATTTCAGATGAACATGATGGGAGAGATGAATTTCTTTCTCGGTTTACATGTAAAACAATTTTCATCTGGGATTTTTATCAATCAATCAAAATACATTATGGATATTCTTCGGAAGTTCAAAATGGAAAATTCAAAACCGATTGGTACCCCAATGGCACCAGGTACTAAAATTGGCACTGATCTTTCGGGAAAGGCTATTGATGTTAGGACTTATAGAGGGATGATAGGTTCTTTAATGTATCTTACTTCTAGTAGGCCAGATATAATGTTCTCAACATGCTTATGTGCACGATATCTGGCCAATCCTAAAGAAATCCATATGTCTGCTGTGAAGCGCATATTTAGGTATCTAAAGGGCACTGCAGATCTTGGTCTGTGGTATCCTAAAGTTACTAGTTTTGAACTAACAGCGTACATAGATGCAGATCATGCACATTGTATGTTAGAAAGGAAGAGCACGTCAGGACATGTACAGTTCCTCGGTGATAAGCTCGTAAGTTGGGCATCGAAGAAGCAACTTTGTGTTTCAACTCCACGATCGAAGCAGAATATGTAGCTGCTGCTAGCTGCTGTTCTCAGGTCTTATGGATGAGAACTCAATTTCACGACTACGGTTTCCACTTCAACAAAATCCCGATATACTGTGACTCCAAGAGCGCCATCGCAATAACAACGAATCCTGTTCAGCACACCAAGACCAAGCACATAGACATCATGTATCATTTCATTAAAGATCATGTTGAAAAAGGAACAATTGAACTTTTCTTTGTAAAAACTGATTATCAGCTTGCCGATTTGTTTACCAAACCTTTAGACGAAAAGAGGTTTAACTTTCTTGTCTCTAAGCTTGGTATGCTAAATCTAAAGATTTAATCAGTAGTTACCTATCAAAGTTTTCTAATTGTATACTTTTTCATCATTTCTTCATTTCCGCAAGATATCTGCACTTCTATATACTGTTCATGATCCAAGGAGGAGTATGAGAAGAAATTGACATGTGGTCAATCTTATTTTGAGGGGGAGCTCATAAGATTTCTGCATTTACCTTTTATGTCAAATTTTTGTAATGCAAGATTTTAGGGGGAGCTCTTCAAGTCAAAGAAGTTTGGATATGACTTCTGATTATTTCGGATCAGAACTCGTACTTTAACAGTTTCATTGCTTTTTGTCTTTTCAATTTAAGTGAATAAATTTTACTTTGACTTGACATAAGACTTTTGCAGAATTTTTGAGAGATGCTTACAAGTTCATATGTTTATGACTTTAAGCTTAGCTTCATGAGATGGAAGATCGTACGTAAAGGTATAATTCTTTATCTTAATCTCATATATGGTGAAAAGAGGACAACTTTCAATCATAGAAAACATTGTTATCAAATGTTTAAACCACTTCCCGATTCTCAAAACGAATTCATCAATTGGAAGTGTGACTTTAAATGTTTTCAAGATCAACATTGTGCTTTAACTAAAATAGTTAAACCATTCTGAGCATCTTATGCATCATAGGAAAACATGATTTCTTTGTGCTAGGAATTAACACAACTTCTATGCAATCACCTTAACCAGTGATTTCTACCCACAAAGTTAAACCATAGTGATTGAGTGTGAGAAGTCAAAAGAAATGAGTGTGTCAAACAAAGTAAGAAAGTTTGATTAGAGTTAGCTTAATGTTTAAAAGAAAGAGCGTGAGAGAACAGAGTTAAAAGATTATCACAACTCTGCACCAACTTTTTCTGAGCCGGGAAACCACAATTCTAATGTTTCACAATTCTTTGGTGATTATTATTGAAACAGGCAACTAGCCCATGCCAACTCTTGATCAATCCTCACCAACTACTCATTTTCTTCTTAACAAGAAAGTGTTTTACATTTTCAAAGGGGATGCAACACATATGCTACCTGATTTGCATTTGGAAAATCTGGATATTGAAAAGAAGGAAGTCTGCCCCACCTTCGCACTTCAATCATGCACATTGAGTCTATGTTTAACTTACTGTTGTCTTAGTGGTTTACACAAATTTTGAGCCTATAAGCAATCATCAAGTAATTAATTCTTTCAACACAAGCACGAACACACAAGGAATTCGTTTCTTTGTCATAACGTTTATAGAAATTACCTTTGTGGTGTTTCAATGATTAAATGGAAGTCCTGGGGGAGTCAACATAAAACAACTCCTTTCCATTGTGTATTTGTTACACACAGTGACTTAGTGTTACTGACAGGCATGTTAACTGATTCATTAGTTGATTCAGGTGTTACACGACTAATTTGTCTGGATTTGCAAAGATCTAGATGAATATCTTATGAATTGACGAATCAGAGGCTCTAACTAAAGGACATTTCTTACAAAAAGTTTTGATGAAGTCGTTGCACTTATCATCAAAAAGGGGGAGAATGACTACACAAGAAATGGCAAAGATCACATGTTTTAAGAATCACGTCCAAGATTGAACTCTTCAAAAGCAATTATTTTGAAGATCACATGTTCTTACTGTTATTCATGATTTCAGAGCTAGACAAAAAGATTGCATCTTCTGAGCTGTAGAAGAAGACTGAATTGCTAAATTCTTTTTAGTAATGATGTTGATCCAAAGGGGGAGATTGTTAGATCACATATCTATTGGATTCAAGATCATCCAAACTGAAGATCGCAATCTGAAGCTAAAGTCGGAACGTCGACTCTCGATATTAAAGTCTAATGTTTATTTGTAATAAATTTCAAAGTATTGTTATTATTATTTAGTTTACTTAGTTAGTTAGTTATTAGTTAGATATTAAGTTAGTTAGATATAATATCTAAATGTTAGATATTATGTAGGTTTATTAGTTTAATATTGCAAGTTGTTTTAGGTAGTGTGTTAGACACACTTGAGATAATATCTCTGTTATCTCTCATCTCTCAAAAAGAATCAGATATTATCAAGAACACAAAACACACACTAAAAGGTATAAAAGAGAGAAACAGAGAGAACACAATCTAGAGCTTGAATCGATCAACCTTGTAACCTTTGTTATATATCAATACAGGTTGGTAATCGTTATTGTGTCGTATTCTATAAACTTGATAAACTTTATTGTGGACCCACAAAGTACATCAGCTTAGAACCCGTGCTTCAAAGACTTCGATTTCTAGACATGTCTGTCTAGGACTCGTTCTTCAATGCTTGTTAGCTTCTAACTAATGAGAAACTGCGAGTAGATCTACTTAATTTTCACTGCATTTATCTCTGATAATGATGTTATTCCAGTTTTCTCATATTTTTTTGAAAGAATCTGAGCAATTTTATTCAAGCCCTGATTTTGTTCAACCCAAAATTTTTCAAAAGAGACACAAATTTCATTTTACATTATGTGGAAGATGATATTATTGAATTATATTTTGTTTCAACTGCATATAAACTTGTCGATTTTATGTTATCAAATGTTTCTATTTTTAAATCTCGGCATGTTGAATTTAAAAGTTTAAACCTTCACGAATTTTATTCTATAAAGTAAAAGTTTTACAATTTTCTTTATTTTAAATAAAATGTGTGTCTAGGATAAATTTTCAAGTTCCTTTGTTTATATTGAAGTTCTTATATGTTCAAATTTCAGCTCTAACAAAAGTCGAAAAAGCAGCAACGTGTTTGTAGCTTTTGATATTGCTTTAAAGTTGTATGATTCGGAATATTTATAGTTTACAATGCTTAGAAAAACTAAAAAGTCGGAATTTTGGATCGAAATGAAAATATGGGCTAAGAACTTAGACGTAAAACCTTGTGTTTGAGATGGTTATTAAATTCTTATAAATCAGAAATCTCTAAGTTTAAAAGTTTGTACCTGTGACCTTTCTGGTTTGGGAAAGTAAGTTATGTGGGATGCTTGTCATCTGGTCCCCTAAGGTCAATTGATCTGGGAGTGATCGAACCTAAATCCTTCAATAGAATCAGATCGAAAGTCATGTTCTACTGGTATGAATGGGTTTAGGATGTGTCGATTTAGCCTTTCTGATATCGGAAAGTAAGTTCTAAGGGGTGCTTGACATCTAGTCCCCTAAGGCCAACTGGTCTGGGAGCGGCTGACCCAAATCCTACAATAGGGTCAGATAGAAAGTTACGTTTATGGCATGTTCTTTACTTAATAAACTTGTTGATTAAAAAGATGCCAAAAGTGCACAAGCTTAAAAGATGTGAAAGAGCACACTCATGTAAAGATGCCATAGAGCACAATGCTAAAAAGATGCCAATGAGCACACATCTCATGATACTTGGTGTTATGTTTGAGTTGTAATAAACCTATAATTTTGTGAAAGTCTGAATTCTTGATGGCTTAGTGTGATTATTTGCAAAGTTTTCTATTATATTTTTTAGAATTGCATTTTCTTGAAGCTAATCGAAATTCACATGCGAGCACACTGAATAGATTGATGGAAGTTTTTGAAACTGAACATGTTTTAACTTGATATGCAATAAAACTTGTTTTTGTATCCAAACATATACATTTGATTTCATCTGACAGATTTTATTGTGATATTTTACTAAGTAGAATTTTATTTATTTCTGTTTAAATTTTTATATATTTAGTCTGTTATTCCCAATATTCAAGTTCTAATCGCTAACAAACAATCAAGATGAGAATCTAAATCACATTCATTGATTTCAATCATATATCTCACATTTTACAATCTCATATGCTTTCTCTCTCTAAACTCTCTCACTAGAATGATACTCTAATCTCCTCTTCTCTGATTCGTGTACATCCTAATTACAAAGACAACAAAGATATTTATACCCTTGACAATTACAAAGAAACAAAATACAATTACATTGACTTTGACTTTATTAACAAATGACTTTGACTTTCACTAGAGAGTTGACTTTCAGCCTTTGACTTCTTGAACTTTTGGTCTTCAATCTTTATGATCTTGAATCCAATAAATATGTGCTCTAACAATCTCCCCCTTTGGATCAAGATCATTACTAAAAGATTTAGCAATGCGATCTTCTCTCTTTAAGCTTGATTTGATTAAGCTCCCCCTTTGATCAACCTTTATCTTCTCTTGTAAACTCCCCTTTGATACAAACATGATATACAAACTCCCCCTTAACAACATGAAATTCTTCATTGATAAACTTTGTCTTCAAAAACATTCAGCAATCTTCTAAACATCTGATCTTTAAACAGCGTAGCATTCTCTTCCAAACATTGTAACCAAACCTCTTTCAGACACCAATATGATTGCTTCAGCAGATTATCTTCAACAAACAGATTATCTTCAACAAACTGAAATCTTTGAACTCTTTTCGTCTTTGAACAACAATCTTCCTTTAACAATCAATTCTTGAACATTTTCTCTCAACTTTAACATATCTGATTCAAACATTTCTTGTATTCTTCTCCCCCTTTTTGATGATTTGAGCATTGATATCATCAAAACTCTCTCCAAGAAATGTCTTTGACCATTTTGATCTGTCCAAGAGCCTCTGATTCTGTGATCCATAGCCAAGTATTCATCTAGATCTTTGCAAATCCAGACAAAATAAGAACATGTAACACCTGAATCAACAAATGAATCAGTTAAAATGCCTGTCAGTAACACAAAGTCACTGTGTGTAACGAATACACAATATAAAGGAGCTTTTTGATGTTCACTCCCCCAGGGCTTCCATCCAATCATCGAAACACCACAAAGGCAATTTCTATGAAGGTTATGACAAAGAAACCAATTCTTTGTGTGTTCGTGCATGTATAGAAAGAATTAAGCACGAATGATTGCTTTTATAAAGGCTCAACATAGTGTAAACCACTGAGACAACAGTAGATAAACACAGAGTCAATGTGCATGATTGAAGTGCGAAGGTGGGGCAGACTTCCTTCTTTTTCAATATCCAGATTTTCCAAATGAAAACCAGATAGATTATATGTTGCGTCCCCAAAATAATATGAAACATTTTCTTTTTGAGAAGAAAATGAGTGGTTGGTGGGATTTAGACAAGAGTTGGCATGGGCTATTTGCCTGTTTCAATAACGTTCACCAAAGAGTTGTGAAACATTAGTAATGTGGCTTCCCGACTCAGAAAGCATTTGGTGCAGAGTTTGATATTCTTTTACTCTGATCGCATACCCTCTTTCTTTTAATCATTAAGCTCACTACTAACCAAACTCTCTTTTCCATTTTACCTCATCACACCCACACTCATTTCTTTTAGACTCCTCACACTCAATCTCTATGGATTAACTTATTGGGTAGAAATCACTGGTTAACGTGATTTCATAGAAGTTCAGTTAATTCCTAGCACAAAGAATCCATATAATCCTAGAAAGCATGTGTTGCTCAAATGGTTTAACTATATCAGTTAAAGTTCATATACAAATGTCAAATGAATATATGCTCATAAAATATAATCATGAAGATTTGAGCATTTTAGACATTGAAGTATTTTCAAACAAGTATACTGAATGAATGAACATGAATGCAAAAGACTTGTTTGAAAATCTGACATTGTATGAAAATGATCAGAAATGAAATGATATAGCAATTAAGGCTTATGGTAAAAAAATAACGGATATTGTCTATACGAAACAAAAATATAGACATTCTTGAAATGAACGCTTTGAAATGAAATAACAATCAAAATTCTTTGAAGTACAAGTGGGGTGTCTTACCATCGAAAAATTGTTTCAATTTAGAGACATGGTAAGAACAATTTGATCAAAAATTAAACCGATGTGTGTGAATACTTGAAAGTATGTAGAAAAGACAATACGTAAGTATTTATCTTTGGAAACACACGGTTTGTTTATCAATTAAGCACAAAAATAAAATGAAAACATTTAAAATCACACTTCCAAATTATAAAATCTGTTTTAGAATCGGGAAGTGGTTTGAACATTTCAGAACATGTTTTCTATATCTGAAAGTTGTCCTTCTTTCAGATACATTTGAGATTAAGATAAGAAATTTACCTTTTCGCTCAATCTTAATTCTCATAAAGTCACGCTGTAAGTCATAAAGATATGATATTGTAAGTATCTCTCATCCTGCACAAGTCTCAAAGTCTAGTCAAAAACAAATTTATGCACAAAAATTTATTCAAAAATGAAAACACATAAAGCAATAAAACATTGATTGTACGAGTTCTGATCTGAGATAATCAGAAATCATAATTCTTACTCCCCCTGAAAATATGCATCTGAAATTTATCAGTGAAAAAGCACATGATAGAGATCTACAACTCCTTTTGAAGTGTAGTTCATCATATCTTCAGAATACATATTTCCAGAAAAATTTATGTACTCCCCCTTGAAGGTTGATTTCCTCTTCTGAGTATCTGAGTACACTCTCTTATCAGCCCGGGAGTAGCATTTCTTTTTCATCATTGAAGAGCGAGTCCTAAACTGTTGTGTTTAGAAGTCAAACTTCGTTAAAGTACGGGTCCTAAACTGTAGTATTCAGAAGACACACTTCGTTGAAGTACGGGTTCTAAGCTGATGTACTTAGAAGCCTTTGTTCTTTTACTCCCCCTTGACTTGTGGTGCCTGCAACATAGAATCAGTTTTCGGCTTTGGTACCCACTGGTATTTGGGTCCATAATTGTTAGTTGTAGTTCTTATGGGAGTAACTGAATAAGAACCGTACCAGTAATGATCACTAGCTTTATGAACAAAATCATATGTATGACAATAAGAACAATACCTCTTTTTAGATAACCTGCTCAATTGATCTCTCGAATAAGCAAGATCAGGTTTACCTGTCAGCACTTTGTTCTTCTTGGCTGTTGATGCATGTACAAATGATTTGTTACTTTTCTTCTCTTCCTTCTTTCCTTTCTTTTCTACCTTCTTCTCATCATTCTTCTCATCTTTAACTGGTTTTATCTTCCAAACCAGCTTCTCTTCTTGATATCTTCTTCTTCTTCTTCTATGTGCACCTGAACCATCTACATTTTGATCATAGAAAATGTTAGTTGTATGAATTTGATCAAAAAATTTAACTAACCGTCTTGTAGAAACAGTTTTCTGATGTGAACTTGAGGCGGTCTTGTTAGAACCAGCTGAACTATTTCTAGGTGTGTGGATTTTTGACTCTGGAGTCGTTTGCTCAGTCACCACCACCTTTGAAACAATCTTTTCAAGATCTTTTACCTTTGAAGAGTAATTGTCTCTTTATTTTACAATAAGATCAATCTTCGTCTTAAATTCAGACTTTGTTTGCTGCTCTTTAAGCACACAAGTTGATAGCTCAGATAGCTTTGTAGTTAGCTTCTTTATCTCTGCTTCAAATAAGCTTCTTTCTTCCTCAAAGCCCATTTCAGCATTTGTCCTCTAACCAGATATTTCTTTGAATATCCCAACATTATTTTGCTCTATTAACTTCTTCTCTTTGGCAAAATTTTCCCTTTCCAGAATGATTACTTTCTCAAAATCAGAGATTTGTTGAGAAAGTTTTAAACATTTCAGCTCAACTGTCTTCTTTTCATCAGCACATTTTCTGGAAAACTCGGAGAACTTCTTAGCAAACTCTTTCTTTTTTTTTTCTCAAAAACTGATCTGTCTTCAACAATTTGCAATTCTAATTCAAAGATCTTCTTTTCATTAGTACACCCTGTTTGCTGAAACTTGACAATGTGATCTTCTAATTCTGAAATCTTGTTCTTTAACTCAGTGTTTTCAGCTTCTAAAAACAAGACCTTTTCTTCATTAAGCCCAAAAGTCTGTTTCAGCAGATCTTCATTTATCTTCTTTAATACACTGACTTCTTCTCTCAGTAGCTTCCTTTCATCAGAATATCTCTTTGACTTCTTTATGTAGTAGTCAACTAAGGAAGCAAGATTTTTGTTTTCTAATTTGAGCTTGTGAATCTTCTTTTCATCACCATCAGAAAGATATCCCATCTTGAATACCTGTAAACAAAAAGAACATGACAAAAATGATCGTTAATCCAAAATATGAAATCTCAAGAAATACAGAAAAACTTGAAATAAAAATTCAGAAATTTTGATCACAATCAGAATTTTGTCCCCCTCCGCAGACTTAGCACGGGGGTCCCGCTACCCGCTTAGCGGGTGGGGTCAAGGAACAACGCCTTTGCGGGGTTGAGGTGCAGCGCCCCTAGAGAAAAAAATTTCACTATTAAAGGCCATATTACTATTTTGAAAATTTTGTCTAAGTCCTCCACACTTTGCGCTTCAAGTGCGATGCGCAAACTTTTACTTTGCGTTCCAAGTATGATGCGCAAACCTTTACTTTGCGGTTCAAGTGGGAAGCGCAAACTCTTACTTTATGGTTCAAGAGGGAAGCGCAAACCCTTACTTTGCGGTTCAAGAGGCAAACGGAAACCTTGACTTTGCGTTTCAAGAGGCAAACGCAAACCTTGACTTTGCGGTTCAAGAGGCAAATGCAAACCTTGACTTTGCGTTTCAAGTGATTAACGCAAACCTCAACTTCGCGATTGTAGTTACAGACGCAAACTCAACTTTCGCAAACCTTGACAAACACGCGCAAACCTTTGATGAATGAAACGCAAACCTCGATGAATGAAACGCAAATCTTAAAGAACACGCGCAAACCTCTAAAATCGATCAAAATCACACCAAAAACTCATTTAAAGCTAGAATTTCAACACTAAACTTTGACAATTCACTCGTCTAAACAACTAGAACACAAACTTAACAACTAATTTCGGTTAAATACACAAAAATGTATAAATCGACTCAATTACAGTGCACAGGACTCGTGAACTTCGAACTCAACTAAAATCAAAATTAACGATCGATTACAATGCAAATTGATCTAAAACTTATACAGACTCGATCGATAACACTTTTCTAACAAAACCTAATCATTTACAACTCCAAAAACACACTAAAACTCAAAATCAACCTGGACATCGAAGAACACAGATACGAACATTCTGATTTTCTTGATTTTCGATTTGAATCTGCTCTTATACCAATTGTTATTCTCAATATTCAAGTTCTAATCGCTAACAAACAATCAAGATGAGAATCTAAATCACATTCATTGATTTCAATCATATATCTCACATTTTTCAATCTAATATGCTTTCTCTCTCTAAACTCTCTCACTAGAATGATATTCTAATCTCCTTTTCTCTGATTCATGTACATCCTAATTACAAAGACAACAAAGGTATTTATACCCTTGACAATTACAAAGAAACAAAATACAATTACATTGACTTTGACTTTATTAACAAATGACTTTGACTTTCACTAGAGAGTTGACTTTCAGCCTTTGACTTCTTGAACTTTTGGTCTTCAATCTTTATGATCTTGAATCCAATAAATATGTGCTCTAACATAGTCGTTTCAAAATACATATTCAGTATATTTTTCTTTCTACATTGATGTTTACATTTTTTGTGTTCTCATATTTTTATAAATGGGTTTGTGCAGTATTCAAGGGGGAATGAAAAAGGAGATTTTTCTGAAAAGCTCATATCTATTTTTGAGGGAGAGTATCTGGTTCTCTATATGAATGCTAACTTGAATTGTCATATCTAGTGCATTTGTGTAGGGGGAGTCATAGATCTTAAAAAGGTAAAATTTTGTGTGTTTAAGTTAGATTTGCGCCAACAGTTGGTCGCGCAAACCTCATTTTGCGCCACCTTCGGCTAGCTCAAACCTCTCTTTGCGCCACCAATGTGTCACACAAATCTTCCCTGTTTTTCCTTTAATCTGATTTTGCAGATCTTAAGCTGTCTCGTCTCCAACATTTGCATGACCAAGTTGATCTAGATCATCAAGGTCATGAGGGGGAGAAGTGAAGGAGATGTTAAAGAGACAAAGAGCTTCAAGAGCTTCAAACGTTTATCTGCTGATCAAGATTTGCTCAAGACTCTATTTTTCTCAGCCATACTAGTCTTTTGTTGTTCCAAGTTCGATCACCACAGTTCATTCAAGACTATTTGAAAGAGGTGAATCGTATAGAGCACAAGCTGATGAACCGATTGTGCTTTCAAGCTAATTTCAAACTGGTCCAGTCTTGTCAAGACAGCAAAAGCAATTGAGCCTGAAAGTTGCTGAGAAGAAAAAAAATTTAAGTCAAGAAGCTGCTTCACAAAGTCGCTTAGATGGTCCATGCTGATTTAGAAGATTGGTTTTGAAGACCACAGTGCCAATGATTACTAAGGCGGAGATTGTTAAGTCTGATTTTATAGTAATCATTGTATTTATAGGCTTGGTCGAATACTGTGTTTAGAGTCGTATATTGTGTTGTATTGACCAGGGTTTTTAAGTCCCTTTGGTCCTTGTGTTTTGTAAGACTTTCACGCTCATTCATTCTAATCAAGATCTTTGCACTTACTTTCTCTCTCTCTCTCTCTACTTTCTCTCTGTAAGATTTAGAGATCTTGGATTAACACTATTCTTGAACCAATATAGAAACCCTTGTTTTCTATACTCTCTAATCCCCCATTCTCTATATTCTTGTGCAACCATCTTAGTGTTTTCTTAAGTTTGTTCAGATTGAGTTTTACTTAATGTTATTCCGCAACAAACTTGTAAATTGTGTTTGATTTATCAATAAACAATTTATTAAACTTTAAATATTGTGTTTGTATTCAACCCCCCCCCCCCTTCTACAAACTTGTTAAGCACCTCTGGGACCAACATTACTTGATAACAAACAAATCTTTTCTTCTTTGTTGGTTTCCTTGAAGTTCATGAGGTATAAATCACCCCTTCTATTGGCTAGCAGAAGTTCTGTTCTAGTATCCTGTTTCAGCATAGAGCAGTATTGGCGTTTAAACATCACATCGAATCCATTGTCACAAAGTTGACTGACACTTAATAAGTTTTGCTTAAGGCCATCCACATAAGACACTTTTCATACATCAATGTCCTCCCTAGCAATGACTCCATAGCCTTTTATTTGACCCTTCCTATTATCTCCAAAGGTCACAGAACCTCCTTCGAAGTTTTCGTTGTAAGAGGTGAGTAACCCTATGTCGCCAATCATGTGTCTCGAGCGCCCGGAGTCTAGGTACCAGATTGGCACACGCTGCTTCTTCTGGGACAGATTAAGAAGATTTATGTACCCATTTCCAAATGGGTCCATGTTTGTTAGGGGTCTTAAGAGTTGCCTTGTCACTCTTGGATTTGGTTTTATCCTCTTTCACAGAGGTACCAGATTGTCCTTTCTCACCCTTTAATTTGGCATTCTTGGGCTTGGGGTGAGAAATAAGACAGGTTGGGCTACAGAAATGTTGGTTAATAGCATGCATAAGATCAAAACATTTACAATGCGAGACTCCAGGAGAAAATTTCTTGAACTTTTCATTAAATATGTTAAAGAAGGGTACAGAGCATTTTTCACTACAACCTGTTAGATCACAGATTTATTGGATTCAAGATCATCAAGATTGATGATGAAAGATTCAAGAAGTAAAGGTTGAAAAGTCACTCTCAATAAATAGTCTAGGTCATTTTTGTAATAAATGTCAAAGTTAACTTTCCTTGTATTTTGGGTATTTTAGTCTTTTTCCTAAAATAGGTATGAGGTAATATAGGCTGCTAGGGTTGTTGTGTGCAAGGGTGTGACAAATTAGAAACAACCAACCGCCAAACTCATATTCTAGAGAGAGAGCCTAGAGAGAGAAAATCCTCTCAAAAGAGAAAACCTTGTAATCTTTTGGATTGTTGAATCAAAAACAGGTTTGTTTAATCTCTTGATTGTGATTATATTTGTTTTATGCGATAAGAACTTGGATTCACAGGGATAATCAATTGGTATCAGAGATAAACCAGATCAAAATCAAATTTTCCAGAAAAACACTGTTCGGCACTGTTCATCATCTTCCACATTTAATTTTTGAATTTTTGTGTGTTTTTCGAGGTGAAATCACTTGGGTTGTGATCGAAATCAGTATTAGTTTGAGTTTGTATTGATTTTATCGAGTATTGCACTGTAATCGATCATCTATTTGATGATTTTGTTGTTCTTATTCTTCACGAGTCCTGTGCACTGTTCCATCGATCGAAATTATTCTTATAGTGTTTATTTTTGAAATTACTTGATTGTAATCAGTTCTAGATGTGTTTATGGTCCTATTGTCAAAGTTTCGAGTTGTAAATCGAAGTCTAGATAGGTGTTTGGGCGATTCAGTGCCGATTTTCGAAGGATAGGTGAAGAACATCGTTTTGCGCCAGTTCATACTGCGTTTGCGCCAGTTCAAGGGTTTCCAAGTGATCAGCTTAAGTTAGTTTTGCGCCAGCCTCGCATAGCGAAAATCACATTTTGCGCCACCTTCTCTTGGCGCAAAGTTGAGTTTTTCGCCATACACTACACCAGTCAGCAACACCCCGGTCACAGCACACCGGTCCACACCGGTCGCTGCTCACCCCAGTCGTGGACACTGGTCGATGCCACCGGTCGGGACACCGGTCCCGGACACCGGTCGAGGACCCCGGTCGGAGGAATACCGGTCGAAGCCAAGACACCGGTCGGCATAGGGGACACCGGTCAAGGACACCAGGCGCACAAGGCACTAGTCAAACAACACACCGGGCCTCAAGACCCCGGTCAAGACCCCGGTTTGCGCCATAAACTTATCGCGCAAACCTCCATCTCGCGCGACCCGCTTCTCGCGCAAACTTGACTTTTGCACCAGCTTCATTTCGCGCAAACTTGACTTTTGCGCCAGATTCTTATAGCGCAAAATTTCTTTTGCGCCACGGCCCTTGGCGCATTTCTGTCTTTAGCACATTTCTTTGTGTTTCGCGCCAAATTATCTTATCTCCATTTATTATTTTCAGTATAAATATGTATTCATTTGATTTTATCTGGACTAATGATCAATTTCGAGTTTCTTATTGCATATTTTTTAAAACAGGATGACATTAAGAGAAGCTCTCGCTATTGGAACTGATGTGAAGCCTCCAGTACTCTTCAAAGGAGAGTACGAGCAATGAAATGACCGATTTTTGGATTTCATCGATCGAAATGACTTGGGAGATTACATCAGAATATCCTTAAAGTAAGGAATCATTACACCTCCTACCAAGGTACTCACTGTAGCCGGAGAAAATGGTGAAGATGAAAAGAGAGAGTATCCATTACCGCCTGATGAATACTCGGATGAGCAGAAAAGGAGACATAAGGGTGAAAAACTGGCAAAATCATTTATTCTCCAAGGCATACCGAATGAGATTTATGTCAAAACTGATAGCTACAACGCTACTGGAAAGCACATGTGGGATCAATTGGGGAAGATGATGCTCGGATCAAAAGTCGGCAACCAACTCAAAGTATCCAACTGCCTGAATAACTATGAAGAGTTCAAAGCTAAAGTTGGAGAATCTCTAGAGGCTACATATGACAGATTTGTGACCTTACTGAACTAACTAAGTAAGAATAAGGTCAACAAATCTCAAGTTGAGCTGAATATAAAATTCCTCAGCGTCCTCCAACCAGAATGGAAAAGGTTCACTAGACAAATGAAGCAGATGAAAGACCTGAATGAAATTCCACTTCATGAAGTCTATGAAACCTTAAGACAGAATGAGGAGGAAGTGGATGAGATCAAAGATGAGAAGAGAAAGGCTAAGAAGACAGTTGCTGATCTACTTGGTCTTGTTGTAAAGAAGAAGAAGAAGAAGATGATAAGTTCGGAATCAGAAGAGGATGAAAGAGAGATTAACTCTGACTCTGACGACTGTGATAATCTGAAGCACGCTATGCTTATGTTAACCAAGGATTTTCAAAATAAGTTCTACAAGAAGCCTAGTTCGAACAGTTAGAGGTTCTCATCTGGTTCAAGCAACTACAATCACAAAGAGAAACTTGAAGGAAAGAGGATAGAGGATAGGAGACCGGAAGAGAAGAAGTTTAGAGCTAAAGAAGTCAAGGAGGCAGAACCTACAAAGAGCTACAACTGTGGCAAATTCAGACATTTTGCCAACGATTGCCGCAAACCCAAAGTCAGAAACTCTTAGTACTATAAGAACAAGTTTCTTCTAGCCAAGCAACAGGAGGCTGTAAAAGCATTGATGGCACAGGATGAATTTTGGCTTGATCATTATGAAGATGAGGAAGGAGAGAAGGATGAGATAGCACACTTGTGCTTGATGGGTCACATGAAGATAGAACCTGAAGCTGATTCGGATGAAGAGGATAACGATGAGGTATGTGATTTAACCAAATCAGATTTCTTGAATCAAATGCATGCCATGATGACTAAACTCCAAGAATTATAGTCTAAACTTAAGCGTGAAAAGGGTGTTATTAATGATAAAAATCAATCTATAGAGAAACTTAGCAATGATATTGCCGAGAAAAATGTATTGATTGAAAGGTTGCATAAAAACATTGACACCAACGCAAAAGAGAAGACTATAATTCATAAAGAGTTAGCTGAAACAACTTCAAAATATAGAATGTGTGAGTTTGAAACAAAAGAGCTTTCTAAAATGTATTCTTCGCTTTCAAAAGAAAAGAAATCTTTAATTGAAAAAGTGAATGCTTTGGAAGGAAAGTTATATACTTTGGGTCAAACTGAACAAACCATTCATCTGAACAAACCTAAAGAGAATCCTGAGTGTTGGGGACTTGGTTACAAGAACCCACACCACCTCAAAAAGGGTATATCTGAAGCGCCTGCTCCTTATGACTTTGGATTTATGAAACATGCACCTCAATACCCTGAACTCAAAGTTTTCTGGACTAGTCTATCTGAAGAGCACAAAGCCAAGGAATATGCTAAAAGAAAGAACACAACTAAAGTTCAACTTCCGTTTTGTTATGAGAGGTTGAATAACAATTATAGTTCTGATAAATCAAAATCTATTTCTAATGACTATTTGAGAGTTATTCTGTAAAAGAAATGGAGGATAAGCCCATCGAAGGTAAGCTTTACGTTCCTACTCTCATTTTGGAAACTAAAATTTCTGAACTCGAGAATACTCTCAAAGAAGAAAGGATTTTGATAGACTTAGAGCAAACTGTATTTTCTATTGTGTTCAAATATACTAAGTTTTCTAAATCATCCAAGGCTTCAGAATCTGATGACAGGTCTGGTTTATTTGATAATGAGTTTGATTTTCTAAACTCTGATGGTGGTTTAGATGACTGTGTTGGTAATTTTGACTTTAATGCAAAACTTCCTAATCATTCTTCTTTTGTTGTTAATTCTTTTGGATTACCAAGTGTGTTTAAAAAAGGTGAAACATCAACGAAAATTGATAAATCAGTTTCTGTGAAAACCAAAGTTGCCAAAGGTAAGAAGAAGAAATATGGGAATTCACATAAACAGATCACCACTGGTAAGTCAAAGAAAAAGAATTTGGTTAATTCTCACCATTCTAACTCTAAAGTTTCAAATGTTTCAGATTTGAGAAAGAAAAAGCTTGGAGTTATGTCGGAATGGATATCGAAACAGAAGATCGACGAGAATGCTAAATCATTATCTAGTTTTGATTGTATTAAGAAGACTAATAGTACAGATGATTTGATTGTGAATGTTTCTATTTCTAAACCAAAACTTGTTGACTCTCGCAAGAAATATTCCATACAACAATTATTCCAGTTATCTCCGTCTAATAGAAAGTTTTCAAATTATGATAGATATGATTATGCTTCTCGAAAATTTTCTGATGTTTGGTTTGGAAATTATCATGTTTACTCTTATCGTTCTATTGTCTCATGTGGTTTTCAAAAGAAATGCGGACCCAAATTTCAATGGGTACCAAAATCTTGTGCTAACACTGTTGGACCCAAATACAAATGGGTACCAAAGAAAAAGGCTGAATATGTGTTACAGGAATATCCAGTCAAGGTTGAGTGAAAGAAATGATGGCTCTTGAATACAACAGTTCAAGACCTACACTTCAATGCTCAAAAGTCTTTACTCCCAGTTTTTATATGGGTAAACAAACCTCGTGTTTCTTAATTTCTCTTGTACAGACCCGTCATATATGGTACTTGGATAGCGATGTTCCAAGCATATGACCGGGCAGAAAAGTATGTTGACTAACTATACAGAGAAATACTGTGGAACAGTTCGATTTGGTCACGATCAGTTTTCACCAATTCTGGGGTATGGTGATGTGGTTCACGACAATGTAACGATTAAGAAGGTGAGTGTTGGTCCCGGAGGTGCTTAACAAGTTTGTAGAACGGGGGGGGGGGGTGAATACAAACACAATATTTAAAGTTTAATAAATTGTTTATTGATAAATCAAACACAATTTACAAGTCTGTTGCCGAATAAGATTAAGTAAAACTCAATCTAAACAAACTTAAGAAAACACTAAGATGGTTGCACAAGAATATATAGAGAATGGGGGATTAGAGAGTATAGAAAACAAGGGTTTCTACATTGGTTCAAGAATAGAGCACACTATCAGATGGAGAGGTGATCTCTCTATTTATACCCTATGCATTAAATGCATGGCAGGGCACTTTACACGTGTCCTTCATTGATTGGCTGAGAGAGTCTGACTTTGGGAGACATACTTTCGGCCGTATCATGAACAGTGTAGTTGACAGATTTGTTGTACGAATTATGGCAGAGGCATGTCCGTTCTGACACATCATACTGGTTGTGCAAGGTAGAACAAAAAGAGACTTGAGGCATAAGCATCGTGATCAATGATCGCTGAATATCTCTTCCTTCAAGGGTAAAAAGAAGTTCAGCTATCGCTGAAGCTTCTCCTCATGTTCCTTCGCGTATAAGTAGAGTCGTCATTGCTTCACTGATATCCGCATCAGGTCACTAGTAGAGTTGTCTTTGTTCAGCAACTTCGTCTTCGATTCAGCTATGAACATCTATTGACGCGAGACTTGTCTTCAGGGATTACATTTCTGTTTACATCAGAAACTATTAGCGATAACTGAACAGACTCAGTCTGATCGCTGATAGTGAAACACTAATACATATATATGTTTGTAAGAAAGAATATCAGCGATAACTGAACATACTCAGTCTGATCGCTGATGGTGAAACACTAATACATATGAAACGTAATTTTCACTAAGTATAGAAGAGGGTCGTTATCAAATCACTGAGAGAGTTTGGATCAACAATCTCCCCCTATTTGATAATGACAAAGTAACTGAAGAAAATTACTTTATAGTTCAAAATAATGGAATAATCAGGACTCATAACATAAATGTCCCAATTACTATTTTGAGGGATCTTTTTTTAGTATTGATAGAGTTAAGTACTTCACTAAAATTTTCATTAATTCGAAAGAAGGAATTACAGGGTATGAAAAATATAAGTACAAGTGATGCACTAACTACTGTAAGTTATGCTAGTAGATTATAAGATATAGAAAACTAATCTATCAGCTATCTAAAGAAGATTTTGGAGGATTAATCATATACTCATGTATTTCTTCTCCTTTTTGCATTCGCTCTAAAGATTCTTCGCTAATGATTACTTTGATTTGCTCAGCTGAAGGAGAGAAGTCACACCATAAGCATAAGAGATCCTTGAGATGACTGAGGGGACATATAGGAATTTCAGATACTCTTTGGAATCTGAGTTGTTCCTCATCATCTCTGAAGAAGATTCCAAAAGGTTCATTAACTACTTGTCCTGAAACATATACTCCACCAGGGGGCAGAGATAGATCGAGAACTGAAAGATCAGGAGGAGGACCAAACAGAGCTTCTCTTGAGAATTTGATGGAGGTTTCATTTCTTATCACAGCGACATTTTCAGACGAGGAGGAGACTAGATTACTTTTGATTTACTTTGGCTTGGAAAGAAGAGCAGATGGTACTTTTAGGATGGCAACGACTCTATTGATGAGAGCATCATTTATCCCTTCAACATAGCCTCTGTAGATTGACTTTGATTTCTTCAGCGCATTTTTGAACTCAAGCCATTCCATGTAACCGAAGTTTTTCCAGCTTTGAAATGAACATAGCCTTGCAGCTTCCATCCTCTCTGGTAATCTACATTGTGACAGAAACTTTGTCCTTCTTCTTTCTCCCTGAGATAACGACTACTACGATCTTCATTGGGTATGAGCGATAGTCGATTTTATGCTTGCAACAATCGACTGTGTTATCGCTGACCGCTATTTCTTTTGAGCGCTCCTCTTCAATCTCTTTCAATAGAGCAGCCTGGACTTCCACTGGTTTGCTTTTCAGCTTCTTGTCTTCGACTTGAGAAGACTGAATCTTGAGATCAAGGGAGGCATCTCTTTGACAATCAGCTATCAGCTTCTCAGCCCTGACAGATTCTTCGATTTCAACTTCAGTCAGAAAATCTAGATCTGTTGATTGAGTAGGGACCTTCAGTCGTTGTTTCTCTAGATGAGATATCGTCTCTATTATTCTCTTCATCTCTTCCTCTGACAAGTGAGATGGTCTAGAGGGCCTTCCTGGATGTTGCAGGGACTCTTCTTCTTCTTCATCTTCTTCATTAATCTCTTTTACAGAGATTGGGATTATTTCTTCATCAGCTATGGGAGCTGGGATTATTTGTAGTTCTTTACCCTTAAGCAGGGGAGAGAACTGTCTGGTCAAAAAATAGAAAGAAAAAAAGTTAGTGTTTAGTTTGGGAAGAAGGAAGATAAAGGCTAGAAAGAAACAGGGGTAGGTAATTTATAGTAGGATATGGGAACAAGTGAAAGGCATACCTGAGAAAGATTCTCCTCAGATAGTGAAACTGTCTTCAGGCTTCCCTCAACAACTGCACCCTTAGATTTGCTTTGGGAAGGAGTTCCTGAGGATGTTCCATGACTCCCCCCTACTGTGACACCCTCTTTCGAGGTTATCACTGAAGATGAGACGGTTGCAGAACACCATGAGGATTGATCTTCTTCTTCATCATCATCATCATCTTCTTGATGAGGTTGCCCTTCCTCTTGATCTTGGAGATCAAGATTTTCTTCTTCTTCCTCTTCCTCTTCTTCATCTTGTACGAAGACTTCGAAAGAAGGAGGGGCTTTGTCGGCAACCTTCTCTCCCTCAACATGAGAGGGAGGTTCTTCCTGTTAAACCTCAGCAACATCTTCTTTCTCCTTATTTTCTTCAGCTTCTTCCTCCCCCACTTTGTCATTATCAGCGCAGGAGAGATCTTTGGTGGGAGAGGAAGGTTGTGTTGTGGCCAATTTTGCGGACTTCAGCCTCCAAACTATACAAGCGTCCTTCCATCACAGGGATATCCTAAGTAGCGTGATGAATAAATTCAACAACTATGTTTAGAGATGTGCGATCGTCCGATGTGAAGGAAGGGGAAGTAGTCGGAGCTGGTGCATTTAGCTTGTCGAGGACTTGCTGAAGAAGAGCTGTGCAGCAATCAAACTTCGACGATAGAGCGTCAAACTTTCGCTGAGTATCCTCCTTCACTTTGACAAGCTCTTCTTGAAGAGCAGATATTTGAGAGGCTTCAGCTTTGGTTGAGCAGGCAGTTGTCAATGTCTTCAGCTCTTCACCAGCGCTATTGACTGCGTTGGTGGTTCCGTTGATTTTGGTGGTAAGAGAATCCACCTTGACCCTCAAACTGTTGACATTAGCATCAACAGTGGCCATACTAGGACCCGAAAGAAACGTTAGTTGCTGAGAAATAGGCTTATATGGAGAGATGGGAGCAGTGTTTAGGGTTATAGGAGTACCTGAGTTATCAAAGAATTTGTAGAATTGTAAAGATTCGTCAAAAGTTTGATTATCAGGTCCTATGGGTCCAAACTGTGGATGTGTAGAAATAGAGGAAGGGTTAAAGACCAATGAAATAGAGGGATTAGAGATGGGTATAGAAGAAGTTGGGAGATGAGTAGTTACCTCAGTTTGTTGTTGAACTGAGATGATAGGCGGTGACAATGTTGATGTGACAGCGACCGTGATCACTGGCACGGTTGATGTTGTGAGTGCTGAGGATGTGGAGGAAAAGACCACAAAATCATCCAAGGAAGTTTGTCGAGAAACTTCCTCAGGTCTTGAACTAGTGGCGCTTGTCTACTTAGTCACTTTGGCCTTCTTCGATGGACCAAAGGAACTAGCAGGTGGTCGTTTTGAAGGGTGGTAGCGGCAGGGATAGTAGAAGAAGGAACCTCTTGCGTGGCCGCTGAAGTAGAAGAAGTGTACAGAGAGATACGAGAGCGTAGGGTAGAGATACTTACCCTGTTTTCCAGTGCTTTGACCTCTAGGGAACGCTGACCCACTTTGGCGAAGGAGCCATCAGAAGTAGTGGGGTAAGAGTCTTTGTAGAGGAATTTCATATATGCACAGATGAACCGTACATATGGGATCTTGGGATCTCTCTCCGTCTTCTCTATCTTTGACTTCAGATCGTCAAAGATAGCGGTGGCAAAGTCGAAGTTCTTTCCAGCGATGACTGAGTAAGCCATCTGGAGTTGAACTTTGCTTGCTTGATCAAGGGAACCACTTTTCCCACCCATGCACTGAATGAAGTGAGAAAATATGAAGTTCAGTTGGGAAGGCATGTTTGCCTTCTTGATGAGAGTCAGCTTCTTGTTGGGAATGGTTGTTCGTGGCTTGTGGTCCCAACAGTATTCCATATCATCCAAAAACTGGATGAGTTCAGCATTATTGGGTAAAGCATCAAACCCACTCCTGGGTCTGTCAGGAAATCTGAGACCTTTCTCAATCCGAAAGCAGTCATTATCCCTGGTCCGAGGTCAGTGCAGAAAGAAATGGCAGAAACCTATTCACCTTTCTTGTTGGTGATGGTGGATTCTTCAGCGGTGAACCAAAACTGTTGGAGTAGAGTTTTGGAGGGCTTGGGATCCACAGTTAGAGCGTAAGCAATGCAAGATTGCTTTAGGAATTTAGCAGGATCCACAAGGTGTGGGTATTTGATTCCATCGAAGTCTAGTCGTCCAAGGTGGTTGTTCTTGGGGACTTCAGAGTCAGTGATGGCGAATTTGACGTTCTTGGAAGCAACAAGAGCAGATTGAGACATTTTCTGAATATGGAAATAAAGAAGAGTAGAAGAAATTTTTAGTCTAAAAATAAAGAAGGTTTTACCAGTTTCTATTTGAGGAAAGAAACATAGAAAAACCAACATATTTGAAGATAAAAACATTGTTCTTAATGAAAGGTTGAAGAACAGTGAGAAAACCAGGGTTTTGGAAGAATAAAATCAAAAAAAATTATTTTATAAGAAAAAATCTTATATAAAACCCATAATGACAGAACATAAATGGAGTTTATTAACAATATTTAAATAAGAATAAGATCAAAGTAACCTGGTGATCTTGAATGAGGATGATGCAGATGCTTGAAAATTACTTGAGAGAGAATTGCTTGAGAGAGAGAGTTTCTTGCTCAAAAACATTTCAGAAAGCGTAAAATGATAAGAATGGAAAAACATTCGTTTTATACGTTTGAGGTTAGGAGAGAGAATGAGGCGGGAAAAAAATGTTCATCATGACATGGACACGTTTGAAGGAGTTGATTGGATAGAATAGCAACGGGCGAACGTGTCAGAGAAAAGCATGCCACGGACTATCGGTTCAAATGACGTAATAGGAGAGAGAAAAATGTTTCATTTGTTCTTTTTGAAATTATCTCTGAAGAAAAGTCAGCGATAGATTTTCTTTTTGAAAAGATCACTGATGAGAAATATCAGTGATAGATTTTGTTTATCAAAAAGCTTTTAATCATTTGAAAAAGATTCAGTGATTAAGATTTATATTTTGAAAAACGTCGTAACTGAATGAATATTCAGTTGTTTGAGAGTAAGAGAACATACCTGAGAGTCAGAGATTTATTCAGAGATTGAGTGATAAACGGGAACTTAAAGTTACTGACATAATGCATGAATAATGAAGATTTACTCTTCAAGGTTCAACATTCCAAGCTCATAGATGAGAAAGTTAAACCTTGTCTCATCAAGAGGTTTGGTGAATAAATCAGCAAGCTCATAGTCAGTGGGGATGAAATAAAGTTCAATATCACCATTCATCACATGATCTCTGATAAAGTGATAGCTGATCTCTATGTGTTTTGTCTTTGAATGTAGTACTGGGTTATTTGCTATAGCGATAGCACTAGTGCTATCGCAATAGATTGGAATCTTTGATAGCTGAAGGTCATAGTCTAATAGTTGATTTCTCATCCATAAGACCTGAGCGCAACAACTTCCAACGGCTACGTATTCATCTTCAGCAGTGGAAGTGGACACTGAATTTTGCTTTTTACTTGTCCAACTTACCAGCTTTCCTCCTAGGAGTTGATATCCACCAGTGGTACTTTTTCTATCAAGTTTACAACCTACAAAATCACTATCGGAATATCCTGTTAGATCGAACCCTGAGTCTTTGGGGTACCAAAGACCGAGGTTAGGAGTCCCCTTAAGATATCTGAAAATTCGCTTAACAGCGATCAGATGGGATTCCTTGGGTTCATATTGATAGCGTGCACATAAGCAAGTAGAGTACATAATGTCAGGTCGGCTCGCTGTAAGATACAGCAATGAGCCTATCATTCCTCTATAGGCAGTGACATTAACAGGTTTTCCAGATGGATCTTTGTTAAGTGTCAGAGGAGGTGCCATAGGAGTCTTCATCGCTGAAGTTTGTGTAAGATCAAACTTCTTCAGCATATCTTTGACATACTTACCTTGGCTGATAAATGTACCTTTGTCAGATTGTTTGATCTGAAGGCCAAGAAAATATGTCAGCTCACCCATCATACTCATTTTGTATTCTTTCTTCATTCTTTAAGTGAAGCGAGTACACAGAGATGGGTTAGTAGAACCAAATATGATGTCATCGAAATATATTTGTACAAGAATAATATGACCTTTTATCTTTCTGAAAAATAATGTATTATCAATTTTGCCACGTTCAAAATTTTCAGAGATAAGAAATGACGAGAGAGTGTCATACCAAGCACGAGGGGCTTGTTTAATACCTTAGAGAGCCTTATACAACTTTAAACATAATTTGGATACTTAGGGTAATAAAACCCTGGAGGTTGTTCTACATAGACTTCTTCATTCAACTTTCCATTTAGGAACGTTGATTTTACATAAATTTGATACATAATGAAGTCTTTATAGACTGCATAGGCTAGGAATAGTCGAATTGCTACGAGCCTAGCCACAGGGGCAAAGGTTTCATCATAGTGTATACCTTCCTCTTGTCTGTATCCCTGAGCAACAAGTCGAGCCTTGTTGCGGGTTATAGTTCCATGTTCATCTAACTTGTTCCTAAACACCCATTTGGTGCCTAAAACAGTTTTATCATATGGTCTAGGAACGAGATTCAAAACTTTGTTGCGAGTGAACTCAGTCAGCTCTTCTTGCATAGCGCTGACCTAGTTTGGATCTCTGAAGACATCATCAGTCTTCTTTGGTTCTATTAAGGAAATAAAGTTGAAAAAGAGGCAGATATTACCTGAACTTTGTCGTGTCTGAATACCTGCATCGGGATCGCCAAGAACTTGATCTATAGGGTGATCTCTGGTCTATCTCTGAGCAGGAGCATCGACGCTCATTTCAGAGGTTGGATTAACAATGGGAATGTTCACTGATGAAGAGGCTTGAGGTTCATCAGCGATTAGCTGTTGAGTATTAGACAGACCATTGTTTTCTGAGATATTTTCAAACGTGGATAGATCTGATGGAGGTAGTGTGTTTAGAGGCTCAGCTGAAACCCATGAGTTGGATTCAATGTTAGGATGTATGATGTTTGGATCATCATCAGCAGTAGGTGGATTTGTGTGTTGATGGTTTGAGAAGAAAGGCTCTGTTTCTTTGTAGTGAGAAAACATCCAAGCGTTTAACTCTTCATTGTCAGAGATTGGTTTGGAGTTCGCTGAGCGAGTTTCATCAAAGGTGACATGAATGGTTTCTTCTACAGATTGTCTTCTCTTGTTGAAAACTCTGTAGGCTTTGGAGATGGAGGAATATCCTAGAAATATTCCATCATCAGCTTTTGGGTCCAACATTCCAAGTTGATCTTTGTTGTTTAAGATAAAGCACTGACAACCAAAGATATGAAGAAAATTGATAGATGGTTTTCTTCCATGAAAAAGTTCATAAGTTGTCTTTCCAAATCGTTTTACTATCAGCGATCTGTTTTGAGTAAAACATGCAGTGTTAACAGCTTCAGCCCAAAATTGAGTAGGGAGATGAGAATCGTTGAGCATTGACCTAGCAGCTTCAATGATCGTTATGTTTCTTCTTTCAGCGACTCCGTTTTGCTGAGGTGTTCTTACTGAAGAGAAGTTATGAGAAATTCCCTTGTTCTCAAAGAAGTTGTTCAGAGAGCTGTTTTTGAATTCAGTTCCATGATCACTTCTTATTGAATGAACAGTAAGATTATTCAGCACTTCAATCTTTTTAACAAAAGATATCAGTTCTTCTGGAGTATCACTCTTGCAGCGAAGAAAGATAACCCAGGTGTAGCGAGAGAATTCATCTATAATGACAAGCGTATATTTCTTTCCAGCTATTGATTGAATATTTACAGGGCCAAACAAATCCATATGCAAAAGTTGAAGAGGACTTGTCACTGAGGAAACTTGTTTAGACTTAAAACTAGCTTTTGTTTGTTTTCCTTTTTCACATGCTGAGCAGAGAGATTCTTTAGCATATGAGTGTTGAGGAAGACCAAAAACCAGTTCCTTAGATGAGAGAGAATTCAGGGTTTTGAAGTTTAGATGATAGAGCCTTTTGTGCCATAGCCAGTTGACATCTGAAGAGGCTTTAGAGAGAAAACACACACTTTCTGTGGTAGTAGAGTTCATATCTATTACATAGACATTTTCTTTACGATAACCACTGAGAGAAAGTTTTCCTTTCTCATTTACCACTGAACATGCTTTCTTGGTAAAGCGAACTTCGTAGTCTTTGTCACATAGCTGACTGATGCTCAAAAGATTGTGCTTCAGTCCATCTACATAAGCGACTCTTCTGAAGGTAATTGTCCCATTGCTGAGAACACCAAACCCTCAGGTATATCCTTTTTCATTTCCACCAAAGTTCACAGAGGGACCTTTCTCTTCCTTATATTCAGTGAGAAGGTCTTTTTGTCCAGTCATATGACGAGAACATCCACTATCGAGATACCAGATTCCCTTTGATCCCTGCACACATAAGGAAGATTAAGCTTTGTTTGGTACCCACTTTTCAATGGGTCCTTTAGGGTTAGTGGAGATGGAAGGTTCAGCAATCTTCACAGCAGATGAAGATTCAGCTTCAGTGCTAATCTTCACTTT
This sequence comes from Arctium minus, assembly GCA_954870635.1. Taxonomy (NCBI): domain Eukaryota; kingdom Viridiplantae; phylum Streptophyta; class Magnoliopsida; order Asterales; family Asteraceae; genus Arctium; species Arctium minus. The sequence continues at coordinate 107,421,662 of OX941080.1, read as the reverse complement.
GGTTAATTTCTTAACCTTAGTGGTATTCTTCACCTTGGTCGATTTTTCAGCTTTGATGACCTTCTCAGCCTTGGAGGCATTCATCTTCACTTTAGCTGATTTATCAGCTTTAGTGGTAGTTGGACATTTGCTTGCAATATGGTCAGTAAATCCATAGTGATAGCATTTTCTATATTTGAATGTGGTTTTAGGACCTTAACTAAAAGATTTTGAGAATTTAAGATGAGCAGGTCCAACTCCAAGAATGCTTTTAGCATAACATCTGGGAGGAATTTTAATTTCTTCAGATCTCTTGGTCTTAAGATCAATCTTTAGATTTGGAGGACAAAGATAAAAAATTTCTATCACAGAGCTAGAAGATTGTTTTACTGAAGGTTTAGAAGGAACCTTCAACTTTGATTTCTTGGAAGCCTTTAGAGGATAAAGAATAGATTTTCCTTTATCTACAGACTTAGAGTCTTTATAGATTTCCTCAGGGATGGTTTTAGAAGAAGAAGGATAAAACTGATTATAAGAAGTATCAGAAATAGAAGTGACAAACGTTCCAATCTTAAGCATGGAACTGTCTTCTTTAGGCTCATCCTGTGGTTTCCAAAAACCAAGACCAGTTCTATCACTGTCAGGAGTTTGAGCATTTATTATCTAAGAGATCTTTGTTGATGATTTACACCATTTTTCAACATGAGCCTTTTTTGCTTTTAGAATAGAGATGGCTTGTTCGTGTTCAATGCTGATGATTCCATTTACAATGACTTGATCTTTTAAACTTTCCTCTAAAAGAGTCAGTTCTCTGATCTTTTCATGACATTTCTCTAGTTGTTCAGTTAAATCAATATTTTTGTTCTCAACTAGAGTTTTGCCGTTTAGAGCATTGTAAAGATCAATCATCAGTACATCAACAGTGTGACTTCTCTCAGCTTCAGGTAGAGAGGAATTAGTAGAGATAGATACCTGAGATGATATATGGCTCATAGAAGTTTCAGTTGGTTCTTCCACTTCTTCTTTAATCTCATCCATGAGGCAGAGATTAGCGACTTCTTCTTCATCAGAACTTGATTCTTCTGATTCAGCCCAGTCGTGTTCTTCAGCAATGAGACCTTTACCTTTTCGCTTGTAGCTTTTCAGCTTTGGATATTTTTCTTTCAACTTTAGGTATTTGTCATCACTGGATCTTCTTGAGCTAGAAGGTTTGAAGACTTTCTTTGACATGCACTCACTTGCAAAGTGTCCAATCTTTTCGCAGTTAAAGCAAGTAGCAGTAGCCTTATCAACAGGGGTTGATTTTGGCTTGTCAGTGAGAGAGAGAGGCTTATTTCTTCTGAAATTGCTCTTTCTTGCAAATCTCTTAAAAGAGTTTGTCAAGAGTGCTAAGGATTCATCAAACTCTGAAAGATCAGTGTCTGATAGATTCTCATAATCAGAATCTAACTCAGTGATAGTAAGAGTAGATCACTGAGATGAAATTATCTCTGATGAGACTAAAGCAATAGGAGTGATTTTGGGGTCTTTGGAATCTTTTATAAGATTCTTCTTCAAAAGGTTTGATTGCTCATAGTTGAGCAATATTCCATATAAGGTGTTGAGAGAAAGAGAATTTAAGTCTTTTGTCAGCTCGAGACATATTGAGTAACTGTCCCAGCATTCAGAAATACATTCTAAGAATTTTGTTAGGACCTCGGAATTAGTAACCGCTGATGAACATCAGAGAGAAATTCATTCTTACCAGCGATAAAACTTTCATACTGTCTTACCAAGTTAATCTTTCGAGTGTCTTGGATTTCAGTGGTTCCTTCATATTGAACACATATGGTTTCCCACATTTTTTTAGAAGTTTTAAGATGCATGATGGAATGGAAAACTTCATCAGGTAGAGCCATAGAGATAATGGTCTTTGCCCTTGCATCGATACCAACTTTCTTCTTGTCTTCATCACTCCATTGTCTTATTTCCTTAACAACATAACGTTCAGGGACAAAAGGAGTGGTGGCAGTAGCTGGAACGGCAGCTATGATTTGGACAGGTTCATAGGGTCCATTTGCTATATATTCAGGTATGGTGGGATCTGCACCTTCAAGAAATAGCATCATTCGATTTTTCCAGAGAGAGAAGTTATCTCTGCTAAATCGAGGAGGTTTAGAAAGTGAACCATTATCATAGTAGTTTGAGTTTGTGTTAAGTGCCATATTAGAATAGCAAGGAAGAGAATAAAGCAATATCATGTTTATCAGATTAAACAGTCTGTTCTGATACCACTTGTTGATCCCGGAGGTGCTTAACAAGTTTGTAGAAGGGGGGGTTGAATACAAACACAATATTTAAAGTTTAATAAATTGTTTATTCATAAATCAATCACAATTTACGAGTCTGTTGCGGAATAAGATTAAGTAAAACTCAATCTGAACAAACTTAAGAAAACATTAAGATGGTTGCACAAGAATATAGAGAATGGGGGATTAGAGAGTATAGAAGACAAGGGTTTCTATATTGGTTCAAGAATAGAGCACACTATCAGATGGAGAGGTGATCTTTCTATTTATACCCTATGCATTAAATGCATGGCAGGGCACTTTACACGTGTCCTTCATTGATTGGCTGAGAGAGTCTGACTTTTGGAGACATACTTTCGGCCGTATCATGAACAGTGTAGTTGACAGATTTGTTGTACGAATTATGGCAGAGGCATGTCCGTTCTGACACATCGTACTGGTTGTGCAAGGTAAGACAAAAGGAGACTTGAGGCATAAGCTTCGTGATCAATGATCGCTGAATATCTCTTCCTTCAGAGATAAAAAGAAGTTCAGCTATCACTGAAGCTTTTCCTCATGTTCCTTCGCGTATAAGTAGAGTCGTCATTGCTTCACTGATATCCGCATCAGGTCACTAGTAGACTTGTCTTTCTTCAGCAGCTTCGTCTTTGATTCAGCTATGAACATGAGTTGACGCGAGACTTGTCTTCAGGGATTACATTTCTGTTTACATCAGAAACTATCAGTGATAACTGAACAGACTCAGTCTGATCGCTGATAGTGAAACACTAATACATATAAATGTTTGTAAGAAAGAATATTAGTGATAACTGAACAGACTCAGTCTTATCGCTGATGGTGAAACACTAATACATATAAAACGTAATTTTCACTAAGTATAGAAGAGGGTCGTTATCAAATCACTGAGAGAGTTTGGATCAATAGTGAGGTACGTAGAAGGATTAGGACACAACCTTTTTAGTATTGGCCAGTTCTATGACAAAGATTTAGAGGTAAAATTCAAGGCCAAGAGTTGTTCGGTACGCACTGAGGATGGGAAAGAACTCTTGGTCGGCACTCGAAAGTCAAACCTCTACACTATTAACTTGTAAAAGGTCCAGACTGACAATCAGGTGTGTCTACTCTCAAAAGCCTCAATGCAACAAAGCTGGTTATGGCATCGACGACTTTCTCACCTGAATTTTCGCTACATCAACAAACTGGTCAGTGGAAAGCTAGTGAATGGACTTCCTGAGCTCAAGTACGTAAAAGAACACTTGTGTCCAGCGTGTGAAAAAGGGAAGATGAACAGAGCTCCACACAAACCAAAGCCTGAACCGAGTACAAGCACTCAGTTAGAGTTGTTGCATATGGATCTCTGTGGTCCTATGCGAACGCAAAGCTTAGGCGGAAAGAAATAGGTGTTAGTTATTGTGGACGATTATTCGCGATATACGTGGGTCAAATTTCTACGGGAAAAAGATGAGACACCCGAAGTTCTCATTACATTTCTCAAGACGATCCAGGTGAATCTGCAGAAAACAGTCAAGATTCTCCGAACTGACAACGACACAGAGTTTATGAATAAAACAGTTGAAGATTATCTCGAATCGGTCGGGATAACACATCAATACTCTGATGCACGTACGCCTTAACAGAATGGAGTAGTCAAAAGGCGAAATCGTACGCTAGTCGACGCCACTCGTACTATGCTCAGTCAATCCGACTTACCTCTATTTTTGTGGGCTGAAGCTGTGTCGACTGCGTGTTACACTCAAAATTGGTCCATGATACAACGGAGATTTCAAAAGACTCCGTATGCGTTGATCAACAACCGAGCACCAACCATTAAATATTTTCATGTTTTTGGTTGTAAGTGTTTTGTGCTAAATGACATAGAGAGTCTGAATAAGTTCAGTGCTAAGGCAGATGAGGGCAACTTTATCGGTTATTCTTCTACATCTGCTGTATATCGAGTATACTTTAAGAAGTCAAAGACTGTGGTCGAGAGCGTAAACGTTACGTTTGATGAAGAGATGGCTTCTGAACACTTCAGTTCAGAACCCGTGATAACAAGAGTACTAGCTTCTGGGCAAATCAGTCCAGAACCTGTGTCTCAAGAGATCAAATCAGACGGGGCATCAACGTCTACTAATCATTTATCTGATTTAGATTTACTATTTGAACTTATTTTATGATGAATTTCTTGGATCTAAAGTGACTAAATCTGTTGTGGTTGATAGGATGGAAGACTCAATGACTACTCATCCAACCAGTTCAGATATCTCTACTGAATCCAACTCCCCGATTCAGCAAGAAGTTCAAGTTCAAATGCCTACTTCGACAGTTGAAGTTGTGACCAACAGTGAAGAGACAGAAGTAGCTGAATCAGTAGGGTGTACTGTAAGGACTAATCAACAGACTGATCAAGCTGAACCTACTGAAACTTCTGCACCCACTACTTCAACTGAACCCCCCATTCCTACTGAATAATCTGAAAAAGACACCAGTGGATTCTTAGATGAAAATCATGATCAATCTGCATCTATTCCACTCCCACATGAACATAAGTGGACCAAAGAGCACCCAGTATCTCAAGTCATTGGAGATCCATCAAAACCAGTGCAAACAAGGTCTGCAACATCAAATCAATGTATGCATGACTCCTTTCTCAGCAAGATTGAACCTACTCGCGTATCTGAGGCTCTTGCGGATTCAGATTGGGTGATTGAAATGAAAGAAGAGCTGAATCAACTCGAATCACTTAAACTCTGGAGACTCGTACCTAAACCTGAAGGTAAAACCATCATTGGTACGAAATGGGTGTTCAAAAACAAGAAAGATGAAGATGGTACCGTTATCCGAAATAAAGCAAGACTTGTCGCCAAGGGATATAGGCAAGAGGAAGGAATAGATTACGACGAGACTTATGATCCAGTGGCGTGTATAGAAGCAATCCGAATGTTTCTTGCGTACGTTGCCCACAAGAACTTCACCGTCTATCAAATGGACGTGAAGACAGCCTTTCTAAATGGCATACTCAAGGAGGAAGTCTACGTCTCGTAGCCAGAAGGCTTTGTTAATCAAGAGAAACTGAATCATGTATACATTCTTGACAAAGCACTTTATGGTCTAAAATAAGCCCCTCGCGCCTGGTATGATGCCTTATCTAAATTCTTGGTCAAGTCAGGTTTTACAAAAGGTACGGTTGATACCACTTTATTCATTAAAAAGGAAAAAGGCGATATCATTCTTATTCAAATATATGTGGATGATATTATTTTTGGTTCTACAAATCCTAAATACTGTAAGAATTTTTCAAACCTCATGGTGTCACGTTTTCAGATGAGTATGATAGAAGAGTTGACTTTCTTTCTCGAATTACAAGTCAAACAATTTTCAACGGGGATTTTTATCAATCAATCTAAATACATTATTGAAATTCTTCGGAGGTTCAAAATGGAAAACTGTAAACCGATTGGTACCCCAATGGCACCTGGTACTAAGAATGGCACTGATCCTTCAGGAAAAGCTGTTGATGTTAGGACTTATAGAGGGATGATAGGTTCTTTGATGTATCTTACTTCTAGTAGGCCAGATATAATGTTTTCTACATGCTTATGTGCTAGATATCAGGCCAATCCTAAAGAATCCCAAATGTCTGCAGTGAAACGTATTTTTAGGTATCTGAAGGGGACTGCAGATCTTGGTCTGTGGTATCCTAAAGATACTAGCTTTGAACTAACAGCATATTCAGACGCAGATCATGCTGGTTTCATGCTAGACAGGAAGAGCACATCGGGTTACATACATTTCCTCGGTGATAAACTCGTCAGTTGGGCATCGAAGAAGCAATTATGTGTCTCCAATTCAACGTCCGAAGTAGAATATGTAGCTGCTGCTAGCTGCTGTTATCAGGTCTTGTGGATGAGAACACAATTGTGAGACTATGGTTATCACTACAATAAGATTCCGATCTATTGTGACTCGAAAAGCGCTATCGCGATATCCACTAATCCTGTTCAGCATACAAAGACCAAACACATTGATGTCAGGTATCCCTTTATAAAAGATAATGTCGAAAAAGGAACAATTGAACTTTACTTTGTAAAAACTGATTATCAACTTGCAGATTTGTTTACCAAACCCTTAGACGAAAAGAGATTCAATTTACTTGTCTCTAGGCTTGGTATGCTAAATCTTAAGACATAATTAGTGGTTACCTATTAAAGTTTTCTCATTGTGAATTTTTCATCATTTCTTTATCCTTATTTCTAAAAGATATATGCACTTTAATAGTTTGTTCATGATCTCAGGGGGAGTGTGAGAAGTACTTCATAGATGATCAATGTTATTTTGAGGGGGGGCATATCTAATTTCTGCATTTATCTAATTGTCAAATCTTTGTAATGCATGATTTTAGGGGGAGCTCTTTCAAGTCAAAAGAGTATGGCAATGCTTTCTGATTACTTCAGATCAGAACTCGTACTTTCAGTGTTTTACTGCTTTATGTCATTTTAATTTCTATGAATAAAGTTGCTTTGACTATGACCTTTAGACTTTTGCAGTTTGAGAGATGCTTACAAGATCATATCTTTATGACTTTAAGCTTGACTTCATGAGATGTAAGATTGCACGTACAAGGTATAATTCTTTATCTTCATCTCATATATGATTGAAAGAAGGGCAACTTTCAATCATAGAAAACATTGTTCTTAAATGTTCAAACCACTTCCCGATTCTTAAATAGATTTCATGAACTGGAAGTGTGATTTTAAATGTTTTCATCTTTATTTGTGCTTTAATGCTTAACTAACCGTGTGTTTCTAAAGATATATACTTGCGTATTATCTTGTCTTTATACTTTCAAGTATTCACCCACACCGGTTTAATTTTTTTGTTGATTAAGTTATCACTATGTCTCATATTGACCAATTTTTCGATGGTGATACACCCCGCTTGTATTTCAAAGAATTTTTTAGAGTCATTTCATTTCGTTCATTTCAAGAATATCTATATTTTGGTTCGTATAGACAATATCCATTTTTGTTGACCATAAGCCTTGTTTGCTATATCATTTGTGTCTGATCATTTTTCGTTCAAAGTAAGATTTTCAAACAAGTCTCTTGCATTCATATTTATTCATTCATTATACTTGTTTGAAAATACTTCCATGTTTCAAATGCTGAAATCTTCATGATTATACTCTGAGCATACAAACATCTGACTTGTATTTGAGCTTTAACTGATAAAGTTAAATCATCTGAGCAACACATGCTTTCTAGGAAAATACGGGATCTTTGTGCTAGGACTTAACTAAACTTCTATGGATTCACGTTAACCAGTGTTTCCTACCCAAGAAGTTAATCATTTAGTGATTGAGTGTGAGGAGTCGAAAATAAATGAGTAATGGATGTGTGTTGAGGTAAAATGTAAAGGAGAGTTTGGTTAGATGTGAGCTTAATGATTAAAAGAAAGAGGGTGTGATAACAGAGTAAAAGAATATCAAACTCTGCACCAACTACTTTCTGAGCCTGGCAGCCACATTACTAATGTTTCACAATTCTTCGTGAACGTTATTGAAACAGGCAACTAGCCCATGCCAACTCTTGACTTTAACCCCACCAGCCACTCATTTTCCTCTTAACAAGAAAATGTTTCATTTTTCAAAGGGGAAGCAGCACATTTACTATCTGATTTTCATTTGGAAAATCTAGATATTGAAAAGAAGGAAGTCTGCCCCACCTTTGCACTTCAATCATGCACATTGAGTCTGTGTTTATCTACTGTTGTCTCAGTGATTTACACAATTTTGAGCCTTTATAAGCAATCATCAAGTGCTTAATTCTTTCTATCACTTGCACGAACACACAAGGAATTTGTTTTCTTGTCATAACGTTCATAGAAATTGCCCTTGTGGTGTTTCGATGATTGAATGGAAGCCCTGGAGGAGTGAACATCATAAAAGCTCCTTTACAATGTGTATTCATTACACCCAGTGACTTCGTGTTACTGACAGACATTTTTAACTGATTCATTTGTTGATTCAGGGGTTACATTCCTAATTTGTCTAGATTTGAAAAGATCTAGATGAATATCTTGGCTGGTTGACGGTGAATCAGAGGCTCAGTTCAAAAGATCAGCATGGTTAAAGACATTTCTTGGAAGAAGTTTTGATGATGTCGATGCTCTATTCATCAAAAAGAGGGAGAACATACAGTTTGAAGAAATGTCCATTTCAAGTTGTGTTTCAAGAGACTTTAAGAGAAGCGTTAACCAAGAAATGGGAGAGAACACAAGCTTAGAGCAAGTATTCTGAAGATTTGCTGAATTGAGAGAAATTTTCTTTGAAGATACTTTGCTAAAGAATTCTGAGCTAAATCTGGAGATAATTTCTTTTCATTAATATGAAAGAGATTTTATCTACATCTTTTGGGGAGATTGATATATTTTGAAGACAAAGAGAGGGATTACATCTTTCTGAACTCAAAGAGAAGATTGAATTGCTAAATCTTTTTAGTAATGATCTTGATCCAAAGGGGGAGATTGTTAGATCATATTTTTATTGGATTCAAGATCATCAAGATTGAAGATGAAAGATTCAAGAAGTCAAGGTCGAAAAGTCACTATCAATAAATAATCTAGGTCATTTTTGTAATAAATGTCAAATTTAACTTTCCTTCTTTTTTAGGTATTTTAATCTTTTTCCTAAGATAGGTATGAGGTAATATAGGCTGCTAGGGTTGTTGTGTGCAAGGGTGTGCCAAATTATAAACAATTAGCCGCCAAACTCATATTCTAGAGAGAGAGCCTAGAGAGAGAAAATCCTCTCAAGAGATAAAACCTTGTAATCTTTTGGATTGTTGAATCAAAAACAGGTTTGTTTAATCTCTTGATTGCGATTATATTTGTTTTAAGCGATAAGAACTTGGATTCACAGGGACAATCACAACCCTTTTTAGACTTGGGTTTCTTTTTACAAAAATTCTCATCTAATCTAGGTTGAGTTTTCACAAAATTTCCTCGCGGATAGCTCTCTTGGTGTACTCTCCCTCTGTGGTTTTCCTTCCTTGAACTCACTGCCACAGAAGCATAAAATTTATCATTTTTAATCCATTTTCCCTTCTGTTGCCAAGTGAATTTCTCTTGATAAGGTTTTACAGATTTTAGAGCCTTGGGCTTTTGAGATGAAAAAACCTTTTCCTTGTTCAATTTTTCTAGCTCAAGAGAAGTATTGGCTTGCAAACACATGTCTAGAAAATCAGGGCAAATAGGTATCCCTGCAGATCTCCTTTTAAGAGCAATCATTCGGTTAAGATGCCAGAGGGTAATTTATTTTCCTCTAGTATGCAGGGAACTATTTCTTACTCCTCAGAGCTGGTCTCAGCATCAATAGAGGATGAGTCAGACTCTGATTCGGAGTCCGAATCAAGAAAATCTCTGTGGATGGAGGCATGGTTTTCTTGACATGCATTCCTTTTTCCATCACTAGTGTCCTCTGAAACATTTAGACTTTTTAGAATACAAGGAATCACTTCAATAACACTCAGACACTCCATAAAATCTTGCTCAAAGATTCCATACACGACATAGGTCATATCAGGATGGTTGAAAAAGTGGCTTTCATAGGTTTTCTTCAAGTTATTTTCCAAGAACCTTTTAAACAATTTTTCTTCTACAGAGGCTGGCACAAACTCTGGTGCCTCAGAGGACAACTCCTTTTCAGGGGTCATCATGCACACAAAGGCCATTTGAATTTGTGTATTTGGATGACCAAATCTGAAGAGTCCTATCTGTTCTTGAGACAGATATTTCCTTGGAATGAATTTCCTCCTTTCAGAGGATGATGATTGTAGATCACTGTTTTCATACCAAACATTAGTCATCACCATAGGGTTCCTCAGATGGGGTCCTTCAGAGGTTCTACGCCTCTTAAATGTAGAAATTAAATTTGGAATACTTGGTTTTAAAAATTTCCCTGGACAGAAGATATTTGCTAAAGATTTGTTTCTTTTATTTCCAGTATAGGGATCAATATTAGTGAAACCTATACCTCTTCTGGCGACTTGGGTGTTTACCTTCTCATGCACCTTTTGTGCATCCTGATACTTCCATATAAGTAGGTCTCTGTCGAGCAAGTCTTGGTGAAGGACTTTTCTTTCCTTTTGAAAAAAGTTCTTTAAAAATATAACATTTAAACAATCACTCTCATTGCCCCTTAGCTCCTTTATATTTTTCTTTAAAGCTTTGTCAAGTGAAGAAACTTTCTCTTTTAATAATTTCTTTTCAGAAATATGCTCAGAAACAAGTGAACTTTTCTCAAGATAAAACTTATCCTTCTCTTAAGTGAGAAGTCTAGCCTCTCGCTCATAGAAGGCAAGCTTCTTCTCGAGCTCTGAGCATGTGTTTTTGCAAGCAAGGAATTCATTTTGAAGTTCAAAAATATTTTTTTCAGAGTCTTCAAAGATAGAGTCAGAAGTGAATACCTCACTATTACCCTCAGGGGAGTTGACTTCTGCCATTCCACAGAAAAGCGCATTTGCATCCCCTTCATCAGAGGATTCGTCGGTCACAAAATTATATTGTTCGGCCATCAGTGACCTCTGAGTGTAATACTCTACTTTCTTCTTGAAAAAGGCAGCATCTCTGACCGATTTTCCTCTGTTGACGTTGGTTCTGCATTCGACTTCGAAGTGTCAAGGCTTTCCACACTTAAAGCAGCCCTCGTTTTGTGGAGGGTTGTTTATAGTCTTGTCTCCTCCTCTGTTATCAGTCCTCTAAGCACCCCTCTGTGGGTACTCAACCATCTTTTGGTGCTCCACAAACTTTCTATCATCTCTCTTCTCTTCATGCTCTTCTCTACTAGACTTCTTTTGCTCATACCCACGAGGCCCTCTTCTGTCATCTCTCTCATCTATACCTCTGTTGAGCATAGGCTTCTTCTTCAATCCTCTATTGTACTCTTTGTCCATAAGAGCCAGAGTCTTGGCCATAGAAGCCATGTCCATCTCTTCCTCAGAGCTTTCCTCAACCTCACTCTCAACTACCAAAACCTTCTTTTTCTTCTTCTTCAAACTCTCCTCCCCAACTTTTTCTTTTTTCCCTTTGTCTTGACCCACTGTTGCTTTTCCCCAACAATGCAAAAGGACCTCCAACTTGAGTTTTGACTCTAGATATTCTATTCTCTTGGCTAACCAAGGTCCCAAAGAGGTCAGATAGAGACTACACATCTAGATCCAAAGTTGATTGGAGTGACATGGTTAACTGCAACCACTCATCATTTAGGCTCTGAGGAAACATGACATTGTTTTCTTCAGTGGTTCTATGGATGCCATACTTCTTGAATTTGTTGATTAAGGAGTTGAATCTGTCATAGGTGCTCTGAACAGTTTCATTTGGCAGAGCTCTGAAGGCATAGTACTCATTGATGAATAGAGCTCTGTTGTTCTTTTGAGTTTTAGCCCCGCCTTCAAGCTGTTTTTCAAGCTCCTGCCACAGATCCTTTGAAGTTTTACAAGAACCTAATGATTGGAAGATATCATTAGGAATGGCCATAATGAGCACTATCTTGGCCTTTTTGGAGAGCTCATGAAACTCTTTGTCCCTTTCACCCCATTCATGTACAGGTGTACGTGTTTGATATTCAGGGATTTCTGGGGTAGTTGCAGTAGCAGGTACCCTAGGGACAGTGTTCATGGGGATGTATGGAGGATTGTGAAGAAACTCGACCCAACCTGGATCCACACCTTCAAGGAAGTGTACCATCCAGATTTCCATAGGGGATATTCATCCCTTAGTAGAGTAGGAGGCTTAGATTGGGATCCAGCGATGAAAAAGGTTACTGTATTTGACATTTTTAGTGTGACAAACAGAGTATGAATGTGGTGATTCAAACTTGGATGAAAAAGAGAGTAATATGGTGAGAATATGATGAAAAGAAGTTTATCGACCAAGCTTACAAGCTTTGAACTGTTCTACGATGAGAAACAGACCTATCAATGAATCTAAATCAAACTTGTTGATAAAAACTCAGAAAAACAGGGACTGATCTTTTTTAATGAAGCACAAAACTAAGAACAGATTCAAAATACTACCAAACACGAAGGAATCATTGATAGAACAGGATCCTTTGATATTAATGATCAAACCCTGCTTTGATACCAATTGTTGATCCCAAATGAGGGTGTTCTAATCAAATGATAAACCACTAAAACTACATAAACCAGAATAATAAGAGTGCGGAAGCGATTTTAGATGTAGTAGAATGGTTTAGTTTGGTAGTAAACAGAAAAGCAAGTAACAAAGCAATCAATGAACAGAATAAGATTTAGTCACTAAATCAAAATCTTCATTAACTTGATCAATACACAAAGAACATGCACAAGTGTGTGCGAAATGCTCTCAAAGATAATACTGAACAATGTGTGCTCGCGTGTATTAAGATTCATGAGGTGCTCCCTTCATATACAAGGGGGGAGCACACAATTGTACAAGACAAAGTTTGACATTCCATAAAAAGAATGCCACCTTGAAAGTAGAACATCGTGGACGCGCATATGACGATCTTGAGAATCTTCGTACAGCAGGCTCACATGTTATGCACGTGATCTTGTCTTGACCATTGAGTCTTGATATCTTCAAGTCTCCCATCTCCAGAGGTTAGCCATTACAGAGGCTCTGTGATCACCTCTGTGAGTGATCACAGAGGCTCTATGATCTGAGAATGATCTTCTGGTTGGGAACTTCTCGGGCAAATGGTTGATAGAGCTTCTAAGCTCGACACTTCTGTGGTGTTCCTGGGTGTATTCAGCAGTCTTCTGAAGTTCCTACACTTAGCCTATTTTTCAATACTTTCTATACACATGATTGGAGCTAACACAAACAAAACAAAAAATACAAGAACATGCATGCAACGGAAGCTAAAACAACATCTTCTTCAACAGAGGATCCATTGTACAAAGGAAAGTAACAACTAAAAGGATAAAAGAAGAGATCATAAGAAATCATACCCTTGAAGACAATGGAGGATCCAAAGGAGAATCCCTCTATCAAGTTCACACCCAAAGCTCCAAGCTCTTTTTCAAGAAAACCTCCTTTTGTTTTCATACAACACACGCACACACAATGTGTGTGTTTTTAGCCGAAAATAGAGAGGGGGTTCGGAAAAATGCTAGAGTGAGGGAGAGCTTTAGTGTTGTAGTTTATTAAACAAATTTCTAGGGAGAGGAGATAGGTGGAATGTTGTAGTGTATAAATAATTTTCTTGGGAGAGGAGAGAGGTGGAGTGTTGTAGTGTCTAACAAGTCCACATGTCACTTTATGTCTCCTTCATTTTCAAAGTTTATCCCTCAACTTTTGCCTTAGTTTCTAGTTAACCCATCATTTATGATGTTTAAAAAACTATCCCTTTTGTCAATTAATTCTTGCAATTTTAGTTTGAACTTTGTGTGCGACCGAATAGGATAATGCCAATAATTAACTATGTTGTGTCAACAAGCATATCTCCAACAGACTCCCACTTGCACTTGACACAACAACTATATAGTGGCATAGGTGTATCATTCAAGACACTATTTCTGTAATCAAAACCAAAAGGTATGAAACACTCATATAGGTAAGTAACCAACTATCCTGTTGTTCTAGATATTCGTATGAACGCGAGACATGGTATAGTATCAATCTTCAGATCATTCAATATTACATTTCTCAATAGAGATTTGTAGTGACCTAAAGTAGACTGCAAAACTGATCCAGTATCAACTTAGTCTGAGTATGGCTATACATTTAAGCGTCAGCACTAAATCATTGAGGGGCCTAGGGATATCACTTTCACCATGAGGAAAAAGGAACAAATTGCTTTGACTACATAGACCTCCCCACTAATCATGTTATATTTGATAAGTCCTTTTATGGCTGCCAGTTACGAACAACGTTGGAGAATGGTCAAAACATAACTGGCTTCGTGTCAGGAGTCTCATGCATCTCCACTCTAGGATAAGAGATATTACTATCTTAGAATTACTTGTGACAGAAACCATGAAGTAATCTCTAAGTATTGGTCATTCCAAAACTTGATCTCTATCAAGTTCATGTGAGTGTAGTTGCATTCAATGCCATGTCCATCTCTATGCATGATCAATTCCCATCTCACATCAGTCTTAATTCATTACTCCCTTCCTTTGGAGAACAAAGGAATGTGGATATATTTGAACAATCTAGTATTCAAAGGAAGTATATAAACATGCAAAAACAGAACATGGTGATACATCAATGAAATGACGGCTCCAAGCACATACTATGATCTCAACATAATATTCATCATGTCATAAGCAAATGTAAATTGTTTAAGTTTTGAAACCTCAGATAAACTAAAATATAGTCAAACTAAATCGCTAACAACTCTAATGCCTATAGACTTAGTATGAGCATCATGATTGTTATGTGGCGTGTCATGTGGCGAGGTCTTGGTGAATGGATCAGCCAAGTTTCTATTCGAGTCAACTCTACTAATGATAATGTCTTTGTCTTCGACAACCTTCCGAACGTAGTGAAACTTCCTAAGTATATGTCACGTGAGCTTATGTGATATGGGTTCTTTAGCCAAGATGATTGCACCTTCATTGTAACAGAAGATCTCTATGGGATCATGAATAGTAGGAACTACACCGAGATCCCGGATGAACTTCTTCATCCACATGGCTTCTTTTGTAGCCTCATTAACTGCAATATACTTAGCCTATGTTGTAGAATCTGCTACAATGCTCTTCATAGAACTTCTCCAAGTGACCGCTCCACCATTCAACAAAAACAGATATCCTGATTGCGAACAGGAATCATCTCTATCAGTTTGGAAGTTGGCATATGTGTAACCTTTCACACATAACTCTTCCTGGCCACCATAGATCAAGAACATGTAATTTGTTCTTCTCAGTTACTTGAGAATGTTCTTGACTTCTATCCAATGAGCTTCACCAGGGTTGGCCTGAAATCTGCTTGTCACGCTTAAGGCATATGATAGATCTGCCCTAGTACAAATCATGGCATACATGATCGATCCCACAACCGAAGCATATGGAACCCGACTCATTTTTTCCAATTCCTTAGTGGAACTATGACAATGAGACTGAGTGCCATACCATGTTGCATAGGCAAAAACCCTTTCTTGGAGTCCTGTATCTTGAATTTCCTCAATATCTTATCTATGTAGGTATTCTGGCTTAACCCAATGAGTCATATGGATCTATCTCTATAGATCTTGATGCCTAATATGTATGTCGCATCTCCCAAGTTATTCATGGAAAAACAATTCCCTAGACAAGTTTTGACACTTTGCAGCGTCGGGACATTGTTTCCCATGAGTAGTATGTCATCAACATACAGCATAAGAAAGACTACAACACTTCTACTAGTTCTGACATAGACACATGGCTCATCTTCACTTCTGACAAAACCAAATTCCTTGATCTTCTCGTCAAAATAAAGATTCCAGCTACGAGACGCTTGCTTGAGTCCATAAATGGACTTCTGAAGCTTACACACTCTATTGGGATGCTTAGGATTTACAGAACCTTCATGTTATGTCATAAACACATCCTCAGTAAGATTTTCATTAAGGAAGGTGTTTTTACGTCCATTTGCCATGTATCATAATCATGAAATCTTGTTATGGCAATCAGTATCCTAATAGATTTCAACATAGCCACCAGTGAAAAAAATTTGTGTGTCCTGAAATCACAATTCTTATTGCAAATACTCAAACAAACAAGATTGAATTAACTACCTGTTTTGATTCAATTCCAAAATCACACGATTACACATTTCTTGACTTTCTCTCTAAAACTCTCTCTCTAAAACTCTCTCTCTGAATACTATATGAAATTCCCAACCTCTCAAGTTACAACTGAAAACAGAAAAATAAAGCTATTTATACCTACATCTAAAATACAAGGAAACTAAGCAAAATACAAATACAATACACTTTGACTTTTATTACAAAATAGACTTTGACATTAATGAGAGTTGACTTTTTCAACTTTGACTTCTTAAACTTTGACCTTCAGTCTTCTTGATCTTGTATCCAACATATTTATGCTCTAACAATCTCCCCCTTTGGATTCAAGATCACTATTGAAAGATCTAGCAATTCAGTCTTCTCTTTTAAGCTCTGTCAGTACAATCTCCCCTTTTTCTTTTACGGTATTCTTTCCAAAACTGTCTTCAAACGATTAACAATCTCCCCAAAACTTTCACAAAATACTTTCAGAGTTTGGATAGAAATTATCTTCAGAATCAGCTCGGATTGCTTTAGCAAAATAATCTTAAAAGAAAATTTCCTCAAAATCAGCACATCTTCAAAAATTCTTTGATCTTCTTCAAAAACTTTTACTTTGAATTTTCTGACATGGACATTTCTTCTTTAAATCATCTCCCCCTTTTTGATGAATAGAGCATCTATAACATCAAAACTTTTATCAAGAAATGTCATTGACCATTCTGATCTGTCCAAGAGCCTCTGATTCGTTGCCAATTCGAACAATGTATTCATCCATATCTTTTCAAATATAGACAAAATAGAAAAGTAACATCTGGATCAACAAATGAATCAGTTAATATGTCTGTCAGTAACACAAAGTCACTGTGTGTAACGAATACACATTGTAAAGGATCTTTTTGATGTTCACTCCCCTAGGGCTTCCATCCAATCATCGAAACACCACAAAGGCAATTTCTATGAATGTTATGACAAGAAAACAAATTTCTTGTGTGTTCGTGCAAGTGTAGAAAGAATTAAGTCATCATATGCTTATAAAGGCTCAAAATTGTGTAAACCACTGAGACAACAGTAGTATAAACACAGACTCAATGTGCATGATTGAAGTGCGAAGGTGGGGCAGACTTCCTTCTTTTTCAATATCCAGATTTTCCAAATGAAAATCAGATAGATTATATGTTGCATCCCCTTGAAAATATGAAACATTTTCTTTTTAAGAAGAAAATGAGTGGCTGGTGGGGTATTAGTCAAGAGTTGGCATGGGCTAGTTGCCTGTTTCAATAACGTTCACCAAAAATTGTGAAACATTAGTAATGTGGCTGCCCGACTTAGAAAGTAGTTGGTGCAGAGTTTGATATTCTTTTACTCTGATCTCACACCCTATTTCTTTTAATTCAATAAGCTCACATCTAACCAAACTCTCTTTTCCATTTTACCTCGACACACATCCCACACTCATTTCTTTTAGACTCCTCACACTCAATCACTATTGGATAACTTCTTGGGTAGAAACCACTGGTTAACATGATTCCATAGAAGTTTAGTTAATTCCTAGCACAAAGAACCAATATTGTCCTAGAAATCATATGTTGCTCAGAAGATTTAACTTTATCAGTTAAAGCTCATATACAAATGTCAGATGAATGTATGCTCAGATGATATAATCATGAAAATATGAGCATTTTTAAACATGGAAGTATTTTCAAACAAGTATATTGAATGAATAGATATGAATGCAAAAGACTTGTTTGAAAATCTGACATTGTATGAAAAATGATCAGATATGAAATGATATATCAGTTAAGGCTTATGGTCAAGAATAACGGATATTGTCTATATGAATCAAAATACAGACATTCTTGAAATGAACGCTTCGAAAAGAAATGACGCTCAAATTTCTTTGAAATACAAACGGGGTGTCTTACCATCAAAATTATGTTTCAATATGAGACATGGTAAGAACAATTTGATCAAAAATTAAACCGATGTGTGTGAATACTTGGAAGTATATAGAAAAGACAATACGCAAGTATATATCTTTGGAAACACACGGTTTGTTAACATTTCAGCACAAATAAAAATGAAAACATTTAAAAGCACACTTCCAATTCATGAAATCTATTTAAGAATTGGGAAGTGGTTTGAACATTTACGAACATGTTTTTCTATGATTGAAAGTTGTCCTTCTTTCAACCATATCTGAGATTAAGATAAGAAATGAACCTTTTTCGCTTCGTCTTAAATCTCATGAAGTCATGCTGTAAGTCATAAAGATACGATCTTGTAAGCATCTCTCATTCTGTACAAGTCTCAAAGTCATGTCAAAGCAACTTTATTCACAAAATTTATTCAAAAGTAAAAGACATAAAACAGTAAAACTATTAAAGTACGGGTTCTGATCTGAAATAATCAGAAATCATAATTCATACTCCTTTGACTTGTACACTCCCCCTAAATTCATGCATCACAAAAATTTGTCAGTTAAGTAAAATGCAGAAATTAGATAAACTCCCCCTCAAAAGAATAATAACCATTTTTAATCTTCTCTTACTCACTCCCCCTGAGAACAACAACAACAACATGTTAAAGTGCAGGTATCCTTTCAGAATTAATGATAAAGAAATGATGAAAAATTACAATAAAAGAAACTTTAATAGGTAATTACTGATTAGACTTTGAGATTTAGCATACCAAGCTTAGAAACAAGAAAATTAAATCTCTTTTCATCTAAAGATTTAGTAAACAAATCTGCAAGTTGATAATCAGTCTGTCCAAAATAAAGTTCTATTGTACCTTTTTCTACATTATCTTTTCATCTAAAGATTTAGTAAACAAATCTGCAAGTTGATAATCAGTCTTTACAAAATAAAGTTCTTAAACTTTGACCTTCAGTCTTCTTGATCTTGTATCCAACATATTTATGCTCTAACAAGTTTCATCGTAGTCTACACCATGAGTTTGCATGTAACCCTTTGCCACCAGTCTGGCTTTGAATGTGTGTACTTTCCCATCCATGTCAGTCTTCTTCTTGAAGACACATTTACACCCAACTGTTTTAAGGCCATGTATTTAATCAACCAAGTCCCAGACTTCATTATCATACATGGATTGGATCTCGCTTTCCATAGCCTCCTTCCATTTAGTAGACTCTGGGTCTGCCATGGTTTCCTGATAGTTGGTAGGTTCATCAAGATCTACCAGTGACTCATCACCATCAAAAATGACTAAACCATATCTTTCAGGTGCCTGACGTACCTGAAAGTGTAAAATTGGCCAAATTATTGAAGTCAGGAGGCCGAATGTCTTTTTCTAGAAGTTAAGGGACTCAATACTTGATGGATTTTGTTGATTCTTGTTCCTATAGATGAGGAAAATGATTTTCTATAGTTTTGTAACATGAATCAAAGAAAACGTTCAAGAAATAAAGTCTTACGACCGTTTTTCTTGCTGCCAGCGAGTTTTGTTCGGCGTCAACCACCAAGTCTGGGTTGTTGCCGTTTGTGTGTTTGGTTTTGTGTGTATGGTTATGGAAGTTTAGAGTGGTTGTCGATTTTAGCCCCTGAACCTTTAAATGTTACCTTTTAGGCCAAAATTTCAGTAGGACTTTTTCTGTGTATAGGGCCATAAGCATACCAAGTTTACTGTTTATTTATTTGGCCTATATATTAATTTGGGTTTTCTAAAAATATCATATTTAGGCCTTAACATATTATTTTGGGCTTATATTTTGTTTAGTTAAAAATTGGACTTTCGATTTATTTAAGAATTCCAATTAAAAGATATTATGTAATTTATTTAATATTAATTTACCTTGTTATTGGATTAATTTATTGAACTGATTTACAAATCTACGACTAGTTTATTAAATTATTTATTCTTAAATGATTTAATAGTTGTTTAAAACGTCACTTGGGTTAGAAAATTTTTAGGACGCTTTAATTTGGAGAGATTTGATTATTAAATTATTTATTTTACCACGGATAATTTAATAATTGTATTTAAGGTGTCGTTTTAAGATTTATAAATCACGAGACACTTTAGGTCGGAACGAATGATTTCTTTAGTTACTAAAAGGATAAAACCGACGTTAAAAGTCGTTACTGAATGTAGCACTTAGAGGTTTATTAAAGTATTCTAATGATTCACTAGTACAAAAACTCACAATGGCCACAGTTAAAAACCGTGGCCGTATGCCTTTAGCCACAGTTTTTTTTTCAATCAAACCGTAGCCTAATCTACCTTGACTTTTGATACCCAAATGGCCACGTTTAAAATGCATCACCATATCACATGAAAAACCGTAGCCATAGCCTAAAATTCGTGGCCATAACCGTATCGATTTTTTTATGGTATTGGGGCATTTTTTCTATAATTGTGGCTATAGACTACTTATCGCCACACAAACTCACATCAAACATGGCCGATTCATTACATATATTTACGCTTGATTCTTATAAATGTGGCTATTGCTATCTTTTGGTCGCACAAAATAAAGAAAACCATGACAATAAACTACTTATAGCCACATAATTTGTTTTTGAAGGTGACCAATGATTACCCTATAACCACGTTTAACGTGACCATATACTACTTATCGTCACACAAATTTTATATTAACTGTGACCAATTCATGACGTCGTCACCATAAATGTTAGAATTGTGGCTAATGGTTGTCTTTTGGTCATAAGAAAAACAAAAAATGTAGCCATAAACAAATTAGCCATTAAATTTCATATTAACCATGACAAATTCATGACATATGGTTACACTGAATTGTTAGAATCATGACAATTGAGTATATTTTGGTCACATTAAATAACCAAAATTGTAGCAATAAACCAGTTATCGCCACACAAACTTCTTATTAACCGTTGTCAAATCATAAAATTTGGTTACACTGAATTGTTAGAAATGTGGCTATTGATTAACTTTTGGTCACATAAGTTAACTAAAACCGTGATCATAAACTACTTATATCCACACAAATGTTACATTCAACGTGGCCATTTCATGACATACAATTACATTGAATTATTAAAATTTGTGGCTATTGGTAGCATTTTGGTTACAAGAAATAGTTAAAACCGTGACTATATAGTATTTATAATCACACAAAATTTAATTTAACCACTGCCATTTCATGACATATGCTGACGTTGAATTGCTAAAACAGTGACCGTTGCTTACCTTTTGGTTACATGAAATAATTAAAATCGTGGTCGTAAACTACTTATAACCACGAAAATTTCATATTAACCGTGACTAATTTGTGACATATAGTTATAGTGAATTGTTAATACTGTAGTGATCGGTTACCATTTTGTCACATGAAATAACCAAACCATGATAATAAAGTAGTTATAGTCACACAAATTTCATAGTAAGCGTGGTCGATTCATGATGTATGGCCACGTTGAATTATAATTACCGTGGCTAATTGTTGCATTTTGGTCACACGAAATCACTAAAATCCTGGCAATAAACTATTTATAACCACACAAATTTTATATCCACCTTAGCCAATTCTTGATATATATGGTTTCTTAAAATTGTAGAACCATGGCTATTGGTTGTCTTTCAACCATACGAAATAACTAAAATGTGGCCATAAACTACTTATAGTCATGATTTAAATTGAATATCATATAGCCATAAAAGATGATGAGAATAATAATATTTGCAACGTTTTTAATAATGTGTGCCAAAATAATAAATAAATCTTTAAAAAAGTTTAATATAATAATTAACTTAAAAACATCAAACAATCAAATTAATAGTCATATGATCATAAGGAATAAAATTACCAATGATAAACTTATCACTACTAGTTCTCTACTATATTAGATTTTTTCTTATTAAAGTTGCTCCGCATATGCTCCGACTTCTGTAACTCATTGACAGTTATATAATTGTTCTTTTTCTTCTTAGAATTTTGTTTATCATCATGTTGATTAGAAGTTGGATACAGTACCTGCAACTAGAATAAAAATACATGTTATTACACTTGTAGTAATTTTATACTAATAAAAATTGTATGCTAATTTTCCAAGGTGAAGATTTCTTATTATTACATATAATGCAACCGTCAACACTAAAGGGCCGTTTACCCAAATCTTACCCGGTAAGCGCTTACCGCTAAGATTCAACACTTTCATTTTACTTACTGGGTAAGATTTGCCCCTATGTTTGTCGTTTACCTAAACCTATGCATGAATTGTTAAAATCGTAGTCACAAACTATCTACAGTCAGAGCATCTCTAATAGTTTCTCCAAAATTTCTTCAAAATAGAGAACCAAAAGTCAACATCTCCAAAAAAATTTACAACCATCTCCAACACAGCTTCCCCATTTTGGAGATAAATCATTGATTATATTATTAAAATATTCTATATATTTAATAAAATATTATTTCTCTCACCTAAACAATTCATTTCAAAGTTTCTCATTGGTGGAATGTAATAAAAAATAATTTCTCTCTCTTGGTAATTATTTTTTGGGATATCTCCAAATTTGGAGAAAAATGTATTCTCTCTCCTACTTTCTCCATTTTGGAGAAAGTTTTGGGGAAGCTTTTGGAGCTCATTTTACACCCAAAATCTCCATTTTCTTCGTTTTCTCCAAAATGGAGATGCTGTCACTATTTGAATTTAATATATTCTATGGCTATTATAGCACTTGACCATGACTATAGTTAAGCTTTGACAACGGTTTTATAATGTGTGGCAAAATAAAAATTAAAAACTAATATAGTAATTAGTTGAGAAACATTAAACAATTATATATCACTCCATCATGTGTGCTTTCCATAATTAAGCTTGTATTGAACTTAGATTTGGTGGACATGAACTACTGAAATGATACCTGATTTGATAAGAATCATTTATGGCAACTAAACTCTAAAAAGTTTTGGGATTTGTGCACACTCTTTTTTTTCCTTGGTTTAGATTGGAACTTAGGTTTGCAAAATGAACCTGCCCTATAATTTTAATTGTTAAAAGTTTTGAGATTTGTGGATGTTGGATTGAAAGTAGGAGTGAATTGAATGAATTTGTTGAGTTGATTGCAGCAGCAGTAGCAACAGCAACAGCAACACCAAGGTCGATGGAGAAGTGCAAGAACAGAAAGTAGCAGGCACAGGAACTGCAATCTAACAACAAAAGGGTTTTTGGGTTGCATTTTGCATCTCCTCCTATAGTTGATAAAATAATTTTTATTTGTAGTTATTTTTGTATTTGTATTTTGTTAGATAGAAGAATCTTTTAGGAAAAAAGTCATAAAGCAGAAGGAAACATCCACTTCTTTGGTATTTTCTTATTGTGAACCACTTGATATTTCTTTTGTAGATGACATTGCTTATTATTTTATTTAAAATTTCTAGATTTCATTGTCTTCAGTTTTAAGTTTATTTATTTGTATACAGATAACCATAAGTTTAAATTTCCAATTCTATAGTGTGGATGGTTTGAGTTGCTTGAAACAAGTCCAATGAATCTTGTTGACCTTTGTTATTGGGTCTGAGAGACAAAAGTTAACTAGTGCAATTGGAGAGGTTTGAAAGGTGGTAATATATTTTTATTGTTGTTGGATTGTAGAAACTTGATTAACATTCTAGCTGAAGTCTCCCAAACACGAAAACAAAAGCACATCCCCTATAGAGATTCCAAATTGATATTTTTGTTGCAGTAATCTCTTGGTAGAAACACAGAATGACAAAACTTGATATGGTTAAGCTTATTTTTTATAACAGTAACTGACTACCTTTTGGACACACAAAATAATAGAAATTGCACTAGTTAACTTTTAAGAAATCCTTGCTACTAGTTACACTTAATTTTAAGTTACACTACTAGTTACACTTAACTTTTAACAAAATAATTCATGACATATAGTTACACTTAATTTTAAGAAATCCTTGCTACTAGTTACCTTTTAGTCACACAAAATAATAAAACCATAGCCAATTCATGACATAATTACGCTTAATTTTTAGAACTATGACTACATGTTAGCTTTTGGTCACACAAAATAATAAAAACATGGCCAATTAATGAAATGTAATTAAACTTAATTTTTAGAACCGTGTACCTTTTGATCACACAAAATTAATAAAACCATAGCCAATTCATTACATATTATTACACTTAATCTTTTAAGAACCGTGGCTACAAGTTACCTTTTGGTCACATAGAATAATAAAACCATTGCAAATTCAAGATATATAGCTATGCTTATATTTTAGAAGTGTGACTATTAATTACGTTTTGGTCAGGCAAATTATTAAAAATCGTGACCATAAACCATTTATTAGTCACATAGTTGATTTCTTAAAACCATGGCTACAACTTTTAGTGACAAGAAATTATTATAACCGTGGTTTTAACTATACTTATAGATACACAATTTTCGTATTAACTGTGGCAAAATAATCACATATAATTACAATTTATATTTAGAAGCATGGCTATTCGCTACCTTTTGGTCGCACAAAATAATACAGACTGTGGCTATAAACACTCGTGACTTTTGGCCACATTTAACAAATTTTTGTGGCTATATATATATTTCTTCTTGTCATGGAAAATTGTCTTCATGTGGGCATATGTCAGTCTATAGCCACGAAAAATAACCGTCACAACATAAAGCCATGGTTTAGACAAAAACCATGACTACATGTTTGTCTATGGCCACGGGTTTTAGTTGTTATTTTCCACGTTAAAAAAATTGTTGCCATAAAAAATCATTTAGTCACGGTTTTATCTAAACCATGGAATTATGTATAAATGTGTGTCATAATGGTCACGCTCATTGAGTTAAACCGTGACTAAAAGAATGCTCATATTTTATTTGTGACTTTTAGCCATGTTTTACCTAATTGTGACTAACTTGAATTTTCAAAACCGTGGCAAAAAGTCATTTTTGTACTAGTGATTTAATAATTGAGTTAAAGCGTCGTAATTTGAGTTGATTGTTTATTTGGACGATTTAATTTAGATAGATGGATTTTTAATATTATAAAATGATTATTTTGACGTTTTAGGACGTTTTTGAGTTTTAGACTTGGGTTTGGCTAAAGTTAGTCGAGGTTGACTGAGTTGACACATAGTCGGCTTTTACCTCGTTTGACCCGTAAAATTTTTAACGATAAGATCAAATGGAGATGTTTGAGACATTAAGAGACCCAATTTTGGAGTTTGATTTTAGGTCAGGCTGAGTTTGACCAAAGTTGACTAAAGTTGACTTTTGAAGAATTTAAGCAATTAATTGGATATTATGGTATGAATTGTGTAGGTCCTCAATCAAGAGTTATCAATAACCGATCTACTCGCAATCAAGTAAGTCTCCAAGAGACTTAGAATGAGATGCATACCTACGTACAAATTTATTTTGAGCATTATATGAATTGCATGATGATGTGTACGGATGCATGATGTTTCAGTTTACATACATGATACATTATATTTTACATGCATGTTATTTTATGATCATTTGCATGCTATGTGTTTATTTTGTTTTCAAATAACTCTAGCACACTATTTCATATGAAAGTTTTATGATCATTCTAAACGGGTGGACATTTGACCAGTAAGTCACATGACAAGGGGCACGACCCCGTAATGGGTATCCAGACAGGTATAGATCGGACAACCCTGATAATGCCAGTGACAAAATGACCCATACCCGACCAGAATGTTTATGAGATCTCTTTTCTTTCAACGTTGCATGTTTTCAGAAAATACATACTATTTGGTATAGAGTTTACAAACTGATATGTATGATGTGAAATTATTTTTATTCACACAAACCATGAACTCATTAAGATTTATAAGCTAACTATAGTATGCATCTAAGGGATAGAAGGCTCCAGGTTGGATAAGGGAAAAGGGCATACATAGAGACTTTCCTAGCCCATTTAAGTTCAATATTTATGTACAGGCATCTAAGATAGATAAATTTGTAATGCAATCCAGTATGGGACAGATTAGTATTAAGTTATATATGTATTGTGTTAAAGTCTTCTGTTGTAAACAGTCTAAAGTTTTACTTTGGCCGTAATTTTGTAGTATTTTGAAGGAATTGTTTTAGATTACGTAACATTTATAATGGCAAAAATATGGGTGTTACAAGTTGGTAACGGAGTCGTAGTTCAAGAGAAATAGGTTATGATCTATAGCCTAAGCTTGAACTGTTAGTTGAAAGAATGATGCTTCAGCTTTAGGTACGAATTAACATTAGTATCGTACATTAATCAATATGAACATAACACATGTTAGGCACAACATAATTCAACGTAAGTACTGTTAATGCCAAAAATCATCCAAAGGAAGATCTAAGGTCGGTGGAGCTTTAACAACTAAAGTAGGCAATCACTCGACAAAGTATGCGACAAGAATAAAAAATAAAGCAAACACAGAGATTTGGTGACGCGAAAACCCAGTCGAGGGTAAAAACCGCGGACAACAGTGAGGATCGTCAAGTGCACTATGGAAGTCAATCAGGGCGTCATCCTTAGGAAGGAATGATTACAAGTACAATTGACAATATTACAGTGGAAAAAGATTGTGATCGTGCGATCGAGTTAGATGCGACGTAACAGAACACTTCTGTTGGAATATTCTTCTTGAGACAATTATTGAGAGTTGTGTCTTTGTCAGTGCTTCTTAATCAGATAATGATGTCCTTTGTGTAGCTCTTCGAGGTTGTATATATAGCTTTAGTCGTCATAAATGAGCATTGATTGTCCAACGGTCTTGATATTGATTGATCTTAATGACGATCGTCCATTATATCCGTTAGTCATTATGTGCATTAAACCTATAATAAGAGATTCGCAGAAAAAAAAACTGTTGTATACAATAAATGACCGAGTAACGTTACTTAGATTGTAAGATATAAGTCTGTCGAGTGATTTTTGTTAGTCGAGGTCGTGGGAAACTCACGACGATCGTCGTCAAGGAAGACGGTGTCTACTGTCATACATTATCGGATGAACCTTATCTTAATACAAGAATGGCCAATAGACTGGAGACGTTTGGTTATCTTCCGTCGGTTGTGAGTTGTGAAATTTTACCCAAACAGTTTGCCCCTAAAATTCGTAAATTAGGCGGCAAGCCATTTTTTGGAATTTTATAACCAGGTGTGACACGTGTCGATTTCTTGTAATTGAATCGTTTCCTCGAGAACCGAAGCAATTCTGGGGGAAGCGTGCAGCTGTTTTAACTGTTGTGACATCATGACGACGTGGAGCGCATGGTGTCAGGCGTAGGGACAGGTGTCGTTCATCCGTAGAGGAGGACGAAGAGTCGATGACAGGTGTCGACCATCTGATGGTCCGTCCTGATATCGGATTGCATATAATTATTGACCATACTTGAATCCTTTCCTTTTACGCAATCAAAAATTCACAAAGAGTATCTTTGGCAAAACCTTACATAGCATAGCAAATCATTGCCAAAATTGTTTCGAGGCATTTAGAGCTTTATATAAGGTACGATTTCTTTTTCGGTTTTATGTGTTTTAAGACCCAAGCTCGCAAGCCTAGGAAGAACTTGGACGCTTTCGGCCTTTACGTAGCGACCATAGGTGATCCCAATTTTATGATGTCGTTAGATCCCATTAGTGCCTTTAGCCATGACGAAGACATCGAGTCTTTTAGGCTTCTAAGTAGGATTCCGGTGGACGTGACTCTTTGTCCACCAGCATTGCTTCGTCCAGAGCAATGTCTGGACGGATATTTCGTAATATATGAGTGTTCGTTCAAGGTAGGGTTCACATGGCCCTATTCACTATTGTCGATATCGTTCCTCACGATCTTTGACTTGTCTCCAGGACAGATGATGCCCCACTTTTGGAGAATCGCTCACGTGATTGAACACGGATAAATGGGAATCGCCATTTATCGTTTATAACCTTCTCTCTGCCTATACAGTCAAGTAGGAATCGAGCCATCGGTACAACCTCTTTTCTAAGTTTAGAGGGTCTCGTACCTTGGTTCAAGCGACCGCGGTTAACGACCACAATTGGAAGACGAGATATGTCTTCGGTCACTTGCAGTCGGAAGTTGGTGATATCCAATGGCTCACCACAGAGTGGAATACTGAAGGTAAGATATAGAACCTTTCTTTCTGTCGTTAAATTTTCTTTTTGTCGAAAGATTTTGCTAACGTGTGTTTGTTTTGCCAGAGATCAATTTTACGGTAGTTGTACCTTCTGAGGATTCGACTACCAAGGTCGAAAGGTTTCTCGAGTTCAGTGTCGAGGAACGCTCTTTCTTCACATAATTGGTATCAGAGCAAACAAGAAGGAGCAGATTTAGATCAGATATAGATCAGATTTGGAAATTCTTGCTAATTTTTTTAAAAAAAGTCGACTGTTAGTTACTATTTGATCTTCGATTTTCTTGTTTTTGCACAATTAAATAAAAATTTTGATTTGATTGTGTGCGTATTATCACTAGGATCAAATTTATTTTAGATCACTTAGACTAATTTCACTTCTAGTTTGATCAATTTGATCAAATTGTTGTTTTCTTGAAACTTGATAATCGAACACTGTATTGCAATTGATCACTGTAATTTTCAATTGTATTTGTAATTTCAGTGTTGTAATCGTGTTTAGTACTGTTTCGCGGAGATATTGTGCAAATTTCAGAATCAGAAATCAAGAATTACTTGATTTTTGATTGATCAGGCCAAAAACGCGTAAAGAAACCCAAGAACACGCAAGATCTACAAAACACGCAAGATTCATCGGAAGAACGCGCAATCTGAAAGATCTTGATTTTCGCTGAAAAACACAAAGTGCTATTTGCGAGTTCTAGAAACGCGCAAATTGAAGTTTGCGTGTTTATTCATCTATCTACGAGTTTGAATTGTTTTTCAGATTTTTTTTCTAAGTGTTTAAACGCGCACATCTTGCGAGTTTGAAAACTTGAAAAATATTTTGTGTTGAAACACACAATCCTTGCGAGTTTCCTTCTACGAGTTTTGGTTGCGAATTCGATAAAACACGCAAGTAGGGATCTGCGGATTCTCCAAACGCGCACGACTCAGCTTGCGAGTTTCTCAGTGAACAGTAATCTGCGTGTTTAGGCGTGTGCGAGTTTCAAGCCTTCTTTAGTGATCTGCGAGTTCCTGTACTTAGTCAATTTTTGTCGGATATTTCAAATTTGATCAGTTTTGGATTTTACACACCCGGTGTAATTTGCACTTCTTGAACGATCAGTTCAAATCACATAGTTCTGATTGTGATCAAAATTTCTAAATTCCTATTTCAAGATTTTTATATCTTTGTGATTTCATTTGGACTAACGGTCAATTTCAAGTTTCTTATTGCTTATATTTTTAAACAGGATGACTTCTAGAGACGCTATCTCAATTGGCACAGATGTCAAGCCCTGGTTTTGTTCAAAGGGGAATATGAGCAATGGAAAGACAGATTTCTCGATTTTGTTGATCGACAAACAAATGGAAAGGACATTCTATCATCAATTGAAGATGGTCCTATGAAAAGACCTACTGAGGAAATTCCTGCTGAAGGTTATGACTCAGATGGAGCTCCGAAAACAAAAAGAGTTGATAAAGATTATGCTCAATTCACTGATGCACAAAAGAGTCGATTTGATGCTGATAAAAAGGCCAGATCTTTGATTTTACAAAGCATGACAAATGTGATCTATGTGAAAATAGACAGCTACAATGCAACTGAAAAATCAATGTGGGATCAACTATAGAAGATGATGTTGGGTTCTAAGGTTGGCAACCAGATGAAGGTAGCTAATTGTATAAATAGCTATGAAGAGTTTAAGGCAAAGGAGAATGAAAGTCTAGAGGACACATATGAAAGATTTGTTTTGCTTCTGAATGAGCTTTCCAAGAACAAGGTTAAGAAGCAGCAGATTGAAAACAATGTGAAGTTTCTCAGCATCCTGCAACCAGAATGGAAGAAACATACACGCAAGATGAAACAGATGAAAGATTTGAGTGATATACCTCTCCATGAAGTCTACGAGACTCTACGACAAAATGAGGAAGAGGTTGAGAAAAGAGCTGAGAAAAAGAAGTCTGAGAAAGTGCCCGATCCCATAGCACATGTAGTTGGAGAAAAGGAGAAAGAAAAGAAAAAGAAGAAGAAAAAGAAGAAGATAGTTATGTCTAGCTCAGAGTCTGATTCTGCATCTGATGGTGATGATGGAGAGAATCTCAAGCAAGAAATGCTTTTACTGACCCGAGCTTTCCAGAAAAAGTTTTACAATAAACCAGGGTCAAATTCTCAGAGATATTCATCATCAGGATCAAAGAATTATGAGCATCATGAGAGGATAGAAGGAAAGAAGTATGAAGAGAAAAGGTACATTGAGAAGAAGCCAGACGAGAAGAAAAAGTATGTGAATGATTATACCAGCACTGAGAAGAAAGCTGATGATCTGATCAAATGCTACAACTGTGGCAAGGTTGGACATTATGCAAAAGAATGTCGGAAGCCGAAGGTTAGAAATTCAGAATACTACAAGAACAAAATGCTCTTGGCCAAGCAACAGGAAGCTGGAAAGGCATTGATGGCTGAAGACGAATATTGGTTAGATCATTCTGATGCTGAGGAAGAGAAAGACGAAGAACCCCACATGTGTTTGATGGGTAATATGGTAAAAGATGATGATTCTGAAGATGAAACGACTGATGAGATGATGAACTTGTCTAAATCTGATTTTATGGTCAAAATGGAAGCCATGATGGTCGAACTTCATGATCTTCAAAATAAACTGAAAAAGGAAAGAAGCAGAATTGAGAAGAAAAATCAAACTATCTTTGATCTAAATAAATCAGTTATTGGGAACAAAGATTTGATTGATTCTCTTCGCAAATCCATTTCTGATTTTAAAAATGAAAAGATTCGTTTTGAAAATAAGATTTCTGAGTTTGAAACTAAATTGTCTAAGTCTGATTCAGAAAAACAAGAATGTATTCTAAAAGTGTTTAAATTGCAGGTTGAGAACAAGACTTTAGAGCAAAAGGTAAATGGTTTGGAAGCAAAATTATATGTTCGAGGCCAAACAGATCAAACTATTTTCTTGAATACACCTAATGAAGAAGCTGATTTTAAAGAAAAATGGGGACTAGGTTATGATAATCCTCATTACCTAGAAAAAGCTATCAGAAAACAGCCAGGTTTATACAATGCAAATTTTATGTATGCAGATGCTAAATATCCTTATTTGAAACCCAAATTTGTCACCAAATTATCAAAAGAGGTTGAGGCAAAAGAAGATGAGAAAAGAATGAATTTAAAGAAAATGCAACTACCATTCTGTTATGAAAGACTGAATGATAGTTATCTTTCTGAAACACCAAAATTTCTTTCAACTGATTACTTTGATAGTTATTCTTCTACTGAGATGGAGGAAAAACCTGTTCAAGCTAAAATTTATGTTCCTCCACTCGTATTAGAAAGCAAAATAATTGAGTTAGAAAATACTTTATCTGATGAAAGAATTTTGAGTGAACTAAAACAAGATGTATTTTCTACAGTGTTAAAGAACACAAATTTTCATTTTAAATCTAAAGTGTGTTCTACATCTTCTAAAATACCTCAAACTTATGAAACTGATATTGATGACTTATTTGCGTCTGCAAATGATTTCTTAAATTCTGATGAAGGGTGTATTGATGAAATTGATATGTTTGACTTCAATGCTTCACTTCCAGATCATTCTACTTTTGTTATCAATGGAGAAGCTTTACCTAGTATTTATGAAAAGGGAGAATCATCAACTAAGGTTGGTGACTCAGTTTCTGTGAATGCTGATTACTATGCCAAGGGTAAGAAACATAAGAAATAGCACTCACAAAAACGGATCAACACTGGTAAACACAAGAAAAATCAATCTCAGAAATCAGATTTTCCTAATAAATCTAAATTCTTTGTTTCAGATGTAAGAAAGAAAAGGTCAGAAGAGAGAACTGAATGGCGACCTAAAAAGAAGACTGATGAGAAGGCGGAATCAATTCCTGATGTAGTTATTGATAGATCTGATAGTAGTGTTAATGATGTAGTTGGTAAAATTGCTTTTAATAAACAAAACCTTGTAATTCCTTACAAGCGGTATTCAATAAAGCAATTGTTCCAATTATCTCGTCCTACTAATCAATCTTATACTTATCGGTGGAATGATTTTGCTTATCGTCATTATTCTAATGATTGGTTTGGATCTTATCATGTTTATTCTTCTAAACCAAATGTTTTCAAAAGTTTTCAAAGGAAAAGAGAATCCATATTCAAATGGATACCAAAATCTTGCGCTAATCTGTTAGGACCCGTTTTTAAATGGGTACCTAAATCTGTTGTTTCCTGATTTCTCTTGCAGACCCGACATATGTGGTACTTGGATAGCGGCTGTTCCAAGCATATGACCGGGCAGAAAGATTTATTGTCTAATTATACAGAGAAATTCAGTGGCAATGTTCGTTTTGGCAACGACCAGTTCTCACCAATTCTGGGATATGGTGATGTGGTACACGAAAAAGTAACGATAATGAAGGTGAGCTATGTAGAAGGATTAGGGCATAACCTATTCAGTATTGGCCAGTTCTGTGACAAAGGATTAGAGGTCAATTTCAAGGCTAAGAGTTGCTCGGTATGTACTGAAGATGGAAAAGAACTCTTAGTTGGTACTCGCAAATCAAACTTCTACACAATCAATTTGTCAAAGGTCCAGACTGACAATCAGGTGTGTCTACTTTCAAAAGCATCGATGCAACAAATTTGGCTATGGCATCGACGACTTTCTCATCTGAATTTTCGCTACATAAACAAACTGGTAAAAGGCAGATTGGTGAATGGACTTCCTGAATTGAGATATGAAAAGGAACACTTGTGTGCAGCATGTGAAAAAGGGAAGATGAAGAGAGCTCCACATAAACCGAAGCCTGAACCTAGTACCATTTCTCCATTAGAGTTGTTGCATATGGATCTTTATGGTCCGATGCGAACGCAAAACTTAGGCGGAAAGAAATATGTTCTTGTTATCGTGGACGATTATTCGCGATACACGTGGGTCAAATTTCTACGGTCAAAAGATGAGACGCCTGAAGTAATCATCACATTTCTGAAGACGATCCAGGTGAATCTGCAGAAACCAGTCAAGCTTCTCAGAACTGATAATGGCATAGAGTTCAAAAACAGAATTGTTGAAGAGAATCTCGAATCAGTCGGGATATCACATCAATACTCTCCTGTTTGTACGCCCGAACAGAATGGAGTAGTAGAAAGGCAAAATCGAACGCTAGTCGAGGCCGCTCGCACTATGCTCAGTCAGTAAGACCTACCTCTATTTCTGTGGGCAGAAGCTATTTCGACTGCGTGCTATACTCAAAACCGTTCCATGATACACCGCAGATTTCAAAAGACTCTGTATGCTTTGGTCAACAACCGAACACCGACCATAAAATAGTTTCATGTTTTTGGGTGTAAGTGTTTTGTGCTAAACGACAGAGAGAGACTGAACAAGTTCAGTGCTAAGGAAGACGAGGGTATCTTCATTGGATATTCTTCTACATCTTCTGCATATCGAGTTTATTTGAAGAAGTCAAAGAATGTTGTTGAAAGTGTAAACGTCACATTTGATGAAGAGATGGCTTCGAGTGTTAGCTTCTGGACAATTCAGTTCAGAACCTGTACCTGAAAAGAACAAATCAGATGAAGCATCATCGTCTACTAAGCATTTATCTGATTTAGATCTTTTATTTGAACTGTTTTATGATGAATATCTTGGATCTAATGTGCATAAACCTGTTTTGGTTGACAGGATGGAAGATTTAATGTCTAATCATCCAACTACTTCAGATGTTTCCACTGAATCAAATTCCCCGATTCAGCAAGATATTCCAGTTCAAATGCCTACTCCAATAGTTGAAGTTGTATCTACTAATGATGAGCTAGAAGTTGCTGAGTCAGTAGGATGTGATGTAAGGACAAATCAACAGACTGAACAAGCTATACCTACTGAAGCTTCTGCACCAATTACTTCAACTGAATCCCTTCCTCATATTGCTCAAACTGAAGAAGCTGATAGTGGATTTTTGGATGATAATCATGATCAATCTTCATCTAATCCACTTCCTCATGAACATCACTGGACCAAAGAGCACCCTCTTCACCAAATAACTGGAGATCTAAACAAGCTGGTGCAAACTAGGTCAGCAACTTTACATCAATGTATGCATGACTCATTCCTAAGCAAGATAGAGCCTACTCGAGTATCAGAAGCTCTTGCTGATTCGGATTGGGGGTCTGCTATGCAAGAAGAGTTAAATTAGTTCGAAGCCCTGAAGGTTTGGAGGCTAGTGCTAAAACCAGAAGGAAAGACCATGATTGGAACTAAATGTGTATTCAAAAACAAGAAGGATGAAGATGGTATTGTCATTCGAAACAAAGCAAGACTTGTTGCCAAAGGTTACCGACAAGAGGAAGGCATAGATTATGACGAGACTTATGCTCCAGTAGCGCGTGTAGAGGCAATCCGCATATTTCTAGCGTATGTTGCTCATAAAAACTTCACCGTCTATCAAATGGACGTGAAGACTGCCTTTCTGAACGACATTCTTAAGGAGGAAGTCTACGTCTCGCAACCAGAAGGCTTTGTAAATCCAGATAAACCAGATCATGTCTATATCTTGGATAAAGCACTTTATGGGTTAAAACAAGCGCCTCGAGCCTAGTATGAGGTACTATCCAAATTCTAGGTCAAGTCAGGTTTCTCGAAAGGTAAAGTCGATACCACTTTATTCATCAAAAATGAAAAAGCCGATATTATTCTTATTCAGATATATGTCGATGATATTATATTTGGCTCTACAAATCCTAAATATTGTAAGAACTTTTCAAATTTAATGGTGTCACGTTTTCAAATGAGTATGATGGGACAGATGAATTTCTTTCTCGGATTACAAGCAAAACAGTTTTCAACGGGGATTTTTATAAATCAAGCAAAGTATATTTGTGATATTCTTCGGAAATTCAAAATTGAAAATTGCAAACCAATTGGAACCCCAATGGCACCAGGTACTAAGATCGGAACTGATCCTTCGGGAAAAAGTGTTGATGTTAGGACTTATAGAGGAATGATAGGTTCTTTAATGTATCTTACTTCAAGTAGGCCAGATATAATGTTTTCAACATGCTTATGTGCAAGATATCAGACTGACCCTAAAGAATCCCATTTGGCTGCTGTCAAACGGATTTTTAGATATCTGAAGGGGACTGCAGATCTTGGTCTGTGGTATCCTAAGGATACAGGATTTGAACTGACTGCTTATTCAGGCACAAATTATGTTGGATGTATGTTAGACAGGAAGAGCACGTCAGGTCATGTTCAATTTCTTGGAGACAAACTCGTTAGCTGGGCGTCAAAGAAACAACTTTGTGTTTCCACTTCGACTGCTGAAGCAGAGTATGTAGTTGCTGCCAGTTGCTGCTCTCAGGTTTTGTGAATGAGGACACAACTTCGAGACTATGGATTCAAGTTTGAAAAAATACCGATATATTGTGACTCGAAGAGCACCATAGCCATATCAGCTAATCCTGTACAACATACTAAAACAAAGCACATTGATGTCAGGTATCATTTTATTAATGATAATGTAGAAAAAGGTACAATAGAACTTTACTTTGTAAAAACTGATTATCAACTTGCAGATTTGTTTACCAAAGCTTTAGATGAAAAGCGATTTAATTTTCTTCTATCTAAGCTTGGTATGCTAAATCTCAAGGTCTAATCAGTAATTACCTATTAAAGTTTCTTTTATTGTAATTTTTCATCATTTCTTTATCATTATTTTTGAAAAGATATCTGCACTTTAACATTTTGTTCATAATCTCAGGGGGAGTGAGCCAAGATTCTAAGATGATCAACATTATTCTGAGGGGGAGTTTATAGATTTGTTGCATTTACTTAACTGTTAAATTTTTGTGATGCATGATTTTAGGGGGAGTCTATGAGTACAACAACAAGGAGTAAGGATATGATTTTTGATTACTTTAGATCAGAACTCGTACTTTAATTGTTTTACTGCTTTATGTATTTTAATTTTTGAATAAATTTGTGAATAAAGTTGATTTGACTAGACTTTGAGACTTGTGCAGATTGAGAGGATGCTTACAAGATCATATCTTTATTACTTCAGCTGACTTCATGAGATTTAAGACTACACGAAAAGGTTAATTTCTTATCTTAATCTCATATATGGTTGAAAGAAGGACAACTTTCAATCATAGAAAACATGTTCTTAAATGTTCAAACCACTTCCCGATTCTTAAACAGATTTCATGAATTGGAAGTGTGATTTTAAATGTTTTAATTTTATTTGTGCTTAAATGTTTTACAAATCGTGTGTTTCCAAAGATAATTACTTGCGTATTGTCTTTTCTATATAATTTCAAGTATTCACACACACCGGTTTGACTTATTATTCAAATTGTTCTTACCATGTCTCAAATTTGAAACATATTTTTCGATGGTAAGACACCCCACTTGTACTTCAAAGAACTTTGAGCGTTATTTCATTTCAAAGCGTTTTATTCAAGAATGTCTATATTTTGATTCATATGGACAATATCCATTATTTTTTACCATAAGCCTTAATTGCTATATCATTTGATTCTGATCATTTTCATACAATGTCAGATTTTCAAACAAGTCTCTTGCATTCATGTTTATTCATTCAATTTACTTGTTTGAAATATCTTCAATGTTTAAAATGCTCATATATTCATGATTACATCTCTGAGCATACACATATTTGACTTGTATTTGTGCTTTAACTGTTCAAGTTAAACCATTTTGAACAACATACGCTTTAATAGGAATATATGGGTTCTTTGTGCTAGGACTTAATTGTAACTTCTATGGATTCACGTTAACCAGTGTTTCCTACCCAAGAAGTTAATCCTTAGTGATTGAGTGAGAGGAGTCAAAAAGATATTAGTGTGGGTTGTGTGATGAGGTAAAATGGAAAAGAGAGTTTGGTTAGAAGTGAGCTTAATGTTTAAAAAGAAAGAGGGTGAGAGAACATAGTAAAAGAATATCAGACTCTACACCAACTACTTTCTGAGTCGGGCAGCCACATTACTAATGTTTCACAATTCTTTGGTGAACATTATTGAAATAGGCAATTAGCCCATGCCTACTCTTGTTAAAAACCCCACCGGCCACTCATTTTCTTCTTAAAAAGAAAATGTTTCATATTTTTCTGGGGACGCAGCACATAATCTATCTGGTTTTCATTTGGAAAATCTGGATATTGAAAAAGAAGGAAGTATGCCCCACCTTCGCACTTCAATCATGCACATTGAGTCTATGTTTATACTACTGTTGTCTCAGTGGTTTACACAATTTTTGAGCCTTTATAAGCAATCATCATATGCTTAATTCTTTCTACACTTGCACGAACACACAAGGAATTTGTTTTCTTGTCATAACGTTCATAGAAATTTCCTTTGTGGTGTTTCGATGATTGGATGGAAGTCCTGTGGGAGTTTTTAGAGCACAGATTTGTTGGATTCAAGATCATAAAGAATGAAGATGAAAGTTCAAGAGGTAAAAGGCTGAAAGTCAACTCTCATGGAAAGTCAAAGTCATTTTGTTAATAAAAGTCAAAGTCAACATATTGTATTTGTTTGTTTCTTTGTATTTGTATGGAGGTATAAATACCTTTGTTGTCTTTGTGAGTAAAGTAACTTGTAGAAAGTCATTTGTGAGAATCAGATTGTAGAGAGAGCGTATTAGAGAAGAACAGATTTAGAATATCATTCTAGTGAGAGAGTAGTGAGAGAAAGCTTGTAATATGTGAGATTTGAATATCAATGACATATGATTTCTCATCTTGATTGTTTATTATTGATTAGAACTTGAAAATTGGGTATAACAATTGGTATCAGAGCAGATAGAAATTCAGAAATGGAGTGAATTGAAAGTTTTTAGTCGATATTTTGGAAGAACACGCAAGTTACTGTTCAGATTCGATTTTTTTTAAATTTTGTGTTGTTTTGAAGCTGAAATTGGTTGTATTAGACTCGATTTGTTGTTTAGAATGTTTTTGATTTGTTTTGTTCTTCTTAATTCACAACATATTGTTCGAATTTTGGATTTTTCTTGAATTCAAATTCAAAGTCTATACGAACTGTTCTAGGATCAAAAAGATTAAATTTGTGTTTGTTTTGTAAATTCTTGTATTGTAATCTGATCGAGATATGGAATAGAGCAAATTGACAAAGTTTCGAGATCAAATTCGAAGGTTTCGATGGATTTCAGTATGAAAGTTTGATTTTTTGTTCGAAAAGCCCAAGAACACGCAAGATTTGTCAAACGCGCAAGTTCATCGGAAGAACGCGCAAGGTGAAGAAGTTTGTTTCTGGACTAAAACGCGCAAGGTGTGGTTTGCAAATTCTAGAAACGCGCAGATCGAAGCCTGCGAGTTTAGCTCTTCAGTCTGCGAGTTTGAAAATTTGGAAAAATTTTCTAAGTGTTGAAACGTGCAGGAAGACCTTTGAGAGTTCTCAAAACGCGCAAGACTAAGTTTGCGAGTTCCAGCAGAACAGTAGTCTGCGAGTTCATTCGGTCTGCGAGTTGTCAAAACACGCATCCCTTTCTTTGCGAGTTTCCTAAACGCGCATGTCTCAACCTGCGTGTTTCTCAGTGAATAGTGATTTGCGAGTTTAGGCGTCTGCGAGTTTAAAGTCTTCTTTAGTGATTTGCGAGTTTCCATACTTAGAATATTTTCTGAGAAATTTTCAAAACTGTAATATGGCTTTTAATAGTGAAATTTTTTTTCTAGGGGCAAGACTAAGCTTGCGAGTTTCTTCGGAATAGTGATCTGCGAGTTCATTTGATCTGCGAGTTTGTTCAAAACGCGCAAGTAGGCATTTGCGAGTTCTGAAAACGCGCACGCCTCTATCTGCGAGTTTTCTATGAATAGGGACCCCCCGTGCTAAGTCTGCGGAGGGGGAACAAAGTTCTTATTGTGATCAAAATTTCTGAATTTCTAACGATCATTTCAAGTTTCTTTTTGTAACAGATATTCAAGATGGGATATTTTTCTGATGATGATGAAAAGAAGATTGCCAAGCTCAAATTAGAAAATAAAAATCTTGCTTCCTCAGTTGACTACTACTCAAAGAGATCAAAGAAATACAATGATGAAAGGAAGATACTGAGAGAAGAAGTTAGTGCTTTAAAGACTATTAATGAAGATCTTCTGAAATAGACTTTTGGGCTTAATGAAGAAAAGGTCTTGTTTTTGGAAGATGAAAACGCTGAGTTAAAGAACAAGATCTCAGAATTAGAAGATCACATTGTCAAGTTTCAGCAAATAAGGTGTGCTAATGAAAAGAAGATCTTTGAATTAGAATTGCAAGTTGTTGAAGAAAGATCAGTTTTTGATAAAGAAAAGAAAGAGTTTGCTAAGAAATTCTCAGAGTTTTCCAAAAAATGTGCTGACGAAAAGAAGACAGTTGAGCTGAAATGTTTAAAGCTTTCTCAACAGATTTCTGAGTTTGAGAAAGTAATTATTCTCAAAAGAGAAAAGTTGGCAAAGGAAAGAAAGACCATAGAACAGAAGAATGTTGGAATCTTCAAAGAGATATCTGGTCAGAGAATAAATGCTGAAAAGGGCTTTGATGAAGAAAGAAGTTTGTTTGAAGCAGAAATAACGAAGCTGACTGATAAGTTATCTGAACTATCAGAAAGTATGCTTAAAGAGCAGAAAACGAAGTCTGAATTCAAGAAGAAGATTGATCTGCTCATTGAAGAAAGAGACAGTTTATTTTCAAAGATAAAAGAGCTTGAAAAGATTGTTTCAAAGGTGGTGGTGACTGAGCACACGACTCTAGAGTCAGAAATCCACACACCTAGAAATAATTCAGATGACTTCAAAAAGACAGCCTCAAGCTCACACTTGAAACCTGTTTCTTGAAGAAGGTTAGTCAATTCATTTGATCAGATTCGTACTACTAACATTTTCTTTGATGAATATGTAGATGGTTCAGGTGCACAAAGAAGAAGAAGAAGAAGAAGAAGAAGAAGGTACAAAGAAGAAGA
Organism: Arctium minus; assembly: GCA_954870635.1. NCBI lineage: Eukaryota > Viridiplantae > Streptophyta > Magnoliopsida > Asterales > Asteraceae > Arctium > Arctium minus. The sequence continues at coordinate 107,381,557 of OX941080.1, read as the reverse complement.
ACTGGTATGGAAAGTAAAACTAGTTGAAGAAGAAAAGAAACTTGAGAAGAAAGCTGAGAAGAACGGAAAGAACACATGTGTACATGAGACTAAAGCCAAGAAGAACAATGTGCGCAAAGGTAGACCTGATCATATCTACTCGAGAGATCAATTAATCAGGTTGTCAGGTAAGAAATATTATTGTTCTTATTGTCGTACATATGATCATGTTCATAAATGTTGAGAATTCAAAATCATACATGTATGGTTAATACTGCTAGCACTAAATGGTTACTACTTCTGAAGTTACTACTGCTGATACAGGTTAATGCTGCTAACCAAGATTAATACTGCTAGAAGAAGTTACTACTGCTAAGCAATTTTAGTACTGCTAGTAGTTAGTACTGCTGAACTTAATACTGCTCAAAGTATTAATGCTGCTGAAGACTTAATACTGCTTATGAGATGAAGACTTCGTATGGCAAGGATGACAGCTGTACTGAATGAAGATATTCATGGAAAGCTTGGAGTTAACTTTGAAAGAATTACTGAAGATCTTTTATTCTTTGTAATTATCTTTTATCTTCAGTATATGTATAGAATAGTTTGTATCTTTAGAAAAGTGAATTAATTCTGAGTTTTTAGTTTTCATAGAGAGAATCAACCTCAAGGTTTATAATCCTAGTTCTAGAGAAGTAGAATTCGTATTGGTGAGCCTGTTCATCAATATTGAGGTTGTGTGTGAAATCTTGTAGCTTTATAACCATTCAATAAAGTGTACAAGTTGTTATTATGATTTACTGTTTCATTGATCTTTGAATATTAAAGTGTTATTCCGAAAACTCCTTTAATATTGTTTCTGAGTGTTTAATATTGTTTAAAGTGTTTACTAGTGATCATTTCTGGTATGGTTCTTACTCAGTTACTCCTATTCGAACTACAACTAACACACATGGAACCAAATACCAGTGGATACCAAAGCCAAGGCTTCTAAGTAAATCAGCTTAGAACCCGTACTTCAAAGAAGTTTGACTTCTAAACACGACAGTTTAGGACTCGCTCTTCAATGATGAAAAAGAGAGGCTACTCCCGAGCTGATAAGAGATTGTACTCAGATAATCAAAAGAGGAAATCAACCTTCAAGGGGGAGTACATATTTTTATGAAATTTATGCATTAGATAGATATGACGAACTATAATTCAAAAGAGAATTGTAGATCTCTATCATGTGTTTTTTTTCACTGATAAATTTTAAATGCATGTTTTCAGGGGGAGTAAAAGATTATGACTTCTGATTACTTCAGATCAGAACTCGTACTTTAATTGTTTTACTGCTTTATGTCTTTAATTTTGAATAAATTTTTGTGAATAAAGTTGCTTTGACATGACTTTGAGACTAGTGCAGAATGAGAGGAAGCTATCAAGATCATATTTTTATGATTTTAGCTGACTTCATGAGATTTAAGACTACATAAAAAGGCTAATTTCTTATCTTAATCTCATATATGGTTGAAAGAAGGAAGATTTTCAATCATAAAAAAACATGTTCTTAAACGTTCAAACCACTTCCCGATTCTTAAACAGATTTCATGAATTGGAAGTGTGATTTTAAATGTTTTCATTTTTCATTTTGAGCGTCAATGATTAATAAACCATGTGTTTCCAAAGATAAATACTTGCGTATTGTCTTTTCTACATACTTTCAAGTAATCACACACATCGGTTTAATTTTTGATCAAATTGTTCTTACTATGTCTCATATTGAAACATATTTTCGATGCTAAGACACTCCACTTGTACTTCAAAGATTTTTTAGCGTCATTTCATTTCGAAGCGTTTCATTCAAGAATGTCTATATTTTGTTTCATATAGACAATATCCATTATTCTTGACCATAAGCCTTGGTTGATATATCATATCATTTCTGATTATTTTCATACAATGTCAGATTTTCAAACAAGTCTCTTGCATTCATGTTCATTCATTCAATATACTTGTTTGAAAATACTTCAATGTTAAAAATGCTCATATATTCATGATTACATTCTGAGCATATTCACATCTAACATTTGTATATGAGCTTTAACTGATAAAGTTAAATCATCTGAGCAACACATGTTTTCTAGGACAATATGGGTTCTTTGTGCTAGGTCTTAAATGAACTTCTATGGAATCACGTTAACCAGTGATTTCTTCCCAAGAAGTTAATCCATAGTGATTGAGTGTGAGGAGTCGAAAAGAAATGAGTGTGGGTTGTGCGTTGAGGTAAAATGGAAAAGAGAATTTGGTTAGATGTGAGCTTAATGATTAAAAAGAAAGAGGGTGTGAGATCAGAGTAAAAGAATATCAAACTCTGCACCAACTACTTTCTGAGCCGGGCAACCACATTACTAGCATTTCACAATTTTTTTTTGGTGAATGTTATTGAAACAGGCAACTAGCCCATGCCAACTCTTGTTAAAAAAAACCACCAACCACTCATTTTCTTCTCAAAAAGAAAGTGTTTCATATTTCAAAGGGGACGCAACATATAATCTATCTGGTTTTCATTTGGAAAATCTGGATATTGAAAAAGAAGGAAGTCTGCCCCACCTTCGCATTTCAATCATGCACATTGAGTATGTGTTTATCTACTGTTGTCTAAATGGTTTACACTATGTTGAGCCTTTATAAAAGCAACTATTCGTGCTTAATTATTTCCACACTTGCACGAGCACACAAGAAATTTGTTTTCTTGTCATAACATTCATAGAAATTGCCTTTATGGTGTTTCGATGATTGAATGGAAGCCTTGGGGGAGTGAACATCAAAAAGCTCCTTTCCAATGTGTATTTGTTACACACAGTGACTTCGTGTTACTGACAGGCATATAATATGCTGCATATTAACTGATTCATTTGTTGATTCAGGTGTTACATTCCTATTTTGTCTAGATTTGAAAAGATCTGGATGAATACATTATTCGAATTCGCAACGAATCAGAGGCTCAGTTTGAATGATCAGTGGTCAGAAAGATTTCAAAGGCATTTCTTGGTAAAAGTTTTGATGATATTGATGTTCTAATCATCAAAAAGGGGGAGAAGATAAAGTGTGAAGAAATGTCCTTTACAAGTTTTGTTTCAAGAGATGTTTGAAAAGGAATGTTTAACTCAGAGATGAGAAGAGTTCAGATCATAAATGTCCGAAATTCAAGATATGGGAGAATTGTTCAAGATTTGTTTGAAAGTTGAAAGACTTTGAAGATTTTGCTGACATTTGGTTTGTGAAAGAGATTTTATAACCTTGGGAGAGAATCAGTTTTTGAGAAAAGATTGTTGAAAGTTTTTGAAGAGATAGAGCTTATCAGAGAAGGGGAGAATGTGGATTGTTTGAGAAAATCATTTTTGTATCAAAGGGGAGATTACAAGAGAAGTTAAAGGTTGATCAAAGGGGGAGTTTATTCAAAATGAGCTTAAAGAGAGAAGATCGCATTGCTAATTCTTTTAGTAATGATCTTGTTCCAAAGGGGGAGAATGTTAGAGCACGGATTTGTTGGATTCAAGATCATAAAGATTGAAGATGAAAGTTGAAGAGGTAAAAGGCTGAAAGTCAACTCTCATGGAAAGTCAAAGTCATTTTGTTAATAAAAGTCAAAGTCAACATATTGTATTTGTTTGTTTCTTTGTATTTGTATGGAGGTATAAATACCTTTGTTGTCTTTGTGAGTAATGTAAGTTGTAGAAAGTCATTTGTGAGAATCAGATTGTAGAGAGAGCGTATTAGAGAAGAATAGATTTAGAATATCATTCTAGTGAGAGAGTAGTGAGAGAAAGCTTGTAATATGTGAGATTTGAATATCAATGACATATGATTTCTTATCTTGATTGTTTGTTATTGATTAGAACTTGAAAATTGGGTATAACAGGAGTGAACATCAAAAAGTGTCTTTCCTATTATGTGTATCTGTTACACACAGTAACTTTATGTTACTAGCAGGCATATTAACTGATTCATTTGTTGATTCAGGTGTTACATTCCTAATTTGTCTGGATTTGAAAAGATCTAGATGAATATCTTGGCGAATTGATGGTGAATCATAGGCTTTTGAAAGATCAGTGGTCAGTTCAGATTATAAAAGACATTTCTTGGGAGAAGTTTTGATGTTATAGATGCTCTATTCATCAAAAAGGGGGAGATGAATTAAAGAAATGTTTGTGTCAGAAATTTCAGAGTTAGAGAATTGTTTTAAGATCAAAGGTTAATTGTGAAAGAAGGATGCAAAGTTCAAAGTTTTCTGAAGATGTGCTGAATTTACAGAAAATTTTCTTTGATGGTTTGTTGCTAAAGCAATCCGAGCTAATTCTGAAGATAATTTCTTTCCGAAGTCTGAAAGGGTCTTGTGACAGTTTTAGAGAGATTATTGAAGATCGTTTCTACCATTTTTGGGGGAGATTGTTAATTTTGTTCAAAGACATACTTGGAAAGAATACAGTCAAAGGAAGAGAAGATTGCAATTTTTGTGCTTATTAAAGAAATTTGTTTCAAAGAAGGAGATTGTACTTTTTAAGCTTGAAGAGAAGATTGAATTGCAAAATCTTTGAAAGATGATCTTGAATCCAAAGGGGGAGATTGTTAGAGCAGAAATATGTTGGATACAAGATCATGAAGACTAGAAGTCAAAGTACAAGAAGTCAAAGCTAAAAAGTCAATTCTCTATGGAAAGTCAAAGTCTTGTGTTAATAAAGTCAAAGTCAATTGTATTGTTTTGTTTCCTTGTTTTAGATAATAGGTATAAATAGTTTGCTTTTGCTGTTTAATAGATAGATGACTTGAGATTGAGTTTGAATTCAGAGAGAGAAAGTTACGTATAGAGAGAAAACGAGAGAAACACATTTTAAACATTTGATTTGTGGAATTGAATTAAACAGGTTGTGAATTCATCTTGTTTGTATTGATTTGATTGTGATTTAGAAACTTGAATCAGGGACACATAAGAGTCTAGTCGTAGGATATCATCTACGGATTAGGTTAGTCAAATGGACGTTACTCACTAATCGTACGATCCTTCAATGTGTCCGTCATTCGCAGATAGTAGGATTTTTATGGGGTCTAATCGAGTAAACGTCACACATGAATTTATACACTCAGTGGGTCTAGTTGTCTGTACGTCACCACTGGTCGTAAGATCTTTTTTAGGGCTAGTCGTATGACGTTCCTTTGTAGATCATGTAAGGTCTAGTCTTTGCCTAAGACATCACTTACTTAGTAATTTTTTATTGTTTGTTGATGTTTCAGGAGGATCAACCCCCACCAAACCATCGATTGGGCTCTCAAAGAGAGGGGCCCTCGCACAGCTTGCCCGTAAAGAGCAAGAGCTAAAGAGAAAGGCTCCTCCGACATCTGGGTCGGGGGTTAAGAAGACGAAGTTGATCCTGAAGGAACCATCTTCAAAGGATAGTGGTTCTGAGGCCACTTTCCGGAGAAGACAAAGGCGTCTTCAGCAATCGACGCAGAGCCGATTTTGCAAGCTCCTCTTGTTGCTTGTCTCAGGATAAGGGGAAGGGTCCACAGGTCAAGGAGGCACCGGCCCCGATCGACATGAGTTTTACCCTCCCAGATGATTTCATGTCGTCGGGAAATCTGGGGAGGAAGACTTTATTTCCTCATCTGGGGAAATTCCTTCTGCTGACCTTCTCTGATCGATACAAGGATGTATCGATCAACGACTTGGCTGCCCATGTCTCGGGGCTTTCTTTCATGGTAATAATCTTTCGGCTCTTGTTTTAGGTTTATGGTCCTCAATTTTTTTATTGACATTATATCTTTGCACAGGCCTTTGAAGCTATACTGGTCCTGAATACCCGCATGGATCAAATCCGGGGTATTGTCTCGAGCACTCTAGGCAGAGAGCAGGCGGCACTTGCCAGGGCTCTAGAGGCGAAGACCAGGGCCAAGGCAGTGGAGGCCAAAAAACAAGAGTACTCCGTCCGACTTGACGACGCCCTCAATCAAACTGAGGTCGACGATCATGTAAAGGAAGAGCTCCGGAGGCAGCTTAGGGAGGCCCTTGGTCGAGCGTCTGCGGCGGAAGCGGATCTGGAAGCGACTAACAAGGTCTCGACCATGAATTAAAAATAGGTCGAGGACCTCAGGTCAAAATTGGGGGCCGCGAAGAAGCAGATCGTCGGCCTTGAGGAGGATATGAGGTCCATCGAGACTTTCACTCGTCTCAAGGTTCGAGCGGCTTTGATACGACGTCACCTAAGGGGCCAAGATCACCTGGCGTCGGCTGAATATGAGCTCAATTTCTTCTTAAAGTCTGTCGGGGTAGAGAAAGACCTCGACTCAGAAGATGAGCAAGAAGTCGAGTCGGGGGATGACGTTTCTTACGGTGGAGATGTTGCGTCCGATCCCCAGCAGCAGGAGCAACGGGCTCCTTAGTTTGGGTTGATTTTTCTTTTTTGTACTTTTGATCGGGTGACCGTTGGTAGTCGTGCCATGCACCGTAATACCTTTTTTAGGTATTAATGAAAGTATTTTGAACAGATCGAACTGTCGTAACATCTTAAACTTCGTCAAAACAGATAACAAAGATTAATGAAAATCTAAGCAACTTACGACAGACGTAAGGAAAGAAATCGAAAGACAACAAAGATTAACGAAAATCTAAGCAACTCACGTCAAATGTAAGAAAGCAATCGTAAGATAACGAAGATTAAATAAGAATGTAAGTAACTCACGACAAACACGGATGACAAGAAGCTTAGAATGCTTCGAACATAATTAAGCGCTAGTTAAGCTCGCAATTGTGCAAACATATAAGGAACTTGCGTGTCGACACAAATAATGAGTATATCGATTGACGACCTGATTAACCAAGATAAATTCACAAGGAACTTATAATTTGTCCTGATATTAATAAGGTTTGGACCTTAAATCCCTTGGATTATATGATATAGTAGTGAAATAACCATAAGGTGTAAATATAGTCGAATGATTGACTGATCCTGTAATAAAATCGCTAAAAGAAAGAGGGTCGTTGGTTTGACCAATGACGCTCCGATGCTTAAGTTAGTAAGGCTTGTAGAAGTAAAATTGTAGTGAAAGAGAAAATGGGTTTTCAGAAAGAAAAAAATACCTCTTTAGATGTACCGCATTCCAACTTCGAGGATTGCTCGACCGTCGAGGGTTTGCAGTCGGTAGGCTCCCTTGCCGACAACCTCGGTTATTCGATATGGTCCTTCCCACTTGATGGATAATTTACCTGAGCCAGGCTCTTGTGTGTTTTGGAACACTCGTCGTAAGACATAATCACCTGTTTGGAAGATTTTAGCTCTGACATTCTTATTGAAATGTCGTTCGACCAATTGCTTCTGTGAATCCATCCTGATTAGGGTTGACTCTTGCAATTCTTCTAGTGCATCAAGGTCATAACTTAGATCTATTAAGTTGTGATCGACCGTCGAGTGTCGTGAGGTTGGAATTTGGGCCTCAACAGGCAAGACCGCTTCGCAACCAAAGACAAGAGAAAAAGGAGTTTGTATTGTAGATATACGAGGTGTCGTACGATTAGCCCAAACAACTGTCGGAAGCTCTTCTACCCATTTGCCTTTGGTAGCCTTGAGTCTTTTCTTGATCGAGTTAACGATCGTCTTGTTGCTTGATTCAGTGAGTCCATTGGACTAAGCGTATCAGGGCGTTTGAAGTCGTAAGTTTGATGTTACGATCTTCACATAATTGTTGGGTTATGTCGCTTATGAACTGAGACCCGTTATCACATACAATTTCAGATGGAATTCCAAACCTATAGATGATGTTAGTTTGGATAAAGGAAATGACTTCCTTGTCCCGGACCTGGGAGTAAGCAGTTGCTTCCATCCATTTTGAGAAATAATCTGTAAGGACTAGAAGATATACCTTTTGCCCGGGTGCTGGAGGTAACTTGCCGACTATATCCATTCCCCATCGCATGAAGGTCCATGGAGTTAAAGTTGAATGCAAGGGTTCGGAGGGTTTATAGGACATACCTGAATGTCGCTGACATGCGTCACCTCTTTGGACATAACTTATTGAGTCTTGTCGTAAAATTGGCCGGTAATACCCTTTTCGGGATATACGATTTGCCCAGCTACGACCTCCCGATTGATTGCCACACTCGCCGTCGTGCATTTCTTTCAAAATGCTTTGGACTTGACTTTTATTGGTGTCACACCGTAAGTTAGTCCTGTCGACGATCGTCTGTAGAGCTGATCTCTAATCATGATGTAATTGGATGCCTTAAATCGAATTTTCTGGCTTCCATTTTGTCTTCAGGAAGTTGGTTGTGTGTTAGAAATTTTCTGATATCGCTCGACCAATTTTCTACCTCATCGATTATCTGTACATCTTTTTCTTGGTCGATGGACGATGTCGCCAGATGAATTATGGGAATGGTATCGAATGGATGATACCCAAGTGTCGACCCAAGATTAGCTAATGCGTCAGCTTGAGTATTCTGATCTCTTGGGATCTGTGAAACAAAAATTTCTTCGAATTCTTCAGATTTGTCCTTGGATATCTTGAGATAGGGTGTCATTCATGAATCTTTAGCGGAAAAGTCTCCATTCATTTGATTCACTACTAGGAGTGAGTCGCTCTTAACGTGAAGCTTTGTTGCCCCCAAATCGTGGCCCATGTTCAATCATGCGATCAAAGCTTCATATTCAGCCTCATTGTATGGAGTACACCATCTTCCCCCTTGTGGCGACTTGAGGACGACGCCAAGTCCTGTCCCCCAGGTATTGGATGATCCGTCGACATGTAGAGTCCATGTTGAGTCGTCGAGAGTTGCCACAATATTTGTCGATGTTTCCAGTTCTAGACTGAAATCTGCGACAAAGTCAGCTAATTCCTGCGATTTGATCGCAGCTCTTGGCTTATATTCAATGTCGTAACTACTAAGGTAGATACTCCATTTTTCCAGCCGACCTGTCAACTTTGCTTTTCTTAAGACAGACTTAAGAGAAAAGTTAGTCACGATAGTAATAGGGTGTGATTCGAAATAATGACGTAACTTTTTCGCTGCAGTGATCAAAGCTAACAAGAGTTTTTCCATGGAAGAACACCTGGTTTCTGCGTCGAGAAGTGACTTACTCATTTAATATATTGGTCGTTGTTGTTTGTCATCTTCTCGGATCAGGACGACACTTACTATGTTCAGGCTAACTGCTAAATATAGCTGGAGGATCTCGTGATCCTGAGGTTTCGATAGTAATGGTGGGGATGCCATGTACTTTTTTAGCTCTTGGAGTGCGTTTTCGTGATCGTCCGTCCATTCGAAACCCCTGTTTTTTCGCAAAACGTTGTAAATAAACAACATTTATCCGAAGATCGAGAGATAAAACTGTTCAGTGTTGCGATACGACCCGTAAGTCGTTGGACCTTTTTGATATTACGTGGATATTTTATATCTAGGATGACTTTTATTTGATCAGGATTGGCCTCGATCCCTCGTCGGGTGACCATATATCCTAAGAATTTGCCTGCACTTACTCCAAAGGAGCATTTTGTAGGATTAAGCCTCATATGATACTGTCTAAAGATATCGAACGACTATCTTAAGTGAGCGATATGATCGATCGCATGCGTTGATTTGAAGAGCATGTTGTCGATATATACTTCCATTGTATCTCCAAGACGTTCTTTGAACATCCTGTTGACTAATCGTTGATATGTGGATCCTGCATTCTTAAGGCCAAAGGGCATAACTTTGTAACAGTAGATCCCTTTATCCGTCATGAACGTCTTCTTCTCTTGGTCATCTCGATTCATTAGAATTTGGTTGTATCCCGAGTACGCATCCATGAATGTGAGTAATTCGTGACATGTAGTCGCGTCGACCATGGCGTCGATGTGTGGTAATGGGAATGGATCTTTTGGACATGCCTTGTTGAGATCCGTGAAATCAATGCACACTCTCCATTTCCCATTTTTCTTCTGTACGACCACGACATTGGCGAGCCAATCGGGATATTTGACTTCCCAAATTTTTCCTGCCTTGAGCAAGTTATCAAATTCGTCGTTGATTACTTTGTTGCATTCTGGGGAGAACTTGCGACGCTTCTGTTTAATAGGTTTAAACGAAGGATCAACATTGAACAGATGTGTGATGACCTCTGGGTCGATACCAACCATGTCTTCATGTGTCCATGCAAAACAGTCGGCATACTCCTGCAAAAAAGAAATCAGAGAACCCTTTAAGGTAGGGTCAAGCGACGTACCAATGAAAACCATTATGTCAGGTTTCTCCTGATCCAGGACGACTTCCTCTAATTGATAGTCGTCGGCAGTTTTAGGGTCTGCCTGGCTCTGTAATTGCTAGATGTTTTGCTTTCTAGACTTTATAGAGATTTTGTAACACTCGCGAGCGATCTTCCGCTCACTCTTGATCTCTTGGATGCCCCAAGTTGTAGGAAACTTGATCGTCTGATGGTACGTCGAAGGCACAACTTTCATGTCATGTATCCAGGGTCACCCCAAGATAACATTGTATGTCGAGGAACAGTCGAGGACGTTGAATTTAGTCTGTTTGTTGATTCCTTTGGCAAATACTGTTGGGATTTTACGTTCAAAACAGAGTTTCAAAAACCACAAAATAAATTTTGAGCAACGGAAGCAAAATAAAATTTTTTGAACATAAACAAAATTAAACAAGTTTTAAATCCCACAATAGGATCTTGTTACATGCATGTAAAGATTTAACTTGAAAATAAAAGTTTGGAACTACAACCTTTGAAGACTTTGGATCCTCATGGGAGGTTGATCGTTGATGATGATGGTAGAACCCAACGTAGAGTTCCTCTATCGGTATCCACCAACAAGCTCCAACACTTTGTGGAATGCTAGTTCTTCTTGATGATGCAAAAGAGGTTCTTCTACCAAGAATCTAATCTATAGATTTTGTAGAAGACAAAAACCACATCAAAATGGTGGTGGTGATTGTGAGTTTTCTTGGAGAGAAAAATAGAGATGGCATATTTCTTTTATTTTTTCATAAAAATCCACCACCAAATCATCTTGTAAGACCCACTTTTTATTGTCATATTCCATGGTTTCAATTTTGATGGTTTTCCAAAACCATCAAGTCCACCAATAAAAATGGGTCTAACCATGCAATTTTTTATTTTAAACCATCTAGTTTAAAGTTTGACCATGCAAGACTTTCTTTCTTGGTCCCCTTAGATTGAATAGTTAAAATCATAACTTTAACAATTCAAACTTTATCACTATAAGTCCCTCTTTTAATTCTAGTTACATATGAGCCCATCATATTATAAATAAACTAGAATCTTTTATTTGCATCAATTATTATGTATCACATTCAATAATAATTTTCAAGAATTATTAATATTTATCAAGAATCGAATTCTTATAAATATTAATTAGGTGTCTACTTGTTTTTGGTGTGACCCTATAGGATCATAAATTACCGGCAATATTATTTTATAATCATTCTTGAACACTTAGAACCAACAATCTCCCACTTGTTCAAGGGTGTATTATAGAATAATATAGACAATGGTGGACGTCTAGCAACATCTCACTGCCCCCAGCAACGTATGATTGTATGTGCCATTCATCAACATCCAATTCCCACAAGCTCAAAACTTTAATTGATGTATAAGGTGTGATATCAGTTATCCCTTTGTTCGGACATCATGTTGAACATGAGACATGGATCGTAATCATTCTCATATGTCGTTCAACTTTTGGTAAGGCGCCTTAGATGTCTCACTCTAAACCATTTAGAGGAACAAATCCCATCTTGACTACATACCCCTCTTATGTAGTTCATACTGTACCCAATGATGGCCTTTATAGCTGCCTACTATTTCAAGATCAGCGGTTAACCATATCAAAGCACAGTACTCCCTACACTCAAGTCCCTAATATGCAACTCATGTCAAAGGATGCAAAGATATTACCTTTATTCAAGTGTCACTCATGACGACGATCCACGAAGTGATCTTGAAGCGGGTCCTGTCCAATACTTGTTCCCTAGAAAGTACCTATGAACTTGGTTGCAACACTTTGCCACTTTTACCCTTAAAAGTCAACCAATCCAATTCATATTAGTCTTACTTCATAGTTGTTCCCACAACTATGACCGACTATGGACATTTAGAATAACTAATTTATTCATGGGTTAAACATGTTAATATAGAACACAACGAGTATGAATAAGATCATATCCTATATAACTATTTATAATACTATACTTGTTGCTTAACTTGTTCCAATATCCAAATACTAAATCCAAATCAAATCCCATCATTTAGAATAACGAAGTCCTTTGGCCTAAGCATGACCCTTCAAGCTTAGCATGTAAAAGAGTTTCGTGAATGGGTATACTAAGGCTTGATCTGTGTGAACTTTGCGAACACGAATGACTCCTTTTAAACTTTATTCTGAATATAGTTTTGGAGTAGATGTTTGATATTCTGATGTGACATAGCGTCCTTTAGCTCTCGTAATGGCACGCTTATTTTCACAAAAGATTTCTAGGTGATCCGGAATGGAAGGTATCATCCTAGCTTTTCAATGAACTCTTTCATCCAAGACATCTTTTTCTTTTGCAGCTTCTAAAGCAACAATGTATTCTTATTCTGTATTATGAACTTTGCTTTCGCTTGGAACTCTTTCCAACGAACTTCTCCTTCATTCATAATGAAGACATACCGGTTTTATGGTCTAGAACTTTCTCAAGATCTATGGAAGCTATCATCATATGTAACCTTTTACTATGATTTTCTTCCAACCCATAATTAATGAACACTTTTTGGCTATGTAAGTATCTTAGAATGTTCTTTATGGTCATCTAATGACCTTCCCCTGAAATTTGTTGGTTAACATCATCTAATACTCTAAAGCATTATGACACATCCGCATTGGCATATTAATCTTGTCGTACTATTTGGAATGCCGATCATTTTAACTAGCTCAACCTTTGTGCTAGAAATATTTAGCCCAACTTAGAATAATGTCACATCATACTTGCAAGAACCTACCGTTAGAGCCTTGCATCTTGAACCTTTTCAAGATCATATCAATATATATACTTAATTTATGACTGTAGACTCCTTTGATCTAACTCTTTAGATCTCTATTTCAAGAACATAATCATGTTCTTAAGTCTTTCATTTAGATATATTGCCCTGCCAAGACACGATGCCTTGCCTTGTGTTTTTCCTCCGAGCGTTGGTATGTTTTTTACGTACATATTAGGAATTTTACTGTGCTCCCACTAGCCTTTTAGTAAATGTATAAGTCTTCTTTTATCAAAAGAAGATTCCAGCTTTAAGATATTTATAGTTATCCATGAATGGATTGCACCTTGGTGTTCATGACTCTAAGCCACTCATCAGATTCAGAATCTGACTCAACATTTTAGTAGCTGATGGTTTTACAGGAATCCCATTATACATCATCCTTCATTAGTCGTGGGAAAATAACATTTCTCGGACTTCTGAATGATTCTACTAGATTTGCGAACACTTTGTGATTTACTAAGTTTCTGATCAATCAAATTGTTCAAATTCAACAACCTTTGTTTGATAACTAGTGTCAACCAAGAAGTGCATTAGGTTATGAGGTTCTTGATTTTCTTCAATTCCTTAAACCTCCCATTTTCCTTGCCCATTTGAAACTTGTTTTCTAAGAACTTGGCAATCAAATAATAAACAACTTTATTATTTATGGGATTGTAGAATCCGTATTCAAAACGTTTTAGAATATTCTACAATATATGCATTCAGTAGATATTTAGTCGAGTTTTGTATGTGCTTCATAAAACCACATCTTTAACTAAGATTATGGATGAGACCTTTCATACAAAATCTTATAAGGTGTTTTATCTACGTCTCGGTTGGTAAAACATAGTTTACAGTAATTAAAGGCAGAATTCTTAATTTGAATAGGAATAGTAATTTCTTTCATCAAAGAGTGAACCATGTCTGATAAGGTTCGGTTCATCAAAAACTTTTAATTTGAAAATGGTGTTTGTGATGAACCAAGTTTGTGAGACTATCCCACAACTTCTAAGATGATTCATGAATTCCTATTCGAGATATTATTCTTTTATATCATAAAAGACTTCATTTTTCTTTGTGACCTTTTCTCCAATCTTCATTTTGAAGATACTGAATTATATCAAATGCTTCATGTTTAACACTTCAACACTTGAATCGTTAAGTAGCGAAGATATTGTGTCATCTATCATCAAGACTAGACAAGGAATTGAGAAGACATATACATCCAAATGTTTTCTTCTCAATTTTTCTTTCGTTACAATAACCATAGGAAAAAGCTTTATTCAACTTGTCATTTGCCTTGCCATAGATTTGATTTAAATCTCATTTGAGTCCTTGGTATCATAGTGAACTGTGTTTTAGAAAGCTAATGAGATTCACTTTATTTTTCGATTAAGAGATCTGGTTCTCGAAATAGAATAACTCATTTTGAATATGAAAATGATCGTTTCCAAAACGCTTGAGTGAATTTCATCCAATCATTAAACATGCAACTGAAATAATAATTTAGTCAAACTAAATTCAAAATATCGTTCAAAAACAACCATTGTTTTAACATTACAAGCCATATGGTTTTCAAAATAAATCTTCTATAAGCTTGGTGTTCAAAGTTGCTTCCTTGCTTATATTGATCACCATCACGCTTGTCTTTCAGTCGTTTGCCTTTCAAGAATATCTGTAACAATTACAAGATAGAGTTTTACACTTAGTATCATATACAAGTGTATAAGAGAAAGGTAAAAGTTCTTTTTATCTCATAGATACCTGAAGGATTTTATTTCACAAAGGAAAATCTTCTCCTTAGAGATCAACACTTGAAGTCACTGAATTCGGAAGGATTTCTCTCATATGTTTCCAGTAACATACACAATTCCGAGATTGAAAACTCCTCAAGATTCACTTCAAAACCATTGAATCTTTTGTTCAACGACCCGAGAATCGCACTCTTGGCTACTGTATCATGATACGGATAGCCAAGTTTCTCCAAGTAGTGCAAATGCATTCTCATGGTTTCAAGATGAGAGCCCACAGATTGGTCTTATTTCATCTTGGTATGATGAAGTTCCCAACGTATTTTAAGCATTTCAGTTATCACAAATTCTTTGTGACAATGTCGTAGTCGCTCCATAAGGTCATATGTTGTGTCTGGAAACCTCTCCACCTTTTCTCGTAAAAGTGGATCCATGGTTTTCTAGCATGAGGCGTGAAACATCATATGAATCTTTACAATGCCTTAACCATGCATTGTGGGCATCTGTGGAGGTAAGAGGAGGTTCTTCCGGAAGGGGAACAAAAAGTACGTGTGATATCCTTTTATGTCTGAGACCAAGTCTCAACCTTGAAAACAAAGAAGGGAAATTTTGTTCTTTTAGCCTTTCTTGCATAAGAAAAGCTCTTAAGGATGGGTCAATCGCGGTATTTTGATTCAACTACAAAAATAACAAAATTCATTTAGTATTTTCAATTTTTAATATTTGACTCAAATAATACCCTCTAGAGTTTCTTAAACATTATTTAGTCAAATCTAGAATCCAAGTTGCGAAACGAACAAACGGTTAGGTGACCTTTATCCCGTATATTCAATCCAACAAGGTAGGCAACGCTTACCAATTACATCAAGATGTAACTTCTAGTGATATGGGATCCTTAACAACTTTTGTCAATTTGGCATGTTTGATCCCATCTTTGCCTCGGGTCTCTTTTGCTTAGGTGACCTTTATCACAAAAGATTCCCGATCAAGTCATCCTACTTGAGACAACGTGTGAAAATCATATCAATGTGGTTAGGTGACCTTTATCCCACAAGGACACAAGAATCACCTCATTCATCACAAGACAATCCAAGCGCTTAGGTGACCTTTATCCCACAAGGGTGCCATAGTGATGAAATGAGTGTCTCTCAAAAGGATGCATAGACTTGCCTTGTTTGAGGGATTCATGTGTTCTATAATTATAGTTTTGAAAACATTTTTAGTATTGAGAGTTATTGCATGCATACAATAATACATGGTACTATAAAAACTTTATATGGTTCCTTTTAGATAAAAAAAAATTTCTTTAAAAATATTTAAAATCTCCATTTTAAATTGTTTGGTTCATTTAAAATCCAATTTTAAAGTTAGAGCGTTTTTTAATAAACCTTTTTATTCAAAAACACAATTGAACCAATTTACATGTTATGGATTTAAAATCTCCATTTTAAACTTTTGCTTAACCTAAAATCTCCATTTTAAGGTTTGGTCCATTTCACTTTTAAAACATATTTTAAAGGTTCTTACTATAATTTTAAATCATTTTAAAATGTCATAGGACCAATTATATGTTCTTTTAAATGCAAAAATATTATATATATTAAGGCAATATAATAAAAGAACATAAGCAACCACAACATGCATAAAAAGTGCATAAGAATGTGCATAAAAACCAAGCCAATTCTAATGGCATTTCTTGTGAGCCGAACAAGAATGCCTAGTCCTTTCTTAAGGGACAAAAAGAAAATAAAAGTCTTGAATCTCCCACTTGCTCCAACATCTCCATGCATCCAAGTGTTCAAGTCCTTCTTCATGTGTTGAAAAAATCCACCTAGCCCATATGGGCTTGCAAAGCCCAAAATTGGTGACGACACCAATATGGCCCAAAAAGCTTCCATCTTGGACCTTATGTTGGCCTTTCTCTCTTGGTACATTTCAAAAAAAAAAACTATCTAATACTTACAAGAGAGAAAAATAATAAACCTATTTACTATTACATGCCAACATAAAAGAAAAGGTTTTTACAACCATATCGAATATCAACACATGGGTCTATGGCTTGTTTATGCACAAAAACATGCAACATAAAATAGAAAAAAAAACAACACTTTGTTTTTCTAATGGCAATCTTTTATGTAACAAAAATAAACCATGGATTCAAAAATCCATCTAAATTTTGATACATAAAATATATAAAATAAAACTAGCAAAAATTGCCAAAAGAAGCCATGCATGGAACATTTCATATAAAATTTTTTACCCATGGCTTCCAAAAACCAAGTATATTTTTAAACTAAACATGCATATAACATTGGCTCTGATACCACTTGTTGGGATTTTACGTTCAAAACAGAGTTTCAAAAACCACAAAATAAATTTTGAGCAACGGAAGCAAAATAAAATTTTTTGAACATAAACAAAATTAAACAAGTTTTAACTCCCACAATAGGATCTTGTTACATGCATGTAAAGATTTAACTTGAAAATAAAAGTTTGGAACTACAACCTTTGAAGACTTTGGATCCTCATGGGAGGGTGATCGTTGATGATGATGGTAGAACCCAACGTAGAGTTCCTCTATCGGTATCCACCAACAAGCTCCAACACTTTGTGGAATGCTAGTTCCTTCTTGATGATGCAAAAGAGGTTCTTCTACCAAGAATCTAATCTATAGATTTTGTAGAAGACAAAAACCACATCAAAATGGTGGTGGTGATTGTGAGTTTTCTTGGAGAGAAAAATAGAGATGGCATATTTCTTTTATTTTTTCATAAAAAGCCACCACCAAATCATCTTGTAAGACCCACTTTTTATTGTCATATTCCATGGTTTCAATTTTGATGGTTTTCCAAAACCATCAAGTCCACCAATAAATGGGTCTAACCATGCAATTTTTTATTTTAAACCATGTAGTTTAAAGTTTGACCATGCAAGACTTTCTTTCTTGGTCCCCTTAGTTTGAATAGTTAAAATCATAACTTTAACAATTCAAACTTTATCACTATAAGTCCCTCTTTTAATTCTAGTTACATATGAGTCCATCATATTATAAATAAACTAGAATCTTTTATTTGCATCAATTATTATGTATCACATTCAATAATAATTTTCAAGAATTATTAATATTTATCAAGAATCGAATTCTTATAAATATTAATTAGGTGTCTACTTGTTTTTGGTGTGACCCTATAGGATCATAAATTACCGGCAATATTATTTTATAATCATTCTTGAACACTTAGAACCAACAAATACCGGGAGTATGATTTCCCCAATGGTGTTATCCATGTCGCCATTGAAAGCCACAAGGACCATCGAACGTCGTACGATCTCGAATTTATCGATTCCATATTCTTTAATCGTGTCGAGGAAGATAATATTAGTCGGACTTCCACCGTCGACCAAGATCCTCTTTGTCGAGTAATTACCGATCGTGAGCTGGATTATCAAGCCGTCATGATGCTTCTGCCATTGATCACCAAGACCCCCTTGATCAAAGGTAATGGGTACGACTTCTAGTTCCAGCTCATGTTAAGGTCTCGATGTTCGTGGAACTGGGAATTCTTCAATTCCTTGATTAGCATGGCGTTTTACGGCTGAGTAGGTTAACCCACAGACATCGGATCCTCCAGTTACGCAATTGACAACCTTCGTATGCTCGGGTGAGGCTGGTCGCTTGTTTACACCTAATAAATCTTTCAAATGTCCTTTGGGGATGAGCCAAGCTAATTCTCGCCTTAAAGCAATACAGTCGTCTGTCATATGACCATGATTGTTGTGGAAGCCGCACCACTTGGATTTGTCTTTCTTGGCATCGTCTTTTTTGCGTTTTGATGGCCATTTGACATTAGTCTGAACATTCTTAAGAGCTTCGACTATGTCTTTGGATGTTCCTTTAAACCCATAAGAAGAGATCTTAGGATGCTAGGGGAACTTATTTACTGGAGTAGTTTTCTTTTTGTAGAATCTCACGTTCGAGACTTGTTTGGAAGTCTCGACACGAGCAGTCACCTTGCTTTGAAGTCTGGCTTCTTGACACTCAGTACTTTCTTATCGTCTGAATGCTTACGACGGAAAGTTGCATCATCCTCGACTCGTATATAAGCCAATGTGCGAACTCGTACGTGTTCAAAGTTTTCTGGGGGATATTTTGTCAAATTCATGTAGAGAACAAAGTTGTCGTCGAGACCCCGCTTGTATGCCTCGATCGCGGTTTGAACATCACAGTTCCGTACGTTGATCATCTCTGAGTTAAAGCGGTTGAAATAACTTCGAACTTATTCACCTGTCTTCTGGTTTGTTTTTCCATCTTACGACTGCTAGCGAACTGTTGGAAAAATTGGTTGACCAATTCTGTAAAACTGCCGATGGACTTGGGTCGCAAATTAATCAACCATTGCAAGGCAGCTCCGGTGAGGGTCGCACCAAAACTTTTACACATGCAGACTTCTTGATACTAGTGAGGTATCGACACGGTCCACATTAGTTGCTTGTACTGTGCAATATGCTCCGTTGGATCGCTGATTCCCGAATATTTTGGTGTGAACGTCGGGATGTTATACTTCTTCGGTACGTCGACCAGGTGAAGCTTGAAATCCAGTTCTTGGTTCGCCGTCTACTGGCACAGCAGCCCCAGGTAGCTTTGCAAGCAGTAATAGCATCTTTTCATTTTGCTCTTCAAGCTGTTTTAAGCGTCGTGCGACAGGATCATCTGGATTAGCACCGTTGCTGGGCATGAATCCAGAGTATTGTGACGTAGGACCTATATTGGGAAAAAATACATTGTTCCACGACGTGCCCCCATTATCCCCATTCAATGGTACATGCATGTAAGGCATGGTTACTGATGGAAGCGTTGTCACGGGAGGTGGCATTGTAGGGATTATTGGGATGTAGAAGGTAGCGACTCCAGTAGTTGCTCCCATACCTTGCGTTGGCCTGGGGTATGGAGGAGGTGGAGGTGGAACACCTGCAAAAGACATGTTAAATGGTGATCTTGGACCGCATGGAGGTCCAACTTGGTTACACATGTTCGGATTCCTCATTGCTGGATTTCTCATGGCAGAGAGTTCATCGTTAGCCCTACGATTTTGCTCGTCCAAGGTATGAAATTGGTTACGAGTAACATCGAGTTCCATGCGCATTTGAGCGATGATACTAGCTTAAGTTCCTTGTGCTGCCATAATCCTATCAAGGATATTACTCTAGATGGGGCCCCATGATGGGCGCCAAACTGTTAATACCAAAATTTTTCCAAAGGAAGATCTAAGGTCGGTGTGGAGCTTTAACAACTAAAGTAGGCAATCACTCGACAAAGTATGCGACAAGAATAAAAAATAAAGCAAACACAAAGATTTGGTGACGCGGAAAACCCCATTGAGGGTAAAAACCGCAGACGAGAGTGAGGATCGTTAAGTGCACTATGGACGTCAATCAGGGACGTCGTCCTTAGGAAAGAGTGATTACAAGTACAATTGACAATATTACAGTGGAAAAAGAATGTGATCGTCCAATCGAGTTAGATGTGATGTAACAGAACACTTCTGTCGGAAGATTCTTCTTGAAAGAATTCTTGAGAGTTGTGTCTTTGTCAGTGCTTCTTAATCAGATAATGATGTCCTTTGTGTAGCTCTTCGAGGTTGAATATATAGCTTCAGTCGTTATAAATGAGCATTGATTGTCCAACGGTCTTGATATTCATTGATCTTAATGACGATCGTCCGTTATATCCGTTGGTCATTATGTGCATTAAACCTGTAATAAGAGATTCGCAAAGAAAAATCGTTTGTATACAATAAATGATCGAGTAACGTTACTTAGATCGTAAGATATAAGCCTATCGAGTGATTCCTGTTAGTCGAGGTCATGGTAAACTCACGACGATCGTCGTCAAGGACGACGGTGTCTACTGTCATACGTTGTCGACTAGACCTTATCTTAATACAAGAATGGTCTATAGACTGGGGACGTTTGGTTATCTTCCGTCGGTCGTCACTTCTGAAATTTTACCCAAACAAGTACAATATAGCATTGTGCGGTAATGCAGTAAGTTTAAGTGAAGTTATAATTAATCTAATTTCCTTCTTTCAGACAAGATTAGTGCTAAGAATGCACATAGGATGTTTATAAGTAAGCTAGTACAAACTGATCAAGTATAAATCATTCCTTCATTAATTGAATCATAATTACAATGATTTCTTGATGTCGAATATTTCACAGTACCATATACCTATTTAGAATATTCTCTCTCTAGAATCTGTGTTCTCTCTGAGCGTATCTTGATGTATGTCTCTAAAATCTATTTGACGAAATACATTGACCTTTCTATTTATACCATGAAGACAATTGACCTTACAACTCAATTAACAAATGTCAAAGTCAAACACTTTGACTTACAAACTCAACAACAAAACCCTTTACATTTTACAACAATTACACTTTGACCCCTCATTTAATCTTGAATACAATATTCACTTAACAATCTCCCCCTTTGGATTCAAGATTAAATTTTTTTTGACAATAATCTTCAGGTCATCTTCTTGTTGTAAAATCTTCAAAATAGAATCTTTAACAACTTCAGACCTTGAATTATTTCTCACTATAAAACTCTTTTCAACATAAATTTAACATATTCGGAACTTTGACAATATCTTCAATCTCTCCCTTTTTGGTAGATCATAATTTGAAATTTCTCAAAAGTTATCTTCAGATAAGCTTCAAACTTTGAACTTTCTTCAACAATCAGCTTTCTTTGACATTTTGACTTTCACTTTGACTTTGAAATCTTGAAATATTACAAATGCACATTGATCAAGTAGAAATCATTCTTTCATTAATTGAATCACAATTACAATGATTTCTTGATGTCGAATATCTCACAGTACCATATACCTAATTAGAATATTCTCTCTCTGGAATTTGTGTTCTCTCTGAGCGTATCTTGATGTATGCCTCTAAAATCTATTTGACAAAATACATTGACGTTTCTATTTATACGGTCAAGAAAATTGACCTTACAACCCAATTAACAAATGTCAAAGTCAAACACTTTGACTTACAAACTCAGCAACAAAACCCTTTACACTTTACAACAATTACACTTTGACCCCTCATTTAATCTTGAATACAATCTTCACGTAACAATCTCCCCCTTTGGATTCAAGATTAAAAAAAATTGACAATAATCATCAAGTCACCTTCTTGTTGTAAAATCTTCAAAATAGAATCTTTAACAACTGCAGACCTTGAATTATTTCTCACTATAAAACTCTTTTCAACACAAATTTAACATCTTCGGAGGTTTGACAATCTCTTCAATCTCTCCCTTTTTGGTAGAAAATAATTTGAAATTTCTCAGAAATTATCTTCAGATAAGCTTCAAACTTTGAACTTTCTTCAACAATCAACTTTGTTTGACATTTTGACTTTCATTTTGACTTTGAAATCTTGAAATATCTCCCTTTTTTTGATGAATTATGAGAAATCAGAATCATCAAAACATTTCAACGTCAGCTCTGTCTTTGAAAATATCTCCCCTTCTTTAGCAAAATAAGCACAGTCTTCATGAAATAGAGACAATCTTCCCATTCAAGAAAATATACAATCTCCCCCAAAGAGAATATGATCTCCATCTGATCTGATATGAATATTTTGCCATCAATTAAAAAATGTATTCATCCGAATCTTTTCAAATTCAGACAAATTAAGAATTTGGTAACCCTGAATCAACAGATAAATCAGTTGATATGCCTCTCAGTAGCACAGAGCCACTGTGTACAACAAATGTACATTGGAAAGGAGCTTTGTGATGTTCACTCCCCCAGGGCTTCCATTCAATCATTGAAAAACTCCAAAGGAATTTTCTATGAATGTTAAGACAAGAAAACATATTCCTTGTGTGCTCGTGCAAGTGTAGCAATGATTGAAGCATTTAAAGCTTTATATAGGCTCAAACCGTTGAGACAGCAACAGATATTACATAGACTCAATGTGCATGAATGAGGTTCGAAGGTGGGGCAACTTTCCTTCTTTTTCAATATCAACATCTTCCAAATGAAGATATGATAGATTATGTGTTGCTTCCCCTTTAAAATTTGAAACATTCTTTTATTGAGAAAAGAATAAGTAGCTGGTGGGTTAATAGCAAGAGTTGGCATGTGCTAGTTGCCTTTTTCAATGAAGTTCACGAAAGAATTGTGAAACAACAGTAATGTGGTTGCCTGGCTCAAGAAAAATATGGTGCAGAGTTTAATATTATTTTACTCTGATCTCTCACCCTCTTTCTTTTTAAATCATTTGAGTTCACTTCTAACCAACCTCTCTTTCACATTTTACCTCAGCACACACCCACTCTCTATTTTTTTGACCCCTCTCCCCCCAATCACTCGGGATTACTTGCGGGGTAGGAAACACTGGTTAACGTGAATCCATAGAAGTCTTTTAAACTCTCACACTAAATCCCATGAACTTTGTCCTAAAAATAAGATGTTGCTCAACAATTTTTCTTGACAGATAAGCACAAGATATCATTATCTGAAAATGTATGCTCATCAAAAATAAGAATGATATTTGAGCATGTTGAACATTGAAGATCTTTCAAAACAATGAAATTGAATGAATGAAATAAATCAAGTGAATTGTTTTGAGAATCTTACAATGATTCGATCAGATCATATATCATGAAGAAAAAAATATATTGGGATATCAAAGAACGAATATTTGTTTATATGAACAAGATATAAACAATTTGACAATGAAAGCATAATTATTAAAAAATGACGTCTGATTTCAAACAACAACGAATTTCAAACGGGAGTATTACCATCGAAAGATTTATCTTTTTGAGAAATGGTAATAACAAAGTCAACAAAAGTACTGAACCTATGTGTGTAAGAATACTTGATAGTATGAAGACAATACAATACACAAGTATTTATATTTAGAAACACACTGTCAGATAAACATGAAAGTATCGATATGAAAAACATTTAAAATCACACTTCGAAATTCATAAAACTTTTGAGAACACGAAGTGGTTTGAACATTTAAGAAAATATTTTTCACATCTGAAAGTCGTTCTTCTTTCAAATATGATAGAGATTAAGATTCAGAATG
Source organism: Arctium minus (assembly GCA_954870635.1). Taxonomy (NCBI): domain Eukaryota; kingdom Viridiplantae; phylum Streptophyta; class Magnoliopsida; order Asterales; family Asteraceae; genus Arctium; species Arctium minus. Next base: position 107,357,667 of record OX941080.1, on the reverse strand, counting down.
ATATACCTTTAATATAGAAATCTTAACTCCCCCTAAAATGAATATTTATCTTTTAAGCTTCCTTGACAAAACATCAGATACTCCCCCTCTGTATCTGTAAAAAGTCAAATATTAGACAAAAACAATATGAATATGACAATGAAATATATTTGTCTTTTCTTTTTCTTAATAATATGACAGTGAAAATTTAAGTAACTCCCCCTCAAACAAACAACAAAAACTTCCTAAAAAGATGTATATTGTCAGCATCCTTTAGAAGAAGAACACTTAAGTCCGGGTTCTAAACAGAATTATCCAGAAGCCATCGTCAAATATTCTCCAGTGAGAATAGTAACTCCCCCTAAATGTAACAATGAATTTATCTTTTAATCTCCTCCATCTTTATCATTGAAGACGGGGTCTTGAACTGCTTTGTTCAAAAGCCAACGTCACAATTTATAACCTGCAAAACAAGAAAGATTTTGGTAATCATATAAAAAGATTCCGCCTTCGTCATTAAATCAGAAGAATATAAGAAAATGTTCTAACTCCCCCTAGACAAATGCAAACATCAAGATCTACTCCCCCTAGAATCATGCAAGAGATGATAACAGACTTTAATAAGACATGTTAAGCATACCTAGTTTGCTGATAAGAAACTTAAAGCGTTTTTCATCTAAAGGCTTGGTGAACAAATCAGCTAACTGGTGGTCCGTCTGTACAAAATGCATTTCAATATCACCTTTCTCCACATGATCCTTTATGAAATGGTAACACACATCTATATGCTTCGTCTTGGAGTGTTGAACCAGATTAGCGGTTATAGCTATGGCGCTCTTGGAATCACAATAGATAGGGACTCTCTTGTAGGTGTACCCAAAATCTTTTAATTGAGTCTTCATCCACAATACATGAGAACAGCAGCTCACGGAAGCAACGTACTCAGCCTCAGCAGTGGATGTTGACACACAGTTTTTCTTTTTGGATGTGCAACTTACAAGTTTATCACCTAAAATTGACATGATCCATATGTGCTCTTCTGATCTAGCTTACAACCTGCGTGATGCAAATCCGGATTCCTTTGGATACCAAAGTCCTAATTCAGGAGTGCCTTTCAAGTATCTAAGTATCCGTTTTACAGCTACAAGATGAGATTCCTTCGGATTATCTTGATATCTCGCACAGAAATAAGTAGCAAACATAATATCAGGTCGACTTGTCGTAAGATAGAATAATGATCCGATCATACTAAAGTACGTTTTCTGATCAACAGATTTACCGGTTAAATCTGCATCTAGTAGCGTGCCAGTAGCCATGGGCATTTTCATTACTGCACTATCGGTCATGTTAAATATTTTCAAAATATCACGAATGTATTTAGACTGTTGATAAAGATACCATCTGGGGGCTGTTTCACTTGAAGATCAAGGAAAAATGTCAGTTCACCCATCATACTCATCTCAAACCTAGTCTCCATTATCTTTGAAAAGTTTTTACAGAATTTAGGATTTGTAGACCCAAATATTATATCATCTACATATATCTGAATTAAGATCAAGTCCTCACCTTATTTCTTTAGGAATAAGGTAGTATCAATCGTACCTTTCTTAAAACCTGAGGCAAAAAGGAATTGTGTTAAAGTTTCGTACCATGCTCTTGGGTATTTATTGAGACCATATAACGCCTTATCAAGAACATAGACGTGGTCAGGGTGATGTGGATATACGAAGCCTTCGGATTGTGCAACATAAACCTCTTCATGCAGTATGTCATTTAAGAATGTGAATTTAAAGTCCATTTGGTAAACCGTGACATTCTTGTGACATGCATATGAAAGGAAAATCTGAATTGCCTCGATCCTTGCAACAGGGGTGAAAGTTTCATCATACTCGATGCCTTCCTGCTGATAATAACCCTTAGCAACCAATCTAGGTTTGTTTCGCACAACAATCCCAGCCCCATCCTTTTAATTCCTAAAGACCCACTTAGTGTCAATCACTGATTTATCTTTAGGTCGTGGGATCAGCCGCCAGACCTTGTTCCGTTCAAACTGGAGTAGCTCATCTTGCATAGCAAGTATACAATCAGGATCTTGAAGAGCCTCCAAAACCTTTTTAGGCTCTATGGAACTCAAGAAATTGGTATATAAACAGAAATTTGCATACGTTGCACGGGTTTAACTCAACTGTTGACGTCACCGATTATGTTATGTAGGGGGTGATCTCTAGTCCATCTAGTGATACTAGGCAGGGGTTGAACAGTTTCTCTATTATTTAGCTCATTATACTCATCAACAATTGCAGAAACAACTTCAGATGTTGTTTGAACTTCATTCATAGGTGATTCTGACTATTGTATTTTTGTTGCAACAGAAGAAGTACTCGGGACTTCTTAACCAGAGTTGGAATCTGCAGAAACAGAACCATGATTAGTTTGATCAGAATCATTAGGCGTTGTTGTACCTGATGAAGTTGTTGTGACTTGTTCAGATGGTCCGGAAATATTTTCAGTTATTGTAGGAACCTCTAATGTTGATGCGGACACACTAGATTTATCAAAATCTGCACAAACGTCCATGAATGCATCAAAAATTAATAAATCTAACTCAGATGTAGACAGTTTAGAGTTAGAATCAGAAGACTTATTCTCTTTTGGCATGGGTTCTATTCCGTCTTGAATAGAAGCCTTTCCTTTCAGCTTGAGTCCTAAACATTGTTGTTCAGAAGTCAAAGTTGAATTTTCATCAAATGACACGTGGATACTTTCCATAACAGTCTTGGTTCGGCGATTGTAGATACGATAGGCCTTTGACATCAAAGGAATATACAAGAAAGTAGCTTTCGTATGCCTTCTTATCAAACTTGCCAAGATTGTCACGGTCATTTAAAATAAAACACTTGCAACCAAAAACACGAAGGAATTTAACATTAGGTTTTCTTTTATTTATAATCTCATACAATGTCTTATTCAAACGCTTATTGATTATCGTCCGATTCTGAGTAAAGCATGCGGTGGCAATGACTTCAGTCCACAAATACAATGGTAGACTAGAGTAAGCCAACATAGTCCGGGCAACTTCGACCAATGTACGGTTCTTGCGCTCAACAACTCCATTCTGTTGCGGCGTACGAGCGGCAGAAAAATTGTGAGAAATCCCTAAGGATTGTAAGTATCCTTATAGAGTCTCATTCTTAAATTCAGTGTCGTTTTCGCTTCGCAGTTTCTTGATTGGAAGTTGTAACAGAACTTGGACTTTCTTGAAGGCAATAATCAACTCTGGTGCATCATATTTTTCTCTCAAAAACTCTAACCATGTGTATCTGGAGTATTCATCAATCATGACTAAGATGTACTTTTTACCACTGATTGATTGAATTCTCATTGGGCCACAAAGATCCATGCGTATCATTTCGAGCGGCGATTTGCAAGAAGATTCTATCTTAGCCTTATGGGAACTTCTTTTCATCTTTCCCATTTCGTATGCAGAACATAAAGAATCCTTCTCGAATCAAAATTCTGGAAGACCTTTGACCATGCCTTTACTCGCCAATGTGTTTATAGCTTTAAAACTTTGGTGAGAAAGACGGCGATGCCAAATCCAACTTTCTTCTTTTGACTCTTTAGAAATTAAGCAAACTGACCGAGTTGCTAAAAGTGTTGGAAAATTAACCGCATATAAATTTCCATATCTTTCTGCTTTGAATATCTCATAATCGTCCGGATCTTCTATGTGACAGTGTGTAATAGTAAACCTGACTTGGTAAAGGCTGTCACAAAATGGGCTTGTACTGAACAGGTTGTGATATAGCCCTTCCACATAGAGAACCTTCTAAATGGTCACAGAACTATTTTTAAGCATTCCGTATCCTTTGATGTAACCTTTGAGTTCAGAATTTGCAAATCCAACTATTCCAGCAGGTTGTTCAACATAATCATGCAATAAGTCCTTGAACCCCGTCATGTGCCTTGAGCATCGAGAATCTATGAACCATAGATGACGGGCCTGCAAAAGAAACAGAACTACATTGCTTTAGGTACCCATATCCAGATGGGTCCTTTCTTGTTAGCATCTTTTATCTGTTGAAAATCGTCAACCTTGCTTTTAACTCTCCATTCAAATCTAGGCTTGGGTAACCATTTCCAAACCATATTCACATTTAAATCATGAAAATTTTTCTTCTTTGAAAAATTGTTTGACTTAGCCTTGAGTTTATGAATTTGTTGTGTCTGAGGCCTTAGAAAAAGAATTATCTTTGGAAACGCTTTTAACATTCTTTGGCTTAGGAGTAATGGAGTGAAATGAAAAAGAATTTCTACCACAGTGATTACAAATAAAGTTCTTACGAGCAAATGTCATGACTTTTGATTTATCAAAAGTTTTACAATTATTGGAACAAAACTGACATTTATTGTTCGTAAAACTATTACATGTCAAATTCTCATCACTATCAGATGGACTACAATCCTTTCTACCACTATCAGAAACATTTTCACAAACTTCTTTTTCATAAACTTTTCTCCTCCATTCTCCTTTCACCTTTCCATTAACATCTGAAAATCCAAAAGAAACTTTGTTAGTTGATTTCTTAGAGAGTGAATTTCATTTCTTAATTCCAGAAGTTTCACTTTTCTCGAACACACTAAGCTGCTTTTCAAAGCACGATGAATAAACAACTGTAGGTTTTCCAATTGTTACGAACTCCGGGTTTGATCTAACATTCTACTTTTTGTCATCAAACTCCTTTTGTTCAGATAAATTCTTTTTGAACAAATCATTTTTCAAATCACTGATCTATTTACAAAGCTCTTTGTTTCTTCTAAAGATTTATCAAGTTTGAAACGAAGATCACAATTTTCGTCTTCTACTTCTTCAAGAGACTTTTGTAAATCAGATATTTCCTTTTCAAAATTGGATGTTTGATGAACCACGGAGTCAGACTCAAGCTTTTTCAAAATAGGAACAGGATCTAAAGAATTCGTCATCTCTTCAAAAACTTCTTCAGACATGTTCTCAACAAACTTAGAGTTTTCATCAGAATTCATGACATATGGAGACTATTCTATCTTTACTCCATTTGGAGATTCAGAAGCAATATATTCAGAACTAACAGTCTGATCACAAATATCAGTATCAAAATCATATTCATCATACTGACATTCGGTCTCAGATAAGATCTTATCTTCGTTGACTGATTCAGTATTTGTAGAAGGTGTGGAAAATAATGATTTGAATTCTACAAATTCTAACTTTCTATTTTTTTATATTGAGTTCAAATCATTATATTTAAACCCCACCGATTTGAAATTGGATTGTTAATCAGTGCAACTCGATTGATCATCATCTATCACTTCCTTACCTTTTCGTGGAGTGTCCGATACACTAGTCTCAGGTTTCATGAACGTTTCACGAATATCTGGAATATTCTTCACAGTTGAACCCAATTTATCAAAATTATATTAACTTTCAGGGGCTCTTTTTAAAACATCATTTTCCGACAAACCTAACCCCAGTTTTGGATTATAAAAATGAACATCCTGGAGTTTGTTTGTGAGAAGATTCAGAGTTTGTTCAGTTTGTCCTCTTTTTAAGTTTAGATCCTCCAGTTGCTTAATCTTACAATACGCCTCATTGCGTTCCTGAAAGCAAACTTCAAATTTTATATTAAATTCACCCTTTTCAGAATTCAAATTCACTAAGTCCTTTTCAAGCTCAGTGATTTTGGATTTCAAATCAGCTTTTTTCTTTTTCAATTCATCTTTTTCTTTTTCTTTGTCCTCGATTACAACTTTCAACAATGCATTTTCATCACGAAAATTCATCATTGGTTGTCGTTCATGGCTAACTTTACTTTTAAGCATATTGAATTCAGTTTCCATACTTTGAATTTGAGCAAATAAAGAATGAACCATATCAGAATTATCACTTACCTCAGAGTCACCATCAGAATTTTCATAAGGCAGTGCATCTTCCTCGACTTTTGCCATCATGCATACCTGAGTGAAATGGGCTTCTTCATCATCTGAACTCTGACACAGCCAGTTCTTCTCTTTTGCCATAAGCACCTTCCCTTCTTCCTGTTTCTTTGCCAGCATTGATTTCTTTGCATAGTACCCTGAGTTCTTTATTCTCTTAAACTTGCAATCCGCAGAAAAGTGTCCAAACTTCCAACAGTTAAAGCATCTTCCGCTTTGCGGATCTATCTTTTCATCCTTCTTCTCTTCCTTCCTCTCTTCTTTCCTCTCTGTCTTCTTTCCATATCGAGGCTTGTACTTCTCAGATTTATCTTTCTTGTAACCTTCATACTTTGACTTTGAAAAATATTTCTTCTTACCAAATCTTTTGTTGAACTGCTTGGTAATGAAGGCCAAATTTTCAGCAAACCTCTGAACATCATCATCTGAATGCATCTCAACTTCTTCCACCGAAGACTCAGAACTCGACTTTGGAAGCTCAGACAAATAGGCTTTAGACATCTTGGACTTTGATTTTGATCTGGAACAAGAAGTAGAACTTGACTTACCCGCTTTCTTTTCAGCTAGCAGAGCCAAGGACTCTTTCACCATTTTCTTCTCTTCGCTCAGCATTTTTAGTTCATCTTCGTGTTGAGACAAAGTAGTAAAGATATCATTTACATCTTCTAGATCCATGTCCTTTGACATCTGAAGATTGATGGCATAGCTCTTCCATTTCGGGTTAAGATTCTTTATGAACTTGTAGTTGATCTCGGACACAGTCTTGTTTATGCCGTTCCTTCTCAAATCATTCAAAATCACATTAAACCTATTGTAGGTGTCTATCAGTGCTTCACCTTCCTTTGCTCGAAATCCCTCATAAGAATTTATAATCTGATTCAGCTTAGCTTTGATGTTCCATCTCATCCCACATTGCCTTTGTCGAGTCACAACTGTCTACACGGTTGTAGATGTCATTGGGGATAGTCATCGTCAAGTAAATGAGAGCTTCTTCATCTATCTTTGCTTGTGCCTTCTCCCGTTCACTGTGATACTAGTACGGCTTTGGCACATACCTGACTAGAATTTCAGAAGAAGTTTATGTGGTTGGATGACCAAGGACTGTAACCACCGGGCAAGTTGGTCCTTCAATGATAGACTTCATATACTCCCTGTTCTTATGATTTAAGAACTGAGTCATCTGGCGTTTCCATTAAGGGTATTCATCAATGGAAATAACTGGCGGTTTGGACTGAGACCCCATGGAAAGCAAATCCTTTGACATCTTAGAATCTAAACAATAAGAACTTGGAATGATCTTTAGTTCGACAAATCAACAACTCAGAAAAATTTCTAGAAAAAAATTCCAAAAATTTTCTAAGTTAGAAACTCTCACACCACTGAATGTATCAAAACCCGCACACCAATTAAACTCTTTTCGCACACTACAAGGCTCCAAAATTCGCACACCACAAGGAATTCGTACACCACAAGGAATTCGTACACCAAATGCTTGAGAATTTGCACACCACAAGAAATTCGCACGCCTTCCTATGAGAGTTCTAACAATTCGTATGAGATGCGAGTTCTAGATATTCGCACACTTCGGGATGCGAGTTGTTGACTTAGCCAAATTTTCAAGATTTAAACTTTTCGCACGACACCCTTATGCAAATTCCATACTTAACCAAAAACTCGATCTCAAACTTTTCGTATCGATACAAATTCTGTACTTAGAAAAAATTCAGCTTCAGTATGCGAATTTCTCAGAATTCGTATATAGTGCGATGCGAATTCCTCAAACTCGTATGCTTTGTGATGTGAGTTCTTCACTTCTCGTATCCTTCTTGATGTGAATTTCGTACTTGAAATTTTGAAAAACAACTTTTCGTATGGAGCTTGATGCGAATTCCTAACTTCTCGTATATAGAATGATGTGAATTGTTAACTTCTCGTATAAAGAACGATGCGAATTCCTAACTTCTCGTGTGAAACACCTTGCGAATTCCTCACTTAGACTCTTCAAAAATCAAGAGTGATGCGAATTCTTCATCATCATGCGAAAATTCTAGATCTTGCGAGTTCTTCGTGCGAGTTCTTCAATGTTCGGCAAAAGAACACTTAGATCGATCCAAAACCCATCAAAACTCTGAATTTGAGTCTGTAAATTCACCATTTCCACCACAAACAATGCTTGAATCGATTACAAACAATGAATTACAAACAAATCAACTCAAATGCACATTTTGATTGAAATACAATGAGTAGAACTCGAGTTTTCGAAAAATCGCAAAAACATCAAATTGAATGAAAAATATAGTGCAATTGTGTACACGATCTACACAGAACACATCTAGAACACTTATCGATTAGAATACAATCGAAATATTAGCCAATTACACTACAAAACTGCAAAATCGATCAAGAATCAGTAAACAGGGTGCAAGTTCTTCATTTGTTGATTTTCTTCGAATTAAGCTCTTGTACCACTTGAAAGTTAGATCCAAGTTCACACAAATGCACACTGATCAAGTAGAAATCATTCTTTCATTAATTGAATCACAATTACAATGATTTCCTGATGTCGAATATCTCACAGTGCCATATACCTATTTAGAATATTCTCTCTCTAGAATATGTGTTCTCTCTGAGCGTATCTTGATGTATGTCTCTAAAATCTATTTGACAAAATACATTGACCTTTCTATTTATACAGTCAAGACAATTGACCTTACAACTCAATTAACAAATGTCAAAGTCAAACACTTTGACTTACAAACTCAACAACAAAACCCTTTACACTTTACAACAATTACACTTTGACCCCTCATTTAATCTTGAATACAATCTTGACTTAACACAAAGTATGGCAGAATAATTTGTGAAAGTAAGACATGTAATGTTCGGATTTAGAAATATCAAAGCAAATCTAATTTTAATAGCACCAGTCACCTTAGTTGGAACTCGAGTTGTTTCATATATCTGTTTGCAATTGAAAATTCCAATATCTGTTAGCTTTCAGTTATGCATGTTAAGTTGGGTATGTGTGTGAAGGGTCATGTACTCGAATACCGATGACTCATGTAGGGTACTCGAATACCACGAGGGTGCCTTTTTACACATGTCTATTCAGTTCAATTAAGTAACATGTGTTAGATAAAATGTGTGCCTCACAAATACAAAGCTAGCAAATGATTTCTAAGGTTCCAAACGAGTAGAAATCCAAGTGCAAAATTAACTTAACAACAAATGCGTATAATAATAATCTAGATGTGGCACAATAATTCTCTAACGTAGAATAATAAACCCATGAAATATAGATAAAAACAAATACGTTATTATCTATAAATATAGCAAGTTCAAAACAAATAACACCGTGATTTAACGTGGTTCCACTATCGGTGTGATACTGTACATCCACCAAAGAGAAAAGGCAAGAATATTATTACCAACCAGGATAAATTACAACGTGTATCGAGATCCTCGGATCAATAAATCAGCTACCAAAATCTTTCTTGATATATATATATATATATAGAGAGAGAGAGAGAGACCAACAAGAAAGAATGGAAGGAAGAAGAGATGAAGACTAAGTGGCCTTCAAACTTTTACTAAAGGTATTTTTGGTGTGTCTATCTATTATGCATGCATGGATATTTATAGATGGATGGGGCCAACAAATGGACAAAAGGAAACTTAGCTAGTGGGTTTTCTCAAAGGCATCACTGATGCTTTATCCCACACTATCACTGATGCCAAACTCTCATTTATTAAAGCCACTCCATTTGCTATCACTCATGGCTTAGAGAGTTGCTAATGCCAATCTTATCCTCACTAATGTCACACCATTGCCAATCACTGATAGCTTCATTTTGCTATCACTTATGGCACTTTTTCCTTTCATTTCCCTTTTCCAAACAAGATGACAAAAGTGAGTTGCTATCCACAAGAATATTCTCTTTCATTCTCCACCAAGTATTTTGTCTTCAAATAAGACAAAATAAAAAGTCCACTTAAAATATTGGGCTATAAATATTCATATCTTCATGCATCAAAAAGACTTGTACGTTGTGCTTGGAGAGTTGTACAACATCTAAATGAAAAACTAATTTGTTTTTCAACAACATGTACATTTTGTGGTCAATGTACATTGATAATCCAGGTAGATAGATGACCCCTCACACTACGCCAAGAAAGTCAAGATCTCGAAATTGTCTAGCCTTTTATTCGTTTAGATAAATTCTTCAAAGTATTTAGACACTAGATCTATTGTTCCGGGTCAACTTAAATATTACATGCTTTGAAGTTGTAACAACCCAAAAACAAGCACAACACAATAACCAAATAATTCCCAAAACGGGTTCCATACATCTCCATCAAGGATCCGAAAGTTTTAAAATTTAAAAACACTGGTAACACACTACCACAGTTGAGGGTCTATCTAACAAAACCTTAAAATTAACAGGGAAACTACACCAACATTTGTTCTACAGTCTTCTCCTCTTTCTTCAAACCTTCTCCTTGCCTTTCGTAGAAATGCTGCTAACACACTTTCTTGAAAATGGTTTTATAATTTGGAAAGAGAGGATTAGACCATAAGGTTTAGTGAATTCCCTTTTTAAACAATTCAAAGAGTTTACTACTTTAAATCACAAAGACAAATGTAAAGTAGTTGTATATAGATAAATTAAGCAATCAATTCCCATGATGGTGTTTGTACAGTAGACTCGGCTCTCATCACCTCCTCGTGATGTTCATATCCGGGGCCACCAGTAAATTAAGCAAGTAATTCCTCGTGATGTACAGTAGCTTTGGCTCGACCATCACCCATCAAAGCCGAAAGCAAAAATCCTCAAGTGTGCAATCTCAACCAAACAAACGAGTTAATCAACTCCAAAACACATACCAAGTAATAACTCCCTAAAGATGTCGTTCTGTCACTTGTGGTAACACCTTCTCTCTCTCGAGCAAAGTGCCCAATGGCACTAACACAAACAGAGCTAGATCAAGTTTGAGCAATATTGCTTAAACTTTTCTGGAGGTAGCGACTTAGTGAATATATCAGCGGCATTATCGTCTGTCAGGACTTTCTTCAAGTAGACGATCTTCGCTTCATGTAATCTCACAAGATATGCATCATGCACATTTATGTGCTTTGTCCGGGAACTGAAAGCCAAATTTGTAAGCAAATTGATGGCACTTTGATTATCATAGAAATTTTGCAGGAAAGGTTGCTCGAAGCCTAAGCCATTCATCAATTCTTTCAAATGGACCGCTCCCTTTGTAGACTCAACCGCCGCAACAAGTTCAGCTTTTGTGGTCGATAATGTAACAATGGACTGTAGACGTGATCTCCAACTAACGGTTGTTCCACCTAAGGTAAATACATAACCGGATGTGAATCTCTAACCAACTTGATCACCTGCAAAGTCAAAATCACAAAATCCGACAATTTCACAGTCATTGTGCAAACCAAATATAAGACCATGTGTCTTGGTTCCCAACAAATATCGAAATGTCGTTTTAACGGCTATCCAATGTGATCGACCCGGATTCTCGAGAAACCGACCCACCACTCCGACACAATGTGCAAGATTGGGATTAGTACACACCATGGCGTACATGATACTTCCGACCGCACTAGCATATGGAACCTTTGACATTTCGGCCTTTCCCTTGTCATCCTTCGAACAATCTTCACTTGTAATCTTGATGTGCTTCGGTAGCGGAATGCTAGACGTCTTGGCACCATCAAGATTGAACCGCTTCAATACATTTTGGATATACGCCCATTATGTCAATCTAAGTATTCGGGACTTTCTGTGCCGCATGATTTCCATGCCCAAAAATCTTCTGCGTCGTACCAAGATCTTTGATCTCTGACTGGTCCCTGTAGGCTATAAGCATGTCATCTACATAAAGAAATAAGTAAGTGAAAACGCCACCGCTTTGTCTATGATAGACACAAGCGTCTTTTTCACTTCGCTCAAATCCTAGATTGAGCATGAACAAATCAAACTTCTTATACCACCGATGAGGCGATTGTTTATGTCCATAAAGGGACTTCTTGAGTTTACATACATATTCTGATTTGCTTTCAGAAACGAAACCATCAGGTTGCTTCATATAGATTGTTTCCTCCAAGTCTCCGTGTAGGAAGGCGGTTTTCACATCTAATTGTTCTAGCTCCAAATCGTGAATAGCCACGATCACCAAAAGGACACGAATAGATGTATGACGTACAACGGGAGAAAAATATCGTCATACTCGATACCTTTCCGTTGAGCAAAGCCTTTAGCAACGAGACGAGCCTTGTACCAATTGTCATCTTTGACTTTGAAAACCCACTCGCGGCTGCCATTCGGCAATGGACATAAGTTCCAAGTGTTGTTCTTCGAGAGAGCTTCCATCTCTTCCTGCATGGATCCAAGCCATTTCGAACTATGGGTCGAGGCCAGCGCCTCCTTTATATCAAGCGGCTCATCTTGCCCTACATTAAAAGCAAACTCTAGTTGATCTGTAAAACTCATGTTAGCAAAATCCCAATCTCCATACCTATTAGGCGGACGAATAGTTCTTTGACTATGCCTGGTTGGTGTAATAACTGGGATTGTATCGCCATCGTCTCCACCATCATTCAGAATCTCTTCTTCAGAATCACTAGTAGAATTCACTGGTAGAATGACTTCTTCAATATTCTCGGGTGATTTTGGAACAATATCAGGATTGGATGAACTGGGAATATATGTCTACTGTCTCCATATCATCGGCAGTAGGAGCAACAGCAGTAATGACTTCCAGATCTTGAGAGGACTGAGAATCCTGTAACTTCAACAGGACTGATTCATCAAACATGACATGTCGAGAATGAATCACTTTACGAGTCAAGGCGTTCCAGATTCGGTAACCCTTGATACCATCTGTATAGCCGAGCAAGAATCCTTTGGTGGCTTTAGGATTCAGCTTGTCCTGGCCTGAAACATGAAAATAAATAGGACAACCAAATACACATATGTATTTCAGACAGATGTTTCTTTTACCTCTCCAAACCTCTTCTGAAATCTTTCCCCCAATGGCCGAACAAGGTAACTTGTTAATAATGTGCACCACAGTGTAGAGTGCTTCGGCCTAGAAAGATTTGGGGAATCTCGATGTCGACAACATACATCGGACCTTTTCAAGAAAAGTCCTATTCATCTGCTCGGCAACCCCATTAGATTGAGGATCGCTAGGTGTGGTGTAGTGACGGTGGATGCCTTTACGCAAAAAAAAGTCTTTGAAGTTACTACTAGTAAACTCTCCACCGTTGTCAGATCTTAGCACTTTCAACTTCTTGCCAGTCTTGACCTTTACTCGTGCCAACGAAGTCATAAACGTATCGAAGACATCTGACTTTAACTTCAACACATACACCCAAAGCTTATGTGAGAAATCATCAATAAACGAAACAAAGGATTTACCTTTGTTGAGGGATGGAGTACTGGATGGTCCCCAGACGTCTGTATGAACAAAATCGAGGATTCCTTTAGTGTTGTGTTTTCCAACACCAAAAGAAACGCGCGTCTGCTTTCCTTTGACACATCCCGAACAAAACTCCAGTCTAGCAGGTACGACGACTTTAATGAGTTTTCGCTTGCGCAAAATTTCCATGTTCTTCTCGGATGTGTGGCCCAAACCAAGATGCCATAAGCGAGCAACATCGAGATTCTTTGAGATTTCGGCCACACACGATTCAGAAGAAATAGTTTCTCCAATCAAGTGGAAAAAATTATTTTTTGCCCATTCGCCTTTCATTACGAAAATACTCCCTCGGGAGATGCACAAACTCTCGTCGTCAATCCGAATCTTGCAACCCAATTTGGACAGTTGTCCAACAGAGATCAAGGAACGAGTCATGGATGAAACAAATTTGACATTATTCAATGTCCGAATACACCCATCAAACATCTTGATCTGCACAGTACTGTTACCCTTAGTAACACACAAAATATTGCTTCCCATATAAATATTGTTACCTTCAACTTTTTCGAAGGTAGAGAAATAGACCCGGAATGGTGTCATATGGCAAGATGCACTGGTATCTAACACCCATCGCCTGTCACCTTGCGGTGGTGTAACTGTGGCAGAGAAGCCATCTTGTTCCTCTTCGGCTGCAACAACTAATGATTTGGCGTTGTCTTTGTCTTTGTTTTTAAGACTCGGACAATCTTTCACCCAATGGCCTGGCTTGTGGCAATAGTTACAGTTTCCACATGTCTTTGATTTCCCATGAGAACCAGACCGATGGGAGTAAGAGCGCCCACGATTTCTTCCTCTTGAAGACTGCTGATCGTCTTGGCCTCTGTTAGCATATAGGCCTTGACTGTAGTTGTTCTCCCTGTGATTGTTACCGATCCTCATTTGAATTCTTTGATCTTTAGAAATCATTCATGTTTTCACATCAGATAAAGAAAGAGTTTCTCTTCCATATATAAAACTGTTAGTGAATTGGGAATATTTCTCGAGAAGTGAATACAACAGGATCATAGCAAGTGTTTCTTCATCTTTAGCAAGAAGCGCATATGTTGCCTTCAACTTCATGATGATATCTCATATGAGCTTTAATGGTTGTACCTTCCTTCATTTTGAAGAAGAGACACGACCGCATCAATAACAATCTGTTGGTTAAAGTTTTCTTGAGATATAAATTCTCAAGTTTGCTCCAAATACCCGCCCCTGTCTTTTCGGACACAATGTCAGATATAACATTTTCTCTCATAGCCATCTGCAAAGTAGTAAATGCCCAAGCTTTCATTTCTTTAGCCTTAAGTTCAGACATGTTAAGGTCTAACTCGTCTTTAGCAAATGCTACGAGATGGACACCATTTTTCCTAAGTGCAACAGATGTTGTGAACTGCCATTTACCAAAGTCACCGTCCCCATTCCAAGTATGAATACAAATCCCAGACCCCGACAAATTAAATGTACCTTCTTGGTATGGCTTTTGGGTCTAGTTTGAGGAATTGGCACCAATTGGGTTTTCTACATCGGTCATAGAAAAAAAATGTGCAAACTAGTTTATGTATATTTTCTACAAAAAACCAAATCTAGATCCGAAGCTCTGATACCAATTGTTAGATTAAATGTGTGTCTCACAAATACAAAGCTAGCAAATGATTTCTAAGGTCCCAAACGAGTAGAAATCCAAGTGCACAATTAACCCAACAACAAATGCGGATAACAATAATCTAGTTGTTGCACAATAATTCTCTAACGTAGAATAATAAACCCATGAAATATAGATAATAACAAATATGTTATTATCTATAAATATATCAAGTTCAAAACAAATAACACCGGGATTTAACGTGGTTCCACTATCGGTGTGATAGTGCACATCCATCAAAGAGAGAGAGCAAGAATATTATTGCCAACCGGAAAAAATTACAACATGTTATCGAGATCCTTGGATCAACAAATCAGCTACAAAAATCTTTCTCGATATATATATATATATATATATATTTATATATATATATATATATAGAGAGAGAGAGAGAGGACCATTCATTTGCTAACCAACGCATTAGTGCTAATCATGTTAACCGGATTTCGACCAATCAGAATGCTCCTAGAGGTTTGGTAATGCCTTTGATTATATTAAATATACAAGGGTAATATTGTAATTTACCTAATATCCGCCCATCACATTTAAATCATTAAAATGAATAATTTCCATATTTACATCAAAGTTTGTTATGGTAATGATATTCTATATTAAATATAATTATTTGAAATTCAAATCTGTTGATGATTATCATAAATCTTTGCATATTTTTTACAATTTTTTTTTCATTCTATCATTTTTTTTATTTAGTTAGCAATCGGATCAGTCAATAGTTTTTTTTCAGATTTCTTGGTTATTAGGTTCGTGAGTTAAAAAAATTCCGTTTGTCCGTAACATCACAATGAGCGATAATCCAACTACGTATGTTGTTGATAACGAGAGTTTATTGATAACGAGAGTTTATTGGAATCGATATTTGAAAGTGATGAAGTTGCTCCGTGCACACGACTTGATGAGAATGTTCAACCGCTGAATACCAGATTAGTGATAGAGTACGGTAATTCTACAGGTCTTGATGACATCTCCCTCGAGACCAATTTCCAGAATTTCCCGTCTTCTAGTACAATGCATACAGAATTTAATTCAGGTAAGATGAACTGCAATTTATTTTTGAAGACGACAATGTTCATATAAATTACACAGCTTCATGTCGTGGTAAAAAATGCACATAAACTTGTTGCACATATGCACGTGTTATTGCATATATGCAAAAAACATTTATTACTACGTATTGGCTTTAAGTCATATATGCAGATTTTTTACAATTCAATTCCTCTATTTTATAGAATTTGTTTGTTTTATATCGTCCCTTTTGTGAGAGATGTGCATACTTTGTGAAATTGCGTATATATGCACATATGCACATGTGCACATACTCAAGTCATACTGAAAATATTTATTTGTATTTTGTAAAGCAGGTACAATTGCTAAATATGGATGAGGGCATACATATGCACATGTGCATATACTCAAGTCATAATGAAAATAGTTATTTTTGTAATTTGTAAAACATGTACAATTTCTAAATATTGATGAGGGCATACATATGCACATGTGCATGTACTGTTAATTGATATTTAAATGATTGTAAATGGAAATATTGATGAGGGCATACATATCGCTCATGTGCATGTACTGTTAATTGATATTTAAATGATTGTAAGGGGTTTTGTTTGAGGAAGCTGATTTTTGGGGATAAAATCCCTAATTTCTTGGGCTAATTAGATTACACCGACTTACCAAGTTAAAAGATTAGGGTAGTTGGACAAAATTACCCTTGTGCATAGACGCAAGTTATTTTTATAAAACATTTTCCATATTTTAGATAAATAGAAAATCAATTAAATCTGGACCATTGATCTAATTAATATACAGTTGAGATTGGTTAGCACGGTTAGCACTAATGTGTTGGTTAGCAAATGAATGGGACCCTATATATATATATAGAGAGAGAGAGAGAGAGAGACACCAACGAGAAAGAACGGAAGGAAGAAGAGATAAAGACTAAGTGGCCTTCAACCTTTTACTAATGGTATTTTTGGTGTGTCTATCTCTTATTCATGCATGGGTATTTATAGATGGATGGGGCCAACAAAAGGACAAAAGGAAACTTAGCTAGGTGGGTTTTCTCAAAGGCATCACTGATGCTCTATCCCACACTATCACTGATGCCAATCTCTCATTTACTAAAGCCACTCCATTTGTTATCTCTTATGGCTTAGAAAGTTGCTAACGCCAATCTTGTCCTCACTAATGTCACACCATTGCCAATCATTGATAGCTTCAATTTGCTATCACTGATGGCACTTTTTCCTTTCATTTCCCTTTTCCAAACAAGATGACAAAAGTGAGTTGTCATCCACAAGAATATTCTCTTTCATTCTCCACCAAGTATTTTGTTTTCTAATAAGACAAAATAAAAAGTTCACTTAAAATATGTGGCTATAAAAACCCATATCTTCATGCATCAAAAAGACTTGTAAGTTGTGCTTGTTGAGTTGTACAACATCCAAATGAAAACGTAATTTATTTTTCAACAACATGTACATATTGTGGTCAATGTACATTGATAATTCAGGTAGATAGATGACCCCCCACACTACGCCAAGAAAGTCAAGATCTCGAAAGTGTCTAGCCTTTTATTCGTTTAGATATAAATTCTTCAAAGTATTTAGACACTAGATTTATTGTTCCAGGTCAACTTAAGTATTACATGCTTTGAAGTTGTAACAACCCAAAAACAAGCATACCACAATAACCAAATAATTCCCAAAACGGATCCCATACATCTCCATCAAGGATCCAAAATTTTTAAAATTTAAAAACAACGGTAACACACTACCACAACCGAGGGTCTATCTAACAAAACCTTAAAATAAATAGGGAAACTACACCAACATTGGTTCTACGGTCTTCGCCTCTTTCTTCAAACCTTCTCCTTGCCTTTCGTAGAATTACCACTAACGCACTTTCCTGAAAATGGTTTTATGGATTAGACCATGAGGTCTAATGAATTCTGTGACATCCGTCAAATTTTCGTTTCAGGTTAGAACTGGTCTGAACATGTTAGTAGCATATGTTAAAATGTGTCACATACTAGAAATAGTAATTGAGGCCTTATCACTAGAAAAGTCTAGAAATTTTGCTTAGTATTCACTTAGATGAGTGAATTATCCACAAATCTCATAAAATGCCAATTTTAACATTTTATATAGATATATACTTATAAATATATTAAATTTTTATAAAAATAAAATTTCCTAATTAAGTTGTTAGTATAATTCAAATGCAAAAAGAATAAAAGACAAAACCACAATTATTCCTTACATCTTCTAGAAAACACAATTATTTTACCCAATTTTACACTCAACCTCACCCCTCTTTATCCCCCACCCCTTGACCGTCCACATGCCTCCCCAACCCCCCTCCTCTTCTCTAACTTCTCTCTAGATTTTCCTCTCCATTTTCTCTCTATTTTCTCTCTACTTTTCCTCTCAAAAATCATCTTCATTCCTTCAACAAAAATTAAGTTTCAAGACTTCAAAGGTATCCTTTAAGATAAATTACCTAAACTAATGAAAAAACTTTCATCCTTTCTTTTTAGTTTTCATGCATTCTTGAGTTGTTGTTCTTCTTCTCTTTTGATTTCCAAATATTGTTTTGCTAAGAAAACAATCTTTGATACTTAATGTTTGTAGATTTTTCCCTAAAAACATGTTGCATGTTCTTAAAAGGGTATAACATCCATGATCAAACCAAAGTTAAGATCAAAGAAAGAACTTTTGAAAGTTCTAACTTGCATGCATGTGTTTTATTCAACATTCTACTTCATGGATTCTAAAAGTTGCATGAAATCATTTTTATATATCAAAAAACTACCTTAAACTTCATGCATGTGATTTAAAATTTGTATTTTATGTGCTAGAAATCAAGCTCAAGGCTTAGATTTCAAAGAAATTTCAAATAATGCTCATAATGGTCATTTTTGGAGTTTTGACAAGATAACTTTGTTTGACTTGCATGCATGTAACTTGTGATGATTAAAAACAAGTTTTCATCTGAATATTATTGATTTGATGTGATAAAAATCGTGGTCTAAGCAAAAGAAGAAAAACCATTTAAAGAACCAAGAGATTTGACACATTTCCTTGAAATCCGTTTCAAACAGCATGTTGTCAGATTTCCACCTCTAACTTTAAAGGACCATAACTCTCTCAATATTTAACTAAATGATGTGAAATTTCTTCTTGAATTTAGTTTTATGTGATAGGTTTTGAACCCACGTATAATCACCTAAAAACACTAAGAATTCGACCAAACAGTGGTTACAAAACAAGTGCGCAAACAGCTAAACTTTCTGTTGTAGACCTTACTGTGGGACTGTTTTGAAGGACTTAACTATATTCAAAAATTTTGGTTTTTATGCCAAAAGTTTCCTAACTCAGTATATTAGGTTGGGTAAAAATCCCATGACCAAAAGAACAATGGAGGACAACTGAAAATGGGCATAAAATGACAACAAAATCTTGGACAGCAAAAGGACAATTTCAAACTTTGGTTAAAACTAACTTTTAGACCCTTTTGTCATTTTATGTTATGAGCTTGAGGTTTGTATTAAATAAACAAGTTAAAACTAACACATGCAAAAAATGTTAATATTAAATATATAAAACATTGAAGAATCACAAATAGAAATTTTAAACAAGTTATTATAATAAAGGCATTTTATGACGATTTGGATAAGTAAGCATTACCAAAGCCTAAGGTCTAAGCTTGAATCTTACTAGTGTCCTTACGTTCCTAGGATCGAAGTAGGATTAAACAATTGTTGCATTCAGTAGACATCTTAAATTTCATCTTCGCATATCACGGTGAGTTTTCACATTCCCTTTTTACTGTTTTCATATATATTTTGGGGTGAAAAGCATGTTTACTATTACAATTACTTTTACGCATCGGTTGTATTGTTTTTTTGAAAATGCTAAAGTTTGCTATGTTGCTATGGTATGTATGCTTATGTTAATTGATTCTGAGTTTTTGCTATCGTACATTAAAGTCCCCATGTTTTTCAACATTACCCATTTAACTCAAGTATTGAGCCACTGGTAATTATGGATAGTACTATTTGGTTGACACCCCACTCATATTGCTGGATGCAAGAGTGCATAATTATTGTTTTGGATGCGCATGTTAGCGATAGAGCATGCAAGATGGGGCGTTTCAAGTCACTTAGGTTTGGGTAATGGGCTCATGGCTTTAACATTTAATACATACAACATATACCTTGAGCAAGTTTTACAACCGAAATTTCATATTCCACTGTGTGGATTTAAAAAAGTTTAAAGGCAATGATGCCAACGCTTTCAGAAAATCTGTGATCTCACCAACTACTGCAGTAGTTGACCTCTCTTTGACATGCTTTTCAGGTGCACGTCAGTAATGTTGGGAACTGAAGAATTTATCAAGTATGGTTAATGCTGCTGGTTCAAAGTTACTACTGCTAGAAGACTTAAAAGTTAATACTGCTGAGTGTTACTACTGCTATTAGTTAATACTGCTAGTCAAAGTTAGTGCTGCTTGAACAAAGTTAGTACTGCTTAGCTAGTTAGTACTGCTAGTGGTTAGTGCTGCTTAGTAGTTAATGCTGCTAGAAGGAATTTAATGCTGCTGAAGATTAATACTGCTTAAGAGATTCGGATGGAAAGAATGACAGCTGGATAATCTGAAGTTTATGGAAGCTTTGAGATATACATGGAAGATATACTGAAGATTTGTTTAATTATGGTAATTATCTTTTGACTAGTATATGTATAGAATGTATAGAATAGATAGAGAAAAAAGAACTTTTGTTTTTCATTCTTTTTAGAGAGAAAATCAACCTCAAGACATAGATCCTAATTCTAGAGAAGTAGAATTCGTATTGGTGAGTCTGTTCATCAATATTGAGGTTGAGTGTGTAATCTTGTAACTTCAAAGCATTCAATACAAGTTTACAGTTTGTTGATTATAGTCTGTTTTGATTTTCTGTTTGATTAAATATCAAAGTGTTATTCCGCAAACTTCTTTGATATTGTTTCTGAGAATTAATTCTTGTTGAGAATTCGATCCTGACAAGTGGTATCAGAGCCTAACCCTCTCAGAAACAATAAGTTATTCATCATGGAAAATCTTACAGAATCAAGCAGTACTTTGGTTTCTAAGGTTCCAATGCTCAAACCAAGTGAGTTTGACATGTGGAAGATCAGAATCAGACAATATATTCTTCTCACTGACTACTCAATGTGGGATATCATTGAGAATGGTCCTTCTGAAGCTGGAAGGATAGGACCAGATGGGAAAAGACCTCCACCAAAGACAGATGGTGAGAGGAAGATCAGACAGACATAGATGAAGGCCTTGAGCACTCTGCTCTTGGCTATTCCCAATGAATATCAGCATCAATTTTGCAACTGCACTGATGCTCAGATTCTCTGGAATGCTCTAGAGAAAAGATTTGCTGGAACTAAGAGCATCAAAAGAAATCAAAGAGATGTTCTAAAGCAGCAGTATGAGAACTTCACTTCCACAAAGAATGAGTCCATGACTCAAACTTTTGATAGGTTCAATAAACTTATAGGTGAACTGGCTACTGTAGGGGTGAAGATGGAACAAGATGATATCAACAGAAAGTTCCTCAGATCTCTTGGGGATGAATGGACTATGTACACTGTCTCATATAGACAGAGTGACAATCTGGAAGAGAAAGAACTTGATGATCTATACAATGATCTAAGAGTTTTTGAAACTGAGGTAGAAACCAAGAAGAAGCCCTCTGGTTATATTCACAATGCTGCACTTCTTTCAGCATCCACTAATACTACTGCCAACCCTGAAGCAGTTAGTACTGCCAGTGGAGTAAGTTCAGAAAAAGGCACTGAAACTATCTTTGAAGCCTTTTTGTCCAGTCATAGCAGCAATTCTCTGATTAATGATGATCTTGATCAAATTCACCCTGATGATCTGGAGGAGATGGATATTAAATGGCAGATGGCCATGTTATCCATGAGGGTGAAAAAGTTCATTAAAAGAACTGGAAGAAATAACTTCTCTCAAAGAAGAGAAGATGGAGCTGGTTTTGACAAAACCAAGGTGGAATGTTATAAGTGTCACAAGAAAGGTCACTTTGCTAGAGAATGCAGGAGTGTTGTTCCAAACAACAACCATCAACAAGCTCAGAATGGAGGATACAATCTGAACAAGAATCCTGCTCAAGCCCTTGTTTCTCAACAAGGAATGGGATTTGACTGGAGTGATCAAGCTGAGGAAGCCATTCAGAACCAAGCTCTTATGGCAGAAGTGTCTGATCTCCCCACTGAGGTAAGTTCTAATCTTTGCACTAAATCTTGCATTGACACTGTTACAAGATACAGGGATCACAATCAAAGTATGTGTGATGACCTCAAAAGATTAGAAAAGGACAGAAGAGATTATGTGTTGATAGTAGAGAGATTTGAAGAGCAAATCAAAGGCTTTCAAGCTAATGAACTTCAACACTCATATGACACAAACTATTGGAAGTGGGAAAAGAATGAGTTAGAAACCAAACTGTCTAAGTCCTTAGAAGAGAATGATAGACTGAAAGAGGAACTGTCAAAAGTTAAGCTTGACATAGACAAGTTTTCTTATGCTTCAAAAGCAATGGACTCTCTTCTAAAGGCTCAGATACATGATAAGATGAAGCCTGGTATTGGATACAACAATACACCCCCTCCTTACAATAACAACTATATTTCTCCTACATCAGACTTGTTAGAAACTAAGGAGAAAAATGACTTGTCTGAAGAAGCTTTTAAGATAGATCCTTTGGATGAGGTAGTAGTTAAGGATTTGACTGAGAAAGGAGCCAGTGAGAACAGGGATAATAATGTGAGTAAAAAGATACCATTAGAAAACAATATTATCACCAATGAGGGATGTGGGAAAATCTGGGTCAAGTCCAAGGAGATAGAGAAAACTATAGGAAATGATAACAAGGTCCATTACAAACAAACTGTTGATCCAAACTCTCTCAGTGATTTGATAACGACCCTCTTTTATACTTAGTGAAAATTACGTTATTATATGTATTAGTGTTTCATCATCAGCGATCAGACTGAGTCTGTTCAGTTATCGCTGATGACCTTTCTGTAAACATTAATATGTATGTGTTTCACTTTCAGCGATCAAACTGAGTCTGTTCAGTCATCACTGATCGTTTCCTTTGTAACACAGTTAACGTAATCCCTGAAGACAAGTCTCGCGTCAACATAGTTCATAGCTGAATCGAAGACGAAGCCACTGAATAATAGATAAGTCTACTAGTGACCTGATGCGGATATCAGCGAAGACCAGACAAATCTACTTACGCGAAGAAGCCTGAGGAAAAGCTTCAGCGATAGCTGAACTTCTTTGTCTCTGGAAGAAGAGATACTCAGCGATCAACGATCACAAAGCTTATGCCTCAAGTTTTCTTTTGTCTTACCTTGCACAACCAGTACGATGTGTCAGAACGGACAAGTCTCTGCCACAAATCGTACACCAACTCTGTCAACTACACTGTTCATAAAGTGGCCAAAAGCATGTCTCCAAAAGTGAGACTACCAAAGCCAATCTATGAATGCCACGTGTAAAGTACCCTGCCATGCATTTAATGCATAGGGTATAAATAGGAAGCTCACTCCTTCATCTGAAGGTGTGCTCAATCCTTGAACTCCAAAAATAGAAACCCTTGTTTTCTATCTCTCTAAAAATCCCCCATTCTCTGAATTTCTTGTGCAACCATCTTAGTGTTTCTTAAGTTTGTTTAGATTGAGTCTGTCTTAATCTTATTCCGCAACAAACTTGTAAATTGTATTTTGATTTATCAATAAACAATTTATTAAACTTTAATTTCTGTGTTTGTATTCAACCCCCCCCCCCTTCTACAAACTTGTTAAGCACCTTCGGGACCAACAAGTGGTATCAGAGCAGTTTGTTTAATCTAATAAACAAGATCTTGCTGTATACTCTTCCTTGCTATTCTAAAATGGCACTAAACACAAACACAAACTACTATGATAATGGTTCACTTTCTAAACCTCCTCGATTTAGCAGAGATAACTTTTCTCTATGGAAAAATCGAATGATGCTATTTCTTGAAGGTGCGGATCCTACTATACCTGAATATATAGAAAACGGACCCTATGAACCTGTTAGAATTATAGCTGCGGTTCCCGCTACTGCCACCACTGAAGCTGTCCCTGAACGATATGTCGTTAAGGAAATAAGACAGTGGAGTGATGAAGATAAAAAGAAGGTAGGCATAGATGCAAGAGCAAAGACCATTATATCAATGGCTCTGCCTGATGAAGTTTTCCATTCCATCATGCATCTAAAAACTTCTAAAGAAATGTGGGAAACCATATGTGTTCAATATGAGGGCACCACTGAAATCCAAGAGACCCGAAAGATTAACTTGGTAAGACAGTATGAAAGTTTTATCGCTGGTAAGAATGAATCTCTTTCTGACATTCATCAGCGGTTTAACTGCCTGATAATTGACCTAAGAACTGTTGGAAGGACCTATTCTAATTCTGAGGTCCTAACAAAATTCTTGGAAAGTCTTCCTGAAAGCTGGGACAGTTATTCAATATGTCTTAAGCTGACAAAGGACTTACATACTCTCTCTCTAAGCACTCTGTATGGAATATTGCTCAACTATGAGCAATCTAATCTCCTGAAGAAGAATCTTGTAAAAGATTCTAAAGACTCCAAAAGCACTGCTGTTGCTTTAGTCTCATCAGAGATAATTCCATCCCAGCGATCTACTCTCACCATCACTGAGTTAGATTCTGAATCTGAGGATTTATCAGACCCTGATCTTTCAGAGTTTAATGAGTCCTTAGCACTCTTGACAAACTCTTTTAAGAGATTTGCAAGAAAGAGTAACTTCCGAAGAAGTAAACCTCTCTCTCTTACTGAAAAGCCAAAATCAACTCCGGTTGATAAGGCTACAGCCACTTGCTATAACTGCGAAAAAATTGGACATTTTGCTAGTGAGTGCAGGTCTAAAAAGGTCTTCAAACCTTCTACCTCAAGAAGATCCAGTGATGACAAATACCATAAGCTGAAAAACAAATATCAAAAGCTGAAAAGCTATCAGCAAAAAGGTAAAGGTCTCATCGCTGAAGAACATGACTGGGCTGAATCAGAAGAATCATCTTCTGATGAAGAAGAAGTCGCTAATCTTTGCCTCATGGCTGAGATTAAAGAAGAAGTAGAAGAACCATCTGAACCTTCTATGAGCTACATATCATCTCAGGTATCTATCTCTACAAATCCCTCTCTGCCTGAAGCTGAGAGAAGTCGCGCTGTTGATGTGCTGACGATTGACCTTTATAATGCTCTAAACGACAAAACTCAAGCTGAAAATAAAAATGTTTATTTAACACAAGAGCTAGAGAAATGTCATGAAAAGATCAGTGAACTAAATCTTTTAGAAGAAAAGCTAAAAGATCAAGTCATTATAAATGAAATCATCAGCATTGAACGCGAACAAGCCATCGCTGCTCTAAAAGCAGAAAAGGCTCATGTTGAAAAATGGTGCAAATCATCAACAAAGATCTCTGAGATAATAAATGCTCAAACTCCTGAAAGTGATAAAACCGGTCTTGGTTTTTGGACACCACAGGATGATCCTAAAGAAGAAAGTTCCTCGCTTAAGTTTGGAACTTTTGTCACATCTTTCTTTGACACTTCTTATAATCAATTCTATCCCTGTTCTTCTTCTAATCCCATCCCTGAGGAGATATCTGCAAAATCTAAGCCTGCAGATAAAGGAAAGTCTATTCTCTCTCAGAAGGCTTCCAAGAAAACCAAACTGAAAGTTCTCTCCAAACCTTCAGTGGATAAACCTTTTAGCTCAGTGACAGAAATCTTTGATATTTGTCCTCCAAAGCTGAAGGTTGATCTAAAGCCCGTGAAATCTGAAGAAATGAAAATTCCTCCCAGATCTCGTGCTAAAGGCATTCTTGGAGCTGGACCTGCTCATCTTAAGTTTTCAAAACCTTTTGGTTATAAATCCACCATCAGATATAGAAAATGTTATCACTGTGGATTCACTGACCATATTGCGAGCAAGTGTCCAAATACCACCGAAGCTGATAAAACAGCCAAAGTGAAGAAAAATGCCTCTAAGGCAAATAAAGTCACCAAAGTGAAAAATACCACTAAGGTTAAGAAATTAACCAAAGTGAAGATTACCACTGAAGCTGAATCTTCCTTATCCACTAACTCTGAAGGACCCATTGAAAAGTGGGTACCAAACAAAGCTTAATCTTCCTTATGTATGCAGGGATCAAAGGGCATCTGGTATCTCGATAGCGGATGTTCTCGTCATATGACTGGACAAAGAGACCTGCTCACTGAATACAAGGAAGAGAAAGGTCCCTCTGTGACCTTTGGTGGAAATGGAAAAGGATTTACCCGTGGGTTTGGTGTCCTCAGCAATGGGACAACTACCTTTCGAAGAGTCGCTTATGTAGATGGACTGAAGCACAATCTTCTAAGCATCAGTCAGCTATGTGACAAAGACTACGAAGTTCGCTTTTCTAAGAAAGCATGTTCAGTGGTAGATGAAAAAGGAAAACTTGCTCTCAGTGGTTATAGAAGAGAAAATGTCTATGTAATAGATATGGACTCTACTATCACTGATAACTTATGTTTTCTCTCTAAGGCCTCTTCTGATGTCAACTGGCTATGGCATAAAAGGCTCTCTCATCTAAACTTCAAAACCCTGAATTCTCTCTCATCTAAGGAACTGGTTTCTGGTCTTCCTCAGCACTCATATGCTAAAGAATCTCTCTGCTCAGCATGTGAAAAAGGAAAACAAACAAGAGCTAGTTTCAAGTCGAAACAAGTTTCCTCAGTAACAAGTCCTCTTCAGCTCTTGCATATGGATCTATTTGGCCCTGTCAATATCCAATCAATAGCTGGAAAGAAATATACGCTTGTCATTGTAGATGAATATTCTCGCTACACCTGGGTTATTTTTCTTCGCTGCAAGAATGATACTCCAGAAGAACTAATATCTTTTGTCAAAAAGATGGAAGTGCTGAATAATCTTACTGTTCGATCAATAAGGAGTGATCATGGAACTGAATTCAAAAATAGTTCCCTGAACAATTTCTTTGAGAACAAGGGAATCTCTCACAACTTCTCTTCAGTAAGAACACCTCAGCAAAATGGAGTCGCTGAAAGAAGAAACAGAACGATCATAGAAGCTGCTAGATCAATGCTCAGCGATTCTCACCTCCCTACTCAATTTTGGGCAGAAGCTGTAAACACTGCATGTTTTACTCAAAACAGATCGCTGATAATAAAGCGATTTGGGAAGACAGCTTATGAACTCTTTCTTGGAAGGAAGCCTTCTATCAGCTTTCTTCATATCTTTGGTTGTCAGTGCTTTATCTTAAACAACAAAGATCAACTTGGAAAGTTCGACCCAAAAGCCGATGATGGAATATTTTTAGGATATTCCTCCATCTCAAAAGCCTACAGAGTTTTCAACAAAAGAAGACAAACCGTAGAAGAAACCATTCATGTCACGTTTGATGAAACGCGCTCAGCGAACTCTAAACCAATCGCTGACAATGAAGAACTGAATACTTGGATGATCTCTCACTATAAAGGAACTGAACCTTTCTTCTCAAACCAACAGCACACTGAAACTCCAGCTGCTGATGAAGAACCAAGTATCATACCTCCCACCGCTGAATCCAACTCATGGATTTCAGCTGAACCTCTAAACACACTTCTACCATCAAATCCATCTACGTCTGAAAACCCTTCTGAAAGTATTGGTGTATCTAATGTTCAACAATTACTAGCTGATGAACCTCAAGCATCTTCATCAGTGACTGCTCCTATTGTTGATCCTATCGCTGAAATAAGCAATCTTGCTCCTGCTCAGAGATGGACCAGAGATCACCCCATAGATCAAATTCTTGGTAATCCAGATGCAGGTATTCAGACACGACGAAGCTCAGGTAATATCTGTCTCTTTGTAAACTTTCTCTCCTTAATAGAACCAAAGAAGACTGATGATGCCCTCAGAGATCCAAACTGGGTCAGCGCTATGCAAGAAGAGCTGACTGAATTCTCTCGAAACAAAGTTTGGAATCTCGTTCCTAGACCATCTGATAAAACTGTAATAGGCACCAAATGGGTGTTTAGAAACAAGTTAGATGAACATGGAATTGTAACCCGCAACAAGGCTCGACTTGTTGCTCAGGGATACAGACAAGAGGAAGGCATAGACTATGATGAAACCTTTGCCCCTGTGGCCAGGCTCGAAGCAATTCGACTATTCTTAGCTTATGCAGTCTATAAAGACTTCATCATTTATCAAATGGACGTAAAATCAGCTTTTCTGAATGGAAAACTGAATGAAGAAGTTTATGTAGAACAACCACCAGGGTTCTATGACCCTAAGCATCCAAATTATGTTTATAAATTGGATAAGGCTCTCTATGGTTTAAAACAAGCCCCTCGTGCTTGGTATGACACTCTCTCATCTTTTCTTATCTCTGAAAATTTTGAACGTGGCAAGATTGATAATACGTTATTTTTCAGGAAGATAAAAGGTCATATAATTCTTGTACAAATATATGTCGATGACATAATATTTGGTTCTACTAACCCATCTCTATGTACTCGCTTCGCTGAAAGAATGAAGAAAGAATATAAAATGAGTATGATGGGTGAGCTGACATATTTTCTTGGTCTTCAGATTAAACAATCTGACAAACGTACTTTTATCTGCCAAGGTAAGTATGTTAAAGACATGCTGAAGAAGTTTGATTTAACACAAACTTCAGCGATGAAAACTCCTATGGCACCACCACTGACACTTAACAAGGATCCATCTGGAAAACCTGTTAATGTCACTGCCTATAGAGGAATGATAGGCTCATTGATGTATCTTACAGCAAGCCGACCTGACATCATGTACTCTACTTGTTTATGTGCACGCTATCAATCTGAACCCAAGGAATCCCATCTGATCGCTGTAAAGCGGATTTTCAGATATCTGAAAGGAACTCCTAACCTAGGTCTTTGGTATCCCAAAGACTCAGGGTTCGATCTAACTGGTTATTCTGATAGTGATTTTGCAGGTTGTAAACTTGACAGAAAAAGTACCACTGGTGGATGTCAACTCTTGGGAGGAAAGCTGGTAAGCTGGACAAGCAAGAAGCAAAATTCTGTGTCCACTTCCACAGCTGAAGCTGAATACGTAGCCGCTGGAAGCTGTTGTTCACAAATCCTATGGATGAGAAATCAACTATTAGATTATGACCTTCAGCTGTCAAAGATTCCTATCTATTGCGACAGCACTAGTGCTATCGCTATAGCAAATAATCCAGTGCTACATTCAAAGACAAAACACATAGAGATCAGATATCACTTTATCAGAGATCATGTGATGAATGGTGATATTGAACTTCACTTTATCCCTACTGACTTTCAGCTTGCTGATATATTCACCAAACCTCTTGATGAGACAAGGTTCAACTTTCTCATCAGTGAGCTTGGAATGCTGAACCTCGAAGAATAATTCTTCAGCGTTCATGTATTGTGTCAGTAATCAAAAGTTCCCCTCATCATTCTCTCTGATAAACATTCTGACTCTCAGGTATGTTCTCTCTCCCTCAAAGATGTTTTTCTTCAAAATATAAACTTTAATCACTGAACTTTCTTCAAATGATTAAAAGTTTTTTTTAAAAATACATTAATCACTGATATTTCCAGTCAGTGATCTTTTAAAAGGAAAATCTATCCCTGTCTTTACAATCAGGGATACTTTTAAAAAGGAAAATCTATCGCTGATTTTTCTTCAGTGATCATTTCAACGGACAAATGAACAGTCTCTCTCCTCTATGACGTCATTTGAACCGACAATCCACGACATGCCTTTTCTGACACGTTCGTCCGTTGCCCTCCTATCCAATCAACTTCGTGGAACGTGTCAATGTCATGATGATTTCTTTTCCCGCTTCATTCTCTCTCTTATCTCTCTTCTCTCTCTTCGTATAAAAGGAATTCTTCTCTCCTTTATACGGTTTACGCTTTCAAAACTTTCAAAGCAAGAAACATTCTCTCAAGAACACTCAAGCAAGTAAACCCAGAATATTGAATCTGCAACTCTTTTTCTTCAAGATACACAGGTTTATTTCATGTTTATATGCTTTGTTCATATGCTTTTTATTCTTTTAAAATCCTACTCGCTTTCTATGGATTTTATAAAACGTTTTTTTAAAACTAAAGATCATTCCTTCTGATTTTATGTTTTTAAATAAAAACCTTTTGGTTTTAAAGTGTTCTTCATTCTTTCTACCCAGAACACTATTTTTTCTCTTAAAAATAACTTGATAATTTTCCAGTTTCCCTTCTTCTATGGAAACTGGTAATCATATTATTTTTAATCTAAATCATTTCTTCTATTATGCCTCTTTCCATAACAGAAATGACACAGTCTTCAATCGTTGCTTCCAAGCATGTACGATTCGCCATCACTGAAGTTGAGATTACTAAATGTAATCATTTGGCCAGACTCGACTTCAAAGCTGACAAATACCCACATCTGGTGGAAGCTGCTGAATTCCTCAAGCAGTCATGCATAGCTTACGCGATCACTGTGGATCCTAAGCCCTCCAAGACTCTACTTCAGCAGTTCTGGTTCACTGCTGATGCAACTGAACTTACCAACAGGAAAGGCGAACGAGTCCCTGCTATCTCGTTCAGCACGGAATTAGGGCCAGGGAGCATGACCGCTCTTAGCCTCAGGAAATCTTTAAGATTCCCTGACAAACCAAAGAGTGGATTCGACGCACTCCCCACTGATGATGAGCTAATATTCTTCCTGGACGCAATGGGCTATTGTTGGGAAAACAAACCAAGATCTTCTATTCCTAACAAGAAGCTCACCAAGATTCTTAAAGCTCAGATGCCATCACAACTGAACTTTATCTTCTCGCACATAATTCAGTGCATGAGTGGGAAGAGTGGTTCGCTGGATCAAGCCAGCAAAACACAACTGCAGATGGCATACTCTGTTATCGCTGGTCAAAACTTTGACTACGCCACAGCCATCTTTGAAGATCTAAGGTCGAGATTAGAGAAGCCTGAACGAGATCCCAAGATCTCATATGTACGTTTCATATGTACGTATATCAAGTTCCTCTATCCCAACACCTATCCCACCAAAGATGATGGCACCTTTGCCAGGGTTGGTCAAAGATCACTAGAGGTCAAGCCACTCACCGACGAGGTAAGTATTTCTCTCCTTCGCTCTCGTCTCTCTCTCCATTCTTCTTCATCTTCAGCGACCACGCAGACGGTTCCTTCGTCTGCTATCCCTGTCGCTACCACTACTTCTAAAAGACCATCAGCTAGTCCGATTGGTCCTTCCAAAAAGGCCAAAAAGACTAAGGAAAGTACACCTTCTAGTACTATACCTGAGGGAGCTTCTCAACAAGCTACCTTAGATGCTTTTGTGGGTCTTTCCTCCACAACTTCAGCAGTCACTCATACTGCCGTGTCAGCGATCTCACTCGCTGTCACATCATCAGTAACCCCACCTACTATCTCATTCCCTGAGATTAACCCCATCCCTACTTCTATTCCCAAAACTCTTCCCTTCTCTCCTCATTTGGTCTCTGAACCTGCCACCTCTTCTTTCCCTATAGGACCTGAGCATCAAACTTTTGAGGAATCTATGCAGTTCTACAAAATGTTTGATACGTCAGGTACACCTATACTCCTAAACACTTCTCTCCCCCCCTCTCCAAATAAGCCCATATCTGAACTAACATCATTTTCAGGTCCTAGCTTGGCGACTGTTGACACGCATGTCAACAGTCTAGGAGAAAAGGTGGATGCTCTCACCAACACCATCAATGAAACCACCAACGCTGTCAATCAGGCTGGTGAGGAGCTGAAGAAGTTGACCGCCACTTGCTCATCTAAAGCTGAGAACTCTCAACTTTCAGCTCTTGAAGAACAAGTCGTCCAACTCAGAGAGTCCTCTCTACTCTTTCAAGGACGATTTGAGTCTCTTACAGCTGAAGTTCAGGGTCTCTCTTCCAAGGTTGACCTCTGCACGTCCCTTCTTCAGCAAGTTCTACAGAAAGTGAATGAACCAGCTCCAGCGCTGCCTCCCTCCTTCACTGAAGATGATCGTACCAACCTCAACATCGCTGTGGAATTCATTCATGATGCCACATGCGACATACCTGCGGTTGAAGACAGAGTTAAGCGTCTGGAGGCTGACGTTCAAATGCTAAAAGCTTCAACAGCTACTCCAGCAGCTGAACAATCCCCTACCGCTGATAATGACAAAGTGGGGGAGAAAACTGAAGAAACCTCTATTGCTGCTGGGGAAGCTAAGGAACCTCCCTCTCAATCTGAGGGGGAGAAGGCAAAAGAATCCTCATCGATTCACTCCATTCTCTTTGAAGAGGATGAGGAAGAAGATGATGAAGAGGAAGATGATCTAGATCTTATTGATCAAGAAAAGGATCAGCCCTCCGATGACGACGACGACGATGAAGACCAATCTATGTGGTTCTCTAAGCCGAACGTCGTATCAGGGACAACTTCGCAAGAGGTTGTCAAAACAGGGCTGAGAGGTGATACATCTTCAAGTGTTCCTTCGCAAAGCAAAGACAAACAACCAATCGCTGAAGAATGCTTGAGGACTGGATCACAATCTGAGGGGGAGCATCCTTCTCAGGTATGTCTTTCAATTGTACCACTTTTCTACTCTTTCCAAACCCCTATGTCTTTCTAGCCTTTATCTCTCGTTCTAAAAATACACTTATCCCTTCTTTCCTTCTTTTTCTAACCAGACAGTTCTCACCCCTGCTTAAGGGTTCTGAACTACAAATAATTCCAGCTACTATCGCTGAAGAAATAATCCCAATCTCTATCGCTGAGATTGATGAAGAAGAAGAAGATTCCCTGGTCCATCCAGGAAGGCCCTCTCGACCATCTCATTGGTCAGAGGAAGTGGTGAAGAAAAGAGTTGAAATGATCGCTCAACTAGAAAGTCAACGGCTGAAAATCCCTCTTCAAATATCCATAGAGCTCGACTTCCTTACTGAAGCTGAAAGAGAAGAATCTGCCAAAGCTGAGAAGCTGATCGCTGAATGCAAACGAGATGCCCAACTCGCTTTAAAGATTCAATCCTCTCAAGTTAGGGACAAAAAGCTAAAAAGCAAACCTGTGGAAGTTCAAGCAGCACTACTGAAAGAAATTGAAGAGGAACGCTTCAAAGAACAAGAGATCAACGATAAGTCTATCGAATGGTGCAAACAAAAGATGGATTATCGTTCTGATCTTCTTCCAATATCAGCCGTGACTATCTCTGGTCGCAAGAAGAAAGATCAACTCTCAGTGACCATGGAGATTACCAGAGAGGATGGAACCCAAAAAGCAATGTACGTATCAAAACTTGAAAGCTTCGGATTTACGGAATGGTTAGAGTTCTGGGATGCGCTGAAGAAATCCAAATCTACATACAGAGGCTACGTTGAAGGACTCCTTGAAGCCCTCATAAATAGAGTCGTTTCTGTACTAAAGCTGCCATCTCCTCTTCCTCCCAAATCTTTGAAACTCAAGAGAAAAATTGGGTCCTTCTCCTCTGAAGATGTCGCCATCATCAGGAATGAAACTTCTATCAAATTTTCAAGAGATGCACTGTTTGGTCCTCCTCCTGATCTTTCAGTTCTGGACTTATCTCTGCCTCCTGGTGGTCCCTTCCAAGCTGGTCAAGTAATCGACAAGCCTTATGGAATATTCTTCAGAGATGATGATGAGGAACTCAGATTTCAAAGAATCTCTGAGATTCCTATTTGTCCTCTGAATCATCTCAAGGATCTCTTATGCTTATGGTGTGACTTCTTCCCTGCTGCTGAAAAAATTAAAGAAATTATCAGTCAAGAATCTTTGGAACGAAGACAGAAAGGAGAAGAAATACCTGAGTATATGATCAATCCTCCCAAATCTTCTTATAGCTGATAGATTAGTTTTCTTATCTGCAATCTGTTAGTTATACTTACAGTAGTTAGTTAGTCACTTGTACTTATGATTTTCATATCTTGTAATTCTATCCCTGAATTAAATGAAAATTGCAGTGATGTACTTAACCCTATCAGTACTGTAAAAGATCCCTCAAAATAGTAATTGGGACATGCATTCTATGAGTCCTTTTTATTCCTATATTTTGAATTAAAAAGTAATTTTCTTTTGTTACTTTGTCATTATCAAATAGGGGGAGATTGTTGATCCAAACTCTCTCAGTGATTTGATAACGACCCTCTTTTATACTTAGTGAAAATTACGTTATTATATGTATTAGTGTTTCATCATCAGCGATCAGACTGAGTCTGTTCAGTTATCGCTGATGACCTTTCTGTAAACATTAATATGTATGTGTTTCACTTTCAGCGATCAAACTGAGTCTGTTCAGTCATCACTGATCGTTTCCTTTGTAACACAGTTAACGTAATCCCTGAAGACAAGTCTCGCGTCAACATAGTTCATAGCTGAATCGAAGACGAAG
This sequence comes from Arctium minus, assembly GCA_954870635.1. Lineage (NCBI taxonomy): Eukaryota > Viridiplantae > Streptophyta > Magnoliopsida > Asterales > Asteraceae > Arctium > Arctium minus. The sequence goes on along the minus strand of OX941080.1, from coordinate 107,323,012 downwards.
CCACTGAACAATAGATAAGTCTACTAGTGACCTGATGCGGATATCAGCGAAGACCAGACAAATCTACTTATGCGAAGAAGCCTGAGGAAAAGCTTCAGCGATAGCTGAACTTCTTTGTCTCTGGAAGAAGAGATACTCAGCGATCAACGATCACAAAGCTTATGCCTCAAGTTTTCTTTTGTCTTACCTTGCACAACCAGTACGATGTGTCAGAACGGACAAGTCTCTGCCACAAATCGTACACCAACTCTGTCAACTACACTGTTCATAAAGTGGCCAAAAGCATGTCTCCAAAAGTGAGACTACCAAAGCCAATCTATGAATGCCACGTGTAAAGTACCCTGCCATGCATTTAATGCATAGGGTATAAATAGGAAGCTCACTCCTTCATCTGAAGGTGTGCTCAATCCTTGAACTCCAAAAATAGAAACCCTTGTTTTCTATCTCTCTAAAAATCCCCCATTCTCTGAATTTCTTGTGCAACCATCTTAGTGTTTCTTAAGTTTGTTTAGATTGAGTCTGTCTTAATCTTATTCCGCAACAAACTTGTAAATTGTATTTTGATTTATCAATAAACAATTTATTAAACTTTAATTTCTGTGTTTGTATTCAACCCCCCCCCCCCCTTCTACAAACTTGTTAAGCACCTTCGGGACCAACACAAACCACAGTTGTGAATCCTGGATCTTGTAAACAGTGTGATTGCAATAAAGCCAAGAGCCTAAATTCTGGTTTAAAAAGAGGAAATCAAAGAAACTGGAATAATCAATGGGCTCAGAAACAAGGAGTTGATCTGAATAAAATCAATAGACCAAAACCTTGTTTTATATGTGGCAAGTTGAATCATTTGGCTAAGTATTGTTACTTTAACCCTATTAACCAACAAATGAACTTTCAAAGATTTGTGCAAAAATCTGTTGGTTATAGGAAGGCTGGAAAGATACATGTGATAAAGAAATCTATTGAAAGTAAAGGCACTTTAAAGAAAAAGATTTTAAAAGAAAGTGTCAAAATGTGGGTGCCTAGAAGTACTAACAGTGTTAGTACTGCTAACAATATTAGTACTGCTAACACAGTTACTACTGCTAACAGTGTTAGTACTGCTGAAAATATTAATGCTGCTAATACTGTTAATACCTCTTTAAAGGTTAATACTGCCAACACAGTTACTGCTGCTAACACAGTTACTACTGCTAACAAGGTTAGTACTGCTAAGCATGCAAGTGCTGCCAAGGCAGTTAGTACTTCTAAAACAAGTACTGATTCTAGCAAAAACATTTCCAAGCCTATTATTGTAACAAAGTACTCCAAGAATGAGGAATTAAAGTTCAAAAATCTTGTCAAGAAAGAATGCAAGTATTTTGATGAGAAAGGGGTACCCAAGACCACTTTGGCTTGGGTTCCTAATTCATACTAATTGATTTATTTAATGTGCAGGGCAACCAACAGCTCAAGGGAAAGAGCATTTGGCATGTTGATAGTGGTTGCTCTAGGCACATGACAGGCAACATGTCATGCCTTCAGGATTTCAAGCATATCAATGGAGGACATGTTGCATTTGGAGATAATCTTACTGGTGGTAAGATAAGTGGAAAAGGTAATGTCACCAAAGGTAAGATAACATTTGAGGATGTCTACTATGTTGATCAATTAAAGTACAACTTGTTAAGTGTATCACAGGTTTGTGACAAACAACATAGTATATTATTTACTAACACTGAGTGTATGATCCTTGCTCCAGGGTTCAAGGTAGTTGATGAAAGCATGATACTACTTAGAACTCCAAGAAAGGATAATGTTTACTGTCTGGATATGGACAATGTTGATAGTGATTCATCTCTAAATTGTCTTGTTTCAAAAGCCTCTGTAGATGAATCCTCTCTATGGCACAGAAGGATGTGTCACATGAATTTCAAGACTATGAACAATCTTGTTAAAAACAACCTTGTAAGAGGTTTACCTTCAAAAGTCTTTTCCTGTGATGATCATTGTGTTGCTTGTCTTAAAGGCAAACAACACAAAACTTCTCATAAGACCAAAGAGTTAAATTTTGTTTCTTCTTGTCTCCAGTTACTGCATATGGATCTGTTTGGTCCTACAAATGTTATGAGTATAGGCAAGAAATCTTACTGCTTGGTTATTGTTGATGATTACTCCAGATTTACTTGGGTATATTTTCTAAGGACTAAGGATGAGACAAGTAGACTTATCAAATCCTTTATTCTAAGAATTGAAAACCAAACTAATCAAAGAGTAAAAGTCATTAGATCAGATAATGGAACTGAGTTTAAAAATCATGATCTAAACACCTTTTGTGAAGAAAAAGGTATTGAGAGGCAATATAGTGCTCCTAGGACTCCTCAACAGAATGGTGTTGCTGAAAGGAGAAATAGAACACTAATAGAGGCTGCTAGATCTCTGTTGGCTGATTCAAAATTGCCAATTACCTTCTGGGCTGAAGCAGTTAATACTGCTTGTTATGTCCAAAACAGAGTTCTAGTGGTTAAGCAAAAGAACAAGACCCCATATGAGCTTTTAAATCAAAGAAAACCCTTCATTGGTTTCTTCAAACCTTTTGGGTGTCCTTGTACAATTCTCAATACCAAATCTCACTTAGGAAAGTTTGATAGCAAAGCAGATGATGGATTTCTTGTTGGATATTCATCTCAGAGTAAGGCTTACAGAGTTTTTAACTCTTCTTCTAGAATAATTGAAGAAAGTGACAATGTCAAATGCAATGAGAACACACCAAATCCTGTTGGGTCTGGACCTCAGTGGCTATTTGACATTGATTCACTAACTAACTCTTTTGGTTTCAGTAATGAGTATACAGGAACAGGAAGTGGAGGATCAGGGATCACACAAGGTCAAGAAAGTATATCTAAATCTATGATTTTTCCCATACCCACAGTAAATTCTGTTGAAGACTGTGAAAAGGAATCATTTACTGGACCAAGTCAGAGTGAAGAAGAAACTAGAGATGAGGAGACTCAAGAAAATAATGAAGTGGCATCTGAAAACACTTCAGTTGAGTTGCATGAATCTAATCTTGAGGCTGGACTGAATGAAGAACCTAGTCATAACACCAGAATTCAAAAGAATCATCCTCCACAGCTGGTAATAGGAGATATCTCTTCTCCTATGATGACTAGACATCAAAGCAGGCTTCAGGAAATGCAAGATCAACAGCATACAGTGCTTTCTTGTTTTCTATCACAGCTTGAGCCTAAAAAGGCACATGATGCTATGAAAGAATCTAGCTGGATAGAAGCAATGCAAGAGGAACTGTTACAGTTCAAGCTACAAGATGTATGGGATCTAGTAGACCTTCCTAAAGGTCACAGAGCAATTGGCACAAAGTGGATTTTCAGAAACAAGAGAGATGAAAGAGGGATTGTCATAAGGAACAAAGCAAGGTTGGTGGCTCAGGGATATACTCAAGAAGAGGGTATAGATTATGAAGAAGTGTTTGCACCCGTGGCTAGAATAGAAGCAATCAGACTATTCCTAGCCTATGCTTCTTACATGAACTTCAAAGTCTATCAAATGGATGTAAAAAGTGCCTTTCTCTATGGGTCAATTGAAGAAGAAGTATATGTCTGTCAACCACCAGGGTTTGAAAACCCAAGCCATCCAGACAGGGTATACAAATTAAAGAAAGCACTTTATGGACTACATCAAGATCCAAGAGCATGGTATGACACTCTGTCATCCTATCTCTTGGAAAATGACTTTGCAAGAGGAGTCATTGATAAGACTCTATTTATCAAGAGAAAGAAGAAGGATATCTTGCTGGTCTAAATTTATGTTGATGACATTATCTTTGGATCTACCAGAAACAACATGTGCAAGGAGTTTGAGGATTTAATGCATCAAAGGTTCAAAATGAGTTCCATGGGGGAACTTACTTTCTTCCTTGGACTCCAAGTTCAACAGAAGTCAGATGGCATTTTCATATGTCAATCCAAGTATGTGCAGGATATTCTAACCAAGTTTGGTTTCTCAGAATCAAAACCTGCCAGCACACCTATGGAAACACACAAGCAGATCACAGCAGATCTTGAGGGAGAGGATATGGATGTGCATCATTATCGATCCATGATTGGTTCTCTCATGTATCTCACAGCATCAAGGCCAGATATAATGTTTCCAGTCTGTGTGTGTGCTAGATTCCAAGTTAGGCCAAAGCAATCTCACTTTCAAGCTGTTAAGAGGATATTCAGATATCTCAAAGGGCAACCCAGATTGGGACTATGGTATCCTCATAACTCACCTTTTGACCTAATAGCATACTCAGACAGTGATCTAGGTGGGGCAAACTTGGACAGAAAATCTACTTCTGGAGGATGTCAGTTTTTGGGTGCTAGACTAGTCTCATGGCAGTGCAAGAAACAAACCACAGTATCCACATCTACAACAGAGGCAGAGTACATAGCAGCTGCAAGTTGTTGTTCTCAAGTCTTATGGATTCAGAATCAAATGTTGGATTATGGGGTAACCTTTCTACACACTCCAATCTTTATTGACAACAGCAGTGCTATTAGCATTGTGAATAATCCAGTCAAGCACTCAAAAACAAAGCACATTGAGATCAGGTATCACTTTATAAGAGATTGTAATGAAAAGAAACTTATTCAAGTTGTCAAAGTTCACACTGATAATCAGTTTGCTGATCTATTCACTAAAGCTTTTGATGTGGGTAGATTCACTTTCTTGGTAACAAGTGTGGGAATGATCAACTCTGAATAATCCCCTTCTCAAAAAGTGGTTTTATATCTGTATATTATTCTTGGAGTTACTAATCTTCTGTTTCAGGATATGCATAGCAGTACTCAGTGTTTAGCAAGTTTAAAAGGAGTAAGTCAGTTAATACTGCTAGTGGTTAATACTGCTTTCAGTTAATACTGCTAGTGGTTAATACTGCTTTCAGTTAATACTGCTAGTGGTTAATACTGCTTTCAGTTAATACTGCTAGTGGTTAATACTGCTAGTGGTTAATAATGCTTTCAGTTAATACTGCTAGTGGTTAATACTGCTTTCAGTTAATACTGCTAGTGGTTAATACTGCTTTCAGTTAATGCTGCTAGTGGTTAATACTGCTTTCAGTTAATACTGCTAGTGGTTAATACTGCTTTCAGTTAATACTGCTAGTGGTTAATACTGCTTTCAGTTAATACTGCTAGTGGTTAATACTGCTTTCAGTTAATACTGCTCGTAGTTAATACTGCTTTCAGTTAATACTGCTAGTAGTTAATACTGCTCTAGGTTAATACTGCTTATGTTCCGAATACTATAAATACTCTTTGCCCGCCTAAAAGTTCATAACGACTCTTTGCATACTGTTCTCTTGCGCTCAAAACCTTTTCTCTCTCAAGTTCGAAGTCTTCAGGCAAGCTTTTCACTAAGATCAATGGCATCAATGACTTTCATTGACGAGCACAATGAGATTGCGATGCTACAAAAACCAAAGCAAGCTGCAGAATTTCATCAGATTGTGGATTTCCTCAAGTCAAGCCACATTGCTAATGCTCTTATTGTATCCCCTACAATCTATATCGAGCATCAAAGGCAGTTCTGGGCCAATGCAACCATTGTTGTTGAAAATGGTGTGCAGATGATCAAGACAAGAATCTGTGATCAATCACTCACGGTTACTGAAGAGGTTCTTTATGTATCCCAGGTTTGTTCAAGAAGTCATTACTCATGAATTGACGGATATACCTCAACCTGTTGGGGTATATGTACCTAAACCCCCCAAAGGCAAGGTTTTCTCAAATATGAGAAGATCTGCTGGGGACTCTGAAGGAGTTGACACCCCATTGTTCTCTACAATGATGGTGGTGTCCCAAACCCATGAAGGTATGGCAGCAGGGTCAAAGCCCCCATTAGACCAACCCACTGCTAGCCAAGCCCAACCTTCCCTCTCAAAATCAATTCCCCAGTCCCTTCTTGAAAAACCAACCTCTCCTATCACCCAAACTTACAAGAGAAAACAGGTAAAGAAGGCTCCTTCCCTTCTTGTACCATTACCCTCTCAGCCTTTAAGCCCTCTAAGGGAGAATTCTCCCCTAGAGAATATTCAAAGGGAAACCACAAGGGTGTCTCTCAACCCAAAGGAGGTGCTCTCTGAGGAGGAGGTAGAGCATATGGGTGATGAGGCTGCCACTACTCCTGCTAGCACAGAGGAGGAAAGTGGTAACATCAATAAGACCTCCCCCATGGCAACTTTAAATGAGCAATCATTTGAAGGTCCCTGGTGCCAAGAAACCACAGGGGTGGATAGTGCTTCTGCAAGGCAGAAGACTTCCACTACTAAAAGATCCAATGATCCTTCAAAGGAGGGTAATACTTCTGGAGAGGGTGAGGACAGATATACGTACTATGAATTGATGGAAACAATGGGGAACATCAATCAAGATGTTCTCAAACAAGGCAAAGAAATTGAAGAAATGAAGCTAGTCATTCTGTCACAACAAGTACAGATTGCTAAGCTGAAGAAGATGGTGATTAGTATGGTACAAAGGAAGAAGAGAAAGCAATTCCAACTAAGGAGAAGGAAATTTGAGAATGATGCTCCCAAAAAGGGGGAGATCAACATGGAAGAAGCCATAAGAGAGGGGAAGCTTAATGTTGAGGGGGAGCAGGAAGCAGAAACAGAAAGAGATTCAGTGCCAAAAGAAACAAAAGAAGCAGCAGAAACAGTTACTACTGCTGACATTAATAAAGCAGCAGAAACTGTGAAAGAAGTTTTAACAGATCTTGAGATTGCAGAAACCTTACTAAAAGCCAAGAATGATACTCCCAAGGTCACTTCAAAGACCAAAGGAGTAATCATCAAAGAACAAGGTGAAGTGATCAAGAAAGATAATAGCAAGAAGGCAATGAACAAAGACAAAGGAAAAGCAAAAATGGTGGAATCTGATCAACCAATCAAAAAGCAAAGGTTGGTTGAATCAGATGAAGCTTTAGCTAGAAAGATGCAAGATGACATTGAAGAGGAAGAAAGAGTTCAGATGGAAAAGGACAGGGAAATGGCAAAAGCTCTAGCTGCTGAACTGAATGAAGCTTATCAACTGAGTATGGCAACTGAAATTGCACAGAAGAAAGCTGCAAGTATAAAGAAATCAGTGGTGAAAACAGTTGCAAAGAAGAGAAAACCCTCAAAGACATTCCTAGGTACCCAAGAGAGGAACAAGATGATTATATGTCTCAAAGGTGCTGTAGGAGTCAAAAAGGAGATGTTCTCCCAAATGTCTTTTGAGAAGATCAAAGAGCTGTATGATTCAGAGATGTTGAAGCTTCAGGGAAATGAAACTGCTAGGGTGGAGATGGAGAAGAGGATAAAAGAAAGTAATGACTTTGATTGTCAAAAGCCATTTCCAGATGAGCAAGAAACACCTCCTAAGAAAGAGTCCACTCTGGGAGAAAGTCTAAGAACTTTAAAGAGAACAAAAATGATGGCAAGGAGAAAGCCAATCAAGAAGCTTAAAGTATCTGAAGAAGAGGCTAAGAAGGTTGCTGAAGAAGAAGGGGCACCTGAGTCATCTAAACAGAAAGAGCCATCAAACACTGATGATGTAAATCTGTACATGGTAGTGATGGACAAAGTGCCTGAACCAATTTCAGCAGAACCTGTAGGAGTTAAGCCTCCTGAGGTCATTCACTGGGATATATTGACAGTGGATGGAAAGGAATATATAAGGCTGAAAAGAAAGGATGAAAAGTATGAAGTGTTCAACACATGGGCAAAAATTGTCAGAACATGCTCCAGATCAGATATTGAAGAGATGTTTGAGATAGGAATGAAGTTGTATGCAGATATTCTAAAGGCTCCAGGGATTTCAATTACAAAACTGGTAATGGAGTATCTGTGTATGATGTTCAAACCTGAAGAAGTAGAGCACTTGATCAAGGATGTCTTCAAATCAATAAACAGTTGGACTCTATATGAAATTAGTGGAGTATATACAGTGACTTTGGATTTAAATCACACTGAATACTTCCTAGTGGATAGAGTGTATAATCATAGCAGATTGAAACTTCATGCCATGCTGAAGAAAAAGTTAAGATGTGTTCCAGATTCAAAAATGGCTAAATACTTGATTCAAAGAACCATCAATCAGAGTTTGGGATTGGATGCAAACACTGGGATTTAGGCCATGATAGAGTTTTGGGAGCATCTTGAAGATTAATTCTGAAGAACTTGACTTCTTTTCCTAAAAGTCAAGTTAGGGGGAGATTGTTGGGAACTGAAGAATTTATCAAGTATGGTTAATGCTGCTAGTTCAAAGTTACTACTGCTAGAAGACTTAAAAGTTAATACTGCTGAGTATTAGTACTGCTATTAGTTAATACTGCTAGTCAAAGTTAGTGCTGCTTGAACAAAGTTAGTACTGCTTAGCTAGTTAGTACTGCTAGTGGTTAGTGCTGCTTAGTAGTTAATGCTGCTAGAAGGAATTTAATGCTGCTGAAGATTAATATTGCTTAAGAGATTCGGATGGAAAGAATGACAGCTGGATAATCTGAAGTTTATGGAAGCTTTGAGATATACATGGAAGATATACTGAAGATTTGTTTAATTATTGTAATTATCTTTTGACTAGTATATGTATAGAATGTATAGAATAGATAGAGAAAAAAGAACTTTTGTTTTTCATTCTTTTTAGAGAGAAAATCAACCTCAAGACATAGATCCTAATTCTAGAGAAGTAGAATTCGTATTGGTGAGTCTGTTCATCAATATTGAGGTTGAGTGTGTAATCTTGTAACTTCAAAGCATTCAATACAAGTTTACAGTTTGTTGATTATAGTCTGTTTTGATTTTCTGTTTGATTAAATATCAAAGTGTTATTCCGCAAACTTCTTTGATATTGTTTCTGAAAATTAATTCTTGTTGAGAATTCGATCCTGACAAGTAAGCATGCATTTAGGAAGACATCATGTGTGGCGGCATTATGCATATGTTTCCAATGTTGTTATTTCCCATTTGTAAAACTTTTGTCAAGACATATTGTATAACTCTTGTATTTATTTAAATTTCTATGGTTGGTGTTGTCTTTTACCTTATGCTATGGAACCTCTTGAGCTATTACATCTCGTGTTTCCGCTTTAGCGGGGTGTGACAAATTCCCTTTTTAAACAATTCAAAGAGTTTAATACTTTAAATCACAAAGACAAATGTAAAGAAGTTGTACATAGATAAATTAAGCAATCAATTCCCATGATGATATTTGTACAATAGACTCGGTTCTCATCACCTCCTCATGATGTTCATATCCAGGGTCACCAGTAGATGCCATACCCGTGTGCACAAAAAACAAATTCAAGGCACACTGTTCAACAGGCCTCCCAAGGATTTTCAACAATCCAAGGGATGCTCATCCCGCAATGCAACTCACTCTCTATGTACGACTTCGATTCGATAAACGTATATAAATAAAATGATCACATACATAAAACAGGTGATATTTTCTCAATTCAAGTAACATGCTTCTTTTTAACTAACGCGTAGATAATAATGTAATAAGGGAACCACCTGGTTGATGGAACCTCGCACACCAAAACTCAATCTGACACGCCTACAGAACAATTCGAAAAGAACCCAATTAGAGTTTTAGCTAGATCTCACTAATCTGGTAGGAGCCCAGTCTGCGGTCGAGGTTACGAATACCCGGGTTTGAAATCGATTCCCAGGACACGCGCCCCGGGATTCCCAGCTTCCGCGCTCACCGGTTCCCGGTTGGTCCTATGTCGGGTTCCGACTCTCTCTCTCTCTCTCTCTTATTGGGTTCACCCGGTTTCCCGGTTGGGATAAACACTCAGGTTCCCGGCCATGCCCTTTACCGGGTTATAGGTCTCCTGATTGGGGTTAAACACCGGGGTTCCCGACCCCGACCTTTACTGGGTTATCCGATCTCCAGGTTTCCAAAGATATCGGGTTTGTCCCGGATTTCACTTACACCGGGTTTCCTGGATTTCACTTCACCGGGTGTCCCTTCCAGTCATCACTATTGTCCCCAGAAACTCAATCCAGGACTGAGTTTTACGAAAGAATTCAACCTAACAGTTTCATTACCAAATCAAATGAAGCCAAAACATAACACTACTAATCCCTTGACGACATAAATTGATCGATAGCTTACCCCAAGGCCTAAAACTTCCAATAATCACATTGGGAGAAAAATCAGATTCTCAAGGTTCATCCCAATCAAGAATGTACACAAATCAAGAGGAAACATGAGAGTGAAATAGATGAAGCTTACCTTGAAGGAAATGAAAATCCCCAAACAACTAACTTTCTTCAGTCTCCAAGCTCTTGCACAAAACTCAAGCGCCGCCACCTCCAAATTCCTAAAATGAGAGAATTAGGGATTTCCCCCTTTCTAATACCCTTTTTCTTTTATTTTTTTTTAAACTTTCCCAAAGGTCCTTAAATTTCTTCTTTTTATATAATAGCCCCCAAGCTCCTCAACATTTGGAGTTATGGTTATTACAGAAGTAACATTTGCCCATATAATTTTTTAGTTTAAAATCATGGGTTTTAAGTAACATCATATATATGGTTGAGAAACACGACGGTAACGTTTTGAACCTGATGAGCGTAACATGTGGATCATACTTAGAGAAGTTGTTATAGCTAGTCGTTATTTGGAGTGTGCTCAGTTATTCGAGAAATAAGGCTAAACATATATAACGACAAAAGTTGGTCTCACAACCATTAAAAAAGACAAGTTGTAAGAAAATTGAAATTTTCTTATGTGTTGTACATACAAAGTTTCAGTTTTCTTGATCATGTGGTTGACAAGAAAGACATATAAGTAAAAAGACAACAAACTAAGAGGTTGTGATAGATTTAAAGCAGCCAAGATTAGTAACCGAGATAGAAGTTTATTTTGGTTACGAGAGTATTGTTGGGGATTCATTCAATGTTCTCTAAATTACAGACTTTAATGTCAACAAAAACTTAGATAGTATAGTAAGTTAGATTGAGGTTAGAAAAGAACAAGTCCTTCAATTATTGAAGTCAAAAGTAAAGCTATGTATAAATTTGATGGTTTCCAGAAGGACTAGAAAACCTTGTAGTTTTCAGTGATACCTCGAATTTTGAATTAGACTTAATATTAATGCAGCGAGTCAAGTTTATCACCTATGCATTAAGTCAACTTTAAGAACATGAGAAGACTAATACACCACATGATAGAGAGTTAACAATGTGGTAATTGCACTCGAATTTTGTGAGACATTACCAAGACGGATCAAAGCATGTTATGCACATGTATCACGATAATTAGAAGTCCATGTTCGATTGTGAAAGGATAAAGTTTAAACTAGAGATGTTGATTAGCATCGTTGAAGAATTTTGTTGATGAAATTCACTGTTATCTAGATAGGCAAAGAAGGATCAAAGTTGATATTCAGATGGTGAGTTGAAATGATAGACATCACATTGAGTGTGAACAATCAAACTCAAGTATTTCAACAACATTTCTTCGATAGAAGAATGTTAAGAAATAAAGAAGGAGTAACCACCTTGAGCTACTATTATTATACGCAAAGAAAATCTGGTAGCTTTTCGAACAATATATGAGTTCCGGCATGGGAGGTTTGAGAAAAATAATATTAGAATGATTATGTAAATCATTATGCCTAGGGAACCCCGATAGGGATAATATGTGTAAGGATTTGAAAAGCTATTTAAGAATGTGTAGCAAAAAATGAGACGTTAAGATGTCAAATCGGTGACAATAAGTCGGGGTTGCTCTTAGTTTCAGTAAGAGCTAGTATACACCTGGGGCCTGTACGAAGTCAAATTAGTACGGTAAGCATTGATCCGAGAGCGTTATAGCGAAGGTAAGTAAGTGATACAACCTACGCTCCCTACCATATAGAGAGATGGTAAAGCGACATAGAGTATGTATTATAATTATGTCACATTACCTCAATAGTTGTTAGTATGAATATTATTTAAGAATTAATGTCTCCAGCAACTATCAATATATGCATTGAGTATTCCTAGTGGTGCTCAACCATCTCAGGTTTGATGAGTGTTCTCAACATTGTTCAGTTAACATACGATATGTTTAATCAATGTGTTTTCACCCATGGGAGGTGTGTTTGCATGGTTTATGTATTAGTACATTATGTACAAGAAATTGTCCAACATATGCATAAAAATGCAGTAGTCTGATATGTTACTGATATGAGTTAAGTAATGACATGAACATAGTAGAATTACACAGTACATGGAGAGTTGTACTAATAAGCAACATAGATTGCTAGAGTTTCAGACATCGGACAAAACTATGTTAAAATACATCATTTAGAAGGGGCATAGTCATATATGACGAGTAAGGTAAATAAACTTCAAAGTATGTTGGATCGAAGAATTTTTGCAAGAGTTGATAAAGTAGTCTATCAATCAAGTTGGCCACAAAGTTATAAGTTAAATTCTCGATAATTTTCAAGTGTCGAATTCAAGGATACATATATGATGAGTCGGTTATCCTAAATTTGGAAGGTGTCGAGGTTAACGAATGTTAATGCCAAAAATCGTCCCAAGGAAGATCTAAGGTCGGTGTGGAGCTTTAACAACTAAAGTAAGCGATCGATCGACAAATCGTACGACGCGTAATAAAAGTAAGTAAGAGACAGAGAGTTTGGTGACGCGAAAAACACTGTCGAGGGTAAAAATTGCGGATGATAGCATAGATAATCAAGTGCACTATGGACGTCAAACAGGGACGTCGTCCTTTAGAAGGAGTGATCAAAAGTAAAAATGACAATATTACAGACAAAAATAAGTAAATCGTAAGCTTGCAACTATTCGTCATGCGATTGGAGCACTTTGTCGAGAGTTCTTGTTTAAGAGAAAATAAGTTGAATGTTCTTGAGTGCTACAGAGGAGTTCAGGTTGATTAGCGTGTTGTCCCGAATGATTCTTCAAGCCTTGTATATATAGCTTTTGGTCGTCATAAATGAGCATTGAATGTCCAATGGTCTTGATAATGATTGATCTTAATGATGTTCGTCTGTTATATCCGTTGGCCATTATGCACTTTAAAACCTGTAATAAAGAACCATAAAAGAAAACGGTCGTATGTAATAACTGACATAATCATTAGTTACGTTACAGAGGTCGTAAGATAGTAGCCGTCGAGTGACTTCTTGGTTGCGATCGAGAGAAACTTACGACCGTCGTCATAAGTGACGACTATGGTCCTCAGCGTGTGTGATCATCAGGACCTTATCTTAATACAAGAATGGTCCCTAGACTGAAGACGTTCAGTTTCCTTTCATCGGTCGTGACTTGTGAAATTTTACCCAAACAGTTTGCCCCCAAAATTCGAAAATTGGGAGGCAAGTCGACTTTTCGAATTTTTGTAACCGGATTGGATACGTATCGACAAATGTAACTGAATCATTTTCTCGAAAACCAAAGAGTTCGTGGGGGGAAGCGTGCAGCCGCATAACGGTCGTGACGTCATAGTGACGTGGGGCGCGTGGTGTCAAGCATAGGGTCAGGTGTCGTTCATCCGACAGTTGGCGTGCGAAGGGTCGATGACAGGTGTCGACCATCTGTCGACTTGACCTGACACTGAATCAAGTATAAATATCGACTCCCAGCCGAATCCTTTCCTTTTTACGCGATTCCTGAGTTTTATAAAGAGAGCTTTCATATTTCGACAAATCCTTACCAAAAACTTCTCTAAATGGCGATTGATCCTCCTAGTACCATAAGAGAGGAGGTAGAAATGAGGGCTTTCAGGATCCTTGACAAAATTCCAGCTGACGTTAGGTTGAGTGCTCTGGACTAATTAAGGTCAGAGCAATGTTCGGATGGGTATTTTGTTTTATACGAATACCCATTCAAGATCGGATTTTACCCGGCCTTTTTCTCCACTGTCGAGGTCGTTTTTGTCGACCTTCGGCTTGTCTCCGGGGTAAATGATTCCTCAGTTTTGGTGGATCATTCAGGCCATTGAACGATTGTACAGAAAATGGGTGTCACCCTTTACCGTCAATGATCTCCTGCTAGCCTATTCGATTAAGGCGAAGACGAACCATAGGTATAGCCTCTTTTCTAGGTATAGAGGAGATCATGTCCTGGTTCCGGCGACCGAAGTCAATGATCGTAAGTGGAAGACGAGATATGTCTTTGGTCGCGAATCGTCAGCCAACGATGACGCTCAATGGCTTACTATGGGTGGAACTCTATGGGTAAGTTTTTTAGAGTTCCTTTTTATTTTGGATCGTTTCAACATTTTTTGTGCATTCTAACGATCTTTTTGTTTTTTAGCGATCGACTTTACTGGAGTCGTGCCTTTTTCTGACTCGGCCATTAAGGTCGAGAGATTTCTTGAGTACAATGTCAAGGATCGATCGTTTTTCCCCTGGTTGCCAGTGCACCAGGATGACGATGACGAGGTAGTCTTCATTGAAGCCTCTGCTGATGCTACGGAGGAGGAAGACGAAGAAAAGGAGGAAGAGGATGGCGAGGCCGCTCCGGGTAAGTTCTGTTATTTAAGTGTAGAGTGTTAGTCGTAGGACGCTACCACACTGGTTGTTTGCCTTTTGTGGGGTCTAGCCGGAGTCGTCACCCACTAGTTCTTGAGATCACATAGGGTTTTAGTAGTAAAACGTTGCCTCTACGATCTCTTGTAAGGTCTAGTCCTTCGAGACGTCACCTACTGGTTGAGATAGCGTAAGGTCTAGTCGTGAGACGTCACTTACTGATAGTCGCTTCATATGTTTTTTGTAAGAGATTTGATTCCGTTAGGACAGGCGACGGGTCCCTCGAGGAGGGAAACGATGGATAACCGGCTCGGAAGGATCGAGCTTTGAAGATAAGAGCCCTCTCGACATCTGGGTCGGGGGTCAAGAAGGTTAAGACGGTTCTGAGGGAACCGTCTCTAACGTGCGACGTCCCTGAGGTCGTCGTTACGAAGAAGGTGATGCCGCCACCGGTCGTGGAGACCACGCCGGTTTCCCCGGTCACACCGTCGGGGGCGGGGGTTTCTTCGTCGAAAGACAAGAGAAAGGGTCCTCAGATGGATGAGGACCCAAACATGATTTCGGTAAACTTCAAGTTATCGGCCGACTTTATGTCGTGCTATCATTTGGATAGGAAGGATTTGTTCCCTCACATGAACAAGTTCTACCTACCGACCTTTCACGAGCGCTTTAGGGACCTCGCGATTGAGTACATGGAGGCCAACGTTACGGGACTTTCCTTCATGGTAAGAAACCTTTGAATTTCCTTTGGTTTTAATTTTTTCGATCTGACTCTCGTCATGTGTTTTTACAGGCATTCCAGGCATCCTTGGCTCTCCACTCACGTCTTATTTATGTGAAGACGTTGGTCTCCCGGTCTTTCGATCTGCAGAAGAGAGCTTCTGGCAAGGCTAGGGCGACGGACGAAAAAAGGGAGGAAGTTTCCCTTCGTCTTCACGAAGCCTTTGGCAAGCTGGAGGCTACCGAACGCGAGAAGATGGAGCTTCAGGGTCGCCTGGAGTAAGCCCTTGCCTAGGCCTCCACGGATCGGGCGGAGCTGAACGTGACCAAGGGGATCTCGGCTGTGAATGCAAAAGAAGCTGAGACCCTCAGGTCAGAGCGAGACGTGGCTCAGGGGCAGGTCGCGGCTCTTGAGGAGAGGGTGACGTTCGTCGAGGCGTTTACTCAACTTAAAACGTGTGCGGCTTTTGTCAGGAATCGCCAAAGGGGAGCAGACCCTCTGACTGCAATAGAAGGTGAGTTATCCTTCTTCTTGGAGTCTGTTGGAGTCAAGGAAGACTTTGACTCCGAGGACGAGCATGAGCAGGAGGTGATGGACAACGCTCCTCAAGACGACGTCGGGGTTGTGACTCAGTAGGAGCAGGAGCAGTCGATGGCTCCTTAGTTTTAGTTCTTTGTAATTTTAGTTTTTCGATCGGGTGACCGTTAGTGGTCATGTCGCGCCTTGTAATGTCTTTTTTAGATATTAATACAAGAATTTTTTACTATGAAAACATGTCGAAACTTTATTCTATCGCAATCTTTATTTTGTCGAAACAAACACTAGAATAAGTTTATTCATGACAATCATCGAAGGATAAAAGGGAAATTGTTCCAAGTAACAAACGAGATAAAAATATGATCAATCATAAGTAAATAAACTTGCGATTGGACAAGTAAAAATAGATAATAAGGAACTTGCGACTGGCACAAACAATAAACCTGTTGGACGATGTAGAACTTGCGACTAGGCAAGTTATGAACCTATTAATTGATCAAACCCAAGTATTCACGCATAAGGCAAATAAGATTTGGCGTACAATTCGACCAAACTTTTTAGGTCATAAAGAACCTTGCGATCTAATGCGACTAGGAGATGTTAAATTCAGAAATAGAGCAAGATATTTGCGGTTAAGGCAAAGTTTTGGCATCAGGTTCTTAGATCGTACGACTTGGTCGTGAGATGATCGTGAACCATAAGCATAGTCGAGTAATCGAACGATCCTGTAATGAAATAACTAGCCAACGACTCTCCGATTCTTAAGCCAATAATGGTTGTAAAGAGATAATCAAAAGAAAATATGAAATGGGTTTAAAAGAAATACTTCTTTAAATGTACCGCATTCCAACTCCAAGGGATGTCGCGACTGTCGAGGGTTTGTAATTGATAGGCTCCTTTTCCAACAACCTCGGTTATTCGGTACGGACCTTCCCATTTGGTGGATAGCTTACCTAAACCTGGTTCTTGAGTGTTCTGAAACACTCGTCGTAGGACATAATCACCAACTTGGAAGACATTGACCTTGACATTTTTAGTAAAATGTCGTTTGACTAACTGTTTTTTAGATGCCATTTTGATCAATGCTGATTCTCTTAATTCTTCCATTGTGTTAAGGTCGTAACTTAGGTTGACTAAGTTCTGGTCGGCCGAAGAATGTCGTGAGGTTGGAAGTTGGGTCTCGACAGGCAAAACTGCTTCACAACCATAGACCAGAGAGAAGGGTGTTTGTCTTGTGGAGGTACGAGGTGTCGTACGATTGGCCCGAAGAACTGTCGGAAGTTCTTCAACCCATTTACCTTTTGTTGCTCTGAGTTTTTTCTTTATCGAATTGATGATCGTTTTGTTACTTGACTTGGAAAGTCTATTTGATTGAGGATAGTGAGGTGTTGAGGTCGTAAGTTTGATGTTATGATCCTCGCAGAACTGATGGGTTCTGTCGCTTCTGAATTGCGATCCGTTGTCCCATACAATCTCACATGGGATTCCGAACCTGCAAATGATGTTATTCTGGATAAAAGGGTTGATTTCTTTCTCCCGAACTTGGGAGAAAGCAGCCGCTTCTATCCATTTTGAAAAATAATCCATGAGGACTAAAAGGAATACCTTTTTCCTGGGGGCCGGAGGTAATTTGCCTACAATATCTATTCCCCATCGCATGAAGGGGCATGGAGTTAAAGTCAAGTGCAAGGGTTTAGAAGGTTTATGCGACATACCTGAATGTCGTTGACATGCGTCGCAACTTTGGATGTACCTTATTGTGTCATGTCATAAGGTCGGCCAATAGTATCCATGTCGAGAGATACGATTTGCTAGGCTACGACCGCCTGAGTGGTTACCGCATTCTCCATCGTGCATTTCTTGCAAAATGCTTTGGATTTGATTTTTATTGGTAACACATCGTAGATTTAGTCATGTCGACGATCGTCTGTAGACTTGTCCTCTAATCATAATGTACTTAGATGCCTTAAATCTGATTTTTCGGGCTTCCATTTTGTCTTCAAGAAGTTGGTCGTTCGTTAATAATCTTCCGATGTCGCTCGACCAATTGTCTTCTTGTTCTATTGCTTGGAGGTCGTTTTCATTTTCAACGGAAGGCGTCGCTAGATGAATTATTGGAATGACGTCAAATGGGGATTGTCCGAGTGCCGATCCAAGATTAGCTAATGTGTCATCTTGGGTGTTTTGATCCATCGGGATCTGTGAAATAGAAAAATTTTGATATTCCTCGGACTTGGCTTTGGCTATTTTGAGATAAGCCGTCATCCTGGAATCTTTAGCTTCGAATTCCCCAGTCATTTGATTAACGACCAAGAGGGAATCGCTTTTGACGTGAAGTCTTGTTGCCCCCAAGTCGTGAGTCATATTCATTCCTGTGATCAAAGCTTCGTATTCAGGTTCATTGTTCGTAGCTCTGAAGTTGCATTGTATGGAGTACACCATCTTGCCCCCCTATAGTGACTCGAGGACGACACCAAGACCTGCCCCCTGGGCGTTGGATGATCCGTCGACGTGTAAAGTCCAGGTCGCGTCGTCGAGAGTGGCCATAGGTTCCGTCGGTACATCTAGTTTTGGACTGAAATCGGTGATGAAGTCGGCTAGTGCTTGCGATTTGATAGCGGTCTTTCATTTGTACTTAATGTCATAACTACTAAGGTATATGCTCCATTTTCCTAGTCGACCTGTCAACTCGGGTTTCCTCAAGACAGACTTAAGAGGAAAGTTAGTCACGACAGTTATAAGATGTGACTCGAAATAATGACGTAACTTTTTTTCCGTTGTAAATAAGGCCAACAAAAGTTTTTCCATAGAGGTATACCTGGTTTCGGCGTCGAGAAGTGACTTACTTATGTAATAGATGGGAAGTTGCTGCTTTTCGTCATCTTGGATTAGGACGACACTTACAGCGGTCGTGTTGACTACTAGATAAAGCTGGAGGACCTCGTGGTCTTCAGGCTTCGACAGTAAAGATGGCGAAGCCATGTACTCCTTGAGTTTTTGGAGCGCATTTTCATGGTCGCTCGTCCATTCGAAGCCCCTATTTTTTCTCAAAACATTATGAAATATGTGGCATTTATCTGAAGATCAAGGGATAAACCTGTTTAAAGCCGTGATTTATCCAGTAAGTTGTTGGACCTCTTTAAGATTACGCGGGGACTTAATGTCCATGATCGCCTTTATTTGGTTGGGATTGGCCTCGATCCCACGACGGGTGACCATGTATCCCAATAATTTCCCTACACTTACTCCGAAGGAGCATTTCGTTGGATTGAGCTTCATATGATATTCTTTGAGAATATCGAACAACTGCCTCAAGTGATCGATATGATCGATTTCTTGCTTTGATTTGACCAACATGCCGTCGATGTATACTTCCATTGTGTCGCCAAGATGCTCTTTGAACATCCTGTTTACCAGTCGCTGGTACGTTGATCCCGCGTTCTCGAGACCGAAAGGCATGACCTTATAACAGTAAATCCCTTTGTCTGTCATGAACGTCGTCTTCTCTTGGTCGTCGTGATGCATTAGGATTTGATTGTATCCCGAATATGCGTCCATGAACATTAAGAGCTCATGTCCGGCAGTTGCATCGACCATAGGGTTGATGTGGGGTAATGGGAACGGGTCTTTAGGATAAGCCTTGTTAAGATCGGTGAAGTCAATACATACTCTACACTTCCCGTTCTTCTTCTGTACGACCACGACATTTACTAACCATTCGGGATATTTTACATCATGAATTTTCCCAATCTTGAGTAGATTGTCGACTTCTTCGTTGATTACTTTGTTTCGCTCAGGAGCGAATTTGCATCGCTTTTGTTTGACTGACTTGAATGACAGATCAATGTTTCCATGTGAGATGACCTCATGGTCGATGTCAACCATATCCTCGTGCGTCCAAACAAAACAGTCGGCATTATTCTGCAAAAAAGAAATCAGTGATTCTTTCAAGGAAGGGTCGAGAGACGTACCTACGAAGACGATCCTGTCAGGTTTGTCCTTATCCAAGACAACTTTTTCTAGTCGATAGACGTCAATGGTGTCAGGATTGACCTGGTTCTGTAATTGCTAGATACTTTGCTTTCGAGGCTTCATCGTAACTTTGTAGCAATCTCGCATGATCTTTTGCTCGCTTTTAACTTCTTGAACACCCCAGGGCGTAGGAAACTTGATCCTCTAATGATATGTCGATGGAACAACTTTCATATCATGAATCCAAGGTCGCCCTAGGATAATATTGTATGTCGACGAGCAGTCTATGACGTTGAATCTGGTCTGCTTGTTGACCCCCTTAGCGAATACTGGGAGAGTAATTTCCCCGATCATGTTAGCCATGTCTCCATTGAAGCCCACAAGGACCGTCAAACGTCGCACGATTTCTAACTTGTCGATTCCCGTAGCTTTGATCGTCCTAAGGAAAATGATATTGGCAGAACTTCCTCTGTCAACCAGGATTCTTTTAGTCGAGCAGTTCCCGATTGTAAGTTGAAGGATCAAGCCATCGGGATGTTTCTGCCATTGTTCGCTGAGATCTCCCTGATCGAAAGTTATAGACATAGCCTCTAGCTCCAGTTCATGTTTTGGTCATGACGATCGTGAGACAGGAAGTTCCTCAGGTCTTCGACTAGCGTGTCGCTTGGCTGTCGAGTAAGTTATTCCACAAATATTGGAACCTCCAGACATGCAATTAACGACTTTTGCATGTTCTGGTGAAGTCGGTCGAACGTTTTCTCCTAGAAGGTCTTGCAGGTGGCCTTTTGGTACGAGCCAAGCCAATTCTCGTCTTAAGGCGATGCAGTCGTCTGTTACATGGCCATGGTGGCTATGAAAGTCGCACCATTTGGATTTTTCTTTCTTGGCGTCATCTCTTTCACTTTTTGGAGGCCACTTGACGTTGGTCTGGATGTTCTTTAGGGCCTCGACCATCTCTTTAGATGTTCCTTTGAATCCGTAAGATGAAATCTTAGGATATTGGGGGAACTTATTCGCTAGTGCATTCTTCTTTTTCTCAAATCTCACGTTCGAGATTTGTTTGGACGTCTCGACCTTGGAGGTCGATCTAGCCTTGAATTTCGCCTTCTTGACGCTCAATGCTTTCTTATCATTGGAATATTTGCGACGAATGGTTGCATCATCCTCAACCTGCATGTAGGCTAGTGTCCGGGCTCGAACATCTTCAAAGTTTTCTGGTGGATACTTTGTCGGATCCATATATAGGTCTGAACTGTCATCGAGACCTCGCTTGTAAACCTCGATCGCAGTCTGGACGTCACAATTTCGTATGTTGATCATCTCAGAATTGAAGTGATTGAAGTAGTTCCGAACTGACTCGCCTGTCTTCTAAGTGATGTAATAGAGGTCGCTAGTCTGCTTTTCCATCTTACGACTGCTAACAAACTGTTGAAAGAATTGGTTGGCAAGCTCTACGAACCTGCCAATAGACTTGGGTCGCAAGTTATTCAACCATTGAAGTGCAGCACCCGTGAGAGTCGCACCAAAGATTTTGTACATGCAGACCTCATGATACTGATGAGGTATCGACACAGTCCACATCAACTATTTATACTGTGCGATATGCTCGGTCTAATCGCTAATTCTAGAGTACTTCGGAGTGAACGTCGGGATGTTGTACTTTTTTAGGACGTCGACCATGGTGATTTCGTTGATGAAAGGTGATGCTTGAAATCCAGTCTGTGGTTCAACGTCCACAGGCACAGCAACTCCTGGAAGCTTTGCGAGTAGCGACAACATTTTCTCATTTTGTTCTTCTAATTGCTTCAATCGTCGTGTGACAGGATCGTCCAGATTGGGACTGTTGCTCTCCTGGAGGGAAACAGGCACGAATCCAGAGTCTTGAGATGTGACACCTACATTTGGAAAAAACCCGTTGCGATGCGATGTCTCTCCAGCGTCACCATTTATTGGTGCATTCGTGGGAGGCACGGGCATCGATGAAAATGCTACTATTGGTGGCGACATCGTTGGAATCGTCGGGATAGAGAAAGTGGCGACTTCTGTGGCTGCTCCAGTACCTTGCGTTGGCCTGGGTTATGGAGGCAGTGGCGGTTGAACACCTGCAAAACGCATGTGAAAAGGTGGTATTGGACCATACTGAGGCCCAAAATTGTTTCCAACATTCTCATTCCTCATTGCTAAGAGTTCTTCAGTTATCTTGCGATTTTGCTCCCAGTGTTAATACACCTGCGAGAAGCATCAAGCTCCATACGCATTTGAGCATGATATGAGCTTGAGTTCCCTGAGCTTCCATGATCCTACTAGTCAAAAAAGTTGCACGGAAACTGTTAGTAAGCCGCACTATTTGTTGAGGATTTTACTCTAGCTGAGGCCCCACAGTGGGCACCAAACTGTTAATGCTAAAAATCTTCCCAAGGAAGATCTAAGGTCGGTGTGGAGCTTTAACAACTAAAGTAAGTGATCGATCGAGAAATAGTACGACGCGTAATAAAAGTAAGTAAGAGACAGAGAGTTTGGTGACGCGAAAAACACCGTCGAGGGTAAAAAGTGCGGACGACAGCAGAGATCATCAAGTGCACTATGGACATCAAACAGGGATGTCGTCCTTTAGAAGGAGTTATCAAAAGTTCAAATGACAATATTACAAACAGAAATAAGTAAATAGTAAGCTTGCAACTATTCGTCGTGCGATTGGAGCACTTTGTCGAGAGTTCTTTCTTAAGAGAAAATAAGTTGAATGTTCTTGAGTGTTACAGAGGAGTTCAGGTTGATTAGTGTGTTGTCCCGAATGATTCTTCAAGCCTTGTATATATAGCTTTTGATTGTCATAAATGAGCATTGAATGTCCAACGATCTTTATAATGATTGATCTTGATGATGTACGTCCGTTATATCCGTTGGCCATTATGCGCTTTAAAACCTGTAATAAAGAACCATAAAAGAAAACGGTCGTATGTAATAAATGACATAATCGTTAGTTACGTTACAGAGGTCGTAAGATAGGATTCGTCGAGTGACTTCTTGGTTGCGGTCGAGAGAAACTTACGACCGTCGTCATAAGTAACGACTATGGTCCTCAGCGTATGTGATCGTCAGGACCTTATCTTAATACAAGAATGGTCCCTAGACTGAAGACGTTTGGTTTCCTTGCTTCAGTCGTGACTTATGAAATTTTACCCAAGCAACGACACACTCACTTATATAGGAGAGATAGTCGAAGTGTTGGTAAAGAACACGAAATGATTATGGAACAATAGTACATATTTGGTACTAGTGATGGTGTTATTGAAATTAGAATTTTTAAAATTCAGGAATGACATGGTAGCCAAAGATTAGACAAGGACTAAGAATCCTCAACAGTCTAACCACCATAATCCCGCGGATGGAATTCCTTAAAGGAGGGAAGATTTGTGACACTCTAAAATGGAGTAAATAAATAAATATGAAAAGAACAAAAAAAAAAGAAATAGAATAAAATAAAATTGGGTTTTATTTTATTGGACTAAGAATGTGAAAAAATGTGAAAAAATGTGAAAAGGGGAAATTATGTCATTTAATGAAAGTAAGAAATGAATAAAGGAGTTTATATTAATTTGGGCTAAAAATGAAAGAAAATGTCTTAATGGGGTGAAAAGTGTAAAGTTGGCCAGAGTATTGAAGTCAGGGGCGAATGTCATTTTCTAAAAGTTAAGGGGTTATGTCAGACGTCAACATGTCTGTAACACCCGTAAATTGGATATTTCCTTTAGTAAGAATTCGGGAGTCGTTTGACTATTGGAACGTAAAGGCATCAAGAAAGCAGGTGAGTTTTACTATGGAATCATCGAGGATCGAATCAGGCGCGAAGACGCGAGAAAACGGGGTTTTCTGGGCGCCGCAAGTGGCACGCGACTTTGGGTCGTGGCCCAAGTCACGTAACTCACTGGAAGTGACATCTGGGGAAACGGTCGACTTATGCCGCGACTTAAGGTCGCGGCATAACCCGCGTGACGCACTGTCGAGCTAAAAGCCGATTTTTCAGCCATTAGCCTCATTTATCACACTCGCAAAACCTAAATCTTCTTCCCTTTTCTCTCCCAAACCCCAAATGTCGAACCCTAACCCATTTTAAGGGTTCCCCCCCCCCCCTTGAACCACATGATTCTTCATCATATAATTAATGGAATCTTGAACCACAAAACCTCCATCTTCATCTTCCTCATCAAGTTCAATGTTTGGGAGCTCGGGTTGAAGAGTTGGAATGGGTGCCTTCGGAAAGTCTCATCACTTATATGGTAAGCTTCCTTGTAGTAAAGTTATAAATGCTCCATTGATGTTTCCCTAGTGTTTGGTTTATCAAATCTCGGATTTGATAGTTTTGGAGAAACTAGGGTTTGGATCTGTTGGGGTTTCTAGTAAATAATGTTTGGGGAATGTTTCTAAGTGGTTTGGTATGTTTGGATCTAGGTTTTTGGGAGGTCCTCGGCTTGAGGATTCAAGTGGCCTTCAAAAGAGCTCGTTGGGTGAAATCTGGATTTATCCTAAATCTAGCAAGGTGAGTTCAAGTTGATTTGTGAAAACGGTGTACATGCCAAAATGTCTATTTTAAAGTGTTTTACATGAAATGGTTAACTTCTGATAAGTTTTGAGTAATTGGAAGTAAAATGTGTTTTACTTGGTTATATGTCAAAGAGTGAGTATTTTGATAAGGTTTCATATTTAGTAAACTTGGGTTGTGTAACCTCTTAAAATGCTCATATTTGGGTTCTTAGCAATTTTGTACAAATAGAGTCCATTTCATGACTTATGCATCTTTGGTAATTTTTGTACAAACGAAGTCTATTTCATGTCATAGGCATTTTGGGGCATTTGCATTCATAAACCCTTTGGAAAATCTTAGGCCCCAATACGTGTTGAGTTTTGGGTTAATCACGTCTTTGAGGTATGTGTCTTCATAAACGTCGTTTAAAGACATTTCATTATTTGGGGAACCGTTATTTGTTGATCAAGTGGATTTTGGGCTTTTTAGCTCGGTGGTGGCATGAAATAGTACTAAGTAGATTTGTCCGGTTTTAATGGCTCGGTTTAGGGTCCAAATTGTGATGTACGTCTTAATGCATTTTATTGCATATTATTGATAATTACAGGCTCGAGTGCTTTAGTCATTCATGAGTAGTCGTGTAATCTTAGACTGTGTTGCATTGGATCCATAGGTACGGGTTGGACTATGGGACTCAGTTTTATTTGATGGTCAATTGAGTGGTACGGGGTTGGACTCTGGGACTCATGGTTTATGACCTTGTCTTTGTAAGTAGGCTGTTGGATCAAATAATTGTATTCAAGATTAAAGTTAAAGTTCAGGGTTTAAACTGCAATTGTGTCAAAGTTATTTAAAAGGTTTAAATTGTAATAGTTTAATAGTTATTAGCTATTGGGCCTCAAGCCCATAAGCCCATTAGGCCTAAAAGCCTGGGTATTTAAAGTGTTTATTAGTTTAGTTTTAGGTTAGAATCCTCATAATTATTATCATAATCATATTAGAGAGGTAGCAAGTTTTCTCTGTATTCAAAGGGTATCAAGAACACTCAAGGGTTTCATTGTTTATTAAAGGGATTGGTATGTTACTTTGATTTATATATCTCTTGATTATTATTGTGTTCTGTGATTGTTAATCAACTAGATAAATCTGGGATAACAATTGGTATCAGAGCCTAAAAGAATCAAATTTTTTTTGAGATTACTATTCATCGAAAAATCACTGTTCATCGAAATATTTTTTTGTTCATCTGATTTCATGAATTATTGTGTTTATTGGTTTAAAGTTGATCTGATTAGTTGAGTTTCATGCATCTGAATGTTATCTGATTGATTAATCGCATTATAGATCATCAAGTGATTGAATTTATTGATTTTGTGTTTTCTGGGTTTGCATGAATATCGATATTGTGCTCATCAAATTAGAGTATGAAAGTTGATTTTAATCTTTGTTATTGATTGGGTTGTGTTCGATACATGTTTCTGAGTATAAAGGACTGATTTTTGCATCTGATTTTGAGTTCGTAATTGATTTCTAGGTCAATTATTGCATTTGTTCATCGACTTCTGGGCTGGTTAAGAACATACCGGTCAAACACCATCTAGGTCGAATAGTTTTATCGGTCAAAGGGTTCCCGGTCTATCACATTCTATCGTTCATAGCATTATTATCGGTCGAACATAGTATCGGTCCATTCACTATCGGTCGAACTCAGTTTATCATTCAACCGGTACACTCACAGTCCACCTCGGTCTAAGAGTATATCGGTCGAGTTACATTGGTCTAAGCACTCAACCGGTATTTACAAGTTATCGGTCGAACACTATATCGGTCCTTAGCATTCCATCGGTCTAAGCACTCCACCGGTATTCGCAACTTACCGGTCGAACTCTCTATACCAGTCTTAGTCGTTTATCGGTCGAGCATAAGACCGGTTGTTACATCTTACCGGTCAAACAAGGTACCGGTCTAAGCAAAACCCCTGTCGACTCAATACCGGTCGAAGCACATCCCCGGTCGATTTTTGCAAACTGTAATAGGGCATCTAATTGTCAAAAAAAATTCTCTAGGGGCGCTGCCCCCCATACCCCCGCAAGGGCGTTGCCCCTTGACCCCACCTGCTAACCGGGTAGCGGGACCCCCGTGCTAAGTCTGCGAAGGGGGACAAAGTTCTGTTCGAGATCAACATTTTCTTTTTGTTCAGTATTATTTGAAGCGTTATACTGATTGAAAGGACTGCATTTAATTATTTTTGGAAATTTTTTTCTGGAAATTTTTTAGTGTGGTTTTTATTTTGATTCTAACGATCTCTTCTAGTTGATTGTGTTGATACAGAAAAGTTTGATTACTAACCATACAGCCAGGATGTCGAATCAGCTAAATATGTCTGAAGGTTATAGCCATGATTTTAACAACATGCCTCTTTCTGAAGTAAAAGAAAAGGCTAAATATCTTGCTAGACAGTTGTCAAGAAATAGAGACAGAGCTGATGATTGTGAAAGGGAGATTACAAAGCTCAAATCCGAGATGTTACCTCTTGAAGCTGAGATTGAAAATCTAAAGATTCAGAACTCATCTCTTCTTATTCAGGTCAATGCTTTAAAAGAAAATTCAAAAGATTCTGATTCTATAATTGATCTTGCAGGAATAATTGCGTCTAAAGAAAAAGAGATCTTAGATCTTCAAGCAAAGTTGAAAAGATCTGAATCCAGCTCTACATGGTCTAAGAAGGAGTTAATGCAAAAAGAGCTTGATGAGCTTAGAAGAAGAGCAAACATTGCTCGCGAGACATCTGAAGAGCTTAGAAAGTCAAACTCTCGAATCTTTGCTGAAAGAGACTCTTTAAAAGATAAAGTTCTCAGTCTTGAGGTTGAGATTAAAACGATAAAAGAAAAGGCAACCCAAGACAGAGACAATACAATAGCTCAAGATGAATTGCTGAAGATAGAGAAAGAAAGAAAAGACTTTGCCAAGAAATTCTCTGATTTCTCCAGAAAAGCCTTCGAAGAAATGAAATCTTTAGAGCTTAGATGTGTTAAACTTTCTCAACAAGTTTCAGACTTTGAAAAGGTTATCATTCTTGAAAGAGAAAAGGCTGAGAATGAGAAGAAGAAAGCCGAGCTGAAGGATACAAATACAGACTTTTCTGAAGAAAAGAAGATATTTGAGACCGAGATAGCCAAACTGACAAGAAAGCTATCTGAATTGTCAACAAACATCATGAAGGAGAAGAATTCAAAATCTGAGTTGCATAAGAAGTTTGATCTGATTGAAAAGGAAAGAAACAGTTTGTCTTCAAAGATAAAGGAACTTGAAGAGATCGTATTCAAGGTGAAGCTGACTGAGCACAAGACGCCAGAGTCAATAGCTCAATCACCAAGAGATGATCAAACTGATTCAGATTGTTCACTCAAAAAGGCTTCAAGTTCACATGTTTCAAATGTTTTCTATAATCCTTTCTGTAATTCAGATGATAGTCTTACTTCTAAATCTACTGATCAGATTCGTCCTTCTAACCTTTTTTATGACAAAAATGTTGATGGTTCAGGTAACTTAAAGAAGAACAAGTCTCAAAAGAAAAGCTTCTGGAGAAGGGATGATGAAAGAGGAAACTGGATCTGGAGAGTTAAAGGATCCTCGGAGGAGAAGAAGAAAGAAGAATCATTTGTGCATACATCAAATGCAAAATGGAACTATGCCTCAAAAGGTAAAACTTTTGGCAAACCTGATCTGGTTTAGACAATCAATCAATTGATCAGGTTAGCACAAAAGAAAATTAGTTGTTCCTACTGTGGCTCAAATGATTTTGTAAGAAAAGATTATGTGAATAACTGGTATAGTTCTTACTTCATATCTCCTACTAGAACTGCAACTAACCCGTTAGGACCCAAATACCAGTGGGTACCAAAAGCTAAATTTGTGTTGCAGGCACCCAATGTTTAAGGGGGAGGAAGAACTATGGCTTTTGAACAACACAGTTCAAAACCCGGACTTAATTGTCAAAAAGAAGGCTTCTAAGTAAATCAACTTAGAACCCGTACTTCAACGGAGAATGGCTTCTAATCACTTCAGATTAGAACCCGCACTTCAGTGCATTATTTTTCTGTTTTTTTCTTAATTTAAAAAAAAATTAAGGGAGAATATATGTGATTTTAACAGATTTTTGGATACTTAAATGCTTATCTGACCGTGTGTTCTTAAAGATAAATACTTGCGTTTTATCTTGTCAATATACTTTGTCAAGTATTCATACACATAACGGTTCAGAACATTCTATTTGACTTTGTTATTGCCATGTATCAAAAGTTAAATCTTTCTATGGTAATACTCACGTTATTTGTATTCACTGTTGATTGAATCAAACGTCATTTCATGTGCTTTCATTGAAAATATGTTTATATATTGTTCATATAAACAACATTCGTTTTTGATTCTCCAAAATCTTATTCTTCATGACAAAATGATATGAGCTTAATTGTCAAACTCTTTTAGTTTGAGGGGGAGAATTGCATCGTCATACATAACTGTTTTGACATCTCCGAAAGTCTTATTTCTCATGTAACAAGTGATATTTGTGCTTACATGTACAATAGCCTTGAACAGCATGTTTTTTTTTAGGATCATACATGGGATTCAGTGTGAGAACTTAACAGAACTTCCATGGATTCACGATAACCAGTGTTTCCTACCCAGGAAGTATTCCCTGAGTGATTGAGGGGAGAGGGGTCAAAAGAATTGAGTGATGGTGTGTGAAGAGGTAAAATGGAAAAGAGAGATTGGTTAGAAGTGAGATTTAAAAGAAAGAGGGTGAGCGATCAGAGTAAAAGAATATTAAACTCTGCACCAAACTTCTTTCTGAGCCGGGCAGCCACATAATCTGATTGGTTCACATTCTTTGGTGACTATCATTGAAATAGGCACCTAGCCCATGCCATCTCTTGCATACAACCCCACCAGCTACTCATTCTTTTCTCAAAAAGAGAATTGATGAGCCAAGATCACAAGATCGTAGAGAGAGAATCTAGAGAGAGAAAGTGCGCTCCAAATGTCACAGTAACTTGTATTTAAACAGTGTACAGTTCATACAAAATTAACAAGCCAAGGGGACTTAAATACCCCAAGGCACTAACAAAACAGATAACACTACTGAAAGCAGTAAGATAAATACAATGATTACTATAAAATCAGATCTAACAATCTCCCCCTTAGTAATCATTGGCGCCGAGGTCTTAAAAAAAATCTTCAAAAACAGCATTGACCATCTAGGCGATTTTGAAGGATCATAGACGTTCTTCTCGTTGACGTAGTCTGTTCAGCCCAACTAACACTTCCAATCGTCGCAGAGTTGAACGGAGATTCAGTCTGTCTTGAATAGTGTCCAAAGATCTACGGATCAGACGAATTTCATCGTTTTCAAACAGATATGACTCTTTTCTTGTTTCCAAAAACTTTCTTCTAGCCTCTTGCAGACGATGCTCCAACTGAAGTTTGATCACCTTTAGAGTTCCATCAGAGTAATATCCAACTTCATCAAATCGTAGAAAGCATTTTTCACTTGAGTTGTTCTTGTAAACTACTCCGTATGGATCTTTGATAATGGTGAATAACTGATAAGATTCTAGATTTTGCAAACTCCGGTTGGGTCTTTCAAGATTAACCACAGGCTGAAAACTTTCGACGGCCATCTGGAAGTCAAAAACACGATAAAATCGGATTTGTCGTCGAATGAATCGTTTAAGAACAAAAAGAGTTTGAGAAACATCCTGAGTCCGGTGATAAAGATTCCTGAAGTGATCATATAGGAATTCAATATCATCAATTGAAAGATCAACGAAATCAGCCTCTGAAAAGATGTACTGCTTGCAGTCTCTTATTTCTAATTCAAGATTTGGATACCAAATGTTCATAAACTTACAAATTGTGACACTGAGAACTCTAAATATTAGATGAGGAGAAGAAACAGTGTTATTCTTTTTGCGCTGGCATTTGATAAACGCTAAGTACTCATGCTGATAAGCTTCTGATTCTTTCTCTACTCCAAGAATGGCATATAAATTGAGTGTTCTTCTTCTAGAAACAAAGATGTTGCTTTGGATATCTTCAAGAAAAGCAGTTCTGAGTCTAGAAGCCATATATCTTTGCTGTAGATTTCTCTGCCTTTGCTGTCTAGATAAAGCTTCTCCTTCTTCTAGAAGAGATGGAGGAATTACCGGTTCGGAAGAAGGAATAGCTGCTTGAGCTCTAGACGACTCACCAACTTCAAATGCACTTGACGGAACATTGGTTGTCGGAGAAGAACTAGTTACTGGAGTAGACGAAGGTTGATCAACTTCTGGAATCTCACCTTGACTCAGAAGATCAACATATAACAATTCAGCCTCTTTTGTATCTGATGCATCCATGAAAACAGTATCATCCTCTGTATCAGATAAGATAATGATATTGTTGCAATCTTCTTCTTTAACTTGAGCAACTTTCTCAAATCTAACTTCTTCATCATCATCTGAATTTATCTCAATGAAGTTCGCGAAGAAATATCTCATATCATTTGCTGCTTCTGACTCTTTGTAACATCCCGCCTGCCTCGACAACAATATTGTCCGCTTTGCCCCTGGATTTAACCAACGTATAGCGCACGGATTTGTTTCTGGCGACCTGGTGAGAAACTTCCCAGGGGGTCACCCATCCTGGGACTACTCCCACCCAAGCACGCTTAACCTCAGAATTCCCAGAACCTGACGTGCTTGTGGCCCCAAAACGCGTTGTTGTTAGGAAGGCCAAGATATTACTTATAACACCCAGCATCACTCCTGTCCACGGCCGATATGGGATATGCCTAAGGTGTTACAATTTGCACCATTTTTCAACATGAGCCTTTTCTGCTTTTAGAGCAACAATGGCTTGTTCGCGTTCAATGCTGATGATTTCATTTATAATGACTTGATCTTTCAACTTTTCTTCTAAAAGATTCAGTTCTTTGATCTTTTCATGACATTTCTCTAACTGTTCAGCTAAGTTAACATTTTTGTTCTCAGCTAGAGTTTTTCCGTTTAGAGCATTATAAAGATCAATAGTCAGCACATCAACAGCGCAACTTCTCTCAGCTTCAGGTAGAGAGGGATTAGTAGAGATAGATACCTGAGATGATATATAGCTCATAGAAGTTTCAGCTGGTTCTTCCACTTCTTCTTTAATCTCAGCCATGAGGCAAAGATTAGCGACTTCTTCATCAGAGCTTGATTCTTCTGATTCAACCCAGTCATGTTCTTCAGCAATGAGACCTTTACCTTTTCGCTTGTAGCTTTTCAGCTTTTGATATTTGTCTTTCAGCTTTAGGTATTTGTCATCGCTGGATCTTCTTGAGGTAGAAGGTTTGAAGACTTTCTTTGACCTGCACTCACTTGCAAAGTGTCCAATCTTTTCACAGTTATAGCAAGTAGCAGAAGCCTTATCAACAGGGGTTATTTTGGCTTGTCAGTGATAGAGAGAGGCTTATTTCTTTTGAAATTGCTCTTTCTTGCAAATCTCTTAAAAGAGTTTGTCAAGAGTGCTAAGGATTCATCAAACTCTGACAGATCAGTGTCTGATATATCCTCAGATTCAGAATCTAACTCAGTGATAGTGAGAGTAGATAGCTGAGATGGAATTATTTCTGAATAGACTAAAGCAACAGGAGTGCTTTTGGAGTCTTTAGAATCTTTTATAAGATTCTTCTTCAGAAGGTTTGATTGCTCATAGTTAAGCAATATTCCACATAAGGTGCTGAGTGAAAGAGAATTTAAGTCTTTTGTCAGCTTAAGAGATATTGAATAACTGTCCCAGCATTCAGGAAGACATTCTAAGAATTTTGTTAGGACCTCAGAATTAGAATAGGTCCTACCAACGGTTCTTAGGTCAATGATTAAGCAGTTAAACCGCTGATGAACGTCAGAGAGAGATTCATTCTTACCAGCGATGAAACTTTCATACTGTCTTACCAAGTTAATCTTTCGAGTCTCTTGGATTTCAGTGGTGCATTCGTATTGAACACAAATGGTTTCCCACATTTCTTTAGAAGTTTTAAGATGCATGATGGAATGAAAAACTTCATCAAGCAAAGCCATTGAGATAATGGTTTTTGCCCTTGCATCTATGCCAACCTTCTTTTTGTCTTCATCACTCCACTGTCTTATCTCCTTAACTACATAGCGTTCAGGGACAGCAGGAGTGGTGGCAGTAGCTGGAACTGCAGCTATAATTTGACAGGTTCATAGGGTCCATTTTCTATATACTCAGGTATAGTAGGATCTGCACCTTCAAGAAATAGCATCATTCGATTTCTCCATAGAGAAAAGTTATCTCTGCTAAATCGAAGAGGTTTAGAAAGAGAACCATTATCATAGTAGTTAGTGTTTGTGTTAAGTGCCATTTGAGAATAGCAAAGTAGAGAATAAAGCAAGATCTTGTTTATCAGATTAAATAGTCTGCTCTGATACCACTTGTTGGTCCCGGAGGTGCTTAACAAGTTTGTAGAAGGGGGGGGGGGGGGGGGGTTGAATACAAACACAGAAATTAAAGTTTAATAAATTGTTTATTGATAAATCAAACACAATTTACAAGTTTATTGCGGAATAAGATTAAGACAGACTCAATCTAAACAAACTTAAGAAACACTAAGATGGTTGCACAAGAATATAGAGAAAGGGGGTTTTAGAAGTATAGAAAACAAAGGTTTCTATATTGGTTCAAGAATAGAGCACACTCTCAAATGGAGAGGTGATCTTTCTATTTATACCCTATGCATTAAATGCATGGCAGGGTACTTTACACGTGTCATTCAGTGATGGGCTTTGGTAGTCTGACTTTTGGGAGACATGCTTTCGGCCGTATCATGAACAGTGTAGTTGAAAGATTTGTTGTACGATTTGTGGCAGAGATATGTCCGTTCTGACACATCGTACTGGTTGTGCAAGGTAAGACAAAAGGAAACTTGAGGCATAAGCTTTGTGATCGATTGATCGCTGAATATCTCTTTCTTCAGAGATATAAAGAGGTTCAGCTATCGCTGAAGCTTTTCCTCATGTTCCTTCACGTATAAGTAGAGTTGTCTTTTCTTCACTGATATCTGCATCAGGTCACTAGTAGACTTCTCTTTGTTTAGTGGCTTCGTCTTCGATTCATCTATGAACATATGTTGACGTGAGACTTGTCTTCAGGTATTACGTTACTGTTTACATCAGAACTATCAGCGATAACTGAACAGACTCAGTCTGATCACTGATAGTGAAACACTAATACATATGAATGTTTGTAAGAAAGACTATCAGCGATAACTGAACAGACTTAGTCTGATCGGTGATGGTGAAATACTAATACATATTAAACGTAATTTTCACTAAATATAAAAGAGAGTCGTTATCAAATCACTGAGAGAGATTGGATCAACACAACGTCTCATAAACTTCATGTAACGGAATGTCACTCAGATCCTTCATTTGTTTCATTCAAAGAAGTGTGCTTTTTCCATTCCGGTTGCAAGATGCTAAGAAACTTGATCTTGTTCTCTATTTGATCCTTCTTTACCTTGTTCTTCGAGAGTTCATTCAAGAGTAGAACAAATCTTTCATAAGTCTCTTCTAGGCTTTCATTGTCTTTTTCTTTGAACTCTTCATATCTGTTGATACAGTTAGCTACTTTCATTTGGTTCCCAACCTTTGAACCCATCATCATCTTTTGAAGTTGATCCCACATAGATTTGGCACTTTCTTTGTAGCTGTCTATTTTCACATATATCTCATTGGTCATGCTTTGTAAAAGCAAAGATCTGGCTTGTTTATCAGCATCAAACCGTTTCTTCTGTTCATCAGAGAAATTAGCATACTTTTTATCAACTCTTCTTGTTCTTGGAGCTCCATTTGAATCATTACCATCAGCAGGAATCTCCTCAGTAGGAACTTTCATTGGTCCTTTTGTAATAGACAAAAGAATGTTTTCTCCGTTGACATGCCATCCACAAAGTCAAGAAAACAATCTTTCCACTCTTCGTACTCCCCTTTGAACAAAACGGGGGGCTTAGAATCAGTTCCAATCGAGAGAGCGTCTCTTGAAGTCATCCTGTATGTACCTGTTTGAAAAGATATGCAATAAGAAACTAGAAACTGATCGTTAGTCCAAATATGAAATCACAAGAATATAGAAATAATACTTGAAAAAAAAATTTGAAAAAAAATTGACTAAGTCCTGAAACTCGCAGATCACTATTCGCGCAAAAACACTATTCACGAAGAAACGCGCTAATAAAGATGAGCGTGTTTGAAAAACTCGCATATGCCTATTTGCGCGTTTGAACAAACTCGCTAACCACTGATCGCGCAAAGATACAAAACGCGCTAAACGAAGCTAGCGCAAAACTTGAAACCCGCTAGACGAAGGTTGCGCGAAACAAGAACTCGCAGGTGTTGCGCGTTCCAACACTTAGAAAATATTTCGAGAATTTCAAACTCGCACGTTGACTTGCGTGTTTTCTCAAACTCGCATATTGAACAAACTCGCAGATCACTGTTTCCGAATAAACTCGCAAGCTTACACTTGCGCGTTTGTAGAACTCGCTGATGTCTACGTGCGCGTTTCAGTACTTAGAAAAATTTCTCCAATCTTCAAACACGCAGATAACGCCTTGCGCGTTCTATGAACTCGCTAATAACGCCTTGCGTGTTTGAGACCAAAATCTTCAACTTGCGCGTTCTTGCGATGAACTTGCGCGTTTCTCGGATCTTGCGTGTTCTTCACTTTTTCTTGCGTGTTCTTAATCTGATCGATCAAAAATCAATCTAAACAACAAATTACACCTCAAAACTTTGAGAATTCGATCGACTATTTATCTAAAACACAAATCTAGCACTGAATTTCAATTACAAACACTGACTGAAAGTACAAATTGATCTATAGAACAGTGCTTTGAACTCGTGACAAAAAAAAATCACAAAAAATCGAAATTCTCAATCAATTACAGTGCAATTGACAAATTTAAATATACAGACTCGATCAAATACACTATACGATCATAACCTGATCGATTTCAACTCCTAATTCGCACTATAACTCGAAATTGATCTGGACATTCACGAACACAGTGTCGAACACTTTTTCTTGATTTGATTTCGATTGGATTTAGCTCTGATACCAATTGTGAGTCATGTTCTAGTTTCTAATCACAATTAATCAACAAACAAGATATCAATTCTACCTGTTTTGAATTCAATTCAGAATGCAAACGATTACAAAACTCAGTTCTTCACTTTCTCTTTCTAAACAATCTTCTCTCTCTAGAATTCTCTCTCTCTCTCTGATCCGTATACAAATTCTAGTCACTTTTTCAAGTTACAACTACTAACAAAAACAACTAACACAACTATTTATACCTACAACTAAAATACAAGGAAAATAAAATACAAAGGATTTGACTTTGACTTTTACATTTTATTACAAAGACTTTGACTTTTTAATAAGAGTTAACTTTCTCAGCTTTGACTTTCTTGAACTTTGACATTAGTCTTCATGATCTTGTATCCAACATAATTCATGCTCTAACACCTTTTCTCTCCTCTCTACTCTGAACCTAATTACGGTAAAACACACCGTGATACCCTTTGTGATACAAAATGCATTATAATACACCGTGATACCCTCTCTCCTTTGAACCTAATTCCGGCAAAATACACCGTGATACAGATTGTGATACAAAATACACTATTATAGACCGTGATACCCTTTGTGAAACAAGATCCATTGTAATTAATACGATTCAAATATAAGTAGGGTAACTTGTAATTAATGATTTGATTCCTAATATAAAAAATCTAAATTGTTAAATTACCAAATTATCCTTTTATTTTATTTTAAAAATAGCAATAATTATATTAAATGATTGGCTAATATTGGATCTCACGGTTATCACAAACTAACTAGTTCTCATTTGATTATACCCCTATATATATATATATACTATGGGTCAGGTTCACGTGAGACCAAGCTGTTTCCGTGAGACCGCGTGAGACCAAGCCTTAAAACATGAAACTTCATACCGAAACACTGTGAAGGTAAAAAACATTCGAACCTTCATAATGTAATCACACTATGAAGGTAAAAAAACCTAAACCAAGTTAAAAAAAATCAAATTTTCACAGATAAAAGACTGTGAAGGTATATCCGAACCTTCACAGTGAAGACGCTGTGAAGGTAAAAAAAAAAAGAACATTCACAACGAAAAACACCGTGAATGTAACATTTACGGTGTTTTCCCTATGAAAAGTTCGATTTTTTTTACATTCATAGTTTTTTGGTGTGAAGTTTTATACTTTAAAGCTTGGTCTCACCGGTCTCACGGAAACTGTTTGGTCTCACGCGAACTTAAGTCTATATACTATTTTATAAAGAAGATTTGCCAAAAGTCTTAAAAACCACCTACTATGCATAAGGTTTTAAAAACAACTCACATTACACAAAGTAATGCTTTTTTATACACAAAAGTCTAAAAATCTTTTGATTACAAAATTTAATACGTACAATACAACTTATTATATTGCACATTTTTTGAAATACCGTTACAGAAAAAATCCGATAATCGAGGTGACCCTTCATCCTCCTGTTCTACTACTTCCCAAAGTTCCTTCCAAATTAAGCTTCTCTTTCAAATCATGATCCTTCACAATATGATTCTTGAACGACACATGAGCCTCCACTCCGGCCACTAGCGGCTGCAAGCAACAGGTTGGTGGTTTTGGTGTTGGTTGGTGGTGTATTTATCGTAATCGTCTTCCAGTTTTTTCTGTGATTCTACCGAGTGAGATGTTTGTGGGAGTCTGTTGCATGGCGCTGACGGAGGATGGATGACCTCGACGACGTAGTTCTTAACAGCCCACTGGATGGCTTTATATACCAAAAACATTAATAATATTCAGGTAAAGATTAGTCTGTATTACAGGTTGGAGGCTGTGTTTTTGTTTAAAAATGTCATTTATCATGTTTGGCGAATGGCTGTTAGTTATTTAATTCATCTCATCGTTTTACTCTATAGCTTCAATAAGGCGGTGGTAATTAAGTGTTATCAACTCATATAGTATCCATAACTTTTCTTCTTTTGTCACAAGTTCAATTCACACCTAAATATTATTCTATTCATCATCGTTTAGGTTGACGGTCACAATTTCTATCCTCCTCGATCATTCGTGCCATCTATTTATGTAAGTACTTTTTTTTAATATTCATTCCTTATTTTAATGTTCTATTTATGAAGATATTTCTTTCTAGTGGCCTTGTAAGATTCGAACCGGTGACTTATTACGAGAGCATTGCAGGCGGCCACCTGATAATTTCTTTTTGATCAGTTTCATATCTTTAGCACGCTAAGGCAACAACTGTTTTTTTTTTTGGTAACCTGGGGTGTCCGAGAGTTTTACTCGGTGAATGACGATTCGTACCTGGTAAGCATTTACCGGATAAAAATGTTCCATGCGTTACCATTATAATGGACTGACTAAAATGGTACTTGGTAATCAACTATCCCTACTAATGTGTGCTTATCCTAACTATTACTGCATATTTATAAAACTCTCTCCTAATTGATGGATTCATATCAGGTCAATGAAGAAAGTGCATATAGTCATATAAAGTGGTAACCTTTTTCTTTTTTTGAAATGCCAACCTCTATTAATAGGGTTGTTTTACATTGATTATATTGTGCTTTTCTTGATGATCATGATTAAAGATTGAAACTGTATGCCTATGGTTCAATTATGTAAAATGGTATTTGATCCATGATCTGATGCTGTTCTTGATAATCATGTTAAAGATCGAAAAGTTAAGCTTAATTGCTTATAGTTGGATTAGTTGTCACAAGTGGGTATCATTGTATAATGGTATTTGATCGATGATTCTGGGCTGTTCTTGATGATCATGCTAAAGATTGAAACTTTATGCTTAATTGCTTATCGTTGGATTAGTTGTATAACGGTATTCTGTTGATCATCATGTTTTGTTCTTGATCGTTG
Organism: Arctium minus; assembly: GCA_954870635.1. NCBI lineage: Eukaryota > Viridiplantae > Streptophyta > Magnoliopsida > Asterales > Asteraceae > Arctium > Arctium minus. The sequence continues at coordinate 107,284,725 of OX941080.1, read as the reverse complement.
TGTTTAAAGATCAAAATTTTATGCTTATATTTCAATTAGCTTTTACAAGTTGTGTTCTTTATCATCATGAAAGTTTATGCTCCATTCGCTTGTAGCTGAAACCCTCTTTTTATCGAGTAGCAGTTGATGGTAATTAAAGAGTGAAAAGCATCAAGTGCACACTTGTGATTGGTGCCTCTCACACCTAAGGCTAACTTTAAAGTTCACTCTGTAGTGGCAATGAAATTTCTTCCTTAAGAGTTGATGTCCAGTGATGTTAGGATTACTCTTGTCAACAACCAAGTAATTATATTGTTGTTTTGCTAGCTATATATATGAACAAAAAATTGAATTTAACCAACTGGTCTTTTCTCAACTCATTGTTGGTACTAATTAATTACCTTGAGACTTTTTGGTATGCAATAACAAGTGGATAGATGGATTTTGAATGCACCCAGAAAGGGCATGCATCACATTAACTATCAGCAAATCTTTATTCTTTGCATATTATGATTTTTTCCATATTCAAGACTGAGAAATCTAAACCTTCAACTTTATCTATAGAATTCTTTAAATTCAAGCCTACAACACTTTTGGATTTTTTGAACTCTATCTAGGAAAATGAATTAATTATTATTTTTGACTCGAACAAAATGAACATGGAAGGTTGTTCATTGATAAGACACTGATGAAGTCCCTTAATTATCTAGCAAATCTGGATGTGCCAGATAATTATCTACTCATTAAAACACATAACTAGTGTATATATATAAAATAAATAAAATATCCTACCCCCAAGGCCCCTACGCCTCCCCTGATTTCACTCACCCTCCTACCATTGGAAATAAGAACCTCCTCCAACCAACACACACTTTACTCTTTATATATAAGTAAACTACACATCGATAAGTCCATATTTCCGGCGAGAAATCTACAACGTTCTCCCCATCCCATGTTTATATTTTGGTGGTTTAATCAACCCAAATCCAAATTATATAACTTTTCTTTTTTCGTTTCTAGACTAATGATTCATCAATGGCTTTAAACCTATATTTGGGTAAGTTTTGACGAGTGAGTGTTGGATTTCAGTTGATTTGGTGTGTGTGTGTGTGTAGTGAGATAGGAGATGGAGTTGTTGGTCTTGTTGAGAAGAAAACTAGGGGGTGACCGTCACGGTTGGAGTTTGGCAAATTTCTGGGTTTTTATTTTCTGTTTTTGAGTTTTAAATATAAATATATTTAGAGTAAAAACGATGTTGGCCGTTCTTGGAGGTGGAGATCGCCGGAGAGTGGGAAACCGGCGGTCACCGGTGTTGGTGATGGAGGGTGTCTAATGACTGGGACGATGTATATATTACATATATAACATATATATATTATTAAATAAAATAATGGTAATTTAAAAAAAAATTGTAAAAAGACGATATTATCCTTGACTTAACATAGCACCTATTAGTGGAGTTAGGACAAGGGTCCCGATCCGAAATAAAAGTGAAACCATGATGACCATACATGTAATTATTTAGTTTGAAAGACACAATCCAATATTTTTGTTAACACAGGGATGAAATTTGTAATTTACTCTTAAAAAAAATTATATGTGTAATGTATTTTTAAAACCTTCATTTTTAACCTTATCTTAAAAAAGATAGATAGGTATGTGATTTAGATCTACAAAAATACAACATAATTTGTCGTTTTTCTTATTTTAAATAACATATTTTGATCTAAATGTTTGAAATATCACATGTATTATAACGAGACATTAACAATTAATAAAATATGAAAAAAAAAAAACAAATCAATACCAAGCATTTTTGGCATTGACAAACAAGAATGAACTCACAAGTAACATCTGCGTTTCACATATTTTTAAAATCTAAAGTTTGATCTATGTGTCTTCATTTTCATACTCATTTTGTTGTCTTACTACCAATCATTTTAAGACACATTATATCTACTTATTAATTCTCTATAAAAAAAAAAAAATGAGAGGAAAAGCTATTGGGGTGTGATTCAGAATTAAGTACCAGCATGGTTTACTGAACCTTTTGATGGTGAAGCTGAGCTACCATAAGTTGGTGGGTCTTTGACGGTCGGAACCTCGACGACCCTTTCAGGAATCATGGATGTTTCCTTGTTTGCAAACGAAATATTTCTCTTTTGAGGGGAATGTGGAGATGAAGGTGATGGCGGTGAAACGGAAAGTGTCCTGGAAATTGCGGGATTAACTTCCGCAACCTCTTCAATACCTTCATCCAAATAAACAACATCTTGCATACTCAGTTTGTGGTATTCGATTATTTCCCTCAAGCAGCTATTCTCACGTATGTATACGGCGTTCTCGTGAGCCAAACGAGCCTTCTCGGCCAAAAGTGTCTCCAGTTGGAGACGTATCTGACCACATAAAAAGATGATATACAAGACAAAGAAAAGAAGTACGTAGTGAAACTTTATAGTAAGCGAGAAAAAATCACTTGTCCCAATGTGATATATGGAACACGGCCCCCAAAATTACGCATGTATTAGTTTTTACTCAATTATATATATATATATATAGAGAGAGAGAGAGTCGGGTTCAAACGAAAACGCTGCATATTTAAGAGGATATGAAAACGGCCAATCACATGTGATTTTACACTACCATCACTTACAAAATCACATGTGATTCATGCGACTTTGCCCCACGACCTGAAGACACGGGCAAAGTCGCCCACCACCTTTTTTTGCCCATTAATATAAAATCACATGTGATTTTGCACGTGATTTATTTGTTTTTGTTTTCTCTTTAGCATTCTTGTTTGATCCTTCCTTCCCCCCCCCCCCCCCCCTCTCTCTCTCTCTATATATATATATATATGTGTGTGTGTGTTTTAACCTTTAGCCAATTTTACATATTTTAGCATATAATTTTTAGCCCAATTATTATGTCTTAGGATTTTACTCTTTTACCCGATTTGGCAATTCTTATTCCGGCTTTGGAATAATGTTAGAAGAGTTGTTACATTTAAGTAATTTCATATGTTACTTTGTCATATTTGGACATTTTTATGTTGTTTTGATTTGTAAGAGTTCTAATAAAATATACTATTATAAACTTTTATATTTTGTTTTATTTATCATTCGTCCGGTTGATTTATAGTCTTGGTAGAGATGTACTCAAAAAAGATTGGAACAACCACATGTCCCTTGTCCTATCAATCATTCATTATACGACAATCATCATTAAATGAAACAATGATAGTCTTATAATGAGTGGCATAACAGAGGGGACACGAAAAATGCGAGCAGGTGATTTTTTTTCTTAGTATGCACACAAGTAAATAGTGTACCATGTCATCATCTGCAGGGTGGTCTCCTTTTTCACGAGCCTCTCGAAGCATTTTATTTTCTTCTTGTAGCTGAGAACTTCTTTGTTTTGCGAAAGCTAAATCTGCTTCAACAGTTTTAATCTCCCGAAGAAGAAGTTTTGCTTTAGCTGCTGTTGCAATGGCCACCTGTGGCACAAAGCAAATGGCAACAACTACAATCAATTATCAAGGGTGCAGATCTTCCGAGAAAAACATGTGATCATGCAATGCGTTTTGAGTAGATGATTCCCATCCCTTTCCTAGACCCATGTGGGTAGAAGACAGATATGGGTGTATCACACCCCTACCCTTCTGGGTAAAAGCCAGATATGCATGCATCCCACCCCGACCCTACTTTTGAATAGGATATACTGGCCATTGGGTTGGTTTGGTATGGGGTGATAAAGTTAGGATTTCAAGCCGTCTTCTTATGTAGAGACGGACTCCCTAGATTTCATATACTTCAACCATTGATATGCAATGACACATTTGCCACCTTACGTCGCGAGATGCCTTGAGTTGATGCACATGGTTTGTTGGTCTAGCATCCTGCCATTGGTTCTGCATACCAAATTCTTCATGTTTCGTTTCAGTTCTGCTGTTCTGCTCGTAAGCTTCTTTGATATCTTGAGATCTCTTGTCCACAATGGTATGCCCTTCCTAGTAACAAGTTAAAGAACAGATCATTCCTTGCATTTTTTTCACTTCAAATTTTCATAAACTATATGCAGAATTCAAAGATTGCAACTATTTTAGGACGGAGGTAGTAACATTCAGCAAATATGGTCTGCATGTAGAGACTATATAGTGCTTATACTATGGGACTTTTAACCATCTTTGTTTTGAATCATTGTAATCACACCAATGCCATGTTTCTTTATGTGACTGTGGGTCCAATCTTCATTTCTCCTAAACGAGATCCATCCTATAACATCTTGGATCATGTATATGATATGAGACCCGTTCAACAAGAACTTTAGATGAACCCAAATGAATATGACCTTATTGAATGTCAATGGTGATTACTCAGACATAGATACAAACCATTAACATCAATCGCCAATGTTTAACCTCTCCAAGGTTGTCAGAAATCTGATCAAGCGAAAGTTCAAGTCTATTGAAGCCCTAACGATATATATAGTCCATATTCCTAGAGTTCCCAAATGATCATAATGTTACTTGATCTGAAGCTAGCTATGTGAACTTTGTATGCAACCACCACATGATGAAACAATACAAGTGTTTAGACTGAAAAGTTGCTATTCACCATGTTCTTCACATTGAATTTCAGATTGTTTGGAATAAGTAACTGTAATTATCCTTGCTAAAACACCCAAAGGCGTCCCGGTTCTTTTATATTTGTCATTCATATAACAAAACTAAAAGAACCAAGTTTCTCACATATAGAGTTAGGGCATGGGATACTTCTCGCTATCTTATTAGCAGTTTATACCATTTTTCTCCATTTATAACTTTTCCAAGTCACATTTTCATTTTCTTCACATTATATAAATGAGATTCAAGAAACAAATATGTAACCTAATGAAAATTGAGACAATATGAACAGTAAAAGAAGATGATTCAGGTCAAAAGTGCATACAAATAAAGTAGCCAAGACTTCAATACTGTCTTGAAATTTATGAAGTTATTAGGTTTCTAAAACCTCATATTTTGTAAATAGCTACAAATTTCATCCCTATTTGTAACAACTTTTACAAAAATGAATTTAGTGAAGGCACGAGAGAGAAAGAAAAAAACCTAACCTGCATGCAAAAAACCTTTAGCTAGAAAATGTTGCACAATTCTGGCTCGTAAGGATTGTTAATTCATCATGTCTTGGTTAAATACAAGAAATTATTTAAGTAACGTTGATTCATAATCATACATGAATGTTGCCAAGAAAAATTAAAAAAAATTCCTAAAATGACTCATTCTATGCATAATTGTCAGGAGTAAAAGATAAAGAGAATGGAAAACCTTGGATCTGTCTTGAAAGGAGGAGTGAAACGCCGAATTGGCATAACCAGAAGAGAGAGAAGATTCGCGGTGAGCGATAGAAGCTCGAATCGCCTGAGAGGCGAGAGATGATGAGGGAGCGGAGGAGGATGAAGTGGCGTCATTGTTCGGAGGACGATAAATCTCTTCCTTAAACGTCGAAGACCTAGAAATTCCTTGCCGTCGACGGTACGCCATGTCAGATCAAGCACAAAATTAAGGGCTACCGGAATGAACCAGAATGAGCAGCGCCATCAACGCCACCTACAATTATCCAACGATCGGAGATGTTCTCAGTGCCCTTACGTCTTCGTAACAAACTCTCCGAATCTCAAGGTAACCGACCATGTGATCGACGTTTTCATATCATACAAAAACCAACGATATATATATATATATTATATATTGGAAGGATATTTTGCAACCCTTAAAAAGGTTGCAACCTTTGCAACCCACATCTTAACCGTTGGATTGATGATCGACGGTTATTTTATTTTTATTTTTCTGTTTTTTTTAATTAAAAATATTGGGTCCCATATCTATTGTAACCGCCGATCATGAATTCGACGGTTAAGATGTGGGTTGCAAGGTTTGCAACCTTGCAAATTAAACAACCCCTATACGGTTAAGATGTGGGTTGCATGAGTTGTAAGATTTATATGGGTTGCAAATTAACCTTGGCCTATATATATATATATATATATATATATATATATATATATATAGAGAGAGAGAGAGAGAGAGAGAGGTGTTCAAATGCAACCCCTATAAATGGTGCAACCACATGCAACCCCTCTATCCACCACTCATTTTATTTTCAACTTTTTAATTAAAAAATGTGAAAATAAAATGGGTGGTGGATAGAGGGGTTGCATGGGTTGCACCATGTAAAAGGTTGCATAATAACCTACCCCTATATATATATATATATATATATATATATATATATATATATATATATAGTGTTTGGTTCATTTGAGAAATGGTAAATATATGAGAAATAGAAAAGTAATCCTAGTCATTCATATGGTCAAGATCGGATTTGACTAGTCAAATATTGCGGCTTTGACCGGTCAAAAGTTGCAGCTTTGACTGGTCAAAAGTTGCGGCTATCACAAAAATAGAAGGACAATTTCGTAAATTTTACAAAACACACGGGTTGTGTTCATATATGAACATGTATAATTCACATATGAACTATATGCTCATATATGAACCAGTGCAATTCACAACTGAGCTCTTTTAACTGATTCATATATGAATCAGTTGAACTAACTAACAGATTCATATATGAACCTTTGTGAATCACAAAGATTTATATATGAATCAGTTGAACTAATTAACATATTCATATATGAATCTTTGTGATTCATACAGATTCATATATTAACTCATTTCGTGTATTTTACGAAATTACCCCTCTATCTTCTATAGACCACACAAGAAATTATCCGGTGCTTCGCGGTCAAAGCCGCAAATGTTGACCAGATGAATGGCTAAGATTACTTATATATATATATATATATATATATATATATATATATATATATATATAAAAACAAGAGTGAATTGTAAATTTGGTCCCTATGTTTTGACTTTTTTTTAGAGTAAACTTTAATTTTGGTCCTTAAAAGTTTAGCAAAAATTTTAATAGTGGGATATGAATTTTGATGAGTTTATAAATCATACTTATGATTTGTATTTTGCTCTCTTAAAAGTATCGGTTAAAGTGGATGGGAATCTGGTCTTAACTTCTATTTCCTTTAATTTTCTTTTAAGGTGTGTTTGGTATGCAGACAAGACAGGACAAGATGGAACAAGACAGAACAGGACGGAACAGAACATGACAGTTGTCCAACGTTTGGCAAGACATGACAAAACTGGACAGAACAGGACTAGACAGATTAAATGACGAATTTACCCCTGATGATAAATCATAGATTACATCACATAAAACTAATTTACATCACTAATACATAGTGCAATGGATTATCAAAAACATAAAAGTAATTTATCACGATTAGATTTTGGATATGGAAATCAAAACCCAAATTTTAAGTTTCGGATTTTAGGTTGTTTCGGGTTTGGGTTAGTCGGGTTTCGGATTGATGTCGGTCGGGTTTGGGTATTATATAATGCAAAAGTTATATATAAATTCAATCGTTTTTTAGGATGAATACAATCGATTGAAAGATTGATGAAATCGATAGCAAGTTTAAAATTTAAAAAATAGAGTTAAATACAAATTTGGTCCCTGTGGTTTACAAATATTAACGACTAAGGTCCCTCAAAGAAATATTTAACGAATAACGTCCCTCTACTTTTCATTTTATAACATGTAGGGTCCCTCTTAGTAATACTATTAAATAATGTGTATTTAAGTAGGGGTAAATTTGTCCATTCCTCTATTCTAGGTTTGGTAACATATTTGGTCCCTAATCAACACTTATCCACAAATTTGTCCTCTTAGGTTTGAAGATTAATGAAATTTAATTTTTAAGGGATGCTACTTGTTATTTTTTCCATAGGGATCAATTTTGCATTTAACTTCTTATTTAAATTCATAGAGGGACCAAATATGTTACAAACTATAAAAGGGTTTTTTAATCCCTAAATTTTAGGAGGGACCAAATATGTTACCAAACCTAGAATAGAGGAATGGACAAATTTACCCCTACTTAAATACACATTATTTAATAGTATTACTAAGAGGGACCCTACGTGTTATAAAATGAAAAGTAGAGGGACGTTATTCGTTAAATATTTCTTTGAGGGACCTTAGTCGTTAATATTTGTAAACCACAGGGACCAAATTTGTATTTAACTCTAAAATATATTTCAACAAACTATAATTTACGATTTTCAAAAAAATAATTAGATAAATAAATATATATATATATATAGTATTTAAAATATAGATTTATGTTATTTCGGGTTTTCAAACGGGTTGGGTGGCCAACGATCAAACCCAATCCGAACATATCGTCCCAAATGTATCGGATTTCAGGATATTCGGGTTTTGCAAAAACACCTTATTTTCAGTTCGGATGCAGATTCGGATTTCGGACTATTCGGGTTTTGCACACCCCTAACTTAGAGGCGTGGATAATGAGATGACATGTTTTATGTTTTTAACAAAGGGTATATTAGTTAAAGTATTGTTGTTCTACTTAGTTCCAGGGGGTTGGAGTGGGACAAGTGTGTCCCATGCTTGTTCCACTTAGTTCTAGCGTGTCCCATATATGGTCACGCCAAACATGGGACAAGTCTGTTCTGTTCTGTCTTGTTCCACTCTGTTCTGCATACCAAACGCACCTTTAAAGGGTTGTTTACCAAAATTTGTGGATAAGTGTTGATTAGGGTAAGAGGTCTGATCATAATAAGAGATCTGATTGGAGTAAATGCTGACTAAAAAATAATGTTTACCAGATATTTTCTATTAAGTGCTGACCAAGTAAAAATTACTATTATACCCTTTATAATAATATATCTCGAAACACATTATAATGTATGAAAACAATTGAAAAAATATATCTTTTTGCAAAAATAATAAAATGAAACATTTATAAACCAATATAAATGTTAACACTTTTTTTATCAATAATTATTATAAAAGAAAATTAAAATGTTCAAAATTGGTTGATAAGGTCAAAAGCTACTCACCCCTAGGCCCTAGCTTCTAACACTAACAAAAAAAAAGTAGAAAATATGGATTTTTGAGAAGACATTTCTATCTTCTTTTTTTATTTTTACGGTGCACAGTAATCCTATTTGTTAGTCCAAGATTTACAGTTTGATCACAAAATAAGCACAAGATTTCGAGAGAAAGTCATATGTGTATTGATATCACACGTCTCACAAGGGTTACAAGCTTGAATGACAAAGACTCTTACCTCTACTACACAAGGCATACAAGACTATTTATATGGTCAAAGGACCATGTACAAACACAATGTAAACAACATTGGCTCTACAAGACTTGACTTTGTTTGACTTTACACATCTTGACTTTTAAATTAAAATCTTGGATACAATAATACACTAACAATCTCCCCTTTGTATTCAAGATTTAAAAAAAAAATTATAACAATTTTCATCTCTTGATTCTTCAACACTTTAAACTCTGATAGCTTTGAACATTGAAGCTCTTACAGTCTTTAAACTCTGATGCTTTGAAGAATCTTGAAAAGTCAATCACTTTGCTTTGTAAACACTACAAGAAAACTGGGTATTAGCGACGAAAATTAGCGAGGGAAAAAATCCCTCACTAATGCTAAGCCTTGGCTAAACCTTAATGCCATAATGCCTTTCAAATCCTCCTAGCCATTATCCTACTGCAATAATTCTTGCTAAGAAGAACGCCCATGTTGTGGCAATTCCACCCAGAAGGTAATGGGTTACTCCTACAGCACGTCCTTGTACAATGCTTAAGGCTCTCGACTGGGTAGCAGGAGCGACTTTTAATTTATTATGAGCCCAAACGATGGATTCAATAAGTTCTTGCCAATAACCACGTCCACTGAATAAAAACATTAAACTAAAAGCCCATACAAAATGAGCACCCAGGAAAAAAAGGCCATATGCAGATAATGAAGAACCATAAGACTGAATTACTATGAACTTCCCTGTGTGTGAATCTTTGGAACATTCAATGGAAGAAAGAAAAGTTGTACCTATCCTTGAATTCACACAAAAATTCATTATGCTTCTTCGTTTTCTATCTGTCCAACCATCTGTCATAACTGAACAACCGTTTTGTGCCCACTCTTCTTCTTGCTTTTTGAGAAGCCCTTTTGTCCTTTCAACCTCTTCCTTCAACAATGGTTCCTTGAGTTGATATTGGCTTGGAGGATGATAACCTGGACCATATTTTCCGACTGCTAAGTGCATCATCATCTTAAATGCATCATTATCTATGGCATGAAAAGGAATCCCTGCTTCATATACCCATCGAGCACAATACTGATGTACATTGTGTGTTCTTTCTTTGCTAAGTGCATCCAAAAGATTTTGTTGACGCATATTAAGAGGTGCACCATCGGGATTAATAGCATTTGAAAACTTATCCATTGGACCTAAATGGTTTGCCTTTCTTCTTTTTGACCCTACATTGACATCATTTTCTTCATTTTCTATTTCAACCTCCGCCCTCATTTCTTCTTCCCTAATTCTTTTCTCTTTCTTCTTCTCTTTCGGCTTCTCAAGTAACGCGACACATACAACCTTATCTTCAATGCTTGCATTTTTACATACGGCTACACCCTATCCTTTTATTCCCGCAACATGGTACTTTAGCCTAGTTATTCCCGCTTTAGATACAAACACACATAATTTGCATTTGACCCAATCTCTATTTACAGGGTCACACAATGTACCATAATTCCATCCTGGATCACCGGAAGCCTTTTTCAACAGTGCCTCTGGACAAGAACTTTCTTCGGTTGTTCCGGCCAAACCATCCACATTAGAATCCCCACTAGCCATTCAAGAAGTTGGAAAACTGAAAAATTAAAAATAGCACAGACCACATGTTAATAACTAGCAAATAGCCAAAGATACAGTATCTATATGACTGTATCACATTCACAGTGACTGCCAATAAAAATCTTAATGTAAAAAAGAATGCATTCTAAGTTTCTAACAAGCAAATAGCCAAAAATAGAACTGGTGAAATTGAAAGATAATATTTTTTCGCTGTTGGAATACCCTTGTGAAGAATTGGAACCGTAATAAAGTGTTGGTTAGTGACTTACTGTTGGAATACCCTCTAATTGTGAAGAATTGACTTATTGTTGGAATACCCTCTAATATTAAGAATTTACGATTAAGTGATTAACACATGATTTGTTCTCTAATTTAACAAAATAATAATTTTTTAACCCAAAATTGATTTCCATCACATTCACCACCACGACACCATCACACATGATTTGTTTAATACTTTAATTATGTAATTCATAGTCATAAACTAATACCTGGACAAGATTGAATGGAATTTTGGGTGCTCTCGTACGGTCTTACCACCACCACCACGACACCATCACAAAATCACAAGCGTCTTCTCTAATTCTCTTACGGAGTTAGGGTTTTACCAGTTACCACCACCATCGTCTTTCTCTTACCACCACCATCGGCCAAGGGGAGGGGGATGCCACCGATTGCCGAGCTAACGCATTTGTTATCGGCGTGTTGGGATTGGGACTTGGGAGACACGACTTAATTGATTTGGGGGAATTGATTTGGGAGAATAGAAAGTCTAGAAAATATCAGGTGAATTCAATTCTAAAAAGTCTAAATAAACTAAAAAAGTCAACTTAATTTAAGTTTTAACTTTTAACTTTTCACCCCTTAAGTTTTTACTTTTACCTTTTAACAATTTGAATTTTAAAACTTAAAAAAGTTACAAATTGTAAAAAAAAAAAAAAATATATATATATATATATATATATATATAGCGACGCCTTACAAAAGACGGACGCCGTGGTGCGATATGGCGCGCCTTGAGCCGCCATGGCATGAGCCACGCCTTAAAAAAACGTTATGGCTCATATCGTAACGGCGGAGACGTGTCTCACACCATATCGTGCCATGGCACGCCTTTTTGAACCCTGCTTCTTACAAGCGTTATTCAATAAAGCAATTGTTCCAATTATCTTCGTCTGCTAGAAAGTCTTCTAATTCTAAAAGAAATGATTATGCTTCTCATAAATATTCTGATGTTTGGTTTGGCACATTTCATGTCTATTCTTATCATTCTATTGCTTCAAATGTTTTTCAAAAGGTCAAAGGGTCCATATATAAATGGATGCCAAAATCTTGTGCTAACTCTGTAGGACCCAGATTTAAATGGGTACCTAAAGTTGTTGTTCCCTGATTTCTCATGTGCAGACCCGTCATATGTGGTACTTGGATTCTGGTTGCTCCAAGCATATGACCGGGCGGAAAGATTTATTATCTAATTATACAGAGAAATATTGCGGAACAGTGCGTTTTGGAAATGATCAGTTTTCACCGATTTTGAGCTACGGTTATGTGATTCAAGACAATGTGACGATTACGAAGGTGAGCTACGTGGAAGGTTTAGGACATAACCTATTCAGCATTGACCAGTTCTGTGACAAAGATCTAGAGGTAAATTTCAAGGCCAAAAGATGTTCTGTGCATACTGAAGATGGTAAGGAACTTTTGGTCGGCACGAGAAAGTCTAACCTCTACACGATTAATCTGTCAAAAGTCCAGACTCACAATGAGGTTTGTCTACTGTCAAAAGCCTCGCTGCAACAAAGCTGGTTATGGAACCAAAGGCTTTCTCATCTGAATTTTCGTTACATAAACAAACTGGTCATGGGCAAATTGGTGAAAGGACTTCCTGAGTTTAAATACGAAAAAGAACATCTATGCGCAGCGTGTGAGAGAAGTAAAATGAAGAGAGACGCTCACAAGCCGAAGCCTGAGCCTAGTACAAGTTCTCCACTTGAGTTGTTGCATATGGATATCTGCGGTCCTATGCGTACGCAAAGCATTAACGACAAGAAATACGTGTTAGTTATTGTGGACGATTATTCGCGGTACACATGGGTTAAATTTCTGAGGTCAAAAGATGAGACGCCCGAAGTCATCATCACATTCTTAAAGACTACCCAAGTTAATATGAAAAAGCAAGTCAAGCTTCTTCGTACGGACAACGACACAGAATTCAAGAACAAAACTGTCGAAGATTATCTCGAATCGGTTGGGATAACACATCAGTATTCTGCTTCCAGAACGCCAGAACAGAACGGAGTCGTAGAAAGACGGAATCGAATGCTAGTCGAGGTCGCTCGCACTATGCTAAGCCAATCCGATCAACCTTTGTTTCTATGGGCCGAAGCTGTATCGACTGTTTGTTATACGCATAATCGCTCCATAATACACCACCGGTTTGGTAAAACTCCATATGCTTTAATAAATAACCGTAAACCTAGCATTAAACACTTCCATATTTTTGGATGCAGGTGCTTCGTACTAAACGACAGAGAGAGCTTGAACAAGTTCGAACCAAAGGCTGATGAAGGCATCTTTATTGGATACTCTCAAACATCTGCTGCCTATCGGGTGTATCTAAAGAAGTCAAAGATTGTAATAGAGAGTGTAAATGTAACATTTGACGAGGAAATGGCTTCTGAACAAATCAGTTCAGAACCCGTACTTACTGGTGTCCTAGCTTCTGGGCAAATCAGTCCAGAACCTGTGCATACTGAGAAGAAATCAGATGAAGCGTCATCGTCGACATCTCATTTATCTGATTTAGATCTTTTGCTTGAATTGTTTTATGATGAATTTCTTGGAACTAAAGTTTCTAAACCTGTTGTGGTTGACAGATCCGAAGATTCACAAAGAAATCAACCAACCATTTCAGACATATCTACTGAATCAAATTCCCCGATTTAGAAAGAGATTCCAATTCAAACGCCTACTCCAACAGTTGAAGTTGTGAACGTTAACGAAGAGACAGAAATTGCTGAATCAATTGGATGCACTGTAACGACTAATCAACAGTCAGATACTACTGTACCAACTGAAGCTTCTGCACAAGATACTTCAACTGTACCCCCATCAATTCCTGATCAAACTGATGAAGCTGATAGTGGATATCTAGATGATAATCATGATCAATCTACATCAAATCCACTCCCTCATGAACATAGGTGGACCAAAGAGCACCCGATAAGCCAGATTATAGGAGATCCATCAAAGCCGGTGCAAACTAGGTCTGCTACATTAAATATGTGTATGCATGACTCATTTATGAGCAAGATAGAGCCAATTCGTGTATCTGAAGCTCTAGCTGACTCGGATTGGGTGACTGCAATGCAAGAGGAGCTGAAACAGTTCGAAGCGTTAAAAGTCTGTAGACTTGTGCCACGACCGGAAGGTAAATCTATCATTGGTACAAAATGGGTATTCAAAAACAAAAAAGGACGAAGATGGTATCATGATCAGAAATAAAGCAAGACTTGTCGCTAAGGGATATCGGCAAGAGGAAGAAATTGACTACGACGAGACTTACGCTCTAGTGGCACGCATCGAAGCGATCAGAATGTTTTTTGCATATGCTGACCACAAAAACTTCACCGTCTACCAGATGGACGTGAATACTGCCTTTCTTAATGGCATTATAAAGGAGGAAGTCTACATCTCACAACCTGAAGGATTTGTCAATCAAGAGAAACCGAATCACGTCTAAATTCTCGACAAAGCACTTTACGGTTTGAAACAAGCACCTCGAGCCTGGTACGAAGTTTTATCTAAATTCCTAGTCAAGTCTGGCTTCACGAAAGGTAAGATCGATACTACTTTGTTTATTAAAAAGGAAAAAGTTGATATCATTTTAAACCAGATATATGTGGATGATATTAAATTTTACTCAACAAATTCAAAATACTGTAAGAATTTTTCTAACCTCATGGTGTCACGTTTTCAGATGAGTATGATGGGAGAGATGGATTTCTTTCTCGGATTACAAGTCAAAAAAATTTCAACGGGGATTTTTATTAATCAATCAAAGTACATTTTCGATATTCTTAGAAAATTCAAAATGGAAAATTGTACAACAATTGGAACCCCGATGGCACCAGGAACTAAAATTGGCATTGATCCTTCGGGAAAGGTTGTCGATGTTAGAACCTACAGAGGAATGATTGGTTCTTTGATGTATTTAACCTTAAGTAGGCCAGATATAATGTTCTCTACATGTCTATGTGCTAGATATCAGGCTAATCCCAAAGAATCCCATATGTCTGCGGTCAAAAGGATCTTTAGATATCTGAAGGGCATTGCATATCTTGGTCTGTGGTATCCTAAGGATACTAGTTTTGAACTGACAACCTACTCAGATGTAGATCATGCAGGCTGTATGTTGGATAGGAAAAGTACGTCGGGACACATACAATTTATGGGCGATAAACTCGTGAGTTGGGCATCAAAGAAACAACTTTGTATATCCACATCAACGGCTGAGGCATAATACGTCGCTACGATGAGTTTTTGTTCTCAAGTGTTGTGGATGAGGACGTAACTACGAGATTATGGCTTCAAATTTGTCAAGATCTCGATATACTATGATTCTAAGAGCGCCATTGTCATATCTGCGAATTCTGTTCAACATACGAAGACCAAACACATAGATGTCCGATATCATTTTATTAAAGATAATGTCGAAAAAGGTATAATCGAACTTTATTTTGTAAACACTGATTACCAGCTTGCAGATTTATTTACCAAGCCTGTCGACGAAAAGAGATTTAGTTTTCTTGTTTCTAAACTTGGTATGTTAAATCTCAAGACATAATCGATGATTACCTACTAAAGTTTTCGTTATTGTTATTTTTCTTCATTTCTTTATTTTTAATCTGTAAGATATCTGCACTTTAAGTCTGTTCATGATTTCAGGGAGAGTGTGAGAAGATGATAAGATGATCTATATACATTTGAGGGGGAGTTTATGAATCTTGCACATGTTTGTCACTGATTAATTTTCTGATGCATTGTTGCAGGGGGGGAGTAAGAGAAAAGGAGTATGGTATATGATTTCTGATTACATTTGATCAGAACTCGTACATTCAAAGTTTTACTGCTTTATGTCATTTACTTTTCAATAAATGTTGTGAATAAAGCTTTATATTTTGACGACTTGTGACTGTTGCAGATTTGAGAGGAAGCTTACATGATCATATCATATATGACTTAGAGCTGACTTGATGAGATTTAAGACTGAGCAAAAGGTTTATTTCTACTCTTAATCTCATACGTATCTGAAAGAAGGATAACTTTCAGATATGAAAACATATTCTTAAATGTTCAAACCACTTCTGATTCTTAAAAGATTTCATGAATATAGAAGTGTGATTTTTAAGTGTTTTCATGATTATATGTGCTTCATTGATTAACAAACCATGTGTTTCCAAAGATTAATACTTGCGTATTATCTTTTCCATTTACTTTCAAGTATTCACACACACCGGTTTAATATTTTATTGAATATGTTCTTACCATGTCTCATAATTGAAATCAATTTTCGATGGTAAGACACCTCGATTGAACTTCAAAGTTTGAGCGTGATTTCATTTCGAAATGTTTCTTTCAAGAGTGTCTATATTTTGTTTCGTATAGATAATATCCAATTTTTGCTGACCTAAGCCTTAATTGCTAAATCATTCAGATATTTTGATCTTTTCATACAATGTCAGATTTTCAAACAAGTTTCTTGTATTCATTTCATTTATTCAATATACTTGTTTGAAATATCTTCAATGTTTTAAATGCTCCAATCATCAAAAAGGGGGAGACAGAATCAAGAAATATTTATGAAGTAATCAAGGATTGTTGGTTTGAGAAAGTAAAGTTGGAACTGAAAGAAGAAATTTATGTCAAGACAGCGAATTTAAAGAAAGATTGTTCTGAGCTGAATCAGAATATTCAAAGATTTCTGAAAGCGAGCAAAGTTTACTGAAATTTTTCTTTGAAGACATTTTGCTGAAGCAGATTGAGCGAAACCTGAAGATAATATCTTTCCCGTGTCTGAAAGAGATTTTATAATCTTAGAGGAGATTGTTACAAAAGTTTTTTGAAGACAGAATGGTTGAAGATTGCTAAGCAAAGAGGAAGTTCACACAATTTGAGCTTAAAGGGGAGCTAAATTCTTAAAGCTCTTCAATGCAACGAAAAGGGAAGATTGTATTGCAAAATCTTTTAACAGATGATCTTGAATCCAAAGGGGGAGATTGTTAGATCATATTTGTTGGATACAAGATCATATTTACTGAAGATCAAAGTCAAGCATGTCAAAGCTCAAAAGTCAACTCTCAAGCAAAGTCAAAGTTTCTTGTAATAAAAGTCAAAGTCTTTGTGTCTTTGTAGTGTATTTGTAAAAGAGCGTGTGTTTGTTTTTCTTTAATAGATATATGACTAGATGTTAGGAGTTAGATTGGAGTTGCAAGTTAGAGAGAGAGTGCGTTGTGTCTGTAGAGAGAGAAAGTGATCTAAATAGCTTGTATACGAATTCATCAATTGAATTGAAACAGGTTGAGTAATCAAATTGTAATAATCTTGTTTGTGATTAGTTTTTGTAATTAGAACTTGGCATAATTGGGAAATAATAAACCTTTCTCTCTTTAGAAATTGTGTCTCTTTCAGTTATTAATATCTTTTCAAATTCTGAGACTTGCTTTGAAAGTTTTATGCATCTATGCTCCAGGTCTTTCTTCTCTTGAAAAGCTTTCTTAGAAAAGTCAGATAGTTTTTTAGTGTAAACTTTCTCCAAATCAGCTTTATCTTTATCTGCATGGAAACTTTTCATTAGTTCAACATTTTTAGCTTCCAATGCAAGTATTTTCTCTTCAAAAGCTTTAAACTTTAGATGAAGATCAACTGCTTCAGCTTTAAGTTCTGATGATTTCCTTTCAGTTGTCTTCAGTTTGCTTTAAAGATTTGTTATCTCTCTCTCTTTCAATTCAATTTCTTTCTCTTTTGCCTTTATTATACCTACAAATCAGATTTAGAATCATTAATACATTTTGCACATTTAAAATTTTTCTGAGAAAACTTAGATTTTGCTTTCAACTCCTGGATCTGATCTAGAAGACTTGAATTCTGAATCTTCAATTTGTCTCGTTCAACTTCTATAGCAGGTATCTCAAGAATGTACATTATTGCACAATCTCTATTAGATATCCTATTTGCCATTTTGATCAGTATGCTTGAATATGATCGTCCAAAGAATTCAAATAAAACTTGACTCTAAAAGTCAACCTTGGTCAAACACTGGGAAAACTCAAAAAAATTCTAAGTGTCAGAAGTCGCAAACAACTAGAAGTGAACAGTAACTTGTCGTAAAGGCCAAGAAGTCGCAGAGCAAAGACCACTTGTCGCAGAGAGTGGTCTGCGCGTTTTAGCTTGTCGCAGAAGGAAGTTTGCGTGTTCTGAAGATTCACTTGTCGCAATCACTCTGCGCGTTCTATACTTAGAAAATTTTTCAAACTTTTACTTGTCGCAATGCGTCTGCGTGTTCTATACTTAGAAAAATTTTGAACAAATAACTTGTCGCAGAGCAAGAAGTCGCAATTCAAATAAAACCAAGAAATCACAAGGTATACTTTGTGCGTTCTCAGAAGTCACAAAGCGAAGGTTGCGCGTTCTTCACTTGGCGTAGGCTTTGGTTTGCGTCAAGTAAAAAGTCGCAGATCAAAGCTTGCGCGTTCTTCACTTGTCGCAAACAACACAAAACATAAAGCCTCTTCAGTCTGCGAGTTCTTCAAATGAATCTTGCGACAACTTCAAATCTTGTGAGTTCTTCACTGAACTTGCAATTTTTCGGCCATTTTTTCTCAAAACCTGCAATCACAGCTTGAAACATCACAGGGTTGGTCGAAATTACAATTAGAACAAGTTTCTAGTACATCAAATCAACTAAAAAACAACAAAGTTACAGTGATTCGATCCTAATACAATGTTCGAACTTTTTGACAAATATAGAACAAAATTCCAAAATTGACAAGGATACTGATGGAATTTGATGATGAAATTCGAACAAGAAATGTTCCAAAACACAATGCGATCACTATGAAACCATTTTCTTGCATCAAAATCGATTGATGAGAAAATCTTGAATCGAACAGTAACTTTCCAGATGTAGTCTGCGAGTTCTTCCAAATTTAGAAAGTTTCCAATGAATTCGACCAAGAAATGAAATCAATCCATGTTCTGAATTAATTGGTTTGCTCTGATACCAATTGTTAGTCCAAGATTCAAGCAAGATTTACAATTTGATCACAAAATAAGCACGAGATTTAGAGAGAAAGTCTAGAGAGAGAAAGTCATATGTGTATTGATATCACAGGTCTCACAAGGGTTACAAGCTTGAATGACAAAGACTCTTACCTCTACTACACAAGGATACAAGACTATTTATATGGTCAAAGGACCATGTACAAACACAATGTAAACAACATTGACTCTACAAGACTTCACTTGGTTTGACTTTACACATCTTGACTTTTACTCTTAAATCTTGGATACAATAATACACTAACACTATTAATTTCTTCTTTCTTCTTCCTTATTTCCTTCTCCTTCTTTTTCTCAGTTCATTCATTGAGAGGGGCTAGAATAAAAATGGAACTCTCATACATTTGCAAATGCAACATTGACGGAGACATGTTGGTGAACATGCTTCACTTTCAGTTGAAGATTTTGTTTATTTTTCAAAAATGACGGGCATAAGGGGTATAATCTGGATGATGACCTCTGACTATGGTAAGCAACACATCAAACTCTTACCAGGGAAAGAGGATGGTCATCAATGAAATTATGGTAAGAGGTTAACTTTTTATTTGGTAAACAACTCATCTCTTACCAAGGTAAGAGTCTATTACTTGGTCAGAGGTGGTAAGCAACAAGTAAACATGCCCTAAGTCTTTTAAAAAAATATATTGTTAATCCTTTTTCCTTTTCCTTAATTTTCTATTGAAGAAAAATACATCCTCTAAGGGATCGTTTGGCAAAAATAAGCTAGATTATAAGCTAGCTTATTTTCTGGGTACATGTTTAGATGGACATAAGAGCATCTCCAATGGAGGTTCTTATAAGAACCTCCTTTTTATATTTTTTGTTGTCACAACACTTCCAACTCATCAAAACAAGAACTCACATAAAATGCTATAATGGTAGTTCTTACAAGAACCTCTTTTGTGGTCCCATATAATACTTATATAAGTTAAATATATAATATTAATGATTATAATGTCAAGAAAATAAAAAGAAAAACTAGTAATATACTAATATGTCACTTCACACCAAACATCAAGGTAAGAACCAATATTCTTATTTAAGAACCTAAAGGGGTTTGGGTTCTTATAAAAACTCTCCACAATGCTAATTCTTACAAGTCATTGCACTTTTTGGTTATAAGAACCTTGCATTGGAGATGCTTTAAGCTAGCTTTTTGATAAGCTATTTGGAGTAGCTTATGAGGAGCTTTTTTATGAGAAGCTTTTTGTGATTATTTCAATTATACTTATATTAATATTTATTATTATATATTAACTATTAATTATAAATAAATATTAATTATTATTAAAATATTATCTGAAAATTATAACATAAATTCTAATTATACATTGATATTAATTTTTAATTATTTAGAATTATTGATAATTATATCAAGTTTTGTAATATTAATCAATATATTTTAGTAATAATTATTATTATTTTTGTAATTATTATTTGATTGTTTTTTACTACCTTATTTGTATTAATTAATATATTATATTATTATAAATTTGTTTTAATTATATTATTAAATATTGTAATTGATTATTTTTTCTAGTTGTCCTTTTTGGTAATTTTGCATGCTTATAAGGTAGTTTTTGCCAAACGTGACGTTTTCATCAGTTAGCCTATCAACTACCAGTTAGCTTATTAGTCATTAGGTAACTTATCAGCTAGTTTGCCAAACATAGCCTAAGAGCGTGTTTGGTTTTCCTGAATGGATTGGAATTTGAGGGATTTGGATTTCAAATCCATTTCAATCCCGTGTTTGGTTTGCAGGATTGTCCGGATTTGAAATCCTAAAATTTCTTTGAAATCCCTCCAACATAAGATTTTGAAATCCTAAGGTCGCGTTTGGTTTGCGGGATTCGAATGGATTTGGATTTCAAATCCATTCCAATCCTGTGTTTGCTTTGCAGGAAAGGATTTCGTTGACCGAATTTGAAATCCCTTGACCATTTTAAACTCCCTTACATGATGGATTTAAAAATCCTTTGCAATTGGCATGGATTTGAAATCCCCTCAAATCCAAATCCCTCCAAATCCAAATCCCTCTTTGAAATCCAATTCATTCCAATCCATTCCCGCAAACCAAACGCGCCCTAAGGGGAATGACTAGTATTTCAAGGGATTTGTATATAATAATGTTATAAATTATGTTAAAAACACTTGTTTTCTGATAACCAGTTAAATAAAAGGTAATTTAATTACTTTTATATTTTTTCATAATTTTTTTTATAAATAATGGAATTCAAATTTATTCCAATCCTACAAACCAAACACACAAAAGGATTTCAAATCCTCTCAAATCCAAATCCCTCCAAATCCAAATCCCTATATGAAATCCAATCCATTTCATTCCATTCCTACAAATCAAATGGACCCTAATATTCTTCCATGTGCCCTAACTTTCACCTTGTCGTCTTTTTCCAACACCCTGCACTCTTCGCCTAGAGGCCCAACCTGCAAAATTTCTCCATTAAAGTTCTTTAAAGATTTTTAATATATATATATATATATATATATATATATATAGGACGGTAATCAAATGAGAACCACAAAAAAGTCGTAAATCGTGAAAACTAATCTAAGCCATTATTAAATTTTAATCTATGGACATTAAGGCCAATGGCAATTTTGAAATAACTTAGAACTTAATGCCTTATTATGGATTAAAACTAAAATTGGAGGGCATATTGGGTATTAAAGAATATTATCTGTTGAATTACATTAGATGTCAAAAATACGATCAATCCTTTCCAGATCAATCCTTTCCATCTTCTTCCTCCACTCATCCCAAAATCGTCTCTTCTTCTCCCCATCAATGGCTTCCTGCCTTCCTCAACCAAAATCGTCCATGAATTTCCATCTTTTTCAAGGTATACGACGACGACGATGACCAGATCGAGCGCTTCCTCAACGCCCTTGTTTGTCGTCGTCCACAGATCTCATCACCTCCCCCCAAATCCCACCACCACCACCACCAGACAACGCCGCCGCTGCCGCCCCTTTATCCAGCTCCAAAACCCTCAGCCGGTGATTTCTTCTCATGAGATGAAGAGCTCGATCACCGATTCTTTGGAAGCTTCTCCATTGGGTTCTCCAATTTCGTAACCTAACACAACCACAAAATTAAGAAATTAGGGGTTTTCAAGAACTTGGGAGATCGATTTAGACTTTAGTGTTATTGTCGTTAACATCATCATCATCATCTTGTTGAAGCATGTAATCTCCCTTTTGACGAGTCAACTCCGCAATGAACTCGTCGTCGTCGTTGTCGGTCTCGGTTGAATCCAGGGAGGTTTCAATACGTAAGAAGATGAGTTGGAGCCCCATGACCCGGGGAAAACAGATTCGGAAGCTGTCGGATTCTGATTCGTGATATCGTGAAGAGCACCGAGTAATAAGGTCTGGTTTCGAGTTGTGGACCTCGTAGCCATGGCAGTTTCAAAGCTTTCAACATAACAGAGAGTATATTCATTTTAAATTTTAAATTTTGATTTGATTTTATGTGTAATAGATTTAGGGTTTTTTGTTTCCCAAAATGGTGTAAATTTTTGATTTGATTTCATGTGGTGAAATAACATATAGACGAAAATTGTATCTGATTTCATGAGGTGAAATATCATATATATATATATATATATATATATAAACTGTTATATTTCATGAGGTGAAATAACATATTTATGATAAATGTGTTTTATTTCATGAGGTGAAATAGCATGATATGTGTTTCAATTGGTGAAATGATATGCGTTTCATTTGGTGAATCATTGTTACCGAAATGACGATTATACCCTTTTTCTAATTAAAAACAACTTTTTAATCAAAACCATCAGATCAAAATCAACTTAGGGCTTAGATTAGTTCTCACGGTTCTCAACTTTTTTTTTATTCTCACATGATTTAACCCACATATATATATATATATATATATATATATATATATATATAAACATACACAAAAAAACACACATGAAGTATATACGTACATAAAACATATATTGGTTGAGGGAAAATCAAACAAGAACAGTAACTATTTAAAATAAACACGAGAACTAACAAAATCATTAATGATTTTATATTAATGTGCAAAAAAGCCACGCGGACCTGAAGCCTCGGCCAAAGTCCTTTTTTTGTGTGTTAATGTAAAATCACTAGTGATTTTGTTAGTTCTCATGTTCTTTTAAATAGGTAATGTTCTCGTTTGAACCCGACTCTATACTGGTTTATATATATATATATATATATATATATATATATATATATATAGGTGGTTTAATTTGCAAAGCAATCCATTTGTACAAACTGTACAAACCATCTACAACGATTGATTTTATAGATTAAGGGCTACGATTAATTGAGTTTATTTAGGTAAAATAAAAAAATTAATACACTTCATTAAATAACAGGCAAGGAAGGGAAAAATGGGAAGATGAAATTGATCCTTAATGTAACACCCTCAAACATGGAAAAGCAACTAATTTAAAATTTTCAATAATACCTCAGAGATGGATAAAAATCTCTTATGGCAAGTCCATACTTGAAACACAATTCTAGAATTAACCATCAACAAAATGAATAGAGTCTTACATAAAGACTAATTAAAGGTCGGGTGTCACTAAACCCAAATACAAATTGATATTTCCAAGATAATTGCAGAAGACTTCACCAAGCTATTCACCCTCGTGCATAAATCTAGTACTCATCTCTTCGTAGTGTCGCTAGTACCATACCCCAACCGGGACCTGATGCACAAGCCGACAAATAAAAATGTTAGGCTATCACCTAGTGAGTTAAAGAGTTTTTAACATTAATAAATATTTCGTTAAAACGGAA
This sequence comes from Arctium minus, assembly GCA_954870635.1. Taxonomy (NCBI): domain Eukaryota; kingdom Viridiplantae; phylum Streptophyta; class Magnoliopsida; order Asterales; family Asteraceae; genus Arctium; species Arctium minus. The sequence goes on along the minus strand of OX941080.1, from coordinate 107,260,754 downwards.
AGAATGCAACTTAAAACATACCTTTCAAATGATTTACTTTAAATATGAGAACGACTCATTTTCCAATAACATTCATTTTTAAGAACGAACACCCCAATACAAGACATTATTTATAAAGTGATGCAACCCAAAACTCACTCAAAATGTGAATAGAAATCGGACTCCCAATTTATAAAAACGCGGATAAAACTTTATATCCCAAAACACCCAAAACACGGGTGGGGCATAATACTCAACTAATAAGTCATTGAAAACAATTCATATAAATATAATATGCCACCGAAAACATGGAACTAAAATTCAATACTCACGCGACCATAAAATGAAATGAAATCCAAAAGTTAAAGCATGGACAATTAAATATCCAAAATGTTGTTGGCCGACAACGTGGGAGACCGGTATCCATTGAGAGTGGAGGAACACAAAAGTATGCCACTCATACAACGTTAATTGTATGACACTTCACGACATAAAAGTCCAAGTGTCCCTACGACTCCTTTCAAGTTACACCCAAAGAGACAGCTGACCTGTAACGCCCGAAAATCTCGGTAAGCTTTGGTGACGTCATTTTCCTTTGTAATCTTTTAATTTGGTCGGGGACGAATTATCACCTTCCGGGATAGACCATAATCGAACCAAACGCTGAAAACCCAAAGTTTTGCCTTCGATACCTCCTGGGCGAGAGTGCCTAGCATAGTCTGGTGTCAAAATAGCCACCCATGCCCCGGTCTCAGTACAAATGGGGCGACAGTCCCAACGATTATGCCCGGGTCACTGTCGCGGTGTCACTATCGTAGGACTCGTACCGCGGGGGTCTTCTAGCGGGTGACTATGTATGCCAAGGGCATAGTCGCGAAGGCTCTGTCGCCGACGGGTGCTGGTCAAATTTAAAGCCCTTCTCCTCCTCTTTTCATTCATTACTCCCATCTACCCTTCCTTAAAATCTCTCTCAAAACTCTCCCTTCATTTACTCCGATTTTAGGGTTTCTCCAAGGCACATTTTCATCATTTATTACAAGAATCTTGGTGTCCCTAGCAAGTGGGAAGTTAGGAATCTTCTACTTCTCATCTCCATTGTCATCTCCTTCAAGCAAAGGTTCTAGAGTTAGGGTTTTCATCAAAACCCTATTTTGTGAGTCCATCTTCTCTATTTGTTGCTATATACACTTATGAAAACCTTTTCTTTATACTATTTGAGAGTTTTACATTATTTCACTATTATTTGAATATTTGAGCTAGTAGGTCAAATTAGGGTTTTGATATAAATGTGACATTTTGAGCTATGATAATATAAAATGGTTGTGTGGTTATAAATATTGTTTTCTTCAAAGTTTTATGAGGTTTTGGAACCCAAAAGGATGTCATGATAAAATGAAATATGGGGGATGAGATAAGTTTGGGTGTTTGTGGCTCTTTGGTATCATTGTTACTTTTGTATGAGGAATAACATGTAATATGATTTGCCTTGCAAATACGTTAAAGTTAATATGACGGGAAATAATATACATTATGGTTGGGATACTTTGTAATGGTATAGTGATTCATTCGATTGGCATGATTGGGTTTGTTGCTAAGTGTGATCTAATGAAATGGTGAATCATAAAACATCGAGAATGGTGAGGGTTCAAGGTAAAGACCTGGATAGGGTTGAACTTTGATTTCTTTGGGGTAGAGACTTGGATAGAGTGAACCCATGTTTACATTGAACTAAGGACTTGGATAGAGTTGATGTTCTAACGGCTAAAGACTTGGATAGAGTTGATGTCGGTGAATAATCATTCTTGATATGCGTACCGTATGGGTTGTGGCCTACTAATGTGTTTCGTCACAACCTACGATGGAACAAGTCTGCCTCGTCTTGCATAACAAGTTCTAGTGTTGAAGATTTTTTGTCTACCTTAATTCACGTCGATTATTTAATGTACCTTCAATGCATTGTTTTTCCTTAAACTCATATTTTGGATGTTCTCACTGGGCTCCAAGCCTAACACTTGTTTGTTTTGGTGTATATATCAAGTTCCATAAGCGGTGGGGTGGCAAAAACCTTGAGTGGGGAGTGGAGTCCCGTCGTGGACAATCTTTTGGTGATTTAGCAAGCATTGGGAAATAGAGCGTACATAACACATGGCATATGCTTTTGGGAAACGATGACGACACCCGATTGTAATCTAGGCTAGAATGGTTTAGATTAGTAGGTTGTCGATCATTGTCTCCATTATTTATTAAAATTCTAAACGCTTATACTACTTCCCTTATTGGGTGATTTCAGTTATCGTTGTGAATCCCAGGTTATTTTCCAGGTTTAAGTTCCCTCAATTTATAAACATCCTATTGCCGAAATTTTTAAAATGATAAAAAGGTGATCCAAATTTTTAGGGTGTTACAATTTGGTATAAGAGCACTAGTTTAAGTGAACTAGGCATGAATGTAAGATGTCTAGACTTAAGCAGAAATTACTAAGTTATGATTTGTGAGAATTGGGTAGAACTTCTAAGATAAGACGGTCTTAGAGTCGAAGGAATTACACTAATTGAGAATTATGATGGTGGTAATGAGAATTCTTGTGTATAATGTCTTCATAATTTCACTTAGCTAATGGTATTATGAATGTATTGTTACGTAAGCATGCTTGATCTACTAGTGTCATAATGATTGATGAAATGTATTACGTTCCCTTATATTCCATAATCAATCTCTCATTCTCTCTCTTGCATGTGTGGCAACCATTACTCCATCATGGTTAACACTCGGATTAGACCGGCGAACGAAGCAGAAGGACAAGACATGAGCGTATCCCACCCAAACCAAGCGAATAGGACCGTGAATGCTAATCCTCCCAATTTACCACCATTGGTTGGCAAGGATATGGCACATAATAAGGGCAACTTTGGCATCTTCAAACTCGGTTCTTCAAGATGTGAACCCTCAAGTCGACATGATGGACATTGTCATGCAGATGATGACAATGGCCATAGAGAAGCAACAAGAGGCTTTCCTAAAGATGTTGGAAGATAGGGATGCTAGTCTCAGGAGACAAGAGGCAGTTGCTGAGAATGTGGTGGCAGGTTCAGGTGGTACGGAGAATGTGGTCAGGACTAAGGAGCACGTGGTTGCCAGTGCTCAGAGGGGCGGGAAGACTTGCTCCTACAATACTTTTCTTTGCAGTAAGCCACCCGAGTTCTTGGGGTCCACTGATCCAATGGTTTGTATGGATTGGATTCAGAAGATCGAGCAGGCCTTCGGCTCCAGTGAATATGGGGAGGAACTGAAGGTAAGATTTGCCTCTCAGATGTTTAGAGGCCCGACACTTCGGTGGTGGAACGTCACTAAGTCCACCCTCGATGTCGTCGTCCTGGCTCAATTGTCTTGGGATGCATTTAAGAGAAATGCGATGGAGGAATATTACAACGAGAGAGCTGTTAACAGAATTGTAGATGAGTTCCGGGCCCTCAAGAAGGATAATCTGTCAGTGAGGGACTATACCCAGAAGTTCGTTGAAAATCTTGATCTTGTGGGGCACGTGGCCCCGACCGAGAAATAAAAAGTGAAAGCCTACCTCAAAGGGTTGCCAGCCGATATGATGGCAATGGTTCGCAACGCCAAAGCCTCCACTCTCCGCAAGGCAATCGAGGAATCCCAAATCATTTGAAGACGTCTATGCTCAAGGCCGAGAGGATAGGGTCGGGGCAACTGAGAAGAGGAGATGGGAAGACAACTCTTTGCCCTCCAAGAAGCCCCAAGTCTTCAACAACAAACGGGGGACCAAGCCTAGGCGGGAAGCTAGGTGGTGCCCCAAATGTAGAAGAAAACATTTCGGTCCTTGCAACTCTATCATGATGAGTTGTTTCAAGTGTGGCAAAATGGGGGATGTCCGTGATAATTACCCGATACGTGGGGTCACGTGCTACGAATGCAAGGAATCGGGCCACATTCGAAGTGAATGCCCAAAGTTGAAGGCGGGAGGACCGCAACGGAAGAAGGAGAACCCTCCGAGGGTGCCGGGGAGAGCATTTCAAATGACCGCCGATGAGGCGAAGGCTTCACCGGATGTCGTTTCTGGTACGTTCCAAATCAACTCATTACCTGCTCGTATTTTGTTTGACTCCGATGCCAGTTTCTCGTTTGTATCGGAATCTTTTTGTCAAAACCTTTCGGTGGCCACTAGCACTATGAATGATGCCTTAGTTGTAGAGATAGCTAACGGTTGTCACATAGTGGTCCGTGAGTTATTAAAGGATTGTATCGTGGACATTGGAGGAACGAAGTTTTCGATCGATCTTATACCAATGACCATCAGGGGATTCGACGTAGTAATTGGGATGGATTGGTTGGCGGAGAATCAATCGCAGATTTGGTGTGCGAAGAAATTGATCTGAATCCCGACGTCGGAGGGTGATGATGTGGTTGTCTATGCTGAAAGAAGGAAGGGCGACGTACCCATCATTACCATGGCTTAGGCACGTAGGTGCTTGGTGAAGGGTGTTCCTCTTTTCTAGCTTATGCGTTGGACGCCAAACTTGAGAAGAAGAAACTCGAGAATGTGAAAGTAGTTCGGGAGTTTCCCGACGTGTTTCCGGACGACCTACCCGGTCTACCGCCGGAAAGACAAGTGGAATATCGGATCGATCTAGTACCGGGAGCGTCTCCGATCCCTAGGGATCTGTTGATCCAAGCTCTCTCAGTGATTTGATAAACGACCCTTTTCTATACTTAGTGAAAATTACGTTTAATATGTATTAGTGTTTCACCATCAGCGATCAGACTGAGTCTGTTCAGTTATCGCTGATAGTCTTTCTCAAACATTTAATATGTATTAGTGTTTCACTATCAGTGATCAAACTGAGTCTGTTCAGTTATCGCTGATAGTTCTGATGTAAACAGTAACGTAATCCCTGAAGACAAGTCTCGCGTCAACAGATGTTCATAGCTGAATCGAAGACGAAGCTGCTGAACAAAGAGAAGTCTACTAGTGACCTGATGCGGATATCAGTGAAGCAAAGACAACTCTACTTATACGCGAAGGAACATGAGTAAAGCTTCAGCGATCGCTGAACTCTTGATATCTCTGCTGAAAGAGATATTCAGCGATTGAATGATCACTTAGCTTATACCTCAAGTTTCTTTTTGTCTAACCTTGCACAACTCAGTACGATGTGTCAGAACGGACATGCCTCTGCCACAATTCGTACAACAACTCTGTCAACTACATTGTTCATGATCCGGCCGAAAGCATGTCTCCCAAAGTCAGACATTCAAAACCAATCAGTAAACGCCACGTGTAAAGTGCCCTGCCATGCATTTAATGCATAGGGTATAAATAGGAAGTTCACCCCTCCATCTGAGGGTGTGCTCAATCCTTGAACTCCAAATAGAAACCTTTGTTTTCTATATCTCTTAATCCTCCTTTCTCTGAATTTCTTGTGCAACCATCTTAGTGTTTCTTAAGTTTGTTTAGATTGAGTCTGTCTTAATCTTATTCCGCAACAAACTTGTAAATTGTATTTGATTTATCAATAAACAATTTATTAAACTTTAAATTCTGTGTTTGTATTCACCCCCCCCTTCTACAAACTTGTTAAGCACCTTCGGGACCAACAAGTGGTATCAGAGCAGTCTGTTTAATCTAATAAACAAGATCTTGCTTTATTCTCTTATTTGTTATTCTAAATGGCACTTAACACAAACACAAACTACTATGATAATGGTTCACTTTCTAAACCTCCTCGATTTAGCAGAGATAACTTTTCTCTATGGAAAAATCGAATGATGCTATTTCTTGAAGGTGTTGATCCTACTATACCTGAATAGATAGAAAATGGACCCTATGAACCTGTTAGAATTATAGTTGCAGTTCCCGATACTGCCACCACTGAAGCTGTCCCTGAACGCTATGTCGTTAAGTAAATAAGACAGTGGAGTGATGAAGACAAAAAAAAGGTAGGTATAGATGCAAGAGCAAAGACCATTATCTCAATGGCTCTGCCTGATGAAGTTTTGCATTCCATCATGCATCTAAAAACTTCTAAAGAAATGTGGGAAACCATATGTGTTCAATATGAGGGCACCACTGAAATCCAAGAGACTCGAAAGATTAACTTGGTAAGACAGTATGAAAGTTTCATCGCTGGTAAGAATGAATCTCTTTCTGACGTTCATCAGCGATTTAACTGCTTAATCATTGATCTAAGAACTGTTGGTAAGACCTATTCTAATTCTGAGGTCTTAACAAAATTCCTAGAATGTCTTCCTGAAAGCTGGGACAGTTATTCAATATGTCTTAAGCTGACAAAAGACTTAAATTCTCTCTCTAAGCACTTTGTATGGAATATTGCTCAACTATGAGCAATCAAATCTCCTGAAAAAGAATCTTGTTAAAGATTCTAAGGACTCTAAAAGCACTCCTGTTGCTTTAGTCTCTTCAGAGATAATTCCATCTCAGCAATCTACTCTCACCATCATTGAGTTAGATTCTGAATATGAGGATCTATCAGACCCTGATCTTTCAGAGTTTGATGAGTCCTTAGCACTCTTGACAAACTCTTTTAAGAGATTTGCAAGAAAGAGAAACTTCCGAAGAAGTAAGCCTCTCTCTCTTACTGAAAAGCCAAAATCAACGCCTGTTGATAAGGCTACTGCCACTTGCTATAACTGTGAAAAGATTGGACACTTTGCAAGTAAGTGCAGATCGAAAAAGGTGTTCAAACCTTCTACCTCAAGAAGATCCAGTGATGTCAAATACCTAAAGCTGAAGAACAAATATCAAAAGCTGAAAAGCTATAAGCGAAAAGGTAAAGGTCTCATCGCTGAAGAACATGACTGGGCTGAATCAGAAGAATCAAGTTCTGATGAAGAAGAAGTCGCTAATCTTTGCCTCATGGCCGAGATTAAAGAAGAAGTGGAAGAAACATATGAACCTTCTATGAGCTACATATCATCTCAGGTATCTATCTCTACAAATCCCTCTCTGCCTGAAGCTGAGAGAAGTCGTGCTGTTGATGTGCTGACGATTGACCTTTATAATGCTCTAAACGACAAAACTCAAGCTGAGAATAGAAATGTTCATTTAACTCAAGAGCTAGAGAAATGTCATGAAAACATCAGAGAACTAAATCTTTTAGAAGAAAAGTTGAAAGATAAAGTCATTATAAATGAAATCATCAGCATTGAACGCGAACAAGCCATCGCTGCTCTAAAAGCAGAAAAGGCTCATGTTGAAAAATGGTGCAAATCATCAACAAAGATCTCTGAGATAATAAATGCTCAAACTCCTGAAAGTGATAAAACTGATCTTGGCTTTTGGACACCACAGGATGAGCCTAAAGAAGAAAGTTCCATGCTTAAGTTTGGAACGTTTGTCACTCCTGTCTCTGACACTTCGTATGATCAATTTTATCCTTCTTCTTCTAATTCTATCCCTGAGGAAAAATCCAAATACACTAAGTCTGCGGATAAAGGAAAGTCCATTCTTCGTCCCCAGAAGGCTACCAAGAAAGCAAAACTGAAAGTTCCTTCTAAACCTTCAGTACATCAATCTTCTAGCTTTGTGATAGAAATCTTCGATCTCCGTCCTCCAAAGCTAAAGATTGATCTAAGACCCATGAAATCTGAAGAAATGAAAATTCCTCCCAGATCTCATGAGAAAAGCATTCTTGGATCTGGCCCTGCTCATCTTAAACTTGCAAAACCTTCTACTTCTGGTCCTAAAACCATTTTCAAATATAGAAAATGCTATCACTGTGGTTTTACTGACCATATTGCAAGCAAATGTCCAACTGCCACTAAAGCTGATAAATCAGTTAAAGTGAAGATGAATGCCTCCAAGGCTGAAAAGGTCACTAAAGCTGAAAAATCAACCAAAGTGAAGAAAACCACTAAGGTTAAGAAATTAACCAAAGTGAAGATCACCACTGAAGCTGAATCTTCATCTGCTGTGAAGACTGCTGAAGCTTCCACATCCACTAACTCTAAAGGACCCATTGAAAAGTGGCTACCAAACAATGCTTAATCTTCCTTATGTGTGCAGGGATCAAAGGGCATCTGGTATCTCGATAGTGGATGTTCTCGTCATATGACTGGACAAAAAGACCTGCTCACTGAATACAAGGAAGAGAAAGGTCCCTCTGTGACCTTCGGTGCAAATGGAAAAGGATATACCTGAGGGTTTGGTGTCCTCAGCAATGGGACAACTACCTTTCGAAGAGTCGCTTATGTAGATGGACTGAAGCACAACCTTCTAAGCATCAGTCAGCTATGTGATAAAGACTACGAAGTTCGCTTTTCTAAAAAAGCATGTTCAATGGTGGATGAGAAAGGATAACTTGCTCTCAGTGGTTATCGTAGAGAAAATGTCTACGTAATAGATATGGACTCTACTACCACTGAAAACTTATGTTTTCTCTGTAAGGCCTCTTCTAATGTCAACTGGCTATGACACAAAAGGCTCTCTCATCTAAACTTCAAAACCTTGAATTCTCTCTCATCTAAGGAACTGGTTTCTGGTCTTGCTCAGCACTCATATGCTAAAGAATCTCTCTGCTCAGCATGTGAAAAAGGAAAACAAACAAAAGCTAGTTTCAAGTCTAAACAAGTTTCCTCAGTGACAAGTCCTCTTCATCTCTTGCATATGGATCTGTTTGGCCCTGTCAATATCCAATCAATAGCTGGAAAGAAATATACGCTTGTCATTGTAGATGAATTCTCTTGCTATACCTGGGTTATCTTTCTTCGCTGTAAGAGTGATACTCCAGAAGAACTAATATCTTTTGTTAAAAAGATGGAAGTGCTGAATAATCTTACTCTTCGTTCAATAAGAAGTGATCATGGAACTGAATTCAAAAACAGTTCCCTGAACAATTTCTTTGAAAACAAGGGAATTTCTCATAACTTCTCTACAGTAAGAACACCTCAGCAAAACGGAGTCGCTGAAAGAAGAAACAGAACGATCATTGAAGATGCTAGATCAATGCTCAGCGATTCTCATCACCCTACTCAATTTTGGGCAGAAGCTGTAAACACTGCATGTTTTACTCAAAACAGATCGCTGATAGTAAAGCGATTTGGTAAGACAGCTTATGAACTCTTTCATGGAAGGAAGCCTTCTATCAGCTTTCTTCATATCTTTGGTTGTCAGTGCTTTATCTTAAACAACAAAGATCAACTTGGAAAGTTCGACCCAAAAGCTGATGATGGAATATTTCTAGGATATTCCTCCATCTCAAAAGCCTACAGAGTTTTCAACAAACGAAGACAATCTGTGGAAGAAACAATTCATGTCACTTTTGATGAAACTCGCTCAGCGAACTCCAAACCAATCACTGACAATGAAGAGTTAAATGCTTGGATGTTTTCTCACTACAAGGAAACTGAACCCTTCTTCTCAAACCATCAGCATTCAGATTCTCCAGCCGCTGATGATGATCCAAACATTATACCTCCTAGCGCTGAATCCAACTCATGGGTTTCAGTTGAACCTCTAAACACCTTGCTACCATCAGATCTACCTCTGTCTGAAAACGTCTCTGATAACAACAGGTTGTCCACTACTCAACAGTTAATTGCTGATGAAACTCAAACGTCCTATCAGTAAACATCCCAATTGTTGATTCAACCTCTGAGTTGAGCGATCATGCTCCTGCTCAGCGATGGACCAGAGATCATCCAATAGATCAAATTCTTGGTGATCCAGATGCAGGTATTCAGACACGACGAAGCTCAGGTAATATCTGTCTCTTTGTCAACTTTCTATCTTTAATAGAACCAAAGAAGACTGATGATGCCCTCGTAGATCCAAACTGGGTCATCGCTATGCAAGAAGAGCTGACTGAGTTTATCCGTAACAAAGTTTGGAATCTCGTTCCTAGACCATCTGAAAAAACTGTTATAGGCACCAAATGGGTGTTTAGAAACAACTTACATGAACATGGAACTGTAACCCGCAACAAGGCTCGACTTGTTGCTCAGGGATACAGACAAGAGGAAAGCATAGACTATGATGAAACCTTTGCCCCTGTGGCTAGGCTCGAAGCAATTCTACTATTCTTAGCTTATGCAGTCTATAAAGACTTCATCATTTATCAAATGGACGTAAAATCAGCGTTCCTCAATGGAAAGCTGAATGAAGAACTCTATGTAGAACAACCACCAGGGTTCTATGACCCTAAGTATCCAAATTATGTTTATAAATTGGATAAGGCTCTCTATGGTCTAAAACAAGCCCCTCGTGCTTGGTATGACACTCTCTCATCATTTCTTATTTCTGAAAATTTTGAACGTGGCAAGATTGATAATACGTTATTTTTCAGAAAGAGAAAAGGTCATATAATTCTTGTACAAATATATGTCGATGATATAATATTTGGTTCTACTAACCCATCTCTATGTACTCGCTTCGCTGAAAGAATGAAGAAAGAATACAAAATGAGTATGATGGGTGAGCTGACATATTTTCTTGGTCTTCAGATTAAACAATCTGATAAAGGTACTTTCATCAGCCAAGGTAAGTATATTAAAGATATGCTGAAGAAGTTTGATCTTACACAAACTTCATCAATGAAAACTCCTATGGCACCACCCCTGACACTTAACAAAGATCCTTCTGGAAAACCTGTTAATGTCACTGCCTATAGAGGAATGATAGGCTCCTTGCTGTATCTTACGGCGAGCCGACCTGACATCATGTATTCTACTTGTTTATGTGCACGCTATCAATCTGAACCCAAGGAATCCCATCTGATCGCTGTTAAGCGTATATTCACATATCTGAAAGGAACTCCTAACCTCGGTCTTTGGTATCCCAAAGACTCAGGGTTCGATCTAACTGGTTATTCTGATAGTGATTTTGCAGGCTGTAAACTTGACAGAAAGAGTACCACTGGTGGATGTCAACTCCTCGGAGGAAAGCTGGTAAGCTGGACAAGCAAAAAGCAAAATTCAGTGTCCACTTCCACAGCTGAAGCTGAATATGTAGCCACTGGAAGCTGTTGTTCTCAAATATTATGGTTGAGAAATCAACTATTAGACTATGACCTTCAGCTGTCAAAGATTCCTATCTATTGCGACAGCACTAGTGCTATCGCTATAGCAAATAATCCAGTGCTACATTCAAAGACGAAACACATAGAGATCAGATATCACTTTATCAGAGATCATGTGATGAATGGTGATATTGAACTTCACTTTATCCCTACTGACTTTCAGCTTGCTGATTTATTCACCAAACCTCTTGATGAGACAAGGTTCAACTTTCTCATCAGTGAGCTTGGAATGCTAAATATCGAAGAATAATTCTTCAGCGTTAATGCATTGTGTCAGTACTCATAAGTTCCCCTTTTATCATTCTCTGATAAATATTCTGACTCTCAGGTATGTTCTCTCAATCCCTACAACTGAATCTTCATTCAGTTGTTTTTCAAAATATAAACCTTAATCACTGAACTTTCTTCAAATGATTAAAAGCTTTTTGAAAAATAAATTTATCACTGATATTTCTAATCAGTGATCCTTTAAAAGAAAATCTATCCCTATCTTTACCATCAGGGATACTTTCAAAAAGAAAAATCTATCGCTGACTTTTCTTCAGCGATAATTTCAAAACGGACAAATGAACAGTCTCCTTTCTATGACGTCATTTGAACCGACAATCCACGACATGCCTTTTTCTGACACGTTCGTCTGTTGCCCTTCTATCCAATCAACTTCGTGGGACGTGTCCATGTCATGATGAGCATTTGTTTTCCCGCCTCTCACATTCTCTCTCCTTTCTCTCACATATAAAAGGAATGTTTTCCAATTCTTATCATTTTACGCTTTCTGGAAATACTTTCAAAGCAAGAATACTCTCTCAAGCATTCTAGCATTCTCAAGTATTTGCATCATCTTCTTCAAAGATCAACAGGTTATTCTTGATCTTTTTCAAATTCTTATCTTAAATCTTTTTAAATAAAACTCCATTTATGGGTTTATAAGATTCTAATCACATAAAATCATTTTCATTTTTGATTTTATTCTTTAAAAACCATTCTATTTTGATTGTTCTTCATTCAAAATCCTTGGTTTTTCTTCTTGTTCTTCTATCTTCTGTCAGGAACACCTTTTTAATCTTCAAATTTGTTGATTTCCCTATGTTTCTTTCCCAAAATAGAAACTGGACAAATCTTCTTTATTTTTAGACTAAAACCTTTCTTCTACTCTTTTATCTACTCATAGCTCAGAATGGCTCAATCTGCACTTGTCGCCTCTAAGAACGTCAAGTTCGCCATCACTGACTCGGAGCTTCCAAAGAACAATCATCTCGCTCGCCTCGATTTTGACGGTGTTAAGTACCCACATCTGAAGGAAGCTGCAATGTTTCTAAAGCAATCCTGCATTGCTTATGCTATCACTGTGGATCCAACACCCTCCAAAGCTCTTCTCCAGCAATTTTGGTTTACCGCTGACGAAACCTCTATCACCAACAAAAAGGGTGAACGGGTTCCTGCTATCTCCTTCAGCACTCAACTTGGCTCAGGGATGATGACTGCTTTAGGCCTGAGGAAAGCTCTCCGTTTTCCTGACAAACCCAGGAATGGATTCGACACCTTGCCAACTGATGCTGAACTCATCCAATTTCTGGATGCCATGGAATACGCTTGGGAACCCAAGCCAAGGACGACGATTCCAAACAAGAAGCTCTTGTGAAGAAGGCACTGATGCCTTCTCAGCTTAACTACATCTTCTCACACTTCATTCAGTGTATGAGTGGGAAGAGTGGGTCACTGGATCAAGCAAGCAAGATTCAGGTCCAGATGGCTTACTCAGTGATCACTGGACGAAACTTCGACTACGCAACAGCTATATTTGACGATCTCAAGTCAAAAATAGAGAATACCGAAAGGGATCCTAAGGTCCCCTACGTACGCTTTATTTGCGCGTACCTGAAGTTCCTCTACCCTGCTACTTACCCCACTAACTCGGATGCATCTTTTCCAAAAGTGGGTCAGCGCTCCCTGGAGGTCAAGACGCTCTCCAACGAAGTAAGTATCTCTGAACTTCGCTCCCGAATCTCTCTCCTCACTTCTTATACTTCAGCGGCCACGCAGGAGGTTCCTTCTTCTGCTATCCCTACCGCTACCACTTCCAAACGACCATCAACTGGCTCCCTTGGTCCTTCGAAGAAGGCCAAGGTCACCAAGGAGAAAGCTACCTCTAGCTCTATACCTAAGGATGTTTATCAACAAACTTCCTTGGATGCTTTCGTGGGTCTCTCCTCCACATCCTCAGCTATAACCACTTCAACCGTGCCAGCGATCTCGGTCACTGTCACAACAACAGTGACGCAACCTACAATCTCAGTTCAACAACAACCTGAGGTAACTACCCCTATCCCTACATCTTCTATCCCCATCTCTAGTCCTTCTATTTTTTTGATCTCTAACCCTCCATCTATTTCTACTCCACAGTTTGGACCCATAGGACCTGAACATCAATCTTTTGAGGAATCTTTACAATTCTACAAAATGTTTGATAATTCAGGTATCCCTATAACCTTAAACACTTCTCCCAACTCACCATATAAGCCTGTTTCTCCAAAACTAACTTATATTTCAGGTCCTAGTTTGGCGTCTGTTGACACAAATGTCAACAATTTGAGTGCAAAGGTGGAATCTCTAACTGCCTCTCTCAACAACACCACCAACGCTGTTCAATCAGCTGGTGAAGCACTGAAGACGCTGACTGCCACCTGCGCCTCCAAAGCTGACGTTTCTCACATCGCTACTCTTCAAGAAGCGATTGTCAAAGTCATAGAAGACTCACAACAACAGTTTGCAGCCCTGACTACAAAGGTTGATTCTTGTGAAGTCCTTCTTCAGCAAATCCTGACTCACCTGAAGGCACCAGCTCCTACTTCTACTTCCTCATTCACAGAGAACGATCGTACATCGCTGAACATTGCCGTGGAGTTTATTCATCAGGCTACGTCAAATCTTCCTGCGTTTGAAGGCCGACTGGACAGTTTGGAGGTTGAAGTTCAGGTGTTGGCCGCTGCAAAAGCTTCATCTCCTTCCAAAGATCTCTCCCTCAATGATAATGACAAAGAGGGGGAGAAAGCAGCTGAAGAAAATACGGAGTTTGAAGTCGCTGCTGAGGTCCAACAGAAGGAAACTCCCTCTCAGGTTGAGGGGGAGATAGCTGCTGAAAAAGCCCCTCCTTCTCTCGAAGATTTAATCGATGATGAAGAAGAAGAAGACGATGATGATGAAGACCTTGATCTTGAAGATCAAGAGGAAGATTCTCATCAAGATGATGATGATGACGATGAATATCAATCTCTATGGTGTTCTTCAGCCGTCACTTCATCAGTAATAGCTTCGAAAGAAGTTATCAAAGCAGGAGGGAGTCAAGAGACACCTTCAGGAACCCCTTCCCAAAGCAACGGTGCAACTGCTGAGGGAACCCTGAAGATGATTTCACTACCTGAGGAGAATCCTTCTCAGGTATGCCTTACTCTTGTTCCCTTATCCTTCTATAAAAATCCAACCCCTGTTTCTTTCTAGCCTTTATCAATCTCCTTCCCTAAAACTAAATCTAACCTTTTTCTTTTTCTGACCAGATAGTTCTCTCCCCTGCTTAAGGGTAAAGAACTCCAAATAATCCCAGCTGCTGAAGCTGATGATCAAATAATTCCAATCTCTATAAGAGAGATTGATGAAGAGGATGAAGAAGAAGAAGAAGAAGAAGAGTCCCTACAACATCATGGAAGGCCCTCTAGACCCTCTCATTGGTCAGAGGAAGAGAGAAAGAAAAGAACAGAGATGATCTCTCATCTGGAGAGTCAACGACGAAAGATCCCCTCTCAATCATCAGATCTGGAGTTCCTGACTGAAGCTGAAATCGAAGAATCCGTCAGGGCTAAGAAGCTGATTGCTGACTGTCAAAGAGATGCCTCTGTAGCTCTCAAAATTCAGTCCTCTCAAGTCAAAGACAAGAAGCTGAAAAGCAAACCAGTGGAAGTCCAGGCAGCTCTTTTGAAAGAGATTGAAGAGGAACGCTCCAAAGAAAAAGCGGTCAGCGATAATACAGTCGATTGGTGCAAACACAAAATTGACTATCGCTCTGACCCAATGATGATCGTAGCTGTTGCTATCTCTGAGAGAAAGAAGAAGGATAAACTCTCTTTCACAATGGAGATTACCAGAGAGGATGGAAGCTGTAAGGCTATGTTCATTTCAAAGTTGGAAGAATTTGGCTACATGGAGTGGCTTGAGTTCAAAGATGCGCTGAAGAAATCAAAGTCAACATACAGAGGCTATGTTGAAAGGGTAAATGATGCCCTCATCAACAGAGTCGCTGCTATACTAAACGTGCCATCTACTCTTCCTCCAAAGTCCAAGCAAATCAAGAGAAAGCCTGTCTCCTCCTCATCTGATAATGTCGCAGTGATCAGAAATGAAACCTCCATCAAATTCTCAAGAGAAGCTATGTTCGGTCCTCCTCCTGATCTTTCAGTTCTGGATCTCTCTCTGCCTCCTGGCAGACCATATGTTGCGGGACAAGTTCTTGAAGAACCTTTTGGAATTTTCTTCAGAGATGACGAGGAACAGCTCAGATTTCAAAGAGTCTCTGAAATCCCTATCTGTCCCCTCACTCTTCTCAAGAATCTCATGTGCCTATGGTGTACTCTCTCTCCTGCTGCTGAGCCAATCATAGCGATTATCTGCAAAGAATCTTTAGAGCGAAGGCAAAAAGGAGAAGAAATACCTGAGTATTTGATCAATCCTCCTAAACCCTCTTTAGATAACTGATAGATTAGTTTTCTTTCTTGTAATCTATTAGTTTAACTTACAGCAGTTAATACATCACTTGTACTTGTAATTTTCATACCTTGTAATCTTTTTTCTTGGATTAATCAGAATTTCAGTGAAGTACTTAACTCTATCAGTACTGTAAAAGATCCCTCAAAATAGTAATTGGGACATGTAGGTTATGAGTCCTGATTATTCCATCATTTTGAATTATAAAGTAATTTTCTTCAGTTACTTTGTCATTATCAAATAGGGGGAGATTGTTGATCCAAGCTCTCTCAGTGATTTGATAAACGACCCTTTTCTATACTTAGTGAAAATTACGTTTAATATGTATTAGTGTTTCACCATCAGCGATCAGACTGAGTCTGTTCAGTTATCGCTGATAGTCTTTCTCAAACATTTAATATGTATTAGTGTTTCACTATCAGTGATCAAACTGAGTCTGTTCAGTTATCGCTGATAGTTCTGATGTAAACAGTAACGTAATCCCTGAAGACAAGTCTCGCGTCAGCAGATGTTCATAGCTGAATCGAAGACGAAGCTGCTGAACAAAGAGAAGTCTACTAGTGACCTGATGCGGATATCAGTGAAGCAAAGACAATTCTACTTATACGCGAAGGAACATGAGTAAAGCTTCAGCGATCGCTGAACTCTTGATATCTCTGCTGAAAGAGATATTCAGCGATTGAATGATCACTTAGCTTATACCTCAAGTTTCTTCTTGTCTAACCTTGCACAACTCAGTACGATGTGTCAGAACGGACATGCCTCTGCCACAATTCGTACAACAACTCTGTCAACTACACTGTTCATGATCCGGCCGAAAGCATGTCTCCCAATGTCAGACATTCAAAGCCAATCAGTAAACGCCACGTGTAAAGTGCCCTGCCATGCATTTAATGCATAGGGTATAAATAGGAAGTTCACCCCTCCATCTAAGGGTGTGCTCAATCCTTGAACTCCAAATAGAAACCTTTATTTTATATATCTCTTAATCCTCCTTTCTCTGAATTTCTTGTGCAACCATCTTAGTGTTTCTTAAGTTTGTTTAGATTGAGTCTGTCTTAATCTTATTCCGCAACAAACTTGTAAATTGTATTTGATTTATCAATAAACAATTTATTAAACTTTAAATTCTGTGTTTGTATTCAACCCCCCCTTCTACAAACTTGTTAAGCACCTTTGGGACCAACAGGATCCTTACCGATCGGCTCCACCCGAGATGCAATAGATGTTGTCGCAACTCCAAGACCTCCTTGAGAAAGGTTTTGTAAGACCGAGTTCCTCGCAATGGGGAGCCCCGGTCTTGTTCGTCAAGAAGAAAGATGGCACGATGAGGATGTACATCGACTATCAGGAGTTGAACAAGGAAACAGTGAAGAACAAGTACTTACTTACGAGGATCGACGACTTGTTTGATCAACTACAAGGAGCGGGATGTTTTTCAAAAATCGATCTTCGATCCGGGTATCACCAAGTGAGGGTGAGGAACGAAGACGTCCCGAAGATGGCGTTTAGGACCCGGTACGGGAACTATGAATTCTTGGTCATGCCTTTCGGGTTGACCAACGCGCCGGCGGTGTTCATGGACCTGATGAATCGGGTATGCCGACCATTCCTTGACAAGTCAGTGATTGTGTTCATTGACGACATTCTTGTCTATTGTAAGGACGACCTCGAGCATGATCGACACCTACGTGAGGTCCTAGAAGTTTTGAGGAAAGAGCAACTCTACGCTAAGTTCTCAAAATGTGACTTTTGGTTGAAGGATGTCCAATTCTTGGGACACGTTGTCACCCGAGATGGAGTGAAGGTGGACCCTTCCAAGATCGAGGCCATGATGAATTGGGAGCCTCCAAAGAGTCCGTCCTGTATTCGAAGCTTCTTGGGTCTAGCGGGATATTACCGAGGATTCATCCATGACTTCTCTAATATCACTTCTTCCTTGACATCTCTCACTCGGAAGAACGTAAAATTCGTTTGGACGGATGTCCAAGAACAAGCTTTCCGGACTCTCCAGAAGAAGCTTTGCGAGGCGCCGATCTTATCCTTACCTGAAGGAACTGAGGATTTAGTGGTCTTTAGCGATGCCTCAAAGATGAGGTTGGGTTGTGTTTTGATGCAACGGGGAATGGTGATTGTCTACGCGTCAAGGCAACTCAAAGTGCACAAGAAGAACTACCCTACGCATGACTTGGAGTTGGCGGCAGTAGTTTTTGCGCTAAAACTTTGGCGACACTACCCTTATGGCACCAAGTGCACCGTCTATACGAATCACAAGAGTCTGAAGCACATCTTCGATCAAAAGGAATTAAACATGAGGCAAAGGAAATGGCTAGAACTCCAGAAGGATTATGACTGCGAATTGCTCTACCACCCCGGTAAGGAAAACGTGGTGGTGGATGCTCTAAGTCGAAAAGAGTATAGCTAGCCTTCAATCTTCTCTCTCTCGAATCGAACTAGTGTCAAGTTTGATCGAGAAGATCAAGGCATCTCAAGCTGAAGCACTTCGTGAAGAGAACCTTAAAAATGAGATAATGGTAAAACAACACTTACTCTTGACCGAAGATGGCCGCGGGGTGAAGCTCTTCAAAGAGCGAGTATGGGTGACCGAAGTCGGGGGTAATCGTGAACTACTCCTCGAAGATGCCCATATGTCCAAGTGTTCTATTCACCCGGGGAGGACGAAGATGTACTCGGATTTGAAACTCAACTATTGGTAGCCCGTCATGAAGCCTGACATGGAAAATTACGTGGAGCGGTGCGTGACATGCTTTCAAGTAAAGGCAAAACACCAAAGACCATATGGAAGCCTCCAATCCTTAGAAATTCCAGAATGGAAGTGGGAACACATCACCATGGACTTTGTAACGAAGCTATCGAAGACCCTGAGAAGGCATGATACCATATGGGTGGTGGTGGATCCCCTGACCAAGAACGCACACTTTCTGGCCATGAGGGAGACTCTTCTGATGGAAAAGTTGGCTAAACTTTACATCGACGAAGTCTTCTCGAGGCATGGTGTACCCTTGTCCATCGTGTCGAACCGTGATAGTCGTTTCACTTCCAATTTTTGGGACCACCTGTAGAAGGAGTTGGGTACTAGGGTGAAGTTGAGCACGACTTATCATCCCCAAACCGACGGTCAAAGTGAGCGGACTGTCCAAACGCTCGAGGACATGCTAAGGTCGTGCGTTATCGACTTTGGCGGGAATTGGGACTCTCATCTACCTCTAGTAGAGTTCGCCTACAACAACAGTTACCATTCTAGCATTGGAATGGCTCCATCCGAGGCCTTGTATGGCCGGAAATGTCGTACTCCAGTGTTGATTAGAAGCGGGTGAGAAGCAATTTTCCGGACCTGAGATCGTTCAAGAAACCGCAGACAAGGTCAAGGGCATTCGAGAATGCTTGAAGCCAACCCAAGACGCATAGAAAAGTTATATGGATAAGAAGAGACGGCCGGTAGAGTTCCAAGTGGGCGACCATGTTATGCTCAAAGTATCACCATCGAAGTTGAGCCCTCCTTTCCTTGGGCCTTTCTCAATAATCAAACGGGTCGGGCTCCAAGCTTACAAATCGGAGCTTCCACCAAAGATGAATGGAATTCACAACACATTCAACATGTGTTATCTCCATAAATGTTTGGCGGAAGAGGAAAGTGTTATTGCCCTTTCGGAAATAAGAGTGGATGAAGGTAACCATTGCATT
This sequence comes from Arctium minus, assembly GCA_954870635.1. Lineage (NCBI taxonomy): Eukaryota > Viridiplantae > Streptophyta > Magnoliopsida > Asterales > Asteraceae > Arctium > Arctium minus. Next base: position 107,241,261 of record OX941080.1, on the reverse strand, counting down.
GAGGAACCCGATGCCATCTTGGAAAAGAAATAAAAGAAACTCCGTCACAAGGAAGTCACTATGGTCAAAGTACAATGGAAGCACCATCAGGGAGCCAACGTGACTTGGGAAGCGGAGGAAGACATGAAGAGGAGGTACCCTTACCTCTTTCTGTGATGATCGATTTCGAGGATGAAATCATTTCCAAGTTGCGGAGGATTGTAACACCCGGAAATCTCGGTAAGCTTTTGTGACGTCATTTTCCTTTGTAATCTTTTAATTTGGGTTGGGGACGAATTATCACCTTCCGGGATAGACCATAATCGAACCAAACGCTGAAAACCAGAAATTTTGCCTTCGATACCTCCTGGGCGAGATTGCCCTTGGCATAGTCGCAGTGTCACAATCGCCACCCATGCCCCGGTCTCGGTACAAATGGGGCGACAGTGCCCGACGATTATGTCCGGGTCACTGTCGCGGTGTCATTATCGCGGGACTCGTACCACGGGGGTCTTCTAGCGGGCGACTATGTATGCCAAGGGCATAGTCGCGAAGGCACTGTCTCCGACAGGTGCTGGTCAAATTTAAAGCCCTTCTCCTCCTCTTTTCATTCATTACTCCCATCTACCCTTCCATAAAAACCCTCTCAAAACTCTCCCTTCATTTACTCCGATTTTAGGGTTTCTCTACGGTACATTTTCATCATTTATTGCAAGAATCTTGGTGTCCCTAGCAAGTGGGAAGTTAGAAATCTTCTACTTCTCATCTCCATTGTCATCTCCTTCAAGCAAAGGTTCTAGAGTTAGGGTTTTCATCAAAACCCTATTTTGTGAGTCCATCTTCTCTATTTGTTGCTATATACACTTATGAAAACCTTTTCTTTATACTATTTGAGAGTTTTCCATTATTTCACTATTATTTGAATATTTGAGCTAGTAGGCCAAATTAGGGTTTTGACATATATGTGACATTTTGAGCTATGATAATATAAAATGGTTATGTGGTTATAAATATTGTTTTCTTCAAAGTTTTATGAGGTTTTGGAACCCAAAATGATGTCATGATAAAATGAAATATGGGGGATGAGATAAGTTTGGGTGTTTGTGGCTCTTTGGTATCATTGTTACTTTTGTATAAGGAATAACATGTAATATGTTTTGCATTACGAATATGTTAAAGTTAATATGACGGGAAATAATATACATTGTGGTTAGGATACATTGTAATGGTATAGTGATTCATTCGGTTGGCATGATTGGGTTTATTGCTAAGTGTGAGCTAATGAAATGGTGAATCATAAAACATCGAGAATGGTGAGGGTTCAAGGTAAAGACCTGGATAGGGTTGAACTTGGATTTCTTTGGGGTAAAGACTTGGATAGAATTGAACCCATGTTTACATTGAACTAAAGACTTGGATAGATTTGATGTTCTAACGTCTAAAGACTTGGATAGAGTTGATGCCGGTAAATAACTATTCTTGATATGTGTACCCAATGTTCTAAAAAACTCGCCGCACAGCCGCCATGGCGTGCCATGGCACCAAGACTTGTGTGTCACGCCACGTTACGCCCATGGCACGCCATGGCCTAATGCGCAGTTATCGTAATGAGATATTTGATTTTTCTTTACGTTTTTAATGTCTTATTTGCAAGTTTTTAATATATAACCTAATTTAACTTACTTATTACTATTGACTCATTGAGTAACACTACAAAACATGCGTTTTTATATATAATATCATATATGAATTAGAAATTTGACGCCATAAGTCACGCCTTAAAAACGTCATGGCTTCGCCGTGGCTCATAAGGCTTGAGGCTTGGCCTCGCCGCCAAGCCACGCCTCACACCATTTAGAACCTTGTGTGTACCATATGGGTTATGGCCTACTTATGTGTTTTGTCACAACCTACGGTGGAACAGGTCTCCCCCGTCTTTCATAAGAAGTTCAAGTGTTGAAGATTAGTTGTCTACCTTAATTCACGTCGATGATTTAATGTACCTTCAATGCATTGTTTTTCCTTAAACTCATATTTTGGATGTTCTCACTAGGTTCCAAGCCTAACACTTGTTTGCTTTGGTGTATATATCAGGTTCCATAAGTGGTGGGGTGGCAAAACCTTGAGTGGGGAGTGAAGTCCCGTCGTGGACAATCTTTTGGGGATTTAGCAAGCCTTGGGAAATAGGGCATACATAACACATGGCATATGCTTTTGGGAAACGATGACGACACCCGATTGTAATATAGGCTAGAATGGTTTAGATTAGTAGGTTGTCGATCCTTGTCTCCATTATTTATTAAAATTGGAAACGCTTATACTACTTCCCTTATTGGGTGATTTCAATTATAGTTGTAAATCCCAGGTTATTTTCCAGGTTTAATTTCCCTCAATTTATAAATTTCCTACTGCCGAAAATTTTAAAATGCCAAAAAGGTTATCCAAATTTTTAGGGTGTTACATGACCTTGGTGATCATTTCCATGAATACCACCCTGAAGGCCCGACACACTTAAGAACTACCTCCAAGGCATTACCTTCAAGCGGCATAGGTCCAAACGCCCTTCAACACAATAGCACAACCGGACTCAACACTCCTAGTGTACATTTGAAAGGTTCAGGTCGTAAAACATGGGTCCCGGAGTCCAACCCCGCAATACCCAATTGACCATCAAATAAAAACTGACTTACGTGCCTATGGATCCAATGCAACACAGTCTAAAATTACATGACTACACATGAATGACCAACACACTCGAGCATGTAATTATCAATAATATACCACAAGATGCATTCATATGCAATTCACAAAAGGGGTGCTCTACATTGAGCCATTAAAACCGGACAAATGTCCTCAAAACTCTTTTAAGTCAAAACCGAGCTAAAATGCTCAAAATCTATTTGGCCAACAAATAACAGTCCCCAACTAATAAAACGTATTTAAACGGCGTTTACACAGACACATATCTCAAAGATGGGATTAACCCAAAATTCATCACAAATTGGGACGAACGATCATCCAAATAGGCTCATGCCCTTACGTTTCCAAAATGTCTCATAACACGGAGACATTCATTTTCCAAAGGGTTTATGAAATCAAATACACCAAAAACCCATAAATCATAAAATAGACTTCATTTGTACAAAATCACCAAAAATGCATAAATCATGTTATTTACTTATCAAAATATTCAAATCCCAAATATGAGCATTTTATGAGATCAAATTAATCCAAGTTTACCTAATATGAAAACTTATAAAAATACTCGACACATTGACAATTACCAAGTAAAACATATTTTTACTATAAAATACACATTTGGGCATGTACATAGTTTTCACAAAGCAACTTGAACTCACCTTGCTAGATTTAGGCTAAATCTAGATTTTTCCCCAACTTGAGCTCCTTTGAAGAAATTTGAATCCTCAAGTTAAAACTTCCAAAAACCTAGATCCATAAGTTTCCAACCATAAATACACGTTTCCAAGCACTTAGAATCATTCGCCAAAACACCTTATATCAAAACTCCCATTTTGCCCAAAACCCTAATTTTGACCCAAGTTCTCTAAAACCATCCAAACCAAAATTGGAGAAATAGAACACTAGGAAATCATCAATGAAGCATTTGTAACTCATAAAGAAGCTTGGAAATGGAGGGCATGAACTTAACACTTAGGTTTTGGTGAAAACCTAGAAAACCCCAAAATTCTTGAAGATGGAGGTGATGATGACGAGCTCTTGATCTTTGCTTCCAATACACTACCAAATACTCTTATATATTTACAAAACTAACTTTCTACCCTTGAAAAGCTCTTAAAAACGAAACAATAGCAACTTGAATCACTAAAAACGGAGTAGAAATGAGAGAGATAAAAAAATGAAGATGAATGGCTGAAATCCGACTTTTATGTTGTCTGGTACCACTAGGCTACATTGTCATGCCACTTTGCCATAGCATTGTCGCATGGCATAGTCACTCAAAGTGTATCGTGAGCTAAATCTTGCTTGCGACTTTGCCAGTGCGACTATGACACTGTCATAGTCCCCGGGCATTGTAGCCGGACTTGTACCAAGCCCCGAAACTCGACTTTTTCTATGCCAACACTCCCGAAACTCTTAGGGACTTAAAGTAATGTTTTTCCAACATAAATCCCACCGTCTACAAGTTGCAAAAATGTCCAGGTGACTTTAATTACCGAAAATTACGGGTGTTACACTTAATCATAAAAAACAATGAAATCGCGGAAATTCAACTTTATGATCAAAACCAAGAAATTTGAGGAATACGATTACCAAAAACTTCGAGCACAATTTCAATATTAGTTTCATTGCTTCATGAAATCTGTTTCAGAATCAGTTTCATTGCTTCATGAAATTATTTTCATTGCATCATATATCTGTTTCATGGTGTTCATGAAATAAGTTTCATTGTATCATGAATCAGTTTCATTAACCTCGATTTGTTTTGTTTGTTAAAAATATAATAATACAATTTCTTCCAAATAAAAATGGGTCCTTATCGATTGCATTTCTTTAGGAAAAATATAAAAAAGAAAAAAAAATCCTCCAAATATGTTTCACATACTTGGTATCATGCAGATGCTTGAAATTTCTTTATGTTTAAGAAAATAAAGATAAAAAAACAATTTATTTGCAAAACAAGAATTAATCTTATCGATTTGTTTTGACTAATTAAAAAAAATCCTTCCAAAATATAAATGGTGTTAAAGGGTAAAAACAAATAGAACAACAATATGGAGAGAATAACAATAAGACAGAGAGAAGAAGTCTGTAATTCTCATTAATCATAAGCCCTTTAAATAGGGAGGAGTTTACAAAAAAAAGGAAACATTCATTATGGTAATTTCTAATACTAGGAAAATATTATATCAATCACTTCCTTTTGATGATAGCACATAATCTTACAACACTCCCCCTTGTGCCGAGTCAAAGGAGTGATGTGCACAATTGTTGCCTCGTTAAAACCTTACGCCAAAATAAAAACCCAGTGGGATAAAAAAATATGACGAAGTAAGAGTACAACGCACCAGTTTCTTTGCAATATATAGACTTTTCCTTCAGTCTAGTTTTCTCTTAGATTAGTACATTAATCATGAGAGTTAGAAAATCATGATGGTATATAAACAATTGTCTCACTAAAACCTTACACCAAGGAACAAAACCCAATGGGAAAAATAAAACCTTGGTTGAAGGAAATAGCACAACATACCAATATCACAAATATAGTAAACTCCCCCTTTTGTCTACTACTCCCCCTGATTCGTGCATTAATCAAGGGAGTTTGGAAAACATTTCCATTTACTTTCTACATGTTTCCCAATATATGGTTTTAGGTAATGACTTGGTAAAATATGTTACATTCTTTTGACACCTTACTTGATTCACTTGAATCTAAAGGAGAGTCTTTTATTCTGATTGTATAAAAACTTAAGCAGAATATGCTTTGTGTTATCACCCTTGATGTATCTTATGTTCATTTCTTCTATACATGATGCATTATTTCCATATATGCAAGTAGGATACTGATTGAACCCAAATTTACTAGCTCCTCTAATATATGTAATGATAGTCCTTAATCATATACATTCTTTAATTATCTCATGGAGAGTAATATTCTTGGAATAGTTCAAGGAGGTAGTTACAAGGGTTTACTTAGCTTACTTTCAAGCAATCTGGGTGTTCACTTTGGAGATTCCTTATCCAGTTTGAGAACAACCTTTCTATGAGTCATACATATATCTAATATCAACAAACACATACCAAGACATTGTTTAGTGTTTTTCTATAAGAGCTAGTACTTTTACTGCTTACATTCTAAGTAGGTATTGAAGTTTCATTATCAATCCCATTTTTCTTTCTATAGGGAAAGTATAAGCCCATGTCAATGGTTCTAAAAGATTTACTTGATATCATTCCAAATGATGCTGCGTTGGCGCTGAGCTAAATCTATCTAACAAGTTCACTGAGAAATAGAATATACAATCAAGTGTATTGTGCTAAATACAATAATGCTCATATTGTACTTAGATAGGGAATTCCAAATCCCAACACTTTTTTTTTCGTCACCATCCTTTAGACGAAATGGACAATTCCTTATATCCAACACTTTGACCAATCATGGGAGTGCTAACCGGATGCGCTTTGTCCATATTAAATTGCCTGATTATTTTATAGACATATGCGATCGGTGAATTAATATTTCACAAACTCGGTGTCCTGGCTCAAATAGCTAGACAAACCCAAGTTTTCCCAAGATTTTTATCTCAGATTTAGATTTCAAGTTTCTTGTGGTTTCTCTTATTTCATCAAGAGTGCCTATTATGTTCATAACATCGACATATAAAGCTACTTTGAAAATCTAGAACTTGTTTTTCTACATAAATACGCAAGGGCACAATTCATAGTTCTTATGTCTCCTTTCCCAATCAAGTGTTCACTTAGGGGGTTATACCACATCCGCATAGATTGTTTTAATCTATAAAGTGAGCGTTTCAATTTTATTGCAAACGCACTTCGTGGTGTAGAGTTACTTGATTTTGGTAATGTAATGTCATCAAGCACTTTTATATCTCTAAATATAGAACCCTATAGAGATATGTATTAACCACATCTATGAGCTGCATTTCCAGTCCTTCAGAAACTACTAGGCTAATTAATTAGCATAACGTTATAACGTCCATCACGGGAGAGTAAGTCTTCTCGTGGTCAATCCAGGGCATTGTGAGAAACCTTGCGCCAAAGGAGAGTCTCATACATTATGACTTGATTATTCTCATTACGTTTTACGACAAATTATTTATCTATGTCTTACAGGCTTTACACTTGGTGGGTTAGCACTACCAAACCAAATACCAGTTCATTTGTCAAATAATATGATTTTCCTGGATTGCTTATTTAGGCCAATTTGCTCTTTGTTGATATTTTTCAACTGAGCATGGTTCGATGTCAATGTGCTCTATCATCTCATAAGCAACAATATATGCGAAATATATCATCAATGAGTATGTATGATCTGTCCATCGACTCATATGTACTCTCATAATTCATTTGAAATTTCTTTAATCTCTGAAATCAATATTAACTTTGGAGCATCCTCCAGTAATGATTCATGGACATAGTTTAATCAGAGACAATCTCGTGAGAGGTTTATGTATTGATGAAAATAGTTGTGCCTTACTCTTCTCTTCCTTTAGATGAGTATCTATCGAACCAAGTAGCTTCCCCCATTTCCGTTTGGGAGCTACGACCTCAACCACACATCCACCATGTGTGATTGCAACGCACTTTCTAGCGACGTTGTGCCCTTGTTTGGGGACTTTAACCTTGCGAGTATATTTGCAGCTCTTATATGTGATTTTGTCACTTCTGGAATAACATTAAACGTATCAGGTATCGAGTCTGATTCGTTTGACTTCAAGATTACGTTGTGAAGTTTTGGGGATCAAAATGAGACAAAGTGGGAATATTCAATGACACTTCCTGTCGTTCTCATGGAAAATCCTTTTTCCTATCTTCCCTTAACGACGGGAAGACTGTCTCATGAAAGTGACAACCCGCAAATCTAGCGGTAATGAGATCACTAGTCAAATATTCTGATTAGCGGATAATTGTTGGGGATTCATATCCAACATATACTAAGTCGTCTTTAAGGACCCATTTTGATGCGTTGTGGGGGCGCAATTGGCACATATACTACATAACCAAACATGCGTAAATGTAAACTATCAGGCTTATATCCAGTTACCAACTGGTACACATGAGGCTAGTTAGCAAGCAGTGGGTCTAAAAACGAAAAGGAAAAAAAACTGCATATAATAATTACATAACCCCAGGTAGATGTGGGTAAATTGGTGCGCATTACTAATACCCAAGTGTTGGGAATTTAAGATTTGTTCAAGTATGGTTAATGCTGCTAGTATATCATGATTACTACTGCTAGTAGATTTAATACTTCTTGAAAAGTTAGTACTGCTACTTCAATAGTTAGTACTGCTTGGAGAGTTAGTACTGCTAGTAGTTAGTACTGCTAAGGGGTTACTACTGCCAACATGATTAATACTGCTGAGAAGTTTAATGCTGCTGAAGATGGTTAATACTTCTGAAGAAGGTTAATGCTGCTTATGAGATGAAGACTAAGTATGGAATGAAGACAGCTGTATAGAAGACTTACTAAAGTAAAGGAGATAATTATGGACTGAAGATCAATTGTATTTTGATAATTATCTTGTATTATGTCTTGTATAAATAGTATAGAATTCTTTGATAGAATTAACTTTTGATTAATAAGTTTTTAGAGAGAGAATTAACCTCAAGGTTTATAATCCTAGTTCTAGAGAAGTAGAATTCGTCTTGGTGAGCCTGTTCATCAAGATTGAGGTTTTGTTTGAAAACTTGTAACTTTAATCATTCAATAAAGTTTACAAGTTGTGATTTTCTGATTCACTGTTACTTTGATAGTTGAATATTAAAGTGTTATTCCGCAACTCCTTTAATATTGTTTCTGAGTTCATTCTTCTTGTTAAGAATCAGATCCTGACAAGTGGTATCAGAGCAAGTATTCTCAGAAACCTTCATTCATCATGGACAACACAGGTGAATCAAACAGTACTTTTGTCTCAAAGGTTCCCATGCTCAAACCTAATGAGTTTGACATGTGGAAAATTCGAATCAAGCAGTACATCCTCCTTACAGACTGTTCTATGTGGGACATTGTTGAGAATAGTCCCTCTGCTGAAGGTAGAATTGGACAAGATGGCAGAAGACCACCTCCAAAAACTGATTGGTGAGAAGAAGGTCAGACAGTTGGAGATGAAAGCCTTAAGCACCCTGCTTTTGGCCATTCCTAATGAGTATCAACATCAGTTTCAACACTGCACATAGATGCTCAGATTCTATGGAATGCTTTAGAGAAGAGATTTGATGGCACCAAGAGCACTAAGAGGAATCAAATGGATATTCTCAAGCAGCAATATGAGAATTTTACATCTTCAAAGAATGAGTCTATGACTCAAACTTTTGACAGATTCAATAAGCTAATTGGTGAGTTGGCTACTGTTGGAGTTCAAATGGAACAAGATGATGTCAACCGCAAGTTTCTCAGATCTCTTGGAGATGAATGGACCATGTACACTGTCTCATTCAGACAGAATGACATGTTGGAAGAAAAGGAACTGGATGATCTGTATAATGATCTGAGAGTGTTTGAATATGAGGTGGAAGCAAAGAAGAAGCCTACTGGATATGTGCATAATGATGCACTCCTATCAGCATCAACTGATTCTACTGCTAACCCTGAATCAGTTAATGTTGCCTGTGGAGTAAATCAAGAAAAAGGCAATGAATCTGTTTTTGAAGCCTTTCTTTCCAGCCATGGTAACTCTTCTTTAATCAATGATGACTTGGAGCAGCTTCATCCTGATGATCTTGAAGAGATGGATATCAAATGGCAGATGGCCATGTTTTCTATGAGGGTGAAGAAATTCATCAAGAGGACAGGGAGGAACAACTTCTCCCAAAGAAGAGAAGATGGAGCAGGCTTTGATAAGTCAAAGGTGGAATGCTACAAGTGTCATATGAAGGGACACTTTGCCAGGGAATGCAGAAGTGCGGTGTCTCATAACAACCACCAACAAGCACAGACTGGAAACTTAAACCAGAACAGAAACTCTGCTCAAGCTCATGTTTCTCAACAAGGAATGGGGTTTGACTGGAGTGATCAAGCAGAAGAGGCCATTCAAAATCAAGCTCTCATGGCAGAGGTATCTGATCTCCCAACTGAGGTACTTTCTAATCTCTGTTCTCAAAATTGCATAGACATTGTTAAAAGGTGCAGGGATCACAACCAGAATATGAGTGATGACCTTAAGAGGTTAGAAAAGGATAGAAAAGACTATGTGAGAATTGTTGAGAGGTTTGAGGAACAAATCAAAGGTTTCCAAGCCAATGAACTTCAACACACATATGATACTAATTATTGGAAGTAGGAGAAAAATGATCTAGAAATCCAACTGACAAAGTCCAAGGAGGAGAAAGAAAAGTTGAGAGGAGAACTAGACAAGGTTAAGCTAGATGTGGAAAAGTTTTCCTATGCTTCTAAAGCCATGGATTCAATTCTAAAGGTCCAAATCCATGATAAGCTTAAACCAGGAATTGGGTACAATACCACACCACCACCATACAACAACAACTACATCCCTCCTAAATCAGACTTGCTAGAGACCAAGGATAGAAAGGACTTGCATGTGGGAGCCACTAAGATAGATCCTTTAGATGAAGTAGTTGTTGAGGACAAGACTGAGAAAGAAGCTGGAAAGGGTAAGGAAAATAATGTGAATGTTGAGATTCCCTTAGAAAATAACATTCTTACCAATGAGGGTGGTGGAAGGGATTGGGTCAAATCCAATGGTGTAGAGAAGACTGAGGGAAAGTCCAAAAAGGTTCATTACAAGCAGACTACAGTTGTGAATCCTGTTCCTTGCAAACAGTGTGCATGTAATAAATCTGAGCCCCTAAAACATGATAAAAGGAGGGGAAATCAAAGAAATTGGAATAATCAGTGGGCTCGGAAACAAGGAGTTGATCTGAATAGAATCATCAGACCAAAACCTTGTTTCATATGTGGAAAATTAAATCATCTTGCTAAGCACTGTTACCTTAATCCTATGAACCAAAGGATAAATTTTCAAAGATCTGTGCAAAAACCCTTTGGTTATAGGAAGAATGAAAGGAACCATGTGGTTAAGAAAACTGTTAAATCTAAAAGCCACATGAACAAAAAGACTGTAAGAGAGAATGTCAAGATGTGGGTTCCCAAAAACACTAAAACTGTTAGTACTGCTACCACAAATAGTGCTGCTAACAAAGATAGTGCTGCTAGAAGCAATACTGCTGCTACCAATGTTAGTACTGCTGAAAGTATTAGTACTTCTAAAACTAACATTGTTAGTACCTCTTCAAATGTTAATACTGCTAACTTTGTTAGTGCTTCTAACAAGGTTAGTACTGCTAAACCTGTTAGTGCTGCTAACTTTGTTAGTACTTCTAAAATTAGTACTGCTTCTAGTGTTTGTGCTGCTAGACCTATCATCTTAACAAAGTACTCCAGTAAAGAGTGCTCTGATTTTAAAAATCTCATCAAAAAGGAATGTAAATACTTTGATGAGAAAGGGAGGCCCAAGACCACTTTGGCTTGGGTTCCCAATCAATACTAATTGATTTATCTTATGTGCTAGGCAATCAGCAGCTCAAGGGAAAGATCATCTGGCATGTTGATAGTGGTTGCTCTAGGCACATGACAGGGAACATGGCTTGCCTCAAGAATTTCAAGAAAATTGATGGAGGACATGTTGCCTTTGGTAATACTCCAGATGGAGGTAAGATTAGTGGTAAGGGTGATGTAACAAAAGGTAAGATGACCTTTGAGGATGTTTTCTATGTTGAGCAGTTAAGGTACAACCTGTTAAGTGTATCACAGGTTTGTGATAAAAAGCATAGTATATTATTCACTGATTCAGAATGCATTATCCTTGCTCCTGGATTCAAGGTAGTTGACGAAAAGATGATACTACTAAGAACTCCCAGAAAGGATAATGTCTATTGTTTGGATATGGAAAATGTTTCAACTGATTCATCCCTAAACTGTCTTGTTTCAAAAGCATCTTTGGATGAATCATCACTTTGGCATAGAAGGATGTGTCACATGAACTTTAAAACAATGAATAAACTTGTTAAAAACAACCTTGTAAGAGGTTTGCCTTCAAAAGTCTTTTCATGTGATGATCATTGTATTGTTTGTCTCAAAGGCAAACAACACAAAACTTCTCATAAGTCCAAAGAAGTGAACACAATTTCTTCTTCTCTTCAGTTGTTGCATATGGATTTGTTTGGTCCTACAAATGTTATGAGTATAGGTAAGAAATCATACTGCTTAGTGATTGTTGATGATTACTCTAGATTTACTTGGGTATATTTTCTAAGGACTAAGGATGAGACAAGTGGACTGATCAAATCCTTTATTCTAAGAATTGAAAACCAAACAAACCAAAAGGTAAAAGTCATTAGGTCAGATAATGGTACTGAATTTAAAAATCTTGACCTAAACACCTTTTGTGAGGAAAAAGGAATTGAGAGGCAATACAGTGCTCCTAGGACTCCACAACAAAATGGTGTTGCTGAGAGAAGGAATAGGACACTGATTGAAGCTGCTAGATCTCTGTTAGCTGATTCAAAACTTCCAATTACTTTCTGGGCTGAAGCAGTTAATACTGTTTGCTATGTCCAAAACAGAGTTCTAGTAGTCAAGCCTAAAAACAAGACACCATATGAGCTTTTAAATAAAAGAAAACCATTTATTGGATTTTTCAAACCTTTTGGGTGTCCTTGTACCATTCTCAATACCAAAACTCACTTAGGAAAGTTTGATAGCAAAGCAGATGATGGATTTCTTGTTGGTTACTCATCTCAGAGTATGGCCTACAGAGTATTTAATTCTTCTTCTAGAATAATTGAGGAAAGTGACAATGTCAAATGCAATGAGAACACACCAAACCATATTAGTTCTGGTCCTCAGTGGTTGTTTGACATTGATTCACTAACTAACTCTTTTGGTTTCAGTAGTGATGATCATGCAGGTTCAGGAAGAAGAGGATCAGGGGAAGAACAAGTACAACACATTATTCCTCAGTCTGTGATCTTTCCATTACCTACAATAGACCCTGTTGAAATCTGTGAAAAGGAGACTGTTACTGAACCAATTCAGGGTGAAGAAGAAAGAAGAGATGAGGAGAATTCAGAGCATGAAGAGCCAGAAGCAACTGATGTGATTCCCTCAGCTGACTTAAATGATTCCAATTTAGATGTGGGAATTAATGAAGAACCTAGTCTTCAGACAATAACTCAGAAGAATCATCCTCCTGAGCTGGTAATAGGAGACATCTCTTCTCCTATGATGACTAGGAATCAAAGAAGACTTCAAGAGGTGCAGGATCAGCAACATACAGTACTCTCTTGCTTTCTATCCCAGATTGAGCCTAAGAAGGCTTGTGAAGCAATGAAAGATTCAAGTTGGATAGAAGCCATGCAAGAAGAGTTCCTACAGTTCAAATTGCAAGATGTTTGGGACTTGGTGGACCTTCCTAAAGGTCATAGAGCAATTGGCACCAAGTGGATCTTCAGAAATAAAAAGGATGAGAGAGGAATTGTAATCAGGAACAAAGCAAGGCTAGTGGCACAAGGGTACACTCAGGAAGAAGGTATAGACTATGAGGAAGTCTTTGCTCCAGTTGCAAGGGTAGAGGCCATTAGGCTGTTTCTAGCCTATGCCTCATATATGCAGTTCAAGGTATACCAGATGGATGTGAAGAGTGTCTTTCTATATGAAACAATTGATGAAGAAGTATATGTCTGTCAGCCCCCTGGTTTTGAAAATCCATCATATCCTGACAGAGTATACAAACTTAAGAAAGCACTTTATGGTCTTCATCAAGCCCCAAAAGCATGGTATGATACTCTGTCTACCTATCTCTTGGAAAATGGGTTTAAAAGAGGAATAATTGACAAAACGCTTTTCATCAAAAGAAGAAAGAAGGAAATCCTACTTGTTCAGATCTATGTGGATGACATCATCTTTGGATCCACAAAAGATCAGATGTGTAGAGACTTTGAAGAGTTGATGCATAAGAGCTTCAAAATGAGTTCAATGGGTGAACTTACTTTCTTCCTTGGGCTTCAAGTGAAACAACAGAAAGATGGGATTTTCATAAGCCAATCAAAGTATGTGAAAGACATCCTAGATAAATATGGTTTATCAGACACAAAGCCAGCCAGCACACCTATGGAAACACACAAACAGATCACTGCTGATCTTGAGGGGGAGGATGTTGATGTCCATCTTTATAGATCAATGATTGGATCTCTCATGTATCTCACAGCCTCAAGACCAGATATCATGTTTCCAGTGTGTGTGTGTGTGCTAGATTCCAAGTCAAGCCAAAGCAGTCACATCTTCAAGCAGTTAAAAGGATCTTCAGATACTTAAAAGGGCAACCTAGATTAGGTCTTTGGTATCCCTATGAATCCAACTTTGACTTGATTGCATATTCAGACAGTGACTTGGGAGGTGCTAATATGGATAGAAAGTCTACTTCAAGGGGATGTCAGCTTTTGGGTGTAAGACTAGTATCTTGGCAGTGTAAGAAGCAAACCACGGTGTCCTTATCCACAACAGAAGCTGAGTACATTGCTGCTACAAGTTGCTGCTCTCAGGTTCTATGGATTCAGAATCAAATGCTGGACTATGGGGTAACCTTTCTGCACACTCCAATCTTCATTGACAATAGCAGTGCTATTAGCATTGTTAACAATCCTGTCAAGCACTCCAAAACAAAGCACATTGAAATCAGGTATCACTTTATTAGAGACTGTAATGAAAAGAAGCTTATTCAAGTTGCTAAAGTTCATACTGACAACCAGTTTGCTGATCTATTCACTAAAGCTTTTGATGTGGGTAAATTCACCTTCTTGGTCACAAGTGTGGGCATGATCAACTCTGAATGAGCTCATGTTTAAAAAGTGATTGTATACCTGTTATTTGTTTATTTTTGGTGCTACTAATCATCTTTCTCAGGAAGTGTATTGCCTTGCTCAGACTAACACAAGCTTCAATAGTGTAAGTACAGTTAATACTGCTAGTTAGTTAATACTGCTAGTGGTTAATACTGCTCTCAGTTAATACTGCTAGTTAGTTAATACTGCTAGTGGTTAATACTGCTCTCAGTTAATACTGCTAGTTAGTTAATACTGCTAGTGGTTAATACTGCTCTCAGTTAATACTGCTAGTTAGTTAATACTGCTAGATGGTTAATACTGCTTCTTTCCCGAATCATATAAATACCCTCTTTGCCCGCCTAAAAGCTCATAACGACTCTTTGAATATTTTCCATCTTCTCTCTAACCTTTTTCTCTCAAGCAATCAGTGTGCTTTAGCCAAGAATCCTCAAACTCGATGGCATCAATGGCGTTTATTGATGAACACAAAGAGATCGCAATGCTTCAAAAGCCTAAGCAGGCAACTGGATTTCATCAAATAGTCGATTTTCTCAAGTCCAACCATATAGCTCATGCTCTTACAGTGTCACCATCAATCTACATCGAGCACCAGAAGCAATTTTGGGCCAATGCCACCGCTATTACTGAAAATGGTGTGCAGGTAATCAAGACAAGGGTGTGTGACAAACCCTTGACAGTTTCTGAAGAGGTAACTCGCATCAGTCTACGACTAGACGATGCCTCAGGTATCACATCTATCTCTAATGATGATCTGTTTTCCACTCTCGCTAGAATGGGGTATGGAGGCCCATTGGGTGTTTTCAAGTTCTCCAAAGCTAAATTTTCTCCCTAATGGCGTTTCTTTGTCCATACCCTTATGCATTGTATTTCTAGAAAGACTACTGGATGGAGTGAGTTCAGTAGTACCATTGCTTATGCTTTGGTCTGCTTGGCCACTGCCAGAAAGTATAATTTCTCAAAAATGATTTTCAATGACCTTGTGTCAAACTTGGAGAATAAAAAGAGTTTCTTTATGTATCCAAGATTTGTCCAGGCAGTTATCACCACTGAATTGATGGATATGCCTCAATTTGATGAGGTATATGTACCTAAAATCCCCAAGGGTAAGGTCTTTTCAAATATGAAGAGATCTGCCATGGATTCGGAAGGAGTTGACACCCCATTGTTCTCTACAATGATGGTGGTGTCCCACAATCAAGAAGGTATGGCATCAGGGTCAAGGCCCTCACTAGACCATCCCACTGAAAGCCAATCCCAACCTTCAATCACTATATCAATTCCTCAGTCCCTTCTTCAAAAACCAACTTCACCCATCACCAATACTTACATAAGGAAAAAGGTAAAGAAGGCTCCTTCCCTTCTTGTACCTTCACCCACAAAGCCTTTAAGCCCTCTAATGGAGAATTCTCCATTAGAGAATATCTATAGGGAAACCACAGGGGTGTCTCCCAACCCCAAGGAGGTGCTCACTGAGGAGATGCATGAGCATATGGGCGAAAAGGTTGCCACTACTCCTGCTAGCACAGAGGATGCCAGTGGTAACATCAATAAGACCTTCCCCATGGAAACTTTGAATGAGCAATCATTCAAAGGTCCCAGGTGCCAAGAAACCAAGGGGGTGGAGGGTGCTTCTGCTAGGCAGAAGACTTCCACTACTAAATGTTCCAATGATCCTTCAAAAGGGGGTAACAATCCTGGAGAAGGTGAGGATAGATATAACTACCAAGAATTGATGGATACAATGGGCAACATTAATCTAGATGTCATCAAACAGGGAGCCGATATAGAAGAAATGAAGTTGGTAATTCTGTCTCAACAAGTGCAGATTACCAAACTGAAGAAGCTAGTGAAGAAGTTGGTGCAGAAAAGGAAAAGAAAACAGTTTGTCTTGAAGAAGAGGGCAGATGCTTTCAAAAAGGGGGAGAAACAGGATGAAAAGGAGAAACTCAGTCCTAGTGGTATGGAAGCACAATTTGAGGGGGAGAAGAATAGGGAAAAAGAAAACAAAGAAGCAGAAACTGTTAACCAAGCAGCAGTAACTGAAAAAGCCTAAGCAGCAGTAAATGAAAAAGCTCAAGCAGAAGTAACAGGGCTATCTGTTGAAGAGTTGGAAATTGCAGAAACATTGGTAAAAGCTAAGAATGACACTCCCAAGGCTACTCAAAAGGCCAATGGAGTGGTCATTAAAGAAGGAGGTCTTAAGCAGAAAAGCAAAGAAAGCAGTGAGGCATAATTAAAGAAGAAAGGAAAGGCTAAGATGGTTGAACCTAAACAACCTTTAAAGCAGCAGAACAGATAAAGCTAGATGAAGAAGTGGCTAAACAGCTTCAAGCAGAGATGGAAAAAGAGGAACAACTTCAATCAGAAAAAAACAGAGAGCTTGCACTGAATATGGCTAAAAAGATCAATGAAGAGTATCAAAAGAGCATGAAAACTGCAGTTGAGGCCAAGAAAAGTATAGTAAAAGCAACCAAGCACAGAATGCCTGTAAAGACTCAGAAAATGCAACCCTCTAAGACCTTTTTGGCCAATCAAGAAAGGAGAAAAATGATAAACTTTCTGAGAGGCTCAATTGGTGTAAAAGGAAAGATGTTTGCTAACATGGCATACAGCAAGGTTGAGGAGCTATACAAAAAGGAAATGGCAAAGCTTCAAGGGGACTCCTCTCAAAGGGAAGAAGCTGAAAGAAGGATGAAAGAGAGGCATGATCTCAACATCCAACAACCCTTCCCTGAGGAAACCACTCCTTCAAAGGAAAAGGCTGAAAAGAAGGAAGAGAAAGTTGATGTAGAAGCCAAATCTGCAAAGAGAGTAAAGACCATAGCTTCCAAGAAACAGTCCAAAAAGCCAAGGATTGAAGAAGCAGAAAAAGAGGCAGAATCATCTGTTGCAGATCATACAGAGCAAACAAGTCAAAGTGCACAACAACCAAATCAATCTGATGAGCAGGTTGGTCTTTACATGACTTTAATAGAACCAGTACAGGTTGTTCCCATTTCTGTGAAGGCACCAGAAATCATCTTTTGGGATATGCTGAGGGACAACAGAAAAGAATACTTCAGACTCAAAAGAATTGGTGATATATTTGAAGTATATGCAACTTGGGGGAAAGTGATCAGAAGTTGTTCAAGGGTTGACTTAGAAGGAATGCATAAGGTGGGAATAAAGCTATATGAGCCTGTTTTGAAAGGAACTAAAGAAAGTTTACTAAAAGTTGCTATGGAATACTTGTGTATGATGTTTGAACTAGAAAAAGTGATGCACAGGATCAAGGATTTGCATCATGAGTATGGGTTCAAAAGGATTAATCAGTGGATGCTCTTTGAAAACTTTGGAGTCTACATGATCACTATAGATAACTGCTATCATGAGTATTTTCTAGTGGACAAAGTGTATGATCATAGCAAGGAGAAGCTTAAAGGAATGCTGAAAGCTAAGCTAGTGTGTGCAAAAGGATCTGAAATGGCCAGAGTTGTGAGAAGAAGGACAATCAATCAAAGTCTGGGACTAGATCCAGATTTGGGCAACTAAGATGAAGTTTTGAAAGCATCTTGAAGATCATATCTGAAGAACTTGACTTCTCTTTCTAAAAGTCAAGTTAGGGGGAGATTGTTGGGAATTTAAGATTTGTTCAAGTATGGTTAATGCTGCTAGTATATCATGATTACTACTGCTAGTAGATTTAATACTTCTTGAAAAGTTAGTACTGCTACTTCAATAGTTAGTACTGCTTGGAGAGTTAGTACTGCTAAGGGATTACTACTGCCAACATGATTAATATTGCTGAGAAGTTTAATGCTGCTGAAGATGGTTAATACTTCTGAAGAAGGTTAATGCTGCTTATGAGATGAAGACTAAGTATGGAATGAAGACAGCTGTATAGAAGACTTACTAAAGTAAAGGAGATAATTATGGACTGAAGATCAATTGTATTTTGATAATTATCTTGTATTATGTCTTGTATAAATAGTATAGAAGTCTTTGATAGAATTAACTTTTGATTAATAAGTTTTTAGAGAGAGAATTAACCTCAAGGTTTATAATCCTGGTTCTAGAGAAGTAGAATTCGTCTTGGTGATCCTGTTCATGAAGATTGAGGTTTTGTTTGAAAACTTGTAACTTTAATCATTCAATAAAGTTTACAAGTTGTGATTTTCTGATTCACTGTTACTTTGATAGTTGAATATTAAAGTGTTATTCCGCAACTCCTTTAATATTGTTTCTGAGTTCATTATTCTTGTTAAGAATCAGATCCTGACAAGATGTCATCATATTCTTTTGATAACAACTTCTATGAGACCATTTTATATATACACTTGGGGTATAGGAAACTCTACATTGATCCTAATACATATGAAATTAACATCAAATCCTTATAATGTAAATTCTCCAGCATTCCAAGTCATGTAGACTTGATGAGATAATCAGGGTGGTGAGCCCTTAAACGTATAGCTAGTGCTAGGAGTGCAGTATTTCATGTGGACAATAATACGACATGCGTTCATCGTGTCGAAACCAGAACCATAAAGTACTTTAATGGCCCGCATTCTGGATGTTTATGTTCATAAATATCACCTTGTATTCGTTGTAACAATGGAATATTTTTGTATTATGTCCCTTAGTTTTAGGATAATCTCATTCCTGTCTTGGCCAAGGATTAGGGTATATATAAAAGTTTTAGGTATTCGAGAGGGCATATTATGATGGCAATGTTGTTTCTTATGCTGTAGAAGTCAACAGTTGCAATTTGCCTCATTCCGCCTTTCACTCGAAAGAGAATGTGTACATGTGTATTTTGCAATACACGGATCACTATGTCATAACCATGGTGTCCCACATGGTCATGTCGAAACATATATGTGTCATTTCCCCCAAAGTTCTTTATTGGTGACAAAATATGTTTCGATGACCCAATAATCTATTAGTTTGACACATTAGTTTCCATGATATGTTTACTTTCATGTTCATTAGAACTTATGTATATATGCTCATTTCCATTTCCATTTCCATTTGATACGAATATCTTACAAGGTTCCTATTAATCTTGTACCAACAAGAAAGTGACAGTCCATCGTCTAAGTAATATGTATTTGTCTATCATTTTAGATTGTGGAATATTCTACAAAAACTCAAGTTCTCCTCGATACATTCCTACATGGAACGGAGAATATTAATAGTTTTGTTATTTATTTAGATGTATTTCTTTACATATATAATGGTTACATATTCGATTTTACTTTAGCAAATAAATTAATTTTGATGCTTAAAATTAATTTCAAATAAACATATGCTTAATCAATATTAAATATTAAATTAATATGTTATAGTTCATTTTCAACGTGTTTCCTTTTTGACAAAAGAATTCTTTAGTGCATTTCTTATTTGATTGTCCATTATCACATGGGGCAGTAGTTGTATCTCTACTCCAGATGTTGAAAAATTATTTCCGACTCTTACCAAGACCCTGACCCCGTTCTAGGGTTTCGTCCACATAGTGGATAAATGTCACATGTGTGAAATTGTTTTTAAATGTCCGTTCTTTGGAGTTGTTTCCACCTTTAATACTTTCATTATTGATCTCGAGAATTCTCTTTGTCTCGACATATGTGGTGTTATTATTCCAAAAAAACTTGTTATGTCTCTCAACCACTTGCAGTAGGTTGATGAGTTTGTCTAAAGGTTACTTTCCAACTTATATTAGTTTATTAATATTTTTGATATATGAAAGGTGAAAATAATGTTAAGAGTCATGTCATCTTCTGTGAGTTCCTTGCCACATAGATTGATACGCGTTTTGGATATAACATTTCTTTGTTGAAATCAGTTACCTTTTTGTAATCGAGTAAGTGAGTTTCATTCCACTGTACGATTAGTTTGAGAAGTACATATTCATGAATACTCCCGATTATCCCTTTCGGGACATCCTACATTTCTTTGGGGGTTTCTAGTAAAGGTATTCCTATGAAACTTAGAATTTATATGTCGTTTCAAAACATGAGGGTATTTGTTTGTACTTTTTCAAGAGGTTGGTTTTAGAGTCAATTGGGGAGTTGATGGACTTTAGGTATTTTCTTGTACCTTTTTAGAATGAGGTTTATATACTCATTTATGATACTCAGATTCTTTTGAGTTTACTTCGTTGATTTTATGATGAGTCATTTACATATATAAAGGATAATATATGATTTTCTTTTTTATAAGAAAATGGATATGGTTATGAAATTTCATTATCATAACAATATTGGATTTTTGTATGTTTATATTTTGTTGATAATACTTCATCAATATTTCAATTTGAGAAAAAGAAATCACTCAATCTATTGGATTTCCAGGTAGTATGGAAATCACATGGATTTCTTAAGTCCCTAAAAACCTTAGGGCTGTTTACACCCGTTTGACAAAATCCAGTCGATATTTTGTGATTTATTTAATTTAAATATAACATTGTTGATTATAGAGCATTTGGCATGAGACCAAAAATTGATATGAGTTTGGCATATGAAGCCAATTTCAATGTTTTAATACCTTAATGGTATTTTGGGATATTTTGTTATGAGCCAAATAAATATTGGTTTTGACATAAAGTCGAATTCAAATGTTTAATATCTTACTAACATTTTTGGATATATGGAGATTGGAAGTGTAACTTCCAAAAAAAAAATTATAACATGGGGATGATTTATAACTAATATAAGAATAATGTTTTTGGAAATAAGCAATACAATCGTCATTATTAGGAATTTATTCCGACTATGATACACTTATAATTATACTCCAATATTTAGTAACAAAACATATATGGCAATATATATATATATATATATATATATATATATATATTACATTAGAAAAATAACATACGTGCTTTATAAACTAGGCAAGCAATTATAATAATTTTATAAGACCTAAAACATATTGAATTAAATTCAATAGTTTTTTTTTCTCACACATCGACCCTTCAAAATGTGCATAATAATTGCCTTAAGTATAATCCAATACATTTTATAAACATATTCCATTAAAAAAATTAACAAGTTTAATATGTAAATGTCATAAATATACGCCTATAATAAACATTGAACCAATAAATTAACATTAACAATTAAAATCAATAGTAACCAAAATTAAAATAATTGGATCACATCTAAATATGTTAATCAGTCATGATATAAATTAATAAGAAAAGATAAATGAGTCAAATATCTTTTTTTTTCAATATCAATTACATAAGGAGATATATATGTATATATATATATAATTACATATAAAGATGTACAATCCTTATTGCATAAGATACAAGTTAGCATAGCAATAATGGTTATTATTATTATTATTATTTTTTTAACCTCTTATAATGAGAACTGAAGGAACACAAATATCTAACCCATAGAGTAAGTATATCACGAGTTCAAAATTATATACAGTTATATGGTTTAGGTTCATACACATACTTAAGGTCATGCCCCGTTCATCCTCATATATTTAAGCAAATTCAAAAGAAAATCATGCATATGATAAAGATGAAAAAACTCAAGAATACAGAAAGACTTTTTACCTCGTCATATGGATTTTTTTTTCCATTCATCCTTCAAAGCATGATTCGAGTTTGTTTCTGGCTTTGTCATTCTTGTAATTCATTTGATGAAACAGTAGCACAGACGAGCATCGTGCTGATAATGTGTTAAAGGAGAAAAACAAATAGAACAACAATATGGAGAGAATAACAATAAGACAGAGAGAAGAAGTCTGTAATTCTCATTAATCATAAGCCCTTTAAATAGGGAGGAGTTTACAAAGAAAATGAAACATTCATTATGGTAATTTCTAATATTAGGAAAATATTATATCAATCACTTCCTTTTGATGATAGCACATAATCTTACAACAAATGGATAATTTAATGCAATCCTAAAAAAGTAGGGAGATCTAAACTTCCATATTTAACTGTTACATAACAAATGACAAGTTAGTCTCTACAATTAAAAAATAGAAAGAAATAGAATTATTTGATTAGTTGTAGATGATCTCGACAGTCTATATAAATAGCTTGGTTTGCAAATCATCGTTCCCATATATATATATATATATATATATATATACTAGTGTTGGGCCCGTGCATTGCACGGGAGGATAAATTTTTTGTTGGAATATTGAACCGAGTTAAAATAAAACGTAATTTCTCCGTTAACAGTTAATGAAATACAATGTGAAAAACGAATGTATTTTTATAAGTGGTTAACTTGCATATATATTCTTAATCGTTTGTTGTTATGAGTTTGTGCAATAATATTGGTAATAGTTTTGTATTATATTATTTAAAACTCAAACGACATGTCTCACAACATATCACTATTATTGAAATAATTATAAATATGAACATACGTTTTTACAGATTTTGCAATTTTTCTGAAACCTCCTCGACAACACTTGACAATCACTTTGAACATATAAATCTGTAGATTAATTAACAACATTCAACCCACATCAAATATGACAAGGAAAATAAATGATTTCTATCTTTTGTAACCGACAACTCAACTGGTATAGTTCAAATTCACTCAGTATCACTTGAAAATTTATCTGACTATTGACTTCAAGACCTCATAGTATTAGTCGATAAAAATAAAGATATGTATATATATCTTATTCCCCTACTTCGAAAAATATGATGGTGGGTTTTGAAAAATATAAACAAATCCCCAGTAAATAAAATAAAATATAAACAAGTAGTTTTTCAAAGAAACAAAAATATAGTGAAATACCTTTTGTTCAGTTGCAGGTTCCGTCATTGACACCCGACCGTTCGTCTTATTCTTGTACTCGAATGATACATAGAGAAGCTATATATATTTATAGTGAATGTAGAGAATATTTTAAAATCTTTTATTTTCATTTTCGATTTTACATTTAAATGTAAATATATTAAAAATATAGAAAAATATTTTTATATCTACATCGTTTCTATTTTATTTTCTTTACACTTGGTTAATTTGGAAAGTATTGCGGAATATTTTTATTTTAAAGAATACGATAATTTATTAGTGTATCTCGTTATTTTTTATTTTTAATTCATATCAACCTTCTTTTTTCTTTTTTTAATGCTCGTGAAAAAAAAATACGTGTAGATTTTATATTAGCAAAAAAAATACGTGTAGATTTTATATTATGCTAATATAAAATACGTGTAGATTTTATATTATGCTAATATAAAATACGTGTAGATTTTATAAAATAAAATAGATTTTATATTAGCAAAAAAAATACGGAAGAAAAAAGAGTTTATATTACATCTCATTATGTAAAAAGATTTTATAAAATAAAATATGGAAAAATATTTTATAAAATAAAATATGGAAAAATCATTATGAGATGTAATATAAAAAAATAAGGAAGATTTTTTTTTATATTACATCTCATTAATATAGATTTAAATGTAAAATCTACATTTAAAATAGATTATGCTAATATAAAATCTATTTTATAAAATCCTCCACCAAAAAAAACAAATATTTATATTAATAAATGAGTATCCATTCCACAAATAGATGATTATGTGAGATATTGTGCTTGGAAAATGGAAAGGTTGTACCAAAGCATTAAGAAATTGTAAATTAAGTAATTGGCTTTAATTAGTTGTACCTTGTGCTTAAAATGTTGTAATTAAGAGGTTTTTATGTCGTTTTTATAATATAGTATATATATATATAGAGAGAGAGAGAGAGAGTCGGGTTCAAATGAGAACAGTACATATTTAAAAGAACACGAGAACTAACAAAATACACACAAAAAAAGGACTTTGACCGCGACTTCCCCGTGACTTTTTACACGTTAATGTAAAATCACTAATAATTTTGTTCGTTCTTGTGTTCTTTTAAATAGTTATCATTCTCGTTTGATCCTCCCTATATATATATATATATATATATATATATATATATATATATATATAGGGAGGTTCAAATAGTTATCATCCTCACTATATATATATATAGAGGGATAATCATTTGAAAACTTTTTAAATAATGCAAACTTACAAACCCATCTACACCATCCGAATTTTTGATCAACGGTTGAGGATTTTTTGGATTTAATTTTTTTAAAAAATAGGAAAAGGGTAGTTTAGGAATAATTTTAACTATTTAAAATTTAAATTTTATTAATTAATTTAAATTAATCTATTTATGGTTAGAGTATCTCCTTAATTATCTCTCCATAATTACCTAACCCCTCTCTCTCTCTCTCTCTTTCTCTCCCTCTCAAAATTCCGGCCATCTCTCTTTCTCTCTCAAAAATCCGGCCAACATCTTTTTCTTTCTCTCTCAAAAATCCGGCCACCATGATGAACAAAAATTCGGTCATCATGATGAACAAGAAAGTGAACTCGTCTCTCTCTCTCAAAAATTCCGGTTACCATTATGAACAAGAAAGTGAACTCGAAAGGGATGCCAAACTCCAGCGAATCCTTCTAAACTCCGGTGGGTTTTCTGTATTTTCATAAACGGGTTCATATGTTTTTTCTTATATGAAATGTGAAAATTTTCGAAATAATCATATATTTTTATATAATTTCATATATTTTCATAAACGGTTTTATATTTTTTTCATAAATAGTTTCATATATTTTTCTCTTATATAAATAATCAGATTTTTAAGTTTCACATATTTTCTTGTAAATGAATATTCAGATTTTTTTTCGAAATAATCATATATTTTTGAAGTTTCATATGTTTTTTCTCATATGAATCGTGAAAAATGCAAAGTTAGTTTCTTAGGTTCTTTCTCATATGAAACTCACCGGAAATAGGGGAGATCGCCGGAGTGGGAGGAGGTCGCCGCCAGTGGAGAGGACGTCGCCGGAAGTGGATGGTGACGGTGGATTGTGTGTGGTTGTGTGTGTGTGTGTGAGAGAGAGAGAGAGAGATGGAGAGATAATTAAGGAAATTAGTTTTTTCCTAAAAATACGAAATTTATAAAAAGACATAAATACCCTTGGGTTGCATAGTTTCTACTAATAAAAAGTTTCTATTTGAAGGAGCCTCTCTCTCTCTCTCTCTCTCTCTATATATATATATATATATATATATATATATATCGGGGAGGTTCAAATAAAAAAGCTAAATATCGTGAGAAATTAAGAAGGAAAATTCATATGTGAATCATTGAAAAAATCAATTTTGAAAATACATATGTGAACCAATATGAATAATATTAATATTAATTCTCATATGAATCTTCAAATAGATTTTTTCAATAATTCACATATGAACCTCTCTTCTTACCTTCTCACGATATTTAACCTTTTTATTTGAACCCGACCCTATATATATATATATATATATATATATATATATAGAGAGAGAGAGAGAGAGAGAGAAGTAATGGTGGGTTGGTGATCAATTTTATAGCAAAACATTTGATTGTATTTTGTCTCATGCCTAACTTCGGGTTTGGCTTTTGTTTGCATTTCTATGAGGCAATCAAATGTTCTCGCTGTGATTTATTGTTCTTTTCAAGTGGGTCTCGACTTTTCTATATGTTCTTATTAGTTCATTCTCAATTTGCCAACCATGAACAACTATGAACCCAAAAATGTGTCATGAACATATATGAAATGGCCTTAGTGGAGTGGGATGAAGACATATGAACAATAATTAAAAGAGGTTAAACTTGATTCTTGTTGGATGGTTTAATCAGTTCACACACCGGCTATGCAAACATTGGGGTTTTAAGAAATCGGGTCAATATTGTTCAATTTATCAAACATAAACAATTATGAAACCACTAATGTGCACTTTCACATGAACAGGCTCATCAGTTGAATGTCCGAAACATGAACAACTATAAACCAATCATTTGTCATGCACATATATGAATAGTCATTATTGGTCTAATATGAATACGTATGAACAATAATGAAAAGGATACACTATCTTTGTGTTTAATGTGGGGGTTATAAATTGTAAAAGAAATGAGTTTTCCCCAAATACCCCTAAACACACATGTTCATTTTATTAATTGCTCAATTTACTATTTTATAATTAATTTTTTAGGTCTGATTAATCCCCACCGTTAATGTTAAGATCAATGGTTGTTATTTGGGTTAATAAGGTTAGTACAATAAATTGGGTTAACAAAATAACTCAACCCTATATATATATATATATATATATATATATATAGATAGATAGATAGATATGTTGATAGGGAAAGATTCAAATGAGAAGTCCAAAAAATTTAAGAATGAGAAAAACAATCTCATTCATTAAATGAGATTTTTCAATGACCTTAGATCGTAAGGGAAAATATGTAAATATAGGAAAAGTTACACTAATTTAAATAACCTAAGAAAGTTGATGGGGACATTTTGAAACTTTTATATAATTAAATCACTAATCCACTCATTTTTCAAAAAAATTATCCACTTCCTTTTTTAAATAAAACACTAGCTTACCCATTTTCTTTTAAACTAAATTATCTAAAATATAATCAATATTTTATTTAAATAAATTATATCAAAAAATGAGAATTTCATTATCTTGAATTTAAGATCCATGATATATATATATATATATATATATATATATTTTAAGATTCACATGTGAATCTTAAACTGATTGAGAATCTCAATTTTAACGGTATAATTATATAAGATTCACATGTGAATCTATGTCAAGATTCACATATTCACATATGAATCTTAAACTGATTTTGAATCTCAATTGTAAATTGATTCACGTGACAAGTTATAATTAAATTTCGAATGTGAATCTATGTTAAGATTCACGTGTTCACTAAAGGTGTTTTACTAAAACCGTTGGACTGCTTAAAACGGTCGAACTAAGTCAAACTGGACCGTTTTTGGTTGTGTGAGCAGTCTTGGCAGTCCGATATGGTCTGAAAAATAGTCAACCACTCGGTCCGAACCTACCACCCAAATACATATGTATTAATTATATTTAGTTTACATGTTGTAGGCTCACTTTCTATGACCTAATTAAAAAAACTCGTCAAAAAAATTAAGTTTTCAGTTTTCAGTTTTCACTTCTCAATTCTCTGCATTCATTAAATCGGAAAAATTCTGATATCTGTTAAAATAATCAAAATCCAAATTTTCAAATTGTCATTCGACTTGCTCAATGTTGTCCAAAACTCCAAATTTGGAGATAGATGTTATGTTTTTTAGTTTAAAGCCCATAATAGGGCTGCTTAAACCAGTTAGATCAAACCGCCTTTTTGTGTTTCAGTTTGGCCACTTGTTGTCAAACCGCTTGGTTTGGAAAACTTTTTAAACCGCCATTGCGGTTTGGTTTTTGGTTTGGGGTTTAAACCATCCAAATCGGATCGCGAACTCCCCTAGTGTTCACATATAAATCTTAAACTGATTTAGAATCTCGATTATAAATCTTGAATTGATCCACGTATTCACATATGAATCTTAAACCGATTCGGAATCTCAGTTATAAATTTTAAATTTATACATGTCCAACTTATGATTAAGATTCACATGTGAATCTATATTACGACTCACATATTCACATATGAACCAATGAAAACATCGATGTTCATATTCACATATAAGATTTAGGCAATTTAGTTTTAATTCGATTTGCAGATTATAAAAGCGTCAATTATTTTAAGGTGAAAAATTGGATAAAAATCGATGATTATAAATATAAATTATGGTATATAATCAATAGCTATCTTCATTAGTGAAAAAAAAACTTGAAAATAGAAATTTTACACTAATGGTTTAGATTGCTTTTCTCATTCTTAAATCTTTGGACTTCTTATTTAAACCTAATTATATCATGTTTGATATATGTATCTACAGACAATGGTTTGATGACCTTACACCACCAACGCTCCCTCACACCGTCATTACACAACACACAAATGCCATTTACGGGTTCAACAAGAAGTTGAAGACCCAACCTCTAAACTCCGATGAAGACCCGATGATGCATCCCCATCCGTTTTTTCTGCCCCTCTATGCACCCACATGCCACCGTTAGAGCGTCTCCAACAACTTTTCTATAACGTTTCTAAAATAGAGAATGAAAGGTCAAAATTTCTAAAAATATTTTCTTCCAACTCCAACAACTTTTTTATTTTAGAGAATCCATCTTTACTTATATTATTAAAATATCTAATACATTTAGAGTATTGAATATTAAAATAAATTTTTCTCTCTCATCATTTAGAGATTTTAGTGGGAAAATATTAAAATAATGTTTCTCTCTTCTATTTTAGAGATTTTAGAGAATTCTCTATATTTAGAATTTTCTCCATGTTTCTCTATTTTAGAAAGTAGCATAGAAAAGTTGTGCCAGCAATTTAGAAAACAAATACTCATTTTTTTTTTCTATTTTAGAAAAGCTGTTGGAGATGTTCTTACCATTCTAGCCTTCCCCCAACCCCTCCACTGTGACACCACCATCTCCATTCTAGCCTCCATCTATGACTTCATACATAGACTTCTATTGGTTTTATTTTGGGTTTGATCCATTTAAGTTTTGATTTTGACCAAATTTTGTGTTCATGTGTATATGTTGTTGATAATTTGGGTCTTTAATTGTGTTTGTATATTGTTCTTGTGTTTGGGTTTTTTGACAATGGTGATGGAGGCAGATCATTGGGGAAGGGAGTGCAAAAGATGTAGTCGACATTCAGGCGGGACAAGTGGTATAATCTTAGTGGATGAAAACAAAATATTTTTTTAAAGGAGTAAATTATGTATTACATCCCTACGATTTGTTAAAATTTTTGGATTTCGTCGCTATGGTTTTAAAATTTCGGTTTTCGTTTCTATCGTTTGCGATTCATTTCTATTTTCGTCCCTGGGGATAAAACACTACTTTCAAGTATGATGGACTAAAATAGAAATATATTGGGATGAAAAAGCAATGAAATTTAAATCTTAATTGAGATGAAAAAACAATGAAATTTAAATCTTAAAGACGAAAGAGGTAATAAATTATAAACTATAGGGATAAAAATTGTAATTTTAAAACTATAAGGAGAAAAATAGAAATTTTCAACAAACTACAAGGATTAAAAACGTAATTTACTCTTTTTTAAAGTGAAACGAAAACAAAAATTAAAAAGACTACGAATGAATTCACCCTAAACGGATTTTCTTACTGCAGTGCAAATTAGTGACATGGACACAAGTTGTTGTAAAATTCGATTATAAGAGTCTCAACCCATTCTTCAAAATGCAGATTTTGGGTATTTTTGTTTTAACAGATTTTTTAAAACCTTCTAAAAAACAAAGAATGTACGTGAAAAATGTTGAAAAATCTTCAAATTTGGAGAACTCTTTAGAAATTATTACTTAGGAAAGAGAAATTATTTTTCATTCCGAAATCCTGAAATCAAATGTTTAGGTTAGAGAAATAATATTTTATTAATTGTATCGAAAATTTTAATAATATAATTAATATTGCAATATCCAACCAAAATAAATATTATGTTAGAGCATCTCCAACCAACCGGCAATCGACCTTTTTTGCCGTTTTTCCCTCTCCAATCGACCGGCATTTTTTTTTTTTTTTGCCGGCCAGGGTTCTTGCATGGCATATATGCCGTGTGGTTTATTTTTGCCGACAAGAGAGGGCCCACATAAAACCCTTTTATTCATATTTTTTGTTTTATTTTACACTAAAATGTTTTTAATAATTAATATTTATATGTATATATATATATATATATATATGGGAATTTAATTAAAATACCTTTTTTTGAAAAATCAGTACCCAAAGTGCCCAAAATCTTGTAATTTTTGCCAAAATACCCCTTAGGTCCGCGTTTTTGGATCCGCGTGTGGGTCAAAACGAGGGTTGAGTCCGCGTTTCTACTGTTGAACGCGGAGTTGGTCCGACGTTTGGAAGGATATGTCCGCGTTTGAAGGATTACACAGGGGAGTGGTTGGTGATTGAATTGGGATATTTAATATATATTTACAGTTTATACCCCTATAATTATTTAGTTAGTTTACTTTATACCTTTTAATTTTCTATTTTTCATTTTTCATTTTCATCATATTAACACATAAAATCGTATATTAACTAAAATACGTTAAAATAATACGTTTTAATTTTAACAAGTTACACCATTATAATCGTCCATTCGAAACCTTCGAAATGAGCCCAATATTGAATATTTTTGGATTTAATTATTTAATTATATATCATATGTACTACATAAAACGTATGAAACGTATGCATATGTTATTTTTCTTTTTACCATAAAACATAAAACGTATTATATATCATATATACTACATATTTTTGGACAAATTATTCATAATATATGTTA
Source organism: Arctium minus (assembly GCA_954870635.1). NCBI lineage: Eukaryota > Viridiplantae > Streptophyta > Magnoliopsida > Asterales > Asteraceae > Arctium > Arctium minus. The sequence goes on along the minus strand of OX941080.1, from coordinate 107,210,379 downwards.
TTCTTCTTTTTACCATTTTACTAATAACGATATTTTTAGTCCAATGGTAGGATATCGTTATTTTTTACTAAAATATCGGACTAACCCCGTGTTCAATAGTGGAAACGCGGACCCAACCCTCGTTTTGACCCACATGCGGACCCAAACAGTACCAGTCCGCGTTTTTTGAAAAAACGCGGCCAAAAACGCGTACCTAGGGGGTATTTTAGCAAAAATTACAAGATTTGGGGCACTTTAGGTATTGATTTTTCAAAAAAGAGTATTTTAATTAAATTCCCTATATATATTAATATCTTATTAATTTTTTAATGTGGGTCCACAGATTTGGTGTTTTTTTAGAGGATAGTTAGAGTTTGAGTTTTTTTTTTTTGTTTAGAAATTAACTTTTGATTCTCGAATTTGTTGGAGATACATGATCTAATTTTTCGGAAAAGGAGATGGAGATCCGTTTAAAACATGTAATCCAGTTCATGATCATAATAGTAAGTTTATTCCATGCCGAAACCAGAAGCAAATATGAACAAGTGGGAGAAGATCTAAACTAACACAAAAAAAGAAGACGACAAAACTCCAAGTAAGAAATTACTGGTACATAATAATTTGTGAAGGCACTATGATTTGTTCTTGTAATGACAAATTTGGTTAGAAATTCTTCTATTGGAAATATTGATATCCAAATCGCAAGTTGAGACGGAAACGAAGTGAACATTGAACAAATTAAGTATACGAGCTTTACCAGAGATCCTAGTGTAGGTAGACACCTGCAAGTTACCGCGGATGACATCAGCATAAACGTCTAAATTCGTCAGCAACCGATCGGCGAAAACCGTGAGCGTGAGATTCAATCGCTTAGTATCACCCGATCCAATCTCGGCGGCGGGAATAGGAACATCACCGACGATTTGGCCTTTGTACAGGAGATTAGCGGAGCTGTCGCGGTACTTGATCCGGACCTTGTTAGGGTTTTTAATCGAGATGTCGAGATCCAGTGAGACGTTCAAGGAAACCCTAGGTGGAAGGAGGTTAACAGAGGCGTCAAAATCATTGATCTGGACGGAGTTGACGGTGGTGACGGCTTTCCTGGCTTTGAAGACGGTGAGAGCTAAAATCAGAATGATTAAAGCCACGGCAAGTAAAAGAACGATTACCGACAAACATATGCATCTCCGGCGTTTGCGTTTCCGGTGGTGAATGTCGTCGGCGATGATGGTAGTGAGTGGCTGTTCATCCTTTTTCTCGATATCCATGTGTGTTTTTCTTTTTCTTTTGCTAGGAAAACACCAAAATTCAAATTCAAAATGGAATTAAATATTGGGGACACAGATTGTTGACTAAGAAGGGTTTGGGAATTAAATAGTTGGTTAACGGTTGGGGGATATCCAAACCTGTTTCCATTAAATAGATGATTCTTTAATTATTATTAATTAATTATTTAAAATATTTAGAGTGATGGTGAAAAATTGTGGAGAGTTGAGGTTAACCTGAAAAGTATGAGAAGTGGATATGAAACGTTGATCACTTTTAATCAAATATTCTCCAATGAATTACGGCTTAGAAAAGAATTGTTTCGGTACATCTCTACGCATCTCATTCCAGAGCGGAGGGCTTTGGTGGCAATCTGGGCTTTAAAATTTTGCAAGAAGGAGCTTTGCTTTTGTAGTGTTTTAAAAAAAATAAAAATATTTGGGCCTCCCATAAGAGATAAGTCAGTCCAAGTAGGCAAGTAATCCAGTCCACATAACATAAGAGAAGTCCAAAATTAAAACTGAAAGCGTGAGAAAGAAGTCCATCATCGTATTCATTCATCGCCTCAAAAATCATAACTCAAAAATCGATTTAACAATTACTATTGCTGCCCGCCTACCTGCTGTTGCGATTGCCGCCTGCCTCCAGTGAAGTTGAATCTGCAATTGCCGCCAGCCGCCTCCCGCTTGCCTGCTACCAATCGAATCCCGACCGCCGGCGACTAAGTTGTGCTTCACCGACCAGGCGACCACCGTGATTCCGTGAAGCATTCTGAATCTGATACTGATAGTCAGTAAGTTTTTCACTTTACTGTTTTAGCCTTTTAGGCTGTAGACCCTCTCTGATTTCTAACTGTAACTCTGTAATTTGTAATGTATTTATCAAGTATTGCAGTAGACACAATAGTCAATCTATCAATGGAAGAGGAACCAAATCAGGGACGAAATCCTCCAAATCCAAATGAAATTCCAAGTTTTTTTAACTTCATCAAACAACTTTCCCACAACCCCTAAATCACAGGTTTTTTTTTTCATTTTTTCATTTTATTCAAGTTTTAATTTTAAAGTGTCATTGCTCATTTGCTCATTATCCCATTACTTGTTTGAGTTTGAATTTTTTTGATTAGCTAGGTTTAATTTTATGTGAAATTATTTGATTAATTGATTATCTAGGTTTAACTTTATTTGAAATTGTTTGATTAGCTAGGTTTAACTTTATTTGAAATTGTTTGGTTACTTACTTTGATTGGATTTTAATTTGTTTTGATGCATCTCTATGCCTCTATGATATGAAATGTCTACTTTAGGACTTTACTCTTTAGGTTGTTCACTTGATTGAATTTGTTCAAATTTGTTTCACTTGTAGATGAAGATGAAAACACAATCTACTATTCATGGGGTTTTTAAAAAGAAAACATGTTAGTTCTTCTTCTCAATCTCAAGCTCCCAAAGAAACAACAAATGTAGATAATACCCCTACATCTAGTGTTCCGACTTCCGAAAAACCTTGCACAAAACTCAAATGGAAAGTAATGATATCGATCTTAGTACACTAGAATGATACCCTGACTTACACCCTCAAGTTTATGATTATCCTATCAATCAACAAGATACAATTCAACGAGCTTATACGAATCTTGGCCCTCTTCAACCTACACTTTCTATGTTTCCAAAATATGGATCAGAAACTCATAACCGTAGTTTTCAAGCTTCTTGGTTTAAATTATATCACTGGCTCGAATATTCAAAGATTTTGGATGCAACATTTTGTTTCCTATGTTTTCTATTAACAAACCAACTAGAATTGAATCGAATTCCATAGTCAACAAGCATTTACCATAGATGGGTTTCGTAATTGGAAAAAAATGGGTGGGAAGAAATGTGTCTTATTGATGCATATGGGAACTGACTGTACCTCTTTCCACAATGTTGCACAAAAGGGTTGGGATAATTTGTTGAATGAAGCGCAAGATATACGAAATGTGTATGAGAAGTTTACAATTGAAAAGCGGGAGAAAAACATATTGATATTGACAACTTCTATTTATTGCGTTCGTTGGTGTGCCTTTCAAGCAGTTGCATTTAGAGGCCATAACGAAAAACTAGATTCCATTAACAGGGGGAATTTCCTTGAAATGTTAGAGGCACTTGGTGAGTTTAGCGCCGAGCTTAAAGAGTTATTTTGTCGTGCTCCCAAGTATGCATCATATACATCACTGGTGATTCAAAAGGAAACATTGAATCTTATATCAAGTAAGGTGCGACAAATGATTTGTGAGGAGATTGGTGGTCGAAAGTTTTGTTTACTGGTTGACGAAGCACGAGACGAATCTCATAAAGAGCAAATGTCTATTGTTTTGAGATTTGTTAATAAAGAGGGCTTCATTATAGAGTGTTTATTTGGACTTGTTCATGTACGTGACACAACAGCGCAAACGCTCAAAGCTGGAATCTACTCCTTATTGTCACATTACAACCTTGATGTCAAGTCTATTCGTGGATAAGGGTATGATGGTGCAAGCAATATGCGAGGTCAGTTCAAAGGTTTGCAAGCCTTGATTTTAGAATATTGTAAATACGCATATTATGTTCATTGTCTTGGTCATCGGTTACAATTGGCACTGATGGCCGTCTCTCAAGGAGTTATAGTCGTGCGTAAGTTTTTTACGCACTTGACTTTTGTTGTCAATGTTGTTAGTGCTTCTTCCAAATTCACTGACCAACTTCGAGATGAACAAGTCAAGAAAATTGCATACTTGATTTCTATTGATGAACTTGAGACTGGTAGAGGTCTCAATCAGATTGGTACGTTATAACGAGCCAGATATACTAGATGGAGTTCTCATCTCAGATCAGTTTCTAGCCTAATTAAGATGTTCTATTCAACTTGTGAGGTTTTGCTCAAAATTGTTGAGGAAGGAACTGGTTCAATCAAAGGAGATGCAGATTAAACATATGAGGCTATGACGACATTTGAGTTCGTATTTGTCATGCATCTCGAAAAATAAATAATGGAGATCACTGATTTACTTTGTCAGACTTTACAAAGACAAAATCAAGATATTTTTAACGCATTGAGGTTAGTTGCATCTACTAAAATGTTATTGCAACAGATGAAAGATGAAGGTTGGGATGATTTACTTTGCCTTGTTACGTCATTTTGTCAAGTACATAACACAGTCATCCTACACTCAAACATCGTTATCTAGTAAATCTTTCTAACTTGTCTTCTATTCGACTTGTTTTCTTGTCAGGTACGCAACATATATATTCCTGACTTGTCTTTGTTGGGTCATCAAGGATTTGAAGATGACCTCCCCTTTTCAGCTCATAATTGTATATTTGTAATATGTTGTACATGTTCATACTTAGAATATTTTATGGTTCTTTGTAATAGCTTAGTTGTGCTTTAAAAGATCGGTGAATCGAAGACTAACCGAATCCAACATGAAAAGTGTCTACTGATGCGGATCAAGATAGATTTTTCAAGTACTAAGCTATCCCTGCCGAAGAGATACATTTTCTTCGACAGGCTCCTTCTCTGCCGAAGATTCTATGTCTTTTCGGCAAAAGCCTCTCTTGCCGACTTGCCTACATTCGACCATTTGTTTTGACGAATCCTTCGGCATACAATCATTGTCGAATTGTCCCTTGTTCAGTGATCCCATTTATAGCAAATCCTCATGATTTGACTATACTTCTTCTTTTCCAACGTCCTTCTGACAAAAGGAACCGAACCTTCTTTTGCACAGAGGATATTCACTTAAGTTCTAATCTGATAGAGACTTTCCTCTTAAAGATCTCAAAAAGATTTGTACCAGGTATATTTTATTGGGATATTGTCTTATCATAGTACAAAAGTTTCTTTTTGTATATTGATAAGTCATTTCAAATATCTAATAATTTATTGAAGAAACTCTGAAGATCCAATCTACTTTTGACAAGTGTCCTTTGCATTCAATGCATTAGGTAGTATAAAAGGGTGAAGACCTCCTCCATGCAACTTACGCTTTCAGTTCAAGAGATCTTTGTGTACTCAAGCAAGTTGGCAATTATTTCTCTCTTCATAGCTTTTTAATCTTTGTGCTTTCAAAGTTGTGTTCTAAAGAGTTTCTAAGTGCTAGATTGTTAGAATAGTTTACTGTTCTTTTCCGCAAACAATCTTTTGTTTTCTAAGTGTAATTCTTGATATTTTATATCAATAAAAGAATTAAAATTAAGTGAAATATTTGTGTATTTTATTCAACCCCCCCTTCTACAATACTGTTTTACTTATTAGGGACTATCAGGCTTCTTCCTACTACAACAGAGGGGCTTGGGCTCGTAATGAGCATAATGATCATACACTTGAGCATCATTACCGAGTGGATATCTTTTATGAAGCCATTAATTGTCAATTAATGGAACTAGATCATCGTTTCAGTGATAGTTCCATGGAGATGCTTCGTCTTGCTTCAACTATGGATCCTAAAAGTGCGTATGAGACTTTTAGAAGTCTTGATGTACGTCAACTAGTAGAGCGGTTCTATCTTGGAGATTTCAGTGATCATGAGAACACAATTCTGAAGATGCAACTTCAACATTATGTTGTTGATGTCGTTCAACATGAAGATTATAAGCAATTGACATCTATTGCGGAATTGTGTCAATGGTTGGTAAGGACTAGAAGAGAAACCACTTCTGATCTTATTTATCGATTAATCAGTCTACTACTTACTCTCCCAATTTCTACCGCGACAACCGAGAGATCATTTTCGACCATGAATATTGTGAAAACAAGAATACGGAATAAAATGGATGATAGTTTCTAAACGACTCATTGGTTTTGTTTATCGAAAGGGAAATTGCTGAAAAGATCAGTTTGGAGGAAATTGTGGAAGACTTCAAGGCCGCGAAAGATCGAAGGGTTCTACTTTGATGAACGATGTTTAACTTCATTTTTAATGTCTAGTATTAGAGTTTTTGCTACGTTATAATTTTGGATAATGCATTTTTTGTATTTTTGAAATTATATAATATATTAGGTACGGTCCATGCGGTTTTAAATGTTGTGTTCCTCCCCTATCTCATTCTAATGTGCATCTATTTCTCATCCAACCACTTCTCACGCTTCCCACGTTAACTTCAAGTTCTCACAGGAACCCAAACCCTTAGAGTGAATTATAGCTTTCGTACTTGTCCTTTAGAGATTTAGCGTTTTGGGTCCCTAAAATTAAATAGTTAAGGACAAAATCCTATTTTTTTGCATTTTCAGATGAAATTAGTCATTATGAAAACCTAATAAATAAAATCAGTTAACACGGGCATGTTCTGGTCATTTTACACTTTTTGTTTCTAATTTTCTATTAGAATTATTTTATATATATGCACGAATACACACACACACACATACACATACACACACACACACACATATATATATATATAGTAGTGACATTCTTTATCTCTGGCTCTGTTTGTTTCCATCTCCATCTCTAGTCCCGTTTGTTTCCATCTTCGACCTCCATCTCTAGATCCAATATGTAGTTGTGTGAAGTCTAACCCCCTGTTTAGTGAAAAGTCTGTTGATCCAAACTCTCTCAGTGATTTGATAACGACCCTCTTTTATACTTAGTGAAAATTACGTTATTATATGTATTAGTGTTTCATCATCAGCGATCAGACTGAGTCTGTTCAGTTATCGCTGATGACCTTTCTGTAAACATTTAATATGTATTAGTGTTTCACTTTCAGCGATCAAACTGAGTCTGTTCAGTTATCACTGATAGTTTCCTATGTAACACAGTTAACGTAATCCCTGAAGACAAGTCTCGCGTCAACATAGTTCATAGCTGAATCGAAGACGAAGCCACTGAACAATAGATAAGTCTACTAGTGACCTGATGCGGATATCAGCGAAGACCAGACAAATCTACTTACGCGAAGAAGCCTGAGGAAAAGCTTCAGCGATAGCTGAACTTCTTTATCTCTGGAAGAAGAGATACTCAGCGATCAACGATCACAAAGCTTATGCCTCAAGTTTTCTTTTGTCTTACCTTGCACAACCAGTACGATGTGTCAGAACGGACAAGTCTCTGCCACAAATCGTACACCAACTCTGTCAACTACACTGTTCATAAAGTGGCCAAAAGCATGTCTCCAAAAGTGAGACTACCAAAGCCAATCTATGAATGCCACGTGTAAAGTACCCTGCCATGCATTTAATGCATAGGGTATAAATAGGAAGCTCACTCCTTCATCTGAAGGTGTGCTCAATCCTTTGAACTCCAAAATAGAAACCCTTGTTTTCTATCTCTCTAAAAATCCCCCATTCTCTGAATTTCTTGTGCAACCATCTTAGTGTTTCTTAAGTTTGTTTAGATTGAGTCTGTCTTAATCTTATTCCGCAACAAACTTGTAAATTGTATTTTGATTTATCAATAAACAATTTATTAAACTTTAATTTCTGTGTTTGTATTCAACCCCCCCCCTTCTACAAACTTGTTAAGCACCTTCGGGACCAACAAGTGGTATCAGAGCAGTTTGTTTAATCTAATAAACAAGATCTTGCTGTATACTCTTCCTTGCTATTCTAAAATGGCACTAAACACAAACACAAACTACTATGATAATGGTTCACTTTCTAAACCTCCTCGATTTAGCAGAGATAACTTTTCTCTATGGAAAAATCGAATGATGCTAATTCTTGAAGGTGCGGATCCTACTATACCTGAATATATAGAAAACGGACCCTATGAACCTGTTAGAATTATAGCTGCTGTTCCTGCTACTGCCACCACTGAAGCTGTCCCTGAACGATATGTCGTTAAGGAAATAAGACAGTGGAGTGATGAAGATAAAAAGAAGATAGGCATAGATGCAAGAGCAAAGACCATTATATCAATGGCTCTGCCTGATGAAGTTTTCCATTCCATCATGCATCTAAAAACTTCTAAAGAAATGTGGGAAACCATATGTGTTCAATATGAGGGCACCACTGAAATCCAAGAGACCCGAAAGATTAACTTGGTAAGACAGTATGAAAGTTTTATCGCTGGTAAGAATGAATCTTGTTGATCCAAACTCTCTCAGTGATTTGATAACGACCCTCTTTTATACTTAGTGAAAATTACGTTATTATATGTATTAGTGTTTCATCATCAGCGATCAGACTGAGTCTGTTCAGTTATCGCTGATGACCTTTCTGTAAACATTTAATATGTATTAGTGTTTCACTTTCAGCGATCAAACTGAGTCTGTTCAGTTATCACTGATAGTTTCCTATGTAACACAGTTAACGTAATCCCTGAAGACAAGTCTCGCGTCAACATAGTTCATAGCTGAATCGAAGACGAAGCCACTGAACAATAGATAAGTCTACTAGTGACCTGATGCGGATATCAGCGAAGACCAGACAAATCTACTTACGCGAAGAAGCCTGAGGAAAAGCTTCAGCGATAGCTGAACTTCTTTATCTCTGGAAGAAGAGATACTCAGCGATCAACGATCACAAAGCTTATGCCTCAAGTTTTCTTTTGTCTTACCTTGCACAACCAGTACGATGTGTCAGAACGGACAAGTCCCTGCCACAAATCGTACACCAACTCTGTCAACTACACTGTTCATAAAGTGGCCAAAAGCATGTCTCCAAAAGTGAGACTACCAAAGCCAATCTATGAATGCCACGTGTAAAGTACCCTGCCATGCATTTAATGCATAGGGTATAAATAGGAAGCTCACTCCTTCATCTGAAGGTGTGCTCAATCCTTTGAACTCCAAAATAGAAACCCTTGTTTTCTATCTCTCTAAAAATCCCCCATTCTCTGAATTTCTTGTGCAACCATCTTAGTGTTTCTTAAGTTTGTTTAGATTGAGTCTGTCTTAATCTTATTCCGCAACAAACTTGTAAATTGTATTTTGATTTATCAATAAACAATTTATTAAACTTTAATTTCTGTGTTTGTATTCAACCCCCCCCCTTCTACAAACTTGTTAAGCACCTTCGGGACCAACAAGTGGTATCAGAGCAGTTTGTTTAATCTAATAAACAAGATCTTGCTGTATACTCTTCCTTGCTATTCTAAAATGGCACTAAACACAAACACAAACTACTATGATAATGGTTCACTTTCTAAACCTCCTCGATTTAGCAGAGATAACTTTTCTCTATGGAAAAATCGAATGATGCTATTTCTTGAAGGTGCGGATCCTACTATACCTGAATATATAGAAAACGGACCCTATGAACCTGTTAGAATTATAGCTGCTGTTCCTGCTACTGCCACCACTGAAGCTGTCCCTGAACGATATGTCGTTAAGGAAATAAGACAGTGGAGTGATGAAGATAAAAAGAAGGTAGGCATAGATGCAAGAGCAAAGACCATTATATCAATGGCTCTGCCTGATGAAGTTTTCCATTCCATCATGCATCTAAAAACTTCTAAAGAAATGTGGGAAACCATATGTGTTCAATATGAGGGCACCACTGAAATCCAAGAGACCCGAAAGATTAACTTGGTAAGACAGTATGAAAGTTTTATCGCTGGTAAGAATGAATCTCTTTCTGACATTCTTCAGCGGTTTAACTGCCTGATCATTGACCTAAGAACTGTTGGAAGGACCTATTCTAATTCTGAGGTCCTAACAAAATTCTTGGAAAGTCTTCCTGAAAGCTGGGATAGTTATTCAATATGTCTTAAGCTGACAAAGGACTTACATACTCTCTCTCTAAGCACTCTGTATGGAATATTGCTCAACTATGAGCAATCTAATCTCCTGAAGAAGAATCTTGTAAAAGATTCTAAAGACTCCAAAAGCACTGCTGTTGCTTTAGTCTCATCAGAGATAATTCCATCCCAGCGATCTACTCTAACCATCACTGAGTTAGATTCTGAATCTGAGGATTTATCAGACCCTGATCTTTCAGAGTTTAATGAGTCCTTAGCACTCTTGACAAACTCTTTTAAGAGATTTGCAAGAAAGAGTAACTTCCGAAGAAGTAAACCTCTCTCTCTTACTGAAAAGCCAAAATCAACTCCGGTTGATAAGGCTACAGCCACTTGCTATAACTGCGAAAAAATTGGACATTTTGCTAGTGAGTGCAGGTCTAAAAAGGTCTTCAAACCTTCTACCTCAAGAAGATCCAGTGATGACAAATACCATAAGCTGAAAAACAAATATCAAAAGCTGAAAAGCTATCAGCAAAAAGGTAAAGGTCTCATCGCTGAAGAACATGACTGGGCTGAATCAGAAGAATCATCTTCTGATGAAGAAGAAGTCGCTAATCTTTGCCTCATGGCTGAGATTAAAGAAGAAGTAGAAGAACCATCTGAACCTTCTATGAGCTACATATCATCTCAGGTATCCATCTCTACAAATCCCTCTCTGCCTGAATCTGAGAGAAGTCGCGCTGTTGATGTGCTGACGATTGACCTTTATAATGCTCTAAACGACAAAACTCAAGCTGAAAATAAAAATGTTTATTTAACACAAGAGCTAGAGAAATGTCATGAAAAGATCAGTGAACTAAATCTTTTAGAAGAAAAGCTAAAAGATCAAGTCATTATAAATGAAATCATCAGCATTGAACGCGAACAAGCCATCGCTGCTCTAAAAGCAGAAAAGGCTCATGTTGAAAAATGGTGCAAATCATCAACAAAGATCTCTGAGATAATAAATGCTCAAACTCCTGAAAGTGATAAAACTGGTCTTGGTTTTTGGACACCACAGGATGATCCTAAAGAAGAAAGTTCCTCGCTTAAGTTTGGAACTTTTGTCACATCTTTCTTTGACACTTCTTATAATCAATTCTATCCCTGTTCTTCTTCTAATTCCATCCCTGAGGAGATATCTGCAAAATCTAAGCCTGCAGATAAAGGAAAGTCTATTCTCCCTCCTCAGAAGGCTTCCAAGAAAACCAAACTGAAAGTTCCCTCCAAACCTTCAGTGGATAAACCTTTTAGCTCAGTGACAGAAATCTTTGATATCTGTCCTCCAAAGCTGAAGGTTGATCTAAAGCCCGTGAAATCTGAAGAAATAAAAATTCCTCCCAGATCTCGTGCTAAAGGTATTCTTGGAGCTGGACCTGCTCATCTTAAGTTTTCAAAACCTTTTGGTTATAAATCCACCATCAGATATAGAAAATGTTATCACTGTGGATTCACTGACCATATTGCGAGCAAGTGTCCAAATACCACCGAAGCTGATAAAACAGCCAAAGTGAAGAAAAATACCACTAAGGTTAAGAAATTAACCAAAGTGAAGATTACCACTGAAACTGAATCTTCCTTATCCACTAACTCTGAAGGACCCATTGAAAAGTGGGTACCAAACAAAGCTTAATCTTCCTTATGTATGCAGGGATCAAAGGGCATCTGGTATCTCGATAGCGGATGTTCTCGTCATATGACTGGACAAAAAGACCTGCTCACTGAATACAAGGAAGAGAAAGGTCCCTCTGTGACCTTTGGTGGAAATGGAAAAGGATTTACCCGAGGGTTTGGTGTCCTCAGCAATGGGACAACTACCTTTCGAAGAGTCGCTTATGTAGATGGACTGAAGCACAATCTTCTAAGCATCAGTCAGCTATGTGACAAAGACTACGAAGTTCGCTTTTCTAAGAAAGCATGTTCAGTGGTAGATGAAAAAGGAAAACTTGCTCTCAGTGGTTATAGAAGAGAAAATGTCTATGTAATAGATATGGACTCTACTATCACTGATAACTTATGTTTTCTCTCTAAGGCCTCTTCTGATGTCAACTGGCTATGGCATAAAAGGCTCTCTCATCTAAACTTCAAAACCCTGAATTCTCTCTCATCTAAGGAACTGGTTTCTGGTCTTCCTCAGCACTCATATGCTAAAGAATCTCTCTGCTCAGCATGTGAAAAAGGAAAACAAACAAGAGCTAGTTTCAAATCGATCTGCTCAGCATGGGTGAGCTGACATATTTTCTTGGTCTTCAGATTAAACAATCTGACAAAGGTACTTTTATCTGCCAAGGTAAGTATGTTAAAGACATGCTGAAGAAGTTTGATTTAACACAAACTTCAGCGATGAAAACTCCTATGGCACCACCACTGACACTTAACAAGGATCCATCTGGAAAACCTGTTAATGTCACTGCCTATAGAGGAATGATAGGCTCATTGTTGTATCTTACAGCAAGCCGACCTGACATCATGTACTCTACTTGTTTATGTGCACGCTATCAATCTGAACCCAAGGAATCCCATCTGATCGCTGTAAAGCGAATTTTCAGATATCTGAAAGGAACTCCTAACCTCGGTCTTTGGTATCCCAAAGACTCAGGGTTCGATCTAACTGGTTATTCTGATAGTGATTTTGCAGGCTGTAAACTTGACAGAAAAAGTACCACTGGTGGATGTCAACTCTTGGGAGGAAAGCTAGTAAGCTGGACAAGCAAGAAGCAAAATTCTGTGTCCACTTCAACAGCTGAAGCTGAATACGTAGCCGCTGGAAGCTGTTGTTCACAAATCCTATGGATGAGAAATCAACTATTAGATTATGACCTTCAGCTGTCAAAGATTCCTATCTATTGCGACAGCACTAGTGCTATCGCTATAGCAAATAATCCAGTGCTACATTCAAAGACAAAACACATAGAGATCAGATATCATTTTATCAGAGATCATGTGATGAATGGTGATATTGAACTTCACTTTATCCCTACTGACTTTCAGCTTGCTGATATTTTCACCAAACCTCTTGATGAGACAAGGTTCAACTTTCTCATCAGTGAGCTTGGAATGCTGAACCTCGAAGAATAATTCTTCAGCGTTCATGTATTGTGTCAGTAATCAAAAGTTCCCCTCATCATTCTCTCTGATAAACATTCTGACTCTCAGGTATGTTCTCTCTCTCTCAAAGATGTTTTTTCTTCAAAATATAAACTTTAATCACTGAACTTTCTTCAAATGATTAAAAGCTTTTTTTTGAAAAATACATTAATCACTGATATTTCCAATCAGTGATCTTTTAAAAGGAAAATCTATCCCTATCTTTACAATCAGGGATACTTTTAAAAAGGAAAATCTATCACTGACTTTTCTTCAGTGATCATTTGAACGGACAAATGACCAGTCTCTCTCCTCTATGACGTCATTTGAACCGACAATCCACGACATGCCTTTTCTGACACGTTCGTCCGTTGCCCTCCTATCCAATCAACTTCGTGGAACGTGTCAATGTCATGATGATTTCTTTTCCCGCTTCATTCTCTCTCTTATCTCTCTTCTCTCTCTTCGTATAAAAGGAATTCTTCTCTCCTTTATACGGTTTACGCTTTCAAAACTTTCAAAGCAAGAAACATTCTCTCAAGAACACTCAAGCAAGTAAATCCTGAATATTGAATCTGCAACTCTTTTTCTTCAAGATACACAGGTTTATTTCATGTTTATATGCTTTGTTCATATGCTTTTTATTCTTTTAAAATCCTAATCGCTTTCCATGGATTTTATAAAATGTTTTTTAAAACTAAAGATCATTCCTTCTGATTTTATGTTTTTAAATAAAAACCTTTTGGTTTTAAAGTGTTCTTCATTCTTTCTACCCAGAACACTATTTTTTTTCTCTTAAAAATAACTTGATAATTTTCCAGTTTCCCTTCTTCTATGGAAACTGGTAATCATATTATTTTTAATCTAAATCATTTCTTCTATTATGCCTCTTTCCATAACAGAAATGACACAGTCTTCAATCGTTGCTTCCAAGCATGTACGATTCGCTCTCACTGAAGTTGAGATTACTAAATGTAATCATTTGGCCAGACTCGACTTCAAAGCTGACAAATACCCACATCTGGTGGAAGCTGCTAATTTCCTCAAGCAGTCCTGCATAGCTTACGCGATCACTGTGGATCCTAAGCCCTCCAAGACTCTACTTCAGCAGTTCTGGTTCACTGCTGATGCAACTGAACTTACCAACAGGAAAGGCGAACGAGTCCCTGCTATCTCGTTCAGCACGGAATTAGGGCCAGGGAGCATGACCGCTCTTAGCCTCAGGAAATCTTTAAGATTCCCTGACAAACCAAAGAGTGGATTCGACGCACTCCCCACTGATGATGAGCTGATATTCTTCCTGGACGCAATGGGCTATTGTTGGGAAAACAAACCAAGATCGTCCATTCCTAACAAGAAGCTCACCAAGATTCTTAAAGCTCAGATGCCATCACAACTGAACTTTATCTTCTCGCACATAATTCAGTGCATGAGTGGGAAGAGTGGTTCGCTGGATCAAGCCAGCAAAACACAACTGCAGATGGCATACTCCGTTATCGCTGGTCAAAACTTTGACTACGCCACAGCCATCTTTGAAGATCTGAGGTCGAGATTAGAGAAGCCTGAACGAGATCCCAAGATCTCGTACGTACGTTTCATATGTACGTACATCAAGTTCCTCTATCCCAACTCCTATCCTACCAAAGATGATGGCACCTTTGCCAGGGTTGGTCAACGATCACTGGAGGTCAAGCCACTCGCCGACGAGGTAAGTATCTCTCTCCTTCGCTCTCGTCTCTCTCTCCATTCTTCTTCACATTCAGCGACCACGCAGACGGTTCCTTCGTCTGCTATCCCTGTCGCTACCACTACTTCTAAAAGACCATCAGCTAGTCCAATTGGTCCTTCCAAAAAGGCCAAAAAGACTAAGGAAAGTACACCTTCTAGTACTATACCTGAGGGAGCTTCTCAACAAGCTACCTTAGATGCTTTTGTGGGTCTTTCCTCCACAACTTCAGCAGTCACTCATACTGCCGTGTCAGCGATCTCACTCGCTGTCACATCATCAGTAACCCCACCTACTATCTCATTCCCTGAGATTAACCCCATCCCTACTTCTATCCCCAAAACTCTTCCCTTCTCTCCTCATTTGGTCTCTGAACCTGCCACCTCTTCTTTCCCTATAGGACCTGAGCATCAAACTTTTGAGGAATCTATGCAGTTCTACAAAATGTTTGATACGTCAGGTACACCTATACTCCTAAACACTTCTCTACCCCCCTCTCCAAATAAGCCCATATCTGAACTAACATTATTTTCAGGTCCTAGCTTGGCGACTGTTGACACGCATGTCAACAGTCTAGGAGAAAAGGTGGATGCTCTCACCAACACCATCAATGAAACCACCAACGCCGTCAATCAGGCTGGTGAGGAGCTGAAGAAGTTGACCGCCACTTGCTCATCGAAAGCTGAGAACTCTCAACTTTCAGCTCTTGAAGAACAAGTCGTCCAACTCAGAGAGTCCTCTCGACTCTTTCAAGGACGATTTGAGTCTCTTACAGCTGAAGTTCAGGGTCTCTCTTCCAAGGTTGACCTCTGCACGTCCCTTCTTCAGCAAGTTCTGCAGAAAGTGAATGAACCAGCTCCAGCGCTGCCTCCCTCCTTCACTGAAGATGATCGTACCAACCTCAACATCGCTGTGGAATTCATTCATGATGCCACATGCGACATACCTGCGGTTGAAGACCGAGTAAAGCGTCTGGAGGCTGACGTTCAAGTGCTAAAAGCTTCAACAGCTACTCCAGCAGCTGAACAATCCCCTACCGCTGATAATGACAAAGTGGGGGAGAAAACTGAAGAAACCTCTATTGCTGCTGGGGAAGCTAAGGAACCTCCCTCTCAATCTGAGGGGGAGAAGGCAAAAGAATCCTCATCGATTCACTCCATTCTCTTTGAAGAGGATGAAGAAGAAGACGATGAAGAGGAAGATGATCTAGATCTTGATGATCAAGAAAAGGATCAGCCCTCCGATGACGACGACGACGATGAAGACCAATCTATGTGGTTCTCTAAGCCGAACGTCGTATCAGGGACAACTTCGCAAGAGGTTGTCAAAACAGGGGTGAGAGGTGATACATCTTCAAGTGTTCCTTCGCAAAGCAAAGACAAGCAACCAATCGCTGAAGAATGCTTGAGGACTGGATCACAATCTGAGGGGGAGCATCCTTCTCAGGTATGTCTTTCAATTGTACCATTTTTCTACTCTTTCCAAACCCCTATGTCTTTCTAGCCTTTATCTCTCTCGTTCTAAAAATACACTTATCCCTTCTTTCCTTCTTTTTCTAACCAGACAGTTCTCACCCCTGCTTAAGGGTTCTGAACTACAAATAATACCAGCGACTATCGCTGATGAAATAATCCCAATCTCTATCGCTGAGATTGATGAAGAAGAAGAAGATTCCCTGATCCATCCAGGAAGGCCCTCTCGACCATCTCATTGGTCAGAGGAAGTGGTGAAGAAAAGAGTTGAAATGATCGCTCAACTAGAAAGTCAACGGCTGAAAATCCCTCTTCAAATATCCACAGAGCTCGACTTCCTCACTGACGCTGAAAGAGAAGAATCTGCCAAAGCTGAGAAGCTGATCGCTGAATGCAAACGAGATGCCCAACTCGCTTTAAAGATTCAATCCTCTCAAGTTAAGGACAAAAAGCTGAAAAGCAAACCTGTGGAAGTTCAAGCAGCACTACTGAAAGAAATTGAAGAGGAACGCTTCAAAGAACAAGAGATCAACGATAAGTCTATCGAATGGTGCAAACAAAAGATGGATTATCGTTCTGATCTTCTTCCAATATCAGCCGTGACTATCTCTGGTCGCAAGAAGAAAGATCAACTCTCAGTGACCATGGAGATTACCAGAGAGGATGGAACCCAAAAAGCAATGTACGTATCAAAACTTGAAAGCTTCGGATTTACGGAATGGTTAGAGTTCTGGGATGCGCTGAAGAAATCCAAATCTACATACAGAGGCTACGTTGAAGGACTTCTTGAAGCCCTCATAAATAGAGTCGTTTCTGTACTAAAGCTGCCATCTCCTCTTCCTCCCAAATCTTTGAAACTCAAGAGAAAAATTGGGTCCTCCTCCTCTGAAGATGTCGCCATCATCAGGAATGAAACTTCTATCAAATTTTCAAGAGATGCACTGTTTGGTCCTCCTCCTGATCTTTCAGTTCTGGACTTATCTCTGCCTCCTGGTGGTCCCTTCCAAGCTGGTCAAGTAATCGACAAGCCTTATGGAATATTCTTCAGAGATGATGATGAGGAACTCAGATTTCAAAGAATCTCTGAGATTCCTATCTGTCCTCTGAATCATCTCAAGGATCTCTTATGCTTATGGTGTGACTTCTTCCCTGCTGCTGAAAAAATTAAAGAAATTATCAGTCAAGAATCTTTGGAACGAAGACAGAAAGGAGAAGAAATACCTGAGTATATGATCAATCCTCCCAAATCTTCTTATAGCTGATAGATTAGTTTTCTTATCTGAAATCTGTTAGTTATACTTACAGTAGTTAGTTAGTCACTTGTACTTATGATTTTCATATCTTGTAATTCAATCCCTGAATTAAATGAAAATTGCAGTGATGTACTTAACCCTATCAGTACTGTAAAAGATCCCTCAAAATAGTAATTGGGACATGCATTCTATGAGTCCTTTTTATTCCTATATTTTGAATTAAAAAGTAATTTTCTTTTGTTACTTTGTCATTATCAAATAGGGGGAGATTGTTGATCCAAACTCTCTCAGTGATTTGATAACGACCCTCTTTTATACTTAGTGAAAATTACGTTATTATATGTATTAGTGTTTCATCATCAGCGATCAGACTGAGTCTGTTCAGTTATCGCTGATGACCTTTCTGTAAACATTTAATATGTATTAGTGTTTCACTTTCAGCGATCAAACTGAGTCTGTTCAGTTATCACTGATAGTTTCCTATGTAACACAGTTAACGTAATCCCTGAAGACAAGTCTCGCGTCAACATAGTTCATAGCTGAATCGAAGACGAAGCCACTGAACAATAGATAAGTCTACTAGTGACCTGATGCGGATATCAGCGAAGACCAGACAAATCTACTTACGCGAAGAAGCCTGAGGAAAAGCTTCAGCGATAGCTGAACTTCTTTATCTCTGGAAGAAGAGATACTCAGCGATCAACGATCACAAAGCTTATGCCTCAAGTTTTCTTTTGTCTTACCTTGCACAACCAGTACGATGTGTCAGAACGGACAAGTCCCTGCCACAAATCGTACACCAACTCTGTCAACTACACTGTTCATAAAGTGGCCAAAAGCATGTCTCCAAAAGTGAGACTACCAAAGCCAATCTATGAATGCCACGTGTAAAGTACCCTGCCATGCATTTAATGCATAGGGTATAAATAGGAAGCTCACTCCTTCATCTGAAGGTGTGCTCAATCCTTTGAACTCCAAAATAGAAACCCTTGTTTTCTATCTCTCTAAAAATCCCCCATTCTCTGAATTTCTTGTGCAACCATCTTAGTGTTTCTTAAGTTTGTTTAGATTGAGTCTGTCTTAATCTTATTCCGCAACAAACTTGTAAATTGTATTTTGATTTATCAATAAACAATTTATTAAACTTTAATTTCTGTGTTTGTATTCAACCCCCCCCCTTCTACAAACTTGTTAAGCACCTTCGGGACCAACAAATCTCTTTCTGACATTCATCAGCGGTTTAACTGCCTGATCATTGACCTAAGAACTGTTGGAAGGACCTATTCTAATTCTGAGGTCCTAACAAAATTCTTGGAAAGTCTTCCTGAAAGCTGGGATAATTATTCAATATGTCTTAAGCTGACAAAGGACTTACATACTCTCTCTCTAAGCACTCTGTATGGAATATTGCTCAACTATGAGCAATCTAATCTCCTGAAGAAGAATCTTGTAAAAGATTCTAAAGACTCCAAAAGCACTGCTGTTGCTTTAGTCTCATCAGAGATAATTCCATCTCAGCGATCTACTCTAACCATCACTGAGTTAGATTCTGAATCTGAGGATTTATCAGACCCTGATCTTTCAGAGTTTAATGAGTCCTTAGCACTCTTGACAAACTCTTTTAAGAGATTTGCAAGAAAGAGTAACTTCCGAAGAAGTAAACCTCTCTCTCTTACTGAAAAGCCAAAATCAACTCCGGTTGATAAGGCTACAGCCACTTGCTATAACTGCGAAAAAATTGGACATTTTGCTAGTGAGTGCAGGTCTAAAAAGGTCTTCAAACCTTCTACCTCAAGAAGATCCAGTGATGACAAATACCATAAGCTGAAAAACAAATATCAAAAGCTGAAAAGCTATCAGCAAAAAGGTAAAGGTCTCATCGCTGAAGAACATGACTGGGCTGAATCAGAAGAATCATCTTCTGATGAAGAAGAAGTCGCTAATCTTTGCCTCATGGCTGAGATTAAAGAAGAAGTAGAAGAACCATCTGAACCTTCTATGAGCTACATATCATCTCAGGTATCCATCTCTACAAATCCCTCTCTGCCTGAATCTGAGAGAAGTCGCGCTGTTGATGTGCTGACGATTGACCTTTATAATGCTCTAAACGACAAAACTCAAGCTGAAAATAAAAATGTTTATTTAACACAAGAGCTAGAGAAATGTCATGAAAAGATCAGTGAACTAAATCTTTTAGAAGAAAAGCTAAAAGATCAAGTCATTATAAATGAAATCATCAGCATTGAACGCGAACAAGCCATCGCTGCTCTAAAAGCAGAAAAGGCTCATGTTGAAAAATGGTGCAAATCATCAACAAAGATCTCTGAGATAATAAATGCTCAAACTCCTGAAAGTGATAAAACTGGTCTTGGTTTTTGGACACCACAGGATGATCCTAAAGAAGAAAGTTCCTCGCTTAAGTTTGGAACTTTTGTCACATCTTTCTTTGACACTTCTTATAATCAATTCTATCCCTGTTCTTCTTCTAATTCCATCCCTGAGGAGATATCTGCAAAATCTAAGCCTGCAGATAAAGGAAAGTCTATTCTCCCTCCTCAGAAGGCTTCCAAGAAAACCAAACTGAAAGTTCCCTCCAAACCTTCAGTGGATAAACCTTTTAGCTCAGTGACAGAAATCTTTGATATCTGTCCTCCAAAGCTGAAGGTTGATCTAAAGCCCGTGAAATCTGAAGAAATAAAAATTCCTCCCAGATCTCGTGCTAAAGGTATTCTTGGAGCTGGACCTGCTCATCTTAAGTTTTCAAAACCTTTTGGTTATAAATCCACCATCAGATATAGAAAATGTTATCACTGTGGATTCACTGACCATATTGCGAGCAAGTGTCCAAATACCACCGAAGCTGATAAAACAGCCAAAGTGAAGAAAAATACCACTAAGGTTAAGAAATTAACCAAAGTGAAGATTACCACTGAAGCTGAATCTTCCTTATCCACTAACTCTGAAGGACCCATTGAAAAGTGGGTACCAAACAAAGCTTAATCTTCCTTATGTATGCAGGGATCAAAGGGCATCTGGTATCTCGATAGCGGATGTTCTCGTCATATGACTGGACAAAGAGACCTGCTCACTGAATACAAGGAAGAGAAAGGTCCCTCTGTGACCTTTGGTGGAAATGGAAAAGGATTTACCCGAGGGTTTGGTGTCCTCAGCAATGGGACAACTACCTTTCGAAGAGTCGCTTATGTAGATGGACTGAAGCACAATCTTCTAAGCATCAGTCAGCTATGTGACAAAGACTACGAAGTTCGCTTTTCTAAGAAAGCATGTTCAGTGGTAGATGAAAAAGGAAAACTTGCTCTCAGTGGTTATAGAAGAGAAAATGTCTATGTAATAGATATGGACTCTACTATCACTGATAACTTATGTTTTCTCTCTAAGGCCTCTTCTGATGTCAACTGGCTATGGCATAAAAGGCTCTCTCATCTAAACTTCAAAACCCTGAATTCTCTCTCATCTAAGGAACTGGTTTCTGGTCTTCCTCAGCACTCATATGCTAAAGAATCTCTCTGCTCAGCATGTGAAAAAGGAAAACAAACAAGAGCTAGTTTCAAATCGAAACAAACCAAGATCGTCCATTCCTAACAAGAAGCTCACCAAGATTCTTAAAGCTCAGATGCCATCACAACTGAACTTTATCTTCTCGCACATAATTCAGTGCATGAGTGGGAAGAGTGGTTCGCTGGATCAAGCCAGCAAAACACAACTGCAGATGGCATACTCCGTTATCGCTGGTCAAAACTTTGACTACGCCACAGCCATCTTTGAAGATCTGAGGTCGAGATTAGAGAAGCCTGAACGAGATCCCAAGATCTCGTACGTACGTTTCATATGTACGTACATCAAGTTCCTCTATCCCAACTCCTATCCTACCAAAGATGATGGCACCTTTGCCAGGGTTGGTCAACGATCACTGGAGGTCAAGCCACTCGCCGACGAGGTAAGTATCTCTCTCCTTCGCTCTCGTCTCTCTCTCCATTCTTCTTCACATTCAGCGACCACGCAGACGGTTCCTTCGTCTGCTATCCCTGTCGCTACCACTACTTCTAAAAGACCATCAGCTAGTCCAATTGGTCCTTCCAAAAAGGCCAAAAAGACTAAGGAAAGTACACCTTCTAGTACTATACCTGAGGGAGCTTCTCAACAAGCTACCTTAGATGCTTTTGTGGGTCTTTCCTCCACAACTTCAGCAGTCACTCATACTGCCGTGTCAGCGATCTCACTCGCTGTCACATCATCAGTAACCCCACCTACTATCTCATTCCCTGAGATTAACCCCATCCCTACTTCTATCCCCAAAACTCTTCCCTTCTCTCCTCATTTGGTCTCTGAACCTGCCACCTCTTCTTTCCCTATAGGACCTGAGCATCAAACTTTTGAGGAATCTATGCAGTTCTACAAAATGTTTGATACGTCAGGTACACCTATACTCCTAAACACTTCTCTACCCCCCTCTCCAAATAAGCCCATATCTGAACTAACATTATTTTCAGGTCCTAGCTTGGCGACTGTTGACACGCATGTCAACAGTCTAGGAGAAAAGGTGGATGCTCTCACCAACACCATCAATGAAACCACCAACGCCGTCAATCAGGCTGGTGAGGAGCTGAAGAAGTTGACCGCCACTTGCTCATCGAAAGCTGAGAACTCTCAACTTTCAGCTCTTGAAGAACAAGTCGTCCAACTCAGAGAGTCCTCTCGACTCTTTCAAGGACGATTTGAGTCTCTTACAGCTGAAGTTCAGGGTCTCTCTTCCAAGGTTGACCTCTGCACGTCCCTTCTTCAGCAAGTTCTGCAGAAAGTGAATGAACCAGCTCCAGCGCTGCCTCCCTCCTTCACTGAAGATGATCGTACCAACCTCAACATCGCTGTGGAATTCATTCATGATGCCACATGCGACATACCTGCGGTTGAAGACCGAGTTAAGCGTCTGGAGGCTGACGTTCAAGTGCTAAAAGCTTCAACAGCTACTCCAGCAGCTGAACAATCCCCTACCGCTGATAATGACAAAGTGGGGGAGAAAACTGAAGAAACCTCTATTGCTGCTAGGGAAGCTAAGGAACCTCCCTCTCAATCTGAGGGGGAGAAGGCAAAAGAATCCTCATCGATTCACTCCATTCTCTTTGAAGAGGATGAAGAAGAAGACGATGAAGAGGAAGATGATCTAGATCTTGATGATCAAGAAAAGGATCAGCCCTCCGATGACGACGACGACGATGAAGACCAATCTATGTGGTTCTCTAAGCCGAACGTCGTATCAGGGACAACTTCGCAAGAGGTTGTCAAAACAGGGGTGAGAGGTGATACATCTTCAAGTGTTCCTTCGCAAAGCAAAGACAAGCAACCAATCGCTGAAGAATGCTTGAGGACTGGATCACAATCTGAGGGGGAGCATCCTTCTCAGGTATGTCTTTCAATTGTACCATTTTTCTACTCTTTCCAAACCCCTATGTCTTTCTAGCCTTTATCTCTCTCGTTCTAAAAATACACTTATCCCTTCTTTCCTTCTTTTTCTAACCAGACAGTTCTCACCCCTGCTTAAGGGTTCTGAACTACAAATAATACCAGCGACTATCGCTGAAGAAATAATCCCAATCTCTATCGCTGAGATTGATGAAGAAGAAGAAGAAGATTCCCTGGTCCATCCAGGAAGGCCCTCTCGACCATCTCATTGGTCAGAGGAAGTGGTGAAGAAAAGAGTTGAAATGATCGCTCAACTAGAAAGTCAACGGCTGAAAATCCCTCTTCAAATATCCACAGAGCTCGACTTCCTCACTGACGCTGAAAGAGAAGAATCTGCCAAAGCTGAGAAGCTGATCGCTGAATGCAAACGAGATGCCCAACTCGCTTTAAAGATTCAATCCTCTCAAGTTAAGGACAAAAAGCTGAAAAGCAAACCTGTGGAAGTTCAAGCAGCACTACTGAAAGAAATTGAAGAGGAACGCTTCAAAGAACAAGAGATCAACGATAAGTCTATCGAATGGTGCAAACAAAAGATGGATTATCGTTCTGATCTTCTTCCAATATCAGCCGTGACTATCTCTGGTCGCAAGAAGAAAGATCAACTCTCAGTGACCATGGAGATTACCAGAGAGGATGGAACCCAAAAAGCAATGTACGTATCAAAACTTGAAAGCTTCGGATTTACGGAATGGTTAGAGTTCTGGGATGCGCTGAAGAAATCCAAATCTACATACAGAGGCTACGTTGAAGGACTTCTTGAAGCCCTCATAAATAGAGTCGTTTCTGTACTAAAGCTGCCATCTCCTCTTCCTCCCAAATCTTTGAAACTCAAGAGAAAAATTGGGTCCTCCTCCTCTGAAGATGTCGCCATCATCAGGAATGAAACTTCTATCAAATTTTCAAGAGATGCACTGTTTGGTCCTCCTCCTGATCTTTCAGTTCTGGACTTATCTCTGCCTCCTGGTGGTCCCTTCCAAGCTGGTCAAGTAATCGACAAGCCTTATGGAATATTCTTCAGAGATGATGATGAGGAACTCAGATTTCAAAGAATCTCTGAGATTCCTATCTGTCCTCTGAATCATCTCAAGGATCTCTTATGCTTATGGTGTGACTTCTTCCCTGCTGCTGAAAAAATTAAAGAAATTATCAGTCAAGAATCTTTGGAACGAAGACAGAAAGGAGAAGAAATACCTGAGTATATGATCAATCCTCCCAAATCTTCTTATAGCTGATAGATTAGTTTTCTTATCTGAAATCTGTTAGTTATACTTACAGTAGTTAGTTAGTCACTTGTACTTATGATTTTCATATCTTGTAATTCAATCCCTGAATTAAATGAAAATTGCAGTGATGTACTTAACCCTATCAGTACTGTAAAAGATCCCTCAAAATAGTAATTGGGACATGCATTCTATGAGTCCTTTTTATTCCTATATTTTGAATTAAAAAGTAATTTTCTTTTGTTACTTTGTCATTATCAAATAGGGGGAGATTGTTGATCCAAACTCTCTCAGTGATTTGATAACGACCCTCTTTTATACTTAGTGAAAATTACGTTATTATATGTATTAGTGTTTCATCATCAGCGATCAGACTGAGTCTGTTCAGTTATCGCTGATGACCTTTCTGTAAACATTTAATATGTATTAGTGTTTCACTTTCAGCGATCAAACTGAGTCTGTTCAGTTATCACTGATAGTTTCCTATGTAACACAGTTAACGTAATCCCTGAAGACAAGTCTCGCGTCAACATAGTTCATAGCTGAATCGAAGACGAAGCCACTGAACAATAGATAAGTCTACTAGTGACCTGATGCGGATATCAGCGAAGACCAGACAAATCTACTTACGCGAAGAAGCCTGAGGAAAAGCTTCAGCGATAGCTGAACTTCTTTATCTCTGGAAGAAGAGATACTCAGCGATCAACGATCACAAAGCTTATGCCTCAAGTTTTCTTTTGTCTTACCTTGCACAACCAGTACGATGTGTCAGAACGGACAAGTCCCTGCCACAAATCGTACACCAACTCTGTCAACTACACTGTTCATAAAGTGGCCAAAAGCATGTCTCCAAAAGTGAGACTACCAAAGCCAATCTATGAATGCCACGTGTAAAGTACCCTGCCATGCATTTAATGCATAGGGTATAAATAGGAAGCTCACTCCTTCATCTGAAGGTGTGCTCAATCCTTTGAACTCCAAAATAGAAACCCTTGTTTTCTATCTCTCTAAAAATCCCCCATTCTCTGAATTTCTTGTGCAACCATCTTAGTGTTTCTTAAGTTTGTTTAGATTGAGTCTGTCTTAATCTTATTCCGCAACAAACTTGTAAATTGTATTTTGATTTATCAATAAACAATTTATTAAACTTTAATTTCTGTGTTTGTATTCAACCCCCCCCCTTCTACAAACTTGTTAAGCACCTTCGGGACCAACAAAGTCAAATGAAACCGATCACTCATCTTCTCTGCAACTACTCTTTAGTCTTTCTTCGTCTATTGTTTTCTCTCTCTAGAACATTAAGAACTCGTTAAAGCACAAGTCTCCAAAAAAGTTACTCATAAAACCAATTAAACAAAAAGATTAGAGGAATAGGATAGGAAGAGAAGAATCAGGAATTTGGAGAACAATAGTTATATAAAGAATCACTTCAAATAGGTTCAATCAAATCTCTGAATCTTTTAATCATCCTGGAACTAATTCATCAGGAAATTCTCATTAGATGAAGTTACAAACATTAAAGCAAACCCTAGTTCAGAAAACATGGATTCAAATAGAGGTTTGGTAGCAAATTGGCAGCAATGCTTCAAACAAATAGCACAACGAGAACATTGTCAATAAATATTCTATAATTTTCTAAAATAAGAGTATCAAAAGTCCTAATCTTATAAAAAAATTGAGTAAACTCTAATTTTGGTCCTTGAGGTTTAGTGAAAAGTCTAAAAGTGGGACCTGAACTTTGATAGGTCTAGAAAGCATCATTGTGGTTCTTATATTGCTCTAAAAGTGGTTCCTGATCACTAACTCCACCAATAACCTTTAAGTAAGGGACAATTTAGTCTTTTAACCCTTTTTACATATTTTCTTTTTAAAATTAAGAAAACAAAATTATATAATGTTAATATATAACTAAGAAACCCACCCCGAGCCCTGAACTTTCTTCCTCACCGAGTCACTGGTGACACTTCCCTCTCTCATTCCCAACCATCGCCCAATCCACCTCCTCAATGATTAGCGACAATTAGCCATCTTCTCCTCGTTGATAGTCTTAGCAACCAACAACAGATTCAAAACCTACGATTTAAAAACCGAAACCAGAAACGAAATGGAATCCAAATATAAACTAAAAACCATAAACCAAAAACGGAAGGTTTGTTGGGAATGGACTCCATTGGAAACAAATTACGTGCATACATATTTATTTGCAATCGGTTATGAATAGAAAGCAAGAAATTGACGAGTTCTTACGATTTTGGGGAAGATTTTGTCCACGTGAGTAGATGAGATAAGAGGTGGAACGTAACCTTTGATGGAAACAAAAAGGTGAAAATCAGTGGGGTTTGTTTTCTTCCTCTACAAAACATGGATTCAAAGCACGTAAAATGCTAAATTCTAACCTTAAATGTAACACCCAGAATTTTAGGTAAACAAAACGTATCCGTATGTCCGTAAGTCGTTTGTATTTTGTAACTTTTATTAAAGTTTATTTTAGCTTAGAGAGTTGGGTTAAGTCGGGAATTAAACGTGTAAGAAAAGCCAAATTTTGGAGCTCGGAGGAGTTAGGGAGAGTACCCGACGAGAGTGCTAGGGTCACTATCGTCGTGTCACTCTTGCGGTGGGGAAACCACCCGCGGTACACTTGGGGTGAGAGTGCCCGATGAGAGTGCCAGGGTTACTATATGTTTTTGGTCAAATACTTGGGTGAATCTATGTGGAACACATTTATGAGTTTTTACCTATATTATAGATCTTGGTTGGGAGAAAGTAAGTTTTTGGAAATAAATGAAGGGAGTATTGTATCCAAGAGTCAAAGTCGTTTTAAGGAAAATAAACTCTTGGAAATCCACTTTTGAAATATGATGTATCAGACTTGGGAATAGTCAACACTAGCTTTTATATGGATTAAGTCCATATTGTAACACCGGGAAAATCCAAGTAAGTATTTATCACACACAATTCATTTGTAAGTGAGAGGATTTTTTTTTGGAATCAACCTTAGGACCTTGAACCCCTAGTTTGGACACTTGGATTAACGAAATGGAGAAAACGACACTGATTAGGCTTTGGACGACCTTACCAGCGACTATGACATCAGTGTCATAGTCGCATGTCATTATTGCACGGGGGATAGAGGCCCCGATACACATGGCACGACCTTGCCAACGATTGTGACACAAGGCACAATCGCCTGTCACTATCGCCGAGTCGGTACCGAGAGCGTGGGACATCCCGCGACTGTGCCACGCGACAATGCCCTTGGCACTGTCGTCGAATATTTTCGCCCATGGGGGTCTGGAGCTATAAAATCCTATTTTCACCCAAATCAACCTCATTTCCTCCTAACTCGTTTTTAGAACCGATTTTGAGAGCTCCTTGGCGATTTTCACTTCTTAAATCCCTCTTCTCATTTATTTCATATCTAGGGTTTGTTGGAAGCATTTATTGAGCATCAAGGAGTCATGGAGGAGCATTAAGTGTGGGGTTGGAAGCTAAATCAAGTCTCAACCTTTTCTCCATCAATCTCGGGTTACAAGTTTTCTAGGGTTTTCTATAATAAAAAAACCTAGATTGTGAGTTTCTAAACTTTGTCAAAACTAGATACATGTCAATATTTGTGTCCTTCATCTTTATTTATGTATTTCTTAGTGAAAACCCTCTTTAAATGGTGAAATACTCATAATACATCACATTGAAAGCTTTTGAGTTTTATGTGGGAAATATTATTTAGTATCTTGGAAAAATCATAGCATTCTTGTTTGGAAGATAAGTTGTAATACTTGATATTTGATGGAAATTATATGTATCTAACGGTTATGACCTAAATAGGATTTTGACCTTAAACGAGGCTCCTGGTATTAAATGCTTATAAATAGTAAACTTGTGCCTTTTCGTGCATAATGGATAGTTGTAACTTATTGAATGTCTATATGGAGAGATATATGCTCATTTGGCTAACCGGGGACATCCTTGGCATTTCTTGTAAGGCTTATTTGACTATTAAAGTGGTTGGACCACGAAATTTGGTATAAATATAAATACACCTTGCTTGGAGTAGGTTGGTATTATTGCAATTTAGATGAACTATCAAGTAGGCACTAGGAGGATATAATCTTGGGCGCCACCTTGGAGGTATGTGCCTAGATCTTTGCCATTTGGGGTAATGTCTTGGAGGTAGTCCCCAATGTGCCGGGCCTTTGTGGTATTGCCCGAATGGGTGAACATCAAGGTGTATCGACTCTTGAGGTGAAACTTGTTTACTGTTTTGGATCTCCCCCAGTGATTCCTTATCTGGCCTAATATTGCATATTGCATATTGCTTATTTATCAATTTGTTTGTGGTTTATATTTTGTTCAAACTCACTAGGCTCTTTTGGCCTAACACTTGTTGGTGTCGACATGTATCTCAGGTTCTAGCGGCGTGGTCGCCAAGAAGAGCTAGGCGGATTCTAGATGTAAGCTTGGGGAACAATTTTTAGGATGCCTTTCTTGAAGAACCTTATTTTGAGCAATATATGACAACCAAGTGTAATCTTATTTCTTATTAGGGATTAGATTAAGAGGTTGTTATCTCTTACCGTTAAATTACGAACTTGTAATTAAATTGGCGTATATTGTTTCCCCCTTTTGGGAAGGCTCGTGTCTTGACATTTATATACCATACCTTCCTTTTGGAAGGTATGGTATATAAGGCCGAGTTCGTCACCGTGGGGAGCTTCGGTTTTGTTCGTTAAGAAGAAGGATTGGTGTATGAGGACGTGTATAGACTACCAGGAATTAAACAAGGTCACGGTGAAGAACAAGTACCCGCTTCCCTGGATTGATGACCTCTTCGACCAATTGCAAGGGGTGGGGTGCTTCTTCAAAATAGACTTGCGGTCCGGTTACCATCAAGTGAGGGTGAAAGAGGGCGACATTCCGAAGATGACGTTCCGGACGAAGTAAGGCCACTATGAGTTTTTGGTGATACCGTTTGGATTGACAAACGCTCCGGCCATGTTCATGGACTTGATGAACCGGATGTCCCATTCTATCTTGGACAAATCAGTAATCGTCTTCATCGACGACGTCTTGGTCTACTCGAGGAATGAGGCCGAGCATTGTTGTAACACCCATATTTTTGCCTTGAAAAGTGTTACGTAATCTAAACAATTCCTCTAAAATACTCCAAAATTTCGGCTAAATTAAAACTGTTTACAGCGAAAGACTAAAAAAAATATATGTAACTTTAATGCTAACCCGTCCCATACCAGTTCAAGTTACAACTATTCCATACATAAAAGTATAAAACAAAAGATTGAATCCAAAATAATGATAGAGGCAAGTCTCTAAGCGTGTCCTTTGCCCTTATCCAACCTCGAACTACCTGGATCTGAGATGCATACTATAGTTAGCTTAAAAGCTCAGTGAGTTCATGGTTTGCGTGAGTGAAATCATATCTTGTCACACATATCAGACATGCAAACTTCGTATAAAATAGTATTCATTTTCTAAAACAGGTGACACCTAAAGAAACGAGACCTCATAACTGTTTCCTCGAGTAAGGGCTGATAAGTTGCAATCATTCCCTAGGTGTTTACGGCTCACCTATAGCCAAATAACCCATTACGGGGTCATGCTGCCGTGTCACACGCATTCCTTGGTGTGTACGACTCACACAGAGCCAGTCACCTATTTCGAGGCCATGCCACCCCTTAAATGTGACAAACCAAACTAACATCTCATATTTCGAACCATGTACCATTTGTACAATATAAACCAACTAAAAATCCAAGCATGCTAAATACGTTTAAAATCTGGAAAACAATTAGCATGCATGCTCTACAAAACTCCACATACATGTAAACATATACCAATGATATTATTTAAATCATTATCATGCATAACATTCACTATAGAAATCATATAATGCTCAAAATAAATTTGTACGTAGGTATGCATCCCAGTGTAAGTCTCATGAATAATCACCTGATTGCGTAGATCGACTACCAAGAGTTCCTGAAGAAAGACCTACATATTTTATACCACAATATCCAATTAATGACTTAATTCTCCAAACGTCAACTTATGGTTTAACCCGACCTGACCTAAAGTCAAACTTCAATTTTGAGTCTCCAAATATGTTCCAAAGAGCTCAATACGACTCCGTCATTAAAATCCATATGGGTCAAAACTAGTCAAAAATCAACCCTTGGTCAAATAAGTCAACCCCAACCAACTATAGTCAAAACCCAAGTCTATAACTCGATAATGTCTCAAAACGTCAATTTAACCCTTCTAAAATTTTATAAATCTCCATTCCGAATTAAAGTGTCCCAATAATTATTTTAAAACTGGTATCGACACTTTAATCTTATTATTAAAGTCATCTAAACAATTAAACAACTTATTATAAACACATCCTTAGGAAATATATAATTTATATAATCCTCTAAATCAAAGTGCTCGGTAATAATTCTCCTTACACATAACAAATAAATTATTCTTTGTAACCACCCATTTTAAAAAAATAATTAACTAAAATGCTTAATCCCAAGTGTGTATATATTTCGTAAATCTCATAAAGCCAAATACATAAAGATTGTTTGAAAAACCGGTTATTTAATTGTAGGGACGTCTTGGTAATTTTGTAAAGATAAATAATTAAAATCGGGTCAAAATTGCTAGTTATAAATTCAAAGAAACTTGCTGAAATTTAGTAGAAAGTTATTGTGTCAAAAATTAGTATCCAGAACTCCAGGGGCTAAATATCAATTACTGAAACTTGAATATCTCATCAGGTTCTTAAGAAAGGTTTGGTACATTTAGGGGCTGTTTGTTTAGCTCTTAATGGTTCCATTAAGAGGCAATCTCTGAATCGTTAAGAGGTAAATCTTGTTTGGCAAAAAAAAAGGTATGCCTCTTAATGGTTACAAAACCCTCTGAATGATTTAGTGTCTTGACCCTGTCTTAACCATTCGGAGCCCTGATTTCATCCTGAACAATTAGCAAACAACCATATTTCATTTCACATTGTATCATAAGTGCCTTTTAATCATTCTGATCACTTAATCATTCTACACCGTGGTGGTTCAAGGTTAAGGCATTTGTTCTATACCGTGGTGGTTCAAGGTTTGATTCCAAGTTCATGTTGGTATTGTATTTTTTTTAATATTAAAAAAAATTAATAAATTTAATGAGAAAAGCGCCCAACAACCATTAAAACTCGATTTTTTGAACATTTAAGCTCGAAATTGATCATTTCTTGCCCATTTTTCTTCATTCTTTTTGCACCAAACTCTTGGTAACATTTTTACCAACATTTTGATATAAAGAACACAATTTTTTGTCAAGTAATGAGTTCCATTTTCTTGTTTAAAGTTTTGGGTTTTAAACCAAAACCTAACAGAACTTTGAACTCAAATCCGAATCATATAAACAAAAATATGAGATATAAGGCTACTGGGGTTAGATAGAGTACTTAAAAACGAATCCATACATATGAAAATCATGATGTTTGGTTGATTATTTTACCTTGAATCGGTGAAAAACCGAAAAGTTCAACTCCGAACTTCAAACTCAGATTTCTCTTTTAATACTCGCTTATTTATCGACTATTTGAACCAAAATGTTCCTCCTTTAGTCCTCTACATTTATATATAAGTTTTTTTGGCGTATTAATTGAAGAAATCAGATTAAATCGCGATTTCTAAGCTGTGATGTCGTTATCTCCAAACAGATGTGTACTATTGGCAAAACAGGCCCTCAGACTTTCAAAAATATGACATTCGGCCCCCTTGAGTTTCCCGACTTTTAGATTCAACCCTTGTTTTCACTATTTTTGACAACTTTGCACTTTTACCCCCTCCTAACATAATATTTCACATTTTAGTCCAAAATAACTATAACCCAATTAATTTTATTTTTCTTTTCCCTTTTCATTTCCTTTTTTTCATAATTATTTGTTTACCCAAATTTTCGGATGTTACAATGGTCGACAATTACGAGAAGTGCTAGAGGTTCTCCGGAGAGAGAGGTTGTTCGCAAAGTTCTCGAACTATGAATTCTGTGTTGATCTATATACTCTCTCAGTGATTTGATAATGACCATTTTCTATACTTAGTGAAAATTACGTTTAACATTATGTATTAGTGTTTCATCATCAGCGATCATATTGAGTCTGTTCAGTTATCACTGATGATCTTTCTTGTAAACATTAATATGTAAAAGTGTTTCACTATCAGCGATCAAATACTGAGTATGTTCAGTATCGCTGATGATTTCTCATGTAAACAGAAAGACGTAATCCCTGAAGACAAGTTTCACGACAAAATGTTAGAGCAGAAATATGTTGGATACAAGATCAAGAAGACTGACGGTCAATGTACAAGAAGTCAAAGCTGAGAAAGTCAACTTTCATTAAAAAGTCAAAGTCTTTGTTATAAAATGTCAAAGTCATAGCTTCCTTGTATTTGAAGTTTATATTTCCTTGTATTTTAGTTGTAGGTATAAATACCTTGTATTTTCTGTTTTTAATGAGTTGTTGTCTAGAGAGAGTATCTAGTTGAATATTCAGAGAGAGTTTTAGAGAGAGAGAGAGAATTGTTTAGCGAGAGAAAGTGAGAAAACAGTTGTAATCGTTGACTTGTGAAGTGAATCAAAACAGGTAATTGATTAATTCTTGTTTTTATTGAATTGATTGTGATTAGAAACTAGATTCAGGACACACAATTGGTATCAGAGCAGATCCAATTTTGAAATCAGATCAAGAATGTGGTTCGACACTGAGTTCATCGAGTTCAATTTGAATTTCGAGTTTTTGTTCGAATTAGGAGTTGAAATCGATCAGGTTATGATCGTATAGTGTATTTGATCGAGTCTGTATGTTTTAATTCGACATTTGCACTGTAATTGTTTGATAATTCTGGATTTTGTTGAAATTTTGTTCACGAGTTCAAAAGCACTGTATCATCGTTTGATTTGTAATTTTAATGTTTGTTTTCGAAATTCATGTATTGTAACCTGTTCTAAAGTTGATTTTGAGAAGTTCTGCAAAGTTTCGAATTAATTGAAGAAGAATTGAGTCAAAATCGATGAAAAAGTGAAGTTTTGGTCGATATACTGAAGAACACGCAAGATCCAAGAAACACGCAAGTTCTTCGCAAGAACGCGCAAGTTGAAGATATTGGTCTCAAACGCGCAAGGCGTTATTAGCGAGTTCGTAGAAACGCGCAAGTCAAAGCTTGCGAGTTTGAAATCATTGTAAAACATTCTAAGTGTTGAAACGCGCTACCTTCGTCATGCGAGTTCTGAGTTTCGTGCTATCTTCGTCATGCGAGTTTGTGTTTCGCGCTAATAACGTTTAGTGAGTTTCAAGATTTGCGCGAACTTCAGCTAGCGAGTTTCAAGATTTGCGCGAACTTCAATTAGCGAGTTTCAAGTTTTGCGCCATCAACATCTAGCGCATTTCATACTTTGCGCGAACAGTGATTAGCGAGTTTCAAATTTCGTGCAAGCCGTGGTTAGCGAGTTTGCTCAAAACGCGCAAGTAGTGTCTTGCGAGTTCAGTAAAAGAGCACGTCTTTATTAGCGAGTTTTATCGTGAACAGTCACTTGCGAGTTTCAACGATCTGCGAGTTTCAACGATCTGCGAGTTACAGTGATCTGCGAGTTTATCAAAACACGCAAACCTTTGCGTGCGAGTATCACAAACACGCAAGCTAAAGCCTGCGAGTTTATTAGTGAATAGTGCTTTGCGTGTTTTATCACTTAGTCAAATTTTTTTCAAATTTTTTTTTCAGTATTATTTCTATATTCTTGT
Source organism: Arctium minus (assembly GCA_954870635.1). Lineage (NCBI taxonomy): Eukaryota > Viridiplantae > Streptophyta > Magnoliopsida > Asterales > Asteraceae > Arctium > Arctium minus. The sequence continues at coordinate 107,176,413 of OX941080.1, read as the reverse complement.
AATTTCATTTTTGGACTAACGATCAGTTTCTAGTTTCTTATTGCATATTTTTTTCAAAACAGGTTCATACAAGATGACTTCCAAAGATGCTCTTTCTATTGGTACGGATGTCAAGCCCCCAGTTTTGTTTAAAAGGGAATACAAGTAGTGGAAAGACAGATTTCTGGATTTTGTGGATAGGCATACAAATGGAGAAAACATTCTGCTTTCAATTACTAAAGGTCCTATGGTACCACCTACTGTCCAGATACCTGATGACGATTCATCTGACAGTGAGGATGGTGATGTGGACAGAGAGCAAAAGATGAAAACTATTCCAATGGATTTTACACAGTATTCTGAGGAGCAGAAAAGTCGTTTTAAAGCAGATAAGCAATCAAGATCTCTTCTACTTCAGAGCATTCCTAATGAGATTTACATCAAGATAAATAGCTACAAGGCAAATGCAAAGAAGATGTGGGATCAACTTCAGAAGATGATGATGGGTTCGAAAGTCGGCAATCAGATGAAAGTGGCTAACTGCATTAATAGCTACGAGGAATTCGAAGCAAAAGAAGATGAGAGCTTAGAAGACACCTATGAACGGTTTGTTCTGCTTTTAAATGAATTGTCCAAGAACAAAGTTAAAAAGAAGCAGATCGAGAACAATGTCAAGTTTCTAAGCATCCTGCAACCTGAATGGAAGAAACATACGCGCAGGATGAAACATATGAAGGATCTAAATGACATTCCGTTACATGAGGTTTATGACACGTTGCATCAAAATGAAGAAGAAGTGGAAGAGAAAAAAGCTGAGAAAAAGTAAGTTGAGAAAGTTCCCGATCCCATAGCATTGGTAGCCGGAGAGAAGAAGAAAGAAAAGAAAGAGAAGAAGAAAAAGAAGAAGATAGTGGTTTCAAGTTCTGAATCAGAATCCGAATCTGATGGAGATGACGGAGAAAGTCTCGAGCAAGCAATGCTATTACTGACCCGAGCATTCCAAAAGAAATTTTACAAGAAGCCGGGATCCAATTCTCAGAGATACTCTTCGTCCAGCTCCAAGAACCATGAGCACAGAGAAAGGGTAGAAGGAAACATATTTGTAGAGAAGAAACAGGAAGAAAAGAAGAAGTTTGTGAATGACTACACTAGTACTGAAAAGAAGACGGCTAATGATCTGATCAAATGCTACAACTGTGGCAAGTTAGGACATTATGCAAAAGAATGTCGGAAGCCAAAGGTTCGCAACTCAGAGTATTATCAGAACAAATTGCTCTTGGCCAAACAACAAGAAGCTGACTGGGCATTAATGGCTGAACATGAATACTAGTTGGATCATTCTGATGAGAAGGAAGAGAGAGAAGAAGCTGCTCACCTATGCTTAATGGGGAAAGAGGTGAAATATGATGATTCAGATGATGAAGCAGTTGATGAGGTAATGCACTTAACTGAAAAAGATTTCATAACCAAAATGGAAGCCATGATGGTTGAGATTCAAGACTTACAAACAAAACTGAAAAAGGAAAAAGACAGAGTTGCTAAAAGAAACAATAAGATCTTTGAGCTTAATAAGTCCGTTATTGGGAACAAAGATCTAATTGATTCTTTACGCAAGTCTGCTTCTGATTCTAAACTTCAAGTAGATTGTTTTGAAAAGAAGATTTCTGATTTTGAAGCTAAAATTTCTAAGTCTGATTTTGAGAAGAAAGAATCTGCACTAACTGTTTATAAATTGCAGGTTGAAAACAAGCTCTTAAATAAGAAGGTAAATGGTCTGGAAGCCAAACTTTATGCAAGAGGTCAAACAGATCAAACTATTTTTCTTAATGCACCTAATGATGAGGCTGATGTTAAGGAAAAATGGGGTCTTGGTTATGAAAAACCTCATTACTTAAAGAAAGCCATCAAAAAACAACCAACACTTTATAATTTTGATTTTCTTGCTGCTGCTGGTAAACATACTCATTTAAAACCCAAATTTGTTACCAAATTACCAGAAGAAGTTGAGGCCAGAGAAACTGAAAATAGAAAGAATATTAAGAAAATGCAACTGCCGTTTAACTATGAAAAGTTAAATGATAGTTATCTTTCTGAAACACCAAAAGTTCTTTCAAACGACTACTTTGCTAGTTATTCTGTTTCTGAGATGGACGCAAAACCTACAATTGCAAAAGTTTATGTTCCTCCACTCATTCTTGAAAGCAAAATAGTTGAGCTTGAAAATGTTTTATCTGATGAAAGACTTTTGGTAGATATTGAACAAAGTGTATTTTCTACTATTTTAAAGAACACAGTTTTTCAATCTGAATCTACAAAGTGTTCTATAGTTTCAAAGGCACCTCAAACCTCGACTGATAACTTTGATGACTAATTTGCGTCCGCAAATGATTTTCTCAATTCTGATGATGGGTGTATAGAGGAAATTGATATGTTTGATTTTAATGCTTCACTTCCAGATCATTCTATTTTTCTTATAAATGGAAAAGTTTTACCAAGTGTTCATGAAATTGGTGAATCATCAACTAAGGTTGGTGAACCAGTTTTTGTAAATGCTGATTACTATGCTAAAGGTAAGAAACATAAGAAGCATCATTTACAGAAACGGAACAACACTGGTAAACACAAGAAAAGTCATTCTCAGAAATTTGATTTTCCTAATAAATCTAAATCTTTTGTTTCAGTTTTAAGAAAGAAAAGGTCGGAAGCAAAGACTGAATGGCGACCAGAGAGGAAACATGATAAGACAGTTGAATCAATTTCTGATAACTCATGTAATAGATCTGATAGTAGTGATACTGATGTAGTTGGTCAACTTGCTTCTCCTAAACAAAACCTTGTAACTTCTTACAAGCGTTATTCAATAAAGCAATTGATTCAATTATCTCCTACTACTACTAAATCTTATCATTATCGGAGAAATGATTTTGCTTATTATCATAATTCTAATGATTGGTTCAGATCTTATCATGTTTATTCTTCAGGATCAAATGTTTTTAAAGTTTTTCAAAGGAAAAGAGGATCCATATTCAAATGGATACCAAAATCATGTGTTAATCTGTTAGGACCCGTTTTTAAATGGGTACCTAAAATTGTTGTTTCCTGATTTCTCTTGCAGACCCGACATATGTGGTACTTGGATAGCGGTATATGACCGGGCATAAAGCTTTATTGTCTAATTATACAGAGAAATTCAGCGACAATGTGCGATTTGGAAACGACCAGTTTTCACCGATCTTAGGATATGGTGACATCATTCAAGACAACATAACGATTAGGAAGGTGAGCTATGTCGAAGGCTTAGGGCACAACTTGTTTAGCATCGGTCAATTCTGAGACAAAGGGTTAGAGGTCAACTTCAAATCTAAGAGATGTTCGGTTCGTACTGAAGACGGAAATGAACTCTTAGTCAGCAATCGAAAGACAAACCTCTACACCATCAATCTTTCAAAGGTTCAGAATGACAATCAGGTTTGCTTACTGACAAAAGCCTCGATGCAACAAAGTTGGCTTTGGCACCGATGACTATCGCACCTGAATTTTCGTTATATAAACAAGTTGGTCAGTGGAAAATTGGTAAATGGACTTCCTGAGCTGAAATATGAGAAAGAGCACTTATGTGCAGCATGTGAAAAAGGAAAGATGAAGAGAGCTCCACATAAACCGAAGCCTGAACCAAGTACCAGCTCTCCGTTAGAGTTGTTACATATGGATTTGTGTGGTCCAATGCGAACGCAGAGCTTGGGTGGAAAGAAATACGTGCTGGTTATCGTGGACGATTATTCGTGATACACGTGGGTCAAATTTCTACGATCAAAAGATGAGACACCCGAAGTTCTCATTACTTTTCTGAAGACGACCCAGGTGAATTTGCAGAAACCAGTCAAGCTTCTTAGAACCGACAATGGCACAGAGTTCAAAAACAAGATTGTTGAAGAATATCTCGAATCGGTCGGGATATCACATCAATACTCTGCTGCTCATACACCCGAACAAAATGGAGTAGTCGAAAGGCAAAATCGGACGCTAGTCGAGGCCGCTCGGACTATGCTGAGCCAGTCTGACTTACCTCTATTTCTGTGGGCAGAAGCTGTGTCTACTGCTTGTCATACTCAGAATCGGTCCATGATAGAACGCCGTTTTCAAAAGACTCCATATGCGTTGATCAACAACAGAACACCGACAATCAAATATTTTTGACATATTTGGGTGTAAGTGTTTTGTGCTTAACGACAGAGAGAGTCTGAACAAGTTCAGTGCCAAGGCGGATGAGGGTATCTTCATTGGTTATTCTTCGACATCTACTGCATATAGAGTTTACTTAAAGAAGTCCAAGACAGTCGTTGAGAGCGTAAACGTTACATTCGATGAAGAAATGGCTTCTGAACATCTCAGTTCAGAACCCGTGATAACGGGAGTGTTAGCTTCTGGGCAGATCAGTCCAGAACCTGTATCTGAACAGAACAAATCAGATGAAGCTTCTACGTCTACTAGTCACTTATCTGATTTAGATTTGTTATTTGAATTCTTTTATGATGAGTTTCTAGGATCTAATTTGCCTAAATCTGATGTGACTGACAGGTCTGAAGACACAAGTTGCAATCATCAAGTCACTTCAGAAGTCATAACTGAATCTGAATCCCCCGTTCAGTCAGAAACTCACATTCCAGCATCTACTCCTATAGTTGAAGATATACAAGTAACTGCTGAGCCAGAAATAACTATATCAGTTGGGTGTGATACACTGTCTACTCAACATCCAGAGTCTGCTGTTCCAACTGATGCTTCTGCACCTGAAACTTCAATTGCAAAACCCCCTCCAATTATTCAAACTGAAGAACCTGATAGTGGATTTTTAGATGATAACCATGATCAATCTTCATCTATTCTACTTCCTCATGAGCATCGCTGGACCAAAGAGCACCCTTTACACCAAGTAATTGGAGATATTAACAAGCCTGTGCAAACTAGGTTAACAACTTTAAATCAATGTCTACATCACTCATTCCTCAGCAAAATAGAGCCTACTCGAGTATCATAAGCTCTTGCTGATTCGGATTGGGTGTCTGCTATGCAAGAAGAATTAAATCAGTTTGAAGCCCTGAAGGTCTGGAGATTAGTTCCAAAACCAAAAGGAAATACCATGAGAGGAACTAAATGGGTGTTCAAAAACAAGAAGGATAGAGATGGTATTGTCATAAGGAATAAAGCAAGACTTGTAGCCAAAGGTTACCGACAAGAGGAAGGCATAGACTACGACGAGACGTATGCTCCAGTAGCGCGTATAGAAGCAATCCATATGTTTCTAGCCTACGCAGCTCACAAGAATTTTACAGTCTATCAGATGGACGTGAAAACGGCCTTTCTGAATGGCATTCTTAAGGAGGAAGTCTACGTGTCTCAACCAGAAGGGTTCGTCAATCCAGATAAGCCAGATCACGTCTACATTTTGGATAAAGCCCTGTATGGTTTGAAACAAGCCCCTCGCGCATGGTATGATGTTTTATCTAAATTCTTGGTCAAGTCAGGTTTTTCCAAAGGTAAAGTCGATACCACTTTGTTCATTAAAAAGGAAAAAGCTGATATCATCCTTATTCAGATATATGTTGATGATATAATATTTGGCTCGACAAATCCTAAATACTACAAAAACTTTTCTAACCTCATGGTGTCACGTTTTCAAATGAGTATGATGGGAGAGATGAACTTCTTTCTCGGATTACAAGTAAAACAGTTTTCAACGGGGATTTTCATTAACCAATCTAAGTACATTTTGGATATTCTTCGGAAGTTCAAAATGGAAAATTGTAAACCAATTGGAACCCCGATGGCACCAGGTACTAAGATTAGCACTGATCCTTCGGGTAAAAGTGTTGATGTTAGGACTTATAGAGGTATGATAGGGTCTTTAATGTATCTTACTTCTAGTAGGCCAGATATTATGTTTTCAACATGCTTATGTTCTAGATATCAGGCTGCTCCTAAGGAATCCCATTTGGCTGTTGTCAAACGGATTTTTAGGTATCTGAAGGGGACTGCAGATCTTGGTCTATGGTATCCTAATGATACTGGGTTTCAACTGATTGCTTATTCAGACGCAGATCATGCTGGGTGCATGCTGGACAGGAAGAGCACTTCAGGTCATATTCAATTCCTTGGAGACAAGCTCGTTAGCTGGGCATCAAAGAAACAATTATGTGTTTCCACATCGACTGCAGAAGCAGAGTATGTAGCTGCTGCCAGTTGTTGCTCTCAAGTCCTATGGATGCGAACACAGCTGCGAGACTATGGGTTCAAGTTTGATAAAATTCCAATATACTGTCACTCGAAGAGTGCAATCGCGATATCTGCTAATCCTGTGCAGCACACTAAGACAAAGCATATTGATGTCAGGTATCATTTTATCATAGATAATGTAGAAAAAGGTACAATAGAACTTTACTTTGTAAAGACTGATTATCAACTTGTAGATTTGTTTACCAAAGCTTTAGATGAAAAGAGATTTAATTTTCTTGTATCTAAGCTTGGTATGCTAAATCTCAAAGTCTAATAAGTAATTACCTATTAAAGTTTCTTTTATTGTAATTTTTCATCATTTCTTTATTAATATTTCTGAAAGGATATCTGTACTTTAACATGTTGTTGTTGTTCTCAGGGGGAGTGAGTATAGATTTTAAGTTGATCAATATTCTTTTAAGGGGGAGTTTATCTAATTTCTGCATTTTACTTAACTAACAAATTTTTGTGATGCATGAATTTAGGGGGAGTTTACAAGTTAAAGGAGTAAGACTATGATTTCTGATTACTTCTGATCAGAACTCGTACTTTAATTGTTTTATTGCTTTATGTCATTTACTTTTCAATAAATTTTTCTGAATAAAATTTGCTTTGACATGACTTTAAGACTTTTGCAGAATGAGAGAAGCTTACAAGATCATATTTTTATGACTTCAGCTGATTTTATGAGATTTAAGATTGAGCGAACAGGTAAATTTCTTGTCTTAATCTCAAGTGTATCTGAAAGAAGGAGAACTTTCAGATATAGAAAACATATTCTTAACCGTTCAAACCACTTCCTGATTCTTAAACAGATTTCTTGAATTGGAAGTGTGATTTTAAATGTTTTCATTTTTATTTTGAGCTTCAATGATTAATAAACCGTGTGTTTCCAAAGATAAATACTTGCGTATTGTCTTTTCTATATACTTTCAAGTATTCACACACATCGGTTTAATTTTTTATTCAAAATGTTCTTACCATGTCTCAAATTTGAAACATATTTTTCGATGGTAAGACACTCCGCTTGTACTTCAAATATTTTTGAGCGTTATTTCTTTTCGAAATGTTCATTTCAAGAATGTCTATATTTTGGTTCGTATAGACAATATCCATTATTCTTTACCATAAGCTTTGATTGCTATATCCTTTCATTTCTGATCAGTTTCATACAATGTCAGATTTTCAAACAAGTCATTTGCATTCATATCTATTCATTCAATATACTTGTTTGAAAATACTTTAATGTCTAAAAATGCTCATATCTTCATATTATATCATCTGAGCATACACTTTATATGACATTTGTATATAAGTTTTAACTGTTTCAAGTTAAACCATATTTAGCAACATTATGCTTTCATAGGATTACATGGGTTCTTTGTGCTAGGACTTAAATGAACTTCTATGGATTCACGATTACCAGTGTTTCCTACCCAAGAAGTTACCCCATAATGATTAAGTGTGAGGAGTCAACAAGAAATGAGTGTGGGTTGTGCGTTGAGGTAAAATGGAAAAGAGAGTTTGGTTAGATGTGAGCTTATTGAATTAAAAGAAAGAGGGTGTGAGATTAGAGTAAAAGAATATCAAACTCTGCACCAACTACTTTCTGAGACGGGCAACCACATTACTAATGTTTCACAATTCTTCGTGAACGTTATTGAAACAGACAACTAGCCCATGCCAACTCTTGATATAGCCCCACCAACCACTCATTTTTTTCTTAAAAAGAAAGTGTTTCATATTTTCTGAGGATGCAACACATATTCTATCTGATTTTCGTTTGGAAAATCTGGATATTGAAAAAGAAGGAAGTCTGCCCCACCTTCGCACTTCAATCATGCACATTGAGTCTGTGTTTATCTACTGTTGTCTCAGTGGTTTACACAATGTTGAGCCTTTATAAAAGCAATCATCACGCGATTAATTCTTTACACATGCACGAACATACAAAGAATTTGTTTCTTTGTCAAAACATTCATAGAAATTTCCTTTGTGGTGTTTCGATGATTGGATGGAAGCCCTAGGGGAGTGAACATCAAAAAGCTCCTTTCCAATGTGTATTCGTTACACACAGTGACTTCGTGTTACTGACAGGCATATTAACAGATTTATTTGTTGATTCAGGAGTTACACGAATATTTTGTCTAGATTTGAAAAGATCTAGATGAATACATGGTTGCGGATCATTGAATCAGTGGCTCTTGGACAGATCAGAATGGTCAAAGACATTTCTTGGTGAAAGTTTTGATGATACAGATGCTCAAATCATCAAAAAGGGGGAGATGGTATCAAGAAATGTTAAAGTTTTGGAGTTTTGGGAAATGATTTACAGAAATGTCCAAGTCAGAAGATTCAAAGTAAAAGATTTGAAGAAGTTCAAAGAATTTCTGAAGATGTGCTGATTTTGAAGAAATTTTCTTTGAAGATTATTTGCTAAAGCAATCCGAGCTGAATCTGAAGATAATTTCTTTCCGAAGTCTGAAAGAGTATTGTGATAATACTGAAGAGATTGATGAAGACCTTGCTTATTATATTTGGGGAGATTGTTATATTCTTCAAAGACAGACTTGGGAAGATTACAATGTTAAAGGAAGAGATTGCATTTGACAGAGCTTAAAAGAGAAGACTGAATTGCAAGACTTTTCAACAGTAATCTTGAATCCAAAGGGCGAGATTGTTAGAGCAATAATATGTTGGATACAAGATCAAGAAGACTGAAGGTCAATGTCAAGAAGTCAAAGCTGAGAAAGTCAACTTTCATTAAAAAGTCAAAGTCTTTGTTATAAAATGTCAAAGTCATAGCTTCCTTGAATTTGTAGTTTATATTTCCTTGTATTTTAGTTGTAGGTATTAATACCTTGTATTTTCTGTTTTTAATGAGTTGTTGTCTAGAGAGAGTACCTAGTTGAATATTCAGAGAGAGTTTTAGAGAGAGAGAGAGAATTTTTTAGAGAGATAAAGTGAGAAAACAGTTGTAATCGTTGAATTGTGAAGTGAATCAAAACAGGTAATTGATTAATTCTTGTTTTTATTGAATTGATTGTGATTAGAAACTAGATTCAGGACACACACAAAAGATGTTCACTGCTGAATCGTAGACAAAGATGCTGAACAAAGATAAGTCTACCCATGACCTGATGCGGATATCAGTGAAGCCAAGACGAGTCTACACACGCGAAAAAACCTGAGGAAAAGCTTCAGCGATAGCTGAACTTCTTTATATCTCTGAAGAAAGAGATATTAAACGATTGATGATCACTTAGCTTATGCCTCAAGTCTCTTTTGTCTTACCCTTGCACACATTGTAATATTGTCAGAATAGACATACCTCTACAGCAATTCATACAACAACTCTGTCAACTACACTGTTCATCATACGACAGAAAGCATGTCTCCTAAAGTCAGACCCATACAACCAATCAATGAATAACACGTGTAAAGTACTCTGCCATACATTTAATGCTTAGGGTATAAATAGAAAGATCAACACTCCATCTGAGTGTAGCCTTCATCTTTCAAAATATATAGAAACCCTTGTTTTCTATACTCTCCCAATCCCCCATTCTCTATTTCTAGTGCAACCTTCTTAGTGATTCTTAAGTTTGTTTAGATTAGGTTTTACTTAATCTTATTCCTCAACAAATATGTAAATTGTGATTTGATTTATCAATAAAACAATTTATTAAACTTTAAAATTCTGTGTTTGTATTCACCCCCCCTTTCTACAAACTTGTTAAGCACCTTCGGGACCAACAAATGGTATCGGAGCAGATTGTTTAATCTCATAAACAAGATCTTGCTTTATTCTCTTCCTTGCTATTCTTAATATGACACTCAATACAAACACAAACTACTATGATAATGGTTCACTTTCAAAACCTCCTCGGTTTAGCAGAGATAACTTTGCTCTCTGGAAAAATCGAATTATGCTATTTGTAGAAGGTGTAGATCCCACTATACCTGAATATGTAGCAAATGGCCTTTATGAACCTTTCACAATCATAGTTTTCGTTCCAGCTACTGCCACCACTCATGCTGTCCCTGAACGTTATGCTATTAAGGAAATAAGACAGTGAAGTGATGAAGATAAAAAGAAGGTTGGCTTAGATGCAAAGGCAAAGACCACTATCTCTATGGCTCTGCCTGATGAAGCTTTCCATTTCATCATGCATCTTAAAACTGCCAAAGAAATGTGGGACACTATATGTGTTCAATATGAAGGTACTACTGAAGTCCAAGAGACCCGAAAGATTAATCTGGTAAGACAATATGAAAGTTTTATCGCTGGTAAGAATGAATCCCTATCTGATGTTCACCAGAGATTTAACTATCTAATCATTGATCTAAGAACTGTTGGTAGGACCTATTCTAACTCTGAGGTCTTAACAAAATTCTTAGAATGTCTTCCTGAAAGCTGGGACAGTTACTCAATGTGTCTTAAACTGACAAAAGACTTAAATTCTCTCTCTCTTAGCACCTTATATGGAATACTGCTCAACTATGATCAATCAAATCTCCTGAAGAAGAATCTTGTAAAGGATTCTAAAGACTCCAAAAGCACTCCTGTTGCTTTAGTCTCTTCAGAGATCATTCCATCTCAGCGATCTACTCTTACTATCACTGAGTTAGATTCTGACTTTGAGGAATTATCAGACACTGATCTTTCAGAGTTTGATGAATCCTTAACACTCTTGACAAACTCTTTCAAAAGGTTTGCAAGAAAGAGCAATTTCAGAAGAAATAATCCTCTCTCCACAACTGACAAGCCAAAATCAACCCCTGTTGATAAGGCTACTGCTACTTGCTATAACTGTGAAAAGATTGGACATTTTGCAAGTAAGTGCAGGTCAAAGAAAGTCTTCAAACCTTCTACCTCCAGAAAGTCCAGCGATAACAAGTACCTTAAGCTGAAAGAGAAATATCAAAAGTTGAAAAACTTTAAAAGAAAAGGTAAAGGTCTTATCGCTGAAGAGCATGACTGGGCTGAATTAGAAGAATCTAGTTGTGATGAAGAAGAAGTTGCTAATCTCTGTCTTATGTATGAGATTAAAGAAGAAGTGGAAGAACCAACAGGAACTTCCATGAGCTATATCTCCTCTCAGGTATCTATCTCTACTAATCCCTCTCTTTCTGAAGTTGAGAGAAGTCACGCGGTAGATGTGCTGACAATTGATCTGTACAATGCACTGAATGGCAAAACTCTAGCTGAAAACAAAAATATTGATTTAACTGAACAACTAGAAAAATGTCATGAAAAAAAAATCAGAGAACTGACTCTTTTAGAGGAAAGTTTGAAAGATCAAGTCATTGTCAATGAAATTATCAGCATTGAACGCGAACAAGTCATAACTGCTTTAAAAGGAGAAAAGGCAACTGTTGAGGGATGGTGTAACTCTTCTACCAAAATCACTAAAATCATCAGGTCTCAAAACCCTGCCAGTGATAAAACCGGTCTTGGTTTTTGGAAAGAACATGATGAACCTAAAGAAGACAGTTCCATGCTTAAGTTTGGAATGTTTGTCTCTTCTATCCCTGACACCTCTTCTACTCGGTGCTCTTCTTCCTCTAATCCTATTCCTGAGGAATTATCAATAACCTCTAAGCTCGCTGATAAAGGGAAATCCATTTCCCATCCTGAGAAGGCTACCAAGAGAGCAAAACTGAAAGTTCCTCTCAAACATTCAGTAAATCGATCTTCTAGCTCTGAAACAGAAATCTTTGATATCTGTCCTCCAAAGCTGAAAATTGATCTTAAGCCTAAGAAATCTGAAGAACTAAAAATTCCTCCCAAATCTTATGCTAAAGGTATTCTTGGAGCTGGCCCTGCACATCTCAAGTTTTCTAATCTTACTGCTCATGGTCCTAAAGCCACCATTAAATATAGAAAATGCTATCATTGTGGACTCACTGACAATATTGCAAGTAAATGTCCTAATGCCATAAAAGCTGATAAAATAGCTAAAGTGAAGATGAATTCCCCCAAGGCTGAGAAGGTCACCAAAGCTGAGAAATATACCAAGGTGAAAAATACCACCAAGGTTAAGAAATTAACCACAGTGAAGGTTACCACTGAAGCTGAATCTTCAACTGCCGTGAAGATTGCTGAACCTTCCATCTCCACTAACCCCACTAGACCCATTGAAAAGTGGGTACCAATCAAAACTTAATCTTCCTTTTGTTTGCAGGGATCGAAGGGTATCTGGTATCTAGATAGCGGATGCTCTTGACACATGACTGGACAAAAAGATTTTATTACTGAATACAAGGAAGAGAAAGGTCCTTCAGTGACCTTTGGTGGAAATGGAAAAGGATATACCCGAGGGTTTGGCGTCCTCAGCAATGGGACAACTACCTTCAGAAGAGTCGTTTACGTAGATGGACTGAAGCACAATCTTCTAAGCATCAGTCATCTATGTGACAAAGACTACGGAGTTCGCTTCAATAAGAAAGCATGTTCAGTGGTAAATGAAAATGGAAAACTTGCTCTCAGTGGTTACCGCATGGAAAATGTCTATGTAATAGACATGGACTCTACTACCACTGAAAATGTGTGTTTTCTTTCTAAAGCCTCAACTGATGTCAACTGGCTATGGCATAAAAGGCTTTCTCATCTAAATTTCAAAACCCTCAATTCTCTCTCTACTAAGGAACCGGTCTCTGGTCTTCCTCATCACTCATATGCCAAGGAATCTCTATGTTCAACATGTGAGAAAGGAAAAAAGACTAAAGCTAGTTTCAAATCTAAACAAGTTTCCTCAGTGACAAGTACTCTTCAACTCTTGCATATGGATTTGTTTGGCCCTGTTAATATCCAATCCATAGCTGGAAAGAAATATACACTTGTCATTATAGATGAATATTCTCGCTACACCTGGGTTATCTTTCTTCGCTGCAAAAGTGACACTCTAGAAGAACTGATATCTTTTGATAAAAAGATGGAAGTACTGAATAATCTTACTGTTCGCTCAATAAGAAGTAATCATGGAACATAAGCGAATTTCTCACAATTTCTCCTCTGTAAGAACTCCTCAGCAGAACGGTGTCGCTGAAAGAAGAAATAGAATGATCATTGAAGCTGCCAGATCAATGCTCAACGATTCTCATCTCCCTACTCAATTCTAGGCTGAAGCTATCAACACTGCATGCTTTACTCAAAATAGATCTCTGAAAGTAAAACGATTTGGAAAGACAGCTTATGAACTATTTCATGGAAGGAAACCCTCTATCAGTTTTCTTCACATCTTTGGTTGTTAGTGTTATATTCTAAACAACAAAGATTCTCTTGGAAAGTTCGACCCAAAGGCTGATGATGGAATATTTTTTGGATATTCCTCCATCTCTAAAGCCTACAGAGTCTTCAATAAGAGAAGACAAATTGTAAAAGAAACAATTCATGTCACCTTTGACGAATCCCGTTCAACGAATTCTAAACCTATCGCTGACAATGAAGAACTAAATGTTTGGATGTTCTCCCATTATAGAGAAACATAACCCTTCTTCACAAACCATCAGCACACAGATCATTTAGTCGCTGATGATGATCCAAACATCATTCCACCTAATGCTGAATCCACCTCATGGGTTTCATCTGAGCCTCTAAACACACTCCCTCTATCAGATATTCCCTCGTCTGAAAACCTCTCAGTGAACAATGATCTGTCTGACACTCAACAATTAATGATGAACCTTAAGCTTCTTCATCAGTAAACATCCCTATTGTTGATCCAACTCCTGAAGTGAGCAATTATGCTCCTACTCAGCGATGGACCAAAGATCACCCCATAGATCAAATTCTTGGTGATCCCGATTCAGGTATTCAGACTCGACGAAGTACAGGTAATATTTGTCTCTTTGTCAACTTTCTTTCTTTATTATAACCAAAGAAGACTGATGATGCCCTCAGAGATCCAAACTGGGTCAGCGCTATGCAAGAAGAGCTGACTGAGTTTGCTCGAAACAAAGTTTGGAATCTCATTCCCAGACCATCTGATAATACTGTTATAGGCACTAAATGGGTGTTTAGAAACAAATTAGATGAACATGGGTCTGTAACTCGCAACAAGGCTAGACTTGTTGCTCAGGGATACAAACAAGAGGAAGGAATAGACTATGATGAAACCTTTTCCCCTGTGGCTAGGTTCGAAGCAATTCGACTCTTCTTAGCTTATGCAATTTACAAAGACTTCAAAGTGTATCAAATGGATGTAAAATCAACATTCCTGAATGGAAAGCTGAATAAGGAAGTCTATGTTGAACAACCCCTAGGGTTCTCTGACCCTAAGTATCCAAATTATGTATATAAATTGGATAAGGCTCTCTATGGTCTAAAACAAGCCCCTGTGGTATGACACTCTTTCATCTTTTCTTATCTCTGAAAATTTTGAACGTGGTAAAATTGATAATACCCTATTTTTCAGAAAGATAAAAGGTCACATTATTATTGTGCAAATATATGTCGATTGTGTGTCCCAGTGTTAAGTATTCAATCAAGCAAACATATAAAACAATACGATAATGCAAACCTGATACGATTAATCGAAAGATTCAACAGGTTACAAGTGTTTTTGATGAAGAAATCAAAATATCTCTGCTTCTATCTCTCTCTGTCTACGGCGCAAGACACCAAGCAGCAGCCTCTCTCAAAGATTAATTTTCCAATTAGGCTCTCTCTAACCTAATTAACTCTAAACAAAACTAATTTATACTTAGGCCTTATTAGCCTAATGGGCTTGGCTTGGCTTGGGCCCAACAACTAAAAACAACTATTAACTAAATTAAAATACTAATAATGAAAATACGAAAAACATACTTTGACTATTTATTAGAAAAGGACCCTAGACTATTTATTGAGACGACTTTATCAACTTTGACTTCAGATTTCCATCTTCAGATAATGATGATCTTGAATCCAATAAATATGTGCTTTAACAATCTCCCCCTTTGGATCAAGATCATTCTTTAAGCTCAGAAAAATGCAATCTTCCCCTTTGTAGCAATCTCCACAATCGATGAAAATATCTCTTGGAAAGAAATTATCTCCAGTTTCAGCTTGGAATGCTTCAGCAAATCATCTTCAAAGAAAATTTCTTCAATGCAGCATATCTTCAGAATATCTTCAGAAAAATTCTGTCATTCTTTCAAAAACTTTTGATCTCCCCATTTCTTGATTGACGCTTCTCCCCCTTTTTGATGAAAAGAGATAAGAGTTCATCAAAACTTGTCTTTAAGAAATGTTTTCCACCACTGATCTTGCATACAGAACCACTGATTATCCGTCAATTCATAAAGATATTCATCCAGATCTTTGCAAATCTAGACAAAATAGAGAATGAAGTGTAACACCTGAATCAACAAATGAATGAGTTAAAAATTGCCTGTCAGTAACACAAAGTCACTGTGTGTAACGAATACACATTATAAAGGAGCTTTTATGATGTTCACTCCCCCAGGGCTTCCATTCAATCATCGAAAAACCACAAAGGCAATTTCTATGAACGTTATGACAAAGAAACAAATTCTTTGTGTGTTTGTGCAAGTGATGGAATAAATTAAGCATATGATGATTGCTTATAAGGCTCAAAATGTGTAAACCACTGAGACAACAGTTAGTTAAACACAGACTCAATGTGCATTAGTGAAGTGTGAAGGTGGGGCAGACTTCCTTCTTTTCAATATCCAGATTTTCCAAATAAAAATCAGATAGCATATGTGCTGCGTACCCTTTGAAAATGAAACATTTCCTTGTTGAGAAGAAAATGAGTGGTAAGTGGGGTAATGTCAAGAGTTGGCATGGGCTAGTTGCCTGTTTCAATAATGTTCACCAAAGAGATGTGAAGCATTAGAAATGTGGCTGCCCGACTCAGAAAGTAGTTGGTGCAGAGTTTAATATTCTTTTACTCTGATCTCTCACCCTCTTTCTTTTAATCTTTAAGCTCACAGCTAACCAAACTCTCTTTTACAATGTATCTCATCACACATCCCACACTCATTTCTTTTGACTCCTCACACGCAATTACTAAGGATTAACTTCTTGGGTAGGAGACACTGGTTAACGTGAATCCATAGAAGTTCAGTTAAATCCTAGCACACTGATCCCATGTTATCCTATAAAGCATATGATGCTCAGATGGTTTAACTTTATCAGTTAAAGTGCATAGATGAATCAGAAACCATTTAAAATCACACTTCCAATTCATGAAATCTGTTTGAGAATCGGGAAGTAGTTTGAACATTTAAGAACATGTCTTCTTATGATTGAAAGTTGTCCTTCTTTCAACCATAGATGAGATGAAGATAAGGAATTATACCTTTTGAATGCAGTCTTACATCTCACGAAGTCAAGCTTAAAGTCATAATGATATGATCTTTGAAGCATCTCTCAACCTGCAAAAGTCTAAAAGTCTAGTCAAAGAAACTTTATTCACTGAAAATAAAATGACATAAAGCAGTAAAACAATTTATGTACGAGTTCTGATCAGAAATAATCAGACGTCATTGCCATACTCTTTACTTGTATGCTCCCCCTAAAATCATGCATCACTAACAATTTATCTGTAAGTACAATGCATTATGCTCCCCCTCAAAATAGCAGGGACCATCTATAAGATACTTCTCACACTCCCCCTGAGATCATGAACAAACTATTAAAGAGCAGGTATCATGCGGAAATAATCATAAAGAAATGAAAAAGAGACACAATAAGAAACTTTAATAGGTAACCACCGATTAGGTCTTAAGATTTAGCATACCAAGTCTTGAGACAAGAAAATTAAATCTCTTTTCGTCTAAAGGTTTGGTACACAAATCTGCAAGCTGATAATCGGTTTTTACAAAGTAAAGTTCAATTGTTCCCTTTTCTACATTATCTTTTATAAAATGATACCGGACATCTATGTGTTTGGTCTTAGTATGCTGAACAGGGTTAGCGGTAATCGTAATAGCGCTCTTCGATTCACAATAGATCGGAATTCTATTTAAATGAAACCCATAATCTCGCAGTTGAGTTCTTAACCACAAGACTTGAGAACAGCACCTAGCAGCAACTACATATTCTGCTTCGGCCGTTGATGTGGAAACACATAATTGCTTCTTCGAAGCCCAACTGAAGAGTTTATCTCCGACGAATTGGATATGACCCGAGGTGCTCTTCCTGTCTAACATGCAACCAGCATGATCTGCGTCTAAATAAGCTGTTAGTTCAAAGCTTGTATCCTTATGATACCACAAACCAAGATCTGCAGTCCCCTTCAGATACCTAAAAATCCGCTTAACAACAGACAAATGGGATTCTTTAGGATTGGCCTGATATCTAGCACATAAGCATGTAGAAAACATTATATCCGGCCTACTAGAAGTAAGATACATTAAAGAACCTATCATTCCTCTATAAGTCCTAATATCAACAGCCTTTCCCGAAAGATCGGTGCCAATCTTAGTACCAGGTGCCATTGGGGTACCAATCGGTTTACAATTTTCCATTTTGAACTTCCGAAGAATATCAAGAATGTATTTAGATTGATTGATAAAAATCCCCGTTGAAAATTGTTTTACTTGCAATCCGAGAAAGAAATTCATCTTTCCCATCATGCTCATCTGAAAACGTGACACCATGAGGTTTGCAAAGTTCTTAAAGTACTTAGGATTCATAGAACCAAAAATAATATCATCCACATATATTTGAATAAGAATGATATCGCCTTTATCCTTTTTAATGAAAATAGTGGTATCAACCGTACCTTTTGTAAAACCTGACTTGACCAAGAACTGAGATAAAATATCATACCAGGCGCGAGGAGCTTGTTTCAGTCCATAAAGAGCTTTATCCAAGATGTAGACGTGGTTCAACTTATCTGGATTTACAAACCCTTCAGGCTGAGAGACGTAGACTTCTTCCTTGAGTACTCCATTCAGAAAAGCTGTCTTCACGTCCATTTGATAAACGGTGAAGTTCTTGTGAGCTGCGTAGGCTAAGAACATCCGAATTGCCTCTATACGCGCCACTGGAGCATAAGTTTCGTCATATTCTATCCCTTCCTCTTGCCTATATCCCTTGGCAACAAGTCGTGCTTTGTTTCGGATAACGGTACCATCTTCATCTTTCTTGTTTTTGAACACCCATTTCGTACCAATGATGGTTTTACCTTGCGGTTTGGGTACGAGTCTCCAGACTTTCAGTGCTTCAAACTGATTCAGCTCATCTTGCATCGCAGTTACCCAATCTGAATCGGTAAGGGCCTCAGATACGCGAGTAGGCTCGATCTTCCTCATGAAGGATTCATACATACATAGATTTGATGTTGCAGACCTTGTTTGCACCGGTTTCAAAGGATCTCCAATGATTTGATGTACCGGGTGCTCTTTGGTCCACTTATGTTCATGAGGGAGTGGATTAGATGTAGATTGATCATATTCAACATCTAGAAATCCACTGTTATCTCCTTCAGATGGTTCAGAATTAACGGGGGTTTCAGTTGAAGTAGTCGTTGCAGAAGTTGAAGTAGGTACAACTTGGTCAGTCTGTTGATCAGTCCTTACAGTACATCCTACAGAGTCAGCTAATTCTGTGTCGTCGGTGTTGGTCACAACTTCAACTGTCGGAGTAGGCTTTTGAACTGGAACTTCTTGCTGAATCGGGGAATTGGATTCAGTAGAGATATCGAAAATGGTTGGATGAGTAGTCATCGAGTCTTCCATCCTGTCAACCACAACAGATTTAGGCACACGAGATCCAAGAAATTCATCATAAAACAATTCAAATAATAAATCCAAATCAGATAATTTAGAAGTAGACGATGAAGTGCCATCTGACTTGTTCTCTTGAGATGCAGGTCCTGGACTGGTTGGCCCAGAAGCTAGAAATCCGGTAATTACGGGTTCTGAACTGACGTGCTCAGAAGCCATTTCCTCATCGAATGTAACGTTGACGCTCTCTATCACAATCTTCGACTTCTGCAAATAAACACGATATGCAGAAGATGTAGAGGAATAACCAACGAAGATGCCTTCATCCGCCTTAGCACTGAACTTGTTCATATTCTCTCTGTCGTTTAGAACAAAACACTTACAACCAAAAACATGAAAATATTTAATGGTTGGTGTTCGGTTGTTGATCAACGCATACGGAATCTTCTGAAATTTGTGGTGTATCATGGAGCGATTCTGAGTGTGACACGCAGTCGATACAGCTTCAGCCCACAAAAATAAAGGTAATTCAGATTGGCTGAGCATTGTCCGAGCGACCTCGACAAGTGTACGGTTTCGCCTTTCTACGACTCCATTCTGTTGAGGCGTACGTGCAGCAGAGTATTGATGCGATATCCCGACCGATTCGAGATATTCTTCAACTATCTTGTTCTTGAACTCTGTGTCGTTGTCAGTTCTGAGAATCTTGACATGTTTTTGCAGATTGACTTGGGTCGTCTTCAGAAATGTAATGAGAACTTCGGGTGTCTCATCTTTGGACCGTAGAAACTTGACCCAAGTGTATCGCGTATAGTCTTCCACGATAACTAGCACATACTTCTTTCCTCCTAAGCTTTGCATTCGCATAGGACCGCACAAGTCCATATGCAACAACTCTAATGGAGAGCTGGTACTCGGTTCAGGCTTTGGTTTGTGTGGGGCTCTCTTCATCTTTCCCTTTTCACATGTTGCACACAAGTGTTCTCTTTCATACTTCAGCTCTGGAAGTCCTTTCACTAGCTTACCACTGACCAACTTGTTGATGTACCGAAAGTTGAGGTGAGAAAGCCGTCGATGCCATAACCAGCTTTGTTGCATCGAGGCCTTTGATAGTAGACAGACCTGATTGTCAGCCTGGACCTTTGACAAGTTGATGGTGTAGAGGGTTTGACTTGCGAGTGCCGACCAAGAGTTCTTTTCCTTCTTCAGTGCGTACTGAACATGTCTTGGCCTTGAAATTAACCTCTAAGTCTTTGTCGCAGAACTGGCCAATGCTGAATAGGTTGTGCCCTAAGCCTTCAACGTAGCTGACCTTCTTGATCGTGAGATTTTCGTGTACAACATCACCATATCCCAGAATTGGTGAAAACTGATCATTTCCAAAATGAACTGTGCCACAGTATTTGTCCGTATAATTAGACAACATACTCTTCTGCCCGGTCATATGCTTGGAACACCCGCTATCCAAGTACCACATATGACAGGTCTGCACAAAACAAATCAGGAAAGAAGAGGTTTAGGAATGCATTTATAAATGGGACCTCCACTGTTAGTACTTGATTTTGGCACCCATTTAAATTTGGGCCCACTTTGTCTTTGAAAACCATAAACATGATAAGACGAATGATAACGATAAGATGAAACATTATATGAACCATACCAAACATCAGAATATTTACGAGAAGCATAATCACATTCACCATGATTTAAAAACTTTTTATTAGATGGTGCTAACTGGAATAATTGCTTTATAGAGTATTTCTTGCGATAATCAACAAGATTTGATTTAAAAGTAGCAACATTCACAATCAATTCATCTTTACTAGAAGTCTTTTTATTAAAACTAGAACTAGATTTAGCTTTCTCGTCTATCTTCTGTTTCGGTATCCATGCAGTCTTAACTCCAACCCTTTGCTTTCTCATATCTGAAACATTTGAAACTTTAGAGTTAGAATGATGAGAATTAAAAGAATGCTTCTTCTTTGGCTTACCCATGGTTATCGGTTTCTGTGAATGCTGAGATTTTCTTTTCTTACCTTTCCCATTCTTAGATTTCACAGAAACTGATTTATCAACTTTCGTTGATGTTTCACCTTTTTCAAACACACTGGGTAATCCAAAAGAATTAACAACACAAGATGAATGATCAGGAAGTTTAGAAGTAAAATCAAATTGAGCAACACAATCATTTACAACACCTTCAGAATTTAAGAAATTAAGCTCATTATCAAGTGAACCAGACCTGTCATCAGAATTTAAAGCCTTGGAGAATTTAGAAAAATCAGTATTTTTGAACACTGTTGAAAATACAGTTTGTTCTAAGTACATCAAAATTCTTTCATTTGTAAGAGTATTCTCGAGTTCAGAAATTTTACTTTCCAAAACAAGAGGAGGGACGTAAAGCTTACCTTCGATGGGTTTAGCCTCCAATTCTTTTACAGAATAACTCTTAAAATAATCATTTGAAAGAAAATTTGATTTATCAGAACTATAACTGTTATTCAACTTCTCATAGTGAAATAGAAGTTGAACTTTAGCTGTGTTCTTTCTTTTATCATATTCCTTGGCTTTATCTTTTTCAGACAGACTAGTCCAAAAGGGTTTGAGTTCCTGATGTTGAGGAGCCAACAACATAAACCCAAAGTCATAAAGTGCAGGCACTTCAGATATACCTTTTTTGAGATGATGTGGGTTCTTGTAACCAAGTCCCCAAGTATCGGGTTTCTCTTTAGGTTTGTTCAAATGAATAGTGTGTTCAGTTTGACCTAAAGTATATAATTTCTCTTCCAAAGCATTAACCTTTTCTATTAAAGATTTCTTTTCTTTTGAAGTAGAAAAGTACCTTTTAGAAATCTCTATAGACTTAAACTCACATTCTTTATATTTAGAAACAGTTTCAGATAACTCTTTATGAATTATAGTCTTTTCTTTAGCGCAGGTGTCTATATTTTTGTGCAAAGTTTCAATTAATACATTTTTCTCAGCAATATCATTACTAAGTTTATGTATAGATTGATTTTTCTCATTTATGACACCTTTCTCACGCTTCAGTTTAGACTCTAATTATTGGAGTTTAGACATCATGGCATGCATTTGGTTCAGAAAATCAGATCCAGTTAAGTTACATACCTCATCAGTATCTCCGTCATCAGAATCAGCTTCAGCTTCTGACTGTTTCTTCCCCATCAAGCACAGGTGTGCTGTCTCGTCCTTCTCTCCTTCTTCAGATTCTTGGTTTGAATGGTCGAGCCAGTATTCATCCTCGGCCATTAATGCTTTTCCAGCCTCTTGTTGCTTGGCTAGAAGCATCTTATTCTTGTAATATTCGGAGTTTCGGACTTTTGGTTTTCGACAATCCTTGGCAAAGTGACCGAGTCTGCCACAGTTGTAGAACTTCATCGGTTCTTCCTTCTTGAACTCTTCAGCTCCATCCTTCTTCTTGTCTTTTGGTCTCTTTTCTTCAACTTTCTCCTTATGCTTGTAGTTATTCGGACCAGACGAGTACCTCTGACTGTTGGAGTTTGGCTTTTTATAGAACTTCTTTTGGAAAGCCTTGGTTAACATTAGCATGGCTTCCTTCAGTTGTTCACAATCGTCAGAGTCAGACTTTGCCTCACTATCAGCCTCATCTGATTCAGATGCTATCACCTTCTTCTTCTTAGACTTTTTCTTGACCACAAGAGCAACTGGATCAGCAGCTTCTTTGTCAGCCTTCTTCATCTCAGCCTTGATTTCATCCACTTCTTCCTCATTCTGTTTGAGGATTTCATAAACTTCATGAAGTGGAATGTCGTTAAGATCTTTCAACTGCCTCATCTGTCTGGTGAATCTCTTCCACTCTGGCTGAAGGTTGCTGAGAAATTTCACATTTAGCTCAACTTGAGATTTGTTGATCTTGTTCTTGCTGAGCTGGTTCAGCAATGTGACAAATCTGTCATAAGTGACTTCGAGTGATTCTCCAGCTTTGGCTTTGAATTCTTCATAATTATTCAAGCAGTTGGAAACTTTGAGTTGGTTGCCGACTTTTGATCCAATCATCATCTTCTCCAATTGATCCCACATTTGCTTGCCGGTAGCATTGTAGCTATCAATCTTGACATATATTTTATTCGGTATGCCTTGGAGAATAAATGATCTTGCTAGCTTGTCACCCTTCTGTCTATTCAGCTGATCTTCCGAATATTCACCAATCGATAATTTATACTCTGTCTCTTCTTCTTCACCATTTTCTTCGGCTACAGTGAGAACCTTGGTAGGAGGTGTCATGATTCCTTCTTTCAGAGATTTTCTGATATAATCTTCTAAATCATGTCTATCGATGAAGTCCAAGAATCTGTCCTTCCATTGCTCGTACTCCCCCTTGAAGAGTACTGGTGGCTTCACATCTGTTCCGATAGCAAGAGCTTCCCGAGACATCCTTACAGGTATGATTAGTAATCAAACTTATCTGATATTGAAACAATCAACTGGATGAGATCGTTAGAAACAAGATAAAAACCACACTAAAAAAATTTCAGAAAAATAAATTTTCAAAAATAATTAAATGCAGTCCTCTCAACAGTATAAAGCACAAATAGATTAAACACAGTTAAAACTGGTGCAAAAATCAGATATTTGCCAAGGACAGAGGTGCAAAGGACGGTTTGCGCGAGAGGCAGGTCGCTCAAAGAGAGGGTTTGCGCTATATGAGGGTCGCGCAAAGAGAACTTCGTGTGACAAGGCAGTGGTGCAAAATTTCAGTTTGCGTGAGAAGAGGGTTGCGCAAAGTAGGATTTGCGTGAGATGACCGTGACACAAACTATGGTTCTCATGAGCAGTGGGTCACGCAAACTCCGGTTTACGTGAGCCTTGGATGGCGCAAACAAAGGTTTGCGTTTCACTTGAGTGGCGCAAAGCTCGTTTTGCTTGAGAAGAGGATCACGCAAAGTGAGAGTCGACCGGACACTTGTTCGACCGATAATATGCACGACCGGATGGTTACTCGACCGATAAGTTGTAAATAATGAGATCGACCAGTAAAGAGCAAACCAAATGATTGACCGGTATAAAAATGGACCGATAATGTGTAGTGGACCGCTATTTGAAGTGAGACTTGACCGGTACTAAACTTTGATCTTGACCGGTATGCAGTGTTAAATCCTTCGACCGGTAAAGAGTTATGGTCGATCGATATGTTGCTTAGTGGGTCGACCGGATGAAAGCAACTATGGACCGATATACTCTAAGGTACTACGACCGGGATTTTGTTAGTGTATCGGTCGACCGGTATGGAAGGTGGACCGATACGTTGTATGGACCGATAAAGGTATTCGACCGATATTGGCTTGGACCGATAGAGGTTTTCGACCGGTAAGAACAATGTATGCCGGGCGACCGATAGAAAAACAAAGACTGATAAGAACAGTGTATGCCGGACGACCGATATGTTCTTGATGTTCTTCGACCCAGAAACCAAAAATCAGCCCAGAAACCAATCAAAAACTCAAAATTACACTCCAAAACTTTGCCAATTCGATCGATTAAACAACTAGAACTGATTGTAATCAATTAATTTCAATAAAAACCACTCTAAGAGAGATTTGATTTCTGAAGCAGTGTCGACTCGTGAACGACCCAAAACAACAAAAATCATCAAATTGATAATCGAAATCGATGCGATACTCAAAACAATCAATACCCAATCACGATAATAGGCAAAACAAACACAATCCAACCAATAACAACTTGAATGAACAATTTCACAATAAAAATTATGAATCTTTGACGGAAAAACAGAACCGAACAAAAATTATTCAATTCAATCTGTAACTTTCTCTGATACCAATTGTGTGTCCCTGTGTTAACTATTCAATCAAGCAAACATATAAAACAATACGATAATGCAAACCTGATACGATTAATCGAAAGATTCAACAGGTTACAAGTGTTCTTGATGAAGAAATCAAAATATCTCTGCTTCTATCTCTCTCTGTCTACGGTGCAAGACACCAAGCAATAGTCTCTCTCAAAGATTAATTTTCCAATTAAGCTCTCTCTAACCTAATTAACTCTAAACAAAACTAATTTATACTTAGGCCTTATTATCCTAATGGGCTTGGCTTGGCTTGGGCCCAACAACTAAAAACAACTATTAACTAAATTAAAAGACTAATAATGAAAATACGAAAAACATACTTTGACTATTTATTAGAAAAGGACCCTAGACTATTTATTGAGACGACTTTATCAGCTTTGACTTCAGATTTCCATCTTCAGATAATGATGATCTTGAATCCAATAAATATGTGCTTTAACATCGATGACATTATATTTGATTCTACTAACCCATCTCTGTGTACTCGTTTCACTGAGAGAATGAAGAAAGAATATAAAATGAGTATGATGGGTGAACTAACTTACTTCCTTGGACTTCAGATCAAGCAAACTGAAAAAGGTACATTTATTAACCAAGGTAAGTATGTTAAAGATATGCTGAAAAAGTTTGATCTTACTCAAAATTCAGCGATGAAAACTTCTATGGCACCTCCTCTGACATTAAACAAGGATCCAATAGGAAAATATGTTAATGTCACTGCCTATAGAGGAATGATAGGCTCCCTGTTGTATCTTACAGTGACCCGACCTGACATCATGTACTCTAAATGTTTTTTAGCACACTATCAATCTGAACCCAAGGAATCCCATCTCATCGCTGTAAAGTGAATCTTCAGATATCTGAAAGGAACTCCTAACCTCGGTCTTTGGCATCCCAAAGATTCAGGGTTCGATCTAACTAGATATTCAGATAGTGATTTTGTAGGTTGTAAAATCGATAGAAAAAGCACCACTGGTGGATGTCAACTTCTAGGAGGAAAGCTGGTAAGTTGGACAAGTAAAAAACAAAATTCAGTGTCCACTTCCACAGTTGAAACTGAGTACGTAGCCGCTGGAAGTTGTTGTGCTCAAGTCTTATGGATGAGAAATCAACTATTAGACTATGACCTTCAACTATCAAAGATTCCAATCTATTGCGACAACACTAGTGCCATCGCTATAGAAAACAATCCAATACTACATCAAAGACAAAACACATAGAGATCAAATATCATTTTATGAGAGATCATGTGATGAATGGTGACATAGAACTTCATTTTATTCCAACTGACTATCAGCTCGCTGATCTTTTTACCAAACCTCTTGATGAGACAAGATTTAACTTTCTCATCAGTGAGCTTGGAATGTTGAATCTTGAAGATTAACTCTTCAGTTTTCATGCATCATGTCAGTAATAATATGTTACACTTCATCATATAATCTATGACTAAATATTCTAACTCTCAGGTATGTTTTATCATTCTCTATCACTGAATATCTCATTCAGTAAGTCGGTTTTCAAAAATCAAATCTTCAATCACTGATTTTCTTCAAGTGGTTAAAAGCTTTTTGATAAACAAATCTTATCATTGATTTTTCTCGTCAGTGATCCTTTGAAAATAAAAATTATCTCTGAATTTCTATCAGTGATACTTTATAAAAACGAAATGTTTTTCTTTCTCCTATGACGTTATTTGAACCGAAAATCCATGACATGCCTTTTCCTCTGACACGTTCGTCCGTTGCACTTCTATCAAATCAACTTCGTGGGACGTGTCCATGTCATGATGAACATTTGTTTTCCCACCTCATTCCTTTCTCTCTCCTCATATATAAGGAATGCCTTTTTCAATTCCTATCTTTTACGCTCACTTAAAACTTTCAAAGCAAGAAAAGGCATTCAAGACATTCAAGCAGACAAAAGCACTCTAATCTTCAAATCTTCAAGAAGATCATCAGGTTTTTGTTCTTCACATTCTTTTCTCTTCAAAAACTCTTGAATCTTAAATATCGTCTTATTTTGGGTTTAAAAGGTGTTTTCTTACATTAAAATCATTTCTTTTGATTTTAACTTGTTCAAAAACATTTGGTTTTTAAGACTCTTCTTTCTTTTTAATAAAGAACACGATTTTACTCTACACACAACTTTATTTTTTCTATGCATCTTTCCAATAAGAAAAAATGGTAAAATACTTTACTTGCTTTTAGACTCTAAACCCTTTATTCTACTCTCCTTCTTCCTACTCAGAAATGGCGCAAGCTACTCTCATTGCTTCCAAAACTGTCAAGTTCGCACTCAATGAATCTGAAATCCCTAAGAACAACCGTCTAGCTCGTTTGGATTTTGAAGCTGACAAATACCCACATCTGGTGGAAGCTGCTGCAACTAACTGTGGACCCTAAGCTATCCAAAACACTCCTTCAACATTTCTGGTTTACTGCTGAAAAGAGCTCTGTCACCAACAAGAAAAGTGAAGTGGTCCCTACCATCTCCTTCATGACTGAACATGGCCCTGGTGTGCTCACTGCCTTTGGTATTCTCAAGGCTCTTCGATTCCCTGCAAAGACCAACACAGGTTTCGACTCTTCTCCTACCGATGCTGAGCTCATCCGTTTCTTGGATGACATAGAATACACATGGGACAACAAGCCTCGCTCTCAGATTCCCAACAAAAAGCTGACCAAGATTCAGAAGGCAAACATGCCTTCTCAGATCAACTAGATCTTCACTCATATTATTCAGAGTATGAGTGACAAGATAGGATCGCTGGACCAGGCCAGCAACATGCATCTCCAAATGGGATACTCGGTGATCGCTGGAAAGCACTTTGATTATGCTGGAGCGATCTTTGACGATCTATTGTCAAAGATCGAGAATTTTGAAAGGGATCCCAAGATTCCCTACGTTCGTTTCATCTGCGCCTATCTCTAGTTTCTTCTAGCTGAGAAGTACCCCACCTCCAATGATGGTACCTTCTCACGCGTTGGCCAACGAGCGATGGAGATCAATCCAGCTGACAATGAGGTAAGTCTCTCTACTCTACGCTCTCGTCTCTCTCTCTACTCTTCGACTTCAGCGGCCACGCAGGAGGTTCCTCCTTCTGCTATCCCTGCCGCTACAACCCCTTCAAAGTGACCATCTACTGCTCTTTCTAGCCCTGCTAAAAAGGCCAAAAAGACCAAGGAGTCAACCACTTCTGGAATAATGCCTGAGGTAGTTTCTCAACAAACTACTTTGGATGGATTAATGGGTCGCTCCTTCACTCAGTTACCACAACAACCATGTCAGTGATGCCAATTGCTGCCACAACACTGGTGACAACCCCAATTTTCTCAGTTCTTCAAGATCCACCAACTGAGGTAATTCCTACTATCACCAGTGCTCTCTCTACTTCTATCCCCATTACTTCTTATTCTACTATTTCTTTGGTCGTTAACCTTGCCAACAATTCGCAACAACCTCTTCACGATGCGACCATAGGACCTGGTACTCAAACAACTCCTCCAACCCTTGAAGGAGACATGCAATTTTTTAATATGTTTGATATATCAGGTATTCCTAAACCCATATACACTTCCCCCACCTCTCCATATAAGCCTGAGAATCCTTTTGCTCAACCAATAACTATTGTTTCAGGTCCTACTTTGGGAACTGTTGACATCAGTGTCAACAAACTCACTAACAAGGTGGACTCTGTCTCCTCCCTCCATCAACACCACCACCAACGCTGTCAACCAAGCTGGTGAGGAGTTGAAAAGACTTACCGCTGCTTCAACTTCTAAGGCTGAGGCTTCTCAAGTCACGACTCTTCAAGGAGAGATTGTCAAAATGAAGGAGCACTTAGTTGTTAATCATCAACAAGTTCAACTTCTACAGGGAAGAATCGACTCACTCACGACTGAGGTTCACGGTCTCTCTTCAAAGATTGAATCCTACACAGACCTGCTGACTCAGGTCCTGAAAAAGATGAATGAACTAGCTCCTGCACCAATGTCTTCGTTCACGGAAAATGATCGTACATCGTTGAATGTCGCCATTGAATTTATTCATCAGGACACTTCCGAGATTCCTGAGATTGAAGGTTGTCTGGAATGATTGGAGGCTAAAGTCTATTCTAAGCCTGCTGCTGAGGCTATAACCAACGCTGTTGAACTACCCCGTGCTGATAATGACAAAGAGGGGGAGAGATCACATGAAGAAAATTTAGATGCAACTGAGGTTCAAGCAATGGAAGAACCTCCCTCTCATGTTGAGGGGGAGAAGGTCGCTGAGGTTTCAGCGACAGAAGATCAAGCCCCTCTCTCTTCTTTACTTGCTCTTGTTGATGAATGTTAAAACACATATTTATTGGATTCAAGATCATAATTATCAGGTTTACCTTTATGCGCATTGTTCTTCTCGGCATTATGATCTTGAATCCAATAAATATGTGCTTTAACAATCTCCCCCTTTGGATCAAGATCATTCTTTAAGCTCAGAAAATGTAATCTTCCTCTTTGTCTTCAGAATGTAGCAATCTCCCAAATCGATGAGAATATCTTTTAGGAAAGAAATTATCTCCAGTTTCAGCTCGGAATGCTTTAGCAAATCATCTTCAAAGAAATTTTCTTTAAAGCAGCATATCTTCAGAAATTAAATCTTCAGAGATTATTTCAAAACTTCCAATCTTCTCTCCATTTCTTGATTGACGCTTCTCCCCCTTTTTGATGAAAGGAACGAGAAGTTCATCAAAACTTTACGTCAAGAAATGTCGTCTAATACTGATCTTGCAAACAAAACCACTGATGATCCGTCAATTCATAAAGATGTGTATCCAGATCTTTGCAAATCCAGACAAAATAGATAGATATGAAAGGTAACACCTGAATCAACAAATGAACCAGTTAAAATTGCTTGTCAGTAACACAAAGTCACTGTGTGTAACGAATACACAATATAAAGGAGCTTTTGTGATGTTCACTCCCCCAGGGCTTCCATTCAATCATCAAAACACCACAAAGGCAATTTCTATGAACGTTATGACAAAGAAACAAATTCTTTGTGTGTTCGTGCAAGTGATAGAATAAATTAACTATATGATGATTGCTTATAAGGCTCAAATAGTGTAAACCACTGAGACAAGTAGTTAAACACAGACTCAATGTGCATGATTGAAGTATGAAGGTGGGGCAGACTTCCTTCTTTTCAATATCCAGATTTTCCAAATGAAAATCAGATAGCATATGTGCTGCGTCCCCTTTGAAAATGAAACATTTTCTTGTTGAGAAGAAAATGAGTGGCTGGTGGGGTAATAGCAAGAGTTGGCATGGGCTAGTTGCCTGTTTCAATAATGTTTACCAAAGAATTGTGAAACATTAGAAATGTGGCTGCCCAGCTCAGAAAGCAGTTGGTGCAGAGATTGATATTCTTTTACTCTGATATCTCACCCTCTTTCTTTTAATCATTAAGCTCACAGCTAACTAAGCTCTCTTTTACATTTTCTCTCATCACACATCCCACCCTCATTTATTTTGACTCCTCACATGCAATCACTAAGGATGTACTTCTTGGGTAGGAGACACTGGTTAGCGTGAATCCATAGAAGTTTCTTTTAAGTTCTAGCACACTGATCCCATATTTTCCTATGAAGCACATGATGCTCAGATAGTTTCACTTTATCAGTTAAAGCTCAAAGATGAATCAGAAAACATTTAAAATCACACTTCCAAATCAAGAAATCTGTTTGAGAATCGGAAAGTGGTTTGAACATTTAAGAACATGTTTTCTTATGATTGAAAGTTGTCCTTCTATCAACCATAGATGAGATGAAGATAAGAAATTATACCTTTTAGAATGCAGTCTTACATCTCACGAAGTCAAGCTGAAAGTCATAAAGATATGATCTTTAAAGTATCTCTCAACCTACAAAAGTCTTAAGGTCTAGTCAAAGTAACTTTATTCACAGAAATTGAAATGACAGAAAGCAGTAAAACACTTAGTGTACGAGTTCTGATCAGAAATAATCAGAAGTCATCACCTTTACCCCCCCTGAAATTATGCATCAGAAAAATTATCAATGAAAAATATAAACATTGACTCCCCCTCAAATGTTGATTATCATATCTGACAGACGCATAAAATTTCAAAAAAGTATGCACTCCCCCTTGATGGTTGATTTCCTCATTGGAGTATTGGAGTACAATCTCTTATCAGCACATGAGCAAGGTCTTTTGATCAATGAAGTACGAGTCCTAAACTGTTGTGTTTATAAGTCAAACTTCGTTGTAGTACGGGTTCTAAGCTGATGTGCTTAGAAGCCTTCGTTCTCTTATTCCCCTTTGACAGTAAGTGCCTGCAACACAGATTCATCCTTTTTCTTTGGTACCCACTGGTATTTGGGTCCATGTTTGTTAGTTGCAGTTCTTATGGGAGTAACTGAGTAAGAACTATACCAGAAATGATCACTTGTTTTATGAACAAGATCATGTGTTCGACAGTAAGAACAATAGAATTGCTTACCTGACAACCTGATTAATTGATATCTCGTGTAGATATGTTCAGGTTTACCTTTATGCGCATTGTTCTTCTCAGCATTATGGTTATGTACACATAACTTCTTTCCTTTCTCGTCTTTCTTCTCATTTTCAACTGGTTTCTTCTTCCAGACCAATTCTTCTTCTTCGTATCTTCTCCTTCTTCTTTGATGTGTACCTGAACCATCTATATTGCAATCATAGAAGAGGTTAGTTTTACGAATCTGATCAAAAGATTTAACTGACCTTTGTGAAGAGACAGATTTCTGATTTGAACTTGATACAGACTTTTCAAGCACTTTAATCGTCGAAGCAAAATTGTCTCTTTCTTGAACAAGCAGGTTAATCTTCTTCGTGAACTCAGACTTCGCTTTTTGATCTTTCAAGGCACTTTCAGATAATTTAGATAGCTTGACAGTCAGCTTTCTAATCTCAGTTTCAAAGAAATTTCTCTCTTCTTCAAATCCCTTCTCAACATCATTTCTCTGGTCGGATATTTCTTTAAATAAGCCAGCGTTCTTCTGTTCAATGGCCTTATTGTCTTTGACAAACTTTTCCCTTTCCAGAATAATTACTTTCTCAAATTCAGAAGTCTGTTGAGAAAGCTTTAAACATTTCAGCTCAACTGCCTTCTTTTCGTCTGCACATTTTCTCGAAAAATCTGAGAATTTCTTTACAAATGCTTTCTTATCAATCTCAAAATCGGATCTTTCTTTGGCCATCTTTTTCTCCAGATCAGATATTTTCTTTTGAAGATCAGCATTTGCACTCTCTAAATCATTAACTTTCTCATTATTCTCAACATAATCTAGTTTCTGGATTTGAGCTTCCAAGGCAGAAATCTTTTCTTTTAGTTCAGAGTTCTCAAATTCCAGAAACTTTACTCTTGTTGACAACTTTGGTCCTGTCTCAATCTTCTCAATTTGTTCCCATAACAGCTTTCCTGTAGCCTTTTTACTGGCTAATGTAAAAAAGATCTCTTTTGAAATCTCTTCTGACATTCCTTTCATTAGGAAAGATCGAGCTAATCTGTCAGCTTCATATCTTTTTCTTTGCTCGTCTGAGTACATATCAAGTGGTAATGGAAGCTCTTTTTCTTCGCTTTCTCCATTATCCTTTATAAGATTAAAAACTTTCCTTGGAGCTGTCATACTTCCTTCCCTCAGAGATATTCTAATCAGATCCCTTAATGCATGTTTATCAATGAAATCTATGAACTAATTTTTCCATGCATCATACTCTCCTTTGAAAAGTATCGGTTGCTTCTCATCAGTACTGATTGAAGGAGTTTCACTAGAATTCATTCTGATAGATATAAGACAAGAACTTGAAAAATGACCGTTAGTCCAGATAAAATCAAACAATACTGAAAATCTTAGAATGAAATTCAGATAATTTTGATCAAGAACAGAATTTTGTCCCCCTCCGCAGACTAAGCACGGGGGCCCCCCTCCAGATAAAATCAAACAATATTGAAAATCTTAGAATGAGGTTTGCGCGTCTAGTGGGTTGCACAAAGTGAGGTTTGCGCGTCTAGTGGGTTGCGCAAAGTGGAGGTTTGCGTGTCAAGGCCGTTGCACAAAGTAAGGTTTGACCGATAACTTGCTTCGACCGGTATGATGTTCGACCGGGAACTTGTAATGACCGGTATCGAGTTCGACCGGTAATGTGCCTAAGACCGATAAATCCTTTGACCGATAGTGAGTGTTCGACCGATAAACTGTGTTCGACCGATATAGTCTTAGACCGGGGTGGACGAGAGTGTACCGGTCGAATGCTATGGACCGATAGAAAGTATTCGACCGGAAGTGGAAGACCGATATGGAAAGGACCGATAGAGATAATCGACCGATATGAATCAAAGACCGGTAAAGTGTGTTACACAAACCAAGTCGACCGATATGGACAATATGAATGCCGGGCGACCGGTATGTTCTTGAAGTTCTTCGACCCAGAAACCAAAATTCAGCCCAGAAAGCAATCAAAAACTCAAAATTACACTACCAAACTTTGCCAATTCGATAGATTAAACAACTAGAACAGATTGCAACAATTAATTTCAATAATAAACATTTTATGAAGGATCCGATTTCTGAGGCAGTGTCAAACTCGTGAACAAACCCAGAAAACAAAAATCATCACTTTGATAACCAAAATCGATGCAATATTCAAATCAACCAATACCCAAACACGATAATAGACAAAACAAACACAATCCAACCAAAAACAACTTGAATGAACGATTACACAAAAAAAATTATGAATCTTTGACAGAAAAATAGAACCAAACAAAAACTTATTCAATTCAATCTGCTCTGATACCAATTGTGTGTCCCAATAATGAATCATTCAATCAAGTAAAACAATAAACAACACAATAATTCAAACCTGGTATTGATTAACCAAACGATTCAACAGGTTACAAGCTTGAAATCGAACTATCTCTCTGCTTCTCTCTGTGTACGGCGCACCAACACCACACCAAGCCTCCAATAATTATTTTTCTAATTATGCTACTTTACTTGTCTAACCTAATTAGCATAAACAAAGCTAATTTATACTTAGGCTAACTAAGCCTAATAGGCTTTGCAAGGCTTGGCCCAACTACTAAAACAAAACAATTAACTAAAATATAAAGCCTAATAAATAAAATACGGAAACATACTTTTGACTAATTATTACAAAAGGACCCTAGACTATTTGTTGAGACGACTTTATCAGCTTTGACTTCAGTTTTTCCATCTTCAGATAATTATGATCTTGAATCCAATAAATATGTGCTTTAACACCTATCCTACACACGACTTAGAGTTGGCGGCGGTGGTGTTTACATTAAAGTTGTGGCGACACTACCTCTACGGGACGAAGTGCACCCTCTTCACGGATCATAAGAGTTTAAAGTATATATTTGACCAAAAAGATCTCAACATGCGCCAAAGAAGGTGGTTAGAACTATTGAAAGACTATGATTGTAAGTTGCTTTACCACACCGGTAATGCCAACATGGTGGCAGATGCGTTGAGCCGAAAGAGTTATGGAGGTGGAGCCAAATTATCTCTCGCTAGAATCGACGTGGTATCAAGCCTAGTAGAGAACATCAAAGTGTGTCAAGTCGAGGAACTTCAAGAAGAAAATCTCAAAGCCCAAATCATGATGAAACAATGAGAGCTACTAACGGAAGATGGTCGTGGCCTCAAACTTTTTCAAGGAAGAATTTGGGTACCAAAAATTGGAGGAAATGGAGACTTGCTCTTAGCGGAAGCTCACAAGTCCTAGTACTCCATAGATCCCGGTAGTACCAAAATGTATAGAGATTTGAAGTTAAATTATTAGTGGCCGGTGATAAAACTCGACGTAGCCAATTACGTGGAGAGATGCGTCACATGCCTTCAAGTCAAGGCGGAACACCAAAAGCCTTACGCTAGTTTACAATCCTTGACCATTCCTGAATGGAAATGGGAACATATTACGATGGACTTCGTCACCAAGCTACCAAGAACCTTTTGGGGTCACAATTCTTTTTAGGTAGTAGTGGTTTGACTTACTAAGACTGCACACTTCTTGGGGATGCGAGAGATGTTGCCGATGACAAGTTAGCCAAACTATACATTGACGAAGTGGTGTCGAGACATGGTGTTCCGTTATCTATCGTTTTGGATCAGGATAGCCAGTTCACTTCCAAGTTTTGGGATGAGTTACAAAAGGAGTTGGGCACGAAAGTCAAATTGAGCACGACCTACCATCCCCAAATGGACCGTCAAAGCGAGAGGAAAATTCAAACTCTTGAAGATATGTTAAGGTCGTGTGTCATTGATTTCAGAAGAAGTTGGGACTCCCACTTGCCTTTAGTGGAGTTCGCTTATAATAACAGTTACCATTCTAGTATCAGAATGACACCTTTTGAGTCCTTGTATGAACGGAAGTGTAGGACCCATGTGTGTTGGCTTGAAGCGGGGGAGAAACAATTCGCCGGACCGGAGATCGTACAAGAAATGGCGGATAAGGTGAAATGCATCCGGGAATGATTGAAAGCGGCCAAGATCGAAAGAATAGTTATGCCAACAAGAAACGGAGGCCGATAGAATTCCATGTGGGTCACAAGGTCATGTTGAAAGTATCACCATGGAAAGGCCTTATCCGTTTCAGGAAGCATGCGAAGCTTAACCCTCTTTTCCTTGCTCCCTTCACCATTTTGGAGCAGATTAGGTTTCAAGCCTACAAGCTGGACTTTTCCGCCAGAAATGGGCAAAATCCATCCTACCTTCCATGTATGTTACTTACAGAAGTGTTTGGCCGAAGAAGAAGTGTCATCCCTTTGTCAAAAATCCGAGTGGATAATGGTAACCGTTGTGTTGAAGATCCGGAAGCAATTTTGGAATCAAAGACAAAGAAGCTCCGACACAAGGAGGTAACCTTGGTCAAGGTGCAATTGAAACATCATAGAGGTTCATGGGAGTCCGAAGAGGACATGAGAGAATGTTACCCGCACTTGTTTGTCTAGCGTGAGGTTTCGAGGATGAAACCCTTTCTAGGTGGGGAGGATTGTAAGACCCGTGTCTATTCCGGTAAGTAAATGAACCTCTTAGACCACCTATATTCTTGAATTTTATTAATTGTCATATTTGGAAATGTATTTGGTCACCCCTATCACTTATCGTCACGAACACTTGTAGCTAGGAAGGGCTAAACTAAAACTCGAGACTAAGCCTTAGTGCCTTTCACTTCTTCAAATGAGAAATTAGAGGTTCGTTATGGTTGACGCGATAGTGGCAATGATTATGCCAATGACACAATCGTTATGTTCCAATCGTCGGGATTGGATGACTCTCGGTACAAACGAGTCGAGAGTGACAGCGAGAGTGAGTTATATCACAATCGTCGAGTCACAATCGCCTACCCCCTTCCACTCTCGGTACGTTTTCAGCGAAAGTGCCGGCGAGAGTGCCCAGGCACAATCGCCCATGTTGTCTGACTAAATTAAATGCTCATTTCTTACTTTTATCTCATTTTATCACCAAAATTTGATTTCTTTTAGAGAGAGAACCTTTAGGGGGTGATTTTCAAAACCCTACAACTCTCTCCTCATTCATTGCAAGATTAATGTTAGTTGGGTGCATTAAAGGGTTTCAAGATTCTTTGGAGCATTTATTAGAGGGTTCTAGAAAGGATACAAGCCACTAAACCTCAAGTGTTCATCTCATCAAATTTCTAGGGTTTTGTTAACTTTTCTAGGTTTTTGATCAAAACCTAGATTATGAGTTTCTAAACCTTGTTAAAACTAGATACATGTCAATTATATGCTTTCCTTGTTTTTCTTGGGTGGTTGGTAAAAATATCTCTTTTGATGGTGAAATATCCATGAAACATTATGAAGGGAATCTTAAGGCCTTGGTGTGTAGTATTTTGTGTAGTAACTTGAGAGTGATGGTAATGTGGATTTGGTAGTCAAATAGTAATATTTGACCATCTCCTATGTTTTTATGCATTTTAAATTATGACCTAATATTGGTGTTGACCCTAAATGAGACTCCTTGTACGAAATATTCATGATTGTTGGAATTGTGTTTTATGTATATGATGGAGGGAGTTTATCTCTTGGAAGATCTATATGCATGGTTACATATTTATTTGGCTAGCTATGATGACTTGACATGCTACGTAAAGCTTATTGGTTATTGAAGTGGTTGGACAACCAAGTTGTGTATCGTTGATCATGTAGCTTGCTTGGAGTAAGTTTGTATATATTGACAAATGTGAATTGGATGAACTATCAAGTGGGCACTAGGAGGATACAATCTTGGGCACCACCTTGGAGGTATTTGCCTAGATCTCTGCCATTAGGGGTAATGCCTTGGAGGTAGTCCCCGATGTGCCGGGCATTTAGGATGTTGCCCTATTGGGTGAACATCAAGGTGTATTGTCTCTTGAGGTGAAACTTGATAGTGTTTTGGGTCTCCCCCCATTGATTCCATATCAAGCCTTTTAAATGCATGTTGTTTATCTCCCTCTCATTTCATATTTTATACTTTGTTCAAAATCACTAGGCTTTTTGGCCTAACACTTGTTGGAGTCGACGTGTATCTCAGGATTTAGCGTAGCCGGCTTTAAGAAGGCTTAGAAAGGATTAGAGCGAGCTTGGGGAATCAACTTTTGGGAAACCTCTTTATAGAAGATTGTATTTTGGTGAAGAACCGGATGACACCCGATTTGTAATCTCCTTTCTAGTGAAATTAGATTAGTAGGTTATTAATTCTGATTACATCGATTACAAACTTGTAATTAACAGTTAATATTATTTTCCCCATTTTTGGGAGGCTCGTACCTTGACAATTTATATACCACACTTCCATTTTTGAAAGGTTTTTGTTTGTCCCAATTTTTGGGGTGTTACATCTAGAGTTCAAATATGCATAGGAATATGAGAATTAGCTTATAGATAAATATCTTTGTCAACCTTGGAAGAGTGCCCTCTAAAAGTTAATTGTTAGATGTTGCAAGTTATTGCTATAGCAACCTGATGCTATGCTAAGCATATTCTGATTGGATTATTTGTTTGTCTACATCATACCCACCCTGCTATATATCTATTTACAATTATTGTTTTCAAACCAAAAACCCAAATATTTCTTCAACCTCACCATTTGAAGTTGGTTGAGATTTTGCAATTTAAGAAATCCATTTATGTGGAATATGATCTTGGTAGATTACTACTTTCTTACTTGATAAAGACAACAATGTTGATATGTGTATACTTGTATGGGTTACCATATATTTATTAGAGAGATAATATGTTTAAGTATTTTCATTCGTTTGTTATTTTCGAAAACAAGCTTTCAAAATACGTCCTTAAGTATGGGTTACCTTGAATGTTTAAGTATATAGTTTCAAAAAGTTTATTTAATTGTATGTAAACTGCAAAACGACTATTTAACATTGATCTAGCTATATTTTAATGTGAATTCTTAGAATATGTTCCAAAAATATACATTTATAAATTATAGACGAGTTATAATATCAACTTCTGAAAAATAAC
This sequence comes from Arctium minus, assembly GCA_954870635.1. NCBI lineage: Eukaryota > Viridiplantae > Streptophyta > Magnoliopsida > Asterales > Asteraceae > Arctium > Arctium minus. The sequence continues at coordinate 107,138,078 of OX941080.1, read as the reverse complement.
AACTGAATGAATATAAATTAATTTTGGACGTAATTTTCCCATGCAATTTGTTTATATAAAAGTAAGTCATAACATGTTATGTGAAATGAAAAAATGATTATATCAATTATTTCCTTTTGATCATCTTCATTCGATGTAATTAATTCTGTACGTAGGTATATCCATCTCAAAGTAATTGCAAATATAACTTTATTTCTTCATCGAACAACAAGGTAACATGCTTTTCTAGTACAAGATTAATTGATGACATAATTAAAAATAAAAAAAATAAACAAATGGGCAAAGACAGATTGTGGATCGGTCCTAACCAGTTGTTGGCTTTTGGTGCATTTGTAAAATATCAATAAACAAATTTACACAAAAACTGAAAAAAGAAAACTAATAAGAAGAATTATTTGAGAGCGATGTTCTTCATCATATCCTTAAATTCTGAAAAATCAACAACCCCATCGGCATTTCGGTCAACCGATGATATCATCATCTCCACTCTTCCCATTTCACTGGCCTCTGCAAACCCTAGCTTTTCAAGCACCACCTGCAACTCCTTAGCGGATATGTATCCATCTCCGTCCTCATCAAACACCTTGAACGCTTCGGTTAGATCCACCTCCTCCTGCTTGCTACTATCGTAGCTCCCGGCGGCAGCGTCTTCGTCGTCTCCAACAGCATCCTCGAAGAACAATTCGCCAAGGGATTTGTGCAACGCTTGGAAGTCATCAAAAGTGAGGCCGTTGTTTTCAGGCTGGATGTAGGATTTAATCATGGAATCCAGTTCCCGGATGTCGGTTTCCAAACCGAGAAGGACCAAGGCGCGACTGAGCTCGTCAACGGAGATGAGGGAGTCATGATCGGTATCGAACAAATCGAAGATGCGGCGGAGGCGTACGGAGTTGAGAGAAGGAGAACGGAGACGGAAGGAGTTGGTGATAGAGGAGGAGGACTTAAGGAGGCTCTTTTGGTTTTGCGCGGTGGTGGTCGACGTTTCCATGGTTGCTCTGCGATGATGAGATCATAAATGGCGATGATGACTTGTTCTCATTGTTGGTTATGAAATTGGATAATTGAGAATTCAAGATCGTATGTTACATTTCCATGTATAGAAACAAGTGAGAGAGAGAGAAGGCTATAAAGCAGGAGAGGCCAATCACATTACCATGCTATCATCTTTAGAGTATTTTAAAATTACCATTTTTATTCTTATGGTCATTGTTATTTTTGTCCATGAGGTATCTCTATGAGTGGGTAGACGTTAAGTATAGATGAAAATGGCAATTTCCAACAAACCATAGTAGTTTATTCTTTTTTTATTGTTTTATTTTAATACAATAAAAAACGTTTTAAAAATCACAAATTTCATCAATGTAATATTGAATTGCAGACTCGTCTATGCCGTGAAGTTCATTTTCATTTTGGTCCATATAATACAATTCAAAATCTTAAATTGTTCATGTGCTTCAGGAATTATAAAAATCATCTTTAGAGTATGGATTTGTCTCTAAATCGAGCTTTTTTGCCCTAACAACTCTAACCAACAGTCCGTGTAATACACCATATGTGCCCACATGAGAGGCATTTCAGTTATTTAATTTGCATACTTTATTTTATTAAAAATAATCATAAGTTTTATGTAATAAATATTAAATAAATATCTTATAAAGATAAATTTTTTAGAGTAAATTACATCGTTGGTCCCTGTGGTATGCATTTTATAAAGCCGTTGGTCCCTTACCCTAACTTTGTATACTTTTTTTGATCCCCGCTTCTCCAGATCCACTATCATCTCCCTCAACTTCGTCTACCGCCGGAAGCAACAAAAGCATCGGAGACCAGAAGTCGACAACCACCGTTCTTTCCTTCTTCTCGTTAATGGTGGTGGTGAAACCTCAAATCCAACCCTTTTCCCTTCTTTCCTTTATGTTGATCAAACATTCAAATTAATAAAGGTTCAACTTTTTCTATTTGTGGTGGCGATGGAACCCAGTTGATGATGTTGTGAACCAAGGGTCGAATCTTATTTAGGTTTTTGTTTGAAATTGTTTGGTTTTTGATTTGTTTGTTTTTGATTTAGGGTTTTTGATTTGTGTAGATTTTGTATCATATTTATGGAGGGATATGCCCAAATTTGTTGTTGTGTTAATGATGTTGTTGATTGATGATCGATGATCGACGATTTTAGGTATGTTTATGTTAACTTGTGGAATTAATTTGGGGTTTTGAATGTTGTTTGGGTTGGGGAAGAAGGAGGTAGAAAATAAAATTAGTTGCAAACTTGCAGGTGTGGAGAAGCTATTGGAGAAGATGGGAAAAGGGCTTCATTGAAGAAGACAGGGGAGGGAGGGGTTCACTGAGAATATGGGAGGAAATTCACATTAGAAGATGGGAGGGAAGGAGGGACACATGGCAATAGTCGATTGTTTTTTTTTAAACTTTCATTCTAATTAATATGTATAAAAAGACAAAAATACCCTTCTACTTAGCCTATTTAACATGATCATCTTTTAACAAAGTTAGGGAAAAGGAGCAAAGACATTATAAATTGCATACCACGAGGATGTAATCCATGATTATTCATTTTAAAGACCTAAAGTGTTATTTTTGTGTAAACAACAGGACCAAGAATGTAGTTTACTGAGTAAATTACATTTTTCTTCCTTCTGGTTTGGTGTTTTTAATGAATCTTGTCCCCATTTTAAAAACTGAATGAAAGTGCCTTGTGGTTGCATTTTTAACGAGTTGGGTCATTGTGGGTGCCTTTTCTTTAACGAGTTGATTCTCTGTGTTTGCATATTTTTAACAATCTCGTTCTCTAAATAAATTAACGAGCTAATTCGATATAGTTGCATTACGGACCTAGATCATTAAAAAGTGCAATCACAAGAATCCAACTCGTTAAAGAAATGCAACCATAGGGGCCCAACCTGTTGATTTTCCATTATAAGGACAAAATATTTTAAAAGCACCCAACCATATATGATAATAAATTTTAGAGTGAATTATGGATTATGTCACTATGTTTCAATTTTTTTTATAACCATGGTTTCTTATACTATCTTTATTATCGATTTGGTCCAAATGGTATTCAATTTGTTATGACCATGGTCTTTTTGACTAACATCGTTATTCCGTTAAAACAACTATAAAGCCGCTAAAAAATCGCCAAGTGGAGTGGAGAGAGTTTTTCGGAGAACGTGAAGTGATTGGAGACTTAGAATAGTGTAGTTTCAAGTGGTTCAACTTTTGTCCAGTGGAACGTACATACAAATGTTTGGATTAATTGAAAGTTTTGTCGGGTGACATGTATATTCATGTATTTTAACTGACAAATGTATATGGTTTGATGTTTACACCTAGGCGCTATTGCACATGATCTTTCTCCTAGTTTTCTTTGGTTGATACAAATGACATATAGTATTTCAAAAGTAGGGGATTTTAGGTAGAAAGGAAGGTGGAGGTCAGGGTGGGGGAAGGAGATGGTGGTCGGTACCTTAAATGAGGAAGACAAAGACGTCTTGGAAGCGATTAGTGGGGGTCGGGTTAGGGTTGACGGCGAGCAGGAGGATCATGTGGGACAAATAATATTTTGGGGAGGGATGTAACATTGTGTCACTGATGAAGGGTAGTGAGTTCACAGTGAACAGTCTGTGTCACACCCCGCTAAAGCGGAAACACGAGGCATAACAGCTCCGATGTCATAGCACAAGATTATAAACATACCAACATTTACTTAACTTTCAAAATACATTACATTTTTAAGAACATAGTATTGTCATTGTTTACAATTCCCAAACTTTAAAATATAACGATACGCATAAAGCAAAATGATCTTGCTTCAAAATATGAAGTGTACTGCTAAAACATCATGGAATTACCTTCTCGATTCCTGAAAAGCATGAATAAAAACCAAGGTCAACTACAAAGAGTTGGTGAGTTCACAGGTTTTAGATATGCACAAATCAATTTATATGCAAGTTATCATTTGTAAAACATATGTTTAAACCAAACTTCAATTTCTTTGATTCATGAGTGTCATAACTTAGTTTATATGACAAGAGGTATGCAATGATAAATATTACGTTGAGCCACTACTAAGCCGTCCCTGACCAATTTCAACGCCCCCGATGAACTAACTCAGCGGTGGTTCGAGCCACATGTTTAGTCATCTTCTCTAGTATAGTGCACCCCTGCTCGTCAGCATTAAGGTGGGTTTGTCACACCAAATAGCGCTATCCACTAATACTATAGGCCCGATTTTCTTCGAGTTAATAGTAGTGTCACGGGGTCTTAACATTTAATACTCAACACATCAATTGCATAGTTATCATATAGCTTATAATTCCAAATGCTTTTAACAAAGCCTTATAAATTGCCAATTCGCAATACTTTCAAACAGTTCTCATGAATCTTTAAATACGCAATTTAAACATGCTTTCCACCCCAATAATCAATTAAAACGATAAAAGTGGGGCTGTGAATACTCACCTTAACGAATGGAACGAGTGAAACTTTACTTTAATACTTATGGAATTTGCCACGCCCTTAGTTTCCCTATACAAGAGTTGCCATAGAGAAACACATTAATGCCCTATTCCGATGTCCAACCAATATGTCCAATTGTCCCATGAAATGCCATTATATAAATTCCTTAGTCCATATCCATTTTTAAACTATACAAAGTTCCAAAATACAATAAAACAAAATTTAGACTTAAGAAAATTACCTTTCTGGATTCAGCATATGCTGTCCAGAAAGTTATTCGATAAAATCAACACGGAAGCTTAACTTCCCAAGAGAATTATTTAATCACAAATTTTGTGATGATACTATAATATGTTTAGAGTAAATCTGCATTTTTTTATAATTTTTGAATAACTTTTGATACCTCAAATAATTTTTACAAAACAGAGTGTCACTGATTTTCGGATCAGTGACATACCTCACTTGTAACAGACTTTTGGGGTATCAATTCTTAGAATTAGATAGTGATCCTTATATGGATGCAAACCTAACTCAAAATCCTATCTTTTGGAAAAAGATTCACTTATTTTGGATGAATAATGTGGGAGTTATGGCCTTTACAAGTTGGGTGTATGATTCTGTCCTCATTGGACAGATTGCACCCCTTTCTTATAAATTCCATTTAAGTGCCCAAATCAACTCCAAATTCAGTGTTTTCGGACTTTTTAGAAAGCTAACACTCTAAATTAAAGTTTAGAAGCAAAAACCCCAGATTTGGACATGTGGTTTGTGAGTTGTGCAAGATATAAGTGAAGTCCATTTTCTGGACAGATTCTAAAATGGAGAAAATACTATTTTAAATTACAAATGATGGTCATTAGACATGGTTTTGATTATAAACCATGTCTTCACTCTTCATTACATGATAAACTAACATATGCATCATAGATTCATTGCAACCAAAATACTCATCCAAATGCATGCATGTACAATATACCCATTTAAGTGATATTATCATCACTAATAAGCCCTTAATCATGTGGAATTTGGGAAATTCCATCTTAAGAGTATTTTTATACTAAATTTTCATTGTAACAACATAGCTATAAGTTCAATAACACCAAAATTTTGTGGTTCATGATACTCTACTTTCAAAATTCAACATTATGATCAAAAACCCTAAATTTGATAATAAACAAATTTTTCTTTGAAAACAAGAATCAAAAACTCATTTTATGATACTATATACATCAAATGTAATCCATCTCATCATCAAAAATCCAATTTATACAACATTTAGATGTAAATTTTTACTTCTCAAACCCAAAATTCGAAAATGAGAACATGCATAAGAGTAATGTAGTTTTTGAGATTACCTTGAAGATTTGAGAAGGAAACTTGATTCTAATCTTCAAATTGATGATGGTTTCTTGCTTGGATTTTGATTTTTTTAACAAAGAAAAAAAAATGGAATGGTGGTGGTGGTGGTCTTCGGCCGAACAGGAGGGAGGAGGGAGAGAGGAGATGAAGAGTTAAATTTGAAAAATGAGGATAAATCTTGTTTTTAATTTGTTTTTAATAATTAAAATAATTAGAATATATTATAATTAAGACAAGTGTCCTAATGACTCATCATCATAAAAAAAATTTAATTTAATATTTTTAATTAAATTACTAGTCTAATTTATAAAATATCAGATATAATTGAGAACCGAAATACCCGATTCTCAATATTTGCTAAATAAATGTCAAATTTAAAAATTTTGCAATGCAAGAGAAATTAACATACTGATTTTTATAGTTTAAGGATTTTGGACTTTTATTCACTTATTTGGCATTTCTGGACAGTGACGGTCAGATGCGGAACTGTTCCGGATTTTTAACGCAACTTCTAAATTTTTCGGGAAACTTTTATCTTAAAGGCTTTTAATAAAAAAAATCTAGAAGTGACAAAACTTATAATATAATCTAAGGGTGCTAACCTTAATATTCAGAATTTGACAGGTGTCACAGTCTGAAGGTCCATAAGTCCCCCTTATGTATATATAAGGGTGTGTTTGTGTGTATATATATAACTTTACATAATATAATTTTTATATTATACTATATGTACCGTGTGCGATGGAACTCAAAGCATCTCGAATCTAAAGCTGAAAACTCAAAAGATAATCTTGTTTTAGTTTCAGTTTTATTCTCCATCACATGATGCTAATTTTATGGTTTTATGTGGCTTTAAATCACATATCAGATGTATAAAATTGAAGATTAATATGGTCGATTGGTCAAACCCATAACATTTGTTGTTCTAGCAGACCAACCGATGCATTAGTGGTTTGTATTTATTGTAACTTGTAGTTAAAAAATAAAATCCAAAATTTATGTTTAACAAACTCAAAAGACAACTCATATGTAAGAAAAACGCTAAAAATACCGATAAACTATGTGTGCTATGATGAAAATAATGAGTAACACAATTTCAAAAAGAAAGACGGATAGAAAGAACATTCTATCATTGGCTTCCAAGACTTTGATATCCCATGAATACAAGAACTACACATGAAAATCAAAAAGATTCACTATAATTTAGAACATGTAATATGAACCGTTATGCTTGAAAAACATGGTTTCATATAGAAAAGATCTAGATACTCAGTCTACTTAACTTTCGTTAATGTATTTGGGTTAGAAAAAACAGTCCATTGATATACCTCATGGCTATATGCTATGCAAAAAATAGGTAAAAAGTGAACAAGGGTGAGACCTAAATTGGTTCACAATTCAAAATATCAATAAACAATTTTGTTTTTGATTTAGTAACACTGTGTTCTCGAGTTTTTTTTATAAAGGAAAGGAAGGAAAGGGAGGAAAAGTAGAAGGGAAAGAAAAAATGTTGTGTTCTCGAGTTTTTATAAGGAGCGAAAGGAAAGGAAAGGAAAGGGAAGGAAAATAATGTTGATTTTTCTCCCAAAACTTTCCTCCAAAATATGGGAGGAAAGGGAAGGAAATGAATGAAAAGAATTTAAAAAAATTTAAAAGATTACAAATGTACCCATCAATTACATTCCACTATAAATAAATAAGGGTATGTTCGTAAAAGTTACATTTTTCCTTTCCTTTCTCTCCTACTCAAGAACATAAAAATTTATTTATTTTCCTTCCTTTCCTTTCTTTCCCTTCAATCTCAAGAATACAAATAAAAATATTTATTTTTTTCCCTGTTGATCTAAACTATTTCAGTGATTTGATGATGATCTTTATACCTAGTGAAAATTACTTAGGAATGTTTAGTTTGTTTCTTTTAGTTTTAGCGATCAACATGGGTATGTTCAGTGATCGTTGAACATGCATTGTACCTAGTTAGCCTAAGTGGTCCTCGAAGACAAAGCCTCACACCAAAAGAAACCTTCAACGACGTCGAATATATAGCTGAAGTTGTCCATTCGAAAGGCGCTGCCTTCATTATCAGGGTATTTTCGAGGGATGAAGGGTGCAGTATGGATTTTGTGTTCCGGTTGGGCTATAACGTTGTTATGCTGGGAGCCTCTTAAAGGTGGTTTAAGAGCTCTTAAACCCAATTTTAACAGTTCTCAAATGGGGTCCTATGTTATCGTTGACAGCTTTCATGAAGGCTTTCATTGAAGAATCGAAAGAATCTACCCATTCTAGGGCTGAAAGAGGGGGGGGGGGGCGTAAATGGATAGAGACAATCTACACATGATCTGAAGCGGCATTCAGTGAAACCATGACTTGTCTATAAGGTGTGAAAATCTAACCATGACTCAACAATAGCTGAAAGCATCTCAGGGATTCAAGCCATCACTTATCAATGAGTCTTGCTCTACAAGATTTGATTTTCTCTCATCCTCTTGCACAAAAGGGCAAAGGTACAATAGTACGATTTATTTTTTGTCTACAATCATGCTTACCAACTATCTGCCCTTACTGTACACTTGCAGCTAAAAGCATGCTAAAGTAAAAGAACAAGGACATGCATCCACTCATATAATGACCCGTGGATTGTACCCTATGACTTGCATTTAATGCAACGGGTATAAATAGTAGAGAAGACTCATCTTCTTTGCTAAGTCTTCATCTCTGCTTCTAACTCTCTTTTCTCTTGTTCTTGTTTTTTTTTATTTTGCGAGAAACTTAGTGATTCTCATAGATTATTTAGAATAGGTTTACCTTTTCTATTTCCGCAAGTTTGCTCCATCTACCATGTTTAGAAGTGTTGAAAAATAGGCTAAGTATAGAAACCCCTATTGTCTCGAAAGTCGCCGCAGAAGAGACACAACTCAGAAGACTACTCCACAGAAGACGCGCCAGAGGACAAACCTGATAATGATACTCAGATCACAGAGCCTCTGTGGTCACCCACAGAGCCTCTGTGAAGGCTAACCTCTGGAGATCAGTGTTGGAATTGTGCTGAATGGCTCAAGACAAGACCACGTGCCAAGCACGTGAGACCTGCTGTACGAAGATCCGCATGATCAAGTAATGGGCGTCCCACGATGTTTACTTTACAGGTGGCATTCCTTATGTGGAATGTCAGTTTTTGTCTTGTAGTACGAGGTGCATACAACTTGTATTATATATGAGCACCTCGTTCCTTGTCCAAAAAAACGAGCACACACAAACATAGCAGTCTGTATAATCCTTGAGCATATTTGCACATACCAGTGCGTGTTCTTGGTCTTCTTTAGTAATCAATGAAACAGTTCTTTGAGTAACCTTCTTATAATACTTTACTTCCTGTTCATTAATTACTTGTGTGTTTACTACCTTGCATGTTCAATCTTTTCTACACATCTTAAACGCTTCCGCACTCTATTTAATCAATCTGTGTGTAGTAAAAAGGTTAAATCAAGTTAAAGAACATCATAACTGGGATCAACAATTGGTATCAGAGCAGACTTTGATTTTCAATATCAAAGGATCCTGTTCTATACTTGTTTCCAGTATTCAAGGTAGTAGTTTGAGTTTGTTCTTTGTCCCAAACTCCATTCACAATCACACTCTGTTTTCTGAATCTATATCAACCTGTTTGGTATAGAAACAGGTACAAGTGTTCATCTTCACTAAAAGACAGATTCAAAGCTAGTTGGTCGGTCATCTGTTCATACTCTCCCTAGTTCATATCATACTCTGTTTTTCTCTTTAAAACTATCATGGCAAACGCTGTTAACTATTTCAGTGTTGGCTCTCAATCAAAGCCTCCTACTCTCATTAGAGATGAGTATCCTCAATGGAAAATCAGGATGGTACACTTCCTTGAAGGTGTGGATCCAGGTCTGGTTGAGTTTCTTCACAATCCTCCTTTCATCCCATTGACAACTGTTCCTCGTGTTCCTGCCAATGCCAATACTCCTGAAATCCCTGAATATCAACACCCCAAACCTGTCATTGAATGGAGTGAAGAAGAAAAGGCACAACATGAGCTTGCAAAGAAAGCCAAAAGACTAATCATAATGGCTATCCCAAACGATATCTTTCAATATCTTGACTCATGTGAAACTTCAAAGGACCTATGGTTAGAGCTAGAGAAACAACTTGAGGGTGGTGCTAAAAGCCTCAAGAACAACAGGGCCTTATGCATAAATGAGTATTTTGCATTCAAAGCTCTGCCGGGTGAATCCATTCAAAGCACTTACAATAGATACAATTCCTTGATAAACAAGTGTAAGAGGTATGGGATCCACATAACCTCCGAAGAAAACAATGTCAGATTTCTACAGAGCCTAAATGATGAATGGCTTCATCTAACCATGTCCATGCAAGCCACATTGGATCTTGATGTTTGGTCCATATCTGATCTCTTTGGAACACTGATTAGCCAAGAGAACAGAATTTCCAAACTAACAACCCCTGTCGGAGGTCCTCTAGCTCTTGTAGGAAGTGCCTCAGAAGGCAAAGACAAGGGAAAGAAGGAAAAGGCAACTGAGGAGGCACTGAGGAGGAAGAAGAAGAAAGTACTTGTAGAAGAGAGTGAAAGTGAAGAAGATTCTGAGGAGGAGATTGACATGGCTGCTCTGGCCAAAACACTTGCACTTATGACCCGACAATTCAATCGTGGTCTCAAGAAGAAGCCGGAGTACAAAGGGAGAGAGGAAAGAGATGACAGAAGAAGAGAAAAGTCTGAGGAACCAAGGCAAGAAGAGAGGAGTGGACAGAGGTCAGACGGCAGAGATGGTGACAAATTCCAAAAGCAAACTGAAGGCTGCTTCAAATGCGGGAAACCAGGCCACTATGCAGCAAAGTGTAGGTCTTCTGCCAACAAAGGGAAACCCACACGTTGCTTTTTATAAAAAGAAAGCAGAGTACTACACTCAGAGATCCCTAATGGCAGAACAAGAGAACCTTGTAACTGATGAATCCTCTGATGAAGAAGACAACACACTCTTCTGTGGAATGGCAGAAGTCCACTCTTCTGACAACGAGAGTGAGGTATCCACTTCTAATTCTTGTAACTCGGACTTTGAAAACAAGCTTCTTGAAATACAAAATGATCTTCTAGCTTATAAAAATACTTGCTTGGATCTTGAGAAAAAGCTTTCCTTCTTTGAAAGAGAAACTAGGCTTCTCACAGAGGAGAAGGACAAGCTTTACCTCGAAAACAAATCTCATACCTCTGAACATATTTCAACAAAAAGGGGTTTCAAGGAGAAAATCTCAAATCTTGACAAAGCTTTGAAAGAAAAGGTCAAAGAGCTAAAGAAATGTGAGAGTGATCGTTTAAATGCCATTTCCTTGAAAAAAAAAATTCAAAAAGAAAGAGAAGCTCTTCATCGAGATCTGTACGACAGAGATCTTAAAATCAGAAAGTATCAGGATGCTCAAAAAGTCACTGAAAAGGTCAACACCCAAATTGGCAGAAGAGGTATAGGGTTCGATGATGTCGATCCCTACACTGGAAATAAAAGAAACAAATTCTTAGAAAACATCTCCTGCCTTAGAAAGTTTCTAAAACCAAGTATTCCAAACCTTCTATCCACTTTTAAAAGGCGAAAAACATCTGGAGAACCACATCTGAGGAATCCTCTGTTGATGGTAGATACATGGTATGAAAACAACAATCCACCTTCTTCACTCTCATCAAAGAGAAATTCTATTTCAAAGAAATATCTGTCTCAAAAACAGATAGGAATCTTCAGATTTGGTTATCCAGAAACACAAACTTAAATGGCTTTTGTATGCATGATGACTCCTGAAAAGGAATTGTCCTCTGAAGCTCCAGAGTTTGTTCCGGCCTCTGTGGAAGAAAAACTTTTTAAAAGATTTCTGGAAAATGACTTAAGAAAGACCTATGAAAACCATTTTCTTAATCATCCTGATATTATCTCTAAAATAAAAGAAATCTTTGAGCAAGATCTTCAAAACTGTCTAAGTGTTCCTAAAATAACACCATGCTTTACAAAAGAGATAAATACTCCAAAGGACACCAATGGACAAAGTAAGGCACATACAGAAGGTCAGGATCTCATTCACAGAGACTTTCTCGATTCAGACTCTGAGTCAGAATCCGAGTCCTCTGTCGAAGATGAGACAGGGTCTGTGAAACTTAAGATAGTCCCCTGTGGTCAAGAGAAGAATAGACTTACCTCTGACATTCTTAACAGAACAGTTCTTCCCAAGAGGAAAACCACAGGTATACCTATCTGTCCTGATTTCCTGGACATGTGCCTACAAGCAAAGAGTTCTCTTGAGCTTGAAAAAGCTAAAAAGGAAAAGATCTCTCATGTTTCAAAAACTCCAAAACCTTTAAAACCTTTTCAAGAAAAACTCACTTGGCAACAGAAGGATAAATGGCCTAAAATTGAAAAACTTAATGCTTCTGCTGCAGCGAAAGCAAGGAGAGAAGATCAAAGGAGAGTACAATCTAAGAGCCACTCAAGAGGAGTTTCTGAAAAAACTCAACCTAGATTAGACAAAGCTTTCTGTAAAAAGAAACCCAAATCTAAAATGGGTTGTAGTAAAGTTTGCTCTGTACCCTCCTTTGACAATTTTAATGAAACTTTCAAAAAGCTTGCCTCCAATGTTCATTATTGTAAATGTTTTGATCTTATGCATGCTTTAAATCAAAATTTCTCGAGGCCCTCCTGTCTCATATCTCACCCCAAATCCAAGAATGCAAAATTTAAGGGTGAGAAGAGACAATCTGGTACCTCAGCAAATGAGGATAAATCCAAAACCAAAGATGCTAAGGCATCTTCACAGCCTCCTAACAAAAATGGACCCATTTGGAAATGGGTACCTAAAACTCTCTAATCTGTCCACAGAAGAAACAACATATGCCCATTTGGTATCTAGACTCCGGGTGCTCAAGACACATGACTGGCGACAGAGGGTTGCTTTCCTCTTACAAAGAAAAACTTGGTGGATGATCTGTAACTTTTGGAAATAACAAAAAGGGACAAATAAAAGGCTATGGAGTCATTGCCAAAAGAGACATCGATGTCAACAGAGTTGCCTACGTGGATGGCCTCAAGCACAACCTACTGAGTGTAAGTCAACTCTGTGACAATGGACTCGATGTGATGTTTAAAAAACAATACTACTCTCTGTTGAAGGAAGATACAACCACAGAGTTTCTGCGAGCTAAAAGACGGGGTGATCTATACCTCATGGACTTTAAATAAACTAACAGAGAAGAAAAGCTCTGCTTAGTCTCAAGTAAGAATGAAGAAGCTTGGCTCTGGCACAACATGTTCTGTCATCTAAACTTTCACACACTTGACAAACTTGTGAAACTAGACCTGGTAAGTGGTCTACCAAGTATTAGATTCGATAAGGATCATCTATGCTCAGCTTGTGAGATGGGCAAACTCAAAAGGGCTGCCCACAAAACTAAGTCTGACATATCTTGCACCAGACCTCTGCAGATGCTTCATGTTGACCTCTGTGGTCCTATATCTGTGCAAAGTCTTGGTGGCAAGAAGTACATCCTTGTACTCATAGATGAATTCTCTAGATATACTTGGGTTGAATTCGTTCGAAAGAAATCATATGTTCCTGAAGTACTAATCAATCTTATCAAGAGAATACAAGTTCTTTATGACTGCAGGGTACAGAGAATCCGAAGTGACAATGGGACAGAGTTTAAGAATTCAACCATTGAAGCCTATATTTCGACAGAAGGCATATCATATAACTTCTCTGCTGCAAGGACTCCACAACAAAACGGTGTTGTTGAACGAAAGAACATGACACTAGTGGAAGCCGCAAGAACTATGCTCAATGCTTCAGATCTCTCTATTTCCTTCTGGACAGAAGCCATTTCAACCGCTTGCTTCACCCAAAATCGTTCTTTAATAGTGAAGAGGCATGCAAAAACACCATACCACTTACTGCACCAGAGGAAGCCGAACATCAAGTACTTCCATGTCTTCGGCTGCAGATGCTTTGTGCTGAACGACAGAGAACAAATAGGGAAATTCAGTCCCAAAGCCGATGAAGCCTAATTTGTTGGCTATTCATCCAACTCCAAGGCATACAGAGTCTATGTACTCAAATCCAAACATATACTTGAAAGTATTAATGTTTCATTTGATGACTTTTTTCAGGTGACTTCTGAGCAAATCGGCTATGGACTCAAACTTCAAGATGAAGATTCTGGTGGATCATCAAAAACAAATGATCTTCATCATCTGTTTGAAGAGATGTTCAATGATGATGGACCCTCTGAAGGTGACCGCAGAGCCTCTGAAGCCAAACCCTCTGAGGACCAAACAGGTACCTCTCTAACTGGTCCTAGAAATGCTTCACCCTCTTCCAGTAATGTTGCAGGTGCAACCATCGAGGGGGAGCACTCAGAGGAAAATGCGAATCAAGGTCCCAAGCTCAGTCAAAATCATGGTCATCTTCAAAATCTCTCTGAAGGGTCAACACCAGATCAAGGATCCGCAAAGGTCTCTACCTCAATTCATGATGAACAACCAAGTCCTGTGGCAAGTACGAATGATCATTTCCTCTCAACAGAGAATGATCTAAATCAAGATGAACATGCTCCTGAGCTAACCACAGAAGTTTCAAATGATCACCTGCCTCGAATGATCAAATGGACCAGAAGTCACCCACAGAGCCAAGTAATAGGTGACCCATCTGACAAGGTTCAAACTCGATCAAGTACTGAAATTTTTTGTTACTATATAAATTTTGTAAGTATTATCGAACTCAAAAAGATATCTGAAGCCCTTGAAGACCCAAACTAGGTAGAAGCTATGCAAGAGGAGCTTCTGCAGTTTGAGAGGAACGATGTATGGACCCTAGTGACTCTGCCAAAAGGCAAAACGGCTATAGGAACCAAATGGGTCTTCAGAAATAAAAAGGATGAAGACGGTGTGGTGGTCAGAAACAAGGCAAGACTGGTGGCCAAGGGATACTGTCAAGAAGAAGGGATTGACTATGAAGAAACCTTTGCTCCTGTGGCACGACTCGAAACAATAAGAATCTTTCTTGCCTTCGCAGCCCACAGAGGTTTCAAAGTATATCAAATGGATGTCAAGTCAGCCTTTCTGAATGGACAGATTCAATAAGAAGTATATGTCCAACAACCACCAGGATTTGAGAGCTCTAAGTACCCAAATCACGTTTATTTTTTGGACAAGGCTCTGTATGAACTGAAACAAGCCCCCAGAGCATGGTACGACAGACTTTCAAACTTCCTCCTTCCAAACGGTTTCGAAAGAGGTACAACTGAAACGACTTTATTTTATAAGAAGAGAAAAGGTGAGATTCTACTTGTACAAATTTATGTCGATGACATTATTTTTTGGGTCTACAAATGATTTATATTGCAAAAAGTTCGAGTCATTGATGAAAAGTGAGTTTGAGATGAGCATGATGGGAGAACTTACTTTCTTATTAGGATTGCAAGTCAAACAAACTACAGAGAGTATTTTCATAAACCAATCAAATAATGTCTCTGACATACTTGAAAAATACAAGCTCTCTGACTCTTCACCAATGAAAACTCCCATGGTCACTGGATCCAAGCTCCATGCAGATCCAGAGGGAAAATCTGTGGAGTGTAAACTCTACAGAGGGATGATAGGATCTCTACTGTACCTAACCGCGAGTAGACCTGATATAATGTTTGCCACATGTCTATGTGCAAGATTTCAAGCTAACCCCAAAGAATCTCATCTTTATGCTGTCAAGAGGATCTTCAGATACCTAAAAGGGACCAAGAATCTTGACCTCTGGTATCCGAAGAACTCTGGCTTTGATCTCATGGCTTATACAGATTCAGATTATGGAGGATGCAAGCTCGACAGAAAAAGTACCTCTAGGAGCTGCCAATTCCTTGGAGGGAAACTTGTAAGTTGGACTTCCAAGAAGCAGAACTGTGTCTCGTCCTCTACGGCAGAAGCAGAATATGTTGCTGCTGCCAGTTGTTGTTCCCAAGTTTTGTGGATGAGGACCCAACTTAGAGACTATGGATTTGATATCGAAAAAATCCCCATCCTCTGTGACTCCAAAAGTGCCATTGCGATCTCCGCCAATCCCATGCAACACTCTAAGACCAAGCATATCGATATCAGGTATCACTTTCTGAAACATCATGTGGAGCATGGAATAATAGAGATGTACTTTGTGCCCACAGATTACCAGCTTGCCGACCTTTTCACGATGGCATTGGATGAGAAAAGATTCACTTTTCTAGTTGGCAAGATTGGTATGCTCAACATGAGTTGACCATAGAGCCTCTGTACCCTTGCACAGAGCCTCTGTTGTACATATTTACCTCTGTAACATATTCCTTGCTTGTAAATAATCTCTTCAGCTTTCCTTATCATGTATTCTTTTCTGCGAATCTATGTCTTGTGCAAATCTTATCCTTATATGATCCAAGCATAGTTGAAGGGGGAGCAAGACAGGTCTGATATCAAGGGGGAGCAAGACAGCTCTAAGCGACATAAACTACAGAGTGAGGTTAGCTTATCCAAACCTAAGGTCAAACTATTTTTTCGAGCACCATACGCTCAGAAAAATCACACTCTGTACCCAGTTTTTCTGTCCAAACTTTGAAATGATCGAAACTTTGAAAATCTTTCCTTGAAATTTTTCTTTTGGTCTCAGAACCTCTGAGGTCAAGCACAAAGCCTCTGTGATCCCTCACAGAGCCTCTGCACTTCCAAAAACGAGGATCTCTTGACCAATGCTTTTCTCACAAATAAACTCGATCATTTCATCGCCTTTTCGATCAAAACATTGGTTGTGACCTCAGAAGCCTCTCACTTAAAGAGCTTATGTCATTCCCATCACAGTCATGTGAAAGTTCAGGTCACTTCCTGCGGGTTATTTCTTAAACATCACAGTCATGTGAAAATAGAAGATGCCATGCGCGTGAGAATAGGGTGGCGCACGTCCTAGATCATGCACCGCCATTATCTGACGTGGCAACATTTGATTGGCCTACATCTGTACCGCCATTTCATAGAAACGGCTACTTATCCGTTTCCACTCATCACGGATTTGAAAATTTTATTTTTTACTGCTTATTTTTTTTACCTCCCTCTGTATAAAA
The DNA here is from genome assembly GCA_954870635.1 of Arctium minus. NCBI lineage: Eukaryota > Viridiplantae > Streptophyta > Magnoliopsida > Asterales > Asteraceae > Arctium > Arctium minus. The sequence continues at coordinate 107,121,097 of OX941080.1, read as the reverse complement.
TCCCTTTTGCTTCTCTTCATTCCTTTTGACCTACAACCTTTGCTCTCAAGAACTTCCTGCAAAAGCTTCTCTTCTTCTCCTCTATTCTATCAATGGCTTCTCCCTCAGCTTCCTCCAAGAACTCTAATGGATCCAAGAAATCCAACACCTCTCATCTCTCGATGGCTCAAAAGGTTAATTCAGACTCCGTTGGCCAAGAGCAAGTGCTTACAAGCAGAATGCTGTCTTTCACTAGACATGACTATCACTTGACTCAAATGAACAATAAACCGAACAACCATTTTGTCACACTGAATCCCTCTGGTTTCCCTACTAAAGCTGCACCCTTGATTCAAATCCTCAAGAATCACTTTCTGGTTAAAGCCCTAACAATGAAGCGAAATGGCATCCCTGAATCTTACATCCAACAGTTTTGGCTAAGTGCTTGCCATGCCAAGATGGATAAATATGGACACTGCATCATTGGCTATTGTTAGAGCATAAATATGTTGGATACAAGATCAAGAAGACAAAAGTCAAAGTTCAAAAAGTCAAATCTCATCAAAGTCAAAGTCTTTTGTAATAAAAGTCAAAGTGTCTTTGTATTTGTTTTTATATTTTATTTTCCTTGTATTAGGTGTTGGTATAAATAGTCTTGTATTCTTTGTATTTCGTAAGTAGTGAACAGAAACAAAGCGTATTATTCAGTTGTAGTTTAGAGAGAGAAAGTTCATTTGAGAGAGATCTGTAGAGAGAGAGTTCTAGAGAGAGAAAGTTTGTAATCTTGAATTTGAAAGTGAAATCAAACAGGTTTAAACAAGATGACTTCCAAAGATGCTCTTTCCATTGGAACTGATGTCAAGCCTCCTGTTCTGTTCAAAGGAGAGTACGAACAGTGGAAAGACATATTCCTTGATTTTATAGACAGACATGCGAATGGAGAGAATATTATGCTGTCAATCACAGAAGGTCCTATGGTACCAATCACGGTTCAAATACCTGATGATGACTCATCTGATAGTGAAGATGGTACTGAGGAAAGAGATCAAAAGAAGAAAACAGTGGCAGTGGATATCTCTCAGTATTCTAAAGAACAGAAAAGCCGATACAAAGCAGATAAACAAGCAAGATCCTTACCTCTTCAGAGCATTCCGAATGAGATCTACATCAAGATTGATAGTTACAAAGCAAATGCTAAGAAGATGTGGGATCAATTGCAAAAGATGATGATGGGATCCAAGGTGGGAATCAGATGAAAGTGGCTAACTGCATCAACAGTTATGAAGAATTTAAAGCCAAAGAGAATGAAAGCCTGGAAGATACTTATGAACGGTTTGTCTTGCTTCTAAATGAACTGACAAAGAACAAAGTGAAAAAGAAGCAGCTGGAGAATAATGTCAAATTCCTAAGTATCCTACAACCTGAATGGAAGAAGCATACACGTAGGATGAAACAGATGAAGGATCTGAATGACATACCGTTACATGAGGTTTATGAGACTTTGAGGCATAATGAAGAAGAAGTGGAAGAGAAAAGAGCTGAGAAAAAGAAGGCAGAAAAGGTTCCCGATCCTATTGCATTGGTAGCCGGAGAGAAAAAGAAAGAAAAGAAAGAGAAGAAGAAAAAGAAGAAAGTGATTACAAGTTCTGAGTCTGAATCTGAATCAGATGGTGATGATGGAGAAAGTCTGAAACAAGCCATGCTTTTACTGACCCGTGCATTTCAAAAGAAATTTTACAAGAAGCCGGGATCAAATTCTCAAAGGTATTCTTCATCAAGTTCAAAGAATCATGAGCACCGAGAAAGGGTGGAAGGAAGGAGATATGAAGAGAACAGATATGTTGAGAAGAAACCAGATGAAAGGAAGAAGTTGATGAATGACTACACAGTTGCAGAAAAGCCAGCAAGTGATCTAGTCAAATGCTACAACTGTGGCAAGATTGGACATTTTGCTAAAGATTGTCGAAAGCCAAATGTTCGAAACTCTCAGTATTATCAGAACAAACTGCTATTGGCCAAACAACAAGAAGCAGGCATAGCATTAATGGCTGAGGACGAATTTTGGTTGGATCATTCTGATCAAGAGGATGATAAAGAGCAGGAAGAAACAACTCATCTCTGTCTCATGGGCAAAGAAGTGAAGTATGATGAGTCAGATGACGAGACAACTGATGAGGTATTAAACTTATCTGAAAAAGATTTTGTAACCAAAATGGAAGCTATGATGGTTGAGCTTAATGATCTTCAAGTAAAACTGAAGAAAGAAAAGGACAGAGTTGCTAAAAGAAACAATAAGATATTTGAACTTATTAAGTCTGTTATTGGGAACAAAGATCTGATTGATTCTTTACGCAAGTCTGCTTCTGATTCTAAACTTCAAGTAAATTGTTTTGAAAAGAAGATTTCTGATTTTGAAGTTAAAGTTTCTAAGTATGAGTTTGAGAAGGAAGAATCTGCACTAACTGTTTATAAATTGCAGGTTGAAAATAAGCTTTTGAATAAGAAGGTAAATGGTCTGGAAGCCAAACTCTATGCAAGAGGCCAAACAGATCAAACCATTTTTCTGAATGCACCTAACGAAGAGGCTGATGTTAAGGAAAAATGGGGACTTGGTTTTCAAAATCCCCATTACTTAAAGAAAGCTATCAGAAAACAATCGGCACTTTATAATTTTGATTTTCTTGCATGTGCTGGTAAACATACTCATTTAAAACCCAAATTTGTTACCAAATTACCGGAAGAAGTTGAGGCCAAAGAAACTGAAAATAGAAAGAATGTTAAGAAAATGCAACTACCATTTAACTATGCAAAGTTAAATGATAGTTATCTTTCAGAAACACCAAAAGTTCTTTCAAACGACTATTTTGCGAGCTATTCTGTTTCTGAGTTGAAGGCAAAACCTGCAGTTGCAAAGGTTTATGTTCCTCCACTCATTCTTGAAAGAAAAATAGTTGAGTTGGAAAATGTTTTATCTGATGAAAAACTTTTGGTTGATATTCAACAAAGTGTATTTTCTACTGTATTAAAGAACACTGTTTTTCAATCTACATCTACAAAGTGTTCTAAAGTTTCTAAGGCACCTCAAACTTCGTCTGATAATTTTGATGACTTATTTGAGTCTGCAAATGATTTTCTTAATTCTGATGATGGGTGGATAGAAGAAATTGATATGTTTGACTTCAATGCTTCTCTTCCTGATCATTCTACTTGTCTTATAGATGATAAAATGTTACCAAGTGTTCTTAAAACTGATGAGTCATCAACTAAGGTTGGTGAATCAGTTTCTGTAACTGCTGATTACTATGCTCAAGGTAAGAAACATAAGAAACAGCGATTACAGAAACAGAAATACACTGGTACACAAAAGAAAACTCAATCTCAGAAATCTTCTTTTCCTAATAAATCTACATCTTATGTTTCAGATATAAGCAAGAAAAGGTTGAAAGCTCGAACTTAATGGCGACCAAAAAGGAAGGATGATATGATAGCTGGATCAGTTTCTGATAATTCTTGTACTAGATCAGTTAGTAGTGATAATGATGTAATTGATCAACTTGCTTCACATAAACAAAACCTTGTAACTTCTTACAAGCGATATTCAATAAAGCAATTGATTCAATTATCTCCTATTTCTACTACATCTTATCATTATCGGAGAAATGATTTTGCTTACTCTCATAATTCTTCTGATTGGTTCGAATCTTATCATGTTTATTCTTCAAGAACAAATATTTTTAAGGGTTTTCAAAAGAACAGAGGGTCCATTTTCAAATGGATACCAAAATCTTGTGCTAATCTGTTAGGACCCGTTTTTAAATGGGTACCTAAAGTTATTGTTTCCTGATTTCTCTTGCAGACCCGGCATATGTGGTACTTGGACAGTGGATGTTCCAAGCATATGACTGGGCAAAAAGATTTATTGTCTAACTATACAGAGAAATTCAGTGGAAATGTCAAATTTGGAAACGATCAGCTTTCACCTATCTTAGGATATGGTGACATTATTCAAGACAACATAACGATCAGTAAAGTGAGTTATGTCGAAGGCTTGGGGCACAACTTATTCAGCATTGGTTAATTCTGTGATAAAGGGTTAGAGGTCAACTTCAAAGCTAAGAGATGTTCGGTTCATATGGAAGACGGCAATGAACTCTTAGTCGGAAATCGAAAGACGAACCTCTATACCATCAATCTTTCAAAGGTACAGAATGACAATCAAGTTTGCCTGATGACAAAGGCTTCATTGCAGCAAAGTTGGCTCTGGCACAGACGTTTATCTCACTTGAACTTTCGTTATATCTAAAAGATGGTTAGTGGGAAATTGGTAAAAGGTCTTCCTGAGCTGAAATATGAGAAAGAACACTTATGTGCTGCATGTGAGAAGGGTAAGATGAAGAGAGCTCCGCATAAACCGAAGCCTGAACCAAGCACTAGTTCTCCGTTAGAATTGTTACATATGGATTTGTGTGGTCCAATGAGAACTCAGAGTTTGGGTGGAAAGAAATACGTGTTGGTTATTGTAGACGATTTCTCAAGATACACGTGGGTCAAATTTCTTCGATCAAAAGATGAGACGCCCGAAGTTCTCATTACTTTCTTAAAGACGACCCAGGTGAAAATGCAGCGACAAGTCAAGTTTCTTCGAACTGACAACGACACAGAATTCAAGAACAAGATTGTTGATGAATATCTCGAATCAGTCGGGATTTCACATCAGTATTCTGCTGCTAGAACGCCTGAACAAAATGGAGTAGTCGAAAGGCGAAATCGGACGCTAGTCGAGGCCGCTCGGACTATGCTTAGCCAATCAGACTTACCTCTATTCTTGTGGGCAGAAGCTGTGTCGACTGCATGCCATACTCAAAATCGATCCATGTTACACCGCCGTTTTCAAAAGACTCCATATGAGCTGATCAACAACAGAACACCGACAATCAAATATTTTCACATATTTGGGTGTAAGTGTTTCGTGCTTAACGACAGAGAGAGTCTGAATAAATTCAGTGCTAAGGCGGACGAGGGTATCTTCATTGGTTATTCTTCAACATCGGCAACATATCGTGTTTATCTGAAGAAATGAAAGAGAATTGTCGAGAGCATTAATGTAACATTCGATGAATATATGGCTTCTGAACAACTCAGTTCAGAACCCGTGATCACTGGAGTATTAGCTTCTGGGCAGATCAGTCCAGAACCTGCTTCTACAGCCAATAATTCGAATAATGCATCTACATCTATTTCACATTTAACTGATTTAGATTTGTTATTTGAATTCTTTTATGATGAGTTTCTAGGTTCTAATATACCTAAATCTGCTGTGACTGACAGGTCTGAAGACACAAGTTGCAATCATCCAGTCACTTCAGAAGTCATAACTGACTGAACAAGAATCTCCTGTTCAGTCAGAAGCTCACATTCCGACAATTACTTCTACAGTTGAAGATATACAAGAAACTGCTGAGCCAGAAGTAACTGTTTCAGTTGGGTGTCATACATTGTCTACTCAACAGCCAGATTCTGCTGTTCCAACTGATGCTTCTACACCTGAAACTTCAACTGCAAACCCCCTCCTGTTATTCAAACTGAAGATTCTGATAGTGGATTTCTAGATGATGATCATGTTCAATCAGTATCTACTCCACTCCCTCATGAGCATCGCTGGACCAAAGATCATCCATTACATCAAGTAATTGGAGATCTCAACAAGCCTGTACAAACGAGGTTCGCGACTCTTAATCAATGTATGCATGACTCATTTCTTAGTAAGATTGAGCCAACGCGAGTATCAGAGGCTCTTGCTGATTCAGACTGGGTATCTGCTATGCAAGAAGAGATCAATCAGTTTGAAGACCTAAAGGTTTGGAGATTAGTTCCAAAACCAGAAGGTAAAATAGTGATAGGAACTAAATGGGTATTCAAGAATAAAAAGGATGAAGATGGTATCGTCATAAGGAACAAAGCTAGACTTGTTGTCAAAGGTTACCGGCAAGAGGAAGGCATAGACTACGATTAGACGTATGCTCCAGTAGCGCGTATAGAAGCAATCCGCATGTTTCTAGCCTACGCAACTCATAAGAATTTCACAATCTTTCAGATGGATGTGAAAACAGCCTTTCTGAATGGCATTCTTAAAGAGGAAGTGTACGTGTCTCAACCAGAAGGGTTCGTCAATCCAGATAAGCCAGATCATGTCTACATCTTAGACAATGCCCTCTATGGTTTAAAACAAGCCCCTCGAGCATGGTATGACGTTTTATCTAAATTCTTGGTCAAGTCCGGTTTTTCTAAAGGTAAGGTTGATACCACTTTATTCATCAAAAAGGAAAAAGTTGATATTATTCTTATTCAGATTTATGTTGATGATATAATATTTGGTTCTACAAATCCAAAATTTTGCAAAAACTTTTCTAACCTCATGGTGTCACGTTTCAAATGAGTATGATGGGAGAGATGAATTTCTTTCTCGGATTACAAGTTAAACAATTTTCTACAGGGATTTTCATTAACCAATCTAAGTACATTTTGGACATTTTTCGGAAGTACAAAATGGAAAATTGTAAACCTATTGGAACCCCGATGGCACCAGGTACTAAGATTAACACTGATCCTTCGGGTAAAAGTGTTGATGTTAAGACTTATAGAGGTATGATAGGATCGTTAATGTATCTTACATCTAGTAGACCAGATATTATGTTTTCAACATGCTTATGTTCTAGATATCAGGATGCTCCCAAAGAATCCCATTTGGCTGCTGTCAAACGGATCTTTAGATATCTGAAGGGGACTGCAGACCTTAGTCTGTGGTATCCTAAGGATACTGGGTTTCAACTGACTGCATATTCAGATGCAGATCATGCAGGTTGCATGTTGGACAGAAAGAGTACTTCTGGTCACGTTCAATTCCTTGGAGACAAGCTCGTTAGCTGGGCATCAAAGAAACAATTATGCGTTTCCACATCGACTGCTGAAGCAGAGTACGTAGCTGCTGCCAGTTGCTGCTCTCAAGTCTTGTGGATGCGAACACAGCTAAGAGACTATGGATTCAAGTTCGATAAAATTCCATTATATTGTGACTCGAAGAGTGCAATTGCCATATCTGCTAATCCTATCCAACATACGAAAACCAAACACATTGACGTCAGGTATCATTTTATTAAAGATAATGTAGAAAAAGGAACAATTGAACTTTATTTTGTAAAAACAGATTATCAACTTGCAGATTTATTTACCAAACCATTAGATGAAAAGAGATTTAGTTTTCTTGTCTCTAAGCTTGGTATGTTAAATCTTAAGACATAATCGGTTGTTACCTAATAAAGTTACGTATTGTTATTTTTTCATCATTTTTCTTTATCTTTATGTCTGAAGGATATCTGCACTTTAATTGTTTGCTCATGATCTCAGGGGGAGTAAGAGAAAATTTTAGATAATCTACATTATTTTGAGGGGGAGCATAACTAATTTCTGCATTTTACTTAAATGACAATTTTTTTGTGATGCATGATTTTAGGGGGAGCATATAAGTCAAGTCAAAAGGAGTAAGACTATGATTTCTGATTATTTCAGATCAGAACTTGTACTTTAATCGTTTTATTGCTTTATGTCATTTACATTTGAATAAATTTTGTGAATAAATTTTGACTAGACTTTGAGACTTATGCAGGATGAGAGAGGATGACACGATCATATCATTTTTGACTTCAGCTGACTTTATGAGTATTAAGATTGAGCGAAAAGGTAAATTTCTTATCTTAATCTCAAATTTATCTGAAAGAAGGACAACTTTCAGATATAGAAAACATGTTCTTAAATGTTCAAACCACTTCTCGAATTTTAAACAGATTTTATAATTTGGAAGTGTGATTTTAAATGTTTTCATTTTATTTTTATGCTTCATTGATAAACAAACCGTGTGTTATCCAAAGATTAATACTTGTGTATTGTCTTTTCTACATATTTTCAAGTATTCAAACACATCGGTTTAATTTTTGATCAAATTGTTCTTACCATGTCTCATATTGAAACATATTCTCGATGGTAAGACACCCCGTTTGTACTTCAAAGAATTTTGAGCGATATTTCATTTCGAAACGTCATTTCAAGAATGTCTATATTTTGTTTCGTATGGACAATATCCGTTATTTTTTACCATAAGCCTTAATTGCTATATCATTTCATTTCTGATCATTTTCATACAATGTCAGATTTTCAAACAAGTCTTTTGCATTCATGTTCATTCATTCAGTATACTTGTTTGAAAATACTTCAATGTCTAAAAATCTTCATGATTATATTTTCTGAGCATACATTCGTCTGACATTTGTATATGAGCTTTAACTGATAAAGTTAAATCATTTTGAGCAACATTATGATTTCATAGGATTACATGGGTTCTTTGTGCTAGGACTTAAATGAACTTCTATGGATTCACGTTAACCAGTGTTTCCTACCCAAGAAGTTAAACCGTTAGTGATTGAGTGTGAGGAGTCGAAAAGAAATGAGTGTGGGTGTGATGAGGTAAAATGTAAAGGAGAGTTTGATTAGTAGTGAGTTTAATGATTAAAGGAAAGAGGGTGTAAGATCAGAGTAAAAGAATATCAAACTCTGCACCAACTACTTTCTGAGTCGGGCAACCACATTACTAATGTTTCACAATTCTTTCGTGAACATTATTGAAACAGGTAACTAGCCCATGCCAACTCTTGACAATACCTCACCAGCCACTCATTTTCTTCTCAAAAAGAAAATGTTTCACATTTTTCTGGGGACGCAGCATATATGCTATCTGATTTTCATTTGGAAAATCTGGATATTAAAAAAGAAGGAAATTTGCCCCACCTTCGCACTTCAATCATGCACATTGAGTCTGTGTTTATCTACTGTTGTCTCAGTGGTTTACACTATGTTGAGCCTTTATAAAAGCAATTTTCGTGCTTAATTCTTTCTACACATGCATGAACACACAAGGGATTTGTTTCTTTGTCATGACATTCATAGAAATTGCCTTTATGGTGTTTCGATGATTGGATGGAAGCCCTGGGGGAGTGAACATCAAAAAGCTCCTTTATATTGTGTATTCGTTACACAAGTGACTTCGTGTTACTGACAGGAATATTAACCGATTCATCTGTTGATTCAGGAGTTACATGTTCTTATTTTGTCTAGATTTGCAAATATCTAGATGAATACTTGGTTATGGATCAACGAATCAGAGGCTCAGTTTGACAGATCAGTGGTCAGATAGATTTTCAACAACATTTCTTGGTGAAAGTTTTGATGATATCGATGCTCAAATCATCAAAAAGAGGGAGAAGATAAAGAAATGTGTGATTCAAGAAATGATAAAGTTTTGAGAGATGATTATCAAGAAATGTTCAAGTTAGAAAAGTTCAGATAAAGTTTTGAAGAAATGTCCAAGTTAGAAAAGTTTAGAGAAAGTTTTGAAGATTTGAAGAAGATCAAAGAATTTCTGAAGATTTGAGGAAATTTTCTTTGAAGATTTTTTGCTAAAGCAAATTCGAGCTAATTCTGAAGATAATTTCTTTCCAAAGTCTGAAAGTATTATTGTGAAAGTTTTGGGGAGATTGTTAATAGTTTGAAGACTGTTTTGGAAAGAATACCGTCAAAGAAAAAGGGGAGATTGTACTGACAGAGCTTAAAGTGAAGACTGAATTGCTAGATCTTTAAACAGTGATCTTGAATACAAAGGGGGAGATTGTTAGAGCATAAATATGTTGGATACAAGATCAAGAAGACAAAAGTCAAAGTTCAAGAAGTCAAAGTTGAGAAAGTCAAATCTCATCAAAGTCAAAGTCTTTTGTAATAAAAGTCAAAGTGTCTTTGTATTTGTTTTTGTATTTTATTTTCCTTGTATTAGGTGTTGGTATAAATAGTCTTGTATTCTTTGTATTTCGTAAGTAGTGAACAGAAACAAAGCGTATTATTCAGTTGTATTTTAGAGAGAGAAAATTCGTTTGAGAGATATCTGTAGAGAGAGAGAGTTCTAGAGAGAGAAAGTTTGTAATCTTGAATTTGAAAGTGAAATCAAACAGGTAATTGATTCTTGTTTGTGTTTGTTTGTTTAATTGTGATTAGAAACTAGATTCAGGGACACACAGCTATGCAACCCATCCATCAACTGAAAAGATTCTGGACTTGGGGATCAATCGTAGGAAACTCTCCGATGTCTTTGAAATTCCCACTAAATCAGACCTCAACCTGCGCACATTCTCAAAAGAGCCCAAAGAGGAAGAGATATTGGAGTTCTTGAAGTTCATTGGATATGCAGTCCCAATTGCCAAAAGGGCAAACTTCAGACGACAGAATCTACCCCCTCTATGGAACGTACTCTTCTCGATTCTGAACCGGTGTCTAACGTCGAAGGTTGGGAGCCCGGATCAATCAAGCCATACAATTTTGGCTATAATGTATGGAATTTACTATGATCTCCCCCTGGACTACGCTGGGTTCATTTTTAGGGAGATCCAGAATGCCGTGATTTCCAAACAACAGGACCAAGACAGAGGGACAGAGACAAAGAACATCACGTTTGGACGTTTCCTAGGATTACTTCTAGGCGATGACTTGATAGAGGAAGGCAAGCTACCAGCAGAGGATAAGACAATCAAAGTCCATGAGATGAAGTTTCATAAGCCAACTACCATCAAAACCGGATATCCACCAGCCAGACCTCTGTCAACAAAGATGTTGACTTATTTGGGTAGTGAAGAGGGCGTTAGGGAATACATACGAGGGAACAGGACACCAGAACCACGTCCTGTAACCCCCCCTCGCGTAGGATTCAAAGTAGGACATATTGTAGTTTACTTGAGAGACGAGGGAGTACGGACAGAAGTTTAAGCCGCAGAGGCTCAAGTGAGTGAGAGAGAGAAAATGTTAGTTAGAGGGGAAGGGAGTGAGAAAAAGGCGAAAAAGAAAAACAAGAAACAGAGAGTCGAAGAGGTAGAAACTCCAAAATCCTTTTCAGGTGAAGAGAAAGCCACAGAAGAAGTTGCAGAGGAGGTACATCCTCTACAGAAAAGGAAAAGAAGGCTCTGCAAGTTGGCTGACAAGGAAGCATCAAAGGAAGCCACTGTAGAAGCCCAAACGGTCGACACCTCACCCACAGAGGCTGCTGCAGAACCCCAACAGAAGCCGAGACGAAGAACCTTGATCTTCGAAGATGTCAGGATCTGAATTCTTAACAAGAATAAACACTCAGAAACAATATTAAAGGAGTTTGCGGAATAACACTTTAATATTCAAAGATCAATGAAATAGTGAATCAGAATCACAACTTGTAAACTTTATTGAACGATAATAAAGCTACAAGATTTCACACACAACCTCAATATTGATGAACAGGCTCACCAATACGAATTCTACTTCTCTAGAACTAGGATTATAAACCTTGAGGTTGATTCTCTCTAAGAAAATTAAAAACTCAGAATAATTCTCTATCCTAAAGATACAAACTATTCTATACTTATACTGAAGATAAAAGATAATTACAAAGAATAAAAGATCTTCGGTATAATCTTCCATATTTATCTCCAAGCCTTCCATGATCTTCAATCAATACAACTGTCGTCCTTGCCATATGAAGTCTTCATCTCATAAGCAGTATTAAGTCTTCAGCAGCATTAATACTTTGAGCAATATTAAGTTCAGCAGTACTAACTACTAGCAGTACTAAAATTGCTTAGCAGTAGTAACTTCAGAAGTAGTAACCATTTAGTGCTAGCAGCATTAATCATACTTGTATAATTCTTTCAGTTCCCAACAATCTCCCCCTAACTTGACTTTTAGGAAGAGAAGTCAAGTTCTTCAAAACTTGTCTTCAAGATGCTTTCAACACTACATCTTAATTGCCCAAATTAGGATCCAGACCCAGGCTTTGATTTATTGTTCTGCTTACCACAATCTTTGCCATTTCTGAATCTTTTGAACATGTAAGCTTGGCATTCAACATTGCTTGTAGTTTACCCTTGCTGTGCTCATATATCTTGTCCACCAAGTAATACTCATGATATGCTCCATTCACAGTGATGACATAGACTCCACATCTTTCAAATATCTTCCAGTTTTCTATCCTTAGAAATTTATTCTCTAGATGCAAATCCCTGATCACATGTTGAACTTTACTAGGTTCAAACATCATGCACAAGTACTCCATGGCTAATCTAATTAAGCTCCTTTCTTCTCCTTTCAGCTCCTTTTCATACAGTCTCATTCCAACTTTAAACATCTATTCTAGGTCTGATCTTGTACAACTTCTGATGAAACTTCCCCAAATAGGATACACCTCATAGATGTCCCCTAGCCTCTTAATCCTAAAGAATTTCTTTCTTTGATCTTCCAGGATATCCCAAAAGATGATTTCAGGAGCTTGGATAGAGATGGGATCTTCTTGTATTGGATCATCATTTGTTAATGTCATGAACAATTCAACTTGCTTATTAGATTGCTTGTTTGATGATTCTGGATTCTGATTTGATTCTGCTGAAGGTGTAACAGGAGGTTCTGCTTCAGATTCTGCTCTTTCTTCAACTCTTTGCCTTTTGGACTGCTTCTTGGAGGCTATAGACTTTACTCTCTTTGAAGACTTTACTTCCATATCAACATTCTCTTGCTCTTCTTTCTTTTCTTCAGCTTTATCCTTTGAAGGTGTGGTCTCCTCAGGGAATGGTTGTTGGATGTTGAGATCATGTCTCTCTTTCATCCTTCTTTCTGCTTCTTCCCTTTGAGAGGAATCCCCTTGGAGCTTTGCCATTTCCTTCTTGTAGAGCTCCTCAACTTGACTGTAGGCCATGTTATTAAACATTTCTCCTTTGACACCAATTGAACCTTTTAGGAAATTTATCATTTTTCTCCTTTCCTGATTGGCCAAAAATGTCTTAGAAGGTTGTCTTTTCTGCATTCTTTTAACTGGCATTCTTTTGACTGGTAATTTCTTGGCCTGAGCTGCTGCTTTCATGCTCTTCTAATACTCTTCATTTAGTTTTCTGGCCATATTCAGTGCAAGCTCTCTATCCTTCTCTGACTAAAGTTGTTCCTCCCTTTCCATATCTGCCTGAAGCTGCTTTGCCACTTCTTCATCCAGCTCAATCTGATTTTTCTTCTTTAAGGGTTGGTCAGGTTCAACCATCTTTGCTTTTCCCTTTGCATTCTTCATACCTGCCTCACTTGTTTCTTTTCTTTTCTTTGAAAGGCCTCCTTCATTGATGACCACTCTCTTGGCCTTTTGAGTAGCCTTAGGAGTGTCATTCTTGGCTTTGACCAAAGTTTCTGCAATTTCCAATTCTTCTACAGAAAGCCCTGTTACTGCTGCTTCTTTTTCCTCAGCAGCATTAACAGTTTCTGCTGCTATTGATTCTGTTACTGCTGCTGCTTGAGATTCTGTTTCTTTTTCTATTTCTGCTTCTTTCTCCCCCTCAACATCAAGTTCCCTCTCAGCTATACTTTCATTTTTTGTTTCACCCTCTTGATTCTCCCCCTTGTTGGAAGCATCTTTATAACTTTTCCTCTTCTTTAACACAAACTGCCTTCTCCTCTTTTTCTGTACCAATCTTGTCACCATTTTCTTCAGTTTGGTAATCTGTACTTGTTGAGACAGAATCACCATTTTCATTTCTTCAATGTCTTTGCCTTGCTTGATTACATCTATATTGATGTTGCCCATTGTCTCCATCAATTCATGATAGTCATATCTGTCATCACCTTCTCCAGGAGTGTTACCCCCTTTTGAAGGATCATGGGATCTTTTAGTAGTGGGAGTCTTCTGCCTAGCAGAAGCACCCTCCACCCCCTTGGTTTCTTGGCACCTGGGACCTTTGAATGATTGCTCATTCAAAGTTGCCATGGGGGAGGTCTTATTTATGTTACCACTGTCCTCCTCTGTGCTAGCAGGAGTAGTGGCAGCCTGCTCACCCATATGCTCATACATCTCCTCATTGAGCACCTCCTTGGGGTTGGGAGACACCCCTTTGGTTTCCCTATGGATATTCTCTAATGGAGAATTCTCCATTAGAGGACTTAGACGCTTTGAGGGTGAAGGTACAAGAAGGGAAGGAGCCTTCTTTACCTTTTTTCTTATGTACGTTTGGGTGATTGGAGAAGTTGGTTTTTGAACAACGGACTGTGGGATTGATATGGTGATTGAAGGTTGGGATTAGCTTTCAGTGGGATGGTCTAATGAGGGCCTTGATCCTGAAGCCATACCTTCTAGATTGTGGGACACCACCATCATTGTAGAGAACAATGGGGTGTCAACTCCTTCCGAGTCCAATGGAGATCTCTTCATATTTGAAAAGACCTTACCTTTGGGGTTTTTTGGTACATATACCTCATCAAAGTGAGGCATATCCGTCAATTCATTGGTTATAACTACCTGGACAAATCTTGGGTACATATAAAAACTCTTTTTGTTTCCCAAGTTTGACACAAGGTCATTGAAAATCATTCTTGAAAAATTGTACTTTCTGGCAGTGGCCAAGCAGACCAAAGCATAAGCAATGGTACTGCTGAACTCACTCCATCCAGTAGTCTTTTTAGAAATGCAATGCATAAGGGTATGAACAAGAAAACGCCATTGGGTATAAAATTTAGCTTTTGAGAATTTGAAACCACCCAATTGGCCTCCATACCCTATTCTTGACAGATTTGAGAACTAGTCCTCATTAGGAATAGAAGTAATACTTGCAGCATCGTCTAGACGTAGACAAATGCGAATCACCTCTTCAGAAACTGACAAGGGTTTGTCACACACCCTTGTCTTGATTATCTGCACACCATTTTCTGTGACTACAGTGGCATTTGCCCAAAATTGTCTTTGATGCTCTATGTAGATTGTTGGCGACACTGTAAGAGCATGGGCAATGTGGCTGGACTCGAGAAAATCCATAATTTGATGGAATCCAGCAGCTTGTTTAGGCTTCTGTAGCATTGCAATCTCATTATGTTCATCAATGAACGCCATAGCTGCCATCGAGCTTGAGTATTCTGGACTGAAACACTTGGTGCTTGAAAAAAAAAAGGTTAGAGAGCAGATGAATAGAAATCAAAGAGTCGTTATGAACTTTTAGGCGGGCAAAAGGGTATTTATACGATTCGGGACATAAGCAGTATTTACTAACTAGCAGTATTAACTAACTAGCAGTATTAACTAACTAGCAATATTAACTGAGAGCAGTATTAACCACTAGTAGTATTAACTAACTAGCAGTATTGACTGAGAGCAGTATTAACCACTAGCAGTATTAACTAACTAGCAGTATTAACTGAGAGCAGTATTAACCACTAGCAGTATTAACTAACTAGCAGTATTAACTTTGCACTGGCAGTATTAAAACTGCACTGGCAGCATTAACTATACTTACACTTTTTGAAGCTTGAGGTACTCTGAGCAAGGTAATAACTTCCTGAGAAAGATGTTAGTAGCACCAAAGAATAAACCAATAACAGGTATGAAAACACTTTTTAAAACATGAGCTCATTCAGAGTTGATCATGCCCACACTTGTGACCAAGAAAGTGAATCTACCCACATCAAAAGCTTTAGTGAATAGATCAGCAAACTGGTTGTCAGTGTGAACTTTAGCAACTTGAATTAGCTTCTTTTCATTACAATCTCTAATAAAGTGATACCTGATCTCAATGTGCTTTGTTTTGGAGTGCTTGACTGGATTGTTAACAATGCTTATAGCACTGCTATTGTCAATGAAGATTGGAGTGTGAAGAAAGGTTACCCCATAGTCCAGCATTTGATTCTGAATCCATAGAACCTGAGAGCAGCAACTTGCAGCAGCAATATACTCAGCTTCTGTTATTGATAAGAACACTGTGGTTTGTTTCTTACACTGCCAAGATACTAGTCTTGCACCAAAAAGTTGACATCCACCTGAAGTAGACTTTCTATCCATATTAGCACCACCTAAGTCACTGTCTGAGTATGCAATCAAGTCAAAGTTGGATTCATAAGGATACCAAAGACCTAATCTAGGTTGCCCTCTTAAGTATCTGAAAATCGTTTTAACAGCTTGAAGATGTGATTGCTTTGGCTTGACTTGGAATCTGGCACACAAACACACTGGAAACATGATGTCTGGTCTTGAGGCTGTGAGATACATGAGAGATCCAATCATTGATCTATATAGATGGACATCAACATCCTCCCCCTTAAGATCAGCAGTGATCTGTTTATGAGTCTCCATAGGTGTGCTTGCTGGCTTTGAGTCTGTTAAACCATACTTATCCAGGATGTCTTTCACATATTTTGATTGACTTATGAAGATCCCATCTTTCTTTTGTTTCACTTGAAGCCCAAGGAAGAAGGTAAGTTCACCCATTGAACTCATTTTAAAGCTCTTGTGCATCAACTTTTCAAAGTCTCTACACATCTGATCTTTTGTGGATCCAAAGATGATATCATCCACATAGATCTGAACAAGTAGGATGTCCTTGTTACTTCTTTTAATAAATTGGGTCTTGTAAATTATTCCTCTTTCAAACCCATTCTCCAAGAGATAGGTAGACAGTGTATCATACCATGCTCTTGGGGCTTGATGAAGACCATAAAGTGCTTTCTTTAGATTGTATACTCTGTCTGGATATGATGGATTTTCAAATCCAGGGGGCTGACAGACATATACTTCTTCATCAATTGTACCATAAAGAAAGGCACTCTTCACATCCATTTGGTATACCTTGAACTTCATGTATGAGGCTAGGCTAGAAATAGCCTAATTGCCTCTACCCTTGCCACTGGAGCAAACACTTCTTCATCGTCTATGCCTTCTTCTTGAGTGTACCCTTGTGCCACAAGCCTTGCTTTGTTCCTGATCACAATTCCTCTCTCATCCTTTTTATTTCTGAAAATCCACTTGGTGCCAATAGCTCTATGACGTTTTGGAAGGTCCACCAAGTCCCAAACTTCTTGCAATTTGAACTGCAGTAACTCTTCTTGCATAGCTTCTATCCAACTGGAATCTTTCATTGCATCATAAACATTCTTAGGCTCAATCTGAGATAGAAAGCAAGAGAATATTGTGTGTTGCTGATCCTGCAGCTCTTGAAGTCTGCTTTGATTCCTTGTTATCATAGGAGAAGAGATGTCTTCTATGACCAGCTCTGGAGGATGGTTCTTTTGAGTTCTAGTCTGATGACTAGGTTCTTCATTGATTCCCACATTTAGATTGGAATCATTTAAGTTAGCTGAGGGGATCTCATTAGGTGCTTCTGGCTCTTCATGCACTTGATTCTCCTCATTTCTTCCTTCTTCTTCACTCTGAATTGGTTCAGTCATATTTTCCTTTTCACAGAACTCAACAGGCTCTATTGTAGGTATGGGAAAGATCACAGACTGAGGAATAATGTCTTGTACTTGTACTTGTTCATCCCCTGATCCTCCACTTCCTGAACCTGCATGATAATCACTACTGAAACCCAAAGAGTTAGTTAGTGAATCAATGTCAAATAACCACTAAGGACCAGACCCAATAGGATTTGGTGTGTTCTCATTGCATTTGACATTGTCACTTTCCTCAATTATTCTAGAAGAAGAATTAAAAACTCTGTAAGCCTTACTCTGAGATGAGTAACCAACAAGAAAACCATCATCTGTCTTGCTATGAAACTTTCCTAAGTGAGTTTTGGTATTGAGAATGGTACAAGGATACCCAAAAGGTTTGAAAAATCCAATAAATGGTTTTCTGTTATTTAAAAGCTCATATGGTGTCTTGTTTTTAGGCTTGACTACTAGAACTCTGTTTTGAACATAGCAAGCAGTATTAACTACTTCAGCCCAGAAAGTAATTGGAAGTTTGGAATCAGCTAACAGAGATCTAGCAGCTTCAATCAGTGTCCTATTCCTTCTCTCAGCAACACCATTTTGTTGTGGAGTCCTAGGAGAACTGTATTGCCTCTCAATTCCTTTTTCCTCACAAAAGGTGTTTAGGTCATGATTTTTAAATTCAGTACCATTGTCTGACCTAATGACTTTTACATTTTGATTTGTTTGGTTTTCAATTCTTAGGATAAAGGATTTGATCAGTCCACTTGTCTCATCCTTAGTCCTTAGAAAATATAATCAAGTAAATCTAGAGTAATCATCAACAATAACTAGGCAGTATGATTTCTTACCTACACTCATAACATTTGTAGGACCAAACAGATCCATATGCAACAACTGAAGAGAACTAGAGATTGTGTTCAACTCTTTGGACTTATGAGAAGTTTTGTGTTGTTTGCCTTTGAGACAGGCAACACAATGATCATCACATGAAAAGACTTTGGAAGGTTAACCTCTTACAAGGTTGTTTTTAACAAGTTTATTCATTGTTTTAAAGTTCATGTGACACATCCTTCTATGCCAAAGTGATGATTCATCCAAAGAAGCTTTTGAAACAAGACAGTTTAGGGATGAATCAGTTGAAACACTTTCCATATCTAAGCAATATACATTATCCTTTCTTGGAGTTCTTAGTAGTATCATCTTTTCATCAACTACCTTGAATCCAGGAGCAAGGATAATGCATTCAGAAACCTGTGATACACTTAACAGGTTGTACCTTAACTGCTCAACATAGAATACATCTTCAAAGGTCATTTTACCTTTGGTTACATCCTCCTTACCACTGATCTTACCTCCATCTGGAGTATTACCAAAGGAAACATGCCCACCATCAATTTTCTTGAAATTCTTGAGGCATGACATGTTCCCTGTCATGTGCCTAGAGCAACCATTATCAACATGCCAGATGCTCTTCCCCTTGAGCTGCTGGTTGCCCTGCACATAAGATTAAACAGTTAGTATTGATTAGGAACCCAAGCCAAAGTGGTCTTGGGTCTCCCTTTCTCATCAAAGTACTTACATTCTTTTTGATGAGATTTTTAAACACATAGCACTCTTTATTGGAGTACTTTGTCAATATGATTGGTCTAGCAGCACAAACACTAGGAGCAGTACTAACTTTAGAAGTACTAACAGAGTTAGCAGCACTAACAGGTTTAGCAGTACTAACCTTGTTAGAAGCACTAACAGAGTTAGCAGTATTAACATTTGAAGAAGTACTAACCATGTTAGTTTTAGCAGTACTAATACTCTTGGCAGCACTAACATTGGTAGCAGTAGTATTGCTTCTAGCAGCACTATCATTGTCAGCAGTACTATTTGGGGTAGCAGTACTAACAGTTTTAGTGCATTTAGGAAGCCACATATTGACACTTTCTTTAACAGTCTTTTTGTTCATGTGGCTTTTAGATTTAACAAATTTCTTAGCCACATGGTTTCTTTCCTTCTTCCTATAACCCAAGGGTTTTTGCATAGATCTTTGAAAATTCATCCTTTGGTTTATAGGATTGAAATAACAGTATTTGGAAAGATGATTCAATTTGCTACAGATAAAACAAGGTTTTTGTGTGTTCCAGATTCTAGTTTCTATTCAATAACAATCAAACAAACAAGATTAAACACAATGAATTACCTATTTGATTACTTTGAATTTCACAAGATTACACTTTCTCTCTCTAGAATTCTTTCTTTCTCTAAAACCGTATACTCTCTCAAATCTCAATTCTTACACATAAGTACTCCCTAATTCGTATGTACATATTACAAAGAAAGGAAACTATTTATACAAACATCTAATACAAGGAAACAAATATAAAAACAAATACAACTAAGTTTGACTTATTACAAAATAGACTTTGACTTTTAATGAGATTTGACTTTAGCAGCTTTGACTTTCTCAACTTTGACCTTCAGTATCATTGATCTTGTATCCAACAGATTTATGCTCTAACAATCTCCCCCTTTGGATTCAAGATCACTGTTGAAAAATCTAGCAATTCAGTCTTCACTTTAAGCTCTGTCAATACAATCTCCCCTTTTTCTTTAACTGTATTCTTTCCAAAATTGTCTTCAATCAATGAGCAATCTCTTCAAAACTTTCACAGAAAACTTTCAGTCTTTGGAAAGAAATTATCTTCAGAATCAACTCGAATTGCTTTAGCAGAAAATCTTCAAAGAAAATTTCCTCAAATCTTCATAAATTCTTTGATCTTCTTTAAATCTTTACTTTGAACTTTCTGACTTGAACATTTCAGAAAATCAACTCACAAATCTTTATCAGATCTTGATATCATCTCCCACAAACTTCAAAACTTTAATATTTCTTGATACCATCTCCCCCTTTTTGATGATTTGAAAATCGATATCATCAAAACTTTCTCCAAGAAATGTCTTTGACCAATCTGATATGTCAAACTGAGCCTCTGATTCTGTGATCCATAACCAAGTATTCATCTAGATCTTTACAAATCCAGACAAAATAAGAACATGTAACTCCTGAATCAACAAGTGAATCAGTTAAAATGCCTGTCAGTAACACGAAGTCACTGTGTGTAACGAATACACAATATAAAGGAGCTTTTTGATGTTCACTCCTCCAGGTCTTCCATCCAATCATCGAAACACCACAAAGGCAGTTTCTATGAATGTTATGACAAAGAAACAAATTCCTTGTGTGCTCGTTCATGTGTAGAAAGAATTAAGCATGATGATTGCTTTTCAATAAGGCTCAAAGTTGTGTAAACCACTGAGACAACAATAGATAAACACAGACTCAATGTGCATGATTGAAGTGCGAAGGTGGGGCAGACTTCCTTCTTTTTCAATATCCAGATTTTCCAAATGAAAATCAGATAGATTATGTGTTGCGTCCCCTTTAAAATGTGAAACATTTTCTTTTTGAGATAGAAAATGAGTAGCTTGTGGGGTTTATTCAAGAGTTGGCATGGGCTAGTTGCCTGTTTCAATAACGTTCACGAAGAAATGTGAAACATTAGTAATGTGGCTGCCCGGCTCAGAAAGTAGTTGGTGCAGAGTTTGATATTCTTTTACTCTGATCTCACACCCTCTTTCTTTTAATCATTAATCGCACTACTAACCAAACTCTCTTTTCCATTTTACCTCATCACACAACCCACACTCATTTCTTTTAGACTCCTCACACTCAATCTCTATGGATTAACTTCTTGGGTAGAAATCACTGGTTAACGTGATTCCATAGAAGTTCAGATAAATCCTAGCACAAAGAACCCATATTTCCTATAAAAGCATAATGTTGCTCAGATGAT
The DNA here is from genome assembly GCA_954870635.1 of Arctium minus. Classification (NCBI taxonomy): domain Eukaryota; kingdom Viridiplantae; phylum Streptophyta; class Magnoliopsida; order Asterales; family Asteraceae; genus Arctium; species Arctium minus. The sequence continues at coordinate 107,099,984 of OX941080.1, read as the reverse complement.
TTAACTATAACAGTTAAAGCTCATATACAAATGTCAGATGAGTGTATGCTCATAATATAATCATGAAGATATGAGCATTTTAAAACATTGAAGTATTTTCAAACAAGTATACTGAATGAATGAACATGAATGCAAAAGACTTGTTTGAAAATCTGACATTGTATGAAAATGATCAGAAATGAAATGATATATCAATCAAAGCTTAAGGTCAAGAATAATGGATATTGTCTATATGAACCAAGATATAGACATTCTTGAAATGACGTTTTGAAATGAAATGACGGTCAAAATTCTTTGAAGTACAAGCGGGGTGTCTTACCATCGAAAAAAAAATTATGTTTCAATATGAGACATGGTAAGAACTATTTGAACAAGAAATCAAACCAGTGTGTGTGAATACTTGAAAGTATATGAAAAGACAATACACAAGTATTAATCTTTGGATAACACACGGTTTGTTTATCAATGAAGCACAAAAAAAATAAAATGAAAACATTTAAAATCACACATCCAAATTATAAAATCTGTTTAAAATTCGAGAAGTGGTTTGAACATTTAAGAACATGTTTTCTATATCTGAAAGTTGTCCTTCTTTTAGATACATTTGAGATTAAGATAAGAAATTTACCTTTTCGCTCAATCTTAATACTCATAAAGTCAGCTGAAGTCAAAAATGATATGATCGTGTCATCCTTTCTCATCCTGCATAAGTCTCAAAGTCTAGTCAAAATTTATTCACAAAATTTAATCGAAAATAAAATGACATAAAGCAGTAAAACATTTAAAGAACGAGTTCTGATCATAAGTAATCAGAAATCATAGTCTTACTCCTTTTGACTTATAGGCTCCCCCTAAAATCATGCTTCACAAAAATTTTGTCAGTTAAGTATAATGCAGAAATTAGATATGCTCCCCCTTAAAATAATGTAGATCATCTAAAATCTTCTCTTACTCCCCCTGAGATCATGAGCAAACAATTAAAGTGCAGATATCCTTCAGACATAAAGATAAAGAAAATGATGAAAAATAACAATACGTAACTTTATTATGTAACAACCGATTATGTCTTAAGATTTAACATACCAAGCTTAGAGACAAGAAAACTAAATCTCTTTTCATCTAAGGGTTTGGTAAATAAATCTGCAAGTTGATAATCTGTCTTTACAAAATAAAGTTCAATTGTTCCTTTTTCTACATTATCTTTTATAAAATGATACCTGACATCATTGTGTTTGGTTTTCGTATGCTGGACAGGATTAGCAGATATCGCGATTGCACTCTTCGAGTCACAATAGATTGGAATTTTTTCAAACTTGAATCCATAGTCTCGCAGCTGTGTTCGCATCCACAAGACTTGAGAGCAGCAACTTGCAGCAGCTACGTACTCTGCTTCAGCAGTCGATGTGGAAACACATAATTGTTTCTTTGATGCCCAGCTAACGAGCTTGTCTCCAAGAAATTGAACATGACCTGAAGTACTCTTTCTGTCCAACATGCTACCTGCATGATCTGCATCTGAATATGCAGTCAGTTGAAACCCAGTATCCTTAGGATACCACAGACCAAGATCTGCAGTCCCCTTCAGATATCTAAAAATCCGTTTGACAGCAGCCAAATAAGATTCTTTAGGAGCATCCTGATATCTAGAACATAAACATGTTGAAAACATAATATCTGGTCTACTAGATGTAAGATACATTAATGATCCTATCATACCTCTATAAGTCCTAACATCAACACTTTTACCCGAAGGATCAATGTTAATCTTAGTACCTGGTGCCATCGGGGTTCCAATTGGTTTACAATTTTCCATTTTGTATTTCCGAAGAATGTCCAAAATGTACTTAGATTGGTTAATAAAAATCCTCGTAGAAAACTGTTTAACTTGTAATCCGAGAAAGAAATTCATCTATCCCATCATACTCATTTGAAAACGTGACACCATGAGGTTAGAAAAGTTTTTACAAAATTTTGGATTTGTAGAACCAAATATTATATCATCAACATAAATTTGAATAAGAATAATATCAGTTTTTTCCTTCTTGATGAATAAAGTGGTATCAACCTTATCTTTGGAAAAACCGGACTTGACCAAGAATTTGGATAAGACGTCATACCATGCTCGAGGGGCTTGTTTTAATCCATAAAGGGCTTTGTCCAAGATGTAGACATGATCTGGCTTATCTGGATTGACGAACCCTTCTGGTTGAGACACGTACACTTCCTCTTTAAGAATGCCATTCAGAAAGGCTGTTTTCACATCCATCTGAAAGACTGTGAAATTCTTATGAGCTGCGTAGGCTAGAAACATGCGGATTGCTTCTATACGTGCTACTGGAGCATACGTCTCATCATAATCTATGCCTTCCTCTTGCCAGTAACCTTTGGCAACAAGTCTAGCTTTGTTTCTTATGACGATACCATCCTCATCCTTCTTATTCTTGAATACCCATTTAGTTCCTATCACGGTTTTACCTTCTGGCTTAGGAACTAATCTCCAAACCTTTAGGGCTTCAAACTGATTTATTTCTTCTTGCATAGCAGATACCCAGTCCGAATCAGCAAGAGCCTCTGATACTCGCGTTGGCTCAATCTTACTGAGGAATGAGTCATGCATACATTGGTTAAGAGTCGCTGACCTAGTCTGAACAGGCTTGTTTAGATCTCCAATTACTTGGTGTAATGGATGCTCTTTGGTCCAGCGATGCTCATGAGGGAGTGGAGTAGATACTGATTGAACATGATCATCATCTAGAAATCCACTATCAGAATCTTCAGTTTGAATAACAGGAGGGGGATTTTGCAGTTGAAGTTTCAGGTGCAGAAGCATCAGTTGGAACAACAGACTGTGGCTGTTGAGTAGACAATGTATGACACCCAACTGAAACAGTTACTTCTGGCTCAGCAGATTCTTGTATATCTTCAACTGTAGGAGTAATTGTAGGAATGTGAGTTTCTGACTGAACGGGGGATGCTTGTTCAGTTATGACATCTGAAGTGACTGGATGATTGCAAGTTGTGTCTTCAGACCTGTCAGTCACAGCAGATTTAGATACATTAGAACCTAGAAATTCATCATAAAAGAATTCAAATAACAAATCTAAATCAGTTAAATGTGAAGTAGAAGTAGAAGCGTTATTCGAATTTGTCGCTGTAGAAACAGGTTCTGGACTGATCTGCCCAGAAGCTAATACTCCAGTGATAACGGGTTCTGAACTGATTTGATCAGAAACCATCTCTTCATCGAATGTGACATTAACGCTCTCAACAACTGTCTTTGACTTCTTCAGATAAACACGATATGCTGCTGATGTTGAAGAATAACCGATGAAGATACCCTCTTCCGCTTTAGCACTGAATTTATTCAGACTCTCTTTGTTGTTAAGCACAAAACATTTACACCCAAATATGTGAAAATATTTGATAGTTGGAGTTCTGTTGTTGATCAGCTCATATGGAGTCTTTTGAAAACGTCGATGTATCATAGACCAATTTTGAGTATGACATGCAGTCGACACAGCTTCTGCCCACAAGAATAGAGGTAAGACTGATTGGCTAAGCATAGTCCGAGCGGCCTCGACTAGCGTCCGATTTCGCCTTTCGACTACTCCAATTTGTTCAGGCGTTCTAGCAGCAGAATACTGATGTGATATCCCGACCGATTCGAGATATTCTTCAACTATCTTGTTTTTGAACTCTGTGCCGTTGTCCGTTCGAAGAAACTTGACTTGTCGCTGCATTTTCACCTGGGTCGTCTTTAAGAAAGTAATGAGAACTTCCGGCGTCTCATCTTTTGATCGAAGAAATTTGACCTACGTGTATCTTGAGTAATCGTCCACAATGACCAACACGTATTTCTTTCCTCCCAAACTCTGAGTTCTCATTGGACCACACAAATCCATATGTAACAATTCTAACGGAGAACTAGTGCTTGGTTTAGGCTTCGGTTTATGTGCAGCTCTCTTCATCTTACCCTTTTCACATGCTGCACATAAGTGTTCTCGTTCATATTTCAGCTCAGAAAGTCCTTTGACCAATTTCCCACGAACCAGCTTGTTGATATAACGAAAGTTCAAATGAGATAAACGTCTGTGCTAGAGCCAACTTTGTTGCGTTGAAGCTTTTGTCATCAAGCATACTTGATTGTCAATCTGTACTTTGGAAAGATTGATGGTATAGAGATTTGTGTTTCGATGTCCACCTAAGAGTTCTGTGCCGTCTTCAGTACGAACCGAGCAACTCTTAGATTTAAAGTTGACCTCTAATCCTTTATCGCAGAATTGACCAATGCTAAACAAGTTATGCCTCAAGCCTTCGACATAACTCACTTTACTGATCGTTATGTTGTCTTGAATAATGTCACCATATCCTAAGATAGGTGAAAGCTGATCGTTTCCAAATCTGACATTTCCACTAAATTTCTCTGTATAGTTAGACAATAAAGCTTTTTTCCCAGTCATATGCTTAGAACATCTACTATCCAAGTACCACATATGCCGGGTCCGCAAGAGAAATCAGACAACAATAGATTTAGGTACCCATTTAAAAACGGGTCCTAACAGTTTAGCACTAGATTTTGGTATCCATTTGAAAATGGACCCTCTGTTCTTTTGAAAACCCTTAAAAATATTTGATCTTGAAGAATATATATGATAAGATTCATACCAATCAGAAGAATTATGAGAATAAGCAAAATCATTTCTCTGATAAGAATAAGATGTAGTAGTAATAGGAGACAATTGAATCAATTGCTTTATTGAATATCTCTTGTAAGAAGTTACAAGGTTTTGATTATTAGAAGCAATTTGATCAATCACATCAGTATCACTACTCACTGATCTATTACAAGTATTATCAGAAACTGATTCCACTATCTCATCCTCCTTCCGTTTTGGTCTCCATTCGGATTGAGCTTTCAAATTTTTCTTCCTTAAATCTGAAACATAAAATATAGATTTATTAAGAAAAGCAGATTTCCGAGACTGAATATTCTTTCGTGTACCAGTGTATTTCTGTTTCTGTAATCGCTGTTTCTTATGTTTCTTACCATTAGCATAGTAATCAGCAGTTACAGAAACTGATTCACCAACCTTAGTTGATGATTCAACAATATTTACACCACTTGGTAACACTTTGTCATTTTTAAGACAAGTAGAATGATCAGGAAGTATAGAATTGACATCAAACATATCTAATTCTTCCATGCACCCATCATCAGAATTTAAAAAATCATTTGCAGACTCAAATAAGTCAACAGAATTATCAGATGAAGATTGAGATACCTTATAAACTGTAAAACACTTTGTAGATTTATTTTGAAAAACGGTGTTCTTTATAACTGTAGAAATTACATTTTGTTGTATATCAACCAAAAGTTTTTCATCAGATAAAACATTTTCAAGCTCGACTATTTTGCTTTCAAGAATAGATGTAGGAACATAAACCTTTGCGATCGCAGGTTTTGCCTTCATCTCAGAAGCGGAATAACTAACAAAATAGTCAGTTGAAAGAACTTTTGGTGTTTTTGAAAGATAACTATCATTTAACTTTTCATAGTTAAACGGTAGTTGCATTTTCTTTTTATTCTTTCTATTTTCAGTTTCTTGGTCCTCAACTTCTTCTGACAATTTGGTAACAAATTTGGGTTTTAAATGAGTATGTTTATCAGCACAAGCAAGAAAATCATAGTTATAAAGTGCCGGCTGTTTTCTGATAGCTTTCTTAAGATAATGGGGTTTTTCAAAACCAAGTCCCCATTTCTCTTTGACATCAGCCTCTTCATTAGGTGCATTGAGAAAAATGGTTTGATCTTTTTGACCTCTCGCATAAAGTTTTGCTTCCAGACCATTTACCTTCTTATTCAAATTCTTGTTTTCAACAGTTAGTGCAGATTCTGTCTTTTCAAACTCATATTTAGACACTTTACCTTCAAACTCAGAAATCCTCTTTTCAAAACAATCTACTTTAGATTTAGAATTAAAATCAGACTTGCGTAAAGAATCAATCAGATCTTTGTTTGAAATAACAGACGTATTAAGCTCAAAGATCTTCTTATTCTTTTTAGCAACTTTTTCTTTTTCCTTTTTCAGATTATTTTGTAAATTTTGTAGCTCAACCACCATGGTTTCCATTTTGGTAATAAAATCTTTTTCAGATAAGTTTAATACCTCATTAACTGCCTCATCATCTGACTCGTCATCCTGTACTTCTTTGCCCATGAGACAGATATGAGTTGTTTCTTCTTTCACTTCTTCTTCTCCTTCTGAGTAATCCAGCTAAAACTCATCTTCAGCCATTAGAGCGACACCCGCTTCTTGCTGTCTTGCCAAAAGCAACTTGTTCTGATAGTACAGAGAGTTGCGAACTTTCGGCTTTCGACAATCTTTTGCAAAATGACCCATCTTGCCGCAATTGTAGCATTTGATGGAATCTGTTGCTGGCTTCTCGGCAACTGTGTAGTCATTCATGAACTTCTTCTTCTCATCCGGTTTCTTCTCCACATATCTATCCTCTTCATACCTCTTTCCTTCCACTTTCTATCGATGCTCGTGATTCTTTGAACTAGATGAAGAATACCTTTGAGAATTTGATCCCGGCTTCTTGTAAAATTTCTTCTGGAATGCACGGGTCAGCAATATCATGGCTTGTTTCAGACTTTCGCCATCATCACTATCTGTAACTGAATCTGACTCAGAACTGGTAAGAACTATCTTCTTTTTCTTCTCTTTCTTTTCTTTCTTTTCTTTCTTCTTCTCTCCAGCTACTAAGGCAATAGGATCAGGAACTTGTGCTGCCTTCTTCTTCTCAACTCTTTTCTCTTCAACCTCTTCCTCATTCTGCCTCAAGGTCTCAAATACCTCATGTAGTGGTATTTCATTCAAATCCTTCATCTGTTTCATCCTTCTTATATGCTTTTTCCATTCCGGACGTAGGATACTCAGAAATTTGACATTGTTTTCCAACTGCTTCTTTTTGACTTTATTCTTTGTCAGCTCATTCAGAAGCAATACAAACCTCTCATATGTATCTTCCAGACTCTCATTCTCCTTAGCTTTGAATTCCTCATAACTATTGATGCAGTTTGCCACTTTCATTTGATTTCCAACCTTGGATCCCATCATCATCTTTTGCAACTGATCCCACATCTTCTTAGCATTGGCTTTATAGCTATCAATCTTGATGTAGATCTCGTTTGGAATGCTTTGAAGAAGTCATGATCTCGCTTGTTTATCTGCTTTGTATCGGCTTTTCTGATCTTCAGAATATTGAGAAATATCCACTGTCACTGTTTTCATCTTTTGCTCTCTTTCCTCAGTCCCATCTTCACTATCAGAAGAATCAACATCAGGTACTTGAACTGTTATTAGAGCCATTGGACCTTCAGTGATAGACAGAAGAATATTCCCTCCATTTGAATGCCGATCTATGAAATCCAAGAATCTGTCCTTCCATTGTTCATACTCGCCTTTGAATAGAACAGGAGGCTTTACATCGGTGCCAATTGAAAGTGCATCTTTTGAAGTCATCTTGAATAAACCTGTTTGAAAAATATATTAATAAGAAACTAGAACTGATCGTTAGTCCAAATGAAACAATCAAGAAAATACAGAAAACTATGAAATATAAAATCAGAAATTTTAATCACAAAAAAAAAACTATGTCCCCCTAGGCAGACTTAGCACGGGGGTCCCGCTTGACAAATGAAAAAAACTATGTCTTCCACAAAAAAAACTATGTCTTCCACGCTTTGCGCTTCACAAATGAAACGCACACTTCAACTTTGCGTGTCACTCAGGAAACGCATTCAACAATTATGCGTGTCACACTTGAATCGCACATCAATCTTTGCGTGTCACACTTGAACCGCACAACTCACTTTGCGTGTCACACTTGACCCGCACAACTCGCTTTTCTTTGTACTACTATGCGTTTCACACAGACAAAAGCACACCTCTTCTGTGCGTGTCACAAAGGAACACCTATTCCGTTGTGAGTGTCAAGAAGCAAACGCATTACACAAAATGCGTGTCAAATTTCACCCGTATAACAAACTGTGCGTGTCACTTTACGTCCATAAGACACACTATGCGTGTCTAGTTACACCCGCACAACACACTGTGCGTGTCTCGTTACACCCGCACAATTCGATTCTTCTAACTTTGAATGACCCGTATTCTTCTAAATAACTTGTACACTTCTTGACGATAGACCCGCACAATCCGATGAATCACACGCACAACTTATGAATCACCCGCATACCTCGATGAACACCCGCATACCTTGAAAAATGTTCAAATTCACCAAAAACTCATTTATACCTTGAAATCAGACTCGAAACTTCGACAATTTGATCTTCTAAACAACTCGAACACAAAGCTATCACTAATATTCGATCAAATACACCAAAATTACAATTATGATTCAAGAACAGTGTCAAGAACTCGTGTATACCAAAAACCACAAAATTCGAAAATTCGAATTGTTTATAGTGCAATAGACAAATCTTTCTATACAAACTCAATCGACTTCACTTTCCTAACAACACTTAATCGGTTACAACTCCAAAAAAAATCGCTAAAACTAAAAAAAATCGATCTGGACTTGAAGAACACAGAACGAACTTTCTGATTTTCTTGAAATTTTGATTTGGATCGGCTCTGATACCAAGTGTGTGTTCCAGATTCTAGTTTCTATTCAATAACAATCAAACAAACAAGATTAAACACAATGAATTACCTGTTTGATTACTTTGAATTTCACAAGATTACACTTTCTCTCTCTAGAATTCTTTCTCTCTCTAAAACCGTATACTCTCTCAAATCTCAATTCTTACACATAAGTAGTCTCTAATTCGTATGTACATATTACAAAGAAAGGAAACTATTTATACAAACATCTAATACAAGGAAACAAATATAAAAACAAATACAACTAAGTTTGACTTATTACAAAATAGACTTTGACTTTTAATGAGATTTGACTTTAGCAGCTTTGACTTTCTCAACTTGGACCTTTAGTATCATTGATCTTGTATCCAACAGATTTATGCTCTAACAGTTTTGGTCTATTGATTTTACTCAGATCAACCCCTTGTTTTTGTGCCCACTGATTATTCCAGTTTCTTTGATTTCCCCTCTTTTTATCATGTTTTAGGGGCTCAGATTTCTTGCATGCACACTGTTTGCAAGGAACAGGATTCACAACTGTGGTCTGTTTGTAATGGACCTTACCAGACTTTCCCTCTGTCTTCTCTATGTCCTTTGATTTGACCCAAATCTTTCCACACCCCTCATTGGTAATGATGTGATTCTGTAGGGGAATCGCACCACTCACATTGTTCTCCTTACTCTTACCAACCTCTTTCTCAGTCTTATCCTCAACAACTACCTCATCTAAGGGATCTATCTCAGTGGCTCCCTCAGGCAAGTCCTTCCTATATTTGGTTTCTAGCAAATCTGATGTAGGAGGAATGTAGTTGTTGTTGTATGGTGGTGGTGTGGTATTGTACCCAATTCCTCTTCTCAATTTGTCATGAATCTGAGTTTGTAGTAAAGAGTCCATTGCTTTAGAAGCATTGGAAAACTTTTCCACATCAAGCTTAACCTTGGTTAGCTCCTCTCTCAACTTTTCACTCTCCTCTTTAGATTTGGTCAGTTGGAGTTCTAGATCCTTTTTCTCCCACTTCCAGTAATTGGTATCATATGAGTGTTGGAGTTCATTGGCTTGAAAACCTTTAATCTGTTCCTCAAACCTCTCAACAATTCTCACATAGTCTTTTATATCTTTTGCTAACCTCTTAAGGTCATCACTCATGTTCTGATTGTGATCTCTGTACCTTTTAACAGTGTCTATGCAAGTTTTAGAACAGAGAGTAGAACTTACCTCAGTTGGGAGATCAGATACTTCTGCCATAAGAGATTGATTTTGGATAGCCTCTTCTGCTTGATCACTCCTGTCAAACCCCATTCCTTGTTGAGAAACAAGGGGTTGAGCAGAGTTTCTGTTGTGATTGAAGCTTCCAGACTGAGCTTGTTGGTGGTTGTTGTTGTGAGACACTCCACTTCTACATTCCCTGGCAAAGTGTCCCTTCAGATGACATTTATAGCACTGCACCTTTGATTTATCAAAGCCTGCTCCATCTTCTCTTCTTTGGGAGAAGTTGTTCCTCCCAGTCCTTTTTATGAACTTCTTCACCCTCATGGAAAGCATGGCCATCTGCCATTTAATATCCATCTCTTCAAGATCATCAGGATGAAGTTGTTCCAAGTCATCATTAATTAAAGAGGAATTTCCATGGCTGGAAAGAAAGGCTTCAAACACAGATTCAGTGCCTTTTTCTTGATTTGCTCCATTAGCAGCATTAACTGATTCAGGGTTAGCATTAGAATCAATTGATGCTGATAGAAGTGCAGTATTATGAATATATCCAGAAGGTTTCTTCTTTGCCTCCACCTCAGCTTCCAATACTCTAAGGTCATTGTACAGATCATCAAGTTCTTTTTCTTCCAATTGTTCATTCTGTCTGAACGAAATAGTGTACATGGTCCATTCATCTCCAAGGGACCTCAAGAACTTTCTGTTTACATCATCTTGATCAATCTGTACTCCCATAGTAGCTAGTTCACCAATCAGCTTGTTAACCCTGTCAAAAGTTTGAGTCATGGACTCATTCTTAGTTGACATAAAGTTTTCATACTGTTGCTTCAATATGCCTTCTGATTTCTCTTGGTACTTTTGGTACCAGAGAATCTCTTTTCTAGAGAATTCCAGAGCATCTGTGTATCAGTGCAATTGCTGAATTGGTGTTGATATTAATTGGGAATAGACAAGAGCAGTGTGCTCAAGGCTTTCATCTCTGTTTGTCTTGTCTTCCTATCTGCATCTGTCTTTGGTGGGGTCCTTTTTCCATCTGCACCAATCTTTCCTGCATCAGATGGGCCATTCTCAATAATGTCCCACATGGAGTAATCTGTGAGGAGAATGTATTGCTTGATTCTAATCTTCCACATCTCAAATTCATTGGATCTGAGCATTGGAACCTTTGAGACAAGAGTACTGTTTGATTCAACTATGTTTTCCATGATGAATAAGATTTCTGAGAATACTAGCTCTGATACCACTTGTCAGGATCTGAATTCTTAACAAGAATAAACACTCAGAAACAATATTAAAGGAGATGGTAACAAAAGATGCCTTTGTTCAATATTGATGAACAGGCTCACCAATACGAATTCTACTTCTCTAGAACTAGGATTATAAACCTTGAGGTTGATTCTCTCTAAGAAAATTAAAAACTCATAATAATTCTCTATCCTAAAGTTACAAACTATTCTATACTTATACTGAAGATAAAAGATAATTACAAAGAATAAAAGATCTTCAGTATAATCTTCCATCTTTATCTCCAAGTCTTCCATGATCTTCAATCAATACAGCTGTCGTCCTTTCCATATGAAGTCTTCATCTCATAAGCAGTATTAAGTCTTCAGCAGCATTAATACTTTGAGTAGTATTAAGTTCAACAGTACTAACTACTAGCAGTACTAAAATTGCTTAGCAGTAGTAACTTCAGAAGTAGTAACCATTTAGTGGTAGCAGCATTAATCATACTTGTATAATTCTTTCAGTTCCCAACAGAAGACACTCCACCGGAAAATCCACAGAGCCCCCTGAAAACGGCAACAGAAATTGCCCGAGAGATCTTCCACCAATACTCTGGAGGATTAGGGGAAACCGTGGAAATGGAAATAGATGATGTGACAGGAAGGTCACAGAGCGAAGATGAAGAAGAAGAACCAAGTAAAAAATCATTGGAGGAGATGGTAACAAAAGATGCCTTTGGCACACCACCAAAACCAACTCCCAGTGCAACCCACACTTATACCCCTGCAGTTCTAGTGCAGAGGGGTATTGAAACAGGACCGCACAGTCCAAACCAAACCCTAGCCGACCGGACAGAGGATATTCCTTCATCTTCTGTACCACCATCCGGGGAAACCAAATCCACCTCACCCTCTCAAAAGGGTGAGAGTGTTGTTCTACGTGTCCACTCGCCCCAGGACACAACTCTTCCACACACAGAGGTATTCGTTGCCTCTGTCACACACAAGAGTGACCACCAAACCACTTCAGAGTTGGTGGCGAGAGAACACAATGATTTTGTGGCTCTAGAACAACCACATGATCCATTCAACATAGATCTTAAGGGAGTCTCTGAACCCTCCCCCAAAGAACGTGTTGACAGAACTTCCATAGATGCTTCCTCTGTGGAACATCGAGGATTGGAAGGAAATCCTCCAGAGCTCAATATATCAACAGGCTCTGAAGGTGCCAAAGACTCGTTGGCCAAATCTGGAACATTTGTTGATCTGGACATCTATGTCACAAAGGACGAGTTTAAAGCCTTTGCTGACACGGTGCTTCAAAAACTTGACGAGTTGAAAAGCTCTGTCACCAGAGAATCTCTAGCCCACTCGGAATTTCTTGCAGAGGCTCTCAAGGCCAATATAGACGCCCTGAATGCTCTTCGCCAATCCTCTCAACAACATTCAGCAGCGATCAATGAACTGAGAACGACCTGCGCGAAAAGGGCTGATCTTCAAGCTTGTGGACAATCTATCATTGCACACTCAAATCATATTCAAGCTCTAAGGGACCTCTGTACCGACGAATTCCCGAAATATGCTACCCAAGGAGTTAAGTCCAGAGTGACAAAAATGACCAAGCTTCGAGAGGAAATTATGGACATGACTCGCAGTGTTATGATCCCCTTCCCTTCACAAGCATCAACCTCTGCACCTGAACCCTCTGCCTTTGCCACAAAAGCCGACCTAGAAGCAATGGGGAATCAGTTTCTGGCCAACCTCAACCTTCTTCGATCCAACTTCAGTGAACAAGGACAGAAGGTGGCTGCAGATTTGAAGAAAACCATAGCCACATTTCGTTTCAAGTCTGATGTGGAAATCAACGCACTGTCATTGTCTGCAGAGGACGTTCTACAGAAGATCACCAAACATGTCAATGAAAACCTCTGTAGGCGAAGGAAAAGAAAGGAACCTGTCACCTGCCAGACTCAAGCGGGACAGAAGAGGGCATGACATGAGGACCAAGATCCTGATGCATCCGGCCATGGTCCTCATGAGAGGGAGAACCTGCAATCCACAAAAGAAGCACGAATATCAGTAACTCCCCTGAACCAAGTCCCTATGAGCTCAGAACCTGAACCACAGAGAACAACTAAACAAAAGGTCTCTGCAGCCCCCTCTCCCACCATAATCCAAATCACAGAATCCCCACCAACTGCCAAAGACAAAGGCAAGGCAATAACCACAGAACCTCTGAATAAGGTCAAGTCTCCTCCCACCTCTGAGAAACTACTAAAGAGCTCTTTTGATGCTTTCAAAAGAGTGAAACCTGAAGAGGAAGACTGGGGTTTTGATCTGCAACCTCTGTCTGAACTACCTATCCTGGAACCACTTGACAAACCATCAAAGGATAGAGTGGCAGAGGTTATCCAAGGCTTTGATAGCCTAAGGAGATCCTTCCCTGTTCTCCTAAAGAAGAACATCGAAGAAGAAGTGTAAAAATACCTCTACAGTCGCGGAGCTCAAGATCTTCCAACAGTCAGACTCTCAGAGGAAATCGTATCAGAGGAGAGAAGGAGATTCTATAAAGATAAAGCCAAGCCAAAATCCAAAGTCTTCAACATGGCCAAGATCTCAGAGGTTGTGGCAATCAAGCTTGGACACACAAAGTGTAAGAACTTCTGGTTCAGTGAATACGCCATGAAATAGGAAGATAAGGAAATATGGACTTTCACAGACGCAGATCTACCGAATCTTCATCCTCATGATCTTCCAGAGCTATTCAAATGGACAGAGGATAAGTTTGGCTGGAAGAAGGAATACCAAGAAGAACATCTCACCATCAAGAGGGTCATGAGAGAAAAGCTGTTGTTCTACAGTATAGCTGACTTTCAAGTGGCACTTGACTTGGGAGTCAAAAAGGTCAACTTCCCTCCACCAGAAGACAACTTACCACCCTCTGCCAATATTCTGTCGAACTCCATCATCACTTCACCTTCTTTTGGTTTTGTGTACTTAAACCCCAAAGGAGAAAAAAAATTATTCATGGGGATAGAAAGCCAAAAGTACTCAACCGAATCTCTGCTGCTCATTCAAGATCTACTTATCAAGCACAGAGGCACCCCACTCGTACCCACAGAAGCTGCAGATGTCCTTCTGACAAACATAGGTGCAACCTTAAACTTCAGAGACCTGTGCGTATGCTACTACAGAGAACTGAAGAAAGAAGGTGGGTTTGGAAAGAAGATCAACGATTTCCCACACGCCAAAGTATAGGCTCTGATGTCTTGTAAATTTTTTTTTATCCACTGTCAAATGTAATTGCCTTCTGGCATTATTTTATTTTATTTTGAATGAAAATCAAGATTCAGAGGTTGAGTTCCTTTCACCTCTTTTGTTTCTAGCTTAGCCATCGCTCCAAATTCCAATTTTTTTATTTTTCAACACTTAGGGGGAGATTGTTAACTCCATCTACCATGTTTAGAAGTGTTGAAAAATAGGCTAAGTATAGAAACCCCTGCTGTGTCGAAAGTCGCCACAGAAGAGACACAACTCAGAAGACTACTCCGCAGAAGACGCGCCAGAGGACAAACCTGATAATGATACTCAGATCACAGAGCCTCTGTGATCACGCACAGAGCCTCTGTGAAGGCTAACCTCTGGAGATCAGTGTTGGAATTGTGCTGAATGGCTCAAGACAAGACCACGTGCCAAGCACGTGAGACCTGCTGTACGAAGATCCGCATGATCAAGTAATGGGCGTCCCACGATGTTTACTTTACAGGTGGAATTCCTTATGTGGAATGTCAGTTTTTGTCTTGTAGTATGAGGTGCACACAACTTGTATTATATATGAGCACCTCGTTCCTTGTCCAAAAAAACGATCACACACAAACATAGCAGTCTGTATAATCCTTGAGCATATTTGCACATACCAGTGCGTGTTCTTGGTGTTCTTCAGTAATCAATGAAACAGTTCTTTGAGTAACCTTCTTATAATACTTTACTTCCTGTTCATTAATTACTTGTGTGTTTACTACCTTGCATGTTCAATCTTTTCTACACATCTTAAACGCTTCCGCACTCTATTTAATCAATCTGTGTGTAGTAAAAGGCTAAATCAAGTTAAAGAACATCATAACTGGGATCAACACTGCAACAATCCATAAATTATGTTTTGATTTATCAGTAATCAATAAAAGAATTTGAAAAGTAAATATTAGTGTTTGTATTAATCCCCCCTTTCCACAAACTGTGATATCTTGTAGAACTCCTTTGGGACCAACAAGTGGTATCAAAGCAATATTTTGAATAAAACTCTCGCAAATCTATTCCTTGCTATTCCTAAACTGGATTTAAACACAAACACCAATTACTATGATAATGGGTCTCTTGCAAACCCACCACGATTCAGCAGAGAAAATTTCTCTCTGGAAAAATCGCATGACTATCTTTCTGGAAGGTATAGATCCCTCTATTCCCTAGTACGTCGAAAATGGTCCTCGATGTTGTTGTTACTGTTATTGACAATATTTAAGCTATTTCTAAAAGAGAGGTAGAAAAGCAAGTCTTTCAATGGAATGATGAAGACAAGAAAAAGGTGGCCATTGATGCTAAGCAAGAACCATCATTGCAATGGATCTTTCTCATGAGTTATATCATTATGTTATGAACCTCAAAACTTCTAAAGCCATATAGGACTCACTTTGTGCCCAATATGAAGGTACTACTAAAGTACAAGAAACCAGAAAGATAAATCTGGTAAGACAATATGAGATGTTTATTTGTGGCAAAAATGAATATATGTCTGAGGTACATCAATTCTGTAATTGTTTACTTATTGACCTCAGGACTTCAGGAATATTCTAATTCTAAAACTCAAACAAAGTTTCTGGAATGTCTCCCTGAAAGCTGAGGGACAATTATTCAATACGTCTCAAGCTCACAAAAGACCATAAAAACTTTCCCTCAGCACTCTCTACGGGATACTACTAAATCATGAGCAATCTCTCCAGTTGACAAAGAATCTTGTAAGAGATTCAAAAGACTCCAAAATCACTCATGTTGCTTTAGTATCTTCAGAGATTGTTCCTTCTCAGTGCTCTTTTACTCTCAACATCACTGAGTTAGATTCTTCAAACTCTGAGGACTTATCAGATGATGATCTTTTAGAGTTTGATGAGTCACTGGCACTATTCATAAACTCTATTAGGGGATTTGCAAAATAGAGCAACATTCGAAGAAACAAACTTCTTGCTATCGCTGATAAGCCTAAATCAACCCTGGTTGACAAAGCTTCAGCGACATGTTATAACTGTGAGAGAAAATGACATTTTGTTAGAGAGTGCAGGTCCAAGAAGGTTGTGAAACCTTCTTCATCAATAAGATCCAAAGATGAAAAGTCCCAAAAGCTGAAAGATAAATATCAAAAGTTGAAGGAATACAAGTGTTGGATCATAAATTGTATTCAATATTAAAATATAGAAAGGGGTCTTAATTGTAATTGTTTATAATTTCCTAGGGTGTATTTTGTAGTTATTTAGGCTAGCCCTTGCCTTGGTCATGTGGACCTATATAAGGCATTGTTCCTTTGAGTATCCCAAGGGCATCATTTGAATATTACACACACAAGGTAGTGACTACACCTAGAACACACACTCACACTTAGACTTGTGACTAAAGATATTTATGACTATTTTGATTTTTTCATCTTGATCTCTTATCTTTATTGTGTTGTGTTATCATTAATCAACTAATATATGGGCCTAACATTTGGTATCAGAGGCAATGTTAGATCACAGATTTATTGGATTCAAGATCATCAATTATGAAGACTAAAATCTGAAGTCAAAGCTGGAAAAGTCAACTTTCATTAAAATAGTCTAGGTACTTTGTAATAAATTGTTAAAGTTTATTTTCCTTGTATTTTGGGTATTTTAGTCTTTTTCCTAAAATACGTATATGACCTATTAGGCTCTAGGGTTGCTGGTGTGCAAGGGTGTGCCTAATTAGAAACAATCAGCCGTTATTCTCAATTTGTAGAGAGAGAGAGCTTAGAGAGAAAAACCTTCAAGAGAGAAAACCTTGTAATCCTTTGATTGAGAAATCTAAAATAGGTTTGATTAATCTCTTGTTGTGTTTATTATTATTGTTGGATAAGAAACTTGATTTTTTTTCAGGGACAATTAATTGGTATCAGAGCGAAACCAGATCAAAATCAAAATTTCCAGAAAAACACCGTTCGGCACTGTTCATCATCTTCCATATTTGATTTTTGAATTTTTGGGTGTTTTTCGAGTTGAAATCACTTGGGTTGTGATCGAAATCAGAATTAGTTTGTGTTTGTATTGATTTTATCGAGTATTGCAATGTAATCGATCATCTATTTGATGATTTTGTTGTTTTTGTTCTTCACGAGTCTTGTGCACTGTTCCATCGATCGAAATCATTCTTATAGTGTTTATTTTTGAAATTACTTGATTGTAATCAGTTCTAGATGTGTTTATGGTCCTATTGTCAAAGTTTCGAGTTGTAAATCGAGGTCTAGATAGCTGTTTGGGGCGATTCAGAGCCGATTTTCGAAGGATAGGTGAAGTTCATCGTTTTGCACCAGTTCATAGTGCTTTTGCGCCAGATTCAAGAGTGTCTAAGTACCTCGTGCAAAGTTTCTTTTGCGCTATCAGTTTCTCATGCAAAGTTCTGGTTTGCGCCACCTACTTCTCGTGCAAAGTCCTTCTTTGCGCGACCCTTGTCTCGTGCAAACTCCATCTTCCAGACAGCTATTTTGCGCCATCAGTTCCTCTCGCAAAACAACATTTGCGCCAGCTGGTCTTCTCGCAAACCTCCATTTCGCGCGACCCGCCTCTCGCGCAAAACCCTTCTTGTGCCACCCTCTTCTCGCACAAAACTCCTCAAGGGTGCTTCGCGCAAACTTGTTTTTGCACCAACCTCTTTTAGCGTAAAATTTCTTTTGCACCACAGCCCTTGGCGCAACACTGCCTTAGCGCATTTCGGGGTTTTGCGAATTTTGTGCTAATTCTGTATAGCTTGCGAAATTTATACTTAGACAAATTTTTGCAAACTGTAATATGGCCTCTAAATGTCAAAAAAAAATTCTCTAGGGGCGCTGCCCCCATACCCCCGCAAGGGCGTTGCCCCTTGACCCCCCGTGCTAAGTCTGCGGAGGGGGACAAAGTTCTGTTCTTGATCAAAAAAATTTCTGAATTTCATTCTAAGATTTTCAGTATTGTTT
Source organism: Arctium minus (assembly GCA_954870635.1). Lineage (NCBI taxonomy): Eukaryota > Viridiplantae > Streptophyta > Magnoliopsida > Asterales > Asteraceae > Arctium > Arctium minus. Next base: position 107,081,648 of record OX941080.1, on the reverse strand, counting down.
GATTTTATCTGGACTAACGATCAATTTCGAGTTTCTTATTGCATATCTAAAACAAAAACAGGATGACTTCCAGAGAAGCTCTCGCCATCGGAACTGACACAAAGCCACCAGTACTCTTCAAAGGAGAGTATGAGAAATGGAAAAATCAGTTCATAGATTTCATTGATAAACATGAATTAAGGGATCTTATTAGAATATCCCTAAGAGAAGGAAGTATGACAACTCCAAGGAGAGTTTTCACTGTTATAAAGAAGAATGGAGAAAGAGAAAAACAAGAACTTTCATTACCACTTGATATGTACTCAGATGAGGAAAGAAAAAGACATCAAGCTGACTATTTAACCAGATATTTTATATTGCAAGGAATTTCCGAGGAGATTTTAAAGGAGATTTCTATCAAGTTAGAATGTAAAAAGGCTACAGGAAAGCTGTTATGGGAACATATTGAGAAGGAAGAGACAACACACCTGTGCTTAATGGGAAAGATGGTGGATGAAGCTGAAGATGAAGCTGAGTCAGATGAAGAAGAGAATGAAGAGGTATGTGACATGACTGAATCTAATTTTGTAAATCAAATAAATGTCATGATGATTAGACTTCAAAAGTTAGAGTCAAAGCTTAAGCGTGAAAGAGGTATCAATAAAGACAAAAACCAATCAATTCAGAAACTTAGCGAGAATATTGTTGAGAATAAATTATTGATTGAGACTTTACATAAAAATATTGATACCAGCGCTAAAGAAAAGACTCTCATTCTTAAAGAGTTAGATGAAACAAAATCAAAATATAGACTGTGTGAGTTTGATTCAAAAGACCTTACTAAAATGCATTCTTCGCTTTCAAAAGAAAACAAATCTTTACTTGTAAAAGTGAATGATTTGGAAGGAAAATTATATACTCTAGGTCAAACTGAACAAACCATTCATCTAAACAAACCTAAAGAGAATCCTGAGTGTTGGGGACTTGGTTACAAGAACCCACACCACCTCAAAAAGGGTATATCTGAAGCGCCTGCTCTTTATGATTTTGGATTTATGAAACTGGCACCTCAATACCCTAAACTCAAAGTTTTCTAGACTAGTCTGTCTGAAGAGGATAAAGCCAAGGAATATGCTAAAAGAAAGAACACAACTAAAGTTCAACTTCCGTTTCGTTATGAGAGGTTGAATAATAGTTATAGTTCTGATAAATCAAAATCTCTTTCAAATGACTATTTTGATAGTTATTCTGTAAAAGAAATGGAGGCTAAGCCCATCGAAGGTAAGCTTTATGTTCCTCCTCTCGTTTTGGAAAGTAAAATTTTTGAACTTGAGAATACTCTCACAGAAGAAAGGATTTTGATAGACTTAGAACAAACTATTTTTTCTACTGTGTTCAAATATACTGAGTTTTCTAAATTATCCAAGGCTTTAAAATCTGATGATAGGTCTGGTTTTCTTGACAATGAGTTTGATTTTCTAAACTCTAATGGTTGTGTAGATGACTGTGTTGGTGATTTTGACTTTAATGCTAAACTTCCTGATCATTCATCTTATGTTGTTAATTCTTTTGGATTACCCAGTGTGTTTGAAAAAGGTGAAACATCAACGAAAGTTGATAAATCAGTTTTTGTGAAATCTAAGAATGCAAAAGGTAACAAAAGGAAATCTCAGTATTCACATAAACCGATCACCACTGGAAATCCAAAGAAGAAGCATTTGTTTGATTCTCACCATTCTCACTCTAAAGTTTCAAATGTTTCAGATCTGAGAAAGAAAAAGCCTGGAGTTAAGTCGGAATGGATACCGAAACAGAAGATCGATGAGAAAGCTAAATCATTTTCTAGTTCTGATTGTAATAGGAAGACTACTAGTAAAGATGATTTAATTGTGGATGTTGCTATTTCTAAACCAAAACTTGTCGATTCTCGCAAGAAATATTCCATACAACAATTATTCCAGTTATCTCCATCTACTAGAAAGTTTTCAAATTATGCTAGAAATGATTATGCTTCTCGAAAATATTCTGATGTTTGGTTCGACACATATCATGTTTACTCTTATCGTTCTAATTTTTCAAATAGGTTTCAAAAGAAAAGCGGACCTAAGTTTAAATGGGTGCCAAAATCATGTGCTAACACAGTTGGACCCAAGTACAAATGGGTACCAAAGAAAAAGGATGAATCTGTGTTACAGGCACCTACTGTCAAGGGGGGGGGGGTAAGAGAACAAAGGCTTCTAAGTAAATCAGCTTAGGACCCGTACTTCAACGAAGATTGAGTTCTAAACACAACAGTTTAGGACTCACACTTCAATGATCAAAAGACCTTACTCCTGTGCTGATAAGAGATTGTACTCCAATACTCCAATGAGGCAATCAACTATCAAGGGGGAGTACATACTTTTCTGAAATTTTATGCATCCAACAGATGTGATGATCAACATTTGAGGGGGAGTTAATGCTTATATTTTACACTGATAATTTTTCTGATGCATAATTTCAGGGGGAGTAAAAGGGCTATGATTTCTGATTACGTCAGATCAGAACTCGTACTTTAATTGTTTTACTACTTTATGTCTTTTAATTTCTGTGAATAAAGTTGCTTTGACTATGACCTCTAAGACTTTTGCAGTTTGAGAACTGCTTACAAGATCATATCTTTATGACTTGAAGCTTGGCTTCGTGAGATGTAAGATTGCACGCAAAAGGTATAATTCTTTATCTTCATCTCATATATGGTTGAAAGAAGGACAACTTTCAATCATAGAAAACATTTTTCTTAATTGTTCAAACCACTTCCCTATTCTTAAACAAATTTCATGAATTGGAAGTGTGATTTTAAATGTTTTCAAGATCTATTTTTGTGCTTCAATGCTTAACAAACCGTGTGTTTCTACAGATATATACTTGCGTATTATCTTGTCTATATACTTTCAAGTATTCACACACACCGGTTTAATTCTTTTGTTGATTAAGTTATCACTGTTAAGTCAAAATATTGTATCCAAGATTTAATTAGAAAGTCAAAGTGGTAAAGTCAACATTGTCTAAGTCAAAGTTGTATTAGTTTCCTTAACCATTAAGTCTTGTTTAGCTTAGGTGGTATAAATAGGGTTTTTGGATTTATAATATTGTAAGCACGTATTGTAAAAATCAGATTTGTGAGACTTGTGATTAGAGAATTCAAGATCTACTTTCTCTCTCTACACTTTCTCTCTCTAGTTCTTGATAATTGTCACATCTTATATGAGAAAAGCTTGATTGTTTGGGATATTGTATTCACAATTGGTATCAGAGTCGTACCAAACATTTTTAGAAGATTATCACAGAAAAGTTGAATTGATTTTCAAATTTTTTGGATCAAAAAGTTGGATTTTCTTGAAAATTCTCAAGAACTCAGATTGATCTCTGTTAAAACAGATTTCTTGTGATTGTCGATTTTACTTTGTAAAACTGAGTTCATTGGATTCGATTGTTGTTGTAGAATCTTTGTTGTTCACAAAGTTTCTTGAATCAATCACAAAATCTGTTTGATTTTTCAATTTTATAGATCTTAATTGAAAAATGTCGATCATGGTGAATCTGAAAATTGCACTGAATTTGTTGATATTAGCAAGTTTGGATTGATAGAAATGTGTTTAGATTTGTTCTTTGATTGTATTGATACATTTTTTTTAGTTTGAATTTGCAGATTTAAAATTGATTTTTTGGTTTGAATTTGCAGGTTTGAAGATAACGCAAATTCTTATGAATCTAGCGCAAACCTATATTGAATCTAGCGCAAATCTATATTGATAAAGCAAGTGTGATTGGATGAATTAGATTAAGTGGGTCGGTGGAAGTTTTATGCAATTGGTTAATTGCAGTTTCTTAAAAATTGATTGTTCAAATCGGTGGTGCATTGATTTTCAATTGGAAATCAAGTTTTGAATCTGATGAATGTGATTAGCTATCAAAAGAACATGGGACGGTGATGCAGATTGTATTTGAGATTGTTGGTTCTATATGCTCAAGAATGATTATAAAATAATATTGCCGGTAATTTATGATCCTATAGGGTCACACCAAAAACAAGTAGACACCAAATTAATATTTATAAGAATTTTGATTCTTGATAAATATTAATAATTCCTGAAAATTATTATTGAATGTGATTCATAATAATTGATGCAAATAAAAGATTGTAGTTTATTTATAATATGATGGGCTCATATGTAACTAGAATTACAAGAGGGACTTATAGTAATAAAGTTTATATTGTTAAAATTATGATTTTAACTAATTTAAACTAGGAGGGCTAAAGGAAAAATATGCATGGCTATATTTTAAAAGTGGAAGGGCTTGAATGAAAATATGCATGGAAGGGAGCATTCTCATTGGTTCTTTTGTGAGGTGGTTGGTGCTTTTATTCAAACATTTCACCTTGCTTTTAGGCATGCATAGAACATGTTTTGAAAAAAGAAAAAAAACTCTCTTCTCTCCTCCCTCTCTCTAGACTTCGGCCAAAACCACCATAGTGGTGGTTTTGGTGTTTCTTGCTTAATCAAATCCCTTGTAGATTTGATTCAAGAAAGCATACTTGCATCATCAAAAGAATGGAACTAGAATTCGAGGTGTTGGAGCTTGTTGGTGGATACCGATGGAGGAACTCTACCTTGGGTTCTACCATCATCCTCAACGATTAACCTCCCGTGAGTATCCAAAGTCTTCAAAGGTTGTAAATCTAAACTTCCTTTTATGTTTTATCTTTTCATTGCATGTAACAAGATCCATTGTGGAAATAAAATGGTTTTATGTTTATGTTCAAAATTTTTGTTTTTGCTTCCGTTGCCTAAAATCGTTTTATGGTTTTTTGAAACCCATGTTCTTGAACATAAAATCCCAACAAGTGGTATCAGAGCCGATATTATATGCATGATTAGATAATAAGTTTTATTTGGTTGAAACTTGGTTTTTTGGAAGCCATGGATAAAATTTTCATTTTGTATGAAAAGGTTCATGCATGACTTTTTTGGCAACCTTTTATGTTAGTCTTTATATTTTATGTAACAAAATTTTGACATGCATTTTTGATACATAAAAGTTGCCTTAGAAAAACAAAGTGTTGTTTTATTTTATGAAATATGTGCATAAACAAGCCATGGACCTTTCGTGTTTTTATGTGAGTTAAAAATTCGATATGGTTGTAATATTTTTATTCATGTTGGTTTGTAATAGTAAATAGGATTTATTATCTTCTATTATGTTCATTTTATAAATATTATATTAGTTGTTAGAACTAGTTTCTTTATTTATAAATTGTAAATAAATGGAGACCAACATGGAACTTGAAGATGGAGCTTGGTGACTTGTTTACATGGAGATGTCAAAGCAAGTGGGAGCATGAAGATCTTTTTTTAAATGTTTTTTTTTTGTCCTAAGGAATGGACTTGACATTTCTTGTTTTGGCTCACAAGAAATGTCATTAGAAATGGCTTTGTTTTATGCACATTCTTTTGCATGTTGTGATTGTTTATGTTCCTTTTTATTTGCTTTAAAATATAAGATATTTTATATGCTAGTAGAGAACATAAATTTGGTTCAAACACGCTTTAAAATTGTTTGAATTTTGGAGCGACAATTTTAAGATAAGTTTTATAATGAGATAAACCAATCCTTAAAATGGAGATTTTAAGTAAAACAAAATTTAAAATAGAGATTTTAAATCCATAACATGCAAATTGGTTCATATGTGTTTTGAATAAAATAGTTTATTAAAAACACTCTAAAAATTGGTTTTTAAATGAACCAAACAATTTAAAATGGAGATTTTAAATAATTTTGAAGACATAAGTTTTTTTCAAAACTAAGAGTATTTTGACGCATGCAATTATATGGTACTAAAAGTTTGGAAATCGAATTTTGACGTTTTTAATAAGACGCTAAAATGGTTTTGTAAATTTTTGTTCTAAAAACTACCAAACGTCAACTTTTTTAATTAGTGAAAGGAGTTAAAATGGAGATTTTAAGACTCATCCAAACTCATAGTCTAAATAATGAAATGTTTATTATAGGACTATAAATATTTTTTTTTGTAATCAAACATAAATCTTAATATATGATATTAATATTTTGACCACAAAATTTAGATGATAAAATGGGGATTTTATTTTAACTAAAAGGAACCATATGATGGTAAATAAGTTTTTTAATATAGTACCACGTATTAGACGCATGCAATAACTCTTAACACAAATGTTTTTCAATACTAGAATTGTAAAACATATAAATCCCTCTTAGAAGGCAAGTCAATGTCATCCTTTTGAGAGACACTCCATTCATCACTTTGGCACCCTTGTGGGATAAAGGTCACCTAACCGCTTGGATTGTCTTGTGACAAATGAGGTGATTTTTGTGTCCTTGTGGGATAAAGGTCACCTAACCGCATTGATATAAGTTTCACACGTTGTCTCAAGTAGGATGACTTGATCGGGAATTTTTTGTGATAAAGGTCACCTAAACAAAAGAGGCCCGAGGCATAGATGGGATCAAACATGCCAAGTTGACAAAAGTTGTTAAGAATCCCATACCGCTATAAGTTACATCTAGATGTAATTGGTAAGCGTTGCCTACCTTGTTGGATTGAATAGGCGGGATAAAGGTCACCTAACCGTTTGTTCGTTTCACAACTTGGATTATAGATTTCACTAATTAATGTTTAAGAAACGTAAGAGGGTATTAATTGACTCAAATATTAAATATTGAAAATTCTAAATGAACCTTGTTAATTTTTGTAGATGAACCAAAACACCGCAATTAACTCAGCCCTAAGAGCCTCTCTCTTGGAAGATAGGTTAACTGTCCCAAACTTCCCTTTGTGGATTCAAAGGCTGAGACTTATTCTCTCACGTGAAAAGAAATCATACGTACTTTTCGTACCTCTTCCACAAGAACCTCCTCTCACCTCCATAGAGACCCAAAATGCTTGGTGGAAGCATTATAATGATTCATACGATGTTTCATGTCTTATGCTTGAAACTATGGATCCAATCTTACGAGAATATGTGGAGATATTTCAAGATATGACATATGACCTTGTGGAGAGACTACGGACATATCATAAAAGTTTTGTGAGAACAGAAGTCCATAAAACACGTCGAACACTTCATCAGACCAAAATGAGGGAAGACCAAAGTGTGGGCTCCCATCTTCAAACCATGAGGATGCATCTAGACTATTTAGATAGACTTAGTTGTCCTTATCCGGATATGCTAGCCAAGAATGCGATTCTCGGGTCCTTGAACAAAAGGTTCGATGGTTTTAAAATGGATTTTCGGGAAGTTTCGGTCTCGGACTTATATATGTTACTAGAAACATATGAAAGAAATCTTCCCGAGGCAGTGACTTCAAGTGTTGGAGGAGATTATCCCCTGTGAAATAAAGTTTTCTAACAAGGAAAGTCCTTCAGGTATCTATAAGATAGACAAAACTTTTACCTTTTCTATCTTGCACTTATGTATTTGATAGTAAGTGTAGAACTCTATCTTGTAATATGTTACAGATATTCTAGAAAGGTAAGTGGCTGAAAGACAAGCATGATGGTGATCCATGTAAGCAAGGAAGCAAAATTGCATACCAAGCTTATAAGAGATTTTATTATGAAACCACATGGCTTGTACTGTTAAAACAATGTTGTTTCGAACAATGATTAAATTTAGTTTGACTAAATTATTATTTCAGTTGAATGTTTATTGATTGGATGAAATTCACTTAAGCGTTTTTTGAAACGATCATTTTCATATTCAAAATGAATTATTCTGTTTCGAGAACCAGCTCTCTTAATTGAATAATAAAGTGAATCTCAATTTCTTTCTTAAACATAGTTCTATATCGCGTAAACACCATAAGACTCAAATGAGATTTGAATCAAATCTATGACATAGTCAACTTAGTCATACAAACATTAAACGCATATCCCAACTTCAAAAGTGCGGTATTCTGAAGGCAAATGAGAATGTTTCATTTGATATATGTGAGTTTTTGACAAGTTGAATATAACTCTTCTCTCTAATTATTGTAGTAAAAGAGAAAAGTCTTTGGTTAAGATTGATACATGTTGATGTATGTGGCCTTTCGAAACCTTGTCTAGATATGGTGATAGACGATACAATATCTTCACTAATGTTTTTCAAACGTTGAAGTTATAAGCATGAAGCATTTGATATGATTCAAGCTGCTTCAAAGTGAAGTTAAAGAAAACAGCTCTATAGGACCATTAAAGTCTTTTTTTGATATAGGAAAGTAACCAACTAAGAACTCTTGGATCGTCTTACATATTGTGGGATAGTAACACAATTTAGTCCATCCAGAACACCACTTCTTTATGGTATGTTCGAGAGGATGAACCGAACCTTATTAAATATGGTTCGCTCTTTGATGAGTAGAAGTACTATTCCTATATAAATTCCGAGTTCTACCTCATTTACTGTAAATCGTATTTTAAATATGACACCAACCAAGAGGTAGACAAGACATCTTATAAGATTTCGTATGAAAGTTTTCATCCTTAATCTTAATTGAAGGTGTGGGTTTATGAAGCTCATGTAAGACAATAAGCTTCAATCAAACTCGACCTAAAATCTACTAAATGCATGTATTGTAGAATATACTAAAAATTGTTTTAGAATATCGATTCTATAATCCCACAAATAATAAAATTGTTTATTTTTGAATGCCAAGTTCTTAGAAAGCAAGTTTCTAATGGGCAAGGCAAATGGGAGGTTTAAGGGACTTGAAGAGATTCAATAACCTCATAACCTAATGCACTTATTGGTTGGCACTAGTTATCAAACAAAGGTTGTTGAACTGAACAATTTGATTGATCAGAAACTTAGTAAAGCATAATGTGCTCACAAATCTAGTAGAATCATTCAGAAGTCCGAGAAATATCGTTTTCTTATAACTAATGAAGGATGATGTATGATAGGATTCTTGTAAGCCTATCAACTACTAATGTGCTATGTCAGATTCTAAATCTGATAAGTGACTTAGAGTCATGAATACCAAGATGCAATCCATTCATGGATCAGTATAAGCATCTTAAAGCTGGAATCTTCATTTTGACGAGAAAATCAAAAGTTTTTGATTTCACCAAAATAAAAAGGACTCATGCATTTACTAAAAGGCTAGTGGGAGCACAGTAAAATTCCTAATATTGTATGTGGAAGACATACCAGTATTCAGAAATTAATTTTTCGACTTAGCAAGACATCATGTCTTCGCTTGGACAATATTTCCGTAATGAAAGACTTAGGAAAGGCTAATTATGTTCTTGGAATAAAAATCTATAGAGATAGATCAAGATGACTTATAGGTTTAAGTCAAAGTATGTAAATTGACAAGATCTTGAAAGGTTCAAGATGCTAGGCACTAGAGGTAGTCTCTTGCAATGATTATATGACATCATTTTGAGCATGTCTCAATATTCTAGCACAAAGGTTGAGTTAGATAAAATGATTGGTATTCCATATGCTACGACAATTGGATCCATCATAAATACCAGATATGCACAAGACCGAGTATGTCATAACACTTTGGAGCATTAGAAGAAGAAACCAACGACATATGAGGGAAGGTCATTGGATGACAGTAAAGAACAGTCTAAGGTACTTACGAAGAACCAAAGAAGTGTTCCTTAATTAAAGGTTGGAAGAAGATCATAGTAAACTGTTACATTGTTGATAGCTTCCATATAGATCGAGAAGGTTCTCGACCATTAAAAGGGGTATGTCTTCATTGTGAATGAAGAAGTAGCTCATTGGAACGAGTTCCAAACGAAGCTAAATTGCATCATATACTACAGAATAAGAATATATTGTTGCTTTAGAAGCTGCAAAAGATAAGATGTTTTGGATGAAAGAGTTCATTGAAAAGCTAGGATGATACCTGCCATTCAGGATCACCTAGAAATCTTTTGTGACAATATGGGTGCCATTACGCAAGCTAAAGGACACTATGTCACATCAGAGTACCAAGCATCTACTCCAAACATTTAACTATGTTCAGAACAAAGTTAGAGATGGAGATATTAGTATTCACAAAGTTCACACAAATCAAATTTTAGATGACTCATTTACGAAGCTCTTTTCATATGCTAAGCTTGAAGGGTCATGCTTGAGCCATAGGACTTCGTTATTCTAGTGATGGAAATTGATTTGAATTTAGTATTTGGATATTGGAACAAGTTAAGAAACAAGTATAGTATTTAGTAAAGATATATAGGATATGATCTCTTATACTTGTTGTGTTTTATATTAGCATGTTTAATCCGTGAATAAATCACTTATTCTAAACGTCCATAGTCGATCATAGTTGTCGGAGCAACTATGAAGAAAGACTAATATGAATTGGATTGGTTGACTTTTAAGAGTAAAAGTGGCAAAGTGTTGCAACCAAGTTCGTAGGTACTTGCTAGGGAACAAGTACTGGACATGACCCGCATCAAGATCACTTCATGGATCGTTGTCATGAGTGACACTTGAATAAAGGTAATATCTTTGTATCCTTTGACCTGAGATACATATTAGGGACTTGAGTGTAGGGAGTACTATGCTTTGATATGGTTAACCGCTGATCTTGAAATAGTAGGCAGCTATAAAGGCCATCATTGGGTATAGTATGAACTGCATAATAGGCGTATGTAGTCAAAATGGGATTTGTTCCTCTAAATGGTTTAAGAGTGAGACATCTAAGGCGCCTTACCAAAAGTTGAATGACATATGTGAATTATAGCGATCCATGTCTCATGTTCAACATGATGTCGGAACAAAGGGATAACTGATACCACACCTTATACATCAATTAAAGTTTTGAGCTTGTGGAAATTGGATGTTGATGAATGGCACATACAGTCATACATTGCTGAGGGCAATGAGATGTTGCTAGACGTCCACCACTGTCTATATTATTCTATAATACAATCTTGAGCAAGTGGGAGATTGTTGGTTCTATATGCTCAAGAATGATTATAAAATAATATTGCCGGTAATTTATGATCCTATAGGGTCACACCAAAAACAAGTAGACACCAAATTAATATTTATAAGAATTTTGATTCTTGATAAATATTAATAATTCTTGAAAATTATTATTGAATGTGATTCATAATAATTGATGCAAATAAAAGATTCTAGTTTATTTATAATATGATGGGCTCATATGTTACTAGAATTACAAGAGGGACTTATAGTAATAAAGTTTATATTGTTAAAATTATGATTTTAACTAATTTAAACTAGGAGGGCTAAAGGGAAAATATGCATGGCTATATTTTAAAAGTGGAAGGGCTTGAATGAAAATATGCATGGAAGGGAGGATGCTCATTGGTTCTTTTGTGAGGTAGTTGGTTGCTTTTATTCAAACCTTTCACCTTGCTTTTAGGCATGCATAGAACAAGTTTTGAAAAAAGAAAAAAAACTCTCTTCTCTCCTCCCTCTCTCTAGACTTCGGCCAAAACCACCACTATGGTGGTTTTGGTGTTTCTTGCTTAATCAAATCCCTTGTAGATTTGACTCAAGAAAGCATACTTGCATCCTCAAAAGAATGGAACTAGCATTCGAGGTGTTGGAGCTTGTTGGTGGATAACGATAGAGGAACTCTACCTTGGGTTCTACCATCATCATCAACGATTAACCTCCCGTGAGGATCCAAAGTCTTCAAATGTTGTAAATCTAAACTTCCTTTTATGTTTTATCTTTTCATTGCATGTAACAAGATCCTTTGTGGGTATAAAATGGTTTTATGTTTATGTTCAAAATTTTTGTTTTTGCTTCCGTTGCCTAAAATCGTTTTATGGTTTTTTGAAACCCATGTTCTTGAACATAAAATCCCAACAGAGATTTCATAATTGTTGTTTTGCACCACCTTCTTCCTCAAGTTTGCACCAATAACATCATCAACTTGCGTTAGTGGAATCATGTTTGGATGATTCAAATTGTGAAGCAAATTTGTGCTAGTGGTGGAGGTGAAAATCGATTGGTGGTGGAAGTGATAAACTTTGCGCCATCCAAGTATCAATTTGATGGAAGTCATTTAAGTCTAATTTTGATTGGCTCTCAAAATTAATGGGTCGGTGTCCATATGATTGATTTTGTGGCCATATGATTTTCAAGTGATGCAATTTGCGCTTTACACTATTCACACAAATCACAGGTTTGCACCACAGCTTGTTCACGCAAACATTAAGTTTTGTGCCATGTGTTTTATCCACTTTCTTATTTGAAGTGTGAATTGTGCAGGTTTGTTTGAGAGTTTGCGGGTTTGCATCATTAACACTAAGCGCAAATTTCATTTTTGCGTCACCTTCTTTTCGCAAAAAATTCTTTCTCGCGCCACCAACAGCTCGCGCAAATCTATTTTCCTGCGCCACCAACAGTTAGCGCAATTTTCATTTTTACGCCAGATTTCAATTAATCTTATTCATGACTTTCTGATTTGCAGGTTTTGAATATATTTGATCTGCAAGTTTCAAGACTCAGTATGAGAATTCCAGAGATAGATAATTCAAGTGCTTTGAGAATTTCAGAATTTATTTTTTGTGCTGATCTGATTTTGACTTTCAGTCAAAATTTATGAATTGTTTGGGAACGATCATTCTTTTTCAAGCTGATTTCTCATTCAAGTTGTCATCTATGTACAAGCCTGAGATATCTGTTATAGAAGCTGAACGAAATACTCTACAAATTAAAAATTCAGAATATCTCAAAAGGATTCAGGAGTTGCAACTTCAATTGTTCAACTGTGTTAAAACTCCTGAATGTATAAAGTGTACTAATCCTATCTCTAATTTTTCAAGTATCATCTATGAAAAGGAGAAAGAGATAAAAGAGAAAGAGAGAGAGATTATAAATCTTCAAAGCCAATTGAAGACAACTGAACAGAAATCACCTGAGCTGCAAGCAGTATCAGTTGAGCTTCAAAACAAGTTTAAGGCTTTCGAAGAGAATATATCTGCCTTGGAAAGTACAAATACTGATCTTAAAAAGAGGATATCTGTCTTGGTAATAAAGAATGTTGATCTGATTAAAAGCATCCAAGCAGATTAAGTTAAATCAAAACTAGAGACATCTTCTTTTCTACAGATGTCTGAAATTTCCAAGAAAACTTTCCAAGAGAAAAAGGATTTGGAGCATAGATGCAGGAAACTTTCTAAAAGGTGTCAGAATTCGAAAAGATAGTAATTTCTGAAAGAGACACTTTTGCGAAAGAAAGACAAGTTCTTGAAGCTAAAATAACTGAACTTTCCACACAGATTTCTACTATACAAGACTTGCTTGAAAAAGAAAGACAAATTTTCAAAGATCAGAAAAAGACTTTTGAGCTTGAAAAGAAAATTACCGAAAAGAGAAATACTGGGATTTTCAAAGAAATTTCAAACAAAACCAAGAACTTGGAAAAATATTTTGAGCTTGAACGTTTAAATTTCGAATCTGAGATATCTATGCTCACATCCAAAATAACTGTTCTTTCATCAGATGTTCAAAAGGAAAAGAAGGCCAGGTCTGATTTGAAACAGAAGTTTGACACACTTTCAAATGAAAGAAACATTTTGACCAAACAGATAAAAGACTTAGAAGCTTCAAACATTGAAATGTCAGAAAAGATTACAGCTGATGTGATTGATCAATCACCTGTTGAAAATTCAACAGAATCAGTCTGTTCTTTCAAAACAGCTTCAAGTTCCATCAATGAGAAAAATGTTTTGAAAAAGAAAAGTGTCAAATCTCAAACTGTCAAATCAAATCAGATCAGACTCTCTAATCTATTTTATGACAAATCTGTTGATGGTTCAGCGAGCTTCTATGTAAAATCTCTTGGAAAGAATTCTAGGAAAAATCAGATGGTCTGGAGAGAGAAGGGTTCTTCAGATGAAGAGAAGAACAAAGACAAAGCATCTGCATCCACAACCAATGCCAAAAAGAACAGTGAGCATAAAGATAAATCTTTTGGTAATTCTGATACTCTTTATTCTACTAATCATCTTATCAGGATTGCTCAGAAGAAAATACGATGTTCTTACTGTGGAGCACATGACTTTGTAAGTAAAAACTTTGTCAATTACTGGCATGGTTCTTACTCTATAAACCCCACAAGAACTGCAACTAACACATCAGGACCCAAATACCAGTGGGTACCAAAAGCTAAATTTGTGTTGCAGGCACCCAAAGTTTAAGGGGGAGCAAAGAACAATGGTTCTTGAATAACACAGTTCAAGACCTGCACCTCAATGTCAAGATTATGGCTTCTAAGCACATCATCTTAGGACCCGTACCACAACGATTAAAGACCTTTACTCCTGTCATGATATGAGGATTGTACTCCAATACTCAAATGAGGAAATCAACCATAAAGGGGGAGTACTTTCTTTTCTGAAATTTGCATTAGAGAGATATGACGGACTACTTTCCCGAAGGAATTATAGATCTCTATCCTGTACTTTTTCACTGATAAATCTTACTGATATGACGGACTACATTCCAGAAGGAATTATGGATCTCTATCTTATTTTCATTGATAAATCTACTGTTGCATAATTTATAGGGGGAGTAAAGGTGATGGCTTCTGATCAAATAACATATCAGGACCCGTCTTTTAATGATCAAAGAAGGATATTCTGCTAATATCCAGGGGGAGCTTAAAAGATCTAAATCATTCTATCATGATTTGAGGGGGAACTTAAAGCTAAATATCTTCTGATCCTAGATCTCTGATTGTTTTAAAGAAGAACAACTTTCAAGCATGAAAAACAGTTTCTGAAATGTTCAAACCACTTCTGATTCTCAAAAGGTTTCAAGAATTTAGAAGTGTGAATTTAAATGTTTTTCAATTTTGAGCTTTAATGTTTAACTGGTCGTGTGTTTCCAAAGATCAATACTTGCGTATTATCTTGTCCATATACTGTAAAGTATTCATACACACCAGTTCAGTACTTTATCAATTTGTTATTACCATGTCTCATATCGAAACAATTTTTCGATGGTAATACCCCCGTTTGCAATTCACTGTTGTTGAGCATCAATCATCATTTCTACTCTTGTGCTTTCATTGCTAAATTGTTTATATTTGTTCATATAAACAAACCATCCAATACTTTGATACCCTAACCATTTCATTTGATCTGATTGATACATTGTCAGATTCTCAAAACAATTCTCTTGATTTCATTTCATTCATTCAATATCCTTGTTTTGAGAAATCTTCAAAGTTCAATTGCTCAATTCTCATGGGCATACATTTTGACAATGTTATCATATTTTGAGCTTAAATGTTCAAGTTAATCTGTTGAGCTACTATTCTTTATAGGACTTTTATGGGATTCGTGTGTGAGCTTAAACAGAACTTCCATGGATTCACGTCAACCAGTGTTTCCTACCCAGGAAGTTATCCTTGAGTGATTGAGGGGTGAGGGGTCAAAATCAAAGAGTGGGGGAGATAACTCTGTTGGGAACTGAAGATTCTACTAAGTGTAGTTACTACTGCTAGTACAAGTGTAGTTACTACTGCCAGAACAAGTTGAAGATTAATACTGCTAAGTGTTACTACTGCTAGTAGAATTACTACTGCTAGTTAAAGTTAGTACTGCTTGAACAAAGTTAGTACTGCTTAGCTAGTTAGTACTGCTTGTAGTTAATACTGCTAGTAGTTAATGCTGCTACTTGAAGTTAATGCTGCTGAGCATTATTAGTGCTGCTAAAGAGATACGAATACTACAGCTGGATATACTGAAGATATACTTAGAAGATATACATGGAAGATATACTGAAGATTTGTTTATTCTTTGTAATTATCTTTTTATTAGTATATGTATAGAATGTTTAGAATAGATAGAAATAACTTTTGATAGTTTTTTTTTTTAAGAGAGAAATCGACCTCAAGGCATAGATCCTAATTCTAGAGAAGTAGAATTCGTATTGGTGAGCCTGTTCATCAATATTGAGGTTGAGTGTGTAATCTTGTAACTTTAAGCATTCAATACAAGTTTACTGTTTGATCATTATATACTGTGTTTGATTACTGTTTTATTAAATATCAAAGTGTTTTTCCGCAACTTCTTTGATATTAGTTTCTGAGTATTAATTCTTGTTAAGAATTCGATCCTGACAAGTGGTATCAGAGCAAATTCTCTCAGAAACAATTATTCATCATGGAAAATCTTACAGAATCAAGCAGTACTTTGGTCTCAAAAGTTCCAATGCTCAGATCCAATGAATTTGACATGTGGAAAATCAGAATCAAGCAATATATTCTCCTCACAGATTACTCTATGTGGGACATCATTGAGAATGGCCCATCTGAAGGAGGAAAGATTGGTGAAGATGGCAAAAGAACTCCTCCAAAGACAGATACAGATAGGAAATCAAGACAGACAGAGATGAAAGCCTTGAGCACACTGCTCTTGGCCATTCCAAATGAGTATCAACACCAATTCTGCAATTGTACTGATGCACAGATGCTCTGGAATGCTCTAGAGAAGAGATTCTCAGGTACTAAAAGTACAAAGAGAAATCAAAAGGCAATCTTAAAACAACAGTATGAAAACTTCATCTCAACTAAGAATGAGTCCATGACTCAAACTTTTGACAGGTTTAATAAACTAATTGGTGAACTAGCTACTATGGGAGTACAGATTGATCAAGATGATGTGAACAGAAAGTTCTTAAGGTCCCTTGGAGATGAATGGACCATGTACACTGTGTCATTCAGACAGAATGATCAGTTGGAAGACAAAGAACTTGATGATCTGTACAATGATCTTAGAGTTTTTGAAGCTGAGGTGGAGGCAAAGAAGAAGCCTTCTGGATATGTTCATAATGCTGCACTCCTATCAGCATCAATTGATTCTACTTCTAACTCTGAATCAGTTAATGCTACTAATGGATCAAATCTAGATAAAGGCACTGATTATGCATTTGAAGCTCTTCTTTCTAATCATGGAAATTCTTCTTTGATCAATGATGACTTAGAACAACTTCATCCTGATGATCTGGAAGAGATGGATATTAAATGGCAAATGGCCATGCTCTCCATGAGGGTTAAGAAGTTTATAAAGAGGACTGGAAGAAACAACTTCTCACAAAGAAGAGAAGATGGAGCAGGGTTTGATAAATCAAAGGTAGAATGCTACAAATGTCATCTTAAGGGACATTTTGCTAGAGAGTGCAAAAGTGGAATGTCTCACAACAACAACCATCAACAAGCTCAATCTGGAAGCTTCAATAACAATAGAAACTCTGCTCAAGCCCTTGTTTCTCAACAAGGAATGGGGTTTGATTGGAGTGATCATGCAGAAGAAGCTATTCAGAATCAAGCTCTTATGGCTAAAGTATCTGATCTCCCATCTGAGGTAAGTTCTAATCTCTGCTCTAAAACTTGCATAGACACTGTTAAAAGGTACAGGGATCACAATCAGAAGATGAGTGATGACCTGAAGAGACTAGAAAAGGATATAAAAGACTATGTGAGGATAGTAGAGAGATTTGAAGATCAAATCAAAGGTTTTCAAGCCAATGAACTACAACACTCATATGACACTAATTACTGGAAGTGGGAGAAAAAGGATTTAGAACTTAAACTGACTAAATCTAAAGAGGAGAGTGAAAAACTGAAAGAAGAGTTAACCAAGGTTAAGCTTGATGTAGAAAAGTTTTCCAATGCTTCTAAAGCAATGGACTCCTTACTGCAAAATCAGATTCATGATAAGTTGAGAAGAGGAATTGGGTATAATGCCACACCTCCACCATATAACAACAATTACATTCCTCCTACTTCAGACCTGTTAGACACCAAAGATAGGAAGGACTTGCCTGAGGGAGCCACTGAAATAGATCCCTTAGATGAGGTAATTGTTGAGGATAAGACTGAGAAAGAGGTTGACAAGAGTAAGGAGAACAAGGTGAGTGGTGAGATTTCTATAGAAAACAACATTATTACCAATGAGGATTGTGGAAGGGCTTGGATCAAATCCAAGAACATAGAGAAGACAGAGGAAAAGTTTGGTAAGGTCCATTATAAACAGACCACAGTTGTGAATCCAGGTCCTTGCAAACAGTGTACTTGTAAGAAGAATAAACCCCAAAAACAGGACAAAAAGAGGGGAAATCAAAGAAATTGGAATAATCAATGGGCACATAAACAAGGGGTTGATCTGAGTAAAATCAATAGACCAAAACCTTGCTTTATCTGTGGCAAATTGAATCATCTTGCAAAATTCTGTTATTTCAATCCTATAAACCAAAGAATGAATTTCCAAAGATCCATGCAAAAACCCTTTGGTTATAAGAAAATTGAAAAGAATCATGTGGCTAAGAAAACTGTTAAAACTAAAAGCCACATGAAGAAAAAATATTCTGTTAAAGAAAATGTCAATATGTGGATTCCTAAAAGCAATAAAACTGTTAGTACTGCTATCACAAATAGTGCTGCTGACAATGATAGTGCTGCTAGAAGTAATACTACTGCTAACAATGTTAATGCTGCTAACAAGATTAGTACTGCTAAACCTGTTAGTACTGCTACACCTGTTAGTACTGCTAATTCTGTTAGTACTTCTAAAGTTAGTACTGCTTCTAGTGTTAATTCTGCTAAGCCAATCATATTGACAAAGTACTCTAATAAAGAGTGCTCTGAGTTTAAAAACCTCATTAAAAAGGAATGTAAATACTTTGATGAGAAAGGAAGACCCAAGATCACTTTGGCTTGGGTCCCTAATCATACTAATTGATTTATTTAATGTGCAGGGCAACCAACAGCTCAAGGGAAAGAGCATATGGCACGTTGATAGTGGTTGCTCTAGGCACATGACTGGCAACATGTCATGCCTTCAGGATTTCAAGCAAATTAATGGAGGACATGTTGCATTTGGAGACAATCTTACTGGTGGTAAGATAAGTGGAAAAGGTAATGTCACCAAAGGTAAGATGACATTTGAGGATGTCTACTATGTTGATCAATTAAAGTACAACCTGTTAAGTGTATCACAGGTTTGTGACAAACAACATAGTATATTATTTACTAACACTGAGTGTATGATCCTTGCTCCAGGGTTCAATGTAGTTGATGAAAACATGATACTACTCAGAACTCCTAGGAAGGACAATGTTTACTGTCTTGATTTGGACAATGTTGATAGTGATTCATCTTTAAATTGTCTTGTTTCAAAAGCTTCTATAGATGAATCCTCCCTTTGGCACAGAAGGATGTGTCACATCAATTTCAAGACTATGAACAATCTTGTTAAAAATAACCTTGTAAGAGGTTTACCTTCAAAAGTCTTTTCATGTGATGATCATTGTGTTGCTTGTCTTAAAGGCAAACAACACAAAACTTCTCATAAGACCAAAGAGTTAAATTCTGTTTCTTCTTGTCTCCAGTTATTGCATATGGATCTGTTTGGTCCTATAAATGTTATGAGTATAGGAAAGAAATCTTACTGCTTGGTTATTGTTGATGATTACTCCAGATTTACTTGGGTATATTTTCTAAGGACTAAGGATGAAACAAGTGGTCTTATCAAATCCTTTATTCTAAGAATTGAAAACCAAACTAATCAAAGAGTAAAAGTCATTAGATCAGATAATGGAACTGAATTTAAAAATCATGATTTAAACACTTTTTGTGAAGAAAAAGGTATTGAGAGACAATATAGTGCTCCTAGGACTCCTCAACAGAATGGTGTTGCTGAAAGGAGAAATAGGACACTAATAGAGACTGCTAGATCTCTGTTGGCTGATTCAAAATTGCCAATTACATTCTGGGCTGAAGCAGTTAATACTGCTTGTTATGTCCAAAACAGAGTTCTAGTGGTCAAGCAAAAGAACAAGACCCCATATGAGCTTTTAAATCAAAGAAAACCTTTTATTGGTTTCTTCAAACCTTTTGGGTGTCCTTGTACAATTCTAAATACCAAATCTCACTTAGGTAAGTTTGATAGCAAAGCAGATGATGGATTTCTTGTTGGATACTCATCTCAGAGTACGGCCTACAGAGTTTTTAACTCTTCTTCTAGAATAATTGAAGAAAGTGACAATGTCAAATGCAATGAGAACACACCAAATCCTGTTGGGTCTGGACCTCAATGGCTATTTGACATTGATTCACTAACTAACTCTTTTGGTTTCAGTAATGAGTATACAGGAACAGATGGTGGAGAATCAGAGATCACACAAGTTCAAGAAAGTATATCTAAATCTGTGATTTTTCCCATACCCACAGTAAATGAAGGCTGTGAAAAGGAATCATTTACTGAACCAAGTCAGAGTGAAGAAGACACTAGAGATGAGGAGACTCAAGAATCAGAAGTGACATCTGAAACCATTTCAGTTGAGTTGCATGACTCTAATCTAGAGGCTGGACTGAATGAAGAACCTAGTCATAACACCAGAGTTCAAAAGAATCATCCTCCACAGCTGGTAATAGGAGATATCTCTTCTCCCATGATGACTAGACATCAAAGCAGGCTTCAGGAAATGCAAGATCAACAGCATACAGTGCTCTCATGTTTTCTATCCCAGCTTGAGCCTAAAAAGGCACATGATGCTATGAAAGAATCTAGCTGGATAGAAGCAATGCAAGAAGAATTGTTACAGTTCAAGCTACAAGATGTGTGGGATCTAGTAGACCTTCCTAAAGGTCACAGAGCAATTGGCACAAAATGGATCTTCAGAAACAAGAGAGATGAAAGAGGTATTGTTATAAGGAACAAAGCAAGGTTGGTGGCTCAAGGCTATACTCAAGAAGAGGGTATAGATTATGAAGAAGTTTTTGCACCTGTAGCTAGGATAGAAGCAATCAGACTATTCCTAGCCTATGCTTCTTACATGAACTTCAAAGTCTACCAAATGGATGTAAAAAGTGCTTTTCTCTATGGGTCAATTGAAGAAGAAGTATATGTCTGTCAACCACCAGGGTTTGAAAACCCAAGCTATCCAGACAGAGTATACAAATTAAAGAAAGCACTTTATGGACTACATCAAGCCCCAAGAGCATGGTATGACACTCTGTCATCCTATCTCTTGGAAAATGACTTTGAAAGAGGAGTCATTGATAAGACTCTATTTATCAAAAGAAAGAAGAAGGATATCTTGCTGGTCCAAATCTATGTTGATGACATTATCTTTGGATCTACAAGAAACAACATGTGCAAGGAATTTGAGGATTTAATGCATCAAAGGTTCAAAATGAGTTCCATGGGGGAACTTACTTTCTTCCTTGGACTCCAAGTTCAACAGAAGTCAGATGGCATTTTTATATGTCAATCCAAGTATGTGCAGGATATTCTAACCAAGTTTGGTTTCTCAGAATCAAAACCTGCCAGCACACCTATGGAAACACACAAGCAGATCACAGCAGATCTTGAGGGGGAGGACATGGATATGCATCTTTATAGATCCATGATTGGCTCTCTCATGTATCTCACAGCATCAAGGCCAGATATTATGTTTCCAGTCTGTGTATGTGCAAGATTTCAAGTTAGGCCAAAGCATTCTCACTTTCAAGCTGTTAAGAGGATATTCAGATATCTCAAAGGGCAACCCAGATTGGGACTTTGGTATCCTCATAACTCACCTTTTGACCTAATAGCATACTCAGACAGTGATCTAGGTGGGGCAAACTTGGACAGAAAATCTACTTCTGGAGGATGTCAGTTTTTGGGTGCTAGACTAGTCTCATGGCAGTGCAAGAAACAAACCACAGTATCCACATCTACAACAGAGGCAGAGTACATAGCAGCTGCAAGTTGCTGTTCTCAAGTCTTATGGATTCAGAATCAAATGCTGGATTATGGGGTAACCTTTCTACACACTCCAATCTTTATTGACAACAGCAGTGCTATTAGCATTGTAAATAATCCAGTCAAGCACTCAAAGACAAAGCACATTGAAATCAGGTATCACTTTATAAGAGATTGTAATGAAAAGAAACTTATTCAAGTTGTCAAAGTTCACACTGATAATCAGTTTGCTGATCTATTCACTAAAGCCTTTGATGTGGGTAGATTCACTTTCTTGGTAACAAGTGTGGGGATGATAAACTCTGAATAATCTTCTTCTCAAAAAGTGGTTTTATACCTGTATATTTTTATTCTTGGTGTTAATATTCTTCTTTTCAGGATATGCATAGCAGTACTCAGTATTTAGCAAGTTTAAAAGGAGTAAGTGTAGTTTATACTGCTAGTTCAGTTAATACTGCTAGTGGTTAATACTGCTTTCAGTTAATACTGCTCGTGGTTAATACTGCTTTCAGTTAATACTGCTAGTAGTTAATACTGCTAGTTCAGTTAATACTGCTAGTGGTTAATACTGCTTTCAGTTAATACTGCTCGTGGTTAATACTGCTTGTAGTTAATACTGCTAGTAGTTAATACTGCTAGTTCAGTTAATACTGCTAGTGGTTAATACTGCTTTCAGTTAATACTGCTCGTGGTTAATACTGCTCGCGGTTAATACTGCTAGTTAGTTAATACTGCTCTAGGTTAATACTGCTTATATTCCGAATACTATAAATACTTTTTGCCCGCCTAAAAGTTCATAACGACTCTTTGCATACTATTCACCTGCGCTCTAAACCCTTTCTCTCTCAAAGTTCAAAGTTTTCAGGCAAGAATCTTCAAGGTCTATGGCATCAATGGCGTTCATTGACGAGCACAATGAAATTGCGATGCTCCAAAAGCCAAAACAATCTGAAGGTTTTCATCAGATAGTCGACTTTCTGAAGTCGAGCCACATTGCCCATGCTCTCACTATGTCTCCAACTATCTACATTGAGCACCAAAGGCAATTCTGGGCACATGCCACCGTTGTTACTGAGGATGGTGTGCGAATGATCAAGACGACAGTATGTGGCAATCCATTGACAGTTACTGAAGAGATAGTTCGCATCAGTCTACATCTAGACGATGCCTCTGGTATAACATCTATCCCTAATGATGAACTGTTTTCTTCTCTGACAAAAATGGGGTATGGAGGCCCATTGGGTGTTTTTAAGTTCTCAAAAGCTAAATTCTCACCTCAATGGCGTTTTCTTGTTCATACCTTGATGCACTGCATTTCTAAAAAGACTACTGGATGGAGTGAGTTCAGCAGTACCATTGCTTATGCTTTGGTCTGTTTGGCCACTACCAGAAGGTACAATTTTTCACAAATGATTTTCAATGATCTTGTCTCAAACATGGGAAACAAAAAGAGCTTTTATATGTATCCCAGGTTTGTTCAAGCAGTTATCAACCATGAATTGACGGATATACCTCAACCTGTTGGGGTATATGTACCTAAACCCCCCAAAGGCAAGGTTTTCTCAAATATGAGAAGATCTGCTGGGGACTCGGAAGGAGTTGACACCCCATTGTTCTCTACAATGATGGTGGTGTCCCAAACAACTGAAGGTATGGCAGCAGGGTCAAGGCCCTCATTAGACCATCCCACTGCTAGCCAAGCCCAACCTTCTCACTCAAAAACAATTCCCCAGTCCATTCTTACAAAACCAACCTCTCCAATTACCCAAACTTATCAAAGAAAACAGGTAAAGAAGGCTCCTTCCCTTCTTGTACCATCACCCACACAACCTTTAAGCCCTCTAAGGGAGAATTCTCCCCTAGAGAATATCCAAAGGGAAACCACAAGGGTGTCTCCCAACCCAAAGAAGGTGCTCTCTGAGGAGGAGGTAGAGCATATGGGAGATGAGGCTGCTACTACTCCTGCTAACACAGAGGAGGAAAGTGGTAACATTAATAAGACCTCCCCCATGGCAACTTTGAATGAGCAATCATTTGAAGGTCCCTGGTGCCAAGAAACCACAGGGGTGGATAGTGCTTCTGCTAGGCAGAAGACTTCCACTACTAAAAGATCCAATGATCCTTCAATAGGGGGTAACACTCCTGGAGAAGGTGAGGACAGATATAACTATGATGAATTGATGGAGACAATGGGCAACATCAACATGGATGTACTCCAACAGGGCAAAGACATAGAAGAGCTAAAACTCATAGTACTGTCACAACAAGAACAAATCATCAAGTTGAAGCAAATGGTAAGGAAGCTGATTTTGCAAAAGAAGAAGAAACAATTTGTGCTCAGAAGGAGGAAACCTGAGACTGATGCTCCCAAAAAGGGGGAGATCAACATGGAAGAAGCATCAAGGGAAGGGGAGATTGATAAAGAAAGAGTAGAAGTTGAGGGGGAGAAGGAAGCAGAAACTGTTAATGCTGCTGAAACCTCACAAGCAGCAGTAACAGAGTTAACACCAACAGAAATTGAAGTAGCTGAAGTGCTAATCAAAGCTAAGAATGACACTCCCAAAGCAAAGGGAGTGGTCATAAATGAAGGGAGAGACAAGAAATCAGAAAAGAAAGACATGGCTGCAGATATAAAAAGAAAAGGGAAAGAAAAGATGATAGAATCTGATCAACCATCTAAAAAGCAAAAGATGATTGAGTCAGATGAAGCATTAGCAAAGAAAGTACAAGAAGAGTTAGATATAGCAGAAAAGGAACAGGTTGAAAAAGACAGAGAAATGGCAAGAGCACTAGCAAATGAGTTAAATGAAGCATTCCAGAAAGGGTTGGAAACAGAGAAAGCCAAGCAAAGAGCAATAACCTTGAGAAAGGCTATGATGGCCAGATCAAGTGCAAAGAAGAGAAGACCTTCACAAACTTACCTTGCCACTCAGGAAAGAAACAAAATGATAACTTTCTTGAAAAGTGCAATTGGGGTAAAGAAAGAAATGTTTGTGAAGATGAATTTTGATCAAATCAAGGATCTATATGAGAAAGAAATGGAGAAGCTGAAGAGCAATGAGAAGGACAGAGTGGAGTTTGAAAAGAAGGCAAAGGAGAGACATGATATAGACATGAATCAACCATTCCCTGAAAGTGAAGAGGGAACTCCTATAAAAGAAATGGAAAGGGAAAAGGAAGAAAAGAAGAAGGAAGATACTTTAGTACAGGTTCAAAAGACTTTGAAAAGAACCAAGATGATGGCCAAAAGAAAGAAAGATAAGAAGCCCAGAATAGAAGAAGAACAAAATGTTGCTGAAGAAGAAGGGGCACCTGAGTCATCAAGTCAACAAGGGTCATCAATCAAAGATGATGTAAGCTTATATATGGTAGTGATGGACAAAGTGCCTGAACCAATTTCTGCAGAACCTGTTGGAGTTAAGCCACCAGAGATCATTCACTGGGATGTTCTGAAAATGGATGGAAAAGATTACATCAGACTAAAGAGGAAGGGTGATAAGTATGAAATATTCAATACTTGGATCAAAATTGTCAAAACATGCTCTAGATCTGATATAGAAGAGATGTTTGACATAGGAATTAAGCTGTATGCAGACCATCTGAATACTCCAGGAATTTCTCTTACAAAACTGGTGATGGAGTATCTATGCATGATGTTCAAACCTGAAGAAGTGAACCAGGTCATCAAGAGTGTGTTTAAAGAAGTTACGAGTTGGACTCTATATGAAACTAGTGGAGTATATGCACTGACTTTGGATAGAAATCACACAGAATACTTCCTAGTGGATAGAGTATATAATCACACCAGACTAAAGGTCCATGCTATGTTAAAGAAGAAGTTGGGTTGTGCACAAAATTCAGAAATGGCCAAGTATCTCATTCAGAGGATAATCAATCAGAGTTTGGGACTGAATCCAGACTTAGCAGCGTGATCTTGGAAGTTTTGGGAGCATTAAAAAGAGCATCTGGAAGAATATCTGAAGAACTTGACTTCTCTTCTAAAAGTCAAGTTAGGGGGAGATTGTTGGGAACTGAAGATTCTACTAAGTGTAGTTACTACTGCTAGTACAAGTGTAGTTACTACTGCCAGAACAAGTTGAAGATTAATACTGCTAAGTGTTACTACTGCTAGTAGAATTACTACTGCTAGTTAAAGTTAGTACTGCTTGAACAAAGTTAGTACTGCTTAGCTAGTTAGTACTGCTTGTAGTTAATACTGCTAGTAGTTAATGCTGCTACTTGAAGTTAATGCTGCTGAGCATTATTAGTGCTGCTAAAGAGATACGAATACTACAGCTGGATATACTGAAGATATACTTAGAAGATATACATGGAAGATATACTGAAGATTTGTTTATTCTTTGTAATTATCTTTTTATTAGTATATGTATAGAATGTTTAGAATAGATAGAAATAACTTTTGATAGTTTTTTTTTTTTAAGAGAGAAATCGACCTCAAGGCATAGATCCTAATTCTAGAGAAGTAGAATTCGTATTGGTGAGCCTGTTCATCAATATTGAGGTTGAGTGTGTAATCTTGTAACTTTAAGCATTCAATACAAGTTTACTGTTTGATCATTATATACTGTGTTTGATTACTGTTTTATTAAATATCAAAGTGTTTTTCCGCAACTTCTTTGATATTAGTTTCTGAGTATTAATTCTTGTTAAGAATTCGATCCTGACAAACTCATCCGGTTGAGTTTTCTCATTGTGTGGAGTGGTAAAATGGAAAAGAGAGTTTGGTTAGAAGTGAGCTTTAAATGATAAAAAGAAAGAGGGTGTGAGAACAGAGTTAAAAGAATATCAGAACTCTGCACCAACCACTTTCTGAGTCGGGTAGCCACATCTTCTGATTGGTTCACATTCTTTGGTGACCATCATTGAAACAGGCAGTGAGCCCATGCCAACTCTTGAAATTACCCCACCAACCACTCATTTCTTTCCCGAAAAAGAAATGTTTCATTTTCTTTGGGGACGCAGCATATCTGCTATCTAGTCTTCACTCGGAAGATTTAGATATTGAAAAAGAAGGAAGGTTGCCCCACCTTCGCACCTCTTTCATGCACATTGAGTCCATGTAATACATGTTGCTGTCTCAACAGTTTACACAATTTGAACCTTATAAAACACAATCATTATGCTAAATTCTTTCATACACAAGCACGAGCACACAGAAAATTTGTTTTTCTGTCAGAACATTCATAGATAAACCTTTTGTTTTTCAATGATTGAATGGAAGTCCTGGGGAGTCATCATCAAACCAGCTCCTTCAATTGTACATTCGTTGTACACAGTAACTTTGTGTTACTGACAGGCATTGCTAACTGTTTCATTTGTTGAATCAGGGTTACCACGTTCATTATACCTGAATTTGAAAATATTTAGGTATTTACAGTTCATGATTCAGTTATTCAGATCAAAGGGCGGCCACTGTCAAATTATCATTGAAAGAGGAGATTGTTAGTTGAATACAAAGGAGGTGATCAAAGACTGTGTTGAAATTGAAGATGTTTTTATGATCATGATGCTCACAATCATAAAAAGGGGGAGACATTTACAAAGATTCAATTTCAATGCCATGAAGAGATGTCAAAGTTTCAGAGAAGTTCAATTTATTCAAGATTGATGAAAAGAAATCATTCCATGATGATTCAATTTCCGAATGAAGATGATTTGAGAAAAGTTTTGAAGATGATTCAAATATAAATTAAGATTCAAGAAAGGTTGTTTTTCTGAAGACATTCAAGAGATCAGCGTGATGAAGATACAGTTTTGAAAGATTTCTCAGAGATGAAAGAAGTTTCAAATATTTTCAAAGACTCCTCAAAGTTTCAAAGATGTCAAAGAATTTCAAAAGTTTCAAGATTTCAGATTTGCGTTCAAGACATGTTGACTTTCAAAGCTTCAAAGTGTAAAAGACTTTTAAAGATTCTTCAAAGGCTAAAAGACAGAAGATTGTTAAAGCTTCAAAGTTCAAAGTTTTCAGTGACAAAAGCTGAAGAATCAGGATCTGAAGACTAGTGTCAAATTTTTATTAAATCTCGAATACAAAGGGGGAGATTGTTAAGTCAAAATATTGTATCCAAGATTTAATTAGAAAGTCAAAGTGGTAAAGTCAACATTGTCTAAGTCAAAGATGTATTAGTTTCCTTAACCATTAAGTCTTGTTTAGCTTAGGTGGTATAAATACGGTTTTTGGCTTTGTAATATTGTAAGCACGTATTGTAAAAATCAGATTTGTGAGACTTGTGATTAGAGAATTCAAGATCTACTTTCTCTCTCTAGTTCTTGATAATTGTCACATCTTATATGAGAAAAGCTTAATTGTTTGGGATATTGTATTCACAATCACCATATCTCATATTGACCAACTTTTCGATGGTGATACACCCCGCTGGTATTTC
Source organism: Arctium minus (assembly GCA_954870635.1). NCBI lineage: Eukaryota > Viridiplantae > Streptophyta > Magnoliopsida > Asterales > Asteraceae > Arctium > Arctium minus. The sequence goes on along the minus strand of OX941080.1, from coordinate 107,053,496 downwards.
AAAGAATTCTTGAGCATAATTTCATTTCGAAACCTCATTTCAAGAATGTCTGTATCTTTGATTCGTATAGACAATATCCATTATTCTTGACCATAAGCTTTAATTGTTATATCATTTGATTATGATCATTTTCATACAATGTCATATTTTTCAAACAAGTCTCTTGCATTCATGTTCATTCATTCAATATACTTGTTTGAAAGTACTTCAATGTTTCAAATGCTCAAATCTTTATGATTATTTTCTGAGCATATAAACATCTGACTTGTATTTGAGCTTTAACTGATATAGTTAAACCATTTTTGAGCAACTTATGATTCATAGGAATATGGGTTCTTTGTGCTAGGACTTAAATGAACTTCTATGGATTCACGATAACCAGTGTCTTCTACCCAAGAGTTTATCCATAGTGATTGAGTGTGAGGAGTCGAAAAGAAATGAGTGTGGGTTGTGTTTTGAGGTAAAATGGAAAAGAGAGTTTGGTTAGATGTGATATTAATGATTAAAAGAAAGAGGGTATGAGATCAGAGTAAAAGAATATCAAACTTTACACCAACTACTTTCTGAGTCGGGCAGCCATATTACTAATGTTTCACAATTCTTTGGTGAACATTATTGAAACAGGCAACTAGCCCATGCCAACTCTTGACATTAACCCCACCAGCCACTCATTTTCTTCTTAACAAGAAAATGTTTCATTTTTCAAAGGGGATGCAACACATTTACTATCTGATTTTCATTTGGAAAATCCGGATATTGAACAAAAGGAAGTCTGCCCCACCTTCGCACTTCAATCATGCACATTGAGTCTGTGTTGAACTTACTGTTGTCTCAGTGGTTTACACAATTTTTGAGCCTTTATAAGCAATCATCCGTGCTTAATTCTTTCTATCACTTGCACGAACACACAAGGAATTTGTTTTCTTGTCATAACGTTCATAGAAATTGCCTTTGTGGTGTTTCGATGATTGAATGGAAGCCCTGGGAGAGTGAACATCAAAAAGCTCCTTTCCAATGTGTATTTGTTACACACAGTGACTTCATGTTACTGACAGACATTCTAACTGATTCATCTGTTGATTCAGGGGTTACATTCCTAATTTGTCTGGATTTCAAAAGATCTAGATGAATATCTTGGCAGATTGACGGTGAATCAGAGGCTCGTGAAAAATCAGTGGTCAGAACATTCAAAGACATTTCTTGTGACAAGGTTTTGATGATATCGATGCTCAATTCATCAAAAAGGGGGAGAGATTATCAAGAAAAAGGAGGAGAATACAAGATTAAAGAAATGTCCAAGTCAGAAAGTTCAAATTTTGAAGAAATTTTCTTTGAAGATACTTTGCTAAAGCATTCTGAGCTGAATTGGGAGATAATTTCTTTCCATCACTTGAAAGAGATTTTATCTACATCTTTTGGGGAGATTGCTATTCTTTGAAGACAAAGAGGGAGATTGCGTCTTCTGAGCTTAGAGAGAAGATTAAATTGCTAAATTCTTTTGGTAATGATCTTGATCCAAAGGGGGAGATTGTTAGATCACAGATTTATTGGATTTAAGATCATCAATTATGAAGACTAAAATCTGAAGTCAAAGTTGGAAAAGTCAACTTTCATTAAAATAGTCTAGGTCCTTTGTAATAAATAGTTAAAGTTTATTTTCCTTGTATTTTGGGTATTTTAGTCTTTTTCCTAAAATATGTATATGACCTATTAGGCTCTAGGGTTGCTGGTGTGCAAGGGTGTGCCTAATTAGAAACAATCAGCCGTCATTCTCAATTTGTAGAGAGAGAGTGCTCAGAGAGAAAAACCTTCAAGAGAGAAAACCTTCTAATCCTTTCATTCAGAAATCTAAAACAGGTTTGATTAATCTCTTGTTGTGTTTATTATTATTGTTGGATAAGAAACTTGATTTTTTTAGGGACAATCAGCCAAGAATCAAGGATTTTGGATTGAAAAAGTGATTTTTCGAAAACTTCATTGTGTGAAAATCGATTTTGAAATTCATTGTGTTTTTGAGCCTGAAAATGATTGGATTAGGTGCGCATTATGTTATAGAACATCATCAGATTGCCTGATTCCATTTAAAAACATCAATAGATTGATTTATTGAAGATTTTTGAAGTTTTTGTTCATGAGAACTTCGAATACTATTGCATTCAAATTTGTGCTCATAAGTTGTTGTTGGTAAATAATGTTGATCGGGGTTTGTTCGTAGTATGTATGTGGATGAATTGTGTGATTTTTATACTGTGTTTTAACCCTTTAAAGTGCTTCTGGATTAAAAGTGAAGTGCAGGGACGTCTTTATGATGAACTCGCAAGTTTTAGGATGAACTCGCAAGATCTCTGAATTTCGCAGAGATTGTTAATTTTGTTTAAGTATAGGTTTCGCTAGTATTTGTGTTACGAAAACCTCAGGATTCGCTATATCCTTATATACGAAAGTTGGAATTCGCAGGATAGTTTGAAATTTAAAAATTTGATTAAGTATAGGTTTCACAGATACCTTGGTTGCGAAAACTGAAGAACTCGCAGATTATTAGCTTGCGAATCCCCTGAGATTCTCAAGTGGTGTTTACGAATCATTGATCCTTAACTTCAATTTTTTTTCACTAAGTACAGGATTCGCAGGTTCTTAAAAATTACAACATATTCAGGTTGCGAAAGTTAATTTATGAAAGTTAAGAGAAAAGTTCAAAATTTTCTATGGTTTGCGAATCCTTGCTTACGAAAGCTGTTTGCGAAAGTGAAAGCTCTCTTGAACTTCTCTAAGTCTAAAACTCGCAAGATCTTAAAAGTGACTTCTCTGTTGTTTGCGAAAACTTGCAATCTGAAAATATTTTCTAAGTATAGAACTCGCAACTCTATACTATGCGAATTCTACTTGTCAAAGCTAGTGTTCTGAATTTTATTCTAAGGCAAGGATTCGCTGAGTTATGTTTTGCGAATTGTTAAGGTTTCGCAGGTCCACTGTTTGCGAATTCTAGGTTTCGCTGAAAGCCTGTCTGCGAATTCTACCTGTCTGCGAATTCTACCCATCTTGCTTGCGAATTCTGAAGTTTTTCCTTCATTTTTGCGAATCTTTTTGTGGTGCTTATTGCTTGCGAATTCTACACTTGAGTATTTTTAGAAATTTATCTTTCTAGAAATTTTTGAGTGTAGACTTTATCCAATTCTTGATTCAAAGATCTTATTAGTTGATTTAAATTGTACAGATAAGTTTGCTTACTAATCCAACTGCTAGAGATGTCAAATCAACACCTTTCCATGGGCTCTCAGTCCAAACCACTAGTCCTGTTAGCCAATGAGTACCAACAATGGAAGAAACGAATGATCCAGTTTCTGAATCACAAGAACAGAGATTACATGGAATCTATCACTTCTGGTCCTGTAAATCCCATGATCAGAGTGCCTGGTCAAGCTGCTACTGATACCTCTCCTGAGATCCCTAACAGATTTGTTCCACGACCATATGAATACTTCTCTGAACGGGAGAAAGAGTTGTACAAAATAGATGAAGAAGCCCTCATCTTTTTGACAATGGCCATTCCTAATGACATCTACAATCGTGTGGACAACAGAAATTCTACAAAAGAGATATGGGATGAGCTAGCAAGAGAATTCGAGGGCAGTGAAGCTTCAATCCAAGCTAAACAGAATCTGTACATCAATGCATATGAAAGGTTTCATGCAAAGGAAGGGGAGACACTGCTGGACACTAACAACAGATACAACATCATCTTGAATTATCTGAGGAGGAACAACATTACCAAATTTGCTTCTGAAATAAACTATAAGTTTATTAAGAACTTGAACCCAGAATGGAAGAACTTGGCCATCAATCTTCAGATGTCAAAGAATATGGCCCAAGAGAATGTGACTGACATCTTCTCTACACTTTCCCAACATGAAGATGAAGTGAGATCAATCAACAATGAGTCCAAGGATCTGAGGGACTCAGTGGCTTTTATTGCTGGGAAAGGAAATGTTCTAGTTCTGGTCATGTTTCCTCTTCAAAGTCAAAGAAGAAAGTGTCGAAATCATTTTTCACTGAGATTACTGAGTCAGACTCTGCTACTAGTGAGGAGGAACTGGAGATCAATTCTGATGACGATATACAGAGATTGTCTGAAAACTTGGCCTTGATTACGCGCCAATTTAAAAGAAGCTTTGGCAAAAAGAAGTACTATTCAAAGCCGAAGTATGAAGGGTACAAGAAAGACAAGTCTGAGATGAGGTGCAAGCCAAAGTATGGAAGGAGAGATGAGAAGAGAGAAGAAAAGAGAGAAGAGAAGAAAGAAGAGAAGAAGTATGAAGCAAGAAGATGCTTCAACTATGGAAAGTTTTGACACTTTGCCAAGGACTTCAAGTTCAAGAGAGTCAAGAACTCAGAGTACTACGCAAGGAAGTCTTTGATTTCCAAGAAAGTGGAGGAAGGGAAGGTGCTCATGGCCGAGGAGGAGAACTGGCTGTTCCAAAGCTCGGATGAGGAGGAGCAATCACACTTCACTCAAGTCTCCTACATGGCAAAGATTGATGATGATGATGAGACTTCTGAGGCTAATTCTGAGGATGAAAACTCTAAGGTAAACGAAAACTCTGAACTCATTGAATCACTTATGGTCCAAATCCACAGCATGAAAGATGAATTTGAACTTCTAAAAGGTAAACATAGCTCAGAACATCAAACAGTTTTGACTTCTAAGTACAACAACTTAGGACTCGACCTTCAATGTCAAGAATGATGACTTCTAGACAAAGCAGTCTAGGACTCGTACTTCAGAGAAAGAACTATGGCTCTTGGATAAAACAGTTCAAGACCCGTTCCTCAATGTTTCAGAGCTGGCTTCTGATCACATCTGATTAGAACCCGCACTTCAATGATTTTCTTCTAAAAGGGATGCTTTAAAGCTCACATCATTCTAGAAGTTTTTGCGTTGAGGGGGAGCTTAACTGTCATATAATTTTGTTTTGAGGGGGATAAATGTTGAAACTTGAACAATTATATCTGTTAGAAAGAAAAGATATGCACGTTGATATTGTCCTATTTTTCTGAAGAGTTGACTTTTCACAGGTTATAGGGGGAGAACCTGCATTTTTGTCATAGAACTTAACAGATAATATCTTTAGGGGGAGTTAAGGATATCATATTCAAGGTATATCTTTCTAATCCTTATACTCCATGACTTCAACTGGCTATGTGTTTCAAATGACAAATACTTGTGTACTTGCCATTTCTTTATACTTTACCAAGTATTCTTACACACATTGGTCAGTACACTCATTTTCTTGACCTTGTGTTTACCACATCTGAAAAGAAAAATCTTTCGATGGTAATCCTCCCGCTTGAAATTTCTTTGTTTGTTTGAAAATCAGACGTCATTTCATTTTCATGTGCTTTCATTGCAAATATGTTTATATACTATTCATATAAACACCTTATGTCTTTGGTCTTCCAAATCTTTGTTCTTCATGATTAATTGTGCTTTATTGTGCTTTCATGTAGAAATGACTGTTGAACAACATGTTCTCTTAGGAAAATACGAGATTCAATGTGAGCTTATCAGAACTTCCATGGATTCACCCTAACCAGTGTTTCCTACCCCGGAAGTAATCCTGAGTGATTGAGGGGAGAGGGTTCATTAAAAATAGAGATGAGGAGAGTGCTGTGTTAAAATGCAAATGAGAGTTTGGTTAGAAGTGAGCTAAATTGTTTTAAAAGAAAGAGGGTGAGAGATCAGAGTAAAGGAAACATCGACTCTGCACCACATCCTTTCTGAGCCAGGAAACCACATAATCTATTGTTTCACAGTCTTTGGTGAACAATATTGAAACAGACAATTAGCTCATGCCACCTCTTGCATATAACCCCACCAGCTACTCATCTTCTTCTCAACAAGAAGTTGTTTCATTTTTGAACGGGGAAGCGGCATATACTCTATCTGATTATCATTTGGATAACTCGGATATTGAACAAGAAGGAAAGTTGCCCTACCTTCGACCCTTTCTCATGCACATTGAGTGTTTGTATAATTTGTTGTTGTCTCAACAAGTTTACATACTTTGAGCCAAAGCTAAAAAGCAATCATATGTGCTTAATTCTTTTATACACATGCACGTACACACATAAATTTGTTTTCTATCAGAACGTTCATAGATAACCATGTGTTATTCGATGATTGAATGGAAGTCCTGGGGAGTCTACGTCACAACCAGCTCCTTATATAGTAACTTCGTGTTACTCAGTAACTTTGTGTTACTAACAGACACTTCTAATTGTTTCATCTCTTGATTCAGGGTTACAACTCCTAAATTGTTTGAACTTGCAAAGATTCAAATAATTACATTTTATTAATTGACAGCCGAAACTGTTCCTGAAGACTGAGCTTAAATGTTGATTTCAGGGATATAATTCCAACACTGACCTACTTTGAAATGTTTTGATGATGCTGATTCTCAACACTCATCAAAAAGGGGGAGAATATTCTAGAATTTCAAAGTCAGATCTGAGTTACTTTGTTCAAGAAAAATTGTTTGTTGAAAATTGCTGAAGAATTCAAGTTTTTCAAAGATTTCAAAGTGTCTGAACCTATTTGAATTATCAAATGTCTAACTGAAGATGATCGTCAGAAGGACACTTCATTCCAATTTCAGAAAAAAGGAAAGGCTATAGTCTCCTCAAAGTGGTGAAGACTGTGAAGAGCTATAAGTTTTGAAGTTGTTAATGTCATATCTGCTACTGTTTTCAAGAGATGTGAAGACCTGAAGAAAATTGACAAATTTCTTTTTAATCTTGAATACAAAGGGGGAGATTGTTGGATCATAAATTTTATTGAAGATTAAAATATAGAAAGGTGTCTTAATTGTAATTGTTTATAATTTCCTAGGGTGTATTTTGTAGTTATTTAGGCTAGGCCTTGCCTTGGTCATGTGGACCTATATAAGGCATTGTTTCTTTGAGTATCCCAAGGGCATCATTTGAATATTGCACACACAAGGTAGTGACTACACCTAGAACACACACTCACACTTAGACTTGTGACTAAAGAGATTTATGGCTATTTTGATTGATTCATCTTGATCTATTATCTTTATTGTGTTGTGTTACCATTAATCAACTAATATCTGGGCCTAACAACAAGTGAAAAGTTAAAGGACTTATCGCTGAGGATCATGACTGGGCAAACTCAGATGAAGAATCAACCTTAGATGAAAAATATTTGGCATATCTTTGTCTACTAAAGCCCCTCTTAGATATCAATTCTGGCTGATCCTTTTTTTAATGAAGCGGATAGACGCTTAGCGATTGAGTCGCTGAGTTTTAACCTTTACAATTCATTAAATGGAAAAACTCAAGCTGAAAAACTAAATATTGACCTAACTGAACAACTTGAAAAGTGTCATATAAAAATTCAAGATCTGACTACGATCGCAGAAAACTTAAGAAATTAAGTCATTATAAACGAAATAATCAACATTAAACGTGAACAAGCTATAGTTGAACTAAAAGCTGAGAAATCCACTGTCTAATGATGGTGTAAATTAACAGCAAAGATAACTGAGATCATAGGTGCTTAGATATCTACTCAGGATAAGAGTTGTCTAGGATATGATTCTAAAAAGGATAATCCTAGCAGAGATAGTTTCATGCTTAAACTCGAAATGTTCATCTCTTCTATCCTTCTCAACTCATCATTTCAGTGTTCTTCTTCTTCCACTCCTATTGCTGAGGAAACTCCTAAGAGTTCTAAGTGCTTGGAGAAAGGCAAGTCCATTTCCATCACAACCCCCAAGACCAACAAGGCCTCCAAGCTGGAGAAGACAACTTTCAAACCTTCAGCTAGTCAGCCTTCAACTTCTAGAACTAAATTCTCTGGACCCTTCTAGAGACTACTCCAAAGTTGAAAGTTGACCTAAAACCAAAGAAATCAGAGGAATTGAAATTTCCTCCGAGACTTGAGGAAAAAGGCATTCTTCGTCCTGAGCCCGCTCACTTAAATCTTTCTAACTCTTATGCTTTCAGTCCTATAGCTACTTTCAGCTATAGGAAATGTTATCACTATGGCAATACTGACCATATAAATAGTAAATGCCCCAATGCTACTAAAGTTGAGAAATCAGCTAGAGTGAAGAAGATTACCAACGCTGAAAAGTCAACTAAGGTAAAGAAATTCACTAAGGCTGAGAAACCTACCAAAGTGAAAAGAACCACCAAAGGTAAGAAAATAACCAATGTGAAGGTTGTCACTGAAGCTGAGTTATCAACTAAAGTGAAGGACGTTGAATCTCCCATCTTCAATAATCGCGCTAGACCCATTGTAAAGTGGGTACCAATTCAAAATCATATTTCTTATGAATGCAGGACCTGAAGGATATCTGGTATCTCGATAGCGGATGCTCTAGAAAAAACAAGTCCCTGCTAACTAAATACAAGGAAGAGAAAGGTCTCTCTGTGATCTTTGGTGGAAATGGAAAAGGGTACACCAGAGGGTTCAGTGTGCTGACTAATGGAGTAACTACATTTAGAAGATTTGTTTATGCCGAAGGACTGGAGAACAATCTACTCAACATTAGTCAACTATGTGACAAAGATTTTCCAGTGCATTTTTCTAAAAGAGCTTGTACTGTTAGTGACAAGAATGGAAAACTTGCCCTCACTGGTACTCGCATGGAAAATGTCTATGTGATCAACATAAACTCTTCCCACACTAAAAATATTTGTTTTCTCTCTAAAGCATCTTTTGATGTCAACTTGTTATGGAACAAAAGACTCTCTCATATCAACTTCAAGACGTTGAATGACCTATCAAGAAAAGAACTTGTCATTGGCCTACCTCAAAACTCATATGCTAAAGAATCTCCTTGTTCAACATGCGATAAAGGAACACAAATAAAGGCTAACTTCAAATCCAAATAAGTTTCTTCAGGGACCACCCCTCTCCATCTACCCCATATAGATTTGTTTGGCCCTGTCAAGAAACAATCCATCACAGAAAATAAGTATACTCTCATCATTGTAGACAAATTCTCAGGATATACCTGGGTAATGTTTCTCAGATGCAAGAGTGATACTCTAGAATTTCCTTTGTACAGAAAATGGAAGTACTAAACAATCAGACTGTTCTCTCAATAAGAAGTGACCATGGTACTGAATTCAAAAACAGTACTCTGGACAACTTCTTTGAGAGCAAGGGAATTTCTGATAATTTCTCAGTTATAAGAACACCACAACAAAATGGGGCGCTGAACGCAGGAACCGAACCATCATTGAAGCTTCTTGGTCTATGCTCAATAAATCTCATCTACCAACTCCATTCTAGGCTGAAGCTGTTAATATTGCATGTTCACTCAAAATTGGTCGATGATTGTTATGCGATTCAAGAAGACATCCTACGAACTTTTCCAGGGAAGAAAGCCAACTCTCATATTTTTTCATATTTTTGGTTGTCAATGCTATATCTTAAACAATAGAGATACTCTTGGAAAGTTTGATCCCAAATCTGATGATGTTATCTTCCTTGGATATTCTTCAGTATCCATAGCCTATATAGTATTCGACAAAAGAAGACAAATTGTTGAAGGAACCATTGATGTCACTTTTAATTAATCTCATTCAACAAACTCAAGACCTATTTTTGACAATGAAGAACTGAACCAATGGATGCTTTTTCACTATGGAGAACCTCAATCATCCTTCAGTAATCACACCCAAGCTGAACCACCCAATCCTGATGATGATCCAACCATCATTTCAAGCATGCAAAACAGTAGAGCTGAATCCTCTCCATGGATCTCAGTTGTTCCCATAACGACCTTACCTCCTTTTGATTCATGACATGTTGATCCTTCAAATGTTGAATCACCTTCAACCTCTTAACCTCCCTCAGTCGATATAGTTTAACCGGAATCTCATAGAATCATTAATGAAGAACCAAATGATGAAGAACCAAACACTGAAGAACCTAATGTTGAAGTCTTTTCCTCAGCGCTTGAGCCTCTACCTACTGAAGCGTTAGAGCTACCTCCTCAGCTACCTTCTCAAAGATGGACAAAACTCAGTGTCCACATCAACTGCTGAAGCTGAATACGGCGCTGCTTGTAGTTGTTGTTCTCAGGTCTTATGGATGAGAAATCAACTCATCGATTATGACCTTCAACAATCAAATATTCCCATCTACTGTGACAGTACCAGTGCTATCGCCATAGCAAACAATCCAGTGCTTCATTCTAAGACCAAACATATAGAGATCAGATATCATTTTGTTAGAGATCATGCTGTTAGGGGCTTATTTTTTATATTGTATCAATGTAAAATGGTGTATTTTGTAAGTGTCTTAGTAGGTATAAATAGCTTGTTCTAGTTTCATTTCTCATTGTAACATTTTAGAGAGAGCTTACTCATTCCATCACTTGTATTGTAACCTTGAGAGAATCAATATATTTGTGACTTGGAAACATATTTAGATTGTGATTTCTGTAATTTTATTTTGTTTTACACTTTTAAATTGGGAATAACATTTGGTATCAAAGCTTGGAACAAATTAGATTGTGTAATTTTGTTGAAAAATTTTCAAAATTTTTTGATATTTGAAGAATTTTGTGGGTTTTCTTGAAAAACTTTTGAAAAATTTTCAATTCTTCAAATTTTTGATTGGATTTTTGGTGTAAATGATTATCGCGCGTGTGTCACGTGACAACCTTACCACGTTTATCGCGCATGTGTTGCGCGACAAACTTTGGTCCTTATCTTGTATCGTTCACGCGATAAGTTGACTTGGTCAAACTCAAATTTTTGCTTACCAATCATTTTCAGCCATGTGTCTGATGGGTTCTTCACTATAAAAAGACGTGGTCAAACAATTTTCATTCTTACTGTTCATTTCTTGAGTTTACCTTTGCTTGCTTTGGTCTGATATTTCTTGCACTCGAATTTTGGACTGAATCTTTATTTCCAGATATCATACTTGTTCTAAGGTATCAAAATGATATTATAATATTGATTTTGGACTCTAATCGAACTTTAAATCGAACCTTAAAAAGATTTGAACCGATAGGAACCTTAGTCCAACCTGACCCTTCATATTCAGTATCAAAAGTACAACTTTTATATGTTTTTATGATGCTTGAATGTGATAATCTTGTTTAGTGTCTTCAGACGAGTCATGTGGTATAATCTTTTCATAAGATTAACCACTTCCAAAAATCTATTGGGGGGAAAAAATTTCTAAGTGTAAATCTTTAAACTTGTCACGAGGTACTATGTTATTCATGTTCATACTTGTCACAGACATAAGAGATTCAACCTTTTCGTGTGTGCTTTACGTGATAACCTGAGGTTATCACGTGAGTTTCGCGCAACAAGTCCTTTTCTTTAGTCTTGCGCGACAATGTCTTGATGTATCACGCGATAAGTTCCTTAACACTTAGCATTTTTTTGAAAATTTTCAAAAATCAAAAAATTTCAAAGGGTTTTCATTTTATGCTAACATTTTATCTTTCAGGTGTTCAAATGGCTCATTTAGACCAAAATGTTTCTGATGATGATCATTTCATGCCCTCCAGAAGGTCCTCTATACCTTCTGTCAATGCTGAAAACCCTGATGATCAACTTATTACCAGGAATCAATACCTGAAGATCCAACCAAACAATCATACTTTTGATTTCCACACCAAGTTTGATCATCAAATCATCAGTGAAATCCTGAAGGGTCATCCATTGTCCACTGCACGAAATAAGACAGTGCAAGTTCCCTTGATATACCTAAAGCAGTTTTGGAAGACACTGACTTACCATCCTATGTCAGAGAACTAGTTTACTGCACAAGTAGATCAATTTGAGACTAACTTAACTTTGTTCATATTGAGAAGAGTGCTAAGTCTACCAAAGGCTGATTCATTTCCTAGAAAGAGTTAGTTTGATGATGTGGGATCAGATGAGGATCTATGTGCAGACATTACTTATATGGGTTATCTGGATGTGCTGGAAGTGGCAACAAATTTCAAGAGACAGTATTTGCCACAAATTTGGTATATACTATTCACCATCATCAGCAGGTGCTTGACCAGCAAGCACATCAGGCTAGAGAAAGGCAACATTTCAGTGTGAAGAATCTTCCATGGCATTGCTTTCAACAAGCACTACGACTATGCAGTTCTAATCTGGAATGAACTCATAGAAGTAGTTTAAGACAATCCCTTCCCAAAGAAAGCAAGGAAGTTCATACCATTCCAGATATTTCTCCAGCTATTCATAAACAGCATGATGGATAGTAACAAAAAGATTCCAAGGAGAGATATCGCTGAGAAGGGTCCAACTAATTCCATGATGTACGTGAAGCTGTCAGCAGTATATTTCCACATTGCATACTTCTATCAGTGGATCTTATAGCTTATGCAGATCAGAGGGCTGAATATGTAGCTAGATAATTGGCTGAAAATGCACTGAAGGTCCGGCCAGAACCAGAAGGACCTACCCCCACTGCCACCCATGCCTCAGCTGTGAGAGAGGGTCTTGGTCAATCTAGGACTGAACAGGGTCGAGAACATGGGGTTCTTGATCAGGATAAGATGAGAGAAACAGAAAGAGTGAGGGATGATGGTGGGTAAGCCCAAACTGATCTTGCAGCTACCATTGATGCTATGCCAGATATTGATCTAGAGATTGCTTGTGATGATAAAAGATTTGAGACTGATAAGGAGTTATTTAAGTCAGATACTGAAGTTGATGAAGACATTGATCTCCGGGATGTTTCTTTAGATGATGATCCGGATGATCAGGATGACCATAACAGATCACACGATACTATGTTGAATCTAATTCATCCTCACATGGGTCCTCTACCCAGTATGAGCTATTCTAATGATTCTACAGAGGAATCAGTCCATGGTGCTGATGCTATGGACTTGGATATTTTAGTGTTCAACATATTTGGAGAGATAAGGATGGCTGAGGGAGTATTAGTTGAGAAATCGAACAAAGTGAGCCAGAGTGATGGGAAAGATAAAGAAGACGGTGAGTGTGAGAAAAGACCTGAAGAAACCGAAATGATAGGTCTTACCCAAACCTTTTTTAACCGGGAAGACACATCTACCACTAGTATGCATGAGTTGCCACTGAGTATTGAAGAAGCCGTAGTGGTCCCAACTACGCAATGCACAACCCATCCCAACCACTTAGTTGCCTCACAACAGGATTATATTTCACATACTCATGGGGAATTAGCACAAACACTACTGGTGTCTCACTTGGATACAACCAATATTGAAACAGACAGACAACGACCCCAGTTATGGACATATTTCATTGCACAGAGTCTAGAGCCACAACAACCTAGGACACTATCTATTAGATTATCACAAGCTGAGAGCCTCCGTGGCCCAACCGGAACACTTGTAGTGGTACCTATCTAAGGTATTTCATGAGGATCGGGTGGAAGTTGTAATACCCTCAAAATTGGAAATAACAACTAATTAAAATTTTCAATAAATACATCGAATAAAGGGTAAATTCTCTTTTTACAATTCAATACTCGAAATACCTCAGATGGGATTCTAGATTTAACCTCAACAAATAAAACCCAAGCATGTTGCTAATCCCAAAGTGCGGAAGACTTCACCCAATAGCTACTCATTTCTTCACAGTGTCGCTAGAATAGTACCCCAATCGGAACCTGATGCACATGCCGAAAAATAAAAATGTTAGGCTAACGCCTAGTGAGATCAAGAGTTTTCATCATGATTATATAAATCGTTGAACGGAAAGAATGCAACTTAAATCATGATTTCCAAAATGATTTACTCTAAATATGAAAATGACCCATTTTCCAATAACACGCATTTTTGGTGATGACAACATCAATATAAAGGATTACCTCAAGATGTAAACTCAAACCCAAAACTCACTCAGAACTCAAATAAGAACTAATATTCAAATACTGAAAACGTGAACAAAACTCTATTATCCAAAATATCCAAAAACATGGATATGGTTTAATAATTAAAACCACAAATCATGGATAACAATCCATACTCAAAACCTCACCGAAAACATAGATAATACTCAATACCCAAAACAACACCTTTCGGTGACGAGGGAGACCCATTTCAATTGAACGTGCTGGGAACACAAAAGTATGTCACGTATCTATGTTATAAACATGTTTAAAGGATAGACAACCATTGACATCAACCCTATCCAGGTATTTAGTCATGGTCAACATCAACCCTATCCAGGTCTTTTGTCATTGTGGACATCAACCCTATCCAGGTCTTTAGTCCAATACAATAATGAGCTCAACTCTATCCAAGTCTTTTACTCAAATGATCAGCAAGTTCAACCTCTTCCAGGTCTTTACCTTGGGATCTCACCATCCAAGACAAGCTTGTTCATTTAGAAATTATATCATATAACCAATGCCTATTTCCAAATTACAACTTGTGGGTCTTATCCCACATTTACACAATAAAGCTGACTTCTATGCCTATGGATCCATTGCATTATAGTCTAAATTACATGACTCCAAATTGAATGACCTACGCACTCAAAACATGTAATTCTCAAATCAATATGCAATAAATGCAAATCATACCCAAAACTCCTTATCGAGCTATCAAAACCGGACCAATGTCCCCAAGACCCAACAGGGTTGAAACCGAGCCAAAAACTCAGTAACTCAATGACTATTCAATAAAAGTCATCATAAGCGATAAAAACATATTTAACCAACATTCATACAAAACACATGCTCTAAAAACATGATCAACTCAAAAACGCATCATTGGTTGGGACAAACCATTTTCCAATAGAAATCATAACATTTACATTCCAAAATGTCCCAATCATAACAATATGCATTTTCAACCCAAATACACCAAAATGCATTAACATCAAAATAATCTCCATTTATAAGATAAATCAACCAAAGAATCCATAAATATGATTTAGTTATCAAACTGTCTAAAAACCCCAAGTATGGGTATTTCTCAAGATTTATAAACTCATGGTACAAAATACAAACCTGTACAAATAATAACCACATTTGATGAATGTTAAGAAAACAGTTCAATGCATCAAAATAGACATTTTTGTCATGTACATAGTTTTCACAAAGCAACTTGAACTCACTTTGCTAAATTTAGGCTAAATCTAGATTTTACCCCATTATGAGCTCCTTGAAGAAACTTGAATCCACAAGCAATTCCTCCAAACCCTAGATTCACAAGTTTTCCAAACATATATGTACATATCTAAACACTTAGAATCATTCCTCACATATCTTATATGAAAATCTCCATTTTGACCTAACTTCCCCAAAAATCCTACAAACCGAAATTTGGAAACATAAACACTAGGAAGTAAATAATGGATAATTTATAACTCATAATAAAGTTTACAAACTAGGAGGATGAACTCACCACTTAGGTTTTGTTGAAAACCTAGAAAACCCAATTTTTTTGAAGATGGAGGTGATGATAATGAGCTCTTGCCTTTTTTCTTCCAATACACCACCAAATACCGTTGGATATTCCCAAAAGTAACAATATGTCCTTGAAAATCTCTCAAAGATGAATCCATAGCAAAAAGAATCATCAAAATCGGAGGTGAGATGAGAAAGATATGGCCAAATGAAGAAATAGGTTGAAAATCGGATTTTATGCACTGCACCCCGACCGCGAGAGTGACATGCGAAAGTGAGTGTCACTTTCGCTGTCACTTCACCCAAAATGTACCAGGGATCATTTTTCTCTGCTAAAGTGAACGGGTAAAGTGCCAATGTCACTTTCGCATGGCACTTTCACCCAGAAGGTACCGATAGCCCTTTTCGCCCGTTTTCTCAACCGTTCCTCGCCCGTTTTCTCGGTCGTTCCACGACCATTTTCCCGGTTGTTCCCCGACCATTTTATCGTTACATTTGATGTTATTTATTCTAGTTATCATTCCATTGCTATAACTTCCTGGCACATTCGTTGGGACGACCAAACACTCGGTAATGCCTGCACAATTATGACATTTGTCCAACTGGATGGCACTATGGTTGGGATGACCATACTCTCAGTATCATTTGTACTATTGTGATAGATGTCACAACCATATGGAACTATAGCCGAGACGACCATACTCTTAGTACCATTGGTGCTATTGTGACAAGTGTCATAACCACATGGCACTATAGCCATACTTCATATTTGGTTCCTCCGTTAATGATTCACCTAGTTCAACACTCTTCCTAAATTGAGATAAAAATCAGAGTGTTACAATCCTCCCCTTACACCAAGCATTTCATTACCACCCTCGGCACTCATTGGGTTTCCCAGTCCCCAAAAGTAGTTCAGTCCTTTCTTGCGATAATTAATCCTCGACGAGAGGGCCTCCCGAACATCAATGTCATGCGATTGTATTTCTCACACAACTCTTCAAACTATGCGAGGAACATGGGATTACCTAGGCTCACCGTACAACATGAAGCACAAGTCCTTTAATTGTCTCGTCATCTACTCATCCCAAAGAGAGAAACAATCTAATGATACCGACCTCAAATAACATCTTTGTCACAAGACCACCATTTCTCTCCCTCCAAGGATGAGTCTCTAACCGAATTCAACCTTAATTGACATTAGATAACTACTTGAAAACCCTGCCATGCCAATTTTCATGCTGACTCTCATATCCAATATCCACCTCGATACGCTACACTCATACTAGAGTGAATATTGAACCTTACTGGAGCAATTTATAACCATGTGATTTCTGTTGCCTCCCAACCTTAGGTGACAGGTACTACCTCAAGGTATCTTGTGATCTAAACTTCTCATCGACTAATCCATCCTAGCTCAACACGATTCTGAATCTGTATTCCAATGATCAACACCAAACCCAAAGAATTCTCAAAATTTCCTTAATAATTCACCCTTGTTATTGGCAGAGCCTTCCTTCCAAGGACGAGCAAATATGCTCTCCAGGGAGTCGGTTTATTCAAATTAGGAGATTGCGCAACTCCAAACTATACTCAAACATCAAACATTCAGTCGATAAAAACCTTTACCACATCAAGAAAAATTTAATCATCGGTACTTAATTATCGACCTATAGTCTCCTTAAAGTTCCACCACTGAGAGGCTAACACTTCTTACGATCCAACGGGAGCACTTCCAAACATTCCAAAGATCATTAACCTCAAAAAACAAGTCGATGCCTAAAATAAGAATGGCCATATCGATAACGTGGGTATGCCAAAAGTATTTCATCCCTGACTGCAATGTGTCGTATCCCAAATAAAGACTTAAAGTTGACACCTAATGTGGGAATAAAACCCCAAATCTTACAGCTTTAACAAACGAACCACAACATCTATTTTATTCACGAAAATCCATTATGACGGTACACTACAACACATAACATGTTGTCGAACAAACAACCCATCAATTCAAATTTAACCATATGCAAGCAACTACTCAAGGCTTTAACCCAAAGATTTACTGAAAAGGAAAGATCACCACTTACATAACTGAGATAATAACAAAAATCTACTATTTTAATTATTCATTTGTAGACAGACCCGTAAGTTTGAATTCCCAAAATTCAAATTTGCCCACAATTGGATCATCAGAAGTCTACAATTTCCAAGGACTTCTCTAGTCCCTAATCACAACTCCTTTCATATAGGGGTTTAAATCTATAGCTCTAATGAGTTCAAGGTTTTTCAAACTAATATGTCAATTTTAAATTTTATAAAACTTTTCAAATGAAAAATCTTACAACAATTAATGTTGAGCCTAAAATGTTGTAGTCATTAAAAGGTTTTAAATTGTAATTGTTTGTAAAGTGTTGTAAAAGTTAAGGATGTTTGACTTTCCTTAAATAGCTTGAGATGTAAACGTCATCTTTGTTGACTTGGTACAAATTGGGTGAGAGTCTTTATAATTTGTAACTAGATCAATTATAATCAGCTAGCCGTGTGAATTTATAGAGAGAGAAAGTTCAAATAGGTATATGGCTAGAGAGAGTGTTTAGAGAGATAAATCTTTGTACTCATTGTAAATGAATAAACATTATTTCTATATGATTGATTGTGTTTGTAATCTGATTGGAATTGAAACTGGAACAACAATTAGTATCAGAGCAGATCAAAGATTATCAAAAAAATGGTCGATTGTTGGTGAAACTTGAAGAACTTGCAGAACGTGCTGTGGATTTTGGATTTAGTGAATTTGAGTTGTTTTTGATTGTTTGTTGATTGAATTGTGATCGTACAGTGATTTAGAAAAAATCTTGTTTAGATCATATAGATTAATTCACATCAATTTTGGATCAATTTTAGATTTTTGTGGATTTTTTGTTCGAAGTTCATACGCACTGTATCTAGATCGAAACTTGTAATTTTGTTGTTTTTGGATGAAATATGTATTAGCATTTTGTTCTGTTTGAGTTAGTGATCAGATTGATAGAGTTTGGTGA
The DNA here is from genome assembly GCA_954870635.1 of Arctium minus. NCBI lineage: Eukaryota > Viridiplantae > Streptophyta > Magnoliopsida > Asterales > Asteraceae > Arctium > Arctium minus. Next base: position 107,035,043 of record OX941080.1, on the reverse strand, counting down.
GCTAATTCAGTGTTTTGGATTGATTTGAGGCTGAAAAAGTGTTTCTGAAGTCGATAAACTCAAGAACTCGCAAGAACTGATGTTTTCGCAAGTTCATACGAAGAACTCGCAGGATTCAAGATTTTTGGTGTTTTTGATTTGATCAAGGCAAGAATTCGCATACCAAAGTCCAGGAATTGGTAGAATTCGCAAGCCTCTTTGTACAGAAGGATGGAATTCGCAAAGCTCATTCTGCGAAAAGTTATTGTTCATCAGAGAATTCGTAGAACATAGTCTACGAAAACCAAGAACTCTCAAAGCATTGTTGACTACTTTATGTTGGTTTTTAGCTAAGGACATAATTCGCAAAAGATTTCTACGAAAAGTTGGAATTTGCTTGTATTGATTTGCGACAAGTACTTAATTCACAGAGTATTGGATACGACAAGTTCACAATCCGCAGATCACTACTTGCGGAATGTCAGAATCCACAGAGTACTGTTTACGGAAAATTCGCAAACCGCAAGCTGAAGCCTACGAGAAGTGTTTAATCCGTACACCGAAGCTTACGGAAAGCAACAATGCGCACACCACTGTTTACGAAAAGTAGGAATCCGCATACAGCTTCATACGAGAAGTTATTCTGCGAAAAGTTCTTAGTGTGTTTTGCGACTAAGTAAAGAATCCGCAAGACAAAGCAAATTTTATTTCTTCGTCCTACGATTCCAGACATAGAAATTTTTGAGAATTTTCTGAGTTGACCAAATTTGACTTTTTAGTCAAAGTCTTCTGATTTCTTTGATTAACGATCATTTCAAGTTCACATTTTTTCAGATATCAAGATGCCTACTACTTTCTTGTCAAAGAGAGATTGTGCTATTGCTTACATGCCAGAAATTCCTGCACTTGAAGCTGAAAGAGATAGTTTAAAGATTCAGAATTCATCTCTTCATGATCAGATTAAGAAACTGAAAGAGAACTCTACAGTTTTAGATAAAAAATTTATATGCTCAAAATGCATTTCTGACTCTAAAATTGATTTTGTAAGAATAATTGAGTCAAAAGAGAAAGAGATTTCAATTCTTCAAATTAAACTGAAGAAATCTAAAGAGAAATCAACAAAAGCAAATACCGAAAATAGTATGTGGTCAAGAAAGGAGTTAATGGAAAGAGAAATTTTTGATCTCAGATTCAGAGCAAATAATGCTGAAACAATATGTGATGCACTTAGAAAGACAAATACAAAACTCTTTTCTGTGAGAGACAATTTGAAAGAAAAAGTTTTCAGTCTCGAAGTAGAGATAAATGTGTTGAAAGAAAAGGCCAGTCAAGAGAAGGATACCACAAGTCTTAAAGATGATCTGAAGAAGCTCAAAGAAAGTTCAAAGGTATTAGATAGTGAAAATACTTAATTAAAAAGAAAGATTTTAGATTTGGAAGCTTAGATTATCGAAATCAAGCAAGGAGATTCTGTCAAGAAGAAAGCGAAGACAACAAAAGGTTTTGATACTACAAATTTTGAGCTACAAAAGAAGGTTTCAGTTTTGGAAAAGCAGATTTCTAAAGAAAGAGAAGAGTTTGAAAAAGAAAGAAAAGTTTTTGCACAAAGGTTTTCTATATTTTTCAAGAAAATCATTTGAAGAGAAGAAAGCGGTTGAGCTCAAATGTGCAAAACTTTCAAAACAAGTGTTAGATTTTGAGAAAGTTTTGATCATTGAATGATATAATTTTGAGAAAGAAAGGATGAATTTTAAAACTAAACAAAAATATTTTGATGCAAAGATTGTTGAGGTTTCAAGAAAAATATCTGGTTTAGAGATTTTACTGGAAATATAAAGAAAAGATTTTGAAGAAAACAAGAATCCTTTTGAGATGGAAAAGAAAGTTTTTGAGAAGAAAAATGTTGGGATTTTCAACGAAATATCTGAGAAAAGAAAGACTTTAGAAAATTTTTTTGAGGTTGAAAGAAAATTCTTTGAGGCTGAGATTTCCAAGCTTACAAGAAAATTATCAGGGTTATCTACAGAGATTATGAAAGAGCAAAAGGTAAAGTCTGATTTGCAAAAGAAATATGATTTTTTATTTGAAGAGAAAAATGTTTTGCTTAACAAACTAAAAAAAAACTTGAGGACATAAACTTTAAGGTTGAGTTATCTGAACAAACTAGTCTAGATACTATTGTTCTGTCTCCATATGATGACTCAACTGATTATGTGCATTCTTTCAAAACTGCTTCAAGTTCACTTTATTCAAACATTTCTTCAAAATCAAAAAGCTTTTTGACAGATAAGCTTTGTCCTTCTAATCTTTTGAATAATCCTCTGTTCCATAGTTCAGATAATCATGTTTCTAACCTTAAAGATAAAAATGATTTTAAGAAAGGAAGATGGTTTGGAGAAGAAAATATTTATCTTTTGAGAAAGATGCTTCAAAGTCATCTGTTCCTACGTCTCAAGTGAACAAGAAGAACATTGCTTCCAAAGGTAATTTTTTTGCTAAACCTGATCTTGTTAATTCGATAAATTAATTAATCAGGTTAGCTCAAAAGAAAATATCTTATTCTCGCTGTGGTACAAGTGATTTTGTTCATAAACATTATGCTCATAATTGGTATGGATCTTATAATATTACTTCCCATAGAACAGCAACTAACAGACATGTACCCAAGTTATAGTGGGTACCAAAACCAAAAGCTCTATCTATGTTGCATGCACCTCAATTGTAGGGGGGAGTAAAGAGATAAACTTCTGAATACATCAGTTCAGAATTTGTACTTCAGAGACAAAGAATAATGGCTTTTGATCAATACAGTTCAAAACCCGTACTTCATAGATAAGAATAATGGCTTCTGAATACTACAGTTCAGAACCCGTCTTTTAAAGATTTTGATCTTCGCTGACTAGACTGAATGGTCAATCTTTCTAAGGGAGTATTTTTTGTTTTTCAAGGGAGAATATTGAAACTTAATTGATTAATATTGTTTTTAGGGGGAGATAAAAAAATATGATGATGATATTTTTGACTTTTTGCAGATGTTAAGGGGGAGAATATCTATTTTTTGTCAAGAGGGAGCTTACATGTTTATAATTCATTTTGTTTTGCAGATATTTCTTACCTTGAGAGGAATTTTTTTTAAAGATGAAATATTATTTTCAGGGGGAGTTAAGAGTCTCAAGCTGAATGTAAGTATTTCTGATTCCTAAGCTCTACATATTTGAAAGAAGAATAACTTCAAGATATGAAAAATGTTTTCAAATGTTCAAACCACTTCTTATTCTCAAAAGTTTTTATGAATTTAGAAGTGTGCTTTTAAATGTTTTCATAAATGAGCGTTATTGATTAACTGACCGTGTGTTTCCAAAGATTAATACTTGTATATTATCTTTTCTATATACTGTAAAGTATTCACACACACCGGTTCAATATCTATTATTGACTTTGTTATTATCATGTCCCAAAAAGAAACATCTTTCGGTGGTAATACCCCTGTTTTATTTCAAAGTTGTTGAGCATCATTCATCATTTCAATATTTGTGCGTTCATTGCTAAATTAGGGTATGAAAGAATCCTAACCTTACATATTCATAGTCATGATATTTGATATGACTGATACATTGTCAGATTCTCAAAACAATTTTATTGTTGTTATTTCATTCATTCATTATCCCTGTTTTGAGAGATCTTTAATGTTCAAATGCTCAAATTTCATTCATATTCTTGAAGAGCATATATTCATGAGACAATGTTATCACATTTTGTGCTTTATTTGTTTAAGATAAATTGTTGAGCAATACATTTTATAGGATAAAATTTCACGGGATTTTTGTGTGAGCTTACCAGAACTTCCATGTATTCACGTTAACCTGTGTTTCCTACCCCGGAAGTTATCCTAGAGTGATTGAGGGGTGAGGGGTCAGAAATCAAAGAGTGGGGGAGATAACTCAATGGGATGATCTTTTCTCGGTGTAATGAGGTAAAATGAAAAAGAGAGTTTGGTTAGAAGTGAGCTTAAATGTTTAAAAGAAAGAGGGTGTGAGAACAGAGTTAAAAGAATATCAGAACTCTACACCAAATCTTTTCTGAGCCGGGCAACCACATCTACTGTTTGGTTCACATTTTTTGGTGACCATCATTGAAACAGGCACTCGCCTATGCCAACTCTTGCATTAACCCCACCAACCACTCATTTCTTTCTTAACAAAGAAATGTTTCGTTTTCTTTAGGGACACAACATATTTGCTATCTCATTTTCATTTGGAAAATGTAGATATTGAAAAACAAGGAAAGTTACCCCACCTTCGCACCTCATTCATGCACATAGAGTCCGTGTAATACTCGTTGATGTCTCAACAATTTACACATTTTGAGCCTGTCCAAGCTTAAGTAGCTTCAATCATTCTTACACTTGAACGTACACACAAGGAATATGTTTCCTTGTCATTACGTTCATAGAAAATTCCTTTGTGGTTTTTTGATGATTGAATGGAAGCCCTAGGGGAGTGAACATAACAAAAGCTCCTTTCCAAAGTACATTCATTGTACTAAGTGCCTCCGTGATACTAACAGACATGCTAATTGTTTCATATGTTGATTCAGGGTTACAACTTTCAATTTGTCTAAATTTGAAAAGATTCAGATAAATACATATATGAATTAACGGTTGTTTAGATCAGATGGAGAAACTATTTTTTTTGGGGGAGATTGTTACTCTGCCTATCATATTCCATGGGGGAGATTGTTATCATGACGAGTTTGGTTATGTTATCATAAAAAGGGAGCTTGTATCAAAGACTGTGTTGACACTGAAAGTCTTTTGATGATTCTGATGTCTCACAATTCATCAAATAGGGGGAGAAATTTTGAGTTATTCAAAGTCAGATATTCAGAAGGTGTTCCTGAAGATGTTTGTGAAATTTCAAAGATTATAAAAAGGGGGGAGAAATTTCTGAAGAAAGTCAGATATTTGGTGAGAAATTCAAATATTCGAGGAGAAATGTTGGAGTTTTCAAAGTCAGAATGATAGATGAAGATTATTGTTGAAGGACTAAAAAAGACATAGAGTATACAAGTGTTTTGATCCAAAGGGAGAGATAACCATTATTCAAGAACCATTGCTTTTACTCCCCCTAAACCTTTGTGCCTACAAAACAAATTTGACAGGTTTTGGTACCCACATATATTTGGGTCCTGGTTGGTTAGATTTTGGAATCCACTTGAGATTGGATCCAGATCTGTTAAGGTCATTTTTATAGGGAGTGATTTTATATGCTCCATACCAGTGATGAGCAAAGTCTTTTTGAACAAAATCATTCACACAACAGTAAGAAGAACATAATTTCTTTTGTGCTTGCCTAATTAAATGATTTACAGAATAGGTGAAATCAGGCTTAGCAAAAGGTTTACCTTTACGTGCTTTGTTGTTCTTGGCTTTTTGAGTAAGTGTAGAAGATTTTTGAACAACTTTGTCCTCAGTAGAACTCTTAACAACCCAAACCATCTGATCTGTCTTTGAAGCATACTTTCCAAGAGCTTTATTATAAGATCTAGCTGAGCTATCAACAGATTTATTATAAAACAGATTAGTAGGACGAATCTGATTTGTATTAACAATTTTTGATTTGACACTTGTTATTTTTGAAGTATTCTCATTTATAAAACTGGAAGCAATTTTGAAAGAGCAAATTGATTCAGTTGAATTGTCATAAGATGATTGATTAATCACATCTGCAGAAATTTTCTCTGACAATTCAACATTTGCAACTTCCAGGTCTTTTATCTTTTTTGATAAAATTTTCTTTTCTTCAAAAACAGTGTCAAACTTCTTTTGTAAATCAGAACTCACCTTCTGTTCTTTTAAAATATCTGATGATAGAACATATAGCCTTTTAGTGAGCATAGATATTTCACTTTCAAAGATTTGACGCTTTTGCTCAAAGTCTTTTTCTAAGTTCTTGTTCTTTTCAGATATTTCCTTGAAAATCCCAACATTTTTCTTTTCAAAATTTTTCTTTTCAATATCAAAAGACTTCTTATTTTCTATAAAAGATTTTCTTTCATTTTCAAATAAGTCTTGTAGTGTAGAAATTTGCTTGGGAAGTTCAATAGTTTTATCTTCAAGAACTTTTCTCTCTTTTGCATATGTATCTCATTTAGTTATTAAAATCTTTTCAAATTCGGAGACTTGCTTTGAGAGTTTTATGCATCTATGCTCAAGGTCGTTCTTCTCTTGAAAAGCTTTTTTAGAAGAATCAGATTGTTTTTTATTGTAAACTTTCTCTAGATCAACTTTGTCTTTATCTGCATTGAGACTTTTCATTAGATCAACATTTGTAACTTCCAATGCAAATATTTTCTCTTCAAAAGCTTTAAACTTGCTCTGTAGATCAACTGATTCAACTTTAAGTTCTGATGATTTCTTTTCAGTTGTCTTCAATTTACTTTGAAGATTTGTTATCTGTTTCTCTTTCAATCTAATATCTTTCTCTCTTGTCTTGATAATACCTGCAAAATCAGATTAAGAATCATTAATATATTTTACACATTCAGAAGTTTTCTCAAAATTTACAAATTTAGCTTTCAACTCCTGAATCTGATTTAGAAGATCTGAATTCTGAATCTTCAATTTATCCCGTTCAGCTTCTATACAAGGTATCTCAGGCATGTACATTATTGCACAATCTCTATTTGATAAAACAGTAGACATCTTTGCAGAATGATAAGAAATACTGATAAGAATGCTTGCTTGATGTTATCGTCCCAAAATATTCAGAAATACACTTGACTTGATGAGTCAAACTTGGTCAACACTTGAAAAATTTAGAAAAAATTTCTAACTGTCAGAACTCGCAAACCACTGTAGATGAGACTTCTCCCAGACAGGGATGTACACGTTCCTAGTTCGTGCAGAACACTACGTGCGCGTCCTTGGTTCGCACAAGACAAAGTGTGTGCGTTCTAAGAAGTGACTTCTCGCAATCACTCTGCATGTTCTTCTACATAGAAAAAATTTGAACCCTTAACTTCGCGTAATACCGTTGCGTGTTCCTATACTTAGAAAAAATTCGGACAAATAAGAACTCACAAGGAACTTCTCGCTGAACAGAAACTCGCAAGGAACTTCTCGCTGAACACAAACTCGCAGATCAAATATTCCAAAAACCAAACTCGCAAACTGAATCGTGCGCGTTTCAACTTCTCGCAGATCAAGCTTTGCGCGAACTAATCAAGAACTCGCAACATATACACGAACACCAAAACTCTTCATTTTGCGCATTCTTTCTTTCTTGCGTGTTTTTCAGTGTGCGTGTTCTTCCCTTGTGCGAAAAACGGATCTTGCGTGTTCTTCAGACTTAAACACTGATTCGATCAAAAACTTTAATGCCCTGCAATTAAAGCTCCAAAATGCACAATAATGGCCGCACAATGAAATTGAACACTTTTCTAGTACAAAAATATGATCAAAAACCTCAAAAATTACAGTGCGATTAACGAAATACAGTGTTCGACATTTTTTTTATCAAAAATACACAAAAAACCCAAAATTCAGTGCAATTTATTGCGAATTTCGTGAACAATTCAAAACAAGAAATATTCTAAAACATGAGTCGATCACTAAGAACCAAATATCTTGCACTAAAATCGACTTAACAAAAAAAATCGATCAAACAGTGATTTTCAGAAAAAACGGTCTGCGTGTCCTTTCAAAAATCAAAAATTCGGTCAAATCCAAGTGAATCAAATCATTCTGAATAGATTGGGTTGCTCTGATACCAAATGTAAGTGTAAGATTTCAAGTAAACACAATTCAATCAATCAATTACACACAAAATCTAGAGAGAGAATGTAGAAAGAGAAAATGTCATATATCTGTTGTGTCACATATTACAAGAACTCTCACCCTGAATGATTGACAGACTTCTCTCACAAGCTTACACTACATATTATATGAGAAACACTTACTCACAGGTTTCTCTCACACAACTACAAATGACAAAAGCTACAATACAACATACAAGACAAAAGGCTTATATAGGGTCAAACATTTCTTGACCTCTAAACATGCTTACAAGGTAAAAGTCAATACAAAGTAAAGAGACTTATTTGATCTAAACAATGCATTAACAAAACATATGTTTCAAGTGTTGAAGAAATGAAGCTTGTATAAAGAGAGATTTTGTTGAAAAGAAATGCAATGGGGGAGAATTATTCATAGTGAAGATTTTTGTTGAGAAAGATTGAAGATCAAGTGAAGAGTGTTCAAGAAAGTTTGTTCAAAGGGATATAGATGTCAAGTTTTCAAAGCGGTGAAAGCTACAATGTTAAAGAATTTTCTAGTGAAGAAAGAGCTGAAGATTCGTGTCAATTTTTTAAATCTTAAATCCAAAGGGGGAGATTGTTGAGCCTAAAATGTTCTATTCAAGATTAAAAGGGCTTAAATTGTAATTGTTTGTAAAGTGTTGTAAAAGTCAAGGATGTTTGACTTTCCTTAAATAGCTTGAGTTGTAAAATTCAAATTTGTTGACTTGGTATAAATTGGGTGAGAGTCTTTATACTTTGTAACTCGATCAATCACAATCAACTAGCCATGTGAATTTATAGAGAGAGAAAGTTCAAATAGGTATATGGCTAGAGAGAGTGTTTAGAGAGAGAAATATGTGTACTCATTGTAAATCAATAAACATGATTTCTATATGATTGATTGTGTTTGTAATCTGATTAGACTTGAAACTGGAACAACAATTAACCGTACGTGTAAAATTTACCACCACTTACTAGGTAGTCGTGCAAAGTGGCCACACTTGCCACACACATTAAAACCATCTTGAAAGCTACTTGATCGTTATTCAAACTAATAATGGAAGCACAAAAGTACGCTCAAAAAAACTTTTCAAATGAACTGCTATGGTCCTAGCATGTATCTATTTACGCCATGTACGCATAATCATTTCTTGCATTAAAATAGTGTGCAACAAAATATTTGTACGAAACTTCAAAAAATGAAATTACACTACATGAAGCTCCAAAAATTCTCTCTACCATAAAACGACATGGAATAAAATTCCCCAACAAGACCCGCATGCATCAGTTTATTTCTCAAAACTTAGTAAAACGGTATGTGCATGCGATTTGGTCGCAATGTAAAAATGATTTAGGTCAGATCCAAAATTTAGGCCAAATAACCCACATGATCTTTGCTCCAAAATAGAAACTATAATGCCATGTATACCCAACAATCAATATGATGCATACTGTGAACCAAAAGCGATGGTAACTACAACCAAAAATGCATAAAATAAGCATTAAGACAAACTATCATGGTACTCTTATAAGCTTACTCATATCACGAGTATAAATCAATTCGTACGTCAAAGTAGTGTGCAAAGTACTAACACAAAACTCAACAGAGAAATCATACAATATTAAAATATTAAACAAATTCCCCTTTTTGTTGCAACGCGACATATAGTAACATTTCTCAACAAAACTTGCATGGAATAAAATTCTCAATAAAACTCAAACACCAAAATATGGAAATAGCTCATTCATTCAAAACCTTAACATATGTGGAGGAGATCCAACATCAAGGTCATAAATCACAGTTACTTGCCCAAGACCCCAAGCAACATTAAAACATGGATATTACAATATCCGAAAATAGTGTTTGACAACAACGGGGATAAAGAAAATCTCAACAAAGCTTGCAACCACATGCAATAATTTTTTTTTATGCATGTTTAAAATCGTGGTTTAAAATCTTGTGCGTGCTTAACGTCTTTTCTAAAATTCATAGTACAACTCGCACGATGATTTGGGAAATATGAAATACTTTATGAAAATTATTTTAGAAGTAAATTTTGTGCATGAATTTTGGTCGAGGCTTAAAACTTAGGACCAAGCTCACCAAATCTAAAGGCCACACTACCGGTACCCAAATGCACAAACATCTTAAGGCAATAATCGGCAACTAAGTCGGTCGACCTTACAATTTCTTCTTGAAACAAGGCAGATTCAATAAGCCTATGGTTCTAATTCAATCAATGACTTTGACCCAACATGGTCAACTTAATGTACTCATCATACTTATATAGTCAATCAAAATGACAATGCTATAAACATCAACTTCTTCAAATGACTATTCACTAAGGAATTTATCCTCTACCCCATCGATCATCACGTGAAGGCGATTCAAGCATATACATGCAACATGTAAGTTCACCATAACACTAGCCAGGTGCAATTATGAACGTACCGTATATGAAGATCCTTGCTACCCATATCATGATTTCCGATTCTAGTGACTCTATCGACCTCAAAATATCATATCTTAAAGTGCCTAATCGTACAATCTCGCTTTCCTTTGTTTAGTAACACGCTAGTTTGAGTCTAGGCATCCAAATTCAATACCTAAATCTCTCAAACTTATGCTCTGATACCAACTTGTAAGACCCTCAAATTTGGGAATATCAACTAATTAAAAATTTCAATAAATACATCGAATATAGGGTAAATTCTCTTTTTACAATTCAATACTCGAAATACCTCAGTTGGGATTCTAGATTTAACCCCAAAAAATAATAATCCAAGTCTTATACAAAGACTAAATAAAGTGGGGTGTTACTAAAGCCCAAGCACGTTGCTAATCCCAAAGTGCGGAAGACTTCACCCAATAGCTACTCATGTTATAGCACAGATTTGTTGGATTCAAGATCATAAAGATTGAATACCAAAGTACAAGAAGTCAAAGGCTAAAAGTCAACTCTCATTGAAAGTCAAAGTCATTTTGTTAATAAAGTCAAGGTCAATGTAATTGTGTTTTTGTTTCTTTGTAATTGGTAGAGGGTATAAATACCTTGTATCCTTGTCTTTTTAATCAGATATACACGAATCAGAGAAGAAGATAATGGAATATCATTCTAGAGAGAGAGAGAGAGTGAATGTAGTGAGAGAAAGTGAGAGAGATGGTAATCTTGATGTTTGGAGATCAATGACATATGACTTACTAAATTCTTATCTTGATTGTTGTTCTTGATCATTGTAGCAATTAGAACTTGAATATTGGGAATAACAATTGGTATCAGAGCAGATTGAGATTCAGAAATGGATTGAATTGAAGATTTTTTGGTCGACATATTCAAGAACTCGCTAATCACTGTTCAAATTCAAATTTGTTGCTACAGTGATGTTTTTGATCTATTTTTGGAATCATTGTAATCGTTTTTGCATATAGAACATGTTTAGTTTGTATTGTTTAGTCCAATTCATATCAGAATCGTATGAATTTTGGATTTTTACAATTTTAGTTTGAGTTTTTGAAAAGAACTGTGTATAGATCGAATTTCAAATTTTGATGTTTTAATATAAAATTCTTGGTTTGTAATTTGTTCGTGAGATGGAATAGACACAATATGCAAGTTTTCAGAGGGATTGGACAAGGTTTGATCGAAATCAGATGGAAAAATCAAGTTTTTGTTTGACAGACTGAAGAACACGCAAGATCTGTGAAACGCGCAAGCTTCATCTGGAAGAACGCGCAAGCCGAAGGATATTGGTTTTGGCCAGAAACGCGCAGAGGGTTATCTGCGAGTTCGTGAAATGCGCAATTCGAAGTCTACGAGTTTGAAAATCTTCGAAATTTTTCTAAGTATTGAAACGCGCAAGAAGGCATCTGCGAGTTTTCAAAACGCACAACGCTCTATCTGCGAGTTCCAGCGGAACAGTAGTCTGCGAGTTCATTCGGTCTGCGAGTTCTCAAAACATGCAACCCTTTGTTTGCGAGTTTCTCAAACGCGCACGCCTCAGTCTACGAGTTTATCAGTGAATAGTGATCTGCGAGTTTAGCGTCTGCGAGTTTATCAAACCCGTGCTAATTCTGCGGAGGGGGGACAAATTTCTGATTGTGATCTATTGTTTCTGAATTTCTAACGATTATTTCAAGTTCTTTTTGTTACAGGAATCATGGATGATGATTATTTTGAGGATTATAGTTCTTCAAGGCGTAAAGAGATAATTCTGAAACAGAAAATTTTAGAATTTCAAAAACAACATAATATAGATCAGACTTCTACTTCCAAAGAAGCTTTCATAGTTGAATCAGATGTGAAACCTCTTGTTTTAGTCAAAGGAGAGTTTGAGTCATGGAAGACTAGTTTTCTAGATCTCATAGATAAACATAAGTCGGCAAAATATATCAGATTATCTTTGCAGGAAGGAAGGATGAAAACTCCAGCAAAGTTTTACTATTATCCGGGAGCATATGGACTCAAAGAAAAAGGAGAGTGTGTATTACCACTTAAGGAATATTCAGATGAGCAAAGAAAGAGATTTGAAGCTGATAAATTGGCCAAAGTGTTTATTTTGAAAGGAATTTCAGATGAAATCTCTATTCAATTAAATATCAAAGAGGCTACAGCAAAACAGTTGTGGGATCAGCATGAAAATAAATCAAAGTTGTCTTTAAGCGAAAAAGTAAAGATTTTGGAATCTAAGAATTCTGAGCTGAAAAGAAAGATTTCTGACTTTGAAAATCAGATTGTGCAACTTCAGCAAGCAGCATCTGTTGAAAGTTCTTAGGAGAAGATTAAGAATCTGGAGGATGCTAATGCTGAGCTTCAAAAGAAAGTATTTGATCTGGAGAAAAAATTGCCAGAGAAAGCTCTGATTTTGAGATTGAAAAGAAAGGGTTTGCTAAGAAATTTTCAGATTTTTCAAGAAAATGTGCTGATGAGAAGAAAGTAGTTGAGCTGAAATGTATAAAACTTTCTCAACAAATTTTTGATTTTGAGAAAGTCATCATTTTGGAAAGAGAGAAGTTTGAAAAATAAAAGAAGTTTATTGAGCAAAAGAACGTTGGTTTCTTTAAAGAGATATCTGATGAAAGAAAGAATGCTGAGAATGGATTTGAGGAAGAAAGAAGCATGTTTGAAGAAAAAATTAAGAAGCTTAATGACAAGTTATCTGAACTATCAGAGAATGTACTGAAAGAACAGAAAGCGAAGTCTGAATTCAAGAAAGAGATTGACCTGCTGGTCTAAGAAAGAAACAGTTTATCTTCGAAGATAAAAAAGCTTGAGGACATTGTTTCAAAGGTGGTGGTGACTGAGCATACGACTCTAGAGTCACAAATCCACACACCTCGAGATGATTCAGCTGATTCTGAATGCTCATTCAAGACAGCTGCAAGCTCACATCAGAAACCTGCTTCTTCAAAAAGGTCAGTTAAATCATTTGATCAGATTCGTACAACTAACATTTTATATGATCAAAATGTACATGGTTCGGATGCACAAAGAAGAAGAAGAAGAAGAAGATACAAAGAAGAAGAACTGGTATGGAAAGTGAAACCAGTTGAAGATGAAAAGAAAGGTGAGAAGAAAGCTGAGAAGAAAGGAAAGAAGACATGTGTACATGAGACTAAAGCCAAGAAGAACAATGGGCGTAAAGGTAAACCTGATCATATCTACACGAGAGACCACTTAATCAGGTTGTCAGGTAAGAAATACTATTGTTGTTACTGTCGTACACATGATCCTGTTCACAAAACAAGTGATCATTACTGGTATGGTTCTTATTCCGTTACTCCTATAAGAACTGCAACTAACATTCATGGACCCAAATACCAGTGGGTACCAAAACCAAAGACTGATTCTGTGTTGCAGGCACCTACATTCAACGGGGAGTAAAAGAACCAAGGCTTCTAAGTACATCAGCTTAGAACCCGTGCTTCAACGGAGTTTGACTTCTAAACACAACAGTTTAGGACTCGTACTTCAGTGATCAAAAGATGTGATACTCCCGGGCTGATATGAAGATGTACTCCGTTACTCAGATGATGAAATCAACCTTCAAGGGGGAGTACATATGTTTCTGGAAATATGTATTTGGAAGATATGACGAACTACCCTTCAGAAGGAGTTGTAGATCTCTATCATGTGCTTTTAATGACAAATTTCAGATGCATATTTTCAGGGGGAGTATGAATTATGATTTCTGATTACTTCAGATCATAACTCATACTTTAATTGTTTTACTGCTTTATGTCTTTTAATTTTGAATAAATTTTGTGAATAAAGTTGTTTTGACTAGACTTTGAGACTTGTGCAGGATGATAGATGCTTACAAGATCATATCTTTATGACTTACAGCGTGACTTCATGAGATTTAAGACGGTACTCAAAAGGTTAAATTTCTTATCTTAATCTCATATATGGTTGAGAGAAGGACGACTTTCAATCATAAGAAAATATGTTCTTAAATGTTCAAACCACTTCCCGATTCTTAAACAGATTTCATGAATTGGAAGTGTGATTTTAAATGTTTTAATTTTATCTTGTGCTTACATGTTTACAAACCGTGTGTTTCTAAAGATAAATACTTGCGTATTGTCTTTTCCCTATACTTTCAAGTATTCATACACATATACTATGTTCAAATTGTTCAAATTGTTCTTACCATGTCTCATATTGAAACATGTTTTCGATGGTAAGACACCCCGCTTGTATTTCAAAGAATTTTGAGCGTCATTTCATTTCGAAGCGTTCATTTAAAGAATGTCTGTATTTTGATTAATATAGACAATATCCATTATTTTTGACCATAATCTTTCACTGATATATCATTTTATTTCTGATCATTTTCATACAATGTCAGATTTTCAAACAAGTCTTTTGTATTCATGTTCATCGATTCAATATATTTGTTTGAAAATACTTCAATGTTTACAAATGCTCATATCTTCATTATTATATTCTGAGCATACAAACATTTGACTTGTATTTGAGCTTTAATTATTCAAGTTAAACCATATTGAGCAACATTATGCTTTCATAGGATTATATGGGTTCTTCGTGCTAGGACTTAAATGAACTTCTATGGATTCACGATTACCAGTGTCTCCTACCCAAGAAGTTAATCCATAGTGATTGAGTGTGAGGAGTCGAAAAGAAATGAGTGTGGGTTGTGTGTTGAGGTAAAATGGAAAAGAGAGTTTGGTTAGATGTGAGCTCATTGATTAAAAAGAAAGAGGGTGACAGAACAGAGTAAAAGAATATCAAACTCTGCACCAACTACTTTCTGAGTCGGGCAGACACATTACTAATGTTTCACAATTCTTTGGTGAACATTATTAAATTAGGCAACTAGCCCATGCCAACTCTTGACTAAAACCCCACCAGTCACTAATTTTCTTCTTAAAATGAAAATGTTTCATATTTTTCTGGGGACGCAACACATATACTATCTGATTTTCATTTGGAAAATTTGGATATTGAAAAAGAAGGAACTCTGCCCCACCTTCGCACTTCAATGATGCACATTGAGTTTGTGTTTATCTACTGTTGTCTTAGTGGTTTACACAATGTTGAGCCTTTTATAAAAGCAATCATCATATGCTTAATTCTTTCTACACTTGCACGAACACACAAGGAATTTGTTTTCTTGTCATAACATTCATATAAATTTCCTTTGTGGTGTTTTGATGATTGAATGGAAGCCCTGGGGGAGTGAACATCAAAAAGCTTCTTTCCAATGAGTATTCGTTACACACAGTGACTTCGTGTTACTGACAGACATGTTAACTGATTCATTTGTTGATTCAGGTGTTATCTTTCTATTTTGTCTGGATTTGAAAAGATCTAGATGGTGACTTGACAAGTGAATCAGAGGCTCTTGACAGATCAGAATGGTCAAAGACATATCTTGGGAAAGTTTTGATGATGTCGATGCTCAAATCATTAAAAAGGGGGAGATGGTATCAAGAAATGTTAGAGGTGGGAGAAAATGTTCAAGAATTGATTGTTAATGAAAGTTTGTTGAAAGAGTTCAAAGATTTCAGAATTATTGAAGATAATTTGCTGAAGCAATCAGAGTTTTGTCTGATAGAGGTTTGGTTACAACCTTTGGGAGAGAATGTTAATAATTCTTGAAGATCAGATTTTGAGGATGATTGTTGAAAGTTTTTGAAGATACAGAGTTTATCAAAGAAATGGGAGATCGTCAGAATTTTCATATGAATAGGGGGAGAATGTGGATTGTTTGAGAAAATTATTTTTGTATCAAAAAGGGAGATTACAAGAAATGTTAAAGTTTGATCAAAGGGAGAGTTTATTCAAATTGAGCTTAAAGAGAGAAGATTGTATTGCTAAATCTTTTAGTAATGATCTTGATCCAAAGGGGGAGAATGTTAGAGCACAGATTTGTTGGATTCAAGATCATAAAGATTGAAGACCAAAGTACAAGAAGTCAAAGGATGAAAGTCAACTCTCATTGAAAGTCAAAGTCATTTTGTTAATAAAGTCAAAGTCAATGTAATTGTGTTTTTGTTTTTTGTAATTGGTAGAGGGTATAAATACCTTGTATCCTTGTCTTTGTAATCAGATATACACGAATCAGAGAAGAAGAGAATAGAATATCATTCTAGAGAGAGAGAGAGTGAATGTAGTGAGAGAAAGTAAGAGAGATTGTAATCTTGATGTTTGGAGATCAATGACATATGACTTACTAAATTCTTATCTTGATTGTTGTTCTTGATCATAGTAGCAATTATAACTTGAATAGTGGGAATAACAACTCACTTCTCGTGTATCTAGCTATCATTCATTTCTTCACAGTGTCGATTGAATTATACCCCAACCGGAACCTGATGCACATGCCGACAAATAAAAATGTTAGGCTAACACCTAGTGAGTTCAAGAGTTTTCATCATAGTTATATAAATCATTAAACGGAAAGAATGCAACTTAAATCATGATTTCCAAAATGGTTTACTCTAAATATGAAAATGACCCATTTTCAAATAACACGCATTTTAGGTGATGACAACATCGATATAAATCATTATCTTAATATGTAAACACAAACCCAAAACTCACTCAGAACGCAAATAAGAATTAATATTCAAATACTGAAAACGTGGACAAAGCTCTATTATCCAAAATATCCAAAAACATGGATAAGGTTTAATAATTAAAACCACAAATCATGGATAACAATCTATTAATCCCTAGATTCAAGTTCTAATTGCAATTCACAGAAAGATAATACGAATTAATCAATCTGACAATTAAACTATTTCAATTCAAAATGAAGAATTCGTACAAAGGTTCTCTGTGACACTTTCTCTTTCTAGAATACAGAATGCGTACAAATTCAACTTCCAACAACTAACCACCAACTATTCTAACACTAACCATATACCTATTTAACACACACGCACTAAAACACAACTAAGAAAAAATACAACACTTTGACTTTGACCTTTATTACAAATAGACTTTTACTTTCTGCTTGAGAGTTGACTTGAGCTTTGACTTGTTTGAATTTCAGTCTTCAGACTTCATGATCTTGTATCCAACAAATATATGCACTAACATTCTCCCCCTTTGGATCAAGATCATATCTAAAAATATTTTGCAATTCAATCTCCCCCTTTTGTAGATTTTTGTACAAAACAAATTATCTCCCCCAAGGTAATAAGAACCTCTTTCAGACATCGAAAACAAATTATTTTCAGTTCCAGCTCGGATTGCTTCAGCAAATTATCTTCAAAGAAAATTTCAGTAAATTCTACTTGCTTTCAGAAATGTTTGGATTTGCTATTTCAAACTTGCATACTCTTTAGAAATACTTGAAAATCTTTGACTGAATCTTGCCATGAACTTTCTTCAAATCATCTCTTCTTGATTCTATCCCATAACAGATACAAACTTTTCTTTATCAAACATTTCATACAAATCATCTCCCAACATTTCTTGAAAACATCTTCTCCCCTTTTTTGATGATTTGAACATAGAGATCATCAAAACTTTCACAAGAAATGTCATTGATCTGACCATTGATCTTTTCCAAGAGCCTCAGATTGTTCGTCAATTTATCTGAATGTATTTATCCGAATCTTTTCAAATTCAGACAAATTATGAGTGTAACACCTGAATCAACAAATGAATCAGTTAAAATGCCTGTCAGTAACACGAAGTCACTGTGTGTAACGAATACACATTGGAAAGGACCTTTGTGATGTTCACTCCCCTAGGTCTTCCATTCAATCATTTAATAACATAAGGTTAAACTATACGTTTAGACAGAAAAACGAATTTCCTGTGTGTTCGTGCTTGTGTATGAAAGAATTAAGCTTGATGATTGCTTTTCATAGGCTCAAAATTGTGTAAACCATTGAGAAAACAACAGTATAACATAGACTCAATTGTGCATGATCTAAGTGCAAAGGTAGGGCAAACTTCCTTTTTTTCAATATCCAGATTTTCCAAATGAAAACCAGATAGATTATGTGCTGCATCCCCTTTAAAAAATTGAAACATTTTCTTGTTGAGAAGAAGATGAGTAGCTGGTGGGGTTTCTTTTATCAAGAGTTGGCATGGGCTAGTTGTCTGTTTCAATGATGTTCATGAAAAATTGTGAAACACCAGCAATGTGGTTGCCCGAATCAGAAAAAGTTGGTACAGAGTTTGATATTCTTTTACTCTGATCTCACACTCTCTTTTTTCTAACATTGAGCTAGCTTCTAACCAAGCTCTCATTTCCATTTTACCTCATCACACATACCCACACTCAGTTCTTTTGACTCCTCGCCTCTCGATCGCTAAGGATTAACTTCTTAGGTAGGAAACACTGGTTAACGTGAATCCATAGATGTAATGAACCCATGTTGTCCTATAAGAACATGTTGCTCAGAATGGTTTAACTTTGCAGTTAAAGCACATATATATACAAGTCAGATGTTTGTATGCTCATAGATGTAATCATGAAGATATGAGCATTTGAAAAGTGAAGATTTTTCAAAACATGTATATTGAAATGAATAAAATGAGTACAAAATACTTGTTTGAAAATCTGACATAGTATGAAAATATCAAATAGAATGATTTATCGATCAAGGCTTTGGTCAAGAATAATTGGATAATGTCTATAAGAACAATTATAGACAAGTCTTGAAAGAAACGTTTTGAAATGAAATCAAAGCTCAAAATTTGAATATCAAGCGGGGTGTCTTACCATCGAAAATATGGTTCAGTATGAGACATGGTAAGAACATTTTCAACAAAATATTAAACCGGTGTGTGTGAATACTTGACAGTATATAGAAAAGATAATACACAAGTATTTATCTTTGGAAACACACGGTTTATATAAACATTTAAGCATAGGAAAATGAAAACATTTAAAATCACACTTCTAAATTCATGAAATCATTTTAAGAATAAAAAGTGGTTTGAACAATTAAGAATATGTTTTCATATCTGAAAGTTGTCCTTCTTTCAGACACGTATGAGATTAAGACTAGAAATATACCGTTCGCTTAGTCTTAAATCTCATCAAGTCAACTCTAAGTCATTTATGATACGATCATGTAAGTTCTCTCTCAGTTCAACAAAAGTCATAAGTCCGTCAAAGTACAAAGATTTATTCACAACAAAATTTATTGAAAATAAAATGACCTAAAGCAATAAAACGTTTAAAAGTACGTGTTCAGATCATATGTAATCAGAAGTCATATTCAGTACTCCTTATCTCTTACTCCCCCTGAAATTATGCATCAGAAAATTTATCAGTAATAAACATATGCAAAATATATTAACTCCCCCTCAAATGTAGATTATCGTATCATCTTGTCACACTCCCCTGAGATCATAAACAAACTTAGGTGCATATATCTTTCAAATTAAAAATAAAGAAATGAAGAAAAATAACAATAGCAAAACTTTAGCAGGTAATCACATATTAAGTCTTGAGATTTAACATACTAAGTTTTGAAATGAGAAAATTAAATCTCTTTTCATCAAGAGGCTTGGTAAATAAATCAACAAGTTGGTAATCTGTGTTTACAAAATAAAATTCGGTTGTAACTTTTTCCACATTATCTTTGATGAAGTGATAGACTTCAATGTGTTTAGTCTTTGTATGTTGAACAGGATTCGCAGATATGGCAATCGCGCTATTTGAATCGCAGTAGATCGGGATCTTGTTGAATTTGAAGCCATAATCTCGGAGTGGTGTTCTCATCCACAACACTTGAGAACAGCAGCTCACCGCAACGACGTACTCTGCCTCAGCTGTTGATGTAGATACACAGAGTTGTTTCTTTGAAGCCCAAGTCACGAGTTTATCGCTTAAAAATTGTATGTGCCCCGACGTACTTTTCCTGTCAAGCATACAGCCTGCATGGTTTGCATCTGAATATACTGTCAGTTCAAAACCTGTATCCTTAGGATACCACAGACCAAGATCTACAGTGCCTTTCAGATATCTAAAAATTCGTTTAACTGCAGACAAATGAGATTCTTTTGGAGAAGCCTGATATCTAGCACATAAACATGTAGAGAACATAATATCTGGCCTACTAGATGTTAAATACATTAAAGAACCAATCATCCCTCGGTAGGTTCTAACATCGGCTGCTTTATCCGAAGGATCAGTGCCAATCTTAGTTCCAGGTGCCATCGGGGTTCCAATAGGTGTACAATTTTCCATTTTGAATTTTCTAAGAATATCGAAAATGTACTTAGATTGATTGATAAAAATCCCCGTGGAAAACTGTTTGACTTGTAATCCGAGAAAGAAATTCATCTCTCCCATCATACTCATCTGAAATCTGGACACCATGAGGTTAGAAAAATTCTTACAATATTTTGCATTAGTTGAGCCAAATATGATATCATCCACATAAATCTGAATTAAAATGATATCAGCTTTTTCCTTTTGATAAAAAAAAAGTAGTATCGATCTTACCTTTAGAGAAGCCCGACTTGACTAGAAATTTAGATAAGACTTCATACCAGGCTCGAGGGGCTTGCTTCAGACCATAAAGAGTTTTTTTCGGAATGTAAATGTGATGCAGTTTCTCTGGATTGACAAAGCCTTCAGACTGAGAGACGTAGACTTCCTCCTTTAAGATGTCGTTGAGAAAGGCAGTCTTCATGTCCATTTGGTAGACGGTGAAGTTCTTGTGTGCATCATAAGCTAGAAACATCTGAATTGCTTTTATGCGCGCAACTGGAGCATATTTCTCGTCATAGTCAATACCTTCCTGTTGCCTATATCCTTTAGCCACTAGTCTTGCTTTTGTTTCTGATAATGATACCATCTTCATATTTCTTGTTGTTGAATACGCATTTTATGCCAATAATGGTTTTACCTTCAGGCTTAGGCACTAGTCTCCAAACTTTGAGTGCTTCAAACTGATTCAGCTCGTCTTGCATCGCAGTTACCCAGTCTGAGTCAGCTAGAGCTTCAGATACGCGTGTTGGCTCTACCTTGCTCAAGAATGAGTCATGCATACATTGATTAAGTGTAGCATACCTAATTTGCACCGGTTTAGATAGATCTCCTATGATCTGATGTATCGGGTGCTCTTTGATCCACTTGTGTGCATGACGGAGTGGATTTTGTTGGATCAAATAATTGTATTCAAGATTAAATTAAATAAAGGGTCTAGTTTGTAATAGTGTTTAATACCTTAGGGGGTATTTTAGCTAACATTCAATAATGTTTAGGTCATGTTGACCTAAGTATAAAAGGATTTTTGTTTTCTAGTTTTAGGGTAGAACAATACGTAGATTGAAGTGTAGCCGTATTCTCTCTGTATTGTATACGCACAAGGTACCAAGAACACACACATGCATTCATTGATTAATCAAGAGATCTGTGGTATGTTGATCTGATTTATTTATCTCTTGTTCTTTATTGTGTTGTGATTGTTTATCAACTATAATATGGGTTTAACAAGTGGTATCAGAGCCAAAGAATCAAGCTTTTTGGATTAAAAACAGTATTTTTCGGAAATTCCCTGTGTGAAGATCGATTGGTTGGTTTCTTGAGTTTTTAAGCATAAAATCGATTTGATTAAGTGTGTTTCATGCTATAGAACGTCATTAGAATATCTATTCACTGTTAAAAACACAAATCGATTGCCTTTTTAAGATTTTTGAGAACTATTGTTTATGAACTGTCGAGTACTGTTCCATTCAAATTGAGTGATAAAAGGTTATTTTTAATCATTGTTTTTGATTGGGTATTGATCGATACATGTTTATGGATATATAGTATGATTTTTACATTGCATATCTATCGATTAGAGTGTTTTCTGGGTTGAAAATCGATCACGGGGTCGAACTGTGATGAACTAGCGCGTTTGTTACTTTTGCGCCAGTTCATAGTGGTGTTTTGCGCCACCGCCTCTTAGCGCAAAAGTGTATTTTGTGCCACCGTCTCCTAGCGCAAAGTTGTTTTGCGCCACACACGACACCGATCCACACCGGTCGATACACCCCGGTCGCAAGACACCGGTCAAGACCCTGGTTTGTGCCATCAACTCTTTGCGCAAACCTCAGATTCTCGCGACCCACTACTCGCGCAGAACCCTTCTTGCGCCACCCTCTTCTCGCGCAAAATTCCTCAAAGGCTCAGTACTTCGCGCAAATCTTATTTTGCGCCAGATTCACTTAGCGCAAAGTTGTATTTTGCGCCAACCTCTCTTAGCGCGAGTTGACTTTTGCGCCAGACTCTTTTATCGCAAATCTTCTTTTGCGCCAGGTTCACTTAGTGCAAAGTTGTCCTCTTGCGCCACTGTCCTTTAGCGCAATCTGTAATCTGGGCCAGATTTTTTTTTGCTTGCTAATTTCTTTGTGCTTTATACTGTTTGCGAATTCTGCATTTGATTATTTTTGGAAATTTATTTTTCTAAAATTTTTTTAGTGTAGTTTTTATCCAATTCTTGATTCTAAAGATCTTATTAGTTGATTCTCTTGGTACAGATAAGTTTGCTTACTAACCATACAACTAAAGATGTCGAACCAACTTCTCTCCATGGGCTCTCAGTCCAAACCACCAGTCTTGATGGCCAATGAATATCAGCAATGGAAAAAGAGAATGATATAGTTTCTAAATCATAAGAACAGAGACTACATGGAATCAATCAGATCTGGTCCAGTAAATCCAATGATCAGAGTACCTGGTCAAGCATAAACTGAAACCTCTCCAGAAATCCCTGACATATTTGTCCCTAAACTGTATCAGTACTTCAGTGAAAAGGAGAAAGATCTGTACAAGATAGATGAAGAAGCTCTAATTTATCTGACGATGGCCATCCCAAATGACATCTACAATCGGGTAGACAGTCGAAATTCAGCTAAAGAAGTCTGGGATGAACTAGCAAGACAATTTGAGGGAACTGAAGCTTCAATTCAGGCCAAGCAAAATCTGTGCATTAATGGCTATAAGGCATTTCATGCAAGGGAAGGAGAGACACTGCTTGATACCTACAACAGATACAACATTATACTGAATGACCTGAGGAGGACCAATATCTCTAAATCCGCTTCAGAGATAAACTATAAGTTCATTAAGAACTTGAATCCTGAATGGAAGAACTTTGCCATCAACCTTCAGATGTCAAAGAACATGGCTTAAGAGAACGTAACTGATATTTTCTCTACTCTTTCTCAGCATGAAGAAGAGGTGACATCTATCAACAATGAGTCCAAGAATCTGAAGGACTCTGTGGTTCTCATAGCTAGCCAATGAAAAAGTTCAAGTTCTAGTCCTATATCTACTGCAAGGTCAAAGAAGAAAATATCTAAATATTTTGTTACAGAAGTTACTGAGTCTGATTCTGTTTCAAGTGATGAAGAACTGGAAATTGATTCTGATGATGATATACATAAGTTCTCTGAGAACTTGGCCATGATAACTCGTCAATTCAAGAAGAGCTTTGGCAAGAAGAAGTACTATTCAAAGCCAAAGTACGAAGGGTACAAGAAAGAGAAGTCTGAAATGAGATACAAGCCAAAGTATGGAAGGAGAGAGGAAAGACGAGAAGACAAGAAAGATGAAAGGAAGGAAGATAGAAGAGAAGAAAAGAGAGAGGAGAAGAAAGAAGAAGGAAAAGATGAATCGGGCAGATGCTATAACTGTGGCAAGTTTGGACACTTCTCCAGATATTGTAAGTTCAAGAAAGTAAAGAACTCAGAATACTATGCAAGGAAGTCACTCATTGCCAAGAAAGATGAAGAGGGAAAGGTACTTATGGCTGATGAGGAAAACTGGTTGTTCCAAAGTTCTGATGACGAGGAGCAGGCACACTTCACCCAAGTCTCTTACATGGCCAAACTTGATGGTGATGATGAAGCGTCTGAGGCTCATTCCGAAGATGACAACTCTGAGTCATGTCGATTGTGGGTGATAGATTCCGGATGTTCACGCCACATGACAGGATTCAAGCACCTCTTGCATAACTATGTGGAGGAGCCTGCCGGAGTAGTTCGTTTTGCAAACTCAGAAGTAGAAGGACACGTCAGAGGATATGGAATGCTTGATAATGGAGTTGTGAAGATTCAAAGGGTGTTATATGTTGAAGGTCTTGATCACAATATGTTTAGCACCAGTCACTTATGTGACATGAAATATCAAGTTCGCTTCACAACTCATTGCTATCTTGAGGATCCAGATGGTTACGAAGTCTTCAAAGCTGAACTCCATGGAAATCTATACTATGTAGATTTTCCAACAATGTCTGCCACACGTCCAGTATGCTATTAGCCAAAGCATCTAAAGCACAATCGTGGACGTGGCATCGATGCTTGTGTCATCAGAATTTGAGATCAATAGCCAAGCTACAGAGACAAGGTCTGGTCAAAGGTCTACCAGAAATGAGGTTTGAGAAAGACTCAGTATGTTCTTCATGTGAGATGGGAAAAATGAAGCGAAGCTCATTCAAGTCCAAAACTGAATCATCGACCTCATCTGCACTGGAACTTAATCATTTGGACATTTGTGGCCCAATGCGAACAACGTCTATCAACGGCAAGAAATATGTCTTAGTAATGATAGATGACTATTCAAGGTATACATGGCTCGAGCTTCCTCACAACAAGTCAGATGCGCCAGAGTTGATTATCGCTTTTATCAAGCGCATTCAAGTACGTCTTCAATTGCCATTCTGAACTCTTCACAGTGACAACGGCACGGAGTTCAAGAATGACACGTTGCAGAGTTATCTTATCTCTGTGGGAATCTCACATAACTTCTCTGCAGCCTACACTCCATAGCAGAATGACATTGTTGAACGGAAGAACCGCACTCTTGTTGAAGTTGCTCGTACTATGCTTGCATATTCTGATATACCCATGTATCTTTGGGCTGAGGCAGTCGCGACAACTTGCTTCACTCAGAATCGTACCATTGTGGTCAAACGTTTTGATAAAACAACATATAAGTTGATCAACAATTGTAAACCTAATATCAAATTCCTTCGTGTTTTTGGTTGCAGGTGTTACATTCTACGAGAGCGTCAAGGTCTATCAAAATTTGATAAGAAAGCGGATGAGGGATATCTCATTGGATACTCCCTGACATCTAAAGCTTATCGAATCTACATTATTCAAACCAAGACGATTGTTGAAAGCATGAATGTATCTTTTGATGAGAATTCTACTCGGACTTCTGAACACAACTGTTCAGAACTCGGACTTAAGAACAAAGCTTCTATTAAATCCAGAATAGAACCAGTGTCTAAAGCATCTACTTCTTCTATAACTAACTCTACTTCATCTGAGTTAGATTTGTTGTTTATTGATGCCTTCGATGATATTTGTGCAGACTTTGACAAAGACATATCAACATCAACACCAAGCTCGAAGGTCCCTACTATATCTGAAGACATGTCTGAAACGTCCAAATAAGTCACTGAAACTGCATCTCCATCAGGTACAACTAAACCGTTAGTTTCTGACTCTACTAATGCTGAATCTGTCTCTGCAGATAGTCCTTCTGGAAATGAAGTCAGGAGTACTTCAGCTGCTATTCCAGAACTTTCAGTATCAGAAACTCCTGTACAAGATGTCCCGAGTACATCTGTGGATCTACCTGCCGTGCATGATGAATATAATGCATCAAATACGCAACAAACATTTAAATCCTTACCAAGCACACATTCTTGGACTAAGTATCATCCCCTGCATAACGTGATAGGTGACGTACAATCTGGTGTCACGACACGGTCTGCATCAACAAATTTTTGCATGTTTTCAAGCTTCCTTAGTTCCCTAGAACCAAAGAAAGCATCCGAAGCTCTACGTGATCCCTTCTGGATTTCTGCTATGCAAGACGAGCTTCTGCAATTCGAACGGAACAAGGTTTGGCGCTTGATCCCACTACCTAAAGGTAAAACTATCATTGGAACCAAGTGGGTATTTAGGAACAAGAAAGACAAGGTTGGAGTAGTTGTGAGAAACAAAGCTCAATTGGTTGCAAAAGGGTACTGTCAACAGGAGGGTATTGACTATGATGAAACATTCGCCTCTGTTGCAAGGATCGAAGCCATCAGAATCTTCTTAGCATATGCAGCGCACAAAAACTTTACAGTCTATCAAATGGACGTAAAGTCAGCTTTCCTAAATGGCGTTCTGCATGAGGAGGTCAATGTGGCACAACCTGAAGGTTTCATTGATCCTCATTACCCTGATCATGTCTACATGCTAGACAAAGCACTGTATGGTCTTAAATAAGCACCAAGAGCCTGGTATGAAACTCTAACTAAATTTCTCCTGGCTTCTGGCTTCAAGAAAGGTACGGTTGACACCACCTTATTTCTCAAAAGGCAAGGTGAGGACTTGATTCTCTTTCAGATTTATGTTAACGACATAATATTTGGGTCGACAAATCAGAAATTTTGCAAAAACTTTTCTAAAACCATGGAAACAAAGTTTGAAATGTCGATGATGGGTGAGTTAAATTTCTTTCTTGGATTACAAGTAAAGGAATTACCCGAAGGCATTTTCATTAATCAAGCCAAATACATATAAGATATGTTAAGAACGTTCAATATGTCAGATAGTTTAGTCATGAAAACACCAATGCCTACTGGTACACTCTTAGATGCAGATCCCTCTGGTAAACCTGCAGATCAAAAAGTGTATCGTAGTATGATTGGTTCGTTACTTTATCTGACTGCCAGTCGCCCAGATATAATGTTTGCCACATGTTTTTGTGCGAGATATCAGTCTAATCCTAAAGAGTCGCACTTTATTGCTGTTAAGCGAATCCTTAGATATCTCAAAGGCACTCCCAATTTAAGCCTTTGGTATCCAAAGGATTCTCGTTTTGATCTAACTGCCTTTACAGATGCTGACCATGCAGGATGTAAGCTAGACCGGAAAAAGCACCTCTGGATCATGTCAATTTATAGGTGACAAACTTGTAAGTTGGACCTCAAAGAAACAAAACTGTGTTTCAACATCCACTGCTGAAGCACAATATGTAGCTGGTGCTAGCTGCTGTTCACAAGTCCTTTGGATGAAGACACAGTTAAGGGACTTTGGGTATAACTACAAGCGTATTCCTATTTATTGTGATTCCAAGAGCGCAATCGCCATAACCGCTAACCCGGTTCAGCATTCAAAGACCAAGCATATAGATGTACGCTATCACTTCATCAAAGATCATGTAGAAAAAGGTGATATCGAAATGCACTTTGTTCAAATTGATTTCCAGTTAGCTGACCTTTTCACCAAGCCGTTGAATGAAAAGAGGTTCCAGTTTCTAATCAGTAAACTTGGTATGTTGAACATGTCTTCTTAGCCTTACTCATGATTCGAGGGGGAGTATTCTGAATTTTAATCTTGTGTTTTATTCTCCAACTGTTGCTAACAATAGAGGAATCATTTTCACAAATGATTACCATGATTTCTTTTGTGTGCAGGATAGTTCAAGTGACAATGGCTTCTAATCACATCTGATTAGAACCCGCACTTCAGTGCTTTGTTTTCTATTGTTGTTTAAAAAAAAAATTCCTAAGTTGAGGGGGAGCTTAACTATCAAAGAGCTTAATTGTCAAACTCTTTTAGTTTGGGGGGGGGGGGGGGAATAGCATTGTCAAGCACACTTATGTTTTGACTTCTCCAACATTTTATTCTTCATGTTTATTTGTATTCCTTTGTGCTTACATGTAAAAAGGCTTTTGAACAACACATTCTTTTAGGAAACTACATGGGATTCAGTGTGAGAGCTTAACAGAACTTTCATGGATTCACGATAACCAGTGTTTCCTACCCAGGAAGTATTCCCTGAGTGATTGAGGGGAGAGAGGTCAAAAGATTTGAGTATTGGTGTGTGAAGAGGTAAAATGAAAAAGAGAGATTGGTTAGAAGTGAGATTTAAAAGGTTAAAAGAAAGAGGGTGAGAGAACAGAGTAAAAAGAATATCAAACTCTGCACCAAACTTCTTTCTTCACATTTCTTCGTGAACGACATTGAAAAAGGCAACTAGCCCATGTCATCTCTTGCATACAACCCCACCAGCTACTCATTCTTTTCTCAAAAGGAGAATGTTTCACATTTTTTGGTGAAGCAACACATACGCTATTGGTTCTTCATTTGGAAGATACTAATATTGAAAAAAAAGGAAAGTTTCCCCACCTTCAACCCTTTCTCATGCACATCGAGTCTTTGTATAATTTGTTGTTGTCTCAACAAGTTTACATATTTTGAGCCTACATTAAAAAGAAATCATCGGTGCTTAATTATTTCATACACATGCACGAGCATACAGAAATTTGTTTTCTGTCAGAAAGTTCATAGATAACCATGTGTTATTCGATGATTGAATGGAAGTCCTGGGGAGCCAACATCAAAACCAGCTCCTTATATAGTAACTTTGTGTTACTCAGTGACTGTGTGTTACTGACAGGCATTCCAAACTGAGTCATTTGTTGATTCAGGGTTACCATTTTTTTTCATTTATTTGAATCTGCAAAAATTGAAATAATCACTCTTTCCAGTTGGGGAGACTGCTCTTATTTCCACACAGGGATCTATACATGAAGACTGTGCTTAATTGTTGATTTGGGGGAGGACATTCCTAGTTTATTTTGCTATGTTTTGATGATGATGATTCTCACCACTCATCAAAAAGGGGGAGAATTCAAAGAGAAAGACTATCTATACAAGAATTTTTGAACTGAAGACTGAAGACTGCTGAAGATTTCAAAGATTTCAAAGATATCAAAGTGTCTGAAGTTATTTGATCTATCAAGAGTCTGACTAAAGAGGATCGTCAGAAGGACACTTCAGTGAAAGAAAAAGGAAGATGAAGACTGTGTAAAGCTACAAGTTTTGAAGTTGTCGATGTCATATCTACTACAGTTTTTCAAGAGAAGTGAAGACCCGAAGATAATTGCCAAAAAAATTTTAATCTTGAATCCAAAGGGGGATATTGTTGGATCAAATAATTGTATTCAAGATTAAATTAAATAAAGGGTCTAGTTTGTAATAGTGTTTAATACCTTAGGGGGTATTTTAGCTAACATTCAATAATGTTTAGGTCATGTTGACCTAAGTATAAAAGGATTTTATTTTCTAGTTTTAGGGTAGAACAATACGTAGATTGAAGTGTAGCCGTATTCTCTCTGTATTGTATACGCACAAGGTACCAAGAACACACACATGCATTCATTGATTAATCAAGAGATTTGTGGTATGTTGATCTGATTTATTTATCTCTTATTCTTTATTGTGTTGTGATTGTTTATCAACTATAATCTGGGTTTAACAGATTTGATGTAGATTGATCGCGATGTTCATCTAAGAATCCACTATCTTCTTCTTGTTTAGGGAGGGGTTCATTTGAAGGATTCTACGCAGAAGCATCAGCTGGTACAACATTATCTGGCTGTTGATTAGTCGTTACAGTACAACCAGCCGAGTCAGCAACTTTTGTCTCGGCATTTTCATGTACAACTTCAACTGAAGCAGTAGGTTTTTGAATCAGAGTTTCTTGCTGAACCGGGGGAACAAATTCAGTAGACACATCTGAAGTGACTGGATGATGATTGCTTGAATCTTCATATCTGTCAATCACAACAGGTTTAGGCAATTTAGATCCAAAAAACTCATCGTAAAAGAATTGAAACAATAAATCTAATTCTGATTAAATGAGATGTAGAAGTAGATGGTTTATCAGAATTAGTCGCATTAACCACAGGTTCTGGTCTGATTTGTCCAGAAGCTAGAACTCTAGTAAGTACGGGTTCTGAACTGTTGTTCAGAAGCCAACTCTTTGTTGAATGTAACGATAACACTTTCAACTACGATGTTTGACTTCTTTAAATACACTCTGTAGGCTGCAGACGTTTGAGAGTAACCGATAAAGATGCCTTCGTCAACTTTTGGACTGAACTTGTTTAAGTTCTCATTGTCATTCAATACAAAGCACCTACGTCCAAAAATATGGAAATGTTTAATGTTAGGTGTATGGTCATTTATTAAAGCATATGGCGTTTTACCAAACCGACGGTGGATTATGGATCGATTCTGCGTGTAACAGGCAGTCGATACAGCTTCAGCTCATAGAAACAGAAGTAGATCCGATTGACTCAACATAGTTCGAGCAGCCTCGACTAGAGTTCTGTTACATCTCTCCATAACTCCGTTCTGTTCAGGCTTTCTCGCAGCAGAAAATTGATATGTTATCCCGACCGATTCGAGATAATCTTCAACAATTCTGTTTTTGAATTATGTATTGTTGTCTGTTCGAAGAATCTTGACTGTCTTTTGCAGATTCACTTGAGTGGTCTTTAGAAATGTGATGATGACTTCGGGCGTCTCATCTTTTGTTCTTAGAAGTTTGACCCAAGTATACCGCGAATAATCGTCCACAATCACTAGAACGTATTTCTTGTCGTTTATGCTTTGAGTACGTATTGGACCCCAGAGATTCATATGCAAAAATTCCAGTGGAGAACTTGTACTAGGCTCAGGATTTGGCTTATGAGCGGCTCTTTTCATCTTGCCTTTCTCACACACTGTACACATATGTTCTTTCACGTACTTAAGCTTTGGAAGTCCTTTGCCTAATTTTCCCATGACCAGTTTATTGATGTAACGAAAATTCAGGTGAGAAATCCTTCGATGCCATAACCAGCTTTATTGCAGCGAGGCTTTTGACAGTAGACACACCTCATTATCAGTCTTGACTTTTGACAGATTAATCGTGTAGAGGTTTGACTTTCTCGTGCCGACCAAGAGTTCTTTACCATCTTCAGTACGCACACAACACCTCTTAGCTTTGAAAATAACCTCTAGGTCTTTGTCACATAACTGTCCAATGCTAAAGAGGTTATGTCCTAAGCCTTCAACGTAGCTCACCTTTGTAATCGTTACGTTGTCTTGAATAACATCACCATAGCCCAAAATTGGTGAAAACTGATCATTCCCGAAGCGCATTTTCCCACAATATTTCTCTGTATAATTAGACAAAATTTCTTTCTGCCCAGTCATATGTTTAGAGCAACCAAAATCCAAGTACCACATATGACGGATCTACACAGGAGAAATCAGGGAACAACAACTTTAGGTACCCATTTAAATGTGGGTCCTTCCAGATTAGCGCAAGATTTTGGCACCCATTTGAATTTGGGTCCTCTTTTATTTTGAAAATCATAAGAAACTTTAAAATGATAAACATGATAAGAACGAAACCAATCATCAGAATATCGGCGAGAAACAAAATCATTCCGTCTATATTTAGAGGACTTAGTAGTAGACCGAGATAATTGGAATAATTGCTCTATTGAATATTTCTTGTAAGGAATTTTAAGTTTTTTTTTATCAGAAGCAACAATACCAACTATATCAGAGATACTATCAGTCATTCTAGTACAATCAATATCAGGACATGATTCTTCATTCTCATCAATCTTCTGTTTTGGTCGCCATTCAGTTCGCTCTTCAGACCTTTTCTTTTTCAACACTGAAACAAAAGATTTAGATTTGTTCAGAAAATGAGATTTCTGAGTTTGTCTTTACTTGTGCTTACCTGTGTTGGTCCGTTTCTGTGAGCGCCTTTTCTTTTGCTTCTTACCTTTGTTATAATTATCGGTACTCACAGAAACTGATTCACCAACCTTGGTTGATGATTCACCTACTTCAAACACACTAGGTAAAGCTTCAAAGTTAATGATAAAAGCAGAATGATCTGAAAGTTTAGCATTGAAGTCAAACATATCAATACTTTCATCAACACACCCATCATCAGAATTTAGAAAATCATTTGCACATGCAAATAAGTCATCAATATCATCTTCCGAAGTTTGAGGTGCCTTAGAAGATTTTGATCACTCGTTGGATTCAGTTTTAAAAACAACGTTCTTCATTACAATAGAAAATACAACTTGTTCAATATCAACCAAAATTCTTTCATCAGATAAAACATTTTCAAGATCAATTATTTTGCTTTCTAAAACTAGTGGAGGAACATAAAATTTTGGATTTAATAGGTTTTGCCTCCAACTCTTTTGTAGAATAACTTGCAAAATAATCATTAGAAATATAACTATCATTCAGCTTTTGATAGCAGAATGGTAGTTGCATTTTTGTTGTAATCTTTCTATTCTCATCTTCTTTGGCCTCTACTTCATCAGAAGATTTGGTAACAAACTTGGGTTTCAAATGAGGATGTTTGTTAGCCGCTAGTAGAAAATTAAAATTATACAAAGCTTCCTGTTTTCTTATTGCTTTCTTTAGATAGTGTGGGTTATCATAACCGAGTCCCCACTTCTCTTTAACATCAGATTCCTCATTTGGTGTGTTTAAGAAAATGGTTTGATTTTTTTGTCCTCTAGCATACAGATTAAGTTCCAAACCATTTACCTTTTTCTCCAAACTCTTATTTTCAACCTGCAATTTATGAGCTTTTAGCACAAATTCTTTTTTCTCAATATCAGACTTTGAAAGTTTAGAAAGAATTTCAGAAATTTTATTTTCAAAACAATCTTTCTGATGTTTAAATTCAGAAGTAGATTTGTTTAGAGAGTCAATCAGACTTTTTTCCCAACAAGTTGCTTGTTGAGTTCAAAAATAGTTTGACGCTTCTTTGCAACTCTGTTTTTTCCCTTTTTCAGTTTCGATTGGAGGTCTTGAAGCTCGACCATCGTGGCTTCCATTTTGTTTACAAAATCAGATTTAGAAAGGTTTAGTACCTCATCAGATGTTTCTTCGTCTGACTCATCATATCTCACTTCTTTTCCCATCAGACACATGTGTGTTGTTTCTTCTTTTTCTTCCTCATCGGAGTGGTCAAGCCAAAACTCGTCTTCAGCCGTTAGAGCCTTACCCGCTTCCTTCTGCTTAGCCAAAAGCATCTTGTGCTTATAGTAGTCAGAGTTTCTAACGGTAGGCTTTCGACAATCATTGACGAAATGACCCACTTTGCCGCAATTGTAGCACTTTATCAGTTCATCAGTCTTCTTCTCACTGCCATAATCATTAACATACTTCTTCTTCTCTTCTGCTTTCTCTCCACAAATTTCTTCTCCTCAAATTTTCTTCCTTCCACTCTTTCTCTATGATCAAAGCTATGGGATCAAATACTTTCTTAGCCTTTTTCTTCTCTCCCCTTTTATCTTCTACCTCCTCCTCATTCTGTCTCAGTGTTTCATATATCTCGTGCAAAGGAATGTCACTGAGGTCTTTCATCTGTTTTATTCTTCTCGTATGCTTTTTCCATTCTCGTTGAAGAATGCTGAGGAATTTGACGTTGTTCTCTATTTGCTTCTTCTTGACTTTGTTCTTTGCAAGCTCATTCAGTAGAAGAACAAATCTCTCATATGTTTCCTCAAGGATCTCATTCTCCTTAGCCTTGAATTCCTCGTAGCTGTTTATGAAGTTGGCAACCTTCATCTGATTTCCAACCTTTGATCCCATCATCATCTTTTGTAGTTGATCCCACATCTTCTTTGCGGTTGCTTTGTAGCTGTCGATTTTGATGTAGATTTCGTTAGGTATGCTCTGTAAGAGTAGAGATCTAGCTTGCTTATCGACTTTGTATCTGTTCTTTTGTTCTTCAGTATATTGGGAAAGGTCTTTCAGAACAGTCTTTGTCTTTTGAGCTCTGTCTACATTTCCATCTTCGCTATCCGAGGATTCATCATCAGGTATTTCAATGGTAAGAAGTACCATCGGACCTTCCATTATGGACATCATAATATTCTCCCCGTTAGCATGTCTATCCACAAAGTCAAGAAATCTATCCTTCCATTGTTCGTATTCCCCTTTGAACAGTACTGGAGGCTTCACGTCTGTACCGATTGAAAGTGCGTCTTTGGAAGTCATCATGTTTCAAAAATGTACAATAAGAACTTGAAATCGTTAGTCCAAGTGAAATCAGAAATACAGAATCTCTTAGAAAGAATTTTCATAAATTAAATTTCCAAAAATCTCCTAAGTATGGAATTCACACCACACAATGTAACACAAAGAATTCGCACACACACAACCTTTCAGAATTCGCATACAAGTACAATTCAGAATTCGCATGCACATAATTCACACACAGTTATAAGCAAGTTCTTGGAATTCACATACAAGACTTATGCGAAATCTTGACTTAAAAATTCGAAAAATTAGCTTTTCGCATGACAAACACATACGAATCCTATACTTAGAAAAATTTGAAACTCTTTATGCGAAATCTGAGGAATTCGTATAACACTCTTAGGCAGATTCTGAGGAATCCGTATCCTTCCTTATACGAGTTCTACACTTTTCGCATAGAAGCCTTATGTGAATTCTTTCCTTGTAAGATTTTTCACAAAAACTTTTTGTATAAAAGGCTTATGCGAATTCTGGCATTTCGCATACAATACTATACGAATTCTGAGGAATTCTTAACACACACACATGCGAATTCTACGCATTTCGCATAACACAATCATGCGAATTCTACACTTATGAAATTTTTCAGACAAAACAATATGTGAAATCTATAGATTTGCGAGTTCTTGGTGCCAGTTCTTGATTATTATGCGAGTTCTTGAGATCTCGTCGAAAATTCACTCTGATCTATTCAAATACCCATCAAATCTTCGAATTTTGATCTGAAACTTAGACAATTCGACCACTAGTACAACTAGAATCGATTACAAACAGAGAATTTCAACAAAGAACACTCAAATGTACACTTTAATTCAAATACAGTGCTTTCGAACTCGTAAACTCTAAAATTGTAAAAACTCACAAATTCATCCCAATTACAGTGCAAGATACTAATAAACCAATACAAGATCGTTTTATTGAACTATACGAACTCAACAGACTCGATTACAATCCCAATTACACACAAAAACTCAGAACTTGATCAGGACTCGATACATAGTGCGAACATCCATATTTTTAATTGATTTCAACTCGAATTCTGCTCTGATACCAATTATTAATCCCTAGATTCAAGTTCTAATTGCAATTCACACAAAGATAATACGAATTAATCAATCTGACAATTAACCTGTTTCAATTCAAAATGAAGAATTCGTACAAAGGTTCTTTGTGACACTTTCTCTCTCTAGAATATAGAATGCGTACAAATTCAACTTCCAACAACTAACTACCAACTATTCTAACACTAACCATATACCTATTTAACACATGCGCACTAAAACACAACTAAGACAAAAATACAACACTTTGACTTTGACCTTTATTACAAATAGACTTTTACTTTCTGCTTGAGAGCTGACTTGAGCTTTGACTTGCTTGACTTTCAGTCTTCAGACTTGATGATCTTGTATCCAACAAATATATGCACTAAAACAATCCATTTTCAAAACGTCACCGAAAACATGGAT
This sequence comes from Arctium minus, assembly GCA_954870635.1. NCBI lineage: Eukaryota > Viridiplantae > Streptophyta > Magnoliopsida > Asterales > Asteraceae > Arctium > Arctium minus. The sequence continues at coordinate 106,999,441 of OX941080.1, read as the reverse complement.
AATACTCAATAACAAAAACAACACCTTTTGGTGATGGGGGAGACCTATTTTCATTGAACGTGGCTTGCATACAAAAGTATGCCACGTATATATGTTATAAGCATGTTTAAAGGATGGACAACCATTGACATCAACCCTATCTAGGTCTTTAGACAAGGTCGACATCAACCCTATCCAGGTCTTTAGTCCAATAAAAAAATGAGCTCAACTCTATCCAAGTCTTTTACTCAAATGATCACCAAATTTCTACATCAATGATTCCATATCACTGATCATGAGCTATAGTTGATCATGAGCTATAGTTGATCATGAAGCTTGCTTATCAAGATTTATTTGTCTTATGCTCTGCACAAAAATTGCGAAGGTACAAAAGCAAACATATTTTTGTCCATAAGCGTACAACCACGCCTTTCCACTACACTGTTCATCATACGGCCAAAAGCATGCTAAAGATAAAGTCAAGATCATGAAGCCAGTGAAGAATGGACACGTGGATTGCACCCTCTGTCATGCATTTAATGCATAGGGTATAAATAGGATAGAAGTCTTCATTTTGAAGATCTCTCAATATACTTAGTGATATCTGCAGAAACTCTATTTTTTGCAAACTCTCTTTCTATTACTCTTGTGTGCAAGAAAGCTTAGTGTTTCTTAGATTATTTAGATTAGGTTTTCCCTTATCTAGTTCCACAACAATCTGTAAATTAATTGTGTTTTTGATTTACTCAATAATCAATAAACAAATGTAAAAGTAAACTTTGTGTTTGTATTCAACCCCCCTACAAACTAACACCCTTGTAGAACTTTAATCGGGACCAACAAGTGGTATCAGAGCAATTTGTTGAATCTATAAACAAGATCTTGCTTAATTCTCTTCCTTTATATTCTTTATAATGGCATTGAACACAAACTCAAACTATCATGACAATGGCTCTTTTGCAAAACCTCCTCGATTCAACAGAGACAACTTTGCTCTCTGGAAAAATCGAATGATGATATTTCTATAAGGTGTATATCCCACTATACCTGAATATGTTGAAAATGGACCCTATGTACCATTTTTCATAATAGTAGTAGTTCCTGCCACTACATCTACTGAAGCCGCTCTTGAAAGGGAAGCTGTCAAAGAAATACGACAATGGAGCGATGAGGACAAAAAGAAAGTTGCCGTTTATGCGAAGGCTAAAACCATTATTTCTATGGATTTACCTGATGAAGTCTTCCATTCTATCATGCAACTAAAAACCTCCAAAGCCATGTGGGACACAATCTGTGTTCAATATGAAAGTACCACTAAGGTACAAGAAACAGGAAAAATAAATCTGGTAAGACAATATGAAAGTTTCATTTGTGGTAAGAATGAATCTTTGTCTAAAGTACACCAACGATTTAATTGATTAATCATTTATCTAAGGACTGTTGGTAGGATCTACTCTAACTCTGAGGTTCTTACCAATTCTTGGAATGTCTTCCTGAAAGCTGGGACAATTATTCAATGTGTCTCAAGATAACAAAAGACTTAAATCATCTTTCTCTTACTACCTTATATGGGATTTTGCTCAATCAAGAGTAATCCAGTGAACTGAAGAAGAATCTTGTCAAATATTCCAAAAACTCCAAAAGCACACTTGTTGCTTTAGTCTCTTCAGAGATGATCCCATCTCAACGATCCTATACTCTCACTATCACTGAGTTAGATTCTGACTCATAGTGTCCATTAGACGCGGACCTTTCAGAGTTTGATGAATCGTTGGCACTCTTGACAAACTCCTTTAGGAGCTTTTCAAGAAAGAGGAATTTTAGAAGAAATAAGCCTTTCACCTAGAGTTGTTCATGGGCGGTAAGGCCCGCTAGACCCGGTCCGCCCAACCCGTTAGAAAAGTGGGCTTGGACAACCATTTTAAAAAATATAGGCGGGCTTGGGCGGGACCGTTCAAGTTAACGGGCGGGCTCGGGCTATGAAAAAAGAATTTTGGACAGGCCCGCCCGGCCCGTTATACAATTATAACCCATTATTTTTTTTATATAATTAATATTATATTAAAAAAAGTTCAAAAGTGGTTTTTAGTTGGACTCCCTCTACTATGTACCAACCACAGTCTAAATATATAACATACGTGATATGTCATATAATACGTTTATGATCTTGATCTTGAAATATTAGGTGGTTAATATTTCATTGTTGAGGAATCCGAAATTCGGAGGGTGATAATCTTTGGACAGGAAAAGTCCATACTCCATATTTTGTGAAAAAATCTTTTTCTTACGTTGTGTATATTAGTATATTTACGCTTTTTTAGTTGGAAAAAATTATATATTTTGGATAATTTTACACAACTTACCATTTTATATAAGTTTTTTTAAATGTAAATTTTCAGGCCCGTTAGCCCGTTGGCAAGCCCGGCCCGTTAATAGGACGGGTACGGGCAAGTTCTCAAGCCCGTAAAAACGGGCTAGGGTTTACTGTATTAGGCCCGTTGGACAGGATATATATATGTTAAGCCTGGCTCGTGGCCTGCCCAAGCCCGCAAATGATCACCTCTACTCTCACACCATATCTGACAAGCCTAAGTCAACACCTGTTGATAACACAACAGCTACTTGCTATAACTGCAAAAAGTTGGAAATTTTGCTAGCAAGTGCAAGTCAAAGAAAGTCTTCAAACCTTCGTTCCATGCTAAATATCGGAATGTTCGTCTCATCTATCCCTGAAACTTGTTCTTCTCAGTGTTCTTCTTCATCTACTTTTCCTATACATGAGGATGTCTCTATGTGTTCTAAACTCAAAGACAAGGGAAACTCTACTTCCCATACTCCCTAGAAGGGTACTAAAGCACCGAAGCCAAATAAGGTTTCTCCTAAACCTTCAACGAATCAACCATTATCCTCTAAAGCCAAGATCCCTGAACATACTCAGAGATCTACTCCTAGGATAATGGTTAATCTTAAGCCTAAGAAATCTGAAGAACTGAAGGTTCCTCCGAAATCTGAGGCTAAGGGCATTCTTGGAGTTGGCCCGACTCATCTAAAGTTTTCTAATGCAAATGCTCATGGTCTTAAGGCTACCTTCAGCTATAGAAAATGCTATCACTTTGAACTTAATGACCACATTTCCACTAAATGTACCACCGTCACAATAGCTGAAAAGTTAGCTAGAGTGAAGATGAATGCCCCTAAGGCAAAGCAGGTCACCAAAGCTGAGAAACCTGCCAAGGTGAAAAATTCCACTAAGGTTAAGAAGTTACTAAGGTGAAGGTTACCACTGAAGCTGGATCATCAGATGTTGTTAAGATGGTTGAACCTTTCATCTCCACTAACTCTTCTGGACCCATTATAAAGTGGGTACCAATAAAAAAATAATCTTCCTTATATTTGTAGGTCTCGAAGGGTATATGGTATCTTGATAGTGGATGCTCTAAACACATGCCTGGCCAAACGAATCTGCTCGTTGATTACAAGGAAGAGAAAGGTCCCTCAGTGACCATTGGTGGTAATGGAAAAGGCTATACCAGAGGATTTGGTGTACTAACTAATGGTACAAAAACCTTCCAAAGGGTCGCTTACGTATAAGGACTGAAGCACAATCTTCAGAGCATCAGTCAGCTACGTGATAAAGACTACAAAGTATGCTTTACCAAGAAAGCATGTGTTGTCACTGACAAAGATGGAAACTTGCTCTCAGCGGTTATCGGTAGGAAAACGTCTATGTTATCAACATGGATTCATCCAACCCTGAGAACATTTGTTTTCTTTCTAAAGCCTCGTTAGATGTCAATTGGCTTTGGCATAAACAACTCTCTCACATCAACTACAAGACACTGAATGAACTCAGCAAGAAGGAACTTTTCACTGGTTTGCCTTAACATTCATATGCTAAAGAATCTCTCTACTCAGCATGTGAAAAAGGAAAGCAAACCAAAGCAAGTTTCAAGTCTAAGCAAGTGTAATCAATCACTACTCCTCTACATCTAGTTCACATGGATTTTTTGGCCCTATCAACATACAATCCATCGCTAGAAAGAAGTATATGCTGGTGATTGTTGATGAGTACTCCAGATATACTTGAGTCATGTTCATCAGATCCAAAAGTGACACTCTAAAAGAAATCATCTCTTTCATATGGAAGATGGAGGTTCTCAACAACCTCATTGTTCGTTCTATAAGAAGTGATCATGGCTCTGGATTAAAAAATAGTGCTCTTGATAATTTCTTTGAAAACAAGGGTATCTCTCACAACTTCTCAGCTGTGAGAACACCTCAACAAAATATGGTTGATGAAAGATGAAATTGAACAACCATTGAAGCTGCTCGATCAATGCTCAACGAATCTAATTTACCAACCTAATTATGGGCTGAAGTTGTCAACACTGAATGTTTTACTCAGAATCGATCGCTGATCGTCAAGAGATTCAAGAAGACAGCATACGAATTTTTCCATGGAAGAAAGCCAAATCTAAGTTTTCTTCACATATTTGGTTGTTAGTGCTACATATTAAACAAAAGAGATCAACTTGGAAAGTTCGATCCCAAAGCTGGCGATGGAAATTTTCTAGGATAATCCTCAATATCCAAAGCCTTCAAAGTCTTCAACAAAAGAAGACAAACTGTATAAGAAACCATACATGAATCTCGATCAGCTAATTCAAGACATGTCATTGAAAATGAAGAGTTGAATGATTGATATTCTCTCACCTCAGAGATAATGATGTACCTTTCAATAATAACCATAAAGCATATTCTCCAAATGTTGATGATGATCCAGTCATTGCTTCAACAGAATTTGAATCTACCTTTTGGGTATCAGTTGTTCCCATAAACACTATGCCCTGTTTTGAACCATCAACTTCTGAATCACCTTTTCCCTTTGAACAACAATCGGTGGGTGACGTTCAATCTAAACCCATCAACTGATAGATGATGATCAAATAGTTGAAACCTATTCCTCATAAAATAATCCCATCCATGTCACTCCCTCAGGAATGGATACTCAAGATCCTGCTCATAGATAGACAAAGAGTCACCCTATCGAACAAATACTTGGTGATCCAAACATTGGTATTTAGACTCGACTTGGTTCAGGTAACATCTGTCTATTTATGAACTTCATATCTCTAGTAGAACCTAAGAAGACCGATGATTCCCTAGAGATCAAAACTTGATCAGCGCTATGCAAGAAGAGCTAACTGAGTTTGAAAGAAACAAAGTTTGGAATCTCATTCCCAGACCAATTGATAAGACGGTTATTGGCACCAAATAGGTGTTTCGTAACAAATTAGATGAACATGGAATTGTGAATCGCAACAAAGCTAGACTTGTTGCTCAGGGATACAGATAAGAGGAAGGCATAGACTATTATGAAACCTTTCCCCAGTGGCTCAACTCGAAGAATTCGATTATTTTTATCCTATGCAGTTCACAAAGACTTCAAAGTATATCAAATGGATGTCAAGTCAGCATTAGCTGATTGATGAAGTCTATGTTGAACAACCCCTAGGGTTCTCTGACCGTAAGCATCCATGCTATGTATATAAGTTGGATAAGGCTCTCTATGGGTTAAAACAAGCCTTCGTGCTTGGTATGAAACCTTATCTTGTTTTTTAATCACTGAAAAATTTGAACGTGGAAAGATTGATAATAATTTCTTTTTCAGAAAGATTAAAGGTCATATTATTCTTGTTCAAATATATGTCGATGACATTATATTTGGTTCCACTAACCCTTCTCTCTACGTAAGATTCGCTGAAAGAATGAAGAAATAATACAAGATGAGTATGATGGGTAAACTAACTTATTTCCTTAGTCATCAGATTAAACAATATGACAAAGGTACATTCTTACATCAAGGTAAGTATGTCAATTATATGTTGAAGAAGTTTGATCTTACTCAAACTTCAGCGATGAAAACTCCTATGGCTTCTCCGCTGACACTAAACAAAGATACATCTGGAAAACCAGTTAATGTCACAATTTATAGGGGAATGATCTGTTCATTGTTGTATCTAACAACTAGTCGACCTGACATTATGTACTTTACCTGCTTATGTGCAAGATAACAGTCTGAACCTAAGGAATTCAATATGATCGTTGTTAAGCGCATCTTCAGATATCTGAAAGAAACTCCTAACCTAGGTCTTTGGTATCCTAAGGACTCAGGGTTCGATCTAACTACTTATTAATAAAGTGATTTTGCAGGATGTAAGCTTGATAGAAACAACACCACAAGAGACTATCAGCTTCTAGGTGGAAAGTTGGTGAGTTGGACAAGTAAAAAGCAAAACTCGGTATCCACATCAACGGCTGAAGCTGAATATATAGCAGCATGTAGTTCTTGTGCTTAGGTCTTATGGATGAGAAATCAAGTATTAGACTATGACCTTCAGCTATCAAGGATTCCTATCTATTGTGACAACACTAGTGCGATTGCAATAGCTAATAATCTTGTGCTACACTCAAAGACCAAACACATCGAAATCAGATATCATTTTATCAGAGATCATATAATAAATGGACATATTGGACTTCATTTTATTCCTACTGATTTTCAACTTGCTGATATCATTACCAAACCTCGTGATTGAGACAAGATTCAACTTTCTCATCAGTGAGCTTGGAATGTTAAATATTGAAGAATAACTCTTCAGATATTATATAATATATGAGCTATTGGACTTCAAGTTTCATTAATCAAATGATCACTGACTATATGTTATTTGATAATAAGGTATATTTTTTTTTCTCCTCACTGAAGATCTCTTCAGCAAGACGCCTTTAAAATCTCAAAAGATTATCACTGATTTCTTCAAGTGATTAAAAGCTTTTTGGTAGAACAACCTATCACTGACCTTCTTTTCAGTGATACTTTAAAAATCCGAAAAACAATCACTAACGTTCTTAAATGATTAAAAGTTTTTTTTTAAAACTGAAAAGACATTTCATTTTATGACGTCATTTCTTTTGGATAACCATTGGCACGAATTTTCTAACAACGTCGCCCGTTCCCATTCTTTGTCCAATCACACACGTGCGACGTGTCTTTTCTTTCTCCTCCTACGTATAAATGCGTCTCTTTGTCTCACATTCAAAGTTTACGCGCTCAAAACTCTCTCAAGTAAATACTCTCTCGAAGCAAGAAAACACCAAGAACACGCACTCACATTTCTTTGTGATTCTCAGGTTCATTCATCCTTTTCTTCTTATTTTACTTTTCTACAAAACCTTATTTGATTTTATAATTCTTTTATTAAGTTCAAATAACATATGTTTCTTACAAAATCATCTCCTTCATGATTTTTATGTCAAAACCCTAAAAACAATGTTTTTAGAAGAAACTGTGTTCTAAAGTGGATTTCTTCCCAGTCTTTTTTTTCCACACTCTTTTCCACACTTTCTCTATATAGAAAACACAATATATTTCCATATATACTCACATTTTCATATAGCTTGTGTTTCCAAAAACATAGAATACCATTTCTTTCTCAAAATAGAAACCGGTAATCTAACTTTTTGTCTCCTTTGTCTCTTCATATTCTTCGAATATTTCAGTAATGGCATCTTAAGATACTACTATCTCCAAGGCCTCAAAAGTTACTTTGACATTAAGAAGATCTATTTCAAATCAAACAATCATCAGGGAATGCTCTCCTTCCCTTCCAAGAAACCCTCAGTGCATCTCCTCCCTGCTGCTAAATTCTTGAAGACATGCCCCATCAGTTATGCACTCACTGTGTATCCTCCTGGTTGTAAATCACTGCTCAAGCAGTTCTGGCTCACTACTGAAGCTACTACAAAGACCTTGACCTCCGGCCGACATGTACCAGTGATAACCTTCCAAATTGAGAACGGGAAAGGAAGTTTTAGACCAACAAGGCTACGAAGTGCTATAAACCTACCAGTCGCGGCTATCTATGATTCACTTCCAACTGATGAAGAACTTATCCATTTTCTTGATGCCATGAATTACGATGGGATACTAGAAAAAGGTCAGCCGAAGAAATCACTGACGAAAGTCCTAAAAGTACGCATGCCTATTGAGCTCGGGTATGTTTTCGCTCACTTCATCCAGAGTATGGGTGGAAGGGTTGGCAGTATGGATCAAGCAAGCCGAATGGCATTGAACATCGGCTTCTCAGTGCTTATCGGACGAAAGATAAATTATTCTTGCATAATCTTTGATGAGATGGTGTCCTTGGTCACCATCTCTAAAAGGAAACCAATCGTCCCTTATGTATGATTCACCAGTGTACTCTTATAGTACCTACTTGGCAATCTCTACCCAACAACTGGTGATTACTCACTGCCCAAGCTTGGGGTACGTCTCCTCGCTCGAGAGCCCATTGACAATGAGGTAAGTTTCACTATCTTCATCCAAAACCTCCATTATTCTTCATCTTCGACAACTATGATTGGGAGTCATCCATCCCAATCTACCCTAGTTGTCACTACCAAGTCCAAGAAGCTATACTTTGAAGCCCATCTTGGTCCTTCAAAGAAGGCCAAGAAAATACCAAAGAAGAAAACCCTAGAATTAGTGATGAATCAACCATCACTTGATTTGTAACACCCGTGATTTTGGTGAACCTTAATTTACACCTCTCTGGTTAATCCGTAATTATAAATCTTACCTAGGTGTGCTTGTGGACTTTGGGTTTTGGATCGAGAGCACGTCGGGTCGAAAAGTCAGATTTTTTAACCGTCGACGTGCCCTGGGCAACTTTGCCCGCGATTGTGACAGAAGGTCACTCTCGCGGGGCACAGTCGCAGCCCCTGTACCGAGAGGGGTATGGGCTGGGCGACTATGCTCGCGATTGTGACAGGATGTCACTCTCGTGGGGGCATTGTTGCGGGACATGTACCGCGGTCAGGGGAAGCCGGGCGACTATGCCCGGGATTGTGACAAAGTGTCACTCTCGCCGGGCACTATCGCCGATGAGTGGCAGAGCTGTATAAGTTGTGATTTTCAGCCTTTTCTCTCATTCTCACCTCTCATACTCTTCCCTTTCTCTTCCCAACTGACCCTCCATGCTCTCATATGAAACTCTAACTCATTTTTGGGGGTTTTCTCCTAAAGCCAAGTGATTCTTCATCATCTAGCAAAGTTTTGGAAGCTAGAACTAAGATCCTCTCATCTTCATCTCCTTCACCAATTTTCTAAGGTTTCACCTAACCCTTTTCACCATTTTGAAGATTGGGAGTTTGTGGCTCATTTTGGTGACCTAGAAGTGTATTGTTGATGGATTCAAGTTATGGTTAAGGTAACCTTCTCTTTTCTTCATCTATGGAAATTAGGGTTTTTTAATAAGTTGAGATTTTCATGTAAAATGTTTGGGGAACGATTCTAAATAGTTGGTTATGAATATTTACGGTTGGAAACTTGTGGATATAGGTTTTTGGAAGGATTTGCTTGTGGATTCAAATTTCTTCAAAGGATCTCAAGTTGGAGTAAAATCTAGATTTAGCCTAAATCTAGCAAGGTGAATTCAAGTTGATTTGTGAAAACGTTGTACATGCCAAAAATGTCTATTTTAGAGTATTTATGTGTTTTGCATGATTACTATAAAATGTTGAAATCTTTGATGAATTTTGCTATTTGAAATAATAAAATTTTATAAACCTTGTGAAACACCATATTTGGGATTTTTGGACACTTTGACAAATAAATCAAACATGAATGTGTTTTGATGATTTATCTTATATATGGAAAGTAATTGGTTGAAGCGCAATTTTAAACGTATGTTTTCGAAATATGCATAGAGTATGTTATGGGACGTTTTGAAAGTGTATATGGTGTGAGTTCTTTTGGAAAAAGGGTTTGTCCTGACCCAATATTGTGTTTTGGGTTATTCGTGAGTTTAAAGTATGTGTTTGCACAAACTTAGATTGTTTACATTTTATAATATATTATGGCTTTTAAGATATGGTCATTTGTTTTGGTTGAGTTTAAGGCTCAGTTTTTGTCTTTACGAAGTCTTGGGGACATTTGTCTGGTTTTAATAGCTTAATGTGGGACTTTGAGTGTGAGTTGCATTTATTGCACTTTACTTGATGAATACATGTTTTGAGTGCATGTGCCATTCATTTGGATTCATGTATTTTAGACTATAATGAATTGGATCCATAGGAATGTAAGTCAGTCATATTTAATAGTGAGGAGTCCTGATATTCTCACTTTGGGAAATATGTCGTGTTGGCATTGTTGTTGTTTCGGTTTTGTGGAGATGAACCTTTTTATGGGTTGTACTCCGGGACCATGAGTTTTGTGAGTTAGTTTCTCTAACTCTTGTGCTTGAGGGTTAAACATCTTGGGGTCATCAAGTAAGAAGTTTGAGACTCCTATTTTGAATGCTAGCAAGTATGCACTAAAGGTCTATTGGGAACCTTGAGGTTGTAACTTACTAGAAAATGAACAGGCAATAAGATCCTGTATCCTTGAGGTCTAGATTGGCAAAGCAGGCAATAAAGAGTACAATGTCGTTGGGGACTTGAGGTGTAGCTCATTAGAGCAGGCAATAAAGTCCGACTTGAGGTGTAGCTTATTAAAGCAGGCAATAAAGTCATGATCTGAGGTGTAGTTCGGTAACATAGATATGTGTCTTAACTTTGTGTTCCGCAACATACAATGGAAACGGGTCTCCCCCGTCACCCAAAGGTGTTGTTTGGGTATTTAATTTTATTATCCATGTTTTCGGTGATGTTTTTTTTTATATAGATGGATTTTTATCTGTGATTTATGGGTTGAGTATTATGCCCCACCCGTGTTTTGGATTTTTCGGGATATAAAGTTTTATCTGCATTTTATAAATTGGGAGTTTACTTTCTATTCACGTTTCGAGCAAGTTTTGGGTTGCATCCATTCACGAAGGAATGTTTTGTATTGGGACGTTCATCTTTAAAAATGTGCATTATTGGAAAACGGGTCATTTTCATATTAAAGTAAATCATTTTGAAAGATTATGATTTAAGTTGTATTCTTTCCTTTTAACGATATATTTATTTATGTTGAAAACTCTTGAACTCACTAGGCGTTAGCCTAACCTTTTTATTTTTAGGCATGTGCATCAGGTTCCGGTCGAAGAATTGTACTAGCGACTTTGTGGAGAGATGACTGCTAGTTATACGCACGAGAGAGAATATAATGGGTGAAGTCTTCCGCACATTTGGAGATAGCAACATTTGATGGGTTAAGTAACACCCAACCTTTAATTAGTCCTTATGTAAGACTTTATTTATTTTGTTGACGGTTAGATCTAAAGTCATATTTCAAGTGTGAGCTTGTCGTAAGAGATTTTATCCTATTTTGAAGTGTTATTGAAAATTTTAAAGTTGTTGCTCTTTCCAAATTTAGGGTGTTACATGATTCGTTCGTTGTCCGCTCCACAACAATTGTTGCAGCCATCAAACCCATTTCAGCGACGTCCAATTCTAGTGAAGCACAACTAGTCTCTAATCCACCGGCCTGAGTGGATCAAACCACTGAAGGTTTAGATTTGGGCAACGCTAGTGCCCCTCCGCCACAGATCACGGTCGTCTTCACAATAGTTGTCTCCTCTCTCCCTTCATTGGTCATCACTACACCACCTACTTCAGCGCCCGTCCTCGCTGACACTTACGGCGAAGAACTTCAACAAATGTTCTCTCGCAACATCAGTTCTGGACCTGAGGGAACTCCTCACGAGTCTTCTCAGCACTAACATGACATGTCTCCTTTTGAGCACGACATGACACACTTCATTGGGGGAAATCACTTGGATTATGCGCTGACCCCTTAGGTATTCCATCATCCCTACCCCTTATTCTTTAAGTTAGTCATCCCCAGCATTCCATTGCTCACTTCACCTATTCTATTTCAGGTCCTAGATTAGACGCAATCGACTCCTCCCTTAAAGAGCTAAACACTGCGGTGTAAGTTCTCTCTACTACTGTGACGTCAAACAGCAACGCCATCACCAACATTGATGCCTCCCTCCAAGCTCTCACCACTTCCATATCCTCGAAATTTGAAGTCTCCCAAGTCTCATCTCTCCAACAGGATGTGAGTTAGCTAAAGACTGATGTAGTAGCCAACACAGTCATCCTCAACTGCCTCACCTCTGTTTTGATGGTCTCCACACCAAAGTGGATTCTTAGAATTCTCTACATGATGACATCCTCAATCAGTTGAAGAACCCTCCTCCGCCATCATCCATCGACATCGACCACAAGTCCTTCAAAACTGTAACTGATTTCGTCTACAATATTAGAGATGTTATCAGGGACATTGCAATCGCCCCTGCCTCCTTCACCAAAGCTGATCGGACGTCTCTTTGGCATATTGAAGCGGCAATATGTTTTCCCCTCAGTGATGATGACAAATAGGGGGAGAAGGCAACTACTTAGGGGGGAGGAGAAAGAGAAAGTTGAGGGGGAGCTAGATATGAACATTGCTGATAATGATAATGTAGATGATTCAGAGTTTGTTAAAGAACCAGCTCAGATCAATACTGAGGCTGAAGGACCTGTTGTGGTAGAGGAAGTCCCTGATGAAGAAACTGTTGATGATGATATCGAAGATACTGTAAACGATATCAAAAGCACAAACAACGATGACGATGAAGATGATGATGGCAGCTGCTTTATTCCCTTCACTGTCAGTGCTCCATCAAAAGGAGTGTTCATCAGGGAACCAGGGGAGAGGCCCTCAGAACCAAAGGAAAGACCCCTCAACAAGGAAAACAGAAAAATCTTGTTGCTAAGGGAAATCTCAAAATCCTACAACCTAAGGGGGAGCTGAACAAAGAGGTACTCCTTGATCTACAACCCTACTCACCTCTGAACATTCAGCCTCTTATAGTGATCCCCTTCCCTGAATCTTCATCTTCCTTTTCCTTCCCATCCTCTCCCCTTTGTGATACTTCTTAATCACAATGTACAGAAGACCCAATAATCCCAGTCAATGCTGAGACTAATGATAGAGTAGCTGCTCTTATCGCTGAACTCAATAGACAACGAATAAAAATCCCTTTCAGCTCAACTCCAAGCGAATAAGATCTTAACTTCCTCTCCAAGGAAGAAATCTAGGAATCTCTAAGGGTTGAGCAAATACTAGAGGCATGCAAGAATTACGCTATTGCTGCCAAAAGTTTTGCAGAGAAATTATTCAGTGATGTTCAGCTAAAGGCTCATCCCATCCAAGTTCATGCACATCTTCATGAAGAGGCAAGAGAAGAAGTTGATAAAGAACGAACCATCATGGATTTAGAGACTGGGTGGTGTAGAAAGAAGTTAGAAAGAAGGCAAGATCCAAAAATGATCACTAACATCACCATTACAGAGAAATCAAAGAAAGGGTCAATCATGGTCATCATGATCATCTTCAGAGCAGATGGATCAGCAAAGACAATGATAATGTCAAAACTATAGACGTTTGGTTTTTCAGAGTGGATAGAAATCAGAGATGTGCTGAAAAATCAAGATACTAGTACAAGAACTTTGTAGAGTCACTTCTACATCAGCTCATTAAACGAGTCTCTACCATTCTGAACATACAGTCCATCCTCCAAAGCCTACCAAAAGAAGACAGCTAGCAACGACGTCTTAAGAAGAGGCTCCCAACAAGAACGAAATAGGCATCGAGTTCTCTGAAGAAGTCGTTCTTGGACCTCCTCCTGATCTCTTAGCTCTTGACCTATCCCTGCGAAGATAAGGCCCTTTCACTCCTAGACAAGTACTTGGAGATCGCTATGGTATCAACTTCTATGATCATGAAGGACAAGTCAGATTCCACAGATTTCTTGAGCTCCATCTCTGCCCCTCTCAGTCATTTCAAGGATCAACTGTATTGGTGTGAAAAGACCACTTATGGTGAAGGCATCAAAAATCAAATTCTTCTCCAATGCAAGGCTAGAAAAAGAAAAGTTGAAAACATCCCTGATTACCTCTTACCTAAAGAAGACCCTCTTGAAGACCTATGACTGATAGATCCTCCTTTTTCTCTCTTGTAATTTATCATTTAGCCATCGTTAGTATTTGTTTTGTACTTCACTTGTACTTGTAAATTTTCAATTTCCCTTTGTAAGCTTCTTACATAATTAATGAAAATTTTCGGTGATGTACTTAACTCTATCAGTACTAGAAAGATCCCTAAAATAGTAAATGGGACATGTACTTTACGAGTTCTCTTTATCCTTATGTTTTAACATGTAGCAATTTTCTCTTGTTGCTTAGTCATCATCAAATACGGGAGATTGTTGATCCAAACTCTCTCAGTGATTTGATGATGATCCTTTTTATACTTTGATGATGATCTTTTTTATACTTAGTGAAAATTACATTAAACTATATATGTATTAGTGTTTCACCATCAGCGATCAGACTGAGTCTGTTTAGTTATAAACTGAGTGGTTCTCTATGTAATTAATTTATGTAATCCCTGAAGATAAGCCTCACGCTCAAGAAGATCATCGTTGACATCAAAGACTAAGATGATGTTGAAGACAAGTCTACTAATGATCTGAAGCCGCATTCAGTGAAACCAAAACAAGTCTACAATGCGTGACAAATCAAGATCGAGCCTCATCTATTGCCTTTCTACATCAGTGATTCCATATCACTGATCATCTGATATAGTTGATCATGAAACTTGCTTATCAAGATTTGTTTGTCTTATCCTCTGCAGAAAAATTACAAAGGTACAAAAGCAAACATGCTTTTCTCCATCACCGTACAACCACCCCTTTCCATTACACAGTTCATCATACGGCCGAAATTCTGCTAAAGATAAAGTCAATATCATGAAGCCAATGAAGAATGGACACGTGGATTGTACCCCCTGCCATGCATTTAGTGCATAGGGTATAAATAGGAGATAAGTATTCATTTTGAAGAGTTATCAATCTCCTTAGTGATATCTGCAGAATCTCTCTTTTCTATAAACTCTCTTCTCTCTTTCTATTACTCTTGTGTGCAAGAAAGCTTAGTGTTTCTTAGATTGTTTACATTAGGTTTTACCTTATCTAGTTCTGCAACAATATGTAAATTGTGTTTTTGATTTACTCAATAATCAATAATAAAGTTTAAAACTAAACGTTGTGTTTGTATTCAACCCTCCCTTCAACAAACTAACACCCTTGTAGAACCTAAATCGGGACCAACTGCCCACAACTTCAAATACTGAAATCATCCGATTCTTGGATGATATCCAATATGACAGGCCAACGAAGAATGGAGTCCCAGTCAAAGCACTGACCAAGGTCGAAAAGAACAGAATGTCGACTCAGTGGTACTTCCTTTTCTCCCACTTCATTCAGTATGGGATGAAAGATAGGTGGTCATGATCAAGCTAGCAGGATGGCGCTAACCATCGACTATGCAGTTTGCCATGAGAAGAAGATAGATTTTCCAAGATCATATTCGACGATATACTAACCTGCCTCAGCAATAAGAAAAGAGATATGGTGGTCCTTTACGTCCGCTTTCTGAGTGCCACCTTCCAGTGGATCAAGGGTGACAAGTACCCAAAGAATGGTGACATTCTACTTTTCAAGCTAGGGAGTAGAACCCTACACAAGAATTCCGGTGACACTGATGTCAGCTTATTCTTAGGTATGTTTCATATTGCTTACCTTCCTCCACCTCTACTTCTTTGATTTCGGTGACTACGACAACGGCTCAAACACCGACATCTACCCAAGTCACCACCACAACGTCCTCTTTGAAGAGAAAACAATCTGCTACCCCTCTTAGTCCATCAGAGAAGGCTAAGAAAATCTGAATGGAGAATCCCCGCAAGCCATCGAAGGACTCTCGTCAGTACTCAATTGTTGATTTTGCTGTCAGCTTTGTAACACATGCTACAATGACCACCAACACTTCAGTGCCTCTTTGTAGAATTGAAGCTTCACTGGCTTGTTCCCAAGTCACCTTAGTGACTCAACTCGTTGAGACTGTCATTTCGAATGCCGCCAGCGCTCAACAGTAGCACCTCACACATCCTCCCCTTCTTAACATTACTTGTCTCTCCTTCGCCTTTGGTCTCCACATCAAGGGCAGAAGATGCACCAGTGGTTATCCTAACTGATGTTGATGTCGAACTCCTTGCCTCCCTTCAGGTGGCATGGAGTTCACAGGAGTTAAGGAAGTCCCTCATGGATCGTCTCAGCCTCAACAATCAGGAATCCTTTCGATCGTGAGTTTGCAAACTTCCTCGGTGGCAATCATTTGGATGATACTTTGGATCGCTCGGGTCCTTAGTTGGATGTGATCACTAAGATCATCATGGAGCTATCAACAACAGTATCATCCGCAACATCTGGCATCTCCACCATCTCAATAAACATTGATGTTGTACATACCTCTATCAATGATCTCAAGGATGGTCTTGCGACCAAGGCAGATGTTGATGTCGTAGCCTCCATTCAAACTGAGATTCTGCAGCTAAAGTCGGACCTCGCCTCCAACACCTCCGTAATACAAGAGCTTCAGAGATCAGTCTCAGCGATCTCTAAAGCAGTAAACTCAAAGATGGCCTAGCAGGAAGAACTGATAAAGAGCATCCTGGTTGTCGTATAACATCCTGCTCCCACTCATACCCCATCATTCAATGAAGATGATCGGCTGTCACTGAAGATGGTGGCCAAATTTGGTAACCTGATGACCGATTCTTTCTGAGGCCTTAAAGATGATGTCTCAGCTCTTAAATTACAAGTTCTTCCCTCCTCTACTAATGATGAAAAATAGGGGGAGAAGAATCAAGAAGATACTGAAAGGCCAGCTGTGTCTAGGGGGAGTAATCGCAGCAACAACCTTCCCTCACTAGGGGAAGAGCTGAGGAAGAAAAGTATGAAGATGAAGATGATGATGATGCATCCTTCATCCCTCTACCACCACCCATCTCCTCAGTGGCTCTAATGAATGCACCTGTTCATACCACTGATGGTGATGAAGTTGATGACGAGGAAGAAGAAGAGGATGATGAAAGCCCAAAAATCCCTGATCCAGAGGGTGATGGCAAGGGCGACGATAATGATGATGATGATGAGGATGATGATGATGATAATGCTGATGATTTTGTATTCTAGCCCAGGTTCTAAAGGATGTGAGGCGTGATGTGGCGGAGAGGCCTAGCCTGAAGCCTTAGGAGCCATGGCGAGGTCATTACATTTTTCAAGGTGTGACTTATGATGCCAATCTCTATATCATATATATTATTATATATAAAATACATAAGTTTTGTATGATTACTCAATGATTCAATGATGATAATCAAGTTAAATTAGGTTATATATATATATATATATATATATATATATTAAAAACTAGTAAATAAGACATTAAAAATGTAAAGAAAAATCAAATATCGCATTACAAAAACCGTGCATTAGGCCATGGTGTGTCACTTGCTTAACTTAGCGTGAGACACAAGCCTTGGGCCATAGCGGGCCATGGCGGCTATTGTGGAGAGATTTAGAACAATGATTCCAGCGCATCCCTCGTCCAACTAAGGTAGTCATCATCAAAGAGTCATCAGCTCAAGAGGAGAGGACCTCTAAGCAGCAGTCCTACCAGGGTAAGGGAAAAGCACATTCTGCTGAAGACAACCTTCAGATATTCCACCTAACTGAGGGAGAGTTCTTACATCAATGTCAGGATCGAATTCTTAACAAGAATTAATACTCAGAAACTAATATCAAAGAAGTTGCGGAAAAACACTTTGATATTTGATCAAACAGTAATCAAACACAGTATATAATTATCAAACAGTAACCTTGTATTTAATGCTTAAAACTACAAGATTACACACTCAACCTCAATATTGATGAACAGGCTCACCAATACGAATTCTACTTCTCTAGAATTAGGATCTATGCCTTGAGGTTGATTTTTTTCTTCTTATGAAAAACGATTATCAAAAGTTATCTATCTATTCTAAACATTCTATACATATACTGATAAAAAGATAATTTACAAGGAATAAACAAATCTTCAGTATATCTTCCATGTATATCTTCTAAGTATATCTTCAGTATATCCAGCTGTAATACATTCCATCTGGATCTCTTTAGCAGCACTAATAATGCTTAGCAGCATTAACTCCAACTAGCAGCATTAACTTCAAGCAGTACTAACTATTAGCAGTACTAACTAGCTAAGCAGTACTAACTTTGTTCAAGCAGTACTAACTTTAACTAGCAGTAGTAATTCTACTAGCAGTAGTAACACTTAGCAGTATTAATCTTCAACTTGTTCTGGCAGTAGTAACTACATTCGTATTAGCAGTAGTAACTACACTTAGTAGAATCTTCAGTTCCCAACAATCTCCCCCTAACTTGACTTTTAGAAGAGAAGTCAAGTTCTTCAGATATTCTTCCAGATGCTCTTTTTGATGCTTCCAAAACTTCCAAGATCATGCTCCTAAGTCTGGATTCAGTCCCAAACTCTGATTGATTATCCTCTGAATGAGATACTTGGCCATTTCTGAATTTGGTGCACAACCCAACTTCTTCTTTAGCATGGCATGAACCTTCAGTCTGGTGTGATTATATACTCTATCCACTAGGAAGTATTCTGTGTGATTTCTATCCAAAGTCACTGCATATACTCCACTAGTTTCATATAGAGTCCAACTTGTGACTTCTTTAAACACACTTTTGATGACCTGTTCCACTTCTTCAGGTTTGAACATCATGCATAGATACTCCATCACCAGTTTTGTAAGAGAAATTCCTGGAGTATTCAGATGATCTGCATACAGCTTAATTCCTATGTCAAACATCTCTTCTATATCAGATCTAGAGCATGTTCTGACAATCTTGACCCAAGTGTTGAATACTTCATACTTATCACCCTTCCTCTTGAGTCTGATGTAATCTTTCCCATCCATTGTCAGTACATCCCAGTGAATGATCTCAGGTGGCTTAACTCCAACAGGTTCTGCAGAAATTGGTTCAGGCACTTTGTCCATCACTACCATATATAAGCTTACATCATCTTTGATTGATGACCCTTGCTGGCTTGATGACTCAGGTGCCACTTCTTCTTCAGCAACATTTTGTTCTTCTTCTACTCTAGGCTTCTTATCTTTCTTTCTTTTGGCCATCATCTTGGTTCTTTTCAAAGTCTTTTGAACCTGTACTAGAGTAGCTTCCTTCTTCTTTTCTTCCTTTTCCCTTGCCATTTCTTTGATAGGAGTTCCCTCTTCACTTTCAGGGAATGGTTGATTCATATCTATATCATTACTCTCCTTGGCCTTCTTTTCAAACTCTACTCTTTTCTTTTCATTGCTCTTCAGATTCCCCATTTCTTTTTCATAGAGCTCTCTGATTTGATCAAAACTCATCTTCACAAACATTTCTTTCTTTACCCCAATTGCACTCCTCAAGAAAGTTACCATTTTGTTTCTTTCCTGAGTGGCAAGGTAAGTTTGTGAAGGTCTTCTTTTCTTTGCACTTGTATTAGCCATCATAGCCTTTCTCAGACTTATAGCCCTTTGTTTAGCCTTTTCAGTTTCAAGCCCCTTTTGATAGGCTTTATTTAGCTCAGCAGCTAAAGCCTTTGCCATTTCCCTGTCCTTCTCCACCTGAGCTCTTTCTTCTTTTTCCATCTCCTTCTGCATTTTCCTTGCTAAAGCTTCATCTGATTCAACCAACCTTTGTTTCTTGATTGGTTGAGCAGATTCCACTATCTTTTCTTTTCCCTTATTCTGTGATTCTGCAGCTTTGACTTTCTGTTCTGATTTTCTGTCTCTCCCTTCATTTATGACCACTCCCTTTGCTTTGGGAGTGTCATTCTTAGCTTTGATTAGCACTTCAGCTACTTCAATTTCTGTTGGTGTTAACTCTGTTACTGCTGCTTGTGAGGTTTCAGCAGCATTAACAGTTTCTGCTTCTTTTTGTACTGAGCCTCTTTCTGTTTCTACTTCCTTCTCCCCCTCAACTTCAACTCTCTCTTTATCAATCTCCCCTTCTTTTGATGCTTCTTCCATGTTGATCTCCCCCTTTTTGGGAGCATCAGTCACTGGTTTCCTCCTTCTGAGCACAAATTGTTTCTTCTTCTTTTGCAAAATCAGTTTCCTTACCATTTGCTTCAACTTGATGATTTGTTCTTGTTGTGACAGTACTATGAGTTTTAGTTCTTCTATATCTTTGCCCTGTTTGAGTACATCCATGTTGATGTTGCCCATTGCCTCCATCAATTCATCATAGTTATATCTGTCCTCACCTTCTCCAGGAGTGTTACCCCCTATTGAAGGATCATTGGATCTTTTAGTAGTGGAAGTCTTCTGCCTAGCAGAAGCACTATCCACCCCTGTGGTTTCTTGGCACCAGGGACCTTCAAATGATTGCTCATTCAAAGTTGCCATGGGGGAGGTCTTATTGATGTTACCACTTTCCTCCTCTGTGCTAGCAGGAGTAGTGGCAGCCTCATCACCCATATGCTCTACCTCCTCCTCAGAGAGCACCTCCTTTGGGTTGGGAGATACCCTTGTGGTTTCCCTTTGGATATTCTCTAGGGGAGAATTCTCCCTTAGAGGGCTTAAAGGCTTAGTTGGTGATGGTACAAGAAGGGAAGGAGCCTTCTTTACCTGTTTTCTTTGATAAGTTTGGGTAATTGTAGAAGTGGGCTTATTCAGAAGGGACTGTGGAATTGATTTTGAGAGGGAAGGTTGGGCTTGGCTAGCAGTGGGATGGTCTAATGAGGGCCTTGACCCTGCTGCCATACCTTCAGTGTTTTGGGACACCACCATCATTGTAGAGAACAATGGGGTGTCAACTCCTTCCGAGTCCCCAGCAGATCTTCTCATATTTGAGAAAACCTTGCCTTTTGGGGGTTTAGGTACATATACTCCAACAGGTTGAGGTATATCCGTCAATTCATGGTTAATTACTTCCTGAACAAATCTGGGATACATAAAGAAACTCTTTTTGTTTCCCATATTTGATACAAGATCACTGAAAATCATCTTTGAGAAATTGTACCTTCTGGATGTAGCCAAGCATACCAAAGCATATGCAATTGGACTGCTGAACTCACTCCATCCAGTGGTCTTTTTGGAGATGCAATGCATCAGGGTATGAACAATAAAACGCCATTGGGGTGAAAACTTTGCTTTTGAGAATTTGAAAACACCCAATGGGCCTCCATACCCCATTCTAGTAAGATTAGAAAACAGTTCATCATTAGAGATAGTCGTTATACCAGAGGCATCGTCTAGACGTAGACTGATGCGTATACCCTCTTCAGTAACTGTTAGTGGTTGATCACAGATTCTTGTCTTGATCATTTGCACACCATTTTCCACAACAATGGTTGCATTGGCCCAGAACTGCTTTTGATGCTCAATGTAGATTGTAGGGGATACAGTAAGAGCATGAGCAATGTGGCTTGACTTGAGGAAATCCACAATCTGATGAAAGCCTTCTGCTTGTTTTGGCTTTTGGAGCATTGCGATTTCATTGTGCTCGTCAATGAACGCCATTGATGCCATTGACCTTGAAGATTTTTGCCTGAAACCTTTGATCTTTGAGAGAGAAAGGGTTTAGAGTGCAAGGGAACAGTATGCAAAGAGTCGTTATGAACTTTTAGGCGGGTAAAGAGTATTTATAGTATTCGGAATATAAGCAGTATTAACCTAGAGCAGTATTAACTACTAGCAGTATTAACTAACTAGCAGTATTAACTGAAAGCAGTATTAACCACTAGCAGTATTAACTACTAGCAGTATTAACCACTAGCAGTATTAACTACTAGCAGTATTAACTGAAAGCAGTATTAACTACTAGCAGTATTAACTACTAGCAGTATTAACCACTAGCAGTATTAACTACTAGCAGTATTAACCACTAGCAGTATTAACTACTAGCAGTATTAACTACTAGCAGTATTAACCACTAGCAGTATTAACCACTAGCAGTATTAACTACTAGCAGTATTAACCACTAGCAGTATTAACTACTAGCAGTATTAACTATACTTACTCCTTTTAAACTTGCTAACACTGAGTACTGCTATGTATATCCTGAAAAAGAAGATTAGTAACACCAAGAATAAAACTATACAGGTATACAACCAGAAGAAGATTATTCAGAGTTTATCATTCCCACACCTGTGACCAAGAAAGTGAATCTACCCACATCAAAAGCTTTAGTGAATAGATCAGCAAACTGATTATCAGTGTGGACTTTGACAACTTGAATAAGTTTCTTTTCATTACAATCTCTTATAAAGTGATACCTGATTTCAATGTGCTTTGTCTTTGAGTGCTTGACTGGATTATTTACAATGCTAATAGCACTGCTGTTGTCAATAAAGATTGGAGTGTGTAGAAAGGTTACCCCATAGTCCAACATTTGATTCTGAATCCATAAGACTTGAGAACAGCAACTTGCAGCTGCTATGTACTCTGCCTCTGTTGTAGATGTGGATACTGTGGTTTGTTTCTTGCACTGCCATGAGACTAGTCTAGCACCCAAGAACTGACATCCTCCAGAAGTAGATTTTCTGTCCAAGTTTGCTCCACCTAGATCACTGTCTGAGTATGCTATTAGGTCAAAAGGGGAGTTATGAGGATACCAAAGTCCCAATCTGGGTTGCCCTTTGAGATATCTGAATATCCTCTTAACAGCTTGAAAGTGAGATTGCTTTGGCCTAACTTGAAATCTTGCACAGACACAGACTGGAAACATTATATCTGGCCTAGATGCTGTGAGATACATGAGAGAGCCAATCATGGATCTATAA
Source organism: Arctium minus (assembly GCA_954870635.1). Taxonomy (NCBI): domain Eukaryota; kingdom Viridiplantae; phylum Streptophyta; class Magnoliopsida; order Asterales; family Asteraceae; genus Arctium; species Arctium minus. Next base: position 106,976,731 of record OX941080.1, on the reverse strand, counting down.
TAATGCACATCCATGTCCTCCCCCTCAAGATCTGCTGTGATCTGCTTGTGTGTTTCCATAGGTGTGCTGGCAGGTTTTGATTCTGAGAAACCAAACTTGGTTAGAATATCCTGCACATACTTGGATTGACATATGAAAATGCCATCTGACTTCTGTTTAACTTGGAGTCCAAGGAAGAAAGTAAGTTCCCCCATGGAACTCATTTTGAACCTTTGATGCATTAAATCCTCAAATTCCTTGCACATTTTGTTTCTTGTAGATCCAAAGATAATGTCATCAACATAGATTTGGACCAGCAAGATATCCTTCTTCTTTCTTTTGATAAAAAGAGTCTTATCTATAACTCCTCTTTCAAAGTCATTTTCCAAGAGATAGGATGACAGAGTGTCATACCATGCTCTTGGGGCTTGATGTAGTCCATAAAGTGCTTTCTTTAATTTGTATACCCTGTCTGGATAGCTTGGGTTTTCAAACCCTGGTGGTTGACAGACATATACTTCTTCTTCAATTGATCCATAGAGAAAAGCACTTTTTACATCCATTTGATAGACTTTGAAGTTCATGTAAGAAGCATAGGCTAGGAATAGTCTGATTGCTTCTATCCTAGCCACAGGTGCAAAAACTTCTTCATAATCTATACCCTCTTCTTGAGTATAGCCTTGAGCCACCAGCCTTGCTTTGTTCCTTATGACAATACCTCTTTCATCTCTCTTGTTTCTGAAAATCCACTTTGTGCCAATTGCTCTGTGACCTTTAGGAAGGTCTACTAGATCCCATACATCTTGTAGCTTGAACTGTAACAGTTCTTCTTGCATTGCTTCTATCCAGCTAGATTCTTTCATAGCATCATGTGCCTTTTTAGGCTCAAGCTGGGATAGAAAACATGAGAGCACTGTATGCTGTTGATCTTGCATTTCCTGAAGCCTGCTTTGATGTCTAGTCATCATGGGAGAAGAGATATCTCCTATTACCAACTGTGGAGGATGATTCTTTTGAACTCTGGTGTTATGACTAGGTTCTTCATTCAGTCCAGCCTCTAGATTAGAGTCATGCAACTCAACTGAAGTGTCTTCAGATGTCACTTCTGATTCTTGAGTCTCCTCATCTCTAGTGTCTTCTTCACTCTGACTTGGTTCAGTAAATGATTCCTTTTCACAGTCTTCATTTACTGTGGATATGGGAAAAATCACAGATTTAGATATACGTTCTTGAACTTGTGTGATCTCTGATTCTCCACCATCTGTTCCTGTATACTCATTACTGAAACCAAAAGAGTTAGTTAGTGAATCAATGTCAAATAGCCATTGAGGTCCAGACCCAACAGGATTTGGTGTGTTCTCATTGCATTTGACATTGTCACTTTCTTCAATTATTCTAGAAGAAGAGTTAAAAACTCTGTAGGCCCTACTCTGAGATGAATATCCAACAAGAAATCCATCATCTGCTTTGCTATCAAACTTACCTAAGTGAGATTTGGTATTTAGAATTGTACAAGGACACCCAAAGGGTTTGAAGAAACCAATAAAAGGTTTTCTTTGATTTAAAAGCTCATATGGGGTCTTGTTCTTTTGCTTGACCACTAGAACTCTGTTTTGGACATAACAAGCAGTATTAACTGCTTCAGCCCAGAATGTAATTGGCAATTTTGAATCAGCCAACAGAGATCTAGCAGCCTCTATTAGTGTCCTATTTCTCCTTTCAGCAACACCATTCTGTTGAGGAGTCCTAGGAGCACTATATTGTCTCTCAATACCTTTTCCTTCACAAAAAGTGTTTAAATCATGATTTTTAAATTCAGTTCCATTATCTGATCTAATGACTTTTACTCTTTGATTAGTTTGGTTTTCAATTCTTAGAATAAAGGATTTGATAAGACCACTTGTTTCATCCTTAGTCCTTAGAAAATATACCCAAGTAAACCTGGAGTAATCATCAACAATAACTAAGCAGTAAGATTTCTTGCCTATACTCATAACATTTGTAGGACCAAACAGATCCATATGCAATAACTGGAGACAAGAAGAAACAGAATTTAACTCTTTGGTCTTATGAGAAGTTTTGTGTTGTTTGCCTTTAAGACAAGCAACACAATGATCATCACATGAAAAGACTTTTGAAGGTAAACCTCTTACAAGGTTATTTTTAACAAGATTGTTCATAGTCTTGAAATTCATGTGACACATCCTTCTGTGCCAAAGGGAGGATTCATCTATAGAAGCTTTTGAAACAAGACAATTTAAAGATGAATCACTATCAACAATGTCCAAATCAAGACAGTAAACATTGTCCTTCCTAGGAGTTCTAAGTAGTATCATGTTTTCATCTACTACCTTGAACCCTGGAGCAAGGATCATACACTCAGTATTAGTAAATAATATACTATGTTGTTTGTCACAAACCTGTGATACACTTAACAGGTTGTACTTTAATTGATCAACATAGTAGACATCCTCAAATGTCATCTTACCTTTGGTGACATTACCTTTTCCACTTATCTTACCACCAGTAAGATTGTCTCCAAATGCAACATGTCCTCCATTGATATGTGTGAAATCCTGAAGACATGATATGTTGCCTGTCATGTGCCTAGAGCAACCACTATCAACATGCCAAATGCTCTTTCTCTTGAGCTGTTGGTTGCCCTGCACATTAGATAAATCAATTAGTATGATTAGGGACCCAAGCCAAAGTGATCTTGGGTCTTCCTTTCTCATCAAAGTATTTACATTCCTTTTTAATGAGGTTTTTAAACTCAGAGCACTCTTTATTAGAGTACTTTGTCAATATGATTGGCTTAGCAGACTCAATACTAGAAGCAGTACTAACCTTAGAAGTACTAACAGAGTTAGCAGTACTAACAGGTGTAGCAGTACTAACAGGTTTAGCAGTGCTAACCTTGTTAGCAGCATTAACATTGTTAGCAGTAGTATTACTTCTAGCAGCACTATCATTGTCAGCAGCACTATTTGTGATAGCAGTACTAACAGTTTTATTGCTTTTAGGAATCCACATATTGACACTTTCTTTAACAGAATACTTTTTCTTCATGTGGCTTTTAGTTTTAACAGTTTTCTTAGCCACATGGTTCTTTTCAATTTTCTTATAACCAAAGGGTTTTTGCATGGATCTTTGGAAATTCATTCTTTGGTTCATAGGATTGAAATAACAGAATTTTGCAAGATGATTCAATTTGCCACAGATAAAACAAGGTTTTGGTCTATTGATTTTACTCAGATCAACCCCTTGTTTATGTGCCCATTGATTATTCCCGTTTCTTTGATTTCCCCTCTTTTTGTCCTGTTTTTGGGGCTTATTCTTCTTACAAGCACACTGTTTGCAAGGACCTGGATTCACAACTGTGGTCTGTTTATAATGGACCTTACCAGACTTTTCCTCTGTCTTCTCTATGTTCTTGGATTTGATCCAAGCCCTTCCACAATCCTCATTGGTGATAATGTTGTTTTCTATAGAAATCTCACCACTCACCTTGTTCTCCTTACTCTTGCCAACCTCTTTCTCAGTCTTATCCTCAACAATTACCTCATCTAAGGGATCTATTTCAGTGGCTCCCTCAGGCAAGTCCTTCCTATCTTTGGTGTCTAATAGGTCTGAAGTAGGAGGAATGTAATTGTTGTTATATGGTGGAGGTGTGGCATTATACCCAATTCCTCTTCTTAACTTATCATGAATCTGATTTTGCAGTAAGGAGTCCATTGCTTTAGAAGCATTGGAAAACTTTTCTACATCAAGCTTAACCTTGGTTAACTCCTCTTTCAGTTTTTCACTCTCCTCTTTAGATTTGGTCAGTTTAAGTTCTAACTCCTTTTTCTCCCACTTCCAGTAATTAGTGTCATATGAGTGTTGTAGTTCATTGGCTTGAAAACCTTTGATTTGATCTTCAAATCTCTCTACTATCCTCACATAGTCTTTTATATCCTTTTCTAGTCTCTTCAGGTCATCACTCATCTTCTGATTGTGATCCCTGTACCTTTTAACAGTGTCTATGCAAGTTTTAGAGCAGAGATTAGAACTTACCTCAGATGGGAGATCATCTACTTTAGCCATAAGAGCTTGATTCTGAATAGCTTCTTCTGCTTGATCACTCCAATCAAACCCCATTCCTTGTTGAGAAACAAGGGCTTGAGCAGAGTTTCTGTTGTTATTGAAGCTTCCAGATTGAGCTTGTTGATAGTTGTTGTTGTGAGACATTCCACTTCTGCATTCTCTAGCAAAATGTCCCTTCAGATGGCATTTGTAGCATTCTACCTTTGATTTATCAAACCCTGCTCCATCTTCTCTTCTTTGTGAGAAGTTGTTTCTTCCAGTCCTCTTTATAAACTTTTTAACCCTCATGGAGAGCATGGCCATCTGCCATTTAATATCCATCTCTTCCAGATCATCAGGATGAAGTTGTTCTAAGTCATCATTGATCAAAGAAGAATTTCCATGATTAGAAAGAAGAGCTTCAAATACATAATCAGTGCCTTTATCTGAATTTGATCCATTAGCAGCATTAACTGATTCAGGGTTAGCAGTAGAATCAATTGATGCTGATAGGAGTGCAGCATTATGAACATATCCAGAAGGCTTCTTCTTTGCCTCCACCTCAGCTTCAAATACTCTAAGATCATTGTACAGATCATCAAGTTCTTTGTCTTCCAACTGATCATTCTGTCTGAATGACACAGTGTACATGGTCCATTCATCTCCAAGGGACCTTAAGAACTTTCTGTTCACATCATCTTGATCAATCTGTACTCCCATAGTAGCTAGTTCACCAATTAGTTTATTAAACCTGTCAAAAGTTTGAGTCATGGACTCATTCTTAGCTGAGATGAAATTTTCATACTGTTGTTTTAAGATTGCCTTCTGATTTCTCTTGGTACTTTTAGTACCTGAGAATCTCTTCTCTAGAGCATTCCAGAGCATCTGTGCATCAGTACAATTGCAGAATTGGTGTTGATACTCATTTGGAATGGCCAAGAGCAGTGTGCTCAAGGCTTTCATCTCTGTCTGTCTTGATTTCCTGTCTGTATCTGTCTTTGGAGGAGTTCTTTTGCCATCTTCACCAATCTTACCTCCATCAGATGGGCCATTCTCAATGATGTCCCACATAGAGTAATCTGTGAGGAGAATATATTGCTTGATTCTGATTTTCCACATGTCAAATTCATTGGATCTGAGCATTGGAACTTTTGAGACCAAAGTACTGCTTGATTCTGTAAGATTTTCCATGATGAATAACTGTTTCTGAGAGAATTTTGCTCTGATACCACTTGTCAGGATCGAATTCTTAACAAGAATTAATACTCAGAAACTAATATCAAAGAAGTTGCGGAAAAACACTTTGATATTTGATCAAACAGTAATCAAACACAGTATATAATTATCAAACAGTAACCTTGTATTTAATGCTTAAAACTACAAGATTACACACTCAACCTCAATATTGATGAACAGGCTCACCAATACGAATTCTACTTCTCTAGAATTAGGATCTATGCCTTGAGGTTGATTTTTTTCTTCTTATGAAAAACGATTATCAAAAGTTATCTATCTATTCTAAACATTCTATACATATACTGATAAAAAGATAATTTACAAGGAATAAACAAATCTTCAGTATATCTTCCATGTATATCTTCTAAGTATATCTTCAGTATATCCAGCTGTAATACATTCCATCTGGATCTCTTTAGCAGCACTAATAATGCTTAGCAGCATTAACTCCAACTAGCAGCATTAACTTCAAGCAGTACTAACTATTAGCAGTACTAACTAGCTAAGCAGTACTAACTTTGTTCAAGCAGTACTAACTTTAACTAGCAGTAGTAATTCTACTAGCAGTAGTAACACTTAGCAGTATTAATCTTCAACTTGTTCTGGCAGTAGTAACTACATTCGTATTAGCAGTAGTAACTACACTTAGTAGAATCTTCAGTTCCCAACAATCAAGAGGTAAACAAAGCTTTAACCCTATACAGTCCTCCTCTCACTGAGGTTGAACCCTTATCCTTCTCATTCCTTTCTTTACTATCCAATGTGTCATATATTATTGACTTACCCCACTCTCCTACAAATTCTTCCAACTCATCCTCTCCCCTGCTTGAGTCCCCATCGAGGCATGTATGACAAGTTGAAGACTTTATCCCAGCTCATCAGCTAGAGTTGGATGTTGAAGACCATGATGCTGACCTTAAGCCTAGATGATCAAGTCACTTTCCCTCTTCCTATGAAATAGAGGAATCTAAGAGGATGGCTAAAATAATAGCCCAGCTCAATCGGTCCATGGTACAAATTCCTCTTCGTAGCCCTGCTGACAATGAGCTTGCATCCTTATCTGAAGCCGAGAAGCAAGAGTCCCTGAAAGCGGAGCAAGCCCTAGATGAAAAAAGAAAATAACGAAATGATAGTGAGAAGGTGGCTTACTCACTCGCTGTTGAGGCTCACGCTGAAGGAGCTTTTGGAAGTTGTCCAAATATAAGGAAGCATGTATTGAACGAGCTTTTGGAAGGGATATCAAAATTAATAAAAGTACCTCCGCTACCATTGAAACCCTCACACCAAAGAAATTCTATCCCGACCTCTGAAGAAGAACCGCCTCACAAAACGAGACAAGGCATCACTTTCTCAACGGATGATGTTCCCAACCTAGTACCTGATTATTCAATTCTCAACCTGACCCTACCAGTCGGAGTGTCTTACAGTGTTGTTGAAGTAATAGTCACGCCTGAATATGGTATCATCTTTGTCTAATATGAAGGTGAGTTGAAGTTTCAGAGATACTCAGAACTCCAACATTGTCCCGTTGTTCATCCTGAGAACCTCCTTCAAAAGTGCAAACACAGCGAATATGGAGCACTCATTCATTCTAGCATAAGAAGAGAGATACACAAGAGAAAGAAGAATGGTGAAGTCGTCAGTGATCATATCAATTTTGATGATCTATAGCTAATAGGTGCCTTGTAATTGTTTTATACTTATTAGTTGTAAATCTTTCAGTTAAGTATATTTAACTATACTTGTAATTTCATTTTACCCTTTCTAATCCTTTATGTTTTAATGAAATTTCAGTGAAATACTTTACTCCATCTAAGTGCTGAAAAAGATCCATCAAAACAGTAAATGGGACAAGTATTTTATGACTCTCATTTCCTTTTTTTTTACTTAAATAATTTTCTTTATTTTGCTTTTTCGTCATCAAATAAGGGCAGATTGTTGATTCAAACTCTCTCAGTGATTTTATGATGATTCTTATACTGAGTGAAAATCACTTAGGACTATTTGAGTAATCAGCACTGAGTCTGTTCAGTGATCACTGAACATGCAATGTAATAGTTAGCTAAGTGATCTCTAAAGACTAAGTCTTACACTGAAAGAAACCTTCAACGATTTTCGAAGATATAGCTGAAGAAAGAGATAGTCTACTAATGATCTGAAGCGACATAGAATGAAACCATGACTAATCTCCTGGGCATGATAATCTAACCAAGACTCAGTGATAGCTGAAAAGGTTCTCAACAATTCAATTCATAACTGATCAAGAGTCTTGCTCTACAAGATTGATGTTTTTCTTATCCTCTTGTACAAAAGGATGAAGGTACATGGTACGATTTTTTTCTTGTCTACAATCATGCTTACCAACTTTCTGCCACCTTCTTACACATGCGGCTCAAAGCATGCTCAAGAAAGTTGAAAAGGACATGCATCCACTAATCTTTTGACACCTGGATTGTACCTTCTGACTTGCATTAAATGCATCAGGTATAAATAGCATGGAAGACTCCTCTTCCATCCTAAGCATTCTTCTTAGCCTTCATTTTTCTTATCTTATTCTTATCCATTTCGTGTGCAAGAAACAGTGTGATTCTCAAAGATTGTTTTAGAATTGGTTTATCTTTTCTATATCCGCAAGCAATCTGTAAATTCTATTTTGATTTACTCAATAATCAATAAAATAATTTAAAAGTGAATTTTTTGTGTTTGTATTCATCCCCCCTTCTACAAACTGTGAATCTCTTGTAGACCCCTTTGGGACCAACACTCGTTGTTGAAGCTCATGTTGAAGGGTGATTTAAGAAGGAAAACCCACTATATGCTTAAGCTCTAATCCTGAAAGAAGCTGAAAAAGAAATAGAATTGAATCTATGTCGGGAAGAGTAAGAGTTGAACTGGTGTAGAGATCGGGTGAAATAAAGGTTGATGAAGACCAAAGGATGGAGATATTCTAGGCTCTATGGCCATCTTCAGGGATGATCGTACAACTGTTACTGAATTTCCTTCATTTCTGAATATGTATGGATTTACTGAATGGTTGGAGATTCGACAAGTCATTCAAAATTCCAAGTCCAAGTATAAAGGAGTTATCGAGCATGTTTCTTGAAAGAACTTCAAAAATAATTGAAGTACCTCTTTTGCCACCGAAGCCTTCTAGCCGAAGAAAATCCATTTCGGCCACTGAAGAAGATGTGCCACACAAGAACGAGCATACCATTAAATTCTCCAAAAGATGAAGTTCTCGGTCCAGTACCTAATCTTTCAATGTTGAATCTGACGCTGCCAGTCAGAGACTCTTACAGTGCTGGAGAAGTGATAGCTACGCTAGAGTATGGTATTATCTTGATCGACAACGAAGGTGAGATCATGTTTTAGAGACACTCTAAACTTTATCTCTGTCCTATTGCTCATCTTCAGAGCCTACTTCTTTGGTGCCACCTCAACGAATAGGGAGCATTTCTTCACAGGATTATAAGAAGAGGATTGCTGAAGAGAAAGAAGAATGGTGAAGTTGTCACTGATTACATTACTTTTGATGATCTTAGTTGATAGGTGCATTTTATCTTTTATACTTATCTGTTTGTAAATATTTCAGCCATATATTTTCAGTGTACTTGAAATTTCATTTTTCCCTTGTAATCATTTACGAATAAATGAAATCTCAGTGAAGTACTCTACTCAATCTAAGTTCTAGAAAAGATCCCTCAAGACAATAAATGCAACAAGTATTTATGAGACTCACTTCCGTATTGTTTACTTAAGCAATTTTCTTTATGTTGCTTTGTCATCATCAAATAGGGGAGATTGTTGATCCAAACTCTCTCAGTGATTTGATAATGATTCTTTTACTTAGTGAAAATAACTTAGGATTGTTTCAGTTTCATCGATCAACACTAGGTATGTCCAACGATCGTTGAACATGTATTGTAATAGTTAGTCTAATTGACCCCGGAGATAAAGCCTCACACCAAAAAAAAACCTCAGTGATATAGAAGATATAGCTGAATAGAGACAATCTACTCATAATCTGAAGTGGCATTCAGTGAAACCATGACTTGTCTACAAAGCGTGAAAATCTAACCAAGACTCAGCGATAGCTGAAAAGCATTTTAGTGATAGGTGAAAAACATCTCATCAATTCAAGCCATCACTGATCAATGAGTTTTTCTCTACAAGATTTGATTTTGTCTTATCCTCTTGCACATAAGGACGAAGGTACAATAGTGTGATTGTTTTCTTGTCTGCAATCGTGCTTACCAACTATTTTCCCTTACTGTACACATGCGGCTAAAAGCATGCTAAACTAAAAGGACAATGACAAACATCCACTCATCTAATGATTAGTGGATTATACCCTCCGACATGCATTTAATGCACGGGTGTAAATAGCAGAGAAGACTTCTCTTCTTTGCTAAGCCTTCATCTCTGCTTCTAACTCTCTTCTCACTTGTTCTTATCTTTTCTTGTGCAAGAAACTTAATGATTTTCATAGATTGTTTAGAAAAGGTTTACCTTTTCTATTTCCGCAACAGCCTGTTAATTCTATTTTGATTTATCAATAATCAATAAATAAATTTTAAAAGTAAAAAATTAGTGTTCGTATTCATCCGCCCCCCCTCTACAAATTGAGATCTTTTATAGAACCCCTTTGGGACCAACATTTATTTCCTTTTATCTTCCCTCTCTTTCTTTTCTTTTCTTTCCTTCCAAAATGTGAAAACACAACGTAATTTTTCTTGCTTTGCATCTACAATCATAATTGCTAATATTAATAACTTCAATTGAATCATCACGGGCCTGAAATTTGTTAAAATTTGAAGTGCACAAATTGATGTTTTCTTTTTCTAATCTTTCTTCCGTAAATGGAAACTGATATTAGATTTACTTGTTGTCTGCTAGCTTAATGCTTTAAGTTCAAAGTGAATCTTGAGCTTGTTGTAAAGCATCCATTCTTTCATTTTGTAGTGGATGATACCTGTAATGCAGTATGAAACCATATAAGTATAAGATTACTCTAAGACCCTAATACTAGAGAACCGATCATTGTTTCCACATCTCAGAAAAGGGACAGATATATAAGCTTCATTTGTATACATAGTATATTCATTATACATACTTTAAAATAGCATAGTAGAATTAATTGGTTTGATTGAATAACAATTTAAACTTGAGATACTTCAGACAAACATACTTAGGATGTAACTAGAATAAAAAATAACATTGTAGAATTAGTTTTGAGATCACAAACATACCATAATCACTCGATGAACTATTGGAATAACAAGTTTTATAATTAATTCAAGCTCTTGTTTTCCATGGCTCCAGTGGTAATCACTCGTCAAGAGGAAAAAAAAATAAGAATAATGGGTCGTTTACCAAACTCCTAATGGGTGTCTCTTATCTTACTGTCAAGAGTCACCACTATTTACCTTATCAGATAACACTTTTGGCCATCAAAATAGATTGTTGGTAAGTGACTTTTACCCGATAAACGGTAACCGGTTAAGAGTCATCTCCCTCATTTACTGTGTAAGATTTTCGGTCCTTTTTAGGCTTCTTCCCGGGTAAGTATTCGATCCTTGCCATGCTCACTCATTAAGGTAAGTGACACCCAGTAAGTGTTTCGTAAATGATCCCTAATGCTTATTCTACTATATGACATACCAACTAATTATATATGCTCCTAATATATTAATGATGTTGCATTCATTCACAAATCATACATCAATTATTCAATTTGTACAACAAATATATACACACGGAGTAAGGGCATTGCATGCCTGTATGATAACTGAGGGATCATCAATCAGTACCCACGTTTTGAAAATGAAAGGGTATATTGACCGATTAACCCATCTTGGATACCTACTGGGTCAAGAATTGGGAATCAATATGGTTCATAGTTCTTTATCCAAATCATATGACTAGTTCGTTCTGAATTATAATATGAATGGTCTAGAAAAAATTGTCACAGAGCTTCACGGCATGCTTAAAACTGCTAAGAAGAATATGAAATCCATGTTGGATTTATCCAAACCAAAACAGGTCTTGATGATCAGGCCTAAAAGTGGGATAGTCAAGAAAAAGAGGGTGGTTACCATGGGTAAAAAAAGTTGGAAGCTCCAACAAGAAAAAGGGCAAAGGAAAGATTCCTGAAGATACAATTTGCTTCAATTGCAACCAGAAGGGGTACTGGAAGAGAAACTGCCTTACCCTATTGGCAGAAATGAGGAAGCATAAGGTTAATGAAGTCGGACCTTTAGGTAAGTTTACCATTTGATTTATACACTTCTGACATAGTATTACATATTGGGTATGATACACATATTAGTACTATTTTTTGGGAAATAAGAAGTGAAGAGAAGACGAAACCAGAACAAATGGAACTAAGTTAGTTGTTGTTGCTCAAAGTGACATATCATATGGAATTTCCAAATGGTCTTACATTTAGCAAGTGTCTTCATGTACCTAGTACTACTAGGAGTTTAGTTTCATTTTCTCAATTACAACGAACCGAATTTATGTTTTTTGAAATAAATTTTCAAAGGTTTTTATGAAATTGATAGTTGTAATTTTAAATGAATGTAACGAATTAAGAGGGGATTAAACCAGATCTATTTGTGACATCTAAACAAGAAACACATACCTAAACTCCAGGCGGACGAAGAGTTGGAATCATATGATGATTCATATGATACATGTGTGTCTTGTTTGTCAAGATGACAAAAGAGACATATAAAAGGAAAAACCTTAGAGGCTACAAGAACTATTAGGAGTTATCCATACTGATGTATGTAAGCCTTACTGTTCAGTCACAAGATATGGTTATCACTACTTCATTCTACTGGTGACTTCAGTAGACAAATGTATGTTTACCTAATAAAAAAATCTAAAATCTTTGAGATCTTTCAAAAGAATTTTAGAAAGAAGTAGTGAATGTACTTGGGGAAAAAAATAAAGACACTTCGGTCAGATCGAGGTCATGAATATCTAAGCCAATAAATCATCCTAGAGATTTTAGGATTGTATCCAGTTGACTCCTCCCGGAACACCGCATCACAACGGTATATCCAATAGGAGAAATAGAACCTTGTTAAACATGGTTCACGCAATGATGAGTCTCACCACTCTGCCTAAAATTTTATTGGCTATGTCGTAGAAACAACTACCCGAATACTAGATTATGCATCAATCAACAAGGACCGACAAAACCCATTCTCAAAATATGAATTGGGAAGCTCCCAAAGTTGTCATTTATGAGATTATGGGGTTATAATGCTTAAGATAGCATGAAGCTTATGGGATGCGTTAGTGCACAAATTGTTGTCTTCAAGATCATCTAGATTGAAGTCAAATGCCCAAGTCAAAGCCTCTCATTGCAATGTCAAAGTTGCTTAAAGTGGAAAGTCAAAGTCAACATTATCAAGCTTGTTAGCTTAGTTTGTATGTTCCGTGTATTGGTAGTTAGTATAAATAGGTTTTCTTCTTTGTTAGACGTGTGGTGTAGGAAGTTTATTAGAGAAGAGAATATTGTCATATCTTAGTGAGAGAAATTGGTGTAGAGAGAAACAATTAGAGTATATGTTCTAGAGAGAGAAACATTCTATGTGAGAGTTTGTACACTTTGAATTGAGAATCAATACATGGCATCTTGAATCGTTTGATTGTTGTTCATCTTGATCCTAATTGATCAATTTGGGACTAACAATTGGTATCATAGCAGACGAAAATCAGAAAACAAGATCAAATTTGAAGATTTTTGTTGAAATTCTCAAGAACTCGTAAAAGTCACTGTGCAGATTCAGATTTCTCATAATGGTGATGTTTTTTATTTGAAACTGATTCATTTGTGTTCGATTTTATGTTTGGAACAAGTTTTGTTTGAATTCTATAGCCTAATTCACAACAAATTTGTGTGAATTTTGGTTTTTGTTGAATTTTTGTTCAAAGTTGTGAAAAATCTGTGTTTGAATCAAAAGTTGTAATTTTGTTGTTTTTAGTTGAAATGGTGTATTAGATTTGTGTTCAAAAAATGATCATGGTCCAATCTGCAAATTTTCGTGGTCTAATTTGGAGTATTGAAGGATCTAAGGAAGGAAAAGTGATCACAGACTCGAAATATTGAAGAACTCGCAAGATTCAGAGAACTCGCAAGCTTCTTGAAGAACTCGCAAGCATCATCTGAAGTACTCGTAGACTTCATGGTTATTTGAGTTTTGATTGTTGAAATTTTTATAACGCAAGAACTCGCAGAGCTTGGTGTACGACAAGTCCAGAACTCGCAAGGTTTGGATTACGACAAGTTACTTATCGCAAGCCTCGATCTGCGACAAGCTACTGTTCACATTCTTCAGTTTGCGACAAGTTAAAGAACTCATATAGTGAAGCTTACGACAAGTGTTCTTTTGCGACAAGTTTTTGCCTGAAATTTGTTCTAAGTATAGAACTCGTATGCATTGCGACAAGTTTTTTGTTGAAAATTTTTCTAAGTATAGAACTCGCAGACTCTTGCAACAAGTGACTCTGTGATTCTCAGTTTTTTCTAAGTATAGAACTCGCAAGCTTCGATTACCGACAAGGCAGAAATTGTTAGCTTCAGCCTGCGACAAGTTCAAGAACTCGCATCCTTCAGCTTGCGACAACCAAGAACTCGCAAACCTCTGTTTGCGACAAGCTAGAACTCGCTAGCAATGCTCTGCGATAAGTGTGTTGAATAGTGTTTTGCGAAAATTGCTCCTTAGTGCTTTGTGACTTCTATACCTAGCCAAATTTTGACAAGTTTCAATATGACTATTTCTTTGGAATTTTCTGCGGAAGGGGACAAATTTTTGAGTGTGATCAAAACTTTCTGATTTTTGTTAACGATTATTTGTGCAAGTGTTATCAGGAACAATGGATGATTATTTCTTTGTTGATGAATATAACTCTAAGCAACGTCAAGAGAAAGATCAGAAACGTAAGATTTCAAAACTTGAAGATCAAAAGAAAACACATGCGCGTATTATCGAAAGCTTGAGAGAAGATAATGATCGACTCAACAAGAGCTTAATTCGTGTTGGAAATAAAAGGAAAGAGAGAGAAGAGAAGTTAAAGAGTGAGATCAAGGTATTTGAAGAGAAAATAAAAGTCTTAGAGATTGAAAATGTTGATCTGAAGAAGAAGATTTTAGAGTTAAAGACAGATAATATCAAAAGAAATGAAGAGAAGTCAAAAGTGTTAGAAAGTGAAAACACTAATTTGAAAAGGAAAATCTCTGAACTAGAAGATCAGATTGTGAGAGTCAAGAAAAATGCTATCAAGAAGAATGAGGAAATAGTATATGGTTGGGAAGTGGAGAATATTGATTTAAAATTGAATATTTCAGATTTGGAAGCTGAGATTATCAAAATCAAGGAAGAAGATTTTGTCAAGATGAATGAGGAGACAACAAAGGGTTTAGAAAGTGCTAGCGAAGAGCGGAGAAAGAAGGTTTATCTGTTGGAACAGAAGATTGCCAAAGAAAGAGATGAATTTGCAAAAGAAAAGAAAGGATTTGCAAATGAAAGGCAAAAGTTTGCACATAAATTTTATGAATTCTCAAGGAAGACTTTTGAATAGAAGAAAGTTGTTGATCTAAAATGTGCAAAGAAAGTAATCATTATGATTGACCTGCTCATCATGGAATGGAAGAGAATAAGGTAGTTGAGCAAAAAAATGTTGGAATTTTCAAGAAATATTTGATCAAAGAAAGAATGTCGAGAAATATTTTGAAGAAGAAAAGGAGGTTTTTGAGACGAAGATTAAGAAGCTTACAAGGAAGTTATCTGAACTGTCAACAAAGGCAATGAAAGAGCAGAATACAAAGTCTGAATTTCAGAAAAAGATTGACCTGCTCATCATGGAATGGAAGAGTTCATCTTCCAAGATAAAAGAACTTGGAGATATTGTCTCTAAGGTGGTTTTGACTGAGTAGAAGACTCCAAAGTCAATTATTCAAACACCTAGAGATGATACAATATAAAGTTCACCTCATACAACTGTTTCTACAAAAAGGTCAATTAATTCAAATCATCATATTCGTACTACTAACCTTTTCTATGATCGGAATGTTGATAGTTCAGGTACATTTAGAAGAAGAAACGGTAATGAGAAGTTTTTATGGAGAGTGAAAGCAGCTTCTGATGAGAAGAATGATCAGAAATCAATTGTGCATGTCCCCAATGCCAAGAAGAACATTGTGCATAAAGGTAAACCTGATCTTGTTTATTTGATAAATCAATTAATCAGGTTAGCTAAAAACAAAATTAATTGTTCTTAATGTGGCTCAAATGATTTTGTTGGTAAAAATTTTGTTAATTACTGGTATGGTTCTTATTATATTACTCCGAAAAGAACTGCAACTAACAAACCTGGACCTAAATACCAGTGGGTATCAAAGCCAAAAGATCCATCTATGTTGTAGGCATCTAAAGTCTAGGGGGAGTAAAGGAACAATGGCTTCTGATCAATTCAGTTCATAACCCGTTATAACAGGAATTTTAGCTTCTGGACAGATCAGTCCAGAACCTGCGGTTAAAATTTCTAATTCTCATAAAGCGTCAACGTCTATATCTCATCTAACAGAATTAGATTTATTGTTTGAACATTTTTACGATAAGTTTATTGGTTCAAAAGTGACTAAATCTGTTGTGATTGACAAATCAAAAGATTCAAGTAATCATCATCCTATCACTTCAGATGTCTCAACTGAATCCGATCCCCAGTTTAGATAGAAACTCCAGTTCATATTCCTACTCAATCAGTTGAAGTTGAACATGGTAATGAAGAGACATAAGTCACACAATTAGTTGGGTGCACAGTAATGCCTAGTCAACAGACATCAAATATCTCACCAACTGAGACTTCTGCGCCAATTACTTCAACTTAACCTCAACAAGAAGAACATATTGGATATTTAGATGATCAACATGATCAGTCTACATCTAATCCACTCCCTCATGTATACAAGTGGACCAAAGAACAGCTGGTACATCAAGTTATTGGAGATCCGTCAAAGCCGGTGCAAACTAGGTCTACAACAATGAATGAATGCATGTTTTATTAATTTCTTAGTACAATAGAATCGACAAAAGTTTCAGAAGCTCTTCGTGATCCAGCTTGGATTACAGCCATGCAAGAAGAGCTCAACCAATTTGAAGCGCTTAAACTTTGGCGACTCGTGCCCCGACCTGAAGGAAAGACCATCATTGGCAGAAAATGGGTATTCAAAAATAAGAAGGATGAGGATGGTATAGTTGTAAGAAACAAAGAAAGACTTGTTGCTAAAGGCTATTGGCAAGAGGAAGGCATAGATTATGACAAGACATATGCTCCAGTTGCGCGTATTGCGGTAATCAGGATGTTCCTATCCTACGCTGCACACAAGAACTTCACTGTCTACCAAATGGACGTGAAAACTGCTTTTTTGAATGGTATTCTTAAGGAGGAGGTATACGTCTCATAGCCTGAAGGTTTTGTCAACGCGGATAAATCAGATCATGTTTATATTCTTG
Organism: Arctium minus; assembly: GCA_954870635.1. Classification (NCBI taxonomy): domain Eukaryota; kingdom Viridiplantae; phylum Streptophyta; class Magnoliopsida; order Asterales; family Asteraceae; genus Arctium; species Arctium minus. Next base: position 106,959,923 of record OX941080.1, on the reverse strand, counting down.
ACAAAGCTCTTTAAAGTTTAAAATAAGCCCCTCGCGCCTGGTATGAAGTTCTTTCAAAGTTTTTAGTCAAGTTTGGCTTCTCTAAAGGTAAAATCGACAACACCTTATTCATAAAAAGGGAAAAGGCTGATATCATTTTAATTCAAATATATGTGGATGATATAATATTTGGTTCTACTAATCCGAAGTAGTGTAAGAATTTTTATGCACTCATGGTGTCACGTTTTCAAATGAGTATGATGGGAGAGATGAATTTATTTCTTGGATTACAAGTAAGACAATTTTCAACGGGGATTTTCATAAATCAGTCAAAGTATATTGCTGACATTTTAAAAAATTTTAATATGTCAAATTGTACAACTATTTCAACCCCGATGGCACCAGGTACTAAAATCGGATATGATCTTTCGGGAAAAGCTGTTGATCTTAGGAATTATCGAGGCATGATAGGTTCATTGATGTACTTAACGACTAGTCAGCCTGATATTATGTTTTCTACATGCTTATGTGCTAGATATCAAGCTTAGCCCAAAGAATCCCATATTTCGGCGGTCAATCGCATATTTAGATATCTGAAAGGAACTGCAGATCTTGATTTGTGGTATCCAAAAGATACTGTTTTGAGCTAACAGCGTATTCAGACACAGATCATGCAGGTTGTATGCTCGATAGGAAAAGCACATCGGGTCACATTCAATTTCTCGGAGACAAGCTCGTTAGCTGGGCGTCCAAGAAATAACTATGTGTTTCCACATAAACTACTGAAGCAGAGTATGTTGCTACTATAAGTTGTTGGTCTCAAGTATTGTGGATGTGGACAGAACTTCGAGACTATGGATTTTATTTCAACAAAATACCAATATATTGTGATTCGAATAGCGCCATCGCGATATCTGCTAATCCTGTTCAGCACACAAAAACCAAACATATTGACGTACGGTATCACTTTATCAAAGATAATGTTGAAAAAGGTACAATTGAACTTTACTTTGTAAACACATATTATCAACTTGCTGATTTGTTTACCATGCCGTTGGACTAAAAGAGATTTAATTTTCTCATTTCGAAACTTGGCATGTTGAATCTCAAGACATAATCTGTAGTTACCTAGTACAATTTATTTTGGTTATTTTTCTTCATTTATTTTTTAAATCTGAATGATATCTGTATTGAAAGGTTTTGTTCATGATTTCAGGGGGGAGTGTGAGACAAAGTTTAGATAATCTACATTCTAGGGGGAGTTATAGACTTTTTGCATATATTTTACACTAACATATTTTGTGATGCATATGTTCAGGGGGAGTAAGGACAATAACTTCTGATTACATCATATCAGACTTCGTTCTTTAATGTTTTACTGCTTTAATGTCTTTAGTTTTCAATAAATGTTTTTGTTTTCAATAAGACTTTGTTGCTTTAACGTCTTTTTGACTACTTGCAGATTTTGAGGGGGAGCTTACATGATCATATCAATCATGACTTTGGAGCTGACTTTTTGAGATTAATGATGAGCGTAACGATTATTCTAACCTTAATCTCATTATGTTTGAAAGGACAAGTTTCAGTCATGAAAACATGTTTCTAAATGTTTAAACCACTTCTCGATTCTTAAACAGATTTCATGAATTCAGAATTTCATTTTATGAACTTTCATGTTTAACAAACCGTGTGTTTCCAAAGATAAATACTTGTGTATTATCTTTTCTATATACAATCAAGTATTCATATACTCCGGTTTAGTATTTTTGCTGACTTTGTTATTACCATGTCTCAAAATGAAACAATTTTTCGGTGGTAATAAACTCCTTTTGTAAATTCAAAATTTGGTGAGCGTTATTTCATTCAAAGCATTTCTTTCAAGAATGTCTATATTTGTTCATATAGACACATTCCAATCATTTCATGACCTAAACTTTAAATGATAATTATTCATATTTGATCTTTCATACATTGTCAGATTCTCAAAACATATCTATTGATTTCACTTTGTTTATTCAATTTCCTTGTTTTGAGAGAATCTTCTATGTTTGTAAAATGATCAAATCTTCATGATTATCTAATTGAGCATACTTACATCTGACATATGTATTGTGCTTTAACTGTTAAAGTTAAACGATTGAGCAACTTTGTGATTTTAGGACAAAATACACGGGATCAATGTGAGGACTTAAAAGAACTTCTATGGATTCACGATAACCAGTGTTTCTTACCCAAGAAGTTATCGTGAGTGATCGAGAGGCGAGGTGTCAATATCTGAGTGTGGGCGTGTGATGAGGTAAAATGAAAAGAGAGTTTGGTTAGAAGTGAGCTCAAATGATAAAATGAAAGAGGTTTAAGAACAGAGTTAAAACAAAATATCAGAACTCTGGACCAACCACTTTCTGAGTCAGGCAACCACATTACTGATTGTTTCACAATTCTTTCATGAACATCGTTAAAATAGGCAGTGAGCCCATGCCAACTCTTGCTTTATACCCCACCAGCTACTCATTTATTTCTTGACAAAGAAATGTTTCATATTTTCTTAGGGATGCATCACATAATCTATCTCATCTTCATTTGGAAGATGTGGATATTGAAACAGAATGAAGTCTGCCCCACCTTCGAATTTCAATCATGCACAATTGAGTCTATGTATTACTGTTGTTGTATCAATGGTTTACACATTTTAAGCCTATTTGAAAAGCCTAAGTAGCTTCATTCATTCTACACTATACACGAGCACACAAGGAATATGTTTTCTTGTTAAAACGTTTATAGAAATTTTTTTGTGATTTTCGATGAGTGAATGGAAGTCCTGGGGGAGTGAACATCAAAAAAGCTCCTTTACAATGTGAATTCTTTGCACAAAGTGGCTTAATGCTACTTACAGGCATCTTAACTGATTCATTTGTTGATTCGTGTTTTCACTCTTATTTGTCTGAATTTGAAAAGATTCAGATGAATACATTATGAATTGACGGATGGTTGAGATGTTCTTTTTGAAAGATCACTAGTAAAAAAATTGTGACATTTCTTGAAAAGAGTTTTGATGATTTCTATACTCTACATCATCAAAAAGGGGAGAAATAATTTCAAGAAATGTTGTATGGTGAACAGTTTGTAATAGTTTTGGGGAGAAAGTCAAGAAATAGAAAAGTTGTTATGGGAAAGATTCAAGAAATGAGAAAGTCAAGAAATGGAAAAGAAGCTATGGGAAAGTCAATAAATGAGAAAGAAATTGTGGATAAACTTAAAGATTTCAAAAATGTTCAAGAAATTTTCTTTGAAGATTATTTTGGAAAGAGAAAAGTGAGCTACAACTGAAGATAATTTCTTTGCTATAGATGATGATGTTTATCAAAGTCTTTGGAGGAGAATATTGATTGGCTAAAAAGATCAGTTTTTGTCCCAAAGAGGAGAATGTTCTTGAAAGGGGGAGAACGTGCTTTAAAGATGAAATTCATTTAAAGATAAGTGCAAGTTTATCCAATGGGGGAGATCACTTGTTTTTGAATCAAAGGGGGATAATTTGTTTTTGAAGATGATCTTGAATCCAAAGGGGGAGATTGTTACTGCACAAATTGTTGTCTTCAAGATCATCTAGATTGAAATCAAACGCCCAAGTCAATGCCTCTCATTGCAAAGTCAAATTTGCTTAAAGTGGAAAGTCAAAGTCAACATTATCAAGCTTGTTAGTTTAATTTGTATGTTCCTTGTATTGGTAGTTAGTATAAATAGGTTTTCTTCTTTGTTAGGCGTGTGGTGTAGGGAGTTTATTAGAGAAGAGCATATGGTCATATCTTAGTGAGAGAAAGTGCTGTAGAGAGAAACAATTAGAGTATATGTTTTAGAGAGAGAAACATTCATTGAGAGAGTTTGTACACTTATGGGGTGTTTGGTTCGCTGGATTCCGCCAGAATCTGATAGAATTGGAATGGTCAATTCCATTGACCAAATTCGATCATGATGTTTGGTTATCCATGAAATGGAATTGAATTCCATGAATTCCTTCAAATGTGGATTTGGTCATTCCTTCACAAAAGTGATGGAATTGAATTCCATTCCATCCAATATTTTGAAAATGACAAAAATACCCTCTTAACAAAAAAAACCCATTACATGTGGATTTGGTATCCTCTCTCTCCTCTGTCTCTCCTTTCTCTCCTCCCATTCTCTCTCTTCTCTCTCTCTCCTTTCTCTCTCCTATCTCTTCTCTTTCTCTCCTCTCTCTCTCCTATCTCTTATCTCTCTCCTCTCTCGCCCCTCTCTCTCCTCTCCTCTCCCTCCTCTCTATCTCTCTCATATCTTTATCTCTCTCTCTCTATCTCCCCCCCTTTCTCTCTACCCGCTCCCTCTCTCCTCCCTCTCTCCTCCCTCTCTCCCCCTCTCTCTCCTCTCTATCTCCCCTCTCTCTCCTCTCTCTCTCAGCATTTAAAAAAATATGAATAAAAAATAAAAATAAAAGAAAGGGTATTTTTGTCATTTTTCAGAATTCCATTCCAATTCCTTTGCAAACCAAACAGACAGATTCCAATTCATTTGACTGATTCCATTCCATTCCTGCCAACCAAACACTTGGTCAAACCTGATAACATTCCATTCGAATTCCTTTCAGATTCCAATTCCTTATACAGATTCCATTCCTCTAGAAATCATTCTGCGAACCAAAAGCCCCCTTAGAATTGAGAATCAATATATGGCATCTTGAATCGTTTGATTGTTGTTCATCTTGATCTTAATTGCACAATTTGGGAATATCAGGATGCTTAATTCAAAGATCTGAAAAGTACATCTTTGTGATATCCAATTGGATATAATTTCTACGGGTCTAGCGAGAACAAAACTTTTTTTTGTTGTGCACCATGTTGAGTTCTTAGAAAATGATTATCTAACAAAAATCAAAACGGGGACACAGTAGATCTTGAAGAAATTCAGGAACCACAAAGATGAAACAATGTTTGACACTGACAAATAAACAAGGTGTTGAGCTTCAACAATTTGTTGAAAATAATAACGAGGTAGAAACCAATCCGAACATTGGATTACTGATAAATGGAAAGATGCCATGAAGACTGATGTCAAAAGCCACATTCCTTAAAAGGAAATCTTGAGCAAAGATGTATTCAACGCTTTAAAACATTGAAAATACAAGTTGCAAAAGATTCCATATAGATTACGACAATCATCTCGTAATTAAAATCTTGTATACACAAGAAGGTCAGTAGGAGCATAACAGTATTCTAGATCCTATATGATTATCAGAAATGACATCCCAATGCTTGAAGGTGTAAAAACATGGCTAAGTAAGTATTTTGCGATAAAGGATCGAAAAGAGACAAATCCTTGGTATAAAGATCTATGGTAATAGATCGAACTGCTTGATTGGATTAAGCTAAAGTACATACTTTGACAAGACTTGAAATGCTTCACTAATGAAGGGTTCCAAGAGAGGAAACTTGCCAAAATTACATAGTGTACATCTGAGCAATACTCAGAGTCCTAGCACTAAAGAGGACATGAACCGTATAAAAGGTGTTCCCTATGCTTCGGGCAACTTTTCAATCATGTATGCCATGTTAATGAACTAAGACCGGACGTCTTGTATGCCCTAATCATGACGAACATATATTAGTCAGACCCAAGTGATGCTCACAGTATAATAGTGAATAACATTCTAAAGTATCTGAGAAGAAATAAAAATATGTTCTTATTGTGTAACGGTTTGGAAAGAGATCTGTGTGTTTAAGGATACACAAATGCTAGTTTCAAACTGACCGTAATGAATTAAATTGTAATAAGGATATATGTATTGAACGGATGTACTATGAGTTGTAAGAGCTGACAAATCTACTTATCAAGCTTATGTCTCAAAAGAATCATGATGTTCATGTTATAGGCTTGAGGATTTTTTTTATATTGAATAATAATTTAATAAACTTTAAACTTTCTGGAACATTAAAACAATTATGTTTTTATCTGATATGGCATATTAGGTATGAGTATATACATTAAAGATTTTTGTGTTCTTTATTAGCATGTTTAAGTATCCTTAAATAAATACGATGATCATATTATTTAGGGTTGATCTTGATCGATTATTACTAGGGGACTAGTAATAAATCAAGATCATTGTGAAGTCTGGTCATAGTCCAAGTTAGAAGTGCACTAGGTGCAACCAGAGTGACATGCGCCTGTCGGTGCACAAGGCGTTGGACAAGACCCACAGTCAGGATCACCTCATAGATCGGCGTCATAAGTGAGTCCTCATACCTGAGATGTGCATTGGGATCTAATGCACAAGGAGTGTTATGCTTTGATATAGTCTAACGTTACCCTTAACTAGTTAATCATAAGGGCTATGTTGGGTATAACATGAATTGTGTAGTTAGTCGTGTACATGCAATATGAGATTTGCTCCTCTCAAGATGAGAGAGATATTTCTGGGGCCCTTGATGACGTAGTTTCATTTACACGCATGAACAAGTGGATCAGTTGGACTAATGGCACTTGTATAATCAAACATTGTTAGTGCACATATTTGTTGGATACAAGATCATAGAAGCTGAAGGTCAAAGTAAAGAAACGCAAAGCTCAAATTCAACTCTCAAGCATGAAAGTCAAAGTCATTGTAATAAAAAGTCAAAGTTAGTGTTATAAGAGTTTAGTGTTGTTTGAGTGTTTCTGTAGCTTGCGTGTATAGTGGTGTGAGTGTTTTGTCTTTGTTTAAATAGGGATATGGCTTTGTTTTGTGCGTGTAAGATTCATAGAGTCATACGTGTTCAAGAGTTAGGGAGAGAAAGTAAAGAGAACATTGTTGTAAAGAATTTGATTATGAAATAGAAATGGAAATTGATTGAAACTGTTATTGTCATCTTGTTTTTACATTGTTTCTGGGATAACAAATATGTTGGGATCGAGCAAAATATTCTTTGAACTATAAAGGATGAGATAGATCTATGCCATAAGTTCAAAACAAAATATCATGAAGCAAAAGGATAATGAGTGATCCTACTATATGATTGATTGGATCAATCAAATTACTCGAAGATAAAAGCACATTTACATAGCCTTGGGGGCGGTGACGTGTTGCTAGAAGCTTACCATCATCTGTGTTGTTGTGTATCGTGTGTAAGTGGGAGAATGTAAGTTATTATATGCCCATGGCACGTGTCACATAGGGATACGCTGAGGAGTATGTAAACGTATAGTGTCGCACACAATGAATACGTTTGTTTCCGTATTTAGAAACTCGGATTGAATCAAGTTGATTAAATAAATAATTATTCTTGTAGGATAATTATGAAAATATGTGTTAAACTGTAATTATGATATACAGGGTGAAAACGTAATTATGTTAATTATGTGGCGTTATCTATAATTGTATAATTATATTTAAAGTTTAAAAGTTAATTATATATATATATATTTGAATATTACAGATAATTACTAAACCTTATTTAAAGCATATTTTAATTATAGTCTATCTATAACTGTTCTGGTATAAATAGAACGTTAGGCTAAACCATTTTATATACTGTTAATGTAATGTTTAGATCAAATAGGTCTTTTGAATATGTTGACTTTTGTTAATGAGCTTGGGTAGAGGTCAAGGAATGTTTGACCCTATATAAGTGTTTTGTTCCTTTATGTTTTGTAAGTTCTTGAACCATTAAGCACAAGTGAGATATATGACATATTGATTCTCACTCTACACTCTCTCTCTCTAGTTCATCATAATTTTGATCTTAATTATTGATTTGCCTGAATCTTGGACTTACAATTGGTATCAGAGCAAACCATCTTATTTAGATTATGGATTAAATACACTTGATTGGTCGAATTTCACAGATTTTTCCATTCTTGAAAGAACACGCAGGATTTTTTTTTGAAAGTTACTGTTTGATTCAAATTTTTCTTGATAAATCAATTTTGTTGCAAGAAAATGGCACCATAGTGATCGATTAGTGTTATTGATCATTTCTTGTTTAGGTTGCATCATCAAATTCACACTAATTCACTCTCAATTTTGAATTTGTGTGTGTTTTTGGTTGGAATATTTTCGAACACTGTATCACATCGATTCACTGTAATTTTGTTGTTTTTAGCCAAAGTGTTGTATTAGAAAGTTGTTCTAAACATAATTGCGACCAACCCTGTGGATTATCAGACTGTGATTGCAGATATTAAAGAAAATGGCCATATTCCTTGTGTGTTTCTGAAGAATGCGCAAGATCTATATTTCGCACAAGAATCATCTTGAAGAACAGGCAAGCTTTGAAGAACGTGCACAATGAAGATTTTTGTGTTTTTGTGACTTTTGCGAGTTCTTGACAAGAACGCGCAAGCCCCTTATTCTGTTCTCAAAATTTTTCTAAGGACAGAACGTGCAGGATTCTGTCTGCGAGAAGTGAGAATGCGCAAAGGCCTATCTGCGAGTTCTTCGTTTCTGGTTTCTTTGATCTGCGAGTTCATGATCTGCGCCAAGTGACTTTTGCGACAAGTTATTTTGTGAAAAATATTCTAAGTATAGAACACGCAGAGTGATTGCGCGAAGTGTGTTCTCAGAACGCGCAGGCCTCTTTCTGCGCGAACCTAGAACGCGCAGCCCCTTTTCTACGGGAAGTGTGTCTTCTGTGTTCTGCGAGTTCTGACACTTAGAACTTTTTCTGAGTTTTTCTTTTGTTGACCAAGTTTGACCCTTCAAGTCAAGTGTGTTTCTAAATATTTTGGACGATCATTTTTCAAGCATACTAATCAAGATGTCTTCAGCAATATCAAATAGAGATTGTGCAATAATGTATATGCCTGATATACCTGCTATTGAAGTTGAACGAGACAAATTGAAGATTCAGAATTCAAGTCTTCTAAATCAGATTCAGGAGTTGAAAGCTAATTTTGTAATTTTTGAAAAAACTTCCGAATGCGCAAAATGTATCAATGATTCTAAATCTGATTTTGCAGGTATTATCAAGACAAGAGAGAAAGAAATTAAATTGAAAGAGAGAGAGAGAGAGAGAGAGAGAGAGAGACCAAATCTTCAAAGCAAACTGAAGACAACTGAAAAGAAATCATCATAACTTAAAGCTGAATCAGTTGATCTACATAGCAAGTTTAAAGCTTTTGAAGAGAAAATATTTGCATTGGAAGCTAAAAATACTGATCTAATGAAAAGTCTCCATGCAGAAAAAGACAAAGCTGATCTGGAGAAAGTTTACACTAAAAAACTATCTGATTTTCTAAGAAAGCTTTTCAAGAGAAGAAAGATTAGGAGCATAGATGCATAAAGCATTCAAAGCAAGTCTCAGAATTTGAAAAGATTTTAATAACTGAAAGAGACACATTTGCAAAAGATAGAAAAGTTTTTGAAGATAAGATTATTGAACTTCCTAAACAAATTTATGTTTTACAAGACTTACTTGAAAAGGAGAGACAAACCTTTCAAGAAAAGAAGAAGTCTTTTGATGCTGAAAAGAAAAACTCAAAAAAGAAAAATGTTAGGATTTTCAAAGAAATTTCTGAAAAGAACAAGAAATTAGAAAAAGACTTTGAGCAAGAACTTCAAATCTTTGAAAGTGAAATATCTTAGCTCACAACAAAGTTATCTGTTCTATCATCAAATATTCTAAAAGAACAGAAGGTCAGGTCTGATTTAAAAAAGAAGTTTGACATACTTTTTAAAGAAAGAAATGCTTTAACTGAAAAAGATAAAGGATCTGGAAGCTGCAAATGTTGAATTGTTAGAAAAGATTTCTGCAGATGTGATTAATCAATCACCTTATGACAATTTAACTAAATCAGTTTGCTCTTTCAAAACGGCTTCCAGTTCTATAAAATAAAATGTTTCAAAAAGGAAAAGTATCGAATCAAAAATTGTAAATCAAATCAGATTTGTCCTTCTAATCTGTTTTATGATAAAACTGTTGATGGTTCAACAAGCTTGTATGTCAAATCTCTTGAAAAGCATACTTCTAAGAAAGGACAGATGGTCTGGACAGTGAAAGGTTCTCCTGATGAAAAAAAGAATGATAAATCTTCCGCATCCACATCAAAAGCTAAGAAGAACCGTGCACATAAAGGTAAATCTTTTGATAAACCTGATAGGATTTATTCTACTAATCATCTTATAAGGTTGGCTCAAAGGAAGATTTGGTGTTCTTATTGTGGAGAAAATTATTTTGTTCAAAAAGACTTTGCTCATCACTGGTACGGAACTTACAGGATTACTCCTCAGAAAAGTAAAATTAAAAGATTTAAATCTATTGAGAAGTGGATTCCTAAATCTAACCAATCAGGAACCAAATACTAGTAGGTACCAAAACCTGTTAAAACTGTTTTGCAGGTACCACAGGTTTAGGGAGAGCAAGAATGATGGTTTTTGAACAAAGCAGTTCAAAACTCGGTCTTCAATGTCAAGCTGATTGACTTCTGATCACATCAGATCAGGACTCATTACTCAGTATGTTGAGCTGAATGGAACATTCAAGGGGGAGTATTCAGATATGTGCACACTTCAAGGGGGAGCTTACTGTAAATTTCTGTAAGTGTGTGTGTGTGTGTTAAAATGTTTTGAAATTTGAAAAGCTTTTCAAGAGAAAACTGTGAAGTTTGTGCTTAACATGATTTTTATGGAAAGTTGCTATTTTTGGAAAGTGGTAAGTTTATTTTGGAAAGTTTTCATTTTTGGAAAATCTCAAAAAAAATTCTAAGTACAGAACGCGCACCATGTGGTATGTGACTTCCTACTTCGCGCAAACCTAAGGTTGCGCTAAGTGAAGAATACGCACGCTTCGTTCTACGAGTTCTCACTTCGTGCACACCAAAGGTTGTGATAAGTAAAGAACGCGCTTACAGTGGTTTGCGTGTTCTGACTTCACGCATGATACGCTCTGCGAGTTCTTTCCTGAATCACCACTTCCCGCAAATAGCTTCTTGAGCGAAATGCACACACACCTTGTCAATATTTGTGACAAGTCCATTTTCCTTTGATCTGCGACAAGTAGGACACCCAATATATTCGTGCCACGTGTCCACCCCTATCCTGAGTATAAATTTGAGTGTTTCTCATTTTTTTACTCTCACTTGCCTCAGACCTCTTTTGCGCTTTCTACACTTAGGGGTTGTTTGTTTTTTTTTAAAAACCTCTAAATGGCTCTTAAGTCTGAATCGTTCAGACATTTTTACACACCACCTCTTATCAATCATAACTAAAATAAGACTTCAAACTTTAGACCTCTTCAAAAACAAACGACACCTTAGACATTTTTTCTCTCAACATTCCTTACGACTTTCAAACTTCTACATTTCAAATTCGATTCAGTGTAGGTTTCGAGTTTTAATGTTTCATATTACTGTTTGTATTCATCTTATTTGTGATTGTATTGTTGTTTCTCAGTGTTTGTTTGTTCCAATTTAGGGTTTTGTTCATATTAACTGTTCATCTTCTTAAACCCATGTCGAACCGACCTTTTGTGATTTTTGAACAATGGACTGATAAATGTTGATAATATCTCGATTATAACTTGATTTTGTGTTTGTGGTTTCAAAATTGAATCCATATATACATTTATTAACTTGATTGTAGGTTACCTTGACTTGGGATTTTGATTTTGTGAACTGTTGGACTTCTTATAAGAACATGGACTGTTGGACTAATTTTGGAACTAAAATTATATTAAAAAGTTCAAATTTATATCTTAAAACAGTTTAATACACTAAATTGAACCTATTTCAAACTTAAATTCTTAAGCTTACAAGTAAAATAATTGGATTTGAAGTTTTGAAATTTCAAAAAAAAAAAACAGTGCACTTTGAGAGTTCTTGGGATGAACAGTAGGTTGGGCGTGTTCTTGATTTGAACTCGAAGAGTTTTAAACTCTGCGAGTTCTTACCAAGAACACTACACTCTGCGTGTTCTTGACAATGAATTTTGAGTGTTCTTTGTTTAAGAGTTCTTGAGACATTTTCTTCATTTTGAGGCAAAAATCAAACTCACAAAGGTTTTTGCTATTATATGATGTGTCAATACTTTTGATCTTATTCAGGTATTCTCATGGCCAGTGAAAACTCATTTGATCTAATTGTTCAAATGGATGATAATAACCCTAATGTCTCCAAAGACACTCCTATGCCATCTTCCATATCACACTTTCAGCCAGCCATTGGAGGAGATCTTGACCTTGCACTGATCAACCCTTCTGAGTATCTGTTGTTGTATCCAAATAATCACCATGTGGATCTTGATAGTCTCAATATCAATCCCTTGGTTTTGGACATTCTGAAAGGCCATCCACTATTCTATGCACTGACTGCCACTGCAAATGTGCCTCTCATTTATCTGCAACAAGCATGGAAGACCATTGACTATGTGGTGGACACCAACAACCACAAGTACTTTGATACCCGGATTGACAACTTCACATCCATTCTGATCTACCGAAGGCTCAGACTCATACTTGATCTTCCAGAAGCAAATTCCAGAGAAGGGATAACCAGCTTTGACCCATATCCAATTGATTCTGAAATATTTGAAGGCATCTGAGCCTTAGGATATGTGGGTCAACTCACCAAGATCAGTGAGTTCAAAAAGACAAATCTACCACCATTCTACTATCAACTATTTTCCATCATCAACCGATGTTTAACCTCAAGACATTATGGGTTAGACAACACCAACATGCATACACTCAGACTATTTCATGCCATTGTGTATGATCTGCACGTGGATTATTCTGTTGCTATATGGACTGAGTTGTATGACAAAGTACTTAGTAAGAGAACATCCAAGAAGCCTATCTTTGTTCCTTATCAGAGAATTCTTCAACTCATCATCAGAATCAGATCCAACAGAGACATTCCCAAAAGACTCAATCATACGGTTGGACCTAAATTCTGCATGAGGTATTTGCAAAAACAAAAACAATCCTTCACTTTCTCAATGCCAGTACCCGAGGCTCAACTTGCTTATGTTGATCCGAACTCCAAGAGTGTTAGGGAGTATAGAGAGTCTATGGGATTACCAGATCCGTTTATCCCTTCCCAGGACTCAATCCTTAGGAGAGAGGAGTCAGTGAGGGTTCAATCTACCGAGGTCGTAATGGAACGGGGAAATCAGAGGGAAACTTCCGAGAGGGGAAATGAAGGGGGTCAGTCTTCAAGACCAGAGGCTGTAGAGACTCAGGCTGCTAATGCCATACATCAAGTAGTCTCTACAAATCAACCTGAGCAGGTCATCATGCAACAATTGGGCCCTCGGGAAGAGAATGCCAATGAAGGTTTGAACTCTGAAACTGAGTCAGATAGGGCAACAAGTTCTTCAAGTGACAGTTCCCTGCTACATTTGGTTCAGATGATAATGATGATGATGATAATATGGGCCACAACTTTGGATTCTTAGATGATGTTTCTTTACATGATGATGCCATGGAAATCGATATGGATGTTGTTGATACCACCGTAAATAATGTGGTTGGTGATATAAGGCGGACTGAGGGAGATATAGTTGAAAATAATGAAAATGTGAGGCTGATAGTGATTAAAGAAAAAGAATATGGGGAGCGTGTGTGTAACAAAACTACGTATCCAGAAGGGTAGCTGAATATGCCACCTTGTCGCATGTGTTGCGAGCAAGTGTTGAAAAAGACGTTAGTAACCCACTAACGCATTTCCACACCTAAGCCACCCATTCTATTGCCTTACAACAGGCTTTAGTCTCAAATATACATGGGGATATAGCACAAACGCTATCTAGATTTCACTCAGAAAGTATAGATAATGAAAATAGAGATCATCAACCCCAGATCTCACTTCATTTGCATGCATAATCGAGTCTAGCGCCAATTGTTTTTCCATCACTTATTCCTAGGACACTAATACAATCTGCTACCAACAGAAGTCTTTGTGCTCCGTTTGGAACATCCATAGTAGCACCATAATCTGGTCTACGAGGTTTGGATGGAAGTCATGTCACAGTTAACACCATGCCAGCTGTGAACACAGGCCACACTGTTGATTCTTCAACTGTTGTGCCAACGGTGAGCTTGAGTAGCCCTGGTGTTAGATTCCCGGACTTTGTGTCCAAGGAGCAATTAGACAGTGCCTTAAAGACTGTCGAAGACCTTTTATTTGATCATATTCAATAGGATATTGGTGATGTTAAGAGGATGTTGAAGGGTAAAAATCCAATAACTGAGGAGCCAGTTTAACCACCTCCACCTCCACCTGTTCAGCCAGTAGATATGTTAGTGGATGAGTTGAAATCTTTGTTATATGCCAAGATGTTATCTCAAGCTCCTATTGATCAAACAAAAGCTGATTTGATTGGGTTATTAAGGTCTCAACAATCTCAACCTACTGCTCCAGCTATTCCACAAGATGTTGTTACCATTTCTGAGTTTCACGCTTTTAAGGAAGAAGTTGTAGATAATATTTAGGACTTGACAAAGGTTGTTCAACAATCTTGCAAGTCTCAAGCAGTTTTGAGAAAAATACATGATCTTGATTCTGATCAAGATCATGAGGGGGAGATGAACAAGAGACAGAAAACTGTTGGAGATTCTAATGTTGCTCAAGTTGTGAATATGGAAGAAGAAAATCAGAATTCTCAAGAGAATGTTGACATACATAATGAGCAAGCTGATGTTAGTGAAACCAAGGAGTTAATTCTGTATGTGAATCAAGATGTGGAACCAAGGGTTGAAAAGCCTAAGGTTGCTACAAGGGAGGAAATTTTGTTGGTTACAGGTCTTAATGTTAATGATATTATAGATCTTTCTTCTGATGAGGATGAGGAAGCAAATGAAAAGTATGAAAGGTTTTGGAGGATTAAAGAGGAAGAGAAGGAAAATTTGATGAATGAAAATGAAGATGATTTTTCAGCTGATGAAGCTAATGTCCTAGATACGTTACTGGAATCTCCTGAGGACATCAGCTAAGTCCCATTCACAATGGCATTCCTGAAGTTACAAGTGAAGCTCCTGTTATCCCGTCCTTCAAAGAAATAAACTTTCCTGAATCTTCTGAAGCTCATGAAAGTCAGAGTATGCCCTGTCCAGCAAGAATTCCTAGCCCAATGCAAGATGTTCAAAATGTTCAAAGCCCAGAGCAAAATGTCCAATCATTTCTTGGTGATCTGAATGAAGGTGAATGTGAAAAGCCATATGATGAAGGTGTTCATGTTGCAATTATGCCTGAAGAAGAGGCAGGTCCTTCAAATGTTCCTGAAGCACCTCTTATGCCTACAGAAGTTGAAATCAGGCACATAAGACATGCTCTCAGAGTTCCATTTTTTAGAGAAGCAGACGAATAGGATTTTTGTTCACAAAGTGAGGCCAAAGGACAAGTACAAAGTTTTGGGTGTTCAGAATCAGTCGAAAGAATATCAGGAAGAGTATGCAAATATGATAAACTGGCTAAGACAAACAGAGTGTGCTGTAAAGAATGAATCCAGTATTGTCATTGTCATATAAGTCAGATTCAAGAAGTTCATGCACATCTGGTATTCTGAATTCTTTGTTCAAAGAAGAGATTTAACTGAGTGCAAATTTACTGAAGTTGATTTATATTTTTTGAATGTTTATGATCTTGAGTTTCTATACCGTCACTTTAGAAATGTGGTCATAAGGAGGGAGAACATCGGCTTTGCACTGGAATCCATTAAAAGATTCACGAGGAGGCATATCTTCTATACCTGTTGTTATGATTTTCAGCTTGGAATTGAAACAATCAGAAGGAGGTCAACATGATCAAGCCAAATCTATCCTTATCTGATATTGACAGCTATGATCTTTTCACAGTGCTTGAAGAACCTGAGTTGGGGGTAGTCTATAAGAATGGTGAAAATGAAAAGAAGTTCTTCAAAGTATCTGAGATTGCTAAGTTCTCTAATGGAACTCTCAAAGTAATTAGACTACAGCTTGGTTCAAGGTATAAAGAAAGTGAAAGACAAAGACAGCTTCGTGAAGATCACATGCCAAGAAGAGTAAAGCTTGAAATGCTGAGAATTCTTGAAGCTATTGATGATAGACTTGAGTTCAGAAGAGGAATCAGAAGGTTTGAATCATTTCTGGGGATAAGGAGAACAACTACAGGAAGATGGGACAGATGAAGCTTCTCAATTTGATCTAAAAGGGGAGATTGTTAATGTAATGTTTAGATCAAATAGGTCTTTTGAATATGTTGACTTTTGTTAATGAGATTGTGTAGAGGTCAAGGAATGTTTGACCCTATATAAGTGTTTTATTCCTTTATGCTTTGTAAGTTCTTGAACCATTAAGCACAAGTGAGATATATGACATATTGATTCTCTCTCTACACTCTCTCTCTAGTTCATCATAATCTTGATCTTAGTTGTTGATTTGCTTGAATATTTGACTTACATATACAATTGAAATTAGAATTAGCCTTTCATAGAAATACAGAAAAGTACGTGTGTGAACTACCGATAGAGGAAACCTACTTTGGTTTCATAGTGCTCCATTCCAATCCCGACCGATCTACAAAAGGTATGATTCTAAACACCCTATGGTGTGGTTTTACATTTAATTAAATGAATCATTGGATCTGATTGGGTTTAAAGTTTTAGAAAAGTTTTCTATAATATTTTTAACTAAATATTTTTGTTTTTCGTTGCGATTAACGGTTACAAATTGTTTTAAAACCCTACGCAACCAATTTCAACAGAATACAGTTAGATATTCATTGGGATATGTGTTGGTCCCAAAAAGTAAACGCAGAAGTAAACAAGTATTGTAGTAGGGGGTTGAATACAATACTCAAATATTTTCACTTAATTTTAATTCTTTTATTGATATAACAATCAAGAATTACACATAGAAACCTTTTAAGATTCTTGTGGAAAAGAATAGATAAATCTATCCTGACAATCTTTCATGAAGTAAGAAAAACTTAAACACAACTTGAATACACAAATATTAAAAGCTATGAAGTTTACAGAGAGCAAGTTTTCCAACTTTCTGCTTGACTGCACTGAGATCTCTTTTCAAAAGCGTAGCTTGCATGGAGAAGTTCTTCACCTTTAAATACCACCTTGTGCCTTAAATGTTGAGGACACTTGTCATCTTGGTATTGGATGCCAGAGATTTTCTTACAATAGGAATAAAGTATTTGATGTGACCCATCATGAATCAAAGTAAACCTTTGTACCTTGATAAAATAACATCTCAATAAATTATATCTGGCAAGTATCATTTTTCTGATCTTTTGGAGAAGGTCTCCATCATTTCAGAATTTGGGTGAAAATCTTCTGTGCAAAAGAATGTTCGTATTCTTTTTGTCAGAAGGATGTTAGCAAAGAGGGGACTAGCCGAATAATGAGGATAATTCGGCTAGCAAGAGATCCTGCCGAAAATGAGGTGTTGATTTGGTAGGTAGAATAGATGTCAATCAAAGAAAGGCAATTTGGTAGGTAGGATACCTGCCGAATAAAGAGAGGCAATTCGGAAGGTAGGTAGCTTACTTCTTGCTGACTTCGGTTGGTCTTCGACTTCACCGATCTTTTGAAGCACGACTAAGCTATTACAAAGAACCTTGAAATAATCTAAGTATAAGGATGATCAAATATTGTAAGTATGAATTAATAAGCCGAAGGGGAGGTCGTCTTCAAATACTTGATGACCCAACAATCTCCCTATATTTGATGATGACATCCCATACTTAAAATAAAATATTAAGAAAATGAATAATGCATTTTGACCCTATTTTACTCTTTTGGGTTCTTTTTCACATAGACCATTCTTTTTGTTTCTTTTTTGATTTTTTAAGGTATCCGACATTTACAAGTATAAAATGAATGAAAGAATAAGCTATAAACATTATTTACTAAAAAAATTGCACTTGTATTAATCTCATATGATTGAGTACATGACAAAGAAAAATTCAAGTACAATTCAAAAAGAATGGAAAGATAAAATTTCTAAGTTTCTTCAAAATGATCATTCTGAATGTATTCCCTCTTCTTCAGTTCATCAGTCACATCATTGAAGAGAAAATTTGCATGAGCCCCAATGGGAATGATCTGAAGTATCCGAGAGAGAAAGAGACTGTCGACAATATGGATTTGATCAGCTCTGAAAAAGCGGATTTGGCCGAAACCATCATTAAAGAATATTCCATATACAGGCTGGAGGATTACCATGGTTGAGGGTTGAGGTATGGCAGTAGGCAGAGAAAGATCAAGGTTGGAGGTCTTTGAAACCTTTCCTTCCTTAGCCATTTCTTGAAAAATACTCTCCTTCTTCACCAATCGAGACTTAGAGGAAGAGGATTGATGATCAGCTTTGAGTTTCTGAATGAACTCATTTTCGGTAGCAGAGTGCTCGATTCGTTACTTGTTTCGGTAGGTCTTCATCTTATTCTGAAGAGAGTTGATGTGGTCCAAGACTTTGTCTCTGAAAGCACTCTTACTCTTGTTCAAAGTTTTGATGATTTCGAACCATTCACTAAGACCGTAAGCTTTAAGCCATTCCAGCTTGCCCGTTTAGTTCATTCCATCCTCTCGTGAAATAATCAGCCAGATTGGGTCCTTTGATGATTTTGGCCCTGAGATTCTAACACCCGAGATTGGGGAGCTTTCGTATTAGTTGGTTAGTGAGCTTCTGTACCACCGAATGCACTTGAATTCTTGTTCCTCAGAATCCTTAGCCGATTTTTCCAAGCTTCCAAGCTCCAGCTTTTGAGCTTCAATCTGATCATCAGAAAGTTTGGCCTCCTTAGCTTCCTCTTCGGCAAATTTCCGAGCAAGCTCTTGAGTTTCATCAAAATCCTTTTGAGCTAGCTCGACTGCCTTGAGTTCTTCGGCAGACATCCCCAGCTGGGATGTTATCTTTGAGTGAGGTTGTAACTTTAGAGTGCCTGACCCTGAGGAGCGTTTGATTCTTTCTTCTTTCTCATTGCTTCAGCCTCCTCCTCGGGACTCATCTTCTTTTTGCCTTTGTGTTTTATAGGCTCCCCATAGATACTTTGGCCTGATTGGTAGGACCCAATCGGTCGGTTCCCTCCCCTTCAGCCAGATCGGTAGGAGTCGATCTGCCGATGCCTTCTTCTTCTCTGTGGATGCTGGAGATAATAATTCGAGGGGTTTGATTCTCCTCCTCAACATGTTTCTCCCTCTCGATGGCCGGAGGAGAAGAAACACCCAAATGAGTCGACACACGACCCATCCTTCAATCCAACCAGCGAAGGTAATCCCTATCATCGTTGCTGAAAACAGGGTCACCAAGGTCAAAGTCCCATTCCTCTGATCGAGACTTGGCAACAAAGGCAGGAAGAGCATCAATCTTTTGATGACATCGGTTGAGAGAGTCCAAGATTTGAGAATTCACCAAGTCCTGGACGACTTTGGTCTTCAAGGACGCAAGCTCCTTATCCCTAGCATCAGAAGAGGCCTTGATAGCGGCAATGGATAAGGTGAGATTAAGGTTGGTAGAGAGAAGGTGCTCCAACCGAGTGTCGACTGCCCCGACCGAAGAAAAGACCGGCTCGGATATATTGGGGAGATCCTGAGACATAGCATCCATACACCGAAATAAATCGGTTTTTACCCGTTGAAGTTCAATATTCTTCTCCTTGATGAGTCTATGGAGTTCATCCAGGGAGGTGTTATTGATTTCTAGATCTCGGGAAATCTGATCCTCTCGAATGGAGTTTTGCTCTTAAACAGTCACTCGATGACCCGTAGCAGCCGTAAATCGATCAAACTCGACTTGAAGATTGGCAAATTGCCAACCGAGTAGCCGATGTTGCCGATTAGTGTCTTGAATATCGGCAAGCACCTCTAGGGGAGGGAGATGGGGTTTTGGGAGATGGGGATGGAAGGTATAGCCGATGAGGTAGAGGGACAGCTGGAAGGTGGGGTTGGTGGTTTATGAGGCAGGGTCGGCTAGGGGCAAGAGGTCGGTGGTGAGGAGGCAAATCCGTGGAGGAGTTGGAGGAGGATGTGTCGGATGAAGAAGCTTGGGGAGTGTGTTTCGGTTGAGGTGAACTTTAAGGGGGGTCGGTTGGGGTGAGTTTTAGGGAGTCGGCTGGGGTGAGTTTTGTGGGGTCGGTTGGGGGTGCTACTGTGGAAGGAGGGGAGATTTTGGGGGTGGTACCGGGATAAACCTCTTTACTATGAGCCGGGGAGGGATCCCGTACTTCCAAAAATTGTTGGTCAAGTTGAGATGCAGACCGAGAGCCAGTATCATATAGTAAGAAATCCAGAAAGTGATCCGGATCCTCAGAACCGTCCCCTAGAATAACCGATCCTTCCTTGGATGATGCAAAGTCATCGGGACTAACAGTCCCTGGTGAAAGGTTGTGAGGTGGAGAATAGGGGCCTTGGACTTGGGAGGTGTCCAAGTCATCGTCATAGACTAAAACATAAGTCAGTGAAGGTTTGTTGAGGGTACCCTATTGTACCATCGCACCCTGTGGAGAGGGTACGAAGGAGGCGGTTGTGGGTTGTGCTAAGTCCCTGGCTCGGAAGGGAAAATTTCAACATCTACCGATTGTTCAGAATCGGTTGGTGGAGTAGGGGGCTTGGCCAAGAAGGGTTTCATAAGTCTCTTAGAATGAGACTTATGGGGGGATTTTGAGCTCCTCCGCTTGAGAGAAGAAGTGGGTTTGACTTGGGTAGCCGCCGAACGTTTCTTCGGTGGCAGAGTCATTGAAGCAAGAGTGCATGAACCAGTTGCCTTTGATTTCTTCTTTTTTTAGGCCACCGATTTAGCTCAGGAAAGGGATGCAGGGGCCACTAAAGATGAAGAAACCGAAGGCTACTTCGGCTATTCAGCCGAAGGTGTGCCCCACTCTAGATTGGGAGTAGAAATGAAAGAAAGCATACCTGGAGTGAGCGGTCGGTCGGTAGATGAGGGGCCTTTCTTCAGTATCTACCTCTCAACCTTGGGAGCAGAAAAATCATACATGATTTTTAGCTCTGGGAGTTTGGAATCAGCCTCAAGAGGAGCCTCCAATTTGTAGTTGATGATAAAGGAGATAAAATGAGAAGGAGATACTTGTGGGCTTCGAGGAGGAGAGATCACGGTGACGATACCAGTAAAAAACAATCGAGAAAAGTCGATCCGCCTTTGGAACATAAGTGTGTAAACCAAATTTGATATGTAAGAGGGGTATTGGTCCCAATTAGTTGTCTTCCGCAAGAGACAATGAATAAGATGTGAGAAAAAGAAGTTACACACTCCCCCAATATTCTTGCAAAGGAGAGTCCTGGAGCCTCGATCTTTGCCCTCCGAGAGATAGTTGAGGGCAGCAAGAACTTCTTCGTGTTCATTACCGGTGGGAAAATTATCATATGGAGAGAAAACGGGAAGATTGAGAGTTGCTCTTACATCTTCACAACCAAAAGTATGATCGTGATTCTCCTCGTCCGTCAAAATGGAAGCAGAAACGGAGTTATTGGTGAGATCGTACACACAGGTGAGCCAAAAGTTCCCAAGGAGCAATTTGCTCATCTTGGGAGTGGCAGTGAAAGCATATTGGAGGGATGATCTTTGAAGAAATAAAGATACCTGGTTGAACTCAGAATGGGGTGGATCGAGCTCAAAGCGAGCTGTGTGGTTGCATGCAAGAAATGATAAAGAGTCCCGAAAGAGAGATTCACCTTTGCCTGAATTAGAGGACTTGGTTGGAGTGTTTGAGGATGCCATTGAAGAAAGCTAGAGGAACATACAGGTAGCAGGTTTAAGAGGAAGGAGATGCTTGAAGAAGACGATGGAAGGTAAAAGAAATAAAGTGAGGGTGAAGAGGAGTTATATAGAATTGGGAGATGAACGGTTTCGATTAATTTTAAAAGAAAATCATAATGATTTTTAGGGTTGTAGGGGAATAGGGTGGTATGGAAAACTGAAAATAATAATGATGGAATAGGAAGAGACGGCTGATCAGCGGAAAATTAGGGTAGTGGGAAAGTGGAAGGTCATGTCTCTGACACATGACGTGGCCCACATCATGACATGACCGTTTTGGATAAGGACAAAAGAATTGCCAAAGATAGATGGTTTCGAAGCTAGGACAAAAGAATTTACGAACCTTGTGATCGAAGATTGGTTTCGGCAAAAGTGTACTTACCGAAGAATAGAGACCGAAGAACAACCAAAAGAAAGCCCTTCAGAGCTTTGGATGTAGCCAAACATCCTTCTTGCCGAATAGTGGCGCTACCGAATAGTGGTAGATTCGGTAGGAGAAAGCAAGAAGGGGGATTGCCAAAGGTGGCTAACCAAAAGAGCATGTGCCGAATGAATGCTAGACGAAGAATTACTAGCCGAAGATGGAATCAACCAAAGAAGTACTAGCCGAAAGGGAGTGGCCGAGGAACGAATCAGCCGAAGGTTGACTAGCCAAAGGCCAGCTGAAGTGAAAGACTACCGAAGGTTGTGGGTGCCAAAGGCTAGGCGACATGAAGTGGTGAACCTACCGATTAAAGTTTCGGTAGGTAGTAGAAACCAAAGATTTTTTTAGGGACCAAAATTTAACATACCTAATGCTCCTATCAGAAAATTGAACCGAGATTCATCAAGGGGTTTTGTGAAAAGATCAGCTAACTAAAGATCATTTGGGATGAAGTGTAGTTCAATATCACCTTTTGAGATGTGATTTCTGATGAAGTGATATCTGATGTCAATATGCTTTGACCTGGAGTGAAGCACAGGATTGTTGGCAATAGCTATTGCACTTGAGTTGTCACATGGTATTGGGACTTTGGAGAAGTGTTGGTTATAATCTTGAAATTTATTCTTCATCCACAAGATTTGAGCACAGCAACTTCCAACAACAACATATTCAGCTTCAGCAGTAAAAGTGGAGATTGAATGTTGTTTCTTCCTGGACCAGCTGACCAAATATCCACCAAGTAATTGGTAGATGTCTGTTGTGACTTTTCTATCAACCTTAGATCCTACAAAGTTAGAATTTGAATACCCAACTAGATCAAAACCTAAGTCTTTGAGATACCAAAAATGCGTTTTACAGCAACCAAATGGGATTCCTTAGGATTGGCTTGATAACGTGCACATAGACAAGTAGCAAACATGATATCAGGTCTGCTAGCAGTAAGATAAAGAATAGAGCCTATCATTCCTCTAAAACTCGTGACATCAACTGGTTTTCCGTCAGGGTCAGCATGAATTTTCAGAGGTGGTGCCATTGGTAATTTCATGGAAGAACAATTTTCAAAGTTAAATTTCATTAGGAGATCACGAATATATTTTCTTTGATTTATAAATATCCCCTCAGAGGTTTGTTTAATTTGAAGGCCTAAAAAATGTTAGTTCTCCCATCATGCTCGTCTCATATTTACTTTGCATGAGAGACGCAAACTCTTGACAAAGGGATTCATCAGTGGCACCGAACATGATATCATCCACATAGATTTGAACAAAAATTATATTACCTTTAGTCTTCTTGAGGAAGAGAGTGCTGTCAATTTTACTTCTTGAGTACTTGTTAGTAAGTAAGAAGTCTGACAAGGTGTCATACTAGGCATGCGGAGCCTGTTTAACACCATAGAGAGCTTTGTCAAACTTGTACACATAGTTTGGATGAGGGGGTCTTCAAAGCCAGGAGGTTGTTTCACATAGACTTCATTAACAAGTTCTCCATTAAGAAAGGCACTTTTTACCTCCATTTGGAATACTTTGAACTTTTATGAGTTGCATGGGCAAGGAAAATCCTTATTGCCTCAAGTCTAGCAACATGAGCAAAGGTTTCATCATAGTCAATTCCTTCTTCCTATCGATATCCTTGAGCAACAAGTCTAGCCTTGTTGCATATTACAATACGTTCTATATCCATCTTGTTTCTGAAGACCCCTTTAGTTCTAATGATTGTTTTTCTAGGAGGAAGAGGAACAAGTCTCCAAACCTTGTTTCTTTCAAATTGAGATATCTCTTCTTGCATGGTTGTTATCCAACATGGGTCGGCCAGAGCTTCCTCAATCTTCTTGGGTTCAATGATGGAGAGGAAATTTACATAGAGACAAATGTTTCTTATTCCTCTTCTAGTCATAACACCAACTTGTTGATCACCAATAATTTGATCAATGGGGTGATCTTTAGTCCAATTGGTAGCTGGTGGAAGAGGTGCAAGAAGCATTACAGGTTGAGAGGAAGCAGGTTCGGCAGGTGTGATGGATGTTGAGGCAGGTGAAGAAGTGCGATGAGAGGGAATAGTATGAGAGATGGGGTCGACTGGATCCTCAGATATGAAGATCTGAAGGTTCGGGTTAGAAGGTGAGGAAGAGAATGGGTCATTTGTTTGAGGAGATGACTCATCCATGAAAGGAACATAAAGATTAGGTTCAGATGATTGACTATGAGAGTCTTCTTCTACACAAGAGTTTATCCATTGATTTAATTCATTATCATCACATGAGAGAGAAGATGATTTTTGGTCATCAAATTTCACATGTATTGACTTCATCAATGCATTTCCTCCGAAGATTATAGACTCGGTAGGCTTTGGAAGTAAGAGAGTATCCCATGAAAATCCCTTCATCAGCCTTGGGATCAAATTTCCCAAGATTTTCTTGGTCATTAAGAATGAAGCATACACAGCCGAAAACATGAAGGAAACCAATGTTGGGTTTTCGGCCATAGAAAACGTCATAGGAGGTTTTGTTATACCTTTTCACAATTACCGATCGATTTTGAGTGAAGCAAGCAGTGTTGATTGCTTCAGCCCAAAAGTAGGTAGGTAGGTTGGATTCACTTAGCATGTAGCGAGCTGCCTCACATAGAGTTTTATTCTTTCTTTCCACCACACCATTTTGTTGAGGGGTTCTGACAGCCAAGAAGTTTTGAGAGATTCCCTTATCATTGAAGAAAGCTTCCAAGGTAGTGTCTCTGAATTCAGTGCCATTGTCACTTCTCACAAATCTCACTAGTTGCCCATTTAGCACCTCATATTTCTTGATGAAGTGGATGATTTCTTCAGAAGTGTCACTTTTGTACCTGAGAAAAGATACCCAAGTGTAACATGTGAATTCATCAACAATTACAAGCATATACCTTTTTCCTCCAAGACTTGGAGTGCTAACTGGTCCACATAGATCCATGTAAAGCATTTGAAGATGAGTGGAGATAGAAAAACATTGCTTTGTTTTGAAGGAGGATTTTGTCAGCTTTCTCTTCTCACAAGTTGGACATAGTTTCTCTTTCACAAAAGATAGCTTTGGCATTCCAACAACAAGATCTTTGTTGGAAAGAGTGTTTAAAGTCTTGAAGTTGAGATATGATAGGCGTTTGTGCCATGTCCAGTTCTTTTTGATAGAGTCTTCTTAAATGAAGCAGATGCTTCCTTCAACTGATTTTCCACTTATGTTGATAATGTACACATTGTCCTTTCTAACACCAGATAAAACAATGTGATTACTTTTATCCGAGATGTTGCAATCACTAGGCCTGAAAGTAACAATGTATCCTAAGTCACACAGCTGATTGATGCTTAAGAGATTATGCATCAGTCCTTCAACATATTCAACATTATTAAAGGTGATAGAACCATTAGAAAGATTTCCATAAACTTTGGTGGAACCTCCAGAGTTATCTCCAAAGGTTACCGTAGGTCCTTTTTCGGTCACATAGTCAATAAGAAGATATTTGTTGCCGGTCATGTGTCTTGAACATCCACTGTCCAGATACCAGGTATGGTGATGTTTAAATACCTGCAAGGACAGAGAAATCAGTCCTTTGGTACCCATTTTGAGATGGGTCCTTTAGGGTTAGAGGAGGAAGAAGAAGAGTCATCAAAATTCTTTCATTCAGTCCGTTCTTTGGGACAATTATTTTCTAAGTGAAAGGTGTCACAACAATTATAGCATTTTCTATAAATAAAAACTTTCTTTGATTTCTGACCCTGATCATTGTCTTTGCTCTTAACATTAACTTTGAATGATTTAGAGGTGGAAGGTGAAGGGTTAGGTTTTGATCCAAGGATTCCTTTTTCAGAGGAATGGAGAAGAAAGTTAGAGATACCCATGGATTTGGGCTTCTTTAAGTTCACAGATCTGTGAATGAACTTGATAGGGTGAACAGGAGGTTCATTTTTGGAAGGAGAAGGTAGTTTTCTTTTTAAAGGTAGGTCAGTAATTACTGATTTTTCTTTATCAAGGTTGAAAACTTCTTTGAGGCAGGTTGAAAATTTTTCTTCGGAAATTTTGAAGGTTTAGGAGAAGAAGAGGTAGCCTCATCAAGATTTAAAGATTTTAGAAGGTCATGAATAGGCTTGATAAGGTCATTTGATCCTTGAGCTTGACATGGGAGAAGATTCTTTGGCTTTGACAAACATTCCAAATTTCAAAGAATCACGAAGATCTAGAGAGTGTACAAAATGAGAGTCATATGAGTCAGAATCAGTCAGCTCATGAGAGGTAGAAGGAAGTTGTGTGGAAGAAAGATCAACTTCCATTTTTCCAAAACCTAGACCTCTTGTCATCACAAGACATCTGATCTTGAAAATTTTTCTCTAGATTTTTAGAAGAACTTGTCCATTTGCTTATAATTTCTTGCTCCTTTTTAAGATGTTTGAACATTTTATTTCTCTCTTTGGCAAGAATGTAGTTGATGGTTTTCAAGTCTTCAAGTTCAACTTTGATTTTGTCAAAATGTTTAAGTTGGGAAAGACAAATCTAAAGTTGAGAAGATAGGGATTTCACTTGAGCATTAGACTTTTTCTTCGCATCCTTTTCATTATAGAACTCAACTGTCAAGGAGTTAAAGGCCTCGATCTTTTTAGAATCGGTAAGAGAGTGAAAGGGATGTACCTGAGATGAAGAAGAAGAGCATTCAGTGGAAACAAGTGAAACCGTCATGTCATGGTCTTCATTTTCAGTCATGTCATTGAGTTTAGCCATCAGACACTTGTTGGAAGTTTCTTTGTCACTCTCAGAAGTAGGCTCATCAGCCCAGTCATGGAATTCAGCCATAAGGCCTTTTCCTTTTCTGAGAGCACCCTCATTTCTTTCTTTCTCTCTCGTGTATTTGGCCTTGTATTTTTCAGCATGGTCAGTACTCTCTTTGAAAGAAGATGAAGAAAATTTTCGAGAGTGAGACCTGTTGGCAAAGTCAGGTCTCATTCTTCTTAACTTAGAGGAATTTTGGTTGGAAAAGATAGTTTTAGATCTTCCTGAAGAATTGCTCCTACACTCAGAGGCAAAGTGGCCTTTCTTGCGACAAGCATATCATTCCTCATTTGTCTTGTCAGAGGAGTTTCTTGAAAAAAAAGAGGATTTTCGGCCAGACTTGAAATGGTTGGAGGGAAGATGATTTTTGAACTTTGAGAAACCAGCAGGCATAGCCATTTCATTAGTCATCTGATCTACCGAAGTTTCTTCACCTTAATCATCGGCCTCACTAAGATATGCCTCTGAATGGTGATTTGAATCTTCTTGGATTTCTTGGTCAGATTCCTCAGAAGGATATGTGATCCTAGGAATACACAAAGATTTCTTGGAAGAGTCACTAATAAGAGCCATAGATGGGCTTTTTATCTCTTTTATGACTGTCTTCCTTTGGATCCTTGTTTATTCATAGTTAAAAAGAGATTCGTAAAGAATGGTAAGAGGTAGATGATCAAGATCCTTGGTGTCTTGATGCAAGTGCAGATGTTTTCCCAAAATTTAGGAAGACCATCCATAAACTTGCATAAGACTTCCTCATTATCATACACTCTTCCCAAGAGCTTAAGGTCAATAAGAAGGTTGTTAAAGCAGTTGTAGTAATCAGAGAGAGATTCTCCCTTTTCATGAGAGAATAGCTCATACTTTCTAACAAGGGAAATATTTTTGCTTTTCTTAACTTCGTATATTCCCACATATAGAATACACAAGGTTGTCCACATTTCCTTGGCAGTAAAAAGATTTACCAAGGAGTGATACACCTCATCAGGGAGGGGGAGAGAAATGATGGTTCTGACTCTAGTGTTAAGAGCGACAAGATGCTTATCATCATCATTGTACTTTCTTGGATTTTTGGTGATGTATATTCCAGTATCAACAGTTCTATCTTAATCCAAAGAATCATAAGAATCACATATAACAGTATCTTTATCTTTTGAGTAAGAACGAGGTTTTTGGGTCTCAAAGCGAGCCCAAACTCTAGGGACAATAGGTCCTTGATGAAGAACAATGATAAATCTACTATCAACTCCTTCCAAGGATGGCATCATACGACTTTTCCAAGAGAAAAGTTGTTTGGGTTAAACTTGGGTGGCTTGGCTATAGAGCCATTGTCATATGAAGTTGTGGAGGAGTTTTGAGAAGAAGAATCAACTTTTGTAGATGAAGGTGATACCATTTCAAATCAAGTTTATTGGATTAAACTGACCTGCTCTGATACTACTTGTTAGTCCCAAAAAGTAAAAGCAGAAGTAAACAAGTATTGTAGAAGGGGGGTTGAATACAATACTCAAAAAATTTCACTTAATTTTAATTCTTTTATTTATATAACAATCAAGAATCACATAGAAAACTTTTAAGATTGTTGTGGAAAAGAATAGATAAATATATCCTAACAATCTTTCACGAAGTAAGAAAAACTTAAACACAACATGAACACACAAAGATTAAAAGCTATGAAGTTTAGAGAGAGCAAAGTTGCCAACTTTCTGCTTGAGTGCACTGAGATCTCTTTTCAAAAGCGTAGCTTGCATGGAGAAGTTATTCACCTTTAAATACCACCTTGTGCATTAAATGTTGAGGACACTTGTCATCTTGGTATTGGATGCCATAGTTTTTCTTTCAATAGGAATAAAGTATTTGATGTGACCCATCATGAAGCAAAGTAGACCTTTGTACCTTGATAAGACAACATCTCAATAAAATATGTCTGGCAAGTATCCTTTTTCTAATCTTTTGGAGAAGGTTTACATCATTTCATAATTTGGGTGAAAATCTTTTGTGCAAAAGAATGTTCCTATTATTTTTGTCAGGAGGATGTTGGCAAAGAGGGGACTAGCCGAATCATGAGGATAATTCGGCTAGCAAGAGATCCTGCCGAAAATGAGGTGCTGATTCAGTAGGTAGAATACCTACCAATCATAGAGAGGCAATTCGGTAGGTAAAGTACATGCCGATTAAGGAGAGGCAATTCGGCAGGTAGGTAGCTTAGTAAAGTTGCAAGTTTATCTTGATTTACATTTGAAGACTTACTTCTTGCTGACTTCGGTTGGTCTTCGACTTCACCGAACTTTTGAAGCACGACTAAGCTATTACATAGAACCTTAAAATAATCTAAGTATAAGAACGATCAAATATTGCAAGTATGAATAAATAAGCCGAAGGGAGGTCATCTTCAAATCCTTGATGACCCAACAATATGTAAGCATTGCCAAACATACTTAATTGTCATGATGACAATATCAACCAAAAACAATATTGGGTGTAGGAAAATCAGGACATCTTCAAATTTCTTTAGTTGCTTCTACTTTGAAAAGAAACAAACATCCAGACAAAAAAGATAGAATAATCAATCTTTGAAAAACATTTTTGCTGACAAGGATAAGGTTTGTGTTTCTCTCCAAGCTCTTTCGATATTCTGCTTCACTCTTCCAAGGCTAAACCAGTAAAGAAAATAAAATATATTAAGCATAAGTCAAAAGACCATAACACTAAAGCATCATTGTTACCATAATCGATAACTTACTTATTTGAATAATCTCTGAAAATCTGTAGAGATTGCGACCTTTCACTAACATTGGGAAACTGGAAGGTGTTTTTTGGACCCTTTGGTCTACAAGACTTCACTCTTTATGATAAAAAAAAACATAACATGTATTAAGTTACAGCTATAACTAGGCCAATCCCAAATACAAGAATTATGAATTCCCACTTTCTTGATTTTTTCTAATCATGATTGTATGTTGTTGTCTCAATGTGCCATAACTTTCTTTAACCATCATCCAAGCCATAAAATTAACTGAAAAGAGAAGAATATCACTTTGTCACTCTTTAAATAAATCATTTAGATATCAATTTTCAAGAATCTAAAACCCCACAACCCTCATTGACTCCCCCAGTCAAACAAACAGCACAACTGCTCTAGGGAAATGAAATGGACAAAATACATTTTTTCTATAACTAAGAATAAATTTAATTAGAATACTGAATCCAATGCATAGCAACAGAACATTGGTGGCCGGACTACACAATGTCAAAGTTGAACCACCTCTTCTTCACAATGTCCCGTATGTTCATTTATGTTCATGAACATTCGTTTATTTATATTCATTCGTTTATGTTTGTTCATATTCGTTTCCGTTCGTTTATATATATTAAAATTTATATATTTAATATATAATCTTTTTATTTATTTGGTTTGAATTCAAATAAACCTATTTAAGTTTTAACTTTTTAGAATTCAATTTAAATTTTACCACCATTTTCTAACTTGTTTGAATTTTTTTATTTTTTCACTTCTTACCCATACTAACACTTTCACGTTTCCCGCTTCTCATTTTCACTTTCCCCCTATAACATAGAATTGTAAAACCCTAAATGCAAGGCTGCAAATTGTTGCTTAACAAGGCTGCAAATCGTGAAGGGATGAAGGTTGTGAGCCCTAAATCGCATTACTTCATCACTCTTGTCTTCTCCCCAACAGGTACAGTTCGATTTCGGTTTATTTTCTCTCAGTTTTTCAATTTCCTCAACAAGTACGGACGTACAGCTCGATTTCAATCTTTTGCTCTCACAGTCTCGTTTCACTTCGTCCATATATGAATCTAAATGCGTAGGAAAATTAACAGATTATATTATTAGAATAGAAAGTATCGATTACTCTAAATATCACACTTGGAGCAAAGGTTTTCTCCAAGATCTTCCTAGTTGATGTATTAGCAATGTTTGTCCACATTAACAAATTAGCACAGTGCCTCAAGTTTGCTAAATGTTACCATTGTTTTTATTTGTTATGAAATTGCATTCATTTTTCTTCAATTCTTGAATGGTCCAAAACCAATTTCTTTTCTTTATTGTCACGACATACATAAAACCAGTTTCTTTTCTTTGTCTATAGATAGATGCAAATAACCATCATTCATGCCTTAGCCATTCCTTAGCTTTCATTAAGAATCGCATTATTTTGCATTTTGTAGATGCTTGATGTCTCTTTTAGCGCTCCATATTTCTTTCATGACGATATTTATTTAGATCGAGTGCAAATGCTTCAAGAATTTGAATCAACCGATATTGAATCAAGTGCAAACACATCAAGAATGGAAAAGTACCCATGAAGTGGTTGTTATTGGATCGAATGATGAAGAAGACGTTGCACCAATTATTGATGGTGATATAGAAGTGGCCAACCCAGTCAACAACGAAAAATCTACTCTATATGCTAAAAGGAAAAGATGTAAGACTTCACGAGTTTGGGAATATTTTTGCTTGGTGAAGTTGGCTAATGGAACTGAAGTTTGTGAGTACATCCATTGTGTTTTGAATATAAAGAAACTTAAAGATGGCACACTATTGCATAGGCATATTAGTGATTGCCCAAAGTTAAGAGCCGTCAACACCGTTCAATCAGGTCAATTAAAGGTTGTGCTTGGGAAGTTATATTAATAAATGACTTCATTTTGGGCGGATAGCGGGAATCGAACCCACGTCTTCTCCTTGGCAAAGAGGCTATTACCTCACCAACTAGCTAATCAGACGTGAGCCCCTCCTCGGGCGGATTCCTCTTCCGATCGTATTTATCCTAGTATAAAGAAAAAGATGGGCAATCTGTATTTTTCAGGAAGGGTGCTAAATAAATATGAGTTAAATTATGGGCTTATTTATTTTACGGATTCTTTTCCTATTTATGATAAAGTTAAAGGTTGTTCCTGGGAAATTATATTCTTCTATGATCCAAAACAAGAAATTTGACAATAGTAGGATTACAGAGGTTATTTCTCACATGATTATGGTTCATGAGTTGTCATTTAATTTTGTTGAGTATGAACTGTTTAATGTGGTTATGAAGGAAGCTAACCTCGGTTTTAACAAGATTTCAGGTGCATCAATTAGGCAAGATTGTGTAGCTAGTTATGAGATTAGAGAGAGGGATGTGGGAGACCATTCAGGAGGTGGAGATAATTCAGTGTATGGTGCTTTCAACTATGTACGCATAGCAACAAAACTTATGCCTCAAAATTCAAGAAATTTGAAACTCGCGCTTTATAAAGTAGTATAGATAACTATTCAAGGCATTTTATAATATAGTATAAATTCGTATATATTTATAATATTATTAAATCCAAAAATATTCAATAATAAACTTATTTTGAAAGTGTAGGGATTTAATGCAATTTGTAACCGTTATACGCAGCGGAAATTAAAATAATTTTGGTTACAACGTAGAAAACTTTTTTGAACAATTAAAACCCAAACGGATCCAATGATGTATTTAATTAAAACTTAAAACCACACCATAGGGTGTTTAGAGATGTACCTTTCAGATCTGTTGTGGTTGAACTAGTTGAGCACTTAGAAACCAATCTAGGTTTCCTCTAGCGGTATCCATACACGAACACACGAAATTCCACCGGGTGCTAGCCCTAATAACCCTAGATCTATATGTGTTTTACAGAAAAGAAAAGGGTTTCTTTTCTGTATTTTTCCGAAAGGCTTTTCTAACTCAATTGTCTTTCAAATGGTTTAGCCTAGCCCCTTATTTATATCAGAAGAATTATAGTTAGACAATAATTCAACTAATAATTAAATAAGGTTTAATTATTATCTGTAATATTCAAATCAAATTCAAATATATATATATATATATATATATATATAATTATCCTTTTAAACTTTAAAATATAATTATATAATTACAGATAATTCCCCGTAATTAACATAATTACGTTTTCACCCTGTAATTATCATAATTACAGTTTAACACATATTTTCATTAAATCCGGGTTTCTACAAATGGAAACAAACGCATTCTTTGTGTGTGACCCTATAGGTTTACATACTTCTCAGCAGTATCTCTGTGTGACACGTGTCGTGGGCATATAATAACTTACAGAAAGTATAACAAGATGATTAAAATTGTATAATTTTATAACAAGAAAAAACACATTTTTTAAATTAATTTTAGTTGATTTATGATCATGTATTTTTGTTAAGTCCAAATATTGTATTCAAGATTTAATTAGGAAAGTCTAAGTTAGAAGTCAACATTGTCAAAGTCAAAATTGTCAAAGTTGTATTAGTCTTTGTTTTGTTTACTTAGTTGTTAAGTTTTGTTAATAGATAGGTGGTATACATAGGGTTTGTTTTGTAATCTTTAGGTAAGCATTTTCATTGTAAAATCAGATACGTGAGATTTGTGATATGAAATCAAGATCTACTTTCTCTCTCTACATTCTCTCTCTATGATTTAGATAGATTTTGGGTCTTTCAATTGGTATCAGAGTCGTACCAAACGATTTTCAGAAAAGATTTGCACAAAAAGATGGATTGAAATCTGGATATTTAGATCGAAAAAGTTTGATTTTCTGAAAATTTTCAAGAACTCGAAAGTTACTGTTCATCTGAAATTTTTTAATGAAAAATCGTTTTTGATGCAAGAAAATGGAATTATTGGATTCTATTTATGTTTTAGATTGTTTCTTGTATTTATTACATCACGTATTTCGAACTAAATCGATGTCAATTTTTGAATTTTGGAATTTTTTTTTTTGAAAACGAGTTCGAACACTGTGTGAATCAGATTTCTGTGACTTGTTGTTCTTAATATGAAATTGATATTAGATTTGTGTTTAGTATTGTTTTTTGATTGTACTGATATGTTTTTGAGTTTAAGTTTTGCAGGTTTGATCAAAATTAATGCAATTCGTGAAATTTTTTGAATCTAGCGCAAACATTCAGGAACTGGCGCAAACTGTGTTTGCTACTGACGCAAAGTTTATGATACTGACGCAAAGTGATTTTGTTAATGGCGCACAAGTTTGATACTGGCTCAAAATGTAATTGGTTGGATACCATCATGGGTCGGTGGAATAAACTAGATTGTGATTGGAATAGATCAAACTCCAATTGGACCGTGAATTTAATTGAAATTGGTGGTGAATTCATTTTCATTTGAATGAAATTGATTGGTCATTAAAAGTAAATGGGGGCGGTGGCTTTAATTTGTGAAATCAAATGGATGAAATTGTTTAGTGATTTGGTGAAAATCAATTAAAACAATCGATAGTGGTTTAAATTTGATTGGTTGTTCATAGTGAGTGGGGCGGTGTGTGAATGAAATTGAAGAGTTGTTCTTGATTTGCGCCACATTATTTTTGGTTGAATTTGCAGGTTCACTTTGCGCCTCGTTCGTCTCACGCAATCCTCATCCTTTGCGCCACCTCTTTCACCAATCTTTGCGTGAGTGTCATGAGTAGTGCATCATCATTACATTTGCGTTAGGATGTTTCCAATTATTTTGATCGGCAAATTTCAGTGATTTGAAGAGTTTCAGATATTGAATTTTTTTTTCTGAGATTATTTTTGTGCTGATCTTTTCTGAATTGTTTGGGAACGATCATTTTTTATCAAGTTGTTTCTCATACAAAGTTTTCTGAGAGAGAAAAGTTTAGATTGTCTGAATTTTGTTTTTGAATTCATTTCAACTGACGATAATTTTGTCAAATTCTTTTTGAAACAGGATGAGTTCTCCAATTTTGCTCAGAGGAAGATACAAGCAGTGGAAAACTGATTTTTTCAAATTTGTAGATACACATGAGCTGAATTGTTATATCAGATTGTCATTGACTGAAAGAGAGATGAAACCTCATTCTCCAACAGAAGATTGTACTGAGGATCGGGAGAAAAGAAAGAGTGCTGATAATATGGCTCGAACTTTTCTGTTGAATAGTATTCGTCATGAGATTAATGGTCACATAAATACCTATCAGTTGACAGGAAAAGATTTATACAAGTCAACAGGAAAGGAGATATGGGACTATCTTGAATGGACGATGTTAGGGCCAACGGTTGTGTCTGAGCTAAAAGGAAAGATTTCTGAGTTGGAAGCTAAAATTCAGCATACAGTCTCTGTTGAGAGCAATGAGCAGAAAGTTAAGAAATTGGAATCTGAGAATGTTGAGCTTAAAAAGAATATATTTGATTTGGAGCAAAAGCTTGCTGAAGATAAAGCTAATTTTGAAAGTGAAAAGAAAGGTTTTTCAAAGAAGTTCTCAGATTTCTCAAGAAAGTGTTTTGAAGAGAAGAAGTCAATTGATCTTAAATGCATAAAACTTTCTCAACAAGTTTCTGATTTTGAGAAAGTACTTATTTTGGAAAGAGATAAGTTTGCTAAAGAAAAGAAGGCCACTGAACAGAAGAATGTGGGATTCTTCAAGGAACTATCTGGCCAGAGAAACGATTCAGAGAAGGGGTTTGAAGAAGAAAGAAGCATATTTGAGACCAAGATTAGAAAGCTGACTGCCAAGCTATCTGAACTATCTGAAAATGCACTGAAAGAGCAAAAAACGAAGTCTGAGTTCACGAAGAAGATTGACCTACTTGTTAAAGAAAGAGACAACTTTGCTTCAAAGATCAAAGAGCTTGAAAAGTCTGCTTCAAGTTCAAATCAGAAATTTGTCTCTTCACAAAGGTCAATTAAATCTTTTGATCGGATTCGTAGATCTAACATTTTCTATGATAGATATCTAGATGGTTCAGGTACATATCCGAGAAGAAGTTACAAGAAAGAGAAAATGATCTGGAAAAAGAAATCAGTCAAGGATGACAAGGAAGATGAGCTGAAAGGAAACACATCATGTGTACATGTACATAAAGCAAAGAAGAACAAAGAGCATAAAGGTAAACCTGACCATATATACTCAAAAGATCAATTACTCAGGTTTTCAGGTAATAAATATTATTGTTCTTACTGCTGTACACATGATCATATTCACAAAACGAGTGATCATTTCTGGTATGGTTCTTACTCTATAACCCCCACACGTACTGCAACTAACTTTTCTGGACCCAAATACTAGTGGGTACCAAAGAAGAAAACTGATTCTGTGTTGCAGTCACCTCAATTCAAGGGGGAGTAAGAGAACAATGGCTTTTGAACACAACAGTTCAAAACCCGGACTTCGATGTCAAGATTATGGCTCTTGAATAACACAGTTCAAGACCCGCACCTCAATGTCAAGAATATGGCTTCTAAGCACATCAACTTAGGACCCGTACCTGAACGATTAAAGACCTTTACTCCTGTCATGATATGAGGATTATACTCCAATACTCAAATGAAGAAATCAACCATCAAGGGGGAGTACTTTCTTTTCTGAAAAATGCATTAGAGAGATATGACGGACTACATTCCCGAAGGAATTGTAGATCTCTATCCTGTACTTTTTCATTGATAAATCTTACTGATATGACAGACTACATTCCAGAAGGAATTGTGGATCTCTATCTCGTTTTCATTGATAAATCTACTATTGCATAATTTATAGGAGGAGTAAAGGTGATGGCTTCTGATCAAATAACAGATCAGGACCCGTTTTTCAATGATCAGAGAAGGATATTCTGCTAATATCCAGGGGGAGCTTAAAAGATCTAAATCATTCTATCATGATTTGAGGGGGAGCTTAAAGGTAAATATCTTCTAATCCTAGATCTCTGATTGTTTGAAAGAAGAACAACTTTCAAGCATGAAAAACGATTTCTTAAATGTTCAAACCACTTCTTATTCTCAAAAGATTTTATGAATTTAGCAGTGTGCTTTTAAATGTTTTTCAAATTTTGACCTTAATGTTTAACTGACCGTGTGTTTCCAAAGATCAATACTTGTGTATTATCTTCTCCATATACTGTCAAGTATTCATACACACCGGTTCAGTATTTTAGTTGAATTTGTTATTACCATGTCTCAAATTCGAACCAATTTTTTTATGGTAATACCCCCGTTTGCATTCAAAGTTGTTGAGCATCATTCATCTTTTACATATTTGTGCTTTCATTGATAAATTGTTTATATTTGTTCATATAAACAAATTTCCAATTCTTTGATACCCTATCCTTTTCATTTGATCTGATTGATACATTGTCAGATTCTCAAAACAATTCTCTTGACTTCATTTCATTCATTCAATATTCTTGTTTTGAGAAATCTTCAAAGGTCAAATGCTCAAATTTCATTCATATTTTTAAATAAGCATACATTTTGACAGTGTTATCATACATCTTGTGCTTAATTGTCCAGTTAAACTGTTGAGCAACGATTTTTCTGAGGAATAACATGGGATTCGTGTGTGAGCTTAAACAGAACGTCCATGGATTCACGCAACCTGTGTTTCCTACCCAGGAAGTTATCCTTGAGTGATTGAGGGGTGAGGGGTCAAAATCAAAGAGTGGGGTATATAACTCATCCGGTTGAGTTTTTCTCATTGCGTGGAGAGGAAAAATGGAAAAGAGAGTTTGGTTAGAAGTGAGCTTTAAATGTTAAAAAGAAAGAGGGTGTGAGATCAGAGTTAAAAGAATACCAGAACTCTGCACCTACCACTTTCTGAGTCGGGCAACCACATCTACTGATTGGTTCACATTCTTTGGTGACCATCATTGAAACAGGCAGTGAGCCCATGCCAACTCTTGCTATTACCCCACCAACCACTCGTTTCTTTCTCGAAAAAGAAATGTTTCATTTTCTTGGGGACGCAGCACATCTGCTATCTAATCTTCAATCGGAAGATTTAGATATTGAAAAAGAAGGAAAGTTGCCCCACCTTCGCACCTCTTTCATGCACATTGAGTCCGTGTAATACATGCTGCTGTCTCAACAGTTTACACAATTTGAGCCTCATGAAACACAATAATTGTGCTAAATTCTTTTATACACAAGCACGAGCACACAGAAAATTTGTTTTTCTGTCAGAACATTCATAGATAAATCTTGTGTTTTTCAATGATTGAATGAAAGTCCTGGAGAGTCATCATCAAACCAGCTCCTTAAATTGTACATTCGTTGTACACAGTAACTTTGTGTTACTGACAGGTATTCCTAACTGTTTCATTTGTTGAATCAGGGTTACCGCGTTCTTTATAGCTGAATTTGAAAAGATTTAGATATATACAGTTCATGATTTGACTCTTCATATCAAAGTGCGGAAACTGTCACAGGGGAGATTGTTAGTTGATTAAAAAAAGGGGGAAATCAAAGTCTGTGCTGAAATTGATGAAATTTTGATGATAATGATGCTCTCAATCATCAAAAAGGGGGAGAATTTTACAAAGATCAATTTCAAAGTTATGAAGAGTTGTCAAAGTGAAAAGTCTTGTGAAGAAATTCTGAGAGTTCAAAGAAATTCAAATGCTTCCGCTATTGCATTGTTAAAAGATTCTGAAGAAAGATTATTCAAAGATAAATCAAGATGATGTGTGAAAGTTTGTTTTCTGAAGACAGTTCAGAGATCACAAAAGATGAAGATACATGTTTGTCAAAGATCCCTCAACGTTCCAAAGTGTTCAAAGACGAAGTTTCAAGTTCAAAGAAGTTTCAAGAATTAAGTTTCCTGTTCGAGACATGTTGACTTTCAAAGCTTCAAAGTTAAAAAGACTTTTCAAGATTCTTCAAAGGCTGAAAGACTGAAGATTGTTAAAGCTTCAAAGTTCAAAGTTGCCAAAGACAAAAGCTGAAAAATCAAGTGCTGAAGACTAGTGTCAAATTTTTATTAAATCTTGAATACAAAGCGGGAGATTGTTAAGTCCAAATATTGTATCCAAGATTTAATTAGGAAAGTCAAAGTTAGAAGTCAACATTGTCAAAGTCAAAATTGTCAAAGTTGTATTAGTCTTTGTTTTGTTTACTTAGTTGTTAAGTTTTGTTAATAGATAGGTGGTATAAATAGGGTTTGTTTGGTAATCTTTAGGTAAGCACTTTCATTGTAAAATCAGATACGTGAGATTTGTGATATGAAATCAAGATCTACTTTCTCTCTCTACATTCTCTCTCTATGATTTAGATAGATTTTGGGTCTTTCAATTTTTAATATGATAAATGTATAAAATGAAAAATGAAAATGTAAATAATATAAAGAGTAAACTACGATTTTCGTCTCTGTGGTTTGAGTAAGATTGCAATTTTCGTCAACGTGGTTTTGAAATTGCAATTTTCGTCCCTATGCTTTGTAATTTATTGTTGTTTTCGTCATCCCTGAGGCTAATATGTTAAAAATCATCCAATAACTTAGGGGTATTTTAGTCTTTTTTATTTTTTGGGTTCCTTAAATATATTTTTGGTTTAATTTTCGATATTTTAGTAATTTTAATTTAATAAAACAATATTTTTTGATAAAAAAATATATTATTTTGTTATTGTTTATGATAAAACAATTAAATATTTTTATACAAATAGGTTTTTTGATATTTCGGTCATTATAGTTTTAGTTTCTTATGAGTTTGATTTATTCTACTAAAAAGGATTATAATTTTTATGGGACCAAACAATTAACTATATTTATCAAACAAATATATGTAATTTTATTAATCAGACAGTATAATTGTTTGGTCTCACAACTCATTCAATTATACCAATTACAAATGTATGTCTTATGTAAATGTGTTCCAATAAGTTTATAAAATATTTGTAGAGGTCTTTTAGAACATTCTTAAAATAAAGTGTACAATTAAATTTTTTTATATGACATCTTTTTAAACACAAACCCAAAAAATGTCATATAAAAAATGTAATTTTTCAAAAATCAAATTAATAAGAACTAAAACTATATAATGACCAAAAATATAAAGAAAAAAAAGTGTATGAAAAATATTTAATTATTTCATCATAAACAATAACAATATAATATAATTTTTCATATGTATTAATTCCTTTATCAAAAAATATATAGTTTTATTGAATAAAAAAAACTTAAATAACCAAAAATAAACCAAAAACCATATTTAATAAACCAAAAAAAAAGGAAAATAAAAAAAACTAAAGTACCACTATATAAAATGGAGAAATTTTAATATGTTTAGTCTCATGAATGAAAAAAAAATAAATTACAAACCGTAGGAATGAAAACAACAATAAATCACAAATCATAGGGACGAAAAACGAAATTGACTTTACAACACTTTATAAACACAACTATTACAAAATTACATTTTGACCCTTTTAATCTTGAATACAATATCTTGACTTAACAGATGCACACAAGGCCAAAAACGAATGGTACGATCAATGTGGCACTGTGAAATATATGACTATTGAGAAATCATTGTAATAAAAGCAAAATCAATACAAAATGATTTCTACATTTATGTGTCAATTAGTAACTTGAATCTGGGAATTTCAGCATCATTGAATTGAGAAGGGGGAAGGGGAGGCTGGGAGGGTGCCGAGTTGCAGGAGGAAGAGGATTTCTTCTTTAGGTTTTGAAGATTTTGACATGGGGCTGGAGTATTGGAGTGGAGAATAAGGGTTAGTGGTAGGGATAAGGTAGAAAAAGAATATATATATATATATATATATATATATATATATATATATATATATATATATATATATATATAGATCCCTCTGGCTTTATAATTTAATAAGACAAATTATAAAATAACAAAAAAAAAAGATTATAATACCCATCATTTAACGGATGAGATTTAACAGTCGTTAGTAACAGAGACCAATGTGTTACCAAAATGCAAACTCTAGGGTCTATATTGTAATAAACAAATTCTAGGGACTAAATCTAAGAAAATTGGAAACCACAGAAACCAAATCTGTAATTTACTCTAAAACAAATTATTCCGTGTGTATTTATGATATTTAATGGTATGATTAAATCTAAAAATATTCAATATTAGGCTAATTTTGAAGGTATTGATGAGACGATTGTTTTTATATAATTTGTAAAAAAGAAACGTATTTCTTTAATATATTTTAGTTCATATACGATAATTTATGTTAATATGATAAGAGTGTAGAATGAAAAATAAAAAAGTAACGGATATAAAGTAAGTGAAATAACTAATTATAAGGGTATAAAATGTAATTTAAAAATTAAAAATGGTTTGATTTTGAATTCACCCGAAAGAAAGATGTGGGAGTCGGACGGGATTGTGGAGCTTTAACATTTGTACATAAAGCAATAATGTATATACCTCTTGAAAAATCAAGAACTCTTAAAGTATAGAAATACATATTATTTTTAATTGAAAAAAGACAAAAGAAGTCAAAAAGATCAAAATACTGTCCAAATTAATTGGGTTAACGGATTTTTATAACAAAGGTAAATCACAAAGACCCTGACCATAACAAATTGCATAGGAGAAATGTAATAACCAAGTTCAAGTTAATAAATTTAGAGTTGGGGGTGAGAAGTTGCCAAAACCCATTTTTGGGGAAAAAAGGAGAGCAAGTCCAAAGTTAAGGGGGGTAAGTGTAAAGTGGCTTTAAAAGGGTATCAGCCTAGGGATTTCCCCCATTGTTGTTTTCTGAATCGTTGGCGGCTGGTGAAGGCAGAGAGAAAGAGCTGAGGAATCGATTGAAGAAGAGAAAGATTTGGGGACTTTGGCATTCTAGTTTCTTCCAAGGTAAGATTTCTTAGACCTCTTCTCTATTTTGTTGTTGTAGAATGATTAAGACCCTTCCCAAAGGAATGGAGTCTAATGTTGGATTTAGAATCGATGGGATGGGTGGAAAACCCTTTTTCCTTCTTGAAATCATATCTG
Organism: Arctium minus; assembly: GCA_954870635.1. Taxonomy (NCBI): domain Eukaryota; kingdom Viridiplantae; phylum Streptophyta; class Magnoliopsida; order Asterales; family Asteraceae; genus Arctium; species Arctium minus. Next base: position 106,918,282 of record OX941080.1, on the reverse strand, counting down.
ATTTATTAGATTAGGTGTTTGCTCGGATTGGGTTTGATTAGAGTAATTTACCAAGTGTGAATTGTTAAATTTTATCGGTGGGATTTTTTTAGGCTGGGGTTTTGAATCGAGGTTTGGGTTCGTGTGTAAAAACCCTTAATCGCCTCCAGTTCTCGCTTACGGTCGACGGGGACCGGGGAAGGTTGGTAACCGGGGAGTCCGGTCGTAGAGAGATCGGGGTGGGAAGTTAGACAGCGGTCGACCCAGGAGGTGGGGGACCGGGGTGGGATGAGGCACCGATCGACCCTAGGAGGTGGGGGACCGGAGTGAAGATGATAACCCGGTCGACCCAGGAGGTGGGAGACTGGGGTGAGGTGAGGACCCGGTTCGGTCACAGTGACCCGAGGGTCAAGGTCAGTATCTGGTGGCAGGTTAGTCAGAGTCTTGGGAATTGGTTAAGAGTCTTTATGCCTATTTAGTAGAATACTTATCTCTTGTCGGTATCATCGTATGGTATAAGATCGTAAATCGCGAGCTTTCTTAGCAAGGACCAAAGGTGAGTTTTCTAAACTTAAAACCTTGTAAGTTTATGAAGTTATTTTATACTCTTGGATTTTAATTAAATGCTTGTGGTGTTTGAACTGTTTAAGACATGAGAAAGTTAATTTTAAGGCGTATTTTTATTTATTCAAGCTTTACATACGTGAGTTTCTTTTCATGCGGTATATATTATTTGATAGTTAAATGTATGCATACATTGTTGTGAGCGGCCAAAGTCGGGGGGTGTGACCCGCTTGTACTCATATCGGGGTGTGTGTCCCGTTTATGCTATATGGGGGTGTGTCCCATCTAAGGCAGTATGAGACAGACACACTGTCACTTTTGTGACGGTAGTGTGTGCCGAAAGCGAGTTTTATACGTGGTTTATGTTTTCAAAGCTGAAAGGATTGATTTATTCTAATCTTTTGATAACTGTGATTGATCTACGTTTTAAGGGATCTCACTAGACCTTTGGTCTAACCCTCGCTCTTTCAAAAACTAAAAACCTTTTCAAGTACTCGTGAGTTAGGCAGCGCCTGCAAAGGTAAAGGGCAAGTTTGACCGGGAGGTGTAGAAGACTTCCATTAGAATGTTTTGTTTCCATTGAAATCTGAGTTATAATAGGTTGTTTTAATGCAAACCTAGTATACATTTAAGATTCTAATTGTTGTTATTTAGGCCGTTTTTAGGCGAAATTTCTTATGCTATTGGACTGATTTATTGTTAAAGTTTTGGGACGTTATAATTGGTATCAGAGCCATAGTTTAAGGGATCTAGGTGACCGGACGGGCCTAGACTTAAACTAGGAGGATAGGATACAACTGAGATTATAGGACGACCTTAGGAAGTCAAGTGGTTGGGTAGTGAGGACTAACATGTAAGGTAAATTTAAAATTACATCTGGCCAGTGTAATTATAAATTTACAGGTACATGTGTGTGCTTAACTTGCCTTATTGCTTTGGGTTTATCTTAATGAAGTTTGTGTGTTGGTGTAGTCATGTCAGAGCGAGTAACTAGGAGCAGATCTGCGCCGATAGCTGAGACGGCGCCGGTGAACAAAATTGTTGAGGATGGACCAGTTGCTACTCCTCGGCAAGCTGCAGCGCGAGGAAAAGGACGAGGACGACCTAAGGGAAAGACAACCCAAAAGGCGGCCACTCAAGTGGAGGAACCGGAAGTGAGAGCTCCAGGAAAGAGACCAATGTGAGTTTCCCGCAAGGCCAGAAGTGTGGAAATCATGGATGAATGAGAACCTTCGCTTCAAGAGAGTTCGGCTACTGCAAGAGGAAGAAGGCCAGTGAAAAACCGTGGGGGAGGGCGCACTCAAGCGTTCGTCACTCAAGAGACTTTCGCCACAGAGATGGGAAAATTGCAGGAGACATTGCAAGCTTTGTTGTCTCATCAGACTGGAAGGCCAGCAACAAGTCTGGAAAAGAGTGAGGAGAAGGAGACAACAGAGATGGCCAACTCGCCAGTAACAGTGGTGGGTAGTCAGTCGCAGTCAACACTTGGTATGGAAGTTAGAGCAGATACCGGAAAAGGATGCAATTATAAGGCGTTTACCACTTGCAACCCTCCTACCTTCAAAGGAGAGTAAGATCCAGTAGTGGTTATCAAGTGGATCGGAAATATGGAATTGGCGTTTGACACCTGCAAGTGTGCGGAAGAAGTTAAGGTAGTGTTTGCACTATCTATGATGAGGGATGATGATGTGTTCTGGTGGGAGGCAGAGACAGGGGGCAAGGGTTCGAAAGCGGCTAGAGGCATGAATTGGGAGACCTTCGTGGCAAAATTCAAGAGGCAGTTTTGTCCGTTAGCAGCTGTGAAGAAACTACAGGAGGAATTCCTGAATCTGGAGCAAGGTGATATGACTGTAAGAGAGTATACAACCAAATTTTTAGAGAAGGCACGTTTCGCTGAAGTGTATGTGTCAAATGAGGAACTTCAGGTTGACTGGTACTTGTTTGGGTTGAGATGCAGTATTAGAGAGCTGGCGGCATCACGAGAACCTACTACCTTTCAGGCGGCCGTTAACGCAGCCGAAATGACAGAAAAGGACAAGGCGCGTCAGATGACTGAGAAAGGCGGTGAGAAAAGAAAATGGGAAGGACTGATACGTGATTCAAAGAAGTTCAAAAGTACCAGATCAGATCAACGGGTTATACCAAGGGTCGAGAACAAACCGTGCGGCAAATGTCATCAAATGCATAAAGGGGAATGTTTGGCAGATCGGGAGGGTTGTTTCAAATCCGGAAAGACAGGTCATATGGCACGGGATTGTCAAGGAACTAGAACTTGCTACCAGTGTGATGCTGTGGGTCATATCAACACAGATTGTCCGCAGTTAAAAGGGGAGCAGTTGGGAATGTTGGAGGAAAAGGAGGGGAGCGGAAGGTGGAACCCTCCTTAGCCAGAGCGAGGGCATTTAACATGACAGAGGACGAGGCGGTAAAGATACCGGGTGTGGTGACAGGTATCTTTCTTATAGACTCTACTTTTGCAAAGGTACTGTTTGATTCGGGCGCAAACTGTTCGTTTGTGTCACCGAATTTTGTTCGTAATCTGTGTGTGAAACCCAGGGAGCTTAGTATTGGGCTTAAGGTAGAAGTAGCTGATGATAGTCGAGTCTGGGTGAGGGAGGTATATGAAGGGTGTAGTATTGTCATCGATGGGCAGTCATTTCCACATCGGCTATACCCGATGGGTATGGGGGAATTTGATGTCATTGTGGGATGGGTTGGTTAGCGTTGAATGATGCTCATATAGTGTGTAATAAGAAGCTGATTCGAATAGCGTTGTCGGGTAAGAAAGAGGTAGTATTGTATGGGGATCGGAGGGATAGGAAGTCGTGTTTGATCTCAATGATCTAGGCTAAGCGGTGCTTAGTGAAAGGGTGTGTGGGGTTCTTAGCATATGTAGTAGATGCTAAGAAAGAGAAGAAGGGGTTAGAGTCGGTCCCGGTGGTAAGTGAATATCCAGAAGTGTTTCCGGAAGACTTAACCACTCTGCCTCCTGATCGGCAAGTGGAATTTCGAATTGACCTAGTACCCGGAGCGACGCCAATCGCTAGAGCGCCCTACCGTTTGGCACCGACTGAAATGATGGAGATGATGACTCAACTGCAGGAGCTACTCGACAAGGGGTTTATTCGCCCTAGTACTTCACCGTAGGTAGTGCCAGTGTTGTTTGTCAAGAAGAAGGATGGATCTATGAGAATGTTCATAGACTATCGGGAGCTCAACAAAGTGACTATCAAGAATAAGTACCCGCTTCCCAGAATTGACGACCTTTTTGATCAGCTTCAAGGAGCGAGCTACTTTTCGAAGATAGACCTGCGATCAGGGTATCATCAGTTGAAGGTGAGGGAGGAGGATATACCTAAGACCGCCTTTCGTACAAGGTACGAGCATTACGAGTTTTTACTCATGCCCTTTGGGCTAACCAACGCACCAGCAGTTTTCATGGACCTGATGAATAGAGTGTGTAGCCCACTCTTAGACAAGTGTTCCATAGTCTTTATAGATGACATACTGATTTATACGCGGTCTAAGGAAGATCATGAGAGGCGTTTGAGAGAAATATTAGAATTGCTTAAGCGTGAGAAGTTGTACACCAAGTTCTCAAAATGCGAATTTTGGTTGAGAGAGGTATAGTTTCTAGGACACGTGGTGTCGGAAGTTGGGATTAAGGTCGACCCGGCTAAGATTGAGGCTATTAAAGGGTGGGAAGCACCGAAATCACCATCAGAAGTAAGATGTTTTCTAGGATTGGCGGGTTATTATCGAAAGTTCATCCAGGACTTCTCGAGGATAGCCACGCCACTAACGGTGCTAACCAGGAAGAATGTCAAGTTTGTGTGGACGGAGGCTCAAAAGGAAGCATTCAGTAGGTTGAAGGAGAGCCTGAGTAGTGCACCTATCTTGTCCCTACCCAACGGAACGGAAGGATTCGTAATCTATAGCGATGCTTCAAAATTGGGTTTGGGGTGTGTGTTAATGCAAGAAGGTAAGGTGATTGCGTATGCATCTCGTCAGTTAAAAGAGCACGAGAAGAATTACCCAACGCATGATTTGGAATTGGCAGCAGTAGTCTTCGCTTTGATGATTTGGAGGCATTATCTGTACGGGATCAAATGTCAGATTTTTACGGATCACAAGAGCCTTCAACATCTATTCAACCAGAAAGAACTCAATATGAGGTAGCGTAGGTGGATGGAGTTGTTGAGTGATTACGACTAATGTGGTGGTGGATGCCCTAAGTCGTAAGGAGCGTGGGGAAACAACAAAAGTGGTGGCTTATCGAAGTCACTTCCAATTTCTTGGAAGAAGTCAAGAAGTACCAAGATAAGAAATTAACCTTTTTCACTTGGTCCTAAATCTCATGAAGTCAGCTGAAGTCATAAAGATATGATCTTGATAACTTCTCTCATTCTGCACAAGTCTCAAAGTCATGTCAAAGCAACTTTATTCACAAATTTATTGAAAAGTAAATGACATAAAGCAGTAAAACAATTAATGTACGAGTTCTGATCTGAAGTAATCAGAAGTCATCACCTTTACTCTCCCTGAAATTATGCATCAGAAAAATTATCAGTGTAAAAGATATGTATTAACTCCTCCTCAAATGTAGAACATCATTTCTGTCGGATGCATAAAATTTCAGACAAATATATATATACTCCCCCTTGAATATTGATTTGCTCATATATGTATGTAGGAGTACATTATCATTCAGCTCAGGAGTAAAATCTTTTGATCATTGAAGTGATGGTCTTGAACTGTTGTATTCAAGAGCCATAAGTCTCTTACTCAACCTTGACTTGACTTTCCTGTAACACAGATTCATCCTTTTTCTTTGGTATCCATTTGTATTTGGATTCAACAGAGTTAGCACTTAATTTTGGCACCCATTTAAACTTGGGTCCGCTTTTCCTTTGAAAATCATAAGAGAAATTAGAACGATGAGAATATACAAAATATGTACCAAACCAATCATCAAAATATTTTCGAGAATCATAATCATTTCTATCATAATTAGAAAACTTTCTAGTAGACAAAGATAACTGGAATAATTGTTGTCTTGAATATTTCTTGTAAGAATTTACAAGTTTTGTTTTAGAATTAGCAACATCCACAATTATATCATCTTTACTAGTAGTATTCTTAAGACAATCAACACTAGACAATGATTTATCCTTCTCATCTATCTTCTTCTTAGGTTGCCACGCAGACTTAACTCCATGCATTTTCCTTTTCATATCTGAAAAATTTGAAACTTCAGAGTTAGAACGGTGAGAATCAAACAAATGCTTCTTCTTTGACTTACCAGTGGTGATCTGTTTCTGTGAATGCCCAGATTTCTTCTTCTTACCTTTGGCAACTTTGGTTTTCACAGAAACTGATTTATCAACTTTCGTTGATGTTTCACCTTTGTCGTACACACTTGGTAATCCAAAATAATTAACAACAAAAGATGAATGATCAGGAAGTTTAGAATTAAAATCAAATTGAGCAATACATTCATCTAAATCACCATCAGAGTTTAAAAAATCAAACCCATCATTAAGTAAACTAGACATATCATCAGAATTGAAGCTTTAGAAGAATTAGAAAAATCAGAATTTTTCAACAGTTAAAAACACATTTTGTTCTAAATCCATCAAAATTCTTTCTTCTGTTAGAGTATTCTCAAGTTCAGAAATTTTACTTTCTAATACGAGAGGAGGAATGTAAAGTTTACCTTCAATAGGCTTTGCTTCCAACTCTTTTGAGGAATAACTCTCAAAATAGTCATCTGAAAAAAAATTTGATTTATTAGAACTATAACTACTATTCAACTTCTCATAACGAAATGGAAGTTGAAATTTAGTTGTGTTCTTTCTTTTCTCATATTCTTTAGCTTCATCTTCTTCAGATAGTTTAGTCCACTCAACATGAAGATCTGGGTATCTTGATGCTAGACTTAAAAATGTAAAATCATAAAGTGAAGGCACTTCAGATATACCCTTCTTAAGATAGTGTGGATTCTCATAACCGAGTCCCCAACACTCTTTGTTCTCTTTGGGTTTGTTTAGATGAATGGTTTGTTCAGTTTGACCCAATGTGTATAATTTTCCTTCCAAAGCATTCACTTTTTCAAGTAAAGATTTGTTTTCTTTTGAAAGCGAAGAATGCATTTTAGTAAGTTCTTTTGAATCAAACTCACACAATTTATATTTGGAAGTTGTTTCAGCTAACTCTTTAAGAATTAGAGTCTTTTCTTTAGCACTGGTATCAATATTTTTATGTAAAGTCTCAATCAATACTTTATTCTCAGCAATATTCTCGCTAAGTTTCTGTATTGATTGGTTTTTGTCTTTATTGATACCTCTTTCACGCTTAAGCTTTGACTCTAACTTTTGAAGTCTAATCATCATGACATTTATTTGACTTATAAAATCAGATTCAGTCATGTCACATACCTCATCAAGTTCTTCTTCAGCTGACTCAACTTCATCTTCAGTTTCATTCACCATCCTTTCCATTAAGCACAGGTGTGCTATCTCTTCCTTCTCTTCTGTCTCAACCTCTTCGTCTGAGTGATCAAGCAAAATTCATCCTCTGCCATCAATGCTTTGCCAGCCTCTTGTTGCTTGGCTAGAAGCATCTTATTCTTCTAATATTCAGAGTTTCGAACCTTTGGCTTGTTGCAGTTTTTAGCAAAATGCCCCAGTTTGCCACAGTTGTAGCATTTAGTTGGCTCTTGCAGCTTTGCCTCTTCAGCTCTAACCTTTCTTTCCTCTGGTTTCTTCTCTTCCAACCTCTTTCCTTCAATTATCTGTTTGTGCTCATAGTTCTTAGACCCAGAAGAGTATCTTTGACTGTTTGAGCTAGGCTTTTTGTTAAACTTTTTCTGAAAAGCTTTTGTCAACATCAGCATGGTCTGTTTCAAACTTTCACAGTCATCTGAATCAGAGTTATCTTCACTCTCTACCTCTTCTGATTCAGAAAGTATGACTTTCTTTTTCTTCTTAAGGCTCACACTCTTCTTTTTCACAACTAGAGCAACTGGATCAACAACTACTTTCTCATCCTTTTTCTTTTCACCCATAATCTCATAAACTTCTTCTTCATTTTGGCTAAGAGTTTCATAGACTTCATGGAGTGGTATTTCATTCAAGTCCTTCATCTGCTTCATTTGCCTGGTAAATCTCTTCCACTCAGGTTGCAAGATACTCAGGAACTTGACATTAAGCTCAATTTGTGACTTATTTACTTTGTTCTTGTTGAGTTCGTTCAATAAAGTCACAAACCGATCATAAGTAGCCTCCAGTGATTCACCCTTATTAGCCTCGAACTCTTCATAGTTATTGAGATAGTTGGATATTTTGAGTTGGTTCCCAACTATTGATCCAAGCATCATGTTCTCCAGTTGATCCCACATTTGCTTTCCGGTAGCATTGTAACTATCAATCTTAACATATATCTCGTTTGGTATGCCTTGAAGAATGAAATACTTTGCCAATTTATCAGTTCTTGCTCTATCTTTCTCCTCATCAGTGAATTCATTAAATTTCAGTTGATATTCTATCTGCTCATTTCCAACAGTACGGGTCGTTGTTGGAATTGGCATAACTCCTTCCTCCAAAGATATCTTGATAAGTTCACCCAAAGCATGTCTGTCTATGAAGTCCATGAACCTATCTTTCCACTGCTCATAATCTCCCTTGAAGAGTACTGGTGGCTTTGTGTCGGTTCCGATGGCGAGAGCTTCTCTTGATGTCATCCTGTTTGATAAAAATATGCAATAAGAAACTTGAAATTGACCATTAGTCCAAATGAAATCACAAAGAAAAAAAATTTGACTAAGTATTGAAACTCGTAAATCACTAAAGAAGCTTGAAACTCGCAAACCACTATTCAAAAAGAACTCGCAGGCTTAAGCGTGCGTGTTTGTGAAACTTGCAAGCAAAGGGTTGCGTGTTTTGACAAACTCGCAGACCGAAAGAAATCGCTGAAACTCGCAGATAGCAGCGTGCGCTTTTCCTGAACACGTAAATGCCTAGTTGCGCGTTTGAACAAATTAGCAGATCGAAAGAACTCGCAGATTACTATTCCGAAGAAACTCGCAAACTTAGTCTTGCGCGTTTGGAGAACTCGAAAAGGTCTACTTGCGCGTTTTTAACAAACTCGCAAGCTAAACTCGTAAGATGAAACTCGCAATGGTTGCATGTTTCAACACTTAGAAACTTTTTCCCAATTTTCAAACTCGCAAGTGTTTAAACTCGCAGATTTCACCAAACTCGCAGATTTCACCAAACTCGCAGATTGAAGACCAAACTCGCAGGCTTCGATCTGTGCGTTTCTAGAACTCGCAAACAACACTTTGCGCGTTTTCGTCCAAAAATCAATATTCTTCAGCTTTTGCGTTCTTCCAATGATCCTTGCGTGTATCGTAGATCTTGCGCGTTCTTGAAGAACTTGCGCGTTTGAAGGATCTTGGTTGTTCTTGTGTTTTTCGAACAAAAACTTGATGTTTATACCGAATTTGATTCAAAACTCCACCAAATGATTTGAAACTTTGCAGATTTCCTCTACTTCATATCTTGAACCCATTACAATACAAATATTTCAATGAAAAACATTAAACATATAGAATCGATCTATGAAACAGTGCTTTAAACTCGTGATCTCTAAAAACACCAAATTCATCAATTTACAATCAAATACAGTGCAAAAGACAAATTAAACTATACAAACTCATTCTAGTATCCTATTTGTTAACCCAGTTTAATCTAGTTGATAAACTAAAATAGAACACAATATAGATCAAGAGATATAAAGATTAGAATAACATACCAATCCCTTGAATAATCAATGAAAACCTTGTGTATTCTTGATACCTTGAATGTAGGATTACAGAGAATTACGGCTACCTCTCTAAAATATGATTATGAATAATAATGAGAGATTAACCTAAAACCTAATTAAACAAAACATTAAATACCTAAGCCATATGGGCTTTAAGCTTAATGGGCTTCCTAATGGGCTTGAGCCCAATTACAAAATAACTATTAACTAAATACTAATTAGACCCTCTAATTTACTTTAACACAATTACAGTTTAAACCCTTAACTTTAACTTTAATCTTGAATACAATTTATGATCCAACAATCTCCCTCTTTGGATTCAAGATTAAAAAAAAATTGGCAATAGTCTTCGGGTCTTCAAAACTTAAGAGCATGCAAAACAATCTTCCCCTTTGAATATGGTCATCAATTTAGCACTGTCTTCATGTACCGAGCCCTGTGTGAAATAAGAACAGTCTCTCCAAATGGAAAGATTGATTATTTCAATCTTTTCAGTTTCAAATAATAAAAAATGTGGTAACCCTGAATCAACAAATAACTCAGTTAAAATGTCTGTCAATGACACAAAGTCACTGAGTAACACAAAGTTACTATATATGGAGCTGATTTTGATGTAGACACCCCAGGTCTTCCATTCAATCATCGAATAACACATGATTATCTATGAACGTTGTGACAGAAAACAAATTTCTATGTGGTCGTGCATGTGTATGAAAGAATTAAGCACCGATGATTGCTTTTCATTATAGGCTCAAAGTATGTAAACTTGTTGAGACAGCAACAAATTATACAAAGACTCAATGTGCATGAGAAAGGTTCGAAGGTGGGGCAACTTTCCTTCTTTTTCAATATTAGTATATTCCAAATGAAGAACCAATAGCATATGTGTTGCTTCCCCAGAAAATGTGAAACATTCTCTTTTTGAGAAAAGAATGAGTAGCTGGTGGGGTTGTATGCAAGAGATGGCATGGGCTAGTTGCCTATTTCAATGATGCTCACCAAAGAATGTGAACCAATCAGATAATGTGGCTGCCGGCTCAGAAAGAAGTTTGGTGCAGAGTTTAATATTCTTTTACTCTGATCTCTCACCCTCTTTCTTTTAATGCTCACTTCTAACCAATCTCTCTTTTCCATTTTACCTCTTCACACACCATCACTCAATTCTTTTGACCCCTCTCCCCTCAATCACTCAAGGAATACTTCCTGGGTAGGAAACACTGGTTAACGTGAATCCATGGAAGTTCTGTTAAGTTCTCACACTAAATCCCATGTATTTTCCTAAAGAACGTGTTGTTCAACAGTATTTTGTACATGAAAGCACAAAGAAGCACAGAGTTACACGAAGAATAAAAATTTGGAGAAGTCAAAACAGTTATTTTTGACGATGCAATTCTCCCCCTCAAACTAAAAGAGATTGGCATTTAAGCTCAAAAATCATTTAAAATCACACTTCACAATTCATGAAAATCTTTGAAGAATAGGAAGTGGTTTGAACATTTTAAGAAACCATTTTTCACAAGTGAAAGTTGTTCATCTTTCAACAAGTGATAGAGTGTAAGGATTAGAAATATATATCTGTAAATCAGAATCCTTAACTCCCCCTAAAATTAATATTTTCAATGAAGTATCTTTGACAAAACTCAGATATCCTCCCCCTTGATACTTGTAAAAAGTCAGTTAAATCAGAAAAATATATCAGTAGAAATATTAAACATATAAGCTCCCCCTTAATATGTGCATAATCCTTAATCATGAAACATAGTTCTGAATTACTAGGATTAAAGTAAATTCAGAAGTCAAACTCTTCGACATTAAAGTCCGAGTCGTAGACTGTATTGTCTTTAGAAGTCATCTTTTCGACAATGAGGCAAGAGTCCTGATCTGTAGTAATCAGAAGTCATTGTTCTTTCTCCCCCTTAAACTTTGGGTGCCTGCAACACAGATTTAGCTTTTGGTACCCACTGGTAGTTGGGTCCTAATAGGTTAGTTGCAGTTCTAGTGGGAGATATAAAGTATGAACCATACCAGTTATTCACATACTCTTTGCTTACAAAATCATTTTAGCCACAGTAGGAACAACTAATTTTCTTTTGTGCTAACCTGATCAGTTGATTGATAGTGTAAACCAGATCAGGTTTGCCAAAAGTTTTACCTTTTGAAGCATAGTTCCATTTTGCATTTGATGTATGCACAAATGATTTATCTTTCTTCTTTTCCTCTGGAGATCCTTTAACTCTCCAGATCCAATTTCCTTTATCTTTCTCTTCATTTTCTTTTCTCCAGATCCTTTTCTTCTGAGACTTGTTCTTCTTTAAGTTACCTGAACCATCAACATTTTTGTCATAGAAAAGATTAGAAGGACGAATCTGATCAGTAGATTTAGAAGTAAGACTATCATCTGAATTACAGAAAGGATTATAGAAAACATTTGAAACATGTGAACTTGAAGCCTTTTTGAGTGAGCAATTTGAATCAGTTTGATCATCTCTCGGTGATTGAGCTATTGACTCTGGCGTTTTGTGCTCAGTCAGCTTCACCTTGAATACGATCTCTTCAAGTTCCTTTATCTTTGAAGACAAACTGTTTCTTTCCTTTGTAATCAGATCAAACTTCTTATGCAACTCAGATTTTGCATTCTTCTCCTTCAAGATGTTTGTTGATAGCTCAGATAGCTTTCCTGTCAGATTAGCTATCTCAGTCTCTAGATCGTTCTTTTCTTTAGAAAAGTCTTTATTTACATCCTTCAGCTCAGCAGTCTTCTTCTCTTTCTCAGCCTTTTCTCTTTCAATAATGATAACCTTCTCAAAGTCTGAAACTTGTTGAGAAAGCTTAACACATCTAAGCTCTAATGATTTCTTTTCTTCAAAGGCTTTTCTGGAGAAGTCAGAGAATTTCTTAGCAAATTATTTTCTTTCTTTCTCAATCTTCAACATTTCATCTTGAGCTATTGCATTGTCTCTGTCTTGGGTTGCCTTTTCTTTCAGCATATCAATCTCAACCTCAAGACTGAAGACTTTATCTTTAAGTTTATCTCTTTCCACAAAGACTTGAGCATTTGTCTTTCTAAGCCCTTCAGATGTTTCTCTAGCAATGTTTGCTCTCCTTCTAAACTCATCAAGCTCTTTTTGCATTAACTCCTTCTTTGACCATGTAGAGCTTGAATTAAGACTTTCAGATCTTTTCATCTTTGCTTGAAGATTTAAGATCTCTTTCTCTTTCGACTCAATAATTCCTGCATAATTAATTTTAGAATTATTAATGCATTCTGAGCAAACAAAATCTTTCTATGAATCTTTTGAATTTTCTTTTAAAACATTGATCTGAGTAAGAAGAGATGAGTTCTGAATCTTTAAATCCTTGTTCTCAGCTTTAAGAGGTAATATCTCGGATTTGAGCTTTTTATTCTCTTTTTCATAATCAAAATCCATGCTTGAATATTTTGACAACTGTCAAGCAAGACGTTTAGCATTTGCTTTTGCTTCAGAAAGAGTCATCTTGTCAAAATCAAGGCTATAACCTTCAGACATCTTTAGCTGTATGGTTAGAAATCAAACTTATCTGTACCAAGATAATCAACTAGATGAGATCGTTAGAATCAATATAAAAACCACACTCAAAAAATTTCAGAAAAATAAATTTCCAAAAATAATTAAATGCAGTACACGCACAGTAAAAATACACAAATAGAGTAACCACAGAAAATCTGGCGCAAAAGTGAGCTATGACTGGCGCAAGAGGACAGATTTGCGTGAGAAGCAGGTCACGCAAAGAGGAGCCTTGCGCTAGACTCAGGTGGCGCAAGACAGAGGTTCGTGCGAGCTATGGGTCGCGCAAAGTGAAGTTTGCGCGAGCCTCGGGTGGCGCAAAGAGTGGTTCTCGAGAACAGGCACTGGCGCAAAGGAGCGGTCAACCGGTAACTTACTTCGACCGGGGAGATGCACGACCGGGAGACTTCTTCGACCGGTATTGGTCTTGGACTGGTAATTTGCTCGACCGGACTTAAGAGTCGACCGATAGGTTGCTCTGACCAGTAAAATGTATGGACCGATATAGTGATATGACCGGGAACCCGTCGACCGATATTCTGACCGGATGGGTTTATGACCGGTACAGTGATGTGATATGGACCGATAATGGATATTCGATCGGTAATAAGTTTTGACCGATAATCCTTACGACCGGTATGGAAAGTGGACTGGTATGATGTATGAACCCGTAACACGTCGACCGATGTGGTCTGTGTGTTGATCGAGCGACCGGAATGAACCAAGGTCGACCGGGATTGAGTATTGACCGTAGATTATTCAACCGATATGTGGACCGATATTATGCGGTCGACCGGGAAACTGTATGAACCGATAAGCTGACCGATATGTTCTTGAACAACCCAGAAACTCAGAAAACTCGAAGACCAATCCCAGAAATCACAACAATTGCAGAAATTGAATGCAAAAAATTAAACTTTTGTACCCCAAAACATATATTGATCACACAGCAATCAAAATCAAAAATTAAAATTAACTTTTAAGCATTCAATTTTGTGAACACAATGTCGACATGTATACGAACCCAGTAAACAGAAATCAACCAAAAACCAATCGATTTGAGATTTTAAGTGCAATTAACTAATCAGATAACTTTCAATATCATAAAACTCATCTAATCAAATCGATTTTACGCCTAGTAGCTCATCAATTCATGCAATCAATTTTATTGATAAACTCAGACAGAAGTCGATAAACACATACCACAAATAAATCGATAAACAGTTTTAATCCAAAACCTTGATTCTTTAGGCTCTGATACCACTTGTTAACCCAGTTTAATCTAGTTGATAAACTAACACAGAACACAATATAGATCAAGAGATATAAAGATTAGAATAACATACCAATCCCTTGAATAATCAATGAAAAACCTTGTGTGTTCTTGATACCTTGAATGTAGGATTATAGAGAATTACGGCTACCTCTCTAAAATATGATTATGAATAATAATGATAGATTAACCTAAAACCTAATTAAACAAAACATTAAATACCTAAGTCATATGGGCTTTAAGCTTAATGGGCTTCCTAATGGGCTTGAGCCCAATTACAAAATAACTATTAACTAAATACTAATTAGACCCTCTAATTTACTTTAACACAATTACAGTTTAAACCCTTAACTTTAACTTTAATCTTGAATACAATTTATGATCCAACACTATTCGATCATTAACTATTCAATTACAACTTGAAAAATATACAAACACTCAAAATCGAACTCAAGACTCAATGTAACAGTGTCGAACCCATTTTCTTGATTTGATTTCGATTGGATTTGCTCTGATACCAATTGTGTGTCCCTGAAATCAAGATTCTAATTGCAAACAAATCAATCAAAACAAGATGATTACAATTACAACTCTGTTTTTTTACTCTCTCTCTCTAGATTACTCTCTCTCTCTACAAATTCTCTCTGGATATCGTATATAAAACTTCTAACCATCTATCTATTAAAAAGAAAATCAAAGTATTTATACCCACAACTAAAAACAAGGAAATAAAAACAATTACAAAACAATACATTGACTTTGACTTTTATTAACAAAGACTTTGACTTTCACTTAGAGTTGACTTTCAGCCTTTGACTTCTTGTACTTTGACCTTCAGTATTCTTGATCTTGTATCCAACAGATTTATGCTCTAACAGGATGTGTTATGTCTTCTTCAATGTATTACTCTATTTTCTACTCTAAAAGAAAATATTCCAAGTATATTCTCTTCTATTTTGATTAAATATATTTTCAATAATACTCTTATATTGATTAACTTTATTAATTATATCCTTAAATTTTATTATTTTCACAATAACCTTATATTTATTAACTTTATGATGTTATTTTAACGACGTTATAATTCATATTTAATTCTGAATTAAATTATCAAAAAACAAATTTCATTAAATAAAAATGTTACATTTTCAACACACAACTAAAATTAAAATACATAAGCATTTAATCTGAATTAGCATTTTTTCCCCCATAAATGATCAACTAAAGCATTTCGAAGTGCAAAATGAGCTTCTTCATCCCTAATTTGTCTATATCAAGCAAGATATTGTTGGAATCAATCATTATCATTTGTCATCATTTCGACCTCTATTGGTGGTATTTCTCTCACAACTTCAATCGGCGCATCGAGATCCACTACAGCCCATAAAATTGTCCAGCCCACTCGGTTGGATAATTTTTCCATTTCCAGTGCATACAAAACTACACTTCCCAATATTCCTGGTAAACCTCTTTTTTCAAATGTTAAAACCAACTGTTCAAATGTTAAAATCAACTGATAAATGTTAAGGAGATGATAAAGAGACAAAGAGTTCAAATGTTGTTGAACCAACTGTTCGTTCAAGTTTATTACATATTGGTCCAGTCTTGTCAAGGCAGCAAATGCAACTGAGTTTAAAAGATGATGAGAAGAAAAAAAAATTAAGTCAAGAAGCTTCTTCAATAAGTCGCTTAGATGGTCTATGCTGATTTAGAAGATGGATATTGAAGACCACAGCGCCAATGATTACTAAGGGGGAGATTGTTAAGTCTGATTTTATAGTAATCATTGTATTTATAGGCTTGGTCTTATACAGTGTTTAGGTTGCTTATCTGTGTTGTATAAGTCCAGGGTATTTAAGTCCCTTTGGTCTTTGGTCTTTGTAAGAATTACACGCTCATCTAATTCAATTCCCGTTCTTGCGCTAAACTCTCTCTCTCTCTCTACTTTCTCTCTCTAAGATTTAGAGATCTTGGATTATCAATTGGTATCAATGCCAATCTAAATCTGAGAGGATTGAGAGATTTGTTTTTCAGTATCTGAAGTTGTGAATTAATCTGAAAATTTGATTGATTTTCTTGAATTTTTCAAGAAAATCTCGTTTTTGGATTTTTCATCAAATTAGGACTTGTTTTTGATCGAATTTCTATGTAAATTGGTTTGTTGGATACGAATTTTGTGTTAGAACATTTTTAATTCACATCTTTTTGCAAGAAATTCATGTTTTGAAGTTCAATTTTGAGAAATTTAATCTTTCTGGAAAAACGGTTTTTCGTACTGTTCATTATTCAAATCTTCATTTTTGTGGTTGTTTAATCGAGTTTATTGTGTGGAAGTTTTTAGAAAATGTTTTTCAAACATATCTGTGCAAGAAATCGTCTGTAATTTCTAATATGTAATCGAATTTGTTGATTTTTCGTGTTTTTCAGTGGTTTACGTCAGATCCAGCATTTGTGCGAGTTCATCATCTGCTTTGCGCCAGTTCTTTCAGAAAAGACAAGTTCTCGAAAAGCGCATTTCACTTCATCAACGATTCGCGCAAAGTAAAGTTTGCGTTAGAAAGGAATCGCGCAAGTCACACCTTCCGCCACCTCTTACTCACGCAAAGTCCATTTTGCGTTATCTTCTGCTCAAGTAAAAGTGAAAGTTCTCGCCATTAAATCTTCACGCAAACTCAAGTTTGCGCCATCCGTGTGTCACGCAAATCTAAGTTTGCGCAACCTTCTGCTCACGCAAAGCTTCCTTTGCGCCACTACTTATTCACGCAAACCTAGCTTTGCGCCAGATTAGTCTCACGCAAACCTCTAGTTTGCGCCAACTCAGTCAAGACTTTGAATTTTTCTGGATTTCTGAGATATAGATTCTGCAAAGTTTGCTTATCAAGCTCAGTTTTACAAAAGCGATCTTATGATGTCATTGGGTACAGAAAATCGTCCTCCTGTTTTGATTAATGAAAACGAGTTTTCTCAGTGGCAAGATCGGTTCCTGAACTTCATCGAGCGTCAAAAGAACGAAAATGACATGATGAATATTTTGTCTGAAGGACATTTTGAAAAACCCATTCTGGCTTCTGGATTATATAAGCCTACCAAAGAATATACATCCGATGAGTTATCGCAATATCAAGCCGATCGTGATATAAAGGCAAATCTGATGCTAGCCTTGCCAAACTCTATCTACAACAGGATTGATTGTTTCAAAAATCATCCTAATCTTATGTGGCAACAGCTTGAGAAGATTATGCTTGGATCTTCAGTTGCAACTCCACTTCGGCATACACGGTATATGAACAACTTTGAAGAATTCAAATCCAAGGATGAGGAGTCACTGAAAATTGTTTATGACAGATTTTGTGCTGTGATAAATGATTTAAGGAGGATTAAAGTGGAAAAGACTAAGCTAGAGATGAATCTGAAATTCCTAAATGCACTTCAACCGGAATGGAACAAATCTTGCCATCTCTTGAGGAATGATGTCAGAATTTCTACAATGCAAATCCAAGAGATGTACGAGATTCTGCTGACAGATGAGTGCATAGTCAATGATAAGAAGGCCAAACTTGAAAAGAAGAACAAGAAATCAGTGGACCCAGTTGCTCTCATCACAAAACAACTGGCAGAACAAGCATTGTCTGATAATGCTTATGACGGGGCCACTGATGACGATGGCGAGGCTCTTCAAAAAGCTATGATCCTTCTCTCACAACATTATCAGAAAAAGTTCCAACCTCGGTCGGGTTCCAACAATCTTCGCTTCACTTCTGGGTCAAAGAATGTTCAAGTACCCGAGGCTAAGAAAGCGGTTGCATGCTACAACTGTGGAAAGCCCGGTCACATAGCTAAGGAGTGTAGAGTGAAGAAGGTTCGGGATTCGGCATACTATCGGAATAAAATGGAACTTGCCAAGAAAATAGAGAACGGAACAGCTTTGCTCGTAGAAGAGGAGTACTGGCTTGATCACTCCGATGATGAAGCTGACAATGTGGAAATTGCTCAAATGTGCTTAATCGGAGATGATCAGTCAGATGATGATGATGATACTGATGAAGATAAGGTAATTTCTGAGTTTGATTACAACTTCATTTCTTCTCAGATGACCATTATTATAACTGCTTTATCTGATCTTCGCTCGAAGTTAATATCTGAAAAAAAATTAAATTCAGGAAAGTCAGATTTGATTGACAAATTGAAAATTTCTTTGAAAGATGAAAAATCAATTTTAATTCATACAAAAGACATCTTTCAAAAGAAATTGGATAATTTAGAAATTTTAAATAAGACTAATATTGAATCTTTGACTGATATGACCAACTTAAAAGATGATTTTCGAATAAAATAAATGAGTTAGAAGAAAAATTATATCGAAGGAATCAATCTGAGCAAACTATTTATTTGAACAAACCAAGGAGTTATGAGTCTATAAAATAAAAATGGGGACTCGATTTTGAAAATCCTCATTGTTTAAACAATGCAATTGAAAAATCTCCAACTTTATATAAATACGATTATCTAACTCTTGCTCAATATGCTCCTCAATTTAAAATTGATTGGATGAATGAAAAGCACGTGTTAGAAATCGAAAATGAGAAAAAGATGAATAATAAGAAAAAGGCAATTTCTTTTGTTTATTCGAGCGAAAATGCTAAATATTTTCCTGAAAAATTAAGGAAAGGCCGAAAAAGCTTAAATGATATATCTTCCATTAAGTCTTCAGTGTCAGATGATTATGTTGATATATATGCCGCTAAATCTGATAAGGAAAATATCTCTTCAATATTTTATGATTCTAAGAGATATACTCATCCATTAGTTTTAGAAGGCAAAATCATTGATCTTGAATATAAACTGGAAGATCAAAATATTTTAAAAGAAATTGAATCTGATGTTATTCTTTCTTTCATGACGTCAAGTCTTGAAGAACATTTATTTTTCCAAAATCAAGATTCTGTTTCTGGCCATTCTTCTGTTTTTCAAGAAAACAAAAAGGAATTTCTAAATTCTGAAAACCTTTCTCAAAATTTTTCTGAATCCGAGGTTAGTTCAGAATTATTGTTTGATCAGTTGGGTTTCTTAGGTAAAATTGCTTCTTCTAATTCAAATATTAAGTCTAAAATTCTTGATGAATCTTTTACGCTCAATGATGATTTTTACAAACCGAAGCGTAAAAGAAGAAGGTCAAAGAAGTCAAAGAAACAAGATAAAGTTATTTCTGACAATTCTAATTCTTGTACTTCAAATCTTTCATATAGGACTTTGAGCACGCATTCTAAGCAGCTATGAAGAGCCAAGCGGTCATCAGATGATTCTACGACTGATGAGGATCTATATGTAGACAAACAATATAAAAGTGATTCATTTGCTGTGTGTAATAAAATTTCCAAATATTCAATAAAGCAAATGATTCAAATTTCCAAAAATGTCTCATATTCTTCTTTTGATTCGAGTTCAGATGATTATGCTTTATCTTCTTCTGATTCATATGATCATTATTTTGATAATATCTCTCATGCTTTATCTGTCAAATCTTACAAATATTTCCCCATAAGAACTGCAACTAACAAACATGGGCCCAAATTCAAGTGGGTACCAAAATCTCAAATTGCTTCTAAGTTGCAGGTATCTAATGTCAAGGGGAGTAAGAGAAAATTGGCTTCTGAGTAATTCAGCTCAGAACCCGTGCTTCAAAGACTTCGACTTCTAGATAAGTCAGTCTAGGACTCGTTCTTCATTACAATTTAGCTTCTGACTAATGAGAAACTGTGAGTACATCTACTTTATTCCGCTGCATTTTATCTCTGATTATGATGTTGTTCCTGCTTTTTCAAAAAATTTCAAAGAATCTGAGCAAATTCAACTAACTCTTGAATTTTACAATCCAACTCTTTCTTTTTAGTCACAAATTCTTTATACATTATGTGGAAGATAATATTATTGAATTTTATTTTGTTCCAACTAAATATCAATTTGCCGAATTCTTTACATTTTGTCTTAAATGATTTTTTTTTCAAACTCGACATGTTGAATTTAAAAGTTTAAATCTTTACAAATTTTATTCTATAAACTAAAATATTTACAGGTTTTCTTTCTATTGAATAAAATGTGTGTCAATGATAAATTTTCAAGTTGCTTTGTTTATATTGAAGTTTTATATGTTCAACTTTCAAGTCTTACAAAAGTCGAAAAGTCAGCAACATGTTTTAGCTTTTGCATTCTGCTTTAAAGATATGTGATTCAGAATATTTATAGTTTACAATGCTTGGAAATCCTAAAAAGTCTGAGTTATGGATCGTAATGAAAATATGGGCTAAGCACTTAGATGTAGAACTGAGTGATTGAGATGAAAATTAAATATATAAAATACAGAAATCTCTAAGTTTAAAAGTTTGTACCTGTGACCTTTCTGGTTTGGGAAAGTAAGTTATGTGGGATGCTTGTCATCTGGTCCCCTAAGGTCATTTGATCTGGGAGTGACCGAACCCAAATCCTTCTATAGAATCAGATCGAAAGTCATGTTCTACTAGTATGAATGGGTTTAGGATGTGTCGATGTAGCCTTTCTGATCTGGGAGAGTAAGTTCCAAGGGGTGCTTGACACCTAGTCCCCTAAGGCCAACTGGTCTGGGAGCGGCTGACCCAAATCCTGCAATAGGGTCAGATAGAAAGTTATGTTTACGGCATGTTCTTTACTTACCGAACTTTTTGATTAAAAGATGCCAAAGTGAACAAGCTTAAAAGATGTCAAAGAGCACACTCATGTGAAAATGCTAATGTGCACAATGCTAAAAGATGCAATGAAACATGTTTCTGTATCCAACAACACACACTTGATTTCAACTGATTGATAAATCTGTGATATTTTACTGAGTAGAATTTTATTTGTTTAGTGTTTAAAATTTTTATGTTTAGTTGTTTCAAAATTCATATTCAGTATATTTTTTTTCTACATTAATGTTTCAATTCTTGTATTCTCATTTTTTTTAAATGGGTTTGTGCATTATTCAAGGGGGAGTGAAAAAGGAGATTTTTTTCTAAAAGATGATATCTGTTTTCGAGGGGGAGTATCTGATTCTCTATATGAATGCTAACTTGAATTGTCATATTTAGTGCATTTGTGTAGGGGGGTCAAAGAGCTTATCAGGTAAAATTTTTGAGTTTAAGTCAGCTTTGCGCCAACAGTTGGTAGCGCAAACCTCACTTTGCGCCACCTTCAGCTAGCGCAAAACGCACTTTGCGCCACCAACGTGTCGCGCAAATCTCTCCTTTTCTGATAAATAAAATAAAGAAACTGTGTATTTGTTAGTTTTTTTTTTTGGGAAATGTGTCTTAGGTTATGCCTAGATTAATCCCTTGGCAAATTATGACTGTAAGACATCAGCCCTGATTAAACCTCAGTGGCCACAATTGTTGTGTACGTCTGGATTCGAACCTTGGGCAGATGAGATATTCTACCACATCCTCCAGGACATTAACCAGTACGCCACAACCCTTGTGGTTTGGTTATTTATTTTTCATTATGATAAATTTAAGTTTATATTTTGAAAAAATAAATAAATGATAATTATATTATATAGTTTTCTGTTTCATCCACATTTATTAAAAACATTTAATTAAATAAAATATCTGAAAATAATACCTTTTTTTTAATTAATAGACATAGATAAAATTCGGTTCTCGTTGTTACATAAATAAAAGAAAACGATAAATTTTTTAAACACAACTTTATATATATATATATAGTGTTTGGTTCATTTGAGAAATGGTAAATATATGAGAAATAGAGAAGTAATCCTAGCCATTCATATGGTCAAGATCGGATTTGACTAGTCAAATATTGCGGCTTTGACCGGTCAAAAGTTACGGCTTTGACTGGTCAAAAGTTGCGGCTATCCCAAAAATAGAAGGACAATTTCGTAAATTTTACAAAACACACGGGCTGTGTTCATATATGAACATGTATAATTCACATATGAACTATATGTTCATATATGAACTAGTGCAATTCACAACTGAACTCTTTTAACTGATTCATATATGAACCTTTGTGATGCATATATGAATCAGTTGAACTAACTTACAGATTCATATATGAATATGTATGAATCACAAAGATTCATATATGAATCGGTATGAATCACAAAGATTCATATATGAATCTGTTGAACTAATTAACAGATTCATATATGAATCTTTGTGATTCATACAGATTCATATATGAACTCATCCCGTGTATTTTACGAAATTACCCCTCTACCTTCTATAGACCACACAAGGAATTATCCGGTGCTTCGCGGTCAAAGCCGCAAATGTTGACCAGATGAATGACTAAGATTACTTCTCTATTTCTCATATATTTACCATTTCTCAAATGAACCTCTCCCTATATATATATATATACTAGTGTTGGGCCCGTGCATTGCACGGAAGGTTAAATTTTTTGTTGCAATATTGAACCGAGTTAAAATGAAACGTAATTTCTCTGTTAACAGTTAATGAAATACAATGTGAAAAACGAATGTATTTTCATAAGTGATTAACTTGCATATATTCTTAATCGTTTGTTGTTATGAGTTTGTGCAGTAATATTGGTAATAGTAAACAAATCCTCAGTATATAAAATAAAATATAAAAAAGTAGTTTTTCAAAGAAACAAAAATATAGTGGAATACCTTTTGTTCAGTTGCAGGTTCCGCCATTGACACCCGACCGTTCGTCTTCTTCTTGTACTCGGATGATACATAGAGAAACTATATATATTTATAGTGAATGTAGAGAATATTTTAAAATCTTTTATTTTCATTTTCGATTTTACATTTAAATGTAAATATATTAAAAATATGGAAGGATATTTTTATATTTTCTATTTTATTTTCTTTACACTTGGTTAATTTGGAAAGTATTGCGGAATATTTTTATTTTAAAGAATACGATAATTTATTAGTGTATCTCGTTATTTTTTATTTTTTATTCATATCAACCTTCTTTTTTCTTATTTTAATGCTCGTGAAAAAAAAATACGTGTAGATTTTATATTATCAAAAAAAATATGTGTAGATTTTATATTATGCTAATATAAAATACGTGTAGATTTTATTAAATAAAATAGATTTTATATTAGCAAAAAAATACGAAAGAAAAAAGAGTTTATATTACATCTCATTATGTAAAAAAAATTTATAAAATAAAATATGAAAAAAGATTTAATAAAATATGGAAAAATATTTTATAAAATAAAATATGGAAAAATCATTATGAGATGTAATATAAAAAAATACGGAAGAAAAAAGATTTTATATTACATCTCATTAATATAGATTTAAATATAAAATCTACATTTAAAATAGATTATATGATGGGGGTGCTATTTGCACCAAAAAGGTGTAAATAGTTAAATCTTGTTTTCCGATCCAATCATTAAAGTGTAAATAGTCAAATTATTATTATTATTATTATATTTATCTTTATATATATATATATATGGGTTATTTCTTCCCTACCCCCCTGCAAAAAAAATTCGAGAGCATACCCCCTCTCCCTCTCACAGTACTTTTTTTTATTTTATAGATTTATAGTTACAGTTTTGGTCCCTTAACTCATTTAATTGATTTACTTTATACCTTTAAGTTTTATATTTTACATTTTACATTTTTATTATGTTAACACATATAATTGTATATTAACTAAAATAAGTTAAAAAAATACTTTTTAGTTTTAACAAGTTACACCATTATAATCGTCTCGTCGATACCTTCGAAATGAGCCCAATATTGAATATTTTTTGATTTAATTAGATTATTATACGTCTATTGTACCTTGGTTAATCGAATTTTTTTTTTTTGAAAAAAGAGAAAACACATCACATCGAACGTAAGTTTTTAACATAAAGATAATAAACATAATAACTATACTGCGTATTTTTTTTATTCCAACAAATTCCAACTTTGATTATTCATTTAAATCAACATAGTCACGAGTACGAGTACGCTTTATATATTCTTCATACATATCTAATCTACGTTTGTATGGGATAATCCACGACCTTGCATCTGGAAGTACATGATGTGTCCAATGGGGTACGAGTGTGGGCATTGGGTAATCTCTGTTTAATACCACCTTTATGTAATGATTACCATTAACATGCACTATTGTAATTGACTCGTCTTGGGATGATGACGACGGGTGTGTCCTGAATGGAAAGTATGTCGCACTGCCTTCCATACTGAGAACATGTAATATGAAATTGAACCTTGAAGCAGTTAGAATTCCCATTTCAGGCATAACGATCCAATGCATATGTGGTGCAAAGGCGCCCTTCTCGAACCAATTCAACGCGGCGTAAATTCTTTGGCACTCGTTGTTGCCAATCACATTAAAGTAATAAGCATAATTCTCAGTTAGTTCACTCATTAACTCTGTGCGGATAGTGTCCCATGCATCTTCATTGCCACCCAAACAAGTAGATATGGCTCGAAATCCACAATTTCCATCGCCCAATACATCTTGTATTTGTGTGATGTATGGATGAAATAAACTTGGGATTTGATCAAGATATGGATTTATGGGGGTGGGTTGTCGTTGGAAGTAGGAGCTATGCCTCGATGATTCTTGATGACCAAAATATTCGGAGTTGATAAATGTTGGCGCGTTAGAACAACTGCGTCTACGAGGGTCTTCAATAATCTTTTTCTTTTGAGCTTGATTCTTTAGAGAAGGACGTCCACAAGTGGTTCTATGAGTCGAGGGTTCATGAAACAACGTTTTTTCTGGCATTATTATATCCTTCAATTTTTTTAACAAGCTTTTGTGGCCAGGAACTGATTGTTTATTGAAATTTTCTCTAAACATATGAATTTCATCGTCACATTGAATATCGTCATCTTGTGCGGACACACATGGCGAAAAATCAAGTGTTTTCCAAAATACATCGATCGAATCAAGTGGAATTGGTATGCCTTGACATGTATACATTGCTTGTTCATGCGCACATGGCAACTCATGACTTGTACGCAGTTTACAACCACAATTTTCAGAAAATACGTTAGTCTCGAAAGACCGCGCATATTCACTGGAAATCATATCAAATGCGTAAAATGAAACAAAGCCCCACAAATTTTGAAAATGTCGGTTTTGAAATCGATGTTTCCTAATATGTTTACTCATTTCAAAACTTGCTTTGATCGATGTGTCTTGTGACTGAATTACAACATTAATATGAGATAAAAAAAATTTAAATCTGCTTGTGAAGTCTCCAAATATTTTTTTAATTTTGCATGTTGGCTTTCAACTCTATTTGTTGTATAATTTCCAAAATTTAAAAATCGATCAACCCAAGCAGATACAAACATTTCCTTATATGGCCCCAACCATACACGTTCCAAATAATTTAAAACACCTGAAAAATATAACAAATATACGTCAATATCTTTAGTAATAATGGTTAAACTTTTTATATCAAAAATACCTGGATGATTGAGCAACATTTCTTGGAGTTGTACCAAATTGGCCATGTACAATTCTTGATTTGGAGATTCAAGTAACTGCTCCCATACTTGATGAAAAGAATTCCACGTTTGAGACTCGTGTATCAATGGTTTACAATGTTTCACAATATTCTGATAGATGTGCCATCTACAAAGCAAGTTTTTATTTGCATGCATTAATCAAAACCAACTCTCTGTCTGTTACTATGGCACCCGGGTAAAAGTTATCGTATATTTTGGACTTTAGACATTCTAAAGCCCAAATAAAATTTGATATCTTTTCTTGATGCATGAAAACAAATGCTATGCAAAATGTTTTGTTTGTCGATGTTACACCGACTATCTCAAGAAGAGGCATATCGTACCTGTATATAATAAACAAAATAATAATATTAAACAAAATAATAATATTACATTAATATAATACATAAAATAATAATATTCCCGTACCTATTTTTTTTATATGTGGCATCGATGACCAACACTTGTGGGAATGCACGCCAAAGCTCCAATGATTTTGGATGAATGAAAAATAAATCTTCCAACTCGTTTGTTTCATCATTTGCACGAGTCTCAAAATCATAAGTTTTTTCAACAAAAAAATCCACAACAACCTGCATTTTTGGTCTTCCTGCCTCGTTTCTTGTCTTAATCTTTTGAACTTCATGGTATATTGTATTTGACGTAGATGCATTTTCCACATATCTACCCTTTAACGTGGATAAAATGTATCGTGGCTTGACATGTTGGGTTGATAGATCTTCAACTAGTTGAACTTCAGGTTCGTTCAGCCGCATTGCATATGGATGACCCTCCATATATTGTGCAACGACATGATTATGTGTATCACACACAACCCTCAACGTCCACCAATGATGCTTAGATGAATATAGCACTATCAACTCAAATGGACAGTCAAACTTTCTTGTTCCAGTATGACGGCTGGAAATTTTGTCACCTTTGTAAACCCCACTATGTTCACACATAAACACGATTTTATAAACATCTCCATTTGTCTTAGCCTTTGATCTTTTGGTAACAACAACGACACCAACCGAACGTCCCACATTACGCACCCAGTCAGTTATTTCTTCTCGAGATTCGAACACCTGAAATTATTATATTTTGTTATAACCTTCACTTGTACCAATAAGTTAAAATTAACATAAATGTTAGTTATCATAATATTGTACCTGGTTGGTGATAAATTCTAATGTTGGTGTCAAATCTTCTCCCATGTTTGTCATCTGCAACTTTGATATATATATATATATATATATATAGAGAGAGAGAGAGAGAGAGAGAAAGAGAGAGAGAGAGACGAAGAAGAAGATATTCAATCGTTCGATATAAATAGGGGAGTAGGGAAACAACACCCGTGTTATATTGGAGGTGAATTGAGTGTGGGTGTCAAATCACTTATCCTTCATTTTCTTTGAAATAATCATACTCTTTATCAACGGTGCTTAAGCCCTATCAATCAACACCCTATCACATCGCACTCACATTTTGAAATGAATTTGAATTTAAAGTTACAGTTTATACCCCTATAATTAGTTAATTAGTTTACTTTATACCTTTTACTTTTCTAATTTTCATTTTACACCATCACCATATTAATACATATAATCGTATATTAACTAAAATACGTTAAAAAAATATGTTTTAATTTTAACAAGTTACACCATTACAATCGTCTCGTCAATACCTTCAAAATGAGCCCACTATAATAAAATAATTAAATCAAAAAATATTCAATATTGGGATCATTTCGAAGGTATCGAAGAGACGATTGTAATGGTGTAACTTGTTAAAATTAAAACGTATTTTTTTAACGTATTTTAGTTAATATACGATTATATTTATTAATATGGTGATGGTGTAAAATGAAAATTAGAAAATTAAAAGGTATAAAGTAAACTAATTAACTAATTATAGGGGTATAAACTGTAACTTTAATTTCAAATTCATTTCAAAGGGGTGTTTGTCGTATGTTGTCTGTATTGTGAGGGGATATAGAGGTTAGGTGGGGGTATGTTTTTTTATAGGGGGTAGCAAAGACAACACCCATATATATATATATATATATATGTGTGTGTGTGTGTGTGTGTGTGTGTTTTGATTTTATAAATTTATAAAATTTGTAACTTTTGATTTTATTTTATTCTATAAATTTGTAATTTTTGATTTTATTTTATTCTATAAATTTGTAACTTTTGATTTTATTTTATTTTATAAATTTGTAACTTTTGATTTTATTATAACTTTGTAAAATGTATTTTTCTTTTTGTAACAGTTACATTTTCTCATAACTTTGTAAAATGTATTTTTCTTTTTGTAACAATTACATTTTCTCATAACTTTGTAAAATGTATTTTTCTTTTAGGAACCAATTCCGTAACAAACGCCAAACGTTAGGGACAAAATCTGTAATTTACTCTGTAAGACTCGGTTTTTTTTAAAACATATAATTATTCTTACCCAAATTGAAACGTAAATAAAAATGACAACTAAAGATAGTTAAGGGTTAAAACTGTCATTAACCTAAACTCTTTATACATATATGTATATATATATATATATTACGTACTATATATATATATATATATATATAATATTTTGAAAAAAAATGGTAAAAGGGAAAAGGAATCCAATTATACTTGGGCATTGAATTGTCCACGGTCATTGATGGATGGATGTCTTTATCCACGTGTGATCGTCACAGACATAGAGTTGGCACTGGTGAAAGCATGCAGTATTGTATTTCCTGATGCTAAAAGATTACTTTGTAGATGGCACATCTTCCAAAGTATTTTGAGAAATTGTAGACCAGCAATAACATCAAATCATGACTGGGATTCCTTTTACAATGCCTGAAATAGGTGTCTTGATTGCTTCAAAATATAATGTGATATTACATGTTATAAGTATGACCGACAGTGGGACATACTTGCCGCTTAGGTCCACTCCTCCAGTGTGGTATGAACATGTTGTTTTTACAATTGGGTACGTTAATGGTAACCATTATGTCAAATTAGATATGGCAGAAGGATATCCGTTTCCGCAAATTGTATCACTTTTTTTCCATCACAGTTATCGGTGTGCTGCTGGATGGGCTACCCCGTATTCAGAGCGAATAAAGAAGTACATGAAGCTTTTACGTGTTAATTGTACTACGGATAATGTTATTTTAGAATAATCGAATGTAATATAGATTATTTTATGTTCTATTTATATGTTAAATCACAATATTTATGTTTTATTTTTATAATTATATAATTAAAAAAATTAGTAATATTTATATTTATAAATATTTATTTATTTTCAAATCAAAACAAAAATATATAATAAAAATATATAATAAAAATATATAAACAAAAATATATAATAAAAAGAAAAAAAACAATTAAAAGACGAAAAAACAAAAAAAACACAATCATTTTTGCAATCATTTTGGTGTATTTAGTAAAAATAAAAGTGCAATTAGCCTCCCCCTTATATGATAATATAAAATCTGTTTTATAAAATCCTGCACCAAAAAACAAATAGTTATATTAATAAATGAGTATTCATTCCACAAATAGATGATTATGTGAGATATTGTGCTTAGAAAGGTTGTACCAAAGCATTAAGAAAATGTAAATTAAGTAATTGGCTTTAATTAGTTGTAACTTATGCTTAAAATGTTGTAATTAAGAGTTTTTTATGTCGTTTTTATAATATAGTATATATATATATATATAGTTTTAGGTTCATTTGAGAAATTGTAAATATATGAGAAATAGAGAAGTAATCCTAGTCATCCACACGGTCAAGATCGGATTTGACTGGTCAAAAGTTGTGGCTTTGACTGGTCAAAAGTTGCGGCTCTTCCAAAAATAGAAGGACACTTTCGTAATTTTTACAAAATACACGGGTTGTGTTCATATATGAACCTGTATAATTCACATATGAACTATATGTTCATATATGAACCAGTGCAATTCATATCTGAACTCTTTTAACTGATTCATATATGAACCTTTGTGATTCATATATGAATCAGTTGAACTAACTAACAGATTCATATATGAACCTTTGTGATTCATATATGAACCAATTAACTGATTCATATATGAATCTGTATGAATCACAAAGATTCATATATGAATAAGTTGAACTAATTAACAGATTCATATATGAATCTTTGTGATTCATACAGATTCATATATGAATTCATCCCGTGTATTTTACGAAATTACCCCTCTACCTTCTATAGACCACGCAAGGAATTATTCGGTGCTTCGTGGTCAAAGCCGCAAATGTTGACCAGATGAATGACTAAGATTATTTCTCTATTTCTCATATATTTACCATTTCTCAAATGAACCTCTCCCTATATATATATATATATATATATATATATATATATATAGTCGGGTTCAAACGAGAACAATAACTATTTAAAAGAACACGAGAACTAACAAAATCATTAGTGATTTTACATTAACACACGAAAAAGAGACTTTGGCCGCGGCTTCAGGTCGGCGTGACTTTTTTGCTCGTTAATATAAAATCACTAATGATTTTGTTAGTTCCCGTGTTCTTTTAAATAGTTACTGTTCTCGTTTGATCCTCCCTCTATATGTATATATATATATATATATATATATATATATATATATATATATATATATATATATATATATATATATATATTTGGATTGTTGTAGACGGATTTGCAGATATATATCAAATAAATTGCATAAAAATTAAAAAAATATTCAATACTTAACTTATTTTAAAGTTATCGACAAGATTTTTCTAATAGTGTAATTTACAAAATCAAATACATATTTTTAATGTATTATTAGTTAAAATTATCATTAATTAATTAATATAATAAGAGTATAAAATTAAAAAAGGTAGGAAATAAAAGAAAAGAGAAGAGAAAAAGACAAACCACAAGAACTATAATTGTAATTTACAAAATAATCTAATAAAATGAAAAAGACAAAGAAAAGGTAAAAGTACCAAAATACCCTTAATTTAACTAAGTTTTTTTTAACTAAAGTTGGTCAGAGGGACCAAAAGTGAAATAAAATGACAACCACAGTGACCAAAATTGTAATTAGTTTGAAAGATAGACCAAACTTGATAATGGATGGCAACCACAAGGAGCAAAAATGTAATTTACTCGAAAGATAAGTTACCCTCAACAATAGGGGAGTTAATAGGGCCTGCTCTAACGAACAGTGACCAATGTATTACGAAAACGCAAATTGCAAGGGACTAACTTGAAATAAACAAATTGTGGAACCAAATCCGTAATCTAATCTTATATTTTAAAAAATATTTATATGATAAAAATTGAATTAAAAGCTTCATGATTCGTGAATAAAAAACATAGGAAAAGGGATGTTTCCCCCTCGATCGTCTCATAGAAAAAATGGTGGATTTTCCATAATAAGGCATTCAGTTCAAAGTTAGATCCACCCTTCCTATCTTCAAATGTAGAGATCGATCTTTTACATGATAATTGTGGGACCGATATACCGAACGTTTTGAAGGATAGCACAAATCTTTTTTCTACAACATAAGACGATAGGTACAACGACAAGGTTTAAAGGAAATGATGGATGCATAAAATAAATGGCGGTAGAATGGAAACTTTGGAAATATTAGGACATATTTTGTCCATAAAATCTAATACAAATCTTATCATTTTCGTTCAAGCGTCTTTTTGTTTGACGAGTTAGACAGTTTTGGACTCATGTGCATATCGATGAGAAAAGAAAAAGAACAAAACAGTATTGCTAGTACTGAATCAAAGTAAGAGGTTCATCAAGTGATCTGGTGTAACAACAAAGGTCCCAACACTTTGGGATCATTTACCGAATGCTTACCAGGAAAACATTTACGAAGTGCCTCTTACCTTATCGGCTAAGCATGGCAAGAGTCGAGAATCTTAACCGGTAAGAAGTATAGTAAGGACCAACAGTCTTACCTAGTGAGTGAGGTAGAAGACTCTTACCGGTTTAACGCTTACCGAGTAAAAGACACTTATCAACAATCCATTTTGATGGCCGAGATGGTTACCCGATAAGATAAGGGGGAGTGACGACTCCTGTCAGTAAGCGTTTGCTAAACAGCCCCGTCCTCTTTTTTCTATAAGAAAAATGATCGACTTCCTATCTCCTCCCTTCTTTTTCTGCTTTTAATCGGGGACGTGCGAAAAAGTCATCTGATTTAAGTACTGATAATCCCTGATGTGCAATTCAATCAAGATGATAACAACAAGAAATTCAATCACAATTGCCATATGTATTGATATTGAATTCACGTATTACAATCGTCTGAAATGCTCTCTCTCTCAATATTTCTCTCTCTAAAATCTTTCTATCAGCGTGTCTAATGATTCTATAAACAGAAAAGGACTATTTATATCTACAAGTTACAAAGACAAAACAACACTTAAACTAAACTAAACTATTTGACTTTGACAATTGACTTTGACTTTCTTCTTTAAGCTCTTTGACTTTGACTTTGCAATGAGGGACTTTGACTTGAAACATTGACTTTCAATTCCAATGATCTTGGATCCAACATATTTGTGCACTAACAATCTCCCCCTTTGTATTCAATATCGTTTTCAAAAAGAAATTTAGCAAAATCGAGCAATCTCCCCCTTCGTAGATCTTTAACAACTTCAATCTCCCACTTTAGCATCTTTACAAAGATAAACCTTTAAACTCCTCCTTTGGATTTAAAAACGAATTTCAGCATCTCAGAACAATCTCTCTCTTTATGTCTTGACAAACAATCTTCAGAAATACAATATTCTTCTCCAAAAATCTGTGAATGTCTTTTTCAAGAACTATAACAATCTCTCCCAAGGTAATAAAAACCTCCTTCAGACTTCAGAAGCGAAATTATCTTCAAGCTTAGCTCACTTTGCTTCAGCAAATAATCTTTAAAGAAATTTTCAGCAAATTTTCAACCAACTTTCTGAATTTTGACCTTTCTCTTTCATTATGAGCATTATCCCCATATTTAGGAAATATAATCTTCAAATCTGTCATCTCTTGATCACTTTCTCCCCGGAATTTTCACAGTTTGTTCTTTAGACGACATTTCTTTAAAATTAATTCTCCCCCTTTTTGATAATGTAAAGCATAGAAATCATCAAAACTATCTTCAAGAAATGTCATGAACGATTTTCTGACCAGTGATCTTTTAAAATGAGCATCTGAACCATCCGTCAATTCATAATGTATTCATCCGAATCTTTTCAAATTCAGACAAATAAGAGTGAAAACCTGAATCACCAAATGAATCAGTTAAAATGCTTGTAAGTAGCATAGAGCCACTTTGTACAACGAATGTACTTTGGAAATGAGCTTTTTGATGTTCACTCCTCTAGGGCTTCCATTCAATCATCGAGAAATCACAAAGAAATTTTCTATGAATGTTAAGACAAGAAAACGTATTCCT
Organism: Arctium minus; assembly: GCA_954870635.1. Lineage (NCBI taxonomy): Eukaryota > Viridiplantae > Streptophyta > Magnoliopsida > Asterales > Asteraceae > Arctium > Arctium minus. The sequence continues at coordinate 106,885,149 of OX941080.1, read as the reverse complement.
TGTGTGTTCGTGCATAGTGTAGAATGATTGAAGCTACTTGGGCTTTTCAAATAGGCTCAAAACATGTAAACCATTGAAACAACAATAGTAATACACAGACTCAATTGTGCATGATTGAAATGCAAAGGTGGGGCAGACTTCCTTCTTTTTCAATATTCACATTTTCCAAAAGAAGACGAGATAGATAATGTGTTGCTTCCCCAAGAAAAATTGAAACATCTCTTTGTTGAGAAAGAAACGAGTAGCTGGTGAGGTTTAAAGCAAGAGTTGGCATGGGCTAGTGCCTGTTTCAATGAAGTTCACGAAAGAATTGTGAAACAACATTAATGTGGCTACCCGACTCAGAAAAAGTTGATGCAGAGCTTTCATATTCTTTTACTCTGATCTCTCAGCCTCTTTCTCTTTTTAACATTGAGCTCACTTCTAACCAGTCTCTCTTTTCATTTTATCTCATCACACACCCACGCACAGATATTGACCCATCGCCTCTCGATCACTCAAGGATAACTTCTTGGGTAGGAAACACTGGTTATCGTGAATCCATAGAAATTCTTTTAAAATCTCACACAATACACATGTATGTTGTCCTAAAAGCAAAAAGTTGCTCAATAGTTTAACTTTAACAGTTAAAGCACAGTATGAAATGCATGTCAGATATATGTATGCTCAGTAAGATAATCATGAATATTTGAGCATTTTAATCATGGAAAATTCTCTCAAAACAAAGAAATTGAATGAATGAAGTGAAACCAATAGATATGTTTTGAGAATCTGACAATGTATGAAAAGATCAAATATGAGTGATGTATCATTAAAAGCTTAGGTCATGAAAAATTGGATGTTTTCTATACGAACCAAATATAGACATTCTTGATAGAAACGCTTTGAATGAATTAACGCTCAACAAACTTTGAATGTACAAAAATGAGTGTCTTGCCATCGAAAATTAGTTTCAATATGAGACATGGTAAGAACATAGTTAATAAAGTACTAAACCGGTGTGTATGAATACTTGACAGTATATGGAAAAGATAATACACAAGTATTTATCTTTGGAAACACACGGTTAGTTAACAATAAAGCTCATGAAAGAAAACATTTAAAATCACACTTCTAAATTCATGAAATCTTTTAAGAATTAAGAAGTGGTTTGAACATTTAAGCAACTATGTTTTCCATGTTTGAAAGTTGTCCTTCTTTCAAACACAATGAGATTAAGAGCAGAATAAACCTTACGCTCAGTTTTAACCTCATAAATTCAGGTCCAAAGTCATGAATGATATGATTATGTAAGCTCCCCCTCAAAATCTGCAAGTAGTCAAAAAGTCGTTAAAGCAACAAAGTCTTATTGAAAACAAAAACATTTATTGAAAATTAAAAACATGAAAATAGTAAAACATTTAAAGAACGAGTTCTGGTATGATTTAATCAGAAATCAATGTCCTTATTCCCCCTAAACATATGCATCATAAAAAAAATTGTCAGTATAAAACATATGCAATATCTCATACTCCCCCTCGAATTTAGATTATCTAAACTTTGTCTCACTCACCCTGAAATCGTGAACATAACATTTCAGTGCAGATATCGTTCAGATTAAAAATAAAGAAATGAAGAAAAATAACAAAAATAAACTGTACTAGGTAACTACAGATTATGTCTTGAGGTTCAACATGCAAAGTTTCGAAATGAGAAAATTAAATCTCTTTTCGTCCAACGGCTTGGTAAACAAATCGGCAAGTTGATAATATGTGTTTACAAAGTAAAGTTCAATTGTACCTTTTTCGACATTATCTTTGATAAAATGATACCGCACGTCTATGTGCTTTGTTTTCGTATGTTGGACAGGGTTCGCAGAAATAGCAATAGCGCTCTTGGAATCACAGTAAATCGGGATTTTGTTGTATTTGAATCCATAATCTCGGAGTTGTGTTCGCATCCACAACACCTAAGATATCATCCTCCTCTTATCACGATACCATCCTCATCTTTTGGTTAGTTCTAATCCAACCAATAATTTTGACTCAAGATGATCAACTTAATGCATTCATTGCACTTAACCATCACTCCAGAGTGACATTGCTATAAACATCAACCCTTCCTTAGGTTACTCGCTTAGAAACTTCTTTACTACCCCAACGGTCATCCCACCAAGGTAGCACAAGTATGCACATGTAGCATGTAGGTTCACCCTGACACTGGCCAGGTGCCATTATGAGCGCGTCGTACATGATCATCCTTGCGACCCTCGACAAGTTTCCCGTTTCTAGCGACTCGATCAATCCTCAAAATATCTTACCTTATGGTACCTAATGTCCAACTTCACTTACAATCACTTATAAGAACTCTAGTTTGAGTCTAGGCATCCAAAAAATCAATACCTAATTCTCTCAAACTTAAGCTCTGATACCAACTTGTAACACCCTGAATTCTGGAAATAGCAACTAATTTAAAATTTTCTAAATACACCAATAAATGATTCATCTACAATCACAATTTAAGATTTAACCTCAATATGTACATTTCATTCTATGCATACAGTCTATAATCAGGACGGGTGCTACAAAAACCCAATAATAGCCATTATCTCCAAAATGCGGAAGATTTCACCAACTACTTACACTCGCACAAAGCTAAGGCTCAACTCTTCGTGGAACTACTAGAATCCAAACCCCCAACTGGAACCTGATGCACATGCCGACAAATAAAAAGGTTAGGCTTAACGCCTAGTGAGCTCAAGAGTTTTCAACATATATAAATAAATCGTTTAAAATGGAAGGATGCAATTAAAATCATAATCTTTCCAAATGATATGCTTCGCTTATGAAAATGACTCGTTTACCAATAAACATGCATGTTAAACGAAAAGGGCACCGAGTTAATCATCAACCAAACCAAACTGTTTTACAGACCAAGATCCCAATATGAAACGTTCTTTCGTAAACTTAGATTTGACCCAAAACTCGCTCAAAATGAGAATAGAGAGAGGACTCCCAATTTTATAAAACGCGGTTATAAATGTTATAACTCGAAATACCCAACACGGGTGGAACATGACCCACAACTCATAAAACCAAAGATAAAAACCCATATAAATAAATATCGCCGCGAATACAGACATTAGACCCAAAACTCACGCAACCATAAAATGGAAAGAAACCAAATACTGAAACGTAGAAATGACGCATTCCATTCAAACCTTAATATACGTGGGGAAAATCCAATATTAAGGCCATCATTTATCGTCGACCACACAAACCAAAGTTGGTAAAATACGACATTAACATTTAAAAGTACCACGGATCTAAGACGGAGAGACTCGTATACATTGAGAATAGAGGAACACGCAAGTAGGCCGCCCATCAAAACTTATCAACACTATCATCAAAACATCCATCAGAATTTAAAAAATCATTTTCATCCGCAAATAAATCATCAACATCACATCAAATAGTTGTGGCTTGGAAGAATTTGAAAATTTGAAATCACTAGAATTTTTGGAACACTTCTTTTGATAAGACTTTTGATCACAATCTGAAGATTTAGGATTAGCAAAATTATTTCCCATAAAAACTTTACAAGATGATGTATCTGAATCAGTGGAGTTGTTTACACAAACTCTTTCTGATTCGGAGTTGTCATTTGTAACTTCAGATTTGAAATTAGTGTTCATCATAACAGTAGAAAACACAATTTACTCAAGATCAACCAAAATTCTTTCTTCTACTAAGATGTTCTCAAGCTCAGAAATTTTACTTTCCAAGATGAGTGGAAGAACATAAATCTTTGCTTTAACTGGTTTTGCCTCCATCTCATCGGTTGAATAGTTTTGAAAATAATCGTTTGAAATAAACTTTGGTTGCTCAGAAAGATAACTACCATTCAGCTTTTTATAGCAGAATGGTAGTTGCATTTTGGTTGTGTTCTTCTTGTTCTCATCTTCCTTAGCCTCAACCTCATCAGATGATTTTGTAACAAATTTGGGTTTCAAATGAGGATTTTTGTCAGCCACTTGTAAGAAATCAAAATTATATGAAGATGGTTGTTTTCTAATAGCTTTCTTTAGATAATGTGGTTTATCGTAACCAATACCCCAATTATCTTTAAAATTTGTAACTTCCTTTGGTTTGTTTAGATAAATGGTTTGATTTGTTTGACCTCTAGCATAAAGTTTAGCTTCCAAACCGTTAATCTTTTTCAGCAAAGATTTGTTTTCAAACTGCAATTTATTATAATTCACAACAAACTCTTGCTTCTCAAGTTCAGACTTATTGAACTTAGAAACTGTTTCAGAAATCTGACTTTTAAAACAAGTTTTTTGTGTTTCAAAATTAGTAGCAGCTTTGTTCAAAGAGTCAATCAAGTTTTTGTTCCCAGCAATTTCCCTGTTGAGATCAAAAATTGCTTGACGCTTTTTCACAACTCTGTTTTTTTCCTTTTTAAGCTTAGCTTGTAAGTCTTGAAGCTCGACCATCATGGTTTCCATTTTTTTTAAGAAACCAGATTCAGAATATTGTTTACCTCTTTGGAAGTCTCCTCATATGATTCATCATTTTTCACCTCTTTTCCCATCAGGCACATGTGAGTTGTCTCCTCTTTGTCATCTTCCGAGTCGGTGAAATCCAACCAATGATCATCTTCGGCCATCAAAGCTTTGTTTGCTTCTTTCTATTTGGCCAAAAGCATCTTGTTTTTGTAATACTCGGAATTACGAACTTTGGGATTCCGACAGTCTTTAGCAAAGTGGTCGATCTTTCCACAATTATAACATTTGACTGGTTCTTCCGCTTTCTTCTCATAACTGTTAAGATACTTCCTCTCTTCTGGCTTTCTCTCCTCATACCTCTTTCCTTCAAATCTCTTGTCCTCAAATCTTCTTCCTTCAATCATTTCCTTGTGCTCATAATTTCGTGATCCCGATGAATACCTCTGACTATTTGAACTCGACTTCTTATAAAACTTTTTTTGAAAGGCTCGGGTCAGCAACAACATAGCTTGCTTAAGATTCTCACCGTCATCATAATCAAAATTATCACTATCAGAACCATCCGAACTAGATACCACTATCTTCTTTTTCTTCTTTTTATCTTTCTTTTCTTTCTCTTTCTTCTTATCAACTACAAGAGCAACTGGGTCAGGCACATACTTCTCATTCTTCTTTTTCTCTCCTATTTTCTCTTCAACTTCCTCCTCATTTTGCCTTCATGTCTCATATACTTCATGTAAGGAAATGTCACTTAGATCTTTCATCTGTTTCATTCTCCGAGTATGCTTCTTCCATTCTGGTTGTAACACACTAAGGAACTTCATATTGTTTTCAATCTGCTTCTTTTTCACTTTGTTCTTAGCCAGTTCATTCAACAAATAGACAAATCTCTCATAAGTTTCCTCCATGCTTTCATTCTCCTTGGCTTTGAATTCTTCATAACTGTTGATGCAGTTAGCCACTTTCATCTGATTTCCAACTTTAGAACCCATCATCATCTTCTCTAACTGATCCCACATTTTCTTTGCAATAGCCTTGTAGCTATCAATCTTGATGTAGATCTCATTCGGTATACTCTGTAAAAGTAGAGATCTAGCTTTCTTATCAGCTTTATATCTGCTTTTCCGTTCATCTGAATACTTGACAAAATCAAGTGGAACTTCCTTAGTTTTCGGCTCTCTTGGCTCATTACCATCCTTACTATCAGAAGACTCATCATCTGGAATTATTGTTGTAATGGGAATCATAGGACCTTCTTCAATTGATATCTTAATGTTCTCTCCGTTTGCATGTCTATCAATGAAATCCAAGAATCTGTCTTTCCACTGCTCGTACTCACCCTTGAAGAGAATAGGTGGTTTGACATCAGTACCAATTGAAAGAGCATCCCTTGAAGTCATCTTGACCAACAACACAGATCTTTAAACACAGAATCATAAAATATCAAAAACTCTGAAAAACTCAGTCAGAAAAATGACCAAGTATAGAATCCTCACGCCTCTATGAAAACTTTTCGCACACAAGATGAAATTCGCACACCAAAGACTTAATAACCAAGCTTTTCGCACAAAGAATGATACGAATTCCTAAACTCCGCACGCTGAAGGATGCGAAATCCGACTTTTCGCATGTAGTTCGATGCGAATTTCAAGCTTTTCGCATATAGTGATATGCAAATTTCAGACTTCAGATTTTCACCAACTTGAAAGCTTTTCGCATGATGAGCTTGTGGTGTGAATTCTAGACTTAGAAAAATTCAACCCTCTGAGCTTTTCGTATCGATGCGAATTCCTGACTTAGAAATTTTTCAGACTTGAGATGCAAATTCCTCAGATTTCGCACGCTTTGAGATGCGAATTTCTCAAATTTCGCACGCTTTGAGATGCGAAATTCTCACTTTTCGCACATAACCATATGTGAATTATGTCCTTAGTTTTTCTTTAACCACAGTGCGATGCGAATTCTTTCTTCTCGTACATTGCACTGTGCGAGTTTCTGACTTAGCAATTTTCACACTACAGTTTCATGTGAGTTCTTCTTCATCATGCGAGTTCTTTAGATCTCGACCCAAAAACTTCAAAATTGATCCAAATTCGATCCAAACTCTTGAATTTGGTTCTGAAACTTTGACAAATTGATCTTGATCACACTCTAAACAGTTTACAAACTATTAATTTCAACAATATCAACAACAATTACAATTTAACCAAGAATACAGTGCGTTGAAGTCAAAAACTCAAATAGATACAAATTCAAGAAATAAACATTGAAATTCTGTGAATTTATGATTACAACTTGAATAAAATGTGATCTAAAACACTAATCGCATACAATGCAACAAAAATTACAATAAAAAACACATAGAATCAAGAAATTGATTCTTAGTCAGAAAGATATGCGAGTTCTTGAGTTCAACCAAAAATTCACAGATATTAATTTGAATAAAATGTGATCTAAAACACTAATCGCATACAATGCAACAAAAATTACAATAAAAAACACATAGAATCAAGAAATTGATTCTTAGTCAGAAAGATATGCGAGTTCTTGAGTTCGACCAAAAATTCACAGATATTTGATTAAAATTCTGATTCAGTGCTAGCTCTGTTACCAATTGATAGTCCCTGATGAGCAATTCAATCAAGATGATAACAACAAGAGATTCAATCACAATTGCCATATGTATTGATCTTGAATTCACATATTACAATCGTATGAAATGCTCTCTCTCTCTCTCTCTTTCTCAATATTTCTCTCTAAAATCTTTCTATCAACGTGTAATGATTCTACAAACAGAAAAGGACTATTTATATCTACAAATTACAAAGACAAAACAACACTTAAACTAAACTAAACTATTTGACTTTGACAATTGACTTTGACTTTCTTCTTTAAGCTCTTTAACTTTGACTTTGCAATGAGGGACTTTGACTTGAAACATTGACTTTCAATTCCAATGATCTTGGATCCAACATATTTGTGCACTAACAAGTACACTATCAAACAATCTAGTTACAAAAGATCAATCAAAATTGGATTTCCAATTGTAATTGCATTGAATCAGATCCAAAAAATTTAATAACCAAATTGAATCAGTCGGGTATTGCGTGATGCTTCTAAATCTAATAAAATCAACATGATCTAATCCAATTACCATCCAAGTATCAAGAATAAAGATATACTTACATTTGGCTTATGCAACTTGTTTTCTTATGATTAATGCTTATAAATAATGTTATGCGTTCAATTTATTAAAAATTTATTTATGAGCAGTGTTTTTAAATGAAATGTTTGGATAACTGGTTCAAAATATTGGACGGAGGGATCCAATCTGATATGATAAATAACACATGGTAATATCCAATTGATAAAATCGATCCAATCAAACATCGATTGGACGGGTTAGTTAAAGTTAATCCCATTGTGAGATTAATGCAATAAAACAACTACAATAGAAGCAACAGAAAACACCAAGTTATTAGTTATGAGCATAGCATTAACAAAGTCACATATGCTGCTTTCCATGATGTAGCAAAAAAAAGAATTCAGATAATATCTCCCAATCCCCTTCAAATTATAAAACAAAGTTATTATATGCCAAAGTAAAATAACAACAGTAAACACATTGCCACAGCTTCAAATCTCCAATTATTCCATGTATCCCATTGCCAAAGCTTCCTGTAACCATACACCACATTAGCAACTCAAATGGCCAATTATTTTCAACTAATTTGTTGTTTCTTGTTTCTAGTTAACAGACGACTCAAACTTTGGTACATAGGCCTGCTACTGCATATTGTAGACAATTGTAATATATAACTTTCTTACATGGTATAAATGCAAATTCAAAAGATGGGCCTATTTTGCAAAATTTAGTAACATTAAGGGACGCTGTGTGATTACAGGAAGTCCATAAAAATAGAGACCGATTTGCAGTTTTTAACAAGTACAGAGACCAATTTGTAGTTTTTAGAAAGTGACAAGACCATTCTCAGGTGCAGTCAACGAATGGCGTATACCATCTTTAGTGCTAATAATTCACTGCCAAGATATCTTCTTTTTTTCGTTGTGCATGTCTCATCTTGGATGACTAATTCTAGTGACTTTAATCATATGACTGGAAATAAATAAGACCTCGTTATCCTATGTATTCCTCTCTCCTGATTCACTGGCCAGCCTCGCCAATAGTCCCTCTGTCCCATTGGCGGAGTACTAGGTCCAACTTGTACTATTAACCTTCTTGTTTGTGTCTACAAAATAACTCATGATAAAAACTTACTTGTGTCCACAAAATAACTCATGACAGCCTGTTGAACTGCAATCATGGCATACCCACTTACAAATTCTAAAGCATAAATTTGTGGCATGCCACATCTTTATCAAAGACAATATCATTTTCTTTTGAACTTCAACTTTTCTAAGCCCTGGTCCCACTCCCTCTTCTAATCTCTACACCACCACCATTGGCAGCACACTCTTAGGAATCGTCTCTCATGCCCTCTATCCTCAGCAAGCAGAAATATTTCTATTTCCTCATATCAGCCATTGCAACATACCTTCCACCTTCAATTCAATCTCCGTGCAAAAGCCTAACCTATTTGTGGTCAAACGAAAACCATATGTTGCTTTTAGTCGGTGGGAATGGAATCCATTAATACAATGGAATGAAAGAAATCTTGTTTGGTATTATTCAAGAATGGCATTAACAATTATTTGAGGAATGCGATTCCTTCAAACTGTTTGTCTTTAGTTCCATGGGACAGAGTGATTGAATTCACTTCATCAAATAAAAATTACAATAGATCCATCTTATCTCTGTAATCTTCTATAACAACATAAAAATTACAATATAACCCCACTTTCCCTTTGTACGAACTTTTCAGGACTTCAATTGAGTGATATTGTAATGACCAGCGACAATGTGGACAAAATATTCAAGGGAAAGGTTTATCACGGGAGGGAAAATAAGAAAGAAATTAATGGAAGTATGAAGTGGTCTTGACTCTTGGGAATACTCGGTATACATACGGTATCTTATTTATTATTGCTCTCATATTGCTAGGATTAGATAGTGAGCTACCTAGGACGAAGTTTACGAGTTATGGGATGAAGTGCTGCCTATTAATTAGGATGTAACTGTGATTTCATTCCTCTAAATGTAAGCTAGGAAAAACAAAATAAGATCAATCTAAATTTTATCTCAAATAGTTTTTATGAGATCATTGGGTTCTCTTTGTCTAGCCCTCTCTTCATCTTATAAAAATAGGTTGTCAATGAAAGAAAAACAAGAAAATACTCTAACGTTGTCATTAGTTGCCCTATAAACCAATCACAAATATGGGACTGAAAACCTTGAGGGACAACTCACCTAACAAATAAAGGTTAGGCCTTGGGGCTCCTCCCCATGGATCGGCAGTTCAAGTCTCCTGACTCCTCATTCTGAGGATTTTCCTAACTATTATCTTTAGGGCCTCATGGGATTAGTCGAGTTATGCGCAACCTAGCCGGGACACCAACGATTACCACAAAAAAATACTGGACTGTAACACATTTTATAATTTCCCATTGAAATTCCATTTGGGATTTCCATGATTATTTATTTTTATTATTCTTTAAAGCAAAAGTTGATAATTTTCACTAAATTTTGTGCTAACTAGAATTAAAATCATCCACCTACATCTGAATATTGGATAGTTTTACAAATTTTGCTATCAAGATAAAAATGAAAGCAAATCCTTGACCATGCAACAGATCAACGACTGATTTATCTTTCCTTGCAAAGGTCATTGTCAATGATCAATCGAGAGGCAATACATTTAGGGTGCGTTTGGTATCCAGACAGGACAGAACGACAGAACAGCCGTTCAGCGTTTCATAAGACAAAGTGACCAATTTACCCCTATTGAGTTGTTTATATCTTTTATATATGTTGCTTTATTTGTGTAATTTATGAAAATTTAATAAAATAAATATTTTTATAACAAAATACATCATTAAAATTTTTTCGTCAAGACGATTAAAATGACATCAAAATAAAAAGTTTATGTAGCTTCCATAATTTATTTTATACCTTTTCTATATTATTTTTGTATTACTAATATTTAACAAATTACTTAAATTAACCAAAATATATATAAAAAATAATATACAATAAATAAAATATAAAGAATGAATAAAATGTAAGGAGGAAGGCGTATTTGATGTTTTAGAAGATAATTACGTTTTATTAGTAAAATATGAGTCTGTTCCACCTTGTTCCACTCTGTTCCATGGGGAGGGGTGGAACAGGTGTGTTCCAGCTTGTTCCACTTTGTTCCTATCTGTTCCACATAAAAGTTCTACCAAACATGGAGCAGTCATCCCTGTTCTGTCCAGTGTACCAAAAGCACCCTTAGAAATGAGACTACTGTACTTAGAAACGAGATTACTTTAAAATACCAATTTAAGGAAAAAAAAAAGAAAAGACGTTAAGAATTAAGAACATCTATTTATTTAACCATCTGCTAAATATCTAACTACCTTTCAAATAAACACATACATTTTATATATACCACAAATCGGGCAATCTTATTCAATTTGTATGAGATCTTTTTCATTGGTGCCTATTTTACTCATTGTTTATCAATTCAAATTTCATTTAAGATTCAAGAATGTATCCATTCATGCCAAACAACGTACATTAGTAGTTTTTTCCAATCTAACATGTCAACCAAACATGCTAATGGAATGGAAACAACCTATTCCATTACCTTACTCATTATAAACATCCAACCAAAGCGCTTTTCATGAGATTGTTGAGAAGTATGAGACTAATGATAATAGCAAGTTCATTATCTATAGTCATTCATTGTCTCTTCAACCACAACCAAAGATTGCCAACTCCAAGTTCATGAATAGGACCAAACTCGTCATCTACATAATTCATTCTCTCTATGATGCTCCTCTATTGTTCTACATTCGTAGGGGTTTACTTCTAAGTCAGGTTTTGAACATGTGAACAACAAACCATACTCGATTGCAAACTAAAGTCGGTCAACCGATTTTGAAGGGAGGGCCAAGGGGATTTCAATGTGTTAGATGTGAGTCTTAATTAGGCATGGGAATGGGCCCCGGCCCGTAGGGGATGGGGATTCCCCGCTAAACCGGGGATGGGGACGGGGAAGGGTATCGCACTCGCCGACCCGCCCCGTCCCCGTTATATACTCTAATAAATAATTAAATATATGTTATTTATTTAAACTAAATCGGTAACTTATAATTTCCTATTTCTTAACTAGGTTTAGAATATAAAATTGTTACTTTTCTTTTGAAGGTTAGCATGTATTTTGGATGTCAAATCAAAATACAATTACTCGATATGGTTTTGGATATTACTCAATATCTTTTGATATTAAGTTTTTTTTTTTTTTGGATTAGGTTGAATTTCTTTTGGTTTTAGGTTATTAATTATTATATGATGTTGTGATTTTTTTGTATTAAATTAAATTTCTTTCGGCGTTTTAGGTTTATTGGAAATATGTGAGATTTAAACATGTGTTGTGTCTTATATATTTGATTTAAATAACTTACATAAACAGGAAAAAAATCCCCGTTTCCCCGTTGGGGATGGGGATGTGATCATATTCCCTGACGAGGATGGGGATGGGGATGTGATCATATTCCCCGACGAGGATGAGGACGGGGATGAAGATGAGGGATTGGGGATGGGGATTGAGGTCCCCGCTCCATTCCCATGCCTAGTCTTAATTTTTGTGACCTCATAAGGACGATGTCATTGCTAAGAAAGATGGAGAATAAAATTAACCAAAGACAAACAATAACGAAATTTTCATTGTTTACAAAACTTGTGACCTGTCGTGGAACGGGTAAATGGGCTAGCAGAGGATGAAGTACAGGAAGGGCAATTTCACAATGTTGTTTTCACTAAACAATAAATTGTTTTACAAGGTGTTATATCTTTATTTTTTAATTCACGTATTCAATAGTCATCTTTTAGGTCATCTAAAATTCTAAATGACTGGAGTAGAATGTGAAACATTTGTTAAATTGGCTAAAAGGATAGTTTGTTAGCAAACGACCAACAGTTTGTTAGTCTTTTTGCAAATTAGCCCAAGTATATGTAGAAGTTCACATGGGACTTGAGAATTTAAACTCCAGAATGCCACAATATGTTTAGGCTAAATACTTGAAACGAATTGATTAGTATTTAATTTTACCAACTATTAGAACAAAGACCCTAATATCTAATGAGATAAGTGATTTCTCTAAATTTTTCGATTAATGTTGTGCCTAATGCTAAATATCAAAACTTGAGGCCATTAATTTTTTAACTGTATTACCAGTGAGATAACAGCACATAGCCTAGTTCCAAAAACCAAAGGAACAATGGCAATAGTATATTCTCAGTCAAAATTCAAGATTGACCTTGTTAGATGAATAGATGTACAACATAGATCTTGCTTGCACCGCATCAAACAAAACTAAAAAATTGATTGCGGTGGTGTAAAAGATTATCAGAAATCAACAGGAATATAACCTGAAGGAGGGAATCTAAGTGGTGGTCGGAGAAGGACTGTTCTTCATCTTATTGTTGAAACATACCTCAATCCTCAGAAGTGGGAACCATTTTGGAGCTTAATGTATTAGTCCACAATGCTAAAGATTAGAGCTTCAAAACTATATAACCGACACTAAGACAACATCACGTATTCATATATCCTAAGCGAAAGCTAAGCTGAAACCCAATATTATTTGAAATATCAAATTCTCCTGGTTCTTATTGGACAAATAGAGACAGCAAATTTGCAAGTAGCATCAAACTAAACCCTAAATTTTGAACTTAGCTGAAGATGGATTATACCATATAATTCGAGAAAAACGAGTTATAAGCAATCGATTTTGTGTTAAAGATAGACAAGAAATAGAACCAGAAGGAGAAGAAACCCTAATTAGTAACAGGAGAGAGTTTTTCGTCGACGATCTTCTTGTCCCGTCTTTCCATGGCCACATCCCACATATCATTACCAATGTGCTTCGGCTGTCATACAATAAAAACATGAATTTACAGAAACACAGAATCAACGAAAAGATCTGACGAACAAAAGTGGACTCACACGTCCATGGGCAGCTTTGTGGATGGTATACTGAACATTTCCGGCGATGCAAAGCATACCGGCGATAATCCCTAACGGTAGCATCGCTTCCATCCATTGCAATCGGCCCATCTCCTTGTCTGTCCCGATACAAATTTGAACTTTGAAGCCTGTGGAAAATCTCTAGCACTATATAAAGTATAACCTTCTGTTTCCCCTTTCATAAATCGTCCCTGTGGTTGACAAACTCTTCGGATATAGTCCCTACAATTCATTTATTACAAAAAGTTTCTTTCTGTTTCTATTTTGCATTGGATTTGATCTAGTTGCCGACGTCCGTTAAATGTGAGTCGTTAAGTCAACCCTGTTATTCCCAGATTCAAGTTCTAATTTCTACAAACAATCAAGATGAGAATTCCAAATCATATGTCATTGATTTAAACAACAAATAATACAATTTCACAACTTTCTCTCTCTAAACTCTCTCACTAGAATAATGTTCAATTTGCTCCTCTCATAAGCTCTCTCAATCACACTCTTACACACTTACAATGACTTACTTACTCATAGAATTACAAAGGAAACAAGGTATTTATACCCTTCACAATTACAGAGGAAAAACAAAATACAATTACATTGACTTTGACTTTATTACCAAATGACTTTGACTTTGCTTGAGAGTTGACTTTTCCAGCTTTGACTTCTTGATCTTTTGTCTTCAATCTTTATGATCTTGAATCCAACAATTATGTGCTCTAACATTCTCCCCCTTTAGATCAAGATCATTACTAAAAGATTTAGCAATACGATCTTCTCTAATTAAGCTCGATTGAAGTAACTTCCCCTTTTAACAATCTTTATCTTCTCATGAAATCTCCCCTTTGATACAAACATAATTTTCAAACTCCCCCTTAACACAATGAAATTTCTTCTTTGATAAGCTTTGTCTTCAAAAACATTCATCAAACTTCTAAACGTCTGATCTCTAAGAATATCAACATTCTCCCCCAAGGTTGTACACAAACCTCTTTCAGAAACAAATCTGACTGCTTCAGCAAATTATCTTCAACAAACTGAAATCTTTGAACTCTTTTCGTCTTTGAACAACAATCTTCCTTTAACAATAAATTCTTGAACATTTTCTCTCAACCTTTAAAATCTGACTCAAAACATTTCTTTAACTCTTCTCCCCCTTTTTGATGATTTTAGCATCTGTATCATCAAAACTTTCACCAAGAAATGTCTTTGAAATTCTTTCTGACCACTAATCTTTCCAACTGAGCCTCTGATTCTTTGCCAATTCGAACAATGTATTCATCCAGATCTTTTCAAATCTAGACAAAATAGGAATGTAACACCTGAATCAACAAATGAATCAGTTAAAATTCCTGTCAGTAACACAAAGTCACTGTGTGTAACGAATACACAATATAAAGGAGCTTTTTGATGTTCACTCCCCCAGGGCTTCCATCCAATCATCGAAATACCACAAAGGCAATTTCTATGAATGTTATGACAAGAAAACAAATTCCTTGTGTGTTCGTGCATGTGTAGAAAAAATTAAGCACAAATAATTGCTTTTTAAGGCTCAACATAGTGTAAACCACTGAGACAACAGTAGATAAACACAGACTCAATGTGCATGATTGAAGTGCGAAGGTGGGGCAGACTTCCTTCTTTTTCAATATCTAGATTTTTCAAATGAAAACCAGATAAATTATATGTTGCGTCCCCTTGAAAATGTGAAACATTTTCTTTTTGAGAAGAAAATGAGTAGCTTGTGGGGTTTAGTCAAGAGTTGGCATGGGCTAGTTGCCTGTTTCAATAACGTTCACCAAAGAGTTGTGAAACGCTAGTAATGTGGCTGTCCGGCTCAGAAAATAGTTGGTACAGAGTTTAATATTCTTTTACTCTGTTCTCACACCCTCTTTCTTTTGATCATTAAGCTCACTACTAACCAAACTCTCTTTTACATTTTACCTCATCACACCCACACTCATTTCTTTTAGACTCCTCAAACTCAATCTCTATGGATTAACTTCTTGGGTAAAAATCACTGGTTAACGTGATTTCATAGAAGTTCAGTTAATTCCTAGCACAAAGAACCCATATTGTCCTATGAAAGCATAATATTGCTCAATATGGTTTAACTTTAACAGTTAAAGTTCAAAATACAACTGTCAGATGTTTGTATGCTCAGAAAATAATCATGAAAATATGAGCATTTTGAACATTGAAGATATTTCAAACAAGTATATTGAATGAATGAACATGAATGCAAAAGAGTTGTTTGAAAATCTGACATTGTATGAAAATGATCAAAAATGAAATGATATAACAATCAAGGCTTATGGTCATGAATAATGGATATTGTCTATATGAACCAAAAATATAGACATTCTTGAAATGACGTTTAGAAATGAAATATCGCTCAAAATGCAATGAAATACAAGCGGGGTGTCTTACCATCGAAAAATTGTTTCAAATATGAGACATGGTAAGAACAAGTTGATCAAAAAAATTAAACCGATGTGTGTGAATACTTGAAAGTGTGTAGAAAAGACAATACGCAAGTATTTATCTTTGGAAACACACGGTTTGTTTATCAATTAAGCACAAAAATAAAATGAAAACATTTAAAATCACACTTCCAAATTATAAAATCTGTTGAAGAATCAGGAAGTGGTTTGAACATTTCAGAACATGTTTTCTATATCTGAAAGTTGTCCTTCTTTCAGATATATTTGAGATTAAGATAAGAAATTTACCTTTTCGCTCAATCTTAATTCTCAGAAAGTCAGCTGAAAAATCATAAAGATATGATCTTGATAGCTTCCTCTCATCCTGCACAAGTCTCAAAGTCTAGTCAAAGCGAATTTATTCACAAAATTATTCAAAAATAAAAGATGTAAAGCAGTAAAACGATTTAAAGTACGAGTTCTGATCTGAAATAATCAGAAATCATGATTCTTTACTCCCCCTGAAAATATGCATCTGAAATTTATCAGTAAAAGGCACATGATAGAAATCTACAACTCCCTTTGAATTATAGTTCGTCATATCTTCCGAATACATATTTTCAGAAACATATGTACTCCCCCTTGAAGGTTGATTTCCTCATCTGAGTGTTGGAGTACAATCTCTTATCAGCCCGGGAGTAGCATCTCTTTTTCATCATTGAAGTACGAGTCCTAAACTGTTGTGTTTAGAAGTCAAACTCCGTTGAAGTACGGGTCCTAAACTGTAGTATTCAGAAACCACACTTCGTTGAAGTACGGGTTCTAAGATGATGTAATTAGAAGCCTTTTTTTTCTTGACATTGAGGTGCGGGTCTTGAACTGTGTTATTCAAGAGCCATTGTTCTCTTACTCCCCTTTGACTTGTGGTACCTGCAACATAGAATCAATTTTCGGTTTTGGTACCCACTGGTATTTGGGTCCATGTGTGTTAGTTGCAGTTCGAATGGGAGTAACTGAATAAGAACCATACCAGTAATGATCATTTGCTTTATGAACAAAATCATATGTATGACAATAAGAACAATACCTCTTTTTAGATAACCTGATCATTTGATCTCTCGAGTAAACAAGATCAGGTTTACCTTTCAGCACTTTGTTCTTCTTTGCATTTGAGGCAGATACAAATGATTTGTTACTTTTCTTCTCTTCCTTCTTTCCTTTCTTTTCTTCCTTCTCATCATTCTTCTCATCTTCAACTAGTTTTATCTTCCAAACCAGCTTCTCTTTTTCATATCTTCTTCTTCTTCTATGTGCACCTGAACCATCTACATTTTGATCATAGAAAATGTTAGTTGTACGAATTTGATCAAAAGATTTAATTGACCATCTTGAAGAAACAGTTTTCTGATGTGAGCTTGCAGCTGTCTTGAAAGAAGCAACTGAACTATTTATAGGTGAGTAGATTTTAGACTCTGGAGTCGTTTGCTCAGTCACCACCACCTTTGAAACAATGTTTTCAAGCTCTTTTACCTTTGAAGAATAACTGTCTCTTTCTTTTACAAGAAGATCAATCTTCGTCTTGAATTCAGACTTTGTTTGCTGCTCTTTAAGCACACAAGTAGATAGCTCAGATAGCTTTGCAGTTAGCTTCTTTATCTCTGCTTCAAATAAGCTTCTTTCTTCCTCAAATCCCATTTCAGCATTTGTCCTCTAACCAGATATTTCTTTGAATATCCCAACATTCTTTTGCTCTATTAACTTCTTCTCTTTGGCAAAATTTTCCCTTTCCAGAATGATTACTTTCTCAAAATCAGAGATTTGTTGAGAAAGTTTTAAACATTTCAGCTCAACTGTCTTCTTTTCATCAGCACATTTTCTGGAAAACTCGGAGAACTTCTTAGCAAACTCTTTCAGAAATTTTGATCACAATCAGAACTATGTCCCCCTCCGCAGACTTAGCACGGGGGTCCCTTGCGGGGTCGAGGGGCAGCGCCCCTAGAGAAAAAAATTTCACTATTAAAGGCCATATTACAGTTTTGAAAAATTCTCAGAAAAAAATTCTAAGTAAACCAAGCTTTGCATGTCAAGTGTGATGCGCAAACCACGCTTTGCGTATCTAGTGTGTTGCACAAACCACGCTTTGCGTATCTAGAGTGTTGCACAAACCACGCTTTGCGTATCCAGTTACTTGCGCAAAGCTAACTTTGCGTGTCAAGAGTATTACGCAAAGCTAACTTGTCGATCTGAACTCCAACTTCAGCTTTTTGCAACCCGTTTAAAACGCAAACCTTATCTTGCGTTTCCTGTTGAATACGCAAACCTCGATAACAAACACTTGATGAATTTTCTCGATGAATCTTGCGCAAACCTCGGATGATCTTGCGCAAACCTTGATGAACTTGCGCAAAGTTTGGATCTTGCGCAAACTTCAAAAATCGAACAAATCTTCACCAAAACCAACTCTAGACCTCGAATTACAGTACAAAAATTTGAGAATTTACTCGCCTTAACATCTAGAACACAATTCTAACAACTAATTTCGATCAAATACACAAAATGATACAAATTGATTTGAATACAGTGCTTTCGACTCGTGAACTTCAAACTCAACAAAAACCAAAAACAAAGATCGATTACAGTACAATTCTTGAAACAAACTATACAGACTCGATCGATTATGCTATATGTTGGGAAATTCAGAATTTCACAAGTACAGTTAATACTGCTAGAAGAACTTGGTTACTACTTCTGAAGTTAATGCTGCTGAACAAGATTAATGCTGCTAAGTCAAGGATAATACTGCTAGAGGAGATTACTACTACTAAGCAATTTTAGTACTGCTAGTAGTTAGTACTGCTGAATGTTAATACTGCTCAAAGTATTAATACTGCTGAAGACTTAGTGCTGCTTATGAGATAATCAAGATTCGTGCAAATCAAGTTTGAAGATTAAGGAAAGCTTGAAGATAAAGATAGAAGATTATTTTGAAGATCTTTTATTATTTGTAATTATCTTTTATCTTCAGTATAGATAGAATAGTTTAGACTTGATAGAAAATAACTTTTAGCATTCTGAGTTTTTGTTTTCAATAGAGAGAATCAACCTCAAGGTTTGTAATCCTAATTCTAGAGAAGTAGAATTCGTATTGATGAGTCTGTTCATCAATATTGAGGTTGTGTGTTAAATCTTGTAACTTTATAATCATTCAATAAAGCTTGCAAGTTCTTATTATGATTTACTGTGTTCAATTAATTATTGAATATCAAAGTGTTATTCCGCAAACTTCTTTGATATTGTTTCTGAGTGTTTATTCTTGTTTAGAATTAAGATCCTGACAAGTGGTATCAGAGCTAGTATTCTCAGAAATCTTATTCATCATGGAAAACACAGCTGAATCAAACAGTACTCTGGTCTCAAAAGTTCCAATGCTCAGATCCAATGAATTTGACATGTGGAAGATTAGAATCAAGCAATACATTCTCCTCACAGATTACTCTATGTGGGACATCATTGAGAATGGTCCATCTGATGCAGGAAAGATTGGTGAAGATGGAAAAAGAACCCCTCCAAAGACGGATGCAGAAAGAAAGACAAGGCAGACAGAGATGAAAGCCTTGAGCACACTGCTCTTGGCCATTCCCAATGAATATCAACACCAATTCTGTAATTGCACTGATGCACAGATGCTCTAGAATGCTCTAGAGAAGAGATTCTCTGGTACCAAAAGTACCAAAAGAAATCAAAAGGCAATCCTAAAACAACAGTATGAAAACTTTATGTCAACTAAGAATGAGTCCATGACTCGAACTTTTGACAGGTTTAACAAACTGATTGGTGAACTGGCTACTATGGGAGTACAGATTGATCAAGATGATGTGAACAGAAAGTTCTTAAGGTCTCTTGGAGATGAGTGGACCATGTACACTGTTTCATTCAGACAGAATGATCAGTTGGAAGAAAAAGAACTTGATGATCTGTACAATGATCTTAGAGTATTTGAAGCTGAAGTGGAGGCAAAGAAGAAGCCTTCTGGATATATTCATAATACTGCACTCCTATCAGCATCAATTGATTCTACTGCTAACCCTGAATCAGTGAATGCTGCTAATGGAGCAAATCAAGAAAAAGGCACTGATTCTGTGTTTGAAGCCTTTCTTGCCAGTCATGGGAATTCCTCCTTAATCAATGATGATTTGGAACAACTTCATCCTGATGATCTGGAAGAGATGGATATTAAATGGCAGATGGCCATGCTTTCCATGAGGGTGAAGAAGTTCATAAAGAGGATTGGGAGGAACAACTTCTCCCAAAGAAGAGAAGATGGAGCAGGGTTTGATAAATCAAAGGTGGAATGCTACAAATGCCATCTGAAGGGACACTTTGCAAGGGAATGCAGAAGTGGAGTGTCTCACAACAACAACCACCAACAAGCTCAATCTGGAAGCTTCAATAACAACAGAAACTCTGCTCAAGCCCTTGTTTTCTCAACAAGGAATGGGGTTTGATTGGAGTGATCAAGCAGAAGAGGCTATCCAGAATCAAGCTCTTATGGCTGAAGTATCTGATCTCCCATCTGAGGTAAATTCTAATCTATGTTCTAAAACTTGCATAGACACTGTTAAAAGGTACATGGATCACAATCAGAAGATGAGTGATGACCTTAAGAGATTAGAAAAGGATATCAAAGATTATGTGAGAATTGTTGAGAGGTTTGAGGAACAGATTAAAGGTTTTCAAGCCAATGAACTCCAACACTCATATGACACAAATTACTGTAAGTGGGAGAAAAAGGATCTAGAGCTCAAACTGACCAAATCTAAAGAGGAGAGTGAGAAATTGAGAGATGAACTAACCAAGGTCAAGCTTGATGTAGAAAAGTTTTCCAATGCTTCTAAAGCAATGGACTCTTTACTACAAACTCAGATTCATGATAAGCTGAGAAGAGGAATTGGATATAATGCCACACCTCCACCATATAACAACAATTACATTCCTCCTACTTCAGACCTGTTAGAAACCAAAGATAGGAAGGACTTACCTGAGGGAGCCACTGAGATAGATCCCTTAGATGAGGTAGTTGTTGAAGATAAGTTTGACAAAGAGGTTGACAAGAGTAAGGAGAACAAGGTGAGTGGTGAGATTCCTCTAGAAAATAATATTATCACCAATGAGGACTGTGGAAGGGCTTGGATCAAATCCAAGGACATAGAGAAGACAGAGGGAAAATCTGGTAAGGTTCATTACAAACAGACCACAGTTGTGAATCCAGGTCCTTGCAAACAGTGTGCATGTAAGAAGACTGAGCCCCAAAAACATGATAAAAAGAGGGGAAATCAAAGAAACTAGAATAATCAGTGGGCACAGAAACAAGGGGTTGATCTGAGTAAAATCAATAGACCAAAACCTTGTTTTATCTGTGGCAAATTAAATCATCTTGCCAAATACTGTTATTTCAATCCTATAAACCAAAGGATGAACTTTCAAAGACCTATGCAAAAACCCTTGGGTTATAGGAAGTTTGAAAAGAACCATGTGGCTAATAAATCTGTTAAATCTAAAAGCCACATGAAGAAAAAGTCTGTTAAAGAAAGTGTCAATATGTGGGTTCCTAAAAGCACTAAAAATGTTAGTACTGCTACCACAAATAGTGCTGCTGACAATGATAGTGCTGCTAGAAGTAATACTACTGCTAACAATGTTAGTACTGCTGACATTGTTAGTACTTCTTCAAAAGTTAATACTGCTAACTCTGTTAGTGCTGCTAATAAGGTTAGTACTGCTCAACCTGTTAGTGCATCCAAAGTTAGTACTGCTTATAGTGTTTGTGCTGCTAAGCCAATCATATTGACAAAGTACTCTAATAAAGAGTGCTCTGAGTTTAAAAACCTCATCAAAAAGGAATGTAAATAATTTGATGAGAAAGGGAGATCCAAGACCACTTTGGCTTGGGTCCCCAATCAATACTAATTGTTTAATCTTATGTGCAGGGCAACCAACAGCTCAAGGGGAAGAGCATCTGGCATGTTGATAGTGGTTGCTCTAGGCACATGACAGGGAACATGTCATGCCTCAAGAATTTCAAGAAAATTGATGGTGGACATGTTGCCTTTGGTAATACTCCAGATGGAGGTAAGATAAGTGGTAAGGGGGATGTATCCAAAGGTAAAATGACCTTTGAAGATGTATTCTATGTTGAATAGTTAAGGTACAACCTGTTAAGTGTATCACAGGTTTGTGACAAGCAACATAGTATATTATTTACAAATTCTGAATGCATTATCCTTGCTCCCGGATTCAAGGTAGTTGATGAGAAGATGATACTACTAAGAACTCCCAGAAAGGATAATGTATATTGCTTAGATATGGAAAGTGTTTCAACTGATTCATCCCTAAACTGTCTTGTTTCAAAAGCCTCTTTGGATGAATCGTCACTTTGGCACAGAAGGATGTGTCACATGAACTTTAAAACAATGAATAAACTTGTTAAAAACAACCTTGTAAGAGGTTTACCTTCCAAAGTCTTTTCATGTGATGATCATTGTGTTTCCTGTCTCAAAGGCAAACAACACAAAACTTCTCATAAGTCCAAAGAGTTGAACACAATCTCTACTTCTCTTCAGTTGTTGCATATGGATCTGTTTGGTCCTACAAATGTTATGAGTATTGGTAAGAAATCATACTGCCTAGTTATTGTTGATGATTACTCTAGATTTACTTGGGTATATTTTCTAAGGACTAAGGATGAGACAAGTGGACTGATCAAATCCTTTATTCTAAGAATTGAAAACCAAACTAATCAAAAGGTAAAAGTCATTAGGTCAGACAATGGTACTGAATTTAAAAATCATGACCTAAACACCTTTTGTGAGGAAAAAGGAATTGAGAGGCAATACAGTGCTCCTAAGACTCCACAACAAAATGTTTTTGCTGAGAGAAGGAATAAGACACTGATTGAAGCTGCTAGATCTCTGTTGGCAGATTCAAAACTTCCAATTACCTTCTGGGCTGAAGCAGTTAATACTGCTTGCTATGTCCAAAACAGAGTTCTAGTAGTCAAGCCTAAAAACAAGACACCATATGAGCTTTTAAATAACAGAAAACCTTTTATAGGATTTTTCAAACCTTTTGGGTGTCCTTGTACCATTCTCAATACCAAAACTCACTTAGGAAAGTTTGATAGCAAGGCTGATGATGGTTTTCTTGTTGGTTACTCATCTCAGAGTAAGGCTTACAGAGTTTTTAATACTTCTTCTAGAATAATTGAGGAAAGTGACAATGTCAAGTGCAATGAGAACACACCAAATCCTATTGGGTCTGGTCCTCAGTGGTTATTTGACATTGATTCACTAACTAACTCTTTGGGTTTCAGTAGTGATTATCAAGCAGGTTCAGGAAGTGGAGGATCAGGGGTTGAACAAGTTCAAATACAAGACATTATTCCTCAGTCTGTGATCTTTCCCATACCTACAATAGAGCCTGTTGATGTCTGTGCAAAAGAGACAATGACTGAACCAATTCAGAGTGAAGAAGAAGGAAGAGATGAGGAGAATCAAGTGCATGAAGAGCCAGAAGCAGCTGATGAGATCCCCTCAGCTGACTTAAATGATTCCAATCTGGATGTGGGAATCAATGAAGAACCTAGTCATCAGACTAGAACTCAAAAGAATCATCCTCCAGAGCTGATCATAGGAGACATCTCTTCTCCTATGATAACGAGGAATCAAAGCAGACTTCAAGAACTGCAGGATCAGCAACAAATAGTACTCTCATGCTTTCTATCTCAAATTGAGCCTAAGAAGGTTTTTGAGGCAATGAAAGATTCCAGTTGGATAGAAGCTATGCAAGAAGAGTTACTGCAGTTCAAATTGCAAGAAGTTTGGGACTTGGTGGACCTTCCAAAAGGTCATAGAGCTATTGGCACCAAGTGGATTTTCAGGAATAAAAAGGATGAGAGAGGTATTGTGATAAGAAACAAAGCAAGGCTGGTGGCACAAGGGTACACTCAAGAAGAAGGCATTGACTATGAAGAAGTGTTTGCTCCAGTGGCAAGGGTAGAAGCAATTAGGCTATTTCTAGCCTATGCCTCATACATGAAGTTCAAGGTATACCAAATAGATGTGAAGAGTGCCTTTCTGTATGGTACAATTGATGAAGAAGTATATGTCTGTCAGCCTCCTGGATTTGAAAATCCATCATATCCAGACAGAGTATACAAACTGAAGAAAGCACTTTATGGTCTGCATCAAGCCCCAAGAGCATGGTATGATACTCTGTCTACCTACCTCTTGGAGAATGGGTTTGAAAGAGGAGTAATTGACAAGACCCTCTTCATTAAAAGAAGTAAGAAGGACATCCTATTGGTTCAGATTTATGTGGATGATATCATCTTTGGATCCACAAAAGATCAGATGTGTAGAGACTTTGAAAAGTTGATGCATAAGAGCTTTAAAATGAGTTCAATGGGTGAACTTACCTTCTTCCTTGGACTTCAAGTGAAACAGATGAAAGATGGGATCTTCATAAGCCAATCAAAATATGTGAAAGACATCCTGGAAAAATATGGATTAACAGACTCAAAGCTAGCAAGCACACCTATGGAGACTCATAAACAGATCACTGCTGATCTTGAGGGGGAGGATGTTGATGTCCATCTATATAGATCAATGATTGGATCTCTCATGTATCTCACAACCTCAAGACTAGACATCATGTTTCCAGTGTGTTTGTGTGCCAGATTCCAAGTCAAGCCAAAGCAATCACATCTGCAAGCTGTTAAAAGGATTTTCAGATACTTAAGAGGGCAACCTAGATTAGGTCTTTGGTATCCTTATGAATCCACCTTTGACTTGATTGCTTATTCAGATAGTGACTTGGGAGGTGCTAACATGGACAGAAAGTCTACTTCAGGAGGATGTCAACTTTTGGGTGCAAGACTAGTATCTTGGCAGTGTAAGAAGCAAACCACAGTGTCCTTATCAACAACAGAAGCTGAGTATATTGCTGCTGCAAGTTGTTGCTCTCAGGTTCTATGGATTCAAAATCAGATGCTGGACTATGGGGTAACCTTTCTTCACACTCTAATCTTCATTGACAATAGCAGTGCTATAAGCATTGTTAACAATCCAGTCAAGCACTCCAAAACAAAGCACATTGAGATCAGGTATCACTTTATCAGAGATTGTAATGAAAAGAAGCTAATTCAAGTTGCTAAAGTTCATACTGACAACCAGTTTGCTGATCTATTCACTAAAGCTTTTGATGTGGGTAGATTCACATTCTTTGTCACAAGTGTGGGCATGATCAACTCTGAATGAGCTCATGTTTTAAAAGGTGTTTACATACCTGTTATTGGTTTATTCTTTGGTGCTACTAACATCTTTCTCAGGAAGTTATTACTTTGCTCAGAGTACCTTAAGCTTCAAAAAGTGTAAGTATAGTTAATGCTGCCAGTACAGTTAATACTGCTAGTTAAGTTAATACTGCTAGTGGTTAATATTGCTCTCAGTTAATACTGCTAGTGGTTAATACTGCTCTCAGTTAATACTTCTAGTTAAGTTAATACTACTAGTGGTTAATACTGCTCTCAGTTAATACTGCTCTCAGTTAATACTGCTAGTTCGTTAATACTACTGGTGGTTAATATTGCTCACAGTTAATACTGCTAGTTAGTTAATATTGCTAGGAGTTAATACTGCTTATGTCCTGAATCGTATAAATACCCTTTTTGCCCGCCCAAAAGTTCATAACGAATCTTTGCTTTCTATTCATCTGCTCTTTAACCCTTTTCTCTCAAGTACCAAGTGTTGCAGTCTAGAATACTCAAGCACAATGGCATCCATGGCATTCATTGATGAGCACAACGAGATTGCGATGCTACAGAAGCCGAAACAAGCTGATGGATTCCACCAGATTGTGGATTTTCTCAAGTCCAGCTATATTGCCCATGCTCTCACTGTGTCACCAACAATATACATAGAGCATCAAAGATAGTTCTGGGCGAATGCCACCGTAATGACAGAGAATGGTGTGCAGATAATCAAGACAAGGGTATGTGACAAACCCTTGTCAGTTTCTGAAGAGGTGATACGCATCTGTCTACGTCTAGACGATCCTGAAGGTATTACTTCTATTCCAAATGAGGACTTGTTCTCAAACCTTTCAAGAATGGGGTATGGAGGCCAATTGGGTGGTTTCAAATTTTCAAAAGCCAAATTTTATACCCAATGGCGTTTTCTTGTTCATACCCTGATGCACTGCATTTCCAAAAAGAGTACTGGATGGAGTGAGTTTAGCAGTACCATTGCTTATGCTTTGGTCTTCTTGGCCACTGCCAGAAAGTACAATTTCTCTAGAATGATTTTCAGTGGTCTTGTATCAAACTTGGGAAGCAAAAAGAGTTTTTATATGTACCCCAGGGTTGTACAGGAAGTTATAACCCATGAATTGACGGATATGCCTCACTTTGATGAGGTATATGTACCAAAAATTCCCAAAGGTAAGGTTTTTTCAAACATGAAAAGATCTCCATTGGACTCGGAAGGAGTTGACACCCCATTGTTCTCTACAATGATGGTGGTGTCCCACAATGAAGAAGGTATGGCAGCAGGGTCAAGGCCCTCATTAGACTATCCCACTGCTAGCCAATCCCAACCTTCACCCTCAATATCAATCCCTCAGTCTCTTGTTCAAAAGCCAACTTCTCCAATAACCTAAACTTACATAAGGAAAAAGGTAAAGAAGGCTCCTTCCCTTCTTGTACCTTCACCCACTGCGCCTTTAAGCCCTCTAATGGAGAATTCTCCATTAGAGAATATCTACAGGGAAACCACAGGGGTGTCTCCCAACCCCATGGAGGTGCTCAATGAGGAGATGTTTGAGCATATGGGTGCTAAGGCTGCCACTACTCCTGCTAGCACAGAGGAGGTCAGTGGTAACATAAATAAGACCTTCCCCATGGCAACTTTGGATGAGCAATCATCCAAAGGTCCCAGGTGCCAAGAAACCACGGGGGTAGCAGGTGCTTCTGCTAGGCAGAAGACCTCTACTACAAAAAGATCCCATGATCCTTCAAAAGAGGGTAATACTTCTGGAGAAGGTGAGGACAAATATAACTATTTTGAATTGATGGAAACCATGGGAAACATAAACATGGATGTGATCAAGCAGGGGAAAGAAATAGAAGAGCTGAAACTGATAGTTCTGTCTCAACAAGAACAGATTGTCAACTTGAAGCAAATGGTGAAGAAATTGATTCTACAAAAGAAGAAGAAACAATTTGTGCTAAGAAGGAGGAAACCAGTGACTGATGCTCCCAAAAAGGGGGAGTCAGAAGCTGATGTCAACATGGAAGATGCCAAAGTTAAGGGGGAGCAAGAGAAAGTGGATGTTGAGGGGGAGCAACAAAAAGTGGAAACTGAGTTGGTACAAGAAGCAGAAATGGTACAAGAAGCAGAAATAGTACAAGAAACAGAAAAAGAGAAAGAAGCAGTAACAGTTAATACTGCTGAGTCAAGCCAAGCAGCAGAAACAATTACTACTTCTGACCTGAAAGAAGCAGCAGAAATAGTACAAGAAGTACTAACAGATCTTGAAATTGCTGAGACCTTAATCAAAGCCAAACATGATACTCCCAAGGTCACCTCAAAGGCCAAAAGAGTTGTCATCAAAGAAAAAGGTGAAGTGATCAAGAAAGCAAATGTAGAGAAGAAGGAAAGCAAAGACAAAGGCAAAGCTAAAATGGTGGAATCTGATCAACCAGTCAAAAAGCAAAGGTTGGTTGAATCAGATGAAGCTTTGGCCAGGAAGATGCAGGCTGATATTGAAAAAGAAGAAAGGGTTCAGGTTGAAAAGGACAGAGAAATGGCTAAGGCTCTAGCTGCTGAACTGAATGAAGCCTATCAACAAAGCCTGGCAACTGAACTTGCACAGAAGAAAGCAGCATCTCTGAAGAAATCTGTAGTCAAAACAGCTGCAAAGAAGCGACAACCCTCAAAGACATTTCTAGGTACCCAAGAGAGAAACAAGATGATTAAATTTCTCAAGGGTGCTGTAGGAGTCAGAAAGGAGATGTTCTCAAAGATGACATTTGAGCAGATTAAAGAGCTGTACAATTCTGAAATGATAAAGCTTCAAGGGAATGAAACTACAAGAGTGGAGATGGAGAAGAGAATGAAAGAAAGCAATGATTTCATGATAGAAAAACCTTTCCCTGATGAGCAAGAAACACCACCAAAGAAAGAAGCAACTCTTGATGAAAGTCTAAGGACTTTAAAAAGAACCAAGATGATGGCAAGGAGAAAGTCAACCAAGAAGCCTAGAGTTGCAGAAGAAGTTGAGAAGGTTGCTAGAGAAGAAGAGGCACCTAAGTCTGTTGGATCAAATAATTGTATTCAAGATTAAAGGGTCTAAACTGTATTTGTTTGATAGTTAAAGTTAGAGGGTTTAAAGTGTAATATGTTAATAGTTTATTAGCTATTGGGCCCAAGCCCATTAGAAAGCCCAAAAGCCCATTAGGCCTAAAAGCCTGGGTATTTAAAGTTATGTTTAGTTTAGGTTTAGGTTAGAACCTTTGATAATTATTGTTTAGAGATTATAGTCAAGTGAAGTTTTCTCTGTAATCAAAGGGTATCAAGAACACTCAAGGGTTTCATTGTTTATTCAAGAGATTGGTATGTTACTCTGATTTATATATCTCTTGATTATTATTGTGTTGCTTGATTACTTGATTATTTACCAACTAGATTAAACTGGGATAACAATTGGTATCAGAGCCTAAAGAATCAAAAAAAAAAAAAATTCGAAGTTACTATTCACATATTACTGTTCATCGCAAAATCACTGTTCATTGGAAAAAAAAATTTCATCTGATTTCATGAATCTGTGAGTTTTTATGATTAAGATTGATCTGATTAAGTGAGTTTTATTCTATTGAAAAGTATCTGATTGATTAATTGCATTGAGAATTAACAAAGTGATTGAATTTGTGATTTCGTGTTTTCTGGGTTTGTATGAATATTGACACTGTGCTCATCAAATTAGAGTATAAAAGTTGATTTTAATCTTTGTTATTGATTGGGTTGTGTTCGATACATGTTTCTGAGTACAAAGGACTGATTTTTGCATCTGATTTTGAGTCTGTATTGATTTCTGGGTTGATTATCTGAGTTGTTTATCGACATTCTGGGCTGATTCAAGAACAGTACCCCGGTCGAAAAAAAAAATTCTTTCTTTTGCGCCATTTCTTACTCGCGCGAAACTCAACTTTGCACGACCCGTTACTCGCGCATACCTCACGTTTGCGCTACTGCCTATTCGCGCAACGCTTCTCTGTCCTTAGCAATTATCTCACTGTTGCGCCAGATTTTCTGTGATTAATTTCTGAGATTAATACTGTTTGATCCATTTGAGTTTTATATTTTTTTTGAGAATTCTGCATTTGATTATTTTTGGAAATTTGTTTTTCTGAAATTTTTTGAGTGTAGTTTTTATCTAATTCTTGATTCTAAGGATCTCATCTAGTTGATTCTTTTGGTACAGAAAAGTTTGATTACTAACCATACAGCTAGGATGTCGTATCAGCTAAATATGTCTGCAGGATACAACCTTGATTTTAGCAGCATAACTCTTTCTGAAGCAAAAGAAAAGGCTAAACATCTTGATAGATAGTTGTCAAGATATACAAACAGGGCTGATGATTGCAAGAGGGAAATTACAAAGCTCAAATCCGAGATGTTACCTCTTGAAGCTGAGATTGAAAATCTAAAGATTCAGAACTCTTCTCTTCTTATTCAGATCAATGCTTTAAAAGAAAATTCAAAAGATTCTGATTCTATAATTGATCTTGCAGGAATAATTGCGTCTAAAGAAAAAAAGATCTTAGATCTTCAAGCAAAGTTGAAAAGATCTGAATCCAGCTCTACATGGTCTAAGAAGGAGTTAATGCAAAAAGAGCTTGATGAGCTTAGAAGAAGAGCAAACATTGCTCGCGAGACATCTGAAGAGCTTAGAAAGTCAAACTCTCGAATCTTTGCTGAAAGAGACTCTTTAAAAGATAAAGTTCTCAGTCTTGAGGTTGAGATTAAAACGATGAAAGAAAAGGCAACCCAAGACAGAGACAATACAATAGCTCAAGATGAATTGCTGAAGATAGAGAAAGAAAGAAAAGACTTTGCCAAGAAATTCTCTGATTTCTCCAGAAAAGCCTTCGAAGAAAAGAAATCTTTAGAGCTTAGATGTGTTAAACTTTCTCAACAAGTTTCAGACTTTGAGAAGGTTATCATTCTAGAGAGAGAAAAGGCTGAGAATGAGAAGAAGAAAGCTGAGCTGAAGGATACAAATATAGACTTTTCTGAAGAAAAGAAAATATTTGAGACCGAGATAGCCAAGCTGACAGGAAAGCTATCTGAATTGTCAACAAACATCTTGAAGGAGAAGAATGCAAAATCTGAGTTGCATAAGAAGTTTGATCTGATTGAAAAGGAAAGAAACAGTTTGTCCTCAAAGATAAAGGAACTTGAAGAGATCGTATTCAAGGTGAAGCTGACTGAGCACAAGACGCCAGAGTCAATAGCTCAACCACCAAGAGATGATCTAGCTGATTCAGATAGTTCATTAAAAACAGCTTCAAGTTCACATTTTTCAAATGTTTTCTATAATCCTTTCTATGATTTAGATGACTGTCTTACTTCTAAATCTACTGATCAGATTCGTCCTTCTAATCTTTTCTATGACAAAAATGTTGATGGTTCAGGTAACTTCAAGAAGACTAAGTCTCAAAAGAAAAGCTTCTGGAGAAGGCATGATGAGAAAGAAAAAGGAAACTGGATCTGGAAAGTTAAAGGATCTCAAGAGGAAATGAAGAAAGACAAATCATATGTGCATACATCAAATGCTAAAAGGAACAATGCTACAAAAGGTAAAACTTTTGGCAAACCTGATTTGGTTTACACAATCAATCAATTGATCAGGTTAGCACAAAAGAAAATTAGTTGTTCCTACTGCGGCTCAAATGATTTTGTAAGAAAAGATTATGTGAATAACTGGTATGGTTCTTACTTCATATCTCCTACTAGAACTGCAACTAACCCGTTAGGACCCAAATACCAGTGGGTACCAAAAGCTAAATCTGTGTTGCAGGCACCCAATGTTTAAGGGGGAGGAAGAACAATGGCTTTTGAACAAAACAGTTCAAAACCCGGACTTAATTGTCAAAAAGAAGGCTTCTAAGTAAATCAGCTTAGAACCCGTACCTCAACGGAATATGGCTTCTAATCACATTGGATTAGAACCCGCACTTCAATGCCTTATTTTTCTGTTTTTTTTCTTAATTTAAAAAAAAAAGTTAAGGGAGAATATCTGTGATATTAACAGATTTTTGGATACTTAAATGCTTATCTGACCGTGTGTTCTTAAAGATAAATACTTGTGTTTTATCTTGTCAATATACTTTGTCAAGTATTCATACACATAACGGTTCAGAACATTCTATTTGACTTTGTTATTACCATGTATCAAAAGTTAAATCTTTCTATGGTAATACTCACGTTATTTGTATTCACTGTTGATTGAATCAAACGTCATTTCATGTGCTTTCATTGAAAATGTGTTTATATATTGTTCATTTAAACAACATTCGTTTTTGATTATCCAAAATCTTATTCTTCATGACAAAATGATATGAGCTTAATTGTCAAACTCTTTTCAGTTTGAGGGGGAGAATTGCATCGTCAAACACAACTGTTTTGACATCTCCAAAATTTTTATTCTTCATGTAACAAGTGGTATTTATGCTTACATGTACAAAAAGCCTGTTGAACAACATGTTCTTTTTAGGAAATTACATGGGATTCAGTGTGAGTACTTAACAGAACTTCCATGGATTCACGATAACCAGTGTTTCCTACCCAGGAAGTATTCCCTGAGTGATTGAGGGGAGAGGGGTCAAAAGAATTGAGTGATGGTGTGTGAAGAGGTAAAATGGAAAAGATAGATTGGTTAGAAGTGAGCATTAAAAGAAAGAGGGTGAGAGAACAGAGTAAAAGAATATTAAACTCTGCACCAAACTTCTTTCTGAGCCGGGCAGCCACATAATCTGATTGGTTCACATTCTTTGGTGACTATCATTGAAAAAGGCACCTAGCCATGCCATCTCTTGCATACAACCCCACCATCTACTCATTCTTTTCTCAAAAAGAGAATGTTTCACATTTTCTGGGGACGCAACACATACGCTATTGGTTCTTCATTTGGAAGATACTAATATTGAAAAAGAACGAAAGTTGCCCCACCTTCGAACCCTTTCTCATGCACATTGAGTCTTTGTATAATTTGTTGATGTCTCAACAAGTTTACATACTTTGAGCCTAAAATGAAAAGAAATCATCTATGCTTAAATTTTTTCATACACATGCACGAGCACACAGAAATTTGTTTTCTGTCAGAACGTTCATAGATAACCATGTGTTATTCGATGATTGAATGGAAGACCTGGGGAGTCTACATCAAACCAGCTCCTTATATAGTAACTTTGTGTTACTCAGTAACTTTGTGTTACTGACAGGCATTCTAACCGAGTCATTTGTTGATTCAGGGTTACATCTATTAAACTGTTTGAATTTGAAAAGATTCAAATGGTTACTACTTTCTATTTTAATCTGAAAAGATTGAAATAATCACTCTTTCCATCTGGGAGGACTGCTCTTATTTCCATACAGGGCTCGTTACATGATGAAGACTGTGCTTACGTGATCATACATAATGGGGGAGATTGTCTTGAAAAGGGGGAGATTGTTTTGCAAAGTTTTGATGATGATGATTCTCACCACTCATCAAAAAGGGGGAGAAGATACAAAAAGGGAGAATTATCAAAGAAGGAGAATATAATCTGAAGACTGATTGCTGAAGATTTCAAAGATATCATGTTTTGAAGTTTTGAAGCTATCAACGTCATATCTGAAGAAAAGTGAAGACCTGAAGACAATTGCAATTTTTTTTAATCTTGAATCCAAAGGGGGAGATTGTTGGATCAAATAAT
The DNA here is from genome assembly GCA_954870635.1 of Arctium minus. NCBI lineage: Eukaryota > Viridiplantae > Streptophyta > Magnoliopsida > Asterales > Asteraceae > Arctium > Arctium minus. Next base: position 106,852,080 of record OX941080.1, on the reverse strand, counting down.
TGTATTCAAGATTAAAGAGTCTAAACTGTATTTGTTTGATAGTTAAAGTTAGAGGGTTTAAAGTGTAATATGTTAATAGTTTATTAGCTATTGGGCCCAAGCCCATTAGAAACCCCATAAGCCCATTAGGCCTAAAAGCCTGGGTATTTAAAGTTATGTTTAGTTTAGGTTTAGGTTAGAACCTTTGATAATTATTGTTTAGAGATTATAGTCAAGTGAAGTTTTCTCTGTAATCAAAGGGTATCAAGAACACTCAAGGGTTTCATTGTTTATTCAAGGGATTGGTATGTTAATCTGATTTATATATCTCTTGATTATTATTGTGTTGCTTGATTACTTGATTATTTACCAACTAGATTAAACTGGGATAACAAAGTCATCTGAACAGAAAGAATCAACAAGGTCTGATGATGTAAATCTATACATGGTAGTGATGGACAAAGTGCCTGAACCAATTTCAGCTGAACCTGTTGGTGTGAAGCCTCCTGAAGTCATCTTCTGGGATACACTGAAGGTTAATGGTAAAGAGTACATCAGGTTCAATAGGAAGGATGAAAAGTATGAAGTATACAATACTTGGGCAAAGATTGTAAGAACATGCTCCAGGTCAGATCTTGAAGAAATGTTTGAGATAGGAATGAAGTTGTATGCAGATCAACTGAAAGCTACAGAGATTTCAATTACAAAATTAGTGATGGAGTATCTGTGTATGATGTTTAAACCTGAAGAAGTAGAGCATGTGATCAGAAATATGTTCAAAACTGTCAACAAGTGGACTCTATATGAAACTAGTGGAGTATATGCACTAACTATGGACTTAAATCACATAGAGTACTTCCTAGTGGATAGAGTGTACAATCACAGCAGACTGAAGCTTCATGCAATGCTGAAGAAGAAGCTAGGATGTGTTTCAAATTCAGAAATAGCTAAGTATCTGATCCAAAGAACTATAAATCAGAGTTTGGGGTTGGATGCAAATACAGGAGTATAAGACATGATGAAGTTTTGGGAGCATCTTGAAGATTATCTGAAGAACTTGACTTCTCTTCCAAAAAGTCAAGTTAGGGGGAGATTGTTGGGAAATTCAGAATTTCACAAGTACAGTTAATACTGCTAGAAGAACTTGGTTACTACTTCTGAAGATTACTACTTCTGAAGATTACTACTTCTGAAGTTAATGCTGCTGAACAAGATTAATGCTGCTAAGTCAAGGTTAATACTGCTAGAGGAGATTACTACTACTAAGCAATTTTAGTACTGCTATTAGTTAGTACTGCTGAATGTTAATACTGCTCAAAGTATTAATACTGCTGAAGACTTAGTGCTGCTTATGAGATAATCAAGATTCGTGCAGATCAAGTTTGAAGATTAAGGAAAGCTTGAAGATAAAGATAGAAGATTATTTTGAAGATCTTTTATTATTTGTAATTATCTTTTATCTTCAGTATAGATATAATAGTTTAGACTTGATAGAAAATAACTTTTAGCATTCTGAGTTTTTGTTTTCGATAGAGAGAATCAACCTTAAGGTTTGTAATCCTAATTCTAGAGAAGTAGAATTCGTATTGATGAGCCTGTTCATCAATATTGAGGTTGTGTGTTAAATCTTGTAACTTTATAATCATTCAATAAAGCTTGCAAGTTCTTATTCTGATTTACTGTGTTCAATTAATTATTGAATATCAAAGTGTTATTCCGCAAACTTCTTTGATATTGTTTCTGAGTGTTTATTCTTGTTTAGATATAAGATCCTGACAAGTGGTATCAGAGCTAGTATTCTCAGAAATCTTATTCATCATGGAAAACACAGCTGAATCAAACAGTACTCTGGTCTCAAAAGTTCCAATGCTCAGATCCAATGAATTTGACATGTGGAAGATTAGAATCAAGCAATACATTCTCCTTACAGATTACTCTATGTGGGACATCATTGAGAATGGTCCATCTGATGCAGGAAAGATTGGTGAAGATGGAAAAAGAACCCCTCCAAAAACGGATGCAGAAAGAAAGACAAGGCAGACAGAGATGAAAGCCTTGAGCACACTGCTCTTGGCCATTCCCAATGAATATCAACACCAATTCTGTAATTGCACTGATGCACAGATGCTCTGGAATGCTCTAGAGAAGAGATTCTCTGGTACCAAATGTACCAAAAGAAATCAAAAGGCAATCCTAAAACAACAGTATGAAAACTTTATGTCAACTAAGAATGAGTCCATGACTCGAACTTTTGACAGGTTTAACAAACTGATTGGTGAACTGGCTACTATGGGAGTACAGATTGATCAAGATGATGTGAACAGAAAGTTCTTAAGGTCTCTTGGAGATAAGTGGACCATGTACACTGTTTCATTCAGACAGAATGATCAGTTGGAAGAAATAGAACTTGATGATCTGTACAATGATCTTAGAGTATTTGAAGCTGAAGTGGAGGCAAAGAAGAAGCCTTCTAGATATATTCATAATGCTGCACTCCTATCAGCATCAATTGATTCTAATGCTAACCCTGAATCAGTGAATGCTGCTAATGGAGCAAATCAAGAAAAAGGCACTGATTCTGTGTTTGAAGCCTTTCTTGCCAGTCATGTGAGTTCCTCCTTAATCAATGATGATTTGGAACAACTTCATCCTGATGATCTAGAAGAGATGGATATTAAATGGCAGATGGCCATGCTTTCCATGAGGGTGAAGAAGTTCATAAAGAGGACTGGGAGGAACAACTTCTCCCAAAGAAGAGAAGATGGAGCAGGGTTTGATAAATCAAAGGTGGAATGCTACAAATGCCATCTGAAGGGACACTTTGCAAGGGAATGCAGAAGTGGAGTGTCTCACAACAACAACCACCAACAAGCTCAATCTAGATCTTCAATAACAACAGAAACTCTGCTCAAGCCCTTGTTTCTCAACAAGGAATAGGGTTTGATTGGAGTGATCAAGCAGAAGAGGCTATCCAGAATCAAGCTCTTATGGCTGAAGTATCTGATCTCCCATCTGAGGTAAATTCTAATCTCTGTTCTAAAACTTGCATAGACACTGTTAAAAGGTACAGGGATCACAATCAGAAGATGAGTGATGACCTTAAGAGATTAGAAAAGGATATCAAAGATTATGTGAGAATTGTTGAGAGGTTTGAGGAACAGATTAAAGGTTTTCAAGCCAATGAACTCCAACACTCATATGACACAAATTACTGGAAGTGGGAGAAAAAGGATCTAGAGCTCAAACTGACCAAATCTAAAGAGGAGAGTGAGAAATTGAGAGATGAACTAACCAAGGTCAAGCTTGATGTAGAAAAGTTTTCCAATGCTTCTAAAGCAATGGACTCTTTACTAAAATCTCAGATTCATGATAAGCTGAGAAGAGGAATTGGATATAATGCCACACCTCCACCATATAACAACAATTACATTCCTCCTACTTCAGACCTGTTAGAAACCAAAGATAGAAAGGACTTACCTGAGGGAGCCACTGAGATAGATCCCTTAGATGAGGTAGTTGTTGAAGATAAGTTTGACAAAGAGGTTGAGAAGAGTAAGGAGAACAAGGTGAGTGGTGAGATTCCTCTAGAAAATAATATTATCACCAATGAGGACTGTGGAAGGGCTTGGATCAAATCCAAGGACATAGAGAAGACAGAGGGAAAATCTGGTAAGGTTCATTACAAACAGACCACAGTTGTGAATCCAGGTCCTTGCAAACAGTGTGCATGTAAGAAGACTGAGCCCCAAAAACATGATAAAAAGAGGGGAAATCAAAGAAACTGGAATAATCAGTGGGCACAGAAACAAGGGGTTGATCTGAGTAAAATCAATAGACCAAAACCTTGTTTTATCTGTGGCAAATTAAATCATCTTGCCAAATACTGTTATTTCAATCCTATAAACCAAAGGATGAACTTTCAAAGACCTATGCAAAAACCCTTGGGTTATAGGAAGTTTGAAAAGAACCATGTAGCTAAGAAATCTGTTAAATCTAAAAGCCACATGAAGAAAAAGTCTGTTAAAGAAAGTGTCAATATGTGGGTTCCTAAAAGCACTAAAAATGTTAGTACTGCTACCACAAATAGTGCTGCTGACAATGATAGTGCTGCTAGAAGTAATACTACTGCTAACAATGTTAGTACTGCTGACATTGTTAGTACTTCTTCAAAAGTTAATACTGCTAACTCTGTTAGTGCTGCTAATAAGGTTAGTACTGCTCAACCTGTTAGTGCATCCAAAGTTAGTACTGCTTATAGTGTTTGTGCTGCTAAGCCAATCATATTGACAAAGTACTCTAATAAAGAGTGCTCTGAGTTTAAAAACCTCATCAAAAAGGAATGTAAATAATTTGATGAGAAAGGGAGATCCAAGACCACTTTGGCTTGGGTCCCCAATCAATACTAATTGTTTAATCTTATGTGCAGGGCAACCAACAGCTCAAGGGGAAGAGCATCTGGCATGTTGATAGTGGTTGCTCTAGGCACATGACAGGGAACATGTCATGCCTCAAGAATTTCAAGAAAATTGATGGTGGACATGTTGCCTTTGGTAATACTCCAGATGGAGGTAAGATAAGTGGTAAGGGGGATGTATCCAAAGGTAAAATGACCTTTGAAGATGTATTCTATGTTGAATAGTTAAGGTACAACCTGTTAAGTGTATCACAGGTTTGTGACAAGCAACATAGTATATTATTTACAAATTCTGAATGCATTATCCTTGCTCCCGGATTCAAGGTAGTTGATGAGAAGATGATACTACTAAGAACTCCCAGAAAGGATAATGTATATTGCTTAGATATGGAAAGTGTTTCAACTGATTCATCCCTAAACTGTCTTGTTTCAAAAGCCTCTTTGGATGAATCGTCACTTTGGCACAGAAGGATGTGTCACATGAACTTTAAAACAATGAATAAACTTGTTAAAAACAACCTTGTAAGAGGTTTACCTTCCAAAGTCTTTTCATGTGATGATCATTGTGTTTCCTGTCTCAAAGGCAAACAACACAAAACTTCTCATAAGTCCAAAGAGTTGAACACAATCTCTACTTCTCTTCAGTTGTTGCATATGGATCTGTTTGGTCCTACAAATGTTATGAGTATTGGTAAGAAATCATACTGCCTAGTTATTGTTGATGATTACTCTAGATTTACTTGGGTATATTTTCTAAGGACTAAGGATGAGACAAGTGGACTGATCAAATCCTTTATTCTAAGAATTGAAAACCAAACTAATCAAAAGGTAAAAGTCATTAGGTCAGACAATGGTACTGAATTTAAAAATCATGACCTAAACACCTTTTGTGAGGAAAAAGGAATTGAGAGGCAATACAGTGCTCCTAAGACTCCACAACAAAATGTTTTTGCTGAGAGAAGGAATAAGACACTGATTGAAGCTGCTAGATCTCTGTTGGCAGATTCAAAACTTCCAATTACCTTCTGGGCTGAAGCAGTTAATACTGCTTGCTATGTCCAAAACAGAGTTCTAGTAGTCAAGCCTAAAAACAAGACACCATATGAGCTTTTAAATAACAGAAAACCTTTTATAGGATTTTTCAAACCTTTTGGGTGTCCTTGTACCATTCTCAATACCAAAACTCACTTAGGAAAGTTTGATAGCAAGGCTGATGATGGTTTTCTTGTTGGTTACTCATCTCAGAGTAAGGCTTACAGAGTTTTTAATACTTCTTCTAGAATAATTGAGGAAAGTGACAATGTCAAGTGCAATGAGAACACACCAAATCCTATTGGGTCTGGTCCTCAGTGGTTATTTGACATTGATTCACTAACTAACTCTTTGGGTTTCAGTAGTGATTATCAAGCAGGTTCAGGAAGTGGAGGATCAGGGGTTGAACAAGTTCAAATACAAGACATTATTCCTCAGTCTGTGATCTTTCCCATACCTACAATAGAGCCTGTTGATGTCTGTGCAAAAGAGACAATGACTGAACCAATTCAGAGTGAAGAAGAAGGAAGAGATGAGGAGAATCAAGTGCATGAAGAGCCAGAAGCAGCTGATGAGATCCCCTCAGCTGACTTAAATGATTCCAATCTGGATGTGGGAATCAATGAAGAACCTAGTCATCAGACTAGAACTCAAAAGAATCATCCTCCAGAGCTGATCATAGGAGACATCTCTTCTCCTATGATAACGAGGAATCAAAGCAGACTTCAAGAACTGCAGGATCAGCAACAAACAGTACTCTCATGCTTTCTATCTCAAATTGAGCCTAAGAAGGTTTTTGAGGCAATGAAAGATTCCAGTTGGATAGAAGCTATGCAAGAAGAGTTACTGCAGTTCAAATTGCAAGAAGTTTGGGACTTGGTGGACCTTCCAAAAGGTCATAGAGCTATTGGCACCAAGTGGATTTTCAGGAATAAAAAGGATGAGAGAGGTATTGTGATAAGAAACAAAGCAAGGCTGGTGGCACAAGGGTACACTCAAGAAGAAGGCATTGACTATGAAGAAGTGTTTGCTCCAGTGGCAAGGGTAGAAGCAATTAGGCTATTTCTAGCCTATGCCTCATACATGAAGTTCAAGGTATACCAAATGGATGTGAAGAGTGCCTTTCTGTATGGTACAATTGATGAAGAAGTATATGTCTGTCAGCCTCCTGGATTTGAAAATCCATCATATCCAGACAGAGTATACAAACTGAAGAAAGCACTTTATGGTCTGCATCAAGCCCCAAGAGCATGGTATGATACTCTGTCTACCTACCTCTTGGAGAATGGGTTTGAAAGAGGAGTAATTGACAAGACCCTCTTCATTAAAAGAAGTAAGAAGGACATCCTATTGGTTCAGATTTATGTGGATGATATCATCTTTGGATCCACAAAAGATCAGATGTGTAGAGACTTTGAAAAGTTGATGCATAAGAGCTTTAAAATGAGTTCAATGGGTGAACTTACCTTCTTCCTTGGACTTCAAGTGAAACAGATGAAAGATGGGATCTTCATAAGCCAATCAAAATATGTGAAAGACATCCTGGAAAAATATGGATTAACAGACTCAAAGCCAGCAAGCACACCTATGGAGACTCATAAACAGATCACTGCTGATCTTGAGGGGGAGGATGTTGATGTCCATCTATATAGATCAATGATTGGATCTCTCATGTATCTCACAACCTCAAGACTAGACATCATGTTTCCAGTGTGTTTGTGTGCCAGATTCCAAGTCAAGCCAAAGCAATCACATCTGCAAGCTGTTAAAAGGATTTTCAGATACTTAAGAGGGCAACCTAGATTAGGTCTTTGGTATCCTTATGAATCCACCTTTGACTTGATTGCTTATTCAGATAGTGACTTGGGAGGTGCTAACATGGACAGAAAGTCTACTTCAGGAGGATGTCAACTTTTGGGTGCAAGACTAGTATCTTGGCAGTGTAAGAAGCAAACCACAGTGTCCTTATCAACAACAGAAGCTGAGTATATTGCTGCTGCAAGTTGCTGCTCTCAGGTTCTATGGATTCAAAATCAGATGCTGGACTATGGGGTAACCTTTCTTCACACTCTAATCTTCATTGACAATAGCAGTGCTATAAGCATTGTTAACAATCCAGTCAAGCACTCCAAAACAAAACACATTGAGATCAGGTATCACTTTATCAGAGATTGTAATGAAAAGAAGCTAATTCAAGTTGCTAAAGTTCATACTGACAACCAGTTTGCTGATCTATTCACTAAAGCTTTTGATGTGGGTAGATTCACATTCTTTGTCACAAGTGTGGGCATGATCAACTCTGAATGAGCTCATGTTTTAAAAGGTGTTTACATACCTGTTATTGGTTTATTCTTTGGTGCTACTAACATCTTTCTCAGGAAGTTATTACCTTGCTCAGAGTACCTTAAGCTTCAAAAAGTGTAAGTATAGTTAATGTTGCCAGTACAGTTAATACTGCTAGTTAAGTTAATACTGCTAGTGGTTAATATTGCTCTCAGTTAATACTGCTAGTGGTTAATACTGCTCTCAGTTAATACTTCTAGTTAAGTTAATACTACTAGTGGTTAATACTGCTCTCAGTTAATACTGCTCTCAGTTAATACTGCTAGTTCGTTAATACTACTGGTGGTTAATATTGCTCACAGTTAATACTGCCAGTTAGTTAATATTGCTAGGAGTTAATACTGCTTATGTCCTGAATCGTATAAATACCCTTTTTGCCCGCCCAAAAGTTCATAACGACTCTTTGCTTTCTATTCATCTGCTCTTTAACCCTTTTCTCTCAAGTACCAAGTGTTGCAGTCTAGAATACTCAAGCACAATGGCATCCATGGCATTCATTGATGAGCACAACGAGATTGCGATGCTACAGAAGCCGAAACAAGCTGATGGATTCCACCAGATTGTGGATTTTCTCAAGTCCAGCTATATTGCCCATGCTCTCACTGTGTCACCAACAATATACATAGAGCATCAAAGATAGTTCTGGGCGAATGCCACCGTAATGACAGAGAATGGTGTGCAGATAATCAAGACAAGGGTATGTGACAAACCCTTGTCAGTTTCTGAAGAGGTGATACGCATCTGTCTACGTCTAGACGATCCTGAAGGTATTACTTCTATTCCAAATGAGGACTTGTTCTCAAACCTTTCAAGAATGGGGTATGGAGGCCAATTGGGTGGTTTCAAATTTTCAAAAGCCAAATTTTATACCCAATGGCGTTTTCTTGTTCATACCCTGATGCACTGCATTTCCAAAAAGAGTACTGGATGGAGTGAGTTTAGCAGTACCATTGCTTATGCTTTGGTCTTCTTGGCCACTGCCAGAAAGTACAATTTCTCTAGAATGATTTTCAGTGGTCTTGTATCAAACTTGGGAAGCAAAAAGAGTTTTTATATGTACCCCAGGTTTGTACAGGAAGTTATAACCCATGAATTGACGGATATGCCTCACTTTGATGAGGTATATGTACCAAAAATTCCCAAAGGTAAGGTTTTTTCAAACATGAAAAGATCTCCATTGGACTCGGAAGGAGTTGACACCCCATTGTTTTCTACAATGATGGTGGTGTCCCACAATGAAGAAGGTATGGCAGCAGGGTCAAGGCCCTCATTAGACTATCCCACTGCTAGCCAATCCCAACCTTCACCCTCAATATCAATCCCTCAGTCTCTTGTTCAAAAGCCAACTTCTCCAATAACCTAAACTTACATAAGGAAAAAGGTAAAGAAGGCTCCTTCCCTTCTTGTACCTTCACCCACTGCGCCTTTAAGCCCTCTAATGGAGAATTCTCCATTAGAGAATATCTACAGGGAAACCACAGGGGTGTCTCCCAACCCCATGGAGGTGCTCAATGAGGAGATGTTTGAGCATATGGGTGCTAAGGCTGCCACTACTCCTGCTAGCACAGAGGAGGTCAGTGGTAACATAAATAAGACCTTCCCCATGGCAACTTTGGATGAGCAATCATCCAAAGGTCCCAGGTGCCAAGAAACCACGGGGGTAGCAGGTGCTTCTGCTAGGCAGAAGACCTCTACTACAAAAAGATCCCATGATCCTTCAAAAGAGGGTAATACTTCTGGAGAAGGTGAGGACAGATATAACTATTTTGAATTGATGGAAACCATGGGAAACATAAACATGGATGTGATCAAGCAGGGGAAAGAAATAGAAGAGCTGAAACTGATAGTTCTGTCTCAACAAGAACAGATTGTCAACTTGAAGCAAATGGTGAAGAAATTGATTCTACAAAAGAAGAAGAAACAATTTGTGCTAAGAAGGAGGAAACCAGTGACTGATGCTCCCAAAAAGGGGGAGTCAGAAGCTGATGTCAACATGGAAGATGCCAAAGTTAAGGGGGAGCAAGAGAAAGTGGATGTTGAGGGGGAGCAACAAAAAGTGGAAACTGAGTTGGTACAAGAAGCAGAAATGGTACAAGAAGCAGAAATAGTACAAGAAACAGAAAAAGAGAAAGAAGCAGTAACAGTTAATACTGCTGAGTCAAGCCAAGCAGCAGAAACAATTACTACTTCTGACCTGAAAGAAGCAGCAGAAATAGTACAAGAAGTACTAACAGATCTTGAAATTGCTGAGACCTTAATCAAAGCCAAACATGATACTCCCAAGGTCACCTCAAAGGCCAAAAGAGTTGTCATCAAAGAAAAAGGTGAAGTGATCAAGAAAGCAAATGTAGAGAAGAAGGAAAGCAAAGACAAAGGCAAAGCTAAAATGGTGGAATCTGATCAACCAGTCAAAAAGCAAAGGTTGGTTGAATCAGATGAAGCTTTGGCCAGGAAGATGCAGGCTGATATTGAAAAAGAAGAAAGGGTTCAGGTTGAAAAGGACAGAGAAATGGCTAAGGCTCTAGCTGCTGAACTGAATGAAGCCTATCAACAAAGCCTGGCAACTGAACTTGCACAGAAGAAAGCAGCATCTCTGAAGAAATCTGTAGTCAAAACAGCTGCAAAGAAGCGACAACCCTCAAAGACATTTCTAGGTACCCAAGAGAGAAACAAGATGATTAAATTTCTCAAGGGTGCTGTAGGAGTCAGAAAGGAGATGTTCTCAAAGATGACATTTGAGCAGATTAAAGAGCTGTACAATTCTGAAATGATAAAGCTTCAAGGGAATGAAACTGCAAGAGTGGAGATGGAGAAGAGAATGAAAGAAAGCAATGATTTCATGATAGAAAAACCTTTCCCTGATGAGCAAGAAACACCACCAAAGAAAGAAGCAACTCTTGGTGAAAGTCTAAGGACTTTAAAAAGAACCAAGATGATGGCAAGGAGAAAGTCAACCAAGAAGCCTAGAGTTGCAGAAGAAGTTGAGAAGGTTGCTGGAGAAGAAGAGGCACCTAAGTCATCTGAACAGAAAGAATCAGCAAGGTCTGATGATGTAAATCTATACATGGTAGTGATGGACAAAGTGCCTGAACCAATTTCAGTTGAACCTGTTGGTGTGAAGCCTCCTGAAGTCATCTTATGGGATACACTGAAGGTTAATGGTAAAGAGTACATCAGGCTCAAGAGGAAGGATGAAAAGTATGAAGTATACAATACTTGGGCAAAGATTGTAAGAACATGCTCCAGGTCAGATCTTGAAGAAATGTTTGATATAGGAATGAAGTTGTATGCAGATCAACTGAAAGCTCCAGAGATTTCAATTACAAAATTAGTGATGGAGTATCTGTGTATGATGTTTAAACCTGAAGAAGTAGAGCATGTGATCAGAAATATGTTCAAAACTGTCAACAAGTGGACTCTATATGAAACTAGTGGAGTATATGCACTAACTATGGACTTAAATCACATAGAGTACTTCCTAGTGGATAGAGTGTACAATCACAGCAGACTGAAGCTTCATGCAATGCTGAAGAAGAAGCTAGGATGTGTTTCAAATTCAGAAATGGCTAAGTATCTGATCCAAAGAACTATAAATCAGAGTTTGGGGTTGGATGCAAATACAGGAGTATAAGACATCAAGAAGTTTTGGGAGCATCTTGAAGATTATCTGAAGAACTTGACTTCTCTTCCTAAAAGTCAAGTTAGGGGGAGATTGTTGGGAAATTCAGAATTTCACAAGTACAGTTAATATTGCTAGAAGAACTTGGTTACTACTTCTGAAGATTACTACTTCTGAAGTTAATGCTGCTGAACAAGATTAATGCTGCTAAGTCAAGGTTAATACTGCTAGAGGAGATTACTACTACTAAGAAATTTTAGTACTGCTAGTAGTTAGTACTGCTGAATGTTAATACTGCTCTAAGTATTAATACTGCTGAAGACTTAGTACTGCTTATGAGATAATCAAGATTCGTGCAGATCAAGTTTGAAGATTAAGGAAAGCTTGAAGATAAAGATAGAAGATTATTTTGAAGATCTTTTATTATTTGTAATTATCTTTTATCTTCAGTATAAATAGAATAGTTTAGACTTGATAGAAAATAACTTTTAGAATTCTGAGTTTTTGTTTTCGATAGAGAGAATCAACCTCAAGGTTTGTAATCCTAATTCTAGAGAAGTAGAATTCGTATTGATGAGCCTGTTCATCAATATTGAGGTTGTGTGTTAAATTTTGTAACTTTATAATCATTCAATAAAGCTTGCAAGTTCTTATTCTGATTTACTGTGTTCAATTAATTATTGAATATCAAAGTGTTATTCCGCAAACTTCTTTGATATTGTTTCTGAGTGTTTATTCTTGTTTAGAATTAAGATCCTGACACTATACGAACAAAACCTAATCGATTTCAACTTCTAATTCGCACAAAATCTCGGATTTGATTCTGACATCGATGAACACAGAGTCGAACTTTCTGTATTTTCTTGATTTTCGATTTGGATAGGCTCTGATACCAATTGTTATTCCCAGATTTAAGTTCTAATTTCTACAAATAATCAAGATGAGAATTCCAAATCATATGTCATTGATTTAAACAACAAAGAATACAATTTCACAACTTTCTCTCTCTCTAAACTCTTTCACTAGAATAATGTTCAATTTGCTCTTCTCTCATAAGCTCTCTCAATCACACTCTTACACACTTACAATGACTTACTTACTCATAGAATTACAAAGGAAACAGGGTATTTATACCCTTGACAATTACAGAGGAAAAACAAAATACAATTACATTGACTTTGACTTTATTAACAAATGACTTTGACTTTGCTTGAGAGTTGACTTTTCCAGCTTTGACTTCTTGATCTTTTGTCTTCAATCTTTATGATCTTGAATCCAACAATTATGTGCTCTAACAAACCCACATCAGACCAACAGACGGTATTCTAGTCATTTTACCCTATTATTTTATTGTACTACTTTTTATACATGAGTACATGTGTCAAAGCATGTAAGAAAAAAAGAAACCCAATTAGAACCCCCACCATCCAGATGGCTCTTCCGATTTTGTTCTATTACCATCTCTAATTTTCACTGTAGATTACATTTTCGTTGGAAGCCAAAAGCTTCTATTTAGTTTCCATCTCCAAGTGTATTGAAACCTTAATCTGAATATGTGAATCTCTAACGGCAATTTTTGTTTTATCAACCGAATGATGGTTATCAATTTAATGCCATGGTTCCTAAGTTAAGCACATTTCTCCCAGGGATTGTGTTCTTTTGTTGAAATTGTGTTTTTTGTTGCAAAGCATTCTACAACCCTTGTTTCATATTTGAGTTTGGGTTATAGTAGTTGCCATTACCACCTAAGAGAAGTTAAAGTTGAAATGAAAAACAGGAGATGGAGTTGGATATGGATATGGGTTCTTCGGTGGAGTTATCGAAGACAAGAATTTTGTTTTTTGTTTTCTTGACTTTTAAATCTACTATATCATTCTCTTTACAAAGTTCATATTTCTTTGAAGATGAGGAGATTTGAGTAGGGATGAAAACAGGGTGGATAATGGGCACGAATAAATTCCCCGTCCCCAACCCCGCTTCCCATTTATATTCCCTGTCCATGACCTCGCCTCATCTAAACCCCATCGGGTTTACGGTGAGGATTCTCCTTAGGGTACCCGTTTAATAGTAATATTAGTAATAATAATAATGATATATATATATTGAACATATAATATGATATCAAAAATAGAATATATATATATATATATGTGGTTTCAATTGGAAACCATATTAGATTGGAAACTTTGGAAACCGTCAATTTCATTGGTTAAATTAATGAAATTGGTTCATAAAGTTGTTTAATATGATCAAGTTGTTTCATATAATTCTTTTGTTATTGAAATTGTTTCATATATTTGTGTTTTTTATGTAGTTTCATCTATTTTTCTCATTCTGATGAAATTGTTTCATGTATTTTTCCAGTCTGATGAAACTTTTTCATTTTTGCATAAAAAACACAAATATATGCAACGATTTCATCAATAAAAGAATTATATGAAACAATTTTCATCAAATTAAACAATTTCAGGAAACAATTTCATTAACTTAACCAATGAAATCGAGGGTTTCCACGGTTTTCAAAATTAGAGTGGCATTTGATCGCTCCCCTATATATATGTGTGTGTGTGTATAGGGTGCGTTTCATTTGAAAACCAATCAATTCGTGGAAACTCTGCAAACCATTGTTTTAGGAAACAATATATATATTTATGGAAAACTATTATGATTCATTAATAATGATTGTGATATATATGGAAGATGATAAGATTCATTTATTATAATCATGACTTTAGATTAGGAAACTTAACAAAATGTTTCCTAAAATAGTGGTTTGCAAAGTTTCCACGAATTGTTTGATTTTCAAATGAAACGCACTCTGTGTGTGTGTATATATATATATATATATATATATATAGTGGAAGGATATTTTGCAACCCTTAAAAAGGTTGCAACCTTTGCAACCCACATCTTAACCGTTGAATTCATGATCGACGGTTATTTTATTTTTATTTTTCTGTTTTTTTTTAATTAAAAATATTGGGTCACATATCTATTGTAACCGCCGATCATGAATCCGACGGTTAAGATGTGGGTTGCAAGGTTTGCAACCTTTTTAAGGGTTGCAAATTAAACAACCCCTATATATATGTATATATATTAAAAATAGAAGACATAAATATATATACACACATATGTGTAAATACATATAGGGGTCGGGTTAGGGGGTATTACAATGATAGATCTCGCCCATCCCATATCGGGTATAGATATTAAGCCACGTCCCCACCCCATTACCCGCAAAGTCGGGGAACCCAGGGACAAGTATGCGCAGGTATCCGTCCCCCGTGGGTTATATTTCTGTTTCTTGATCTAAGCTCCGTTGTGACCATTTCCTGACCTCTTTACTCATTCGTGGACCAAACCTAATTTACTGCAAGACTACAAAACCAAATTTAGTGAGTAGATTTTTTTTTGTTAAGGGTGAGTTTATTCCTTGACTACCGCCTTTGTTAAATCCATAAAGAACACGCACAAAGTGGATGTTTATCTTTTGTGTGTTAGTTCACCTTCAATTTCGTCCCTGAATGTTTATCTTCTCCATAGCTGGAGGTGCAAGCAGTGGAGGTACATCAGAGGTGATAGACTATCATATATGTATTCCTATTAACTTTGTTTCTACTGAATAAATACCCTGAATGAGGAAATCACTTTCCTCAACACTCAACAATCCACAATTTTATCCTTACAAACATAGGTCCAACAACTTTATGCCACTCCTACAACTGGCCTAACTCTTGATGCATATATATTCAATGTTATTCCTACCCTTACCTCCAAAGTTAATATCCTCACTACTTAAGTGACCATCTTAGACAACAAAGTTGGCACATTCGATCTAACCTCAAAGGTGATTGGACATTATTTAACATTAAGCATAACTATGTCCTCGAGAGCTCTCATGGAACCCATATTGATGATGCCAAAAATTGGGAGAGTAATATAGGTTGGGAGAAGTAGACATGGCAAAGGTAAAAAGGTTAAAGCTTCATCTTCTAATAGACGTCCCTATAAACTGAGAGAGTGTTAGCTACTCATTAAAAACATGTTTCTAAAAGGGTATCACCTATTGGAGACATCATCCTGAATATCATGCCTATCAAACAAGTTCCTCCAATTGATACTTAGGTCCTTGTTGTTGACAAACTTAACTTTGGCACTATTCCTGCTGAGGTATACAAGATCAAGAAGATGTTTGTTTAAATAGAAACTCAAGTTGACATCGATAGAGAACATGTAAAGAAAATGCAAAAAGAAAAGATCTTGGCTACCGAAGTTGAAGAAGAGGTTGCTAGATTATCTACCAAACAAAAGAAAAAACTCTTATCATAGAATCACCAATGTCATTTTGAGCGACAATCCTAAGTCTGGCAGGGCCTTCACGAGTACCATTACGGATGATGGCTAGTCAAAGACATTGAATGAAAGAACAACTAGGGACTCTGCCTCAAAGTTAGAGGTGCCAATTTGTACCAAGAAAAACCAACTAAATCTTATACCAACCATACCAATTTAATTGGTTGGTAGTACTATACTAACTATCTAAACTTGGTTTCTAATTATTTATAAGTTAAACTTTTAATCAATAATACAACATATGTTTACTTTTAAATTATTAATTATCTTATTTTCAGTTTTGCTAAATTATAATTTGGATGGATATATAGAACTTGATTGAATTCATTCACCTAAATCTAACAACTTTAGTAACATGTTCCCATCTCCACAATTCATTGTCGATCCTCAATGGACATTTGTATTAGACAACTAGTGAATGCTTGTATTTCTATGAAGGTTATTTGAATGCTTGTATAGGTAGAGATAAGTGGGATAACACGTATCAATGTGTTATTTGATTGTTCAATGGTTTATTGCACCAATATTTAGTTAGTCAACATGTCAATATAAATAAATTATGTAACATCAACTTTTTCGATCTTGGTACAAACAAAATTGTACCAACATGTACCAATTGAAAAAAGTTGGTACCAAGTATAGTTGGTCGGTACATGGTAAAATTTATACCGCAAGCGTACAAGAAGTGTAGCATATGGGTCAATCTTAGGGAGGCAATGGACTAAACACAGACTCGCTTTGGACTTTAGCCAAGCTACGACAATCAAGTGGTGATTTGACTTTTATAATAGTGTAATTTTAAGGGTTGTAATTATAAAGGTCATTGTGTAAATATACAAACACTTATGTACTCTCTCTGTTATAAATATATAGTGTGTGGCACCCTATTGGGCAAGCCGTCATATTATCTACACAAGGTATCAGAGCCCTAGGTCTCTCAGACCCTAATCACCTATGGCTACCATCGTCGTTCCTCCGGTCACCGCTCCTAACACAGATTCTACAACGTCATCTCTAATCGTTAGTCAGGTAATCCCATTATCTTCGTTTCTGCAGATGAAAACTACTGTGTCAAACATGGATCATCTATCCATGTCAATGTCACCGATTTTTACATGGACTCCCACTCCGCCAAGCGATGCCTCTCATCATCATTTGATTTTGGGTAGTCTAACATACATCTTTTTGGGGGGTCCAACCCTCACTAGAACAGCCGACACGTTGTCTTCTCAACAAATGTAACACCCTCAAATCTGGAAGAGCAACTAATTTAAAATTTTCCGATAATGCCTCAAGGGAAGATAAAATCTTTTACAATAACTCCATATTTGAAGTATTTATCTAGGTTTAACCATCAACAGAATAAATAAAGTCTTACACAACGACAAATCAAAGGTCGAGTGTTACTAAAACCCAATTGCAAGTTGTTATTCCCAAAAATAAAGGCGGAGGACTTCTCCAAACCAATCTCACTCGTGCGTGCAACTAACACTCATCTCTTCACAAAAAACGCTAGTACCATTCCCTAACCTGAACCTGATGCACATGCCGACAAATAAAAAGATTAGGCTAACGCCTAATGAGTTCAAAAGTTTTCAACATGAACAAATATATTTGTTAAAAGGAAAAAATGCAGTTTAAATCATTATCTTTCACAATGATTTACTTTAAATATTAAACGACTCATTTTTTCAATAACACACACTTTTTAAAGACAAGTGTCCCAACATAGGCATTCCTCTGTAAGGCAACTTCAACCCCAAACTCACCCACAACGTGAAAAGTAATTGGACTCCCAATTTATAAAAACACGGATAAAACTTTATTTCCCGAAACACCCGAAACATGGGCGGGGCATGATACTCAACCCATAAATCTTGAATAAAAATCCATATATGCAAAACGTCACCGAAAACATGGATAATAAAATAATACAATTTAATACCCAAATAAAACATTCCGATGACGGGGGAAACCCGATTCCGTTGTACGTGGCGGAACAAAAAGTTAAGCCACATAGCCATGTTGTCGAACTACACCTCAGATCGCAACTGTATTGTCTGCTCTGCCGAGCTACACCTCCAGTCGGACTGTATTCCAAGTCCTAAAAACACCTTATCCCCCATTGCCTGATCCGTCGAGCTACACCTCAAGGATACGCGATCTTATTGCCTATTCGTTCTATAGTGGAGTTTCATCCTCAGGGTACTCATTCGACCCCTAGTGCCTACTCCCTATCATTCAAGATAGGAGCCTCAACTCCTTACTTGATATCTCATGCTGTCTAACCCTCGTACACAATAATTAGAACATCAAATCGTGAAACCCATGATCTCGAAGTACAACCCATAAAGGTTCCTCTTCGCAAAACAACTAGACAACAACAATGCCAACACGACATAATTCCCAGGGTTAGAATATCAAGACTCCTAACCCTTAAATATGACTAACTTACATGCCTATGGATCCAATGCATTACAGTCTAAACACATAAATCCAAATAAATGACACACACACACACTCAAAACATGTATTCTCCAAAATAAAGTGCAATAAATGCAACTCACACTAAAGTACCGCACTAAGTTATTAAAGTCGGACTAATATCCTCAAGACCCGACACAGACGAAAACCTAGCTTTAAGCCCAAAATCAAATGACCATATGTTAAAATCCACGAAATGCAATAAAATGCTACACCCAACGTTTATGTAGAGTTATAGATACATGCTCCAAAATACATGAATAAATTCCAATATAGTTTAGATTGAGACAAATCATTTTCCAGACAAGGTCATAATCCTACTGACTCTTTCAAAACGTCCCATAACACAAACCAAACATTTCCCACAACACACATTAAAATGCAATTACTCCAAGGGATATACACTCGTATGATAAATCATTAAAATATCAATATCACATGTTTACTCAATAAAATACTTGAGTTACACATTTTCCCCCAAACCAAAAGGTTTACAACTTCTGAAACGTTCGCAAGGTTGGGAATGACCAAATGTCACTAACTCACACGTTGGTAATTTTTTTAAAAACATTTCACAAAACAAAATACACGTAATACCAACAACCATAAAAATGCATTTTTACCAAATAATATCTATTTATGTAAATAAGTCATCGAAACCTTTTCATTTTGATACCTTTATCAAAATACCCAAAAATCCCAAAAATGGGTGTTTTACAAGTTTATAAAGTTAAACACTTCAGATAATCAAAACTTATCAAATAACTCAACAGTTGATAAGTTCATGTAAAACATATAAACATATAAAATTTGACATTTTGACATGTACACCGTTTTCACAAATCAACTTGAATTCACTATGCTAGATTTTGGCTAAATCTAGATTTTACTCCACTCAGAGCTTCCTTGAAGAAACTTGAATCCTCCAAGCCAAAACTTCCAAAAACCTAGATCCATAAATTTTCGACCATAAATATTCATTTTCAATCATATAAAATTGTTCCCTAAACATTTTCATGAAGATCTCATCTTATCTCTAGACCCTAGCTTCCATAGTTGAAGAGAAAAGAAGATTACCTTTATCAAAGCTTGAACCCATCAACAATACTCTTCTAGATCTCCAAAATGAACCACAAACTCCAAATATTAAAAATGGTGAAAATGGTTGAATGGAATTTTAAGAAACTTGGTGAGGAAGATAAAGATGAAGGGATTATGGTTCTATCTTCCAAAGCTTGCTAGATGATGAAAAATCATTAATTTTAGGAGGAAAGCCCCCAAAAATGAGTTAGGGTTCGATTTGGGAGAGAAAAGGGGAAGAGATTTAGGGTTTTGGTGAGAAATGAAGTTTGGAGGTTGGTTTCCCCTATTAAGTGCGCACAGTACGTGCGCGCGAGTGCTGGTGCGGCTCTACTCGCGTGGAGAGGCGCACCGCCCTCTAAGCAGATCCCCGCACGAATCACGGTGCGACTCGACCCGCACGGCCAGGCACACAAAACACTACCACCGCTTTTGCCTTCTTTTCGGTCTAATTTTTTGGGTTGTTACAGCAAATTAGTAGATCGTCCCTTGCACAATTAAGTGCATCTCTAGCTTTTTCCAATCCAAATGTCAAGAACATCGTCACTACTGCTCTTACCACTGCAGAAGACTATCTTCCATGGCCTACTCAATTTGAGTCGTTCCTTGTATCCCACGGTATTCTAGGCATGATAAATGGTACAATCTCTATGCATTCTCTTTATGTGTTTGATGCATACAATCGGGAAACCATGAATCCTGAATATTCATTTTGGCTACGTATTGATTAGAATGTTCGATCTTGGATCTTTGCTACTTTTCAAAAGAAACCTTAGTTGATGTTCATGATGTCCAATACTCTAGCAAAATCTAGGAACGATTGCAGGTTCGATTTATGTCTTCTAGTCTTGCTCGATCCATGGAATTGAAGAGATCATTATCCATGCTTATAAAATCCGAGGATCAATCTATGGAGAATAACCATCGCTACATTAAATTGATTGTTGATTCTTTGGCAAATATGTTTCCATCTAGGTCACTCAGCTCCCGCATGTCCTTCTAGATATGCCAAACTCAAAATAATCACTCAACTTTTGCGACATTTCCTTCAAGTGAAAGTAATGAGTCTGTGTGGTAACGAGACTAGGGAGCATCCAATCACATGACCAATCATGATGGTATGTTCTCTTCTAAATCTGTTTATTCTGATCCAACTAAAGTTCAAGTAGCTAATGGTTTATAAATTCCCATCAAACATGTCGACAATATTACATTAAATTCAAGTAATGGATCATTGCATCTAAATGATGTTTTTATGTACCCAATCTAAATAATTAAATGTCTATCCATCAGTTGCGTCCCCGTAATAATTGCACTGTGAGTTTTAATAAATCTTGTGTTTCTATTAAGGACAATCACACGAGGAGACACTTCTTCAAGCATCGCATAAGAACGACGTTTATCCGATCTCCATTCCTTCACAACCTTCGATCGCTTGTTTCACCGTTTCAGCTCTAGGTCCGGTGTGGCACTATCGTTTAGGTCATTGTGGAGACAAAGTTTTAGGCACACTTCAACGAAATAAGGTAATTGTGAATGCCACTAGTTTTTCTCATGATTTTGTTTCATGTCGTTTAGGAAAATCATAATGTTTACCTTTTTCAGATGCAATTCACTATTCATCCAAACCTTTAGATATTATTCACTCTGATGTTTGGCAGTCACCAATTTTATCTAATGTGGGTTTTAAATATTATGTATGTTTTATAGATGATTTTTTTCATGCTATACATGGATATATCCTATGAAACATAAATCTGAAGTGTATGGTCATTTTCTTTTTTTTTTCAAAGACTAGTTGAAAATCTCTTTGATACTAAAATTAAAATTTTTCAAAGTGATGGTGGTCGCGAGTTCGATAATTCATAATTTCTTACTCATTTTTCAAAGTGTGGCATCTCTTTTCAAAAATCGTGTCCAGAAATCCAACAACAAAATGGTGTGGCCGAAACGAAACATCGTCATTTAGTTGAAAGTTTCAATTTCTAGAGAGAGAAGATTTGTCAAAGTCAAGAAGATTGAGATAATATGATAAAGATGTTCCGAGATGATTCGAGAGAGATCGTTGTTTAAAGACAGTTCATAGTTCAAAGAGATGAAGATACAAAATTCAAAGATGCAAAGATCCTTCAAAGCCACAAAGATTTCAAGTTCATTTCAAGACTTGATGACTTTTCATGATTGACTGAAGATTCTTTGAAGCTGAAAATTTGAAGTTTATTGAAATTAGAGTGGGAGATTATTAGAGTTTAAATCTGAAGATTTTTCAAAACCAATTGTTTGAAGATTGTCAGAGCTACAAAGTTTAAAGCTATCAGAGTTAAAGTTTTGAAGAATCAAGAGCTGAAGAATGTTGTCATTTTTTAAAATCTTGAATCCAAAGAGGGAGAATGTTAGAGCATAAATTGTATTCAAGATTTATTGTCAAAATCATCTAAAGTCAAAGTCAAAGTGGCTTAAGTCTTGAAAAGTCAAAGTGTTTTGGTTTGTTTGTTTGTAATCTAGATGGTATAAATAGGGCACCTTTGTCATTTTGTTAGTAGAGCTTGTCATTGTCATATTTCTAGAGAGAGATTTTAGAGAGAGAGAGATGATACGCTTCATGTAATTGTAGAGAGAGAAAAGCATCAAATTCAATGAAGAACATGAGATTTTGTAATTGATTTCTTGTTTTGATTGTTAATTTGGGAGTAACAATTTGTATCAGAGCCAAATTGAATCAAATTTTAATTCGATACAATCATATTTTGAAATTTTTTGGAAGAAATCGATCAGATCTGGATTTTTTTTATCCACACTGTGTTCTTGCAAATCTTGAAAATTCATTCAATTTCTAATGTTTTAATCCAATTAGATTGCAAATGATTAGTTGATTTGTGGTTAGAAATGTTTTGTAATCATCAATTTTGTGCTAATTTCATGAATTTGGAGTTTTTGAATTTTTGTATCGAAATCTGAAAATCGCGTACCGTGAATAGGAGCAATCCGGATTTGGTTTGAATTGGAATGTTTACCGGATTCCATTTTGATTCTTGTATGTACCAGACGTTAGAATTAATTGCATACCGATTTTGACATTGAAAATTCTTGAAATCCGGGTTAGGAAGCCGTGGACACCAGGTATAGTTTGATCCCGGTTTGTATGTAAATCAGTTGCTCAATCTGGGAGTTAATCTCATGTCATCCGGTTTTTTAAAAATCTTTGGGATCCGGGTTTAAAAGTAATTGCATCCGGAAGTTAGACCCTGTCCGGATTTCTTTTATGAATGATGGTATGCACCTGTTAAATTCAGCGAGAATACACATTCATTGAGGTTTTGATTAGTAAGGGGTTGTTTGTTTACCTCTTAAGAGTTCCATTAGGAGGCAACCTCTGAATCGCTAAGAGGTGAATCTTGTTTGGCAAAAACAAAGTCTGCCTCTTAATGGTTCCAAAACCCTCTGAATGATTTTTTATCTTGGGCCTCCCTTAACCATTCAGCACCCTAATTTCATTCTGAACAATTACCAAATGACCATATTTCATTTTGCATTATATCATAATAGCCTCTTAATCATTTTGACCACTTAATCATTCTGCACCAAACCATTCAGCAACTGCCAAACAACCCCTAAGTCTTGGGAACTATGTTCCAATTTCCTATCATCCAGGTTTGTTTGTGAGTCAGCGGCCTTACCGGGAGATGGCAACCACATCCGGGTTTGAGAAATGTTTGACATCCGAATGTAGCTTGATCCGGGCTTGACATCACATTGTCATCCGGGCTAGACATCACAATTCGGGTTCCTCCCCTTGACCATCCGGGTTTGATGTATAGGTCGTGACATCCAGGAGTTCGAATTATAACATCCAGTTTATTAAATCAATTATTACTTGGATATCGGATTTCACTTGTTTGTATACGAGTGGTTCAAACCCGCAGGACATCAATGCAAAACGTGATTCATTTGATCATGATTCCATTGATGGAGTGGAACACGTGCAGTTACAACAATTGATCTGCCCGACCCTCTTGCAGAAGTACACCAACAACAAGCTGGAAGGTTGCCTGGGGACAATGTTATCAAGATATTGATGCAAAAAGTTCGAATTTTAGATATAAATTTATCATTGTTGGAGAGATACCTCGATGAATTAAACTCTAAATCTGGATCCATTTTCAAAGAAATGGATGCAGTAATTGGAGAGAGAGTAATCGTTGAACTGTTAAAGTTTTGAGTTTTCAATCGGTTTTCGAAAAACATTTTGGTTGATTCGGTTTTGATCGTGAGTTGGTTATTTGGGCTATAAACTGTTAAGGCATGTTTACGGAGCCTCAAAGAACGATTTTGATCGAAAAAGTTTAACCCATGTCGACTTTTTGAGTTGTCGATCGTTTTTCAATAAATTTTCGGTTGTTTTGTTCGGGAGTTTGAGAGATTGTTTTGAGTTCTAATCAGTTGAGGGAGCTAAAGGGAACATAAAAGATCGATTTTGATCGAAAAGTTTTAACCCATGTTGAGTTTTTAAGTTTTCGATAGTTTTTCAAAAAGTTTTCGGTGGCTCCGTTCTTCATCGTGGGTTGATCGTTCGGGTTTTATTCTGTAAGGAAGTGATCAGGGAGCTTTAACGATCATTTTGCATTGAATAATTCTAACCGATTCGAAGATTTGCAGGTTTGCTAGACGAAGAAGACGATGAATAGTGTTTTAACAAAATTCCGTTAGTTTAGTTAGGTTTTCTAACATTTTTGGTCCAAATTCCGTTATGTTTTGTTAAAGTTCGTTAGAGTCAGTTATTTTCTTAACTTTTGTAGTCCTTTTTTTGTTATTTCTTTAGTTGGCGTCGTTAGTTAGTTGTCTGTTAACTGTCCGTTAGTTTTTTTGTTAGTTTTGTTACATTTTGGTCCTTTTTCAGTTAGTGTCCAGTTAAGTTTGTTAGAATTCAAATGTTACACTTTTAGTCCCTCTAGTTTGTAGTTTCAATGTATGTCATTTTTGGTCCATCTAGTTTTAAGTTTCGGTTTGTGTCATTTTTAGTCCTTGTATTTTCACAGTTTCAAAGTTTGTCAGTTGTGACCCCTAAACATTGAAGTTTCTTTGTTGTCACTTTTTGTCCTTGCACTATGAATTTTCATATCCTGTCAAGTTTAATCCCTGGTCTTCAAATTTGGAAGGTTGTACATTTTA
The DNA here is from genome assembly GCA_954870635.1 of Arctium minus. Classification (NCBI taxonomy): domain Eukaryota; kingdom Viridiplantae; phylum Streptophyta; class Magnoliopsida; order Asterales; family Asteraceae; genus Arctium; species Arctium minus. Next base: position 106,827,604 of record OX941080.1, on the reverse strand, counting down.
TGTCATTGCACTATTATTTATGTAATTTTGATTGATCATTTTTGCAAAATTCAACTTCTAATCGAAGTTTTCTCTTGACGATCACTCTGTTAGGTAATTTTTCTGATCTGATTTTTTTGTTTGATTTTTTGCAGGATTCATAACGATGTCGCATTTAGTAACCTCTAAAGAAGACATTTATGTTCTAGTTCAAAAACTTAAAATGACTAATATTGAAAACAAGAGTGCAAGTCTTGAAGTTGAGATAAAAGATTTGAATGATGAAATTGCAAATCATGAAGCCACTCAAGTGGAGGACAACAAAAGTCTTTAATAAAATTCAAAAGGGTTGGACAGTGAAAATACTGAGTTGAAAAAAAAGATTTCAAAATTGGAAGCTTAAATTGTCAGAGACAAGAAAGAAGCTATCAAGAAGAATGAAGAGAAAGCTAAGGGTTTAGAAAGTGCAAATGTTGAGCTACAAAAGAAGGTTTCAGAATTGGAAAATAAAATTGCCCAGAATACAGAAAAGTTTAAGAAAGACAAAGAATAGGTTGAAAAGGAAAGAAAAGCTTTCGCACAAAAGTTTTATAATTTTTCAAGGAAATCATTTGAAGAGAAGAAAGCAGTTGAGCTTAAGTGTGCAAAACTTTCTAATCAGATATCAGACTTTGAGAAAGTTATAATTATGGAAAGAAACTAGTTTGATAAAGAAAAGAACATGGTTGATCAGAAGAAAGTTGGATTCTTGAAAGAAATATCTGAAAACAGAATAAGCATTGAGAAGGATTTTGAGGAAGAAAGGAAGGTATTTGAAACAGAGATAAAGAAGCCGTAAAAAAAGATATCTGAAATATCAACAACAACAATGAAAGACTGAATACGAAGTCTGAGTTACAGAAGAAGATTGATCTACTCTCAACAGAAAGAAACAATTTGTCTACTAAGATCTCAGAACTTGAAGAGATAATATTCAAGGTAAAGTTGAACGAGTCAAAGACTTCAGATTTAATTGTTCAATCACCTAGAGATGATTCAGCTGACTCAAAATGTTCATTCAAAACAGCTTCAAGTTCACATTATACAAAGGTTTCTTTAAAAGGGTCAGTCAATCCCAAGGATCAGATTCGTACTACTAATCTTTTCTATGATAAATTTGTTTATGGTTCAGGTAATATTAGAAAGCATAATACTCATAAAAAGATGGTATGGAGAGTTAAAGGTTCTTCAGATGAAAAGAATGTTCGAAAATCATCGGTGCACACATCAAATGCCAGAAAGAACAATGTTCATAAAACTAAATCTTTTGTTAAACTTGATCTTGTTTACTCTATAAATTAATTAATCAGGTTAGCACAAAAGAAATATGTTGTTCTTACAGTGGTGCAAATGATTTTGTTAACAAAGATAATGTTCATCATTAGTATAGATCCTATAGTATTACTTCCAAAAGAACTGCAACTAACAGATATGGACCCAAGCTTCAGTGGGTACCAAAAGCTACTTCTTTTGTTTTGCAGGCACTTCAAGTGTAGGGGGTAAGCAATAGACTTCTAAACACATCAGTTTAGGACTCGTACTTCAATGATTTTGACTTCTGATCACATTAGATCAGGACTCAGTCTTCAATGATTATGATATTGACTTCTGAATTTACTTTCAATCCTAGTAATTCAGAACTCGTTTTAATGATTAAGGATACTTTGTTTCAAGTCTTATTATCTTTGCAGATTCTGTTCAGATAAATATATTTTGCAAATATGAGGGGGAGCTCAAATGTTTTTAAGTATCTTCTGATCTTAATCTCTGATTGTTTGAAAGAAGAACGACTTTCGAACATGAAAAATGTTTTCTTAAATGTTCAAACCACTTCTCTATTTCAAATAGATTTTATGGATTTAGAAGTGTGACTTTAAAAGTTTTTCATGGAGATATCGGAAAATAGGCGTGAGCATCAGGCGGGTCGGGTCGGATCGGGGTAAAAAACAGTAAATCCAATCGGATATCCGGGTGGGAGGAGAACCCCCGAAGCCTGACCGAACACAGTTCGGGTGGTTCGGGTTCGGGTTAGTCGGTTCGGGTAGACCGGGTTTGGACCTGGTTTGGGCCTGATTTGAAATCACCCATTCACCCTCCATGTCTCGTCCTCTCAATTCTCTTGAAGAGAAGCAGACAAGCAGTGAAGGACAAATGCACAATAGATACGATCATAGACTCATAGTGTTTAAATTTTATTTTAAATCCTACAAATCAAACAATATTTATAAAGGAATTGAGTTCAATAGGCAATAGCATTTCAAATCCAACAAAGAACAAACCAAACACACCAAAGAATCTAAATCCTTAAATAAAATTAAATCCCTAAAAAACAGATGAAGATCAAATCTGAAAGTTACAACTTATAAACCTCAAATCTGAAATCTGAAAGTGAGGGACGAGGGTTGTAGGTGTCGGACCTCGCTGAGAGTAGAGACTAGAGAGTGTCGAGGCTCGAGAGTCACGAAGATGGACGATGGTCGTCGGTCGATACTCGATCCTTCCTCGATTACTCGATGGCGATGGAACTATGGAAGGGCCGAAGGGGTGAGTGAACTTACGATTCGATTTAGGTTTTAGAAAATTAGAATCAGATGGCATGAGAGGTATTAAGTATTTAAGTATTTAGTAATAAAAAAACTGAATTTAATTATTTTTAAATACAATTCGGATATTTGGGTCGGGTCGGGGATGGGTTTTGGGGACCCAACCCGATCCCATATTATCCGAGAAATCACCTCGGGTCGGTCGTAATCGGGTTCGGCTTTTCAGTTTTCGGATTTTACCCCTTTTTTCGGTTCGGTTCGGTTCGGGTCGGGTCTGTCGGGTTGGGCGGGTTATGCTCACCCCTATCGGAAAACATCATTTCTGACCATGTATTTCTAAAGATTAATACTTGCGTATTATCTTGTCTATTCTAGTATTCATACACACCGGTTCAGCTTCTAATTGAGTTTGTTATTACCGTGTCTCAAAAATGAAACAATATTTTCTATGTTAATACTCTTGTTTGTATTCCAAATTATTGAGCATCATACATCATTTCAATTTGTGCATTCATTTCAAGATTGTTTATATTTGTTCATAGAAACACTATTAAGTTCTTTGATACCCTAACCTTTCATGTTTATATCCATTGATATTTGATCTGTGAAACATTGTCAGATTCTCAAACAAGTCTTTTGAATTCATTTCATTCATTCAATTTCCTTGTTTTGAGAAATCTTCAAAGTTCAAATGCTCAAATATTAATGATATTTTTGTGGAGCATACATTTGGTTGGCAATGTTATCATATGCTGAGATTTAATGTTCAAGCTAAACTGTTGAACACCATATTATATTAGGACACCATTTTCATGGGATTCGTGTATGAGCTTAAAAGAACTTCTATGGATTCACGTTAACCAGTGTTTCCTACCCAAGAAGTTATCTTCAAGTGATTGAGGGGCGAGGGGTCTTAAATCAAAAAGTTGGGGAGGAAGTTCATCCGGTTTTCATCCGGTTGAACAACCTCAGTGTGACGAGCAGTAAAATGGAAAAGAGAGTTTGGTTAGAAGTGAACATAATGATAAAAAGAAAGAAGGTGTGAGAACAGAGTTAAAAGAATATGAAAACTCTGCACCAACTACGTTCTGAGCCGGGTAGCCACATTACTGATTGGTTCACATTCTTTGGTGACCATCATTGAAACATGTAGTGAGCTCATGCCAACTCTTGCTTTAACCCCACCAGCCACTCATTTCTTTACCGAAAAAGCAATGTTTTAATTGTCTTGGGGACGCAACAAATATGCTATCTGATCTTCACTCGGAAGATTTAGATATTGAAAAAGAAGAATGTTTTCCCCACCTTCGCACTTCAATCATGCATATTGAGTCCATGGAAAACTTGTTTTTGTCTCAACAGTTTACACATTTTGAGCCTGATCAAGCATAAGTTGCTTCAATCATTTCTACACATGCACGTACACACAAGTAATATGTTTTCTTGTCATAACGTTCATAGAAATTCCTTTGTGTTTTTCGATGATTGAATGGAAGCCCTTGGGGAGTGAACATCAAAATGATCCTTTCCAAAGTACATTGGTTGTACTAAGTGGCTCCGTGCTACTTACAGGCATTCTAACTGTTTCATATGTTGATTCAGGGTTACAACTCTTATTATATCTGAATTTCAAAAGATTCGGATATATATATACATATATATCTTTTGGAATTGACGGCCATTAAGATCAAAAGGAGGAGAATGTTCTTGGTATTCAAAGACGGTGCTGAAATTGAAAAGAATTTTGATAATCATGATGCTCACAATCATCAAAAAGGGGGAGATATTTTGAAAGTTTCATTTTCCAAAGAGCTGCAAAGATTTCAAGTTCATTTCAAGACTTGGTGACTTTTCTTAGTTCAAGAGAATAACTTTTCATGATTGACAGAAGATTCTTCGAATCAGAAAATTAGAATTTTATTGAAGTTACAATGGGAGATTATTAGATGTTAAATATGAAGGTTCTTCAAAAGCCGAATGTTTGAAGATTGTCAGAGCTTAAAATTTTAAAGCTGTCAGAGTTAAAGTTTTGAAGAATCAAGAGCTGAAGACTGTTGTCATTTTTTTTTTAAATCTTGAATCCAAAGTGAAGAATGTTAGAGCATAAATTGTATTCAAGATTTATTGTCAAAGTCATGTAAAGCCAAAGTCAAGGCATTTGTAAAAGTCAAAGTTGTAAAGTCAAAATAGCTTAAGTCTTGTAAAGCCAAAGTGTTTTAGTTTAATTGCTTTGTAATTAGGAAGTATTGTTTGGGTAATTATTTCACAAGTCACGACCGACGCAAGAAAACCAAACATCTCCAATTCTAGGACCATTCTTGTATTAAGATAAGGTCCTGAAGATCACACACGTCGAGGACCATGGTCGCCACTTATGACGACGGTCGTAAGTTTCTTACGACTACAACCGAGAATCTCTCGACAATCGAATATATTACGACCTTTATAACATAACTAACGATTATGTCATTTATTACCTACGACCGTTTTCTTTTATGAATCTTTATTACAGGTTTAAATCATCTTTATGACCAACGGTCATAACGGACGATCGTCATCAAAACCATTGAAATAGAATACCGTTGGACATGAAATGCACATTTATGAAGACCAAAGCTATATATATATATATATATATATATATATATATATACAAGCTCAAAGAATTATTTGGCCCATCGGAACTCATCTGTAGCATAACAGAAACACAACGCTCAAGCATACTCAAGCTCTTTACTTTCAGTCAAGAACTCTCGACGAAGTGCCGCACTTCACGATGATTGACATAATCTTATGATTTGTTTACTTCCGCTTGTAATATCGTTAATTGTACTTTCGATCGCTCCTTCTAAAGGATGACGTCCTTGTTTGACGTCTATAGTGCACTTGACGACCTCTGCTATCGTCTGCGGTTTTTACCCTCGACGAGGTTTTCTGCGTCACCAAATTCTCTGTCTCTTATTTACTTTATATCCTTGTCGCACAATTTGTTGATCGATCGCTTACTTCAGTTGTTAAAGCTCCACACCGACCTTATGTCATCCTTAGGACGATTTTTGGCATTAACAGTATGGTGCCCACCGTGGGGCCCCGACCAGAGTAAAATCCTCGACAAAAAGTGTGGCTTACAAACGATTTCAGTGTAGCTTTTTTGATTAACGGGATCATGGAAGCATAAGGAACTCAAGCCCATATCATTGCTCAAATGCGCATGGAGCTTGAAGCTGCTCGCAATCGCATCAACGCTTTGGATGAGCAAAATCGCAAAAGAGATGAAGAACTTGCGTCTTTGAGGAGCCAAAATACTGGAAATCAATTCGGACCTCAATTTAGTACAAGGCCAGCTTTTAACATGATTTTTGCAAGTTTTCAACCCCCATTACCTTCGTACCCGAGGCCGACGTAAGGTACAGGGGTCGCCACTTTTTCTATCCCGACAATCCCCATACTATCGCCGCCAGTGTCAGTGTTTCCCACGATGTCTGTTCCTCCTATGCATGCACCACTCAATGGAGATGCTGCAGAATTGTCGCATCGCAATGGGTTATTTCCAACTGCAAGTGTAACATCCCAAGATTCTGGATTCATACCAGTTGACCCGGTCGCATGTCGATTGAAGCATCTAGAAGAGCATAATGAAAAGATGTTGTCGTTACTAGCAAAGCTTCCAGAAGTTTCCATACCTATGGACGTTGAACCACTAACTGGATTCCAAGCGTCGCCTTTCGTCGACGAAATCTCCATGGTCGACGTCCCAAAGAAGTACAATATCCCAATGTTCACCCCTAAGTACTCTGAAGTAAGTAATCCAACGGAACATATCGAACAGTACAAACAATTAATGTGGACTGTATCAATACCCCATCAGTATTGATAGGTCTACATGTGTAAAAGCTTTGGTGCGACTCTTATGGGCGCTTCACTTCAGTGGTTGATCAACCTGCGACCAAAGTCCATCGACAGTTTTACGGAGCTGGTCAACCAGTTTTTTCAACAGTTTTCTAGCAGTCGTAAGATGGAATAGCAAACTAGAGACCTCTACTACATCACTCAGAAGGCAGGCGAATCAGTTCGAAACTATTTCAATCGCTTCAATTCTGAGATGATCAATGTACAAAATTGTGACGTAAGGACCGTGATCGAGGTTTACAAGCGAGGCCTCGATGACAGTTCAGATCTATATATGGATCTAACAAAGTACCTACCGGAGAATTTCGAATATGTTCGAGCTCGGACGCTGGCCTACATGCAGTTCGAGGATGATGCAACCTTCCGACGTAAGCATTTCAGCGACAAGAAAGCATTGAGCGTCAAGAAGCCCGACTTCAAGACTAAGTCAACCTCCAAGGTCGAGACATCTAAACAGATCTCGAACGTGAGATTTGATAAGAAGAAGAATACCCAGTAAACAAATTCCCTCAATATCATAAGGTCTCATCCTATGGATTCAAGGGAACATCTAAAGAAGTGGTAGAAGCTCTGAAGAATGTTCAGACCAACGTTAAGTAGCCTCCGAAAATCAAAAGAGACGATGCCAAGACGGACAAATCAAAATGGTGCGACTTTCATGGGGCGTCAACAAGCAGACTAAGCTCAACGTCATTGATTGTTCGTCCGCATATAACGTTATCCTAGGTCGACCTTGGATTCACGACATGAAGGTCTTCCCCACAACGTATCATAAGACGATCAAGTTCCCAACGCATTGGGGCGTCGAAGAAGTCAAAAGCGAGTAGAAAATTGCGCGAGATTGCTATAAAGTTGCGATGAATCCTAGAAAGTAGAGTATCTAGCAATTACAAAACTAGGCCGATCCTGATACCATCGATGACTATAAACTTGAAAAGGTTATCTTGGATCAGAACAGGCCTGACAGGGTCTTCTTCGTAGGTACGTCTCTCGACCCTTCCTTAAAAGAATCACTAATTTCTTTCCTGCAGGATAATGCAGATTGATTTGCCTAGACACACGAGGACATGGTTAGCATCGACCCCGAGGTCATTTCACATCGAATCTACGTCGATCCGTCGTTCAAACCAGTCAAGCAAAAGCGACGCAGATTCGCTCCTGAGCGAAACAAAGTGATCAATGAAGAGGTCGACAATCTACTCAAGATTGGAAAGATTCGGTAAGTAAAGAATCCCAAATGTCTAGCAAACGTCCTGGTCGTGCAAAAGAAGAATGAGAAATGGAGAGTATGCATCGACTTCACTGATCTCAACAAGGCTTGTTCCAAAGACCCGTTCCCATTGCCCTACATCGATGCTATGGTCGATGCGACCGTTGGTCATGAACTCCTCACTTTCATGGACTCATATTATGGTTATAATCAGATCATGATGCATCGCGACGACCAAGAAAAGACGACATTCATGACGGAAAAAGGTATTTACTGTTACAAGGTCATGCCTTTCAGTATTAAGAATGTGGAATCAACGTATCAGTGGCTGGTTAACAAGATGTTTAAAGAGCGTCTTGGCGACACAATGGAAGTATACATCGGCGACATGTTGGTCAAGTCAAAACGAGCGATCGATCGATCATATCGGTCATCTGAAGCAATCATTCGACATTATAAAAGAATATCACATGAAGCTCAATCCAACGAATGTTCCTTCGGAGTAAGCGAAGGAAAATTTCTGGGATATATGGTCACCCGTCGAGGGATCGAGGCCAATACCGATCAAATAAAGGCAATTATGGACATCAAGTCCTCGCGTAACTTTAAAGAAGTCCAACGACTTACTGGACGAGTCGCAACATTAAACTGGTTTATCTCTCGATCTTCAGATAAATGCCATTTATATTATAATGTCTTGAGAAAAAATAGGGGCTTTGTGTGGACGGACGACCATGAGAAAGCTCTTCAAAAGCTTAAGGAATATATGGCGTCGCCACCTTTGTTGTCGAAACCCAAGGACCATGAAACGTTATAGCTATATCTGGTCATGAGTTCAAACGCTATAAGTGCCGTCTTGACTCGAGAGAACGAAAAGCAACAAATCCCGATCTATTACGTAAGTAAATCACTTCTTGATGCTGAAACCATGTATTCCTCTGTTGAAAAACTGTTGTTGTCTTTAGTTACAACCGCAAAAAAGTTGCGTCACTATTTCGAATAGCACCCTATAACTATCGTGACTAACTTTCCTCTTAAGTTTGTCTTAAGGAAACCTGAGGTGACATGTCAATTAGAAAATGGAGTATCTACCTCAGTATCTACGACATCGAGTATACACCAAGGACAACGATCAAATCACAGGCATTGGCCGACTTCGTCGCCGACTTCAACCCAAAATTAGATGTACCGACGGAACTTGTGGTCACTCTCGCCGACGCAACCTAGATTTTACACGTCGACGGATCATCTAACGCCCAGGGGGAATGTCTTGGCGTCGTCCTCAAGTCACCACAGAGGGGCAAGATGGTATACTCCATACGATGTGATTTCAGAGCCACAAACAACGAAATTGAGTATGAAGCACTGATCGTGGGAATGAATATGGCTCACGACCTGGGGGCAATAAGACTTCACGTCAAAAACGACTCCCTCCTGGTCGTCAATCAAATGAATGGAGAATTCGCGCTAAAGACTCAAAAATGTCAGCTTATCTCAAAGTTGCCAAAGCCAAATCTAAAGTTTTTCAACATTTCACCATTACCTAGATCTCAAGGGACCAAAATACCCAAGATGATGCATTAGCTAACCTTGGGTCAACACTGGGACAATCCCCATTCGATGTCGTCCCGATAATTCATCTGGCGACACCATCCATAAAAAATGGGAGTCATGTCCACGTAATAGAAGAGGAAGATAATTGGTTGAGCGACATCAGAAAATTCTTAATGAACGACCAACTTCCCGAAGAAAAAATGGAAGCACGAAAGATCAGATTTAAAGCATCCAGGTATATATTGATTAGAGGACAACTCTACCGACGGTCGTCGATAGGAATGAACCTTCGATGCATTACCAATAAAAACCAAGTCCAACACATCTTACAAGAAATGCACAACGGAGAATGCGGTAATCATTCAGGTGCTCGTAGCTTGGCAAATCGTATCTCCTGACAAGTATATTATTGGACAACCTTACGAAATGATGCTATAAGATACGTCCAAAGTTGCGACGCATGTCTGCGACGCATGTCAGTGACACTCAGGTACGTTACACAAACCTTTTGAACCCTTGCAGTCGAGTCTAACTCCATGGCCCTTCATGCGATAGGGAATGGATATTGTCGGCAAGTTACCTCCGGCCCCAGGGCAAAAGGTATTTCTACTAGTTCTTTTAGATTATTTTTCAACATTTCACCATCACCCAGATCTCAAGGGACCAAAATACCCAAGCTGATGCATTAGCTAACATTGGGTCGGCACTAGGACAATCCCTATTCGATGTCATCCCGATAATTCGTTTGTTGACACCATCCATCGAAAATGGGAGTCACGTCCACGTAATAGAATAGGAAGATAACTGGTCGAGCAACATCAGAAAATTCTTAATGAATGACCAACTTCCTGAAGACAAAATGGAAGCACAAAAGATCAGATTTAAAGCATCCAAGTACACATTGATTAGAGGACAACTCTACTGACGGTCGTCGACAGGACTGAACATTCGATGCATTACCAATAAAAACCAAGTCCAAAACATCTTACAAGAAATGCACAACGAAGAATGCGGTAATCATTCAGGTGCTTGTAGCTTGGAAAATCGTATCTCCCGACAAGGATATTATAGGCAAACCTTATGACAGGATGCTATAAGGTACGTCCAAAGTTGCGACGCAGGTCAGCGACACTCATGTACGTCACACAAACCTTCTGAACCCTTTCACTCGACTCTAACTCCATGGACCTCCATGCGATGAGGAATGGATATTGTCGACAAGTAACCTCCGACCCCAGGGCAAAAGGTATTTCTTCTAGTTCTTACATATTAATTTTCAAAATGGATAGAAGTGGCTGCTCTCTCCAAAGTTCGGGACAAAGAAGCCATATCTTTTATCCAGACTAACATCATCTGCAGGTTTGGAATCCCCTCTGAGATCGTATGTGACAACGGGTTACAATTCATAAGCAACAGAAACCAACAGTTCTGCAAAGATCGTAACATCAAACTTATGACTTCGATGCCCCGATAAGCTCAATCAAATAGATTTGCCGAGTCGAGTAACAAAACGACCATCAATTCAATCAAGAAAAGACTCAAAGCAGCAAAAGGCAAGTGGGTCAAAGAACTTCCGACAGTTCTTTGGGCCAATCGTACGACGCATCGTACATCCACCGGACAAACTCCCTTCTCTCTAGTCTATGGTTGCGAAGCGGTCTTGCCAGTCGAGACCCAACTTTCGACCTCACGACACACGTCCGTCGATCACAACTTAGTCGACCTAAGTTACGACCTCGATGCATTGGAAGAATTAAGGGAGTCAGCATTAATCAAAATGGCATCTCAAAAGCAATTGGTTGAACGACACTTGAACAAAAATGTCAAAGCCAAGATTTTTCAAGAAGGCGACCATGTCTTGCGACGTGTGTTTTAGAACACCCAAGAACCAAACTCAGGTAAGTTATCCATCAAATGGGAAGGTCTGTATCGTATAACCGCGATCGTCGGAAAAGGAGCCTACTGATTGCAAGCCTTTGACGGTCGTGACATTCCTCGAAGCTGGAATGCGGTACATTTGAAGAAGTATTTCTTTTAAACCCATTTCTTTTTCCCTTATGATTATCTCTGTGAGTCCAAGATCACTGATTCTTAGAGAGAGAAAGTAGAGAGAGAGAGACTTGGAGCGCAAAACAGAATGTCTTCAATATTGTGCGTGTGTTTCTTACAAGACACAAAGACCAAAGGGACTTAAATACCCTTGGTCAATACTACACAGATAATAATCTAAACACAGTATTTGACCAAGCCCTATAAATACAATGATTACTATAAAATCAGACCTAACAATCTCCCCCTTAGTAATCATTGGCGCTTTGGTCTTCAAAAATTATCTTCTAAATCAGCACGGACCAACAAAGCGACTTTGAGAAGCTTTCTGACTTTTAAAGAAAAATTTTCTTCTCAGCATCTTGCAGATTGAAATTTTCTTTGCTGCTTAAGGTCAAGACGATACACCTCTTTTGAATGATCTTGAATGAACTGTGATGTTCGGAGCAGGAACAGTAAAAGAATTTGATGTAGCTGAGAGAATAGAATCTTTGAGCGAATCTTGATCAGCAGATAATCTTTTGAGCTCTTTGTCTCTTAAACTTCTCCTTGACTTCTCCCCCTCATGACCTTGATGATCTTGATCAACTTGGTCATGCAAATGTTGGAGACGAGACAGCGAAAGATATGCAAAATCAAAGAAACAGAGAAAACAGAGAAGGTTTGCGTTCCATGCAGGAAGCGCAAAGCAAGGTTTGCGTTCTATGTGAGACGCGCAAAGCAAGGTTTGCGGTTCACATGTGACGCGCAAAGCAAGGTTTGCGGTTCATGAAGGAAACACAAAACAAGCTTTGCGTGTCATGCCTGAAGCGCAAAGTAGGCTTAGAAAAAAAAATTTACCTTGTTAAGCTCTTTGACTCTCCCTACACAAATGCATTAGATATGACAATTCGAGATAGCATTCATGTAAAGAAAATCAGACACTCCCCCTCAAAAACAAATTTAATCTTTGAAATACAACTCTTTGTTCACTCCCCCTTGAATAATGCATAAACCCATTAAAATATATTTATGAGAACACAATGATCAGAAATTAATGTAGAAAGAAAAATATACTGAATGTAAATTTTGAAACAACTAAACATATAAAATTTTAAATACTAAACAAATTAAATTCTACATAGTAAAATATTACAAATTTATCAATCATTTGAAATCAAACATATGTTGTAGGATACAAGAACAAGTTTCATTGCATATCAAGTTAAGACATGTTCAGTTTCAAAAACTTCTAGCAATCTATTCAGTGTGCTCACATGCGAATCTTCGATTAGCTTCAAGAAAATGCATTTCTAAAAATATTATAGAGAACTTTGCATGTACTAACACTAAGACATCAAGAATTAAGATATTCACAAATTTACAGATTTATCGCAACTCAAACATATCACCAAGTATCATGAGATGTGTGCTCATTGGCATCTTTTAGCATTGTGCACATTGGCATCTTCACATGAGTGTGCTCTTTGGCATCTTTTAAGCTCGTGCACTTTGGCATCTTTTTAATCAAGAAGTTTATTAAGTAAAGAACATGCCGTAAACGTAACTTTCTATCTGACCCTATTGCAGGATTTGGGTCAGCCGCTCCCAGACCAGTTGGCCTTAGGGGACTAGGTGTCAAGCACCCCTTGGAACTTACTCTCCCAGATCAGAAAGGCTACATCAACATATCCTAAACCCATTCATACCAGTAGAACATGACTTTCGATCTGGTTCTATAGAAGGATTTCTGTTCGATCACTCCCAGACCAAATGACCTTAGGGGACCAGATGACAAGCATCTCAAGGAACTTACTTTCCCAAACCAGAAAGGTCACAGGTACAAACTTTTAAACTTAGAGATTTCTGTATTTTAAGAATTTAATAATCATCTCAATCACTCAGATCAACGTCTAAATGCTTAGCCCATATTTTCATTTCAATCTAAAATTTTGATCGTTTAGGCAGTCTAAGCAAAGTAAACTATAAAAATTCCGACTCACATATCTTTAAAGCAGAAATAAAAGTTTCAAACATGTTGCTGACTTTTCGACTTTTGTAAGACTTGAAATTTGACCATATAAAAACTTTAATATAAACAAAAGAACTTGAAAATTTATCCTAGACACATATTTTATTGAAAGGAAAGAAAAAATGTAAAACTTTACTTTATAGAATAAAATTTGTAAAGATTTAAACTTTTAATTAATATTTAGTTGGAACAAAATAAAATTCAACTATTTCATCTTTTACATAGAAGAAAATAAATTTGTGTCTCATATTAAAAGAAAATTTTGGGTAATACAAATTCATGAGAAAGATAAACAAGCTCAGATTCTTGAAACATTGAAAAAAAACTGGAATACCATCATTACCAGAGATAAATGCAGCGGAATTAAAATTGATGTACTCACAGTATCTCATTTAGTCAGAAGCTGAAACTATGAAGAACGAGTTCTAAACTGTTTTGTTTAGAAGTCATAGTTGATGAAGTACGGGTCCTGAGCTGAAGTACTCAGAAGCCAACTTTCCCTTACTCCCCCTTAACATGTGATGCCTGCAACTTTGAATCAGATAAAGATTTGGGTACCCACTTGAATTTGGGCCCATGTTTGTTAGTTTCAGTTCTTATGGGGAAACAATAATCAGATTTAACAGGTAAAACACGAGGAATAGGATCAGAAAAATAATCACAACCATCAGAAGATAAAGCATGATCATCTGAACTAGAATCAGAAGACGAATATGAGACATTTTTGGAAATTTGAAATATTTGCTTTATAGAATATTTTGAAACTTTATTACAAACAGCAAATGAATCATTATTATAAAATTTGTCTACACATCGATCTCCATCAAACATAGAATCAGTTGATGTCCGCCTAGTTCTCCAGATCTGCTTCTTTGACTGGCTCACAGTCCTATCTGAAATAATAGTATCGGAAGAATTAGAACAGTCAGAAAGAACTGTATCTCGTTTCTTCGACTTCTTTGACCGTCTTCTTTTACGCTTAGGTTTATAATATTGATCATTTAGCGTAAAAGAATCATCAAGAATTTTAGACTTAATATTTAAATCAGAAGAAATAAATTTATCTAAGCAACCAATCTGATCAACTAATAAATCTGAATTCACCTCGGAGTCTGAATTATTTTGAGAAAGGATTTTAAAATTGGAAACTTTCTTTTTGTTTTCCTTAGAATCAGAAGAAAGACTAGAAATAGAATCTGATTTTTGAGAAAATAAATTTTCTTCAAGACTAGACGTCATGAAATAAAGAATAATATCAGATTCAATTTTCTTCAAAATATTTTGATCTTCTATCTGATCTTCAAGATCGATGATTTTGCCTTCTAAAATTAAAGGAGGAGTATATTTTTTCGAATCATAAATGATTGGAGAAATATTTCCTTTATCAGAATCAGGGGCATAAGAAGGAATAAAATCATCAGACACTGAAGATTTAACAGAAGATATATCATTTAAAACTCTTCTTCCTCTTCTTAATTTTTCAGAAAAATATTTTGCATTTTCGGAAGTATAAACAAAAGGAATTTCATTTTTCTTTTTATATATCCTTTTCTCATTTTCGAGATCTAACACTTCCTTTTCACTAGTCCAATGAAATTTGAACTGAGGAGCATAATGAGCAAGTGTCAGATAATCATATTTATATAAAGTAGGAACTTCGTTTATCACTTTGTTTAAAAATTGAGGGCTATCAAAACCAAGTCCCCACCTTTGTTTTAAAGCCTCTTCACTCATTGGCTTGTTCATATAGATTGTTTGTTCAGATTGGTCTCTTAGATAAAGCTTTTCTTCTAACTTAATTATTTTATCAGAAAACTCATCTTTTAAAGTAGTCATTGATGTCAAAGATTCAAGATAAGTCTTGTTAGAATTTTCCAAAGCATCCAATTTCTTTTGAAAAATGTCTTTAGTATTTTCTAAAATAGATTTTTCATCCTTCAAAGAAATTTTTAGCTTTTCAATTAAATCTGACTTTTCAGAATTTAAATTCTTTTCAGATAAAATCTTAGAGCGTAAATCAGACAAAGCATTAATCATGATATCAAACTGAGAGGTAATAAATTTGTAGTCAAATTCAGAATATACCTCATCCTCATCAATGTCAGAATCGTCTGACTGGTCATCTCCGAGTAAGCACAAATGAGCGATCTCTACGTTCGAAGCTTCGTCGTTAGAGTGATCCAGCCAAAATTCTTCCTCGGCCATCAAAGCAGTTCCGTTCTCTCTCTTTTCAGCCAATTCCACTTTCTTTCTGTAATATGCCGAATCCCTAACCACCTTTGCTCTACACTCCTTTGACATGTGACCCGGCTTTCCGCAGTTGTAGCAAGCAGCATTCTTTAGCTCGGGTACTTTCATTTTAGGACCGGAAGTGAAGCGAGAAGAGTTGGAACCAGACTTTGGTTGGAACTTCTTCTGGTAATGCTGAGAGAGAAGGATCATCGCCTTCTGTAATGCCTCGCCATCATCTTCAGTTGACCCAGTGTAAGCATTTTCAGACAATGCTTGTTCAGATAATTGCTTTGTGAGGAGAGCAACCGGGTCTACTGTTTTCTTCTTTTTATCCATCTTGGCCTTTTTCTCTAACACCAAGCTCTCATTAGTCATCAGAATCTCATACAGTTCTTGAAGCTGCATTGTTGAGATCCGAACGTCGTTCCTCAGTCTATGACATGATTTGTTCCATTCAGGCTGAAGAGCATTAAGGAATTTCAGATTTGTCTCAAACTCTGTCTTGATCACATTTAATTTTCGGAGATCATTCAGCACTGCACAGAATCTGTCGAAAACACTCTTTATAGTCTCATTTTCTTTGGCGTTGAACTCCTCAAAATTGTTCATGAACCGAGTATGTCGAAGCTGAGTTGCTACTGAAGAACCAAGCATGATCTTTTCCAATTGTGTCCACAACATATTTGGATAATCCTTGCAATGATCAACCCGGTTGTAGACAGAATTTGGTAAAGCTAGCATCAGATTAGCTTTCAACTCTCAATCAGCTTTCATTCGTGAAGCCTCTTCAGGTGTCGGAGGAGTCTCTTTATTAGGCTTTATGAAAGGTCCTTCAGTTAGAGACTTCATCATGTTCTCTCCATTAGCTTGACGCTCAATGAAGTTCAGAAATCGATCTTGCCATTGAGTGAATTCGTTTTCATCAACTAGGACCGGAGGACGAGTTTCTGTGCCCAATGACATCATGAGGTTACTTGTGTAGAACTGAGCTTGAAAAGCAAATTTTGCAGAATTCATTGCTGATGTATCTGAAAAACAAAAATCAGATTGAATTAAAAAAAAATTCGAAAAATATTAAAAATTGTAAATTTGAAAAACACTTGAAATGACACAAAGTTAAAAAAAAATAAAGATGACATACAAATTTTTTTTTCCAGAAGACCCGCAAACTTGAGATTTGCGGGTGAAGACAGAAACGCAAACTAAGATTTGCGGGTGCAGAGAGAAACGCAAAGTGAAGCTTTGCGGGTGCCTTGAGGAACGCAAGATAGAACTTTGCGGGTCACATTAGAAACGCAAAGTGTATCTTTGCGGGTCTAACTACAAACGCAAAGTGAAGCTTTGCGGGTCTAACTACAAACGCAAAGTGAACTTTGCGCGTGTAGTAAGATCCGAGAACCTGACTTTGCGTGTGTCACTTGAGACGCACAATGAGCTTTGCGGGTCTAATGTGAACCGAAAACCTGAAACAAACAAACAAAGATTAGTAGAAAATGCAAATCAATATGAATGACCCGCAAAGTAACATGATTGAAACGCAAACTTGGATGAATGAAACGCAAACTTCAGAAAACCTCTAATTTTGCGTAAAATCGATTCTAACATTGAATTTAAAACAAGAAAATCACACTCTGAGTTTCGAAAACATCTTTAAAACAACTTTTAACAAACAATTTCGATTAAAATACACTAATACTCAAATTCTTGAATAGAACAGTAACGAAACCCGTTTTTCCAGAAAATCACAATTTTGCAAAATTGATGATCCAAACAAGAATTTTATAAGAAACACACAGAAGCAAATATGATCGATTAATGAAAACGAATATAAGAGGATCAAATTCGCACAAAATCAAGCACAAACAGATCCAAATTTTGTGAGAAATCAAGAAAACGAGATTTTATTGAAAAATTCAATAAAATCGATCAAATTTTCGATTTCAATCACTAAATCAGATCAAAACAAACAATCTCTCAATCCTCTCAAGATTCAGTTGGCTCTGATACCAATTGTGAGTCCAAGATCACTGATTCTTAGAGAGAGAAAGTAGAGAGAGAGAGACTTGGAGCGCAAAACAGAATGTCTTCAATATTGTGCGTGTGTTTCTTACAAGACACAAAGACCAAAGGGACTTAAATACCCTTGGTCAATACTACACAGATAATACTCTAAACACAGTATTTGACCAAGCCCTATAAATCCAATGATTACTATAAAATCAGACCTAACAATCTCTTTATAACCATTACTGAACTAAGCATCGGAGAGTCATTGGTCTAGCGAACGACCCTCTCTAATGGTGTTTTATTGCATGATTAGTCGATTATTTGACTTTGCCTATGGTTGCACAATCATTTCACGACCGAGTCGTACGATCTATAACCTAGTATCAAAAATCTTGCCCTGGTCGCAAGTTCCTTAAATCCATTGCTTGGATTGATATTTATTATTATCCATACATAGTTCTTTTGACTTAAGGCTAACTTAATCATTTAACAAGTTTATAATTTGTGTTGATCGCAAATTCCTCGATAAATTATTCAATCGCAAGTTCATTGACTTATGCTTGATTATATTTAATGTCGTGAGTTACTTAGGGAAATCTCTATTGATTATCCTCTTTATATTTGTCTGTTTGTTTGTTGCAACAAGAATAAATAGCGACATCTTGATTTAAAGATTCCTTGTATTAAAATCCAAAATTTACAAGGCACAACCACTAAAGGTCGCCCAATCAAAAAGTACAAAGATAAGGAAAATTAAACTAAGGAGCCTCTGGTTGCTCCTGCTCCTACTGCCGCTGAGGTGTGACCGCAAGATCTCTACCCTCGGGGGCGTCATCTCCCGCCTCGAGCTCCTGCTCATCCTCAGAGTCGAGATCTCTATCCACTTTGATCGACTCCAGGAAGAAGGCTAACTAGCCTTTCCCTGATACCAAGAGGTTCTGACCCCTCAGATGTCGCCTCATTAGGGCCGCTTAAACCTTGAGGCAAGTGAAAGCCTAAACAGACTTCACTCCCTCTTCAAGTTCGGTGACCTGCTTCTTTGTCGCCCCCAGCTCCGCCTTAAGGGCCTCGACCTCTTTTTCATTCGCGGTCGAGGCTTCCTTATACGTATTTAGCTCCGCCTCAGCCGCGGACGCTCGACCTAGGGCCTCCCTCAGCTGCCCCCGGAGCTTCTCCTTCTCATGACCAATGACCTCAAAGTGATTGAGGGCATCACCGAGCCGGATGGATTACTCTTCCCTCTTGGCCTCTGCCTCCTTAACCTTGGCCTCCGCCTCAGTGGTCCTAGCCAGAGCCGCCTGTTCCTTGGCTAAGGCGGTCGGGACTAATCTCTTCACCTGTTCCATACGGGTGTTACGGACTAGCTCCACTCCGAGAGACTGCACAATCGTACGACAAATGTTAGATCGTAAGACTAAAACAGTTTAAAACACTTACGATTAAATTTTCTAACCATGAAAGAGAGCCCCAAGATGTGGGCGGTTAGGTCATCGACCGATACATCCTTGTATCGGTCAAAGAATAATGGTAGAAGGAATTTCCCCAGATGGGGAAACAGGGACCTTCTACCCAGCTGACCGGACGACATAAAGTCGCCTGGGAGAGTGAAGCTCACGTCGATCGGAGCTGGGACCTCACTGGTCTCAAGACCCTTCCCCTTGTCTTTCGACATAGGGGAATGACATTCCACCCTGACCGGAGGAGACTGTGAGATCGGATCCTCGTCCATGACCAGAGTCGCCTTCGTCTTCTCTAAAGAGGCCACTACCCTTTGAAGACAGTTCCCTAGGGACAATCTTCATCCTCTTGAGCCTCGAACCAGACATCAGAGAAGCCTTTCTCTTGATCTCTCGCCCTTTTCGGGCGAGCTGTGCAAGGGCCTCTATCTTAGAGAGACCCGTTGTTGGTTTTATGGGTTGATCCTCCTGAAAACAATCAGAGTAAATGTAATTAAAACCAAAAAATTCTTTAAAGTAAGTGACATCTCATAAGACTAGATCTTACAAGATCTTACGACCCGTAAGTAACGTCTCACGACTAAAATCTTACGAAAAATAAAACAAGTAAGTGACGCCTTTTATAGGCTACACCTTACAAAGATCTTACGATCCAAATGTGACTTCGTACGACTAAACCCTAAGTGATCTTACGACTAGTGGTGACGTCTCATGACTAGAACCATTAACCTACGACCAACGGGTGACGTCTTTTACAGACTAGACCCCATAAGGTCTTACGACCGATAGGTAACGTCCTACGACTAGACCCTATAAACTAAACTAAAAAAGGAGAACTTACCCGTCATCTCTGGAGTACCTTCGTCGGTCTCCTCCTCCTCTTCTCCTTCTTCCTCTACGGAAGAAACAGTTAACGACCCAACGTATTGTACGTCCTCGTCCTCGTCAGTAGTAGGATGAGCGGTAAAAAAGGAGTGTTCCTCGATGCTGAATTCGAGGAACTTCTCGACTTTGGCGGCCAAATCTGGAGAAGGCGCCGCTACCGAGAAATCGATCACTTAGAAAATTAAAACAAAGGTTAGTAAATAACTTTCAATAGATAATCTAATTACAAAAATGCTAAAGAGACTTTACGTCTTACCCTCGGTATTCCACCCTGTGGTGAGCCATTGTACGTCGTCGCCAAGAGACACGATGCGACCGAAGATGTATCTCGTCTTCCACTTGTGGTCATTGACCGCAGTCGCCTGAAGCAAGGTACGAGGCCCTCTGTACTTAGATAAAAGGCTGTACTGATGGTTCGCCTCTGCGTTGGCCGTGTAGGATAAGAGAAGGCCGTAGACGTTAAATGGAGAATCCAATTTATCCGTCAATAGTTCAATCACTTGAACGATTCTCCAAAACTGGGGCATCATTTGCCCCGGCGACAAGTCAAAGATCGTGAGGAAAGATCTCAACAGTGGTGAATAGGTCCATGTAAACCCTAATTTGAACGAATGCTCATATATAACAATGTACCCATTTGGGAATTGCTCTAGTCGTAGCAATGCCGAAGGACAAAGCCTCACATCTTCAGGAATCCCGGCCAGAAGCCGGAATGCCTCGACGTGTCCCTACTCATTGAGGGTACTGATTGGGTATGGCGATATAGAGAATCGGGATCGTTGATGATTGATACGTAAACACCGAAAGTGTCCTAATTCTTCCTAGGCTTACGGGCTATGGTCTTGAAACGAATAAACTAAGGGTCAAGAAATCGTACCTTAAATAGTGCTGTAACCTCGATCTATTTGGCAAGGATTTTCAGTATTGCAGGTTTTTGGAAAGGATTCAAAGGTCTCTCTCTAAAAAAGAAAGCTTAATCGTGTAAAAAGAAAAAGATTCAAGCAGGATCACTATTTATACGGGATATGGTGGCAGTTCGAGTCAATAGAAGATCGACACCTGTCATCGACCTTTCACACGCCCTCCGTCGGATGGACGACACCTGTCCCTATACCTGACACCACGCGCCCCATGTCGCCATGACGTCACGGCCGTTAAACGGCTGCACGCTTTCCCTTGCTTACTTCAGTTGTTAAAGCTCCACACCGACCTTCAGTCATCCTTAGGACGGTTTTTGGCATTAACCAGTATAAATAGGTCTTTTTCCTTTGTAATTGTTAGAGGGCTTTGTCATTGTCATATTTATAGAGAGAGGTTTTAGAGAGAGAGATGATATGCTCCATGTATTTTTAGAGAGAGAAAGCTTCAAGATCAATGAAGAACATGAGATTTGTGATTGATTTATTGTTTTGATTTGTTAATTTAGGACTTACAAACTGGCTCGCACCATGCTTATTGCATCCAATCTTCCGGCACAGTTCTGGGTTGATGCTGTCTATATGGTTGTATACATCATCAATCGTTTACCCACACCAGTTCTTGATAATGTCACTCCTTTTGAAAAATTGTTTCATAAACAACCTGATTACTCTTTTATGAGAGTTTTTTGGTGTGATTTTTTTTCCAATTTCACAGAAAAACTACGAACAAATTGACTACTAGATCTATCAGATGTGCATTTTTAGGATATGCTTCTGAATACAAGGGATATCGTTGTCTAGATTTGGTCTCTGGACGTGTCCACATTAGTCGTAATGTCCAATTTCATGAAACTGTCTTTCCTTATCATCAAATGGTTTCCCCAGAAACTATTGAGTCTTCTTCCAAGGATTGCTCGATCTTAGCTGCCCCTTGGACCTTGACAAATGTGACCTCATCCAAACCATCTACAAACCAGCCCTGTGTTTCCATGGTCCCTGATGTGACCACCAAATTTGAGGCTGCTCAACCCGTTTCTCCATTATCGAGTTCGATCAGGTCACCATCAAACTCTGTTGTTGGTTCTATACCAGCTTCCTCACCCTCCTCATTATCTCCTGTCACCAAGGCATAAATGGTCACAAAAACGTCGACATCCCCACAGTCGTTGACACCTCCACGATATTGACAGTCCTCGACACCTGCGGCCATGTCACCAACACCCATTGTTGAACCTCCACTACCGCCACCTAATGTGCCTCCTCCATCACATCAAACAACACCCATCATATGGTGACTCTTGCCAAGAGTGGCATCACAAAACCCAATATTGTCTTTAATTTAATCACTACCACTATGAATCTCAATCGAAAATGTTTTTCACAGGCATTTAAACACTCTAAATGGCAAGATGCAATGGCCGAAGAATTTAATGCACTAATTGCAAATAAAACATAGGATTTGGTTACGTTTGATATTAACAAAAACTTCGTCGGTTCTAAATGGATTTACACGACTAAATATAAATCTGATGGTACTGTTGAGAGGTATAAGGCTCGATTTGTGGCACAAGATTTTAACCAACAAGATGGAGTAGATTTTTTTGAGACTGTTAGTCCTGTTGTCCGTTCGACTACTGTTCGTTTGGGTCTTTCCCTTTCTGTCTCGTTTGGTTGGATGGTCTGTCAACTGGATGTCAAAAATGCCTTCCTTCATGGGCATCTCATAGATAAGGTATATATGAAACAAACTCTAGGTTTTGTTCATCCCGATTTTCCCAATCATGTGCTTCGCTTGAAAAAGTCAATCTATGGACTTAAACAAGCTCCCAAAGCATGTTTTGATCGTTTCGGTAGTTTTCTATTACAACAGGGTTTCACTTCTTGTCAATCTGACAACTCCATGTTCGTCTTTCGTCGTGGTAAGTTTTTTGTTTATCTTCTTCTCTATGTTGATGACATTATTGTCACTGGTAACTCTCCTTCATTAATAACAAAACAGATCACCGTCTTAGCTACTCAGTATTCTATGAAAGATTTATGTGATCTTCACTGTTTTTTGGATGTACAGGTGGTGCACACATCAAAAGGTCTTTTCCCATCTCAACACAAATATGTTACATACCTCATTCTTAAGTTCCATTTTCATACATCAAAACCGGTTCGAATTTCTCTTCCATCTCGTACCACCCTTTCTCCTTCTGATGGAGAGCTATTAGCAGATCCCATTAAGTATCGCAATATGGTAGGTGCTTAACAATACTTGACTATGACTAGACATGATATTGCTAACGCTGTATACTTAGTATATCAATTTATGCATGCACCTCGTACTTCACATTTTTTGGTTGTCAAGCATATATTTAAGTACTTGCAGGGAACTTCTGATCATGGATTATGGATATGACCTATACTCGATTTCTCTGTCATGATTGCTTACTCAGATGCGGATTGGACAGGTTGTCCAAACACTGCCCGATCCACCACATGCTATGTGATTTTTCTAGGTCCTAACCTTATTTCATGGAGGTCAAAGAAACAACCCACAGTATCCAAGTCTTCTACCGAAGCTGAGTATCGGGCGGTTGCTTATATTGTCCAAGATACAACATGGATACAATCTCTTCTTGAAGAATTGGGTATTTTAATCAGGAAACATATTCGGCTGTATTGTGACAATGTCTCTGCATCTTATTTAATGGTTAAACCGGTTCAATATGATCGTAACAAACATATCTCCGTTGATTATCATTTTGTTCGAGAACGAGTTGCTCATGGTGATTTACAAGTCCGCTAAGTTCCTACTTAGTTACAGCTTGTAGACATCTTTACAAAAAGCCTGCCTGACCAAAGTTTTGAATTTCTTCGTTCCAATATGCACGTGCTTCCGCCACTCAGATTGAGGGGGTGTAATAGTGTAACTGTAAGGGTTGTAATTATAAGGGTCATTGTGTAAATATACAAACCCTAATGTACTCTCTCTACTATAAATATATAGCGTGTGGATCCTTATTGGGTAATCCATCATATTACCTACATATTTTATACTAATTAGACGAAAATTAACGACAATTATTAAAGAAAGAAAATAAAGAAACTATCAAACGAACAGAATAAAACAAAACTATCCATAAACTTACAGACACTAGGTAACATCAACTTCGGATTTTCAGTAATTATGAGGAATTTGTTATGTCCATTTGTCGAGGTGGAAATTTTTTCCTAAACGAAGACTCATATTTACTTTCGTAATATGCATACTTCGGAAAGAAAAATTATGATTAAAACAAATATTTTCCTTAATCTATGTCCCTAATTATTCTCGTGTAAGGATCATAGTCATTGATCAATTTAGTTTGATGTTTGGATCAAACTTTCAATTGTATCAAAACTTACCAAATTAACTAAACGTTTTATAAAAACCAGTTAACAATATATTAATTGTCGTTAGGTAAAAATAAATCAATTAAACCTCAATATTTATTATAGAAACAATTGATCAATACCAAAACTTTGATCAAAAGTGATGACTACCCAGGGAAAAGAATACTAAATTAAAAACCAAACATAATTAATTATTTAAAACTAATTAAACTAAACAATGAATTTGGGTAAAAATGAAATCAACAAAACTACTATATTAAATCCTAATCTAAAGAAGCATCTAATCAAGCATGAAAGAAGTTATGAACAAACATTCTATTATAAGCACAAAATATAACTTAGGTGAGAAAACTTGATATTGGAAACGTAAAAAGTGACAAAATTTGAATAAGTGCATAAATAAATGAAATAAGTGCATAAAATTAAGAAGGTGCAAATAATGAAATCAAATTATGTAGAAACTTAAAAACAAAACACTAAACAAGAAATAAATGCATAAATGTATATATCAAATGTAAATAAACTAGAATTTTGATAAATTAAGGAAAACTCAAGAATAACCTAACAAATAGCAAGATATAGATAAAAACAATAACTAATTGAATAAATTAAAAGGATAGAGAAGAAGATACTCATAATCGTACGAAAAAAACGATTATAAATCGAGTTCCAATTGCATAACCTTGAACCACAAGAGGTTTTCCTCCCCAAATAGATTCACATATGCAAAACTAAAGCTATAGAGTGTTTGGGGAAGAGATCTAAGTAATGATGGTTGAATAATAAAAGAAAAACACTAAAAACATATAAATAGTCCTACAAAAAAGCTCTAAAAATGGGCTACCAGACACCTTTCACAACCATGAAGAAACCTTTCATGGTCATGAAGGCCAACACAAATCTTCTAAGTTTTTTTTCCAGACATGGGTTCACAGGCGTTAAAGATGAGTTTCACGCCCATGAAGATGGACATAATATTTTTTAGAGTCTGTGGGGGGGGGGGGGGGGGGTTCTTCACAACCCTGAAGGCTATCCTTCGATTCCCACAAAGCAAGATATAAACTAAAATATTCATTTCTTTAACTTTTTCTCTCAATTCTTCATCTTGGGCTTACATCTTTTCTCTCTCCACTCTCTCTTGACTTCTTCCTTCAACACCATATATAATCCATGTAACACCCCAATTTAGGGGGCTAGTTGAAATATATTTAGTGGTCAAGGAATCAAGTTGTAGATAGAAGAAAAGTGTAGACTAAAAGGGACACCTTGACAAAGTAAAGGACAATGGAGATAAACCTACTTTTGACTCTTCCTAGATATCCGTAACTGGAAGAGAGAGAGAGAGAGAGAGAGAGAGAGAGAGAGAGGTAACTCAAGGCTCTTTGGAGCCTATCTCAAAGCGGATAAAGAAAAAAAAATGAAATGTGGGATAACCCACTTGCTCAGGAAAATCGCAGAAGATGGTTTGAAAGGAGTAGGACTCAGTTGTTGGAAGGGTTATCAAGAAAATTAAGTGTTATTGTTTCCTTGGGTAGTTCTTTAAAACGGAAGAGATAAAGCGAGAAAAGAAAAGCAGAAATTGGAGAAGAGTTCTTAGGAATCTTGGCTCAATAAATCGTGCAACGACTTCATCAGTTCTCGGTGAGTAACCTCATTATTTATAGTTTAGATTTATAGATTCGTAACCCTTTTTCCAGGTAGTGACCGAGTGCATCGATCCTGCATGTTGGTTGCATTTTATATGATCCTCGAAGTTCATATACACATAGCCTTGAAGTTTGAAATATAAAATAGTTGCTTAACGTTGAAAATCATAGAACGACGTTGGGTTTTCATATGAGTCTCGAAGAAGGCAAACGCCGGACACATGTTCGGTGTGGATTCCATGCCGCTGTGATCGAGTTTGAGTGGGAGAGGGTCTCGAACTCTCGAGTTCTTTAGAGGAGCAAGGGCAATAACATCTAATCTAAGTCGTTAGTTGACCATAAAGAAGAATGTTGGTCCCGAAGGTGATATACAAGTTTGTAGAAGGGGGGTTGAATATAAACACAAATTTAAGGTTTAATAAATTATTTATTGATAAATCAAATTATAATTTACAGTTTGTTGCGGAATAAGATTAAGTAAACCTAATCTAAACAAAATTGAGAAGCACTAAGTGGGTTGCACTAGAATAAGAGAAAAAGGATGAAGGACTTATAGAAAGCAAGGGTTTCTATAAGATACGCTGAGAGATAAGGGGATTAAAGGAAACACTTCAAAGTGAAGTCCATCCTTTCTATTTATACCCTATGCATTTAATGCATAGCAGAGGTACTTTATACGTGTCATTATTTGGTTGGGTGCATGCTTCTGACTTTTTGCGACATGCTCCTAGCTGTATGGTGAACAGTGTAGTCTTCAGAGTTGTTGTACGATCTGAGGCAAAAGTATTTTTGTTCTGACACATCGTACTATTTGTGCAAGGATAAGACAAAAGAACCTTGGAGTGAAGCTTCATGACCAATGATCGCTGATGAAGTCCTCTATCAGAGAGTCTGAATAAAAGTCAGCTATCGCTGAAGCTTATCTTCTTGATTCTTCGTATGTGTGGACTTGTCTTGGTTTCATGATATCCGTATCAGATCATGAGTAGACTTGTCACTTATTCATCAGCTTTGTCTTCGATGTCAACAATGAACATTTTTGTTCGTGAGTCTTGTCTTCAGGTATTACATTTAACAGAATACATCAGAGATCATCAACGATACTGAACAAACTCAATATGTAATCGCTGATGGTGAAACACTAATACATAATGATGTTAAATATAATTTTCACTAAGTATTTCAGAGGGTCATCATCAAATCACTAAGAGAGTTTGGGTAAACAATCTCCCCCTATTTGATGATGACAAAGCAATATGAG
Organism: Arctium minus; assembly: GCA_954870635.1. NCBI lineage: Eukaryota > Viridiplantae > Streptophyta > Magnoliopsida > Asterales > Asteraceae > Arctium > Arctium minus. The sequence continues at coordinate 106,800,521 of OX941080.1, read as the reverse complement.
AAAATTACTTTAAGTTCAAAATAAAAGGATAACCAGGACTCATAACATACATGTCCCAATTACTATTTAGAGGGATCTTTTATAGCACTGATGGAGTAAAGTACTTCACTGAAAATTTCCATTAATTCGTAACAAAAGATTACACAGGGAATATGAAAATTTTAAAGTACAAGTGAAGTCCTATACAAATACTATAAGTCTAACTAATAGATTTCAAGAAGAAAAGATAATCTATCAGCTAAGTTGGTTCTTCCTTGACTTGGAATTCTTCTTCATCAATCATATGGTCAGGTATCTCTTATCCCCTCTGTCTTCGGTTGGCTGCCTCCTTTCGAATAAGAGATTTGATGAGAGTCCCTGATTTAGAATTGTCGCACCATAGATAAAGAAGATCTTTCAGATGTGCAAGAAGGCAGAGAGGGATCTCTAAGACTCGTTGCAATGTGATGAAGTCATCGTCGTCCAGGAAGGTTATTCCATAGGGATGACTTATCACCTGCCCAGGTTCAAAGGGTCCACAGGGGGCAGTGATAGGTCTAGAGCAGAGAGATCTGGTGGAGGTCCAACGACTACATCTCTGGATAATTTTATAATTGATTCATTTCTGATCGCTGCATCATTGTCAAAGGTAGAGGCATGTTTCCTTTGTCTAGCTGTTCTTGGCTTCTGTGGTAGAGAGGATGGGACATTTATATTAGCAGTGACTATCTTGATGAGTAGTTCGAGAAGCGAATCAACATGGCCCTGGTGCTTCGATTTTGACTTATTCAGTGCTTCCCTGAACTCCAACCATTCATAGAAACCGAAGTGTTCTAGCTTTGACAAGTACATTGTTTTTGCACTGCCATCTTCTCTGAAGATCTCTATCATCACCGTAGTGGTTTCTTCTTGCTCTTCCCTGATATTGTCCCGACTGAGATTCTGTATAGGTCAACTCTGTGATCAAGCTTCTTTGTGCACCAAGCAAGCTCACAGTCGCTGACCTCTTTTGCTCTTTGATTCTCCTCCTCGATTTCTTTCAGCAGGGATTCTTGGACTTTGATCGGATTCTTCTTCCATTTCTTGTCATGGACAAAGTTAGATTGTACCTTAAGGGACAGACTAGTGTCCTTTTGGCATTCAGCGAATAACTTCTCAGCCCTGATAAATTCTTCTCTTTCCTTCGGAGTCAGGAATTCGAGCTCATCAGTAGTGATTTGAGGAGGGATCTTCAACCGTTGACTTTCTAGCTATAGAATCATCACTGAAAACTTCTGAATATCATCCTCTAACCTTTTAACAAGTCGAGGGGGTCTGTTAGGATGGCTCAATTCTTCTTCTTCTTCTTCTAGTTCATCAATTTCACGAACATAAACTGGGATTATTGCAAGGTCTTCAGTTGGGGTCGCTGGGATTATTTGTTGATCTTCTTCTCTCTCAAGCAAGGGAGAGAACTAACTGAACAAAACAGAAGGAGAGTTAGAAATATTTTAGGAGAAGAAAGATAAACGCTTAGAAGTGAAGGAGAGGTTTAAAGTGAGAAAAGAGGTTTGAGAAATGGATAATGGAGAGACATACCTGAGAAGGTTGCTCCCCCTCAGAAGTAGATATAATATTCAGGTTACCATCGGCAACAATCTCCTTTTGCTTGCCTTGGGTTGATGGCTTTGAAGATTTCTCAGTTCTCGCCCCTGCTTCGCTGATCACAACGCCTTTGAGCTGTGGGACGCTGATGAGAGCAGGAGTAAACCATAAAGAGGCTTCATCATCATCATCATAATCATAATCATCATCATCATCATCGTCTCCATCATCAGTGCCTTTGAAGCCTTGATCTTCAAGGTCTAACTCTTCTTCTTCTTCTTCTTCTTCTTCTTCTTCTTCTTCTTCCTCTTCTTCCTATTCTTCTTCTTCATTTTCTTCCTTGATTACCATGGAAGAGGAAGGAGGAGCTTGTGTGTCAGCGTCTTTATCCCCCTTAACAAGAGGGAGGTCTTCCACAACATCTTCTGCAGTCTTCTCCCCTCTTTGTCATCATCAACACGGGGGAGGGACAAGTCATCTTCAGCAGCAACAACATCAGTAGATGCAGCAGAGGCTGAAGGGGCATCAACTTCCAACACTTTGACTCAATCTTCAAGGCTGGGAATGGTCGATGTCTCCTCATATACAAAATATACAGCGAGCTTGAGGTTCAATCGATCATCCTCAGTGAAGGAGGAAGTTGGTGCTGAAACTGGTTCCCTCAGCTTTGATAAAATATTACCGAGAAGCCGATTTGTTGTGTCGGACTTGCTGCTGAGGGTCTTGACTTCAGTAGTCAGAAAGTCGATGTGGTTGTTAAGAAATTGGAGAGTTGTCGTGTTTGCGGTCACGTCCTCCTTCAGTGCTGATACATCCTCCTTGAGAGTTGATATCTGAGAGTTCCCAGCTTTTAAGGAGATGGAGGAGGTGAGATCATTCAACGCCTGACCAGCGGTGTTGACCACTGATGTGTTGTCATTGATGGTGGTGGTGAGAGAGTCCACCTCGTCGCTGACCTCGCTGATGGAGGCGTTGACAGTCATCAACGTAGGACCTGTAAAACACGTTAAGTATTGTGCAAAAGGTTGCTCGGGCTTATTTAGCAGGGAGGAAGACGTGTTTGGGATAGGGTGAATACCTGATGAATAAAATAAGTTGAAAAACTCCATGTCCCGCTCTAGAGGAGTCTGAGACATGTTTATTTGCTGTGACACTCCGAGAGGGAGATCGTCAGGTCCTACGGAGATGTGAGGCATCTCTAGCAGCTGTAAATAAACAGGGTTAGAGACCAAAGAAGAGGATTTGAGGATAAGAAATGTAAAGGATGGGCACTGGTATTGCCCAAAATTACCTCAGTAGTGCTTTGAGGCACTAAGAGTATGTAGGTATGCACCAACGTAGATTCAGTGTTGATAGGCACTTAAGCGGTTGCGGCAACAATTGTGGAGGAGCGATCCACGAAATCATTGAGAGTCGTCTATTAAGAGATGATCCCTGATGTTGGCGGTTGTTATTGGGGGGTTTGCTCATTTGCCTTCTTGGCCTTTTTAGGCTTGCCAAGAAGCGCTGTAGACTTGCGTTTTAAAGGAGTATTAGTGGCAGGGGTAGCCTCGGTGGGAAGGGCCGAAGGCTTAGCCGCAGAAGACAAATAGATAGAGGAGAGGCGACGGCGGAGTTCAGAAAGAGAAACCTCGTTATCAGCCTGCTCCACATTGAGGATTCGGACCTCGAGCTTTGGGAGCTGATAATCACCCTCGGTCGGGTAGAGCTCGTCCAAGAGAAACTTTAGCAGTGTAGAGATAAAATGGACGTAGGGAATTTTTGGTTCCCTATCCGGGTTCTCGACCTTTGTCATCAAGTCGTCAAAGATCATCACTGCAAAATCGATGTTTCGTCCAGCGATGATGGAGTACGCCATCTGTAGCTGCGCTTTGCTGGCCTGGTCCAGTGATCCTGTTTTCCCGCTCATGCACTGAATAATGTGCGAGAAGACGTAGTTCAGCTCTGAAGGCATTTTGGTCTTCAGGATCTTCGTCATCCTTTTGTCCACCGTCTTGGACCTAGGCTTGATTCACCTCTTCATCAGTTGGTAGAGCGTCAAAACCTTATTTGCCTTTAACAGAGAGATGTAGGCTACTTCGGATTCTGTTGGGAGTGATGCTCCCTGCCCCATGCCAAGTCTGGAAAACGATAACAGTTAGCTGCTTCCCAGATTGAGTGGTCTTTTTAGCCTTTTCAGCAGTGTACTAGAACTACTGAAGGAGATTTTTGTGTGCTGGAGGAGCGACGGTTAGTGCATATGCAATAGGTGATGCCTTCAAGAATGCAGCGACATCGATGAGATGAGGACAGGGTTTCTTTGCAGGGAAGGAAAGTAGGGCCAGGTGGTTGTTCCCTGAAAACTGAACTTCGTTGAGTTCAAACATGACATTCTTGGATTTCACCAAAGTTGCTTGGGAGGCCATTTTTGGAAGAGTTAGAAAATAGCAGAAAAGAACTTTTTAGAAAAAAAACATGGAATATTTACCACTTTCCTTTTTAAGAAAGAAACTTGCAAAGGAAGTTTTCCAGTTTTAAGTAGAAGAGTAAGGTAAGAAAAAAGAATTTGACCAATTTCCTTTTTAAGAAGGAAACATGAACGATTTAAACACAAGTTTAAACCTTAAAAACCAAAAAGTTTTTGAAGAAAAATCATGAAAGAAATGATTTTGGAAAGAAAAACAATACTTGATCTAGAGGAAAAAGAATTTTAAGATCAAAATAAGGTTTTTATGAAGAATGGGAAAAGAAATAAGAACCCGTTAATTGAAGATAGGTGATTAGTTCTTAAGTTCTTGAGTTCTTGGTAACCTTGTTTGTCGAGAGTATGTATTTTCTTCGAGAGAGGAATGTGCGCATAAAAAAGGTAAAAGATGAATGAAGAGGGTTTACATATGAGAGAGAGAGAGAGGAGAGAGAAAAAGAATGATGAACGGGAAAAAGTTGCTCATCATGACACGGACACGTCCCACGAAGATGATTGGACAAGAAGTGCAACGGACGAGCGTGTCAGAAAAAGGCTTGCATGGATTATTGTTACATATGACGTCACACAAAAAAGTGTCTTTTCATTTTTAAAAGTAACGCTGATAGAAAATCAGTGATAAATTTTATTTTGAAGAATCACTGATGAGTTTTATTTTCATAAAGCTTTTAATCACTTGAAAAAGGTCAGTGATTATATTTTGAGATATTTTTGAAAATGTCTCGCTGAATGAGAGTTCAGTGAGGAAAGGGTGGAAGACATACATGAATATCAGAGAGATTTTAGTCAGAGATTAAGTGATGAATAGGAAAGAATTTTATTACTGACATAATGCATGATCGCTGAAGAGTTAGTCTTCAAGGTTCAGCATTCCAAGCTCGCTGATGAGAAAGTTGAATCTTGTCTCATCAAGGGGTTTGGTAAAGAGATCAGCTAGCTGATAGTCAGTAGGAATAAAATGAAGTTCTATGTCTCCATTCATCTCTTATCTCTAATAAAATGATATCTGATTTTGATTTGTTTAGTCTTTGAGTGTAGCACTAGATTGTTTGCTATAGCGATGGCACTGGTGCTGCCGCAATAGATGGGGATCTTTGATAGCTAAGGTCATAGTCTAATAGTTGATTTCTCATCCGTAAGACCTAACAACAACAACTACCAGTAGCTACGTACTCAGCTTCAGCGGTGGAAGTGGACACTGTGTTTTGCTTTTTACTTTTCCAACTTACCAGCTTTCCACCTAGGAGCTGACAGCCTCCTGTGGTGCTTTTTCTATCCAGTTTGCAACCTGCAAAATCCCTATCTGAATAGGCAGTTAGGTCGAACCCTAAGTCTTTTTGGGATACCAAAGACCTAGGTTAGGAGTTCCCTTCAGGTATCTGGAAATTCGCTTTACATCGATCAGATGGGATTCCTTAGGTTCTGATTGATATCATGCACAAAGACAAGTATAATACATGATATCAGGTCGGATCGCTATAAGCTATAGAAAGGAGCCTATCATTCCTCTATAGGCAGTGACACTAACAGGTTTTCTAGCGGGATCCTTGTTTAATGTCAGCGGTGGTGCCATAGGAGTTTTCATAGCTGAAGTTTGAGTAAGATCAAAATTCTTCAGCATATCTTTAACATACTTACCCTGATGAATAAATGTGCCTTTATCAGATTGCTTGATCTGAAGTCCAAGGAAGTAAGTTAGCTCATCCATCATACTCATTTTATAATCTTTCTTCATTCGTTTAGCTAATCGAGTACACAAAGATGGGTTAGTAGAACCAAATATAATGTCATCAACATATATTTGAACAAGAATGATATGACCTTTAATCTTTCTGAAAAATAGAGTATTATCAATCTTTCCACGCTCAAAATTTTCGGAGATTAGAAAAGATGTGAGAGTATCATATCAAACATGAGGGGATTGTTTTAACCCATAGAGTGCCTTATATAACTTATATACAAAGTGTGGATGTTTAGTGTCAAAGAACCCTGGGGGTTGTTCAACATAGACTTCGTCACTCAACTTTCCATTTAGAAATGTTGATTTGACATCCATTTGATATACTTTGAAGTCTTTGTGAACTACATAGGCTAAGAATAATTGAATTGCTTCGAGCTTGGCCACAGTGGCAAAGGTTTCATCATAATCTATGCCTTCCTCTTGTCTGTATCGCTGAGCAACTAGCCTATCATTGTTGTGGGTTATAGTCACATTTTCATCTAACTTGTTTCGATACACCCATTTGGTGCCTATAATACTTTTGTCAGATGATCGGGGAACGAAATTCCAAACCTTGTTTCTTTCAAACTCAGCCAACTCTTCTTACATAGCGCTGACCGAGTTTGGATCTCTGAGGGCATCATCGGTCTTCTTTGGCTCGAGAAGAGATAGAAAGTTAACAAAGAGACAGATGTTACCTTAGTTTCGTCGAGTCTGAATACCTGCATCTGGATCACCAAGGATTTGATCAATTGGATGATTCTTAGTCAATCTCTAAGCGGGGGCATGATTATCCATGTTTGGTATTGGATCAACAATGGAAATGTTTACCGAGGAAGAAGCTTTAGCCTGAGGTTCATCAACAATCAACTGTTGAGGTTCAGGCTGAACATCGTTCACTGAGAGATCTTCAGAGATTGTTAGGGTTAATTTAATGTTAAATAGAAGTTCAGGGTGTAAATGGTTATTAGTTGAAAGTTTTATTAGCTTGTTGGGCCTAAAAGCCCATAAGCCCATCTTTGTAAAGCCTGGATATATAAAGGCTATTTTATCTCCTTTTTAAAAAAAAAAAGTCTTATTAATTTACAAACAACTAGTTTATAGGTTTACTCTCTCTGATCAGAAATCCTTTCTGTAAACCTGTAACCCTTTGATTCAATATCAATCATATGACTAGTTGCTGTGACTCATATTCTGTTCATCTTTGATATAACTTGCTGCTGATTACACTGTACTGGGATTTACAATTGGTATCAGAGCAAAGAGACTAAAGATTTGATCCAGAAAAAGGTTTGTCTAAAACCCTATAATCAATTATTTGTGTTAATCGCTTTTATGTGCTTTAATTGATTATCTGTTTATGAGTTTTACCGGTCGATCTGTTTGTTTTCTGGAAGAGTGATTATCTGTGTGGGTCGATTGATTACTGTTTATGTGTTTTTATCAATCGATTTTATCGGTCTACTGTGTTTCTGAAAAATTAGTTTATCGATCGAATATCTTGGTTGATTGAGTTTATCGGTTCCTTTGTGTTTAAATTTTTATCGGTCTATTGAATTTTTTGGTATCTGGGTTAAGTATCGGTCTTTATATGCCTTTGAAAATCGATTTTGTGGTTTATCGGTCTGTTTGGTTTAAATGCATAGTTGATTGAATATGCTTAGTTGCCCATCGAATTTGATTTCTGGGTTTGATTACGATCAAATCCCAGAATTCATCGTGTTCTTCGGTGTTCTTCGTATTTTTCGTTCGTTCTATCTGTTCGATTTTATCGGTCTAATCTGCTAATCGGTTATTTGACCGATAGACATCCTTCGACCGGGAAGGTGTAATTCCCGGTCATTGTGTTCGACCGGTACCCTGCTTTACCGGTCCTTCTGTTTGACCGATATAAGAATTGTCCTTTGCCCGGTACGTTGTCTATACCGGTCCTTTGGTTCGACCGGTACGTTGTCAATACCGGTCCTTTGCTCGACCGGTATGTTGTCTATACCGGTCCTTTGGTTCGACCAGTACGTTGTCAATACCAGTCCTTTGCTCGACCGGTACGTTGTCTATATCGGTCTTTTGCTTGACCGGTACTTAGTTCGATCGAACCCTTGTCCTACTTATTTTTTTGTTGTTTATTATTGTGTTTGGATCATCCTGCTTGTCTCACTATCGTTACAATGTTGTTTAAGTTAAGAGATTTAAGATGAACTCAAGAGATGCTTTAGCTATTGGTTCGGATCAGAAACCCCCGGTGCTCTACCGGGGAGAATATCCTCAGTGGCACGATCGTTTCATGAACTTCATTGAAGCGAAATCGAACTATGAAGCAATATACAAGTGTTTGACAGAGGGGCCACAAGAATGGCCAACGAAGGTCATACCTGGAGACCCAGCAGAAGGTCGACCGGAGCGTACAGTTCCGAAAACTATCGGTGACCTTACAAATCCAGAAAAGGCTATGTATGAGGCTGAGAAGCAAGCAAAGTCATATCTTCTCCAAAGTCTACCAAATGACATATATGCCTGCATCGACAGTTATAAAGAGTCTGCAAAGAAAATGTGGGACCAGATTGAGAAAATGATGATGGGGAGCCACATCAACAATCAGCTGAAGGTGACAAACTGCATCACCAGATATGATGGCTTCAAAGCAAGAAAAGGCGAGACACTGACAGAAACCTATGAAAGGTTCAACTTGCTTCTAAATGATCTCCAGAAGAATAAGATCACAAAGACGAATACCGAGAACAACATCAAGTTCATGAACAACCTCCAACCTTAATGGAAGTCGTTCGTCTCTCATATTCGTCATACTAAAACCCTGGAGAAGCTTTATCTGCACGAACTTTATGAAATGCTACTCCAGGATGAAGAAGAAGTTATGGAACTAATGGGGAATCAGAAAGCTGAAGAAAAGCTGGTAGTTGATCCGTTAGCACTCCTGTCTGAGAAAAGAAGTAAGTCTGTCAGCCGTTCGTCTGAAAAAAGGCCAGTGCAAAGTGATTCTGAACCCGAAGATCCTGACAGTGATTCGGATCCAGAATACACTAAGATGAAAGAAGCTATGGTGTACCTGACTCAAGCTTTTCAGAAGAGAAAGTTTTTTAACAAGTCGTCTAACAAGCAAAGATTCTCCACTCGCCGTGATCATCAAGAGAAGTTTGATGGTAAGAGACGTGTAGACGATGGGAAGAAGCATGACAAGCGACCTGAAGAAAAGACAAAAGAGGAACCGATCAAATGCTACAATTGTGGTCGGTTGGGTCATTTTGCCAAGGATTGTTGTAAGCCTGTTGTGCGCAACGCTGATTATTATAGAGCCAAGCTGCTACTAGCCAATGAAAAGGAAGCTGGAAAGGCTCTCATGGCTGAAGATGACTACTGGCTACAAGTATCTGATGAAGAACCTGAAGATGCCGAAGCACACTTGTGTTTCATGGGCAAGCATTCATCACCGTCTGACAGTGATGATGAAGATCGTAATTCTCCATGTCAGGTATGTGCTCCTTACCAAGAAGCTTTAATTGATCATATGCAACTTGCTATGAATAAACTAGGCTCTCTCAAGCTTCTTATAAAAGAAAAAGAACAACTCATCTCATCTCTAGAAAAACGAGTTGTTGCACAGTCTAAATGTATTGAAAATCAAAGCTTAGATCTTGCTAGCAACCTGTGCATCATTTCTAATTTAAAAGAAGAGTGTGAGAGTTGTTCAAAAGGTTCACAAGAGCTGAAGACCAAAGTAGATAATCTTACCAATGAGCTTCGTATGTCAGAAAATGAAAAAAATGATATTGTGACTCAAAACGTGGCTTTAAAAAATGATAATAAAAGACTATCTACTCAATTAGAGGAGCTTGAACAAAAACTCTATAAAATTGGTCAATCTAATCACACGCTGAATCTGATTACACCAAAAGAACTCAAGTACGCGAATTCGGGTATAGGTTACGATAACCCCCATTATTTGCAAAAGGCGTTATCCAAAGTTCCTACGTTATATGCTTCCGAATTCTTTGGCATAGACAAAATCTATCCAGAGTACAAAGTTTTTTGGACCAAACCAATTGAGGATGAGGACTGGGAAGAGGATAAGTTGAGAAGGGAGAACTCTTCTAAAATGAAACTTCCTTTTGTCTATGATTCGTTGAATGCTTCTTACAATAAGGACAAACCCTGTTTCCTGTCAAACGATTATTTTAGAAGTTACTCTCAAGATGAACTAGATGCTCAAAATGTGAAAACTAAGGAGGAATCTCTAGACCATAAGGTGTATATTCCCCCTCTGCTTTTAGAAAAGAAAATTGTTCAGTTAGAAGAGTCACTTACACAGGAAAGGGATAGGTTTCAAAAAGAAAAACAAGAGATTCTATTACAAATTGAGTGTCTCAATTCCAATAACGCGGACACTGTGTCAGTTAAGGAGAAAGAATACTTTCAGACTGAAATAAAGAAGTTAAATTCACAACTGGCTGCTTTGGCAGCAGATCGTCTGAAAGAGCAACTTCACAAGGCTGAGTCTCAAGCTCAGCCTACAACTCTCCAAAGTGAGAAAACTTTTCTGTCTGCAAATTCTTATCCTGCCTCCGACACATCGTCTTGCAAAGGCTTTATAGGTGACTCGTCACCAATTCTTTCAAAAAAAGGAAAAGAGCCTCAAGTTTTCGAATTGGATCAGTGTTCTGTTTTTAAAAATGCTTCCGCTTACGATCCGCTTCAAACAAATTCCTCCGATGTCCTGAATTCCTCAGCTGATGAGGTCCTTTCTAATGAGGAACGAGAATTTTCTGCATTCTTGAATTCTGAGGTGTGTCTGGATAGTGATTTGAACCAATTTGATTTTGATCCTCTACTTCCAAGTCACATTGTTTTTCTAAACTCCTCTTGTGAGCCTCCGGTACAATTTCATAAGGGTGAATGTTCCACATCCGCCCCTCAAAAACCTTCTGTGAACGATTCGTCCAAATCTAAATCTAATAAGCGTTCACAAAAGAAGAAAAAGACCGGTCGCTCCAAAAGACAACAATCTTCAAGTCTCACATATTCTGACTATGGGTTTAACGGTATTTCAGATACTTTTGGTCGGCGAAAAGAAGTTAAATATGCTTGGGTAGCTAAGAAGTCCAAGGACAGCTCGGCGACATCAGAATTAGTTGATCCAGTTTTAAAGCCTAGGAAAAACAATAACAATCATGATGTGTTTAATTCTAAACGTTTAGTTGAATGTAAAGGAACTTTACCTTTAAAAGTTTATTCTATTCCGCATTTACTTTAACTATCTCATGATTGTATTTGTTGCTCTTATTGTGGATCAGATGATTTTGTTGATCGTCGTTATGCATCTGATTGGTTTGGCTCGTATCATGTTGCTAATTATCATTCTCAGTTTGATCTTACCCGTCGTAGAAACAGACCCAAGTCTAAACGGGCATATGGTGGTGATAGGTGATTCAGAGATTGGAAGATCATATGGTGGTAAAGTGTTTAGGGGAAAAACTGAAACCCATGAAGTGGATTCAGTGTTAGGTGGAATGATGACTGGATCATCATCAATATTTGGACGATTTGCATGATGGTGTGTATTGAAAAACGGTTCAGTTTCTCTGTAGTGGGAGAACATCCAGGCATTAAGTTCATCATTATCAGCAATAGGCCTCGAATTCGTTGATTTGGATTCCTCAAAGGTGACATGAATGGTTTCTTCTATGGTTTGTCTTCTTTTGTTGAAGACTCTATAGGCTTTGGATATTGAGGAGTATCCAAGAAATAGTCCATCATCAGCCTTTGGATCAAACTTTCCAAGGGTATCTCTATTGTTTAGAATGAAGCATTGACAACCAAAGATGTGAAGAAAGCTGATAGAGGGCTTTCTCCCATGGAAAAGTTCATAGTCAGTCTTGTTAAATCTTTTGACAATTAGAGACCTGTTTTGAGTAAAACACACCATGTTGACAGCTTCTGCCTAAAATTTAGTTGGAAGATGAGAATCGCTGAGCATTAATCAAGCAGCTTCGATGATCATTCTATTTCTTCTTTCAGCAACTCCATTTTGCTGAGGACTTCTCACAGCTGAGAAATTGTAAGAGATTCCCTTGTTCTCAAAGAAGTTATCTAGAGAACTGTTTTTAAATTTAGTTCCATGATCATATCTTATTGAGCGAACTGTTAAGTTATTCGACACTTCTATCTTTCTGACAAAAGTAATTAGTTCATCTAGGGTGTCACTCTTAGAGCAGAGAAACATGACCTAGGTATAGTGGGAGTATTCATCTAATATGACAAGAGTGTATTTCTTTCCGGCATTGGATTGTATATTGATAAGGCCAAATAAATCCATATGCAAGAGTTGAAGAGGACTTGTTACTGATGAAACTTTCTTTAATTTGAAGCTAGCTTTAGTCTGCTTTCCCTTTTCACAAGTTGTGCAGAGAGATTTGTTAGACTGTAATTGTATTCAAGAATAAATGAGGGTCATTGTTGTAATTAGTGTTTGTGTGTGAGTTGTAATGAGCTTAGAAGGTTTGACCTTGCTTGGTCATGTTGACCTATATATAAGCAAGTCTTTGTGTTTTCTATGTAAGCAAGAGAGTAAGTGTGTGAAAGTAAAAGTCTAATTTTGGTGGTAGTTGAGAGAAACACATAGTTGCACACATTGAGTACACACACAAACACATTCTATCTTGAAAGGTTAATCACTAATAGATCTATGGCTTGATGTAATTCTTCTGATTAATAAACAAAGTGTTTTGTGATAATCTGTATGTTTTTATGCTAGTAAATCTTGGGCCACAATTGGTATCAGAGCCAAATCCGTTTGAAAATCAAGAAAATATTTTGAGTCGACACTGTTCACGTTACTGTTCACGAAGTCAAAATTATTTTTGATTTTTAGTGGAATTTTTGAGTTGAATCTGATTAGGTTATGTTCGTATTGTATAATCAATCGAGTATGTCTGGATAGATTTGTTAATTGCACTGTAATTGAGCATGAATTTGTGATTTTTGTTGAGTTCGAGTTCACAAGTTTCACGTACTGTTCTTGAATCAATTTGATGATTTGTGTGTTTTTAATCGAAATTACTTGTTAGAATTGTGTTCAAAATGTGTTGTTGAGTAAATTGTCAAATTTTCAGATCGAAATTCGAAGTCTAGATGAGTTTTGGTGTGATTTTGATTGATTTTAGTGGTTTGTGTGTGTTTGTCATACTTTGCGCTTGATTCATCCTGGTTTGCGGGTGTTCATCTAGGTTTGCGGGTGTTCATCCTGGTTTGCGTGTCATTCATCGAGAGTTTCTTAGTACTTGATCTGAACTTTGCGTATTCTACTTGAATCGCAAAGTGTGTATATGTGTAGCTTTGCGTATCACCACACAAACGCAAAGTGTTATTTGCGTTTCACGGAACAAACGCAAACCTTTGCGTTCCTCAGCACATACGCAAAGTGTTGTATGCCATATTGATCAAGCAAACACAAACACAAAGTATCAGTTTGCTCTCCTTAGCACAAACGCAAAGTGGCATTTGCGCTTCACACTACAAACGCAAACTAAGGTTTGCGTTCCTCATCACAAACACAAAGTAGCGTTTGCGTTTCACAATGCAATCGCAAAGCTAAGGTTTGCGTTTCACACTTCAAACGCAAAGTCAAGGTTTGCGTACCATACTTCAAACGCAAAGTGTGGTTTGCGTTTCACACTATTCACACGTTTTGCGTTTTATTCTGAGTTATACTTAAATTGTTTTTTTCTGAAAGTTTCTTGATTTGATTGGATTTAAAGATCTTTACTAGCTAATATTTTTCATCTTGTGAAGGTACATACATCTTTCAATCATGGCAAATGAATTTCTCTCTATGGGATCTCATCTGAAGCCTCCAGTCTTGTCTGTCGAAGATTATTCACAATGGAAGAAAAGAATGATTCAGTTCTTAAATCTAAAGAACAGAGATTATATGACATCTATCATAGATGGTCCGGGAAATCCACAATCGTTTGTACCTGGACAAGCAGCCACAACTACATCACCAGCAATCCCAGATCGATACGTGCCAAAACCATATCAATTCTTTACTGATGTGGAAAAGGCAAGACACAAGCCAGATGAAGAGCACTTGTCTATCTCACTATGGCAATCCCTAATGATATCTACAATCGCGTATATAGTAGGGAATCTGCAAAAGATTTATGGGATGAATTGGAGAAACAGTTTCAAGGATCAAAGAAGTCAATTCAGACAAAGCTGAATCAGAGTATAAATGCATATGAAGGTTTCCATGCAAAAGAAGGAGAGACTTTATTGGAGACATACAATCGCTTTAATGTGATTCTGAATGATCTAAGGAGAAATGGAATGAACAAGTCAAAATCAGAGATCAATTATAAGTTCATCAAGAACTTGAACCCAGAATGGAAAAGCTATGCTATCAACATTCAGATGACTAAGGACATGGCACAAGAAGACGTCAATGATATCTTCACAACTTTGTCTCAGCATGAGGATGAAGTAAAGCAGCTCGGTGCTGAAAAGAAGATGGTCAATGATTTTCTAGCCTTAATGTCTGAACGTAATAAAGGGTCAAGTTTCAAGTCCAGTTCTTCTTACAAGACAAAGTCAAGAAAATCCAGAGCTCTCCTAACTGAAGTTACTGATTCAAGCTCTGATAAGTCTTCTACTGAAAGTGAAGAAAATTCAGATGAGGATATGCAACGATTCGCTGAAAATCTGGCTCTTCTCACAAAGCAGTTTAAAAGCTTTGGAAAGAACAAGTACAAGCCGAAATATGAGAGTTACAAGAAAGACAAGTACAAACCGAGATCTAAAAAGAAGTATGAGAAAAGAGAAGAGAAAAGAGATAAAAAGCGAGAAGAGAAACGAGAAGAGAAGAGAGAAGGAAAGAAAGAAGAGACTGAGCCGAAATATGGAAGATGCTATAACTGTGGAAAACCAGGTCATTTTTCCAAGGATTGCAAGTTCAAGCGTACAAAGAATTCAGAATATTACGCTCGGAAAACTCTGTTAGCAAAGAAGGTGGAAGATGGTCAGAGCTTAATGGCGGAAGAAGAAAATTGGCTCTACAAGAGTTCTGATGATGAATCTGCACACTTTACTCAGGTGTGTATGATGGCCAAAGTAGATGAGGACATTGGATCATCTTCTGATCATTCCAACTGTGGTTCCGAGGTACGTATTCAATCCTTAAAAGCTCAAGTTAAATTCATGAAAGAAGAGTTTAAAACTTTAAAAGACAAACTTAGTCATGAAAGACAAACAATGTTGAATTTTCGTGATGAAAATTCAATATTGAAAGATGTTGTTAAGGAAAAAGAATCTGAGAAAGATTGTTTGAAAAAGGACAAAGATGTTTTAAATTCAAAAATATCTGAGCTTGAAAGGGATCTTGTAAACTTAAATGCTGAAAAAGGTGATTTTCAACTAAAATTTGAAGCGTGTTTTCAAGAAAGAAACGAGGCATATTGTAAAATCAAGCAACTGGAGGATTTAAATCTGAAAAGAGGACAGACTGAGCAAACATTAAATCTTTTAACAAACAAACTCCAAGATGTCAGATTTTATAATGTTAAAAAAGGTTTAGGTTTTGAACCAAATACTGTTTTGAAAAGAGCACCAGAAAATTTGTATAATTTTGATAAAATGGGCTCTATTTCTACAAAACCTGATATTCATGATACTTTTGTAAAAGGTAAAGTTGTGAATGGTGATGACACTTCATCTTGCGCTGATTCCATTTCAAGTTTAAAATATGTTGGTTTTGCTTATAAAGATTTAAATGAAAGTTACAAAACAAGAAAGATAGAATTTAGTGAATTTACGTCTCTATTTTCTCCATGTTTACCAACAGAATCAGCCAAGGTTGAAGAAAATAATACTGAATCTCAGTGTCAGTTTGATGAATCCGATTTAGAAACTGATGTTGAGAATCAAATGTTATTATCTGATTTATTCACGTCTAATTCATCAATTGGATCAAAAAGTGAAAATATCATGAATCAAAACCTTAATTCTGATTTTTCAAAAATTATGACTGAGGAGATCTTTACAGAAATGATGAATGCTTCAGATCCTGTTCCTATTATCGAAAAGATGGAATCAAACTCTGAGGTAAATCAAGCATCTAATTTTGAGAAACAAATCACAGATCTTCAAAAGATGATTAAAGAGTTAGAAGATGAGAATGTTGATCTCAAATTCAAACTTGACAAGTCTTCTGAAGAAAACAGAGAACTCTCTAGAGAGTTAAATATTTTAAAAGATGATTTGTTTCAACAAAATCTAAAGGAGAAAAAGATGTTTGACTCTACAAACTTGAATGTTCATTCTAATCCAGAGTTTGATATTGTTAATTCTAAAACTTCAGTTGTTTATACTACTACTCCTGAATATCCTCCGAGTATTTTTGAAAAAGGAGAAGCTTCTTGTACTTCAAACCCAAAATCATCTTCTTCAAAGAACACTAACAAGATTCTGTTTCCTGTTTCAGATGTAAAAAGGCAGAATGGTAAAGGAGAAAGGATGAAGAATGTGAAGGAAAATAAAGTTTCTAAAAATAAATGTAAAATCAGTGATAGTGGTAGTTTGATGTGTAAAAATTCAAACGTTTCCAAATGTCAAAGTTGTATGAATGATTGTACTTCATTGGATAAATCTAAGCTTTTGACATTTGCACGTAAGAATTTTATCTGCAAACACTGTCATGATAATGCATTTATCATTCCTTACATTCATTCTAAATCTAAAGTTGCCAGAAAAACATCTCATGTCAAATCAGTTTCAAAATCCTTAACTCATCAGGCTAAAATTTTTCATGCTAAGATTGATCATTTTTCGAAAAAGAAAACATTTCATGAGCTTAATGTTAAAATGGTATGGAAATGGGTACCTAAGCCTCGCTATGAGTGGCGAATTAAGGCTAAGGTAGATGATGTTGATAAGTTGCAAAAAGCTAACAAGGAAGGACCCATCTGGATATGGGTACCTAAAAAGAAATGAGTTGTTCTTTTTGCAGGCCTCACATACATGGTATATAGATTCAGGATGCTCGCGCCATATGACAGGATTTAAGCATCTACTTCACAATTATGTTGAGGAACCTGCCGGTACTGTAAGTTATGCAAATTCTGAGGTTACTAGATACATTCGAGGACAAAGATCGTTAACAAATGGCATCGTGACAATCATAAAAGTACTATACGTAGAAGGACTTGATCATAATATTTTCAGTACAAGTCAATTCTGCGATAGTCAATTTCACGTTCGATTTACTGATAAATGCTGTTATATTGAAGATAAAGATGGTCGTGCAGTTTTTAAGGCTAAGCGGAATGCAAATCTTTACTCTGTGAATTTTCCAACACTTTCTGCATCAAGACCTGTTTGTCTGATTGCAAAAGCTTCACGAGCTGAAAGTTGGATATGGCATCGGCGTCTGTCTCATCAAAACTTTGATGCGAATAATCAGTTGGCGAGACAAGGTATTGTCAAAGGTCTACCAGAACTAAGGTTTGAGAAGAATTCTCTTTGTCCCGCTTGTGAAATGGGAAAGATGAAGCGAACATCTCATAAAGCAAAGACATAATTCTCATCTTCAACACCTCTTGAATTGATACATATGGACCTTTGCGGCCCGATGAGAACTCAGTCTATCAATGGTAAGAAATATATTTTGGTCATGATAGATGAGTACTCCAGATACACTTGGCTGGAATTTTTAAGGAACAAATCAGATGCAGCAGAGCTGATCATTGAGTTTATCAAGAAAATCCAGGTTCAACTACAATTGCCGGTTATATCTTTAAGAAGTGACAATGACACATAATTCAAGAATGAAAAGCTTCATAATTATCTCATATCTGTTGGGATCTCTCACAATTTTTCTGCTGCCTATACTCCTCAGCAAAACGGCATAGTTGAAAGAAAGAATCGAACACTAGTGGAAGCTGCGAGGACAATGTTAGCCTATTCTGAGTTGCCAATGTTTCTGTGGGCTGAAGCCGTAGCCACTGCATGTTTTACACAAAACCGCACGATTGTCATCAAAAGACATAAAAACACAGCGTATGAACTTATTAATCGTCGAAAACCGAATATGAAATTTTTTCGTACTTTTGGTTGCAGGTGTTATATTCTCAATGATCGAGACAATCTTGGCAAATTTGACAAGAAGGCTGACGAAGGTTATTTCATTGGTTATTTGTTAACGTCTAAAGCCTATCGAATCTACAATAGACGAACCAAGACGATCATGGAGAGCATAAATGTGTCATTTAATGAATCATCACCGTTGACTTCTGAACACAACAGTTCAGAACTCAAGCTTAAAAAGAAATTTTCTATTCAAGATGGAATAGAACCTGAAGTCAAACAGAATAAGTCTTCTGATTCAAATAAAATTACAGCTGAATTAGACTTATTATTTTTTGATGCTTTTATGGATATTTGTGCAGATTTTGAAAAATCAAGCATATCCGCATCAACTTCAGAGGTTCCAATTATAATTGCAGATATTTCAGGACCTTCTGAAAATGTCACAATATCAACCACATCAGGTACATCTACACATATACATTCTGAAGATACTAATGTTAATTCTGTGCATGCAGATTCAAATTCTGCAACAGAAGTTCCGGGTGATTCTTCTATTGCTCCGGAAATATTTACTTCAGAAGAGGCTGTACAAGATGTCCCGAGCACATCTGGGGTTGAAAAAGACTTACCTGCAGTATATGATGAATATGAGGAGGATAATACTCAAGCTGAAATTCATCCGATTCCGAGTATAATGAAATGGACAAGAGATCACCCACTTCATAATATCATTGGTGATGCACATTCGGGTGTACAAACGCGTGCAGCATCGGCTAATTTTTGTCTGTATTCAAGTTTTTTAAGTTCTCTCGAGCCGAAGAAAGCTTCAGAAGCCTTGCGCGATCCAGATTGGATACTGCGATGCAAGATGAACTTCTACAATTTGAGAGGAACAAAGTTTGGCGACTTATACCACTTCCAAAAGGAAAATCTGTTATTGGAACAAAGTGGGTTTTCAGAAATAAGAGAGATGAATCTGGAGTTGTAGTTCGAAACAAAGCTCGCCTTGTTGCAAAGGGTTATTGTCAACAGGAGGGGATTGATTATGAAGAAACATTTGATCTTGTGGCACGACTGGAAGCGATACGAATATTCTTATCCTATGTAGCGCATAAAAATTTTACGGTCTTCTAAATGGACGTAAAACCAGCATTTTTAAATGGGATATTGCATGAAGAAGTATATGTTGCTCAACCAGAAGGATTCGTTGATCCAAAAAACCCTGATCATGTCTATGTCTTAGACAAAGCCTTGTATGGACTTAAACAGGCACCAAGAGCTTGGTACAAAACTCTAACTCAATTCCTACTTGCTTCAGGATTCAAGAAAGGTACAATTGATACTACTCTCTTTCTGAAAAAGCAAGGTGATGATATGATTCTGATCTAGATTTATGTAGATGACATAATTTTCGATTCTGCAAATCCAAAGTTTTGTAAAAAAATTTCAAGAATTATGGAATCTCGTTTTGAAATGTCAATGATGGGCGAACTGAAATTTTTTCCTTGGTTTTCAAGTGAAACAGTTACCCGAAGGAATTTTCATTAATCAGTCAAAATATATTCGAGATATTTTAAAGAAATTTAACATGACTGACAGTTCAGTGATGAAAACACCGATGGCAACGGGCACACTTTTAGATGCAGATCTTTTTGGCAAATCAGTAGATCAAAAAGTGTACCGTAGCATGATTGGTTCACTGTTGTACTTAACTGCAAGTAGACCGAATATTATGTTTGCTACATGTTTCTGTGCGAGATATCAAGCTCATCCGAAGGAATCACACTTGGTCGCTATAAAACGGATTCTTAGGTATCTTAAAGGTAGTACTGAGTTAGGCCTTTGGTATCCTAAGGGTTCGTCTTTTGATTTAACTGCCTATACTGATGCTGATCATGCAGGATGCAAACTGGATAGAAAAAGCACATCTGGTTCTTGTCAGTTCTTAGGTGATAAGTTGGTTAGTTGGACATCTAAGCAACAAAATTGTGTTTCTACATCCACTGCTGAGGCTGAATATGTAGCTGCTGCAAGCTGCTGTTCACAAGTCCTCTGGATGCGAACACAGTTAAAAGATTTCGGATATACTTACCAACGAGTCCCTATTTACTGTGACTCTAAGAGTGCGATTGCGATAACAGCCAATCCAGTACAACTGTCCAAGACGAAACACATCGACGTGCGTTATCATTTTATAAAGGATCATGTTGAAAAGGGCGATATCGAGATGCACTTCGTGACTACAGACTACCAGTTGGCTGACCTTTTCACCAAGTCGTTGGATGAAAAGAGGTTTAACTTTTTAGTTAGCAAACTTGGTATGTTAAACGCCACTTCATGATTCTAGGGGGAGTTTTCTAACCTTGTACTTTATTTGCATATATTTTAGATATTTCATCATATGCTATCTGACTAAAGCGGAATCATTTGTATAATAATTACCAAATTTTTTTTTCTTGCAGGATATTTTATGTGACAAAGGCTTCTGAACAAATCAGTTCAGAACCCGTGCTTCAAAGAATAATGGCTTTTGGACAATTCAGTTCAAAACCCGTATTCAAATGGTTATATCTTTTCAGGAAGTTTTTCGTTTGAAAGGGAGTTTAGATATTTTATTGCTATATCTTTTATAATAATATTTCTAAAAAGATTGATGTTTTACAGATATCAAGGGGGAGGATATCTAGTCAAGGATACTTTAATTGATATATTCATTTCAGGGGCAGTTAAGGATTCTGATTTACAGGTATAACATTCTAATCTTTATACTCTAACACTTGTGAAAGAAGAACAACTTTCACTTGTGAAAAATGTTTTTTAAAATGTTCAAACCACTTCACGATCTTAAAATGTATTTATGATTTGAGAAGTGTGAATTTTAAATGATTTTTTTTGGATACTTCATTGGTTATCTGGCCGTGTGTTCTTTAAAGAATAATACTTGTGTATTTTCTTTTCTAAATACTTTGTCAAGTATTCATACACACACTGGTTCAATATTTTCAAATTGATTTTGTTATTACCATGTATCAAATGATATATCTTTCTATGGTAATACTCCCGTTGTTTGTTATTCACCGTTGTTTGAATCAAACGTCATTTCATTTTTAATGTGCTTTCATTGCTAATATGTTTATATATTGTTCATATAAACAATATACGTCTTTGAATTCCCAAATATATTTCTTCATGATAATTTGATCTGATATTAATCATTGTCAGATTCTCAAAACATTTTTATTCTTTCTTGATTATTCATTCATATAAAGTTTTGAGATATCTTAAATGTTTAAAATGCTCAAATTTCATTTCTAATCTTTGATGAGCATATATACACTGACATATGATTTCTTGTGCTTTACATGTCAAGAAAATCATTGAACAACATGTACTTTTAGGAACATGGGATTCAGTGTGAGTGCTTAATAGATCTTTCATGGATTCACGATAACCAGTGTTTCCTACCCCGGAAGAAATCCTTTGAGTGATTGAGGGGAGAGGGGTCTAAAAGAATTGAGTGTGGGAGTGAGCAGAGGTAAAATGGAAATAAGAGATTGGTTAGATGTGAGCTTATATGATTAAAAGAACGAGGGTGAGAGAACAGAGTTAAAAGAATATCAGAACTCTGCACCAAACATCTTTCTGAGCCGGGCAACCACATTACTGATTGGTTCACATTTCTTTCGTGACCATCATTGAAATAGGCTAATAGCCCATGCCATCTCTTGCATATAACCCCACAAGCTACTCATTCTTTTCTTAAAAAAAGAATGTTTCATATTTTCTGGGGAAGCAACACATAATCTATCGGATCTTCACTTGGAAGATACTGATATTGAAAAAGAAGGAAAGTTGCCCCACCTTCGAACCTTTCTCATGCACGTTGAGTCCATGTATAATCATTGCTGTCTCAGTGATTTACATATTTTGAGGCTTATGAAACACAATCATTGTGCTAATTCTTTCAAAACAGAAGCACGAGCACACATATAATGTGTTTTTCTGTCAGAACATTCATAGAATTACCTTGTGTTTTTCAATGATTGAATGGAAGTCCTGGGGAGTCAACATCAAACAAGCTCCTTATTTTGTACATTCGTTGTACACAGTAATTTCGTGTTACTGACAGGCATTTCTAACTGTTTCATATGTTGATTCAGGGTTACAACTCTTATTTCGTTTGAATTTGAAAAGATTCAGATGAATACATTCATGATTCAACGGTTCTTTCAAATCAGACGACAGATTTTATCACATATCATGTTTTGGGGAGATTCATAGTTTTCCTATTTGGGGGATATTGTCTATTATTAAAAAGAGGAGATGAAAGTTCATGAAGAATGTGCTTATCAGACAGTGGGAAGTTTATTCAATGACAGATCTGACCTTGAAGTGTTTTAATGATTTTGATTCTTACAAATCATTAAAAAGGGGGAGATTATTCAAAATTCAAGACCAGATTGAAGGTTAAAGATTTCAGAGGAGATAAAGTTGTCAGATGATCAAAGTCAAAGGTTAAAGAAAGCTTATCAAAGAGAAAGTGAAAGAAAGTCAGAGTTTATGCAAAAGTTAATTCAAAGGGAGAGACAAGTTTGAAGAATTGTCAAAGTTTTAGAGATGTCAAAGCCAGAAAAGATTTGAAGTTGAAGTTAATTCTGAAGATATGAAGACCTGAAGATTATTGCCAAAGTTTTTTTAATCTTGAATCCAAAGGGGGAGATTGTTAGACTGTAATTGTATTCAAGATTAAATGAGGTTCATTGTTGTAATTAGTGTTTGTGTGTGAGTTGTAATGAGCTTAGAAGGTTTGACCTTGCTTTGTCATGTTGACCTATATATAAGCAAGTCTTTGTGTTTTCTATGTAAGCAAGAGAGTAAGTGTGTGAAAGTAAAAGTGTAATTTTGGTGGTAGTTGAGAGAAACACATAGTTGCACACATTGAGTACACACACAAACACATTCTATCTTGAAAGGTTAATCACTAATAGATCTATGGCTTAATGTAATTCTTGTGATTAATAAACAAAGTGTTTTGTGATAATCTGTATGTTTTTATGCTAGTAAATCTTGGGCCACAAGATTCCTTGGAATATATATGTTGAGGTAGACCAGAGACTAGTTCTTTTGAGGATAGATTGTTCGTTGTTTTGAAGTTAAGATGAGAGAGCCTCTTATGCCTTAGCCAGTTGACATCTGATGAGGCTTTGGACAGAAAGCAAATACTTTCAGTGGTTGTTGAGTCCATGATAACCGCTGTGAGCAAGTTTTCCATTTTGTCCAACATTGAACATGCTTTCTTAGTAAAGCATACTTTAAAGTCTTTATCACATAGCTGACTGATGCTGAGGAGATTATGCTTCAGTCCATCTACATAAGCGACTCTTCGGAAGGTGGTTGTACCATTGCTAAGTACACCGAACCCTCTGGTATAACCTTTCCCATTTCCACCAAAGGTCACTGGTGGATCTTTCTCTTCCTTGTATTCAGTGACCATGTCCTTTTGGCCTGTCATGTGTCGAGAGAATCCACTATCTAGATACCAGATACCCTTCGAGACCTGCAAACATAAGGAAGATCAAATTTTGATTGGTACCCACTTTTCAATGGGTCCAGGGGAGTTAGTGGACATGGAAGTGATATTCCCAGATTCTAGTTTCTAATCACAATTAATCAATCAAAACACAAACAAGAATTCAATTACCTGTTTTGATTTTAATTCTCAATCCAAACGATTACACTTTCTTTCTCTCTCTAACTCTCTTTCTGTTTGTTATAAAAAAATTAAATACAAATACAAGAAGGTATTTATACCTCCAAACAATTACAAAGGAAAAACAAAATACAAAGACATTGACTTTGACATTTTATTACAAAGACTTTGACTTTCACATGAGAGTTGACTTTTCTCAGCTTTGACTTCTTGAACTTTAACTTTTGTCTTCTTGATTTTGTATCCAACATATTTATGCTCTAACAATCTCCCCCTTTGGATTCAAGATCACTATTGAAAAATCTAGCAATTCAGTCTTCACTTTAAAGCTCTGCCAGTACAATCTCCCCTTTTTCTTTAATGGTATTCTTTCCAAAACATGTCTTCAAACGATTAACAATCTCCCCAAAACTTTCACAAGATACTTTCAGACTTTGGAAAGAAATTATCTTCAGAATCAGCTCGGATTGCTTTAGCAAATAATCTTCAAAGAAAATTTCCTTAAATCTTCAGAAATTCTTTGATCTTCTTCAAATCTTCAAATCTTTACTTTGAACTTTTCTGACTTGGACATTTCTGAAAATCATTTCTCAAAACTTTATCATTTCTTGATACCATCTCCCCCTTTTTGATGATTTGAACATCGATATCATCAAAACTTTTAATAAGAAATGTTTTTGACCATTATGATCTGTCAAACTGAGCCTCTGATTCTGTGATCCATAACCAAGTATTCATCTAGATCTTTGCAAATCCAGACAAAATAAGAACATGTAACTCCTGAATCAACAAATGAATAAGTTAAAATGCCTGTCAGTAACACGAAGTCACTGTGTGTAACGAATACACAATATAAAGGAGCTTTTGTGATGTTCACTCCCCCAGGGCTTCCATCCAATCATCGAAATACCACAAAGGCAATTTCTATGAATGTTATGACAAAGAAACGAATTCTTTGTGTGTTCGTGCAATTGTAGAAAGAATTAAGCACGAAAAAATCCTTTTTAAGGCTTAACATAGTGTAAACCACTGAGACAACAGTAGATAAACACAGACTCAATGTGCATGATTGAAGTGCGAAGGTGGGGCAGAATTTCTTCTTTTTCAATATCCAGATTTTCCAAATGAAAACCAGATAGATAATATGCTGCATCCCCTTGAAAATGTGAAACATTTTCTTTTTGAGAAGAAAATGAGTAGCTGGTGGGGTTTAGTCAAGAGTTCGCATGGGCTAGTTGTCTGTTTCAATAATGTTCACCAAAGAGTTGTGAAACGCTAGTAATGTGGTTGCCCGACTCAGAAAGTAGTTGGTGCAGAGTTTAATATTCTTTTACTCTGTTCTCACACCCTCTTTCTTTTGATCATTAAGCTCACTACTAACCAAACTCTCCTTCACATTTTACCTCATCACACCCACACTCATTTCTTTTAGACTCCTCACACTCAATCTCTATGGATTAACTTCTTGGGTAGAAATCACTGGTTAACGTGATTTCAGAGAAGTTCAGTTAATTCCTAGCACAAAGAACCCATGTAGTCCTAGAAAGCATAATTTTGCTCAAAATGATTTAACTTTATCAGTTAAAGCTCAAATACAAATATCATATGTATGCTCATAAAATATAATCATGAATATTTGAGCATTTGAAACATTGAAGTATTTTCAAACAAGTATATTGAATGAATGAATATGAATGCAAGAAACTTGTTTGAAAATCTGACATTGTATGAAAATGATCAGAAATGAATGATATAACAATTAAAGCTTATGGTTAAGAATAATGGATATAGTCTATACGAAACAAAAATATAGACATTTTTGAAATGACGTTTCGAAATGAAATATCACTCAAAATTCTTTGAAGTACAAGCGGGGTGTCTTACCATCGAAAATATGTTTCAATATGAGACATGGTAAGAAAAATGTGAACAAAAAGTCAAACCGGTGTGTGTGAATACTTGAAAGTATATGGAAAAGACAATACACAAGTATTTATCTTTGGAAACACACGGTTTGTTTATCAATTAAGCACAAGAATAAAATGAAAACATTTAAAATCACACTTCCAAATTATAAAATCTGTTGAAGAATCAGGAAGTGGTTTGAACATTTCAGAACATGTTTTCTATATCTGAAAGTTGTCCTTCTTTCAGATATATTTGAAATTAAGATTAGAAATTTACCTGTTTGCTTAATCTTAATTCTCATACAGTCAAGCTGAAGTCAATAAGATATGATCGTGTCATCCTCTCTCATCCTGCATAAGTCTGAGAGTCTAGTTAAAGCAACTTTATTCACAAAAATTATTCAAATGTAAATGACATAAAGCAATAAAACGATTAAAGTACGAGTTCTGATTTGAAATAATCAGAAATCATAGTCTTACTCCTTTTGATATTATATGCTCCCCCTAAAATCATGCATCACAAAAATTTGTCAGTTAATCAAAATGCAGAAATTAGTTATGCTCCCCCTCAAATGTACGTAAATCATCTAAAATTCTTCTCTTACTCCCCCTGAGATCATGAGCAAACAATTAAAGTGCAGATATCCTTCAGACATAAAGATAAAGAAAATGATGAAAAATAACAATTTGTAACTTTAGTAGGTAACAACCGATTACGTCTTAAGATTTAACATACCAAGCTTAGAGACAAGAAAATTAAATCTCTTTTCATCTAAGGGTTTGGTAAATAAATCTGCAAGTTGATAATCTGTTTTTACAAAATAAAGTTCAATTGTTCCTTTTTCTACATTATCCTTAATAAAATGATACCTTACATCAATGTGTTTGGTTTTCGTATGTTGGACAGGATTAGCAGATATTGCAATTGCACTCTTCGAGTCACAATAGATTGGAATTTTATCGAACTTGAATCCATAGTCTCGTAGTTGTGTTCGCATCCACAGGACTTGAGAGCAGCAGCTACGTATTCTGCTTCAGCAGTCGATGTGGAAACGCATAATTGTTTCTTTGATGCCCAGCTAACGAGCTTGTCTCCAAGAAATTGAATGTGACCTGAAGTACTCTTTCTGTACAACATGCAACCTGCATGATCTGCATCTGAATAGGCAGTCAGTTGAAAACCAGTATCCTTAGGATACCACAGACCAAGATCTGCAGTCCCCTTAAGATACCTAAAAATCCTTTTGACAACAGCCAAATGGGATTCTTTAGGAGCAGCCTGATATCTAGAACATAATCATGTTGAAAACATAATATCTGGCCTACTTGAAGTAAGATACATTAGCGATCTTATCATACCTCTATAAGTTCTAACATCAACACTTTTACCCGAAAGATCAGTGCTAATTTTAGTACCTGGTGCCATCGGGGTTCCAATTGGTTTACAATTTTCCATATTGAACTTCCGAAGAATATCCAAAATGTACTTAGATTGGTTAATGAAAATCCCCGTTGAAAACTGTTTTACTTGTAATCCGAGAAAGAAATTCATCTCTCCCATCATACTCATTTAAAAACGTGACACCATGAGGTTAGAAAAGTTTTTGCAATATTTAGGATTAGTAGAGCCAAATATTATATCATCAACATATATTTGAATAAGGATGATATCGGCTTTTTCCTTTTTGATGAACAAAGTGGTATCAGCCTTACCTTTGGAAAAACCGGACTTGACCAAGAATTTAGATAGAACATCATACCATGCTCGAGGGCTTGTTTTAAACCATAAAGGGCTTTCTCCAAGATATAGACATGATCTGGCTTATCTGGATTGACGAACCCTTCTGGTTGAGACACGTATACTTCCTCCTTAAGAATACCATTCAGAAAGGCTGTTTTCACATCCATCTGATAGACTGTGAAATTCTTATGAGCTGCGTAGGCTAGAAACATGCGGATTTCTTCTATACGCGCTACTGGAGCATACGTCTTATCGTAATCTATGCCTTCCTCTTGCCGGTAACCTTTGGCAACAAGTCTAGCTTTGTTCTTTATGACGATACCATCTTCATCCTTCTTGTTTTTGAATACCCATTTAGTGCCAATCACGGATTTACCTTCCGGTTTTGGAACTAATCTCTAGACCTTCAGGGCTTCAAACTGATTTAATTCTTCTTGCATAGCAGATACCCAGTCCGAATCAGCAAGAGCCTCTAATAATCGCGTGGGCTCAATCTTACTGAGGAATGAGTCATGCATACATTGATTAAGAGTCGCTGACCTCGTTTGTACAGGCTTGTTGAGATCTCCAATTACTTGATGTAATGGATGCTCTTTGGTCCAGCGATGCTCATGAGAGAGTGGAGTAGATACTGATTGAACATGATCATCATCTTGAAATCCACTATCAGGCTCTTAAGTTTGAATAGATAAAGGGGGTTTGCAGTTGAAGTTTCAGGTGCAGAAGCATCAGTTGGAACATCAGACTCTAGCTGTTGAGTAGACAATATATCACACCCAACTGAAACAGTTACTTCTGGCTCATCAGTTACTTGTACATCTTCAACTGTAGGAGTATTCAATGGAACATGAGTTTCTGACTGAACGGGGGATACAAGTTCAGTTCAAACCTCTGAAGTGACTGGATGATTGCAGCTTGTGTCTTCAGACCTGTCAGTCACAGCAGATTTAGGCAAATTAGATCCTAGAAACTCATCATAAAATAATTCAAATAACAAATCTAAATCAGATAATTGTGAAACTGAAGTAGAAGCGTTGTCCGAATTTTTCTCTGTAGAAACAGGTTCTGGACTGATCTGCCCATAAGCTAATACTCCAGTGATAACGGCTTCTGAACTGAGTTGTTAAGAAGCCACATCTTCATCAAATGTTACATTAACGCTCTCGATGACTATCTTTGACTTCTTCATATAAACACGATATGCTGCCGATGTTGAAGAATAACCAATGAAGATACCCTCATCCGCCTTAGCACTGAATTTATTCAGACTCTCTCTGTCGTTAAGCACGAAACACTTACACCCAAATATGTGAAAATAATTGATTGTCGGTGTTCTGTTGTTGATCAACTCATATGGAGTCTTTTGAAAACAGCGGTGTATTATGGACCGATTTTGAGTATGACATGCAGTTGACACAACTTCTACCCACAAAAATAGAGGTAGATCGGATTGGCTGAGCATATTACGAGCGGCCTCGACTAGCGTCCGATTTCGACTTTCGACTACTCCATTTTGTTCAGGCGTACGAGCAACAGAGTACTGATGTGATATCCCGACCGATTCGAGATATTCTTCAACTATGTTGTTTTTGAACTCTGTGTCGTTGTCCGTTCAAAGAAACTTGACTTATCGCTGCATTTTCACCTGGGTCGTCTTTAAGAAAGTAATGAGAACTTCGGGCGTCTCATCTTTTGATCGAAGAAATTTAACCCACGTGTATCTTGAGTAATCGTCCACAATAACCAACACGTATTTCTTTCCACCCAAGCTTTGTGTTCTCATCGGACCACACAAATCCATATGCAGTAACTCTAGTGGAGAACTGGTGCTTGGTTCAGGCTTCAGTTTATGTACGACTCTCTTCATCTTACCCTTCTCACATGCAACACATAAGTGTTCTTTCTCATATTTCAGCTCAGGAAGTCCTTTTACCAAATTTCCACTAACCAGCTTGTTGATATAACGAAAATTCAGATGTGATAGTCTTCGGTGCCAGAGCCAACTTTGCTGCATCGAAGCTTTTGACAATAAGCAAATATGACTGTCATTCTGTACCTTTGAAAGATTGATGGTATAGAGGTTTGTCTTTCGATTTCCAACTAAGAGTTCATTGTCGTCTTCAGTACGAACCGAACATCTCTTAGCTTTGAAATTGACCTCTAACCCTTTATCACAGAATTTACCGATGCTAAACAAGTTGTGCCCTAAACCTTCGACATAACTCACCTTCTTAATCGTTATGTTGTCTTGAACGATGTCACCATATCCTAATAGTGGTGAAAGGTGATTGTTTCCAAATCTGACATTTCCACTGAATTTCTCTGTATAATTAGACAATAAATCTTTTTGCCCAGTCATATGCTTGGAACATCCACTGTCCAAGTACCACATATGCCGGGTCTGCAAGAGAAATCAGGAAATAATAACTTTAGGTACCCATTTAAAAACGGGTCCTAACAGATTAGCACATGATTTTGGTATCCATTTGAATATGGATCCTCCTTTTCGTTGAAAACTTTCAAAAACATTTGATCTTGAAGAATAAACATGATAAGATCCAAACCAATCAAAAGAATTATGAAGATAAGCAAAATCATTTCTCCGATAATGATAAGATTTAGTAGTAATAGGAGATAATTGAATCAATTGCTTTATTGAATAACGTTTGTAAGAAGTTAAAAGGTTTTGTTTAGATGAAGCAAGTTGACCAACTACATCATTATCACTACTAACTGATCTATTACAAGAGTTATCAGAAACTGATTCAGCTATCTCAGCATTCTTCCTTTTTGGTCGCCATTCGGTTCGAGCTTTCAACCTTTTCTTCCTTATATCTGAAAAAAAAAATTTAGATTTATTAGGAAAATCAGATTTATGAGATTGAGTTTTCTTTTGTGTACCAGTGTATTTCTGTTTCTGTAATCGCTGTTTCTTATGTTTCTTACCTTGAGCATAGTAATCAGCAGTTACAGAAACTAATTCACCAACCTTAGCTGATGATTCACCAATATTAAAACCACTTGGTAACACTTTTTCATTTAAAAGACAAGTAGAATGATCAGGAAGAGGAGCATTGAAGTCAAACATATCAATTTCTTCTATGCACCCGTCATCAGAATTAAGAAAGTCATTTGCAGACTCAAATAAGTCATCAAAATTATCAGAGGAAGTTTGAGATGTCTTTGAAACTGTAGAACACTTTGTAGATTTAGTTTGAAAAACAATGTTCTTTAAAACAGTAGAAAATACACTTTGTTCAATGTCAACCAAAAGTTTTTCATCAGATAAAACATTTTCAAGCTCAACTATTTTGCTTTCCAGAATGAGTGGAGGAACATAAATCTTTGCAACTGTAGGTTTTGCCTTCATCTCAGAAACAGAATAACTAGCAAAATAATCGTTTGAAAGAACTTTTGGTGTTTCTGAAAGATAACTTTCATTTAACTTTGCATAGTTAAATGGTAGTTGCATTTTCTTCACATTCTTTCTATTTTCAGTTTCTTTGGCCTCAACTTCTTCTGGTAATTTGGTAACAAATTTGGGTTTTAAATGAGGATGTTTACCAGCACAAGCAAGAAAATCAAAATTATAAAGTGCTGGTTGTTTTCTGACGGCTTTCTTAAGATAATGGGGATTTTGAAAACCAAGACCCCATTTTTCTTTAACATCAGCCTCTTCATTAGGTGCATTAAGAAAGATTGTTTGATCTGTTTGGCCTCTAGCGTAAAGTTTGGCTTCCAGACCATTTACCTTCTTATTTAAAAGCTTGTTCTCAACCTGCAGTTTATGAACAGTTAGTGCAGATTCTTTCTTCTCAAACTCAAACTTAGAAATTTTAACTTCAAAATCAGAAATCTTCTTTTCAAAACAATCTACTTGAAGTTTAGAATCAGAAGCAGACTTGCGTAAAGAATCAATCAGATCTTTGTTCCCAATAACCGACTTATTGAGTTCAAATATCTTATTGTTTCTTTTAGCAACTCTTTCTTTTTTCCTTTTTCAATTTATTTTGTAAGTCTTGAAGCTCAACCATCATAGCTTCCATTTTGGTAATGCAATCTTTTTGAGTTAAGTTTGATACCTCATCAGCTGTCTCGTCATCTGATTCATCATACTTGACCTCTTTTCCCATAAGACAGAGATGAGCAGTTTCTTCCTTCTCTTCCTTTTCACCTTCTGAATGATCCAGCCAAAATTCGTCCTCAGCCATTAAAGCTATGCCCGCTTCTTGCTGTTTGGCCAGTAGCAGTTTGTTCTGATAGTACTGAGAATTACGAACTTTTGGCTTTCTACAATCTTTTGCAAAATGTCCAATCTTGCCACAGCTGTAGCATTTAACTGGATCACTTGCTGGCTTTTCGGCAACAGTGTAATCATTCACGAACTTCTTCCTTTCATCAGGTTTCTTCTCAACATATATGTTTTCTTCATATATCTTTCCTTCCACCCTCTCTCGGTGCTCATGATTCTTTGAAGAGGTATGTCATTTAGGTCGTAGGATACTCAGGAATTTGACATTGTTTTTCATCTGCTTCTTTGTCACTTTGTTCTTCGTCAGTTCATTCAGAAGCAAAGTAAATCGTTCATAAGTATCTTCCAAACTCTCATTCTGTTTAGTTTTGAATTCCTCGTAGCTATTGATGCAGTTAACCACTTTCATCTGATTCCCGACCTTGGATCCCATCATCATCTTTTGCAATTGATCCCACATCTTCTTAGCATCATCCTTGTAGCTATCAATCTTGATGTAAATTTCATTAGGAATGCTTTGAAGTAGAAGAGATCTTGCATGCTTGTCTGCTTTATATCGACTTTTCTGTTCTTCAGAGTACTGAGATAAATCCACTTTAACTGGTTTTGTCTTTTGTTCTCTTTCTTCATCACCATGTCCACTATCAGATGAATCATCATCAGCAGGTACTTGAACTATGATTGGTTCCATAGGACCTTCTGTAATTGACAAAAGAATATTCTCTCCATTTGTGTGCCTGTCCACGAAATCAAGGAATATGTCCTTCCATTGTTCATACTCTCCTTTAAACAGTACAGGAGGCTTGACATCAGTGCCAATGGAAAGTGCATCTTTAGAAGTCATCTTGATTAAACCTGTTTGAAAAAATATGCAATAAGAAACTAGAACTGATCGTTAGTCCAAAATATGAAATCACAAAAATACAAGAAATCTTGAAATAGAAATTCAGGAATTTTGATCACTATCAGAATTTTGTCCCCCTCCGCAGACTTAGCACCGGGGTCCCATATTACTGTTTTGAAAATTTCTCAGAAAATATTCTAAGTATAGAAACTCGCAAGTCACTATTAAAATATGAAACTTGCAGACGCTGAAACTCGCAAACAACTGTTTACTGAGAAACTCGCAGGCTTAAGCTTGCGCGTTTGTGAAACTTGCACGCAAAGACTTGCGTGTTCTGAGAAACTCGCTAGTCAATGAAACTCGCTAGACGTAGAAACTCGCAAGAGACTATTCACTGGTGAACTCGCAGATAAAAGCGTGCGTGTTTGAAAAACTCGCTAATCGCTACTAGCGCGTTTTGACCAAACTAGCAGATCAACCAAACTCGCAGATTGAACAAACTCGCAGATCACTATTCCGGCTCAAACTCGCACCCTTCGATTAGCGCGTTTGTAGAACTCGCTAATCACTATGTGCGCGTTCTGGTCCTTAGAAAATTTTCCAACTTTTCCAAACTCGCAGACTTCGATCAGCGAGTTTCTAGAACTCGCTAACAATGCCTTGCGCGTTTTGACCAATACTGATGTTCTTCAGCTTGCGCGTTCTAACGAAGAACTTGCGCGTTTTGTAGATCTTGCGCGTTCTTCAGTTTCCTTGCGTGTTCTTCATCTGTTTTGCCAAAAATCAATCTAAACTTCGAATTTCAGCACGAAACTTTGAGAGATCGATCACATGATCATCTAGAACACAAAACGAGTACTAAATTTCTATTACAAACACTCAAAATACAAATTGATCGATGATACAGTGCGTATGAACTCGTGAACAAAAACTTGAACAAAACCCAAAATTACAAATCTATTACAGTGCAATTGACAAATCAAATCATACAAACATGATCAATTATACTATATGAACAAACTCTGATCGATTTCAACACCTAATTTGCACTAAAACTCGAAATTCAATTTGAACTTCGATGAACAGTGACGATGAACAGTAACAACAAACTTTTCTTGATTTCTTGATTTGATTTCGATTTGGATATGCTCTGATACCAATTGATATTCCCAGATTCTAGTCCCTAATTACAAACAAATCAAACATAAACAGAATTTCAATCAATTAGCTGTTTGATTAACTTTCAAATCCAACGATTACAACTTTCTCTCTCTAGAACTCCCTTTCTCTCTCTAACGTATTCTCTCTCTCTCTGAATTCAATTATGTTAGTTACAAATCTAATGAAATACAAATACAAGAAGGTATTTATACCTCCAAATAATTACAAAGGAAAAACAAAATACAAAGACATTGACTTTGACATTTTATTACAAAGACTTTGACTTTCACATGAGAGTTGACTTTCCTCAGCTTTGACTTCTTGAACTTTGACTTTTGTCTTATTGATCTTGTATCCAACATATTTATGCTCTAACAGGAAGGTTCAGTGATCTCCACAACATCTAAAGATTCAGCGTTAGTGGTAACCTTCACCTTAGTTAATTTATTAACTTTAGTGGCATTTTTCACCTTGGCAGATTTCTCAGCTTTGGTGACCTTCTTTGCCTTGGATGCATTAATCTTCACTTTAGCTGACTTTTCAGCTTTGGTGGCATTGGGACATTTACTGGCGATGCGGTCAATAAATCCACTTTGGTGGTATTGGGACATTTTCTAGACGAAGAAGGTTTGAAGACTTTCTTTGACCTGCATTCGCTGGCAAAATGTCCAACTTTCTCGCAGTTATTGAAAGTAGCAGTTGCCTTATCAACAAGTGTTGATTTAGGCTTGTTAGATAAGGAGAGAGACTTATTTCTTCTGAAATTGCTCTTTCTTGCAAATATCTTAAAAGAGTTTGTCAAGAGTGCCAGAGATTCATCAAACTCTGAGAGGTCAGTGTCTGATAGATCCTCTGAGTCAGAATCTAACTCATTAATAGTGAGAGTAGATCGTTGAGATGGGATAATCTCTGAAGAGACTAAAGCAACAGGAGAGCTTTTGAAGTCTTTAGAATCTTTAACAAGATCCCATAGAGAGTACTGAGAGAAATGTGATTTAAGTCTTTGGTCAGCTTGAGACACACTGAATAACTATCCCAGCTTTCAGGAAGACATTCCATGAATTTAGTAAGGACCTCAGAATTAGAATAGGTCCTACCAACAGTCCTCAAATCAATGATTTAACAATTAAATCACTGGTGAACATCAGATAAGGATTCATTCTTTCCACAAATGAGACTTTCGTACTGTCTTACCAGACTGATCTGTCATGTTTCTTGGATCTCAGTGGTACCTTCGTATTGAACACAGATTGTGTCCCACATTTCTTTAGAGGTTTTGAGATGCATGATGGAATGGAAAGCTTCATCAGGCAAGTCCATAGAGATAATGGTTTTATCCTTTGCATCAAGTCCCACTTTCTTCTTGTCCTCATTGCTCCATTGCCTTATTTCTTTGGCAGCGATTCTTTCAGGGATAGCGACAGTAGTTGCAATGGCAGAGGTTGCGGCTATGATGACAAATGGTTCATAGGGTCCATTTGTAGCATACTCAGGTATAGTAGGATCTACACCTTCTACAAATAGTATCATTCGATTCTTCCAGATAGCAAAGTTGTCTCTGCTAAATCGTGGAGGTTTAGAGAGAGACCCATTATCATAATAATTTGAGTTTGTGTTAAGTGCCATTTTAGAGAATAACAAGGAAGAGAAGTAAGTAAGATCTTGTTTATGGATTAAACAATCTGCTCTGATACCACTTGTTGGTCTCGAAGGTGATATACAAGTTTGTAGAATAGGGGGTTGAATACAAACAAAAAATTTATGGTTTAATAAATTGTTTATTGATAAATCAAATTACAATTTACAGTTTGTTGCGGAATAAGATTAAATAAACCTAATCTAAACAAACTGGAGAAACACTAAGTAGTTTGCACTAGAATAAGAGAGAGAGGTTGAGGAAACTATAGAAAGAAAGGGTTTCTATAAAGTACACACAAAGATAAGGGATAGAAGGCAACACTTCAAAATGAAGCAAACTTTTCTATTTATAGCCTATGCATTAAATGCATGGCAGGGGTACTTTTCACGTGTCACCATTTGGTTGGATGCATGCTTCTGACTTTTTGAGACATCCTCCTAACCGTATGGTGAACAGTGTAGCCTTCAGAGTTATTGTACAATCTGAGGCAAAAGCATGTATCTTCTGATACATCGTACTATTTTTGTAAGGATAAAACAAAAGAACATTGGAGCATAAACTTCATGATTCAAGATCGCTGAGGAAGTCTTCTATCAGAGAGTCTGAATAAAAGTCAACTATCGCTGAAGTTTCTCTTCTTGATTCTTCGCGTGTGTGGACTTGTCTCGGTTTCACTGATATCCACATCAGATCATAAGTAGACTTGTCACTTGTTCATCAGCTTTGTCTTCGATGTCAGCGAAGAACGTCTTTGTTCGCGAGTCTTGTGTTCAGGGATTACATTTAAGAGAATACATCAAAGATCATCAGCGATACTGAACATACTCAATATTTATTAGCTGATGGTGAAATATTAATACGTACAGATATTAAATGTAATTTTCACTGAGTATTTCAAAGGGTCATCATCAAATCACTGACAGAGTTTGGATCAACAACCTTAATTGTTGAAAGTGAAGAAGATGAGGAGAGTGATGATGTGGAGGAAGAGGATATTATGAGCTCGATAGCCAAGTCCTTGGCTCTTTTGACAAAAGAGTTTATTAGAGGTTATCCTAAAAGGCAAGGAATGCAGAGAAGTAGAGAGAGAAGATAGAAGTGAAAGATATCAAAAATCAACCCCTGTTTATTAGGGACAGTATGGACCCCCAGAATCCTATGAACCAAGGTACTCGTACAAAAAATATGTATAAGGTCCAAGGCTATAGAACAGAAGCCATATGATCAGAGATATTATGAACAAAGAACCCATGAACCAAAGAAAGCACCAAATTTCACACAAAAGGAGGACCGTAAAGGTTCTGAGAGGCCATAGAAGCAGAATCCACAAAGCGACAAGTGTTATACATGTCCAAACACTTTGCATCTAATTGTCAAACCCCACCTGCCAAATATGTACAGAAGAGCTTAATGGCTGAGCAAGAGACGTGGGTTTCTAACGATACCTCTGATGAGGAATGCAGGCATGCATTGTTCTGCGGTATGGATAAAGTGTGCAGGACTGACACTGAGGATGAATCTTAGGTACCTATTATCTTTGATCCCTCTAATTTATCTAGTTCAGAGGTTGCAACTAATAAACTTCAAAAGGATCTAAATAATCTGGAACAGAAGCTCTGTGATTACCAATAACAACTTGTTTTCTATAAAAGGGAAAAGGAGCTTCTAGAAAAAGAGAAAAAAGAATTTTTTTTATTGAAAAGGAAGACTTAGAAAAGAAAAACATTTCAAGTGAATAAGTACTGAAAAAGAAATGTGATGAACTTGAGAAAGACTTGCAATGCAAATAGATGAAGCTAAAGGAGTCTGAATCTGATAGAATGAACACTCTTGCTTTAAAATTATATTTTCAAAAAGAATGAGAATTTCTGCTTCAGAACCTTAAAAGAAAAGAGATTTTAATCAAAAAATAGTGAGATGCAAAGGATGTACATACCAAAATAAATTCCCAAATGGATCACGCAAGGGTTAGGATTCAGAGATACTAATCCTTACACTGGCAAAAAGATTGACTCTCTAAGATCTACATTGGCAAAACACAGAAACCTGCTTTTCTAGTAATTCCTTCTGTTTTCAAGAGGCAGAGAACCTCTGATGGCACAAGAACAAGAGACCTATAAAGGTTTGAGAATATCGTCTATTCTTCTGAGCAACCAACAGTTGCAAAGAGTAAAGAAGAAACCTTGTTTATGTTTGGATTTCCAAAGACACAACGTCCGAACACCTCTGCACTTAATGCAGAGACAACTGAATTTGTTTCCTCTAAAGCAAAAGAAGATGTAAAAAATGTTTTTGAAAGTGAACTTTAGAAGTTCTTAGATAGAATGAATCTACAGTTGAACCTAAAGTTGTGCCCTGCACAATGAAAGAGAAGCAATTCCTTAAAGAGGGATGTAAATGGCTATGACATATATCTCAGAGATTTGGCCTCTAGAGGTGTTGAAAAAGTCTTTTTTTGATTTAGACTCTGATTCTGAGGATGACTCGTCTTATGTCACTCCAGAGACTGGCTTTGAAGAGCCATAGGTAATTGTTAAGGAATCAAAGGAGACCAAGCTCCCCTCTGGTATTCCAACTAGACCTATCTCTGCAAAGAAATCTAAAAACAAAATACCTATCTACCAGATTTCATTGATATGCATTTAAAAGATAAATCATCCCTTGAGCATGAAAGAGAAATCATCTATCAAATCAACTCTACAAACTTCTAAACCCTCTGTGTTCATACCAATTAAGTTCACAAGAGAGCAAAAAGGAAAATGGATTGGAAATGATAACTCTGTTCCTTTTGTATCAGTGAAATCCTTCAGAAAAGGGATGCGGGTAGAGCAGAAGTCCAAGCAAGCACAAAAGTGCTTTCAAACTAAGTCCAAACTAGATAGGAAGTTTTTTCAAACATCTGATGCTAGGGAGGATAATAATAAGGCTTCCGTACCCATTTTTGAGAAATCCAATGAAAAGTTTAAGCAATTTTCTTGCATTCATAACTGTCATTGTCTTAAACTATTTCATCAATTGAAAAACCAATTCTAAAATACAAATTGCTTCCTTTCTAGGCCCAAAAGAAAGAATGAAAATTTAAGGGCCAGAAAAAGCAACCACAGACTACTGGTCTCTAGGAAATGTATCCCTAAAATTCGATAAAGGAATAGCATACAAGTATACATGCCAAACCAATATCGTTTTAAAAACAAGTAATAAAGAGGTACTAAGTATCGAATATCGATCCAATAGAGACAATTAAGGCAGGCGGTTAACCCAAGTAAGCTTAAAAAGTGATTTCAATGAGAGAATTCGAATAAATAATATTTGAATGAGTTAACAGCTTTGAAATTAGTTTATAACAGCAAAATAAATGCAATGGTATAAGTTCAGGTTAGAGTTTAGCAACAATGTGTTTAGATAGATTGCTACAGCATGATGCTGTAGCATTCGTTCTCGACCTTACTACTGAATTGATTGGTCCTTTTTCAATGTTCATATGAGACTATGTACCGGTAGTACCAGGCATTCGGGTAACCCAAACGATGTCGTACAAATCTTACTGTTCTGTTCATATAGTTCATAATCTGTTAAGATAGATATTGTCCATCATAACCAATATAACACTTCAGTGTTCTAAAATTTACGCTGGCTTGCATTCAAGTTGAACTCATCTAAGTAGAACAACACACGTCACCTTGTCAAGAAATACTTATGTTAGTGCATATTTTGTTGTATTCAAGATCATTAAGATTAAAGTTGAAACCCTCAAGTCAAAGTCTCAAAGAGTGAAGTTAGAGTCTCATGCTACATGAAGAAAGTCAGAGTCCAAGGAGTTTACTTTGTAAAAGTCAAAGCCTTGTTAGTTTTGTTAGTTGGTATTTCTTTGTGATAGATCTTAGGCATAAATAGGAGTTGTCTTTGTAATGTGTTTGTAGAATTCATATTGCATATACAATTGAGAAAGATTTGTAGAGAGAGAAAGTAGTGAGGGAAAGTGTAATCGTGATCATCATGAATACATATGAGATTTGGAGATTGAATTGTGTTTATTATTTGATTAACACTTGCTAATTGGGAATATCAATTGGTATCAGAGCAGAGAGAAATCAGATTTTTGGATCAAAATTGAAGATTTGTTGCTATTTTTTCAAGAAGTCGCAAGTTTCAAACTGTCAAGATTCGGATTTGGTGATTTTGTGTTGTTCTCGCTTGAAATTTGATTGTATTGTACTCATTTTGTGTAATAGATCAAATTATATTCAGGTTGTATAGATTAATTCACAATCATTTGTGTGAATTTTAGTATTTAGTAGAAATTTTTGTTCGAAGTTTATAAACACTGAGTTTGAATCGAATTTCATTGTATTGTTGTTTTTAGTTGAAATGATCAACTAAAGAAGTGTTCAAAATATTTCCAGGGACCAATCTACAAAGTATTGTGGATTAATTCGAAGTATTGATCGAGATTATGGCCAAAATAGTGTTCTGAGTTTGACTTTTTAAAGAACTCGCAAGATCTGAAGAACTCGCATGTTCATCAGACTTCTCGCAAGATTCAAACTAGGTTGTCGCAAGATTCAAGAGTTTTTGGTATTTTTGTGCAAGTGAAAATTTCTCTTGTGATCCCAGTTTCTAGCTCACTATCAATACAAAACAATGTAGGAAATACTTTGTTTATTGATGAATCAACAATTTCTCAAACTACATCAAGTCATATCCCTATTTCTTGGATATTACAGTAAAGCTCTCTGTATGTGATATGTGCATGTGTCTCTACTACTAAACAACACATTGACCTGCTATTTATATGGTCAACATGACCTTAGCACAATGGTCAACTACTTTACAATTACAATGAACATACTCACACTTTACAACCGTTACAATATAGACCCTCATTTTAATCTTAAATACAATTCACATCTAACAATATCCCACTTTGGATTCCAGATTAATTTTTTTTTTACACTAATCTCCAGGTCTTCTTCCTTTAGAAAAATCTTGAACAAATAATCTTTCACAACTTTGACATCTTCAAATCGTTGTCACTTTGCTTGATCTTTGATAGCGCTTTAATTAAATCTTCCCTTTTGAATTTCTTAACAACTTTAGACAATCTTCTCAAAACGTTGAAGTCTTCAAGACTTTAACACTTTTTAATCTCCTCCTTTAAGTAAAAATGGAATTTCAGATAAGCTCAACAACTTGAGAATCTTCAGACTTCACTTTGAACCATTTCTTGACTTTAATTTTCTGACTTTTATATCTTCCCCTTTATCACATCTTGCTTGACTTTGCTTTTTCATTCTTGTACTATCCCCCTTTTAATCAATCAATCATCTGACTTTGAAATCTTGAATTATCTCCCCCTTTTTGATGAATTTTGAGAATCAGAATCATCAAAATATTTCAAGGTCAGCTCTGTCTTTGAAAATATCTCCCCCAAATAACAGATAAGCACAATCTTCATGAGTAACAGAAACAATCTCCCCCAAGTAGGAAAATAGTCAATCTCCCCCAAAGAATGATATGAACAAGCTCTGTCGGATCAGATAGTCTGCCGTCAATTCATGAATGTATTCATCCGAATCTTTTCAAATTCAGACAAATTAAGAATGGTAACCCTAAATCAACATATAAAACAGTTATAATTGTAAGTAACACAAAGTTACTTAGTACAACAGATATACTGTATAAGGAGCTTGAGTGATGTTCACTCCCCAGGACTTCCATTCAATCATTGAAAGACACATGGTTAATCTATGAACGTTCTGACAGAAAAACAGATTTTCTGTGTGCTCGTGCTTGTGTATGAAAGAATTAAGCATAATGATTGTTTTGATAAGGTTCAAAATATGTAAACTATTGAGACAACAATAATTATACGTAGACTCAATATGCATGAGAAAGGGTCAAAGGTGGGGCAACTTTCTTCTATTTAAATATCAACATCTTCCAAATGAAGATCCAATAGATGATGTGTTGCTTCCCCTTGAAAATGAAAAATTCTTTTGTTGAGAAAAGAATAAGTGGCAGGTGGGGTTATATACAAGAGTTGGCATGGGCTAGTTCCCTGTTTCAATGAAGGTCACGAAGAAGTGTGAACCAACAGAGTATGCGGCTGTCCGGCTCAGAAAAAGTTTGGTCCAGAGTTTTATATTCTTTTACTCTGATCTCTCACCCTCTTTCGTTTTAACATTTGAGCTCACTTCTAACCAACCTCTCTTTTACATTTTATCTCAGCACACACCCACACTCTAATCTTTTGACTGCTCTCCCCTCAATCACTTGTAGGATTACTTCCGGGGTAGGAAACACTGGTTAACGTGAATCCATGGAAGTAATTTTAAGCACTCACACTGTATCCCATGTATATTGTCCTAAAAAGAATGTGTTGCTCAAGAATTAACTTAACAATTAAGCACAAGAAATCACTTGTCATAAAATGTATGCTCATGAAAAATAAGAATGAAATTTGAGCAATGTGAACATTTAAGATCTCTCAAAACATTAAACATTTATGATCATTCAATTTCATTGCTTTAAGAATTTGACAATGATTTAATCAGATCAAATATCATGAAGAAATATATAATGGGGTATCAAAGAACGGACATTTGTTTATATGAACAGGATATAAACAATTTAACAATGAAAGCACATTTAAAGAAAAAATGACGTCTGATCTCAAACAACATGGAATTTCAAACGGGAGTATTACCATCGAAAGATTTATCGTTTGAGACATGGTAATAACAAAGTCAAAAATAATGTACTGAACCGATGTGTGTATGAATATTTGACAAAGTATATGAAAGGAAAATACACAAGTATTTTTCATCAAGAAACACACGGACAAATAAGCAATAAAGTACTCAGGTGAAAATCATTTAAAATCACACTTCGAAATTCATAAAACATTTTGAGAACGCGAAGTGGTTTGAACATTTAAGAAAACGATTTTCACTAGCGAAAGTTGTTCGCCTTTCAACAAGTGATAGAGTTTAAGAATATAGAATTTTTTTGACAAAACATCAGATACTCTCCCTCCGTATCTGTAAAAGGTCAAATCATTACAAAAATATGACAGCTAAAGTATGAGTAATTTTTCTTATCTACTCTCCTTAAAGACATAACACTGAAATCTTATAAACTCCCCCTCAAAGTAAAAACTCCTTTTGAAAGATGTTATCTATTAAGCATCCTGAAGAAGAAAAACTTTTGAGAACGGGTTCTGAACTGAAATATCCAGAAGCCATTGTCACGTATTCTCTGGTGAGAATAGTAACTTTCCATCTTTACCATTGAAGACCGGGTCTTGAACTGCTTTGTTCAAAAACCAACATTCGTTGAAGTACGAGTTCTGAACTATTGTATTCAGAAGTCTACTTTGATCTCTTAGATACGGGTTCTAAATTGTAGTGTTTAGAAGCCATTGTTCTTTGACATTAAAGTACGAGTCCTAAACTGATGTGTTTAGAAGTCGTTGTTCTTTCTCCCCTTAGTCTTTAGGTGCCTGCAACACAAATTTAGCTTTTGGTACCTACTGGTATTTGGGTCCTGATTTGTTAGTTGCAGTTCTATTAGGAGATATGTAGTAAGAACCATACCAGTTATTCACATAATTTTTACTAACAAAATCATTTGTACCACAGTAAGAACAATTAATTTTCTTCTGTGCTTATCTGATCAATTGATTAACTGTATAAACAAGATCAGGTTTGCCAAAAGTTTTACCTTTCTGAGCATTGTTCCTTTTAGCATTGGATGCATGCACGAATGATTTATGTTCCTTCTTCTCATTGAGGATCCTTTCACTCTCCAAATCCACTTTTCTTTGTCATTTGTACTTTTGTGTTTTCCTGAACCATCAACAAGTTTATCATAGAAAAGGTTAGAAGGACGAATCTGATCTTTATGTTTAGAAGTATGATCATCATCTGAATCAAATAAAGGGTTATTATAAACATTCAGAAAATGTGAACTTGACGCTGTTTTGAATGACCATTCTGAATCAGCTAGATCACCTCTCGGTGATTGAACAATTGATTCTGGAATCTTTTGCTCAGTCAACTTCATCTTGAACATAATCTCTTCAAGTTCTTTGATCTTTATTGACAAACTGTTTCTTTCCATTGAAAGTAGATCAAACTTCTTATGCAATTCAGACTTTGCATTTTTCTCCTTCATAACAGTTGATGATAGCTCAGATAGTTTCCTTGAAAGCTTGCTTATCTTAGTCTCAAAAACTTTTCTTTCTTCTAAAAAGTCTTTCTCTACACTCTTTCTCTGTTCAGAAATCTCCTTAAACACACCAACATTCTTCTGCTTAGCTTTCTTCTTCTCTTTCTGAAATTCGTCTCTCTCCA
This sequence comes from Arctium minus, assembly GCA_954870635.1. Taxonomy (NCBI): domain Eukaryota; kingdom Viridiplantae; phylum Streptophyta; class Magnoliopsida; order Asterales; family Asteraceae; genus Arctium; species Arctium minus. Next base: position 106,757,073 of record OX941080.1, on the reverse strand, counting down.
AGATAATATCTTTCTCAAAATCTGACACTTGTTGAGAAAGTTTTGCACATTTCTGTTCATTGGATATATTTTCTTCAAATGACTTTCTTGAAAAGTCAGAAAACTTTTGAGCAAATACTTTTCTTTCTTTTTCAAACTCTTCTCTTTCTTTCTTTGACTTCTTTTCATCTTCAGATATTTGTTCTTTCAGTTCAACAATCTTCTTTTGAAGCTCAATATTATCTCTTTCCAAATCCTTTCTTTTTCTTTCAATCTTATTTACCTCTTCTTGAGTTGTCTATCACTTTTGTGGCCTTTTCTTTCAACATGTTTATTTCAACTTCAAGACTGGACACTTCGAAAACGGTTCCACGACCCTGCCTTGAGTGCTCACCCAAAATTTAGATGTGTCATTGAGTCTTTCGGATGGGAATTGTTGTGTGTTATCCCAAACCCTTATGTGTGTCCCACAATCAATGTAAATTCAATCAAGACGACTCAATTCAATAAATTTCCATTTTTATTTCAAACTCAGAAATCGATTACACAGGCTCTCAAGATATTTCTTTCTCTAAGAATACACGCACAATGCTCTTACAATTAGTCTCATGATTCTACTAACGAAAACACTTATATATCTAGAACTCTCACAATACATAAACACTCAAAACACAAAATAACATTGACTTTGACTTTATTACAAAGACTTTGACTTTCTGCTTGAATGGCTTTGACTTAAGCTTTTGACTTTGACTTTTAAACTTCAGTCTTCATGATCTTGTATCCAACATATTTGTGCACTAACAATCTCCCCCTTTGGATCAAGATCATCTTCAAAAAGGTATGCAATACAATCTCCCCCTTTGATTGATCTTTAACAAATTTAATCTCCCCCTTTATTAAGACAACTGATCATCTTCAGAAAAATAAGCATTGAAGCACAATCTCCCCTTTATGCTGAAAAACAGTATTCAATCTTTCTGTAATCTCCCCAAAGTCTATGATAATGATCTTCAATAATCTTGAACAATCTCCCTCAAGATAATAAAATCTTTTTCAGACTTCAAAAAGAAATTATCTTCAGATTTAGCTCGGTTTGTTTCAGCAAATCAATCTTCAAAGAAAATTTCAGTAATTTCCCACAAATATTCTGAAACCTTTGAACTTTCTCTTTCAAATATGAACAATCTTCCCATAACTTGCATTCTTTGACAAATTCTTTCAGCAAACTTTCTTCAAATTGTCTTTCTTGAAATGATTTATCCTTTAAATTTCAACATTTCTTTAACTTATCCCCATAACTGTTACAAACTCTTCTTCTTCCAACATTTCTTGAAAAACATTTTATCCCCTTTTTTGATGATTGTAGCATAGAAATTATCAAAACTTCTTCAAGAAATGTCATGAACCTTTTTTTAACCATTGATCCTTTCAAATTAGCCTCTGATCATCCGTCAGTTCATAAAGATATTCATCCAAATCTTTTCAAATTCAGATAAATTATGAGTGTAACACCTGAAGCAACAAATGAATCAGTTAAGATGTCTGTCAGTAGCACGAAGCCACTGTATGTAACTAATACACATTGGAAAAGAGCTTTTTGATGTTCACTCCCCCAGGTCTTCCATTCAATCATCGAATAACACAAGTTTATTCTATGAACGTTCCGACAGAAAAACGAATTTCATGTGTGTATGTGCTTGTGTATGAAAGAATTAAGCACATGATGATTTCTTTATCAATTAGGCTCAAAATGTGTACACCATTGAGACAGCAACAGTAATACACAGACTCAATTGTGCACTATCGAAATGCGAAGGTGGGGTAGACTTCCTTCTTTTTCAATATCCAGATTTTCCAAATGAAAATCAGATAGATTATGTGTTGAATCCCCGGAAAAAATTTAAACATCTTCTTTTTAAGAAAAAGATGAGTATCTGGTGGGGTTTTAAATCAAGAGTTGGCATGGACTAGTTGCATGCTTCAATGATGTTCACGAAGAATTGTGAAACAACAGTGATATGGCTGCCCGACTCATAAAAAGTTGGTGCAGAGTTTGATATTCTTTTACTCTGTTCTCACACCCTCTTTCTTTTGAACATTTAAGCTCACTTCTAACCAAACTCTCTTTTCATTTTACCTCATCACACATACCCACACTCAGATATTTTGACTCCTCGCCTCTCGATCACTCAGGAATAACTTATTGGGTAGGAAAAACTGGTTAACGTGAATCCATAGAAGTTCTGTTTAGCTCACACAATTCCCATGTAATTGTCCTATAAGCAAAATGTTGCTCAGATGGTTTAACTTTTCAGTTAAGCACAAAATGAAATACATGTCAGATATTTGTATGCTCATGAAGATAATTATGAAGATTTTAGCATTTTAATCATTGAAGATTTTTCAACACAAGTATATTGAATGAATGAAATGAATACAAGAAACTTGTTTGAAAATCTGACATTGTATGATAAGATCAAATATGAATGATTTATCAATCTAGGCTTAGGTCATGAAAAATTGGATATTGTCTATAAGAACAATTATAGACATTCTTGAAAGAAACGTTTTGAATCAATCAACACTCAACAAGCATTGAAATTCAAACGGGGTGTCTTACCATCAAAAATTGGTTCAATTTGAGACATGGTAAGAACATATCAAGAAAAATAGCAAACCGGTGTGTGTGAATACTTGACAGTATATGGAAAAGATAAAACACAAGTATTTATCTTTGGAAACACACGGTTAGTTTAACAATTAAGCTCATGAAAACATTTAAAATCACACTTCTAAATTCATGAAATCTGTTTAAGAATCAGAAGTGGTTTGAACATTTAAGAACATGTTTTCTATGTTTAAAGTCGTCCTTCTTTCAAACACAATGAGATTAAGGTTAGAATATTCCTTACGCTCATCCTAAATCTCATGAAGTCAGCTCCAAGTCATAAAAGATATGATCATTTAAGCTCCCCCTCAAAATCTGCATTCAGTCACAAAGTCGTCAAAGTACCAAGTCTTATTCACAAAATTTATTGAAAATTAAAAAACATAAAAGCAATAAAACTTGTTAAGAACGAGTTCTGATCAGATATAATCAGAAGTCATTTACTCCTCCTGAAATATTGCATTCACAATATTTAGCAACAGGAAAATATGTACTCCCCCTTGAAGGTTGATCATCTCATTTATGTATCGGAAAACAATCTCATATATGCACTGGAGTATAATCTCTTTTGATCGTTGAAGTACGAGTCCTAAACTGTTGTGTTTAGAAGACAAACTCCTTATCATTGAAGAATGGGTCTTGAACTGTATTATCTAAGAGCCATTATTCGTTGAAGCACGAGTTCTAAACTGATGTATTCATAAGCCAAAGTTCTTTTACTCCCCCTTGACTTGAGGTACCGGCATCACAGATGAATCTTTTGGCTTTGGTACCCACTAGTATTTGGGTCCATGTTTGTTAGTTGCAATTATGTTGGGAGTAATATAATAAGAACCAATCCAGTAATGATCAGAAACTTTATGAACAAAATCATTTGCACGATAGTAAGGACAATAACTCTTCTTATGAGCTAACCTAAGTAATTGATTTCTTGAATAAACAAAATCAGGTTTACCTTTTCGCACATTGTTCTTCTTAGCATTTGATACATGCACAAATGATTTCTTACCATTCTTCTCATCAGAAGCTGGTTTCACTTTCCAGACCAACTTCTCTTCTCTATACCTTCTTCTTCTATATGTACCTGAACCATCTACATTCCTATCATAAAAAATGTTAGTAGTACGAATCTGATCTTTAATATTGACTAACCTCTTTGTAGAAACAGTTTTATGATGTGAACTTGCTGTTGTTTTGAATGAATATTCAGAATCAGCTGAATCATCTCTAGGTGTTTGAACAATTGAATCTGGAGACTTCTGCTCAGTCAACACCACCTTAGAGACAATTTCTTCAAGCTTTTTTACTTTAGAAGATAAACTGTTCCTTTCTGCAATTAGTAGGTCAATCTTCTTCTGGAATTCAGACTTCGTATTTTGCTCTTTCATGGCACTTGTTGATAGTTCTGATAACTTCTCTATAAGCTTCTTTTTTTCTGACTCAAAAATCTTTCTTTCTTCTTCAAAAACCTTCTTGACATTCTTTCTTTGACCAGATATTTCTTTGAAGATTCCAATATTTTTCTCTTCAACTACCTTCTTCTCTTTTGCAAATTTGTCTCTTTCAATGATGATTACTTTCTCAAAATCAGATATTTTTTGAGAAAGTTTTACACATTTAAGCTCAACAACTTTCTTCTTTTCAAAAGTCTTTCTAGAAAATTCAGAGAATTTATGTGCAAACCCTTTATTTTCTTTTTCAAACTCTTCTTTTTCTTTGGAAATCTTCTCTTCCAAATATGAAATTTGCTTTCTTAGCTCATCATTAGCACTTTCTAAACCCTTAGTTGTCTCCTCATTCCTACTGACAGAATCTTCTTGTTGGATTTTGACAATTTGAGCTTCCAAATCTGAGATCTTACTTTTCAACTCAGTATTCTCATCTTCCAAACTCTGTACTTTCTCTTCAATGCTCTTACCATCCTTTAATTGTTGAGAATCAGATATCTGCTTCAGAAGATCCTCATTAATTTTCTTTAATGCATTGACTTCTTCGCTTAGCAATCTCTTTTCATCATGATATTTCTTTGATCTCTTTGAGTAATAATCAACAGATGAGGTGAGATTTGCATTCTCTGTTTTGAGTTTAAAAATCTGATCTTCGTCATCATTATCAAAATATCCCATCTTGATCTTTACACTGTTTAAAAATGATCGTCAGAAATTCAGAAACAAACTGTACTAAGAAAATCAAACTTGGTCAATTCTGAAAAACACAGAAAAAATTTCTAAGTATGAAACTCACAAACCACAGAAATGAACTTCGCGCAAAATATGTTGTGCACGTTTCAGGTTCGCGCACAACAAAGGATACAAGAAACAAGGTTCGCGCAAACAGGCTTGTGCTCATTTTAGCTTCGCGCAAAGAGCTGCGTGCGAGTTCTTAAGAAATCCACTTCACGCAATGCGTCTGTGCGTTCTAGACTTAGAAAATTTTTAAACTTTATACTTCGCACACACAAAGCACTTCTCGTAGATGAACTACTTCTCGCAGATCCCACTTCGCGCACGATAAAGATGATGAACAGTACAAACTCGCACAATGTGTCTTGCGAGTTTCTACTTCTCGCACGTCACAACTTGCGAGTTCTTCATTCTTTAGCAAGTTTCTATGTCGTGAATGTTCTTCAGCCTCTACGTGTTCTTGCCTTTGTGTGTTCTTCAGATCTGGCAAGTTCTTGAGTTTTCGAACAAAAAACTCTAACTTTTCAACAAAATCGACTCAAATATTCACCAAGTGATTTGAAACTTTGCAGATACTCTCTATTCCATCTCTAGAACAGATTACAAACAATGAATTTCACTTTAAAAAAACAAAATTTCAAATTCGATCAAGAATAGTACGTTTTCTAAACTCGAACTGAAATCTTACAAAAATCAATATCGACTGGGTAAGAGATTTCTACACCAAATTAGTCGTGACTAATGGTGTAGAACTCTTGGTAAGACAGACCACAGTGAGTTATTCGGCTACTTCCATCAATGAACTCTTAGGCATGCACCCACCTGCACAATCTGAATTAGATAGATTTCTTCAGTCATAGTCGCCCGCTAAGACCTACCCGCGGTACATTTCCCGCAACAGTGACCTGCGACATGTTTGGGTAAAATTCCACAAGTCACGACCGACGGAAGATAACCAAACGTCTCCAGTCTATGGACCATTCTTATATTAAGATAATGTCCTGACGACATCGTACGACAGAAGACACTATCATCCCAGGCGACGACCATCGAGAGTTTCTCACGTCCACGATTAAAGAAAGTCTCACGACAACTTACATCTCACGATCTATGTAACATTACTAATGATCGTTAACCATTTATTGCATACAACCGTTTTTCCTTTGTGAATCTCTTATTACATGTTCAATACATGTTATTCCCAAATATTATCAAGTTCTAATCGTAAACAGAAATATGATCAAGAATCGTAATCACATGTCATTGATTCAATATTCAACAATTACAAATCTCACTTTCTCTCACTAGAATAATGTTCTAATTTGCTCTTCTCTAATCTGATCACTTCACTCAATGACTTACAAACTGATTACAAAGACCTCAAGGTATTTATACCCTCTACCAATTACAAAAAAAACAAAAACACAACAACATAAACTTTGACTTTTATTACAAATTGACTTTGACTTTCACTGAGAGTTGACTTTCAGCCTTTGACTTCTTGACTTTGGTCTTCAATCTTCATGATCTTGTATCCAACATATTTATTCTCTAACAATCTCCCCCTTTGGATTCAAGATCATCTTAAAAAATATTTAGCAAATCAATCTCCCCCTTTAGTTCAATCTGGACATTTCTTCTTTAAGCACAAACATTGTAATATCCTCTTTCTTTGACTGTATTCTTCCCAAGTCTGTCTTTGACAAAAATATTAACAGTCTTCCCCAAATATGATAGAAACAATCTTCAACAATCTCCCCATAACTATCTCAAAACTCCTTCAGACTTCGGAAAGAAATTATCTTCAGAATTAGCTCGGATTGCTTTAGCAAAGTATCTTCAAAGAAAATTTCAGTGAAATCAACACATCTTTTAAAAATCTTTAACTTTGCATCCTTCTTTCACAATTATCCTTTGATCTTCAACCAATTCTTTAACTTTGATATTTTTGACACGGGCATTTCTTTAATTCATCTCCCCCTTTTTGATGAATAGAGCATCGATATCATCAAAACTTCCTCTAAAGAAATGTTTGAAACAATTTTGACCACTGATCGTTTGAACTGAGCCTCTGATTCACCATCGATCCAAAATAAAGTATTCATCTAGATCTTTTCAAATCCAGACAAATTAGGAATGTAACACCTGAATCAAAAAATGAATCAGTTAATATGGCTGTCAGTAACACGAAGTTACTCTATGTAATAGATACACATAGGAAAGGAGCTTTGTGATGTTCACTCCCCCAGGACTTCCATACAATCATCAAAACACCACAAAGGAAATTTCTATGAATGTTATGACAAGAAAACAAATTCCTTGTGTGTTCGTGCAAGTGTAGAAAGAATTAAGCACATGATGATTGCTTATCTAAGGCTCAACATTATGTAAACCACTGAGACAACAGTAGATAAACACAGACTCAATGTGCATGATTGAAGTACGAAGGTGAGGTAGACTTCCTTCTTTTTCAATATCCAGATTTTCCAAATGAAAACCAGATAGATTATGTGCTGCGTCCCCAATAAAAATATGAAACATTTTCTTTTTAAGAAGAAAATGTGAGAGTCCAAAGATCTCTGATTCGTTAGAGAGAGAAAGTAGTGAGAGAAAGTGTGAAGCGCAAAGTAACTGAAGTATTGAATTGTGCGTGTCTTAATTGTTACAAAACAAAGGTGCAAAGGGGACTTAAATACCTCTAGCCCTTACAAACAGAATACACTACTAAAAGCATTAAAAGCTATAAAATAAATACAATGATTACTACAAATATAGACTTAACAATCTCCCCCTTAGTAATCATTGGCGTCGTGGTCTTCAAAAACAATCTTCAATAACAACATAGACCATCCAGGCGACTTTGTATAATTACTGACGCTCTTCTCTTTGACGTAATCTATTCAACCCGAGTAACACTTCTAATCGTCGCAGAGTAGAGCGGAAATTCAACCTCTCATTGATTTTATCCAATGCATTCCGTAGAAGTTGAATCTCATCATTTGTTATCAGAGCCCTGTTTGTTCGTGTCTCCATAAATCTTCTAACAGCATCTTTCAATCTTTGATCTAACTGTAGCCTGATTACTTTCAAAGTTCCATCGGAGTAATGACTTATCTCTTCAAATCTGAGGAAGCACTTTTGACCTGATGCATTCCTGTATACAACTCCATGTGGATCCTGAAGAATAGTGAATAATGAGTAAGAATCAATGTCTGGCAGGCTACGGTTAGGTCTTAGCAAATTCACCACTGGCTGAAAGCTTTCGACTACCATTTGAAAATCGAAAACCCTGAAGAACATGATCTGACGCCTTATAAACCTTTTGATTACAAACAAGGCTTGAGAGATATCATTTGTCCTATAGTACTGATTCCTCAATTCATTGTACAGAAACTCAACGTCGTCAATGGATAAATCATTAAAGTCAGCCTCTGAGAAGATATAACGGTTGCAGTCTCTTCTTTCAACCTCGAATACTGGATACCAGATATTAACCAACCTCTGAATTTCAATTTTGATAATCCGAACTATCAGATGAGGGGAAGAAACCAAATCCCTTCCACGACGTTGACATCTGATAAGCATTACATACTCATATTTAAAAGCATCTGATTCCTTTTCTACACCAAGAATGGCATGGATGTTGATCGGTCTTCTTCTCGAAACAAAAATATTGCTTTGGGAATTTTCAAGGAAGGCAGATCTTTGACGTGAAGCCATATAACGTTGTTGTAAATTTCTTCGTCTCTCCCGTCTTGACAAAGTTGGTCCTTCTTCTAAAATACTTGGAGAAATTATAGGTTCAGCAGGAGGATCAACAACTTGTGCTCTAGATGACTGACCTACTTCAAATGTATCTGAAGGAGCAGAGGTAGTCGGAGCATTAGCAAAAACAGGAGATGAAGAAACAGGAGTAGCTTCAGGAACAATAGCTTCAGGAACAGTAGATTCAGGAATAGTAGATTCAGGAATAGTAGCTTCAGGAAGATCTCTGTACAACATATCTAATATCTCTTCATCCTTAGCATCCATGAACATTGAGTCATCTTCTGTGTCTGATATGATGATGATGTCATCACAGTCTTCTTCATTTACTTGACATATCTTTTCCAATCTGACATCTGCATCATCATCAGAATTAATCTCGATGAAGTTAGCGAAGAATGATCTCATGTCATTTGCTGCTTAAGATTCTTCAACTTCATGAATGCTAGGAGAAACATCTGGATCCATGTAGACAACAATTTGCATATTATCAATAATGTTGCTTTCAGAAAAGTTCAGTTCATTATGCAAAGAAGACAGATCAACATTCTCAATCATAATATTCACTAAGTCCTGAATGTTGCAGTCTTCAACAGATCCTCCACTCTTTCCTCTATCACCAGTCGCTTCTTCCTGAATATCCTCTCTTGCTTCAGAGGATCCTTCAACTCTTGGTCTCTTTTCCATCTCCCCCTCATGACCTTGATGATCAGGATCATCTTGGTCATGTCGACGCTTAAGAGACGGACCGGCCTCAGTTCTGCAGCTTTGTTCATGAATATCAAGCCTGGAAGATAAATCAGAGAAAGCTTGAGATATAAACGATTTGAGATCAGCAAAACTTGATTAAATTTCCGATTTGAATGCTTGAAACTCAGTAGATGAAACATAGATCCTGTCAGATTCAGACGAAGAAACTTTGGAAGTTCCGAAGCAGAGAAATAAGATCTTGATCCTGATGTTCTGGTGGCGACATAGAAAGAAGACGAGCATAGAGCAAATCTGTCAACTCTGAAATAGGAAGATCTGATACTGGAGTGTTGAAAGAAGACACAGGAATACGGGTAGATGAAGAAACACCAGTTGACTGAGTAAACAACGGAGGTAGAGGAATAGACATGATCGCTGGAGCAGAAGATTGAACAACAGAAGACGACTCTCTTAGAACAACCCCAGATGGGTGTCTGAACGGAATCTCTGTAGGAATCACTGAAGTATCAATCTCAGGCATCTTCCCTTTGAATAAAGCTTTTAACTTCAGAATATGTGCTTCCTTTTCAGCATCTATTCTCTCCGATAACTGCCGAATTACATCATTCAAAGTAGAGAATTTGTTAGTTGAAACCCGAACTTGATCAGAAGTAAGCTCTACAGCTGATGAAGTAGACTGAATAACTGCAAGTGTAGTTGTTGGAGCTTGACTTTGAACCGATACTGTGGCTTGATCAAAAGTTGTATCCAATTCATCTACTTGAAGATGTGCAACTGAAGGATTAACTGGAACAAAATCATCATCAGAGATAACTTCTGTTGAGACAACCACTTCCGGTGTCTTGGACTTCCTTTCATATACCTGAATACGCGATCAATCAGTATGATCACTATCATCATCATCATCAGAATCACTTTCATCCTCATCTCTATCACTAGCAAGAATATCATCAGCAGCAGTATCAACTTCATCTTCAAAATCAAAAACAATAGCATCCGAAGCTATAGTATCAATATCAGCAATAACATTCTCAATTTGCTGAGAAGCAATATCCTCTTGAATTACTTCTGTTTCAACAATAACATCAACTTCTTGATCATTTTCAGCCTCTTTTTCAATTTCAAGCTCTTTGCCAGAAACAGTTGCTTCAACTTCAACATCTTGTTCAACAGCTTGATTGTCATGAGAAGGCTCTTCTTGTACAACTTCCATGAATTCATTGTCCATACAATATTCTATGACATCCTCATTTGCAACATCAGCGTAGTTTGCAATAAGAGCGTATGGAATAGTCATAGAATAGTTGAACGTCTTCTTTTGCTTCTGAATGTATTACATTTCCGAGTCTGGAACCTGTGGCCAAGACAACCTACGAGGAATAGAAGGATTGCTACGGAGCATGCTTCGAACAATAAGCTTCATAAATCTGACAAACGGAATAAACTTTCTTTTCCTGTTGGTGAACTTGTCATGTACTACCTCCGAGAGTTCTGTCCAAAAGATAAACGTATAGTCGACATGCAAGTCATAGACGACTGCATGGAACAATCGGAGATACAGTAGACTTGCACTATCAGTGCCAGAATGTTTCGATGTCAGGCACCTGATGAGAACAGAGAACAGTGCGTACCAAACTGGAGGTAGATTTGACTTGTCAAAATCTGTAGGTTTGTTCAAAGTACCCACATATCCAAGATTCCGAATCCCTTCATAGACTTCCTCTTCAGATGGAAAAGTGTCATATGTATTTCTGCCTGGTCTGGAGTTCGGCTCAGGAAGCTCCAATATCAACCTCAGTCTTTTGTAGGAAAGGAAAGATTCAAACTGATCTACTTGAAGCTCAAAGCGATGCGGACGAGCCAGTTCATTCTTTGTTATAGTATTCCAAGCCTGCTGTAGATATACTTCAGGAACATCTGCACAGTATGAAAGAGCAGGAGCAAGAGGATGTCCTTTAAGAATTGCTCGTATCACGGGATGAATCTTGATTCTGTCAAAATCCACGTGATAGTTGTTTGGCTTGTATGGCATGTACATGATGGTTGGGAATACATCATTTGGTGTACGTCTAGAAGCAGAAAGATCGGCCCCTACAGAAGGATGTGACGGCATTGGAGTATCATGAGAAGCTCGATCAGATGGATCATCAAGAATGGCATTCTCATCTTGAATCATGGGATCAGTATTAGTTTTGGAAGCCATAAGAGACCTGGAAAACAAAATGAAAAAGAATTAGAAGAAAAGAAGAAAGAAAAAAAAATAATAAAAAAAAAATTTCACATATCTAACACAAAATTTAGATCATCATATCTAAGAGTGAATGAATGAGACGCAAAGTATAAGAATCATACGCAAACATGTTTGAATGACACGCAAACTCTCAAGTATAAAATGCAAACTGAATCATGCAAACTATGATAGACACGCAAAATTCACATGAATGACACGCAAAGAATGACATGTAAACTATGAATAACCCGCAAAGTTCTTTGAATTAAACTCAAATAACTTTGAATGACACGCAAATTAACAAGAGTAAACATAAACTTCATAAACTCAAACCAATCAAGCAAGATCAGCTACAACTTCGAAATTAATCCAAGAAAAGCATACATTGAACTTCGAAAACTATATTCTAACACATTTTATCAAACAATTTCAATCAAAAACAACAAAATCTAAAAATTCGACAAGAACAGAACGAGAAAGTCGTTTTTCCAGAAAACAAGATTTTTATGCTAAACTCAAAGAAACAATTATGATCGATTAGTAGAAACGAAACAATTAAGCCCAAAAACAACACAAATTGATCAACAAACAGTCCAAATTTGATGAATAAGCAAAAAACGAGATTTTCTTGAAAAATCAAGAAAATAAATCGAGTTTTCTGCTTAAATTCACAAATCTAGAAACAAAAACACTAATCTCTCAATCTCTCAGAATTCAGATTGCTCTGATACCAATTGAGAGTCCAAAGATCTCTGATTCGTTAGAGAGAGAAAGTAGTGAGAGAAAGTATGAAGCGCAAAGTAACTGAAGTGTTGAATTGTGCGTGTCTTAATTGTTACAAAACAAAGGCGCAAAGGGGACTTAAATACCCCTAGCCCTTACAAACAGAATACACTACTAAAAGCATTAAAAGCTATAAAATAAATACAATGATTACTACAAAATTAGACTTAACAAAATGAGTGGCTGGTGGGGTTTATATCAAGAGTTGGCATGGGCTAGTTGCCTGTTTCAATAATGTTCACCAAGAATTGTGAAACATTAGTAATGTGGTTGCCCGACTCAGAAAGTAGTTGGTGCAGAGTTTGATATTCTTTTACTCTGTTCTCACACCCTCTTTCTTTTAATCATTAAGCTCACATCTAACCAAACTCTCTGTTCCATTTTACCTCAACGCACAACCCACACTCATTTCTTTTCAACTCCTCACACTCAATCACTATGGATTAACTTCGTGGGTAGAAGACATTGGTAATCGTGAATCCATAGAAGTTTTTCATTGAAGTCATAGCACAAAGAAACCCGTATTGTCCTATAAAGCCGATGTTGCTCAAGATAGTTTAACTTGAACAATTAAGACATGGAAAACATGGGTCATATATGTGTATGCCCATAGATGTAATCATGAAAATTTGAGCATTTGAAACAATGAAATATTTTCAAACAAGTAAATTGAATGAATGAATATGAATGCAAGAGGCTTGTTTGAAAATCTGACATTGTATGAAAAATAATCAGATAAGAAATGATATATCAGTTAAGTCTTATGGTAAAAAATAATTGATATTGTCTATATGAACCAAAAATATAGATATTCTTGAATGAAACGTTTAGAAACGAATTAACCTTCAAAATGTTTTGAAGTACAAGCGGGGTGTCTTACCATCGAAAAGTATGCTTCAAATTTGAGACATGTAAGAACAATGTGAACAATAAGTCAAACCGGTGTGTGTGAATACTTGAAAGTATATAGAAAAGACAATACACAAGTATTTATCTTTGGAAACACACGGTTTGTTAATCGTGTAAGCACAAGTAAAATGAAAACATTTAAAAATCACACTTCCAATTCATGAAATCTGTTTAAGAATCAGGAAGTGGTTTGAACATTTAAGAATATGTTTTCTATGATTGAAAGTTGTCCTTCTTTCAACCATATATGAGATTAAGATAAGAAATAAACCTTTCTTTGTAGTCTTAAATCTCATCAAGTCATGCTTAAAGTCATAAAAATATGATCTTGATAGCATCCTCTCAATCTACAAAAGTCTCAAAGTCATGTCAAAGAAACTTTAATCACAAACTTATTGAAAAGTAAACAACAGAAAGCAGTATGTTAGATCTGTTTTTATAGTAATCATTGTATTTATTTTCTAGCCTATTCTGTGCTTATTGTTCTTTTCTGTTTTGTAAAGGCTAGGGGTATTTAAGTCCCCTTAGAGCCTTTGTTTTGTAACTTTGGACTTACATTTCAATACATCAGTTTACTTTGCGCCTCATACTTTCTCTCTCTACTTTCTCTCTCTAAAGATTTAGTGATTCTTGGACTTTCAATTGGTATCAGAGCGTACTAGATCTTGAGAGGATTGAGAGAATTTGTTTTTAGATACTGATTTTGTAGATTAAGCAGAAAATTTGATTGATTTTCTTGATTTTTCAAGAAAGTCTCGTTTTTTGCTTGATTTATTAAAATTGGTTAGGTTTTTGATTGAATTTGTACGAATTTGATTTCTTTAGTTGCGTTTTTGATAGTCGATCGTATTTGATTCACATAATTTTCCATAAAAACCATGATTTGATTCTCAATTTGGTGATTTTGTGATTTTCTGGAAAAACGTATTCTCGTTCTGTTCTTTTTCGAAAGTGTTGATTTAGTGTTTTTTAATCGAAATTGTTTGATAAAAATTGTTAGAAAGAAGTTTTCGAAGTTCAGTGTGTGTTTTTCTTGGTTAATTTTCAAAGTTGTAGTTGATCTTGCGTGAATTGGTAGTGTTTATGAAGTTTGCGTTTCATTCATATGAGTTTGCGTTTCATTCATATATGTTTGCGTGTGATTCATATAATCTTGCGCCTCATTCATATATTCATGTTACTTTGCGCTTGATTCTTATGTTTTGCATAATATTCTTTGTGGTCTAACTCTTGTGTTAGTGAATTTTTCAGATTTGCGGTTCACGTTGGAAACGCAAAGCTTAAAGTTCTCGGCTCTTGTTTAATACGCAAACTATCAGTTTGCGTTTCTCTCTTCAAGTCTTCGTGCATCAAGTTTGCGTTTTATACCTGCAACGCAAAGTCTTTCACCCGCAAAGTAACAGTTTGCATTTCATACCTGCAATGCAAAGTCTCAACCCGCAAAGTTACAGTTCACGTATCAATCTTGCAACACAAACTTCATTTTGCGTTTCTCTAAGCAAACGTAAACCTCTAGTTTGCGGTTCAGTTCAGTTCGCGGTTCTCTAAGCAAACGCAAATCTCAGTTTGCGTTCCCCTCTGCAAACGCAAAACCTTCTTTGCGCTCCTCATTGCATTCGCAAACCTCTAGTTTGCGCGTCTCTCATACTTAGAAAATTTTCTAAATTTTCTGATTTTTTCACAAGATGTCTCTACAAGCACAAATCTACAAAAAATGACCTCATGATGTCTTTGGGGTCTGATACTCGTCCACCAGTACTGATCAATGAGAACGAATTCGAACAGTGGCAGGATCGGTTTATCAACTTTATTGAAAGGCAACCAAATGGGGAGAACATGATGAAATCACTGACTCAGGGTCCTATGGAAATACCAAGGAAAGATGTTCCAGCTACAGCAACTTCTGTTGCTACCTCTGTTGAGAAAGCTTTAAGGGAATATGATGATGATGAGATGTTACGACATCAAGCTGATAGCCAGGCCAAATCAAATCTGATCCTTGCTCTTCCCAACTCCATCTATAACAGAATCGATTGCTTCAAACATAACCCAATGCTGATGTGGACACAACTTGAGAAGATTATGCTTGGTACTACAATGTCTACTCAGTTACGACAGACCAGGTACATGAACAACTTTGAAAATTTCAAGGCCAAGGATGGGGAAAGTTCGAAAAATGTTTTTGATCGATTCTGGCCTGTTATCAATGATCTCTACAAGATTAAAGTTACCAAGACTGAGTTGGAGGCTAACTTGAAGTTTCTGAATGCTTTACAACCTGAGTGGAACAAGTCATGCTACAAAAAGAGAAACGATGTCAGAATCTCAACCATGCCAATTCAGGAGTTATACGAAATCTTGATGAAAGATGAATCTATGGTAATGGAGAAGAAGGCAAAAATGGATAAGAAGAATAAACCTCTGTCAGTGGATCCCATTGCTCTTATAGCTAGCCAACTGGCTGAACAAACTTTGACTGAATCAGCTTATGATGGATCTACAGATGATGATGGCGAAGCACTCGAAAAAGCCATGATACTTTTGACTCAGCACTATCAGAAGAGATTCAAGCACAGATCTGGTTCAAACAACCTGCGGTTTACTTCTGGTTCTAAAAAGATAGAACCTGGTGCTCCTTCAAAGACATACACTCCAAAGTATGAACCATCTAAGGTGGTTGAACAGAAGAAGGATGAGAAAAAGCTGGTTAACTGTTTTAACTATGGGAAGCCTGGACATATGGTTAAGGACTGCAGAGTCAAAGTGGTAAAGGATGCTGCTTTCTACCGAAAGAAGTTAGCTCTTGCTGAAAAGAAAGAAAGTGGAACCATCCTGTTGGCCGAAGAAGAATACTGGTTGGATCATTCGGACAACGAGGCTGAAAATGAGGAAACTACGGCTATGTGCTTTATAGGTGATGACAAATCTGATGATGAGGAAGAGGATACATCATCTGATGGTTCTGAGGTAATATCTGAGTTTAACTATAATTTCTTCTTATCTCAAATGAATGTTTTTATCACTGTTTTGCATGATTTGCGCTCAAAGTTTGTTTCTGAAAAGTTTAAAAATCAAGAAAAGTCTGATTTAATCGAAAAACTGCAAATTTCTTTAAATGATGAAAAGTCAATTTTAATTGACACAAAAGATAAATTTAATAAGCAGTTGGTCGAGTTAGAAAATTCAAATCAGACTTATCATGATTCGTTGACTGAACTGACTTCTTCAAATAAAATTCTTTCTGACAAGATAATTGTTTTACAAAGGAAATTGTATAAAAGAGAACAGTCTGAGCAAACCATATACATGAATAAACCAAGGAGTGAAGAAACCATAAAAGAAAAGTGGGGACTTGGTTTTGAAAACCCGCATTTTTTAAATCATGCTAAAAATGAAGTTCCTACTTTATATGAATATGATTACTTTACTCTTGCAAGATATGCTCCTCAGTTTAAATTCTTTTGGACAACTGAGAAACAAATTTTGGAAGAAAATGTGAAAAGAATGAAAAACAAGAGGATGGAAATGTCATTTGTTTACACTTCTGAAAATGCAAAGTATTTTCCTGATCAATCTAAGAAATCCAGAAAATTTCAAAATCTTTTAAATATCAAATCTTCCAATAAATCTTCATTATCAACAGATTTTGTGGATATTTTTGCTAACACTGATAAGGAAAATGTATCTCCGGTGTCTTATGATACTAAGAAATACATTCCCCCATTAGTGTTAGAAGGTAAGATTGTTGATCTTGAAGATAGATTGGAAGAACAAAATCTTCAAACTTGTTTAGAAAACGATTTATTTCTTTTTATAATGAAAACAAGTTTTGAAGATAAAATTTCTTCTGGATTGTCAAAATATTCTAAGGAAAATTCTAAAGTTTTACAAAATAATGGCCATTTGCGTTCCATGTTGGAAACCCAAACTGAAAGTTTGTGCATGCAGTTGGACGCGCGAAGCTCAGTTTGCGCCTCCAATGGGAAGCGCAAACCTCCTCCAGACTTGCGCAATTTTGAAAATATTCACTCCAAGGCTAGTTCTGCAATGTCAAATGCTAAGACTGATTTCTTTGATAATTTTTCTTCTTCTGATTCAATTATTGATAATTCTTTACCGCTAAATGCTCAATTTTATAAAAAGAAGCGTAAAAGAAGAAGATCAAAGAAGTCAAAGAAACATGGTACTGTCTTATCTGAAAATTCTAATGTTTCTGATTTTTCTTCTTCAGATCGGACTGTGAGGAAGTCACCAAGGCAGATTTGGAGGATGAAACAGCAAATTTTAGAATCTGAACTGTTAGGAGTTAACTGTGTAGACACTCTTTGTGATACTGATACATTTGCTTCATGTAATAAAAACACAAAATATCTTTTCAGCAAATGTTTGATATATCAAAGAATATCTCATATGCTTCTTCTAGTTCTGATTCTGATAATTGTGTTTTATCTTCTATTAATAATTGCTTTCATTATTGCATGAAAAATAAATCTGTGAAAAATAAAAGGCATAAATCTAACAAGGGATCCATAAGCATATGGGTACCTAAAAAGGTGTAGTTTCTGTGTGTGCAGCTTAGTCAATTATGGTATATGGACTCGGGATGTTCAAAACATATGACTGGCAACAAATCTCTTCTGTCTAATTTTAAAGATAAATGTTGCGGTCGTGTGAAATTTGGCAACTGTGAGACAGCTCTGATTCTTGGTTATGGTGATCTAGTTCAGGGTAACATAACTGTAAAAAGAGTAAGCTACGTCGAGGGTCTAAGTCACAATCTTTTTAGCATAGGACAGTTCTGCGATAAAGACCTTGAAGTCAGCTTCAAATCCAAAAGAGTTGCAGTGAAGAATGATAATGGCAAGGATCTTCTGGTAGGAAAAAGACACTCAAATTTGTATACCATTGATCTTTCCAATATCAAAATTCCTTCAGATATCTGCTTGCTTTCTAAAGCTTCAGTTCAAGAAAGTTGGATTTGGCACAGACGTTTAGCTCATCTCAACTTCAAGTATATGGATCGCCTGGTCAAAAATTATTCTGTGAGAGGTCTTCCAGTTCTCCGTTTCCAAAAAGACCATCTTTGCCAGGATTGTGAGAAAGGAAAAATGAAGAAAGCTCCTCACAAGCCTAAACCTAAACACTGCACGTCGGCTATTCTTGATCTTTTGCATGTTGATTTGTGTGGTCCGATGAAGACGAAGAGTTTAGGACATAAGAAATATGTTTTGGTGATTGTTGATGACTACTCCAGATATACTTGGGTAAAATTTCTGAAGTCAAAAGATGAGACTCCTAAAGTACTCATCAACCTCATCAAGACAACTCAGACAAATAAGCAGAAGCAAGTGAAAGTGGTAAGATCTGACAATGGTACTGAATTCAAAAAGAGTACTCTTCAGGCATTCTATGAATCTCAAGGAATACAACAACAATTTTTTGTTGCACGTACTCCGCAACAGAACGGTGTTGTTGAAAGAAGAAACAGAACGCTTGTTGAGTCCGCCAGATCAATGCTTGCTTATTCAGGTCTACCTTTGTCTTACTGGGCTGAAGCAGTATCAACTGCTTGTCATACACAGAACAGATCAATTCTGCATCGTCGTTTCAACAAAACACCGTATGAAGTTATGAACAGGATTAAACCGAACATCAAGTATTTCAAGTCATTCGGGTGTAAATGCTACGTTCTGAATGACAGGGAGAATCTCAACAAATTTAGTCCAAAGGCAGATGAGGGTGTATTCGTGGGTTATTCTTCAAACTCTGCTACTTAAAGAGTTTTTCTGATCTCTGCAAGAAAGGTCATAGAGAGTGTCAATGTAAAATTTGACGAAGCTGCTGATTTGGTTTCTAATCACTCAGGCTCAGAACCCGCTTTTACTAGCAATTCAGTTTCTGAACAAATCAGTTCAGAACCTGCTCTTTCACCGGATAACCAGGATTCTTCTACTCCCTTTCCTAATCTTTCTGATCTTGATTTTCTGTTTGAAATTTTTTATGATGATGTGCCTAGATCTAATTCTGAAAATGTTTCTAATGTTTTGAATCAGGAAACTGAGAGCTCATCTATTCCAAATTCCGCTGCATCTATCTATGACAATGATGCTGCTCCAGTCTCTCCTATTCAACAAGAACCGGCACAACAAGATTGTGTTCAATCAGACAATGTTCAATCAGAAGCTCAGCTTATTCATGAAGAACATACTCAAAAAGAGTCAATTCAAGAACAACCTGTTCAGGAAGAAGTACAGAATGATGTTATTCAACAAACTGTTCCCGAATCTGATTCAGAGATAGTTGAGATACCTCCTCCTCAAGTTGAAACAACTTTTATTTCTTCATCTGATGTAGAAGTTTCTGAACCTCCCTCTCTTCATTTAGAAGTGGTTCAAGATGTAATTGATCCTCTCCCTCATACAACAAAATGGACAAGATCTCATCCAATTCATCAAATTATTATAGATCCTCAAGCCAGTGTTTCTACACGCTCCAAGTCGGCTACTTCCAACGAATGTCTCTTCACTTGCTTCCTAAGCAAGATTGAACCTACAAAAGTTTCTGAAGCGTTGGAGGACCCGGATTGGATTATTGCTATGCAAGAGGAGCTCAATCAATTTGATATGCTCAAAGTGTGGAGACTTGTACCGAGGCTGAAAGGAAAAAGCATAATTGGTACAAAGTGGATTTTCAAGAATAAAAAGGATAAAGATGGTATCGTTGTGCGTAATAAAGCAAGATTGGTAGCCAAAGGATTTCGACAAGAAGAAGGTATTGACTACGATGAAACATTTGCACCTGTTGCCAGATTGGAAGCTATCCGAATGTTTCTTGCCTTCGCTGCTTATCGCAACTTCACAGTATATCAAATGGACGTCAAGACAACATTTCTCAATGGCAAGCTGAAAGAAGAAGTATATGTATCTCAGCCAGAGGGATTTGTTGACAAAGATCGTCCAGATTACGTATATTTTCTCGATAAAGCATTGTATGGTTTGAAACAAGCTCCACGGGCGTGGTATGACGAGTTGTCAGCTTTCTTGGTCAAATCCGGCTTCACCAAAGGATCTATCGATACTACTCTTTTCATTTATAAAACTAATCTTGATATCTGCTTAGTACAAATATACGTAGATGATATTATTTTCGGTGCGACTAACAAATCTTTGTGTACATAGTTTTCTAATCTTATGACCTCTAGATTTCAGATGAGCATGATGGGAGAAATCAATTTCTTCCTCGTCTTACAAGTGAAACAGCTTCCTGATGGTATCTTCATCAACCAGTCAAAGTATATATTTGACATCTTGAAGAAATTCAAGATGGACAAATCTACTTCAATCGGAACGCCGATGGCTCACGGTGCCAAACTCGGACTCGATTCAGATGGAAAAGTTGTGGATCAAAAGACATACAGAGGGATGATCGGATCGCTGATGTATCTAACTGCCAGTCGTCCGGACATAATGTTCTCCACGTGCTTATGTGCCCGATTCCAAGCTAAACCAAAAGAATCTCATCTTTTAGCAGTCAAACGCATTTTTAGATATATTAAAGGAACTCCTTATTTAGGATTATGGTATCCTAAAAGTTCTGACAATAATTTGATTGCTTATTCAGATGCAGATTTTGGTGGTAATCAATTCGACAGGAATAGTACTTCTGGTCATCTTCAGTTTTTAGGTGACAGACTGATAAGTTGGGCGTCGAAAAAGCAAAACTGTATTTCAATATCAACAGCCGAAGCTGAATACGTCGTTGCAGCTAGTTGTTGTACTCAAGTGCTCTGGATGAAAACGCAACTTCGTGATTACGGAATGTTATACAAGACAGTGCCGATATATTGTGATAGCAAGTCTGCAATTGCGATATCGGTCAATCCAGTCCAGCACACCAAGACCATGCACATAGACATGCGGTACCATTTTATAAAGCATCACGTGGAAGAAGGTACCATTGAATTATATTTTGTATCAACTGAATATCAACTTGCTGATATCTTTACAAAAGCCTTAGATGAAAAACGTTTCAATTTTTTGCTTTCAAAATTAGGCATGTTGAATTTAAAAGTTTAAATCTTTACAAATTTTATTCTATAAAATAAAATTTTACAGATTTTCTTTCTTTTGAATAAAACGTATGTTTAGGGTCTTTAACAAGTTATTTGTTTATATTAAAGTTTTATATGTTCAACTTTCAAGTCTTACAAAAGTCAAAAAGTCAGCAACATATTTGTAGCTTTTGATACTGCTTTAAAGATATGTGAGTCTGAATTTTTATAGTTTACTTTGCTTAGACTACCTAAATGATCAGAATTATAGATCGGAATGAAAATATGGGCTAAGCATTTAGACGTTGATCTGAGTGATTGAGATGAATAATAAATTCTTAAAATACAGAAATCTCTGGGTTTAAAAGTTTGTACCTGTGACCTTTCTGGTTTGGGAAAGCAAGTTCCGTGGGATGCTCGACATCTGGTCCCCTAAGGTCATTTAGTCTGGGAGTGATCGAACAAAAATCCTTCTATAGAATCAGATCGAAAGTCATGTTTTACTGGTATGAATGGGTTTAGAATATGTCGATGTAGCCTTTCTGATCCGGGAAAGTAAGTTCCAAGGGGTGCTTGACACCTAGTCCCCTAAGGCCAGCTGGTCTGGGAGTGGCTAACCCAAATCCTGCAATAGGTTCAGATAGAAAGTTACGTTTACGGCATGTTCTGTACTTAATGAACTCTCTGATTAAAAGATGCCAAAGTGCACGCGCTTAAAAGATGCCAAAGAGCACACTCATGTTAAGATGCCAATGTGCACACTGCTAAAAGAGGCCAATGAGCACACATCTCATAATACTTGGTGATATGTTTGAGTTGTGATAAACCTGTAAATTTGTGAAAGTCTTAATTTTTTATGACTTAGTGAAAGTACATGCAAAGTTTTCTATAATAATTTTAGAATTGCATTTTTCTTGAAGCTAATTCAAGTTCACATGCGAGCACACTGAATAGACAAATGGAAGTTTTTTGAAACTGAACATATCTTAACTTGATATGCAATTATACTTGGTCTTGCATCCAACAACATATGCTTGATTTTAACTGATTGATAAATCTATGAAATTTTACTGAGTAGACTTTAATTTGTTTAGTGTTTAACAGTTTATATATTCAGTTGTTACAAAATTTATATTCAATATGATCATCTTTCATACTGATGTCTTTATGTTTGAGTATCTGTATTTTTTTGTATATGGTATGTGTAATTTTCTAGGGGGAGAGCTAATCTGAAAAAGTTATCTGATCTTTTCTGTGGTTGAGGAGGAGTAAGTAAGAAAATTATTTGTGCTGATCAGAAGTTAAAAAGGGGAGTGAAAGGATTTCAGGTATATTTTTTATTTTTATTTTTATTTGTTATATTTTTTTTAGATTTAATTTTGTTTTAGTTTTCTAGGTTTAAATAGTGTTTTTCTTTTCATTTTCTTTTTCCCGCCTACCTATTCTTTGCTATCTGACTTTTCGGCTCTCGATTTCTCTCTATCGCTCTCTGTGTTCAAAGTTTTAATCTGATTTCTTTCAGATTTTACTTCGAGAAATCAAGGTATGTTTTGATTCTATTCACTTCGTTTATTGATGTTGAGTTAGATTTGATTGTGCTTATTATCAATTAGAGTATTCAAAAATCTGATGTTCGTATTTCTCGTTCTATTCAAAATACTCAGATTGTGATTTCGTGCATTTTTTCTTAAATCAAGTATTGGGTTTTGCTTAGAACTACTATTCGATCATCAGGTATGTTTCCTTTTACTTAATTTCATGTTTTCTTGCTTTAATTTTGATTTTGGTAGTTTTCGGTTTTTGGTCTCGCAAAAACTAGGTTTGAAGTTCAAGTATGTTAGACCCGCAAAGTGAACTTTGCGCGTCTAGCTAGAAACGCAAAGTGAACTTTGCGCGTCTAACTAGAAACACAAAGTGAACTTTGCGCCTCTAGCTAGAAACGCAAAGTGAACTTTGCGTGTCTAACTAGAAACGCAAAGTCTACTTTGCTCTTCTAACTTGTTAAGCAAACTTTTTGTTCTTTCAAGTGTTGTTTACGTATCAACTAGGACACGCAAAGTCTACTTTGCGTCTCCTTTTTGACATGCAAACTTTCTTTGTGTTTGTGCTTCGTGTATTGTTTTTGGTTTTATTTTATCAAGTATATTTGTCCCGCAAAGTCTACTTTGCGCGTCTAACTAGAAACGCAAAGTCTACTTTGTGCTTCTAACTTGATACTCAAACCTTCCTTTGTGTTTTTATGTGTTTTTGTTTTGTTTTTCTAAGTATAGTTTTCGGACCATGTTAGACACGCAAACTTACCTTTGCATCTCATGACTGAAACGCAAACCTTGGTTTGCGTTTCTAACTTGGCACGCAAACCATACTTAGAATATTTTTTTTTATTGTTTTGTCTAATTCTTTTTCATTTTTGTTTTCCAGGTCTATTATGTCTTCTAAAACCAATACAGATCCCATGATTGAAGACGAGAATGCCATTCTCGATGACCCGTCTGATCGAGCTTCTCATGATACTCCCATGCCGTCACATCCTTCTATTGGAGCCGATCTTTCTGCTTCTCATCGTACACCAAATGATGTGTTCCCAACCATCATGTATATGCCTTACAAGCCGAACAACTATCATGTGGACTTTGACAGAATCAAGATACATCCAGTGATACGAGCAATTCTCAGAGGTCATCCACTTGCCCCTGCTCTTTCTTACTGCGCAGATGTTCCTGAAGCGTATCTACAGCAGGCTTGGCATACAATAACAAAGAATGAAATGGCTCGTCCGCATCACTTTTATCTTCAAATCGATCAATTTGAATCTTTCCTTTCATACAAGCGACTGAGATTGATACTGGAGCTTCCTGAGCCGAACTCCAAACCAGGTCGTACTACCTATGACAGCTTTCCATCTGAAGAGGAAGTATATGAAGGGATACAGAATCTTGGATATGTTGGTACTTTGAACAAACCTACAGACTTTGACAAGTCTAATCTACCTCCAGTATGGTATGCACTGTTCTCAGTTATCATCAGGTGTCTGCAATCGAAGCATTCTGGCACAGATAGTGCAAGTTTATTGTATCTCCGATTGTTCCATGCAGTCGTCTTTGACTTGCATGTCGACTACACTTTTATTTTTTGGACCGAACTCTCGGAGGTGGTACATGACAAGTTCACCAACAAGAAACGGAAGTTCATTCCGTTTGTTAGATTTCTGAAGCTTATTGTTCGAAGCATGCTCCGCAGCAATCCAGCCATTCCTCGCAGGTTATCTTGGCCTCAGGTTCCAGACTCTGAAATGACTTATATTCAGAAGAAGAAAAGGTCTTTCAACTATTCTATGACCATTCTGTATGCTCTTATTGCCAACTACGCTGATGTTACAGATGAGGATTTCATATAATATTGCATGGAAAATGAGTTTATGGAAGCTGATGTTCAAGCTGCTGAAAAAGATGTTGAAGTTGAAGCAGCTATTCCTGAACAAGAGCCTGAAGTTGAAAAAGAGGCTGAAGATGAGCAAGAAGTTGCGGTTGTTGTTGAAAAAGAAATAGTTCAAGAGGATGTTGCTTCTCAACAAATTGAGAATGTTCTAACTGACATTGTTACTGAGTCTCCTATTCATGTTACTTCTGATGATGCTGATGATGTTGATGATGGTGATATTCATGTTAGTGATATTGATGGGGATGATGATGATGAAGATTCTGATCATGATGATGATGATGATGATAGTGATAAACCAAGTCTTAATGTTTATGAAAGGAAGGTTAGGACACCAGAAGTGGTTGTCTCAACAGAAGTTCTCTCTGAAGATGATTCTGTTCCTGTTAATCCTTCAGTTGCACATCTTCAAGTAGATGAATTGGATACAGCTTTTGATCAAGCCTCAGCTTTGGTACAAAGTCAAGCCCCAGCAAATTCACTTGCGGCAATTCAGTCTTCTGATCAAGTTCCAATTGTAGAACTTTCTTCTGATCAAGCTAGGGTATCTTCTGATAAATTCTCTACATTGAATGATGTTATTCGTCAGTTATCTGAGAAAATGGATGCAGAAAAGGAAGCTCAAATTCTAAAGTTGAAGACTTTCTTCAAAGGAAAGATGCCTGAGATTGATACTTCAGTGATTCCTCCAGAGATTCCTTTCAGACGACCAACTGGAGTAGTTCTTCGTGAACCTTCTTCTGCTGTGACTACATCTACTTCTCCGATTGTTTCTCTTTTGTTTCCTTCGGTGGTTTCTATGTCTGCGGGAATTTCTACATCTGCTCCTTCAAGGTCTTCTCTACATGATCTTCCTATTTCAGAGTTGACAGATTTGCTCTATGCTCGACTTCTCTCTATGTCACCGCCTGAACATCAAGATCAAGATCTTATCTCTCTTTTACGGAACTTCCAACCTACACCGCCTCCAGTTCCTTCTTCTGAATCTGACCAAATTACAGCTTTATCTGATGAGTTCCATGCATTCAGATCAGAAGTTCGATCAAGTTTTGCTGATCTCAAATCCTTTATGTCTCAAGCTTTTTCTGATTTATCTTCAAGGCTTGATTCTCATGAACAAAGCTGCAGATCTGAGGCCGACCCGTCTCTTAAGCACCGACATGACCAAGATGATCCTGATCATCAAGGCCATGAGGGGGAGATGGCAAAGAGACCAAGAGTTGAAGGATCTTCTGAAGCTAGAGAAGATATTCAAGAAGAAGTGGCTGGTGATAAAGAAAAGGGTGGTGAATCTGTTCAAGACTGCAACATTCAGGATTTAGTGAATGTTATGATTGAGAATGTTGATATGTCTTCCTTGCATAATGAATTGAATATTTCTGAGAGTAATATTAACAATAATATGCAAATTGTTGTTTATATGGATCCAAATGTTTCTGCAAGTATTCATGAAGTTGAAGAATCTGAAGCTGCAAATGACATGAGGTCATTCTTTGCTAACTTCATAGAGATTAATTTTGATGATGATGAAGATGTCAGGATTGAAAAGATATGTCAAGTCAATGAAGAAGACTGTGATGACATCATTATCATATCAGATACAGAAGATGACTCAGTGTTCATGGATGCGAAAGACGAAGAAGAAGCAGATTTGTTATATAGTGATCTTCCTGCTCATGATGAGATTCCTAAATCAGCTAAAGATACATCTACTCCTGTTGCTAGTTCAGCTCCGACTACCACTATTCCTTCAAGATCATTTGAAGTTGGTCAGTCGTCAAGAGCAGAAGTTGATGTTCCACCTTCTGATTCTGTAATTCCTCCATCTATTCTAGAATAAGGACCAGTTTTATCTAGACATCAAAGACAAAGGAATTTGCAACGTAGATATTTCGCATCAAGGCAAAGATCAGCCTTTCTAGAAGACACTCAGAGAAACATCTTTGTCTCTAGAAGAAGGGCGATTAACATCTATGAAATTCTTGGAGTAGAGAAAGATTCAGATGCCTATCAATATGAGTACTTGATGTTCATCAAGTGTCAGCGCAAAAGGAATAATACCGTTTCTTCTCAACACTTGATTGTTCGAGTCATCAGTGTCACAATCAACAAGTTTGTGAATATCTGGTATCCCGATTTTGAAGTTGAAAGAAGAGACTGCAAGCGGTATAAATTTTCAGAGGCAGACTTCGTTGACCTTTCTATAGATGATGTTGAATTCTTATATGATCACTTCAGGAATCTGTATCATAGATCTCAGGATATTTCACAAGTTTTGTTCGTCATTAAAAGATTCATTCGACGACAAATCCGATTCTTCAGGGTTTTTGATTTCCAGATGGCTGTTGAAAGCTTCCAACCAGTTGTTAATCTTCTCAGGCCTAACCGAAGCTTACCGAACTTAGAGTCTTATCCTTTTCTCACTATTGTTGAAGATCCATATGGAGTTGTGTACAAGAATGGCTCTAATGAAAAATGCTTTCTCAGGATTGAAGAAATTGCTCACTACTCCGATGGAACAATAAAAGTGATCAAGCTACAGTTAAAACAACGTCTGAAGGAGGCCAAAAGAAGATTTTTAGAAACAAGAGAAAATGCTTTCCTGGTTGATAATGATGAAATTCGTCTTATCCAGAAGACTTTAGATTCAATTCAAGAAAGATTGAATCTCCGCTCAACTCTAAGACGACTGGAAGTTTTAGTTGGTTTGAATCGACTTCGTCAAAGAGAAGAGCGTCAGTGATTCTCCAAAGTCGCCTGGTTGGTCTATGCTGTTTTTGAATATTGTTTTTGAAGACCACGGGGCCAATGATTACTAAGGGGGAGATTGTTCGATCTGTTTTTATAGTAATCATTGTATTTATTTTCTAGCCTATTATGTGCTTATTGTTCTTTTCTGTTTTGTAAAGGTTAGGGGTATTTAAGTCCCCTTAGAGCCTTTGTTTTTTAACTTTGGACTTACATTTCAATACATCAGTTTACTTTGCGCCTCATACTTTCTCTCTCTAAAGATTTAGAGATTCTTGGACTTTCACAGTAAAATATTGAGTGAACGAGTTCTGATCTGAAATAATCAGAAATCATAATTCATACTCCCCCTGAAAATATGCATCTAATATTTGTCAATGAAAAAGCTCATGATAGATTCACTACTCCCCCTGGAATGTAGATCATCATATCTTTTAAATGCATATTTCATAAAAATATGTACTCCCGCTTGAAGGTTGATTTCTTCATTTGAGTGTAGGAGTACAGTCTCATATCAGACCGAGAGTATCACATCTTTTGCTCGTTGAAATACGAGTCCTAAACTGTTGTGTTTACAAGTCAAAGTTCTCTTACTCCACTTTAACTTCAGATACCTGCATCACAGATTCATCTTTTGGTTTTGGTACCCATTTATATTTGGGTCCTGGCAGATTATTGCAAGATTTTGGCATCCATTTGTAAATGGACCCTTTGGCTTTTGAAACAACATTTGAAGCATAAGAACGATAAGAATATACATGATATGTGTCAAACCAATCATTAGAATATTTCCGAGACCCAAAATCATTTCTATTATAATCAAAAAACTTTTTAGCAAATGAAGATAACTGGAATAATTGCTTCATAGAATATCTCTTGTAAGAAGTTACAAGTTATGTTTTTGAAAAAGCAACATTCAAAATTACATCATCTTTACTATAAGTATCTTTATTACAATCAGAAATAGAAGATGATTTTGCAATCTCGTCCATCTTCTTCTTTGGTTGCCACTCAGACTTAACTCCATGCCTTTTCTTTTTCACATCTGAAAATTTTTAAATTTCAGAGTTAAAACGGTGAGAATCAAACGAATGCTTCTTATTTGACTTACCAGTGGTGATCTGTTTCTGTGAATGCCCAGATTTCTTCTTCTTACCTTTGGCAACTTTGGCTTTCACAGGAACTGATTTATCAACTTTCGATGATGTTTCACCTTTTTCGTAAACACTTGGTAATCCAAAAGAATTAATAACAAAAGATGAATGATCAGGAAGTTTAGTATTAAAATCAAATTGAGCAATACAATCATCTAAATCACCGTCACAGTTTAAGAAATCAAACCCATCATTAAGTAAACTAGACATATCATCAGAATTTGAAGCCTTATATGAGTTAGAAAAATCAGAATTTTTCAACACAGTTTGTTCTAAATCCATCAAAATTCTTTCTTCTGTCAGAGTATTCTCGAGTTCAGCAATTTTACTTTCTAACACGAGAGGAGGAACGTAAATTTTACCTTCGATAGGCTTTTGCCCCCAACTCTTTTGAGGAATAACTTTCAAAACAATCATCAGAAATAAATTTTGATTTATCAGAATTGTAACTGTTATTCAACCTCTCATATCGAAATGGAAGTTGAACTTTAGTTGTGTTTTTTCATTTCTCAAATTCCTTGGCTTCATCCTCTTCAGATAATTTAGTCCACTCAACATGAAGTTCAGGATATTGTGGTGCCAGTTTTAGAAAACCGAAATTCATAAAGAGCGGGCACTTCTGATATACCTTTTTTAATATAGTGTGGATTCTCATAACCGAGTCCCCAACACTCTTTGTTCTCTTTGGGTTTGTTTAGATGAATGGTTTGTTCAGTTTGACCCAAAGTGTATAATTTCCCTTCCAAAGCATTCACTTTGTCAAGTAAAGATTTGTTCTCTTTTGAAAGCGAAGAATACATTTTATTAAGTTCTTTTGATTCAAACTCACAAAGTCTATACTTTGAAACAGTTTCAGATAACTCTTTGTGAATTATAGTCTTCTCTTTCGTGCAGGTGTCAATATTTTTATGTAGAGCATCAATCAAAACATTTTTCTCAGCAATATCATTGCTAAGTTTCTGTATTGATTTGTTTTTATCTTTATTAACACCTTTTTCACGCTTAAGTTTAGACTATAATCTTGAAGTTTAGTCATCATAGCATGCATTTGATTTAAAAAATCTGATTCAGTCATATCACATACCTCTTCATTCTCTTCTTCATCAGATTCTGCTTCAGCTTCATTCACTATCTTTCCCATTAGACAAATATGAGTTGTCTCTTCTTTCTCAACCTCTTCATCTGAGTGATCTAGCCAGTACTCATCCTCCGCCATCAGTGCTTTCCCAGCTTCCTGTTGCTTTGCCAAAAGCATCTTGTTTTTATAGTACTCTGAATTTCGGACTTTTGGCTTTCGACAGTCTTTTGCAAAATGTCCAATCTTACCACAATTGTAGCACTTGCTAGATTCTGGTTGTTTCTTCTCTTCTGCTTTGTACGGCTTCTCATCAGATCTCTTTTCCTCAATTCTTTTTCCTTCAACTTTCTCTTTATGTTCATAATTTCTGGAACCAGATGAATATCTCTGACTGTTTGAGCTTGGCTTTTTGTGGAACTTCTTTTGAAAAGCCTTAATCAACATAAGCATAGCCTGCTTCAGATTCTCACAATCATCAGAGTCAGAGTTATTCTCACTTTCAGCCTCTTCTGATTCAGAAACTATGACTTTCTTTTTCTTCTTCAAGCTCACCGACTTCTTCTTCACAACAAGAGTAATCGGATCAGCAACTGCTTTATCAGTCTTTTTCTTCTCTGCTTTGATCTCATCTACCTCCTCTTCATTTTGCCTTAGAGTTTCATACACCTCATGAAGAGGGATTTCATTCAGATCTTTCATTTGTTTCATCTGTCTTGTAAATCTTTTCCACTCAGGATGTAAAATACTGAGAAACTTTACGTTCAACTCAATTTGTGACTTCTTGACCTTGTTCTTGCTTAACTCATTCAGCAAGGTCACAAATCTGTCATAAGTAGTTTCCAGACATTCTCCTTCTTTAGCTTTAAACTCCTCATAGTTGTTGAGGCAATTGGAAATCTTAAGTTGATTGCCGATCTTCGATCCGAGCATCATCTTTTTCAGTTGATCCCACATTTCTTTGCCTGTAGCTTTGTAGCTATCAATTTTGACATAGATTTCATTTGGGATGCCTTGAAGAATGTAAGTTTTTGCCAGTCTATCAACATTTCTTCTTTTTAACTGCTCTTTAGTAAATTCATCTAGTGGTAAAGGATACTCTCTCTGTTCACCTCCAACAGTACGAGTCTTCATGGGAATTGTCATGATTCCTTCTATCAAAGATTTCTTGATAAGTTCACCCAATTCGTGTCTTTCAATAAAGTCCATGAACCGGTCTTTCCACTGTTCATATTCTCCCTTGAACAGTACTGGTGGTTTAACGTCGGTTCCAATTGCAAGAGCTTCTCTTGAAGTCATCCTGTTTTAAATATAAGCAATAAGAAAACTTGAAATTGACCGTTAATCCAATAGAAATCACAAGAATATTGAATAACACAAAAATGAACTAGACAAAGAAATTCTGAAAATCACTAAGTCTAGAATTCGCAATCTACAAAGAAATACCAAGAATTCGCATACACCATTTTTCGCAAATCATATAAAATTCGTAAGAAACACTTTGAATTACAAAGAATTCGCAAGTTTATAAAAACATACACAGAATTCGCAAAACACAAAAACAATCACATAATTCATAATGCACAAGAATTCGTAAGATAAAAGATACGAAATCTAAGAAATTCGTAACACTCTCACTTGCGAATTCTATACTTTTCGCAAAACTCACAGAAACGAATTATGTCCTTTGAAAATATTTAAGAAAAACTTTTCGCAAACATGACCTCTGCGAATTATTTACTTAGAAATATTTTGATAACAAACTTTTTGTAAAACACTCTTATACGAATTCTGTGAAATTCGCAAGAGACCCTTCTGCGAATTCTAAGAATTCTCAACACTCTGATCTACGAAATCTGGACAATTCACAAGAGACACACTTACGAATTCTCAACTTTTCGCAATACAGAGTACTGGGAATTATGTCCTTGTGAAATTTTCAGAAAAACACAATGCAAAATCTGAGGCTTCTGCGAATTCTTTCAATATTTCTACGAAATCTTAGACATCTGCGAGTTCTTCATAAGTCTTGCGAGTTCTTCGATGCTCTACGAGTTCTTGAAGAATCTTGCGAGTTCTTCATATCTCATTCAAGAAACGTCTCTGATTTACTCAAAAACACACCCAGACTTCGAATTTTGATCTGAAACTTCGACAACTAGACCACTAACACACCTAGAACAATTTCCTACCACTGAATTTCAACAAAATACATTCAAAGATACAAATCGATCCAATACAGTGCTTGTGAACTCGTGAAACTTCAAACTCAACAAATTTCAAAATTAAAGATCGAATACAGTGCAAGTCACAAATCAAACTATACGGACTCGATCGAATACATCATACAAACTTATTTAAATTACAGACTCTAAATTGCACAAGAACTCAAAATTGATCTAATCTTTATGAACACAGTGTCGACTTCGTTTTTCTTAATTTGATTTCCACTGGATTTGCTCTGATACCAATTGTGTGTCCCTATTCATCAATCTTTGACTTTTATTACAAATTGACTTTGACTTTCACTGAGAGTTGACTTTTAGCCTTTGACTTCTTGACTTTGGTCTTCAATCTTCATGATCTTGTATCCAACATATTTATGCTCTAACAATGCACATAATGACCAAAGGATATAACGGACGATCTTCATCAAGATCAATCAATATCAAGACCGTTGGACAATCAATGCTCATTTATGGCGATTAAAGCTATATATACAACCTTTAAGAGTTACACAAACATACATCATCACCATCTGATTAACAAGCAATTACGAAGATACAACTCTCAAGAATTCTTTCAAGCATAATCTTTTGATAGAAGTATTTTATTGCATGACATTTAGCTCAATCGCACGATTACATTATTGTTCTACTGTAATATTGTCAAGTGTACTTGTAATCACTCCTTCTAAAGGACGACGTCCCTGATTGGTGTCCATATTGCACTTAACGATCCCTGCTGTTGACCGCGGTTTTTACCCTTGACGGGGTTTTTCGCGCCAACCAATTCTCTGTGTCTATTTTACTTCTTGCTCTTGTCGTACAATTTGCCGATTGATCGCTTACTTTAGTTGTTAGAGCTCCACACCGACCTTAGATCTTCCTTGGGACGATTTTTGGCATTAACACGACAGTGACCCTGGCAACGTCGTCGGGCACTGTCGCCCCAGATGTACTGAAAAGGCCTCTCCCTCAACGTCGTCGGGCACTGTCACAGTCGCCCCGTTGGTGCTGAGACCCGAAAACTCCTCTTCTGATCCCAAAACGTTCCCAGCACGTTTAAAAGTCAAAGTAAAGCGTCTCTTATACCGAATTTATACTCCAAAAGCAAGTTCTCATAAATATATATACACCTACATATACATTATTTCTTACTGAAAATCCTGGGTGTTACAAAATGATATAAAGTAAATTAAATAACTAATTACAAGGGTATAGAGTGTGATTTAAAAATTAAAAAAATAATTTTATTTTTAATTATCATGTTGAATGTAAGGAGAAGTTTTGAAGCGTTTAAACTGGTACATGATGTATCAGTATTTGTAACTCTTAAAATTTTCAAGATAGCCGTAACAGAATTTTTTTAAAGGAATATAGATAAGTGAAAAAAGTAAAATATCGAAAATGTCCCTAAATTAATCGTAGCTAGACTAACAGAGTTAGTGTTATGGACCATTTAGTTACTAAAATGAAAATGATAGTCGTTCGTTTGTTCGATGCCGCTATGCCTTCCAAAAAAAAATGAAAACGATAGTGACCAAAATTGGAGTTTAGGGACGTTATTCGTAAAGGAGTTAGTGTTAGGGACCATTTTTTTAAAGGAGTTAGTGTTAAGGACCATTTTAAAACTACACATGACGAAGATTAGGGACATTATTCGTAATTCAAAGGAACCAAAATTGTAGTTTACTCCTTATTGAAGGATGCAATTGTCTTGTAATAAAGAGTAAATTACATTTTTATTCTCAGTGGTTGTCACTCACTATCAACTCTAGTCCATCTTTTAAACTAATCACAGTTTTCGTCATCATGGTTGCCAATCTATTTCACTTTTGGTCCTTCTGACTAACTTTTGTTAAGAATGAAATAAACTAAAAAGTTAGTCTCTATGGTTTGTCAAAATAAACACTTTTTGGCCTTGCAATTTTGAAATGTAAGATGACCATCATGGTTTGCAAAAACGTCCGAATTTGGTTCATCTCTCTAACAACCGTTAAAAAATTCCGTTAAATGAAGGACATTTTAATATTACATAATATATATATATATATATATACTATATTATATTATAAAACACGGATAAAAAACTCTTAAATACAAATTATTAGGTACAAGGTACCATCATTTTATGCAAGATTTTAAAAATCTCTTAATTTACAAGTATCAAAGCACAAGATACATATTACTATTGCAGACTTCTAACACCCACCAATTTGGTATGTGCAGAAACTTCCTTTTATGCAGACATTTTTATGTATCATTATTAATTAATATATTATAGGCCTAAATTAAACAAATTTATAAAAAAAACATTATCACTTTCTCAAAACCTCCAAAATCGTACTATCGACAAAAAAATAAAATAAAATATTAAAATCGTGATGTATCTCGCTGCATTGCACGAGTACGCTTCTAGAATATATATATAAGGGAACAATCATTTGCAAATCACCCTTATTCGTACAAACCGTGCCAATTAAATTCACCCAATCATTCTTTTTTTGAATTTTTCCCCGTTTTTAATGTGAGGGGCAAGTAATTGTTAATTAAGGAATTTAACGGATTCCTATTATTTTGGGAAGGAATCCTATCTAACCATTTATTTTTTAAGACATTTTTAATTATTTTTTTATAATCAAAATAAATTGAATATTAAAAAAAGTTATTGGTTTTTTCTAAAATATGAGGATTTGAGAGATTATGTTACCAATTTTTTTGCCAAATTTTCATAAAATTAAGAGGATTTCAAAAAGAATCCAGAAATATAAGGATTTAAAATTTTTCTTGCCACTTTTTCACGAAATTTGTTTTTTTTCATATGAATTATCATTTATTTCATGAAATAACTAGTATACATATAATAACGAAAATGATTAATAAAACAATGAAACTAATACATACCATAAAATTGATATATGAACACGATGAAACTGATACATGAAACTAGGGGTGTGTAGAAAGTCAACCGATCCAATTAGAACCGACCGACAATGATCGGATATCCAATTGTAATCGGATCGGATCGGATCGGATCGAAAAATTCAACATCCAATTTGGATCGGTCGGTTCTTGGATGATAATCCAAAACCGACCGCAACCGAACCGAACCGATTTACCATCCAGTGAAAACCGACTGAACCATCCAACCATCATCCAATTACCATCCAACAATTCATCCAATTAAAAATTAATTATATATTTATAAATTAATACAAAAGTTAAAGTCACATACCATCACGTGACCATCAGGTCCACCAATAACTAAACAATTTAAAAAAGTAAAAAAATCAAATTCAAAGTTTTCTAATACCTAAATCGATCGACAGAGGGAGAAGTAAAAACCCTAAAGGCCTAAAATCTCAACCATCATCGCCGCAGCAGCAACTCCTCTCTACCTTCATCGCCTCAGCAGCAACACCGCCACCGCAGCAACACGGCCACCGCAACAACACCTCTCTACCTTCATCGCCGCAGCAGTAGTGCCACCACCGCAACAACCCCGCCGGACTACCATCTCTCCGTCACTCACAGCAGCGCCTCTGCCTCACAGCCTCAACAGTCGTCGACCACTCGTTTTTTTTCCCGATTAGCAGCTCTCTACTCTCTCTTTTCGTTTAGCAACTCTCTAAAATGGCTTCTACTTCAAGCTCAGTAAATTGTTTAGACTTCAGACCTAATTCTAAGTTGATAACATTTTTAATTTTGCTTTGCGTGCTACTGTTATTTTGCTATTGTTAATCTGTTATTGTTACTTTGTTAATTCTACTTAATCTGCTATTGTTACTTTGTTAATTCTACTTAATCTGCTATTGTTACTTTGTTGCTTTGTGAAACTTGGTGATTATATGTTTTTAGATTTTAGCACTAGTTAATATTATATGAATTGTTGTAGATTGGATTTAAACCATCAGATGGATCTCATCCGACATTGGATGTCGGATGGATCCAATCCGATCATCCATTGGTTGGATCCAATTCGATCCAATGGACATCCAATAAAAATATCCAATTGATGGAACCGAACTGATCCAATCATCCATTGGATTGAAAAAATTCAACATCCAATGGATGATTGGATCGGTTCGGTTGGAAAAATCCAACATCCAATGGATGATTGGATCGGTTCAGTTGGACTCACATCCATTAGATGTCAACCGATGAACACCCTTACATGAAACAATGAGAAAGACCCTATAAAGCTTCACTGTTCCATGGGATTGGCCTTGAGCCTTTCCTGTGCGGCTTAGGTGAAGCTCAAGTGCACGAAAACCCTCTTACTTAAGCAGGTGCCTGGCGTCGAGCTATTTTTCCGCAGGACCTCCCCTACAATATCGTCATCGCAGTAGAGTTTAACCACCAAGTTCTGGATGGATTTGTGAATCCCATGAAACTGATATATGAAACAATGAAACTGATTCATAATACGAAGATATTAAAATTTGAAATATACTTATAACTTGAAAAATAATTTAATTTCTACTTTTACATTTTTACTTTTTATTCATTAATTTGTGTAATAAAAATAGATTGAGTAAGCTATGTTTTTGTTTTTATTTAACGTACAATAAAAGAAATAAATATAGATGTTGAATTGAGAAATCAAATAAACAAAACTATTGCTTTTTGTGATCAACGATCAATTTCATTTTTTCATTTTGTCCTTTGGTGTTCTCTTATTTAATGAAGTCTATTAATTTTTTTATTTATTTACATAAATAAGCTCAATTAATCATAGAGCTTAATCTATAAAATCAATGGTTGTAGATGGTTTGTACAACTTGTACAAATGGCTTGATTTGCAAATGAAACCACCCCTAATATGTATACATATCATATATATGTGGAGGAAGATTCAAACGAGAAAGTTAACTAATTAATAAAACAAGAAAACAACAAATCATGTACAAAATCATATATGATTTTACGTTAACCCAAAAAAAAAACGGACACGGGAGACTTTGGCAGTGACATAAAGTCGCGGGCAAAGTCGCATGAATCATATATGATTTTGTACGTGAATCATATATGATTTTGTATGTACTCGACTGTTTTTGTGTTTTCTTAAATAGATATTGTTCTCGTATGAACTCACATCTCTCTCTCTCTCTCTCTATATATATATATATAAATATTAATGCCTTAAATAAAAATATTTATAAACTTATCTATTTTTATTGACAACTATATGTTTGTAATTGGTACGGTACTTAATTTGATACTTTTTGTGACCTTGACTTAATTAGAATTTTTTTCTTTGCGTTGAGATAGGTAGAAAATCAATTACATAAATTCTAGGTCTACACAAATGGTTTCAAATATAAGTTTTGTTGTTGATTTGTTCTTAAAAAATAGGGTTTATTTTTTTGTTTGTTATTAAAAAATGGGTTTGTGTTGTTGAGTTTATTCTTCAAATATGAGTTTGTATTGTTGATTTTGCTCTTCAAAATTGAGTTTATGCTATTGATTTTGTTCGATTATTTTTTCTGCATTTGAATCTTTATTTGTATTTGGCTCGGTTTTGACTAAAATGAGTCTTGGGGACATTCGCCCAGTTTTAATAGCCCGTCGTGGAGTTTTGAGTATGATGGTGGTTATTGTGCATCATTTGAGAATTACATGTTTTGAGTGTGTTGGTCATTCAATTGAGTCATGTATTGTTATAAATTGCAATGTAATAGATCCATAGGCATATGAGTCGGTCTTTAATATTTTAAAAAATGACTATTATTTCATGTTGGGACCAAGATTAGTTATAGGGTCATCGAGGGCCTCATGGTGCCATTGACCCCGTGATGTAATTTCTGAGTCTGTTTTTATGGGATAGTCATTCCCATTTGTAGCTAGTTGAGACATTGGGTCATCGGGGGCAACTTGGTACGGTTATGTGGAGTCGGATACTAGCCATGGGCCGTAAATGTAATCCTAGTGAATGAGCATGATTAGGATCCTCGGGTGCCCTCATCCAAATCTTAGTACGAGTCGGGGAGGTTGTGGTCATGGGTCCTAGTATGGTGAGCTCAATAACTTGGGAAGTGGCCTACTTTTGTGTTCCGCCACTAACCATGGAAAACGGGTCTCCCCCGTCACCAAAAGGTGTTGTTTGGGTATTTAGTTTTATCCTTGTTTTTCGGTGACGTTTTGAGTTTGGGGTGTTCTCCATATGTTATAATTGTGGAGCCTTGAGTTTACTCTTATTTCGGTCGTTTGGTTATTTAAGTTTTAATCAAAATTCAATATTTGAGCATTTACCATTATTCACGTTTTGACTGAGTTTTGGGTTGCACCACTTCATGAAAGAATGTTTTGCATGAGACATTCATCTTTAAAAATGTGTGTTATTGGAAAATGGGTCGTTTTCATATTTAAAGTAAATCACTTTGAAAGATCATGATTTAAGTTGCATTATTTCCGTTTAACAATTTTTAAAATCATGATGAAAACTCTTGAACTCACTGGCGATAGCCTAACCATTTTTATTTGTCGGCATGTGCATCAGGTTCTGGCTGGGAATAGTTCTAGTGACACTGTGAAGAGAAGAGTGCTAGTTGTGTACTCGAGGAGTGTGTAGTTTGGTGAAGCCTTCCACATATATTATGGGATTTGCAGCTTGTCTTTGGGTTAAGTAACACCCGTCTCTAGTTTAGTCCTTATATGATACTGGAGTTTATAATTGTTGAAGTTAAATATAGAATTCTATCTAGAGATTTATCTTTTATTTGATGAAATTTTGAAATTTTAATTTAGCTGCTCTTTCCAAATTTGAGGGTGTTACAAGTTGGTATAAGAGCTTAAGTTTGAAAGAATTAGGTGTTGATTTTGGATGCCTAGACTCAAACTAGAGTTATTTTAAGTGATTGAAAGTGAAATTGCACCATTAGGCACCTTAAGATAGGATATTTTAAGGTTGATAGAGTCCCTAGAAAAGGAAAACTCGTCGAGGGTAGCAAGGATGATCATGTACGGTATGTTCATAATTGCACCTGGCCAGTGTTATGGTGAACCTACATGCTACATGTGTAATTGAACTTCCTTGGTGTGATGACCGTTGGGGTAGTGAAGAAGTTTCTAAGCGAACAACCGATAGAAGAGTTGATGTTTATAGCATTGTCGTTTGGAGTGATGGTTATGCAGGATGAGTACATTAAGTTGATCCTTTTGGGTCAGAGCCATTGGTTGAATTAGAACCGTAGGGTTATTGAATCTGCCTTGCTTCAAGAAGAAATTGTAAGGTGAACGGATAAAACAATTATTTATTGCCTTAAGATGTTTAAGCATCTGGATGACAACAGTATGACTGGGAAATTGAGGAACGT
Source organism: Arctium minus (assembly GCA_954870635.1). Classification (NCBI taxonomy): domain Eukaryota; kingdom Viridiplantae; phylum Streptophyta; class Magnoliopsida; order Asterales; family Asteraceae; genus Arctium; species Arctium minus. The sequence continues at coordinate 106,717,839 of OX941080.1, read as the reverse complement.
GATTTCGAGATGTGGAGTGCCGACCAAATTCATGCACGAAATTTATTTCTAAAATGAATTGCATCAATTATTTCTCATGTTTCTAAAAGCATCGTGTGGATTATATTACAAAGTATTGGAAAAATGTTTACCACACGCAAAATTTTAAACCATTATTTTAAACATGCATAAAATTAGTTGATTGCATGAGGTTGCAAACTTTGTTGAAACTTTCTTTATTCTCATTGTTGTCCAACGCTATTTCAGATATTGCGGTGTGCGTATTTTGATGTTGTTTAGAGCCTTGGACAAGTGTAGATCCCAATTACAGTGCAATCACGAACAATAGTAATCAATCAATGAAGAACAAATATGCCACAACTTCTAGTCATATGATTAATATTCAATAAAGGTTTAGGTTTACAGAGAGAATATCTGATAAGCAAATGTAAACCTATCGACTAGAATAATTATGAATGAAATCTAAACTGAATAAAGAACTAGAATACGCCTTATATATGGCGCTTACAATATTAATGGGATTAATGGGCTTTGGGCCCAACTATCAAATAAACTTTCAACTAATTACAATTTAAACCCTTATAAATGCTTTATACAACTTTCAACACACAGGACTTTCAGTCCTAACAATCTCCCCCTAAAGTTGAATAAGGCATTTATCTTCTTGAAAACTTCAGGCATTGATCTTCTTTCCCTCTTGAATCTTTGAAGAACTTTGGTGTTGCATGTCTTCATGTCTTTCCAAGCTCCCTCTTGAATAAAGCTCTTGGTCTTCATAATTTCAACTTGGTAACCAGATTCAAAATTTCAACTTGGTAACCAGATTCAATGTACAATAGCCTCGACTGAACGCACTATCAAGCAACTTTCAACTGTAGAAACTCAACACATCAGATCAGCACACAAGAAAGATAATGTGCGAGTTACGTGACATTCCACAGTACAACTTCAGTTAAAAAACAAAGAATCTGTCTTTGAACCACGAGTTGAATAAACTTTCAACTTAAGAACTTGTTTCAATCAGCTCGTAGGAGGAACAAACTTATAGCAGACACCACATGATACGAGATAGAATAAACTTTCAGCTTAAGAACTTGTTTCAATCAGCTCGTAGGAGGAACAATCTTGTAGCAGACTCCACATGATACGGGATAGAAGAACGAATAAAAACTTTTCTGCTCGACTGCAATCTTTGAATCCAAAGGCTTTTCAACCTCAGATTTAAGATTTGACTTTGAAATTGAACTTTGTAAATCTCTCCCCCTTTTTGATGATTGTGAACATCATGATCATCAAAACTCTTCAATTTCAACACATTCTTTGATCTCCTCCTTTGTGATGAACTAACAATCTCCCCTTTATGATAATTTGACATTCTCCGCCCTTTGATCTGAGTATCCGTCAATTCATGAAATGTATATATCCGAATCTTTTCAAATTCAGATATAATAGGAATTGGAAACCTGAATCAATAAATGATACAGTTAATATGCCTGTAAGTTGCACAGAGCCACTTTGTACAACGGATGTACTTTGGAAAGGATCTTTTGTGATATTCACTCCCCCAGGGCTTCCATTCAATCATCGAAAAACCACAAAGGAATTTTCTATGAATATTATGACAAGAAAACTCATTCCTTGTGTGTACGTGCAAGTGTAGAATGATTGAAGCTACTTAGCTTTCTCAGGCTAAAAAATGTGTAAACTGTTGAGACAGCAACAGATATTACACGGACTCAATGTGCATGAAAGAGGTGCGAAGGTGGGGCAACTTTCCTTCTTTTTCAATATCTAAATCTTCCGATTGAAGACTAGATAGCAGATATGCTGCGTCCCCAAAGAAAATGAAACATTTCTTTATTAAGAAAGAAACGAGTGGTTGGTGGGGTAAAAACAAGAGTTGGCATGGTCTCACTGCCTGTTTCAATGATGGTCACCAAAGAATGTGAACCAATCAGTAGATGTGGCTGCCCAGCTCAGAAAGTGTTTGGTGCAGAGTTTTCATATTCTTTTAACTTTGTTCTCACACCCTCTTTATTTTTGTCATTAAAGCTCACTTCTAACCAAACTCTCATTTACATTTTACCGCTCAGCACAATGAGAAAAACTCAACCGTATGAGTTATCTCCCCCACTCTTTGATTTAAGAGCCCTCACCCCTCAATCACTCAAGGATAACTTCCGGGGTAGGAAACACTGGTTAACGTGAATCCATGGAAGTTCTGTTTAAGTTCTCACACAAATCCCATGTAAGTCCTAAAAAGAATAGTTGCTTAACAGTTTAACTGAACAGTTAAGTACAAAATGTATGATAACATTGTCAAAATGTATGCTCATGAGATTTGAGCAATTGAACTTTGAAGATTTCTCAAAACAAAGATATTGAATGAATGAAATGAAATCAAGAGAATTGTTTTGAGAATCTGACAATGTATCAATCAGATCAAATAAAATGGTTAGGGTATCAAAGAACTGGATATTTTGTTTATATGCACAAATATAAACAATTTAGCAATGAAAGCACAAATTTGGAAATGATGATTGATGCTCAACAATATTTGAATGCAAACGGGAGTATTACCATCGAAAAATTGGTTCGTTATGAGACATGGTAATAACAATTTCAAATGAAGTACTGAACCGGTGTATATGAATACTTGACAGTATAGTGAAAAGATAATACACAAGTATTTATCTTTGGAAACACACGGTCAGTTAAACATTAATGCTCAAAAATTGAAAAACATTTAAAATCACACTTCTAAATTCATAAAATCTTTTGAGAACCAGAAGTGGTTTGAACATTTCAGAAAACGTTTTTCATGATCGAAAGTTGTTCTTCTTTCAAACAATCAGAAATCTAGATCAGAAGATATTTACCTTTAAGCTCCCCCTCAATTCATGATAAAATGATTTAGGTCAGATAAGCTCCCCCTGGATATTTACAAAATATCCTTATCTGAACACTGGAGAACGGGTCATGATCTGTTATAATCAGAAATCATAATCTTGACACTTAAGTCCGGATTTTGAACTATGTTGTTCAAAAGCCATAGTTCTTTGAGATACGAGTCCTAGACTGTTTTGTCTAGAAGTCAAACTCCGTTGAAGTACGGGTTCTAAGTTGATTTACTTAGAAGCCTTAGTTCTTCTACTCCCCCTTGACAGTAGGTTTCTGCAACACAAAATCAATTTTAAGCTTTGGTACCCACTGGTATTTGGGTCCGTGAATGTTAGTTGCAGTTCGAATGGGAGTAATGGAATAAGAACCATACCAGTAATGATCACTAGTCTTGTGAATAGGATCATGTGTACGACAACAAGAACAATAGTATTTCTTACCTGACAACCTGATTAATTGATCTCTCGAGTAGATATGATCAGGTTTACCTTTACGCGCATTGTTCTTTTTGGCTTTGTGTGTATGTACACATGATTTCTTTCCTTTCAGCTCATCTTTCTTTTCATCTTCAACTGGTTTCTTTCTCCAGACCAATTCTTCGTCTTTGTATCTCCTTCTTCTTAGATGTGTACCTGAACCGTCTATATTTCTATCATAGAAAATGTTAGTACTACGAATTTGATCAGAAGATTTAACTGACCTTTTTGAAGAAACAGTTTTCTGATTTATGCTTGATGCTGTCTTTTCAAGCTCTTTAAACTTTGAAGCAAATCTGTCTCTCTCTTTGACAAGAAGGTCAATCTTCGTCTCGCATTCAGACTTCATTTTCTTCTCTTTCAGCACACTTTCAGATAGTTCAGATAGCTTTTCAGTAAGCTTTTTGATCTCGGCCTCAAACATGCTTCTTTCTTCTTCAAATCCTTTCTCAGCATCCTGTCTTTGGCCAGATATTTCCTTAAAGAGTCCAATGTTCTTCTGTTCAATTTCCTTCTTCTCCTTGACAAACTTTTCTCTTTCCAAGATTATCACTTTCTCAAAATCAGAAACTTTCTGAGAAAGCTTGATACATTTCAGCTCAACTACTTTCTTTTCTTCACAACTATTTCTGGAAAAAGTTGAGAACTTCTTTGCAAATGATTTCTCTTTAGTCTCAAAATCGGATTTGTCTTTTGCAATCTTTTGCTCCAAATCAGATATTTTCTTTTGAAGCTTAGCATTAGCATCCTCCAGACTCTTAGTCTTCTCATCATACTTTTCAACAGATATTGCTTGCTGGATTTGCACAATCTGATATTTAACATCAGAGATATTTCTTTTCAGCTCAGAGTTCTCAGATTCCAATTCTCTTCCTTTTAAAATCACATTTGGCCCTAACATCAACCATTCAGTACAATCCCATAACTCTTTTCCTGTCATTTTGTAAGTATTTATTTGACCAGAAATGTCACTAAAAATGTCACGAAAAAATACTATTTGTCATAAAATATCGAGCTACATTATTAGCCCTCTGTCTTTTCTCCTGTTCCTTAGAAGAAGCTTCTGTTGGAATTTGGGATTGCGTCTCTCCTTCGATCAATGATAATTTGATATAATAATCCAACACATGTTTATCCACAAAATTCAAAAAATTAACTTTCCACTCTTCATATTTTCCTTTGAACAGCAGCCTTGGTGGGTTCATCCTTTTGATCGTATCGAATAGAATTAATTCGATCCGGCTCTGAAAAGCTTGATATCCAGGGACTGAACTTGACAAGAGATGAAACTTTAACGGGTTTAAACTTTAGTCTTAACTGCACTGTAGCGATCGTGAGACAAACAAGATGATCCAAAAACAATAAATAAACAAGACAGGGACAAGGACCCGGTCGAACAAGGATCAGGTCGAAAAATCAGAAGAGAAAAAAAATAGCCAACTAAACTTTGCGCTACAAGAGGGTGGCGCAAACCTAGGTTTGCGCTTCGTACAGGTGGCGCAAAGTGAACTTTGCGTTACTTGTGTGTGGCGCAAAAACTAGGTATGCGCTATTCACTTGAGACGCAAAATACACTTGAAAAAAAATGCAAGACACCGGTCACAAGGGGTCCGATCGAAGAAGTAAGCCAGACACGGGTCCTTTACAAGGCACCGGTCGAAAGTACCGGTCGCAAGGGGTACCGGTTCCCGCACGGACCCGGTCGCAGGGGCCGGTCGAGATGAGTTCGGTCGCAGGGAGTCCGGTCAATATCAATAACAGATAAACAATTCGATAAATACAAATCGATAACAGATAATTCGATCAAATTGATAACAGATAATATGCCGATAAACTCGATCGAAAGCAAGCTTGAACCCAGAAATCAATCGAACCAAGATAAAAATCAATCGCAGATTGAACCAAATGTAGATCGAAATCAATCGAACTTAACCAAGATAAAAAAAATCACTTGAACACAGATTGAACACAGAGAAAAAAATAATCTTTCACTTGATTTTCCAGAAAAGCAAAATCAGTCCAGAAAGTAATCGACCCAACTTAAAAAAATTGAATCGACAGACTAACAGAATCACCTCAATCAATTTTTCCAATCAATCGACCAGTGTAAACCCAGATTTAATCGATTATGAACTCAGATAATCAGGTAAGCACAGAATATAATCAAATAAGCGATTAAAGGGTTTTAGACAAACCTTTTTGGATCAAAACTTCTGTCTCTTTGCTCTGATACCAATTGTAGATCCCAGTTACAGTGCAATCACGAACAATAGTAATCAATCAATGAAGAACAAATATGCCACAACTTCTAGTCATATGATTAATATTCAATAAAGGTTTAGGTTTACAGAGAGAATATCTGATAAGCAAATGTAAACCTATCGACTAGAATAATTATGAATGAGATCTAAACTGAATAAAGAACTAGAATACGCCTTATATATGACGCTTACAATATTAATGGTCTTAATGGGCTTTGGGCCCCACTATCAAATAAACTTTCAACTAATTACAATTTAAACCCTTATAAATGCTTTATACAACTTTCAACACACAGGACTTTCAGTCCTAACAACAAGTAACTGCGGTTATGACTTTAAAATTGAATCTCCTCCACATATGTTAAGGTTTTAGACGAAGAGTTATCTTCCATTATTTTGATGTTAGAGTTTTATTGAGAATTTTTATTTTATGAGGTTTTGCGGATTTGATATGGTGACTTTAATGGCGTCTAGTGGTATTGTTTTCCCTTAAGTTTTGTGTGGGTTGTATGTAGTATGCATACATGTTTATTAGGAACTTCCGTCTTAGTGTTTTAGTCAACATTTTAGAACGATGAAAGCATATTGTTAATTTGGCTTTGAACTTGAAACCGACGTACATTATTTTATATTCTTACCAAGGTGCATGCACGTACCACTTTGCTAGTTTTGGGAAATAAACCGTCTCGTGCAAGTTTTGTTATGGAGTCTTATTTTGTGTCGTGTTGTGGCTAAAGAAAGAAAACTTTGGGAGTTTGATATCATGAAAATTCTTTTTGAGTCTTTGCAAGCATTTTGTGGTGCACTGATTAGTGCAGGAATTAAGTTACACCATGGCATGAGTAAAGGTAGGGAGAGTCTATGTCAATTCATACACAATGTTTGTTTTGTACGTTTACGGTTGTTGACATCCCTTTTTAAGGTTGCATGAAAATACGTTACATTGGCTTATGGGTATATATTACTATAACCACTATTTTGGGACTAAGGGCATTTTATTTTTCGGTTTAAAAGTTTGAAATCGATTTAAATTATTTTACGTTTGACCAAATCGCATGCACCTACCGTTTTACTAAGTTTGGGAAATAAACTAACGTATGCGGGTTTTGTTGGAAATTTTATTCCATTTCATTTTATGGTTAAAAGATAGAATTTTGGAAGTTTTTACAAACATTCATTGCACATTGTTTTAGTGCAGAAAATTATTTTACGTACACGACATAGATTAATGCATGTTAGGACCATAGTGGTCCATTTGAGAAGTTTGTTGCACATCTTTTGTCATTGTCATTATTAGTATGAGTAATGATCAAATGGTTTTCTAAATGGTTTTATTTGTGTGGCATTGGTGACCGCTTTGCACCACTACCGAGTAAGTGGTAGCAAAGTTTACACATATGGTTAATTGTTATAAAGACTTTGCGTTTGAAAAAAAAAATCTTATGAAATTTTCAAGTGGCATATTTGTTGAGTCCTATAGTTGAAAAGCCTTGAACTCATTAGAGCTATTGATTTAAACCCTCTTGAGAAAGAAGTTGTGATAAGGGACTAGAGACGCCTTTGAGAATTGAAAATACGAATGATTCGAACTGTTGGCAGGTCTGAATTGTGGGAATTCAACCTCATGAAGTCTGATTAGGTATGACTAGTTAAGGTAGTATATTTATGTTATTATCCCAGCTATGCAAGTGGTGATCCTTCCCTTTCGGTAAGTTTTCGGCTTGAAACATGGTGTGATTATTTGCCTATGGTTGGATTTGATTTGATGGGTGCTTGTTCGCTCGACATCATGTTATGTATTGGTGGTGTATCATCCTAATGAGCCTTCGTGATTAAAGGAGATGTTGTGGTTCGTTGTTAGAGCTGTAAGATTTGGGGTTTTATTTCCATATCTGGTGTCAACTTTAAGTCTTTATTTGGGGCTCGACGCAATGCAACCAGGAATGAAATACTTCTTAACATACCTACGTTTCTCGATATGGCCATTTTAACTTTAGGCATCGACTTGTTCTTTTGAGGTCAATGATCTCTGGAATGTTTGGAAGTGCTCCCGTTGGATCATAAGAAGTGTTAGCCTCACAGTGGTGGAACTTTAAGGAAATTAGATGTTGGTAAGTAAGATGATTAAAATTTTCTTGATATGGTAAACGTTTTTATCAGACTGATGCTTTGTATTTTGTGGTATTAAAATGTTTTATGTATGAATTAGATTTTGAGGACGAAATCTCTTTTAAGGTTGGGAGGATTGTAACACCTTGAATTTTTATCTCAATTGAAGAAGAGTGTTGGACTGGGTGAATCAGTAAAGGAAGAACCACATATGGAGTATGGCTATAGTGCCATGTGGTTGTGACATTTGTCACAATAGCACCAACGGTACTGAGAGTATGGTCGTCTCGGCTATAGTGCCATGTGATTGTGACACTTGTCAAAATAGCACCAATGGTACTGAAAGTGTGGTAGTCCCGACTATAGTGCCATGCAGTTGTGACATATTTCACAATATCACGACGATTACCATGTGGTTGGTTGTCTCAACGAATGTTCCATGTATTTATGACAATGGTGTAACACCCGTAATTTTTGGGTAAGTATTATTTCAAGTAAGTGTAGAAATCGATCTTTTGAGGAAAATAGAGGAAATGGGATTTTGGGAGTAAATTATATATTTTATGGTCTTTTTAGATGAGGAATTCATTTACGAGTCCAACGGTTCTTTCTGGAGCAAAATCGGAGCTAAAAACGAAGAATTTAAGGCCAAAACAGTGTTCGGTACAAGTGTGGCTAAAGTGCCTAGCGAAAGTGACATATGTCACTTTATCCATGCACTATCGCGGAGAGTATAAAACTCTCGATACGTCTGGCGCGAGAGTGCCTAGCGAAAGTGACATACGTCACTTTAGCCAGGCCCTATCGCGGAGCGGGTCAGGAGGTTAAAAATCCGATTTTTGGGGGTTTTCTTCATTTCCTCATATCTCCTTCACCATAACTCCGTTTGAGACGATTCTTTTTTCTATGGTTTCATATTTGAGAGCTTTTCAAGGATATATTGTTAGTTTTGGGAAGATTCAAGAGTATTTGGTGGTGGATTGGAAACAAAGGTCAAGAGCTCATCATCATCACCTCCACCTTCAAGAAATTTAGGGTTTTCTAGGTTTCACCAAAACCTAAGTGGTGAGTTAATCCTCCTAGTTTCTAAACTTTATTATAATTTATAAATTCTCCGTTGATGATTTCATAGTGATTATGTTTCTCAAATTTCGAATTTGATGATTTTGGAGAATTTAGGTCAAAATTAGGGTTTTGGCCAAAATGCGGATTTTGACATAAAATGTTTGGGGATCGATTCTAAATGGTTGAATATGAATATTTATGGTTGGAAACTTGGGAATCTAGGTTTTTGGGAGTTTTGTCTTGAAAATTTGAAATTCTTCAAAGGAGCTCAAGTTGGGGGAAATCTAGATTTAGCCTAAATCTAGCAAGGTGAGTTCAAGTTGATTTGTGAAAACTATGTACATGCAAAAAATGTCCATGTTGAAGTATCTTTGTGTTTTACTTGATAATTATCAAATGTGAGTTTATGTGACGAGTTCGGCAATTTTGGGTAAGTGATTCTATAAGTCTTGTGAAAACCCCATATGTGAGATTTTGGGTTATGTTGATAATAAATCATGTTGAAATGTTTCCTTGATAATTTTATATATAAATGGAGGTCATTTGACGTAAATATCCTTTTTGTGTAATTGATCTTATAAACCCTTTGGAAAATGCATATTAATGTGTTATGAGACATTTTGGAAATATAAGGGTATGATTTCATTTTGGAAAATGGTTTGTCTCAACCAATTATAACGTTTGAGTTAATCATACTTTTGGTCGTTGCGTTTGCATAACCGTTGGTTAAATGAGTTTTATTGTTTACACTAGCTTTTATTGTATGATAAAGTAAATTGGGGAGCTTTGGCTCGGTTTTGACTAAAATGAGTCTTGGGGACATTCGTCCAGTTTTAATAGCCCTTCATGGAGTTTTGAGTATGATGGAGGTTATTGCGCATCATTTGAGAATTACATGTTTTGGGTGTGTTTGTCATTCAATTGGAGTCATGTATTGTTATAGACTGCAATGTAATAGATCCATAGGCATATGAGTCGGTCTTTAATATTTTAAAAATGACTATTATTTCATGTTGGGACCAAGATTAGTTATAGGGTCATCGAGGGCCTCATGGTGCCATTAACCCCATGATGTAACTTATGAGTCTGTTTTTATGGCATAGTCATTCCCATTTGTAGCTAGTTGAGACATTGGGTTCTCGGGGGCAACTTAGTACGGTTATGTGGAGCCGGATACTAGCCATGGGCCGTAAATGTAATCCTAGTGAATGAGCATGATTAGGATCCTCGGGTACCCTCATCCACATCTTAGTACGAGTCGGCGAGATCGTGGACATGGGTCCTAGTATGGTGAGCTCATTAACTTGGGAAGTGACCTACTTTTGTGTTCCGCCACTAACCATGGAAAACGGGTCTCCCCCGTCACCAAAAGGTGTTGTTTGGGTATTTAGTTTTATCCTTGTTTTTCGGTGACGTTTTGAGTTTGGGGTGTTCTCCATATGTTATAATTGTGGAGCCTTGAGTTTACTCTTATTTCGGTCGTTTGGTTATTTAAGTTTTAATCAAATTTCAATATTTGAGCATTTACCATTATTCACGTTTTGACTGAGTTTTGGGTTGCACCACTTCATGAAAGAATGTTTTGCATGAGACATTCATCTTTAAAAATGTGTGTTATTGGAAAATGGGTCGTTTTCATATTTAAAGTAAATCACTTTGAAAGATCATGATTTAAGTTGCATTATTTCTGTTTAACAATTTTTAAAATCATGATGAAAACTCTTGAACTCACTGGCGGTAGCCTAACCATTTTTATTTGTCGGCATGTGCATTAGGTTCTGGCTGGGAATAGTTCTAGTGACACTGTGAAAAGAAGAGTGCTAGTTGTGTACTCGAGGAGTGTGTAGTTTGGTGAAGCCTTCCACATATATTATGGGATTTGCAGTTTGTCTTTGGGTTAAGTAACACCCGTCTCTAGTTTAGTCCTTATATGATACTGGAGTTTATAATTGTTGAAGTTAAATATAGAATTCTATCTAGAGATTTATCTTTTATTAGATGAAATTTAGAAATTTTAATTTAGTTTTTCTTTCCAAATTTGAGGGTGTTACATAAAGGCCCTAAGTGCACATGTTATGCTGTTTGAAAGCGAAACCATGCATATAGAACAAATAGGGTTGGGTTTGTGCACATAAAGGCCCTTAGTGCACCTATTAGGCTATTTGAAAGCCAACCCATGCATATAGAACAAATAGGGTTGGGTTTTTGCGCATAAAGGCCCTAAGTGCCCCTATTAGGCTATTTGAAAGCCAAACCATGCATATAGAACAAATAGGCTTAGGTTTATGCGCATAAAGGCCCTATGTGCACCTATTAGGCTATTTGGAAGCCAAACATGCATATAGAACATATAAGGTTCGGTTTCTGTGCATAAAGGCCCTAAGTGCACCTATTAGGCTATTTGAAAGCCAAAACATGCATATAAAACAAATAGGGTTGGGTTTGTGCGCATAAAGGCCCTAAGTGCACCTATTAGGCTATTTGAAAGTCAAACCATGCATATAGAACAAATAGGCTTGGGTTTGTGCGCAAAAAGACCCTAAGTGCACCTATTAGGCTATTTGAAATCCAAACCATGCATATAGAACAAATAGGGTTAGGTTTGTACGCATAAAAGCCCTAAGTGTGCCTATAAGGCTATTTAAAAGCCAAACCATGCATATAGAACGAATAAGGTTGGGTTTGTGCGCTTGAAAGCTCTAGGTGCACCCGTTTGACTGTTTGGAAGTCAACCCATGCATATAGAAGAAATAGGGTTGGGTTTGTGCGCTTGAAAGCTCTAAGTGCACCTATTAGGCTATTTAAAAACCAAATCATGCATATAGAACAAAGAAGGTTGGATTTGTGTGCATAAAAGCCCTTAGTGCACCCGTTTGACTGTTTGGAAGTCAATCCATGCATATAGAATAAATAGGCTTGGGTTTGTGCGCATAACGGCCCTAAGTGCACCTATTAGGCTATTTAAAAGCCAAACCATGCATATAGAACCAATAGGGTTGGGTTTGTGCGCATAAAGGCCCTAAGTGCACCCGTTTGACTGTTTGGAAGTCAAACCATGCATATAGAAGAAACCCTGGTTAGGTTTGTGCGCTTGAAATCTCTAAGTGCACCTATTAGGCTATTTGAAAGCCAAGCTATGCATATAGAACAAATAAGGTTGGGTTTGTGCACTTGAAACCCCTAAGTGCACCCGTTTGATTGTTTGAAAATCAAACCATGCATATAGAACAAATAGGGTTGGTTTTGTGCTCGGTGAAAACTCTAAGTGCACCTATTAGGCTATTTAAAAGCCAAACCATGCATATAGAACAAATAAGGTTGGGTTTGTGCGCTTGAAAGCTCTAAGTGCACCCGTTTGACTGTTTGGAAGTCAAACCACGCATATAGAAGAAATAGGGTTGGGTTTGTGTGCTTGAAACCCCTAAGTACACCCGTTTGACTATTTGAAAGTCAAACCATGCATATAGAACAAATAGGGTTGGTTTTGTATGTTTGAAACCCCTAAATGCACTCGTTTGATTGTTTGGAAGTCAAACCATTCATATAGAAGAAATAGGGTTGGGTTTGTGCGCTTGAAACCCCTAAGTGTACCTGTTTAACTGTTTGGAATTCAAACCATGCATATAGAAGAAATAGGGTTGGGTTTGTGAGCTTGAAACCCCTAAGTGCACCTATTAGGCTATGTGAAAGTCAACCCATGCATATAGAACATATAGAGTTGGGTTTGTGCGCTTAAAAGTCGTAAGTGCATCTATTAGGCTATTTGAAAGCCAAACCATATATATACATATCGAACACAAACACATTACATAACCCATATTCCCCAATACCTACAAACACATTACATATGCTAGAGATTCACAAACGTAAAAACTGCAATTTTATACACCCAAACATAACTCATATAGTCAATTATACTACTTTAAAACCCAACATAACCCATGTTCATACACATATATACATACACAAACATATTACATATGTTAGAGATTCACAAACGCAAAAATTACAATTTTATACACCCAAACATAACTCATATAGTCAATTGTACTATATTAAAACCCAACATAATCAATGTTCATACACATATATACATACACAAACATATTATATATATATATATATATATATATATATATATATATGTATGTATGCTAGAGATACACAAACACAAAAAATGCACTTACATGCACCAAAAGTCATAACCCATATTGTATACACCAATACATACAAACACATTACATATGTTATATACAAACAAATGCAAAATGGGCAATTTTATAAACCAAAACATACAAACACATTACATATGCAATTTTAAACAATTTTAGGTCAAAAGTTCTTCCCAAAATCAATAAAAATTAACAAGTTTTACATATATATATACATACACATATTTCACTAAATCATATATATATAGAGAGAGAGAGAGAGAGTCGGGTTCGAACGAGAACGGTGCCTATTTAAAAGAACATGAGAACTAACAAAATCATTAGTGATTTTACATTAACACACGAAAAAAGGACTTTGGCCGCGACTTCAGGTTCGCGTGGCTTTTTTGCATGTTAATGTAAAATCACTAATGATTTTGTTAGTTCTCGTATTCTTTTAAATAGTTATTGTTCTCATTTGATCCTCCCCCCCTCTCTCTCTCTCTCTCTATATATATATATATATATATATATATATATGTTGAGTCAAATATTGTATTCAAGATTAAAAGGTCAAAGTTGTAATTGATTGTAAAGTCAAAGAGTTGTAAAAGTCAATGTAATTGTCAAATAATGTAAAAGTCATCAAAAGTCAAAGTTGTAAAGTCTTAAATAGTCAAAGTCTTAGAAAGTCAATCTAGCTTAAAGTAGTTAGTTGTTTAGTTGTCTTTGTAATGAGAGTATAAATAGGGTTTGTAAGCTTGTAATTAGAAAGAGGATCCCTTGACATTGTCATATACGTATAGAGAGAGATTCTAGAGAGAGAAACAATCTGTAGAGAAAGAAAAAGTTCAAGATTCATGAAATAAACTTAAATTTGTGATTGAAATCTTGTTTGTGTGGACCTATCATTTGGTATTAGAGTCTAACAAAGAAATTCAGAAATCGATTTTCACTCAGAGAAGGAAGAACTCGCAGACTTACTATTCTTAGATTGATGTTGTAATTTTTTGTGGTTAATTGTCAAGATTTTGATTGCACTGTATGCGTATACTGTTTTAGAACATTTTTCTTTCAATTTGTAATAAAAAATTCACTGTAATTCACTTCAACTTCATGAATTTGTAAATTTTTGGTCGAACACAACTTCGCACTGTATCTTGAGATCAAATTGTAATTTTGTTGTTTTTAGACGAAATCAGGTATTGAGTTTGTGTTCAAACTGTGTTCGAGATTGATTTGGTAAAGTTTCAGGATAGAATTTGAAGGTTTGGATCGAAATTTGATTGATTTTGTGATTTTGTAAGTCGACATCTCAAGAACTCGCAAGATCTGAGAATTTCGCATCAAGAACTCGCATGATACATGGATTTTAAAAGCTAAGTGAGGAATTCGCAGGGTACAAGATACGAAAAGTGAAAATTCGCATCGGCTTACATGCGAAAAGCGTGGAATTCTCATCGGCCTAGATACGAAAGTGATGATTTCACATCGCACTATATACGGATTTCTTGGATTTCGCATCGCAAAGCGTACGAATTTCAGATTTCGCACAGTGCATCATACGGATTCTTGAACAATTCGCATAGAAAATCGAAATTTTTTTAAGTATAGAATCCGTATCGATACGGAAAGTTGAGGATTGAAAATTTTTCTAAGTATACATTTCGCATCCCTCTGTTGTGCGAAAAGTGTGTGCGAAAAGTTTAGAGTTCAATAATATTCTAAGGCAAGAACTCGCATACCGAAGCGTGTGAATTTCTTAAACTCGCATCTCATTATGTGCGGATTTCTTGAGTTGTGTGAATTTTGGCAACAATGGTGTGCGAATTTCTTCAAGCGTGGGAATTTTAAAGGGTATTCTAGTGTGTGTGAAAAAAGTTTCTGATTTTTGTTAACGATCATTTCAAGCTTATATTTTACAGATATCAAGATGCCTTACACTGACGAGAAGGGAAATATTGTCTTAACAAAGAGAGACTGTGCAATTGCGTACATGCCAGAAATATCTGCACTGGAAGCTGAAAATGAGAAATTAAAGATTCAAAATTTGTCTCTTCTTGATAAGATTAAGAAATTAAAAGAAAATTCTTCTGTTTTAAAGAATAATTTTGAATGTTCAAAATGTACTTCTTATTCTAAGATCAATTTTGCAGAATTAATTGAAGAAAAAGAGAAAGAGATTTCCCATCTTCAAATAAAACTGAAGAAAACTGAAGAAATCTGAAGAGGAATCAAGATTTTAGAAATCCAGTAGTACAAACAATACATGGTCAAAGAAAGAATTAATGCAAAAAGAGATTGATGATCTCAGAAGAAGAACAAATATTGCTGGAGAAACATGTGATGGACTGAAAAAGATAAACTCACAAATCTTTTCTGAACGAAACCAGTTAAGAGATAAAGTATTTAGTATTGAGGTTGAGATAAACATGTTCAAATAGAAAGCCTCACAAAAGAAAAACAACACAGGAGTTCAAGAAAAGATAAACAAGATTGAAAAGGAAAATGTTGAACTTCAAAGAAAGATTACAGAATTGAAAGAATAGTTTTATCAAGGTGTAAAGATGGTTAAGAAAGAAAGAGAATGATTTGAAAAAGAAAGAAAAGATTTTGCACAAAAATATTCTGATTTTTCAAGGAAATCATTTGAAGAGAAGAAAGTCATGGAGCTGAAATGTATAAAACTTTCTCAACAAGTGTAAGATTTTGAGAAAGTCATCATTATGGAAAGAGATAAGTTTAAGAAAGAGAAGAAGTTAACTGAACAGAAGAATGTCGGATTATTCAGAGAGATATTTGATAAAAGAAAAAGTGTTGAAAAAGATTTTGAAGAAGAAAGGAAGGTATTTGAGACAGAAATCATCAAGCTTTCAAAGAAGCTATCTGAACTATCAGCAAATGCATTCAAAGAACAGAAGACGAAGTCTGAATTACAGAAGAAGCTTGATACATTGTCTGAAGAAAGAAACAGTTTGTCAAACAAAATCACAGAACTTGAAGGAATCATTTTCAAGGTGGATGTAAGAGCACAAAGAAGTCCAGATACAATTGCTCAATCACCCATAAATGATTCAGCTGCATCAAAATGTTCATTCAAATCAGCTACAAGTTCAATTTTTGCAAATGTTTCTAACAATCCTTTATTTGTTGATTCAGATGATATTGTATCTAATCATGAAATCAGATTCGTCCTACTAACCTTTTCTATGTCAAATCTATTGATGGTTCAGTTAACCTTAGAAAGAATAAGTCTCAACAGAAAATGGTTTGGAGAAGGAAAGATGAGAAAGACAATTCAAAGTCATTTGTTCCTACACCTCATGTGAACAAAAAGAACAATGCTCCAAAAGGTAAATATTTTGCTAAACCTGATTTTGTTTATTCTGCAAATCATTTAATCAGGCAAGCATAAAAGAAACTTTGTTGTTCTTACTATGGAAATGATGATTTTGTTAATAAGAATTATGCCCATAATTGGTATGGAACTTACAGAATCACTTCTCAACAAAATGAACTTAAAAGATTTAAATCTAATGAGAAGTGGATTCCAAAATCTAACCACTTTGGACCCAAATACCAGTGGGTACCAAAACCTGTCAAATCTGTTTTATAGGTATCACAGGTTTAGGGGGAGTAAGAGCATTGGTTTCTGATTACACCAGATTAGAACCCGATCTTCAATGTTTAAGATGTTTGGCTTTTGAACAAAGCAATTCAAGACCCGGTCTTCAATGATAAAGATGGGGAGTTACTATTCTCACCAGAGAATACGTGACGATGGCTTATGAATACTTCTGTTCAGAACCCGCTCTTAAATGTTTTTCTTCTTAAGGATGCTGAATGAATACATCTTTTTATGAAATTTACTGTTTGTTTGAGAGGGAGTTTGTTTAAAGATTTTCACTGTCATATTTTTTATGGGGGAGATAATAGAAATAGGCATGGAAATGGGGAGAGGATGGAGCAGGGACCTCAATCCCCATCCCCGTCCCCGATCCTCATCTCTATCCCCGTCCCCGTCCCCATCCCCGCCGGGGAATATGATCACATCCCCATCCCCAACGGGGAAACAGGGATTTTTTTTTCTTGTTTATATAAACTATTTTAAATCAAATATGTGAGACACAACTCATCTTTAAATTTCACAAATTTCCAATAAACCTAAAATCAAAAATAATTTAATTTTATACAAACAATCACATCATATGATACTTAATTAGCTAAAACCAATATAAATCCAGTTTAATAAAAAAAAAACTTAACATCACACGTCCTAAACATATCGAGTAATATCCAAAACATATCGACTAATTGTATTTTGACTTGACATCCAAAAGATTACATACTAACATCCATAAAATGACAATTTTAGATTCTAAACTTAGTTAGAAAATACAAAATTATGAATTACCGATTTAGTTGAAATAAATAATATATTTAATTTATTAATTAATACATAACGGGTATGGGGAAGGGCGGGGCGGGGAGTACGATACTCATCCCCGTCCCCGTCCCCATCCCCAGTTTGAGACAAACGGGGATCCCTGTCCCCGTCCCCATCCCCGGCTTAGCGGGGAATCCCCGTCCCCGATCGGGGCGGGTGAACCAGGTTCCCCAACGGGGCGGGGGCCATTTCTATGCCTAAATAGAAAAGAGAAATGAGGTTAATTGTTATAGTCATATTGTTCTCTGCTAATAACTTGACTTTTTACAGATACAGTGGAGGAGTATCTGAGGTTTTTTTTCAAAGGAAGCTTAAAAGATTAATATTCATTTTAGGGGGAGTTAAGATTTCTACATTGAAGGTATATCATTCTAAATCTTAATCTCTATTATATTTGAAAGAAGAACAACTTTCGGATGTGAAAAATGTTTTTTAAACGTTCAAACCACTTCGTGTTCTCAAAAGTTTTATGAATTTTGAAGTGTGATTTTAAATGTTTTTCATATCGATACATTAACGTTTATCTGACCGTGTGTTTATCAAAGATAAATACTTGTGTATTATCTTGTCTATATACTGTCAAGTATTCTTACACACATTGGTTCAGTACATTCTTATTGACTTTTTTATTACCATGTCTCAAAAGATAAATCTTTCGATGGTAATACTCCCGTTTGTATTATACTTTGTTTGAAATCAGACGTCATTTCATTAGTTCATGCTTTCATTGTCAAAGTTGTTTATATTTGTTCATATAAACACATCTCAATTCTTTGATATCCCAATATTATTCTTCATGATATTTGATCAGATTGTATCATTGTCAGATTCTCAAAACATTTCACTTGAATTTGTTTCATTCATTCAATTTCATTGTTTTGAGAGATCTTAAATGTTTAAAATGCTCAAATTTCATTCTTATTATTCATGAGCATACATTTTCTGATAATAATATTTTGTGCTTAACTGTCAAGATAACTATTGAGCAACATATTCTTTTTAGGACAAATTACATGGGATTCAGTGTGAGTGCTTAAAAGACTTCCATGGATTCATGATAACCAGTGTTTCCTACCTTTAAAGTAATCCTTGAGTGATTGAGGGGAGAAGGGTCAAAAGAATAGAGAGTGGGTGTGTGTTGAGGTAAAATGTGAAAGAGAGGTTGGTTAGAAGTGAGCTCAAATGATTAAAAGAAAGAGGATGAGAGATCAGAGTAAAAGAATATCAAACTCTGCACCAAAAAAATTTTGAGTCGGGCAGCCACATTATCTGTTGTTTCACAATTTTTCGTGAACTTTATTGAAAAAGTCAACTAGCCCATGCCACTTTGATAGTGTAACACCCTGGATTTTCATTATATATTATCATTGTATTCTTGCGTTTACCTTTTGTCGTAGACGCCGAGTTTTGAATCGAGAGTTAGTGTTTGGGTTTTGGTTGAAATTGTGGGAAACAGAGAGTTACGCGGGCTATGCCGCGACTTGTAGGCCGCGAGGTTAGTCGCGTAACCTTCTGGAGGATCCCCGGATTGTTGACACGCGCGGGCTAGGCCGCGGATAGTAAGCCGCGAGCTAAGCCGCGTGACCCACTGGAGTATTCCAGTTTTGTGGCACGCGCTACTTTTCCCGCGGCTTGAAGGTTGCGGTGTAAGTCGCGCAACCCTCTAGTCGACTTAAGAGAGTTTCAGCCAAAATATCTCATTCTTGATATTTCTCTCTCTCTCTCTTCAAATCTCTCTCTCTCTCTCTCTAAGTTTCTCTTTGGTTTCTTCGATCTTTGAAGCTCCGTTGACTGCTAGTTTTAAGTGCATTGCTCGGGGTTTCGGTGTAGAAAGCTTCACCTCTTCGTCGTGGTCGATATCTGGTTTTTCGGGTTTTCGTAACCTGTTTGGTGAGTTCCTACTATCATTTTAAAAACTGTATACATATCAAAAGCTACCTTTTGGAACCCCTATATATTTCCATGGTTTCAAATCTAAGTTTTCTGCATATTTGATATAACTTGAGTTTTGGGAGATTTTAGGGTTCCCGATCATTTTCGATTAAAATGATGGGTTCATCTTATTTGAATTAAAAGGATGTTTTACTTTCACACTTATGTGGGTTACTTGAAAGAATGTTTAAAGTTCATTTTGATGATTTTCATTCTTACCAGAAGTTAAACTTGAAAATGCATTTTTGTTTATAAAAGTTATTTTATACCATATGACTATCTATGGTTGGTTACAAATGTTGTTGTGACAAGTCTGCACCATTACTAGTGGATCCCTAGGTAATGAGTCGACTTATATTTGGGATGTTTTCCCCTATTTGTAAAATGGATGTTTATGATCCTCGGGGGCCATTTGGTACGGTTGAAACCGGTTACTAGCTATGGATCATAATTCCCCTATTTGTAGCTACGGATGCATATGATCCTCGGGGGCCATTTAGTACGGTTATGTGAGACCGGTTACTAGCCATGGGTCATAGTGTAGTCCTGGTGAACGAGTATACCTTGGTTTCCTCGGGGGCCCTACCTCACATCGTAGTACGGACCTGTGAGTTCATGGCCATGGATTCCAAGTGTTTAGCTCATAACTCGGATTGTGGCCTACTTTGTGTTACGCTACAATACTTGGTAAAATGGTTATCTTTGGTCACTTGATGACGAGTTTTGTATCAAAAGGCCCGGTTGTGGCAAATGTTTCATTTGTAAAACTAAACCTTATTGGAAAGATTATCTTATGATACAATTGTTTATGTTTATTGAAATTTATAACTGTATGTTCTCACTAGGCTTTTTAAGCCTAACACTTTTTCCCAATAGATATGTATTCAGGTTCTCGTTAGCGGCAGGTTGCCAAGGGTTTGAGTGCCGGGACTGATCCCGAGGGTTTTTGAGATGTTTAGTATTGGATTGTTGGGCATTGTTAAGTCCCACATTTTTGGATGATTCTGGATCAACAACTTATGTAATCTAGATAGTATATGTTTAGATTGGTTTGTTGTTGGGATCCTTATCCGTATTCAGTTTTTTGTAAAGGTTAAGTACAGTTCCCCTTTTTGGGAGGTTTATACCTTTGGATGATGCTTAATTGTACAGTTTCTGCAGTTTTAAATTACCCTGGTTTTTAGAGATGTTTCAAGTTGGTATCAGAGCTCTAGTTTAAGTGATCTAGGCATGAATGTAGGATGTCTAGACTTAGACTGAGTATATTAAGCATTGATTCGTTAGTATTGGGTAGAACTACTAAGATGGGTTGGTCTTAGAGTTGACGGAAATTGTAGTTATCAAACGTTGTGGCGATGGTATCAAGAACCATGATGTATTGTATGTTCATAATCTCACTTAGCTAATGTTATTATGAGAATATTTATACGTGATTGTGCCTGAATTACCATTACTATGACATTTGGTACTGTAATAGTACGTTCTTTCGTGTTTATTCTCTCGATCTGTCTCTTACCCTTCTCGTAATTATGTGGCAACCATTTTAGGATGGTGAATACACGCAGCCGACCGTTAGTCGATGGAGATTTGCGTGATGATAGTTCTCCTGAGCGAGATCCCGTGGTTAGGGCGGCGAACGTCATTCCTTCGGGCATGCCACCGTTACTTACTGGGGAAGTGGAGTTAGGACCAATAGTGGTTCTGACGTCCACCATTCCCGTTGTTCAGTTATCTAGCCCTCAAGCTGATATGATGGCCAGCGTCATGCAAATGGTGACAACGGCCATGGAGAAACAGCAAGAGGTTTTTCTGAAAATGTTGGAAGACCGGGACGCGAGCCTCAGAAGGCATGGGGCAGTGGAAGAGAATGTGCTGACTGGCGCTGGGGGATCTAGGAGCGGAGTCAGAACTGAAGAGCACAGGGTTGTTGGTGCTCCGAAATGTGGGAAGATTTGTTCCTACAAATCTTTTCTGGGTTGCGGACCACAAGAGTTCTCTGGTTCCGAACACCCAGTGGCATGTGTTAAATGGATCCGAGCGGTCGAGCACGCTTTCGGTTCATCCGAGTGTGTGGATGACCAAAGGGTGAGATTCGGTACGCAACTACTCAGGTATACGACCCTCACTTGGTGGAATATCATTCAATCCACCCTCTCTCCTACTGTGTTGGCTCAGTTGTCTTGGGCCGAGTTTAAAAAAAATTGTTGGAAGAGTTCTGCAGTGAAAGGACTATGGACCGAATCGAGAAAGAGTTTCGGTCTCTTGTAAAAGGAAACCTGACGGTGAGGGAGTACACCCGTCAGTTCATGGAAAAGCTGGATTTTGTGGGGCAAGTGGCCCCAACGGAAAAAGATAAGATGAAGGCCTATCTTAATGGCCTACCAGCGGACCTGTTATCTTTGGTCCACAATTCTAAAGCTTCCAATCTCCGAGAGATGGTTGAAGAAGCTTAGTTTATGGAGGAGTTGTTTTTGAGAAGCAAAGCTGAGAAAGCGGTGGTAGTGTCTGACAAGAGAAAGTAGGAGAGCAATTCTTCTCATCCCAAGAGATCCCGACCTTTTGTTGGAAACCGAAGCTTCAACAGTCAGCAGGAAGCTAGATGGTTCCACAAGTGTCGAACCAAGCACCACGGTAACTGTAACACCACTTCTCAAACTTGTTATAAGTGTGGGAAGCCTGATCACACCGCCAAAGGTTACCCGGTCAGAGGACTTATCTGCTATGAGTGCAAGGCACCGGGGCACGTGAGAAGAGATTGCCCAAAGCTTGTGACGGGTAGCACGGCGGCAAAGAAGGAGAACCCACCTAGGGTTCCGGGTCGAGCGTTCCAGATGACGACTGATGAAGCCAAGGCATCTGCTAATGTGGTATCGGGTACTTTTCTTATAAACTCTGTACCTGCTCGTGTTTTATTCGATACGGGTGCCAGTTTCTCTTTCATATCTGAGTTGTTTCGTCAAAAGATTGCTATGCCCACTACTAGTCTTGAGGATGCGTTAGTGGTAGAGATAGCTGATGGTAGTAAGGTTCTAATCCATGATATTCTGAAGAAGTGTACTCTCGGTATCGAGGGAAGAGAATTCTCGATCGATTTACTGTCGATGATAATCGGAGGTTTTGACGTTGTGGTCGGTATGGATTGGTTGTCAAACAATCATGCCAAGATCGTGTGTTCTAAGAAGTTAATCCGACTTCCCAATCCCTGTGGTGAAGTCGTTGTGATCTATGGTGAGAAAAGAAAAGGTGAAGTGGCAGTAATCACAATGGCGAAGGTACGCAAGTGCTTGTTGAAAGGATGTTCATCTTTCCTAGCCTACGTGATCGACGCCAAGTTAGAGAAGTCAAAGCTGGTCGATGTAAAGATTGTGCACGAGTTTCCAGACGTTTTTCCTGACGACTTTCCTGGGTTACCGCCTGATCGTCAAGTAGAGTTTCGAATTGATCTTGTGCCAGGAGCAGCTCCTATTGCTAGAGCTCCTTACCGTTTAGCGCCATCAGAGATGCAAGAGATGATGGAACAACTCCAAGAGCTTTTGGAGAAGGGTTTCGTAAGACTGAGCTCGTCACCGTGGGGAGCTCCGGTCATGTTTGTCAAGAAGAAGGATGGCACAATGAGAATGTGCATTGATTATCGGGAGTTGAACAAGAAGACAGTGAAGAACAAATATCCGCTTCCGAGAATCGACGACTTGTTTGATCAACTGCAAAGAGCGAGTTGTTTTTCCAAGATTGACTTACGTTTGGGTTATCACCAAGTGAAGGTAAGAGAAGAATACGTTCCGAAGACAGCCTTTAGAACGCGTTACGGCCATTACGAGTTTCTCGTGATGCCTTTTGGCCTAACGAACACACCAGCGGTATTTATGGATTTGATGAATAGGGTGTGCTGACCATTCCTCGACAAGTCGGTCATCGTATTCATTGATGACATACTCATGTACTCTACGAGCGAGTTGGAGCACGAGCAGCACCTTCGCGAAGTTCTTGATGTGCTGAGAAAAGAAAGATTGTACACCAAATTTTCCAAGTGTGACTTTTGGCTTGAAGAGGTACAGTTTTTGGGTCATGTTGTCACCCGAGACGGAGTGAAAGTAGATCCCTCTAAAATTGAAGCTATGCTGAATTGGGAGCCTCCCAAGAATCCGTCCGAGATTCGAAGTTTCTTGGTCTGGCGGGATATTACCGGAGATTTATTTAGGATTTTTCGAAGATCGCTTCTTCCTTGACAGTTCTAACTCGGAAGAATGCGAAGTTTGATTGGACCAAAACGCAAAAGAAGGCGTTATGGATTCTTCAAAAGAAATTATGTGAAGCTCCGATCTTGTCATTACCTGAAGGGTCAGAATACTTCGTGGTCTATAGCGATGCTTCGAAGATGGGTTTAGGTTGTGTGTTGATGCAGCGAGGCAAGGTAATCGCTTACGCCTCTAGACAGCTTAGGATACACGAGAAGAACTATCCTACCCACGATTTGGAGTTAGCAGCAGTAGTGTTCGCCTTGAAGCTTTGGCGACATTATCTCTATGGCACGAAGTCTACAATCTACACAGATCATAAGAGCCTGAAGTATGTCTTTGATCAGAAAGAGTTGAATATGAGACAACGGTGGTGGCTCGAATTGCTTAAAGATTACGACTGTGAGTTGCTTTACCATCCCGGGAAGGCAAACGTGGTAGCCGATGCATTAAGTCGGAAAGACTATAGCGGAAGTATTCGGGCTACCTGTTCGAGAATCGAGTTAGTATCCACCCTTGTTGAAAAGATCAAGGCATCGCAGATTGAAGCCTTGTTAGAAGAGAATCTCAAAGAGGAAGTCATGACGAAGCAGCGTTTACTCTTAACGGAAGATATCCGTGGGGTAAAACTGTTCAGCGGTCGTGTGTGGGTACCTAATATTGGGGGTAACCGTGATCTACTGCTTGAAGATGCTCACAAGTCCAAGTATTCCATTCATCCAGGAAGTACGAAGATGTACAGGGACTTGAAGATGAGAAAGTCTCAAAGTGCTCAAACGAGTGGGTTTACAAGCCTACCAATTGGAACTGCCGCCAGAGTTAAGAAGAATACACAACACGTTTCATATTTGTTACCTTCGGAAGTGTTTGGCGGAAGAGGAAAGCGTCATCCCTCTCTCCGAGTTAACAGTAGACGAGGGTAACCGTTGTGTAGAAGAGCCTGACGTTATCTTAGAGAGAAAGTCTAAGAAGTTGCGTCGCAAAGAAGTCACTATGGTCAAGGTGCAGTGGAAGCATCATAGGGGAGCCAACGTGACGTGGGAAGCTGAGGAGGATATGAAGCGAAGATATCCTCATCTCTTTATATAGTTGGGATTTCGAGGACGAAATCATTCCCATGTTGGGGAGGATTGTAACACCCTGGATTTTCATTAGATATTATCATTGTATTCTTGCGTTTACCTTTTGTCGTAGACGCCGAGTTTTGAATCGAGAGTTAGTGTTTGGGTTTTGGTTGAAATTGTGGGAAACAGAGAGTTACGTGGGCTATGCCGCGACTTGTAGGCCACGAGGTAAGTCGCGTAACCCTCTGGAGGATCCCCAGATTGTTGACACGCGCGGGCTAGGCCGCGGCTAGTAAGGGTTCATCTTATTTGAATTAAAAGGATGTTTTACTTGCACACTTATGTGGGTTACTTGAAAGAATGTTTAAAGTTCATTTTGATGATTTTCATTCTTACCAGA
Source organism: Arctium minus (assembly GCA_954870635.1). Classification (NCBI taxonomy): domain Eukaryota; kingdom Viridiplantae; phylum Streptophyta; class Magnoliopsida; order Asterales; family Asteraceae; genus Arctium; species Arctium minus. Next base: position 106,692,798 of record OX941080.1, on the reverse strand, counting down.
AGTTAAACTTGAAAATGCATTTTTGTTTATAAAAGTTATATTATACCATATGACTATCTATGGTTGGTCACAAATGTTGTTGTGACAAGTCTGCACCATTACTAGTGGATCCCTAGGTAATGAGTCGACTTATATTTGGGATGTTTTCCCCTATTTGTAAAATGGATGTTTATGATCCTCGGGGGCCATTTGGTACGGTTGAAACCGGTTACTAGCTATGGATCATAATTCCCCTATTTGTAGCTACGGATGCATATGATCCTCGGGGGCCATTTAGTACGGTTATGTGAGACCGGTTACTAGCCATGGGTCATAGTGTAGTCCTGGTGAATGAGTATACCTTGGTTTCCTCGGGGGCCCTACCTCACATCGTAGTACGGACCTGTGAGTTCGTAGCCATGGATTCCAAGTGTTTAGCTCATAACTCGGATTGTGGCCTACTTTGTGTTACGCTACAATACTTGGTAAAATGGTTATCTTTGGTCACTTGATGACGAGTTTTGTATCAAAAAGGCCCGGTTGTGGCAAAGGTTTCATTTGTAAAACTAAACCTTATTGGAAAGATTATCTTATGATACAATTGTTTATGTTTCTTGAAATTTATAACTGTATGTTCTCACTAGGCTTTTTAAGCCTAACACTTTTTCCCAAATGATATGTATTTAGGTTCTCGTTAGCGGCAGGTTGCCAAGGGTTTGAGTGACGGGACTGATCCCGAGGGTTTTTGAGATGTTTAGTATTGGATTGTTAGGCATTGTTAAGTCCCACATTTTTGGATGATTCTGGATCAACAACTTATGTAATCTAGATAGTATATGTTTAGATTGGTTTGTTGTTGGGATCCTTATCCGTATTCAGTTTTTTGTAAAGGTTAAGTACAGTTCCCCTTTTTGGGAGGTTTATACCTTTGGATGATGCTTAATTGTACAGTTTCCGTAGTTTTAAATTACCCTGGTTTTTAGGGATGTTTCAGATAGTCCCAATCTAATCAAGTTCTTATTGATTCAAACAAAACAAACAAGATGAATTGATCAGATTAAATGCTCAACCTGTTATCTTGATTTCAATTCACAATTCGTACAATTACTTTCTCTCTCTAGCTTTCTCTCTCTAAAGCTCTATGAATATTATCTCTGTTACAAGTTGTTCCACACACTATTCTACTCTAACACTCTAGCTACAAGTCTATTAAAGACAAAGGTTAAACTACACACGCTTACAAACAAAAGTAAACAAATACAAAGACTTTGACATTTATTACATTGACTTTGACTTCCACATGAGAGTTGACTTTCAGCTTTTGACTTTCTTGAACTTTGACCTTCAAACTTCTATGATCTTGCATCCAACATATTTATGCTCTAACATTTTCCCCCTTTGCATTCAAGATCATCTTTAAAATATTTTTGCAATTCAATCTTTCCACTTTAAGCTCGGCTTGTACATTCTCCCCCTATCTTTGACATAAAAATATTCACAACTTTCAGCAATCTTTTCAAAATTTGTTCTTCAAAAAATAATCACATTCTCCCCAAGGTTATAAAAACCTCTTTCCAGACTTCAGAAAGAAATTATCTTCGGGTTCAGCTCGGTTTGCTTCAGCAAAAAGTCTTCAAAGAAAATTTCTGTAAAATCAGTTTATCTTCAGAATTCTTTGAACTTTATCTTTCAGCTTTCAATAATCTTTCTCAAATCAACAAGTCTTGAACATTTTCCAAATAACTTTGTTGATCTTTTCCCCATCTAAAACATTACTGAATCATACATTTCTTTCCAGACATTTCTTTAACTTTGTCTTCTCCCCCTTTTTGATGATTACGGCATCGTGATCATCAAAACTTTCAACAAGAAATGTCACTTCATCTATTCTGACCACTAATCTTATGAAGAGCCTCCGATTCTTCGTCAATTCATAATATTGTATTCATCTAGAGCTTTTCAAATACAGACAAATAAGAATGTAACCTCTAAATCAACAAATGAATCAGTTAATATGCCTGTCAGTAACACAAAGTTACTGTGTGTAACGAATACACATTGGAAAGGAGCTTTAGTGATGCACTCCCCCAGGTCTTCCATTCAATCATCGAAACACCACAAAGATATTTCTATGAATGTTATGACAAGAAAAACAAATTTCCTTGTGTGTTTGTGCAAGTGCTAGAAAGAATTAAGCACATGATGATTGCTTTTTATAAGGCTCAAAATTGTGTAAACCACTGAGACAATAGTAATTAAACACAGACTCTATTGTGCATGATCAAAGTGCGAAGGTGGGGAAGACTTCCTTCTTTTTCAATATTCAGATTTTCCAAATGAAAATCAGATAGCATATGTGTTGCATCCCCTTGAAAATATTGAAACATTTTCTTGTTGAGAAGAAAATGAGTAGCTGGTGGGGTTTTTAGCAAGAGTTGGCATGTGCTAGTTGCCTGTTTCAATAATGTTCACGAAGAATTGTGAAACACTAGTAATATGGTTGTCCGACTCAGAAAAAATTGGTGCAGAGTTTGATATTCTTTTACTCTGATCGCTCACTCTCTTTCTTTTAAAACATTGAGCTCACATCTAACCAAACTCTCTTTTTCATTTTACCTCATCGCTCAACCCACACTCAGTGTATTTACTCCTCACACAATCGATCACTCAAGGATTAACTTCTTGGGTAGGAAACACTGGTTAACGTGAATCCATAGAAGTTTCATTAAAGTCCTCACAAAAGAAACCCATGTATTATCCTAAAAGAATATGTTGCTCAACTGATTTAAATTGACAGTTAAAGCACAAAGTATACACGTCAGATGTATGTATGCTCAATGAGATAATCATGAAGATTTGAGCATTTTGAACATTGAAGATATTTCAAACAAGTATATTGAAAGAATGAAATTAATGCAAGAGACTTGTTTGAAAATCTAACTTTGTATGATAAAGATCAAATAGAATGATGTATCGATTAAGGCTTAGGTCAACAAAAATTAGATTTTGTCTATACGAACCAATATATAGACATTCTTGAAAGAACGTTTCAAAATGAAATCACGCTCAAAATTCAATGAAGTTCAATCGGGGTGTCTTACCATCGAAAATTTGTTTCAATTTAGAAACATGGTAAGAACAAATTCAATAAAATTTAAACCGATGTGTGTGAATACTTAGAAGTATATGGAAAAGATAATACGCAAGTATTTATCTTTGGAAACACACGGTTTGTATATCATTGAAAGCACAAGTAAAATGAAAACATTTAAAATTACACTTCTATATTCATGAAATCGTTTAAGAATCAGAAGTGGTTTGAACATTTAGAAACATGTTTTCATACCTGAAAGTTGTCCTTCTTTCAGATATATATGAGATTGAGAATAGAAATAAACCTTTTCGTTCAGTCTTAAATCTCATAAAGTCAAGTTGTAAGTTATATAAGATATGATCATTTAAGCTCACTCTCAACCTGCAAACAGTCACAAATTCGTCAAAGCAACTTTATTCAAAACTTTATTAAAAAATAAAATGACATAAAGCAGTAAAGCATTGAATGTACGAGTTTTGATCTGAAATAATCAGAAGTCATAATTCATACTCCTTTTCTTACTCTTACTCCCCCTGCATTTATGCATTAAAAAATCATCTGTGATTAGCATAAACAGAATTCATAAACTCCCCCTCAAATGAATATAGATCATCTTTTCATCTTCTCTCACTCCCCCTGAAATCACGAATACCTTTCAGTGTAGATATCTTTTCAGAATAAAGATAAGGAAATGAAGAAAAATAACAATAAGAAAAACTTTAGTAGGTAATCACAGATTAAGTCTTGAGGTTTAGCATACCAAGTTTCGAGATAAGAAAATTAAATCTCTTTTCATCGATTAAGGCTTGATAAACAAATCAGCAAGCTGATAATTAGTGTTTACAAAATAAAGTTTTATTGTACCTTTTTCGACATTCTCTTTAATAAAATGATATCGTACATCTATGTGTTTGGTCTTTGTATGTTGTACAGGATTTGTTGATATTATCGGAATCTTGTCGAATTTGAAGCCATAATCTCGTAGTTGCGTCCTCATCCACAACACCTGAGAGCAGCAGCTTGCAGCAGCAACATACTCTGCCTCAGCCGTTGATGTGGAAACACACAGTTGTTTCTTTGATGCCCAACTTACGAGTTTATCTCCAAGAAATTGTATATGACCCGATGTACTCTTCCTGTCCAACATGCAACCTGCATGATCTGCATCTGAGTAGGCCGTCAGTTCAAAACCAGTATCCTTGGGATACCACAGACCAAGATCTGCAGTCCCTTCAGATATCTAAATATGCGCTTCACTGCAGACATATGGGATTCTTTGGGATTAGTCTGATATCTTGCACATAGACATATAGAGAACATAATATCTGGCCTACTTAAAGTTAAATACATTAAAGAACCAATCATTCCTCTATAGGTTCTAACATCGACAGGTTTTCCCGAAGGATCCATGCCGATCTTAGTTCCCGATGCCATTGGGGTTCCAATTGTTGTACAATTTTCCATTTTGAATTTTTTCAGAATATCAAAAATGTACTTTGATTGATTTATGAAAATCCCCGTTGAAAATTGCTTTACTTGTAATCCGAGAAAGAAGTTCATCTCTCCCATCATACTCATCTGAAAACGTGACACCATGAGGTTTGAAAAATTCTTACAGTATTTAGGATTTGTTGAGCCAAATATTATATCATCCACATATATTTGAATAAGAATGATATCGGATTTTTCCTTTTTAATAAACAAAGTAGTATCGATTTTACCTTTTGTGAAGCCTGACTTGACCAAAAACTTTGATAAAACCTTGTACCAGGCTCGAGGCGCTTGTTTAAGACCGTAAAGTGCTTTATCCAAGATGTAGACATGATCCGGTTTATCTGGATTCACAAAGCCTTCAGGTTGTGAGACATAGACTTCCTCCTTAAGAATGCCATTTAGAAAGGCAGTCTTCACGTCCATCTGGTAGACTGTGAAGTTTTTGTGAGCGGCGTAAGCAAGGAACATCCTTATTGCTTCAATACGCGCTACTAGAGCATACGTCTCATCATAATCAATGCCTTACTCTTACTGGTAGCCTTTTGCAACAAGTCATTCTTTGTTTCTAATTACGATACCATCTTCGTCCTTCTTGTTTTTGAATACCTATTTTGTACCAATTACAGATTTACCTTCAGGCCTTGGTACAAGTCTCCAGACTTTTAAAGCTTCGAACTGATTCAGCTCCTCTTGCATGGCAGTCACCCAATATGAGTCATCTAGAGCTTCTGATACGCGAGTAGGCTCTATCTATCTTACTCAAGAATGAGTCATGCATACACATGTTCAAAGTAGCAGACCTAGTTTGCACCGGTAAAGTTGGATCTCCAATTATCTGGCTTATCGGGTGCTCTTTGGTCCACTTATGTTCATGAGGGAGTGGATTCGATGTAGATTGATCATAATAATCATCTAAGTATCCACTTTCAACTTCTTCTTGTTCAGCATTTGTTGGGAGTACAGTTGAAGTTTTTGGTACAGAAGTGTCAGTTGGAACAGCTCGTTCAGTCTGTTGATTATCCATCACAGTGCAGCCAACTGAAGTAGTAACTTCTGGTTCAACATGTTCAGGTGAAACTTCAACTGAAGGAGTATTTGTTTGAATTGGAGTTTTTGTCTGAACCGGGGAAACTAATTCAGTAGAGACATCTGAAGTAGTTGGATGATTAGTATTTGAATCTTCTGACCTATCAACCACAACAGATTTAGGCAGTTTAGATCCTAGAAACTCAAACAATAAATCTAATTCAGATAAATGAGATGTAGATGTAGAAGCTTTATCCGAATTATTGTCTTTAACCGCAGGTTCTGGACTGATTTGTCCAGAAGCTAAAACTCCTGTAAGTACGGGATCTGAACTGCTTTGTTCAGAAGTGATTGTCCCTGAAAATCAAGTTCTTATCAAACAATAACAGTAAACACAACAAGAGAATAATCAAACCTGTTTTTTGATTCAACAATACCAAACGATTTACAAGTTTTTCTCTTGAAGGATGTTTTTCTCATACTAAGCTCTCTCTCTCTCTCTCTCTCTCTCTCTCTCTCTCTCTAGAATAGAGTTGGTGGTTGCAGGTTCTATTTTTGCACACCTCTTGCACCAACAACCCTAGAGCCTAGATACCTCATATACCTAAATAGAGAAAAAGACAAAATAACAAAAATACAAGAAAATTAACTTTGACTATTTATTACAAAATGACCTAGACTAATATTGAGAGTTTGACTTTTCAGCTTTGACCAGATTTCAATCTTCAGAATTGATGATCTTGAATCCAATAAATTTGTACTCTAACAATCTCCCCCTTTGGATCAAGATCATTACTAAAAGGATTTAGCAAATCAATCTTCTCTTTAAGCTCAGAAGATGCAATCTCCCTCTTTGTATTCAAAATATAACAATCTCCCCAAAAGACGAAAATAAAATCTCTTTCAGATGATGGAAAGAAATTATCTCCAATTTCAGCTCAGAATGCTTTAGCAAAGTATCTTCAGATAACTTTCTCTAAACTTGTGTTCTCGCCCAACTTAGTTAACGCTTCTTCTCTTTTCAAACGTCTCTTGAAATAGAACTTGTAATGGACATTTCTTCAAACTTTCTCTTCTCCCCATTTTTGATGAAAAATGCATCAATATCATCAAAACTTCCTCAAGAAATGTCATTGAAATTCTTTTTGACCTCTGATCGTTGATAATGAGCCACTGATTCATTGCCAATTCGAACAAGATATTCATCTAGATCTTTTCAAATCCAGACAAATTAGGAATGTAACCCTTGAATCAACAAATGAATCAGTTAATATGCCTGTCAGTAACACTAAGTCACTTTGTGTAACGAATACACATTGGAAATGAGCTTTTTGATGTTCACTCCCCCAGGGCTTCCATCCAATCATCGAAACACCACAAAGGCAATTTCTATGAATGTTATGACAAAGAAACAAATTCCTTGTGTGTTCATGCAAGTGTAGAAAGAATTAAGCACGGATGATTGCTTATAAAGGCTCAAAATTGTGTAAATTGTTGAGACAACAACAGATATTACACGGACTCAATGTACATGAAAGAGGTGCGAAGGTGGGGCAACTTTCCTTCTTTTTCAATATCTAAATCTTCCGAGTGAAGATCAGATAGCATATGTGATGCGTCCCCAATGAAAATGAAACATTTCTTTGTTAAGAAAGAAATAAGTGGCTGGTGGGGTAATGTCAAGAGTTGGCATGGGCTAGGTGCCTGTTTCAATAATGTTCACGAAGAATTGTGAAGCATTAGTAGTGTGGCTGCCCGGCTCAGAAAGTAGTTGGCACAGAGTTTGATATTCTTTTACTCTGATCTCACACCCTCTTTCTTTTTAGAATTAAGCTCACATCTAACCAAACTCTCTTTTCCATTTTACCTCATCACACATCCCACACTCATTTCTTTTTGACTCCTCACACTCAATCACTAAGGATTAACTTATTGGGTAGGAAACACTGGTTAACCTGAATCCATAAATGTTTAATTTAAGTCCTAGCACAAAGATCCCATGTTTTCCTAGAAAGCATGTGTTGCTCAGATGATTTAACTTTATCAGTTAAAGCTCAAATACAAGTCAGATGTTTGTATGCTCAGAATATAATCATGAAGATTTGAGCATTTGAAACATTGAAGTATTTTCAAACAAGTATATTGAATGAGTAGATAAGAATGCAAGAAACTTGTTTGAAAAATCTGACATTGTATGAAAATGATCATAAATGATATGGCAATCAAGGGTTATGGTCAAGAATAATGGATATTGTCTATATGAAACAAAGATACAGACATTCTTGAAATGACATTTCGAAATGACATTTCGAAATGAAATGACGCTCAAAAATTCATTTCGAAATCGAAAACTTGATCAATATGAGACATGGTGATAACTTATTCAACAAAAGAATTAGACCGGTGTGTGTGAATACTTGAAAGTATATAGATAAGATAATACGCAAGTATATATCTTTAGAAATACACGGTTTGTTAGGCATTGAAGCACAAAATAGATCTTGAAAACATTTAAAATCACACTTCCAATTCATGAAATCTGTTTAAGAATCGGGAAGTGGTTTGAACATTTAAGAATAATGTTTTCTATGATTGAAAGTTGTCCTTCTTTCAACCATATATGAGATGAAGATAAAGAATTATACCTTTTGCGTGCAATCTTACATCTCATGAAGTCAAGCTTTAAGTCATAAAGATATGATCTTGTAAGCATCTCTCAAACTGCAAAAGTCTTAAAGTCATAGTCAAAGCAACTTTATTCACAGAAATTAAAATGACATAAAGCAGTAAAACAATTAAAGTACGAATTCTGATCTGAAGTAATAAGAAGTCATTACCTTTTACTCCCCCTGAAATTATGCATCAGAAAAATTATCAGTGTAAAATATAATCATTAACTCCTCCTCAAATGTTGATCATCATATCTGTCGGATGCATAAAATTTCAGAAAAGTATGTACTCCCCCTTGATAGTTGATTTCCTCATTCGAGTATTGGAGTACAATCTCTTATCAGCACAGGAGTAAGGTCTTTTGATCACTGAAGTACGAGTCCTAAACTGTTGTGTTTAAAAGTCAAAACTTCGTTGAAGTACGGGTCCTAAGTTGATTTACTTAGAAGTCATGTTCTCTTAATCCCCCTTGACAGAAGGTGCCTGCAACACAGATTCATCCTTTTTCTTTGGTACCCACTTGTATTTGGGTCCGCTTTTCTTTTGAAAACCATAAGATGAATTAGAATGATAAGAGTAAACATGATATGTGTCAAACCAAACATCAGAATATTTTCGAGAAGCATAATCATATCTATCATAATTTGAAAACTTTCTAGCAGACGGAGATAACTGAAATAATTGTTGTATGGAATATTTCTTGCGAGAATCAACAAGTTTTGGTTTAGAAATAGCAACATTCACAATCAAATCATCTTTACTAGTAGGCTTCTTATTACAATCAGAACTAGAAAATGATTTAGCTTTCTCATCGATCTTCTGTTTTGGTATCCATTCCGACTTAACTCCAAGCCTTTTCTTTCTCAAATCTGAAACATTTGAAACTTTAGAGTTAGAATGGTTAGAATCAAACGAATGCTTCTTCCTTAACTTACCAGTGGTGATCTGTTTCTGTGAATGCCCAGATTTCTTCTTCTTACCTTTGGCAACTTTGGAATTCACAGGAACTGATTTATCAACTTTCGTTGATGTTTCACCTTTTTCATACACACTTGGTAATCCAAAAGAATTAACAACAAAATAGGAATGATTAGGAAGTTTAGCATTAAAGTCAAAATTACCAACACAGTCATCTAAACCACCATCAGAGTTTAGAAAATCAAACTCATTATCAAGTAAACCAGACCTATCATCAGATTTTAAAGCCTTGGATAATTTAGAAAACTCAGTGAATTTGAACACATTAGATAATATAGTTTGTTCTAAGTCTATCAAAATCCTTTCTTCTGTGAGAGTATTCTCAAGTTCAGAAATTTTTGTTTCCAAAATGAGAGGAGGAACGTAAAGCTTACCTTCGATAGGCTTAGCCTCCATTTCTTTTACAGAATAACTCTCAAAATAGTCATTTGAAAGAGATTTTGATTTATCAGAACTATAACTATTATTCAACCTCTCATAACGAAACGGAAGTTGAACTTTAGTTGTGTTCTTTCTTTTAGCATATTCCTTGGCTTTATCCTCTTCAGACAGACTAGTCCAGAAAACTTTGAGTTCAGGGTATTGAGGTGCCAGTTTTATAAATCCAAAATCATAAAGAGCAGGCACTTCAGATATACCCCTTTTCAGGTAGTGTGGGTTCTTGTAACCAAGTCCCCAACACTCAGGATTCTCTTTAGGTTTGTTTAGATGAATGGTTTGTTCAGTTTGACCCAAAGTATATAATTTTCCTTCCAGCACATTCACTTTTTCAATTAAAGATTTCTTTTCTTTTGAAAGCGAAGAATACATTTTAGAAAGCTCTTTTGATTCAAACTCACACATTCTATATTTTGAAGTTGTTTCAGCTAACTCTTTATGAATTATAGTCTTCTCTTTGGCGCTGGTGTCAATGTTTTTATGCAACGCTTCAATCAATACATCTTTCTCAGCAATATCATTGCTAAGTTTCTGTATAGATTGATTTTTATCATTAATAACACCTTTTTCACGCTTAAGTTTAGACTCTAATTCTTGGAGTTTAGTCGTCATAACATGCATTTGTTTCAAGAAATCTGATTCAGTTAAATCACATACCTCTTCGTTATCTTCTTCAATTATTTTCTTCTGTTCAAAGTTCTTAGTTTCCAAAAACTTAACTCTTGATGAAATCTATGATCCTATCATAATCTTCTCAATATGTTCCCATAACAGCTTTCCTGTAGCCTTTTTGCATTCTAACTTGATAGAAATCTCCTTTAAAATCTCCTCGGGAATTCCTTGAAATATAAAAGATATGGCTAAACAGTCAGCTTGATGTCTTTTTCTTTGCTCGTCTGAGTACATATCAAGTGGTAATGGAAGCTCTTGTTTTTCTCTTTCTCCATTCTTCTTTATAACAGTAAAAACTCTCCTTAGAGTTGTCATACTCCCTTGTTTTAGAGATATTCTAATAAGATCCCTTAATTCATGTTTATCAATGAAATCTATGAACTGATTTTTCCATTTCTCATACTCTCCTTTGAAGAGTACAGGTGGCTTTGTGTCAGTTCCGATGGCAAGAGCTTCTCTGGAAGTCATCCTGATTCTGAAAATATGCAATAAGAAACTTGAAATTGATCGTTAGTCCAGATAAAATCAAAATAAACTTCAGAAATGAAATTTCCTAAGCACAACAAGCATAGAATTCGCAAGGTATAGGGAAGGACCAAGAAATTCGCAAGATACACAACCACATATAAAGATTTCGCAAGTTATACTGAAAACACTCAGAATTCGCAAATCACACAACTGAGAAACCTGAGGAATTCGCTAAACTCATAGCTGCGAATTCTGGAAGACACTTACGAATTATGAGGAATTCGCAATATAGCACCCTGCAAAACTAAGACTTACGAATTCTGAAGTTTGCGCTAAGAGAAGATACTTACCAATGATTGTCCCTGAAAATCAAGTTCTTATCAAACAATAAGAGTAAACACAACAAGAGAATAATCAAACCTGTTTTTTTATTCAACAATACCAAACGATTTACATGTTTTTCTCTTAAAGGATGTTTTTCTCTCACTAATCTCTCTCTCTCTCTAGAATAGAGTTGGCGGTTGCAGGTTCTATTTTTGCACACCTCTTGCACCAACAACCCTAGAGCCTAGATACCTCATATACCTAAATAGAGAAAAAGACAAAATAACAAAAATACAAGGAAATTAACTTTGACTATTTATTACAAATGACCTAGACTAATATTGAGAGTTTGACTTTTCAGCTTTGACCTCAGATTTCAATCTTCAGAATTGATGATCTTGAATCCAATAAATTTGTGCTCTAACAAGAAGCCACCTCCTCGTCAAATGTTATGTTTACGCTTTCTATCACAGTCTTGGACTTCTTCAAGTACACTCGATATGCAGCAGATGTTTGAGAGTAACCAATGAAGATGCCTTCGTCAGCCTTCGGTCCGAACTAGTTCAAGTTCTCTCTGTCATTAAGTACGAAGCACCTGCATCCAAAAACATGAAAGTGTTTAATACTAGGTGTACGATTGTTTATCAAAGCATAAGGTGTTTTACCAAACCGGCGATGTATTATGGACCGATTATGTGTATAGCATGCAGTCAAAACAGCTTCTGCCCACAGAAACAGAGGTAGATCTGATTGACTCAGCATAGTACGAGTGGCATCGACTAGCGTTAGATTTCGTCTTTCTACTACTCCATTTTGTTCTGGCGTTCTAGCAGCAGAGAATTGTTGTGTTATCCCGACCGAGTCGAGATAATCTTCAACAGTTTTGTTCTTAAACTCTGTGCTGTTATCTATTCGTAGAAGCTTGACTGGCTTTTGTAGATTTACTTGGGTAGTCTTTAAGAAACTAATGATGACATCGGGCGTCTCATCTTTAGATCTTAGAAATTTGACTGTCACACCCCGCTAAAGCGGAAACACGAGGCATAACAGCTCCGATGTCATAGCACAAGATTATAATCATACCATCATATATTTATCTTTTAAAAGACATTTCAATATAAAAACATAATATTAGTCATTGTTTACAATTCTCAAAGATTTTGAACATAACGATACGTATTTTTAAACAAAATAGTCTTGCATCAAAACATGAGGTGCGCGGCTTAAACATCATTGAATTACCTTCTTGATTCCTGAAAAACATGTATAAAAACCAAGGTCGACTACAAAGAGTTGGTGAGTTCACAGGTTTTAAATATGCATAAATCAAGTTTATATGCAAGTTGTCATTATAAATCATGCGTAAAAACCAAGCTTCAAATCTTTGATTCATGAATACCACAATTTAATTTCTTTATGATAAATGTATGCAAAGATAATATTACGTTGAGCCACTACTAATCTTTCCTTGACCAATTTCAACGCCCCCGTTGACTAACTCAGAGGTGGTCTATGCCACATGGATAGTCAACTTCTCTAGTATAGTGCACCCCTGCTCGTCAGCATAAGGTGGGCTTGTCACACCAAATAGCGCTATCCACTAATACTATAGGCCCAATTTTCTTTGGGTTAATAGTAGTGCTTACGGGGTCTTAATCTTTAGAAATTCAATACATCAAGAGCATACATATCATATAGCTTATAATTCCAAACGCTTTTAACAAAGCCTTATAAATTGCCAATTCGCAATACTTTAAAACCATTCTCATGAATCTTTAAATACGCAATTTAAACATGCTTTCCACCCCAAAATCAATTAAAACGATAAAAGTGGGGCTGTGATTACTCACCTTTCGGAGAAAGTGCGATGCTTTAGAGATAGTGATCACCGATAGTCATCACTCCCTAAGTTTCCTATAACGAAAGATGCCGTCCGTCAATACTCGTTCCTAAGACCAAGTAATCCGTCTAAGTGATTATTTAAATGCCAATAAGTATATATCTTAGTCCAAATTTATCTTAAAGCCAATATAGGTCTTAGAATACTTTAATGCAATGCTTGAAAATGATAAAACCATCTTTCTAGATTTTCAGCACTTGCTGTCCAGAAAATGAGTCTACAAAACAATTAAGGAAACTGACCTTCCCAAAGGACAATCTTTATCAAAAAATTTAAGGAACTAATATACTGAATTATGAACAAATATGCAAAATTTCATGATTTATAGAGGTGTTTTGATACCCCAAATAAATTCCACAAAATAGAATGTCACTGATTTTCAGACCAGTGACACACTTCACTTGCATCTTATTTTTGAGATTCTAAAACTCAGAATTATGTAATGAGCCATATATGGTTGAAAATCTAACTCAAAGCCCTATTATATGGAAGAAGATTCACTCAATTTGGATAAGAATTGAGGGAGTTATGGCCTTTGGAAGATGGGTGTATGAATCTGTCATTTCTGGACAGATTGCACCATCTTTTTCTAAAATCCAATTGGATGACCAAATTTCCATTATTTTGGGTGATTTTTGACTTTATGGACAGCCAACACTTTAAACTAAAGTTTGGTATCAAAATTCCCAATTTTTGATGAGTAGAACTTGAGTTATGTATCATGAAAGAAGATGCATTTTCTGGACAGCGAATATATTGAATTTAAACTTGCAAGGATTGGTTAAGATGATCATTTTTGCACTTGGTTATAATGTAACCTCGTGCTCTCACATCTTATTCAAATATAGAATGATTTTAAGATGAAAATTATACTTTATGGACTCATAGCAATCTATAATGCTCATCCAAATACATGCATGTACCAAATACCAAACAAGTGATGTTATCATCACTAGTAAACTCTTAATCATGTGGAATTTGAGAGATTCCATCCTAAGAGTATATATTATTTTTTTTTATACTAATTTTTCATTGTGAATACATAATCATAAATTCAATAACACCAAGATTTTATGGTTCATGATAATCTTCCTTCCAAAGTTCAACATTATGGTCAAAATCCCAAACTTGATAATAAACTAATTTTTCTTTGAAAACAAGAATCAAAAACTCATTTTTGGATGTTATAACATCAAATGTAGTCTATTTTATCAACAAAACACCAATTTATACAACATTTAGATGCAAACTTTTACTCCTCAAACCCAAAAATCGAAAATGAAAACATGAAGAGAGGAGATGTAGTTTTTGAGAATACCTTGAAGATTTGATGAAGAAATTTGATTCTAACTTCAAATTGTTGATGGATTCTTGCTTGAATTTTGGTTTTGAGCAACAAAATGAAATGGTGGTGGTGGTGTGGGTTGAGATTCGGCCGAAAGGGAGGAGAGGGAGAGGAAGGTGAAGAGATTTTGAAAAGAATGAAGAGTAATTTACTCTTAATTTGGTTTTAATAAAAAAAATTAGAAATGATAGGCTAATGACAAGTGTCCTATTGACTAATCAATAATAATAATATTTTTTTATAACATAATATAGTCTAAATTATAAATATCAGATATAATTGAGAACCGAAATACCCGATTCTCAATTTTTCGTTAAAATAACTATTATGCAAAAAGATAAAAAAAAATATTTTAATTAAAATAATATAACTTTATAATTTTATATATTTTGGACCTTAATCATAATTTTTGGCATTTCTGAACTATGACGGTCAGCTACTGGACTGTTCCGGGTATTCTACGCATCTTCCAAAATTTTTCGGAAAAACTTTTATCTTAATAATTTTAATTAAATTCTAGGAGTGACAACACTATAATATATTCTAATAATTCCAAGGATGCTAACCTTATGATTCAGAATTTGACAGGTGTCACAGTCTCCCTTCCTTCGAAGAATTTCGTCCCGAAATTAATGATTGTTGTTTCCGGATTGACTTTTCCTTAAATAATTGAGGGTACTTGCACTTCATTAAATCTTCTCTTTCCCATGAGTATTCGTCCCGAAAGTAATGACCCATGTATATCTCGAATAATCGTCCACAATAACTAAATCATATTTCTTGCCGCTTATGCTTTGCATTCTCATTGGACCACAGAGATCCATGTGAAGCAATTCTAGTGGAGAACTAGTACTCTGTTCAGGCTTTGGATTGTGTGCAGCTCTCTTCATCTTTCCTTTCTCACATGCTGCGCATAGGTGTTCTTTCTCGTATTTTAGCTCAGGAAGTCCTTTGACTAGCTTACCCGTGACCAGTTTATTGATATAACGAAAATTCAGGTGAGAAATCCTTCGGTGCCATAACCAACTCTGTTGCAGCGAGGCTTTTGACAATAGACAAACCTGATTTTCAGTCTAGACCTTTTACATATTTATAGTGTATAGGTTTGACTTTCGCGTGTCGACCAAGAGTTCCTTACCATCTTCAGTGCGTACAGAACATCGCTTGGCCTTAAAATTTACCTCTAAATCTTTGGCGCAGAACTGGCTAATACTGAATAAGTTATGCCCTAAACCTTCCACGTAACTCACCTTCGTAATCGTCACATTATCTTGTATCACGTCACCGTAGCCGAGAATCGGTGAAAACTGATCGTTGTCGAATCGTACATTCCCGTAGAATTTCTCTGTATAATTAGACAATAAATCCTTTTGCCCGGTCATATTCTTGGAACACCCGCTATTCAAGTACCACATATGATGGGTCTGCATAAGAAAAATCAGGGAATAACAACTTTAGGTACCCATTTAAAAGTGGGTCCTAACGGATTAGCACAAGATTTTGGTATCCATTTATATATGGATCCTATGAACTTTTGAAAAACTTTTGATGTAAAAGACTTATAAGAACCAACATGATAAGTACCATACCAATCATCAGAATATTGATAAAAGACAAAATCATTCCGTTTATAAGTAGATGACTTAGCAATAAACCGAGATAATTGGAATAATTGATTTATTGTATATCTCTTGTAAGAAGTTACAAGGTTTTGTTTATTCAAAGCAACATCACCAACTACATCAGAATTACTACTAGTAAATCTATTACAATCCAAATCAAGACATGATTCTGCACTCTCATCTATCTTCTGTTTTGGTCGCCATTTTGTTCGACCTTCAGACCTTTTCTTTCTTAAATCTAAAACAAAAGATTTAGATTTGTTAAGAAAATCAGATTTCTGAAATTGTCTTTTCTTTAGCTTACCAGTGTTGTTCTGTTTCTGTGAGCGCCGTTTCTTTTGCTTCTTACCTTTTGCATAGTAATCAACATTCACAAAAACTGATTCACCAACTTTAGTTGATGATTCACCTATTTCATGCACACTTGGTAAAGCTTGACCATTAATGAAAAAAGTAGAATGATCTGGAAGTTTAGCATTAAAGTCAAACATATCTATCTCATCAACACACCCTTCATCAGAATTTAAAAAATCATTTGCAGACGCAAATAAGTCATCAAGATCAACTTCTGAAGTGTGAGGTATAGTAGAAGATTTTGAACACTCATTAGATTCGGTTTTGAAAACAGTGTTCTTTAAAACAGTTGAAAACACAATTTGTTCTAAATCACTCAAAATTCTTTCAGTGGTTAAAATATTTTCAAGTTCAATTATTTTGCTTTCTAATACGAGTGGAAGAGTATAAATCTTAGCTTTAACCGGTTTTGCCTCCAGCTCAGTAGTAGAATAACTAGCAAAATAATCATTTGAAAGAAATTTAGGTTTTTCATAAAGATAACTATCATTCAGCTTTTGATAGCAGAATGGTAGTTGCATTTTCTTTAAATCTTTTCTCTTTTCATCTTCTTTAGCCTCTACCTCATCCGATGACTTGGTAACAAATTTGGGTTTTAAATGATGATATTTACCAGCAGCAAAAAGAAAATCAAAATTATACAATGCTGGTTTTTTTCTGATGGCTTTCTTTAAGTAATGGGGGTTTTCATAACCAAGTCCCCATTTATCTTTAAAATCAGCCTCTTCAGTAGGTGTGTTTAGAGTTTGGCTTCCAAAACATTTATCTTTAAAATCAGCCTCTTCAGTAGGTGTGTTTAGAGTTTGGCTTCCAAAACATTTATCTTTATACAATGCTGGTTTTTTTCTGATGGCTTTCTTTAAGTAATGGGGGTTTTCATAACCAAGTCCCCATTTATCTTTAAAATCAGCCTCTTCATAGTTTGATCTGTTTGGCCTCGTGCATAAAGTTTGGCTTCCAAAACATTTACCTTTTTCTCTAAGTTCTTGTTTTCTACCTGCAAAATATGAGCTTTTAGAACACATTCATGTTTTTCAAGATCAGACTTAGATAGTTTAGATTCAAAATCAGAAATCTTACTTTCAAAACAATCTTTCTCCTGTTTAAGATCAGAAGCAGATTTGTTTAAAGAATCAATCAGATCTTTGTTCCCAACAAGTTCCTTGTTAAGTTCAAAGATCTTTTGATTTTTCTTCACAACACTGTTCTTTTCCTTTTTCAGTTTTGATTGTAGGTCTTGAAGTTCAATCATCATAGCTTCCATTTTACTCATAAAGTCAGATTCAGATAGATTTAGTACCTCATCAGCTGTCTCCTCATCAGAATCATCATATTTCACTTTGTTGCCCATCAAGCACATGTGTGATGTCTCCTCTCTTTCTTCCTCATTAGAATAGTCCAGCCAGAACTCATCTTCAGCCATCAATGTCTGGCCAGTCTCTTGTTGTTTAGCCAAGAGCATCTTGTTCTTGTAATATTCTGAGTTTCTGACTTTGGGCTTTCTACAATATTTGGCATAATGACCAGTCTTGCCACAGTTGTAGCATTTGATCATGTCATCTGTTTTCTTCTCAGCCCTATAATCATTTAGATATTTATTCTTCTCATCTGGTTTCCTCTCCTCATATCTCTTTTCCTCAAATCTTTTTCCTTTTATCCTTTCCCGATGCTCATGATTCTTTGAACTAGAAGAAGAGTACCTCTGAGAGTTTGACCCTGGTTTCTTGTAGAACTTTTTCGGAAAAGCTCGGGTCAGTAGCAACATAGCTTGCTTGAGGTTCTCCCCGTCATCACTATCAGACTCAGAATCAGAATCATCTAAGTTGGGAATCATAATCTTCTTCTTCTTTTTCTTCTATTTATTCTCTTTTTCCTTTTCTCCTGCTACCAAAGCTATGAGATCTGATACTTTTTTAGTTTTCTTTTTCTCAACCCTTTTCTCTTCAACCTCTTCCTCGTTTTGTCGCAAAGTCTCATAGACTTCATGTAGAGGTATATCACTCAAGTCCTTCATTTGTTTCATTCTGTGAGTGTGTTTCTTCCACTCGGGCTGCAGAACATTGAGGAACTTTACATTGTTCTCGATCTGCTTCTTTTTAACTTTATTCTTTGAGAGTTCATTCAGAAAAGCACAAATCTCTCATACGTTTCCTCCAGGCTCTCATTGTCCTTAGCCTTAAAGTATTCATAGTTGTTTATACAATTTGCCACTTTCATCTGATTTCCCACCTTGGAGCCCATCATCATCTTCTGTAACTGATCCCACATCTTTTTCGCGTTAGCTTTGTAGCTGTCAATCTTAATATAGATCTCATTCGGGATACTCTGAAGTAGAAGAGATCTGACTTGTTTGTCAGCTTTGAATCTGCTCTTTTGCTCGTCAGTGTACTGAGCAAAATCCTTGGGAGCGGTCTTTGTCTTACGGATTCTATTCTCTTCTCAATCCTCACTATCTGAAGATTCATCATCCGGTATCTCTATAGTAGGAGGAATCATAGGACCTTCAGTAATTGACAACAGAATATTTTCTCCGTTCGCGTGTCGGTCAATAAAATCGAGAAATCTGTCTTTCCATTGCTCGTACTCCCCTTTGAAAAGAACAATGGGTTTGACATCAGTGTCAAGTGAGAGAGCATCCTTTGAAGTCATCCTGTTATGTAAAGTATTCAACAAGAAACTTGAAACTGATCGTTAGTCCAATTTGAAATCACAAAAATTACAGAAAAACTTGAAAGAAAATCAGAAATGAAATTTCCAAAAATCTATAAGTCTGGAATTCGCAAGCTGCAAAGAAGTACAAGGAATTCCCAAGTCACAAAGATAACCACAGAATTCGCACACTGAATTCGTATAACACCAAACTTTAGAATTCGCATGTAAAGAAATCAAGAATTCGTAAACAAACAACAAGTCAAGAATTCGCAAACAATCAAAATTCGTAAGCTATCAGAATTCGTAAGATAGACACTTACGAATCCAACACTTAGAAAAATTTAAACACTTTTCATAAAAAACCACAAGAATTCGTACAATACTGTTCTGCGAATATCAAGGAATTCGTAGAATAGTCTTATGCGAATTCTAAGAATTCGTATAAGAAGCTATGCGAATTCTTGTCTATAAAATGTTTTCTCAACAACTTTTCGCAAGACTAAGATCTGAGAATTCTTTCCTTGAATTTTTTTTTCTAAAAACACTTTTTGTAAACCAAGCTTATGCGAATTCTCAAAACTTTTCTCAAACAAGGCTTATGCGAATTCTTGGCGATTCGCAGATAAACCAATGCGAATTCTGAAGAATTCTTAGCAAACTGATATGTGAATTCTATGAAATTCGCAAGAGACACACTTGCGAAATCAACACTTAAGAAATTTTCAAAAATTCAAAACTATGCGAAATCCTCTACGAATCCTGCGAAAACCCAATAAATCTGCCAGTTCTTCATGTAATCTTGCGAGTTCTTGGGAAGATCTGCGAGTTCTTCAAATATGGATGAAAAACACCCCTGAAATCCTCAAAAACCTATCTATACCCTGAATTTTGATCTGTGACTTTGACAATTCGATCTCTAACACATATAGAATCGAAATCTATCAAAGAAATTCAACTAAAAACATTAAAGAATACAGATTCAATCCATTACAGTGCGAATGAACTCGTGAAACTCGAAACTCTAAAAATCAACAATTGACAATCAAATACAGTGCAAGATTCGAATTAACCTATATAAACTCAATCCAATACTCAATTTGAACACAAAACAATCAATTACAACTCGAATTACCAACACAAATTCAAAGTTGAATCTAAACTCGATGAAACAGTGTCGAACTTTCCAATTTTCTTGATTTCAAATCAGATTTTCTCTGATACCAATTGATAGTCCCAATCTAATCAAGTTCTTATTGATTCAAACAAAACAAACAAGATGAATTAATCAGATTAAATGCTCAACCTGTTATCTTGATTTCAATTCACAATTCGTACAATTAATTTCTCTCTCTAGCTTTCTCTCTCTAAAGCTCTATGAATATTATATTTGTTACAAGTTGTTCCACACACTATTCTACTCTATCACTCTAGCTACAAGTCTATTAAAGACAAAAGCTAAACTACACACGCTTACAAACAAAAGTAAACAAATACAAAGACTTTGACATTTATTACATTGACTTTGACTTCCACATGAGAGTTGACTTTCAGCTTTTGACTTTCTTGAACTTTGACCTTAAAACTTCTATAATCTTGCATCCAACATATTTATGCTCTAACACAACTCTTGCATTAAAACCCCACCAACTACTCATTCTTTTCTTAACAAAAGAATGTTTCAAATTTTAAAGGGGAAGCAGCACATTATCTATCTGATCTTTATTCGGATGATTCAGATATTAAAAAAGAAGGAAAGTTGCCCCACCTTCGACCCTTGATCATGCACATTGAGTCTATGTAATATATGTTGTTGTATCAATGGTGTACATACTTTGAGCCTGTTTAAGCTTTAATTGCTTCAATCATTGCTACACTTGCACGAGCACACAAGAAATATGTTTTCTTGTCTTAACATTCATAGAAAATTCCTTTGTGGTTTTTCAATGATTGAATGGAAGCCCTGGGGAGTGAACATCAAAAAGCTCCTTTCCAATGTGTATTCGTTACACACAATGGCTCCATGCTACTGACAGGCATATTAATTGATCATCTGTTGATTCAGGTTTACCAATCCTAATCTGTCTGAATTTGAAAAGATTCGGATGAATACATTTTATGAATTGACGGCCAAATTTCAAATTAGATCAGAAGGAGATCAAATTTCTTTGAGGGAGATTGTTTATATTTTTCCAAAGGGGGAAAATATCTTTGTTTCTCATGAAGACTGTGCTTATTTAAGTATAAAGGGGGAGCTATTTCAAAGATGGTGCTGACGTTGAAATGTTTTGATGATTCTGATTCTCATAATTCATCAAAAAGGGGGAGAAATTTCAAGATTTCAAAGTCAGATTATTGTTTACTACAAAAGGGGGATAAATTTTTTAAAGAGTTGATTCAAAGAAGGAAGCAAAGTCAAGTGAAAGTCGTGAAGCTGATGAAATTCAAATTTCAAGTCAAAGAAAATTCTGATGATTGCTATGTTGAAGAGATTTTATGAAAACATGTTGCATTTTGTGACAAGTGGAGCAGATTGTTGAAGATGATAAAGTTTTGAAGATTTCAAAGTTTGTTGAAGAAAAGATAAAGTTGTTAAAGTTTTGAAGTTGTTAAAGATTACATTCTGAAGTTTTTTGCAACAAGAAGAAGACCTGAAGATTAGTGTCAAATTTTTTTAATCTTAAATCCAAAGAGGGAGATTGTTGAGTCAAATATTGTATTCAGGATTAAAAGGTCAAAGTTGTAATTGATTGTAAATTCAAAGAGTTGTAAAAGTCAATGTAATTGTCAAATAATGTAAAAGTCATCAAAAATCAAAGTTGTAAAGTCTTAAATAGTCAAAGTCTTAGAAAGTCAATCTAGCTTAAAGTAGTTAGTTGTTTAGCTATCTTTGTAATGAGAGTATAAATAGGGTTTGTAAGCTTGTAATTAGAAAGAGGATCCCTTGACATTGTCATATACGTATAGAGAGAGATTCTAGAGAGAGAAAGTTCAAGATTCATGAAATAAAAGTTAAATTTGTGATTGAAATCTTGTTTGTGTGAACCTATCAATATATATAAGAGAAATGGTTAAAATAGAAGAAAAAAAATGACATTTACCAAAAAATCAGATGTAAAGGTGAAGAGGGAGAGAGGTCAGCCGTGTCGGTGGTGGTAGTGGGGCGCCGAAGGTGGGGCGCCGGTGGAGGCGTCGGTTGGTGGTGGTGATGGGCCGACCGGTGGTTGCAGGAGGTCGCTGGAGGTCGCCGGTTGTCGCAGAAGGTTGCAAGAGGCAGAGAGGAGGCAGGAGTGAAATGAGGGAAAGACCACCGATCGGAGACCTAATTCGTGTTTTTTTCCGGCGGATTACCGGCGGATGTATCTGTCAGAAATTCATTTAATTAAATATTTTTAAAAATTCCGCCATTTTTTTAAATTTGAAATTTTGAGTTTCCGACGAAAATATCCGTCGGTAGTCCGCCGGTAATGCCCATCCATCGGAAATCCGTCGGTATTATAATATTATATTATCCATTAAATCCCATTAAAGCCCAATCGATCCATTATAGTGCAAGTCGATCCATTAAAACCCAAATGGGTCCATTAAAGCCCTAAGTGGATCCATTAAAACCCAACCGATCCATTAAAGTCCAGGTGGATCCATTAAAGCCCAACCGATCCATAAACGCCCATTTGATCCATTAAAGCCTAAGTGGATCAATTAAAGCCCAACCGATCCATTAAAACCCAAAAGGATCCATTAAAGCCCAAGTGGATCCGTTAAAGCCCAAATGGATCCATTAAAGCCCAAATGGATCCCTTAAAGCCCAAATCGATTCATTAAAGCCCAAATGGATCCCTTAAAGCCCAAGTGGATCCATTAAAGCCCAATTGGATCAATTAAAGCCCAAACGATCCATTAAAGCCTAAATGGATCCCTTAAAGCCGATTAGATCCATTAAAGCCCAAATGGATCCCTTAAAGCCGATTAGATCCATTAAATCCTAAATGGTTCCATTAAAGCCCAAGTAGATCCATTAAAAGCCAACCGATCCATTAAAACTCAACCAATCCATAAACGCCCATGTGGATCCATTAAATCCCAAGTGGATCAATTAAAGGCCAACCGATCCATTAAAAGCCCAAATGGATCCCTTTCAGGCCCAAATGAATCCATTAAAGCCAAAGTGGATCAATTAAAGGCCAATCGATCCATTAAAACCCAAATGGATCCCTTAAGGCCCAAATGGATCTATTAAAGCCCAAATAGATCCCTTAAAGCCGATTAGATCCATTAAAGCTCAACTAGACCCATTAAAGCCCAATTGGATCCCTTAAAGTCGATTAGATCCATTAAAACCCAAATGGATCCATTAAGGTCGATTAGATTCTTTACATCCCAAATGGAGCTATTAAAACCCAAGTGGATCCATTAAACCCCAAATGGAACCATCACAGAAGCAGGTGTCATCGAACCCTCTTTCTCTTTAACCATATCAAAGATCGATTCCACCAAAGTCGATAAAGGAAGGCTACTCTCTTCCAATAAACACACAATCATCGAATTACCCGGACAATTCGCCTTCACTGAATCCACATTAAACACTACATTCCCACTATTATTATACTCCTTGTAATACTTGATTAAACCATCAACTTCTTCACGTAAAGCGTCAATACGAGCCTCTCTTTCTTCTAAACTCATCACTAACTCAACTCTTTTCTCTTTAACCTTATCAAAGATCGATTCCGCCAATTTCAATAAAGGAAGACTACTCTCTTTCAATAAGAACGCAATCATCGAATTACCCGAACAATTCGCCTTCACTGGATCCACATTAAATACTACATTCCCACTGTTATTATACTCCTTGTAATACTTGATTAAAACCATCAACTTTTTCACGTAAAGTATCAATGCGAGTCTCTCTTTCTTGTAAACTCATCACTAACTCAACTCTCTTCCTTTTCGTCGCCTTCTTTCCAACATTAACAACCATTGAATCGCCCATTTCGATAAACCCTAAAACCCTAATCTCTTGAAAACCCTCTTCCGATTCGAATTTGAGATGAAACTTAACTTCAAATGCACATAATGGAAATTGGAAAATGGATTTCCCGCTTTGATGAAAATGTGAAGTGGTGGGAAATTGGGGGAGTTTTTTTAAATTTTTTATTCTTTTATTTTTTTTAAATTATTTAAATTTAAATTTTTTATTCTTTTTAAAAATAAAAATCCATCAGAAAATGTAAAAAATTTCCGACAGATTCTTTATTTTTTTTAAATAAAAATCCGCCGGGAAAAGTTAAGAATTTCCGACGGATTCTTTAATTTTTCCGGAGGATTTTTTTTATTTTAAACGGGTGTTAACATGAGGGACCTGATCCATGACAAAAATGAAACTTTAAATGACCATTCTTGTAATTATTTCAGTTGAGGGATTTGATCCAAAATTTAGCAAACCATGGGTACGGAATTTGTAATTTACTTTAATTTAAAAGAAAAATTAAAGTTGATAACAACTAAAAATGTAATTTACTATATAATAAATGTTGGTATTTTTACAACTTTGATTATAAAAATATACTTTGAAAATACGAAAAAGATCAAGCAAGAGTTAAAAACAAAGAGGTGGACGTGAAAAGTTGAATATAAATAATAATAATAATGATTAATTTTAATTTAATAAAATATAATAATGGTATATTATTAGTAAAACATTAATTAAAAAGGAACGTATGTATTTTAACCAATGGAAAACAGCAAAAAGACAAAAAGAGAACATAGGGATACCAGAGACGACGTCGCCGAAGAAGAAGGGGACATGAAACGACGGCGTTTAGTGGAAGGTGTCAGCCACCCTATCAGTCCAGCTACGACGAAATCAATTAGCAGTGGTTGGTCGCATGATGGTTGTGGGTCCCTTATTCTTTGTTCAAATCACGCATGTTTAACACGTGTCATCCACCTACATTGCCTTTTCCCACCGCTCATTCCTCGTCTCCCTAATTGTAATTCATTCAAAATTCTCATTTTAATAATTTTTTTAACATATACTACCTACACATATACAATTTAAAAATATTTTTAACATTATGAGTAAATTATGATTTTCGTCCTTCTAGTTTCTTACTTATAAGTCCTTAATCTTTAAAAATTTCTTTTTCAGTTATTGTGATTTTCCTTTCATTTCGTGTTTCGTCTCTAAAACTAACTTTGTTAAAAAAACTCTGTTAAATCAAAATTATTTGTCATTTAATACACATTTAATTTTATACTAAAAGGTAAAATTCAATCCCAAAAAAATATTTCACGTGTTTTTTTATTCAAAAATGAGAATAATAATATTTTAAAGTAAAACATTATTTAAAAAAATTAAACCCACCCCACCCGCCCCCACTTCTTCGGGTTTTTTTGTTCCATACGACTATACCTCACATTATTCCAATTTCGATCAACTTTCTTTAGCGGTTTTCTCTTCCGATAATCTTCTCGAGAGATGTGTTAGAAAAAAATAGGAAAGGAGATGTGCCATATAAGACAATCGGAATAAATTGTGGCTAGAGAAAGTTGAGAGCATTTGAAATCGTATGGTAGAGTTTTAGGGGAATGAATTAGTTATATTTTGTGCTTAAAAGGTTGCACTTAAGAGTTTTTTATCTGTGTTTTATAATATAGTATAGATATGGTATTCACAACTAATATTTTATAAATACAAGAAAATGATTAACCAAAAAAGGTATAAACAGCTAAGTTATCAACATGCAACACTTCAATGTGAAGACAAGGATTATGGGAAATCTTGCCACTCATAAGTTGCCTCTGGTTTAAGATATTGAATTGATCTAGAAAAGAACCAAAATAAAGTTTTGCAATCAAATAGTGATTGACAAAGCAAACCAAACAAATGTCATTACCAAAAAAGGATTACAACAGAACCCACAAAAAAAACTGAAGATAATAGTTTAATAGAGAATGGGGTAATTTATTAGATGGCTATGCAATTGTAACAAAGGTTGTGGTAGTCCTTGACGGTACACAATAAGTGACTCGTTTTACTTTCTTTATCTAATCTCAAAGTAAGGTTACCATGGTACACGATAAGTGGCTAAAAAACTATTTGATTGAAAGCAAATAATTTATCAAATGAAGAGATAGTTGCTCTAAATGGCTAAAAAACTATTAGACCAAAAGCAAATAATTTATCAGACAAATAGATAGTTGCTCTAAGTCTCTGACCAAAGATACAAACGATGGTGTACCTTCCTCGTCTCTCCATGGCATAAGTTCTAACTAAGATGATCAATTATGTTGTCCAGAAATAATAAGGGGTTGTTTACCCCACACATATTGGGTAAGCGCTTACCGGACAATTTCGTTACTGAGTGTGCATAGCAAGGATCGAGATTCGTACCTGGTAAGTGACAGTGGTCAATCTTACCCCGTTAGCGCTTACCGGTCAATTTCCTTACTGAGTGAGCATAGCAAGGATTGAGAGTCGTACCTCGTAAGTGAGAGTGGTGAATCTTACTCGGTTAGTGCTTACCAAAAATCTATCATGGATGTTAACCGATAAGGTAAGTGCACCATATTGTCGATAATCACTTACCCGGTTACCTTTTGATAAACGCCGCCTAAATTAGGTAACCAAGAAGTATAAACAAAAGGGTTCTAATTCATCGCTATTTTAGCAGCCAAATGGTACACATCAAAAAACCAACAAGTATTTGCATCTATACATAAAATCGAGAAAACATGCATTAGAAACACAAGTAAATGCATTAATAACTAAAATATTTGTTTTCAACAGGTGAAGTGAATATTTCCTATTTGATAGTAGTATTAAATATATATAAATCAAGAAGTGGGTGAATCATGATACACAAATAACAAAAACGAAATCAATAAACAATAATATGTTGATACAACAAATTAGATGCTTCAATAGAACAGTAAAGGGAGTTTATAACTTACAAACATACCATCATTTGTAGAGCTGGGAAACTCAAATCTCAATATCTAATGATCAAGCATCCTCGAGGTCGAGATGTAGAGTACAAGTCCACCAAATATTTCAGCCATGCAACCACAATGTATAAACGTCAAGAGTAAGATTGTTAGAGTAAGAAATTTACAAATAAACAATCAAAAAACTGCTAGTGTAAAATATATTTGATAGATTATGATGATATGGTTTCTAAAATCAATAGAAATTAATCAACATAAAATCTAAAGCAATCTAAAATCAATAGCAATTAATCAACATAAAATCTAAAGCAAATCAACAACAAAGAGTGAAGAGTCTTTTGATACCATGAGAACTCAATAGAGTTCTTTGCTCTTCGTACCTTTCTGAAAATTGGCAATACAGATAAATTTTTTAAGAAAAAAACAAATTATGTACTACATAAACTGAAATAAGATTGGAGCATAAAATATGATGAAATGTGTGTGATGATAACTTTACACAATCGAGAGACTATTAGAGTACAAGAATCGCAACCATACCTTATCCTTCTTTAAGTTCATCGATCACACATGAACTACGAAGAAGAAACAACTGGACCTTAGGAGTTACCATCTCCATGGATTTAGGCAGATGTTAAAAATCAAACATAAAAATCAAACAAAGGAACTTTAGTTAAACAGAAGCTAGGAATCGAGGATGTGAACTTACAGATTTTGGAGAAATCCATAACCACCTAAATTGTGAAGTAATCGTCCTTTTGCAAAGAGAAATTTTTGAATCGAGATTGTATTGTGATCGCCGCTTCAAGGAGAGCGTGAGAGATGGGGATAAGAGGTTTTAGGGTTTTAGGTGATTTGAATCTCGAATCGGTTCCTTATTTGAAATTTGAATTTGGTTGAACTTAAGGTAAGTCTGACAGAGTGAAAAACTTTGGAAACATAAATCATCTTTTATATTGATAAATCTTGACTGATAAAGGTAAAATTTTCTGCATATGAAAAGTATGCATATACCATTTGTACATTATGCATTGTGGATTGTAATTAAGAGTTTTTTAAATTTCATGCATAAATTAGTAATATTTTGTGCTTAAAAGGTTGCACTTAAGAGTTTTTTATCCGTGCTTTATAATATAGTACTAGAAGCGTACTCGCGCAATGCAGCGAGATACATCATGATTTTAATGTTTCGTTTTATGTTTTGTTTTTTTGTTGATTTACAGTACGATTTTGGATGGTTTTGAGAAAGTGATAATGTTTTTTTTTATAAATTTGTTTAATTTAGGCTTAATAATATAATGTTTTTTATATAAAAAAATCTAAGTATTTTGTTAGAATTCAATGATTATCTTATATATTTTATTGACATCTAGAAAAAATAACCAATTACATATTTAATAATATAGTTAAAACAAATTTATAGTAATATAATATATTAATTAATAGTGATACATGGAAAGGTCTGCATAAAAGGATGGTCCTGCACATACCAAATTGGTGTGTGTTAGAAGCCTGCAATAGTAATATGTATCTTGTGCTTTGAAACATGTAAATTAAGAGATTTTTAAAATCTTGCATAAAATGATGGTACTTTGTGCCTAATAATTTGTATTTAAAAGTTTTTTTATCCGTGCTTTATAATATAGTATAGATAGATTAAATATATGTATCAAATGACCAAAATGACCTTGACTTATCAGAGATTTTAACATAGTTAGTTTTAGGGATGAATAATGAAATGAAATGGAAACCATGTTAGGACATAAAATGTCCAAAGTTTGAAAGTTTTGTAAAGGACTCTACATTAATATTTGTATTGGGCTTTGTAGAGTTTAATTGTATTTGGGATTATAATGTAAAATGGGCTTGGGCTTAATGTTGAACAAGTGTGAGTTGGGGGAAGGTATAAATAGATTAGTTCTTGTAACTTTTAGTCAGTTCATTTCTTTTTTTCAAAATGTAGCTTCTAATTGAGAGAACGTGTTCTAGAGAGAGAAACTCTTTCTCTCTCTAGTTTGTAGTATGTTTCTTCAATTTAATGTGAATAAAGCGTATCTCCTTCCCAATCTCATCTTGTTTATTCAATTGATCATGAAATGTTGATTAGATTTGTGGACTATCATGTGGTATCAGAGCCAAATCGAATAAATTTTCTTTGATACGATCAATTTTTCAACAGTTCATGACATACAACCCAAAGTTTTTGAGAAACTATGTTTTAGCGATTTATGGATTTGATGTTGTGAGTTTGGAACTTAATTTGTGATGTAATTGCACAAAATCGATTCAATGTTGTTTGATATACATATTGGAGTCGATTACAGTTTTTGATTTTATCAATTTTGGATTAGATCTGTGGTTTTTAGAAAATTTTGGATGCGACTGTGTTCTTATGAATTTCCAGATTTTGGAGCTAAATTGGAGTAGTTTGATCTGAATTTATTGGAGAGGATTGATTGTTTTGTGTTTGTAAACATTATACGATCGTTAATCCATCGATATTTGATCAATTTTATTGAATTCAAAATTTTTTGGATCGTTATCGTGTACCTGGAGTGTTGTACCGGGAGTATATATGGTACCGGGAGATTGTTCATCCGGGAGTACACATACCGGGCTTTATATCCCGGGGGTTGATATATCGGGCGTTACACAGTTAGGATCCGGGAGTTTGGTCAACACATATAATTCAAATATGATTGGCTACTAAAGAATGTTAATGGGACGGTGGAAGTTGTCGGTCCACAATGTTTATCAAGTTTTATATCAAACAACACATAAACGATTTACCAACCTGTATTGATTAATAACAATGGTTACAAGGTTTGATCTTTTCAAGCTCTAGATGTGTTCTCTGTTTTACACCTTTTGTGTGTGTTTTTGTGTGTGTCGATTATCTTAGATCTGAGAGAGTTGTTGAGATCTGATATGATCTCAAGCTTCTTAGACACACTAACCTTACAACCACTTGCAATAAACTATAATAAAACTAACAATAATATCTAACATTTAGATATTATCAATCTAACTAATAACTAATAAAACATTAGATATTTAGTTATGCTAAATATCTAATTACATCAAATACAAATAAACAATAAACATTAATTACTTTGACATTTTATTACAAACGACATTAGACTTTATATCGAGAGTCGACTTTCCGGCATTAGCTTCAGATTGGATCTTCAGATTGGATGATCTTGAATCCAATAGATATGTGATCTAACAATCTCCCCCTTTGGATCAAGATCATTACTAAATAGATTTTAGCAAATCAGTCTTCTTCTTCAGCTCAGAAGATGCAATCTCTTTCTCTAGCTCAGAATGCTTTAGCAAAGTATCTTCAAAGAAAATTTATCTGAAATCAGCATGTCTTCAGAATACTTTGATCTCGCATTTCTTTGTTAGCTTTTCTCTTCTCCAATGTCTTGTAATGTAATAGACTGGACATTTCTTCAAGCTTTAGATTCTCCCCCTTTTTGATGAAAAGTGAAACGACTTCATCAAAACTTTGAGTAAGAAATGTCAACCACTTGGAGCCTATGATCTGTCAATTCAAAAGATAGTCATCCAGATCTTTGCAAATCCAGACAAAATAATCGTGTATCACCTGAATCAACTAATGAATCAGTTAACATGTCTGTCAGTAACACTAAGTCACTGTGTGTAACGAATACACATTGGAAAGGAGCTGTTTGATGTTGACTCCCCCAGGGCTTCCATTTAATCATCGAAACACCACAAAGGTAATTTATATAAACGTTATGACAAAGAAACTAATTCCTTGTGTGTTCGTGCTTGTGATAGAAAGAATTAAGCACAGATGATTGCTTATAGGCTCAAAATTGTGTAAACCACTGAGACAACAGTAAGTTAAACACAGACTCAAAGTGCATGAGTGAAGTGCGAAGATGGGGTAGACTTCCTTCTTTTCAATATCCAGATTTTCCAAATGAAAATCAAATAGCAAATGTGTTGCTTCCCCTTTGAAAATGTGAAACACTTTCTTGTTAAGAAGAAAATAAGTAGTTGGTGAGGTTTGATCAAGAGTTGGCATGGGCTAGTTGCCTCTTTCAATAATGTTCACGAAAAAATTGTGAAACACTTGTAATGTGGTTGCCCGGCTCAGAAAAAGTTGGTGCAGAGTTGTGATATTCTTTTAACTCTGTTCTCACACACTCTTTCTTTTAAACATTTTGCTCACTCTAACCAAACTTTCTTTTTCAGTTATATCTCATCACTCAATTCTTTTCAACTTCTCACACTCAATCACTATGGATTAACTTCGTGGGTAGAAATCACAGGTTAATGTGATTCCATAGAAGTTCAATTAAGTCCTAGCACAATGAAATCCTTGTTTTCCTATTATGCATATGATGCTCAGATATGTTTAACTATTTCAGTTAAAGCACAATGTAGAACTTGAAAACATTTAAAGTCACACTTCCAATTCATGAATTCGGTTTGAGAATCGGGAAGTGGTTTGAACATTTAGAATAATGTTTTCTATGATTGAAAGTTGTCCACTTATCAACCATATATGAGATTAAGATAAAGGATTGTACCTTAACGTGCGATCTTATATCTCATGAAGCTAAGCTTAAAGTCATAAACATATTAACTTGTAAGCATCTCTCAAAAATTCTGCAAAAGTCTTATGTCAAGTCAAAGCAAATTTATTCACTTAAATTGAAAAGACAAAAAAGCAGTAAAACTGTTAAAGTACGAGTTCTGATCAGAAATAATCAGAAGTCATATCCAAACTCCTTTGACTTGAAGAGCTCCCCCTAAAATCTTGCATTACAAAAATTTGACATAAAAGATAAATGCAGAAATCTTATGAGCTCCCCCTCAAAATAAGATTGACCACTTGTCAATTTCTTCTCATACTCCCCCTTGGATCATGAACAGAATATAGAAGTGCAGATATCAATCAGAATTAAGAATGAAGAAGTGATGAAAAATTATACAATTAGAAAACTTTGATAGGTAACTACTGATTAAATCTTAAGATTTAGCATACCAAGCTTAGAGACAAGAAAGGTAAACCTCTTTTCGTCTAAAGGTTTGGTAAACAAATCGGCAAGCTGATAATCAGTTTTTACAAAGAAAAGTTCAATTGTTCCTTTTTCAACATGATCTTTAATAAAATGATACCTGACGTCTATGTGTTTGGTCTTGGTGTGCTGAATAGGATTCGCTGTTATTGCGATGGCGCTCTTGGAGTCACAGTATATCGGGATTTTGTTGAAGTGGAAACCGTAGTTGCGCAATTGTGTTCTCATCCATAAGACCTGAGAACAGCAGCTAGCAGCAGCTACATATTCTACTTCGGCCGTGGAAGTTGAAACACAAAGTTGCTTCTTCGATGCCCAACTTACGAGCTTATCACCGAGGAACTGTACATGTCCTGACGTGCTCTTCCTGTCTAACATACAACCTGCATGATCTGCATCTGTATACGCTGTTAGTTCAAAACTAGTATCTTTAGGATACCACAGACCAAGATCTGCAGTGCCCTTCAGATACCTAAATATACGCTTCACAGCAGACATATGGATTTCTTTAGGATTGGCCTGATATCGTGCACATAAGCATGTTGAGAACATTATATCTGGCCTACTAGAAGTAAGATACATTAAAGAACCTATCATTCCTCTGTAAGTCCTAACATCAACAGCCTTACCCGAAGGATCGGTGTCAATCTTAGTACCTGGTGCCATTGGGGTACCAATCGGTTTTGAATTTTCCATTTTGAACTTCCGAAGAATATCCATAATGTATTTTGATTGATTGATAAAAATACCCGATGAAAATTGTTTGACATGTAATCCGAGAAAGAAATTCATCTCTCCCATCATATTCATCTGAAATCTAGACACCATAAGGTTTGAAAAATTCTTACAGTACTTAGGATTTGTAGAGCCAAAAATAATATCATCTACATAGATTTGAATTAAAATGATATCGGCTTTTTCCTTTTTGATAAACAAAGTGGTATCCACCGTACCTTTTGAAAAAACCAGACTTGACTAAAAATTGTGAAAGGACATCATACCAGGCGCGAGGAGCTTGTTTCAGACCGTAGAGTGCTTTTTCGAGAATGTAGACGTGATTCGGCTTCTCTTGATTGAAAAAACCCTCTGGCTGAGAGACGTAGACTTCCTCCTTCAGAATGCCATTCAGAAAGGCAGTCTTCACGTCCATTTGGAAGACCGTGAAGTTCTTGTGGGCTGCGTAGGCTAGAAACATTCTAATTGCCTCTAATCGCGCCACATGAGCATATGTCTCCTCATAGTCGATTCCTTCCTCTTGTCTATATCCTTTGGCTACTAGTCTTGCCTTGTTTCGGATAACGGTACCATCTTCGTCTTTCTTTATCTTGAAAACCCACTTCGTACCTATAATTGTTTTACCTTGAGGTTTTGGTACGAGTCTCCAGACTTGAAGTGCATCGAACTGATTCAGCTCTTCTTGCATTGAGATCACCCATTCTGGATCAGCAAATGCCTCTGATACACGAGTTGGCTCGAACTTGCTCAGAAAGGAGTCATGCAAACACATGTTCATTGACGCTGACCTAGTTTGCACCGGTTTTGATGGATCGCCAATGATCTGGCTTATCGGGTGCTCTTTGGTCCATTTATGTTCATGAGGTAGTGGATTATATGAATGTATGTCAATTGTATCATCTATAAATCCACTTGTACCTACTTCAGCTTGTTCAGGAGGAATGATGATTGCAGTTGAAGTGATAGGTGCAGAAGGCTCAGCAGGTACATCTTGGTCCGGCTGTAGATGAATCTGTACAGAACATCCTACTATTTCAGCTACTTCTGTCTCTTCATCATTTGTCACTTCTTCAACTGTTGGAGTCGGCATTTGAATTGGAATTTCTTGCTGAATCAGGGCGTTGGATTCAATAGGAACATCTGAACTGGTTGGATGAGTAGTCGTTAAGTCTTCCATCCTGTCAACCATAACAGATTTCTTGACATTAGATCCAAGAAATTCATCATAAAACAATTCAAATAATAAGTCTAAATCAGATAAATGATTAGTTGACGTTGACGCTTCATCTGATTTATTCTGTTGAGACGCAGGTTCTGGACTTATTTGCCCAGAAGCTAGTACGCCGGTTATAACGGGTTCTAAATTGTGTTGTTCGAAAGCCATTTCTTCATCAAACGTGACGTTGATGCTTTCAATCACCGTCTTTGACTTCTTCAGATAAACACGGAATGCAGTTGATGTCGAGGAATAACCAATGAAGATGCCTTCGTCCGCCTTGGCACTGAACTTGTTGAGACTCTCTCTATCGTTTAGAACAAAACACTTACACCCAAATATATGGAAATATTTGATTGTCGGTGTTCGGTTGTTGATTAACGCATAAGGAGTCTTCTTGAATCTACGATGTATCATGGAACGATTCTGTGTATAACACGCAGTCGATACAGCTTCTGCCCACAAAAATAGAGGTAAGTCTGATTGACTTAGCATAGTACGAGCAGCATCGACTAGCGTACGATTTCTTCTTTCGACCACTCCATTTTGTTGAGGCGTTCGAGCAGCAGAGTATTGATGTGAAATCCCGACAGATTCGAGATATTCTTCAACCTTCTTGTTCTTGAACTCTGTGTCGTTGTCTGTTCTTAGAAGCTTGACCGGTTTCTGCAGATTCACCTGGGTCATCTTCAGGAATGTGATGAGAACATCTGGTGTCTCATCCTTTGAACGTAGAAACTGGACCCATGTGTATCGCGAGTAATCGTCCACGATAACGAGTATATATTTCTTTCCGCCTAGACTCTGAGTTCGCATCGGATCGCATAAGTCCATATGCAATAACTCTAAAGGAGCGCTTGTACTCGGTTCTGGCTTTGGTTTATGTGGAGCCCTCTTCATCTTACCCTTTTCACATGCTGCACAAAGATGTTCTCTTTCATATTTGAGCTTTGGAAGTCCTTTGACGAGCTTTCCACTGACGAGATTGTTGATGTACCTGAAGTTGAGGTGAGAGAACCTTCGATGCCATAGCCAACTTTGTTGCATCGAGGCTTTCGTTAGTAGACAAACCTGCTTGTCAATCTGGACTTTTGACAAGTTAATTGTGTAGAGGTCTGACTTTCTTGTGTCGACCAAGAGTTCCTCGCCTTCTTCAGTGCGAACTGAACACGTCTTGGCTTTGAAATTGACCTCTAATCTTTTGTCACAGAACTGGCCGATACTGAACAGGTTGTGTCGTAAACCTTCAACATAGCTCACCTTCTTGATCGTGACATTGTCATGTTGTACATCACCGTATCCCATTATTGGAGAAAACTGGTCGTTGTCGAATCTGACTGTTCCGTAATACTTCTCTTTAAAATTGGACGGCATCTTTTTTTGTCCAGTCATATGCTTGGAACATCCGTTATCCAAGTACCACATATGACGGATCTGCACAAGAGAAATAATGAAACAATTGATTTAGATAGTCTTAAAATAAAGATGGAATTTAAGACTTTTGAGCATTGAAGAGCGGGTCTTGAACTGATTTGTTCAAAAGCCATTTCCTCTTCTTAAGCACGGGTTCTGAACAGACGTGTTCAGAAACCATTGTTTTATCATTGAAGTGCGAGTCTTGAACTGTTGTATTCAAGAACCTAGTTTCTTTGAGGAACGAGTCCTAGACTGTTTTGTCCATAAGTCATTTCCATAAGCTCTCTTAAACTTTGTGTGCCTGCAACACAGATTTAGCCTTAGGTACCCACTGGAATTTAGGTCCTACTGTGTTAGCACAAGATTTTGGTACCCATTTGAAATTGGGTCCTCTTTTCATTTGAAAATCATTTGAAGCATTATAATTAGATGAATGCACATGATTATTGCCAAACCAATCTTCAGAATCTTGACAAGGAGTAGAAACATGCTTATCATAAATAGAATACTTTCTAGCAGATAAAGATAATTGAAATAATTGTTTCATTGTATATTGTTTACGAGAAACAGCAAGTTTTGAGTTCAAAATAGCAACATCAACAATTAAGATATCTTTACTAGGCGAAGTCTTACTACAATTAACACTAAAACGATTTAACGATCTTGTCAAGCTTCTGTTTCGGTTGCCACTAAGATTTAACTTCTGGCCTTTGCTTGCTCAGATCTGAAACATGTGAAACTCGTGAGTTAGACTGTTGAGCAACAAACGAATGCTTCTTCTTCGGATTACCAGTAGTCTTCAGTTTCTGTGAATGCTTAGATATAATCTTACCTTTAGCACTCTTTGCTTTCACAGAGACTGAGTTATCAACTTTCGTTGATTTTGCACTATTAACAGGCATACTGGTTTTTCCCAAAGATTTCTTAACAAAGGATGAATGGTTAGGAAGTTTTGCATTAAAGTCAAATTGATTAAAACAATCATCTAAACCACCGTCAGAGTTCAGAAAATCAAACCCTTTATTTGTTAGACCAAACATATCCTCAGAGTTTGAAGCCTTTGAAATAATAACATTTTTCAGCACGGTTGAAAAAACTTTTTGTTGAATCTCAATCAAAAGTCTTTCATCTGTTAAAGAGTTCTTGAGTTCAGAAATTTGACTTTCCAAAACAAGAGGAGGGACATAAATTTTACCTCCATCTCTTTTTCAGAATAACTCTGAAAGAAATCATTTGAAAGAGATTTCTTGTGATATATTGGATTATCATTATAACTATTATTCACTTTCTCATAATAAAATGGAAGGTGAACTTTATATGATTTCAAACGTTTTTCAGTTTCGTTGGCTTCATCCTTTTAAGACAGTCTAATCCAGAAAACTTTAAGCTCAGGGATTCTTCGAGCTAATTTCAAAGAAAGAAGATCATAAAGTGAAGACACTTCAGATATTCCTTTTTGAAGACAGTGAGGATTCTTATAACCGATTCCCCATTTTTCTATTTCCTCTTTGGGTTTGTTCAGATGAATAGTTTGTTCAGTTTGACCCAATTTGTATAACTTCTCTTCCAAAATTTTTAATTTTGCAATTAAAGTTTTGTTTTCTTCAGTACATGAAAAATGAATTTTCGTAAGCTCATATAAATCAAGCTCACTTTTTCTCAGTTTAGACTTGAGTTCAGAATTCTCTTTAAGAATTATTGTCTTTTCCTTTGCGCTGGTGTCATTATTTCTATGTAAAACCTCAACCAATACTTTCTTCTCAGCAATTTCGTCGCTAAGTTTCTGTATCGATTGGTTTTTGTCAGAAATAACACCATTTTCTCGCTTAAGTTTTGACTCTAACTCTTATTGTTTTAAATTCATGGCATGCATTTTATTTATGAAATCTGAATAAGATAAATCACATACCTCATCTTTCTCATCCTCTTCTGAATCTGCTTCAGCGTCTGATTCCTGCTTTCCCATCAAGCACATGTTGACTGCTTCATCTCTCTCTTCATCCTCTTCTTCCTCGTCTGAATGATCAAGCCAGTACTCATCCTCTGCCATCAGTGCCTTACCCGCCTCCTGTTGCTTTGCAAGAAGCATCTTGTTCTTGTAGTAATCGCAGTTTCTGACTTTGGGTCTGCGGCAGTCTCTGGCAAAGTGACCTGTTTTGCCACAGTTGTAGCACGTTGGTGGTTCTGACTGACTGGATCCTTCAGCTTGAAATCTTCTCTCTTCTAGCTTCTTATACTCTATTCTCTTTCCTTCAGCATGATACCTTCTCTCTTCCGGTTTCTTCTCCTCTATATCTATTTCCTTCAACCCTTTCCTTGTGGACATAGTTGTTAGGACCAGAAGAATACCTCTGATTGTTTGAACTTGGCTTCGTGTAGAACTTCTTCTGAAAAGTATTTGTCAGCAAGAGCATAGCCTGCTTCAGTTGTTCATTTTCATCCATGTCAGAGTTTGCATAAGCTTCATTTTCTTCTGATTCATACACAATCGTCTTGTTCTTCTTCTTCTTGACAACAAGAGCAACTGTGTCTTCAACTGTCTTTAATTTCTGCCTCTTTTCATCTAGAATTTCATCCACCTCTTCTTCATTTTGTTTGAGGGTTTCATACACCTCATGAAGTGGAATCTCATTCAGATCCTTGATCTGCTTCATCTGTCTGGCAAATCTCTTCCATTCCGGCTGTAGAATACTTAGGAATTTGACGTTCAGCTCGATTTGAGATTTGGTGACCTTGTTCTTGCTTAGTTCGTTTAGCAAGGTCACGAATCTGTCATAAGTTCCTTCTAGAGACTCTCCATTTCTACCTTTAAATTCTTCATAATTGTTTAGGCAGTTGGAAAGTTTGAGTTGATTCCCAACCTTTGAACCCAGCATCATCTTCTCTAGTTGATCCCACATCTCTTTGCCCGAGGCTTTATAGCTGTCAATCTTTACATAGATTTCATTTGGAATTCCTTGTAGAATGTATGACTTTGCTAATTTATCACCTTTTGCTCTCTTTAAGTTATCATCTTCGAGCTCATGATACTTAAGTTCAATCTGTGTTGGTACAGTTCCAACCATACGAGTCGTCATAACTGGTTTCATAACCCCTTCTTCTATCGATTGCCTGATGAAATCACCCAACTCATGTCTGTCAACAAAGTTTAGGAACCGATCTTTCCACTGTTCGTATTCTCCTTTAAAGAGAAGTAGTGGCTTGGTGTCAGTTCCGATTGCAAGGGATTCTCTAGATGTCATTCTGAATAAAAAGATCGAAGTCTGGAAAACTTTGCGTTTTTAGAAGGTGGTGCAAATGAGGTTTGCGTGAAGAGTGGGTCGCGCAAACTGAAGCTTTTGCGTTTCAAGTTGATCGCGCGAATTGAAGTTTGCGTGAGTTGTACGTAGCGCGAAGTAGAGCTTTGCGTTTCAAGGAGTTGGTACAAAGTGAAGTT
This sequence comes from Arctium minus, assembly GCA_954870635.1. NCBI lineage: Eukaryota > Viridiplantae > Streptophyta > Magnoliopsida > Asterales > Asteraceae > Arctium > Arctium minus. The sequence goes on along the minus strand of OX941080.1, from coordinate 106,653,972 downwards.
GTGTTTTTCGTGAGGAGTTGATCACGCGAACTGAGGTTTGCATGATGTATTGGTAGCGATAGTTGAGGTTTGCGTGACTAGAGTGTCGCGAAAACTAATGTTCGCGTGAGACGTTGGTCACGAAACTTGAGGGTTCTCGTGATGAGAGGGTTGCGCAAACTGAGGTTTGCTTGAGCTGTTGGTTTGAGTGAACTGATTCGAGGTTTGCATTGCATGAAGTAGAGCTTTGCGTGAGCTTTGAGTGGCGCAAAGTGGACTTTGCGTGATCAGTTGGTAGCGCAAAGTGGGCTTTGTGTTTTACGTGGGTGGCGCAAAGTAGACTTTGCGTGTTTAGTGTGTTACGCAAAGTGTGTCACGCAAAGTTCAATTTGCGTGAGTTCGTCCTGTACTTCGAAAATCAATTAAAACTTGTTTCTACGTCGATTAGCAATACCAAACTCTACCAATATGACTAAAAACACTTCTAGAACAGATTGTGATCACTTGATCTCGATAAAAATCACTTTTTCGAAGGTAAAATTGATGGCACGGTAACTTTTTCAAACTCGAACTCAGACACAAAATCACCAAAATGGAACTCGATTTAAGCTTTAAACTGAAATCAAACAACAACAACTCGATCTAACAGCCTAATCGATCACAACCTGATCGATTTCCACACCTAAAACACTCAAAAACTCGAAATCGATTTTCAAATAAGAACACAGAGTCGGTTTTTGAAAAACTTGATTTTGAATCACTTATCAGGCTCTGATACCAATTGTCGGTCAACAATGTTTATCAAGTTTTATATCAAACAACACATAAACGATTTACCAACCTGTATTGATTAATAACAATGGTTACAATGTTTGATCTTTTCAAGCTCTAGATGTGTTCTATGTTTTACACCTTTTGTGTGTGTTTTTGTGTGTGTCGATTATCTTAGATCTGAGAGAGTTGTTGAGATCTGATATGATCTCAAGCTTCTTAGACACACTAACCTTACAATCACTTGCAATAAACTATAATAAAACTAACAATAATATCTAACATTTAGATATTATCAATCTAACTAATAACTAATAAAACATTAGATATTTAGTTATGCTAAATATCTAATTACATCAAATACAAATAAACAATAAACATTAATTACTTTGACATTTTATTACAAACGACATTAGACTTTATATCGAGAGTCGACTTTCCGACATTAGCTTCAGATTGGATCTTCAGATTGGATGATCTTGAATCTAATAGATATGTGATCTAACAGAAGTAAATCATGGTGGGTTAATACAAATTGTGTGAATGGCGGTTGTTTGTGAAATCAAATTTGTAAGCGGCCGACTGTGGATCGATAAGAATGTGAATTGGATGTGAATTATGATTGATTGTTATTTCAACATTGGTCGGTGGAGTTAAAAATGGAAATCGGCGGCTGCAGTTATCATATTGTAATCGGTGGAGTTGATTATTGATACAGGCAGCATATGGAATATTCAATTCAAAATGGCAGCGGCTGTTAATGGATTGATTATCAAATTGGTGGAATACAAATTAGATGGAGGCTGTGATTTCAATCCTTTGTTGGTCGATTAACTTTTTCAATGAGTTTTGACTATAGGTCCCGTGACTTCATGTTAACATCCGGGCTTTTTATTTTTTTTTTAAACCGGATTTGGACTTAATTTGTTCAAACTTTTATTGGGCCGCATGCAAACCAGATTTATTAATGGACACCGAAATTTTTATTGGGCTTATCGAATATTTTTTTTTCGGCCGTATGTGTGCCATATCTATGAGCTTAGATTGTTATCAGATTTTATTTTTGCAATTCTCGAGAACCAATTATAGTTTCGAAGAGCGTATAATCCGAATTTCATTGCACTTTGACCGTGTGATCCGTGATAAAGATTCTTCAAGGATTATTTTTGTATCTATTCCGGAAATTTTCTCGTTCGGTTTTTCTCGACGGTTGCTTATCAAAGTGTGATCCAACTTATTTTTTCAACAATCTGTTCACGAGGTTTTCGCTGAATGCATATGTGGCATCATTCCAACTTACAGACTGTCACATATCTCTGTGCAACTGACTCGGATTCATAGAGTTCATGTTTGTCAAGATTTTCAGACATTGCGTGTTTGGATTCAGTCTTCGATTGGATTTGATTAGCAGCTTAAGTATCCGCAATCATCATCCTGGAGTTTTCTTGACGATGTTAGACCTTTGAGTGCTTTTTATCATTTTTCTGACTTGATCAATCAGAATTGTGAGTGCTTGCAATCATTGTTCTGATGCTTTGGTTGTGATCCAGAATCTTGAGTGCCTATAATCATCCAACTGATTTGTGAAGATTGGAGGTCCAAGTTTACTCATACAGTGTTCTGGAAAGTAGTTTGGAAATGAGCATCTTTCTTCAGTTGCTGAACAGTTGTTGATTGATTCTTCTACCCTTGCCTAGTAGTGTTTGCTACCAGTTGCTTCCTTCTACGAGCTGGTCAGTATAAGTTCTTAAGTTGAACTCCTATTCAACTCGCGTTTCAAAGACAGATTCGTTGTTATAAACTGAAGATGCACTGTGATTGTCACGCAAACTCACGCATTTCTTTCTTGTGGGCATAACGAATGTGTTGAGTTTCTAGAGATAAAAGTTGTCTTTAGTGCACTCAGTCGAGGTTATTGCACACATCGAATCTGGTATTAAAGTTGAAAGTTTGAAGGATAAGAGCTTCATTTAAGGGGGAGTCTGAGCTATTTTGAAGTTATTCAACGCTAGGGTGCGTTTGGTTTGCAGACTGGGTGGGACAGGACGGGACAAAAATTCACTGTCCCATGTTTGGCGTGACATGGGACAGGACAAAAGTTCACTGTCCCATGTTTGGCGCGACATGGGACAGGGACAAAGACTGGACAGGGTGGGACAAGATGGGACAAAAAGGGGTATTTTCTTGTTCCACCAAAATAGGTGGAACAACATGGGACAGAAATGAGACAGAAACTAAAAATAACTGATTTACCGCCATTTGATGTATAATCCTAATATGGTATTAGTCTTAAGGGTCACCACTACCAATCGGCGCTACTACCACCATCGGCGGCCACTAGTAGCCACCGCTAACCACCGTCGGCCACCTCTACCTATTTCTCCACCATAACAACCTCCTCCACCACCTCCACAACCATCGGTCATCGCTACCACCACTACCATCGTCGACCACCTCCACTAACACCGATCACCACCACCTATTGTTGCCACCACCATCGACGGCCACCGGTAGCTACCACCAACCATCGTCGACCACTTCCACCACTTCCTTCACTACTACAACAACTTCCTCCACCACCTCCACAACCACCACCCATCGCCACCTCCACCAATCACCATCAACCATTGCCACTGTCGTCACAGACGCTCACCGCCAACCACCGTCGCTGGCTGCCACCACTGTCGCTCGCCATCAACCATCGTTGGTAACCTCCGTCTCTTCCTCCACTACAATAACCTCAATTACCACTGTGCACCGCCATCACCACTACCTCTATTACTATCTTTCACCTTCTTCACAACTATCGTCTTTCACCGGCCACCCATAGTCTTTTATCTTTACTCGTCGCTGCAACTATGCATCCGTCAATTCATTAAGATCTTCCCAATTGAATCAACTATTATATTTTTTTATATGAATCCGATTTTTTCGAACTACCATCAATTATTTCAGATTCTTCATTCAAATTTCTTACTATTGTTTTTGTATGTATTTATATGTATGAAAATTGTGTAAAAAAATTAATAATGTTTTTTAATTAAATTATTTAAGAATATTCTTTATTTGTGTTATTTATAACTATTATATGATATATAAAATTATCAAACAACTTTTAGGGAAACTTGTTCAGTCTTGTCCTATCCAGTCCTAGTCGTACCAAACACAAGACAACCATTTGTCTTGTCCAGTCCAGTCTTGTCCAGTCTTGTCCTGTCCTGTCCAGTCCTGTCCCGTCCCGTCCCATCCAATCTTGTCTGCGTACCAAACGCTACCTAAAGTTTTTCAAAGAAATCAAGGGGAGAAGAGTTAGCGCTTCAAAGTTGATGATTCTTTACAAAACTTTAGGGGGAGATTGTTAGGACATAAAATGTCCAAAGTTTGAAAGTTTTGTAAAAGACTCTACATTAATATTTGTATTTGGCTTTGTAGAGTTTAATTGTATTTGGGCTTATAATGTAAAATGGGCTTGGGCTTAATGTTAAACAAGTGTGAGTTAGGGGAGGTATAAATAGATTAGTTCTTGTAATTTTTAGTCAGTTCGTTTCTTTTTTTCAAAATGTAGCTTCTAATTGAGAGAACGTGTTCGAGAAAGAAAGAGGTTATAGTCTGTTTCTTCAATTTACTGTGAACAAATCGTATCACCTTCCCAATCTCATCTTGTTTATTCAATTGATCATGAAATATTGATTAGATTTGTGGACTATCAAACCACAATGACAAAAAAACAAATTTTAAAGATTTATAACGAAAATAGTTATAAGAAACAAACCATAGGGACGAAAATCGTAGTTTACTCTAAAATTGTTATGAAGATTTGATTCTTATTTTTTTGAATGTTTGGTGTGTTTTTTCAATGTTCGTTTTTCATATACATAATTATAGATGGTGAAGGTTAATTGACCTTTAAAGGTTCAGTTTTTCAGAAATATTTGATTTTTTTGTATTATAGTTCAATGTATTTCCTGTGAAAGTTCGGTTGTAAAACTTTGGTGATAAAAAATGTATTTAAGAGCTTTGAGTGCATCTTCATCTATTTTACCCCATCATATTCTTTATATATATATATATATATATATATTTTTTTTTTTTTTTTTTAAATAGAGACAATATGAAAAAAAAAAAAAAAAATTTAGAGAATTCTCTAAATTTAAGTTTATCTTTTATGGATTTAGGTCAATATTTAAAGTGTGAAGTTATATATCAGATTTATTTTGCTTCATTGTACTGGTAAAAAAAATAAAAAATAAAATTATCATTGAATGTATTTTTTTTTCATTTTTAAGCCAACTATCTAGTTGGTCATTGTGTACCTAATTAACTCTCACATGATCCTCTTACGCTTAGGAGGTGTGGGCTACTCGAGCGTTGTCAATTGCAAACCCTTTTACACAAACATCATTATTTTACTAGAAGCGTACTCGCACAATGCAGCGAGATACATCACAATTTTAATGTTTCATTTTATTTTTTGTTTTTTTGTTGATTTACAGTACGATTTTGGATGGTTTTGAGAAAGTGATAATGTTTTTTTTTATAAATTTGTTTAATTTAGGCTTAATAATATAATGTTTTTTATATAAAAAAATTAAGTATTTTGTTAGAATTCAATGATTATCTTATATATTTTAATGACATCTAAAAAAATAACCAATTACATATTTAATAATATAATTAAAACAAATTTATAGTAATATAATATATTAATTAATAGTGATATATGGAAAGGTCTGCATAAAAGGAAGGTCCAGAACATACCAAATTGGTGGGTGTTAGAAGCCTGCAGTAGTAATATGTATCTTGTGCTTTGAAACTTGTAAATTAAGAGATTTTTAAAATCTTGCATAAAATGATGATACCTTGTGCCTAATAATTTGTATTTAAGAGTTTTTTATCCGTGCTTTATAATATAGTACTAGAAGCGTACTCGCGCAATGCAGCGAGATACATCACGATTTTAATGTTTCATTTTATTTTTTGTTTTTTTATCGATTTACAGTACGATTTTGGATGATTTTTGAAAAAGTGATATTGTTTTTTTTATAATTTTTTTTTTAATTTAGGCTTATAATATAATGTTTTTATATAAAAAAAATTAAGTATTTTGTTAGAATTCAATGATTATCTTATATATTTTAATGACATCTAGAAAAATAACCAATTACATGTTTAATAATAAAATTAAAACAAATTTATAATAATATAATAATAGAAGCGTACTCGTGCAATGCAGCGAGATATATCACGATTTTAATGTTTCATTTTATTTTTTGTTTTTTTGTCGATTTACAGTACGATTTTGGATGGTTTTAAGAAATTGATAATGTTTTTTTTATAAATTTGTTTATTTTAGACTTAATAATATAATGTTTTTTATATATAAAAAATATTTTGTAAAAATTTTATGATTATCTTATATATTTTAATTACCTCTAGAAAAAATAACCAATTACATATTTAATAATAAAATTAAAACATATTTATAGTAATATAATATATTAATTAATAGTGATACATGGAAATATCTGCATAAAAGGAAGGTCCTGCACATACCAAATTGGTGGATGTTAGAAGTCTGCAGTAGTAATATGTATCGTGTGCTTTGATACTTGTAAATTAAGAGATTTTTAAAATCTTGCATAAAATGATGGTATATTGTGCTTAATAATTTGTATTTAAGAGTTTTTTATCCGTGCTTTATTGTTGGCCCCAGAGGTGCTTAACAAGTTTGTAGAAGGGGGGGGGGGGGTTGAATACAAACACAGAAATTAAAGTTTAATAAATTGTTTATTGATAAATCAAACACAATTTACAAGATTGTTGCGGAATAAGATTAAGACATACTCAATCTAAACAAACTTAAGAAACATTAAGATGGTTGCACAAGAATATAGAGAAAGGGGGTTTTAGAAGTATAGAAAACAATGGTTTCTATATTGGTTCAAGAATAGAGCACTCTCTCAAAAATGGAGAGGTGATCTTTCTATTTATACCCTATGCATTAAATGCATGGCAGGGTACTTTACACGTGTCATTCAGTGATTGGCTTTGGTAGTCTGACTTTTGGGAGACATGCTTTCGGCCGTATCATGAACACTGTAGGTGACAGAGTTGTTGTACGATTTGTGGCAGAGATATGTCCGTTCTGACACATCGTACTGGTTGTGCAAGGTAAGACAAAAGGAAACTTGAGGCATAAGCTTTGTGATCGATTGATCGCTGAATATCTCTTTCTTCAGAGATATAAAGAGGTTCAGCTATCGCTGAAGCTTTTCCTCATGTTCTTTCGCGTATAAGTAGATGCGTCTTTGCTTCACTGATATCCGCATCAGGTCACTAGTAGACTTGTCTTTGTTCAGCAGCTTCGTCTTCGATTCAGCTATGAGCATCTATTGACGCGAGGCTTGTCTTCAGGGATTACGTTAGTTGTTTACATCAGAAACTATCAGCGATAACTGAACAGACTCAATCTGATCACTGATAGTGAAACACTAATACATATGAATGTTTGTAAGAAGAATTATCAGCGATAACTGAACAGACTCAGTCTGATCGCTGATGGTGAAACACTAATACATATTAAACGTAATTTTCACTAAGTATAAAAGAGGGTCGTTATCAAATCACTGAGAGAGCTTGGATCAACAATCTCCCCCTATTTGATAATGACAAAGTAACTGAAGAAAATTACTTTTAAAGTTCAAAATAAGGAATAATCAGGACTCATAACATACACGTCCCAATTACTATTTTGAGGGATCTTTTACAGTACTGATGGAGTTAAGTACATCACTGAAATTTTCATTAATTCAAGAAAAGAATTACAAGGTATGAGAATTACAAGTACAAGTGGTGTAATAACTAATGTAAGATTTACTAACAGATTACAAGAAAGAAAACTAATCTATCAGCTATCTAAAGAGGGTTTAGGAGGATTGATCAAATACTCAGGTATTTCTTCTCCTTTTTGCCTTCGCTCTAAAGATTCTTGGCTAATGATTGCTTTGATTTGCTCAGCAGCAGGAGAGAGATCACACCATAAGCACATGAGATCCTTGAGAAGACCGAGGGGACAGATAAGGATTTCAGATACTCTTTGAAATCTGAGTTGTTCCTCGTCATCTCTGAAGAAGATTCCAAAAGGTTCTTCAAGTACTTGTCCCGCAACATATGGTCCACCAGGAGGCAGAGATAGATCCAGAACTGAAAGATCAGGAGGAGGACCGAACAGAGCTTCTCTTGAAAATTTGATGGAGGTTTCATTTCTGATCACTGCAACATTTTCAGAGGAGGAGGAGACAGGCTTCCTTTTGAATTGCCTTGGTTTGGAAGGAAGAGCAGATGGTACTTTCAACACAGTGGAGACTCTGTTGATGAGGGCTTCCAAGATGCCTTCGACATAGCCTCTGCTGGTTGATTTAGATTTCTTCAGCGCTTCTTTGAACTCTAGCCATTCCATATAACCGAAGGTTTCCATCTTTGACACGAACATGGCCTTGCAGCTTCCATCCTCTCTGGTAATCTCCATAGTGACAGAAACTCGATCCTTCTTCTTTTTCCCAGAGATAGTAACAACTATGATCTTTATTGGGTCAGAGCGATAGTAGATTTTGCTTTTACACCATTCGACTGAGCTATCGCTGACCCTTTGTTCTTTTGAGCGCTCCTCTTCAATCTCTTTCAAAAGAGCAGCCTGGACTTCAACTGGTTTCTTTTTCAGTTTCTTGTCCTTGACTTGAGAAGACTGAATTTTGAGAGCCAGAAAGGCATCTCTTTGACAATCAGCAATCAACTTCTCAGCCCTGACGGATTCTTCAATTTCAGCTTCAGTCAGGAACTCTAGATCCGTTGATTGAGAGGGGATCTTCAGTCGTTGGCTCTCCAGATGAGAGATCATCTCTGTTCTTTTCTTCATCTCTTCCTCTGACCAATGAAGTGGTCTAGAGGGCCTCCGTGGATGTTGCAGGGACTCTTCTTCTTCTTCATCCTCTTCATCAATCTCTTTAGAGATTGAGATTATTTGGTCATCAGCTTCAGAGGCTGGGATTATTTGTAGCTCTTTTCCCTTAAGCAGGGGAGAGAACTCTCTGGTCAGAAAATGAAAAAGAAGATTAGTTTATTTTCAGGGAAGAAGAGAGATAAAGGCTAGAAAGAAACAGGGGTGGGATTTTTATAGAAGGATAAGGGAACGAGGGTAAGGCATACCTGAGAAGGATTCTCCTCAGATAGTGAGGTCATCTTCAGGCTTCCCTCAGCAGTTGCACCTTTGCTTTGGGAAGGGGTTTCTGAAGATGTCTCATGACTCCCCCCTGCTTTGATAACTTCTTTCGAAGCTATCGCTGATGACGTGACGGCTGAAGAACACCATAAAGATTGATCTTCTTCATCGTCATCATCATCATCTTGATGAGGATCTTCCTCTTGATCTTCAAGATCAAGGGCTTCATCTTCATCGTCCTGCTCTTCCTCTTCATCGATTAACTCATCGATGGTAGGAGGGGCTTTCTCAGCAGCTATCTCCCCCTCAACATGAGAGGGAGTTTCCTTCTGTTGTTCATCAGCAGCAGCTTCAGTCTCCGTATTTTCTTCAGCGTCTTTCTCTCCCTCTTTGTCATTATCACGGAGGGAGAGATCTTTGGAAGGAGTAGAAGTATTTGCAGTGGCCAACTTCTGGACTTCAGCCTCCAAACTGTCCAGACGGCCTTCAAGTACAGGGATATCTGACGTAGCTTGATGAATAAACTCCACAGCTATGTTCAGAGAGGTGCGATCGCTCTCTGTAAATGAAGGAGCAGGAATTGGAGCTGGTGCCTTCAGGTGAGTCAGGATTTGCTGAAGTAGAACTTCACATGAATCAACCTTGGCAGACAAGACATCAAACTGTTGCTTGGAGTCCTCCTTGACTTTGACAATCGCTTCTTGGAGAGTAGCGATTTTAGAGACGTCAGCTTTGGAGGCGCATTGAGCTGTCAGTGTCTTCAGTGCTTCACCAGCGGTATGGACAGCGTTGGTGGTGTTGTTGAGAGAGGCAGTTAGAGACTCCACCTTTGCACTCAAACTGTTGACATTGGTGTTAACAGTCGCCAAATTAGGACCTGAAATAAAAGTTAGTTTTTGAGAAACAGGCTTATATGGTGAGTTGGGAGTAGTGTTTAAGGTTATAGGAGTACCTGAATTATCAAACAATTTGTAGAATTGCATAGATTCCTCAAAAGTTTGATGTTCAGGTCCTATGGGTCCAAGTTGTGGCTGTGAAAAAATAGATGAGGGGTCAGAGACCAAAGGAATAGAAGGATGAGAGATGGGGATAGAAGTAGGGATAGGGGTAGTTACCTCAGTGGTTACCTCAGGATGTTGAGGAGCTGAGATGATGGGTGGTGTCACTGTTGATGTGACAGCGACCGTAGTCACTGGCACGGTTGATGTGGGTATCGCTGAGGATGTGGAGGAGAGACCCACGAAGGCATCTAAGGAGGTTTGTTGAGAAACGTCCTTAGGTCTTGAGCTAGAGGCACCTTTCTCCTTGGTCACCTTGGCCTTTTTCGAAGGACCAAATGAGCCAGTTGATAGTCGTTTGGAGGGAGTAGCGGCAGGGATAGCAGAAGAAGGAACCCCCTGCGTGGCCGCTGAAGAAAAAGAAGTATGGAGAGAGAGTCGGGAGCGAAATTCAGAAATACTTATCTCGTTGGGGAGTGCCTTGACCTCCAAGGAGCGCTGGCCCACTTTGGCAAAAGTGTCATCAGAAGTAGTGGGGTAAGGAGCAGGGTAGAGGAACTTCAGGTACGCACAAATGAAGCGTACATAGGGGATCTTGGGATCCCTCTCTGTCTTCTCTATCTTTGACCGCAGATCGTCAAAGATAGTTGTGGCGAAGTCAAAATTACTGCCAACAATCACGGAGTAGGCCATTTGGACCTGAATCTTGCTGGCCTGGTCTAGTGACCCACTCTTCCCACTCATACACTGAATAAAGTGAGAGAAGATGTAGTTAAGCTGAGAAGGCATGTTCGCCTTCTTCACGAGAGTCAGCTTCTTGTTGGGAATTGTCGTCCTCGGCTTGGGCTCCCAACAGTATTCCATAGCATCCAGAAATTGGATGAGTTCAGCATCAGTGGGCAAGGCATCGAATCCATTCCTGGGTTTGTCAGGAAATCGCAGAGCTTTCCTTAATCCCAATGCAGTCATCATCCCTGGTCCGGGATTAGTGCTGAAAGAAATAGCAGGAACCGGATCACCCTTTTTGTTGGTGACGGAGGTTTCTTCAGCGGTGAACCAGAATTGCTGGAGAAGAGTTTTTGAAGGCGTGGGATCCACAGTGATGGCGTAGGCAATGCAGGATTGCTTTAGAAACTTTGCAGCATCCACCAGATGTGAGTATTTGACACCATCAAAATCCAGTCTTGCGAGATGGTTGTTTTTCGGAATCTCAGAGTCAGTTATGGCGAACTTGACGTTCTTAGAAGCGACAAGTGCAGATTGAGCCATTCTGAATATGAACAGATAGAAGAGTAGAAGAAAGGTTTTAGTCTAAAAATAAAGAATGTTTTACCAGTTTCTATTTGAGGAAAGAAACATAGAAAAACCAACATATTTGAAGATTAAGAGTTGATCTTAGTAAAAGATATAAGAACAAGAAGAAAAACCAAAGAGTTTGAATAAAGATATTCAAAATAGAATGGTTTCGAATGAATAAAATCAAAATAAAGATGATTTTATGTGTGAAAATCTTATAAACCCATAATGGCAGTCCATAAATGGAGTATTATGAAAAAAAAATTTAGAACAAGAATAAGAAGATGATCAAGAATAACCTGTTGATCTTTGAAGAAGACGATGCAAATGCTTGAGAATGCTAGAATGCTATGAGAGAGTTTTCTTGCTTTGAAAGTATTTCCAGAAAGCGTAAAACGATAAGAATGGAAAAACATTCTTTTTATACGTAGAGAGTAGGAGAGAGAGTGTGAGAGGCGGGAATACAAATGTTCATCATGACATGGACACGTCCCACGAAGTTGATTGGATAGAAGGGCAACAGACGAACGTGTCAGAAAAAGGCATGTCGTGGATTGTCGGTTCAAATGACGTCATAGGAGAGAGAAAAAAAACGTTTCATTTGTCCGTTTTGAAATGATCGCTGAAGAAAAGTCAGCGATAGATTTTCTTTTTTCTTTTTTAAAATATCCCTGATGGTAAAGATAGGGATTGATTTTCTTTTAAGAAGGATCACTGACTAGAATTATCAGTGATAAATTTATTTTTCAAAAAGCTTTTAATCATTTGAATAAAGTTCAGTGATTAAAGTTTATATTTTGAAAAATATCTTAACTGAATGAAGATTCAGTTGTAGGGATGGACAGAACATACCTGAGAGTCAGAATGTTTATCAGAGATGAATTAATAAAGGGGAACTTATGATCACTGACATAATGCATGAACGCTGAAAAATTATTCTTCGAGATTCAACATTCCAAGCTCATTGATGAGAAAGTTAAACCTTGTCTCATCAAGAGGTTTGGTGAATAAATCAGCAAGCTGATAGTCAGTAGGGATGAAATGAAGTTCAATATCACCATTCATTACATGATCTCTGATAAAATGATATCTGATCTCTATGTGTTTCGTCTTTGAATGTAGCACTGGATTATTTGCTATAGCGATAGCACTAGTGCTGTCGCAATAGATAGGAATCTTTGACAACTGAAGGTCATAGTCTAATAGTTGATTTCTCATCCATAAGATCTGAGAACAACAGCTTCCAGCGGCTATGTATTCAGCTTCAGCTGTGGAAGTGGATACTGAATTTTGCTTCTTGCTTGTCCAACTTACCAGCTTTCCTCCTAGGAGTTGACATCCACCAGTGGTGCTCTTCCTATCTAGTTTACAACCTGCAAAATCACTATCAGAATAACCAGTTAGATCGAACCCTGAGTCTTTGGGATACCAAAGACCGAGATTAGGAGTTCCTTTCAGATATCTGAAAATTCGCTTAACAGCGATCAGATGGGATTCCTTGGGTTCAGATTGATAGCGTGCACATAAACAAGTAGAGTACATAATGTCAGGTCGGCTCGCTGTAAGATACAACAGGGAGCCTATCATTCCTCTATAGGCAGTGACATTAACAGGTTTTCCAGATGGATCTTTGTTTAGTGTCAGGGGAGGTGCCATAGGAGTTTTCATCGCTGAAGTTTGTGTAAGATCAAACTTCTTCAGCATATCTTTAACATACTTACCTTGGCTGATAAAAGTACCTTTGTCAGATTGTTTAATTTGAAGACCAAGAAAATATGTCAGCTCACCCATCATACTCATTTTGTATTCTTTCTTCATTCTTTCAGCGAAGCGAGTACACAGAGATGGGTTAGTAGAACCAAATATGATGTCATCGACATATATTTGTACAAGAATAATATGACCTTTTATCTTTCTGAAAAACAATGTATTATCAATTTTGCCACGTTCAAATTTTTCAGAGATAAGAAAAGATGAGAGAGTATCATACCAAGCACGAGGGGCTTGTTTGAGACCATAGAGAGCCTTATACAATTTATAAACATAATTTGGATGCTTAGGGTCATAGAACCCTGGAGGTTGTTCTACATAGACTTCTTCATTCAGCTTTCCGTTTAGGAATGCTGATTTTACATCTATTTGATAAACAATGAAGTCTTTATAGACTGCATAGGCTAAGAATAGTCGAATTGCTTTGAGCCTAGCCACAGGGGCAAAGGTTTCATCATAGTCTATGCCTTCCTCTTGTTTGTATCCCTGAGCAACAAGTCGAGCCTTGTTGCGGGTTACAGTCCCATATTCATCTAACTTGTTTCTAAACACCCATTTGGTGCCTATTACAGTTTTGTTAGATGGTCTAGGAATAAGATTCCAAACTTTGTTACGAGTAAACTCAGTCAGCTCTTCTTGCATAGCACTGACCCAATTTGGATCTCTGAGGGCATCATTAACTTTATTTGGTTCTATTAAAGAGATAAAGTTGACAAAGAGACAAATATTACCTGAACTTCGTCGTGTCTGAATACCTGCATCGGGATCACCAAGAATTTGATCTATTGGGTGATCTCTGGTCCATCGCTGAGCAGGAGCATGATCGCTTAACTCAGAGGTTGGATCAACAATTGGGATGTTTACTGATGAGGACGTTTGAGGTTCATCAGCAATTAACTGTTGAGTAGTGGACAGACTATTGTTATCAGAGAGGTTTTCAGACGAAGGTAGATCTGATGGTAGCAGTGTGTTAAGAGGTTCAACTGAAACCCATGAGTTGGATTCAGCGTTAGGATGTATGATGTTTGGATCATCATCAGCAGTAGGTAGATCTGTGTGCTGATGGTTTGAAAAGAAAGGTTCTGTTTCTCTGTAATGAGAGAACATCCAAGCATTTAATTCTTCATTGTCAGCGATTGGTTTGGAGTTCGCTGAGCGAGTTTCATCAAAAGTGACATGAATTGTTTCTTCCACAGATTGTCTTCGCTTGTTGAAGACTCTGTAGGCTTTGGAGATGGAGGAATATCCTAGAAATATTCCATCATCAACTTTTGGGTCGAACTTTCCAAGCTGATCTTTGTTGTTTAAGATAAAACACTGACAACCAAAGATATGAAGAAAACTGATAGATGGTTTTCTTCCCTGAAAGAGTTCATAAGCTGTCTTTCCAAATCGCTTTACTATCAGCGATCAATTTTGAGTAAAACATGCAGTGTTTACAGCTTCCGCCCAAAATTGAGTAGGGAGGTGAGAATCGCTGAGCATTGATCTAGAAACTTCAATGATCGTTCTGTTTCTTCTTTCAGCGACTCCGTTTTGCTGAGGTGTTCTTACTGAGGAGAAATTATGAGAAATTCCCTTGTTCTCAAAGAAATTGTTCAGAGAACTGTTTTTGAATTCAGTTCCATGATCACTTCTTATAGATCGAACAGTAAGATTATTCAGCACTTCCATTTTTTTAACAAAAGATATTATTTCTTCTGGAGTATCACTCTTGCAGCGAAGAAAGATAACCCAGGTGTAGCGAGAGTATTCATCTATAATGACAAGCGTGTATTTCTTTCCAGCTATTGATTGGATATTTATAGGGCCAAACAGATCCATATGTAAGAGCTGAAGAGGACTTGTCACTGAGGAAACTTGTTTAGATTTGAAACTAGCTTTTGTCTGTTTTCCTTTTTCACATGCCGAGCAGAGAGGTTCTTTAGCATATGAGTGCTGAGGAAGACCAGAAACCAGTTCCTTAGAAGAGAGAGAATTCAGGGTTTTGAAATTTAGATGAGAAAGCCTTTTGTGCCATAGCCAGTTGACATCAGAAGAGGCTTTAGAGAGAAAACATAAGTTTTCAGTGGTAGTAGAGTCCATATCTATTACATAGACATTTTCTCTACGATAACCACTGAGAGCAAGTTTTCCTTTCTCATTTACCACTGAACATGCTTTCTTAGAAAAGCGAACTTCGTAGTCTTTGTCACATAGTTGAGTGATGCTCAGAAGGTTATGCTTCAGTCCATATACATAAGCGACTCTTCTGAAGGTAGTTGTCCCATTGCTGAGGACACCAAACCCTCGGGTATAGCCTTTTCCATTTCCACCAAAAGTCACAGAGGGACCTTTCTCTTCCTTGTATTCAATGAGCAGGTCTTTTTGTCCAGTCATATGACGAGAGCATCCACTATCGAGATACTAGATGCCCTTTGATCCCTGCACACATAAGGAAGATTAAGCGTTGTTTGGTACCCACTTTTCAATGGGTCCTTTGGGGTTAGTGGAAATGAAAGGTTCAACATTCTTCACAGCAGATGAAGATTCAGCTTCAGTGGTAATCTTCACTTTGGTTAATTTCTTAACCTTGGTGGTATTTTTCACCTTGGTTGATTTTTAAGCTTTGGTGACCTTCTTAGCCTTAGAGGCATTTATCTTCACTTTAGCTGTTTTATCAGCTTTAGTGGCAGTTGGACATTTGCTTGCAATATGGTCAGTAAAACCACAGTGATAGCATTTTATATATTTGAAAGTGGTTTTAGGATCAGGAGAAAAAGGTTTTGAGAATTTAAGATGAGCAGGGCCAGGTCCAATAATGCTTTTAACATGAGATCTGGGAGGAATTTTGATTTCTTCAGATCTCTTAGGCTTGAGATCAGTCTTTAGCTTCGGAGGACAGAGATCGAATATCTCTATCACAGAGCTAGATGATTGATTCGCTGAAGTTTTAGAAGGAACTTTCAGCTTTGCTTTCTTGGTAGCCTTCTGAGGACGAAGAATGGACTTTCCTTTATCCGCAGACTTAAAGCCTTTGGATTTTTCCTCAGGGATAGAATTAGAAGAAGGATAAAACTGATTATAAGAAGTGTCAGAGATAGAATTGACAAACGTTCCAAACTTAAGCATGAAACTTTCTTCTTTAGGCTCATCCTGTGGTGTCCAAAAACCAAGACCAGTTCTATCACTTTCAGGAGTTTGAGCATTTATTATCTCAGAGATCTTTGTTGATGATTTGCACCATTTTTCAACATGAGCCTTTTCTGCTTTTAGAGCAGCGATGGCTTGTTCGCGTTCAATGCTGATGATTTCATTTATAATGACTTGATCTTTCAACTTTTCTTCTAAAAGATTCAGTTCTCTGATCTTTTCATGACATTTCTCTAACTCTTGAGTTAAATGAACATTTTTGTTCTCAGCTTGAGTTTTGTCGTTTAGAGCATTATAAAGATCAATCGTCAGCACATCAACAGCGCGACTTCTCTCAGCTTCAGGCAAAGAGGGATTTGTAGAGATAGATACCTGAGATGATATGTAGCTCATAGAAGGTTCAGATGGTTCTTCCACTTCTTCTTTAATCTCAGCCATGAGGCAGAGATTAGCGACTTCTTCTTCATCAGAACTTGATTCTTCTGATTCAGCCCAATCGTGTTCTTCAGCGATGAGACCATTACCTTTTCGCTTATAGCTTTTCAGCTTTTGATATTTGTTCTTCAGCTTTAGGTATTTGTCATCACTGGATCTTCTTGAGGTAGAAGGTTTGAAGACCTTTTTCGACCTGCACTCACTAGCAAAGTGTCCAATCTTTTCACAGTTATAGCAAGTGGCAGTAGCCTTATCAACAGGAGTTGATTTTGGCTTTTCAGTAAGAGAGAGAGGCTTATTTCTTCGAAAATTGCTCTTTCTTGCAAATCTCTTAAAAGAGTTTGTCAAGAGTGCTAATGACTCATCAAACTCTGAAAGATCAGGGTCTGATGGATCCTCAAATTCAGAATCTAACTCAGTGATGGTGAGAGTAGATCGCTGAGATGGAATTATCTCTAAAGAGACTAAAGCAACATGATTGCTTTTGGAGTCTTTAGAATCTTTTACAAGATTCTTCTTCAATAGATTCGATTGCTCATAGTTGAGCAATATTCCATACAAAGTGCTGAGAGAAAGAGAATTTAAGTTTTTTGTTAGCTTAAGACATATTGAATAACTGTCCCAGCTTTCAGGAAGACATTCTAAGAATTTTGTTAAGACCTCAGAATTAGAATAGGTCCTACCAACTGTTCTTAGATCAATAATTAAGCAGTTAAACCGCTGATGAACGTCAGAGAGAGATTCATTCTTACCAGCGATGAAACTTTCATACTGTCTTACCAAGTTAATCTTTCGAGTCTATTGGATTTCAGTGATGCCCTCATATTGAACACATATGGTTTCCCACATTTCTTTAGAAGTTTTCAGATGCATGATGGAATGAAAAAACTTCATCAGGCAGAGCCATTGAGATAATGGTCTTTGCTCTTGCATCTATGCCT
The DNA here is from genome assembly GCA_954870635.1 of Arctium minus. Classification (NCBI taxonomy): domain Eukaryota; kingdom Viridiplantae; phylum Streptophyta; class Magnoliopsida; order Asterales; family Asteraceae; genus Arctium; species Arctium minus. The sequence continues at coordinate 106,636,432 of OX941080.1, read as the reverse complement.
ACCTTCTTTTTGTTTTCATCACTCCACTGTCTTATTTCCTTAACGACATAGCGCTCAGGGACAGCTTCAGTGGTGGCAGTAGCTGGAACTGCAGCTATAATTCTAACAGGTTCATAGGGTCCATTTTCTATATACTCAGGTATAGTAGGATATGCACCTTCAAGAAATAGCATCATTCGATTTTTCCATAGAGAAAAGTTATCTCTGCTAAATCGAGGAGCTTTAGAAAGTGAACCATTATCACAGTAGTTAGTGTTTGTGTTAAGTGCCATTTGAGAATAGCAAAGAGAATAAAGCAAGATCTTATTTATCAGATTAAACAGTCTGCTCTGATACCACTTGTTGGTCCCGGAGGTGCTTAACAAGTTTGTAGAAGGGGGGGGGGGGGTTGAATACAAACACAGGAATTAAAGTTTAATAAGTTGTTTATTGATAAATCAAACACAATTTACAAGATTGTTGCGGAATAAGATTAAGACAAACTCAATCTAAACAAATTTAAGAAACACTAAGATGGTTGCACAAGAATATAGAGAAAGGGGGTTTTAGAAGTATAGAAAACAATGGTTTCTATATTGGTTCAAGAATAGAGCACTCTCTCAAAAATGGAGAGGTGATCTTTCTATTTATACCCTATGCATTAAATGCATGGCAGGGTACTTTACACGTGTCATTCAGTGATTGGCTTTGGTAGTCTGACTTTTGGGAGACATGCTTTCGGCCGTATCATGAACACTGTAGGTGACAGAGTTGTTGTACGATTTGTGGCAGAGATATGTCCGTTCTGACACATCGTACTGGTTGTGCAAGGTAAGACAAAAGGAAACTTGAGGCATAAGGTTTGTGATCGATTGATCGCTGAATATCTCTTTCTTCAGAGATATAAAGAGGTTCAGCTATCGCTGAAGCTTTTCCTCATGTTCTTTCGCGTATAAGTAGATTCGTCTTTGCTTCACTAATATCCGCATCAGGTCACTAATAGACTTGTCTTTGTTCAGCAGCTTCGTCTTCGATTCAGCTATGAACATCTGTTGACACGAGGCTTGTCTTCAGGGATTACGTTAGCTGTTTACATCAGAAACTATCAGCGATAACTGAACAGACTCAATCTGATCACTAATAGTGAAACACTAATACATATAAATTTTTGTAAGAAGAATTATCAGCGATAACTGAACAGACTCAGTCTGATCACTGATGGTGAAACACTAATACATATTAAACGTAATTTTCACTAAGTATAAAAGAGGGTCGTTATCAAATCACTGAGAGAGCTTGGATCAACATTTATAATACTAGAAACGTACTCACGCAATGCAGCGAGATACATCATGATTTTAATGTTTCATTTTATTTTTTTGTCGATTTACAGTACGATTTTGGATGGTTTTTGAGAAAGAAAAAATAATTAATTACATATTTAATAATATAATTAAAACAAAATTATAGTAATATAATATATTAATTAATAGTGATACATGGAAATGTCTGCATAAAAGGAAGACCTGCACATACCAAATTGGTGGGTGTTAGAAGTCTGCAATAGTAATATGTATCTTGTGCTTTGATACTTGTAAATTAAGAGATTTTTAAAATCTTGTATAAAATGATGGTACATTGTGTCTAATAGTTTGTATTTAAGAGTTTTTTATCCGTGCTTTATAATATAGTATAGATAGATATAGATATAGATATAGATAGTATAGATATAATATATTAATTAATAGTGATACATGTAAATGTCTGCATAAAAGGAAGACCTGCACATACCAAATTGGTGGGTGTTAGAAATCTGCAGTAGTAATATGTATCTTGTGCTTTGATACTTGTAAATTAAGAGATTTTTAAAATCCTGCATAAAATGATGGTATCTTGTGTCTAATAATTTGTATTTAAGAGTTTTTTATCCGTGCTTTTAATATAGTATAGATAGATAGTATAGATATAGATATTAATTAAATGGTGATACATGGAAAGGTTTGCATAAAAGGAATGTTCTGTACATATCAAATTGGTGGGTGTTAGAAGCATGCAGTAGTAATATGTATCTTGTGCTTTGATACTTGTAAATTAAGAAAATTTTAAAATTTTGCATAAAATGATGGTACCTTATGCCTAACTATTTGTATTTAAGAGTTTTTTATTCCTGCTTTATATAATACTAGTGTTGGGCTCGCGCATTGCACGGGAGGATAAATTTTTTGTTGGAATATTGAACCGAGTTAAAATGAAACGTAATTTCTCTATTAACAGTTAATGAAATACAATGTGAAAAACGAATGTATTTTCATAAGTGGTTAACTTGCATATATTCTTAATCGTTTGTTGTTATGAGTTTGTGCAATAATATTGGTAATAGTTTTGTATTATATTATTTAAAACTCAAACGACATGTCTCACAACATATTTATCTGACTATTGACTTCAAGAACTCATAGTATTAATTGATAAAAATAAAGATATGTATATATATCTTATTTCCCTACTTCGAAAAATATGATTGTGGGTTTTGAAAAATATAAACAAATCCTCAATAAATAAAATAAAATATAAAAAAGTAGTTTTTCAAAGAAACAAAAATATAGTGGAATACTTTTTGTTCAGTTGCAGGTTCCACCATTGACACCCGACCGTTCGTCTTCTTCTTGTACTCGGATGATACATAGAGAAGCTATATATATTTATAGTGAATGTAGAGAATATTTTAAAATCTTTTATTTTCATTTTCGATTTTACATTTAAATGTAAATATATTAAAAATATGGAAGAATATTTTTATATCTACATCGTTTCTATTTTATTTTCTTTACACTTGATTAATTTGGAAAGTATTGCGGAATATTTTTATTTTAAAGAATACGATAATTTATTATTGTATCTCGTTATTTTTTATTTTTAAATTCATATCAACCTTCTTTTTTCTTTATTTAATGCTCATGAAAAAAAATACGTGTAGATTTTATAAAATAAAATAGATTTTATATTAGCAAAAAAAATACGGAAGAAAAAAGAGTTTATATTACATCTCATTATGTAAGAAGATTTTATAAAATAAAATATGGAAAAAGATTTTATAAAATAAAATATGAAAAAATCATTATGAGATGTAATATAAAAAATACGGAAGAAAAAAGATTTTATATTACATCTCATTAATATAGATTTAAATGTAAAATCTACATTTAAAATAGATTATGCTAATATAAAATCTATTTTATAAAATCTTCCACAAAAAAAACAAATAGTTATATTAATAAATGAGTATCCATTCTACAAATAGATGATTATGTGAGATACTGTGCTTGGAAATGTTGTACCAAAGCATTAAGAAATTGTAAATTAAGTAATTGGCTTTAATTATTTGTAACTTGTCCTTAAAATGTTGTAATTAAGAGTTTTTTATACCGTTTTTATAATATAGTATAGATAAATATAGATTAATAATGATACATGGAAATGTCTGCATAAAAGGAAGACCCTGCACATACCAAATTGGTGAGTGTTGGAAGCCTGCAGTAGTAATATGTATCTTGTGCTTTGATACTTGTAAATTATGAGATTTTTAAAATCTTGCATAAAATGATGATACCTTGTGCCTAATAATTTGTATTTAAGAATTTTTTATCCATGCTTTCTAATATAGTATAGATATAGATATAGATAGATACCCATACTTTCTATTATATAAGATAATAAAGAAAATGTAGAGTTTGATTGTGTCATGGGTGATTGTCATCTATTTATCCATACATAATTTTATAAACAAGTAAACATAATTATGTTATTGGTGAATTTTAAAACTTATATATGATTTTTAACCCTCTGTATGCATATTTGGATAAAGTCGTTCTACTCCTTTGCTAACTGATCAGTATGTTGTAAGCCCTCTATATAAGATAATAATTTATATGAAGAGTATTTATCCATTCTCTTTCAAGATTTAGGGGGTGTTTGAGATTGTTTATTTAAACTCCTTGTTAACTTATAATTTTTCCTCACCGCTAATAATGTTTTGGTTGGAAAAAAATAAAAATGCTTATAGCTTTTCCACACTGCTAATAAGGAATTTTTGATAAGTTAAACCATTCTGACTTGTCAACTTATTTGAAACAATTTATGACTTTTTTGATTATTTTACATGTATAAGCAATCTCAAACATCCCTAAATAACGACTTATTTACTTATTACGTTTTGGTACCACAATAAGATAATCCAAACACTTTTTACAAAACTGATTTTTATCACCATATAAGTTGATAAACACTTTAAAAAAAACAATAAATTGTTTTAAATAAGCAAGACCAACCACCCCCTTAGTTTTTGGATACCAAGTTCTTCACTATATTCATCTATAATAATTTGAGTATTGGCTTAATTTAGTGACGTACACTTGCAATTGGTTTTAAAAAAAAAGATGATGACTAGCTTATTAGCTAGCTTTTTTTTATGGTAAATGTTTAGATGACCATAAGATAATTTATTGAAAAACTACTCATAATAACGTTTTATAAAGCTAGCTTATCAGCTACCAGCTAGCTTATAAGTTAGTTTGCCAAACAATGCCTTAGGAGCTGTTTGACAGTTGCTGAATGGTTTAGTACAGAATGATTAAGTGGTCTGAATGATTAAGAGGTTTTTATGATATAGTGTAAAATCAAATATGGTTGTTTGCTAATTGTTCATAATGAAATCAGGGCTCTTAATGGTTAAAGAAGGTTCAGGATACAAAATCATTAAGAGGATTTTGGAACCATTAAGAGGCAGACTTTTTTTTTTGCCAAACATGATTTACCTCTTAGGGCCTGTTTGTTAGCAGCTTAATGAGCTTAATGAGACTCACAGCTTATTCAGTCAGCTATACATGACTGTTTGGTAGTGGCTTAATGATATAGAAAGTAGTTTATTCAGTAAGCTTCTATGGGGAAGCTTTATGCAGAAAGCCAAGTTTTTTTTTCCAAACTTGGTAATCCCAATTAAAAAACACGCTCCTTCCATCTATGAAAAAACCCTCTCAAAGAAAAACTTTCTCCATCTATACAGACCGATTAATCATCACAGACAGCTTTATCCATACATGACTTAATGGAAAACCAACCAAATAGCCCCTTAGTGATTCAGAAGTTGTCTACTAATGGAACGGTAAACAAACATCCCCTTAATATTTTTTTTGTTGATGGGATGATCGGAATGAAGATTTTAATTATGAGATAAATGGAGGTGTCATATCCAGTAAAGTAGACAGTAAAGATTTGCCCCAAATTCCTGCTGAATTTGACCGACCTTTTTGTTTGTAGTCTGCCCCCTTATTATTGGCACAAACCCTTCCTTTTTTATTGTTTCCTCTTCCCCCCGCCTCTCCTCCCCCCTTTCTGCTCATTTTCCACCGTTTCTTTCGGTGGATTTCATTCTTGTTCCACAACAATATCCCATGTCGGGTTTGTATAATCCCAACTTCTCTCCAGCAAGAGCTGTTTCTCCCCTGATTAGAAGTAACGCAGATGTTGATAGGTTCGTCGATTTTGATTGATGTCTGTTCAATTATCATGTTTTTGAAGTTCGTCAGTCTTCTTTTTTAGGGTTCTTCATAGTTGTTTGTTTTTGATCTATCGAGTGTTCTCTTCTGATTGGATTTTTTTGTTGTTGTTGTTGTTGCAGTCAATACTTGACTGAATTATTGGAGGAGCATCAGAAGCTCCAGCCTTTTATGCAAGTTCTTCCCATATGCAGCAGACTCTTGAATCAAGGTTCGATTTCTTAGATCTTAATTTCTTCATGTTAAGTTCATGCTTTGTGCAAAGAAAATTGCTCTTATTGTGTGATGTAGATCCCCTTGTATCCTTTCAGACCAATAATGGAGGTTTTTAACTTCATTGAGTGATGTGACCAAGTAGTTCCAGTCCCAAAAATGTTAAAACTCTTTTAAGGTTTTTATTGCACCGATCCAGGAATGCAACTATTTTACTCAATTTGTTAATTTTATTGCATTTTTACCCTTGTAAATTATGCAATCTTCAAACTTACTTCTTAGTGGGAGAAAGATAGATTAAGGGTATTCAAGGAGAAGTATTGTTCGGTTGCTTCTAGATTTGCCAAACAACAAACGTTATGAGAAGGGGTTCAACTTTTGAAGTATATTGGAAGAGAGGAGTGTCCGTTTGATTGAATGAATACAGCCCTTGCAGCATGAATATGTGTTGCCAAATGAAATCCATGTTTGCTCACGGTGTTAGGTTTAGGGCATGATTGTTAGCAGCTTAATGAACTTATTGCGAATCACAGTTTATTTGGTCTCGTATAATTATATATGACTGGCTGGCTTAATGATATCGAAAATGGCTTATTCGGTAAGCTTCTAGGGGGAGCTTTATGTACAAAGTCGAGTTTTTCCAAAACTGTGCCTCCTAATTAAGAAACATGATCCTTCCATCTATGAAAAAACTCTCCCAAGCAAAAACCTAATGAAAAACAACAGTCCCTCTTACTGCTGTTAATGCCATTATACATGTTTTTATATCTATTGCCACCCAGGCTTAACATAAATAATCTCATGGGATGAAAGCGACGTTGAAGTGTACACCCTTGTCCCACATTTAGTGTCACGACACCTGTGCCATGGTTGTTAAAAACTGTGCTTAGGCTCATTGTATCTCACTCGGAAAATGGTCTTATCTTTTCAATCCTATTTCTTCTTTATGAATAAAGCATGGCCTACAATCACACGATTTGGTCTTAATATTTGTAACCAAATCCTTTTCTGTTTATAGTTCAATCTATAAGATATGCTATGGTTAACACAAGTCAGCAAGAGGAAGAAGAAAACATATGGAGGACTTGATCGACGCCAGACTGGAATGTTTGATATAAATGGATGTTCTGTTTTACGGTCAACTTTTTAAATGCTTAGACTTAATTTGTAGAGGGTTTGATTATGTTACCCACAGAATATTGTGTGCAAAGTATTGGATAACCATGAGTTTGACCTGATCAAGGTTTTTGTGTATTGTAGTATACTACTATTAGTTTGTTATTTATAGCATGGATGTTCAATACACAAGCATTATTTGCGAATTGTATTTCTATTTTATGATTTTGTTCATCTGGTATAGTGCTTTGCCTAGGTATGCCCACCATGCATTGTGCGTAGGCTGTTGGCGACTCTTGATTCTTTCTTTTTTGTTAACCGTGGGTGTTCGGGCCAGCGTATGCGCACATCCACTAATTCCACCGTACCTGAATTCAACAGCTAGACAAACCTTCTAGTGGTCCTGAGTGTATGACACTTTATATTCTTGTACTTATTGATAGAAGCACATTCAAACTGGATTTAGCTTTTTGTTGCAAAAAATTATTCTCCACTAGTACTTATGATTTGCTTCATTTGGAACATGGTGAAGAAATAGTCATACATGATACACCCAAAGATTTTACTAATGTGTATTTGATGCAGAATTGGTTTGTACCATGACCTTCATTTCATACTAAATCAGTCTTTCTGCTCTGTCAATGGTAGGATTTTTGGTGAATTTAGAACATCCCACTTTTTAGTATGCATAAATTTGTGAAGTATGATGGTGTTTTCACCAAGTGCATGCAATCTTACTTTTGTTGAGATCGCACTTCTAATCTCTCTTGGTGGTTTATTTTTAGGAATTGATGGAAGTATTCACATGTATGAATTAGATGAAGTGTTTTTATGTTGACCTAAACACATTCATTTCATGTTTTTCACTTTTTAACTAATGACTTTGAATCCATGTTGTTTTCAGAGATCTTAAGGGTTTCCGGTATGCTGCCGAACCAAGGGTTTAATGAGCTTGACAGACTGCGCCATAGAAGTCCGAGTCCCATGGCATCTTCAAATCTTATGTCAAATGTTGGTGGGACTAGAATGAGTGGCTGGAATGGTCTTCCGCAGGAGGTACTTTACTTATGAATTAAATTCTAGAATGATGTACATCTCATCTCCTGTATTCAATATTTCTAAATTGCAAACATATATTCTTATACTGGGTTTATAAGAACCACCGATACCGGTGCTAAATTTTTTTATGGGAACATCCTAGAGGAAATTATTTAGGAACATCGTAGAGGATATTATTTAGGTTTCGTTTTGGTTTGCAGGATTGGATTGCATTTGAAGGGATTTGGAATTAAATTTCATTCTAATACCATGTTTGGTTCGAGGGATTTCCTGGATTTGGAATCCCGGGATTTCATTGAAATCCCACAAACATAGGATTTCAAAATCCCACGGGGGTGGTTGGTATTTCACGTGATTTTGTAGGATTTGTATGTAATGATGTTTTAAAATATGTTAAAAACATTTGTTTTGTAATAATCAAATAATAAAATTGTAATTTAATTATTTTTTATAATTTGTTTTTGTAAACTATTTATAGATAATGGAATTCAATTCCATTACAAATCCTACAAACCAAACACACCAACTATTACAAATCCTTGAAAATCCAAATCCCTCCAATTCCAAATTCTTCCATGAAATTCAAATTCCTCAAAACCATTCCATCAAACCAAACGCCCCCTTAGAGAATTGTAATTGGGGATTTTGAGAAATGATGAATTTATAAATCAATCCTTGGAAATTTAAAATGGAGATCAAGTAACTTTTTAAATTGGTATGCCTTTAATTCATTTCACTCTTCTTGCCTGATGAAAATTTTCTTAAGCTTATGGTTGTTTAAGTTCCCTAACATTTGCAATATATGGTCTGTTGGGGGTAAACCTGTATGTTACTTTGTCATTTCTTCAACTTTGGTGAATATTTTTGTAGCTCTCAGAACTTCCGATGTGTTCTCTACATATTATGGTTTCATTGTCATTGCTATTTACTTGCTTAAACTGATTCTTCGGATACATGAACATAAGAATTTTGCTATTTCTAGTCTGCAGCTTTATCATTCTTCAAGGTATATAGGTGAAGTTCATGGTATATACATTATCGTCATATAAACGTTTGACGTTATGATTCGTTAAAGACCATTTGGACCATTATGTCACACTCCTCTCATGTACCATAAGTTCCGTAACATAGTTATTTCATGTTAGAATGTAAATGCTGTATTTATTTGCTCAAGCCCAGTTAGCCCATGGGCCCTTAGGGTTTCTCTTTGTCTAGGTTTCTTGCCTATATATATTCTTGTACCCTTTCATTGTCAAATATAAGTTGATCAATAATATAATCTCTGATTACATTTCATATACTTACTCTGGAATCGAGGTTTCCCGACAACGAGAATGTTCAATGTTGATAAAAGAGTAGGGAAGACTTCTTTTGTCCAACTATTAAATTTTATTTTGTTGAAGTTGCTCTCATGATGTGAGCCGAAGCCCATTAAAGGAAGTTGCTTTATGTTGAAATTGAATTCAGAAGGCTATGGCTGTGAGGGTGAAATATAAGTTTTCAACTGTGGTGCTATATTTGGAGTTACCAGTTCTTTCTATCTCTTGGGCCGTTTACCCAAACCTTACCCGGTAAGAGTCAACACTCTAACTTACTTTACTGAGAGTAAAGGGCCCGGCCCCTAAGAATTTTTTGGCTAGTTTTCAGCTAGTTGTTTTCCCATTTTCAGGAAGTATTTGACCAAACTATGCAGTCAAGAGTTACCTTTGTTTGTTTAAAAATAATCTACTGAGCCAACTTTTGCATCAAGTGTCATTTGTTTTTTGAATTAGGCCTCTTATTTACCACTTGTATCTTACCACATAAGAGGGTATAGTTATAGGACTTTTTTTTTTTCCTTCGATAGGTGCTTAAAACCTCTTCATTCATCTTATTGGACAGAAAATGTTAACTCACCTCTTATCCTTCCTCTTATTGACTTCCATCTTCATCATTCTTTTATTCATTTTCCATAGACAATTAATTACTTATATATATATATGTATGTTCATAATAAAAAAGTATTCATTTTTTTTTCTTTCTAAATTCAATAAAAATAATTTCATTTTCATTAGTTTAGAAAATAAGTGTTATATTTATATTATTATAGAATTTCATTGCAAATGTTTTTTCATTAGTAATTGTTATAAAATAACCAATATTTTGATTTTGGTTTTTAACTATTTTATTTTGTCTGGCATTTAGTAGTACGTTCAATATATTTAAATTATTTCGATAATAATTTTGTCATTATATTATACTGATAAAATTTGAAATTTGTTGAGAAATTAAGAATCTGTTTCAAAAATTTCAATCTTTTTCCAAGATTTTTTTATATTTTATTATTATTATTAATTAATTTGTTACTATATTATTTATTCGTAAACAACTATTTACAGAACACCGATGTCAAAATGTTGCAAAGCAATGAGAAACAATGTATAATAAAATATGTTACTTCATATTTTTTGTTGTTTGAAAGTGAGTGTTATAATTACAAAAGATTTTTGTGATAATTATTGTACATATTTATTAGTGAATGTGATCTTTTTTTACATAAATTCAACATTATAATATTTTGAAGGATAAAATAAACAGTTACACTCATTCAAACATTTGTCAATTTATAAAAAAATCTTTTTGATTCTACTTTTAGGCGTCAGCACCATCTCTTATCAATAAGAAGTAAAAATGGACTTCAGACTTTTAACACCTCTTAAAAAGCAAACACCACCTTAACATGTGATCTTAAGATGTGTGGGATGAATAAAAGATTGTGTGAATCAGCATAGCAAGTTAAAGTTTATGTCGGAATATGGGTTTTTGAGAAGAGTCCATTCGTTTGTATCCTGTAGGTGTAGATTATTTATTCATGTGGTTTTGAGATCAAAACAGGTCCCTATGGTTTACCACTCAATGATACGTATTCGGAAAGTACCTTACTTGTAGGGATAAAAGATACTATTTTCATATGTTCCACTTTTTTTGTTTTCTTGGTAAAACTTGCCTTGCCGTGATTGCAGTTCTAGCATCGACTTTTTGCTAAACACCTACTCCATCTATCCGAAATTGGTTGCAAACTTTATTTATTTCTGAAATTTTTCCAACATTGGCTCATTGTATCAGCTCAAAATGCTAATGATGTTGATTATTCCCTCTGTCCCAAAATAAGTGTCCACAATTGAAGTGACACAGTTTTAGACATGCATAATTATTACACTTTTTTGTTAACCAAATGACATATTTACCCTTATTTAATCTCTCTCTTTTCACAACTTTAAAATATTTGTGCATTAATTAAGGGTAAATTTGAGAATTTAGTTATCTACTTTTGAAAGTGGACACTTATTTTGGGACAAACATAGATAGAACATGGACAATTATTTTGGGACGGAGGGAGTATTTGTCGTTACTGAATGGTGTTTAAGACATTTGGCCATGGCCAAGGCTAACCAAACAAAACGAACCTAGTATATGTATATCCTGCCTGAAGGTGAGGTATGGGAGGGTAAGACGTACGTTGACCTGATATCTACCCGAAGAGTAGAGCGGTTGTTTGCGTGAACATCGAGTCAAATGTTGCATTCCTTTGGGACGGAAGGCATGTTGAGATCTGTGTTTTGACTATTTTTTTTACTTGCATGATATAATTAAGATGCATTTACGATGAAGTGTTTCATATGGTCATGTCCTTCAATAGTTGTAACTAATTGTTGAGAGTTCCCCATATAAAGAAACTGATTTATCGAGTTGGATCTTATACTTGTAAGGACGTCCTTGATTTGGGGATCATAAATTCACCAAAACTCTTACGTCTCATGACAGAGGTTAAGTGGGCCACCGGGAACAACAATGGACTGGCAAGGTGCTCCAGCAAGTCCCAGTGCATACACCGTGAAGAGAATTTTGCGGTTAGAGATTCCAGTTGACACCTATCCAAATGTACGCAAACCACCGGCATGTTCTGATTGTTATTATGAAAAACTTGTATTGTATGATCATCGAGCTTAATATGGATCACTTTTTATTTTTAGTTTAACTTTGTTGGACGGCTTCTGGGCCCTAGAGGCAATTCTCTAAAGCGGGTAGAGGGTACAACAGGTTGCCGTGTTTATATAAGAGGAAAAGGGTCGATCAAGGATCCCGAACAGGTATTGTTAAACCAAAAAAATTGAGGTTATTTACGTTGAAGTGTGTTTATTGAAGCAAACTTTTGTTGATCTTGAATTTGAAAGGAAGAGAAGCTAAGGGGAAGACCAGGCTATGAACATCTAAATGAGCCATTGCACATATTGATCGAGGCTGATTTACCAGCAAGTGTTGTTGATATCAGGCTGAGGCAGGCACAAGAAATAATTGAAGAATTGCTTAAACCTGTGGTATCTTTCTTTGACATCTAACATTAGTTATCGTTTTTGCTGTAACGAAGGATGCTCATCTCATGATATATGCAGGATGAATCACAAGATTATATCAAGAGACAGCAATTACGCGAGTTAGCCATGCTGAACTCGAATTTCAGAGAAGATAGTCCTGGACCAAGTGGCAGCGTGTCACCGTTCAACACCAGCAGCGGAATGAAACGTGCAAAAACCGGCCGCTAGAATAATCCATTTTGAAACATCCTTCAACAGTTTGAAGATGATGGAATTGAAACCAGTGGGAATGGCTTCAGAAAAAAATCCATATAACCTGAGAGTCATCATCATTTGGTATGTATCTTCCTTCCTTCCTTTCTATACATACACCATATAATTTCTATGGCTTTTGGAACACAAATCAAAAGGATAGGCTGGAAGTTCTGGTGGCCGAAAAACCCGTTTTTATTTTTATTTTCCTTTTTTTTCTTCTTAAAAATTGAATGATGGATATAGCAATGAAGTACAAAGCGGAAAAAAGTTTTTTTTTTTTGGTTCTTACTTATTTATATTCTTGTTTTGGTGATTATAAGGTGATGCTTGTTGTAAACTTTGATTCATTCGATTTATTCTTGTGAGTAAAACCACCCGACATTATGCTGTCGTCTATATTTATATATATATGTATAAAACAGATTGGCAGCATCTTCTTCTGTATGCTGGTATTTTTGTGTTGAAGATGCTTGGCAATCCCTTTGCAGTTGGTGTGCTTTGGATAAAATCTGCTCCCACGTTTCATTTCTGTACACCAACCATGTGAATACTTCATCAAAAAGAGAGAATGAACATGAATTGTATAAATTTAGGGGCCGTTTACCAAATGCTTATTGGGTAAACGCTCACCGGCAAGACCACCATCCTTGGTTACCTTATCGGCTAACATTTTCGGTCATCATAATGGATTGTTGGTAAGCATTTTCTTACATGGTAAGTGCTTACTGGGTAAGAGTCTTCTTTCACACTTATCGGGTAAGATTCTTCGTCTTTTCTATATCTTTTACTAGGTCTTTGCCATGTTCATCAGGAAGGTAAGTAACAGTCGATAAAGCACGTAAACGTTTGGTAACGGCCTCTTATATTAGCTATAAATTCTGATGTGTGATCTGATGTGTGAACATGTTTTGCATTTTAATGCCATGAACAATAATATTAAACTTATTTATTGGGGTTTTTTAATTTAGAGATTTATTTTATTTTATTGTATAATGGTTATATTAATTTTTAAGTTTTTAATAAATCTAATTTTCATGTATTCTACTTGTTTAAAAAGACTGATTTTCTATGAAATATCATTATACAATAAAATAAAATAAATCTCAAAATTAAAACTTAAAATTCTTAAAAACAACTTAGGTAGCGTTTGGTTCATATAATGGAGTCTTATCGGATTTATAATCTGTCAAAGGAACTAGAATGAAATTTAATCATGTTTGACCATGCATTTCGTTGGCAGAAATTTAAATGAAATTTGTCAAATGAATTTGAATCTGTTTGTTTGGTTTGTTGAATATAATAGTAGTGGTGGGTGGAGGCAATGGTGGTGTAGATGGTAGTAGTGGTGGCGGCAATGGTGGTGATAGTAGTGGCAGTGTTGGTGGTAGCGGCGACGGTGATGGTGGCGACGACAATGATGGTGACAACCATAGTGATGGGATAGAATAAACGGAGCAAATATAAGAGTAATAATTTTTCTTTAAGGGGACGTTTGGTTCGCAAGATTTAGATGAAATTCGAAGGAATTAGAATGATGTTGTTCGTGCTCGCCTTGGGAAGCACTCTTTGCTCTGAAACAACAACCACAAGGACATCCATACCGGTTGTTTAACACAAACTATACAGTACGTACTACGAGGGTCTCTCACTCTGCTCCCCATATGAGACCCTTTTTTCTCCAGTTATAGAGGTCTCCTCAGAGGAGCACGAGCGGAGTCTAGCAAAATAAAGTTTCACTTCTTATGAGCGTAGTGAGAGAGGCCCTTGTAGTACGAACTATATGTTAGGCGTTGGTTTGCCTATGGAATTGAATTGAATTTTACGCATTCCGTAATTCATGGATTCAGTCATTCCATCACAATTGAGAAGATATTTATTCCATTCCATCCCATTTTCTAAAAAAACACAAAATTATCCACATTTTCTACTTGATTTATCTAGACCACCACCACCACTGATCCGGACCACCGTCGACCACCATCGATCTAAACCACAGTTCTGAACCACTGTGGACGACTACCGATCTGAACCATTGTTGATCACCATCGATCTGGACCACCGTTGACCTCGTCGACCACCATCGATCTGAACCCCCATCGACCACCACCGTTTTGAACCACCGTCGGCCACCATCGCTGACCACCATCGTTCTGAATCACCGTCGACCACCACTGATCTGAACCATCGCCAATCTAAACCACCGCGGACCACCACCGTTCTGAACCATTGCCGACCATCGATCTGAACCATTGTTCTGAACCAACACCGACCACCACCACCGATCAGAACCACTGATCTAAACCACCGTCGATATGAACCATTGCTAACCACCACCGATCTGAACCACCAGTCTAAACAACCGTCGACCACCACTGATTTGAACCATCGATCTGAACCACCGCCGACCATCACCAATCTGAACCACCATGGACCACCACCGTTCTGAACCATTGTCGACCACCGATCTGAACCATTGTTTTGAACCAACGCCGACCACCACCATCGATCAGAACCACTGTTCTGAACCACCGTCGACCACCATCGATCTGAACCACTACTAACCACCACCGATTTGAACCACCAGTCTAAACAACCGCTGGCCACCACCGATCTGAACCACCGCCGACCACCACCGATCTGATCCACTATTATGAACCACCATTTTGAACCACAATAGTTGGATTTCGGTTTCAAATTTTTCAAAAAAATGGTATTTTGGTTATTTACCAATATTTCATTCCAAATCCAAAGCTACATTATGTGAACCAAATAGATAGACTCCAACTCTTTTAACATATTCCATTCCAATGCTTGTCAACCATACAGGTGGTCAAACCTGATAACTTTTCATTGCAATTCCTTCAAAGTCAAATTTCTTTGACAAATTCCATTCCATTCAAAAACATTATGTGAACCAAATGCCCCTAAGAGATGGGATGAAGGAATTTACATTCCACCATATGTAGAATTTGAATTCCTTAATAAAACTCAAAGACTGTACCAAATGAATGAATAGAATTTGGTCAACATAATTGATCATTCCAATTTCCTCAAATTTTGTCTGATTCCAACGAACTAAATACCACCTTATAACATTGTTTAAAATTTAGTGTTACAAGTAATTATAATCTATATACAACTACTTTCAGATTTTATAAAACTAACCAAAAAGTCATAAATTTATCTTTATTTAAAAAAGAAAGGAAATCTAATATGTCTCGAGTATAATTAATATTTTTAAAACTAACTGAAAAGCCATTTTGAACGTTTGCATATGTCTTGGAATCAAACCCATTGTTAGTTACTGGAGATTAACAAAAAACTCCATCCTTTGATACTGAAACTAGATCAATAGTCCCATGTAAACCATCTTGTAATCATCAGTATTCAGTAATAATTGATATGGGGTTCTCAGTCGATTTCAACCTTGTTCTAGTTTAGATTTTCTTCCAGTCATGAGTTTAACTTGGGTTGTGTAGGTATTGAAGTTTTATTTTTTTATTAAAGTCACTAGTTTTCATCTTGTGAAGTCTTTGAGAATGAAATCATTAAAGCTTTCTTTCTTGATTTTTGTGCATCCCTTGTAGCACCAAAACTAAGACCCAAACCGAAGAAATGAAAACAGATCCATCACTGCATCAACAAGCAGTAGGTTCGACGTAGAGGTTAGCGAGTGGTGCTGTGCTGAGTTTATGATGGTCGAGGTGCCCTGTTGAGTGAGAGAAGGATGGAGGCTGCAAATGGTGGTTGGTAGAGAAGAATGGTACAGGGCGATGTTGGTGGTTGTCAGATGGCACCTAGGCGTGGTCATGACGGTTTTGATGGAGGAAGACGGTGAAAGCTAGGAGAGAAAGTGAGGAAAGTACCGACTATAAATTTTGATGGTGGTTGTAGGCGTGGTGAGTTGGGGATGAAGGGAGATCCGAGGGAAATGGGTCAAAGTAGGTGTATATATAATATAATATAGGGAAATTGGCTCAAATAGCCTAATCACACTTAGAATTTCACCTTGTTGGATCCCAGATTCAGTCCTTTGACAATGATATAAACATATAATAACAATAAGAAAAGCGGAAGCAAATAATGTTTAAATCAAAGCAAGATTTACACAAAGTAATAAGAAGATATATCCAATAAAGTAAATGTAAGAACAAACTAATAATCACTGGACAATCCAGGTAGATTATCAAGAACACCTAAAAAGGTGGCTTAATCTTTCAAGATCTTCTTGAATACTTTTCAGTATATAGAAATAATTCTTTTACAAGTTAGTAAAGAAAAGCACACTTTGAGCAATGGATGCACGTCCTATTTATAGGACCATAAAGTGAACAGTGTACTTTCCTGACACTAAAGCCATGCTTGAACAGTGTCTTACCTAAAAGGTAAGCTCAAGACATGCTTGAACAGTAACCTATCTAGAAAGGTAAATCTTATCACTAAGTGACGTGTCTTCTGTTCTTGTGTCAACACTTGTAGAAATCTTCAGCTTGATCTTTAGAGAGAATGTCCTCAGAACTCTGACATAGACCTCTGATGAAGCTATCTCTGATATCTTCTCGGCTGAAGTGTCTTATCTCTGAACTGACTTCAGAGGTATCTCTGATATCTTCTCGGCTGAAGTGTATCTCTGAACTGACTTCATATGTAGACTTGGCTTTCTTCAATACTGTCTCTGGAAGTCTTCAGAGGAAGACTTAGAATATTTTCAATACTTTTACATTTCAGAATTGGGGCTAATAATCTCCCCCTAAGTATTGCAAAAAAAAAATGAAAAAAATTGCAGAGATAAATTAACTAGAAAACAAAGAAGAGAAAATCATCCTCTATTAAATGTTACTTTCACTTAAATATTTTAAGTTAGAAAACAAAGAGAAGATAACAAGCAAAAATTACAAGGAAATAAAACTAAATTCTAACACCAGAACAAATCCTATGAAATTTCATAATTAACTCTTTGAACTCAATCATCGAGCTAATCTCTAAGTGTAGTCTTTCAAATAGGTCAGCTCTGTGTCTTTCCTTCTTCACACCTATCATCTTCAGCACTCCTCTTAGAGTCTCATCAGAGTACTTAGCCACCTCTGATGCACGGAAGATCTTCTTGACGTTGTTTACTCTAAAGACAAATCCCAGAGGCTCTGCTATGATTGAGCCAATCTTGCATTTCTCCAAGTCTTCACAGGTCTCAATTGGAGCAGTGACCCCTAGCCTTTCTTCTCCAAGGTTTAGAGCAATCTGGAAGTCTAATCTTGCTCTAAGTTTGATGTGAGCTTCCATGGCACGTCGGACTTCGTATTGACCCATTCTGAATACTCTTCCTTTTTCATATTTTGTAGTGCAACGGGAATGGAGTAGAGGCAGATCATATGGATTCAGGTTTACAAGGTCATTATCATTAAATTGATAAACCTTTCCATCAGAGCGGATGACCTCGTAATGCCTATATATTATCTTATTGTAGGCAAACTTCTTTTCAGAGATCCTGTTTATCTCTATAATGGGTGACTCTGAGAGAACATCTACTCTTCAACTGGTCTTTTCTTTGATGAACCTCTTCTCAACTTCATCCATACCGTCTCTGATTCTTGGATTCAGAGGGAATGCCAGTGTTTCGTCAATGTTGAACTCGTAGTATAGATACCTGAAGGTATCTTCTATTGAAGTATTTTCTCTTGTGGTCATAAACTCTGGCGGCTTTGTAAATCTGGAGAGTGTAGGGATTCCAATGCTTGTCTTCTGAACAGGTACCTCTGGAGGTACTTGTTCATCAACAAACACTGTTGATTCTTCAGCAGACAACTGTTGAGCTGTCTCTGGTTCTTTCCTTTGGATTTGTGGGGATGATGGAGGTGTTTCGTTTATTGCAGAGGAGAGTAGCACTTCAATCTGCGTGTCGTCTTCGTCTTGATGCTCTACCTCAGATGTATCAATCTGGTGAGGCTGAGCATTCTTGTAAGCATACTTCTCCTTTGTAGCATTTTCTTCTTCTGAGTCAATCCCATATCCATCTTGCATAATTATCTCTGGATGTTCAGGGGAGGAGAAAGAATATTTTGAAGAAGGAGTACTTGAGTAATCCACCATTTCTTCATCATCATCCAGAGCACCAATTGTCTCTGGAGTGACATTTATTACTGGAAGTAGTGATGTTGCTTCTGAATTGGTGGAAGGTGCCAAAAATATTACTGGCACTGGAGTCTTTAAGAGTGTTGATTCATTGTCTTCAGCAGAGGTGGAGTGCCTCTCTGGTTCATTCATCTCTTGTGCTCCCTTTTCTTTATTTGCAGAGGAGGGGGGAGCAGAGCCACTTGCTTTTGCTTCTTCTGCTCTTGTTGTGCCTTGGTTCTCCCCCTTTTGATGATCAGAGGCCCCCTCATCTTCTGGGTCGTCTGAATCATCAAACCTTGCCTTCTTCGATTTTTCCTTGCAAAGATTAGAAGGGACACGTTTCTTTGGATATTTTAGGAAGTGGTTGTCGAAGTCAACATCAATGGCCATACCTTTGCCTTTAACATCCGTAGAGGCCTTTTTAATGGTCTCGATGGTGTCACCAGCGGCCCGAAGAATGTTAGAGACCTGATCTTCAGCGTGAAATCGAAACATATCAAGGTTGGCTTGAACCTTTTTCTGGGTCATCATGCAGAACTTTGAAGAAAAAGTGACCATGCGGCTCATAATGCCAGATGCCTTCCCTGAATGTGGCCAAGTCAGCCTTAGTGACTAGATCTTCTGCAGTTCGGCGTGGAGGCGGTGATAGCTCTGAAGTGTTTGCAGCAGCAGGCAGAGAGGCAGAGATTGTATTCTTGATGAGCTCGGAGATGAAAGCCATTTATTCTGAAGATAGAGACACGGGAAGCATTGATGTAACATCATCGTTACGCTAAACAAAAAAAAAAAAATACAAAATTCCACAAATATTTAACCGATTAAAAATTCACCCAAAACCATACGGGATACAATTTTTAATTAACCACCAAAAGTTAAGTTTAGCTTGACCGGCTAAGTCAAACGTCACCCAAAAATAGTTTAAACAAACTTATAAACTAAGACATTTACAAACCAAAAGTCAGGACAATAATATAACTACCCAACATACAGGTAATAATTACAAAACCGGAACATCATAAACATACGAAATATGTACCAAAAGTTACTTCCAAATCTTCTATGTGTCAACCAAAAGCTAATCCACCTTGCCTTTACCTCGACTCGTATCGATTTTCCTTGAGATTTTTAAACTTAAGGGGGTAAGCGAATAGCTTAGTGAGCATATACCGAATCATGTAGTTAGATGCAATATACATATCTTAACAAAAGAATTAGGAGGCAAAACCGAGTAATCACTAGCTTTCAAATTGTGTCGAACATATCACGTATAATATTAACAAAACCATAACGACTCACCGATCCTTAATACATCAAATGAACACTTACCGAATCATAATCAAACAAGAAATGAGTACATAACATACCTTACAGAGTCGTAATTAAACACGGAACCAACGAGTTACGTATACGATTCCGGTACCGAATCAAATCAACGTATCAAGAAGCCATACAACTCACAAAGTACATAGCGTCAATAAAACCATATCAATCATAATAAATCAGTAGCATGTTCAACAAGAATAGAGTAAACATGTGCACCACACCCCTCTTCGTCTACAAGGCTCGTGCAAAGTACTCACACCCGACTCCTTACCATTCGGGATACGTGAGTATGACAAATGGTATGCCACACCCAACCTCCCTCTCCTTGGGATACGTGGATATACACCATGATACGACGTATCACACGAAGTAATACCTGTAGATCATGGTTCACCAAGAGACCAAATAAACAGTCTCGGATCCGGACTCGACCAACAATGCGGAATGAACAACAAATACCAATTCAAGACCAGGGGACTCAACATGCTCAAGATATTTAATAACACATGTAAGTTAATCTAACAAACATAAAGAAAGCATATTCACATAGTACACATAGGTACACGTTCGATATAAACTCACAATGCTTCGATATGATTCAAACCGACACAAAAATTTCCAATTCCAACCCAACAATAGAATTAGACCATGCCAAGCTCCAAATATCCTTATTAGTACCCCTTTGTTTAATCTTTTAATTTCACCAAAATCTTATTGAATCTCCTTGATTTTGAGCTTGGATGAGTATACACTGTGAGAATCGCACCTTTGAGTGTGTGTGTGAATGTTCTGGAGGTGTAAATTATCAATTAGAAGTGCAAATCCCAGTTTTGTACTATTTTGGTCAACAAGTCAACCTACTTTTCCACTGTTGGCAGATTTAGTCCCTCATGCGTATCTTGGTCATTTCAACTCCGTTTCACACAAACTTTCCAGATCTCTTAATTAACCTATAAGAAGCCTAAGTATAAATTTTCAGCCTCTAATTCGACCTAGAAGTCCATTTTCCAATCTTACTTTGATATTTTTCACTTATAATTTCCTTATAACATCATACTTTTATAACTTCCAAACGGTTGACTTTTTTTAAGTTTCGTCACTTCTAACACTTCTTAATATATTAATCTAGGGTGTTCCAACTAGTTTTACTCAATTTGGATCATCCATTTGCATTTTGGCTACTTTTTCCCATTTAGGTTATATACTTTAATACTCAATTTCCACAAATGCAACATTTTTGACCATTGAAGCTTATGAACCTTTTCTTTACATCTAATGGGAAGTGTTGGCATTATCCACTTGCATTAACTCATTACAAGAACATGGGTTCTCCTATATAGCCCTATAGTGCACACTTAGACATTTTCCGTTTATGCACTTTTCTCATTTTCACTTTTCAACTCATATAAGTAAGCACAAACCTATAATATAATTTATTGACTTAGCTAAAAATGTTTAGCAACATAAATGGACTTCTAGTAAGTTGGATGTTACAAATAGCTCCTCCTTCTGAAGATTTCGTCCCAGAAATCACGGCTGTAGAAATAACGATGGGTATTTAGCCATCATCTCGTCTTTGCGTTCCCATGTCCAATTAGGTCCGCGATGATGTTTCCACTTCACTAATACCAAATCTACCTCTTTGTTACGTAAATTCACTGTCCGCTCATTCAAGATACTTTCGGGCTCTTCAGCATATCGAAGCTTTTCATCTATCTTCACTTCCGATAATGGTACAAATTCCTCATGTTTGCCCAAACATTTACGTAGATAGCCGACATGGAAAACATTATGTATACCTGTCAATTCTTCGGGTAGTTCTAAATGGTAAGCTTGTTTCCCAATGCGTTCAATAATCTTGAATGGACCAATGAAGCGAGAACTGAGCTTCCCTTTCTTTCTAAACCGTAATACTTCACACCACGGGGAAACCTTCAACATGACCAAATCTTCGACTGAGAACTCGATCGGTCTTCTGCGGCGGTCAGCGTATGACTTCTATCGGTCCTGAGCCACTTTCATTCTCTCTCGAATCACCTTTATTTTGTCGTGCATGATTTGTACAAGCTCGGGTCCAGCAAGTATCTTTTACCCGGTTTCTCTCCAACACAAAGGCGTACAACACTTACGGTCGTACAAAGCCTCAAACGGTGCCATTCCGATCGTCGAATGGTAACTATTGTTGTAAGAAAACTCGATTAACGACATATGAGTATCCCAACTACCACCAAACTCCAATATACAGGCGCAGAGCATATCCTCCAAAGTCTGAATTGTGCGCTCAGATTGCCCATCAGTTTGAGGGTGATACGCGGTACTGAAGGCCAACCGCGTCCCAAGTTCTCGTTGTAACCCCGACCAGAAATTAGACGTGAAATGTGAATCACGATCAGAGATGATTTTGGTCGGTACACCGTGTCGAGCGATAATTTCATCAACATAAAGCTATGCCCATTTATCCATCGGATACGATTTCAGAACAGGAAGAAAATTCACAGATTTCGTCAACCGGTCCACAATGACCCATATACTATCATGCCATCGCTGAGTCTTTGGCAACTTCGTAACTAGGTCCATTGTTAACTCCTCCCATTTCCACATGGGGACCTCAAGAGGCTGCAGACTCCCATATGGATTTTGATGCTCAACCTTCACTTTCATACAGGTAATACACTGCTCAACATAACGCGTAATGTCGGTTTTCATCCCCGACCACCAGTAATCAGTATCGTAGTACATCTTTGTGCTCCCTGGATGGATAGACAATCTTGATTTATGCGCCTCGACCAATACAGTATCTCGTACACCACCAAATTTAGGGACCAGATTCGGGTCTTTAAGACTTTCAAACCATGAGAATCTTCAGATAAAGAGTCGACATAACCCACCATCCGTTCTGAATTGACATGCTCAGGCTTCAAAGCCTTTGTTAGCTCCAACTCATGTATAGAAGTATTGAAAAATATGCTAAGTGTAGGAACTGCTAAAGACTGCTCAGAACGTCCAAGCTCACCACAGA
Source organism: Arctium minus (assembly GCA_954870635.1). Lineage (NCBI taxonomy): Eukaryota > Viridiplantae > Streptophyta > Magnoliopsida > Asterales > Asteraceae > Arctium > Arctium minus. The sequence continues at coordinate 106,613,447 of OX941080.1, read as the reverse complement.
AGCCTCAAGCTCAGAAGACTCTGTCGACTTTCTGCCAGAGGACGTAACATGCACTTTCAGATCACAGAGCCTCTGTGATCACTCACAGAGCCTCTGTGATGGCTAACCTCTGGAGAATTAAAGTTTGATCTCGCGACTATAGTTCAAGACAAGGTCACGTGCAAAACACGTGAAGCCTGCTATACGAATATTTTCCAGATCATTTACGCGACACACGATTGTTTACCCTTCCAGCTGGCATTCCGTTTATGGAATGTCAACCTTTGTCTTGTACTATGGGGTGCATCCTACTTGTATATTATAGGATCACCACCTTTGTTTTTAACATGCGAGCACACACAATTCTGAGAGCACCTTGTATTTCCTGAGAGCTTTTTATTACACAGTAGTACGTGTTCTTGGTGTTCTTGAGCAAATCAATGGAACAATTTCTTCAGTAATTATCTTGTTACATTTTACGTTACTGTTCATTGTTTGTTAGTGTGTCTACTACCTTGCATGTTCCACTTTCTCTACGTACTAAAACGCTTCCGCACTCTTATTTGTTAGTTTGTGTGTAGTGAAAAGTTTATCAAGTTAAGAACATCGTATTTGGGATCAACAACCTCGTCCTGCCATTTTCGTATATCATCAAACAGATTGATTTTCATAGACATATGAGTGATAACATAACATAACGAATTCACGTATGCTTTCTGACTCAACGCATCCGCCACGATATTGGCTTTACCCGGATGGTAGAGTATCTCAAAATCGTAATCCTTAATGAGCTCCATAGCATGCTGTTGTCGCATATTCAAAGTCTGTTGATCGAACAAGTATTTTAGACTTTTATGATCGGTGTAAAGTTGGCATTTTGTGCCATAGTGTCGCCACAATTTAAGTGCAAAGAGCACCGCTGTCAACTCAAGATCATGAGTGGGGTAATTTTCCTCGTACTCTTTTAGTTGACGAGATGCATACGCTATAACCTTTCCCCTATGCATCAATACGCACCCAAGACCCAACCATGAAGCATCACTATAAACCACGAAATCGTCACTGCCTTCTGGTAAGGCAAGGACTGGTGCGTGTGTCAGACAGTCTTTCAGAGTCTGAAATGCCTTCTCCTGATCCTCAGTCCATACAAATTTTTCATCTTTGCGAATAAGAGAAGTAAGAGGAACCACAATCTTTGAGAAGTTTCGAATAAAATGTCGACAGTATCCCACGAGACCAAGTAAACTACGAATCTCGGAATCATTCTTTGGTTGTTCCCATTTCTGAACTGCTTCGATCTTAGCAGGGTCAATAGAGATACCGTCACCGGACACAGTATGTCCCAATAATTGTACCTGACATAACCAACACTCGCATTTCGAGAACTTGGCATAGAGTCGCTCTTTCCGCAACAATTCAAGCATCTGTCGGAGATGTATTGTGTGATCATCCTCGGTCTTTGAGTACACGAGAATATCATCAATGAACACTATCACTGACTTATCTAGCATTGGTCGACATACCCGATTCATTAAGTCCATAAACGCAGCTGGGGCGTTCGTGAGACCGAAGGGCATCACCAGAAATTCAACGTGCCCATATCTTGTGCGAAAAGCGGTCTTAGGTACATCCTCCTCTAGTACCTTCAACTGATGATAGCCCGATCTGAGATCAATCTTTGAAAAGAAGCTCGCACCCTGAAGCTGATCAAACAAATCATCAATATGGGGTAATGGGTACTTATTCTTAATCGTTACCTTATTGAGCCCACGATAATCAATACACATACAAAAGGATCCATCTTTCTTCTTCACAAACAGTACCGGAGCACCCCAGGGTGAAATGTTTGGTTGTATAAAACCCTTATCAATCAACTCCTGAAGTTGACTCAATAACACGTCGCTCTCCGTAAATATACAAGTAATCTCTGTCATTCATAGGAATACGTATCATCTTCTTTGAACAGATGATATCAGCTCGATTCTTTGCCATCCAATCCATTCCAACCACAACGTCAAACCTATGAATGTCCGTCGGAATCAAGTCAATCGTGAAGTCGTAGTCATCTAGAGTCAGTATACAATTCCTATAGACTTTACTTGCTACTAGGGTGACACCATTGGCCGTATCAATAGAAAAAGAGTTCTCCAACATAACAGGCACACAATCAAGAAAGCGAGAATAATTGTATGATACGAATGAATTTGTAGCGCCAGAGTCAAATAAAATATGGGCAGGTCGTGAGTTGATCAGAAACATACCCGTAACGACATCAGGCTCATCACGTGCTTGCTCGATTGTGATCTGAAAGGCTCGAGCTCGTGCCTTTGGCACCTCCTCCTTTTGGGTTGAAGTACCCACCTTCATCGGTTGTTGCACGGAGTCCTTACTCTCATCCCGCTTCATATGGGGACAATCTTTGATACGATGTCCCAAAACTCCGCAAGAAAATCAAGCTCGATCTTTCTGAGGGCAATTCATTCTAACATGCATGGTCTCTCCACGACAGAAACATCGAATAGCAAATCGCTCGGTGTCACATCGTCCTTAGTGAGTCTTGCCGCATCTCCGACAATCTCTCGGCGTGCTCGACTGCAGGCTGAATGCCTGGAATGATGTGCGTGGGGTACTCTGAGACTGAATTCTCCTTTCATTGGAAAATCGAGAAAACCGATGAGTCGGAGTGGATACCGTCCTTTCAGCACGCGGACACTTTGACGTCAGCTCTACATCATCAGGCAACGCCAACTCATGCTCACTCCGTCGAGTAAACTCAACATCTTCTCCAAACGTGGCAATATCGTGATTCACCACTAAACTTCTGATTTCCTTCCTCAACCCACCAACAAAGTGTTCAATCTTGTCCTGCTCAGAACTCAGGAATCTCTGTGCAAAACGCGCATTCCTATTGAATTCGGTCTCATAATCTAATATTGTCATATTACCCTGCTTCAATTCCAAAAACTCCTTTTCGAGATGCCTATGAAGGTCAACGGGGCAATATTGTTCAAAGAATTTCACCTGGAATTCCCGCCACGTCATGTCATTTCATGTCGTCACATCGAGGGATTCATATGTGGCATCCCACCATACCAAAGCCCGTTCTGTAAGCATCACGGTAGCATATTTCACTCTGTCCTCGTCACATACCTCGATGATTTGGAACACCTTTCAGTGTTATGGATCCACTGCATAGCTAATACGGGATCCGTTTGCCCTGCATACTCTGTGGAACCGCTACTCTTGAACGTTTTAAATATAACCCGATCAGATCTGTGTTTTGGCGCATCGTTTGTTTCAACTTGATGTTTACCCTAATTACCGGGTTCCGGAGGATTATTTTGACTACGCTCCTCGGCGAAGCGTCATTCCAACTCTAATCGCCGTCTTTCAAGAGCCGCATTCATCCGATTATCCAAGAGTTTAATTAATTGCTCCGTATGGGGAGACATCGCGGGATTTCCTTCAATCTCGACGTTATCTTGAATATTGTTGTAAATATTGATATTCGTCGGTGTATTACTGTTTTCGTCATGATCGGACATCTTTATGAAATATGAAACACACACACACACACACACACACACACACATATATATATATATTAAATTATAATCCTACCCTTAGTCCCAACCCCACTTAGGTCTCTCCTATTGGTCCGTATCCCATATAAATCATTGCCTAGTTACTATACGATCTCAACGCCTAAGTTTGAGTCCAGATATCATTTCTGATATCCAATTCACTCAAACCGAGGCTCTGATACCATAATTGTAACATCATCGTTACGTAAACAAAAAAAAAATACAAATTTCCACAAATATTTAACCGATTAAAAATTCACCCAAAACCATACAGGATACAATTTTTAATTAACCACCAAAAGTTAAGTTTAGCTTGACCGGATAAGTCAAACGTCACCCAAAAATTGTTTAAACAAACTTATAAACTAAGACATTTACAAACAGAAAGTCGGGATAATAATATAACTACCCAACATACGGGTAATAATTACAAACCCGAAACATCATAAACATACAAAATATGTACCAAAAGTTACCTTCAAATCTTCTATGTGTCAACCGAAAGCTAATCCACCTTGCCTTTATCTCGACCCGTATCGATTTTCCCTGAAATTTTTAAACTTAAGAGGGTAAGCGAATCACTTAGTGAGCATATATACCGAATCATGTAATTAGATGCAATATACATATCTTAACAAAAGAATTAGGAGGCAAAGCCGATTAATCACTAGCTTTCAAATTGTGTCGAACATATCACGTATAATATTAACAAAACCATAACGACTCACCGATCCATAACTACATCAAATGAACACTTACCGAATCATAATCAAACAAGAAATGAGTACATAACATACCTTACAGAGTCGTAATTAAACACGGAACCAACGGGTTACGTATACGATTCCGGTACCGAATCAAATCAACGTATCAAGAAGCCATACAACTCACAAAGTACATAGCGTCAATGAAACCATATCAATCATAATAAATCAGTATCATGTTTAACAAGAATAAACATGTGCACCACACCCCTCTTCGTCTACAAGGCTCGTGCAAAGTACTCACACCCGACTCCTTACCATTCGGGATACGTGAGTACGACAAATGGTATGCCACACCCAACCTCCCTCTCCTTGGGATATGTGGACATACACCATGCTATGGCGTATCACATGTAGTAATACCTGTAGATCATGGTTCACCAAGAGACCAAATAAACAGTCTCGGATGCGGACTCGACCAACAACGCATAATGAACAACAAATACCAATTCAAGACCAAGGGACTCAACATGCTCAAGATATTAAATAACACATGTAAGTTAATCTAACAAACAGAAAGAAAGCATATTCACATAGTACACATAAGTACACGTTCGATATAAACTCACAATGCTTCGATATGATTCAATCCGACGCAAAAATTTCCGATTCCAACCCAACAATGGAATCAGACCATGCCAAGCTCCAAATATCCTTATTAGTACCCCTTTGTTTAATCTTTCAATTTCACCAAAATCTTGTTGAATCTCCTTGATTTTGAGCTTGGATGAGTATACTATGTGAATCGCACCTTTGAGTGTGTGTGAATGTTCTGGAGGTGTAAATTATCAATTAGAAGTACAAATCCCGGTTTTGTACTATTTTGGTCAATAAGTCAACCTATGTTTCCACTATTGGCAGATTTTGTCCCTCATGCATATCTTGGTCGTTTCAACTCTGTTTCCCACGAAGCTTTCCAGATCTCTTAATTAACCTATAAGAAGCCTAAGTATAAAATTTCAGCCTCTAATTCGACTGAGAAGTCCATTTTCCAATCTTACTTTGATATTTTCACTTATAATTTCCTTATAACATCATACTTTTATAACTTCCAAACGGTTGACTTTTTTTAAGTTCCGTCAGTTCTAACACTTCTTAATATATTAATCTAGGGTGTTCCAACTAGTTTCACTCAATTTGGATCATTCGTTTGCATTTTGGCTACTTTTTCCCATTTAGGTTATATACTTTAATACTCAATTTCCGCAAATGCAACATTTTTGACCATTTAAGCTTATAAACGTTTTCTTTACATCTAATGGGAAGTGTTGGCACTATCCACTTGCATTAACTCACTACAAGAACATGGGGTCTCCTATATAGCCTTATAGTGCACACTTGGGCATTTTCCATTTATGCACTTTTCTCATTTTCACTTTTCAACTCATATAAGTAAGCACAAACCCATAATATAATTTATTGACTTAGCTAAAAATGTTTAGCAACATAAATGGATTTTTAGTAAGTTGGATGTTACAATTGATTGTTTGTTGGTGGCCAACTTTGTGCGTAGCTGCTGAAATTATGTCTGAAATTGTTCTGAGCTTGACTTAGTTTGACTTTCCTAGGTTTGAAGCTGTGATGTTGATGCAGAGACAGTGGTCTTCAGATTCATCACCTCTGATTGGAGATCAGAGATAGATGCAACGCTGTTGGTTTAGCGTTGTAGTTCGTCGAGTTGTGCTATGAGAATGGCCATCTCTGTGGAAGAGGTGGTAGTCTGCTCCCTTAGTTGCTGTTCCAGCTCTTGAATTATGTGAGAGGAATCAGAGAGCTGGGTCTTTAGAGAAGAAACCTCTGCTGTGAGATTATTGTTTTCAAAGATAAGGGCAGAGGTCTCTGAGCCGTCAATTCTTTTAAGTTTATGCTCATTCAAGGAGCCTCTGATCTCTTCACAAAAACTTGTAAACTCTGTCTTAGTGAGGAGATAAGAGAGGTGTAACTTGGCAACAACACATGCTGCCAATTTGTCCTCGAGTTCTGAGGGGCCTTTAGTCAGAGATTGCTTTATTTTGTCTGTAGAAGGACTTCCACTCTATCCTTGATGCATATTTGGTGCATCTCTAGCGTTTTGTGCTCTTCCATGTCCTCCTCCTCAAATTCAGAGGAATGAAAGTGGATGTGGGAGTTGACTCTGTGATCTAGACAGGTCAATCCTTGTTCATTAGGGTGTACCATTGTCCCTGAGTTGGATAATCGCTACGTGAGATATGAAAAGATCTAAGAGGTCTAGGGATTTCAGAGGAATGTGCCACAGAGGCATCATGCAGTGTGGATTGAACTATTGTACTCCGGGACAAGTGAGTACTTGTCTTTTCAATGGCTAAGTCCTTTTGGGAGGACTTATCAAGATTTGAGGTTTCCCCTGGCTTGTGTACTTCAGAGGTGGAAAGAAGTACCTTTGAAGCGGCTAGCTGGTTCTGGTTCGAGGTGTGCACCTCTGTTTCAATAGCCGCAACATCTAGATCATGCAGGCTAGTTGGTGTGCTTGCATTTTGGGTTGGCGATGGAGTCCTAAAATGAATGTGCTTTGAGGCATCTTTTTCTATCCTCACTGAGCTCTCGGCTTGTAATTGGGTAGAACTCTCTGGGTTCATACAATCCAGAGGGGACTCTCTTTTCTCAGAACCCTCAGAGCTAGTCTTTGAAGACTCTTTCTCACTCTCTTTAGATCTAGAAGAACTACTATCTTCTCTAGCCTCTGAAGATAATCTTTTAACTCCCTCATCTATAGCCTCCTCAGATGCGTTATCGTTTACCTCAACTACATTTTCTCTGAAAGGGATACCCTATAGTTCCTCCCTTTGAAGAGTGCTTTGAACTTCAGGGTCCTTGGATCCCTCTGAAGTCGAATCACTCTGTCCCTTACTAACAGGGTTTGGACCTATGTGTGTTGGGGTTCCCAAAACTGGTTCTAGTCCTTGGGCAATACTTAGATAATAAGCTAGGGCTTGAGATTGAGGATTTACCCGTTTCAGCATTGAATGTGGAATCCTCCTTGTCTCTGGATATCCTTCTGAAAGTATGGTGGGTTTGAAGCTGTTCATGATGTAGAAAGGGGTTTTGCTTTGATAATCATAAGTAAGAATGTGAAGGCGATCAATTGCAGCTTTAATGATCAAGGTAATGAACCTTGGAAACGAGATGGAAGAAACAATAGTGGAAGGGTGAAGTTGTTATGGATCTTTGGCTAAGCACTTGTTCCTTTTCTCGATTGCAGTTAAGATTTGTTCGTAGAAAATTTCTGCCATATCGATATTTCGGTTGAAAAACAAGGCATACATGATAGTCAAAATCTCAGGGGTTGTTTGATCCATACTACCAAGCTTGGAGGTCAGAGTTCGATTAAGAACAAAGAACATAAAATTCCAAATGGGAGGCAAGTGTTGTCTTCTAAATTTACTCAATCGAGTAATGTCAGTGTTATACCCAAGGAATTTCAGAAACTGGATTAGGGTTTCAGAAGTGGGCCTTCGTTCAAATCTTTGAATCTCCAGTTCCTATGGCTTAAGAAGATAGATGACATCTCGTAGAACAACAGGGGTGATGAGGACTTGGCATTTAACAACTTGAGATATTTCAAACTCACCAATGATACAATCGTGGGCTTCACTATAGTGGCTGGAGGAGAACCATTCTTCGACAAAGGTCAATGGTACTTCAGTGATGGAGGCCGTGAGAGCGTTTGTAAGTTCGTAGTTGGTGAGAAACTCACAAATCAGATGATAGACAACTTAGAACTTTGGTGAATCAAGTCTCACCATATGATTGTTATCCTTGATTGGAAAACGATGAATGTGAGAGGATTCGCCAGATTTGGGAATGAGTTTGCACTACTCAGAAGAAATTGCAGGTTGAGACATGGTGAAAATCTTAGTGAAGAAGATGAAGTCTAGAGAGGGAAAATATACTCGAGATAATTTGTGCCTGTGAGGATTGAAAATCCGGATATAAAATTGATTTTATAGCCCAAATTAGAAAATAACACTCGAGTGTAAAAAGGTGAAACGACGAGGATTAGACCTTTTAGGTTGAGGCCATTCTACCTTACTCTTCCCCCTATGGTGACACGTGTTTTTGGTAACTGCAGCACATAAGTGTTTAGTTGCCAAACAATCGGAGTGGTTGCCAGACTGGTAAATATTTAAATTTAAATGATCACGCGTGCTGACTAGACAAACCTTTCACATTATCATTTGAAAGAATCTTTTATTTAAGAGTAATCTAAAATATCACAAGTGTAGAATGGTTCAGAGGTTCTGAGATCCTGGAAACACATGATATAATAAATTGCTCTGAATAATAAAAAGAAATGCTTCTGATTTTGATGTCCAGATTTTTTGGATATAAATATGAAAGGAAAGTTCAGAGATTCTGATTTTATTATCAGAGGCTCTGATATTTGATGTTGTGACCACTCATCATTTTCTTGCTCCCCCTTGAGAAATGATGGTTTCTTTTCTACTCCCCCCTTGAATTATGCTTTGGTGTACTAATTGAGATGAATTTGAACATGCTTTAGAAAGTCAGAGGCTCTGAAGAAAGTATCAGAGACCCCAATATTCAGAATATGCTACTTCAGTATATCAGAGGTTCTAAAGTAGATATCACAGACTCTAAATCATTTTGAAATCAAGTAGACATATTTAGCATGCCCAACTTGCTAATTAAGAAATTGAACCTTCGTTCATCTAAAGCTTTTGTGAAAATATCAGCAAGTTGGAGATCAGTTGGAACAAAATACACCTCAATTGTGCCATTTTCAACATGATCTTTAAGGAAGTGATACCTAACATCAATATGCTTTGTCTTGGAATGCTGCACTGGATTTGCAGAGATGGCAATAGCACTTCTGGAGTCACATAGAATGGGAATTCTATCAAACTGAAGACCATAGTCTCTAAGTTGAGTTCTCATCCAAATAACTTGTGAACAACAACTAGAAACAACATATTCTAATTCTGCTGTAGAGGTTGATACACAATTTTGCTTCTTTGATGACCAACCCACTAGATTGTTTCCCAAGCGTTGATAACATCTAGAGGTACTCCTCATGTCTAACTTGCATCATGCATGATCTGCATCAGTGTAAGCTATTAGTTCAAAACCAGAGAGTTTTGGATACCAGAGACCAAGTGATGGTGTGCCTCTGAGATATCTAAACACTCTCTTGACTGCAGATAAGTGAGATTCCTTTGGATTGGCTTGATATCTAGCACAGACACATGTTGCAAACATTATATCAGGCCTACTTGCAGTTAAGTATAAAAGTGAACCTATCATGCCTCTGTAGGTTTTAACATCCACAAATTTTCCTAAAGGATCAGAGTCAAGTTTGACTCCAGTGGCAATAGGAGTTTTCATAGGAGTTGAATCATTGAGTTTGTACTTTTTCAAAATATCAGAGGCATATTTGGCTTGATTTATAAAAGTGCCCTCTGATGTTTGTTTTACTTGAAGTCCTAGAAAGAAAGTTAATTATACCATTAGACTCATTTCAAATTCACTCTTCATCAACTCTGAAAACTTATCACAATACTTTTGGTTTGTAGAACCAAAGATAATATCATCAACATATATCTGTACTAGAAGTAGCTCATTTTTATATCTCTTGATGAATAGTGTGGTATCAATTGTTCCCTTTTCAAATCCATTTTTAATCTAGAAAAGTGGACAAAGTTGCATACCATGCTCTGGGAGCTTGTTTAAGGCCATATAGAGCTTTATCAAGATGATAAACATGGTCTGGAAACTCTGCACTTTCAAATCCAGGTGGTTGCTGGACATATACTTCTTTATTAAGTTTGCCATTAAGAAAAGCAGATTTAACATGCATTTGATACACTCTGAACCCTTTGTGTTCAGCATAGGCTAAGAAGATTCTGATTACTTCTAGCCTAGCCACAGGTGCAAAGGTTACATCATAATCAATGCCTTCTTCTTGGCAATATCCTTAGCAACCAGTCTAGCTTTGTTTATGATGATTATGTCATCTTCATCCTTTTTGTTTCTGAAAACCCATTTAGTTCCAATTGCAAATTTGCCTTTCGGAAGGGGAACCAGGGTCCAGACTTTATTTCTTTCAAACTCTTGAAGCTCATCCTGCATGGTATTTATCTAATTAGGATCTTTAAGAGCTTCATTTACCTTCTTTGGTTCAATAATGCTTAAAAAGTTTACAAAATAACATTCATTGATTGTGGCAGATCTGGTTTTGACACCATCTGAAGGTGATCCTATGATCTGACCATGGGGGTGATCTTTGGTCCATCTTGTCATGGGAGCATGAATGTGGGGTGGTGTTTGAGCTTCAGAGATTGCAGGTGGATGCATTTCTATAGTGCTGTTCAAAGGCTCTGAGGATATCTCCAGAGATGGTGATTGTGGCTCTGGAGTTTCTTCAGAAGTCTCTGGTTCACCTTCTTTTTCTAAAGACTCTTGTTCTTTATTATTTGGTCTTGATGTTTCACTTGGACCTGTATTGAGTGAAGTAGAAGGTGTGTTGTCAGAGGAACCAATAAGAATTGTACCTGAAGTCTCTGGTTCCTCTGATGATGCTCTGTGAAGTTCTCTGAATATTAATTCAGATTTATCATCATCATTAAAGAAGTCTTCAAAGATTTTTTTGAGTTCAGACTCTCTGAGTTGTGATGATTCAGAGACATTCTTTGTTGTTGATTGATCTTTCTGAATTTCAGAGCTTCTGGATTCATCAAAAGAGACATTGATACTCTCTTGGATAATTCTGGTTCTGAGGTTGAATACTCTGAAAGCTTTTGAGGTTAAAGAATAACCAATGAATTTACTTTCATCTGCCTTCTTATCGAACTTACCAAGATGATCTCTGTTATTCAAGATGTAACACCTACACCAAAAAACATGAAAATATTTGACATTTGGTTTTCTGTTGTTAATGAGTTCATATGTTGTTTTCTTGAATCTTTATGACAGTTATGGCTCTGTTTTGGGTAAAGCATGCAGTTGATACTGCTTCTTCCCAAAAGTTGGTTGGAAGATCAGATCCTACAAGCATTGTTCTTGCAACTTCAACAAGTGTTCTGTTTTTTCTCTCAACAAAACCATTTTGTTGAGGTGCCCTTGCTGCAGAGAAGTTAGGAGTTATGCCTTCTTCTGAAAGATAAGAGTTAATCTTGGCATTTCTGAACTCCGTTCCATTGTCACTTCTCAGCTTTTGAACTTTGATGTTGAACAGAATCTGTAATCTTCTTAACAAACTTATCAGAATATTAGGTACATCATATTTGACTCTGATGAATTCAATCCAAGTATATCTTGAGTATTCATCAATTAGTACAAGAATATACTTTTTGCCTGACAAACTTTGCAAAGAGATAGGACCACATGAAGCATGTGCAGAGATCTTGGACAATTATTATTACTTTTGGTTTTGTGAGAAGATCTTTTCAATTTTCCCATCTCACATGCAGAACAAAGATGGTCTTTGTTAAACTTCAGAGATGGTAGTCCCTTAACCAAATTAAGTTTAACTAACTTATCAAGTGATGAAAAGTTCAGATGTGAGAACTTCTTATGCCAGAGCCAGACATCCTCACTGTTCAGAGATACTAGACAGAGTTTCTCTGAACCAGTATGTATATGTTTGGTAAAGTTCATTATATACAAGTTACCTTTTCTATCTGCTCTTAGCATTTCTTGACCTGTTTTTGAGTGAAGTAATGAACAATATTTTTCTTGAAATTTCACATCAAAACCATGGTCACAGAGTTGACTTATGTTGATTAAGTTGTACTTGAGTCCATCAACATAAGCAACTTTGGAAACAAATACATTACCTTTAGATAACTCCCCATATCCTCTAATCTGACCTTGCATATTGTCCCCAAAAGTTACTGCTCCTCCAGATTTTTCATTGAAAGAGGATAGCAACTTCTTATCTCCAGTCATATGCCTTGAGCATCCAGAATCTAAATACCATATGGGCATATGCTCTTTCTGCAAGACAGATTAAAAAGTTTTAGGTACCCATCTCATAATGGGTCCATTTTTGTTAGGTTTAGGAGTTTTCTTTTCAGTGATTGGCATTCCATCTTTTGAAGTTTTGCCAGATTGGTCTTTCTGTTTCTTCTGAGGTTTAGTCTCTGAAGACTTGTTCAGAGATTGATTTAGAAAGCAGTGGGAACCATTGAAGTGATTCTTCAATTTTATCATGAGATTAATGCAATTACAGTTAACTGAACAAGATGAAGTTGGATCAAAGCTTTTGATTGAATTAAAAATAGTGGGTACATGTTTCTTTTGAAGTTTGCCTGAACTAGCACTAGGAATATTACAATTTTTCCTAACTACTTCAGACTTCTTGGCCTTCTTTTCAAGTTACTTTTTCTTGGCCCAAAACATCTTCTTCCCCTTCTGGCTTACTGCACAAACAGGAATAGAATGGTTAATTTCTTGCCATTTTCCTTTTTGTTCAAGAGAGAATTTGATTGGTTTATAAGCATAGAATTGTGAAGTTTTAGTTTTACTCTGAGCTTTTCCCTTTGACTCCTTTTCTAGTTCCAGAGAAGTTTTTGCTTTTAGACACATGTCAAGAAAATCAGGATATATTGCTACTCTGGGTTTTTCTTTTGAAATGGAAATTGGTTTATTTAAGATTCCAGAACCAATAGTTTGTGTCTGCTTATGAAGTACCTTCTCTGGTGTGAAAAAGATTTGCTCATCAACCTCTGAGTCAGAGTCAGAGTCAAGAAAGTCTCTTTTCTCTTTGTCAGAGGTGACAACCTCTGGAGTTCTAACAATCTCTCTGGGTTTTGAAATATTAATTATCTTCTTCATGCATGATTTCTTTATAAAATCATATATGACATTTTCTTTGTAGATCCTTCTAATATCCTCCTCAAAGGTAGTTCTGATTATTTCATCTGTCTTTGGAGAGTACAGAGGTGCTTCTGGATCAAGTGAGCTCTGAGTTTTGACTTCAAAAGTACTTGCTTCAGAGACCTCTGGTTTTTGAGTAATGAATGAATCAAATCCAAAAATTTCATTTGGATTATTGCTCTTAGGTTTTGTGAAATGATTTTATGAAGTTTCCTTCTTTGATTCCAAGATAGGTTTTGAATCTTTCTTAGTTTCAGAGTAGGAAATGTTTTTGAAATTAAGAGTTCTGAATTTTGATCATTCTGAGGTTTTAACTCTTTTGAAGATATTAGAATTTTCCAGAGATGGAAAATCAGACCTCCGGACTTTTCCTATGTAGAAAGTGGACGATAACGAAGTTTTCTTGTTTCCAGTGTAAGGATCTAAATAATTGAATCCTAGGCCCTGAGTATCCATCTGGGAATTGATCTTAATGTGCATATCTTGTGCATTTTGAATTGATGTAAAACTTCCCTTTCCTGTTGAAAAAGTTGGTCAAAGCAACAGAGTTGAGCCTTTCATACTCTGATTTTTTTAACTTCTTCTTCTTTAGCTTTTAAAACCTTCTCAAGCTCTTTATATTTTACAGAAAAAAACTTTTCTTTTAATCTCCGAGATTTTTCAAGCTCTGATTTTTCATTAAAAATTTCTTTCTTTTCTGATTCCAGAAGATCCTTTTATCTTTTATAAAAATTCAAGTCTTTTGTGACTTGTTTTCTCTTTTCTTTTTCCTTAAAGAGTTTATGCTTTAAGCTCTGAAAATCATCTGTTAGTTTAAGTACATCTAATTCAAGTTCACTTTCAGAGGTTGATGGAGAATTTACCTTTTCAGAGTAATCCTGTGATGATCCATCTGATTGATCACCATATGCCATAGCCATACCACAGAGGTTGGTTGGATCTTCATCTCCATCACTTGTTGAATCTGAAATCCAATCTTCCATTTCTGCTACAAGTACCCTCTCTCTGACATTGTACTTGTATTTGTTTTTGTAGTAGTCCTGATCCTTGATCAGTCTACCTCTGCAGTTTGCAGAAAAGTGGCCTGGTTTTCCACATCTAAAGCATCTTCCATCATTTTGATTTGCTGGAGGAGAAACAACTGCTTCTGTCTTTTGAGGTTGAGGTTGGAAGTAACTCTGAGGTTGGGGATACTTCTTATGAAATGGTTGATGAGGTCTTGATTGTTGAACAACTTCATGGTGATTGTACTGGATACCCTTTTGATCACTATGCAGAGTGGATCTGGGTTCTTGATGATATTCAACTTTCTGAAATCTCCTTTCTTGATTTCCTCTCCTTTCTTCATCATCTTTTTTTCTTTCAAACACTTTCTTGCCAAATTTCTTGTTGAATTGATGAGTTATCAAAGCAAGAGATTTAGCGAAAGCATTTATGTCGTCATCTTCATATGAGTCTGAGTCTGAGTCTGAGAGCTTGTTATCTTCAGCTATCATGGTCTTTTTGGATTTTCTTTTGGATTCCTTTTCAAAAGACTTTTCTCTTGAAGCTTTTGATCTTTTAGATCTGTATTCATCATGACTTTCTTCTACAACACCTTTCTCTTTTGTCATAAGTACAGGAGGTCTACCTAAAGAGGTTTTGGTCTTTTGTTTAACAACTTCTTTTTCTTGGGCAACAAGAGTGCCATAAATGTCAGTTAATGACCATGATTCAAGGTTTTGATTTGCTTGAATTGACATGGACAATTATGATTTATGACCATTCTTCATTTAAACTTTTCAGAAAAAGACATTATTCTCCTCTTTAGTTCTTATGACCCCAAACTTTTTTCATTTATTGATCAAGATGTTAAATCTGGAATAAATTTGGTGCAGTGTTTCTTTAGGTAGTGCATTAAAGTCATGATATTCATTTATGCATTAAGTTCTTCTGTTTTTCTGAGTTTGTAGGCCACCTTCAAGTTGATTTAACAACTGATCCCATATCTCTTTTGCTGTTACACAAGAATCAAGTTCTTGAAAGATATCACTGGGAATGGCCATTATCAATAATCTAACAGCTTTGGAATCATTTTCCATCATGGTTAATTCTTCAGCAGTGAAATTTGATGTTTTCTTTTCATAAAATGCAAGTATTTTTGCAGAATCTGTTGTTGCAGGAACTCTAGGTACCAAAACCATTGGTTGGTGAGGTCCATTCGTGACTGATCTCATAAGATCTTTGTCCATTCCTTCCAAAAAGTTGACCATCCTGATCTTCCATTGGGGATATTCATCCCTCAGAAGAGTAGGAGGTTTTGTCAAAGATCACGCTGTATATGGCACTTATACTAGAATTTGCCATTTTTACAATGAAGAAGATGAAGTTTTGTAAAAATGGTGCTGGAGAGATGATCTTTTACCAAAATGAAGTACTGTGAGTGGTTTTCAAACCTGGAGCATATTAGGTTCTTGTATAAATAGAAGTTTATATGGACATGCACAGATTATGAAAACTTGAATAAAAAAGACATGAATCTATCCGAGTACACATATTTGATCTTGTTTGTTTTAAGAAAAACAAAGAGGCTCTGATACCAATTGTTGGATCCCAGATTCAGTCCTTTGACAATGATATAAACATATAATAACAATAAGAACAGTGGAAGCAAATAATGTTTAAATCAAAGCAAGATTCACACACAGTAATAAGAAGATATATCCAATAAAGTAAATATAAGAAAAACTAATATTCACTGGACAATGCAGGTAGATTATCAAGAACACCTAAAAAGGTGGTTTAATCTTTCAAGATCTTCTTGAATACTTTTCAGTATATAGAAATAATTCTTTTACATGTTAGTAAATAAAAACACACATTGATCAATGGATGCACGTCCTATTTATAGGACCATAAAGTGAACATTGTACTTTCCTGACACTAAAACCATGCTTGAACAGTGTCTTACCTAAAAGGTAAGCTCAAGACATGCTTGAACAGTAACCTATCTGGAAAGATAAATCTTATCACTAAGTGACGTGTCTTATGTTCTTGTGTCAACACTTGTAGAAATCTTCAGCTTGATCTTTAGAGAGAATGTCCTCAGAGCTCTGACATAGACCTCTGATGAAGCTCTCTCTGATATCTTCTCTGTTGAAGTATCTATCTCTGAACTGACTTCAGAGGTATCTCTGATATCTTGTCAGCTGAAGTGTCTATCTCTGAACCGACTTCAGAGGTTGACTTGGCTTTCTTCAATACTGTTTCTGGAAGTCTTTAGAGGAAGACTTAGAATATTTTCAATACCTTTACATTTCAGAATTGGGGCTAACAATCCTAGCCATTTCTCCCTCATTTTTGCAAACAATGCCGTAGGTCCGCAATGAGTCAAACCGCAATCCGCAAACCCTCCACAAATAGACAAAAAAAAAAATACAAAGACTGCGGCAGGTCCGCAACGGGTCGGGTTGACCCAAGTCTGCAATCCGCAATGGAAGCCACGTATCGACGTCTCAGAAAACCCTAGGTCTTGCGGACGTATTAAAAATCATGAATTTTTTTCTATTTATTGCATAACCGGTTCCCAACCCTCCCTCCACCTACCTTTTATCCATTTTTTTATATATAATCCGGTCCCCCCTTCTCAAACCCCACAACCATAGCAACTTTTGAAAGAAATTCACGCATTTTTCTGTCACATGTTCGTCACGCACTTCCCCAAATCGACAAGTGTCCACAATGGCTGATGAGGTAAGTGTTTCCCTTACTATTTACTCGTGAAGAAGACCACCCACCGCCACCGCACTTTGCCACCGCAAGTGCGGACCTGTGGTATACAACACACACTACACACACTACACACACGCACCCACCACCGCAAGTGCGAACCAGTGGTAAACACACTGTGGACACCCCAGAACTATTCTGGAGCAGGTCCGCAATTGCGGACCTACCACCGCAATTGCGGACGGGGGTTCGAGTTGCGTTCAGGCTTTTTTTCATCGTTTTTCTCCGTATTTTATTCTTTCCATTTTGCAACGTATTTTAGATGTTTTTTTTAAATTTACACATTAGGTCCCTTAACTTGCAATTTTGACACTTTAGGTCCCTTAACTTGCAATTTTTACACTTTTGGTCCCTATACTTTCAAAATAGAAACTTTAGGTCCTTTAACTTGCATTTTTGACACTTTAGATCCCTTAACTTCCAAGTTTGACACTTTAGGTCCCTAGATTTACAATTTTTACACTTTAGGTCCCTATATTTTGGAAACTGACACTTTAGGTCCCTATACTTTCAAGTTTGACAATTTAGGTCCCTATAATTGCAATTTCGACACTTTAGGTCTCTTAATTTACGTAGTATACATTTTAGGTCCCTTGACTTGCAATTTTGACACTTTAGGTCCATAAACTTTCAATTTTGACACTTTAAGTCCCTTTACTTTTAATTTTGACACTTAAGGTCCTTATACTTTCAATTTTGACACTTTAGGTCCTTTAACTTTCAATTTTGACACTTTAGGTCCCTATACTTTCAAAATTGAAACTTTAGGTCCCTAGATTTACAAGTTTGACACTTTAGGTCCCTATACTTTCAATTTTGACACTTTAGGTTCCTATATTTTGAAAATTGACACTTTAGGTCCCTATACTATCAATTTTGATACTTTAGGTCCCCATACTTTCAAAATTGAAACTTTATGTCCTTTAACTTGCAATTTTGACACTTTAGGTCCCTTAACTTCCAAGTGTGACACTTTAGGTTCCTAGATTTACAAGTTTGACACTTTAGGTCCCTATATTTTCAATTTTCACACTTTATGTTCGTTAATTTACATAGTATACACTATAGGTCCCTTCACTTGAAATTTTGACATTTTATGTCCCCTAACTTTCAAGATTGACACTTTAGGTCCCTAAATTGCAATTTCGACACTTTAGGTCCCTATATTTGCAAGTTTGACACTTTCGGTCTCTATAATTGCATTTTCGACACTTTAGGTCCCTAAACTTACACTTGAATTTATACACATGATCGTTTTTACGAGGTTTCATTGACGTTGAAGTCTAAGTAAACAGTGATGAGAGAAATTATGGAGAAGTTGGCCCGTACGAGGCTAGACATTTTCCGTTTCACCGTTTTTGGTCCGTGGTTGGACTACTGTTAGGACTGAAAGCCTTGTGTGTTGAAAGTGGCATAAAGCATTTATAAGGAGTTGATTTGTAATTTTTGATAGTTGTTAGTTAGTTGGGCCTAAAGCCCATAAGCCCATTAAGCCTATGTGCTTCATTTATAAGGGCTAGTTTAGTTTCATTTTAGAAGTTTAGAAGTTTTCAGGTTACACAAGCCATTATTAGATTGCTAGTCAATAGGTTTATATACTCTGATCAGATATTCTCTCTGTAAACCGAAACCCTTTGAGTGTTTCATATAATCATATGACTAGTAGTTGTGGCTTAAATATTGTTCTACATTGATTCATTATTATTGTTTTCTTCTGATTGCACTGTACTGGGATCTAGAATTGGTATCAGAGCAAAGAGACTGGAGGTTTGATCCAAAATGGTTTGTCTAAAACTCTTGATCACTAGTCTGTTTTGTGTCGAGTGATTATTTTCTGGATTGGTATTTGTTTATCGATTTAATCTGAGTTTTTGCCTTACTGTTTTCTGCAAATCGATTCTACTTTCTGGAATTCTAGTAGTTCGATCGATCTATGTAATCGAACTGCTCAAAATCAAAATTTGTTCTCAATACTGTTTTCTGGAAAATCAGGAGACCGGTCGACTTTATGTTAATCGATTTTATCGGTCGATTATTTTGATAAATGTTTTTTTTATCGGTCGTTTTCTTGATAGTTTGATAGATTGAGTTTTCTGGGTTTAGTTTATTATCGATTGATTTTCTAGGTTTGGGCTCGATCGATTTCCAGAATTCATCGAATTTTTCGGGAGGATATTTGTTATCAACTTGATTTTATCGGTCTTATCTGATTAATCGTATTATCTGTTATCGGTTCTGTGTTTATCTGTTCCTCATCGACCGATACCTGCTGACCGATACCTTGATTGACCGATACATAGCTTGACCGGATCGTTGTCCCGACCGGTACCCTGCTTGACCGGTATATTGTTGGACCGGTGTGTTGTATTGACCGATATCCATTGCTCGATCGATACACTCAGTGACCGGTACCTAGACTCGATCGATACCCTGCCTTGACCGATATCTAGGCTCGACCGATACCTTATTGACCGACCGACCGACCTTTCTTTGACCGATACTCTTTGTGGTTGACCGATACCTTGTCCGACCGATACCGTGTTCAATCTTTATATTGTTCGACCGATACTTTGCTGACCGGTATATTTGTCTTGACCGATACTCTGTGAACCGGTACCTTGTGTGACCGGTACCCTCTGTTCGACCGGACCCTTGCTCGACCAGGTCCTTCTCGACCTATTCTGCTTATTATTTAGATATATTGTTTTTGGATCATCCTGTTTGTCTCACGATCACTACAGTGCAGTTAAGATTAAAGTCTAAACCAATTCAAGTTTCATCTCTTGTCAAGCCTTTCAAAGCCGGATCGAATTAATTCTATTCGATACGATCAAAAAGGATGAACCCACCAAGACTGCCGTCCAAAGGAGAATATGAATAGTGGAAAGTTGATTTTTTGAATTTTGTAGATGAACATGAGGTGGGTTACTATATCAGATTATCATTGACTGAGGGAGAGATGCAGTCCCAAATTCCAAAAGAAGCTTCTTCTGAGGAACAGGATAAAAGACAGAGGACTAATAATATAGCTCAATATTTTATGACAAAGAGTATTTCTTATGACCTTTTTCGTGACATTTTTAGTGAAATTTATGGTCAAATAAAGTATTACAAAATGACAGGAAAAGAGTTGTGGGATTGTATTGAATGGTTGATGTTAGGGCCAAATGTGATTTTAAAAGGAAGAGAATTGGAATCTGAGAACTCTGAGCTTAAAAGAAAGATCTCTGATTTGGAGCAAAAGATTGCAAAAGACAAATCCGATTTTGAGACTAAAGAGAAATCTTTTGCAAAGAAGTTCTCAGATTTTTCCAGAAATAGTTGTGAAGAATAGAAAGCAGTCGAGCTGAAATGTATCAATCTCTCTCAGAAAGTTTATGCTTTTGAGAAAGTACTTATCTTGGAAAGAGAGAAGTTTTCCAAAGAGAAGAAGGCCATTGAACAAAAGAATGTTGGATTCTTCAAAGAAATATCCATCCAGAGAAACAATGCTGAGAAGGAATTTGAAGAAGAAAGAAGCATGTTTGAGACTGAGATTAAAAAGATGATTGTCAAGTTATCTGAACTATATGAGAATGCACTGAAAGAGCAGAAAGCGAAGTCTGAATTAAAGGAGAAGATTGACCTTCTTGTTAAAGAAAGAGACAACTTTGCTTCAAAGATTAAAGAGCTTGAAAGGATTGTTTCCAAGGTAGTGGTGACTGAGCAAACGACTCCAGAGTCACAAATCCACACACCTAGAAATAATTCAGCTGACTTCAAAAAGACAGCCTCAAGCTCACATCTGAAAACTGTTTCATCAAAAAGGTCAGTTAAATCATATGATCAGATTCGCAGTACTAACATTTTCTTTGATGAAAATGTAGACGGTCAGGTACACAAAGAAGGAGAAGAAGAAGATATAAAGAAGAGGAACTGGTCTGGAAGAAGAAACCAGTTGAAGATGAGAAGAAAGATGAGCTGAAAGGAAAGAAATCATGTGTACATACACACAAAGCCAAGAAGAACAATGCACGTAAAGGTAAACTTGATCATATCTACTCGAGAGATCAATTAATCAGGTTGTCAGGTAAGAAATACTATTGTTCTTATTGCTGTACACATGATCCTATTTACAAAACCAGTGATCATTTCTGGTATGGTTCTTATTCCATTACTCCCATTCGAACTGCAACTAACATTCATGGACCCAAATACCAGTGGGTACCAAAGCCTAAAATTGATTCTGTGTTGCAGGCTCCTACTGTCAAGGGGGAGTAGAAGAACAAAGACTTCTAAGTAAATCAGCTTAGAACCCGTACTTCAACGGAGTTTGACTTCTGAACACTTCAGTTCAGGACTCGTTTGACTTCTGATTCTCTCACATCAGAAATTTTATCATGATTTGAGGGGGAATTTAAAGGTAAATATCTTCTGATCTAGATCTCTGATTGTTTGAAGGAAGAACAACTTTCGAACATGAAAAACGTTTTCTGAAATGTTCAAACCACTTCTGGTTCTCAAAAGATTTTATGAATTTAGAAGTGTGATTTTAAATGTTTTTCAATTTCTGAGCATTAATGTTTAACTGACCGTGTGTTTCCAAAGATCAATACTTGCGTATTATCTAGTCCATATATTGTCAAGTAATCACACACACCGGTTCAGTACTTCGTTTGAATTTGTTATTACCATGTCTCATAACGAAACAATTTTTTGATGGTAATACCCTCATTTGAAATTCAATGTTGTTGAGCATCAATCATAATTTCTAATCTTGTGCTTTCATTGCAAAATTGTTTATATTCGTTCATATAAACAAAATATCCAATCCTTTGATACCCTAACCATTTTATTTGATCTGATTGATACGTTGTCATATTCTCAAAACAATTCTCTTGATTTCATTTCATTCATTCAATATCTTTGTTTTGAGAAATATTCAAAGTTAAATTGCTCAAAATTCATGAGCATACATTTTGACAATGTTATCATACAGTTTGTACTTAACTGTTTAGTTAAACTGTTGAACAACTAGTCTTTTTAGGACTTACATGGGATGTGTGTGAGAACTTAAACAGAACTTCCATGGATTCACGTTAACCAGTATTTCCTACCCCAGAAGTTATCCTTGAGTGATTGAGAGGTGAGGGGGCTTAAATCAAATAGTGGGGGAGATAACTCATCCGGTTGAGTTTTTCTCATTGTGCTGAGCGGTAAAATGTAAATGAGAGTTTGGTTAGAAGTGAGCTTTAATGACAAAAAGAAAGAGGGTGTGAGAAGAGAGTTAAAAGAATATGCAAACTCTGCACCAAACACTTTCTGAGCCGGGCAACCACATCTACTGATTGGTTCACATTCTTTGGTGACCATCATTGAAACATGCAGTGAGCCCATGCCAACTCTTGTTTTTACCCCACCAACCACTCGTTTCTTTCTTAACAAAGAAATGTTTCATTTTCTTTGGGGACACAACATATCTGCTATCTAGTCTTCACTCGGAAGATTTAGGTATTGAAAAAGAAGGAAAGTTGCCCCACCTTCGCACCTCTTTCATGCACATTGAGTCCGTGTAATATCTGTTGCTGTCTCAACAGTTTACACAATTTGAGCCTGATGAAGCTAAGTAGCTTCAATCACTCTACACTTGCACGTACACACAATAAATGAGTTTTCTTGTCATAACATTCATAGAAAATTCCTTTGTGATTTTTCGATTATTGAATGGAAGCCCTGGGGGAGTGAACTTCACAAAAGCTCCTTTCCAAAGTACATCCGTTGTACAAAGTGGCTCCGTGCTACTTACAGGCATACTAATTGTATCATTTGTTGATTCAGGTTTACAATTCCTATTATATCTGAATTTGAAA
Organism: Arctium minus; assembly: GCA_954870635.1. Lineage (NCBI taxonomy): Eukaryota > Viridiplantae > Streptophyta > Magnoliopsida > Asterales > Asteraceae > Arctium > Arctium minus. Next base: position 106,590,647 of record OX941080.1, on the reverse strand, counting down.
AGATTCAGATATATACATTTCATGAATTGACAGATACTCAGATCAAAGGGCGAAGAATGTCAAATCATCACAAAGGAGGAGATCAAAGAATGTGTTGATATTGAAGAGTTTTGATGATCATGATGTTCACAATCATCAAAAAGGGGGAGAGATTTACAAAGTTCAATTTCAAAGTCAAATCTTAAATTTGAGGTTGAAAAGCCTTTGGATGGTTCTTCTATCCCGTATCATGTGGTGTCTGCTACAAGTTTGTCCCTCCTACGAGATGATTGAAACAAGTTCTTGAAGCTGAAAGTCTATTCATATCTGGAACTTCCACTGCTTATCTCAATCGCTTCCAGACACTACCACTGAGTTATATGGTTAGTGTGTATATTTTTTTTGGTTTTCATTGTGTTAAATATTTGCGAAGGCTAACGTTGTTCATGTTCATCAACAGTGGCTCATCCACAATTGTTCACCATGAAAGTCCACCATCAAGGGTACTTCACGGAACCCCCTAGAAGACAGTACTTCCGTGGCCTAGAAGTTTATGTTGACATATTAGATGTTGTAACACCCTCAAATTTGGAAAGATCAACTAATTTAAAATTTTCAATAATACCTCAAGGATGGACAAAATCTCTTACGACAAGTTCATACTTAGAATATGATTCTAGAACTTAACCATCAACAACATGAATAGAGTTTTACATAAAGACTAATTAAAGGCCGAGTGTTACTAACCCCAATTACAAGTTGCTATTCCCAAGGTAATTGCGGAAGACTTCACCAAGCTACTCACCCTAGTGCATATAACTAGTACTCATCTCTTCACAGTGTCACTAGAATCATATCCCAACCGGAACCTGATTCACATGCCGAGAAATAAAAAGGTTAGGCTAATGCATAGTGAGTTCATGAGTTTTCTGTAACACCCCGAATTTCGTTGTTTTGCGAAGATGTTTGGAGGAATTGAGGTTATTGTGGCTGTCTACAGGACGCACGGGTCGTGCGCCCTCCTTAAGAGAAAATGCACGGGTCGTGCGTATGATCCAGGGCCGAGGCATAGTGCTAGCGCACGGGTCGTGCGCATTTCCTTCTTTGAGGGCGCACGACTGTCAGGATGCTTTTTGGAGATTGCTTAAATATCTAGTTTAGAGATATTTTCTAAAAATATCTCAAAACTCAGTTCTCTCTCTCTCTTCTTTTTCTCTTTTCTTCTATTGATCTTCAAGGTTTCGTTGGTAGCTAGTTCGCGGTGTTTCTAGCAAGGGGTCGGTGTTTTAAGCTTCACCTCTACGTCGTGATCGTTATCTGGTTTTCCGGGTTTTATTCTGAAAACCTACTGGTGAGTTCCTACTACCATTTTACAAACTTTATACATGTCAAAACTCTTATTTGCGAAATCCAAAGTATTTCTACGGTATGATTTCATGTTCTCTACATTTTGATATAAATGAAGTTTTTGGTGATTTTCGGGGTTCTCGATCAGTTTTGACCAAAATGACGGGTTCCGCCTTATTGAAGTAAAATGATGTTTTACTTACACATTATGTGGATATGTGAAAAGAATGTTTAAGAACTCATTTTAATGATTTTCATTCTTACCAGAAGTTGAACCGGAAATGATATTTTGTTTATAAAATGTGTTTATACCATATGTTTATTTATGGTTGGTCACATATGTTGTTGTGACGAGTCTGTACCATTACTAGTGGATCCCTAGGTTTTGCGTCGACTTTATTGTTGGGATGTCATATTCCCCATTTTGTAGCTATGGATGCATATGTTCTTCGAGGGCAACTTGGTACGGTTATGTGAGGCCGGATACTAGCCATGGTTCATATTGATCCTAGTGAAGGAGTATACATTGGTTTTGCTTGGGGCTAGATCTCACGTTGTAGCACGGACTTTTGTGTTCGTATCCTCGGATTCCAATTGTTTAGCTCATAGCTCGGATTTTGGCCTACTTAGTGTTACGCCACAATCCTTGGTAAAATGTTTTATCATTGGTCATTTGATAATATGTTTATAACGGAAAAGCCCGGTTGTGGCGAAGGTTTCAATTGTAAAATGTAACCTCTTTGGAAATATTACCTTTTGATGCAAAGGTTTTTATCTTTTAAGCTTTATAAACTGTATGTTCTCACCAGGCTTTAAGTCTGACACTTTTTCTCAAATGATATGTATAACAGGTTTCCCTTAGCGGTGGGATGCACGGGTTTTGAGAGACGAGTTGGGTCTTGGGGCATTTTGAGATGACTAAAGTGTTGATAGTTGGGCATTGTTAAGTCCCATTCTTTTGATGAATATTGGATTGTCAACTGATGTAATCTAGATAGTTATGTTTAGATTAGTCTGTTGATGAATTCTAAATCCGTACAGGTTTTTGTAAAGTCTTAAGGACTGATACACCTTTTCGAGAAGTTTATAGCAATGCAGATGTCATATTGCCTTATTTATGAAGTTTTAATTTACTCTGAATTTTAGGATGTTACAGGTTGGTATCAGAGCTCTAGTTTAAGCGAACTAGGCATGAATGTAAGATGTCTAGACTTAGACTGAGAATACTAAGAATTGATCTGTGAGTTTGGGTAGAGTTTCTAAGATGGGTTAGTCTTAGATTCGACGGAAAGTACGTTTATCAGGCGTTGTGGCAATGGTGAGGAGAACCTTTATGTGCTATATGTTCATAATCTCACTTAGCTAATGTTATTATGAGGATATTGTACGTGAATGTGCTTGAATTTATGTTACTGTGACAATTGGTAATGTGGTAGTACGTTTCCCTTGTGTTTATTCATTCTCTCTCTTATCTCTTTATCTGTTCTGTGAAGCAGTTCAGTATGGTGAATACGCGTGGTAGACCGCTGGTAGCAAAATAACGTGCACTCAAAGCGTGGAAAATGAGTTTCCCAGCGTGGACACAAGTATATATCAACACTGGGATCGCTACAAGTAATAAAATGGTACAAGTACCGAGTATCGTACCCACAGAGACTGGACTTACTGAGAAATACTGACTTTCATGAACTTCTTGCACAAGTTTCGAGTTAGGGAAAATATTTGTTTGGTTGTTGAATTAATTCTAAGAAAATGCGAAATGAACTTTTTATAATTAAAGAATGGGTATGGGTGTAAACGTTCCTTGAGACAAACGTAGTAACAAAATGGTCGAGCGCTTTGTAGTACGGAAAGTCTATAAAAAGCCCGATCTCTCGAAAGTGGATTTTTAAAAACCGGTCCTACAAAATGCTCGTAAAGTGTCCATCGATACCAACTCTTAATCTTGCCGATTTAACTAAGTTGATAAAAATCAAGTTCTACCGGTACGGAGATTTATACCCAAATCTCTTTGTGATATAAATCTCCTCCGACGTTTGAACCTTAGTAAATCATACAAAACCCGTATCTCTACGTGGTTATCAAAGACTCTCTCAAATCTTTGTGCATCACTTAAGCCGTATTTCGAATCCGCCCCTCTCGAGGTCAAGATCTAATATTAACACATCAAAGTGATCGGCTTATCTGCATTGAGTTTAAGTCCCGACTCAAGTGACAAAGCTTAAGAGTTAGTAATAATGGCTACACCCAAGTGTTGTCTACTAGTCTTAAGTTAGCTCACACCCACACCCAAGAGGTGCTTAGCTCATACTAATAATAGAAGACATAATAATATAAGAGAAATAAAAGTTAACTAATTGCATGAATATAAATAAAGTAAGAGCAAAGTAAGAAAGTAAACTACGGAATTTAAAATGCTAAAATTAAAGACAAAGAAATTAAAGTACTAAAATTAAAGAGCAAGAAATTAAAATACTTAAAGTTAAACTTGCAATAAATTAAAAGACTAGGAAGTTTAATACATAAAAGTAAAGAACAAGAAATTAAAGACAATAATTTAAACTAAACTAATCTTCAAAACTAAGTTCTCTCTTTTTGGAGAGAAGAACTTAGAATGAAGAGAGAGAGATGGAGTGGATGATGGAATTGTTGTTGGTGGAATGATGGATGAATGCCTCAAATGAAGAACCCAAGGCCTCTTTATATAGGAATGAGAAGGAGAATTCCCAATGGAATATTCCAAAGGATATTCCTTTTGCCCCATGGAAGATTTTCGGGTGTCCACCACGGGCACTCACTGCCCTCCCCGACAGTTTTCCCAAATTCTGCACTAAAATTACTTTTGATGCCATTATCACAATTTGCTTTAGTTATAGACCAAAAGAAGATAGAAAGGAACAAAAGCGGGTATAACTGAAAAATAAGACACGGAAAAGAGCAATAAATAACACTCGAGAATGAGGGTTATCAACCGCGAACGCGTGTTGATGGTCTGGAAGCGACAACCTCCACCACTGATCAGCCGGAGGGAGTTGAGGTTGTTGTGCGTCCCCCTGTTCAATAAATACTAGGTGGGGGCCAGAGGTCATTTCGCGTGTGGACCTGGCTTCGTCCCACCCAGTAATAAGGGATGCTAGTTCCCCGTCTGAGTTGATGGCCAACATGATGTTGGTAATGAGGGAAGAGATGGAAAAACAGCAAGAGTTTCTGCTGAAAGTGATTGAGGACCGCGATGTGAACAATAGGAGAAGTGAGACGGTTGTGGAAAACATTGTAGCAGGTTCTGGAGGCGTTGGTACAGGGGTCAGGGCTTAGGAAAACAGGATTGTTGGTGCTCCGGGAAACAGGAAAAGTTGTTCCTACAAGTCCTTTCTGGGTTGCGGACCGCCAGAGTTCTCTGGTTCCGACGACCCAGTCTTGTGTGTAAAGTGGATTCGAGCGGTCGAGCAAGCTTTTGGCTCTTCCGAATGCGAAGATGATCAGAGAGTGCGGTTCGGTACCCAACTGCTGAAGGATACTGCACTCATTTGGTGGAATGTCATCCAATCCACCCTAACTCCTGCTGTGTTGGCTCAGTTGTCTTGGGCAGAATTCAAGAAAAAGTTGTTTGAAGAATTCTGCAATGAAAGAACAATGGACCGAATTGAGAAAGAATTTCGGTCTCTGGTGAAGGGAAGCCTGACGGTGAGAGAGTACACCCGTCAGTTCATGGAGAAGCTAGATCTGGTGGGACACGCTGCCCCAACAGAGAAGGATAAGATGAAGGCTTATCTGAATGGTTTACCTACGGACATACAATCTATGGTCCACAATTCTAAAGCTTCTAACCTCCGCGAGATGATAGAAGAAGCTCAGTACATGGAAGAGATGTTCGCAAGGAACAAAGTTGAGAAAGCCGTAGTGGTGACTGATAAGAGAAAGTGGGAGAGCAATTCTGCTCACCCTAAGAGATCACGACCTTTTGGTGGAAACCGAAACTTCAGCAATCAGCAGGAAGCTAGGTGGTGCCACAAGTGTCGAACTAAACACCATGGTGACTGTAATACAACTTCTAAAACTTATTATAAGTGTGGGAAGCCTGGTCACACTTTCAGAGATTGCCCGGTCAGAGGACTCGTCTGTTATGAGTGCAAGGCACCGGGGCATGTGAGAAGAGATTGCCCGAAGCTTGTGTCGGGTAGCATGCCAGCAAGGAAGGAGAACCCGCCGAAGGTTCCGGGTCGAACATTTCAGATGATGGCCGAAGAGGCCAGGGCATCCGCTGACATGGTATCGGGTACTTTCCTTATAAACTCTGTACCTGCTCGTATTTTGTTCGATACGGGTGCTAGTTTCTCTTTCGTATCTAAATTGTTCCGTCAGAAAATTTCTATGCCCACTACTAGTCTTGAGGATGCATTAGTGGTAGAAATACCCGATGGTAGTCAAGTTCTGATCCACGAGGTTCTGAAGCAGTGTACTCTTAGTATCGAAGGGAGGGAATTCTCGATCGATCTACTGCCGATGTTAATCGGGGGTTTTGATGTTGTGGTCGGCATGGATTGGTTGTCAAACAATCATGCTGAGATCGTATGTTCCAAGAAGTTGATTCGACTTCCCAATCCCTCTAGCGAAGTCGTTGTCATCTATGGCGAAAAGAGAAAGGGTGAAGTGGCAATAATCACAATGGCAAAGGCACGCAAGTGCTTGGTAAAAGGATGTTCGTCTTTCCTAGCCTATGTGATCGATGTCAAGTTAAAGAAATCAAAGCTGGAAGATGTGAAGATCGTGCGGGAGTTTCCAGATGTCTTTCCGGACGACTTGCCCGGGTTACCACCCGATCGCCAGGTAGAGTTTCGGATTGATCTTGTGCCTGGAGCAGCATCAATTGCTAAAGCTCCTTACCATTTAGCGCCGTCAGAGATGCAAGAAATGATGGCACAACTCCAAGAGCTTTTGGAGAAGGGCTTTATAAGACCGAGTTCGTCACCCTGGGGAGCTCCGGTCTTCTTTGTAAAGAAGAAAGATGGCACAATGAGAATGTGCATTGACTATCGTGAGTTGAATAAAGCTACAGTAAAGAACAGATATCCGCTTCCGAGAATAGACGACTTGTTCGATCAACTTCAAGGAGCGGTTGTTTTTCCAAAATCGACTTACGTTCGGGTTATCACCAAGTGAAGGTAAGAGAAGATGATGTTCCGAAGACAGCCTTTAGAACGCGTTACGGCCATTATGAATTTCTTGTAATGCCTTTTGGTCTAACGAACGCACCAGCTGTGTTTATGGATTTAATGAATAGAGTATGCCGACCATTCCTTGACAAGTCGGTCATTGTATTCATTGATGACATACTCGTGTACTCCAAGAGTGAGTCGGAGCACGAGCAACATTTACGTGAAGTTCTGGAAGTGTTGAGAAAAGAAAGGTTGTACGCCAAGTTTTCCAAGTGCGAATTTTGGCTTAAAGAAGTACAGTTTCTGGGTCACGTAGTCACTCGGGTCGGAGTGAAAGTAGACCCCTCCAAGATTGAAGCTATGATGAATTGGGAGCCTCCTAAGAGTCCGTCCGAGATCCGAAGTTTCTTGGGTCTGGCGGGATACTACAGGAGATTTATCCAAGACTTTTCAAAGATCGCTTCTTCCTTGACAGTTTTGACTCGGAAGAATGTGAAGTTTGAATGGACTGAAGCCCAAGAGAAGGCGTTCCGGATCCTTCAAAAGAAATTGTGTGAAGCTCCGATCTTGACGTTACCTGAAGGGTCGGAAGATTTCATGGTATACAGCGACGCTTCAAAGATGGGACTGGGATGTGTGTTGATGCAACGAGGCAAGGTGATCGCTTATGCCTTGAGGCAGCTTAAGATACACGAGCAGAATTATCCAACCCATGATCTGGAGTTAGCGGCGGTGGTGTTCGCTTTGAAACTTTGGCGACATTACCTCTACAGCACGAAATGTACTCTTTACATAGATCACAAGAGTCTGAAATATGTCTTTGATCAGAAAGAACTGAATATGAGGCAAAGGCGGTGGCTCGAGTTGCTCAAATATTACGACTGTGAATTGCTTTACCATCCCGGTAAGGCGAACGTGGTGGCCGATGCGTTAAGTCGAAAGGACTATAGCGGAAGCATTCGGGCTACCCATTCGAGGATCGAGTTGGTGTCAAGTCTTGTTGAAAAGATCAAAGCATCGCAAGTTGAAGCATTGTTAGAAGAGAATCTCAAAGAAGAAGTCATGAAAAAGCAACATTTGCTCTTAACGGAAGATAGTCGTGGAGTGAAACTGTTCAGCGGACCTGTGTGGGTACCCAAGCTTGGGGGTAACCGTGATCTGTTGCTTGAAGATGCACACAAGTCCAAGTATTCCATTCATCCGGGGAGTACAAAGATGTACAGAGACTTGAAGCTACTCTATTGGTGGCCGGTAATGAAACTTGACGTAGCGTGTTACGTAGAGCGTTGTGTGACGTTTTCGCAAGTTAAGGCCGAACATCAGCGACCGTATGGGAGTCTTCAGTCTCTAGAGATTCCCGAGTGGAAGTGGGAGCATATCACTATGGACTTCGTGACAAAGTTACCTAAAACTCTTCGAGGTCACGATACCATTTGGGTGATAGTTGATAGATTGACAAAGAGCGCTCACTTCTTGGCTATGCGCGAGACTCTACCGATGGATAAGTTAGCAAAGCTTTATATCGATGAGGTGGTCTCGAGGCATGGAATACCATTGTCGATCATGTCGGATCGCGACAGTCGGTTCACTTCGAACTTCTGGGATGGGTTTCAGAAAGAACTTGGTACTCGAGTGAAGTTGAGTACGACTTACCATCCGCAAACCGACGGGCAGAGCGAGCGAACGATCCAAACGTTGGAAGACATGTTGAGGTCTTGTGTCATCGATTTCGGGGGTAGTTGGGACTCTCACCTGCTTTTGGTGGAGTTTGCTTACAACAATAGCTACCACTCGAGTATTGGAATGGCACCTTTTGAGGCATTGTATGGGCGAAAGTGTCGAACTCCCGTATGCTGGCTAGAAGCGGGAGAAAAGCAGTTTGTCAGACCTAAAATCGTGCAAGAGACTGCCGATAAGGTCAAGGGCATTCGTGAAAGAATGAAAGCGGCTCAGGATCGACAGAAAAGCTATGCCGATAAGAAGAGGCGACCGATGGAATTCCAAGTAGGCAACCGCGTTATGCTTAAGGTGTCGCCGTGGAAGGGCATTATTCGGTTCGAAAAACATGGGAAGCTGAGTCCCCGTTTCCTTGGACCTTTCAAAGTGCTTAAGCGGGTGAGTTTGCAAGCCTTCCAGTTGGAACTGCCACCGGAGTTGAGCATAATACACAACACGTTTCATGTTTGCTACCTCCGGAAATGTTTGGCGGTAGAAGACAGCGTCATTCCCCTTTCAGAGTTAAGGGTAGACGAAGGTAACCGTTGTGTGGAGGAACCTGACGCCATCTTAGAGAGAAAGTCTAAGAAGTTGTGTCACAAAGAGGTCACTTTGGTCAAGGTGCAGTGGAAGCATCACCAGGGAGCAAATGTGACGTGGGAAGCCGAGGAGGATATGAAGCGAAGATATCCTCACCTTTTTGAGTAGTTGGGATTTCGGGGACGAAATCATTCCCAAGTTGGGGAGTTTGTAACACCCCGAATTTCGTTGTTTTGCGAAGATGTTTGGAGGAATTGAGGTTATTGTGGCTGTCTACAGGACGCACGGGTCGTGCGCCCTCCTTCAGAGAAAACGCACGGGTCGTGCGTATGATCCAGGGCCGAGGCATAGTGCTAGCGCACGGATCGTGCGCATTTCCTTCTTTGAGGGCGCACGAGTCAGGATGCTTTTTGGAGATTGCTTAAATATCTAGTTTAGAGATATTTTCTAAAAATATCTCAAAACTCAGTTCTCCCTCTCTCTTCTTTTTCTCTTTTCTTCTATTGATCTTCAAGGTTTCGTTGGTAGCTAGTTCGCATTGTTTCTAGCAAGGGGTCGGTGTTTTAAGCTTCACCTCTACGTCGTGATCGTTATTTGGTTTTTCGGGTTTTATTCTGAAAACCTACTGGTGAGTTCCTACTACCATTTTACAAACTTTATACATGTCAAAACTCTTATTTGCGAAATCCGAAGTATTTCTACGGTATGATTTCATGTTCTCTACATTTTGATATAAATGAAGTTTTTGGTGATTTTCGGGGTTCTCGATCAGTTTTGACCAAAATGACGGGTTCCGCCTTATTGAAGTAAAATGATGTTTTACTTACACATTATGTGGATATGTGAAAAGAATGTTTAAGAACTCATTTTAATGATTTTCATTCTTACCAGAAGTTGAACCGAAAATGATATTTTGTTTATAAAATGTGTTTATACCATATGTTTATTTGTGGTTGGTCACATATGTTGTTGTGATGAGTCTGTACCATTACTAGTGGATCCCTAGGTTTTGCGTCGACTGTATTGTTGGGATGTCATATTCCCCATTTTGTAGCTATGGATGCATATGTTCCTCGAGGGCAACTTGTTACGGTTATGTGAGGCCGGATACTAGCCATGGTTCATATTGATTCTAGTGAAGGAGTATACATTGGTTTTGCTTGGGGCTAGATCTCACGTTGTAGCACGGACTTTTGTGTTCGTATCCTCGGATTCCAATTGTTTAGCTCATAACTCGGATTTTGGCCTACTTAGTGTTACGCCACAATCCTTGGTAAAATGTTTTATCATTGGTCATTTGATAATATGTTTATAACGGAAAAGCCCGGTTGTGGCGAAGGTTTCAATTGTAAAATATAACCTCTTTGGAAATATTACCTTTTGATGCAAAGGTTTTTATCTTTTAATCTTTATAAACTGTATGTTCTCACCAGGCTTTAAGTCTGACACTTTTTCTCAAATGATATGTATAACAGGTTTCCCTTAGCGGTGGGATGCACTGGGTTTTGAGAGACGAGTTGGGTCTCGGGGCATTTTGAGATGACTAAAGTGTTGATAGTTGGGCATTGTTGAGTCCCATTCTTTTGATGAATATTGGATTGTCAACTGATGTAATCTAGATAGTTATGTTTAGATTAGTCTGTTGATGAATTCTAAATCCGTACAGGTTTTTGTAAAGTCTTAAGGACTGATACACCTTTTCGAGAAGTTTATAACAATGCAGATGTCATATTGCCTTGTTTATGAAGTTTTAATTTACTCTGAATTTTAGGATGTTACATTTTCAACCTGAATAAATATACAATGTTAAAAGGAAAGAATGCAATTTAAATCATGATCTTCCAAAATGATTTACTTTAAATATGAGATGACTTGTTTTCCAGTAATGCACATTTTAAAGGCGAATACCCCCAACAGTTCTTCGTAAAGTTAATTCAACCCAAAACTCACTCAAAACGTGAATATAAATTGAACTCCCAATTTATAAAAACACAGATAAAGCTTTATTTCCCCAAAACACCCAAAACACGGGTGGAACATATTACTCAACCCATAAATCATGGATAAACCCATACATATAAAACATCACCGAAAACATGGATACTAAAATACAATACCCAAAACAACACCTTTCGGTGACGGGGGATACCCGATTCCATTGAATATGGCGGGCACACAAAGTTAAGCCACTTATCAACGTTCTCAAGATTTACATAGAGTCATGGATCCCTGTATACGGCTCCCTACTGAGCTACCACTGCAAGATATGCAAATGACCCTAGTGTGTGCTCGACCTCTAGATGAGTGTCACAACAAAAGCCACAAGTCTTTGTATCCGGCTCACCATGGGCACCACCGCAAGACTTACCTCCGTATACGGCTCTACAGAGCACCACCGCAAGCTTACATAAAAACATGACTTGGTGACCACTCACTAGACTCAAACTTGGACACCAAAACTCCATGATAAATAAACAAACTGGATTACACGGGCATCGAGTTCAACCACCCACGATCTATACCTCGAGCCCTTCATAAAGGTTACATGGTCATCAAGTTCAACCACCCACGATCTATACCTCGAGTCCCCGCTAACCATAAACATTTCCAGTCCCAAAACAGGGATAAAGATCCCAATTAAACCAACTGACTAACTCATATGCCTATAGATCCAATGCATTACAGTCTAAACATTACATGATCTAAAAGAATGACTAGCGCACTCAAACATGTAATTTCCACCAAACGCAATTAATATGCATCGTAAAACTAAAGCTCCTCATCGATCCGATAAAACTGTGCAAATGCCCAAAACTCCTATGAGTCACAACCGAGCCAAAAGCTCCACAAATTAATTGACCATTGACTAAAATTCATAAAATGCGATGAACACACTTGACATGTTTATGCAAACACACAAACTCCAAAATACAAGAATAAACTCCAACACAAAATTAGACCGAAACAAGTCGTTTTCCAATGAGTTTATATCCTTTATTCTTTCAAAAATGTCTCATAATCCAAGAACAAGTATTTTCCCAAAACACATGTTAAGAAAATGCATTTATGCTCAAAAGACCTCTTTTCATAACATAGATCATCAAAATACCATTACTTATGATTTATTCATTAAAATGTCCAAAATACAAAATGTGGTGTTTTACAAAGCTTATAAAGTTAAATATTTCGAATAATCTAAACTCACCAAATAACCTAATAGTTGATAATTTCATGTAAGACATATAAACATTTAAAAATGGACATTTTGGCATGTACACCGTTTTCACCAATCAACTTGAACTCACCTTGCTAGATTTGCGATAAATCTATATTTTACCCCAACTTGAGCTTCCTTGAAGAAACTTGAATCCACAAGCAAAACGTTCAAAAAACCTAGATCCACAAGTTTCCAACTATAAGTATTCATACACAACCATTTAGAATCGTTCCCCAAAAATTTTACAAAAAGATCTCAACTTATATCAAAACCCTAATTTCCATTAATGAAGAAAAGAGGAGATTACCTTAACCATAACTTCAATCCACTAACCAAAATACTTATAGGTCACCAAGATGAGCCATAAACTCCCAATCTTCAAAATGATGAAAAGGGTTGGGTGAAAACCCTAGAAAATCGATGAAGATGATGAAGATGAGAGGATTCTAGTTCTAGCTTCCAAAACTTCGCTAGAGGATGAAGAATAACTTGGAATCCCAAGTTTTGGTGCCTCAAATGCTCAAAATCGACGATTGGGGGCAAAGAGGTACGGTTCTTGGGAGAGGGGAATGAAATGGCTGAAGTTACAAATGAGAAAAGAGCTCAAAAGCTCGATTTTAATCCCTCAGAGCCCAAATTCGATTGTGCCAAGTGATTGTGACATGGTCACTATCGCGAGCCACTCACGCCGGGCTTGTACCGAGAGCTCCCAGCTCTTCGCGATTATGCCAAGCAATAGTGACTAATGTCACAATCGCGAGGCACTCTCGCTGAAGGTGTACCGAGAGGCTCCCCCTCCCCGCGACATTGCCCCGCGATAGTGACACATGTCACAGTTGTGGGTACTGTCGCCCAGACCAAGCAGGACCCGAAAAACTTCTTTTCTTTTGCGTTCGAATGATCTTGATATGCATAGGTTCCAAGATAAAACATCCTTTATCTAAACATCACTTTCAAGGATGGGTATACCATTCTAAATGCACAATTTCCTACCGAAAATCTCGGGTGTTACAGATGTTGACGATCTTTCCATGCAACTGCTTAACTAGATCATCAAAGAGCTAGGCTACGACGAACTGAAATATTATAAGCTGTATTTTAAAAGGCCGAATGCAGACTTATTGACTGGACTGGAAGCAATGGGTGTCGATGAAGATGTAGCCAATATACGTTAGTATGTTGACGGCCATACCGTCATTGAAGTGTACAACGAGAGAGTGGATCTTAACACTTCCAAACTCGTATCACCAGAGCATATAAAAAGTCGATGGGGATTCCAATAAAACCAACCATCGTGTAGCCTTATTTTGACATTTAAATAACCGTGTATATTTATAATAAGCAAGTTTTAAACTGTAATATGTTGAAAACCTCATGCTGACCGGAAGCTTGATTGGATAGACTGTGAATCACAAGTTCATGAAAAACGGAGGAGTTAGGATATCAATGGACCACAAAGGCGGTCAATCATGTTGGTTCCCTTTATGATCCACTGATATTGTAACTCTCCCGCCTTTCTCGAACAACGACAATATCAACCAAGTTCTCCAATTTTTGCCTTATCAAGCTTCCATTTAGGATGAGGTTTTCAGCACATTACACATTAGAGTATCCGTAACTTGCACAGGGGATCCTAAAAAATCCAAGCATCGTGTAGACGTATTTTGACATGTAATTGACCGTGTATGTTACTCGAATAAGCATGTGTTTATTATGTGCGCTTAAATAATTTTGTCACCGTAACTTGTTTTGTAGTAGTATAAAAATAAAACCTAATCAAAACAAAAAATAGATTAAACCATTTTATTCACGAGCAAAGTAGAACATGAAACATCAACATAGAAACTGCAGGTACAAAACAACAACATAGAAACTCCAAGTATAAACCAGCAACATAGAAACTCAAACTATGAAACCAACAACACTAGCATAATCTAAGGATATAGTGCTTTACATTGATCAATATAATTTTGTTTCTCGGTTACATGCGCTTGAAGCATTGCGAACTCTTGTATAATCTTCTAGACACACACGTTGTCGTAACGAAAACGGTCTTCTTTTTCTTTTATTTCCTCTTCGAGCTTTTTACCTCCTCCATGTCCGTATCCATCCTTCTCATGTGTTGTCCCATCTTGGTCATCATTTCTTTCCACCTTTCAGTGAGTTCCTCGATCTTCGCTTCATTTTTTCTATCGATTGTTTCGTCCTTTTCGACATTGTTGGTGAAAGGGGGTGGGTTTGAAGAGGAGGCTCGGTTTCCAGCCATGTGTTTGGTGAAAGACGAGAATCTTATGATATCAGTAGATGGAAAATGCTGTATGGATGCTATGAATTTTAAGTTTGAAATAATGGGGTATTTGATTTGGTCAAGATAAACATGCTACTTTTAAGACGAATCTTGCAGTATTTTCAGACAAATCTTGTAGAATTTTCAGACGAATCTTGTAGCATTTTCAGATGAATCTTGTAGCATTTTCAGACGAATCTTGAAGACCTTTTCAGACGAATCTACAATTACGGGGGTAGACTTGCTCAGGCGAATCTTTCAGTCTTTTCAGACGAATCTTCTAGCCCTCTTTCAGACGAATCTTGTTGACCAAATGATTATCCGCAATTACGAAGTCACGACTATAAGTAGAGCATATAAGAAGTCGGTGGGGGTTGTCAAAAACCCAAGCATTGTGTAGCATGTGTTTTTTATGTCTGCTTAAATAATTTTGTAGCCGTAGCTTGTTCTGTAGTAGTATAAAAATAAAAACCCATAAAACAATTTAAATGTAATTAAACCATTATATTCACGAGCAAAGTAGAACATGAAACAACAACAAAAATAATGGAACAAATACACCACTAAATAACCCTACAAATAGATTAAAAATCCAAGTACGCCATAAAAATGAACATAAAGACAGTTACTTAAAACACATTTGAACATGAAATGGGTTAAAACACCAAGAATATGACCTAATATCCCGCCTCATTGTAATTTATAAGTTGAATTACACCCATCTTTAAGGTGGACTAGGAGGGCTTGCCCAAGTTGTATCAGTTTCAAATACAATTAAATGATGGTTTCTCCATTAACATAGTTACATATATCTAGAACATCTTCATCAACCACCAATTCTTTTAATCCGATCTCAATTTAAAATACATTTTCATTCCAGCACGATCGTTGTCGTCATAACCAATTACTGCCATTATTTGATGCATGTGTGGAACACAAAGATCTTCACCATTTACTAGGTCAACAAAAATTTCCATGCTAGCGATATAAGACCTACCCGGTGGTGGTGTGAAATAGCCATTATGGTAGAACTTCATAATGAATAATAATAGATAGCTACCTGTTGGATGAAAGAAAATTTAGATTTTAAGGTAAGACAATATATTTATGGAAGTGAAACATAATTACTAACAAATCAAGTCATCGATCAAATTCGAAAGCGGTTCAGATGGACCTTTAAGTCTCCATAGGCGTTCTCTTGTAAATGGCATTTTTAACTGTAAATGATGTTGTATGGATGCTGTGACTTTTAAGTTGGAAATAATGGAAGTATTTATAGCCACACGGAGCGATCTTCTCAAGTGAAAACCTACAGTTGGTCAAGATAAACAACCAACTACTTTTCAGATGAATCTTGCAGTCTTATCAGACGAATCTTGTAGTCTTTTTAGACAAATCTTGCAGCACCATCAGACGAATCTTGCAGACCTTTTCAGACGAATCTTGCAAGTATATCTTGACTAAATCCACCCTCGCAATTGCGAAGGTGGCTTTTCATGACTATAAGTAGGATTTCTGATGAACTCAAAATTCACAACTTTCTATCTATCCTTTCCAAGCTTCGACACTGTGTTGAAACATTTCTTGCCTACTTTCTATAACAATATGGCTTGAACTTCCTGTTCTGCTTTGAAACAACCATTTATGGATGGAAGTTTCAGGAGAAGTTGGAAACCACCATAAACGGATGAGGAGTGGATGAAACTTGGAAAAACTAGAGGCGATTTTCCAATAACAGAGGAGGAGGGAGAGGCCATGGAAGAGGCATATGACTGGTATATGGGGACACATGAAAGAGATGCGCCCCCAACCTCTCCCGTCAGACCTTCAAACCCTACGCATTCTCAAATCATGCTGGCGAGGATGAAGGAATCCATACGGCAAATGACGAGCTAGCTGACCTGTGGCGGAAGAATAAGGAAGAACATCTAGCGATGGAGACAATTATCGAGGGAAAGAAGAACCAGGTGAAGGTGTTGCAGAGAGATCAGAGAAGAAGAGAAAAAAGTCAAAAACATCAAAGAAAACTATCTCGATCTAGAAGATATGATCAACAAAAAGGCTGAGTGGATCTGGAAGTGTCAAACTCTCTACTCGGAGGGATACTAGAGATTGATGTTGTTGTTTTGAAATTTGTTTAGTTGAACTTGTTCATGTTGTACTGGATGTTTTCAAACTCTATCCTTTTGTAATTTCGTTTCGTTAAATAAAAGTTTATCCTTTTGTTTACTATCTTAAGACACGAACAATCTAAGAAAGCGAAAATAATATTCATTCCAATAGGTTGATTATAAACATGGTTTACTCGTTCAGTTTAACGTTTAAATCAAAAGTCCCATGTCTAAAACTTCCATAATTATCCTCGGTAGGCACTGGTTGAGTAGGGCGGCTACCAGATGCTCTTTGACTTCCCCGGTTCACTGGTGCAGGCTCCTGACATTGATCCTGACTATGTCCGATTTGTCCACACCGATTATATCTTCTCGGTGTGGGATCCTCACTATGAGATGGGATACGATCGTGGTTACTCGGTTTACCAGCGTGTATCTTGTAGAGCGGTGGTTTAACGGTCATAAGTGGGGTGTCTGGAACAACCCATGTATCAGGATGGCCAGACGGATGTATGAGCTCTGCGTATGTTCCTCGGAAATTATCCTATTTGACGTAACCAGATGCCAGGTGGGTGACATGTACACCGTTCATGTCTGGAAACGATGATTGCATGACTGCAAGGTAAACTGGAGATCTGCCATTTCCTAGAAGAGCAACTATAATTATGGAAATCTACTTTTGCGTCCCTACGTAAATCTTGAACTTCTTATAAACCACGACCTATTTCATGGACATTAAAACTTTCCAACTTCATCTGTCTCCTTCTAACTATTATTTCTGCCTTTGGGATGAGAACATTTACCCATCTCGTTGCAGAAAAACGAATAATTAAAATTTTGCAAATATGTTGTGATTTTTGTAACGAACGTAAATTTAAGTGGAGACATGTGACTATGATAACCTGCTTTGTTCCGACAAATTGAATACCAATCCTGTTGAAATGATTGGAAGTAATCTATAAGGGACACGATAGGAAGTCTTCGAGCAAAATGAGACAGTGCATTGACTGACTCGACACCGTTTGAAGTCATTATGTTGTAACATATTCCATATAAATAGGTCCGTGACCATTTTTCCTTGCCAACCTCGTCCATAAGTGGAGCTCCTAGAGGTAGAGTGCCTCGTAGAGCTGCCATTTTAACTTCAAAATCCTACACAGGGTACATTTACATGCCTTCTAAAACATAGTCTTCTTATACTTGGCCCTATTGTCCTTGGTTTTTACATTCGTCATCAAATGGAGACAACACAAACCATGATGGGCACTTGGGTACACCGTGTTGATAGCTTGGTTTATTGAACCCGCCTGTCAGATACGAATACCAACCCTTCCGGTTTTTCGATACATTGCTTTAACATGGTTAAAAACCAAGTTCACGCCTCCCCACTCTCAGACCTACCCACTCTGAAAACGACAGACACAATTTGGTTATTGGCGTCCATAGCAACGACTAAGAATGCGCCCAAGTAAGGCCCCTTCAAATGAGCGCCGTTTATTATAAAGTCACGATGCAACTGTCCCATAAACGACCGAATCTACATAAATTACGTGGTTTACACATTAGAAAATTACATAAAATATCTATTTGTAAAAAAAATACAGTGGAGTTGGATAAACATTAGAAAATACGTATCGTGGAACCAAGGGCAGCAAAGCACATCTAAAAACATCCTGTATTATATGTCTTTATTCGGGTAACAATACCAGGATTATGAAGCTCCAAATTATAGAAAAAAACAGGAAGTCGGCTAAACGAGTCGTGGGGGGAACCCCTCACCATGGTTAGTGCATAAGATTTAGCACGCCAAGCTTGCCAATACGAGATATCTATGTGCATTTGCTATTTCATGTCGTTTAAAATGTCAGATCCACGGAGTCTCCCGCTTTTATCATGCATTTTAGGCAAAATTATATTACCCAATACTCTTCTATTGGCATTACGGTGGTTGGGATGCATCTGGGTCCTTGAACAATTGTGTACGTCATGCAGCTTTTGTACGTAGAACAGAGTGGTAGTTTTGACATATGTCACATAGATACGCCAATCACAGTTATCATGCACACATCTTGCATCGTATTGGTTTTTGAAGATCTATCAACTTTAAACTCAAAACCGTCTTCAAGAAACTTCATCCCGAGAGCGAGTGTCATTTCATCTTTCATCGGAAATACATTCCCCATATTTACCTTTCTACTACGATTATAAGATACGAGTGCTTCGTTAGGTGTGATGACATGCTATTCGTTTTCTAGAAGGGGGTAGAAGGGGGGGGGGAGGGATACCAAAGAAATCATTTATCCCACCAAATGATTTAAGAGGACTGGTTTCATACGTTTCATCTTCTTCATCCGTATCAATACTAGAAAGACCCAACTGAAAAAACATGAGACTCATCGTCGTCTTGATGAAATTCTTCTTCGTCTTTGTCTTCCTGTTCTTCTCGTTCTTCTAGCGGTTCTTCTAGCGGTTCTTCTGTCTCCGGATCAAAATCAGGGTTATAGTCACAAAGACCATAACTATGTTTAGGAAGAAAATCAGAGGCAACCCCATACACAAGCTCGATTTCAGAATCAAATCGAGGCACATAAAAAGTTTGACATTTCTCGAGAGCATACACATCCGGCTCGCCTCCAGTGTTCGAACTACCACCAACATTGCTTCCGTCGTACATCGTCACATCGGAATACACGTAAAGTGTTGGAGGATTTCTTACAGAGACGACATATTGCAGGAAACACGAAACATCGTCAATGTCTCGTAACTCATAAAGTTGGCCAGAATGTTTGTATGCCATTCTAGTCGCACCAACAGTAGAGTCCATACCACATTTGTCCCGAACATAACTAACCAACCTAGAATGCGTGATATTTGATGGCACCATGGCGCGAACCATCGGTTGATCAATAAAATACTCCCACTCTTGATCATTCTGTTGCCAATAACCTCCATCGAAAATACATAACTTAATTTTATGAGATACGAAACTCATTTTTAAGAAAACACAATTCGAACGAAGAAAAAACAGATAAATCAGAATCAAATTGCTAAATTTTCTCAGATTGAAAATTTGCTTCTCTTCCCTTTTCATCGTTGCTATTCTTAAAGGATAAATTCACCGAATCAAATTGTACAAAAGCATTCAATTGATTTGACTGCTCAATTGTACAATTGACAATTATCTGGGGAAAAAATAGTGCAAAGTTGCAAGAAAAATGTACGTTAAAAACGTGAATAACACAAAAATTCTGGAAAATTGCGGACCTGTAGTGATCTAGGGTTAACAAGAGAGTGCCACATGTCACCTAGGTCCGCAATTGTGGTTGTGGACCTAGCTCCGTAATTGCGGATGTGGACCTGCCATATTGGGTTCTGCTGTGTTTCAAGAGGGTGAAGGAGATCATGCCACATGTCACCTAGGTCCGCAATTGCGGTGGTGGACCTAGGGCTATTTTTGCAAAATTGAGGGAGAAATGGCTAGGAGGTGAAACATTAATGGTGATTAGGCTATTTGAGTCAATTTCCCCTACAATATAAATATATAATATAATATTATTTTTAGTTTTTAATAAAAAATAAGAGAAAATAATAAAAAGACTAATTTACTCTGAGTTAATCGTTGATAAGCAGACGATATAAAGGTCAAGGATGAAAATATAACAAATTGCAAACCACAGTGACCAAAAATGTATCTTCTATAAACCAAGAGTAAACAAATTGTCCCTGTTTTTTGTTGTTTATAATGATTTTCATTCCTGGTCATGAAAAACTATTTTTTAGTCATTGTGGTGTCTAGTTTGTTTCCCTTTTCGTCCCTGAGGCTAACAACGTTAGAAAAAGTTAGTTAAGTCAGGGGTATTCTGGTATTTACCTCTCTATTTAGTTTTCTATTATAACTTCAAAAAATATTTGAGCATGCACCCTAGCCCGTGTTCTTCAATTCTTCCCAACACCCACCGTGAAAAACCTCCACCTCCCTTTCTCCAGCTTTTCCTCCTCCGGCCAGCACTCCACGTCTCCATCCTTTTCCCTTCCCCAATGAACAACAACCCTCCCCCTTCTTCCTTCACCTTCTGCTTCCTCCACTCCCTTCGATCCCCTTCCCATTCTCCCTCTCGGCGACCTCCATCACTCGCCGGTGAAACCCATCTTCTCTTGGGCCTCC
This sequence comes from Arctium minus, assembly GCA_954870635.1. NCBI lineage: Eukaryota > Viridiplantae > Streptophyta > Magnoliopsida > Asterales > Asteraceae > Arctium > Arctium minus. Next base: position 106,570,129 of record OX941080.1, on the reverse strand, counting down.
CCTCACCTCGTGTCCTAAAGAAAAATACAAAACTGTAATTAAAATCAACCATAAAAACATCCATCAAGCCTAAATACAATTCAAAGTATTAAACTATAAGAACCTTAAAATCAAAATCAAAACCAACATCAAAATCAACCAAAACCATAAATTAAATCAACCAAAGTCAAAACCATAAATCAAATCAACCATAAACAACAATTTACTTACCTTATGCTCAGACAACCAAGGGGTTGTTTTCAAATTTAATGGGAAGAAGAGGCAAAAGCTAAGATGATATTCCCCATCTTGTTTACAACGGCTAACCCCCTGTATTTCTTGTTGCAATTGTGTTCCACAACAACCCCAAAAGCCATAAAGTTGGTGTTCAAAACAACAAAGAGATTGAGAGAGGGTGGAACATGGGGAAGAAGTAATAACAAGGAAAAACATACATAAAGGGAGGTGGGGGGGGGGGGGAGTAGGTGGTGATCGAGAAAGAAAAAAATAACGAGCTAGGGTGGTAGTCACCACTTACCAGCGACGACAAAGGAACACACGGGGTGATGGTGGTTGCTTTTGGACTTCAGGTAATAGTGGAGGAAGGAAAATGGAGTAATGATAGGATCGTTCTTGAGGTATAAAGAGGAATGGTAGGGAGTGGGTGGTGAAATTTAGGGTGGGGGGGTTGTTTACATGGGTAATGGGTTGGGGGAGGTTAGGTGAGTTTGGGTTTTGTTTTTATTAATGGTATATTGTTTAATAAAATATAAAAAAATAAAAAGATTAAAGACCAAAATACCCATAGTCTAATGAATATTTTTAACGTTGTTACTCAAGGACGAAAAAAGAAATAAAATAGAAACTATAGGGACGAAAAAAAACAGTTTTTAAAGACCAGAGACGAAAATTGTTACAAACAACAAACCACAGGGAAATGAAAACCGTAGTTACTCATAAACCAATTAGTAGTTTACTCATAAACAAATGACGAAAATAGTTATAAGCAATAAACCTAAGGGACGAAAATCGTAGTTTACTCTTTTATTTATTTATCCAATTATCCATTACCCGATATTTTAATGGGTAAAGTATGTATAAATGATTTTCATTATCTAATCAATTACCCACTATGATATGTATATATACATAATTATATAAAATTAGATGTTAATATTTTTTGTTATAATGCTATCTTATTTGTCGTATATTAATGTGTAGTTGTACTTTTTTTTTTCTTCATATTCATCGAGTAAAAGAGTTTATAATGATCAAATGAGAGACAAGACAAGGTCCGGAAAATAAATACAACGAAAAAATGTTGTCTTTGAATTTTCCTATTATTGTTTAATATATTACAAGATAAGAGGACAAATCAAATACAAACCGACTAAATGTTACACATCGTACAAACCAATTTTGGCTCTTGATTTTGTGTATTTTGAAATGTTTAGGTAGTTACCAAATCAGTTGCAAATAGAGTAAATTTCGTACCGATTTAATCCACTTCTTTGACATTTATTTGATAATTTGCAAGGACGGTTGAGATTAGTTTGTAAGGTGTGTAATATTAAGATGGTTTGTATTTGATTTGGCCTCTACATGATAATTATTTTTAGAATAACATTACAATGTTTATCGGAACAAAGTTGTAACACCCCTAAAAATAGAGGTAAATTTTAAACTTGATTAATGATGTAAAAATGACATCTATATAAATGGGATCACCCAAAAAGCATATATAGTAATATCATTTACAAATCACCAAATGGAAATCATAATTGACAACCTATAAATATAAACTATATTAATACTAGATTAAAGACGGTTGTTGACATAATCTCCCAAAAGAATTCTATCCAAAGTTGTACTTCAAACTGTCCAAAAATGAATATCTCCAAAAGTTGCCACTTATTGACAAATCACTCTTCCCTCAAGGACTTAGATGTCCCACCACTTAGGGCACCTGATATACATGTCATTTAAGAAAAAATGTTAGGCTTTATGCCTAGTGAGAACAAACATTTATAAATAAATAAAGCATAAGTAAAACGGGAAAGTTTGTCCTAGTTACAATGTAAAGCTCATTTCCACATAATTCACTTAGGAGCCATACGGTCCAAAATGCAAATTGCGATGACGGGGGAGACCCGATTTCCAAGGATTGTCGTGGAATACAAAAGTAAGCTAGATTTCAAGTTATAGAGCTCATATTAGGATCATTGGCCACGAGTTCTTCGACACACAATATAAATGTGGATATGGCCCCCCGATGATCCTAGTCATACTCATTCACTAGGATCACATTTACGGTCAATGGATAGTATCCGGCTCCACAAAATCGTACCAAGTTGCCCCCGATGACCCAATGTCTTAACAAGTTACAAACGGGAAACATCCCAACTCAAATAAGCTGACTCCTATACTATGAATCCACTTGTATTAGTCTAAGGCTTGTCACATTCGCATTATGACAAAACTATAATCACACATATAATTATCAAAATCTAGTATTTCCGTAAAATGGTTTTCTTACATAAACCTCATCATATGAAACTAAATCCATATAGAAGCCTTGTTGTTCCAGATTCTAACTCAAGATCAACACACAATCAATATAGATTTGTTCCTTTATTGAATGATCAACAATTACACAACCTCCATAGAGCCATATACCTATTTGTTGCGTACTTACAGTAATCTCTTAAGTGTGTGTGTTCTAAGGTGTAATCTCACAGATTAAGCGCGTGTGTGTTCTTCCTCTCTATTACAATCATATACAAAGACACAAACTATTTGTTGGGAACTGAAGAATTCATCAAGTATGGTTAATGCTGCTGGTTCAAAGTTACTACTGCTAGAAGACTTAAAGGTTAGTACTGCTGAGTGTTACTACTGCTAGTACTATTAATACTGCTAGTCAAAGTTAGTGCTGCTTGAACAAAGTTAGTACTGCTTAGCTAGTTAGTACTGCTAGTGGTTAGTGCTGCTTAGTAGTTAATGCTGCTGAAGATTAATACTGCTTATATGATGAAGATTCGCATGAAAGGATATACATGGAAGCTTAGAGATATACATGGAAGATATACTGAAGATATTTTATTTATTGTAATTATCTTTGTATTCAGTATATATATTGTATACTTTAGAATAGAGAGTTAACTTTTGTTTTCTTCATTCTATTAGAGAGAAAATCAACCTCAAGGCATAGATCCTAATTCTAGAGAAGTAGAATTCGTATTGGTGAGCCTGTTCATCAATATTGAGGTTGAGTGTGTAATCTTGTAACTTCAAAGCATTCAATACAAGTTTACAGTTTGTTCTTCATATCTACTGTGTTGATTTACTGTTTTGATTAAATATCAAAGTGTTATTCCGCAAACTTCTTTGATATTAGTTTCTGAGAATTTATTCTTGTTGAGAATTTGATCCTGACAAGTGGTATCAGAGCCAAACTCTCTCAGAAACAGTTATTCATCATGGAAAATCTTACAGAATCAAGCAGTACTTTGGTTTCTAAGGTTCCAATGCTCAGACCAAGTGAGTTTGACATGTGGAAGATAAGAATCAGACAATATATTCTTCTCACTGACTACTCAATGTAGGATATCATTGAGAATGGTCCTTCTGAAGCTGGAAGGATAGGACCAGATGGGAAAAGACCTCCACCAAAGACATATGGTGAGAGGAAGATAAGACAAACAGAGATGAAGGCCTTGAGCACTCTGCTCTTGGCCATTCCCAATGAATACCAGCATCAATTTTGCAACTGCACTGATGCTCAGATTCTCTGGAATGCTCTAGAGAAAAGATTTGCTGGAACTAAGAGCATCAAAAGAAATCAAAGAGATGTACTAAAGCAGCAGTATGAGAACTTCACTTCCACAAAAAATGAGTCTATGACTCAAACTTTTGATAGGTTCAACAAACTTATAGGTGAACTGGCTACTGTAGGGGTGAAGATGGAACAAGATGATATCAACAGAAAGTTCCTCAGATCTCTTGGGGATGAATGGACTATGTACACTGTCTCATATAGACAGAGTGACAATCTGGAAGAGAAAGAACTTGATGATCTATACAATGATTTAAGAGTTTTTGAAACTGAGATAGAAACCAAGAAAAAGCCCTCTGGTTATATTCACAATGCTGCACTTCTTTCAGCATCCACTGATACTACTGCCAACCCTGAAGCAGTTAGTACTGCCAGTGGAGTAAGTTCAGAAAAAGGCACTGAAACTATCTTTGAAGCCTTTTTGTCCAGTCATAGCAGCAATTCTTTGATTAATGATGATCTGGATCAAATTCACCCTGATGATCTGGAGGAGATGGATATTAAATGGCAAATGGCCATGTTATCCATGAGGGTGAAAAAGTTCATTAAAAGAACTGGAAGAAATAACTTCTCTCAAAGAAGAGAAGATGGAGCTGGTTTTGACAAAACCAAGGTGGAATGTTATAAGTGTCACAAGAAAGGACACTTTGCTAGAGAATGCAGGAGTGCTGTTCCAAACAACAACCATCAACAAGCTCAGAATGGAGGATACAATCTGAACAAGAATCCTGCTCAAGCCTTTGTTTCTCAACAAGGAATGGGATTTGACTGGAGTGATCAAGCTGAGGAAGCCATTCAGAACCAAGCTCTTATGGCAGAAGTGTCTGATCTCCCCACTGAGGTAAGTTCTAATCTTTGCATAAAATCTTGCATTGACACTGTTACAAGATACAGGGATCACAATCAAAGTATGTGTGATGACCTCAAAAGATTAGAAAAGGACAGAAAAGATTATGTGTTGATAGTAGAGAGATATGAAGAGCAAATCAAAGGCTTTCAAGCTAATGAACTTCAACACTCTTATGACACAAACTATTGGAAGTGGGAAAAGAATGAGTTAGAAACCAAACTGTCTAAGTCATTAGAAGAGAATGATAGGCTGAAAGAGGAACTGTCAAAAGTTAAGCTTGACATAGAAAAGTTTTCTTATGCTTCAAAAGCAATGGATTCTCTTCTAAAGGCTCAGATACATGATAAGATGAAGCCTGGTATTGGATACAACAATACACCTCCTCCTTACAATAACAACTATATTTCTCCTACATCAGACTTGTTAGAAACTAAGGAGAAAAAGGACTTGTCTGAAGAAGCTTTTAAGATAGATCATTTGGATGAGGTAGTAGTTAAGGATTTGACTGAGAAAGAAGCCAGTGAGAACAGGGATAATACTGTGAGTAAAAAGATACCATTAGAAAACAATATTATCACCAATGAGGGATGTGAGAAAATCTGGGTCAAGTCCAAGGAGATAGAGAAGACTAAAGGAAAGGATAACAAGGTCCATTACAAACAAACCACAGTTGTGAATCCTGGATCTTGTAAACAGTGTGATTGCAATAAAGCCAAGAGCCTAAATTCTGGTTTAAAAAGAGGAAATCAAAGAAACTGGAATAATCAATGGGCTCAGAAACAAGGAGTTGATCTGAATAAAATCAATAGACCAAAACCTTGTTTTATATGTGGCAAGTTGAATCATTTGGCTAAGTATTGTTACTTTAACCCTATTAACCAACAGATGAACTTTCAAAGATTTGTGCAAAAACCTGTTGGTTATAGGAAAGCTGGAAAGAAACATGTGATAAAGAAATCTGTGGAAAGTAAAGGCACTTTAAAGAAAAAGATTTTAAAAGAAAGTGTCAAAATGTGGGTACCTAGAAGTACTAACAGTGTTAGTACTGCTAACAATATTAGTACTGCTAACACAGTTACTACTGCTAACAGTGTTAGTACTGCTGAAAATATTAATGCTGCTAATACTGTTAATACCTCTTCAAAGGTTAATACTGCCAACACAGTTACTGCTGCTAACACAATTACTACTGCTAACAAGGTTAGTACTGCTAAGCATGCAAGTGCTGCCAAGGCAGTTAGTACTTCCAAAACCAGTACTGATTCTAGCAAAAATATTTCCAAGCCTATTATTGTAACAAAGTACTCCAAGAATGAGGAGTTAAAGTTCAAAAATCTTGTCAAGAAAGAATGCAAGTATTTTGATGAGAAAGGGGTACCCAAGACCACTTTGGCTTGGGTTCCTAATTCATACTAATTGATTTATCTAATGTGCAGGGCAACCAACAGCTCAAGGGAAAGAGCATTTGGCATGTTGATAGTGGTTGCTCTAGGCACATGACAGGCAACATGTCATGCCTTCAGGATTTCAAGCATATCAATGGAGGACATGTTGCATTTGGAGATAATCTTACTGGTGGTAAGATAAGTGGAAAAGGTAATGTCACCAAAGGTAAGATGACATTTGAGGATGTCTACTATGTTGATCAATTAAAGTACAACCTGTTAAGTGTATCACAGGTTTGTGACAAACAACATAGTATATTATTTACTAATAATGAGTGTATGATCCTTGCTCCAGGGTTCAAGGTAGTTGATGAAAGCATGATACTACTTAGAACTCCAAGAAAGGACAATGTTTACTGTCTGGATATGGACAATGTTGATAGTGATTCATCTCTAAATTGTCTTGTTTCAAAAGCCTCTGTAGATGAATCCTCTCTATGGCACAGAAGGATGTGTCACATGAATTTCAAGACTATGAACAATCTTGTTAAAAACAACCTTGTAAGAGGTTTACCTTCAAAAGTCTTTTCCTGTGATGATCATTGTGTTGCTTGTCTTAAAGGCAAACAACACAAAACTTCTCATAAGACCAAAGAGTTAAATTCTGTTTCTTCTTGTCTCCAGTTACTGCATATGGATCTGTTTGTTCCTACAAATGTTATGAGTATAGGCAAGAAATCTTACTGCTTGGTTATTGTTGATGATTACTCCAGATTTACTTGGGTATATTTTCTAAGGACTAAGGATGAGACAAGTGGACTTATCAAATCCTTTATTCTAAGAATTGAAAACCAAACTAATCAAAGAGTAAAAGTCATTAGATCAGATAATGGAACTGAGTTTAAAAATCATGATCTAAACTCCTTTTGTGAAGAAAAAGGTATTGAGAGGCAATATAGTGCTCCTAGGACTCCTCAACAGAATGGTATTGCTGAAAGGAGAAATAGAACACTAATAGAGGCTGCTAGATCTCTGTTGGCTGATTCAAAATTGCCAATTACCTTCTGGGCTGAAGCAGTTAATACTGCTTGTTATGTCCAAAACAGAGTTCTAGTGGTCAATCAAAAGAACAAGACCCCATATGAGCTTTTAAATAAAAGAAAACCTTTCATTGGTTTCTTCAAACCTTTTGGGTGTCCTTGTACAATTCTAAATACCAAATCTCACTTAGGTAAGTTTGATAGCAAAGCAGATGATGGATTTCTTGTTGGATATTCATCTCAGAGTAAGGCCTACAGAGTTTTTAACTCATCTTCTAGAATAATTGAAGAAAGTGACAATGTCAAATGCAATGAGAACACACAAAATCCTGTTGGGTCTGGACCTCAGTGGCTATTTGACATTGATTCACTAACTAACTCTTTTGGTTTCAGTAATGAGAATGCAGGTTCAGGATCAGGGATCACACAAGTTCAAGAAAGTATATCTAAATCTGTGATTTTTCCCATACCCACAGTAAATTCTGTTGAAGACTGTGAAAAGGAAGCATTTAATGGACCAAGTCAGAGTGAAGAAGAAACTAGAGATGAGGAGACTCAAGAAAATAATGAAGTGGCCTCTGAAAACACTTCAGTTGAATTGCATGAAGAACCTAGTCATAACACCAGAGTTCAAAAGAATCATCCTCCATAGCTGGTAATAGGAGATATCTCTTCTCCTATGATGACTAGACATCAAAGCAGGCTTCAGGAAATGCAAGATCAACAACATACAGTGCTTTCTTGTTTTCTATCTCAGCTTGAGCCTAAAAAGGCACATGATGCTATGAAAGAATCTAGCTGGATAGAAGCAATGCAAGAAGAACTATTACAGTTCAAGCTACAAGATGTATGGGATCTAGTAGACCTTCCTAAAGGTCACAGAGCAATTGGCACAAAATGGATTTTCAGAAACAAGAGAGATGAAAGAGGTATTGTCATAAGAAACAAAGCAAGGCTGGTGGCTCAGGGATATACTCAAGAAGAGGGTATAGATTATGAAGAAGTTTTTGCACCTGTGGCTAGGATAGAAGCAATCAGACTATTCCTAGCCTATGCTTCTTACATGAATTTCAAAGTCTATCAAATGGATGTAAAAAGTGCTTTTCTCTATGGCTCAATTGAAGAAGAAGTATATGTCTGTCAACCACCAGGGTTTGAAAACCCAAGCTATCCAGACAGGGTATACAAATTAAAGAAAGCACTTTATGGACTACATCAAGCTCCAAGAGCATGGTATGACACTCTGTCATCCTATCTCTTGGAAAATGACTTTGAAAGAGGAGTCATTGATAAGACTCTATTTATCAAGAGAAAGAAGAAGGATATCTTGCTGGTCCAAATCTATGTTGATGACATTATCTTTGGATCTACAAGAAACAACATGTGCAAGGAGTTTGAGGATTTAATGCATCAAAGGTTCAAAATGAGTTCCATGGGGGAACTTACTTTCTTCCTTGGACTCCAAGTTCAACAGAAGTCAGATGGAATCTTCATCTGTCAATCCAAGTATGTGCAGGACATTCTAACCAAGTTTGGTTTCTCAGAGTCAAAACCTGCCAGCACACCTATGGAAACACACAAGCAAATAACAGCAGATCTTGAGGGGGAGGATATAGATGTGCATCATTACAGATCCATGATTGGCTCTCTCATGTATCTCACAGCATCAAGGCCAGATATAATGTTTCCAGTCTGTGTATGTGCAAGATTCCAAGTTAGGCCAAAGCAATCTCACTTTCAAGCTGTTAAGAGGATATTCAGATATCTCAAAGGGCAACCCAGATTGGGACTTTGGTATCCTCATGACTCACCCTTTGACCTAATAGCATACTCAGACAGTGATCTAGGTGGGGTAAACTTGGACAGAAAATCTACTTCTGGAGGATGTCAGTTTTTGGGTGCTAGACTAGTCTCATGGCAGTGCAAGAAACAAACCACAGTATCCACATCTACAACAGAGGCAGAGTACATAGCAACTGCAAGTTGCTGTTCTCAAGTCTTATGGATTCAGAATCAAATGTTGGATTATGGGGTAACCTTTCTACACACTCCAATTTTTATTGACAACAGCAGTGCTATTAGCATTGTGAATAATCCAGTCAAGCACTCAAAGACAAAGCACATTGAGATCAGGTATCACTTTATAAGAGATTGTAATGAAAAGAAACTTATTCAAGTTGTCAAAGTTCACACTGATAATCAGTTTACTGATCTATTCACTAAAGCTTTTGATGTGGGTAGATTCACTTTCTTGGTAACAAGTGTGGGAATGATCAACTCTGAATAATCCCCTTCTCAAAAAGTGGTTTTATACCTGTATATTATTTATTCTTGGAGTTACTAATCTTCTTTTTCAGGATATGCATAGCAGTACTCAGTGTTTAGCAAGTTTAAAGGAGTAAGTTAGTTAATACTGCTAGTGGTTAATACTGCTTTCAGTTAATACTGCTAGTGGTTAATACTGCTTTCAGTTAATACTGCTAGTGGTTAATACTGCTTTCAGTTAATACTGCTAGTGGTTAATACTGCTTTCAGTTAATACTGCTAGTGGTTAATACTGCTTTCAGTTAATACTGCTAGTGGTTAATACTGCTTTCAGTTAATACTGCTAGTGGTTAATACTGCTTTCAGTTAATACTGCTAGTGGTTAATACTGCTTTCAGTTAATACTGCTAGTGGTTAATACTGCTTTCAGTTAATACTGCTAGTGGTTAATACTGCTTTCAGTTAATACTGCTTTCAGTTAATACTGCTAGTGGTTAATACTGCTTTCAGTTAATACTGCTAGTGGTTAATACTGCTTTCAGTTAATACTGCTAGTGGTTAATACTGCTTTCAGTTAATACTGCTAGTGGTTAATACTGCTTTCAGTTAATACTGCTAGTGGTTAATACTGCTTTCAGTTAATACTGCTAGTGGTTAATACTGCTTTCAGTTAATACTGCTAGTGGTTAATACTGCTTTCAGTTAATACTGCTAGTGGTTAATACTGCTAGTAGTTAATACTGCTAGTTAGTTAATACTGCTAGTAGTTAATACTGCTCTAGGTTAATACTGCTTATGTTCCGAATACTATAAATACTCTTTGCCCGCCTAAAAGTTCATAACGACTCTTTGCATCCTGTTCTCTTGCGCTCTAAACCTTTTCTCTCTCAAGTTCGAAGTTTTCAGGCAAGCTTATCACTAAGATCAATGGCATCCATGACATTCATCGACGAGCACAATGAGATTGCGATGCTACAAAAGCCAAAGCAAGCTGCAGGATTTCATCAGATTGTGGATTTCCTCAAGTCAAGCCATATTGCTCATGCTCTTATTGTATCCCCTACAATCTATATCGAGCATCAAAGGCAGTTCTGGGCTAATGCCACCATTGTTGTTGAGAATGGTGTGCAAATGATCAAGACAAGAATCTGTGATCAATCACTAACAGTTACTGAAGAGGTTATTCGCATCAGTCTACGTCTAGACGATGCCTCTGGTATAACTTCCATCCCAAACGATGAACTGTTTTCCAATCTTACAAGAATGGGGTATGGAGGCCCATTGGGAGTGTTCAAATTCTCTAAAGCCAAATTTTCACCCCAATGGCGTTTCTTTGTCCATACTCTTATGCATTGTATCTCCAAAAAGACTACTGGATGGAGTGAGTTCAGCAGCACTATTGCTTATGCTTTGGTGTGCTTGGCCACTGCCAGAAAGTATAATTTTTCTAAAATGATTTTCAGTGATCTTGTCTCAAACATGGGAAACAAAAAGAGCTTCTTTATGTATCCCAGGTTTGTTCAAGAAGTTATTACTCATGAATTGACGGATATACCTCAACCTGTTGGGGTATATGTACCTAAACCCCCCAAAGGCAAGGTTTTCTCAAATATGAGAAGATCTGCTGGGGACTCTGAAGGAGTTGACACCCCATTGTTCTCTACAATGATGGTGGTGTCCCAAACCAATGAAGGTATGGCAGCAGGGTCAAGGCCCCCATTAGACCAACCCACTGCTAGCCAAGCCCAACCTTCCCTCTCAAAATCTATTCCCCAGTCCCTTCTTGAAAAACCAACCTCTCCTATCACCCAAACTTACAAGAGGAAACAGGTAAAGAAGGCTCCTTCCCTTCTTGTACCATCATCCCCCAAGCCTTTAAGCCCTCTATTGGAGCATTCTCCAGTAGAGAATATTCAAAGGGAATCCACAAGGGTGTCTCCCAACCCAAAGGAGGTGCTCTCTGAGGAGGAGGTAGAGCATATGGGTGATGAGGCTGCCACTACTCCTGCTAGCACAGAGGAGGAAAGTGGTAACATCAATAAGACCTCCCCCATGGCAACTTTGAATGAGCAATCATTTGAAGGTCCCTGGTGCCAAGAAACCACAGGGGTGGATAGTGCTTCTGCTAGGCAGAAGACTTCCACTACTAAACGATCCAATGATCCTTCAATAGGGGGTAACACTCCTGGAGAAGGTGAGGGCAGATATAACTATGATGAATTGATGGAGGCAATGGGTAACATCAACCTAGATGTTCTGAAACAAGGAAAAGAAATAGAGGAGATGAAGCTGGTGATCCTGTCACAACAAGTCCAGATTGAAAAATTGAAGAAGATGGTGACCAGGCTGGTTCAAAAGAAAAGAAGGAAACAGTTTGTACTCAAAAAGAGGGACAAAGTTCAAGATTCTTTCAACAAGGGGGAGAAGCATGAAGGGGAAACTGTTGAAAAGAAAGCTGAAGTTGAGGGGGAGACAGAGGAAGAGATGGAAACAGAAACAGTTACTGCTGCTGAAGTAAAAGTAGCAGCAGAAACTGAAGCAGCAGAAATAGGGCTCTCTGTGGAAGAAATGGAGATAGCAGAGACTTTAGTAAAAGCAAAGAATGACACTCCTAAGGCTACTCAAAAGGCCAAAGGAGTGGTCATCAATGAAGGAGAACCTCAAAAGAAGAAAATGAAGGAGGATATAAAAGGAAAAGGAAAGATGATTGAACCTGAACAACCTTCAAAGAAGAGGAGTCAGATTGAAATGGATGAGGAGATGGCAAAGCAGCTTCAAGAGCAAATGGAAAAAGAGGAGCAATTTCAAACAGAAACTGATAGAGAGCTTGCAAGGATAATGGCCAAGAAGTTAAATGCAGAATACCAAAAGAGTTTAAAAGAAGCAGCTCAGACAGCAACTCAGGTCAAGAAACTCCAAGTTAAGAAGATGCCAATTCAGAAACAAAAGCAGAAAAGACAACCCTCCAAGACATTTTTGGCCAATCAGGAAAGAAGAAAAATGATAAACTTCCTGAAAGGTGCAATTGGTGTTAAGGGGGAGATGTTTACCCACATGGCATTCTCTCAGATTGAAGAGTTGTATAACAAGGAAATGGCCAAGCTTCAAGGGGATTCAGCACAAAGGGAGGAGGCTGAGAGAAGGATGAAAGAGAGACATGATCTCAACATCCAACAACCATTCCCTGAGGAAACCACACCTTCCAAAGAAGAAGCAGAAGAGAAGAAGGAAGAACCTGGAAATGTTGGTATAGAAGCCAAGTCTGGAAAAAGAGTGAAATCAATTGCTCCAAAAAGGCAGTTGAAAAGGCCTAGGGTGGAAGAAACTGAAAAGGAAGCAGAACCTTCAGTCACATCCCCAACAGAGCCAGTACAGAGTCCAGAGCAGGTCACTAAGCAAACAGATGAAAGTATGGATCCGTACATGACAATAGTGGAACCTTTGAAAGCTGTTCCAATCTCTATGCAAGCTCCAGAGATCATCTTCTGGGATATTCTGAGAGACAATGGAAAGAATTTCTTCAGAATCAAGAGAGTTGATGGTTCATTTGAAGCTTATTCAACATGGGGGAAAGTCATCAGAAGTTGTTCAAGAGCTGATATGGAAGAACTATATAAAGTTGGGATGAAACTTTATGAACCTGTGTTGAAAGGTACTGAAGAGAATCTTCTCAAAGTGACATTGGAATACTTGTGCATGATGTTTGAGCCTGAAAGAGTGCACCATAGGATTAAATATCATATGCATGAGTTCATATTCAAGAAGATTGACAAATGGATACTGTTTGAAAACTGTGGAGTATACATGATTACTATTGACAATTGTTATCATGAATACTACCTGGTGGACAAAATCTATGAGCATAGCAAGGATAAGTTAGAAGGGATGCTTAAAGCTACACTGGTTTGTACAAAGGATTCAGAGATGGCCAAGATTGTGGTGAGAAGAACTGTAAATCAAAGCTTGGGTCTAGATCCAAATTTGGGAAATTGAATCAGAGGTGTTGAAAGCATCTTGAAGATTAATTCTGAAGAACTTGACTTCTTTTCCTAAAAGTCAAGTTAGGGGGAGATTGTTGGGAACTGAAGAATTCATCAAGTATGGTTAATGCTGCTGGTTCAAAGTTACTACTGCTAGAAGACTTAAAGGTTAGTACTGCTGAGTGTTACTACTGCTAGTACTATTAATACTGCTAGTCAAAGTTAGTGCTGCTTGAACAAAGTTAGTACTGCTTAGCTAGTTAGTACTGCTAGTGGTTAGTGCTGCTTAGTAGTTAATGCTGCTGAAGATTAATACTGCTTATATGATGAAGATTCGCATGAAAGGATATACATGGAAGCTTAGAGATATACATGGAAGATATACTGAAGATATTTTATTTATTGTAATTATCTTTGTATTCAGTATATATATTGTATAGTTTAGAATAGAGAGTTAACTTTTGTTTTCTTCATTCTATTAGAGAGAAAATCAACCTCAAGGAATAGATCCTAATTCTAGAGAAGTAGAATTCGTATTGGTGAGCCTGTTCATCAATATTGAGGTTGAGTGTGTAATCTTGTAACTTCAAAGCATTCAATACAAGTTTACAGTTTGTTCTTCATATCTACTGTGTTGATTTACTGTTTTGATTAAATATCAAAGACACAATTTACACATGTTGACTTTACAATCATATACAAAGACACAAACTATTTATACCTAGTCAACACATGTTGACTTTACAACTCAAACACTTAGACTTTACAAACATTTACACAAAAGACCCTCATTTAATCTTGAATACAATTCTGACTCAACATTCTCCCCCTTTGGATTCAAGATTAATTTTTTTTTTTGACAATAATCTTCAGGTCTTCTTTCACTTGAAAAATCTTCAGCTTTTTAATCTTTGTCAGCTTGAAATCTTGAACACTGTGACTTTCTTCATAGAACTTTGAAATCTTCAAATCTTTAACAACTTTAACAATCTCCCCCACTTGTTACAACTGCACAACAAGTTCTCAGAAAATTTCTTTAATACAACAATAGTTTGAACTTGCTTTAACTTGAAGTACAAACATCATTAACTTTCCAACTCTCTCTTGACTTTGATATCTTCTTTGAATCATATCTTTGACAAATTTCTCTCCCTTCTAAATGTTGGTCCCGGAGGTGCTTAACAAGTTTGTAGAAGGGGGGGGGGGTGAATACAAACACATAATTTAAAGTTTAATAAATTGTGTGTCCCTGAAATCAAGATTCTAATTGCAAACTAAACAAACAAACAAGATGTTTTCAATTACCTGTTTGATTCAATTCAATTCTCAAATGATTACAAACTGTTTACTCTCTTTCTCTCTCTAGAACTCTTCTTTATCTATCTATAACTCTCTCTAAAGTTCTAAACTCAAACTCTAATTCATCTATCTATTAAAAAGAAAATAAAAGTATTTATACCCACTACAAATAACAAAGGAAACAAACAAATACAATATGTTGACTTTGACTTTTATTACAAAATGACTTTGACTTTTAATGAGAGTTGACTTTCTCAGCTTTGACTTCTTGTACTTTGACCTTCAGTCTTCATGATCTTGTATCCAATAGATTTATGCTCTAACAATCTCCCCCTTTGGATTCAAGATCATCACAAAAAGATTTAGCAAATCAATCTTCTCTTTTGGTTACATTGAAAAACTTTAAAATTCCCCTATAAGCTCAATCTGAGTACAATCTTCCTCTTTTGGTTGATCTTTAACTTTAATCTCCCCAAAATCTATCTTCAAGAAATACCAACAATCTTCAATAATCTCTTCAGAATGATCACCAAACTCTTTCAGACTTCGGAAAAGAAATTATCTTCATATTTAGCAATAAATGCTTTATCAAACAGTTCTTCAAAGAAAATTTCTTCAAGATCAGCATATCTTCAGAAATCTTTTCAAACTTTCAAACTTTGAACATTGTCATCTTCAAATCTTTTAACATTGAAATTTTGACTTGGACATTTTGTTAAATCATCTCCCCCTTTTTGATGAATAGAGCATCTGGTACATCAAAACTTTGTCAAGAAATGTCACTGAAATTCTGTTATGACCACTGATTTGTCAAGCCGAGCCTCTGATCCTTTGCCAATTCGAACAATATATCCATCTAGATCTTTTCAAATACAGACAAAATATTCTTGTAACTCCTGAATCAAC
The DNA here is from genome assembly GCA_954870635.1 of Arctium minus. Lineage (NCBI taxonomy): Eukaryota > Viridiplantae > Streptophyta > Magnoliopsida > Asterales > Asteraceae > Arctium > Arctium minus. Next base: position 106,554,590 of record OX941080.1, on the reverse strand, counting down.
AAATGAATCAGTTGCCTGTCAGTAACACTAAGTCACCGTGTGTAACAGATACACATAGGAAATGAGCTTTTTGATATGTTCACTCCCCCAGGGCTTCCATCCAATCATCGAAACACCACAAAGGAAATTTCTATGAATGTTATGACAAAGAAATAAATTCTTTGTGTGTTCGTGCAAGAGATAGAAAGAATTAAGTCATCATATGCTTATAACCACTGAGACAACAGTAGATAAACACAGACTCAATGTGCATGATTGAAGTGCGAAGGTGGGGCATACTTCCTTCTTTTTGAATATCCAGATTTTCCAAATTAAAATCAGATAGATTATATGCTGCATCCCCAGAAAAATATGAAACACTTTCTTTTTGAGAAGAAAATGAGTGGTTGGTGGGGTTTAAGCAAGAGTTGGCATGGGCTAGTTTCCTGTTTCAATAATGTTCACCAAGAATTGTGAAACATTAGTAATGTGGCTGCCCAACTCAGAAAGTAGTTAGTGCAAAGTTTGATATTCTTTTACTCTGATCTCATACCCTATTTCTTTTAATTCAATAAGCTCACATCTAACCAAACTCTCATTTCCATTTTACCTCAACACACAACCCACACTCATTTCTTTTTGATTCCTCACACTCAATCACTATGGATTAACTTCTTGGGTAGGATATACTGGTAATCATGAATCCATAGAAGTTCATTTAAGTCCTAGCACAAAGAACCCATAATTTCCTATGAAGTATATGTTGCTCAAAATGGTTTAACTTGAACAATTAAAGCACAAATACAAGTCAGATATGTATATGCTCAGAGATATAATCATGAAGATATGAGCATTTTTAAACATTGAAGTATTTTCAAACAAGTAAATTGAATGAATGAATATGAATGCAAGAGACTTGTTTGAAAATCTGACATTGTATGAAAAATGATCAGAAATGAATGATATAACAATCAAAGCTTATGATCAAGAATAATGGATATGGTCTATATGAACCAAAAATATAGACATTCTTGAAATGAATGGTTCAAAATGAAATGACGCTAAAAAATTCATTGAAGTACAAGCAGGGTGTCTTACCATCGAAAAATATGTTTCAAAATTTGAGACATGGTAAGAACATTTTGAACAAAAAGTCAAACCGGTGTGTGTGAATACTTGAAAGTATAAAGAAAAGACAATACGCAAGTATTTATCTTTGGAAACACACAGTTTGTAACCATTTAAGCACAAATTAAATCTTGAAAACATTTAAAAATAACACTTCCAATTCATGAAATTTGTTTAAGAATCGGGAAGTGGTTTGAACATTTAAGAACATGTTTTCTATGATTGAAAGTTGTCCTTCTTCCAACCATATATGAGATTAAGATAAGAAATTAACCTTTTCGCATCGTCTTAAATCTCATGAAGTCAGCTGAAGTCATAAAGATATGATCTTGTAAGCTTCTCTCATTCTGCACAAGTCTCAAAGTCGTGTCAAAGCAACTTTATTCACAAAATTTATTCAAAAATAAAAGACATAAAGCAGTAAAACAATTATAGTACGAGTTCTGATCTGAAATAATCAGAAATCATATCCTTACTCCTTTTGTTGTACGCATAAACTCCCCCTAAATTTATGCATAAAAAAAAATTTAGCAATTAAATTCCATAAACTCCCCCTCAAAATAAAATTGATCATCTTAGATTCTTGTCACACTCCCCCTGAGATCATGAACAACATGTTAAAGTGCATATATCCTTTCAGAAATAATGATAAAGAAATGATGAAAAATTACAATAAAAGAAACTTTAATAGGTAATTACTGATTAAGCCTTGAGATTTAGCATACCAAGCTTAGATACAAGAAAATTGAATCTCTTTTCATCTAAAGGTTTGGTAAACAAATCTGCAAGTTGGTAATCAGTTTTTACAATGTAAAGGTCTATTGTACCTTTTTCTACATTATCTTTTATAAAATGATACCTGACATCAATGTGTTTTGTTTTAGTGTGTTGCACAAGATTAGCTGATATGGCGATAGCGCTCTTCGAGTCACAATAGATCGGTATTTTATCAAAAGTGAATCCATAGTCTTGAAGCTGTGTTCGCATCCACAAGACTTGAGAGCAGCAACTGGCAGCAGCTACATACTCTGCTTCAGCAGTCGATGTGGAAAAGCATAATTGTTTCTTTGACGCCCAGCTAACGAGCTTGTCTCCAAGAAATTGAATATGACCTGAAGTGCTCTTCCTGTCTAACATACACCCTGCATGATCTGCATCTGAGTAAGCAGTCAGTTCAAACCCTGTATCCTTAGGATACCACAGACCAAGATCTGCAGTCCTCTTCAGATATCTAAATATCCGTTTGACAGCAGCTAAATGGGATTCTTTAGGGTCAGCCTGATATCTTGCACACAAGCATGTTGAAAACATTATATCTGGTCTACTTGAAGTAAGATACAATAAAGACCCTATCATACCTCTATAAGTCCTAACATCAACACTTTTTCTTGAAGAATCAGTGTTAATCTTAGTACCTGGTGCCATTGGGGTTCCAATAGTTTTGCAATTTTCCATTTTGAATTTCCGAAGAATATCAAAAATGTACTTAGATTGGTTAATGAAAATCCCCGTTGAAAACTGTTTTATTTGTAATCCGAGAAAGAAATTCATCTCTCCCATCATACTCATTTGAAAACGTGACACCATAAGGTTAGAAAAGTTCTTACAGTATTTAGGATTTGTAGAACCAAATATAATATCATCTACATATATTTGAATAAGAATTCTATCAGTTTTCTCCTTTTTAATAAACAAAGTGGTATCGACTTTACCTTTTTAAAAACCTGACTTGACCAAGAATTGAGATAGAACATCATATCAGGCGCGATGGGCTTGTTTCAAACCATACAAGGCTTTATCCAAGATGTAGACGTGATTTGGCTTATCTGGATTTACAAACCCTTCTAGTTGAGAGACGTAGACTTCCTCCTTAAGTATGCCATTCAGAAAGGCAGTCTTAACGTCCATTTGATAGACTGTGAAGGTCTTGTGAGCTGTGTAGGCTAGAATCATGCGGATTACCTCTATACGTGCTACTGGAGCATACGTCTCGTCATAATCGATGCCTTCCTATTGCCTATATCCCTTGGCAACAAGTCTTGCTTTGTTCCTTATAGCAATACCATCTTCATCCTTTTTATTCTTGAACACCTATTTAGTGCCGATAACGGTTTTTCCTTCTGGTTTTGGCACTAGTCTCCAGATTTTCAGGGTAGGCTCTATCTTGGTTTTGGCACCCAATGTGAATCAACAAGAGCTTCTGATACTCGAGTAGGCTCTATCTTGCTGAGGAATGAGTCATGCAGACACTGATTTAAAGTTGCTGACCTAGTTTGCACTGGCTTCTGTATATCTCCAATAATTTGGTGTAAAGGGTGCTCTTTGGTCCAGCGATGTTCATGAGGGAGTGGAATAGATGAAGATTGATCATGATTGTCATCTAAAAATCCACTTTTAGATTCTTCAGGTTGTACATCATGAGGGAGTTGTTCAGTTGAAGGAAGTGATGCAGAAGTTTTAGTAGGAACAACTTGTTCAGTCTGTTGATCTGTCCTTATTAGACACCCTACTGCTGCAGTAACTTCTGGTTCTTCATTAACAGATTCATCTTCAAGTGAAGGAGTATGTGTTTGAACTTGAGCTTCTATCTGAACCGGGGGTAAAAGTTCAGTTGAAACATCTGAAGCAGTTGGAGGATTTGTCATTGAATCATCAAACCTGTCAACCATAACAGAATTAGGAAATTTAGATCCTAGAAACTCATCATAAAAAAATTCAAACAACAAATCTAAATTAGATAAATGAGTATTAGACGATGAAGCTTCATCTGATTTGTTCTTCGCAGGTTCAGGTTCTGGACTGATTGACCCAGAAGCTAACACTCCAGTTATCACGGGTTCTGAACTGAGTTGTTCAGAAGCCATCTCTTCATCAAATGTAAAGTTGACGCTCTCGTCTACTGTCTTTGACTTCTTCAGATAGACTCGATATGCAGCAAATTTAGAAGAATAACCAATGAAGATGCCCTCATCCGCCTTAGCACTGAACTTGTTCAGACTCTCTCTGTTGTTAAGCATAAAAAACTTACAACCAAAAACATGAAAATATTTAATGGTTGGTGTTCGGTTGTTGATCAAAGCATACAGAGTCTTTTGAAACCGACGGTGTATCATGGAACGGTTCTGTGTGTAGCACGCAGTCGAAATAACTTCTGCCCATAGAAATAGAGGTAAGTCTGATTGGCTGAGCATAGTGTGAGCGGCCTCGACTAGCGTTCGATTTCGCCTTTCGACTACTCCATTTTGTTCAAGTGTACGAGCAACAGAGTATTGATGTGATATCCCGACCGATTCGAGATACTCTTCAACAGTTCTGTTTTTGAACTCTGTGCCGTTATCAGTTCTGAGAAGCTTGACTGGTTTCTGCAAATTCACCTGTGTCGTCTTCAGAAATGTAATGAGCACTTCGGGCGTCTCATATTTTGAACGGAGAAATTTGACCCATGTGTATCGCGAATAATCGTCCACGATAACCAACACGTATTTCTTTCCGCCTAAGCTTTGCGTTCGCATCGGACCACAGAGATCCATATCCAACAACTCTAGTGGAGAACTGGTACTAGTGTTAAGTCAAATTTTATAGTAATCATTGTATTTATAGACTTGGTCTAATACTGTGTTCTTAGTTGTGTTTTCTGTGTAGTATTAGCCAAGGGTATTTAAGTCCCTTGTGGCTTTGTGTCTTGTAAGGAGTCTAACGCATTTCTCAATACGATTACATTCTTGCTCTTTCAACTCTCTCTACTTTCTCTCTCTAAGATTTGGTTGATTTTGGGATTATCAATTGGTATCAGAGCCATTCTAAATCTGAGAGGATTGAGAGAAACGTTTTTCGATTTTGAATTTGTGATTAAATCAGAAAATTTGATCGATTTTCTTAATTTTTTCAAGGAAATCTCATTTTTTGATTTTTAATCAAATTTGGTCTGTATTTTGAACGATTTTTCTTGAAAATTGGTTCGTTGGATTCGGTTTTGATTGTAAAACATATTTGATTCACATCATTTTGCAAGAAAATCAGTGTTTGATCTTCAATTTTGAAAATTTTCGAGTTTCTGAAAAATCGTTTTTGCGTACTGTTGAATTCAAGATTTCAAGTTTTGTGGTTTTCGATCGATTTTAGTGTTTCAAAGTGGTTAGAAATCAGATTTCGAACTTATTTGTGTGAGAAAATTTTATTAAAATCGGTTCTGTAATCGAATTTAGAACAATTATGAGTTTTTTCATCGTTTTGCGCCAGATTCAAAGTTTGCGCGAGTTCATAGAGTTTTGCGCCAGTTCATCTTCCTCTTTGTGCTCAAGTCAAGTTCTCGCGAAAAGGATCTTTTGCGCCATCTCTTCATCGAGCAAAGTCTAGTTTGCTTCATCTTCATATCGCGCAACGTGAAAATTTGCGCCAACTTCAGCTCGCGTAAATTCAGTTTTGCGCCACCTACTGCTCAAGCAAAGAAAGGTTCTCATCAACATCATCTTACGCAAAGTCTATTTTGCGTCATCAGTACATCACACAAACTCAATTTTGCACCACCTACATCTCAAGAAGTTCAATCCTTGTGCAAGTTATATTTGCGCCAATCTTGTGTCACACAAAGTTTGTCTTGCGCCATCAACGCTTCACGCAAATCTAAGTTTGCGCCATCTTCATCAAGCGCAAAAGAAAGTTTGCGTCAGTCACTGTTCACGCAAAACTCTAGTTTGCGCCAGCTCTTCTGTTTCAGACTTAGCATTTTTCTAAAGTTTTTCTCTATGGATTCTGCAAAGTTTGCGTTTTAAGCTCAGTTCTACAAGAGTGATATCATGATGTCATTAGGCACAGAAACTCGTCCTCCAGTTCTGGTTGATGAGAATGAGTTCACTCAGTGGAAAGATCGGTTTCTGAATTTCATCTAGCGTCAAAAGAACGGAGATGACATGATGAAGTTTTTAACTGAAGGATCTTTTGTAAAATCCACTCTGGCTTCTGGATTATCAAAGCATATCGCTGAGTACACACCCGATGAGTTGGTGCAATATAAAGCCGATCGTGATATAAAGGCAAATCTGATGCTAGCATTGCCAAATTCTATCTACAACAGGATTGATTGTTACAAAAACAATCCTAAACTAATGTGGGCACAACTAGAGAAGATTATGCTTGGGTCTACAGTTGCAACACAACTTCGGCATACACGCTACATGAACAACTTTGAAGAATTCAAAGCCAAAGATGGGGAGTCACTGAAAAATGTTTATGACAGGTTCTGTGCGGTGATAAATGATTTGAGAAAGATAAAAGTGGAAAAGATTGAGCTGGAGACAAATCTGAAGTTCCTCAACTCTCTTCAACCAGAATGGAATAAATCTTGCCATCGCTTGAGGAATGATGTCAGGATATCTACCATGCAAATCCAAAAGATGTATGAAATTTTACTGACAGATGAGTGCATAGTCAAAGAGAAGAAAGCTAAACTTGACAAGAAAAACAAGAAGACAGTGGACACAGTTGCACTTCTGACAAGCAAACTGTCTGAACAAGCATTATCCGAAAATGCTTATGATGGTGCAATTGATGATGATGGCGAGGCACTTCAGAAAGCTATGATTCTTCTCTCTCAGCACTACAAAAAAAAGTTCCAACCTCGTTCAGGTTCCAACAATCTTCACTTCACTTATGGATCTAAGAATGTCAAAGTGACCGACGATAAGAAAGCAACTTATTGCTTTAACTGTGGAAAGTCGGGTCACATCGCTAAGGAGTGTCGAGTGAAGAAAGTTCGGGATTCTGCATATTATCGGAAGAAATTGGAACTGGCCGAAAAGAGAGAGAATGGAACTGCTTTGTTAGCTGAAGAAGAATTTTGGCTAGATCACTCTGAAGACGAAGCTAATAATGTGGAGACTGCTCATATGTGCTTCATAGGATATGATCAGAGTGATGAGGATGATTCTTCCACTGATGAAGATGAGGTAATTTCTGAGTTTGATTACACATTTATTTCTTCACAGATGAATATTATTATAACTGCTTTACATGATCTTCGGTCAAAGTTATTATCTGAAAAACAATTAAATTCAGAAAAGTCAAATTTGATTGATAAATTACAAATTTCTTTGAAAGATGAAAAATCTATTTTGGCTCATACAAAAGACATCTTTCAAAAGAAATTGGATGATTTAGAAAAATCAAATATGACTTATCTTGATTCTTTGACTGAAATGACCAAATTAAAAGATAATTTTTCGGATAAAATAAATGAGTTGGAAGAAAAATTATATCGAAGGAATCAAACTGAACAAACTATTTATTTGAACAAACCGCGGAGTTATGAGTCTATAAAAGAAAAATGAGACTTGGTTTTGAAAATCCTCATTGTTTAAACAATGCTATAGAAAAATCCCCTACTTTATATAAATTCGATTATGTAACTCTTGCTAAATATGCTTCTCAATTTAAAATTGATTGGATGAATGAAAAACAAGTGTTAGAAATCGAAAATGAGAAAAAGATGAATAACAAGAAAAAGGAAAAAGGAAATTTCTTTTGTTTACATGCGCAAAATGCCAAATATTTTCCCGAAAAATCAAAGAAGAACAGAAATAGTTTAAATAATATTTCTCCTATTAAATCTTCATTCTCTGATGATTATTTTGATATCTGTTCTACTAACACTAATAAAGAAAATATATCTCAAGTTTCTAATGATTCTAAGAGATATATTCCTCCATTAGTGTTAGAAAGCAAAATCATTGATCTTGAAGATAAAATAGAAGAACAACATATTCAAAGTGTAATTGAAACATATGTTATTTTTTCTTTTATGACTTCAAGTCTTGAAGAAAAATTAATTTCTCAAAAACAAGATTCTGTTTCTGGTCTTTCTTCTGATTTTAAAGAAAATGAAAAGGAATTTCTAAAAATTGAAATTTTTTCTCAAAATTTTTCTGACTCCAAGGCAAGTTCAGATTTATTAACTGATCAGTTTGGTTTCATAGGTAAAATTGCTTCTTCTGATTCAATTCTTAAATAAAAAATTCTTGATGAATCTTTTACGCTAAATGATGATTATTATAAACCAAAGCGTAAAAGAAGAAGGTCAAAGAAGTCAAAGAAATAAGCTAAAGTCATTTCTGACAGTTCTAATTCTTGTGATTCAAATATTTCAGATAGGACTTTGAGCACTCCAACAAAGCAGATATGGAGGGTCAAGCGGACATCTAATGAATCTACGACTGATGAGGATAGATATGTAGGCAAAATCTATAAAAGTGATTCATTTGCTGTTTGTAAGAAAATTTCAAAATATTCAATAAAGCAAATGATTCGAATTTCAAAAGATGTCTCATATTCTTCTTCTGATTCTAGTTCAGATGATTATGCTTTCTCTTCTACTGATTCTTATGTTCATTATTGAGAGTCCAAGAACACTGATTCTTTATAGGGAGGAAGTAAAGAGAGAGAGCTTTGGAGCGCAAAGTGTAATTCTATTCAAGTGTGCGTGTCTTTCTTACACAAGAAACAAGACCAAAGAGACTTAAATACCCTTATTCAGATACAACACTGATATGCATCTAAACACAGTATTTGACCAAGCCCTATAAATACAATGATTACTATAAAATCAGACCTAACAATCTCCCCCTTAGTAATCATTGGTGCTTTGGTCTTCAAAAATCATCTTCTAGAACAGCACGAACCAACAAAGCGACTTTATGAAGCTTTCTGACTTTTTTAAGAAAAAATTCTTCTCAGCATCTTTCAGATAAAATTGTCTTTGCTGCTTGAGCTCTAGATGATACACCTCTTTTAAATGATCTTGTATGAACTGTGGTGTTCGGAGCAGGAACAACAAAAGAATTTGTTGTAGCTGAGAGAATAGAATCTTTGAGCGAATCTTGATCAGCAGATAAACTTTTGAGCTCTTTGTCTCTTAAAAAACTCCTTGACTTCTCTGATTTCTCCCCCTCATGACCTTGATGAACTGGTTCAACTAGGTCATGCCAATGTTGGAGACGAGACAACTTAAGATCTGCAAAATTAAAAAAAAACAGAGAAAACAGGGAAGGTTTGCGCTTCATGTTGGATGCGCAAACCAAGATTTGCGTTTTATGTTGGACGCGCAAACCAAAGTTTGTGTGTCAAGCTGGAAGCGCAAAGCTGACTTAGACTAATTTTATCTTTTTGAGCTCTTTGACTCCCCCTACACAAATGCACTAGATGTGACAATTCAAGTTAGCATTCATATAAAGAAAATCAGATACTCCCCCTCAAAAACAGATATAATCTTTGAAAAATATTCTCTTTGTTCACTCCCCCTTGAATAATGCATAAACCCATTGAAATATATTTATGAGAACGCAATGATAAAAAATTAATGTAGAAAGAAAAAAAATACTGAATTAAAATTTTGAAACAACTAAATATATAAAATTTTAAACACTAAACAAATAAAATTCTACTGTGTAAAATATTACAATTTTATCAATCATTTGAAATCAAACATTTGTTGTAAGATAAAAGAACGAGTTTAATTGCATATCAAGTTAAAACATGTTCAGTTTCAAAACTTCCAGCAATCTATTCAGTGTGCTCACATGCGAATCTTCGATTAGCTTCAAGAAAATGCAATTCTAAAAATATTATAGAGAACTTTGCATGTACTAACACTAAGCCATCAAAAATTAAGACTTTCACAAATTTACAGGTTTTTCACAACTCGAACATTTTACCAAGTATCATGAGATGTGTGCTCATTGACATCTTTTAGCATTGTGCACATTGGCATCTTAACATGAGTGTGCTCTTTGGCATCTTTTAAGCACGTGCACTTTGGCATCTTTTGATCAAAAAGTTTATTAAGTAATGAACATGCCGTAAACGTAACTTTCTATCTAACCTTATTGCAGGATTTGGGTCAGCCGCTCCCAGACCAGTTGGCCTTAGGGGACTAGGTGTCAAGCACCCCTTGGAACTTACTCTCCCAGATAAAAAAGGCTACATCGACATATCCTAAACCCATTCATACCAGTAGAACATGACTTTCGATCTGATTCTATAGAAGGATTTATGTTCGATCACTCCCAGACCAAATGACCTTAGGGGACCAGATGATAAGCATCCCGAGGAACTTACTTTCCCAAACCAAAAAGGTCACAGGTACAAAATTTTAAACTTAAAGATTTCTGTATTTTAAGAATTTAATAATCATCTCAATCACTCAGATCAACGTCTAAATGCTTAGCCCATATTTTTATTCCGATCTATAATTCTGATCATTTAGGTAATCTAAGCAAAGTAAACTATAAAAATTCTGAATCACACAACTTTAAAGCAGTAATAAAAGTTTCAATCATGTTGCTGGCTTTTCGACTTTTGTAAGACTTGAAATTTGACCATATAAAAACTTTAATATAAACAAAAAAAAAACTTGAAAATTTATCCTAGACACATATTTTATTCAAAGAAAAGAAAAAATGTAAAAACTTTACTTTATAGAATAAAATTTGTAAAAATTTAAACTTTTAATAGATATTTAGTTGGAACAAAATAAAATTCAACTATTTCATCTTTTATATTGAAGAAAATAAATTTGTGTCTCATATTAAAAGAAAATTTTGGGTAATACAAATTTATTAGATAGATAAACAAGCTCAGATTCTTGAATCATTAAGAAAAACTAGAATACCATCATTATCAGAGATAAATGCAGCGGAATTAAAATCGATGTACTCACAGTATCTCATTAAGTCAGAAGCTAAATCATTGAAGAACGAGTTCTAAACTGTTGTGTTTAGAAGTCGAGTCTATGAAGTACGGGTCCTGAGCTGAATTACTCAGAAGCCAACATTCTATTACTTCCCCTTAACATGTGATGCCTGCAACTTTAAATCAGATAAAGATTTGGGAACCTACTTGTATTTGGGCCCATGTTTGTTAGTTGCAGTTCTTATGGGGAAACAATAATCAGATTTAACAGATAAAACACGAGGAATAGGATCAGAAAAATAATCACAACCATCAGAAGATAAAGCGTGATCATCTGAACTAGAATCAGAAGACGAATATGAGACATTTTTGGAAATTTGAAACATTTGCTTTTTAGAGTATTTTGAAACTTTATTACAAACAGCAAATGAATCACTATTATAAAAATTGTCTACACATCAATCTCCATCAAAAATAGAATCAGTTGATGTCCGCCTAGCTCTCCAGATATGCTTCTTTGACTAGCTCACAGTCCTATCTGAAATAATAGTATCGGAAGAATTAGAATTGCCAGTAAAAACTATATCTCGTTTCTTCGACTTCTTTGACCGTCTTCTTTTACGCTTGGGTTTATAATATTGATCATTGAGTGTAAAAGAGTCATCAAGAATTTGAGACTTAATATTTAAATCAGAAGAAATAAATTTATCCAAGCAACCAATCTGATCAACTAATAAATCTGAATTTGCCTCGGAGTCTGAAGAATTTTGAGTAAGGTTTTTAAAATTTGAAACTTCCTTTTTGTTTTCCTTAAAATCAGAAGATAGGCTAGAAATAGAATCTGATTTTTGAGAAAATAAATTTTCTTCAAGACTTGAAGTCATAAAAGAAAGAAAAATATCAGATTCAATTTTCTTCAAAATATTTTGATCTTCTATCTGATCTTCAAGATCTATGATTTTTCCTTCTAATATTAATGGAGGAGTATATTTCTTCGAATCATAAATGATTGGAGAAATATTTCCTTTATCAGAATCAGGAGCATAAGAAGGAACAAAATCATTAGACATTGAAGATTTAACAGAAGATATATCATTTAAAACTCTTTTTCCTCTTCTTGATTTGTCAGGAAAATATTTTACATTTTCGGACGTATAAACAAAAGGAATTTCATTTTTCTTGTTATTTATCCTTTTCTCGTTTTCGATTTCTAACACTTGCTTCTCATTCATCCAATCAATTTTAAATTGAGGAGCATAATGAGCAAGAGTCAGATAATCGTATTTATATAAAGTTGGGGATTTTTCAATCGCATTGTTTAAACAATGAGGATTTTCAAAACCAAGTCCCCACCTTTGTTTTAAAGCCTCTTCACTCCTCGGTTTGTTCATATAAATTGTTTGTTCAGATTGGTCTCTTTGATAAAGTTTTTCTTCTAACTTATTTATTTTATCTGAAAATTCATCTTTTAAATTAGTCATAGCCGTCAAAGATTCAAGATTTGTCTTATTTAAATTTTCCAAATCGTCCAATTTCTTTTGAATGATGTCTTTAGTATTTTCTAAAATAGATTTTTCATCTTTCAAAGAAATTTTCAGTTTGTCAATTAAATCTGACTTTTCAGAATTTAAATTCTTTTCAGATAAAATTTTAGAGCGTAAATCAGACAAAGCATTAATCATGATATCAAACTGAGAGGTAATAAAATTGTAATCAAATTCAGAATATACCTCATCCTCATCAGTATCAGAATCATCTGACTGGTCATCTCCGACTAAGCACATGTGAGCGATCTTGACATTGGAAGCTTCGTCGTCGGAATAATCCAGCCAGAATTCTTCTTCGGCCAATAAAGCAGTTTCGTTCTCTCTCTTTTCTGCTAGTTCCATTTTCTTTCGGTAGTAGGCTGAGTCCCTAACCTTCTTTGCTCTACACTCCTTTGACATGTGACCCGACTTTCCACAATTATAACAAGAAACAGTCTTAGGCTCAGGCACTTTGACTGTAGAAGCAGAAGTGAAGTGTGAAGAGTTGGAACCCGATCTCAGTTGGAACTTCTTCTGGTAGTGCTGAGAAAGAAGGATCATAGCTTTCTGTAATGCCTCGCCATCATCTTCATTTGATCCGATGTAAGCATTTTCAGACAATGCTTGTTCAGATAATTGCTTCGTGAGGAGAGCAACCGGATCTACTGTTTTCTTCTTTTTATCCATCTTGGCCTTTTTATCTAACACCAAGCTTTCATCAGTCATCAGAATCTCGTAAAGTTCTTGAATCTGCATTGTGGAGATTCTAACATCATTCCTTAATTTGTGGCATGATTTATTCCACTCAGACTGAAGAGCATTAAGGAATTTCAGATTCGTCTCAAGAGCAGTCTTTTCCACTTTAATCTTTCTGAGATCATTAATCACAGTGCAAAACCGATCAAAAGAGATTCATTGTCCTTTGCCTTAAATTCCTCAAAGTTATTCATGAAGCGTGTCTGGCGTATTTGAGTAGCAACTGATGACCCAAGCATGATCTTTTCTAACTGAGTCTACATCATGTTTGGATTATGCTTGAAATAATCAATTCTATTGTAGATTGAGTTAGGCAGTGCTAGCATCAAATTGGATTTTGCTTCTCTATCGGCTTTTTCACGTTTGATTTCATCATCAGTCAAAGGAATGTCATTTTTCGGTCTGATGAATGGTCCTTCAGTAAACGACTTCATCATATTTTCTCCATTTGTCTGACACTCAATGAAATTTATGAACCTATCTTGCCACTGTGTAAACTCATCTTCGTTGATTAAGACTGGTGGACGAGTATCAGTTCCCAATTGCATCATCAGATCATTTGAGTAGAATCTTGCTTGGAGAGCAAACTTGGCAGAATCCATTGCTGATGTACCATAAAATCAAAAATCAGATTGAATTGAAAAAATTCGAAAAATATTAAAAATTGAAAAATTGAAAAACACTTGTTATGACACAAAGTTTTAAAAAAAATAAAGATGACACACTAAAAAAAAATTTCCAGACTCTTTTTTTTTTAACTAAGTCAGGGAGACGCGCAAACTGGAGTTTTGCAGGTGAAGACTGAAACGCAAAGTGGAGCTTTACGGGTGCATAGAGGAACGCAAAGTGGAGCTTTGCGTTTGCTTCGTGAAACGCAAAGTGAAGCTTTGCGTGTGTAGACTTCGCGGGTGAGAGACTTTGCGTTGCAGGTGAAGGAGGGAGCGCAAAGTTAGCTTTGCGTGTGAAGAGTGAAACGCAAAGTAAACTTTGCGGGTTTAACTTGGCTTTTCGGTTGAAGGAAGAAACTCAAATCAAACTTTGCGTATGAAGGAGGGAACGCAAACTGATGGTTTGCGTTTATAGAGGGAAACGCAAAGCAACATGAATTACACGCAAAGTAATATGAATCAAACGCAAAGACTATGAATGACACGCAAACTTTAAAAACTCACAGATTTACGCAAGATCAAATCAAACCAAGAAAATTATGCATGAAAAACACATACTTAATATCGAAAACACCTTTCTTAAAACTTTTGATCAGCAATATCGATTAAAATCAACAAAATCTAAAAATCTAGAATGAAACAGTACCAAACTCGTGATTTTCCAGAAAACTTTTAAACTCAAAATTGATGATCTAAACTTGAATTTTATGCAAAACAATATGAAGCAAACAAGATCGATTATCAAAAACGAGACTAATGAACACAAAAACAATCCAATTCGACCACAAACAGATCTAAATTTTATGAGAAATCAAGAAAACGATATTTTCTTGAAAAATTCAAGAAAATCGATCAAAATTTTGATTTCAATCACAAATCAGATAAAGAAAATGCAATCTCTCAATCCTCTCAAGATTCAGTTGGCCTTGATACCAATTGAGAGTCCAAGAACACTGATTCTTTAGAGAGAGGAAGTAAAGAGAGAGAGCTTTGGAGCGTAAAGTGTAATTCAATTCAAGTGTGCGTGTCTTTCTTACACAAGAAACAAGACCAAAGGGACTTAAATACCCTTGGTCAGATACAACACTGATATGCATCTAAACACAGTATTTGACCAAACCCTATAAATACAATGATTACTATAAAATCAGACCTAACAATTATTCTGATAATATTTCTCGTGCTTTCAATGTCAAATCTAACAAATATTTTCCCATAAGAACTGCAACTAACAAATATGGACCCAAATTCAAGTGTGTACCAAAATCAAAGATTGATTCTAAGTTGCAGGCACCTATTGTCAAGGGGGAGTAAGAGAAAAATTGGCTTCTAAGTACATCAGCTTAGAACCCGTACTTCAATGGACTTCGACTTCTAAACATTTCTGTTTAGGACTCGTTCTTCAATGCATATAGCTTCTGGACTAATGAGAAACTGTGAGTACATCTACTTTATTCCGCTGCATTTATCTCTGTCTATGATGTTGTTCCAGTTATCTCATTTTTTTTAAGAATCTGAGCATGTTTGACCAGATCCAAAACATTGATATGTGACACAAATTCATTATACATTATGTGGAAGAAGGTATTATTGAATTTTATTTTGTTCCGACTAAATATCAATTTGCCGAATTCTTTTCATTTGTCTTAGATGAAATTTTTTCAATCTCGGCATGTTGAATTTAAAAGTTTAAATCTTTACAAATTTTATTCTATAAAGTAAAAGCTTTATAGGTTTTCTTTCTTTTGAATAAAATGTGTGTCTAGGATAAATTCTCAAGTTTCTTTGTTTATATTGAAGTTTTATATGTTCAACTTTCAAGTCTTACAAAATTCGAAAGGTCAACAACATGTTTGAAAGTTTTGATACTGCTTTAAATTATGTGATTCGGAATATTTATAGTTTACAATGCTTGGAAATCCTAAAAAGTCAGAATTATGGATTGTAATGAAAATATGGGCTAAGCACTTAGATGTAAAACTGAGTGATTGAGATGAATTTATATAAAATACAGAAATCTCTAAGTTTAAAAGTTTGTACCTGTGACCTTTCTGGTTTGGGAAAGTAAGTTCCGTGGGATGCTTGTCATCTGGTCCCCTAAGGTCAATTGGTCTGGGAGTGATCGAACCCAAATCATTCTATAGAATCAGATCGAAAGTCATGTTCTACTGGTATGAATGGGTTTAGGATATGTCGATGTAGCCTTTCTGATCTGGGAGAGTAAGTTCCAAGGGGTGCTTGACACCTAGTCCCCTAAGGCCAACTGGTCTGGGTACGACTGACCCAAATCCTGCAATAGGGTCAGATAGAAAGTTACGTTTACGGCATGTTCTTTGCTTACCTAACTTTTTGACTAAAAGATGCCAAAGTGCACAAGCTTAAAAGATGCCAAAGAGCACACTAATGTGAAGATGCCAATGTGCACAATGCTAAAAGATGCCAATGATCACACATCTCATGATACTTGGTGATATGTTTGAGTTGCGATAAACCTATAAATTTGTGAAAATCTTAATTTTTGATGGCTTAGTGTGAGTACATGCAAAGTTTTCTATTATATTTTTAGAATTGCATTTTCTTGAAGCTAATCGAAGTTCGCATGATAGCACACTGAATAGATTAATGAAAGTTTTTGAAACTGAACATGTCTTAACTTGATATGCAATGAAACTTGTATTTGTATCCAACAATATACATTTGACTTCAACTGATCGATTAATCTGTGATATTTTACTGAGTAGAATTTAATTTGTTTAGTGTTTAAAATTTTATATGTTTAGTTGTTTCAAAATACATATTCAGTATATTTTTCTTTCTACATTGATGTTTTGATTATTGTGTTCTCATATATGTGTTAATGGGTTTGTGCATTTTTCAAGGGGGAGTGAATAAGGAAAATATTTTGACAAAATCATATCTCATTTCGAGGGGGAGTATTTGATTTTCTATACGAATGCTAACTTGATTTGTCATATTTAGTGCATTTGTGTAGGGGGAGTCAAAGAGCTTAACAGGTGATTTTTTTTTTAAGATTTCAAGTCAGCTTTGCGCCAACAGTTGGTAGCGCAAAACTCAACTTTGCGCCACCTTCATCTAGCGCAAAACAATCTTTGCGCCACCAACATGTAGCGCAAAACTTCCCTCTTTCTCCTTTATTCTGATTTTGCAGATCTTAAGCTGTCTCGTCTCCAATATTTGCATGACCAAGTTGATCCAGATCATCAAGGTCATGAGGGGGAGAAGTTAAGGAGAAGTTAAAGAGATAAAGAGTTCAAATGTTTATCTGCTGCTCAAGATTCGCTCAAGATTATATATTTTCTCAGCTACTGTTCCAGCTCCGATCACCACAGTTCATTCAAGTACATTTGAAAGAGGTGCGTCATCTAGAGCACAAGTTGATGAACCGATTGTTCTTTCAAGCTTATTTCAAACAGGTCCAGTCTTGTCAAAGCAGCAAAGGCAACATAGATTGAAAGATGCTGAGAAGATTTTTTTTTTTTAAAAGTAAAGAAGTTTCGCTAAGTCTCTTAGATGGTTTGTGTTGATTTAGAAGATGAATATTGAAGACCACAACGCCAATGATTACTAAGGGGGAGATTGTTAAGTCAAATTTTATAGTAATCATTGTATTTATAGACTTGGTCTAATACTGTGTTATTAGTTGTGTTTTCTGTGTAGTATTAGCCAAGGGTATTTAAGTCCCTTGTGGCTTTGTGTCTTGTAAGGACTCTAACGCATTTCTCAATACGATTACATTCTTGCGCTTTCAACTCTCTCTCTACTTTCTCTCTCTAAGATTTGGTTGATTTTGGGATTATCAACTAGGTTCAGGCTTTGGTTTATGTGGAACTCTCTTCATCTTCCCTTTTTCACATGCTACACACAAGTGTTCTTTCACATACTTGAGCTCTGGAAGTCCATTCACTAACTTTCCACTGACCAGCTTGTTGATATAACGAAAATTCAGGTGTGATAACCGTCGGTGCCAAAGCCAACTTTGCTGCATCGAGGCTTTTGTCAGTAGGCAAACTTGATTGTTAATATGGACTTTTGACAGATTTATTGTGTAGAGATTTGACTTGAGAATGCCGACCAAGAGTTCTTTTCTATCCTCAGTACGTACCAAGCAACTCTTAGCTTTGAAGTTTACCTCTAATCCTTTGTCACATAACTGACCGATACTAAACAGGTTGTGCCCTAAGCCTTCGACATAGCTCACCTTCTTAATCGTTATGTTATCTTGAATAATATCACCATATCCTAAGATCGGTGAAAACTGGTCGTTACCAAAACGAACATTGCCGCTGAATTTCTCTGTATAATTAGACAATAAAGCTTTATGCCCGGTCATATGTTTGGAACAACCGCTATCCAAGTACCACATATGCCGGGTCTGCAAGAGAAATCAGGAAACAATAGATTTAGGTACCCATTTAAACACGGGTCCTAACAGATTAGCACATGTTTTTGGCATCCATTTGAATATGGATCCTCTTTTCATTTGAAAACTTTTGAAAACTTTGGAATTAGAAGAATAAACATTATAAGATCCAAACCAATCATTAGAATTATGATGATAAGCAAAATCATTCCACTGATAATAATAAGATTTAGTAATAGTAGGAGATAATCGGAACAATTGCTTATTAGAATATCGCTTGTAAACAGGTACAAGGTTTTTATTTGTCGAAGCAATAGAACCAACTACATCACACTTACTACTAGTTGATCTAATACAAGAACTATCAGTAAGTGATTCTGCCTTCTCATCACTCTTCCTTTTAGGTCGCCATTCAGATCTTTCTTCTGACCTATATTTTTTATATCTGAAACAAAAGATTTAGATTTATTAGGAAAGTCAGATTTCTGAAATTGATTTTTCTTGTGTTTACCAGTGTTATTCTGTTTCTGTAATCGCTGTTTCTTATGTTTCTTACCCTGAGCATAGTAATCAGCAGTTACAGAAACTGATTCACCAACCTTAGTTGATGATTCACCTTTTTCATGAACACTTGGTAAAGCTTGTTCATTTATCACAAAAGTAGAATGATTTGGAAGTGGAGCATTAAAGTTAAACATATCAATTTCCTCTATACACCCTTCATCAGAATTTAGAAAATCATTTGCAGACTCAAATTAATCATCAAAAACAGTCTCAGAAGTTTGAAGTACTTTAGAAGATGAAGAACACACTTTAGATTTAACATGAAAATTTGTGTTCTTTAACACTGTAGAAAATAAATCTTGTGTTATATCATTCAAAAATTTTTCATCAGATAAAATATTTTCTAACTCAATTATTTTGCTTTCTAATATGAGTAGAGGTACATAAATTTTAGCTTGAACAGGTTTTGCCTCCATCTCAGTAGAAGAATAGCTAGTAAAATAATAATTTGAAAGAAATTTTGATGTTTTAGAAAGATAACTATCATTCAGTCTTTCATAACAGAATGGTAGTTGCATTTTCTTTAAATTCATTCTTTTCTCATCTTCTTTGTCCACAACTTCCTTTGATGCTTTGGTAATAAATTTGGGTTTCAAATGAGGATGTTTATCAGTAGCATACATATAATTTGCATTATATAGACCTGGCTGTTTTCTGATAGCTTTTTCTAGGTAATGAGGATTATCATAACCTAGTCCCCATTTTTCTTTAAAATCAGCTTCTTCATTAGGTGTATTCAAGAAAACCGTTTGATCTGTTTGGCCTCTAATATATAGCTTTGTGTTAGAGCACAGATTTATTGGATTCAAGATCATAAAGATTGAAGATGAAAGTTCAAGAAGTCAAAGCTGAGAAAGTCAACTCTCAAGTGAAGTCAAAGTCTTTTGTTAATAAAGTCAAAGTCAATGTAATTGTGTTTTGTTTCTTTGTAATTGTTGGAGGTATAAATACCTTGTTTCCCTTGTAAGTCTTTGTAAGCAAGTAAGTAAGTGTGTGAATTTTAGTGTGTGATTGAGAGAGAGCTTATGAGAGAAGAAGTCATTGTATATCATTCTAGAGAGAGAGTAGTGAGAGAAAGTTGTGAGATTGTAATCTTTGATTCATCAATGACATATGGATTTCTCATCTTGATTGTTTGTATCAATTAGAACTTGAAATAGGGAATAACAATTGGTATCAGAGCAGAAGAAATTCAGAAAAATGGATCGATTTGAAGAAATTTTTGATCGACAGTTCAAGAACACAAAAGTTACTGTTCAAATTCGATTTTGTTGATCGAGTGATGTTTTTGATCTGATTTGTGTGTATTTGTACTCGATTATATGTTTAGAACAAGTTTAGTTTGTATTGTTTTGTTCAAATCACAACAATTCGATCTGAATTTTGATTTTTGTAAGTTTTCTATTCGAAGTTCAAAACGAACTGTTCTAGATCGGTTAACAATTTCTAGTGTTTTAGGTTGAAATTCATTGCTTGTAAACAGTTTTAGGTGTGATCGAGATCAAATTGCCAAAGTTTCGAGATCAAATTTGAAGATTTCAATGGATTTCAGTGTGAAAGTTTGAGTTTTTGTTCGAAAACTCCAAGAACATGCAAGATCTGTGAAACGCGCAAGTTCATCCGGAAGAACGCAAGTTGAAGAATTTGGTCTCAAACGCGCAAGGTGTTATCTGCGAGTTCTAGAAACGCGCAGATCTAAGTCTGCGAGTTTGAAATTTGGGAAAAAGTTTCTAAGTGTTGAAACGCGCAAGTAGACACTTGCGAGTTCTACAAACGCGCTAATCGAAGGTGCGAGTTTGAGCAGGAACAGTGATCTGCGAGTTTGGTTGATCTGCGAGTTTTATCAAAACGCGCTAGTAGTGACTAGCGAGTTTCTCAAACGCGTACGTCTCTATCTGTGTGTTTATCAGTGAATAGTATCTTGCGAGTTTCAGAGACTTGCGAGTTTCAGCGACTTGCGAGTTTCAACAATCTGCAAGTTTCAGTGTTCTGCGAGTTTTGAGCTTCTGCGAGTTCCAAAGTGATTTGCGAGTTTTTCATACTTAGAATTTTTTCTGAGAAATTTTTAAAACTGTAATATGCCCTTTAATAGTGAAATTTTTTTCTCTAGGGGTGTTGCCCCTCGACCCCGCAAGGGCGTTGCCCCTTGACCGCACCCGCTTAAGTCTGCGGAGGGGGACAAAGTTCTTATTGTGATCTACTGTTTTTGAATTTCTAACGATCATTTCAAGTTTCTTTTTGTAACAGATAATTCAAGATGGGATATTTTTCTGATGATGATGAAAAGAAGATTGAAAAGCTCAAATTAGAGAACAAAAATCTTGCTTCTTCAGTTGATTACTACTCAAAGAGGTCAAAACGATATAATGATGAAAGGAAGCTAATGAGAGAAGAAGTCAGTGCGTTAAAGAAAATAAATGAAGATCTGCTAAAACACTCTTCTGGGATTAATGAAGAAAATGTCTTGTTTTTGGAAGCTGAAAACACTGAGTTAAAGAGCAAGATCTCAGAATTAGAAGATCACATTGTCAAGTTTCAGCAAACAGGGTGTGCTAATGAAAAGAAGATCTTTGAATTAGAATTTCAAATTGTTGAAGAAAGATCAGTTTTTGAGAAAGAAAAGAAAGAGTTTGTTAAGAAGTTCTCAGATTTTTCCATAAAAGGTGCTGACGAGAAGAAGACGGTTGAGCTGAAATGTATAAAACTTTCTCAACAAATTTCTGACTTTGAGAAAGTAATCATACTGGAAAGAGAGAAATTTGATAAAGAGAAGAAGATCATGGAACAGAAGAATGTTGGGATATTCAAAGAAATATCTGGTCAGAGGACAAATGCTGAATTGGGCTTTGAGGAAGAAAGAAGCTTATTTGAAGCAGAGATAAAGAAGCTAAGTGCAAAGTTATCTGAGCTATCTACTTTTGTGCTTATAGAGCAGCAAACGAAGTCTGAATTCAAGACGAAGATTGACCTTCTTGTAAAAGAAAGAGACAATTACTCTTCAAAGGTAAAAGAGCTTGAAAAGATTGTTTCAAAGGTGGTGGTGACTGAGCAAACGACTCCAGAGTCAAAAATCCACTCACCTAGAAATAGTTCAGTTGGTTCTAATAAGCCAGGATCAAGATCACATCAGCAAACTATTTCTACAAAAAGGCCATTTAAATCTTCCAATCAAATTCGTACTACTAATCTTTTCTATGATAGCAAAATAGATGGTTCAGGTACACATAGAAGAAGGAGATATAAAGAAGAAAAACTGGTACGGAGAGTGAAACCAGTGGTTGAAAATGAGAAGAATGATGAGAAGAAGGAAGAAAAGAAAGGAAAGAAGGAAGAGAAGAAAAGTAACAAATCATTTGTATCTGCCTCAAATGCAAAGAAGAACAAAGTGCTGAAAGGTAAACCTGATCTTGTTTACTCGAGAGATCAAATGATCAGGTTATCTAAAAAGAGGTATTGTTCTTATTGTCATACATATGATTTTGTTCAAAAAGCAAGTGATCATTACTGGTATGGTTCTTATTCAGTTACTCCCATAAGAACTGCAACTAACACACATGGACCCAAATACCAGTGGGTACGAAAACCAAAGACTGATTCTGTGTTGCAGGCACCTACAGTCAAGGGGGAGTAAAAGAACAAAGGCTTCTAAGTAAATCAGCTTAGAATCCGTACTTCAACGAAGTTTGACTTCTAAACACAACAGTTTAGGACTCGCTCTCCAATGATGAAAAAGAAATGCTACTCCCGGGCTGATAAGAGAGTGTACTCAGATACTCAAAAGAAGATATCAACCTTCAAAGGGGAGTACATATTTTTTCTGAAATTTTTGCATCCGATAGATATGACGAACTACATTCCAAAAGGAGTTGTAGATCTCTATCATGTGCTTTATAACTGACATATTTTAGATGCATAATTTCAGGGGGAGTAAAAGGATTATGATTTCTGATTATTTCAGATCAGAACTCGTACATTAATCGTTTTACTGCTTTATGTCTTTTACTTTTGAATAAATTTTGTGAATAAAGTAGCTTTGACTAGCCTTTGAGACTTGTGCAGATTGAGAGGAAGCTATCAAGATCATATCTTTATGACTTCAGCTGACTTCATGAGATCTAAGATTGCACAAAAAGGTTAAAATTCTTATCTTAATCTCATATATGGTTGAAAGAAGGACAACTTTCAATCATAGAAAACATATTCTTAAATGTTCAAACCACTTTCCGATTCTTAAACAGATTTCATAAATTGGAAGTGTGATTTTAAATGTTTTCATTTTTATTTTGAGCTTCAATGATTAATAAACCGTGTGTTTCCAAAGATAAATACTTGTGTATTGTCTTTTATACATACTTTCAAGTATTCACACACATAGGTTTCATTTTTTTTTATCAAATAGTTCTTACCATGTCTCATATTGTAACATATTTTCGATGGTAAGACACTCCGATTGTACTTCACTGTATCTTGAGCGTCATTTCATTTCGAAACGGTTTTTCAAGAATGTCTATATTTTTGTTTCGTATAGACAATATCCATTATTCTTGACCTTAAGCTTTGATTGTTATATCATTCATTTCTGATCATTTTTCATAAAATGTCAGATTTTCAAACAAGTCTTTTGCATTCATGTTCATTCATTCAATATACTTGTTTGAAAATACTTCAATGTTTAAAAATGCTCATATTTTCATGATTATATTTTATGAGCTTACATTCATCTGACATTTGTATATGAGCTTTAACTAATAAAGTTAAACCATTTGAGCAACTTTATGCTTTCATAGGATTATATGGGTTCTTTGTGCTAGGAATTAACTGAACTTCTATGAAATCACGTTAACCAATGATTTCTACCCAAGAAGTTAATCCTTTAGTTATTGAGTGTGAGGAGTCAAAAAGAAATGAGTGTGGGTGTGATGAGGTAAAATGGAAAAGAGAGTTTGGTTAGTAGCGATCTTAATGATTAAAAAGAAAGAGGGTGTGAGATCAGAGTAAAAGAATATCAAACTCTGCACCAACTACTTTCTGAGCCGGGTAGCCACATTACTAATGCTTCACAATTTTTTCGTGAACGTTATTGAAACAGGCAAATAGCCCATGCCAACTCTTGATAAAACCCCACCAACCACTCATTTTCTTCTCAAAAAGAAAATGTTTCATATTTTTTGGGGACGCAACACATAATCTATCTGATTTTCATTTGGAAAATCTGGATATTGAAAAAGAAGGAAGTTTGCCCCACCTTCGCACTTCAATCATGCACATGGAGTCTGTGTTTATCTATTGTTGTCTCAGTGGTGTACACTATGTTGAGCCTTAAAAAGCAATTATTTGTATAAAAGGGGAGATTACAAGAGAAGATAAAGGTTGATCAAAGGGGGAGTTATTTCAATCGAACTTAAAGAGAGAAGATCGAATTGCTAAATCTTTTAGTAATGATCTTGATCCAAAGGGGGAGATTGTTAGAGCACAGATTTATTGGATTCAAGATCATAAAGATTGAAGATGAAAGTTCAAGAAGTCAAAGCTGAGAAAGTCAACTCTCAAGTGAAAGTCAAAGTCTTTTGTTAATAAAGTCAAAGTCAATGTAATTGTGTTTTGTTTCTTTGTAATTGTTGGAGGTATAAATACCTTGTTTCCCTTGTAAGTCTTTGTAAGCAAGTAAGTAAGTGTGTGAATTTTAGTGTGTGATTGAGAGAGAGCTTATGAGAGAAGAAGTCATTGTATATCATTATAGAGAGAGAGTAGTGAGAGAAAGTTGTGAGATTGTAATCTTTGATTCATCAATGACATATGGATTTCTCATCTTGATTGTTTGTATCAATTAGAACTTGAAATAGGGAATAACACTTTGCTTCCAGACCATTTACCTTTTTCTCTAAAGTCTTGTTCTCAACCTGCAGTTTAAACGATTTTAGAACACATTCTTGTTTTTCAGAATTAGAATCAGACTTAGACAATTGTTTTTCAATATCAGAAATCTTTCTTTCAAAACAATCTTTTTCATTTTTAAAATCAGAAGCAGATTTGCGTAGAGAATCAATTAAATTTTTATTCCCAATAACTGATTTATTGAGTTCAAAGATTTGTTGATTTCTTCTAACAACTCTGTCTTTTTCCTTTTTCAGTTTGGTTTGAAGGTCTTGAAGTTCAACCATCATGGCTTCCATTTTGGTCATGAAATCTTTTTCAGTTAAATTCATTACCTCATCAGCAGTCTCATCATCTGAATCATCATCTTTCACTTCTTTTCCCATCAAGCATAGATGAGCAGTCTCTTCTTGTTCTTCTTCCTCATCAGAATGATCCAACCAGTATTCATCTTCAGCCATTAATGCCTTTCCAGCTTCCTGTTTCTTGGCCAAGAGCAATTTGTTCTGATAATACTCTGAGTTGCGAACCTTTGGCTTCCAACATTCTTTAGCATAATGTCCAATCTTGCCACAGTTGTAGCATTTAATCAGATCATTAGCTGGCTTCTCAGTACTGGTGTAATCATTCACATATTTCTTCTTTTCTTCCTGCTTCTTCTTAACATTTTTATTTCCTTCAACTCTTTCTCTATGCTCGTGGTTCTTTGAGCTTGATGAAGAATACCTCTGAGAATTTGATCCCGGCTTCTTGTAGAACTTCTTCTGGAATGCTCGGGTCAGTAACAACATTGCTTGCTTAAGACTCTCTCCATCATCTCCATCAGATTCAGATTCTGATTCAGAACTGATAATGACTTTCTTCTTCTTTTTATTTTCTTTCTCTTTTTCTCTAGCCACAAGTGCAATTTTATTGATAACAATTTACAATTTACAATTTTCTGATTCAGAACTGATAAGAAATTGTTTATTGATAAATCAAATACAATTTACAAGTCTGTTGCGGAATAAGATTAAGTAGAACTCAATCTAAACAAACTTAAGAAAACACTAAGATGGTTGCACAAGAATATAGAGAATGGGGATTGGAGAAGTATAGAAAACAAGGGTTTCTATTAAATAGAAAGATGAAGGCTAGAGGTGAGCACTCTCTTCAGATGAAGAGGTAATCTTTCTATTTATACCCTATGCATTAAATTCATGGCAGAGCACTTTACACGTGTCCTTCATTGATTGGCTGAGAGAGTATGACTTTGGGAGACATGCTTTCGGCCGTATCATGAACAGTGTAGTTGACAGAGTTGTTGTACGAATTGTGGCAGAGGTATGTCCGTTCTGACACATCGTACTTGTTGTGCAAGGTAAGACAATAGAGACTTGAGGCATAAGTTAAGTGATCATTGATCGTTGAATATCTCTTCCTTCAGAGATATAATGAAGTTCAGCTATCGCTGAAGCTTTTTCTCAAGTTTCTTCGCGTATGATTAGAGTCGTCTTTGCTTCACTGATGTCCACATCAGGTCACTAGTAGACTTGTCTTTGTTCAGCAACTTCGTCTTCGATTCAGCTATGAACATCTATTGACGCGAAACTTGTCTTCAGGGATTACGTCAAATGTTTACATCAGAACTATCAGCGATAACTGAACAGTCTCAGTCTGATCGCTCATGGTGAAACACTAATACATATAAATGTTTACAAGAGAGACTATCAGCGATAACTGAACAGACTCAGTCTGATCGCTGATGGTGAAACACTAATACTTATTAAAACGTAATTTTCACTAAGTATAGAAGAGGGTCGATATCAAATCACTGAGAAAGTTTGGATCAACAATCTCCCCCTATTTGATAATGACAAAGTAACTGAAGAAAATTACTTTATAGTTCAAAATAAAGGAATAATTAGGACTCATAACATACATGTCCCAATTTCTATTTTGAGGGATCTTTTACAGTACTGATAGACTTAAGTACATCACTGAAATTTTCATTAATTCAGAGCGATAGTCGACTTTATGTTTGCACCATTTGACTGAGTTATCATTGACCGCTAGTTTTTTTGAGCGCTCCTCTTCAATTTCCTTTAATAGAGCAGCCATGACTTCTACTGGTTTCTTTTTCAGCTTCTTGTCTTTGACCTGAGAGGACTGAATCTTTAGAGCAAGAGAGGCATCTCTTTGACAATCAGCTATCAGTTTCTTAGCTCTGACAGATTCTTCGATTTCGGCTTCAGTCAGGAACTCTAGTTCAGTAGGAGTTGTTTGAAGAGGGACCTTTAGCCGTTGACTCTCCAGATGAGAGATCATCTCTGTTCTTTTCTTCATCTCTTCCTCTAACCAGTGAGATGGTCTTGAGGGCCTTCCTGGATGGTGCAGGGCTTCTTCTTCTTCTTCATCTTCTTCATCAGCTATAGAAGCTGGGATTATTGACTCATCAGCTATAGAAGCTGGGATTATTTGTAGTTCCTTACCCTTAAGCAGGGGAGAGAACTGTCTGGTCAGAAAAAGGAGTTAGTGTTCGTTTTGGGAAGAGAAAAGATAAAGGCTAGAAAGAGATAGAGGGTTTGTAGAAAGATACAGGGACAAGTGAGAGGCATACCTGAGAAGGATTCTCCTCAAATAGTGAAAAATTAATTAGGCTTCCTTCAGTAGCTGTCCCTTAGATTTGCTTTGGGAAGGGGCTCCTGAAGATGTTTCATGACTCCCCCCTGCTGTGACAACTTCTTTCGAAGCTATCACTGATGATGTGGAGGCTGCAGAAAACCATAAAGATTGGTCTTCTTCATCGTCATCATCATCATCTTGATGGTGTTGCTCTTCATCCTGATCTTGATCAAGATCTTCCTCTTCTTCATCCTCCTCCTCCTCCTCCTCTTCTTCTAAAAAGGCTTCGAAGGAAGGAAGGGCTTTGTCAGCAACCTTCTCCCCCTCAACATGAGAGGGAGGTTCTTCCGGGTGAACCTCAACAACAGCTTCCTCTTTATTTTCTTCAGCAAATTTCTCCCCCTCTTTGTCATTATCAGCGAGGGAGAGGTCTTTAGGTGGAGAGGAAGGTTGTGCAGTGGTCAACTTGCGGACTTCAGCCTCCAGACATTCTAAGCGTCCTTCAATCACAGGGATGTCTGAAGTAGCTTGATGAATGAATTCAACAACTATGTTTAGAGAGGTACGGTCAGCCTCTGTGAAGGAAGGAGAAGGAGTCGGAGCTGGTTTATTCAGCTTTTCAAGGTCTTGATGTAGAAGAGTTGTGCATGAATCAATCTTTGTAGATAACCCCTGGACATTTTCGTTTAGAGAATCGAAGCGTCCCTGAAGAAGTTGAGTATCCTCCTTGACTTTGGAGAGCTCCCCCTGAAGAGTTGAGATTTGTGAGGCTTCAACTTTGGTGGAGCAGGTAGCTGTCAAGTGCTTCAGCTCTTCACCAGTGGTGTTGACGGCGCTGGTGGTTTCGTTTGTGGAGCTGGTGAGAGAATCCATCTTTTCACCCAAACTGTTGACATTCGAGTCAACAGTTGCCAAACTAGGACTTGAAATAAAAGTTAGTTTCTGAGTAACAGGCTTAGATGGAGAGATGGGAGTGGTATAGGCGGGTTTAGGTATACCTGATGATTCAAACATCTTGAAAAATTGCATGTCTCTTTCAAAGGTTTGAGCATCAGGTCCTAAATATGCAACATGAGGTTGTTGCAAGTGAGATGAAGGTTTAGAGACCAAAGAGATGGGAGGACTAGTAACAAGGATAGAAGAATTTTGGGGTTGATAAGGTACCTCGGTTGATTGAAGAACTGAGATTTCAAGTTGAGTCATTGTTGTTGTGACAGCGACCGAGATCGCTGGCACGGTTGATGTGATCACAGCTGCAGATGTGGAGGAGAGACCCACAAAATCATCCAAGGAAGTTTTTCGAGAAACTACCTCAGGCATTGAACTAGGGGTAATGGTCTCCTTAGTCAATTTGGCCTTCTTCGAAGTACCAGAAAGACTAGTAGATGGTCGTTTAGAAGAGGTTTTAGCGGCAGGGTTAGCAGAAGAACGAACCTCCTGCGTGGTCGCTGAAGTAGAAGAAGTGTGGACAGAGAGACGAGAGCGTAGGGTAGAGATACTTACCTCGTTTTCCAGCGGTTTGACCTCTAGTGAACGCTGACCCACTTTGGCGAAGGAGCCATCAGGAGTAGTGGGGTAAGAGTTGGGGTAGAGAAACTTCAGATATGCACAGATGAACCGTACTTATGGGATCTTGGGATCCCTCTCCGTCTTCTCTATCTTTGACTTAAGATCGTCAAAGATAGCGGTGGCAAGGTCGAAGTTCTTTCCAGCGATGACTGAGTAAGCCATCTGGAGTTGAACTTTGCTTGCTTGATCAAGGGAACCACTTTTCCCACTCTTGCACTGAATGAAGTGAGAAAAGATGAAGTTCAGTTGGGAAGGCATGTTTGCCTTCTTGATGAGAGTCAACTTCTTGTTGGGGATTGTGGAGCGGGGCTTGTTGTCCCAGCAGTACTCCATATCATCCACAAACTGGATGAGTTCTGCATCAGTTGGCAGAGCTTCAAATCCACTCTTGGGTTTGTCAGGAAACCTGAGTGCCTTCCTCAGGATGAATGATGTCATCATCCCTGCTCCTAAGTCAGTGCTGAAGGAGATAGCAGGAACCTGATCACCTTTCTTGTTGGTGATAGAGGTCTCTTCAGCTGTAAACCAAAACTGTTGGAGAAGCGTTTTGGAAGGTTTGGGATCAACAGTGAGGGCATAAGCAGTGCAGGATTGCTTCAGGAACTTAGCAGCTTCCACAAGGTGTAGGTATTTGATACCGTCGAAGTCCAATCATCCAAGATGGTTGTTCTTGGGTATTTCAGAATCAGTGAGAGCGAACATGACTGTCTTGGAGGCAATTAGTGCTGACCGTGTCATTGCTGAATGAGGAAAGAAAAAGATAATAAAAGGAATAAGGATTAGAGTCTAAAAATAAAGAAGTTTTTGCCAGTTTCTATTTGAAGAAGGAAGCGTATAAAAACTAAAATATTTGAAGATTAAGACATTGTTCTTAGTTTAAGAAGGAAGAACAATGAGAAAACCAAAGGTTTTCAAAGAATAAAATCAAAAAAAATGATTTTAGAGAGTAGAAATCTTATAAAAAATCCATAATGATGGAACATGAATAGGATTTAGTAACAAGATTTAAATAAAAGGAAGATCAAAATAACCTATTAATCCTTAAGGAAGAAGATGCAAAAGTTTTGAAATAGGTTCTTGCAAATGCTTGAGAGAGTTCTTGCTTGAAAAAAAAGATTTTCCAGTAAGCGTAAAAGATAAGAATGAAAAGAAACATTCTTTTTATACGT
The DNA here is from genome assembly GCA_954870635.1 of Arctium minus. NCBI lineage: Eukaryota > Viridiplantae > Streptophyta > Magnoliopsida > Asterales > Asteraceae > Arctium > Arctium minus. The sequence goes on along the minus strand of OX941080.1, from coordinate 106,524,691 downwards.
ATAGAGAGAGAGAGAGAGGCGAGAAAACAAATGTTCATCATGACATGGACACGTCCCACGAAGTTGATTGGATAGAAGAGCAACGGACGAATGTGTCAGAAAAAGGAATGTCGTGGATTGTCGGTTCAAATGACGTCATGAGGAGAGAGAAAAACGTTTCATTTGTCCTTTTTGAAATTATCTTTGAAGAAAAGTCAGAGATAGGTTTTCCTTTGAAAGAATCCCTGATGAAAATTCAGAGATTGATTTTTAGTTCAGAAGGATCACTGAAAAGAAATCTCAGTGATAGATTTTGTTTATCAAAAAGCTTTTAATCATTTGAAGAAAACTTCAGTGATCAAAGTTTTATTTTTAAACGTCTTACTGAATGAAGATTCAGTGATTGAGAGTAAGAGAACATACCTGAGTGTCAGAATTTTAATCAGAGATTAAGTGATAAAGGGGAACTTATAATCACTGACATAATGAATGAACGCTGAAGATTTACTCTTCGAGATTCAGCATGCCAATCTCACTGATGAGAAAGTTGAACTTTGTCTCATCAAGAGGTTTGGTAAACAAAGCAGCTAGCTGATAGTCAGTGGGGATAAAGTGAAGATCAATATCACCATTCATCACATAATCTCTGATAAAATGATATATGATCTCTATGTGTTTTGTCTTTGAATGTAGCACTGGATTGTTTTCTATAGCGATAGCACTAGTGCTGTCGCAATAGATTGGAATCTTTGATAGATGAAGGTCATAGTCTAATAGTTGATTTCTCATCCATAAGACCTAAGCACAACAACTTCCAGCGGCTACATATTCAGCTTCAGCTGTGGAAGTGGACACTGAATTTTGCTTTTTGCTTGTCCAACTTACCAGCTTTCCTCCTAAGAGTTGACATCCACCAGTGGTGCTCTTTCTATCGAGTTTACAACCTGCAAAAACACTATCGGAATATCCAGTTAGATCGAACCCTGAGTCTTTGGGATACCAAAGACCGTGGTTAGGAGTCCCTTTGAGATATCTGAAAATTCGCTTAACAGCGATCAGATGGGATTCCTTGGGTTCAGATTGATAGCGTGCACATAAACAAGTAGAGTACATGATGTCAGGTCGGCTCGCTGTAAGATACAGCAGGGAGCCTATCATTCCTCTATAGGCAGTGACATTAACAGGTTTTCCAGATGGATCTTTGTTAAGTGTCAGAGGAGGTTCCATAGGAGTCTTCATCGCTAAAGTTTGTGTTAAATCAAACTTCTTCAACATGTCTTTAACATACTTACCTTGGCTGATAAAAGTACCTTTGTCAGATTGTTTGATCTGAAGGACAAGAAAATATGTCAGCTCACCCATCATACTCATTTTGTATTTTTTCTTCATTTTTTCAGCGAAGCGAGTACAGAGAGATGGGTTAGTAGAACCAAATATGATGTCATCGACATATATTTGTACAAGAATAATATGACCTTTTATCTTTCTGAAAAATAATGTATTATCAATTTTGCCACGTTCAAAATTTTCAGAGATAAGAAAAGATGAGAGAGTGTCATACCAAGCACGAGGGTCTTGTTTTAGACCATAGAGAGCCTTTCCAATTTATAAACATAATTTGGATACTTAGGGTCATAGAACCCTGGAGGTTGTTTCACATAGAGTTCTTCATTCAGCTTTCCATTTAGGAACGCTGATTTTACATCCATTTGATATACAATGAAGTGTTTGTAAACTGCATAAGCTAAGAAGAGTCGAATTGCTTCGAGCCTAGCCACAGGGGCAAAGGTTTCATCATAGTCTATGCCTTCCTCTTGTCTGTATCCCTGAGCAACAAGTCGAGCCTTGTTGCAGGTTACAGTCCCATGTTCATCTAACTTGTTTCTAAACACCTATTTGGTACCTATAACAGTTTTATCAGATGGTCTAGGAAAGAGATTCCAAACTTTGTTGCGAGAGAACTCAGTCAGCTCTTCTTGCATAGCGCTGACCCAGTTTGGATCTTTAAGGGCATCATCAGCCTTCTTTGGCTCTATTAAAGAAATAAAGTTGACAAAGAGACAAATATTACATGAACTTCGTCGTGTCTGAATACCTATATCGGGATCACCAAGAATTTGATCTATAGGGTGATCTCTGGTCCATCGCTGAGCTGGAGCATGATCGCTCATTTCAGAGGTTGGATCAATAATGGGAATTTTCACCGATGAAGAATCTTGAGGTTCATCAGCGATTAGCTGTTGAGTGTTAGACAAACCATTGTTTTCTGAGAGGTGTTCAGACGAGGATGGATATGATGGAAGTAAGGTGTTTAGAGTCTCTGCTGAGATCCATGAGTTGGATTCCACGTTAGGAGGTATGATGTTTGGATTATCATCATCAGTTGTAGGATTTGAATGCTGATGGTTTGAGAAGAAAGGTTCTGTTTCTCTGTAATGAGAAAACATCCAAGCATTTAACTCTTCATTGTCAGCGACTGATTTAGAGTTCGCTGACCGAGTTTCATCAAAAGTGACATGAATTGTTTCCTCCACAGATTATCTTCTCTTGTTGAAAACTCTGTAGGCTTTGGAGATGGAGGAATATCCTAGAAATATTCCATCATCAGCTTTTGGGTCAAACTTTCCAAGCTGATATTTGTTATTTAAAATAAAGCACTGACAACCAAAGATATGAAGAAAGCTGATAGAAGGCTTTCTTCCATGAAAAAGTTCATAAGTTGTCTTTCGAAATCGCTTTACTATCAGCGATCTGTTTTGATTAAAACATGCAGTGTTTACATCTTCAGCCCAAAATTGAGTAGGGAGGTGAGAATCGCTGAGCATTGATCTAACAACTTCAATGATAGTTCTGTTTCTTCTTTCACCGACTCCGTTTTGCTGAGGTGTTCTTACTGAGGAGAAGTTATGAGAGATTCCCTTGTTCTCAAAGAAATTGTTCAGAGAACTGTTTGTGAATTCAGTTCCATGATCACTTCTTATTGAACGAACAATGAGATTATTCAACACTTCCATCTTTTTAACAAAAGATATTAGTTTTTCTGGAGTATCACTCTTGCAGCGAAGAAAGATAACCCAGGTGTAGCGAGAGTATTAATCTACAATGAAAAGCGTATATTTCTTTCCAGCTATTGATTGGATGTTGACTGGGCCAAACAGATCCATATGTAAGAGCTGAAGAGGACTTGTCACTGAGGAAACTTGTTTAGACTTGAAACTAGCTTTTGTCTGTTTTCCTTTTTCACATGTTGAGCAAAGAGATTCTTTAGCATATGAGTATTGTGGAAGACCAGAAACCAGTTCCTTAGAAGAGAGAGAATTCAGGGTTTTGAAATTTAGATGAGAGAGCCTTTTGTGCCATAGCCAGTTGCTATCAAAAGAGGCTTTAGAGAGAAAACATACGTTTTCAGTGATAGTAGAGTCCATATCTATTACGTAGACATTTTCTCTGCGATAACCACTGAGAGCAAGTTTTCCTTTCTCATTTACCACTGAACATGCTTTCTTGGAAAAGCGAACTGCATAGTCTTTATCACATAGCTGACTGATGCTCAGAAGATTATGCTTCAGTCCATCTACATAAGCGACTCTTCTGAAGGTAGTTGTCTCATTGCTGAGGACACCAAACCCTCGGGTATATCCTTTTCCATTTCCACCAAAGGTCACCGAGGGACCTTTATCTTCCTTGTATTCAGTGAGCAGGTCTTTTTGTGTTGTCATATGACGAGAACATGCACTATCGAGATTCCAGATGCCCTTTGATCTCTGCAAACATAAGGAAGATTAAGCTTTGTTTGGTACCCATTTTTTACTGGGTCCTTTGGGGTTAGTAGAGATGGAAGGTTCAGAAATCTTCACAGCAGATGAAGATTCAGCTTCAGTGGTAATCTTCACTTCGGTTAATTTCTTAACCTCAGTGGTATTCTTCACCTTGGTCGATTTTTCAGCTTTGATGACCTTCTTAGACTTAGAGGCATTTATCTTTACTTTAGCTGTTTTACCAGCTTTAGTGGCAGTTGGACATTTTCTTGCAATATGGTCAGTAAATCCACAGTGATAGCATTTTCTGTATTTGAAAGTGGTTTTAGGACCAGAAGTAGAAGGTTTTGAGAATTTAAGATGAGCAGGTCCAGCTCCAAGAATGCTTTTCTCATGAAATATGGGAGGAATTTTTATTTCTTCAGATCTCTTGGGCTTAAGATCAACCTTTAACTTTGGAGAATAGAGATCAAAGATTTCTATCACAGAGCTAGACGATTGATTAGCTGAAGGTTTAGAAGGAACTTTCAGCTTTCCTTTCTTGGTAGCCTTCTGAGGATGGAGAATGGATTTTCCTTTATCCGTAGACTTAGAGCCTTTGGATTTTTTCTCAGGGATGGGATTAGAAGAAGATGAGGGATAAAACTGATTATAAGAAGTGTCAGAGATAGAAGTGACAAACGTTCCAAACTTAAGCATGGAACATTCTTCTTTAGGCTCATCCTGTGGTTTCCAAAAACCAAGACCGGTTTTATCACCACCAAGAGTTTGATCGTTTATTATCTCAGTGATTTTTGTTGAGGAATTACACCATTTTTCAACAGTAGCCTTTTCTGCTTTTAGAGCAACGATGGCTTGTTCGCGTTCTATGTTGATGATTTTATTTACAACAACTTGATCTTTCAAACTTTCCTCTAAAAGAGTCAGTTCTCTGATCTTTTCATGTAATTTTTCCAGCTGTTCAGTTAAATCATTGTTTTTGCTTTCAGCTAGAGATTTTCCGTTTAGAGCATTGTAAAGATCAATCGTCAGCACATCAATTGTGCGACTTCTCTCTGATTCAGGTAGAGAGGGATTAGTAGAGATAGATACCTGAGATGATATATAGCTCATAGAATTTTCAGTTGGTTCTTCTACTTCTTCTTTAATCTTAGCCATGAGGCAGAGATTAGCGACTTCTTCTTCATCAGAACTTGATTCTTCTGATTTAGCCCAGTCATGTTCTTCAGCAATGAGACCTTTACCTTTACCTTTTCGCTTGTAGCTTTTCAACTTTTGATATTTCTCTTTCAGCTTTAGGTACTTATCATCGCTAGATCTTCCAGAGGTAGAAGGTTTGAAGACTTTCTTTGACCTGCATTCACATGCAAAGTGTCCAATCTTTTCACAGTTATAGCAAGTAGCAGAAGCCTTATCAACAGGGGTTGATTTTGGCTTGTCAGTGAGCGAGAGAGGCTTATTTCATTTGAAATTGCTCTTTCTTTCAAATCTCTTAAAAGAGTTTGTCAAGAGTGCTAAGGACTCATCAAACTCTGAAAGATCAGTGTCTGATAGATCCTCAGATTTAGAATCTAACTCAGTGAAAGTGAGAGTAGATCGCTAAGATGGAATTATCTCTGAAGAGACTAAAGCAACATGAGTGTTTTGTAGTCTTTAGAATCTTTTATAAGATTCTTCTTCAAAAGGTTTGATTGCTCATAATTAAAGCAATATTCCATACAAGGTGCTGAGAGAAAGAGAATTTAAGTCTTTTGTCAGCTTGAGACATATTGAATAACTGTGCCAGCATTCAGGAAGACATTCTAAGAATTTTGTTAGGACCTCAGAATTAGAATAGGTCCTTCCAACGGTTCTTAGATAAATGATTAAGCAGTTAAAGCGTTGATGAACATCAGAGAGAGATTCATTCTTACCAGCGATGAAACTTTCATACTGTCTTACCAAGTTAATCTTTCGAGTCTCTTGGATTTCAGTGGTGCCTTCATATTGAACACATATGGTTTCACACATTTCTTTAGAAGTTTTAAGATGCATGATGGAATGGAAAACTTCATCAGGCAGAGCCATAGAGATAATGGTCTTTGCCCTTGCATCGATACCAACCTTCTTCTTGTCTTCATCACTCCGTTGTCTGATTTCCTTAGCAATATAGCGTTCAGGAATAAATGGAGTGGTGGCAGTAGCTGGAATGACAACTATGATTTGGACAGGTTCATATGGTCCGTTTTCTACGTACTCAGGTATAGTAGGATCTGCACCTTCAAGAAATAGCATCATTTGATTCTTCCAGAGAGAGAAGTTATCTCTGCTAAATCGAGGAGGTTTAGAAAGTGAACCATTATCATAGTAGTTTGTGTTTGTGTTAAGTGCCATTTTATAGTAGCAAGGAAGAGAATAAAGCAAGATCTTGTTTATCAGATTAAACAGTCTGCTCTGATACCACTTGGTGCCGGAGGTGCTTAACAAGTTTGTAGAAGGGGGGGGGGAGGGTTGAATACAAACACATAATTTAAAGTTTAATAAATTGTTTATTGATAAATCAAATACAATTTACAAGTCTGTTGCGGAATAAGATTAAGTAGAACTCAATCTAAACAAACTTAAGAAAACACTAAGAAGGTTGCACAAGAATATAGAGAATGGGGACTGGATAAGTATAGTAAACAAGGGTTTCCATAAAATAGAAAGATGAAGTCTAGAGGTGAGCACTCTCTTCAGATGAAGAGGTAATCTTTCTATTTATACCCTATGCATTAAATGCATGGCAGGGCACTTTACACGTGTCCTTCATTGATTGGCTGAGAGAGTCTGACTTTGAGAGACATGCTTTCGGCCGTATCATGAACAGTGTAGTTGACAGAGTTGTACGAATTGTGGAAGTGGTATGTCCGTTCTGATACATCGTACTTGTTGTGCAAGGTAAGACAATAGAGACTTGAGGCATAAGCTAAGTGATCATCGATCGCTGAATATCTCTTCCTTCAGAGATATATTGAAGTTCAGGTATCGCTAAAGCTTTTTCTCAGGTTTCTTCGCGTATGATTAGAGTCGTCTTTGCTTCACTGATGTCCGCATCAGGTCAATAGTAAACTTGTCTTTGTTCAGCAGCTTCGTCTTCGATTCAACTATGAACATCTGTTGATGCGAAACTTGTCTTCAGGGATTACGTCAAATGTTTACATCAGAACTATCAGCAATAACTGAACAGTCTCAGTCTGATCGCTCATGGTGAAACACTAATACATATAAATGTTTACAAGAGAGACTATCAGCGATAACTGAACAGACTCAGTCTGATCGCTGATGGTGAAGCACTAATACATATTAAAACGTAATTTTCACTAAGTATAGAAGAGGGTCGTTATCAAATCACTGAGAGAGTTTGGATCAACACTAAATAATTAACAATCTGATTTTATTTTCTCCTCCTTTATCACTCTTACTTGACTTTACTTTCTCTTTGAAATTGATCATTGAAAACTCTCCCCATTTTTGATGAATTATGAGAATCAGAATCATCAAAACATTATCAATTTCAGTTCTGGATTTGAAATTATCTCCCCCAAATAGCATTGTAAGCACAATCTTCAAGAAAAACACATATATTCTCCTCCTTTGGAAAAATATGAACAATCTCGCCCAAAGAAATTTGGTCTCCGCCTGATATGCCGTCAATTTATAAATGTTTTCATCCGAATCTTTTCAAATTCAGACAAATTAAGATTGGTAAACCTGAATCAACAGATGAAATAGTTATCATGTCTGTCAGTAGCACAAGCCCACTGTGTGTAACAGATACACAATGGAAATCAACTTTTTGATGTTCACTCCCCTAGGGCTTCCATTCAATCATTGAAAAACCACAAAGAAATTTTCTATAAATGTTAAGACAAGAAAACATATTCCTTGTGTGCTCGTGCATGTATAGAATGATTGAAGCAATTAAATCTTAAACAAGCTCAAAGTATGTAAACCATTGAGACAACAACATATATTACATAGGCTCAAAGTGCATGAGAAAGGGTCGAAGGTGGGGCAACTTTCCTTCTTTTTCAATATCCAAATCATCCGAATGAAGATCAGATAGATAATATGCTACTTCCCCAGAAAATATGAAACATTCTTTTGTTGAGAAAAGAATGAGTAGCTGGTGGGGTTTTATGCAAGAGTTGGCATGGGCTAGTTGCCTTTTTCAATGAAGGTCACCAAAGAATGTGAACCAACAGATTATACGGCTACCCGACTCAGAAAAAGTTTGGTGCAGAGTTTGATATTCTTTTACTCTGATGTCTCACCCTCTTTCTTTTTAACTTTTGAGCTCACTTCTAACCAAACTCTCTTTTACATTTTACCTCAGCACACACCCACTCTCAATCTTTTGACCCTTCTTCCCTCAATCTTGGGATAACTTATTGGGCAGGAAACACAGGTTACATGAATCCATAGATGTTCTTTTATAGCTTACACACTAAACCCATGATTTTGTCCTAAAAGTAATGTGTTGCTCAACAGTTATCTTGACATTTAAGAACAAGATATCATCATCACAAAATTTATGCTCAGAAATAATAAGAATGAAAGTTGAGCAATTAGAAAATTTAAGATTTCTCAAAACAATGAAATTGAATAAATGAAATACATTCAAGCAAAGTGTTTTGAGAATCTGACAATGATTCTATCAGATCAAATATGATGAAGAAAAATATTGGGATTTCAAAGAACGAAAATTTGTTTATATGAACAATATATAAACAATTTGACAATGAAAGCAAAAATATTTAAGAAATGACGTCTGATACTCAAACAATTTAGAATACAAGCGGGAGTATTACCATCGAAAGGTTTATCTTTTTGAGACATGGTAAAGAGCTGAAGCTTGAAGAGGATGATTCCTTTACAAAACTTAGGGGGAGAATGTTAGAACATAAAATGTTCTATGTTTAGAAGTTTTGTAAAGTCATAATTTAATTGTATTTTGGGCCTTGTATTTAGCATTGGGTTTGGGCTTAATTGTATACAAGGGTGATAGGGGTATAAATAGGATATGTTTGTAATTGTGTTTGTAACTTTCTTTCACAATGTAGCCATACGTGTACTGTGTGTTCTAGAGAGAGAAACATTCTGCTCTCTCTAGATTTGTGAATAATACAAACATTTCCCTCCCAATTCATCTTTGTTTATCCTTTTATATTGATTAGATTGTGATCTATGGACCTAACAAGTGGTATCAGAGCCTAAATCGAAGAATTTATCATCGATTCGATCAAGATTACAATTTCTTCAATGGAACAGTGACTTACGCATGAACAATTTCTGAGATTTTTTTTGATTTGGTGCTTAATTGGTCGATCTTTGAAGTTAAATTGATTCATAGATCAAAGTCGAATCACAGAGAATCAATTACATGTTTCAATTTCAACAGATGTAGATTAATTGATCGATTTTGAGAATTTTGGTTCGAAAAATGGAATACACTGTGTTGAGATCGAATTTCGATATAGAGTGTTTTCCCAGACAAGTTCATCAACTAGAGAGATGATCAGAATCATTTTTCGAGCATGTGTACAAAATTTCATCTCAAAATTCGAAGATTTGAAGGAGAATTCAAAATTTTTTGGATGTATAAGTCGAAAACATTCATAGATCTACAAAATTCGCATTAATTTGAAGAACTCGTTGAAGAACTCGCATAAAGAATTTGCATGGTGAAGCATTGAAGAATTTGTATGAACATCATCCTTGGACACAACAAATTATTCTAAGTCAGGAATTCGCAAGTAGCTTTATGCGAAAAGTAGAGAATTTGCATGCTACTGTGCTCATGTTGTGTGCGAATTGTGAAGAATTCGCAAGCCACACTGTGCAAAATGTCAGGAATTCGCATGATGTTATGTGCGAGAAGTGGCTTCCAGGATGAAATATTTTTTCTAAGTATTGATTTCGCATGAAAGGGTATGCGAAAAGCTGAGAATTCGCATAATGTACCCTGTGAAAAGCAAGAATTTCGCATGATGATGTATGCGAAATGCAAGGAATTCTCTTATAGGCATATGTGAAAAGCTGGAATTCGCACGCAAGCTTATGCGAATTGTTGGGATTTCGGCTCATGCCTCATGCGAATTGTGCACTTAAAAGATCAATGGTCTGCGAATTGTGTGTTATGCGAAAAGTTTTCATGTGGTATGCGAAAAGTTGTTGTTCTGAACCCATTTTGCTACAAGTTTACCTTGTTCCCAAGATTTTTCGCGTAATGCATATGTGACATCATTCCTATCTTCTGTTGGTCACATATTTTTAGCAACTAATCTAAATTTTCACGAGTGCTAATGCTTGTCAAGATTTTCAGATACTGGATGTTTGGATTTAGTCTCTGATTTGATTGGATTAGTAGCCTAAGTATCTGCAATAATCAGTCTAGAGTTTTTCTCTATGATGTTAGACCTTTGAGTGTTCTTAATCATTCTTCTGGCCTGATCATTTAGAAGTGTGAGTGACTGCAATCATTGTTCTGATGCTTTGGTTGTGATTCAGAATCTTGAGTTCTTACAATCATCCATCTGATTTGTGAAGAAAGGAGTTCTGAGTTCGTTCGTTCAGTGTTTTGAAAAGCAGTTAGAAAATGAGGTTCTTTCAGCAGTTGTTGGACAAATATCAAAAATTTTCTTCTAACCCTTGCATAGTAGTGTTTTCTACAAGATGCTTCCTCCTGCAAGCTGATCAGATTAAGTCCTTAAGCTGAATTCCTATTCAACTCATGGTTCAAAGATAGATCCGATGTTATAAACTGAAGATGCAATTTGGTTGTCACGTCATAATTCACACATTTCTTTCTTGTGGGCATAACGAATGTGTTGGATATACAAGAGTTAAAAGTTGTCTTTGTGTGCACTCAGTCGAGGTCATTGTCTATATCAGATCTGATATTAAAGTTGAAACTTCAAGGATAAGAGCTATTTTCAAGGGGGAGTCGGAGCTATTTTGAAGTTTAAGCAACACTAAGTTTTCTAAAGAAATCAAGGGGGAGAAGAGTTGAAGCTTGAAGAGGATGATTCCTATACAAAACTTAGGGGGAGAATGTTAGAACATAAAATGTTCTATGTTTAGAAGTTTTGTAAACTCATCATTTAATTCTATTTTGGGCCTTGTATTTAGCATTTGGTTTGGGGTTAATTGTTAACAAGGGTGATAGGGGTATAAATATGATTTGTTTTGTAGTTTTGTTTGTAACTTCAATTTCACAATGTAGCCATATGTGTACTGTGTGTTCTAGAGAGAGAAATATTATGCTTTCTCTAGATTTGTGAATAATACAAACATTTCCCTCCCAATTCATCTTTGTTTATTCTTTTACATTGATTAGATTGTGATCCATGGACCAAAAAAGCCTATCAAATGAAAATTTCTATATCCAACATAATATGGTCTCAAAATAGGTTTACAGCGTTTATGAGGTTAAAAGGACCTTAGTTTGTTTACTGAAATCATCCTTCCATTTCACTCCTAGAATCCCATTTCTAACCAAAATGACTACCCAATAAAATAAAATCATGAAGTTGTCCAATAGGAAATATCCAAGTATTCAACCATAAAATGTAAATACAACATCGTTCTAGAACACCATTTAATAAAACTCTTCATTTTTCATAATAAAGATAAAAACCCTAAAACTCCCCAAAATACTCAAGTTAGGTCAAAAACCCACCAAATGAGAAAACAAAACTAGGAGAACTTTAAGTTGTTAAAATAGCAAGGTTTTGACAAGTATAAAGTCTAGAAGGTGTAGGATGCACTCACCTTGTTGGTTTTGGTCACAAACCTAAAACCGAAAAAACCCTAAAATATGGAGAACAAAAGCTTGCACATGAAACAAACTTGAAGAACTCTTCCTTAGGAGCTAACAACCCTAGAAATCAACAATAAATGATCTAGATGGCCCTAGGATGAAGTCAATGAAGAGGGAAGGAAAGTTTGGGAGACTCACCATAAATGTAGAGAAGAAATTGTACCTAACATATCTGAGAATAAGGTTTTGCTTATCCAAAAATAGGGCTTGGAAATAACTACTCACCTGGGTTCCTTCGACATTGCCCATGTGACAGGGACATTGTCTCTATCATGGGGCATAGTCGCCTAAAGTGTACCACAACCCTCCAGGTTCATGCGATTGTGACACGACGACATTGCCCGTGTCACTCTTGCTGCCATTATCACCGAAATGGTACTGTGAGCTCTTCCTCCTCTGCGGCCTTTCCCAGGCGACAGTGATAGCCGGGTACTATCGCCCCGAGTCTGCATAGTCCAAAATCCCATTTTTCCAAAATACGAAAAGCTTTGGTTCGGTGAGGATTTAAGAATTATAAACTTCTATCACATAACCTACCAATTAAATCTACTTAGAAAAGGAATTACTTTTACTCACCAAAAATTCTAGGTGTTACAATCGTCCTCACCTTGGAATTGACTTCGTTCTCCAAATCTTCACTACATAAACAAATAGGGTTATCTTCTCTTCATGTCTTATTCGGCTTCTCAAATCATGTTGGCCCCACGATGATGCTTCCATTGCACTTTGACCATCATGACCTCTTTGTGATGGAGCTTCTTTGACTCTTCTCTAGGATAGCGTCGAGTGTTTCAACACAAGGTGTTAGAGCATAAATATGTTGGATAAAGGTCAAAGGTCAAGAAAGTCAAAGCTGAAGAAAGTCAAATCTCATTAAAGTCAAAGTCTTTTGTAATAAAAGTCAAAGTGTCTTTGTATTTGTTTTTGAATTTTATTTTCCTTGTATTAGGTGTTGGTATAAATAGTCTTGTATTCTTTGTATTTTAAAAAGTAAGTCAACAGAAACAAAGCATATTATTCAGTTGTATGTTTAGAGAGAGAAATCTGTTGAGAGAGAGAGAGAGAGTTCTAGAGAGAGAAAGTTTGTAATCTTGAATTTGAAGTGAAATCAAACAGTTAATTTGATTGAAATCTTGTTTTGTGTTTGATTAATTGTGTTTAGGAACTAGAATCTGGGAATAACAATTGGTATCAGAGCAGATCCAAATCGAAAAAAAAAATCAAGAAAATTCAAAAGTTCGTATCTGTGTTCTTGAGCGAAAAATCAAATCCGAGTTTTAGTGCGTTTTTGGAGTTGTAATCGATTAGATTTTGTACAGATAGCATAATCGATCGAGTTTGTATAGGTGATTTCAAGAAATGCATTGTATTTTATTGTTAATTTTGATTTTGAAGAAGTTTAAGTTCACGAGTTGTCACGCACCGTATTCACATCGATTTGTATAGTTTTGTGTTTTTAGATTGAAATTAGTTGTTTGTATTGTGTTCGGAATGATTAGGTGATCAAATTGTCGAAGTTTAGTGTTGAAATTCTAGGTCTAGATGAGATTTTGGTGTGATTTTGGTCGATTTTAGAGGTTTGCGGGTGTTCATCAAGGTTTGCGTCTCATTCATAGAGGTTTGTGTTTCATTCAGAGGTTTGCGTTTCCTTCAAGTATCGAGAAGTTAAGGTTCGCGTTTCCTTCGAGAATCGAGAAGTTAAAGTTTGTGTTTCCATCAAGTATCGAGAAGTAAAGGTTTGCGTGTTAAACCATATCCGCAAAGTCAGAAAGTTCATATTGTTACTTCGAGAAACGAGAAGTGGGTTTTGCGGGTTTAATGACAAACGCAAAGTAGAAGTGTGTGGGCTCAAAGACAAGTAGTGATTTGCGTTTGCAACTAGAAACGCAAAGTGTATCTTGCGTTTGTAACGAGAAACGCAAAGTGTGGTTTGCGCTTGCAACTAGAAACGCGAAGTGTATCTTGCGTCTGCAACGTGAAACCCCCGTGCAAAGTCTGCGAAGGGGGACATATTTCTGGTTGTGATCAAAATTTCTGATTTTATATTTCTAGTTTTCTGTATTTTCTTGATTGTTTCATTTGGACTAACGATCAGTTTCTAATTTCTTATTGCATATATTTTTCAAACAGGTTTAAACAAGATGACTTCCAAAGATGCTCTTTCAATTGGCACTGATGTCAAGCCACCTGTACTGTTCAAAGGAGAGTATGAACAATGGAAAGACAGATTCCTTGATTTTATAGACAGACATGCAAATGGAGAGAATATTATGCTGTTAATCACAGAAGGTCTTATGGCACCAATCATGGTTCAAATACCAGATGATGATTCGTCTGATAGTGAAGATGGTACTGAGGAAAAAGATCAAAAGATGAAAACAGTGGCAGTGGATATCTCTCAGTATTCTGAAGAACAGAAAAGTCGATACAAAACAGATAAACAAGCAAGATCCTTACTTCTTCAGAGCATTCCAAATGACATCTACATCAAGATAGGCAGCTACAAGGGAAATGTTAAGAAGATGTGGGATCAGTTGCAAAAGATGATGATGGGTTCCAAAGTTGGCAATCAAATGAAAGTGGATAACTGCATAAATAGCTATGAGGAATTCAAAGCAAAAGAAAATGAGAGCCTAGAGGAAACCTATGAGAGGTTTGTGCTTCTTCTGAACGAACTCTCAAAGAACAAAGTGAAGAAGAAGCAAATTGAAAACAACGTCAAGTTTTTAAGCATTCTACAACCTGAATGGAAGAAGTATACACGTAGGATGAAGCAGATGAAGGATCGGAATGACATACCATTACATGAGGTATATGAGACTTTGAGGCAGAATGAAGAAGAAGTGGAAGAGAAAAGAGCTGAGAAAAAGAAGGCAGAAAAGGTTCCTGATCCTATTGCATTGGTAGCCGGAGAGAAAAAGAAAGAAAAGAAAGAGAAGAAAAAGAAGAAAGTGCTTACAAGTTCTGAGTCTGAATCTGAATCGGATGGTGATGATGGAGAAAGCCTCAAACAGGCTATGTTGTTATTGACCCGTGCATTCCAGAAAAAGTTTTACAAGAAGCCGGGATCTAACTCACAGAGGTATTCTTCATCAAGTTCCAAGAATCATGAGCACCGAGAAAGGGTGGAAGGAAGGAGATATGAAGAGAACAGATATGTTGAGAAGAAACCTGATGAAAGGAAGAAGTTCATGAATGACTACACTGTTGCAGAAAAGCCAGCAAGTGATCCAGTCAAATGCTACAACTGTGGCAAGATTGGTCATTTTGCAAAGGATTGTAGAAAGCCAAAAGTTCGGAATTCTCAATACTATCAGAACAAACTGCTCTTGGCAAAACAGCAAGAAGCAGGCATCGCTTTAATGGCGGAGGACGAATTTTGGCTAGATCATTCAGAAGGTGAAGAGGAAGAGAAGGAAGAAACTGCTTATCTCTGTCTTATGGGAAAAAAAAGTGAAGTATGATGAGTCAGATGATGAGACAGCTGATGAGGTATTAAACTTAACTGAAAAAGATTTTATAACCAAAATGGAAGCTATGATGGTTGAGCTTAATGATCTTCAAGTAAAACTGAAGAAAGAAAAAGACAGAGTTGCTAAAAGAAACAATAAGATCTTTGAACTCAATAAGTCTGTTATTGGGAACAAAGATCTGATTGATTCTTTACGTAAGTCTGCTTCTGATTCTAAATCTCAAGTAGATTGTTTTGAAAAAAAGATTTCTGATTTTGAAGTTAAAGTTTCTAAATATGAGTTTGAGAAGAAAGAATTTGCACTAACTGTTCATACACTGCATGTTGAGAACAAGCTTTTGAATAAGAAGGTAAATGGTCTGGAAGCCAAACTTTACGCAAGAGGACAAACAGATCAAACCATTTTTTTTAATGCACCTGATGAAGAGGCTGATGTTAAGGAAAAATGGGGACTTGGTTTTAAAAACCCCCATTACTTAAAGAAAGCCATCAGAAAACAACCAACATTATATAATTTTGATTTTCTTGCATGTGCTGGTAAAAATACTCATTTAAAACCAAAATTTGTTACCAAATTACCGGAAGAAGTTGAGGCCAAAGAAACTGAAAATAGAAAGAATGTAAAGAAAATGCAACTACCATTTAACTATGCAAAGTTAAATGATAGTTATCTTTCAGAAACACCAAAAGTTATTTCAAACGACTATTTTGCTAGTTATTCTGTTTCTGAGATGAAGGCAAAACCTGCAATTGCAAAGGTTTATGTTCCTCCACTCATTCTTGAAAGAAAAATAGTTGAGTTGGAAAATGTTTTATCTGATGAAAAACTTTTGGTTGATATTCAACAAAGTGTATTTTCTACTGTTTTAAAGAACACGATTTTTCAATCTACATCTACAAAGTGTTCTAAAGTTTCTAAGGCACCTCAAACTTCGTCTGATAATTTTGATGACTTATTTGAGTCTGCAAATGATTTTCTTAATTCTGATGATGGGTGCATAGAAGAAATTGATATGTTTGACTTCAATGCTTCTCTTCCTGATCATTCTACTTGTCTTACAAATGAAAAGGTGTTACCAAGTGTTCTTAAAACTGCTAAATCATCAAATAAAGTTGGTGAATCGATTTCTGTAACTGCTGATTATTATTCTCAAGGTAAGAAACATAAGAAACAGCGATTACAGAAACAGAAACACACTGGTACACAAAAGAAAATTCAGTCTCAGAAATCTGTTTTTCCTAATAAATCTACATCTTGTGTTTCAGATATAAGCAAGAAAAGGTCGAAAGCTCGAACTGAATGGCGACCAAAAAGAAAGGATGATGAGATAGCTGGATCAGTTTCTGATAATTCTTGTACTAGATCAGTTAGTAGTGATAATGATGTAATTGATCAACTTCCTTCACATAAACAAAACCTTGTAACTTCTTACAAGCGATATTCAATAAAGCAATTGATTCAATTATCTCCTATTTCTACTACATCTTATCATTATCGGAGAAATGATTTTGCTTACTCTCATAATTCTTCTGATTGGTTCGGATCTATCATGTGTATTCTTCAAGATCAAATATTTTTAAAGGTTTTCAAAAGAACAGAGGGTCCATTTTCAAATGGATACCAAAATCTTGTACTAATCTGTTAGGGCCCGTTTTTAAATGGGTACCTAAATCTATTGTTTTCTGATTTCTCTTGCAGACCCGGCATATGTGGTACTTGGACAGTGGATGTTCCAAGCATATGACTGGGTAAAAAGCTTTATTGTCTAACTATACAGAGAAATTCAGTGGAAATGTCAGATTTGGAAACGATCAGCTTTCACCTATCTTAGGATATGGTGATATTATTCAAGACAACATAACGATCAGTAAAGTGAGTTATGTCGAAGGCTTGGGGCACAACTTATTCAACATTGGTCAATTCTGTGATAAAGGGTTAGAGGTCAACTTTAAAGCTAAGAGATGTTCGGTTCGTACGGAAGATGGCAATGAACTCTTAGTCGGAAATCGAAAGACGAACCTCTATACCATAAATCTTTCAAAGGTACAGAATGACAATCAAGTTTGCTTGATGACAAAGGCTTCATTGCAGCAAAGTTGGCTCTGGCACAGATGTTTATCTCACTTGAACTTTCGTTATATCAATAAGTTGGTTAGTGGGAAATTGGTAAAAGGACTTCCTGAGCTGAAATACGAAAAAGAACACTTATGTGCTGCATGTGAGAAGGGTAAGATGAAGAGAGCTCCGCATAAACCGAAGCCTGAACCAAGCACTAGTTCTCCGTTAGAATTATTACATATGGATTTGTGTGGTCCAATGAAAACTCAGGGTTTAGGTGGAAAGAAATACGTGTTGGTTATTGTGGACGATTACTCAAGATACACATGGGTCAAATTTATTCGATCAAAAGATGAGACGCCTGAAGTTCTCATTACTTTCTTAAAGACGACCCAGGTGAAAATGCAGCGACAAGTCAAGTTTCTTCGAACGGACAACGACACAGAGTTCAAAAACAAGATAGTTGAAGAATATCTCGAATTCGTCGGGATATCACATCAGTACTCTGCTGCTTGAACGCCTGAACAAAATGGAGTAGTCGAAAGGCGAAATCGGACGCTAGTCGAGGCCGCTCGGACTATGCTTAGCCAATCGGATTTACCTCTATTCTTGTGGGCAGAAGCTGTGTCAACTGCATGTCATACTCAAAATCGATCCATGATACACCGCCGTTGTGGCCCAGTGATTACTAGCTATAACACATTTAGATTGACACAAACACTTTTATTAGATCAAACACATGAATTACAATTAATCACAGATCTAACATTTAGTCACAGATCTCACGTATGTGTGTGTTCTTTGTGTGTGTGTTCTTACTCTCTCTCAACAACCACCAATATTACACCTTCACTTTCACACACTTACTTTATTGCTTACATAGAAAACACAAAGACTTGCTTATATATAGGTCACCATGACCAAGCAAGGTCAAACCTTCTAAGCTTATTACAACTCACACACAAACACTAATTACAACAATGACCCTCATTTAATCTTGAATACAATTACAGTCTAATAATCTCCCCCTTTGGATTCAAGATTAAAAAAAATAATTTGGCAATAATCTTCAGGTCTTCATATTTTCAGAATTGATCTTCAACTTCGAATCTTTTCTGGCTTTGACATAATGAAAACTTTTACAATTCTTCAAACTTGTCTCTCCCTTTGAATTAACTTTTGCATAAACTCTGACTTTCTTTCAAACTCTGACTTTCTTTCAAACTCTGACTTTCTTTAACCTTTGACTTTGATCATCTGAAAAATATTTATCTCCTCTGAAATCTTTAACCTTCAATCTGATCTTGAACTTGGATTAATCTCCCCTTTTTTAATGATTTGTAAGAATCAAAAATCATTAAAACACTTCAAGGTCAGATCTGTCGTTGAATGAACTTCCAACATCTGATAAGCACATTCTTCATGAACTTTCATCTCCTCCTTTGGATAATAGACAATCTCCCCATATAGGAAAATCATTCTCACATCTGATCTGGATTGGCCTTTGATTCACAAACATATTCATTTGAATCTTTTCAAATTCAAACGAAATAAGAATGGTAACCCTGAATCAACATATGAAACAGTTAGAAGTGCCTGTCAGTAACACGAAGTTACTGTGTACAACGAATGTACAATATAAGGAGCTTGTTTGATGTTGACTCCCCAGGACTTCCATTCAAACATTGAAAAACACAAGGTAATTCTATGAATGTTCTGACAGAAAAAACATATTCTCTGTGTGCTCGTGCTTGTGTTTTGAAAGAATTATCACAATGATTGTGTTTCATAAAAGCTCAAAGTATGTAAATCACTGAGATAGCAATGATTATACATGGACTCAACGTGAATGAGAAAGGGTCGAAGGTGGGGCAACTTTCCTTCTTTTTCAATATCATTATCTTCCAAGTAAAGATCCGATAGATTATGTGCTGCTTCCCCAGAAAATGTGAAACATTATCTTTTTAAGAAAAGAATGAGTAGCTAGTGGGGTTGTATGCAAGAGATGGCATGGGCTATTTGCCTATTTCAATGATGGTCACCAAAAAAAATGTGAACCAATCAGTAATGTGGCTGACCGGCTCAGAAAGATGTTTGGTGCAGAGTTCTAATATTCTTTTAACTCTGTTCTCACACCCTCTTTCTTTTAAACATTTAATCTCACATCTAACCAATCTCTCATTTCCATTTTACCTCAGCTCACTCCCACACTCAATTTTTTTAGACCCATCTCCCCTCAATCACTTAAAGGATTTCTTCCGGGGTAGGAAACACTGGTTATCGTGAATCCATGGAAGATCTAGTAAGCACTCACACTGAATCCCATGTTCCTAAAAGTACATGTTGTTCAATGATTTTCTTGACATGTAAAGCACAAGAAATCATATGTCAGTGTATATATGCTTTCTGAGTTTTGAAGAGCATTTTAAGCATTTAAAATTTCTCAAAACTTTATATGAATGAAAAGAATAGAAATGTTTTGAGAATCTGACAATGATTAAGATCAGATCAAATTATCATGAAGAAAAATATTTGGGAATTCAAAGACGTATGTTGTTTATATGAACAATATATAAACATATTATCAATGAAAGCACATTAAAAATGAAATTACGTTTGATTCAAACAAATGTGAATACCGAACGACGGGAGTATTACCATAGAAAGATATATCATTTGATAGATGGTAATAACATAATCAATTTGAAAATACTGAACCAGTGTGTGTATGAATACTTGACAAAGTATATAGAAAAGAAAATATACAAGTATTATTCTTTAAAGAACACACGGTCAGATAAATAATAAAATTCACAAGTATCCAAAAAGCATGTAAAATTCACACTTCTCAAATCAGAAAAACATGTTAAGATTGTGAAGTGGTTTGAACATTTTAAAAATATTTTTCACAAGTGAAAGTTGTTCTTCTTTCACAAGTGTTAGAGTATAAGGATTTGAATGATATACCTGTAAATCAGAATCCTTAACTCCCCCTGGAATGAATATAGCAAGTAAAGTATCCTTGAATAGATATCCTCCCCCTTGATATCTGTAAAACGTCAATCTTTTTAGAAATATTTTTATAAAAGATATAGCAATACAATTTCTAAACTCCCTTTCAAACAAAAACTTCTTGAAAAGATGTAATCTTGAAAGCATCCTTCAGAAGAAAACATTTGAATACGGGTTTTGAACTGAATTGTCCAAAAGCCAACGTCACATAAAATATCCTGCAAGAAAAAGATTTTGGTAATCATTATAAAAATGATTCCACTTTAGTCAGTCAACATATGATGAAATATCCAAAATATATTCAAATAAAGCACAAGGTTAGAAAACTCCCCCTAGAATCATGAAGTGGCGTTTAACATACCAAGTTTGCTAACTAAAAAGTTAAACCTCTTTTCATCCAACGGCTTGGTGAAAAGGTCAGCCAACTGGTAGTCTGTAGTCACGAAGTGCATCTCGATATCGCCCTTCTCAACATGATCCTTTATAAAATGATAATGCACATCGATATGTTTCGTCTTGGAATGTTGCACTGGATTAGTTGTTATCGCAATTGCACTCTTTGAATCACAGTAGATAGGGACTCGTTGGTAAGTATATCCGAAATCTTTTAACTGTGTTTTCATCTAGAGGACTTGTGAACAGCAGCTTGCGGCAGCTACGTATTTAGCCTCGGCGGTGGATGTAGAAACACAATTTTGTTTCTTAGATGTCCAACTAACCAATTTATCACCTAAGAACTGACAAGAACCAGAGGCGCTCTTTCTATCCAGTTTGCATCCTGCATGATCAGCATCAGTATAGGCAGTTAAATCAAAAGACGAACCGTTAGGATACCAAAGGCCTAACTCAGTAGATCCTTTAAGATACCTAAGAATCCGTTTTACAGCGACCAGGTATGATTCCTTCGGATTAGCTTGATATCTCGCACAGAAACATGTAGCAAACATAATATCCGGTCTACTCGCAGTTAAGTACAGCAGTGAACCAATCATGCTACGGTACACTTTTTGATCTACTGATTTGCCAGAAAGATCTGCATCTAAAAGTGTGCCCGTTGCCATCGGTGTTTTCATCACTGAACTGGCAGTCATGTTAAATTTCTTTAAAATATCTTGAACATATTTTGACTGATTAATGAAAATGCCTTCGGGTAACTGTTTCACTTGAAGACCAAGGAAAAAATTCAGTTCGCCCATCATTGACATTTCAAAACGAGATTCCATGATTCTTGAAAAGTTTTTACAAAACTTTGGATTTGTAGAACCGAAAATTATATCATCTACATAAATCTGGATTAGAATCAAATCATCACCTTGCTTTTTCAGAAAGAAAGTAGTATCAATTGTACCTTTCTTGAATCCTGAAGCGAGTAAAAATTGAGTTAGAGTTTCGTACCAAGCTCTTGGTTCCTGTTTGAGTCCATACAAGGCTTTGTCTAAGACATACACATGATCAGGGTTCTTTGGATCAACGAATCCTTATGGTTGAGCAACATATACTTCTTCATGCAATATCCCATTTAAGAATGCTGATTTTACGTCCATTTGGAAGACCGTAAAATTTTTATGCGCTGCATAGGATAAGAAAATTCGTATCGCTTCCAGTCGTGCCACAGGAGCAAATGTTTCTTCATAATCAATCCCCTCCTGTTGACAATAACCCTTTGCAACAAGGCGAGCTTTGTTTTGAACTACAACTCCAGATTCATCTCTCTTATTTCTGAAAACCCACTTTGTTCCAATAACAGATTTTCCTTTTGGAAGTGGTATAAGTCGCCAAACTTTGTTCCTCTCAAATTGTAGAAGTTCATCTTGCATCGCCAGTATCCAATCTGGATCGCGCAAGGCTTCTGAAGCTTTCTTCGGCTCGAGAGAACTTAAAAAACTTGAATATAGACAAAAATTAGCCGATGTTGCACGCGTTTGTACACCCGACTGTGCATCACCAATAATATTGTGAAGTGGGTGATCTCTTGTCCATTTCATTGTACTTGGAATCGGATGAATTTCAGCTTGAGTATTATCTTCCTCATATTCATCATATACTGCAGGTAAGTCTTTATCAACCCCAGATGTGCTCGGGACATCTTGTACAGCCTCTTCTGAAGTAAATATTTCCGGAGCAATAGAAGAATCACTCGGAACTTCTGTTGCAGAATTTGGATCTGCATGCACAGAATCAACATTAGTATCTTCAGAATGTATATGTGTAGATGTACCTGATGTGGTTGATATTGTGACATTTTCAGAAGGTCCTGAAATGTCTGTGATTATAATTGGAACCTCTGAAGTTGATACGGATATGCTTGATTTTTCAAAATCTGCACAAATATCCATAAAAGCTTCAAAAAATAATAAGTCTAATTCAGCTGTAATTTTATTTGAATTAGAAGGCTTATTCTATTTGACTTCAGGTTTTATTCCGTCTTGAATAGAAACTTTCTGTTTAAGCTTGAGTTCTGAACTGTTGTGTTCAGAAGTCAACATTGATGATTCATCGAATGACACATTAATGCTCTCCATGATCGTCTTGGTTCGTCTATTGTAAATCCGATAGGCTTTAGATGTTAACGAATAACCAATGAAATAGCCTTCGTCAGCCTTCTTGTCAAATTTACCAAGATTGTCTCGATCATTGAGAATGTAACACCTGCAACCAAAAGTACGAAAAAATTTAATATTCGGTTTTCGATGATTAATAAGTTCATACGCTGTCTTTTTATGTCTTTTGATGACAATCGTGCGGTTTTGTGTGAAACACGCAGTGGCTACGACTTCAGCCCACAGAAACATTGGCAATTCGGAATAGGCTAACATTGTCCTTGCAGCTTCCACTAGTGTTCGATTCTTCCTTTCAACTACACCGTTTTGCTGAGGAGTGTAGGCAGCAGAAAAGTTGTGAGAGATCCCAACAGATATGAGATAACTCTAAAGCTTTTCATTCTTGAATTCCGTGCCATTGTCACGTAATTGTAGTCGAACCTGAATCTTCTTTAAAAACTCAATGATCAGCTCTGCTGCATCTGATTTATTCCTTAAGAATTCCAGCCAAGTATATCTGTAGTACTCATCTATCATGACCAAAATATATTTCTTACCATTGATAGACTAAGTCCTCATCGGGCCGCAAAGGTCCATATGTATCAATTCAAGAGGTATTGAAGAAGAGAATTCTGTCTTTGCTTGATGAGATGTTCGCTTCATCTTTCCCATTTCACAAGCGGGACAAAGAGAATTCTTCTCAAACCTTAGTTCTGGTAGACCTTTGACAATGCCTTGTCTCGCCAACTAATTAATCGCATCAAAGTTTTGATGAGACAGACGCCGATGCCATATCCAACTTTCAGCTCGTGAAGCTTTTGCAATCAGACAAACAGGTCTTGATGCAGAAAGTGTTGGAAAATTCACAGAATAAAGATTTGCATTCCGCTTAGCTTTAAAAACTGCACAACCATCTTTATCTTCAATGTAACAGCATTTATCCGTAAACCGAACTTGAAATTTACTATCGCAGAATTGACTTGTACTGAAAAGATTATGATCAAGTCCTTCTACGTATAGTACTCTTTTGATCGTCACGATGCCATTTGTTAACGATCCGTGTCCTCGAATGTATCCAGTAACCTCAGAATTAGCATAACTTACAGTACCGGCAGGTTCCTCAACATAATTGTGAAGTAGATGCTTAAATCCTGTCATATGGCGCGAGCATCCTGAATCTATATACCATGTATGTGAGGCCTGCAAAAAGAACAACTCATTTCAGTTTAGGTACCCATATCCAGATGGGTCCTTTCTTGTTAGTTTTTCGCAACTCATCAACATCATCTACCTTAGCCTTAATTCGCCACTCATAACGAGGCTTAGGTACCCATTTCCATACCATTTTAACATTAAGCTCATGAAATGTTTTCTTTTTCGAAAAATGATCAAACCTAGCATGAAAAATTTTAGCCTGATGAGTTAAGGATTTTGAAGCTGAATTGACATGAGATGTTTTTCTGGCAACTTTAGATTTAGGATGAATAGAAGGAATGATAAATGCATTATCATGACAGTGTTTGCAAATAAAATTCTTACGTGCAAATGTCAAAAGCTTAGATTTATCCAATGAAGTACAATCATTCATACAACTTTGACATTTGGAAACGTTTGAATTTTTACACATCAAACTATCACTATCACTGATTTTACATTTATTTATAGCAACTTTATTTTCCTTCACATTCTTCACCCTTTCTCCTTTACCATTTTGCCTTTTTACATCTGAAACAGGAAACAGAATCTTGTTAGTGTTCTTTGAAGAAGATGATTTTGCCTTTGAATTACAAGATGTTTCTCCTTTTTCAAAAATACTCGGAGGATATTCAGGAGTAGAAGTATAAACAACTGAAGATTTAGAATTAACAGTATCAAACTCTGGATTAGAATGAACATTCCAGTTTGTAGAGTCAAACATCTTTTTCTCCTTTAGATTTTGTTGAAACAAATCATTTTTTAAAATATTTAACTCTTTAGAGAGTTCTTTGTTTTCTTCAGAAGACTTGTCAAGTTTAAATTTGAGATCAACATTCTCATCTTCTAACTCTTCAATTGTCTTTTGAAGATCTGTGATTTGTTTCTCAAAATTAGATGTTTGATTTACCTCAGAGTTTGATTCCATCTTCTCTATAATAGGAACAGGATCTGAAGTATTCATCATTTCTGTAAAAATCTCCTTAGTCATAATTTTTGAAAAATCAGAATTAAGGTTTTGATTCATGATATTTTCACTTTCTGAACCATTTGAGGAATTTGTCGTGAATAAACCAGATGATAACACGTGATTCTCAACATCAATTTCTAAATCAGATTCATCAAACTGACACTGAGATTCAGTATTATTTTCTTCAACCTTGGCTGATTCTGTTGGTAAACAAGGAGAAAATAGAGAAGTAAATTCACTAAATTCTATCTTTCTTGTTTTGTAACTTTCATTTAAATCTTTATAAGCAAAACCAACAGATTTTAAACTTGAAATGGAATCAGCGCAAGATGAAATGTCATCATCATTCACAACTTTACCTTTTACAAAAGTATCATGAATATCAGGTTTTGTAGAAGTAGAGCCCATTTTATCAAAATTATACAAATTTTCTGGTGCTCTTTTCAAAACAGTATTTGCTTCAATACCTAAACCTTTTTTAACATTATAAAATCTGACATCTTGGAGTTTGTTTGTTAAAAGATTTAATGTTTGCTCAGTCTGTCCTCTTTTCAGATTTAAATCTTCCAGTTGCTTGATTTTACAATATGCCTCGTTTCTTTCTTGAAAACATGCTTCAAATTTTAGTTGAAAATCACCTTTTTCAGCATTTAAGTTTACAAGATCTTTTTCAAGCTCAGATATTTTTGAATTTAAAACATCTTTGTCCTTTTTCAAACAATCTTTTTCAGATTCCTTTTCCTTAACCACATCTTTCAACATTGAATTTTCATCACGAAAATTCAACATTGTTTGTCTTTCATGACTAAGTTTGCCTTTTAAAGTTTTAAACTCTTCTTTCATGAATTTAACTTGAGCCTTTAAGGATTGAATACGTACCTCAGAACCACAGTCGGAATGATCAGAAGATGATCCAATGTCCTCATCTACTTTGGCCATCATACACACTTGAGTAAAGTGTGCAGATTCATCATCAGAACTTTTGTAGAGCCAATTCTCTTCTTCCGCCATTAAGTTCTGACCATCTTCCACCTTCCTTGCTAATAAAGTTTTCCGAGCATAATATTCTGAATTCTTTGTACGCTTGAACTTGCAATCCTTGGAAAAATGACCTGGTTTTCCACAATTGTAGCATCGTCCATATTTCGGCTCAACCTCTTCTTTCTTTCCTTCTCTCTTCTCTTCTCGTTTCTCTTCTCGCTTTTCATCTCTTTTCTCTCCTCTTTTCTCATACTTCTTTTCAGATATCGGTTTGTACTTGTCTTTCTTGTAGCTCTCATATTTCGGCTTGTACTTGTTCTTTCCAAAGCTTTTGAACTGCTTTGTGAGAAGAGCCAGATTTTCAGCGAATCGTTGCATATCCTCATCTGAATATTCTTCACTTTCAGTAGAAGAGTGATCAGTGCTTGAATCAGTGACTTCAGTTAGGAGAGCTCTGGATTTCCTTGACTTTGACTTGTAAGAAGAATTGGACTTGGAACTTGACCCTTTCTTACGTTCAGACATTAAGGCTAGAGAATCTTTGACCATCTTCTTTTCAGCACCCAGCTGCTTTACTTCATCCTCATGTTGAGATAAAGTTGTGAAGATATCATTGACGTCTTCTTGTGCCATGTCCTTGGTCATCTGAATGTTGATAGCATAGCTTTTCCATTCTGGGTTCAAGTTCTTGATAAACTTATAATTGATCTCTGATTCTGACTTGTTCATTCCATTTCTCCTTAGATCATTCAATATCACATTGAAACGATTGTATGTTTCCAACAAAGTCTCTCCTTCTTTCACATGAAAACCTTCATATGCATTTATACTCTGATTCAGCTTTGTCTGAATTGACTTCTTTGATCCTTGAAACTGTTTATCCAATTCATCCCATAACTCTTTTGCAGATTCCCTACTATCTACGCGATTGTAGATGTCATTAGGGATTGCCATAGTAAGATAAATAAGTGCCTCTTCATCTATCTTGTGTCTTGCCTTTTCCACATCAGTAAAGAATTGATATGGTTTTGACACATATCGATCTGGGATAGCTGGAGATGTAGCTGTGGCTGCTTGTCCAGGTACAAAAGATTGTGGATTTCCCGGACCATCTATGATAGATGTCATATAATCTCTGTTCTTTAGATATAAGAACCAAATCATTCTTTTCTTCCATTGTGAATAATCTCCAACAGATAAGACCGGAGGCTTTATATGAGATCCCATAGAGAGAAATTCATTTGCCATGATTGAAAGATGTATGTACCTTCACAAGATGAAAAATATTAGCTAGTAAAGATCTTTAAATCCAATCAAATCAAGAAAATTACAGAAATCTTAAAAAAAATTCAGAGATTTTGATCACAGAAAAAACTTTTGTCCCCCTCCGCAGACTTAGCACGGGGGTCCCGCTAGTGTGAACCGCAAACCTTAGTTTGCGTTTGTCGAGTAACCCGCAAACCTTAGCTTTGCGTTTGTGCTGTGAAACGCAAACGATACTTTGCGTTTGTGATGTGGTTTACTTTACGTGTTCAGTTTGTGAAACTCAAATGCCACTTTGCGTGTGTAGTGTGGAACGCAAACACCACTTTGCGTTTGTGCCGTGAATCGCAAGACTCAGTTTGCGTTTGTGCCGTGATACGCAAATGATACTTTGCGTTTGTGAAGTGATACGCAAAATACAAATCAAGCACAAAGAAACATTTGATGAATAATACGCAAACCAGTATGAATCACACGCAAACCAAGATGAACACCCGTAAACTCTGATGATCACACGCAAACCTGGATGAATGAAACGCAAACTTCAGATGAATGAAACGCAAACCTGATGAATGAAACGCAAACCTATAAAACCAACAAATTTGAACCAAAAACTCATCTAGACCTCGAATTTCGATCTGAAAGTTTTACAATTCATTCACAAACACATTTCGAACACAATCATAACAAGCAATTTCGATTAACAACACACAAATCATCACATTTAATTCAAGAACAGTACGTGAAACTCAAGAACTCGAAAAACACCAAATCTTCAAATTGATGATCAAATCACATGGATTTCAAGAATTAAAAGATACTAACTCGATCGATTTCACAAAACGAACATAACCTAATCGATTTCAACTCAGAATTTCCACTAAAATTCAAAATCGATTTGAACTTTTATGAACAGTAACGTGAACAGTACGACTCAAAACATTTTCTTGATTTTCAAACGGATTTGGCTCTGATACCAATTGTGTCCCAGTGATTACTAGCTATAACACATTTAGATTGACACAAACACTTTTATTAGATCAAACACATGAATTACAATTAATCACAGATCTAACATTTAGTCACAGATCTCACGTATGTATGTGTTCTTTGTGTGTGTGTTCTTACTCTCTCTCAACAACCACCAATATTACACCTTCACTTTCACACACTTACTTTATTGCTTACATAGAAAACACAAAGACTTGCTTATATATAGGTCAACATGACCAAGAAAGGTCAAACCTTCTAAGCTCATTACAACTCACACACAAACACTAATTACAACAATGACCCTCATTTAATCTTGAATACAATTATAGTCTAACAGCCGTTTTCAAAAGACTCCATGTGAGCTGATCAACAACAGAACACCAACAATCAAGTATTTTCACATATTTGGGTGTAAATGTTTTGTGCTTAACGACAGAGAGAGTTTGAATAAATTCAGTGCTAAGGCGGACGAAGGCATCTTTATTGGTTATTCTTCAACATCGACAGCATATCGTGTTTATTTGAAGAAGTCAAAGACAGTTGTCGAGAGCATTAATGTAACATTCGATGAAGATATGGCTTCCGAACAACTCAGTTCAGAACCCGTGATCACTGGAGTATTAGCTTCTGGGCAGATCAATCCAGAACCTGCTTCTACAGCAAATAATTCGAATAATGCTTCTACATCTATTTCACATTTAACTAATTTAGATTTGTTATTTGAATTCTTTTATGATGAGTTTCTAGGTTCTAATATACCTAAATCTGTTGTGACTAACAGGTCTGAAGATACAAGTTGCAACCATCCAGTCACTTCAGAAGTCATAACTGAACAAGAATCCCCTGTTCAGTCAGAAACTCACATTCCTACAATTACTCCTACAGTTGAAGATGTACAAGTAAATGCTGAGCCAGAAGTAAATGTTTCAGTTGGGTGTAATACAATGTCTACTCAACAGCTAGAGTCTGTTGTTCCAACTGATGCTTCTGCACCTGAAACTTCAACTGCAAACCCCCTCCTGTTATTCAAACTGAAGATTCTGATAGTGGATTTCTAGATGATGATCATGTTCAATCAGTATCTACTCCACTCCCTCATGAGCATCGCTGGACCAAAGATCATCCATTACATCAAGTAATTGGAGATTTTGACAAGCCTGTACAAACGAGGTCAGCGACTCTTAATCAATGTATGCATGACTCATTCCTTAGTAAGATTGAGCCAACGCGAGTATCAGAGGCTCTTGCTGATTCGGACTGGGTATCTTCTATGCAAGAAGAGATCAATCAGTTTGAAGCCTTAAAGGTTTGGAGATTATTTCCAAAACCAGAAGGTAAAACCGTGATAGGAACTAAATGGGTATTCAAGAATAAGAAGGATGAAGATGGTATCGTCATAAGAAACAAAGCTAGACTTGTTTCCAAAGGTTACCGGCAAGAGGAAGGCATAGATTATGATGAGACGTATGCTCCAGTAGCGCGTATAGAAGCAATCCGCATGTTTCTAGCCTACGCAGCTCATAAGAATTTCACAGTCTTTCAGATGGATGTGAAAACAGCCTTTCTGAACGGCATTCTTAAAGAGGAAGTATACGTGTCTCAACCAGAAGGGTTCGTCAATCCAGATAAGCCAGATCATGTTTATATCTTGGACAAAGCCCTATATGGTTTAAAACAAGACCCTCGAGCATGGTATGACGTTTTATCTAAATTCTTGGTCAAGTACGGTTTTTCTAAAGGTAAGGTTGATACCACTTTATTCATCAAAAAGGAAAAAGACGATATCATCCTTATTCAAATATATGTTGATGATATAATATTTGGTTCTACTAATCCTAAATTTTGCAAAAACTTTTCTAACCTCATTGTGTCACGTTTTCAAATGAGTATGATGGGAGAGATGAATTTCTTTCTCGGATTACAAGTTAAACAGTTTTCTACGGGGATTTTCATTAACCAATCTAAGTACATTTTGGACATTCTTCGGAAGTACAAAATGGAAAATTGTAAACCAATTGGAACCCCGATGGCACCAGGTACTAAGATTAACACTGATCCTTCGGGTAAAAGTATTGATGTTAGAACTTATAGAGGTATGATAGGATCGTTAATGTATCTTACATCTAGTAGACCAGATATTATGTTTTCAACATGTTTATGTTCTAGATATCAGGCTGCTCCCAAAGAATCTCATTTGGCTGCTGTCAAACGGATCTTTAGATATCTGAAGGGGACTGCAGACCTTGGTCTGTGGTATCCTAAGGATATTGGGTTTCAACTGACTGCCTATTCAGATGCAGATCATGCAGGTTGCATATTGGACAAAAAGAGTACTTCAGGTCACGTTCAATTTCTTGGAGACAAGCTCGTTAGTTGGGCATCAAAGAAACAATTATGCGTTTCCACATCGACTGTTGAAGCAGAGTATGTAGTTGCTGCCAGTTGCTGCTCTCAAGTTCTGTGGATGCGAACACAGCTGCGAGACTATGGATTCAAGTTTGACAAAATTCCAATATATTGTGACTCGAAGAGTGCAATCGCGATATCTGCTAATCCTGTCCAGCATACGAAAACCAAACACATTGATGTCAGGTATCATTTTATTAAAGATAATGTAGAAAAAGGAACAATTGAACTTTATTTTGTAAAAACAGATTATCAACTTGCAGATTTATTTACCAAACCCTTAGATGAAAAGAGATTTAATTTTCTTGTCTCTAAGCTTGGTATGTTAAATCTTAAGACATAATCGGTTGTTACCTAATAAAGTTACGTATTGTTATTTTTTCATCATTTTTCTTTATCTTTATGTCTGAAGGATATATGCACTTTAATTGTTTGCTCATGATCTCAGGGGGAGTAAGAGAAGATTTTAAGATGATCTGCATTAATTTGAGAGGGAGCATAACTAATTTCTGCATTTTACTTAACTGACAAATTTTTTGTGATGCATGATTTTAGGGGGAGCTTATATGTCATATCAAAAGGAGTAAGACTATGATTTCTGATTATCTCAGATCAGAACTCGTACAATCAACGTTTTATTGCTTTTTGTCTTTTATTTTTCAAATAAATTTGTGAATAAAGTTGCTTTGACTAGACTTTGAGACTTGTGCAGGATGAGAGAAGCTGACAAGATCATATCTTAATGACTTCAGCTTGACTTCATGAGATTTAAGATTGCTCGAAAAGGTAAATTTCTTATCTTAATCTCAAATGTATCTGAAAGAAGGACAACTTTCAGATATAGAAAACATGTTCTTAAATGTTGAAACCACTTCCCGAATTTTAACCTGATTTTATAATTTGGAAGTGTGATTTTAAATGTTTTCATTTTATTTTTGTGCTTAATTGATAAATAAACCGTGTGTTTCCAAAGATAAATACTTGCGTATTGTCTTTTCTATATACTTTCAAGTATTCACACACATCGGTTTGATTTTTTGTTCTAAATGTTCTTACTATGTCTCATATTGAAACATATTTTTCGATGGTAAGACACCCCGCTTGTATTTCAAAGATTTTTTAGCGATATTTCATCTCGAAGAGTTTCATTCAAGAATGTCTATATCTTGGTTTGTATAGACAATATCCGTTATTTTTTACCATAAGCCTTGATTATTATATCATTCATTTCTGATCATTTTCATACAATGTCATATTTTTAAACAAATCTCTTGCATTCATGTTCATTCATTCAATTAACTTGTTTGAAATATCTTCAATGTTTTAAAATGCTCATATCTTCATGATTATATTTCTGAGCATATTTACATCTGACTTTGTATATGAGCTTTAATTGCTATAGTTAAACCAGTTGAGCAACAAATGCTTTCTAGGATTATATGGGTTCTTTGTGCTAGGACTTAAATGAACTTCTATGGATTCACGTTAACCAGTGTTTCCTACCCAAGAAGTTAATCCAATAGTGTTTGAGTGTGAGGAGTCGAAAAGAAATGAGTGTGGGTGTGATGAGGTAAAATGGAAAAGAGAGTTTGGTTAGAAGTGAGCTTAAATGATTAAAAAGAAAGAGGGTGTGAGATCAGAGTAAAAGAATATCAAACTCTGCACCAACTACTTTCTGAGTCGGGCAGCCACATTACTAGCGTTTCACAACTCTTTGGTGAACGTTATTGAAACAGGCAACTAGCCCATGCCAACTCTTGACTAAACCCCACCAGCTACTCATTTTCTTCTCAAAAAGGAAATCTTTCACATTTTCAAGGGGACGCAACACATAATCTATCTGATTTTCATTTGGAAAATCTGGATATTGAAAAAGAAGGAAGTCTGCCCCACCTTCGCACTTCAATCATGCACATTGAGTCAGTGTTTATCTACTGTTGTCTTAGTGCTTTACACAACTTTGAGCCTTATTAAAAGCAATAATTCATGCTTAATTCTTTCTACACTTGCACGAACACACAAAGAATTTGTTTCTTTGTCATAACATTCATAGAAATTGCCTTTGTGGTATTTCGATGATTGGAAGGAAGCCCTGGGGGAGTGAACATCAAAAAGCTCCTTTATATTGTGTATTCGTTACACACAATGACTTTGTGTTACTGACAGGCATTCTAACTTATTCATTTGTTGATTCAGGAGTTACATGTTCTTATTTTGTCTGGATTTGCAAAGATCTAGATGAATATTTGGTTACGGATCACAGAATCAGAGGCTCAGTTTGACAGATCAAAATGGTCAAACAGTCAACATAAAAGATTACAATAGTCAATATAACTATAACTATATATATATAAGTTAAGATTACAACAGTCAATATAACTATAACTATTGTTCCATTGTTACCGAGTTTACCGTGAACAATGAACAATGGAACTGAAGTCGATCAAGTTAAGATTATAAATATATATCAAGTTGAGAACTAAAGTCGGACAATGGAACTGAAGTCGATCAAGTTAAGATTACAAGTTTACCGTGAACAATGGAACTGAACTCGTCGTGAAGCCGTGGAACAGAGGGAGAGGAGTCGCCGGTGAAGAGGGAGGAAGATCTGTGCCGGCGAAGTATGAGGGAAGAGGGAGGAGAGGAGGCGTATGGCGTTTCAAATTAGGAATAAGATTTACTAATTTAATCAATTAGGGTTTTCAACTTTCAAATTTCAATATATAAGTTATTTTTTAATCTTTAAGAATTATATTAAAATAACAATTGTATTAAATATTATAAATGGGTTAGAACCAGGTTGTAAATGGGTTAGAAACAAGTTGTAAATGGGTCGAAATCAGGTTGTAAATAGGTCGAAATCAGGTTGAAAATTTCAACCCAACCCAAACCCAACTAATAAATGGGTTAGGCAGGTTGACCCATTTAACTTAAATGGGTTGAAATTCTAAACCCAATCTGCTAATTTTGGGTTGGGTTCGGGTTGGGTTGGCGGGTTGGGTCACTTTTTGCCACCCCTAATCATTATCAAAGTAAAACCAACAAGAAACCATGGTTCATTCATCCATTTCTACCAATTTCATCAAAATCCAACTTTGTATAGCAAAGAGTTAACTTGTTCTTTGTGAAAATTCACTTTCCTTTCCATCTTCTTGCAAATCAACCAACATAAAACCTTAATCTTACAAAATTATCCACTAATCAAAAACATGCAAACCCTAATCTCCTTAATTAACACTACTTATAATGATTAAACTTAGTATTAGGAGTATACCTTCACTAATCTTCACATATACTTGAAGATTTCATCACTTTGGGATTTGATTCTTCAAAGATGGGATGTATATTTGAGCTTAAGTGTGTGAGAACCACACCATAACTGTGTGTGGATGTTCTTGAACTGAAAATGGCATAAAATGGGCCTAAAATTCGTTTTTTTCTAAGTTGAATCCGAGTTGGGTCGGGTTTGACCCGCATGGGTACCCATTTTGACCACTCAACACTAAAAATGACATAACTTTTTGCTCGGAACTCCGTTTTCGATGAGGTTTTCGCCTACGCGTTCATAACGAGATAATGAAAAACTTCCAACAAAAATATTTCATAAAATATCTACCAATAAAAGCAGTTTTACATATTTGCGGACGTTATGCTTTCCTTTGAAATTTCGTGGTTTTTGATTTTTAGCTCGGAATCCCGTAAAAGTTTCCCGACACTTCCAACAACTCCCAATAGGTGCAAAACTTAGTTCCAAAGCTTAAAATCCCATCGAACACCTCCCGCTTGAGTGTTGTGCACATAGTTTACCGAAATAGTAATGTATTTTGTAAAACTTGCATAAAATGCAATGTACGCGACTTTTTCGACATCTGACACTTCTAGCACTTCGTATTAACTTAATCAAAGATGTTCCAACTTTTACATCACCATTTAGATCATTCGTTCAAGTTTTGGGTAGATATTTCCCATTTAGGCACTCTAGTGACCTACCCGATTTCCATTTAAGCAATGCACTTTGTATTTTGAACCCTCTCATCATCTAATTATGTCATTTGTGAGGTGTTAGCACCAATATTACCTCCTACATATCAATCAAACTATGGGTTCTACTTATAGCTCACTATAACACTTAACATTTTAGCAAATTCTCTTTTTACATAAATAACACATAAAACATGTTTTAACATATAATACATATTTAGAAGGGTGGATGTTACAGATATAGTTAAACCATTTGAGAAACATGTTCTTATAGGACAACATGGGTTTGTTGTGTGAGCTTAATTGAAACTTCTATGGATTCATGTTAACCAGTGTTTCCTACCCAAGAAGTTAATCCTTGAGTGATCGATTGGGTGAGGAGTCAATACACTGAGTGTGGGTTGAGCGATGAGGTAAAATTAAAAAAGAGTTTGGTTAGATGTGAGCTTAATGATTAAAAGAAAGTAAAAATGTAATCCCAATCACAATCAAGCACAATCTCAATACAAGATTTTCACAATTAGCAAGAACTAGAGAGAGAGTAGTGAGAGAAAGCCTTTAGTCATATGTGTATCGCCATGATGAACCACTTACTTACTATTACAAAGGAAACATGGTATTTATACCAAAAACTAAAACTACAAGCTTAAGCACAAAGTAAATGAACTCTAAGATTGACTTTGCTAACTTTGACTTATCTAGATTTTGACATTGTTGACTTTGCTAGACTTGACTTTTCACACTAAATCTTAGATACAATTTTATACACTAACATTCTCCCCCTTTGTATTCAAGATTTAATAAAAACATTCACATTAGTCTTCAGCGCTTGATTCTTCAACATTTAACTCTGACGGCTTTGAACTTTGAAGCTCTGACAGTCTTCAGTCTTTTAGTCTTTGAAGAATTCTTGAAAAGTCTTTAACACTTTGTATCTTTTGAAAAAAATCAACAACTCTTGAACAGGAATCTAAAATTCTTGAAACTTTGAAACTCTGAGTAATATTTGAAAACTTTGAAAAACTCTGGAACTTTGAGGAATATATGAAAACTTGTATCTTCATCTCAGAAATCTCTGATCAGTCTTCAGAAAAACAAACTTTCTCGAATCATCTTAATTTGTCTTTCAATCATCTTTCTTCTTCAGTATCCTTTTGAATCTTCTTGATCCAAACAAACTTTCATCTGTCTTGAAATCATCCATCTGACTTGAAAATTCTGTATTCTTTTTCCCAAGACTTTTTCACTTTGACATCTCTTTGAAATTGAACTTTTGAAAACTTCTCCCCAAGTCTTTGTTTGAAATTGATCTTTGTAGATATCTCCCCCTTTTTGATGATTGTGAACATCATAATCATCAAAACTTTCTCAAATCATTTGGACTTGTCTTCAGAATCTTTTGAGAATAATTTCTTTTCATCTGATTTGAACTTTCAGAAATTCTTCCACAAGTCTTGACTTTGAACTTTCTTCAGGACTTTGAAATTGGGAATACATTTGAAATTGGTATCATTGTGTGGAGCGGTAAAATGGAAATGAGAGTTTGGTTAGAAGTGAGCTTTAATGTTTAAAAGAAAGTGGTTGGTGCAGAGTTCTGATATTCTTTTAACTCTGTTCTCACACCCTCTTTCTTTTAAACATTAAAGTTGACTTCTAACCAAACTCTCATTTCCATTTTACTGCTCCACACAATGAGAAAAACTCAACCGGATGAGTTATCTCCCCCACTCTTTGATTTTGACCCCTCACCCCTCAATCACTCGAGGATAACTTCCTGGGTAGGAAACACTGGTTTACGTGAATCCATGGAAGTTCTATTTAAGCTCACACATGAATCCCATGTAAGTCCTAAAAAGAATGGTTGCTCAACAATTTAACTTGATCATTTAAGCACAAAATGTATGATAGCATTGTCAAAATGTATGCTCATGAGATTTGAGCAATTGAACTTTGAAGATTTCTCAAAACAAAGATATTGAATGAATGAAATGAAGTCAAGAGAATTGTTTTGAGAATCTGACAAATGTATCAATCAGATCAAATAAAATGGTTAGGGTATCAAAGAATTGGATATTTTGTTTATATGAACGAATATAAACAATTTTGCAATGAAAGCACAAGATTAGAAATGATGATTGATGCTCAACAATATTTGAAAGCAAACGGGAGTATTACCATCAAAAAATTGTTTTGTTATGAGGCATGGTAATAACAAATTAAAATGAAGTATTGAACCGATGTGTGTGAATACTTTACGGTATATAGACAAGATAATACACAAGTATTGATCTTTGGAAACACACGGTCAGTTAAACATTAAAGCTCAAAATTGAAAAACATTTAAAATCACACTTCTAAATTGATGAAACCTTTTGAGAATCAGAAGTGGTTTGAACATTTAAAAAGCGTTTTTCATGCTTGAAAGTTATTCTTCTTTCAAACAATCAGAGATCAAGATCAGAAGATATTTACCTTTAAGCTCCCCCTCAAATCATGATAGAATGATTTAGGTCAGATAAGCTCCTCCTAGATATTTACAAAATATCCTTATTTGAACATTGAAAAACGGGTCCTGATCTGTCATGTGATCAGAAGCCACAATCTTGACATTGAGGTGTGGGTTTTGAACTGTTGTGTTCAAAAGCCACCGTTCTTTGAGATACGAGTCCTAGACTTATTTGTTTAGAAGTCAAACATCATGCTCCCCCTTGAACTTTGGGTGCCTGCAACACAGTTTTAGCTTTTGGTACCCACTGGTATTTGGGTCCTGATGTGTTAGTTGCAGTTTATATGGGGTTTACATAATATGAACCATACCATTAATTAACAAAATTCTTACTTACAAAGTCATGTGCTCCACAGTAAGAACATCAAATCTTCTTTTGAGCAATCCTGATCAATTGATTAGTAGAGTAAAACATGTCAGAATTACCAAAAGATTTACCTTTATGCACACTGTTCTTTTTAGCATTGGTTGTAGATGCATATGCTTTGTCATTCTTCTTCTCATCCGAAGAATCTTTAACCCTCCAGACCATCTGTCCTTTCTTAGATTGCTTTCCAAGAGATTTTATATAAAAGCTCGCTGTACCATCAACAGATTTGTCATAAAATAGATTTGATGGTCTGATCTGATTTGATTTAACAATGTTTGGTTTGACACTTTTCTTTTTCAAAACATTTTTATCATGAATGGAACTTGAAGCTGTTTTGAAAGAACGGACTGATTCTGTTGAATTATCAACAAGTGATTGACTAATCACATCAGCTGAAACTTTATCTGACAGTTCAACATTTGCGGCTTCTAAGTTCTTTATTTTTTTAGATAAAATGTTTCTTTCTAAAATAAGTGTGTCAAACTTTATTTTCAAATCAGATCTGGCCTTCTGTTCTTTTTGCACATCTGATGATAGAGTAGTTATTTTGGATATGAGCTTCGATATTTCAGATTCAAAATGTAAACGATCAAGCTCAAAATCTTTTTGTAAGTTCTTGGTTTTATCAGAAATTTCATTGAAGATCCCAACATTTCTCTTTTCATATTTCTTCTTTTCAATCTCCAAAGGCTTTTTGTTTTCTTGAAAAGCTTTTCTTTCTTTCTCAAGTAAGTCTTGTAGAATAGAGATCTGTTTGGG
Source organism: Arctium minus (assembly GCA_954870635.1). Classification (NCBI taxonomy): domain Eukaryota; kingdom Viridiplantae; phylum Streptophyta; class Magnoliopsida; order Asterales; family Asteraceae; genus Arctium; species Arctium minus. The sequence goes on along the minus strand of OX941080.1, from coordinate 106,486,605 downwards.
AAATTCAGAATTTTTATCTTCAAGAACTTTTCTTTCTTTGGCAAAAGTGTCTCTTTCAGTTATTATTATCTTTTCGAATTCAGACACTTGCTTAGAAAGTTTTAAACATCTCAGCTCCAAATCCTTTTTCTCTTGTAAAGTTTTCTTGGAAAGTTCAGATGTCTGTTGAGGTGAATATGTCCCCAGTTTTGATTTTTCTTTATCTGCTTGGATGCTTTTTGACAGTTCAACATTCTGTATTTCCAAGGCAGATATCTTCTCTTCGAAAGCCTTAAACTTGTTTTGAAGCTTGACTGATTCATCTTGCAATTCTGATGATTTCTGTTCCGTCGTCTTCAGTTGGCTTCGAAGATTTGTAATTATGGACTCTTTAACCTTGATTGCTCTCTCAAGAGACTGAATGGAATATTCTTTTATTTTAATCATTTTCTCTCCATCTTTAATTTGTGTCTCTTTTTCTCTAATTTCCTTCTCTCTTGCGTTGATGATACCTGCATAATCAGATTTAGCATGATTAGCACACTTTACACAATTAGAAGATTTATCAGAATTTGACAATTTTGATTTAAACTCCTGAATTTGTTTTATAAAAGTTGCATTCTGAATTCTCAGTTTGTCTTGTTCAACCTCTATAACAGGTATCTCAGGCTTGTACAATACTGCCATATCTCTTGCTGACAATACTGTATTTCCCCTCTCATCTGTCTTTGGCATCTTGAATGATTAGCTTGATTATGAAAGATCGTTCAAGAAGTACAGATCACACTCGGTGTGTAATTCAAAACTGATCAAATTTGAAACAACTAGCGAAACTTGACTAAGTACTGAAACTCGCAGACCACTGAAAGAACTTGAAACTCACAGACCAAATACACTCGCAAAACACTGTTTCGAATAAACTCGCAGACCGTAATGTGCGCGTTTCTAGAACTCGCAGAGGCTTACTTGCGCGTTTTAGCAAACTCGCAAGTAAATTAGCAGATGATATCTCGCGGAAACTCGCAGAACAAAGAGTAAAACATGCAGACTTTGACTTGTGTGTTCTATGAACTCGCTAATAACGCCTTGCACGTTTGAGACCAAATTCTTCAACTTGCGCGTTCTTGCGAAGAACTTGCGTGTTTCACAGATCTTGCGCGTTCTTGGGTTTTCCTTGCGTGTTCTTGACCTGTTCGATCAAAAATCAAGTAAAACTTGATTTATGATTCTGAAAATCATACAATTTTTCCACGATACAATAAAAAACAAGTTTACAACACTGAAATTACAAAAGAAATAAAAAATTATAGCGATTAATTCGAATTTACAGTGTACGACTTTCTACTATTCACGAAACCAACATTTTGATCAAATTGATCAATCTAAAGTCGAAATTAGCCTATGTGATCTGAACGAAAGTTGATCCTATGGATAAAACGTACACAATCAAATCAATTTCTTGATTTAATTGAGCAAAAACACGAAAAACTAAGATCAAACAGTAACTTTTTCAGTCCACCAAAAAATTTCAAAAAAAAAACTTCAAATCTGATCCGAATCTGTTCCTTCTTGTTTGCTCTGATACCAATTGAAAATGTAATCCCAATCACAATCAAGCACAATCTCAATACAAGATTTTCACAATTAGCAAGAACTAGAGAGAGAGTAGTGAGAGAAAGCCTTTAGTCATATGTGTATTGCCATGATGAAGCACTTACTTACTATTACGAAGGAAACATGGTATTTATACCAAAGACTAAAACTACAAGCTTAAGCACAAAGTAAATGAACTCTAAGATTGACTTTGCTAACTTTGACTTATCTAGATTTTGACATTGTTGACTTTGCTAGACTTGACTTTTCACACTAAATCTTGGATACAATTTTATACACTAACAGAAAGAGGGTGTGAGATCAGAGTAAAAGAATATCAAACTCTACACCAACTTTTTCTAAGTAGGGAAACCACATTACTAGTGTTTCACAATTATTCGTGAACATTATTGAAACAGACAAATAGCCCATGCCAACTCTTGATAAAAACCCCACCAGCTACTAATTTTCTTCTCAACAAGAAAATGTTTCATATTTTCAAGGGGACGCAACACATTATCTATCTGATTTTCATTTGGAAAATCTGGATATTGAAAAAGAAGCAAGTCTGCCCCACATTCGCACTTCGATCATGCACAATAGAGTCTGTGTTTAATTACTGTTGTCTTAGTGGTTTATACAATTTTGAGCCTTATAAAAAGCAATCATCATGTGCTTAATTCTTTCTAACACTTGCACGAACACACAAGGAATATGTTTTCTTGTCATAATGTTCATAGAAATTCCTTTGTAGTGTTTTGATTATTGAATGGAAGACCTGGGGGAGTGAACATCACAAAAGCTCCTTTCCAATTTGTATTTGTTACACACAGTGACTTCGTGTTACTGACAGGCATTTTAACTGATTCATTTGTTGATTCAGGTGTAACACTCCTAATTTGTCTGAATTTGCAAAGATTCGGATGGATATCTTTTTGGATCGGCAAATAATTAGAGGCTCAGTATGAAAGATCATTGGTCAGAACAGATTTCAGAGACATTTCTTGTAAAGTTTTGATGATTTCATGCTTTCTTCATCAAAAAGGGGGAGATCGTATCAAGAAATAAGTTTTGATAAAGAAAGTTTGGAGCTTAAAGGAGAATTTTATGTATACTTGAAGAAAGAATTGTTGAAGATTATTGAAAGCTGAAAGCAAAAGTTCAAAGGATTCTGAAAGAAAGTTGATTTTCCAGAAATTTTCTTTGAAGATATTCTGCTAAAGAAAACCAAGCCAAATTCTGAAGATAATTTCTTTCCAAGTGTCTAAAAGAGGTTTATACCGTCTTTGAGAGAGAATGCTATTACTTTTGAAGACAGACTTTGGATAAGATAAAGTTGATCAAAGGGGAGATTGTTCAAATTGAGTTTAAAGCGATAAGATTGAATTGCAAAATCTTTTTAGAGATGATCTTGATCCAAAGGGGGAGATTGTTAGTGCACAGATTTGTTGGATGCAAGATCATAAAGTCTGAATCTGAAAGTCAAAGAAAGTCAATGCTCAAAAGTCAACTCTCAAGTGAAAGTCAAAGTCAAGTGTAATAAACTAAAAGTCAAAGTCTTGTTGTTTTGTGTTTTTGTTCGCATGTGTTTCTTATTTCTTTTATTAGACTTGTGATTAGAAGTCTTTGTGTAGAATCACTTGTAACATCTAGAACTGAGATTGTATTCGCAGCGTTAGATAGAGAAAACTGTGGTTAGAGAGAGAAAGTGATTCAAATCGTTTGTGATAGAATCTTGTGACTAATTGAATCAGGTAGATTGCTTAATCTTGTTTGTGATTGTTTTTACATAAGAATTTGACATAAAAATTGGGATTAATAATATTATTTTAAATTATTATTTAATTAATATATTAATTTATATATTTCCTAAGGAAGGTTGTTCATAATCATTTATTATTTAGATGAGTTTATAATTAGAGTGAAGCGTCATATTTGATTAAATATTACCGAGACGCTTTAATGCAGAACAAATGGTTTTTCTTTTAAAAAAGATAAGCATGAAACTTATAGGTTTACTAAATTATTTTGATGATTCAATAATGTGATTAAAGCATCGTAATTAGAGTTAAGTATTTATTGAGACATTTTAATTTGAAGAGATGAATTTATAAGATTATAAAATGATTATTTTGATGTTTTAGGACGTTATCGAGTTTTAGACTTGGGGTTTGACTAAATTAGTCGAGGTTGACCGTGTTGACCAATGTTTGACTTTTACCTCGTTTGACCCAAAAGTATTTTGACGAGGAGATCAAATGGAGATATTTGAGTTATTAAGAGACCCAATTTTGGAGTTTGACTTCAGGTCGAGTCGGGTTGACCATTGTTGACTTTTGGAGAAAATAAACTATTAATTGGATATGGTGGTATGAAATGTGTAGGTTTTCAGTCAAGAGCTATCAGTAGCCGATCTACACACAATCAGGTAAGTCTTTATGAGACTAACAATGAGATGCATACGTATGTACAAATTTATTTTGAGCATTATATGATTTGTATGGTGATGTATACGTATGCATGTTGTTTCAATTTTAATATATGATATAGTATATTTTACATGTATGTTATTTATGATCAGTTGCATGCTATGTGCTCATTTTGGTTTCAAATAACTGTAGAATGCTATTTCAGTTGAAAGTTTTATGAACAGTTTTATAGGGTCGGAATTTGACCAGCAAGTCACACGACAAGTGATATGAACTCGTAATGGGTGTCTAGACAGGTGAAGGTCAGACAACCCAGGGAATGCCAGTGACAAAATGACCGATATCCGATGAGACAATTTATGAGATATCTTTTCTTTCAGTGTCGCATGTTTTCTGAACATGCATACTATTTGGTACAGAGTTTACAAGTTGATATATATGATGTGATATGATTTTATTCATGCAAACCATGAACTCACTGAGCTTTATAAGTTGTGTTAAGTCTAAATATTGTATCCAAGATTTAATAGGAAAGTCAAATGTGTAAAAGTCAACATTGACCTTGTAATAGTTAGTCAAAGCTTGTTTAGTTTTACTTAGTGATTAAGTTTTGTTTTAGTTAGTGGTATAAATAGGATTAGGCTTTGTTAATCTTGTAAGAACTTCATTGTATACATTTCATATTTTAGAGAAATATTCAAGATCTACTTTCTCTCTCTAGATTCTCGCTCTAGTTCTTGAGCTTTAATATCATATCTTGAGTAATTAGCTTGTTGTGATTGGGTTTTATGTTTAACAATTGGTATCAGAGCCGTACCAAACTTTTCAGAATTGATTTGATCATGATTTGAATTGAATTTTGTGTGATTTGGACTGAAAATCGTTATTTTCGAAAAAATTTCAAGAAAACGAGTTTTTTACTGTTTCATCCGATTTTTTGTGAAAAATCATTTTTAATGCAAGAAATTGGTTTCATTGTGATCGATTAGTGTTGGTGATTGTTTCTTGTTTTGATTCTATATCAAAATTCATTCTAATTCGATGTCAATTTTTCAATTTTTGATTTTTTTTTTAAAACGAGTTCACGTACTGTTCTTGATTAAATTTGATGATTTGTATGTTTTTAATCGAAATTGACTGTTAAAATTGTGTTCGAAATGTGTTGGTAAGTATATTGTCAAATTTTCAGATTGAAATTCGAAGTCTAGATGTGTTTTGGTGTTATTTTGTTTGAATTTAGAGGTTTGCGTTTGATTCATCTGGTGTGCGCTTGATTTATCTTAGTTTGCGGGTGTTCATTCTGGTGTGCGTTTCATTCATAAAAGTTAAGACTTGCGTGTCATACTAAAAACGCACAGTTCATGTTTGCGTTCCACAAGGCAAACTCAAAGTGACTTTTGTGCGTTTCACACTACACACGCAAAGCAGAGTGTGCGTTTCACACTACACACGCAAAGCAGAGTGTGTGTTTCACACTACACACGCAAAGCTCATATTGCATTTCAAGAAGGACCCGCATTCTATACTATGCGTTTCCTTCAGTACCCGCAAACTTCTACTTTACGGGTGTAGTGAGACCCGCAAAGTTTGTTTGCTCGTGTAGTGAGACCCGAATAGTCAGTTAAAAAAAACAAGTATTGTTCAAATTTCAATTTTCACGAAATATTTTTTTTAAAATTTTCAATTCAATCTGATTTTTGATTTTCTGATACATAAGTTTGGAACGGTCATTCACTTCAAGTTGATTAATTTTTCAAGATGTCAATTTACTACAGATCTGATATTTCTGGTATTGAAGCTGAACGAAATGATCTGAAATTGAAAAATTTAGAATATCTCAAAAAGATTCAGGATTTGCAACTAAAATTGTTCACATGTGTTAAAACTCCTGAATGTATAAATTGTACTAAAAATAGTTCTAATTTTGCAGGTATTCTTTATGAAAAGGAGAAAGAGATAAAAGAGAAAGAAAGAGAGATTATGAATCTTCAAAGTCAACTGAAGACAACTGAACAGAAATCACCTGAGCTACAAGCAGAATCAGTTGAGCTTCAAAACAAGTTGAAGGCTTTCGAAGAGAATATATTTGTTTTGGAATCTGAAAACACTGAGCTTAGAAAGAATTTATCTGTTTTGGAAAAACAGCTTGTTGCAAATACAGCTGATTTTGATTCTGAAAAGAAAATTTTTTCGAAAAAGTTCTCAGATTTTTCAAAGAAATGTTTTGAGGAAAAGAAGTCGTTGGAGCTTAAATGCTTAAAATTTTCTCAACAAATCTCAGATTTTGAGAAAATTCTGATTTTAGAAAGAGAGAAGTTTGATAAAGAAAAAAAGGCCATAGAACAGAAAAATGTAGGATTTTTCAAAGAGTTATCCGGTTATTCAGTTGGATGTCCTGTCATGCCTATCCAACAGACATCAAATGTCCAATCCACTAAAACTTCTGCACCAGTTACTTTAACTGAACCCCTACATGAAGAATATACTGGATATCTAGATGATCAACATGATCAGTCTACATCTAATCCACTCCCTCATGTACATAAGTGTACCAAAGAGCACCCGGTTCATCAAATTATTGGAGATCCAACAAAGCCAGTGCAAACTAGGTCTGCAACTGCTAACGAGTGCATATTTGATTCTTTTCTGAGTAAGATAGAGCCTACACAAGTATCTGAAGCTCTAAAAGATTCATATTGGATAATAGCTATGCAAGAAGAGCTCAATCAATTCGAATCACTTAAAGTCTTGAGACTTGTACCTCGACCGAAAGGCAAAACAATTATAGGTACGAAATGGGTATTCAAAAACAAGAAAGATGAAGATGGTATAGTGGTAAGAAAGAAATCAAGACTTGTTGCTAAAGGATACCGACAAGAGGAAGGAATAGACTATGATGAGACATACGCTCCAGTTGCACGTATAGAGGCAATCAGAATGTTTCTAGCCTACGTTGCAAACAAAAACTTCACTGTCTACCAAATGGACGTGAAGAACGCCTTTCTAAATGGCATATTGAAAGAGGAAGTATACGTCTCAAAACCAGAAAGGTTTGTCAATGCTGAAAAACCAGATCATGTCTATATTCTTGACAAAGCTCTCTATGGTTTAAAGCAAGCTCCTCGAGCCTGGTACGATGTTCTATCAAAGTTTTTAGTCAAGTAAGGATTTTCAAAAGGTAAAATCGATACTACTCTTTTTATTAAAAAGGAAAAAGTTGATATCATTTTAATTCAAATATATGTGGACGATATAATATTTGGTTCAACTAATCCGAAGTATTGTAAGAATTTTTCTAACCTCATGGTGTCACGTTTTCAAATGAGTATGATGGGAGAGATGATTTTCTTTCTCGGATTACAAGTTAAACAATTTTCCACGGGGATTTTTATAAATCAATCGAAGTATATTGCTGACATTTTAAAGAAATTTAGTATGTCAAATTGTACTCCAATTTCAACCCTGATGGCACCAGGTACTAAAATCGGAGTTGATCTTTCAGGAAAAGTTGTTGATCTTAGGACTTATAGAGGAATGATTGGTTCTTTAATGTACTTAACAATGAGTAGATCATATATTATGTTCTCTACATGCTTATGTGCTATCAAGCTTCACCTAAAGAATCCCATCTCTCAGCAGTAAAGCGAATATTTAGATATCTGAAAGGAACTGTAGATCTTGGTTTGTGGTGTCCTAAAGAAACAGGCTTTGAGCTCACCGCATATTCAGATGCAGATCATGCAGGTTGTATGTTAGACAGGAAGAGTACTTCGGGACATATACACTTATTGGGAGATAAGCTCGTGAGTTGGACTTCGAACAAACAACTGTGTATATCTACTTCAATAGCCGAGGCAGAGTACGTAGCTGCGGCTAGCTGTTGTTCTCAAGTGCTATGGATGCGAACACAACTCCGAGATTATGGCTTCCAATACAACAAAATTCTGATTTACTATGATTCCAAGAGCGCTATTGCTATATCTGCGAACCCTGTCCAACACACGAAAACCAAGCATATTGAAGTGAGATATCACTTTATCAAAGATAATGTTGAAAAAGGTATAATTGAACTTTACTTTGTAAACACAGATTATCAACTTGCTGATTTGTTTACCAAGCCGTTAGATGAAAAGTGATTTAATTTTCTCATTTCGAAACTTGGCATGTTAAACCTCAAGACATAATCTGTAGTTACCTAGTACAGTTTATTTTTGTTATTTTTCTTCATTACTTTATTATTAATCTGAATGATATATGCACTTAAAGTTTGTTCATGATTTCAGGGGGAGTGAGACAACGATTAGATAATCTAAATTTGAGGGGAAGTATGAATAATTGCATATATTTTTCACTAATATATTTTGTGATGCACATGTTCAGGGGGAGTAAGGACATTGAATTCTGATTACATCTGATCAGAACTCGTTCTTAAAATGTTTTACTGCTTTTGTCTTTAATTTTCAATAAATGCTTTTGTTTCAATGAGACTTTGTTGCTTTGATGACTTTTTTACTACATGCAGATTTTGAGGGGGAGCTTACATGATCATATCAATCATGACTTTAGAGCTGACTTTCTAAGATTAATGATGAGCGTAAGGCATATTCTTATCTTAATCTCATTGTGTTTGAAAGAAGGACAACTTTTAGACATGAAAACATGTTTTTAAATGTTTAAACCACTTCTTATTCTCAAAACAAATTTCATGAATTTAGAAGTGTGATTTTAAATGTTTTCTTACATGAGCTTTTATCGTTAACTAACCGTGTGTTTCCAAAGATAAATACTTGTGTATTATCTTTTCTATATACTGTCAAGTATTCACACACACCGGTTTAGCATTTTTGTTGATTTTATTATTACCATGTCTCAAAATGAAACACTTTTCGATGGTAATAAACCCCGTTTGTAATTCAAAATTTGTTAAGCATTGATTCATTCAAAACGTTTCTTTCAAGAATGTCTATATTTGATTCGTATAAACAACATCCATTTTTTCATGACCTAAGCTTTTATTGATAAATCATTCATATTTGATCTTTTCCATACATTGTCTGATTCTCAAAACATTTTTATTGATTTCACTTCATTCATTCAATTTCTTTGTTTTAAGAGAATCTTTCATGATTAAAATGCTCAAATCTTCATGATTATCTTACTGAGCATACATATATCCGACATGTATTTCATACTGTGTTTTAATTGTTGAAGTTAAACCAATTGAGCAACATTTTGCTTTTAGGACAATATACATGGGATCAGTGTAAGAACTTAATTGAACTTCTATGGATTCACGATAACCATTGTTTCCTACCCATGAAGTTATTCTTGAGTGATTGAGAGGCGAGGGGTCAATATCTGAGTGTGGGAGTGTGCTGAGATTAAATGAAAAGATAGTTTGGTTAGAAGTAAGCTCAATTGATAAAAAGAAAGAGGGTGTGAGAACAGAGTTAAAAGAATATCAGAAATCTGCACCAACTTTTTCTGAGTCGGGCAGCCACATTACTGTTATTTCACAATTTTTTCGTGAACTTCATTGAAACAGGCACTAGCCCATGCCAACTCTTGCTTTATACCCCACCAGCTACTCATCTTTTTTCTCAACAAAGAGATGTTTCAATTTTTCTTGGGGACGCAACGCATAATCTATCTTATCTTCACTCGGAAGATGTGGATATTGAAAAAGAAGGAAAGTTGTCCCACTTTCGCACTTCGATCATGCACAATTGAGTTTGTGTAATACTATTGTTGTCTCAATGGTTTACACATTTTGAGCCTTATAAAACATTCTTGTTTAAATTCTTTGATACACAAGCACAAACACATAGAAAGTTTGGTTTTTTGTCAGAACGTTCATAGAATAATCTTATGTTATTCGATGATTGAATGGAAGACCTTGGGAGTGAACATCAATAAAAATCCTTCTACAGTAGATTCGTTGTACTAAGTAGCTTCGTGCTGCTTACAGGCATCTTAACTGATTCATTTGTTGATTCAAGGTTACATTCTTATTTGTCTGAATTTGAAAAGATTCGGATGAATACATTATGAATTGACGGATGTTCGGTGGCTCATTTTCAAAAGATCAGAAATCAGAAAAAGATTCATGACATTTCTTGGAGACAGTTTTGATGATTTCTATAATCCACATCATCACAAAGGGGGAGAGGATCAAGAAATGGAAAAGAAATTAAGGGAAAATTATATTCAAGAAGTGAGAAGTTCAAGAAATGGAAAAGAAATTAAGGAAAATTATATTCAAGAAATGAGATGATCAAGAATTGACAAAGTTTTGAAGATTTATTGTCCGAGTTGTGGGGAGAACGGTCAGAATAATAGAGAAAGTTCAAGGAATTCTGAAAGCTTGATGAAAATTTGCTGATATTTTATTTGAAGATTATTTACTGAAGAAAAGTGAGCTGAATCTGAAGATAATTTCTTTTCTGAAGTTTGAAAAAGGTTTTATTACCTTGGGGGATATTGTTAAAGATTCTTGAAGAGCACATTCATAGACTTTGAGGGAGATTACAGAAAGTTTGAAGACATTTTAAAGAAAGGGGAGATGAACTGTTTATCTTTGTGAAGAAGTTTGAAGGAAGAGATTGATTTTGTTAAAGATCAAACAAAGAAGAGGATTATTCGCAAATGGTGAAATTTTTTTTTGTTTATCCAAAGGGGGGGATCATTTGTTTTTAAATCAAAGGGGGATATTTTGTTTTGAAGATGATCTTGAATCCAAAGGGGGAGATTGTTAGTGCACATTTATGTTGGATCCAAGATCATGAAGATTGAATATCAAAGTCAATGCTCAAGTCAAAGCCTCTTAAAGCAAAAGTCAAAGTCAAAGTGTTAAAAGTCAAAGTCTTTGTAATAAAGTAGTGTTAGTTGGTTTTTATCTTTGTAATTGTAGGTATAAATACTTTGTTTTTGGTTGGTAGACTCATATGACTAAGAGAGAGAGCTTAATTGTAGAGAGAGAAATATTTCATGTGAGAGCAAATTGTAATGGTTTTGAATTGAGATCAATAATATGGAGTATTGTGATTGAATTCGTTGTTCATCTTGTTTGATTGTACATTTTTGGGACACACGCCTTCTTAGGTTTATCAATTTCTTCTCCATTTTTCTCTGTGTCTTCTATTGAGGGTTTTCATGTGGATCGATTTCCTTTGTAATTCTCCATTGTGGTTTGAAACGTTTAAGGTTTTGTAATCGATTTCCATTTTTCATGTTGTTTGAAACTGCATATTTGAAACCAGGTTTGACTCTCTCCGCCTCAAATGCAGGTTTGAAACCAGGTTCGACTCCATTTTCTATGTCCATTCGTAACTTCCACTCTGTTTCATCTCGGCCTCAAATGGCGATCTCCGGGTCGTTGTTCTTTCATATTCGTTTCTCCCTCCCTGATTTTGTTTCCTTCTGCTCTTTGGTGTTTGATGTATGAATTAGGGTTTCTTTATCGATCTGCAGGTTTGACTCTCTCTCTCTTTGAATTTTTTTTATTCAATGGTTTCCTTACACATTTTTATGTTTACCAAATCATTTTTAATCAGAACATGGGGCTTCAGTACTGATACCCTGGGACTCCTAAATAGTTTTTGTTTATACGGCTTCCTGTCTCTTTTCTACCGATGCACTTTCTCCTTTGTTCTTTCATTCTTCCTGTACGAGCAATCTTTATATATGTATGTAACCATCTGTATTGAACAATTTTTTCTATGCAGTCTAAGTTAGAGAATTTGTCCTTCATGTACACAAATCCTCAAGATTATGGTAAAATCAAGAGGCGGGTAGCAGAACTCTATAAAAAACATGAGAGAGAAATTGAAGAGGTATTGTATTGCTTTCTATATTGGAATGCTTCAGTATTCGGGTATGGCTTGCAATAATAAAATCAAGCACTTTATTTCTTATTACACAGATAAATAACTTTAGGAGAAGCTACTACTTAATAAAGTTTTATCATTTATTCCATCATTTGTTTCGTCACTTTAATCTTTTAGCTTATATGCTTCTTATTCCTTTCTTGGACAAATAAACTATCGATCAAGAAGATTGAAGATGATCAGTTCATAAACCTTATGACTCTGAAAACTGGGACCAGTGACTATGTAAGGAACCTTACAGTTAAAGTTATTTATCCTTGTTTGCTTAGTTCTTTGCTCTCTTTGCATATGCTAATGTAATGTGCATTTCTCGGTTTGGGAAGATATTTCTTCACATACATTTTCTTTCTAATACCTTTCATGGCGGCATATTGATTTTGAGTTCTTTTATTTGTAGTATCTTTGTAAGCATGCGCTCAAATCTAGAGGTTCAACTGTAGTTAATCAGAGAACTTTCATTGAGCCGCAAAATTTGAATGATCCACACCCTATGCATGTATTATTGTTTCCTTGAAGTCTTTTTTTATTGGTAGTACAAATTCGACATTTATGTGAGGGCTCAAGTAATTATTACTGTGTTGGTATGAAATTAGCCTAGAAATAACAAAAGAACAATAAGTTTTGTTTCATTTGTGCATCTTAATTTGACTCATTTGTGTGATTTCCCAAAGGCACCACTTCCTTTCAATCTTCCTCTTTTCGGTCTAGATTGTTGATATGTCCATTGCTCGATTCTCACCATGCTCTCCAGGTTTGATTTCTCTATCGCTCTTCATTCTTGCTTAGGTTTTTGATAATCAATTTCTTCTCCATTTTTCTCCATCTCTTCTAAAGTTTTTGATAATTGATTTCATGTGTAATTCTTAATTTTTCTAATTGGTTTTCATTTTTCTGTTAAGGGTTTTCACGTGCATTGATTTCCTTTGTAATTCTTCATTGTGAATTGAGTTTTCTTGTGGTTTAAAATTGTTACGGTTTGTAATCAATTTTCATTTTTCATGTGGTTTTAAACTATAGTTTTCATGTGTAACCGATTTCCATTATCCTCCACGAAACTGTTAAGGGTTTGTAATCTACAACATGTTTGAAACCAGGTGCCATTGTTTGTAAAGTATTGAAATTTGTTCTTTGCTTTGCTTTTTTGTGGATGTGTTCTTAAGGTATTGAACTTTAAACTTTTTTCTTTACTTTGATTTTTGTAGATGTTCGGCCATCTACTGAAACTAATGCTAACCAAAAATCTTGTGAAACTAATGCTAACCAAAAATATGTGTGATTGTGCCTTTTAACAAAGGTGTGTTGTGATTTTTTGGGGTAGTGACTTGTGCTTCATGATAACCATCGTTGGATTAATCATCAAGTGTGTCACAACTCAGGTACAAATAATATTGTTCCATTGATCAAATAAATCTTAATTGCATTTTAAAGTTTCTATTTAACTTTTTACATTTTTTATGCTATATGTAAGATCAATATCAGTGCCAGGTAGCAAATTGAGGTTGCTAATGAGATAAAAGAAAGTTATGGTATTTGGACCAAGGATTTTCACAACTTAGGGAAGAACACTTTGCAAGCCAGGCAAAGAACTACCCAATGCTCTTTCATTGCTTTGATTTGTTTGATGTATCAAAATTCATCTCACGAACCTTTCATTTTGTTATTACTATATTTGTGTAACGCCCTAAAAATAAGGTAAATTTAAAACTTAAAATTTCGGCAGTATGACATCTATAATATGAAGGTCTATAATACCCTGTAAATATAAACAACTAAATAAGGGGAAATCCGGAAAATGGTAAACAAAGACCTTTATTTTACGACAACTAAAAACCCAATAAAGTTGGGATAGTTCGCACCAATTATAGTAGCGAAAGATGAGACATAAAACACAACAACCTACTTAATCTAGAATCAAAGACTAGATTAATGTGGGAGTCGCTATATCTCCAAAACACTCTTCTCAAAAGTTTCCCAAAAGCCCGGTCCTTCAAGTACTCTTAGGTGTACGACCGGCAAATCAAGGTACCTTATGCGTACCGCTAGTAGGACCTGTGAACCAACAAGATACCAAGACAAGTGTTAGGACAAAGCCTAGTGAGATCACATAAATTAAACAGTTCACATGTAAGATAATCATAATACAAAACTTATGTTACCGAATCCCTTTGGTGCTACAAACATCATATTTCCAACTTTGCAACGATGTTTCAAAACCTGAACATGAACCCACAAGATATACCTCTTCAAATACTAGGGAGATCTGTTTCCATCGGGATGACAAGAACACGTGAATGGAGTCACCCATGATGTTATTGGATTACACCACATGTCCCGGTTCTAGTTCCCATGCCATCAAGACATCACAACCTCAAACCATTGTTTGCCTTTATTGCCTACTCTGTCGAGTTACACCTCAAGGACTTATGGGACATTATTGCCTATCCAATCTAGACGAGTTACATCTCAAGGACTACAAAGTCCCCCATTTCCTACTCGCTAGTGACCCAATGTGGCCAACAATTTAACCACAAATATCATACGATCTAGATCCTCATGCACAAGGAAATAGACATCAAGCTTCACATTATGATCATGACCAAGTAGAGATAACAGTTCCCATGCATGATTCATTCCACTCTAAAAGATGATATCCACGTATGACATTTATTTACTCGTGATATTGCACATTTCATGATCATATGGACAAGGCATTTAAAGCCTCAACCCCCGTATGCGACCTTGACATGCGAGAATGCCATTGGCACTCTCGCCTGGCATTCTCATGCCATATGTACTGTGGCCACTAGCCACTCTACGACATTGCCCCGCGAGTATGCCCTTGGAAATGTCGCCATGTCATTCTCGCCAAGATTGTACCGAGACCAGGGAGTGGGGCACGACTGTGCCTCGCGACAATGCCCAAGAGCATTATCGCCAGTCATAGTTGCTTCCCCCCCCCCCCTCATGAGTCTCGAAGTTCTACTTTTGGTTGTTTTCAAACACGATTCGACTTAGCTTACGATAATACTTATAACATTAACATTTACACCCTCTAATTTGCATAAATCCAAATATTTAGTTTAAATGGTTGAGGTAGAACATTTAACGTGGGCAAAGGGTGCCTAAGTCAAAAAATCGGGGTGTTACAATCCTCCACCCCTTAGAAAATATTTTGTCCTCGAAATCTCAAACTAATCAAACAAGTGAGGATATCGCCTCTTCATGTCCTCTTCAGATTCCTACGTTACGTTGGCTCCCCAATGGTGTTTCCATTGAATCTTTACCATAATTACTTCTTCGTATCGCAATCTCTTTGTCTTCCTTTCTAAAATGGTTTCGGGTTCCTCCACGCATCTGTCATTGTCCACTCTAATCTCTGACAAAGGTATGACGCTCTCCTGTTCGGCTAAACACCTTCGCAAGTAACACACATGAAAGGTAGGGTGAATCCCATTCATCTCGGATGGTAGATCCAACTTATAGGCTTGAAGCCCAATACGCTCAATGATGGTGAAAAGTCCAAGTAAACGGGGACTAAGCTTCCTACATTTTCCGAACCTAATAATTCCCTTCCATGGTGATACCTTCAACATCACTCGTTCCCCCACTTAAAACTCGACAGGTCTTCTCTTTTTGTCAACGTAACTCTTTGGCGGTCTTGAGCCGCCTTCAACCGCTCTCTAATGATCTTTACCTTGTCGGCCGTTTCTTGTACGATCTCCGGTCCGACAAACTATTTTTCTCCTGCCTCTAACCAGCACACGGGTGTCCTACACTTTCTCCCATACAATGCCTCGTACGACGCCATACCAATACTTGAGTGATAACTGTTATTGTAGGCGAACTCTACTAACGTAAGATGTGAATCCCAACTTCCCCCCGAAGTCGATGACGCACGATCTCAATATGTATTCAAGGGTTTGGATGGTCCTCTCGCTCTGGCCAGCCGTTTGGGGGTGGTACGCGATACTCAACTTTATCCTAGTACCCCAACTCCTTTTGTAGATTATCCCAGAAATGTGAGGTGAAGCGTCTATCATAGTCAGACATAATAGAGAGTGGCACCCCATGCCTCTAGATTACCTCACCAATATAAAGTTTAGTAAATTTTTCCATCGGTAGAGTTTCCCTCATAGGCAAGATGTAACACCCCGAATTTCGTTTGGCCGTTTTTGCGAGGTTGTTTAAAGGAAAAGGAGGTATCTGCGTCTGTCTATAGGGCGCACGACCGGTGCGCCCTCCTTCAGGAATTTCGCACGGGTCGTGCGCAAGATCAGGGTCGAAGGCAGTGGGTTTCGCACGGGTCGTGCGCTTTCCCTTCCTTGAAAACGCACGGGTCGTGCGTTATGTCAGAGTTGATATTTTTGCAACCTTAAATATATTTTTGTGAGATATTTTCATATATCTCAAAATATTTCAGATTTTTCTCTCTCTCTCTCTGGTTCTCTCCCTTTTATTCTTGGATCTTAAGAGCTCGTTTGGTTGCTAGTTTTCGGTGTTTCTAACAAGGGGTCGGTGTTTTAAGCTTCACCTCTACGTCGTGATCGATATCTGGTTTTCCGGGTTTTATTCTAAAAACCTACTGGTGAATTCCTACTACCATTTTACAAACTTTATACATGTCAAAACTCTTATTTGCGAAATCCGAAGTATCCGAAGTATTTCTACGGTATGATTTCATGTTCTCTACATTTTGATATAAATGAAGTTTTTGGTGATTTTCGGGGTTCCCGATCAGTTTTGACTAAAATGACTGGTTTCGTCTTATTGAAGTAAAATGATGTTTTACTTGCACATTATGTGGATATGTGAAAAGAATGTTTAAGAACTCATTTTAATGATTTTCATTCTTACCAGAAATTGAACTGGAAATGACATTTTGTTTATAAAATGTGTTTATACCATATGTTTATTTATGGTTGGTCACATATGTTGTTGTGACGAGTCTGTACCATTACTAGCGGATCCCTAGGTTTTGAGTCGACTGATATTATTTGGTGGTTACCAAGTAAACAAAATATAGAGCTACATGTGCATTAAATTGTGAGGCTCTGGCCGTTAACAAATAAGAACTACATGTGCATTAAATTGTGAGGTTCTGGCCATTAACGACTTATTGTTGGGATGTCATATTCCCCATTGTAGCTATGGATGCATATGATCCTCGGGGGCAACTTGGTACGGTTATGTGAGGCCGGATACTAGCCATGGTTCATAGTGATCCTAGTGAAGGAGTATACATTGGTTTTGCTTGGGGCTAGATCTCACGTTGTAGCACGGACTTATGTGTTCGTATCCTCGGATTCCAATTGTTTAGCTCATAACTCGGATTTGTGGTCTACTTTGTGTTACACCACAAACCTTGGTAAAATGGTTCTTTTGTCATCGTATGATGAATTTTGGACCGAAAAGGCCCGGTTGTGGCGAAATGTTATCTTTTATAAATAAAAAACCTTTATGAAAAGATTTCCTTATAATACTGATGTTTATATCTCTGATTTTGTATAAACTGTGTGTTCTCACTAGGCTTTAAGCCTAACACTTTTTCTCAAATGATATGTATATCAGGTTCTCGTTAGCGGCGGGTTGCTAAGGGCTTGAGTGTCGGGATTGATCTCGAGGGTTTTGAGATTGTGTAGTATTGGATTGTTGGGCGTTGTTAAGTCCCACATTTTTAGATGATTTTGGATCAACAACTTATGTAATCTAGATAGTATATGTTTAGATTAGTTTGTTGATGAATTCTATATCCGTTCAGATTTTGTATAGTCTTAAGGACTGATACCCTTTATGGGAAGTTTATATCAATACGGATGTCTTGTTGCCATATTTCCAGGTTTTAATTTACTCTGAATTTTAGAGTGTTACACAAGAAATGCGCACTCTTGGTCAAGCGATCCACCACCACCCATATGGTGTCGTGACCTCTCAAGGTCTTTGGTAGCTTGGTTACAAAGTCCATGGTAATGTGTTCCCACTTCCATTCCAGTATCTCTAGGGATTGCAAACTACCGTAAGGTCGTTGGTGCTCCGCCTTTACTTATAAGCAAGTTATGCACTGCTCCAACTGGCTACATCCAATTTCATTACCGGCCACCAATAGTTTAGCTTCAAGTCCCGGTACATTTTTGTGCTCCCCGGATGAATTGAGTACTTGGATTTATGTGCATCTTCCAACAACAAGTCTCGACATCCCCCGATCTTCGGTACCCGATCCTCCCTTGGAACAATTTAAAACCCCTTCCGTCTTCCGTTAACTGAAGATGTTGCTTCGCCATAGCTTTTCCTTTGAGATTTGCTTCGAGTAATGCCTCTAACTGAGACATTTTGATTCTATCAATTAGGCTTGAGACAGCTTCAATTCTCGCAAAAGTGGCTTGGACCTTACTACCATACTCTTTTCGGCTCAAAGCGTATGCCACGACGTTTGCCTTACCGAGATGATATAGAAGTTCACAATCATAGTCTTTGAGTAGCTCTAGCCATCTTCGTTGCCGCATGTTCAATTCTTTTTGGTCGAATATGTACTTTAAGCTTTTATGGTCGATAAAAAGCGTGCATTTCGTACCGTAGAGGTAGTGTCGCCATAACTTCAAAGCGAACACTACCGCCACTAGCTCGAGATCGTGGGTTGGGTAGTTTTTCTCATGCTCCTTAATTTACCTTAAAGCATTAGCTATTACTTTACCCCCATTGCATAAAGACACACCCCAAACCCATCTTAGACGCGTCGTTGTAGACCACAAAATCCTCCATTCCCTCGGGTAGGAATAAGATTAGAGCCTCGCATAATTTCCTTTGTAGAGTCCGAAAGGCCCGCTCTTGACTCTCAATCCAAAGGAACTTCACGTTCTTCCTTGTCAAAGATGTCAAGGGAGAGGCGATTTTTGAGAAATCTGGAATAAATCTCCGATAGTAGCCGGCTAGGCCCAAGAAGTTCCAAATCTCAGTGGGACTCTTAGGTGGTTCCCAATTCATCATTGCCTCGATTTTTGATAGGTGAACCTTTACCACTTCTCTTGTCACCATGTGACCCAAACATTTACCCCTTCTCTAATTTTCGAAGTTCTACTTTTGGTCGTTTTCAAACACGATTCGACTTGTCTTATGATAATACTTATACCATTAACATTTACACCCTCTAATTTTCATAAATCCAAATATTTAGTTGAAATGGTTGAGGTAGAACATTTAACGTGGGCAAAGGGTGTCTAGGCCAAAAATCCGGGGTGTTAAAATTTGTGATATCAAATATTTCTTAATATGAAATATGTTTCCTCTTATCATCTATACTATTATATGTTTTTGATGGTTACTGACTTAATAAATGGGCTACATCTGAAGGTTGCCTCCTGTCTTGGTTGGAGTAGTTGATTTTCATGGGTTAAAGGACAGGGTTATGATCATTTGGGTTCTGTTATGTAGCTTCTTTGTACATTTACAAATGATTTGGTTTGGTGTGATATGGTTGGTTTCTTATCTGGAATTTCAACATTTGTTCCTTGATTGGTTATTGGTTTTGGGTGTATCAGATGGTTGGTATATGGTGGAAGTTGGTCATTTCTGTTTTGTTTATCTCCGAGTATCTTGAGTTCTATATCTACTTGTTGGGGGTTGCTATTTTTTTCTTTAGCTTATGGGACAATATATTAAGTTGATATTTTTCTATTTTTATGGTAGAGTTCTTATGTGGTGGTTGTTGTTTCTAGATTATAATTTTGCAATGTCCTATGGCTGCAAATGGTTTACTGTCTTCTCAACTATGTGGTTGCAAATGGTTTACTTGTGGAATATGAGGTATTTTCTTTGGAACTTCAAATGGTTATGTTTAGTTTGTTATGGCAATAGATGGAAATTTGAAGTCATTGTGTTTCATTTGTTGGTCTATGTTTATCTGCTTATCTTGGTGTTTTTTTCGCAATGGCCTATGGCCAAGTTTCTTATAAAGAGGATATAAGAAGGGTAATATGGGGTTTTATTGGATCTTTAACGAGTTTTTAATTGTGGTTTGGAGTATGGAAAGTGTTGGAAAAGTCATTGGGTTTTGGTTGAACACAGGTTAGGAAGTTTCTCATTGGCTCTTTTTGTTTTGGAGGTTTGGTGGATTTTTTGATCTTATAATAGACTTTTATGATGATCGAAATTTTGTGTGTTGGTGGAAAATGTTTGGGGTTAAGTTTTGTGAGATTTGGAATTTTTCTGAAAATGCAAATAGTAATGTGTTGCATTGTGCTTATGCGACCTCTATGAGCGATTTGGGCCTATGGAATGGTCGCTTTACTCTCATTCGCATCCTCTTGATTTGGCAGGAGTCATGGACCCATTTTGTAACGAAATGCAAACCATGGGGACGGTTAATGTACTTATTCTAAAAGAATGACCATATCCTGATTCAACAAATCACAGGACCTACGGTGTAACTGTAATTTACTCTAATATTTTTCTGGCTTCTTATTTAGGTTTGAAATAACATTTAAATTTTGATTTCTTCTTTCAATTTGAAATAACACTCAAATTTGGGTTTCTTTTGCTTTTGTAAATGCATTTGTAATTTAATTATAAAATTTGAAGTTTATAATGAACATAAACTTTATATTCTCGATTTACAAAAAAAAATTGACATCCCGCCGCATTGCACGGGTACCCAA
This sequence comes from Arctium minus, assembly GCA_954870635.1. Lineage (NCBI taxonomy): Eukaryota > Viridiplantae > Streptophyta > Magnoliopsida > Asterales > Asteraceae > Arctium > Arctium minus. The sequence goes on along the minus strand of OX941080.1, from coordinate 106,466,070 downwards.
CTAGTTCGGTTTAATTGAAACCTTATAAAATAACCAAAAACCAAATAACAAATTATATATTTAATAAGAGTTTTTTTAGTATAAAAATAACCTGAATTATATAATTAATATATTTTTAAAAATTATAAGATAATTTATAATTAAAAAAAATTATTATTTGCTTTATTCAATTTTGCTTGTTTTTACCATTTGATTTAATAATAATATAAATATATTGGATCGAACACTTAAAAATATTCTTAGAAGTAGTGTTTGTTTTAAAACAAAGAAATTCGGATTGACATCTTGTAGTCAAGTCTTTCGGATAATATATCTGAATTGGCAATCAGTATTAATCTATTTCTTATCTGGATTTGACATCTAGACCCAATATCCAGATTGTGCATCCTGATTATATATTAGGACCCAATATCCGATTTTGGTATATGGACGCCAAAAAGGCTCCAAAATGTAACACTTCATAAAACTAATGTCTTGTTAGCATCTGAAATATAGCTTATGTTTTGGAAAGAAATCATAAATATATTTTTCTTTGTAAATGTCTTGTTATTATTTGTATCGATCCAAGAATAAAAATCCTTCAACGAAATCGAAGACTCGTTGAAGTGAAGTCAAGATTGTCACCAAAGCGAATTGATTTCCTATCTAGCCGAATGAAGATCAATATAAGATAAAGTCAAAAGTAGTATGACAAATATTACTTTTGGTTTTAGCAAACCGATTTTGGAGTACAAATTTGACCAACAAGTTTGGCTCATCAACTCTACCAACTATTGTCCTAGTATGCTTAACATGTTAGACAAAGTAAGTTCTAAAATACTATATTTTTAGTATCATACTTTCTTTATTGTTCCCTCTTTATACAGAAGGATGAGTTGTGTTAAACAAAAGTCTACATCATTCTAAAACTAAAATTGAGGAATACAAACATGCACTAATCGGCAAATCAGACGAAAACATGCGTTAGAGTTGGAGAGCAATATTTAATGCAAGGTTTTGTTATTGTTTCTCTTGCACTTTTTTGCTTTATTAAAATTGTTGGCCTTCCAAAAAAAATAATAGGGCAATATTGTCATATGTTGCAACTTACCCGTTTTGAAAGGAATTATTAGTGATAGTTTCTTAGAATCGGCATCAACCATCTATAGGAGTATATCTTTTCTTCAAATGTAAAAGAGTACATTTTTTATAATACTCTTCCGGTCTTTAGGAAACTTTTCACCTACCAGATTATTTAGGATGGGAAATTGACCCAAATGGCCAAACCACGGGGAGGGATTGGCCTCCTAGCCACCCCTCTCCCTCACTTGCGTAAATAACCCAACCTGCGCAATTGAGCAGGGGTGCGCAATTGCGCGCCTATGCAATTGCGCACCTCGCCACGTGTCACCACTAGACTAACCCTAATTAGGGTTGGTCCGAAAAACTTGGTTCAGAAACTAGTTTTCCACGTTTTTAAGCTGGTTTTTCATGGTTTTGTCTACTGTTTTTTTCAACCTGTTGGGATATCAATTCAACTTTAGCAGATGAATTATTTCACTGTGTTTGTACAATTTGATTCCCTCAATTATTGTTATAAGAACAACAACGATGGAAGTTGTAATTCACATTTTTCATCCAAAATTTCATACAATTTATTTTCTTGTGTTTCTTCCTCTCTGTGTGGTTTTTTTAAAAATATGAGTTCTGGACATGATAAAGTCAAGTTACATCTCCTAAGTGGTGGTTCATGGCAGCAGAATGATAACGGGAGGGAGTATGTTACCGATCAACCAATAGACCGCGTCAAGGTGGCATTAAACATTATGCATCCGAGGTTGGTTAGTTTTATTCAAAGGAAATTTGGTATCGATCCTTCTCTTGGTATGATTAGAATATCGTATAAGTATGATGGTGCCCTTTATGAGTTATGTGGCTCTGACGATGTTTTGTCTTTCATTCAATTTATTGACGGTGAAAATAATCCACCAACACTTTGTGTGTTTGTCGATCCATCGATGTCCGGTGGAAGCGATGTCGGTGGTACTTCGAACACCGGAGGCGGTGTGGATGAATCTGATGATACCCCAAATGTTGTTCCCGAAACACAACAAGAAGGAGAAGAAGAAGAAGACGACGACGACGAAGTTTATAGACATGATGAGGAGTCTCATGTTTACCACTTGAATATATCTGATGTTGTTACTCATGAAGATGACGACGAAACAGAAACTAGTCCTATCAAATCATACGGTAGGATAAATGATTTCTTTGACATGCCCCCTCCACTTCCATCATCGGCTCCCGTCATCACACCCAACCTACCCCCACGTTATAATCGTAGTGGAAGAGTAAGTTTGGGGTAAGTATTCCCTACGAAAGACGATCTTACACTCGCTCTCGGATTGAAGTTTCTTGAAGAGGGTTTTGAGTTTGGAGTGTGTAGGTCAAATAAAACCAGATACGAAGCCAGATGTAGACAAGACGGCTGTTCTTGGCATATCTATTCAACCTCTGTCGAAAAAACCAATATGTTTCATGTTCGTATATTGAATGACGTACACACTTGCTCGAGGACGCAGCTGCATCCCAGCCACCATCAAGCAAACAGTAGAGTATTGGGTAATTATATTTTCCCTAAAGTACAGGATACTAGCAGGACATACCGTGGATCCGACATTGTCAACGACGTAAAAGCGGATTAGAAAATAGATATTTTTTACTGGCAAGCTTGGCGTGCGAAAGCTTATGCACTAACGATGGTGCGTGGTAGCCCTGAAGAATCGTTTACCCGACTCCCCTGCTTTCTCTATAATTTGGAGCTCTGGAATCCTGGTACCGTAACCAAAATAAGGACATAAAGTAGAGGACGTTTTGAGATGTGTTTCGCTGCCCTCGGTTGCGCGATACATTATTATTCTAATAACTTTCGCATCACTATATGGTTTATTGAATTGCTATATTGAATAATCTTATAATATGTAAATGCCTTAAATATCCAGATTCGGTCGTTTACGACACACTTGCGTCCGATCATTATCATAGATGTTGCTCATTTGAAGGGGACTTACTTAGGCACAATGTTCTTAGTCGTTGCTATGGACGCAAATAACCAAATTGTGCCCATCGCTTTCGGAGTGGGTAGGTCTGAGAGTGGGGAGGTGTGGACTTGGTTCTTAACCATGCTGAAGCATTGTATCGGGGAACCTGAGGGGTTGGTGTTTGTATCCGACAGAGCTACTTCAATTCACCAAACAATTAATACAGTGTACCCAAGGGCCCATCATGCACTTTTTTGTCGCCATCTAATGATGACCGTAAAAAGCAGGGACAACAGGGTCAAATACAAGAACTTATTTTGGAGAACGTGTAAAGCATATACAGTAGAGGAGTTTGAACTGAACATGGCGGGTCTACGAGTTGCTTTACCTGTTGGAGCTCCGCTTATGGACTAGATTGGGTCGGAGAAATGGTCAAGGGCCCATTTCCCAGGAATGCGTTACAACATAATGACCTCGAACAGTGTCGAGTCGGTGAATGCATTGTCGCGTTTTTCACGGAGACTACCTATTGTAGGCCTTATGGATTACTTTCGATGTTTTCAGCAAGAATGGTATTCGATTCGTCGGAGAAATGGAGGTTATTTTCCTTGGATTACTGTTTTAATTTTATGCTTTTATTTTTGGAAAACTAACGTAACAAATTCGTGTTATCGCAGAGGAAATGGTGAATCGTCTCACGCCGTGGGCGGATGCCAAAATTGAAAAGAGAATTTACAAGTACGCAAGTTGGACTGTACATGAGATTGGCCGAGGTTACTGGGAAGTCCGCGATGGGGATAGGGACGCAGAAGTTGACTTCAATAATCGTATTTGCTCGTGTAAGAAACAACAGCTCTCAGGAATACCATGCGGCCATGCAATCGTCGTCGCAAGAAATCAACGGTGTACAGATGTTTCCCATCTGGCGACTGGTTACTACGCGTCAGATAATTTCCGAAATACGTAGAGCTCATACATCCAGTCAGGCTAGGAGAAACATGGGTTCCAGACCACCCGCTTATGACCGTTAGACCACCGGTCGTAATCAGACGGGCTGGTCGACCGAGTAACCATGACCATATCCCATCTCAGGGTAAGAATCCCATCCAGAGAAGATATTCTCGGTGTGGACAAACAGGACACACTCGAGTAAACTGTCCATCTCCTGGACCAGCAAATGTAAGCCGTCAAAGGGCATCTGGTAGTCGACAAACTCAAATGGCATCTGGTAGTCAACAAACTCAACCAGTATCAACCCAAGAGAATTATGAAAGTTTTAGACATGGTACTTTTGATTTAAACGTTGATCTAAATGAATAAACCATGTATGTAATAAACCTTTTATAAATATTATTATTGCTCTCTAAGATTGACTTCCCTTGATTGTAACGACTACATCTTGTATGCTAAGTGATATTGTTTTTATGTTTAGTGTTGATTTTATCTACCTTATCGTGCTTGTTAAGTTTTCTTGTGGTATTTACTAAAGTAAACATTAAAGCATCATTTTATTGAAACCAAAGAAAACGGATGAAGTGCATCCATACAACAACCACCCTTGGAGAAACCTACTATGGGTAGATTTCCTGGATCTTGATGATCCAGTCAGACTTTTCCTTCATCAGCTCCTCCATGTCGGTGTATCTGTCTTTGATTTCTATCACTTCATCTTCTAACTCATTAATCTCTCGTTGCATCTCCATAACATCGCGCTTCATTCGTGCCAGGAACTCCTTTTTCTCTGCAAGGCACACCTCTTTCTCTTGCTGAAGTTCCATGTTGCTTAGCCGCATCCTTCTTATATTTTGTATCTCCGCATTCGCCTCATCACATGACTCTTTCAACTTGGCAGGCAGTACTTGAGACATTGGTAGACCCGGATGCTGGTTAGATTGATACTCAGGTGGGGATTCTCCCTCATGAGCAGGGTAGTATGCCTCCCGTGCATTGTTAAACTACTCCCACTCCTGAGGCGTAATCGGGAGATTGGCCGCAATTCTCCCAAACTGCGCCCACTCCTCCGTTGCCTCGGGTGCCTTCCAGTAAATCCTTCTAGCTTCATCATTCAATTGTTGGATGTAGGCGGAGCGTGAAGTGTCAGCCCCATTCGCTGACCTTCTCCCCCTAGAGCGTGAACCTCCAGCCATTAAGTTATGAAAAGGTAGAGAATGTTTGTAAACGGTGTAGAGGGTAGAAAGGATAGATAGCAAGTTGTGAATTACTACTTCACCAGAGCATCTACTTATAGTCGATGATAAGATAGGGTCGTGATCGCTTTTGTGCATATGGTCAAAAGATTCGCCTGCAAAGTGCCTGATAGGATTCCCCTGAAAAGCCTGCCAGGATTCCCCTGCAAAGGCTGAAACGATTCCTCTGAAAAGTCTCTCAGGATTCCCCTGCAAAGGCTGAAACGATTCCCCTGCAAATCCTGCAAGATTCCCTAGAAAAGGCTGAAGGTTTCTGTTGAGCCAATTGCTCCTTGTGGCTATAAATACCCTTGTTAATATCGATTGTAAAACTCACAACATTCATACACCATTTTGATAGCATAATAGTCTCCTCTTTCACAAAACACATGGCTGGAAATGCATCATCTTCAAACCCACCGTCTTCACAAATAATGCCCTCGAGACTGAAAAGAGCGATAGATAAAAGTGAAGCGGAGATTGAACAACTCACTGAAGAATGGAATGAAATGATGGCCAACAAGGATGGACACTTGAGAAGGATCGACGCGAACAAGGAGGAGGTAAGAAGGTTGAAGAGAGAGATAAAAGAGAAAGAAGACTGTATTCCTTACGAAAACGTTCAAGTCAACAAGCTTATGCAAGAGTTCGCAGTACTGCAAGCGCAGGTTACCAAGAAACAAAATTGGATTGATCAATGTAAAGCACTTTATCCTTAGATGGTGCTAGTGTTGATGTTTGCGTATTTGGATTTTTTATGTTGCTAGTTTGTACCTGTACTTTCTATGCCTTTGTTTCATGGTGCTAGTGTTGTTGGTTTTGTATTTGTATTCGTTCTATGTTGCTAGTTTGTACCTGTACTTTCTATGCCTTTGTTTCAAGAATTAAATCGGCTAATCTATTTTGTGGTTTGATGCATATATATGTTTATACTACTTCAAAACAAGTGTCGTCGACAAACAACCAAATTGATAGAGGTCGATAGGAAACGGTACGGTACAACATGAACAAGTTCAGGCGAATCTGGAAGCTTTTCAGGCGAATCTATAAGGATTTTTTTAGACAAATCTATAAGGCTTTTCAAGCGAATCTGGAAGGCTTTTTACAGGCGAATCTGGAAGCTTTTCAGGCGAATCTATAAGGCTTTTTATAGACAAATCTGTAAGGCTTTTCAAGCGAATCTGGAAGGCTTTTTACAGGCGAATCTGGAAGCTTTTCAGGCGAATCTTGAAGCTTTTCAGGCGAATCTTCAAGGCTTTTTACAGGTACGCAATTGCGAAGATGATTTTTATGCACTACCTTTGGCTATAAATACCGAACGTTGGGGAGTCCTAAACCATACAAAACAAAGTTACATGGCATACCCAAATCTTCATGTATAGAATTTCATATGTTTATCTCAATCGCTTCCAACATCTACCACCGAGTTTTATGGTTAGTGTTTATATTTTTTTTGGGTTTTGCTTGCGTTGAATATTGTGTAAGGCTAACGTTGTTAACCCCTATCATGAACAACTGAGTATCCATAAATGTTCTCCATGAAACTCTACCATCAACGGTACTTCACGGAACCACCTAGAAGATAGTACTTCCGTGGTCTAGAAGTGTATGTTGAGATGTTAGATGTCGACGATCTTTCCATGTGACTGCTTCACTATATTATGAAAGAGCTAGGTTACGACAAAACAAAATATTGTAAGTTGTATTTTAAACGTCTGAATGCAGACTTAGTGACTAGACTGGAACCTATGGATACCGATAAAGATGTAGCCATTATACGTCAGTATGTTGACGGCCATACCGTCATTAAAGTGTACAGCGAGAAAGTTAAGCTTAACACCTCCAAAATCGTATCACCAGAGTATATAAGAAGTCGGTGGGGATTCCAGAAAAACAAAGCGTCGTGTAGCCATACTTTGACATTTAAATGACCATAGGGTTGGTTGTTTAGTTCATATGCACTGTATCCGTTCAATGTTATTGAATACGTGCATCTTAATGAAATGAAGCTTTAATTTAACTACACGACTTAATTTTTAATAAATTGTCTCGAAATTAACTAAAACTTCCAAAAATTGTATATACAAAGAGAAATCATCGTTCATATACAAGCTCCTAAAATTAATCATACAACGCGATTTGTCTGTATCATGCCCCAAAAGACATCTGCCATATGACACCTCCAGTACGTAGCCCGAGCCGCCTCATCCTCCGTCGTTGTTGGGACCTCGTTATTCGTCAACTGTGTGAGGAACAAACATGTCAAAGGACCACAATCGCCCAATGAACCCTGTTGCTGCGGTACCCCATCTGCATGTACCCAAGTGAACTCGTGGCTATGCGCTGCAAGTGTCAGGCACCCTGCCAGGGTAAAAAACTCCTCTAGACGCTCGGCGAACTTATCCATCATGTCTTTAAAAGTGTTCTTATATGACTCGCACCTAAAGCTATCATAGATGGTCATCTCCATGGTCTCTAGCTTGAAATCACCAACCACCCAATGCTTCTGATATATGCAAATCGGAAGAAAGACCTGAAATATTTGTTCAAAAACAAACCAATAGTAAATAACATTAAACTATATATAGTTATAAATAACAAGTAAATTTAAATTGAAAACCATACCCGCTGCAGAGCCCACCATGGTGCACCTAACGGCTCCTTCGCCATTTCGAAGACGGAAGTCGACCCTCCACCAGCGATCAAGAAATGCATGAAATCGGTCGTCGTCACCGTCCACTGTGCATTGGGCGGATGCGACTCAAGGATAAACCAAACCCATCCGTCGACGTGCTATTTAAAAAAGAAAAAAATGTTAGACATATAAATAGACATTATAATAGAAATACTTAAATGACGTTTTAGTACTAACATCGGTTTCGAGCCACCCCGAACCCTCCAACGCGAGTAATAAGCCCCAACATTCCTTATTAACAGGATGGGTGGGTATGCACCTAAGCCAATAATCTGATAATTCATTACGATGCATTTTGCGGCAATAGCCAATGAAGTGTAATTAGAGGTAGGATGAGAAGAGGTAGCAACAGTGTTGGTGGCAGCGACAATACGACGAGGAAGCGCCTTTGATACGCGGCGCTGGGCAGGTGGGTCTATACTAGGAGGCAAAGGGGTGAAAGGAGGCACCAATTGTTTCCCAAGAGCTTTCTTGCGTATCGGCCTCCGGGGAACATCCGTCGGCGGTGCCATCTGAATATTAGGGGACACTGGTAGTTGGACGTACATCGAGGTCGACAGGACGACGTATGTACTCGCTTGTGGCGTATCCTAGAACAAAGCCCCAACAAATCTTGACAAACTTGACACACCGTCAGTAGTCGACCCAGTCTCATGGAGCAACGACCCGAATGTGCCCTGCAAAATAAGTTAGGTCCTCACAAGTTTGTTTTAAGAAATAAATATCAAATGTAACAAACGTATATTGGCCCTGTCTAACGAACGTAGATCCGCCAATGGACTGACCGCTAAACCCCGTGTATGCAGCCCCTATGCCCTGCAAAATAAGATTGAGGTTGTTCAGTTTCTTTTCAGAATATAAAATCAAATTACCCACCAAATGCAATAACTTACATGTGCCATGTAGTGGGGCGGTGTAACGAACGACGAACCTCCGAATAAGTCATCTAAGAAGGCTGATGAACTCTGCACATTAATATAAGTCATTGTTTTTATGTCTTACTGAAAACAAATAAAAATGATGCAACCAAACGATTGAAATAACTCACATGCTCCGTGTAGTGGGACGGGCCTCCGAAGATCGAAGATCCGAACCCATGTGACATGTCGGCGGGCCGGGAGGCTCGCTACCCTGCTGCTGGGTTGGAATATGTCATCAAGCATATTAAACCACATAAAGGTTCAAAAGATACCAATTAAAACCATGTTCGATAAATTAAGTTAAACACTTACCTGAAAATAGCTGAATTAGCTAGTAAGCCTCTACACCTCGGCAAGGTGTCTCTCAAGAGCTTCATGCTCTGTGCGATGAGATCTCCGAAAGTCATAGTAATCATCCTTAAACATCGTAAACTTATCCCACCAGTCTGCATAGGGGTCAACATGTGGATTATGTTGATGGTGACCTGATGAATTATACTCACGGTGAAAGGATGGACTATGCCCATGGTGAAAGGATGGACTATGCTCATGATGAAATGGTGGCTCCTCGTAAGAGGTGCCCTCATGTCCCCTACTCACGTCTGCGTGGGACGGGGGGGGGGGGCGTGTCATCATCAGGGTGTTCGCCTCCCTCTGACTCGGAACCTCCATATATAAAAACAATTAACAACATTATTATCAATATCAGATAATTTAGAATGACTTCTCACCCTCGTCGACAGCTTGCATAACTCTTGACCTCTTCGTCATTCGATGCCCCTCCGAGCTACTAAACTAGTGACGGCTCTGAATATACCATTCTGCGCCCTCCTCAACCAGTGTAGGAATAAGCCTCTGAAGTGGCGCCCGATCCTCCTAATATATTGAAAAATAATCATGTTAGAAATCCTCACGAGGGCCTCATCTATTACAATTTTTTTTGTTGTAGTCAATGTAACTTACCGTCGACACATCCAAAACAACATATGCATGGTTACTAACAATAACTATTGAAGACCTATCCCAATGAACCGCATGTGGCATCCTACCACACAGTATAAAATACGTGCTGGCGATAGGAAATGTCTCTAAAATCCATATCTTTGAATTAGAATACCAAGATAGTAAATAATTTATAGAAATAGGGAATCCGTGTAGATTGTAAAAATATTAATTTAATATCAACTAACCTTGAATGCAAATAGAAAACCAGATAACGACATCTTGTCCTTTTTGTTCGGCCGTCTCCGGATCGCTCCATTCATCTGCCTAAAGGTGGACGCCCAGATATATGATCCCCAGGGAAACCGATTAAACACCCTCAAATCATCAATGCCCCGAAGTAGAGTGTCGTGGAGATGCTGGGCGGGCTGATGACCAAGGAAGAACATCTCAACCATCATCATGAGACAAATACGGGCGGCATAATCGTCATTGATATGGCGCTGACCCTCGCCATCAGTGCCGATAACATTGAATAAATCCTGAATGTCCGGCACTTTTAACTTCCGCTTGGGAACACCCGTCTAACAAAACCATCGGACTTATTCTTATGCATCTTCGGTTCGGGTCCGAAACAAAGTGATGTGATAAGACATAACTCCTCCTGGTCGTACCGAAGCGCGTAGTCATCAACCTGGAAGAACATCTCGTCATCCCATACATTTTCCGGGAAGACTTGCGTCTGTAAGAATATGTGGAGCATGATAGGGTCGGCAGATGTGTGGGTCAGATCCAACTAGTGACCGAAACATGTACCCCTGAATAACGCTATCCGCGTGGGGTTCAATTTTTTACGTATCAAATCCACCATCAAAATCTTATTCTTTAGATTCAAATTTGCCTTGTAAAAAAAATTTCCTGCATAGTAATGATGTATACTTATGTAAAGGGACCTAAAGTGTCAGTTTGTAATATAGAGGAACCTAAAGTGTCAGTTTCTAATTTAAAGGCACCTAAAGTGTTAGTTTCTAATTTAAAGGGACTTAAATTGTCACTTTCTAAAGTAAATGGACCTAAATTGTGAATTTCTAATGTAAAGGGGACTTAAAATGTAAATTTCTAAGGTAAAGGGACTTAAAATGTAAATTTCTAATGTAAAGGGAACTAAAGTGTAAATTTCTAAAGTAAAGGGACCTAAAGTGTAAATTTCTAAAGTAAAGGGACTTAAATTGTCACTTTCTAAAGTAAAGGGACCGAAAGTGTCAGTTTGTAATGTAAAGGGAACTAAAGTGTAAATTTCTAAGGTAAAGGGACCTAAAGTGTAAATTTCTAAAGTAAAGGGACTTAAATTGTCAATTTTAAAATTAAAGGGACTTAAATTGTCACTTTCTAATGTAAATGGACCTAAATTATCAATTTTAAAATTAAAGGGACTTTAATTGTCACTTTCTAATGTAAATGGACCTAAATTGTCAATTTTAAAATTAAAGGGGCCTAAATTGTCAATTTTTAAAGTAAAGGGACTTAAAATGTAAATTTATAAGGTAAAAGGACCTAAAGTGTCAGTTTGTAATGTAAAGGGAACTAAAGTGTATATTTCTAAGGTAAAGGGACCTAAAGTGTAAATTTCTAAAGTAAAGGGACTTAAATTGTCAATTTTAAAATTAAAGGGACTTAAATTGTCACTTTCTAATGTAAATGGACCTAAATTGTCAATTTTAAAATTAAAGGGACTTAAATTGTCACTTTCTAATGTAAATGGACCTAAATTGTCAATTTTAAAATTAAAGGGACTTAAATTGTCACTTTCTAAAGTAAAGGGACTTAAAATGTAAAATTCTAATCTAAAGGGTCCTAAAATGTATCTTGGATCGATTTTACATCAATGCAAATATATAAAAACAATTGGAATTTTGGGTATTTACAAGTACTAAAATGTGTATAAAATAGATCTCAAAACATTAAATTTTAAAGTATGTTACAAAGAACTCAAAAATTAAATATAGAGCAATTTCAAACGATGGTTATTTTGTAACAAAATTAATATAACTTGATGACTACAATCATTTAATCTAATATCTTATTGTGTTTTATTTTGTGTAATTTACGGTGACACTAAAACTATAATAATTGAAAAACATGTTTTCTTATATTATAATAAAAAATATTAAGGATCATTAGTTATTACGCATCCTTTTGGATGTAAGTAGCATGGGTATTTTGTCAAAAAATTGAAAGGTATAATCCAAAACATAAAATCATAATATACTTTTCTATATAACAAAACAATGTATAATCAACATCATTCATAACTACAAGATCTATCACCTCAACAAGGGCCGAAACTGAAAAAAAAAAAGACATGTACGCAAATGGCGTACACCGCTATTGCGCACCGGTGGAACCCCCTTTCGGTGGGCCCGCCGCTGCTCCGTGTTAAACTGTAACACCCCGAAATTTCGAGTTCATGTTTGACCTTCTATAAATTCCATTTATGTTCTTTCTATTGAATGTGTTGATTTTGAGCATTAAAGACCTTATTAGTAATCCTTAATATGTTCTCTTTATTCGTGGAATTATTCTATCGAACCTTGACATCATTTGGTTGCTAATTGTTGGTCAAGAATCTGAAATTTTTAGGAATTTGGGAGTTGGTGCGAGAGTGCCCGCGAGAGTGCCAGTGTCACTCTCGCGAAGGGCACAATCGCGTGGATGGGGTGGACTTACGGTACGAGTGGCGCGATAGTGCCTGGCGAGAGTGCCAGGGCACTATCACGAAGGGCACAGTCGCGAGCGGGGGGCACTGTTCACCTTTTTGGCCGAATTTCTCACTTAAAACACCATTTTCTCATTTTAACACCAAGACTTCTATTTTCTCTCTAGACCTGCGATTTTCCTCCTACCTCTTCTTCATCTTATTAAATTCTTAACCTAATTCCACTCTCACCATTTATTAACCTTCAACTACCTCAAGCATCTCAACTTAATGCAACTATTGTGCCATTAAAGCTCCAAGCAATCTCACTTCCAACCTAGGGTTTCTTCATTTTAGGGTTTTTACTCCACAAACCCTAAAGGTGAGTTTTCTACCCACTCTTACATGCTAATGCTTACTATTATATGTTAGATTCTCATAATTGTCGATTTGGTGATTTTGACCTAACTGCTGATAAGAATGCTTATTATTCTAAAATGTTTTGTGAATATTGTTATTAATGATGTTAAATGTCCATGAAATTATGCTAGTAATTATACCATGATTTCCATATGCGAAATGGTGAAATGGTGTCATACGTGATATTTATCGTATGGGAACCCAACTCTTGTACACGAGAGATTGGGTGATGTTGGAACCGTAATGTATGATTTGTGGGTGGACACTAAAGGACCGACTCCTTGAGGTGAAACCTTATAATCGACGGATAGGCACTAAGGCTCGGCCAACCTTGAGGTGCAGCTCGACGGAGTGGGCACTAAAGGTGGTTTATACACTTGAGGTGACGTCGGTAACGGTGTGCACTAAAGTGAGGGCCTGAGGTGTAAACTCCCATCCTTGTGGTCTTGTTATGTTTCCAAATGAAATGTGTACAGGTTATACTATTAAATCTTTGATGGACTATACTTGGATTTTCATCATGGTGCGGTAACTTGAAGCTTTCTACTTTCCAAATTATGATCTTATCATTTACATACTTGTTTGGAAACTCACTAGGCTCCTAGCCTAACACTTGATGTTACGTTTATCTTCAGGTCCCCCTAGTGGTGTACAGCGGGCACCTTGACTTCCGGTTCGGGATTAGGACCGTTGGTGGACCGGGCTTTTGGGATATCATTGAGAAGAGCGTTTTGAAGACATAGCAACACCCACGTTAATCTAGTTGTGTCTTATAATCTAGATTAGTTAGGTTGTTGTAATGTATGTTTTATTCCATCGCTACTATATTGGTTACAAACTACCCCGAACTCTTGGGTTTTAGTTGTTGATTTACAGGAGAATGGAGTTATTGATATTTTAGACGTCATATTGCGAAAATTTTAATTTTACTGGTTATCAGATTTAGAGTGTTACAAGTTGGTATCAGAGGAGTAGTTTAAGTGAACTAGGTATGGTATGGTCTAAGATGCCTAGACTTAAGCAGAGACTGTTAAGTTGTGAACCGTGAGATGGGGTAGAGGTTAGGTAAGATAAGCTGTGGAATTGGCGGAATCTACACTGTTGAAAATTGTAGGAATGGTATTGAGAATCCTTATGTGTAGTATGTTCATAATTTCAATTAGCTACTGCTATTATGAGTATATCAATACGTAAGATTGCTTAATTTACTATGATTATGATGATCAATATTTGTATTAGTACGTACTTAGTAAAATCTCAAATGTCTGCCTCTCACTATGTTCCTGTGTGCATGGTGTGACAGACTAAATGGTTAACAATCGGAACAGAGCGAGGACTCCACCGGAGGGCATTGAGGCAACTGCATCGATAGCCGATCAACCAGATAATACGATTGCAAGAGAAGTGCCACCTCAAATAAATCTGTTGGGCGGGGGATCGGAGCACATCCCAAGGGTGAATCTGACAACCCCAAACCCAGTGTTAACTGAAGCTACTCCCGAAACGAGAATTATGGATAACGTGATGCGAGCCATGAGTGAGGCTATGACTAAACAACAAGAGTTCTTCTTAAAGCTTTTGGAGGATAGAGATGCTATCCACCGCAAGAATGAAGCGGTGGAAGAGAACGTGGTTGTTGCGGGATCCGGAGGAACCGGAAATAGAATTCCGACAGTTGAACTGGGTGCAAACGACACGATGCCAAAAGAAAATACGTGCTCGTTCAAAGCATTCCTTAGTTGTAATCCCAAGGAGTTCTCGGGTGTTGCGAACCCTGTAGCCTGCATGAATTGTCTTTGGGAGTTGGAAATGGCCTTTGAATCGTGCGAATGCGGAGAGTCGCAGAAGGTCCGTTTTGCATTTCAAATGTTCAGAGGCGACACTCTCGCTTGGTGGAATGTGGTTCGATCCACCGTTGACCCAACGATCATGACTCAACTCTCGTGGGGAGATTTCAAGAAGAAAGTCATGGACAAGTATTGCAACGAGAGGTCCTTGGATAAGATTGAAGACGAGTTTAGAAACCTGACAAAGGGTGATCGAACGGTAGAAGAGTACTCCAAGTTATTTATGGAGAAATTGACTTTTGAGGGGCATCTGGCCCTGGATGAGAAGGCCCAGATCAAGGCTTACCATAAAGGACTACCGGCAGAGATGAGAACCGCTATGAGGAACGCAAAAGTGTCTAACTTCGAGACACGATCGAAGAATCGCAATTGGTGGAAGACGACATCGTACAGGACCGGAAGGATAAGGCGCGAGTCAGTGAAAAGAGGAAATGGGAGAATCGTTCGGTGACATCTCAACGCCTCCGACCTTTTACGGGAAACTCTAAGGTGGAACCGCGTCGAGAACCGACTTGGTGTCCGAAATGCAGAAGTAAACATTTCGGAGCTTGTAACCCCTCTCCTCTTACATGCTACAAGTACGGCAAGGTGGGCCACACTAGCCAGGTGTGCCCCATTCGGGGGACGGTGTGTTATGAATGCAAAGAGGTGGGCCATGTGTGACTCAATTGTCCTAAACTGAAAGGAAATCTGAAGGGGTCTAGCTCGGGAGCTTTAGTAAAGAAGGAGATCACTCCAAGACCTCAAGGCAGGGCGTTTCAGATGACAACGGAAGAAGCAAGAGAAACTGCGGACATGGTGTCGAGTACGTTCCTACTCAATTTCCTACCCGCTAGAATACTTTTCGATTCAGGTGCGAATCGTTCTTTCCTAGAAACTTCTTTCCGTAAATCCTTGAGTATACCATCCACCACTCTTAGCGATGCCTTAGTTGTGGAAGTAGCAAATGGGGACCAGATCGTGTTGCGGGAGATTGTAAAGGACTGTCGATTAGAAATCAATGGTAAACACTTCCCGGTAGATTTATTTCACATGCCTATTGGGGTTTCGACGTTGTAATCGGGATGGATTGGCTAGTAGCAAATCAAGCCTAGATTCTTTGTTCTAAGAAACTCATCTGTGTTCCGATAGGAAATGGGGATTTCTCTCTTATCTATGGAGAGAAGCGGAAAGGGGAGTTATTGGTCATCTCTTCCCTTAAGGCACGAAAGTGTTTAACTAAAGGGTGCCAATCATTCCTAGCTTATGTGATGGACTCTAAGGCTGAAAAGAGGAAGATGGAGGACGTGAAGGTCGTTCGCAACTTTCCCGATGTATTTCCCGAAGACATGCCAGGGTTACCTCCCGACCGTCAGGTGGATTTCCGACCTAGTTCCAGGCGCAGTGCCAATCGCTCGAGCACCCTACCGTCTAGCACCAACCGAAATGCAAGAGATGATGAAGCAATTGCAAGAGCTAGTGGAGAAAGGTTTTGTCCGACCAAGTTCCTCGCCTTGGGGAGCTCCAGTTCTATTCGTCAAAAAGAATGATGGTACAATGAGAATGTGCATCGACTACCGTGAATTAAATAAAGTGATGGTGAAGAATAAATATCCCCTCCCTCGGATCGATGACCTCTTTGACCAGCTGCAAGAAGCAGGATGCTTCTCGAAGATAGATCTTCGGTCAAGTTACCATCAGGTGCGAGTGTGCGAGGAGGACGTGGCGAAGACGGCGTTCAAAACTCGGTATGGGAATTACGAGTTCCTTGTAATGTCATTCGGATTAACAAATGCGCCCGCGATATTTATGGATTTGATGAACCGGGTTTGTCGCCCCTACTTGGATAAATTCGTCATTGTATTCATTGATGACATCCTCATCTACTCTAAGAGCGAAGAGGATCATGAGTATCATTTGCGGGAGATATTGGAAGTTCTAACGAAAGAGCGACTCTACGCCAAATTCTCAAAGTGTGAGTTTTGGCTTCCGGAAGTGCAGTTTCTTGGCCACATTGTAACAAAGGACGGAGTGAAGGTGGATCCCTCGAAAATCGAGGCTATGATGAATTGGGAACCGCCCAATAACCAACCGAGATTCGGAGTTTTCTGGGTTTGGACGGTTACTACCGAAGATTTATTAAGGACTTCTCCAAAGTTGCTTCACCCTTGACCGCCTTGACGAGGAAGAATGTGAGATTCATGTGGACCGAATCCTTCAGAACATTGCAAAGGAGATTGTGTGAAGCGCCGATTCTCTCCCTACCCGAGGGGACGGAAGATTTCGTAGTTTACAGTGATGCATCCAAATTGGGCTTGGAGTGCGTCTTGATGCAACGAGGAAGAGGCATCGCTTATGCATCACGACAACTTAAAGAGCACGAGAAGAATTATCCGACTCACGATCTTGAGTTAGCGGCGGTAGTATTCTCTTTGAAGTTATGGAGACATTACTTGTATGGGACTAAGTGCACGTTGTATATCGATCACAAAAGCCTCAAGTACGTGTTCGATCAGAAGGAGTTGAATATGCGACAACGGAGGTGGCTTGAGCTATTGAAAGTCTATGATTGCGAACTACTTTACCATCCGGGCAAAGCAAATGTCGTGGCGGATGCCCTGAGCCAAAAGGAGTATAATGGTTGTGTGCAAGCTTCGATCTCTCGAATTGATGTGGTCTCAAGTCTACTAGAGAAAATCAGATTATCGCAAGCCGAGGCGTTGTTGGAGGCAAACCTCAAAGATGAAACCATGGTGAAGCATCGCCTTCTCTTCGAGGAGGACAGTCGAGGACTCAAATTGTTCCAAGGGCAGGTGTGGATACCCAAGATAGGAGGGTGTCGGGAACTACTCCTAACCGACGCCCACAAATCAAGGTACTCCATTCATCCGGGGAGCATGAAGATGTATCGGGATTTGAAGTTGAATTACTGGTGGCCGGTAATGAAGCTCGACGTGGAAAAATACGTGGATAAGTGTGTGACTTGCTTGCAAGTCAAGGCCGAGCATCAACGTCCTTATGGTAGTTTGCAACCACTTGAGATTCCGGAATGGAAGTGGGAGCATATTACCATGGATTTCGTGACCAAGTTGCCCAAAACCTTGCGAGGGCACGACACCATTTGGGTTGTTGTAGATAGATTGACCAAGAGTGCGCATTTCTTGGCGATGCGGGAAACTCTACCAATGGACAAGTTGGCAAGACTCTATATTAATGAAATCGTCTCGAGGCACGGCGTGCCATTTTCCATAGTATCGGATCGCGATAGCCGTTTTACGTCAAACTTTTGGGATGGGTTACAAAAAGAATTGGGCACCAAGATCAAATTAAGTACCGCTTACCATCCACAGACTGATGGTCAAAGTGAAAGAACCATCCAAACCTTGGAGGAAATTGGGACTCTCACCTCCCGTTAGTGGAATTCGCCTACAACAACAGTTATCATTCCAGCCTCGGCATGGCGCCCTTCGAAGCCCTGTATGGTCGGAAATGTAGAACACCCGTGTGTTGGTAAGAGGCGGGAAAGAAACAGTTTGTCGGGCCGGAAATAGTGCAAGAGACGGCGGATAAGGTGAAGTGCATTAGAGAGCGGTTGAAGGCGGCTCAAGATCGCTAGAAAAGCTATGCGGATAAGAAAAAGGAGACCGATTGAGTTCCAAGTGGGGGACAAAGTGATGTTGAAGGTGTCTTTGTGGAAAGGGATCATCAGGTTTGGAAAGTGGGGAAATCTTAGTCCTCGATTTCTCGGTCCCTTTACTATCATTGAGAGGGTGGGACTTCAAGCGTATAAACTGGATTTACCACTGGAGATGGATGGGATTCACCCCACCTTCCATGTTTGTTATTTGCGTAAGTGCTTAGCAGAAGAGGAAAGCACTATTCCATTATCGGAAATTAGAGTGGACAACAACCGTTGCGTAGAGGAGCCCGAAGCCATCCTCGAGAGGAAATCGAAGAGGTTAAGACATAAGGAAGTAGTCATGGTAAAAGTTCAATGGAAGCACCACCGGGGAGAGAACGTGACGTGGGAAGCCGAAGAAGACATGAGAAGACGTTACCCGAGACTCTTTGAATAGAATAGATTTTGTGGGCGAAATCCTTCTATGTAGGGGAGGATTGTAGCACCCCGAAATTTCGAGTTCATGTTTAACCTTCTATAAATTCCATTTATGTTCTTTCTATTGAATGTGTTGATTTTGAGCTTTAAAGACCTTATTAGTAATCCTTAATATGTTCTCTTTATTCGTGGAACTATTCTATCGAACCTTGACATCGTTTGGTTGCTAATTGTTGGTCAAGAATCTAAAATTTTTAGGAATTGGGAGTTGGTGCGAGAGTGCCCGCGTGAGTGCCAGTGTCACTCTCGCGAAGGGGACAATCGCATGGATGGGGTGGACTTACGATACGAGTGGCGCGATAATGCCTGGCGAGAGTGCCAGGGCACTATCGCGAAGGACACAGTCGCGAGCGGGGGGCACTGTTCACCTTTTTGGCCGAATTTCTCACTTAAAACACCATTTTCTCATTTTAACACCAAGACTTTTATTTTCTCTCTAGACCTGTGATTTTCCTCCTACCTCTTCTTCATCTCATTAAATTTTTAACCTAATTCCACTCTCACCATTTATTAATCTTCAACTACCTCAAGCATCTCAACTTAATGCAACTCTTGTGCCATTAAAGCTCCAAGCAATCTCACTTCCAACCTAGGGTTTCTTCATTTTAGGGTTTTTACTCCAAAAACCCTAAAGGTGAGTTTTCTACCCACTCTTACATGCTAATGCTTACTATTATATGTTAGATTCTCATAATTGTCGATTTGGTGATTTTGACCTAACTGCTGATAAGAATGCTTATTATTCTAAAATGTTTTGTGAATATTGTTATTAATGTTGTTAAATGTTGTTAAGTCAGATTTTATAGTAATCATTATATTTATAGGCTTAGTCTAATACTGTGTTTTAGAAGCTTGTTATGTCTTGTATTGACCAAGGGTATTTAAGTCCCTTGTGGCTTTGTTCCTTGGAAGACATTCACGCATACATTGAATAAAACTCACATTCTGCTCTTCAAACTCTCTCTCTACTTTCTCTCTCTAGGATTTAGAACGATCTTGGATTATCAATTGGTATCAGAGCCTAATCTGAATCTGAGAGGATTGAGAGATACATGTTTTGATTCTGAATTTGTGTTTGAATCAGGAAATTTGATCGATTTTCTTGATTTTTTCAAGAAAATCTCATTTTTTGATTTTTCATCAAATTCGGACTGATTTTTGAACGAATTTTCTTGTAGATTGGTTTGCTGGATTCGTTTTTAATAGCAGAATAGTTTTGATTCACATCATTTTGCAAGAAAATCTGTTTTTGAAGGTCAATTTCAAGGTTTTTGAGAAATCAGTTTGTTCGACATCAGATACTGTTCGTTCATGGATTTTTGCATGTTTTTGATTTTTGTTTGAAATCGATTGTATGTTTTGAATAGAAAACTAGTTTCGATCATATCTGGATAGGTAGATGTGTTTGAGATCGTTTTAGAAGGTTTCTTAAGGTTTTGCGCCATATCTGAGTTTTGCGTGAGTTCATCTGGAATTTGCGCCAGTTCATTCAGATTCATCGAGTTTTGCGCCAGATTCAATCTTTGCGCCAAGTTCATCAAACTTTGCGCCAAGTTTATCAGGGGTTCTAAGTTTTTGCCAAGTTCAGGGTTCATCAGTTCATCGCGCAAAAGTGAAAGTTTGCGCCATCTTAAGCTCACGCAAATCAGTTTTGCGCCACCTACTTCTCACGCGAAGAAAGTTTTTCACCAACAGTTCTTCACGCAAAGTTTAAGTTTGCGTTATCCTCATATCACGCAAAGTAAAGTTTGCGCTACAGACTTCTCGCGCAAAACATATTTTCGCCATCTCAGCCTTCTGCATGTTACTTTTGCGTCACCTACATCTCACGTAAAGAAAAGTTTGCGCCACCAACACTTCACGCAAAACAATTCTTGCGCCATCTACTACCCGCGCAAAATCAAGTTTGCGCCATCCACTGTTAGCGCGAATCTTCTGTTTGCGCCAAATTCTTTCTGTTTCAAGACTTGGGATTTTTTCTCTGATTTTCTGAAGATATGGATATGTCAAAGTTCTCGTTTCAAGCTCAGTTTTACAAGAACGATCTTATGATGTTGTTAGGAACATAAACTCGTCCTCCTGTTTTGATCAATGAAAATGAGTTCACCCAATGGCAAGATAGGTTCATTAACTTCATCGAGCGTCAAGCTAACAGAGAGAACATGATTAAGTCATTTACTGAAGGACCATTTGTCAGACCTAAGAATGATACTCCTTTGACTACCGAAGAGGTTAAACGAGAAAAAGTCGATCGAGAAGCAAAGTCCAATCTGATGCTAGCATTGCCTAACTCCATTTACAATCGAATTGATTGTTTCAAGCATGATCAGAAGATGATGTGGTCACAGTTAGAAAAGATCATGCTTGGGTCAGCAGTTGCTACACAAATCCGCCAGACACGCTTCATGAATAATTTTGAGGAATTTAAGGCAAAGGACGATGAGTCTCTGAAGGTTATCTTTGACAGGTTTTGCACTGTGCTGAATGATCTGCGAAAGATAAAAGTGGAAAAGACTGAATTAGAAACTAATCTGAAGTTCCTCAATGCTTTGCAACCGGAATGGAATAAATCTTGCCATCGCTTGAGGAATGATGTCCGGATATCTTCTATGCAAATCCAAGAGTTGTATGAGATTCTGATGACAAATGAGAGCATAGTTAAGGAGAAGAAGGCTAAACTTGACAAAAAGAACAAAAAGACAGTGGATCCAGTTGCACTTCTCACAAGCAAACTAGCTGAACAAGTATTGACTAAGAATGCTTATGACGGTGCAACTAATGATGATGGAGAAGCTCTACAGAAAGCGATGGTTCTTCTCTCTTAACACTATAACAAGAAATTCCAACCTCGTTCGGGTTCCAACAACCTTCGCTTCACTTCAGGGTCTAAGAAGAACGAGAATGTCCAAGTGCCCGAGGCTAAGAAACCTGCAGCATGTTTTAACTATGGAAAGTCGGGTCATATTTCAAAGGAGTGTTGAGCAAAGGTGGTTCGGGGTTTGTCATATTACAGAAAGAAATTGGAACTAACCGAAAAGAGAGAGAGTGGAACCACTCTGTTAGTTGAAGAAGAATCCTGGCTAGATCACTCCGACAATGAAGCTGACAATGTGGAAACAACTCATATGTGCTTCATAGGAGATGATCAGACTGATGATGATGATGAAGATTCAACTGATGAATCTGAGGTACCTTCTGAATTCGATTTCAAATTTATATCCTCTCAGATGAATATCATTATAACTGCTTTACATGATCTTCGCTCAAAGTTATTATCTGAAAAACAATTAAATTCAGAAAAGTCAAATTTGATTGATAAATTACAAATTTCTTTGAAAGATGAAAAATCTATTTTGGCTCATACAAAAGAAATCTTTCAAAAGAAATTAGATGATTTAGAAAAATGAAATATGACTTATCTTAATTCTTTGACATAAATGACCAAACAAAAAGAAAGTTTTTCGGATAAAATAAATAAGTTGGAAGAAAAATTATATCTACGGAAGCAAACTGAACAAACTATTTACTTGAATAAACCACGGAGTTATGAGTCTATCAAAGAAAAATGGGGACTTGGCTTTGAAAATCCGCATTTTTTAGACAAAGCTAAAACAGAAGTTCCTACTTTATATGAATACGATTATCTAACTCTTGCAAGATATGCTCCTCAGTTCAAATTTCATTGGACTAGTGAAAAGCAAGTTTTAGAAATTGAAAATGAGAAAAGATTGAACAACTCAAAAAAGGAAATTCCTTTTGTTTACACGCGCGAAAATGCCAAATATTTTCCTGAAAAATCAAAGAAGGGCAGAAACAGGTTAAATGTTGAAACTCCCATTAAATCTTCATTGTCTGATGATTATTTTGATGTATGTGCCACTAACACTGATAAAGAAAATATATCTCCAGTTTCTTATGATTCCAAGAGATATATTCCTCCATTAGTGTTAGAAAGCAAAATCATTGATCTTGAAGATAAAATGGAAGAACAAAATATTCAAAGAGAAATTGAATCAGATGTAATTCTTTCTTTCATGACGTCAAGTCTTGAAGAAAAATTAATTTCTCAAAAACAAGATTTTGTTTCTGGTATTTCTTCTGATTTTAACGAAAACAAAAAGGAAGTTTTAAAATCTGAAAACTTTTCTCAAAATTTTTTCGACTCCGAGGCAAGTTCAGGTTTATTGTCTGATCAGTTGGGCCTCTTAGGTAAAATTGTTTCTTCAAACTCAATTCTTAAATCGAAAATTCTTGATGAATCTTTTACGCTAAATGATGATTATTATAAACCAAAGCGTAAAAGAAGAAGGTCAAAGAAGTCAAAGAAACAAGATATTATTATTTCTGAAAATTCTAATTCTTGTGATTCAAATATTTCAGATAGGACTTTGAGGACTCCTACAAGGCAGATATGGAGGATCAAGCGGAGATCTGATGAATATGTGACTAATGAGGATCGAAATGTAGACAAACTTTGTAGAAATGATTCATTTGCTACTTGTAATAAAATTTTCAAATATTCAATAAAGCAAATGATTCAAATTGCAAAAGATGTCTCCTGTTCCTCCTCTGGTTCAAGTTCAGATGATTATGCTTCGTCCTCTACTGATGATTCTGTTTATTCATCTGATTATTTTTCTCGTGCTTTCTATGTTAAATATAACAAATTTTCTCCCATAAGAACTGCAACTAACAAACATGGACCCAAATACAAGTGGGTACCAAAACCAAAGATTAATTCTGAGTTGCAGGCACCTAATGT
Source organism: Arctium minus (assembly GCA_954870635.1). Lineage (NCBI taxonomy): Eukaryota > Viridiplantae > Streptophyta > Magnoliopsida > Asterales > Asteraceae > Arctium > Arctium minus. The sequence goes on along the minus strand of OX941080.1, from coordinate 106,442,487 downwards.
CAAGGGGGAGTAAGAGAAAGATGACTTTTGAGTAAATCAGCTCAAAACCCGTACTTCAATGGCTTCTAAGTAAATCAGCTCAGAACCCGTACTTCAATGGACTTCGATTTCTAAACATATCAGTTTAGGACTCGTTCTTCAATGCATTTAGTTTCTGGACAAGTGAGAAACTGTGAGTGCATCTACTTTATTCCGCTGCATTTATCTCTGACTGTGATGTTGTTCCAGTTATCTCAAATTTTTTCGAAGAATCTGAGCAAGTTCGACCAGATCCAAAACTTTGATATGAGACACCAATTCATTATACATTATGTGGAAGAAGATATTATTGAATTTTATTTTGTTCCGACTAAATATCAATTTGCCTCTTAAATGAAAAATGTTTTTTTTCAAACTCGGCATGTTGAATTTAAAAGTTTAAATCTAAAAGTTTAAATCTTTACAAATTTTATTCTATAAAGTAAAAATTTTACAATTTTTTCTTTCTTTTGAATAAAATGTGTGTCTAGGATAAATTTTCTAGTTGCTTTGTTTATATCGAAGTTTTATATGTTCAACTTTCAAGTCTTACAAAAGTCGAAAGGTCAGCAACATGTTTGAAACTTTTGATATTGCTTTAAAGTTATGTGATTCGGAATATTTATAGTTTACAATGCTTAGAAATCCTAAAAAGTCAGAATCATGGATTGTAATGAAAATATGGGCTAAGCACTTAGATGTAAAACTGTGTGATTGAGATGAAAAATTATATATATAAAATACAGAAATCTCTAAGTTTAAAAGTTTGTACCTGTGACCTTTCTGGTTTGGGAAAGTAAGTTCCGTGGGATGCTTGTCATCTGGTCCCCTAAGGTCAATTTGGTCTGGGAGTGATCGAACCCAAATCCTTCTATAGAATCAGATCGAAAGTCATGTTCTACTGGTATGAATGGGTTTAGGATGTGTCGATGTAGCCTTTCTGGTCTGGGAGAGTAAGTTCCAAGGGGTGCTTGACACCTAGTCCCCTAAGGCTAACTGGTCTGGGAGCGGCTGACCCAAATCCTGCAATAGGATCAGATAGAAAGTTACGTTTACGACATGTTTTTTACTTACCAAACTTCTTGATTAAAATATGCCAATGTGCACAAGCTTAAAAGATGCCAAAGAGCACACTCATGTGAAGATGCCAATGTGCACAATGCTAAAAGATGCCAATGAACACACATCTCATGATACTTGGTGATATGTTTGAGTTGTGATAAGCCTATAAATTTGTGAAAGTCTTAATTCTTGACAGCTTAGTGTGAGTAAAGGCAAAGTTTTCTATTATATTTTTAGAATTGCATTTTCTTGAAGCTAATCGAAGTTCGCATGATAGCACACTGAATAGATTGATGAAAGTTTTTGAAACTGAACATGTCTTAACTTGATATGCAATGAAACTTGTATCTGTATCCAACAACATACACTTGATTTCATTTGATGGATTAATCTATGATATTTTACTAAGTAGAATTTAATTTGTATAGTGTTTAAAATTTTATATGTTTAGTTGTTTCAAAATTTATATTCAGTATCTTTTTCTGTTTACACTGATGTTGTTATGTTTGTGTATCCATATCTCTGTAAATTGGTCTGTGCATTTTTCGAGGGGGAGTGAATAAAGAGAATATTCTGAAAGATCATATCTCATTTCGAGGGGGAGTATCTGATTTTTTATATGAATGCTAACTTGAATTGTCATATTTAGTGCATTTGTGTAGGGGGGGTCAAAGAGCTTAATAGGTGAAAATTTTCAAATTTCAAGTCATATTTGCGCCAACAGTTGGTAGCGCAAAACTCAACTTTGCGCCTCCTTCAGGTAGCGCAAAACTAAGTTTGCGCCATCAACATGTAGCGCAAATATTCCTTTTTTCTCCTTTACTCTGAATTTTGCAGATCTGAAGTTGTCTCGTCTCCAAAGTAGGCATGACCAAGTTGATCCAGATCATCAAGGTCATGAGGGGGAGAAGTTAAAGAGACAAAGAGTTCAAACGTTTATCTGTTGCTCAAGATTCGCTCAAGATTCTATATTTTCTCAGCTATATTAGTTCTTTTGCTCTTCCAGCTCCGACCACCACAGTTCATTCAAGTACATTTGAAAGAGGTGTGTCGTTTAGAGCACAAGCGGATGAACCGATTGTTCTTTCAAGCTTATTACAAACAGACCCAGTCTTGTCAAGGCAGCAAAGACAATATAAATTGAAAGATGCTGAGAAGATTTTTTTTTTTAGTCAAGAAGCTTCGCTAAGACGCTTAGCAGGTCTGATTAAAGTTCGAAGATGGATATAACAGCTTACATGGAAGACCGGAGCGCCAATGATTACTAAGGGGGAGATTGTTAAGTCAGATTTTATAGTAATCATTATATTTATAGGTTTGGTCTAATACTGTGCTTTAGAATCTTGTTATGTCTTGTATTGACCAAGGGTATTTAAGTCCCTTGTGGCTTTGTTCCTTGGAAGACATTCACGCATACATTGAATAGAACTCACATTCTGCGCTTCAAACTCTCTCTCTACTTTCTCTCTCTAGGATTTAGAACGATCTTGGATTATCAAATGTCCATGAAATTATGCTAGTAATTATACCATGATTTCCATATGCGAAATGGTGAAATGGTGTCATACGTGATATTTATCGTGTGGGAACCCAACTCTTGTGCACGAAAGATTGGGTGATGTTGGAACCGTAATGTATGATTTGTGGGTGGACACTAAAGGACCGACTCCTTGAGGTGAAACCTTATAATCGACGGATAGGCACTAAGGCTCGACCAACCTTGAGGTGCAGCTCGACGGAGTAGGCACTAAAGGTGGTTTATACACTTGAGGTGACGCCGGTAACAGTGTGCACTAAAGTGAGGGCCTGAGGTGTAAACTCCCATCCTTGTGGTCTTGTTATGTTTCCAAATGAAATGTGTATAGGTTATACTATTAAATCTTTGATGGACTATACTTGGATTTTCATCATGGTGCGGTAACTTGAAGCTTTCTACTTTCCAAATTCTGATCTTATCATTTACATACTTGTTTGGAAACTCACTAGGCTCCTAGACTAACACTTGATGTTGCGTTTATCTTCAGGTCCCCCTAGTGGTGTACAGCGGGCACCTTGACTTCCGGTTCGGGATTAGGACCGTTGGTGGACCGGGCTTTTGGGATATCATTGAGAAGAGCGTTTTGAAGACATAGCAACACCCACGTTAATCTAGTTGTGTCTTATAATCTAGATTAGTTAGGTTGTTGTAATGTATGTTTTATTCCATCGCTACTATATTGGTTACAAACTACCCCGAACTCTTGGGTTTTAGTTGTTGATTTACAGGAGAATGGAGTTATTGATATTTTAGACGTCATATTGCGAAAATTTTAATTTTACTGGTTATCAGATTTAGAGTGTTACATAAACGGCCAAAAAATCGAGGGGTGCGCAAGAGAGTAAAAGAGTGAGAGGGAAGTCACTAACCTCATCCATTGTGGTCCCAAATACGCCGACCGATCTGCTCCGGTCGGGTTCTTTGCGTCGATCGAGTATTAAAAAAAGGAAGGTGGGGTTCTGGTTGCGTCGATCGAGTATTAAAGAAAGGGACCTCAACCGTCTATTTAATGCCAAGTGCGCATTTGAGTAATTGCGCACCCCTACTCAATTGCGCAGCCCTCCTCAATTGCGCAAGTTGGGCTATTTACACAAGTGAGGGAGAGGGATGGCTAGGAGGCCAATCCCTCCCCGTGGTTTGGCCATTTTGGTAAAAATAGTAAAGTCAGAACCGGTCTAAGCGGGCTTCGGGCTGAGCCGGGCCGGGCTTCACCCAAATATCGGTGTCCCGGTTAATGGTGGGAGAAACCGATCCTTAGAAAACCGGGTCGGTCGGGCCAAAGACTGGGCCATGCTTTTTTTGTTTTTTTTTTAAATTAATTTCTTTATATAATAATTAATTATACAATAAACTTTAAAAAATAGGTTTAATTATATCAATTAATAAACTTTTAAAAACTCAATTCTATCAATTAATAAACTTTTAAAAACTCAATTATATTAATTACTAGAACTTGCGAGAAACGAATATCGCGAGGACTGAGAATTGTATGTGTTTTTTGTGTTTTGTAAGTTAGTGTCTAACTCCATATTCAATACAAGTATTTATAGGGGTTTGGGTGGTAGAAAATAAAAAAAAACGGCCAAAAATTCGATTATAACGTCTCTTTAACGGTAAAAAAATGGCTAGTTTTTTGAATTTCTCGAATCGGGTCGGGCCGGGCCAAAAGCCAGGCCATGAACCGGTCCCAGCCCGAGCCGGGCCGGGCCGCCAAAACATCCAAATACACGAACCGGTCTAGGATTTCGGGCTGTGAATCGATTTTCTATCAGGCCGGGCCGGGCCCATTTTGCCATCACTACTTTTGGCAAACCGGTTTTGGAGTACAAATTTGATCAATAAGTTTGGCTCATCAACTCTACCAACTATTGTCCTAGTATGCTTAATATGTTAGACAAAGTAAGTTCTAAAATACTATCTTTTTAGTATCATACTTTCTTTATTGTTCCCTCTTTATACAGAAGGATGAGTTGTGTTAAACAAAAGTCTACATCATTCTCAAACTAAAATTGAGGAATACAAACATGCACTAATCGGCAAATCAGACGAAAACATGCGTTAGAGTTGGAGAGCAATATTTAATGCAAGGTTTTGTTATTGTTTCTCTCATACCTTTTTGCTTTATTAAAATTGTTGGCCTTCCAAAAAAAATAAATAATAGGGCAATATTGTCATATGTTGCAACTTACCTGTTTTGAAAGGAATTATGAGTGATAGTTTCTTAGAATCGGCATCAACCATCTATAGGAGTATATCTTTTCTTCAAATGTAAAAGAGTACATTTTTTTAGTACTCTTCCGGTCTTTAGGAAAATTTTCACCTACCAGATTATTTAGGATCATGTCTTACCTTCCTAGTTTGCGTAACAGATCTATAACTTTTTAATTAAAAAACAAAAATACATTGTATTTATATTCTAACCCCCACTTCTATAAATACTTTTATGTACAGGGATGAACCCATAATTTTTTTCATACGGTGGTATCATATGATATAGACAAAAGTTAATTACAAAAAGCACGACTTTATCGACGTGTCTTCATCTTTTTCCTACGTTCAATATTGTCTCGTGTGTTTTTAGCATAATTCCACAATTTCGAGGGTTTTTTAAAGGTTTTTGCTTGATTTCGATGAATTTTTAAGTTTTTTTTATTGATTTTGAAGATTTTTTTTGTTTTTTTGGTTGACTTCAAGAGTTTTCTTCGGTTTTTTGGTTGATTTCAAGAGTTTTTTTTGGTTTTTTGGTTAATTACGAGGTACGGTTGCACCTTCTTGAAAGTTCCAAAATAATACGGTAGCACTTTCCAGAAAAATATGGTTGCACCCTTCACGAACCTAAATTTTTTACCCTTCGTCGAAGAAATAATACGGTGGCACGTGCCACCGTGACCAGCACATTAGATCCGTCCATGTTTATGTGTAAATTAGGACCATTCCAGAACGAAGAAGTTTAATCTTAACTGAACACATTTAACCTTAACACTCAGGGGTTGTTTGTTTAACTCTTAATGGTTCCATTAAGAGGCAACATCTGAATCGTTAAGAGGTAAATCCTGTTTGGCAAAAAAAAATTATGTCTCTTAATGGTTCCAAAACCCTCTGAATGATTTTGTATCTTGACCCTGCCTTAACCATTCAGAGCCTTGATTTCATTCTGAACAATTAGCAAACAACTATATTTCATTTTGCACTGTATCATAAGAGTCTCTTAATTATTCTGACCACTTAATCATTCTGCACCAAACCATTCAGCAACTGTCAAACAACCCCGAGTAACAATAACAGAAAACTGAACGGAACAAAAATAATCAAATAAAGAATTTTCAATGATTGTAACATAAACTCCAAAATAAACACTCCTTGTTTTTAATTTTAGAGGCACTATATATAAAAGGAAGTCCTCGAAAAATGTTGTTTTGGCGCCTTTGAGTCTGAGCTTCTCGAGCAAGCTTCACCAAACACTCCTCTGTTCTCTCCGGCGATTCTTGTTCCCCCTCCCACCACTGCAGCCCCTCACGCCGGCGACCCTTGTCCAGTCCTCCGGCGATACTTTTCCCAGAGTTACATGAATCGGCAACAATGGTACACCATCAGTCTCTTGATTATTGCAAGTATTTCAAAATCCTACCTTTTTTTTACTACTTCGTGTATTGTCTTCTCCCTTTTTGTTGGAATCTGGGATTCGATTCTTCCAATTTTTTATTGCAAGTGAAGAATCGAACTAGTGTTTTGAAGCTGTTTCTATTTTTGGGGATCCAAATAATTGTGCTAATAACTTTCTTTTATTGATTGGATGTTTCCTTACTTACATTTGGTATTTTTGCTAGTTTTGTACATAATTAGGTACAAAATTAAGTTAGAATCCTTCCAAGTATCTAACCATGGTTGTGAAAGGTGCATTTAGGTGTAATGCCCTAAAATGGTTGGGGCTGATGCTGGCGCTTGCCTATGATTTCTTGCAGCAAGGTTCAGTTTGCTGTTTTTAGTGAATAAATTTTGTTTCGTATTATGCCTTTTTAGTTTAAATGGAATCCAAGCCTACTAGGCATCTTTTTCCATCTACCTCAAACATGTCTCTTCTCTCGATGATCTGTTTCTGGACATGAGATTAATTGACAGTTAAGGGGTTTGTAGGTTACTAATGTCAATGTTAAATTGATGAATTTTAATTGGTTTTCGGGTCAATATTAATAGATGTTGATATAAATTTTAGATTGTTAATTGAAGATTACTGTTTGAATATTATTGATTTTTTTCCCCAATATGTGATTCATGTTAATATAGATGGTATATGTTGTAAGTTGTAATGACTTCAATGTTTTAGGTATACATGCCTCTTTTTGATGATTCTTTTGAGTGTATGTGTAAAGAAAAAAGAAATAAGCCCACAGCCGTCCTAGTTGTGCTTTAATACATGCATTTTGGATTTGGAACCACACAAAGGCATATCTTAAAACACAATTTGGTTGGCTGCAAGCTAAGTTTCGGCTATGTTTGGCAAACTATTTGATGGCTAATAAAACTAGTCATGTTTGGTAAAAACTAGCTAATAACTTAATAAGCTAGATGACAATATAAAATGACCTAAACGAAAAATATAAGGGGCATAATTAGAAAAAAGTGAAATAAGCCCCGGTAAGTATCTGAAGTAGCTTTTCAAAAAGCTACCTTATGGCTTATCCCACGGGGCTTTTTCAGTAAACTCAAAAAATAAGCTAGCTTCTGGTTGCCAAACAAACATGGCCTTTGTGTTGAGACTGCTGATAGTGTACAATGAAAAACTTTTGTTAGTCATCGTAGATGAGTCACCCACCTTGCTATGAGCCTCATGCCTATGGCCCTAGGCAGACCTTTGTGCCTTGAGCCTGAAATAACAAAAGCTCCAGTTTTGACTTTTGATTACAGTTTAATGTTTACAACTTCTGTTAAATGATGCATTCTTTCAGAATGGAGAAGAATCGTTCATTTTCATTTGATCCATTTACATTTTGATGTCAGCATCAATCTCTCAAACATGTTTCTTTATGCAGGTTTTCACTACCAAATTCTCATTGCCTTCATTTCTGAAACAAGTTAATAAACTGACAAAAAGCCAAAGGAAATCCATTAAAAGAGTGGGATTTGGCAACTTGTTGCATATTCCCAATCATGTCCTAAGGAGGCTGCAACTGAACGAATTGATGGAAAGATGGAATAGCGAAAGACAAGCGTTTGTATTTCCTCCTGGTGAAATAACAATAACCCTTTTAGATGTTGTTTTGATCTTAGGACTACGTGTTGTTGGTGAACCCGTGGTCGTAGAGGAAGATGCACCGTTAACGAGCCTAGAGAAAGAATTCGGTGCTTCTGTCTTGAACAGGACTATTGGTGTTGAATCGCTCAAGCAGAGACTTGAGTCTCTTGGTGAAAGGGATGATGAATCTTTCGTAAGAACATTTTTATTATATTGTTTTGGAACATTACTTTTCCCAACTGCAAATGGAAAGGTGGATTCAAGGTATCTTTGTCTTTTTCAAGACTTGGATAATGTGAGTTGTTTTGCCTGGGGTGCAGCTGTTCTTGAAGATCTTCATCACTGCTTGAGCCAAAGAAAAAGTAAAAGAACAAGTTTTATCGGAGGATGTCTTCTTCTTCTTCAAGTAAGTTCCTATTTACTTGCTCAAATTTCTTTAAATTGAGTGATCAACTTTTCTTATAAACTAACCATGGCTTTTGTGATAATTAATGAAAATAAAGTTTGAAAGATTGCACGACTTTGGACAAATTGTGGAAATGTAAATGCAAAAGGGACCATTGTACTTCTAACTTTTGTACATAATCACTTCTTCTTTCAAATCATTGGGATTGGTTCAGTTTGTATAGGTTCAATTTTTGTGGGATCATATAAGCTTGTACAGGCTCAAGCCATGGCTTCGCTTAGGCTAGGTCCCATTGGCTTGTATATGCTCCTATGCTGTTAATTGCGCCGCTATAGCGGTGCTATCGCGGTTCGCGGCCATAAGACAAATAGCGGTGGTCAAATAGCGGTCCTGCAATTAGCGACGCTACGCAAAAAAGCGGCTGCATAACCGCTATTTATAGAAAGGCTATTTTGGTGTTAAAAAAGTAATTGCGTGGGCCTTTTTTTGTGACTGCATTGGGTTTTATTTTAGTCCAACAATATCAAGGCTTCATTATTCTTATGTTTTTTGGACATAGACAACGTTATTCTTATTTTTTTGGATTTGGACACCATCACTTTGACCTATGGCTTTAGATAAAAGTATTCGCATTGTTCAATTATTTTTATTTGGACTTTGGCATCATTATTCTTATATATTTTTATTGAATACATATAAATATGTTTGAGTTGTATATATAATTTTAATTAACATATGAACCGCTATTTTTGGACCTCTATACCACCGCTCTACCATCGCGATAACTGCTAATTCAAATCACAGTCCTAACCGCGATTTCATATTTTGACCGCTATAACAGCATAGATATGCTCGAACAACCTCAGACCTAGGCTTCCTTTTTATGGGCTTATAAAATGATAAAAGTAAGAGGTTCAACAAAATTTTTACTCGATCCCACAAAATGCAACGTATGACTCGACACATAATTTTGTTTGACCATTAATTGAATGTCTAAAATGACTTAATGTGTATAAAACAAAGAAACTTTTGAACGACAATCAAAATTACTTATTTCAAGTAATGATTACCAAAAAGCAAAGTAGGTTTAAAATTTTATTGAAAAGAAAATGAAAATCCAAAATGGCAAGTGTTTGCATTTTTGGTGGAAGTAGGGGAATAAATAAATTATCTTCTAAAAGTTATAATTAGAAACCCGCTAAAAGGCAAATAGGACATTTTGTCTTGCATAGCAGCATAGGTTTATGTAGGCTTGGTGGGCTTGGCTCGTTTATGCTTGTTGAGCTTGAGCCATATGAGTTTAAACTTGGCTTGGGGTTGCGAGGCCTTTTGATCTGCCTCCTCATGCACTCTCACATGTTTGTGACATCTGCCTTCCAGGTTAGCACCCGAACAGTCTAAATACTTGACTAAACATTTAGGAACACCCTATTAAGACCTAATTATATAAGCTATGGTTTCAGTTTCCTAAGATTCCCGACAAATATTGAATGTTTTGTCTAAATATTGTAATAGCCGTACTTTTGGGAATGATTTTGAATATCATGGTTGTAAACGTAAACATATTTTATTATATTTTTAAATGTTGTGGTTGGTATTATTTATTACTTTATGCCATGAAATCGAGCACTGCCATATCCTTTGTTTCCGCTTTAGCAGGGTGTGACAGAAATATTTTTGAAATGATTGTTCTAATATATGCACGGGTTATCATGTATACGGCAATGCTGTAGCATTGAGCCACTACCAAACCTTTCGACAATTCAACGCCCCTTAAAAAGAACCGCGTCATACCACAGCGGTGGACTAACTCCACATGGGTAAGGCAAAATGTCACCGACCCCTTTTGAGTCAAGTAACGTTAATGGCAAAGTGCACCTCTAGCTTAACGACTTAAAGTGAGGTTGTCAACCCTAATAGCGCTATCCACTAATACCACCGGCCCCAGTTCGGGCTAATAGGTAGTGTCCAACAGTGGGGACTTATTCATTTAGTACTCAATTGCATCGTCAAGTATACATACCATAGTGCATAAATATTTAAATTCAAGATTCAACAAATTGTAATGAACAATCATTTGAGAGTAGAAACAAGTTGCAATTGTAACATGCTTTTCACCCCAAAATACGTAAAACGATAAAAGAGGGGTTGTGAATACTCACAAGTTTGAGCGGTTTCTCCTCGGATACGATTAATATGATGTATAGGCTTTCGCTGCTACGTCCTACCTACGAAAGTGGTATAGTCCATTAGCTCGAGTCTACGCTTATAGTTTATGCGGTTCTTAGATCGCTAAGTCTTATAAGTGCATCACTTGACCCTTTTATTGATTAAATTTTTGTGTAACAATTGTTAAATTAGCCATAATACGTCTCGGTGTGAAATTTTTAAAGGTTTATTCCTTGCATTACGTTTTAGCCTATTTACTAAAATATATATTATAATGTGATTTCAAGTACAAATATCTAAATCTTTAAATAAGTTATAAAGTTATAAAGTCCAAAAGTCCCCTTTTTAACAAATCTAACCCTTGTCTTAGATACCAAGTCTGTCACACCCCGCTAAAGCGGAAACACAGGATATGGCAGCGCTCGATTTCATGGCATAAAGTAATAAATAATACCAACCACAACATTTAAAAATATAATAAAATATGTTTACGTTTACAACCATGATATTCAAAATCATTCCCAAAAGTACGGCTATTACAATAATTAGACAAAACATTCAATATTTGCCGGGATGATTGCCTGAAAAGCATGTTAAAGAAAAGGTCAACTACATAGAGTTGGTGAGTACACAGGTTTTCATATGCATAAAAGTAGTTGTATGCAAAGTTTAGAAACTTTTGTGAAACATTTGTTCACGAAATATTTATGAAATGATTGTTCTAATACATACACGGGTTATCATGTATACCACAATGCTGTAGCATTGAGCCACTTCCAAACCTTTCGACAATTCAACGCCCCTTAAAAAGAACCGCGTCATACCACAGCGGTGGACTAACTCCACATGGGTAAGGCAAAATGTCACCGACCCCTTTTGAGTCAAGTAACGTTAATGGCAAAGTGCACCTCTAGCTTAACGACTTAAAGTGAGGTTGTCAACCCTAATAGCGCTATCCACTAATACCACCGGCCCCAGTTCGGGCTAATAGGTAGTGTCCAACAGTGGGGACTTATTCATTTAGTACTCAATTGCATCGTCAAGTATACATACCATAGTGCATAAATATTTAAATTCAAGATTCAACAAATTGTAATGAACAATCATTTGAGAGTAGAAACAAGTTGCAATTGTAACATGCTTTTCACCCCAAAATACGTAAAACGATAAAAGAGGGGTTGTGAATACTCACAAGTTTGAGCGGTTTCTCCTCGGATACGATTAATATGATGTATAGGCTTTCGCTGCTACGTCCTACCTACGAAAGTGGTATAGTCCATTAGCTCGAGTCTACCCTTATAGTTTATGCGGTTCTTAGATCGCTAAGTCTTATAAGTGCATCACTTATAGTTTATGCGGTTCTTAGATCGCTAAGTCTTATAAGTGCATCACTTGACCCTTTTATTGATTAAATTTTTGTGTAACAATTGTTAAATTAGCCATAATACGTCTCGGTGTGAAATTTTTAAAGGTTTATTCCTTGCATTACGTTTTAGCCTATTTATTAAAATATATATTGTAATGTGATTTCAAGTACAAATATCTAAGTCTTTAAATAAGTTATAAAGTTATAAAGTCCAAAAGTCCCCTTTTTAACAAATCTAACCCTTGTCTTATGCTGTCAGAATTTTATGCCTACTTTTAATGATATTTTAACCATTTTCCTTATGTTATTATTTTACCAAATTTTTGTGGGGTTTACTTTATTGTGTTGGTGAACTTTTGCCATAGGTCTCGTTAGTTTTGGAGGTGATTAGATAGGGCAATGATGTCCTACAAGATTATTGGTCACATGCACCAAGGCAGTCTGCACCACTGTTTTGTCTTGGTCATTTGGAGGGTCAAAAATGATTATTTTTCAGTGAATCCAAATGGATTACGTTCCTAACTCAGAAAGGTAACATCGAGAAAAGTTTTACCCTTTTTGGATAAAAAATGAATGAGTTATGCTATTTTAAAGTTAGGTTTACCAATCTGTCCAGATTTACTAAAAGAGTTTTTGAAAAGAAAATGTAATTGTTTAGGTTAAGGAGGCTAAATTGGCACATTTCATTTTCTTGGAATTGAACAAGGTTTTGTTTTTTTAGTAAGAGGTTATATAATAGCCATAATACATATTTTTGGCACACTCGGGTATTAATTTTATCAGTTTGGCCCTTTTATAAGACTGCGTATCCGTTACATGCTGTAACCGGATATTCTAAGCACACTGCCGGGAATCTTAGGAAACTGAAACCATAGCTTATATAATTAGGTCTTAATAGGATGTTCCTGAATGTTTAGTCAAGTATTTAGACTGTTCGGGTGCTAACCTGTCAGCTCTGGAAGGCAGATGTCACAGTCTCCCCTCCTTAAGAGAATTTCGTCCCGAAATTAATGATTGCTATCTCTGGACTGATTTTTTTTTTGTGAAGAGGTGGGGATACTTGAGCTTCATATGATCTTCCGGCTCCCAGGTGTACTCGGGTCCATGCCTCGAGTTCCAACGAATTTTCAAGATTGGAATTTTAACTACGCCTCAGGCGTTTGACTTCCCGGTCAACGATCTCAACCGGTTCTTCCACAAAGCTCAGTTGGTCATTGATCTGGACGTCTTCCAGGGGTAGGACCGGTGGGTTATCAGCTAGACACTTCTTAAGGTTTGACACATGGAATGTGTCATGAATGGTGCTCAGTTCCTGAGGTAACTTAAGTTTGTATGCCACCGGACCAATCCTTTCGATTATCTCGAATGGACCAATGTACCTCGGGCTCAGCTTTCCCTTCTTTCCAAAGCGTATCAAACCTTTCCATGGTGATACCTTTAGAAACACTTTATCTGCTACTTGAAATTCTAGCGGTTTCCGTCGGTTATCGGCATAACTCTTCTGACGATCCCTTGCAGCTTTGAGTCTATCCTTAATGATTGTGATCTTGTCAGTTGTTTCTTGTACAATGTCGGCCTGGATAACTGTCAATCACCAATCTCCAACCAGCTAAGTGGGGATCTACATTTGCGTCTATACAGAGCCTCGTACGGCGCACACTGAATGCTGGTGTGATAGCTGTTATTGTAGGAGAATTCCACTAATGGCAGATGAGTATCCCAGCTTCCACCAAAGTCTATGACACAAGCTCGCAACATGTCTTCAAGGGTTTGTATTGTTCTTTCCGACTGTCCATCCGTTTGTGGGTGATAGGATGTGCTCAAATCCAGACGTGTACCCAACGCCTTCTGAAGTGATTGCCAAAAGCGCGATGTAAATCTACTATCTCTATCGGAGATAATAGAAATGGGCACTCCATGACGTGAAATGATTTCATCAATATAAATCCGCGCTAGCTTTTCTATCTTAAAGTCTTCACGAATGGGAAGAAAGTGTGCTGACTTCGTAAGTCGATCCACTATAACCCAGATTGAGTCGTGCCCCTTCCCAGTCTTGGGTAACTTAGTCATGAAATCCATGGTGATTTGTTCCCACTTCCATTGTGGAATCTCGGGTTGCTGCAGAAGGCCGAACGGAATCGATGTTCCGCTTTAATTTTTCCGCTGGTTAAGCACTTGCTTACGTAAACGGCAATATTTTCTTCATTCCAGGCCACCAGTAAAATTCCTTTAGATCTTTGTACATTTTATTGGCTCCCGGGTGAATCGAATACCTTGATTGATGAGTTTCTTCCAAAACGACTCTCGGTCTTTAAAGTAGCGTATCCCGTCGGTCTTAACATTAAATTCATGCTCACATTGATGTAGAGATTCGCCTTTCAGATTTTCCTTTCTCAAAGCTTCTTCCTGGGCCTAAAGGATTTGGGCTTTCAGACTTGTTTGCACAATTGCACTCAGCGCTCGTGTCCTTGACGGTTTGGCCCTTTCCTTTCGGCTCAGCGCATCGGCTACCACATTAGCCTTGCTAGGGTGGTACTTTATTTCGCAATCGTAATCGTTGAGCAGTTCAACCCACCTTCTTTGTCTCATATTTAACATTTTCTGATCCAAAATGTGCTGGAGACTTTTGTGATCAGTAAAGATGGTACATTTTGTGTCGTAAAGATAGTGTCTCCAAATTTTGAGCGCGAATACCACGACCCCTAATTCCAAGTCGTGGGTGGTATAGTTCTTTTCATGGATCTTAAGTTGCCTCGAAGCGTATGCAATGACCTTGTCCCTTTGCATTAGCACGCATCCCAACCCTTGGCGTGATGCGTCGCAGAAGACTACAAAGTTCTCGGTGCCCTCTGGCAATGCCAGAATTGGTGCGTTGCATAACTTATGCTTGAGTGCTTGAAATGCTTCTTCTTGTTTTTCTCCCCAATCAAACTTTTTATCCTTTTGAGTTAAAGCCGTTAGCGGTTGTGCAATTTTGGAGAAATTTACAATGAATCGCCGGTAGTATCCTGCTAATCCGAGAAATTGGCGAATTTCTGTTGGGGTCTTTGGAGCTTCCCACTTCTTGATAGCCTCTATTTTTGCCGGATCCACATGTATGCCCTTTTTATTAATGACGTGGCCAAGAAAGTGTACCTCGCGAATCCAAAATTCGCATTTGGAGAACTTCGCATACAATTTTTGGTCCTTGAGTAGCTCTAGAATCAGTTTCAGATGTTGCTCGTGATCCTCCTTGTTTCGTGAATAGATTAATATGTCATCAATAAACACAATCACGAATTTGTCCAGATACGGTCTACAGACTCTGCTCATTAGGTCCATGAAGACAGCGGGTGCATTTGTTAGGCCAAAAGGCATAACTAAAAACTCGTAATGACCATAACGAGTCCTAAATTACCGTCTTATGAATGTCTTCCTCGCAGACCCTCATTTGATGATACCGAGAACGAAGGTCAATCTTCGAGAAATAAGTTGCACCTTGAAGTTGGTCGAATAGATTGTCGATTCGGGGAAGAGGGTAACGGTTTTTGATAGTTAACTTATTCAATTATCTGTAATCTATGCACATTCGTAGGGATCCGTCCTTTTTAACAAAAAGGACTGGGGCTCCCCACGGCGAAGAACTGGGTCTTATGAAACCCTTGTCAAGTAACTCCTGGAGTTGGCTTGACAATTCTTGCATTTCGGACGGGGCCAACCGATAAGGGGATTTAGCTACCTGTGCAGCCCCGGGAATTAAGTCAATATGGAATTCGACTTGTCTCGGAGGTGGCAATCCTGGTAACTCCTCAAGAAAGACTTCGGGAAAATCCCGGACAACAGGAAAATCCTGGATGTGTTTTTCCTTCGGTTCCTTGTCGATGACATGGGCCAAAAATGCATTACTCCCCTTCTTCAAGTATTTTCGCATTTTCATGCATGACACGATCTTGAAATTTCTTCCGGACTTCTCTCCATGAACGACGAGAGTGTTTCTCCTTCTGGTAACGGGATTCGAACGATCTTCTCGGAACAACATATCTCGGCTCGGTTTTTAGATAACCAGTCCATGCCCACAACGATGTCGAAACTTCCTAGTTCGATCGGAATAAGGTCTATGCTAAAATCTTTATTAGCCAAATTTAGAGTGCAATTTGTGATTACATCCCTAGCTCTAACTTCTTGCCCATTAGCAAATTCGATGGTGTAGGGCTCTAACAACTTTTGGGGTTTCAGGCATATCTTCGGCTTAAATTTCAGTGATACAAAGCTCCTATCTGCTCCTGAATCAAATAGTACTGATGCGTAGTGACTATTTATAAGAAACGTACCTGTGACTACATTTGGATCCTGTCTTGCTTCATTTACCCCAATCTCGAACACTCGACCTCGCGCTTGGCCTCCTTGATTTCCTTGGTTAGCTGGCCGTGCTTGATTGACATTTGGTCCTCGGTTTAGTTTTGGGCAGGTGTTCCGAAGATGGTCTGGGCTTCCGCATTCATGGCACGTCAATCTCCTTCCGCCTCTACAATCCCTGGCGAAATGACCTCCCTTGTTACACTTGGTGCAGATGATGCATCTCCCACTATGACGGTTGTTGCACTTGTCACACTTAGGGTAGGTTCCCTTGCCTTTTTCCACAACCTGGGCTTGGACTCCATAATTTCCCATCGTCTTCCTGTTCTTGCATGCGTTCCTGTCAGATTGACGTCTTGAAGGTTCCTCTATCTTCCTTTTTCCCATCGCTTTCTCATGCGCGAAATTCCCCGTTCGAATGGCATTGTTGGTAAGCCTCGTTGCTATGTTCACCGCCTCTTGGAGTGTCGTGGGTTTGGACGAGGTAACATCCCCGCGAATCTCAGGAGCCAAACCCCAGATATACTTGTCAATCCGACTTTCCTCCGGTGTCACAAGATGTGGCACCAACTTCGCCAATTCGTGAAAGCGGACAGTGTAGGTGTCTATATCCTTTCCCACCATCTCATGATTCCATAATTCCGCTTCCAGTTTTTGGATCTCACTCTTCGGGCAGTATTCTTCCTTGAGCAGCTTCTTGAATTCTTCCCCGATCAGACTATTGGTAGCTTCACGTCCACGGGTTTGAACTAGGGTATTCCACCAGGTCAGGGCTCGTCCTTGTAACAGACAAGCTGCAAACTCCATGTTGTTTCTTTCAATGCACTTACTGATGTGGAGCACCGATTCCATGCCTTCGATCCACGATAATAGTCCAACTGCTCCTTCAGTTCCATAGAATTCTTTCGGGTTACATGCCCTGAACGTTTTGTATGTGCATTCCCGGTCTCCGGTTGGTCCTAAATTATTCCCACGATTAACATTTAGGCCTGCCGCGACTTGGCTGACAATATTTGGAAGTGCTGCCATGAGTTGCTCGGACACAAGTCGCGCTAGTTCAGGGTCTTCTCTTCTAGGAGGCATTGTTCTAAGGCATAGATCTAGTTAGTGATTTGGCTTTATTTTCAAAGCTAGCTCTACCGAATTAAGTTATGAGTTTTAAATGACATATATCCATCATCATTATTCACATGAATAACATAATCACACAATAAGCTCAATATCATGCTTACAAAACATTAGAAATTAAATTATCATAAAATCACCACCACAGGGATTAACCATTAACATCAAAATATTTCCCAAAGTTTTCATATCATTTAAAGTTTCAAAATATGGCTACATGCCATTAAAAGAAAGTCCCATTCAAAATATAATCAAAAGTTTGTTCACAAAAGAGGGAAAGATAGTTCTTCTATTGCCATGGTTTTCTTGGGTCTTGCATCACCACGCCTACACCTATTGCCTTGCCATCCAGAAGCCTAAACCAACTGTCAACAGAACGGATGCTGTCAGGGCCAGGCAAGTGTACAACCTCCTGATGGTCTTTCTGGCAGCAAGAGCAACCTCCGTTGCCCTTCGGATGTGAAGGTTATGGGAGTCTATGATGTCGGTCAAGCTTCCAACAATGTATTGTTGCTCGTCTAGCCGGGATCGGTGTACCTGCAGCTCTCGGGCCAAGTTTTGCACCCAATGACTTTTAGCCTGGGTCATGCCCTGAGTCAGCCTCGCGGGAACACCGGTCACAACGGTAGGGGACACACGGGGCGCTGGTCTCTGAGATGTCTTTGAGATGTCTCTCCCTCGGTCCGGGTGGATCCTTCAAAGGTCACCCTGACTGGCACGGGAACACTCTTTCGGACCGTAGTGCGGAGTCTCGTACTAAGTGGTGCCGGCGGTGGGACTCTCGGAGGAGGTGACACGGTCGTAGGTGGTCGGGCAGGGGATCCGCTAATCGCATCGTCACTGGTCTCAGACGGGTCATTCCTCTTAATAACTGGGGGGTCTCTACTAGGTCGAGCGGTCGCGTAGCCTGAATCATTAGCAGAGTACTCGGTAGGTGTGGAGGATGATGACATAGTGAGGTGTGACACAGGCAAACTTAATCACTAAGGGTGCTAGGAGAAATCTAAGCTATGTGATGTTTATGCATGCACACGCAAAATTCATGACTAATGTTTTCAGATAGTAATAGTTCATTTGTGCTCCTAATATAACCAATTCAAGTCCCTCATTACACATACTTAAATTGAACAGAGGTGATCAGGCTTTGCCCAAGTTATGGTATAGTAATGCGACACTCTTTTTAGTTATATTAGTAATTCACATTTAGCCTTTGGGAATCATTTTGAAAACCGTTTTTTTTAAATCTTATTTTTATATTTGGTTATAGTTGAGGTTTCTATAAAGAACCCGATATTCTCTATAACCTTAGGCTCTGATACCAAGTCTGTCACACCCCACTAAAGCGGAAACACAGGATATGGCAGCGCTCGATTTCATGGCATAAAGTAATAAATAATACCAACCACAACATTTAAAAATATAATAAAATATGTTTACGTTTTCAACCATGATATAAAAAGATCATTCCCAAAAGTACGACTATTACAATAATTAGACAAAACATTCAATATTTGTCGGGATGATTGTTGTCACACACGTTCATGCATCCTAATTATCGTTCCTTACCTTAGTACCTGAAAAGCATGTTAAAGAAAAAGTCAACTACATAGAGTTGGTGAGTACACAGGTTTTCATATGCATAAAAGTAGTTGTATGCAAAGTTTAGAAACTTTTGTGAAACATTTGTTCACGAAATATTTATGAAATGATTGTTCTAATATATGCACGGGTTATCATGTATACGGCAATGCTGTAGCATTGAGCCACTACCAAACCTTTCGACAATTCAACGCCCCTTAAAAAGAACCGCGTCATACCACAGCGGTGGACTAACTTCACATGGGTAAGGCAAAATGTCACCGACCCCTTTTGAGTCAAGTAACGTTAATGGCAAAGTGCACCTCTAGCTTAACGACTTAAAGTGAGGTTGTCAACCCTAATAGCGCTATCCACTAATACCACCGGCCCCAGTTCGGGCTAATAGGTAGTGTCCAACAGTGGGGACTTATTCATTTAGTACTCAATTGCATCGTCAAGTATACATACCATAGTGCATAAATATTTAAATTCAAGATTCAACAAATTGTAATGAACAATCATTTGAGAGTAGAAACAAGTTGCAATTGTAACATGCTTTTCACCCCAAAATACGTAAAACGATAAAAGAGGGGTTGTGAATACTCACAAGTTTGAGCGGTTTCTCCTCGGATACGATTAATATGATGTATAGGCTTTCGCTGCTACGTCCTACCTACGAAAGTGGTATAGTCCATTAGCTCGAGTCTACGCTTATAGTTTATGCGGTTCTTAGATCGCTAAGTCTTATAAGTGCATCACTTGACCCTTTTATTGATTAAATTTTTGTGTAACAATTGTTAAATTAGCCATAATACGTCTCGGTGTGAAATTTTTAAAGGTTTATTCCTTGCATTACGTTTTAGCCTATTTACTAAAATATATATTATAATGTGATTTCAAGTACAAATATCTAAATCTTTAAATAAGTTATAAAGTCCAAAAGTCCCCTTTTTAACAAATCTAACCCTTGTCTTATGCTGTCAGAATTTTATGCCTACTTTTAATGATATTTTAACCATTTTCCTTATGTTATTATTTTACCAAATTTTTGTGGGGTTTACTTTATTGTGTTGGTGAACTTTTGCCATAGGTCTCGTTAGTTTTGGAGGTGATTAGATAGGGCAATGATGTCCTACAAATTATTGGTCATATGCACCAAGGCAGTCTGTACCACTGTTTTGTCTTGGTCATTTGGAGGGTCAAAAATGATTATTTTTCAGTGAATCCAAATGGATTACGTTCCTAACTCAGAAAGGTAACATCGAGAAAAGTTTTACCCTTTTTGGATCAAAAATGAATGAGTTATGCTATTTTAAAGTTAGGTTTACCAATCTGTCCAGATTTACTGTTCTGTCCAGATTTACTGTTCTGTCCAGATTTACTGTTCTGCACACTTTTTTTGATAATGAGGGTTTAACCCTCAAATCCTAGTGTTTTTCAAGTAAACCTCATCATTTCTATCCTTCTCCCTTCTCTCTCATTTCAATTTTCTCTCTACCTCCTCCTCCCTCTGCATAGCCGAAAATCAACTTTTCCACCTCCTTCCCTTGCATTTTTGAAGACCAAATCAGTCTACATTGTGAAGGTAAGAATGTCATACTTTTATTTGGTTGTTTTGGTGTAAAAACCACAAGTTTACATGCACATCTTCTTGTTTCTTCATTTCTTTTGAAAGTTTTCTGGAGAGAAGGACCTTCATAGGCCTTCGAATGGTAGGTTAGCACCAAACTTGACTAAAATGTCAAGAAATGGTGATAACCCATGATCCATAGGTCCAAAAACTCAAGAAAATGAAGGTTTTAGTCTTGCATGGCCATTTTATCACCATCTAATATGGTGGAGTCTTTACATTGGAATACTCTCTTCCTTGATAAAACTATGTTCTTGGTACAAAATGAGGATGTAAGATCCATAAAAGCTTTTTTTTTTCAAACAAAGAAACCCATGCATGTAGGTGTCAAGTTAAAAAGTTCTCATGTTTGATGAATTGCTGTTTTTAAAAATCGGACAGATTGCATACATGTCCTTACTCCGTGTATATCTAAATCAAAATAGACCCAAATGCTTTGAAACTTTACTGGAACAAAGTTCAATGAGTTAGGGAACTAACCCAACTTGAATCACTCAAAAATATTGAGTTTTGACCCCTCAAATGCTTGTTACAAAATTATTGTGCATTTGAATCCGGCTGGACTAAAAGCTACGTTCATGATACCATAAACCCTATATAAAAGAGGGACTTGAATTGGTTATATTAGGAGCACAAATGAACTATTACTATCTGAAAACATTAGTCATGAATTTTGCGTGTGCATGTATAAACATCACATAGCTTAGATTTCTCCTAGCACCCTTAGTGATTAAGTTTGCTTGGGTCACAGCTCACTATGTCATCATCCTCCACACCTACCGAGTACTCTGCTGATGATTCAGGCTACGTGACCGCTCGACCTAGTAGAGACCCCCCAGTTATTGAGAGGAATGACCCGTCTGAGACCAGTGACGATGCGATTAGCGGATCCCCTGCCCGACCACCTACGACCGTGTCACCTCCTCCGAGAGTCCCACCGCCGGCACCACTTAGTACGAGACTCTGCACTACGGTCCGAAAGAGTGTTCCCGTGCCAGTCAGGGTGACCTTTGAAGGATCCACCCGGACCGAGGGAGTGACATCTCAGAGACCAGCGCCCCGTGTGTCCCCTACCGTTGTGACCGGTGTTCCCGCGAGGCTGACTCATGGCATGACCCAGGCTAAAAGTCATTGGGTGCAAAACTTGGCCCGAGAGCTGCAGGCACACCGATCTCGGCTAGACGAGCAACAATACATTGTTGGAAGCTTGACCGACATCATAGACTCCCATAACCTTCACATCCGAAGGGCAACGGAGGCTGCTCTTGCTGCCAGAAAGACCATCAGGAGGCTGTACACTTGCCTGGCCCTGACAGCATCCGTTCTGTTGACAGTTGGTTTAGGCTTCTGGATGGCAAGGCAATAGGTGTAGGCGTGGTGATGCAAGACCCAAGAAAACCATGGCAATAGAAGAACTATCTTTCCCTCTTTTGTGAACAAACTTTTGATTATATTTTGAATGGGACTTTCTTTTAATGGCATGTAGCCATATTTTGAAACTTTAAATGATATGAAAACTTTGGGAAATATTTTGATGTTAATGGTTAATCCCTGTGGTGGTGATTTTATGATAATTTAATTTCTAATGTTTTGTAAGCATGATATTGAGCTTATTGTGTGATTATGTTATTCATGTATGTGAATAATGATGATGGATATATGTCATTTAAAACTCATAACTTAATTCGGTAGAGCTAGCTTTGAAAATAAAGCCAAATCACTAACTAGATCTATGCCTTAGAACAATGCCTCCTAGAAGAGAAGACCCTGAACTAGCGCGACTTGTGTCCGAGCAACTCATGGCAGCACTTCCAAATATTGTCAGCCAAGTCGCGGCAGGCCTAAATGTTAATCGTGGGAATAATTTAGGACCAACCGGAGACCGGGAATGCACATACAAAACGTTCAGGGCATGTAACCCGAAAGAATTCTATGGAACTGAAGGAGCAGTTGGACTATTATCGTGGATCGAAGGCATGGAATCGGTGCTCCACATCAGTAAGTGCATTGAAAGAAACAACGTGGAGTTTGCAGCTTGTCTGTTACAAGGACGAGCCCTGACTTGGTGGAATACCCTAGTTCAAACCCGTGGACGTGCAGCTGCCAATAGTCTGACCTGGGAAGAATTCAAGAAGCTGCTCAAGGAAGAATACTGCCCGAAGAGTGAGATCCAAAAACTGGAAGCGGAATTATGGAATCATGAGATGGTGGGAAAGGATATAGACACCTACACTGTCCGCTTTCACGAATTGGCGAAGTTGGTGCCACATCTTGTGACACCGGAGGAAAGTCGGATTGACAAGTATATCTAGGGTTTGGCTCCTGAGATTCGCGGGGATGTTACCTCGTCCAATCCCACGACACTCCAAGAGGCGGTGAACATAGCAACGAGGCTTACCAACAATGCCATTCGAACGGGGAATTTCGCGCATGAGAAAGCGATGGGAAAAAGGAAGATAGAGGAACCTTCAAGACGTCAATCTGACAGGAACGCATGCAAGAACAGGAAGACGATGGGAAATTATGGAGTCCAAGCCCAGGTTGTGGAAAAAGGCAAGGGAACCTACCCTAAGTGTGACAAGTGCAACAACCGTCATAGTGGGAGATACATCATCTGCACCAAGTGTAACAAGGGAGGTCATTTCGCCAGGGATTGTAGAGGCGGAAGGAGATCGACCTGCCATGAATGGGGAAACCCAGACCATCTTCGGAACACCTGGCCAAAACTAAACCGAGGACCAAATGTCAATCAAGCACGACCAGCTAATCAAGGAAATCAAGGAGGCCAAGCGCGAGGTCGAGTGTTCGAGATTGGGGTAAATGAAGCAAGACAGGATCCAAATGTAGTCACAGGTACGTTTCTTATAAATAGTCACTACGTATCAGTACTATTTGATTCAGGAGCAGATAGGAGCTTTATATCACTAAAATTTAAGCCGAAAATATGCCTGAAACCCCAAAAGTTGTTAGAGCCCTACACTATCGAATTTGCTAATGGGCAAGAAGTTAGAGCTAGGGATGTAATCACAAATTGCACTCTAAATTTGGCTAATAAAGATTTTAGCATAGACCTTATTCCGATCGAACTAGGAAGTTTCGACATCGTTGTGGGCATGGACTGGTTATCTAAAAACCGAGCCGAGATATGTTGTTCCGAGAAGACCGTTCGAATCCCGTTACCAGAAGGAGAAACACTCTCGTCGTTCATGGAGAGTAGTCCGGAAGAAATTTCAAGATCGTGTCATGCATTAAAATGCGAAAATACTTGAAGAAGGGGAGTAATGCATTTTTGGCCCATGTCATCGACAAGGAACTGAAGGAAAAACACATCCAGGAAAATCCTGTTGTCCGGGATTTTCCCGAAGTCTTTCCTGAGGAGTTACCAGGATTGCCACCTCCGAGACAAGTCGAATTCCATATTGACTTAATTCTCGGGGCTGCACCGGTAGCTAAATCCCCTTATCGGTTGGCCCCGTCCGAAATGCAAGAATTGTCAAGCCAACTCCAGGAGTTACTTGACAAGGGTTTCATAAGACCCAATTCTTCGCCGTGGGGAGTCCCAGTCCTTTTTGTTAAAAAGGACGGATCCCTACGAATGTGCATAGATTACAAAGAATTGAATAAGTTAACCATAAAAAACCGTTACCCTCCTCCCCGAATCGACGATCTATTCGATCAACTTCAAGGTGCAACTTATTTCTCGAAGATTGACCTTCGTTCTGGGTATCATCAAATGAGGGTCTGCGAGGAAGACATTCATAAGACGACATTTAGGACTCGTTATGGTCATTACGAGTTCTTAGTTATGCCTTTTGGCCTAACAAATGCACCCGCTGTATTCATGGACCTAATGAGCAGAGTCTGTAGACCGTATCTGGACAAATTCGTGATTGTGTTTATTGATGACATATTAATCTATTCACGAAACAAGGAGGATCACGAGCAACATCTGAAACTGATTCTAGAGCTACTCAAGGACCAAAAGTTGTATGTGAAGTTCTCCAAATGCGAATTTTGGATTCGTGAGGTACACTTTCTTGGCCACGTCATTAATAAAAAGGGCATACATGTGGATCCAGCAAAAATAGAGGCTATCAAGAAGTGGGAAGCTCCAAAGACCCCAACAGAAATTCGCAATTTCTCGGATTAGCAGGATACTACCGGCGATTCATTGCAAATTTCTCCAAAATTGCACAACCGCTAACGGCTTTAACTCCAAAGGATAAAAAGTTTGATTGGGGAGAAAAACAAGAAGAAGCATTTCAAGCACTCAAGCATAAGTTATGCAACGCACCAATTCTGAAATTGCCAGAGGGCACCGAGAACTTTGTAGTCTTCTGCGACGCATCACGCCAAGGGTTATATAATAGCCATAATTTCAAAAAAAAAATTTAGTAAGAGGTTATATAATAGCCATAATACATATTTTTGGCACACTCGGGTATTAATTTTATCAGTTTGATCCTTTTATAAGACTGCGTATCCGTTACATGCGGTAACCGGATATTCTAAGCACACTGCCGGGAATCTTAGGAAACTGAAACCATAGCTTATATAATTAGGTCTTAATAGGATGTTCCTAAATGTTTAGTCAAGTATTTAGACTGTTCGGGTGCTAACCTGTCAGTCAGTCAGTCAGCCTCCTTAAGAGAATTTCGTCCCGAAATTAATGATTGCTATCTCTGGACTGATTTTTTTTTTGTGAAGAGGTGGGGATACTTGAGCTTCATATGATCTTCCGGCTCCCAGGTGTACTCGGGTCCATGCCTCGAGTTCCAACGAATTTTCAAGATTGGAATTTTACTACGCCTCAGGCGTTTGACTTCCCGGTCAACGATCTCAATCGGTTCTTCCACAAAGCTCAGTTGGTCATTGATCTGGACGTGGTGGGCCCATAACTCTGTCACACCCCGCTAAAGCGGAAACACAGGATATGGCAGCGCTCGATTTCATAGCATTAAGTAATAGATAACACCAATCACAACATTCAATAAAATAGTACAAATATCTAAGTCTTTAAATAAGTTATAAAGTTATAAAGTCCAAAAGTCCCCTTTTTAACAAATCTAATCCTTGTCTTAGATACCAAGTCTGTCACACCCCGCTAAAGCGGAAACACAGGATATGGCAGCGCTCGATTTCATGGCATAAAGTAATAAATAATACCAACCACAACATTTAAAAATATAATAAAATATGTTTACGTTTACAACCATGATATTCAAAATCATTCCCAAAAGTACGGCTATTACAATAATTAGACAAAACATTCAATATTTGCCGGGATGATTGCCTGAAAAGCATGTTAAAGAAAAGGTCAACTACATAGAGTTGGTGAGTACACAGGTTTTCATATCCATAAAAGTAGTTGTATGCAAAGTTTAGAAACTTTTGTGAAACATTTGTTCACGAAATATTTATGAAATGATTGTTCTAATACATACACGGGTTATCATGTATACCACAATGCTGTAGCATTGAGCCACTTCCAAACCTTTCGACAATTCAACGCCCCTTAAAAAGAACCGCGTCATACCACAGCGGTGGACTAACTCCACATGGGTAAGGCAAAATGTCACCGACCCCTTTTGAGTCAAGTAACGTTAATGGCAAAGTGCACCTCTAGCTTAACGACTTAAAGTGAGGTTGTCAACCCTAATAGCGCTATCCACTAATACCACCGGCCTCAGTTCGGGCTAATAGGTAGTGTCCAACAGTGGGGACTTATTCATTTAGTACTCAATTGCATCGTCAAGTATACATACCATAGTGCATAAATATTTAAATTCAAGATTCAACAAATTGTAATGAACAATCATTTGAGAGTAGAAACAAGTTGCAATTGTAACATGCTTTTCACCCCAAAATACGTAAAACGATAAAAGAGGGGTTGTGAATACTCACAAGTTTGAGCGGTTTCTCCTCGGATACGATTAATATGATGTATAGGCTTTCGCTGCTACGTCCTACCTACGAAAGTGGTATAGTCCATTAGCTCGAGTCTACCCTTATAGTTTATGCGGTTCTTAGATCGCTAAGTCTTATAAGTGCATCACTTATAGTTTATGCGGTTCTTAGATCGCTAAGTCTTATAAGTGCATCACTTGACCCTTTTATTGATTAAATTTTTGTGTAACAATTGTTAAATTAGCCATAATACGTCTCGGTGTGAAATTTTTAAAGGTTTATTCCTTGCATTACGTTTTAGCCTATTTATTAAAATATATATTGTAATGTGATTTCAAGTACAAATATCTAAGTCTTTAAATAAGTTATAAAGTTATAAAGTCCAAAAGTCCCCTTTTTAACAAATCTAACCCTTGTCTTATGCTGTCAGAATTTTATGCCTACTTTTAATGATATTTTAACCATTTTCCTTATGTTATTATTTTACCAAATTTTTGTGGGGTTTACTTTATTGTGTTGGTGAACTTTTGCCATAGGTCTCGTTAGTTTTGGAGGTGATTAGATAGGGCAATGATGTCCTACAAGATTATTGGTCACATGCACCAAGGCAGTCTGCACCACTGTTTTGTCTTGGTCATTTGGAGGGTCAAAAATGATTATTTTTCAGTGAATCTAAATGGATTACGTTCCTAACTCAGAAAGGTAACATCCAGAAAAGTTTTACCCTTTTTGGATAAAAAATGAATGAGTTATGCTATTTTAATGTTAGGTTTTCCAGATTTACTGTTTTGCACACTTTTCTTAATAATGAGGGTTGAACCCTCAAATCCTAGTGTTTTAGGTTGAAACCACTTTTATTTATTTCTCAACTCAATATATTATTTCCAGAAAAAAAAAACTTAAATTTTTGAGGCTTTTATATAGGGTTTATGGTATCATGAACGTAGCTTTTAGTCCAGCCGGATTCAAATGCACAATAATTTTGTAACAAGCATTTGAGGGGTCAAAACTCAATATTTTTGAGTGATTCAAGTTGGGTTAGTTCCCTAACTCATTGAACTTTGTTCCAGTAAAGTTTCAAAGCATTTGGGTCTATTTTGATTTAGATATACACGGAGTAAGGACATGTATGCAATCTGTCCGATTTTTAAAAACAGCAATTCATCAAAAATGAGAACTTTTTAACTTGACACCTACATGCATGGGTTTCTTTGTTTGAAAAAAAAAACTTTTATGGATCTTACATCCTCATTTTGTACCAAGAACATAGTTTTATCAAGGAAGAGAGTATTCCAATGTAAAGACTCCACCATATTAGATGGTGATAAAATGGCCATGCAAGACTAAAACCTTCATTTTCTTGAGTTTTTGGACCTATGGATCATGGGTTATCACCATTTCTTGACATTTTAGTCAAGTTTGGTGCTAACCTACCATTCGAAGGTGGGTTATCACAATTTCTTGACATTTTAGTCAAGTTTGGTGCTAACCTACCATTCGAAGGCCTATGAAGGTCCTTCTCTCCAGAAAACTTTCAAAAGAAATGAAGAAACAAGAAGATGTGCATGTAAACTTGTGGTTTTTACACCAAAACAACCAAATAAAAGTATGACATTCTTACCTTCACAATGTAGACTGATTTGGTCTTCAAATATGCAAGGGAAGGAGGTGGAAAAGTTGATTTTCGGCTATGGAGAGGGAGGAGGAGGTAGAGAGAAATTTGAAATGAGAGAGAAGGGAGAAGGATAGAAATGATGAGGTTTACTTGAAAAAGGCAGTGTTATAATTATTTTGAAAGAAAAGAGAGGAGGAAGACAGAGAGGGGGGGGGGCGGCCCTTGGGCCTGTCACCCCATAATTTCAATTTTTTTTTAAATTATATGTATTAATAAAAGAGTTTTTGAAAAGAAAATGTAATTGTTTAGGTTAAGGAGGCTAAATTGGCACATTTCATTTTCTTGGAATTGAACAAGGTTTTTTTTATTTTTTTTATTTTATAGTAAGAGGTTATATAATAGCCATAATACATATTTTTGGCACACTCGGGTATTAATTTTATCAGTTTGGCCCTTTTATAAGACTGTGTATCCGTTACATGCGGTAACCGGATATTCTAAGCACACTGCCGGGAATCTTAGGAAACTGAAACCATAGCTTATATAATTAGGTCTTAATAGGATGTTCCTAAATGTTTAGTCAAGTATTTAGACTGTTCGGGTGCTGTCAGCTCTGGAAGCCATGGAAGGCAGATGTCACAGCTTGTCTCGTCTTCTACACCTCTAGTTACCATGCCCCAAATGTGACGATCACAAAAACCCATCAACCTTGTTAGAGTCCCACATCGGTTAGAATTGGACCATTTCTCCTCGATATATGTTGGAATCTCCCCCCTCTCCTCAAGGGCTCTTTCTCTTTTGTAGGGTAATCTTATAGCATTCCACATATTCTTGCACGATATCGGAGTCAAGGTCTATCACTACACTCTGGGGCAATTTGTACTCATCTTGATTCTGTGGGACAATCTATGCTTGTCTAGCCTCTGTTGGAGGGGGCATATGTTAGAGTCCTACATTGGCTACGACTTGGACCATTTCTCCTCTATATATGTTGGAACTTTTTTTCTCTCCTCAAGAGCTCTTTTGGAGAGTAATTTAAAATGGCCAAATGGGGTTCCACGTATTCTCATAAACCTGACCATGAAAGCTGAGCATCGAACAACCACAATTACAATGACAATACAACTTCTTGCATCCTTAATTCTCTGTGGGTCACCTTTCCACCCTTTGATTTGAAAAACTTGATGATTTTCAATTCTCTCCAGTCAAATGCTAATAGGCTGCCTTTGAGGTCGGAAAAAATGGGTTGCCTTCCAAGTTAAAGAATCTGAATATAAAAAAGTTTAGCTTGAAATGATGTGATATCTTGTGTGTTGGTTATTCCAAAATTCTGTTATATAAACTAATATGTAATTTGTATACAGGTATGGTGTTATGAGCATATCGTTATGGGAAGGCCTAAATTACTGGATTGCCCCTCCACATTTCCTCGTGTATGCCGATGGGAAAGCAGTGGTAGGCAATACTTAACGTCTTCCCAATTCGCTATCAAGTTTGAGGAATTAGAGCATACTCAGGTAACATGGACTTCTGGGTCTCTCTACACCTTTCATGTTTTCAGATTTTTTTATCATCGAATGTCTTTTTATGTTCTTTCTGTTTTCCACACTATTCAGTATTCAGAAGCCGGGGGCTTTCTAATCCTTTCTATGGTTCTTTTGGTTTGGTTTATGGACTTATGGGTCGATATATTTTCAGATATTATGGAGGCTTCAACCAACTTCAGAGGAGTTGCAGGTCGATATAATCAGGGAGCTCACACAAGTTAGTTTCCTCAATATCCTACAAACATATGTATCCAAAATTTTCTGCTGATTCTTTTTTTAACTTGTACAAAGGAACGGTATTCAAGAACTATGATGGAGCAGCCAGTTGATGTAGATAGCAAAGCAGCTATTAGAATGGTTCCAGAAGAAGAAGATGAAGAAATTTTGAGAACACCTGGAACTATAATGCATCCGATTGATGTAGCAAGTGAAAGACCTATCAGAATGGTTAGAGCACACAGGGAGGAAGAAGAAGAAGAAGAAGAAGCAATTTTAAGAAGTGGACCAGGAACTATGAAACATCCGATTGATGTAGCCAGCGAAAGAGCTAGTAGAATGGTTCCACTGCACAGGGAAGAACATTTGCAGGAAAAATCCACAATCTTCGTCACAAGTGATGTAAGTTCAATATCAGACAAATTGTAAGAAAATGCAACATACTTTGGTCTAATTCTTATTTTGTGCAACGTAGTTTCAAAACCTTCATTTTGGTAATTTAAAAGTAAGTTATACAAAGACAAAAGTACGTTCCATGTTCATGCATTCTCAAATGTGTGAGTACTGTACAAAACTGAAGGTGATGAAAGTGGGTTACACAAAATAGGAATGTTACCAAAATATGTTGCATTTTCATTGATTCTGTTGTTGGGTTTTTATATTTGTTATGTGAAATTGAAAATGGGTTGTGTTTGTGGAAGGATGAGGAATCGAAGGTGATTGAGGATCTTAAAAAAGAAAATATTGAGTTGAAAGGGATTATAGAAGAGCTAAGAAAAGAAAACCAAGTTACGAAGAAAAGACTTGAAGATGAGAATGAAGAATTGAGGAAATTGGTGGAAAACCAATGCAGTCAAAGTATGTTGATGGAGAGATTTGTTTTGAATTTGGAAAGAATTGTATTAGAAGAAGAAAAAGATTAATATAGATTTGTAGTTTAGGTTTAGGGGAAAGATTATATTATAAGTATAGTTGTTATATTATTTGAGTTTTGTTCTACTTGTAGTTGATATCTTATTTTAGGGCTGTTTGGTTGGTTTTTCGTCAAGTCTTACATGGACAAAGCTGTATGTATGTGTTGGAATTATATTATTTTGTATTTCCTTATTTATCTTTTCCCAATAATTTAGGGATCTGTTTTGTCTTTTGGTCTATGCAGTTAATTGTGGTGAAAATGCAGTGCAATTTCTACTTACGGTCTCGAGAAAAATAGTGGTGCCGCAATTAGCGGCCCTATTCTCTGCTATTGCATCGTAATTTGGGTTTGCACCACAATAAATATGTTAGGGCCTTTTCGAGTTTTAAAGCATTTGGACCTTTTTCTATGGACTTTTACTTTTGGGCTTTCCTTTTATGAGCTTTTACTTTTAGACTTCAGTCCATCTCCCTACTTTTCTCATCTTCAGCGATCGATCTAAAAAACTCTCGACTCCAGACTTTAGCTAAACTCTCGACTCCACTACTCCAGACTTGATCGACTACCAAGTACAAGCCTTGATAGTCCCGAATTCAAGTGTAAAGATCAAGAACGATAAGAATTGAATCATGAAATCACATGTATTTCTAGTGAGAGAAAGTGTTACATAAAATTCTCTCACACTCTGTCAATGTTTTCTTTCTAGAATGTAACAAATGAGCTCTCTTTTTCTACAATTACAAGCAAATTAATTTATTTATACCTCAAAGGTATATTACAGAAATACCCTTAAAACATCTAATCTTGAATACAAAATATGTTCCTAACATTTCCCCCTTATTTAAGATTACAACAAAATAGAAATACAACAGTTAAAACTCTAAAAACAAATTCTTCTTGAGAGACCTTCTCTTCAGCATCAAATTTCTCTCCCTCAAAATTTCTTCAACAAATCTTTCTCCGTTAACATTCTCCTTCTTTCACAAAAGTAACATCCTTCAACAAATGTTCTCCAAATGATGAAATACGAACTAATCTTCAAATCTTCAGAATTATCTTCAACGAAAAACAAATTTTCACCAATCTTCTTTGAAAATGAAGTTGAACAAGTTGTCTTAAAGTGAACTTTGTCTCTCGTTTTTAGATTCAAGCAATGAAATTTATCAGCCTTCTTCAATAACAGTAGAATCTTCTCATCTTGAACATTGAGAAAGTCTTCAGCTTTAACTTTAGTCATCTCTCCAGAATTCTTCATAAACACAATTTTTTTTTAACTGTACATCTTCTGTCCATCACAAGATTAATATGAATATCATCTCCCTTGAATTATTTGCAACTGACAACATCTTCTCCCATAGAATAAATTGTATTACTTCTCCCAATTTCAAATAATACATCTTCAATTGATGACTTGTATATTTTCTTCTCCCTTCATTCTCCCCCTTTTTGATGATCATGAACATCTTGAATATCAAAACTTTTTCTTGAACATCTCAAACGTTGTTCTTGAACATTCTTCCCCAAACAACAAGCATCACCTAACATTCTTCCCAAAAATGATTAATAACAATCTTCTTCAAGCACCAGGATGGATAAGAACCCCCTTATTCTCCGAAGTAGAAACATGAAAGTGATACGTCAATTCCATATGATGTTTCTAAATCTTTTCAAATTCAGAATAAGTGGTAACCCTGTATCAACAAATGAAATAGTTAAAAATGCCTGTAAGTATACTTAGTACAACGAATGTACTTTATAAAGGAGTTTTATTGAATATCACCCCCTGGGCTTCCATCAAATCATTGAGAAACATAAGAGAATCTCTATGATGTTACGGCAGAAAACATAGTCCGTGTGTGTTAGTGCATGTGTTTGAAAGAAATTTAACATTTTATGCTCAATAAGGCTCAAAATGTGTAAACTGTTGAAACACAACAAGTTTTCCATGGACTCAATGTGCATGATTGAAGTGCGAATGTGTGGAAGGCTTCATTCTTTTTCAATATGAAAATATTCCGAATGAAGATTAGATAGATTATGTGTTGCGTCCTCATTAAAAATTGAAACACTTATTTATTGAGAAAGAAATGCGTAGCTAGTGGGGTTAAAGCAAGAGTTGACATGAGTTCACTGTCTGTTTCATTGATGATCACCAAAGAATTATGAACCAATCAGTAAATGGGATTGCCCGGATAATAAGTGGTTGCTGCAGAGTTCTCATATTCTTTTAACTATGTTCTCACACCCTCTGTCTGTTTAATCTTCTCACTTCTAACCAAACTCTAATTTATATTTTACCTCCAAGCACAATGAGATTACTCAACTGGATGAGTTATCTCCCCCACTCTTTTATATATGACCCCTCACCGCTCAACACTCAAGAATAACTTCTTGGGTAGGATCCACATGTTGTGGTGAATCCATAGAAGTATAGTTAATCTCACACATTGTTCCCATGAAATTGCTAATGATGTTCAACAATTTATTTTTGAACAATATAAGTCTCAATCAATATGAAATGCTTTAGAATGAATGCTTTCAAACATCATCAATATCTGAACTTGTAGAATTCTTAAAAAGTATACTAAATGAAGAAAAATGAATTCTTTACAATTGTTTGAGTGTCAGATATTGTTAGAAATCGAAAGAATACATTCAAACAACACTTTTGAAATGTTAGGATTCATGAAAGAATTGAATGTTGTTTATGTGAACAAGTATATAAACAATGCTTGAATGAATCACTTAAGTCAAAAGAATATTTGATGCTCATGTCAAAAAGATAGGATTATAATTCAACAATGAACACAAATGGGAATATTACCATCGAAAAGATTTTCGTTATGAAACATGGTAATAACAAATCAAATATGAAACTGAACCGTGATGTATGATTTAAGTATAGAAGAAGGAATACACAAGTATTAACTAACACACGGTCAGAAAGATGATTTTATTCTGAGATATGAAAACATTTAATAACTCACTTCTAAATTCATAAAATCAAACTGAGGATAGAGGAGCGGTTTGGACATTTAAGAAAATATTTTTCATACTCAAAATTTGTCCTTCTTTTCAAGTATTCATATATCGGTTAGTAATCTTTTATGCCCCCCTCAAAATCTGAGTTATCTGTAAAGCAAATAAAGATTTTGGTAATCATTGAAAAATGATTCCGGGCTTGTTAGAATATCACTCCCCTCCTTAACAAAACAATAATCTTTCCAAATTTAAATACATTCTCCTTATTGATTGATGAACAATATAATCTCCCTTTTATAAATGAAGACCCAAATATGAAATAATCAGAAATCAAAATCTCTGAAGTTCGAGTTCTGAACTGCTTTGTTCAGAAGTCAAAAACATTGAAGACCGAGTTGCGAACTGACATATTCAGAAGTTGTCTATCCGCCCTACAAATATAGCAATAAGCACTGATAGTCCCACTGAGTGCCAATCAGATCAAGATGAATAATCAAATTCACATCTAATAGCCATATTATTGAACATGAAATCAACGTTTACAATATGCTCTCATAAAGAATATTTCTCTCTCTAAACAATGTATTTCTCTCAAGGTGCTATATCTTTTCTTACAAAAGAAGAAACAAAAAGGCTTTTATACAAAAGATCTATTACAAGGACAGAACACAAACTAATTGACTATAGAAGACTTTGACAATTTATTCCTTGAGCTTTGACTTTGACTTTGCATTTAGAAGCTTTGACTTTGCTTGAGGATTGACTTGAGCTTTGACTTTAATTCCCATGATCTTGGATCCAACATATTTGTGCACTAACAATCTCCCCCTTTAGATTCAAGATCATCTTCAAAAGAAATTTGGCGATAACGAACAATCCCTTCCTTTGTCTGATCTTTAAAGAATTCAATCTCCCACTTTAACATCTTCAAAAGGATAAGCATTTAAACTTCTCATTTGGAATCAAAAAGAATTTCAGCTTCAAAGAACAATCTTTCCTTTTATGTCTGACGAACAATTCTCCTTTGAAAATCAATCTCCCCTTCAGTTTGAAATGTCTTCAGAAATTTAGTAATCTGCCCCAAAGTCTGTGAATGTCTTCTTCAAGAACTACAACAATCTTCCCCAAGGTTATAAAAACCTCTTTCAGCCTTCGGAAAAGAAATTATCTTCAGATTCAGCTCACTTTGCTTCAGCAAATAATCTTCAAAGAAATTTTGTGTAAACTTCAACAAATAATCTGAAATCTTGAACTTTCTCCTCATTTTGTATCTTCTCCCCATAAATCTTCTCTTGACTTCCTCATTTCTTGAATCTCTCCCATAACTTCTTATCCATTTCTTGACTTTCTTCCCATAACTGTTACAAACTGTTCTCCAGATAACATTTCGTGAAATTATTTCTCCCCCTTTTTGATCATGTAAGGCATAGAAATCATCAAAACTTCGGCAAGAAATGTCATGAACGTTTTTCTTACCACTGATCTTTCCAAATGAACCTCTGAACCATCCGTCAATTTATAATGTATTCATCTGAATCTTTTCAAATTCAGACAAATAAGAATGTTACCCTGAATCATTAAATGAATCAGTTAAAATTCCTGTAAGTAGCACTAAGCCACTTTGTGCAACGGATGCATATTGGAAATGAGCTTTTTGATGTTCACTCCCCCAGGGCTTCCATTCAATCATCGAAAATCACAAAGGAAATGTCTATGAACGTTATGACAAGAAAACGTATTCCTTGTGTGCTCGTGCATAGTATAGAATGAATGAAGCTACTTAGGCTTTTCAAATATGATCAAAGTGTGTAAACCATTAAGACAACAATAGTAATACACAAACTCAATTGTGCATGATCAAAGGTTGAAGGTGGGCAAACTTCCTTCTGTTTCAATATCCACATCTTCCAAATGAAGATAAGATAGATTACGTGTTGCGTCCCAATTAAAATTGAAATATTCCTTTGTTGAGAAAGAAATGAGTAGCTGGTGGGGTTTCACGCAAGAGTTGGCATATGCTAGTGCTTGTTTCAATGATGTTCACAAAAGAAATGTGAAGCAATCAGTCAATGTGGTTGCCCGACTCAGAAAAAGTTGGTGTAGAGTTTTCATATTCTTTTAACTCTGTTCTCACACCTTCTTTCTTTTTATCAACTAAGCTCACTTCTAACCAAACTCTCTTTTACATTTTCCCGCTCATCACACTGAGGTTGTTCAACCGAATGAACTTCCTCCCCCAATCTTTGATTTATGACCCCTCGCCTTCGATCACTCAGGATAACTTCTTAGGTAGGAAACACTGGTTATCGTGAATCCATAGAAGTTCATTAAAGATCACACAATTCCCATGTATTTTGTCCTAAAAGCACAAAGTTGCTCAATCGTTTAACTTCAACTGTTAAAGCACAATACATATGTCAGATGTAAGTATGCTCAATAAGATAATAATGAAGATTTGAGCATTTTAAACATGGAATATTTTCTCATAACAAGTATATATTTAAAGAATGAAATGAATACAAAAGACTTGTTTGAGAATCTGACAATGTATGAAAAGATCAAATATGAATGATATATCAATAAAAGCTTAGGTCATGAAAAATTGGATATTGTCTATACGAACCAAATATAGACATTCTTGAAAGAAACGCGTTAATTGAATTAATGTTCAACAAACTTTGAATATCAAACGGGGTGTCTTACCATCGAAAATTAGGTTAAGTTTTGAGACATGGTAAGAAAATAGTCAATAAAAGTACTAAACCGGTGTGTATGAATACTTGACAACATATGAAAAAGATAATACACAAGTATTTATCTTTGGAAACACACAGTTTGTGAAATATTGAATCTCATAAAATGAAAAACATTTAAAATCACACTTCTAAATTCATGAAGTCATTTTGAGAATAAGAAATGGTTTGAACGTTTAAGAACATGTTTTCATGTCTGAAAGTTATCCTTCTTTCAAACAATCAAATTATGAATATAGCAATCATAGTTCCTCCTCAAGTCATGATTAACTAACCATGTAAGCTCCCCCTCAAAATCTGCAAGTAGTCAAAAAGTCGTCAAAGCAACAAAGTCTTATTGAAAACAAAAACATTTATTGAAAACTAAAGACACGAAAAACAGTAAAACATTAAAGAACGAGTTCTGATCTGATGTAATCAGAAGTCATTGTCTTTACTACCCCCTTAACATATGCATCACAAAATATGTCAGTGTAAAATATATGAATAAATTCTCTAACTCCCCTAGAATGTAGATCATCTAAACTTTGTCTCACACTCCCCCTGAAATCATGAACAAAACCTTTCAATGCAGATATCGTTCAGATTAAAACATAAAGAAATGAAGAAAAATAACAAAAATAAACTGTACTAGGTAACTACAGATTATGTCTTGAGATTCAACATGCCCAAGTTTCGAAATGAGAAAATTAAATCTCTTTTCATCCAACGGTTTGGTAAACAAATCAGCAAGTTGATAATATGTGTTTACAAAGTAAAGTTCAATTGTACCTTTTTCGACATTATATTTGATAAAGTGATATCTGACGTCTATATGTTTGGTCTTTGTGTGTTGAACAGGATCAGCAGATATTGCTATGGCGTTCTTCGAATCACAATATATAGGTATTATGTTGAAATGGAATCCATAGTCTCGAAGTTGTGTCCTCATCCACAATACGTGAGAGCAGCAACTTGCAGCAGCTATATATTATGCTTCAACGGTTGATGAGGAAACACATAGTTGCTTCTTTGACGCCTAGCTTACGAGCTTACAATCATCATCTTTTCCAGTTGATCCCACATTTTCTTGGCGGTGGCTTTGTAGCTATCAATCTTGATGTAGATTTCATTTAGTATGCTTTGAAGAAGTAGTGACCTTGCCTGTTTATCTGCCTTATATCGCTTCTTTTGCTCAGCAGAATAACTTGAGAAATCAACAACAATCTATTTGGTTTTGGGCTCTTGGGGCTCCATACCATCTCCACTATCAGAAATCTCATTTTCTTCATCCGAAACAATAGCTGTAACTGGTTTCATAAGACCCTCATCAATGGATTGTTTGATAAATTTTCCATTATCGTGTCGGTCTATGAAATCTAGAAATCTATCTTTCCATTACTCATATTCCCCTTTGAAAAGAACCGGTGGTTTAACATCAGTCCCAATAGCAAGAGCATCCCTTGAAGTCATATTGAACTTGCACTGATCTTTAAACACCAAATCAGAAATTTTCAAAATTCTGAAAAAAGGCCAAAAATTTTCTGTGTAGAAGTCACAGATCACAGTGAAACACTTGTCGCAAAACCCTTGAAATTCAAACTTGTTGCAAAGCACTGCTTGCGATACCCAACTTGTCGCAAACGCCTATATACGAGTTCCTCACTTGTCGCAGAGCACGCCTTGCGAGTTCTTACTTGACACAAGTGCCTATCTGCGAGTTCTGTACTTAGTGAAATTTAAGAAATCACTTGTCGCAATGCATACGAGTCCTCTACATAGAAAAATTTCAGACCAAAAACTTGTCGCAATGTATATGAGTTCTATACTTAGAAAAATTTCAGACAAAAAACTTGTCGCAAAGGAACACTTGTCGTAAGCTTTGATGTGCGAGTTCTTGAACTTGTCGCAGACCGAATAGCTTAAGCAGTAACTTGTTGCAGATCGAAGTTTTTGAGTTGTAGACTTGTCGTAAATCACACTCTGCGAGTTCTTACCTTAGATAATATTGCAATAATAAAAAACTCAAGAGGCTTGTGAGTTCTTCAGAATTCGTACACCATTGTCTGCGAGTTCTGTCCTTAGACAAAAATAACAAAAATCATCAAAAAATATCTAGAGCTCTGCGAGTTCTTCAGATCTTGCGAATTCTTCAAATATGAACCTTGCGATTTCTTGAAATCTTGCGAGTTCTTCAATTTTCGGTCCAAAAACTTCAAATCAGTCCAAAATCAATTCAATTCTCCAAATTTGATCCTGAAACTTCACCAATTTGTTCTAGATCACAATTCGAACATGTTACAAACACTTGATTTCGACTAAATCAACAAACAAAAAAAAAAATACAACTCGATCTCAAGAACATTGTGTGTTTTACAACTTCGACAAAAAATTCGAACAAATCCAAAATTCACATGAATTGATTGTGAATTTGGACAAACAAACAAAACAAAATCTATTCTAGAATGATAAACGAATACAGTATTGAGATTACAACTCCAAAAACAACATCAAATCAAATCTTCGAATGATGAACAATGTATTTCTGCGAGTTCTTCAAAGTCGATCACAAAACTCAGATTCTTGAGAAATTCTGAAAAAGTGCTTGCTCTGACACCAATTGATAGTCCCACTGAGTGCCAATCAGATCAAGATGAACAATCAAATTCACATCTAATAGCCATATTATTGAACAAGAAATCAACGTTTACAATATGCTCTCACAAAGAATATTTCTCTCTCTAAACAATGTAATTCTCTCAAGGTGCTATATCTTTTCTTACAAAAAAAAACAAAAAGGCTTTTATACCAAAGATCTATTACAAGGACAAAACACAAACTAATTGACTATAGAAGACTTTGACAATTTATTCCTTGAGCTTTGACTTTGACTTTGCATTTAGAAGATTTGACTTTGCTTGAGGATTGACTTGAGCTTTGACTTTAGTTCCTATGATCTTGGATCCAACATATTTGTGCACTAACAAACACAAATCTAAATCCAAAATTAGAATCTCCCCCCCCCCCCCCCCCCTTGAAAATATGTATATAGATCAGTAGAATGTAGAACATTGAAAAACACAGGTACAAAGAATTAAATTTGAAATATATGAATCAAATATAATGAAAATTCAGATATCATGAAAATTTTATATTTTAACAATCAAAGGAAAAATTGTTTGAATGTAAAAATGAAAAATTTACAACAAAATAAATTATTTGTAAAGAATCCATATGATTCAAAAACAGTTATACTCCCCCTCAAAATCTACACACTTCTCTTCTGTCTTCCGGTCATGTGTTTGAATGATTCTGAAATCATCACCGCACATGATAGACATGCAAAACAGATTAAGTAGATTTTGGTACCAAGTAGAACTTGGGTCCTTGTTTGTTAGATGCAATTCAATTTGA
The DNA here is from genome assembly GCA_954870635.1 of Arctium minus. Lineage (NCBI taxonomy): Eukaryota > Viridiplantae > Streptophyta > Magnoliopsida > Asterales > Asteraceae > Arctium > Arctium minus. Next base: position 106,402,699 of record OX941080.1, on the reverse strand, counting down.
GGAAATTCTATATGTACCATACTAATACTGAACATAATTTTTATTAACAAAATCATTTGTTCCACAATAATAACAACAAAATTTCTTTTGAGATAACCTGATCAAATGATTTATGGAATAAAAAACATTAGGTTTAACAAAAGTATTAGCTTGAAAAACTTTGTTCTTCTGAACATGAGATTTAGGAACATATGACTTTGGAACATCTTTTTCAGGAGTAGATCATTTCACTTTCCAAACTTGTTTAAATCTCTTAGAATGAATATCAGAATTACCATAAGAGTTGGAATCAAAATTGTTCTAGTAATGAGAATGCTCTTTTAAAAAGTTTCTGGATTTCTGATTTTGTTTATGAACAGACCTCTTTGATTTATTGGAAAAATTAAAGGTAGTGTTAGAAACAAGCTTTGAAGCACGTTTTGAACGTTCACCAACGTAAATTGGTGCCATAATAACTTTTTCTTTCCCTTTATTTTTAAAAGCAGGTTGAGAAGAACTCTTGAGTTTTTCTAGAAATTCAGGGGTCTTAAAACAATCATGCAAATCAACCAAAAAAAAAAAAACGGAGCATTCATTAAGGTAGAAAAATTCAAGTTCCTCATCATATTTTGCACTATCATCGATCTGAAGCCTTTGGACTTTTCATAAAATCATTAAACTCCTTTTCACATTCTTTTTCAAAATCAAATTTAACAAAATCATTTGGATCACCTATAAAAGAATCTTTACTTATAAAATCTTTCTAAGAAATCATTTCTTCCTCGAAGATCAGAATTCACAAAATCATTTGATGAAATGAAAGCTTTTGAAGCATTTGAGAAAGCACCCATAAAGGCTTTGCAAGACGAAGCTTCTGAATCAGTTGAAATATTTTCAGAAATAACCACATTTGGTTTAAAAGGTTCTTTAACTTGAGATTGAATAACGTCCTCAAGTTCTTTGATCTTGGTTAGAAATTGATCTCTCTCTTCAATAGATATGCCAAAATTTAAATTCTTTTCAATTTCAAGCTTTTTTTCATGTTTAGAAATTTTCATTTCTAAAGAACGAATGTCTTTTAAATTTGAATCAGGAACATGAGTGGCATTTGATGACAAAATCTCCTCTTCAGAATAGCTCTGAAAGTAATCATCTGAAAGATTAATCTCTCTCGTTGCATAACTTTCATTTAACTCGTTATAATCAAAAGGAATTTGCATTTTCTCAGTCCTAGTTCTGTTGAAGTCTTTTTTAGCTTTTACTTCTTTTGATTATTTCATAAATTGAATTTTATATGCTGGACCAAGATCCAGAAAATCAAATTCATTAAGAGTAGGAGTCTGGGAAAGTGCCTTTTTCAGGTATTTACGATTGTCATATCCTAAACCCTCTTTTGGATTGAAAATTTGAACCCCTTTGGTTTGTTTAGAAAAATAGTCTGATCAGTTTGAACTCTTTTCATAAATTTCATATCAAGGTCTTTAATTCTCTCATTTAACACAGTTCTCTCAACACAAACAACATTATATTTTCGAGCATATTCATCACTCTCACGTTTTGAAAGAATAAGCTTCTCGGATAATTCAGAAAATTTCTTTTGCATATTTTTCTTCTCTTCTTGAAAATCTTTAATTTCTTCTTTCAATTTTTCCTTTTCCTCTAACGAATTGCCTAACTTAGGTTGTAAGCATTTGACGCAGCGAAGGTTTGCGGAAGGATCGACAAGCGTCTAAACCCTTTAATAGTTGAGAATTACGACGCGTAAAACTCAAAACTCAAGAGAATACTCTCTAAAATATAAACTTTTATTGAATAATTGAACTTGATAAAACTTCATAACAAATAAACCTATTTATAACCTAAACTAGGGAAAAAGATAAATACTAAAATAAATCTAATCTTAACCTAACTAGAAAAGATAATTATGAAATTAATTAAACTAACTCTAATCCTAATTTGCCAGATAATATAATTATTAATTAAACTAAAACTAATAAGGAAACAAAGGAATTATAATGGTAATAGATGTCACGTGGATGATTAAATCGTGGATGAGAATTCACGTGATGTTAACTTGGAAAACAGAAAACATTTGCGGCTTATCATGTGGGTGAAAGTCGCGAGAAGGACTGTCATGTGGCTCAAGCCGCTTGGTACTCGCATTCACTTCTGTTTACGGTTTTCGATTCGTCCTTCAATCCCTATCGCAACTCTCTCTATATTCGGTGCTTTATTTTTACCTCTCTTTCGATGCCAAATCCCGAGCCTCTTTCGAGCTCGTTTTTCTTTTCGAGTTCGTTTATCCTTTTCCCAATTATGTGCGAAAACCCTTCTTAACTCACGAATTCTCCCTGTATCAGTCACCCTCACTTGAAAAGAACTCGTCCTCGAGTTCACTTGAAAAACATCTCCCTCCGAATCGTAGAACATTCTTTTCTTCGAAATAATTGGATCCACATCCCGGTTTTCAAAATTCAAAAATTTTGGCCGGTCTTCAAATCCACACTGAGGTTGTCGTGATCGTCTCCATACGAGCGATATTTTATCAAATTCGAAAGCGTAAGAGATTAAATTAACTTTACCGGGATTTGTTTCGGTTTGAATCGGAGCTTTGGGTGCGGTAATAATCGAAGTGTCACCTTCGAAATCACCGTTCTTGACTTCTTGTGACAGCTCTTTCGTTGGCTCGAGAATGTCTTCCACTATCTTGCTTTCGGTGTCTTCGGTGACTGGTCCGAGATCTAGTTCCGACACTTTGGCCTCGATAACAATTTCTTGTTGTGACTCGGTCACGACTTCATCTTCAACTTTGTCCGGCAAGACTTCATCGTCTTGTTTCGATGGCTCCTCCGGAATGGGTGGTTTTTCCGGAATGGGTGTTTGTTTAACGAGAGTAGAAACTGATGATATAATATGATTGTAGTTGTTGTCGCCCAAAACCATGATTGATTTCTCGTGCGTATCCTTTTTCCAAGAGTTTCCGTTATCGGGTTCGGGATGGAGTTTCTTAAGGATCTGTTCATAATTTTCCGGCAAGAATCGTTCCATCATAAGCTGCTTCATTCTCCTCCAAGATCGAACTGGTCTCTTTCGTTGTCGTTGTCTTTACACGATCAATTTATCCCACCAAATAGCGGCGACACTCTTTAGACGGAAAACAACCAACTTTACCTGTATGTCTTTGGGAACATCCATAATGTCAAAGAATCGATCGACTTCGATTTGCCAATCTAAAAATTCTTCTACTCCTTTAGTTCCATAGAAAGACGGGATGTCCACTTTTATTCGGTTATTGTGGTCGTTTCTTTTTAAGTTCACCGGTTCTTCTTCCTTATCTTCTTTGGATTCGGAACTTGAAAAATTAACCCGGTTACGGTGGCCATTATACGGCGCCATAATCGGTCCTTCAAACCTGTCTCTTCTCCGACGGTTGTCGTTGACAATGTGGGGTTGAAGCCTGTTAACAGCCGCTGTCAGATTAGTGAGTGATGTGGATAAGGCCACATTAATCCCTACTAAACCCGCTTTGGTAGTCAGCTATCGATCTGCAATTGTTAGTGAAAAGACAGGCGAATCCTGCTCTGATACCAACTGACGCAGCGAAGGTTTGCGGAATGATCGACAAGCGTCTAAACCCTTTAACGGTTGAGAATTATGACGCGTAAAACTCAAAAACTCAAGAGAATACTCTCTAAAATATAAACTTTTATTGAATAATTGAACTTGATAAAACGTCATAACAAATAAACCTATTTATAACCTAAACTAGGGAAAAAGATAAATACTAAAATAAATCTAATCTTCACCTAACTAGAAAAGATAATTATGAAATTAATTAAACTAACTCTAATCCTAATTTGCTAGCTAATATAATTATTAATTAAACTAAAACTAATAAGGAAACAAAGGAATTATAATGGTAATAGATGTCACGTGGATGATTAAATCGTGGATGAGAATTCACGTGATGTTAACTTGGAAAACAGAAAACATTTGCGGCTTATCATGTGGGTGAAAGTCGCGAGAAGGACTGTCATGTGGCTCAAGCCGCTTGGTACTCGCATTCACTTCTGTTTACGGTTTTCGATTCGTCCTTCAATCCCTATCGCAACTCTCTCTATATTCGGTGCTTTATTTTTACCTCTCTTTCGATGCCAAATCCCGAGCCTCTTTCGAGCTCGTTTTTCTTTTCGAGTTCGTTTATCCTTTTCCCAATTATGTGCGAAAACCCTTCTTAACTCACGAATTCTCCCTGTATCAGTCACCCTCACTTGAAAAGAACTCGTCCTCGAGTTCACTTGAAAAACGTCTCCCTCCGAATCGTAGAACATTCTTTTCTTCGAAATAATTGGATCCACATCCCGGTTTTCAAAATTCAAAAATTTTGGCCGGTCTTCAAATCCACACTGAGGTTGTCGTGATCGTCTCCATACGAGCGATATTTTATCAAATTCGAAAGCGTAAGAGATTAAATTAACTTTACCGGGATTTGTTTCGGTTTGAATCGGAGCTTTGGGTGCGGTAATAATCGAAGTGTCACCTTCGAAATCACCGTTCTTGACTTCTTGTGACAGCTCTTTCGTTGGCTCGAGAATGTCTTCCACTATCTTGCTTTCGGTGTCTTCGGTGACTGGTCCGAGATCTAGTTCCGACACTTTGGCCTCGATAACAATTTCTTGTTGTGACTCGGTCACGACTTCATCTTCAACTTTTTCCGGCAAGACTTCATCGTCTTGTTTCGATGGCTCCTCCGGAATGGGTGGTTTTTCCGGAATGGGTGGTTGTTTAACGAGAGTAGAAACTGATGGTATAATATGATTGTAGTTGTTGTCGCCCAAAACCATGATTGATTTCTCGTGCGTATCCTTTCTCCAAGAGTTGCCGTTGTCGGGTTCGGGATGGAGTTTCTTAAGGATCTGTTCATAATTTTCCGGCAAGAATCGTTCCATCATAAGCTGCTTCATTCTCCTCCAAGATCGAACTGGTCTCTTTCGTTGTCGTTGTCTTTGCACGATCAATTTATCCCACCAAATAGCGGCGACACTCTTTAGACGGAAAACAACCAACTTTACCTGTATGTCTTTGGGAACATCCATAATGTCAAAGAATCGATCGACTTCGATTTGCCAATCTAAAAATTCTTCTACTCCTTTAGTTCCATAGAAAGACGGGATGTCCACTTTTATTCGGTTATTGTGGTCGTTTCTTTTTAAGTTCACCGGTTCTTCTTCCTTATCTTCTTTGGATTCGGAACTTGAAAAATTAACCCGGTTACGGTGGCCATTATACGGCGCCATAATCGGTCCTTCAAACCTGTCTCTTCTCCGACGGTTGTCGTTGACGATGTGGGGTTGAAGCCTGTTAACAGCCGCTGTCAGATTAGTGAGTGATGTGGATAAGGCCACATTCATCCCTACTAAACCCGCTTTGGTAGTCGGCTATCGATCTGCAATTGTTAGTGAAAAGACAGGCGAATCCTGCTCTGATACCAACTGACGCAGCGAAGGTTTGCGGAATGATCGACAAGCGTCTAAACCCTTTAATGGTTGAGAATTATGACGCGTAAAACTCAAAAACTCAAGAGAATACTCTCTAAAATATAAACTTTTATTGAATAATTAAACTTGATAAAACTTCATAACAAATAAACCTATTTATAACCTAAACTAGGGAAAAAGATAAATACTAAAATAAATCTAATCTTAACCTAACTAGAAAAGATAATTATGAAATTAATTAAACTAACTCTAATCCTAATTTGCTAGCTAATATAATTATTAATTAAACTAAAACTAATAAGGAAACAAAGGAATTATAATGGTAATAGATGTCACGTGGATGATTAAATCGTGGATGAGAATTCACGTGATGTTAACTTGGAAAACAGAAAACATTTGCGGCTTATCATGTGGGTGAAAGTCGCGAGAAGGACTGTCATGTGGGTGTCATGTGGCTCAAGCCGCTTGGCACTCGCATTCACTTCCGTTTACGGTTTTCGATTCGTTCTTCAATCCCTATCGCAACTCTCTCTATATTCGGTGCTTTATTTTTACCTCTCTTTCGATGCCAAATCCCGAGCCTCTTTCGAGCTCGTTTTTCTTTTCGAGTTCGTTTCTCCTTTTCCCAATTATTTGCGAAAACCCTTCTTAACTCACGAATTCTCCCTGTATCAGCATTTCTGCAACAACTTGTAAAAGCACAATATGGTTGTTTTCCAATCTTGCTTCCAAAGTTTTAACCTAACCTTTCTGCTTTTTAAGTTTTGATTCAACATCTGACATCTTAAGCATTGACTCATGTAATTGATCTTCAAAAGAAGATAAAGAATCATCATTTACCTCAATATCCGAGTACCATTCATCAGACATATATTCCTTTTTCTTCTTCGCCATAAAGCACAAAAGATCTTCAATATCTTCTGTTTTGTCTGTGAAATGATGCAAGTGTGCATCCTCATAAATCTCCTTGTCCCTCTTTGGAAATCTTATTTGATTTAAATATCGTAGCTTCAATTGTCATGATCATAAAACACTTGAAATTGATCGTTGATCCGGAATTTATCCGGAAGAAAATTGAGAGTCAAGTCTTGACAAGTCAACGCAAAAATTTAAATCTTGAAGTCAACCCTGCAAGTCAAACACACAAAGTCAAACATTGAAAATCAACTAAGAAAAAAAATCACATAAATGATAAATGTCGCGAAAAATTTTAACTGTCACAAATGATCTCAAATTTAAAAACATGCAAACCATGCAAGCTCATGCGATAACGTCACTACTCACTTGTCGGTCAAGACCCGTGTGACAAAACACTGTTGCAACTCTTCTTCGTACGACAAAACGATTTCCCCGGTCACGAGTCGTGAGACAAACAGTTTTCTCGTTCAAGAGTTGTGTGACAAATCCTACTCCTAGCACGGGTTATGAGCGGCAAACAATCCTATTCGGTCCTTTTTGTTGTGCGATAAAAAGATCTCCTTGGGCAAGAGACTTACAACAAACTTCACTTCTCGTGCAAACCTTGTGCGATAAAATGACTTTCTTCAACAAAGATCATGCGACTAATTCATATGATAAACTCATGCGATAACAACATTTATCGAGTCAAAATCAATGCAAATGTGTGCGACAATTTGACCACCAAACACAACAACCCCAATTGAATACACGACTGGAAATGTTTGAAAACCAGCAACCGTCTTTTTCTTTGAATCACAACAGCATCTAACAACACATTACCACAAATAATGAAGAACAGTTATTTCAAAAACACAACAGCAACACTTAAATCACAGCAGCACCAATTAAATTTGAGAACACATATTAAGCCATATAATTATGAATCAAACTCAGTAACATATTAGCCGTTCAATCTTGATCACGGATGACCAATTTTGTGCGATAAAACTATGATCTCGCACAATACTTGGCGATAAACTCTGGTTATTGGTCAGCTATCATGCGATAAACTCCAACCAGCCTACAATCGTTGACCAAAAAATGTTTATTTTGACCATAGCATCATGAGAGAAGTATGAAGATACAAGTGTGCGAGGACTTGGGAGATGTTCATGCAAGCAAGATGAAGTTTCAAAGCTGTCGAAATGCAAAATTTCAAAAACTCAAAATTATTGATTTTTCTTGAAACTTTTTTTTGTTGAAGCGAGTTTATAACCCCCCACCCCAAAAAAAAGATATATGCAAAAAGTATGACTCAAAACACAACGATTATTCGAAATCTATCAAGAAATATCAAATACGACCACTTTAAAAAAATTTCAAATTTTGATCAAAATCGATTGAAACGATGAAATTGATATAAAATGGATCTATGCTGATCAATTCATCAATTGAAAAACAAATTCAGTCAAAAATTCAAATTTACAATTACAAGCAAACTAATCTATTTATACCTCAAAGGTATATTACAGAAATACCCTTAAATCCTCTAATCTTGAATACAAAATATGTTCCTAACAAGCCCACAACTCATTTAATCATCTACAAGCTTTATAAACTCTATTACTATGTTGCTTGTGTGGTTTGTAACTTTTTTTGAATTAATGAATTGTTTGACTTTATATTAATATATATATATATATATATATACCTATATATATATATTCATATTTAATTTATGAACCTACTTTTTTACCGCTATTGTATCGCTATCTCACCCCGATAACCACTATTGCAAATCAAAGTCCCGATCGCAATTTCAGCCATCAACCGTGTTATCTACTTAGCTTTTGGTATTTCTTCTTTGTATATATATATAGCTCTATTTTCTCCTTGTTTGAATAACGATTGAGAGTTCAAGATTCAGAGACAATCTCTTGGCTCCAAGTTTCATCTTCTTTATCATTACATGATAATCAAATATGGTTTTAATCATAATATGGTTTCATAGCATAAGGTTTGCCCTTATACCTGTGTTCTCATTTCCACCATATTCTTCATTCAAAACCTAAATATTATGTTCTTGCTTAATCAACTGATTCATGATTACTATATCTATTGAATGATCATTGCTATTGTTATCATCCTACATCAATAGTAATATGAACCTAATCATATTTGTTCTATCTAAACCCTAGAAAAAACAGATTTGTAAAACCCTAACCAGTATTTGGAGAGGCTCAAACTAGCCTCTGCGTTCCTTGTGATCTTCTGTCTTTGCATCTCTCTATGTTGCCCAAATCATTTGTTTTGGTTGTGATCAACCTCTTTCCAGACCCCTGTGTGATTCAGCCTTATCTTCAGAATGTCAACAATGCTACAACCCACAATCGACCTATATCAGTTGTTTTCAATGGTAATAATTATGATCTCAGAATGCATCATATGACAATCCACCTGAAATCAAATGGACGATATAGTTATGTTACTAGATTGTCTACAATTCCAACCAAAAAGAATAATGAGCCAGTTGTAGCTTTTGCAAAGAGATCTGATGATTGGAATATCAAAACTGCAAAAATTATGGGATTCTTCAATGCTTCAACAACCAAAATCCACCAACAATTTCTTGGTTATACCACAAGAAAAGAAGTTTTGGACTTTCTTGTCGATAGGTTCACTACAACAGGTCTTTCTCATCAATATCAATTATAGTCAGCTTTTCATAATAAACGTCAGCAACCAAATTAGTCCATTAGCTCTTTCATATCTGAGATGCAAGTTATGAGGGAACAACCATACTTAGCTGCTCCACAAATTGTTGATGACACTACTAAGAAATTTCAAGCTTACTTAACTCAGCTACACTGGATTTCTATCCTCATGGCTCGCATAGACAAGTTAAGCCTCTCTTCTTCACAGGCATCCTCCTCCCTTGTTGAATAAGGCTATTACAGAGTTAATTAGTGAAGAGACCAGAATGAAGTCACGTTTATCTTCACTTCCGGATACGTATCTCCGTTTCAATCCGAGTTCAAGAAGTAATCACAATTTCAATGATATGAATGTTGAAACCAAATGGAACAATCGTAGTTCCATTGTGTTAGGGTCTATTTTGTAACTTGTATCAAAGTTCAAGGGTTTTGTTTGTAAATATCTTGTGGGTATAAATTGCCTATTTGTCTTTCATTTCATTTGTAACATTTAGAGAAAGCTTATCATTTCATCATTTGTATTATAAACACATTTTCAATCTATAATACTTGTGACTTTGGGAATCCATTTCTAGATCTTGATTTCATTGTTTGTTAATTGAATTCATTTGTATTTTGGGCATAACAATTGGTATCAGAGCAGGGATTACATGTTTTAGGATTACATGTTTTATCTTTGTTCCTGCCAATTTTAGAAACTTTTGGAAGTCGACTGAAAGTTTTTGGATTTTCTTGAATTTGATTGTTTTTTATCGAATTTTGTTTTGAATTGATTCAAGATTGATTATGGAAGGCATCTGAATCATTTGGTTGAGAAAGAATCGTTTAAAGATCAAAATCAGAGAGATTTTTGAAGTTTTTGAGTTCGCCAATATGGCTACTGTTTTGGATTAGAAGTACCATATTTTGTGAGTTCTTGGAAAAATTCAAAGTATTAAAGTTGATCATGTTGATAATTCACACCTTCGTTCAAATTTTCAGAAGATTTGGATAAGTTTTTGAGAAATTTCGAATCTGTGAGAATCTTCAATCTTATCGTGTGTTGAAGATATACATCGTTCATACTTATCGGTCGCTTAAGATCTTCATACTTATCGCGTGACATAGGCAAGTGAACAGTTCTTATCGTGTGTCTCTTACGCGACAACTTTTCTTATCGTGTGACCTTCGCGCGACAAGTTCAACTTATCACATGATACTGTGCGCAAAAAGAATTCTTATCGCGTGGGCTTTTGATTCAATGTGCGACAAGATTCAGTGTGTGACAAGTTCCATATTTAGCAATTTTTCAGTGTGTGCATGGTTAACTTTTATTATCTTTACAAATGTGATTCGAAAATGACTTCTATAGATGCTTTAGCTATAGGAACAAACACAAAACCTCCTGTTTTGTGCAAGGGAGAGTATGAATAATGGAGGGATAGATTTCTGGATTTCCTGGAAAGGCATGATAATGGTGAGAACATTAAACAATCTTTGGTAAAGGGACTAATCGAGAAAATAAAGATTGTTGTGCCATCGACTAATTCTGATGATGAGGAGGAAGTTCATGACATAGTTGAGTACAAAGATCCAGAAAACTACAATGAGAAAGAGAAAAAAAAGGTAAAAAGCAGATCATCAGGCCAAGTCATTGTTGTTACAAAGCATTCCTAATGAGATCTACATCAAGATTGACAGTTACAAAGTTACAAAAAGGTGAGGCGGGATCGGTTAAAGAAAATGATTATGGGATCCAAAGTTGGTAACCAGATGAAAGTGGTAATATGTATCAAAAATTATGAAGAGTTCAAAGCCAAGGAAGGTGAAATCCTAGAGGAGACATATGATAGGTTTGTTACACTATTAAATGAGCTCAACAAGAATAATGTAAAGAAACAGTTGATTGAGAATAATGTGAAGTTCTTGAGCATTCTCCAACCAGAGTGGAAGATGTTAGCCCTACTTCATATCATGTAAAGGTATTGTAAAAGAACACAAGTCCTCAGAACTAGAGGACCTCTGCCTTATAAAGCATGTTGTCTTCAGAGCCTCTGCCAAGCTCTGCACAGAGGAGCCAAACCACAAGATGAACCTTGGACCACATATCCTCTATCATATGCTCTGTGGAAGCCATCTCTGTGCTACCTACACTTTGAAGATCAACAAATGACGATTTCTCTCTATGCTCCAGTCAACCTATGAAGCTCTACCATGTGTACAAGAAGCGGTTATTGCACCTTTCCAAGTGGCAGTACCTCATTAGTTCTAGGCTTGACTTTGTGTAATATATCCCTATAAATAAGAAGATTTGTTTTATAATTCAAAAGGCTCAACAGATTACACACACTTTTACACTGTGAACTGCACACAGTAGCTAGAGAGAGATGTGAGTCTGAGAGAGAAATCCACCCACAGTAAAACCTCATATTCTAATACAATATTATGATGATGATGGCTCAAATCATCCAATGTGTTTGTTCTACTCTATCTCTCTAGTTTATTAATGTTTCTACCTTAATCAATCTAGTTTCAATTAGCTTCCTCATTCTACTATGTTCTTTACTTGAATGATTAATTATGAGCTAATTTGGGACAACAATTGGTATCAGAGCACGATTGATTCTTAGTAATCGATTCGATTGTACTTTGGATTATTGATTGGCCATTGGTAGGGGTGAGCATAGGAAGCGGGTACCCGCCTTTGGAACCGGAACCGCTTCGGAACTGTCGGTTCCGAAACCGGAACCGATGTGATTGGTTCCGGTTCCTAAAATATGGAACCGATCGGGACCGGTTTCGGTTCTCATTTTTTTAGAACCGTTACCCGCTGGGTACCCGCCGGGACCGGTTCCGAGACCGGGTACCCGGTCGTGCTGGGTACCGAGAACCGGAACCGGCGAGTACCCGCTATTTTTTTAATAAAATATTTTATTTATTTATAAAAATTTAATAAACTACTTTTTAGTGAATGATCGTTTGTAGTATTTATTAGCATCAACTAATTTTAATGACGTGAAGTGTTTTGGAAGCACCGTTTGTAGTATTTATTTGTTTTGTAAGCACCGTTTGTAATATTTATTTGTTTTGTAAGCATTGTTTGTAGTATTTATTAGGTTTTAGTTTTTATCTTATTAGTTTTCACGTTTGTGGTATTTATTTCTTTACGTTTGGACTTTGTAATATAATTAATATTTACCTTTTTATAATATGAATGATAATTTAAAAAAAAAATAGACAGTGGGTACCCGGTACCGGAACCGGCGGTTCCGGTTCCGGTTTCCAAATATAAAGAACCGGTTCCGGTTCCGGTTCCTTCATTCCAAGAATCGCCAGTTCCGGTTCCGGTTCCGGGAATTTTAGGCGGGTACCCGCTTTTGCTCACCCCTACTCATTGGTAGAAAATTTGCTTTCTAAATATGTTCTCGATTCAATTAGTCTGTGTTTTTCACTGTTTATTGACTAGTTCAATCTACAGTAAATTCAACGATCTATTCTTCGATAAGAAGGTGAATTTGTGTGTATGTTTAATTCTAGAATATGTTTTTAATTTTGAGCAAAGTTTTCTGTTCAATTTCTTCTCAAAACTCTAGATCCATATTTCTTTTAATCTACTATGTTTTTTCTTCAAAAATGGCGAATATTAATGCCATCTATACTGTGGGATCCCAGACAAAACCTCCCAATTTCCTAACGGATGAATATCCCCAATGGAAGATTCGTATGATTAATTTATTCGAGGGGATAAGCAATGATTTATACAAAACTGTGTTAAATGGTCCCTATGTTCCTACCATCACTGTTCCAAGGGTTACCGCGACTACTACTGAAATCCCAACCTACATTCAGCCAAAAGAGATGGCTAACTGGAACGAAGAAGACTGGGAAAAGGTGGAAGTTGGAAGAAAGGCCAAACGACTTTTGATAATGGCTCTTCCAAATGACATCTTTCAGTCACTGGATGCTTGTGAGACTGCACAAGAACTTTAGTTTGAATTGGAGAAACAATTAAAGGGTGGTGTGAAGACCCAAAAGAACATAAAGTCTCAATGCCTTAATGAATACTATAACTTTACTGCCAAGCCAGAGGAGACTCTGCATCAGACATATGATAGATTCATTTCGTTGATCAACAAGTGCAGAAAAGATGGTATTCTGCGGACTAGAGAGGAAAACATTGTTCCGTTCCTCAAAATTCTAGGAGTTGAGTGGCTACAACTATCTATGTCTCTGCAATCCAACCAAGATCTTGATGCATGGTCATTGCATGACATCTTTGGAACTCTTGTTGCCCAAGAAAAGCACTTAGTGAAAGCCAAACCTTTGATAGGTGGACCTTTGGCCTTAGTCTCAGAGAACACAGAGACTCTAACAAAGAAACCAAAAGATAACGACTTTGAGGGTATCTGTTAAGTCTGATTTTATAGTAATCATTGTATTTATACTGTGTGGCCTAATCAGTGTCTAGATAGTTTTTCTGTGTAGTTTAGGCCCGGGGTATTTAAGTCCCTTGGGTCTTTGGTGTTTGAAAGACATTCATGAATACATCTAATACATTCATACTTTGCACTTAAACTCTCTCTCTACTTTCTCTCTTTAAGATTAGTGATTCTTGAGCTATCAATTGGTATCAGAGCCAATCTAATCTGAGAGAATTGAGAGAATCGTTTTTGGTGTAAATTGATTTTCTTGAATTTTTCAAGAAAATCTCATATTTTAATTTTTCATCAAATTTGGACTGATTTGTGATCGAATTTTGGTGTAAATTGATTCGCTGGATCCGTTTTTGATTGTAGAACTCTTTTGATTCACATCTTTTTGCAAGAAAATCGTGTTTTAATCTTCAATTTTGAAATTTTTTTGAATTCTGGAAAACCGTATTTCACGTTCTGTTGATATATCGTATTCTTGTTTTTGTTGTCTTTAATCAAATTTGTTTAATTGAAAAGTATTAGAAATTGTTTTTCGAACATATATGTGGAAGAAATTGTCTTTAATTTCTAATCTGTAATCGAATTAGGTGATTTTTCTTGATTTTCAGTGGTTTGTGCCAGATCCACACTTTGCGCGAGTTCATCATGATTTGCGCCAGTTCATATTGCCAAGTTCAGGGTTCATCAAGCATAGTCAGGTTCTCGCTATCTTCGTTTCACGCAAAACTAAGTTTGCGTCTCTTATATCTCGCGTAAATAACAGTTTGCGTCATCATCATAAAACGCAAAGTAAAGTTTGCGTTAGCTTCTCTTCACGCAAAAGATCAGTTTGTATCATCTTCTGCTAAAGTAAAAGTGAAAGTTCTCGCCATCTTTTCATCACGCAAACTCAAGTTTGCGTCAAGAACGTATCACGCAAATCTAAGTTTGCGCCACTTATTGCTCACGCAAATCATAGTTTGCGTCTCCAACTGCTCGCGAAAAATCTCTTCTGCATCATCTATTCATCACGCAAGTCCTAGTTTGCGCTACTTTCTTGTCACGCAAAGACTACTTTGCACCACAACTTATTAGCGCAAACCTAACTTTGCGCCAACTTACTCTCACGCAAACCTTTAGTTTGCGCTAGCTCAGTCCAGACTTGGAAATTTTTCTGTCTCCATGGATTCTGCAAAGTTTGCTTTTCAAGCCCAGTTCTACAAAAACGATGTAATGATGTCATTGGGCACAGAAACACGTCTTCCAGTACTGATCAACGAAAATGAATTCACTCAATGGCAAGATAGGTTCCTGAACTTCATCGAGCGTCAAGTTAATGGAGATAACATGATGAAGTCTCTCACTCAAGGACCTTTCGTAAAGCCTAACAAAGAGACTCCAGTAACAACTGAAGAGGCTTCGCGTATGAAAGATGATCGAGAATTAAAAGCTAACCTGATGCTAGCCTTACCAAACTCTGTCTACAACCGGGTTAATCATTGCAAGGATTATCCAAATCTGTTATGGGCACAATTGGAAAAGATTATGCTTGGTTCATCGGTCGCAACTCAACTTCGACATACACGTTATATGAATAATTTTGAGGAGTTTAAAGCCAAAGAAACTAAGTCTCTAAAGAATGTTTTCGACAGATTTTGCACAGTACTGAATGATCTGCGCAAGATAAATGTGAACATGACAGAGCTCGAGATAAACCTGAAATTCCTCAACGCTCTTCAGCCAGAATGGAACAAGTCTTGTCACAGATTGAGAAACGATGTTTGGGTTTCTTCAATGCAAATCCAAGAGATGTACGAGATCTTGATGACTGATTAGAGCATAGTGCTTGAGAAGAAAGCAAAACTGGATAAGAAGAACAAGAAAACAGTGGACCCAGTTGCTCTCCTCACGAACCAACTGGCAGAACAAGCATTGTCTGATAATGCTTATGACGGGGCCACTGAAGATGATGGCAAGGCGCTCGAGAAAGCTATGATTCTTCTCTCTCAGCACTATCAAAAAAAGTTTCAGCCTCGATCAAATTCCAACAATCTTCGCTTCACTTCTGGGTCCAAGAATGATCAAGTGCCCGAGGCTAAGAAATCAACTTCATGCTACAACTGTGGAAAGCCCGGTCACATCTCTAAGGAGTGTAGAGTGAAGAAGGTTTGGGATTCTGCTTATTACAGAAAGAAATTGGAACTAGATGAAAAGAGAGAATGTAACTATTTTGTTAGCCGAAGAAGAGTTTTGGCTAGATCACTCTGAAGACGAAACTGATTCTATCGAGACTGCTCAAATGTGCTTCATCGGAGTTGATCAAAGTGATGATGATGTCACTGATGAAGATGAGGTAATTTCTGATTTTGATTACACTTTCATTTCCTCACAAATGAACATTATTATATCTGCTTTATCTGATCTTCGCTCAAAGTTAATATCTGAAAAGAATTTAAATTCAGAAAAGTCAAATTTGATTGATAAATTACAAATTTTTTTGAAAGATGAAAAATTTATTCTGAATCATACAAAAGACATCTTTCAAAAGAAATTGGATGATTTAGAAAAATCAAATATGACTTATCTTGAATCTTTGACTGAAATGACCAAATTAAAAGATAATTTTTCTGATAAAATAAATGAGTTGGAAGAAAAATTATATCGAAGGAATCAGTCTGAGGAAACTATTTATTTGAACAAACCAAGGAGTTATGAGTCTATAAAAGAAAAATGGGGACTTGGTTTTGAAAATCCACATTGTTTAAATAATGCGATAGAAAAATCCCCTACTTTATATAAATACGATTATCTAACACTTGCTAAATATGCTCCTCAATTTAAAATTGATTGAATGAATGAAAAATAAGTGTTAGAAATCGAAAATGAGAAAAGGATGAATAATAAGAAAAAGGAAATTTCTTTTGTTTATACGAGTGAAAATGCCAAATATTTTCCTGATAAATCAAAGAAAGGCATAAACCTTTTAAATGACATATCTCCCATTAAATCTTCAGTAGCTGATGATTTTGTTGATCTATATGCCACTAAATCTGATAAGGAAAATATCTCTCCAATCTTTTATGATTCTAAGAGATATACTCCTCCATTAGTTTTAGAAGGCAAAATCATTAACCTTGAATATAAAATGGAAGATCAAAATATTCAAAAAGAAATTGAATCTGATATATTTCTTTCTTTCATGACATCAAGTCTTGAAGAAAAATTATTTTCTCAAAAACCAGGTTCTATTTCTGGCCTTTCTTCTGATTGTCAAAGTAAACAAAAAGGAATTTCTAAAATCTGAAAACTTTTCTCAAAATTTTTCTGACTCCGAGGTGAATTCAGATTTATTGGTTGATCAGTTGGGTATCTTAGGTAAAATTGCTTCTTTTGATTCAACTATTAAATCGAAAATTCTTGATGAATCTTTTACGCTAAATGATGATTATTATAAACCAAAGCGTAAAAGAAGAAGGTCAAAGAAGTCAAAGAAGAAAGATACTGTTATTTCTGAAAATCCTAATTCTTCTGATTCAATTCTTTCAGATAGGACTTTGAGCACTTCTTCAAAGCACACTTGGAGGGTGAAGTGGACATCAGATGATTCTACGACTGGTGAGGATAGATATGTAGACAAACAATATAAAAGTGATTCATTTACTTCTTGTAATAAAATTTCAAAATACTCAATAAAGCAAATGATTCAAATTTCTAAAAATGTCTCATATTCTTCTTCTGATTCTAGTTCAGATGATTATGCTTTCTCTTCTGCTAATTCTTATGTTCATTTGTCTGATCATATTTCTTGTGCTTCTCGTGTCAAATCTTACAAGTTTTTCCCCATAAGAACTACAACTAACTTTCATGGACCCAAATTCAAGTGGGAGTAAGAGAAATTTGGCTTCTGAGTACTTCAGCTTAGAACCCGTACTTCCATGGACTACGACTTCTAAACATGTCAGTTTAGGACTCGTTCT
The DNA here is from genome assembly GCA_954870635.1 of Arctium minus. Lineage (NCBI taxonomy): Eukaryota > Viridiplantae > Streptophyta > Magnoliopsida > Asterales > Asteraceae > Arctium > Arctium minus. The sequence continues at coordinate 106,385,240 of OX941080.1, read as the reverse complement.
TCAAAGATTCTAGCTTCTGACTAATGAGAAACTGTGAGTACATCTATTTTAATTCCGCTGCATTTATCTCTGATCATGATGTTGTTCCAGTTTTCTCATATTTTTAAGAATCTGAGCAAATTCATTCAATACCTGAATTTGTACAACCTAAATTTTTTTGAGACACAAATTCTTTATACATTATGTGAAATATAATATTATTGAATTTTATTTTGTCTAAACTAAATATCAATTTGCCGAATTCTTTATTTTTGTCTTAATTTTTTATACTCGGCATTTGAATTTAAAAGTTTAAATCTTTACACATTTTATTCTATAAAGTAAAAGTTTTACAGTTTTCTTTCTGTTGAATAAAATGTGTGTCTAGGATAAATTTTCAAGTTGCTTTGTTAATATTAAAGTTTTATATGTTCAACTTTCAAGTCTTACAAAAGTCGAAAAGTCAGCAACATGTTTGAAACTTTTGTATCCTGCTTTAAAGATATGTGATTCGGAATATTTATAGTTTACAATTCTTGGAAATCCTAAAAAGTCTGAATTATGGATTGTAATGAAAATATGGGCTAAGCACTTAGATGTAAAACTGAGTGATTGAAATGAAATTTTATATTTCTAAAATACAGAAATCTCTAAGTTTAAAAGTTTATACCTGTGACCTTTCTGGTTTGGGAAAGTAAGTTCCGTGGGATGCTTGTCATCTGGTGCCCTAAGGTCATTTGATCTGGGAGTGATCGAACCCAAATCCTGCAATAGAACCAGATCGAAAGTCATGTTCTATTGGTATGAATGGTTTTAGGATGTGTCGATGTAGCCTTTCTGATCTGGGAGAGTAAGTTCCAAGGGGTGCTTGACACCTTATTCCCTAAGGCCAATTGGTCTGGGAGCGGCTGATCCAAATCCTGCAATAGGGTCAGATAGAAAGTTACGTTTACGGTATGTTCTTTACTTACCAAACTTTTTGATTAAAAGATGCCAAAGTGCAAAAGCTTAAAAGATGCCAAAGAGCACACTCATGTGAAGATGCCAATGTGCACAATGCTAAAAGATACCAATGAGCACACATCTCATGATACTTGGTGATATGTTTAAGTTGCGATAAACCTGTAAATTTGTGAAAGTCCTAATTTTTGATGGCTTAGTGTGAGTACATGCAAAGTTCTCTATTATATTTTTAGAATTGCATTTTCTTGAAGCTAATCGAAATTTGCATGCTAGCACACTGAATAGATTGATGAAAGTTTTTGAAACTGAACATGTATTAACTTGATATGCAATAAAACTTGTATTTGTATCCAACAACATATATTTGATTTCATTTGATAGATAAATCTGTGATATTTTACTGAGTAGAATTTAATTTGTTTAGTGTTTAAATTTTTATATGTTTAGTTGTTTCAAAATACATATTCAGTATATTTTTCTTTCTACTGTGATATTTCCATTCTTGTGTTCTCATATATATATTTTTAAATGGGTTAGTGCATTATTTAAGGGGGAGTGAATAAGGAGATTTTTTCTGAAAGATCATATCTGTTTTCGAGGGGGAGTATCTGATTTTCTATATGAATGCTAACTTGAATTTCCAAATTTAGTGCGTTTGTGTAGAGGGAGTCAAAGAGCTTCACAGGTGAAAATTTCTCAGATTCCAAGTTATATTTGTACCAACAGTTGGTAGAGCAAAACTTAGTTTTGCGCCAACAGCTTCTAGCGCAAAACAAGCTTTGCGCATCCTTCAGCTAGCGCAAACCTAACTTTGCGCTTTCTTCTGCTAGCGCAAAACTAAGTTTGCGCCACCAACAGTTAGCACAAATCTTTTCTTTTCTTCCTTTACTCTGATTTTGCAGATCTGAAGTTGTCTCGTCTCCAACATTTGCATGACCAAGTTGATCCAGATCATCAAGGTCATGAGGGGGAGAAGTTAAAGAGACAAAGAGCTCAAACGTTTATCTGCTGATCAAGATTCGCTCAAGATTCTATATTCTCTCAGCTATATCAATTCTTTTACTGTTCCAGCTCCAACCACCACAGTTCTTTCAAGAAGATTTAAAAGAGGTGTGTCATCTAGAGCACAAGCTGATGAACCGATTGTTTTTTCAAGATAATTACAAACAGGTCCAATCTTGTCAAGGCAGCAAAGACAAATCAATCTGAAAGATGCTTAGAAGAAAAAAAAATTTAGTCAAAGAAGCTTCTTCGCTAAGTCGCTTAGATGGTCCGTGCTGATTTAGAAGATGGATATTGAAGACCACAGCGCCAATGATTACTAAGGGGGAGATTGTTAAGTCTGATTTTATAGTAATCATTGTATTTATACCGTGTGGCCTAATCAGTGTCTAGATAGTTTTTCTGTGTAGTTTAGGCCCGGGGTATTTAAGTCCCTCGGGTCTTTGGTGTTTGAAAGACATTCACGAATACATCTAATACATTCATACTTTGCGCTTAAACTCTCTCTCTCTACTTTCTCTCTCTAAGATTAGTGATTCTTGAACTATCAGTATCTCTAAGGCACAAGTCAGAAGGAAGGGTAAGAAAGAATTAATTGTGGAAATTGATGAGGAAGAGGAAAGTGAAGATGAGGAGGAAGCTGACAGTATGAGTTCTATTTCCAAATCATTGGCTCTGCTAACCAAAGAATTTACGAAGGGATACCCTAAAAGACAGGTTCTAAGAGGAAGAGAATGGGAAGAGAGAAGTGATCGATATCAGAGATCATCCCCTGTGTACTAGAGGCAATATGGACTCTAGAGTCCTACGAGTCGTGATATACACACATATATGAAGTCTATGAGCAGCAAGCAATTGAACATAAGCCATATGAGCCAAGATACCATGAGCAAAGAGCCTTTGAACCCAACCAATGACAAAAGTTTGTTCATAAGGAAGATAGTAGAGCAGAGAGGTCTTAGAAACAACATCTTCAATATGACAAGTTCTACAAGTGTAGTAAGCCTGGACATTTTGCTGCCAACTGCAGAAGCCCTCCAGCCAAGGATGCAACCTTCTACAAAAGAAAAGCTCAATTCTATGCTTAAAAGAGCTTAATGGTTGAGCAAAAGAAATGGGTTTCTGATGAATCCTCTGATAAGGACTGCAGGCAGGCACTATTCTGTGGCATGGCAGAGGTATGTCGTACTGACACTAAGGATGAGTCTTAGGTACCTTCTATCTCTGATCCTTCTATTTTATCTTGTTCAGAGGTTGCTACTAACTCTCTTCAGAAGGATCTAAAAAATATGGAACAGAAGCTCTTTGATTACCAAAAACAACTTGAATTTTACAAAAGGGAGAGAGAGCTTTTGGAACAAGAGAAAAAAATGATATTTTTGTTGAAAAATAGAATCTGGAAAAGAAAATGAGCTCAAGTGAGCTTCTGCGAAAGAAGAAATGTGAGGAGCTTGAAAAGGACTTGCAATGCAAGGAGAAGAAGCTTATGGAGTCAAAGTCTGTCAGAGTGAATACTCTTGCCTTAAAACTATATTTTTTTCAAAAAGAAAGGGAGTTTTTGCATCAGAACCTTCAGAGGAAAGACCTTTTAATTAAAAAAAATACCAAGATGTTTAGGATGTACATACCAAAATAAACTCTCAAATGGATACACATGTGTTAGGTTTTAGTGATACTGATCCTTTCACTGGCAAGAAGAAAGACTATTTGGGAAATACATTATGCATTGGTAAAACTAAAAATCCAACTTTTCCAGTAATGCTTTCTGTTTTCAAGAGGTAAGGAACCTCTGATGGCACAAGAACAAGGAACCTATAGAGGTTTGAGAATATCGTCTCTTCCTTTGAACAACAAACCATTGCAAAGAGTAAAGATGATTCCTTGTTCATGTTTGGTTATCCAGAAACACAAAAACATAACCCCTCTGCACTCAATGAAGAGGCAAATGAATTTATTCCCTCTAAAACAGAAGTGAAAAATGTTTTTGAAAATGACCTCTTGGAAGTTCTGAGACAAACTAACTAAAAAGAACCTGAAATTGTGCATTGCACAATGATAGAAGTGAGTAATTCACTAGAAAAGGATGTAAAGGACTATGATATATATCATGAAGATCTAGCCTCTGGAGGTGTTGAAAAGGACTTTCATTGTTAGTCACAATTCTGTAATATAAAAGTATTGAAACTATTTCAAGTCTTCCTCTGAAGACGTCCAGAGACTGCTACAAAGAAAGCCAAATCTACCTCTGAAGTCAGTTCAAAAATAGACTCTTCAACCTTGAAGATATCAGAGATAGCTTCATCAGAGATCTAAGTCAGAGCTCTGAAGACATTCTCTCTAAAGATCAATTTGAAGAAATTATACAAGTATTGACAGAAGAACATATGACACGTCACAAAGTGATAAGATTTACTTTTTAGAGTAGGTTACTATTCAAACATGTCTTGAGTTTACCTTTTAGGTAAATCATTGTTCAAGCATGCTTCTTATATCAAGATAGTACACTGTTCACTTTATGGTCCTATAAATAGGACCATCACCCCATTGCTTGAAGTGTGCTTTTCTTTATATCTTGTATATGAATTATCTTTAATATACTAAAAAGTATTCTAAGAATATCTTGTAAGATTTATCCAACTTTTTGGTGTTCTTATTAATCTACCTGATTTATTCAGTGAATATTAAGCTCGTTCTTATATTTACCTTATTGGATATCTTCTTATTAACTGTGATTTGAATCTGCTTTGATATTAAACTGTAGTGCTTCTGCTGTCATTATTATTATTCTTTATATCATAGTAAAAGACTAAATCTGGGATCCAACATTCTTGATTCAGACTCAGATTCCAAGGATGATTCATTTTATGCTACTCTAGAGACTGGCTTTGAAGAGCCAGAGGTAGTTGTCAAGAATTCAGAGGAGACCAAACTCCCGTTTGGTATTCTAAACAAACCTATTTCTGCGAAGAATTATGAAATTAGAATACCTATCTGCCCAGATTTCCTTGATATATTTTAAAAACCAAAACATTCTTAGAGCTTGAAAAAGAATTAAAAGAGAAGGCTTCTGTCAAAACTACTCCTCAAGTTTCTAAGCCTTATGCGTTCAAACCTATCAAACTCACAAAAGAACAAAAAGGTAAATGGGTTGTAAATGATGAATCTGTTCCTTTTGTGGCAGTGAATTCTGTGGGAAAAGGAAAGTGGTTTGAAAAGAGACCCAAGCAGGAAAAGAAGAAATTTCAAAATAAATCCAAACTAGATAGGAACTTTAGTCAAACCTCTTATTCTAGGAAGGATAAAAATAAAGCTTCTGTACCTACTTTGAGAAATCAAATGAAAACTGTAAAACCCGAAAAAAAAATTAATTAGAAATTTGAAAGAAATACATATAAATTTATTTATTTATTTTTGGGAAAAAATTATATTAAATATATATATATATATATATATATATATATACATAGTTATAATTGGTTTAAAGTCAAAGTAAAATGTGATTTATAGGTAAGAAATGTAAATTACTGAAAGTGGTAAAAGCAGGGGGCATTGAGTAAATGTCAGAATGCTTAGGGGGCCAAATGTAAAGTCCCTCAAAGTTGAGGGACCTGTTTTGACGAAAGTACACCTCTGTTGCAACTCTGATTTTTTTGAGAACGACTTCACGACGGGGCAGAGGGTTGGCGTGTGATTTGCTTGATTCGTCAACTAATATGCCAAATATTTTAAGTATAAACGAAGAGCAAGTCTTAAGGGTCATTCTCGTTCAAAATTTTTTAAAAACAAGCAAGAATCGAAGAAGAAATCGGAGCTAAAAACTAAAGGTTGAGTTCTCGGTTTTTCGAAGATTAGAGGTAATATACTCAACCAATCTTCAAGTTCTTTACATGTTCGGCTTCGTCTTCGAGTCCTCTTCGAAACCTTAGTAGTCTCGTTTATCATATTTAAGTCTAGAGGATTCGATTTTTGATGTCTAAGGTTTGTTAGGTTTTGTTAAAAAAAAAGAGGAAATTTAAAATCCAAAATCAGAGCTCAATGCTTGAAGAGAGTTTATGTTCTTCATGTCAAAACGTTGGGAAGAGTTTGCTTTATGAAATGGTGCAAAAAGAACAGAGAAAAACGAGCCACAAATGAGCTTTTTCGAGCTCAAAAATGGCAGGTTTCGTAGTTCTTGTGTTTTCTGGTGCTGCTGTTTATCCAGGTTCATTTATTAAAAAAACGAAAAGAAAAGAGAGGGAGATGGTAAGGCTCGACCACCTGACCCCTCTTAAAGCAAACATGTGACCAACCATTTGAGCTGCTAATTCTTTTGGTTGATTATCTTCACAAGCATTATTTAAGGATTTCATTTATATTTTATTTTATCTTGGAAATAGAGTTGGTGGACATGTTATGTTTATTATTATTATTATTATTCTTATTTAAATAAGTTTTATCATAGTTTTTAAAGTTTTAAAATACAATTTTAGTTACAAGTAATTATTATAAGTTCTAGAAAATTTATTATACGATTAAGAAATCAATATTTTTAGCAATTTTTTGGATATTTGCTTTATAAAATGTCCAAAATACTTTGGACCTAAAATGATCGGTATTTTAAGTATCTTACTACCGAAACGGTGTAATCTTGGACTTGATATTTTTCTAGTTATTTATTTCTAAAATGATTGTTAAAATAAATCACTTATTTACTTGGGTGATTTAATAACGAGACTTAAGCATCGTAAATAGAGATTTATAACTTATCACGACACTTTATACCTAACGTAAGGTTCCTATATTTTTAAAGAGAGCAATTAGGTGTTAATGACCGCTTAATTGTAAAAAAGTTGCTTGATGTTAGATATTATTAGGACATTGAACTTGGAGTTAGGTACTTATTAAACTATCTATTTATGTAATAGACAATTTTATAATCGTGTTTAAGTGTCGTTTTAAGGTTTATAGTTAGACGAGACACTTTAAGTTGGAACGGACAACTTCTATAACTATAAACTTACGTAAGTAATAATATTAAGCATAGTTGACCAAGATTGACCGTAGTTGACAATAGTTGACCATAAGTTGACTTTTGGGTTGACTTTTAGAGAGATTAGTCATTAATGGGTTATGTTACTTTATAAATTGTAGGTTACCAATCGGCGGCTTTCACTAAGCAACCTACACTGTCAGGTGAGTCTTCATGAGACTTACAATGGGATGCATACCTATGTACAAATTTACTTTAGCATGATATAAATTATTTGAAATATGATTGTATGCATGATATCCCAGTTACATACATGTTGCGATTTATTTTACATGTATGCAATTTATGACAAGTCGCATGCTATATGTTTATTTGTTTTAAATAACTACGCATGCTATTTCATACTACAATCTTACGATTAGTTTTTAAAGGGCGGACATTTGACCAGTAAGGCACGACCAATATAAGGCACGACTCAGATAAGTGGGTGATCAATTAAGACAGGCATATCAACTCAGGGCATTTTCTGTGACTAAATGACCCATTCCCGACCATGCATTATATAGGATCTCTTTCCTTTAAATGTTACAAGTTTTTAGAAAGTCTTTACTTCTATTATAAAAATATATGTGTTTGATGTGTATGTCAAGATATGATTTTACTCACGCAAACCATGAACTCACTGATCTTTATAAGCTGACTATAGTATGCATCTCAGGGCCAGGTAGGTCAAGGGTGGACAAAGGCAAGGGACACGCTTAGAGACTTATCTATTTAACATTTTAAATTCAGTCTTTTGTTTAGACTTTTATGTATGGAACAGTTGTAACTTAACCTGGTATGAGACGGGTTAGCTCTTAAGTTACATGTTTATGTATTTTGAAGACTTCCGCTACGAACGATTTTAAAGTTTTAATTTAGCCGTTATTTTGGAGTATTTTTAGGGAATTTATTTTAGATTACGTAACATTTCTAAAAAAAGAAAAAAAATGAGGGTGTTACAAAAACTTTAAGTAATTCTCTTATATGCATAGCTGTCACTGTCTTAATTTACTGCATCAATTGAAAAATCATTTCTCAAATTCCAATTGCTTCCTTTCTAGGCCCAAGAAAAGGAATGAAAAATTCAAGGGCCAGAAAAAGCAACCATAGAAGACCTCTGAGCAAAATGCAAATCCAAAGGCTTCAGAGGTCAAACAAAAAGACAAATCTGGGTATGGGTACCTAAAGCCCATTAATCAGTTTTGCAGAAACAACATGTGCCAGTATGGTACCTTGAATCCGGGTGCTCGAGGAATATGAATGGGAATAAAAAGTTTCTATCCTCATAGAAAGACAAATCTGGAGGATCTGTAACTTTTGGTGATGAAAAAAATGGTCAAATAAAGGGATATGTAGCCATTTCCAGAGGAGATGTTACCGTATCAAAGGTTGCTTATGTTGATGGACTCAAGCACAATCTCTTAAGCATAAGTCAACTCTGCGATTGTGGCTTCGATGTCAAATTCAGGAGAAGGTACTGCTTTCTCCTAACAGAATCAGGTGAAGAATTGCTCAGAGCCGATCGAAAAGGTGATCTATATCTGTTAGATCCCATTTCAAGCAAACAATTGAAGATACTCCATAGGAATGTAGAGATAAGATGAAAATTAAGAACATAATAATCAAGAACTCATCTCATATGCTTTGATTTCATAGATGGAGGGGAAAATGTAGAGAACACCACACTAAACATTTTAATCGACTCTCATGGACTCACCTAGTCTGTGTGTGTATAGCGTGTTCTCTCCAAAATCACTTGTGAGAAATGAACCCTAGGCACCTATTTATAAGGACCATTTACAAGACAAATAGCCAAAGCCCATCATATAACGTCCCATACTAACTCCATATTCGCTTAAACACATACAGAGCAACTAAGTAAAACTTTATAGCAAAATAGTACTAGTTATAGACAGCCGGATGTTAAGGTACATATATAAATATATACAATCCCAAAAGTATCTATTCACAAAATAAGGTTGTCCGGTAAGTTAGTCTTCAAAATATCCACTCTTGGTCTCTCAACCCGGATATTCCCCAAGTCTGTCTCTAGAACCTGCCACGGAATAACAAACGTGGCTGAGCAATAACTCAGTGAACAGATCAATGAAATCAACAATAAACAATATAGGGTAAGTACAAATTATCCCTATAATCATGAAATGATAAAACAAGCAATCGAATATCACAAAGATATAACAAAGGGTTCACGTAATCACCCGTTCTGTGTTTCGTGTTATTCAAGTTCACATAAATCACCCGAATACACTAAACCCGTTGTTCCCAAAGAATGTACGGTTCTATAGGCATAAGTGAGAACTAGCGGTGTGGGCATGACACCCACTAGCCCTCGACTACTATTAAAGCAGTCCTGGTTCTGTTCTGTTCCTAGGATATCCATTCGCCCCTATGGCCGGATCAGGGCCAACGCACTTTCCACGCATACACAAGGACGCCATAGTGATTATAGCCACCATGGAAGCATCACAAAGTCGGTGCCTCGACTAAGTGTCTGGGTAAAGGATCACAACATATGTGATCTAACCGAATCACAAAGATATAACAACAATCAATGAACAATGTCAATATGGTTTGACTCTATCTAGTCGTGCCATTCTCAATCTGATAATATCACGGTCATTGGACCGATTCAACAAACCATATTTATCACATTCCATTCGCGCCTCAGCATTCAGAGTAAAACTCAAGAACCGGGCCAACGGTCCCTATTAGGAGCAACAAACTTTGGAAAAGTCCTAAGTCGTGCTCAACTAATGGAACACCAAATGGAACTCAACAAAGAAATTACACGATAAAAATCCAAGAATCAACATCAATGAGGTATTTTCGTATCTCAAGTTTACAATTCGTAAATCATATTTGAATGGATTAACCCTCAACAATAGGTCAATCCCGTTCCAAGAAAATAAGAGATCCGTACCTTTATATAGCCCAGAAAATCAAACAAGATGCTCGAATGTCAATGTTTTCAATCCTTGCTAATCAGATTTCCTATCACAAGTAATATATACTTAGAATTATACCAATATTTATTTGATCTACTTAGCCTATTGACACCCTTCTTTTAGCTTAATTTAACCTTATTTGTATCTTTATAGTCTTATAGTTCAATTCTATTGTTATGAAAGGATGCTAAATGAATCGAACAAAACAATTAAAATATTGCAAAGAAAAACTCCCCTGGACATTTCAGCTTCTGTCCGTCTCCGTGTTGGACATATTACTCATACTTAGGAGCTGAATTTCGTGATATTTTCTAAATGAAAGTTGTACCTATGCATCTTAGGAATCCAATAGCACTGGATTCATGTTGTTTGAAGATATGATAGATTTTATATGAATTTTGCACTAACAGTGTGCAGTTCCCGATTTTACAGAGACCAACTACTGTAATTTGCTATTTTAGCATACTTAAGCTCAAAATCAGCTTTAGTACTCTTCATAACAATTGAACTAGATACACTAAGGTTTCCAACCACATATTACACACCTCAATTGGATCAATGGTTAATTTTATACACATATTTAAAGTAACATTAACTTTCTGCTTCCTTCCAACAGCACCAAAATTTAACTATTTTTAACATATCAACACTACCACAAGATTTTGTAATCATTCTAAACCATCTATGAACCAATTTGATTTGGTTTAACAACCTTGAACATCACATAATCAAAACCTAGATAAATTATTCAAGCATCTAACTCAAAGATTATCAAAGTTCTTACCTTTAAGGATGATTACACCTCTTCAAGGTGTTGATTCCTTTAATCCCTTAACTCCAGCCCCTAATCAACAAGAACACACACAAACTTAGTATAAATCTTCCTCAAATAACTTATATTTCAAGATTAGAAGCTTACCTAATGGTTGCCTTCAAGAATTAGCATCAAAATCATCAATTTCCCATCATTTCTTCAAGGTTTTGAGGTTTAATTTCATGGATAAAGGTTTGGTCTAGGGTTTGAAGAAGAAAACGTGAAGAAGAAGGAGAAATAAATCTGATTATGAGATTATTAATCTCAATATTTGTTTATATATTTTCAGAATTTTCACTTTTAGTCCCTCAAGTTTCATAAATTGCATCCTTACCATGTTTGGAGAATTTCTTCACATTTTGATTTAATTTTAGTTTCACTTATCCATGTTTAACCCCTCTAATGGTTATGTTTGAAAAAAGTTAGTTCGGTTTAATTCCATATGCTATGTGTACAAACAAACAAAGAAATGACTAACTCCAAACACTATTTTTTTCACTTAAACTTCGATATAAAAGTCTGGTTATTATACATCAACTACCCTAAAGCCCAAAATACAATTCTTTATAACATTCAATTAAATTGGGGGCTAATTTAAGCTAACAATCTCCCCCTAATGTTTTATAAAGAAAGCATCATCACATAGTCTCCCCCTTGCTTTCTTTAGAAGCTTTAGTGTGTCATTCTTCGAGTCTTCAAAGCATCATAAGCTCCCTCTCAAATGTAGGCCCATCTTCTTGAAAAACCGAGACAATTATCCCATTTTGTCTAGCTTTCATGTCTCAACTTCACCGTTATTTTTAACCATCAAGGAGCCTGATTGAGAGAAAACATAAAGCATGCACATTGAATTCCAACCTCTTAGCTCTCCAACGAGCTTTGATTCATCCATTTTGGATGAAAAATGAGTGAGTTATGCACATTTTCCCACAGCTGCGCAAAATAGTCGTCAAAACAGAAAATTTGACTCTTAAGATCCCGTTGAGTAAGCGTTCAACACCAATCCTTAAACTTGAATAACAGAGGAGGGAGTGACAAACAATGTGTCACATATTTAGCTTCAAACCATGAAGAAACGACAAGAGAACACCGTTCTTGAAAGCGGAAAGAGCACGAGTAATGCAATGCTTTCGGTCCAACACTCTAACGCAGACTTTGACACAGATTCTGGAATATCAGCTCATGGAATTTGAGAAAAATCAAAACATCAAAGTTATATGTCTGTGTTTTAGCAATACAACTCAACTGGACTTATGTAAATTGGAGCTTCGAGTAAAAAGTTGTGTGCGTGTTTCTGAAACAGCGCAATGCTGTCAGAAAATCTGAAAAATTCGGGCTTCGGGCACTTGGCTCATTTCGATCTGTGGACCAACGACCTCTGATGTGCGTGTTTAGGTCTACCTCTGGTCCCCTCTTCTGGTCACTGCTCTTCAAAGGTTTTGGTCCACAGAGGCTCTGTGGACAACTTAGGAGCATCTCTGAATTTTACTTTTGCACGCTCTGGACAACCTTAGAGAGGCTCTGCATATTAGCCTCTGATGTGCACATCTTCTTCCTCTGAACTTCTGCGCGTATTTTCTGCATAGCATCTCTGGATAGATTCACAGAGGCTCTGTGCATGCCTCTGGACAGCCTCTGAAATCTGCCATAAAGAAGCTCTGTGCATAGCTTCTGCGAATATCATTTATCAACCTTCGACAGCCTGAGCAATCTCTGATCAAAACTCTCAACATATCAAAACTCTGAAGAGTGGAAGTAGGCACTAAGGTTCTGATCGATACTTTTTAATCAAAGTTTTTTGAACTTGCTATCGGCTGTTAGAGCTCTGATTGCACAAAGGATCAAGCTCTGTATACTCTATGTTTTGTCCCAAAGTTCTGGATCTGTCTAAGATCTGTCAACACAACCTGTAACTGATCTGCTGCTTTTGAATTCTGTAAGATCATAAACAGCAGCAAATAACTCTGAGTAAGAGCTCAGTGACCAGAAAGCTTCTGGACAGGCTTTGGAGGTATGTGTAGCCTCTGCACATATTGGACAGGATCTGCACCTTTCGAATTCATATACTTAAGGCCACTTTCAAGGTTGCTACATATGGTGCCAAAATCCATAGGTGTTTTGATGACATCAAAATAATCAGGTATTCCAAGAACAACAGGGTTCACTGGAACATTAAATGGCTCTGCTGCATCCATTTTCATAATCTTCTTAACCACCTCAAGGAAAGCATGCTTCTAATTCAGCAGACGAAACAACGAACTCCAATTTTCAATTGTTCTTTCTTTCATGTTCCAAACAAAATATGTGATCTATCATAATTGATCACGCTTCTTTCCATTTCAAAATCTGTGATATGTTGGCTTTTCAAACATGAAGCCAATTTCACCTTAACTTGAATCTCTTTCAAAAATTATACAAGTAGCAGCATAGAGTGACAAAATCGAACATATCTTTCAATTTCAGGTGTGTGACACCAAAGTCTTCAACTGCAGAAACCATCCACAACAGGTCTGTTGTTCAGGACAGAGCCTCTGATCACATGCACAGAGGTCTTCTGCACTTGACCATTACATAGCTTCTGACATAAGTTGCAGGGACCAAATTGTCCTCTACAGAAGCACTACATCGGATAGTACAGAGGTACTCAATTTCACTCTGCAGAGCAGGTGCATAATATATTTTTTATACACGAGTTGTACTTCTGTCATGGACCTGACGAATTTTGTGCTTTCCTGACTTGGATTGCTGAGAGTTTTTTTTCCATAATGTTATTCTTCAAAAGTTCAAAACTTCACCGTCAACAGCTTCGTAGGATTCTGGAATATTGCGCACAGAGGCTCTGTGATCTTCTTCTGTATGTCCACAGAGGTTTGGAAGCCTCTGCGTTTCTCTGGACAGGCTCTGTGGTTCTCTTCTGTATGTAAATATGTAAACATCAACTCTCTGATTGAACAAGACAAAAATCTGGAAGTTCGGGGATTGAATTCTTGACAACTTCTGGATATGCTGAACATGAACACAACAGCAAAAGCTTTCTGTTTTTCTTCTGCAGCAACTTCTGCACAAGCATTTTCTTCAGCATCATGTGATTTCTTCACATTAGCCTCGGCTGTCTTGTGATCCCTTTCACCATCTCTATAAGTTTCAGACTTGAGTTGGTCGCTTACACCTTTTGAGTCATCTGGGGAAGTTATATTGCCATCTCGTGGTGAAGGAAGTCATGCACCATCATCCTTGATATCCTTTAAAATGTTTGAGTTAGAATTACGCTCTGCAATAATATCACCAGACCAATCATGTCCTTGCTCGTGATCATCATTGTTCAATCTATTATGTTCTGCTTGTTTTGACCTTGACCGCCTTCTGTGTTTTTCTTTAGACTATCACTTTTTGGTGATCACCTGACCAAAGTTCTAGACCTTGATCGCCTCCTTTCACGACGCTTTTAAACTGGATCCAATTGGTTTTTATAACCAGGACACAGGATGGAAAAGACACTTTTCACTTTACAAATATGATAAAATGCAGAAGTAATCATGCTTGAGCTGCAATGTAAGCAGGGACATCCTTTGAATGACATTTGCACAAGATAGTTGCCATAACTCTGTTGTGACACATCAAACTGGCAGAAGCACAGATTGACAGATTTTTGAATCTGATTATAACCTGTTGCTGCTTAGGTTACAATCACATAGCATCATAAACAATAACAACAATCAGCTTGATCGTTCTGGAAAACTTATCAATTCTGGACAACATGAGCTAACTTTGAAGCTGTAACTAGATTCTGGAAGTGCTTTCATAACACTGGATATATAACACAGTATGGATCCTAACTCAAACATCACAGGCGTTTAATTCTGGAATCTGCTGTCTTAAATCAGAAATGTAATGCCCCAACTTTTGAAAGAAGACAAGTTTGAAAACACAGAATTCTGGAGGACATAGAATTGCACATATTGAATGAACCAACATCAATCTGTTCGAATCGATCATGTTTCCAAGCATTACAAAATCTGTGACCTTGAGAAGCATTCAATGAAGAGCCGGATCATGAAGTTTTGGTCGTGGGCTACAGAGCCATTAGACTCTGGATCAACAGAAGCAAACAATATGATCAAGGACAGATTCAAGCTCTTCACATAACTTTGATCATTTGACCAAAATCTGAATCACAGGACCTATGTCAAAAATTTGAATGCTCATGAACAAATCTGGAATATTAGAGCAACAACATCTGACAGGTTTTTGCAGTTTGTTCTTTAGTCTCATTCTTTGCTCCAACAAAGATTTTGAACATTGCTCGCACTGCCTTACCAAGATCATATTTCACTGTTATTTGTGGCCATAAAACCACTTCCTTTAACTCCATTTGACAAGGGATTCACAGTGGGTAAGCCTTTGATTTCGAAGGACTTAATTCACTTCTCTGCACATACAAGTGATCTTTTGTTGCACAAAATAGATTTATGGATTATCATGCAACTGTAAATTTTGGACACCCTTTGACAAGTGTAGATGTACAAATCGCTCTTGCTTATGGGCCACACACTTTTTTGTTTTGAAACTTAACAGATGCAAATTTTGAACCATGTGAATGTAAAACAAGAACAGATCAAAAACATGATTGGAGATTTTGAGCATTTGATCAATATAAAGCCATCCTAATCCGAAATCCAACAAATAACAACCTGCAAACAAAGCTTTAAAATGCACAATTTGCAAAACCAGACTTGAAGCAATTTGATCCAAAATTGAAATATACCATCCTTATCCCTCCATCTCCAAAAGACAAGAATCTATTTACTGATTTTGATAGAAATTGGCACATAAGCTTGTCCAAAACAGTAGCAGAAATCAGTTTTGAGCAATGGTAAAATCCAAACAGATCCAAAATTTCACAAACCAAAATCTGAGCAAAAAGGAGAGTCCAATCTTGGATATAAATAAAGCCAGATCAAATATCAACAACCTTGAATCCAAGATGCCATAAAGGTGATGGACCAAAGAACACACAAGGATGGGATCATAGATCAACCATCTACTTAGTGCTTATCAAATGTTAGACCAATGAATGAGAAAAATCAAGAACACACACATGTAATAAATCTGATGAGATTTAATCCAAATAGAATAAAATCTTCACATTTCATCAAACATGTGGTGTGCAGAAACAAATTTTGTAGAGAATCAAACATCTATTCTATCAAGGATCATCCATATCTCATCTAAATAAAAAAATTGGATTTCCAATAAGCACAAAATAGTAAATAAATCACATAAATGATATTTGTGTCAAGGCTCATGTGATTTAACCAATCAAAGCACTAAAACAACAAAATAATCCTCCAATCTTCAATTGTTGCCATAGATGACCGAAATGAAGAAGAGTTTCTTCATTTGGCTCTGATACCAATTCTTAGATCCCATTTCAAGCAAACAATTGAAGATACTCCATAGAAATGTAGAGATAAGATGAAAATTAAGAACATAATAATCAATAACTCATCTTAAATGCTTTGATTTCATAGATGGAGGGGAAAATGTAGAGAACACCACACTAAACATTTTAATCGACTCTCATGGACTCACCTAGTCTCTGTGTGTAAAGTGTGTTCTCTCCAAAATCACTTGTGAGAAATGAACCCTAGGCACCTATTTTAAGGCCCATTTACAAGACAAATAGCCAAAGCCCATCAACTACCCAAAAGCCCAAAATACAATTCTTTATAAAACATTCAATTAAATTGGGGGCTAATTTAAGCTAACAATATCTCATGAAATTCAATGCCATGAGCAACACATAGAATCTTTGTCTTGTCTCGAAAAAGAATGAAGAGGCTTGACTCTAGAGCAACATGTTCTTTCATCTAAACTTTCATACTCTTGACCAACTAGTAAAGAAAAATTTGGTAAGTGGTCTCCCTTCTCTCAAATTTGACAAAGATCACTTGTGTTTTGCATTTGAATTTGGAAAATTAAAAAGGGCTAAACACAAAACCAACTCTGACATTTCATGCATAAGACCTCTGCATATGTTGCATATCGACCTCTGTGGTCCCATTGCAGTGTAGAGCTTGTCAGGAAAGAAGTATATTCTGGCGTTAATAGATGAATTCTCCAGATATACTTGGGTACAATTTGTTAATAAGAAGTCTGATGTCCGTGATCTTCTAATCAATCTATTGAAAAAGATCCAGGTTTTGTATGAGAGCAAGGTTCAGAAGTTGAGAAGTGACAATGGGACTGAATTAAAAAATAGCAAGATAGATGCATATCTAGTCAACGAAGGAATCTCCCTGAACTTCTCTGCAGTGAGGACACCTCAATAAAATTGAGTTGTTGAGAGGAGAAACAAGACACTAGTCAAAGATGCCAGAACCATGCTAGCAGTATCTGGCAGCATCTGGATTACCTACTTTTTTTTGGTAGAAGTTGTCTCTAACGCATGCTTCACCCAAAACATATCATTGATTGTGAAAATGGATATGAAGACCTTTTGTGAGCTTCTCAACCAAAGAAAACCTAACATTAAATTCTTTCATGTTTTTGGTTGCAGATGCTTCGTGCTCAATGATAGGGATCAACTTGGCAAATTCGACAAAAAGGCAATTGAGGCAAAATTTGTTGGGTACTCTTTAACCTCAAAAGCCTACAGAGTCTTTTTTGTAAAGACGAAGTTGATCCTGGAGAGCATAAATGTCTCTTTCGATGAAATTACACCAGAGACTTCTGAGTAATTCAGCTCAAGACTCGATCCTCAGAAGAATTCCATTGGCTTATCATCATCAAGAGAAGCAGAACTTGCTACATTTTTTGAAGATGTACTTGACGATGAAGAGGACTCTATAGAACATCACAGAATCTCTGTGGTAGAAGCCTCTTTGTCTCCAGAGTCTTGTATGTTTATAGGACCATCTATTGACTCACCCTCAATGACTACTTCTGAGTCTTGTATGTTTATAGGACCATCTATTGACTCACCCTCAATGACTACTTCTGCAGGTCATTCTGTCGAGGGATAGCATGTAGAGACTACCTCACCACCAATAAGCTCAACGACAGACATACCTACTACTTCAAATGTAGAGGTTGAAGCTCCCTTTGCACATCAACACCGGATGACTAAATAGATGAATGACCATCCCAAAAGCTAAATTCTTGGTAACCCTTCTGATGGTGTTAAAACTAGACCAGCTACTGCTACTGAATGCTTCTTTGTCAATTTTCTTAGCATGGTTGAACCTAAGAAGGTTTATGAATCTCTTGAATACCCAAGCTAGGTAGAATCTATGCAAGAATAACTTCTGCAATTCGAGCATAACAAAGTGTGGTCTTCAGTCCCCTTGCCTAAAGGTAAATCAACTATTGGGACTAAGTGGATGTTCAGAAACAAGAAGGATGAGGATGGCATAGTAATTAGGAATAAAGCTAGGTTAGTTGCCAAGGGATATTTCCAGGAAGAAGGCATAGACTATGACGAAACCTTTGCTCCAGTGGCAAGGCTAGAAGCTATCATAATTTTTCTGGACTTTGCTGTGCACGAAGGCTTAAGAGTCTATAAAATGGATGTTAAATCCGCCTTCTTGAATGGTAAACTACACCCGGTCTTGGACCATGTCTCACAAATAATCTCATTACATATGGTGCAAGACGCTAGGGCGTGTGGTCGACGCCTTGGGAGTACCTATTGATGGAAGAAGAGGTATATGTCCAGCAACCACCCGACTTTGAGAGCTCTACGCATCCCAATCATGTGTATTATCTTGACAAGGCTCTGTATGGGATAAATCAAGCACCTCGGGCATGGTATGAGCGTCTCTCTGCCTTTTTACTTAAGAACAAGTTTGAGAAAGGTACCATTGATACAACTTTATTCATTAAGAGGCATAAAGATGATATACTTCTAGTGCAAATTTATGTGGATGATATAATTTTTGGCTCTACAAGTCGAACCTATTGTGAAAAGTTTTCTAAGTTAATGAATAGTGAGTTTGAAATAAGTATGATGGGGGAATTAATATTCTTCCTCGAACTTCAAGTTAAACAAACCACAGAGGGCATCTTTATCAACCAGTCTAAGTATGTCCCTGACATCTTGGCAAAATATAAGCTTTTTGAATCTTCTTCTATGAAAACACCAATGGATACAAGGTCCAAGCTTGACTCTGATCCCTCTGGGAAATATGTAGAGAAAAAGCTCTACAGATGCATGATTGGTTCACTTCTTTACTTAACTGCAAGTAGATCAGATATTATGTTTGCTACTTGCCCTTATGCCAGATTTCAGTCTAAACCAAAGGAGTCTCACTTAATTGCATTCAAGAGGATCTTTAGGTATCTTAAGAGGACCCAACATCTTTGCCTATGGTACCCTAAAGACTCTGGCTTTGATCTAATAGAGTATACATATGCAGATCATGGAGGATGCATACTTGATTGAAAGAGCACGTCTGGGAGTTATCAACTCCTTAGAAACAAGTTGGTGAGTTGGACTTCGAAGAAACAAAACCGTGTATCAACATCAACTGCAAAAACTGAATATGTAGTTGCTGCAAGTTGTTGCTCACAAGTGATTTGTTCCCATCCTGTGCAATTCCAAAAGTGCCAGTCATCTCTGCAAACCCGGTGCAGCACTCCAAAACAAAGCATATTGATGTAAGGTACCATTTTATAAAGAACCATGTAGAAAAAGGAACAATAGAGATGTATTTCGTTCCCACAGACTACCAACTTGCTGATATATTTACTAAGGCTCTCGATGAAAAGAGATTCAATTTCTTGATCAGTAAGTTGGGTATGCTCAACCTCATTGGATAAGTGTAAGGTGATCAGAGCCTCTGTACCTTGGTACAGAGCCTCTGATTCAAATAAATAGAGCTCTGCTCTCCACCTTACTTTTCTGCATGTCTTTTTCATAAGTGCATATGTTGTCTGTTTGTCTTTAGTCATCATAGTATCTGCATTCCTAATCAGAACCTCTACACTAGGACATAAAGACTCTACTTGTTCTATGTCTTTTGCAATTCTTATCTTTTATGATCCAAGCATAGTTAATGGGGGAGCAGAAAAGCCCTATATTCGAGGGGGGCTAATGACCAATGCAACAATATAGCTTCTAAATGAATAACTCAGATCTTCTATTGCACAAATAAGTTGTTTTGGGATTTATTATTCATTTAGAACTCTACGATCAACACTCATGTATGTTATTTCTTCTAAAAATCCTCAATATATGTTTTTCACCAAGTAAAACCTTGGGTGGTCAAAATCTTTATGTCTAAGTATCCCAAAAGGATTAGGTTTGCTCTAAGAGCCTCTGTACTTCGTTACAGAGCCTCTGAGTCAAAAAGACATCCTCTGTGATACTCATTCTCGACTACTTCATTGATTTTCAAATGTTTAGGTATAAAAAGGTGTAATCATATGGACAGAGGTTCCGGCCTTAGAATTCAGAGGGTTTGTTTACACAGAACCTCCTTTGCAGATAGCAACACTTGTGTGTTTTATCTTCTTCTAAGACGCGGGTTATTTTCGAAAGGCACACTCCTGTTATTCAAATTAAACTCACGCACGTGTTCGATGACGTATACACACGTCCTCGTTTCTAAAACGTCTTTGGACGCGTGTCATTCTTCTATTAGTTGTTCCTCAACCGTCGTTTGGGGAACGGGTTTTCCACTTGAGTACCTTTTTCAAATCCGTTTTAAAATTCCAAATTTTCTCCCATTTTATTTTTTACGCTCTCTTCTTCTCCAAGCCTTCAAGCAAGAAACCTGCAACTTATTTTTGAATTGAATCAATGGCTTCCAACTCTGTCTCCGCTGAGAACAATCCCCTTCCCCTCGCAACGATGAAAAGCAACACTCCAGCTCTACAGAATCCCAAAATCATGGCACTGCTAGCCGAATCAGGTCTCTTGAACACGCAGGTTATCATCTGAATCTTCTTCCTTTGAAGCCAAATAACCACTATGTGGTATTGAATGTCCAAGATTTTGCAAGGGAGTTAGAACCCCTCATCCTTTTCCTCAAGAATCATTTCTTAAACAAAAACCCTAACCCTAAACAGGAATGCTATCCCTGAAACCTACATTCACCAATATTGGCAAAACTGTCACTTTGATGAGGATCGAAATGCAATGATTGGGTATGTTTCAACTGCTGATGGATCACATGTTCTGGAACTAGGAATCAATAGGCTGTTAATCTCCACAATCTTTGAACTTCCTACTAGAACTCAATTGAAAATAGTGAAATACAATGCAGAATCCTTAGGTTCATAGGTTACAACAAAGCCATCTCCAAAAGAATTGAATTTAGACGCCAATTCTTACCTCCCCTATGGAATGTCCTATTTTCCATTTTGAACAGAACTCTGACTGGGAAAATTGAGAGCCTAGGTCAGTCAAGCCACAACATACTTGCCATTATGTGTGGAATTTACTTTGACCTACCCATGGACTACGACAGACTGATCCTTACAATGTTTGTTGGTTATGTTGTCATGAAGAGGGAGGATCAAGATAGGAACAAGGCTCTGCTTCATTGATGTTCTAGAGGTTCATCACAGTTCTGCTAGCCCAATTCATCATTGATGATGGTCTTCCACTCCATGGAAACCCTATCAAAACTTTTTCCATGACAAGCCAAAAGCTCACAATCCTCTCCACCGGATATCTGAATGCTCGACCTCTGTCAGAGAGATTGGTAGCTTACATTCGTGATAAAGAACTAAGAAGAGAGTACAACCATCACAACTGGACTCCATAACCGAGTCCTGTAACCCCTCAATGCATAGGTATGGCTCCTTGTGAGCATGTGGTAGAGTTAAGAGCTAAAATAAATGAGGGTGTAGAAGTTGAAAGGGAGAGAAGGATAGAAAACAGAAGAGAGAGGAAAGAGAGAGAGAAGAGAAGTGAGAAAAGAGCAAATAATAGAGGAGCAAAGGGTAGAAGCTCCAGAGATGGAAGAACCTATCATCCCAACAAAATCACCATCAAATGCACAATAGAATGAACTTGCAGAGGTCCCTGAAGAGCAACCTCTACAGTGGAAGCGAAGAAGGCTGAGAAAAATGATCAAAGAACCCACCATTACAGAAAAAGAACCATAGAACCCTCCTAGCCCGATAGCTCTTGTTGTTGAATTCGCAAGAGAGGTGATTGAACCATCTACCTCACCAGATCATGGAAGAGCCTCTATCTCAGATGCCAGAGGCTCTGGCAAAACATGGATACGAGGAATCTGCTTATCCACAAGAGGTTCAGGAAGAGCCACTGGTACAAGAGTCAGAACCTTTGCACAGGGCTCCAGAACTTGAGTCTATTGAAGGAATAGTCTTTCGACAAAGACAAGAGGAAGATGGACACTTCCCTATTACCGAAGAAGTAGACGAGGAAGAATAATTGGAGGAGGATGTAGTAAAAGATGCCCAAGATGGCACACATCCCCAACCCCCTCCCAGTGCAAGCCATATTTCTGACCCTACTAGTCTAGCAGTAAGGGTCATTGAAGAATAGGTGCACACCTCGATCCTAACCCCAACTATCCAGACATAGGAACCTTATTCCTCCTCTTCTCTATTAAACCAGGAAACCACCCTTCTGGCTATGACCTCTCAACAGGACATAGTCATTGAAAAAAATTGTTGAATTGCCCATCAATACGCCACAATTTTGCACAGAGGCACGTGGTGTCTCTCCACCACATGAGTCAAATCAAAACGATCGTCCAGAGCAATCGTCTCAAAATGTGCACAATAACGAAGAGGTTCTAGAACAACCTCCAAGTCCTCGCTCTATCCTACAAGCGGTCAACTTTGGACCCCCATTTGTGAGTGATGTTGCCAGAACATTTGTAGCATCCCCATAATCTTCTGATGATAAGTTGTGAGGATAATATGGAAGTCCTACTGAGTGCAACATCAAAACATGCTCCTTAGGCATCCCAAGAACATGGATCAAATTTGGTTCATGTTTTGAACCAAATGTTACCCTCCCCTTCGCATATCACAAAGGATGAGTTCCAAGCCTTTGTTGATTATGTAAACCCTTCTATGGATGACTTGAAAAAGTTGGCCACACCATCCACTATTACACTCCTATCTCAGAAGGTTGATGCTATAAAGTCAGACTCTGTGGCAAATTCTGCAAAATTGGATGCCCTCACCCAGAGCTCTGTAGCCACACAAGAGCAAATCAATACATTGGTAGAATCTATAAAGGCAAACACAAAAGCAATCAAATGCCTTGCAGAGATTATCAACCAATAGACTGCAGAATCTGTACCATCAACGTCAACCTTAGAGGAAGTTCTGACCAAACTTCGCTCAAATATCCAATCTTTGGTCATGTCTGCTATGCAACCTGCTTCTAAACCGCCGTTAGAGCTCATCATTCCAGCAGATTACATCACCAGAGTAGAGGTACATAAGCTCGGTGATCGACTTCTGTTAAGTCTGATTTTATAGTAATAATTGTATTTATAGGCTTGGTCTTATACTGTGTTTAGATAGTTTTATCTGTTGTATAAGCTAAGGGTATTTAAGTCCCTTATGGCTTTGGTTGTTGTAAGGATTCACGCACATTCAATATCAAACACACTTTACGCTTTCAAAGTCTTTCTCTCTCTACTTTCTCTCTCTAAGATTAAGAGGATTCTTGGATTATCAATTGGTATCAGAGCCAATCTAATCTGAGAGAACTGAGAGATTCATGTTTTAATCTTTGAATTTGTGAATTAATCTGAAAATTTGATCGATTTTCTTGAATTTTTTCAAGAAAATCTCGTTTTTGGATTTTTCATCAAATTCGATTTGTTTTGTGAACAAATTTTCTTGAAAATTGATTTTTGGATCCGATTTTACTTGTAGAACACCTTTGATTCACATCGTTTTGCAAGAAAATCAAGTTTTATATGTCAATTTTGAAGATCTTCGAGTTTCTGAAATTTTGTTTTCATGTACTGTTCTGATTGCAAATTCTCGAATTTGTGGTTATTGATCGAAATTGTGTATTACAAAGTGTAAGAAAGTTGTTTTCGAACAAAATTGTGCAAGAAAATTTCATCAATTTTTGTTTTGTGATCAAATTTGGAAGTTTTTCTGAGATACTATCAAGTTAGCGCCAGATCTGAACTTTGCGCCAGTTCATCGTGGTTTGCGCGAGTTCATCTGTTTTGCGCTATTTCTCCCTAATTTTGTTTCAGTTTATTTCAGGTTTTCATCAAGTACAGATCTATTCTCATGCAAAGTTAGATTTGCGCTATTTCAGACTCACGCAAATTCAGCTTTGCGCCACCTCTTTATCGCGCAAGTTAAACTTTGCGCCACCTCCTACTCAAGCAAAGCTAAGTTTGCGCCAACTCAGTATCACGCAAAGAAAGTTCTCGTCAACATCCTATAACGCAAAGTTTCTTTTGCGTCATCATCACATCGCGAAAAGTCAAATTCTCGCCAATCTTGTGTCATACAAAGTTTAAGTTCTCGCCATCAACGAGTCACATAAAACTCATTTGCGCTATATACTACTCATGCGAATCTTCATTTGCGCCATCTGATTCTCACGCAAACCTCTAGTTTGCGCCAGCTTACTTTTGCGTTAGCTCAGTCCAGACATGGAAATTTTTCTGTCTCCATGGATTCTGCAAAGTTTGCTTTTCAAGCCTAGTTCTACAAGAATGATCTTATGATGCAATTGGGCACAAAAACTCGTCCTCTTGTATTGATCAACGAAAACGAATTCACTCAATGGCAAGATCGGTTCCTGAACTTCATCGAGCGTCAAGTTAATGGAAATAACATGATGAAGTCTCTCAGTGAAGGACCTTTCGTAAAGCCTAACAAAGAGACTCCCATAACAACTGAAGAGGCTTCGCGTATGAAAGCTGATCGAGAATTAAAATCTAACTTGATGCTAGCTTTACCAAATTCTGTCTACAATCGAGTTGATCATTGCAAGGATTATCCAAATCTGTTGTGGGCATAATTGGAAAATATTATGTATGGTTCATCGGTCGCAACCCAACTCCGGCATACACGTTTTATGAACAATTTTGAGGAGTTTAAAGCTAAAGAAACTGAGTCTCTAAAGAGTGTTTTCGACAGATTTTGCACAGTACTGAATGATCTACGCAAGATAAATGTGAATAAGACAGAGCTCGAGACAAACCTGAAATTTCTCAACGCTCTTCAGCCAGAATGGAACAAGTCTTGTCACATATTGAGAAACGATGTTCGGGTTTCTTCAACGCAAATCCAAGTGATGTACGAAATCTTGATGACTAATGAGAGCATAGTGATTGAGAAGAAAGCAAAACTGGAAAAGAAGAACAAGAAAACAGTGGACCCGGTTGCACTTCTAACGAGCCAACTGGCTAATCAAGCATTGTCTGATAATGCTTATGACGGGGCCACTGAAGATGATGGTGAGGCTCTTCAGAAAGCCATGATCCTTCTCTCTCAGCACTATCAAAAGAAGTTTCAACCTCAGTCGGGTTCTAACAATCTTCGCTTCACTTCTGGCTCTAAGAATGTCCAAGTGCCCGAGGCTAAGAAACCTGCTGCATGCTACAACTGTGGAAAGCCCGGTCACATCTCAATGGAGTGAAGAGTGAAGAAGGTTCGGGATTCGGCATATTATAGGAAGAAAATGGAACTGGCCGAGAAGAGAGAGAATGGAACCGCTTTACTTGCTGAAGAAGAATTTTGGCTGGATCACTCCGATGATGAAGCCAATAATGTGGAAATTGCTCAAATGTGCTTAATCGGAGATGATCAGACTGATGACGATGATGATACTGATGAAGATGAGGTAATTTCTGAGTTTGATTACACTTTCATTTCTTCACAGATGAATATCATAATTTCTGCCTTAAATGATTTCCGCTCAAAGTTTATATCTGAAAAGCAATTAAATTCAAAAAAGTCAGATTTGATTGATAAATTACAAATTTCTTTGAAAGATGAAAAATTAATTTTAATTCATACAAAAGACATCTTTCAAAAGAAATTAGATGATTTAGATAAATCAAATAAGTCTTATCTTGAATCTTTGACTGAGATGACTACTTTAAAAGATAATTTTTTGGCTAAAATAAATGAGTTAGAAGAAAAATTATATCGACGGAATCAATCTGAGCAAACTATTTATTTGAACAAACCGCGGAGTTATGAGTCTATAAAAGAAAAATGGGGACTTGGTTTTGAAAATCCACATTGTTTAAACAATGCGATAGAAAAATCCTCAACTTTATATAAATACGATTATCTAACTCTTGCTCAATATGCTCCTCAATTTAAAATTGATTGGATGAATGAAAAGCAAGTGTTAGAAATCGAAAATGAGAAAATGATGAATAATAAGAAAAAGGAAATTTCTTTTGTTTATACAAGCGAAAATGCTAAATATTTTCCTGAAAAATTAAGGAAAGGCCGAAAAAGCTTAAATGATATATTTTCCATTAAGTCTTCAGTGTCAGATGATTTTGTTGATTTATTTGCCACTAAATCTGATAAGGAAAATATCTCTCCAATATTTTATGATTCTAAGAGATATACTCCTCCATTAGTTTTAGACGGCAAAATCATTGATCTTGAAGATAAAATGGAAGATCAAAATATTTTAAAAGAAATTGAATCTGATGTTATTCTTTCTTTCATGACGTCAAGTCTTGAAGAGCATTTATTTTTCCAAAATCAAGATTTTGTTTCTGGCCATTCTTCTGTTTTTCAAGAAAACAAAAAGGAATTTCCAAAATCTGAAAACCTTTCTCAAAATTTTTCTGCCTCTGAGGTTAGTTTAGATTTATTGGGTGCCTTAGGTAAAATTGTTTCTTCTGATTCCAATCTTAAAACGAAAATTCTTGATGATTCTTTTACGCTCAATGATGATTATTATAAAACAAAGCGTAAAAGAATACGGTCAAAGAAGTCAAAGAAACAAGATCAAGTCATTTCTGACAGTTCTAATTCTTCTGATTCGATGATTTCAGATAGGACTCTGAGCACTCATTCAAAGCAGATATGGAGGGTGAAGCGAAAATCGGATGAATCTCAGACTGATGAGGATAGATGTGTAGACAGATTATATAAAAGTGATTCATTTGCTTCATGTAATAAAATTTCAAAATACTCTATAAAGCAAATGATTCGAATTTCAAAACATGTCTCATGTTCTTCCTCGGATTCTAGTTCTGATGATTATGCTTTCTTTTCTGATAATTCTTATGTTCATTTGTCTGATCATATTTCTTGTGCTTCTCGTGTCAATTATTCCAAGTATTTCCCCATAAGAACTGCAACTAACTTTCATGGACCCAAATACAAGTGGGTTCCAAAATCTCAAATTGATTCTAAGTTGCAGGCATCTCAAGTTAAGGGGGAGTAAGAGAAAGTTGGCTTCTGAGTATATTAGCTCAGAACCCGTACTTCTATGGAGTACGACTTCTAAACATCTCAGTTTAGGACTCGTTCTTCAAAGCTTATAACTTCTGATGAATGAGAAAATGTAAGTACATCTAATTCTTTCCGCTGCATATATCTATGTTTATGATGTAATTCCAGTTTTCTCGATTTGTTTTCAAGAATCTGAGCATTTTTCACTTAAATCTTGAAATTTTACAACCCAAAATCTTTCAAATGAAACACACATTATTTTTACATTGTGTGAAAGATGGTATTATTGAATTTTATTTTGTTCTAACTAAATATCAACTTGCCGTTTTCTTAAAAAAAAAATTCGTTTTTGTTTTCTGCTTTCAAAACTCGACATGTTGAATTTTAAAAGTTTAAATCTTTACAAATTTTATTCTATAAAATAAAAGTTTTATAAATTTTCTTTCTTTTGAATAAAATGTATGTTTAGGATAAATTTTCAAGTTGCTTTGTTTATATCTTAGTTTTATATGTTCAAATTTAAAATCTAACAAAAGTCGAAAAGTCAGCAACATGTTTGAAGCTTTTGATATTGCTTTAAAGTTGTGTTATTCGGAATAATTATAGTTTACGATGCTTAGAAAACCTAAAATGTCAGAATTATGGATCGTAATGAAAATATGGGCTAAGCACTTAGATGTAAAACTGAGTGATTGAGATGAAAATTTATATATATAAAATTCAAAAATCTCTAAGTTTAAAAGTTTGTACCTGTGACCTTTCTGGTTTGGGAAAGTAAGTTCCGTGGGATGCTTGTCATCTGGTCCCCTAAGGTCAATTGGTCTGGGAGTGATCGAACCCAAATCCTTCTATAGAATCAGATCGAAAGTCATGTTCTACTGGTATGAATGGGTTTAAGATGTGTTGATGTAGCCTTTCTGATCTGGGAGAGTAAGTTCCAAGGGGTGCTTGACACCTAGTCCCCTAAGGCCAACTGGTCTGGGAGCGGCTGACCCAAATCCTGCAATAGGGTCAGATAGAAAGTTATGTTTATGATATATTCTTTACTTACCGAACTTTTTGATTCAAAAGATGCCAAAGTGCACAAGCTTAAAAGATGCCAAAGACCACACCCATGTCAAGATGCCAATGTGCACAATGCTAAAAGATGCCAATGAGCACACATCTCATGATACTTGGTGATATGTTTGAGTTGCAATAAACCTATAAAATTGTGAAAGTCTTAATTCTTGATGGATTAGTGTGATTATTTGCAAAGTTCTCTATTATATTTTTAGAATTGCATTTTCTTGAAGCTAATCAAAGTTCGCATGCGAGCACACTGAATAGATTGATGAAAGGTTTTGAAACTGAACATGTTTGAACTTGATATGCAATAAAACTTGTATCTGTATCCAACAACATACATTTGATTTCAACTGATTGATAAATTTGTGATTTTTTACTGATTATAATTTAATTTGTTTAGTGCTTAAAATTTTATATGTTTAGTTGTTTCAAAATACATATTCAGTATATTTTTCTTTCTACATTGATGTTTTAATTCTTGTGTTCTCATTTCTTTTTAAAATGGGTCTATGCATTATTCGAGGGGGAGTGAAAAAGGAGTAATTTTTTCTTAAAGATTATATCTGTTTTCGAGGGGGAGTATCTGATTCTCTATATGAATGCTAATTTGAATTGTTATATCTAGTGTATTTGTGTAGGGGGAGTCAAAGAGCTTATCAGGTAAAATTTCTGAGTTTAAGTCAGCTTTGCGCCAACAGTTGGTAGCGCAAACCTAACTTTGCGCCACCTTCAGCTAGCGCAAAACATTCTTTGCGCCATCAACAGTTAGCGCAAACCCTCCTTCTTTCTCCTATATTCTGATTTTGCAGATCTGAAACTGTCTCATCTCCAACAATTGCATGACCAAGTTGATCCAGATCATCAAGGTCATGAGGGGGAGAAGTTAAAGAGATTAAGAGACAAAGAGTTCAAATGTCTATCTGCTGATCAAGATTCGCTCAAGATTCAATTTCTTCAACTATAATTGTTCTTTTGCTGTTCAAGCTCCGATCACCACAGCTTCTTCAAGATCATTTAAAAGACGTGTGTCGTCTAGAGCACAAGCTGTTGAACCAACTGTTTCTTCAAGCTTATTACAAACTGGTCCAGTCTTGTCAAGACAACAAAAGCAACTGAGTCAAAAAGATGCTGAGAAGAATTTTTTTTTTAATTCAAGAAGCTGCTTTGCAAAGTCGCTGAGATGGTCCATGCTGATTTAGAAGATAGATATTGAAGACCACAACGCCAATGATTACAAAGGGGGAGATTGTTAAGTCTGATTTTATAGTAATCATTGTATTTATAGACTTGGTCTTATACTGTGTGTTAGCTCCATCTAACATGTTTAGTAGTGTTGAAAAATAGGCTAAATATAGAAACCCCTGCTGTATAGAAAGTCTCCACAGAAGATACAAAGCTCAGAAGTTACTTCGCAGAAGATGTACCCGAGGCCAAACCTGATGATGATTCTCAGATCACAGAGCCTCTGTGGTCACTCACAGAGCCTCTGTGAAGGCTAACCTCTGGAGATCAATGTTGAAGCTTTTCAAAGATAGCTCAAGACAAGACCACGTGCAGAGCACGTGAGACCTGCTGTACGAAGATCCGCATGATTATGTAATGGGCGTACCACAATGTTTACTTTACAGGTGGCATTCCATTTATGGAATGTCAGTTTTTGTCTTGTACTAAGGGGTGCATCCTTCTTGTATATTAAGGGAGCACCACCTTAGAGTTTAAGAAGAGTGAATACAAGCACACACAAAAATAGCAGTCTGTATAATCCTTGAGCATATTTGCACATACCAGTGCATGTTCTTGGTGTTCTTGAGTAATCAATGAAACAGTTCTTTGAGTAACTTTCTTATAATACTTTACTTCCTGTTCATTAATTACTTGTGTGTTTACTATTTGCATGTTCAATCTTTTCTACACATCTTAAACGCTTCTGCACCCTGTTTAATTAATCTGTGTGTAGTAAAAGGTTGAATCAAGTTAAAGAACATCGTAACTGGGATCAACAATTGGTATCAGAGCAAACTTTGATTTTCAATATCAAAGGATCCTGTTCTATACTTTTTTCCAGTATTCAAGGTAGTAGTTTGAATCTGTTCTTCGTTCCAAACTTCATTCACAATCACACTCTGTTTTCTGAAGCTATATCAACCTGTTTGGTATAGAAACAGGTACAAGTGTGCTCTTCACACTCAAAGACAGATTCAAAGCTAGTTGGTTGGTCATCTGTTCTTACTGATTCATATTCTCACCATCTCTAAAACCATTACTGTTATACTCTTCCTGGTTCGTGCCATACCCTGTTTTCCTCTCTAAACTAAAATGACAAACACTGTTAACTACTTCAGTGATGGATCTCAGTCTAAACCTCCCAATCTACTAAGGGATGAATATACTCAGTGGAAGATCAGGATGGTGCACTTCCTTGAAGGTGTGGATCCTGGTCTGGTTGAGTTTCTTCACAATCCTCCTTTTATCCCAATGACAACTGTTCCTCGTGTTTCTGCCACTGCCAATACCCCTGAAATCCCTGAATATCAACACCCCAAACCTGTCCTTGAATGGAGTGAAGAAGAAAAGGCACAACATGAGCTTGCAAAGAAAGCCAAAAGACTAATCATAATGGCTATCCCAAATGACATCTTCCAGTGTCTTGATTCCTGTGAAACATCGAAGAACCTATGGTTAGATCTAGAAAAACAACTTGAGGGTGGTGCTAAAACCCTCAAGAACAACAGGGCCTTATGCATAAATGAGTATTCTCTGCCGGGTGAATCCATTCAAAGCACATACAACAGGTACAACTCTGTATTAAACAAGTGCAAGAGGTATGGAATCCACATAACCCCCGAAGAAAACAATGTCAGATTTCTACAGAGCCTGAATGATGAATGGCTTCATCTAACCATGTCCATGCAAGACACATTGGATCTTGATATATGGTCCATATCTGATCTCTTTGGAACACTGATTAGCCAGGAGAAAAGAATTTCCAAGTTGACAACCTCTGTCGGAGGTCCTCTGGCTCTTGTAGGAAGTGCCTCAGAAGGTAAAGACAAGGGAAAGAAGGAGAAGGCAGCTGAGGATGCGCAGAGGAAGAAGAAGAAGAAGGTACTTGTCGCAGAGAGTGAAAGTGAAGAAGATTCTGAGGAAGAGATTGACATGGCTGCTCTGGCCAAAACACTTGCACTTATGACCCGATAGTTCAATCGTGGTCTCAAGAAGCCGGAGTACAGAGGGAGAGAAGAAATAGATGACAGAAGCAGAGGATATGGTGAGGCAAGAAGGCTTGGAAGAGAAGAGTCTGAGGAACCAAGGCAAGAAGAGAGGAGTGGACAGAGGTCAGACGACAGAAGTGGTGACAAATTCCCAAATCAAACTGAAGGCTGCTTCAAATGCGGGAAACCAGGACACTTTGCAGCAGAGTGTAGGTCTTCTGCCAACAAAGGGAAACCCACAAGAGACGCTTCTTTCTATAAAAAGAAAGCAGAGTACTACACTCAGAGATCCCTAATGGCAGAACAAGAGAACCTTGTAACCGATGAATCTTCTGTTGAAGAAGACAACGCACTCTTTTGTGGAATGGCAGAAGTCCACTCTTCTGACAACAAGAGTGAGGTATCCACTTCTAATCTTGTAACTCGGACTTTGAAAACAAACTTCTCAAAATACTAAATAATCTTCTAGCTTATAAAAATACATGCTCGGATCTTGAGAAAAAACTTGCCTTCTTTGAAAGAGAAACTAGGCTTCTCACAGAGGAGAAGGACAAGCTTTACCTTGAAAACAAAACTCTTACCTCTGAGCATATTTCAATAAAAAGGGGTTTCAAGGAGAAAATCTCAAATCTTGACAAAGCTTTGAAAGAAAAGGTCAAAGAGCTAAAGAAATGTGAGAGTGATCGTTTAAATGCCATTTCTTTGAAAAAAAATTTTCAAAAAGAAAGAGAAGCTCTTCATCGAGATCTGTTCGACAGAGATCTCAAAATCTAAAAGTATCGGGATGCTCAAGAAGTTACTGAAAAGGTCAACACCCAAATTGGAAGAAGAGGTATAGGGTTCGATGATGTCGATCCCTACACTGGAAATAAAAGAAACAAATCCTTAGAAAACATCTTCTGCCCTGGAAAGTTTATAAAACCAAGTCTTCCAAACCTTCTATCCACATTTAAGAGGTGAAAAACCTCTGAAGGACCACATCCGAGGATACCTCTGCAGATGACGAATGTATGGTATGAAAACAATGATTCAGCATCTGCACTCTCGTCAAAAAGAAAGTCTATTCCAAGGAAATATATGTCTCAAAAACAGATAGGAATCTTCAGATTCGGTCAACCAGAGACTCAAACCCAAATGGCTTTCATGTGACTGATGGTTCCTGAAAAGGAACTATCCTCTGATGCACCAGAGTTCGTTCCAGCCTCTGTGGAAGAAAAACTATTTAAAAGGTTTTTGGAAAGTGACTTGAGAAGAACTTATGAAAATCATTTTCTCAACCATCCTGATTTAACCTCTGAAGTAGGAGAAATCTTTGAGCAAGATCTATAAAACTGTCTTAATGTTCCTATGGTCATTCCTTGTATTTAAAAAATTCTAAATACTTCAGAGGACACCAATGGACAAAGCAAGGCACTTACAGAAGGTCAGGCTCTCATTCACAGAGACTTTCTCGATTCAGACTCTGAGTCAGAATCAGAGTCCTCTGTCGACAATGGGACAAGTTCTGTGGAACTTGAGATACTCCCCTGTGGTCCAGAGAAGAGTAAACTTACCTCTGGCATTCTTAATAGAACAGTTCTTCCCAAAAGGAAAACCACATGTGTACCTATCTGTCCTGATTTCCTGGACATGTGCTTGCAAGCAAAGACTTCTCTTGAGCTTGAAAAATCTAAAAAAAACAAGATCTCTCATGTTTCAAAATCTCCAAGACCATTAAAACCATTTCAAGAAAAAATCACTTGGCAACAGAAGGGTAAATGGCCTAAAATTGATAATCTTGATGCTTCTGTTGCAGTGAAAGCAAGGAAAGAAGATCAAGGGAGAGTACAATCACAGAGCCACTCAAGAGGAGTTTTTGAAAAAACTCAACCTAGATTAGACATAGCTTTCTGTAAAAAGAAACCCAAATCTAAAATGGGTTGTATTAAAATTTGCTCTGTACCCTCCTTTGACAATTTTAATGAGATTTTCAAGAAGTTTGCCTCTAATGTTCCTCATTGTAAATGTTTTGATCTTATGCATGCTTTGAATGAACATTTCTCGAGGCCCTCCTGTCTCAGATATCACCCCAAACCCAAGAATGCAAAATTCAAGGGTGAGAAGAGACAATTTGGTACCTCTGCAAATGAGGATAAATCCAAAACCAAAGGTGTTAAGGCATCTTCACAACCTCCTAACAAAAATGGACCCATATGGAAATGGGTACCTAAATCTCTCTAATCTATCCACAGGAGAAATAGCATGTGCCTATCTGGTACCTAGACCCCGGGTGCTCAAGACACATGACTGGCGACAGAGGGTTGCTTTCCTCCTACAAAGAAAAACATGGAGGAGGATCTGTGACTTTTGGAGATAACAAAAAGGGACAAATAAAAGGCTATGGAGTCATTGACAAAGAAGACATCGATGTCAACAGAGTTGCCTATGTGTATGGCCTCAAGCACAACCTTCTGAGTGTAAGTCAACTCTGTGACAATGGACTTGATGTGATGTTCAAAAGACAGTATTGCTCTCTGTTAAAGGAAGATACCACCACAGAGCTTCTGCGAGCCAAAAGACGAGGTGATCTATACTTCATGGACTTTAAATCAACTAACAGAGAAGAAAAGCTCTGCTTAGTCTCAAGTAAGAATGAAGAAGCTTGGCTCTGGCATAACAGGTTATGTCATCTAAACTTTCACACACTTAACAAACTTGTGAAACTAGACCTAGTAAGTGGTCTACCAAGTATTAGATTCGACAAGGATCATCTATGCTCAGCTTGTGAGATGGGCAAACTCAAAAGGGCTGCCCACAAAACTAAGTCTGACATATCTTGCACCAGACCCCTGCAGATGCTTCATGTTGACCTCTGTGGTCCTATATCTGTGCAGAGTCTTGGTGGCAAGAAGTACATCCTTGTACTCATAGATGAATTCTCTAGATATACTTGGGTTGAATTCGTTCGAAAGAAATCAGATGTTCCTGAAGTACTAATCAATCTTATCAAGAGAATACAAGTTCTTTATAACTGCAGGGTACAGAGAATCCGAAGTGATAATGGGACAGAGTTTAAGAATTCAACCATTGAAGCCTATCTTTCGACAGAAGGCATATCACAGAACTTCTCTGCTGCAAGGACTCCACAACAAAACGGTGTTGTTGAACGAAAGAACAGAACACTAGTGGAAGCCGCAAGAACTATGCTCACTGCTTCAGGGCTCTCTATTTCTTTCTGGGAAGAAGCCATTTCAACCGCATGCTTCACCCAAAATCGATCCTTGATAGTGAAGAGACATGCAAAAACACCATATCACTTACTACACTAGAGGAAGCCGAACATTAAGTACTTCCATGTCTTTGGCTGCAGATGCTTTGTACTGAACGACAGAGACCAGATAGAGAAATTCAGTCCCAAAGCCGATGAAGCCAAATTTGTTGGCTATTCATCAAACTCCAAGGCATACAGAATCTATGTACTCAAATCCAAGCATATACTTGAAAGTATTAATGTTTCATTTAATGATTCTTTTCAGGTGACTTATGAGCAAATCAGCTCAGGACTCAATCTTCAAGATGAAGATTCTGGTGGCTCATCACGAACAAATGACCTTCATCATCTGTTTGAAGAGATGTTCAATGATGATGAACCCTCTGAAGGTGATCGCAGATCCTCTGAAGCCGAACCCTCTGAGGACCAAACAGGTACTTCTCTGACTGGTCCTAGTAATGCTTCACCCTCTTCCACTAATGTTGCAGGAGCAACCATCGAGGGGGAGCACTCAGAGAACAATGCAAATCAAGGCCCCAAGCAAAATCAAGAACATGATCATCTTGAAAACACCTCTGAAGGGTCAACACCAGATCAAGGATCCATAGAGCTCTCTACCTCAACTCATGATGAACAACTAAGTCCTGTGGCAAGTACAAATGATCAATTTCTCTCAACAGAAAATGATCTAAATCAAGACGAACGTGCTCCTGAACTAACCACAGAAGTTTCCAATGATCACCTGCCCCGCATGACAAAGTGGACAAAGAGTCACCCACAGAGCCAAATTATTGGTGACGCTTCTGACAAGGTCCAAACTCGATCAAGTACTGCAAATTTTTGTTACTATACAAATTTTGTGAGTATCATCGAACCCAAAAAGATATCTGAAGCTCTTGAAGACCCAAACTGGGTAGAAGCTATGCAAGATGAGCTTCTGCAGTTTGAAAGAAATGAAGTATGGACCTTAGTGCCTCTGCCGAAAGGCAAAACCGCAATAGGGACCAAATGGGTCTTCAGGAACAAAAAGGATGAAGACGGTGTGGTGATCAGGAACAAAGCAAGACTGGTGGCCAAGGGATACTGTCAAGAAGAAGGCATTGACTATGAAGAAACATTTGCCCCTGTGGCACGACTCGAAGCAAGAAGAATCTTTCTTGCCTTCGCAACCCACAGAGGTTTCAAAGTATATCAAATGGATGTCAAGTCAGCCTTTCTGAATGGGCAGATTCAAGAAGAAGTATATGTCCAACAACCACCAGGGTTTGAGAACTCTAAGTACCCAAATCACGTCTATTTTCTGGACAAGGCTCTGTATGGACTGAAACAAGCCCCCAGAGCATGGTACGACAAACTTTCAAACTTCCTTCTTGCAAACGGTTTCGAAAGAGGTACCACTGATACGACTTTATTCTATAAGAAGAGAAAAGGTGAGATTCTGCTTGTACAAATTTATGTCGATGACATTATTTTTGGGTCTACAAATGATTTATATTGCAAAAAGTTCGAGTCATTGATGAAAAGTGAGTTTGAGATGAGCATGATGGGAGAAGTTACATTCTTCTTAGGATTGCAAGTCAAACAAACCACAGAGGGTATTTTCATAAACCAATCAAAATATGTCTCTGACATACTTGAAAAATACAAGCTCTTTGACTCCTCACCAATGAAAACTCCTATGGTCACTGGATCCAAGGTCCATGCAGATCCAGAGGGCAAATCTGTGGAGTGTAAACTCTACAGAGGGATGATTGGATCTCTGCTGTACTTAACCGCGATTAGACTTGATATAATGTTTGCCACATGTCTATGTGCATGATTTCAAGCTAACCCCAAAGAATCTCATCTTTATGCTGTCAAGAGGATCTTCAGATACCTAAAAGGGACCAAAAATCTTGGTCTCTGGTATCCGGAGAACTCTGGCTTTGATCTCATGGCTTATACAAATTAAGATTACGGAGGATTCAAGCTTGATAGAAAAAGTACCTATGGGAGTTGCCAATTCCTAGGAGGGAAACTAGTAAGTTGGACTTCCAAGAAGCAGACCTGTGTCTCGACCTCTACGGCAGAAGCAGAATATGTTACTGCTGCAAATTGTTGTTCCCAAGTTCTGTGGATGAGGACCCAACTTAGAGACTATGGATTTGATATCGAAAAAATCTCCATCCTCTGTGACTCCAAAAGCGCCATTGCGATCTCTGCCAATCGTGTGCAACACTCCAAGACCAAACATATCGATATCAGGTATCACTTTCTGAAACATCATGTGGAGCATGGGACAATAGAAATGTACTTTGTGCCTACATAATACCAACTTGCCAACCTTTTCACGCAGGCATTGGATGAGAAAAGATTCACTTTTCTAGTTGGCAAGATTGGTATGCTTAACATGAGTTGACCACAGAGCCTCTGTACCCTCGCACAGAGCCTCTGTTGTACATATTTGTTTTTTTGCTCACCTGTTTCTTTGTTTGTAAATAGCTTCTTGAGCTTTCCTTGTTACTTCTATTCGCATCTCTGTCTTGCACAAATCTTATCTCTATATGATCCAAGCATAGTTGATTGAAGAGCAGATCGAATGAACAAAGACAAATCTTGACTATTCGAGGGGGAGCAAAACAATTCTGTGCGACTTAGACTACAGAGTGAGGTTAGTCCTTCTGAACCAAAGAGTCAAAACCTTTTCTCGGGCACTATGAACTTTCATATATCCCTCTCTGTACTTAGTTTTCCGTCATCTTTGAAATGATCGAAACCTTGAAAATCTTAAAAAGAAATTTTTGGCCTCAGAACCTCTGAGGACGAGCACAGAGCCTCTGTGATCCCTCACAGAGCCTCTACACCTCCAAAAACGAGGTTCGTTTGACTGATGCATTTTCCTCAAAGAAACTCGATCATTTCTCTTAAAAGGCTCTTTCGATCAAAACCTTGGTTGTGACCCCAGAAGCCTCTTACCCACAGAGCTTCTGTCATTCTCATCACTTGAGAAATTCAGGTCACTTCCTGCGGGTTATTTCTTAAACATCACAGTCATGTGAAAATAGTAAATGCCACGCGCGTGAGAATAGGGTGGCGCACGTCCTAGATCGTGCACCGCCATTATCTGACGTGGCAACATTTGATTGGCCTGCAACTGTACCGTTGTTTCACAGAAACGACTACTTATCCGTTTCCACTAATCACGGATTTGAAATTTTTATCTTTTACCGCTTATTTTTTTTACCTCGCTCTGTATAAAATCCATTTTGCTTCTCTTTATTCCTTTTTACCTTCAACCTTTACTCTCAAGAACTTCCTGCAAAAGTTTTTCTTCTTCTCCACTATTCCATCAATGGCTTCTCCCTCAACTTCCTCCAAGAACTCGAATGGATCCAAGAAATCCAACAACTCTCATCAGTCGACGGTTCAAAAGGCTGATTCAAACTCCGTTGGCCAAGAGCAAGTGCTTACAAGCAGAATGCTATCTTTCACTAGACATGACTATCACTTGACTCAAATGAACAATAAACCGAACAACCATTTTGTCACCCTGAATCCCTCTGGTTTCCCTACTGAAACTGCACCCTTGATTCAAATCCTCAAGAATCACTTTCTGGTTAAAGCCCTAACAATGAAGCGAAATGACATCCCTGAATCTTACATCCAACAGTTTTGGCTAAGTGCTCGCCATGCCAAGATGGATAAATATGGACACTGCATCATTGGCTATGCAACCCATCCATCAACTGAAAAGATTCTGGACTTAGGGATCAATCGTAGGAAACTGTCAGATGTTTTTGAACTTCCCTCCAAATCAGACCTCAACCTGCGGAAATTCTCAGAGGAACCCACAGAGGAAGAGATACTGGAATTTTTGAAGTTCATTGGATATGCTGTTCCAATTACCAAAAGAACAAACTTCAGACGACAGAATCTACCCCCTCTGTAGAACATACTCTTCTCGAGTCTGAACCGATGTCTAACGTCGAAGGTGGGGATCCCGGATCAATCAAGCCATACAATTTTGGCTATAATGTATGGAATTTACTATGATCTCCCCCTGGACTACGCTAGACTCATTTTCAGGGAAATCTAGAATGCCGTGATTACAAAGCAGCAAGACCAAGACAGAGGGACAGAGCCAAAGAACATCGCGTTTGGACGTTTCCTAGGATTACTTCTAGGCGATGACTTGATAGGGGAAGGAAAGCTACCAGCAGAGGATAAGACAATCAAACTCCATGAGATGAAGTCTCACAAGCCAACTACCGTCAAAACCGGATATCCAGAAGCCAGACCTCTGTCAACAAAGATGTTGACTTATTTCGGTAGTGAAGAGGGTGTTAGGGAGTACATACGAGGGAACAGGACTCCTGAACCGAGTCCTGCAACCCCCCCTCGCGTAGGCTTTCAAATAAGAGATGTAGCAATTTACCTTAGAGATGAGGGAGAAAAGGTTACAAAAGTTGAAGCCGTAGAGGTTCAAGTGAGTGAGCGAGAGAGACCGTTAGTTAGAGGGGAAGGGAGTGAGAAGAAGGCGAAAAAGAAAAGCAAGAAAAAGAGAACCGAAGACGTAGAGGTTCCAAAGTCCTCTAAGAAATCCAAGAGGCCCACAGAAGAAGACGTACCAAAAGAGAAAGCCACAGAAGAAACTGCAGAGATCAGAGTCTCTGAGTAAAAGAAAAGAAAATTGAGAACGCTTGCCGAAAAAGAACAATATGTGGAAGCCATATGCCAGAGAAGGAAAGATCTGGTAGAAGACCTTGTTGCAAGAACCGAACCTGCAGAGGGTCAAGAAAAACCTCTGCAGAAGGCAAAGAGAGCCCTAGTACTTGAAGAGTCCCCTGAGGATAAACCTCAGAGCCCAATCAAAGTGGCCTCTGCAATAGCACGAGAGATCTATCTTAGGTACTCAGAGAACCTAGGCGAAACGGTGGACATGGAGATAGAAGATGTGACAGGAAGGTCACAGAGCGAAGAAGAGGAAGTAAACCTAGTTAAAAAATAGTTGGAGGAGAGGATAACAAAAGATGACTTTGGCACACCACCAAAACCAACTCCCAGTGCAACCCACACTTCTACCCCTGCAGTTCTAGTGCAGAGGGGTATTAAAACAGGACCGCACAGTCCGAACCAAACCCTAGCCGACCGGACAGAGGATATTCCTTCATCCTCTGTACCATCTAAAACTGGGGATCCAAACTTCACCATCCTCTCAAAAGGATGAAGGTGCAAACAAAAGCGTCCCTTTGCCCAAGGACACGACTCTTCCACACACAGAGGTATTTGTTGCCTCTGCCACACCCACGTGTGACCCCCAAACCACTTCAGAGTTGGTGGAGAGAGCAATGATTCTGTGGTTCTAGAACAACCACATGATCCATTCAACATAAATCTTAAGGGAGTCTCTGAACCCTCCCCCAAAGAACATGTTGACATAACTTCCATAGATCGAGGATTGGAAGGAAATCCCACAGAGCTCAACATCCCCACAGGCTCTATGGGTGCCAAAGACTCGTTGGCTAAATCTGGAACATGTGTTGTTCCAGAGGTTACCTCTGACACTTTTGTCACAAAGGGCGAGTTTAAAGCCTTTGCTGACATGGTGCTCACAAAACTTGACGAGTTGAAAAGCTCTGTCTCTATGGATTCTCAAACCATTGAAGATGCTCTTAAAGCAAACACCGACGCCTTGAACGCTCTTTGCCAATCTTTAACTCAACATTCGGAGGCGATCAATGAACTGAGAACAAACTGCGCAACCAGAGCTGATCTTCGAGCATGTGGACAGACGATCATTGCCCACTCAAATCAAATTCAGGTTCTAGGGGACCTCTGCACAGACGAAATACCAAAACTTGCTCAACAAGAAGTTCAGTCCGGAGTGGATCATCTGACCAGGCTCAGAGCTGAAATCATGGACATGACTCGCAGTGTCATGGTTCCCTTGCAACCATAGATCTCCACCTCTGCACCTTCATCATCCAGCTCTGCGACCAAAATCTCTGCCCTTGCCACCAAAGCAGACTTAGAAGAAATGGGACGAATGCTCTTGAGATCCCTCAATCTCATAAGCATGGACATCACTTCAGAAGGGAAGAAAGTGCGCACCGATTTGACGAAAACGGTGGCTACTATCAAGTTCAGATCTGATCTTGAAGTCAATCGGCTATCGTTGGATACAGAGGATATCCTGAAGAAGATAACCAGACATGTCGATGACAACCTCTGCCGGCGAAAGAAAAGGAAGGAACCTGTCACCTGCCAAGCTCAAGCGGGACAGAAGAGGGCACGGCATGAGGACCAAGATCCTGATGCATCCGGCCATGGTCCTCATGAGGGGGAGAATCTGCAATCAACACAGGAAGCACCAATCCCAGTAGTTCCCCTGACCCAAGTCCCTATAAGCTCAGAACCTGATCCACAGAGATCATCTAAACAACAGGTCTCTGCAGCCTCCTCTCCCATCAAAATCCAAATCACAGAATCCCCACCAACTGCCAAAGATAAAGGCAAGGCCATAGCTACAGAACCTCTGAAGAAGATCAAATCTCCTCCTCCCACATCTGAGAAACTACTAAAGAGATCTTTCGATGCCTTCAAAAAAGTAAAACCTGGAGAGGAAGACTGGACTCTTGATCTGCAACCTCTGTCTAAACTCCCCATCCTGGAACCACTTGACAAACCACCAAAGGGTAGAGTTGCAGAGGTTATCCAAGGCTTTGAGAGCCTAAGGAGACCCTTCCCTGTTCCTCCAAAGAAAGACATCGAAGAAGAAGTGTACAAATACCTCTATAGCCGCGGAGCTCAAGATCTTCCCCCTGTTAGACTCTCAGAGGAAATTGTATCAGAGGAGAGAAGGAGATTCTATAAAGATAAAGCCAAGCCAAAATCCAAAGTCTTCAACATGGCCAAGATCTCAGAGGTTCTGGCAATCAAACTTGGACACACAAAGTGCAAGAACTTCTGGTTCAGTGGATATGCTGTGAAAAGGGAAGATCAGGAAATATGGACATTCACAGACGCAGATCTACCGAACCTTCACCCTCATGATCTTCCAGAGCTATTCAAATGGACAGAGGATAAGTTTGGCTGGAAGAAGGAATATCAAGAAGCACATCTCACCATCAAGAGGGTCATGAGAGAAAAGCTGTTGTTATACAATATAGCTGACTTTCAAGTGGCACTTGACTTGGGAGTCAAAAAGGTCAACTTCCCTCCACCAGAAGACAACTTACCACCCTCTGCCAATATCCTGCCGAACTCCATCATCACTTCACCTTCTTTTGGTTTTGTGTACTTAAACCCCAAAGGAGAAAATAAATTATTCATGGGGATAGAAAGCCAAAAGTACTCAACTGAATCTCTGCTGCTCATTCAATATCTACTTACCAAGCACACATGCACCCCACTTGTACCCACAGAAGCAACAGATGTCCTTCTGACAAACATAGGTGCAACCTTAAACTTCAGAGACCTGTGCGTGTGCTACTACAGAGAACTGAAGAAAGAAGGTGGGTTTGGAAAGAAGATCAACGATTTCCCAGATGCCAAAGTATAGGCTCTGATGTCTTGTAATTTTTTTTTGTATCCTCTGTCAAATGTAATTGCCTTCTGGCATTGTTTTATTTTGAATGAAAATCAAAATTCAGAGGTTGAGTTCCTTTCACCTCTTTTGTTTCTAGCTTAGCCATCACTCCAATTTCTAAATTTTATTTTTCAACACTTAGGGGGAGATTGTTAGCTCCATCTACCATGTTTAGAAGTGTTGAAAAATAGGCTAAGTATAGAAACCCCTGCTGTCTAGAAAGTCTCAACATAAGATACAAAGCTCAGAAGTTACTCCGCAGAAGATGTACCCGAGGCCAAACCTGATGATGATTCTCAGATCACAAAGCCTCTGTGAAGGCTAACCTCTGGAGATCAATGTTGAAGCTTTTCAAAGATAGCTCAAGACTAGACCACGTGAGACCTGCTGTACGAAGATCCGTATGATCATGTAATGGGCGTACCACGATGTTTACTTTACAGGTGGCATTCCGTTTATGGATTGTCAGTTTTTGTCTTGTACTAAGGGGTGCATCCTTCTTGTATATTAAGGGAGCACCACCTTAGAGTTTAAGAAGAGTGAATACAAGAACACACAAAAATAGCAGTCTGTATAATCCTTGAGCATATTTGCACATATCAGTGCGTGTTCTTGGTGTTCTTGAGTAATCAATGAAAAAGTTCTTTGAGTAACTTTCTTATAATACTCTACTTCCTGTTCATTAATTACTTGTATGTTTACTACCTTGCATGTTCAATCTTTTCTACACATCTTAAACGCTTTCGCACTCTGTTTAATTAATCTGTGTGTAGTAAAAGGTTGAATCAAGTTAAAGAACATCGTAACTGGGATCAACACTGTGTTTAGATAGTTTTATCTATTGTATAAGCCAAGGGTATTTAAGTCCCTTGTGGCTTTGGTTGTTGTAAGGATTCACGCACATTCAATATCAAACATACTTTGCACTTTCAAAGTCTTTCTCTCTCTACTTTCTCTCTCTAAGATTAAGAGGATTCTTGGTCTATCAACTTCTGCAGAAGGTCGATCTCATTGGTGACAGATTCACATCCTTTGACAACATCGCTGCAGAGACAATCAAGAAGAATGTTTCCTTGATGCGATTCAAGTGTAACTATGAGTTTAACAAGGACACCCTTGCAGCGGGTGATATCGTGGAAATGATTGAGAATAGTGTCAAGACAAATCTCAAACCTTAGGGCTAAAAGAAAAGGAAGGCACCTGCTTCTTGCCAAGCAAAGGCACTAAAGAAGCAAAGGTATGATGACAAAGAGCTAGATACCTCAGGTCCTTCTAGTCGTCATAAGGGGGAAACAGTCAGAACACAATAAGCTTAATTGATTGCTGCTACTCCTCTATCTGCGGTCCCAATGCGCTCAGCGTCGAGTTCTCAACAACAGGGACAATCCTTAGAACCCTCTGCAGCTGCAACTTTTGATCCTGTAAGGAAATCATCAAAAGCGTCCATTGATCACTATGTTATAATACCTGAAATTCTACCAAGGGCCAGACTTGAGGCTTAAAATCTCGCATCTATGTTGAAAAAATTGTCTACTTTTGATTATTCAAATCTTATGCCAGAAGCAACCCCTGAACCTAAACAATACTCACGTATAGAGCCTATTAACTTCTCAAAAGATGACAACCAAAAAAAGTTCCTTGCTCCAGAACCTGAATCAAAATCCTTTCCAGTCTCCAAAGTCTCTGAAACTCAAACACAGAAGCCCACAACAACTTTCACTTCAAAAGCACCTTCAGAGGTTACTACATATAGAGTGGCTCAGATCATTAATTAAATGGATGCAATGAGGAAGCCAATCCCTAGACCTATACAAATAGAATTGATCTTTCATGAAAGCATTTACAATTACCTTTACAGTGCTTGAGATGTGGATGTGATAGTTGTGCTGAATCTTCATCCTCTAATGAAAGAG
Organism: Arctium minus; assembly: GCA_954870635.1. Taxonomy (NCBI): domain Eukaryota; kingdom Viridiplantae; phylum Streptophyta; class Magnoliopsida; order Asterales; family Asteraceae; genus Arctium; species Arctium minus. The sequence continues at coordinate 106,341,100 of OX941080.1, read as the reverse complement.
GAAGTCAAAATAAGATTCTGGAAGACGGCTCAGGTTAAAACTAAAGTCTTTTTTGTTTATGATATCAAGACAATAACGCGCATAACTCTGCACTCATATGCCAACAAGCAGGTGATGTATGCGAAGTACAAGGTTGAGCGCAAAGATGGGAATCAATATATCTTCTCAGATGCGGACCTGGTGAACTTATGTCTCTATGACTTGCCACAACTTCACACTTTCACAGAACAGAGGCTGGACACTCGAAAAATAATCACAATTACCAATGGGTAAATCAAGGAGGTAATGAGAGAAAAGATCAAGTACTACAACAAAATTGACTTCCAAATTGCTCTAGAGCTTGGGGTTAATAAGCTTGCAGTCCTAATCCCTGATGACACTTCACCTGAAATTGAACCAGTGCCAAGTAACTCTGTGATCGTGGAACCAGTGTTTGGGTTCATCTATAAGGATGGCAATGAGATGAAGAAGATCTACAATCCATGATATGCTCACAAGTACTCATCTGTCACCTTGAAGAAATTCAGAAGGACAATACGCAGAAGGATCGGGTCTGCCAGAGTTCAGCATGAGATTGCAACGTAAATCATAGAAGGGATAGATGCAATTCTTAGATTTAGAGTTCTAGTTATGTATATGCATAGAACCCTTGTTGAGAGCTTCTCTTGCCTAATTAATGATTTTCCTAAGTAGGTTTTGTACTTAAATCATATGTACTTCAAGTTCATTAATGTAACTTACTATTACAGAGGTTGTTTAACATATCTTGCTTTTTAGTGTAGATGGACTTCATTTCATTTATTCTTTTTTAATACTCAGGGGGAGATTGTTAGCCCTACTTTTTATCATGTAAAAGTATTGTAAAAGAAGACAAGTCATCAGAATTAGAGGACCTCTGCCTCAGAAAGCATCTTGTCTTCAGAGCCTCTGCCAAGCTTTGCACAGAGAAGGCAAACCAGAATATGAACCTTGGACCACAGAGCCTCTGTCATATGCTATGTGGAAGCCATATCTATGCTACCTACACTTTGAAGGCCAAAAAATGATGATTTCTCTCCATGCTCCAGTCAGCCTATGAAGCTCTGCCACGTGTACAAGAAACGGTTACTGCACCTTTCCAAGTGGCAATACCTATTAGTTCTATGTGTAATATTCCTTTATAAATAGGGATATTTGTTTTGTAATTCAAAAGTCTCAACAAATTACACATACTTTTACACTATGAATTGCATACAGTAGTTAGAGAGAGGCGTGAGCCTGAGAAAGAAACCCACACACAATAAGTAGGTGTTCTTCGTGTTCATCAATTGTAAAACCTTATATTCTAATACAATATTATGGTGATGATGGCTCAAATCTTCCAATGTGTTTATTCTACACTATCTCTCTAGTTTATTTCTGTTTCTACCTTAATCAATCTAGTTTCAATTAGCTTCCGTATTCTACCGTGTTCCTTACTTGACTGATTAATTAGGAGCTAATTTGGGACACCAGAAGAAATTTACCAAACAGATGAAACAACATAAGGATATGAGAGAGATTCAGTCACATGAAGTGTATGAGACACTTAGGCAGAATGAAGAGGAGGTTAAAGAGATAAGAGAAGAAAAGAAGAAAACTGAGAAACTAGTGACAGATCCTCTAGCACTTGTGGTTGACAGAAAGAAAGAGAAAGAGAAGCACTCTGTCCGGGGAAAGTCAGTAAGTTCAAGAAGAAAGAAAGATATCAGTGATTCTGATGTGGAAGAAATTGATGATAGTGACTCAGATGACTGAGAGAACCTGAAACAGGCCATGATTTTACTAACCAGGGCTTTCCAAAAGAAGTTCTACAACAATCCTGATTCCAACAACCAAAGGTATTCTTCAGGGTTTAGAAACTATGAGCATAAGGATAGAGTGTAAGGAAAGACAAGGTATGAAGGAAAGCGGTTTGAGGACAAAAAGTATGATGAAAATAAGTTTGTAAAGAAGTATAAAGAAAGGAATCCTGATGGGTCAGTCAAGAGTTATAATTGCAGAAAACCGGGTCACTTTGCCAAGGAGTGCAGGAAGCCAGTTGTCAGAAATTATGAGTATTACAAGAACAAGATGCTTCTTGCAAAACAGAAAGAAGCAGGCAAGGCCATGATGGAAGAAGATGACCATTAGCTTGATATGAAAGATTCAGAGAATGAGAAAGATGAGTATGCCAAGATGTGTCTGATGGGTAAATATGTTGAAGAAGATTCTAATGATGATACTTCTGATGCGGGTTCTGAGGTAAATGCTTTTACTGAAAATGCTTTTATAAAACATGTGCAATCGATGATGCTTGAACTTCAAGAATTGCAATCTAAGTTGAAAAGAGAAAAAACTATGATGGAAAAGAAACGTCAAACAATTTTCAAACTCAACAAAGAACTTGTTGATAAGTATGAATTGATTGACTACATGAATGAAGAAAAGAAAAGTTTTGAAAAGGAAATGATTGCTTTGAACAAACAAATATCTGAAATGACTGAGAAGTTTAATAATTCTAAATTTGAAAAGAAAGAGTTTTCTCCAAAGATAGTTCTATCAAAAGTCGTGAACAAGTCTTTGGAAGAAAAGATAAGTGGTTTGGAAGAGAAGCTATATGCAAGAGATCAAACAGATCAAACCATTCATCTCAATAAACCAAAAGAGGTCACTTATTTCAACTCAAAATGGGGTATTGGATATGATAATCCACGTTACTTGGCAAAAGGTACTTCCAAAAGACCAACTCTTTATGAGTTTGATTTCTTAAATCTTGCCAAGAAAAACCCCAAGTATAAAATCTGATGGACTAAGTCATCTTAATATGTTGAGGCCCAGGAGGATTTAAAATGGAAAAACATTGTTAAGATGAAACTTCCTTTTTGTTATGAAAAATCAAATGACAACAATTCTTTAACTGAACCAAAAAAAATTTCACATGATTACTTCAAAAGTTTTTTGATGCTGAGATGGAGGCTAAATCTATTGAAGGTGAGATTTATGTTCCACCTCTCATTTTAGAAAGTAAAATCACTCAGCTTGAGAATTACGTTGAAGACGAAAAAATCTTGTTTGACTTAAAAAAGGTTGTATTATTTGTTTTTCAAAATGTTAAGTCAAGGTCTAAGACTAAAGTTGAAGATAAATTTGAATCAGACAGAGTTTGTGAAAACAATTCTACTGATTCAGATTTATCTTCATGCAAAGCTTTTATGTGACCTATACTGTGAAGTGTTCAGATTTTGATCAAACTGATTATCAAAAACAGTGTACTAAAGAGTTCAATGATTTCATGTTTCCTAAATATTCATGTGAATCAAAATCCAAAGATGATTATGACCTATCTGATTCTGATTTTGATTTCTTGAACTCTGGGGAGTATTTGGATGAAGAAGTTTGTAAGTTTGACTTTTCAGCAAAACTTCCTGATCATAAATATTTTGTTGTAAAAGAAGATGCGATGACAAGTACATTTGAAAAGATGAAACATCAACAAAAGTTTATAAACAAGTTCTTGTGAATGCTTACAATCCAAAAGGTAAGACAAAGAAGCATTCACAGAAACATAGGAAAACTGGCACATTTCAGAACAGACAAACTCATATTTCTCATGTTCCTAATCATTATTCTTTTGTTGTTTCAGATAAGAGTTTGAAAAGATATGAAGTTATGCTTGATTGGAGAGCAAAGAAATCCACAAAGGATGTGGTGTCAATAAAGTCATTTACTGTTTTACATAAAGATTGGACAAGCAGTTTGTGTTGTGATGTAATTGATGATGTTGCTATTCATAAACAAAACCTTGTATTTCCATGCAATGTTTATTCAATAAAGCAATTGATACAATTAGCTCATAATCAAATTCGATGTTCTGTTGGTGTAAATGATTTTGTTGATAGAAATGTTTCTCGTTTTTGGTTTGGTTCATATTTTGTTTATAATTCTGTTAAACCAAATGTTGTTCAAAAGAAAGGAGGACCCAATTTCAAATGGGTGCCAAAATTGAAAGTGACTACTAATCCAAAAGGACTCATCTTCAACTCGGTACCAAAACCTGTTGAATGAATTGTGTTTTATAGACCAATCATATGTGGTAAGCACATGACTGGGAGAAAGAAGATACTGACTAATTATATTGAAAAGTTCTGCGGAAATATCAGATTCGGGAATGACCATTTTTCCCTATTCTTGGTTACGGGGATGTAGTTCAAGAGAATATCACAATAGTGAAAGTGAGTTATGTTGAGGGATTGGGACACAATCTATTTAGCATTGGATAGTTTTGCGACAAAGATTTAGAGGTGAATTTTAAGGTTAAGAGGTGCTGTGTGAGAACGGAAGATGGTAAGGAACTCTTAGTCGGCACAAGAAAGTCAAACGTTTACACGGTCAATCTGTCCAATGTCAAACCAGAGAATGTTGTGTGTCTTATATCCAAGGCCTCTATGCAGCAAAACTGGCTATGGCATAGAAGGCTCTCCCACTTGAATTTCAAGTATATCAACAAGTTGGTAAAGGGAGGATTAGTTAAAGGTTTGCCGGAACTGAAGTACAAAAAATAACATTTGTGTGATGCATGCAAGAAAGGGAAAATGAAATGAGCTCCTCACAAGCCAAAACCTATACCTAACACTGAAAGACCTCTAGAGTTGTTACACAAGGATCTTTGTAGACCCACGAGGACACAAAGTATCAATGGCAAGAAATATGTGATGCTGATAGTCGACGATTATTCGAGATATACTTGGGTAAAATTTCTTTGCTCAAAGGATAAGACTCCTGATTTGATTATCTGATTCATTAAGAGTATCCAAGTAAATCTGCAGAGGACAGTGAAGCTTATAGGAATAGACAATGACACATAATTCAAGAATAAAGTTGTTGGAGATTATCTAGAATTTGTTGGGATATCTCATCAATTTTCTGCTGCAAGAACTCCTGAATAGAATGGGGTAGTCGAAAGACGACATAGGACTCTTGTAGAAGTTGCACGAACGATGCCGAGTCAGTCTAAGTTACCTCTATTTCTATGGGCAGAAGTTGTCTCAACTTCTTGTTATACACATAATCGTTCGATTATTCATTGCTGGTTTGGTAAAACTTTGTATGACATTATTAATAACATGATACCTAGCATTAAACATTTCCATGTCTTTGGATGCAGATGTTTTGTTCTAAATGACAAAGAGAATCTCAATAAATTCAGTGCTAAAGCTGAAGAGGGCATATTTATCAGTTATTCTCAATCTTCCACGTCATACAAAGTTTATTTGAAGACATCAAAGGTTGTAGTCGAGAGTGTAAATGTTACATTTGACGAGGCGGTAGATATGAGTTCTGATTAGATGAGTTTAGAACCCGTGATTACCAGAGTGTTAGCTTCTTGGCATATCAGTCCAGAACCTGTGAAGATTGTCAACAATTCTGATCATGCATCCACTTCTACTTTACATCTTACAAATTTAGACTTATTATTTGAAAAATTCTATAATGAATTTCTAAGTTCTAACGTGTCTAAACCTTCTATGATTCACAGTAATAAAGATTCAAGATAAGAACAACCAATTTCTTTAGATATTTCTACCGAGTTAACTCCCCAGTTCAAACAGAAAATCATTCAGTTGCAGACACACAAATTTTTGATCAACCAGAAGTTTCAGAATCTGATGCTCGTCTTGAAGTGCCAATTATACAGATAACAAATTAGATGGTTGAAGTTGACACATTGCCTACATCCGTTGTTCAACCAATTGAAACTTCTGTGAATGTGTCTACATCAGTCATCATGTTGGTCCTGAAGGTGCTTAACAAGTTTGTAGAATGGGGGGGTTTAATACAAACACAAAATTTAATGGTTTAATAAATTGTTTATTGATAAATCAAATCACAATTTACAGTTTGTTGCGGACTAAGATTAAGTAAAACCTAATCTAAAAAAACTTAAGAATCACACAGATTGTTGCACAAGAATTTGAGAATAGAGATTGGGAGAATATAGAAAACAAGGGTTTCTATATGATATGAAAGATAGAAGGCGAGTCTCAGATAGAGTCTTAATCTTTCTATTTATACCCTATGCGTTAAATGCATGGCAGGGTGCTTTACACGTGTCCTTCGATGGTTGGTTTCATGCTTCTGACTTTTGGAGACATGCTTTTAGCCGAATAGTGAATAGTGTAGTCATCAGAGTTGTTGTACGATCTGTTGCAGAGGTATGTCTCTTATGACATTTTTACTATGTGTGCAAGGGTAAGACAAAAGAAACTTGGAGCATAAGTTATGTGATCTTCAATCGTTGAATATCTCTTCCTTCATAGAGATAGAAAGAAGTTCATTGTTCGCTGAAGCTTTTCTTCAGGTTTATTTGCGTGTAGGTAGACTTGTCTTGGTTTCAGAATCTGATGCTCGTCTTGAAGTGCCAATTATACAGATAACAAATTAGATGGTTGAAGTTGACACAATGCCTACATCCGTTGTTCAACCAATTGAAACTTCTGTGAATGTGTCTACATCAGTCATCATGTTGGTCCTGAAGGTGCTTAACAAGTTTGTAGAAAGGGGGGGGGTAAAACCTAATCTAAAAAAACTTAAGAATCACACAGATTGTTGCACAAGATTTTGAGAATAGAGATTGGGAGAATATAGAAAACAAGGGTTTCTATATGATATGAAAGATAGAAGGCGAGTCTCAGATAGAGTCTTGATCTTTCTATTTATACCCTATGCGTTAAATGCATGGCAGGGTGCTTTACACGTGTCCTTCGATGGTTGGTTTCATGCTTCTGACTTTTGGAGACATGCTTTTAGCCGAATAGTGAATAGTGTAGTCATCAGAGTTGTTGTACGATCTGTTGCAGAGGTATGTCTCTTATGACATTTTTACTATGTGTGCAAGGGTAAGACAAAAGAAACTTGGAGCATAAGTTATGTGATCTTCAATCGTTGAATATCTCTTCCTTCATAGAGATAGAAAGAAGTTCATTGTTCGCTGAAGCTTTTCTTCAGGTTTATTTGCGTGTAGGTAGACTTGTCTTGGTTTCACTGATATCCGCATCAGATCATGAGTAGACTTGTCCGTTGTTCAGCAGCTTTGTCTTCGACTTAGTGATGAACATCTTTGTCGCGAAACTTGTCTTCAGGGATTACGTCTAACTGTTACAAGAGAGATTTTCAGCGATACTGAACATACTCAATATTTGATCGCTGATAGTGAAAAACTTATACATATAGATGTTAAACGTAATTTTCACTAAGTATTACAGTGGGTTATTATCAAATCACTGAGAGAGTTTGGATCAAAAATCTCCCCCTATTTGATGATGACAAAGTAACTATGAAGAAAATTACTTTAAGTCAAAATATAAGGATAGTCAGGACTCGTAACATACATGTCCTAATTACTATTTTGAAGGATCTTTTACAGTACTGATGGATTTAAGTACTTCACTGAAATTTTCATTTAAATTGTAAAAAGAAGTTACAAAGTAGAACATGAAAATTGCAAGTACAAGAGAAGTCCTATACTACTGTAAGACTCACTAATAGATTACAAGAGACAAAAGGGAATCTATCAGCTTTGTTTTCAGGAAGTGTCTGGAGAGATCAAAAAATCTGGTATTTTTCTCCTTTCCTTCATTGATCAACGACTTCTTGTTGAATATGAGTTTTGATGGGATCCACAAATGAAGAGTATCCACACCACAAGCATAGAAGATGTTGTAGATGTCTTAGAGGGCAGAAAGGAATCTTAGAGACTCTTTGAAACCTAAGATTTTCCTCATCATCTCTGAAGAAGATTCCATAAGGCTTCTTTATCACTTGCCCTGGTATATAAGGTCCACCAGGAGTCAGTGATAGATCGAGAACTGAGAGATCAGGAGGAGGTCCAAACAGTGCATCCCTGGAGAATTTGATGGGGGTTTCATTTCTGATAACAACATCGTTTTCAGAAGAGGAGGCATGCTTTCGTTTAGCTGGTCTTGGCTGAGATGGAAGAGCTGAGGGCATATTTGTTTTGGCAGTGACCCTCTTGATGAGAGCTTCAAGAAGGTTTTCAACATGTCCTCTGTATGTTGATCTTGATTTCTTCAGTGTTTCTCTGAACTCTAACCATTCAGGATAGCCGAAGTGCTTCAATTTTGATAAGAACATAGCTTTTGAACTTCCATCCTCTCTGAATATCTCCATGGTGACTTAGGCTCGGTTCTTATTTTTCCTTCCTGAGATTGTCACAACAATGATCTTCATTGGATCAGATCGATGGTCAAGCTTATTTTGGCACCAAGCTAGACTAGCATCGCTGATCTCTTTTCTTTTAGCTTGCTCCTCCTCTATCTCTTTCAAAAGAGCATCTTGAACTTTCACCAGGTTCTCTTTCAGCTTGTCATATTTGAACATAGATGAATGTACCTCAAGAGCTAGATCAACATATTTTTGGCATTCAACGATTATTTTTTCAGCTCGGACAGATTCTTCGATTTCTGTCGATGAAAGAAAGTTAAGCTCTTCATTGGAGGTCTGAGGAGGGATCTTTAGCTGTAGACTCTCCAGGTTGGAGATCATCTCTGCTCGTCTCTGAACTTCATCCTCTGACCTTTGAAGAGGTCGAGAGGTCCTTCTTGGATGAGTTAAGGATTCATCATCTTCTTCTTTTTCATCAATGTCGTTGATAGAGATTGGGATTATTGTTTCTTCAGCTATTGGAGCTAGGATTATTTGCTGAGACGTTCCCTTAAGCAGAGGAGAGAACTGTCTGAGCAATAAGAAAAAGGAGTTAGTGTATGTTTTTGAGAAGATAAAGATAAAGGCTAGAAAGACAGGGGTGATTGGTAGGAAAAGAAAGATAGAGGTATAATAGAGAGACATACCTGAGAAGGTAGCTCCCACTCAGAAGGTGACAAAAGTTTCAGATTTCCCTCAACAACGATTCCATTTTGCTTGCCTTGGGATGAGGTATTTGGAGCTTTGTCATTTTATCTCCCCCTACTTCATTTATTACGATTCCCTTCATCGTCGGAGCTGATGAGACATTTATTGCTGAGAACCATTGAGATGGATCTTCGTCTTCATCATCATCAGTAATGACATCGTCAGCCTCTTGATCCTCAAGATCAAGTTCTTCTTCGTCTTCTTCCTCCTCCTCTTCCTCTTCTTCTTCAATAAGCACTGAAGAGGAGGAAGGAGGGGATTTTTCTTTAGCAAATCAGCTGTATTCTCCCCCTCAGCATTAGAGGGAGGTTCTTCCACATTCTCCTGCACGGTTTCTGCATTTTCTTCATTTAGATCCTTCTCCCCCTCTTTGTCATCATCATGGGGGGGGATGTGGCAGCAACTTCAGCTTCAGTAGCACTCCATTTTTGGGCATCATCCTCCAACGCTTCCAGATGTTTCTCCAACTTTGGAATGACAGAAGTAGCTGACTGAATGAAGTCCACAGCTAATGTCAGCGACATTCAGTCATTATCAGTGAAGGATGGACTAGGAGCGGGTGCTGGTTCATTTAGCTTTGATAGAAGTTGAGAGAGCAGTTGATTGGTATTGTCAGCCTTCTCACTGAAAGTTCTTACTTCTCTAGTGAGGGTCTTTACTTCGGTGTTGAGATGGTGGACATGACCATTGAGAAATTGTAGCTGAGTTGAGTTGGACGTCACTTTGTCTTTCAGCGAATGGACCTCAGTTTGGAGAGTGTTGAGGTGAGATGCATCAACTTTGGTGGAGATGGTGGTAGAAAGACTTTTCAATTCTTCACCAGCACTATTGATGACAGTAGTGCTGGCGTTGATGGAAGTAGTGAGAGCTTCCACTTTCTCGACAAGATTTGTCAGCGATGCGTCAACAATTCCCAAAGTAAGACCTGAAAAACAAATTAGTGATTAAGCAAGGCGTTGCTCAGGCTTATTTAGGGAGGTGGGAGAAGTGTATAGGTTCTTAGAGTTACCTGATGTGTCAAACATGATGTAGAATGCCAGGTCTTCTTTGAAAGAAGGAAATGGCAGGGTTGTTTGAGGCAAACCTCCGAAAGGGAGGCCACTAGGTCTACATGTGCAGCTTGAAGAATAGGCTGCTATAACTGAGGGAGGTTAGAGACCAAAAAAATAGGAGAAATAGTAGGGATAGAAGAAGAAGCACTGGTGATGGTAGATTTTACCTCAGTAGGGGGTAGAGTTACTGAAGGAAGCTAGGTAGTCAGTAGTAGTGTTTCAGCGGCAAAAGTCACTGAGACGGTTGTTGCGGTGGCAGTAGTGGAGGAGCGGGCCACAAAATCATCCAAGGTGGTCTGTTGATAGAAGACCTCAGGTACATGTGTTTGAGAGGGTTGCTCCACAGTCTTTCTGATCTTCTTGGGAACACTAGAAAGAGTTGATGGCTTGCGTTTTAGAGGAGTAGTAGTGGCGGAGGTATCCAACGAAGGAACCATCGACATAGCCACTGAAAAAGAAGAATTGGGAGAGAGACGGAGGCGTATGGTTTAAAGACTTTCCTCGTTTGCAGCGGGTTTGACTTCATGGATCCGGGAGCCAACCTTGGAGAAGCTACAGGAGCTGAAGCTGAAAGAGGATGATTACTTTACAAAACTTAGGGGGAGAATGTTAGAACATAAATGTTCTTTTTAGAAGTTTAGTAAAGTAATATTTTGAGAACAAGAAGTGGTTTGAACATTTAAGAAAGCATTTTTCATGCTTGAAAGTTGTTCTTCTTTCAAACAGTCAGAGATCTAGATCAGAAGATACTTACAATTAAGCTCCCTCTTAAATCATGATAAAATGATTTAGATTGAGTTAAGCTCCCCCTAGATATTTGCAAAATAACCTTGTCTTTAAACATTGAAGACTGAGTCCTAAACTGATTTGTTTAGAAGTCTAAGTCTTTTAACATATAAGATCGGGTCCTGATCTATTGTAATCAGTAACCATTGCTCTTTAACATGAAAGTACTGGTCTTGAACTGAAATATTCAAGAGCCAAACATCTTGCTCCCCCTAAACCCGTGGTACCTACAAAACAGATTTGACAGGTTTTGGTACCCATTGGTATTTGGGTCCTGGTAAGTTAAATTTAGGAATCCACTTCTCATTTGATTTAACAACTTTATGTATTCTTTTCTGAGAAGTAATTCTGTAAGTTCCGTACCAGTTATGAGCAGATTCTCTCTGAACAAAATCATTCTCTTCACAGTAAGAACAACATATTTTCTTCTGAGCAATCCTGATCAAATGATTAGTAGAATAAAACATATCAGGTTTACCAAAAGAATCATCTTTATGAGTTCTGTTCTTGATGGCATTTGATGTGGAAGCTGATGATTTGTCATTTTCTTCTCATCTAGAGTACCTTTCACTCTCTAGAGCATCTTTCCTTTCTTAGAAAGATTCTTCTCAAGAGATTTAACATAAAAGCTCGCTGGACTATCAACAGACTTGTCATAAAACAGATTACATGGACGAATCTGATTTGATTTGACAATTTTAAATTTGACACTTGTCCTTTTTGAAACATTTTCATGAATTGAACTTGAAGCAGTTTTAAAAGAACAAACTGATTCTGTTGAATTGTCATAAGGTGATTGACTAATCACAACAGCAGAAACATTATCTAACAATTCAACATTTACAGTTTCTAAGTCCTTTATCTTTTTAGATAAACTGTTTCTTTCATCAGAAAGTGTGTCAAACTTCTTTTTCAAATCAGATTTTGCCATCTGTTCTTTTTGAATGTCTGATGATAAAACAGATATTTTGGATGTGAGCTTAGATATTTCATTTTCAAAGATTTGACGTTCTTGCTCAAAATCTTTTTCAAGGTTCTTGTTTTTCTCAGAAATTTCCTTGAAAATCCCAACATTTTTCTTTTCAAACCTTTTCTTATCAACATCAAAAGACTTCTTCTTTTGTTGAAAAATTGTTATTTCATTTTCAAGTAAGTCTTGTAATGTAGAAAATTGCTTGGGAAGTTCAATTGATTTATTTTGAAGAACTTGTCTCTCTTTTGCAAAAGTACCCCTTTTAGTAATCAAAATCTTTTCAAATTCGAATACTTGCTTGGAGAGTTTTATGCATCTTAACTCTAAATCCTTCTTCTCTTGAGAAACTTTCTTTGAAAAGTCAGAAAGATTTTGAGTGGAAGCATTCTCCAGATTTGATTTATCTTTATCAGCTTGGAGACTTTTCATCAGATCAACATTTTTAGCTTCAAATACAGATCAACTGATTTAGCTTTAAGTTCTGATGTCTGTTGTTCAGTTGTCTTCAACTTGCTTTGAATATTGGATATTTTTCTTTCGTTCAATTTGATTTCTTTCTCTCTTGCCTCAATAATAACATCTTTCCTTTTAATTTCTTTCTCTCTTGCTCTGATGATACCTCCAAAATCAGATTTAGAATGATTAATACATTAACACATGCATAAGTTTATCAGAATTTAACAATTTAGCTTTAAACTCCTGAATCTGATTTAGAAGATCTGAATTTTGAATCTTCAGATTATCGCGTTCAACTTCGATAATTCGTATCTCAGGCAAGTACATGATATATTATTCCCTAGATTCAAGTTCTAATTGCAATTCACACAAAGATAATACGAATTAATCAATCTGACAATTAACCTGTTTCAATTCAAATCAAGAATTCGTACAAAGGTTCTCTGTGACACTTTCTCTCTCTAGAATCTCAATATGCGTACAATTCAACTTCTAACTTCTAACTTACTACTACTCTAAGTCATATCCCTATTTAAAACACACGCGCACAACGCAAAACAAACAAAATACAAAACAAAATTATATTGACTTTGACTTTGACTTTATTACAAAATAGACTTTGACTTGCATAAGAGTTGATTTTAGCTTTGACTTGGCTTTGATCTTCAGTCTTCATGATCTTGTATCCAACAAATATATACTCTAACATTCTCCCTCTTTGGATCAAGATCAACTCTAAAAAGATTTGCAATATAATCTTCCTCTTTTAAGTACAAAACAAATTATCTCCCCTGTGATTGATCTTTAGCAATATAAGCATTGAAGCTCAGTCTCCTCTTTATGCTCAAAACAATCTCCCCTTTCTTTGATAAATCTGTCTTCAAAAACTTTTTGAACTCTCCCCAAAGTCTGTCTTCAAAAATAATAACAATCTCCCCAAAGTTGTAAAACCTCTTTCAGACATCGAAAAGAAATTATCTTCAAATTCAACTCGGTGTGCTTCAGTAAATTATTTTCAAATAAAATTTCAGTAAAATCTGTTTGCTTTCAGAATTCTTTGAATTTGTTCTTTCCGCTTTCAACAAACTTTATTCAAATTAGCTGTCTTGACATAAATTTCTTCTTTAAGCTCCAACTTTTCTTTATCATACCCCACATTTCTTGATTATCTCCCCCTTTTTGATGATAAAGCACTGAAATCATCGAAACTTTCTCAAGAAATGTCATTAGTCTGACTACTGAACTTTTCCACTGAGCCTTTGATTTTCCGTCAATTCATAAGATATTTATCCGAATCTTTGCAAATTCAGACAAAATATGAGTGTAACACCTGAATCAACAAATGGAACAGTTAGAAGTGCCTATCAGTAATACGAAGTCACTGTGTGTAACAAATACACATTGGAAAGGAGCTTTTTGATGTTCACTCCCCCAGGTCTTTCATTCAATCATCGAATAACACAAGGTTAAACTATGAACGTTTAGACAAAAAAACGAATTTCCTGTGTGTACATGCTTGTGTTTCAAAGAATTTAGCACTGATGATTGCTTTCGTAGGCTCAAAATTGTGTAAACCATTGAGACAACAATAGTTAAACACAAACTCAATTGTGCATGATTGAAGTGCGAAGGTGGGGCAAACTTCCTTCTTTTTCAATATCCAGATTTTCCAAATGAAAACCAGATAGCATATGTGCTGCATCCCCTTTAAAAATTGAAACATCTTCTTTTTGAGAAAAAGATGAGTAAATGGTGGAGTTTTTAAAGCAAGAATTTTCATGGCTAGTTGCCTGTTTCAATGATGTTCACGAAGAATTGTGAAACACCCGAAATGTGGCTGCCCGACTCAAAAAAAGTTGGTGCAGAGTTTGATATTCTTTTACTATGTTCTTACACCCTTTTTCCTTTTAACATTAAGCTCGTTTCTAACCAAACTCTCATTTCATTTTACCTCATCACTCATACCTCCACTCGTGTTAGAAAGTAAAATTTTATGAACTCGAGAACACTCTGATAGAAGAAAGAATTTTGATTAATCTAGAACAACTTGTATTTTCAACTGTGTTTATAAACTCTGATTTTTCTAAAACTTCCAAAGCTTCAAAACCTGATGATTTTTATGGTCTACTTGATGAAGAGTTTGATTTTCTTAACTCTGACGGTTGTTTAGATGATTGTGGGGGTCAATTTGATTTCAATGCAAAACTTCCTGATCATTCACAATTTGTTATTAATTCTTTTGGTCTACCTAGTGTGTACGAAAAAGGTGAAACATCAACGAAAGTTGATGAACCAGTTTCTGTGAATACCAAGAATGCCAAAGGTAAGAAGAAAAACTCTAAGCATTCACAGAAACCGAAAACCACTAGTAAGCCAAAGAACAAGCAATCTTTCAAATCAAATATTATTCCCTAGATTCAAGTTCTAATTGCAATTCACACAAAGATAATACGAATTAATCAATCTGACAATTAACCTATTTCAATTCAAATCAAGAATTTGTACAAAGGTTCTATGTGACACTTTCTCTCTCTAGAATCTCAATCTGGGTACAATTCAACTTCTAACTTACTACTACTCTAAGTCATATCCCTATTTAAAACACACGCACACAACACAAAACAAACAAAATACAAAACAAAATTACATTGACTTTGACTTTACTACAAAATAGATTTTGACTTGCATAAGAGTTGACTTTAGCTTTGACTTGGCTTTGACATTCTGTATTCATGATCTTGTATCCAACAAATATATGCTCTAACATGATAGCACAGCCTCTCCTTGACAAAATAGTAGACATCTTGAATGTAAAGCTTGAAATGATCGTTCCCAAAATATTCAGATAAAATTTGACTGAAAAATCAAACTTGAAAATGAACTTGAAAAGATCAGAAAAATTTCTAAGGCAAAAACTCGCAGAACACTGTTCACTTTACTTCGCGCTAACAAGGTTATGCGCGTTTCAAGTTCGCGTAGATCGAAGGATGCGCGTTTGAGGTTCGTGTTAGAAGGGATGTGTGCGTTTTTGAGCTTCTTGCAGAAAAGACTTGCGCGTTTCAACACTTAATTTTTTTTTGACAATTATGAACTCACAGAATGCAAACTCGCAAATCAAATCAATTCTTAGGCAAAACTCGCAATCTGCTTCGTGCGTGTTTCCACTTCTCACAAAACTCACTTTGCGCGTTTTGGACACGAACTCGTAGAAAACAAGAAAACATCACAATTCTTCTTCGTCCGTGTTCTTCATTGCTTGTGCGTTTAGTGACGTGCGTGTTCTTCACTTTGAATCTTGCGTGTTTTTCAAATCTAGCACGTTCTTGAGTTCTAATCACGGATTTGATCCAAAATCTTAATACCTGCAATTTAAACATGAAAATGCATAGGTATGATCGAAAAGTGAAACTAAACACTCATCTAACACAACTTTGAAGCTAAAAATACCAAAATCACATCAAATCAATCAAACATAGTGTTCGAAACATTTTAAACCGAATATCACATAAATCCAAAATTAAATGAGAATTATTGTGAATTTGATGTTGAAATCTAAACAAGAAAGTTCCAAAATAGAAAATCGAACACTATATGGAACCATTTTCGTGCAATAAAATCGATTTTTCCAGATACGTTTTATCAAACAGTGATTTTTCAGAATACGTTCTGCGTGTTCATTGAGAATTCAAAAAATTCGATCAAAGCAAAGTTTTTCATATCATCTGAATAGTTTTGGTTTGCTTTGATACCAATTGTAAGTCCACAATTCAAGCAAACATCAAGATTTGACATTTTATGATCTTGTTCTAGAGAGAGAGTAGAGAGAGAAAAACTATTAAGTCGTATATCTCACAATCACAATGTGTTACAATGCTTACAAGTGAAAGTCTCACATGCCTATTTATACCAAGTTGACTTACAACACTTGACTATACTTGACTTTGTATGACTTTACATACTTTGACTTTTCTACACTAAAAACTTGGATAAAATTATATGTTGGATCCCAAATTTAATCTCACAACAATGATATAAACAATAAGAGTAATAACAGCGGAAGCAGTTTAATATCAATGGAGATTCAAATATCACAGTTCATAAAGCGAATAATAGATAAATCAAGATATTCTTCAATAAGATATTCAACTTATATTTTCAGTTTATAAGACTTCTTAAGCACACTTTGAACATGAAGGTGATGGTCCTTTTTATAGGACCATAAAGTAAATAGTGTACTTATCTGACAAATAGAAGCATGCTTGAACAGTGTCTTACCTAAAAGGTACGATCAAGACATGCTTGAACAGTGACCTACTCTAGAAAGTAAATCTTATCACAAGGTGACGTGTCATCTGTTCTTCTTTGTCAAGAGTTTCAGAGTGATCATCTTCAGAGCTCTGAACTGGGATCTCTGAAGAGGAGCTCTCTGATGTCTTTCCGGAGTCTCTCTGAACTGACTTCAGAGACAGACAACTTTCTCTAGGCTGACTCTGAACTGACTTCAGAGACAGACTTGCTTTCTTCAGAGTGGCTCTGAGTTTACTTCATTCACAAACTTGCTTTCTTCAGAGTGGCTCTGAGTTGACTTCAGAGACAGACTTGCTGTGATCCCTTGAAAGTCTTTTAGATGAAGACTTAGTTATTTTCAATACTTTCATTGGTTCAGATTTGGGGCTAACAATCTCCCCCTAAGTACTGAAAATAAACAAGGAACACCTAAAACATTTAAACTAGAAAGCGAAGAGGAGAAAGTTATCCTCTGTAAATATTACTTCTTATAAGATTTTGGAATTACAAAAGAGAATAATATTCTTCAATTAATCAGAACCTATCACTAGAACATATCCTATGAAACTTTGTTGGGAACTGAAGAAAAACTCAAGTATGGTTAATGCTGCTGGTTCAGAGTTAATACTGCTAGAAGACTTAAAGATTAATACTGCTGAGTGTTACTACTGCTAGTAGTTAATACTGCTAGTTAAAGTTAGTGCTGCTTGAACAAAGTTAGTACTGCTTAGCTAGTTAGTACTGCTAGTGGTTAGTACTGCTTAGTAGTTAATGATGCTAGAAGGAAGTTAATGCTGCTGAAGATTAATACTGCTTATATGATGAAGATTCATTTGAAAGGATATACATGGAAGCTTAGAGATATACATAGAAGATATACTGAAGATATTTTATTTATTGTAATTATCTTTGTATTCAGTATATATATTGTATTGTTTAGAATAGTTAGATAACTTTTGGTTTTCATTTTTTTTTAGAAAAAAACAACCTCAAGGCATAGATCCTAATTCTAGAGAAGTAGAATTCGTATTGGTGAGCCTGTTCATCAATATTGAGGTTGAGTGAGTAATCTTGTAATTCTAAAGCATTAAATACAAGTTTATAGTTTGTTCTTCATATTTTCTGTATTGATTTACTTTTTCATTGAATATCAAAGTGTTATTCCGCAAACTTCTTTGATATTGTTTCTGAGAATTAATTCTTGTTGAGAATTCGATCCTGACAAGTGGTATCAAAGCCTGATTTCTCAGAAACAACTATTCATCATGGAAAATCTTGCAGAATCAAGCAGTACTTTGGTCTCAAAGGTTCCAATGCTTAGACCCAATGAATTCGATATGTGGAAGATCAGAATCAAGCAGTACATACTCCTCACTGACTATTCTATGTGGGACATCATAGAGAATGGTCCTTCTGAAGCAGGAAAGATTGGTGCAGATGGAAAGAGAACTCCACCAAAAACTGATGCAGAAAGAAAGATCAGACAGACAGAGATGAAAGCCTTGAGCACCTTGCTCTTGGCTATTCCCAATGAATATCAACATCAGTTCTGTAACTGCACTGATGCAGAGATGCTCTGGAATGCTCTGGAGAAGAGATTCTCTGGTACCAAAAGTACCAAGAGAAATCAGAAAGCCATTCTGAAGCAACAATATGAGAACTTTATGTCAACCAAGAATGAGTCCATGACTCAAACTTTTGACAGGTTCAACAAACTTATTGGTGAACTAGCTACAGTGGGAGTACAAATTGATCAAGATGATCTGAACAGAAAGTTTCTAAGGTCCTTGAGTGATGAATGGACCATGTATACTGTGTCTTTCAGACATAATGATCAACTTGAAGAAAAGGAACTTGATGATCTTTATAATGATCTAAGAGTTTTTGAATCTGAGGTAGAGGCTAAAAAGAGGCCTTCTGGGTATGTTCACAATGCTGCACTCCTTTCAGCATCAACTGATTCTACTTCCAACCTTGAATCAGTTAGTACTGCCAATGGAACAAACCAAGAGAAAGGCACTGAAACTATGTTTGAGGCCTTTCTGGCAAGTCATGGAAACTCTTCTCTCATTAATGATGACTTGGAACAACTCAATCCAGATGATCTTGAAGAGATGGATATTAAATGGCAGATGGCCATGCTCTCCATGAGAGTTAAAAAGTTCATCAAAAGAACTGGGAGGAACAACTTCTCCCAAAGAAGAGAAGATGGAGCAGGATTTGACAAGTCCAAGGTGGAATGTTACAAATGCCATCAAAAGGGACACTTTGCTAGAGAATGCAGAAGTGGAATGTCTCAAAATAACAACCACCAACAAGCTCAATCTGGAAGCTTCAACAGAAACTCTGCACAAGCCCTTGTCTCTCAACAAGGTATGGGGTTTGATTGGAGTGATCAAGCTGAAGAGGCTATTCAGAATCAAGCTCTAATGGCAGAGGTGTCTGGTCTCCCTACAGAGGTAACTTCCAATCTTTGCTCTCAAAATTGCATTAACACTGTTAAAAGGTATAGGGATCACAACCAGAACATGAGTGATGACCTTAAGAGATTGGAAAAAGACATAAAAGATTATGTGAGAATTGTTGAGAGATTTGAAGAACAGATTAAGGGTTTTCAAGCTAATGAGCTTCAACACTCTTATGACACAAATTACTGGAAGTGGGAGAAGAATGACTTAGAGCTTCAACTGACCAGATCTAAAGAAGAAAGTGAAAAGCTAAGAGGAGAGCTAGCTAAAGTCAAACTTGATGTAGAAAAGTTTTCTAATGCTTCCAAAGCAATGGATTCTTTGTTACAAACTCAGATTCATGATAAACTGAGAAGAGGTATAGGGTACAATACCACACCACCACCCTATAACAACAACTACATCCCTCCTAGTTCAGAGTTGTTAGAAACAAAGGATAGGAAGGATCTACCTAAGGGAGCCACTGAAATAGATCCCTTAGAAGAAGTGGTTGTTAAGGATAAAACTGAGAAAGAAGTTGTCAAGGATAAGGACAATACTGTGAGTGGTGAGATTCCTAAAGAAAATCACATTATCACCAATGAGGGATGTGGAAAGCACTGGATCAAGTCCAAAGAGATAGAAAAGACTGAGGGAAAGAACAAGAAGGTTCACTATAAGCATACCACTGTTGTGAACCCTATTCCTTGCAAACAGTGTGATTGCAATAAAGCCAAGAGTCTAAATTCTGGTTTAAAAAGAGGAAATCAAAGAAACTGGAATAATCAATGGGCTCAGAAACAAGGAGTTGATCTGAATAAAATCAATAGACCAAAACCTTGTTTTATATGTGGCAAGTTGAATCATTTGGCTAAGTATTGTTACTTTAACCCTATTAACCAACAGATGAACTTTCAAAGATTTGTGCAAAAATCTGTGGGTTATAGGAAGGCTGGAAAGAAGCATGTGATAAAGAAATATGTTGAAAGTAAAGGCACTTTAAAGAAAAAGATTTTAAAAGAAAGTATCAAAATATGGGTGCCTAGAAGTACTAACAGTATTAGTACTGCTAACAATATTAGTACTGCTAACACAGTTACTACTGCTAACAGTGTTAGTACTGCTGAAAATATTAATGCTGCTAATACTGTTAATACCTCTTCCAAAGTTAATACTGCCAACACAGTTACTGCTGCTAAGACAGTTACTACTTCTAACAAAGTTAGTGCTGCTAAGCATGCAAGTGCTGCCAAGGTAGTTAGTACTTCTAAAACTAATACTGATTCTAGCAAACATAGTTCCAAGCCTATTATTGTAACAAAGTACTCCAAGAATGAGGAGTTGAAGTTCAAAAATCTTGTCAAGAAAGAATGCAAATATTTTGATGAGAAAGGGGTACCCAAGACCACTTTGGCTTGGGTTCCTAAATCATACTAATTGATTTATCTAATGTGCAGGGCAATCAACAGCTCAAGGGAAAGAGCATTTGGCATGTTGATAGTGGTTGCTCTAGGCACATGACAGGCAACATGTCATGCCTTCAGGATTTCAAACATATCAATGGAGGACATGTTGCATTTGGAGATAATCTTACTGGTGGTAAGATAAGTGGAAAAGGTAATGTCACTAAAGGTAAGATGACATTTGAGGATGTCTACTATGTTGATCAATTAAAGTACAACCTGTTAAGTGTATCACAGGTTTGTGACAAACAACATAGTATATTATTTACAAATACTGAGTGTATGATCCTTGCTCCAGGGTTCAAGGTAGTTGATGAAAGCATGATACTACTTAGAACTCCAAGGAAGGACAATGTTTACTGTCTTGATATGGACAATGTTGATAGTGATTCATCTCTAAATTGTCTTGTTTCAAAAGCTTCTGTAGATGAATCCTCTCTATGGCACAGAAGGATGTGTCACATGAATTTCAAGAATATGAACAATCTTGTTAAAAATAACCTTGTAAGAGGGTTACCTTCAAAAGTCTTTTCATGTGATGATCATTGTGTTGCTTGTCTTAAAGGCAAACAACACAAAACTTCTCATAAGACCAAAGAGTTAAATTCTGTTTCTACTTGTCTCCAGTTATTGCATATGGATCTGTTTGGTCCTACAAATGTTATGAGTATAGGCAAGAAATCTTACTGCTTGGTTATTGTTGATGATTACTCCAGATTTACTTGGGTATATTTTCTAAGGACTATTTATGAAACAAGTGGTCTTATCAAATCCTTTATTCTAAGAATTGAAAACCAAACTAATCAAAGAGTAAAAGTCATTAGATCAGATAATGGAACTGAGTTTAAAAATCATGATCTAAACAGCTTTTGTGAAGAAAAAGGTATTGAGAGGCAATATAGTGCTCCTAGGACTCCTCAACAGAATGGTATTGCTGAAAGGAGGAATAGAACACTAATAGAGGCTGCTAGATCTCTGTTGGCTGATTCAAAATTGCCAATTACCTTCTGGGCTGAAGCAGTTAATACTGCTTGTTATGTCCAAAACAGAGTTCTAGTGGTCAAGCAAAAGAACAAGACCCCATATGAGATTTTAAATAAAAGAAAACCTTTCATTGGTTTCTTCAAACCTTTTGGGTGTCCTTGTACAATTCTCAATACCAAATCTCACCTAGGTAAGTTTGATAGCAAAGCAGATGATGGATTTCTTGTTGGATATTCATCTCAGAGTAAGGCCTACAGAGTTTTTAACTCATCTTCTAGAATAATTGAAGAAAGTGATAATGTCAAATGCAATGAGAACACACCAAATCCTGTTGGGTCTGGACCTCAGTGGCTATTTGACATTGATTCACTAACTAATTCTTTTGGTTTCAGTAGTGATGATTCTACAGGAACAGGATGTGGAGGATCAGGTATCACACAAGTCTCAGAAAGTATATCTAAATCTGTGATATTTCCCATACCCACAGTGAATTCTGTTGAAGACTGTGAAAAGGAATCATTTACTGGACCAAATCAGAGTGAAGAAGAAACTAGAGATGAGGAGACTCAAGAAAATAAAGAATCAGAAGTGGCTTCTGAAAACACTTCAGTTGAGTTGCATGACTCTAATCTAGAAGCTGGACTGAATGAAGAACCTAGTCATAACACCAGAGTTCAAAAGAATCATCCTCCACAGCTGGTAATAGGAGATATCTCTTCTCCTATGATGACTAGACATCAAAGCAGGCTTCAAGAAATGCAAGATCAACAGCATACAGTCCTTTCTTGTTTTCTATCACAGCTTGAGCCTAAAAAGGCACATGATGCTATGAAAGAATCTAGCTGGATAGAAGCAATGCAAGAGGAACTTTTACAGTTCAAGCTACAAGATGTATGGGATCTAGTAGACCTTCCTAAAGGTCACAGAGCAATTGGCACAAAGTGGATTTTCAGAAACAAGAGAGATGAAAGAGGTATTGTCATAAGGAACAAAGCAAGGCTGGTGGCTCAAGGCTATACTCAAGAAGAGGGTATAGATTATGAAGAAGTTTTTGCACCTGTGGCTAGGATAGAAGCAATCAGACTATTCCTAGCCTATGCTTCTTACATGAACTTCAAAGTCTATCAAATGGATGTAAAAAGTGCTTTTCTCTATGGATCAATTGAAGAAGAAGTATATGTATGTCAACCACCAGGGTTTGAAAACCCAAGCTATCCAGACAGGGTATACAAATTAAAGAAAGCACTTTATGGACTACATCAAGCTCCAAGAGCATGGTATGACACACTGTCATCCTATCTCTTGGAAAATGACTTTGAAAGAGGAGTCATTGATAAGACTCTATTTATCAAAAGAAAGAGGAAGGATATCTTGCTGGTCCAAATCTATGTTGATGACATTATCTTTGGATCTACAAGAAACAACATGTGCAAGGAGTTTGAGGATTTAATGCATCAAAGGTTCAAAATGAGTTCCATGGGGGAACTTACTTTCTTCCTTGGACTCCAAGTTCAACAGAAGTCAGATGGCATTTTCGTATGTCAATCCAAGTATGTGCAGGATACTCTAACCAAGTTTGGTTTCTCAGAATCAAAACCTGCCAGCACACCTATGGAAACACACAAGCAGATCACAGCAGATCTTGAGGGGGAGGATATGGATGTGCATCATTATAGATCCATGATTGGCTCTCTCATGTATCTCACAGCATCAAGGCCAGATATAATGTTTCCAGTCTGTGTATGTGCAAGATTTCAAGTTAGGCCAAAGCAATCTCACTTTCAAGCTGTTAAGAGGATATTCAGATATCTCAAAGGGCAACCTAGATTGGGACTTTGGTATCCTCATAACTCACCTTTTGACCTAATAGCATACTCAGACAGTGATCTAGGTGGGGCAAACTTGGACAGAAAATCTACTTCTGGAGGATGTCAGTTTTTGGGTGCTAGACTAGTCTCATGGCAGTGCAAGAAACAAACCACAGTATCCACATCTACAACAGAGGCAGAGTACATAGCAGCTGCAAGTTGCTGTTCTCAAGTCTTATGGATTCAGAATCAAATGTTGGATTATGGGGTAACCTTTCTACACACTCCAATCTTTATTGACAACAGCAGTGCTATTAGCATTGTAAATAATCCAGTCAAGCACTCAAAGACAAAGCACATTGAAATCAGGTATCACTTTATAAGAGATTGTAATGAAAAGAAACTTATTCAAGTTGTCAAAGTTCACACTGATAATCAGTTTGCTGATCTATTCACTAAAGCTTTTGATGTGGGTAGATTCACTTTCTTGGTAACAAGTGTGGGAATGATAAACTCTGAATAATCTCCTTCTCAAAAAGTGGTTTTATATCTGTATAGTATTCCTGGAGTTACTAATCTTCTGTTACAGGATATGCATAGCAGTACTCAGTGTTTAGCAAGTTTAAAAAGAGTAAGTCAGTTAATACTGCTAGTGGTTAATACTGCTTTCAGTTAATACTGCTAGTGGTTAATACTGCTAATGGTTAATACTGCTTTCAGTTAATACTGCTAGTGGTTAATACTGCTTTCAGTTAATACTGCTAGTGGTTAATACTGGTTTCAGTTAATACTGCTAGTAGTTAATACTGCTTTCAGTTAATACTGCTAGTAGTTAATACTGCTTATATTCTGAATACTATAAATACTTTTTGCCCGCCTAAACGTTCATAACGACTCTTTGCATACTGTTCTCTTGCGCTCAAAACCTTTTCTCTCTCAAGTTCGAAGTTTTCAGGCAAGCTTTTCACTAAGATCAATGGCATCCATGACATTCATCGACGAGCACAATGAGATTGCGATGCTACAAAAGCCAAAGCAAGCTGCAGGATTTCATCAGATTGTGGATTTCCTCAAGTCAAGCCACATTGCTCATGCTCTTATTGTATCCCCTACAATCTATATCGAGCATCAAATGCAGTTCTGGGCTAATGCCACCATTGTTGTGGAGAATGGTGTGCAAATGATCAAGACAAGAATCTGTGATCAATCACTAACAGTTACTGAAGAGGTTATTCGCATCAGTCTACATCTAGACGATGCCTCTGGTATAACTTCTATCCCAAATGATGAACTGTTTTCAAATCTTACAAGAATGGGGTATGGAGGCCCATTGGGTGTTTTCAAATTTTCTAAAGCAAAATTCTCACCCCAATGGCGTTTCTTTGTCCATACTCTTATGCATTGTATATCCAAAAAGACTACTGGATGGAGTGAGTTCAGCAGCACTATTGCTTATGCTTTGGTGTGCTTGGCCACTGCCAGAAAGTACAATTTTTCTAAAATGATTTTCAGTGATCTTGTCTCAAACATGGGAAACAAAAAGAGCTTCTTTATGTATCCCAGGTTTGTTCAAGAAGTTATTACTAATCAATTGACGGATATACCTCAACCTGTTGGGGTATATGTACCTAAACCCCCAAAGGCAAGGTTTTCTCAAATATGAGAAGATCTGCTGGGGACTCTGAAGGAGTTGACACCCCATTGTTCTCTACAATGATGGCGGTGTCCCAAACCAATGAAGGTATGGCAGCAGGGTCAAGGCCCCCATTAGACCAACCCACTGCTAGCCAAGCCCAACCCCTCCCATCACCCAATCCCTTCTTGAAAAACCAACCTCTCCCATCACCCAAACTTACAAGAGAAAACAGGTAAAGAAGGCTCCTTCCCTTCTTGTACCATTACCCACTAAGCCTATAAGCCCTCTAAGGGAGAATTCTCCCCTAGAGAATATCCAAAGGGAAACCACAAGGGTGTCTCCCAACCCAATGGAGGTGCTCTCTGAGGAGGAGGTAGAGCATATGGGTGATGAGGCTGCCACTACTCCTGCTAGTACAGAGGAGGAAAGTGGTAACATCAATAAGACCTTCCCCATGGCAACTTTGAATGAGCAATCATTTGAAGGTCCCTGGTGCCAAGAAACCACAGGGGTGGATAGTGCCTCTGCAAGGCAGAAGACTTCCACAAATAAAAGATCCAATGATCCTTCAAAGGAGGGTAACACTTCTGGAGAGGGTGAGGACAGATATACGTACGATGAATTGATGGAAACAATGGGGAACATCAATCAAGATGTTCTCAAACAAGGCAAAGAAATTGAAGAAATGAAGCTAGTAATTCTGTCACAACAAGAACAGATTGCTAAGCTGAAGAGGATGGTGGTTAGTCTGGTACAAAGGAAGAAGAGAAAGCAATTCCAATTAAGGAGAAGGACCACTGAGGATGATGCTCCCAAAAAGGGGGAGATCAACATGGAAGAAGCCACAAGAAAGGGGGAGCTTGATGGAGAGAAAGTTGATGTTCAGGGGGAGCAGCAAGAAGAAACAGTTACTACTGCTGACATTAATAAAGCAGCAGAAACTGTGAAAGAAGTGTTAACAGATCTTGAGATTGCAGAAACCTTACTAAAAGCCAAGAATGATACTCCCAAGGTCACTTCAAAGACCAAAGGTGTAATCATAAAAGAACAAGGTGAAGTGATGAAGAAAGATAACAGTAAGAAGGCAATGAGCAAAGATAAAGGAAAAGCAAAGATGGTAGAATCTGATCAACCAATCAAAAAGCAAAGGTTGGTTGAATCAGATGAAGCCCTAGCTAAAAAGATGCAGGAGGATATTGAAAAAGAAGAAAGAGTTCAGATGGAAAAGGACAGGGAAATGGCAAAAGCTCTAGCTGCTGAACTGAATGAAGCTTATCAACAGAGTATGGCAACTGAAATTGCACAGAAGAAAGCTGCAAGTATGAAGAAATCTGTGGTGAAAACAGTTGCAAAGAAGAGAAGACCCTCAAAGACATTCCTAGGTACCCAAGAGAGAAACAAGATGATTATATTTCTCAAAGGTGCTGTAGGAGTCAAAAAGGAGATGTTCTCCAAAATGTCTTTTGAGAAGATCAAAGAACTCTATGATTCAGAGATGTTAAAGCTTCAGGGAAGTGAAACTGCTAGGGTGGAGATGGAGAAGAGGATGAAAGAAAGTAATGACTTTGATTGTCAAAAGCCATTTCCAGATGAGCAAGAAACACCCCCTAAGAAAGAGACCACTCTGGGAGAAAGTCTAAAGACTTTAAAGAGAACCAAGATGATGGCAAGGAGAAAGCCAATCAAGAAGCCTAGAGTATCTGAAGAAGAGGCTGAGAAGGCTGCTGAAGAAGAAGGAGCAACTGAGTCATCCAAACTGAAAGAGCCAGCAAACACAGATGATGTAAATTTGTATATGGTAGTGATGGACAAAGTGCCTGAACCAATTTCAGCAGAACCTGTAGGAGTTAAGCCTCCTGAGGTCATTCACTGGGATACATTGACAGTGGATGGAAAGGAATACATAAGGCTAAAAAGGAAGGATGAAAAGTATGAAGTGTTCAACACATGGGCAAAAATTGTCAGAACATGTTCTAGATCAGATCTTGAAGAGATGTTTGAGATAGGAATGAAGTTGTATGCAGATATTCTAAAGGCTCCAGGGATTTCAATTACAAAACTGGTAATGGAGTATCTGTGTATGATGTTCAAACCTGAAGAAGTAAAGCACTTGATCAAGGATGTCTTCAAATCAGTAAACAGTTGGACTCTATATGAAATTAGTGGAGTATATATAGTGACTATGGATTTAAATCACACTGAATACTTTCTAGTGGATAGAGTGTATAATCATAGCAGATTGAAGCTACATGCCATGCTGAAGAAAAAGTTAAGGTGTGTTCCAGATTCAGAAATGGCTAAATACTTGATTCAAAGAACCATCAATCAGAGTTTGGGATTGGATGCAAACACTGGGATTTAGGCATTGATAGAGTTTTGGGAGCATCTTGAAGAAAATCTGAAGAACTTGACTTCTCTTCTTAAAAGTCAAGTTAGGGGGAGATTGTTGGGAACTGAAGAAAAACTCAAGTATGGTTAATGCTGCTGGTTCAGAGTTAATACTGCTAGAAGACTTAAAGATTAATACTGCTGAGTGTTACTACTGCTAGTAGTTAATACTGCTAGTTAAAGTTAGTGCTGCTTGAACAAAGTTAGTACTGCTTAGCTAGTTAGTACTGCTAGTGGTTAGTACTGCTTAGTAGTTAATGCTGCTAGAAGGAAGTTAATGCTGCTGAAGATTAATACTGCTTATATGATGAAGATTCATTTGAAAGGATATACATGGAAGCTTAGAGATATACATAGAAGATATACTGAAGATATTTTATTTATTGTAATTATCTTTGTATTCAGTATATATATTGTATTGTTTAGAATAGTTAGATAACTTTTGGTTTTCATTTTTTTTGAGAAAAAACAACCTCAAGGCATAGATCCTAATTCTAGAGAAGTAGAATTCGTATTGGTGAGCCTGTTCATCAATATTGAGGTTGAGTGAGTAATCTTGTAATTCTAAAGCATTAAATACAAGTTTACAGTTTGTTCTTCATATTTTCTGTATTGATTTACTTTTTCATTGAATATCAAAGTGTTATTCCGCAAACTTCTTTGATATTGTTTCTGAGAATTAATTCTTGTTGAGAATTCGATCCTGACAAACTTCATGATGAACTCTCTGAAGTTAATCATTGAGCCAATTTCCAAATCTAGTTTTGCCAGTAGGTCTACTCTCTGCCGTTCTTGCTTTACATTAATCATCTTCTATATTCCTTTCAGGGTTTCGTCAGAATACTTTTCTACTTGCGAAGCTAGAAAGATTTTCTTCTCTTGGTTCACTCTGTAGATGAAACCCAGAGGTTCTTCAATTATTGATCCAGTCTTCTGTTTGTCCAGGCTTTCGATGGTTTCCACTGGTTCAGTCACTCCTAGCTTTTCTTCACCCAAGTTCAGAGCAATCTGAAAGTCACGCTTTGCTCTTTGTTTCATGTAAGCTTCCATTGCCCTTCTTACTTCAACCAAGCTCATTCTTATTTCCCTTTTTCCTGAATCGTACCTCGCAGAGCAATAGGCATATAGATGAGTGAGATCATACGGATTTAGGTTTACGAGATCATTATCATTGAACTCATAAATCTTATGATCAGATCGAGTCACCACATAATGCCTATATATAATTTTGTTGAAGGCGAATGTCTTTTCAGAGATTTTCTCAACTTTTACTATTGGAGCATCGCTGAGAACCTCCTTTCTTGGTTTTGTCTTTGCCTGTATGAATCTTCGTTCGTAGTCTGGCATGTCCTCTCTGATTCTTGGATTCAGAGGGATTACTTGAGTGTCTTCCATGTTGAACTCACAGTAGATATGCCGAAAGTGATCTTCTATTGATGCTTCTGGAGTGGATTCTAAGAATATTGGAGGATGAGTGAATACCTTGGCTGGTAAACCAATGATTGTCTTCTGAACAAGATTCTCTTGAGGATCCTGTTCATCAACAACCATGGTTTCTTTGTCCTTGGGCTGTGACTGAGTTATCTCTGATGGCTTTTCAGAGATATATCCATCTATTTCTGGAGATTCTTTCAATTCTGAAGCTGTTGAGGTATGATGAGGTTGAGCATTTTTAAAAACATACTCTTCGACATCAATTACTTCGATCTGTTCTCCAGTAGCTTCTTTCTCTCTGTCAGAATCTTTCTGTTCTTCTTCAGACTCTGACTCAAAGGCATCTCTCATCACCATTGGTTGTCTTTCGGGTGATGAGAAAGCATCTTCAGAAGATGTAGAGAAGTCTACAAGTTGTTCTTCCTCCTCTTCCAGAGCTCCAATTTTCTCTAGAGTCGCATCAGTTACTGGAGTGATTGGAACACCTGGTGTTGATGAGGCGTATAGTATGACTGGTGCTGTGGATGATTGTAAGGTACGATTTTCATCAGAAGAGGTGGTGTTCCTCTCTGGTTCCTTCTCTTGGACTTGTGTAGAGGGAGCAACTTTAAAGGTGTGCGCGGTTTTATCTCTGATCTCCCTATTTTGTGAGTCAGAATGCTCATCATCATCTGAATCCTCTGAATCATCAAATCTTGCTTTCTTCACTGCATCGCTACAAGTCCCACCAGAAAACTTGCGTTTGTATTTGAGAGAGCTTGGTTTTATCTCTGATCTCCCTATTGCTTCTGAAGCAGCAGTTATGATTTCAACAATCTGGTCCTCTGATTTATAATTATGAAGTTCCAAAGTTGCTTTGACCTGCTTCTGAGAAATTATAGAGATCTTGGAAGAACAAGTCAGCATTATGCTCATTATTGCTGATTTAAAAGAGGCCATATCACTTTTGGTGATTAGGTCTTCAAAAGTTCTGGGTGGTGGCTGTGGTGTTGCTGATGGTGCGCTGACAGATGGTACAGAAGCTTGAATTGTTGCTTTGATGAGTTCAGAGATAGATGCCATTTGATCTGTTGAGAGTGATGATGATCTGGTGGCTACTACCTCTTCCCTTAATTCTTGTAGAGCCTTCTAAATGTTGATGGTTGAAGATGCTTGTAGAGCAGCATTATGAGCTTTAAGGTTGACTATTTAAAGAGAAGATTCATCCTTCTATATGAACAGTTCTTGTTCCAACTCTTGGATTCTTTTTGAGGAGTCCAAAAGTTGGGTCTTCAGAGTGGGAACCTCTGCTTTGAGGTTTGTGTTTTCATAGCGAAGAGCAGAGGTCTCTGAACCGTCAATTCTTTGAAAGTTATGCTCTTTCATGGAGCCTCTGACTTCTTCACAGAATCTTTGGAACTCAGATTTAGTGAGAAGTTCAGAGAGGGGTACATTGGTTACAACACATGTAGCCAATTTTTCCTCGAGTTCAGAGGAGCCTTCATTCAGAGCTGTTTTGATGTTGTCTCTGGAAGGACTTCCTCTCAATCCTTGATGTTCCGGAGAATCATCTCTGAGTGTTATGTTCTCATCCAAGTCCTCCTCCTCAGATTCAGAGGACTGGAAGTGAATGTGGGAGTTGATCTTGCGATCCAGGCAAGTCAATCCTTGGTTTTGTAGGTCGAGCCATTGTCCCTGAGTTGGACAGCTAGTTCTGGATATCCTAAAGGGTGAGATATGAGCCACAGAGGCATCAATTTTTGTAGAGTTTTCGGATGTACTCTGAGGCAACTAGGTACTTGAAGTATTGGCTAAGTCCTGTGAAGAGGGCTTATCCAGAATTTGAGTTTCCTCAGTTAAGTGAACTTCAGAGGTGGAAAAAGGTACCTCTGAAGTGGCTTGCTGGTTTGGGTTCGAGGTGTGCACCTCTGATTCAATAACCATTACCTCTAGATCAGGTAGGTTAGATTGTGTGGTTGCACTGGGAGATGGGGTTGGTGTCCTAAAATATGTGTGCCTTGAGGCATCTTTTTGTTTGGAAGGAGAAGAACTCTCAGGTTTCTCTAAGTCAGAAGACTTTCTCTCTTCCCTCTGAGAATCTTCAGAGCTAGTCTCGGAAGATTCATCCTCACTTTCCTCAGAGCTAGTCGAGCTATCCTCTACACTAGCAATTGAGGTTTCTTCCATTACTTCCTCATTGACAGCCCCTTCTGGTGCTTTGTCATCTCTCTCAACTTCGGTTTCTCTACCAAGAGTACCCTCTGGTTCACTCTTGTGAGAGCTCTGTACTTCAGGGTCCTCAGATCCCTTTGAAGCCGAGATGCTCTTGCTCTCCATTCCAGGTTCAGGACCTAAGTGTGTTGGGGGTTCCCAGAACTGGTTCTAGTCCTTGGGCAACACGGAGATAAGAAACTAATGCCACAGATTGAGGATTTACCTGATTCAGCATGTGGTGAGGGATCCTCCTTGCTTCTGGATAGCCTTCAGATAAAATTGTTGGTTTGAAGTTGTTCATTATGTAGAATGGAGTTTTAGGTTGTTCAGGGGCAATCAAAATATGAAGCTTCTTGATCGCGGCATGGATGATTAGAGACAAAAATTTTGGGAAAGTTATTGAAGGAACTTTGGATGATTGGGTCGTTTGTTCAGGGTCCTTTGCCAAGCATTTGTTTTTCTTCTCTATTGATGTCAGAATCATATCAAAGATTATACTGGCCATGTCCAAGTTGCGATTAAAGAATAGGGCATACATGATTGACAGTATTTCTGGTGTTGCTTGATCCATGCTCCCCAGTTTGCAGGTTAGTGTTCGATTTAAGACAGAGAACATGAAATTCCAGATTGGTGGTAGGTGTTGTCGTCTGAAGTTGCTCAATCTGGTTATTTCTGTGTTATAACCTAGCATTCGAATGAGCTGAAGTAGGGTTTCAGAAGTTGGGCGTTTTTCAAAACGCGTGATTTGAAGTTCCTCAGCTGTTAGGAGTGGGAGAACTTCTCTTAGAACAGTAGGATTGATGAGTATCCGACATTTTACAACCTGAGATATGTCGAACTCGCCGATTATTTCTCTATGTGCATCGCTGTAGTGACTTGATGAATACCATTCTTGAATAAACGAGAGTGGACATTCATTGGTAAAAGCAGTTAGGGCTTGAGTCAGTTCACAGTCGGGATTTTAAATGGGTTTTGTATCCAAATTTAGAAAAAGAAACACTCGAGTATATAAGGTGAAACGACAGTGATTTGACCCTTTGGATAAAGCCGTTTGGCCTTTCACTCATCCCTTTTTGTGACACGTGGCCTTGAAAATTGTTTTACCTACGAATGTAGGTTCCAAGAAAATAGGAAAGGAGTGCCATTAAAAAATAATTTCTTTTTGCTGACTAGACAAACGTTTCGCCTTAAGAAGTAATTTACGATATCACTTGTAAAAAAAATTCAGTTAAATTGAAATTTTAATTTCAAATGATATCAAAAATTTATTTTTAATTAAAAAGTTCTTGTTTGAGGAATGACTGGTCTGAAAGTTGTTGACTCCCCCTTCACAGATGATTTAAAAAAAATCCATAATTTCAGTGACTCTGATAAGACTACTGAGACCATTTTCAGAGATTCTAAGTTAAAGTTCAGAGATTCTGAGTTTACACTTTTCTCATTTTTAGAGATTCTGAGTTAAAGTTCAGAGATTTTGAGTTTACACTTTTCTCATTTTCAGAGATTCCGAGTTAAAGTTCAGAGATTCTGAGTTTACACTTTTCTCATTTTCAAAGATTCTGAGTTAAAGTTCAGAGATTATGAGTTTACACTTTTCTCATTTTCAGAGATTCTGAGTTAAAGCTCAGAGATTCTGAGTTTACACTTTTCTCATTTTCAGAGATTCTGAGTTAAAGTTCAGAGAATCTGAGTTTTCTGAGATGAAATTCAGAGACTCTGAGTTTCTTCTAAAAAGTTCTTTTTCTCCCCCTTGACAAAAGAACAACTTTTTATTTTTCTCCCTTTGTCATGTGTTTGGAAAACATTCACAAACTGATATTGACATATGCTACTTGGTTTAGAGGCTCTGATATTTTGATCAGAGACTCTGAGTTTCTTCCTTGTTAGGTAGACATATTCAACATTCCTAACTTGCTGATCAAAAAATTGAACCTTCGTTCATCTAAAGCTTTTGTGAAAATATCAGCAAGTTGGAGTTCAGTTGGTACAAAATACATTTCTATTTTTCCCTTTCAACATGATCTTTTATGAAATGATACCTTACATTAATGTGCTTTGTCTTTGAATGCTGTACTGGATTGGCAGAGATGGCTATGGCACTTTTTGAGTCACACAAAATGGGTATTCTTTCATATTGTTGGCCATAATCTTTGAGCTGAGTTTTCATCCATATTACTTGAGAGCAACAACTAGCTGCAGCAACATATTCTGCCTCTGCAGTTGAAGTTGAAACACAGTTTTGTTTCTTGGATGACCAACTTACTAGTTTATTGCCCAGTAACTGACAGCACCCAGAGGTACTTTTTCTTTGAAGCTTACATCCTGCATGATCTGCATCAGTGTAAGCTGTTAGATCAAAACTTTATAGTTTTGGATACCAGAGGCCTAAGGATGGTGACCCTCTTAGGTATCTGAAAATTCTTTTGACAGCAGATAAATGAGATTCTTTTGGATTTGCTTGAAATCTAGCACAAAGACATGTTGCAAACATTATGTCAGGCCTACTTGCAGTTAAGTATAGTAGTGAACCTATCATGCCTCTGTAGGTTTTTATATCTATAGATTGTTCTGAAGGATCAGAGTCAAGTTTGACTCAGGTGGCTAGAGGTGTTTTCATAGAAGTTGAATCATTGATTTTGTATTTTTGTAAAATTTCAGAGACATATTTAGTTTGACTTATGTAAGTGCCTTCTGAAGTTTGTTTTACTTGTAAGCCCAGAAAGAAGGTTAATTCTCCCATTAGGCTCATCTCAAATTCACTCTTCATCAACTCTGAAAATTTGTCACAATACTTTTGATTAGTAGAGCCGAATATAATGTCATCAACATAAATTTGTACTAAAAGCATCTCATTTTTGTACCTTTTGATGAATAATGTTGTATCAATTGTGCCTTTGTCAAATCCATTTCTAATAAGAAAAGTGGACAGTGTTGCATACCAAAAAAGTGGACAGTGTTGCATACCAAGCTCTTGGAGCTTGTTTAAGTCCATACAGAGCCTTATCCAAATAATAAACATGATTAGGAAACTCTGTACTTTCAAATCCAGGTGGTTGCTGGACATAAACTTCTTCATTTATTTTACCATGTAGAAAGGCAGATTTGACATCCATTTGATAAACTTTGAATCCTTTGTGTGCAGCATAGTCTAAGAGGATTCTGATTGCTTCTAGCCTTGCTACAGGTGCAAATGTTCAATCATAATCAATACCTTCTTCTTGGCAATATCCTTTAGCAACCAACCTGGCTTTGTTTCTGATTATTACTCCATCCTCATCCTTTTTGTTTCTGAAAACCCATTTTGTTCCAATTGCAAATTTTTTTTTGGGAAGGGGAACTAGGGTCCAAAATTTATTTCTTATAAACTCTTGAAGTTCATCCTGCATTGCAAAAATCCAATGAGGATCTTCAAGAGCTTCTTTCACCTTCTTTGGTTCAATAATGCTCAAAAAGTTTACGTAGAAGCATTCATTGATTGTTGCAGATCTTGTTTTAACTCCTTCTGATGAGGATCCAATGATTTGATCAATTGATGATCTTTTGTCCATCTAGAGATTGGAGCAAAGATTAGGGGTGGAGTTTGAGTTTCAGAGATGACAGTTGGTGACATCTCAGTTGTGCTGTTCAGAGTCTCTGAAGTTGTTTCCCGAGATGGTGAAGCAGATTCTTGAATGTCTTCACTATTTGTTTCTGGAGTTACTTCAGACACTCCTTGATCATTCTCTTTTTGATCTTCAGCTTCTTCTGATTCACTTTGTTGATCTGATTTTGGTGAAACAGAAGGTGTTAATTCAGAGGGACCAGAAAGAGTTGTACCTGTTTCTTGGGGTCCTTCTGAATTCTCTCTTGGTCTATCTCTGAAGACTGCTTCTGGGTTATCTTCATCAAAGAAATCTTCAAATATTCTGTTTAATTCAGATTCTCTGGATGATTCAGAGATAGGTGTTGAGAGACTTTCTTGTTGTTCAGAGCTTTTGTTGTCGTCAAAAGTGATATTGATGCTCTCTTGGATGGTCCTTGTTCTGAGATTGAACACTCTGAAAGCTTTTGAGGCTAAGGAATATCCAATAAATTTTCCCTTATCAGCTTTCTTGTCAAACTTTCCAAGAGATTCTCTATCGTTCAGAATGTAACACCTGCATCCAAAAACATGAAAATATTTAACATTAGGTTTCCTATTGTTAATGAGTTCATAGGATGTTTTCTGAAATCTTTTGACAATTGTTGCTCTGTTCTGAGTAAAGCAGGCTGTTGCCACTGCTTCTGCCCAAAAATTTGTTGAAAGATCAGATCCAGCAAGCATTGTTCTTGCAGCTTCAACAAGTGTTCTGTTCTTCCTTTCAACAACTCCATTTTGCTGAGGAGTTCTTGCTGCAGAAAAGTTAGGAGTAATGCCTTCTTCTGATAGATATGAATTGATTTTGGCATTTTTGAACTCTGTTCCATTATCACTTCTTAGTTTCTGAACTTTGATGCTGAATAGAACCTGTAATCTTTTCAACAATCTTATCAAAATATCAGGTACATCTAATTTTGCTCTGATGAATTCTATCCATGTGAATCTGGAAAATTCATCAATAAGAACCAGAATGTATTTCTTACCTGCTAGACTCTGTACAGAGATAGGACCACAGAGGTCCATATGTATCATGTGCAGAGGTCTAGTACAGTTGTTTTCACTTTTGGTTTTATGGGAAGATCTTTTCATTTTTCCCATCTCACAAGTAGAACAAAGATGATCTTTGTTAAACTTCAGAGATGGTAATCCCTTAATCAAATTAAGTTTAACTAATTTATCAAGTGAGGAAAATTTTAGATGTGAAAACTTTTTATGCCATAGCCAGACTTCCTCACTACTCAGAGATATAAGACAAAGTTTCTCTGAATCAGTGTTGTTGATTTTGGTAAAATTCATTCTGTAGAGGTTACCTTTTCTGTCTGCTCTTAGTAATTCTTGACCTGATTCTGAGTGAAGAAGTGAACAATATCTTCTTTGAAATTTCACATCAAAACCATGATCACAAAGTTGACTTATGCTGATCAGATTATGTTTTAATCCATCCACATAAGCAACCTTTGAAACTAAAACATTTCCTCTTGATAATTCACCATATCCTTTAATTTGTCCTTGCACATTGTCTCCAAAAGTAACTGCTCCTCCATATTGTGCTTTGAATGAGGATATCAGTTCCTTATTTCCAGTCATATGCCTTGAACATCCAGAATCTAGGTTGTAGATCTCAGTACAGTGCAATCACAAGTAAATATGAACAAAGATGAACAGATTATAGGCCACAACAACTAGTCATATGATTGATATTACTTCAAAGGGTTTATATTTACAGAGAGAAATTCTGATAAGGGTATGTAAACCTAATGACTAGAAAACTGAATAATGATTTTCTAACCTTACAAAACTGTTCAACCCTAATTATGATATAAATAAGCCTTTATATACTTAGGCTTTACAAGCAATTGGGCTTATGGGCTTGGGCCCATCTTAATAAAATAACTTTCAAGTAATTATAAATCAAACCCTTATAAATACTTTATTCCACTTTCAACACATAGGACTTTCAGTCCTAACAATCTCCCCCTAAAGTTGAATAAAGCATTTATCTTCTTGAAATCTTCAAACACTGATCTTCTTTAAATCTTCAGGTTTGATCTTCTTTCCCTCTTGAGTCTTTGAAGAACTTTGGTGTTGCATATCTTCATATCTTTCCAAGCTCCCCCTTGAATAAAGCTCTTGGTCTTCATAGTTTCAACTGTGTAACCAGACTCAATGTACAGTAGCCTCGACTGAACGCACTATCAAGCAGCTTTTAACTGTAGAAACTCAATCACATCGGATCAACACACAAGAAAGATAATGTGAGAGTTACTTGACATTCCACGGCGCTTCTTCAGTTTAAAACACAGAATATGTCTTTGAACCACGAGTTGAATAGACTTTCAGCTTAAGAACTTGTTTCAATCAGCTCGTAGGAGGAATGATAACCAAATTTGTAGCAGACACCACATGATACGGGAAAGAATCAATACAGACTTTGAAATCTTCAATCTTTGAAATCTTCACTGTCTTCAGACAAACAAATTTATGATTTGAAGACAAACAAATTTAGCATTAAAATCATATATTCATCTCCTTGATCTCTAGACTGTCTTCAGAACTGACTTTCTTTCTTTAATACTTGGAAATTGAACATTGTAAACATTTCTCCCCCTTTTTGATGTTTGAACATCATGATCAGCAAAACTTATTCAATTTCAGCACTTTCTTTGATCTCCCCTCTATGAAAATTTGGCATTCTCCGCCCGTTGATCTGATTATTCGTCAATTCATGAAATGTATATATCCGAATCTTTTCAAATTCAGACATAATGAACAATGTAACCCTGATTCAACAGATGAAACAGTTAGTATGCCTGTAAGTAGCACGGAGCCACTTTATACAACGGATGTACTTTGGAAAGGAGCTTTTGTGATGTTCACTCCCCCAGGGCTTCCATTCAATCATCAAAAAACCACAAAGTAATTTTCTATGAATGTTATGACAAGAAAACTCATTTCTTGTGTGCTCGTGCAAGTGTAGAAATGATTGAAGCTACTTAGCTATATCAGGCTCAAAAATGTGTAAACTGTTGAGACAGCAACCAATATTACACGGACTCAATGTGCATGAAAGAGGTGCGAAGGTGGGGCAACTTTCCTTCTTTTTCAATATCTAAATCTTCCGAGTGAAGACTAGATAGTAGATATGCTGCGTCCCCAAAGAAAATGAAACATTTCTTTGTTAAGAAAGAAACGAGTGGTTGGTGGGGTTAATGCAAGAGTTGACATGGGCTAGGTACCTTTTTCAATGATGGTCACCAAAGAATGTGAACCAATCAGAATATGTGGCTGTCCGGCTCAGAAAGTGGTTGGTGCAGAGTTCTGATATTCTTTTAACTCTGCTATCACACCCTCTTTCTTTTTGACATTAAAGCTCACTTCTAACCAAACTCTCTTTTCCATTTTTTTTTCCGCTCCACGCAATGAGAAAAAAACTCAACCCGATGAGTTATCTCCCCTACTCTTTGATTTATGACCCCTCACCCCTCAAATCACTCTAGGATAACTTCCGGGGTAGGAAACACTGGTTTACGTGAATCCATGGAAGTTCTGTTTAAGCTCTCACACGATTCCCATGTAATTCCTAAAAAAACGATTGCTCAACAGTTTAACTTGTACAATTAAGCTCAAAATGTATGTTTAACATTGTCAAAATGTATGCTCATGAAATTCGAGCAATTAAACTTTGAGAATATGACAATGTATCAATCAGATCAACTAAGCTGGTTAGGGTATCAAAGAATTGGATATTTTGTTTATATGAACAAATATAAACAATGTAGCAATGAAAGCACACATTTAGAAATAATGATAGATGCTCAACAACATTGAATTTCAAGCGGGGGTATTACCATCGAAAAAATTGTTTTGCTATGAGACATGGTAATAACAAATACAAATGAAGTACTGAACCTGTGTGTGTGAATACGTTACAGTATAAGGATAAGATAATACGCAAGTATTGATCTTTAGAAACACACAGTCAGTTAAACATTAAAGCTAAAAAAAAACATTTAAATTCACACTTCTAGATTCATGAAATCTTTTGATAATCAGAAGTGGTTTGAACATTTCAGAAACTGTTTTTCATGCTTGAAAGTTCTTCTTCTTTCAAACACTCAGAGATCTAGTTCAGAAGATTTTTACCTTTTAAGCTCCCCTTGAAATCATGATAGAACGATATAGATCTATTAAGCTCCCCTGGATATTTGCAACATATCCAATTCTGAACGTTGAAGAACGGGTCCTGATCTGTCATGTGATCAGAATCCAAACATCGTTGAAGTCCGGGTTCTAAGCTGATTTACTTAGAAGCCATTGTTCTTCTACTCCCCCTTGACAGTAGGTGCCTGCAACAAAGAATCAGTTTTCGGCTTTGGTACCCACTGGTATTTGGGTCCATGAATGTTAGTTGTCGTTCGTGTGGGGGATATAGAATAAGAACCATACCAGAAATGATCACTGGTTTTGTGAATGTGATCATGTGTATGATAATAAGAACAGTGGTATTTCTTACCTGATAACCTGAGTAATTGATCTCTCGAGTAGATATGATCAGGTTTACCTTTATGCACTTTGTTCTTCTTGGCATTGACCGCATCTACACATGATTCTTTTTCTTTCAGCTCATCTTCAACTGGTTTCTTCTTCCAGACCAGTTCCTCATCTTTGTATCTCCTTCTTCTTCGATGTAAACCTGAACCATCTATATTGCTATCATAGAAAAGGTTAGCTTTACGAATCTGATCAAAAGATTTAACTGACCTTTGTGAAGAGACCGATTTCTGATTTGATCTTGATGCAGTCTGTTTAATCACTTTAAATGTTGAAGCAAAGTTGTCTCTTTCTTGAACAAGCAGGTCAATCTTCTTCGTGAACTCAGACTTCGTTTTCTGCTCTTTTAGAGCCTTCTCAGATAGTTCAGATAACTTGGCAGTAAGCTTTTTGATCTCAGTCTCAAAAAGCTTCTTTCTTCTTCAAATCCCTTCTCAGCATTGTTTCTTTGGACAGATATTTCTTTGAAGACACCGACATTCTTTTGTTCAATGGCCTTCTTCTCTTTGGCAAACTTCTCTCTTTCTAGAATGATTACTTTCTGAAAATCAGAAACTTGCTGAGACAGTTTTATGCATTTCAGCTCAACTTATTTCTTCTCGTTAGCATATTTTCTCGAAAAATCTGAGAACTTCTTTGCGAACGATTTCTCAAACTCGTATTTATCTTGAGCATGCTTTTGCTCCAAATCAGATATTTGCTTTTGAAGCTCAGCATTTGTATCTTTCTGATGCTCAATCTGCTCCTCAGAACTTTCAACAGATGCTGCTTATTGGATTTGGACAATTCGAACTTCCAGATCAGAAATTTGTCTTTTTAGTTCAGAGTTCTCAGTTTCCAAAAACTTTACTCTTGAAGACATCTTTGTTCCTGTCATTATCTTTTCAAGATGTTCCCACAACTGTTTTCCTGTAGCCTTTTTACTGTCTAAACTTACAGAAATCTCTTTTGAAATCTCCTCGGAAATTCCTTGCAAGATAAAAGCTTTAGATAATTTATCAACTTCAAATCTCTTTCTTTGCTCATCTGTGTAATCCTTAAATGGTATTGTGTACACTAAGTGTTCCGTTCTTCCATTTTCTCCCATATAATAACAAATATCTGTCGGAGTTTCCATTTTTCCTTCCCTCAGAGATAATCTGATATAATCACCCAAGTCATGTTTATCAATGAAGTCTAAGAACTGAATCCTCCATTTGTCATATTCTCCTCTGTAAAGAACCGGTGGCATCTCATCCATACTTATTGAAAGAGCTTCGCTTGAAGGCATTCCTTTTGATATACAGTGACTGAACTTTTCAAAGAGATGGTACGCTAAAGTGCAAGGACCAAAAGTGACAACTTGTGAAACTTGAAAGTTTAGGGTCACAAATGACACGCTGAATCCTTGAAGTACGGGGGCTAAAATAAATGCACTGCAAGAAGATCGTGAGACAAAAAATTTGACCTTTTTTTTTTTTTTTTTTTTTTTTTTTTTTGAAACACCCGGTCAAGCAGGGGTCCGGTCGAAGCAAATGACCGGAATATGCAAGACACCGGTCGAAGGGTAAGACCGGAGAATACTAAGGCCCGGTCGAAGGTGCAAGACCGGAGTACAAGTATCCGGTCGAATGGGTAAGACCGGGGAACACTTATTCGGTCGAAGGGGTAAGACCGGATTGAGAAAGTACCCGGTCGAATGCTCAGGTCGAATTACTTTAAATACGATAAACACAAATATGAGATAAGATCGATTAATCATAAACAACCGATGAACACGAAGAGTCGACCGAAGAACCCGATGAGTTTCTGGGATTCGACCGAAACCAAACCCAAATCCTTCGATCCTTCAATCGAAAGAAACACAAAAAAAAATCAAACAAAAATCGACCGGATATGATAGATAACACAGAAAACACTAAGACCGAAGGTTTGCACACAGAAAAAAAAAAACAGATTCGATCGAAAAAAAAAAAATTTCCAGAAGATAAATTTCGATCGATAAACAGATAAAAAAAACTTAACTTAACAGATATCGATCAACCAGATAACACAAAATGTAAACACTAACAATCAATTAAAGCAAGTAAAGCAATTAACACAAGTAATTGATTT
Source organism: Arctium minus (assembly GCA_954870635.1). Lineage (NCBI taxonomy): Eukaryota > Viridiplantae > Streptophyta > Magnoliopsida > Asterales > Asteraceae > Arctium > Arctium minus. Next base: position 106,300,001 of record OX941080.1, on the reverse strand, counting down.
TAGGGTTTCAGACAAACCTTTTTACTGGATCAAACCTTTTTGCCTTTCTACTCTGATACCAATTGTAGATCCCAGTGCAGTGCAATCACAAGTAAATATGAACAAAGATGAACAGATTATAGGCCACATCAACTAGTCATATGATTGATATTACTTCAAAGGGTTTAGATTTACAGAGAGAAATTCTGATAAGGGTATGTAAACCTAATGACTAGAAAACTGAATAATGATTTTCTAACCTTACAAAACTGTTCAATCCTAATTATGATATAAATAAGCCTTTATATACTTAGGCTTTACAAGCAATTGGGCTTATGGGCTTGGGCCCATCTTAATAAAATAACTTTCAATTAATTACAAATCAAACCCTTATAAATACTTTATTCCACTTTCAACACATAGGACTTTCAGTCCTAACATAGGTACCAAATTGGCATTGACTGTATCTGCAAGACAGATTATTGTTTCTTAGGTACCCATCTCATTATGGGTCCTTTTATGTTAGACTTTGGTGGGTTTGTATGACTTTTTGGCATCTCATCTTTTGATGTCTTGCCGTTACTTGTCTTCTTTTGAACTTTTGTCTCTGAGACATTTTTCAGAGATTGATTTAGAAGACAATGTGATCCTCTGAAATGATTTTTCAGTTTGATCAAGAGATGAATGCAGTTGCAATTAATGGAACAAGAAGAAGTAAGAGCAAAGTTTTTCTTTTTATCAAAAGCAGCTGTTACATTTTGACTTCTTTTTAAATTAGCATTAGGAATATTACATGTATCCCTAACTACTTCTTTCCTTTTTGCTTGAAAGACAGTCTTCTTTTCAAGTTGCTTTTTCTTGATCAAAAACATCTTCTTTTCTTTGCTGCTTATTGCACAAACAGGATCAATATGGTTAATTTTTGTCCATTTGCCTTTTTGTTCAGGAGAGAATTTCATTGTTTTATAGGTATAAGAATTAGAAGTGTTTGTTTTATTCTTTACCTTTTCTTGTAATTCTTTTTCAAGTTCCAAAGATGTTTTTGCTTGTAAACACATATTTGCAAAATCAGGACTTATTGGTATTCTGGTTTTGGTTTTCAAAATTGAAATTGGAACATTCAAAATACCAGACCCAACAGTTTCTATCTTTTTGTGAATTACATTCTTTGGTTTACAAAAAATCTGTTCATCAATCTCTTGATCAGATTCTGAATCAGAATCAAGAAAGTCTCTCTTATTTTTAATAGAGATAGCTACCTCTATTGGTTTTTTAATTTGTTTTGTTCTGGAGACTTTAATGATCCGTTTCATGCTTTCTTTTCTTTTTAAATCCTCTAAGACATTTTCTTTCCATATATTTTTAACATCATCTTCAAATGTAGTTTTGATGTTTTCATCTGATTTTGGTGAATACAGAGGGGCATTTGGATTTAGTGAACTCTGAGATTCATTTTCAGAAGTACTTGTATCAGAGGTACTTGGTTCGGATGTCCTTGATTCATTTGAGATGAAAGCGTCAAATCTGAAAATTTCTTTGGGATCATAGCTCTGAGGTTTTGTGAAGTATACTTCTGAAGTTTCTTCTTTTATCTGTAACACAGATTCTTGAAAGTTTTTCACTTCAGAGTATGTAGTATTTTTGAAATTCAGAGCTCTGATTTTTGATCCCTCTGATGTTTTCATTCTTTTGAAAATATTCATAGATGGACCTTCAAAGCTTTGGACCTTTCCCATAGAGAAAGTGGAAGAAAGTGATGTTTTCTCCAATCCAGTGAATGAATTCAACTCATTGAATCCCAGCCCTTGAGAGTCCATTTGAGTTTTTATTTTGTCGAAAACACCTTGTGCATTAACATAGCTTTTGATTCGAAGATTTTTTCTATCTAGAGATTGATGTAGGATTTCTCTTTCTTTTTGAAAAAATTTGGTTAAGGCAATAGAATTGAGTCTTTCATACTCAGATTTCTTTACTTTTTCTTCTTTTCCTTTTAAAACTTTCTCAATTTTTCTTATTTCTTCTGAAAATGATTTTTCTTTTTGCTTGTGATATTCTACAAGTTTGTTCTTTTCAAGAAAAAATTCTTTCTTTTCTGATTCCAGAAGATTCTTTTCTCTTTTGAAAAAGATTAGCTCTTTTGACATTTGCTCTGTTTTCTTTTTCTCTTGAAGAAACTTTTGCTCTAGATCTTGAAGTTCATTAACTAGTTTAAAAGCATCTATTTCAGGATCACTATCAGAGGTGTAAAGAGAGTTCACCTTTTCAGAGTTGTCTTCTGATGCTCCATCAGTTTGATTTCCATCTGAAAAAGCCATACCACAGAGATTGGTAGGCTCTTCCTCGCCATCGCTTGTTGAGTCAGATAGCCAGTCTTCCATTTCTGCTACAAGAACTCTTTCTTTTACGTTGTACTTGTATTTGTTCTTGTAGTAATCTTGATCTTTGACAAGAACATCTTCCATCATTTTGGCCTAGTTTGCAGAGAAATGGCCTAGTTTTCCACATCTGAAACATCTTCCATCATTTTGATTTGTTGGAAGATTGGCAGTACTTGTCTCTGGCTTCTATTCTTGTGGTTTGAAGTATCTCTGTGGCTGTGGATACCTTGGTTGAAATGATTGTTGAGGTCTTGATTGTTGAGTTACATCATTGTTGTTGAAGTTTGTACCCTTTTGATCACTATATGGAGTGAATCTGGGTTCTTGTTGAAATCTTCTTTCAGGATTTCTTCTTTCTTCATTCTCTCTCCTTCCTTCAAATACTTTCTTGCCAAATTTCTTGTTAAATTGATGAGTGATTAATGCAAGAGATTTGGCAAAGGCATTTATATCATCTTCTGAGTCTGAATCTGAATGATTTTCTTCTGCCATTAGGACCTTTTTGGATCTTTTTTTTGTTTCCAAACCTTTTTGTGACTCTTCACAGTTGTTTTATTTTGAGATTTGTTTTGAAACAAGAGCAAGTGGTCCACCTAAAGACAGTTTTGATTTTTGCTTCATAACTTCCTTTTCATGTGCAACAAGAGTGCCATAAATGTCAGTTAATGACCATGATTCAAGATCTTGATTGGCTTGTATAGACATGGAAAGTTGTGACCATTCTTCATTTAAGCTTTTCAAGAAAAGAACGTTATTTTCCTCTTTTGTTCTTATCACTCCAAACTTTCTGCATTTGTTGATAAGAATATTGAATCTTGAGTAAGTTTGGTGTAATATTTCTTCTGGTAGAGCATGAAAATCATGATATTCATTGATGCATTGATTTATTCTATTTTTCTGGGTATGTAGGCCTCCTTCAAGTTGATTTAACAACTGATCCTATATCTCTTTTGCAGTTTTACAAGAATCAAGTTCTTGAAAGATATCATTGGGAATGGCCATTATAAGTAATCTAACATCTTTTGAATCATTATCCATCATATTTGTTTCTTCATCAGTGAAGTTTGTGGTTTTCTTTTCATAATATGCAGGGATTTCATCAGTATCTGCTGTTGCAGGAACTCTTGGTACTAATACCATTGGAATGTGAGGTCCAATGTTCACTGATCTAAAGAGATCCTTGTCCATGCCTTCTAAGAGATTTACCATCCTTATCTTCCATTAGGGATATTCATCCCTTAAAAGTGTAGGAGGTTTTGTTAAAGACCCAACAGTATAGATGGCACTTATGCTTGAGTTTGCCATTTTTGAAGAAAAAGATGAGTATTTAAAGAGCTGATGCTTTTTGTATTGAACAGTGATTGACTATCAAATCTTGAGCATATGGTGTTCTTTAATAAACCAGGTTTATTTGAACATGCACAGATAATGAAAGTTAGAATCAATGAGATGTAAATCTATCCAAGTATGCAGATGCGATCTATCTTTGTTTTAGAAAACAAAGTAGGCTCTGATACCAATTGTTGGATCCCAGATTTAATCTCACAACAATGATATAAACAATAAGAGTAATAACAGCGGAAGCAGTTTAATATCAATGGAGATTCAAATATCACAGTTCATAAAGCGAATAATAGATAAATCAAGATATTCTTCAATAAGATATTCAACTTATATTTTCAGTTTATAAGACTTCTTAAGCACACTTTGAACATGAAGGTGATGGTCCTTTTTATAGGACCATAAAGTAAATAGTGTACTTATCTGACAAATAGAAGCATGCTTGAACAGTGTCTTACCTAAGAGGTAAGATCAAGACATGCTTGAACAGTGACCTACTCTAGAAAGTAAATCTTATCACAAGGTGACGTGTCTTATGTTCTTCTTTGTCAAGAGTTTCAGAGTGATCATCTTCAAGGCTCTGAACTGGGATCTCTGAAGAGGAGCTCTCTGATGTCTTTCCGGAGTCTCTCTGAACTGACTTCAGACACAGACAACTTTCTCTAGGCTGAATCTGAACTGACTTCAGAGACATACTTGCTTTCTTCAGAGAGGCTCTGAGTTGACTTCAGAGACAGACTTGCTGTGATCCCTTGAAAGTCTTTTAGATGAAGACTTAGTTATTTTCAATACTTTCATTGGTTCAGATTTGGGGCTAACATTATACACTAACACTACATTCACTCTCTGTAGGGTACTTTTCTCCCAAGAAGTAGTGAAGGATGGCTGAGATGAATCGAACATAGGGAATCTTGGTGTCCCTATCAGCTTTCTCGATATTTAAAATCAAGTCTTCAAAGATGGCACCAGCGTAGTCAAAATGACGTACGACGATTACTAAGAAGCCCAATTATAGCTGATCCTTGCTTGCTTGATCCAGCGATCCAACTTTGCCACTCATGCTCTGAATTATGTGAGTGAAGACATAATTCAGTTCAGATGGCATCTTTGCCTTTTGAATCTTTGTAAGCTTCTTGTTAGGGACAGTGGTATAGGGATTGAAGTCCCATTGGTATCCTATATGGTACTGGATGAGCCTAACATTAGTGGGTAAGGCGGCAAATCCTTCTTTTGTCTTGGAGGGAAAACGGAGAGCTGTGTAGATGACCAGTTGAGTGATAGCACCAGTTCCATGCTGAGTCTGAAAGTTTATGGCAGTGCTGGGCTTTCCTTGTTTGTTTAGGACTTCACCTTTGTCAGCAGCAAACCAAAACTCTTGAAGAAGAGTCTTTGAAGGAGTAGGATCAACCTTCAGTGCTTAGCCCAAACAGGAGGCCTTGAGGAAGTTAGCAGCTTCGAGAAGATGAGGACAATTGTTTTTGGGTAGGTCCAAACGACCCAAATGGTTGTTCTTCGCTACTTCGGATTCAGGGAGTGCATTCACATTCTTTGAAGGGATTAGAGCAACTTGGGAGGCCATTTATGAGAGATAAAGGAATAAAAGGACAAGGATGGTTTAGAATCCTAAACAGTGCAAACAAAATTACAAGTTTCTTATTAAAGAAAGAAACTTGTAAAGGAAGTTTGTTGTTAGTGGAAAACCAGTTGCCTTTTAAAGAAAGGAATAAGAACAGTCTTAAAAACCATAAGGTTTTTGCAAAAAGAAATCATTCAAAAATGACTTTAAGAAAAACAGTTTTAATCCAAGATAAGAAAAAAAGATATAGGATTAAACGCAAGTTTTTGGAAAAGGAAGATGTAAAGAATAAGAACCTGGATTGCTTGAAGATTTGAAGATTCAAGTGTTCATAAGTTCTTTGCTTGAATTCCGAGAGTATTTTCTTACCTTTTAAGTTTTTAGACAAGGTAAAAGGTAAAAATATGAATGGCATTCCTTTTATATGAGGAAAGAGAAAGAATTTAGAGTTGGAAAAGGTGGTCATCATGACACGGACACGTCCCACGAAGTTGATTGGACAAGAAGTGCAACGGACGAACGTGTCTGAAAAATTCGTGCCATGGATTATCGGTTTGAATGACGTCACAAGAGAGAGAAACACTTCCGTTTTTTTTTGGAAAGTATCGCTGACAGAAAGTCAGGGATATGTTTTCTTTACAAAGGATCACTAATGAGAAATATCAGTGATAAGTTTTGTTTTTCAAAAAGCTTTTAACCACTTGAAGAAAGTCAGTGATTAAGGTTTTGATTTTTGAGAACGTATTACTGAATAGGATTCAATGAGAGAAGATGAGATAACATACCTGAATGTCAGAGATATTTAGTCAGAGATTATGAGATGAGGTAGAACTTTTTATAACTGACATAATGCATGAAAGCTGAAGAGTTAATCTTCAAGATTCAACATTTCAAGCTCACTGGTGAGAAAGTTGAATCTTGTCTCATCAAAAAGTTTGGTAAAGAGATCAGCGAGCTGATAGTAAGTAGGAATAAAGTGGAGTTCTATATCACCATTCATCACATTATCTCTAATAAAATGATATCTGATCTCTATGTGCTTTGTCTTTGAGTGTAACACTGAATTGTTTGCTATAGCGATGGCACTAGTGTTGTCGCAATAGATTGGAATCTTGGATAACAGAAGGTCATAGTCCAATAGTTGATTTCTCATCCATAAGACTTGAGCACAACAACTTCCAACGGCTACGTACTCAGCTTCAGTTGTGGAAGTAGATACCGAGTATTGCTTTTTGCATGTCCAACTTACCACCTTTTGTTAGACTGAAATTGTATTCAAGATTAAATGAGGGTCTTTATTGTATTTGTTGTTTGTGTATGTGTTGTAATGAGCTTAGAAGGTTTGACCTTGCTTGGTCATGTTGACCTATATATAAGCAAGTCATATTTTTATTTTCGAAGTAAGAGTGTGAAAGTGAAGGTGTAATTGTGGTGGTGATTGAGAGAGTGTAAGAACACATAGTTGCACACATTGAGAACACACACAAACACTCTGTATTGAAAAGTCTATCACAAATAGGTATATGGCTTGATGTAGTCTTTGTGATTAATAAAACAAAAGTGTTTTGTATAGATTTTTATGTGTTTATGCTAGTAAATCTTGGGCCACAATTGGTATCAGAGCCAAATCCATTTCAAAATCAAGAAAGTTTTTGAGTCGACACTGTTCATAGTTACTGTTCACGAAGTTCGTATAAATTTTGAGTTTTAATAAAAATTTCGAGTTGAAACTGATCAGTGTTAGAGCATAAATATATTGGATACAAGATAAAGAAGACAAAAGTCAAAATTCAAGAAGTCAAAGCTAAGAAAGTCAACTCTCAAGTGAAAGTCAAAGTCTATTTGTAATAAAAGTCAAAGTCAACATTTGTATTTTGTTTTTAGTTTCTTTGTAATTCTTGTAGGTATAAATAGCTTTGTATTTCTATTTTTAGTTGTAGAATTCAGTTGTATGTTTTTCTAGATATATATATATATATATAGAGAGAGAGAGTTCTAGAGAGAGAAAGTTTGTAATCTTGAGATTTGGAGTTTGAATCAAACAGGTAATTTGATTGAATCTTGTTTGTTGATTTGTTTGTGATTAGAAACTAGAAAAACAGGGAATAAAAATTGGTATCAGAGCAGATCCAAATCGAAATCAATTCAAGAAAAATGGTCGACACTGTGTTCTTCATGTCCAGATCTGATTTCGAGTTTTAGTGTGTTTTTGGAGTAGATTTTGATTAGGTTGTGTTAGAAAAACATAATTGATCGAGTTTGTAAAGATTAATTCTTCAATTGCACTGTAATTTTCTCGAATTTTTGGATTTTGTTGAGTTTTTAAGGCACGAGTTCTTGAACACTGTTTCATAGATCAAATTGTAATTTTGAGTGTTTGATTTTTTAATTCATGTATTGTAAACTGTTAGAATATTGAAATCGAGCATCCCTACAAAGTTTCAAATCAGTTGGACAAGTATTGGACCGAAATCAGATGGAAAAAACAATTTTGTGTTCGACAGACAGAAGAACGCGCAAGACCCACGAAACGCGCAAGTTCATCCGCAAGAACGCGCAAGTTGAAGAATGGTCTCAAACGCACAAGGTGTTATCTACGAGTTCTAGAAACGCGCAGATCTAAGTCTGCGAGTTTGAAATTTGGGAGAAAGCTTCTAAGTGTTGAAACGTGCAAGTAGACACTTGCGAGTTCTACAAACGCGCTAATCGAAGGGTGCGAGTTTGAGCCGGAATAGTGATCTGCGAGTTTGGTCGATCTGCGAGTTTGGTTGATCTGCGAGTTTGGTCAAAACGCGCTAGTAGCGACTAGCGAGTTTTTCAAACCCACACGCCTCTATATGCGAGTTCATCAGTGAATAGTTACTTGCATGTTTCAGGCATTAGCGAGTTTCATCGAGAACAGTATCTTGCGAGTTTCAACGACTAGCGAGTTTCAGCAACTAGCGAGTTTATTAAAACACGCAACTCTTTACGTGCGAGTTTCTCAGAACACGCAAGTCTTTGAATGCGAGTTTCACAAACACGCAAGTTTAAGCCTGCGAGTTTTTCTGTGAATAGTTGTTTGCGAGTTTCAGCGCCTGCGAGTTTTAAGCCTTTTAGTGATCTGCGAGTTTTCATACTTAGAATATTTTTTCTGAGAAATTTTCAAAACTGTAATATGGTTAGCGGAACCCCCGTGCTAAGTTTGCGGAGGGGGACAAAATTCTGATTGTGATCAAAATTTCTGAATTTTATTTTCAGTGTCATTTCTATATTTTTGAGATTTCATATTTGGACTAATGATCAGTTCTAGTTTCTTATTACATATTTTTTCAAACAGGTTTAATCAAGATGACTTCTAAAGATGCTCTTTCCATTGGCACTGATGTCAAGCCTCCTGTTCTGTTTAAAGGAGAGTACGAACAGTGGAAAGACAGATTCTTTGATTTTATAGACAGACATGCAAATGGAGAAAATATTATGCTGTCAATCACAGAAGGTCCTATGGTACCAATCAAGGTTCAAATAACTGATGATGACTCGTCTGATAGTGAAGATGGTACTGAGGAAAGAGATCAAAAGATGAAAACAGTGGCAGTGGATATCTCTCAGTATTCTGAAGAACAGAAAAGCCGATATAAAGCAGATAAACAAGCAAGATCCTTACTTCTTCATAGCATTCCGAATGAAATCTACATCAAGATTGATAGTTACAAAGCAAATGCGAAGAAGATGTAGGATCAATTGCAAAAGATGATGATGGGATCCAAGATTGGGAATCAGATGAAAGTGGCTAACTGCATCAATAGCTATGAAGAATTTAAAGCCAAAGAAAATGAAAGCTTAGAAGATACTTATGAACGGTTTGTCTTGCTTCTTATTGAATTGACAAAGAACAAAGTCAAAAAGAAGCAGCTTGAGAACAATGTCAAATTTCTGAGTATCCTACAACCTGAATGGAAGAAGCATACATGTAGGATAAAGCAGATGAAGGATTGAATGATATTCCGTTACATGAGGTGTATGAGACTCTGAGGCAGAATGAAGAAGAAGTGCAAGAGAAAAGAGCTGAGAAAAAAGAAGGCAGAAAAGGTTCCCGATCCTATTGCATTGGTATCCGGAGAGAAAAAGAAAGAAAAGAAAGAGAAGAAGAAAAAGAAGAAAAAGAAGAAAGTGCTTACAAGTTCTGAGTCTGAATCTGAATCAGATGGTGATGATGGAGAAAGTCTGAAACAAGCAATGCTTTTACTGACTCGAGCTTTTTAAAAGAAATTCTACAAGAAGTTGGGATCCAACTCTCAAAGATATTCTTCATCAAGTTCCAAGAATCATGAGCACCGAGAAAGAGTGGAAGGAAAGCGACATGAAGAGAACCGGTATATGGAAAGGAAGCCGGAAGAAAGGAAGAAGTTCGTGAATGATTACACCGTTGCTGAAAAGCCAGCAAATGATCCAGTCAAATGCTACAACTGTGGCAAGATTGGACATTTTGCAAAAGATTGTAGAAAGCCAAAAGTTCGTAATTCTCAGTACTATCAGAACAAACTGCTATTGGCCAAACAACAAGAAGCAGGCATAGCATTAATGGCTGAAGACGAATTTTGGCTGGATCATTCAGATGGTGAAGAGGAAGAGAAAGAAGAAACTGCTCATCTCTGTCTAATGGGAAAAGAAGTGAAGTATGATGAGTCAGATGACGAGACAGCTGATGAGGTATTAAACTTAACTGAAAAAGATTTCATAACCAAAATGGAAGCTATGATGGTTGAGCTTAATGATATTCAAGTAAAACTGAAGAAAGAAAAGGAAAGAGTTGCTAAAAGAAACAACAAGATCTTTGAGCTTAATAAGTCTGTTATTGGGAACAAAGATCTAATTGATTCTTTACGCAAGTCTACTTCTGATTCTAAACTTCAAGTAGATTGTTTTGAAAAGAAGATTTCTAATTTTGAAGTTAAAATTTCTAAGTCTGAGTTTTAGAAGAAAGAATTTGCACTAACTATTCATAAATTGCAGGTTGAGAACAAGCTTTTGAATAAGAAGGTAAATGGTCTGGAAGCCAAACTTTATGCAAGAGGACAAACAGATCAAACCATTTTTCTTAATGCACCTATCGAAGAGGCTGATGTTAAAGAAAAATGGGGTCTTGGTTTTCAAAACCCCCATTACCTTAAGAAAGCCATCAGAAAACAACCTGCACTTTATAATTTTGATTTTCTTGCTTCTGCTGGTAAACATACTCATTTAAAACCCAAATTTGTTACCAAATTACCAGAAGAAGTTGAGGCCAAAGAAACTGAAAATAGAAAGAATGTAAAGAAAATGCAACTACCATTTAACAATTCAAAGTTAAATGATAGTTATCTTTCAGAAACACCAAAAGTTCTTTCAAACGATTATTTTGCTAGTTATTCTGTTTCTGAGATGAAGGCAAAATCTACAGTTGCAAAAGTTTATGTTCCTCCACTCATTCTGGAAAGCAAAATAGTTGAGTTGGAAAATGTTTTATCTGATGAAAAACTTTTGGTTGATATTCAACAAAGTGTATTTTCTACAGTTTTAAAGAACACGGGTTTTCAATCTACATCTACAAAGTGTTCTTAAGTTTCTGAGGCACCTCAAACTTTATCTGATAATTTTGATGATTTATTTGAGTCTGCAAATGACTTTCTTAATTCTGATGATGGGTGCATAGAAGAAATTGACATGTTTGACTTCAATGCTCCTCTTCCTCATCATTCTACTTGTCTTACAAATGAAAAAGTGTTACCAAGTGATATTAATATTGGTGAATCATCAACTAAGGTTGGTGAATCAGTTTCTGTAACTGCTGATTACTATGCTCAAGGTAAGAAACATAAGAAACAGCGATTACAGAAACAAAAATACACTGGTACACAAAAGAAAAATCAATCTCATAAATATGCTTTTCCTAATAAATCTAAATCTTTTGTTTCAGATATAAGCAAGAAAAGGTCGAAAGCTCGAACCGAATGGCGACCAAAAAGGAAGGATGATGAGATAGCTGAATCAGTTTATGATAACTCTTGTAATAGATCAGTTAGTAGTGATAATGATGTAGTTGATCAACTTGCTTCACATAAACAAAACCTTGTAACTTCTTACAAGCGATGTTCAATAAATCAATTGATTCAATTATCTCCTATTACCACTAAATCTTATCATTATCGGAGAAATGATTTTGCTAATTCTCATAATTCTTCTGATTGGTTTGGATCTTATCATGTGTATTCTTCAAGATCAAATATTTTTAAAGGTTTTCAAAAGAACAGAGGGTCCATTTTCAAATGGATAACAAAATCTTGTGCTAATCTGTTAGGACCCGTTTTTAAATGGGTACCTAAATCTATTGTTTCCTGATTTCTCTTGCAAACCCGACATATGTGGTACTTGGACAATGGATGTTCCAAGCATATGATTGGGCAAAAAGCTTTAGTGTCTAATTATACAGAGAAATTCAGTGGAAATGTCAGATTTGGAAACGATCAGCTTTCACCAATCATAGGATATGGTGACATCATTCAAGACAACATAACGATAAGTAAGGTAAGTTATGTCGAAGGCTTAGGGCACAACCTGTTTAGCATTGGTCAATTCTGCGATAAAGGGTTAGAGGTCAATTTCAAATCTAAGAGTTGCTCGGTTCGTACTGAAGATGACACATAACTCTTAGCTGGAAATCGAAAGACAAACCTCTATACCATCAACCTGTCCAAGGTTCAGATTGACAACCAGGTATGCTTAATGACAAAAGTTCACTGCAAGAAAGTTGGCTCTGGCACAGACGTTTATCACATCAGAACTTTCATTATATCAACAAGCTGGTTAGTGGGAAATTGGTAAAAGGACTTCCTGAGCTGAAATACGAGAAAGAACACTTATGTGTTGTATGTGAGAAAGGTAAGATGAAGAGAGCCGTACATAAACCGAAGCCTGAACCAAGCACCAGTTCTCCACTAAAGTTACTGCATATAGATTTGTGTGGTCCGATGAGAACACAAAGCTTGGGTGGAAAGAAATACGTGTTGGTTATTGTGGACGATTACTCAAGATACACGTGGGTTAAATTTATTCGATCAAAAGATGAGACGCCCGAAGTTCTCATTACTTTCTTAAAGACGACCCAGGTGAAAATGCAGCGACAAGTCAAGTTTCTTCGAACGGACAACGGCACAGAGTTAAAAAGCAAGATAGTTGAAGAATACCTCGAATCGGTCTGGATATCACATCAGTACTCTGCTGCTCGTACGCTTGAACAAAATGGAGTAGTCAAAAGGCGAAATCGGACGCTAGTCGAGGCCGCTCGTACTATGCTTAGCCAATCCGATCTACCTCTATTTTTGTGGGCAGAAGCTGTATCGACTGCATGTCATACGCAAAATCGGTCCATGATACACGTCGTTTTCAAAAGACTCCATATGAGCTGATCAACAACAGAACACCAACAATCAAGTATTTTCACATATTTGGGTGTAAATGTTTTGTGCTTAATGACAGAGAGAGTCTGAATAAATTCAGTGCTAAGGCGGACGAAGGCATTTTTATCGGTTATTCTTCCACATCTGCAACTTATCGTGTTTATCTAAAGAAGTCAAAGACAGTTGTCGAGAGCGTCAATGTCACATTGGATGAAGAAATGGCTTCTGATCAATTCAGTTCAGAACCCGTTATCACTGGAGTATTAGCTTCTGGGCAGATCAGTCCAGAACCTGCTTCTACAGCGAATAATTCGAATAACGCTTCTACTTCTATTTCACATTTATCAGATTTAGATTTGTTATTTGAATTCTTTTATGATGAGTTTCTTGGAACTAATATACCTAAATCTGTTGTGACTGACAGGTCTGAAGACACAAGTTGCAATCATCTAGTCACTTCAGATGTCATAACTGAACAAGCATCCCCCGTTCAGTCAGAAACTCACATTCCAACAATTACTCCTACAGTTGAAGATATACAAGTAACTGTTGGGCCAGAAGTAACTATTTCAGTTGGGTGTGATACAATGTCTACTCAACAGCCAGATTCTGTTGTTCCAACTGATACTTCTGCACCTAAAACTTCAACTGCAAACCCCCTTCCTATTATTCAAACTGAAGAGTCTGATAGTGGATTTCTAGATGATGATCATGTTCAATCAGTATCTACTCTACTCCCTCATGAGCATCGCTGGACCAAAGACCATCCTTTACATCAAGTAATTGGAGATATTAACAAGTCTGTACAAACGAGGTCAGCGACTCTTAATCAATGTATGCATGACTCATTCCTCAGTAAGATTTAGCCAACGCGAGTATCAGAGGCTCTTGCTGATTCGGACTGGTATCTGCTATGCAAGAAGATATCAATCAGTTTGAAGCCCTAAAGGTTTGTAGATTAGTTCCAAAACCAGAAGGTAAAACCGTGATAGGAACTAAATGGGTATTCAAGAATAAAAAGGATAAAGATGGTATCGTCATAAGGAACAAAGCTAGACTTGTTGCCAAAGGTTACCGGCAAGAGGAAGGCATAGACTACGATGAGACGTATGCTCCAGTAGCACGTATAGAAGCAATCCGCATGTTTCTAGCTTACGCAACTCATAAGAATTTCACAGTCTTTCAGATGGATGTGAAAACAACCTTTTTGAATGGCATTCTTAAAAAGGAAGTGTACGTGTCTCAACCAGAAGGGTTCGTCAATGCAGAGAAGCCAGATCATGTCTACATCTTGGACAAAGCTCTGTATGGTTTAAAACAAGCCCCTCGAGCATGGTATGACGTTTTATCTAAATTTTTGGTCAAGTCCGGTTTTTCTAAAGGTAAGGTTGATACCACTTTATTCATCAAAAAGGAAAAAGCCGATATCATCCTTATTCAAATATATGTTGATGATATAATATTTGGTTCTACAAATCCAAAATTTTGCAAAAACTTTTCTAACCTCATGGTGTCACGTTTTCAAATGAGTATGATGGGAGAGATGAATTTCTTTCTCGGATTACAAGTTAAACAGTTTTCTACGGGGATTTTCATTAACCAATCTAAGTACATTTTTGATATTCTTCGGAAGTACATAATGGAAAATTGTAAACCAATTGGAACCCCGATGGCACCAGGTACTAAGATTAGCACTGATCATTCGGGTAAAAGTGTTGATGTTAGAACTTATAGAGGTATGATAGGATAGTTAATGTATCTTACATCTAGTACACCAGATATTATGTTTTCAACATGTTTATTTTCTAGATATCAGGCTGCTCCCAAAGATTCCCATTTGGCTGTTGTCAAACGGATTTTTAGATATATGAAGGGCATCGCAGACTTTGGTCTGTGGTATCCTAAGGATACTGGGATTCAACTGACTGCCTATTCAGATGCAGATCATGCAGGTTGCATGTTGGATATAAAGAGTACTTCTGGTCACGTTCAATTTCTTGGAGACAAGCTCGTTAGCTGGGCATCAAAGAAACAATTATGCGTTTCCACATGGACTGCTGAAGCTGAGTATGTAGCTGCTGCCAGTTGCTGTTCTCAAGTCCTGTGGATGCGAACACAGCTACGAGACTTTGGATTGAAGTTCGATAAAATTCCAATCTATTGTGACTCGAAGTGTGCAATTGCAATATCTGTTAATCCTGTCCAACATACGAAAACCAAACACATTGATGTCAGGTATCATTTTATTAAAGATAATGTAGAAAAAGGAACAATTGAACTTTATTTTGTAAAAATAGATTATCAACTTGCAGATTTATTTACCAAACCCTTAGATGAAAAGAGATTTAATTTTCTTGTCTCTAAGTTTGGTATGTTAAATCTTAAGACGTAATCGGTTGTTACCTAATAAAGTTACATATTGTTATTTTTCATCATTTTTCTTTATTATTATGTTTTAAGGATATCTGCACTTTAAATGTTTGCTCATGATCTCAGGGGGAGTAAGAGAAGATTAAAGGTGATCTACATTATTTTGAGGGGGAGCATAACTAATTTCTGCATTTTATTTCACTGACAAATTTTTTGTAATGCATGATTTTAGGGGGAGCATGCATATAAGACAAGTCAAAAGGAGTAAGATTATGATTTCTGATTACTTCTGATCAGAACTCGTATTATAATCGTTTTACTGTTTTATGTCTTTTATTTTCGAATAAATTTTGTGAATAAATTTTTGACTAGACTTTGAGACTTATGCAGGATGATAGAGGATGACACGATCATATCATTTTGACTTAAGCATGACTTCATGAGAATTAAGATTGAGCGAAATGGTAAATTTCTTTGTGTATGTGTTGTAATGAGCTTAGAAGGTTTGACCTTGCTTGGTCATGTTGACCTATATATAAGCAAGTCATAGTTTTATTTTCGAAGTAAGAGTGTGAAAGTGAAGGTGTAATCGTGGTGGTGATTGAGAGAGAGTAAGAACACATAGTTTCACACATTGAGAACACAGACAAACACTCTGTATTGAAAAGTCTATCACAAATAGGTATATGGCTTGATGTAATCTTTGTGATTAATAAAACAAAAGTGTTTTGTATAGATTTTTATGTGTTTATGCTAGTAAATCTTGGGCCACAATTGGTATCAGAGCCAAATCCATTTCAAAATCAAGAAAGTTTTTGAGTCGACACTGTTCATAGTTACTGTTCACGAAGTTCGTATAAATTTTGAGTTTTAATAAAAATTTCGAGTTGAAACTGATCAGTGTTAGAGCATAAATATATTGGATACAAGATCAAGAAGACAAAAGTCAAAATTCAAGAAGTCAAAGCTAAGAAAGTCAACTCTCAAGTGAAAGTCAAAGTCTATTTGTAATAAAAGTCAAAGTCAACATTTGTATTTTGTTTTTAGTTTCTTTGTAATTCTTGTAGGTATAAATAGCTTTGTATTTCTATTTTTAGTTGTAGAATTCAGTTGTATGTTTTTCTAGATATATATATATATAGAGAGAGAGGGTTCTAGAGAGAGAAAGTTTGTAATCTTGAGATTTGGAGTTTGAATCAAACAGGTAATTTGATTGAATCTTGTTTGTTGATTTGTTTGTGATTAGAAACTAGAAAAACAGGGAATAACAATCACGTTATGATCATAGAGTGAAGATGATAGAGTCTGTATCTTTTAATTTTTGAATTGCATGTGAATTGATCATTGTTTTTGAAGTTTTGTTGTTTTTCGAAGTTTACGAGTTCACACACTGTATTTGAATCAATTTCTATTTTTTTGTGTTGTGGATCGAATTTAGTTGTTAGTAATGGGTTCTTGATGATCAAGTGAGTAAATTCTCAAAGTTTGGAGCTGAATTTCAAAGTTTAGATTGTTTTTTTTTTGTGTGAATCAAATGAAGAACACGCAAGAAATATGAAGAACGCGCTAGATCTGAAAAACGCGCTAGCTGAAGAATTTTTTTTTTGGTCAAAACGTGCAAGGCGTTGTTAGCGAGTTCTAGAAACTCGCTGGTTGAAGTCTGCGAGTTTGGAGAATTGGAAATTTTTCTAAGGACCAAAACACGCACGTAGAAATTAGCGAGTTCTACAAACGCGCTAGTCGAAGTGTGCGAGTTTCATCAGGAACAGGGTTTTGCAAGTTCAGTTATCTGCGAGTTCGAAATTCTTAGAAAATTTTCTAAGTGTCAGAACGCGCTAATCTTGTCTAGCGAGTTTGTTCAAAACGCGCTAGTAGTGCCTAGCGAGTTTTTCAAACACGCACGTCTCAGCCTGCGTGTTTATGAGTGAATAGTAATCTGCGAGTTCAGGCGTTAGCTAGTTTCTTCAAGTATAGTTGCTTGCGAGTATCATTGTTTAGCGAGTTTTAATCATCGGCGAGTTTATCTGAACACGCAAGTCTTTGCGTGCGAGTTTCACAAACGCGCAAGCCTTGGTCTGCGGGTTTTTCAGAAATAGTGACTTGCGAGTTTTGTCACTTAGTCAAATTTTTCAAAATTTCTAATTTTTTTTTTCATATTTCAAGCTACAGTGTTATACTTGAATTTTTTTAGTTTTCTTGATTTGTTGGATTTAGAGATCTTTACTAGCTAATATTTTTCATCTTGTGTAGGTTTATACATCTTTCAATCATGGCGAATGAATTACTCTCTATGGGATCTCATCTGAAGCCTCCGGTCTTGTCTATCGGAGAATACTCACAATGAAATAAAAGGATGACTCAGTTCTTGAATCTAAAGAACAGAGATTATATGGAGTCTATCATAAATGGTCCAATTGTGCCAGAAACGCATGTACCTGGATAGGCAGCCGCAACTACATCTCCAACAATTCCAGATAGATATGTGCCAAAACCATATGAATTCTTCAGTGAAACATAAAAGGCAAGACATAAGATAGATGAAGAAGCACTTATCTATCTCACCATGGCAATTCCTAATGACATCTACAATCGCGTAGACAGTAGGGAATCTGCAAAAGCTTTATGGGATGAACTGGAGAGACAGTTTCAGGGAACAAAGAAGTCAATTAAGACAAAACTGAATCAAAGTATAAATGGATATGAAGGCTTCCATGCAAAAGAAGGAGAGACTTTGTTGGAGACATATACACGTTTCAATGTGATTCTGAATGATCTAAGGAGAAATGGAATGAACAAGTCAGTATCAGAGATCAATTATAAGTTCATTAAGAACTTGAACCCAGAATGGAAAAGCTATGCTATCAACATTCAGATGACTAAAGACATGGCTCAAGAAGAAGTCAATAATATCTTCACAACTTTGTCTCAGCATGAGGATGAAGTAAAGCAGCTGAGTGCTGAAAAGAAGATGGTCAAAGATTCTCTAGCCTTAATGTCTGAACGTAAGAAAGGGTCAAGTTTCAAGTCCAGTTCTTCTTACAAGACAAAGTCAAGGAAATCCAAAGCTCTCCTCACTGAAATCACCGATTCAAGTACTGATGAATCTTCTACTGAAGTTGAAGAAAATTCAGATGAGGATATTCAAAGATTTGCTGAAAATTTGGCTCTTCTAACAAAGCAGTTTCAGAAAACCTTTGGTAAGAACAGATTCTCAAAACCGAAATATGAGAGTTACAAGAAAGATAAGTACAAACCAAGGTCTGAAAAGAAGTATGAGAAAAGAGGAGAGAAAAGAGAAGAAAAGCGAGAAGAGAAAAGAGAAGAGATGAGAGAAGGAAAGAAAGAAGAGACTAAGCCGAAATATGGACGATTCTATAACTGTGGAAAACGTGGTCATTTTTCCAAAGACTATAAGTTCAAGCGAACAAAGAATTCAGAGTACTATGCAAGGAAATCACTAATTGCAAAGAAAGTGGAAGATGGTCAGAACTTAATGGCGGAAGAGGAAAATTGGTTCTACTAGAGTTCTGATGATGAAACGACACACTTTACTCATGTGTGTATGATGGCCAAAGTGAATGAGGATACCGAATCATCTTCTGATCATTCCGACTGTGGTTCTGAGGTAAGTACTCTGTCTAACAATGAACTTATTCAATCGTTAAAAGCTCAGGTTCAATTCATGAAAGAAGAGTTTGAAACTTTGAAAGTCAAACTTAGTCAAGAAAGACAAACAATGTTGAATTTTTGCGATGAAAATGCAATGTTGAAAGATGTTGTTAAGGATAAAGAATCTGAGAAAGAGATTTTAAAAAAGGACAAAGTTGTTTTAAAATCAAAAATATCTGAGCTTGAAAGAGGTCTTGTAAATTTAAATGCTGAAAAAGGTGATTTTAAAATCAAATTTGAAGCATGTTTTCAAGAAAGAAACGAGGCATATTGTAAAATCAAGCAACTGGAGGATTTAAATCTGAAACTTGGACAGACTGAGCAAACATTAAATCTTTTAACAAACAAACTCCAAGATGTCAGATTTTATGATGTTAAAAAAGGTTTAGGTGTTGAAGCAAATAATGTTTTGAAAAGAGCACCAGAAAATTTGTATAATTTTGATAAGATGGGTTCTACTCCAACAAAACCTAATATTCATGATACTTTTGTTAAAGGTAAAGTTGTGAATGATGATGACACTTCATCTCGTGCTGATTCAATTTCAAGTTTTAAATATGTTGGTTTTACTTATGAAGATTTGAACGAAAGTTATAAAACAAGAAAGCCATAATTTAGTGAATTTTCTTTACTATTTTCTCCTTGTTTACCAACAGAGTCAGCCAAGGTTGAAGCAAATAGTACTGAATGTCAGTGTCAATATGATGAATCTGATTCTGAAACTGATGTTGAGAATCAAATTTCTTTATCTGAGTCATTCATTTCTAATTCCTCAAAAGAATCAAAAGATGAAAATATCATGAATCAAAAACTTAATTCTGATTTTTCAAAAATTATGACTGAGGAAATCTTTACAGAAATGATGAATGCTTCAGATCCTGTACCTATAATAGAAAAGATGGAATCAAACTCTGAGGTGAATCAAGCATCTATCTTTGAGAAACAAATCAAAGATCTTCAAAAGACGATTGAAGAGTTAGAAGATGAGAATATTGATCTCAGATTCAAACTTGACAAGTCTTCTGAAGAAAACAATGAACTCTCTAGAGAGTTAACAGTTTTAAAAGATGATTTGTTTAAACAAAATCTAAAAGAGAAAAAAGATGTTTGAGTCTCCAAACTGGAATATTCATTCTAATCCAGAGTTTGAGACTATTAATTCTAAAACTTTAGTTGTTTACACTACTACTCCTGAATATCCTCCAAGTATTTTTGAAAAGGGAGAAGCTTCTTGTACTACAAAGTCAAAATCATCTTCTACAAAGAAAGCTAACAAGATTCTATTTCCTGTTTCAGATATAAAAAGGCAAAATGTTAAAGGAGAATGGAAGAAGAATGTGAAGGAAAATAATGTTGCTAAAAATAAATGTAGTATCAGTGATAGTGATAGTTTGATTTGTACAAATTCAAACGTTTCAAAATGTCAAAGTTGTATGAATGCTTGTACTTCATTGGATAAACCTAAACTTTTGACATTTGCACGTAAGAATTTTATTTGCAAACACTGTCATGATAATGCATTTATCACTCCTTCCATTTATTCTAAATTTAAAGTTTCCAGAAAAACATCTCTTGTCAAATCAGTTTCCAAATCAGTAACACATCAGGCTAAAGTTTTTCATGCTAAGATTGATCATTTTTCTAAAAAGAAAAGATTTCATGAGCTTAATGTGAAAATGATATGGAAATGGGTACCTAAGCCTCACTATGAGTGGCGAATTAAGGCTAAGGTAAATGATGTTGATGTATTGCAAAAAGCTAACAAGGAAGGATCCATCTGGATATGGGTACCTAAGCAGAAATAATTTGCTCTTTTTGCAGGCCTCACATGCATGGTATGTAGATTCAGGATGCTCGCGCCATATGACAGGATTTAAGCATCTACTTCACAATTATGTTGAGGAACCTGCCGGTACTGTAAGTTATGCAAATTCAGAGCTTACTGGTCATATTCGAGGACACAGATCTTTAACAAATGGCATCATGACGATCAAGAGAGTACTATACGTAGAAGGACTTGATCATAATCTTTTCAGTACAAGTCAGTTCTGCGATAGTAAATTCCAAGTTCGGTTTACTGATAAATGCTGTTATATTGAAGATAAAGATGGTCGTGCAATTTTTAAAGCTAAGCGGAATGCAAATCTTTATTCTGTGAATTTTCCAACTCTTTCTACATCAAGATCTGTTTGTCTGATCGCAAAAGCTTCACGAGCTGAATGTTGGATATGGCATCGACGTTTGTCTCATCAAAACTTTGATGTGATGAATCAATTGGCGAGACAAGGTATTGTCAAAGGTCTAGTTGAACTAAGGTTTAAGAAGAATTCTCTTTGTCCAGCTTGTGAAATGGGAAAGATGAAGCGAACCTCTCATAAAGCAAAGACAAAATTCTCATTCTCAACACCTCTTGAATTGATACATATGGACCTTTGCGGCCCGATGAGGACTCAGTCTATCAACGGCAAGCGATATATTTTGGTCATGATATATGAGTACTCCAGATATACTTGGCTGGAATTTCTAAGGAACCAATCAGACGCAACAGAGCTGATCATTACGTTTATAAAGAAAATCCAGCTTCGACTACAATTGCCGGTTAAATCTTTAAGAAGTGACAATGGCACGGAATTCAAGAATGAAAAGCTTCAGAGTTATCTTATATCTGTTGGGATTTCTCATAACTTTTCTGCTGCCTACACTCCTCAGCAAAACGGTGTAGTTGAAAGGAAGAATCGAACACTGGTGGAAGCTGCGAGGATAATGTTAGCCTATTCTGAGTTGCCAATGTTTCTGTGGACTGAAGCCGTAGCCACTGCGTGTTTCACAAAAAACCGCACGATTGTCATCAAAAGACATAGAAAGACAGCGTATGAACTTATTAATCGTCGAAAACCGAATATTAAATTTTTTCGCACTTTTGGTTGCACGTGTTATATTCTCAATGATCATGACAATCTTGGTAAATTTGACAAGAAGGCTGACGAAGGATACTTCATTGGTTATTCGTTAACGTCTAAAGCCTATCGGGTATACAATAGACGAACCAAGACCATCATGGAGAGTATTAATGTGTCTTTCGATGAAACATCAACGTTGACTTCTGAACACAACAATTTAGAACTCAAGCTTAAGCAGAAGGTTTCTATTCAAGACGAAATAGAACCCGAAGTCAAACAAACAAAGTCTTCTAATTCAAATATAGTTACAGCTGAATTAGACTTATTATTTTTTTATGATTTTATGGATATTTGTGCAGATTTTGAAAAATCAAGCATATCCGCATCAACTTCAGAGGTTCCAATTATAATAGAAGACATTTCAGGACCTTCTGACAATGTCACAATATCAACCTCATCAGGTACATCTACACATATACATTATGAAGGTACTAATGTTGATTCTGTGTATGCAGATCCAAATTTTGAAACAGAAGTTCCGAGTAATTCCTCTATTGCTCCAAAAATATTTACTTCAGAAGCGGCTGTACAAGATGTCCCGAGCACATCTGGGGTTGATCAAGACTTACTTGCAGTCTATGATGAATATGATGAAGATAATACTCAATCTGACATTCATCCAATTCCAAGTACTATGAGGTGGACACAAGCTCACCCACTTCAAAATATAATTGGTGATGCACAGTCTGGTGTACAAACGCGTGCAACATCTGCTAATTTTTGTCTATATTCAAGTTTTTTAAGTTCTCTCGAGCCGAATAAAGCTTCAGAAGCCTTGCATGATCCAGATTGGATATTGGCGATGCAAGATGAACTTCTACAATTTGAGAGGAACAAAGTTTGGCGACTCATACCACTTCCAGAAGGAAAATCTGTTATTGGAACAAAGTGGGTTTTCAGAAATAAGAGAGACGAATCTGGAGTTGTAGTTCGAAACCAAGCTCGACTTGTTGCAAAGGGTTATTGTCAACAGGAGGGGATTGAATATGAAGAAACTTTTGCTCATGTGGCACGACTGGAAGCTATACGAATCTTCTTATCTTATGCAGCTCACAAAAGTTTTACTGTCTTTCAAATGGACGTAAAATCTGCATTTTTAAATGGGATACTGCATGAAGAAGTATACGTTGCTCAACCAGAAGGATTCATTGATCCAAAGAACCCTGATCATGTCTATGTCTTAGACAAATCCTTGCATGGACTCAAACAGGTACCAAGAGCTTGGTACGAAACTTTAACACAATTCTTACTTGCTTCAGGATTCAAGAAAGGTACAATTGATACTACTCTGTTTCTGAAAAAGCAAGGTGATGATATGATTCTAATACAAATTTATGTAGATGACATAATTTTCGGTTTTACAAATCCAAAGTTTTGTAAAAACTTTTCAAGAATCATGGAATCTCGTTTTGAAATGTCAATGATGGGCGAACTAAATTTTTTCCTTGGTCTTCAAGTGAAACAGTTACCCGAAGGCATTTTCATTAATCAATCAAAATATATTCGAGATATTTTAAAGAAATTTAACATGAATGACAGTTCAGTAATGAAAACACCGATGGCAACGGGCACACTTTTAGATGCAAATCTTTCTGGTAAATCAGTAGATCAAAAAGTGTACCGTAGCATGATTGGTTTACTGCTGTACTTAACTGCGAGTAGACCGGATATTATGTTTGCTACATGTTTCTGTGCTAGATATCAGGCGAACCCGAAGGAATCACACTTGGTCGCTGTTAAACGGATTCTTAGGTATCTTAAAGGTACTACTAAGTTAGGTCTTTGGTACCCTAATGGTTCGTCTTTTGATTTAACTGCCTATACTGATGCTGATCATGCAGGATGCAAGCTGGATAGAAAGAGTACCTATGGTTCATGTCAGTTCTTAGGTGATAAGTTGGTTAGTTGGACGTCTAAGAAACAAAATTGTGTTTCTACATCCACCGCCGAGGCTGAATACGTAGCTGCCGCAAGCTGCTGTTCACAAGTCCTCTGGATGAAAACACAGTTAAAAGATTTCGGATATACTTACCAACGAGTCCCTATATACTGCGACTCAAAGAGTGCGATTGCGATAACCGCTAATCTAGTGCAACATTCCAAGACAAAACACATCAACGTGCGTTATCATTTTATAAAGGATCATGTAGAGAAGGGCGATATCGAGATGCACTTCGTGACTACCGACTACCAGTTGGCTGACATTTTCACCAAGCCGTTGGATGAGAAGAGGTTTAACTTTTTAGTTAGCAAACTTGATATGTTAAACGCCACTTCATGATTCTAGGGGGAGATTTCTAATCCTGTGTTTTATTTGAATATATCTTGGATATTTCATCATATGTTGACTGACTAAAGCGGAATCATTTTTATAGCTTCAAAACTTCAAAACTTCAAGATCTTCAAAACTTGATATCTTTGAAACTTCAGTCAAAAGTTCTTCTTGTATTCTCCTTCTTTGATTATTCTCCCTTTTTGTATCTTCTCCCCCTTTTTGATGAGTGGTGATAATCATCATCATCAAAACTTGTTAAAACAATTTCCTCCTTTGAACATGGTCATCATGTAACGAGCCCTGTATGGAAATAAGAGCAGTCTCTCCAAATGGAAAGAGTGATTATTTCAATCTTTTCAGATTAAAATAGAAAGTAGTAACCATTCGAATCTTTTCAAATTCACACAGTTAATAGTTGTAACCCTGAATCAACAAATGACTCAGTTAGAATGCCTGTCAATGACACAAAGTCACTGATTAACACAAAGTTACTATATAAGGAGCTGGTTTGATGTAGACTCCCCAGGTCTTCCATTCAATCATCGAATAACACATGGTTATCTATGAACGTTCTGACAGAAAACAAATTTCTGTGTGCTTGTGCCTGTGTATGAAAGAATTAAGCATATATGATTGCTTTTCAGTTTAGGCTCAAAGTATGTAAACTTGTTGAGACAGCAACAAATTATACAAAGACTCAATGTGCATGAGAAAGGATTCGAAGGTGGGGAAACTTTCCTTCTTTTTCAATATTAGTATCTTCCAAATGATGAACCAATAGCGAATGTGCTGCGTCCCCAGAAAATGTGAAACATTATCTTTTTGAGAAAAGAATGAGTAGCTGGTGGGGTTGTATGCAAGAGATGGCATGGGCTAGTTGCCTATTTCAATGATGGTCACCAAAGAATGTGAACCAATCAGATTATGTAGCTGCCCGACTCAGAATGAAGTTTGGTGCAGAGTTCAATATTATTTTACTCTGTTCTTCACCCTCTTTCTTTTAATGCTCACTTCTAACCAATCTCTCTTTTCCATTTTACCACTTCACACACCATCACTCAATTCTTTTGACCCCTCTCCCCTTAATCACTCAGGGAATACTTCCGGGGTAGGAAACACTGGTTATCGTGAATCCATGGAAGTTTTGTTAAGCTCACACACTGAATCCCATGTATTGTTCTAAAAGTACATGTGTTCAACAGACTATTGTACATGTAAGCACAAATACGACTTGTTACATGAAGAATATAATATTCGGAGATGTCAAAACAGAAGATGTTTGATGATGCAATTCTCCCCCTCAAACTAAAAGAGTTTGACAATTAAGCTCATATCAGTTTATCATGAAGAATAAGATTTTGGAGAATCAAAAACGAATGTTGTTTATATGAACAATATATAAACATATTTACAATGAAAGCACATGAAATGACGTTTGATTCAATCAACAGTGAATAAAAATAACGTGAGTATTACCATAGAAAGATTTAACTTTTGATACATGGTAATAACAAAGTCAAATAGATTGTTCTGAACCTTTATGTGTATGAATACTTGACAAAGTATATTGACAAGATAAAACACAAGTATTTATCTTTTAAGAACACACGGTCAGATAAGCATTTAAGTATCCAAAAATCTGTTAATATCACAGATATTCTCCCCCTTGACAGAATGTAATTTTTTTAAAAGATAAGGCAGAAAAAAATAAATAAAGCACTGAAGTGCGGGTTCTAATCTGATGTGATTAGAAGCCATTCCTCGTTGAAGTACGAGTCCTAAACTGTTTTGTCTAGAAGTCATCCTTTTTGACAATGAAGTCCGGGTTTTGAACTGTTTTGTTCAAAAGCCATAGTTCTTTCTCCCCCTTAAACCTTGGGTGCCTGCAAAACAGATTTAGCTTTTGGTACCCACTGGTATTTGGGTCCTAATGGGTTAGTTGCAGTTCTAGTAGGAGAGATAAAATAAGAACCATACCAGTTATTCACATAGTCTTTTCTTACAAAATCATTTGAGCCACAGTAGGAACAACTAATTTTTCTTTTGTGCTAACCTGATCAATTGATTGATGGTGTAAACCAGATCAGGTTTGCCAAAAGTTTTACCTTTCAGAGTATTGTTCCATTTAGCATTCGTTGTATGCACAAATGATTCTTCTTTCTTCTTTTCCTCCAGAGATCCTTTAACTCTCCAGATCCAATTACCTTTATCTTTGTCATCATCTTTTCTCCAATAGCTTTTCTTTTGAGACTTAGTCTTCTTGAAGTTACTTGAATCATCAACATTTTTGTCATAGAAAAGGTTAGAAGGATGAATCTGATCAGTAGATTTAGAAGTAAGACAATCATCTAATACGTAAAAAGGATTATAGAAAACATTTGATAAATGTGAATTTGAAGCTGTTTTTAATGAACTATTTGAATCAGCTAGATCGTCTCTCGGTGATTGAGCTATTGACTCTGGCGTCTTGTGCTCAGTCAGCTTCACCTTGAACATGAGCTCTTCAAGCTCCTTTATCTTTGAAGACAAACTGTTTCTTTCCTTTTCGATCAGATCAAACTTCTTGTGAAGTTCAGATTTCGCATTCTGCTCCTTCATGATGTTTGTTGACAATTCAGATAGCTTTCTTGTCAGCTTGGCTATCTCGGTCTCAAATATCTTCTTTTCTTCCGAAAAGTCTGTATTTTCTTTCTTCCGCTCATCTTTCTTCTTCTCATTCTTAGCCTTTTCTCTTTCAATAATGATAACCTTCTCAAAGTCTGAAACTTGTTGAGAAAGTTTAACACATCTAAGTTCTAATGCTTTCTTCTCTTCAAAGGCTTTTCTGGAGAAGTCAGAGAATTTCTTGGCAAATTCTTTTCTCTCTTTCTCAATCTTTACCATTTCATCTTGAGTTGTTGTATTGTCTCTGTCTTGGGTTGCCTTTTCTTTCAGCTTATTAATCTCAACCTCAAGACTGAGAACTTTATCTTTCAGTTTATCTCTTTCTACAAAGGTTTGAGAATTTATCTTTTTAAGCCCTTCACTAGTATCTTTTGCAACACTTGTACTCCTTCTTAGCTCCTCAAGCTCTCTTTGCATTGCATCCTTCTTAGACCATGTAGAGCTTGACTCGGATCTTTTCAGCTTTGCTTGAAGATCTAAGATTTCTTTTTCTTTAGATGCAATTATTCTTGCAAGGTCAATTATAGAATCAGAATCTTTTGAATTTTCTTTTAAAGCATTGATCTAAATAAGAAAAGATGACTTCTGAATCTTTAGATTTTCAATCTCAGCTTCAAGAGGTAACATCTCGGATTTGAGCTTTGTAATCTCCCTTTCACAATCATCAGCCCTGTCTCTATTTCTTGACAACTGTCTAGCAAGATATTTAGCCTTTTCTTTTACTTCAGAAAGAGGCATGTTGTTAAAATCAAGGTTGAAACCTTCAGACATATTTAGCTGATTCGACATCCTAGCTGTATGGTTAGTAAGCAAACTTTTCTATACCAAGACAACCAACTAGATGAGATCGTTAGAATCAAAATAAAAAACACACTAAATTTTTTTCAGAAAAATAAATTTCCAAAAATAATTAAATGCAGTCCTCTCAATTAGTAGATAAAATCAAACTGAGTAATACTGAAAATAAGAAAATTTTGATCACGAACAGAACTTTGTCCCCCTTCGCAGACTTAGCACGGGTTTGCGCGTCACTTGGGGTGCAGTGAACAGTGGAGGTTTGCGCGTCACTTGGGTTGCACAAAGTGGAGGTTTGCGCGTCACTTGGGTTGCGCAAAGTATGGTTTGCGCGTCACTTGGGTTGTGCAAAGTGGAGGTTTGCGCGTCACTTGGGTTGTGCAAAGTGGAGGTTTGCGCGTCATTTAGGTTGCGCAAAGTGGAAATCGACCGGAACTTGCTTCGACCAGTATGATGCTCGACCGGGAACTTGTAAAGACCGGTATAACGTTTGACCGGTAACCTGCTTCGACCGGAACCAAAATGGACCGATATACCTTTCGACCGGTATTGGCTTAGACCAGCAAAGGCTTCGACCGATAAAGATTATTCGACCAGTATTCAAATTGACCGATAGAATATAGACCGATAAAAGATAAAGACCGATAGAGTATGTTCGACCGATATAATGCTATGACCGGTAAAGCTAAGGACTGATAGTAAGATTTGACCGATAAAGGGTAAAGACCGATAAAATACCTTCGACCGATAATGATTATTCGATCAATATGTTCTTATTAAACAACCTAGAACTTCGATAAGCAGAAGCAATAATAAACCCAGAAATCAATACAGACTCAAAATCAGATGCAAAAATCAATCCTTTGTATCCCAAAACAGATATCGATCAGCATTCCATCAAACATAACAAGTAAAAATCACTTTTTATCACTTGATTTTAAGAAGCAGAGTCGACTCCTTTATGAACCCAGAAAACACAAAATCAATAAATTCAATCACTTATTAATCTATACTGTGATTAATCAATCAGATAGCATTCAGAAGCATGAACCTCAACTAATCAGATCAACTTTAAACCAATAAGCACATCAATTCATGAACTCAGATGAACAGTAAAAAAAATTCCGATGAACAATAATCGAATGAATAGTAACTTCGATGAATAGTAACTTTGTTAGGGATACTTTGTTAGTTAAATAGAAGTTCAGGGTAGATTATGACAAGTTATTAAAGTTGTAAGCTTGTTGGGCCTTAAAGCCCATAAGCCCATTAGGCCTGCGAGCCCGAGTATTTAAAGTTATTTATGTTTCATTTATCAGTTTAGAGAAATTCATTATTCAGTTTTCTAGTCACTAGGTTTACATATCCTTATCAGAAATTCTCTCTGTAAACCTTAACCCTTTGAAGTATTATCAATCATATGACTAGTTGCTGTGGCCTATAATCTGTTCATCTTTGATTGCTGATTATTCTGTTTTGCACTGCACTGGGATCTACAATTGGTATCAGAGCAAGTAGGCAAAAGGTTTGATCCAGAAAAAGGTTTGTCTAAAACCCTATAATCATTCTTTTATGTGTTAATCGCTAATATGTGCCTTATTTGATAAACAGTTTATGTGTGTTATCGATCTGGTTTGTTTGGTTATCGGTCTAATATATTGTTTAATTGGGTTCCTCGATTTTTCTGAGTTAAATTGCGTATCGATCGAAAGTTTTTTTTTTCTCTGGAATTTTTTTTTCGATCGAATCTTAGTGAACCCTCGGTCTTAGTGATTTCTGGGTTGTGTATCGTATCCGGTCATTGGTCTGCTTGTTTTTTTTTAATTCCTTCGATCAAAGGATCGAAGGATCTGGGTTTGGGTTCGATCGAATCTCAAAACTCTTCGAGTTCTTCGGTCGAACTCTTCGAGTTCTTCGGTCGATTTTGATTATTCGATATTATCTTTATTTGTGGTTATCTATTTTAAAGTCTTTCGACCTGAGTATTCGACCGGACACGTGTGTTCCGGTCTTGTCCTTTCGACCGAATAGGACTTCCTCCTTCGACCGGACACTTGTGCTCCGGTCAAACTCTTTCGACCGAATAGAGTTTCCCCGGTCTTGTCCCTTCGACCGAATAGGAGTGCTCCGGTCTTGTCCCTTCGACCGAATTAGAGTTCCTCCGGTCGTGTCCTTCGACCGGATACGCGTGTCCCCGGTCGTATCTTTCGACCGGATAAGTGTATCCCCGGACGTGTCCTTCGACCGGATACCTGCTTCCTCCGGGCATACCTTCGACCGGATATTGTTTGACCTGTTTTTCTGATTAGACCAAGTGTTTTCTGTGGTTTCTATTTTATTGTATTTGGATCATTCTGCTTGCCTAACGATCATTACAGTGCTCTTAAGTTAAGAAGTAAAGATGAACTCAAGGGATGCTCTAGCCATCGGTTCTGACCAAAAGCCCCCGGTGCTCTTTCGGGGAGAGTACCCTCAGTGGCATGACCGATTTATGAACTTCATAGAAGCAAAATCTAACTATGAAGATATATACAAATGCCTGACTGAGGGTCCACAAGATTGGCCAATGAAAGTGGTACCGGGAAACCCAGCTGAAGGAAGGCCAGAGCGTCAGATTCGGAAATCTGTTGGTGATTTTACTAAGGAAGAAAAGGATATGTACGAGGCAGAAAAGCTGGCAAAATCGTACCTTCTTCAAAGTCTACCGAATGACATCTATGCTTGTATAGATAGTTTCAAGGACTCATCGAAAAAGATGTGGGACCAAATAGAGAAGATGATGATGGGAAGCCACATCAATAACCAGCTAAAGGTGACAAACTGTATCACCAGATATGATGGGTTTAAAGCACGAAAGGGTGAAACGCTGACGGAAACCTATGAAAGGTTTAATATGCTTCTAAATGATCTTCAGAAAAATAAGATCACAAAGACGAACACGGAAAACAACATAAAGTTTATGAACAACTTACAGTCTGAGTGGAAACCGTTCGTCTCCCATATTCGTCACACTCAAACCTTGGAGAAGCTGTACCTTCACGAACTGTATGAAATGCTGCTCCAAGACGAAGAGGAAGTGATGGAACTTATTGGGAAAGCAGAAGAAAAGCCAGCAACTGATCAAATAACACTCGTATCTGAGAGAAGAGGCAAATCCGTCAGCCGATCATCTGGAAAAGAACATGTGCTGAGTGATTCTGAACCTGAAGATCCCGATAGCGATTCAGATCCAGAACTTGCCAAGATGAAAGAAGCAATGGTGTTTCTCACTCAAGCATTTCAAAAGAGGAAGTTTTTCTCCAAGACTTCCAATAAGCAAAGAGTTCCTACTCATCGTGATCATCGTGATAAGTCTGAAGGTAACAGTCGCTTTGAAGCTGGTAAGAAGCCTGACAAGAGACATGAAGAAAAGCCTAAAGACGAACCGATCAAATGTTACAATTGTGGTCGGTTAGGTCATTTCGCCAGAGATTGTCGCAAGCCAATTGTGCGCAACGCGGACTACTACCGAGCCAAGCTGCTTCTTGCCAAAGAAAAGGAAGCTGGTAAAGCTCTAATGGGTGAAGACGATTACTGGCTACAAGTGTCGGATGAAGAACCCGAGGATGCTGAAGCTCATCTGTGCTTCATGGGCAACCATTCATCACCATCTGATACTGATGAAGACGATAACAATGCTCCTTGCCAGGTATGTACCCCTTTTCATGAAGCTTTACTTGATCAGATGCAACTATCTATGAACAAACTTGACTCTTACAAAGTTCTGTTAAAAGAAAAAGAACAACTTATCTCTTCTCTGGAAAACCGTGTCACTAAGCAGTCTGACTTTATGGAAAATCAAAGCTTAGAAATCTCTAGCTACATGTGCACTATTTCTAATCTAAGAGAAGAAAATGTGAGGTGTTCAACAGAGTCACAAAATCTAATGACCAAAGTAGATGACCTGACCGATAAGCTCCGTATGTCTGAGTCCGAGAAAATTGATTTGTTAAATCAAAACGTGGCTTACAAGAACATAAGGTTATCCAATCAGCTAGAAGAGCTTGAAAAGAAACTTTATAAATTTGGTCAATCTGATCAAACGCTAAAGCTAATCGCACCAAAAGAACCAAAGTACGGAAATGCGGGTATCGGGTACGATAACCCTAATTATTTAAACAAGGCTTTATCCAAAGTTCCTACTTTATATGCATCTGAATTTTTTGGATTAGACAAAATCTTTCCTGAATATAAGATACATTGGACCACACCCACTGAGGAGGAAGACCTTGAAGATAAGTTGAGAAGAGAAAACTCTGTTCTGTCTAAAAGGACATTTCCTTTTGTTTATGATACTTTAAATGCTTCTTATAATACTGACAAACCCCGTTTCCTGTCATCCGATTTTTTCCATAGTTACTCTCAAGCTGAACTAGATACTAAAACCGTTAAAACTGAGGAGGAACCTCTAGCTCCCAAGGTTTATGTTCCAACTCTGCTTTTAGAAAAGAAACTTGTTCAGCTAGAAGAATCGTATGCACTAGAAAGGGAAAATTTTCAAAAGGAAAAGCAAAGTCTTTTATTTCAAATTGAGTGTCTCAGTTCCAACAAAAAGGAGACTATGTCGAAAGAAGAAAAAGAATATTACCAGACAGAAATAAAGAAGTTGCACTCACAACTGACTGCTATGGCAGCAGATAATCTGAAAGTGCAACTTCACAAGGTTGACTCTCATGCTCAGCCTTCCATTCTCCAAAGAGAGTTATCGTCTCTGTCTGAAAACTCTTATCCTTCTTCTGACTCATCTTCCTTCAAAGCTTTTATGGGTGACTCGTCACCGATCATTTCAAATAAAGGAAAAGAGCCTCAAAGTCTTAAATCAGATCAGTGTTCTGATTGTAAAAATGCTTCCGCATATGATCTGCACTCAACAAACTCTTCAAATGCTCTGAAGTCCTCATGTGATAAGGTCCTTTCTGATGAGGAACTTGAATTTTCCGCATTCTTGAATTCTGAGGTGTGTTTAGATAGCACTTTGAGCCAATTTGATTTTAATCCTTCTCTACCTAGCCATGTTGATTTTTTAAATGTGTCATGTGAGCCTCCGGTTAAATTTTATAAAGGTGAATGTTCTACATTTGCCTCGAGAAAACCTTCTGTGAACAATTCTTCAAAACCTTCCAAGTCTAAATCTAAAAGGCGTTCACAGAAGAAGAAAAAGACCGGTCGCTCTCAAATGTCACAATCGTCAAATTTCAAATCCTCTGACTATGGGTTTAACGGCATTTCAGATACGTTTGGTCGGCGGAAAGAAGTGAAATATGCTTGGGTAGCTAAGAAGTCAAAAGAGAGCTCGGCAACATCAGAATTAGTTGATCCAGTGTTAAAGTCTAGAAAGAACAATAACAACCATGATGTTTTTATTTCTAAACCTCTAGTTGATTGTAATGGAACTTTTCCTTTAAAAGTTTATTCAATTCCGCAATTACTTCAACTATCGCATGATTGTTTGTGTTGTTCTCATTGTGGATCAAATGATTTTGTTGATAGCCGTTATGCATCTGATTGGTTTGGTTCATATCATATTGCTACTAATAATTCATTTTATCAAAAAGGAAAAACGGTGGATACCACTTTGTTTATCAAAAAGGAAAAACGTGATATCATTTTAATTCAAATCTATGTAGATGATATTATCTTTGGTTCTACAAATCCGAAGTACTGTAAGAATTTTGCAAACCTTATGGTGTCTAGATTTCAGATGAATTTGATGGGAGAGATGAATTTCTTTCTTAGTTTACAAGTAAAAATATTTTCATCGGGTATTTTTATCAATCAATCAAAATACATTAGGGATATTCTTCAGAAGTTCCAAATGGAAAATTCAAAACCGATTGGTACCCCAATGGCACCAGGTACTAAGATTGGCAGCGATCCTTCGGGAAAGGCTGTTGATGTTAGGACTTATCGAGGAATGATAGGTTCTTTAATGTATCTTACTTCTAGTAGGACAGATATAATGTTTTCAACATGCTTATGTGCAAGATATCAGGCCAATCCTAAAGAAATCCATATGTCTGCTGTGAAGCGCATATTAAGGTATCTAAAGGGCACTGCAGATCTTGGTCTATGGTATCCTAAAGATACTAGTTTTCAACTAACAGCCTACACAGATGCAGATCATGCAGGTTGTATGTTAGATAGGAAGAGCACGTCAGGACACGTACAGTTCCTCGGTGACAAACTGGTAAGTTGGGCATCGAAGAAGCAACTTTGTGTTTCAACCTCCACGTCCGAAGCAGAATATGTAGTTGCTGCTAGCTGCTGTTCTCAGGTCTTATGGATGAGAACTCAATTGCGCGACTATGGTTTCCACTTCAACAAGATCCCGATATACTATGACTCCAAGAGCGCAATCGCAATATCAGCGAATCCTGTTCAACACACCAAGACTAAGCACATAGACGTCAGGTATCATTTTATTAAAGATTATGTTGAAAAAGGAACAATTGAACTTTTCTTTGTAAAAACTGATTATCAACTTGCCGATTTGTTCACCAAACCCTTAGACGAAAAGAGGTTTAACTTTTTTGTCTCTAAGCTTGGTATGCTAAATCTTAAAATCTAATCAGTAGTTACCTATAAAAGTTTTCTAAATTCTTAACTCTGATTGATATCTGCACTTCTACATTCTGTTCATGATCCAAGGGGGAGTATGAGAGGAAATTGACAAATGGTCAATATTACTTCGAGGGGGAGCTCATAAAATTTTGCATGTACCTTTTAATGCCAATTTTTTTTTGTAATGCAAGAATTTAGGGGGAGCTCTTCAAGATAAAATGGGAGTAAGGATATGACTTCTGATTATTTCTGATCAGAACTCGTACTTTAAAAAGTTTTACTACTTTTTGTCTTTTCAATTTAAGTCAATAAATTTTACTTTGACTTGACATAAGACTTTTGCAGAATTTTTGAGAGAAGCTTACAAGTTCATATGTTTATGACTTAAAGCTTAGCTTCATGAGATGGAAGATCGTATGGCAAGGTATAATTCTAAATCTTCATCTCATATATGGTTGAAAGAAGGACAACTTTCAATCATTGGAAAACATTGTTTTTAATGTTCAAACCACTTCCCGATTTTTCAACAGATTTTATATTTTGGGAGTGTATTTTAAATGTTTTCATGATCTAAATTGTGCTTTAACTGAAATAGTTAAACCAATATGAGCATCACGTGCATCATAGGAAAACAAGAATCATTGTGCTAGGTATTAACACAACTTCTATGGAATCACCTCAAACAGTGATTTCTACCCAAGAAGTTAATGCTTAGTTATTGAGTGTGCAAAGCGAAAAGAAATGAGTGTGATTAGAGAAAGCAAAATGTTTAAAAGAAAGAGCGTGTGAGAACAGAGTTAAAAGAATATCAAAAATCTGCACCAACTTTTTCTGAGCCGGGTAGCCATCATTCTACTGATTCACAATTCTTTGGTGATCATTATTGAAACAGGCAACTAACCCATGCCAACTCTTAATCCAACCCCACTATCTACTCATTTTCTTCTCAACAAGAAAGTGTTTCCCATTTTCAAAGGGGATGCAACACATTTGCTATCTGATTTTCATTTGGAAAATCTGGATATTAAAAAGAAGGAAGTCTGCCCCACCTTCACACTTCAATCATGCACATTGAGTCTGTGTTTAACTTACTGTTGTCTCAGTGGTTTACACAATTTTGAGCCAAATAAGCAATCATCAAGTGCTTAATTCTTTCTAACACAAGCACGAACACACAAGGAATTAGTTTCTTTGTCCTAACGTTTATAGAAATAACATTTGTGGTGTTTCGATGATTAAATGGAAGCCCTGAGGGAGTCAACATCAAACAACTCCTTTCCAATGTGTATTTGTTACACAGTGACTTAGTGTTACTGACAAGCATGTTAACTGATTCATTAGTTGATTCAGGTGTTACGCGTTTATTTTGTTTGGATTTGAAAAGATTTGGATGAATATCTTTTGAATTGACGGATCAGGGGCTCTAACAGCAAGTTAGACATTTCTTACAAATAATTTTGATGAAGTCGTTGCACTTAACATCAAAAAGGGGGAGAATGACTACACAAGAAATGGCAAAGATCACATGTTTCAAGAATCACGTCCAAGATTGAAATCTTCAAAAACAACTATTCTGAAGACATGCTGATTTCAGAGCTAGAGAAAGAGATTGCATCTTCTGAGTTGAACAAGAAGACTGAATTTCTAAAATCATTTTCGTAATAATCTTGATCCAAAGGGGGAGATTGTTAGACCACAGTCTCATTGGATTCAAGATCATCCAAACTGAAGATCGTAATCTGAAGCTAAAGCCGAAACGTCGACTCTCAATATTAAAGTCTATGTCGTTTGTAATAAATGTCAATGTAATTGTTTATTATTGTACTAGTTAAATTAATATCTATTTTGTTAGATATTAGTTTAACTTAGTTAGTTTCTAGTTTGTTAGATATTAGTTATTTAGTTAGTTATATAATATCTAACTATTTAGATATTATGTAGGTTTATAGTTTAATATTGCAAGTTGTTAGGAAGTGTGTAAGACACACTAGATTAGATTGTGTGATATCTCTAATATCTCTTACATGATCAAATCAGACAAGATCAGATCACACACAAACACACACCAATAGGTGTATTAGAGAGAAAAACACAGAGAACACAATCAAAGCTTGAATCAATCAACCTTGTAACCATTTGATATAATCAATACATGTTGGTAATCTTATTGTGTTGTTTCTAAGAATTTGATATTGTATTGTTGGACCCACGGTGCATAGTTTGATATTATTTTACTCAGATCTCTCACCCTATTTCTTTTAAATCATTGAGCTCGATTCTAACCAAACTCTCATTTACATTTTACCTCATCACTAAACCCACACTCAGTATTTGACTCCTCACACATTCGATCACTCAAGAATTAACTTCTTGGGTAGGAAACACTGAATCCATAGAAGTTTCAGTTAAGTCCTCACACAATAAACCTATGTATTGTCCTAAAAAAACATGTTGCTCAACTAGTTTAACTTTACAGTTAAAGCATAATATACATGTCACATGTCTGTATGCTCAATGAGATAATCATGAAGATTTGAGAATTTTAAACATTGAAGACTTTTCAAAACAAGTATATTGAATGGATGAAATGAATACAAGAAACTTGTTTGAAAATCTGACATTGTATGATAAAGATCAAATAGAATAATTTATCAAATAAGGCTTAGGTCAGCAAAAATTTGATATTGTCTATATGAAACAAGATATAGACATTTTTGAAAGAACGTTTCGAAATGAAATCAACGCTCAAAATTTTGAAATTCAAACGGGGTGTCTTACCATCGAAAATTTGTTTCAATTTAGAGACATGGTAAGAACATATTCAACAAAATATTAAAACGGTGTGTGTGAATACTTGAAAGTATATGGAAAAGATAATACACAAATATTTATCTCTGTAAACACACGTATTATTGACATTTAAGCACAAATAAAAATGAAAACATTTAAAATCACACTTCTATATTCATGAAATCTTTTTAAGAATCAGAAGTGGTTTGAATATTTAAGAACATGTTTTCATACCAATTGATATTGTCCCAATCTATCAAGTTCTTACTAAATCGACTATCACAAACAAGATTACAAAAAAATTTGATTACACAACCTGTTATTGTATTTCAATTCTGGAATTCGTACATGAAACTTTCTCTTTCTAGCTTTCTCTCTCTACAGACTCTGCGTACACTTCTTCTAGTTACACGCACTTGTTACAACACAACTAGTTACAAATCAATTAAAAGAAAAACTAAAGATACACGCGTACAATACAAACTATACTAACACAATACTTTGACTTAGACTTATTTACAATTGACTTTGACTTTCACAATAAGAGTTGACTTTCAGCTTTGACTTGGATTGACTATGACATTCAACTTCTATGATCTTGTATCCAACAAATATGCTCTAACAATAGGTTTAGAGTTCACTGACCTGGATTCTTCAAAGGTGACGTGGATTATTTCTTCTATTGTTTGTCTTCTCTTGTTGAAGACTCTGTAAGCTTTTGAGATTGAGGAATAGCCAAGAAAGATTCCATCATCAGCTTTCGGGTCGAACTTTCCAAGTGTATCTTTGTTTTTTAAGATGAAACACTGACAACCAAAGATGTGAAGAAAACTGATAGAAGGTTTTCTTCCATGGAAGAGTTCATAGGTTGTTTTGCTGAAACATTTTACTAACAGAGACCTGTTTTGAGTTAAACAAGCAGTGTTGACAACTTCTGCCCAAAATTGAGTTGGAAGCTGAGAATCGTTGAGCATTGATCTTACAACTTCAATGATCGTTTGATTTCTTCTTTCAGCGACACCGTTTTGGTGAGAAGTTCTTACGGATGAGAAATTGTGTGAGATTCCCTTACTCTCAAACAAGTTGTTCAGGGATCTATTTTTAAATTAAGTTCCATGATCACTTCTTATTGAGCGATCAATTAGATTATTCAACACTTCCATCTTTCTAACAAAAGATATAAGTTCTTCTGAAGTATCGCTTTTAGAGCAAAGAAATATTACACATATGTAGCGAGAATATTCATCTACTATAACAAGAGTGTATTTTTTCCAACTATGGATTGAATATTGATAGGGACAAATAAATCCATATGCAAGAGCTGAAGAGGACTTGCCACTGAGGAAACTTGTTTTGATTTGAAGCTAGCTTTAGTCTTCTTTCCTTTCTCACATGTTGAACAAAGAGATTCCTTGGCATATTAGTGTTGAGGAAGACCGGAGACTAGTTCTTTTGAGGAGAGAGAATTCAGTGTTTTGAATTTTAGATGAGAGAGATTTTTGTGCCATAACCAGTTGACATCTGAAGAGGCTTTAGAAAGAAAACAAACGTTTTCAGTGGAAGTAGAGTCCATGTCTATTACATAGACTTTTCTATACGATAAACACTGAGAGCGAGCTTTCCATTTTCATTCATCACTGAACATGCTTTCATACAAAAGCGAACCTCATAGTCTTTGCCACATAGCTGACTGATGCTAAGAAGATTGTGCTTCAGTCCAATCACGTACGCGACTCTTCGGAAGGTAGTCGTCCCATTGCTGAGTACGCCAAAGCCTCTGTATAACCTTTCCCATTTCCACCAAAGGTCACTGATGAACCTTTCTCTTCCTTGTATTCAGTAAGCAGGTCTTTTTGTCTAGTCATATGTCGAGAGCATCCACTATCTAAATACTAGATACCCTTCGATCCCTGCAAACATAAGGAAAATAAAGTTTTTATTGGTACCCATTTTTTAATGGATCTAGTAGGGTTAGTGGATATGGAAGGTTCAACAGTCTTCACGGCATCTGAAGATTCAGCGTCAGAGGTAACCTTCACCTTGGTTAATTTTTTAACCTTAGTGGCATTTTTCACCTTGGAAGATTTCTCAACTGTGGTGACCTTCTCAGCCTTGGCGGCATTCATCCTCACTTTAACTATCTTATCAGCTTTTGTGGCAGTAGGACATTTACTGGCAATATGGTCAGTAAGTCCATAGTGATAGCCCTTTCTATAGACTAAAGTAGCTTTAAGACTAGAAGTAGTTGAGTTAGAAAACTTAAGATGAGCAAGGCCTGCTCCAAGAATGCCCTTAGCTTTAGATCTCGGAGGAACTTTCAGTTCTTCTGATTTCTTATGCTTGATATCAATTTTCAGCATTGGAGTTGATCTTTGAGAGATATCAGTGATTTTTGTTCCAGAGCTGGAAGATTGATTTATTGAAGATTTGGAATGGACCTTCGGCTTTGCTATCTTATTAACCTTCTGAGGATGATGAGTGTCAGGATCTCAATTCTTAACAAGAATAAACACTCAGAAACAATATTAAAGAAGTTTGCGGAATAACACTTTAATATTCAATGAAACAGTGAATCAGAATAAAAACTTGTAAAATTTATTTAATGATTGTAAAGCTACAAGATTCAACACTCAACCTCAATATTGATGAACAGGCTCACCAATACGAATTCTACTTCTCTAGAATTAGGATTATAAACCTTGAGGTTGATTCTCTCTATCAAAAACAAAAATTCAGAATTTCAGAATTAATTCTCTATATTCTAAACTATTCTATATATGCTGAAGATAAAAGATAATTACAAATAATAAAAGATCTTCAGAATAATCTTCTATCTTTATCTCCAAGCATTCCATAATCTTCAATCTTGATCTGCACGAATCTTGATAATCTCTTAAGCAGCACTAAGTCTTCAGTAGCATTAATATTTTGAGTAGTATTAATGTTCAACAGTACTAACTACTAGCAGTACTAAAATTGCTTAGCAGTAGTAACTTCATCCAGCAGTATTAACTTTCAGAAGTAGTAACCAAGTTCTTCTAGCAGCATTAACTGTACTTGTGCATTTCTGAATTTGCCAACAATCTCCCCCTAACTTGACTTTTAGGAAGAGAAGTCAAGTTCTTCAGATGATCTTTAAGATGCTCCCAAAACTTCATGATTCATACACCTGTATT
This sequence comes from Arctium minus, assembly GCA_954870635.1. Taxonomy (NCBI): domain Eukaryota; kingdom Viridiplantae; phylum Streptophyta; class Magnoliopsida; order Asterales; family Asteraceae; genus Arctium; species Arctium minus. Next base: position 106,260,010 of record OX941080.1, on the reverse strand, counting down.
AGCATCCAACCCCAAACTCTGATTGATTGTTCTTTGAATCAAGTACTTTGCCATTTCTGAATCTGGAACACATCCAAGCTTCTTCTTCAACATTGCATGTAGCTTCAATCTACTGTGGTTGTACACTCTATCCACTAGGAAGTATTCTATGTGATTTATGTCCATAGTCAGTGCATACACTCCACTAGTTTCATATAGAGTCCAATTGTTGACAGTTTTAAACACATTTCTGATCACATGCTCCACTTCTTCAGGTTTGAACATCATACATAGATACTCCATCACAAGTTTTGTGATTGAAATCTCTGGAGCTTTTAGTTGATCTGCATACAACTTCATTCCTATTTCAAAGATCTCTTCTAGATCTGACCTGGAACATGTTCTGACAATCTTTGCCCAAGTATTAAACACTTCATACTTTTCATCTTTTCTTTTGAGCCTGATGTACTCTTTTCCATCAACCTTCAGTGTATCCCAGAGAATGACCTCAGGAGGCTTAACTCCAACAGGTTCTGATGTAATAGGTTCAGGCACTTTGTCCATCACTACCATGTACAGATTCACATCATCAGTTCTTGATGGTTCTTTCTGTTCAGATGACTTAGGTGCCCCTTCTTCTTCAGCAACCTTCTCAGCTTCTTCTTCAGCTACTCTAGGCTTCTTGGTTGTTTTTCTTCTGGCCATCATTTTGGTTCTTTTTAAAGTCCTCAGACTTTCACCAAGAGTGGCTTCCATCTTTGGTGTTTCTTGCTCATCTGGAAAAGGCTTTTCTATCATAAAGTCATTGCTTTCTTTCATCGTCTTCTCCATTTCAACTATGGCAGTTTCATTCCCTTGAAGTTTTAGCATTTCTGAATCATATAACTCTTTAATCCGTAACATCTTTGAAAACATCTCTATTCTGACTCCTACAACACCTTTGAGAAATGTAATCATCTTATTTCTCTCATGGGTACCAAGGTAAGTCTTTGAGGGTTGTCTCTTCTTTGCAGCTCTTTTGACCAACACAGATTTCTTCATGGTTGCAGCTTTCTTTTGTGCTATTTCAGTTGCCAGACTTTGTTGATAAGCTTCATTTAATTCTGCAGCCAGAGCCTTAGCCATCTCCCTGTCTTTTTCAACTTGAACCCTTTCTTCTTGCTCAAGATCATCCTGCGTCTTCCTGGCCAAAGCTTCATCTGACTCAACCAACTTTTGCTTTTTGATTGGTTGATCAGATTCCACCATTTTAGCTTTGCCTTTATCTTGGCTTATCACCTTCTCAACACTTGCTTTCTTTACAGCCTCACCTCTTTCTTTGATGACAACTCCTTTGGCCTTTGAGGTGACCTTGGGAGTATCATGTTCGGCTTTGATTAAGGTTTCAGCAATTTCAAGATCTGTTGGTACTTCTTGCACTATTTCTGTTGCTTCATTCAGTTCAGCAGTATTAACCGTTTCTGCTGCTTTACTTGATTCAGCAGCATTAACAGTTTCTGCTGCTTGGTCTTTTACTACTGCTATGCTTGATGTTTCTGCTGCTTGTACAAATTCTGTTTCAGTTTCTTGCTCCCCCTCAAAATCAACTTTCTCTTGCTCCCCCTTATCTTTTGCATCGTCCATGTTGACATCATCTTCTGACTCCCCCTTTTTGGGAGCATCAGTCACTGGTTCCCTTCTTTTTAGCACATACTGTTTCTTCTTCTTTTTTTGGACTAATCTCTTCACCATGTTCTTCAGGTTGACAATCTGTTCTTGTTGAGACAGAATGATCAGTTTCAGCTATTCAATGTGTTTTCCCTTCTTGATTACATCCATGTTTATGTTTCTCCAGGAGTGCTACCCCCTTTTGAAGGATCATGGGATCTTTTTGTAGTAGAGGTCTTCTGCCTAGCAGAAGCACCTGCTACCCCCATGGTTTTTTGGCACCTGGGACCTTTGGATGATTGCTCACCCAAAGTTGCCATGGGGAAGGTCTTATTTATGTTACTACTGACCTCCTCTGTGCTAGCAGGAGTAGTGGCAGCCTTTGCACCCATATGCTCATTCATCTCCTCATTGAACACCTCCTTGGGGTTGGGAGACACCCCTGTGGTTTCCCTGTAGATATTCTCTAATGGAGAATTCCCCATTAGAGGGCTTAAAGGCTCTGTGGGTGTAGGTACAAGAAGGGAAGGAGCCTTCTTTACCTTTTTCCTGATATAAGTATTGGTTATTGATGAAGTTGGTTTTTGAACAAGGGACTGAGGGATTGATATGGTGATGGAAGGTTGGGATTGGCTTTCAGTGGGTTGGTCTAATGAGGGCCTTGACCCTGAAGCCATACCTTCTTCATTGTGGGACACCACCATCATTGTAGAGAACAATGGGGTGTCAACTCCTTCCCAGTCCAATGGAGATCTCTTCATGTTTGAAAAAACCTTACCTTTGGGGATTTTTGGTACATATACCTCATCAAAGTGAGGCATATCCGTTAATTCATGGGTTATAACTTCCTGTACAAAACTTGGGTACATATAAAAACTCTTTTTGCTTCCCAAGTTTGATACAAGATCACTGAAAATCATTCTTGAAAAATTGTACTTTCTGGCAGTGGCCAAGCAGACCAAAGGATAAGCAATGGTACTGCTAAACTCACTCCATCCAGTAGTCTTTTTGGAAATACAGTGCATCAGGGTATGAACAAGAAAACGGCATTGGGTATAAAATTTAGCTTTTGAGAATTTAAAACCACCCAATTGGCCTCCATACCTCATTCTTGACGGATTTGAGAAAAATCCACATTAGGAATAGAAGTAATACCTGCAGCATCGTCTAGACGTAGACAGATGCGTATCACCTCTTCAGAAACTGACAAGGGTTTGTCACACACCCTTGTCTTGATTAGCTGCACACCATTCTCTGTGACTATGGTGGCATTTGCCCAGAATTGTCTTTGATGCTCTATATAGATTGTTGGAGACACAGTAAGAGCATGGGCAATGTGGCTGGACTTGAGAAAATCCACAATCTGGTGAAATCTAGCAGCTTGTTTCGGCTTCTGTAGCATCACAATCTCATTGTGCTCATCAATGAATGCCATTGATGCCATGTTAGCTTGAGTATTCTGTTCTGAAACACTTGGTACTTGAGAGAAAAGGGTTAGAGAGCATATGAATAGAAAGCAAAGAGTCGTTATGAACTTTTGGTCGGGCAAAAAGGGTATTTATACGATTCGGGACATAAGCAGTATTAACTCCTAGCAGTATTAACTAACTAGAAGTATTAACTGAGAGCAGTATTAACTACTAGCAGCATTAACTAACTAACAGTATTAACTGAGAGCAGTATTAACCACTAGCAATATTAACTAACTAGCAGTATTAACTGAGAGCAGTATTAACTACTAGCAGTATTAACTAACTAGCAGTATTAACTTTGCACTGGCAGTATTAAAACTGCACTGGCAACATTAACTATACTTACACTTTTTGAAGCTTGAGGTACTCTGAGCAAAGTAATAACTTCCTGAGAAAGATGTTAGTAGCACCAAAGAATAAACCAATAACAGGTATGAAAGCACTTTTTAAGACATGATTCATTCAGAGTTGATCATGCCCACACTTGTGACCAAGAATGTGAATCTACCCACATCAAAAGCTTTAGTGAATAAATCAGCAAACTGGTTGTCAGTATGAACTTTTGCAACTTGAATTAGCTTCTTTTCATTACAATCTCTGATAAAGTGATACCTGATCTCAATGTGATTTGTTTTGGAGTGCTTGACTGGATTGTTAACATTGCTTATAGCACTGTTATTGTCAATGAAGATTGGAGTGTGAAGAAAGGTTATCCCATAGTCCAGCATCTGATTCTGAATCCGTAGAACCTGAGAATAGCAACTTGCAACAGCAATATACTCAGCTTCTGTTGTTGATAAGGATACTGTGGTTTGTTTCTTACACTGCCAAGATACTAGTCTTGCACCCAAAAGTTGACATCCACCTGAAGTAGACTTTCTGTCCATGTTAGCACCACCCAAGTCACTGTCTGAATATGCAATCAAGTCAAAGTTGGATTCATAAGGATACCAAAGACCTAATCTAGGTTGCCCTCTTAAGTATCTGAAAATCCTTTTAACAGCTTGAAGATGTGATTGCTTTGGCTTGACTTGGAATCTGTCACACAAACACACTGGAAACATGATGTCTGGTCTTGAGGCTGTGAGATACATGAGAGATCCAATCATTGATCTATATAGATGGACATCAACATCCTCCCCCTCAAGATTAGCAGTGATCTATTTATGAGTCTCCATAGGTGTGCTTGCTGGCTTTGAGTCTGTTAAACCATACTTATCCAAGATGTCTTTCACATATTTTGATTGGCTTATAAAGATCCCATCTTTCTTCTGTTTCACTTGAAGCCCAAGGAATAAGGTAAGTTCACCTATTGAACTCATTTTAAAGCTCTTGTGCATCAACGTTTCAAAGTCTCTACACGTCTGATCTTTTATGGATCCAAAGATGATATCATCCACATAAATCTGAACAAGTAGGATGTCCTTCTTACTTCTTTTAATGAATAGGGTCTTGTCAATTATTCCTCTTTCAAACCCATTCTCCAAGAGATAGGTAGACAGAGTATCATACCATGCTCTTGGAGCTTGATGAAGACCATAAAGTGCTTTCTTCAGTTTGTATACTCTGTCTGGATATGATGGATTTTCAAATCCAGGGGGCTGACAGACATATACTTCTTCATCAATTGTACCATAAAGAAAGGCACTCTTCACATCCATTTGGTATACCTTGAACTTCATGTATGAGGCATAGGCTAGAAATAGCCTAATTGCCTCTACCCTTGCCACTAGAGCAAACACTTCTTCATAGTCAATGCCTTCTTCTTGAGTGTACCCTTGTGCCACCAGCCTTGCTTTGTTCCTTATCACAATGCCTCTCTCATCCTTTTTATTCCTGAAAATCCACTTGGTGCCAATAGCTCTATGACCTTTTGGAAGGTCCACCAAGTCCCAAACTTCTTGCAATTTGAACTGCAGTAACTCTTCTTGCATAGCTTCTATCCAACTGGAATCTTTCATTGCATCATAAATCTTCTTAGGTTCAATCTGAGATAGAAAGCAAGTGAGTACTGTGTGTTGCTGATCCTGCAACTCTTGAAGTCTGCTTTGATTCCTTGTTATCATAGGAGAAGAGATGTCTCCTATGACCAGCTCTGGAGGATGGTTTTTTTTAGTTCTAGTCTGATGACTAGGTTCTTCATTGATTCCCACATCTAGATTGGAATCATTTAAGTCAGCTGAGGGGATCTCATCAGCTGCTTCTGGCTCTTCATGCACTTGATTCTCCTCATCTCTTCCTTCTTCTTCATTCTGAGTTGGTTCAGTCATAGATTCCTTTGCAAAGACATCAACTGGCTCTATTGTAGGTATGGGAAAGATTACAGACTGAGGAATAATGTCTTGAACTTGTACTTGGTCATCCCCTGATCCTCCACTTCCTGAACCTCCGTCTGGAGTATTACCAAAGGCAACATGCCCACCATCAATTTTCTTGAAATTCTTGAGGCATGACATGTTCCCTGTCATGTGCCTAGAGCAACCACTATCAACATGCCAGATGCTCTTCCCCTTGAGCTGCTGGTTTCCCTGCACATAAGATTAAACAATTAGTATTGACTGGGAACCCAAGCCAAAGTGGTCTTGGGTCTCCCTTTCTCATCAAAGTATTTACATTCCTTTTTAATGAGATTTTTGAAATCAGAGCACTCTTTATTGGAGTACTTTGTCAATATGATTAGCTTAGCAGTACTAACCTTAGAAGTACTACTAACAGAGTTAGCAGTACTAACAAGTTTAGCAGTACTAACCTTGTTAGCAGCACTAACAGAGTTAGTAGTATTAACATTTGAAGAAGTACTAACAATGTCAGCAACACTAACATTGATATCAGTAGTATTGCTTCTAGCAGCACTAACATTGTCAGCAACACTATTTATGGTAGCAGTACTAACAGTTTTAGTGCTTTTAGCAATCCACATATTGATACTTTCTTTAACAGTCTTTTTCTTCATGTGGCTTTTTAGATTAACAGATTTCTTAGCCACATGGTTCCTTTCAATCTTCCTATAACCAAAGGGTTTTTGCATAGACCTTTGAAAATTCATCCTTTGGTTTATAGGATTGAAATAACAGTATTTGGCAAGATGATTCAATTTGCCACAGATAAAACAAGGTTTTGGTCTATTGATTTTACTCAGATCAACCCCTTCTTTTTGTGCCCATTGATTATTCTAGTTTCTTTGATTTCCCCTCTTTTTATCATGTTTTTGGGGCTCAGTCTTCTTACATGCACACTGTTTGCAAGGAACTGGATTCACAATTGTGGTCTGTTTGTAATAGACCTTACCAGACTTTCTCTCTGTCTTCTCTATGTCCTTTGATTTGATCCAAGCCTTTCCACAGTCCTCATTGGTGATAATGTTATTCTCTAGAGGAATCTCACCACTCACATTGTTCTCTTTACTCTTCCCAACCTCTTTCTCAGTCTTATCCTCAACAACTACCTCATCTAAGGGATCTATCTCTGTGGCTCCCTCAGGAAAGTCCTTCCTATCTTTGGTTTCTAGCAAATCTGATGTAGGAGGGATGTAATTGTTGTTATATGGTGGTGGGGTGGCATTGTACCCAATTCCTCTTCTCAATTTGTCATGAATCTGAGTTTGTAGTAAAGAGTCCATTGCTTTAGAAGCATTGGAAAACTTTTCCACATCAAGCTTAACCTTGGTTAGCTCCTCTCTCAACTTTTCACTCTCCTCTTTAGATTTGGTCAGTTTAAGTTCTATATCCTTTTTCTCCCACTTCCAGTAATTGGTATCATATGAGTGTTGGAGTTCATTGGCTTGAAAACCTTTAATCTGTTCCTCAAACCTCTCAACAATTCTCACATAATCTTTTATGTCCTTTTCTAACCTTTTAAGGTCATCACTCATCTTCTGGTTGTGATCCCTGTACCTTTTAACCGTGTCTATGCAAGTTTTAGAACAGAGATTAGAACTTACCTCAGTTGGGAGATCAGATACTTCAACCATAAGTGCTTGATTTTGGATAGCCTCTTCTGCTTGATCACTCCAGTCAAACCCCATTCCTTGTTGAGAAACAAGGGCTTGAACAGAGTTTCTGTTATGGTTGAGGTTTCCAGACTGTGCTTGTTGGTGGTTGTTGTTGTGAGACACTCCACTTCTGCATTCCCTTGCAAAGTGTCCCTTCAGATGGCATTTATAGCACTCCACCTTTGATTTATCAAACCCTGCTCCATCTTCTCTTCTTTGGGAGAAGTTGTTCCTCCCAGTTCTCTTGATGAACTTCTTCACCCTCAAGGAAAGCATGGCCATCTGCCATTTAATATCCATCTCTTCCAGATCATCAGGATGAAGTTGTTCTAAATCATCATTAATTAAAGAAGAGTTTCCATGGTTGGAAAGAAAGGCTTCAAACACAGAATCAGTGCCTTTTTCTTGATTTGCTCCATTAGCAGCATTAACTGATTAAGGGTTAGCAGTAGAATCAATTGATGCTGATAGGAGTGCAACATTATGAATATATCCAGAAGGTTTCTTCTTTGCCTCCACCTCAGCTTCAAATACTCTAAGATCATTGTACAGATCATCAAGTTCTTTCTCTTCCAATTGTTCATTCTGTCTGAATGAAACAGTGTACATGGTCCATTCATCTCCAAGGGACCTTAAGAACTTTCTGTTTACATCATCTTGATCAATTTGTACTCCCATAGTAGCTAGTTCACCAATCAGTTTGTTAAACCTGTCAAAAGTTTGAGTCATGGACTCATTCTTAGTTGACATAAAGTTTTCATACTGTTGTTTCAAGATTGCCTTCTGATTTCTCTTGGTACTTTTGGTACTAGAGAATCTCTTCTCTAGAGCATTCCAGAGCATTTGTGCATTAGTGCAATTACAGAATTGGTGTTGATACTCATTGGGAATGGCCAAGAGCAGTGTGCTCAAGGCTTTCATCTCTGTCTGCCTTGTCTTTCTTTCTGCATCTGTCTTTGGTGGGGTTCTTTTTCCATCTTCACCAATCTTTCCTGCATCAGATGGGCCATTCTCAATGATGTCCCACATTGAGTAATCTGTGAGGAGAATGTATTGCTTGATTCTAATCTTCCACATGTCAAATTCATTGGATCTGAGCATTGGAACCTTTGAGACCAGAGTACTGTTTGATTCAACTGTGTTTTCCATGATGAATAAGATTTCTTAGAATACTTGCTCTGATACCACTTGTCAGGATCTCAATTCTTAACAAGAATAAACACTCAGAAACAATATTAAAGAAGTTTGCGGAATAACACTTTAATATTCAATGAAACAGTGAATCAGAATAAAAACTTGTAAACTTTATTTAATGATTGTAAAGCTACAAGATTCAACACTCAACCTCAATATTGATGAACAGGCTCACCAATACGAATTCTACTTCTGTAGAATTAGGATTATAAACCTTGAGGTTGATTCTCTCTATCAAAAACAAAAATTCAGAATTTCAGAATTAATTCTCTATATTCTAAACTATTCTATATATGCTGAAGATAAAAGATAATTACAAATAATAAAAGATCTTCAGAATAATCTTCTATCTTTATCTCCAAGCTTTCCATAATCTTCAATCTTGATCTGCACGAATCTTGATAATCTCTTAAGCAGCACTACGTCTTCAGCAACATTAATACTTTGAGAAATATTAATGTTCAGCAGTACTAACTACTAGCAGTACTAAAATTGCTTAGCAGTAGTAACTTCATCCAGCAGTATTAACTTTCAGAAGTAGTAACCAAGTTCTTCTAGCAGCATTAACTGTACTTGTGCATTTCTGAATTTCCCAACAATGAGAAATGGATTTCCCTTTATCAGCGAGCTTGGATCTCTTTGATAAGTCCTCAGGGATAGGATTGGAAGACGAAGAACACTGAGTGGAAGAAGTGTCAGGGATAGAAAAGACAAACATTCCAAACTTAAGCATGGAACAGTCTCTACTAGATTCATCCTTTTCATGATGATAACCAAGACTGGTTTTGTCATAAGCAGGGATTTGAGTACTTATGATTTCAGTGATCTTGGTTGAATATTTACACCATCCCTCAATAGTTGCCTTTTCCGCTTTTAAAACAGCGATGGCTTGTTCGCGTTCAATGATGATAATTTCATTGACCATGACTTGATCTTTTAAACTTTCCTCTAAAAGAGTTAGTTCTTTGATCCTTTGATGAAATTTCTCCAGTTGTTTAGTTAAATCAATATTTTTGGTTTCAGCTAAAGTTTTGACATTTAGTGCATTGTACAAGTCTATTGTCAGCACATCTACCACGCGACTTCTCTTAGCTTCAGAAAGAGATGGATTGGTAGAGGTTTATATCTGAGAGGAAATGTAACTCATGGAAGTTCCTGTTGGTTCTTCTACTTCTTCTTTAATCTCAGCCATAAGACTGAGATTAGCAACTTCTTCTTCATCAAAACTTGATTCTTCTGATTCAGCCCAGTCATGCTCTTCAGCGATAAAACCCTTACCTTTTCGCTAAAAGCTTTTCAACTTTTGATATTTTTCTTTCATCTTGAGGTATTTGTTATCCCTGGTTTTCCTGGATGTGGAAGGCTTGAAGACTTTCTCTGACCTGCATTTGCTGGAAAAATGCCCAACTTTTTCACAGTTAAAGTTGTAACACCTCAAAAATCAGAGTAAAATAAAACCTGGAAAACCTGGCAATATGACGATCGTATTGATATAAACCTCCCTTAAAGGGGATCAGTCCCTAAGACTTTACAAAACCTGTACTGATATAGGGTTCATCAACAAACTAATCTAGATACCTATATCAAGATTACATCAGCTGACAATCCATAATTCACCAAAAGAATGGGACTTAACAAATGCCCAGATACAATACTAGTCATCTCAACATGCCTCGAGACCAAACTCGTCTCTCAAAACCCCGACAGCCCACCGCTAAGGGAAACCTGTTGTACAAATCATTTGAGAATAAGTGTTAGGCTTAAAGCCTAGTGAGAACATACAGTTCGTAAATCTCAAGAGATATAAACAAGAGCATCAAGTACATCTTTTCAAAGGTTTAGTTGTGCAAAATACAGTTCTTGATAATTAATGGACAACCGGTACAAAACACATCTTTCGATGACGGGGATTACCCGATTTACCAAGGATTATAGTGGAACACAAAGTAAGCCACAAATCCAAGTTATGAGCTAAATACATGGAACCATGGCCACGAACTCTTCGGTCCATACTACGATGTGAGGGAGGGCCCCCAAGGAACCATGTCATACTCGTTCATTAGACTACATTTGACCCATGGTTAGGATTCGGTCTCACATAACCGTACCTAAGTTTCCCCCGAGGATCAAATGTATCTAACTACAACGGAAGGGGCATATCCTTCCCAGCCATAAGCCGACTCGATACTTAGGGATCCACTAGTATAGTCATGACTTGTCACAATATTTTTTGTGACCAACAAAGCTAGATAAATAGCTTCCAACACATTTATATTTCAAAATGCCATTTTCCAGACCAACTGCTGGTAAGAAAGATAATCATAAATCCAATTTATATACATTCTTTCGAATAAGCCACACACTGGGCAAGTAAAACATTATTTTACTTCTACAAGGTGAAATCCATCATTTTAGTCAAAAGCATTTCAGGAACCCTAAGATATCTCAAAACCCCAAGTTACATCAAAATGAAATAAACGGACAATCCGAAAACGTAGAGATATGAAGGAGTTAAAAACACAATCTTTGACATATATAACAGTTTAGAAATGTTAGTAGGAACTCACCTCAGTTTCCTTCTCCCTAACGAATGCTACCTATGACAACACCGAAAGAATCGGTAAGTCGAAACACAGATAACTCTCCTGCTACCTGACTAGAACTCAAAAGAAATAATAGAAGCTAACAACGAGCAGAACCTAATCCGGTCGAAGGCACTACCGGTCGAAAGAGGTTTCGGTCGAAGACAACACTCCGGTCAAACCCGTACCGGTCAAACCCATATCGGTCAAACCCATACCGGTCAAATGGGTTCCGGTCGAATGCATCTCACCGGTCGAAAGGGTTCCGGTCGAATGCATCTCACCGGTCAAAAGGGTTCCGGTCGAATGCATCTCACCGGTCGAAAGGGTTCCGGTCGAATGCATTCGTCCGGTCCTTTGCACATCCGGTCGTCTTGTTCGCCAAGAACAGTCGGAGATACAGAACCCAGATCCAAAATGATAAATACTCAGATCTCAAAATGGAACGGTTTAAAACCTTCACAACGAGATTCAACACGGCTAAAAGCATTCAGATCAAAGTATTAAGCTAGATTCGTACCTTGATTTGTCTGGATCGATCAACCACTTCAACACTGCTTTTCTTACTGCTCTTCACTTCTCTCTGGCTTCTCAAACAAGAATCAGACCAAATGAGATATTTTGAAAATATCTAAGATTTGATTTGTATTTATATAACCCAAGTTACAAATAACCCCCCTGAACTTTGGGTAACGGTTAACTTCTCACCCAACCCCAAAATTCAGGGTGTTACAATCCTCCCCAATTTGGGAATGATTTCGTCCCCGAAATCCAACTATACAAAGAGATGAGGATATCTACGCTTCATATCCTCTTCAGATTCCCAAGTCACATTTGCTCCCCGGTGATGCTTCCACTGCACCTTGACCAAAGTGACTTCTTTGTGACGCAACTTCTTAGACTTTCTCTCTAAGATGGCGTCGGGTTCTTCTACACAACGGTTACCTTCGTCTACCCTTAACTCTGAAATGGGAATGATGTTGTCTTCTACCGCCAAATATTTCCGGAGGTAGCAAACATGAAACGTGTTGTGTATTCTGCTCAACTCCGGTGGAAGTTCCAACTGGTAGGCTTGCAAACCCACCCGCTTAAGTACTTTGAAAGGTCCGAGGAAACGGGGACTCAACTTCCCACGTTTTCCGAACCGTATAATGCCCTTCCACAGCGACACCTTAAGCATAACGCGGTCGCCTACTTGGAATTCCATCGGTCTCCTCTTCTTATTGGCATAGCTTTTCTGACGATCCTGAGCCGCTTTCATTCTTTCACGAATGCACTTGACCTTATCGGCAGTCTCTTGCACGATTTCAGGCCCGGTGAACTACTTTTCTCCCGCTTCCAGCCAGCACACGGGAGTCCGACACTTTCGCCCATACAATGCTTCAAAGGGTGCCATCCCAATACTCGAGTGGTAGCTATTATTGTAAGCAAACTCCACCAAAGGCAGGTGAGAGTCCCAACTCCCCCCGAAATCGATGACACAAGACCTTAACATGTCTTCCAAGGTTTGGATCGTCCGCTCGCTCTGCCCGTTGGTCTGTGGATGGTAAGTCGTACTCAACTTAACTCGTGTACCAAGCTCTTTCTGAAACCCATCCCAGAAGTTTGAAGTAAACCGACTGTCGCGATCCGACACGATCGACAATGGTATCCCATGCCTCGAGACCACCTCATCGATATAAAGCTTCGCCAACTTATCCATCGGTAAAGTCTCGTGCATAGGCAAGAAGTGAGCGCTCTTTGTCAATCGATCCACTATCACCCAGATGGTATCGTGACCTCGAAGAGTTTTAGGCAACTTCGTCACGAAGTCTATGGTGATATGCTCCCACTTCCACTCAGGAATCTCTAAAGACTGAAGACTCCCGTACGGTCGCTGATGTTCGGCCTTAACTTGCGAACACGTCACACAACGCTCAACGTAACGCGCTACGTCAAGTTTCATCATTGGCCACCAATAGTGCAGCTTCAAGTCCCTGTACATCTTTGTACTTCCCGGGTGAATGGAATACTTGGACTTGTGAGCATCTTCTAGAAACAGCTCACGGTTACCCCCAATCTTGGGCACCCACACACGACCGTTGAACAGTTTCACTCCACAGCTATCTTCCGTTAAGAGCAAACGCTGTTTTGTCATGATTTCCACTTTGAGATTCTCTTCCAACAGTGCTTCCACCTGCGATGTCTTGATCTTCTCAACAAGACTAGACACTAGCTCGATTCTCGAATGGGTAGTCCGAATACTCCCGCTATAGTCCTTCCGACTTAACGCATCGGCCACCATGTTCGCCTTACCGGGATGGTAAAGCAATTCACAGTCGTAATCTTTAAGCAACTCGAGCCACCGCCTTTGCCTCATATTCAGCTCTTTCTGGTCAAAGACATACTTCAGGCTCTTGTGATCCGTGTAAAAAGTGCATTTCGTGCCGTAGAGGTAATGCCGCCAAAGCTTCAAGGCGAACACCACCGCCGCTAACTCCAGATCATGGGTTGGATTATTCTGCTCGTGTATTTTGAGATGCCTCGAGGCATAAGCGATGACCTTGCCTCGTTGCATCAACACACAACCCAGTCCCATCTTTGAAGCGTCGCTGTAAACCACGAAATCTTCCGACCCTTCAGGTAACGTCAAGATCGGAGCTTCACACTACTTCTTTTGAAGGATCCGGAACGCCTTCTCTTGGGTTTCGGTCCATTCAAACTTCACATTCTTTGGAGTCAGAACTGTCAAGAAAGAAGCGATCTTTGAAAAGTCTTGGATAAATCTCCTGTAGTATCCTGCCAGTCCCAAGAAACTTCGGATCTCGGACGAACTCTTAGGAGGCTCCCAATTCATCATAGCTTCAATCTTGGAGGGGTCAACCTTCACTCCGAACCGAGTGACTACGTGACCCATAAACTGTACTTCTTTAAGCCAGAAGTCGCACTTGGAAAACTTGGCGTACAACCTTTCTTTTCTCAATACTTCCAGAACTTCACGCAAATGTTGCTCGTGCTCTGACTCACTCTTTGAGTATACAAGTATGTCATCAATGAATACAATGACCGATTTATCGAGGAATGGTCGGCACACTCTATTCATCAAGTCCATAAACACTGCTGGTGCGTTCGTTAGACCAAAAGGCATTACAAGAAACTCGTAATGGCCGTAACGCGTTCTGAAAGCTGTCTTCGGAACATCTTCTTTTCTTACCTTCACTTGGTGATAACCCGAACGTAAGTCGATTTTAGAAAAACAACCTGCTCCTTGAAGTTGATCGAACAAGTCGTCTATTCTCGGAAGCGGATATTTGTTCTTCACTGTAGCTTTGTTCAACTCACGATAGTCGATGCACATTCTCATTGTGCCATCTTTCTTCTTGACAAATAAGACCGGAGCTCCCCAAGGTGACGAACTCGGTCTTATAAAGCCTTTCTCCAATAGCTCTTGGAGTTGTTCCACCATCTCTTGCATCTCCGATGGCGCTAAACGGTAAGGTGCTTTAGCGATCGGTGCTGCTCCAGGCACAAGATCAATCCGAAACTCTACCTGACGATCGGGTGGCAACCCGGGCAAGTCGTCCGGAAAGACATCTGGAAACTCATGCACGATCTTCACATCTTCTAGCTTTGATTTCACTAACTTGTCATCGATCACATAGGCTAGGAAAGACGAACATCCTTTTACTAAGCACTTGCGTGCCTTTGCCATTGTGATTATTGCCACTTCACCCTTTCTCTTTTCACGAGAGGGGTTGGGAAGTCGAATCAACTTCTTGGAACATACGATCTCGGCCTGATTGTTTGACAACCAATCCATGCCGACCACAATATCAAAACCACCGATTAACATCGGCAGTAGATCGATTGGGAATTCTCTCCCTTCGATACTAAGAGTACACTGCTTCAGAATTTCGTGGATCAGAACTTGTCTACCATCTGCTATTTCTACCACTAATGCATCCTCAAGACTAGTAGTGGGCATAGCAATCTTCTGACGGAACAATTCAGATACGAAAGAGAAACTAGCACCCGTATCGAATAAAATACGAGCAGGTATAAAGTTTATAAGAAAAGTACCCGATACCACATCAGCAGATGCCCTGGCCTCTTCGGCCGTCATTTGAAAAGCTCGACCCGGAACCCTCGGAGGGTTCTCCTTCTTTGCCGCCGCACTACCCGACTTGAGCTTCGGACAATCTCTCTTCACATGCCCTGGTGCCTTACACTCGTAGCAAACCATCCCCACGACAGAACAGTCACGGGCGGTGTGGTCATTCTTACCACACTTGAAGCAGAATCTAGAAGTGGAGTTATAGTTACCGTGGTGTTTGGTTCGACACTTCGGGCACCACTTTGCTTCTTGATGACTGTTGAAATTGCGGTTTCCGACAAAAGGTCGGGCCCGCTTGGAAGGTACTGAACTGCTCTCCCACTTCCTCTTATCAGACACCACCACTTCTTACTCAGATTTGCTTCTCGCGAACATTTCTTCCATGAACTGAGCTTCCTCGACCATCACTCGGAGGTTGGAAGCTTTGTAATTGTGGACCATAGATTGCATGTCCGCTGGTAAGCCATTGAGATATGCCTTCATCTTGTCTTTCTCTGTTGGGGAAGCGTGCCCCACCAGACCAAGCTTCTCCATGAACTGACGGGTATACTCCCTCACCGTCAGGCTTCCCTTTACCAGAGACCGAAATTCCTTCTCAATTCGGTCCATTGTTCTTTCATTGCAGAATTCTTCTAACAACTTCTTCTTGAACTCGGCCCAAGTCAACTGAGCCAACACTGCAGGAGATAGGGTGGATTGGATAACATTCCACCAAATGAGCGCAGTATCCCTCAGCAGTTGGGTACCGAACCGAACTCTTTGATCATCTACACATTCGGAAGAGCCAAAAGCTTGCTCAACCGCTCGGATCCACTTTACACACACGGTCGGGTCATCAGAACCAAAGAACTCTGGCGGTCCGCAGCCCAGAAAGGACTTATAGGAACAACTTTTCCTATTTCCCGGAGTACCAACAATCCTGCGCTCTTCAGCCCTGATCCCCGTACCATCACCTCCAGAACCCGCTACGATGTTCTCCACGACCGTCTCCCTTCTCCGATTGTTCACGTCGCGGTCCTCCATTACTTTCAGCAGAAACTCTTGCTGCTTTGCCATCTCTTCCCTCATTACCAACATCACGCTGGACAACAACTCGGACTGGGGATTAGCATCCCCGATGACTGGGTGGGACGAAGCCAGGTCTACTCGTGGAATGACCTCTGGCCCCCCACCTAGCCTTTGCTGAACAGGTGGTCGTACAACAACCTCAACTCCTTCCGGCTGACCCGCTGTAGAGGCTATCGCTTCTAGACCATCAACACGCGTACGCGGTCTTCCGCGCGTACCTACCATACTGGACTGCTACACCGAGCAGAGAAAGAGATAAGAAATAGGTAGGAAAACTCGAAAAGAAAACGTACTACCACATTACCAATTGTCATATTAACAGCAATTCAAGCACTCTTACGTACAATATCCTCATAATAACATTAGCTAAGTGAAATTATGAACATATAACACATAACGGTTCTTGTCACCACCACTACAACGCCTGATAAACGTACTTTCCGTCGACTCTAAGACTAACCCAACTTAGAAGTTCTACCCAAATCTCGCAGATCAATTCTTAGTATACTCAGTCTAAGTCTAGACATCTTACATTCATGCCTAGTTCGCTTAAACTAGGGTTTTGATACCAACTTGTAACACCTCAAAAATCAGAGTAAAATAAAACCTGGAAAACCTGGCAATATGACGATCGTATTGATATAAACCTCCCTTAAAGGGGATCAGTCCTTAAGACCTTACAAAACTTGTACTGATATAGGGTTCATCAACAAACTAATCTAGATACCTATATCAAGATTACATCAGCTGACAATCCATAATTCACCAAAAGAATGGGACTTAACAAATGCCCAGATACAATACTACTCATATCAACATGCCTCGAGACCAAACTCGTCTCTCAAAACCCCGGCAGCCCACCGCTAAGGGAAACCTGTTATACAAATCATTTGAGAAAAAGTGTTAGGCTTAAAGCCTAGTGAGAACATACAGTTCGTAAATCTCAAGAGATATAAACAAGATCATCAAGTACATCTTTTCAAAGGTTTAGTTGTGCAAAATACAGTTCTTGATAATTAATGGACAACCGGTCCAAAACACATCTTTCGATGACGGGGATTACCCGATTTACCAAGGATTATAGTGGAACACAAAGTAAGCCACAAATCCGAGTTATGAGCTAAATACATGGAACCATGGCCACGAACTCTTCGGTCCATACTACGATGTGAGGGAGGGCCCCCAAGGAACCATGTCATACTCGTTCGTTAGACTACATTTGACCCATGGCTAGGATCCTTTCTCACATAACCGTACCTATGTTGCCCCCGAGGATCAAATGTATCTAACTACAACGGAAGGGGCATATCCTTCCTAGCCATAAGCCGACTCGATACCTAGGGATCCACTAGTATAGTCATGACTTGTCACAGTATTTCGTGTGACCAACAAAGCTAGATAAATAGCTTCCAACACATTTATATTTCAAAATGCCATTTTCCAGACTAACTGCTGGTAAGAAAGATAATCACAAATCCAATTTATATACATTCTTTCGAATAAGCCACACACTGGGCAAGTAAAACATTATTTTACTTCAACAAGGTGAAATCCATCATTTTAGTCAAAAGCGTTTCAGGAACCCTAAGATATATTAAAACCCCAAGTTACATCAAAATGAAATAAACGGACAATCCGAAAACATAGAGATATGAAGGAGTTAAAAACACAATCTTTGACATATATAACAGTTTAGAAAAGTTAGTAGGAACTCACCTCAGTTTCCTTCTCCCTAACAAATGCTACCTATGACAACACCGAAAGAATCGGTAAGTCGAAACACAGATAACTCTCCTGCTACCTGACTAGAACTCAAAAGAAATAACAGAAGCTAACAACGAGTAGAACCTAATCCGGTCGAAGGCACTACCGGTCGAAAGGGGTTTCGGTCGAAGACAACACTCCGGTCAAACCCGTACCGGTCAAACCCATACCGGTCAAACCCATACCGTTCAAATGGGTTCCGGTCGAATGCATCTCACCGGTCGAAAGGGTTTCGGTCGAATGCATCTCACCGGTCGAAAGGGTTCCGGTCGAATGCATCTCACCGGTCGAAAGGGTTCCGGTCGAATGCATTCGTCCGGTCCTTTGCACATCCGGTCGTCTTGTTCGCCAAGAACAGTCGGAGATACAGAACCCAGATCCAAAATGAGAAATACTCAGATCTCAAAATGGAACGGTTTAAAACCTTCACAACGAGATTCAACATGGCTAAGAGCATTCAGATCAAAGTATTAAGCTAGATTCGTACCTTGATTTGTCTGAATCGATCAACCACTTCAACACTGCTTTTCTTACTGCTCTTCACTTCTCTCTGGCTTCTCAAACAAGAATCAGACCAACTGAGATATTTTGAAAATATCTCAGATTTGATTTGTATTTATATAACCCAAGTTACAAATAACCCCCCTGAACTTTGGGTAACGGTCAACTTCTCACCCAACCCCAAAATTCAGGGTGTTACAAAAGCCAGCAGTCGTAGCCTTGTCAACAGAAGTTGATTTTGACTTGTCAGATATGGAGAGAGGCTTATTTCTTCTGCAATTGCTTTTCTTGCAAATCTTTTGAAGGAGTTTGTTAAGACTGCTAAGGATTCATCAAACTCAAAAAGATCAGCGTCTGATAATTCCTCAGAGTCATAATCAAACTCAATGATAGTTTGAGTAGATCGCTGAGATGGAATGATCTCTGAAGAGACTAAAGCAACATGAGTGCTCTTGGAGTCTTTAGAATCTTTCACAAGATTCTTCTTTAAGAGATTTGATTGCTCATAGTTGAGCAATATTCCAGATTGAGTGCTAAAAGAAAGATGATTTAAGTCTTTTGTCAACTTAAGAAACATTGAATAGCTGTCTGAGCTTTGAGGAAGACTTTCCAAAAATTTAGTTAGGACCTCAGAATTAGAATAGGTCCAACCATCAGTCCTCAGATCAATGATTAAACAGTTTAATCTTTGGTGAACATCAGATAGAGACTCATTTTTACCACAGATAAAACTTTCGTATTGTCTTACCAAATTGATCTTTCTGGTTTCTTAGATTTCAGTGGTACCTTCATATTGAACTCATATAGTGTCCCACAATTCTTTAGCAGTTTTAAGATGCATGATGGAATGGAAGGCTTCATCAGGCAAGACCATAGAAATAATGGTTTTTTCCTTAGCATCTAAACCTACTTTCTTTTTATCTTCATCACTCCATTATCTTATTTATTTTATAGCATATCTTTCAGGGACAGCAGAAGTGGTGGTGGTAGCTGGAACTGCAGCTATAATAGTGAAGGGTTCATCAGGGCCATTTGCTACATATTCAGGTATAGTGGGATCTTCACCTTCTAGAAATAGTATTGAGTGCCATATTAGGAATAGCAAGGAAGAGAATAAAGCAAGATCTTGTTTATGAGATTAAACAATATGTTCTGATACCACTTGTTGGTCCCGAAGGTGCTTAACAAGTTTGTAGGGGGGGGGGGGTTGAATACAAACACATAATTTTAAAGTTTAATAAATTATTTATTGATAAATCAAATCATAGTAGTTAGTGTTTGTATTGAGTGCCATTTTCAGAATAACAAGGAAGGGAATAAAGCAAGATCTTGTTTATGAGATTAAACAATCTGCT
This sequence comes from Arctium minus, assembly GCA_954870635.1. Classification (NCBI taxonomy): domain Eukaryota; kingdom Viridiplantae; phylum Streptophyta; class Magnoliopsida; order Asterales; family Asteraceae; genus Arctium; species Arctium minus. Next base: position 106,240,364 of record OX941080.1, on the reverse strand, counting down.
TTGATACCACTTGTTGGTCCCGAAGGTGCTTAACAAGTTTGTAGAAGAGGGGGGGGGGGGGGTTGAATACAAACATAAAATTTAATGGTTTAATAAATTGTTTATTGATAAATCAAATCACAATTTACAGTTTGTTATGGAATAAGATTAAGTAAAACTTAATCTAAAGAAACTTAAGAATCACAAAGATTGTTGCACAAGAATTAGAGAATAGAGATTGAGAGAATATAGAAATCAAGGGTTTCTATATGATAAGAAATATAGAAGGAGACTCTCAGATAGAGTCTTGATCTTTCTATTTATACCCTATGCATTAAATCCATGGCAGCGTGCTTTACACATGTCCTTCTGTTAAGTCTAAATATTGTATCCAAGATTTAATAGGAAATTCAAAGATGTCAAAGTCAACATTGTCTTTGTATTAGATAGTCAAAGTTGTTATTTGTTTCCTTAGGGATTAAGTCTTGTTTAGAATATTGGTATAAATAGGCTTTTAGCCTTGTGGCTTTAAAAGTATCATGTAACTAGAGTTGTAAGCTGGTCATTGTATTATTCAGACTTGTGGTTTATATTGAAGTTCTACTTTCTCTCTCTAGACTGTCTCTCTAGTTCTTGATCTTAATTGTCATATATTGAGTAATTGCTTGATTGTTTTGGGATTTTATGATTAACAATTGGTATCAGAGCTGAACCAAACTTTTCAGAAATGATTTGATCAAAGGATTAGATTGAAATCTTGATTTTTAGTTTGAAAATTTGATTTTCTGGAATTTTTTTTTCACTGTTCATTCGAATTTTGTGTGAAAAATCGTTTTTGGTGCAAGAAAATGGGATAATTGGATTCGAATTGTGTTTAAGATTGATTCGTGTATTGATTACATCTTGTAATTCTAACAATTTCGATGTCAATTCTTGATTTTTGAATTTTCTTGAAATGTCGAACTCGAATACTGTTCTTGAATGAAAATGTGTGAATTGTTGTTTTTAATCGAAATTTGATAGTAAATTTGTGTTTTGTTGTGTTTTTCGATGATGCTGATAAATTTTTGAGATCAAAGTTGCAGATTTGGATCTATTTGAGATAGAAAGAGCTAAGAACTCGATTTGCGCGAGTTAATTTTCGATTTGCGAGTTCATAGAAGTTTGCGCGAGCTTTTCCGGACTTTAAGAATTTTAGTTTGCGTTTAAAGTTAATCACACAAAGCAAAGTTTGCGTATCCTTCGACTCACGCAAAGCTACGTTTACATGTTGCACTTATAACGCAAAGTCACATTTGCGTCTCAAGTTTATCACACAAAACTTAGTTTGCACGATCAACACCTCACACAAAGCTCAATTTGGGCATCCTTCGGCTCACGCAAAGTTCACTTTGCGCTTCAAGGCTATCACACAAAGTTCACTTTGCGTTACAAGGCACTCACGCAAATCCTACTTTGCGTCTTCCACTGGTGTCTCACGAGAACCTTCCTTTGCGTCACATACTGATCAAGAGAAGTTTGATTTGCGCTATACATAGATCACGCAAAACTCGACTTTGCGCCATAAAAAGTGTTGTTAAAATTTTGATTTGTTACGAAATATTTCAATTTGATCTGATTTTTGATTTTCTGATATACAGTTTGAAACGATCATTTATATCAAGCTAATTTCTCGTTCAAAATGGTATATTTTGCAGATCTTGACGAGAAGAATAGAAATCTGGAATTAGAGAAAATTAATCTGGGTTATGCTGTTGACTTTCATTCTCAAAAGTCAAAAGAGTATTTTGCTGAAATCATTTCATTGAAAGAAGAATTCAGTACTTTAAAGATAATCAATAAAGATCTTCTGAAAAGATCCTCTGGGCTGAATGATGAGAAGATAAAGGGATTGGAATCTGAGAACGCAGAGCTTAGAAATAATTTATCTGATTTTGAAAAACAGCTTGCTGAAAATAAAGCTATTTTTGAAAGTGAAAAGAAAATTTTTTCAAAGAAGTTCTCAGATTTTTCTAAAAAGTGTTTTGAAGAAAAGAAGTCAATGGATCTTAAATGCATAAAACTTTCTCAACAAATTTCTGATTTTGAGAAAGTACTTATTTTGGAAAGAGAGAAGTTTGATAAAGAAAAGAAGGCCATAGAACAAAAGAATGTGGGATTCTTTAAAGAACTATCCGGCCAGAGAAATGATTCAAAGAAATGGTTTGAAGAAGAACGATCAATATTTGAGACTGAAATCAAAAGGCTGACTTCAAAGTTATCTGAACTATCTACTAATGCACTGAAAGAGCAGAAAACGAAGTCTGAATTCTCGAAAAAGATTGACCAGCTTGTGAAAGAAAGAGACAATTTTGCCTCAAAGATCAAAGAGCTTAAGAAGTCTGTCTCAAGATCAAATCAGAAATCTGTCTCTTCACAAAGGTCAGCTAAATCTTTTGATCAGATTCGTGGAACTAACATCTTCTATGATGGATATTTAGATGGATCAGGTACATCTTCAAGAAGAAGAAGCTTCAAGAAAGAGAAACTGGTGTGGCAGAAGAAACCAGTTAAAGATGAGATGTCAAATGAGCTGAAAGGGAAAACATCATGTGTACATTCACACAAAGCAAAGAAGAACAAAGATCATAAAGGTAAACCTGACCTTATATACTCAAGAGATCAATTATTAAGGTTTTCAGGTAATAAATTTTATTGTTCTTACTGCTGTACACATGATCATATTCACAAGACGAGTGATCATTTCTGGTATGGTTCTTACTCTATATCCCCCACACGAACTGCAACTAACTTTTTCTGGACCCAAATAACAGTGGGTACCAAAGCCGAAAACTGATTCTGTGTTGCAGGCACCTCAAGTCAAGGGGAAATAAGAGAACAATGGATTTTGAACATAGAAGTTCAAAACCCGGACTTCAATGTCAAGATTATGGCTCTTGAATACTACAGTTCAAGACCCGCACCTCAATGTCAAGATTATGGCTTCTAAGTACACAACTTAGAACCCGTTCTTCAACGGAGTTTGACTTCTAAACACAACTGTTTAGAACTCGGACCTCAGCGATCAAAAGAGCTTACTCATGTTTTTGCATCCGATGGATATGATGGTCTACATCCCAAGAGAATTGATCTGATCTCTATCCTGTACTTTTTCGCTGATAGATTTTTCTGATATGATGGTCTACAATTCAAAAGGGAGTGTCTGATCTCTATCCTGTTTTAACTGACATATTTCAGATGCCTAATTTAAGGGGGAGTAAAGATAATTACTTCTGATTATTTCAGATCAGAACTCATACTATAAAAATGTTTTACTGCTCTCTGTCATTTTATTTTTGAATAAATAATGTGAATAAAGTGGCTTCTGATCACATGACAGATCAGGACCCATTTTCCAATGATCAAAGAAGGATATTATGCTAATATCCAGGGGGAGCTCAAAAGACATAAATCATTCTATCATGATTTGAGGGGGAGCTTAAAAGATAAATATCTTCTAATCTAGATCTCTGATTGTTTGAAAGAAGAACAAATTTCAAGCATGAAAACCTGTTTCTTAAATGTTCAAACCACTTCTTATTCTCAAAAGATTTTATGAATTTAAAAGTGTGATTTTAAATGTTTTTCAAATTTTGAGCTTAATGTTTAACTAACCGTGTGTTTCCAAAGATCAATACTTATGTATTATCTTGTCCATATACTGCCAAGTATTCACACACACCGGTTCAGTATTTTATTTGAAATTGTTATTACCATGTCTCAAATTCAATCAATTTTTCGATGGTAATACCCCCGTTTGTTTTGAAAGTTGTTGAGCATTATTCATCTTTTTCATATTTGTGTCTTTATTGTTAAATTGTTTATATTTGTTCATATAAACAAATTTCCAATTCTTTGATACCCTATCCTTTTCATTTGATCTGATTGATACATTGTCAGATTCTCAAAACAATTCTCTTGATTTCATTTCTTTCATTCAATATCTTTGTTTTGAGAGATCTTCAAAGTTCAATTGCTCAAATCTCTTGAGCATACTTTTTGACAGTGTTATCTTTTCTTGTGCTTAACTTTTCAGTTAAAATGTTGAGCAACTAATTTTTAGGACTTACATGGGATTCGTTTATGAGCTTAAACAGAACTTCCATGGATTCACGTCAACCAGTGTTTCCTACCCAGGAAGTTATCCTTGAGTGATTGAGGGGTGAGGGGTCTACATTAAAGAGTGGGGGAGATAACTCATCCGGTTGAGTTATTCTCATTGTGTGGAGCGGAAAAATGGAAAAGAGAGTTTGGTTAGGAGTGAGCTTTAATGTTAAAAAGATAGAGGGTGTGAGAACAAAGTTAAAAGAATATCAGAACTCTGTACCAACTTATTTCTAAGCCAGACAGCCACATCTACTGATTGGTTCACATTCTTTGGTGACCATCATTGAAACAGGCAGTGAGCCCATGCCAACTCTTGCAATTACCCCACCAACAACTCATTTCTTTCCCGAAAAAGAAATGTTTCATTTTCTTTGGGGACCCAGCTTATATGCTATCTAATCTTCACTCGGAAGATTTAGATATTGAAAAAGAAGGAAAGTTGCCCCACCTTCGCACCTCTTTCATGCACATTGAGTCCGTGTAATATCTGTTGCTGTCTCAACAGTTTACACAATTTGAGCCTTATGAAACACAATCATTGTGCCTAAATTCTTTCATACACAAGCACGAGCACACATAAAATTTGTTTTTCTGTCAGGACATTCATAGATAAACCTTGTGTTTTTCATTGATTGAATGGAAGTCCTAGGGAGTCATCATCAAGCCAACTCCTTACATTGTACATTCGTTGTACACAGTAACTTTGTGTTACTGACAGGCATTCCTAACTTTTTCATTTGTTGATTTAGGGTTACCACGTTCATTATGTCTGAATTTGAAAAGATTCGGATATATATTTTTCAAGAATTGACGGCTCTTCAGATCAAAGGGGAGATTGTTAGTTGATCAAAAAGGGGGAAATCAAAGTCTGTGCTGAAATTGATGAAATTTTGATGATCATGATGCTCTCAATCATTAAAAAGGGGGAGAATTTTACAAAGATCAATTTCAAAGCTATGAGAGTTGTTAAAGTTCAAAATGCTTCCGCTACTTCAAAGTCAAAAGATAAATCAAGATGATTCGTGAAAGTTTGTTCTTCCAAAAATGGTTCAGAGATCACAAGTGTTGAAGATACATGTTTATCAAAGTTTATTCACCATTCAACATTAATTTCAAAGTTTCATCAAAGTTGTTTCATTGTTTAAAGTCAAAGTTTCAAGTATTATGTTTCATGTTCAAGGCATGTTGACTTTCCAAAGCTTCAAAGATTAAAAAGATTTTTCAAGATTCTTCAAAGGCTGAAAGATTAAAGACTATGAAAGCTTCAAAGTTAAAGAGACAAAAGCTGAAGAATCAAGAGCTGAAGATCAGTATCAAATTTTTATTAAATCTTGAATACAAAGGGGGAGATTGTTAAGTCTAAATATTGTATCCAAGATTTAATAGGAAAGTCAAAGATGTAAAAGTCAACATTGTCTTTGTATTAGATAGTCAAAGTTGTATTTGTTTCCTTAGGGATTAAGTCTTGTTTAGAATGTTGGTATAAATAGGCTTTTAGCCTTATGGCTTTAAAAGTATCATGTAACTAGAGTTGTAAGTCGGTCATTGTATTATTCAGACTTGTGGTTTATATTGAAGTTCTACTTTCTCTCTCTAGACTCTCTCTATAGTTCTTGATCTTAATTGTCATATTATTGAGTAATTGCTTGATTGTTTTGGGATTTTATGATTAATACCTTCGATGGTTGGTTGCATGCTTCTGACTTTTGGAGGCATGCTTTTAGACTAATGGTGAACAATGTAGTCATCAGATTTGATGTACGATCAATCGCAGAGGTATGTCTCTTCTGACATTTGTACTATGTGTACAAGGGTAAGACAAAAGAAACTTGGAGCATAAGTTATGTGATCTTCAATCGCTGAATATCTCTTCTTTCATAGAGATAGAAAGAAGTTCATTAATCGCTGAAGCTTTTCTTCAGGTTTCTTCGTGTGTAGGTAGACTTGTATTGGTTTCACTGATATCCACATCAGATCATGAGTAGACTTGTCCGTTGTTCAACAGCTTTGTCTTCGACTCAGTGATGAACATCTTTTTCGCGAAACTTATCTTCAGGGATTACGTCTAACTGTTACAAGAGAGATCATCAGCGATATTGAACATACTCAGTATTTGATTGCTGATAGTGAAAAACTTATACATACAGTTGTTAAACGTAATTTTCACTAAGTATTACAACAGGTCATTATCAAATCACTAAGAGAGTTTGGATCAACACATCATACACTCCACTTACTCATACTCACAAATGGACTAGGGGGCATCCAGTGAATCAAATCATAGGAGATCCTTCCTAACCAATGCAAACCAAATCAACAACAGTAAATGAATGCTTGTATGACTCCTTCCTGAGCAAGATAGAGCCTACACGCGTATCTGAAGCTTTGGAAGATCCTTATTGGATAGTAACCATGCAGGAAGAATTGAAACAGTTCGAAGCATTGAATGTTCGGAGACTCGTGCGACGTCCTCAAGGTAAAACGATTGTTGGCACGAAATGGGTATTCAAGAACAAGAAAGATGAAGATGAGATATTTGTTAGAAACAAGGGCAGACTTGTAGCCAAAGGTTATTGACAAGAAGAGGGGATAGATTATGATGAAACATATTCTTTTGTTACTCACATTGAGGTGATTATAATGTTCTTGGCGTATGCGATACACAAGAACTTCACCGTCTTTCAAATGTACGTGAAGACAACCTTTGTCAACGACATTCTGAAAGAGGTGGTATATGTTTATCAACCTGAAGGTTTTTTCATAGAAGATAAATTGGATCATGTTTACAATCTCGACAAAGCACTTTACGGACTAACCCAATCACCTCGATCCTGGTATGAGGTATTATCCAAATTTTTGGTCAAGTCAGGGTTCTCGAAAGGTAAAATTGACACTACCCTTTTCATTAAAAAGAAAAAAAGCGATATCATTCTCATTCAAATCTATGTAGTGACATAATTTTTTGTTCTAATAATCCTAAGTATTGTAAGATTTTCTTTGGCTTGATGGTGTCACGTTTTCAGATGAGTATGATAGGAGAGATGAATTTCTTTCTCGGATTACAAGTCAAACAATTTTCAACGGGGATTTTTATTAATCAATCTAATTATATTTCTGACATTTTGAAGAAATTTAAAATGGAAAATTGTACACCCATAAGCACCCCGATGGCACTGAGTACTAAGATCGAAGCTGATCTTAACGGAAAAACTGTAGATCTTAAGACCTACCGAGGTATGATAGTCTCATTAATGTACTTAACTGCTAGTAATATTATGTTTTCCACATGTTTGTGTGCGAGATATCAAGCCACGCCCAAAGAGTCTCATCTTTCGGCTGTCAAGCATATCTTTAGATGCCTTAAGGGCACCATAGATCTTGGTTTGTGGTATCCGAAAGATACTGGTTTTGAGCTAACCGCATATTCAGACACAGATCATGCAGGCTACATCCTGGATAGGAAAAACACTTCAGGTCACATATAATTTCTCGGAGACAAGATCGTTAGCTGGGCATCCAAGAAAAAACTATGTGTTTCTACATCAACAGCGGAAGCGGAATATGTAGCTGCGCAAAGCTGTTGTTCCCAAGTATTTTGGATGTGGACACAACTACGGGATTATGGATTTCAGTATGACAGAATTTCAATTTATTGTGATTCGAAGAGTGCGATTGTTATCTCAGCAAATCCAGTTCAGCATACTAAGACGAAGCATATCGATGTGCAGTATCACTTTATCAAAGATCATGTCTAGAAAGGTACAATTGAATTGTATTTTGTTAATACAGATTATCAACTTGTCGACCTTTTCACTAAAGCATTAGATGAAAAGCATTTTAATTTTCTGGTATCAAGATTAGGCATGTTGATTCTAAAGACTTAATCTTTACAAAATCTGTATTTTCAAAGTATAGTTTAGTGTGCTTTTGTTATATGTCTTTATAATGTATTTGAATGATACCTGCATTTAATGTTTGTTGAATGATTCAGGGGGGAGTGTGTGCAAGTTGAAACGATCATTAAATGAGGGGGAGTACATTTATTGTATACTGACATATTTTTTTGTGTTAGTCAGGTAAAGGTATGCACATTTTGAGGTGGAGTTACACGTATAAATTTTTCTGATTTGAAAAGTTTTTTAATGCTAAACCTAAATGATGGAAAATAATTTTTGAAAATCTAAACATCATTGTAGGGGGAGAAAAATGAATTCTCACGAAGTTTATGTGCTTATACCATTTAAAAGTTGGACATCTTTTAAAGTGGTTAATTTTTGGAAGTTTTGAAAAATCTTGAAAAATGCCTAAGTCTAAAAATCTTATTGCACAAGCTTATGTGGTTGCTAAATCTTATCGCGCATGGTTTGCGCAACAAGACAAGGTTATCGCGCAAGCTTCGCGCGACAAGATAAGGTTATCGCGCGTATGTCGCGAGACAAGACCCATGAATAGTGTTTATCGTGCATGTGTTGCGCGAAAACATTGGTGAGTGTTTATCGTGTGTGTATCGCGCGATAAGTTGACTTGGTCAACTCAATTCAAATTTTTTGACCGACCATTCATTTTCAGCCACGTGTCTCATGAGTTCAAAAGTATATATAGACGTGGGTCGATCAGTTTCATGTACCAACTGTTCATAATCAAAGTGTTCTTCAGTTTTCTTTGCTTCTTTCGTTCCCAAGTTTCTTGACATCGATCATTGTTGAACTGATTTCTTGATTATAGATACCCTAATATTTCTAAGGTATTGTAATATTGATGTAATCATGTTTTTGGACCATAATTGAACCATTAACGAACCCTAATAAGATTTGAACTTATCTGGACATCATTCGAAAACTGATTCTACACCTTCATGATTAAAAATCGAACTTTTAAATATTTTTAAGGTGTTTGAGTGTTATATTCATGTTCAGAATCTTCGTGCTAACCTAGTGATATAATCTTCTTATAAGTTTTTTCAATTCCAAAATTTGTTGGGTTTAAAATTTTTCTAAGGATTCCTATATTCAAACTTATCGCGTGGTACACTGTTCTTCATGTTCAAACTTGTCGCGGACTTAAGATTTTCAACCTTGTCTTACATGCCTTACGCGACAATCTGAGGTTATAGCGTAAGTATCACGCGACAAGCCTTCCCTCTTATCACTGTGTGACAACACCCTTGAAGTGGTGCGCTATAAGTGCCCAACACTTAGCAAAATATTTGAAATTTTTCAAAAATTTCAAACTTTTTCGTAAATCAAAATTTTCAAAGGGTTTTTCATTTTGTGCTAACAGGTTGTGTTTTAGGTGTTCAAATGGCTCATCATCAACAACAGGATTCCAATGCCTCTGATGATGATAACCCTATGCCTTCCAGAAGGTCATCAATGCTTTCTGTGAATGCTACAAACCCAGATGACCAACTAATCACCATAAACCAATATCTAAATTCCAACCCAATAACCTTACTTTTGACTTTTCCACGAAGCAAGATCATCAAATCATTTCAGATATCTTAAAAGGGCATCCACTATCCACAACATTGAACAAGATTGTCCAAGTACTAATGATATATCTGCAACAGTTCTGGAGAAATCTCACATACCATCCACTGCCTGAGAACTTTTTCACAGCTCCAGTGGATCATTTTGAGACAAGGCTCATTCTCAGCAGACTAATAAGAGTTCTTGAGTTGCCAAAGCCAGATTCATTCCTTCGAAAACAACACTTTGATGATGTTTCTACTGATGAAGAACTTTGTGTTGATATCATTTCACTAGGGTACATTGATGTATTGGAGAAAGCAACAAATTTCAAGAGTCAGTTCTTACCCCAGATTTGGTACACATTATTTTCAATCATCAATAGATGCTTGACCAACAAGCATATTGGGTAGGAAAAAAGGCAACATATCAGTCTTGAGGATCTTTCATGGTGTTACATTCAACAAACATTATGACTATGCAGTTTTAATCTAGAATGAACTCATAGAGGCGATGTCCGAAAAAGCCATAGCTAAGAAATCCAGGATGTTTATACCTTTTCAGAGGTTTTTGCAAATCTTTATTCAGAGTATGATGTCTGGGAATAAAGAGATTCCAAAGAGAGATTCAACAGAGAAAGGGCCTGCAAACTCTATGATGTACCTGAAGCTATATGTTACACATTTTTCATATGTGATGCCTCTACCAGTAGCTCTAATAGCACATGTTGATCAGCGGACTGAGTGTGTAGTTAGTTACTTAAGTGAAAATGCACTGATGGTCCGGCCAGAACCGGAAGGACCTACCCCCAGTGCCACCTATGTGTCAGTTTTGCGAGAAGGTCTAGAGTCTAGGACTGAGCAGGGTCAGCAACAAGGGGCTCCTGATCAGGGTGTATTGAGAGAAAACGAAGAAGTGAGGGATGATGGTGGGGATGCCCTTGCTGATCTTGGGGATGCCCGTCCTGATCTTGCTACTACTGCTACTGAGGATATTGTTGTTGATATTGTTGATACTGATCTTGAGGTTGATTCTGAAGCTGATTTAGATGATCTTTTTGAGACTGATATGATCTGTTTGAGATAGATACTGAAGCAGAGATTGATCTCCAAGACACCTCAGATGATGACAAAAGGGTGGTGATGATGATGATCAAGATAGATCACATGATGCCTTACTGCACCTAATTCCACCTCACATGTGTCCTTTACCTAGTGTAAGATACTCTGATGATGATGATACTATTGGTGAGGAATCAGTACATGGCAATGAAGCCATGGAATTGGACACAAACATTGCTAAGACTATGCCTGCTATGAACACAGGCATAATGGTTTCTTCAACCATTGTTACAACTGGTAACCGAAGTGGTCCAGGTATGAAAGTCCAGTTCCAAGCTCACTCAATCATACACAAAATGTAAGAGACAATCTTTTATTGATAGATCAATCATTAAATCAACTCCATAAATCCATATACCTATTTGTTGCATTTTCTCTCTCTAGAATCCGTATGTGTTCTTGTTCTCTCTAGATTCACACTTACGTACTCTATTCTACCTGTTGTGTGTATTGACAAAATACATTGACTCTTCTATTTATATTTGGTCAACACAATTGACCTTACAACTCAATTAACAAAACAACTACTCTTTACAACAATTACACAGGTCATCTTCTTGTTGCAAAATCTTCAAAAATGAAATCTTTAACAACTTCAAATCTTTAATAATCTCTCTCTTTTTAAAGTTTTTTTTTCATCACGAATACTTTGAAAATCTTCACAGACTTTAAATCTTCAAAACTTTGACACTTTCTTCAATCTCCCTCTTTGTTCACAAATATGCAATAAATTTCCAGATAATCATCAGACTTTTCTTTGACTTTCTCCTCTTTACAACTTTCTCTTCTTTCTTTTTGATAAACATTAACCTGAATTTGAAATCTTGAAATATCTCCCCCTTTTGATGAATTATGAGAAATCAGAATCATCAAAACATTTCAACATCAGCTCTGTCTTTGAAATATATCCCCTTCTTTAGCAAAATAAGCACAATCTTCATAAGAAAGAGACAATCTCCCCCTTTCAAGAAATTATACTATTTCCCCCAAAGAGAAAATGATCTTCGTCTGATCTGATATTAAAATCCTGTCGTCAATTCAAAAATGTTGTGTGTCCCACTGTGATTCCAAGATCGATGAATCCTAGAGAGAGAAATTAGAGAGAGAGAGAAAGATGAATGCACAAAGAGAGTAATCTGATTAATGTGCGTGAAGTTCTTCCAAAGGAACAAGACCAAATGGACTTAAATACCCTTGGTCAATACTACACAGTATTAGACACTAGACACAGTATCTGGCCAAGCCCTATAAATACAATTATTACTATAAAATCAGACCTAACACCTACAATAACAGTTCTAATCAAAATCAACAACAAGAAAATTCAATTCCAAACGTCATATGTCATTGATCTTAATTCAGAGTTTATACAATACGAACACAAGATGTTTTCTCTCTCTATGACTGTCTCTTAGTCACACACTTACAAAGACAAAACAAAAACTATTTATACAAAGGAGTCTAAAGAACAAGTAAACTAACACACTTTGACTTTGTTGACTTTGAGCATTGACCTTGACTTTGCTTGAGAGGCTTTGACTTGGACTTTGACTTTAATTCCCATGATCTTGGATCCAACATATTTGTGCACTAACAATATCCCCCTTTGGATTCAAGATCATCTTCAAAAAGATATACATTGAATCTCCCCTATGGATTCAGATTAAATTTCAGTGTCAAAGAACAATCTCCCCTTTTCGGATAAACTTGTGCTTCTCTTCAAATGAATTTCATATTTAAAGCACGTTCTCCCTTTTTTCAAGAACATTCTCTCCTTTTCGGATAAACTTGAGCTCACGTCTAACCAAACTCTCTTTTCATTTTATCTCAACACACACCCACACTCAGTTATTGACCCCTCGCCTCTCGATCACTCAAGAATAACTTCTTGGGTAGGAAACACTACTTATCGTGAATCCATAGAAGTTCACTTAAGCTCACACAATTCCCATGTATATTGTCCTATAATCACAATGTTGCTCAATTGGTTTAACTTTTCGGTTAAAACACAATAATACATGTCAAATATATATATGCTCAGTAAGATAATCATGAAGATTTGAGCATTTTAATCATGAAAGATTCACTCAAAACAAGTATATTTAATGAATGAAATGAATACAAAAGACATGTTTGAGAAGCTGACAATGCATGGAAAAGATCAAATATGAATGATTTATCATGAAAAGCTTAGGTCATGAAAAATTGTATGTTGTCTATAAGAACCATTATAGATATTCTTGAAAGAAACGTTTTAAATGAAATAACGCTCAAATATCAATGAAGTTCAAATGGGGTGTCTTACCATCGAAAATTATGTTCAATTGTGAGACATGGTAAGAACATAGTCAATAAAAGTACGAAACCGGTGTGTATGAATACTTGACAGTATATGAAAAAGATAATACATAAGTATTAATCTTTACAAACACAAGGTTAGTTAAACAATGAAGTCCATAAACGAAAACATTTAAAATCACACTTCTGTATTCATGAAATCTTTTTAAGAATCGAGAAGTGGTTTGAACGTTTAAGAACATGTTTTCATATCTGAAAGTCATCCATATTTCAAATATGTATGAGATTAAGGTTAGAATAATCCTTACGGTCAACTTGAATCCAATGTTTTAAAAACCGTTTATTTGGTTGACCTGGTGTGGTGATCGGGTCACGGTTCAACCGGTCCAACCGGTTCAACCGGGTGGTTGACCTGGTTTCAAGAAATTTTAGGTAATTTTCATTTTCTTGCATATATATATATATATATATGTGTGTTTGTGTGTGTGTGTATGTGTATATAAAACCAAGAATTTGATGTCCACACGTTAAAACATTAAAAATACACATAACAAAAAGTTTTACATCAATCCAAAAACATTAAAAAAAACACAACCCAGGTTTTTATCGGTTCAATTAGACCGGTTCAACTGGTTCTATAAAAAAACCGGCGGTTCAATCTGAGTCTTAATTTCCCAAAAAACTGGTAATAATTGACCCGGTCTCTTCACCGGTTCCCGGTTCAACCGGTTGAACCGGCCGTGTCAATTGGTTGAACCGGCCGGTCAACCTAGGTTTTAAAACATTGCTTGAATCTCATAAAGTCAGCTCCAAAGTGATGATTGATATGATTATGTAATCTCCCCCTCAAAATCTTCATTTAGGCAAAAAGTCGTCAAAGTACAAAGTCTTATTCACAAACTTTATTGAAAAATAAAGACATGAAAGCAATAAAACTTTTAAAAACGAGTTCTGATCAGATGCAATCAGAATTCAATTTCCTTACTCCCCCTGAACATATGCATCACAAAATATGTCAGTGAAAAATATATGTAAGAAAATTTATAACTCCCCCTAGAATGTAGATCAATTCAACTTTATCTCACTTCCCCTGAAAACATGAACATGACCTTTCAGTGTAGATATCGTTCAGATTAAAATAAAGAAATGAAGAAAAATAACAAAAATATACTATACTAGGTAACTACAGATTATGTCTTGAAGTGTTGATCCAAACTCTCTCAGTGATTTGATAATGATCATTTTCTATACTTAGTGAAAATTACGTTAAACATTATGTATTAGTGTTTCATCATCAGCAATCATACTGAGTCTGTTCAGTTATCGATGATGATCTCTCTTATAAACATTCATATGTATTACTGTTTCACCATCAACAATCTAATACTGAGTATGTTCGGTATTGTTGATAATTTCATATGTACACAGTTAGACGTAATCCCTAAAGACAAGTTTTGCGACAAAAGATGTTCACTGCTGAATCGAAGAGGAAGCTGCTGAACAAAGACAAGTCTACTCATGACCTGATGTGGATATCAGTGAAGCAAAGACAAGTCTACACACGCGAAGAAACCTGAGGAAACGCTTCAACGATAGCTGAACTTCTTCATATCTCTGAAGGAAGAGATATTCAGCGATTGATGAACACTTAGCTTATGCCTCAAGTCTCTTTTTTCTCACCGTTGCACACATCATATGATTGTCAGAAAAGACATACCTCTGCATCAATTCGTACAACAACTCTATCAACTACACTGTTCATCATACGACCGAGAGCATGTCTCCTAAAGTCAGACTCATACAACCAACCAATGAAGGACACGTGTAAAGTACTTTGCCATGCATTTAATGCATAGTGTATAAATAGAAAGATAAACACTCCATCTGAGTGTGGCCTTCATCTTTCTAAATATATAGAAACCCTTGTTTTCTATATTTTCCCAATCCCCTATTCTCTATTTCTAGTGCAACCTTCTTAGTGATTCTTAAGTTTGTTTAGATTAGGTTTTACTTAATCTTATTCCGCAACAAAATTGTAAATTGTGATTTGATTTATCAATAAATAATTTATTAAACTTTAAAATTATGTGTTTGTATTCAAACCCCCCCCCCTCCTACAAACTTGTTAAGCACCTTCGGGACCAACAAGTGGTATCAGAGCAGATTGTTTAATCTCATAAACAAGATCTTGATTTATTCTCTTCCTTGCTATTCCTAATATGGCACTCAATACAAACACAAACTACTATGCTAATGGTTTACTCTCAAAACCTCCTCGGTTTCGCAGAGATAAATTTGCTCTCTGGAAAAATCGAATGATACTATTTCTAGAAGGTGTAGATCCCACTATACATGAATATGTAGCAATAGGCCCTGATGAACCTTTCACTATTATAGCTGCAGTTCCAGCTACCACCACCACTGCTGCTGTCCCTGAAAGATATGCTATAAAAGAAATAAGACAATAGAGTGATGAAGATAAAAAGAAAGTTGGTTTAGATGCTAAGGCAAAAACCATTATCTCTATGGCTCTGCCTGATGAAGCCTTCCATTCCATCATGCATCTTAAATCTAAGAAAAAAATGTGGAACACTATATGTGTTCAATATGAAGGTACCACTGAAGTCCAAGAAACCCGAAAGATTAATTTGGTAAGACAATATGAAAGTGTTATCGTTGCTAAGAATGAATCGTTATATGATGTTCACCAGAGATTTAACTGTCTAATCATTGATCTAAGGACTGCTTGTAGGACCTATTCTAACTCTGAGGTCTTAAATAAACTCTTGGAATGTCTTTCTGAAAGCTGGGACAGTTACTCAATGTGTCTTAAGCTGACAAAAGACTTAAATTCTCTCTCTCTCTCTTTTAGCACCTTATATGGAATATTGCTCAACTATGAGCAATCAAATCTGCTGAAGAAGAATCTTGTAAAAGATTCTAAAGACTGCAAAAGCACTCATGTTGCTTTAGTCTCTTTAGATATCATTCCATCTCAGTGATCTACTCTTACTATCAATGAGTTAGATTATGACTCTGAGGAATTATCAGACACTGGTCTTTCAGAGTTTGATGAATCCTTAGCACTCTTGACAAACTCTTTCAAAAGGTTTGCAAGAAAGATCAATTTCAGAAGAAATAAGCCACTCTCTATATCTGACAAGCCAAAATCAACACCTGTTGATAAGGCTACTACTACATGCTATAACTGTGAAAAGATTGGACACTTTGCTAGTGAATGCAGATCAAAGAAAGTGTTCAAACCCTCTATTTCCAGAAATTCCAGCGATAACAAATACCTCAAGCTTAAAGAAAAATACCAAAACTTGAAGAGTTTTAAAAGAAAAAGGTAAAGGTCTTATTGCTGAAGAGCAAGATTGGGCTGAATCAGAAGAATCTAGTTCTAATGAAGAAGAAGTTGCGAATCTTTGTGTTATGGCTGATATTAAAGAAGAAGTGGAAGAATCAACTAGAACTTCCATGAGTCACATCTCTTCTCAGTTATATATCTATACTAATCCATCTCTTCCTGAAGCTAAGAGAATTCATGTTGTAGATGTGTTGACGACTGATCTGTACAATGCACTGAATGGCAAAACTCTAGCTGAAAACAAAAAATTTTGATTTAACCGAACATCTAGAAAACTGTCATGAAAGGATCAGAGAACTGACTCTTTTAGAGTAAAGCTTAAAAGATCAAGTCATTGTCAAAGAAATTATCAGTATTGAACGCGAACAAGCCATTGCTGCTTTAAAAGTAGAAAAGGAAACTGTTAAGGGATGGTGTAACTCTTCTACCAAAATCACTGAAATCATTAGGGCTCAAATCCCTGCCAGTGATAAAACCGGTCTTAGTTTTTGAAAAGAACAAGATGAACCTAAAGAAGACAGTTTCATACTTAAGTTTGGAATGTTTGTCTCTTCTATCCCTGGCACCTCTTCTACTCAGT
This sequence comes from Arctium minus, assembly GCA_954870635.1. Classification (NCBI taxonomy): domain Eukaryota; kingdom Viridiplantae; phylum Streptophyta; class Magnoliopsida; order Asterales; family Asteraceae; genus Arctium; species Arctium minus. The sequence goes on along the minus strand of OX941080.1, from coordinate 106,223,402 downwards.
GCTCTTCTTCCTCTAATCCAATTCCTGAGGACTTATCAAAAGGCTCTAAGCTCGCTGATAAAGGGAAATATATTCTCCATCCTCAGAAGGCTACCAAGAAATCAAAACTGAAAGATCCTTCTAAACCTTCAGTAAGTCAATCTTCCAGCTTTGGAACTAAAATCACTGATATTTCTCAAGGATCAACTCCAAAGCAGAAAATTGATCTTAAGCCTAAGAAATCTGAAAAACTTAAAGTTCCTCCCAGATCATATGCTAAAGATATTCTTGGAGCTGGACCTGCTTATCTCAAGTTTTCTAATCTTACTGCTCATGGTCCTAAAGCCACCTTTAAACATAGAAAATGCAATCATTGTGGACTCATAGACCATATTGCCAGTAAATGTCCTACTGCCACAATAGCTGATAAAATAGCTAAAGTGAAGATGAATGCCCCTAAGACTAGGAAGGTTACCAAAGTAGAGAAATCAACCAAGGTGAAGAATACCACTAAGGTTAAACAATTAACCAAAGTGAAGGTTACCACTGAAGCTTAATCTTCATCTGCCGTGAAGATTGTTGAACCTTCCATCTCCACTAACACTGCTGGACCCATTGAAAAGTGGGTACCAATAAAAAATTAATCTTCCTTATGTTTGCAGGGATCAAAGGGTATCTGATATCTAGATAGCAGATGCTCTCGACACATGACTGGACAAAAAGACCTTCTTACTGAATACAAGGAAGAAAAAGGTCCCTCGGTGACCTTTGCTGGAAATGGTAAAGGATATACCCGAGGGTTTGGTGTCCTCAGCGATGGGACAACTACCTTCAGAAGAGTCGCTTACATACATGGACTGAAGCACAATCTTCTAAGCATCAGTCAGCTATGTGAGAAAGACTACGAAGTTCGCTTTAATAAGAAAGCATGTTCAGTGATGAGTGAAAATGGAAAACTTGCTCTCAGTGGTTACCGTATGGAAAATGTCCATGTAATAGACATGGACTCTACTACAACTGAAAATGTTTGTTTTCTGTCTAAAGCCTCCGCTGATGTCAACTGGCTATGGCATAAAAGGCTTTCTCATCTCAATTTCAAAACCCTGAATTCTCTTTCTACTAAGGAACTGGTCTCTGGTCTTCCTCAGCACTCATATGCCAAGGAATCTCTATGTTTAGCATGTGAGAAAGGAAAACAGACTAAAGCTAGTTTCAAGTCTAAACAAGTTTCCTCAGTGACAAGTCCTTTTCAACTCTTGCATATGGATTTGTTTGGTCCTGTCAATATCCAATACATAGCTGGAAAGAAATATACACTTGTCATTGTAGATGAATACTCTCGCTACACCTGGGTTATCTTTCTTCGCTACAAAAGTGACACTCTAGAAGAACTGATATCTTTTGTTAGAAAGATGAAAATGATGAATAATCTTACTGTTCGCTCAATAAGAAGTGATCATGGAACTGAATTCAAAAATAGTTCCCTGAACAATTTCTTTGAGAGTAAGGGAATTTCTCATAATTTCTCCTTTGTAAGAACTCCTCAGCAGAACGGTGTCGCTGAAAGAAGAAATAGAACGATCATTGAAGATGCCAGATCAATGCTCAGCGATTCTCATCTCCCTACTCAGTTCTGGGTGAAGTTGTAAACACTGCATGGTTTACTCAAAACAGATCTTTGATAGTAAAGCGATTTGAAAAGACACCTTATGAACTATTTCATGGAAGGAAACCCTCTATCAGTTTTCTTCATATCTTTGGTGGCCAGTGTTACATTTTAAACAACAAGGATGATCTTGGAAAGTTTGACACAAAAGCTGATGATAGAATATTTCTTGGATATTCCTCTATCTCCAAGGCCTACAGAGTCTTCAATAAGAGAAGACAAACTGTAGAAGAAACAATTGATGTCACCTTTGACGAATCTCATTCAGGAAATTCTAAACCTATCGCTAACAATGTAGAACTAAATGCTTAGATGTTCTCTCATTATAGAGAAACATAACCCTTCTTCACAAACAATCAACACACAGATCAATCAGTCGATGATGATGATCCAAACATCATGCCACCTAATGCTAAATCTACCTCATGGGTTTCAGATGAGCCTCTAAACACACTCCCCCCATCAGATCTTCCCTCGTCTGAAAACCTGTCAGTGAACAATGGTATGTCTGACACTCAACAATTAATAGTTGATGAACCTCAAGCTTCTTCATCAATGAACATTCCTATTGTTGATCGAACTCCTGAAGTAAGCGATCATGCTCCTGCTTAGCGATGGATCAAAGATCACCCCATAGATCAAATCCTTGGTGATCCCGATGCAGGTATTCAGACTCGACAAAGTTCAGGTAATATTTGTCTCTTTGTCGACTTTCTTTCTTTTATAGAGCCAAAGAAGACTGATGATGCCCTCAGAGATCCAAACTGGGTCAGCGCTATGCAAGAAGAGCTGACTGAGTTTGCTCGAAACAAATTTTGGAATCTCGTTCCCATATCATTTGATAAGACTGTTATAGGCACTAAATGGGCGTTTAGAAACAAATTAGATGAACATGGGATTGTAACCCGCAACAAGGCTAGACTTGTTGCTCATGGATATAGGCAAGAGGAAGGCATAGACTATAATGAAACCTTTACCCTTGTGGCTAGGCTCGAAGCAATTCGACTCTTCTTAGCTTATACAGTTTACAAGGACTTCAAAGTATATCAAATGGATGTAAAATCAACATTACTAAATGGAAAGCTGAATGAGGAAGTCTATGTTGAACAACCCTGAGGGTTCTCCGACCCTAAGCATCCAAATTATGTATATAAAATGGATAAGGCTCTCTATGGTCTAAAACAAGCCCCTCGTGCATGGTATGACACTCCCTCTCCTCTTTTCTTATCTCTGAAAACTTTGAACGCGGTAAAATTGATAATACCTTGTTTTCAGAAAGATAAAAGGTCACATTATTCTTGTACAAATATATGTTGATGACATGATATTTGGTTCTACTAACCCATCTCTATGTACTCGTTTCGCTGAAAGAATGAAGAAAGAATATAAAATCAGTATGATAGGTGAACTAACTTACTTCCTTGGACTTTAGATAAAGCAGACTGAAAAAGGTACATTTATCAACCAAGGTAAGTATGTTAAAAATACGCTGAAGAAGTTTGATGTTACTCAAACTTCAATGATGAAAACTCCTATGGCACCTCCTCTAACATTAAACAAGGATCCATCAGGAAAACCTGTTAATGTCATTGTCTATAGAGGAATGATAGGCTCCCTGATGTATCTTACAGCGAGCCGACTTGACATCATGTACTCTACATGTCATTGTGCACGCTATCAATCTGAACCCAAGGAATCCCATCTGATCGCTATAAAGCGAATCTTCAGATATCTAAAAGGAACACCTAACCTTGGTCTTTGGTATCCCAAAGATTTAAGGTTCGATCTAATTGGATATTCAGATAGTGATTTTGCATGTTGCAAACTTGATAGAAAAAGCACCACTGGTTGATGTCAACTTCTAGGAGCAAAACTGGTAAGTTGGACAAGTAAAAAGCAAAATTCGGTGTCCAATTCCACAGCTGAAGTTGAGTACATAGCCGCTGGAAGTTGTTGTGCTCAAGTCTTATGGATGAGAAATCAACTATTAGACTATGACCTTCATCTATCAAAGATTCCAATCTATTGCGACAGCACCAGTTCCATTGCTATAGCAAACAATCCAATACTACACTTAAAGACAAAACACATCTAGATCAGATATCACTTTATTAGAGATCATGTGATGAATGGTGATATTGAACTTCACTTCATCCCTACTGACTATCATCTCGCTAATCTTTTTACCAAACCTCTTGATGAGACAAGATTTAACTTTCTCATCAGTGAGCTTGGAATGCTGAATCTTGAAGATTAAATCTTCAGCTTTCATGCATTATGTCAGTGATACAGAGTTCCCCTTCATCATCTGCTCTTTGCCTAAATATCTCTGACTCGAAGGTATGTTCCTTCATTCTCTCTCACTGAATATCTCATTCAGTAAGACGTTTTTCATATTCCTTTTCCCGCTCCAAATTCCTTCTTTATCCTAATATAAAAGGAATGCCATTTACATTTTTTCCTTCTCTCAGAAACTTCAAAGGCAAGAAAAAGCATTCTTGACACTCAAACAAACAAAAACACACACCTCAATCTTCAAATCTTCAAGATCATCAGAAATGTCCCAAGATACACTTATTGCTTCAAAGAATGTCAAGTTCACACTTACTGACTCTGAAATTTCTAAGAACAACCACCTGGCTCGGTTGGACTTTGAAGCTGAAAAATACCAACATCTGGTGGAAGTTGTTGCCTTTCTTAAACAACCATGCATAGCATATGCTCTTACTGTTGACCCCAAGCCATCCAAAACACTACTTCACCAAACCTCTTGATGAGACAAGATTTAACTTTCTCATCAGTGAACTTGGAATGTTGAATCTTGAAGATTAAATCTTCAGCTTTCATGCATTATGTCTGTTGGCTCCAAATCTTCTGTTTGTTAAAAGTGTTGAAAATACCCAAGTCCTATTTCAGAGGACTTCCAAAGATTGACTTCAGAGGACATAGACTTCAGAGGACGAAGACTTCAGAGGACAAACCTGCCTCTGAAGTACTTATCAGAGATTGCAACTTTCAGCAGAAGACATCAGAGGTGGCTTCATCAGAGGCTCTGAAGACAACGTCAGAGCTCTGAAGACATTCTCTCTGAAGAAGGCGCTGAAGACTTTCCTGAAGTATCAGAACAGATAACCAATGACTTAGTGATAAGATTTACTTTATAGAGTAGGTTACTGTTCAAGCATGCTTCTATTTGTCAGAATAGTACACTGTTTACTTTATGGTCCTATAAAGTGGACCATCACTCCTTTGACAATAGTGTTCTTTTTTATATCTCGTATAAGAAGAATCAACTGAATATATTTTGAGAAGATCTTGTTCTTACTGCTTATCTTATTATATGAACTGTGATATTTGAATCTGCTTTTGATATTAAACTATATTGTTTCCGCTGTTATTACTCTTGTTGTTTATATCATTATTATCGTAAGATTAAATCTGGGATCCAACAATTGGTATCAGAGCCTCCTTTGTTTCCTAAAACAAAAAAAGATCATATCTGCATACTCGGATAGATTTAATTCTTACTGATTCAAGCTTTTATTATCTGTGCATGTTTATGTAAACCCTGGTTTATTAAAATTCATATGCTCCATATTTAAAAGCAAATCACAGTTACATCATTTAATATATCTTCATAGAAAAGCATCAAGTTCTTCAAATCTTCATCTTTTCTTCACAAAATGGCAAACTCAAGCATAAGCGCCATTTATACAGCTGGATCATTAACCAAACCTCCTACACTTCTAAGGGATGAATATCCTCAATGGAAGATAAGAATGGTAAATTTCTTAGAAGGTATGGACAGGGATCTGTTAAGATCAGTGAACGATGGACCTCACCAACCAATGGTGTTGGTACCAAGAGTTCCAGCAACAGCAGATACTGCTGAAATCCCTGCTTACTATGAAAAGAAAACTTCAAACTTTACTGAAGAAGAAACTAACATGATGGAAAATGATTCAAAAGTTGTTAGATTACTTATAATGGCCATTCCCCATGATATCTTCCAAGAACTTGATTCTTGTGTAATAGCAAAAGAGATATGGGATCAGTTCTTAAATCAACTTGAAGGTGGCCTACAAACTCAAAAGAACAGGAGAAATCTTTGTATCAATGAATATCAATATTTTCATGCATCACCCGAAGAAACCTTACACCAAACATACTCAAGGTTTAACATCCTCATCAACAAATGCAGAAAATTTGGGGTCATGAGAACAAAAGAAGAAAACAATATTCTCTTTCTTAAAAGTTTAAATGAGGAATGGTCACAACTGTCAATGTCAATACAAGTCAATCAAAATCTTGAATCATGGTCATTGACTGACATTTATGGCACCCTGGTTGCACAAGAAAAAGAAGTAGTTAAACAAAAAGCAAAAACTTCTTTAGGTGGACCACTTGAACTCATGTCAAAATAAAACATGCTTCAGATGTCCTCACCAAACATGCTTCAAATGTTCCTCTACGCTTTGTCCAACAATGGTGGTATTCAAGTGAATACGATGATGAAAAGGAAGGACTGGTTGGGTACATTGACCTAGGTGAGCAAAGCATGAACATAAGAATCACCCCACAAACCCTAACTCGCCGATTCAACCTGCTCACGAAAACTGATCTTCAAATAAAAACTTTTGAGAAACCACCAACTCAAGAAGTTCTTCTTCAGTTCCTCCACCACTTAGGCTACAACAAGGAGATCACACGCCTAAGTCAATTCAGATGTCAGTACCTGCCTCCCAAGTGGAACTTTATGTTTAGTGTTCTCAACCGAACAATTACCTGCAAGATTAGAAGCCAGGATCAGTCCCATCCAACGATTCTAGCCATAATGAATGCTCTCTTCTTCAACAGAAGCATAAATATGGCTCACATTCTCTTCTCTGAGATGTTGACGGCGGTGGATAAGAAGAACAAAGACTAGGCCGAAGGAAAACAACCAATTTCAGTACTGTTTCCCAGATTCATCTCTGTGGTCATTCAACGAGAAATGGAGAAATCTCCATCACTGAGGAGGGTCCAAGGACACCTCTGTTTATCATGAACTCGTTCAAAGCTACAGAGGTTCCTCCTTATCCAAATGACCGACGTTTCCCATACACCATGATTGAGGTGATTCCTGCTGACTCTACTACCCACCTCCTACTCAGTCGTGTTGCCCAATCATCAGAACCGATGATGGGATCCCCAACACACTTAGGTTCTGAGCCTGAGCCTGAATCAGAGAGTGATATCTCTGATACTGCTCAAAACATTAACAGAGTGCAACCAGAGGGTGGCTCTGAGAGAGTAAGGGAGAGAAAACAAGAGACCCCTCCCTCTAACGAAGACCTTAGCTCTGTCAGAGTAGAGGATGGTAAGGAAGAGAGAATTTCAGAGGGTGAGTTTCTGAACTTAGGATCCGAGAGCGGCGAGGTAGGAAAAGATGCCTTTGATGGCACATCTGAGCGATTTCTAAGCCAAGATCCCAGTGCAACCAAATTTACTGTCCAACGTGGTCCAGCATCAATGGACATTGAAACAGAGGTGCACACCTCGAACCCAACCCACGCAAGCCGCTTAGAGGCATATTCTTCAACCTCTGATGCACACACATCTGGGATACCTATGATACGGCTAAATCCTCTCAAAAGGACTTAGACCAAGATTTATGTAATCATTCACCCAAGGGTACATCACCACCACACACACATGATGCCTTTGTGGCTCATGACATTTTGGACCATCCCTTAGATCAGGAGAGAACAAAGATCTCTCATAAGGATTGCCTGTCAGAAAAAGAATGGCATGACCTTCTTGCACATGGACTCCTTAGCCTGGACAACAAGGTTTCCACACACATTCGGTTCTCATCATCATCAGACTCTAACTCTGATGATCCGAGACCAATCAGAACAATTATAGGGAAATCCTTGTAAAAGGGTCCCCGAGGATTAATGGGAAGTCCTTCCGGAGAAAATATCAAGCCAACTCCGAAAGAAGGCCCCTCTGAACTCGAGGGCAACTTAGAATCATGAAGTCAGAGAATCTCTAAAGGAGATTAAACTTCAAATGGAGAAGACCTCAGAGGCCTCTGCCTCTAACTCTGAAGTTTCAAAGCTCACTTCAGAGGTCTCTGAGCTGCGCACAACCATCATCTCTCGGAATGCTAAACTGGATGCTCTAGAAAGCCTGGTCATCAAAAATGACTCGGTTCTATCCAGAGAAATTCAGAACTCCACAACAGAGATTCTCAAGGCAAATCCAACTCCCTCTGCCCCAACTCCAACAGAAGCAGACTTCTCTCAATTCAAAAAGGAAATCTTGCAGTCTTTGGCAGAGGTGATTGCAAAGATCCCTACCTCCTCTGTTGCTGATCCTGCTACCTCCGAATTCATTACAAAGGTTGACCTCAACAACTTCTCTAAAAGGATCACCAGCAACGTAATGAACATCTCAAGCAAGTTCGTCTCCAAGGCCAATTAGCAAAACAAGAGGATTGAAGACCTTCTGAAGGATATGAAATCTTCAGAGAGAGCATTGAAAAGGAAGGAACCAAAGGTCGCATGATCTGAGGAGGCACGGAAGCAGGCCAGGTATAAAGACTCTGATGACCATGATAACCAACCTTAGGGGTCATCCGATCTTCATAAGGGAAAGAAGACTCCAACACCAAAAACTGTTGAAACACAAAAGGAGTCCACTCCCTCTGAAACAAACCAAAGCAAGAAAAAAGAAACAGAGAGACGTTTAACCTCAACCTCTGCTGAAGATAACCAGGCCACTCTAAAGTCTCCAGTACCTGTTGTCTTCCTAGCATCATCTACTTCAGGTGCTCCAGTAATTCCAATAATAGATGCAACTCCATAAACTATTGGAGCTCTAGAAGAAGATGAAGACGAGCATCTAGTAGACTTCTCTACATCAGAAGATGCATTCTCATCACAAGAAAGACCAACTTATGTGATGAGAGATGCTTACGAATCAGAGGTTGAAAGAGCAGAACCAGAACCTGAAAAAAAAGAAAAATCAGATTCTAGAAAAGAAGCTGCTGAAGAACAGATTGAAGTAATTGATGTTGAAGAGTATGTATTCAAGAATGCTCAACCACATCATACTTCAACAGCAACAGAGCTGAGGGAATAACCAAAGATAGATGGCTACATCTCTGAACCTACAACAGAAGATCCTCCACAGACAAAGGAACCAGAAACCACGGTTGCTGATGAACAGGCTCCTTCAGAGAATCCTGTTCAGAAGGCAAGCATCGGTCTACCAGCCAAAGTGTTCACTAAACATCTTACATTACTTGCATCCAATCCTGAACTATCCATAGAAGACCACTTCAGATACATCTACTGTGAGTTCAATATGGCAGATACTCTAGTCATTCCTCTGAATCCACGGATCAAAGAGAACATGTCGGACTATGAGCAAAGATTTGTTAGAGATAAAACCTCACCCAGAGCACAAGTCCTCTTTGATGATCCAATCATCAAAATCAATAAAATATCAGAGAAGACCTTTGCTTACAACAAGATCATCTATAGGCATTATGTGGTAACTCGATCTGATCAGAAGATTTACGAGTTCAATGATAATGATCTCGTAAATCTAAATCCATATGATTTACCTCATTTGTATCCCTATTGCTCTGCCAGATATGATCAGGGAAGAAGGGAAATCAGGATAGGCATGGTTGAAGTCAGACGGGCAATGGAGGCCTATGTCAAACACAGAGCAAAACGTGACTTCCAAATTGCTCTGAACCTGGGGGAAGAAACGATGGAGGTAACTGAACCTATGGAGTCACGGTTTCAAAACTCAGAAAGGAAAGAGAGCATATAGTTGTAGGTGATTTTAGAGAGAATTGCAAGAACAAAAACAATCTTGCATACAATGTCATACATTATATATGGACATGAGAGGCATGGCATGAAAGCACCACCATCCCTACACCTTACTTGAGTGTAGAAGTTTCCATGCACCATAACTCATATTTTCAAGACCATCCCTAGTCAACTTTATTTATGTCCAACATAAATAATATCTAATTTTATTTAATCAGATTAAATCAATACAAATCATATATAATAATTAAATGTTTTTAATTATTTAAACTCTTTATTCGAATATGTTCAAAGCGTGTGACCCAATGGGTTCTCGACATGTTGGTAATAATTATAAATCTCGTATTTATATTTATAAACAATGAGCTATATCTAGCAATACATCATCATCACCCAAATGACGAGAATTGGTGATACAACAAATTATCGGTTTGTATTCAATTTTAGTTTACACATTTAATTCCTTTGTCATTGATGTCTAGATTGAACACGAGACATTGAATGTGTCATTCTCGTTATGTCTAATCTCTAGTTTCTTGATTCCCGAATATACAAATAAAAACATAAATTGATATCTCATATAATTTATCTGAGCATGCATGCATTTCTTAGTATATATTTATCAAGGGGCTCAGAGACATCACTCCCATCATAAAGGAGGGACAAATCCTATCTCGATACATGCTTGTTCTACCATGTGATTTATAACATATCCAACAATAATTTTGTCACCCAGTTACGGAATGATTAGAACAAATGTCAAAATATATTACTCACACATAACAAACTCCATATTTCTCAAGTTAAAGAATTGCATGTATATTGACCACATGAGAAACACTTATGACACTCACATGACATCCAATGAAGTGTTCTCATAGCGAGTCACGTCTGATACACAAAATCTCCATTTTGTACCCATATGCAGATTCAATATCTCTATATGAATCCCTATATATGCTAGTCATTATCATATTACTTCAACCTTAAAATCCAAAATAATATTAAAGTAGGGACATTTAGAATACATTATTCTAAGGTTATTTATTATGAATTATTAAAACATAGAATATAACATAGACATAGTAAATTGGGCAATGCCTTTTATTTATTTATTAATTTCATTAAACAAAACTCAAAATTACAATCATCGTATGATTAGCTTTTGGGCATTCACTAACATTCTGCCACTTGCACTAAAGCCTATCATCCATGCATCGTATACTAATGGATCTACAGTGGCCATCATGCTTCTGTTGTGTTAACGGCTTGGTTAGTGGATCAGCAACATTGCTGTCAGTTGACACTCTGCTTATACTAACATCGCCTCTTTCAATAATCTCCCTAATGAGATGATATCTTCTAAGAATATGTTTGGATCTTTGGTGAGATCTAGGTTCCTTGGCTTGTGTTATAGCTCCATTGTTGTCGCATAACAACACTATAGGATAATCACTGCTAGGAACAACTCCAAGTTGAGAAATAAATTTCTTGATCCAAACGGCTTCCTTGGATGCATCTGATGCTGCGATGTACTCAGCTTCTGTTGTAGAATCAGCTATTGTTGCTTGCTTGGAACTCTTCCAGCTCACAGCACCACCATTAAGACAAAACACAAAACCCGACTGCGATCGAAAATCATCTTTATCTGTTTGGAAACTTGCATCAGTGTAACCCTTTACACTTAACTCTTCTTCACCGCCATATACCAAAAAGGAATCCTTTGTTTTTCTTAAGTATTTTAGGATATTCTTGACGGAAATCCAGTGACCATCACCTGGATTGGCTTGGTATCTACTCGTCATGCTTAAAGCATACGATACATCAGGTCGAGTACATATCATGGCATACATGATAGATCCAATTGCCGAAGCATATGGAATCTTACTCATTCATTCACTATCTTGAGATGTAGTAGGGCACTGTAACTTAGAAAGTGATATGCCATGAGACATTGGTAAGAACCCTTTCTTGCTATCAGACATGTTGAACCGTTTCAACACTTTGTCTATATATGTAGTCTAACTTAAGCCAAGTAATTTCCGCGATTTATCTCTATAGATCCGAACGCCTAATACATAGGCAGCTTCACCTAAGTCTTTCATTGAAAAACATTTTCCTAACCCAGCCTTTACAGACTCAAGTGTTGGAATATCATTTCCAATGAGTAGTATGTCATCTACATACAATAAAAGAAACGATATGGTGCTCCCACTAACCTTTTTGTAGACACAAGGTTCATCCACATTTTTTGAAAATCCAAACTCTTTAATCGCTTCATCAAAACGATGATTCCAACTCCTTGAATCTTGCTTCAATCCATAAATAGATCGTTGCAACTTGCATACCTTATGAGATTTTTCAGGAGCTACAAAACCTTCGGGTTGTATCATATATACGTCCTCAAGTAACTTTCCGTTAAGGAAAGCTGTTCTGACATCCATTTTCCAAATCTCATAATCGTGATATGCTGCAATGGCTAGTAAAATTCTAATAGACTTAATCATTGCGACTGGAGAGAAAGTTTCATCATAATCAACACCTTGAATTTGTTTGAAACCTTTTGCAACCAATCGTGCTTTATAGAAAATCACATTACCATCCATGTCGGTCTTTTTCTTGAATACCCATTTGCACCCTATAGGTCATACCTCGTTGGGTGGGTCAATTAAGTTCCAAACTTGGTTTTCATACATGGAGTCCATTTCGATTCTCATAGCATCTAGCCATTTCTCAGAATCAGTGTTTTCCATAGCATCTTGGTAACTAGTGGGCTCATCATCCATGAGCATGACATCCCCAGTATGAGTGATGATAAATCCATATCTCTCAGGCTTATTTCATTTTCTACTAGATCTACGAGCATTTTGTGTTACGACATCCGACTGCCTTTCCACATCACTTTTTGTATCCACAATTACTTGTGGTGTCTGTGTTGGTTCCATATGTATTGACATAATTTGATCTTGAACAATTTCAAGTTCTACATTCCTCCCACTAATACATATGGAAATAAATTCCTTTTCCATGAAGACACCAGTACGCCCAACAAACACTTTATTGTCATGAGGATGATAGAAGTAGTATCCCATAGTTTCTTTAGGATATCCTACAAATATGCATTTATCAGATTTTGGTTCTAACTTAGTTGTGATTAGACGTCATACGTAAACCTCACAACCCCAAATCTTCATAAAGGATAATTTAGGACTCTTCCCAATCAATATCTCATATAGTGTTTTTTCAACAGATTTTGATGGAACTCGGTTTAGTGTGAAAGTTGTTGTCTCTAGAGCATATCCCCAAAAGGATGTCGGAAGGTCAGCTTGACTCATAGATCGTACCATGTCCAACAATGTATGATTCCTCCTTTCGGAGACACCATTCCATTGTGGTGTTCCAGGTGGAGTGAGTTGTGATACAATACCACAATTTCTAAGATGATCAAGAAAAGCATGGTCTAAGTATTCGCCACCTCGATCAGATCGAAGAATTTTAATACATTTTCCAAGTTGGTTTTGTACTTCATTTTGAAATTCTTTGAACATTTCAAAGGACTCGGACTTATGTCGCATTAAATATACATAGTCGAACCTACTGAGATCATCAGTAAATGTAATGAAGTATCTATAACCACCTCTAGCATGTATGTTCATTGGACCACATACATCACTATGTATGATTCCCAATACATCACTTGCTCTCTCACTTTGTCCAACAAAAGGAGCCTTTGTCATCTTTCCAATTAAACAAGCTTCACACGTCCCATATGATTCAAAATCTAATTTGTTCAATAATCCATATTTATGGAGTTTGGAAATGCGAGTTTCGTTTATATGGCCAAGACGAAAATTCCAGAGATAGGTTAAATTTGAACTATTCAATTTGACCTCCCTTTTATCTATGTTATAAATTGGAATATCCATATTAAGAACATAAAAACCATTAATCAAACTTGCATCACCATAATATATATTACCAAAAGAGAATGAACAACATTTGTTCCCAATATTAAAGGTAAAACCTTTCTTGTCCAAACAAGATACAGAAATCAAATTTCTAGAAATAGATGGTACACAATAACAGTCATCAAGTTCTAATAATAATCCGGTCAGTAAAGTTAACAAAATAGATCCTACGACTATAGCAGCAAACTTTGCCCCATTTCCAACACGCAGTTTAACTTCACCTTTGCTCAACCTTCTAGTCCTTTTTAGTTCCTGCACGTTTCAACAAATATGAGAACCACAGTATCTAATACCTATGATGTACAAGAAGTAGAAAGATTAGCTTCTATCACATAGATACCTGAAATAGAAGTTACACTTCCTTTCTTCTTTTCCTGAAGGTAGAGAGGACAATTCCTCTTCCAATGCCCGGGTTTGTTGCAATGAAAGCACTCACCCTCCTTAGGTATAGTTACCTTGGGTTTCTTAATGCCTCCATTTGGCTTCAAAGATTTAGAAGTGGGTTTGGCGATGGACTTTCCTTTTCTTTTCCCTCTCTTGTCCTTACGGACCATTAAAATGGTGGACTTGTTCTTTGTAAGCTCTTGCTCGGCTGTTCGTAACATATTGAGAAATTATGGAAGGGATTTGTCAAAGTCATGCATGTTGTAGTTCATCACGAATTGACTGTAGCTATTTGGCAACGATTGCAAAAATACATCAATGGCCAACTCCTTTCGTAAAGAAAAACCTAGTCCTTCAAGACGCTCAATATGCCCAATCATTATAAGCATATGAGTGCCAACAGGACTACCTTCAGACGTTCTACAATGGAACAGTTCTTTGGATGCATCGTACCTCTCATGTCTAGCTTGCTGTTGGAATATAAATTTTAGGCATTCGATCATATCGAAAGCCCCCATGTTTTCATGTTGCTTCTAAAGCTCAGGTTCCATGGTTATTAGCATTAGACATGAGACGTCCAAAGCATCTTCATCATGCTTTTTAAAAGTGTCCCTTTCAGTTCTAGGACCACTAGAATTAGGTTCTTCAGGGATTCGTTGCTCCAAGACATACAGTTTCTTTTCAGCTTTGAGGACAATTTCCAAATTACGATACCAATTGATGAAATTTGTTCTATTTAGTTTTTCATTCTCGAGAATCGATCGCAAAGTGTTTTTGTTTCCATTGTTGGTTTGTGCCATTGGTAATCTACAATAGAGAAGTAGAGTTCATCAAACAAGCTCCCACTATTTTAATCAAAACAACAACCCTATTTTATTGTTTCGGAAAACATCATAAGTTTCTAGCGGGCCAAGATCCATACTCTCATTATCGATCAATTTAACTTTAGCTAACCGATCAACCAATAATGTTTTAGGTAAGCAACAACATTGCTAATTACATCTCTATGTAACTCTTGGATAGTTAGGTAAATAACTTTTATTTTAATTCATCATATTAATGTTCCCAACACATGCCTCCAAATTCCCAATCCTATTAGGCTTAATTTGGTTAAGTCCGACCCAAAATGGCTTGTAGGAATCCTATGCTTACCTTATCTTACTAAGATTAAAGAGAGTACCCAGCTTTAGCATGACCCACCCTCGATGATCAAAGTCTTGACAAGTGCCATGTTTGGAAGACATCTTAAACTTAATATTTTGGTGAGGGATTTTAGTTAGTATGATTTTTACCATTCTTTCTTTTGTAATAGATCGTTTCCTCATAGTTTGATTTAACTGGAATCCAAATTGGAGGAGGATCACGAGAATCACTTAAATACCTTCCTTTCTTTGGCGGTTTAGGCCTTTGTGACAAAACCGGTTGAAATCTAACTATGATGTACTAAGACCTTATCACTCAAGATCGACGGTCCACTTTATATCTTATATAAATACCAAATTTTGTTTTATCAAAACTCATTTTACTTATATATTTTGAAATCATATTTTGTTTTAATATGTTGTAACAAGTATCACATACATACAACCATGCATAATATATCACAATATATATATATATATATATATATATATCTAAAGCGTAAAATAAAGCCAAGAAATAAATGAGAGATGGTTATAGCCCCCCTATGCGATATTCATAGAGCCAAGTATGAATATCATTACATAAAATAAACTCTTATGGTTCTAAGTTTTCTCATCTTTATCACTTCATAACGCCTCCATCTTTTTCTTTCTTTTATACAAAATACTTGACATTTCAAACAAAGAAACCTCGAGTTACATTCGAGGGGATTGGATGAGAGGAGAATATACAAAGAGAGTATATAGAGAAAGGCATGACATGCAAGTCGTATTTATCAAATATAATACATCCATGACTAAGGGATATAACCATTCACCAAGCAAATCACATTATACATATTCAATCACATTGAAACATAAAGCCGATTTGCAACACCACCGCATAAAATTATTACAAAATTCATACGATATCAAAAAAGGGTGATTCAAAGTTCTTTAGAAAACTAACAAAAAGATGCACATCTTTTATGTTTTAGTATTTCAAAGATCCAGAACCCTTATGGGTCGAAAATCAAGTCAAACCCGTAGTGGGTTCGATTTTCGGACAGCATTGCGACACTGTCGTAAAAAATCATAAAAAAAATCATACGAAGTCGAAATGATTCGATTCAAAAGCTTGTGGAACCTTAACAGAAAGGTCCACGTTTTTCATGTTTTAAGTTTTCTCAGATTCAGAATATTTCTAGGACGAAAAAACCAAAACATTTACGAAACAAAAACATACAACAGCAAAACGGTTTTTAAAAATGATGCATGTCACCAAAACCGATCTAGAGGTTCGTAAGTAGCTCGGATACCACTGTTAGGTTACGGGACCTCAAGCACAGTGGAAAATAAAACCGTAACCCTCCAATGACCCATACGAACCAGAATAAACCGGGTGTTTTGAAATTATATCTCATAGTTAACGAGACTTTGAATCACAGCAACAAAGCAAGCTTGATACGTCCATGGTATCCACGTGAACAATCTGAATCTTTTGCCTTCTCGTGATGCTAATCACAGTTTCAAAACATAGAAAGGAGAGAGAGCATATAGTTGTATGTGATTTTAGAGAGAATTGCAAGAACAAAAACAATCTTGCATACAATGTCATACATTATATATGGACATGACACGCATGGCATGATAGCACCACCATCCCTACACCTTGCTTGAGTGTAGAAGTTTCCATGCACCCTAACTCATCTTTTCAAGACAATCCCTAGTCAACTTTATTTATGTACAACATAAATAATATCTGATTTTTTTTAATCAGATTAAATCAATACAAATCAGATATTATAATTAAACGCTTTTAACTATTTAAACTCCTTATTCGAATATGTTTAAAGCGTGTAACCCAATGGGTTCTCGACATGTTGGTAATAATTATAAACCTCGTATTTATATTTATAAACAATGAGCAGTATCTAGCAATACATCATCTTAACCCAAATGACGAGAATTTGTGATACAACAAATTATCGATTTGTAGTTAATTTTAGTTTACACATTTAATTCCTTTGTCCTTGATGTCTAGATTGAACACGAGACATTGAATGTGTCATTCTCGTTATGTCCAATCTCTAGTTTCTTGATTCCCGAATATACAAATAAAGAACAGAAATTGATATCTCGTATCATTTATCTGAGCATACATGCATTTCCTTAGTATATATTTATCAATGGGCCCAGAGACATCACTCCTGTCATATAGGAGAGACAAATCCTATCTCGATACATGCTAGTTCTACCATGTGATTTATAACATACCCAACAATAGTTCTGTCACCCAGTTACGGAATGATTAGAACAAATGTCAAAATATATTACTGACACATAACAAACTCCATATTTCTCAAGTCAAAGAATTGCATGTATATTGACCACATGAGAAACACTTATGACACTCACATGACATCCAATGAAGTGTTCTCATAGCGAGTCACGTCCGATACACAAAATCTCCATTTTGTACCCATATGCAAATTCAATATCTCTATATGAATCCCTACATGTGCTAGTCATTATCATATTACTTCAACTTTAAAACCCAAAATAATATTTAACTAGGGACATTTAGAATACATTATTCTAAGGTTATTTATTATGAATAATTAAAACACAGAATATAACATAGACATGATAAATTGGGCAATGCCTTTTATTTATTTATTAATTTCATGAAACAAAACTCAAAATTACAATCATCGTATGATTAGCTTTTGGGCATTCACTAAGAATGAGATGACGACATCGGGCGTCTCATCTTTCGATCTTATAAATTTGACCCAAGTGTATCTTGAATAATTGTCCACAATAACCAAAACGTATATCTTGCCATTTATGCTTTGAGTTCGTGTTGGACCACAGAGATCCATATGCAACAGTTTTAAAGCAGTACTTGTGCTCGGTTCAGGCTTAGGCTTATGAGAAGCTCTTTTCATCTTACCTTTCTCACACGCAACATACAGATTTTTTTTCATATTTCTTCTCTGGAAGTCCTTTCACCAAGTTACCAGTCACCAGTTTGTTGATGTAGCGAAAGTTGAGATGAGATAGCATTCTATGCCATAACCAACTCTGTTAAATAGAGGCTTTAGTAAGTAGACATACAACATTATCCGGTTTAAGATCAAACAAGTTGATAGTGTAGAGGTTGGACTTTCGCGTGTCGACCAACAGTTCTTTTCCGTCTTCAGTTCTAACGCAACACCTCTTGGCCTTGAAGTTCACCTCTAAGTCCTTGTCACATAATTGACCAATGCTGAATAGGTTGTGTCCTAATCCTTCAACATAGCTCACCTTCTTAATCGTTACACTTTCTTGCACAACATCTCCTTATCCAAGTATTGGTGAAAACTGGTCATTTCCAAATCGCACATTGCCGCAGAATTTCTCTGTAAAATTAGATAAAATATCTTGCTGCCCAGTCATATGCTTGGAGTAACCAGAATCCAAGTACCAAATATGATGGGTTTTCACAGGAGAAATCATACAACAACAGATTTAGGTACCCATTTATAATTGGGTCCTTTCATGTTAGCATAAGATTTTAACACCCATAAGAATTTGGGTCCTCTTTTCTTTTGAAAAACATGATAGTGATGTTTATAATAAGTACCAAACCAACAATCAGAATATTGTCGAGTCACAAAATCATTTCGACCATGTGTAGAAAACTGAGTAGTAGATGGAGATAATTTGAGCAATTGCTTTTTTGAGTAAGTCTTGTAAGAAGTTACAAGTTTTGTTTTATGAGAAGCAATATTACCAATTACATCAATATCACTAACAACAATCCTATTACATTCGGTATCAGAAACTGATTTTGTATTCTCTTCAACTTTCTGCTTTGGTCTCCATTCCAATTTCTCTTCAGACTTATTCCACCTAAAATCTAAAACATAAGATTTAGCTTTGTTCGAAACATGAGATTTCTGAGTTTGTTTTTTCTTATGCTTACCCGTGTTGGTCCGTTTCTGTGAGCGCCTTCTCTTTTGCTTTTTACCTTTAGAATAATATGTACTCACATGAACTAATTCATCAACTTTAGTTGATGATTCACCTTTCTTAAATACACTAGGTAAAGCATCAGAATTAATAATAAATTCAAAATGATCCAAAAGTTTGGCATTGAAATCAAATATATCAACACTCTCATCAACACAACCATCAGAATTTAAAAAATCATTATCATCCGCAAATAAGTTATCAACATTATCATAAAAAACTTGAGGTGCCTTGGATGGGTTTGAAAATTTGAAATCATTTAACACATTAGAACACTTTTGTTTAAGAGACATTTTAGCACTATCTGAAGTCTTAGGATTTGTAAAAACATTTCCCATGAAAACTTTACACGATGACGCATCTGAATCAGTAGAATTGTTTACACAAACTCTTCCTGAGTCAGAGTTGTCATTTGTAGCTTCAGATTAAAAATCAGTGTTCTTCATAAAAATAGAAAACACAACTTTCTCAATATCAACCAAAATTCTTTCATCAACTAAAATGTTTTCAAGTTCAGAAATCTTGCTTTCTAAGACAAATGGAGGAACATAAATTTTGGCTTTAACAGGTTTTGCCTCCATCTCCTCAGTAAAATAGCTTTGAAAATAATCATTTGATAGAAATTTTGGTTGCTCAGAAAGATAACTATCATTTAGCTTTTTATAGTAAAACGGTAGTTGTATTTTGGTTGTGTTCTTTCTGTTCTCATCCTCCTTAGCCTTAACCTCATAAGATGATTTTGTAACAAATTTGGGTTTCAAATGAGGATTTTTGTCAGCCACTTATAAGAAATTGAAATTATATAAAGCGAGTTGCTTTCAAATAGCTTTTTTCAGATAATGTGGGCTATCATAACCGAGATCCCACTTATCTTTAAAATCTAGTTCTTCCTTTGGTGTGTTTAGAAAAATTGTGTGATCCATTTGTCCTCGAGTATAAACCTTGGCTTCCAAACCATTAATCTTTTTCTGCAAATTCTTATTATCAATCTGTAAGTTGTGAACTTTCAAAACAAACTCTTGTTTCTCACGTTCAGATGTATTAAACTTTGAAACTATTTCAGAAATTTGAGTTTCAAAACAATTTTTTTGTTTTTCAAAAACAGTAGCAGAATTGTTTAAAGAATTAATCAAGTTTTTTTTCCCAGCAAGTTCCTTGTTGAGATCAAAAATTGTTTGACGCATCTTTTCTACTCTATTTTTCTCCTTTTTCAGCTTAGCTTGTAAGTCTTGAAGCTTGACCATCATGGTTTCCATTTTTGTTAAAAAATCAGATTCATAAAAGTTTAGTACCTCTTCAGAAGTCTCATCATCCGACTCATCATATCTGACTTCTTTTCCCATCAAGCACATGTGGGTTGTCTCCTCTTTGTCATCTTCAGGTTCAGAATGATCCAACCAATAATCATCTTCGGCCATTAAAGCTTTGCCTGCTTCTTTCTTCTTGGCCAGAAGCATTTTGTTCTTGTAGTATTCAGAATTGCGAACTTTGGGCTTCCGACAATTTTTGGCAAACTGACCTATTCTCCCACAGTTGTAGCATTTGATAGGATCTTCCACCTTCTTTGGCTCATAATCATTCCCAAATTTCCTCTCGTCCTGCTTCTTTTCACCAAAATTCTTAACATCAGATCTCCTATCATCATACCTTCTACCTTCCACTCTTTCCTTATGTTCGTAATTCCTTGATCCTGAAGAGTACCTCTGACAGTTTGAACCCGACTTCTTGTAAAATTTCTTCTTAAAGGCTCGGGTCAGAAGTAGCATAGCTTGCTTGAGGTTTTCTCCGTCATCGGAATCAGAATCATCACTTTCAGTATCATCAGAATCAGAAACAATTATCTTCTTATTATTATTATTATTATCCTTCTTCTCTTTCTCTTTCTTCTTCACAACCAAGGCAATAGGATCAACTACCTTCTCATTCTTTTTCTTCTTTCCTCTTTTCTCTTCAACTTCCTCCTCATTCTGACGGAGGGCTTCATATACTTCATGTAGAGGTATGTCACTGAGGTCTTTCATCTCTGCTTCGTTCTTCTGGTATGCTTCTTCCATTCAGGTTGATGAATGCTTAGAAACTTTACGTTGTTCTCTATCTGTTTCTTCTTCACTTTTTTCTTTGCAAGCTCATTCAGCAGATACACAAACCTCTCATATGTTTCCTCTAAGCTTTCATTCTCCTTGGCTTTGAATTCTTCATAATTGTTGATGCAGTTGGCTACTTTCATCTGAATGCCAACCTTGGATCCCATCATCATCTTCTCTAATTGATCCCACATCTTTTTGGTCGTTGCCTTGTAGTTTTCTATCTTAATGTAGATCTCATTTGGTATGCTATGAAGGAGTAGAGATCTAGCTTGCTTGTTTGCTTTGTACCTTTTTTTTCTCTTTATTAGAATATTGAGAAACATCAATTGGAACCTCCTTTGTCTTCTGTTCTCTCGGCTGATTTCCATCTTCACTATAAGATGTTTCATCATCAGGAATTTCCATAGTGAGAGGAATCAACGGACCTTCCTCAATAGACATCTTGATGTTGTCACCATTGGCATGTCTGTCAACGAAGTCTAGAAACTGGTCCTTCCATTGTTTGTACTCACCCTTGAACAGACGGGTGGTTTGACATCGGTTCCGATAGAGAGTGCATCCCTTGAAGTCATCCTGACAAATAAACTGTAGAATAAGAACTTAAAATGATCGTTAGTTCGAAAGAAATCAGTAATCAGGAAAACTTAGAAACATTATCAGAAAATAAATTTCCAAGAATTTCCTAAGGCAAGAATCCTCACACCATAGTAGCTACACAATTCGCACAACACCACAGAATTCGCAACCCTTCCACAATTCGCATGCTGAAGGAATTCGCACACCACATAATTTCCACAACTACACAATTCGCATGTAACTAGATGCGAATTCTAGGAATTCACACGCTGCTATATGCGAATTCTGAGGAATTCGCACACAACTATATGCGAATTCTAGACTTAGATTTTTCTAACTTTCTATGCGAAATCCTAAGAATTTTTATGTAACCCTATGCGAATTCAAGGAATTCGTATGAGACTATATGTGAAATCCTTACTTTTCGCAAGTGCCTGATGCGAAATCTGTCCTTAGAAAGTTAATCTTCCAACTTTTCGTACACCAAAATATGCGAAATCTGTACAATTCACACACAAGTCTTATGCGAATTCTTCCCTTAACTTTTTCACAGATCAACTTTATGCAAAATCTGATCTTTTCGTATGATACTATATACGAATTTTGTGTAATTCGTATATCACTCTTATGCGAATTATGCACTTGTCAAATTCAGAAAAGCAAACACTATGCGAAATCTTTATACGAACTCTTTGGATCTTGCGAGTTCTTAAAGAATTATGCAAGTTCTTCAAGTTTTCGATAAAAAAACTTTAATCGACCCAAAACTTGATAAAATCTTCGATTCTGAGTCTGAAACTTCACAAGATTATCCACGAACACTGCAGGAATTGATTACAAACAATGAATTTCAAAGAAATTAACTCAAACATACAATTCGATTGAGATATAGTGCTTTCGACTCGTGTGACTCAAAAATCACAAAAACAACAAATTGACCAAAATTTTAGTGCAGATGTGTTTCAAATCAATACAAGATTAATCCATATCAACAATCGACTACTATGGAACCAATTAAACTCAAAATTACAATATAATGTTCAAAAATCGATCACGATTCAGTCGACAAAGTATGAGTTCATTTTTGTTGATTTTTACTTCGAATCTGCTTTGATACCAATTGTGTGTCTCACAATAACAGTTATAATCAAAATCAACAACAAGAAAATTCAATTCCAAACGTCATATGTCATTGATCTTAATTCACATTTTACATAATACGAACACGGGATGCTTTCTCTCTCTACTTTCTCTCTTTGTTACTCTCTCTTAGTCACATACTTACAAAGACAAAACAAAAACTATTTATACAAAGGAATCTAAACAACAAGTAAACTAACACACTTTGACTTTGTTGACTTTAAGCTTTGACTTTGACTTTGCTTGAGAGGCTTTGACTTGGACTTTGACTTTAATTCCCAAGATCTTGGATCCAACATATTTGTACACTAACAAATGTATTCATCCGAATCTTTTCAAATTCAGAAAAATTACAATTAGGAACCCTGAATCAATAGATGAATTAGTTAATGTGTCTGTCAGTAGCACAGAGCCACTGTGTACAACGAATGTACATTGGAAAGGAGCTTTTTGATGTTCACTCCCACAGGGCTTCCATTCAATCATTGAAAACCCACAATGTTCTTAGACATTGAAGACCGGGTTCTGATCTGATGTAATCATAAACCAATGTTCGTTGAAGTACGAATTCTGAATTGTTATATTTAGAAGTCTATCTTGATCTTTGAAGATCGAGTCCTAGACTGCTTTGTCTAGAAGTCAATGCTCTTACTCTCGCTAAACCTATGGTACCTGTAAAACAAATTTGACAGGTTTTTGTACCCAATGGTATTTGGGTCCAGAGTGGTTAGATTTTGGAATCCACTTCTCATTATATTTAAAACTTTTAAGTTCATTTTGTTGAGAAGTGATTCTGTAAGTTCCATACCAATTATGAGCATAATATTTATTAACAAAATCATTAGTTCTACAGTAAGAACAACAAATTTTCTTTTATGCAAGTCTGATTAAATGATTTACAGAATATGAAGAATCAAACTTACCAAATGGATTAACTTTCGGAGTATTGTTCTTTTTGTTCACTTGAGGTGTAGAAACAAATGGCTTTGAATTGTCTTTCTCATCTTTCCTTCTCCAAACCATTTTCTATTGGGACTTGTTCTTTCTGATAGTTCCTGAACCATCAATGGATTTGACATAGAAAAGATTAGTAGGACGAATATGATCTTTATGCTTAGACATACTATTATCTGAATTATCAAACAAAGGATTATTATAAATATTTGCAAAATGTGAACTTGAAGTTGTTTTGAATGAACATTCTGAAGCAGCTGAATCATTCGTAGGTGATTGAGCAATTGTATCTGAACTTCGTTGTGTCCTCAATTCAGTCTTGAAAATGATTCCATCAAGTTTTGTGATCTTGTTTGACAAACTGTTTCTTTCTTCAGACAATAGATCAATCTTCTTCTGTAAATCAGACTTAGTTTTCTGCTCTTTCAATGCAGTTGATGATAGTTCATATAACCTCTTTGAAAGCTTTTTAATCTCTGTCTCAAATATCTTTCTTTCAGATTCAAACTCCTTCTCAACATTCTTCTGTTTGTCTGAAATTTCCTTAAACAACCCAATATGCTTTTGTTCAGACAATTTCTTCTCCTTTTCAACTTTATCTCTTTCCAAAATAATAACTTTCTCAAAATCAGATACTTGCTTAGAAAGTTTTGTACATTTGAGTTCTACTTCTTTCTTCTCTTCAAATGATTTTCTTGAAAAATCAAAAAATTTCTGTGCAAATCATTTTCTTTCACTCTCAAAGTCAGTCTTTTCCTTCTCAAATTATTTCCTGTTTTTGACAATTTGTACAACCAAATCAAAAATCTTCTTCTAAAGCTTAGCATTTTCCATTTCAAAATCATTTCTTTTTCTTTCAACCTTCTTCATCTCCTCCTGAGCTCTTAAATTTCTTTTCTCTTGTGAGGTTTTCTCTTGTGAGGCTTTCTCTTTGAACATATTTATCTCAACCTCAAGACTAAACACCTTGTCTCTCAATTTGTCTCTTTTAGAGAAAATTTGTGAGTTTATCTTTTTCAGTCTGTCACATGTTTCTCCAGCAATGATTGCTCGAGTTCTGAGATCTTTAATCTCTAATCAATTCCTTCTTGGACCATGTAATGCTTGAAATATTAGCTTTCCATCTTGTTGATTCCTCTTCAGATTTCATTAGTTTAATTTGAAGATTAGAAATCTCTTTCTCTTTTGATGCAATTATCCCTGCAAATAAGCGATATTTCCCTTCTCGTCAATGTAAGGCATTTTGAATATGTAGAATAAGAACTTGGAATGATCGTTAGTTCGAAAAATCAACAGTTAACAACTCAGAAAAATTTTCAGAAAAATCTTCCAAGAATTTTCTATGTTAGAAATCCTCACACCACTGTACTTCTCAGAATTCGCAAACCACAAGAAAACTTCTAAAAATTCGCAGATCAAGAGCAATTCACACATCAAGTAAACCAAAATCCGCACAATCAAAGAAATTTGCACGTCGCTTTATGCAAGTTTCTAACAATTTGCACGCAATGCGATTCGAGTTATGTCTATTTGCACACTTCGGGATGCGAATTGTTGACTTAGCCAAATTCAAACTTCAAACTTTTCGCACAACACCTTTATGTGAATTCCATACTTAACCAAAAATTCAATCTCAAACTTTTCGTATCGATACGAATTCCACACTTAGAAAAATTTTGAACTTTTTATGCGAAATCTCTAAGAATTCGTATGAAACACTATACAAATTCCAGAATCCGTATTCTTTTTGATGCGAGATCCTCACTTCTCGAATCCTTTGAGATGCGAAATGTTGCCTTAGACAAGTTTTAAAACAACTTCTTGTATATCAAGTTATGCGAAATTCTTCTTTTCGCACACAGGCATATGAGAAATCCACACTTTTCGTATCTAATGCCCGGCGAATTCCTCACTTATCCTTTTCAACAATCAAGAGTGATGTGAATTTATCATCATCATGCGAGAATTTTAGATCTTGCGAGTTCTTGTTGCGAGTTCTTCACTGTTCGACTAAAAACTACTCAGATCGATCCAATATCCATCAAATCTCTGAATTTGGTTTTGCAAATCCACCAATTTGTTCACGAACTGTACTAGAAAAAATTACAATCAAGAAATTACACGCAAATCTACTCAAGAATACATTCTGATCAACATACAGTGCACAAGACTCGACTTTTCAAAAAATAACAAAAACGTCAAATTGAACAAAAATTACAGTGCAATTATGTTCAAAATATATACAGAAAGTTTCTATATGATCAATCGATCATCACACAATCAAAGTATTTGACAATTACAATACAAAATAGCAAAATTCAATCAAGAATCAGTAAACAGGATGTGAGTTCATCATTTGTTGATTTTCTTCGAATTATGCTCTGATACCAATTGAAAGTCCAGTGCCAATCTCACTCAATCATACACAAAATGTAGGAATCAATCTTTTATTAATAGATCAATCATTACATCAACTCCATAAATCCATATACCTATTTGTTGCATTTTCTCTCTATAGAATCCGTATGTGTTATTGTTCTCTCTAGATTCACACTCATGTACTATGTTCTATCTGTTGTGTGTAATGACAAAATACATTGACTCTTCTATTTATACTTGGTCAACACAATTGACCTTACAACTCAATTAACAAAACAACTACTTACACTTTACAACAATTACACGTTGACCCTTCATTTAATCTTGCATACAATCTTGACTTAACAAGGTACAATTAGCTCACCCTATTTTATCACTTCATATTTTTTGAAGATGGGGTTCATGGCGATGAACAACACAATCATGCATCAATTCAGTGCAAGGGATGCTATGATTAAGAAATTGTCTGGTGATGTACAAAAGTTGATGAAGGGAAAGCATATCATGATAGAAGAACCAGTGTCTACTCCACCTTCACCAAGTCAACCAACATAGGACTTGAGCATGGATGAGCTAAAGAGTCTTCTGTTCGTCTAACTGCTATCAAAAGGTCGTGCGGTCGATCAGGATGACATTGATCTGATTGGGTTGTTAAGGAGAGATGCATAAGTTCACAATGAACTATCACTAGAGCAGATCTCCTTTAGTTCCAGGACATAATGTTTTCCAGATTTGATGATTTGACAAAGACCTTATTTACTCTATCCGAAAGGGTTTCATCCGTGGAGGATACTTGCAGGACTCATGCTAGCCAGAACAAGAGAAAACATGATGATTAGGATGATTCTGATCAACATCAGGGGGAGATGAACAGGCAGAAGGTAGTTGAGTCTACAAAGGTTTCTGAAGCCTGTACATCTACACTTGCTCAAGGTGTCACTGAAGGGAGAGAAGAAGGGGAGATAAAAGAGGATGACATCCCAATGCCTGTTGAGGTAGAACCTAGGGTTGAAAAGCCTGGTGTTGCTAGCATAAGGACTGAGGAGGTTTTGTTAGTGGATAGTATGCTGGAGGATGTTATTGACATTGATTAAGACTCTGATGAGAAAAAGACAAGAGAGTTGATAGAAATGAAGATAAATGAAGAGATTCATGATATATTTGATTGTTCTGATGAAGAAAAACAAGAGGTTGGGGATTTTGACATGTTATTTCAGATGAATGAGGAAATTCCAGAAGTTCAGTCACATCCATCTTCACATCCAGATCCACCAACTACCAGTAATCCAGAGATTCAGTATAATCCAGAAGTTGTGAAGAAGTTCGATAAAGTCAAGATTTTCATTCCATTTCTTGAAGACTCACAGAAGAAGGTGTTTGTTCAGAGACTCAGGGCTTTGGATCTAACTAAGGTTTACAACATCACCAAGCTTCCACAATTTCAGCAAATTGAGTACATTCATATGATGGCCTCCAAAGAAAGAAATCCAAGAATGGTGAAATCAGATAAGAGGATTGTTGGTATTAAGAAGATTGAATCCAACAAGTTTTTGAATGTTTGGTTCCCAAAATTTACCGTTGTCAGACAAGATGGTAAAGAGTGGTTCTTCACAGAGGCTGATTTTAAGAATTTGAACATTGATGATTTTGATACTTTGTATGAGATTATGTCAAGAAACTCAACAAGAATGTAGAGTGGCAAACTACTTATATGGTTGTGAGAAGATATATGAGAAACAACATCATTTATTCTTACATTTCTGACATTCAGATGGGGTTAGAGTCTAAACAACCAAAGATCAACCTTCTGAAGCCAAATCAAAGACATGTTGACATTGAGAACTTACCTGTGTACATGATTTTAGAAGAAGTTGAGTTGGGGATTGTTTACAAAAATGAATCAGGGAATAAGTGCTTTGAGGTTTGAAGAGATAGAGAAGTATTGTGATGGGACTTTGAAGATTATCAGGGTACAATTTACAAAGAAGTTAAAGATTGATGACAAAGAGGAAAAGAAGATGGATGTGAAAGAAAGAAAGTTGATTGAGCTAGTTTTGGGGAAGATTGAAAAGAGACTTGATTTCAGAAATGCTTTAAGAAGATTTGTGTGCCTATTTGGGATGAGGAAGAGATACATTCGACCTTCTTAGTTTGTCTTGCTTGTTTAACTTTGATACAAAGGGGGAGAATGTTAGGGTCTATTTTGTAACTTGTATCAAAGTTCAATGGTTTTGCTTGTAAATATCTTGTAGGTATAAATAGCCTAGTTGTCTTTCATTTCATTTGTAATATTTAGAGAGAGAGAGAGCTTATCATTCCATCACTTGTATTGTAAACACATTTTCAATCTATAATACTTGTGACTTTGGGAATCCATCTCTAGATCTCTATTTCATTGTTTGTTAATTGAAAATTCACTTGTATTTTGGGCATAACACATTGATACCAGTGCACCTTTTGTCACTCATCCTCTCATATTATTCTGAATTGTCTAGTACTCCAGATGGTGCAATGTCAAACACTCGAAGCACTATGTATCAAATTGTTCAAAGCATCCTAGACATGGTACTTATGGTTCTCACAAACAAAAGTTCTATCACATCAGATGTTCATACCCATGTGCCTTACTCGTATGCCATATCTGCTTTACCTTCCAACCATGATATGGATCTAATGAAGCGTAAACAGGTGATAATGACTCAACTCATGGCCGGTTTTATGGGTACAAATGATATGAAATCTACTTTAGGTAACATTTGACTATTTCATTCAAGATGTTGCAACCATATGACACCATATTTAGATTCCTTTGTCAACAAACAACCACCATGGTCTCTTCATTCAGTCTCAACTACTAATGTCACTCGTCTTCCTATATCATTTAGCGGACATGTGTCCATTTCCCAACTATACTTACCTAATACAGATCACACTCCCAATATCTCTCTTTCTTTCTCTCTCTTTCTCAGCTTTATATCTGTGAGCCAACTATGTGATACTACTCTAACAGTTATGTTCACTTCTTCTGGTCATGTTGTGCAGGATCCAAAAACCATGGATACTATTGGAATAGGTCTTAAAGATGATTGGATGTTTGAGATGGTCTATCTTCGCGTACCTAAACCTTCCTCATACACTTTTGTTGCTTTTGTTTTCCAGTCTTTCTTCTTATGCAACAGGGCATGCCCGTTTGGGTCATTTGTCAGCTACAAAACTGGCTCTTTTGGCAAATTCCAGGTTGTTAGGAGTTATGAAACCTGGAACTCTTTCTTATTTATCTTGTAAACTTGGGAAACATCATGCTTTACCTTTTGATATTAATGAATCCTAGTGTATTGCTGCTTTTGGTCTTATTACTGGGACCACTTTACTATATGGGTGGTGCTCGGTACTTTGTCATTTTTATTGATGTTCATGCTCGTTTTATATGGATTTATCTTATGAATTATAGATCAGAATTACAAGATATTTATATGACCTTTCCTCGCATGGTTCATACTCAATTCTCCAAGACCATAAAAGTTTTTAGTATTGACAATGCCATGAAATACAAGGCATCTTTGTTCTTCATTTTCTTCACCAACAAGGTGTTATACCTCAATATTCATGTCCAGGTACATCTCAAAAAAATGGTCGTACATAACGAAAACATAGGCACATCCTTGACACTATTCGTACTCTTCTTATTTCTGCTCAATGCC
Source organism: Arctium minus (assembly GCA_954870635.1). Lineage (NCBI taxonomy): Eukaryota > Viridiplantae > Streptophyta > Magnoliopsida > Asterales > Asteraceae > Arctium > Arctium minus. Next base: position 106,193,598 of record OX941080.1, on the reverse strand, counting down.
TTGAGCATTTTTGGGGTGAAGATACCTTCACTGTTGTCTACACCATAAACCATCATCCAACTCTCATTCTTCAAAACAAGTCACCCTACGAGTCCTTGTATGCTACCAACCCTACTTATGATCTTCTCAAAGTCTGGAGGTGTGCTTGCTTTGTTATGCTTCAACCTCATGAACGCTCAAAATTAGAGCCTTGTTATCGCCTATATTGTTTTCTTGGTTATGCAATTGATCACAGAGGGTATCGGTATTGGGATCCGATATCCAAATGTCATAGAATTTCCTGACATGTCACATTTCGGGAACACAAAATGTTTCATCCATTTCCAAGTTCCAAGTTCCACTTTCTACCACTCTTCCTTTCTTCATTGATGCTTCAATCTCTCTTGATTTTATCTGATACTAACACCACAACAATTGAATCTTCATCTCTGTTGATCTTCCTCCCTCACTATCTTTTGATGATCACTTAACATTTACTCCGTCTCCACCACCCATTCCTAAACTACCTATTGGTGCAATGGATCTATGTATTTCTCAAGTACCAGAGCAAGGTCGGTCTGATCGGGTAAGACACGTTCGTTCTCATTTAAGTGACTATCAGTTTTATGCCACACTCTTATCTAATCAATAACCTTGTTCATATACGGAAGCTTCTACTGACCCTCTTCGACATCAAACAATGAACGAGGAGCTTCAAGCTCTTGATTATGCTCAAATGTGGGATTTGGTTCCTTTCCTCCAACAGGAAAATCCATTATCGATTGCAAATGGATTTCCAAAATAAAGACTAGGTCTGATGGTCCAATTGATCAATATAAAGCAAGACTAGTTGCTAAAGGTTTTAATCGCGAATATGGTATTGAATACGCGAGGAAACTTTTGCACACGCAGCTCGGGTCATAACTGTAAGAACTTTACTTGCTATTGATGCCATTAGAAATTGGTCTCTTTATCAGATGGATGTCAAAAATGCTTCCTCAACGGTGATCTTTCGTAGGAAGTTTTCATGAAACCTTCTCTATGAATCTCTCTTCCAAAGGGTTCGGTATGCAAGTTACGCAAGGGCCTCTATGGTCTCAAACAGGCACCACATGCTTGGTTCGAGAAGTTTAACAACACTGTTTTTTCCTTGGGATTCGCCTTTAGTGAAAATGACTCCAGACTCTTTCCTCGCATAACTGAGATGATAACCATTATCCTATTGATGTATGTTGATTACATTATCATCAGTTCATCACTGACAGTGACTCTACACGTATCGTATACCTTAAAAAGTCTCTTAGCTCTTGTTTTTAAACAAATCACTAGTAATGTGATATGTTAATTAATACAAACCAAATGTTAAAGAAAATTACATAATAGAATATGTTAATTAATAGAATTCAATTTGATTTATTATATGTATATATATAATATTTTAAATTTTGGATTTATATAACAAAATACGAATTTTAGAAACTATCTACATTAAATGATGATTTTAAATAACTATAATATATAGTATGAATAAAAACAAAGTTGGACAATATTACATATCTCAATTAATTAATAATTTCTCAAAAAATAATAGTTAAATAAATATTTTATTAAAATATTTATCAAAGTTTTACTATTTATGAAACAACATAAATATACTTTAATTTTTATGTAATTTTTTTAAATTGTTATATTTTCTTTTTGATAATTAAATATCTTAAAGAGTAGTCATATAGAAATAGTTTGATAATATTAATAATAATTCTAAATAATTAATAATTAATATTAAAGAATAATTTATAATTAAACTAGTTAATAACTTGAAACTAATATTAATTAATAATTAATAATGATAAATAACAATTAGGGTATAACTGAAGAAAAAAAAGTGGCAAAAAGTTCTTTTACTTAAATGGAGTTTCAATAAACTAGCTTATAAACTACTTTTATTCATTCAAATGGGAATTTTAAAATAAGTTCAACAAATATATTATCTTATTTAAATATTTTATTATTACTATTAAATACTTAATCTATTTACCAAATAATAATATTTTATTTGACACATTGTTTATTAAAAAATTCTAACTAATGTTGAAATGTTTAAAATATTGTAATTTTAATAAAACAAATTTGAAAGAAAAAATGATGGATCATAAATGTAAATGTGTAAATTTGGATATAAATTTGTTTAGAAAAAAGACTATATTATTTTGAGATGACCTACTCGACTGTTAGATAGGGTTTGTCTGTTAGCAACTTAATGTGCTTAATGACAATCACAGCTTATTCGACAACTATATATGACTGTTTAGCATCGGCTTAATAATATAGAAAATGGCTCATTCGATAAACTTCTAGGAGGAGCTTTACACAGAAAGTCATGTTTTCTCCAAACTTTTCCATCGCGATTAAAAAATACGCTCATTCCATTTATAAAAAAACCTCCCAACCAAAAATTTTCTCAAACTATACAGACAGATTAATCTACACATACAACTTTATTCATATAAGACTTAGGAGTCCTTTACCAAACGCTTACCCGGGTAAGCGCTTACCCGGGTAAGCGCTTACCGGTAAAATTAAACCATATCACTTACTTACCGGGTAAGATTTTGGTTCAGCAAAACGGCATTGTATGCAACAATCTTATCGGTAAGCGCTACCCGTGGTAAGAGTCTTCGCCTTCACTTACCGGGTAAGACACTCGGTCCTTGCCTTAGCTCTTACTGGGTAAGATTCTTAATCCTTGCCATATTCATCCTGCAAGGTAACGTGACTTGGTAAGCGATTTCCCAGATAACTATTTAGTAAACGACCCCTTAATGAAAACTAACCAAAACATCCTCATATATAGTATTGAAATTTGTTTAACTTATTCCGTGCCATCAGAATTTGAATTATCAGTTTATTCTTTCTAATAAATAGGTGGATTTTTCAATTTATAATGTCTTCATAAGAAATAAATTTTCAAGTACAATGGTCAAATAAGAAAAAAATGAAAATACAATACTATAATAAGAAAATATTGGAAAGTATTTTGTCATTTCATACATTTATGCTTAAGTTTTCTAACAGGTAAACGATAAAATGTAGGGAAATTAATTAAAATATCCATTTTTCACTAATGGTTTTACCTCTTATTCATTTCTCACCATGTTTTACCAAAATAGTCATAGGTACGTAATTGGGGAAGTAAGTTGTAACACCCGTATAATGTGGGCAATTCTGTTAATAAACTAGAAATCAAGTTTTTTCGGAGAATATAAGAAATTGGAGGGGCCTAAGTGTAAGATCACTTGAAGGGGACCAAATAGGGCCTAAAAACCCTAGATTTCACTCATTTCCACTTGTTAGGTCTAAATATTGTATCCAAGATTTAATAGGAAAGTCAACAATGTAAAAGTCAATATTATCTTAGTCAAAGTATGTTTAGTTTTCTTAGCTATTAAGGCTTTGTATTAGTTAGTGAGTATATATAGGTTTTGTAAGAAATCATGTAATAACAAACTAGTAGCTACTGCATATTGTAATTCTAGAGTTGGTTAAATTCAAGATCTACTTTCTCTCTCTAGAATCTCTCTCTAGTTCTTGAGCATATTAGATAAATCTTGAGTAATTAGCTTGATAGATTGGGATTTATTGATTAACAATTGGTATCAGAGTCGTACCAAACTTTTCAGAAAAGATTTTATCATGATTTGATTTGATTTGATTTCAGTGTGTTTTTGGATCGAAATTTTAAATTTTTGAAAATATTTTCAAGAAACGAGTTTGTTACTGTTTCATCAAATTTTTTGTGAAAAGTTGATTTTATTGCTTGAAATTGGAATCATTGTGCTCGATTTGTTGTACTGATTGAGTCTTTTGTTGATTTCATATCGTAATTCGATCTAAATCTTTGTCAATTTTCGATTTTTTGAGATTTTTCTTGAAATATCATTCGGTTACTGTTCTTGAATCAAAATTGTTGATTTCTGTGTTTTTAATCGAAATAGTGTATTAGAATTGTGTTCGAAATGTGTTTGTGAATGAATTGTCAAATTTTCAGTTTGAAGTTCGAAGTCTAGATGTGTTTTTGGTGAAAATTTGTTGATTTTATAGATATGCGTTTCATTCATCAGATATGCGTGTTCTTCATCAGATATGCGTTTCATTCATCTGAGGTGTGCGTTTCATTCATCTGAGGTGTGCGTTTCATTCATAGCATAGTGTGCGTTTCACACTACACACGCATAGCAGAGTGTGTGTTTCACACTACACGCGCATAACAGAGTGTGCGTTTCACACTACACACGCACACCACAACTTTGCGCTTCAAGAAGGACCCGCATACCTCACTATGCGTTTCCTCAAGGACCTGCATACCTCAATATGCGTTTCCTTCTACACCCGCATAGTTCATTGTGCGGTTCAGGCTACATACGCATAGCCTGTTGTGCGTTTCCTCTGTGACCCGAATACCTCAAGTTTGCGGGTCTCCTTATCTTAGTTTAAAAAAAAAAAAAATACTCATATTTGGACCCGAATACCTCAAGTGTGCGTTTCCTCTGGAAAAAAATTTTGGTCATCTTTGGAAATATTTTTTTTTATATTGCGAACTAACAAGTATTGTTCAAATTTCAATTTTCACGAAATATTTTTTTTAAGATTTCAATTTGATCTGATTTTTGATTTTCTGATACATAAGTTTGGAACGATCATTCATATTAAGCCAATTACTCATTAATCATGGGATTTATTTCAGATCTTGAAGAGAAGAATAGTAAGCTGAAACTAGAGAACATTAATCTGGCTCTTGCAGTTGACTTTCATTCACAAAAGTCAAGAGAGTATTTTACTGAAGTAATATCACTGAAAGAAGAACTCAGTACCTTAAAGAATATCAGTGCTGGGCAGAATGAAGAGAAGATAAAGAGATTGGAATCTGAGAACATTGAGCTGAGAAAGAATTTATCTGATTTGGAAAAACAGCTTGATGCAAATAAAGCTGATCTTGAAAATGAAAAGAAAATTTTTTCAAAGAAGTTCTCAGATTTCTCAAAGAAGAGTTATGAAGAGAAGAAGTCAGTGGAGCTTAAATGCATCAAGCTTTCTCAACAAATCTCAAAATTTGCGAAAGTACTGATATTGGAAAGAGAGAAGTTTGATAAAGAGAAGAAGGCCATAGAACAGAAGAATGTAGAATTCTTTAAAGAGTTATCTGTCCAGCGAAATGATTCAGAAAAAGGGTTTGAAGAAGAAATATTAATCTTTGAATCTGAAATCATGAAACTGACTTCCAAATTGTCTGAACTGTCTGCAGCTGCGCTGAATGAACAAAAGACGAAGTCTGAATTCAAGACAAAGATTGACCAGCTTGTGAAAGAAAGAGACAACTTCGCCTCAAAGATCAAAGAACTTGAGAAATCTATTTCAAGTTCAAATCAGAAATTCATCTCTTCAAACAGGTCGGTCAAATCCTTTAATCAGATTCGTCGCACTAACCTTTTCTACGATGAATTTTTAGATGGTTCAGATACTTATCCAAGAAAAAGTTTCGAGAACGAGAAACTGGTCTGGATGAAGAAATCAGTCAAAGATGACAAGACTGATGAGCTGAAAGAGAAGAAATCATGTGTACATGTACACAAAGCAAAGAAGAACAAAGCACCTAACGGTAAGAAATTTTATTGTTCTATTTGTTGTACACATGATTATTTTCACAAAACAAATGATCATTACTGGTATGGTTCTTACTCCATATCCCCCACACGCACTGCAACTAACATTTCTGGACCCAAATACCAGTGGGTACCAAAACCGAAACCTGAATCTGTGTTGCAGGCACCTCACTCCAAGGGGGAGTAAGAAAGACACTGGCTCTTGAGTAAATCAGCTCTAGACTCGGACTTCAATGTAAAAATGGCTCTTGAATAACACAGTTCAAGACCCGAACCTAAATGTCAATAAAATGGATTCTAAGCAAAACAACTTAGGACCCGTACCTCAGAGATCAAATAGACCTTACTCCTGTATGCTTGCATCCAATGGATATTGATGGTCTTCAACCCGAGTGAATTGATCTGATCTCTATCCTAAACTTTTTCTTTGCTAAATTTTTCTGATATTGATGGTCTAACAATTCAAAGGGAGTGTTTGATCTCTATCCTGTTTTAACTGACATATTTCAGATGCTTAATTTAAGGGGGAGTAAAGGTGATGACTTCTGATTACTTCAGATCAGAACTCAATTTATAAACTGTTTTACTGCTTTCTGTCTTTTATTTTTCAATAAATAATGTGAATAAGATGGCTTCTGATCACATGACAGATCAGAACCCATTTTTCAACGATCAAAGAAGGATATTATGCTAATATCCAGGGGAGCTCAAAAGATATAAATCATTTGATCATGATTTGAGGGGGAGCTGAAAAGGTAAAAATCTTCTGATCCTAGAACTCTGATTGTTTGAAAGAAGAACAACTTTCGAACATGAAAAACAATTTTTGAAATGTTTAAACCACTTCTTATTCTCAAAAGATTTCATGAATATAGAAGTGTGATTTTTAAAATGTTTTTCATTTTTTTGCGCTTAATTGTTTAAATGACCGTGTGTTTCCAAAGATCAATACTTGTGTATTATCTTGTCCATATACTGTCAAGTATTCATACACACCGGTTCAGTATTTTCTTTGAAATTGTTATTACCATGTCTCAAATTCGAACCAATTTTTCGATGGTAATGCTCCCGTTTGCAATCTCACAGTTGTTGAGCGTCATTCATCTTTTTCATATTTGTGCTTTCATTGATAAATTGTTTATATTTGTTCATATAAACAAAATATCCAATTCTTTGATACCCTAGCTATTTCATTTGATCTGCTTTTAATCATTGTCAGATTCTCAAAACAATTCTCTTGATTTCATTCCATTCTTTCAATATCTTTGTTTTGAGAAATCTTCAACGTTCAAATGCTCAAATTTCATTCATATTTTTAAATGAGCATACATACACTGACATATGATTTCTTGTGCTTTACATGTCAAGAAAATCATTGATAAGCATGTACTTTTAGGAACATGGGATTCAATATGAGTGCTTAATAGATCTTCCATAGATTCACGATAATCAGTGTTTCCTACCCCGGAAGAAATCCTTTGAGTGATTGAGGGGAGAGGGGTCTAAAAGAATTGAGTGTGGGAGTGCGAAGAGGTAAAATGGAAATGAGAGATTGGTTAGATGTGAGCTTATATGTTTAAAAGTGTTGGATCATAATTGTATTCAAGATTAAAGTTAAAGTTAAGGGTTTAAACTGTAATTGTTTGATAGTTATAGTTAAAGGGTTTAAAGTGTAATAAGTCAATAGTTTATTAGCTATTGGGCCCAAGCCCATTAGAAATCCCATTAAGATTAAAGCCCATATGGCCTGGGTATTTAAAGTTTTGATTAGTTTAGTTTTAGGTTAACCTTGTAAGAACTCTGATAATTTTCTAAATAGTCGCTGTAAGTTTTCTCTGTATTCAAAGGGTATCAAGAACACTCAAGGGTTTCATTGTTTATTCAAGGGATTGGTACGTTATTATTAATCTTTATATCTCTTGATTATTATTGTGTTGCTTGATTACTTGATTGATTGTTAACCAACTAGATAAAACTGGGATAACAATTGGTATCAGAGCCAAAAGAATCAAATTTTTTTACTATTCATCGAAAAATACTGTTCATCGAAAATCACTGTTCATCGAGTTACTATTCATGCAAAGTACTGTTCATCGTATTTCATGAATCTGTTATCGAATCCGGTCGATTAGTATTTGATTATTTGTGTTTTTGGGTTACATTCGATCGAAGGATTGCTTATTTGTTGGTTTAATTGTGTTTATCGGTCGAATTAATTTTCTGGGTTTGGTTTCGGTCTAATACCAGTTATTCATCGTGTTCTTCGGTCATTCATCGTGTTTATCGATATTATTGTTTGACCGATACCTATTCGACCTTAGCCTTCGACCGAGTTTTTGTAAACACCGGTCCTTACTTCGACCGAATAGTTGTGATCTCCGGTCTTTCCTTCGACCGGATAGGAGTATCGACCGGACCTTAGTGGTTTCCGGTCTAGTATTCGACCGATACTTTGTTACATCGGTCTTCGCCTTTCGACCGGATAATTGTTTCTCCGGTCTTCGTCCTTCGACCGGATACTTGTTAATCCGGTCTTGCACCTTCGACCGGATACTTGTTAATCCGGTCTTGCACCTTCGACCGGATAATTGTTTCTCCGGTCTTCCCATTCGACCGGATAATTGTTTCTCCGGTCTTCCCATTCGATCGGAGACCTTGTTACTCCGGTCTTGCCATTCGACCGGGTACTTGCATACTCCGGTCTTTCCTTCGACCGGTACAGTTCATTCTTCGAAGCACATTTTCCAGTCCTAGACAATTTTTTTGCAAGCTGCAACAGGGCCTCTAAAAGCCTAATTTTTTTTGTCTAGGGGCGCTGCCCCCATACCCTCGCAAGGGCGTTGCCCCTTGACCCCACCCGCTAACCGGGTAGCGGGATCCCCGTGCTAAGTCTGCGAAGGGGGACAAAAGTTTTGTGCTTGATCAAAATTTTCCTAATTTCAGTATTATTTCTTTGTGTGTTATACTGCTCAAATTCTGCACTTAATTATTTTTGGAAATTTATTTTTCTGAAAATTTTTGAGTGTGGTTGTTATTTTGATTCTAACGATCTCATCTAGTTGGTTGTCTTGATACAGAAAAGACTATTTACTAATTGTACAGCTAAGATGTCGAATCAGCTTCTCTCGATGGGCTCTCAAGTCAAACCTCCTGTCCTCGTGGCTAATGAGTATCGGCAATGGAAGACCAGAATGATTCAGTTCCTGAATCACAAAAACAAAGAATTCATGAAAATAATCATTGAAGGTCCTAAACCTCCAATGATCACAGTAAAGGGTCAACCTGCTACAGATTCCTCTCCTGAAATCCCTGACAGAGAGATTCCTAAACCTGTTCAGTTCTTCACTGAAAAGCAGAAAGACCAACTCAAGCTAGAAGAAGAGGCTCTAATCTATCTGACGATGGCAATTCCAAACGACATCTACAATCGTGTCGACAGTCAGAGCACTGCAAAAGGAATCTGGGATGAACTAGCAAGGCAGTTTGAAGGAAGTGAAGCCTCTATTCAAGCTAAGCAGAATCTGTGCATAAATGCTTACGAGGGATTTCATGCAAAAGAAGGAGAGCTGCTTTTAGATACCTACAATAGGTACAACATTATCCTCAATGACTTGCGGAGGAACAACATCGCCAAATCTGCTTCTGAGATAAACTACAAGTTCATCAAGAATCTGAATCCAGAATGGAAGAACTTTGCTATCAACCTCCAGATGTCGAAGAATATGGCTCAAGAAAATGTCACCGATATCTTCTCTACTCTTGCTCAACATGAGGATGAGGTGAGATCTATTAACAATGAGTCGAATCATCTGAAGGATTCTGTGGCTCTCATATCCGGCAAAGGTTCTGTATCCTCTGCAAGGTCGAAGAAAAAGGCATCTAAAGCTCTAGTTACCGAAGTTACTGACTCTGACTCTGATTCAAGTGATGAAGAACTGGAAGTTGATTCAGATCCTGATATTCAAAAGTTCTCTGAAGACTTGGCTCTCATTACACGACGATTCAAGAAGAGCTTTGGCAAGAAAAGATTTTACTCAAAGCCAGAGTATGATGGATACAAGAAAGAGAAGTCTGAGATGCGATACAAGCCGAGGCATGGAAAGAGAGAGGAAGGACGAGAAGATCGGAAGGAAGATAGAAGAGAAGGAAAGAGAGAGGAGAAGCGAGAAGAGCGAAAGGATGAACCAGGAAGATGCTACAACTGTGGCAAATTTGGGCACTTCTCAAGGGACTGCAAATTCAAGAAAGTGAAGAACTCAGAGTACTACTCAAGAAAGTCACTAATTGCCAAGAAAGCTGAAGAAGGAAAAGTACTAATGGCTGAAGAAGAGAACTGGCTGTTCCAAAGTTCTGATGACGAGGAGCAAGCACATTTCACCCAAGTTTCTTACATGGCAAAGCTGGAAGGTGACGATGAAGACTCTGAGACACAATCCGAAGAAGCAAACTCTGAGGTAAGTGAAAATTCTGAACTTATTGAATCTTTAATGGCCCAAATACATGGCATGAAAGATGAATTTGCTTTACTGAAAGGCAAACTTAGCTCTGCACATCAATCTGTTTTAAGCTTTCGTGATGAAAATGCTATTTTAAAAGTTGTTGTGGAAGAAAAGGAAAAGGAAAAAGATGATTTAAAAGCTGAAAAAGAGTCTTTAAAAGAAAAAATATCTGGTTTAGAAACAGATCTTGTGAATCTTAATGCTGAAAAGGGTGAGTTTCAAATCAAATTTGAAGTTTGTTATAAAGAAAGAAATGAAGCTTACACCAAAATAAAGCAACTGGAGGACATTAACATGAAACGAGGTCAGACTGAACAAACATTAAATCTGTTGACCAATAAACTCCAAGACGAAAGGTTTTACAAACTTAAACCAGGTTTGGGTGTGCCAATTAATGAAATTTTGAAAAAGGCACCAGAGCACCTATATAATTTTGATAAATTTGGCTCCGCAATAAAACCCATTCCTGATATTCGCGCTACTTTTGTTGAAGCAAGTTCTCCTAAACCTTCTGAAGAGACCAAAGGTCAAGAAGAAATAAGAAAGAACAAGTCTGGTGACACTGATTCTCAAAATCTTTTTAAATCTGTTGGTTTTACATATGGTGATTTGAACGAAAGCTATGCAACTCGAAAGATAGAATTTACTGAGTTTGAATCACTATTTACCACACCTTCTAAAGAATCAGTGAGCACCAACACAGTTCTACCTGAGACTGCATGCAAAATTGATGAGTATGAATCGGATGTTGATCCATCTACTATACCATCAGTCTCAACTCCCATTACTTCCTGAAGAGGTTGAAGAAGTTGCTGCTACCGCGGATGAATCTTGTGTTCAAAATGATAAAACGGAATTTATTGAGTCCATGACTGAAGAGATATTCTCTGATATGATGAATGCATCAGACTCTGATCCTGTTTCTGATTTAAAAGGATCAAATTCTGTGGATGGTAATACATCTGAATTGATGAAGCAAATTGATATGTTGCAACAATCTCTTGATGAGGTTGAAGATGAAAACTTTGATCTCAAACATAAACTTGAAAAGTCTTTAAAAATAAATCAAGAGCTTTGCACTGAGATCAATGATTTGAAAATTACTTTGTTTAAAAATGCTTCAAATGAAAAACAGATGTTAAATGATCCAAGCTGGAAGGTAAGAACCAATCCAGAATTTGATGCTTCTGCAAAACCTACAGTTGCTTACTCTGATTGTCCTGAATATCCTCCAAGTATTTTTGAAAAGGGTGAGACTTCAAAGAGCACTAGAAAAGAACCACCTTCTAAGTTAGAGACTAACAAGGTTCCTGTTTCTGTTTCAGATATAAGAGGAAATGGAGTTGGGAAGAGTAAGAAGAATAAAGATCTTAGTTTGAATAAAAGAATAGTTTGAATTCTAGTAGTTGTTCTACAGACAGTGTTATTTTGAATAGTACTTCTTTTGATAAACATGAATGTAAGATTTGTTCCGATAAATCTAAGTTTATGAATTTTGCTCGAAAGAATCTTTATTGCAAACACTGTTGGGATAATTCATTCAAATACTACTCCCCTCCTAAGTCCAAAAAGAATAAAAGCAAAGCTAAGCTGAACTCTAAGTCTAATTCTAATTCTGATTCTTCTACACAACCAAAAGTGTATCGTGCTAAGGTTGCCAATCCTACTTCTAAAAAGCACTTTCAGGAATTGAATGTTAAGATGGTTTGGAAATGGGTTCCAAAACCGCGTTATGAATGGAGAGTGAAAGTCAAACCAGATGATATTCCTGAGTTGCTTGATGCTAACCGCGAAGGACCCATCCTGATATGGGTGCCTAAGCAAAACTAATTGTCTCTTTTGCAGGCCTGTCGATTGTGGGTAATAGATTCCGGATGTTCACGCCACATGACAGGATTCAAGCACCTCTTGCATAACTATGTGGAGGAGCCTGCCGGAGCAGTTAGATTTGCCAATTCTGAAGCCGAAGGCCACGTCAGAGGATATGGAATGCTCGATAACGGTGTTGTGAAGATTCAAAAAGTGCTATATGTTGAAGGACTTGATCACAATCTGTTCAGTACCAGTCACTTCTGTGACATGCAATATCAAGTCCGCTTCACAACCACTCATTGCTATCTAGAAGATCACGATGGTTACGAAGTCTTCAAACCTGAGCGCCATGGAAATCTATACTATGTAGATTTCCCTACACTGTCTGCCACACGTCCAGTATGTCTACTAGCCAAAGCTTCTAAAGCACAATCATGGACGTGGCATCGACGCTTGTCTCATCAAAATTTCCGATCTATAGCGAAGCTACAAAGACAAGGTCTGGTCAAAGGTCTACCAGAAATGAGGTTCGAAAAAGACTCACTCTGTTCCGCATGTGAGTTGGGCAAAATGAAGCGTAGCTCCTTCAAGTCCAAAGCTGAATCATCGACCTCATCAGCACTGGAACTTCTTCATATGGACCTTTGTGGCTCAATGCGCACAACATCTATCAACGGAAAGAAGTATGTGTTGCTAATGATAGATGACTACTCAAGGTATACATGGCTCGAGTTTCTTCGCAACAAGTCAGATGCGCCAGAGTTGATTATCGCTTTCATCAAGCGTATTCAAGTACGTCTTCAACTGCCAGTAAGAACCATTCACAGTGATAATGGCACGGAGTTCAAGAATGACACCCTGAAGAGTTATCTTACTTTCGTGGGTATTTCACACAACTTCTCCGCAGCCTACACTCCACAGCAAAACGGCATTGTTGAACGGAAGAATCGCACTCTGGTTGAAGCAACTCGTACTATGCTTGCTTACTCAGATCTACCCATGTACCTTTGGGCCGAGGCAGTCGCTACAGCATGTTTTACACAGAACCGTACCATTGTGGTCAAGCGCTTTAATAAGACAGCATATGAGTTAATCAACAATCGTACACCTAACATCAAGTTCCTTCGTGTTTTTGGTTGCAGGTGTTACATTCTAAAAGAGCGTCAAGGATTATCAAAGTTTGATAAGAAAGCAGATGAAGGATATCTCGTTGGATACTCTCTGACATCCAAAGCTTATCGAATTTACATTATTCGAACAAAGACGGTTGTTGAGAGCATGAATGTCTCCTTTGATGAGAATTCAACAAGGACTTCTGGACACAACAGTTCAGAACTCGGTCTTAACGACAAAGCTTCTATTCAAGCAAGAATAGAACCAGCTATAACAGGATCATCTTCTTCAAACTCTAACTCTACTTCATCTGAGTTAGATTTATTGTTTATTGATGCCTTTGATGATATATGTGCAGATTTTGAAAAAGGCATATCAACATCAATAACAAGTGGAACAAACTCGGAGGTCCCTACTATATCTGAAGACATGCCTGGACCTTCCGACGAAGTCACTGACACTTCAACTCCATCAGGTACAACTACACCATTAGTTTCTGACTCTACTAATACTGAATCTGTCTCTGGAAACGAAGTCCCGAGCACTTCAACCGCTAGTCCAGAAGCTTCAGTGTCAGAAACACCAGTACAAGATGTCCCGAGTACATCTGTGGAGCAACCTGCCGTACAAGATGACAACGATGCATCAAATACGCAACAAGCAGTTGATGCACTACCAAGCACACATCGTTGGACTAAGGATCATCCCCTGGAAAACGTGATAGGTGACGTACAATCTGGTGTCACAACAAGATCTGCAACAGCTAACTTCTGCATGTTTTCAAGCTTCCTCAGTTCCTTAGAGCCAAAGAAAGCGGCTGAAGCTCTACGTGATCCTTTCTGGATTTCTGCTATGCAAGACGAGCTTCTACAATTCGAAAGGAACAAGGTATGGCGCTTGATCCCACTACCTAAAGGTAAATCCGTTATTGGAACAAAGTGGGTGTTCAGAAATAAGAAAGACGAAGCTGGAATAGTCATGAGAAACAAAGCTCGATTGGTCGCCAAAGGGTATTGTCAACAAGAGGGCATTGACTATGATGAAACATTCACCCCGGTTGCAAGGATCGAAGCCATCAGAATCTTTCTAGCCTATGCAGCGCACAAAAACTTTACAGTCTATCAGATGGATGTAAAGTCGGCTTTCCTGAACGGCGTTCTGCATGAGGAGGTCTATGTGGCTCAACCTGAAGGTTTCGTTGATTCTCATCACCCTGATCATGTCTATGTTTTAGACAAAGCGCTTTATGGTCTTAAACAAGCACCGCGAGCCTGGTATGAAACTCTCACTAAATTTCTACTTGCTTCTGGTTTCAAGAAAGGTACAGTAGATACAACCTTATTTCTTAAAAGGCAAGGTGATGACTTGATTCTTATTCAGATTTATGTTGACGACATAATATTTGGGTCGACAAATCCAAAATTTTGTAAGAACTTTTCAAAGATAATGGAAACAAAGTTTGAGATGTCGATGATGGGTGAATTAAATTTCTTTCTTGGTCTACAAGTAAAGCAATTACCCGAAGGCATATTTATTAATCAAGCTAAATATATAAAAGATATTTTGAAAAAGTTCAATATGTCAGATGGTTCAGTCATGAAAACACCAATGGCTACTGGTACACTCTTAGACGCGGATCCCTCCGGGAAGCCTGTTGATCAAAAGGTGTATCGTAGCATGATTGGATCTTTACTTTATCTGACTGCCAGTCGCCCGGATATAATGTTTGCCACATGTTTTTGTGCGAGATATCAGTCTAATCCTAAAGAGTCGCACTTAACTGCTGTTAAGCGAATCCTTAGATATCTCAAAGGTTCTCCTAATCTAGGCCTTTGGTATCCAAAGGATTCTCGTTTTGAACTAACTGCCTTTACAGATGCTGATCATGCAGGTTGTAAGCTAGACCGGAAAAGCACCTCTGGATCATGTCAATTCATAGGTGACAAACTTGTGAGCTGGACTTCAAAGAAACAAAACTGTGTTTCAACATCCACTGCCGAGGCTGAGTATGTAGCTGCTGCTAGCTGCTGTTCTCAAGTCCTCTGGATGACAACACAGTTAAGGGACTTTGGATACAACTACAAGCGCGTTCCGATTTATTGTGATTCCAAGAGTGCAATATCTATAACTGCTAATCCGGTACAGCACTCGAAGACCAAACATATAGATGTACGCTATCATTTCATCAAGGATCATGTAGAAAAAGGTAATATTGAAATGCACTTTGTTCAAACTGACTTCCAGTTAGCTGATCTTTTCACCAAGCCATTGGATGAAAAGCGATTTCAATTTCTAATCAGCAAACTTGGTATGTTGAACATGTCTTAAACCTTACTCATGATTCAAGGGGGAGTATTCCAAATCTTGATAGTGTGTTATTTTCCAACTGTTGTTAACAAGAAAGGAATCATTTTCATAAATGATTACCATTGTTTCTTTCACTTATGCAGGTTGGTTCAAGTGACTATGGCTTCTAATCACATCGGATTAGAACCCGCACTTCATGGCTCTATCTATTTTTTTTATATATGCTTTATTTCCTTATTAATTTATAAATAAATAAATAAAAAAAAATAAAAAAAAAACCCTATAGTGATTTAAGGGGGAGAATATCTGTGATATTAACAGATTTTTGGATACTTAAATGCTTATCTGACCGTGTGTTCTTAAAGATAAATACTTGTGTTTTATCTTGTCAATATACTTTGTCAAGTATTCATACACATAACGGTTCAGCACATTCTATTTAACTTTGTTATTACCATGTATCAAAAGTTAAATCTTTCTATGGTAATACTCACGTTAGTTGTATTCACTGTTGATTGAATCAAACGTCATTTCATGTGCTTTCATTGAACATATGTTTATATATTGTTCATATAAACAACATTCGTTTTTGATTCTCCAAAATCTTATTCTTCATGACAAAATGATATGAGCTTAATTGTCAAACTCTTTTAGTTTGAGGGGGAGAATTGCATCGTCAAACATCTTCTGTTTTGACATCTCCGAATATTTTATTCTTCATGTAACAAGTGGTATTTGTGCTTACAAAACTCTTGTTGAACAACATGTATTTTTAGGATAATACATGGGATTCAGTGTGTGAGCTTAACAGAGCTTCCATGGATTCACGATAACCAGTGTTTCCTACCCAGGAAGTATTCCCTGAGTGATTGAGGGGAGAAGGGTCAAAAGATTTGAGTGTTGGTGTGTGAAAAGAGGTAAAATGAAAAAGAGAGATTGGTTAGACGTGAGCATTAAAAGAAAGAGGGTGAGAGAACAGAGTAAAATAATATTAAACTCTGCACCAAACTTCTTTCTGAGCCGGGCAGCCACATAATCTGATTGGTTCACATTCTTTGGTGACCATCATTGAAATAGGCACCTAGCCCATGCCATCTCTTGCATACAACCTCACCAGCTACTCATTCTTTTCTCAAAAAGAGAATGTTTCACATTTTCTGGGGACGCATCACATACGCTATTGGTTCTTCATTTGGAAGATACTAATATTGAAAAAGAAGGAAAGTTGCCCCACCTTCGAACCTTTCTCATGCACATTGAGTCTTTGTATAATTTGTTGTTGTCTCAACAAGTTTACATACTTTAAGCCTATATTGAAAAGCAATCATCTATGCTTAATTCTTTCATACACATGCACGAGCACACAGAAATTTGTTTTATGTCAGAACGTTCATAGATAACCATGTGTTATTCGATGATTGAATGGAAGACCTGGGGAGTCTACATCAAACCAGCTCCTTATATAGTAACTTTGTGTTACTCAGTGACTTTGTGTCATTGACAGGCATTCTAACTGAGTCATTTGTTGATTCAGGGTTACACTTATTAACTGTTTGAATTTGAAAAAATTTGAATGGTTCCTACTTTTTATTTGAATCTGAAAAGATTGAGATAATCACTCTTTCCATTTGGAGAGACTGCTCTTATTTCATACAGGGCTCGTTACATGATGAAGACTATGCTTACATGATGATCATACACAAAGGGGGAGATTGTCTTAAAAAGGGGGAGATTGTTTTGCCAAGTTTTGATGATGTTGATTCTCACCACTCATCAAAAAGGGGGAGAAGATATAAAAAGGGGGAGAAGATACAAAAAGGGAGAATATAATCTGAAGATCTGAAGATTTTAAAGCTACAAGTTTTGAAGCGATCAACGACATATCTGAAGATAAGTGAAGACAAGAGAAGACCCGAAGACAATTGCAAAATTTTTTTTAATCTTGAATCCAAAGGGGGAGATTGTTGGATCATAATTGTATTCAAGATTAAAGTTAAAGTTAAGGGTTTAAACTGTAATTGTTTTATAGTTATAGTTAAAGGGTTTAAAGTGTAATAAGTCAATAGTTTATTAGCTATTGGGCCCAAGCCCATTAGAAAGCCCATTAAGGTTAAAGCCCATATGGCCTGGGTATTTAAAGTTTTGATTAGTTTAGTTTTAGGTTAACCTTGTAAGAACTCTGATAATTTTCTAAATAGTCGCTGTAAGTTTTCTCTGTATTCAAAGGGTATCAAGAACACTCAAGGGTTTCATTGTTTATTCAAGGGATTGGTACGTTATTATTAATCTTTATATCTCTTGATTATTATTGTGTTGCTTGATTACTTGATTGATTGTTAACCAACTAGATAAAACTGGGATAACAAAAAGAAAGAGGGTGTGAGAACAGAGTTAAAAGAATATCAGAACTCTGCACCTATCACTTTCTAAGCCGGGCAGCCACATTACTGATTGGTTCATATTTCTTTGGTGACCATCATTGAAATAGGCAAATAGCCTATGCCATCTCTTGTATACAACCCCACCAGCTACTCATTATTTTCTTAAAAAGAGAATGTTTCACATTTTCTGGGGAAGCAGCATATAATCTATCGGATCTTCTTTTGGAAGATATTGATATTGAAAAAGAAGGAAAGTTGCCCCACCTTCGACCCTTTCGCATGCACATTGAGTCCATGTATAATCATTGTTGTCACAGTGATTTACATACTTTAAGCCTTATGAAACACAATCATTGTGCTAATTCTTTCAAACACAAGCACGAGCACACGGAAAATTTGTTTTTCTGTCAGAACATTCATAGATAAACCTTGTGATTTTCAATGATTGAATGGAAGTCCTGGGGAGTCAACATCAAACCAGCTCCTTTCATTGTACATCCATTGTACACAGTA
This sequence comes from Arctium minus, assembly GCA_954870635.1. Classification (NCBI taxonomy): domain Eukaryota; kingdom Viridiplantae; phylum Streptophyta; class Magnoliopsida; order Asterales; family Asteraceae; genus Arctium; species Arctium minus. The sequence goes on along the minus strand of OX941080.1, from coordinate 106,175,334 downwards.
ACTTCGTGTTACTGACAGGCATTTCTAACTGTTTCATTTGTTGAATCAGGGTTACACGCTTATTATGTCTGAATTTGCAAAGATTCGGATATAAATAGTTCATGCGACTCTTCAGATCAAAGTACAACATCTATCAAAGGGGAGATTGTTTCAAAGGGATTATCAAAGTTTGTGCTGAAATTGAAGAAATTTTGATGATCTGATGCTCACATCATCAAAAAGGGGGAGAATTATACAAAGATCAATTTCAGAGTTCTTGTTTAAAGTTCAAGTATACAAAGATCAATTTCTGAGTTCTTGTTTAAAGTTCAAGTCAGAATTTGAATTTGCTTCCGCTGATTTAAAGTTCAAGTCTGATAAAGAAATTCAAAGCCAAAAGATTCTGAAGGAAGAATGTTCAAAGAAAATTTGATGATTCAAGAAAGTTTGTTTCTTCCAAAGATGATTCAGAGATCAAAGTGATGAAGATACAATTTTGTTTGAAGACGAAAGATATTTCAGAAATGAAGTTTCAAATTTCAAAGAAGTTTCAAAAATTTCCTGTTTTGTTCAAGACATGTTGACTTTTCAAAGCTTTAAAGATTAAAAAGACTTTCCAAGGTTCTTCAGAAGCCGCAAAAGAGCAAAGTTTTTGAAAGCTTCAAGAGACAAAAGATGAAGAATCAAGAGCTGAAGATCTGCATCAAATTTTTATTAAATCTTGAATACAAAGGGGGAGATTGTTAGGTCTAAATATTGTATCCAAGATTTAATAGGAAAGTCAACAATGTAAAAGTCAATATTGTCTTAGTCAAAGTATGTTTAGTTTTCTTAGCCATTAAGGCTTTGTATTAGTTAGTGAGTATATATAGGTTTTGTAAGAAATCATGTAATAAAAAACTAGTAGCTACTGCATATTGTAATTCTAGAGTTGGTTAAATTCAAGATCTACTTTCTCTCTCTAGAATCTCTCTCTAGTTCTTGAGCATATTAGATAAATCTTGAGTAATTAGCTTGATAGATTGGGATTTATTGATTAACACCACTCCTGGAAAGTTGAGGGCACTGTGTGTTTGTGTGAGTGTGCGGTGATACGAAGGGAGAAGAAAGAGGCCGATCGAAGACGAGAACGGGAACCAAGGACTGAAATTGCGTGAAACGTATCATCGGGAGGTAAGCATCAAAATCCTATTTCTTGTTCCCTTCCACCGTTTTTATTTGGAGGATTTGGGGCGATTTGGGTTTTCTTCCTTTTTGGTTCACCACTGGTGTGAGTTAGAGTAATGGGTTTAAAAATTGATAGAATGATAGAGTACCATGGGGATTAGTAAAGCAATTAAGGAAGGAGGATGGAACTTTAAATGAGAAAGAAAGGGAATCGAAGAAACCTGTAAATCGCTGCATAATTTTTCGATGTGCGACACTCGACCACACCGGTCGACCAGGGTGTTTGGGTCTCTGGGGACCGGGGTCAGACATGGGACGCCCGGTGTGGGTTAGACCGCGGTCTGCCCGGGGCTTGCGACCGGGGTCTGCCCGGGGTGTGCCGACCGGGGTTCCGCCCGGGGTCACGCGAATAGAGACTGTAGCACAGCGTCGTTAGCAAATCCTTAGCTCTTTAAATATGTTAATTCCTGTCATTTTATCTTGGAATGTAGGACTCGATAATCTTCAAATCTAATGTTGGGGGTGTTAGCCGAGGTTCTTGAAATCAGGTGAGTTCCCTAATTTTAACTGTGTGAAACATGTTCCTGAACTGGAAATGGTTGTATGTTCTGTGCTCGCCATGTTATCATAAACTGTTGGATAAATTATATTTTTCTAAGTTGTTGTTGTGTAAATGTTCATGTGTAAAGCCTCGATCATATTTTATATTTATGATCACAAATTAATATTGACATGAGATTCGAATGAGTTGTTGGCCAAGGCCATGATTATATAATCATCGGGGATGGTAAAACCGTGTGTTTGGAATTTGTTTCCCTACACACGGGAACGACATCGAATAGGGGGCCGTATGGGGATCTACTGGGGGTCCCCGAGGACGAGTAGTCCTTACGTTGTGGAAGTGTTTCGGTATAGATCATGGCACTCTTGTGTCTTATGATGGAATATTTTTATGTTCATTGATCATGTATATTTCTTGTGTTATTCAAATTAAGCGAGGTTGGGAATTCACTAGACCATCCGGTCTAATCCTTGCTTCTATTTTTCTTAAAACCCCATTTTCAGGTAACAGGGTCGCTCCGGGAAGTTTCTAAAGGAAAGGAGAAATACTAGGGCTAGTGTGCTGTAAAGTGGGCCTTAGTGCGGTGTAGTTACAGTTTTTCTTTTATAGAATTCTCGATTGTAAATGACTTGATCTTGACCTTGTCGTTTCTCTTTATAAACTTTATATTGGGACCCGTTTTAGTAATGAAGTGTATTTAAATCGTATGTTAATTGTTGGGTTGTTACATTTGGTATCAGAGCCATAGTTTAAGGGATTTAGGCGACCTGTTGGGCCTAAACTTAAACTGTAGGACATGGGACACAACCGAGAAATAGGACGTCTTAGGGGTCACCGCTATAGGAACATGTGTTTTGAGAGGTGGGGACTAACATGTGAGGTAAATTTGGAATTACAACTGGCCAATGTAATTGCGAATTTACAGGCACATGCACGTGCTCGGATTACCTCTCTATGCGTAGAAGTCAATAGAATGCTGAGTAGGCGTGGATAGCTTAGCCTTCATCGCGATCGGAAGGCTATTATTGAGATGTTAATCTATGAATGGATGATGGAAGGGAAGTAAGTTCTAGCCCTGCGTTGTTGGCAATAGTTGGGTGTGGTGCGTGAGGTTGATTATGACGAAATGGTTGATAAATCCTAGAAAGAGGATTGCCCAAAGCAATAACAGACCGACCAAGGAAGAACTTTACGTGTTCGAAACGGGTGAAGGGTTGATCAGAGGAAATTTTTAGTGTCAAGTAAGTTCTCATGATGGTAGATGGTGTGTTTATTTTTTCGGACAGGAGAAAAGGGTATGGGTGAGGATTCTGAAATGTGTAAATTCAAGGTCGGGAGAAAGATGGAATCTCATGACTTCCCAATCGGGATCGATGTAAATTGTTAGAGAAACCGATCGAGGAGAAATTGTGATTGGGTTATTGGCTTGTAGGGGTCATACGAATTATACATCAGAACTCAAGACGAGAACTCGGTGGGGTAATCAATTAGCTAGGGTGTGGAACACCTTAACTGTAAGTTGTTGTTGTTAAGAGGAATGTAGCGGTAGCTAAAGGTTGGATGGCATGATGAGTGGGTGAGTGTAACAGTTGACTTCGATTGAGTGAATAACCTTCATTTGTGAGTGAGCTCATGCATTGTATGTATAAAAGGTATCTCGAGAGCTCAGTCATGATTTAAAGGTTGATGCCCACACAACGAACTTCATGTTTGGAAATATGTCGGCGCGTACAAGAGGGTGGTAAGAGGAAAGACAAACTTATCTTTGTTACGTAATAAAACTTTACTTAAACTTAGTGATTTGGGAAGTATATCACTTCTTTTCATGTTGAGATAAATGTGTTGTGAAACCTATGAACAAGCCTTTATAACCAAAGTGAGTTTGAAACGATATTTATAAGCGAGTATGAGAACCGGTTGTTTTAATTTGTGCAAGCGGTTTCGTTGAGAACTTTTCTAGTCTTGTAAGGAAGTTTTCTCTTCGTATCATGATTGTCGCGACGTCGCTTTAGTTGATCAAGGGGATGTTTTACCAAAAGATTGCGCGCAAACGATTCTTGAGATCGTTATGCATGACTTTGAAGTTATGAGAGTGTTGGGTCTTGTCTGCTCACAATGTTTTCAAATGTTTTGCCCTTTGAGTGTTCAAATGTGAGAAATGACTTTATTTACTTATCGAGACATCATGTATGAAGGCTATGAACTCATGAAGTCGTGAAAGTTACCGGATTAAGAACTGGGAACAGTTTGAGCTTGGGGAATGTGTCGGTCAAGCTAATGATAGATGATTTATGTCTTCGGTGTTCTTATTTAGGAAGAGAGGGGGATATGGAAAATGTCGAGAATGGACTTTGACATTGATGGTATTATGGGGGTTCGAAATTTTGCTTGGTAAATTGGTATGCTGTTGTTGGTGAATGTTCGAATTTGGGGTGAAAGACTCGAAATCGTTAAAGTGCCGACGTTAGTGAATAATAACACTTGAAATGTTAAAGAGTATTGAGCCTAAGCTTGTTGTAATGGCCCTGTAAGTTAGACCTCGCCTCATGCAGACCTTGAACCTTCTTCAGATAAGAATGGGAAGTGTAAAACTAATGAGAGTGTTGGGAAAGGAATATAACATTATAAATTCTTGTTGCCGAAGATTCTGTGGAACTATTATCATGTCTATTCTTTTTATGAGTAAAGTTAGAAACTATTTAAAATGTGCCGAGATAAGGACGTCGTCAGGAGTTGGATTTTAACGAGTTTATCTTGGTGATTCATAGACGGAGTAAGTCATTTAGGGATGGTGTATACTTGTCGGGTATTTGTTAGCTCCAAATCATCTGTTAAAGTGTTGAAAATAACCGTCCTATTTCAGAGGACTTCAGAGAAAGAAGACTTCAGAGGACAAACCTGCCTCTGAAGTACTTGTCAGATTGCAACTGAGGACTTCAGAGGACGAAGACTTCAGAGGACAAACCTGCCTCTGAAGTACTTATCAGTGCAACTCAGAAGACATCAGAGGATGAAGACCAGAGGACAAACCTGCCTCTGAAGTACTTGTCAGAGATTGCAACTTACATCAGAGATAGCTTCATCAGAGGCTCTGAAGACAACGTCAGAGCTCTGAAGACATTCTCTCTGAATGCACAAGTTTTCTAATGAACAGAAGAACAGATGACACGTCACTTAGTGATAAGATTTACTTTCTAGAGTAGGTCACTGTTCAGCATGCTCTTTTTGTCATGCAAGTACACTGCTTACTTTATGGTCCTATAAATAGGACCATCACCTTATTGTTCAAACGTGCTCAAGAAGATATATATCTGATAATATAAGTTGAATATTTTATTCTAAGAATATCTTGTTTATCTTTATCTGCTTTATGAACTGTGATATTTGAATCTCCTTTGATATTAAACTGTATTGCTTCCGCTGTCATTACTCTTATTGTTTATATCATTGTTACGAGATTAGATCTGGGATCCAACAATTGGTATCAGAGCTTTCCTTTGTTTCTAAACAAAGAAAGATCATATCTGCATACTCGGATAGATTTAAATCTCATTGATTCTAAACTTTCATTATCTGTGCATGTTCATATAAACCCAGTTTATTAAAGAATATCATATGCTCTAGATTTGATAGTAAATCTCAGTTCATTACAAAAAGCATCAGTTCTTCAAATCTTCATTTTTACAAATGGCAAACTCAAGCATAAGTGCCATTTATACAGCTGGGTCATTAACAAAACCTCCTACACTTTTAAGAGATGAATATCCCCAATGGAAAATAAGGATGGTAAATTTCCTAGAAGGTATGGACAGGGATCTTTTTAGATCTGTGAACATTGGACCTCACATTCCAATGGTGTTGGTGCCAAGAGTTCCTGCAACAGCAGATACTGTCGAAATACCTGCATATTATGAAAAGAAAACCACAAACTTCACTGATGAAGAAAATAATATGATGGATAATGACTCAAAAGCTGTTAGATTACTCATAATGGCCATTCCCAATGATATCTTTCAAGAACTTGATTCTTGTAAAACTGCAAAAGAGATATGGGATCAGTTGTTAAATCAACTTGAAGGTGGCCTACAAACCCAGAAAAATAGAAGAAATCTATGCATCAATGAATATCATGATTTTCATGCTCTACCAGAAGAAACATTACACCAAACTTACTCAAGATTCAACATTCTAATAAACAAATGCAGAAAGTTTGGAGTAATGAGAACAAAAGAGGAAAACAATGTTCTTTTTTTGAAAAGCTTGAATGAAGAATGGTCACAACTGTCCATGTCTATACAGGCTAATCAAGATCTTGAGTCATGGTCATTAACTGACATTTATGGTACTCTTGTTGCACAAGAAAAAGAAGTTATGAAGCAAAAATCAAAAACCTCTTTGGGTGGACCCCTTGCGCTTGTTTCAAAACAAATATCAAAAGAAAACAACTGTGAAGAGTCACAAAAATGTTTGGAAACAAAAAGAAGATCCAAAAAGGTCTTGATGGCAGAAGAAACTCATTCAGATTCAGACTCAGATGAAGATATCAATGCCTTTGCCAAATCTCTTGCATTAATCACTCATCAATTTAACAAGAAATTTGGTAAGAAGGTATTTGAAGGAAAGAGAGAGAATGAAGAAAGAAGAAATCCGGAAAGAAGATTTCAACAAGAACCCAGATTCACTCCATATAGTGATCAAAAGGGTGCAAACTTCAATCATGATGATGCAACACAACAAACAAGACCACAACAACCATTCCAACCAAGGTATCCACAACCACAGAGATACTTCAAACCTCAAGAACAGAAGCCAGGGACAAGTACTGCCACTCTTCCAACAAATCAAAATGATGGAAGATGCTTCAGATGTGGAAAAAAAGGCCACTTCTCTGCAAACTGCAGAGGAAAACTTGTCAAAGATCAAGATTACTACAAGAACAAATACAAATACAATGTAAAAGAAAGAGTTCTTGTAGCAGAAATGGAAGACTGGCTATCTGACTCGACAAGTGATGGTGAGGAAGAGCCTACCAATCTCTGTGGTATGGCTTTTTCAGATGGAAATCAAACTGATGAAGCATCCGAAGACAACTCTGAAAAGGTAAACTCTCTTTACACCTCTGACAGTGATCCTGACATAGATGCTTTTAAACTAATTAATGAACTTCAGGATTTAGAGCAAAAATTTGTTGAAGAAAAATAGAAAAGAGAGCAAGCAACAAAAGAGCTCATCTTTTACAAAAGAGAAAAGAATCTTCTGGAATCAGAAAAGAAAGATATTTTTCTTGAAAAAACTAAACTTGAAGAAACCTTCAAGCAAAAAGAAAAATCATTTTCAGAAGAAATAAGAGAAATAGAGAAAGTTTTAAAAGGAAAAGAAGAAGAAGTAAAGAAATCTGAGTATGAAAGGCTCAATTCTATTGCCTTAACCAAATTTTTTCAAAAGGAAAGAGAAATCTTACATCAATCTCTAGATAGAAAAAATCTTCAAATCAAAAGCTATGTTAATGCACAAAGTGTCTTTGACAAAATAAAATCACAAATGGACTCTCAAGGACTAGGATTCAATGAGTTGAATTCATTCAATGGATTGGAGAAAACTTCACTTTCTTCCACTTTCTGTATGGGAAAGGTCCAAAGATTTGAAAGTCCATCTCTGAATAATTTCAAAAGAATGAAAACATCAGAGGGATCAAAAGCAAGAGCTTTGAATTTCAAAAATACTACGTACTCTGAAGTAAAAGACATTCAAAAGTCTGTGTTACAGGTAAAAGAAGAAACTTCAGAAGTACTCTTTACAAAACCTCAAAGCTATGATCCCAAAGAAATTTTCAGATTTGATGCCTTCATCTCAAGTGAATCAGAGACATTTGAACCAAGTACCTCTGATACAAGTACTTCTGAAAATGAATCTCAGAGTTCACTTAATCCAAATGCTCTTCTGTATTCACCAAAGTCAGATGAAAACATCAGAACCACGTTTGAAGATGATGTTCAAAGGATATGGAAAGAAAATGTCATGGAGGACTTAAAAAGAAAAGAAAGCATGAAACGGATCATCAAAGTCTCTAGATCAAAAGAAATTAAAAAACCAGTAGAGGTAGATATCTCTATCAAATCTAAGAGAGACTTTCTTGACTCTGATTCAGAATCTGATTTAGAGATTGATGAACAGATTTTTTGTAAACCAGGGAATGTAATTCACAAAAAGATAGAAACTGTTGGCTCTGGTATTTTGAATGTTCCAATTTCAGTATTGAAAACCAAAACCAGAATACCAATAAGTCCTGATTTTGCAAATATGTGTTTACAAGCAAAAACATCTCTGGAACTTGAAAAAGAGTTGCAAGAAAAGGCAAAGAATAAAACAAACACTTCTGGCTCTTACACCTATAAAACAATAAAATTCTTTCCTGAACAAAAGGGCAAATGGACAAAAACTAATCATATTGATCCTGTCTGTGCAGTAAGCAGCAAAGAAAAGAAGATGTTTTTGAACAAGAAAAAGCAACTTGAAAAGAAGACTGTCTTTCAAGCAAAAAGAAAAGAAGTAGTTAGGGATAAATGTAATATTCCTAGTGCTAGTTTCAAAAGAAGTCAAAATGTAACAAATGCTTTTAATAAAGAGAAAAACTTTGCTCCTACTTCTTCTTGTTCTATTAATTGTAACTGCATTTATCTCCTGATGAAACTGAAGAATCATTTTAAAGGATCACACTGCCTTTTGAATCAATCTCTGAAAAATATCTCAGAGACAAAATCTCAAAAGAAGACACGTAAAGGCAAGACATCAAAAGATGAGATGCCAAAAAGTCATTCAAATCCACCAAAGTCTAACACAAAAGGACCCATAATGAGGTGGGTACCTAAGAAACTATAATCTGTCTTGCAGAAACAGTCAATGCCGATATGGTACCTAGATTCTGGATGTTCAAGGCATATGACTGGAGATAAAGAACTGCTATCCTCATTTAAAGCAAAATCTGGAGGAGCAGTTACTTTTGGAGACAACAAGCAAGGACAGATTAAAGGATATGGTGAGTTATCAAGAGGAAATGTTTCAGTATCAAAGGTTGCTTATGTGGATGGATTAAAACACAATCTGATAAGCATAAGTCAACTTTGTGATCATGGTTTTGATGTGAAATTTCAAAGAAAATATTGTTCACTTCTTCACTCAAAATCAGGTCAAGAAATGCTAAGAGCAGACAGAAAAGGTAACCTCTACAGAATGAACTTTACCAAAATCACAAACACTGATTCAGAGAAACTTTGTCTTGTATCTCTGAACAGTGAGGAAATCTGGCTCTGGCATAAAAAGTTTTCACATCTAAACTTTTCCTCACTTGATAAGTTAGTTAAACTTAATTTGGTTAAGGGATTACCATCTCTAAAGTTTAACAAAGATCATCTTTGTTCTGCTTGTGAGATGGGAAAAATGAAAAGATCTTCCCATAAAACCAAAAGTGAAAACAACTGTCCAAGACCTCTGCACATGCTACATGTGGACCTCTGTGGTCCTATCTCTGTACAGAGTCTAGCAGGTAAGAAATACATTCTGGTTCTGATTGATGAATTTTCCAGATACACATGGATAGAATTCATTAGAGCTAAATCTGATGTCCCTGACACATTAATAAGGTTGTTAAAAAGATTACAGGTTCTATTCAGCAGCAAAGTTCAGAAACTAAGAAGTGATAATGGAACAGAGTTCAAAAATGCCAAAATCAATTCTTATCTATCAGAAGAAGGCATTACCCCTAACTTCTCTGCAGCAAGAACTCCTCAACAAAATGGAGTAGTTGAAAGGAAAAACAGAACACTTGTTGAAGCTGCCAGAACAATGCTTGCTGAATCTGATCTTTCAACAAATTTTTGGGCAGAAGCAGTAGCAACAGCCTGCTTCACTCAGAATAGAGCTACAATTGTCAAGAGATTTCAGAAAACATCCTATGAACTTATTAACAATAGGAAACCTAATATTAAATATTTTCATGTTTTTGGATGCAGGTGTTATATTCTGAAAGATAGAGAATATCTTGGAAAGTTTGACAAGAAAGCTGATGAGGGCAAATTCATTGGATATTCATTAGCCTCAAAAGCTTTTAGAGTGTTCAATCTTAGAACAAGAACTATCCAAGAGAGCATCAATATCACTTTTGACGACAATAAAAGCTCTGAACAACAAGAAAGTTCATCACCAATCTTTGAATCATCAAGGGAATCTGAATTAAACAAAATATTTGAAGATTTCTTTGATGATGAAGATATCTCTGAAGTTATCTTCAGAGATAGACAGAGAGAGAATTCAGAAGAACCTCAAGAAACAGGTACAACCCTTTCAGGGCCCTCTGAACCAACACCTTCTGTTTCACCAAATGCAGATCAACAAAGTGAATCAGAAGATGATCAAGAAGTATCTGAAGCAACTCCAGAACCAAATGATGAACAAAAATCTGCATCTCCGGAACAAAACTCAGAGCCTCTGAACAGTACAACAGAGGCATCACCAACAGAGCCTCTGAACAATACAACAGAGGTGTCACCAACTGTCAGAGACTCTGAAGCTCAAACTCCACCCCAAATTTATGCTCCAATTACAAGATGGACAAAAGATCATCCAATTGATCAAATAATTGGATCCTCATCCGAAGGAGTTAAAACAAGATCTGCCACCATCAATGAATGCTTCTATGTAAACTTTTTGAGCATTATTGAACCAAAGAAGGTAAAAGAAGCTCTTGAAGATCCTCATTGGATTTTTGCAATGCAGGATGAACTTCAAGAGTTTGAAAAAAACAAAGTCTGGACCCTAGTTCCCCTTCCCAAAGGAAAATTTGCAATTGGAACGAAATGGGTTTTCAGAAACAAAAAGGATGAGGATGGAATAATAATCAGAAACAAAGCCAGGTTGGTTGCAAAAGGATATTGCCAGGAAGAAGGCATTGATTATGATGAAACCTTTGCACCTGTAGCTAGGCTAGAAGCAATCAGAATCTTCTTGGCCTATGCTGCACACAAAGGATTCAAAGTTTATCAAATGGATGTTAAATCTGCCTTTCTTCATGGTAAATTAAATGAAGAAGTTTATGTCCAGCAACCACCTGGATTTGAAAGTACAGAGTATCCTAATCATGTTTATTATTTGGATAAAGCTCTGTATGGACTTAAACAAGCTCCAAGAGCCTGGTATGAAACTCTGTCCACCTTTCTAACTCAAAATGGATTTGAAAAAGGCACAATTGATACTACCTTATTCATCAAAAGGTACAAGAATGAGATGCTTTTAGTACAAATTTATGTTGATGACATTATATTTGGCTCTACAAATCAAAAGTATTGTGACAAGTTCTCAGAGTTGATGAAGAGTGAATTTGAGATGAGCCTCATGGGAGAATTAACTTTCTTTCTGGGCTTACAAGTAAAACAAACTTCAGAAGGTACATTCATAAGTCAATCTAAATATGTCTCTGAAATTTTGCAAAAATACAAACTCAATGATTCAACTTCGATGAGAACTCCTCTATCCACCGGAGTCAAACTTGACTCTGATCCTTCAGGAGAATCTGTGGATATAAAAACATACAGAGGTATGATAGGTTCACTATTATACTTAACTGCAAGTAGGCCTGACATAATGTTTGCAACATGTCTGTGTGCTAGATATCAAGCAAATCCAAAAGAATCTCATTTATCTGCTGTCAAAAGAATTTTCAGATACCTCAGAGGGTCACACTCATTAGGCCTCTGGTATCCAAAACTTTCTAGTTTTGATCTAACAGCTTACACTGATGCAGATCATGCCGGATGTAAGCTTGATAGAAAAAGTACCTCAGGATGCTGTCAGTTATTGGGCAATAAGCTGGTAAGTTGGTCATCCAAGAAGCAAAACTGTGTTTCAACTTCAACAGCAGAGGCAGAATATGTTGCTGCTGCTAGTTGCTGCTCACAAGTAATATGGATGAAAACTCAGCTCAGTGATTATGGCCAACAAATTGAAAGAATTCCAATTCTCTGTGATTCAAAAAGTGCCATAGCCATCTCTGCCAATCCAGTACAACACTCCAAAACCAAGCACATCGATGTAAGGTACCACTTTCTAAAAGATCATGTTGAAAAGGGAACAATAGAGATGTATTTTGTACCAACTGAACTACAACTTGCTGATATTTTCACAAAAGCTTTAGATGAACGAAGGTTCAATTTTTTAGTTAGCAAGTTGGGAATGTTGAATATGTCTACCTAACAAAAAAATTGGTAAACTCAGTCTCTGATCAATTATCAGAAACTCTGAACCAAGTAGCATATGTCCACAAGAAAACTTCAGAGTCTCTGATCCTTTCAATCAGAACCTCTGGACTTTTTCACCAATGGTAAAAATCACTTGTTTTCTCCAAGCATGTGTCAAGGGGGAGAACATCAAAGACTTCTTTCTTTGGTCAAGGGGGAGACAAAGACCCTTTCAGCTTTTCAAGAGGAAGAAAAGTCTCCGATATTTATATCAGAGCCTCTGATCTTGTCTCTGATATTTATAGCAGAGCCTCTGATCTTGTCTCTGATATTTATATCAGAGCCTCTGATCTTGTCTCTGATATTTATATCAGAGCCTCTGATCTTGTCTCTGATATTTATATCAGAGACTCTGATCTTGTCTCTGATATTTATATCAGAGCCTCTGATCTTGTCTCTGATACTTATATCAGAGCCTCTGATCTTGTCTCTGATATTTATATCAGAGCTTCTGATCTTCTGATATTTATCAGACCTTCTGATCCTCTGATATTTATATCAGAGCTTCTGATCTTTTCTCATTAAACGAATATTCAAGGAAATTCGTTTAAATAATAAATCTTTTTGGATAACCATTCGTTTCTTTTTAAAACCAACTGGCGGTTTTCTGACACAAAGCGACTGTCCCCTACATACCTAAACGTGTCACCTATTAATTAGGGGATGATGGAACGTCCTTTCTGACATTAGGACTCTCATTCGCCGTTTCCATAACCTCTCCCTCTACCCTTTGTCTATAAAAACCCTGTTTCCCTTTTTATTATCCTTTACGCTCTCAAAATCCAAAATCCCAAATCTCTCCTTCTAAGCTTTCATCTTTCTCAACCTGCAACAATGGCGGCTCATTCCCAAACTTCAGATAACTCAAGAAAACTTGTTCCAAGCTTGAATATGGTACAGTTCGATGTTCCAGTCAAAGGAAACAACTACTTTCTGGACGTCACCCCATCAAAATACGATGAACAGTTTCGCCCAATCCTCGACTTTTTCACCAACTGCGAACTCAATGATGTTCTAACCAAACATGCCTCAGATATTCCCCTTCGCTTTGTCCAACAATGGTGGTATTCAAGTGAATACGACGCTGAAAAGGAAGGACTGGTTGGGCACATTGACCTAGGAGAACAAAGCCTGACAATAAGAATAACCCCACAAACCCTGACTCGTCGATTCAACCTCCTCACGACAACTGATCTTCAAATATATGCTTTTGAGAAACTACCAAGTCAAGAAGTCCTTCTTCAGTTCCTCCACCACTTGGGCTACAACAAAGAAATAACACGCCTAAGTCAATTCAGACGTCAGTACCTGCCTCCCAAATGGAACTTTATGTTCAGTGTTCTCAACCGAACAATAACCTGCAAGATTGGAAGTCAGGATCAGACTCATCCAGCGATAATAGCCATAATGTATGCTCTCTTTTTCAACAAAAGCATCAATATGGCTCACATTCTCTTCTGTGAGATGCTGACGGCGGTGGACAAGAAGAACAAGGACTTGGCCAAAGGAAAACAACCAATATCGGTACTGTTTCCTCGATTCATCTCTGTGGTCATTCAACGAGCAATGGAGAAATTCTCCATCACTGAGGAGGGCCCAATGACTCCTCTGTTTATGATGAACTCATTCAAAGCAACAGAGGTTCCTCCTTATCCACATGACCGACGATTCCCACACACCATGATTGAGGTAATTCCTACTGACTCTCCTACCCATCTCCTACTTAGTCGTGTTGACCAATCATCAGAACCGATGATGGGATCCCCAACACACTTAGGTTCTGAGCCTGAGCCTGAATCAGAGAGTGATATCTCTGATACTGCTCAAAACATTAACAGAGCGCAACCAGAGGGTGGCTCTGAGAGAGTGAGGAAGAGAGAACATAAGAACCCTCCCTCTGACGAAGAGAATATCTCTGTCAGAGCAGAGGAAAGTGAGGAAGAGAGAATTCCAGAGGGTGAGTTTCTAAACTTAGAATCTGAGGGTTGTGAGGTAGAAAAAGATGTCCTTGACGACACAAATGAGAGAATCCAAAGCCCAAATCCCAGTGCAACCAAATTTACTGTCCAAGGTGGTCCAGCATCAATGGACATTGAAACAGAGGTGCACACCTCGAACCCTACCCATCCTAACCGCTCAGAGGCATCTGTTTCTGCCTCTGAAGCATGCACCAGAGGGGAAACCTCTGATACGGCTAAGTCCTCCCAAAAGGACTTAGACCAAGATAAAAATACTCAATCACCCCAGAGTATGTCACCTCTACCTACACATGACGCCTTTGTGGCTCAAACTAAGTTGGACCGTCCCTTAGAACGTAAGCATTGCCTGTCAGAAAAAGAATGGCACGACCTTCTTGCACAAGGAATCCTTAGCCTGGACAGCAAGGTTTCCAAACACATTCGGTTCTCATCATCAGATTCTGACTCTGATGATCAGAGACCAATCGGAACCATTATAGGGAAATCCTTGAAAAAGGGTCCCCAAGGATTAATGGGAAGTCCTTCCGGAGAAAACCTCAAACCACCTCCGAAAGAAGGCCCCTCTGAACTCGAGGGAAACTTAGAATCATGTGTTGATCCTAAGGTTACCCCCTCTGATTACGTTACCAAAGAAGAGTTCAGAATCTTTGGTGATGAAATCAGAGAATCTCTGAAGGAGATAAAACTTCAAATGGAGAAGACCTCAGAGGCCTCTGCCTCTAACTCTGAAGTTGAAAAGCTCACTTCAGAGGTCTCTGAGCTGCGCACGACGGTTCTCAATCAGAACGAAAAACTGGATGCTCTGGAAAGCTTGGTCATAAAAAATGACTCCGTATTGTCCAGGGAAATTCAGAACTCAAAAACAGAGCTCCTCCAGGCGATTCCACCTACCTCTGCCCCCACTCCAACAAATGCAGACTTTTCTCAATTCAAAGAGGAAGTCTTGCGTTCTTTGGCAGAGGTACTTGCAAAGATCCCTACCTCTACTGCTGCTCCTGCTACAGAGTTTATTACAAAGGCTGACCTGACCAACTTCTCCAAGAAGATCACCAGCAATGTAATGACTATATCCAGCAAGTTCGTCTCCAAGACCACTCAGCAGAACAAGAAAATTGAAGACCTTCTGAAGAATGTCAAATCTTCAGAGGGAGTATTGAAGAGAAAGGAACCAGAGGTCGCATGCTCTGAGGAAGCGCGGAAGAAGGCTAGGTATGAAGATTCTGATGACGAAGATGACCAATCTCAGGGGTCATCCGATCTTCAAAAGGGGGAGAAGACTCCTACTCCAAAACCTGTTGAAACACAAAAGGAGTCCACTCCCTCTGAATTAAACCAACACAAGGAGAAAGGAACAGAGAGACGTTCAACCTCCACCTCTGCTGAAGATATTCAGGCCACTCTAAAGTCGCCAGTACCTGTCATCTTTCTAGCCCCATCCACTTCAGGTGCTCCAATAGTTCCAATCACAGTTGAACAAATCACAGCTGCATCTCAAGAAACTATTGGAGCTCTGGACGAAGAAGAAGATGAACAGCTCGTAGACTTCTCAACATCAGAAGATGCATTCTCATCACCAGAAAGATCAACTTATGTGATGAGAGATGCTTACGAATCAGAATCTGAAAAAGAAAAAAAAACAGATTCTGGAAAAGAGATTGAAGAAGAAGTTGAAGTAGTTAATGTCGAAGAATATGTCTTCAAAAATGCTCAACCACATCATACTTCAACAACGTCAGAGCTAAGGGAATCACCAGAGATAGATGGCTACATCTCTGAACCCTCAAAAGAAGATCCTCCACAGACGAAGGAACCAGAAACCATGGTTGTTGATGAACAGGCTCCTTCAGAGAATCCTGTTCAGAAAACAAGCATCGGTCTTCCAGCAAAAGTGTTCAATAAACCTCCCACATTCCTCGAATCAAATCCCGAAGCTTCCATAGAAGACCACTTCAGATACATCTACTGTGAGTTCAACATGGCAGACACACTAGTCATTCCTCTGAATCCAAGAATCAGAGAGGACATGCCAGACTATGAGCGAAGATTTATCAGAGATAAAACCAAACCAAGAGCACAGGTCCTTTCTGATGATCCAATTCTCAAAATCAACAAAATCTCAGAAAAGACCTTTGCTTACAACAAGATTATCTATAGGAATTATGTGGTAACTCGATCTGATCAGAAGATTTACGAGTTCAATGACAATGATCTCGTAAATCTAAATCCATATGATTTACCACATCTATATGCCTATTGCTCTGCCAGGTATGATCATGGAAGAAGGGAAATCAGGATGGGCATGGTTGAAGTCCGACGGGCAATGGAGGCCTATGTCAAACACCGAGCAAAACGTGACTTTCAAATAGCTCTGAACCTAGGGGAAGAGAAGCTGGAGGTAACTGAACCTGTGGAGTCATTTGACAAACTTAAAGAACAGAAGACTGGATCAATCGTTGCAGAACCTCTGGGTTTCGTCTTCAGAGTAAATCAAGAAAAGAAGATCTTTCTAGCTTCAGAAGTGTCGAAGTATTCTGATGAAACCTTGAGAGGTATAAAGAAATTGATCCATGCAAAAGAAGAAAGGCACAGAGCAGATTTACTGGCAAAGCTTGACTTAGAGATTGACTCGATGATCAACTTCAGAGCTCTGATCATGAAATTCCATAGAATCTGTTCAAGTGACAAATTGTAGTCTGTTTCTTTATTTTTTTTTGGATATTACTTTGTATTAAACTTCCAAATGTTTAAGGAGTAATACTTAAGAGGATGATTTTCTCCTCTATGCTTTCTAGATTAAAATTCAATTCTCTGTTGTTTTTGTATCTTTTATTTTCGACACTTAGGGGGAGATTGTTAGCTCCAAATCATCTGTTAAAGTGCTGAAAATAACCGTCCTATTTCAGAGGACTTCAGAGAAAGAAGACTTCAGAGGACAAACCTGCCTCTGAAGTACTTGTCAGATTGCAACTGAGGACTTCAGAGGACGAAGACTTCAGAGGACAAACCTGCCTCTGAAGTACTTATCAGTGCAACTCAGAAGACATCAGAGGATGAAGACCAGAGGACAAACCTGCCTCTGAAGTACTTGTCAGAGATTGTAACTTACATCAGAGATAGCTTCATCAGAGGCTCTGAAGACAACGTCAGAGCTCTGAAGACATTCTCTCTGAATGCACAAGTTTTCTAATGAACAGAAGAACAGATGACACGTCACTTAGTGATAAGATTTACTTTCTAGAGTAGGTCACTGTTCAGCATGCTCTTTTTGTCATGCAAGTACACTGCTTACTTTATGGTCCTATAAATAGGACCATCACCTTATTGTTCAAACGTGCTCAAGAAGATATATATCTGATAATATAAGTTGAATATTTTATTCTAAGAATATCTTGTTTATCTTTATCTGCTTTATGAACTGTGATATTTGAATCTCCTTTGATATTAAACTGTATTGCTTCCGCTGTCATTACTCTTATTGTTTATATCATTGTTACGAGATTAGATCTGGGATCCAACAGTATTAGATAACCTGGTGGGAGCATTGTGATAATGAAAGATTGTTGCGTGGAGTGTTTTCCCTACGAAATTCTAGCGTTTTGTAAATGATGAAGTAATTAGTACAATCAAAGCGAGTGCATGGTATATAAATCAGGAAGATTGAGTTGCAATTCATCTGGATTTGTGGAAAGACGAAGTCGTGAGTTAGAATGAGTTTCACACGCATACATGTGAATATGAAGGCAAGATTGATTAGGTATGCAAATGGTCGTGAGAACCTGACATACAATGTTATCAAGGTGGTGGTAACTGAGTGAACATGTGGTGGCATTGTGGTCCAAGGGGGGACGTGTAAGTCATTGTTGTGACAATTGGTTATTGTTGTGTTGGGTGGTGAGGCGCGTGATGTTATGGGATAAAGGTAAGTGAAAATTTGGTTTTCAAGATTTCGGGAAGAGGTTCAAATGTGGCAATTGTGTTGTATAAGTTGTTGCGTCATTGTGTTCTTCAGTTCCAAAGGGAGATGTTATGTGATGATCACCTACAAGGAGAGCTAGTGCTCTTCTTAGATGCGTTGAACTCTTGAGGAGCTTATATTAAGCCAATAAAGTGTTCGGCGGTTGGTTGTGGTGCTTTGTTGTAGAATGGAAGTTGACTGGGACATTTAAGGTATCCGCGGAGTAGGAATGAGACCGAGTGAATAGGCAGACTCTGTTTGAAGAATGATAAAAAGACTTGGTACATTAGGTGTTGGATATTGTTCATGAGCCATCCGAATGCCTAAAATGAGAATTGTGGTGGAGCAAATACGTATTGGGAATGTATTACCAGTAAGAAGAAAACGAGGAATTAGGATTGCGTTAGAAGGTAACGCTAGAGGGTTGCAAAAGGGGGAGTAAGCTAAGACTAAGAAGCTCGTTTAGTGAAGCAGAAGAATGTGGAATTCGTCTAAAAGTTGTTATTTTCAAGGAATTGGGAAAAAGAGTATCTACGTATGTTAGAGTTAAGGTGTTGGAAAAGTTGTCCAAGAGATGGGCCTAAAGTTTGCACCGTCTAGTAAGCTTTCGTGTTAGTGGGTGTCCTATGCTTCGAAGGGGCAGAATAAGGTAGTTGATCGAGATGCTCGAAGGGAAGATCGGAGGATGTGAGTAAGTGCTAGTGTGTTGAGCATTCTGAGTGAGCATTCAGTTTGACGTCGGGAAAATTACACTTGTATTGTGAGAATGTATTTCTCCTCCTGTAGGGCAAGTGAAATCGGATTAAGAATAAGAGAGTTATGAGTACGGGTGGGTTCGGTGGTAAACGGTTATATGTATGGGGGAGCTAAACTCTTTGGCGGAATATTCGGGCAGTGAACATGTGGAATGTTTACGTTCTCAAGTATATGCAGCTGTGCAAAGAGATAAGTGGAAATGATAATTCGGTCGAGATGTGCATGATATGGATAAATTGGCTATTAACAATGTACTAGTAATCGATGTTGGGGATGGGAGTAGGTACTTATGCGATGAATATTTCCAGGGAGTATTGTGGTTAATATTGAGGAAATTGGGATATTGTGTGGGTTGTGTCGCTTTACCATAAAGAAGCAGACACTGAAATGAATATGAATATATGGATATCCAAAGGAATAAGTGTGTCGATGACTTGGTTGATGGGTGCATTGTGCGGTTGAATTATTACCATTAAAGAATTAGTGATCGACGTTGTGTTATAGAGCTATGTGTTGGTAATAATGTTGTGGAAGTTTAAAGAGGTCCTTGCTAAGTATCGTGTTGTTGAATACAGGAATTCTTACCTGTAGCCTTAGGGGGGAGACCAAGAGTGACCCTGTGTCAAGTTGGCAAGGTGGATAATTATTCTTTTAGTCGAGAAAGGTTGAAGGTGACTAGTGTCTGTCGTAAGAGTTATCGGGTTGTACAGCGGGAAGACGTAGGATTTCGGGTCAGAGTTTCTATGATGCTTAAAGTGTTCCTGGGAAGGGAGTGGGGCGAGTTGGAAAGAAGGGAAAGTTTTACATCGGACCGTTCCCGAGTATGAGAGAAGTAGGGAAGTGTTGGACAAACTTGACCTACTGAATAAATTGCAAGGAAAGCCACAGTGTATAGCAAGTGGGAGAAGTGGCTTACAAATCGGATTTTCCCGAAGAATTGAAGGGTATTCTCAGTACCTTTCGCATCTCAAATCTGAGAAAGTGTCTTGCAAATGTCGACTTGGTTGTGCCGTTGCAAGATGTATGGGCAGATGAGAAGTTAGATTTTTGTCGAATAACTCGAGTCTATATTGGATCGTAAGGCTAAGTGGCTAAGATCAACAGATATTGGTTTAATGAAAGTCAAATGGAAGTTCCATAAAGGAGGGGAAGCGACGTGTGAGTTAGAATCAGTTATGAGATCCTAGTATCCATATCTTTTGCTATGGAAAATTCCGGGACGGAATTCTTTTAAGGGTGGGAGAGTTGTAACACCCGTATAATGTGGGCAATTTTGTTAATAAACTAGAAATCAAGTTTTTTCGGAGAAAATAAGAAATTGGAGGGGCCTAAGTGTAAGATCACTTGAAGGGGCCCAAATAGGGCCTAAAAACCCTAGACTTCACTCATTTACGCTCCTGGAAAGTTGAGGGCACTGTGTTTATGTGAGTGTGCGGCGATACGAAGGGAGAAGAAAGAGGCCGATCGAAGACGAGAACGGGAACCAAGGACTGAAACTGCGTGAAACGTATCATCGGGAGGTAATCATCAAAATCCTATTTCTTGTTCCCTTCCACCGTTTTCATTTGGAGTATTTGGGGCGATTTGGGTTTTCTTCCTTTTTGGTTCATCACTGGTGTGAGTTAGAGTAATAGGTTTAAAAATTGATAGAATGATAGAGTACCATGGGATTAGTAAAACGTATTAAGGAAGGAGGATGGAACTTTAAATGAGAAAGAAAGGGAATCGAAGAAACCTGTAAATCGCTGCATAATTTTTCGATGTGCGACACTCGACCACACCGGTCGACCGGGGTGTTTGGGTCTCTAGGGACCGGGGTCAGACATGGGGCGCCCGGTGTGGGTTAGACTGGGGTCTGCCCGGGGTTTGCGACCGGGGTTCCGCCCGGGGTCGCGCTAATAGAGACTGTAGCACATCGTCGTTAGCAAATCCTTAGCTCTTTAAATATGTTAATTCCAGTCGTTTTATCTTGGAATGTAGGACTCGATAATCTTCAAATCTAGTGTTGGGGTTGTGAGCCGAGGTTCTCGAAATCAGGTGAGTTCCCTAATTTTAACTGTGTGAAATATGTTCCTGAACTGGAAATGGTTGTATGTTCTGTGCTCGCCATGTTATCATAAACTGTTGGATAAATTATATTTTTGTAAGTTGTTGTTGTGTAAATGTTCATGTGTAAAGCCTCGATCATATTTTATATTTATGATCACAAATTAATATTGACATGAGATTCGAATGAGTTGTTGGCCAAGGCCATGATTATATAACCATCGGTGATGGTAAAACCGTGTGTTTGGAATTTGTTTCCCCATACACGGGAACGACATCGACTAGGGGGTCGTATGGGGATCTACTGGGGGCCCCGAGGACGAGTAGTCCTTACGTTGTGGACGTGTTTCGGTATGGATCATGGCACTCTTGTGTCTTATGATGAAGATTATTATGTTCATTGATCATGTATATTTCTTGTGTTATTCAAATTAAGCGAGGTTGGGAATTCACTAGACCATCCAGTCTAATCCTTGCTTCTATTTTTCTTAAAACCCCATTTTCAGGTAACAGGATCGCTCCGGGAAGTTTCTAAAGGAAAGGAGAAATACTAGGGCTAGCGTGCTGTAAAGTGGGCCTTAGTGCGGTGTAGTTACAGTTTTTCTTTTATAGAATTCTCGGTTGTAAAAGACTTGATCTTGACCTTTTCGTTTCTCTTTATAAACTTTATATTGGGACCCGTTTTAGTAATGAAGTGTATTTAAATCTTATGTTAATTGTTGGGCTGTTACAACTTTTTGCGGATATAAAGTATAAATTTTTAAAGTGTAGGGTACAGGTCCGTAATTACGGGGGTAGTTTTTTGCGGAAAGTGGTCGAAAATGTAACATTTTTGTCGTTTAGTTAAGTCTGTAATCGCGGACCTATGGCTATTTTGGTAAAACATTGAGAGAAATGGCTAACAGGTAAAAACAATTGGTGAAAAATGACTATTTTAATTAATTTCCCTAAAATGTATCAAAATATAATATAATTTGGCTTGATTCCTATTTAGTGTAATGATAGTTTTTTTTTGTCGATTAGTGTAATAAACGTTCAATTTTTTTAGTACTCATTTTAACTAATAAACCGGTTTTCAGCCTGTGGGGTATCGATTAATTTTGATCGAACATTTGTCCACATAATCAAGAACTACAATATAACTTGATATCTTGCCATCATGTCATCCATATTTACATGATCTATCAATTACCGTTTAAAATCGATATGGAACACGTTGATTGACCATTTGTTATACTAATTGAGAAAAAAGAATTCTCATTACTCTAAACATACACTAAGAACATCTCTAACGTATGCTCTATAATTTCTATAACATATAGAACTAAAAGTCAAAATCTTTAAAAAGAAATTACATTTAACTCCAACATATTCTTTAGTTTAGAGATTTCATCATCCATTATATTATTAAAATATTCTATAAATTTCATGCTAATACATTTTTAAAAAGAATTATTATAAAATAATAATAATTCAATCTTGTTGGTGAAAATGAATAAAAAATTAATTTCTCTCTCCACACATCAAGTTTTAGAGAATTCTCTAAACTTGGAGTTTTCTCATTCAATTTTCTCTATTTTAGAGAACAATATAGAGAATTCGTTGGAACAAAACAAAGAATAAGAATCCCACTTTCTCTATTTTATAGGATTTAATGAAGATGCTCTAACACAAACTTCAGCATATTTTGATTTTTTAGTAATTTCCTCGTTACATTAGTCAATATCTAAGCCTATTTTCTTACATTTTCAATGAATGGCTTGACCTGGTTTTAATCTATACTATATTATAAAGCACGGATAAAAAACTATTAAATACAAATTATTAGGCACAAGGTACCACCATTTTATGCAAGATTTTAAAAATCTCTTAATTTATAAGTATCAAAGCACAAGATACATATTACTTCTGCAGACTTCTAACACCCACCAATTTGGTATGTGCAGGGTCTTCCTTTTATGCAGACATTTCCATGTATCACTATTGATTAATATATTATATTACTATAATTTTGTTTTAATTATATTATTAAATATGTACTTCATTAGAATTAAGAGTTAATTAGAGTTATTTAATAATGGGCTAATCATGGGTGTTTGTATTATCCAATTATTATGGTGATATGAAGTTGCAACAATCAATTTTTTATATATGGATGAAATGATTTTGATTATCTGATTATTTAATAGTTAAAATACATAATTGATTATTAAAAAAAAAGTAAAATAGGTATATATTTGTTCTTAACTTGAATTTATTGTTTTTTCTAGTTGCATATTTCGATCAACGTCTTCAACAATATAAGAATGTATTTTTTGCTTATTTCATTTGTTAATTCTTTAAATAATCATATTTTGCCAAACAATTAAATAACAAGTTTTCAAATATATTATTACCATCTGAATCAAAATAAACACATCCAAACATTATCTTTTAGATCTCTTTTATTCCAACTTATTTAGGGGTTGTTTTTTTTTTTTTTAAAACCTCTTAATGGCTCTTAAGTCTGAATTGTTCAGACATTTTTACACACCACCTCTTATTAATCATAACTAAAATAAGACTTTAGACCTATTAAAAAACAAACGACACCATAGTATTGTATAATTACTCTGAAAATTCATATAAAAAATATCCCTTAATAACTTGCACTATTTTGTTAAACTGATTTGAAGATTACTGGATCAACCTCTTTCTTTTGAGCTTGTTGTTCTACATTTTAACAAGGTTTCGGTTAGAATTTTGGTTGTTGTATGTGTTTCAACCAGTGGGTATAACAGGATTGATATGGGGTGATAATGTCAATCTACTTCATGTACTCAATCATGGTTGTACATCAGGTTTAGGATGTTTTAGTTGTAGCTTACATACGATGATTAAAATTATTTGTTATGACATTTTTAATTAAGGCCGTTTGGTTAATTAAGGAATCTGAAGGAATTGAAACGACGAATTCGTTTGACCAAATTCCTTGCGGATTGAATTGATTAGATTCCGTTGAATTACGCAGTTGAGGGATTTGATCATTCCTTGGCATAATAAGTGAAGGAATTGAATTCTATTCCTTGGTAAATGTAACAAATTTTAAATTTGATTCTAAAAAAGACAAAAAAATAAATAAAAATCATTTGCATCCAATTTGATTAATACAACCTCCACCCTCACCACCCCCCCGCGCCCATACCGCTCTCGTTGCCAACATCATCTCCACCACCCCCACCATCACCACTAGTCGCCATTGCCACCACCACCAATGCCAACGAATATTATCATTCCACCTATTAGTTTAGGGGTATTCTTGTCTTTTGTTTCCTTATATATATTGTATCTTCTCTTCTAAATTTTTCAACACAATCAATTCCAGATAACTCTTTTCTTTCTCTCTCTTCTTTCTCTAAGACGGTATCAGAGCCACATGGCTCAAATTTAAACCCTAACTCCACCGTATCCTCCATGGATGTCGGTGATCCTTTTTACCTATATCACTCTAATAATCTAGGATAGGTCCCGGTCAATCAACAACTCACCGGCGATAATTACGCCTCTTGGAGCAGAGCTATCAAAATAGCGATTTCGGTGAAAAACAAACTCGGTTTTGTCGATGGATCCAAACCAAAACCAGATGCTAAGGATAAGGCCAAACTCTCGGCTTGGATTCGCAATAATAATATGGTAATATCTTGGATTCTTAACTCTGTTTCTAATGAGATCTCAGCAAGTGTGATTTTCACCGATTCCGCTCGAGAAATTTTGCTCGATCTTCAGGAACGCTTCCAACAGAGTAATGGACCATGAATATTTCAGATCCGTCAAGACATAATGAGTCTGAGACAAAATGACGATTCAGTTGGTGTGTTTTACACCAAATTGAAGTCGTTATCGGAGGAATTGAATTATTTTCATCTTGTGTGTTGTTGTGGCAAATGTGATTGCGATGGTGTCAAGAAGATTTATCTTTACTTCCAATCAGAACATGTTATGAACTTCTTGATGTGGCTAAACGAATCTTTTTCTCAAATTCGAAGTCAGATCCTTCTGATGGATCCAATACCTTTAATCAACAAAGTATTTTCCCTCATAGTGCAGGAAGAAAAAACAGAGAACTATCTCAAATGTTGAAAGTCAGATTCCTATGATGTCGGTCCAACAATACTTATCAAGTTTATAGAATAACAACACAATATGATTACCAACCTGTTTGATATATAAAATAACGATTACAGGATTGATCTATTATGAAACTTTGATTTGTGTTCTCTATGTTTTTCTCTCAAATACACCTTTTAGTGTGTGTTTGTGTGTGTAAAATTATGATCTGATCTTGAGAGTGTTGTTAGAGATACACTTGATAAGTATTGTTGGACCGACAATTGGTATCAGAGCCTGATTAATATCAAAACAAGTTTTGTTAGAAAACGTCTTTGTGTTCTTCAAGAAATATTGATTTCGAGTTCTAAAGTGTTATAGGTGTTAGAATCGATCAAGTTGTGATCGAAATACATGCTAGATAGATTTGTGAGTGTTTGATTTCACCTTAAAGCTTTATTTGAGTTCCAATTTTGTGATTTGGTGAGTAAACAGTCGAGTGAAGAAACGTACTGTGCCATCAAATTATTTTCGAAATAGTGTGTTTTTGAGAGATCGTGTGATAGCATTCTGTTCTAGAAGTGATTCTAGACAAAAGGGTATTGTTTGGTTGTGCTAATCCTTACAGGAACAAATTTTAGTCGATTTGTTGAAGTTCAGGACGAACACACGCATACCAGAGGAAGAACAGCCCGCAAAGTCCTACTGTGCGCGTCCCAAGTGACCCGCAAACCTCAACTTTGCGGCTCCCACATCAAACGCATAGTTCTACTGTGCGCGTCCCAAAGGAAACGCACATCTTACTGTGCGGCTCCAACTACAAACGCATACCTTACTTCTCGGCTCTCAAAGCACCCGCAAAGCTCAAACTTCTCGACTCCTCACTACACCCGCACACCTCATTGTGCGCTCCTCACTACACCCGCACACCTCATTGTGCGCTCCTCACTACACCCGCACACCTCATTGTGCGCTCCTCACTAGACCCACATATCTCAAACTTTGTGCTCCTCACTTAAAATCCATACTTAGAATTCCCTTCAGAATGACATCCAGAGAAGCTCTTGCAATAGGAACTGACACCAAGCCACCAGTTCTCTTCAAAGGAGAGTACGAACAGTGGAAGGATAGGTTTCTAAACTTCATTGACAGACACGAGCTGGGTGATTTTATCAGAACATCTATAGAAGAAGGGGTTATGAAACCACCAATGACGACTCGTGTAGTTGATAATGTACCTACTCAGGTTGAACTTAAGCTTCACGAGCTACTAGATGATAACCTAAAAAGGGCCAAAGGCGACAAATTATCCAAGTCATACATCTTACAGGGGATCCCAAATGAAATATACGTAAAGATTGACAGCTACAAGGCTTCAGGAAAAGAAATGTGGGATCAGCTCGAAAAGATGATGTTGGGTTCAAAAGTGGGAAATCAGCTGAAAATCTCCAACTGCCTAAATAACTATGAAGAATTTAGAGGCAGGGTGGGAGAAACCTTAGAAGAAACCTATGACAGGTTTGTGACGTTGCTGAATGAACTTAGCAAGAACAAAGTTCACAAATCTCAAATAGAGTTGAACGTCAAATTCCTTAGTATTCTTCAACCTGAATGGAAAAGATTTGCTCGGCAGATGAAGCAGATTAAAGACCTGAATGAGATTCCACTTCACGAGGTGTATGAAACCCTCCGTCAAAATGAAGAAGAGGTGGATGAAATTCTGGATGATAAAAGACAGAAAGGAAAGGTAGTTGAAGACACAGTCGCACTTGTTGTCAGAAATAAGAAGAACAAGGTAACTGTATATGAATCAGATGAAGAAGTTGAAGGGTGTGCAAACTCAGAATCAGATGAAAATGATCAGCTGAAGCAAGCAATGCTCATGCTGACTAGTGCTTTTTAGAAAAGGTTCTACACAAAGCCAACATCAAATAATCAGAGATATTCATCTGGTCTGAACAACTACATCCACAAAGAAAGGATTGAAGGAAGCAGGTATGAAGGAAGAAGATTTGAAGGGAGAAGATCAGAGGAGAGGAAACCTGAAGAAAGAAGGTTTCAGTAGGAAGGAAAGAGGATTGAGGAGAGGAGACCGGAAGAAAGAAAATTCAAAGCTGAAGGATCAAGTCAGCCAGAAACGCCTACGTGCTACAACTGTGGCAAACCAGGTCACTTTGCCAAGGACTGCCGCAGATCAAAAGTCAGAAATTCAGACTACTACAAGAACAAGATGCTTCTTGCAAAACAACAAGAGGTAGGCAAGGCATTGATGGCTGAGGACGAATACTGGCTCGATCACTCAGATGAGGAAGAAGAAGATGATGAAGATAGAGAAGAGGCCGTCAACATGTGCTTGATGGGCAAGATAGAATCAGATGCTGAAGCTGATTCAGACACTGAAGAAGAGGAGGTATGTAATTTATCAGATTTAGAATTCATGAATAAAATGCATGCCATGAGTATGAAACAAAGAGAGTTAGAATCTAATCTTAAGCAAGATAATGGTGTCATGACAGTCAAAAACCAATTGATACAGAAACTTAACAATGAAATTGCTGAAAAGAAAGTATTAATTGAGGTTTTACATAAAGACAATGATACCAATGCTAAGGAAAAGACAATAATTCTAAAAGAGAATTCTGATCTTAAGTCTCAACTGCTAAATTGTGAGATTGAAAAATATGAGCTTAAAAAGTTGCATGCTTCTTGTACAAAAGAAAACTTTTCTTTGCTCGGAAAATTAAAAAGTCTGGAAGAGAAGTTGTATAAAATGGGTCAAACTGAACAGACTATTTTTCTGAACAAACCCAAAGAGGAAATAGAGAGATGGGGAATTGGTTATAAGAATCCGCACTGTCTACAAAAGGGGATGTCTGAAGTGCCAGGACTTTATGATCATCTTAATATGCAATTAGCTCACAGACTCCCCGCGTTTAAAACTTTTCGGACAATGAAACGGAAAAACGGATGAAATCAGCTAAAGTTCATCTTCCATTTTATTATGCGAAGTTGAATAATAGTTATGAAGAAAACCCAATATATAAAAAGAAGGAAACTCTTTCAAGTGATTTCTTTCCAAGTTATTCTGAAAAGGAAATGGAGGCGAAGCCTATTAAAGGTAAACTATATGTCCCTCCTCTCGTTTTAGAACGCAAAATTTCTGAACTCGAGAATTCTTTATCAGATGCAAGACTTTTGATAAATATTGAGCAAAACGTTTTTTCAACCGTGTTTTCAAATTCTGTTCTTTCAAAAGCTTCAAACTCTGAGGATATGTTTGGTACATCAAATAAAGAATTTGAATTTTTGAACTCTGATGGTGGTTTAGATAATGGTTCTAATCTCTTTGACTTTAATGCAAAACTTCCCAACCATTCATCTTTTCTTAAGAAATCTTTAAGAAAAACCAGTAAGCCAGTGAACAGTGCAAAATCAACGAAAGCTTTCGTTGATAAATCAGTCTCTGTGAACGCTAAGAGTGCTAAAGGTATGAATTTATCCCAGCATTCACAGAAACCGTCCACTACTGGTAATTCCAAGAAGAAGCATTCATTTGTTGCTCAGAAGTCTAACTCACCAGTTTCACATGTTACAGATCTGAGCAAGCAAAGGCCGGAAGTTAATTCTCAATGGCAACCGAAACGGAAGCTTGACAAGACCGTTTTATCGTTTAGTAGTGTTAATTGTAGTAAGACTTCGCTTAGTAAAGATGTCTTAATTGCTGATGTTGCTCTTTTGAACTCAAAACTTGTTGTTTCCCGTAAACAATATACAATGAAGCAATTATTTCAGTTATCTTTATCTGCTGGAAAGTCTTCCTTTTATGATAAACATATATCTATCTCTTGTCAAGATTCTGAAGATTGGTTTGGAAATTACCATGTGCATTCATCTCATACCAATTCTTCACTTGCATTTCAAAAGAAAATAGGATCCAATTTAAAATGGATACCAAAATCTTGTGCTAACACAGGAGGACCCAAATTCCAGTGGGTACCTAAGGCTAAATATGTGTTGCAGGCACACAAAGCTTAAAGAGAAGCGACTTCTGATTATGTACAGATCAGAACTCGTTCTTCAATGTCAAAATAGGTTTTTGGATAATGCAGTTCAAAACCCGAACATCAAAGTCAAAATAGGCTTTTGAACAAATCAGTTCAAGACCCGCACTTCGATAATCAAAGTGAAAATTCCAAAGTTGTCGTATAAATATCTAAATTTTCAATTTCTCTTATGCAGACTAGTCATACGATACATGGTTCTTGGACAGCGGATGTTCCAAGCACATGACAGGGCAAAAAGAGATACTGTCCAATTTCAAAGACAAATTTTGTGGAACAGTAAGATTTGGCAACGACCAGTTTTCTCCAATCATGGGATACGGTGATGTACAACATGACAATATCACTATCAAGAAGGTGAGCTATGTAGAAGTCTTACGACACAACTTGTTCAGTATAGGCCAGTTTTGTGACAAAGACTTAGAGGTCTACTTCAAAGCCAAGAGATGTTCAGTTCGCAATGAAGAAGGCGAAGAACTCTTGGTCGGTACTCGAGAATCAGACCTCTACACAATCAATCTATCAAATGTCCAGACTGGCAAGCAAGTTTGTCTACTATCGAAAGCTTCGATGCAACAAAGTTGGTTATGGCATCGACGTCTTTCTCACCTCAACTTTCGGTACATCAACAATCTGGTCAGTGGAAAGCTCGTCAAGGGACTTCCAGAGCTGAAATATGAAAGAGAACATCTTTGTGCAGCTTGTGAAAAGGGCAAGATGAAGAGGGCACCTCATAAACCGAAGCCTGAACCAAGTACCAATGCTCCTTTAGAGTTATTGCATATGGACTTATGCGGTATGATGCGAACTCAAAGCTTAGGTGGCAAGAAGTACATACTCGTGATCGTGGACGATTACTCGCGATACACATGGGTCAAGTTTCTACGTTCAAAGGATGAGACACCTGATGTTCTCATTACATTCCTAAAGATGACCTAGGTGAATCTGCAGAAACCGGTCAAGTTTCTAAGAACAGACAACGGCACAGAGTTCAAGAACAACAAAGTTGAAGAATATCTCGAATCTGTCGGGATTTCACATCAATACTCTGCTGCTCGAACGCCTCAACAAAATGGAGTGGTTGAAAGAAGAAATCGAACACTAGTCGAGGCTGCTCGTACTATGCTAAGTCAATCAGACTTACCTCTATTTTTGTGGGCAGAAGCTGTTTCGACCGCGTGCTACACACAGAATCGATCCATGGTACATCGAAGGTTCAAGAAGACTCCTTATGCGTTAATCAACAACCGAACACCGACAATCAAATATTTCCATATATTTAGATGTAAGCGTTTCGTGCTAAACGATAGGGAGAATCTCAATAAGTTCAGTGCTAAGGCAGACGAAGGAATCTTTATTGGATATTCCTCGACATCAACTGCATTCCGTGTTTATCTGAAGAAGTCAAGAACGGTGATTGAAAGCATCAACGTCACCTTTGATGAAGATGTGGCTTCCAAACAACAACGTTCAGAACCCGTTATAACAGGAATACTAGCTTTGGGGCAACTCAGTCCAGAACCTGCGTCTCAACAGAATAAACAGATGAAGCATCAACTTCTACTAACCATTTATCTGATTTAGACTTATTATTTGAATTGTTTTATGATGAATTTCTTGGATCTAATGTAAAGAAATCTGTTGTGGTTGACAGGATGGAAGACTTAACGACTACTCATCCAACCAGTTCAGATATTCCTATTGAATCAAACTACCCGATTCAACAAGAAATTACAATTCAAATGCCGACTCCAACAGTTGAAGAAGTGACAACTGAAAAAGAGACAGAAGTAGCTAAAACAGTAGGAGATTCTGAACAGATCAATCTACAGCCAGATCAAGCTGTACCTGCTGAGCCTTCTGAACCTGCCACTTCAACTGAAACCATCATTCCTCCTGAACAATCAGAAGAAGGTACAAGTGGATTTGTAGATGATACCACTGACATACAATCATCTAATCCACTGCCTCATGAACAAAAATGGACCAAAGAGCACCCGCTAAGCCAGATTATTGGCGATCCATCAAAACCAGTGCAAACTAGGTCAGCATCATTAAACATGTGCATGCATGACTCCTTTCTGAGCAAGTTCGAGCCAACGAGAGTATCAGAAGCACTTGCTGATCCAGAATGGGTGATCTCAATGCAGGAAGGGCTAAATTAGTTTGACGCACTTCAAGTCTAGAGACTCGTACCAAAGCCTAAAGGTAAAACCATTATAGGTACGAAGTGGATTTTCAAGATAAAGAAAGACGAAGATGGTACCGTTATCCGAAACAAGGCAAGACTAGTAGCCAAAGGATACAGACAAGAGGAAGGAATAGACTATGACGAAACATATGCTCCTGTGGTGCGATTAGAGGCAATCAGAATGTTTCTAGCCTACGCATCCCACAAGAATTTCACGGTCTTTCAAATGGACGTGAAGACAGCATTCCTAAATGGAATTCTGAAGGAGGAAGTCTATGTCTCTCAGCCAGAGGGTTTTGTCAATCAAGAGAAGCCGAATCATGTTTACATTCTCGACAAAGCACTCTACGGTCTGAAACAAGCACCTCGAGCCTGGTATGATGTCCTTTCCACTTTTCTAGTCAAGTTTGGGTTTTCAAAAGGTACGGTGGATACCACTTTGTTTATCAAAAAGGAAAAAGGCGATATCATCTTAATTCAAATCTATGTAGATGATATTATCTTTGGTTCTACAAATCCGAAGTACTGTAAGAATTTTGCAAACCTTATGGTATCTAGATTTCAGATGAACTTGATGGGAGAGATGAATTTCTTTCTCGGTTTACAAGTAAAAGAATTTTCATCGGGTATTTTTATCAATCAATCAAAATACATTAGGGATATTCTTCGGAAGTTCCAAATGGAAAATTCAAAACCGATTAGTACCACAATGGCACCAGGTACTAAGATTGGCACCAATCCTTCAGGAAAGGCTGTTGATGTTAGGACTTATCGAGGAATGATAGGTTCTTTAATGTATCTTACGTCGAGTAGGCCAGATATAATGTTTTCAACATGCTTATGTGCAATATATCAGGCCAATCCTAAAGAAATCCATTTGTCTGCTGTAAAGCGCATCTTTAGGTATCTGAAGGGCACTGCAGATCTTGGTCTGTGGTATCCTAAAGATACTAGTTTTGAACTAACAGCCTACACAGATGCAGATCATGCAGGTTGTATGTTAGATAGGAAGAGTACGTCAGGACATGTACAGTTCCTCGGTGACAAACTAGTTAATTGGGCATCGAAGAAGCAACTTTGTGTTTCAACCTCCACGGGCGAAGCAGAATATGTAGCTGCTGCTAGCTGCTGTTCTCAGGTCTTATGGATGAGAACTCAATTACGCGACTACAGTTTCCACTTCAACAAGATCCTGATATACTGTGACTCCAAGAGCGCCATCGCAATTACGGCGAATCCTGTTCAACACACCAAGACAAAGCACATAGATGTCAGGTATCACTTTATTAAAGATCATGTTGAAAAAGGAACAATTGAACTTTTCTTTGTAAAAACTGATCATCAACTTGCCGATTTGTTCACCAAACCCTTAGACGAAAAGAGGTTTAACTTCCTTATCTTTAAGCTTGGTATGCTAAATATTAAGATTTAATCAGTAGTTACCTATCAAAGTTTTCTAAATTGTATACTTTTTCATCATTTCGTTATTCTTAACTCTGATTGATATCTGCACTTCTATCAAATGTTCATGATCCAAGGGGGAGAATGAGAAGAAATTGACATCTGGTCAATATTACTTCAAGGGGGAGCTCATAAAATTTGTGCATGTACTTTTTAATGTCAAATTTCTTTTGTAATGCAAGATTTTAGGGGGAGCTCTTCAAGTCAAAAAGGGAGTACGGATATGACTTCTGATTATTTCTGATCAGAACTCGTACTTTAAAAGTTTTACTGCTTTTTGTCTTTTCAATTTAAGTGAATAAATTTTACTTTGACTTGACATTAGACTTTTGCAGAATTTTTGAGAGATGATTACAAGTTCATATGTTTATGACTTTAAGCTTAGCTTCATGAGATGTAAGATCAAACGTTAAGGTATAATCCTTTATCTTAATCTCATATATGGTTGAAAGAAGGACAACTTTCAATCATAGAAAACATTGTTTTTAATGTTCAAACCACTTCCTGATTTTTCATCAGATTTTATATTTTGGTAGTGTATTTTAAATGTTTTCATGATCTAAATTGTGCTTTAACTGAAATAGTTAAACCAATCTGAGCATCACATGCATCATAGGAAAACAAGAATCATTGTGCTAGGAATTAACACAACTTCTATGGAATTACCTTAACCAGTAATTCCTACCCAAGAAGTTAATCCTTAGTGATTGAGTGTGCAAAGCGAAAAGAAATGAGTGTGATTAGAGAAAGCTAAATGTTAAAAAGAAAGAGCGTGTGAGAACAGAGTTAAAAGAATATCACAACTCTGCACCAACTTTTTCTGAGTCGGGTAGCCACATTACTAGTGTTTCACAATTCTTTGGTGAACATTATTGAAACAGGCAACTAACCCATGCCAACTCTTGATCAAACCTCACTATCTACTCATTTTACTTCTTAACAAGAAAGTGTTTCACATTTTCAAAGGGGAAGCAGCACATTTGCTATCTGATTTTCATTTGGAAAATCTGGATATTGAAAAGAAGGAAGTCTGCCCCACCTTCGCACTTCAATCATGCACATTGAGTCTATGTTTAACTTACTGTTGTCTCAATGGTTTACACAATTTTTGAGCCTATAAGCAATCATCCGTGCTTAATTCTTTCAACACAAGCACGAACACACAAGGAATTAGTTTCTTTGTCATAACGTTTATAGAAATTACCTTTGTGGTGTTTCGATGATTAAATGGAAGCCCTGGGGAGTCAACATCAAACAGCTCCTTTCCAATGTGTATTAGTTACACACAGTGACTTAGTGTTACTGACAGGCATGTTAACTGATTCATTAGTTGATTCAGGTGTTACACGACTATTTTGTCTAGATTTGCAAAGATCTGGATGAATCTCTTATGAATTGACGAATCAGGGGCTCTAACCGCAAGATTGACATTTATTACCACAAATTTTGATGAAGTCGTTGCACTTAACATGAAAAAGGGGGAGAATGACTACACAAGAAATGGCAAAGATCACATGTTTCAAGAATCACGTCCACTCAAAAAAAAAAAAGGAGGATATTGTTAGAAAAAGACATGCTGATTTCAAGAGCTAAAGAAAGAGATTGCATCTTCTGAGCTGAACAAGAAGACTGAATTGCTAAAATCATTTTCGTAATGATCTTGATCCAAAGGGGGAGATTGTTAGAACACAGTCTCATTGGATTCAAGATCATCCAATCTGAAGATCGCAATCTGAAGCTAAAGCCGGAACGTCGACTCTCGATATTAAAGTCTATGTCTATTTGTAATAAATTTCAATGTAATTCAATGTAATTGTTTGTTTATTGTAATAGTTAACTTAGTTTAAATATCTATTTCTAATAGATATTAGATCTAGTAACTTAGTTAGTTTCTATTTAGTTAGTTAGTTAGTTACTTATATAATATCTATTTGATAGATATTATGTAGGTTTATAGTTTTATAATGCAACTTGTTTTTGCAAGTTGTAGATAGTGTGTTAGACACACTAAGCTTAGATATTGTGTATCTCTAACAACACTCTCAAGATCAGATCATAATTTCACACACACAAACACACACTAAAAGGTGTATTTGAGAGAAAAACATAGAGAACACAAATCAAAGCTTCATAGATCAATCCTGTAATCGTTATTTTATATATCAAACAGGTTGGTAATCATATTGTGTTGTTATTCTATAAACTTGATAGGTATTGTTGGACCAACATATGGCCTTCAATGCAATGACTCACAAAGGTCCACGAAATCAGACTGGTGGATATAGAGGAACAAAACGAGACAATCCATTTTGTACTCATTGTAAATTCCAAGGTCACACCATTGAAAAATGTTACAAATTACACGATTATCCTCTAGGTTTCAAAGCAAGATCGAAAGATCCAATTAGTTATGTCAGTACTTCTGGAATCAATGAGAATCTTAATAATGTTGTTCAAAACTTCTCAGAAGATCAGTGTCAATAGCTTCTAAATGCTTTGTCTGGAAGATTTATGAATTTTTCTTCTACAAGTGCCATTGATGGACATGATCTATTAAACTCTGAATCAGGTACTTGTCATTCTTTGACATTTTGTATGAATAACATTCCATCTTCTATTTGGATTGTTGATTCAGGTGCTAGCAAACACATATGCAATTCTACACAATCAATTACTAATTGCAAACACATCGATGGTTTTACGGTGACTCTACCCAATAAAGAATCGATTTCATTTTCGATGACCGGTGATATTCATATTGATGACCATCTAATTCTAAAAGATATGTTATATGTTCCTGAATTCTATCTCAACATTGTTTTGGTTAGTGAATTAACCAAAACAAATGAATTTGTGGAACAGTTTTTCGATGATCATGCCATTATTCAGGACCGGAAGAAAAGTGTGAAGATTGGCAAGGCTAAAATACATGTTGGGCTCTACTTTTTGCAACACAACAACAATGGATCTGGAATAGTCAATGTTGTGTCTCTTGAAACTTGGCATAAACGTTTTGGCCATCCCTCAATCGATAGGTCAGTAGTTATAAAGAATCAATTACATGTTAAAGGTTCTTTTGATAGTTTACATTCTCCTTGTTCTGTATGCCCTCCGACAAAACATAAACAATTACCGTTTCCATCTCTGAATAATAGATGTGATGAACTGTTTGATCTGATTCATTGTGATATCTGGGGCCCATTTAGTGTTGCAGATGATAATGGCTATAAGTTTTTCGTTACTATAGTTGATGATCATAGCATATCTGTATGGACTTATTTGCGTAAAAATAAGTCGGATGTGGCTTCTGTTATTCCACGCTTTTATGATATGGTGCTTACCCAATTTGAAGGAAGGTAAAAGGTTTTCGTTCTGATAACGCCAAGAAATTGGCATTCACATCTTTCTTTCATGAAAAGGGTATTTTGGTTTAAAGATCTTGTGTTCACAGAACGCAATAAAATTCGGTGGTGGAGAGGAAGCATCAACATCTACTAAATGTTGCCAGGGCACTATTGTTTCAATCTAATATGCCTATAACGATGTGATCAGATTGTTTATTGACCACCGCTTATTTGATCAACAGAAACCCCTCCAAGTTGTTGGGAAATATCTCTTCTTTTGATAAATTATACAAAACAATGTTTGATTATCAATTCTTGAAGACCTTCGGATGCCTTGCATTTGTTTCGACCATTCCTGCTTAGTGCTTACAGAAATAAATTTAGTCCAAGGGACGTTCCATGTGTCTTTATTGGTTATCCTCAGGGGATAAATTCATATAAGCTCTTCAATCTACAAACAAAAACGGTCATATATTCGAGAGATGTAGTTTTTCACGAAGTTGCGTTCCCATTTCATAACATACCGCTCCAGAAAATTGATCCATTCGATCAAGTGGTTCTACCTGTTACTTCTTCTGATGATCCAATTTCAAATGTTGCTGATTTGACTCAAAAATCTCGTCCATTTTCCAATCAAGAACACTCTAATGAAGTCCCTGATAAATAATTTCATCCAACAGGTCATTCCCCACAGAATACTCGAACATCTTTCAGAAGTCGTAATCTTCCTTCTAACTTACGAGACTATCATTGTAATCTCACATGTAGCCATAACAAGAAGAATATCCCTTATCCAATCCAAAATCATTTTTCGTATGACAAATTATCATGTTCATATAAAGCCTTTGTCATGCCTGTTTCTTCACACATTGCACCTAAAACTTATATTCAAGCTGTCAAGTCTCCTCATTGGAAAAATGCCATGAGGGCTGAGTTAGATGCAATGGACGGTAATAATACATGGTCGATGGTAGCATTACCTAACGGTAAGAATATAGTTGGTTGTCGTTGGGTCTATCGACTCAAATATGATTCCAACGGAAAAGTCGAGAGATATAAAACAAGGTTGGTGGGTAAGGGCTTTAGCCAACAAGAAGGAGTCGACTTTTTGGATACATACTCAGCGGTAGCTAAACTTTTCATTGTGAAGACTCTTCTTGCAATTGCTGCTGTTAAGTCATGGCATCTTGCACAATTAGATGTCAAAAACACTTTCCTAAACGATGATTTGAACGAGGAAGTTTACATGTACATAGCTCTTGAGTATTCCATAAAGGGGGCGCCTAAACGCAACACCAAGATGGTATGCAAGCTCAACAAATCCATTTATGGGTTACGTCAATCTTCCCGACAATGGTACAAAAAGTTTTCGTTATCAAGGCTAGTTTTACTCAGTCCAAATCTGATTATTCCTTGTTCTATAAGGGAAATGGGTCGAATTATGTGGCCATTTTGGTTTATGTAGATGACATAATTCTAAGGGATCCTTCACCTTTTGTCATGAATAAAGTCAAGGAGCAATTGAGTAGTGCTTTTAAAATGAAAGACTTAGGTGATTTAAACTATTTTCTTGGTTTAAAGACTGCAAGGTCTTCTGCTGGTATATTTCTCTTTTAGCATAACTACACTCTTCAACTTCTTGAAGAAGTTGGGTTATTGGCAGCTAAACCAAGAACCACTCATATGGAACCTCAAAATGTTAACATGACTTTTAATGATGGTGAATTGTTGAAAGATCCATCTTCCTACATGAGAATGGTTGGCAAACTTTTGTACTTAACCATTTCAAGACTAGATATTTCTTTTGCTATACAGAAGCTTGCACAATTTATGTCAAGGCCAACATCTTCTCACATAAATGCTGCCATACATCTCTTGAACTTTGAGCTTTATGTGACTCTGATTAGGGAGACTGTATGGATAGTCATCGATCCATAACGGTTTTTTGCATCTTTATCGGAGAATTTTAAATCTCGTGGAAATCCAATAAACAATCCACCATCTTTAGATCGTCTACAGAGGGAGAATATCGTTCTATGGTGATGAAAACTTGTAAAATCATATGGCTTCAACAATTGTTGAGAGATTTTGGTGTTAATGTTCAATCAACTTTGTTGTTCTACGACAATAAAGTTGCAACTCAAATTGCTTCCAATCCCTCATTTCATGAACGTACGAAGCGTATCAACATCGATTGCCATTTTACTCGTGAGAAATTTCTACAAAAAGTGATTCGACTGATGCCCATTCGTTCACAGTTTCAAGTCGCCGATCTCCTCACTAAACCTTTGCAATGAGCCAAGCTATTACCGTTGTTGTCCAAGATGGCCTTGAAGAACATCTTCTCAGGCTCATCTTGAGGGGGCGTATTAGTTTAGAGGTATTCTTTTGTTTCCTTATATATTGTATCTTCTCTTCTAAATTGTTCAACACGATCAATTCCAGATAACTCTTTTCTTTCTCTCTCTTCTTTCTCTAAGACCACCACCACCCCTACCCTCATCGATCCACCGCAACCACCATCACCGTTGATGTCACAACTGCCATCCATCCACCCTAGCTCACCCATCTCTCCCCTAGCTACCTCCAATCGTTGTCGCTACCACCACGTCACTACTGTTCTTCCAACCAAACATGCATATTCCAATTCTTTTGAGAGATTTAATTCCACTTTCTGCCAACCAAACATGTGGTCAAATTCCATCAATATCTAGTGCATTTCCTTCAAAGTCAAATTCCTTTGATGAATTCCAATTCCACGAAATTTCGTTCAACGAACCAAATGCCCCTTAGTGTTTTATTAGGATACTAATACATCCAATAGTTAGTTTACGATAAAACTACAAATTCAACTTCTTACGTTAAATCCCACATGTGTTATAAATTTAATTAAGGAACAGGGTTTTAGGGAAGAGTTGAGTGAATTTCCACCGTGAATAGAGAAAGCTACTTGTTAGTTAGTCTTTTATTCGGTTTAATACATCCAATAGTTAGTTTACAATAAGACCCCAAATTATAATCCATATGAAACCGAATTGTATTCCAAACCTACTTGGCTAAAACGGGCCTAAATGAAAAAAAGAAACATAAAAATGAGTAAATTTCGGTTTTGGTCTCTGAACTATATCATTTTTGATGAAATTGGTCCATAATCTTTATTTTGTTACAAATTTGACAAATGCAAAATTGATTGATTTTGGTCCTCTCACTAATAGTCAGTTAAATGGGGGGGGGTATTGTGGTCATTTTATTTCCAACTACTGTAGATTAATAAAGAATATTATAAACATTATATTATATATATATATATCATATACAATATATATATATATATATATATATATAAACCCATCCCCCTCCCTTCATTGGTCAACCGCAGCCTATCCTTCCATACTCCCTTCACCTTCTCCCTTTTATCGGGAAAGAGGATACAATATCATCTACCTTGATGTTCTCATCTTTCATCGTTGTGACTCTCTGTCAACCCTGCTACTTTGGTGCCTGCATCATTGATTTTCTCAACCAATCACCCTTCCCGTTCCCGATAAATCCCATGACTTTCCCATCTCCGGCGCCCAGTGAACCCCTCCCCCTCTCCACCCTTTATCCATCTCTAAACCTTGTTAGGTGATATAAATGCTCCATTGATGGCTTCCTAGTGTTTGATTCTTTCGGTTTGGTTTGTAAGATTTTGGAAGGTTTGGGGTCAAAACTAGGGTTTTAACCAAAATGGAGATTTTGATGTCATGTGTTCGGGGATTGATTTTAATGGTTGAATGGGTTTGCTTATGGTTGGAAATTTATGGATCCAGGTTTTTGAAGGATTTTGCTTGTGGATTCGGATTTCTTCAAAGGAGCTCAAGTTAGGGGTAAAATCTAGATTTAGCCTAAATCTAGCGAGGTGAGTTCAAGTTGATTTGTGAAAACGATGTACATGCCAAAATGTTTATTTTAAAAGTGTTTTGTGTTTTACATGAAATTGTTAACTACTGATAAGTTTGGGTTATTTGGAAGTGTTACACTTTATAAATTAATAGGACACCGCATTTGAGATTTTGGGCATTTTGATAAATAAATCATACATTTTAGGTATTTTAATTATTTATTTCATGGAGTATATTTTTGGGTATAAATGCATTTTATTGGGTATTATGAGAAGATTTGAAAGGATAAAAGGTATAAACCCATTTGGAAAATGTTTTGTCCCAATCTAAATTATGTTGGAGTTAATTGTGGGTTTTGAAGCATGAGTTGCGTTATTTCGGGTCGTTTACGTTTGATTTCATTTTTATGATTTTCAATGTTGGGTCTTTGGATTTGTTGAGCTTATGGCTCGGTTTGGATTCTATTGGGTCTTGGGGACATTTGTCCAGTTTTAATAGCTCAATGTAGAGCGCTTGGGTATGATTTGCATTTAATGCATCTTATTTGGGAATTACATGTTTTGAATATGCCTCGGTTCATAATTCGTTTTGAGTCATGTAATGTTTTAGCCCCGTCTGCTATGGATCCATGAGCACTTTTGTTATTTTGTCCGATGTTGGAACGATTTGGTTTGTGTCCACATCGCGACACGTTAGGCATCAGATTGGGTTATAAGTCCTTCGTGTGGCATGTTAGGCATCAGATTGGGTTAAAGTCCTTCGTGCGAGTATCTATGGGTGTATGTTGAAAGATGTTGAGCTCGATACTTTTATTATTTGTCCAATGGTGGAACGCTAGTTTTCCCCATTGCGGTGCGGCTAGGCATCTTCGGTATGGTGTAAGTCCTCCGTGCAAGTATCTATGGGTGTCTACTGAAAGACGTAGAGCCCGATACTTAATACCAATTTAACGTAATGTGTGGCTTACTTTTTGTACGTCATATTATACGGAATCGGGTCTCCCCCATCAGCGAAAGGTGTTGTCTTCGGGCTGAGTCTGTTATATATTTGTTTTCGGTGACATTTTGCGTACATGATTTTATTCCATGTTTTATGGGTTGAGTATTAATCCCCGCCCGTGTTTTGGGGTGTTTTGGGATATGAAGCGTTATTTACATTATCATAAATTGAGAGTCGATTTATATTCATGTTTTGAGTGAGTTTTGGGTTGCATCGATTTATAAAGAAGGTTGTATTGGAGCGTTGTCCTTAAAGAGGTATATAATGGGAAAACGAGTCGTTTCCATTTCTAAATTAAATCATTTAGAAAGATCTTGTTTTGAACTGAATTCTTATCCTTTAAAGATATATTTATATATGTTGAAAACTCTTGAGCTCACTAGGCGTTAAGCCTAACCTTTTTTAATTTGTCGGCATGTGCATCAGGTTCCAGTTGGGGTTTTGTTCTAGCAGTTACGAAGAGTTGAGCCTTAGTTTTGTGCAAGTGTAAGTAGTTGGTGAATTCTTCCGCAATTGGAGATGGTGACTGTTTTGGAATTTAGTAACATCCGTACCTATAAGAGATTGTGTATAGAGATTGAATTGTGTTTATTGAAGATAAACATTTGGATTGTTGTTGTAGTTGAATTAGTTGTCGATGAAATTTGAAAATTTGAATTAGTCGCTATTTCCATATTTGAGGGTGTTACAAGTTGGTATCAGAGCGCAAGTTTGAGAGAATTAGGTGTTGATCTTAGATACCTAGACTCAAACTAGCATTGTTTAGGTGGTTGAGAAGGAATTGCACATTAGGTACCGTAAGATATGATATTTTGGGATTGATCGAGTCGCTAGAAACGGGAAACTTGTCGAGGAGAACAAGAATGATCATGTACGGTACGTTCATAATGGGACCTGGCCAGTGTTATGGTGAACCTACATGCTACACGTGTATACTTACAGTTGGGGTGTTGAGAAAGTTTCTAAGCGAGTAGTTGATAGAAGATATGATGTTCATAACATTGTCCTTTTGGAGTGATGGTTAAGCGCGATGAAAACATTAAATCGATCATTTTGGGTTGGAGCTATTGGTCGAACTAGAACCATAGGCTTGTTAATTGACTCTATTTCAAGGAGAAATTGTAAGGTAAACCGATGAAATCGTCGAAGATCGCCTTAAGATGTTTGAACATCCGGATGACAATAGTATGATGGGAAAATGGAGGAATTTAGTTCTAAGATGCTGAGTGCCGACCAAATCCATGCACTAAATTTATTTGTAAAATAAGTTTGCATCAATTGTTTCTCATGTTCTCAAAACATAAAGCGAGTTATACTATAAAGTCTCGGTAAAACATTTAACATTCATCAGATTTTAAACTGTGAGCTTAAGCATGCATGAAATTGCTTTGTTACACGAGAATACAATTTGTTATCGAAAATATCTTTATCCCTGCCTCGTGTTCAACGCTATTTTCCGATATTGTGACATCCGTGTTTTTAATGATATTTGGATTACGGGGCAAATAATTGTGAAATTTTTATTTTGACATTGGATCTCCCCCACGTATGTTAAGGTTTTAAAGTAAGGGTTGTTCCCGTGTTCTCAAGTCGGAATTTTATTGGGAATTTTAGTCTGTAAGCGTCGTGTTGGATTTTGTGGGGTATTGTTTTTGCGACATTTTTGGGCGCGTGAGTGTACTTTGAAATGCGTGGGTTTTAATTTTATTGCGTGTAAATTTACGAGCTTTTGGCGTCGCATCTCATGAAAGTTTTGTTGAAAAGGGGTCACTTTATCGTACGTTATGGTTTTAGAATTTTAACATTTTTGACCTATTGTTGTCTTGTGCTTTTTATGTTGAGAAATGAAAATTTTGACATCACTTGATTTTAGCGTTAATTAGTTTTATGAAAATTCAGTCGAGTTTTATGGCGTCTTACCTTACGATATTTTGCGTCGCGTAGATAAATTTTGGAACTCGCATAATCGCATTTTTGTGTACGTTAACCTATGAATTTTCGTTTAACATTCGATCTCTCTTTTGAGTTTTATACAAGTGTTGATCGTTGCATACTATTCGTATTGGGTTTAAATTTTACTGTTAGTGTGAGTAAGCACATAAAAGATTTATATTGCTTCAGATAGAATTTTTGCTCAAAACATGTTTCAGTTGCTGATTTTACCGTTAGAAATTTTTCGCAATGCATTAAATGAGCTATCGATATTCATGTCATTGTAGTTACTATTTTGTTCAAGTGTGTTTTATATGTGCGGCTCAAAGTTTTAAACTCGATTTGAAATTTATTTAAGTTCCCATCATTTTACCGAGTTTTGGGGAAATAAACTGATGCATATGAGACTCGTTGAAAATTTTATGCCACGACGTCTTGCGGTTAAAAGGAAAGAATTTCGAGGTTAAAATGGTGAAGTTCTCTTTTGGGGTTGTACAAACATTTATTGCGCGTGTTGGGGTGCGGAAAATTATTTTAATGTAGGTAGTACAAACTGTTGCGCTTCTTTTGTTATTGTTCCTTGTTAAGTCAGATTTTATAGTAATCATTGTATTTATAGAGTTGTTGCTAATACTGTGTTTTAGAGCTTTTATATCTTGTATTGTCCAAGGGTATTAAAGTCCCTTGTTGCCTTTGTCTTTGTAACACTTTAGCGCATAATATCAAGTTTACATATTTCTGCGTCTTCTACTTTCTCTCTCTACTTTCTCTCTCTAAGATTAGATCGATCTTGGATTAACAATTGGTATCAGAGCCTAATCTGAATCTGAGAGATTTGAGAAAATCATTTTTCAATCTGAAATCCTAAACAATTCAGAGAATTTGATCGATTTTCTTGACTTCAATCAAGAAAATCTCATTTTCTGAATTTTTCACATATTCTTGCTGAAACCTGAACGTTTTTTTCTTGAAAATTGATTTGTTGGATTCAAAATCAGCACTAGATCATTTGTGTTTCACATCAATTTGCAAGAATTTCAGTTTTTAAAGTTCAATTTGAGAATTTTCGAGTTTTTGGTCTGTTCGATAAAAACGTACTGTTCGATTTTTCAATTTTCATTTCTGTGAAAATTGTTCGAATTGATTGTTTCAAAGTTGTTAGAATTCAGTTTTCGAACATATCTGTTTGAGCAATTTTCATCAGATTCGATTTAAGAATCAAATTTAGAAGTTTTTCTTGATTTTTCTTGGTTTGGCACCAGATCCAGAGTTTGCGCGAGTTCATCTGAAGTTTGCGCGAGTTCATCTGAATTTTGCGTGAGTTCTTCTTCAGTTTGCGCTAGATTCTTCTGTTTTTCGCCAAGTTCAGGACTCGTCTTTTCGCCATCAGTTCATCACGCAAAGAGTTATTTGCGCCACTTACGTCTCGCGCAAAGTAGATTTTGCGCCACCTACGTCTCACGCAAAGTAGATTTTGTGCCACCTTCCCCTCGCGGAAAACAATCTTTGCGCCACCTTCTCGCGCAATACAAGTTTGCGCCAGTCTCTGTTAGCGCAAATCACCAGTTTGCGCCATCTTCTTCTCGCGCAAAACATACTTTACGCCACATTCGTCTAGCGCAAAACCTGTCTCT
This sequence comes from Arctium minus, assembly GCA_954870635.1. Taxonomy (NCBI): domain Eukaryota; kingdom Viridiplantae; phylum Streptophyta; class Magnoliopsida; order Asterales; family Asteraceae; genus Arctium; species Arctium minus. The sequence continues at coordinate 106,131,009 of OX941080.1, read as the reverse complement.
TTCTCTGTTTCAAGACTTGGGAATTTTTCTAAGTTTTTCTGAAGTTATGGATATGTCAAAATTCTCTTTTCAAGCTCAGTTTTACAAGAACGACATTATGATGTCATTGGGATCGGATACTCGTCCTCCGGTTTTGATCAATGAGAATGAGTTCACTCAATGGCAAGATCGGTTCATTAACTTCATTGAACATCAAGCAAACGGAGAAAACATGATGAAGTCATTCACTGAATGACCATTCATCAAACCTAAGAACGATATTCCTGCCACTGCCGAAGAGCTTTCACAAGAAAAAGCCGATCGCGAAGCAAAGTCTAACCTGATGCTAGTGTTGCCTAATTCCATCTACAATCGAATTGATTGTTTCAAGCACAATCTGATGATGATGTGGACCCAATTAGAAAAGATCATGCTTGGGTCAACGGTTGCAACATAACTCCGACAAACGCGCTACATGAACAATTTTGAGGAGTTCAAAGCAAAGGATGGGGAGTCTTTGAAGAGTGTCTTTGACAGGTTCTCGGTAGTGCTGAACGATCTGCAAAAGATAAAAGTGCAAAAGACTGAGTTAGAGACTAATCTGAAGTTCCTCAACGCTCTTCAACCGGAATGGAACAAATCATGTCACCGATTGAGGAATGATGTCCGGGTCTCTAAAATGCAAATATAAGAGCTTTATGAGATTTTGATGACAGCTGAGAGTATAGTCTAGGAGAAGAAGGCAAAGCTTGATAAGAAGAACAAGCAAAAAACAGTGGACCCGGTTGCACTTCTCGCGAGCAAATTGGCTGAACAAGCATTATCTGAGAATGCTTATGATGGGGACACTGATGACGATGGCGAAGCACTGCAAAAGGCAATGATTCTTCTCTCTCAGCATTACAACAAGAAGTTCCAACATCGTTCGGGTTTTAACAACCTTAGCTTCACTTCGGGGTCTAAAAAGAACGAGCCTGCCAAAGTGCCCGAGCCTAAGAAAGTTGCTTGCTTCAACTGTGGAAAGTTGGGTCACATAGCAAATGAGTGTAGAGTAAAGGTGGTTCGGGATTCGGCATATTACCAGAAGAAAATGGAACTAGCTGAAAAGAGAGAGAATGGAATTGTTCTGCTTGCTGAAGACGAATACTAGCTAGATCACTCCGATAACGAAACAGAAAATGAGGAAACTGCAACTATGAGTTTTATCGGAGATGATGATAGTGATGAAGATGATGAAGATTCTTCAACTGATGAATCTGAGGTACCTTCTGAGTTTGATTACAAATTTATTTCATCTCAAATGAACGTCATTATAACTTCTTTACATGATTTACGTTCAAAGTTTTTATTTGGAAAACATATTAATCAAGAAAAGTCAAATTTGATTGAAAAATTGCAAATTTCTTTGAAAGATGAAAAATCCATTTTGATTCATACAAAAGAGAACTTTCAAAAGAAATTGGCTGAATTGGAAATTTCAAATCTTGATTCTTTGACAGAAATGACCAAATTAAAAGATAGTTTTTCTGATAAAATAAATGAGTTGGAAGAAAAATTATATTTGAGAGATCAAACTGAACAAACTATATTTATGCATAAACCGAGGAGTTATAAATCTATAAAGGAAAGATGGGGACTTGGTTTTGAAAATCCACATTGTTTAGACAATGCTATAGAAAAATCCCCCACTTTATATAAATTCGATTATCTAAATCTTGCTAGATATGCTCCTCAATTTAAAATTGATTGGATGAATGAAAAGCAAGTTTTATAAATCGAAAATGAGAAAAGAATGAATAACAAGAAAATGGAACTACCGTTTGTTTATACTAGCGAAAATGCAAAATATTTTCCTGAAAAATCAAAGAAGTCCAGAAAATCTCAAAATGCTTTAAATGTTAATTCTTCTATTAAATCTTCATTATCAAATGATTATTTCGATATATATGCTATTAATGCTAATAAGGAAAATATATCTCCAGTTTCTTATGATTCTAAGAGATATATTCCCCCATTAGTGTTAGAGGGCAAAATCGTTGATCTTGAAGTTAAAATGGAAGATCAAAGTCTTCAAAATGAACTTGAAAACGATTTACTTCTTTTCATTATGAAATCAAGTTTTGAAGAAAGTTTAATTTCTCAAAAACAAGACTTTGATGACAAAATTAATTCTGGATTTTCTACTGATTCTAAGGAAAATACGAAAGAAGTTCCATTTAGTGCTAGTTTGTGCCACCCACTGGTAGAGCAAACTGACAGTTTGCGCCAGAAGTTGGTAGCACAAAGTACAGATTGCGCCAACAGTGGGTCGCGCAAATGTTGTTCAGACTTGTGTTTTTCCGAAAAATATAACTCCAAGGCTAGTTCAAAATCAATGAATGATCAGTTTGGTTTCTTAGATAATATCTATTATTCAAATTCAAAGCTTAAATCAGAATTTATTGATGACTCTTTTACGCTAAATGATCAGTATTATAAACCAAAGCGTAAAAGAAGAAGGTCAAAGAAGTCAAAGAAGCAAGATAATGTCATTTCTGAAAATTCTAATTCTTTTAATTCTAATGTTTCAGATCGGACTTTGACGAAGTCTACAAGGCAGATATGAAGGATCAAGCAGAAATCAAATGAATCTGAAATTCAAGAGGATAAATGTGTAGATAATCTTTGTCATAGTGATTCATTTGTTGTTTGTAATAAATACAACAAATATTCAATAAATCAAATGATTCGAATTGCAAAAGATGTCTCATATTCTTCCTCTGGTTCTAGTTTAGATGATTATGCTTCGTCCTCTACTGATGAATATGTTCATTACTCTGATAATTTTTCTCATGCTTTGTTTGTAAAATCTAACAAATTTTCTCCCATTAGAACTGCAACTAACAAACATGGACCCAAATACAAGTGGGTACCAAAACCAAAGACTGATTCTGAGTTGCAGGCACCTAATGTCAAGGTAGAGTAAGAGAACAAAGGCTTCTAAGTAAATCAGCTTAGAACCCGTACTTCAACTTCGACTTCTAAACATATATGTTTAGGACTCGTTCTTCAATGATTAATGACTTCTGAGTAAAGCAGCTCAGGACTCGCCCTTCAATGTGTTTATCTTCTGTGCTTATGAGAAACTGTGAGCGCATCTACTTCAAATTTTGTTGCACCTATCTCTGACAGTGATGTTGTTCCAGTTACATCAAGTTTTTCAAGATTCTGAGCTAGTTTGATTAGACCCTGAATAAGTGCAAACCAAACACATAAGATATGAGGTATTACTTTCATTAAACATCATGTGGAAGAAGGTATTATTGAATTATATTTTGTTCCAAATGAATATCAACTTGCCGATTTTTTTTTACAAAAGCCTTAATCGAAAAACGATTTAATTTTCTGCTTTCAAAACTCGGCATGTTAAATTTAAAAGTTTAAATCTAAACAAATTTTATTCTATAAAGTAAAATTGTTACATTTTTTCTTTCTTTTGAATAAAATATATGTCTAGGATAAATTTTCAAGTTGCTTTGTTTATATCTAAGTTTTATATGTTCAACTTTCAAGTCTTTCAAAAATCGAAAAGTCAGCAAAACATGTTTGAAATTTTGAGAATGCTTTAAAGTTGTGTCATTCGGAATATTTATAATTTACAATGCTTTGAAACTCTAAAAAGTCAGAATTATGGATTGTAATGGAAATATAGGCTAAGCACTTAGATGTAAAACCATGTGATTGAGATGAATCATATATATATAAAATTCAGACATCACTAAGTTTAAAAGTTTGTAACTGTGACCTTTCTGGTTTAGGAAAGTAAGTTCCGTGGGATGCTTGTCATCTGATCCCCTAAGGTCAATTGGTCTGGGAGTGATCGAACCAAATCCTTCTATAGAATCAAATCGAAAGTCATGTTCTACTGGTATGAATGTGTTTAAGATGTGTCGATGTAGCCTTTCTGATCTGGGAGAGTAAGTTCTAAGGGGTGCTTGACACCTAGTCCCCTAAGGCCAACTGGTCTGGGAGCGGCTGACCCAAATCCTGCAATAGGATCCGATAGAAAGTTACGTTTACGACATGTTCTTTACTTACAAAACTTTTTGATTAAAAAACTGCCAATGTGCACAAGTTTAAAAGATGCCAAAGAGCACAATCATGTCAAGATGCCAATGTGCACAACGCTAAAAGATTTCAATGATCACATATCTCATGATATTTGGTGATATGTTTAAGTTGTGATAAACCTACAAATTTGTGAAAGTCTTAATTTTTGACAGCTTAGTGTGAGTAAAGGCAAAGTTCTCTATTATATTTTTAGAATTCCATTTACTTGAAGCTAATCAAAGTTCACATGCTAGGACACTGAATAGATTCATGTAAGTTTTTGAAACTGAACATGTATTAACTTGATATGCAATAAAACTTGTATCTGTATCCAAAAACACACACGTGATTTCAATTGATTGATTAATCTGTGATATTTTAATGAGTAGAATTTAATTTGTTTGGTGTTTAAAATTTTATATATTTAGTTGTTTCAAAATACATATTCAGTATATTTTTCTTTCTACAATTGATGATTTGCTACTAGTGTTCTCATATCTGTGTAAGTGGGTCTGTGGATATTTCGAGGGGGAGTGCATAAGGAGAAAATTCTGAAAGAACATCTGATCATATCTCATTTCGAGGGGGAGTACTTAAAGATTGGTTAGTGCATTTGTATAGGGGGAGTAAAAGAGCTCAACAGGTGAATATTTTTAAGTCAGATTTGCGCCTCCTAGCTTCTTTGACTCAATCTTGCAGATCTGAAGATGTCTCTTCTCCAGCATAGACATGACCAAGTTGATCCAGATCATCAAGGTCATGAGGGGAGAAGTTAAAGAGAAGAGGACAAAGAGTTCAAAGTTTATCTGCTCAAGATTCTAATTTCTTCAGCTATACTAGTTCTTTTGCTGTTTCAGCTCCGACCACCACAGTTAATTCGAGTACATTTGAAAGAGGTGCGTCGTCTAGAGCACAAGCTGATGAACCAATTGTTCCTCCAAGTTTATTACAAACTGGTTCAGTCTTGTCAAGGAAGCAAAGACAATATAGATTTAAAGATGCTGAGAAGAATTTTTTTTTAGTCAAGAAGCTACGCTAAGACGCTTAGAAGGTCTGTGTTGATTTCGAAGATGGGTGTAACAACCTACATTGAAGACCGGAGCGCCAATGATTACTAAGGGGGATATTGGTAAGTCAGATTTTATAGTAATCATTGTATTTATAGACTTGTTGCTAATACTGTGTTTTAGAGCTTTTATATCTTGTATTGGCCAAGGGTATTTATGTCCCTTGTGGCCTTTGTCTTTGTAACACTTTAGCGCATAATATCAAGTTTACATATTTCTGCGTCTTATACTTTCTCTCTCTACTTTCTCTCTCTAAGATTAGATCGATCTTGGATTAACATCCCTATTAACGTAAGTACTGATCCAACGAATTCTGGAAATGGTTGTATATGCGTAGCGTCGGTAATCAAATTTTTTTAAAACCTATCGAATGAACAGTAGTGGATTTTACCGCACGATTAACTGTTATGAAGCTTATGTATTTGAAAGTTTTATAAAAGTTTAAATCGGCATATTAGTTGAAAACCTTGAACTCATTAGGCCTATAGATTTAAACCCCTGTCGTGGAGGAGTTGTAATTAAAGGACTATAGAGTCCTTGGGAGTGAAGTGTCGGATGATCCGACTTGTAGTCAATCTTGAATCTGGGTTTCAATTTTTGAATCGGTTCACGTTTGAATAGTTAAGGTAATAGATTCATGTCTTCCCCGTTATCTTAGGGGCAACCTCTATGCTTCGGTAAACCTGCGGGAAAACGTCTTGAGTGAATATCGGCGTCTGGTAGGGTTCGATTTAATGAGTTACTTGTCTGTTGGACATCATGGTGTACCGTCTTAGTGGGTTCCGTGATTAAAGGAATTATGGTGGTCCGTTTGTTGGGAATGTAAGATCGGGAATAATAGCCATCGGTTAGGTGTCAACCTTAAAGCGACAATACCTTCGGAACGAAATATCGGACGGGATGCCTACGTTTTCGTTATCACCGTTTGGTTTTAGGCGTAGACTTGTTTTTCTTGAAGTCCATGAAATCTAGGAATGCTTGGAAGTACCCCGTTGGGTCTTGGGAATGTCGACCTCTCTGAGGTGGAACTTAGCAGAAGGTTAAATGTTGTTGATTAAGCATCGGTGTGTATAAGTCTTCCATTGTGATAAAGGTCTTACTAAGGGAATGTTTGGAGGTTGGAGTTAGAATGGAGTTGAGTGATAGTCAGATCTGTGTTAACCGGTTACCTGAAGGACGCGTTGGTGCGCCTTGGAAGGACATCTTAATCAATATTAAGAATGGATCAGTAGGAGTCTGAGGATTCATGGGAGTTTGGTGTCGATCTGTGGCTTTGGGTTCAGAATCATGTGGATTTGAGGTGAATTGGCCAGTGAGATGTAGAGATCACAAACTACTCTTGAAGTAGTAAGTCTCACCCAAGGTTGGGAGACAACCGTAGTCTCGAGGGTAAAGACTACTTTAGCGAGTTAAGTGTTCACTCGGACATAAGTGTTATGTGCCCAAGAGGGGCGGCTGGCGTGAGTATCAGCGTGAGGATTATGATAGTGATTCTGGCAAGTGGATTAAGGACAATCAATCCTGCAGGCAACGTTCCATTGAGAAGAGTAGATTTCGAGGACGAAATCATTCTGAGGTTGTGAGGATTGTAACACCCGTAATTTTCGGTAAGCAAATGTCACCGGGACATTTCTGTGACTTGTAAACAGTGGGGTTTTGTTGGGAAATGTATTGTTTAAAGTCGAGTTTCGGGGCTCCGAAAACGTCCCGCGACAATGCCTGGCGACTATTGTAACACCCTAAAAATCAGAGTAAATTAAAACCTGGAAATATGGCAACGAGACATCCGCATTGATATAAATTTCCCATAAAGGGGATCAGTCCTTAAGACTATACAAAGCTCATACGGATATAGAATTTATCAACAATACTAATCTAAACATAACCGTCTAGACTACAACACTTGACGAACCAAAATTCACTAAAAGATGGGACTTAAACAATGCCCAACACCAAAATACTAGACATCTCAAAATATGCCTCGAGTCCACGCTCGACTCTCAAAGACCCTGTGCAACCCACCGCTAAGGGAAACCTGCTATACACATCATTTGAGAAAAAGTGTTAGGCTTAAAGCCTAGTGAGAACATATAGTTTATTCAAAATCAGAGATATAAACATCAGTATCATAAGGAAATCTTTTCATAAAGGTTTAATTTATAAAAGATAACATTTCGCCACAACCGGGCCTTTTCGGTCCAAAACTCATCATACGATGACAAAAGAACCATTTTACCAAGGATTGTGGTGTAACACTAAGTAGACCACCAAATCCGAGTTATGAGCTAAATACATGGAACCATGGCCAGGAACGCTACGGTCCGTAGTACGATGTGAGGGAGGGCCCCCAAGGAACCATGTCATACTCGTTCATTAGACTACATTTGACCCATGGCTAGGATTGGGTCTCACATAACCGTACCTAAGTTGCCCCCGAGGATCAAATGTATCTAACTACAACGGAAGGGGCATATCCTTCCCAGCCATAAGCCGACTCGATACCTAGGGATCCACTAGTATAGTCAAGACTTGTCACAATATTTCATGTGACCAACAAAGCTAGATAAACAGCTTTCAACACATTTATATTTCAAAATGCCATTTTCCAGACCAACTGCTGGTGAGAAAGATAATCATAAAAACCAGTTTATATACATTCTTTCAATAAGCCACTAACATGGGCGAGTAAAACATCATTTTATTTCTGATAAGGCGGAACCCGTCATTTTAGTCAAAACTGATCGAGAACCCCGAAAATCACCAAAAACTTCATTTATAACAAAATGTAGAGAACATAAAATCATACCGTAGAAATACTTCAGATTTCGCAAATAAGAGTTTTGACATGTATAAAGTTTGTAAAATGGTAGTAGGAACTCACAGGTAGGTTTTCAGAATAAAACCCGGAAAACCAGATAACGATCATGACGTAGAGGTGAAGCTTAAAACACCGACCCCTTGCTAGAAACACCGCAAACTAGCTACCAACGAAACCTTGAAGATCAAAAGAAGAAAAAGAGAAAAAGAAGAGAGAGAGAGAACTGAGATTGAGACATTTCAAAAATATCTCTAACTCTAGATATTAAAAGCAAATCCAAAAAGCATCCTGACTCGTGCGCCCTCAAAGAAGGAAATGTGAACGACCCGTGCGCTGGCACTATGCCTCGGCCCTGGATCATACGCACGACCCGTGCGTTTTCTATGAAGGAGGACGCATGACTCGTGCGTCCTGTAGGCAGCCATAAAAACCTCTTTTTCCTCAATACAACTTCGCAAAACCAAACGAAATTCGGGGTGTTACAACTATGACAAGTCACAGTCGCACATGACACAGTCGCAGAAGGGAAGTAGAAGCCTGGGGCAAGCTGGAGACTATGCCAAGCGACATTGCCCTGGGCATAGTCGCTTGGCAATGTCGCCAAAAGGGACCAGCCTGCTGTTAAGACGAACTCTTAAGCATATTTCTCATTCTCACTTCTCTAAACTTCCCTCATTCTCTCTCAAAACGTTTTTCCTCTTCTCCCTTAAAACCCTAACTTATTTGTGGCTCAAATCCTTGTATTTTATGGAGAAAAAACACCATCAAGTGGTAAAATGGAAAGCCATGATCAAGGATTCACCATCTCCATCTTCATCTTCAACCTCTAGCTCATTTTTGGGTTTTCTAGGTTTTTACCAAAACCTATGTCGTAAGTTTACTTTCTCGAACTCTAAACCTTGGTAGGTGATATAAATGCTCCATTTATGGCTTCCTAGTGTTTGATTCTTTCGGTTTCGGTTTGTAAGATTTTGGAAGGTTTGGGGTCAAAACTAGGGTTTTGACCAAAATGGAGATTTTGATGTCATGTGTTCAGGGATTGATTTTAATGGTTGAATGGGTTTGCTTATGGTTGGAAATTTATGGATCTAGGTTTTTGAAGGATTTTGCTTGTGGATTCGGATTTTCTTCAAAGGAGCTCAAGTTGGGGGTAAAAACTAGATTTAGCCTAAATCTAGCGAGGTGAGTTCAAGTTGATTTATGAAAACGGTGTACATGCCAAAATGTTTTGTTGGTCCCGAAGGTGCTTAACAAGTTTGTAGAAGGGGGGGGGTTGAATACAAACACAGAAATTAAAGTTTAATAAATTGTTTATTGATAAATCAAAATACAATTTACAAGTTTGTTGCGGAATAAGATTAAGACAGACTCAATCTAAACAAACTTAAGAAACACTAAGATGGTTGCACAAGAAATTCAGAGAATGGGGGATTTTTAGAGAGATAGAAAACAAGGGTTTCTATTTTGGAGTTCAAGGATTGAGCACGCCTTCAGATGAAGGAGTGAGCTTCCTATTTATACCCTATGCATTAAATGCATGGCAGGGTACTTTACACGTGGCATTCATAGATTGGCTTTGGTAGTCTCACTTTTGGAGACATGCTTTTGGCCACTTTATGAACAGTGTAGTTGACAGAGTTGGTGTACGATTTGTGGCAGAGACTTGTCCGTTCTGACACATCGTACTGGTTGTGCAAGGTAAGACAAAAGAAAACTTGAGGCATAAGCTTTGTGATCGTTGATCGCTGAGTATCTCTTCTTCCAGAGATAAAGTTCAGCTATCGCTGAAGCTTTTCCTCAGGCTTCTTCGCGTAAGTAGATTTGTCTGGTCTTCGCTGATATCCGCATCAGGTCACTAGTAGACTTATCTATTGTTCAGTGGCTTCGTCTTCGATTCAGCTATGAACTATGTTGACGCGAGACTTGTCTTCAGGGATTACGTTAACTGTGTTACATAGGAAACGATCAGTGATGACTGAACAGACTCAGTTTGATCGCTGAAAGTGAAACACTAATACATATTAAATGTTTACAGAAAGGTCATCAGTGATAACTGAACAGACTCAGTCTGATCGCTGATGATGAAACACTAATACATATAATAACGTAATTTTCACTAAGTATAAAAGAGGGTCGTTATCAAATCACTGAGAGAGTTTGGATCAACAATCTCCCCCTATTTGATAATGACAAAGTAACAAAAGAAAATTACTTTTTAATTCAAAATATAGGAATAAAAAAGGACTCATAGAATGCATGTCCCAATTACTATTTTGAGGGATCTTTTACAGTACTGATAGGGTTAAGTACATCACTGCAATTTTCATTTAATTCAGGGATAGAATTACAAGATATGAAAATCATAAGTACAAGTGACTAACTAACTACTGTAAGTATAACTAACAGATTGCAGATAAGAAAACTAATCTATCAGCTATAAGAAGATTTGGGAGGATTGATCATATACTCAGGTATTTCTTCTCCTTTCTGTCTTCGTTCCAAAGATTCTTGACTGATAATTTCTTTAATTTTTTCAGCAGCAGGGAAGAAGTCACACCATAAGCATAAGAGATCCTTGAGATGATTCAGAGGACAGATAGGAATCTCAGAGATTCTTTGAAATCTGAGTTCCTCATCATCATCTCTGAAGAATATTCCATAAGGCTTGTCGATTACTTGACCAGCTTGGAAGGGACCACCAGGAGGCAGAGATAAGTCCAGAACTGAAAGATCAGGAGGAGGACCAAACAGTGCATCTCTTGAAAATTTGATAGAAGTTTCATTCCTGATGATGGCGACATCTTCAGAGGAGGAGGACCCAATTTTTCTCTTGAGTTTCAAAGATTTGGGAGGAAGAGGAGATGGCAGCTTTAGTACAGAAACGACTCTATTTATGAGGGCTTCAAGGAGTCCTTCAACGTAGCCTCTGTATGTAGATTTGGATTTCTTCAGCGCATCCCAGAACTCTAACCATTCCGTAAATCCGAAGCTTTCAAGTTTTGATACGTACATTGCTTTTTGGGTTCCATCCTCTCTGGTAATCTCCATGGTCACTGAGAGTTGATCTTTCTTCTTGCGACCAGAGATAGTCACGGCTGATATTGGAAGAAGATCAGAACGATAATCCATCTTTTGTTTGCACCATTCGATAGACTTATCGTTGATCTCTTGTTCTTTGAAGCGTTCCTCTTCAATTTCTTTCAGTAGTGCTGCTTGAACTTCCACAGGTTTGCTTTTCAGCTTTTTGTCCTTAACTTGAGAGGATTGAATCTTTAAAGCGAGTTGGGCATCTCGTTTGCATTCAGCGATCAGCTTCTCAGCTTTGGCAGATTCTTCTCTTTCAGCGTCAGTGAGGAAGTCGAGCTCTGTGGATATTTGAAGAGGGATTTTCAGCCGTTGACTTTCTAGTTGAGCGATCATTTCAACTCTTTTCTTCACCACTTCCTCTGACCAATGAGATGGTCGAGAGGGCCTTCCTGGATGGACCAGGGAATCTTCTTCTTCTTCATCAATCTCAGTGATAGAGATTGGGATTATTTCTTCAGCGATAGTCGCTGGTATTATTTGTAGTTCAGAACCCTTAAGCAGGGGTGAGAACTGTCTGGTTAGAAAAAGAAGGAAAGAAGGGATAAGTGTATTTTTAGAACGAGAGAGATAAAGGCTAGAAAGACATAGGGGTTTGGAAAGAGTAGAAAAGTGGTACAATTGAAAGACATACCTGAGAAGGATGCTCCCCCTCAGATTGTGATCCAGTCCTCAAGCATTCTTCAGCGATTGGTTGCTTGTCTTTGCTTTGCGAAGGAACACTTGAAGATGTATCACCTCTCACCCCTGTTTTGACAACCTCTTGCGAAGTTGTCCCTGATACGACGTTCGGCTTAGAGAACCACATAGATTGGTCTTCATCGTCGTCGTCGTCATCGGAGGGCTGATCCTTTTCTTGATCATCAAGATCTAGATCATCTTCCTCTTCATCGTCTTCTTCCTCATCCTCTTCAAAGAGAATGGAGTGAATCGATGAGGATTCTTTTGCCTTCTCCCCCTCAGATTGAGAGGGAGGTTCCTTAGCTTCCCCAGCAGCAATAGAGGTTTCTTCAGTTTTCTCCCCCACTTTGTCATTATCAGCGGTAGGGGATTGTTCAGCTGCTGGAGTAGCTGTTGAAGCTTTTAGCACTTGAACGTCAGCCTCCAGACGCTTAACTCGGTCTTCAACCGCAGGTATGTCGCATGTGGCATCATGAATGAATTCCACAGCGATGTTGAGGTTGGTACGATCATCTTCAGTGAAGGAGGGAGGCAGCGTTGGAGCTGGTTCATTCACTTTCTGTAGAACTTGCTGAAGAAGGGACGTGCAGAGGTCAACCTTGGAAGAGAGATCCTGAACTTCAGCTGTAAGAGACTCAAATCGTCCTTGAAAGAGTCGAGAGGACTCTCTGAGTTGGACGACTTGTTCTTCAAGAGCTGAAAGTTGAGAGTTCTCAGCTTTAGATGAGCAAGTGGCGGTCAACTTCTTCAGCTCCTCACCAGCCTGATTTACGGCGTTGGTGGTTTCATTGATGGTGTTGGTGAGAGCATCCACCTTTTCTCCTAGACTGTTGACATGCGTGTCAACAGTCGCCAAGCTAGGACCTGAAAATAATGTTAGTTCAGATATGGGCTTATTTGGAGAGGGGGGGAGAGAAGTGTTTAGGAGTATAGGTGTACCTGACGTATCAAACATTTTGTAGAACTGCATAGATTCCTCAAAAGTTTGATGCTCAGGTCCTATAGGGAAAGAAGAGGTGGCAGGTTCAGAGACCAAATGAGGAGAGAAGGGAAGAGTTTTGGGGATAGAAGTAGGGATGGGGTTAATCTCAGGGAATGAGATAGTAGGTGGGGTTACTGATGATGTGACAGCGAGTGAGATCGCTGACACGGCAGTATGAGTGACTGCTGAAGTTGTGGAGGAAAGACCCACAAAAGCATCTAAGGTAGCTTGTTGAGAAGCTCCCTCAGGTATAGTACTAGAAGGTGTACTTTCCTTAGTCTTTTTGGCCTTTTTGGAAGGACCAATTGGACTAGCTGATGGTCTTTTAGAAGTAGTGGTAGCGACAGGGATAGCAGACGAAGGAACCGTCTGCGTGGTCGCTGAAGATGAAGAAGAATGGAGAGAGAGACGAGAGCGAAGGAGAGAGATACTTACCTCGTCGGCGAGTGGCTTGACCTCCAGTGATCGTTGACCAACCCTGGCAAAGGTGCCATCATCTTTGGTGGGATAGGTGTTGGGATAGAGGAACTTGATGTACGTACATATGAAACGTACGTACGAGATCTTGGGATCTCGTTCAGGCTTCTCTAATCTCGACCTCAGATCTTCAAAGATGGCTGTGGCGTAGTCAAAGTTTTGACCAGCGATAACGGAGTATGCCATCTGCAGTTGTGTTTTGCTGGCTTGATCCAGCGAACCACTCTTCCCACTCATGCACTGAATTATGTGCGAGAAGATAAAGTTCAGTTGTGATGGCATCTGAGCTTTAAGAATCTTGGTGAGCTTCTTGTTAGGAATAGACGATCTTGGTTTGTTTTCCCAACAATAGCCCATTGCGTCCAGGAAGAATATCAGCTCATCATCAGTGGGGAGTGCGTCGAATCCACTCTTTGGTTTGTCAGGGAATCTTAAAGATTTCCTGAGGCTAAGAGCGGTCATGCTCCCTGGCCCTAATTCCGTGCTGAACGAGATAGCAGGGACTCGTTCGCCTTTCCTGTTGGTAAGTTCAGTTGCATCAGCAGTGAACCAAAACTGCTGAAGTAGAGTCTTGGAGGGCTTAGGATCCACAGTGATCGCGTAAGCTATGCATGACTGCTTGAGGAAATTAGCAGCTTCCACCAGATGTGGGTATTTGTCAGCTTTGAAGTCGAGTCTGGCCAAATGATTACATTTAGTAATCTCAACGTCAGTGAGAGCGAATCGTACATGCTTGGAAGCAACGATTGAAGACTGTGTCATTTCTGTTATGGAAAGAGGCATAATAGAAGAAATGATTTAGATTAAAAATAATATGATTACCAGTTTCCATAGAAGAAGGGAAACTGGAAAATTATCAAGTTATTTTTAAGAGAAAAAAAATAGTGTTCTGGGTAGAAAGAATGAAGAACACTTTAAAACCAAAAGGTTTTTATTTAAAAACATAAAATCAGAAGGAATGATCTTTAGTTTTAAAAAAAACGTTTTATAAAATCCATAGAAAGCGAGTAGGATTTTAAAAGAATAAAAAGCATATGAACAAAGCATATAAACATGAAATAAACCTGTGTATCTTGAAGAAAAAGAGTTGCAGATTCAATATTCTGGGTTTACTTGCTTGAGTGTTCTTGAGAGAATGTTTCTTGCTTTGAAAGTTTTGAAAGCGTAAACCGTATAAAGGAGAGAAGAATTCCTTTTATACGAAGAGAGAGAAGAGAGATAAGAGAGAGAATGAAGCGGGAAAAGAAATCATCATGACATTGACACGTTCCACGAAGTTGATTGGATAGGAGGGCAACGGACGAACGTGTCAGAAAAGGCATGTCGTGGATTGTCGGTTCAAATGACGTCATAGAGGAGAGAGACTGTTCATTTGTCCGTTCAAATGATCACTGAAGAAAAGTCAGTGATAGATTTTCCTTTTTAAAAGTATCCCTGATTGTAAAGATAGGGATAGATTTTCCTTTTAAAAGATCACTGATTGGAAATATCAGTGATTAATGTATTTTTCAAAAAAAAGCTTTTAATCATTTGAAGAAAGTTCAGTGATTAAAGTTTATATTTTGAAGAAAAACATCTTTGAGAGAGAGAACATACCTGAGAGTCAGAATGTTTATCAGAGAGAATGATGAGGGGAACTTTTGATTACTGACACAATACATGAACGCTGAAGAATCATTCTTCGAGGTTCAGCATTCCAAGCTCACTGATGAGAAAGTTGAACCTTGTCTCATCAAGAGGTTTGGTGAAAATATCAGCAAGCTGAAAGTCAGTAGGGATAAAGTGAAGTTCAATATCACCATTCATCACATGATCTCTGATAAAATGATATCTGATCTCTATGTGTTTTGTCTTTGAATGTAGCACTGGATTATTTGCTATAGCGATAGCACTAGTGCTGTCGCAATAGATAGGAATCTTTGACAGCTGAAGGTCATAATCTAATAGTTGATTTCTCATCCATAGGATTTGTGAACAACAGCTTCCAGCGGCTACGTATTCAGCTTCAGCTGTTGAAGTAGACACAGAATTTTGCTTCTTGCTTGTCCAGCTTACTAGCTTTCCTCCCAAGAGTTGACATCCACCAGTGGTACTTTTTCTGTCAAGTTTACAGCCTGCAAAATCACTATCAGAATAACCAGTTAGATCGAACCCTGAGTCTTTGGGATACCAAAGACCGAGGTTAGGAGTTCCTTTCAGATATCTGAAAATTCGCTTTACAGCGATCAGATGGGATTCCTTGGGTTCAGATTGATAGCGTGCACATAAACAAGTGGAGTACATGATGTCAGGTCGGCTTGCTGTAAGATACAACAATGAGCCTATCATTCCTCTATAGGCAGTGACATTAACAGGTTTTCCAGATGGATCCTTGTTAAGTGTCAGTGGTGGTGCCATAGGAGTTTTCATCGCTGAAGTTTGTGTTAAATCAAACTTCTTCAGCATGTCTTTAACATACTTACCTTGGCAGATAAAAGTACCTTTGTCAGATTGTTTAATCTGAAGACCAAGAAAATATGTCAGCTCACCCATCATACTCATTTTATATTCTTTCTTCATTCTTTCAGCGAAGCGAGTACATAGAGATGGGTTAGTAGAACCAAATATTATGTCATCGACATATATTTGTACAAGAATTATATGACCTTTTATCTTCCTGAAAAATAACGTATTATCAATCTTGCCACGTTCAAAATTTTCAGAGATAAGAAAAGATGAGAGAGTGTCATACCAAGCACGAGGGGCTTGTTTTAAACCATAGAGAGCCTTATCCAATTTATAAACATAATTTGGATGCTTGGGGTCATAGAACCCTGGTGGTTGTTCTACATAAACTTCTTCATTCAGTTTTCCATTCAGAAAAGCTGATTTTACGTCCATTTGATAAACGATGAAGTCTTTATAGACTGCATAAGCTAAGAATAGTCGAATTGCTTCGAGCCTGGCCACAGGGGCAAAGGTTTCATCATAGTCTATGCCTTCCTCTTGTCTGTATCCCTGAGCAACAAGTCGAGCCTTGTTGCGGGTTACAATTCCATGTTCATCTAACTTGTTTCTAAACACCCATTTGGTGCCTATTACAGTTTTATCAGATGGTCTAGGAACGAGATTCCAAACTTTGTTTCGAGAGAATTCAGTCAGCTCTTCTTGCATAGCGCTGACCCAGTTTGGATCTCTGAGGGCATCATCAGTCTTCTTTGGTTCAATTAAGGAGAGAAAGTTTACAAAGAGACAGATATTACCTGAGCTTCGTCGTGTCTGAATACCTGCATCTGGATTACCAAGAATTTGATCTATGGGGTGATCTCTGGTCCATCGCTGAGCAGGAGCAAGATTGCTTATTTCAGCGATAGGATCAACAATAGGAGCAGTCACTGATGAAGATGCTTGAGGTTCATCAGCTAGTAATTGTTGAACATTAGATACACCAATACTTTCAGAAGGGTTTTCAGACGTAGATGGATTTGATGGTAGAAGTGTGTTTAGAGGTTCAGCTGAAATCCATGAGTTGGATTCAGCGGTGGGAGGTATGATACTTGGTTCTTCATCAGCAGCTGGAGTTTCAGTGTGCTGTTGGTTTGAGAAGAAAGGTTCAGTTCCTTTATAGTGAGAGATCATCCAAGTATTCAGTTCTTCATTGTCAGCGATTGGTTTAGAGTTCGCTGAGCGCGTTTCATCAAACGTGACATGAATGGTTTCTTCTACGGTTTGTCTTCTTTTGTTGAAAACTCTGTAGGCTTTTGAGATGGAGGAATATCCTAAAAATATTCCATCATCGGCTTTTGGGTCGAACTTTCCAAGTTGATCTTTGTTGTTTAAGATAAAGCACTGACAACCAAAGATATGAAGAAAGCTGATAGAAGGCTTCCTTCCAAGAAAGAGTTCATAAGTTGTCTTCCCAAATCGCTTTATTATCAGCGATCTGTTTTGAGTAAAACATGCAGTGTTTACAGCTTCTGCCCAAAATTGAGTAGGGAGGTGAGAATCGCTGAGCATTGATCTAGCAGCTTCTATGATCGTTCTGTTTCTTCTTTCAGCGACTCCATTTTGCTGAGGTGTTCTTACTGAAGAGAAGTTGTGAGAGATTCCCTTGTTCTCAAAGAAATTGTTCAGGGAACTATTTTTGAATTCAGTTCCATGATCACTCCTTATTGATCGAACAGTAAGATTATTCAGCACTTCCATCTTTTTGACAAAAGATATTAGTTCTTCTGGAGTATCATTCTTGCAGCGAAGAAAAATAACCCAGGTGTAGCGAGAATATTCATCTACAATGACAAGCGTATATTTCTTTCCAGCTATTGATTGGATATTGACAGGGCCAAATAGATCCATATGCAAGAGCTGAAGAGGACTTGTTACTGAGGAAACTTGTTTCGACTTGAAACTAGCTCTTGTTTGTTTTCCTTTTTCACATGCTGAGCAGAGAGATTCTTTAGCATATGAGTGCTGAGGAAGACCAGAAACTAGTTCCTTAGATGAGAGAGAATTCAGGGTTTTGAAGTTTAGATGAGAGAGCCTTTTATGCCATAGCCAGTTGACATCAGAAGAGGCCTTAGAGAGAAAACATAAGTTATCAGTGATAGTAGAGTCCATATCTATTACATAGACATTTTCTCTTCTATAACCACTGAGAGCAAGTTTTCCTTTTTCATCTACCACTGAACATGCTTTCTTAGAAAAGCGAACTTCGTAGTCTTTGTCACATAGCTGACTGATGCTTAGAAGATTGTGCTTCAGTCCATCTACATAAGCGACTCTTCGAAAGGTAGTTGTCCCATTGCTGAGGACACCAAACCCACGGGTAAATCCTTTTCCATTTCCACCAAAGGTTACAGAGGGACCTTTCTCTTCCTTGTATTCAGTGAGCAGGTCTCTTTGTCCAGTCATATGACGAGAACATCCGCTATCGAGATACCAGATGCCCTTTGATCCCTGCATACATAAGGAAGATTAAGCTTTGTTTGGTACCCACTTTTCAATGGGTCCTTCAGAGTTAGTGGATAAGGAAGATTCAGCTTCAGTGGTAATCTTCACTTTGGTTAATTTCTTAACCTTAGTGGTATTTTTCTTCACTTTGGCTGTTTTATCAGCTTCGGTGGTATTTGGACACTTGCTCGCAATATGGTCAGTGAATCCACAGTGATAACATTTTCTATATCTGATGGTGGATTTATAACCAAAAGGTTTTGAAAACTTAAGATGAGCAGGTCCAGCTCCAAGAATACCTTTAGCACGAGATCTGGGAGGAATTTTTATTTCTTCAGATTTCACGGGCTTTAGATCAACCTTCAGCTTTGGAGGACAGATATCAAAGATTTCTGTCACTGAGCTAGAAGGTTTATCCACTGAAGGTTTGGAGGGAACTTTCAGTTTGGTTTTCTTGGAAGCCTTCTGAGGGAGAATAGACTTTCCTTTATCTGCAGGCTTAGATTTTGCAGATATCTCCTCAGGGATGGGATTAGAAGAAGAACAGGGATAGAATTGATTATAAGAAGTGTCAAAGAAAGATGTGACAAAAGTTCCAAACTTAAGCGAGGAACTTTCTTCTTTAGGATCATCCTGTGGTGTCCAAAAACCAAGACCAGTTTTATCACTTTCAGGAGTTTGAGCATTTATTATCTCAGAGATCTTTGTTGATGATTTGCACCATTTTTCAACATGAGCCTTTTCTGCTTTTAGAGCAGCGATGGCTTGTTCGCGTTCAATGCTGATGATTTCATTTATAATGACTTGATCTTTTAGCTTTTCTTCTAAAAGATTTAGTTCACTGATCTTTTCATGACATTTCTCTAGCTCTTGTGTTAAATAAACATTTTTATTTTCAGCTTGAGTTTTGTCGTTTAGAGCATTATAAAGGTCAATCGTCAGCACATCAACAGCGCGACTTCTCTCAGCTTCAGGTAGAGAGGGATTTGTAGAGATGGATACCTGAGATGATATGTAGCTCATAGAAGGTTCAGATGGTTCTTCTACTTCTTCTTTAATCTCAGCCATGAGGCAAAGATTAGCGACTTCTTCTTCATCAGAAGATGATTCTTCTGATTCAGCCCAGTCATGTTCTTCAGCGATGAGACCTTTACCTTTTTGCTGATAGCTTTTCAGCTTTTGATATTTGTTTTTCAGCTTATGGTATTTGTCATCACTGGATCTTCTTGAGGTAGAAGGTTTGAAGACCTTTTTAGACCTGCACTCACTAGCAAAATGTCCAATTTTTTCGCAGTTATAGCAAGTGGCTGTAGCCTTATCAACCGGAGTTGATTTTGGCTTTTCAGTAAGAGAGAGAGGTTTACTTCTTCGGAAGTTACTCTTTCTTGCAAATCTCTTAAAAGAGTTTGTCAAGAGTGCTAAGGACTCATTAAACTCTGAAAGATCAGGGTCTGATAAATCCTCAGATTCAGAATCTAACTCAGTGATGGTGAGAGTAGATCGCTGGGATGGAATTATCTCTGATGAGACTAAAGCAACAGCAGTGCTTTTGGAGTCTTTAGAATCTTTTACAAGATTCTTCTTCAGGAGATTAGATTGCTCATAGTTGAGCAATATTCCATACAGAGTGCTTAGAGAGAGAGTATGTAAGTCCTTTGTCAGCTTAAGACATATTGAATAACTGTCCCAGCTTTCAGGAAGACTTTCCAAGAATTTTGTTAGGACCTCAGAATTAGAATAGGTCCTTCCAACAGTTCTTAGGTCAATGATCAGGCAGTTAAACCGCTGATGAATGTCAGAAAGAGATTCATTCTTACCAGCGATAAAACTTTCATACTGTCTTACCAAGTTAATCTTTCGGGTCTCTTGGATTTCAGTGGTGCCCTCATATTGAACACATATGGTTTCCCACATTTCTTTAGAAGTTTTTAGATGCATGATGGAATGGAAAACTTCATCAGGCAGAGCCATTGATATAATGGTCTTTGCTCTTGCATCTATGCCTACCTTCTTTTTATCTTCATCACTCCACTGTCTTATTTCCTTAACGACATATCGTTCAGGGACAGCTTCAGTGGTGGCAGTAGCAGGAACCGCAGCTATAATTCTAACAGGTTCATAGGGTCCGTTTTCTATATATTCAGGTATAGTAGGATCCGCACCTTCAAGAAATAGCATCATTCGATTTTTCCATAGAGAAAAGTTATCTCTGCTAAATCGAGGAGGTTTAGAAAGTGAACCATTATCATAGTAGTTTGTGTTTGTGTTTAGTGCCATTTTAGAATAGCAAGGAAGAGTATACAGCAAGATCTTGTTTATTAGATTAAACAAACCGCTCTGATACCACTTGTTGGTCCCGAAGGTGCTTAACAAGTTTGTAGAAGGGGGGGGGTTGAATACAAACACAGAAATTAAAGTTTAATAAATTGTTTATTGATAAATCAAAATACAATTTACAAGTTTGTTGCGGAATAAGATTAAGACAGACTCAATCTAAACAAACTTAAGAAACACTAAGATGGTTGCACAAGAAATTCAGAGAATGGGGGATTTTTAGAGAGATAGAAAACAAGGGTTTCTATTTTGGAGTTCAAGGATTGAGCACGCCTTCAGATGAAGGAGTGAGCTTCCTATTTATACCCTATGCATTAAATGCATGGCAGGGTACTTTACACGTGGCATTCATAGATTGGCTTTGGTAGTCTCACTTTTGGAGACATGCTTTTGGCCACTTTATGAACAGTGTAGTTGACAGAGTTGGTGTACGATTTGTGGCAGAGACTTGTCCGTTCTGACACATCGTACTGGTTGTGCAAGGTAAGACAAAAGAAAACTTGAGGCATAAGCTTTGTGATCGTTGATCGCTGAGTATCTCTTCTTCCAGAGATAAAGTTCAGCTATCGCTGAAGCTTTTCCTCAGGCTTCTTCGCGTAAGTAGATTTGTCTGGTCTTCGCTGATATCCGCATCAGGTCACTAGTAGACTTATCTATTGTTCAGTGGCTTCGTCTTCGATTCAGCTATGAACTATGTTGACGCGAGACTTGTCTTCAGGGATTACGTTAACTGTGTTACATAGGAAACGATCAGTGATGACTGAACAGACTCAGTTTGATCGCTGAAAGTGAAACACTAATACATATTAAATGTTTACAGAAAGGTCATCAGTGATAACTGAACAGACTCAGTCTGATCGCTGATGATGAAACACTAATACATATAATAACGTAATTTTCACTAAGTATAAAAGAGGGTCGTTATCAAATCACTGAGAGAGTTTGGATCAACATGTTTATTTTAAAAGTGTTTTGTGTTTTACATGAAATTGTTAACTGCTGATAAGTTTGGGTTATTTGGAAGTGTTATACTTTATAAATTAATAGGACACCGCATTTGGGATTTTGGGCATTTTGATAAATAAATCATATATTTTGGGTATTTTAATGATTTATTTCATGGAGTATATTTTTGGGTATAAATGCATTTTATTGGGTATTATGGGATGATTTGAAAGGATAAAAGGTATAAACCCATTTGGAAAATGTTTTGTCCCAATCTAAATTATGTTGGAGTTGATTGTGGGTTTTGAAGCATGGGTTGCGTTATTTCGGGTCGTTTACGTTTGATTTCATTTTTATGATTTTCAATGTTGGGTCTTTGGATTTCTTGAGCTTATGGCTTGGTTTGGATTCAATTGGGTATTGGGGACAATTGTCCGGTTTTAATAGCTTAATATAGAGCGCTTGGATATGATTTGCATTTACTGCATCTTATTTGGGAATTACATGTTTTGAATGCGTCAGTTCATTCGTTTTGAGTCATGTAATGTTTTATCCCCGTCTGCTATGGATCCATGAGCACTTTTGTTATTTTGTCCGATGTTGGAACGATTTGGTTTCCAGGGCCGTGCCTGGGGCCGGGCACATGCCCAGGGCCCACAAGAAATAGGGGCCCAAATTTTTTTAGTATATACTATATAGTGTATATATATATATATATAGTTCGTAGTAGTTAAAAAAATTAGTAAATAAAAGAGACAAAATTTTGAAGTATCTAATAAGTCACCAAAAAATTTAACATTATATCAAGGGCCCAAACATGTATTAGTTAATTACATTGGAGAATAAAATATATAAAACGTTCATTGATCATTCATTTTATATTATTGTTTATTTACTTATTGTTTCTGTAAGTTTTTTATTCGGTACTAAAATATGAAACTACTTTGTCCAAAAAACCTTGATATATTTTTCATCATTCATCTTTTACTAACTCTTTTGATTATTCCATCAGTACAGTGACAGATCCACAATGTGTGCCTAGCGGGTGAACCTTTAAGATAGATTAAAGGCCTGTAAAATCGTCTGATGTGTCTTTAGTCTAATTCCATGAGTTTGAGGGATTTTTAAAGTTTTTTGGTTGATTTCTGAGGGACTTTTAAGTTTTTTTTTTTTGTTCCATTACGAGGGACTTTTTTGGTTGATTTTGAGAAACTTTTTTGGTTTCTTGGTTGATTTCGAGAGACTTTTTTGGTCTTTGGTTGGAGGGGGGACAGACGGAAAATTACTTGGAGGGACTATGATAGGAAGTTAAAAAAATAATTTTTAACCTAGGTAAAAATCTTTTTTTAAATGGGGGCTCATCCCCCCACTTTTTACATGCTACATCCGCCCCTGCATCCTCATGAAATTTATTTTTGTATTAGAATATAGTAAATTTCTTGTTATTAACTAACAAAACTAATACATTTTGAAATTTTTTACCAACAAAATGAGACGATCCAACTTATATCTATTTTTAGTATTTCAAAACTACCCTTGTTTTTCTTACAATATTAACTCATATCTCTAAAACAAGAAAAAGATCTCAAACTATTACCAATATGGACTTTAGATTCTAAGATTGATGTTTAATAAAAAGTGTGTTTTAACCCTAAATTAAATTTTAAAATGGTGATGAAAACATTAATATGAGGTGACATGGAAAGCCAACTGATTTACATTGATTTACATAAAGTGCTACTCTGAATAGTCAAAACTCTGACACAAAATGATGTCGATTTATATATTAAAGGTATATTATATGATGTGTTTGATGGTAGAACAAATTTACAGTGCTATGTAAAAATGACATGGTACATAATATTAATTTAGAAATATTTTTTGATTGATTTTACGTCTAGGAATACTTGGAAAAACGGTTTTATATGAATTATTAGTATTTTCTAAATTCGTTGTTAATCTAATGATAAAAACAACATATTGAATTTTTTTTATCGTACTTATCAAGGGCCTATTTTCACATGTCGCCTAGGGCCTATAGAATGTCAAGAACGTGCCTGTTGATTTCCACATCGCGACACGTTAGGCATCAGATTGGGTTATAAGTTCTTCGTGCGGCACGTTAGGCATCAGATTGGGTTAAAGTCCTTCGTGCGAGTATCTATGGGTGTATGCTGAAAGATGCTGAGGTCGATACTTTTATTATTTGTCCAATGGTGGAACACTAGTTTTTCCCATAGCGGTGCGGCTAGGCATCTTCGGTATGGTGTAAGTCCTTCGTGCAAGTATCCATGGGTGTATACTGAAAGACGTAGAGCCTGATACTTAATACCAATTTAACGTAATGTGTGGCTTACTTTGTGTACGTCACATTATACGAAATCGGGTCTCCCCCATCACCGAAAGGTGTTGTCTTCGGGCTGAGTCTGTTATATATTTGTTTTAGGTGACATTTTGCGTACATGATTTTATTCAATGTTTTATAGGTTGAGTATTAATCCCTGCCTGTGTTTTGGGGTGTTTTGGGATATGAAGCGTTATTTACATTATCATAAATTGACAGTCGATTTATATTCATGTTTTGAGTGAGTTTTGGGTTGCATCGATTTATAAAGAAGGTTGTATTGGAGCGTTGTCCTTAAAGAGGTATATTATGGGAAAACGAGTCGTTCCCATTTCTAAAGTAAATCATTTAGAAAGATCTTGTTTTGAACTAAATTCTTTTCCTTTAAAGATATATTTATATATGTTGAAAATTCTTGAGCTCAATAGGCGTTAATCCTAACCTTTTTTTTTTTTCGGCATGTGCATCAGGTTCAGTTGGGGTTTGGTTCTAGCAGTTATGAAGAGTTGAGCCTTAGCTTTGTGCAAGTGTAAGTAGTTGGTGAAGTCTTCCGCAATTGGAGATGGTGACTGTTTTGGAATTTAGTAACATCCGTACCTATAATAGATTGTGTATAGAGACTGAATTGTGTTTATTGAAGTTAAACATTTGGATTGTTGTTGTTGTTGAATTAGTTGTCGATGAAATTTGAAAATTTTAATTAGTCGCTATTTCCAGATTTGAGAGTGTTACAATAGTATTGTGTTTAAGTTTCATTAATTTGAGGTTAGGGTTTCATTTGGTTTTGATACATGGATTGGGTTGTCGAGAGGGTTGTTAGTGGCTTTTCTATGATGTTTCCGGTAGAGATGGAGATGAAGTGAATATAGGTGATCAACGAGTGGTTTACATTTTTCGGTAGAGATGGAGTGGTTTGCATTTTTCACACTTGAGGATTTGTTGGGAGAAACTACTAGTGTGGGTGGAAGCAAAGGAAAGCGTTCATTTGTTGTTTATGGGATGGGTATTCTTTTGTGATCGAGCGTCGGGTGGTCATTAACGATGACAGAGGGAGGTCAGAATGATGGTTGGAACCAGTAGGGAAGGTTGGGGTGGGGTCCATTACTATAAAATTAAATAGTTAAAAAATGCAAAATTATAAAATACCCTTATGTTAGTTGAAATTAAAATAAAAAGTTAACAACTGTTGGTAAGAAGGACCCCAAACTAGTTGATTTTGCATACGTTAGGGAGAAACTTGTAACAAATGAAGATTGTTGACCAATTTCGTTGAAAATGACAGTTTGAGGACCAAATGTGAAATTTACTCCCAGGAAAATATAACAAGTTCATGCATGCTATGTGGTAGAGAATGGGCCCAAGACTGTTCGGTGAGGGAATGATTTTAACCGACTTAGACTAGTTCGAAAAGACCAGTTATGACTGATGTAGGATCGGGCTCATCCGATTAAGGTATTTCATTTTCGTCAAGAAATCCGTTATGAACCGCTTCAGACTTATGTAGGAAAGAACTTCTTTCCACACCAACTTGGCTAAAATGGTATTGTACTTTGCGTTAATGCCTATCGGCTCTCACCCTTTGCTACGAACCTAAATATCCATTTTTACCTTTCAATTCATATAACACACTGAACTTCTTGACTCATGTCGCAATCCAGATTCACCGAATTTTGTGCCAATATGTCAACATATCTGATCACATTTCTTGTTGGGTAATGGCTCAACTAGTTCCACTATCCATATCGAATCTTAAAGTTCTAAAAAATAACTTATAAAAATTATTTATTAGACAACATCTCAATAAGATATTATACCTGATAAGACAAAACAATCATTAAGTTCACTTTATTAAAGAGGAAAGCATGTGATAACTAAAAGATATTATTTTTATTTAACACTAATATAAAGACGTTACTTTCTAATTCTTTCAAGATGTGTTAAAGGTTTTCAAGTGGTACACAATCCAATTAAACACATGCAACCCAGCTGCAAGTACTTGTTAATGTCATCCAAAGCATTTGTGTTATATTATAAATAATGATGACATGATAATTTCAATCTGTTAATATTAAAAAGGATGATTTCTATTAAAAATCATACTCACAACAAGCATAATTTCTTATTAAGGACTAGGGGTTTTTGCGGCGCAGTTTGGGGTAAAACCGTAAACCGCACCACATGTGCGGTTTGAGCATTTTCCCAAACCGCACCGCATATACCTCAAACCGCATCAAACGACACCGCAAAATGCGGTGCGGTTTATGTGGTTTGTCCCTATCACACTTTGTGCCTACAATCCAAAAAATTATAAGTTTAAAATACATTAGAAAATCAATGATTTTGTGACCGTAGTCCAAGAGTTTGAATATATCCAACTCCAAAATGCATAATTAAAAATAGTCAAAGAAATAGTATAAAAAAATAAATTGTTTCAATACGATAAATGGATAAAGTGACGTCTCTAACTTTTTCTTTCGTCTTCATCTTGACTCCCAATTGCCAATGCCCAATATTTTTTCATTTGTTGGGCCTTAAACTTTTAAGAAGGCTTATAAATAATTAAAGTCCATAATTAAAATTTAAAAACACAAGCCCAATTATATAAATATTAAATTAAATTATTATATATATATATATATATATATATTTAAAATTAAAAGTTTAAAAGTAATATAAAAGGTGCGGTACGGTTTGACCCGCGGTTTGAAAACTCAAAACCACAAACCGCACCGCATAGTGTGGTTTGGTAAAAATGCAAACCGCAAACCGCACTGTGAAAGTCCTAAACCGCGTTTTACGGTGCGGTACGGTGTGGACGGTTTGTGCGGTGTGGCGGTTTGGATAAACACCCCTGTTAAGGACCCTCCAAAAAATTGCTGAGAAATTACCGTGGTGGATGGTCTAACCGTCAAACTTTTTAATATTAAATTAAGTGCATATCATATTATATATTTATTTTAAAGGACGAATTACTAAAAAAATAATTGTACTCTAATTTGATTCATATTTTGGAAACACCTAATTTAATTTTTTTAGGAAAAGAATTAAGTTCTCTATGCAATTAAGAAAATGTGATAGGTCATTGATGCAATTAAAAAACATACTATAACTTTTATGTATTAAAAAGGAACGTATTATAACTTCATAAACAATAAATTCTTCGTTAATTTATTTGGTCATTAATTCAAAAATGAAGCTTTTAAATTTATGTTCGTGAAAACAAAAACCGAAAAAAGTATGTTATATTATAATAAATCTACCCTATTCTAGATTATAAGAAGTGTTACATAGATCTTTATTTCTTCAAATGAAATAATTGCAGATTATATCAATTAAAGTGGAGTTTTTATTAATCTTGTATTATAAAATAATACATTTAACCTTAAAAGTCAAATTAATAGATTTTATGAGATCGAACATAGCACTTGCAAAAGGGAAATCCCCATCGGATTTGCTACCAAGATTTGTAACCAATAAAAACAAACATCTGAGATATTAATGATTTTATGCTGCTTTTCACATCTCCAACACTATATATTTGAAACCTCGATTCAAGCAAAGTAATCGGCTAATAAACTCTCTCCTTTTTGTTTGGATTCGTGAAAAACATAAAAGAGACGCATGACTACTTTACACCATCATAGTTTTCTTGGGGGCCCGATTATTTCTTCCCTGAACCACAACAATACCAATGTTTCAAACACAAAAGAGATGAATCTCATAGTGAATATTATGTGGATTGTCATATTGTGTGGATTAATAGCCTCTTTTGGAGTTTTTCAAGTGATGCGTTATGCTATAGAGCGTAGACGTACATCTGAGGTGACAACGCAAATATTAGAAGACTCTGTTGGTCTTAAAAAATCCGTTCTTGTTCAGATTTCCACACGGGTGCTTGGATCAGAAGTAAAGATTTCGGTTACAGAATGCACCATATGTCTTGAAGATTTTGAGGATGGACAGAATGTTCGGGTGTTGCCGCATTGTGGCCATGAGTTTCATGTCAGGTGCATAGACAAGTGGTTTGAGTCACATTCTTCTTGCCCCAATTGTCGCAATTGTTTGCTTGAACACCCAGTTGATAATGTTGGTGGCATATCACAACCGGTGGTCAACATCCCTGGCGAACACATGGTTTGAACGATCAAATGATGTCAGATCAATATTATTGCTCTTATTTTCTAGTTTTAACTATCAGAAAGTAGGAAAAGTACTAGTTCCATCCAAATGCACACAAAATGTGATGAATGAATCAATTGATGAAGTTTTCATTTGAATTTTTTGAGATATACTAAAAGTCCAGTAAATACTTATCATGCAACAAAAACTAGTAATGTTTACATGGCTTAGGAATGGCTAATAGCCCTACTCGAGAAAGATGGGATCTTTATATCAATACTATTGGCCAGGGGTTCTTTAAGATGACCCAATCTACCATTATTTAGCCAGAGAAAAACTTATTACCCCCCTTAATAACGTGTATATCAGTCATTAGCAGTTGAATATTGAAGTAAATGCAAGACCAGATCCAACAATGTAATGCTATGATAATTGTTACACCATTCTTTAATATATACATTCGAAATTGGATTTGGTATGCGACACAGATATGGATATCTAATTTATTAATTGTGAAATACCCTGTATATAATTTATTAATAATTGTATATTTTACTGGATTTAAAAACCAATTTCAAGAGGAAATGATTACAAAAATTAAATGTCATTTGGAGTATTTGAAGTGTGCTATTATTGTAATGTTTGTTTTGTATTATAATTTGTTTATTGTTATATAATATTCATTTCCATACAGAATGAAAGAAACTTTGTTTCAATCTTACCGTGGTGAGTCATGAATTAAAACCTTTAGACTAAAATATATTTTGGTCCATGTGTTTTTAATTTCGATTTCTTGGTTTCGGTTCCTACAATTTAAAATTTATAGGCTAGCCATCGTGCTTTACAAAAACTCCTGAAATTGGCCCCTCCCACAAACAACCATTAACTTTTAACTGTTAAGTAAGGACATTTTACTCGTTTTTATTTTTTGTTTTTTCATTTGTTTTATAAAATAATAGTTTGTCTTTCTATCAATAATGATAATGATCCCACCTCATTCTTTCCCCTCTCCTGATTTGTACTTTTGGCTACCCAAGACACTCGTTGTTATCCTGCCGGTTTTAGTGTTTAAAGAATAAGAAAGAAATGGGAAGGAGATGATTGATTTTTTTAAAATTTTATGTTTTTATCTTAGACAAACCCAAACACGAAAAATCAAAGATGATGTACGTCATGAGTTCCATCTTCTCTTATGGCTTCTATCATCCAAGAGTCCACCTCAAACCTCTTGGCCTAGTTTTGTTTATTGCCTTAACACAATTATAGAACATGAAATTGATGTAGTTGATTTGGTTTATTTTGTTGGGAATATGAAATCAATATTATCGTTGCTTCAAAACAAACAAATAACTGCATCTTTCAATTGAACCAAACACACTTTCAAACACATTTTGTTACTAGAAACAAAACTAAAACGAATAATAAAATAAAACAAATCCTAATAAATAATCACACTTTCTCCATCGACCATTGATGTTTCTTTTTTCATTTGAAATAAAATCCAAATTAATTTAGCCCAATGACAAGGTAACATCTTTGGGGGGTCAGTGGATGGTATCCCTGACTACCAGGGTTCGAACCTCGTGGTAAACATGTGGCGATATCCGATCATGGGCCCGTGTTCCCTTAATTGGGCCGGCCCATGGTCACTGGGGATTAGTCGGGTGACGCCCTTAAATAGGAGACCGGATACCCCGACAACGTCTGTGTATGTGTTGATCCCGTTCAAAAAAAAAAATCCAAATTAATTTGTACCTAGTTTTTAACTACCCCAAACTTGTGTCTTGCCTACCAATGATGTTCGTGGCAGGGCTAAATAAAGGTGAAACATTACATAAATATTCATTTTAATAAAAAGTAGAGGTAAATACATATTTGGTCCCTGTGGTTTGGTTGTTTTTACAAAAAATATCCCTAAACTTCATTTGTCATAGAAGAGGACTCATTGTTTGTTGTTTTGGCCGTCCAAAATATCCGTTAACCACAAGGCTAGTTCCATCACTTTGCTTTTTATTTATTTATTTTACCAACAATTTTTTTTTTATCTTTTTCTTATTTTGTAAATATCCCCCAAACTAGAGGGACCAACTCTGTAATTAACTCTAATATATATTATACACACCATATATATATATATATATATATATATATATATATATATAGAGAGAGAGAGAGAGAGGGGGGGAGGTTCAAGGGCAGGAAAACCTCAAAAAAACGAAAATTGAGGAACACCCTAGTAGCCCTTGATCTCGACCCTATGCACTTGTGCATACAAATAAATTACGTTGTTTTTTGTTTTTATACACATGTGAATTATGCACTTATGCATATACACATGTGTATGTTAAAAATTATTTGCATGCACAAGTGCATACCGTCCAAATGAAAAGCTACCAAGGTGTTCCTCAATTTTCACTTTTTTTATGGTTTTCCCTTGAACTCGACCATATATATATATATATATATATATATATATATATATATATATAAAGAGGAAAGTTCAATTGCAAACTATTTTTTCGTTGTGAACATGAGGATGATCTGGGTTCTCCATCTCTATTGATCTAACAACTCACGTTAAATAGAGTTTTTAATTAAAATTATTAATTCAGGTGATTAGGGTAAAAAATGAAGTTAATTTCTATATCATGCCTTTTTTATTTGACTTTTTTACTTCTTTTTTAATTAAAATCTTTTACCCTCTTAAAGTTTAAAAAACCAATTCTGTCACATAGAGAATGTGATAGAAAAGCAAACGACTCAACAAGTTATGGATAATAGATTGCACCTTAAAGCTTCTATCGAGTCTATTAAGTGGCTTACATTTCTGGCATGTGCCTTGAGGGGCATTGATGAGCGGCCTAATTCAAGAAACCAATGGAATTTCCTTGATTTGATAAAGTTTATTGTTTCTTATAACAAGAATGTTGATGATGTTGTGTTGAGAAATGCTCCTCAAAATGCAAAGTGCACATCACCATATATTCAAAAAGATATATTACGTGTTTTTGCTACAAATGTACAACAAGCAATCTGTGATGAGATTGGGAAGGAAACATTTCTTTTATAGTTTAACAAGCCTCAAGATGAATTTGAAGCAACAAATGGCTATTGTCGTGAGATTTATCTATGTCAAAGAAAGGTTTTTGTACTTGGCTCATGTCAAAGATACAACTTCATTGACTTTGAAAAATGAGATCTCGTCGTCTTTATCTTATCATAAGCTTGATGTTCAAGATGTTCGTGGTCAAAGATATGATAGAGCTAGTAATATGCATGGAAAATGGAATGGGTTATAGGCTTTGTTCTTAAAGGAATGTCTTTGTGCGATTTAAGTTTTTATTATATGCCTACGACACATGTCACATAGACACTGACAACGAGTTTATAAACCTATAGGATCACACACAAAAAATACATTTGCTTCCATTTTAAAGAAATCCAAACTAAAATCATGTTAATTGTTAAATAATTATTCTTGAAGAATAATTAAAAGATATGTTTAAAATGTAATTATGATAATTACAGGGTGTTATCTGTAGATATGTATAATCATATTAATGATATAAAATAATTATATATTTAATATAGATAATCACCTAACCTTATTTGAGTTATGTACCAACTATAACACAGTCCATTTAAAAATGGTGATAGGATAATTTAATTGAAATTCATTGAATCTTTTAGATTTACTATCAGAGAAAAATATAGAAAATAAACTTTTTTTTCTGTAATACACATATAGATCTAGGGTTCTTGGGCTAGCACCGATTGGGAGTTAAAAGCGTGTTCGTGTGTGGACTACCATAGAGGAAACCTACTTTGGTTTCTAAGTGCTGCATCAAATCCTTTCCAGGTATGTAAAAGTATAACTCTAAACACTCTATGACGTGTTTTAATATGTCATCGGATCCAGCTTGGGTTTTAATCTCTTAGAAAAGTTATCTACAAATGTAAACTAAACTATTTTCCGCTGCGTTTTAAATGGTTACAATTACATTAGAACCCTACAGTGGTATCAGAACCACTTTGACTATTAAACGAATAAATCAGAATTATAAAACGAAAAGAAATAGAATTAGACAGAGTTTGGCAACCAATCTCCAGTCATCGAATGAGTAAGTCGAGAGATGTGGCTGCCCCAAATCGCTGCCATCGTGTGACTGTCCCCTCCGCTCCTCAACTCTTTATCATGGCTATCCCAAGGCCTAAACTATCGTTGTGTGTGGCTTGGTTTCTCTATTCACCGAGGATGAAGTGGTCACCCAACCACGGTTGGGGTGCCACTATTTTTTTTGGCGCTGTCGCCCTTGGGCCACGACTGACATCATTGCCCCTATAGTGTACCACCATCGGACTATCACCCCGTGGGGATAGGTCTCAGGTTGGCCACGACCACCACCACTGGTCGAAGCAATGGGGATGATGTCCCTATTTTGGTTCATCGCACCACTCTTGTCCAAGGCCTGGGGGAGGTTGCCGTTGTTACTACACTGCACCACCACAACTAGGTTTTGGACGCACCGTATTGCGCTGCCGAAGAGGCCACGATTTTGGTGTCGTAGGCTGCTAAGGTAGTTGTTGTTGCCCTGTCGTAGACCACAATTTTAGTGTCGTAGATATGAGTATGTTTACCTACTGAAAAATAAATCTGAAAGCTTTGAAATATTCAAAGAGTTTCAAAATGAAGTAGAGAATCAACTTGGGAAAAAGATAAAAGCACTTCGGTCGTATCTAGGTTATGAATATCTAAGCCAACAGTTTATTGACCATATTAGAGATTGTGGAATTGTATCCTAACGAACTCCTCCCGAAACACCGCATCGCAACGGTGTGTCCAAAAGGATAAATAGAACCTTGTTAGACATGGTCCACTCTATGATGAGTCGTACCACTCTGCATAAGAGTTTATGAGGATATGCTCTAGAAATAGCTGTCCAAATACTAAATAATGCACCAATAAAAGAGACCAAAAAGACCCCATATGAAATATGGACTGCAAATAGCCAAAATTTGTATTATATGAGAATATGGGGATGTGACACTTATATTAAGTGAGAAGCTTCTAAGAAGCTTGATCTAAGGTCTAAAAAGTTCATCTTTGTGGATATCCAAAAGAGACAATTGGATACTACCTCTACAAACCCAACCAGAACAAAGTATTTGTTGTGCACCAATGAGAGTTTCTAGAAAATGATTATCTGACAAGAACTACAACGAGGGATATAGTAGATCTTGAAGAAATTCAAAGAACCACATGTAACATCCTGATTTTTTTATTCCAATTGAGGAAAATTGTTGAACTGGATGAATCGATAAAGGAAGAACCAAATATGGAGTATAGCAATAGTGCCATGTGCTTGTGACACTTGTCACAATAGCACCAAATGTAATAAGAGTATAGTCGTCTCGACTATAGTGCCATGTGGTTGTGACATAAGTCACAATAACACCAATGGTATTGAAAATGTGGTAGTTCCGGCTATAGTGCCATGTAGTTGTGACATATGTCACAAAAGCACATGCGTTACCGAGTGTTTGGTCGTCCCAACGAATGTGCCAGGAAGTTATGAGAATGGAATGATAATTGGCATAATAACATCCAATGTACCGAGAACATGGTCGAGGAACGACCGAGAAATACGGTCGATGAACGATAGAGAAAACGGGCGAAAAGGGCTCTCGGTACCTTGTGGACGAAAGTGCCATACACAAGTGACATTGGCGCTTTAGCCTGTCACTTTTGCAGAGAAAAAGGATTTTACGGTACATTTTGGGAGACATTGTCACTTTCACTGTCACTCTCGTGGGCGGGATGTAGTGTATAAAATCCTATTTTGAGCCCCTTTCTTCATTTAGTCAAATTTGTCTCATCTCAACTCCGATTTTGACTATTCTTTTTTCTATGGTCTCGTTTTTTAGATCTATTCAAGGATATATCAAGAGGTTTGAAGTTTATTGGAGTATCCAAGAGTATTTTGTGGTGG
Organism: Arctium minus; assembly: GCA_954870635.1. Classification (NCBI taxonomy): domain Eukaryota; kingdom Viridiplantae; phylum Streptophyta; class Magnoliopsida; order Asterales; family Asteraceae; genus Arctium; species Arctium minus. The sequence goes on along the minus strand of OX941080.1, from coordinate 106,097,171 downwards.
TAAGTTCCTCATCTCTATATTTTAAGCTATGGTTTGATGTGTTCTTTATTTTTCTTTCTCTCCTTTCCATTTTGCCTTAGTGTTGCGGTATTTCGTCTTTACAACTTTTTAAATTGCAAGTAAATAGACCTTGACGCAAGTATACATCTCGATCTACTACCGTTTTGTAACAAGTAATAATGGTACAAAGTACCGAATATCGATCCCACAGGGAAGCTTAGAAAAATTATTCTTAACGTCGGGTTTGTAAAAGTATTTTGGAGATATTGTAAGGACCAAAAGTGTAATGTTTTCCTTTCTTAGGGAGCTGGGATTAATTTGGGAGATATAAAACTTGGATTAATGTTTGCCTGTCACTTTTGTAAAACCCGGTATCCTTTGGGAACTGGGAGACGGGGCGACCGTCGTTGAAAGAGGGTGACCCGGGGGAGTCCTGGGTAGGCTAGGAACCCGAGGGAGACCCGGGAAAGGAGGTGACCCGGGGAAGTCCCAGGTGGACTGTGATCCCGGGGGAGACCTAGGAAGGTGTAAGCCCGGGGGAGTCCTGGGTGGGGCGGTGATCCCGGGGGAGGCACGGGAAGGGGGAACCCGGGGGAGACCCGGGAGACCCGAGAAGTTTGGGGTTGGGGAAGCCCGATTGGGTTATGACCGTAGGAGCAGTGGTACGCTTTCGGTAGTTAACTGTGCATTTTTACCATAATTGTAGGAGTGCTCGAGTGGATTTAATGTGTGTGAATTTCCATCAACCAGGTGAGTTTCCTTAAAACCTTTTTCTAATAAGTATTAACTTATGTTTGAAACTTTGGAATGGTATTGCATGAAAATATGTTTTATTTATTATGGCATATTAAATTTCGTACCTGACGTGCATCGTTTATTGAATGTGGGTTTACCATGTTATAATTATCTATAGTGTAATTATTGGTGTATGTTTATTGAGCATGTGTATGTGGGGTCGGGATTGCATAGTAGGATCGTTGAACCTTGGATCGTTATGATCGCTCGGAAGAGAATTTAAACTAGTGTGTGTGAAATTTGTTTTCTGCATAGGTGGGGAAACGGGGAGTCGACTTGGTCCCCGGAGGCGAGAAGGGAGTCTGCTTGGGCCCTGATCGTAGATGATGACAATGTTGGTTAGTCAGTTATAGATCACTGTGCAATACCCATATCTGATATTGTGTTGCCTTGTCGGTTTTCGTATGATCAACTGTGTAATCGTCTTATATTCTCTATTGTCTTGAAAAGGAAATTCACTAGACCTTATTGTCTAATCCTCGTTTTCAAAACTAAACACCATTTCAGAAAAGTGTAGTGGTGGAGGATCTTCTAAGGGAAACGAGAAGATTTGAGGTAGAGACTCAAGCGCTAAGCGGGAAGTGCCTAACGACTTAGTTCAAGAGCATGGCTTAGTGTAGTTAATCTTGGTTGTGGAAGTGTGTTCCCGCTGCTATTTCCGTTTACTTTGCCTTATTTTGAATTGTATTGGGAACCATTCGGAATTTTTTTATTGCTTTGTCTTGTTTGCGATTTTTGAGGTGTTACAAATGGTATCAGAGCCATAGTTTAAGAGATTTAGGTGACCAGATGGGCCTAAACATAAACTGTGAGGTAAGGGAATACAATTGAGATATACGAAGCCATTAGGAAAGACCTTGATCATGGGGAGTCATGACGATGGTAGTGAGAACCCTCATGTAAGGTAAATTCAAAATCGCATCTGGCCAATGCCATTATGAATTTACAGGTGCATGGGTGTGCTTAATTACTACTGTTGAGACGATCGATGAGTGTGGTGGTATGGATTATGTTCTAATTTTGCAAGTATTTGGCTAGGGTCTGATGTGTTGATTGAGAATGTCTTTGGTGTAATTGCTGATACCTCCAGGAATGAGTTTTTGTTCGTTAGGTTGGTGAACCAACTAAAGGTAGAACTTTTAGAGTTCAATAGAGAAACATATTATTAAGTATATGATTTTGAATTCTGATAAGACTCAATTTCTGGGGTTGGATGTACCGATCAGTCAGGGTAGAAGGACATAATTGTGTTCAGATCTTGAATGCCTCAATTCCAGATCGGGTGAAATCAATAAGTCCTTAACTCGTCAATTAAGCAGTAGGGTGGAGGGAAAGTGTGAGAAAAGTATCAGTGTTAATATGAAGTACGAGGTAAGAATATAGTAAAGGGCAAGTGGTCGTTGTTGATCTTTACAACTCAAGTTTCGGAATCGGGTATTTTGCAAAACAACGGTCGGGATGGAAGCGATATAGTACGGATAAGCGTGTATGCAGGGAAAACCGGTATAAAAAATTGTTACAAGAGTGAGAGACTCGACTTTCTGGTCAAAAGCAGGGTGTTAGATTGTTAGTGAGAGATAATTGCGGATGCAAACAGTTGACCTTGTTAGGGTGAGTAGCCTTCAATTCTAAAATGAGTTTCATGCATTGTGTTTTAAATGGACTGCATAAGTCGCTGTATATTAAAAATATTTATGTGTATGTTGAGTTTCTTGTTTTGGAAGTTAATGCAACGAATGCAAACACATAGTCTATGTTTTCGGAAAATTGCAAAATTATTTATGTTGCAAAATGGCAATTTGAAGTCAATAATTGGTGAGCTATTTCTTCACTTTTTGTTGAGTTACCCTTATTGTGGAGGTCATGAAAATTTTTGATCACATAGTTTCATAACTGAAATGACATGGTGTCACATCCATGTGTGTGAGAGTCGGTTGGCTCACTCAGGATAGGTGATTATGGTCAGAATTTTCCATTCGCATAGAAGAGTTTCATTGTATACATTTTTGTTGTCATCAACATTGGTTTGGATCGCTAGTGGGATGTTTTTTACGGGGTGATGTGGGGAGGATCCTCGAGATCCTTGTGCGTGGATATTCAACTATGGTGATTTGCTTTTTGAATACATGTGTTTATTTCATGGTGTCGTACTCTGAATTTCTGAAGTGCAAAACAATTTCAATCATTGTGTCCTGATGCATGAAGGCTACGAACTCGCTAGGTCATAGAGGATACTGCAATAAAAGTTAAGGAAATGTCTCGAGAGTTGAAATTGTCGGTTGGGCCATTTATGGTCGAATTATGACTCTAGTGTTTTCTTAGATAAGAATGGTGGTTAATGAAAATCTCATATGTTGAAGTTGGTAACGTTCTTTTATGGTAACATAGAGTTTTGTTCAGTAGGTTGGGATGTGGTTGTTTGTGAGTGATTATGTTTGGGGTGAATTGCGAAGTTGTTAAGATGTTTCATATAGCAGCATGTTAATAAGTAGCGTTGCAATGTTTTGATGAAAGGTTATCGACGTTAAGCCTAAGTATTGATGTGGTCTTGTAATAAGACCACATACCAAGTGAGTATGGTGCCTTCATCAAATGAGGACTGTGAGGTATAAAGTGAGTTTTGGCGCGTTGATAGAAGTAGGTTCCGCTGGGAATCCTCGCTTGCTGGAAAATTGTTGAAGCATTACTTTTTAATGATTAATATCGATGTCAACGACCATTCGAAATATTCGGTGATGAGGTCGTTGTCAAGTAACTGAGAACTCGAGGAGTATCTCTTGTATGGTTAGTTTTCTCAAGGTTGTAAGAGGTCATTTAGGAGAAAGGTATACTTTGCTTTATGCTGAACCACGTGAGATGAGTACTGGAAAGCAAGAGATCGCTAGTTGGAAGAGGTGACTTCCTATGAGGTTTGGTTATCTGTATGGGGAATAAGTATATATCACAGCTGAAGTGAGGGCACATCGGTCATATCGATTGGCACGGGAGGTCGCCTTATCCTCATGGACTACCTGAAATTGTTTCTTGAAGATTGCGAAGAGCTAACAAGAATCTGGAATTGGGTGATCATGATTTGCGGTTTATCTGAGTTTGAGAAAGATAAAGTCGTGATATGACCTTGTGTTAATGTAATTGTGTAGTGGTTAGGGCAAAGAGGATGGTATCTAATAGGTATGTGAAGTGTATCAAAATTAATGGCGTTTCACACCAAGGCAGACGATAGTCATCGATGTGAGAATGGGTTGCCATTATGATGAGTGGTGAAATTTTGTTGTAATGTGGGATAAGTGGAGGTGTAAATCCTAGTTTAGAAATTTTGGGGAGAGATTCAAAGGTGGCAAGTATGATTGATATGGGTATTACGTTATTGCTATTCTGAGATTAATAAGGCGAGTGATAAGAAGAACCCATGTTCTTCTCGGTTGCATTAAATTTTGGGTAAGTGTATTCCAATCCTATTGGATGCCGATGAGAATGACTTATTCGATTAGTTGTGTTGCTTTGTTATAGATTTGAAGTTTAAATGGGAATGTTGAAGTATTCCTTGGGTGTAAAGGGATCTCTGTGAATAGGTCAACCCTATTTGGAGAGCGTTGAATGCATGGTATTTTGATCTTGGAGTATTGTTTTGTGATGATCCGGGGTGGATATCTCAAAGGAGAATGGTGATGAAACCGAGTACGCAATAAAGGGAATCAGTGTTTCATGCTCATGTGAAAAGGCGAAGTTAGTATATCGCGTTAAGTGAGTAAACTGGGAGTAAGAAGTTCGTCGGGTGAGACAGGAGAACGTGAAGTATGTTTAAAGGTTGCCATTTGTCGAGCCCAGGAACTCCTCGCGAGGATATGAGAAAAAGACTATGTTTAAAAGGATTGTGGTGTATGTGATAATTAAGGTGTTTATAATAATAATAAACCATGAGGCTGGTCTAAAGTTTGCAAATGTTAGTAAGTCTATTTTTGAAAGCGTGTGTTCTATGTTTTCGGAAAGGCATGGTAACAACGGTTGAACGTGATGCTCAGAGGGGAAAGATCAGAGGAATTTAGTAAGTATTAGTGCGATGGATATTCGAGTGAGCATTGTTGTTAGTGCACAAATATGTTGGATCCAAGATCATAGGAATTGAAAGCAAAAGTTCTAAGTCAAAGCCTTCTTATGCAAAGTCAAAGTCAAGAAACTCAAAGGATAAAGTCAACTTCTTCTAAAGTCAACTAGCTTAGTTTAATTGTTTTCCTTGTATTTAGTAGGAGGTATAAATAGGTTTCCTTTGTTTTTGTAATAAAGCGTGAAAAGTGTGGCGTGGAAAGTGTAAGCACTTAAGAGAGAATTCTAAAGAGAGAATTCTAGTGAGAGAAATATTTGAGAGAGCATCTTCATACAAATTGTATTCTTGAGATTTCAAATACAATCATATGGCATCTTGAATCAATTTGTGTTGTTATCTTGATTTGCACATCATAAGGGACACACAATTGGTATCAGAGCAAGCACGAAAACCAGAAAACAAATTCAAATATGAGAATTTTTGGTCAATTGTTCAAGAACTCGCAAAGTCAACTATTGAGAATCGATTTCATTGAATTTTTGATGTTTCTTGTTGCAAATTGATTCCATTGTATTTGTTTTATGTACTAGAACAAATTGTGTTTGTATTGCATAGTCAAATTCACATTAATTCTGTGTGAATTTTGGATTTTTGTAAACTTTTGTTCGAGATTCGAAAAGTACTATATTCAAATCAAAGTTTGCAATTCTTGTATTTTTTTGTTTAAATGATGTATTAGAAAAGTGTTCAGAATCGTATCAAGGATCAATCTGCAAGGTTTGGTGATCAATTTCGAAGGTTTGAAGAGTTTTTGATTGAAAAATAGGTTTCAAACTCGGAACTTGAAGAACTCGCAAGATTTGAAGAAGTCGCTAGATTCATATCTGAAGAACTCGCAAGACTCATCCTGAAGAACTCGCAGGGGCAAGAACTCGCAGATCAAAGCTTTTGTGTTTCTTGTGTTCTTATTTGTGACAAGTCAAGAACTTGCAGGGAACCCCTTTTTGAATAAATTTTCTATTTCTTAGAATTTTTCTAAGTATAGAACTCGCAAGGTTCTCTCTGCGACAAGCTAAGAACTCGCAGACTTCGACCTGAGACAAGTTACTTATGGCAAGCCTTAATCTACGACAAGCTACTGTTCACTTTCTTCGGTCTGCGACAAGTTCGAGAACTCGCACGTCAAGGCTTACGACAAGTTAATTGTTTGAAAATTTTCTAAGTATAGAACTCGTATGCATTGCGACAAGTTATTTTTCAGAAAATTTTCTAAGTATAGAACTCGCAAGAGGATTCATACTCAGAACTCGCAAGCTTCAGCCTGCGACAAGTCCAGAACTTGCAAGTTTCCGCTTGCGACAAGCAAGAACTCGCAAGCCTCTATTTGCGACAAGTTTGAACTCGCTAACAGTGCTTTGCGACAAGTGTATTGAATAGGGTTTTGCGACAAGTGTTCCATAGTGATCTGCGACTTCTATACTTAGTCAATTTTTGTCTATTTTCAGAATTTTGAAAATTTTCTGATTATGTGTTTAAATATTTGTGCAAATTCAAGATGACTTCTAGAGATGCTCTTGCTATCGGAACAGATGTCAAACCACCCTTTCTATTCAAGGGTGGGTATGAGCAATGGAAGGATAGATTTCTGGATTTCATATATCGATATGACAATGGAGAATTCATCAAACAATCTATTGATGAAGGTCTTATGAAACGAGTAACAACTATTGTTCCGGATGAAGAAAATGAGATTTCAGATAGTAGAGATGGTATGGAGCCCCGAGAGCCCAAAACCAAAGAGATTGTTGTTGATTTCTCAAGTTATTCTGTTGAGCAAAAGAAGAGGTACAAGGCAGATAAACATGCTAGATCTCTACTTCTTCAGAGCATACTGAATGAGATCTACATCAAGATTGATAGCTACAAAGCTACAACTAAGAAAATGTGGGATCAACTTGAGAAGATGATGATGGGATCAAAGGTTGGAAATCAGATGAAAGTGGCAAACTGCATCAACAATTATGAGGAATTCAAAGCCAAGTATAATGAATGCTTAGAAGACACATATGAAAGATTTGTTTCTCTTCTGAATGAACTAGTCAAGAACAAAGTCAAGAAGAAGCAGATAGAGAACAATGTGAAGTGTCTTAGTGTGTTACAACCAGAATGGAAGAAGCATACTAGGAGGATGAAACAAATGAAAGATCTAAGTGAGATTCCTCTACATCAAATCTATGAAACACTTAGACAGAATAAGGAGGAAGTAGAAGAGAAGAGAGAAGAGAAGAAAGAGAAGGAAAAGACAATACATGATTTAGTTGCTTTAGTAGTTGAGAAGAAAAAGGAGAAAGAGAAGAAGGACAAGAAGAAGAAAAAGAAAGTTGTGATTTCTAGTTCTGATGGATTTGATAGTGGAAACTCCGATTTTGATGATGGAGAAAATCTGAAGCAAGCTATGTTATTGCTGACCCGAGCCTTTCAGAAAAAAAATTACAATAAGCCGGGTTCTAACAGTCAGAGATACTCTTCAGGATCGAGAAATTATGAACACAAGGAGAGGATAGAAGGAAAGATGTATGATGAAAGAAAGTCTGATGGAAGGAAGCCAAAGAAAAGGAAATATGTTAATAGTTATGAGAAGAAAGTGGAAGATCTAATCAAGTGCTATAATTGTGGAAAAATTGGTCACTTTGGTAAAGACTGTCGAAAGCCGAAAGTAAGGAACTCAGATTACTACAAGAATAAGATGCTTTTGGCTAAGTAAAAGGAAGCGGGTAAAGCTTTAATGGCTGAAGATGACCATTGGTTGGATTTTTCTGAATCTAAAAGCGAAAGAGAAGAAACAACCCACATGTGTTTGATTGGAAAAGAAGTCAAGTATGATGAATCTGATGAAGAGGTAAACAATTTTTCTAAATATGATTTTTTAATGAAAATGTAAACCATGATGGTCGAGCTTCAAGACCTACAAGCTAAGCTTAAAAAGGAGAAAAAACAGAGTTGCGAAAAAGTGTCAAACAATTTTTGATCTCAATAAGGAAATTGTTTGGAACAAAAACTTGATTGACTCTTTGAACAAAGTTGCTACTGTTTTTGAAAAACAAAAATTTTGTTTTGAAATTCAAATTTCTGAAGTAATTTCCAAGTTCAATAAGTGCGAACTTGAGAAACAAGAGTTTGTTGTGAAATATAATAAGTTACAATTTGAAAACAAATTTTTTTCTTAAAAAGATAAATGGTTTGGAAGCCAAGCTTTATGCTAGAGGTCAAACAGATCTAACAATTCATTTAAACAAACTAAAGGAATTTACTGCTTCTAAAGATAAATGGGGTATTGGATGTGATAACCCACATTATCTAAAGAAAGCTATTCGAAAACAACTAGCTTTATATAATTTTAATTTTTTACAAGAGGCTGATAAAAATCCTCATTTGAAACCCAAATTTGTCACTAAATCATCTGATGAGGTGGAAGCCAAGGAAGATGAAAATAGGAAAAACACAACAAAAATGCAACTACCATTCTGCTATGATAAGCTGAATGATAGTTATCTATCTCAACAACCTAAATTTCTCTCAAATGGCTATTTTCAAAGCTATTCTACTGAGGAACTGGAGGCTACACCTGTTGAAGCTAAAATTTATGTACCTCCACTCATCTTGGAAAGTAAAATATTTGAGCATGAGAATATCTTAGTGGATGTGTTAAGTCAGATTTTATAGTAATCATTGTATTTATAGACTTGGTCTAATACTGTGTTCTTAGTTGTGTTTTCTGTGTAGTTTTAGCCAAGGGTATTTAAGTCCCTTGTGGCTTTGTGTCTTGTAAGAAACTAACGCATATCTCAATACGATTACACTCTTGCGCTTTCTACTTTCTACTTTCTCTCTCTACTTTCTCTTTCTAAGATTTGGTTGATTTTGGGAGACTGATCTTGAGAGATTTAGAGAGACTGATTTTTTCAAACTGATTTTGTAAACAATTCAGAGAATTTGATTGATTTTCTTGATTTTTATCAAGAAAATCTCATTTTCTGAATTTTTCAAAATTTTTTGGTGAATTTTGATCGAATTGTCTTGTTTTCTGGTTTGTTGGATTCGGTTTTGATTGTAAAACATTTTTGATTCACATCAGATTGCAAGAAAATTGATTTTTGATCTTCAATTTTTGAGGTTTTTCGAATTTCTGGAAAAGTTCTTGAAACGTACTGTTCTTTTCAAAATTTCTTGATTTTGCGAGTTTTAAATTGAATTGTTTGATTCAAAGTGTTTAGAAACTATTTTTCGATCATATATGTGTGAGAAATTGTCATTAAATTCTAATCTGTAATCGAATTTGGAGGTTTTTCTTGATTTTCTTCGTTTTGCGCCAGATCTGAAGTTTGCGCGAGTTCATCAAGATTTGCGCCAATTCATCCTCAACTTTGCACAAGTTTCATCAAGTTCACGATTTCAGTTCTTCACGCAAAGTTGTTTTTGCGCGACAAGCATCTCGCGCGAGTACAAGTTTGCGCTATTAACAGCTCATGCAAAATTCACTTTTGCGTTACCTTCTGCTCAATTAAATAGAGGTTCTCGTCAACTTCATCTCACGCAAAATCAAGTTTGTGCCAGTTATTGATCAAGCAAAAATCAGTTTTGCGCCATCTACTTGTCACGCGACGAAAGGTTTTAATCATCATCATCATATCACGCAAAGTCCAGGTTTGCGCCACCAACTGCTAACGTAAAGAAAGGTTTGCATCACCATCGTATCACGCAAAAGCAAGTTTGCGCCATCCTCAATTCGCGCAATTCTTAGTTTGCGCCAGTCATAATTCGCACAAATCTCAGTTTATGTGCTATTCACTGTTCACGCAAATCTCTAGTTTGCGCCAGCCTCTCTGTTTCAGACTTGGCATTTTCTGAAGTTATTCATCTATGGATTCTACAAAGTTTGCTTTTCAAGCTCAGTTCTACAAAAACGATCTCATGATGTCATTGGGCACAGAAACTCGTCCTCCAGTTCTGGTTGATGAGAGTGAGTTCACTCAGTGGCAAGATTGGTTTCTGAATTTCATCGAGCGTCAAAAGAGCGGAGATGACATGATGAAGATTCTATCTGAAGGATCTTTTGTAAAACCTACTCTGGATTCTGGATTATTAAAGCCTACTGTCGAGTGCACACCCGATGAGTTAGTGCAATATAAAGTCGATCGTGATGTAAAGGCTAATCTGATGCTAGCTTTGCCAAATTCTATTTACAACAGGATTGATTGCTTTAAAAACAATCCTAAATTAATGTGGGCACAACTAGAGAAGATTATGCTTGGATCTACAGTTGCAACACAACTCCGGCATACACGTTACATGAACAACTTTGAAGAATTCAAAGCTAAAGATGGGGAGTCACTGAAAAATGTTTATGACAGATTTTGTGCGGTGATAAATGATCTGAGAAAAATAAAAGTGGAAAAGACCGAGCTGGAGACTAATCTGAAGTTCCTCAATGCTTTGCAACTAGAATGGAATAAATCTTGCCATCGCTTGAGGAATGATGTCAGAATATCTACCATGCAAATCCAAGAGATGTATGAAATATTGCTGACAGATGAGTGTATAGTCACAGAGAAGAAGGCCAAACTTGTCAAGAAGAATAAGAAAACAGTGGATCCAGTTGCACTTCTCACAAGCAAACTGTCTGAACAAGCATTTTCCGAGAATGCTTATGATGGTGCAACTAATGATGATGGTGAGGCAGTTCAGAAAGCTATGATTCTTCTCTCTCAACACTACAACAAAAAGTTCCAACCTCGTTCGGGTTCCAACAATCTTCGCTTCACTTCTGGGTCTAAGAATGTTCAAGTGCCCGAGGTTAAGAAAGCAGATGCATGCTTTAACTGTGGAAAGTCGGGTCACATCGCTAAGGAGTGTCGAGTGAAGAAAGTTAGGGATTCTGCGTATTATCGGAAGAAACTGGAACTAGCCGAAAAGAGAGAGAATGGAACTGTTTTGTTAGCTGAAGAAGAATTTTGGCTAGATCACTCTGAAGACGAAGCTGATAATGTGGAGACTGCTCATATGTGCTTTATCGGAGATGATCAGAGTGATGATGATTCCACTGATGAAGATGAGGTAATTTCTGAGTTTGATTACATTTTTATTTCTTCACAGATGAACATTATTATAACTGCTTTACATGGTCTTCGCTCAAAGTTATTATCTGAAAAACAATTAAATTCAGAAAAGTCAAATTTGATTGATAAATTACAAATATCTTTGAAAGATGAAAAATCTATTTTGGATCATACAAAAGACATCTCTCAAAAGAAATTGGATGATTTAGAAAAATCAAATATGACTTATCTTGATTCTTTGACAGAAATGACCAAATTAAAAGATAATTTTTCGGATAAAATAAATGAGTTGGAAGAAAAATTATATCGAAGGAATCAATCTGAACAAACTATTTATTTGAACAAACCGCGGAGTTATGAGTCTATAAAAGAAAAATGGGGACTTGGTTTTGAAAATCCTCATTGTTTACACAATGCGATAGAAAAATCCCTTACTTTATATAAATTCGATTATCTAACTCTTGCTAAATATGCTCCTCAATTTAAAATTGATTGGATGAATGAAAAGCAAGTGTTAGAAATCGAAAATGAGAAAAGGATGAATAATAAGAAAAAGGAAATTTCTTTTGTTTACACGAGCGAAAATGCCAAATATTTTCCCGAAAAATCAAAGAAGAACAAAAACAGTTTAAATGACATTTCTCCTATTAAATCTTCATTGTCTGATGATTATTTTGATATCTCTTCTACTAACACTAATAAAGAAAATATATCTCTAGTTTCTTATGATTCTAAGAGATATATTCCTTCATTAGTGTTAGAAAGAAAAATCATTGATCTTGAAGATAAAATAGAAGAACAACATAATCAAAGCGAAATTGAATAAGATGTTATTTTTTCTTTTATGACATCTAGTCCTGACGAAAAATTAATTTTTCAAAAACAAGATTCTGTTTCTGATTTTTCTTCTGATTTTAAGGAAAACAAAAACGAAGTTCTAAAATCTAAAATCTTTTCTCAAAATTTTTCTGACTCCGAGGCAAGTTCAGATTTATTAACTGATCAGTTGGGTTTCTTAGGTAAAATTGTTTCTTCTGATTCAAATCTTAAATCAAAAATTCTTGATGAATCTTTTACGCTAAATGTTGATTATTATAAACCAAAGAATAAAAGAAGAAGGTCAAAGAAGTCAAAGAAACAAGCTAAAGTCATTTCTGACAGTTCTAATTCTTGTGATTCAAATATTTCAGATAGGACTTTGAGCACTAATACAAGGCATATATGGAGGGTCAAGCGGACATCGGATGAATCTGCGACTAGTGAGGATCAAAATGTAGACAAACTTTGTAGAAATGATTCATTTGCTACTTGTAATAAAATTTTCAAATATTCAATAAAGCAAATGATTCACATTTCAAAAGTTGTCTTCTATTCCTCCTCTGGTTCAAGTTCAGATGATCATGCTTCATCCTCTACTGATGATTCTGTTAATTCTTCTGATTATTTTTCTCTTGCTTTCTATGTCAAATCTAACAAGTTTACTCCGATAAGAACTGTAACTAACAAACTTGGACCCAAATATAAGTGGGTACCAAAATCAAAGATTGATTCTAAGTTGCAGGCACCTAATGTCAAGGGGGAGTAAGAGAACATTGGCTTCTAAGTACATCAGCTTAGAACCCGTACTTCAATGGACTTCGATTTCTAAACATGCCAGTTTAGGACTCGTTCTTCAATGCATATAGGTTTTGGACTAATTAGAAACTGTGAGTACATCTACTTAATTCCGATGCATATATCTCTGAATATGATGTTGTTCCAGTTTTTCTCATATTTTTTTAACAATCTGAGCAAGTTCAACTAACTCTTGAATTTGTACAACCCAAATCTTTCATTTGAGACACAAATTCATTATACATTATGTGGAAGAAGGTATTATTGAATTTTATTTTGTTTCGACTAAATATCAATTTGCCGAATTTTTTTTTACAATTGTCTTCAATTTTAAACTCGGCATGTTGAATTTAAAAATTTAAATCTTTACAAATTTTTATTCTATAAAAGTAAAAGTTTTACAGTTTTTCTTTCTTTTGAATAAAATGTGTGTCTAAGATAATTTTTCAAGTTGCTTTGTTTATATTGAAGTTTTATATGTTCAACTTTCAAGTCTTACAAAAATCGAAAGGTCAACAACATGTTTGAAACTTTTGATACTGCTTTAAAGTTGTGTTATTCGGAATATGTATAGTTTACAATGCTTAGAAATCCTAAAAAGTCAGAATTATGGATTGTAATGAAAATATGGGCTAAGCACTTAGATGTAAAACTGGGTGATTGAGATGAATTATATATATAAAATACAGAAATCTCTAAGTTTAAAAGTTTGTACCTGTGACCTTTCTGGTTTGGGAAAGTAAGTTCCGTGGGGTGCTTGTCATCTGGTCCCCTAAGGTCAATTGATCTGGGAGTGATCGAACCCAAATCCTTCTAAAGATTCAGATCGAAAGTCATGTTCTACTGGTATGAATGGGTTTAGGATGTGTCGATGTAGCCTTTCTGATCTGGGATAGTAAGTTCCAAGGGGTGCTTGACACCTAGTCCCCTAAGGCCAACTGGTCTGGGAGCGGCTGACCCAAATCCTGCAATAGGATCAGATAGAAAGTTACGTTTACGGCATGTTCTTTACTTACCAAACTTTTTGATTAAAATATGCCAAAGTGCACAAGCTTAAAAGATGCCAAAGAGCACACTCATGTGAAGATGCCAATGTGCACAATGCTAAAAGATGCCAATGAGCATACATCTCATGATACTTGGTGATATGTTTGAGTTGCGATAAACCTATAAATTTGTGAAAATCTTAAATTTTGATGGCTTAGTGTGAGTACATGGAAAGTTTTCTATTATATTTTTAGAATTACATTTTCTTGAAGCTAATCGAAATTCGCATGCGAGCACACTAAATAGATTGATGAAAGTTTTTGAAACTGAACATGTTTTAACTTGATATGCAATGAAACTTGTATCTGTATCCAACAGCATACACTTGATTTCAACTGATGGATTATTCTGTGATATATTATTGAGTAGAATTTAATTTCTTTAGTGTTTAAAATTTTATATGTTTAGTTGTTTGAAAATACATATTCAGTATATTTTTTTTTTTCTACATTGATGTTTCAATTCTTATGTTCTTATATTTTTGTAAATGGGTTTGTGCATTATTCGAGGGGGAGTCAATAAGGAGAATTTTCTAAAAAGATCATAACTGATTTCGAGGGGGAGTATCTGATTTTCTATATGAATGGTAACTTGAATTGTCATATTTAATTCATTTGTGTAGGGGGAGTCAAAGAGCTTAACAAAGTGAAAATTTTCAGATTTCAAGTCAGCTTTGCGCCAACATTTGGTAGCGCAAAACTCAACTTTGCGCCACCTTCATCTAGCGCAAAACTAAGTTTGCGCCATCAACATGTAGCGCAAAACTTTCCTCTTTCTCCTTTATTCTAATTTTGCAGATCTTAAGCTATCTCGTCTCCAACATTTGCATGACCAAGTTGATCCAGATCATCAAGGTCATGAGGGGGAGAAGTTATGGAGAAATTAAAGAGACAAAGAGTTCGAACGTTTATCTGCTGCTCAAGATTCGCTTAAGATTCTATTCTCTCAGCTACTAATTCTTTTGCTGTTCAAGCTCCGATCACCAACGTTCATTCGAGTATACTTGAAAGAGGTGTGTCATCTAGAGCACAAGCTGATGAACCGATTGTTCTTTCAAGCTAATTACAAACAGGTCCAGTCTTGTCAAGGCAGCAAAGGCAACATAGATTGAAAGATGCTGAGAAGATTTTTTTTTAAAAGTCAAGAAGCTTCGCTAAGTCGCTTAGATGGTCTGTGTTGATTTAGAAGATGGATATTGAAGACCACAACGCCAATTATTACTAAGGGGGAGATTGTTAAGTCAGATTTTATAGTAATCATTGTATTTATAGACTTGGTCTAATACTGTGTTCTTAGTTGTGTTTTGTGTGTAGTTTTAGCCAAGGGTATTTAAGTCCCTTGTGGCTTTTTGTCTTGTAAGAAACTAACACATAACTCAATACGATTACACTCTTGCGATTTCTACTTTCTCTCTCTACTTTCTCTCTCTAAGATTTGGTTGATTTTGGGATTATTAGGATGAGAGAATTTTGGTTGATTTAGAAAAGATTGTGTTTTCCACTGTGTTTTTAATACAAATTTAAAATCTTCTAAAGCTTCTAAATTTGATGATGATAGTGTAGACTTATTTGAGGATGGATTTGATTTTTTAAATTCCGATGATTGTGATGATGGATGTGTTAAGAATTTTGACTTTGCTGCTAAACTTCCAGATCATTTTGATTTTGTTATCATTACTAATGCTTTACCTAGTGTATTTGAGAAATGTGAATCATTAACAAAGGTTGATGAATCAGTTCCTGTGAGTACCTGTAATGCTAAAGGTAAGAAGCAAAAGAAAAGGGGCTCACAGAAATGGACCAACATGGGTAAGCATAAGAAAGCACAAACTCTTAAATCTCATGGTTCTAACAAGTCTAAATCTTCTGTTTCATATTTGAAAAATAAAAGGTCTGAGGCAAAGCTTGAATGGCGACCTAAAAAGAAGGTTGAAGAGTTGACAAAATCATTTTCTGATAGAGATTGTAATAGGTTTACTGTTAGTGTTCTTGATATACTTGGTGACGTTGCTTCTCATAAATCAAACCTTGTAACTTCTTACAAGACGTATACAATAAAGCAATTGATCCAATTATCTTTGTACACTATTCAGTCTTCCAATAATTTCAAAATGATTTTGTTACTCGACAACATTTTGATAGTTGGTTTGGATCATATCATGTTTATAATTCTTCAGTTTCAAAAGTTTTTCAAAGGTTAAAAGGACCCAATTTCAAATGGGTGCCAAAATCTTGTGCTAACTTGCTTGGACCCATCTATAATTGGGTACCTAAACCTCTTATTGCTTGATTTCTCATGTGCAGACCCGTCATATGTGATTCTTGGATTCAGGCTGTTCCAAGCATATGACAGAGCAGAAAGATATATTGTCTAATTATACAGAGAAATTTTGCGGTAATATGAGATTTGGAAATGACTAGTGTTCACCGATACTTGGATATGGATATGTCGTGCAAGAGAACTTAACGATTAAGAAGGTGAGCTATGTTGATGGTTTAGGACACAATCTGTTTAGCACTAGACAGTTCTGTGACAAGGATTTAGAGGTAAATTTCAAGGCCAAGAGATGTTATGTCAGAACGGAAGACGGTAAAGAACTCTTGGTCGGCACTAGGAAGTCAAATCTCTACACTATAAATCTGTCAATGTCAAGATTGATAATGCGGTGTGTCTACTCTCTAAAACCTCTATGCAACAGAATTGGTTATGGCATAGAAGGCTGTCTCATCTCAACTTCAGATACATTAACAAGTTGGTGACCGGAATTTAGTGAAAGGACTTCCAGAGCTCAAATCTGAAAAAGAACATCTGTGTAACGCGTGTGAGAAAGGCAAGATGAAGAGAGCTTCACATAAGCCCAAGCCTGAGCCCAGTACAAGCGCTCCTATAGAATTGTTGCATATGGTTCTATGTGGTCCAATGCGAACACAAAGCATAAACGACAAGCGTTATGTGCTCGTAATGGTGGATGATTTTTCAAGATACACTTGGGTCAAGTTTCTGAGATTAAAGGACGAAACTCTGGAGATCATTATTGCCTTTTTGAAGACCATTCAAATGAACTTGCAGAAGACAGTTAAGCTACTCAGAACTGATAATGGCACATCATTCAAGAATAAGACAGTTGAGTATAGAAGGTTGGAAGTTTCCTAGCCCCGGGGGAGTGTCCGTGAGTGCCTCCATTTGGTCGTGCTGCTATGATGTAACGTGCAGTCGTCCCGAGGCATTTTAGGGCCGCTTATCTCGAATCTGTCAGGATAACTCATCAGTTTTTTGCTGCCAGAACGCCAGAACAAAATGGGGTAGTTGAACGATGAAATCGGACTCTTGTCGAGGCTGCACGAACGATGCTAAGCCAATCCGATCTACCTTTATTTTTGTAGGCCGAAGCTGTCTAAACTACATGTTATACTCAAAATCGGTCAATCATTCATCGCCGGTTTGCTAAAACTCCATATGATTTGATTAACAATAGAATACCTAGCATTAAACATTTTCATAATTTTGGATGCAGGTGTTTTTTCTTGAACGATAAGGAGAACTTGAACAAGTTCAGTCCCAAGGCTGACGAAGGAATCTTCATTGGTTATTCTCAAACATCTGCGGCTTACAAAGTCTATTTGAAGAAAACAAAGATTGTTGTTGAAAGCGTAAATGTTACATTTGATGAAGAGATGGCTTCTGAGCACATCAGTTAAGAACCCGTTATAACAGGAGTATTAGCTTCTGGACAGATCAGTCCAGAACCTGTGATTAAAGTTTCTAATTCTGATAAAGCGTCAACGTCTACATCTCATCTAACAGAATTAGATTTATTATTTGAACACTTTGATGATGAGTTTCTAGGTTCAAAAGTGACTAAATCTATTGTGATTGACATATCAGAAGATTCAAGTAATCATCATCCAATCACTTTAGATGTCTCAATTGAATTCAATCCCCCGGTTCAGATAGAAACTCCAGATCATATTCGTACTCAATCAGTTGAAGTTGAACATGTTAATGACAAGACAAAAGATACACATTCAGTTGGATGTACTGTCAAGCCTATCCAACAGACATCAAATGTCCAATCAACTGAAACTTCTGCACCAGTTACTTCAACTTAACCCCAACAAGAAGAGCATACTAGATACTTAGATAATCAACATGATCAGTCTATGTCTAATCCACTCTTTTATGTACACAAGTGGACCAAAAAGCACCGGTACATCAAATTATTGGACATCTTTCAAAGCCGGTGCAAACTAGGTCTGCAACAACAAATGAATGTTTATATTATTCATTCCTGAGTAAAATAGAACCGACAAAAGTTTCAGAATCTTTTTGTGATCCAGATTGGATTATAGCCATGCAAGAAGATCTCAACCAATTTGAGACGCATAAAGTCTGGCGATTGGTGCCTCGACCTGATGGAAAAACAATCATGGGTGTCAGGATCGAATTCTCAACAAGAATTAATTCTCAGAAACAATATCAAAGAAGTTTGCGGAATAACACTTTGATATTTAATCAAACAGAAAATCAAAACAGAATATAATCAACAAACTGTAAACTTGTATTGAATGCTTTGAAGTTACAAGATTACTCACTCAACCTCAATATTGATGAACAGGCTCACCAATACGAATTCTACTTCTCTAGAATTAGGATCTATGCCTTGAGGTTGATTTTCTCTCTAAAAGAATGAAAAACAAAAGTTAACTCATTATTCTAAACTATACAATATATATACTGAATACAAAGATAATTACAATAAATAAAATATCTTCAGTATATCTTCCATGTATATCTCTAAGCTTCCATAATCTTCAGATTATCCAGCTGTCATTCTTTCCATCTGAATCTCTTTAGCAGCACTAACCATGATCAGCAGCATTAACTTCTTCTAGCAGCATTAACTACTAAGCAGCACTAACTACTAGCAGTACTAACTAGCTAAGCAGTACTAACTTTGTTCAAGCAGCACTAACTATGACTAGCAGTATTAATATTACTAGCAGTAGTAACACTCAGCAGTATTAACCTTTAAGTCTTCTAGCAGTAGTAACTTTGAACCAGCAGCATTAACCATACTTGATGAATTCTTCAGTTCCCAACAATCTCCCCCTAACTTGACTTTTAGGAAGAGAAGTCAAGTTCTTCAGAATTAATCTTCAAGATGCTCCCAAAACTCTATTATGGCCTAAATTCCAGTGTTTGCATCCAATCCCAAACTCTGATTGATGGTTCTTTGAATCAAGTATTTAGCCATTTCTGAATCTGGAACACACCTTAACTTTTTCTTCAGCATGGCATGTAGCTTCAATCTGCTATGATTGTACACTCTATCCACTAGGAAGTATTCAGTGTGATTTAAATCCAAAGTCACTGTATATACTCCACTAATTTCATATAGAGTCCAACTGTTGACCGACTTGAATACATCCTTGATCATATGCTTTACTTCTTCAGGTTTGAACATCATACACAGATACTCCATTACCAGTTTTGTAATTGAAATTCCTGGAGCCTTTAGAATATCTGCATACAACTTCATTCCTATCTCAAACATCTCTTCAAGATCTGATCTAGAGCATGTTCTGACAATTTTTGCCCATGTGTTGAACACTTCATACTTTTCATCCTTTCTTTTCAGCCTTATGTATTCCTTTCCATCCACTGTCAATGTATCCCAGAGAATGACCTCAGGAGGCTTAACTCCTACAGGTTCTGCTGAAATTGGTTCAGGCACTTTGTCCATCACTACCATATACAGATTTACATCATCAGTGTTAGATAGCTCTGTCTGTTTAGATGACTCAGGTGCCCCTTCTTCTTCAGCAACCTTATCAACCTCTTCTTCAGATACTCTAGGCTTTTTGATTGGCTTTCTCCTTGCCATCATTTTTGTTCTCTTTAAAGTCCTTAGACTTTCTCCCAGTGTGGACTCTTTCTTAGGAGGTGTTTCTTGCTCATCTGGAAATGGCTTTTGACAATCAAAGTCATTACTTTCTTTTATTCTCTTCTCCATCTCCACCCTAGCAGTTTCACTTCCCTGAAGCTTTAACATCTCTGAATCATAGAGCTCTTTGATCTTCTCAAAAGACATTTTGGAGAACATCTCCTTTTTGACTCCTACAGCACCTTTGAGAAATATAATCATCTTGTTTCTCTCTTGGGTACCTAGGAATGTCTTTGAGGGTCTTCTCTTCTTTGCAACTGTTTTCACCACAGATTTCTTCATACTTGCAGCTTTCTTCTGTGCAATTTCAGTTGCCATACTCTGTTGATAAGCTTCATTCAGTTCAGCAGCTAGAGCTTTTGCCATTTCCCTGTCCTTTTCCATCTGAACTCTTTCTTCTTTTTCAATATCCTCCTGCATCTTTTTAGCTAGGGCTTCATCTGATTCAACCAACCTTTGCTTTTTGATTGGTTGATCAGATTCTACCATCTTTGCTTTTCCTTTGTCTTTGCTCATTGCCTTTTTACTGTTATCTTTCTTGATCACTTCACCTTGTTCTTTTATGATTACACCTTTGGTCTTTGAAGTGACCTTGGGAGTATCATTCTTGGCTTTTAGTAAGGTCTCTGCAATCTCAAGATCTGTTAACACTTCTTTCACAGTTTCTGCTGCTTTATTAATGTCAGCAGTAGTAACTGTTTCTTCTTGCTGCTCCCCCTGAACATCAACTTTCTCTCCATCAAGCTCCCCCTTTCTTGTGGCTTCTTCCATGTTGATCTCCCCCTTTTTGGGAGCATCATCCTCAGTGGTCCTTCTTCTTAATTGAAATTGCTTTCTCTTCTTCCTTTGTACCAGACTAACCACCATCCTCTTCAGCTTAGCAATCTGTTCTTGTTGTGACAGAATTACTAGCTTCATTTCTTCAATTTCTTTGCCTTGTTTGAGAACATCTTGATTGATGTTCCCCATTGTTTCCATCAATTCATCGTACGTATATCTGTCCTCACCCTCTCTAGAAGTGTTACCCTCCTTTGAAGGATCATTGGATCTTTTATTTGTGGAAGTCTTCTGCCTTGCAGAGGCACTATCCACCCCTGTGGTTTCTTGGCACCAGGGACCTTCAAATGATTGCTCATTCAAAGTTGCCATGGGGGAGGTCTTATTGATGTTACCACTTTCCTCCTCTGAACTAGCAGGAGTAGTGGCAGCCTCATCACCCATATGCTCTACCTCCTCCTCAGAGAGCACCTCCTTTGGGTTGGGAGACACCCGTGTGGTTTCCCTTTGGATATTCTCTAGGGGAGAATTCTCCCTTAGAGGGCTTATAGGCTTAGTGGGTAATGGTACAAGAAGGGAAGGAGCCTTCTTTACCTGTTTTCTCTTGTAAGTTTGGGTGATGGGAGAGGTTGGTTTTTCAAGAAGAGACTGGGGAATTGATTTTGAGAGGGAAGGTTGGGCTTGGCTAGCAGTGGGTTGGTCTAATGGGGGCCTTGACCCTGCTGCCATACCTTCATTGGTTTGGGACACCACCATCATTGTAGAGAACAATGGGGTGTCAACTCCTTCAGAGTCCCCAGCAGATCTTCTCATATTTGAGAACACCTTGCCTTTGGGGGGTTTAGGTACATATACCCCAACAGGTTGAGGTATATCCGTCAATTCATGAGTAATAATTTCTTGAACAAACCTGGGATACATAAAGAAGCTCTTTTTGTTTCCCATGTTTGAGACAAGATCACTGAAAATCATTTTAGAAAAATTGTACTTTCTGGCAGTGGCCAAGCACACCAAAGCATAAGCAATAGTGCTGCTGAACTCACTCCATCCAGTAGTCTTTTTGGAGATACAATGCATAAGAGTATGGACAAAGAAACGCCATTGGGGTGAGAATTTTGCTTTAGAAAATTTGAACACTCCCAATGGGCCTCCATACCCTATTCTTGTAAGGTTTGAAAACAGTTCATCATTTGGGATAGAGGTTATACCAGAGGCATCGTCTAGACGTAGACTGATGCGAATAACCTCTTCAGTAACCGTGAGTGATTGATCACAGATTCTTGTCTTGATCATCTGCACACCATTCTCAACTACAATGGTTGCATTAGCCCAGAACTGCCTTTGATGCTCAATATAGATTGTAGGGGATACAATAAGAGCATGAGCAATGTGGCTTGTCTTGAGGAAATCCACAATCTGATGAAATCCTGAAGCTTGCTTTGGCTTTTGTAGCATCGCAATCTCGTTGTGCTCGTCGATGAAAGTCATGGGTGCCATTGATCTTAGTGAAAAGCTTGCCTGAAAACCCATAATCCAACATTTGATTCTGAATCCATAAGACTTGAGAACAGCAACTGGCAGCTGCTATGTACTCTGCCTCTGTTGTAGATGTGGATACTGTGGTTTGTTTCTTGCACTGCCATGAGACTAGTCTATCACCCAAAAACTGACATCCTCCAGAAGTAGATTTTCTGTCCAAGTTTGCCCCACCTAGATCACTGTCTGAGTATGCTATTAGGTCAAAAGGTGAGTTATGAGGATACCAAAGTCCCAATCTGGGTTGCCCTTTGAGATATCTGAATATCCTCTTAACAGCTTGAAAGTGAGATTGCTTTGGCCTAACTTGAAATCTTGCACATACACAGACTGGAAACATTATATCTGGCCTTGATGCTGTGAGATACATGAGAGAGCCAATCATGGATCTATAATGATGCACATCCATATCCTCCCCCTCAAGATCTGCTGTGATCTGCTTGTGTGTTTCCATAGGTGTGCTGGCAGGTTTTGATTCTGAGAAACCAAACTTGGTTAGAATATCCTGCACATACTTGGATTGACAGATGAAAATGCCATCTGACTTCTGTTGAACTTGGAGTCCAAGGAAGAAAGTAAGTTCCCCCATGGAACTCATTTTGAACCTTTGATGCATTAAATCCTCAAACTCCTTGCACATGTTGTTTCTTGTAGATCCAAAGATAATATCATCAACATAGATTTGGACCAGCAAAATATCCTTCTTCTTTCTTTTGATAAATAGAGTCTTATCAATGACTCCTCTTTCAAAGTCATTTTCCAAGAGATAGGATGACAGAGTGTCATACCATGCTTTTGGGGCTTGATGTAGTCCATAAAGTGCTTTCTTTAATTTGTATACCCTGTCTGGATAGCTTGGGTTTTCAAACCCTGGTGGTTGACAGACATATACTTCTTCTTCAATTGATCCATAGAGAAAAGCACTTTTTACATCCATTTGATAGACTTTGAAGTTCATGTAAGAAGCATAGGCTAGGAATAGTCTGATTGCTTCTATCCTAGCCACAGGTGCAAAAACTTCTTCGTAATCTATACCTTCTTCTTGAGTATAGCCTTGAGCCACCAGCCTTGCTTTGTTCCTTATGACAATACCTCTTTCATCTCTCTTGTTTCTGAAAATCCACTTTGTGCCAATCGCTCTGTGACCTTTAGGAAGGTCTACTAGATCCCATACATCTTGTAGCTTGAACTGTAACAGTTCCTCTTGCATTGCTTCTATCCAGCTGGATTCTTTCATAGCATCATGTGCCTTTTTAGGCTCAAGCTGTGATAGAAAACAAGAAAGCACTGTATGCTGTTGATCTTGCATTTCCTGAAGCCTGCTTTGATGTCTAGTCATCATAGGAGAAGAGATATCTCCTATTATCAACTGTGGAGGATGATTCTTTTGAACTCTGGTGTTATGACTAGGTTCTTCATTCAGTCCAGCCTCAAGATTAGATTCATGCAACTCAAATGAAGTGTTTTCAGATGCCACTTCATTATTTTCTTGAGTCTCCTCATCTCTAGTGTCTTCTTCACTCTGACTTGGTCTAGTAATTGATTCCTTTTCACAGTCTTCACCAGAATTTACTGTGGGTATGGGAAAAATCACAGATTTAGATATACTTTCTTGAACTTGTGTGATTCCTGATCCTCCACTTCCTGTTCCTGTATACTCATTACTAAAACCAAAAGAGTTAGTTAGTGAATCAATGTCAAATAGCCACTGAGGTCCAGACCCAACAGGATTTGGTGTGTTCGCATTGCATTTGACATTGTCACTTTCTTCAATTATTCTAGAAGAAGAGTTAAATACTCTGTAGGCCTTACTCTGAGATGAATATCCAACTAGAAATCCATCATCTGCTTTGTTATCAAACTTACCTAAGTGAGATTTGGTATTTAGAATTGTACAAGGACACCCAAAAGGTTTGAAGAAACCAATAAAAGGTTTTCTTTTATTTAAAAGCTCATATGGGGTCTTGTTCTTTTGCTTGACCACTAGAACTCTGTTTTGGACATAACAAGCAGTATTAACTGCTTCAGCCCAGAAGGTAATTGACAATTTTGAATCAGCCAACAGAGATCTAGCAGCCTCTATTAGTGTTCTATTCCTCCTTTCAGCAACACCATTCTGTTGAGGAGTCCTAGGAGCACTATATTGCCTCTCAATACCTTTTTCTTCACAAAAGGTGTTTAGATTATGGTTTTTAAACTCAGTTCCATTATCTGATCTCATGACTTTTACTCTTTGATTAGTTTGGTTTTCAATTCTTAGAATAAAGGATTTGATAAGACCACTTGTTTCATCCTTAGTCCTTAGAAAATATACCCAAGTAAATCTGGAGTAATCATCAACAATAACCAAGCAGTAAGATTTCTTGCCTATACTCATAACATTTGTAGGACCAAACAGATCCATATGCAGTAACTGGAGACAAGAAGAAACATAATTTAACTCTTTGGTCTTATATGAAGTTTTGTGTTGTTTGCCTTTAAGACAAGCAACACAATGATCATCACATGAAAAGACTTTTGAAGGTAACCCTCTTACAAGGTTATTTTTAACAAGATTGTTCATAGTCTTGAAATTCATGTGACACATCCTTCTGTGCCATAGAGAGGATTCATCTACAGAAGCTTTTGAAACAAGACAATTTAGAGATGAATCACTATCAACATTGTCCATATCAAGACAGTAAACATTGTCCTTTCTTGGAGTTCTAAGTAGTATCATGCTTTCATCAACTACCTTGAACCCTGGAGCAAGAATCATACACTCAGTATTAGTAAATAATATACTATGTTGTTTGTCACAAACCTGTGATACACTTAACAGGTTGTACTTTAATTGATCAACATAGTAGACATCCTCAAATGTCATCTTACCTTTGGTGACATTACCTTTTCCACTTATCTTACCACCAGTAAGATTGTCTCCAAATGCAACATGTCCTCCATTGATATGCTTGAAATCCTGAAGGCATGACATGTTGCCTGTCATGTGCCTAGAGCAACCACTATCAACATGCCAAATGCTCTTTCCCTTGAGCTGTTGGTTGCCCTGCACATTAGATAAATCAATTAGTATGACTTAGGAACCCAAGCCAAAGTGGTCTTGGGTACCCCTTTCTCATCAAAGTACTTGCATTCTTTCTTGACAAGATTTTTGAACTTTAATTCTTCATTCTTGGAGTACTTTGTTACAATAATAGACTTGGAAATATGTTTGCTAGAATCAGGACTAGTTTTAGAAGTACTAACTGCCTTGGCAGCACTTGCATGCTTAGCAGTACTAACCTTGTTAGCAGTAGTAACTGTGTTAGCAGCAGTAACTGTGTTGGCAGTATTAACTTTTGAAGAGGTATTAACAGTATTAGCAGCACTAATATTTTCAGCAGTACTAACACTGTTAGCAGTAGTAACTGTGTTAGCAGTACTAATATTGTTAGCAGTACTAATACTGTTAGTACTTCTAGGTACCCACATTTTGATACTTTCTTTTAAAATCTTTTTCTTTAAAGTGCCTTTACTTTCAACAGATTTCTTTATCACATGTTTCTTTCCAACCTTCCTATAACCAACAGGTTTTTGCACAAATCTTTTAAAGTTCATCTGTTGGTTAATTGGGTTGAAGTAACAATACTTAGCCAAATGATTCAACTTGCCACATATAAAACAAGGTTTTGGTCTATTGATTTTATTCAGATCAACTCCTTGTTTCTGAGCCCATTGATTATTCCAGTTTCTTTGATTTCCTCTTTTTAAACCAGAATTTAGGCTCTTGGCTTTATTGCAATCACACTGTTTACAAGATCCAGGATTCACAACTGTGGTTTGTTTGTAATGGACCTTGTTATCATTTCCGTTAGTCTTCTCTATCTCCTTGGACTTGACCCAGATTTTCCCACATCCCTCATTGGTGATAATATTGTTTTCTAATGGTATATTTTTACTCACATTATTATCCCTGTTCTCACTGGCTCCTTTTTCAGTCAAATCCTTAACTACTACCTCATCCAAAGGATCTATCTTAAAAACTTCTTCAGACAAGTCCTTTTTCTCCTTAGTTTCTAACAAGTCTGATGTAGGAGAAATATAGTTGTTATTGTAAGGAGGGGGTGTATTGTTGTATCCAATACCAGGCTTCATCTTATCATGTATCTGAGCCTTTAGAAGAGAGTCCATTGCTTTTGAAGCATAGGAAAACTTGTCTATGTCAAGCTTAACTTTTGACAGTTCTTCTTTCAGTCTATCATTCTCTTCTAAGGACTTAGACAGTTTGGTTTCTAACTCATTCTTTTCCCACTTCCAATAGTTTGTGTCATAAGAGTGTTGAAGTTCATTAGCTTGAAAGCCTTTGATTTGCTCTTCAAATCTCTCTACTATTAACACATAATCTCTTCTGTCTTTTTCTAATCTTTTGAGGTCATCACACATACTTTGATTGTGATCCCTGTATCTTGTAACAGTGTCAATGCAAGATTTAGTGCAAAGATTAGAACTTACCTCAGTAGGGAGATCAGACACTTCTGCCATAAGAGCTTGGTTCTGAATGGCTTCCTCAGCTTGATCACTCCAGTCAAATCCCATTCCTTGTTGAGAAACAAGGGCTTGAGCAGGATTCTTGTTCTGATTGTATCCTCCATTCTGAGCTTGTTTGTGGTTATTGTTTGGAACAGCACTCCTGCATTCTCGAGCAAAGTGTCCTTTCTTGTGACACTTATAACATTCCACCTTGGTTTTGTCAAAACCAGCTCCATCTTCTCTTCTTTGAGAGAAGTTATTTCTTCCAGTTCTTTTAATGAACTTTTTCACCCTCATGGATAACATGGCCATCTGCCATTTAATATCCATCTCCTCCAGATCATCAGGGTGAATTTGATCAAGATCATCATTAATCAGAGAATTGCTACTATGACTGGACAAAAAGGCTTCAAATATAGTTTCAGTGCCTTTTTCTGAACTTACTCCACTGGCAGTACTAACTGCTTCAGGGTTGGCAGTAGTATCAGTGGATGCTGAAAGAAGTGCAGCATTGTGAATATAACCAGAGGGCTTCTTCTTGGTTTCTACCTCAGTTTCAAAAACTCTTAGATCGTTGTATAGATCATCAAGTTCTTTTTCTTCCAGATTGTCACTCTGTCTATATGAGACAGTGTACATAGTCCATTCATCCCCAAGAGATCTGAGAAACTTTCTGTTGATATCATCTTGTTCCATCTTCACCCCTACATTAGCCAGTTCACCTATGAGTTTATTGAACCTATCAAAAGTTTGAGTCATAGACTCATTCTTTGTGGAAGTGAAGTTCTCATACTGCTGCTTTAGAACATCTCTTTGATTTCTTTTGATGCTCTTAGTTCCAGCAAATCTTTTCTCTAGAGCATTCCAGAGAATCTGAGCATCAGTGCAGTTGCAAAATTGATGCTGATATTCATTGGGAATGGCCAAGAGCAGAGTGCTCAAGGCCTTCATCTCTGTCTGTCTGATCTTCCTCTCACCATCTGTCTTTGGTGGAGGTCTTTTCCCATCTGGTCCTATCCTTCCAGCTTCTGAAGGACCATTCTCAATGATATCCCACATTGAGTAGTCAGTGAGAAGAATATATTGTCTGATTCTGATCTTCCACATGTCAAACTCACTTGGTTTGAGCATTGGAACCTTAGAAACCAAAGTACTGCTTGATTCTGTAAGATTTTCCATGATGAATAACTGTTTCTGAGAGAGTTAGGCTCTGATACCACTTATCAGGATCGAATTCTCAACAAGAATTAATTCTCAGAAACAATATCAAAGAAGTTTGCGGAATAACACTTTGATATTTAATCAAACAGAAAATCAAAACAGAATATAATCAACAAACTGTAAACTTGTATTGAATGCTTTGAAGTTACAAGATTACTCACTCAACCTCAATATTGATGAACAGGCTCACCAATACGAATTCTACTTCTCTAGAATTAGGATCTATGCCTTGAGGTTGATTTTCTCTCTAAAAGAATGAAAAACAACAGTTAACTCATTATTCTAAACTATACAATATATATACTGAATACAAAGATAATTATAATAAATAAAATATCTTCAGTATATCTTCCATGTATATCTCTAAGCTTCCATAATCTTCAGATTATCCAGCTGTCATTCTTTCCATCTGAATCTCTTTAGCAGCACTAACCATGATCAGCAGCATTAACTTCTTCTAGCAGCATTAACTACTAAGCAGCACTAACTACTAGCAGTACTAACTAGCTAAGCAGTACTAACTTTGTTCAAGCAGCACTAACTATGACTAGCAGTATTAATATTACTAGCAGTAGTAACACTCAGCAGTATTAACCTTTAAGTCTTCTAGCAGTAGTAACTTTGAACCAGCAGCATTAACCATACTTGATGAATTCTTCAGTTCCCAACAATGGGCACCAAGTGGGTATTAAAAAAAAGGATGAGAATGGTGTTGTGATTCGAAATAAAGCAAGACTTGTTGCCAAGGGATACATATAAGAGGAAGGCATTGATTATGATGATACGTATGCACTAGTTGCACGTATTGAGGCAATTAGGATGTTCCTAGCCTATGCTGCAAAAAAGAATTTTACGGTCTATCAGATGGATGTCAAGACAACCTTTCTAAATGGATTGTTAAAAGAAGAGGTGTATGTTTCTCAACTTGAGGGATACGTAAGTGCTGAAAAACCAGATCATGTCTATATTTTAGACAAAGCCCTTTACGGACTCAAACAAGCCCCTCGAGCCTGGTATGATGTGTTATGTAAATTCCTTGTCAAGTCGGGCTTTTCTAAAGGTAAAAT
Source organism: Arctium minus (assembly GCA_954870635.1). Classification (NCBI taxonomy): domain Eukaryota; kingdom Viridiplantae; phylum Streptophyta; class Magnoliopsida; order Asterales; family Asteraceae; genus Arctium; species Arctium minus. The sequence goes on along the minus strand of OX941080.1, from coordinate 106,068,500 downwards.
CGACACCACCTTATTCATAAAAAGGGAAAAGGCTGATATCATTTTAATTCAAATATATGTGGATGATATAATATTTGGTTCTACTAATCCGAAGTATTGTAAGAATTTTTCTGCATTCATTGTGTCACGTTTTCAAATGAGCATGATGGGAGAGATGAACTTCTTTCTCGGATTACAAGTAAGACAATTTTCAACGGGGATTTTCATAAATTAATCAAAGCATATTAGTGACATTTTAAAGAAATTTAATATGTCAAATTGTACTCCAATTTAAACCCCGATGGCACCAGGTACTAAAATCGGAGATGATCTGTCGGGAAAAGATGTTGATCTTAGGACTTATAGAGGCATGATAGTTTCATTAATGTACTTAATGGCTAGTCGGCCTGAAATTATGTTTTCTACATGCTTATGTGCTAGATATCAAGCTTCGCCCAAAGAATCCCATCTTTCGACAGTTAAGCAGATATTTAGATATCTAAAGGGAAACGCAAATCTTGGTTTGTGGTATCCTAAAGATACAGGTTTTGAGCTAACAGCGTATTCAGACGCAGATCATGCAGGTTGTATGTTAGACAGGAAAAGCACATTGGGTTACATTCAATTTCTTGGAGCCAAGCTCATAAGTTGGGCGTAAAAAAAAAAACTATGTGTTTCCACATCAACTGTTGAAGCAGAGTATGTAGCTGCTGCAAGTTGCTGCTCTAAAGTGTTGTGGATGAGGACACAACTTCGAGACTATGGATTCCATTTTAATAAAATTCCTATATATTGTGATTTGAAGAGCGCCATAGCGATATCTGCTAATCCTGTTTAGCATACAAAGACCAAACATATAGATGTCCGATATCATTTTATAAAAGATAAACACAGATTATCAACTTGTTGATTTGTTTACCAAGTCATTGGATGAAAGGAGATTTAATTTTCTAATTTCGAAACATGGCATGTTGAATCTCAAAACATAATATGTAGTTACCTAGTACAAATTCTTTTTGTTAATTTTCTTCATTTCCTTATGTTTTAATCTGAACGATATCTACACTGAAAAGTTTTGTTCATGATTTTAGGGGGAGTGTGAGACAAAGTTTAGATGCTCCACATTCTAAAGGGAGTTATAGATTTTTGCATATAGTTTACACTGACATATTTTGTGATGCATATGTTCAGGGGAAGTAAAGAAAATGACTTCTGATTATATCAGATCAAAACTCGTTCTTAAAGGTTTTATTGCTTTATTGTCTTTAGTTTTCAATAAATGTTTTTGTTTTCATTAAGACTTTGTTGTTTTGACGACTTTTTGACTATTTGCAGAATTTGAGGGGGAGCTTACATGATCATATCTATCATGACTTTGGAACTAACTTTATGAGATTTAAGCTGAGCGTAAGGATAATTCTAACCTTAATCTCATATATATTTGAAAGATGGACGAGTTTCAGATATGAAAACAATTTTCTTAACCGTTTAAACGACTTCTCAATTCTTAAATGTTTTCTTGAATTTTAGAAGTGTGTATTTTAAATGTTTTCATTGTATGAGCTTCAATGTTAAACAAACCGTGTGTTTTCCAAAGATAAATACTTGTTTATTATCTTTTCCATATACTGTCAAGTATTCATACACACCGGTTTAGTACTTTATTGACTATGTTCTTACCATGTCTCATATTGAAACTAATTTTCAATGGTAAGACACCCCGTTTGAAATTCATTGTTCATTGAGCGTTGTTTCATTCAAAGTGTTTCTTTCAAGAATGTCTATACTTGCTCATATAGACAAAATCCGTTGTTTTCATGACCTAAGCTTTTATTGGTAACTCATTCATATTTGATCTTTCATACATTGTCAGATTCTCAAAACATATCTATTGATTTCACTTCATTAATTCAATTTCCTTGGTTTGAGAAAATCTTCCATGATTAAAATGCTCAAATATTCATGATTATCTTACTGAGCATACATATATCTGACATGTATTTCATACTGTGCTTTAACTGTTAAAGTTAAACTATTAAGCAACATTGTGTTTATTAGTACAAAATTCACGGGATCAATGTGTGAGATTAATAGAATTTCTATGGATTTAAGATAACAGTGTTTTCGACCCAAGAAGTTATCCTTGAGTGATCAAGAGGCGAGGGGTCAATATCAGAGTGTGGGTATCCGATGAGGTAAAATGTAAAAGAGAGTATGGTTAGAAGTGAGTGAAATGACAAAAAGATAGAGGGTGTGAGAACAGAGTTAAAAGAATATTAGAACTCTGTTCCAAAACCTTTTCTGAGCCGGGAAGCCACATCTACTATTGTTTCACATTCTTTGGTGATCTTCCTTGAAACAGACACTAGCCCATGCAACTCTTGATTTAAACCCCACCAGCTACTCATCTTTTTCTTAAAAAGAAGATGTTTCAATTTGATTAGGGAAGCACACATACTCTATCTCGTCTTCATTTGGAAGATGTGGATATTGAAAAAGAAGGAAAGTTGCCCCACCTTCTCATTTCAATCATGCACAATTGAGTATGTGTATTACTATTGTTGTCTCAATGGTTTACACATTTTGAGCCTTTTATAAAACATTCATGTTTAAATTCTTTCATACATAAGCACAAACACACAAAAATTTTGTTTTTCCTGTCGGAACGTTTATAGAATAACCTTGTGTCATTCGATGATTGAATGGAAGCCCTGGGGAGGTGAACATCAAAAAGCTCCTTTCTAAAGTACATTCGTTGTACAAAGTGGCTCTGTGCTACTTACAGGCATCTTAACTGATAATTTGTTGATTCAGGTTTTCACTCTTATTTTTCTGAATTTGAAAAGATTCGTATGAATATATTATGAATTGACTGATGTTCAGAGATTCGTTTTGAAAGATCACTGGCCAGAAAATTGTGATATTTATTGAAAAAGGGGGAGAAATAATTTCAAGAAAAATTTTGTCTGAAGAACAGTTTGTAACAGTTTTAGAGAAAGTCAAGTAATGGTTTATGGAGAGAATATACAAAATGAAAGAGAAAGTGTAATGAATTCAATACGTTTACTAAAGATTACTGAAAATTTCTTTGAACATTATTTGTTGAAGCAAAGTGAGCTAAATCTGAAGATAAATTTTTTTTGAAGTCTGAATGAGGTTTTCATAACCTTGGGGGAGATTGTTATAGTTCTCGAAGAGTATAATCACAGACTTTGGGGGAAATTACTGAATTTATGAAGATTTTTCAAAGAAAGAGGGAGACTGATTTTCAAAAAGAGAAGACTATTTGCCAAGCTGCAAAGAAGAAGAAGGTTACATCTTTGCATGATAAAGGTGGAAACTGAATTCATTAAAGATCAAACAAGGGGGAGTTGACTAGCTTGTTATTGTGAAGATGATCTTGAATCCAAAGGGGGAGATTGTTAGTGCACAAATATGTTGGATCCAAGATCATGGGAATTGAAAGCCAAAGTTCCAAGTCAAAGCCTTCTTATGTAAAGTCAAAGTCAAGAAACTCAAAAGATAAAGCCAAAGTCTTCTAAAGTCAACTAGCTTAGTTTAATTGTTTTCCTTGTATTTAGTAGGAGGTATAAATAGGTTTCCTTTGTTTTTGTAATAAAGCGTGAAAAGTGTGGCGTGGAAAGTGTAAGCACTTAAGAGAGAATTCTAGTGAGAGAAATATTTGAGAGAGCATCTTCATACTAATTGTATTCTTGAGATTTGAAATACAATCATATGGAATCTTGAATCAATTTGTGTTTTTATCTTGATTTGCACATCATAACGGACCCACAATTGTGTTTAATGTTGTGTAATTTAAGCGGGTTCTATGAGGAAGTGTCGTTCCTTTTTTAAGGCCAAGGAAACCAAAATTAAATCTTGAAAGTTATGGGTTATTGATTTGGTTCAGTGGTATTTTGTTATGTGTTTGGGACTGGCCCAGCTTCAGTGGATTATTCGGGTAATGAACATGTGGAAGGTATACGTTCATAAGTATATATGAAAAATTTCAAAGGAATATTTTGGTTGGTATGTACATAGTACAGATAAATTGGTTACCATCAAAGTATCAGTAATTGATATTGGGGTATATGTCAAGGCGTTATTATTGTTGAACGCAAGGCATATTTCTGAGCGCTATTAAGAGATTGTGCTATTGAATAAAGAAAGTCTTATCAATGATCTTCGGGATGAAGATAAGGGAGACTTTGTGTTAGTTTGGCAAATTGAGTGGGTATTCTTATACGGGAATTCATGTTATTTTGGCATTGGTTTCAGTAAAATTTTTCTTTTTTTTCTTTAAGGAAGTGAAGTTCGACAACATTTTTATTAGGCCATTTGAAACTATTGAAAGGTTGGGTGTGGTGGCGTGGTAATCGGGTGTACTCGATGAAAGTGTGGGGGATTCATAGAGTGTTCCACGTCACTATTTTAGAGAGAGTTTGTTGGAAGTTGGTCCGGCAAAATCTTTGCAAATTCTTGAACGAATAGGGGAAGTGGTGTACAATCTTGACCTACCAGAAGAATTAATAGACCAACAACACGTTCCATATCTCCGACTAGAGAAAACATTTGGAGGAAGAGACATGGCTGTGTCATTGCAAGACGTTCAACGAGACGAAAAGTTGAACCTTATGGAGGAATCATAAAGTTGAGGAGCACGGAGATTGGGTTGATAAAAGTTCAGTGACGTTTCCATAAGGGCCAGGATGCCACCTGGGAAGTTGAATCGGAAATGCGAGCCAAGTACCCTCATTTGTTTGAAGAAGAGATTCTGGGGACATAATTCTTTTAAGAGGGGGAGATTTGTAAGGACCAAAAGTGTAAAGTTTTCCTTTCGTAGGGAGCTGGGATCAATTTGGGAGATCAAGAACTTAGAGGTCTAGAGTGCAATTTTGGGAAAGATATTTAAGGGAATAAAATCCCTAAATTGTTCATTCTATACTATTTTGGAGATGGTTGATTGAGAGAAGGAGCAAGGGTTCATGAAGTTGTGGTGCAAGGGATTTCTATAAGAAAGATCTTCATTGGAGGTAAGATTGCTATTGTTACCCTAAATCACTCATTCTTCTCCTTTCTTTGGTAATCTTGAATCTAGGGTTTCTAGTCTAGATAATAGTTCCTTGGGTGATGAAATGTATGTTTGTCCTTTGGGATTGATTTGGATTTTATCTCTAACCTAGGTTATGATTTGTTTGGTGTTAGTGTTGAAATCGTTATTGGAATATTAATATTCAATGTATTAGAATGTGATGTACCTATCAATATGGTTTTTTTCGATATAGAACCTTTAGAAACTGTGAACTTGTTGGGAGTCGCCCTCCCACAGTTAGCACCCGATTGTTGCCACTCGGAACCTGGGGAGGCCCGGTATCCTTTGGGAACTGGGAGACGGGGCGACCGTCGTTGAAAGAGGGTGACTCGGGGGAGTCCCGGGTGGACTAGGAACCCGGGGGAGACCCGGGAAAGGAGGGTGACCCAGGGGAGACTTGGGAAGGTGTAAGCCCGGGGGAGTCCCTAGTGGGGCGGTGATCCCGAGGAAGGCCCAAAAAAGGGGAACCCAGGGGAGTCCTAGGCCACGAACCAGGGGAGACCCGGGAGAGTGGGAATCGGGAGATCCGGGAAGTTTGGGGTTGGGGAAGCCTGGTTGGGTTATGACTGTAGGAGTAGTGGTACACTTTCAGTAGTTAATTGTGCATTTGTACCGTAATTGTAGGAGTGCTCGAGTGGATTTAGTGTGTGCGACTTTCCATCAACCAGGTGAGTTTCCTTAAAACCTTTTTATAATAAGTATTAACTTATGTTGGAACTCTGGAATGGTACTGCATGCAAATATGTTTTATTTATTATGGCATATTAAATTTCGTACCCGAAGTGAATCGTTTATTGAATGTGGGTTTACCATGTTATAATTATCTACAGTATAATTATTGGTATATGTCTATTGAGCATGTGTATGTGGGGTCGGGATTGCATAGTAGGATCATTGAACCTTGGATCGTTATGATCGATCGGAAGAGAATTTAAACAAGTGTGTGTGAATTTTTTTTTCCGCATACGTGGGGAAACGGGGAGTCTGCTTGGGCCCGGAGGCGAGAAGGGAGTCTGCTTGGGCCCTGAACGTGGATGATGGGAATGTTGGTTAGTCGTTATAGATCAATGTGCAATACCTATATCTGATGTTTTGTTGCCTTGTCGGTTTTCATATGACCAACTGTGTAATCATCTTATATTCTCTATTACCTTGAAAAGAAAATTCACTAGACCTTATGGTCTAATCCTCGTTTTCAAAACTAGACACCATTTAAGGAAAGTGTAGTGGTGGAGGATCTTCTAAGGGCAACGAGAAGATTTGAGGTAGAGACTCAAGAGCTAATCGGGGAGTGCCTAGCGACTTAGTTCAAGAGCATGCCTTAGTGTAGTTAATCTTGGATATGGAAGTGTGTTCCTGCTGCTATTTTCGTTTACTTTGCCTTATTCCGAATTGTATTAGGACCCGTTCAACAATTTTTTTTATTGCTTTGTCTTGTTTGGGATTTTTGAGGTGTTACAGATATAAATAGTATGATTTCATTAGGAAAAGGTCAATGATGAGTTTCTGGATTTACTCATACTTTTGGAGCATGTGTTAGATAAACGTTGGTTAAATACGTTTTTATTGCTTATGATAACCTTTATTGAATAGTCACTTTAATTATTGAGCTTTTGTCTCGGTTTTTGACTTAGATTAGTCTTGGGAACCTCTCTCCGGTTATATGAGCTCAATGTGGTGCTTTGGATGTATGATGTATTTAAAGTGCATATTTTGTTGGATATTACATGTTTTGAGTGTGTCAGCCATTCAATTGGAGCCATGTCATGGTTAGTAAGCTTGCGGTGGTGCTCATGGAAGCCGTATACGGAGTTAAGTCTTGTGGTGATGCTCATGGGAGCCAGATACCGGGACTTGTGACTTTTGTGGTGAGACTCATCTAGAGGTCGAGTAGACACTTGGGTCATTATAGGAATCTTGAGGTGGTGCTCAATGGAGCCGTATACAGGGATCCATGGACGGAGGTGAAACTTGAGAACATTGTTAAGTGGCTTAACTTTGTGTTCCCACTACAATCGATGGAATCGGGTCTCCCCCGTCACCGATTGGTGTTGTTTTGGGAATTTAGTATTATCCATGTTATCGGTGACATTTTGAGTATGGATTTCAATCCATGATTTTTGGGCTTTAAGTATTAAACCTTATTCTTGTTTTTGGATGTTTAGGATAATAGAGTTTATCCAAGTTTCCAATATTTAAATGTTAACCTTTATTCACGTTTTGGGTGTCTATTGTGTTTTGAATTCATATTTGAAAGAATGTTTTGTATCGGGGTTTCCATCACAAATATGGTGGGTTTGGGGAAAGATGTCGTTTTCATATTTAATACATTTCATTTTGGAATTCATGATTTAAATAACATTCGTTCAGTTTACCGTTTTATTTAACTGATGAAAACTCTTGAACTTACTAGGCGTTAATCCTAATCTTTTTTTCATTTGTCGGCATTTGCTTAAGGTCCTTGTTGGGGAATGATTCTAGCAACCCGATTGTTGGTCCCGAAGGTGCTTAAGAAGTTTGTAGAAGAGGGGGGGGGGAGTTGAATACGAACAAAATTTTTTTGTTTAATAAGTTGTTTATTAAAGAATAAAATCACAATTTACAGTTTGTTGCGGAACAAGATTAAGTAAAACCTAATCTAAACAAACTAGACAATCACACAGTTATTTGCACTAAGAAATTGAGAATAAGGTTAAGGGAATATAGAAATCAAGGGTTTCTAAATTTAGTTCACTAAGAGAGATATAGATAGAAGGTTTTTTTTAGAGAGATTTTCAACTTTTCTATTTATACCATATGCATTAAATGAATGGTAGGGTACTTTACACGTGTCATCTTTTGATTAGTTGTACGTTTCTGACTTTTGGAGACATGCTTTTAGCCGCATGGTGAATAGTGTAGTTCTTCAGAGTTGTTGTACGACTTGTAGTAGAGGTATGTCACTTATGACAATTGTACCTTTTGTGCAAGGATAAGAGAAAAGAAACTTGGAGCATAAGCTTTGTGATCATCAATCGCTGAATATCTCTTCCTTCAGGGAGGTTAAAGGAAGTTCAGCGATTGCTGAGGCTTTTCTTAAAAGTTCTTCGCGTGTTGTGGACTTGCCTTGACTTCACTGATGTCTACATCAGATCATGAGTAGACTTGTCGTTTTGTTCAGCAGCTTTGTCTTCGAGTCAGCGGTGAACAACTTTGTCGCGAAACTTGACTTCAGGGATTACATCTAACATATTACAAAGAACCTATCAGCGATACTGAACAGGCTCAGTGTGCAATCGCTGATGGTGAAACACTAATACATACATATGTTAAATGTAATTTTCACTGAGTATTTTAAATGGTCATTATCAAATCACTGAGTGAGTTTGGATCAACAATCTCCCCCTATTTGATGATGACAAAGCAATAGAAGAAAATTACTTTGATTCAAAATATAAACATATTTAGGACTCATAACATGCATGTCGCAATTACTATTCTTAGGGATCTTTTACAGTACTAATGATGTAAATTACTTCACTGAATTTCATTGATTTGCAAATAGGTATTACAAAGAGGAATGTGAAAATTATAAGTACAAGTGAAGTCCTATACTATTGTAAGTATAACCAATAGATTACAAGATACAAAATGGAATCTATCAGCTATGTGGGTTCTTCCATGACAGGGAGTTCTTCTGCTATGAACATATGATTAGGTACCTTTTCTCCTCTCTGTCTTCGAACAACTGCTTCCTTTCGAATAAGAGTTTTGATAGGGGTCCCTGACGAAGAGTAGTCGCACCACAAGTAGAGAAGATCCTGTAGATGATTGAGGGGACAGAGAGGAAACTCTGAGACTCACTGAAATTTGAGATTCTCATCCTATCTCGGAAGAATAACCCATACGGATTCTTTATCACTTGCCCTGCTATAAATGGTCCGCCAGGGGGTAGTGATCGATTGGGAGCTGAGAGGTAAATAGGAGGTCCGAATAGTGCATCCCTAGAGAATTTGATAGATGTTTCTTTTTTTATTATAGCATCATACTCAGAAGAGGAGGCTTGCTTTTGTCTGATTGTTCTTGGCTTTTGTGGAAGAGCTGAGGGCACATTCATTCTTGCAGTGACCTTGTTGATGAGAGCTTCAAGAAGATTCTTAACATGGCCTTTGTGCATTGATCCTGATTTCTTCAGTGCTTCTCTAAACTTTAACCACTCATAGTAGTCGAAGTGTTCCAGTTTTGACAAGTACATGGCTTTTGAGCTTCCATCCTCTCTAAATATCTCTATGGTGATAGAGAGTCGGTTCTTCTTGCTCCTCCCAAAGATCGTTACAACTGAGATTTTTAGTGGATCAGATCGATCTTCAAGCTTTTGTTTGCACCAAGCTAGATCATGATCGCTGATCTCTTTGTCTTTTCTGTTCTTCTCCTCTATCTCCTTTTAAAGAGCAGCTTGTACCTCCACCGGGTTTTTTTCCAGCTTTTTGTCTTTAAACATGGTTGAATTTACCTTGAGGTCTAGAAAGGTGTCCTCTTGGCAATCAACTATTAGCCGTTTGGACCTGAGAGACTCTTTAATTTCTTCTGGTGAAAGAAAGTCAAGTTCTTCAGTAGAGGTTTGAGGAGGGATCTTTAGCTGTAAGCTCTCTAGATGAGAAATCATCTCTAAGTGCCTTTGAGCATCATCCCCTGACTGTTGGAGAGGTTAGAGGGTATTTGTGGTTGATTTAGGGATTCTTCCTCTTCTTCTTCTTGATCATTAGTCTCTCTGATAGAGACTGGGATTATTGAGTCATCAGCTTGAGTAGCTGGGATTATTTGCAGAGACGTTCCCTTAAGTAGGGGATAGAATTGTCTGAGCAAAAATAAATGAGTTGGTGTATATTTGAGGAATGAGAAAGATAAAGGCTAGAAAGACAAGTGTGAGAGGTGAGAATACAAAGAGATGAGAACTATAGAGAGACATAGCTGAGAAAGTAGCTCCCCCTCAGAAATTGACAGGAGTTTCAAATTCCCTTCAGTAGCAATGCCCTTTTGATTGTCATGGGTGGAGGAATCTGAAACATTGTCTTGTCTCCCCCCTGCTTCATTTATTATAACACCCTTCATCGCTAGGGCATGAGCGATGGTTGACGCATGGGTGAACCATAAAGATGGGTCCTCGTCGTCGTCATCATCATCAGTGATGGTATCTTTCGAACCTTGATCCTCAAGATCAAGTTCCTTTTCATCCTCCTCTTCCTATTCTTGGATTTCTTCTTCTTGGAGCACAGGAGAAGAGGAAGGAGGTGGTTGCTCCTCAGTGGCTGATTCTTCAGTGTTCTTCTCCCCCTCAACCTGAGAGGGAGGTTCTTCCACGTTTACCTCTGCGATCGTTGCGTTTTCTTCGTTATCCTTCTCCCCCTCTTTGTCATCATCAGGGGAGTTATGCATTTCAACGGCAGTAGGAGGATCAACATCAATGGTCTTGTGGGCATCAACCTCCAATTCCTTCAGACGGTCTTCAATCTCCGCAATGATTGAGGTTGTCACATTGATGAAGTCCACAGTGAGAGTTAGGGACATCCGGTCATCATCCGTGAAGGAAGGTTCTAAGACTGGAGCTGGTTCATTCAGGTTGGTCAAAATATCAGCGAGCATCTTGTTGGAACTCTCGATTTTCTCACTTAGAGTATGCACCTCTCTAGTGAGTGTCTTCACAACCACAAAAAGATTGTCAATGTGGCCATTTAAAGATTACATCTGAGAAGTATTTGTGGCCACGTGGTCTTTCAGTGTATGAACCTCTGTTTGTAACGTTGATATGCGTCAACCTTGGTGGAGATGGTGGAGGAGAGGTTTTGCAGCTTTTCACCAGCAGCATTGACTGCTGAAGTGTTGGTGTTTATGGAAGTAACGAGAGGCATCCACCGTTGCCAAATTAGGACCTGAAAAATAAGTTAGTTGTTGAGCACAAGATGGCTCAAATTATTTAGAAGGTTGGGAGAAGTGTATAGGTATTTTGAAATACCTTATGTATCAAAAATGTTGTAAAATGCCAAGTCCTCTTCAAAATAGGGTGGCAAGGTTGTTTGAAAACCTCCGAGAGGGAGGCCATCAGGTCCTATGGTTGCAGTTGAAAAAGTGGGCTGCTTTAAAGGTGATATATTAGAGAACAAGGATATAGAAGGAGAAAGGGATGAGAAAGCAAGAGGAGTGTTGGTGATGTTGACAATTATCTCAGCAGTGTTGTGAGGCACTGAGGGAAAAGTGGTTGTCACAAGTACTGAGTCAGTAGTGGTAGCCACTGAACCGGTTGTTGAGGGTGCAATGATGGTGAGTGATCCAAGAAACCATCCAGGGTGGTCTGTTGAGAGACGACCCCAGTTGTTGGTGGCTGAAAGGTATGCTCGTCAGTTTTCCTGGCCTTTTTAGGGGCACTAGGGAGAGCTGTTGATTTGCGCTTTGTTGAAGTGGAGGTAGCAGCGGGGGTAGCCGATGAAGGAACCATCGACGTAGTTGCTGAAGTCAAAGATTTTGGGGAGAGAAGAGAGTGTAAAGTGAGAAGTCGTACCTCGTTGGCAACATAGGGGACATCTAGGATTTTGGACCCGACCTTGGAGAGTGAATAATCGGACTCCTTGGGATAGTTGTTCTTCAGCATGGCTTGAAGGAAAGTAGAGATAAATCAGACGTAAGGGATTTTAAGATCCCTGTCAGCTTTCTCGACCTTAGAGAGGAGGTCTTCGAAAATTATGGTGGAATAGTCGATGTGACGTCCAACGACCAAGGAGAACCCCATCTACACTTGTACTTTGTTGGATTGATCCAAAGACCCCACCTTTCTAGTCATACATTGAATAATATGAGTGAAGATGTAGTTATGTTCAGAAGGCATCTTTGCCTTCAGAACCTTTGTGAGCTTCTTGTCAGGAATTTGAGTGCGAGGCTTGAAGTCCCATTGGTATCCCATCAAGTCTAGGAACCTGATTTGTTCTTCATCAGTGGGGAGATTCTCAAACCCATCACCCTTGGAGGGAAATCGCAGCACAGTGCGTAGAGTAGTAGCAATGATGGTGGCAACACCATGTTGAGTTTGAAATGAAATTGCAGTCACTCTGTTTGCCTACCTTGTAGTGATGTGGCTCTTTTCAGAAGTGTACCAGAACTGCTGAAGAAGAATCTTTGAGGCTGGTGGTGCAACCTTCAGTGCATAGGCAATGGATAAGCCTTTTAGAAAGTCAGCAACAGTTTAAAGGTGTGGGCAGGGTTTCTTCTCGAGAAGTCCACCAGTGCCAAGTTGCAACGTTCTTGGATTTGATTAGAGCAGTTTGGGTGGCCATTGTGAACATGGTAGAAAAGAGTAGAACATAGATTTTTTAGAAACAAAGGGTTTCCAAAAAAAAATTACCAGTATCCTTTTTTAAGAAAGAGACTTGTAAATGGAATGTATTCAAAAGGTTCAGTTTACTTTTTAAGAAGGTGGTATGAACAGTCTTATAAACCAAAAGGTTTTTTTGCATTATATCCGTCGGTAATCTTGGTCGGAAATAAGCAATTTTCCAGTAGTGCTTTAAATGCAAAAAAACCTTTTGGTTTATAAGACTGTTCATACCACCTTCTTAAAATGTATAAATTACCGACGGATTACCGACGAATATTAAATTATTTTATTTTTTTATTTTATTTTTAAATCCATCGGTAATCCGTTGGTAATTTATATAATTTAATAAATATTTTTTTTGACGTCCGTCGGTAATTACAGATGGATTACCGACGGCCTTTAAGAATCCGTCAGTAATCCGTCGGTAAATTTAATAATTTAATAAATATTTATTTTTTCTGTGATCATGTATGTGTGTATATATATATGTATGTATGTTTGTATGTATGTGATCATGTATGTATATACACATATACGTATGTGATCATGAATGTATGTACACCATGTATAGTATATGTGTACATCATGTATATGTATAGTACGTATGTGATCATGTATGTATATAAAAGTACGTATGTGATCATGTATGTATATACATGTACATATGTGTTCATGTATGTATATACACATGTATGTATGTGATCATGAATGTATGTACACAATGTATAATATGTATATATGTGATAATGTATGTAATATGTATGTATGTACATATATGATCTTATATGTACCATTAAAGCCCAAATAGGAACGTTAAAGCCCATCTAATCCATTAAAGTCAACCGGTTCCATTAAAAGCCCATCTAGGTACGTTAAACCCTAACTGGATCCATTAAAAGTCCAACTGGGAACGTTAAAGCCCTACTGAATCCATTAACTTGATATATTAAAGCCAACTTGGTCCATTAAAACCCAACTGGATCCATTAAAGCCCAATTGTGTATGTTAAAGCCCAATAGGATACGTTAAAGCCGTCGGTAATCCGTCGCTAAAAGAAGACCGTCGGTAATCCATCGCAAAAAGAAGACCGTCGGTGATCCGTCGATAATATCCGTCGGTGATCTGAACACCGACCACCTTTATACCGACGGCCATTTACCGACGGATTACCGACGGATTTCCATTTTACAGACGGATCACCGACGGATTCATCCGTCGGTGATAAGCCTCTGTTTTGTAGTGAAAATCATGAAGAAAATATGATTTTAAGAAGAAAAACAGTTTTTAATCAAAAGAGATGCAAATTTTAGGATTAAACAAGGGTTTTTGAGGTAAAAGAAGTGAAGAACAAGAAGCTGGAAGTCTTGAAGATTTGAAGATTCAAAAGTTCTTGAGTTCTAAAGTTGCTTGAATGCCGAGAGTAATTCTTGCTTTTTGGATGCTTTGAGAGCGTAACAAGTAAAATTATGAATGGTGAGCCTTTTATATGTGAGAGTGAGGAGAGAGAAAGAATGTAGAACGGGAAAAAATGCTCATCATGACAAGGGCACATCCCACGAAGTTGATTGGACAAGAAGTGCGACAGACAAACGTGTCAGAAAAAGGCGTGTCATGGATTGTCGGTTCAGATGACATCCCAAGAGAGAGAGAGTGTCGTTTCAATTTTTTTTAAATATCTCTGAAAAAAAATCAGGGTTATGGTTTATTTTCTAAGAATCACTGAAGAGAAATGTCAATGATACGTTTTCCTTTTCAAAAAGCTTTTAATCACTTGAAGAAAATCACTTGAAGAAAGCTTTTGGAAAAACATCTCACTGAATAGGATTCAGTGAGGAAGGGTGTGACAACATACCTAATTTTCAGAGAGATTTTAGTCAGAGATGATGAGATGAGATAATTTTACAACTGACTTAATGCGTGAATGCTGAAGAGTTAATCTTCAAAATTCAGCATTCGAAGCTCACTTACGAGAAAGTTGAATCTTGTTTCATCAAGAGGTTTTGTAAAAAGATCAGCGAGCTGATAGTCAGTGGGGATAAAATGAAGTTCGTTGTCTCCATTCATCACATAATCTCTGATAAAATGATATCTGGTTTCAATGTGATTCGTCTTTGAGTGTAGCATTGGATTGTTTGCTATAGCGATGGCAATAGTGTTATCGCAGTAGATTGGAATTTTGGAAAGCTGAAGGTCATAGTCTAATAGCTGATTTCTCATCCACAAGACCTGAGCACAACAACTTCCAGCGGCTACATACTCAGCTTCAGCTGTGGAAATGGACACTGAGTTTTGCTTTTTGCTAGTCCAACTTACCAGCTTTCCACCTAAAAGTTGACATCCTCCAGTGGTTCTTTTTCTATCCAGTTTGTAACCTGCAAAGTCACTATCTGAATAGGCAGTGAGATCGAACCTTGAGTCTTTGGGATATCAAAGACCGAGGTTAGGAGTTCCGTTAAGATAATTGAAAATTCGTTTTACAACAATTAGATTGGATTCCTTGGGTTCTGATTGATATCATGCACAGAGACAAGTAGAATACATGATATCAGGTTGGCTCGCTGTAAGGTACAACAGGGAGCCTATCATTCCTCCATAGGCAATGACATTAACAGGTTTTCTAGAGGGATCCTTATTTAATGTCAGTGGAGGTGCCATAGGAGTTTTCATCGCTGAGGTTTGAGTATGATCAAACTTTTTCAGCATGTCTTTAACATACTTACCCTGATGAATAAACATATGAGGGATCCTTATTTAATGTCAGCGGAGGTGCCATAGGAGTGTTCATCGCTGAGGTTTGAGTAAGATCAAACTTTTTCAGCATGTCTTTAACATACTTACCCTGATGAATAAACATACCTTTCTCAGATTTCTTGATCTGTAGTCCAAGGAAGTAAGTAGAACCAAATATAATGTCATCAACATATATTTGAACAAGAATAATATGACCTTTTATCTTTCTGAAAAATAAGGTGTTATCAATTTTGCCACGCTCAAATCTTTCAGAGATAAGGAAAGAAGAGAGAGTGTCATACCAAGCATGAGGATCTTGTTTTAACCCATAGAGAGCCTTATCCAACTTATATACATAGTGTGGATGCTTAGGGTTAGAGAACCCTAGGGGTTGTTCAACATAGACTTATTCATTCAGCTTTCCATTTAGGAACGCTGATTTGACATCCATTTGAAATATTTTGAAATCTTTGTGAACTGCATAGGCTAAGAATAATCGAATTGCATCGAGCCTAGCCACAAAGGCAAAGGTTTCATCATAGTCTATGTGATAGCGGAAAATCGTATAGGTCCACAAAGTGGCCACTATGTTGCCATAGTGGCGGTGCAAGTGCACACCGGACACTATGATCTCTACAAGTAATAAAGTGGTAGGGTACCGAGATCGTTTCCACAGGGACTAGTCAACTAAGAATCAGAGAACTTTTCATGAACTTCTAGTGCTTGGATGATTTTTGAGAACAATATCAATATTTTGTGAGTTTTAAGCGAATTAAACAACGATTAACGGAATTAACAGTATTAAAGATAGGATGTGGGTACAAGCATTGACTAAGACTGATGTAGTAACAACTTGGTTAGAAACAAAATGACACACGACAGCCGTAAAACCCTTTTCTCTCGAAAATGAGCTTCCTCGGAACGTGGCCACCTTGTCCCCACTTTGTCACCACGTTGGCCAACTCTAGACTTACCGACTTAACTAAGTAAACCTCTAAGGATTCAGTTCCACCAGTATAGATATGAACGCCCAAATCTCTTTGTGACACCCATATCAACCGACATTTGAACCTTAGTTAAAGTCATGCAAAAACCCGTATCTCTACGTGGTTATAAAAGACTTTCTCAAATCTTCTTTGCATCACCCAAGCCGTATTTCAGATCTGCCCCTCTCGAGGTCTAAGATCTAATATTAACACTAACAAGTGATCGGCTTCTTCGCGTTGAGTTGAAGTCCCGACTCAAGTGACCAAGTCTAAGAGTTAGCAACGATAGCAACACCCAAGTGTTGCCTACTAGTCTTAGCTTTCGCTCATACCCACACCCAAGGGGGTGTTTAGCTCATAATAACAGTAAAAGACATGGGAGAAGAAGGAGAAAACATCAACATAACTTGCATAAATAACTAAAGAGTTGCTGCCAAGGTGGTGACAAGGTGGCCACTTGGCAACAACTTTTACAAGGAAATTAAAACTTACAAAAATTAAATGCAATTAAACTACAAGCTTTAAAGAGAGACTAAAACTTAAATGCTCAGCTCCAGAAGTGTTTAATGCTCCTGGAAGTTGTTGTGTGTCCAAATGGTTCCTCCAAGCCCTCATTTATAGCCCAAGGAAGAGAAAAGTGGTGATGTGACTATTACTCAAAAGTTGCTTTTAAGGAAGAGTGTTGAACTTTCCTTGGACCTCCACTTTTTGTCCTCTTCCTTGAATATTCTAGTGAAAGATCAGAAGACTCTTTACATATCTCCAGAAGTCAACCTTTCCCAAAATGGCTGGAACTTATCAACAAATTTTCAGCCATTTTCAACGTGGTGACAAGGTGCCAGCAAGGTGGCAACTTTCTGCACAAAAGTTAGTGAAACCAAAATTTTTGCATTCTTGAGACTTCATCATCATGTTTGAACAATTAAGACCAAATGAAGGAGATGAGAGACAAAAAGGGTGAAAATGTGGTAAAACGAATATAAAAAGAGAGGAATTAACTCTCAATATTTAAGAGTTATCACTATGCCTTTCTGTTAGCTCCAAATCATCTGTTAAAGTGTTGAAAATAACCGTCAGAGAAAGAAGACTTCAGAGGACAAACCTGCCTCTGAAGTACTTATCAGATTGCAACTGAGGACTTCAGAGGACGAAGACTTCAGAGGACAAACCTGCCTCTGAAGTACTTATCAGATTGCAACTGAGGACTTCAGAGGACGAAGACTTCAGAGGACAAACCTGCCTCTGAAGTACTTATCAGTGCAACTCAGAAGACATCAGAGGATGAATACCAGAGGACAATCCTGCCTCTGAAGTACTTATCAGATATTGCAACTTACATCAGAGATAGCTTCATCAGAGGCTCTGAAGACAACGTCAGAGCTCTGAAGACATTCTCTCTGAATGCACAAGTTTTCTAATGAACAGAAGAACAGATGACACGTCACTTAGTGATAAGATTTACTTTCTAGAGTAGGTCACTGTTCAGCATGCTCTTTTTGTCATGCAAGTACACTGCTTACTTTATGGTCCTATAAATAGGACCATCACCTTATTGTTCAAACGTGCTCAAGAAGATATATATCTGATAATATAAGTTGAATATTTTATTCTAAGAATATCTTGTTTATCTTTATCTGCTTTATGAACTGTGATATTTGAATCTCCTTTGATATTAAACTGTATTGCTTCCGCTGTCATTACTCTTATTGTTTATATCATTGTTACGAGATTAGATCTGGGATCCAACAATTGGTATCAGAGCTCCCTTTGTTTCTAAACAAATAAAGATCATATCTGCATACTCGGATAGATTTAAATCTCATTGATTCTAAACTTTCATTATCTGTGCATGTTCATATAAACCCAGTTTATTAAAGAATATCATATGCTCTAGATTTGATAGTAAATCTCAGTTCATTACAAAAAGCATCAGTTCTTCAAATCTTCATTTTTTACAAATGGCAAACTCAAGCATAAGTGCCATTTATACAGCTGGGTCATTAACAAAACCTCCTACACTTTTAAGAGATGAATATCCCCAATGGAAAATAAGGATGGTAAATTTCCTAGAAGGTATGGACAGGGATCTTTTTAGATCTGTGAACATTGGACCTCACATTCCAATGGTGTTGGTGCCAAGAGTTCCTGCAACAGCAGATACTGCCGAAATACCTGCATATTATGAAAAGAAAACCACAAACTTCACTGATGAAGAAAATAATATGATGGATAATGTCTCAAAAGCTGTTAGATTACTCATAATGGCCATTCCCAATGATATCTTTCAAGAACTTGATTCTTGTAAAACTGCAAAAGAGATATGGGATCAGTTGTTAAATCAACTTGAAGGTGGCCTACAAACCCAGAAAAATAGAAGAAATCTATGCATCAATGAATATCATGATTTTCATGCTCTACCAGAAGAAACATTACACCAAACTTACTCAAGATTCAACATTCTAATAAACAAATGCAGAAAGTTTGGAGTAATGAGAACAAAAGAGGAAAACAATGTTCTTTTTTTGAAAAGCTTGAATGAAGAATGGTCACAACTGTCCATGTCTATACAGGCTAATCAAGATCTTGAGTCATGGTCATTAACTGACATTTATGGTACTCTTGTTGCACAAGAAAAAGAAGTTATGAAGCAAAAATCAAAAACCTCTTTGGGTGGACCCCTTGCGCTTGTTTCAAAACAAATATCAAAAGAAAACAACTGTGAAGAGTCACAAAAATGTTTGGAAACAAAAAGAAGATCCAAAAAGGTCTTGATGGCAGAAGAAACTCATTCAGATTCAGACTCAGATGAAGATATCAATGCCTTTGCCAAATCTCTTGCATTAATCACTCATCAATTTAACAAGAAATTTGGTAAGAAGGTATTTGAAGGAAAGAGAGAGAATGAAGAAAGAAGAAATCCGGAAAGAAGATTTCAACAAGAACCCAGATTCACTCCATATAGTGATCAAAAGGGTGCAAACTTCAATCATGATGATGCAACACAACAAACAAGACCACAACAACCATTCCAACCAAGGTATCCACAACCACAGAGATACTTCAAACCTCAAGAACAGAAGCCAGGGACAAGTACTGCCATTCTTCCAACAAATCAAAATGATGGAAGATGCTTCAGATGTGGAAAACAAGGCCACTTCTCTGCAAACTGCAGAGGAAAACTTGTCAAAGATCAAGATTACTACAAGAACAAATACAAATACAATGTAAAAGAAAGAGTTCTTGTAGCAGAAATGGAAGACTGGCTATCTGACTCGACAAGTGATGGTGAGGAAGAGCCTACCAATCTCTGTGGTATGGCTTTTTCAGATGGAAATCAAACTGATGAAGCATCCGAAGACAACTCTGAAAAGGTAAACTCTCTTTACACCTCTGACAGTGATCCTGAAATAGATGCTTTTAAACTAATTAATAAACTTCAGGATTTAGAGCAAAAATTTGTTGAAGAAAAACAGAAAAGAGAGCAAGCAACAAAAGAGCTCATCTTTTACAAAAGAGAAAAGAATCTTCTGGAATCAGAAAAGAAAGATATTTTTCTTGAAAAAACTAAACTTGAAGAAACCTTCAAGCAAAAAGAAAAATCATTTTCAGAAGAAATAAGAGAAATAGAGAAAGTTTTAAAAGGAAAAGAAGAAGAAGTAAAGAAATCTGAGTATGAAAGGCTCAATTCTATTGCCTTAACCAAATTTTTTCAAAAGGAAAGAGAAATCTTACATCAATCTCTAGATAGAAAAAATCTTCAAATCAAAAGCTATGTTAATGCACAAAGTGTCTTTGACAAAATAAAATCACAAATGGACTCTCAAGGACTAGGATTCAATGAGTTGAATTCATTCAATGGATTGGAGAAAACTTCACTTTCTTCCACTTTCTGTATGGGAAAGGTCCAAAGATTTGAAAGTCCATCTCTGAATAATTTCAAAAGAATGAAAACATCAGAGGGATCAAAAGCAAGAGCTTTGAATTTCAAAAATACTACGTACTCTGAAGTAAAAGACATTCAAAAGTCTGTGTTACAGGTAAAAGAAGAAACTTCAGAAGTACTCTTTACAAAACCTCAAAGCTATGATCCCAAAGAAATTTTCAGATTTGATGCCTTCATCTCAAGTGAATCAGAGACATTTGAACCAAGTACCTCTGATACAAGTACTTCTGAAAATGAATCTCAGAGTTCACTTAATCCAAATGCTCCTCTGTATTCACCAAAGTCAGATGAAAACATCAGAACCACGTTTGAAGATGATGTTCAAAGGATATGGAAAGAAAATGTCATGGAGGACTTAAAAAGAAAAGAAAGCATGAAACGGATCATCAAAGTCTCTAGATCAAAAGAAATTAAAAAACCAGTAGAGGTAGATATCTCTATCAAATCTAAGAGAGACTTTCTTGACTCTGATTCAGAATCTGATTTAGAGATTGATGAACAGATTTTTTGTAAACCAGGGAATGTAATTCACAAAAAGATAGAAACTGTTGGCTCTGGTATTTTGAATGTTCCAATTTCAGTATTGAAAACCAAAACCAGAATACCAATAAGTCCTGATTTTGCAAATATGTGTTTACAAGCAAAAACATCTCTGGAACTTGAAAAAGAGTTGCAAGAAAAGGCAAAGAATAAAACAAACACTTCTGGCTCTTACACCTATAAAACAATAAAATTCTTTCCTGAACAAAAGGGCAAATGGACAAAAACTAATCATATTGATCCTGTCTGTGCAGTAAGCAGCAAAGAAAAGAAGATGTTTTTGAACAAGAAAAAGCAACTTGAAAAGAAGACTGTCTTTCAAGCAAAAAGAAAAGAAGTAGTTAGGGATAAATGTAATATTCCTAGTGCTAGTTTCAAAAGAAGTCAAAATGTAACAAATGCTTTTAATAAAGAGAAAAACTTTGCTCCTACTTCTTCTTGTTCTATTAATTGTAACTGCATTTATCTCCTGATGAAACTGAAGAATCATTTTAAAGGATCACACTGCCTTTTGGATCAATCTCTGAAAAATATCTCAGAGACAAAATCTCAAAAGAAGACACGTAAAGGCAAGACATCAAAAGATGAGATGCCAAAAAGTCATTCAAATCCACCAAAGTCTAACACAAAAGGACCCATAATGAGGTGGGTACCTAAGAAACTATAATCTGTCTTGCAGAAACAGTCAATGCCGATATGGTACCTAGATTCTGGATGTTCAAGGCATATGACTGGAGATAAAGAACTGCTATCCTCATTTAAAGCAAAATCTGGAGGAGCAGTTACTTTTGGAGACAACAAGCAAGGACAGATTAAAGGATATGGTGAGTTATCAAGAGGAAATGTTTCAGTATCAAAGGTTGCATATGTGGATGGATTAAAACACAATCTGATAAGCATAAGTCAACTTTGTGATCATGGTTTTGATGTGAAATTTCAAAGAAAATATTGTTCACTTCTTCACTCAAAATCAGGTCAAGAAATGCTAAGAGCAGACAGAAAAGGTAACCTCTACAGAATGAACTTTACCAAAATCACAAACACTGATTCAGAGAAACTTTGTCTTGTATCTCTGAACAGTGAGGAAATCTGGCTCTGGCATAAAAAGTTTTCACATCTAAACTTTTCCTCACTTGATAAGTTAGTTAAACTTAATTTGGTTAAGGGATTACCATCTCTAAAGTTTAACAAAGATCATCTTTGTTCTGCTTGTGAGATGGGAAAAATGAAAAGATCTTCCCATAAAACCAAAAGTGAAAACAACTGTCCAAGACCTCTGCACATGCTACATGTGGACCTCTGTGGTCCTATCTCTGTACAGAGTCTAGCAGGTAAGAAATACATTCTGGTTCTGATTGATGAATTTTCCAGATACACATGGATAGAATTCATTAGAGCTAAATCTGATGTCCCTGACACATTAATAAGGTTGTTAAAAAGATTACAGGTTCTATTCAGCAGCAAAGTTCAGAAACTAAGAAGTGATAATGGAACAGAGTTCAAAAATGCCAAAATCAATTCTTATCTATCAGAAGAAGGCATTACCCCTAACTTCTCTGCAGCAAGAACTCCTCAACAAAATGGAGTAGTTGAAAGGAAAAACAGAACACTTGTTGAAGCTGCCAGAACAATGCTTGCTGAATCTGATCTTTCAACAAATTTTTGGGCAGAAGCAGTAGCAACAGCCTGCTTCACTCAGAATAGAGCTACAATTGTCAAGAGATTTCAGAAAACATCCTATGAACTCATTAACAATAGGAAACCTAATATTAAATATTTTCATGTTTTTGGATGCAGGTGTTATATTCTGAAAGATAGAGAATATCTTGGAAAGTTTGACAAGAAAGCTGATGAGGGCAAATTCATTGGATATTCATTAGCCTCAAAAGCTTTTAGAGTGTTCAATCTTAGAACAAGAACTATCCAAGAGAGCATCAATATCACTTTTGACGACAATAAAAGCTCTGAACAACAAGAACGTTCATCACCAATCTTTGAATCATCAAGGGAATCTGAATTAAACAAAATATTTGAAGATTTCTTTGATGATGAAGATATATCTGAAGTTATCTTCAGAGATAGACAGAGAGAGAATTCAGAAGAACCTCAAGAAACAGGTACAACCCTTTCAGGGCCCTCTGAACCAACACCTTCTGTTTCACCAAATGCAGATCAACAAAGTGAATCAGAAGATGATCAAGAAGTATCTGAAGCAACTCCAGAACCAAATGATGAACAAAAATCTGCATCTCCGGAACAAAACTCAGAGCCTCTGAACAGTACAACAGAGGCATCACCAACAGAGCCTCTGAACAATACAACAGAGGTGTCACCAACTGTCAGAGACTCTGAAGCTCAAACTCCACCCCAAATTTATGCTCCAATTACAAGATGGACAAAAGATCATCCAATTGATCAAATAATTGGATCCTCATCCGAAGGAGTTAAAACAAGATCTGCCACCATCAATGAATGCTTCTATGTAAACTTTTTGAGCATTATTGAACCAAAGAAGGTAAAAGAAGCTCTTGAAGATCCTCATTGGATTTTTGCAATGCAGGATGAATTTCAAGAGTTTGAAAAAAACAAAGTCTGGACCCTAGTTCCCCTTCCCAAAGGAAAATTTGCAATTGGAACGAAATGGGTTTTCAGAAACAAAAAGGATGAGGATGGAATAATAATCAGAAACAAAGCCAGGTTGGTTGCAAAAGGATATTGCCAGGAAGAAGGCATTGATTATGATGAAACCTTTGCACCTGTAGCTAGGCTAGAAGCAATCAGAATCTTCTTGGCCTATGCTGCACACAAAGGATTCAAAGTTTATCAAATGGATGTTAAATCTGCCTTTCTTCATGGTAAATTAAATGAAGAAGTTTATGTCCAGCAACCACCTGGATTTGAAAGTACAGAGTATCCTAATCATGTTTATTATTTGGATAAAGCTCTGTATGGACTTAAACAAGCTCCAAGAGCCTGGTATGAAACTCTGTCCACCTTTCTAACTCAAAATGGATTTGAAAAAGGCACAATTGATACTACCTTATTCATCAAAAGGTACAAGAATGAGATGCTTTTAGTACAAATTTATGTTGATGACATTATATTTGGCTCTACAAATCAAAAGTATTGTGACAAGTTCTCAGAGTTGATGAAGAGTGAATTTGAGATGAGCCTCATGGGAGAATTAACTTTCTTTCTGGGCTTACAAGTAAAACAAACTTCAGAAGGTACATTCATAAGTCAATCTAAGTATGTCTCTGAAATTTTGCAAAAATACAAACTCAATGATTCAACTTCAATGAGAACTCCTCTATCCACCGGAGTCAAACTTGACTCTGATCCTTCAGGAGAATCTGTGGATATAAAAACATACAGAGGTATGATAGGTTCACTA
The DNA here is from genome assembly GCA_954870635.1 of Arctium minus. NCBI lineage: Eukaryota > Viridiplantae > Streptophyta > Magnoliopsida > Asterales > Asteraceae > Arctium > Arctium minus. The sequence continues at coordinate 106,044,491 of OX941080.1, read as the reverse complement.
TTATACTGACATAATGTTTGCAACATGTCTTTGTGCTAGATATCAAGCAAATCCAAAATAATCTAATTTATCTGCTGTCAAAAGAATTTTCAGATACCTCAGAGGGTCACACTCATTAGGCCTCTGGTATCCAAAACTTTCTAGTTTTGATCTAACAGCTTACACTGATGCAGATCATGCCGGATGTAAGCTTGATAGAAAAAGTACCTCAGGATGCTGTCAGTTATTGGGCAATAAGCTGGTAAGTTGGTCATCCAAGAAGCAAAACTGTGTTTCAACTTCAACAGCAGAGGCAGAATATGTTGCTGCTGCTAGTTGCTGCTCACAAGTAATATGGATGAAAACTCAGCTCAGTGATTATGGCCAACAAATTGAAAGAATTCCAATTCTCTGTGATTCAAAAAGTGCCATAGCCATCTCTGCCAATCCAGTACAACACTCCAAAACCAAGCACATCGATGTAAGGTACCACTTTCTAAAAGATCATGTTGAAAAGGGAACAATAGAGATGTATTTTGTACCAACTGAACTACAACTTGCTGATATTTTCACAAAAGCTTTAGATGAACGAAGGTTCAATTTTTTAGTTAGCAAGTTGGGAATGTTGAATATGTCTACCTAACAAAAAAATTGGTAAACTCAGTTTCTGATCAATTATCAGAAACTCTGAACCAAGTAGCATATGTCCACAAGAAAACTTCAGAGTCTCTGATCCTTTCAATCAGAACCTCTGGACTTTTTCACCAATGGTAAAAATCACTTTTCTCCAAGCATGTGTCAAGGGGGAGAACATCAAAGACTTCTTTCTTTGGTCAAGGGGGAGACAAAGACCCTTTCAGCTTTTCAAGAGGAAGAAAAGTCTCTGATATTTATATCAGAGCCTCTGATCTTGTCTCTGATATTTATATCAGAGCCTCTGATCTTGTCTCTGATATTTATAGCAGAGCCTCTGATCTTGTCTGATATTTGTTAGGATCGAATTCTTAACAAGAATTAATACTCAGAAACTAATATCAAAGAAGTTGCGGAAAAACACTTTGATATTTGATAAAACAGTAATCAAACACAGTATATAATTATCAAACAGTAAACTTGTATTGAATGCTTAAAGTTACAAGATTACACACTCAACCTCAATATTGATGAACAGGCTCACCAATACGAATTCTACTTCTCTAGAATTAGGATCTATGCCTTGAGGTTGATTTCTCTCTTTTTTAAAAACAATTATCAAAAATTATCTCTATCCATTCTAAACATTCTATACATATACTGATAAAAAGATAATTACAAAGAATAAACAAATCTTCAGTATATCTTCCATGTATATCTTCTAAGTATATCTTCAGTATATCCAGCTGTAGTACTTTCCATCCGGATCTCTTTAGCAGCACTAATAATGCTCAGCAGCATTAACTTCATCTAGCAGCATTAACTTCAAGCAGTACTAACTACTAGCAGTACTAACTAGCTAAGCAGTACTAACTTTGTTCAAGCAGTACTAACTTTAACTAGCAGTAGTAATTCTACTAGCAGTAGTAACACTTAGCAGTATTAATCTTCAACTTGTTCTGGCAGTAGTAACTACACTTGTACTAGCAGTAGTAACTACACTTAGTAGAATCTTCAGTTCCCAACAATCTCCCCCTAACTTGACTTTTAAAAGAGAAGTCAAGTTCTTCAAATATTCTTCCAGATGCTCTTTTTAATGCTCCCAAAACTTCCAAGATCATGCTCCTAAGTCTGGATTCAGTCCCAAACTCTGATTGATTATCCTCTGAATTAGATACTTGGCCATTTCTGAATTTGGTGCACAACCCAACTTCTTCTTTAGCATGGCATGAACCTTCAGTCTGGTGTGATTATATACTCTATCCACTAGGAAGTATTCTGTGTGATTTCTATCCAAAGTCACTGCATATACTCCACTAGTTTCATATAGAGTCCAACTTGTGACTTCTTTAAACACACTCTTGATGACCTGGTCCACTTCTTCAGGTTTGAACATCATGCATAGATACTCCATCACCAGTTTTGTAAGAGAAATTCCTGGAGTATTCAGATGATCTGCATACAGCTTAATTCCTATGTCAAACATCTCTTCTATATCAGATCTAGAGCATGTTCTGACAATCTTGACCCAAGTGTTGAATACTTCATACTTATCACCCTTCCTCTTGAGTCTGATGTAATCTTTCCCATCCATTGTCAGTACATCCCAGTGAATGATCTCGGGTGGCTTAACTCCAACAGGTTCTGCAGAAATTGGTTCAGGCACTTTGTCCATCACTACCATATATAAGCTTACATCATCTTTGATTGATGACCCTTGCTGACTTGATGACTCAGGTGCCCCTTCTTCTTCAGCAACATTTTGTTCTTCTTCTATTCTAGACTTCTTATCTTTCTTTCTTTTGGCCATCATCTTGGTTCTTTTCAAAGTCTTTTGAACCTGTACTAGAGTAGCTTCCTTCTTCTTTTCTTCCTTTTCCCTTGCCATTTCTTTGATAGGAGTTCCCTCTTCACTTTCAGGAAATGGTTGATTCATATCTATATCATTACTCTCCTTGGCCTTCTTTTCAAACTCTACTCTTTTCTTTTCATTGCTCTTCAGATTCCCCATTTCTTTTTCATAGAGCTCTCTGATCTGATCAAAACTCATCTTCACAAACATTTCTTTCTTTACCCCAATTGCACTCCTCAAGAAAGTTATCATTTTGTTTCTTTCCTGAGTGGCAAGGTAAGTTTGTGAAGGTCTTCTTTTCTTTTCACTTGTATTAGCCATCATAGCTTTTCTCAGACTTATAGCCCTTTGTTTAGCCTTTTCAGTTTCAAGCCCCTTTTGATAGGCTTTATTTAGCTCAGCAGCTAAAGCCTTTGCCATTTCCCTGTCCTTCTCCACCTGAGCTCTTTCTTCTTTTTCCATCTCCTTCTGCATTTTCCTTGCTAAAGCTTCATCTGATTCAACCAACCTTTGCTTCTTGATTGGTTGATCAGATTCAACTAACTTTGCCTTACCTTTATCTTTACCCATCTCCTTCTCAATGCTAGAGTTCTTTGCTGCATCACCTCTTTCTTTTATGACAACTCCTTTGGCCTTTGAGATGACCTTGGGAGTATCATGTTTTGCTTTGATGAGTGTTTCTGCAACCTCAAGCTCTGTAAGGACCTCTTTTACTTGTTCTGCTGCTTCTTTTAGCTCAGCAGTATTAACCATTTCTGCTGCTTTACTTGAACTGGCAGTATTAATTGTTTCTGCTGCTGGCTCATTTTCCCCCTCAACAATATGTTTTTCCTCTTGCTCCCCCTTAGCTTTGGCATCAGCTTCTGACTCCCCCTTTTTGGGAGCATCAGTCACTGGTTCCCTCCTTCTGAGCACAAATTGTTTCTTCTTCTTTTGCAGAATCAGTTTCCTTACCATTTGCTTCAACTTGATGATTTGTTCTTGTTGTGACAGTACAATGAGTTTTAGCTCTTCAATATCTTTGCCTTGTTTGAGTACATCCATGTTGATGTTGCCCATTGTCTCCATCAATTCATCATAGTTATATCTGTCCTCACCTTCTCCAGGAGTGTTACCCCCTATTGAAGGATCATTGGATCTTTTAGTAGTGGAAGTCTTCTGCCTAGCAGAAGCACTATCCACCCCTGTGGTTTCTTGGCACCAGGGACCTTCAAATGAGTGCTCATTCAAAGTTGCCATGGGGGAGGTCTTATTGATGTTACCACTTTCCTCCTCTGTGTTAGCCGGAGTAGTGGCAGCCTCATCACCCATATGCTCTACCTCCTCCTCAGAGAGCACCTCCTTTGGGTTGGGAGACACCCTTGTGGTTTCCCTTTGGATATTCTCTAGGGGAGAATTCTCCCTTAGAGGGCTTAAAGGCTGTGTGGGTGATGGTACAAGAAGGGAAGGAGCCTTCTTTACCTGTTTTCTTTGATAAGTTTGGGTAATTGGAGAGGTTGGTTTTGTAAGAATGGACTGGGGAATTGTTTTTGAGTGAGAAGGTTGGGCTTGGCTAGCAGTGGGATGGTCTAATGAGGGCCTTGACCCTGCTGCCATACCTTCAGTGGTTTGGGACACCACCATCATTGTAGAGAACAATGGGGTGTCAACTCCTTCCGAGTCCCCAGCAGATCTTCTCATATTTGAGAAAACCTTGCCTTTTGGGGGTTTAGGTACATATACCCCAACAGGTTGAGGTATATCCGTCAATTCATGGTTAATTACTTCCTGAACAAATCTGGGATACATAAAGAAACTCTTTTTGTTTCCCATATTTGATACAAGATCATTGAAAATCATCTTTGAGAAATTGTACCTTCTGGATGTAGCCAAGCATACCAAAGCATATGCAATTGGACTGCTGAACTCACTCCATCCAGTGGTCTTTTTGGAGATGCAATGCATCAGGGTATGAACAAGAAAACGCCATTGGGGTGAAAACTTTGCTTTTGAGAATTTGAAAACACCCAATGGGCCTCCATACCCCATTCTAGTAAGATTAGAAAACAGTTCATCATTAGAGATAGACATTATACCAGAGGCATCGTCTAGACGTAGACTGATGCGAATGACTTCTTCAGTAACTGTAAGTGAGTGATCACAGATTCTTGTCTTGATCATTTGCACACCATTTTCCACAACAATGGTTGCATTAGCCCAGAACTGCCTTTGGTGCTCAATGTAGATTGTAGGTGAGACAGTAAGAGCATGAGCAATGTGGCTTGACTTGAGGAAATCCACAATCTGATGAAAGCCTTCTGCTTGTTTTGGCTTTTGGAGCATTGCGATTTCATTGTGCTCGTCGATGAACGCCATTGATGCCATTGACCTTGAAGATTTTTGCCTGAAAACTTTGAACTTTGAGAGAGAAAGGGTTTAGAGCGCAAGGGAACAGTATGCAAAGAGTCGTTATGAACTTTTAGGCGGGCAAAAAGTATTTATAGTATTCGGAATATAAGCAGTAGTAACCTAGAGCAGTATTAACTAACTAGCAGTATTAACCGCGAGCAGTATTAACCACGAGCAGTATTAACTGAACTAGCAGTATTAACCGCGAGCAGTATTAACTGAACTAGCAGTATTAACCGCGAGCAGTATTAACTGAACTAGCAGTTTTAACTATTAGCAGTATTAACTGAAAGCAGTATTAACCACGAGCAGTATTAACCACGAGCAGTATTAACTACGAGCAGTATTAACTAGACTTACTCCTTTTAAACTTGCTAAATACTGAGTACTGCTATGCATATCCTGAAAAGAAGATTAGTAACACCAAGAATAAAAATATACAGGTATAAAACCACTTTTTGAGAAGAAGATTATTCAGAGTTTATCATTCCCACACTTGTTACCAAGAAAGTGAATCTACCCACATCAAAAGCTTTAGTGAATAGATCAGCAAACTGATTATCAGTGTGAACTTTGACAACTTGAATAAGTTTCTTTTCATTACAATCTCTTATAAAGTGATACCTGATTTCAATGTGCTTTGTCTTTGAGTGCTTGACTGGATTATTTACAATGCTAATAGCACTGCTGTTGTCAATAAAGATTGGAGTGTGTAGAAAGGTTACCCCATAATCCAGCATTTGATTCTGAATCCATAAGACTTGAGAACAGCAACTTGCAGCTGCTATGTACTCTGCCTCTGTTGTAGATGTGGATACTGTGGTTTGTTTCTTGCACTGCCATGAGACTAGTCTAGCACCCAAAAACTGACATCCTCCAGAAGTAGATTTTCTGTCCAAGTTTGCCCCACCTAGATCACTGTCTGAGTATGCTATTAGGTCAAAAGGTGAGTTATGAGGATACCAAAGTCCCAATCTGGGGTGCCCTTTGAGATATCTGAATATCCTCTTAACAGCTTGAAAGTGAGATTGTTTTGGCCTAACTTGAAATCTTGCACATACACAGACTGGAAACATAATATCTGGCCTTGATGCTGTGAGATACATGAGAGAGCCAATCATGGATCTATAAAGATGCACATCCATATCCTCCCCCTCAAGATCTGCTGTGATCTGCTTGTGTGTTTCCATAGGTGTGCTGGCAGGTTTTGATTCTGAGAAACCAAACTTGGTTAGAATATCCTGCACATACTTGGATTGACATATAAAAATGCCATCTGACTTCTGTTGAACTTGGAGTCCAAGGAAGAAAGTAAGTTCCCCCATGGAACTCATTTTGAACCTTTGATGCATTAAATCCTCAAACTCCTTGCACATGTTGTTTCTTGTAGAACCAAAAATAATGTCATCAACATATATTTGGACCAGCAAGATATCCTTCTTCTTTCTTTTGATAAATAGAGTCTTATCAATGACTCCTCTTTCAAAGTCATTTTCCAAAAGATAGGATGACAGGGTGTCATACCATGCTCTTGGGGCTTGATGTAGTCCATAAAGTGCTTTCTTTAATTTGTATACTCTGTCTGGATAGCTTGGGTTTTAAAATCCTGGTGGTTGGCAGACATATACTTCTTCTTCAATTGACCCATAGAGAAAAGCACTTTTTACATCCATTTGGTAGACTTTGAAGTTCATGTAAGAAGCATAGGCTAGGAATAGTCTGATTGCTTCTATCCTAGCTACAGGTGCAAAAACTTCTTCATAATCTATGCCCTCTTCTTGAGTGTAGCCTTGAGCTACCAGCCTTGCTTTGTTTCTTATAACAATACCTCTTTCATCTCTCTTGTTTCTGAAAATCCACTTTGTGCCAATTGCTCTGTGACCTTTAGGAAGGTCTACTAGATCCCATACATCTTGTAGCTTGAATTGTAACAGTTCTTCTTGCATTGCTTCTATCCAGCTAGATTCTTTCATAGCATCATGTGCCTTTTTAGGCTCAAGCTGGGATAGAAAACAAGAAAGGACTGTATGCTGTTGATCTTTCATTTCTTGAAGCCTGCTTTGATGTCTAGTCATCATGGGAGAAGAGATATCTCCTATTACCAGCTGTGGAGGATGATTCTTTTGAACTCTTGTGTTATGACTAGGTTCTTCATTCAGTCCAGCCTCTAGATTAGAGTCATGCAACTCAACTGAAGTGGTTTCAGATGTCACTTCTGATTCTTGAGTCTCCTCATCTCTAGTGTCTTCTTCACTCTGACTTGGTTCAGTAAATGATTCCTTTTCACAGTCTTCATTTACTGTGGGTATGGGAAAAATCACAGATTTAGATATACTTTCTTGAACTTGTGTGATCTCTGATTCTCCACCATCTGTTCCTGTATACTCATTACTGAAACCAAAAGAGTTAGTTAGTGAATCAATGTCAAATAGCCATTGAGGTCCAGACCCAACAGGATTTGGTGTGTTCTCATTGCATTTGACATTGTCACTTTCTTCAATTATTCTAGAAGAAGAGTTAAAAACTCTGTAGGCCCTACTCTGAGATGAATATCCAACAAGAAATCCATCATCTGCTTTGCTATCAAACTTACCTAAGTGAGTTTTGGTATTTAGAATTGTACAAGGACACCCAAAAGGTTTGAGGAAACCAATAAAAGGTTTTCTTTGATTTAAAAGCTCATATGGGGTCTTGTTCTTTTGCTTGACCACTAGAACTCTGTTTTGGACATAACTAGCAGTATTAACTGCTTCAGCCCAGAATGTAATTGGCAATTTTGAATCAGCCAACAGAGATCTAGCAGCCTCTATTAGTGTCCTATTTCTCCTTTCAGCAACACCATTCTGTTGAGGAGTCCTAGGAGCACTATATTGTCTCTCAATACCTTTTCCTTCACAAAAGGTGTTTAGATCATGATTTTTAAATTCAGTTCCATTATCTGATCTAATGACTTTTACTCTTTGATTAGTTTGGTTTTCAATTCTTAGAATAAAGGATTTGATAAGACCACTTGTTTCATCCTTAGTCCTTAGAAAATATACCCAAGTAAATCTGGAGTAATCATCAACAATAACCAAGCAGTAAGATTTCTTTCCTATACTCATAACATTTGTAGGACCAAACAGATCCATATGCAATAACTGGAGACAAGAAGAAACAGAATTTAACTCTTTGGTCTTATGAGAAGTTTTGTGTTGTTTGCCTTTAAGACAAGCAACACAATGATCATCACATGAAAAGACTTTTGAAGGTAAACCTCTTACAAGGTTATTTTTAACAAGATTGTTCATAGTCTTGAAATTCATGTGACACATCCTTCTGTGCCAAAGGGAGGATTCATCTATAGAAGCTTTTGAAACAAGACAATTTAAAGATGAATCACTATTGACATTGTCCAAATCAAGACAGTAAACATTGTCTTTTCTTGGAGTTCTAAGTAGTATCATGTTTTCATCAACTACCTTGAACCCTGGAGCAAGAATCATACACTCAGTGTTAGTAAATAGTATACTATGTTGTTTGTCACAAACCTGTGATACACTTAACAGGTTGTACTTTAATTGATCAACATAGTAGACATCCTCAAATGTCATCTTACCTTTGGTGACATTACCTTTTCCACTTATCTTACCACCAGTAAGATTGTCTCCAAATGCAACATGTCCTCCATTAATTTGCTTGAAATCCTGAAGCCATGACATGTTGCCAGTCATGTGCCTAGAGCAACCACTATCAACATGCCATATGCTCTTTCCCTTGAGCTGTTGGTTGCCCTGCACATTAAATAAATCAATTAGTATGATTGGGGACCCAAGCCAAAGTGATCTTGGGTCTTCCTTTCTCATCAAAGTATTTACATTCCTTTTTAATGAGGTTTTTAAACTCAGAGCACTCTTTATTAGAGTACTTTGTCAATATGATTGGCTTAGCAGAATCAATACTAGAAGCAGTACTAACCTTAGAAGTACTAACAGAGTTAGCAGTACTAACAGGTGTAGCAGTACTAACAGGTTTAGCAGTACTAACCTTGTTAGCAGCATTAACATTGTTAGCAGTAGTATTACTTCTAGCAGCACTATCATTGTCAGCAGCACTACTTGTGATAGCAGTACTAACAGTTTTAGTGCTTTTAGGAATCCACATATTGACACTTTCTTTAACAGAGTACTTTTTCTTCATGTGGCTTTTAGTTTTAACAGTTTTCTTAGCCACATGATTCTTTTCAATTTTCTTATAACCAAAGGGTTTTTGCATGGATCTTTGGAAATTCATTCTTTGGTTCATAGGATTGGAATAACAGAATTTTGCAAGATGATTCAATTTGCCACAGATAAAACAAGGTTTTGGTCTATTGATTTTACTCAGATCAACCCCTTGTTTATGTGCCCATTGATTATTCCAGTTTCTTTGATTTCCCCTCTTTTTGTCCTGTTTTTGGGGCTCATTCTTCTTACAAGCACACTGTTTGCAAGGACCTGGATTCACAACTGTGGTCTGTTTATAATGGACCTTACCAAACTTTTCCTCTGTCTTTTCTATGTTCTTGGATTTGATCCAAGCCCTTCCACAATCCTCATTGGTGATAATGTTGTTTTCTATAGAAATCTCACCACTCACCTTGTTCTCCTTACTCTTGCCAACCTCTTTCTCAGTCTTATCCTCAACAATTACCTCATCTAAGGGATCTATTTCAGTGGCTCCCTCATGCAATTCCTTCCTATCTTTGGTGTCTAATAGGTCTGAAGTAGGAGGAATGTAATTGTTGTTATATGGTGGAGGTGTGGCATTATACCCAATTCCTCTTCTCAACTTATCATGAATCTGATTTTGCAGTAAGGAGTCCATTGCTTTAGAAGCATTGGAAAACTTTTCTACATCAAGCTTAACCTTGGTTAACTCCTCTTTCAGTTTTTCACTCTCCTCTTTAGATTTAGTCAGTTTAAGTTCTAAATCCTTTTTCTCCCACTTCCAGTAATTAGTGTCATATGAGTGTTGTAATTCATTGGCTTGAAAACCTTTGATTTGATCTTCAAATCTCTCTACTATCCTCACATAGTCTTTTATATCCTTTTCTAGTCTCTTCAGGTCATTACTCATCTTCTGATTGTGATCCCTGTACCTTTTAACAGTGTCTATGCAAGTTTTAGTGCAGAGATTAGAACTTACCTCAGATGGGAGATCAGATACTTTAGCCATAAGAGCTTGATTCTGAATAGCTTCTTCTGCTTGATCACTCCAATCAAACCCCATTCCTTGTTGAGAAACAAGGGCTTGAGCAGAGTTTCTGTTGTTATTGAAGCTTCCAGATTGAACTTGTTGATGGTTGTTGTTGTGAGACATTCCACTTCTGCATTCTCTAGCAAAATGTCCCTTCAGATGGCATTTGTAGCATTCTACCTTTGATTTATCAAACCCTGCTCCATCTTCTCTTCTTTGTGAGAAGTTGTTTCTTCCAGTCCTCTTTATAAACTTTTTAACCCTCATGGAGAGCATGGCCATCTGCCATTTAATATCCATCTCTTCCAGATCATCAGGATGAAGTTGTTCTAAGTCATCATTGATCAAAGAAGAATTTCCATGATTAGAAAGAAGAGCTTCAAATACATAATCATTGCCTTTATCTGAATTAGATCCATTAGCAGCATTAACTGATTCAGGGTTAGCAGTAGAATCAATTGATGCAGATAGGAGTGCAGCATTATGAACATATCCAGAAGGCTTCTTCTTTGCCTCCACCTCAGCTTCAAATACTCTAAGATCATTGTACAGATCATCAAGTTCTTTGTCTTCCAACTGATCATTCTGTCTGAATGACACAGTGTACATGGTCCATTCATCTCCAAGGGATCTTAAGAACTTTCTGTTCACATCATCTTGATCAATCTGTACTCCCATAGTAGCTAGTTCACCAATTAGTTTATTAAACCTGTCAAAAGTTTGAGTCATGGACTCATTCTTAGTTGAGATGAAGTTTTCATACTGTTGTTTTAAGATTGCCTTTTGATTTCTCTTGGTACTTTTAGTTCCTGAGAATCTCTTCTCTAGAGCATTCCAGAGCATCTGTGCATCAGTACAATTGCAAAATTGGTGTTGATACTCATTTGGAATGGCCAAGAGCAGTGTGCTCAAGGCTTTCATCTCTGTCTGTCTTGATTTCCTGTCTGTATCTGTTTTTGGAGGAGTTCTTTTGCCATCTTCACCAATCTTTCCTCCATCAGATGGGCCATTCTCAATGATGTCCCACATAGAGTAATCTGTGAGGAGAATATATTGCTTGATTCTGATTTTCCACATGTCAAATTCATTGGATCTGAGCATTGGAACTTTTGAGACCAAAGTACTGCTTGATTCTGTAAGATTTTCCATGATGAATAACTGTTTCTGAGAGAATTTGGCTCTGATACCACTTGTTAGGATCGAATTCTTAACAAGAATTAATACTCAGAAACTAATATCAAAGAAGTTGCGGAAAAACACTTTGATATTTGATAAAACAGTAATCAAACACAGTATATAATTATCAAACAGTAAACTTGTATTGAATGCTTAAAGTTACAAGATTACACACTCAACCTCAATATTGATGAACAGGCTCACCAATACGAATTCTACTTCTCTAGAATTAGGATCTATGCCTTGAGGTTGATTTCTCTCTTTTTTAAAAACAATTATCAAAAATTATCTCTATCCATTCTAAACATTCTATACATATACTGATAAAAAGATAATTACAAAGAATAAACAAATCTTCAGTATATCTTCCATGTATATCTTCTAAGTATATCTTCAGTATATCCAGCTGTAGTACTTTCCATCCGGATCTCTTTAGCAGCACTAATAATGCTCAGCAGCATTAACTTCATCTAGCAGCATTAACTTCAAGCAGTACTAACTACTAGCAGTACTAACTAGCTAAGCAGTACTAACTTTGTTCAAGCAGTACTAACTTTAACTAGCAGTAGTAATTCTACTAGCAGTAGTAACACTTAGCAGTATTAATCTTCAACTTGTTCTGGCAGTAGTAACTACACTTGTACTAGCAGTAGTAACACTTAGCAGTATTAATCTTCAACTTGTTCTGGCAGTAGTAACTACACTTGTACTAGCAGTAGTAACTACACTTAGTAGAATCTTCAGTTCCCAACAATATTTATAGCAGAGCCTCTGATCTTGTCTCTGATATTTATATCAGAGCCTCTGATCTTGTCTCTGATACTTATATCAGAGCCTCTGATCTTGCCTCTGATACTTATATCAGAGCCTCTGATCTTGTCTCTGATACTTATATCAGAGCCTCTGATCTTGTCTCTGATACTTATATCAGAGCCTCTGATCTTGTCTCTGATACTTATATCAGAGCCTCTGATCTTGTCTCTGATATTTATATCAGAGCCTCTGATCTTGTCTCTGATATTTATATCAGAGCTTCTGATCTTCTGATATTTATATCAGAGCTTCTGATCTTTTCTCATTAAACGAATATTCCAGGAAATTCATTTAAATAATAAATCTTTTTGGATAACCATTCGTTTCTTTTTAAAACCAACTGGCGGTTTTCTGACACAAAGCGACTCTCCCCTATATACCTAAACGTGTCACCTATTAATTAGGGGATGATGGAACGTCCTTTCTGACATTAGGACTCTCATTCGCCGTTTCCATAACCTCTCCCTCTACCCTTTGTCTATAAAAATCCTGTTTCCCTTTTTATTATCCTTTACGCTCTCTAAATCCAAAATCCCAAATCTCTCCTTCTAAGCTTTCATCTTTCTCAACCTGCAACAATGGCGGCTCATTCCCAAACTTCAGATAACTCAAGCAAACTTGTTCCAAGCTTGAATATGGTACAGTTCGATGTTCCAGTCAAAGGAAACAACTACTTTCTGGACGTCACCCCATCAAAATACGATGAACAGTTTCGCCCAATCCTCGACTTTTTCACCAACTGCGAACTCAATGATGTTCTAACCAAACATGCCTCAGATATTCCCCTTCGCTTTGTCCAACAATGGTGGTATTCAAGTGAATATGACGCTGAAAAGGAAGGACTGGTTGGGCACATTGACCTAGGAGAACAAAGCCTGACAATAAGAATAACCCCACAAACCCTGACTCGTCGATTCAACCTCCTCACGACAACTGATCTTCAAATATATGCTTTTGAGAAACTACCAAGTCAAGAAGTCCTTCTTCAGTTCCTCCACCACTTGGGCTACAACAAAGAAATAACACGCCTAAGTCAATTCAGACGTCAGTACCTGCCTCCCAAATGGAACTTTATGTTCAGTGTTCTCAACCGAACAATAACCTGCAAGATTGGAAGTCAGGATCAGACTCATCCAGCGATAATAGCCATAATGTATGCTCTCTTTTTCAACAGAAGCATCAATATGGCTCACATTCTCTTCTGTGAGATGCTGACGGCGGTGGACAAGAAGAACAAGGACTTGGCCAAAGGAAAACAACCAATATCGGTACTGTTTCCTCGATTCATCTCTGTGGTCATTCAACGAGCAATGGAGAAATTCTCCATCACTGAGGAGGGCCCAATGACTCCTCTGTTTATGATGAACTCATTCAAAGCAACAGAGGTTCCTCCTTATCCACATGACCGACGATTCCCACACACCATGATTGAGGTAATTCCTACTGACTCTCCTACCCATCTCCTACTTAGTCGTGTTGACCAATCATCAGAACCGATGATGGGATCCCCAACACACTTAGGTTCTGAGCCTGAGCCTGAATAAGAGAGTGATATCTCTGATACTACTCAAAACATTAACAGAGCGCAACCAGAGGGTGGCTCTGAGAGAGTGAGGAAGAGAGAACATGAGAACCCTCCCTCTGACGAAGAGAATATCTCTGTCAGAGCAGAGGAAAGTGAGGAAGAGAGAATTCCAGAGGGTGAGTTTCTAAACTTAGAATATGAGGGCGGTGAGGTAGAAAAAGATGTCCTTGACGACACAAATGAGAGAATCCAAAGCCCAAATCCCAGTGCAACCAAATTTACTGTCCAAGGTGGTCCAGCATCAATGGACATTGAAACAGAGGTGCACACCTCGAACCCTACCCATCCTAACCGCTCAGAGGCATCTGTTTCTGCCTCTGAAGCATGCACCAGAGGGGAAACCTCTGATACGACTAAGTCCTCCCAAAAGGACTTAGACCAAGATAAAAATACTCAATCACCCCAGAGTATGTCACCTCTACCTACACATGACGCCTTTGTGGCTCAAACTAAGTTGGACCGTCCCTTAGAACGTAAGCATTGCCTGTCAGAAAAAGAATGGCACGACCTTCTTGCACAAGGAATCCTTAGCCTGGACAGCAAGGTTTCCAAACACATTCGGTTCTCATCATCAGATTCTGACTCTGATGATCAGAGACCAATCGGAACCATTATAGGGAAATCCTTGAAAAAGGGTCCCCAAGGATTAATGGGAAGTTCTTCCGGAGAAAACCTCAAACCACCTCCGAAAGAAGGGCCCTCTGAACTCGAGGGAAACTTAGAATCATGTGTTGATCCTAAGGTTACCCCCTCTGATTACGTTACCAAAGAAGAGTTCAGAATCTTTGGTGATGAAATCAGAGAATCTCTGAAGGAGATAAAACTTCAAATGGAGAAGACCTCAGAGGCCTCTGCCTCTAACTCTGAAGTTGAAAAGCTCACTTCAGAGGTCTCTGAGCTGCGCACGACGGTTCTCAATCAGAACGAAAAACTGGATGCTCTGGAAAGCTTGGTCATAAAAAATGACTCCGTATTGTCCAGGGAAATTCAGAACTCAAAAACAGAGCTCCTCCAGGCGATTCCACCTACCTCTGCCCCCACTCCAACAAATGCAGACTTTTCTCAATTCAAAGAGGAAGTCTTGCGTTCTTTGGCAGATGTACTTGCAAAGATCCCTACCTCTACTGCTGCTCCTGCTACAGAGTTTATTACAAAGGCTGACCTGACCAACTTCTCCAAGAAGATCACCAGCAATGTAATGACTATATCCAGCAAGTTCGTCTCCAAGACCACTCAGCAGAACAAGAAAATTGAAGACCTTCTGAAGAATGTCAAATCTTCAGAGGGAGTATTGAAGAGAAAGGAACCAGAGATCGCATGCTCTGAGGAAGCGCGGAAGAAGGCTAGGTATGAAGATTCTGATGACGAAGATGACCAATCTCAGGGGTCATCCGATCTTAAAAAGGGGGAGAAGACTCCTACTCCAAAACCTGTTGACACACAAAAGGAGTCCACTCCCTCTGAATTAAACCAACACAAGGAGAAAGGAACAGAGAGACGTTCAACCTCCACCTCTGCTGAAGATATTCAAGACACTCTAAAGTCGCCAGTACCTGTCATCTTTCTAGCCCCATCCACTTCAGGTGCTCCAATAGTCCCAATCACAGCTGAACAAATCACAGCTGCATCTCAAGAAACTATTGGAGCTCTGGACGAAGAAGAAGATGAACAGCTCGTAGACTTCTCAACATCAGAAGATGCATTCTCATCACCAGAAAGATCAACTTATGTGATGAGAGATGCTTACGAATCAGAATCTGAAAAAGAAGAAAAAACAGATTCTGGAAAAGAGATTGAAGAAGAAGTTGAAGTAGTTAATGTCGAAGAATATGTCTTCAAGAATGCTCAACCACATCATATTTCAACAACGTTAGAGCTAAGGGAATCACCAGAGATAGATGGCTACATCTCTGAACCCTCAAAAGAAGATCCTCCACAGACGAAGGAACCAGAAACCATGGTTGTTGATGAACAGGCTCCTTCAGAGAATCCTGTTCAGAAAACAAGCATCGGTCTTCCAGCAAAAGTGTTCAATAAACCTCCCACATTCCTCGAATCAAATCCCGAAGCTTCCATAGAAGACCACTTCAGATACATCTACTGTGAATTCAACATGGCAGACACACTAGTCATTCCTCTGAATCCAAGAATCAGAGAGGACATGCCAGACTATGAGCGAAGATTTATCAGAGATAAAACCAAACCAAGAGCACAGGTCCTTTCTGATGATCCAATCATCAAAATCAACAAAATCTCAGAAAAGACCTTTGCTTACAACAAGATTATCTATAGGAATTATGTGGTAACTCGATCTGATCAGAAGATTTACGAGTTCAATGACAATGATCTCGTAAATCTAAATCCATATGATTTACCACATCTATATGCCTATTGCTCTGCCAGGTATGATCATGGAAGAAGGGAAATCAGGATGGGCATGGTTGAAGTCCGACGGGCAATGGAGGCCTATGTCAAACACCGAGCAAAACGTGACTTTCAAATAGCTCTGAACCTAGGGGAAGAGAAGCTGGAGGTAACTGAACCTGTGGAGTCATTTGAAAAACTTAAAGAACAGAAGACTGGATCAATCGTTGCAGAACCTCTGGGTTTCGTCTTTAGAGTAAATCAAGAAAAGAAGATCTTTCTAGCTTCAGAAGTGTCGAAGTATTCTGATGAAACCTTGAGAGGTATAAAGAAATTGATCCATGCAAAAGAAGAAAGGCACAGAGCAGATTTACTGGCAAAGCTTGACTTAGAGATTGACTCGATGATCAACTTCAGAGCTCTGATCATGAAATTCCATAGAATCTGTTCAAGTGACAAATTGTAGTCTGTTTCTTTATTTTTTTTTGATATTACTTTGTATTAAACTTCCAAATGTTTAAGGAGTAATACTTAAGAGGATGATTTTCTCCTCTATGCTTTCTAGATTAAAATTCAATTCTCTGTTGTTTTTGTATCTTTTATTTTCGACACTTAGGGGGAGATTGTTAGCTCCAAATCATCTGTTAAAGTGTTGAAAATAACCGTCAGAGAAAGAAGACTTCAGAGGATAAACCTGCCTCTGAAGTACTTATCAGATTGCAACTGAGGACTTCAGAGGACGAAGACTTCAGAGGACAAACCTGCCTCTGAAGTACTTATCAGATTGCAACTGAGGACTTCAGAGGACGAAGACTTCAGAGGACAAACCTGCCTCTGAAGTACTTATCAGTGCAACTCAGAAGACATCAGAGGATGAATACCAGAGGACAATCCTGCCTCTGAAGTACTTATCAGAGATTGCAACTTACATCAGAGATAGCTTCATCAGAGGCTCTGAAGACAACGTCAGAGCTCTGAAGACATTCTCTCTGAATGCACAAGTTTTCTAATGAACAGAAGAACAGATGACACGTCACTTAGTGATAAGATTTACTTTCTAGAGTAGGTCACTGTTCAGCATGCTCTTTTTGTCATGCAAGTACACTGCTTACTTTATGGTCCTATAAATAGGACCATCACCTTATTGTTCAAACGTGCTCAAGAAGATATATATCTGATAATATAAGTTGAATATTTTATTCTAAGAATATCTTGTTTATCTTTATCTGCTTTATGAACTGTGATATTTGAATCTCCTTTGATATTAAACTGTATTGCTTCCGCTGTCATTACTCTTATTGTTTATATCATTGTTACGAGATTAGATCTGGGATCCAACACTTTCTTTTGTCTGTATCCATGAGCAACTAGCCTAGCTTTGTTGCAGGTTACAGTCCCATTTTCATCCAACTTATTTCTATACACCCATTTGGTGCCAATAACAGATTTGTAAGATGGTCGGGGAACGAGATTCCAAACTTTGCTTCTTTCAAACTTAGTCAGCTCTTCTTACATAGCGCTGAGCCAGTTTGGATCTCTGAGGGAATCATCGGTTCTCTTTGGCTCTATGAGAGAAAGAAAATTAACAAAGAGACATATATTACCTAAACTTTGTCGTGTTTGGATACCTGCATTTGGATCACCAAGGATTTGATTTATGGGGTGATTTCTGGTCCTCTGAGCAGGAGAATGATCTCTTAATTCAAGCATTAGATTAGCAATAGGAATTTTCATTGATGAAGAAGCTTTAGTTTGAGGCTTATCAACTATCAATTTTTGTGTTTCAGATAGAACATCATTCATTGAGAGGTCTTCAGAGAGGTTAGGTGATTCAGAGGTTGGAGGATCTGATGGAGGGAATGTGGTTAAAGGAACAACTGAAACCCATGAGCTGGATTAAATGTTAGGAGGTATGATGGTTGGATCATCATCAACGTTGGTAGAATGTGCATGATGATGTGAGTTAAAAAGAGGTTCAGTTTCCCCATAATGAGAAAACATCCAAGCATTTAGTTCATCATTATCAGCTATAGGTTTAGAATTCGCTGATCTTGATTCATCAAAGGTGACATGAATTGTTTCTTCTACAGTTTGTTTCTCTTATTGAAGACCTTGTAGGCTTTGGAGATTGATGAATATTCAAGAAAAATTCCATCATCAGCCTTTGGATCAAACTTTCCAAGTGTATCTTTGTTGTTTAAGTTAAAGCACTGACAACCAAAGATGTGAAGAAAGCTGATAGATGGCTTTCTTCCATGGAATAGTTCATAGACAGTCTTATCGAATCGTTTAACAATTAGTGACCTATTCTGAGTAAAATAGGCCGTGTTGACAACTTCTGCCCAAAAATGAGTTGGAAAATGAGAATCGTTGAGCATTGATCTGGCATCTTCGATGATTGTTCTATTTCTTCTTTCAGCGACTCCATTTTGCTAAGGGGTTCTCACTGATGAGAAATTGTGTAAGATTCCCTTGCTCTCAAAGAAGTCGTTCAGGGAACTATTTTTGAATTCAGTTCCATGATCACTTCTTATTGAGCGAACAGTTAAGTTGTTCAGTACTTCCATCTTTCTAACAAAAGATATAAATTCTTCTGGAGTGTCACTCTTAGAACGGAGAAAAACTACCCAGGTGTAGCGAGGGTATTCATCTACTATGCAAGAGTGTATTTCTTTCCAACAATGGATTGAATATTGAATGGGCCAAACAAATCCATGTGCAGGAGTTAAAGAGGATTTGCCACTGATGAAATTTGTTTAGACTTAAAACTAGCTTTAGTCTTCTTTCCTTTTTCACATGCTGAACAAAGAGATTCTTTGGCATATGAGTGCTGAGGAAGACCAGAGACTAGTTCTTTTGAGGAGAGAGTGTTCAGTGTCTGGAAGTTGAGATGAGAGAGCCTCTTATGCCATAGCCAGTTAATATTTGATGAGGCTTTGGTCAGGAAACAAACATTCTCAGTGGTTGTAGAGTCCATATTTATTACATAATTTTTTTTCATACGATAACCGTTGAGAGCACTGACATGCTTTCATAGAAAAGCATACTTTGTAGTCTTTATCACATAGCTGGTTGATGCTGAGAAGATTGTGCTTCAGTCCATCTACATAAGCAACTCTTCGGAAGGTAGTTGTACCATTGATGAGTACACCAAACCCTCTTGTATATCCTTTTCCTTTTCCACCAAAGGTCACTAAGGGACCTTTCTCTTCCTTGTATTCAGTGAGCAGGTTTCTTTGGCTAGTCATGTGTCGAGAGCATCCACTATCTAGACACCAGATACCCTTAGATCCCTGCAAACATAAGGAAGATTAAGTTTTTAATGGTACCCACTTTTCAATGGGTCCAGGGGGTTAGTGGAGATGGAAGGTTCAACAATCTTCACGGCATCTGAAGATTCAGCATTAGTGGTAACCTTCACTTTAGTTAATTTCTTAACCTTAGTGGCATTTTTCCTTTTCCATTTCCACCAATGGTCATTGAGGGATCTTTCTCTTCCTTGTATTCAGTGAGCATGTTTCTTTAGCCAGTCATGTGTTGAGAGCATCCACTATCTAGACACTAGATACCCTTAGATCCCTGCAAACACAAGGAAGATTAAGTTTTTATTGGTACCCACTTTTCAATGGGTCCAAGCGGTTAGTGGAGATGGAAGGTTCAACAATCTCCACGGGATTTGAAGATTCAGCATCAGGGGTAACCTTCACTTCAGTTAATTTCTTAACCTTGGTGGCATTTTTCACCTTGGCAGATTTCTCAGCTTTGTTGACCTTCTTAGCTTTGGAGGCATTTATCTTCACTTTAGCTATCTTTTCATCTTTTGTGGCATTTGGACTTTACTGGAAATGTGTTCATAAAGTCCACAGTGATAGCATTTTCTATAGCTAAAAGTAGCCTTAAGACCATGAACATTTTGTTAGTGCACAAATATGTTGGATCCAAGATCATGAGAATGAACGTCAAAACTCAAGTCAAAACTCAAGTCAAACCTTCAAGCAAAGTCAAAGTCAAATCTCAAAGTCAACAAAGTCAAAGTGTTTTAGTTTACTTTAGTTTAGTTTTCTTTGTAATAGTTAGTACAATAAATAGTTTTTGTTTGTCTTTCTTCTAAGCATGTGTAAGGCTTGTGATATTGAATATTCATATCCAGAGAGAGTCCTAGAGAGAGAAAGTAGAGAGAGAAAGCATCCTGTGTAATTAATTTGTAAACTGTGTGTTATCCCAGATTTAACTAGTTGGTAAACAATCATAGAACACAATTAGATCAAGAGATATAAAGATTAATAATAACGTACCAATCCCTTGAATAAACAATGAAACCCTTGAGTGTTCTTGATACCCTTTGAATACAGAGAATAATACGGCTAACTATTTAGAAAATTATCAGAGTTAACCTAAAACTAAACTAAACATAACTTTAAATACCTAGGCTAAATGGGCTTCCTAATGCTTAATGGGCTTGGGCCCAATAGCTAATAACTATTAAACTATTACAATTTAAACCCTGAACTGTAACTACCAAGTGAATACAGTTTAGACCCTCTAATTTAACTTTGACACAATTGCAGTTTAAACCCTGAACTTTAACTTTAATCTTGAATACAATTATTTGATCCAACAATCTCCCACTTTGGATTCAAGATTAAAAAAAATTTGCAATTGTCTTCGGGTCTTCACTTGTCTTCACTTTTCTTCAGATATGTCGTTGATCGCTTAAAAACTTCAAAACTTCAAATCTTTGAAAATCTTCAGCAGTCTTTAAATTATATTCTCCCTCTTTGAGTATTCTCCCTTTTTGTATCTTCTAATTGGTATCAGAGCCTAAAAGAATCAAATTTTTTTTCGAAGTTACTATTCATCGATTACTATTCATGCGATTTACTGTTCATCGATTTTTTTTTTGTTCATCTGATTTCATGAATCTATGTTTAAGATTGATCTGATTAGGTGTGTTTTGCGTTATTGAACACTATCTGATTGATTAATTGCATTATAAAGCATCAAGTGATTGATTTTGTGAATTTTTGATTTTTCTGGGTTCGACTTCTTCAAGAACTATCGTCCACTGTGTTCTTTAAAATTGATGCATGAAAGTTGAAATTGATCTTTGTTTTTGCTTGATCTGTGTTTGATATATATATCTAAGCACAAAGATATAATTTTTGCATTCAATTTCTGTGTTTTTGCGTGTTTCTGGGTTGAACATCGACTTCTGGGCTGGTTGAGAACATACCGGTCGAACACCATATAGGTCGAAGATTCTATCGGTCTAATTTTGTTCCGGTCATAACAGTTTATCGGTCTAATCATCTTACCGGTCGAACACTACATCGGTCCTTAGCACCATACCGGTCCTTACTCTTCCGGTCGAATACCATTTATCGGTCCTTAGTATTCGACCGGTACACTCTCAGCTCACCCCGGTCTAAGGAAGTCCCGATCGAAGACCCTTACCGGTCAAAGACCTCTATCGGTCTAAGAATACTTCCGGTCGAACAAGTTACCGGTCGAATCAATTTTACCGGTCAAGCATAGTTCCGGTCTTACATCTTACCGGTCTTTGCACTTCCCCGGTCGAACAAGTTCCCGGTCGAACTCTCTACCGGTCTTTACAAGTTCCCGGTCGAACTCTCTACCGGTTTTTACAAGTCTCCGGTCGATTTTTGCAAACTGTAATATGGCCTCTCAAAGGGGGACAAAGTTCTGTTCGAGATCAACTGTTTCTTTTTGTTCAGTATTATTTGAAGCTTTACACTGATTGAAAGGACTACATTTAATTATTTTCGGGAATTTATTTTTCTGAAAATTTTTTAGTGTGGTTTTTATTTTGATTCTAACGATCTCGTCTAGTTGGTTGTCTTGGTACAGATAAGTTTAATTACTAACAAGTGGTACAGCTAAGATGTCGAACCAGCTTCTCTCGATGGGCTCTCAGTCCAAACCGCCTGTCCTTATGGCTAGTGAGTATCAGCAATGGAAGACCAGAATGATTCAGTTTCTTAATCACAAGAACAGAGAATTCATGACAGTAATCATTGAAGGTCCTAAAACTCCAATGATCACAGTAAAGGGTCAACCTGCTACAGATTCCTCTCCTGAAATCCCTGACAGAGAGATTCCTAAACCTGTTCAGTTTTTCACTGAAAAGCAGAAAGAACAGCTCAAGTTAGAAGAAGAGGCTCTAATCTATCTGACAATGGCAATTCCAAACGACATCTACAATCGTGTCGACAGTCAGAGCACTGCTAAAGGAATCTGGGATGAACTAGCAAGGCAGTTTGAAGGAAGTGAAGCCTCTATACAAGCTAAGCAGAATCTGTGCATAAATGCTTACGAGGGATTTCATGCAAAAGAAGGAGAGCTGATATTAGACACCTACAATAGGTACAACATTATTCTCAATGACTTGCGGAGGAACAACATCGCCAAATCTGCTTCTGAGATAAACTACAAGTTCATCAAGAATCTGAATCCAGACTGGAAGAACTTTGCTATCAACCTCCAGATGTCGAAGAATATGGCTCGAGAAAATGTCACCGATATCTTCTCTACTCTAGCTCAAAATGAGGATGAGGTGAGATCTATGAATAATGATTCTAATCATCTGAAGGATTCTGTGGCTCTCATAGCCGACAAAGGTTCTGTATCCTCTGCAAGGACGAAGAAAAAGGCGTCTAAAGCTCTAGTTATTGAAGTTACTGACTCTGACTCTGATTCGAGCGATGAAGAACTGGAAGTTGATTCAGATCCTGATATTCAAAAGTTCTCTGAAGACTTGGCTCTTGTTATCCCAGTTTAATCTAGTTGATTAACACACAAACACAATAATATCAAGAGATAATAAGATTAACAAAACGTACCAATCCCTTGAATAAACAATGAAACCCTTGAGTGTTCTTGATACCCTTTGAATACAGAGAAAATACGGCTAACTATTTAGAAAATTATCAGAGATTACCTAAAACTAAACTAAACATAACTTTAAATACCTAGGCCTTATGGGCTTCCTAATGCTTAATGGGCTTGGGCCCAATAGCTAATAACTATTAAACTATTACAATTTAAACCCTCTAACTTTAACTTTAACACAATTGCAGTTTAAACCCTGAACTTTAACTTTAATCTTGAATACAATTATTTGATCCAACAATCTCCCCCTTTGGATTCAAGATTAAAAAAAAATTGCAATTGTCTTCGGGTCTTCACTTGTATTCTCTTTTCTTCAGATATGACGTTGATCGCTTCAAAACTTGATATCTTTAAAATCTTTAAAATCTTTGAAATCTTCAGATCTTCAGATTATATTCTCCTTCTTTGATAATTCTCCATTTTTGTATCTTCTCCCATTTTTTGATGAATGGTGAGAAGCATCATCATCAAAACATACCAAAACAATCTCCCTCTTTTCAAGATAATCTCCCCCATTGTGTATGATCACGTAAGCACAGTCTTCATCATGTAACGAGCCCTTTATGGAAATAAGAGCAATCTTCCCAGATGGAAAAAGTGATTATTTCAATCTTTTCAGATTAAAATAGAAAGTAGTAACCATTTGAATCTTTTCAAATTCACACAGTTTAATAGATGTAACCCTGAATCAACAAATGACTCAGTTAGAATGCCTGTCAATGACACAAAGTCACTGAGTAACACAAAGTTACTATATAAGGAGATGGTTTGATGTAGACTCCCCAGGTCTTCCATTCAATCATCGAATAACACATGGTTATCTATGAACGTTCTGACAGAAAACAAATTTCTGTGTGCTCGTGCATGTGTATAAAAAAATTAAGCATAGATGATTGCTTTTTCAATATAGGCTCAAAGTATGTAAACTTGTTGAGACAACAACAAATTATACAAAGACTCAATGTGCATGAGAAAGGGTTCGAAAGTGGGGCAACTTTCCTTCTTTTTCAATATTAGTATCTTCCAAATGAAGAACCAATAGCGTATGTGCTGCGTCCCCAGAAAATGTGAAACATTCTCTTTTTGAGAAAAGAATGAGTAGCTGGTGGGGTTGTATGCAAGAGATGGCATGGGCTAGTTGCCTATTTCAATGATGGTCACCAAAGAATGTAAACCAATCAGATTATGTGGCTGCCCGGCTCAGAAAGAAGTTTGGTGCAGAGTTTAATATTCTTTTACTCTGTTCTCTCACCCTCTTTCTTTTAATGCTCACTTCTAACCAATCTCTCTTTTCCATTTTACCTCTTCACACACCATCACTCAACTCTTTTTACCCCTCTCCCCTCAATCACTCAGGGAATACTTCCTGGGTAGGAAACACTGGTTATCGTGAATCCATGGAAGTTTTGTTAAGTTCTCACACTGAATCCCATGTATTTTCCTAAAAGAAACATGCTGTTCAACAAGCTATTGTACATGTAAGCACAAATACCACTTGTTACATGAGAAATAAGACTTTCGGAGATGTCAAAACAGTTATGTATGACGATGCAATTCTCCCCCTCAAACTAAAAGAGTTTGACAATTAAGCTCATATCATTTCATCATGAAAAATAAGATTTTGGAGAATCAAAAACAAATGTTGTTTATATGAACAATATATAAACATATTTTCAATGAAAGCACATGAAATGACGTTTGATTCAATCAACAGTGAATACAAATAATGTGAGTATTACCATAGAAAGATTTTACTTTTGATACATGGTAATAACAAAGTCAAAATATAATGATCTGAACCGTTATGTGTATGAATACTTGACAAAGTATATTGACAAGATAAAACACAAGTATTTATCTTTAAGAACACACGGTCAGATAAACATTTAAGTATCCAAAAATCTGTTAAAATCACAGATATTCTCCCCCTTAACTGATAGATTTTTTTTTTTAAAGCTTAAGAAAAAACATAAAAAAATAAGGCACTGAAGTGCGGGTTCTAATCCGATGTGATTAGAAGCCATTGTCACTTGACCAAACCTGCATAAAAAAAATAATGGTAATCATTTATGAAAATGATTCCTCTCTCGTTAACAACAGTTGGAAAATAACACACAAGATCAAAACTTGGAATACTCCCCCTAGAATCATGATGAAGGTTTAAGACATGTTCAACATACCAAGTTTGCTGATTAGAAATTGAAAACGCTTTTCATCCAACGGCTTGGTGAAAAGGTCAGCTAACTGGAAGTCAGTTTGAACAAACTGCATTTCAATATTACCTTTTTCAACATGATCCTTAATGAAGTGATAGCGTACATCGATATGCTTGGTCTTCGAATGCTGTACCGGATTAGCAGTTATAGATATTGCGCTCTTGGAATCACAATAAATAGGAACACGCTTGTAGTTGTATCCAAAGTCCCTTAACTGTGTCGTCATCCAGAGGACTTGAGAACAACAGCTAGCAGCAGCTACATACTCAGCCTCAGCAGTAGATGTTGAAACACAGTTTTGTTTCTTTGAGGTCCAACTTACAAGTTTGTCACCTATGAATTGACATGACCCAGAGGTGCTTTTCCGGTCTAGCTTACATCCTGCATGATCAGCATCTGTAAAGGCAGTTAGTTCAAAACGAGAATCCTTTGGATACCAAAGGCCTAGATTAGGAGAACCTTTGAGATATCTAAGGATTCGCTTAACAGCACATAAGTGCGACTCTTTAGGATTAGACTGATATCTCGCACAAAAGCATGTGGCAAACATTATATCCGGGCGACTAGCAGTCAGATAAAGTAAAGAACCAATCATACTACGATACACCTTTTGATCAACAGGTTTCCCGGAGGGATCCGCGTCTAAGAGTGTACCAGTAGCCATTGGTGTTTTCATGACTAAACTATCTGACATATTGAACTTTTTCAAAATATCGTTTATATATTTAGCTTGATTAATAAATATGCCTTTGGGTAATTTCTTTACTTTCAGACCAAGAAAGAAATTCAGTTCACCCATCATCGACATTTCAAACTTTGTTTCCATTATCTTTGAAAAGTTCTTGCAAAATTTCGGATTTGTCGACCCAAATATTATGTCGTCAACATAAATATGAATAAGAATCAAGTCCTCACCTTGCCTTTTAAGAAATAAGGTAGTATCTACTGTACCTTTCTTGAAACCAGAAGCAAGTAGAAATTTAGTGAGAGTTTCATACCAGGCTCGCGGTGCTTGTTTAAGACCATAAAGCGCTTTGTCTAAAACATAGACATGATCAGGGTGATGAGGATCAACGAAACCTTCAGGTTGAGCCACGTAAACCTCCTCATGGAAAACGCCGTTTAGAAAAGCCGACTTTACGTCCATTTGATAGACAGTAAAGTTTTTGTGCGCTGCATAGGCTAGAAAGATTCTGATGGCTTCGATCCTTGCAACCGGGGCGAATGTTTCGTTATAGTCGATGCCCTCTTGTTGACAATACCCTTTTGCGACCAAACGAGCTTTGTTTCTCACAACTACTCCGACTTCGTCTTTCTTATTTCTGAAAACCCACTTTGTTCCAATAACGGATTTACCTTTAGGTAGTGGGATCAAGCGCCATACCTTGTTCCTTTCAAATTGTAGAAGCTCGTCTTGCATAGCAGAAATCCAGAATGGATCACGTAGAGCTTCAGCCGCTTTCTTTGGCTCTAAGGAACTGAGGAAGCTTGAAAACATGCAGAAGTTAGCTGTTGCTGACCTTGTCGTGACACCAGATTGTACGTCACCTATCACATTGGTCAGGGGATGATCCTTAGTCCAACGATGTCTGCTTGGTAGAGCTTCAACTGTTTGTTGCGTATTTGACGCATCATTGTCATCTTGTACGGCAGGTTGCTCCATAGATGTACTCGGGACATCTTGTACTGGTGTTTCTGATACTGAAGCTTCTGGACTAACAGTTAAAGTGCTTGGGACTTCGTTTCCAGAAGAACTATCTATAGAGACAGATTCAGCATTAGTAGAGTCAGAAACTAACTTTGTACTCGTACCTGATGGAGATGAAATGTCAGTGCCTTCTTCGGAAGGTCCAGACATGTCTTCAGAATTAGTAGGGACCTCCGAGCTTGTACCATTTGTTATTGATGTGGATATGCCTTTTTCAAAATCTGCACATATATCATCAAAGGCATCAATAAGCAATAAATCTAACTCAGATGAAGTAGAGTTAGAGTTAGAAGAAGTGAATCCTTTAGGTGCTGGTTCTATTCTTGATTGAATAAAAGCTTTGTCGTTAAGACCGAGTTCTGAACTGTTGTGTCCAGAAGTCCTCGTAGAATTCTCATCAAAGGAGACATTCATGCTCTCAACAACCGTCTTGGTTCGAATAATGTAAATTCGATAAGCTTTGGATGTCAGAGAGTATCCAACGAGATATCCTTCATCCGCTTTCTTATCAAACTTTGATAATCCTTGACGCTCTTTTAGAATGTAACACCTGCAACCAAATACACGAAGGAACTTGATGTTAGGTGTACGATTGTTGATCAACTCATATGCTGTCTTATTAAAGCGCTTGACCACAATGGTACGGTTCTGTGTAAAACATGTTGTGGCGACTGCCTCAGCCCAAAGGTACATGGGTAGATCTGAGTAAGCAAGCATAGTCCGAGCTGCTTCAACCAGAGTGCGGTTCTTCCGTTCAACAATGTCGTTTTGCTGCGGAGTGTAGGCGGCGGAGAAATTATGTGAAATACCCACGGAAGTAAGATAACTCTTCAGGGTGTCATTCTTGAACTCCGTGCCATTATCACTGTGAATGGTTCTGACTGGCAGTTGAAGGCGTACTTGAATGCGCTTGATGAAAGCGATAATCAACTCTAGCGCATCGGACTTGTTGCGAAGAAACTCGAGCCATGTATAACTTGAATAGTCATCTATCATTACCAACACATATTTCTTTCCGTTGATAGATGATGTGCGCATTGGGCCACAAAGGTCCATATGAAGAAGTTCCAGTGCAGATGAGGTCGATGATTCAGCTTTGGACTTGAAGGAGCTTCGCTTCATTTTGCCCAACTCACATGCAGAACACAATGAGTCTTTTTCGAACCTCATTTCTGGTAGACCTTTGACCAGACCATATCTTTGTAGCTTCGCTATAGATCGGAAATTCTGATGAGACAAGCGTCGATGCCACGTCCACGATTGTGCTTTAGAAGCTTTGGCTAGTAGGCATACTGGACGTGTGGCAGACAGTGTAGGAAAATCTACATAGTATAGATTTCCATGGCGCTCAGCTTTGAAGACTTCGTAACCATCGGGATCCTCTAGATAGCAATGAATGGTTGTGAAGCGTACTTGATATTTCATGTCACAGAAGTGACTGGTACTAAACAAGTTGTGATCAAGTCCTTCAACATATAACACTCTTTGAATCTTCACAACACCGTTATCGAGCATTCCATATCCTCTGATGTGGCCTTCGGCTTCAGAATTTGCAAATCTAACTGCTCCGGCAGGCTCCTCCACATAGTTATGCAAGAGGTGCTTGAATCCTGTCATGTGGCGTGAACATCCGGAATCTATTACCCACAATCGACAGGCCTGCAAAAGAGACAATTAGTTTTGCTTAGGCACCCATATCAGGATGGGTCCTTCGCGGTTAGCATCAAGCAACTCAGGAATATCATCTGGTTTGACTTTCACTCTCCATTCATAACGCGGTTTTGGAACCCATTTCCAAACCATCTTAACATTCAGTTCCTGAAAGTGCTTTTTAGAAGTAGGATTGGCAAACTTAGCTCGATACACTTTGGGTTGTGTAGAAGAATCAGAATTAGAATTAGACTTAGAGTTTACCTTAGCTTTGCTTTTATTCTTTTTGGACTTAGGAGGGGAGTAGTATTTGAATGAATTATCCCAACAGTGTTTGCAATAAAGATTCTTTCAATCAAAATTCATAAACTTAGATTTATCGGAACAAATCTTACATTCATGTTTATCAAAAGAAGTACTATTCAAGATAACACTGTCTGTAGGACAACTACTAGAATTCAAACTATTCTTTTTATTCAAACTAAGTTCTTTATTCTTCTTACTCTTCCCAACTCCATTTCCTCTTATATCTGAAACAGAAACAGGAACCTTGTTAGTCTCTAACTTAGAAGGTGGTTCTTTTCTAGTGCTCTTTGAAGTCTCACCCTTTTCAAAAATACTCGGAGGATATTCAGGACAATCAGAGTAAACAACTGTAGGTTTTGCAGGAGCATCAAATTCTGGATTGGTTCTTACCTTCCAGCTTGGGTCATTGAACATCTGTTTATCACTTGAAGCATTTTTAAACATAGTAACTTTCAAATCATTGATCTCTATGCAAAGCTCTTGATTTACTTTTAAAGACTTTTCAAGTTTATGTTTGAGATCAAAGTTTTCATCTTCAACCTCATCAAGAGACTGTTGCAACAAATCGATTTGCTTCATCAATTCAGATGTATGATTGTTGATCCAAACTCTCTCAGTGATTTGATAACGACCCTCTTTTATACTTAGTGAAAGTTACGTTATTATATGTATTAGTGTTTCATCATCAGCGATCAGACTGAGTCTGTTCAGTTATCGCTGATGACCTTTCTGTAAACATTAATATGTATGTGTTTCACTTTCAGCGATCAAACTGAGTCTGTTCAGTTATCACTGATCGTTTCCTATGTAACACAGTTAACGTAATCCCTGAAGACAAGTCTCGCGTCAACATAGTTCATAACTGAATCGAAGACGAAGCCACTGAACAATAGATAAGTCTACTAGTGACCTGATGCGGATATCAGCGAAGACCAGACAAATCTACTTACGCGAAGAAGCCTGAGGAAAAGCTTCAGCGATAGCTGAACTTCTTTATCTCTGGAAGAAGAGATACTCAGCGATCAACGATCACAAAGCTTATGCCTCAAGTTTTCTTTTGTCTTACCTTGCACAACCAGTACGATGTGTCAGAACGGACAAGTCTCTGCCACAAATCGTACACCAACTCTGTCAACTACACTGTTCATAAAGTGGCCAAAAGCATGTCTCCAAAAGTGAGACTACCAAAGCCAATCTATGAATGCCACGTGTAAAGTACCCTGCCATGCATTTAATGCATAGGGTATAAATAGGAAGCTCACTCCTTCATCTGAAGGTGTGCTCAATCCTTGAACTCCAAAAAATAGAAACCCTTGTTTTCTATCTCTCTAAAAATCCCCCATTCTCTAAATTTCTTGTGCAACCATCTTAGTGTTTCTTAAGTTTGTTTAGATTGAGTCTGTCTTAATCTTATTCCGCAACAAACTTGTAAATTGTATTTTGATTTATCAATAAACAATTTATTAAACTTTAATTTCTGTGTTTGTATTCAACCCCCCCCCCCTTCTACAAACTTGTTAAGCACCTTCGGGACCAACAAGTGGTATCAGAGCAGTTTGTTTAATCAAATAAACAAGATCTTGCTGTATACTCTTCCTTGCTATTCTAAAATGGCACTAAACACAAACACAAACTACTATGATAATGGTTCACTTTCTAAACCTCCTCGATTTAGCAGAGATAACTTTTCTCTATGGAAAAATCGAATGATGCTATTTCTTGAAGGTGCGGATCCTACTATACCTGAATATATAGAAAACGGACCCTATGAACCTGTTAGAATTATAGCTGCGGTTCCCGCTACTGCCACCACTGAAGTTGTCCCTGAACGATATGTCGTTAAGGAAATAAGACAGTGGAGTGATGAAGATAAAAAGAAGGTAGGCATAGATGCAAGAGCAAAGACCATTATATCAATGGCTCTGCCTGATGAAGTTTTCCATTCCATCATGCATCTAAAAACTTCTAAAGAAATGTGGGAAACCATATGTGTTCAATATGAGGGCACCACTGAAATCCAAGAGACCCGAAAGATTAACTTGGTAAGACAGTATGAAAGTTTTATCGCTGGTAAGAATGAATCTCTTTCTGACATTCATCAGCGGTTTAACTGCCTGATCATTGACCTAAGAACTGTTGGAAGGACCTATTCTAATTCTGAGGTCCTAACAAAATTCTTGGAAAGTCTTCCTGAAAGCTGGGACAGTTATTCAATATGTCTTAAGCTGACAAAGGACTTACATACTCTCTCTCTAAGCAATCTGTATGGAATATTGCTCAACTATGAGCAATCTAATCTCCTGAAGAAGAATCTTGTAAAAGATTCTAAAGACTCCAAAAGCACTGCTGTTGCTTTAGTCTCATCAGAGATAATTCCATCCCAGCGATCTACTCTCACCATCACTGAGTTAGATTCTGAATCTGAGGATTTATCAGACCCTGATCTTTCAGAGTTTAATGAGTCCTTAGCACTCTTGACAAACTCTTTTAAGAGATTTGCAAGAAAGAGTAACTTCCGAAGAAGTAAACCTCTCTCTCTTACTGAAAAGCCAAAATCAACTCCGGTTGATAAGGCTACAGCCACTTGCTATAACTGCGAAAAAATTGGACATTTTGCTAGTGAGTGCAGGTCTAAGAAGGTCTTCAAACCTTCTACCTCAAGAAGATCCAGTGATGACAAATACCATAAGCTGAAAAACAAATATCAAAAGCTGAAAAGCTATCAGCAAAAAGGTAAAGGTCTCATCGCTGAAGAACATGACTGGGCTGAATCAGAAGAATCATCTTCTGATGAAGAAGAAGTCGCTAATCTTTGTCTCATGGCTGAGATTAAGGAAGAAGTAGAAGAACCATCTGAACCTTCTATGAGCTACATATCATCTCAGGTATCTATCTCTACAAATCCCTCTCTGCCTGAAGCTGAGAGAAGTCGCGCTGTTGATGTGCTGACGATTGACCTTTATAATGCTCTAAACGACAAAACTCAAGCTGAAAATAAAAATGTTTATTTAACACAAGAGCTAGAGAAATGTCATGAAAAGATCAGTGAACTAAATCTTTTAGAAGAAAGGCTAAAAGATCAAGTCATTATAAATGAAATCATCAGCATTGAACGCGAACAAGCCATCGCTGCTCTAAAAGCAGAAAAGGCTCATGTTGAAAAATGGTGCAAATCATCAACAAAGATCTCTGAGATAATAAATGCTCAAACTCCTGAAAGTGATAAAACTGGTCTTGGTTTTTGGACACCACAGGATGATCCTAAAGAAGAAAGTTCCTCGCTTAAGTTTGGAACTTTTGTCACATCTTTCTTTGACACTTCTTATAATCAATTCTATCCCTGTTCTTCTTCTAATCCCATCCCTGAGGAGATATCTGCAAAATCTAAGCCTGCAGATAAAGGAAAGTCTATTCTCTCTCAGAAGGCTTCCAAGAAAACCAAACTGAAAGTTCCCTCCAAACCTTCAGTGGATAAACCTTTTAGCTCAGTGACAGAAATCTTTGATATCTGTCCTCCAAAGCTGAAGGTTGATCTAAAGCCCGTGAAATCTGAAGAAATGAAAATTCCTCCCAGATCTCGTGCTAAAGGCATTCTTGGAGCTGGACCTGCTCATCTTAAGTTTTCAAAACCTTTTGGTTATAAATCCACCATCAGATATAGAAAATGTTATCACTGTGGATTCACTGACCATATTGCGAGCAAGTGTCCAAATACCACCGAAGCTGATAAAACAGCCAAAGTGAAGAAAAATGCCTCTAAGGCAAATAAAGTCACCAAAGTGAAAAATACCACTAAGGTTAAGAAATTAACCAAAGTGAAGATTACCACTGAAGCTGAATCTTCCTTATCCACTAACTCTGAAGGACCCATTGAAAAGTGGGTACCAAACAAAGCTTAATCTTCCTTATGTATGCAGGGATCAAAGGGCATCTGGTATCTCGATAGCGGATGTTCTCGTCATATGACTGGACAAAGAGACCTGCTCACTGAATACAAGGAAGAGAAAGGTCCCTCTGTGACCTTTGGTGGAAATGGAAAAGGATTTACCCGTGGGTTTGGTGTCCTCAGCAATGGGACAACTACCTTTCGAAGAGTCGCTTATGTAGATGGACTGAAGCACAATCTTCTAAGCATCAGTCAGCTATGTGACAAAGACTACGAAGTTCGCTTTTCTAAGAAAGCATGTTCAGTGGTAGATGAAAAAGGAAAACTTGCTCTCAGTGGTTATAGAAGAGAAAATGTCTATGTAATAGATATGGACTCTACTATCACTGATAACTTATGTTTTCTCTCTAAGGCCTCTTCTGATGTCAACTGGCTATGGCATAAAAGGCTCTCTCATCTAAACTTCAAAACCCTGAATTCTCTCTCATCTAAGGAACTGGTTTCTGGTCTTCCTCAGCACTCATATGCTAAAGAATCTCTCTGCTCAGCATGTGAAAAAGGAAAACAAACAAGAGCTAGTTTCAAGTCGAAACAAGTTTCCTCAGTAACAAGTCCTCTTCAGCTCTTGCATATGGATCTATTTGGCCCTGTCAATATCCAATCAATAGCTGGAAAGAAATATACGCTTGTCATTGTAGATGAATATTCTCGCTACACCTGGGTTATTTTTCTTCGCTGCAAGAATGATACTCCAGAAGAACTAATATCTTTTGTCAAAAAGATGGAAGTGCTGAATAATCTTACTGTTCGATCAATAAGGAGTGATCATGGAACTGAATTCAAAAATAGTTCCCTGAACAATTTCTTTGAGAACAAGGGAATCTCTCACAACTTCTCTTCAGTAAGAACACCTCAGCAAAATGGAGTCGCTGAAAGAAGAAACAGAACGATCATAGAAGCTGCTAGATCAATGCTCAGCGATTCTCACCTCCCTACTCAATTTTGGGCAGAAGCTGTAAACACTGCATGTTTTACTCAAAACAGATCGCTGATAATAAAGCGATTTGGGAAGACAGCTTATGAACTCTTTCTTGGAAGGAAGCCTTCTATCAGCTTTCTTCATATCTTTGGTTGTCAGTGCTTTATCTTAAACAACAAAGATCAACTTGGAAAGTTCGACCCAAAAGTCGATGATGGAATATTTTTAGGATATTCCTCCATCTCAAAAGCCTACAGAGTTTTCAACAAAAGAAGACAAACCGTAGAAGAAACCATTCATGTCACGTTTGATGAAACGCGCTCAGCGAACTCTAAACCAATCGCTGACAATGAAGAACTGAATACGTGGATGATCTCTCACTATAAAGGAACTGAACCTTTCTTCTCAAACCAACAGCACACTGAAACTCCAGCTGCTGATGAAGAACCAAGTATCATACCTCCCACCGCTGAATCCAACTCATGGATTTCAGCTGAACCTCTAAACACACTTCTACCATCAAATCCATCTACGTCTGAAAACCCTTCTGAAAGTATTGGTGTATCTAATGTTCAACAATTACTAGCTGATGAACCTCAAGCATCTTCATCAGTGACTGCTCCTATTGTTGATCCTATCACTGAAATAAGCAATCTTGCTCCTGCTCAGAGATGGACCAGAGATCACCCCATAGATCAAATTCTTGGTAATCCAGATGCAGGTATTCAGACACGACGAAGCTCAGGTAATATCTGTCTCTTTGTAAACTTTCTCTCCTTAATAGAACCAAAGAAGACTGATGATGCCCTCAGAGATCCAAACTGGGTCAGCGCTATGCAAGAAGAGCTGACTGAATTCTCTCGAAACAAAGTTTGGAATCTCGTTCCTAGACCATCTGATAAAACTGTAATAGGCACCAAATGGGTGTTTAGAAACAAGTTAGATGAACATGGAATTGTAACCCGCAACAAGGCTCGACTTGTTGCTCAGGGATACAGACAAGAGGAAGGCATAGACTATGATGAAACCTTTGCCCCTGTGGCCAGGCTCGAAGCAATTCGACTATTCTTAGCTTATGCAGTCTATAAAGACTTCATCGTTTATCAAATGGACGTAAAATCAGCTTTTCTGAATGGAAAACTGAATGAAGAAGTTTATGTAGAACAACCACCAGGGTTCTATGACCCTAAGCATCCAAATTATGTTTATAAATTGGATAAGGCTCTCTATGGTTTAAAACAAGCCCCTCGTGCTTGGTATGACACTCTCTCATCTTTTCTTATCTCTGAAAATTTTGAACGTGGCAAGATTGATAATACGTTATTTTTCAGGAAGATAAAAGGTCATATAATTCTTGTACAAATATATGTCGATGACATAATATTTGGTTCTACTAACCCATCTCTATGTACTCGCTTCGCTGAAAGAATGAAGAAAGAATATAAAATGAGTATGATGGGTGAGCTGAAATATTTTCTTGGTCTTCAGATTAAACAATCTGACAAAGGTACTTTTATCTGCCAAGGTAAGTATGTTAAAGACATGCTGAAGAAGTTTGATTTAACACAAACTTCAGCGATGAAAACTCCTATGGCACCACCACTGACACTTAACAAGGATCCATCTGGAAAACTTGTTAATGTCACTGCCTATAGAGGAATGATAGGCTCATTGCTGTATCTTACAGCAAGCCGACCTGACATCATGTACTCTACTTGTTTATGTGCACGCTATCAATCTGAACCCAAGGAATCCCATCTGATCGCTGTAAAGCGAATTTTCAGATATCTGAAAGGAACTCCTAACCTAGGTCTTTGGTATCCCAAAGACTCAGGGTTCGATCTAACTGGTTATTCTGATAGTGATTTTGCAGGCTGTAAACTTGACAGAAAAAGTACCACTGGTGGATGTCAACTCTTGGGAGGAAAGCTGGTAAGCTGGACAAGCAAGAAGCAAAATTCTGTGTCCACTTCCACAGCTGAAGCTGAATACGTAGCCGCTGGAAGCTGTTGTTCACAAATCTTATGGATGAGAAATCAACTATTAGATTATGACCTTCAGCTGTCAAAGATTCCTATCTATTGCGACAGCACTAGTGCTATCGCTATAGCAAATAATCCAGTGCTACATTCAAAGACAAAACACATAGAGATCAGATATCACTTTATCAGAGATCATGTGATGAATGGTGATATTGAACTTCACTTTATCCCTACTGACTTTCAGCTTGCTGATATATTCACCAAACCTCTTGATGAGACAAGGTTCAACTTTCTCATCAGTGAGCTTGGAATGCTGAACCTCGAAGAATAATTCTTCAGTGTTCATGTATTGTGTCAGTAATCAAAAGTTCCCCTCTCATCATTCTCTCTGATAAACATTCTGACTCTCAGGTATGTTCTCTCTTCCTCAAAGATGTTTTTCTTCAAAATATAAACTTTAATCACTGAACTTTCTTCAAATGATTAAAAGCTTTTTGAAAAATACATTAATCACTGATATTTCCAGTCAGTGATCCTTTAAAAGGAAAATCTATCCCTATCTTTACAATCAGGGATACTTTTAAAAAGGAAAATCTATCGCTGATTTTTCTTCAGTGATCATTTCAACGGACAAATGAACAGTCTCACTCCTCTATGACGTCATTTGAACCGACAATCCACGACATGCCTTTTCTGACACGTTCGTCCGTTGCCCTCCTATCCAATCAACTTCGTGGAACGTGTCAATGTCATGATGATTTCTTTTCCCGCTTCATTCTCTCTCTTATCTCTCTTCTCTCTCTTCGTATAAAAGGAATTCTTCTCTCCTTTATACGGTTTACGCTTTCAAAACTTTCAAAGCAAGAAACATTCTCTCAAGAACACTCAAGCAAGTAAACCCAGAATATTGAATCTGCAACTCTTTTTCTTCAAGATACACAGGTTTATTTCATGTTTATATGCTTTGTTCATATGCTTTTTATTCTTTTAAAATCCTACTCGCTTTCTATGGATTTTATAAAACGTTTTTTTAAAAACTAAAGATCATTCCTTCTGATTTTATGTTTTTAAATAAAAACCTTTTGGTTTTAAAGTGTTCTTCATTCTTTCTACCCAGAACACTATTTTTTCTCTTAAAAATAACTTGATAATTTTCCAGTT
The DNA here is from genome assembly GCA_954870635.1 of Arctium minus. Lineage (NCBI taxonomy): Eukaryota > Viridiplantae > Streptophyta > Magnoliopsida > Asterales > Asteraceae > Arctium > Arctium minus. The sequence continues at coordinate 106,007,687 of OX941080.1, read as the reverse complement.
TCCCTTCTTCTATGGAAACTGGTAATCATATTATTTTTAATCTAAATCATTTCTTCTATTATGCCTCTTTCCATAACAGAAATGACACAGTCTTCAATCGTTGCTTCCAAGCATGTACGATTCGCCATCACTGAAGTTGAGATTACTAAATGTAATCATTTGGCCAGACTCGACTTCAAAGCTGACAAATACCCACATCTGGTGGAAGCTGCTGAATTCCTCAAGCAGTCATGCATAGCTTACGCAATCACTGTGGATCCTAAGCCCTCCAAGACTCTACTTCAGCAGTTCTGGTTCACTGCTGATGCAACTGAACTTACCAACAGGAAAGGCGAACGAGTCCCTGCTATCTCGTTCAGCACGGAATTAGGGCCAGGGAGCATGACCGCTCTTAGCCTCAGGAAATCTTTAAGATTCCCTGACAAACCAAAGAGTGGATTCGACGCACTCCCCACTGATGATGAGCTGATATTCTTCCTGGACGCAATGGGCTATTGTTGGGAAAACAAACCAAGATCTTCTATTCCTAACAAGAAGCTCACCAAGATTCTTAAAGCTCAGATGCCATCACAACTGAACTTTATCTTCTCGCACATAATTCAGTGCATGAGTGGGAAGAGTGGTTCGCTGGATCAAGCCAGCAAAACACAACTGCAGATGGCATACTCCGTTATCGCTGGTCAAAACTTTGACTACGCCACAGCCATCTTTGAAGATCTGAGGTCGAGATTAGAGAAGCCTGAACGAGATCCCAAGATCTCATATGTACGTTTCATATGTACGTATATCAAGTTCCTCTATCCCAACACCTATCCCACCAAAGATGATGGCACCTTTGCCAGGGTTGGTCAAAGATCACTAGAGGTCAAGCCACTCACCGACGAGGTAAGTATTTCTCTCCTTCGCTCTCGTCTCTCTCTCCATTCTTCTTCATCTTCAGCGACCACGCAGACGGTTCCTTCGTCTGCTATCCCTGTCGCTACCACTACTTCTAAAAGACCATCAGCTAGTCCGATTGGTCCTTCCAAAAAGGCCAAAAAGACTAAGGAAAGTACACCTTCTAGTACTATACCTGAGGGAGCTTCTCAACAAGCTACCTTAGATGTTTTTGTGGGTCTTTCCTCCACAACTTCAGCAGTCACTCATACTGCCGTGTCAGCGATCTCACTCGCTGTCACATCATCAGTAACCCCACCTACTATCTCATTCCCTGAGATTAACCCCATCCCTACTTCTATTCCCAAAACTCTTCCCTTCTCTCCTCATTTGGTCTCTGAACCTGCCACCTCTTCTTTCCCTATAGGACCTGAGCATCAAACTTTTGAGGAATCTATGCAGTTCTACAAAATGTTTGATACGTCAGGTACACCTATACTCCTAAACACTTCTCTCCCCCCCTCTCCAAATAAGCCCATATCTGAACTAACATCATTTTCAGGTCCTAGCTTGGCGACTGTTGACACGCATGTCAACAGTCTAGGAGAAAAGGTGGATGCTCTCACCAACACCATCAATGAAACCACCAACGCCGTCAATCAGGCTGGTGAGGAGCTGAAGAAGTTGACCGCCACTTGCTCATCTAAAGCTGAGAACTCTCAACTTTCAGCTCTTGAAGAACAAGTCGTCCAACTCAGAGAGTCCTCTCGACTCTTTCAAGGACGATTTGAGTCTCTTACAGCTGAAGTTCAGGGTCTCTCTTCCAAGGTTGACCTCTGCACGTCCCTTCTTCAGCAAGTTCTACAGAAAGTGAATGAACCAGCTCCAGCGCTGCCTCCCTCCTTCACTGAAGATGATCGTACCAACCTCAACATCGCTGTGGAATTCATTCATGATGCCACATGCGACATACCTGCGGTTGAAGACCGAGTTAAGCGTCTGGAGGCTGACGTTCAAGTGCTAAAAGCTTCAACAGCTACTCCAGCAGCTGAACAATCCCCTACCGCTGATAATGACAAAGTGGGGGAGAAAACTGAAGAAACCTCTATTGCTGCTGGGGAAGCTAAGGAACCTCCCTCTCAATCTGAGGGGGAGAAGGCAAAAGAATCCTCATCGATTCACTCCATTCTCTTTGAAGAGGATGATGAAGAAGATGATGAAGAGGAAGATGATCTAGATCTTGTTGATCAAGAAAAGGATCAGCCCTCCGATGACGACGACGACGATGAAGACCAATCTATGTGGTTCTCTAAGCCGAACGTCGTATCAGGGACAACTTCGCAAGAGGTTGTCAAAACAGGGGTGAGAGGTGATACATCTTCAAGTGTTCCTTCGCAAAGCAAAGACAAGCAACCAATCGCTGAAGAATGCTTGAGGACTGGATCACAATCTGAGGGGGAGCATCCTTCTCAGGTATGTCTTTCAATTGTACCACTTTTCTACTCTTTCCAAACCCCTATGTCTTTCTAGCCTTTATCTCTCTCGTTCTAAAAATACACTTATCCCTTCTTTCCTTCTTTTTCTAACCAGACAGTTCTCACCCCTGCTTAAGGGTTCTGAACTACAAATAATACCAGCGGCTATCGCTGAAGAAATAATCCCAATCTCTATCGCTGAGATTGATGAAGAAGAAGAAGATTCCCTGGTCCATCCAGGAAGGCCCTCTCGACCATCTCATTGGTCAGAGGAAGTGGTGAAGAAAAGAGTTGAAATGATCGCTCAACTAGAAAGTCAACGGCTGAAAATCCCTCTTCAAATATCCACAGAGCTCGACTTCCTTACTGAAGCTGAAAGAGAAGAATCTGCCAAAGCTGAGAAGCTGATCGCTGAATGCAAACGAGATGCCCAACTCGCTTTAAAGATTCAATCCTCTCAAGTTAGGGACAAAAAGCTAAAAAGCAAACCTGTGGAAGTTCAAGCAGCACTACTGAAAGAAATTGAAGAGGAACGCTTCAAAGAACAAGAGATCAACGATAAGTCTATCGAATGGTGCAAACAAAAGATGGATTATCGTTCTGATCTTCTTCCAATATCAGCCGTGACTATCTCTGGTCGCAAGAAGAAAGATCAACTCTCAGTGACCATGGAGATTACCAGAGAGGATGGAACCCAAAAAGCAATGTACGTATCAAAACTTGAAAGCTTCGGATTTACGGAATGGTTAGAGTTCTGGGATGCGCTGAAGAAATCCAAATCTACATACAGAGGCTACGTTGAAGGACTCCTTGAAGCCCTCATACATAGAGTCGTTTCTGTACTAAAGCTGCCATCTCCTCTTCCTCCCAAATCTTTGAAACTCAAGAAAAAAATTGGGTCCTTCTCCTCTGAAGATGTCGCCATCATCAGGAATGAAACTTCTATCAAATTTTCAAGAGATGCACTGTTTGGTCCTCCTCCTGATCTTTCAGTTCTGGACTTATCTCTGCCTCCTGGTGGTCCCTTCCAAGCTGGTCAAGTAATCGACAAGCCTTATGGAATATTCTTCAGAGATGATGATGAGGAACTCAGATTTCAAAGAATCTCTGAGATTCCTATCTGTCCTCTGAATCATCTCAAGGATCTCTTATGCTTATGGTGTGACTTCTTCCCTGCTGCTGACAAAATTAAAGAAATTATCAGTCAAGAATCTTTGGAACGAAGACAGAAAGGAGAAGAAATACCTGAGTATATGATCAATCCTCCCAAATCTTCTTATAGCTGATAGATTAGTTTTCTTATCTGCAATCTGTTAGTTATACTTACAGTAGTTAGTTAGTCACTTGTACTTATGATTTTCATATCTTGTAATTCTATCCCTGAATTAAATGAAAATTGCAGTGATGGACTTAACCCTATCAGTACTGTAAAAGATCCCTCAAAATAATAATTGGGACATGCATTCTATGAGTCCTTTTTATTCCTATATTTCGAATTAAAAAGTAATTTTCTTTTGTTACTTTGTCATTATCAAATAGGGGGAGATTGTTGATCCAAACTCTCTCAGTGATTTGATAACGACCCTCTTTTATACTTAGTGAAAGTTACGTTATTATATGTATTAGTGTTTCATCATCAGCGATCAGACTGAGTCTGTTCAGTTATCGCTGATGACCTTTCTGTAAACATTAATATGTATGTGTTTCACTTTCAGCGATCAAACTGAGTCTGTTCAGTTATCACTGATCGTTTCCTATGTAACACAGTTAACGTAATCCCTGAAGACAAGTCTCGCGTCAACATAGTTCATAACTGAATCGAAGACGAAGCCACTGAACAATAGATAAGTCTACTAGTGACCTGATGCGGATATCAGCGAAGACCAGACAAATCTACTTACGCGAAGAAGCCTGAGGAAAAGCTTCAGCGATAGCTGAACTTCTTTATCTCTGGAAGAAGAGATACTCAGCGATCAACGATCACAAAGCTTATGCCTCAAGTTTTCTTTTGTCTTACCTTGCACAACCAGTACGATGTGTCAGAACGGACAAGTCTCTGCCACAAATCGTACACCAACTCTGTCAACTACACTGTTCATAAAGTGGCCAAAAGCATGTCTCCAAAAGTGAGACTACCAAAGCCAATCTATGAATGCCACGTGTAAAGTACCCTGCCATGCATTTAATGCATAGGGTATAAATAGGAAGCTCACTCCTTCATCTGAAGGTGTGCTCAATCCTTGAACTCCAAAAAATAGAAACCCTTGTTTTCTATCTCTCTAAAAATCCCCCATTCTCTAAATTTCTTGTGCAACCATCTTAGTGTTTCTTAAGTTTGTTTAGATTGAGTCTGTCTTAATCTTATTCCGCAACAAACTTGTAAATTGTATTTTGATTTATCAATAAACAATTTATTAAACTTTAATTTCTGTGTTTGTATTCAACCCCCCCCTTCTACAAACTTGTTAAGCACCTTCGGGACCAACAATGATCATTCACAGAATTTGATCCCTTTGAATTAGAAACAGGATCAGAGTCTGAAGCATTCATCATTTCAGAAAACATATCTTCAGGCATGGACTCAATAAACTCCAGTTTTTCATTTTGAGAACAAGAGCCATTCGTGATAGCATGTTCTTCTTCAACCTCTTCAACAAGTAAAGGTTTAGAAGCAATAGGATTTGAGACTGATAGCATAGTAGATGGATCAACATCCAATTCATACTCATCATATTTGCATGCAGTCTCAGGTAGAACTGTGTTGGTGCTTACTGATTCGTTGGAAGGTGTGGTAAATAGTGATTCAAACTCAGTAAATCCGATCTTTCGAGTCGCATAGCTTTTGTTTAAATCACCATATTGAAAACCAACTGATTTAAAAAGATTTTGAGAATCAGTGTCACCAGACTTGTTCTTTCCCATTTCTTCTTGACCTTTGGTCTCAGATAAAGGTGTAGGAGTACTTGCTTCAACAAAAGTTGCGCGAATGTCAGTAATGGGTCTAATTGCGGAGCCGAATTTATCAAAATTATATAGATGCTCCGGTGCCTTTTTCAAAATTTCGTTAATTGGCACACCCAAACCTGGTTTAAATTTGTAAAACCTTTCGTCTTGGAGTTTATTGGTCAACAGATTTAATGTCTGTTCAGTCTGACCTCGTTTCATATTAATGTCCTCCAGTTGCTTTATTTTGGTGTAAGCTTCATTTCTTTCTTTATAACAAACTTCAAATTTGATTTGAAACTCACCCTTTTCAGCATTAAGATTCACAAGATCTGTTTCTAAACCAGATATTTTTTCTGTTAAAGACGCTTTTTCGGCTTTTAAATCATCTTTTTCCTTTTCCTTTTCTTCCACAACAACTTTTAAAATAGCATTTTCATCACGAAAGCTTAAAACAGATTGATGTGCAGAGCTAAGTTTGCCTTTTAGTAAAGCAAATTCATCTTTCATACCATGTATTTGGGCCATTAAAGATTCAATAAGTTCAGAATTTTCACTAACCTCAGAGTTTGCTTCTTCGGATTGTGTCTCAGAGTCTTCATCGTCACCTTCCAGCTTTGCCATCTAAGAAACTTGGGTGAAGTGTGCTTGCTCCTCGTCATCAGAACTTTGGAACAACCAGTTCTCTTCTTCAGCCATTAGTACTTTTCCTTCTTCAGATTTCTTGGCAATTAGTGACTTTCTTGAGTAGTACTCTGAGTTGTTCACTTTCTTGAATTTGCAGTCCCTTGAGAAATGCCCAAATTTGCCACAGTTGTAGCATCTTCCTGGTTCACCCTTTTGCTCTTCTCGCTTCTCCTCTCTCTTTCCTTCTCTTCTATCTTCCTTCCGATCTTCTCGTCCTTCCTCTCTCTTTCCATGCCTCGGCTTGTATCGCATCTCAGACTTCTCTTTCTTGTATCCATCATACTTTGGCTTTGAGTAAAATCTTTTCTTGCCAAAGCTCTTCTTGAATCGTCGTGTAATGAGAGCTAAGTCTTCAGAGAACTTTTGAATATCAGGATCTAAATCAACTTCTAGTTCTTCATCGCTTGAATCAGAGTCAGAGTCAGTAATTTCAGTAACTAGAGCTTTAGATGCCTTTTTCTTAGACCTTGCAGAGGATACAGAACCTTTGCCGGCTATGAGAGCCACAGAATCCTTCAGATGATTAGACTCATTATTCATAGATCTCACCTCATCCTCATGTTGAGCTAGAGTAGAGAAGATATCGGTGACATTTTCTCGAGCCATATTCTTCGACATCTGGAGGTTGATAGCAAAGTTCTTCCATTCTGGATTTAGATTCTTGATGAACTTGTAATTTATCTCAAAAGCAGATTTGGCGATGTTGTTCCTCCGCAAGTCATTGAGAATAATGTTGTACCTATTGTAGGTGTCTAATATCAGCTCTCCTTCTTTTGCATGAAATCCCTCGTAAGCATTTATGCACAGATTCTGCTTAGCTTGTATAGAGGCTTCACTTCCTTCAAACTGCCTTGCTAGTTCATCCCAGATTCCTTTAGCAGTGCTCTGACTGTCGACACAATTGTAGATGTCGTTTGGAATTGCCATTGTCAGATAGATTACAGCCTCTTCTTCTAACTTCAGCTGTTCTTTCTGCTTTTCAGTGAAGAACTGAACAGGTTTAGGAATCTCTCTGTCAGGGATTTCAGGAGAGGAATCTGTAGCAGGTTGACCCTTTACTGTAATCATTGGAGTTTTAGGACCTTCAATGATTACTGTCATGAATTCTCTGTTCTTGTGATTCAGAAACTGAATCATTCTGGTCTTCCATTGTTGATACTCATTAGCCATAAGGACAGGCGGTTTGGACTGAGAGCCCATCGAGAGAAGCTGGTTCGATATCTTAGTTGTACCACTTGTTAGTAATTAAACTTATCTGTACCAAGACAACCAACTAGATGAGATCGTTAGAATCAAAATGAAAACCACACTCAAAAATTTTCAGAAAAATAAATTCCCGAAAATAATTAAATGCAGTCCTTTCAATCAGTGTAAAACTTCAAATAATACTGAACAAAAAGAAACAGTTGATCTCGAACAGAACTTTGTCCCCCTTCGCAGACTTAGCACGGGGGTCCCTTCAAGGGGCAACGCCCTTGCGGGGGTATGGGGGCAGCGCCCTTAGAGAAATTTTTTTGACATTTAGATGCCCTATTACAGTTTGCAAAAAATCTGTCTAGGTCTGGAAAAAGTGCTTCGACCAGTCAAACGTAAGACCGGAGAATGAACCGTACCGGTCGAAGGAAAGACCGGAGTAAGCAAGTATCCGGTCGAAGGGTAAGATCGGACTAGCAAGTACTCGGTCGAATGGTAAGACCGGAGTAACAAGTACCTGGTCGAATGGCAAGACCGGAGAATACAAGTACCCGATCGAATGGTAAGACCAGAACTATGCTTGACCGGTAAAATTGATTCGACCGGTAACTTGTTCGACCGGAAGTATGCTTAGACCGATAATGCTTAGACCGATAAAGGTCTTTGACCGGTAAGGGTCTTCGATCGGGACTTCCTTAGACCGGTAGGATGTAACAACCGGTCTTATGCTCGACCGGTAAAGATTCGACCGGTATTGGTTTCGACCGATACAAGGTATGGATCGATAGTGTCTTAGACCGATATATTGTTCGACCGGTGTGTTCTTAACCAGCCCAGAAGCGATGAACACGATAAGTACTCAACCCAGAAAGCAATTACGAACTCAAAAACAGATGCACAAATCAGACTATTTCACTCAGAAACATGTAACGATCACAACTCAATCAATAACAAAGATTAAAATCAACTTTCATGCATTCAAATTTAAAGAACACAGTGTCGATATTCATGCAAACCCAGAAAACACAAAATCAAAAATTCAATCACTTGATACTTTCTAATTCAATTAATCAATCAGATAACATTCAGAAGCATGAACCTCAACTAATCAGATCAACTTTGAACCAATAAACACATTAATTCATGAAATCAGATGAAAAAAAAATTCGATGAATAGTAACTTCGATGAATAGTGATTTCGATGAACAGTGATTTCGATGAATAGTAATTTTCGATGAATAGTGAAATCGCAAAACACAGATTTAATCCTAAAACTTGATTCTTTAGGCTTTGATACCACTTGTTATCCCAGTTTAATCTAGTTGAGTAACACACAAACACAATAATATCAAGAGATAATAAGATTAACAAAACGTACCAATCCCTTGAATAAACAATGAAACCCTTGAGTGTTCTTGATACCCTTTGAATACAGAGAAAATACGGCTAACTATTTAGAAAATGATCAGAGATTACCTAAAACTAAACTAAACATAACTTTAAATACCTAGGCCTTATGGGCTTCCTAATGCTTAATGGGCTTGGGCCCAATAGCTAATAACTATTAAACTATTACAATTTAAACCCTCTAACTTTAACTTTAGCACAATTGCAGTTTAAACCCTGAACTTTAACTTTAATCTTGAATACAATTATTTGATCCAACAACTCTCATTACACGACGATTCAAGAAGAGCTTTGGCAAGAAAAGATTTTACTCAAAGCCAAAGTATGATGGATACAAGAAAGAAAAGTCTGAGATGCGATACAAGCCGAGGCATGGAAAGAGAGAGGAAGGACGAGAAGATCGGAAGGAAGATAGAAGAGAAGGAAAGAGAGAGGAGAAGCGAGAAGAGCGAAAGGATGAACCAGGAAAATGCTACAACTGTGGCAAATTTGGGCACTTCTCAAGGGACTGCAAATTCAAGAAAGTGAAGAACTCAGAGTACTACTCAAGAAAGTCACTAATTGCCAAGAAAGCTGAAGAAGGAAAAGTACTAATGGCTGAAGAAGAGAACTGGTTGTTCCAAAGTTCTGATGACGAGGAGCAAGCACACTTCACCCAAGTTTCTTACATGGCAAAGCTGGAAGGTGACGATGAAGACTGTGAGACACAATCCGAAGAAGCAAACTCTGAGGTTAGTGAAAATTCTGAACTTATTGAATCTTTAATGGCCCAAATACATGGTATGAAAGATGAATTTGCTTTACTAAAAGGCAAACTTAGCTCTGCACATCAATCTGTTTTAAGCTTTCGTGATGAAAATGCTATTTTAAAAGTTGTTGTGGAAGAAAAGGAAAAGGAAAAAGATGATTTAAAAGCCGAAAAAGCGTCTTTAAAAGAAAAAATATCTGGTTTAGAAACAGATCTTGTGAATCTTAATGCTGAAAAGGGTGAGTTTCAAATCAAATTTGAAGTTTGTTATAAAGAAAGAAATGAAGCTTACACCAAAATAAAGCAACTGGAGGACATTAATTTGAAACGAGGTCAGATTGAACAGACATTAAATCTGTTGACCAATAAACTCCAAGACGAAAGGTTTTACAAACTTAAACCAGGTTTGGGTGTGCCAATTAACGAAATTTTGAAAAAGGCATCGGAGCATCTATATAATTTTGATAAATTCGGCTCCGCAATTAGACCCATTCCTGACATTTGCGCAACTTTTGTTGAAGCAAGTACTCCTACACCTTTATCTGAGACCAAAGGTCAAGAAGAAATGGGAAAGAACAAGTCTGGTGACACTGATTCTCAAAATCCTTTTAAATCAGTTAGTTTTCAATATGGTGATTTAAACAAAAGATATGCGACTCGAAAGATCGAATTTACTGAGTTTGAATCACTATTTACCACACCTTCCAACGAATCAGTAAGCACCAACACAGTTCTACCTGAGACTGCATGCAAATATGATGAGTATGAATCGGATGTTGATCCATCTACTATGCCATCAGTCTCAAATCCTATTGCTTCTAAACCTTTACTTGTTGAAGAGGTTGAAGAAGAAACTGCTAACACGAATGAACCTTGTTCTAAAAATGATAAAACGGAGTTTATAGAGTCCATGACTGAAGATATATTTTCTGAAATGATGAATGCTTCAGACTCTGATCCTGTCTCTAATTCAAAGGGATCAAATTCTGTGAATGATCATACATCTGAATTGATGAAGCAAATCGATTTGTTGCAACAGTCTCTTGATGAGGTTGAAGATGAAAACTTTGATCTCAAACATAAACTTGAAAAGTCTTTAAAAGTAAATCAAGAGCTTTGCATAGAGATCAATGATTTGAAAGTTACTATGTTTAAAAATGCTTCAAGTGATAAACAGATGTTCAATGATACAAGCTGGAAGGTAAGAACCAATCCAGAATTTGATGCTCCTGCAAAACCTACAGTTGTTTACTCTGATTGTCCTGAATATCCTCCGAGTATTTTTGAAAAGGGTAAGACTTCAAAGAGCACTAGAAAAGAACCACCTTCTAAGTTAGAAACTAACAAGGTTCCTGTTTCTGTTTCAGATATAAGAGGAAATGGAGTTGGGAAGAGTAAGAAGAATAAAAAGAATAGTTTGAATTCTAGTAGTTGTCCTACAGACAGTGTTATTTTGAATAGTACTTCTTTTGATAAACATGAATGTAAGATTTGTTCCGATAAATCTAAGTTTATGAATTTTGCTCGAAAGAATCTTTATTGCAAACATTGTTGGGATAATTCATTCAAATACTACTCCCCTCCTAAGTCCAAAAAGAATAAAAGCAAAGCTAAGGTGAACTCTAAGTCTAATTCTAATTCTGATTCTTCTACACAACCAAAAGTGTATCGTGCTAGGGTTGCCAATCCTACATCTAAAAAGCACTTTCAGGAATTAAATGTTAAGATGGTTTGGAAATGGGTTCCAAAACCGCGTTATGAATGGAGAGTGAAAGTCAAACCAGATGATATTCCTGAGTTGCTTGATGCTAACCGCGAAGGACCCATCCTGATATGGGTGCCTAAGCAAAACTAATTGTCTCTTTTGCAGGCCTGTCGATTGTGGGTAATAGATTCCGGATGTTCACGCCACATGACAGGATTCTAGCACCTCTTGCATAACTATGTGGAGGAGCCTGCCGGAGCAGTTAGATTTGCAAATTCTGAAGCCGAAGGCCACGTCAGAGGATATGGAATGCTCGATAACGGTGTTGTGAAGATTCAAAAAGTGCTATATGTTGAAGGACTTGATCACAACCTGTTCAGTACCAGTCACTTCTGTGACATGAAATATCAAGTCCGCTTCACAACCACTCTTTGCTATCTAGAGGATCCCGATGGTTACGAAGTCTTCAAAGTTGAGCGCCATGGAAATCTATACTATGTGGATTTTCCTACACTGTCTGCCACACGTCCAGTATGCCTACTAGCCAAAGCTTCTAAAGCACAATCGTGGACGTGGCATCGACGCTTGTCTGATCAGAATTTTCGATCAATAGCGAAGCTACAAAGACAAGGTCTGGTCAAAGGTCTACCAGAAACGAGGTTCGAAAAAGACTCACTCTGTTCCGCATGTGAGTTGGGCAAAATGAAGCGTAGCTCATTCAAGTCCAAATATGAATCATTGACCTCATCTGTACTGGAACTTCTTCATATGGACCTTTGTGGCCCAATGCGCACAACATCTATCAACGGAAAGAAGTACGTGTTGGTAATGATAGATGACTACTCAAGGTATACATAGCTCGAGTTTCTTCGCAACAAGTCAGATGCGCCAGAGTTGATTATCGCTTTCATCAAGCGCATTCAAGTACGCCTTCAACTGCCAGTTAGAACCATTCATAGTGATAATGGCACGGAGTTCAAGAATGACACCCTGAAGAGTTATCTTACTTCCTTGGGTATTTCACATAATTTCTCCGTCGCCTACACTCCGCAGAAAAACGACATTGTTGAACGGAAGAACCGCACTCTGGTTGAAGCAGCTCGTACTATGCTTGCTTACTCGGATCTACCCATGTACCTTTGGGCTGAGGCAGTCGCCACAGCATGTTTTACACAGAACCGTACCATTGTGGTCAAGCGCTTTAATAAGACAGCATATGAGTTGATCAACAATCGTACACCTAACATCAAGTTCCTTCGTGTATTTGGTAGCAGGTGTTACATTCTAAAAGAGCGTCAAGGATTATCAAAGTTTGATAAGAAAGCGGATGAAGGATATCTCGTTGGATACTCTCTGACATCCAAAGCTTATCGAATTTACATTATTCGAACTAAGACGGTTGTTGAGAGCATGAATGTCTCCTTTGATGAGAATTCAACAAGGACTTCTGGACACAACAGTTCAGAACTCGTAATTAAGGACAAAGCTTCTATTCAATCCAGAATAGAACCAGCTGCTAAAAGATCCAATTCTTCTAACTCTAACTCTACTTCATCTGAGTTAGATTTATTGTTTATTGATGCCTTTGATGATATATGTGCAGATTTTGAAAAAGGCATATCCACATCAATAACAAGTGGTACAAGCTCTGAAGACATGTCTGGACCTTCTGAAGAAGTCACTGACACTTCATCTCCATCAGGTACGAGTACAAAGTTAGTTTATGACTCTACTAATGCTGAATCTGTCTCTACAGATAGTTCTTCTGGAAACGAAGTCTCGAGCACTTCAACTGTTAGTCCAGAAGCTTCAGTATCAGAAACACCAGTACAAGATGTCCCGAGTACATCTATGGAGCAACCTGCCGTGCATGATGAAAACGATGCGTCAAATACGCAACAAACAGTTGAAGCTCTACCAAGCACACATCGTTAGACTAAGGATCATCCCCTGACCAATGTGATAGGTGACGTACAATCTGGTGTCACGACAAGGTCAGCAACAGCTAACTTCTGCATGTTTTCAAGCTTCCTCAGTTCCTTAGAGCCAAAAAAAGCGGTTGAAACTCTACGTGATCCATTCTGGATTTTTGCTATGCAAGACGAGCTTCTACAATTCGAAAGGAACAAGGTATGGCGCTTGATCCCACTACCTAAAGGTAAATCCGTTATTGGAACAAAGTGGGTGTTCAGAAATAAGAAAGACGAAGCTGGAGTAGTCGTGAGAAACAAAGCTCGACTGGTCGCAAAAGGGTATTGTCAACAAGAGCGCATCGACTATGACGAAACATTCGCCCCGGTTGCAAGGATCGAAGCCATCAGAATCTTTCTCGCATATGCAGCGCACAAAAACTTTACAGTCTATCAAATGGATGTAAAATAGGCTTTCCTGAACGGCGTTCTGCATGAGGAGGTCTACGTGGCTCAACCTGAAGGTTTCGTTGATCCTCATCACCCTGATCATGTCTATGTTTTAGACAAAGCGCTTTATGGTCTTAAACAAGCACCACGAGCCTGGTATGAAACTCTCACTAAATTTCTACTTGCTTCTGGTTTCAAGAAAGGTACTGTTGATACAACCTTATTTCTTAAAAGGCAAGGTGAGGACTTGATTCTTATTCAGATTTATGTTGACGACATAATATTTGGGTCGACAAATCCGAAATTTTGCAAGAACTTTTCAAAGATAATGGAAACAAAGTTTGAAATGTCGATGATGGGTGAATTGAATTTCTTTCTTGGTCTAAGTAAAGCAATTACCCGAAGTCATATTTATTAATCAAGCTAAATATATAAACGATATTTTGAAAAAGTTCAATATGTCAGATAGTTCAGTCATGAAAACACCAATGGTTGTTGGTACACTCTTAGACGCAGATCCCTCCGGGAAACCTGTTGATCAAAAGGTGTATCGTAGCATGATTGGTTCTTTACTTTATCTGACTGCCAATCGCCCGGATATAATGTTTGCCACATGTTTTTGTGCGAGATATCAGTCTAATCCTAAAGAGTCGCACTTATCTGCTGTTAAACGAATCCTTAGATATCTCAAAGGTTCTCCTAATCTAGGCCTTTGGTATCCAAAGGATTCTCGTTTTGAACTAACTGCCTTTATAGATGCTGATCATGCAGGATGTAAGCTAGACCAGAAGAGCACCTCTGGATCATGTCAATTCATAGGTGACAAACTTGTGAGTTGGAATTCAAAGAAACAAAACTGTGTTTCAACATCCACTGTCGAGGCTGAGTATGTAGCTGCTGCTAGCTGCTGTTCTCAAGTCCTCTGGATGACGACACAGTTAAGGGACTTTGGATAAAACTACAAGCGTGTTCCTATTTATTGTGATTCCAAGAGCGCAATATCTATAACTGCTAATCCGGTACAGCATTCGAAGACCAAGCATATTGACGTACGCTATCACTTCATTAAGGATCATGTAGAAAAAGGTAATATTGAAATGCACTTTGTTCAAACTGACTTCCAGTTAGCTGATCTTTTCCCCAAGCCATTGGATGAAAAGCGATTACAATTTCTCATCAGCAAACTTGGTATGTTGAACATGTCTTAGACCTTACTCATGATTCTAGGGGGAGTATTCTATGTTTTTATCTTGTGTGTTATTTTTAAACTGTTGCTAACGAGAGAGGAATCATTTTCATAAATGATTACCCTTATTTCTTTTATTTATGCAGGTTTGGTCAAGTGACAATGGCTTCTAAACACATCGGATTAGAACCCGCACTTCAGTGCCTTATTTTTTTCTGTTTTTTCTTAAACGTTAAAAAAAAAAAAAGGTTAAAAGATTATCTGACCGTGTGTTCTTAAAGATAAATATTTGCGTTTTATCTTGTCAATATACTTTGTCAAGTATTCATACACATAACGGTTCAGAACATTCTAATTTGACTTTGTTATTACCATGTATCAAAAGTTAAATCTTTCTATGGTAATACTCACGTTCTTTGTATTCACTGTTGATTGAATCAAACGTCATTTCAAATGCTTTTATTGAAAATATGTTTATATATTGTTCATATAAACAACATTCGTTTTTGATTCTCCAGCATATTATTCTTCATGATAAAATGATATGAGCTTAATTGTCAAACTCTTTTAGTTTGAGGGGGAGAATTGCATCGTCATACATAACTGTTTTGACATCTCCGAAAGTCTTATTTCTCATGTAACAAGTGGTATTTGTGCTTACATGTACAATAGTCTGTTGAACAACATGTTTTTTTTAGGATCATACATGGGATTCAGTGTGAGAACTTAACAGAACTTCCATGGATTCACGATAACCAGTGTTTCCTACCCAGGAAGTATTCCCTGAGTGATTGAGGGGAGAGGGGCCAAAAGATTTGAGTGTTGGTGTGTGAAGAGGTAAAATGGAAAAGAGCGATTGGTTAGAAGTGAGAATTAAAAGAAAGAGGGTGAGAGAACAGAGTAAAAGAATATTAAACTCTGCACCAAATTTCTTTCTGAGTCGGGCAGCCACATAATCTGATTGGTTCACATTCTTTGGTGACCATCATTGAAAAAAACAACTAGCCCATGCCATCTCTTGTATACAACCCCACCAGCTACTCATTCTTTTCTCAAAAAGAGAATGTTTCACATTTTCTGGGGAAGCAACACATATGCTATTGGTTCTTCAATTGGAAGATACTAATATTGAAAAAGAAGGAAAGTTGCCCCACCTTCGAACCCTTTCTCATGCACATTGAGTCTTTGTACAATTTGTTGCTGTCTCAACAAGTTTACATACTTTGAGCCTATATTGAAAAAGCAATCATCTATGCTTAATTCTTTCATACACATGCATGAACACACAGAAATTTGTTTTCTGTCAGACCGTTCATAGATAACCATGTGTTATTCGATGATTGAATGGAAGACCTGGGGAGCCAACATTAAACCAACTCCTTATATAGTAACTTTGTGTTACTCAGTGACTTTGTGTCATTGACAGGCATTCTAACTGAGTCATTTGTTGATTCAGGGTTACACTTATTAAACTGTTTGAATTTGAAAAGATTCGAATGGTTACTACTTTCTATTTTAATCTGAAAAGATTGAAATAATCACTCTTTCCATCTGGGAAGACTGCTCTTATTTCCATACAGGGCTCGTTACAAGATGAAGACTGTGCTTACATGACCATACATGGGGGAGATTGTCTTGAAAAAGGGGAGATTGTTTTGGTATGTTTTGATGATGATGCTTCTCACCATTCATCAAAAAGGGGGAGAAGATACAAAAAGGGAGAATACTCAAAGAGGGAGAATATAATTTAAAGACTGCTGAAGATTTTCAAAGATTTGAAGTTTTGAAGTTTTGAAGCGATCAACGACATATCTGAAGAAAAGTGAAGACAATTGCATATTTTTTTTAATCTTGAATCCAAAGGGGGAAATTGTTGGATCAAATAATTGTATTCAAGATTAAAGTTAAAGTTCAGGGTTTAAACTGCAATTGTGTCAAAGTTAAATTAGAGGGTCTAAACTGTATTTACTTGGTAGTTACAGTTCAGGGTTTAAATTGTAATAGTTTAATAGTTATTAGCTATTGGGCCCAAGCCCATTAAGCATTAGGAAGTTGGTATCAAAGCTAATAACTATTAAACTATTACAATTTAAACCCTGAGCTGTAACTACCAAGTAAATACAGTTTAGACCCTCTAATTTAACTTTGACACAATTGCAGTTTAAACCCTGAACTTTAATTTTAATCTTGAATACAATTATTTGATCCAACACTGTGGATTGATGATTAATGACAAATGATAATTTGAATTGAAATTATTGTTGTTAATCTTGATTAGAACTAGTATTGTGGGACACACAATTGGTATCAGAGCAGAGTTCGATTGAAAATTTTCAAGAAAAGTTCTTCGCACCATGGTTAATGTGTCTTGATCGATTTTTGTATTTTAGATTGAAATTGTGAGTTTAATTGAGTCTATAGTGTTCGTATGATGTATTAGAAAGATCTTGTATTGGTTTATATCACATTTACACTGTAAATTTTGATCAATTTGATGTTTTTGTGATTTTTGGTCGCACGTAGTTTGAAGCACTGTTCTTGACTTTAAATTGTATTTTGATTGTTTTTATTAAAATTGAGTCATAGAATTTTGTTCAGATTGTGTACGTGAAGAATTGGCAAAGTTTCAGACTCAGAATCGAAGAAACAATGAGTTTTTGGATCGATTGAAGTGTTTTTGGTTCGAACCTTGAAGAACTCGTACGAAGAACTGTTATAATGACCTTGGTTGCATAGGATTTCGCATAAACTGATTTTGTGAAAAAGACAAGGGAAGAATTCGCATAAGATTTGTGTGCGAATTGTACAGATTTCACATACTTTGGTGTACGACAAGTTGGAAGATTAATTTTCTAAGGACATATTTCGCATCAGGCTACTTGCGAAAAGATGACTTCAAGGGATGCACTCTCTATCGGAACGGATGTCAAACCACTCGTTCTATTGAAGGGTGAGTACGAACAACGGAAGGATCGGTTTCTAGACTTCATTAACGGACATGCCAATAGTGACAACATCAAGATGTCTATTGAGGAAAGCCCAATGATTCCTCTTACTATGGAAATTACCGATGATGGATCATCTGATAGTGAAGATGGAGATCAGCCGAGAGAACAGAGGAGTAAGAGAGTTCCAATGGATATTTCAAGATATTCTCCTGAAGAGAAAGAAAGGTACAAAGCTGACAAGGAGGATAAATCTCTACTCCTTCAAAGCATACCGAATGAGATCTACATTAAGATATACAACTATAAGTCAACAACCAAAAAGATGTGGAATCAACTAGAGAAGATGATGATGGGATCCAAAGTTTGCAATCAGATGAAAGTAGCCAACTGCATAAACAGTTATGAGGAGTTTAAAGCTAAAGATGGGAAAGCTTAGAGGAAACTTATGAGAGGTTTGTGTCTTTGTTGAATGAGCTTGAAAAGAACAAAGTGAAGAAGAAATAGATAGAGAACAACGTAAAGTTTCTAAGCATTCTTCAACCTGAATGGAAGAAGCATACCAAAAGAATGAAGCAGATCAAATACGTCAGTGACATACCTCTACATAAAGTATATGAAACCCTCCATCAGAAAGAAGAGGAAGTTGAAGAGAAAAGAGGAGAGAAGAAAAAGAATGAGCAGGTAGCTGATCCTAATGCCTTGGTTGTGAAGAAGAAAGAGAAAGAGAAGAAGGATAAGAAAAAGAAGAAGATAATTGTTTCTGATACTGAAAGTGTTGATTCTGATTCCAACGACGGTGAAAACCTTATGAAAGTATGCTTTTGCTAACCCGAGATTTTCAGAAGAAATTCTACAAGAGACCGGGTTCAAACAGTCAGGGGTACTCTTCAAGATCCAGAAACTATGAACATAAGAAGAGAGTGGAAGGTATGATGACAGGAGATTTGATGGTAAGAGTTTTGGTGAAAAGAAGCAGGAAGAGATAAAATATGTGAATGATTATGAGCCAAAGAAGGTGGAAGATCCTATCGAATGCTACAACTGTGGGAAAATCGGTCACTTTGCCAAAGACTGCCGGAAGCCAAAAGTTCGCAATTCTAAATATTACAAGACCAAAATGCTTCTGGCCAAGCAGAAAGAAGTAGACAAAGCTTTAATGGCCGAAGATGATTATTGGTTAGATCATTCTAAGCCTGAAGATGACAAAGAAGAGACAACCCACGTGTGCTTGAGGGAAAAAAGAAGTCAGATATGATGAGTCGGATGATGAGACTTCCGAAGAGGTATTAAATTTTTCTAAATCTGATTTTTTAACAAAAATGGAAACCATGGTGGTTGAGTTTCAAGACTTACAAGCTAAGCAAAAAAAAGGAGAAAAACAGAGTAGCAAAGAAGCGTCAAACAATTTTAGATCTCAACGAGGAACTTGTTGGGAACAAAAACTTGATTGATTCTTTCAACAAATCTGCAATTGTTTTTGAAAAACAAAAAGCTTGTTTTGAAACTCAAATTTCTGAAACAGTTTCAAAGTTTAATCAATCTAATCGTGAGAAATAAGAGTTTTTTTTGAAAGTTCACAATTTGCAGATTGATAATAAAAATTTGCAGAAAAAGATTAATGGTTTGGAAGTCACGCTTTATACTCGAGGACAAACGGATCACACAATTTTTCTAAACACACCAAAGGAAGAAATAGATTTTAAAGATAAGTGGGGTCTCGGTTACGATAACCCACATTATCTGTAGAAAGTTATTCAAAAGCAGCCCGCTTTATATAATTCCAATTTTTTACAAGTGGATGACAAAAATCCTCATTTGAAACCCAAATTTGTTACAAAGTCATCTGATGTGGTTGAGGCTAAGGAAGATGAGAACAGAAAGAACACAACCAAAATGCAACTACCATTCTTCTATAAAAAGTTGAATGATAGTTATCTTTTTGAGCAACCAAAATTTCTATCAAATGATTATTTTCAAAGCTATTCTACAGAGGAGATGGAGGCAAAACCAGTTAAAGCCAAAATTTATGTTCCTCCACTTGTCTTAGAAAGCAAAATTTCTGAACTTGAAAATATGTTAGCGGAACAAAGATTTTTGGTTGATCTTGAGAAAGTTGTGTTTTCTACTATTATGAAGAACACCGATTTTAAATCTGAATCTACGTATGACAACTTTGAGTCAGAAAGAGTTTGTGTAAACAATTCTACTGATTCAGATGCGTCATCGTGTAAAGTTTTCATGTGAAATGTTTTTACAAATCCTAAGACTTCAGATAGTGCTAAAATGTCTCTTAAACAAAAGTGTTCTAATGTGTTAAATGATTTCACATTTTCAAACTCTTCCAAGGCACCTCAAGTTTATGATGATGATGTTGATGACTTATTTGTAACATCCCAGGCCAACCGTACCAGATATTTTCTGCTTTGTCCACACACCCGAACTCACGGTTTTAAAATGCGTCTGGTAGACGAGGTATCCAGTCCCTTATAAGGCAACTTTCGTTCCCCTCCCGAACCAATGTGGGATCTTACAATTATTGTAATGTCAAGATCGAAAATTCTAAACAAGAATTTAATACAAACTCAAAAACAATGTTAAAGATGTCGCGGAATAACACTTTAACAAATAATCAAAAACACAGAATATGAACTCAAATCATAAGTTTATATTGCATAAAACTTAATGATTACAAACACAAACTCAATCTGTTGAACAAGACTCAACAGACGTTCTATACTTCTCTATAGAAAGGATCAATACTAGTCTTGAGGTTAATTCTCTAAAAACAACTCATACTATAATCTACAATTATCTAGTCTATATATACAAAATTGATTACAAGATAATTACAAAGAAAATATTATTCTTCAAAATCCAGTCCATAATTATCTTCAGCATTATCTCCAACTCCTATTCTTTCGTTCCAAACAATCATTCCATCTTTATCTTCAGATGCAACATTAACTCATTAGCAGTATTAACCCTGTCTCTTGCAGTACTAACCATGCTTGCAGTATTAACTCTTCACTTGCAGTAGTAATATTCAGTAGTACTAACTACTAGCAGTACTAACTATCCAACCAGTACTAACTATTCATATAGCAACACTAACTCTTCAAGCAATATTAATTCTACTATCAGTAGTAATATTTCATCTAGCAGTATTAAACTTACAAGCAAAAGTATCCATCCTTAGCACATTCAGACCCAACAGAGTACCTATTATTCTAAAGGTAAAAAGAAAAAGAAAAGGCACTCACAGAAACGAACCAACACGGTTAAGCATAAGAAAACACAAACTTAGAAATCTCATGTTTCTAACGAAGCTAGATCTTCTGTTTCATAATTGAGGTGGAATAAGTCTGAAGTGAAACTGGAATGGAGACGAAGCAGAAAGTTAGAGAGAATACAAAATCATTTTTTGATACAAAATGTAATAGGATTGTTGTTAGCGATATTGATGTGATTGGTAATATTGCTTCTCATAAAACAAAACTTGTAACTTCTTAAAGCAATTGATGTTATTACAAGACTTACTCAATAAAACAATTGTTCCAATTATCTCCATCTACTACTCAGTTTTCTACACATGATCGAAATGATTTTGTAACTCGACAATATTTTGATTGTTGGTTTGGTAATTATTATATACATCATTCTTATGTTTTTCAAAAGAAAAGAGGACCCAAATTCATTAGGGTGCCAAATTCTTGTGCTAACTTGAAAGGACCAAGATATAAATGGGTACCTAAAACTGTTGTTGTATGATTTCTCCTGTGTAGACCCGTCATATGTGGTACTTGAATTATAGTTGCTCCAAGCATATGACTGGGCAGAAAGATATTTTATCTAATTATACAGAGATATTTTGCGGCAATGTGCGATTTGGAAATGACTAGTTTTCACCAATTCTTGGGTATGGAGATGTCGTGCAATAAAATGTAATGATTAAGAAGGTGAGTTACGTTGAAGGATTAGGACACAATCTGTTCAGCATTGGTCAATTCTATGACAAGGACTTAGAAGTGAACTTCAAGGCCAAGATGTGTTGTGTTAGAACTGAAGACGGAAAAGAACTATTGGTCGAAACGTGAAAGTCAAACCCCTACACTATTAACTTGTCTGCTCTTAAGCCGGATAATGTTGTGTGTCTACTTTCTAAAGCCTCTATGCAATAGAGTTGGTTATGGCATAGAAGGTTATCTCATATCAATTTTTGCTACATCAATAAACTGGTGACTGGTAATTTGGTGAAAGGACTTCCAGAGCTGAAATATGAACGAGAACATTTGTGTGACGCGTGTGAGAAAGGTAAGATGAAAAGAGCTTCTCATAAGCCTAAGCCTGAATCGAGCACAAGTACTCCTTTAGAACTTCTGCATATGGATCTCTGTGGTCCTATGCAAACACAAAGCATAAACGGCAAGAAATATGTACTTGTGATTGTGGACGATTATTCAAGATACACTTGGGTCAAATTTCTATGATCGAAAGATGAGACGCCTGATGTCATCATCTCATTCCTAAAGACCGTTTAAGTGAACTTTCAAAAGATAGTTAAGCTTCTAAAAACTTGATAATGGCACATAATTCAAAAACATAATTGTTGACAATTATCTCGAATCGGTCGGGTTAACAGATCAATTTTCTGCTGCCAGAACTCTGGAACAAAATGGGGTGGTTGAATGACGAAATCGGACTCTTGTTGAGGCTGCACGAACGATGTTGAGCCTGTCCGATCTACCTTTATTTTTGTGGGCTGAAGTGTTAGATATGAACTGTATTCAAGATTAAAATAGAGGGTTTAAATTGTAATGTTTGTAAAGTGTGTGGTGTGTTGTAATTAGTGTAAAAGTGTTAGCTTTGCTAAAGGTCATGTTGACCATATATAAATAGCAATGTCAAAGAGTTTTAGTCATAGATTGATACGCAAATTTGGTAAAATCTTACACTGTGAAAACACACATACAGAGAGCTTAGAGAGAAATCCAAGAAATAGGGATATGACACTTTGTAGATTGATTGATTAATAAAACATTGTTGTTCTTGATAATCTGTGTCTGATTATATTGCTAGAAACTGGGATCACATGAAGCTGTCTCAACTGTATGTTATACGCAAAATAGATCCATCATTCATCGTCGGTTGGTAAAACACCATATTCAATAGAATACCTAGCATTAAACATTTTCACATCTTTGGATGCAGGTGTTTTGTGCTGAACAACAAGGAGAACTTGAACAAGTTTAGTCCTAAGGCTAACGAAGGCATTTTCATTGAATATTCTCAGACATTTGCTGCATATAGAGTTTACATGAAGAAATCCAAGATAGTTGTGGAGAGCGTAAATGTCACATTCGATGAAGAAATGGCTTCTGATCAAATCAGTTTAGAACTAGTTATAACAGGAGTTTTAGCTTCTGGAGAAATCAGTCCAGAACCTGCTGTTACAGTTTCTAATTCTGATAAAGCGTCAACATCTACATCTCATTTAACAAAATTAGATTTATTGTTCGAATTTTTCTATGATGAGTTTCTTGGTTCTAAATTGACTAAACCTGTTGTGATTGACAGATCTGAAGATTCAAGTAATCATCATCCAATCACTTCAGATGTCTCAACTGAATCCGATCCCCCGATTCAAGAAGAAACTCCAATTCAAACACCTACTCACTCAATTGAAGTTGCAAATGAAACTACAGAGCCAAAAGTTACACATTCAGTTGGATGTACGATAATGCCTACTCAACAGACATCAAATGTCCAATCTACTGACACTTATGCACCGATTACTTCAACTGAACTCCATAATGAAGAAAATACCGGATACTTAGATGATCAATCTACACCTAATCTACTCCCTCATGTATATAAGTGGACCAACAAAAGTTTCAGAAGCTCTTCGTGATCCAGATTGGGTTATAGCCATGCAAGAAGAGCTCAACCAATTTGAAGCGCTTAAAGTCTGGCTATTGGTTCCCCGACCTGAAGGAAAGACAATCATTGGCACCAAATGGGTATTCAAAAATAAAAAGGACGAAGATGGTGTTGTTATTCGAAATAAAGCAAGACTTGTAGCCAAGGGATACAGACAAGAGGAAGGAATATATTATGATGAGACGTATGCACCAGTTGCGCGTATTGAGGCAATTAGAATGTTTCTAGCCTACGTTGCACATAAGAATTTTACAGTCTATCAGATGGATGTCAAGACAACCTTTCTGAATGGATTATTAAAAGAAGAGATGTACATTTCTCAACCTAAAGGATTCGTAAGTGCAGACAAACCAGATCATGTCTATATTCTAGACAAAGCACTTTACAGACTCAAACAAGCCCCTCGAGCCTGATATGATGTCTTATCCAAATTCCTTGTCAAGTTTGTTTTCCAAAGGTAAAATCGACACCACTTTATTCATAAAACGGGAGATGATATCATTTTAATTCAAGTATATGTGGACGATATCATATTTGGTTCAACTAATCCAAAATACTGTAAGAATTTTTCTAACCTCATGGTGTCACGTTTTCAAATGAGTATCATGGGAGAGATGAACATCTTTCTCAGATTACAAGTTAGAAAATTTTCCACGGGGATTTTTATAAATCAAGTGAAGTATATTGCTGACATTTTAAGGAAATTTAATATGTCAAATTGTACTCCAATTTCAACCCCAGTGGCTCCAGGAACTAAAATCGGAGCTGATCTCTCGGGAAAAGTTGTTGATGTTAGAACCTATAGAGGAATGATTGGTTCTTTAATGTACTTGACGGCTAGTCGGCCAGATATTATGTTTTCTACATGCTTATGTGCTAGATATCAAGCTTCGCCTAAAGAATCCCATATGTCGGTTGTAAAGAAGATATTTAGATATCTAAAGAGAACTACATATCTTGGTTTGTGGTATCCTAAAGATATAGGTTTTGAGCTAACAATGTTTTCAGACGCAGATCATGCAGGTTGTATGCTAGACAGGAAAAGCACATCGGGTCACATTCAATTTCTTGGAGACAAGCTCGTAAGCTGGACGTCAAAGAAACAACTTCGTGTTTTCACTTCGACTGCTACCATTTGTTGCTCTCAAGTGTTGTGGATGAAGACACGACTTCGAGACTATGGTTTCCAGTTTAACAAAATTCCAATATATTGTGATTCGAAAAGCACCATTGCAATATCAGCTAATCTTGTTCAGCACACAAAGACTAAACATATTTATGTGAGATATCATTTTATCAAAGATAATGTCTAAAAAGGTACAATTGATTTTTACTTTGTAAACACAGATTATCAACTTGCAGATTTGTTTACCAAGCCGTTAGACGAAAAGAGATTTAATTTTCTCATTTCGAAACTTGGCATGTTAAACCTCAAGACTTAATCTGTAGTTACCTAGTACAATTTATTCTTGCTATTTTTCTTCATTTCTTTTTTTTAATCTGAACGATATCTACACTGAAAGGTTTTGTTCAAGTTTTCAGGGGGAGTGAGATAAAGTTTAATTGATCTACATTCTAGGGAAAGTTATAAATTTTGTTGCATATATTTTTCACTGACATATCTTGTGATGCATATGTTCAGGGGGAGTAAGGACATTTACTTCTGACTACATCTGATCAGAACTCATTCTTATTGTATCCAAGATTTAATTAGAAAGTCAAAGTTACAAAGTCAACAATGTCAAAGTCTTTAAAAGTCAAAGCTGTATTTGTTTTACTTAGTTGTTAAGTCTTTGATTAGTTAGGTGATATAAATAGGGTTTGCTTTGTAATCTTTAGGTAAGAACGTCATTGTAATATCAGACTTGGGGTTAATATTCAATATCTACTTTCTCTCTCTACTCCCTCTCTCTCTAGATTTCATTGCTAAATCATTGTTTGTTTGAGAATTGCTTGATAATAAAGGATTATCAATTGGTATCAAAGAAATACCAAACGATTTTCAGAAAAGATTTGCACAGAAAGATGGATTGAAATCTGGAACTTTGGATCGAAAAGTTGATTTTCTTGAAAATTTTCAAGAACACTGCAGACATATTTTTTTTATTTCTTCTTGAATATTTCATTTGAATCATTGTTGTTAGTTTGTTGAAATGATTTCACAGTGATCGATTAATGTTTCAAAATAGTTCTTGATTAGATTCGATCAAATATTTACACCAAATCGAGTTCAATTTTTGAATTTTTATGAGATTTTGGTGTTTGAAATGTTCAAATTGTGTTTTGAATCGATTCACTGAGTTTTATTGTTTCCAGCATCAAATTAGTGTAAGAAGCGGTTCTATTTGCTTCGTGGATGGATTGCGAGCTTTACTTTACACCTTTTTCTTTGATGTACGTGAGACACGACGCTGCGATGGAGATAGAATTAGATGAACGAAGTGGTTCCACGTAGCGTACAACCACCATAACCTCCTTCTGCACCTCCTTTCTTTCATTTTAAGTTGAGAACTTTCGATTTCTGAGGAAAATAGTCATTTGTGATTTATGCTTCAAATCATCGTCATCGATCCATCTCTTATCCTCTTGTTCCAACTAGTTTGTTCAAATCGATTCACTGAGTTTATGCAAGTTTCTATTTGAATTCTGCAATTTGCGATTTAGAAGAAGGATCACCAGTCATTTTGTACACACCGTCCATACACT
Source organism: Arctium minus (assembly GCA_954870635.1). Classification (NCBI taxonomy): domain Eukaryota; kingdom Viridiplantae; phylum Streptophyta; class Magnoliopsida; order Asterales; family Asteraceae; genus Arctium; species Arctium minus. Next base: position 105,981,515 of record OX941080.1, on the reverse strand, counting down.
GTCCACTTTGCGTCACGGTCTTCTCACGCAATCTTTTACTTTGCGTCATGGTCATCTCACGCAATCCTTCACTTTGCGCCACGGTCGTCTTACGCAATCCTCCACTTTGCGTCACGGTCTTGTCACGCAAACCTTCATACTGCAAATCTCGACTGTAGTTGCTTGCTTTGATCTCTGCAGAACTCATGTTTGTTTGCAGAACACATTTTGAAGTTGTAAATTTTTGATTGGTTGATGTTTCTTTAATGGGGCGGTGATACTCATTTCAATTCAAGGCTGCAGTTGTTGACTTACTTTTTGAATTTGCAACAGTGCTGCAGATTTGATAGTGGGACGATGAATGTTTTTTTTAATCAAATGGATGCATTTCAATTCATCATGTTCACGCAAACCACAGGGGCTGTTAATTAAATCAATTCAGTGGCTATTAATGGATTATTAAAATTGAAAATGTTAATTGAAAATTCATTTGAGAATGTTAATGTGATTGGTGGATATTTTGATAGTGGGGCGGTGGTGGTTTGTTTTTCAATAGTGGGGCGGTGAAATCCATTTTCAAATGGATAAAATGTGATGGTGATTCCAACAATTGATTCTTGCCAGGTTTGCGCTTCTGACTTATAACGCAAACCTCAGGTTTGCTCTTCTGTATGTTCACGCAAATTCATAATTTTGGGCTATTAAAGCTGTGAATTCATGAAGGTTAAGAGGTTAACAGGTTTCTAGCTTTTATTGGAATCAATCATGGGTTGGTGAAATCAATTTCAAATCGGTGAAGAAGTATTGATTTTTTCAATTTAGAAATCAATTATGTGGATGCGTGATTGGTTGCTTGATAATAGTGAGTCAGTGAATTGAAAGTTTGGCCGGCGGTGGAATCTAGTAGATGACCGGACTTTACGCCAAAAGCTACTCACGCAAATCTCATTGAATTGGACAGTGAATAAATGGTTTCAAGTTGTTTTGCAAGTGTGCTAATTTCTGTTTTTGCATTTTAGCCTTCTCACGCAAAAGCGAACTTTGCGCCATTCGTGACTCACACAAAATTTTGGTTGTGAATATATTTGAACTGCAAGTTTCAAGTATCAGTCTGAGAATTCCAGAGATCGCTAATTCAAGTGCTTTGAGAATTTCAAAATTTATTTTTTAGGGTTGATCTGATTTTGACTTTAAGTCAAAATTTCTGAATTATTTGGGAACGATCATTTGTTTATCAAGTTGTTTCTCATTGAAAGTTTACTGAGAGAGAAAATTTTAGATTGTCTGTATTTTGTTTTTGAATTCCTTTCAACTAACGATCTTTTCTTCAAATTCTGTTTGAAACATGATGAGTTCTCCAATTTTACTCAGAGGAAGATACGAGCAGTGGAAAGCTGATTTTTTCAACTTTATAGATACACATGAGCTGAGTTTCTATATCAAATTATCCTTGTTTGAAGGAGAGATGAAACCTCGTACTCCAACAGAAGATTCTACTGAGGACCGGGAGAAAAGAAAGAATGCTGATAATATGGCTCGAACTTTTTTGTTGAATAGTATTCGTTATGAGATTAATGGTCACATAAATATCTATCAGTTGACATGAAAAGATTTATACAAGTAAACAGGAAAGGAGATATGGAACTATATTAAATGGACGATGTTAGGGCCAACAGTTGTGACTGAGCTAAAAGGAAAGATTTCTGAGTTAGAAGCTAAAATTCAGCAGACAATCTCTGTTGAGAGGAATGAGCAGAAAGTTAAGAAATTGGAATCTGAGAATGCTGAGCTTAGAAAGAACATATCTGATTTGGAGCAAAAGCTTGCTGAAGATAAAGGTAATTTTGAGAGTGAAAAGAAAGGTTTTTCATAGAAGTTTTCAGATTTCTCAAGAAAGAGTTTTGAAGAAAAGAAGGCAGTTGAGCTTAAATGCATAAAGCTTTCTCAAGAAGTTTCCGATTTTGAGAAAGTACTTATATTGGAAAGAGAGAAGTTTGTTAAAGAAAAGAAGGCCATTGAACAGAAGAATGTGGGATTCTTCACGAACTATCCGGCCAGAGAAACGATTCAGAGAAAGGATTTGAAGAAGAACGATGGATATTTGAGAATGAGATCAAAAAGCTGACTGCCAAGCTATATGAATTATCTGCTAATGCACTGAAAGAGCAGAAAACGAAGTCTGAGTTCACGAAGAAGATTGACCTGTTTGTTAAAGAAAGAGATAACTTTGCACTCATATTGAATAGATCAGTTACATTTGGCGCTCTCATCTTTCTCTCTCTACTTTCTCTCTCTAAGATTTAGAGATCTTGGACTCACAATTGGTATTTGCTTCAAAGATTAAAGAGCTTGAAAAGACAGCTTCAAGTTCAAATCAGAAATCTGTCTCTTCACAAAGGTCAGTTAAATCTTTTGATCAGATTCGTAGAACTAACATTTTCTATGATAGAAATTTAGATGGTTCAGGTACATATCCGAGAAGAAAAAGTTACAAGAAAGAGGAACTAATCTGGAAGAAGAAATCAGTCAAAGATGACAAGGAAGATGAGCTGAAAGGAAAGACATCATGTGTACATACACACAAAGCCAAGAAGAACAAAGCGCATAAAGGTAAACTTGACCATATCTACTCGAGAGATCAATTACTCGGGTGTTCAGGTAAGAAATATTATTATTCTTACTGCTGTACACATGATCATATTCACAAAACGAGTGATCATTTCTGGTATGGTTCTTACTCGATAACCCCCACAAGAACTGCAACTAACATTCATGGACCCAAATACAAGTGGGTACCAAAACCGAAATCTGATTCTGTGTTGCAGGCACCTCAAGTCAAGGGGGAGTAAGAGAACAATGGCTTTTGAACATAGCAGTTCAAAATCCGGAATTCAATGTCAAGATTATGGCTCTTGAATAACACAGTTCAAGACCCGCACCTCAATGTCAAGACTATGACTTCTAAACACAATAGTTTAGGACTCGTATCTCAACGATCAAAAGACCTTACTACGGTAATACTCTACATCCGATAAGATATGATGGTCTACAATTCACAAGGGAGTTGTATTGATCTCTATCCTGTGCTTTTTCATTGACAATATTCTTACGATATGACGGTCTACAATTCAAAAGGGAGTTATATTGATCTCTATCTTGTGTTTTAACTGACATATTTCAGATGCATAATGTTGGATCCCAGATTTAATCTTATAACAATAATGATATAAACAACAAGAGTATAAACAGCGGAAGCAATATAGTTTAATATCAAAAGCAGATTCAAATATCACAGTTCATATATAAAGCAAGTAGAAAGAACAAGATCTTCGTGAGATATATTCAGTTGATTCTTCTTATGCAAGATATCAAAAAAGCACACTTTTGTCAAAGGAGTGATGGTCCTATTTATAGGACCATAAATTAAACAGTGTACTATTCTGACAAATAGAAGCATGCTTGAACAATGTCTTACCTAATAGGTAAGCTCAATACATGCTTAAATGGTAACCTACTCTATAAAGTAAATCTTATCACTAAGTGATTGGTTATCTGTTCTGATACTTCAGGAGTCTTCAGCGCCATCTTCAGAGAGAATGTCTTCAGAGCTCTGACGTTGTCTTCAGAGCCTCTGATGAAGCCATCTCTGATGTCTTCTGCTGAAAGTTGCAATCTCTGATGTCTTCATCCTCTGAAGTGTATGCCCTCTGAGGTCTATCTTTGGAAGTCCTCTGAAATAGGACTTGGGTATTTTCAACACTTTAACAAACATAAGATTTGGAGCTAACAATCTCCCCCTAAGTCTTGAAAATAAAAGATACAATAATAGCAGAGAATAGAAGATTTAAACTAGAAAGCGTAGAGGAGAAAAACATCCTCTTAAATATTACTTCTTAAACATTTGGAAGTTTAATACAGAGAAAGTAATATTCAAAAATAAAGAAACAAACTAAAATTTGTCACTTGAACAGATTCCATGGAATTTCATGATCAGAGCTCTGAAGTTGATCATCGAGTCAATCTCTAAGTCAAGCTTTGCAAGTAAATCTGCTCTGTGCCTTTCTTCCTTCACATGGATCATTTTCTTTATACCTCTCAAGGTTTCATCAGAGTACTTCGAAGCTTCCGAAGCTAGAAAGATCTTCTTTACATGGTTTACTCTGTAGACGAAACCCAAAGGTTCTGCAACGATTGATCCAGTCTTCTGTTCCTCAAGTTTATCGAACGACTCCACAGGTTCAGTTACCTCCAGCTTTTCTTCCCCTAGATTCAGTGCAATTTGGAAGTCACGTTTTGCTCTGTGTTTGACATAGGCCTCCATTGCCCGTCTGACTTCAACCATGCCCATCCCGATTTCCCTTCTTCCATGATCATATATGGCAGAGCAATAGGCATATAAATGTGGTAAATCATATAGATTTAGATTTACGAGATCATTATCATTGAACTCGTAAATCTTCTGATCAGATCGAGTTACCACATAGTGCCTATAGATGATCTTGTTGTAAGAAAAGGTCTTCTCTGAGATTTTGTTGATTTTGATGATTGGATCATCAAAGAGGACCTGTGCTCTTGGTCTGGTTTTATCTCTGACAAATCTTCGCTCATAGTCCGGCATGTCCTCTCTGATCCTTGGATTTAGAGGAATGACTAGAGTGTCTGCCATATTGAACTCACAGTAGCTGTATCTGAAGTGGTCTTCTATGGAAGCTTCGGTATTTGATTCAAGGAATGTAGGAGGTTTATTGAACACTTTGGCTGGTAGACCGATGCTTGCCTTCTGAACAGGATTCTCTGAAGGAGCCTGTTCATCAGCAACCATGGTTTCTGGTTCCTTCGTCTGTAGAGGATCTTCTGTTATGGGTTCAGAGATGTAGCCATCTATCTCTGGTGATTCCCTCAGCTTTGTTGTTGTTGAAGTATGATGTGGTTGAGCATTCTTGAATACATACTCTTCAACATCAATTACTTCGATCTGTTCTTCATCAACTTATTTTCCAGAATCTGATTTTTCTTCTTTTTCAGATTCTGGTTCTGCTCTTTCAGCCTCTGATTCATAAGCATCTCTCATCACATAAGTTGGTCTTTCTGGTGATGAGAATGCATCTTCTGATGTAGAGAAGTCTACTAGATGTTCGTGTTCATCTTCTTCCAGAGCTCCAATAGTTTCTGGAGTTGCAGCTATTATTGGAACTATTGGAGCACTCGAAGTAGATGGTGCTAGAAAGATAATAGGTACTGGCGACTTTAGAGTGTTCTGGTTATCTTCAGCAGAAGTTGAGGTTGAACGTCTCTCTGTTCCTTTTTACTTTATTTGGTTTCTTGCAGAGGGAGTGGACTCCTTTTGTGTTTCAACAGTTTTTGGTGTAGGAGTCTTCTCCCCCTTATGAAGATCGGATGACCCCTGAGGTTGGTCATCATGGTCATCAGAGTCTTCATACCTGGCTTTCTTCCGGGCCTCCTCAGAGCATGCCACCTCTGGTTCCTTCCTCTTCAATGATCCCTCTGAAGATTTCACATCCTTTAGAAGGTCTTCAATCCTTTTGTTTTGCTGATTGGCTTTGGAGACGAACTTGCTGGAGATATTCATTACATTTTTGGTGATCTTCTTGGAGAAGTTGTGGAGGTCAGCTTTTGTAATGAATTCAGAGGTAGCAGGAGCAGCAACAGAGGAGGTAGGGATCTTTGTAATCACTTCTGCCAAAGACTGCAAGACTTCCTTTTTGAATTGAGAGAAGTCTGCTTGTGTTGGAGTTGGGGCAGAAGGAGTTGGAATCATCTTGAGAATCTCTGTTGTGGAGTTCTGAATTTCTCTGGATAAAACTGAGTCATTTTTGATGACCAGGCTTTCTAGAGCATCCATTTTAGCATTCTGAGAGATAATGGTCGTGCGCAGCTCAGAGACCTCTGAAGTGAGCTTTGCAACTTCAGAGTTAGAGGCAGAGGCATCTGAGGTCTTCTCCATTTGAAGTTTAATCTCCTTCAGAGATTCTCTGATTTCATCACCAAAGATTCTGAACTCTTTTGTAACGTAATCAGAGGGTGTGACCTTAGGATCAACACATGATTCTAAGTTTCCCTCTAATCAGAGGGCCTTCTTTCGGAGTTGGATTGATATTGACTATGGAAAAACTTCCCATTAATCCTTGGGGACCCTTTTTTAAGGATTTCCCTATAATGGTTCCGATTGGTCTCTGATCATCAGCGTCAAAATCTGATGATGAGAAACGAATGTGGGTGGAAACCTTGCTGTCCAACTTTTTATGAGCCACAAAGGTATCATGTGTGTGTGGAGGTGACAGACTCTGGGGTGAATGATTATTTTTATCTTGGTCTAAGTCTGGTTGGGAGGACTTAGCCGTATCAGAGGTTTCCCACCTTTGGTGCGTGCTTTAGAGGCAGAAGTAGATGCCTCTGAGCGGCTAGGATGGAAAGGATTCGAGGTGTGCACCTCTGTTTCAATGTCCACTGATGCTGGACCACCTTGGAAAGTAAATGTGTTTGCACGGGGATTTGGGCTTTGGAATCTCTCATGTGTGCCAACAAGGACATCTTTTCCTACCTCACCGCCCTCAGATTCTAAGCTTAGAAACTCACCCTCTGGAATTCTCTCTTCCTCACCTTCCTCTGCTCTGACAGAGTTATTCTCGTCGTCAGAGGGAGGGTTCTCTTGTTTTCTCTTCCTTACTCTCTCAGAGCCACCCTCTGGTTGCGCTCTGTTAACGTTTTGAGCAGTATCAGAGATATCACTCTTTGATTCAGGCTCAGGCTCAGAACCTAAGTGTGTTTTGGATCCCATCATCGGTTCTGATGATTGGGCAACACGACTAAGTAAGAGGTGGGTAGTAGAGTCAGCAGGAATTATCTCAATCATTGTGTGTGGGAAACGTCGGTCATTTGGATAAGGAGGAACCTCTGTAGCTTTGAACGAGTTCATCATAAACAGAGGTGTCCTTGGGCCCTCCTCAGTGATGGAGAATTTCTCCATTGCTCGTTGAATGACCACAGAGATGAATCTGGGAAACAGTACCGAAATTGGTTGTTTTCCTTTGGCCTAGTCTTTGTTCTTCTTGTCCACCGCCGTCAGCATCTCACAGAAGAGAATGTGAGCCATATTTATGCTTCTGTTGAAGAAGAGAGCATACATTATGGCTAGAATTGCTGGATGGGTCTGATCCTGGCTTCCAATCTTGCAGGTAATTGTTCGGTTGAGAACACTAAACATAAAGTTCCACTTGGGAGGCAGGTACTGACGTCTGAATTGACTTAGGCGTGTGATCTCCCTGTTGTAGCCTAAGTGGTGGAGGAACTGAAGAAGAACTTCTTGATTTGGTGGTTTCTCAAAGGTTTTTATTTGAAGATCAATTTTTGTGAGCAGGTTGAATCGGCGAGTTAGGGTTTGTGGGGTGATTCTTATGTTCATGCTTTGTTCACCTAGGTCAATGTACCCAACCAGTCCTTCCTTTTCATCATCGTATTCACTTGAATACCACCATTGTTGGACAAAGCGTAGAGGAATATCTGAGGCATGCTTGGTGAGGACATCGTTGAGTTCGCAGTTGGTCAAAAAGTCGAGGATTGGGCGAAATTGCTCATCGTATTTGGTTGGGGTGACGTCCAGAAAGTAGTTGTTACCTTTTACTGGAACATTGAACTGTGCCATATTCAAGCTTGGAACAAGTTTGCTGGAGTTATCTGAGGTTTGGGAATGAGCCGCCATTGTTGCAAGTTTTTGAGAAAGATGAGAGCTTAGAAAAAGAGATTTGGGATTTTGGATTCTGAGAGCGTAAAGAATAATGAGAAGAGAAAAAGGGTTTTTATGGACAGAAAAAGAAAGGTAGAGGGAGAGGTTATGGAAACGGCGATTGAGAGTTCCAATATCAGAAAGGACGTTCCATCATCCCCTAATTAATAGGTGACACGTTGAGGTGTGTAGGGGAGAGCCGCTTGGTGTCAGAAAACCGCCAGTTGGGTTTTTGAAAAGAAACGAATGGTTATCCAAAACATTTAAAAGAATTTCCTGGAATATTCGTTTAATGAGAAAAGATTAGAGGCGTTGATATAAATATCAAAGTCAAGATCAGAGGCTCTGATATAAATATCAGAGACAAGATCTGAGTCTCTGATATGAGTATCAGAGAAGCTCACTTTCTCCCCCTCGAAATATGAAAGGTTCTTTGTCTCCCCCTTGACCAAAGAATGAAGTCTTTATCTTCTCCCCCTTGACACATGCTTGGAGATACAAAATAATGATTTTTACCATTTGTGAAAAAGTCTAGAGGATCTGATGAATGGATCAGAGACTCTGATGTTTTCCTGTGTTAGGCAGACATGTTCAACATACCCAACTTGCTAATTAAGAAATTGAACCTTCGTTCATCTAATGCTTTTGTGAAAATATCAGCAAGTTGAAGATCAGTTGGTACAAAATACATCTCTATTGTTCCCTTTTCAACATGATCTTTCAGAAAGTGGTACCTTACATCAATGTGCTTTGTTTTGGAGTGTTGTACTGGATTGGCAGAGATGGCTATGGCATTTTTTGAATCACTCAGAATTGGAATTCTGTCATATTGTAAACCATAGTCTAAGAGCTGAGTTTGCATCCATATGACTTGAGAGCAACAACTAGCAGCAGCAACATATTTTGCCTCTGCTGTGGAAGTTGAAACACAGTTTTGCTTCTTGGATGTCCAACTTACCAGCTTATTTCCCGATAACTGACAGCACCCAGAGGTACTTTTTCTGTCAAGCTTGCATCCTGCATGATCTGCATCAGTGTAAGCTGTAAAAATCAAAACTAGAAAGTTTTGGATACCAGAGGCCTAATGAGGGTGACCCTCTCAGGTATCTGAAAATTCTTTTGATAGCAGATAAATGAGATTCTTTTGGATTTGCTTGATATCTAGCACAAAGACATGTTGCAAACATCTATAGATTTTCCCGAAAGATCAGAGTCAAGCTTGACTCCAGTGGCAATAGGGGTTTTCATAGAGGTTGAATCATTGAGTCTGTATTTTTTCAAATTGTCAGAGACATACTTAGATTGAGTTATAAAAGTACCCTCTGATGTTTGCTTTACTTGTAAGCCTAGAAAGAATGTTAATTCTCCCATAAGACTCATCTCAAATTTACTCTTCATCAACTCTGAAAACTTATCACAATACTTTGATTTGTAGAGCCAAATATAATGTCATCAACATATATCTGTACTAAGAGCATCTCATTTTTGTACCTTTTTATGAACAAGGTTGTATCTATTGTACCTTTTTCAAAACCATTATTTATCAGAAATGTGGATAGAGTAGCATACCATGCTCTTCGAGCTTGTTTAAGTCCATATAGAGCTTTATCAAGATAATAAACATGGTTTGGAAACTCTGTATTCTCAAAACCAGGTGGTTGCTGGACATAAACCTCTTCATTTAATTTACCATTCAGAAAGGCAGATTTAACATCCATTTGATATACTTTGAACCCTTTGTGTGCAACATAGGCTAAGAAGATTCTAATTGCTTCTAGCCTAGCCACAGGTGCAAAGGTTTCATCATAATCATTGCCCTCTTCTTGGCAATATCCCTTAGCAACCAACCTAGCTTTGTTTCTAATTATAATGCCATCCTCATCCTTTTTATTTCTGAAGACCCATTTAGTTCCAATTGCAAATTTTCCTTTAGGAAGGGGAACTAAGGTCCAAACTTTGTTTCTTTCAAACTTTTGAAGCTCATTCTGCATCGCAGAGATCCGATGAGGATCTTCAAGAGCTTCATTTACCTTCTTTGGTTCAATGATGCTTAAAAAATTTACAAAAAAGCATTCATTGATTGTGGCTGATCTGGTTTTGACACCCTCTTAAGGTGATCCAATGATCTGATCATGAGGATGATCCTTTGTCCATCTTGTGAGCGGAGCATGAACATGAGGTGGAGTTTGAGCTTCAGAGATGACAGTTGGAGACATCTCTGTTGTGCTGAGTAGAGGCTCTGATGTTGATTCCAGAGGCTCATGATTTGATTCCAGAGACTCTAAAGTTGATTCCGGAAGCTCTGAAATTGATTCAGTTCTTGGACCTGCATTCAACGAAGCAGAAGTTGTAACTTCAGAGGGACTAAAGAGATTTGTACCTGACGTTTGTGGTTCCTCTGAAGTTGCTCTATGAATATCTCTGAAAAGAAACTCTGAGTTTTCATCATCAAAGAAGTCTTCGAAATTTTTGTTGAGTTCGAATTCTCTTATCTTTGATGATTCAGAGATATTTTTGGCAATTTGATTGATATCTTTGCTGGCCAAACTTTTGTCATCATCCAAAGACACATTGATACTCTCTTGGATTGTTATGGTTCTCTGATTGAACACTCTGAAAGCTTTTGAGACTAATGAATAGCCAATGAATTTGCCTTCATCTGCTTTCTTGTCAAACTTTCCAAGAGACTCTCTATCATTTAGAATATAACATCTGCATCCAAAAACATGGAAATATTTAACATTAGGTTTCCTGTTGTTAATGAGTTCATAAGATGTTTTCTTGAATCTTTTGACAATTGTAGCTCTGTTTTGCGTGAAATAGGCTGTTGCCAATGCCTCTGCCCAAAAGTTTGTGGGAAGTTCTGATCCTGCAAACATAGTTCTTGCAGCTTCAACCAGTGTTCTGTTTTTCCTTTCAACAACACCATTTTGTTGAGGTGTTCTAGCTGCAGAGAAGTTCGGAGTTATGCCTTCCTCGAAAAGATATGAGTTGATTTTTGCATTTCTGAACTCTTTTCCATTATCACTTCTCAGTTTCTGAACTTTGGTATCAAACAGAACCTGCAATCTTTTTAACAATCTTATTAAAATATCAGGGACATCAGACTTGGCTCTGATGAATTCTATCCAAGTATATCTAGAGTATTCGTCAATCAAAACGAGGATATTGTTAGGTCCCAAGGCTTGAGCTTCCCAGGAGGTCACCCATCCTAGGATTGCTCTCGCCCGAGCACGCTTAACTTGTTAGGATCAAGCGCTTACCACTACACCAAAAGCAATTGCTGGTGGTGAAGGCGCAACTTTATTTCCTTAAACCATGGTAGCGCAAAGCCCCGTACTAAGCGACAGGCAGACATGAAGGGTTGCACCACTTTCGTGGAGCCAGCGGGTCGGGCTGTTAGTCCCGGCCAGTTACGTACTCCCGAGTCGAAGGTGAGGGCGCTGGATGCTTGTGGCATTCCCAGCAAATGTTGGGATTTCTCCTCAATAATCCCCCCCCAGCATTTGCACACTGTGAGACTCGAACCCGCGACCTCGCTCTGATACCAATTGTTAGGTCCCAAGGCTTCAGCTTCCCAGGAGGTCACCCATCCTAGGATTGCTCTCGCCCGAGCACGCTTAACTTGTTAGGATCAAGCGCTTACCACTACACCAAAAGCAATTGCTGGTGGTGAAGGCGCAACTTTATTTCCTTAAACCATGGTAGCGCAAAGCCCCGTACTAAGCGACAGGCGGACATGAGGGGCTGCACCACTTTCGTGGAGCCAGCGTGTCGGGCTGTTAGTCCCGGCCAGTTACGTACTCCCGAGTCGAAGGTGAGGGCGCTGGATGCTTGTGGCATTCCCAGCAAATGTTGGGATTTCTCCTCAACAGATATACTTTTTACCTGACAAGCTCTTTACAGAGATAGGACCACAGAGGTCCACATCAAGCATATGCAGAGGTTTTGGACAATTATAATCACTTTTGGTCTTGTGGCAAGATCTTTTCATTTTTCCCATTTCACAAGCAGAACAAAGATGATATTTGTTAAACTTCAGAGATGGCAATCCCTTAACCAGATTTAGTTTGACCAATTTATCAAGTGAAGAAAACTTCAGATGTGAGAACTTTTTATGCCAGAGCCAAACATCTTCACTATTCAGAGATACTAGACAGAGTTTCTCTGAGTCAGTTTTTATGTGTTTGGAAAAATTCATTCTGTATAAATTTCCCTTTTTGTCAGATCTGAGCATTTCTTGACCTGTTTTTGAGTGAAGTAGTGAACAATGTTTTTCTTCAAATTTCACATCAAAACCATGGTCACAAAGTTAACTTATGCTGATCAAGTTATGCTTTAACCCATCAACATAAGCAACCTTTGATACTGAAACATTACCTCTTGTAAGCTCACCATAACCCTTAATTTGTCCTTGCATATTGTCTCCAAAAGTTACTGCTCCTCCAGATTTAGCTTTGGAGGATAGTAACTTTTTATCTCCAGTCATATGCCTTGAACACCCAAAATCTAAGTACCAGATCGGCATTGACTGTTTCTGCAAGACATATTAGATTTTCTTAGGTACCCATCTCATTATGGGTCCTATTTTGTTAGACTTCTGATTATCGTTTTGAAATTTTGCCTTCTTATCTTTTGATGTTTTGGCAGAATTGTCCTTTTTCTTTTGAGGCGTTGTCTCTGAATTTTTATTCAGAGATTGATTAAGAAAACAGTGAGAACCTTTGAAGTGATTTTTGAGTTTCATCAAGAGTTGGATGCAATTGCACTTTACAGAACAAGAAAAAGTAGAAGCAAAGGATTTCATTTCATTAAATGCATTCGGTACATTATGATTCCTTTTTGAATTAGTACTAGGAATATTACAAGTATTCCTAACTACTGCTTTTCTTTTAACTTGAGAGACAACCTTCTTTTCAAGTTGCCTTCTCTTGTTTAGAAACATCCTCTTCTCTCTGTTGCTCACTGCACAAACAGGATCAGAATGGTTAATTTCTTGCCATTTTCCTTTTTGTCCAGGAGTAAACTTGATTGGTTTATAAGTGTAGAGTTGAGAAGTGATAGTTTTATTCTTTGCCTTTTCTTGTAATTCATTTTCAAGTTCCAGAGAAGTTTTTGCTTGAAGACACATTTATGCAAAGTCAGGACATATTGGTATTCTGGGATTAATTTTCAAAACAGAAATAGGAATGTTCAAAATTCCAGAACCAACGGTATCTATCTTTTTATGAATTACTTTCTCTGGTTTGTAGAAAATCTGTTCATCTACCTCTGGATAAGATTCAGAATCAGAGTCAAGAAAGTCTCGTTCAGTCTTACCAGAGACAACTACCTCTGATGGTTTCTCAATTTTCTTAGGTCTGGAGACTTTGATGATTCTTTTCATGCTTTCTTTCTTCTCTAAATCAGCTATGATGTTTTCTTGATTTATTTTCTTGATGTCATCCGCAAATGTAGTTCGGATGCATTCATCAGAGATTGGTGAATACAGAGGGGCATCTGGATTAAGTGAACTCTGAGGTTCATCTTCAGAAGTACTTGCTTCAGAGGTACTTTCTTCAGATGTCTCAGATTCATCTTTGATGAATGCATTAAACTTAAAAATCTCTTTAGGATCATTGCTCTGAGGTTTTGTGAAAAATACCTTTGAAGTTTCGTTTTCTATTTTTAAGATGGAATTTGGAAAGCTTTGTACTTCAGAGTATGCTACATTTTTAAAGTTCAGAGCCCTTATTTTTGATCTCTCTGAGGTTTTTATTCTTTTGAAATTGTTCAGTGATGGACAGTCAGAGCTCTGGATCTTTCCTTTACAGAAAGTGGAAGAAAGTGAAGTTTTCTTCAATCCAGTGAATGGATCCAATTCATTGAATCCAAGCCCTTGAGTATCCATTTGAGAGTTTATCTTTATATGAACATCCTGAGCATCAAGATAACTTTTGATTTGAAGTTCTTTCCTTTCTAAAGATTGATGTAAGATTTCTCTTTCTTTTTGGAAAAAATTGGTTAAGGCAACAGAATTGAGTCTTTCATACTCAGATTTTTTTACTTCTTCTTCTTTAACTTTTAAAACTTTCTCAAGTTCTTTGAATTTTTCTGAAAATGATTTTTCTTTTTGTTTCTGAGCTTTTTCAGGATCAGATTTTTCAACAAAAATATCTCTCTTTTCTGATTCAAGAAGATCTTTTTCCCTTTTGTAAAAATTAAGATCTTTTGTCATTTGTTTTGCCTTTTCTTTTTCCTCAACAAGTTTTTGCTTTAGGATTTGAAATTCATCTGTTAGTTTAATAACATCCAATTCAAGATCACTTTCAAAGGTGGAAGGAGAGTTTACCTTTTCAGAGTAGTCCACTGATGATCCGTCACTTTGATCGTTTGTGAACGCATTACCGCAGAGATTGGTGGGTTCTTCCTCTCCATTGCTTGTTGAGTCTGACAGCCAGTCTTCCATCTCTGCTACAAGTACTCTTTCTTTGACATTGTATTTGTACTTGTTTTTGTAGTAGTCTTCATCCTTGATGAGTCTACCTCTGTAGTTGGCGGAGTAATTACCTGGCTTTCCACATCTAAAACATCTTCCATCGTTTTGGTTTGATGGAAGAGCAGTGTCTGATTCTGTCTTCTGTGCTTGTACTTGTGGTTGTGGCTTGAAGTACCTCTAAGGTTGAGGATACCTCGGCTGAAATGATTGTTGAGATCTTGATTGTTGAGTAGAATCATGATTGGTGAAATGAACCCCCTTTTGATCACTATGCAGAGTAGATCTGGGCTCTTGTTGATATTCAGTTTTCTGAAATCTTCTTTCTGGATTTCCTCTTCTTTCTTCATCATCTCTTCTTCCTTCAAAGACTTTCTTGCCAAATTTCTTGTTAAATTGATGGGTGATTAATGCAAGAGATTTGGCAAAGACATTGATGTCATCATCTGAGTCAGAATCTGAGTGTTCAACTTCTTCAGACATCGGAACCTTTTTGGATTTTGTTTTAGATTCCCATTTTGAACAATTGTCTTTTTCTGCATTTCTGCATTCTTGTGATACACCCTTCTGTTTTGACATTAGTGCAAGTGGACCACCTAAAGAGGTTTTTGATTTTTGTTTAACAACTTCTTTTTCCTGTGCTACCAAGGTACCATAAATGTTAGTTAATGATCATGATTCAAGATTTTAATTGGCTTGTATCGACATTGACAGTTGTGACCATTCTTCATTTAGACTTTTAAGAAAAAGAACATTGTTTTCTTCTTTTGTTCTCATGACCCCAAATTTTCTGCATTTGTTGATGAGGATGTTAAACCTTGAGTATGTTTGATGTAAGGTTTCTTCGGGTAATGCATGAAAATCATGATATTCATTGATACAAAGATTTCTCCTGTTCTTTTGAGTTTGTAGGCCTCCTTCAAGTTGATTTAACAACTGATCCCATATCTCTTTTGCAGTTACGCAAGAATCAAGTTCTTGGAAGATATCATTGGGAATGGCCATTATAAGTAATCTAACAGCTTTTGAATCATTATCCATCATGTTAGTTTCTTCATCCGTAAAGTTTGAAGTTTTCTTTTCATAGTAAGCAGGGATTTCAGCAGTATCTGCTGTTGCTGGAACTCTTGGTACCAACACCATTGGTTGGTGAGGTCCATCGTTCACTGATCTTAACAGATCCCTGTCCATGCCTTCTAAGAAATTTACCATCCTTATCTTCCATTGAGGATATTCATCCCTTAGAAGTGTATAAGGTTTGGTTAATGATCCGGCTGTATAAATGGCACTTATGCTTGAGTTTGCCATTTTTGTGAAGAAAAGATGAAGATTTGAAGAACTGATGCTTTTCTATGAAGATCTTTCTATTAAATGATGTAACTGTGATTTACTTTTAAATCTGGAGCATATGAAGTTTAATAAACCAGGGTTTACACAAACATGCACAGATAATAAAAGCTTGAATCAGTAAGAATTAAATCTATCCGAGTATGCAGATATGATCTTTCTTTGTTTTAGAAAACAAAGGAGGCTCTGATACCAATTGTTGGATCCCAGATTTAATCTTATAACAATAATGATATAAACAACAAGAGTATAAACAGTGGAAGCAATATGGTTTAATATCAAAAGTTGATTCAAATATCACAGTTCATATATAAAGCAAGTAGAAAGAACAAGATCTTCGTGAGATATATTCAGTTGATTCTTCTTATGCAAGATATCAAAAAAGCACACTTTTGTCAAAGGAGTGATGGTCCTATTTATAGGACCATAAAGTAAACAGTGTACTATTCTGACAAATAGAAGCATGCTTGAACAGTGTCTTACCTAATAGGTAAGCTCAATACATGCTTGAACAGTAACCTACTCTATAAAGTAAATCTTATCACTAAGTGATTGGTTATCTGTTCTGATACTTCAGGAGTCTTCAGCGCCATCTTCAGAGAGAATGTCTTCAGAGCTCTGACGTTGTCTTCAGAGCCTCTGATGAAGCCATCTCTGATGTCTTCTGCTGAAAGTTGCAATCTCTGATGTCTTCATCCTCTGAAGTCTATGCCCTCTGAGGTCTATCTTTGGAAGTCCTCTGAAATAGGACTTGGGTATTTTCAACACTTTAACAAACATAATTTAAGGGGGAGTACAGGTGATGGCTTCGAATCAAATAATAGATCAGGACCCATTTTTCAATGATCAGAGAAGGATATTCTGCTAATATCCAGGGGGAGCTTAAAAGAAATAAATCATTCTATCATGATTTGAGGGGGAGCTTAAAGGTAAATATCTTCTGATCTAGATCTCTGATTGTTTGAAAGAAGAACAACTTTCAAGAATGAAAAACAGTTTCTGAAATGTTCAAACCACTTCTGATTCGCAAAAGATTTCATGAATAAAGAAGTGTGATTTTAAATGTTTTTCTGTTTTGTACTTTAATGTTTTAACTGACCGTGTGTTTCTAAAGATCAGTACTTGTGTATTATCTTGTCCATATACTGCAAAGTATTCACACACAGGTTCAGTAGTTCATTTGAAATTGTTATTACCATGTCTCATAAAGAAACAATTTTTCGATGGTAATACCCTCGTTTGAAATTCAATGTTGTTGAGCTTCAATCATCATTTCTAATTTTGAGCTTTCATTGCAAATTTGTTTATATTTGTTCATATAAACAAAATATCCAGTTCTTTGATACCCTAATCATTTCTTGTTCATATCTCATTATATTTAATCTGATTGATACATTGTCAAATTCTCAAAACAATTCTCTTGATTTCATTTCATTCATTCAATATCTTTGTTTTGAGAAATATTCAAAGTTCAATTGCTCCAATCTCATGAGCATACATTTTGATAGTGTTATCATACACTTTGTACTTAATTGTTCAGTTAAATTGTTGAGCAACCATGCTTTTTAGGACTTACATGGGATTCATGTGTGACCTTAAATAGAACTTCCATGGATTCATGTAAGCCAGTGTTTCCTACGTAGGAAGTTATCCTTGAGTGATTGAGGGGTGAGGGGTCATAAATCAAAGAGTAGGGAGATAACTCATCCGGTTGAGTTTTTTTCATTGTGTTGAGCGGAAAAATGGAAAAGAGAGTTTGGTTAGAAGTGAGCTTTAATGTTAAAAAGAAAGAGGGTGTGAGAACAGAGTTGAAAGAATATTAGAACTTTGCACCAACTTCTTTCTAAGTCGGGCAGCCACATCTTCTGATTGGTTCACATTCTTTGGTGACCATCATTGAAACAGGCAGTGAGCCCATGCCAACTCTTGCATTAATCGCACCAGCCACTCGTTTCTTTCTTAACAAAGAAATGTTTCATTTTCTTTGGGGACGCAACATATATGCTATCTAGTCTTCACTCGGAAGATTTAGATATTGAAAAAGAAGGAAAGTTGCCCCACCTTCCCACCTCTTTCATGCACATTGAGTCCGTGTTATATTTGTTGCTGTCTCAACAGTTTACACAATTTGAGCCTTATGAAACACAATCATTGTGCTAAGTTCTTTCATACACAAGCACGAGCACACATAAAATTTGTTTTTCTGTCAGAACATTCATAGATAAACCGTGTGTTTTTCAATGATTGAATGGAAGTCCTGGGGAGTCAATATCAAACCAGCTCCTTAAATTGTACATTCGTTGTACACAGTAACTTTGTGTTACTGACAGGCATTCCTAACTATTTCATTTGTTGAATCAGGGTTACCACGTTCATTATATCTGAATTTGAAAATATTCGCGTATATACAGTTCATGATTCAGTTATTCAGATCAAAGGGCGACAACTGTCAAATTATCAATGAAAGGGGAGATTGTTATTTGAATACAAAGGGGGTGATCAAAGACTGTGTCGAAATTGAAGAAGTTTTGATGATCATGATGCTCACAATCATCAAAAAGGGGGAGACATTTACAAAGATTCAATTTCAAAGCCATGAAGAGTTGTCAAAGTGAAAAGACTTGTGAAGAAATTCTGAGAGTTCAAAAGTCAATTCAAAATGCTTCCGCTAATTCAAAGTCAAAAGATAAATCATGATGATTTGTGAAAGTTTGTTTTCTGAAGACAGTCCAGAGATCACAAGAGATGAAGATACATGTTTGTCAAAGATCCCTCAACGTTCCAAACAAGAGATGGAGATACATGTTTGTCAAAGATCCCTCAACGTTCCAAAGTTTTTCAAAGATGTTTCAAAGTTCATTGTTTCAGAAGTTTCAAGAATTCTGTCTCTTGTTCATGACATGTTGACTTTCAAAGCTGCAAAGTGTAAAAGGCTTTTCAAGATTCTTCAAAGACTGAAGATTGTTAAAGCTTCAAAGTTCAAAGTTGCCAAAGACAAAAGCTGAAGAATCAAGTGTGCTGAAGACAAGTTTCAAATTTTTATTAAATCTTGAATACAAAGGGGGAGATTGTTAAGTCCAAATATTGTATCCAAGATTTAATTAGAAAGTCAAAGTTACAAAGTCAACAATGTCAAAGTCTTTAAAAGTCAAAGTTGTATTTGTTTTACTTAGTTGTTAAGTCTTTGATTAGTAAGGTGATATAAATAGGGTTTGCTTTGTAATCTTTAGGTAAGAACGTCATTGTAATATCAGACTTGTGGTTAATATTCAAGATCTACTTTCTCTCTCTACTCTCTCTCTCTAGATTTCATTGCTAAATCATTGTTTGTTTCGATGGTAATAAACCCCGTTTGAAATTTAAAATTTGTTGAGCGTTGATTCATTCAAAGAGTTTCTTTCAAGAATGTCTATATTTGATTCTTATAGACAACATCCAATTTTTCATGACCTAAGCTTTTATTGATAAGTCATTCATATTTGATCTTTTCATACATTGTCAGATTCTCAAACAAGTATTTTGTATTCATTTCATTCATTCAAACTTACTTGTTCTGAGAAAATCTTTCATGATTAAAATGATCAAATCTTCATTATTATCTTCATGAGCATATATATACTTGGCATGTATTTCATTTTGTGTTTTAACTGAAAAGTGTAACCAATTGAGCAACATTGTGCTTTTAGGACAATTACATAGGAATTGTGTGAGCTTAATTGAACTTCTATGGATTCATGATAACCAGTGTTTCCTACCCAAGAAGTTATACTTGAGTGATCGAGAGGCGAGGGGTCAATATCTTAGTGTGGGTGTGTGTTGAGATAAAATGAGAAGAGAGTTTGGTTAGACGTGAGCTTAAATGTTAAAAACAAAGAGGATGTGAGATCAGAGTAAAAAAATATCAAACTCTGCACCAACTTTTTCTGAGTCGGGCAGCCACATTACTGTAGTTTCACAATTCTTTCGTGAACATCATTGAAACAGGCAACTAGCCCATGCCAACTCTTGTTTAAATCCCACCAGCTACTCATTTATTTCTCAACAAAGGGATGTTTCGATTTTTCTTGGGGATGCAGCACATAATCTATATTGTCTTCATTTGAAAGATGTGGATATTGAAAAAGAAGGAAGTATTCCCCACCTTCGTACTTCGATCATGCACAATTGAGTTCGTGTAATACTGTTGTCTCAATGATTTACACATTTTGAGCCTTTTATAAACATTCATGTTTTAATTCTTTCATACACAAGCACGAACACACAGAAAAAAAATTGTCGGAACGTTCATAAAATAATCTTGTGTTATTCGATGATTGAATGGAAGACCTGGGGAGTGAACATCAATAAAACTCCTTGTACAGTACATTCGTTGTACTAAGTGACTTTGTGTTACTTACAGGCATATTAACTTATTCATTTGTTGATTCAGGGTTACCTTCTTATTTGTCTGAATTTGAAAAGATTTAGATGAATATATTATGAATTGACGGATGTTCAGTGGCTCATTTTTATGAAAGGATCATGGTCAGAAGATGATGACATTTCTTGAAGAAGTTTTGATGATTTCTATGCTCTACATCATCAAAAAGAAGGAGACATAATTTCAAGAAATGTTGTATGGTGAACAAGTTTGTAATAGTTTTGGGGAGATTGTACAAGATTTGAAAGAAAATGTTCAAAGAATTTGGAAAGTTTGCTGAAATGTACATAAATTTTCTTTGAAGATGAATTGTTGAAGCAAAGTGAGCTAAATCTGAAGACAGTTTCTTTTCTGAAGTCTGGAAGAGGTTTTATTACCTTAGGGGAGATTGTTAAAGTTCTTGATGAGCATATTCACAGACTTTGGAGGAGATTACAGAAGGTCTAAAGACAGGTTAAAGAAAAGAAAGATTGTTTTTGAACTGATTTAATCAAAGGATGAGATTGATTTTCAAAGGAAAGTTATTTGTCAGAAACTCAAAGAGAAAGAATGTTCTTGAAAAGGGGAGAACGTGCTTTAAAGATGAAATTCATTTGAAGAGTAGTATAAGTTTATCCGAAAGGGGGAGATTGTTATTTGATGCTGAAATTTAATCTGAATCCAAAGGGGGAGATTCAATGCACATCTTTTTGAAAATGATCTTGAATCCAAAGGGGGAGATTGTTATGCGCAAATATGTTGGATCCAAGATCATGAGATTCAATGCCAAAGCTCAAGTCAAACCTTCAAGAAAAGTCAAAGTCAAAGCTCAAAGTCAACAAAGTCAAAGTGTGTTAGTTTACTTTAGTTTAGTTTCCTTTGTAATAGTTAGTAGTATAAATAGTTTTTCTTTTTCTTTCTTGTAAGCCTGTGTAAGACTTGTGACATTGAATATTCGTATTTAGAGGGAGTCCTAGAGAGAGAAAGTAGAGAGAGAAAGCATCTTGTGTAATCGATTTGTAAATTATGGATTGATGATTAATGACAAATGACAATTTGAATTGAAATTATGGTTGTTAATCTTGATTAGAACTAGTATTGTGGGACACACACATTTTCATTACTAAACTTAAGATGAGTCGGGCCAGCTCTAATAATGCCCTTAGCATTAGATTTCAGAGGAACTTTCAGTTCTTCTGATTTCTTAGGCTTGATATCAATCTTTAGCTTTGGAGTGGATCTCTGAATATTTTCCAGCAATCTTAGATCCAGAACCAGAGGATTGATTTGCTGAAGGTTTATAAGGGACCATCTTCAGCTTTGCTATCTTTGTAGCCTTCTGAGAATGATGGGAAATGGATTTCCCTTTTTTAGCCAGCTTAGGGCTTTTTGATAAGTTCTCAGGTATTGGATTGGAAGACGAGGAACACTAAGAATAGGAAGTGTCAGGGTTGGAAGAGACAAACGTTCCAAACTTCAGCATGAAACAGTCTCTATGAGATTCATCCTTATCAGATATATAACGAAGTCCGGTTTTATCATGAGCAGGAATCTGAGCATTTAAGATCTCAGTGACCTTAGTTGAGGATTTACACCATCCTTTAACTGTAGCCTTTTCATCTTTAAGAGCAGCGATGGCTTGTTCGCGTTCAATGCTGATAATTTTATTTACCATGACTTGATCTTTTAAGCTTTCCTCTAAAAGAGTAATTCTTTGATCCTTAAATGACATTTCTCTAGTTGTTCAGTTAAATCCATATTTTTGTTTTCAACTAAAGTTTTGCCATTCAGTGCATTGTACAAGTCAATCATCAGCACGTCAACCGCATGACTTCTCTCAGTTCCAAAGAGGGAAGGATTGGTAGAGATTGATACCTTTGAGGAGATGTAGCTCATGGATGTTCTAGCAGGTTCTTCCATTTCTTCTTTAACATCTTCTTCTGCATCAGAACTTGATTCTTCTGACTCAGCTCAATCATGCTCTTCAGCAATAAGACCCTTACCTTTTTGCTTGAGGACTTTTAGCTTCTGATATTTTTCATTTAGCTTGAGGTATTTGCTATCGCTGGATTATCTGGATGTGGAAGGTTTTATAGCAAGTAGCAGTAATCTTATCAACAGGGGTTGATTTAGGTTTGTCAGACAGGGAGAGAGGCTTATTTCTTCTAAAATTTCATTTTCTTGTAAATCACTTAAAAGAGTTTGTCAAGAGTGCTAGATATTCAT
Organism: Arctium minus; assembly: GCA_954870635.1. NCBI lineage: Eukaryota > Viridiplantae > Streptophyta > Magnoliopsida > Asterales > Asteraceae > Arctium > Arctium minus. The sequence goes on along the minus strand of OX941080.1, from coordinate 105,959,345 downwards.
CAAACTCTGAAAGATCAGTTTTTGATGTACTCTCTGAGTCAGAATCTAACTCAGTGATAGTGAGAGTAAATCGCTGAGATGGGATAATCTCTGAAGAGACTAGAGCAACAGGGGTGCTCTTGGAGTATTTAGATTCTTTGAAACTATACTTTTTCAGAAGATTTGATTGCTCATAATTGTGCAGGATCCCATATAGAGTGCTAAGAGAGAGATGATTTAAGTCTTGGTCAGCTTGAGACACATTGAATAGCTATCCCAGCTTTCAGGAAAACATTCCAAGAATTTTGTTAGGACCTCAAAGTTAGAGTAGGTCCTACCAACAGTCCTTAGATCAATGATTAAGCAGTTAAATCTTTAGTGAACATCAGATAGAGACTCATTCTTACCACATATGAAACATTCATATTGTCTTACCATGTTGATCATTTGAGTTTCTTGGATTTCAGTGCTACATTCATACTGAACACATATAGTGTCCCACATTTCTTTAGCATTTTTTAGATGCATGATGGAATGGAAAACTTCATCAGGCAAGTCCATAGATATAATGGTTTTTGCCTTTGCATCTAATCCTACTTTCTTCTTATCTTCATCACTTCATTGTCTAATTTCTTTTGGAGCATATCTTTCAGGGATAGCAGGAGTGGTTGCAGTGGCAGGGACTGCGACTATAATCATAATTTGCCACATATTCAGGTATAGTAGGATCTACACCTTCTAGAAATACCATCATTCGATTTTTTCTAGAGATCAAAGTTGTCTCTACTAAATCGAGGAGGTTTAGAGAGTGAACCATTATCCTAATAATTTGAGTTTGTGTTTAATGCCATTTAAGAATTGTATGGAAGAGAATAAAGCAAGATCTTGTTTATGAGATTAAACAATCTGCTCTGATACCACTTGTTGGTCCCGAAGGTGCTTAACAAGTTTGTAGAAGGGGGGGTTGAGTACAAACACAAATTTTCAGTTTAATAAATTGATTATTGAATAATCAAATCACAATTTACAGTTTGTTGTGGAACAAGATTAAGTAGAACCTAATATAGACAAACTAGTGAATCACACAGTTGTTTGCACTAAGAAATAGAGAAAAAATGTTAAGGGAATATAGAAATCAAGGGTTTCTAAATTCAGTTCACTAAGAGAGAGATAGATAGAAGGTTTTTTTAGAGAGATTCTCAACCTTTCTATTTATACCCTATGCATTAAATGCATGGCAGGGTACTTTACACGAGTCACCTTTTGATTGGTTGTATGTCTCTGACTTTTGGAGACATGCTTTTAGCCGCATGGTGAATAGTGTAGTTCTTCAGAGTTGTTGTACGACTTATAGCAGAGGTATGTCTCTTCTGACAATTGTAACTTTTGTGCAAGGATAAGACAAAAGAAACATGGAGCATAAACTTTGGGATCATCAATCGCTGCATTTCTCTTCCTTCGGGGAGGTTAAAGGAAGTTCAGCGATCGCTGAAGCTTTTCTTCAAAGTTCTTCGCGTGTTGTGGACTTGCCTTGATTTCACTGATGTATGCATCAGATCATTAGTAGACTTTTCGTTTTGTTCAGAAACTTTGTCTTTGAGTCAGGGGTGAACAACTGTAGATCCCAGTTACAGTGCAATCACGAACAGTAATCAATGAAGAACAATAAACATGCCACAACTTCTAGTCATATGATTAATATTCAAGAAAGGATTAGGTTTACAGAGAGAATATCTGATAAGCAAAAGTAAACCTATTGACTAGAATAATTATGAATGAGACTTAACTGAATAATGAACTAAAACACACCTTATATATGGCACGCATGGACCTAATGGGCTTTGGGCCCAATTACATCAAAAACTATTGAATAATTACAATATGCACCCTGAACTTTTATTTAACATATAAATACCCTAACAATCTCCCCCTTTAAATAGAAGTTCATAATCATGCCAGTTCGGAACATATGTTTTTCGAAACCCGAAACTGATCTCGAAATGGAGCATTGTCGTTCTGTACTCCAGCCGTTCTATGATAACACCCAGTGCTTCGAGAACAAGATTCTTGTATTTCGGATCCAGAGGCTGAATACGTTTATCATCTTCATCAACATAGTTCCTCAACTTGTCTCTAAGCAGTAGCAAAGTACCATCGCAAAATCTAGCAATCTGACTGAATCGAATAAAACGCATATCACCTTTGTCGTTCACGTATGTCATGCCTAATTCTAGAAAATTTAGAACTATGAAAGCTGGTACATTCTAGGCGTCTGATGGAATATTCAGATCAGGTTTAAGCTGATTGATCTTTGGTTGATTGCTTTCTAACCCAATCTGAAAATCTTCTACCGAGGCAAGCTTCCTAGCACACTTCATGTATCTCTTTATAGCTTCAAGTGCATCTGTAACTTCCCCTGGTCGAATAGTTCTGGTCTTCAAGTCTCTAAGCAGGAACAGAAGATCTCGTGGCTCAAGACGTAAAAAATTAGCTTCAGAAAAATCCCACTTTTTATCATCTTCTCTTGTCACTACAAAGAATGAATACTTTACGCTCTTGATGTAGCAGGAGTGAATCTGATCGACAGATTTAATTATGAGCTTTGTCTTGTTGAAACCGTCTTTGAAATGTTTATACACGAACATAAGTTCTCGTTGCTTCTCCCTGCTTTTCATCAACTGAAGACCATGTGCTACGATTTCATCATACTTACGGATCCAATGGGCAAAGAGTTTCTTCTGGCTTTCTTCAAGAAATGGAACTTTAATTCTAACTCTTTCCCATTTGGACGGCAGAACTGGCGGAGTACGATCTGTTCCCAAAACTGGTGATGCTGGAGATGCTCGAGGAGATCGTTCAGGAACATCTGATTGCGGAAGATCAGGGTGAACCGTTGTATAGGTCAAAAGTGGTACCTCGACAGAAGTTTGTTCATCTAGATGATAATCTTGAGCCGTAAATTCAGAATTGAAAAGCTCATCAATCTCGGCTTGAAATACTACCAGCGCTCTTTCCATGTTGATCGGTTCTTCTATCGGGTCTGCATCGGAATATGGATCAACTATTACAGCCCAATTATCTGGATCTAACGATGAACCTTCATATTGTTCCTCAGGCTTTTCAATCGTTGGAATATCATAAAGTACAAAGTCCATCGTCTGCTCCTGTGCCTGTTCTTGCCCTTCTACTTGGTCCCGGAACCCAAACCCCTTTCAGTTTGCAGCTGTAGTGTTCCTACTGTCTGTTCTGTCTCCGGCTCAGATAGTCTTTGGCGCTTCTCCAATCATGGTGATCAGGATCATCCTGGTCATCATGTTTGCGCTTGAGCCTCTCTGCCTGGCTGTGGTAGGTGTCTTCTAAGGATGATACTCGTTCAGTCAATACAGAAACTGTATGTTACAAAGACTGAAGGAGTGTTGTTTGGTGCTAGAGGGCTTCAGGAGATATAGTGGATGGGGGTGGTGGGGTAGGAGTATATGCTTGGGCACGTAGTAGGGAAAGTAGATCGGCATCTTGGGTGGGTTCGATTTGAGATTGGGAAAGTAGTTTGGCTAGGAGGATGGATTTAAGGTCATCGATAGACATATCGGAAACAGTAGTAGAGGGTGGTGGTGTAGGAGGTAGTGGTTCAGGCTCAGTAGCTGGAGCTTTGCCTTTGATCAGACGTTTCAGTGCATCTACCTCTTCCCTCATCTCGGAACGTATGATAGAGTGGACAACCTTTAGGGCATCGTCCATAAATTCCCTTGAGACGAACTCAGGGTGACTAACTCCTGGGTCACTTAGACTTCCAGTTGTGGTGGCAACTGTAGAAGTCGCACCGCCTACGTTCACATCTGGCGTAATAATAGCTGTGGTAGGACTTCCACCCAATCCTCGTAAACCAACCGAAGTTGGAATTACTATGGGTGTTCCGGCCGGGCCACTAAGGCCTCCAGCAGTAGCCGGAAAAGGTACATGTGTCCTAGGTAAAGGAGATATATCATCAAAGGGCTCTAGACGCCGTGCACTCAAAGAAGGCGAGGATGGGGGCTGCTGTCCTTTTGCTTCAATACCAGAACTCTCCAAGAGAGAGACTGGTAGAGTTTGTGCTAAATCCCCGTGAGAAATTGAAACCAATATCTATTGAGAGATGTCGGAGTGGCTAGGGGGTGTGCATTTGCGTCGCTAGGTCCACAACGGCTTCTTCAATACCCTGTCTCAACACATGAGACTGGGTAGTAGATATGGCTACCTGAATGGATGAGGTTAGGTGGAGGTCAACCGGAGATGGTTGCCTCATCACTCGTGTTCGCTCAGAATCGTGATTACTCTTCCTTTCCCTATCTCTACTCACAATTTCATGTTCAACTATAACTCCCTCCGCTCTCATTGTCTCTCCAGGTGAAGACTCATCACTTGATTCCGATGCTTCGGTGGATGATTCCGACTGGGTGCCGGATGTATCTGTTGTCTCCTCAGATTCGGTGGCAGAAGAGGACTGAACTTGAGCGGTTTCTATAACTGTGTCCTCTTCTACCGTCTGAGAGGTTGTCGGTGATGGTATAGGCGATCAGTGAGAAGTATTGGCCTGGCTTTGTCTAACGGTGTTGACTGCTCCAGAACCCCTCACAATATTTTCACTCTGCACACCCTGTGTGGGAGCCTCAGACAAGTCGGATGCGAAGATTGGCGAGCAATGGTTGGATGAAGATCCATGTAGTTGCGAATACAGATCTGGAGAAATCGCATGTACGGAATGAAATTCCGTCGTTTAGTAGAGTTGTCTCGGACATTCTGGACTAGCTCGAACCATAGAATGTCCGCATAATCGGCATGGCGGTGGAATGCCACGGCATGGAACGGGCGTAGTATGTTCATGCTTGTCTGATCAATGCCTTTCGTAATGGCCGACAGACACCGATTTAGGTACGTGAATAACGTATACCATATGGTGGTCAGATTATTTCGGTTGAATGTGGATGGGAGACGGATAGGTGTGCGGTAACCCAAAGACTGTATGTCTGATAAGAGAATAGCGTCGGGGACGATCGGATCAAAATTGTTTCTCCATGGAAAGGAATTTGCGTTAGGCAAGCGGAGAAACTGGCGGAATAGTTCCCGAGTGAGCAGGACGGTTGTTGTGTCAATTCGGCCCTCCAGATGAAAGCCATCGTCGACCTCCACAGGAGTAAGTGATCGCCATAATTGTTGCAGGTATAGGTGGGGAACGTCAATGGTCTCCGTTAGAGCATAGGAGAGAGGATGGCCACGGAGGATCTCGACCATCACTTGATATTGACACTCAGGTTGAGTGACATCGAGATGGAAATTGTTCGGCATGAGAGGAAGGAACTGATCCGGATGAATCAATTCGGCATCAGCGATGGGGTCAATATCCTGATTCGGATTTTGAGCCATTGTACCTGAGATTCGATCGAGTGTGAGAGAGAGATAGTAGTGGTACGAGAGATGAGAGCGATCGATCGATCAAGAGAGATAGAGACGTACGCCGGTCGAGAGGATTTGAGAGAGAGAGAGAGATAGACCGATAGAGGTATAGAGATAGAGAGAGCGTTTGAGAGATAGTGGGAGTGAAAGAGGGAAAAGAGAGAGCCCGGGGTATTTAAAATCCCGGGTCGTGGTGTTAGGGTTCCACCGGGTCGGGGCGATTCAGGGTTGGGCCGAGAGTCGGTGTCGAATACGGGCCGGTCCAATTTTGATTGTTTTATAATTAAAAAAAATATAAGAACATAAGTTAAAAAAGAAAACCAACCTAAGGATTGAAAAATAAAAGAACACAAAGGACTGGAAAGGAAAAACAGAACCTCAATCCGGCTCCCCCTCAAATCTGGAACCACTTACGGTAAAAAAAAAATCTCCCCTCGGAGTGAGAACTCGAAAAACTTACTGATCATTTGTCGATAGTGCTCCTCCTTGACACATGAACAGCTTGAGAAAATTTACCACAAATGACATACTCTTTAAGTGATCGAACTAATGAACTGCACAAGAAAATGAAACACCACGAAGAACAAAGGAACACGCGAGAAAAATAAAAACGAACGAAATCTAATTTATTAATACAAAAGTTTGAAACTTGCACAAAACTTAACGAGTAAACTGCAACAACCAATTAGTGTGATCATGAACATCCAGAGACAAGTCACTGGGGCAATAAGTCACAGTCATTCGTTATTGAATGAAACTCATCTAGGTCTGTAGAAACATCAAACTTTCAGATTCAGCATACCTAACATGGACACTAGATAATTAAAACGTTTTTCGTCCAAAGCTTTGGTAACAGGTCTGCTATCTGATGTTCTGTATTAACAAAGTAGAGTTTGATGGTACCTTTTTCCACATGGTCTTTTATGAAGTGATAACACACATCAATGTGTTTCGTTTCGTGTGTTGGACGGGATTACATGATATCGCGATGGCGCTCTTCGAGTCGCAATAAATGGGGATCTTCGAGTAATGGAAGCCATAGTCTTTCAGCTGGGTGATCATCAAAATGACTTGCGAGCAGCAACTGGCGACTGCTACATACTCTGCCTCGGCGGTAGAGGTTGACACGCAGTTTTGCTTCTTCGACGCCCCGCTGACAGGACGGTCACCAAGGAACTGGACATGTCCCGTCGTGCTTTTCCGCTCCAGCATATTTCCGGCATGGTCAGCGTCGGAAAAAGCTATTAGTTCAAAACCTGTCTCTTTCGGGTACCACAACCCAAGATCAGCAGAACCTTTTAAATAACGAAATATACGCTTGACTGCAGCTAAATGAGACTCTTTCGGTTTTGACTGAAATCTTGCACACAAGAATGTCGAAAACATAATGTCTGGTCAGCTATCCGTTAAGTACATCAGTGAAGCTATCATTCCTCTATAAGTCTTAGCATCCACATCCTTTCCGTCAGGATCGGAGTGTAGCTTTATACTGGAAGACATGAGGGTTTTCATAGGTGAAGAATTGTCCATCTGGTATTTCCGAAGAATATCTGAGATGTACTTAGATTGATTAATGAAAATTCCTGTAGCTAATTGTTTAACTTGAAGACCCAGGAAAAAATTCATTTGACCCATCATGCTCATTTGAAAATGTTTACTCATGAGGGCTGAGAAGTTCTGACAGTACTTGGGGTTTGTAGAGCCAAGGATTATGTCGTCGACATAGATCTGTACAAGATTGATATCACGCTTTTCTCTTTTAATAAATAGGGTGGTGTCGATCTTACCTTTGGAAAAGCCAGACTTAAATAAAAAGGATGAGAGTGCATCATACCAGGCTCGTGGCGCTTGTTTGAGACCGTATAAGGCCTTGTCAAGAAAGTAGACGTGATGCGGTTTGTCAGAACTCACGAAGCCTTCGGGTTGCAAGACATAAACTTCCTCCTTGAGAACGCCATTCAAAAACACAGATTTCTCATCCATTTAAAAGACAATGAAGTTCTTGTGAGCGGCGTAGGCAAGGAACATGTGAATCGCTTCAATTCGTGCAACCGGTGCGAAAGTCTCATCATAGTTTATCCCTTCCTGCAGGCGATATCCTTTGGCCACCAGACGCGCTTTGTTCTGGACAATAATTCCATCTTCTTCCTTCTTGTTCTTGAAGATCCATTTCGTCCCAATCATCGTCTTATTCTTTGGCCGGGGAACAAGTCGCCATACTTTGAGGCTCTCAAATTGGTTGAGTTTCTTTTGCATAGCTATCACCCAGTCCGGATCATTCAATGCTTCGGAGACAGTTGAAGGTTCGATACGACTAAGGAACGAAGAGAATAGACAGTCATTTGCGGTAGTGGATCAAGTCTGAACAGGTGTATTGGGATCACCGATGATCTGATGTAGGGGATGAGCTCGTGTCCACTTGATGGCGTGTGGAAGAGGTTGATATGTCTTATGTGAGGTATCGGAATCCACATAACCACCTGGGGGCAGATCCTGGACTGCTTCGAGTGATGACGGCCTGTGAGGTGGAAGCTCCTGAGCTGGAGTCGGGTGTGTAGCAGAGGACGACTTAGCTGGTGATGAAACTATAACAGTATCCGGGATTGCCGGAGAGGAAACTTCGTGAGCACCTTCAGCAGGGGTCGGTTCAGGAGGTCCTACTGTTGCCGGTGCATCAGTAGGAACTTGAGAGTTCGGAGGGGAATCACTCGAGCTTGGGGATGTTGATTGAATGACAGTAGAGGGGGAAACATCAGGCGAGGTTGGCGCACCTGAGTCGGATGGAACAGTGACCTGTGTCACTTCTGGTGCTTGAGCATCATTCCTGTTACATGATATAGCATTAGGTGTAGAAGGAAAGTAATCATCATAAAAATGCTCAAAAAGTAAATCCAAATCTGAAAGATGTGCTCTTGACGTAGACGCTTGATCTGGATTTACTGGAGATTGTGTAGATCCTGAACATAATTGTCCAGCAGCTAACACACCAGTTAAAGCGGGTTCTGAACTGAGGTGTTTAGAATCCATATCAGCGGCCTCGTCAAAAGTCACGTTTACACTCTCAACGACGGTCTTTGTCCGTTTGTTGTAGACTCTGTAAGCTTTGGCTTGCTGTGAATAGCCGAAGAACACTCCTTCATCCGCTTTTGGGCTGAATTTGCCTAGATCGTCCTTGTCATTCAGTATGAAGCACGTGCATCCGAATGCATGGAAATAGTTGATGTTCGGGATGCGTTTGTTGATGATCTCGTATGGGGTCTTGTTGAACCGCTTGTTGATGATAGTACGGTTTTCTGTGTAGCAAGCGGTAGCAACTGCTTCTGCCCATAAATATAGCGGGAGCTTGGACTGGGATAACATCGTACGCGCGACTTCGACAAGAGTTCGATTACGGCGCTCTACTACCCCGTTTTGCTGAGGAGTACGAGCAGCTGAGAAAGTGTGGGTGATACCTATTGATGTCAGGTAACTAGTGAGCACTTTATTCTTGAACTTTGTGCCGTTATCTGTCCTAATGGTCTGAACTGATTGGTTGAGACTGACTTGAACGCTCTTTAGGAGAGAGATGATCAGTTCAGGGGTTTCATCCTTTGAACGAAGGAATCTAACCCACGTGTATCGAGAAAAATCATCAACCATCACTAGAACATACTTCTTGTGATTGATACTCTGAATGCACATCGGTCCACATAAATCCATATGGAATAGTTCAAGAGACCGAGAAGTACTTGGAATGGCTTTAGGCTTGTGAGAATCCTTCTTCATCTTGGCCATTTCACAGGCGGCACACAGGTGATCTTTTTCAAACTTAAGATCTGGCATTCCCCTCACGTGTCCACCGAGCACCAACTTATTGATAGTCCTGAAGTTCAGGTGCGAGAGTCTATGATGCCATAACCAGTTTTGTTTGGCTGAGGCTTTGGACATCAAACAAACTTCCTTATCTTCTTTCAGAGACGATAGGTCAATCGTGTAGAGATTTGTGCGACGCGTTCCAGCAAGGATTTCTTTTCCATCTTCAGTTCGAACGCTGCACCTTTTTGCTTTGAAGGTGACCTCTAGATTCTTATCGCAGAATTGACCGATGCTGAACAAGTTGTGACCAAGACCTTCGACGTAGTACACTTTCTTAATTGTGAGATTGTCCTTAACAATATCTTCATATCCCAAAATGGGAGAATAATGGTCATTCCCAAAACGTACATTTCCACAAAACTTCTCGGTGAAGTTATGAGAAGCTCCTTTCTTCCGGTCATGTGCTTGGAGCATCCTGAATCTAAATACCACACATGACCGTCCTGCAAAACAAGTTAAGGCTTTTTAGGTACCCATTCGTAAATGGGTCCTTTGGGATTAGACTTAACACACGACTGGGAGACCCGTTTGGACTTGGGTCTGTTTCTATGGCGGGGAGCAACAAACTGTGACTGAAAATTAGAAACATGATAAGAGCCAAACCAATCAGATGCAAATCTACGATCAACAAAATCATTCAATCCACAGTAGGAGCAACAAACACAATCATGAGACAGTTGAAGTAATTGTTTAATGGAATAACTTTTAAAGGAAACAATCCATTACATTCAACCAAAGGTTTAGAATTAAAAACATTATGACTGTTATTGTTTTTCCTAGAATTTAAAACGAGATTAAGTAATTTTGTCTTCGTCGTGCACTCCTTAGACTTCTTAGCTACCCACTCGTATTTGACTTCTTTGCGTCGACCAAAAGTATCTGAAATACCGTTAAACCCATAGTCAGAAGATTTGAATTTTGAAGATTGTTTCTTTTTAGAGCGACCGATCTTTTTCTTCTTTTGTGAACGTCTTTTGGATTTAAAATTTGAAGAATTGTTCACAGAAGAGTTTTGTGGGGCAGATGTGGAACATTCACCCTTGTAAAATTTTACCGGAGTCTCACAAGTTGAATTTAGAAAATCAACGTGACTTGGTAGTGAAGGATTAAAATAAAATTGGTCTAGTTGACTGTCTAGACACACCTCAGAATTCAGAAAGGCTGAAAATTCCATTTCCTCATCAGAAGGAGCCTTATCACTTGACGATTTCAGGACATCGGAAGGATTTGTTTCTTTAGGCGGATCATAGGCGGAAGCATTTTGAAAATCAGAACAATGATCTGTCTCTAAAGATTGAGGATCTTTTCCTTTGTTTGAAAATTTTGGTGACGAGTAACCCAAAAAGGCTTTACAGGAAGATGTGTCCGAGGGTGGATAGGAATTTTCAGACAGATGAATTTTCTCAACTAGGAGAATTTCAGGCTTAGCTTGAGGCTGAGCTTTGTGAAGTCGCTCTTTCACCAGATCTGCTGCCAAAGCAGCCAATTGTGAATTGAGCTTATTTATCTATGTCTCATAATATTCCTTTTCCTCCCTCTACCCAGTTTCCTTTGTAACGGAATTGAGACACTCAATTTCAGATAATAACTCTTGTTTTTCCTTTTGAAAAATGTTCCTCTCCTGTTCAAATGACTCTTCTAGCTGAACAATTTTCTTTTATAAAATCAGAGGTGGAACATAAACTTTATGGTCTATTAGTTGCTCCTCAGTTTCAACGGTTTTAGCATCTAGTTCAGCTTGAGTGTAGCTTCGAAAATAGTCATTTGACAAGAAACAGGATTTTTCAGCGTTGTAAGATGCATTCAATGAATCATAAACAAAAGGAAGTTGCATTTTGGTAGAGTTCTTTCTTCGCAAGTTGTTCTGTTCCGTTTCCTCATCATCAAGTGGCTTGGTCCAATTGATTTTGTACTCTGGGTAGGTTTTGTCTATTCCAAAAAATTCGAACGCATATAACGTAGGAACTTTGGATAAGGCCTTTTTCAGATAACGTGGGTTATCGTAACCGATACCCGTCTTGTTAGAGCAATTTATTTGTTAAATAGAAGTCCAGGGTATATTTTGTAATTCTTTGAAAGTTTAATAGCTTTTTGGGCCTAAAAGCCCATAAGCCCATTATATTGTAAGCCTAAGTATATAAAGGCGTTATTAGTTCATTTGTCAGGTTACACACAAGTCATTTTGTTAGATTGCTAGTCAATAGGTTTACTTTCTCTGATCAGATATTCTCTCTGTAAACCTTATCCCTTTGATTTCATATTAATCATATGACTAGCAGTTGTGGCTTGATTATTGTTCTACATTGAATATTTACTATTGATTACACTTTAATGAGATCTACAATTGGTATCAGAGCAAAGAGACTAAAGGTTTGATCCAGAAAAAATGCTTTTAAGTTAAGAGATTTAAGATGAATTCAAGAGATGCGTTAGCTATTGGTTCGGATCAGAAGCCCCCGGTTCTCTATCGGGGGGAATATCCTCAGTGGCACGATCGCTTCATGAACTTCATTGAAGCGAAATCAATCTATGAAGCCATATACAAGTGTCTGACAGAGGGGCCGCAAGACTGGCCAATGAAAGTTGTACCGGGAAACCCAGACGAAGGTCGACCTGAATGCAGTGTTCCAAAAACTATCACTGACTTTACAACTCAAGAAAAGGATATGTATTATGCTGAAAAGCATGCAAAGACATATCTTCTACAAAGTCTACCCAACGACATCTATGCTTTCATCGACAGTTATAAAGAGTCTGCAAAGAAAATGCGGGACCAGATTGAGAAGATGATGATGGGGAGCCACATCAACAATCAGCTGAAGGTGACAAACTGCATCACCAGATATGATGGCTTCAAAGCAAAAAAAGGCGAGACACTGACAGAAACCTATGAAAGGTTCAACATGCTTCTGAATGACCTCCAGAAAAACAAGATTACGAAGGCGAACACTGAGAACAACATCAAGTTCATGAACAACCTCCAGCCTGAATGGAAGCCGTTTGTCTCTCATATTCTTCATACTAAGACCCTGGAGAAGCTTTATCTACATGAACTTTATGAAATGTTGCTCCAGGATGAAGAGGAAGTTATGGAACTAAAGGGAATCAGAAAGCTAAAGAAAAGTCGGTAGTTGATCCGTTAACACTCGTATCTGAGAAAAGAGTGAAGTCTGTCAGTCGTTCGTCAGAAAAGAAGCCAGTGCAAAGTGAGTCTGAACCAGAAGATCCTGATAGTGATTCGGATCCTGAACTCACTAAGATGAAAGAAGTTATGGTATTCTTGACTCAACAATTCCAGAAAAGGAAGTTCTTTAACAAGTCTTCCAACAAGCAAAGGTATTCCACTCGCCGTGACCATCAAGAGAAGTCTGAAGGTATGAAACGTGTTGAAGATGGAAAGAAGTCTGACAAGAGACACGAAGAAAAGCCAAAAGATGAGCCGATCAAATGCTACAACTTTGGTCGGTTAGGCCATTTTGCCAAGGATTGTCGCAAGCCTGTTGTGCGCAACTCCGATTATTACAGAGCCAAGCTTCTACTGGCTAAAGAGAATGAAGCAGGTAAGACTCTCATGGCTGTAGATGACTACTGGCTACAAGTCTCTGATGAAGAACCTGAAGATGCTGAAGCACACTTGTGTTTCATGGGCAAGCATTCATCACCTTCTAACACTGATGATGAAGATCGAAACTCTCCATGTCAGGTATGTGCTCCTTATCACGAAGTTTTAATTGATCAAATGCAACTTGCTATGAATAAACTAGACTCTTTTAAGCTTCTCATAAAAGAAAAAGAACACCTCATCTAATATCTAGAAAAACGAGTTGTTGCACAGTCTGAATGTATTGAAAATCAAAGTTTAGAAATCTCAAGCAATCTGTGCACAATCTCTAATTTAAAAGAAGAGTGTGAGAGTTGTTCAAAAGAATCATAAGAACTAAAGACCAAAGTAGATGATCTGACCGATGAGCTACGCATGTCCGAGAATGAGAAAATTGATATCGTGTCTCAAAACGTGGCTTATAAAAATGAAAATCAAAGATTATCTAATCAGTTAAAGGAGATTGAAAAGAAGCTTTATAGAATTGGTCAATCTCATCAAACGCTAAATCTAATTGCACCAAAGGAACCCAAGTATGCGAATACGGGTATCGGTTACGATAACCCATATTATCTGAAAAAGGCTCTATCCAAAGTTCCTACGATTTATGCGTCCGGATTTTTTGGAATAGACAAGACATATCAAGAATACAAGATCAATTGGACCAAACCAATTGAGGATGAGGACTGGGAAGAGGATAAGTTGAGAAGGGAGAACTCTACTAAAATGAAACTTCCTTTTGTTTATGATTCCTTAAATGCATCTTATAATGAAGAAAAACTTGTTTCCTATCAAATGACTATTTTAGAAGTTATACTCAAGCTGAACTTGATGCTAAAACAGTTAAAACTGAGGAGGAATCACTAGATCATAAAGTTTATGTTCCACCTCTGATTTTAGTAAAGAAAATTGTTCAGCTAGAAACGTCATTTGAACAGGAGATGGACAGTTTTCAAAAGGAAAAACAAGAGCTTTTATCTCAAATTGAGTGCCTCACTTCCAATAAAGAGGAATATGTGTCCGATAAGGAAAGAGAATACTTTCAGACATAACTAAAGAAGTTAAACTCACAACTGGCTGCCTTGGCAGCAGATCGTCTAAAGGAGCAATTTCACAAGACTGAGCCTCAAGCTAAGCCTACAATTCTCCAAAGTGAGAAACCTACTCTGTCTGACAATTCTTATCCTGCCTCCGACACATCTTCCTGTAAAGCCTTTTTGGGTGACTCTTCACCAAATCCTTCAAATAAAGGAAAAGAGCCTCATGTTTTAGAAACGGATCATTTTTCTGATTTTAAAAATACTTCCGCCTATGATCCACTTCAAACAAATTCTTCCGATGTCCTAAATTCTTCAAGCGATAAGGTCCTTTCTGATGAGGAAATGGAATTTTCAGCATTCTTGAATTCCGAGGTGTGTCTAGATAGTAATTTGACCTAATTTGATTTTAATCCATCTCTACCAAGTCACGTTGATTTTCTAAACTCTTCCTGTGAGCCTCCGGTAAAATTTTATAAGGATGAATGTTCCACATCCGCCCCACAAAAATCTTCTGTGAACGATTCTTCAAAGTCAAAATCCAAAAAGCGTTCACAAAAGAAGAAAAAGACCGGTCGCTCCAAAAGACAACAATCTTCAAGTTTCACATCTTCTGACTATAAGTTTAACGGTCTTTCAGATACTTTTGGTCGGCGCAAAGAAGTAAGATATGCTTGGGTAGCTAAGAAGTCTAAAGAGAGCACGGCAACAGCATAATTAGTTGATCCAGTTTTAAAGTCTAGGAAAAACAATAACAATCATGATGTTTTTAATTCTAAACCTTTAGTTGAATGTAATGGAACTTTACCTTTAAAAGTTTATTCTATTCCACATTTACTTCAACTGTCTCATGATTGTCTTTGTTGCTCATATTGTGGATCGAATGATTTTGTTGATCGTCGTTATGCAACTGATTGGTTTGGCTCGTATCATGTTGCTAATTATCATTCTCAGTTTGATATTACCCGTCATAGAAAAAGACCCAAGTCTAAATGGGCATCCAAAATGGGTGCTAAATCTAACCCCAAAGGAACCATTTACGAATGGGTACCTAAAAAGAAATAACTTGTTTTGCAGGACGGTCATGTGTGGTATTTAGATTCAGGCTTCTCCAAGCACATGACCGGAAGAAAGGAGCTACTCACAAACTTCACCGAGAAGTTTTGTGGGAATGTACGGTTTGGGAATGATCATTCTTCTCCCATAATAGGGTATGGTGATATTGTAAAGGATAATCTGACTATCAAGAAAGTGTCCTACGTCGAAGGACTTGGTCACAGTCTCTTTAGCATCGGTCAATTCTGCGACAAGGATCTAGAGGTCACCTTCAAAGCAAAAAGGTGCAGCGTTCGGACTGAAGATGGAAAAGAGATCCTTGCTGGAACACGTCGCACCAACCTCTACACGATTGACCTCTCGTCTTTGAAAACAGATAAGGAAGTTTGTCTGATGTCCAAAGCATCTGCCGAACAAACCTGGTTATGGCATCGTCGTCTCTCGCACCTGAACTTCAAGACTACTAATAAGTTGGTGCTCGGTGGACACGTCAAGAGAATGCCTGATCTTAAATTAAAAAAAGAGCATTTGTGTGCCGCCTGCGAAATGGGCAAGATGAAGAAGGCTTCTCACAAGCCTAAAGTCACTCCTAGTACTTCTCGGTCCCTTGAACTCATTCACATGGATTTATGTAGACCGATGCGCGTCCAAAGCATCAATCATAAGAAGTATGTCCTGGTGATGGTTGACGATTTTTCTCGCTACACATGGGTCCGATTCCTCCGATCAAAGGAAGAAACTCCCGAATTGATCATCTCTCTCCTGAAGAGTATTCAAGTCAGTCTCAACCTATCAATCCAGACCATAAGGATGGATAATGGCATAGAGTTCAAGAATCAAGTGATCACCGGTTACTTGACTTCTGTGGGCATCACGCATACCTTCTCAGCTGCTCGTACTCCTCAGCAAAACGGGGTAGTAGAGCGCCGGAACCGAACTCTTGTCGAAGCCGCTCGCACAATGTTATCTCATTCCAAGCTCCCGCTATATCTTTGGGCAGAAGCAGTTGCTACCGCGTGCTACACTCAAAATAGGACTATTATCAACAAGCGGTTCAATAAGACTCCGTACGAGATCATCAACAAACGCATCCCCAATATCAACTACTTCCATGCATTCTGGTGCACATGCTTTATACTGAACGACAAGGATGATCTCGGAAAGTTCAGCCCAAAAGCGGATGAAGGAGTGTTCATCGGATATTCCCAGCAAGCCAAAGCTTACCGTGTCTACAACAAACGGACAAAGACCGTCGTTGAGAGTGTGAACGTGACTTTTGACGAGGCCGCTGATATGGCTTCTAAACACCTCAGTTCAGAACCCGCTTTAACTGGTGTGTTAGCTTCTGGACAATTTCGTTCAGGAGCTACCCAATCTCCAGTAGATCCAAATCATGCGTCTACGTCAAGAGCCCATCTTTCTGATTTGGATTTACTTTTTGAGTACTTTTATGATGACTTATTTAATATTAAGTCTAATACTATGTCTTATAACAAGAATACTGCTCAAGCACCAGAAGAAACACATGTCACTGGTCCAACCGACTCAGGTGGCCCATCCTCGCCTGGTACTCCATCATCTACTGTCAATGAATCTGGTTTCCCGAGCTCGAGTGATCCTCCTCCTATCCAAGATCCTACTATCGCACCGGCAATAGTAGGCCCTCCTAAACCGACACCTGTGGAAGGCACTCCTGAAGTTCTCATTCCGGCAATCCTGAATCCTGCTTTAACTGCATCTCTTGCTGAGTCGTCTTCTGCTGCTCATTCGACTCCAACTAAGGAGCTTCCACCTAACAGTCCGTCATCACTCGAAGCAGTTCAGGATTTACCCCCCGGTGGTTATGTGGACCCCGATACTTCTCAACAGACATATCAACCTCTTCCACACGCCACCAAGTGGAATCGAGCTCACCCCCTTCATCAGATCATTGGTGATCCCAAGACACCGGTTCAGACTCGATCTACTACTGCGAACGACTGTTTATTCTCTTCGTTCCTCAGCCGCATCGAACCTTCCACCGTCTCCGAAGCGTTGAATGATCCAGACTGGGTTATCGCTATGCAAGAGGAACTCAACCAATTTGAAAGCCTCAAAGTGTGGCGCCTTGTTCCCCGGCCAAACAGCAAGACGGTGATTGGGACGAAATGGATATTCAAGAACAAGAAGGACGAAAATGGAATCATTGTCCGAAACAAAGCGCGTATAGTGGCTAAAGGATATCGCCAGCAAGAAGGAATAGACTACGATGAGACGTTTGCACCGGTTGCCCGCATTGAAGCAATTCGCATGTTCCTCGCCTACGCCGCTCACAAGAACTTTATCGTATGTCAAATGGATATGAAATCCACGTTTTTGAACGATGTTCTCAAAGAGGAAGTGTATGTCTCACAACCCGAAGGCTTCGTGAGTTCTGAATCTCCGAATCACGTTTATTTTCTCGACAAGGCCTTATACGGTCTTAAGCAAGCGCCACGAGCCTGGTATAACGCTCTCTCATCCATCTTGATTAAATCTGGTTTCTCTAAAGGTAAGATTGATACTATCCTATTTATTAAAAGTGAAAAGAAAGATATCATTCTTGTACATATTTATGTTGATGACATAATCTTTGGCTCCACAAACCCCAAGTACTGTTAGAACTTTTCTGCCCTTATGAGTAAACATTTTCAAATGAGCATGATGGGGCAAATGAATTTTTTCCTGGGTCTTCAAGTTAAACAATTAGCAACAGGATTTTCATTAATCAATCTAAGTACATCTCGGATATTCTTCGGAAATACCAGATGGAAAACTCTTCACCTATGAAAACCCCCATGTCTACTAGCTTAAAGCTACACTCCGATCCTGATGGAAAGGATGTGAATTCTACAACCTATAGAGGTATGATAGGTTCTCTGATGTACTTGTCGGCGAGCCGGCCAGATATTATGTTCTCGACATTTCTATGTGCACGATTTCAGTCGAAACATAAAGAGTCTCACTTAGCTGCGGTTAAGCGTATTATCCGATATTTAAAAGGTACTACTGATCTTGGTTTGGGGTACCCAAAAGCGACATGTTTTGAATTGACAGGCTACTCGGACGCTGACCATGTTGGAAACATGCTGGACCAGAAAAGCACATCGGGTCATGTCTAGTTCTTGGGTGATCGTCTTGTCAGCTGGGCTTCAAAGAAGCAAAACTGCGTGTCCACCTCCACCGGTGAGGCGGATTATGTAGCATTCGCGAGTTGCTGCTCGCAAGTCATCTGGATGCGCACCCAGCTGAAAGACTACGACTTTAATTACTCTATGATCCCCATATACTGTGACTCCAAGAGCGCCATTTCAATATCCAGCAATCCAGTCCAGCACACGAAGACAAAGCACATTGACGTGCGATATCACTTCATAAAAGACCACGTGGAAAGAGGTACCATAGAACTCTACTTTGTTAATACAGAGCATCAGTTAGCAGACCTGTTCACCAAAGCCTTGGACGAAAAACACTTTAATTATCTTGTGTCCAAGCTAGGTATGCTAAATCTGAAAGTTTGATCTTTTCACAGCCCTCAACGAGTTTCATTCAATAACGAATAACTGTGTCTAATGCCCCTGTGACTTGTCTCTGGTTTCTCCGATCCACACTTCTTGGTTATTGCATTTTACTCGTTAAGATATGTGTAAATCTAAAACTTCTATATCAATAAAATAGATTTCGTCTGTTTCTAGTTTTTTTCGGGTGTTTTTTCTTTTCTTCGTGGTGTGTTTCGTGTTTATTTTGCAGTCCTTTTGGTTGCTCTCTGAAAGCGTAAGTCGTTTGTAGGGGTCTTTAGAAGATGTTCATGTGTTCAGGGGGAGCACCATCGTCAGTTGTTTGGTAAGGTTCTCTAGTCCTCCATTCGAGGGGGAGCAGGTAAGTTTTTCCTACGTTTCGATTTCCTCGCGGTAATCGTCGAGGGGGAGCTCGTAAGATATTCAATGTTCGAGGGGGAGCATTACCTATCCTTTCTGGTTTATTTTTTTTCTTTAGGCTTAAAAACAAAAATACAAAACATATATATTTTTTTTGTTTAAAGTTTCTGGACCGGCCCTCATGGATACCGGCCCATCTCATTCTTTGGCCCAAATCCGTCTCCGGCCCGACCCACGTTTGACCTTTTATTCGCGCACCGGGGTTTTAAATACCCCAGTCTTTACACTCTATCGATCTTTCACCCATTCTACCTTGCTTCTTTCTCAAATCCTTTCGACCGACACTCCAATTGACCGGCGTACGATTCCTCGCTTCAACTAGATCGATCGATCTCTCTCGCTCGGTTTCTCTCTATCCATCGATTGACAGGTACATCTTTGTCCCTCTCTGTTCTCTCGATATCTCGACCGAGGTCATTCAACCTCCGGTCGACTATTCCTCGCCTCGGTCCACGATAGACAGATCGTCGCCGACGCTAGTGGTTGTTGATCGATTTTAGTCCAATAGGGTTTTATGAATGTCGATTCCTATTTCGGTCGTTTGGGGATGCTTTGGTGTTTTGACCTAGATTTTTTCGGCCTTTAATTTTTCCGGTCGAATAGCTATTACCGGTCGAATGATTTATCCAGGTCAAATGCCCCGGTCAAATGACCCTATCGGTCAAATGAGATACCGGTCGAAGACCTCTTCCGGTCATTACTTCATACCGGTCGAATGACCATTCGGACGAATCCTATCCCGGTTGAATGACCCTATCGGTCGATTATCCCTATCGGTCTAATGCTCATACCGGTCTAAGACTCTTTCGGTCGATTACCCCTACCGGTCAAACAATCATATCGGGTAAATTCTTTCTCGGTTGAATAATTTTATCGGTCAAATGTCTTACCGGTCTATGACCTTTACCGGTCGAATACCTCAACCGGTCGAAGACCATACCGGTCCTTTGGGAGCCTATCTACTGTGCTTGGTTGTTTGGTTTCAGGTTCTTGTCTGCTTAATAGTTAATATGTTAGAGCATAAATATGTTGGATACAAGATCAATTAGACTAAAGATCAAAGTTCAAGAAAGTCAAAGCTGAAAAAAGTCAACACTTATCAAAGTCAAAGTCTATTTGTAATAAAAGTCAAAGTATTTGTATTTGTATTTGTATTTTTAGTTTCTTTGTATTTTAGTTGTAGGTATAAATATCTTGTATTTTCTGTTTTTAGAAGTAACAAGTTGGTGAACAAGTTAAGAAGTTCATATCTGAGAGAGAGAGAAATCTGTAGAGAGAGAAAGAGTGTTCTAGAAAGAGAAACTGGTAATCGTTGAATTTGAGATTGAAATCAAACAGGTAATTGATTGATAAATCTTGTTTTGATTAATTGTTTGTTATTATGAACTAGAATCTGGGAACACAATTGGTATCAGAGCAGATTCCAAATCGAAATCAAGAAAAATACGAAAGTTCGACACTGTGTTCTTGAGCGAGAATTGAATTTCGAGTTTTTGTGCGAATTTCGAGTTGTTTTTTATTAGGTTTTGTTAGAAAAGTGTAATAAATCAAGTTTGTATAAGTAATTTCAAGAATTTCACTGTAATCAATCTTTGATTTTGATTTATTGTTGAGTTTAGATTTCATGAGTCAAGAACACTATATTCATATCGATTTGTACATTTTTGTGTTTTTGATCGAAATTAGTTGTTAGAATTGTGTTCTAGAGGTTTAGGCGAGTGAATTGTCAAAATTTCGTATTGTAATTCGAGATCTAGAGTGGTTTCTGGTGAAGATTTGTTAGATTTTTGAAGTTTGCGCAAGATCCATATTTTGCGCATCACACTTGACACGCAAATCTGTGCTAAGTCTGCGGAGGGGGACAAAATTCTGATTGTGATCAAAATTCCTGAATTTTTATTTTCAAGATTTCTTGTATTTTTTTTATTTCATATTTTGGACTAACGATCAGTTCTAGTTTCGTATTGCATATATTTCTCAAACAGGTTCATTTAAGATGACTTCTAAAGATGCTCTTTCTATCGGCACTGATGTCAAACCTCCAGTATTGTTCAAAGGAGAATATGAACAGTGGAAAGACAGATTTCTGGATTTTGTGGATCGGCACACAAATGGAGAAAATATTCTTCTGTCTATCATGGAAGGTCCTATGGTACGAGTCACAGTTCAAATCCCTGATAATGACTCATCTGATAGTGAAGATGGTACTGAGGAAAGAGAACAGAAGATGAAAACAGTTCCAGTAGAGTATAGTCAATATTCAGAGGAACAGAAAAGCCGATATAAAGAAGACAAGCAAGTAAGATCCTTACTTCTTCAAAGTATCCCGAATGACATCTACGTCAAGATAGACAGCTACAAGGGAAATGCTAAGAAGATGTGGGATCAGTTGTAGAAAATGATGATGGGATCCAAGGTAGGGAATCAAATGAAAGTGGAAAACTGCATCAACAGTTATGAGGAATTCAAAGCCAAAGAGAATGAAAGATTAGAAGATACTTATGAACGGTTTGTTTTGCTTCTGAATGAGTTGTCCAAGAATAAGGTGAAAAAAAGCAACTGGAGAATAATGTCAAATTCCTGAGCATCCTACAACCAGAGTGGAAGAAGCATACACGTAGTATGAAACAGATGAAGGATCTGAATGACATACCGTTACATGAGGTATATGAGACTCTGAGGCAAAACGAGGAAGAAGTGGAAGAGAAATAAGCTGAGAAAAAGAAGGCAGAAAAAGTTCCTGGTCCTACTGCTTTGGTAGCTGGAGAGAAGAAGAAAGAAAAGAAAGAGAAGAAGAAAAAGAAGAAAGTGGTTACAAGTTCTGAGTCGGAATCTGAATCAGATGGTGATGATGGAGAAAGCCTGAAACAAGCAATGTTGTTATTGACCCGTGCATTTCAAAAGAAATTCTACAAAAAGTCGGGATCAAATTCTCAGAGATACTCTTCATCCAGTTCCAAGAATCATGAACATCGAGAAAGAGTTGAAGGAAAGAAATATGAAGAGAACCGGTATATAGAAGGAAAGCCGGAAGAAAAGAAGAAATTCGTGAATGATTACACCGTTGCTGTAAAGCCAGCAAATGATCCAATCAAATGCTACAACTGTGGCAAGATTGGACATTTTGTAAAAGTTGTCGAAAGCCAAAGGTTCGAAACTCTCAGTATTATCAGAACAAGTTGTTATTGGCCAAACAGCAAGAAGCAGGCATAGCCTTAATGGCTGAGGACGAATTTTGGTTGGATCATTCAGAGGGTGAAGAAGAAGAGAAAGAAGAAGTTGCTCATCTCTGTCTAATGGGAAAAGAAGTGAAGTACGATGAGTCAGATGACGAGACAGCTGATGAGGTTGAGCTTAATGATCTTCATGTAAAACTGAAGAAAGAAAAAGACAGTGTTGCTAAAAGAAACAATAAGATCTTTGAACTCAATAAGTCTGTTATTGGGAACAAAGATCTGATTGATTCTTTACGCAAGTCTGCTTCTGATTCTAAACTTCAAGTAGATTGTTTTGAAAAGAAGATTTCTGATTTTGAATTTAAAATTTCTAAGTATGAGTTTGAGAAGAAAGAATCTGAACTAACTGTTCATAACTTCAGGTTGAGAAGAAGCTTTTGAATAAGAAGGTAAATGGTCTGGAAGCCAAACTTTACGCTAGAGACCAAACAGATCAAACAATCTTTCTTAATAAACCTAACGATGAGGCTGATGTTAAGGAAAAATGGGGCCTTGGTTTTGAAAACCCTCATTACCTTAAGAAAGCCATCAGAAAACAACCAGCACTTTATAATTTTGATTTTCTTGCTTGTGCTTACACATACTCATTTAAAACCCAAATTTGTTACCAAATTACCGGAAGAAGTTGAGGCCAAAGAAACTGAAAATAGAAAGAATGTGAAGAAAATGCAACTACCATTTAACTATGCAAAGTTAAATGATAGTTATCTTTCAGAAACACCAAAAGTTCTTTCAAACGATTATTTTGCTAGTTATTTTGTATCTGAGATGAAGGCAAAACCTGCAATTGCAAAGGTTTATGTTCCTCCACTCATTCTTGAAAGCAAAATAGTTGAGTTGGAAAATGTTTTATCTGATGAAAAACTTTTGGTTGATATTCAACAAAGTGTATTTTCTATTGTATTAAAAAACACGGTTTTTCAATCTACATCTACAAAGTGTTCTAAAGTTACTGAGGCATCTCAAACTTCGTCTGATAATTTTGATGACTTATTTGAGTCTGCAAATGACTTTCTTAATTCTGATGATGGGTGCATAGAAGAAATTGATATGTTTGACTTCAATGCTCCTCTTCCTGATCATTCTACTTCTCTTACAAATGAAAAGGTGTTACCAAGTGTTCTTAAAACTGCTAAATAATCAACTAAGGTTGGTGAATCGGTTTTTGTAACTGCTGATTATTATTCTCAAGGTAAGAAACATAAGAAACAGCGATTACAGAAACAAAAAGACACTGGTACACAAAAGAAAACTCAGTCTCAGAAATCTGCTTTTCCTAATAGATCTAAATCTTTTGTTTCAGATATAAGCAAGAAAAGGTCGAAAGCTCGAACTGAATGGCGACCAAAAAGGAAGGATGATGAGATAGCTGGATCAGTTTCTGATAATTCTTGCACTAGATCAGTTAGTTGTGATAATGATGTAATTGATCAACTTGCTTCACATAAACAAAATCTTGTAACTTCTTACAAGAGATATTCAATAAAGCAATTGATTCCATTATCTCCTATTTCTACTACATCTTATCATTATCGGAGAAATGATTTTGCTTACTCTCATAATACTTCTGATTGGTTCGGATCTTATCATGTTTATTCTTCAAGAACAAATATTTTTAAAGGTTTTCAAAAGAACAGAGGGTCCATTTTCAAGTGGATACCAAAATCTTGTGCTAATCTGTTAGGACTCGTTTTTAAATGGGTATCTAAAGTTATTGTTTCCTGATTTCTCTTGCAGACCTGGCATATGTGGTACTTGGACAGTGGATGTTCCAAGCATATGACTGGGCAAAATGATTTATTGTCTAATTATACAGAGAAATTCAGTGGAAATGTCAGATTTGGAAATGATCAGCTTTCACCAATCTTAGGATATGGTGACATTATTCAAGACAACATAACGATCAGTAAGGTGAGTTATGTCGAAGGCCTAGGGCACAACCTGTTTAGCATTGGTCAATTCTGCGATAAAGGGTTAGCGGTCAACTTCAAATCTAAGAGTTTCTCGGTTCGTACTGAAGACGGCACAGAACTCTTAGGTGGACATCGCAAGACAAACCTCTATACCATCAACCTGTCGAAAGTTTAGATTGACAATCAAGTTTGCTTAATGACAAAAGCTTCAATGCAACAAAGTTGGCTCTGCCACAAACGTTTATCACACCTGAACTTTCGTTATATCAATAAGCTGGTTAGTGGGAAATTGGTAAAAGGTCTTCCTGAGCTGAAATACGAGAAAAAACACTTATGTGCTGCATGTGAGAAGGGTAAGATGAAGAGAGCTCCGCATAAACCGAAGCCTGAACCAAGCACTAGTTGTCCGTTAGAATTGTTACATATGGATTTGTGTGGTCCAATGAGAACTCTGAGTTTGGGTGGAAAGAAATACGTGTTGGTTATTGTGGATGATTACTCAAGATACACATGGGTCAAATTTCTTCGATCAAAAGATGAGACGCCCGAAGTTCTCATTACTTTCTTAAAGACGACCCAGGTGAAAATGCAGCGACAAGTCAAGTTTCTTCGTACTGACAACGGTACAGAGTTCAAGAACAATATTGTTGACGAATATCTTGAATCGATCGGGATTTCACATCAGTACTCTTCTGCTCGTACGCCTGAACAAAATGGAGTAGTCGAAAGGCGAAATCGGATGCTAGTCGAGGCCGCTCGTACTATGCTTAGCCAATCCGATCTACCTCTATTCTTGTGGGCAGAAGCTGTGTCAACTACATGTCATACTCAAAATCGGTCCATAATACACCGCCGTTTTCAAAAGACTCCATATGAGTTGATCAACAACAGAACACCGACAATCAAGTATTTTCACATATTTGGGTGTAAGTATTTCGTGCTTAACGACAGAGAGAGTCTGAATAAATTCAGTGCTAAGGCGGACGAGGGCATCTTCATTGGTTATTCTTCCACATCTGCAGCATACCGTGTTTATCTGAAGGAGTCAAAGACAGTTGTCGAGAGCGTGAATGTAACATTCGATGAAGAGATGGCTTCTGAACAAATCAATTTAGAACCCGTTATCACTGGAGTATTAGCTTTTGGGCATATCAGTCCAGAACCTGTTTCTACAAAAAAAAAATCGGATAACGCTTCTACTTCTATTTCACATTTATCTGATT
This sequence comes from Arctium minus, assembly GCA_954870635.1. Lineage (NCBI taxonomy): Eukaryota > Viridiplantae > Streptophyta > Magnoliopsida > Asterales > Asteraceae > Arctium > Arctium minus. Next base: position 105,934,059 of record OX941080.1, on the reverse strand, counting down.
TAGATTTGTTATTTGAATTTTTCTATGATGAGTTTCTAGGTTCTAATGTATCTAAATCTGTTGTGACTGACAGGTCTGAAGACACAAACTGCAATCATCCAGTCACTTCAGAAGTTTTAACTGAACTTGTATCCCCCGTTCAGTCAGAAACTCACATTCCAACAATTACTCCTACAGTTGAAGATACACAAGTAACTGATGAGCCAGAAGTAACTGTTTCAGTTGGGTGTGATATATTGTCTACTAAACAGCCAGAGTCTGCTGTTCCAACTTATGCTTCTGCACCTGAAACTTCAACTGCAAACCCCCCTTCTATTATTCAAACTGAAGAGTCTGATAGTGGATTTCTAGATGATGATCATGTTCAATCAGTATTTACTCCACTTCCTCATGAGCATCGCTGGATCAAAGAGCATCCTTTACATCAAGTAATTGGAGATCTCAACAAGCCTGTACAAACTAGGTCAGCGACCCTTAATCAATGTATGCATGACTCATTCCTCAGTAAGATTGAGCCAACGCAAGTATCTGAGGCTCTTGCTGATTCGGACTGGGTATCTGCTATGCAATAAGAGATCAATCAGTTTGAAGCCCTAAAGGTTTGGAGATTAGTTCTAAAACCAGAAGGTAAAACCGTGATAGGCACTAAATGGGTATTCAAGAATAAGAAGGATGAAGATGGTATCGTCATAAGGAACAAAGCTAGACTTGTTGCCAAAGGTTACGGGAAAGAAAAAGGCATAGACTACGATGAGACATATGCTCCAGTAGCGCGTATAGAGGCAATCCGCATGTTTCTAGCCTACGCAGCTCATAAGAATTTCACAGTCTATCAGATGGATGTGAAAACAACCTTTCTGAATGGCATTCTTAAGGAGGAAGTATATGTGTCTCAACCAGAAGGGTTCGTGAATCCAGATAAGCCAGATTATGTCTACATCTTGGACAAAGCCCTGTATGGTTTAAAACAAGCCCCTCGATCATGGTATGATGTTCTATCTAAATTCTTGGTCAAGTCAGGTTTTTCCAAAGGTAAAATTGATACCACTTTGTTCATCAAAAAGGAAAAAGCTGATATTATTCTTATTCAGATTTATGTTGATGATATAATATTTGGTTCTACAAATCCAAAATTTTGCAAAAACTTTTCTAACCTCATGGTGTCACGTTTTCAAATGAGTATGATGGGAGAGATGAATTTCTTTCTCGGATTACAAGTTAAACAGTTTTCAACGGGGATTTTCATTAACCAATCTAAGTACATTTTGGATATTCTTCGGAAATTCAATATGGAAAATTGTAAACCAATTGGAACCCCGATGGCACCAGGTACTAAGATTAGCACTGATCCTTCGGGTAAAAGTGTTAATGTTAGAACTTATAGAGGTATGATAGGATCGTTAATGTATCTTACATCTAGTAGACCAGATATTATGTTTTCAACATGTTTATGTTCTATATATCAGGCTGCTCCTAAAGAATCCCATTTGGCTGCTGTCAAAAGGATTTTTAGATATCTAAAGGGGACTGTAGATCTTGGTCTGTGGTATCCTAAGGATACTGGGTTTCAACTGACTGCCTATTCAGATGCAGATCATGCAGGTTGCATGTTGGACAGAAAGAGTACTTCAGGTCACATTCAATTCCTTGGAGACAAGCTCGTTAGCTGGGCATCAAAGAAACAATTAGGCGTTTCCACATCGACTGCTGAAGCAGAGTACGTATATGCTGCTAGTTGCTGCTCTTAAGTTCTGTGGATGCGAACACAACTACGAGACTATGGTTTCAAGTTCGATAAAATTCCAATATATTATGACTCGAAGAGTGCAATCGCAATATCTGCTAATCCTGTCCAACATATGAAAACCAAACACATTGATGTCAGGTATCATTTTATTAAGGATAATGTAGAAAAAGGAACAATTGAACTGTATTTTGTAAAAACAGATTATCAACTTTCAGATTTATTTACCAAACCATTAGATGAAAAGATATTTAATTTTCTTATCTCTAAGCTTGGTATGTTAAATCTGAAGACATAATCAGTTATTACCTAATATAGTTAAGTATTGTTATTTTTCATCATTTTTTTATCTCTATTTCTGAAAGATATCTGCACTTTAATTGTTTGCTCATGATCTCAAGGGGAGTAAGAGAAGATTTTAGATGATCTACATTCATTTGAGGAGGAGCATAACTAATTTCTGCATTTTACTTAAATGATTAATTTTTGTGATGCATGATTTTAGGGGGAGCTTATCAAAAGGAGTAAGACTATGATTTCTGATTATTTCTGATCAGAACTCGTTCTTTAATCGTTTTACTGTTTTATGTTCTTTTATTTTCGAATAAATTTTGTGAATAAATTTTTTGACTAGACTTTGAGACTTATGCAGGATGAGAGAGGATGACACGATCATATCATTTTGACTTAAGCATGACTTCATGAGGTTTAAGACAAAGCTAAAAGGTAAATTTCTTATCTTAATCTCAAACATATCTGAAAGAAGGACAATTTTCAGATATAGAAAACATGTTCTGAAATGTTCAAACCACTTTCCGAATTTTAAACAGATTTTATAATTTGGAAGTGTGATTTTAAATGTTTTCATTTTATTTTTGTGTTTAATTGATAAACAAACCGTGTGTTTCCAAAGATTAATACTTGCGTATTGTCTTTTCTATATACTTTCAAGTATTCACACACACCGGTTTCAATTTTTATTTAAAATGTTCTTACCATGTCTCTAAATTGAAACAATTTTTTCGATGGTAAGACACTCCGCTTGTACTTCATAGAATTTTTTAGCGATATTTCATTTCGAAACGTTATTTCAAGAATGTCTATATTTTGTTTCGTATAGACACATATCCATTATTCTTGACCCTAAGCCTTAATTGATTTATCATTCATTTCTGATCATTTTCATACAATGTCAGATTTTCAAACAAGTTTCTTGTATTCATATTCATTCATTCAATATACTTGTTTGAAAATATTTCAATGTTTCAAATGCTCAAATATTCATGATTATATTTTATGAGCTTACATTCATCTGACATTTGTATATGAGCTTTAACTGATAAAGTTAAATCATTTTGAGCAACATTATGCTTTCATAGGATTACATGGGTTCTTTGTGCTTGGACTAAAATGAACTTCTATGAAATCACGTTAACCAGTGATTTCTACCCAAGAAGTTAATCTATAGAGATTGAGTGTGAGGAGTCGAAAAGAAATGAATGTGGGTGTGATGAGGTAAAATGGAAAAGAGAGTTTGGTTAGTAGTGAGCTTAATGATTAAAAGAAAGAGGGTGTGCGATCAGAGTAAAAGAATATCAAACTCTGCACCAACTACTTTCTGAGTCGGGCAGCCACATTACTAATGAGTCACAATTCTTTCGTGAACATTATTGAAACAGGCAAATAGCCCATGCCAACTCTTGATCAAACCCCACCATCTACTCATTTTCTTCTCAAAAAGAAAATGTTTCATATTTTCTGGGGACGCAACACATAATCTATCTGATTTTCATTTGGAAAATCTGGATATTGAAAAAGAAGGAAGTCTGCCCCACCTTCGCACTTCAAACATGCACATTGAGTCTGTGTTTATCTACTGTTGTCTCAGTGGTTTACACTATGTTGAGCCTTAAAAAACAATTATTCGTGCTTAATTCTTTCTACACATACACGAACACACAAAGAATTTGTTTATTTGTCATAACATTCATAGAAATTTCCTTTGTGGTGTTTTGATGATTGGATGGAAGCCTTGGGGGAGTGAACATCAAAAAGCTCCTTTCTATTGTGTATTCGTTACACACAGTGACTTTGTGTTACTGGCAGGCATTTTAACTGATTCATTTGTTGATTCAGGAGTTACATGTTTATATTTTGTCTGGATTTGCAAAGATCTAGATGAATACTTGGCTATGGATCACAGAATCAACGGCTTAGTTTGACAGATCAGAATGGTCAACGACATTTCTTGGAAGAAAAGTTTTGATGATATAGATGCTCAAATCATCAAAAAGGGGGAGATGGTATCAAGAAATGATAAAGTTTTCAGAGATGATTTTTAAAAATGTCCAAGTCAGAAAAGTTCAAAGTAAAGATTTGAAGATTTGAAGAAGATCAAAGAGTTTCTGAAGATTTGAGGAAATTTTCTTTGAAGATTATTTGCTAAAGCAAATTCGAGCTGAAAGTATTATTGTGAAAGTTTTGGGGAGATTGTTAATCGTTTGAAAACTATTTTGGAAAGAATACCGTCAAAGAAAAAGGGGAGATTGTATTGACAGAGCTTAAAAGTGAAGACTGAATTGCTAAATCTTTCAACCGTGATTTTGAATCCAAAGGGGGAGATTGTTAGAGCATAAATATGTTGGATACAAGATCAAGAAGACTGAAGGTCAAACTGTAAGAAGTCAAAGCTGAGAAAGTCAACTCTCTTCAAAGTCAAAGTCTTTTGTAATAAAAGCCAATGTATTTGTATTTTACTTTCCTTGTAATTGTTATAGGTATAAATACCTTGTTTATCTTTGTAATCAATGTGTACACGAATGAGAGAGAGAGAGAGAGAGCAGATTAGAGAAGAGTTAATTAGAATACGTTTCTAGTGAGAGAGGCTAGAGAGAGAAAGTTGTAATTTGTAATCTTTGAGTTTGGAATCAATGAATATGATTTGTGATTCTTATCTTGAATATTTTGTTATTGATTAGAACTTGATGAAATCTAGGCACACATAATATATATATATATATATATATATATATATTTGTACTTATGTGGTGCAAATGTGTTGGGTCTAAGTGTTGGATATCGGCTACTTTAAATGGGTGTGGTATTGCGCGCCTTGGTTACAGACCCTGATTCACGGGTTAGGGTTTGTATACCCAAATAACATGGAGTTCGTATAGGTTGTGGTTTAAACCATGGCCATGTAACTCCAACGACATCTTACTTCGACTGTACCTAAGTTCTAACCGTTTTACTCGTAACAGGTACTATGGCGCAAAACCCCCCTCCAGCGATTGACCCAATCGCCGATGTCGAACTGATTCCCGAGGATTAGTTCATTCAGCTCACACCCAACAACTATCATCTCGATGTAACCCAACCTGCCATTCAATATCAAGTCATCATCGAGATCCTCAGGGGGCATTCTCTATCATATGCTCTAACGGAGACAGCGGAAGTGCCGCTATTATACTTACAACAGTTCTGGAAATCTCTACATGCCTTGGAGGCCGACGGTGGTTTCCAACTAGAAGGTCGGATTGATCACACTCCAGTGCTCCTTACTTGTGATCTTTTCCGACAATTTCTTCATCTGCCAACCGCCGGTTCAGTTCAAGGGCGAAATAGCTTTGACCCGCTCATATCGGACACCACTCTATGCGCTGACATCTTGTCCCTACGATATGGCACAGCTCTACGTCTTCCATCAGGGTTCAACCGCAAGTACCTTTCCACTATCTGGTACACCATGTTTACTTACCTCAATCGATATCTTTCGGCTATCACGAAAGGCATCGACCAGACGAGTATTCACATTCTCCGCCTATTCCACTCAGTGGCATTCCATCGCCACGCGGATTTCGCCGATTTCCTATGGTACGGCCTAGTTCAGAAAGTTCGACCGGACGCGACGAAGAGACAAAACTTCATACCTTATATGAGGTTTCTCCAGCTGATCATTCGAAGCTACATGATTCTGTATCCCGAGATACCTCGCCGTTCCATGCACCCTACATGTCCGCATCACCCGACTCGCAAAATTCCCTCGCGGCCTGATCCAGAAGGTGTTGTCGCTCGACAAATCCCAGACGAGTTGTTGGCCTATGCTCGTCCCACGGCACTGATTGTTATAGCGTATAGGCACGCACACAATCTTCAAGTTCCTATGGTCCGACCAGAACCGGCAGGACCTACCCAGGGAGCAAGACCTGAGAGGCGTGAGGGTCCGCGTCCTCGTATGAGAGGTGGTAGCGTCCGGATAGCTGGGGCTTCCGGACAGGGAGTGTCGAGAGAAATTATTGTGAGGGGAACTGAAGTGGGCAGTGTCGTTGGACCAAGCCAGGCCAATTCTTCACGACGACCGCCATCACCGACACTGACAGAATCTCAGATGGCAGAAGAGGCAACAGATACTACAACCGTTCACGTTCAGTCCTCTTCTGTCGCAGCATCTGAGGAAACAACAGAAAAAACCGACTCTGAGGAAACCGCCACTGCAGCATCGGCATCAGATGAGTCTTCTGACTCTGATGGTGATGATGATCAGCCCTCTACTAGAGAGATAAGGAGAGCGGAGGGAGTTTCAGTTGAAGATGATATACTAGTGAGCCGAGAGAGGGAAAGAAAGAGAAAATATGATGTTGAGAGTACACGAGTGACGGGGCAACCATCAACGGTTGTGACCCCCCACCAGCCTACATCTAGCCAGGTAGCCACATCTACTATCCAGTCTCATATGTTGAGACAGGATATTGAAGAAGCCGTCGTGGACCTAGCGGCGCAACTGCACACCCCACCCAGCCACTCCGCGATCTCTCAACAGATGGTGGTTTCAAGTTCACACGGGGAGCACATAAGCTACCAGTCTCTCACTTGGAGAGTTCTGGTATTGAAACAAGAGAACAGCAACCCCCGTTCTCGACTTCTTTCGGTGCACAGTGTCTAGAGCCCTTTGATATAATATATCCCATTCCTAGGTCACAAATACCATTTTCGTCTACTACCGGTCGCCTTGGTGGCCCGCTCAGAACACCTATAGTAAATCCGCCTTCGGTTGGTTTACGAGGATTGGCTGGAAGTCCTACCACAGCTATCATCACGCCAGCTATGAATGTAGGCGGCTCGACTTCTACAGTCGTAGCTACAACTGGAAGTCTAAGTGACCCAGGAGTTACCCAAACTGAGTTCATCTCAAGGGAATATATGGACGGCACCCTAAAGGCTGTCCAAACCATGATGAGGGAGGAGGTAGATTCACTGAAGCGTATGATCAAAGGCAAAGGTCCAGCTACTGAGCCTGAACCACTACTTCCTACACCACCACCCTCCATTCCTGCTTCTAATATGTCAATTGAGGACCTGAAATCCATACTACTTGCCAAGCTTCTTGCCCAATATCAAACAGAACCCTCCCAGGATGCCGATCTTCTATCGTTCTTACGTATCCAAGCATCCATCCCTACACCACCACCACCCAACCCATTATATCTCTCGAAGCCTTCCAACTACAGAAAACCATGCTTCAGTCTTTGCAACAAACAGTAGTTGTATTGACTGAACGCCTATCAGCCGTGGAGGACACCTGCCATAGCCAGGCAGACAGGCTCAAGCACCGGCATGATGATCAGGATGATCCTTATCACCATGAGGGGGAGAAGCGCCAACGCCTAACAGAGCCGGAGACACAGTCTGTGGAAACAGTTCAAGTGGGAACGGAACAGGGTTCGGGTTTTGGTACTCGACCAGAAGGGTAGGGACAAGAACAGGAACAATGTATGGATTTAGTGTTGTATGATATTCCAAGGGTTGAAAAGCCTGAGGAATTTGATGAAGGTTCCGATTATTCCTGAAGATTGGGCATTAATTCTTGATCCTTATGAAGTTTCTGACCCGACAGAAGAATGTGACAACACGGAACGAGCACTGGTAGTTATGCAAGCCGAAATAGATGAGATTCTTCATCCAGATTATCAGCCAGACGATCAGACTTCTGTCGCGGTACCGTTTTTGACTTATCCTGTTGATCACCCTGATCTTCCTGAAACAGATATTCCCGTCAGATCTCCTCCAGCGTCACCAGTTATGGAAACAAAAAGTACTCCACCAGTTCGTCCGTCCAAGTGGGAAAGAGTCAGAATCAAAGTTCCTTTCCTTGAAGAAATCCAAAAGAAGATCTTTGCCCACTGGATTCGTTCATATGATGAAGTTGTACTTCATGGTCTACAGTCTGTGAAAAACAAGGAAAAGCAGCGTGAGCTTGTATTCGTGTATAAGAAGTTTCAAGGCAAGCACTCCAAGACAAAGCTCAAGATTACATCAGTTGACCGGATTCAATCTGCCTTTTTCATGAAAGTAATGTATTCATACTTCATGGTAACGAGAGAAGATGGTCAGAAGTATTGTTTTTCTGAAGCTGACATTCCGTGTCTTGAAGCACAGGATCTGCTGTTCATTCTTCGAGACTTAAAGACCAAAACCATCAGACCCGGGGAAGTCATTGATGCACTCGAGACCGTAAAGAGATATATGAAGTGTGCGATGAAACTTGCCTCGGTGGAAGATTTTCAAATTGGGTTATAAAGCGACCAGCTAAAGATTAATCTGCTGAAGCCTGATCTGAAGATTCCGTCTGATGCCCAGAGTGTATCTGCATTTACTGTGATAAAGATTTGCATAATTCGGCATGACCTACTTGAACAACAAAGGTATTATGCGGTTCATTTGTTTTAATCAGATTGCCAGATTCTGTGACGGTACATTGATGCTGCTGAAAGACTAGTTGAAGCGTGCACTTGATCAAGATGTAACAGGGGTTCAACTTTTGGATCCTAAATACAAGCCACTTGTTCTTGAAGCACTGGGAGTTATTGAAGAGCGACTGGAGTACATAACTCAAATGAGATATTACGAGATCAGCTTTGGTTTCCGAAAGATTTATGTTCCAAACTGGCACGATTATCAACTTCTATTTAAAGGGGGAGATTGTTTGGGCAATTTATTTGTTAAATAGAAGTTCAGGATATATTTTGTAATTCTTTGAAAGTTTAATAGCTTTTTGGGCCTAAAAGCCCATAAGCCCATTATATTGTAAGCCTGAGTATATAAAGGCGTTATTAGTTCATTTGTCAGGTTATACACAAGTCATTTTGTTAGATTGCTAGTCAATAGGTTTATTTCTCTGATCAGATATTCTCTCTCTAAACCTTAACCCTTTGATTTCATATTAATCATATGACTAGCAGTTGTGGCTTGATTATTGTTCTACATTGAATATTTACTATTGATTACACTGTACTGGGATCTACACGTCTCTGAATATTTCAATTCTTTTGGTGTAATTAGATTCAGCGTTTGATGAGATTGACCAATTTTATAAAGTTTCTGTTCAAGATCCTTTAACTGAGTAGATAACCTTTGATTTTTTTTTATAAGCCACATTGTTAGTTACAATATCAATTTTCTCATTTTCTGACATACGAAGCTTATAGGTAAGATCATCTACTTTGGTCTTTAACTCTTTTAATTCTTTTGAAGAACTCTCACACTCTTCTTTTAGATTTGAAATTATGCACAGGTTGCCAGCAATTTCTATGCTTTGTTTTTCAATACATTCAGAATGTGATGACACGCGTTTTTTCAGAGATGAGATGAGTTGTTCATTTTCTTTTATGGTTCGCTTGCAGGAGTCTAATTTCTGCATAGTGATTTTCATCAGATTAATTAAGGCTTCTTGGTAAGGAGCACATACCTGACATGGGGAATTACGATCATCATCATCAGTACCGGACTGTGTTGAATGCTTGCCCATGAAACACAAGTGTGCTTCTTCATCAACTTCTTCTTCATCAGATACTGTTATTCCCATATTCTAGTTTCTAAACACAAACAAATCAACAAAACAAGATTCAATCAAATTACCTGTTTGATTCAAACTCCAAATCTCAAGATTACAAACTTTCTCTCTCTAGAACTCTCTTTCTCTCTCTACAGATTTCACTCTCTAAAACGCATTCTCACTCTCTCTACAAAATACATAGTTCGTTACTCCTTCTAAGAAAACAGAAATACAAAGCTATTTATATCTACAACTATTACAAGGAAACAAACTACTAAAATACAAATACAAAGACTTTGACTTTTTATTACAAAAGAACTTTGACTTTAATGAGAGTTGACTTTCTCAGCTTTGACTTCTTGAACTTTGACCTTCAGTATTCTTGATCTTGTATCCAACATATTTATGCTCTAACAATCTCCCCCTTTGGATTCAAGATCACTGAAGAAATATTTAGCAATTCAGTCTTCTCTTTTAAGCTCTGTCAGTACAATCTCCTCTTTTCTTTTGATTGTATTCTTTCCAAAACTGTCTTCAGACGATTAACAATCTCCCCAAAACTTTCACAAAATACTTTCAAACTTTGGAAAAAATTATCTTCAGATTCAGCTCAAATTGCTTTAGCAAATAATCTTCAAAGAAAATTTCCTCAAAAATCAGTACATCTTCAAAAATTCTTTGATCTTCTTCAAATCTTCAAATCTTTACTTTGAACTTTTCTGACTTGGACATTTCTGAAAATCATCTCTCAAAACTTTATCATTTCTTGATACCATATCCCCCTTTTTGATGATTTGAGCATCTACATCATCAAAACTTTTCTTCCAAGAAATGTCTTTAACCATTCTGATCTGTCAAACTGAGCCTCTGATTCTGTGATCCATAACCAAGTTTTCATCTAGATCATTGCAAATCCAGACAAAATAAGAACATGTAACTCCAGAATCAACAAATGAATCAGTTAAAATGCCTGTCAGTAACATGAAGTCACTGTGTGTAACGGATAAACAATATAAAGGAGCTTTTTGATGTTCACTCCCCCAGGGCTTCCATCCAATCATCGAAACACCACAAAGGCAATTTCTATGAATGTTATGACAAAGAAACAAATTCTTTGTGTGTTCGTGCAAGTGTAGAAAGAATTAAGCACGAAAAACTGCTTTTATAAAAGCTCAACATAGTGTAAACCACTGAGACAACAGTAGATAAACACAGACTCAATGTGCATGATTGAAGTGCGAAGGTGGGGCAGACTTCCTTCTTTTTCAATATCCAGATTTTCTAAATGAAAAACAGATAGATTATATGTTGCGTCCCCTTTAAAATATGAAACACTTTCTTTTTAAGAAGAAAATGAGTAGCTGGTGGGGTTTAGTCAAGAGTTGGCATGGGCTAGTTGCCTGTTTCAATAACGTTCACCAAAGAGTTGTGAAACGCTAGTAATGTGGCTGCCTGGTTCAGAAAGTAGTTGGTGCAAAGTTTGATATTCTTTTACTCTGATCTCACACCCTCTTTCTTTTAATCATTAAGCTCACATCTAACCAAACTCTCTTTTCCATTTTACCTCATCACACCCACACTCATTTCTTTTAGACTCCTCACACTCAATCACTAAGGATTAACTTCTTGGGTAGAAATCACTGGTTAACGTGATTCCATAGAAGTTCAGTTAATTCCTTGCACAAAGAAGCCATATATTTCCTATAAAGCATGCGTTGCTCAAAATGGTTTAACTCTATCAGTTAAAGCTCAATAATACAAATGTCAAATGAATGTATGCTCAAAATATAATCATGAAGATATGAGCATTTTAAACATTGAAGTATTTTCAAACAAGTATATTGAATGAATGATCATGAATGCAAAAGGCTTGTTTGAAAATCTAACATTGTATGAAAAATGATCAGAAATGAATGATATAACAATCAAAGCTAATGGTCAAGAATAACATATATTGTCCATCCGAAACAAAATATAGACATTCTTGAAATGAAGGCTTTGAAATGAAATAACGCTCAAAATTCTTTAAAGTACAATCGGGGTGTCTTACCATCGAAAATATGTTTCAATATGAGACATGGTAAGAACAATTTGATCAAAAAAAATAAACCGATGTGTGTGAATACTTGAAAGTATGTAGAAAAGACAATACGCAAGTATTTATCTTTGGAAACACACGGTTTGTTTATCAATTAAGCACAAAAATAAAATGAAAACATTTAAAATCACACTTCCAAATTATAAAATCTGTTTAAGAATCGGGAAGTGGTTTGAACATTTCAGAATATGTTTTCTATATCTGAAAGTTGTCCTTCTTTCAGATATATTTGAGAATAAGATAAGAAATTTACCTTTTCGCGCAATCTTAAATCTCATGAAGTCAAGCTGAAGTCATTAAGATATGATCTTGTCAGCTTCTCTCATCCTGGAAAAATCTCAAAGTCTAGTCAAAGCAACGTTATTCACAAATTTATTCGAAAGTAAAAGACATAAAGCAGTAAAACGATTAAAGTACGAGTTCTGATTTGAAATAATCAGAAATCATAGTCTTACTCCTTTTGGTATGACATAAAAGCTCACCCTAAAATCATGCACCACAAAAATTTATCAGTTAAGTAAAATGTAGAAATTATCCCTCAAAATAATGTAGATCATCTAAAATATTCTCTTACTCCCCCTGAGAACAAGAGCAAACAATTAAACTGCAGATATCCTTCAGACATAAAGATAAAGAAAATGATGAAAAATAATAATACGTAACTTTATTAGGTAACCACCGATTATGTCTTAAGATTTAACATACCAAGCTTAGAGACAAGAAAATTAAATCTCTTTTCATCTAATGGTTTGGTAAATAAATCTGCAAGTTGATAATCTGTTTTTACAAAATAAAGTGCAATTGTTCCTTTTTCGACATTATCTTTTATAAAATGATACCTGACGTCAATGTGTTTGGTTTTCGTATGCTGAACAGGATTAGCAGATATCGCGATTGCACTCTTCGAGTCACAATATATTCGAATTTTATCAAACTTGGATCCATAGTCTCGCAGTTGTGTTCGCATCCACAGAACTTGAGAGCAGCAACTGGCAGCAGCTACATACTCTGCTTCAGCAGTCGATGTGGAAACGCATAATTGTTTCTTTGATGCCCAGCTAACGAGCTTGTCTCCAAGGAATTCAATGTGACCTGAAGTACTTTTTCTGTCCAACATGCAACCTGCATGATATGCATCTGAATAGGCAGTCAGTTGAAACCCAGTATCCTTAGGATACCACAGACCAAGGTCTGCAGTCCCCTTCAGATATCTAAAAATCCTTTTGACAGCAGCCAAATGGGATTCTTTAGGAGCAGCCTAATATCTAGAACATAAGCATGTTGAAAACATAATATCTGGTCTACTAGATGTAAGATACATTAACGATCCTATCATACCTCTATAAGTTCTAAGATCAACACTTTAACCCGAAGGATCAGTGCTAATTTTAGTACCTGGTGCCATCGGGGTTCCAATTGGTTTGCAATTTTCCATATTGAACTTCCGAAGAATATCCAAAATGTACTTAGATTGATTGATAAAAATCCCCGTTGAAAATTGTTTAACTTGTAATCCGAGAAAGAAATTCATCTCTCCCATCATACTCATTTGAAAACGTGACACAATGAGGTTGGAAAAGTTTTTGCAAAATTTAGGATTAGTAGAACCAAATATAATATCATCAACATATATTTGAATAAGAATAATATCAGCTTTTTCTTTTTTAATGAATAAAGTGGTATCAACCTTACCTTTAGAAAAACCGGACTTGACCAAAAATTTAGATAGAACATCATACCATGCTCGAGGGGCTTGTTTCAAACCATACAGGGCTTTGTCCAAGATGTAGACATAATCTGGCTTATCTGGATTCACGAACCCTTCTGGTTGAGACACGTAGACTTCCTCCTTAAGAATGCCATTCAGAAAGGCCGTTTTCACGTCCATCTAATAGACTGTGAAATTCTTGTGAGTTGCGTAGGCTAGAAACATGCGGATTGCCTCTATACGCGCTACAGGAGCATATGTCTCATTGTAGTCTATGCCTTCTTCTTGCCGGAAACCTTTGGCAACAAGTCTAGCTTTGTTCCTTATGACGATACCATCTTCATCCTTCTTGTTTTTGAATACCTATTTAGTGCCTATCACGGTTTTACCTTCTGGTTTTGGAACTAATCTCCAAACCTTTAGGGCTTCAAACTGATTGATCTCTTCTTGCATAGCAGATACCCAATCCGAATCAGCAAGAGCCTCTGATACTCGCATTGGCTCTATCTTACTAAGGATTGAGTCATGCATACATTGACTAAGAGTCGCTGACCTAGTTTGTACAGGCTTGTTCAGATCTCCAATTACTTGATGTAATGGATGCTCTTTAGTCCAGCGATGCTCATGAGGTAGTGGAGTAGATGAAGTTTGAACATGATCATCATCTAAAAATCCACTATCCGGCTCTTCAGTTTGAATAATATAAGGGGGGTTTGCAGTTGAAGTTTCAGGTGCAGAAGCATCAGTTGGAACATCATACTCTGGTTGTTGAGTAGACAGTGTATTACACCCAAATGAAACAGTTACTTCTGGCTCAGCAGTTACTTGTATATCTTCAACTGTAGGAGTAGATGTTGGAATGTGAGTTTCTGACTGAACAGGGGATACAAGTTTAGTTAAAACTTCTGAAGTGACTGGATGATTGCAACTTGTGTCTTCAGACCTACCAGTCATAGCAGATTTAGGTATATTAGATCCTAGAAACTCATCATAAAAGAATTCAAATAACAAATCTAAATCAGTTAAATGTGAAATTGAAGTAGAAGCGTTATCCGAATTTTTCTCTGTAGAAACAGGTTCTGGACTGATCTATCCAGAAGCTAATACTCCAGTGATAACGGTTCTGAACTGAGTTGTTCAGAAGCCATTTCTTCATCGAATGTTACATTGACGCTCTCGACGACTGTCTTTGACTTTTTCAGATAAACATGATATGCTGCCGATGTTGAAGAATAACCAATGAAGATACCCTCGTCCGCCTTAGCACTGAATTTATTCAGACTCTCTCTGTCATTAAGCACGAAACACTTACACCCAAATACATGAAAATACTTGATTGTCGGTGTTCTGTTGTTGATCAGCTCATTTGGAGTCTTTTGAAAACGGTGGTGTATTATGGACCGATTTTGAGTATGACATGCAGTCGACACAGCTTCTGCCCACAAGAATAGAGGTAGATCGGATTGGGTAAGCATAGTACGAGCGGCCTCGACTAGCATCCGATTTCTCCTTTCGACTACTCCATTTTGTTCAGGCGTACGAGCAGCAGAGTACTGATGTGATATCTCGACGGATTCGAAATATTCTTCAACTATCTTGTTTTTGAACTCTGTGCCGTTGTCCATTCGAAGAAACTTGACTTGTCGCTGCATTTTCACCTGGGTCGTCTTTAAGAAAGTAATGAGAACTTCGGGCGTCTCATCTTTTGATCGAAGAAATTTGACCCATGTGTATCTTGAGTAATCATCCACAGTGACCAACACATATTTCTTTCCACCCAAACTCTGAGTTCTCATTGGACCACACAAATCCATACGTAACAATTCTAACGGAGAACTAGTGCTTGGTTCAGGATTCGGTTTATGAGGATCTCTCTTCATCTTACCCTTCTCACTTGCAACACATAAGTGTTCTTTCTCATATTTCAGCTCAGGAAGTCCTTTTATCAAATTTCCACTAACCAGCTTGTTGATGTAACAGAAATTCAGATGTGATAGTCGTCGGTGCCAAAGCCAACTTTGTTGCATCGAAGCTTTTGATAATAAGCAAACATGACTGTCATTCTGAACCTTTGAAAGATTGATGGTGTAGAGATTTGTCTTTCGCTTGCCTGCTAAGAGTTCTGTACCATCTTCAGAACGAACCGAACATCTCTTAGCTTTGAAGTTGACCTCTAACCCTTTGTCGCAGAATTTACCGATGCTAAACAAGTTGTGCCCTAAACCTCCGACATAACTCACCTTCCTAATCGTTATGTTGTCTTGAATGATGTCACCATATCCTAAGATTGGTGAAAGCTGATCGTTTCCAAATCTGACATTTCCACTGAATTTCTCTATATAATTAGACAATAAAGCTTTTTGCCCAGTCATATGCTTGGAACATCCACTATCCAAGTACCACATATGTCGGGTCTGCAAGAGAAATCAGGAAACAATAGATTTAGGTACCCATTTAAAAACGGGTCCTAACAGATTAGCACAAGATTTTGGTATCCATTTGAATATGGATCCTCCTTTTCTTTGAAAACTTTTAAAACCATTTTATCTTGAAGAATAGACATGATAAGATCCAAACCAATCAGAAGAATTAAGAGAATAAGCAAAATCATTTTTCCGATAATGATAAGATTTAGTAGTAATAGGAGATAATTGAATCAATTGCTTTATTGAATATCGCTTGTAAGAAGTTACAAGGTTTTGTTTATGTGAAGCAAGTTGTTCAACTACATCATTATCACTACTAACTGATCTATTACAAGAGTTATCAGAAACTAATTCAGCTATCTCATCATCCTTCCTTTTTGGTCGCCATTCGGTTCGAGCTTTCGACCTTTTCTTGCTTATATCTGAAACAAAAGATTTAGATTTATTAGGAAAAGCAGATTTCTTAGATTGATTTTTCTTTTGTGTACCAGTGTATTTCTGTTTCTGTAATCGTTGTTTTTTAAGTTTCTTACCTTGAGCATAGTAATCAGCAGTTACAGAAACTGATTCACCAACCTTAGTTGATGACTCATCAGTTTTAAATACACTTGGTAACACTTTTCCATTTATAAGACAAGTAGAATGATCAGGAAGAGGAGCATTGAAGTCAAACATTTCAATTTCTTCTATGCACCCATCATCAGAATTAAGAAAGTCATTTGCAGACTCAAATAAGTCATCAAAATTATCAAACGAAGTTTGAGGTGCCTTGGAAACTTTAGAACACTTTGTAGATGTAGATTGAAAAACTGTGTTCTTTAATACTGTAGAAAATACACTTTGTTGAATATCAACCAAAAGTTTTTCATCAGATAAAACATTTTCAAGCTCAACTATTTTGCTTTCAAGAATGAGTGGAGGAACATAAACCTTTGCAATTGCAGGTTTTGCCTTCATCTCAGAAACAGAATAACTAGCAAAATAGTCGTTTGAAAGAACTTTTGGTGTTTCTGAAAGATAACTATCATTTAACTTTGCATAGTTAAATGGTAGTTGCATTTTCTTAACATTTTTTCTATTTTCAGTTTCTTTAGCCTCAACTTCTTCTGGTAATTTGGTAACAAATTTGGGTTTTAAATGAGTATGTTTACCAGCACAAGCAAGAAAATCAAAATTATAAAGTGCTGGTTGTTTTCTGATGGCTTTCTTGAGGTAATGAGGGTTTTCAAAACCAAGTCCCCATTTTTCCTTAACATCAGCCTCTTCGTTAGGTGCATTGAGAAAAATGGTTTGATCTGTTTGGCCTTTTGCATAGAGTTTGGCTTCCAGACCATTTACCTTGTTATTCAAAAGCTTGTTCTCAACCTGCAGTTTATGAACAGTTAGTGCAGATTCTTTCTTCTCAAACTCATACTTAGAAATTTTAACTTCAAAATTAGAAATCTTCTTTTCAAAACAATCTACTTGAAGTTTAGAATCAGAAGCAGACTTGCATAAAGAATCAATGAGATCTTTGTTCCCAATAACAGATTTATTAAGCTCAAAGATCTTGTTGTTTCTTTTAGCAACTCTGTCTTTTTCTTTCTTCAGTTTTACTTGAAGATCATTACACTCAACCATCATAGCTTCCATTTTGGTTATAAAATCTTTTTCAGTTAAGTTTAATACCTCATCAGCTGTCTCGTCATCTGACTCATCATACTTGACCTTTTTTCCCATTAGACAGAGATGAGCAGTTTCTTCCTTTTCTTTGTCATCCTCTTGATCAGAATGATCCAACCAAAATTCGTCCTCAGCCATTAATGTTATGCCTGCTTCTTACCGTTTGGCCAATAGCAGTTTGTTCTGATAATACTGGGAGTTTCGAACCTTCGGCTTTCTACAATCTTTAGCAAAATGTCCAATCTTGCCATAGTTGTAGCATTTGATCAGATCATTAGCAATCTTCTTTTCCATACTTGCGTAGTCATTCACAAACTTCTTCTTTTCTTCCGGATTCCTTTCCACATACCGGTTTTCTTCATGTCGCTTTCCTTCAACTCTTTCTCGATGTTCATGATTCTTGGAACTGGATGAAGAGTATCTCTGATAATTTGATCCCGACTTTTTGTAGAATTTCTTTTGGAAAGCTCGGGTCAATAATAGCATAGCCTGTTTGAGGCTTTCTCCATCATCTCCATCTGATTCTGATTCTGATTCAGAACTTGTAATCACTTTCTTCTTTTTCTTCTTCTATTTCTTTTCTTTCTTCTTGTCTCCAGCTACCAATGTAATAGGTTCAGGAACTATCTCTGACTTCTTTTTCTCAGCTCTTTTCTCTTCCACTTCTTCCTCATTTTGCCTTAGAGTCTCATATACCTCATGTAACGGTATATCATTCAGATCCTTCATCTGTTTCATCCTACGTGTATGCTTCTTCCACTCTGGTTGTAGGATGCTCAGGAATTTGACATTGGTCTCAAGTTGATTATTTTTCACCTTATTCTTGGACAACTCATTCAGAAGCAAGACAAACCGTTCATAAGTATCTTCTAAGCTTTCATTCTCTTTGGCTTTGAATTCCTCATAACTGTTGATGCAGTTAGCCACTTTCATCTGATTCCCTACCTTGGATCCCATCATCATTTTATGCAACTGATCCCACATCTTCTTAGCATTTCCCTTGTAGCTGTCTATCTTGACGTAGATGTCATTTGGGATACTTTGAAGAAGAAGAGATCTTGCTTACTTGTCTGCTTTATATCAGCTTTTCTGTTCCTCTGAATATTGACTATACTCTACTGAAACTGTTTTCATCTTCTGTTCTCTTTCCTCAGTACCATCTTCACTATCAGATGAGTCATCATCAGGTATTTGAACTGTGATTGGTACCATAGGACCTTCCATGATGGACAGAAGAATATTTTCTCCATTTGTGTGTCGGTCCACAAAATCCAGAAATCGATCCTTCCATTCTTCGTACTCTCCTTTGGAAAGAACTGGAGGCTTGACATCAGTGCCAATGGAGAGAGCATCTTTAGAAGTCATCTTGTTTAAACCTGTTTGAAAAATATATGCAATAAGAAACTAGAAACTGATCGTTAGTTCAAAAATAGAAATCTCAAGAAAAAAAATTCAGAAAAATTTGATCACAATCAGAACTATGTCCCCCTCCGCAAACTTAGCACGGGGGTCCCTAGAGAAAAAAATTTCACTATTAAAGGCCATATTACAGTTTTGAAAAATTCTCAGAAAATATTCTAAGTAAAACAAGCTTTGCGTAACACTCTGAATGTGCAATCCACACTTTGCGTGTCACTCTGAATACGCAAACCACACTTTGCATGTCACTCTGAATACGCAAACCACACTTTGCGTGTCACTCTGAATACGCAAACCACACTTTGCGTGTCACTCTGAATACGTAAACCAAGTCTTGTGTGTGAAATAGCTTTGCGTGTCTAGTTACTTGCGCAAAGCTCACTTTGCGTGACCAGTTTATTGCGCAAAGTTTACTTTGCGGGACATGTGAAATACGCAAACATGAACTTCTTTTAACCCACTGATTGCGCAAAGTGGACTCTTCGATCCAAACTCAACCTTCAGCTTTTCGTTTCACGTTGAAAATGCAAAACTCACTTCTCGATACTCGTTGAATACGCAAAGCTTACTTTGCGTTTCACGTTGATTACGCAAACCTCAATAAAGAACACTTGATGAATTCTCGATAAAACTTGCGCAAACTTCGGATGAACTTGCGCAAACCTCAACGAACTTGCGGAAAGTTTGGATCTTGCGCAAACTTCAAAAATCGAACAAGATTTCACCAAATACCACTCTAGACCTCGAATTACAGTACAAAAATTTGACAATTTGCTCGCCTAAACATCTAGAACACAGTTCTAACAACTAATTTCGATCAAATACACACAACGATACAAATTGATTTGAATACAGTGTTCTCGACTCGTGAACTTAAAAACCAAAATCAAAGATCGATTACAGTGCAATTCTTGAAATTACCTACATAGACTCGATCGATTATGCTATATAAACAAAACCTAATCGATTACAACTCCAAATACACACAAAAAGTCAAAATTCGATTCTCGGCTCAAGAACACAGTGTCGAACCACACTTTCTTGAATTTCTTGACCTGATTTCGATTTGGATTTGCTCTGATACCAATTGTTATTCCTAGATTTTAGTTTCTAAACACAAACAAATCAACAAAACAAGATTCAATAAAATTACCTGTTTGATTCAAACTCCAAATCTCAAGATTACAAACTCTCTCTCTAAAACTCTCTTTCTCTCTCTACAGATTTCTCTCTCTAAAACGTATTCTCACTCTCTCTACAAAATACTCAGTTCGTTACTCCTTCTAAGAAAACAGAAATACAAAGCTATTTATATCTACAACTATTACAAGGAAACAACCTACTAAAATAAATATACAAAGACTTTGACTTTTTATTACAAAAGAACTTTGACTTTAATGAGAGTTGACTTTCTCAGCTTTGACTTCTTGAACTTTGACCTTCAGTATTCTTGATCTTGTATCCAACATATTTATGCTCTAACAGATACATTTAGCCAGTAGTCATCTTCTGCCATAAGAGCCTTACCTGCTTCCTTTTCTTTGGCCAACAACATCTTAGCTTTGTAGTATTCTGAGTTGCGCACGACAGGCTTTCAACAGTCTTTGGCAAAGTGACCCAACCGACCACAGTTATAGCATTTGATCGGCTCCTCTTTTGCTTTCTCTTCATGTCTTTTCTCAGGCTTCTTACCTTCATCAACGTGTCTCTTCCCTTCATACTTCTCTTTATGATCACGTCGATTGAGAGGAGTAGTGGAGTATCGTTGCTTGTTTGATGAAGACTTGTTGAAGAACTTCCTTTTCTGGAACGCTTGGGTTAAGAATAACACAGCTTCTTTAATATGAGTGTATTCTAGATCCGAGTCATTGTCAGGGTCTTCGGGTTCAGAATCACTTTTCACTGGCTCCTTTTCAGGCATGCGGCTGACAGATCTACCTCTTTTATCTGAGACAAGCGCTAACGGATCAACCACCGGCTTTTCATCTACTTTTTGATTTTCCATCAACTCAAGAACTTCATCTTCATCATGGAGAAACATTTCATATAGTTCATGTAGAGGAATTTTCTCCAGGGCTTGAGTATGACGGATATGAGAGACGAACGTCCTCCACTCTGGCTGAAGATTGTTCATGAACTTGATGTTGTTCTCGGTGTTCGTCTTCCTGATTTGGTTTTTATGCAGATCGTTCAGAAGCAGGTTGAACCGTTCATAAATTTCCGTGAGCGTCTCGCCTTTTATTGCTTTGAAACCGTCATATCGGGTAATGCAGTTGGTGATATTCAGCTGAGTGCTTATTCGGCTACCCATCATCATTTTCTCAATCTGGTCCCACATTCCTTTTGCAGTATCCTTGTAACTGTCGATCCAGGCATATATGTCGTTGGGTAGGCTTTGGAGAATATATGACTTTGCATGCATTTCAGCGTCATACATGCTCCTTTCTGGAGGGGTAAACTCATCGAGAGTTTTCCGAACATAACGGTTTGGTCGACCTTCGTCTTGGTTTTCGGGCAGGACTTTCATCGGCCAAGGTTAGCGGTCTGTCCTTCAGGCACACGAGTATTTCCTCATAGTCTGGTTTCGCTTCGATAAAATTCATGAAGCGATCATGTCGTTGTGGGTATTCTCCCCGATAGAGCACCGGGGGTTTTTGATCTGAAACAATGGCTAGAGCATCTCTCAAATTCATCTTAACTCTTTAAAGCTTAAAATGCACTGTAGAGATCGTGAGACAAACAAGATGATCCAAAAATAAACAGGATAGGACAAGGACCCGGTCGAGCAAAGACTCGGTCGAAGCAAGGACCCGGTCGAAGAGAGGGTCTGGTTGACAAGACACCGGGCGCAAGGCACTGGTCAACAGAGGTCCGGTCGAAGAAATAAGAAAGACACCGGTTCTTTGCAAGGCACCGGTCGAAGGGTCGGTCGAGTCCTGTCCAGACACGAGTCCGGTCAACAAAGAACCGGTCGCAAGCACCGGTCAACAAGGAACCGGTCATGTAAGGCACCGGTCACTTGCAAGGCACCGGTCACTAGAGTTCGGTCGTAGGATTGTTCGGTCGCAGGGGTCCGGTCAATAAGGTCGGTCGATATCAATAATAGATAAGCACAATTCGATAACAAGTAATTCGATTAAGCAGAAGCAGATCAAATCAAACTAATGAATAACCGACAGATAAACTTAACCTCAATAAATATGCAAACCCAGTAAACAAATATGAACAGATAGCAGAAGCAATAACCAGGAATCGATTAAGCAAAATTCGACCAGAAGCACTTGTTTTCCAGAAAAATTTAATCCAAGAACATATCCAAGTAATTTACCCAGAAATCCTGAATTAATCGACCGAACTTTAACCCAGAAACAATTATGTAATCGATTTTTGCAGAAATCTTAACTCAAACTCACTGAACCAGAAATCGACAGAATCATATGGCAGAAAAACAGAAAATCTACTTCTTAGATAAAGATCGATAAACAGATAACAATCCAGAAAACAATCTAATTAATCGATTAATTCAGATCTAGATTTTTTTTTAAAAATAAGAACATATATCAATCCAGAAAAAAAAATTAATCGATAGAAAACCAAAAACTCAGATGGATCAGAATAACGATTAAGAGTTTTAGACAAACCTTTTTGGATCAAAACTTCTGTCTCTTTGCTCTGATACCAATTGTAGATCCCAGTTATAGTGTAATCACGAACATTAATCAATGAAGAACAATAAACATGCCACAACTTCTAGTCATATGATTAATAATTCAAGAAAGGATTAGGTTTACAGAGAGAATATCTGATAAGCAAAAGTAAACTTATTGACTAGAATAATTATGAATGAGACTTAACTGAATAATGAACTAAAACACACCTTATATATGGCACGCATGGACCTAATGGGCTTTGGGCCCAATTACATCAAAAACTATTGAATAATTACAATATGCACCCTGAACTTTATCTAACATATTACAAAGAACCTATCAGCGATACTGAACAGACTTGGTGTGTAATCGCTAATGGTGAAACACTAATACATACAGATGTTAAATGTAATTTTCACTAAGTATTTTAAATGGTCATTATCAAATCACTGAAAAAGTATGGATCAACACCCGTAAAGAGTTGAGTACCAATTAGAGGCACGAAAAGGTTATAGCTATTGAGTAATGTCTTCCGCACTTTGGAGATAGCAACGGTTGTTGGGTTTTAGTAACACCAGTCCCTAAATGTAGACTTCTGTATTGTTTGGAATGTTATATATTGATTTTATATATGGATTTCCATTATAGGTAATCCAAAGTTGACTTTAGAAAGGGATTAAAATCTTTATTTGATGTACTATTGAAAATTTTAAATTAGTCGCTTTTTCCAGATTTGAGGGTGTTACAAGTTGCTATCAGAGCATAAATTTGAGAGACTTAGGTGATGATTTAGGACACCTAGACTCAGACAAGCATGAATTCTAAGTAAATGAAAGTGAGAATGTATGATTCAGCACTTTAAGATATGATGTTTTGAGGTCGATAGAGGCACTAGCATCAGGAATCATGATGACGGTGGCAAGGTTACTCATGTAATGTACATTCATGATTGCACATGGCCAATGTTATTATGAATCTTAGCTTCCATGTAGGTTCTTAAACTACTTTTATGTGATGATGGATAGTGCAGCGAGTGAATTCTCAGTAAATAATCGTTAGAAGAATTCGCGTTTCTAGCGGTGTCACTTGTGTGACGGTTAAGTTTGGTGATTACATTAACTCGACCATTTTGAGTTAGAATTATTGACTGAATTAGAACCATAAGCTTATTGAATTAACATTGTTATGAGAAGAATTTGTAAGTGTTAGAACATAAAATGTTCTAAATATTGGAAGTTTTGTAAAGTCATCATTATTGTATTTTAGGCCTTGTACATTGGGTTTGGGATTAATTGTTAACAAGAGTGTGAGGGTATAAATAGGAATTGTTTTGTAAGTTTGTAGTTAACTTTCATTTCAAAATGTAGATTGAACGTGTCTTGTGTGTTTCTAGAGAGAGAAACATTTGAATCTCTCTAGACTGTGTGAATAAATTCAGTTCTTATATTCGAACCAACTGGGATCAATCACAATGTTTGATTTCAATCAGATTAGAAGAATTGGTCGAATTTGAGATTTTTTGGTTCGAAATACTTAGTTCACTATGTAATGATCGATTTTGATTTTAGATAAATTTTTATAGAAGATCATCAACAACAATTATGCTCCAATGTCATTTTCGAACATGTATACAAAATTTGCATCCTTCCTTACGCGAAAAGCGAGGAATTCGCATGAAGTTATATGCGAAAAGTGAGGAATTCGCATATAGGCTGATACGAAAAGTTGATATTCGCATACAAGCCTATGCGAAAAGTTGGGATTTCGGCTCATGCCTCATGCGAATTGTGCCTTTAAATGTTATATGGTCTGCGAATTGTTTGTTATGCGAAAAGTTTTTACTTGGCTTGCGAAAAGTTGTTGTTTTGAACCCATTTTGCTACAAGTTTGCCCTGTTCTCGAGATTTTCCGCGTAATGCATATGTGACATCATTCCTATCCTCTGTTGGTCACATATTTTTAGCAATTGATCTAGATTTTCACGAGTGCTCATGCCAACCAAGATTTTCAGATACTGTATGTTTGGATTTAGTCTCTGATTGGATTGGATTAGTAGCTTGAGTATCTGTAATCATTATTTTGGTGTTTTGAGTGCTTAAAATCATCCAGTTGGTTCGTGAAGAAAGGATTTCTGAGTTCATTCGTTCAGTTTTCTGACAAGCAGTTAGAAAATGAGCGCCTTTCATCAGTTGTTGAACAGATTTCAAAATAATATTTTAACCCTTGCCTAGTAGTGTTTGCTGCCAGTTTCTTCCTCCTGCAAACTGATCAGATTAAGTTCTTAAGTTGAATTCTTCTTCAACTCGTGGTTCAAAGACAGATCCGATGTTATAAACTGAAGATGCACTTTGGTTGTCATGTCATAACTTACACATTTCTTTCTTGTAGGCATAACGAATGTGTTGAATTTACAAGAGATAAAACTTGTCTTTTTGTGCACTCAGTCGAGGTTTTTGTCTACATCAGATCTGGTATTAAAGTTGAAACTTCAAGGATAAAAGCTATTTTCAAGGGGGAGCCGGAGTTGTTTTGAAGTTTAAGCAACTCTAAGTTTTCTAAAAAAATCAAGGGGGAGAAGAGCTGAAGCTTGAAGAGAATCATTCATTTATAAAACTTAGGGAGAGAATGTTAGAACATAAAATGTTCTAAATATTGGAAGTTTTGTAAAGTCATCATTATTGTATTTTGGTCCTTGTACATTGGGTTTGGGCTTAATTGTTAACAAGAGTGTGAGGGTATAAATAGGAATTGTTTTGTAAGTTTGTAGTTAACATTCATTTCAAAATGTAGATTGAACGTGTACCGTGTGTTTCTAGAGAGAGAAACATTTGACTCTCTCTAGACTGTGTGAATAAAGCAATCAATTCCTCCCCAATCCTCTTGTTAATCTTCTTACATTGAATTAATTGTGATCATGTGACCTAACATTATTGTTTTTTAATATTGTTGAACGTTTTCTTTTGAACTAAATGAACTATGAACTTGAGTTTCATGAATTTTCTTTGATTGAATTTTTAAGTCTTCTGCTTTGTAATCGATGTGTTTATTGTTATTTCCAAATTTATAATTATCATCCATTCATTGAGCACTGTTTTTGTTTTCTGACACGGCAGGTTCGAAGTGACGCTTACGGGGATGGGACTTGAGATCGAGCGTGAAATTTTGGAGTTCTTAGACTCACTTTATCATATAAACGTTCTATGTTTATAAACACTTTTTGAAGTGTAATATTTTGGATTGTAGTATATGTTTAGAGTTTATTAATAGCTCCAAATTAGTTGTGTATTTATGTTAAGTCCCGCTCGTGACATCACCCGTTCCGGACCACGAGGACGGGGGATGTTACAGCTAGAGTACTATTTGATTCTAGGGCGAATTGCTCTATTATGTCATATGTGTTTTGCAAAACTTTAAAATGTGCCTTCTAGTACTCTAAATGACGCCCTAATCATAGAAATAGCGAATGGAGAACAATAAGTTGTCTTGCGGGAGATCTTAGAAAATTTTCGTTTTGAAATTGATGGTGAATGCTTCAAAGTGAACCTTCTCCCCATGGCAATCAGAAGTTTTGACATCGTTATTAGGATGGATTGGCTGGCGAAGCATCGAGCGGAAATTCTGTGTTCGAAGAAGCTCATAAGGATATCAACCTCAAATGGAGGTTTCGTCCTCGTTTACGGGGAAAAGCGAAAGGGTGAAGTGGTTATCATCTCATCCATCAAGGCAAGAAAAATGCTTAACGAAGAAATATTCGTCATTCCTAGCCTATGTGGTGGATGCCGAAGTGGAGAAAAATAGATTAGAATATGTAAGGATCGTCATTGAATATCTGGACGTTTTCCCCGATGACCTCCCGTGTCTACCACCCGATCGTCAAGTGGAGTTTTGAATTGACTTAGTTCCGGGAGAGACACCGATAGCCGTACACCTTACCACCTCGCTTCGACCGAAATGCAAGATATGATGACACAACTTCAAGAGTTGCTAGAGAAAGGATTCGTGAGACCGAGATCTTTGCCTTGGGGAGCTCTAGTGCTATTTGTCAAGACGAAGGATGGGTCAATGCTCTTGTGCATCGATTACCGGGAGTTGAACAAGGTGACTATGAAGAACAAATACCGCTTCCCCGAATAGACGAATCCTTCGATGAACATCAAGGATCCGGATGTTTTCCAAGATCGATCTATGCTCGGGTTATCATCAAGTCAAAGTTAGAGAGGAAGATGTATCCATGATGGCATTTAGGACTCGGTATAGACACAACGAGTTCCTAGTCATGCTTTTTGGATTGACTAATGGGACGGTCGTGTGTATGGATTTGATGAATCGGGTATGCTGGCAATTTTTGGATAAATATTCCATCGTATTTATTGACGACATTCTTGCATACTCTAAAGACGAGGCGGAACACGAGCGACACCTTAGAGAAGTATTGGAAGTCCTAAGGGGAGAGAAATTATACGCTAATTTCTCCAAGTGTGAGTTTTGGTTGCGGGAAGTCCAATTCCTAGGACACGTGGTGACCTGAGAGGGAGTAAAGGTGTACCCTTTGAAGATTGAAGCCATGACGAATTGGGAACCTCCAAAGAGCTCGACAGAGATTAGGAGTTTCTTGGGTCTAGCTGGGTACTAATGGAGATTTATCCAAGACTTTTCCATGATTGTTTCTTCATTGACGACTTTAACTCGGAATAATGTGAAGTTCGTGTGGTCTGACCTGCAATAGAAGGCATTTTGGACTTTACAAAGAAAACTTTGGGAGGCCCCAATTTTATCCCTACTCGAGGGTACGGAAGACTTCGTGGTCTACAGCGACACTTCTAAGATGGGCTTGGGTTATGTCTTGATGCAAAGGTGGAAAGTGATAGGTTATGACTTAAGGCAACTTAAGAAACACGAGAAGAATTACTCAACCCACGACCTAGAACTAGCGGCGGTTGAGTTCGTTTTGAAGTTGTGGCGGCACTATTTATATGGTACGAAGTGCACGCTTTATACCGACCACAAAAGCTTAAAGTATATCTTCGGATAGAAATAGTTGAATATGCGTCAACGGCGGCGGTTAGAGTTGCTCAAGGATTATGATTGTGAACTACTATACCACCCCGGAAAGGCCATCGTGGTTGTGGATGCATTGAGCCGGAAGGAGCATAAGGGGAGCATGCAAGCAACCTTCAGCCAGATCGAAGTGGTCTCTAGTCTACTTGAAAGGATTAGAACCTCACAAATTGAAGCTTTGATGGAGGCGAACCTCAAGGAAGAATCCATGACGAAGCAATACCTGAGCTGACAGAGGTTAGTAGAGGGTTGAAACTTTTCCAAGAGCGAGTCTGGGTGCCCAAGATCGGGGGATCTCGGGAACTGTTTTTAGAGGACGCCCATAAGTCGAAATACTCAATTCATCCCGGGAGTACAAAAATGTACCGAGACATAAAGATGAACTATTGGTGGCAAATGATGAAACTGAATGTAGTCGGTTATGTGGAAAGGTGCATCACATGTTTGCAAGTGAAAGTCGAACACCAACGACCGTACGGTAGTTTGCAGTCTCTGGAAATCCTGGAGTGGAAGTGGGAACACATCACTATGGACTTCATGACAAAACTGCTGAGGACCTTGAGGGGTCATGATACCATATGGGTAGTGGTGGACCACTTGACCAAGAGTGCGCATTTCCTAGCTATGCGAGAAACTTTATCGATGGATAGATTGAGGAAGTTTTATATAGATGAAGTGGTATCAAGGAATGGAGTACTGTTATCTACTGTGTCCGACCATGATAGCCATTTCACCTCACACTTCTGGGATGGGGTACAAAAGGAACTAGGTACGGAGATAATGTTGAGTACAGCCTACCATCCCCAAACCTTGGAAGATATATTAAGGTCGTGCATCAATAACTTTGGGGGAAATTGGGACTCTCACCTTCCATTAATAGAGTTCGCGTACAACAATAGTTTTCATTCGAGTATTGGCATGGCACCATTCGAGGCCTGTGTGTTGGTTGGAAGTGGGAGAAAAGCAGTTTGTCGGACTGGAGATTGTCTAAGAGACGGATGACAAAGTGAAGAGTATTCGGGAGTGCTTGAAGGCGGCCCAAGACCACCAAAAGAGTTATGTAGACAGAAAGAGAAGACCTACAGAATGCTGAAGGTGTGAGGGTCCGTGGTACGCCTGGCGCGAGAATGGACGACGATTATTCCCATGGCATTCTTACATGGCACAGTCGTCGCCCGTGCCTGGGGGTTTTTCTTCTTAGGCCGATTTTTGGAGTGAGGCTATATCACTTTTCATTTTTCTTCCCAACTCATTTCTCCTCAATATTTGAGCCATTTTTCACCCAACTCTTCTCCTCCCTCCTCATTTATTTCACTCTAATGGATCTCACTATTGAATGCTCATCTACTTGAGATCCTACCATTTATTGGTGCCAGCTCCTAGAGATTACTCAAGCATCCTAGTGTTCAAGCTCTAATCCACCATCAACATTTTGAGGGTTCTATAAATCTTAGGGTTTTCTCCTACAAACCCCTAGGTGAGTTATCTTTATGCAACAAACTTCTTAAATGCTCCTATGTGCTATCTATGGTGTAATAATGTGTGTGGGGGGTCTAAATTAGGGTTTCATGAATATTAAATTAAATATGGGTTTTTTCTTGAAATTTCTTCATCTAATGAACTTTACACCTATGGAATATGGTCTCTTATAGATTTTAGACTTTTACCCCATGTGCTACGATCTTATGATTCTCGACTTATTTTAGAAGGGAATAGACATGTGTTGCCTTAAAAGAAATACATGTGATCATGTAATTTTATCACCTATTTGTGATAATGTGAACTTATGTAATGAGGAGGAAGCATTATATGAATTTGATACTTACTTGAGATCCTTAAAATAACCTATATGTGGAACATGGGATAAATAGCATGGTAAGAATTGTTATGGCTATTTGAATTTATATATATGATCATATTGGTAGCTATTGGTGTCTATCTCCTTGTAAGTGAGGATTTAGATTTTGTGATGTATATAATCATATTTATTAGGCCGTGTTGGGCCACTAGCGAGTTGTAACACCCTTAAATTTGGTAATAGCAACTAATTAAAAATTTCGATATAACATCAAATGAAGGACAAAACTCCCTCCTACAAATCAAAACTTAATATACCTAAAATTTAAAATTCTATAATTAACTTCAACAATTATACACTCCGGTATTATACAAGGACTAAACCGGAGTCGGGTGTTACTTAACCCAAATACAAGTTGCTCTTCCCGAAACAAATGCGGAAGACTTCACTAAGATATTCACTTCTCGAGCGCACAACTAGCACTCCTCTCTTCACAGTGTCACTATAAATATTTCCAACCGGAACATGTTACACATGCCGACAAATAAAAATGTTAGACTAACGCCTAGTGAGTTCAAGAGTTTCAACATGAATAAATATATCTTTAAAAGGAAAGTGTGCAACTTAAATCATGACCCTTCAAAATGATTTATTTCAAATATGAAGACGACCCATTTCCAATAACACATCTTTTTTAAAGATAAACACCCCAAACAAAACTTTCTTTCATGAAGTGATGCAAACCAAAACTTACTCAAAACGTAAATTGAAACTGAACTTGCAATTTATGGAAAACCGGATAAAACTTTATATTCCAAAACACCCCATACATGGGTGGGGCATAATACTCAACCCATAAATCATGGATAAAAATCCATACATATAAAACGACACCGAAAACATGGATATTAAAACTTGATTCCCAAAACAACACCTTTCGGCGACGGGGGAGACCCGATTCTATAAAATGTGGCGGAACACAAAGTAAGCCACATACTATGTTATTAAGACCACGTCATATAAAAATACGCGCATTGGATTTCGATCTCGGTAGCTTTAAACGTTCACCCATGAAATGTCAACTTCAACCCCTCTAGGTCTATACATTGAGTTATCCTCATCCAATGACGCGTAGTAGAAGATAGGACTTACACCATACCGCCGATGCCTAATCGTGCCTCAATGTGGAAAACTAGCATTCCATCATCGGATGTAATTATTCTATTAGCACGGGGGACTTACAACATATCGTCGATGCCGATCTGTGCCTCAATGGGGAAAACTAGCGCTCCACCATTGGACGTAATGATTCCAAATAAGTGACACACGCACTCAAAACACGTAAATCTCGAATAGATGTAAATCATGACCAAATCTCTACGTTGAGCTATCAAAACTGGACAAATGTCCCCAAAACCCAACATAATCAAATACCGAGCCACAAGCTCAGTTAACCAAAAGACTATTTGTCAAAAGCAATAAAATGCAATCGACCAACGTTTATGCAAACACGTGCTCCCAAATGCACGAATAAACTCCAAGACAACTTAGATTCAGATAGATCATTTCCAAACAAATTTATACCATTGACTCTTTCAAAACGTATCATAACACAAGGTTTCACATTTCTCCAAAACATACGCTAAAAGTGCATTTACATCAAAGGCTTTACACTCGTAAAATAAATCGTTAAAATGTCAATACCTAAGATTTATTCATTGAAATACTTGAAATATATCTTTTCCCAAAACCAAAAAGATTTACAATTTCCGAAATGTTCACAAGGTCGGGAATGACCAAAACCTAATAACCCACACGTTGGTATTTTCAAAACATCTCATAACACAAACTATGCATATTTTCAACAAACACTAAAATGTATCTTTACCAAATAATCTCCATTTATGCAATTAATCATCAAAACATTATCATTTACAATTCATTTATTAAATTACCCAGAAATCCTAAATATAGGTGTTTTACAAGGTTTATAAAGTTCAACACTTCAAATAATCAATACCCACCAAATAACCTAACAAATGATAATTTCATGTAAAACACATAAACACTTTAAAATGGATATTTTGGCATGTACAACGTTTTCACAAATCAACTTGAACTCACCTTGCTAGATTTAGGCAAAATATAGATTTTTCCCCAACTTTAGCTCCTTTAAAGAAACTTGGATCCTTAAGCCAAATTTTCCAAAAACCTAAATCCACAAGTTTCCAACCATAAATACACATATCCAAGTTTTTAGAATCAT
The DNA here is from genome assembly GCA_954870635.1 of Arctium minus. NCBI lineage: Eukaryota > Viridiplantae > Streptophyta > Magnoliopsida > Asterales > Asteraceae > Arctium > Arctium minus. The sequence goes on along the minus strand of OX941080.1, from coordinate 105,902,399 downwards.
TCCCCAAATATCTTATATCAAAATCTCCATTTTGGCCAAAAACCCTAATTTGACCTAACTTTTCTCAAAATCTTCCAAACCGAAATTGGAGAAATAAAACACTAGGTTGTCATTAATAGAGCATTTATAACTCATAAAGAAATTTGGAAGTGGAAGGGATGAACTTACCACTTAGGTTTTGGTGAAAACCAAGAAAACTCCAAAATTCTTGAAGATGGAGGTGATGATGATAAGCACTTGATCTTTTCTTTCCAATCCACCACCAAATACTCTTATATAATCCCAAAAATAACAATATACTCATGAAAAACTCTCAAAAACAAACTCATAGCAACTTGAATCACCAAAAACGGAGTTGAAATGAGATAGTTATAAGGAAATGAATAATGGGGCTGAAAATCTGACTTTTAACAAGTCTGGTACACCCATGCTACATTACCATGCGACTTTGCCATGGCATTGTCGCATGGCATAGTCGCTCCAAATGTACCATGGGCTAAAACTTGCTTGCGACTATGACACTGTCATAGTCTTCGGGAATTGTAGTCGGACTCGTACCAAGCCCCGAAGCTCGACTTAAAGTAATGTTTTCCCAACATAAACCCCACCATTTACGTGTTGCAAAAACGTCCAGGTGACTTTTACTTACCGAAAATTACTGGTGGTACACGAGTATACATTAAAGTATATCGATGTCCTTGAGGTGCAACTCGTATAGATTGGGTAGGAAATAAAGTCCCATACGCCCTTGAGGTGTAACTCTACGGAGTAAGCAATAAAAGCATGTAATTGGTTTGAGGTTGTGATGCCTTAGTGGCATGTGCACTAAAATCGGGACTTGAGGTGTAACTCAATAACATAATGGGTGACTTCATTCACTTGTTCTCGTCACCATGATGAAAATGGGACTCAACCGTATAATTTGAGAGATGGCTCTCATGTGTAAATGTTTAGGTGTGGAACATTCTTGCCAGATTGAGTTTTGGTAGTTATGAGATCACGTGGATGCAGTAACATTTAATTTGGGAATTTATTATCTCACTTATCAATTGTTTAAGCTTATAGATCTCGCTAGCCTTTAGGCTAACACTTGTTTGTTGTATACTATGATCTACAGGTCTCAATAGCGGTGCGTCTAGGATGCATTGACTTGGTCGACCGTGTTGGGAACTGAAGATGTGAACAAGTCTTTAATGCTGCTAGTTCAAAGTTACTACTGCTAGAAGACTTAAAGGTTAATACTGCTGAGTGTTACTACTGCTAGTACTATTAATACTGCTAGTCAAAGTTAGTGCTGCTTGAACAAAGTTAGTACTGCTTAGCTAGTTAGTACTGCTAGTGGTTAGTGCTGCTTAGTAGTTAATGCTGCTAGAAGAAGTTAATGCTGCTGATCATGGTTAGTGCTGCTAAAGAGATTCGGATGGAAAGAATGACAGCTGGATAATCTGAAGATTATGGAAGCTTATAGATATACATGGAAGATATACTGAAGATATTTTATTTATTGTAATTATCTTTGTATTCAGTATATATATTGTATAGTTTAGAATAATGAGTTAACTTTTGTTTTTATACTTTTAGAGAGAAAATCAACCTCAAGGCATAGATCCTAATTCTAGAGAAGTAGAATTCGTATTGGTGAGCCTGTTCATCAATATTGAGGTTGAGTGTGTAATCTTGTAACTTCAAAGCATTCAATACAAGTTTACAGTTTGTTGATTATATTCTATCTTTATTTTCTGTTTCATTAAATATCAAAGTGTTATTCCGCAAACTTCTTTGATATTGTTTCTGAGAATTAATTCTTGTTGAGAATTCGATCCTGACAAGTGGTATCAGAGCCTAACTCTCTCAGAAACAGTTACTCATCATGGAAAATCTTACAGAATCAAGCAGTACTTTGGTTTCTAAGGTTCCAATGCTCAAACCAAGTGAGTTTGACATGTGGAAGATCAGAATCGGACAATATATTCTTCTCACTGACTACTTAATGTGGGATATCATTGAGAATGGTCCTTCTGAAGCTGGAAGGATAGGACCAGATGGGAAAAGACCTCCACCAAAGACAGATGGTGAGAGGAAGATCAGACAGACAGAGATGAAGGCCTTGAGCACTCTGCTCTTGGCCATTCCCAATGAATATCAGCATCAATTTTGCAACTGCACTGATGCTCAGATTCTCTGGAATGCTCTAGAGAAAAGATTTGCTGGAACTAAGAGCATCAAAAGAAATCAAAGAGATGTTCTAAAGCAGCAGTATGAGAACTTCACTTCCACAAAGAATGAGTCTATGACTCAAACTTTTGATAGGTTCAATAAACTCATAGGTGAACTGGCTACTGTAGGTGTGAAGATGGAACAAGATGATATCAACAGAAAGTTCCTCAGATCTCTTGGGGATGAATGGACTATGTACACTGTCTCATATAGACAGAGTGACAATCTGGAAGAGAAAGAACTTGATGATCTATACAATGATCTAAGAGTTTTTGAAACTGAGGTAGAAACCAAGAAGAAGCCCTCTGGTTATATTCACAATGCTGCACTTCTTTCAGCATCCACTGATACTACTGCCAACCTTGAAGCAGTTAGTACTGCCAGTGGAGTAAGTTCAGAAAAAGGCACTGAAACTATCTTTGAAGCCTTTTTGTCCAGTCATAGCAACAATTCTTTGATTAATGATGATCTGGATCAAATTCACCCTGATGATCTGGAGGAGATGGATATTAAATGGCAGATGGCCATGTTATCCATGAGGGTGAAGAAGTTCATTAAAAGAACTGGAAGAAATAACTTCTCTCAAAGAAGAGAAGATGGAGCTGGTTTTGACAAAACCAAGGTGGAATGTTTTAAGTGTCACAAGAAAGGACACTTTGCTAGAGAATGCAGGAGTGTTGTTCCAAACAACAACCACCAACAAGCTCAGAATGGAGGATACAATCTGAACAAGAATCCTGCTCAAGCCCTTGTTTCTCAACAAGGAATGGGATTTGATTGGAGTGATCAAGCAGAGGAAGCCATTCAGAACCAAGCTCTTATGGCAGAAGTGTCTGATCTCCCCACTGAGGTAAGTTCTAATCTTTGCACTAAATCTTGCATTGACACTGTTACAAGATACAGGGATCACAATCAAAGTATGTGTGATGACCTCAAAAGATTAGAAAAGGACAGAAGAGATTATGTGTTGATAGTAGAGAGATTTGAAGAGCAAATCAAAGGCTTTCAAGCTAATGAACTTCAACACTCTTATGACACAAACTATTGGAAGTGGGAAAAGAATGAGTTAGAAACCAAACTGTCTAAGTCCTTAGAAGAGAATGATAGACTGAAAGAGGAACTGTCAAAAGTTAAGCTTGACATAGACAAGTTTTCTTATGCTTCAAAAGCAATGGACTCTCTTCTAAAGGCTCAGATACATGATAAGATGAAGCCTGGTATTGGATACAACAATACACCCCCTCCTTACAATAACAACTATATTTCTCCTACATCAGATTTGTTAGAAACTAAAGAGAAAAAGGACTTGTCTGAAGAAGCTTTTAAGATAGATCCTTTGGATGAGGTAGTAGGTAAGGATTTGACTGAGAAAGGAGCCAGTGAGAACAGGGATAATAATGTGAGTAAAAAGATACCATTAGAAAACAATATTATCACCAATGAGGGATGTGGGAAAATCTGGGTCAAGTCCAAGGAGATAGAGAAGACTAAAGGAAATGATAACAAGGTCCATTACAAACAAACCACAGTTGTGAATCCTGGATCTTGTAAACAGTGTGATTGCAATAAAGCCAAGAGCCTAAATTCTGGTTTAAAAAGAGGAAATCAAAGAAACTGGAATAATCAATGGGCCCAGAAACAAGGAGTTGATCTGAATAAAATAAATAGATCAAAACCTTGTTTTATATGTGGCAAGTTGAATCATTTGGCTAAGTATTGTTACTTTAACCCTATTAACCAACAGATGAACTTTCAAAGATTTGTGCAAAAATCTGTGGGTTATAGAAAGGCTGGAAAGGTACATGTGATAAAGAAATCTATTGAAAGTAAAGGCACTTTAAAGAAAAAGATTTTAAAAGAAAGTGTCAAAATGTGGGTGCCTAAAAGTACTAACAGTGTTAGTACTGCTAACAATATTAGTACTGCTAACACAGTTACTACTGCTAACAGTGTTAGTACTGCTGAAAATATTAATGCTGCTAATACTGTTAATACCTCTTCAAAGGTTTATACTGCCAACACAGTTACTGCTGCTAACACAGTTACTACTGCTAACAAGGTTAGTACTGCTAAGCATGCAAGTGCTGCCAAGGCAGTTAGTACTTCTAAAACCAGTACTGATTCTAGCAAAAACATTTCCAAGCCTATTATTGTAACAAAGTACTCCAAGAATGAGGAATTAAAGTTCAAAAATCTTGTCAAGAAAGAATGCAAGTATTTTGATGAGAAAGGGGTACCCAAGACCACTTTGGCTTGGGTTCCTAATTCATACTAATTGATTTATCTAATGTGCAGGGCAACCAACAGCTCAAGGGAAAGAGCATTTGGCATGTTGATAGTGGTTGCTCTAGGCACATGACAGGCAACATGTCATGCCTTCAGGATTTCAAGCATATCAATGGAGGACATGTTGCATTTGGAGATAATCTTACTGGTGGTAAGATAAGCGGAAAAGGTAATGTCACCAAAGGTAAGATGACATTTGAGGATGTCTACTATGTTGATCAATTAAAGTACAATCTGTTAAGTGTATCACAGGTTTGTGACAAACAACATAGTATATTATTTACTACTACTGAGTGTATGATTCTTGCTCCAGGGTTCAAGGTAGTTGATGAAAGCATGATACTACTTAGAACTCCAAGAAAGGACAATGTTTACTGTCTTGATTTGGAAAATGTTGATAGTGATTCATCTCTAAATTGTCTTGTTTCAAAAGCTTCTGTAGATGAATCCTCTCTATGGCACAGAAGGATGTGTCACATGAATTTCAAGACTATGAACAATCTTGTTAAAAATAACCTTGTAAGAGGTTTACCTTCAAAAGTCTTTTCATGTGATGATCATTGTGTTGCTTGTCTTAAAGGCAAACAACACAAAACTTCTCATAAGACCAAAGAGTTAAATTCTGTTTCTTCTTGTCTCCAATTACTGCATATGGATCTGTTTGGTCCTACAAATGTTATGAGTATAGGCAAGAAATCTTACTGCTTGGTTATTGTTGATGATTACTCCAGATTTACTTGGGTATATTTTCTAAGGACTAAGGATGAAACAAGTGGTCTTATCAAATCCTTTATTCTAAGAATTGAAAACCAAACTAATCAAAGAGTAAAAGTCATTAGATCAGATAATGGAACTGAGTTTAAAAATCATGATCTAAACACCTTTTGTGAAGAAAAAGGTATTGAGAGGCAATATAGTGCTCCTAGGACTCCTCAACAGAATGGTATTGCTGAAAGGAGAAATAGAACACTAATAGAGGCTGCTAGATCTCTGTTGGCTGATTCCAAATTGCCAATTACCTTCTGGGCTGAAGCAGTTAATACTGCTTGTTATGTCCAAAACAGAGTTCTAGTGGTCAAGCAAAAGAACAAGACCCCATATGAGCTTTTAAATAAAAGAAAACCTTTTATTGGTTTCTTCAAACCTTTTGGGTGTCCTTGTACAATTCTAAATACCAAATCTCACTTAGATAAGTTTGATAACAAAGCAGATGATGGATTTCTTGTTGGATATTCATCTCAGAGTAAGGCTTACAGAGTTTTTAACTCTTCTTCTAGAATAATTGAAGAAAGTGACAATGTCAAATGCAATGAGAACACACCAAATCCTGTTGGGTCTGGACCTCAGTGGCTATTTGACATTGATTCACTAACTAACTCCTTTGGTTTCAGTAATGAGTATACAGGAACAGGAAGTGGAGGATCAGGGATCACACAAGTTCAAGAAAGTCTATCTAAATCTGTGATTTTTCCCATACCCACAGTAAATTCTGTTGAAGACTGTGAAAAGGAATCATTTACTGGACCAAGCCAGAGTGAAGAAGACACTAGAGATAAGGAGACTCAAGAAAATAATGAAGTGGCATCTGAAAACACTTCAGTTGAGTTGCATGAATCTAATCTTGAGGCTGGACTGAATGAAGAACCTAGTCATAACACCAGAGTTCAAAAGAATCATCCTCCACAGCTGGTAATAGGAGATATCTCTTCTCCTATGATGACTAGACATCAAAGCAGGCTTCAGGAAATGCAAGATCAACAGCATACAGTGCTTTCTTGTTTTCTATCACAGCTTGAGCCTAAAAAGGCACATGATGCTATGAAAGAATCTAGCTGGATAGAAGCAATGCAAGAGGAACTGCTACAGTTCAAGCTACAAGATGTATGGGATCTGGTAGACCTTCCTAAAGGTCACAGAGCAATTGGCACAAAGTGGATTTTCAGAAACAAGAGAGATGAAAGAGGTATTGTCATAAGGAACAAAGCAAGGCTGGTGGCTCAGGGATATACTCAAGAAGAGGGTATAGATTATGAAGAAGTGTTTGCACCTGTGGCTAGAATAGAAGCAATCAGACTATTCCTAGCCTATGCTTCTTACATGAACTTCAAAGTCTATCAAATGGATGTAAAAAGTGCCTTTCTCTATGGGTCAATTGAAGAAGAAGTATATGTCTGTCAACCACCAGGGTTTGAAAACCCAAGCTATCCAGACAGGGTATACAAATTAAAGAAAGCACTTTATGGACTACATCAAGCCCCAAGAGCATGGTATGACACTCTGTCATCCTATCTCTTGGAAAATGACTTTGAAAGAGGAGTCATTGACAAGACTCTATTTATCAAGAGAAAGAAAAAGGATATCTTGCTGGTCCAAATCTATGTTGATGACATTATCTTTGGATCTACAAGAAACAACATGTGCAAGGAGTTTGAAGATTTAATGCATCAAAGGTTCAAAATGAGTTCCATGGGGGAACTTACTTTCTTCCTTGGACTCCAAGTTCAGCAGAAGTTAGATGGCATTTTCATCTGTCAATCCAAGTATGTGCAGGATATTCTAACCAAGTTTGGTTTCTCAGAATCAAAACCTGCCAGCACACCTATGGAAACACACAAGAAGATCACAGCAGATCTTGAGGGGGAGGATATGGATGTGCATCATTATAGATCCATGATTGGCTCTCTCATGTATCTCACAGCATCAAGGCCAGATATAATGTTTCCAGTCTGTGTATGTGCAAGATTTCAAGTTAGGCCAAAGCAATCTCACTTTCAAGCTGTTAAGAGGATATTCAGATATCTCAAAGGGCAACCCAGATTGGGACTTTGGTATCCTCATAACTCACCTTTTGACCTAATAGCATACTCAGACAGTGATCTAGGTGGGGCAAACTTGGACAGAAAATCTACTTCTGGAGGATGTCAGTTTTTGGGTGCTAGACTAGTCTCATGGCAGTGCAAGAAACAAACCACAGTATCCACATCTACAACAGAGGCAGAGTACATAGCAGCTGCAAGTTGCTGTTCTCAAGTCTTATGGATTCAGAATCAAATGTTGGATTATGGGGTAACCTTTCTACACACTCCAATCTTTATTGACAATAGCAGTGCTATTAGCATTGTGAATAATCCAGTCAAGCACTCAAAAACAAAGCACATTGAGATCAGTTCGAAGTTTTCAGGCAAGCTTTTCACTAAGATCAATGGCATCCATGACTTTTATCGACGAACACAACGAGATTGCAATGCTACAAAAGCCAAAGCAAGCTGCAGGATTTCATCAGATTGTGGATTTCCTCAAGTCAAGCCACATTGCTTATGCTCTTATTGTATCCCCTACAATCTATATCGAGCATCAAAGGCAGTTCTGGGCTAATGCAACCATTGTTGTTGAGAATGGTGTGCAGATGATCAAGACAAGAATCTGTGATCAATCACTAACGGTTACTGAAGAGGTTATTCGCATCAGTCTACGTCTAGACGATGCCTCTGGTATAACCTCTATCCCAAACGATGAACTGTTTTCCAATCTTACAAGAATGGGGTATGGAGGCCCATTGGGAGTTTTCAAATTCTCTAAAGCAAAATTTTCACCCCAATGGCGTTTCTTTGTCCATACTCTTATGCATTGTATCTCCAAAAAGACTACTGGATGGAGTGAGTTCAGCAGCACTATTGCTTATGCTTTGGTGTGCTTGGCCACTGCCAGAAAGTATAATTTCTCTAAAATGATTTTCAGTGATCTTGTCTCAAACATGGGAAACAAAAAGAGCTTCTTTATGTATCCCAGGTTTGTTCAAGAAGTTATTACTCATGAATTGACGGATATACCTCAACCTGTTGGGGTATATGTACCCAAACCCCCAAAAGGCAAGGTTTTCTCAAATATGAGAAGATCTGTTGGGGACTCTGAAGGAGTTGACACCCCATTGTTCTCTACAATGATGGTGGTGTCCCAAACCAATGAAGGTATGGCAGCAGGGTCAAGGCCCCCATTAGACCAACCCACTGCTAGCCAAGCCCAACCTTCCCTCTCAAAATCAATTCCCCAGTCCCTTCTTGAAAAACCAACCTCTCCAATCACACAAACTTACAAGAGGAAACACGTAAAGAAGGCTCCTTCCCTTCTTGTACCATTACCCACTAAGCCTATAAGCCCTCTAAGGGAGAATTCTCCCCTAGAGAATATCCAAAGGGAAACCACAAGGGTGTCTCCCAACCCAAAGGAGGTGCTCTCTGAGGAGGAGGTAGAGCATATGGGTGATGAGGCTGCCACTACTCCTGCTAGCACAGAGGAGGAAAGTGGTAACATCAATAAGACCTCCCCCATGGCAACTTTGAATGAGCAATCATTTGAAGGTCCCTGGTGCCAAGAAACCACAGGGGTGGATAGTGCTTCTGCTAGGCAGAAGACTTCCACTACTAAAAGATCCAATGATCCTTCAATAGGGGGTAACACTCCTGGAGAAGGTGAGGACCGATATAACTATGATGAATTGATGGAGGCAATGGGTAACATCAACCTAGATGTTCTGAAACAAGGAAAAGAAATAGAGGAGATGAAGCTGGTGATTCTGTCACAACAAGTCCAGATTGAAAAATTGAAGAAGATGGTGACCAGGCTGGTTCAAAAGAAAAGAAGGAAATAGTTTGTACTCAAAAAGAGGGACAAAGTTCAAGATTCTTTCAACAAGGGGGAGAAGCATGAAGGGGAAACTATTGAAAAGAAAGCTGAAGTTGAGGGGGAGACAGAGGAAGAGATGGAAACAGAAACAGTTACTGTTGCTGAAGTAAAAGTAGCAGCAGAAACTGAAGCAGCAGAAATAGGGCTCTCTGTGGAAGAAATGGAGATAGCAGAGACTTTAGTAAAAGCAAAGAATGACACTCCTAAGGCTACTCAAAAGGCCAAAGGAGTGGTCATCAATGAAGGAGAACCTCAAAAGAAGAAAATAAAGGAGGATATAAAAGGAAAAGGAAAGATGATTGAACCTGAACAACCTTCAAAGAAGAGGAGTCAGATTGAAATGGATGAGGAGATGGCAAAGCAGCTTCAAGAGCAAATGGAAAAAGAGGAGCAATTTCAAACAGAAACTGATAGAGAGCTTGCAAGGATAATGGCCAAGAAGTTAAATGCAGAATACCAAAAGAGTTTGAAAGAAGCAGCTCAGACAGCAACTCAGGTCAAGAAACTCCAAGTTAAGAAGATGCCAATTCAGAAACAAAAGCAGAAAAGACAACCCTCCAAGACATTTTTGGCCAATCAGGAAAGAAGAAAAATGATAAACTTCCTGAAAGGTGCAATTGGTGTTAAGGGGGAGATGTTTACCCACATGGCATTCTCTCAGATTGAAGAGTTGTATAACAAGGAAATGGCCAAGCTTCAAGGGGATTCAGTACAAAGGGAGGAGGCTGAGAGAAGCATGAAAGAGAGACATGATCTCAACATCCAACAACCATTCCCTGAGGAAACCACACCTTCCAAGGAAGAAGCAGAAGAGAAGAAGGAAGAACCTGGAAATGTTGGTATAGAAGCCAAGTCTGGAAAAAGAGTGAAATCAATTGCTCCAAAAAGGCAGTTGAAAAGGCCTAGGGTGGAAGAAACTGAAAAGGAAGCAGAACCTTCAGTCACATCCCCAACAGAGCCAGTACAGAGTCCAGAGCAGGTCACTAAGCAAACAGATGAAAGTATGGATCCGTACATGACAATAGTGGAACCTTTGAAAGCTGTTCCAATCTCTATGCAAGCTCCAGAGATCATCTTCTGGGATATTGTGAGAGACAATGGAAGGAATTTCTTCAGAATCAAGAGAGCAGATGGTTCATTTGAAGCTTATTCAACATGGGGGAAAGTCATCAGAAGTTGTTCAAGAGCTGATATGGAAGAACTATATAAAGTTGGGATGAAACTTTATGAACCTGTGTTGAAAGGTACTGAAGAGAATCTTCTCAAAGTGACATTGGAATACTTGTGCATGATGTTTGAGCCTGAAAAAGTGCACCATAGGATTAAAGATCATATGCATGAGTTCATATTCAAGAAGATTGACAAATGGATACTGTTTGAAAACTGTGGAGTATACATGATTACTATTGACAATTGTTATCATGAATACTACCTGGTGGACAAAATCTATGAGCATAGCAAGGAGAAGTTAGAAGGGATGCTTAAAGCTACACTGGTTTGTACAAAGGATTCAGAGATGGCCAAGATTGTGGTGAGAAGAACTATAAATCAAAGCTTGGGCCTAGATCCAAATTTGGGAAATTGAATCAGAGGTGTTGAAAGCATCTTGAAGATTAAGTCTGAAAAACTTGACTTCTCTTCCTAAAAGTCAAGTTAGGGGGAGATTGTTGGGAACTGAAGATGTGAACAAGTCTTTAATGCTGCTAGTTCAAAGTTACTACTGCTAGAAGACTTAAAGGTTAATACTGCTGAGTGTTACTACTGCTAGTACTATTAATACTGCTAGTCAAAGTTAGTGCTGCTTGAACAAAGTTAGTACTGCTTAGCTAGTTAGTACTGCTAGTGGTTAGTGCTGCTAGAAGAAGTTAATGCTGCTGATCATGGTTAGTGCTGCTAAAGAGATTCGGATGGAAAGAATGACAGCTGGATAATCTGAAGATTATGGAAGCTTATAGATATACATGGAAGATATACTGAAGATATTTTATTTATTGTAATTATCTTTGTATTCAGTATATATATTGTATAGTTTAGAATAATGAGTTAACTTTTGTTTTTATACTTTTAGAGAGAAAATCAACCTCAAGGCATAGATCCTAATTCTAGAGAAGTAGAATTCGTATTGGTGAGCCTGTTCATCAATATTGAGGTTGAGTGTGTAATCTTGTAACTTCAAAGCATTCAATACAAGTTTACAGTTTGTTGATTATATTCTGTCTTTATTTTCTGTTTCATTAAATATCAAAGTGTTATTCCGCAAACTTCTTTGATATTGTTTCTGAGAATTAATTCTTGTTGAGAATTCGATCCTGACAGACCGTGCGTTTAGGAGCACTTGTGGAGTCTGGATTTTTGGGGACTTTTGTGGAGAGAGATTTTTGGGTATATAATGACTCCATATTAATCTAGTTAAACCGTTTAAGATTAAGTAGGTTGTTGTATTTATATCTCATTATTCGATACTTTTGAATTGTACAAACTATCCCGAATTTTGTTGGTTTTTGGTTGGTGTTTTGGAAGTTTTATTATATCCACTTTTTCGGAATATGTCCCTATAATTGTTGAAAATTTTAGGGTGTTACAGTTGTGCACCGATGACAGTTTCTAGAAATGATTATGTGACAATAACTACAATGGGAGATACAGTAGATCTTGAAGAAATTCAAAGAACCACATGTAACATCCTTATTTTTTTATCCCAATTGAGGAAAACTGTTGAACTTGGGTGAATCGGTAAAGGAAGAACCAAATATGGAGTTTGGCTATAGTGCAATGTGGTTGTGACACTTATCACAATAGCACGAATGGTAATAAGAGTATCATCATCTCGGCTATAGTGTCATATGGTTGTTACATCTGTCACAATAGCACCAATGGTACTGAAAATGTGGCAGTCCCAGCTATAGTGCCATGCACTTGTGACATATGTCACGATAGCACAGGCGTTACCAAGTGTTAGGTCGTCCCAATGAATGTTCTAGGAAATTATGATAATGGCACGATAACTGGCATAATAACATCTAATGTACCGAGAAAATGGTCTAGGAATGACCGAGAAAAAAACGTCGAGGAACGGTCGAGAAAACGGGCGAAAAGGGCACTTGGTACCTTCTGGACGAAAGTGACATACGAAAGTGACACTGGCACTTTAGCCTGTGACTTTCGCAGAGAAAAAGAAGATCATGGTACATTTTGGGAGAACGTGACAGCGAAAGTGACACTGTCACTTTCGCATGTCACTCTCGTGGGAGGGGTACAGTACATAAAATCCTATTTTGAGCCTCTATCTTCATTTGGTCATATATGTCTCATCTCAACTCCAGTTTTGACGATTCTTTTTGCTATGGTCTCATTTTTTAGATCTATCATATCAAGAGGTTTGAAGTTTATTGGAATATCCAAGAGTATTTTGTGGTGGTAAGCTCCTCCTCTCTCTAATTTATGCTATGTATTGATGTGTTCTTTTTTTTCTTCTCTCCTTTCCATTTTGCCTTAGGTTTTGGATCTTTAGAGGTGAATGAAACATTTTGCAAGTGTTGGATCTATGAGTTAGAAGGTGTTTCTTGTAGATTCAAGTTTTCACCAAGAAAACTCTAGTTTGGGGTAAAAACCTAGATTTAGCCTAAATCTAGCAAGGTGAGTTCAAGTTGCTTTGTGAAAAAATTTGTACATGCCAAAAATTTCCATTTTGGAGTATTAATATATTGTACTTGATATGTATCAAATGTGTGGGTTATATGATAAGTCTTGCATATTTGCTATATTTGATTTTACAAATCTCGTGAGATACCCGTATTTGGGTTTTTTTTGTAAATTATGGTAAACAAATGTGCCGTTTTGATGATTTATTTCGTAAATAAAGATTATTTGATAATAATGCACTTCCGGTGCCTTTGGTTTTTTAAACTATTTGGAAAATACACATTATTATGTTACAAAGTATTTTGGAGATATAAATAATTCGATTTCATTTGGAAAATGTCAGTAATGAATTTTTGGGTTTAATCATACTTTTGGAGCATGTGTTAGATAAACGTTGGTTAAATACGTTTTTATTGCTTATTGTGATTTTTATTGAATAGTCACTTTAATTGTTGAGCTTTTGTCTCGATTTTTATTCAGATGAGTCTTGTGAACATTTTTCCGGTTATATTAGCTCAATGTGGAGCTTTGGACGTATGATGAATTTAAAGTGCACGTTTTTTTGGATATTACATGTTTTGAGTGTGTCAGCCATTCAATTGAAGTCATGTAATGTTTTAAGACTGTAATGCATTTGATCTATAGGCATATGAGTCTGGTTATTTTAAGCGTGGAGTTTTGATATCCAAGCTTGAGTCTAGTGAGTGGTCCCCAAGTCATGGTTAGTAAGTTTGTGGTGGTGCTCATATAAGCTGTATACGGAGCTAAGTCTTGTGATGATGCTCATGGGAGCCAGATACGGGGACTTGTGACTTTTGTGGTGAGACTCGTCTAGAGGTCGAGTAGACACTAGGGTCATTATAGGAATCTTGAGGCGGTGCTTAATGGAGCCGTATATGGGGATCCATGGACCGAGGTGAAACTTGTGAGCATTGATAAGTGGTTTAACTTTGTGTTCCCGCTACATTCGACGGAATCGGGTCTCCACTGCCACCAAATGGTGTTGTTTTGGGTATTGAGTATTATCCATGTTTTCGGTGACGTTTTGAGTATGGATTTCAATCCATGATTTTTGGGTTTTAAGTATTAAAACTTATCCTTGTTTTCGAATGTTTTGGATAATAGAGTTTATCCATGTTTCCAATATTTAAATGTTAACCTTTTTCACGTTTTGGATGCGTATTGAGTTTTGAATTCATATTTGAAAGAATGTTTTGTATCGGGATTTCCATCACAAAAATGGTGGGTTTTGGGAAATGTGTCATTTTCATATTTAATACATTTCATTTTCGAATTCATGATTTAAATAGCATTCTTTCAGTTTACTGTTTTATTTAACTGATGAAAACTCTTGAAATCACTAGGCATTAAGCCTAACCTTTTGCATTTGTCGGCATGTGCATCAGGTCCTTCTTGGGGAATGATTCTAGCAACCCCGTGAAAAGTTGAGTACCAAATTAGAGGCACAAAAAGGACATATCTATTGAGTGATGTCTTCCACACTTTGGAGATAGCGACGGTTTTTGGGTTTTAGTAACACCCGTCCCTAAATATTTACTTGTGTAAGGTTTGGAATGTTATGTATTGATGTTAAATCTAGATTGCCATTATAGGCAATCCAAATGTTGTCTTTAGAAAGGGATTAATATCTTTATTTGATGTATTATTGAAAATTTTAAATTAGTCGCTATTTCCAGAATTGAGGGTGTTACAAGTTGGTATCAGAGCATAAGTTTGAGAGACTTAGGTAATGATTTAGGATACCTAGACTTAAACTAGCATGAATTCTAAGTAGATTAAAGTGAGAATGTATGATTAAGAAGTTTAAGATAGGATATTTTGAGGTCGATAGAGACACTAGCATCAGGAATCAATACGATGGTGGCAAGGATCCTCATGTATGGTACATTCATGATTGTACCTGGCCAGTGTTATTATGAATGTAAGGTTACATGTAGGTGCTTTTCAACTACTTTTCTGTGATGATCGATAGGGGTAGAGAGTGAATTCTCAGTAAATAATTGTTAGAAGAATTAGCGTTTCTAGCGGTGTCACTTGGGTGACGGTTAAGTATGGTGATTACGTCAAGTCGACCATTGAGTCAGAATTATTGACTGAATTAGAACCATAAACTTGTTGACTCGACAATGTTTTAAGAAGAATTTGTAAGGTTAACCGATTTAGTTGCCGATTATTGCCCTAAGATGTTTGATCATTCGAATGTCGGTAGTGTAACCGGTAGACTTGGTGAGCTCGGTTCTAAGACTTTGAGTCTCGGCCAAATTCATGCACGAAATTTATCTCTAAAATAAATTACATAAATTATTTCATATTTACCAAATCATCGTTCGAGGTCGTGTTACAAAATTTTGGAAAATGTTTTGGCACGCGCAAGAGTATAACCCAAGATTTAAAAATGCATGACTTGTCTTATTGCATGTGATTGAAAACTTTGTTGTGATTTTATCTCATATTATTTTAGTGATTTAAGAGAAAATTTTCGAAATAGCATAAACTTGGTTTATTGCGTGAGTTTCTATTTATTGAAAAAATTTATGATATTTTATTGATAATTTTATCTTGTGTGATTTTATCATTGGAAATGAGAATTTTAGCAACATCCAGTTTTATGGATGTCATTGAGTTTTATTTTATGGCGTTTGTGTTGAACATGGATGGAACTCTGAAATGCGTAGGCTTGATTTATTGTGTGTGTTGGTTTATGGGTTTTATTGCGAATTTATTCATTGCAGGTTTTGTGGAGGAATGTTATCTCATGTCTTTTTGCAACCAAAAAGAGAAGTTTTTGGAAGTGTGATATCATGTAGTATCTCTTTTGAGTTTTCTGTTAGCATATTTCGTTGCACACTACTTAGCACACACATTGATTTATACTCATGGCAAGTGAGTGCATAATGGGACTATGATGGTTCATATTAAAGTTTTATTTTGTCCATTTTCGTTTGTTGTCGCCATTGCTATTCATACACAGAAATGCACTATGTGGATTTGCTTAGTATGAATGGCATTATAGCCACTATTTTGGAACAAGGAACATACTGATTATTTGGCTTTAGGTTGAAATCGACCTAAATTATTTCACGTTTCAACCAAATCGCATTCATATACCGTTTTACTAAGTTTTGAGAAATAAACTGATGCATTCGGGTCATGTTGGGGAATTTTATTCCATGTTGTTTTATGGCTAAAAGAGAGAATTTAGGAGCTTGATGTCGTGTAATTTCCTTTTTCGAAGTTTCGTACAAACATTTTGTAACACCCTAGAATTTAGTAAGAGCAACTAATTTAAAATTTCGATATAACATCAAGTGAGGGACAAAACTTTCTCCTAAAATCAACACTCAATATACCTCATGTTAAAATTCTATAATTAACCTCAATTAATATAAAGACCAAAAAGATACAAGGACTAAACCGAAGTCGGGTGCTACTTAACCCCAATACAAGTTGCTCTTTACAAAACCAATGCGGAAGACTTCACCAAGCCACTCACTTCTCGAGCACATAACTAGCACTTCTCTCTTCACAGTGTCACTAGGACTATTCCTAAATGAAGCATGTTGCACATGCCGACAAATAAAAGGTTAGGATAACGATTAGTAAGTTCAAGAGTTTTACATGAATAAATATATCTTTAAAAGGAATGAACTCCACTTAATATCATAATCTTTCAAATGATTTACTTTAAACTTGGAGACGACTCTTTTCTAATATCATGCATTTTCAAAGATGAACACCTCATTACAAAACATTCTTTATGAAATGATGTAACCCAAATCTCACTCGTAACAAAAATAACAGTTGATTCCCAATTTAAGAAACGTGGATAAAACGTTGTGTCCCAAAACACCCAAGCACGGGTGGGGCAAAATAGTCAACCTATAAATCATGGTTAAAAGAAAACCCACATATGCAATATGTCACCGACGACATGGACACTAGGCCCAACACTCACGCGACCATAAAATGGAAGGAATCCAAATATCAAATCATGGGAATGACATATTTCACTCCAACCTTAATATACGTGGAGGGAAATCCAATATTAAGGTCATCATTTATAGTCAACCACACAAGTCCAACGATAAAAAGTAAGTCGTTAATAATTACAATGTTATTGGTTGACGACGGGGGAGACCCGTATCCGTTGAGAGTGGAGAAACACAAAAGTATGCCACTCTTGCAACGTTAGTCGATGGCCCGGCACACTTAAAGACTACCTCCAAGGCATTACTTCAAGTGGTGGAGGTCCTAGTGCCTACCTCCCAGGTAGCACTTCCAGACTCAACTCTCCTAGTCCCTACTTGAAAAGTTTATGGTCGTAAGACATGGGTCCTGGAGTCCAACCCCGCAATACCCAATTGACCATCAAAACAGACTGACTTACGTGCATATGGATCCAATGCAACACAGTCTAACTTTACATGCCCACATAGGAATGAAAAACGCACTCCAGCATGTAATTAACATCAATATGCAACAAGGTGCATTAGTATATAAATCATAACAGGGCTCTACACTGAGCCATTAAAACCGGACAATTGTCCCCAAGACTCTTTTAAGTTAACACCGAGCTAAAGTGCCCAAAACCCTTTTTGACCAATGAATAACGATCCCTAAATAATACAACGCAATCGACCCACGTCATGCAAACACACGCTCCAAAATACATGAATAGATTCCAATACAGTTTAGATTGGGACAAATGACTTTCCAAATAGATTTATACCCTTATTCTTTCAAAAACGTCCCCATAACACAAAATTAAGCCTTTCTCCCAAACGGCCACTAAAAGTGCTTTTTTACCAAATAATTTCTATTTATGCAATAAATCATTAAAACACTTTCAATTATGACTTGTTAATCAAAATGCCCAAATAACTCAACAAATGATACTTTCATGTAAAGCACATAAACACTTTAAAAATGAACATTTTAGCATGTACAACGTTTTCACAAATCAACTTGAACTCACCTTGCGAGGTTTAGGCTAAACCTAGATTTCTCCAACTTGAACTCATTTGAAGAAATCTGAATCCTCAAGCCAAAACCTAGATCCATAAATTTCCAACCATAAAGATTCATATTCAACCATATAGAACCATTCCCCAAACATTTTACATGAATATCTCAACTTATACCAAAAAACCTAACTTCCAAAGATGAAGAAAAGAGAAGGTTACCTTTGCCATAGTTTGAGTCCATCAACAATACTCTTCTAGATCCCCAAAATAGGCCACAAACTCCCAAATGTTCAAAATGGTGAAAAGGGTTGGATGAAACCCTATAAAATATGATGATGATGAAGAAGATGAAGATGAAGATACCTTAGCTCTAGCTTCCAAACCTTGCTATATGATGAAGAACAACTTGGCTTTTAGGAGAAAAACCCCCAAAAATGAGATAGGATTCATATAAGATGGTGGAGGTTGGTTTAGGAGAGTAAATGGAAAATAATTTGAGGTTTTGGTGAGAAATGGGGTTTGGAGGCCGATTTAATCTTTTATCAGCGTACAGTGCTCGTGCACGAGCGGTCGTGCGGTTCCACTTGCGTAGACAGTCGCACCGAGCACTGAAGTCAAGACGGGGCAGAGTCCCACGTGGATGATCTTGCGGTTCCACTCGCGCGGAGAGGCGCACGAAACACTGATGGAAATTTTCTGTCTTCTTTTTTACTAAAGATTTCGGGGTTTTACAATCCTCCCAACCTTGAAAGAGATTTCGTCCTTGAAATTGGGCATCGACCAAGAACCCGATGTCGCATTTAGCGAGATCTATTGCCACTATTTTCTCATAACAAGCCGCCACAAACCGATCTCAACGTTCGATATACCTTACTGATGACAGAATGAACATCGAGTCCTTATTTAATCACTTTCTTAACTTTAAGATCTCGGTTGCCTCCCAACCTTATGTTGTTCATATTACCCCAAGAGTAACTTACGACCTTAACTAATTGCTTCCACCAAGGATACCCCAAGGCGAACTTTACCCTTAAATACTTCTAATCGTCCTTCATTGAATCATGTTGCACTCTTTTATTGCCTCTAAGAATACAACAACCCTTGATGAAAAGATCCAACCATCGTTAACTATACTCCTTTCGATTCCAAGTACCCGCAACCTTATTGACTTGACTCGGGTGGTAAAGGAATATGTAAAAATTGCTGAGCTGATCACCCGCTATCATTACAGAAACGATATTTATAATTTCGACAAGTCAATGCCTCCTCAATAAACGATTTCCACTTAAGGTCCACCTCGATACTCTCACTAAATTCCTCCAATAGTCCATGCCATAAAAGATTTATCGTCCTTTCCTTGATGAGATTCCTAACAATTAGTTTGGTCCGATTCAACACAACGATAGCTTCGTTCTCCAAGATGACACAATACATGACATCTGTAAGGATTCCCAAACTTCCATAGGTCAAAGCATTGGTTTGATGTTTCATCCAGAAACGTACCATTACACTCTACAGATAGTCGATTATCCCAAACTCCATGAGTACACAACTCCCATAACACATTCAAGCATCGATTGATGAATTAGCGACAACCTTGCCGATCATCGAAATACCTATGATCGATCCCTAATTACCGACATTTAATCTCCTTAATGTTACCACTTAACTTGCAAACACACCAGGTTCAACGGAAGTACACTGAAGGACCCCAACGGATATTGTCCTCAAAATCGAGTGTCGACACCTATCCTCGAAATAACTATACTGTAAATGTGGGTATACCATCAAATACTTCATTCCATATTTGCCTTGCCGAATTAAAGTTGACACCTAACAGGGCTCTAAGATTCCAATCTTACATCTCAAACAAAAGAGCCGCAATCTTCCCTTTATTCCTGAAGACTTACCCAGATGGCACACATCTAACTCATACATAAGGTCAAACAATCAACCTTTTAATTCATATCCAACCATATGCAAGCAACCACACAATGCTTTAACCCGAAGATTTACCAAAACAGAAAGATCACCACTTAAATAACTAGGAAAAGACATAAATCTAATACCTCATATATTCATGCGTGAACCGATTCATAAAACTGAAACCCAAATCCAAAACTGGAGAAAACTCATATCATCCGACGCTTCAATTCCCAAGGACGCCTCTAGTCCTTAGTAATAAGTTATTCCACAAAAAGGGGTTTACCACTATGGCTCCAATGAGTTCAAGGTTTTCAACTATACGACTCAACAAGCATGCCAATTTATTATTTTTAAAGATTTGCCAAACATAAAACCTTTATAATCAGTTTTACACACGCTAAAATCCTTTAGCACAACTAGAAAATCGTTTGAAGTGACCGTAATTGTCACATGCTTAAACCGATCAATATAACACATCTTCGATAATCAATAGTAAAACAACAATAGATGGAGATGAACAAATGAAACATGAACACGGACCATCTCCGTCCCACCATACGATTACTCACGCTATATGTGTAAATTAATTAGTGCACTAAACAGTGTATAGAAAATTATTTGCAAAAACTCAAAACATAATATACATGATATCAAACTCTCAAAGTTTTATCTCTTAGCCACAACACGACCCGAAATAAGATTCCACAACAAAACATGCATGTGTCAGTTTATTTCACAAAATTGGCAAGGTGATATGTGCATGCACTTTGGTTAAAACATAAAATAATTTATTTCGGTTTCAAGTTCAAAGCCAAATAACAATATGCTCTCATCGTTCTAAAATGTTGGCTAAAACACCATGACGGAAATTCCAAATAAAATATGCATGCATACTATATGCAACCAAACTGGTCACCCGAAACTCAAGGGGAAAACAATACAACTGGACGCCATTAAATTCTCCACATCTATTCAACAAAATCGCATGGAATAAAATTCCCAATAAAACTCAAACACCAAAATAATGGAAGGTAACCCTTCGTCCAAAACTTTAACATATGTGGAGGAGATCCAATGTTAAAGTCATAAGTCGTAGTTACTTGTCCAAGACCTTAATCACTATCATAATACGGACATCACAATATCCGAAAATGGTGTTGGACAACAACGAGAATAACGAATGTCCCAACCAATTTTGCAACCACATGCGATAAAATATTTTTAAGCATGGTTAAAATCATGGTTTAAGATCTTGTGTGTGCTAAATATTTTTCCAAGATTTTGTAATATATTTCCACATGATGATTTGGAAACATGAGAAATAATTGATGCAATTTATTTTAAAAATAAATTTCGTGCATGAATTTGCTCGACACTCAACGTCTCGAAACCATGCTCCTCAATTTCCCAGTCACACTATCGTCATCCAGATGCTAAAACAACTTAAGACAATAATCGAGAATTTTATCGGTTCACTTTACAATTCCTCCTAGAATAATGTTGATCCCATAAGTCCATGGTTCTAATCCAACCAATAATTCCAACCCGAAACGGTCCACATAGTACAATCATCATGCTTACTGTCACCCCAGGTGACAGATGTTGAAATCATCAACCTCTTCTAACGGCTACCTACTTAGAAACTTCTTCACTACCCCAACGGTCGTCACACCAAAGTAGTCCAAGTATACACATGTAACTTGAGAGTTCACCATGACACTGGATAGGTGCCATTATGAACATACTATACATGATCATCCTTGCTACCCTCGACGTGATCCCCGTTCTTAGTGACTCCATCAACCTCAAAACGTCCTATTTTAAAGTGCTTATTTGTTCAATTTTCTCTCTCACTCACTTAAAAGAACGCTAGTTTGAGTCTAGGTATAAAAAAATCAACACCTAAATCTCTCAAACTTAAGCTCTGATACCAACTTGTAACACCCTAGATTTTGGTAAAAGCAACTAATTTAAAATTTTGATATAACATCAAGTGAGGGACAAAACTTCCTCCTACAAATCAACACTCGATATACCTCAAGTTAAAATTCTATAATTAACCTCAATTAATATAAACTCCAATAAAATACAAGGCCTAAACCGAAGTCGGGTGCTACTTAACCCCAATACAAGTTGCTCTTCACAAAACCAATGCTGAAGACTTCACCAAGCCACTCACTTCTCGAGCACACAATTAGCACTTCTCTCTTCACAGTGTCACTAGGACTATTCCCAAACGAAGCCTATTGCACATGTCGACAAATAAAAGGTTAGGCTAACGACTAGTGAGTTCAAGAGTTTTACATGAATAAATATATCTTTAAAAGGAATGAACTCCACTTAAAATCATAATCTTTCAAATGATTTATTTTAAACTTGAAAACGACTCTTTTCCAATATCATGCATTTTCAAAGATGAACACCTCATTACAAATCATTCTTTATGAAATGATGCAACCAAAAACTCACTCGTAACGAGAATAGGAGTTGACTTCCAATTTAAGAAACGCGGATAAAACTTTGTGTCCCAAAACACCCAAGCACGGGTGGGGCAAAACACTCAACCCATAAATCATGGTTAAAAGAAAACCCACATATACAATATTTCACCGAAAACATGGACACTAGTCCCAACACTCACGCGACCATAAAATGGAAGGAATCCAAATATCAAAACATGGGAATGACATATTTCACTCAAAACTTAATATACGTGGAGGGAAATCCAATATTAAGGTCATCATTTACAGTCAACCACACAAGTCCAACGATAAAAAGTAAGGCGTTAATAATTACAATATTATTGGCCGATGATGGGGGAGTCCCATGTCCGTTGAGTGTAGAGGAACACAAAAATATGTCACTCTTGCAACGTTAACCACATGACACCTCACAACATAAAAGCCCAAGTGTCTCTAAGAAGTTTCACCACAAGAGTCGGTTGAACTTGGTGAACATTACAATGAATTCCACCCCGAAGGCCCGACACACTTAAAGACTACCTCCAAGGCATTACTTCAAACGACGGAGGTCCTAGTGCCTACCTCCCAGGTAGCACTTCCAGACTCAACTCTCCTAGTCCCTACTTGAAAAGTTTATGGTCGTAAGACATGGGTCCTGGAGTCCAACCCCGCAATACCCAATTGACCATCAAAACAGACTGACTTACGTGCATATGGATCCAATGCAACACAGTCTAACTTTACATGCCCACATAGGAATGAAAAACGCACTCGAGCATGTAATTAACATCAATATGCAACAAGGTGCATTAGTATATAAATCATAACAGGGATCTACATTGAGCCATTAAAACCGGACAATTGTCCCCAAGACTCTTTCAAGTTAACACCGAGCTAAAGTGCTCAAAACCCTTTTTGACCAATGAATAACGATCCCTAAATAATACAACGCAATCGACCCACGTCATGCAAACACACGCTCCAAAATACATGAATAGATTCCAATACAGTTTAGATTGGGACAAATGACTTTCCAAATAGATTTATACCCTTATTCTTTCAAAAACGTCCCCATAACACAAAATTAAGCCTTTCTCCCAAACGGCCACTAAAAGTGCTTTTTTACCAAATAATTTCTATTTATGCAATAAATCATCAAAACACTTTCAATTATGACTTGTTAATCAAAATGCCCAAATAACTCAACAAATGATACTTTCATGTAAAGCACATAAACACTTTAAAAATGAACATTTTAGCATGTACAACGTTTTCACAAATCAACTTGAACTCATCTTGCTAGGTTTAGGCTAAACCTAGATTTCCCCAACTTGAGCTCATTTGAAGAAATCTGAATCCTCAAGCCAAACCTCCAAAACCTAGATCCATAAATTTTCAACCATATAGAACCATTCCCCAGACATTTTACATGAAGATCTCAACTTATACCAAAAACCCTAACTTCCAAATATGATAAAAAGAGGAGGTTACCTTTGCCATAGTTTCAGTCCATCAACAATACTCTTCTAGATCCCCAAATTAATCCACAAACTCCCAAATGTTCAAAAAGGTGAAAAGGGTTGGATGAATCCCTAGAAAATTTGGTGATGATGAAGAAGATGAAGATATCTTAGCTCTAGCTTCCAAACCTTGCTAGATGATGAAGAAACAATTGGATTTTAGGAGAAAACCCCCAAAAATGAGCTAGGGTTCATCTGAGAGGGTGGAGGTCAGTTTGGGAGAGTAAATGGGAAAAGATTTGAGGTTTTGGTGAGAAATGGGGTTTGGAGACCGATTTAATCTTTTATCAGCGTACAGTGCTCGCGCGCGAACGGTTGCGTGGTTCCACTCGCTCAAAGAGCCACACCGAGCACTGAAGTCAAGACGGAGCAGAGTCCCACGCGGATGATCGCGCGGAGAGGCGCGTGGAACACTGATGGCAATTTTCCATCTTCTTTTCGACTAAAGATTTCGGGGTGTTACACATTTTGTTGCACACTATTTTAATGCAAGAATTTATTTTACGTACATGGCGTAAATATATACATGCTAGGACCATAGTGGTTCATTTGAAAAGTTAATTGAGCATACTTTCGTGTTTCTATGAGTGAAATATCTATTGTGGTTCGAGTCATTGTGTGATATTAGGTGCCAACTTTTGGATTTTGAGGCCAAGAACCATTGAAGTACCTGGAATACTATTGTTGGATCCTAAAGAACTTTACAAGATTTGTGGTGACTTTAAGAAGCTTAGTTATTGGTAATTGAGTATAGTTGAATGAGATTTCCTAGATTAATAAAGATCTTATCAGTTAGATGATTGATACTTGGACGCATTATGGGAGTTGTGCAATCGATGGGTTTGGGAATAGTCAATTCCTTATAGAATTTATTTGTACATTCTGGGATTTAATGACAGTGCAATAGCGGGAATGGTTAGATTAAGAATTTTGTAGATTATTTTATGGTGACCGTATATTGTGACAGTTGGAGTACGAATTCATGGTGCGTTGATTGGGACCAGGTTGGTTATTGGGAAATTTCGTCAATGAAAAAAAAGGACGATGAATCTTTAATGGTATTCTTTATTGGAGAATTTAGAAACGATGTCGAGAAAGACCTTAATTGGAAATCTATTATAGAGGAGACTTGATTAGTCATGGTTGGATTATCGGCACGATAGCGACAACGAGTGATCTATTCAGGAATAATTATGTAGTATTTTCTTTACCACACGAGTAAATTCGACAGGATAGCAAGTACTGTAACTCTAAGGGAATATTTTCGGTATTGGTCGGATAAGCTTTTGCGGAGACGACATCAAAATGTTGAATGCGGAGGAGGAGAGTATCATAGTTGATAGAGGTTATTAGGAACCTTAATTTTGGGCAGCAATGGTGAAATTGAGTAGATGAAGTCGTGAGCTACTACTGAGGTGGTATGGGACACCTAAGGTTAAGAGACAACCAAAATCACACGGTTAGAAATTACTCCAACAATGTTCGATGTTCACTCTGCTATGAGTATGACATACCGAAGTGGATATTAGATGTGAAGGTCAGCATGAAAATTGACATGACAATTTTGACAGGAAGTTATCGAGTTCCAGTTAAGGTTGAAATGGGTTAGAGACACATCCTTGGAAAGGGAAATGGTTGTTTTGTGAAAATGATGTTATTTAACGCTTATATCATTAGAATGTTACCCTTTTTGGGATGAGTAGATGACAAGACAATTATCGGACTCGTGCTTT
The DNA here is from genome assembly GCA_954870635.1 of Arctium minus. Taxonomy (NCBI): domain Eukaryota; kingdom Viridiplantae; phylum Streptophyta; class Magnoliopsida; order Asterales; family Asteraceae; genus Arctium; species Arctium minus. Next base: position 105,876,945 of record OX941080.1, on the reverse strand, counting down.
GGTTTTGTGGTATTTTTTGACAATCTCATGTCCCTCACATATTTGAGTGTAATGTGGGAAATAGAATTTTATGACATCGATGTTTGGGAGATTTCTATTGTCAAGGTTTAACTGTTGTAAGAAAGGACCAAGCTACTTCTGGGAACCGAGGGAATCCAATAAGTGTTGTGTAGTATGTTTTGTGTAGGAACTACATTAAAAGATATGTTTAAAATATTTGTAGATATGTATAATCATATTAATGATATAAAATAATTATGTATTTATTACAGATAATCACCTAACCTTATTTGAGTTATGGAGCAACAATAACACAGTCCATTTAAATATGGTGATAGGATAAATTTATTGAAATTTATTGAATCTTTTAGATTTACTATCATAGAAAAATATAGACAAGAAACTTTTTTTTCCGGTAATACACATATAGATCTAGGGTTCTTGGGCTAGCACCGACTAGGAATTACAAGTGTGTTCGTGTGTGGACTACCGTAGAGGAAACCAGCTTTGGTTTCTAAGTGTTGCATCAAATCCTTCTCAGATCTGTAGAAGTATAACTCTAAACACTCTATGACGTATTTTAATATGTCATCGGATCCAGCTTGGGTTTTAATCTCTTAATAAGTTATCAACAAATGTAACCTAAACTATTGGTAAAGATCTTATCTGTAACACCCCGAATTTTGGACCTTAGTTGATGAATATCAACAATGATTTATAAGTATAAGTTCCCAAACTAATCTAGGGATTTTAGTATTGTTTGTGTCAAGTTTTTAGCGTCGTTTCAGGATCGAGCAGCGTCGAGAGAGTGGCCGGCGACTGTGCCAATGGCACTGTCGCCAGGTCAATGTCGCGCGGGGTGTACCACTTACGGTACATCCGCCGCGATTATGCCCTGCGACTTTGCTATTGGCACAATCGCCGAGGCAAGGTCGCGCGAAGGGGGAGCCAGAAGGGTTATTTCCTTTTTATGCCATTTTTAAGTTTAAAACCCTTATTCTGAACCAGCAGCTTCTAGAGGCGATTTTCACACACTCTTGGTGCGATTTTCACACACTCTCATCTCTATCTCTCTTCATTAATTGGTAGGTGGGTGAATCATTAATGGTTGGTGGTTTTTTAGGGTTCTAAGTTCAAGACATCTCTTCATTTATTGTTCATATCTATATTATATACTGTCTTGGTACGTTAACCATTAGACTTCGTCCTAACACTTGTGTTCATGTTTAGTAGTTCACAGGTTCCGCTAGTGGTGCGAGTAGGGCACCTTGATTCGCCGGGATCGCACCTAGGATTCCTCCTCGAAACGGGCATTCTTGGGAAATCGAGAGAGAGTGTTTTTGAAGTCATAGTGACACCCATCTTAATCTAGTTATTAATTGTTCTAGATTGAATAGGTTTTCATGTATATGTCTTATTCATTCCGCTACTTTAAATTGTAGAACTACCCAAACTCTTATGGGTTATAGTCGTCACGTTTATAGGTTATGGATTCCCCTTATTTTAGACGTTATATTGCCGAAATTTTGAGTTTTACTTTACCCAGTTTTTTGGGTGTTACAAGTTGGTATCAGAGCTTTAGTTTAAGTGAACTAGTTACATAAACTCGATGCCTAGACTTAAGCTGAGACTATTAAGTTATGAATTGCGAGCGTTGGGTAGAATTTCTAAGAAGGGACGACCTTAGAGTCAACAGAAACTACGTCGTTGAAATTTGTAAAAGTGGTAGCGAGAATCTTTATGTAGTGTACGTTCATAAATTCAATTAGCTACTGTTATTATGAATGTATGGTTACGCGAATATACTTGAGTTACTATGATTATGATGATCAACGAACCGTATGAGTATGTTTCTTGTGTAAATCTTGTGTTGCTTATCTTCCCCTTTTCTCCCAATTGTGTAGCAGATCCGAAATGGTAAATACTCGGAGTCGACCGTTAATCGAAGGGGAAATGCATGAGGATAGTTCGTCTGATCCAAATCCAGTAGTTCGAGTGGCGATTGTTATTCCTCCCAACATGTCACCGATATTCACCGGAGAAGTGGAACACATACCTAGAGTGGAGTTGGCATCCACTAATCCAGTCATTCAGGAGGCAAACCCGCAGGCCGATATGATGGCTAGTGTTATGCAGATGGTGACATCAGCCATGGAAAAGCAACAAGAAGCATTTCTGAAGATGTTAGAAGACAGAGATGCTAGTCTCCGAAGGCCGGAAGTGGTTATGGAGAACGCGATAACCGGTTCGGGTGGTACCGGAGGCGAGAACCGTACCGATGGGTTGGTAGTCCTAGAGACAAGACAAGTAGGGAAGGGTTGTTCGTATAAATCCTTCATGGGATGTAAACCGCCAGAGTTTTCCGGGGCCGATGATCCCGTAGCTTGCATAAAATGGTTGAGGGAAATCGAACAGGCCTTTAGGGCTTGCAGTTACGATGAGAGCCAGAAGGTTAATTTTGGTTCGCAAATGCTTCGGGGTGCGGCTTTGATCTGGTGGGATGTCCACACCGCAACTATAGGGGAAACCGTGTTAGCAAAGATGTCTTGGGCTACGTTTAAGGAGAAGGTTATGGAGGAATATTGTAATGAACAAGAGATGGATTTGATCGAAGATGAGTTCCGAGCTCTAACGAAAGGGGAACTGACAGTGAAAGAGTATACCCGCCTCTTCATGGAGAAGTTAAATCTTGTGGGGCACGTGGCCCCAACCGAAAAAGATAAGATAAAGGCCTATCTGAAAGGCCTACCTGCGGACATGGGGAATAGAGTCCGCAACTCTAAAGCCACAAACCTTCGGGAGTTTATAGAGGAGGCCAAGATAATGGAAAGGGTCTACGCAAAGGACAAGGAAGAGAAGTCGAAGGCCGTGGAAAATAGGAAAGGAGAGGCGATGCCGAGTTCGTTCAAGAAATCGAGGTTTCAACCAAACATTAGAAGGTCTGATAATCGCCGAGAGGCGAAATGGTGTTCTAAGTGCAAAAGCAAGCACTTTGGTCCTTGCAACTCCAACTCCAATCAAGTCTCGTGTTTCAAGTGTGGCAAGCCGGGTCACACAAGCCCGAACTGTCCTATGCCGGGAACACTCTGTTATGAATGCAAGGAGTCGGGTCACGTGAAGAGGGATTGCCCCACGCTAAGGGGTGGAGCAAGAGGAGGGAACCCACCAATTCAACCGAAGAAGGAAATCGTCCCTAAAGCTTAAGGGAGGGCATTTCAAATGACGAGAGAAGAAGCAAAGGAGACCACCGACGTGGTGTCGAGTACGTTTTACTCAACTCCCTTGCCGCTAAGGTGCTATTTGATTCTGGTGCAAATTTCTCTTTCGTATCTCTCGCTTTTTGCAAAGAATTGAATGTGCCTACTAGTACTCTTAGTTATGCGTTAGTAGTAGAGATGGCGAATGGGGAACAAGTGATCTTGCGGGAAGTGTTGGAAGAGTGCCACATAGATATTAGTGGGGAATTATTCGTTGTGAACCTACTCCCTATGGCAATTGGGAGTTTCGATGTGGTGATCGGGATGGACTGGTTGTCACGGCACAAAACGGAGATTTTATGTTCAAAGAAGCTGATCAAATTACCGACTTCAATCGGAGGTTTCATTTTCGTCTATGGGGAGAAACTTAAGGGAGAAGTAGCTCTCATTTCATCCATTAAAGCACGTAAATGTCTCATGAAGAGTTGTCCGTCATTTCTTGCCTACGTGTTAGATGCCAAATCGTAGAAGAAGATGATTAAAGATGTGCGGGTTGTTAGCGAGTATCCAGACGTGTTTCCTGACGAATTGCCGGGATTGCCGCCCGACCGCCAGGTGGAGTTTCGAATCGATTTAGTCCCGGGAGCGGCACCGATTGCCCGTGCACCGTAACGTCTTGCTCCAACCGAAATGCAAGAAATGACGTCGCAACTTCAAGAATTGTTGGAGAATGGATTTGTGAGACCGAGTTCTTCGCCTTGGGGAGCTCCGGTACTCTTCATCAAGAAGAAGGATGAGTCGATGCGGATGTGCATCGACTATCGAGAGTTGAACAAGGTAACCATAAAGAACAAGTATCCACTACCTCGAATCGATGATCTCTTCAACCAACTGCAAGGAGTCGGATGTTTCTCCAAGATCGATCTCCGATCGAGTTATCATCAAGTGAAGGTTAGAGAAGAAGATGTTTCTAAGACCGCCTTTAGAACCCGTTATGGTCACTACGAGTTCCTGGTTATGCCTTTTGGGCTAACTAACGCGCCAGCGGTATTCATGGATTTGTGAACCGAGTTTGCCGACCCTTTTTAAATAATTCGGTCATAGTGTTCATGGATGATATCTTAGTGTACTCGAAGAATGATGAAGAGCACGAGCGACATCTCAGAGAAGTGTTAGAAGTGTTGAGGGATGAGAATATCTATGCCAAATTTTCCAAGTATGAGTTTTGGCTAAGAGAGGTTCAGTTTTTGGGTCATGTGGTGATAAGTGAAGGAGTAAAGGTGGATCCGTCAAAGATCGAGGCCATGATGAATTGGGAACCGCCAAAAAGTCCCACAGAAATTCGGAGCTTCTTGGGTCTAGCTGGTTACTATAGAAGGTTCATCCAAGACTTCTCCAAGATCGCCTCACCATTGACGTCTCTGACAAGGAAGAATGTGAAATTCCTTTGGACCGAGAAACAAGAACAAGCCTTTCGGACCCTACAAAGGAAGTTGTGTGAAGCACCAATTTTGTCCCTACCCGAGGGAACGGAAGATTTTGTGGTTTATAGTGACGCATCTAAAATGGGTTTGGGATGTGTCTTGATGCAAAGAGGCAAAGTTATAGCTTACGCATCAAGGCAATTGAAGGAACATGAAAAGAATTACCCAACCCACGATCTCGAGCTAGCGGCGGTGGTGTTCGCTTTGAAGTTATGGCGACACTACCTATATGGCATGAAGTGCACTCTCTTTACCTACCATAAAAGTCTGAATTACGTCTTCGATCAGAAAGAATTAAACATGCGGCAACGGAGATGGATCGAACTACTCAAATATTATGACTGCGAGCTTCAATACCACCCCGGAAAAGCAAATGTGGTCGCGGACGCTTTGAGCCGGAAGGAGTATAGTAGTGGCGTTCAAACCACCTTTGCAAGGGTAGATGTTGTCTCAAACCATATTTATAAAATCATAATGTCGCAACCGGAGGCACTTCTCGAAACGAATCTCAAGAGTGAAATTATGGTGAAGCAACATCTCCAATTGACCGAAGATGGAAGAGGCTTGAAGTTGTTCCAAGGTCGGATTTGAGTACCAAAAATCGGAGGATGTCGAGAGTTGTTGTTGGAGGATGCGCATAAATCCAAATACTCGATTCACCCGGGAAGTACTAAGATGTATCGAGTTTTAAAACATAACTATTGGTGGTCGGTGATGAAGTTAGACGTGGCCAGATATGTGGAGCGATGTGTAACTTTCCTACAAGTGAAAGCGGAGCACCAACGACCTTACGGTAGTCTGCAATCCTTAGAGATACTGGAATGGAAGTGGGAGCACATTACTATGGACTTTGTAACCAAGCTACCGAAGACTTTGCGGAACCATGATACCATCTGGGTAATAGTAGACCGCTTGACTAAGAGCGCGTACTTCTTGTCCATGCGGGAGACCCTACCGATGGATAAGTTGGTCAAGCTTTATATAGATGAAGTGGTCTCTAGGCATGGAGTGCCACTTTCTATCGTATTTGACCGGGACAGCCGTTTTACATCTCACTTCTGGGATAGTTTGCAGAAGGAGTTGGGCACAAGAATTAAGTTGAGCACTGGTTATCACCCTCAGACAGACGGACAGAGTGAAAGGACCATCCAAACTCTTGAAGACATGTTGAGATCCTGTGTCATCGATTTCGGAGGAAGTTGGGAACCACATCTCCCGTTAGTGGAATTCGTCTACAACAACAGTTACCATTCGAGCATTGGTATGGAACCGTTTAAGGCTTTGTACGGAAGGAAGTGTAGAACACCCGTCTGTTGGCTAGAAGCGGGTGAGAAGCAGTTTGCCAGACCGGAAATTGTACAGGAAACGGCCGACAAGGTTAAGATCATTCGTGAGCGTATGAAAGAGGCTCAAGATCGACAAAAGAGCTACGCGGACAAGAAAAGGAGGTCAGTCGAGTTTCAAGTGGGCGAAGGGGAAATGTTGAAAGTTTCACCGTGGAAGGGATTGATCAGGTTCGGAAAACGTGGGAAGCTTAATCCCCGTTTCTTAGGACCTTTCACCATCTTGGAGCGAATTAGGCTTAAAGCCTACAAATTGGATCTTTCGCCTGAAATAGACGGGATCCACCCCACGTTCCACGTATGTTATTTACGGAAATGTCTCGCCGAAAAAGAGAGTGTCATTCCTCTATCAGAAATTAGAGTGGATAACGATCGATACATAGAGGAACCCGAATCTATCCTCGAAATAAAGACGAAGAAGCTACGACACAAAGAAGTGGTTATGGTGAAGGTACAATGGAAACACCACCGCGGTACCAATATAACTTGGGAATCAGAAGAAGACATGAGGAGGCGATACCCTCATTTGTTTGGCTAGTTAGGATTTCGAGGGCAAAATCCATTCTAAGGGGTGGAGGATTGTAACACCCCGAATTTTGGACCTTGGTTGATGAATATCAACAATGATTTATATGTATAAGTTCTCAAACTAATCTAGGGATTTTAGTATTGTTTGGGTCAAGTTTTTAGCGTCGTTTCGGGATCGAGCAGCGTCGAGAGAGTGGCTGACACTTGTGCCCGGCGACTGTGCCAATGGAACTGTCGCCAGGGCAATATCGCGTAGGGTATACCACCTACGGTACATCCTGTCAGGATCGAATTCTTAACAAGAATTAATACTCAGAAACTAATATCAAAGAAGTTGCGGAAAAACACTTTGATATTTAATAAAACAGTAATCAAACACAGTATATAATGATCAAACAGTAAACTTGTATTAAATGCTTAAAGCTACAAGGTTACACACTCAACCTCAATATTGATGAACAGGCTCACCAATACGAATTCTACTTCTCTAGAATTAGGATCTATGCCTTGAGGTCGATTTTTCTCTTGAAAAACAGTTATCTAAAAGTTCTATTTTTCTATTCTAAATATTCTATACATATACTAATAGAAAGATAATTACAAAGAATAAACAAATCTTCAGTATATCTTCCATGTATATCTTCTAAGTATATCTTCAGTATATCCAGCTGTAGTACTTTCCATCCGGATCTCTTTAGCAGCACTAATAATGCTCAGCAGCATTAACTTCATCTAGCAGCATTAACTGCAAGCAGTATTAACTACTAGCAGTACTAACTAGCTAAGCAGTACTAACTTTGTTCAAGCAGTACTAACTTTGACTAGCAGTATTAATTAACACTAGCAGTAGTAACACTCAGCAGTATTAATCTTCAACTTGTTCTGGCAGTAGTAATTACATTTGTACTAGCAGTAGTAACTACACTTAGTAGAATCTTCAGTTCCCAACAATCTCCCCCTAACTTGACTTTTAGAAAAAGAAGTCAAGTTCTTCAGATCTTCTTCAAGATGCTTTCAACACCTTACATTTAGTTACCCAAATTTGGATCTAGGCCCAAACTTTGATTTACAGTTCTTCTCACCACAATCTTGGCCATTTCTGAATCCTTTGTACAAACCAGTGTAGCTTTAAGCATCCCTTCTAACTTCTCCTTGCTATGTTCATATATTTTGTCCACCAGGTAGTATTCATGATAACAATTGTCAATAGTAATCATGTATACTCCACAGTTTTCAAACAGTATCCATTTGTCAATCTTCTTGAATATGAACTCATGCATATGATCTTTAATCCTATGGTGCACTCTTTCAGGCTCAAACATCATGCACAAGTATTCCAATGTCACTTTGAGAAGATTCTCTTCAGTACCTTTCAACACAGGTTCATAAAGTTTCATCCCAACTTTATATAGTTCTTCCATATCAGCTCTTGAACAACTTCTGATGACTTTCCCCCATGTTGAATAAGCTTCAAATGAACCATCAGCTCTCTTGATTCTGAAGAAATTCTTTCCATTGTCTCTCAGAATATCCCAGAAGATGATCTCTGGAGCTTGCATAGAGATTGGAACAGCTTTCAAAGGTTCCACTATTGTCATGTACGGATCCATACTTTCATCAGTTTGCTTAGTGACCTGCTCTGGGCTCTGTACTGGCTCTGTTGGGGATGTGATTGAAGGTTCTGCTTCCTTTTCAGTTTCTTCCACCCTAGGCCTTTTCAACTGCCTTTTTGGAGCAATTGTTTTCACTCTTTTTCCAGACTTGGCTTTTCTACCAACATTTCCAGGTTCTTCCTTCTTCTCTTCTGCTTCTTCTTTGGAAGGTGTGGTTTTCTCAGGGAATGGTTGTTGGATGTTGAGATCATGTCTCTCTTTCATCCTTCTTTCTGCTTCTTCCCTTTGAGAGGAATCCCCTTGGAGCTTTGTCATTTCCTTCCTGTATAGCTCTTCAACCTGAGAGTATGCCATATGAGTAAACATCTCCCCCTTAACACCAATTGCACCTTTCAGGAAGTTTATCATCTTTCTTCTTTCCTGATTGGCCAAAAAGGTCTTGGAGGGTTGTCTTTTCTGCTTTTTGAATGGCATTCTTTTTACTTGTACTTGCTTGGCCTGAGCTGCTGTTTTCATGCTCTTCTGATACTCTTCATTTAGTTTTCTGGCCATATTCAGTGCAAGCTCTCTATCCTTCTCAGATTGAAGTTGTTCCTCCCTTTCCATTTCTGCCTGAAGCTGCTTTGCCACTTCTTCATCCAGTTCTATCTGAATTTTCTTCTTTGCAGGTTGTTCAGGTTCAATCATCTTAGCTTTACCCTTTGTATCCTTCAACCCTGCCTCACTTCTTTCTTGTGTCTTCTTTTCAAGGTCTCCTTCATTGATGACCACTCCCTTAGCCTTTTGAGTAGCCTTAGGAGTGTCATTCTTTGCTTTTACTAAGGTTTCAGCTATTTCCAATTCTTCAACAGATAGCCCTGTTGCTGCTTGAACATTATCTGTTTCTACTTCTTGTGCTTCTGTTTCTGCAGCTTTCTCCCCCTTAACATCAAATCCCATCTCAGAAATACTTTCTTTTTCTGCTTCAGCCTCTGAATTCTCCCCCTTGTTGAAATCATCTTCAACACTTGTCCTCCTCTTTAGCACAAACTGTTTCCTTCTCCTTTTCTGTAACAATCTTGTCACCATTTTCTTCAGTTTGGTGATCTGAACTTGTTGAGATAGAATAATCAGCTTCATCTCCTCTATTTCTTTTCCTTGCTTGATGACATCCTGGTTGATGTTTCCCATGGTCTCCATCAATTCATCATAGTTATATCTGTCCTCACCTTCTCCAGGAGTGTTACCCCCTATTGAGGGATCATTGGATCTTTTATTAGTAGATGTCTTCTGCCTAGCAGAAGCACTATCCACCCCTGTGGTTTCTTGGCACCAGGGTCCTTCAAATGATTGCTCATTCAAAGTTGCCATGGGGGAGGTCTTATTGATGTTACCACTTTCCTCCTCTGTGCTAGCAGGAGTAGTGGCAGCCTCATCACCCATATGCTCTACCTCCTCCTCAGAGAGCACCTCCTTTGGGTTGGGAGACACCCTTGTGGTTTCCCTTTGGATATTCTCTAGGGGAGAATTCTCCCTTAGAGGGCTTAAAGGCTTAGTGGGTGATGGTACAAGAAGGGAAGGAGCCTTCTTTACCTGTTTTCTTTGATAAGTTTGGGTAATTGGAGAAGTGGGCTTATTTAGTAGGGACTGTGGGATAGATATAGAGTGGGAAGGTTGGGCTTGGCTAGCAGTGGATTGATCTAATGAGGGCCTTGACCCTGCTGCCATACCTTCATTGGGTTGGGACACCACCATCATTGTAGAGAACAATGGGGTGTCAACTCCTTCAGAGTCCCCAGCAGATCTTCTCATATTTGAGAAAACCTTGCCTTTTGGGGGTTTAGGTACATATACCCCAACAGATTGAGGTATATCCGTCAATTCATGGTTAATAACTGCTTGAACAAACCTGGGATACATATAAAAGCTCTTTTTGTTTCCCATGTTTGAGACAAGATCATTGAAAATCATTTGTGAAAAATTGTACCTTCTGGCAGTGGCCAAACAGACCAAAGCATAAGCAATGGTACTGCTGAACTCACTCCATCCAGTAGTCTTTTTAGAAATGCAGTGCATCAAGGTATGAACAAGAAAACGCCATTGGGGTGAAAATTTAGCTTTTGAGAACTTAAAAATACCCAATGGGCCTCCATACCCCATTCTTGTCAGAGTAGAAAACAGTTCATCATTAGGGATAGACGTTATACCAGAGGCATCGTCTAGACGTAGACTGATGCGAACTATCTCTTCAGTAACTGTCAATGGATTGCCACATACTGTCGACTTGATCATTCGCACACCATCCTCAGTAACAATGGTGGCATGTGCCCAGAATTGCCTTTGGTGCTCAATGTAGATAGTTGGAGACATAGTGAGAGCATGGGCAATGTGGCTCGACTTCAGAAAGTCGACTATCTGATGAAAACCTTCAGATTGTTTTGGCTTTTGGAGCATCGCAATTTCATTGTGCTCATCAATGAACGCCATGGATGCCATAGACCTTGAAGATTCTTGCCTGAAAACTTTGAACTTTGAGAGAGAAAGGGTTTAGAGCGCAAGAGAACAGTATGCAAAGAGTCGTTATGAACTTTTAGGCGGGCAAAAGGTATTTATAGTATTCGGAATATAAGCAGCATTAACCTAGAGCAGTATTAACCACTAGCAGCATTAACTGCAAGCAGTATTAACTACTAGCAGTATTAACTAACTAGCAGTATTAACCGCGAGCAGTATTAACCACGAGCAGCATTAACTGCAAGCAGTATTAACTACTAGCAGTATTAACTAACTAGCAGTATTAACCGCGAGCAGTATTAACCACGAGCAGTATTAACTGAACTAGCAGTATTAACTGAAATAGCAGTATTAACTACTAGCAGTATTAACTAACTAGCAGTATTAATCGCGAGCAGTATTAACCACAAGCAGTATTAACTGAACTAGCAGTATTAACTGAAATAGCAGTATTAACTACTAGCAGTATTAGCTGAACTAGCAGTATTAACTAAACTTACTCCTTTTAAACTTGCTAAATACTGAGTACTGCTATGCATATCCTGAAAAGAAGATTAGTAACACCAAGAATAACAATATACAGGTATAACCTCACTTTTTGAGAAGAAGATTATTCAAAGTTTATCATTCCCACACTTGTTACCAAGAAAGTGAATCTACCCACATCAAAAGCTTTAGTGAATAGGTCAGCAAACTGATTATCAGTGTGAACTTTGACAACTTGAATAAGTTTCTTTTCATTACAATCTCTTATAAAGTGATACCTGATTTCAATGTGCTTTGTCTTTGAGTGCTTGACTGGATTATTTACAATGCTAATAGCACTGCTGTTGTCAATAAAGATTGGAGTATGTAGAAAGGTTACCCCATAATCCAGCATTTGATTCTGAATCCATAAGACTTGAGAACAGCAACTTGCAGCTGCTATGTACTCTGCCTCTGTTGTAGATGTGGATACGGTGGTTTGTTTCTTGCACTGCCATGAGACTAGTCTAGCACCCAAAAACTGACATCCTCCAGAAGTAGATTTTCTGTCCAAGTTTGCCCCACCTAGATCACTGTCTGAGTATGCTATTAGGTCAAAAGGTGAGTTATGCGGATACCAAAGTCCCAATCTGGGTTGCCCTTTGAGATATCTGAATATCCTCTTAACAGCTTGAAAGTGAGATTGCTTTGGCCTAACTTGAAATCTTGCACATACACAGACTGGAAACATAATATCTGGCCTTGATGCTGTGAGATACATGAGAGAGCCAATCATGGATCTATAAAGATGCACATCCATATCCTCCCCCTCAAGATCTGCTGTGATCTGCTTGTGTGTTTCCATAGGTGTGCTGGCAGGTTTTGATTCTGAGAAACCAAACTTGGTTAGAATATCCTGCACATACTTGGATTGACATATAAAAATGCCATCTGACTTCTGTTGAACTTGGAGTCCAAGGAAGAAAGTAAGTTCCCCCATGGAACTCATTTTGAACCTTTGATGCATTAAATCCTCAAACTCCTTGCACATATTGTTTCTTGTAGAACCAAAAATAATGTCATCAACATATATTTGGACCAGCAAGATATCCTTCTTCTTTCTTTTGATAAATAGAGTCTTATCAATGACTCCTCTTTCAAAGTCATTTTCCAAGAGATAGGATGACAGAGTGTCATACCATGCTCTTGGGGCTTGATGTAGTCCATAAAGTGCTTTCTTTAATTTGTATACTCTGTCTGGATAGCTTGGGTTTTCAAACCCTGGTGGTTGACAGACATATACTTCTTCTTCAATTGACCCATAGAGAAAAGCACTTTTTACATCCATTTGGTAGACTTTGAAGTTCATGTAAGAAGCATAGGCTAGGAATAGTCTGATTGCTTCTATCCTAGCTACAGGTGCAAAAACTTCTTCATAATCTATGCCCTCTTCTTGAGTGTAGCCTTGAGCTACCAGCCTTGCTTTGTTTCTTATAACAATACCTCTTTCATCTCTCTTGTTTCTGAAGATCCATTTTGTGCCAATTGCTCTGTGACCTTTAGGAAGGTCTACTAGATCCCACACATCTTGTAGCTTGAACTGTAACAATTCTTCTTGCATTGCTTCTATCCAGCTAGATTCTTTCATAGCATCATGTGCCTTTTTCGGCTCAAGCTGGGATAGAAAACATGAGAGCACTGTATGCTGTTGATCTTGCATTTCCTGGAGCCTGCTTTGATGTCTAGTCATCATGGGAGAAGAGACATCACCTATTATCAACTGTGGAGGATGATTCTTTTGAACTCTATTGTTATGACTAGGTTCTACATTCAGTCCAGCCTCTAGATTAGAGTCATGCAATTCAACTGAAGTGTCTTCAGATGTCACTTCTGATTCTTGAGTCTCCTCATCTCTAGTGTCATCTTCACTCTGACTTGGTTCAGTAAATGATTCCTTTTCACAGTCTTCATTTACTATGGGTATGGGAAAAATCACAGATTTAGATATACTTTCTTGAACTTGTGGGATCTCTGATTCTCCACCATCTGTTCCTGTATACTCATTACTGAAACCAAAAGAGTTAGTTAGTGAATCAATGTCAAATAGCCATTGAGGTCCAGACCCAACAGGATTTGGTGTGTTCTCATTGCATTTGACATTGTCACTTTCTTCAATTATTCTAGAAGAAGAGTTAAACACTCTGTAGGCCTTACTCTGAGATGAGTATCCAACAAGAAATCCATCATCTGCTTTGCTATCAAACTTACCTAAGTGAGATTTGGTATTTAGAATTGTACAAGGACACCCAAAAGATTTGAAGAAACCAATAAAAGGTTTTCTTTGATTTAAAAGCTCATATGGGGTCTTGTTCTTTTGCTTGACCACTAGAACTCTGTTTTGGACATAACAAGCAGTATTAACTGCTTCAGCCCAGAATGTAATTGGCAATTTTGAATCAGCCAACAGAGATCTAGCTGCCTCTATTAGTGTCCTATTTCTCCTTTCAGCAACACCATTCTGTTGAGGAGTTCTAGGAGCACTATATTGTCTCTCAATACCTTTTCCTTCACAAAAAGTGTTTAAATCATGATTTTTAAATTCAGTTCCATTATCTGATCTAATGACTTTTACTCTTTGATTAGTTTGGTTTTCAATTCTTAGAATAAAGGATTTGATAAGATCACTTGTTTCATCCTTAGTCCTTAGAAAATATACCCAAGTAAACCTGGAGTAATCATCAACAATAACCAAGAAGTAAGATTTCTTGCCTATACTCATAACATTTGTAGGACCAAACAGATCCATATGCAATAACTGGAGACAAGAAGAAACAGAATTTAACTCTTTGGTCTTATGAGAAGTTTTGTGTTGTTTGCCTTTGAGACAAGCAACACAATGATCATCACATGAAAAGACTTTTGAAGGTAAACCTCTTACAAGGTTATTTTTAACAAGATTGTTCATAGTCTTGTAATTCATGTGACACATCCTTCTGTGCCAAAGGGAGGATTCATCTATAGAGGCTTTTGAAACAAGACAATTTAAAGATGAATCACTATCAACATTGTCCAAATCAAGACAGTAAACATTGTCCTTCCTTGGAGTTCTAAGTAGTATCATGCTTTCATCAACTACCTTGAACCCTGGAGCAAGAATCATACACTCAGTATTAGTAAATAATATACTATGTTGTTTGTCACAAACCTGTGATACACTTAACAGGTTGTACTTTAATTGATCAACATAGTAGACATCCTCAAATGTCATCTTACCTTTGGTGACATTACCTTTTCCACTTATCTTACCACCAGTAAGATTGTCTCCAAATGCAACATGTCCTCCATTAATTTGCTTGAAATCCTGAAGGCATGACATGTTGCCAGTCATGTGCCTAGAGCAACCACTATCAACATGCCATATGCTCTTTCCCTTGAGCTGTTGGTTGCCCTGCACATTAAATAAATCAATTAGTATGATTGGGGACCCAAGCCAAAGTGATCTTGGGTCTGCCATTCTCATCAAAGTATTTACATTCCTTTTTAATGAGGTTTTTAAACTCAGAGCACTCTTTATTAGAGTACTTTGTCAATATGATTGGCTTAGCAGAATCAATACTGGAAGCAGTACTAACCTTAGAAGTACTAACAGAGTTAGCAGTACTAACAGGTGTAGCAGTACTAACAGGTTTAGCAGTACTAACCTTGTTAGCAGCATTAACATTGTTAGCAGTAGTATTACTTCTAGCAGCACTATCATTGTCAGCAGCACTATTTGTGGTAGCAGTACTAACAGTTTTAGTGCTTTTAGGAATCCACATATTGACACTTTCTTTAACAGAATACTTTTTCTTCATGTGGCTTTTAGTTTTAACATTTTTCTTAGCCACATGGTTCTTTTCAATTTTCTTATAACCAAAGGGTTTTTGCATGGATCTTTGGAAATTCATTCTTTGGTTCATAGGATTGAAATAACAGAATTTTGCAAGATGATTCAATTTGCCACAGATAAAGCAAGGTTTTGGTCTATTGATTTTACTCAGATCAACCCCTTGTTTATGTGCCCATTGATTATTCCAGTTTCTTTGATTTCCCCTCTTTTTGTCCTGTTTTTGGGGTTCATTCTTCTTACAAGTACACTGTTTGCAAGGACCTGGATTCACAACTGTGGTCTGTTTATAATGGACCTTATCAGACTTTTCCTCTGTTTTCTCTATGTTCTTGGATTTGATCCAAGTCCTTCCACAATCCTCATTGGTGATAATGTTGTTTTCTATAGAAATCTCACCACTCACCTTGTTCTTCTTACTCTTGCCAACCTCTTTCTCAGTCTTATCCTCAACAATTACTTCATCTAAGGGATCTATTTCAGTGGCTTCCTCAGGCAAGTCCTTCCTATCTTTGGTGTCTAACAGGTCTGAAGTAGGAGGAATGTAATTGTTGTTATATGGTGGAGGTGTGGCATTATACCCAATTCCTCTTCTTAATTTATCATGAATCTGATTTTGCAGTAAGGAGTCCATTGCTTTAGAAGCATTGGAAAACTTTTCTACATCAAGCTTAACCTTGGTTAACTCCTCTTTCAGTTTTTCACTCTCCTCTTTAGATTTGGTCAGTTTAAGTTCTAAATCCTTTTTCTCCCACTGCCAGTAATTGGTATCATATGAGTGTTGTAGTTCATTGGCTTGAAAACCTTTGATTTGATCTTCAAATCTCTCTACTATCCTCACATAGTCTTTTATATCCTTTTCTAGTCTCTTCAGGTCATCACTCATCTTCTGATTGTGATCCCTGTACCTTTTAACAGTGTCTATGCAAGTTTTAGAGCAGAGATTAGAACTTACCTCAGATGGGAGATCAGATACTTTAGCCATAAGAGCTTGATTCTGAATAGCTTCTTCTGCTTGATCACTCCAATCAAACCCCATTCCTTGTTGAGAAACAAGGGCTTGAGCAGAGTTTCTATTGTTATTGAAGCTTCCAGATTGAGCTTGTTGATGGTTGTTGTTGTGAGACATTCCACTTCTGCATTCTCTAGCAAAATGTCCCTTAAGATGACATTTGTAGCATTCTACCTTTGATTTATCAAACCCTGCTCCATCTTCTCTTCTTTGTGAGAAGTTGTTTCTTCCAGTCCTCTTTATAAACTTCTTAACCCTCATGGAGAGCATGGCCATCTGCCATTTAATATCCATCTCTTCCAGATCATCAGGATGAAGTTGTTCTAAGTCATCATTGATCAAAGAAGAATTTCCATGATTAGAAAGAAGAGCTTCAAATGCATAATCAGTGCCTTTATCTAGATTTGATCCATTAGTAGCATTAACTGATTCAGAGTTAGCAGTAGAATCAATTGATGCTGATAGGAGTGCAGCATTATGAACATATCCAGAAGGCTTCTTCTTTGCCTCCACCTCAGCTTCAAAAACTCTAAGATCATTGTACAGATCATCAAGTTCTTTGTCTTCCAACTGATCATTCTGTCTGAATGACACAGTGTACATGGTCCATTCATCTCCAAGGGACCTTAAGAACTTTCTGTTCACATCATCTTGATCAATCTGTACTCCCATAGTAGCTAGTTCACCAATTAGTTTATTAAACCTGTCAAAAGTTTGAGTCATGGACTCATTCTTAGTTGAGATGAAGTTTTCATACTGTTGTTTTAAGATTGCCTTTTGATTTCTCTTGGTACTTTTAGTACCTGAGAATCTCTTCTCTAGAGCATTCCAGAGCATCTGTGCATCAGTACAATTGCAGAATTGGTGTTGATACTCATTTGGAATGGCCAAGAGCAGTGTGCTCAAGGCTTTCATCTCTGTCTGTCTTGATTTCCTATCTGTATCTGTCTTTGGAGGAGTTCTTTTGCCATCTTCACCAATCTTTCCTCCGTCAGATGGGCCATTCTCAATGATGTCCCACATAGAATAATCTGTGAGGAGAATATATTGCTTGATTCTGATTTTCCACATGTCAAATTCATTGGATCTGAGCATTGGAACTTTTGAGACCAAAGTACTGCTTGATTCTGTAAGATTTTCCATGATGAATAACTGTTTCTGAGAGAAGGAGCTCTGATACCACTTGTCAGGATCGAATTCTTAACAAGAATTAATACTCAGAAACTAATATCAAAGAAGTTGCGGAAAAACACTTTGATATTTAATAAAACAGTAATCAAACACAGTATATAATGATCAAACAGTAAACTTGTATTAAATGCTTAAAGCTACAAGGTTACACACTCAACCTCAATATTGATGAACAGGCTCACCAATACGAATTCTACTTCTCTAGAATTAGGATCTATGCCTTGAGGTCGATTTTTCTCTTGAAAAACAGTTATCTAAAAGTTCTATTTTTCTATTCTAAATATTCTATACATATACTAATAGAAAGATAATTACAAAGAATAAACAAATCTTCAGTATATCTTCCATGTATATCTTCTAAGTATATCTTCAGTATATCCAGCTGTAGTACTTTCCATCCGGATCTCTTTAGCAGCACTAATAATGCTCAGCAGCATTAACTTCATCTAGCAGCATTAACTGCAAGCAGTATTAACTACTAGCAGTACTAACTAGCTAAGCAGTACTAACTTTGTTCAAGCAGTACTAACTTTGACTAGCAGTATTAATTAACACTAGCAGTAGTAACACTCAGCAGTATTAATCTTCAACTTGTTCTGGCAGTAGTAATTACATTTGTACTAGCAGTAGTAACTACACTTAGTAGAATCTTCAGTTCCCAACACATCCGCCACGATTGTGCCCCGCGACTTTGCCATTGGCACTATCGTCGAAGCAAGGTCGCACGAAGGGGGAGCCAGAAGGGTTATTTCCTTTTTATGCCATTTTTGAGCTTAAAACCCTTATTCTGAACCAGCAGCTTTTAGAGGCGATTTTCACACACTCATGGTGCGATTTTCACACACTCTCATCTCTATCTCTCTTCATTAATTGGTAGGTGGGTGAATCATTAATGGTTGGTGGTTTTTAGGGTTCTAAGTTCATAGAAGCTTTACTCCTCCAAGTTGAAAGGGTCCAAGTCTCAATTCCACCTACTCCTCATTCTAAGGTTTGTTCATTTAATCTTTAAGTAAGTCTCCTTAACTTACAAACATTTATACTTGCACTATTACTTGATTATATGAGATTTATGATATGTTGTATGTTAACCTAAAATCTAGGGTTTTGTATGATTCCCATGTTCACTACTTTGGAGTGAGTGTAAGGGTCTAAACACCTTGTGAGGTTCATTTATGCAAGTTTCATGAATGGGAGGTATATTAACATAAGTGACTACTCTTTTGAAATGTTAAAACCAATTACAGAAATTCTTATCAGCAGTTGGAGTTATTTCATTATTTGGGGATTTATATGTGGCTAAATAAGCTTTAATTATCATGAGGAATATGTAACAAGCATGATCATGTTATTTGTGCCAAGAATATGCTTACATGAAAGTTGTTAACCTTACTTGCTCATAGTCTTTATGGGAAGTCTTATATCTATTTCCTTGTGCACGAGGAATTAGATAGTATGTATTCTATTGCATATTTATTGCCATTGGGCATTAGCGGGTAGACAATAAGGGGCGTAAGTCCCTGAGTTGGAACTCGGCTAGATTGGATAGGCACCCTTGTTTGTAAGTCCTTGAGGTGTAACCCGACGGGGTAAGCGCTAGAGGCATAAACGGTTTGAGGATTGTGATGTCCGGCGTGGCATGGGAACTAGAACCGGGATTTGTGCTGAAATCCAATCAACATTGCGGGTGACTCCATTCACGTGTTCTCGTCACCCAATATGGTAACGGGTCACTCCGTTTTACTTGGGAGCTTTCCTTGTTATATTTGTACAGGACATAACAATATCCCGTATGGGAGGTTTCGGCATTGATTTCAATGCATGGGTTTCGGTAATATTTATTTATTGTTCATATCTACATTATAAATTGTCTTGGTACGTTAACCATTAGACTTCGTCCTAACACTTGTGTTCATGTTTAATGGTTCACATGTTCCGCTAGTGATGCGATTAGGGCACCTTGATTCACTGGGATCGCACCTAGGATTCCTCCTCGGACCGGACATTTTTGGGAAATCGAGAGAGAGCGTTTTTGAAGTCATAGTGACACCCATCTTAATCTAGTTATTAATTGTTCTAGATTGAATAGGTTGTCATGTATATGTCTTATTCATTCCGCTACATTAAATTGTAGAACTACCCCAACTCTTATGGGTTATAGTCGTCACGTTTACAGGTTATGGATTCCCCTTATTTTAGACGTTATATTGCCGAAATTTTGAGTTTTACTTTACCCAGTTTTTAGGGTGTTACAATATCAGTTAGATGATTGATACTTAGACACATTATGGGAGTTGTGCAATCGATGGGTTTAGGAATAATCAATTCCTTATAGAGTCTATTTTTACATTCTGGGATTTAATGACAGTCCAATAACGGGAATGGTTGGATTAAGAACTTTGTAGATTTTTTTGTGGTGATCGTATCTTGTGACAGTTGGAGTACGAATTCATGGCTCGTTGATAGGGACCAGGCTGGTTATTGGGAAATTTCGTCAATGAAAAAAAAAGGACGATGAAACTTTTATGGTATTATTTATTGGAGAAATTAGAAAGAATGTTGAGGAAGGCCTTAATTGGAAATCTATTATTGAGGAGACTTGATTAATAGGGGTTGGATTATCGGCGCGATAGCGGCAACGAGTGATCTATTCAGGAATAATTATATAGGATTTCCTTTACCACCCGGGTAAACTCGACGGGATAGCAAGTACTGTAACTCTAAGGGAATTTTTCTAGTAGTGGTCAGATAAGCTTTTGCAGAGAGGACATCAAAATGTTGAATGCGGAGAAGGAGGAAAGTATCACATTTGATAGAGGTTATTAGGAACCTCTAATTTTGGACAACAGTGGTGAAATTGAGTATTTGAAGTCATGAACTACTACTGAGGTAGTATGGGACACCTAAGGTTGGGAGACAACCAAAATCACACGGTTGGAAATTATTCCAATAATGTTTGATGTTCACTCTGATATGAGTGTGACGTACCGAAGTGGATAAAGTGCACGTTTTGTTGGATATTACATGTTTTGAGTGCATCAGTCATTCAGTTGTAGTCATGTAATGTTTTTAGACTGAAATGCATTAGATCCATAGGCATATGAGTCCTTTTATTTTAAACGTGGAGTTTTGATGTCCAAGCTTGAGTCTAGTGAGTGGTCCCCAACTCATGATTAGAAAGCTTGTGGTGGTGCTCATGGGAGTCATATACGGAGCTAAGTCTTGCGGTGATGCTCATGGGAGCCGGATACGAGGACATGTGACTTTTATGGTGAGACTCATCTAGAGGTCGATTAAACACTAGGGTTATTATTGGAATCTTGTGGTGGTGCTCAATGGATCCATATACGGGGATCCATATCCCAAGGTGAAACTTGAGAACATTGATAAGTGGCTAAACTTTGTATTCCTGTTATATTCGATGGAATTGGGTCTCCCCCGTCACCAATTGGTTTTTTTTTGGTATTGAGTATTATCAATGTTTTCAGTGACGTTTTGAGAATAGATTTCAATCCATGGTTTTTGGGTTTTAAGTATTAAACTTTATCCTTGTTTCTGGATGTTTTGGATATTAGAGTTTATCTACGTTTCCAATATCTAAATGCTAACCTTTATTCATTTTTTGGGTGCGTATTGACTTTTTGAATTCATATTTGAAAAAATGTTTTGTACCGGGGTTTCTATCATGAAAACAGTGGCTTTTGGGAAAGTTGTCGTTTTCATATTTAATACATTTCATTTTGGGACTCATGATTTAAATAGCATTCTTTCAGTTTACCGTTTATTTAACTGATAAAAACTTTTGAACTCACTAGGCATTAAACCTATTTTTTCATTTGTCAGCATGTGCATCAGGTCCTTGTTGGGGAATGATTCTAGCAACCCCGTGAAGAGTTGAGTACCAATTAATGGCATAAGAAGGATATATCTATTGAGTGACGTCTTCCGCACTTTGGAGTTAGCGACAATTGTAGGGTTTAGTAACACTCGTCCCTAAATGTAGACTTGTGTAAGGTTTGGAATGTTATTGATGTTAAATCTATATTGCCATTATAGGTAATCCAAGTGTTGAGTTTAGAAAGGGATTAAAATCTTTATTTGATGTATTGTTGAAAATTTCAAATTAGTCGCTATTTCCATATTTGAGGGTGTTACAAGTTGTTATCAGAGCATAAATTTGAGAGATTTAGGTAATGATTTAGAATAACTAGACTCAGACCAGCATGAATTCTAAGTAAATGAAAGTGAGAATGTACGGTTAGGCAACTTTTAGATAGGATATTTTGATGTCGATGGAGACATTAGCATCGTGAATCCTGACGATGCTGGCAAGGATCCTCATGTATGGTACATTCATGACCACCTGATCAGTGTTATTATGAATCTACAGTCATGTAGGTGATTAGACTACTTGTTTGCGATGATCGATGGGGCTAGAGAGTGAATTCTCAGTAAATAATCGTTAGAAGAATTGGTGTTTCTAGCAGTGTCACTTGGGTGATGGTTAAATATGGTGATTACGTTAAGTCGACCATTTTGAGTCAGGATTATTGACTAAATTAGAACCATAAGCTTATGGAATCGACATTGTTTTGAGAAGAATTCGTAAGGTTAACCGATTTAGTTGTTGGTTATTGCCTTAATATGTTTGATCATTCGAATGTCGGTAGTGGGACCAGTAGACTTGGTGAGCTTGGTTCTAAGACTTTGATTCTCGGCCAAATTAATGCACGAAATTTATCTCTAAAATAAATTGCATAAATTATTTCATATTTACCAAATCATCGTGCGAGGACGTGTTACGAAATTTTGGAAAATGTTTTGGCACACGCAAGAGTTTAACCCATGATTTAAAAGATGTTTCATTCATATTCAACTGATAATTTTCTCTGAGCATATTTCAAGGGGGGGCTAAATATGTTCTGTTAATGGGGAGAACTTTTGAGGTATTTATTAAACTCAAATATGAGATATGTATTCTAATCCTAAGAAGCAATCTTGAGTCTCTAAATAAAACTTATTTGAATAATTTCTTAATCTCTACTTGTATTCTAGACTCTCTAGTTTTATTATCCATAGCCTCTGTAATGTAGAATGAGTATTAAGCAAAATACATTCACATTCCGAAGTTTCTCTTTCAAGGACTCTTTGGTTACATTTGAAACGAAATGGTTCGCTCATGCTGGAGGGAGCATCCCCACTTAGTGATCGGTCCGCTAGTTCACGCAAATCCAAAGAAGTTATCACGGACGAGCCACATGCAGGGAAACTTGCACGTGTGGTTCTGGTCGGGCTTTCCTGAGGTATCTAATAACCTTGCTTCATAGAACATCGCGCCACCATACGAACATGGTATATAGGATAAATATTAGGCCCAAACTCCCCTATTTCCAAAGGAAGAAAGAAAAGAGGAAAGCTCCGTTTCTATTTCCCAGAGGTGCACATATCAATATCCAGAGGTTACGTTTGTACATAATCTCTTCTGAACAAAAACACTTGTGTATTTTTGAATCTA
This sequence comes from Arctium minus, assembly GCA_954870635.1. Classification (NCBI taxonomy): domain Eukaryota; kingdom Viridiplantae; phylum Streptophyta; class Magnoliopsida; order Asterales; family Asteraceae; genus Arctium; species Arctium minus. Next base: position 105,854,221 of record OX941080.1, on the reverse strand, counting down.
TTGATTATGATGTGGGTTGTATACCAAAGTGACCGTCATATCTCTATAATAAATCCTTTAGTGATGGTTGTTGACGTGCCTTTTTTTTTTGGAAATCCAATGCCACGTGTCAAAATCCATGGTGTCTAAAAACGTTTCATTCTTTTAGTCCAATCAACGTCGTATGGAAAATCACTTGAGTGCATTTCTGTTATAAAAAGAAAAATCTAAGCCTTAATTTCTTTTATGCTCTCAAAAGGCAATTTGAATTTTCTTCTTATTCTTCAAACTCTCAAGCTTTCATAACCTGCAACAATGGCTTCCCCCGTGAACTTTGAGAACCCAAACATTTCTATAAGCCACCACAGATCAACAGAAGTTGAAAACAATGTTCTTGTGTTTGATTCTATCATACCTAACAATCATTACGTTGATCTGCGATTTAGAAACTATGAAGAAAAATACTACATCATGGTACAATTTCTTTAGTGTAATTTTCTTGAACTTGCCCTAAATATCGTAGACAAGAATGACCCTGAAAAATACGTTCAACAGTTTTGGAACAGGTGACATTTTGGACGTTGAATCAAAGGTAACTATGGGATGCATTGAAGGGTTGGACAATGATCAAATTAAGATTAGAATTTCTAGGCCAAAATCCAAAATGATCTAACCATTCCAAACCGAAAGACATGGTACATCACTGAGTATTTATAGCCATTCTGCTTCGAAACTAGTCATGGAATTCCTGAAGTTCATAGGTTACAATAGACCTATGAAGGTATTGAGTGATTTCAAGAGGAAGTTTCTTTCACCCCATGTGGAACTTCCTATTTAGCATGATCAACCATAGTCTTCCCTGCAAAATAGGAAGCATAGATCAAGGTAGCATGAACATCCTCACCATTTTGTATGGAATCTATTTTGATCTGCACTTGGATTCCTCACGGAAATCCAGAGCCTCCACAAATCCATCTCCAGAAACATGCCCTTATAATCCTTGTTATATCCTCGCTTCTGGACTTTGTTCATAAGGGAAGCCATAACTAAGTTCAACCTCCCTGTTGATTCTGCAAATACTCCATTCTTCATAATGAACTCTCACAATCCAAACTAAAGTTCCAAAAGGATATCCAGAGGTGACCACTACCCAAGGTAATGCTTGCCCCACATCCCTAACGCCTCTCCTCAAGAGCCAAGGATTAATACACTATATCATATTCAACCCTTTATCTCAAGTAAGAAGTCAGAGAGAGATAGAAAATGAAATAAGTGAACCTGAGTGTTTTGAACCTGAAGCCAAGAGGGAAAATCTTTAGAGAATGTGACAAGATGCCCTAGAAGGCAAAAATGAGAGACAACAACCAAGTCCACACCAAGCTACCACATCTACTATCTTTCTTGATCGAGCACCAAGATCTATTGAAGAATGGATTCAACTCAGCCCAAACCATGAACCTTGAACTAGACCTTTACAGTCCATTCATGAGGTATCTGAAGAACACATAGCCGACCAAGCCACAATTATGCAATCACCCTCTCAAAAGGATGATTTCATTGAAAATATAAGTGTCCCATCTCCTCAGAACATGACACATCCTACACAAGTAGAGGTATGTGTAACACCCATAATTTCCTAATGTCGGGCGACGATCGGCCAAGGAAACGACCACCAAACGGCCGAGAGAAACGGTTGGAGAACGGTTTAACACAAGATGCGAGGAGGCACGATAAGTGACACGCGCGGTTTGGCCCGCAGCCTCAAGTTGCGACTAAAGTCACGTAAGTCACTAGGGTTGTGCATTCGGAGGACACGTGTGGCTTGGCCCGCGACTTGAGGTCGCGGCCAAGGCCACGGGAGTAATCTGGACGATTTAAAACCCCATTTTTAGGGTTTTCTCTCATTTCATCCTCCCCTCTCCTATTCAGTTCGTTTTAGGAGCTACGGTTTCGTATTTGGGAGCAACTATGGTGGATTGGTCCAAACAAAACTCAAGGGTTCGGTATTTGGAAGATCGGGTTGAAGGTTTGGTGTGTTGTTTGGATGGCTTTGGGTGGCTTTGGGTGGAAAACCTCAACACCCAATATGGTAAGTTTCCTAGAGTAATCTAAACTTTTTGGTATTAGGATATTTATAGATCTGAAGGTTTACTTGTTGATGTTTATGTCAGACTTGAAGAAATGGGTTGTTTGGAAACCTTAGCTTTTGTTGGTAATAGCTTGGAAATGGTGGATCTACTCTATTGAATGCTAATGGTTGGATTTGGAACCTAGGTTTAACCTAACCAAGCAAGGTGAGTTCAAGTTGATTTGTGAAAACGTTGTACATGCCAAAATGTCTTTTTTAAAGCATTCATGTGTTTTACATGAAATTATCAACTGTTGAGTTATTTGGTAACTTTGGACTATTTGAAGTGTTTAGCTTGTTAAACTTTATAAACCATCCATATTTGGGACTTTTGGGCATTTTGATAAATGTATCATAAATGAATGGGTATTGATGATGTATTGCATAAATAGGTATTTGGTCAAAAATGCACTTTTAAGTGTTTGTCAGGTTTTATGTATCATTCATGAAGTGGGATGTTTGAAAAGTACGAAAGTATGAGTCCTTTGGTTTTGGGTCATTCACGACTTTGGAAGAACATTTTAGAAATGGAAAACCCTTTTTGGTTTGGGCCGAAGGCCAATTGTGTTTTGAGAAAACAAAGTTTTGGGGAAAGGTGTAAATTGGTTTATGTAACCATATTGGCTCTCGTGTTTTAGCCAAACGTCTATTAAGCCTCTTGGGGATTATTTTGTACTCGGTTGAGTCTTTGGAACATTTGTTCAGTTTTGGTAGCTCGTCAAGGAGCCTTGGACGTATGGTGTACTTAGTTGAATCTTATTTGAGAGTTACATGTGTGTTAGTTCATTCTTTTGAGTCATGTAACGTTTTAGACTGTAATGCATTGGATCCATAGGCATATGAGTCAGTCAGTTGGTTAGTGGGGACTTTATCCCCGTTTTGGGACTGGATATTGTTTATGGCTAGCGGGAGCTCGAGGTATAGATCGTGGGTAGTTGAACACTTGAACTCGATAACCGTGTAACCTTTATTGAAGGGCTCGAGGTATATATCGCGGGTGGTTAAACTCGATGCCCATTTGTAATCCAGTCTGGTTACTAATCGTGGAATTTAGTGTCCGCGTTTGAAGTCTCTTGAGGGGTCCCCAAGTCATGTTTTTATGTAAGCTTGTGGTGGTGCTCTGCAGAGGCGTATACGGAGCTAAGTCTTGCAGTGGTGCCCATGGTGAGTCGGATACGAGGACTTGTGGCTTTGGTAGTGACACTCATTTAGAGGTCGAGTAGACACTAGGGTCATTTGGGTATCTTGCTGTGGCAGCTCGGTTGGGAGTCGTATACGGGGATCCATGGCTCTATGTGAAGCTTGAGAACATTGATAAGTGGCTTAACTTTGTGTGCCCGCCACTTTCAATGGAATTTGGGTATCCCTCGTCACCGAAAGGTGTTTTTTTTGGGTATTGAGTTTTATTATCCAAGTTTCGGTGACGTTTTGTATAAATTGGTTTTATCCTTGATTTATGGGTTGAGTATTATGCCCCACCCGTGTTTTGGGTGTTTCGGGATATAAAGTTTTAACCGCATTTTCATAAATGGAGAGTTCGATTTCTATTCATGTTTTGAGTGAGTTTGAGTCGAAATTAATTTACGAAAGAACGCTTTATGTTAGGACCTTATCCTTGAAGTGGTTTGGATTTGAAAACGTTTATATTGGTGTTTCTTACACAAAATGCATATTATTGAAAAATGAGTCGTTTTCATATTTGAGGCATATCAAATTGAAAGATCATGATTTAAATTGCATCACTCCTTTTCAACGATATCTTTATTCATGTTGAAAACTTTTGAACTCACTAGGCGTTAGTCTAACCCTTTTTATTTGTCGGCATGTGCAACAGGTTCCGGTTGGGAATAGTTCTAGTGACCTGTGCAGAGAGGAGTGCTAGTTCTGTGCTCGAGAAGTGGTTACCTTGGTGAAGTCTTCCGCATTAGTTTCGGGAAGAGCAACTTGTAGTTGGGATTAGGTAACAGCCGACTTGGTCTGGTCCTTGTATAAGACTGGAGTTTATATTTGTTGAGGTCAAATAGAGAATTTTATTTTGAAGATTTATCTTTTACTTGATGTAATATTAAAATTTTAATTAGTTGCTCTTACCAAATTTGAGGGTGTTACAGTATGTGTTGCATCTATGAACAAAGATAAATTGCTCAAGTCCATGGGTATTCATCGTCTAGATCCCAGAGATTATCTTTCAGAGAGACAATGGCAATCCTTTCAAATACAAGGCCTCTCTATACTCGACTTACAGTTCAGTCATCATATACGCTACAACTTGTCTGACTCTGAAGAGGTTAGTGTTGAATGCATGATCAGAACACCCATAGTGTCTACTAAAGAGACACAAGGATAGGGTAGAAGTCCTCTCGATCTCAAGATCAACACAGGATTGAAAGGAGGAACCTCTAAACTCAAGGATCAATTAGGAACATATGTTGTTTCTAATGGTATCCCCACTTTTTAGTTGGTCACAAGGTCAGAGTTCGTGGACTTTGCTAATTCAATAAAGAGTTCCTTCGAAGAACTGAAACTCAAAATATCCATAGTCAAGGTCTCAGCTTCTACAAGATCTGATCTATCATCTCTTAAAGCCTCGGTTTCACAACTTCAAGAAGCCTCTGCCTAACACTCTACACATTTGGATGATTTGAAGAGTATCATTGTCCAAAGAACACTATCTTCAAAAGTTGTCATGACTTCCATATATAAGTTGCAAAACAAGGTCAACAACCTCTCTGCTCATATCACCTCCTCCAATTCTGCAATAGCTCTGACTAAACTTCTAGAGCCTTCAACATCTACCCCTTCATCAATTTCAGCTGCAGACTTTAATACCTTCAAGGAAGAGATCAAGAGCCTTCTCACGGATTCCAAAACCCCTCTTTCTATCTCCAGATCATTTGGAAAAGTAAAATCTTCAAGAGTTCAAGCAAGCTCTGATTCAGAAGTTCAGTGAGATTTCTTCAAAGTTCGTCACCAAAACCAATGATCCTACATCTGAAGTACAACGAATTCTATCCAAGCATAGATATATACTACAAATGTTCATCTTCAAAAGATTACAGAAGATTTTGACAACATTTGAAGTGACCTCTAGAAACGTCTCGAAACCCCAACTCCTTTATCAATCAGCATCAAGGAATAACCTTTCACTTAGAGGCTAAGGTGTCGTTTGTTTTTTAAGAGGTGTTGAAGTCTGAAGTATGATTTCACTTCTGATTTTTAAGAGGTGATGTTGAAGTCTGAAATCTGAAACAATAAGACTGTTTGTTTTTGTAAACAAAAAACGTCTGAAATCTGAATCAATTCTTTTTTAATTAAATTATACTACAATTTGATGGTTTCATTTGTCCCACTTTATTCACGTGAACGAACATATACAAATCAAGTGGAATTCAAGAAAATCATAAAAACAAATATTAGATGAACCACAAATATCCAAATCCTATCAAAGTACATTGATTTATCCGAACAAATTGAAAATATGAACGAAGATTCATATAAAGAAAATCAATATTCCTTTACATTCAAATCCTATTAAAGTATCAATTGATACAAATACACTTTACATATCATTCACACGTAATTGCTTTATGTTATACTCTCTGCACAAATGTGATATATGTTAAACGCATGTGCAACAAAAGGTTGAACCCAAATGCCTCTAAAGCTTGATCTTTAATAACCAAATTTGTCAACCATGACTAAACTTTGCACTATACTTGATCTGGTCTTGCAAACATCAAACAACTAACAAATTCCCAATATGCCACGTTCTGAACATTCCATTTCCTTGCTTAAGATCTTCACCAAAAATGACCTACGAAATATTATACGAAAAGAACAAACATATCGTCAACAATCAAATTCTCCCACCGGCAGCCCAAAGCCAGAAAAACCAATAACCACCATGATAAACAAATTCGCAAGATATAATCATGAAATTAGCAAGATACAAGTAATCACCAGAAAAACATATCTTCTCATATTATAATTAATTAATAGCAGCATTAGTGATCACATCTTCTTCACTTATCAAATTGGTGGATATATCACTGATCACATCTTCTTCACATATCAAATTGGTGATCACATCTTCTTCACTTATCAAATTGGTGACACCAATCACAGCTTGTAACAGAACCAAATCGACAGGGAAGGAACTATAGTGATGAAATCATGAAATATTTACAACAACTGTTTGCCTTTCGTTAAGAGATCATACAAGTACAGTTTAAAAAAAAGTGTATGCTAAACAACAACGAATGATAAAAAAAGAACTTCAATATTTTTAGTGGATGATTAATAGGTCAACCTGTTTTGTTTCTGGTTTTGCTCAATAGAGGGGGGGGGGACTAGCATCTTATGACTTGAACATGTAATTCATACAGGTAACAACCAAATAATGAATCCAATACCAATACTTACAAGTCTTCCATCTTATACCAAATAACGAATCTAATACCAGTAATTCATACAGGTAGCATCTTATGATTATGACTATGTTTATTTATTCAAACAGAAGAAAAAATCCAACAAAGGCATAAAATAAGATTCGATTCAAAAACAAAAGTCGACAGAAGCAAAAATCGAACAGAGATGAAATCCAACAGAACCATAAAATCTCTATGAAATTGACATAAGCAAAAACCGAATCATAGTGATGAAATCCAACAGAAGCATAAAATCGAACCATAGTGATGAAATCGACAGGGAAGGAACCATAGTGATGAAATCGACATACCTGGAGGAGATAGAGATCGAAAACCTTGCAGATGGAGAAGCAGATCGATGGACTTGCAGGTCTGGAGTCCCGATTTGGGGTCGAAGCTGTCGATTTGGAGAGGCAAAGCGGAAGACGTAGCTCGATTTGGAGACTGGAGAGAAGTTGTGTGATTTGGAGAAAAGCGGCCTTTGGAGACAAGTGAAAAATAAGTGATAGCCTAATCACTTTTTCGGTAAGTGGAAATAAAGTGATAAGTGGATCTGAATTAGTGGAAAAAACAAACACACTTATTTTAAGAATATCTGACCGAATAAGTGATAATAGGTAAATAAGTGCTGAAATTGAAAAAACAAACAACCGCTAATAGATATTAGGAGCTCAATGGATTACACTTCGAAAGTCATTCATAGAATTGATAAATAACATAAGAGAAAGCGTGCCACTGCTTCTTATGTCGTTGAGGCTGATAAGTTCAAGGAGTTTGATGATACAGATCAGGATCGAGATGATCCTACACAACAAAAGGGGGAGACAAAGGCTCCTTCGTTACCAAAAAGAGCAAGACTTGATACCTCTAAAGCTGACAGATTACTAGAACCGACTCTAAAAAGGTTAGATGGGTGGAACCCGTTGTATGTGATGTTCAAGTCCTGGAGAATGCGTTTCCAATTCAAAACCCTTGTGCAGACATCTCTAAAGACTCACCATCTACCTTTGAAATTCCTTCCAACATTCCTGAAGCTTCATCTTCCAAACCACCAGCTCAACAAAGAAATTCCCATTTTGAAGATCGAGTTCAAGAATTAGTGAACCAGCTCAACTCTTTAGAAGACCCATTGTAAGACAGATCCTTCTCAACAACAGCCTGAACCTGTATTCATGGAAGAAATTCTTCGATACTTATATCAAGAAGACGATGCAGAGCTAGAACCCCCATATCTTGATCCATAGGTACTTGAAGGAGTTCATGCAAGGTTTTCTCAGATAGTCTAGCCTAAAGAAAAAGTTTGATTGAATGATGGGATTAGAAGAGTGCATCAAATCAAGGTTAGAACCTTCATGCAAAAAACGATTACTTATCTTGAATACACTTTTGAAAGTGCTCTGAACCAGATCTCTGTATTTAATGATAATGATTTGGTGAATCTTAATCCTTGGGATGTGATCACACTCTTAGCTTGTGCCATCAACCACTGTAACAAAAAAAGGAAGTACAATATGGTTGTAGGCAAGATAAATAAGGTAATGGGTAGCATCATGCATGAAAGATCCAAAGTAGATTTTTAGATAGCTCTAGAACTTGGATTTGACAGATTATCTGTGCCACCTCCCAACGAAACCTTGGAGAATCTGAATGACCACCGATCTGCCAAGTTCTTACGAATCCAGAACTTGGTCTTATGTACAGAATAAAGCAAAAAACAGAAGAAGTTCTTCAGACACTCTGAATGTCTCAAGTACTCAAACAAGACACTCAATTGGCTTAAGTGGAGAAAAGGATAGGTTCCTACAGAGCCTTCTCAACAATTGATCCAAGAACTATCATGTGTGTCTAATTACATAGATCTTATGTTTTGCTTTTGGAAAATATATAGAAACGATGAGATTGCTTTGTATTTTCAACCATGACTTGTAATTTTCTTCCAAAATTCATAGTTACCCCTCATCCTAAATTTATGGCTATGTCTGAGCAGTAGTTGCTTATTTCCATGACGTGTCTAAATCCAAGTAACTCTTTTTCAACTTATGACAAGAGCAAATTGATTCATTTTGCTCGTTTTAATCCAAAATATTTCTCTAAAATAGAACTTTTGATACTTGATAATCAACTGGAAGCTTATATTTATGATATTCGGACTAAGATAGAGTTCTCTAATCTAGATGGGATAAGTGATCTTGTGTAGAAAATGGTCGAACCAAGAAGAGAGAAGGTGTTCTCTCTCATGTATTTGCTTATAAAACTAGCAATGATATACTTGTTGTAATTACAACGGTGGATAGTAATTTTCAGCTATGAACATCGTGAAGAACAGGTTGTGCAATAAAATGGGAGCTCAATGGATGAACGATTGTGTTAGTCCTAATTTTAACTTGTAAAAGTATTGTAAAAGAAAGAGATAAGTTCTAGAGACTGATCTCGAGATGTCCATCCAGATATGTCTAACCTAATAATTACCGGCAAGCCAGAGGCAGTGCCTATCTCTAGGTCTCTACCTCTGAACTGAACACGATGCTATAATTGATCAAGTATGAATCTGCCAAAACTCAACTGTTCCCGCCTAAAGTCTGTTAATGAACTTTACATGTGGACACTCCTTATTGGATAGTGCTTTGACTTACCCCTTTTAGGTCTATAAATAGCACTTCGTACCTTTCACATTGTAAACTTTTGAGATACACTTTCACTCAGAAAATTTAGAGATTATTGTTGTCAGTAGCATAAAGATCAACCTTATCAAGTATATTTCATTATTCAAGAAATACAGATGATGATGCTGATGACGACTATGATTCCCTGGTGATTTCATTCATATTTATCACTTTACCGTTTGTTGCCATACAAATCTTACTTTATGCTTCCGCTCATCTTTTTAAATTAGATCTAGAAATTGAGAAATCTGGGGTAAACAGGTTTCTTTGTTACTTATATTGAAAAAGACCTTTTTAATAATGTTGATAATGAAGTTATCATAGATAGGTTTTAGAAAATGAAAAATCGTTTAGGTGACCGTAGAATCTGTAAAGGTCAGAATATCATGCAGATAATATCATTTTTTTTGCTATTCTTAAATAGTTAATATTTATTTATATTTTTATTAGAGCTCCCCCTTGTATAAATTTCTGACCCCGCCCTTGGAGAACGGTGGCAGGACAGAGGCGGTGGGTTACGTTGTGGACGACACCCTTGTGGTTGTAGACGTATACATATATTGAGATTGGTTCAAACGAGAACATCATCTATTTAATAAAACATGAAAACAGTCGAGTACATACAAAATCATATATGATTCACGGACAAAATCATATATGATTCACGCAACTATGCGTGCGACCTGTGTGGGTCATGTTGGACATCGCCCGCGTCCTATTTTTTCGGGTAGTGTAAAATCACATATGATTTTGTACACGATCTACTGTTTTTTGTCTTTTTCTTGTTTTCTTAAATAGTTAGCGTTCTCGTTTGAACCTTCCTCTCTCTCTCTCTCTCTCTCTCTCTCTCTATATATATATATATATATATATATATAGGGTCTAGTTATTTCGTTAACCTTAATTTTATTATTAACTTTATTAACCAATTCAAACCATTGATGTTGAGAATTGATGGTTGAGATTTGATTTAAATTATTAATCATTTAATGAGTTTTAATTTAATTACCGGTGTGTTGAACAAAGGTGATCAAGGGTAATTTGGGAAAAATATTTCCCCAATCTCTTATAACATAATCATCGTCTTATTAAATTATTAATAATTTAATGACAATTTAAATTTAAATTTAAATTGGTAGTTTACATATAAATTTGTAGTTCACACATGTTCATGACAAACACAATTTAAATTAGTAGTTCACGTATACATGCTCATGTTGTTCACATTAAATAAGTTGATGATACATGATCATAGACACCCATGTTCATGAATAGTTGTGAATATGGTGAATTATTGAACATTATTTTGGAATATTTTTCATAAACATTTGAGAAGGTTTGATCATATAATAGGGGAGAGATCAAATGGAAACCACTCTAATTTTGCAAACCGTGGAAATCGTCGATTTCATTGGTTAAGTTAATGAAATTGGTTCATGAAATTGTTTAATTTGATGAAATTGTGTCATATAATTCTTTTGTTGATGAAATTGTTTCATATATTTGTGTTTTTTATGTAAAAATGAAATTGATTCATGTATTTTCTCATTCTGATGACATTGTTTTATGCATTTTCTCATTCTGATGAAACTTTTTCATTTTTACATAAAAATACAAATATATGAAACAATTTCATCAAGAAAAAAATTATATAAAACAATTTTACAAAATTTACAAATTCATGTAACAATTTCATTAACTTAACTAATGAAATTGACGGTTTTCATGGTTTTCAAATTTAAGGTGGTTTCCTAATGAACCCGTCCCTATGTTCATAATTATAAGTTTGTTCATTGCATAATCACCCTTGTTCATATACATTATCACATTCTTAGAACAAATAATTTAATGACAAACACAATTTAAATTTAAATTGGCAGTTCACATATAAATTTGTAGATCGCATATAAATTTGTAGTTCACACATGTTCATGAAATATGTCAGGTCTTCCACCGACGTCGTCCAATCGCCCGAAATTCATAGAACCGTTCAACAATGCGGTATGAATGTTGTTTTGCTCACCTTGGGAATCGTTGATCGTGACATACAATTAGAAACATCAAAAAATCATCTAGATTACACTTTGAATCATAACATCAAGCTAAAACCATGGATGAGAATTTTTGTAACTCCTCATTAATGAGGCTATAAAAAATCAACTAAATGAAATACTAAATCTATCCTTAAGCATTTATTTAATGAGTTCAATTAACCAAATATAAGGATGCTTTCTTATTGGTCAAATGTGGTTAGCAAAATTAATAACATTTTATTGGCTAACAAAATAACCTCTCTCTCTCTCTCTCTCTCTATATATATATATATATATATATATATATATATATTATACTATCGTCGACTAAATGAAAATATTTAATACCTTATTGATTATTTGTTAATTTGTTAATTTCCCTTTTAAATTTTATCTATTAAGCCATTCATTAGACTTACTTGAGTTATTTCCTTTTTATCATTTGTCTGGACTCGAGATAAAAGACAAGGTATGGACATATCACGACATCGTCAAATTTATTTTGAAGTTAATATTTTAGATGTGTTTATATTAATTATGGACTTCTTTAGGGGGGCGATTGATTTAATAGAATGGGTTTGAGGGATTTGGTTTCGTGGAAGGATTTGAAATTGAAGAGATTTGGATTAGGAAGAATTTGGAATCTTTGGTGTGTTTGGTTTGTAGGACTTGAAATGGAATTTCATTGCACTGCACCAAACCGTTATGAAGGTGTGGTTTTGTGCGGTTTGAGGCATATGGGATGCAGTTTGGAAAAATGCTCAAACCGCATATAATATGCAGTTTGCGGTTTTGCTCTAAATCGCACCGCGAATACCCTTAGTTCCAACTAGTTCTTGGTGGATCCAATCCTGTTCTTTTTAAAACTCAACTATTTTATTATATGGGTATGATCAGTTGTAAGCTTAACTTCCATGGTGAACCGGAGGACAAAAGAGAATGTGCAATGTGTCTCAAACATTCACTAAATATTCATCATGAATAGTGTATCATTTATCTTATATATTGTGAAAAATGCACGCTCATCTATATATAAAAGCAAATCCTTAGAGATGCTAACGTTTCATCTTCAGGCTTCAGTATTTCAAATCCTGCTTCCTCAATTTTTTGCGATTTTTATTGTATTATCGGTCCGATCTCATTGAGCTTTAGGGGCCGTTTACTAACTACTTACCCGGGTAAGCGCTTATCAGTATCCCTTACCTTACGGTTCTTACCTATTGAGCATGTAAACTACCTATAATCTTACCCGGTATGAACCACAACAAGGAAAGGGACGGTCCCATAAATTTTTTCATACGGTGGCACCATAGAATTTAGACAAAAAATAATTATAAAAAACACAATTTTTATCGACATGTCTTCATCTTTTTACCGACGTTCAATATTGTCTTATGTGTTTTTAGCATAATTCCACCATTTCGAGGGATTTTTAAAGCCTTTTGCTTAATATCGACAGATTTTTAAGTTTTTTATATTGATTTCGAGAATTTTTTTTTTGTTTTTTTTGTTGATTTCAAGAGTTTTCTTCAGTTTTTTGGTTGATTTCAAGAGTTTTTTTGGTTGATTACGAGATATGGTTGCACTTTCTTGGAGTTTCCAAAATAATATGGTAGCACCATCCAAAACGATACGGTTGCACCTTTCACGAACCTAAAATTTTTTACCCTTCGGCGGAGAAATAATATGGGGGCACGTGCCACCACAACCATTACACTATGTCCGTCCATGAACAAGGACCTAGAGTCTTACCCGGTAAGTGAGAAAAATGACTCTTACCCTGTAAGCGCTTGACGCTTACCAACAATCAAATTTGATGGTCTAGAATGTTATACGATAAGATAATGTCCTTGCCGGTAAACGTTTAACCGGTAAGCATTTTGATAAACGGCCCCTAGGTGACCGGTTTTGAGATGCCCTATCTTACACAAATGGGCTACGTTATTGGGCTAAAAGTCCAATTCTGAGCCTACTTTGCTTTGAATATTTTGAGTTCTAACGGCTATCATCATAACATAAATAAAGCTGTTTAATTCCTCCTTGCCATCTGCTCTGCCGTCTCCCTGCTCGGAATGAAGGCAGAGCAGCGGCCATGGAAGGTCCACCTACAAGCAAAGGCGAACAACTTCGATCTCAAATTCAAAGCAATAAAATACTTACCCACTTGCTGCAATTTCTTTCAATTCTCACTTTTCCTCAAGATTTCGACTCTACTTATCCGAGTGCATTCTGATAATAATAGGACGAGCAGAAGCAAATCATTGAAATCGAAAATTATTGGAGTGATTAAGAAATTTCGAAGTAGATCCACCAAGAGAAAAGCTTTTGCTGCTCCCAAGCCCTCGAGAATCAAACGGTTGAAATTGGTTTCTTGTGAGGTATGTTTCAATAGCTAATTTGCATTGCATATAAGGTGTTTGAAAAAATTACGTATAGAGCTAGATGAAACCGATAGTGTTTGTGCCTGGTACCATTTATCCTGTGTACGTATAAATTCTGGAAATTTCCCTCATTCTAGACCATCTTGACAACCTAATTCGTCTTAAAGTCTAAGGAATTACCATCTAAGAGAGAAACAGCAATTGCACATAGAAATCGAATGCATTTCTCTAGCTTGGAGCATTGGATGAGAGGACTGATAGGCACTACTTGATGAAAGAGTGTCCACTGGAAAAGAATCATGAATCATCTAATCATAGGGTTTAGGAGAACATTTAGAAGAAAAGACAGTAGCTTTTTGTTAAAGGCTGTTTGAAAATTACCATTTTTTAGAGCAGGCAAACTATATATTACGTGTAAAGATGAAGGATGGAACTTAAACCCGATGCATCAAATGTGGACTTTTTTTGGTTTAGGACTGAGGGAGTATTGGCATTTCTGATGATTGCCATATCAACTGTGGTTCAAATACCGCTTGGTTGATGACCGAATTCAACTGATTTTAGACTGCTAAGACTCAAATTCAACTGTAGCAAAACTCTGCTTGCTTATAGAAAACCAAAAATTGAGCTTCAATTTGTTTTTTCTACAACCACTTAACAATTGCATTATCTTGTAATCATATCTTAGGGGCCAATTTGTGCTACCACTGTGGTGATTGGGAACCTTGCTCTTTTGATTCAGTCAATCTCTGAGAAGGATACAAAAGGGATCATCATTCATAGTTTGAGCATAATGTTGTATATCCTGACACAGTTAAGGACATTTGTAAGGACAAAAGCGAGTAAGTTTAGGTTAGTTTCAATTTTAGTAATGGTGGGATATCCTCTTTGGCTGCATTTGCATATGAAGAAGAACCATTCAAGTTATGATGAAAGAGCCTTTGTTTCAAGATACATCAGGAAGGCTTGGAATTGGGCTGCTTCTAATGGGTTTTTACATGCAGTTGCACAGGTAATGTAGATCTGTTTGGATGATATTGTATCTGAAAATGCTACTACTTATTTCTTTTTGATATCTTGTTTCAAGAGAACTTTTTCTAGTATCAGAATTAATTTGTTCTATTATGTTCTTCTGCTGTTGGAGATTCTAGAATTTGTTGGTTAGCTACCTAGCGCCATCATTCTTGATTTAGGTTGTATTGCATGTCATTACATTACATATATTACTATATTAGGCACTAGATGAAAGTATAAGTATAAAAACTTCCTATTTCATCACCCATATCTTCTCACCGATTCTTTCTCTCTCTCTTTGCAGCCAACTTCTTGTTTCCATGTAGTAAATCTCTGAAGGGTAATAACCCACAAATCGCCTGTTCTTAGGCCTTAGCTCGATTTATAATCACTTTCTTTCTTAATTTTCTCTTTTCTTGCTGACTAAAGATATGGGAAACTAATTGATATTGCTTATGTGAAATTATCTTGTTCAGTTAATAGAACAAAGTCAGCAAAAGATGAAAAAGACCAACTAAATTACTTGGCCAATCTTGACCTAGCTAAAAATTCGAATAGCAAATCTCAGACCATACAAAATGCAGAAACACTTGGTATACGAAGATATATATCCACACAACCACACAAATAAATGCAAGTAACATGTAAATAACAAAAAGAGACGAAGGATTTATGTGGAATCCCAAAGCGGGAACAACCCATGGGTGGGTATGAGACCATCGAGAAGTTATGGATTCCATTGGAGGGGGGAACGATCTGACTAGAAAGTCATTAAAAACTTGATAAAAGAACCAGCGTTTATTGAAGAAGCTATAGAGTCAATTACAAAAAGTACTAGTTTGAAAGGCTCGTTGGAATTGATCCGCTACTGGATTTACATTATACGCAACAGAAGCACCTGAAGTACTAAACGGAATAGGTATTAGTTTGGTAATGGTTGTAGCAGCAAACTCAGATTCGGCAAGAATCTCATTTTTTGGTAGTACGAAGGGGGAATTGGCCCAAAAATTGGATAGGGGTCAAGACGGCGTGTTGGAGTCCCATGGATCTTTTCTTAATGTATGTTGGAACCTCCTTTTTTTGCTCCGAGCTCTTTTATAAATGCTGGTTCATTTATGTATTTTAAGGGTGAGGTTATGGAAATGAGTGCATGCAGGATAAAGAATCCACAAATTAGATTTTCCTGTTCATAATTTTTTTATCAGTGCTGGTAATCTTCTTGAGAATGAGTTAACAAAGATAACCATTTGTCAATTAACCTCTCCTTTATGAGATGGGGTTTGACACCTTTTAAAACAATGATGACTTGTTGCTGTTATTTTAAAATTTGCAAAATACATCATAAACAATTTCTCCTCTTCTTTCCTTTTTTTTTTAATGTTAGATTATTATTATCCCCAGTTTTTTGTATTTTGTTATATTCTAAGATTGAGACCTGTAACTACTAGTGATTAGTCATATATGTAGGTCCCTTTCCCTTTTGTAGTAAACCTGTATACGGATTAGTCGAAGAAATTCGGTCTGTCTAGTTAAGGGCTTAAGGCCTGGTCAACATGGTTAAAAAATAACGAACTAGGATCAGATGTCTGGCCTAAAAAGTCCGATCTTGCTATCTTGGTCTAATCAGTTCTGGTCCATTTGATCTGGGCTTTTGATCTTGTCTATAGAAAAAGTGTATCACAAAATCATCCTTGGGGTTTGTGGAAACTCTGGTTTTCGTTCCTAATTTTTCGAAATTGCAAGGAACGTCATCGAGGTTTGTATTTCGTTATGAAAATGATCTATGGTTGTTAGCAGCATCTTCAATGTGAAAGAGGGGGGGGGGTTGGTCTTTTCCTCTTTTCTTATTAGAAAAACTAGTTGTGTACCCGTGCAATGCGTCGGGAGCCGTAAATGTAAATGATTTTGAAGCTTTGGTAGTATTGTTAGAGAAGATTTTAACAACGATATATTTACACTTAGGGGTCGTTTACAAAACGCTTACCCGGTACGTGCTTACCGGGGCATTTACCTTAGCGAATGAACATGACAAGAGCATAAAATCTTACCCGGTAAGAGCGAGAATAAGGAGGGAGAGTCTTACCCGGTAAGTGAGAGTGACAACTCTTACCCGGGTAAATTGTTGTATATGATATGATTAATATCTTACCCGGTAAAGTAAATTAGTGTGTCGAAATTTATTGGTAAGCGCTTACCGGGTAAGCATTTGGATAAACAGCCCCTTAGTCTTTATATAATAATACATTTTGAGGTTATGGTTCCAATTGCAACCGATCGACAAATTTTTTTATTATAATTTAAAATCCAATATATTTTAACCAATTCAATCTAATCAGTATCAATTTGGTATCAACATACACAACCTCTAAATAACATAATTTTCTTTCAAACATCACCAAATTAAATATAACCATTTGATCCTTTAACAATTGTATCATAATTCCCACCGGTTGCTGCAAAATTTATAATTCGGTTTCAAAATACCATAAATGTTTAGAACAAAGTTTAGGTGGTAGATCATGAGATAAAGTTCAAAATACCATAAATCTCTCACTCTTGGCATTAGGTACCTCTCCTAGATCATATCAGAAGGATAGTAAGAAAGGTCAACACTTCGCACCCACATCTCAAATGATGATGATGGTTTAAAAGCCAAAGGGTACTACCGTACTAACCTTTAGGTCCCCACATACTCCGTAGTAGTCCTCTTGCAACAACGAATCCTATCCCTCGCACATGTCCTCCAAGGCCGAGTGGCAATCCTACGCTCCAACTCTATCCCAATGATCTCCCATTTCAACTTATGCTTGGTTTCCATCAAATCAATGTTCTGCATTGTCATTTGAGTTAGCGACAGATCCTGCCTAAGATAAGCCCTTTTCAGTTTCCCAAAACATTTCTCAAGCTCGCCATTTTTTCCATGGGATATGGATAACCTATCCCTCAACTCATCGATCTTTCCATGCAAGGTTTCTATATTTTCCTCCGGTTCGTAAGTCCTAGGAGATTTTGGGGTGTATTATTCAGATGGATCATATGATGACTCCCTATGGGTCAGAGCATGAGATGACGTGTTGTGGCCAACACTGTGGGTCGTGCTAGAGTCGTGACAATCCACCGATCCCCCATTCGGGTCTAACCCATACAGTGTCCTTCGTCCTCCACGTCCACGCCCATGCCCACGGCTCCCGACCCTAGTGCTTCTAGCCATTTCCTACAAAACCACAAAAGGAACTATCTATTTTTGTTGATTCGGTTAGATCTTGATTTGTAACACCCTAAAAATTTGAAAATAGCAGATAATTTTAAACTTCCAAAAATCCCTTAAATTTAATATTTGGATTAACATATATCTAGAGTTACAAGGGCAAACAATACCACAACATGTATCAGAGTTCAATAGGAACTATCTAGTCCCTCAAACGGGAACGAAGTCTAACAGGTGCTACTAAAACCACCAAGTCTGCTATCTTCTCAAACCAGATGACGTCACTAAGCCATCCTACTGGAACTTCTACCAAGACCCATTTTCAATTCCAATTTTCCCTTTTCAAATAATGCCCACCATCCAATCTCCCAAAAACGCACCCACGAGGTATTTCATCAAATATTATTTATATAAATAAAATGGTATGTTATAACACCGAAGGTGCGGGTAAGGGAATACCCGAAGATAACACCTTTTGGTGACGGGGGAGACCCGATTCCATTGAATGTGACAGAACACATAGTTAAGCCACTTATCAATGTTTACGAGATTCACTTCGGGTCATGGATCCCCGTATACGGCTCCTCTGAGCAACCACCGCAAGATGCCAAAATGACCCTAGTACTACTCGACCTCTAGATGAGTCTCACCACATAGTCACAAGTCTCCATATCCGGCTCACCATGGGCACCACCGCAAGACTTAGCTCCGTATACGGCTGTCCAAGAGCACCACCGCAAGCTTACATAACAACATGACGTGGGGACAACTCACTAGACTCAAACATGGACATCAAAACTCCATGATGAACATAACGACTCATATGCCTATGGATCCAATGCATTACAGTCTAAAATATTACATGACCTAAATGAATGACTACGCACTCACACATGTAATAATCAACACTTATTCAAAAATTGCATTTTTCATATAAAACTCTACCTTGAGCCATTTAAACCGGACAGCGCCCCAAAACTCATTTGAGTAATAAACAAGCCATAAGTCATCATAAGTCGTTGGCAAAATAATAAATCCAATATGGCTACATAAGTCGATGTACAACTTCTCAAAATTAGCATTTTCTCCAAGTAATAATGGCCAAAGGCCCGAACCGTAAAGTTCACGCTTTTCCAAATATCTCCAAATTAAATGATGCTCATTTCTAACAGCTCACACTAAAATTCCATTTAAAAATCATTTGTATTCCAAATTTTCCCATATTAGGAACCAATCAACACAAGACCCAAATTCTTCAAATGCTCAAGAAATATGTATGGTATATCAAAATCCCCTTTTTGGTGACTCACACACCTCATAAAATATTATAAACCATTTTCAAAGATTTATAACACAAATAAGTGTAAGTGTACAAATATTCACAAAACTTATCAAAATTAAGTATACTCGTGGACATACTTTCAAAACCCCAAAATATGCGCATTTTGACATGTATATAGTTTTTCAAAGCAACTAGAACTCACCTTGCTAGATTTATTTACCCCAAACTTGAGCTTTCTTGATGAAGGCTTCAGATCCACAAACATCCACCACTAGAAATCTTATCTAGGTCACAAACAAACCAAAACACACCGAGAGTAACTCCTAAAATCAGATTCACACTAATCTTGACAAACATCTCAAATCTCTAAAATACCCAAAAATAGATCGAAACTCAAAATACGAGAGATACATCAAGGGAGATGTTCTAGGAGGTTAAAATGGAAGGTTTTACAGTAACAAAGGTCTAGAAATGGTTAGAGTAGCTTACAAATGGATTTCTTGGAAAACCCCAAGATATGGTCAACAATGATGAGGAGATGATGAAGAAGATGAAGATCTTGGAGGAATGGTGGTTGAACCACTTAATGCCAGCCAAAAATCGTCTCCTACCCTAGGTTGTGGTTGGGAGCATTTGATAAGAAGTGAATGAGAGAAAAATAGGGTTTTGGGGCTGATTTGCTCTTTTATTAACGCACAGTGCTCTCGCACGAATGGTCGCGCGGTTCCACTTGCGCGGAGAGCCGCACCGAGCACTGTGATCGTGACGGAGCAAAGTCTCGCACGGATGCTCGCGTGGTTCCTCTCGCGCGGAGAATTGCACGGAACACTGTTGGCAATTCCTCCGTTTTCTTTTCGGCTACCTCGCACCACATCAAATTAGGGCAGAAACTCCCAAAATATGGGATGTTACAATCCTCCCCACCTTGAAAATGATTTCGTCCTCGAAATCTTGACCCGGGAATACTGCTCGGAGGTGATCCACAAAGCTTACCGAGGTGTAGAGCACTTCTGATGAAGTTCGAATTCAAAATCGACTTACCAAGGCCTAAATCGGACATCTTAGCCAACCAACATGAGTCCCCCCAATATCGGTATTGTTTACCAAACAAACGATCACCAGTTTTTAGGCCATCACACCCCTTTTTTTTCCTTTTGTAGGGTATCCCTTTACAACCAACGGTTTAAGGGCCACAAAAGAAATCTACCTCGTTCACATCCCCTACTCAAAATTCGCAATGTCTATGTTGGTCCCGAAGGTGCTTAACAAGTTTGTAGAAGGGGGGGGGGTTGAATACAAACACAGAAATTAAAGTTTAATAAATTGTTTATTGATAAATCAAAATACAATTTACAAGTTTGTTGCGGAATAAGATTAGGACAGACTTAATCTAAACAAACTTAAGAAACACTAAGATGATTGCACAAGAATTTCAGAGAATGGGAGATTAAGAGATATAGAAAACAAGGGTTTCTATGTGGGGTTCAAGGATTGAGCACACCTTCAGATGAAGGGGTGAGCTTCCTATTTATACCCTATGCATTAAATGCATGGCAGGGCACTTTACACGTGGCGTTCATAGATTGGCTTTGGGAGTCTGACTTTTGGGAGACATGCTTTCAGCCGGGTCATGAACAGTGTAGTTGACAGAGTTGTTGTACGTATGGTGGCAGAGACATGTCCGTTCTGACACATAGTACTAGTTTGTGCAAGGATAGAAAAAAGGAAACTTGAGACATAAGCTTTGTGATCTTTTGATCGCTGAATATCTCTTCTTTCAGAGATAAAGAGGTTCAGCAATCGTTGAAGCTTTTCATCATGTTCCTTCGCGTATATGTAGAGTTGTCTTTGCTTCACTGATATCCGCATCAGGTCACTAGTAGACTTCTCTTTGTTCAGCAGCTTCGTCTTCGATTCAGCTATGAACATATGTTGACGCGAGACTTGTCTTCAGGGATTACGTTACTGTTTACATCAGAAACTCAGTGATAACTGAACAGACTCAGTCTAATCACTGATAGTGAAACACTAATACATAGAAATGTTTATAAGAAAGATTATCAGCGATAACTGAACAGACTCAGTCTGATCGCTGATGGTGAAACACTAATACATATTAAAACGTAATTTTCACTAAGTATAGAAGAGGGTCGTTATCAAATTACTGAGAGAGTTTGGATCAACAATCTCCCCCTATTTGATAATGACAAAGTAACTAAAGAAAATTACTTTATGATTCAAAATATAGGAATAAAAAGGACTCATAGCATGCATATCCCAATTACTATTTTGAGGGATCTTTTACAGTACTGATAGGGTTAAGTACATCACTGCAATTTTCATTTAATTCAGGGATAGAATTACAAGATATGAAAATCATAAGTACAAGTGAATAACTAACTACTGTAAGTATAACTAACAGATTACAGAAAAGGAAACTAATCTATCAGCTATTAAAAGAAGATTTAGGAGGATTGATCATATACTCAGGTATTTCTTCTCCTTTCTGTCTTCGTTCCAAAGATTATTGGCTGATAATTTCTTTGATTTTCTCAGCAGCAGGGGAGAAGTCACACCATAAGCATAAGAGATCCTTGAGATGATTCAGAGGACAGATAGGAATCTCAGAGATCCTTAAGAGATCCTTGAGATGATTCAGAGGACAGATAGGAATCTCAGAGACTCTTTGAAATCTGAGTTCCTCATCATCATCTCTGAAGAACACTCCATAAGGATCGTCAATTACTTGACCACCTTGGAAAGGACCACCAGGAGGCAGAGATAGATCCAGAACTGAAAGATCGGGAGGAGGACCAAACAGTGCAGCTCTTGAAAATTTGATAGAAGTTTCTTTCCTGATGATGGCGACGTCTTCAGAGGAGGAGGACCCAATTCTTCCTTTGAGTTTCAAAGATTTGGGAGGAAGAGGAGATGGCAGCTTCAGTACAGAAGTGACTCTATTTATGAGGGCTTCAAGAAGTCCTTCAACGTAGCCTCTGTATGTAGATTTGGATTTCTTAAGCGCATCCCAGAACTCTAACCATTCCGTAAATCCGAAGCTCTCAAGTTTGGATACGTACATAGATTTTTGGGTTCCATCCTCTCTGGTAATCTCCATGGTCACTGAGAGTTGATCCTTCTTCTTGCGACCAGAGATAGTCACGGCTGATATCGGAAGAAGATCAGAACAATAATCCATCTTCTGTTTGCACCATTCGATAGACCTGTCGTTGATCTCTTGTTCTTTGGAGCGTTCCTCTTCAATTTCTTTCAGCAGTGCAGCTTGAACTTCCACAGGCTTGCTTTTCAGCTTTTTGTCCTTGACTAGAGAAGATTGAATCTTTAAAGCGAGCTTGGCATCTTGTATGCATTCAGCGATCAGCTTCTCAGCTTCTCAGCTTTGGCAGATTCTTCTCTTTCGGCTTCAGTGAGGAAGTCGAGCTCTGTGGATGTTTGAAGAGGGACTTTCAGCCGTTGACTTTCTAGTTGAGCGATCATTTCAACTCTTTTCTTCACCACTTCCTCTGACCAATGAGATGGTTGAGAGGGCCTTCCTGGATGGACCAGGGAATATTCTTCTTCTTCTTCTTCATCAATCTCAGTGATAGAGATTGGGATTATTTCTTCAGCGATAGTAGCTGGAATTATTTGTAGTTCAGAACCCTTAAGCAGGGGTGAGAACTGTCTGGATAGAAAATGAAGGAAAGAAGGGATAAGTGTATATTTTTAGAAAAAAGAGAGAGAAAGGCTAGAAGGAAATAGGGGTTTGGAAAGAGTAGGAGAGTGGTACAATTGAAAGACATACCTGAGAAGGATGCTCCCCCTCAGATTGTGATCCAGTCCTTAAGCATTCTTCAGCGATTGGTTGTTTGTCTTTGCTTTGCGAAGGAGCGCTTGAAGATGTATCACCTCTCACCCCTGCTTTGACAACCTCTTGCGAAGTTGTCCCTGATGCGACGTTCGGCTTGGAGAACCACATAGATTGGTCTTCTTCATCGTCGTCGTCGTTATTTAAGGGTTGATCCTTTTCTTGATCATCAAGATCTAGATCATCTTCCTCTTCATCGTCTTCTTCCTCATCATCTTCAAAGAGAATAGAATGAATAGATGAGGATTCTTTTACCTTCTCCCCCTCAGATTGAGACGGAGGTTTCTTTGGAGTCTTAGCTTCCCCAGCAGCAGCGATAGAAGTTTCTTCAGCTTTCTCCCCCACTTTGTCATTATCAGCGGTAGGGGTTTGTTCAGCTGCTGGAGTAGCTGTTGAAGCTTTTAGCACTTGGATGTCAGCCTCCAGACGCTTGACCCGGTCTTCAACCGCAGGGATGTCGCACGTGGCATCATGGATGAATTCCACAGCGATGTTGAGGTTGGTCCGATCATCTTCAGTGAAGGAGGGAGGCAGCGCTGGAGCTGGTGCATTCACCTTTTGTAGAATTTGCTGAAGAAGGGACGTGCAGAGGTCAACCTTTGAAGAGAGACCCCGAACTTCAGTGGTAAGAGACTCAAATCGCCCCTGAAAGAGTTGAGAGGACTCTTTGAGTTGGACGACTTGTTCTTCAACAGCTGAAAGTTGGGAGTTCTCAGCTTTAGATGAGCAGGTCGCGGTCAACCTCTTCAGCTCCTCACCAGCCTGATTGACGGCGCTGGTGGTGTTGTTGATGGTGTTGGTGAGAGCGTCCACCTTTTCTCCCAGACTGTTGACATGCGTGTCAACAGACGCCAAACTAGGACCTGAAAATAATGTTAGTTCAGATACGGACTTATTTGGAGAGGTGGGGAAAGAAGTGTTTAGGATTATAGGTGTACCTGACGTATCAAACATTTTGTAGAACTGCATAGATTCTTCAAAAGTTTGATGTTCAGGTCCTATAGGTAAAGAAGAGGTAGCGGGTTCAGAGACCAAATGAGTAGAAAAGGCAAGAGTTTTGGGGATAGAAGTAGGGTTGGGGTTAATCTCAGCGAATGAGATAGTAGGTGGGGTCACTGATGATGTGACAGTGATCGAAATCGCTGACACGGCAGGTTGAGTGACTGCTGGAGTTGTGGAGGAAAGACCCACAAATGCATCTAAGGTAGCTTGTTGAGAAGCTCCCTCAGGTATAGTACTAGAGGGTGTACTTTCCTTGGTCTTTTTGACCTTTTTGGAAGGACCAATCGGACTAGCTGATGGTCGTTTAGAAGTAGTGGTAGCGACAGGGATAGCAGACGAAGGAACCGTCTGCGTGGTCACTGAAGATGAAGAAGAATGGAGAGAGAGACGAGAGCGAAGGAGAGAGATACTTACCTCGTCGGCAATTGGCTTTACCTCCAGTGATCGTTGACCTACCCTGGCAAAAGTGCCATCATCTTTGGTGGGATAGGTGTTGGGATAGAGGAACTTGATGTACGTACATATGAAACGTACGTACGAGATCTTGGGATCTCGTTCAGGCTTCTCTAATCTCGACCTGAGGTCTTCAAAGATTGCTGTAGCGTAGTCAAAGTTTTGACCAACGATAACGGAGTAGGCCATCTGCAGTTGTGTTTTGCTGGCTTGATCCAGCGAACCACTCTTCCCGCTCATGCACTGAATTATGTGCGAGAAGATAAAGTTCAGTTGTGAGGGCATCTGAGCTTTGAGGATCTTGGTGAGCTTCTTGTTGGGAATAGAAGATCTCGGTTTGTTTTCCCAACAATAGCCCATTGCGTCCAGAAATGATATCAGCTCATCATCAGTGGGGAGTGCGTCGAACCCACTCTTTGGTTTGTCAGGGAATCTTAAAGATTTCCTGAGGCTAAGAGCGGTCATGCTCCCTGGCCCCAAGTCCGTGCTGAAAGAGATAGCAGGGACTTGTTCACCTTTCTTGTTGGTGAGTTCAGTTGCATCAGCAGTGAACCAGAACTGCTGGAGTAGAGTCTTGGAAGGCTTAGGATCCACAGTGATCGCGTAAGCTAGGCACGACTGTTTGAGGAATTCAGCAGCTTCCACTAGATGAGGGTATTTGTTAGCGTTGAACTCGAGTCTTGCCAAATGATTACATTTAGTAATCTCAACTTCAGTGAGAGCGAATCGTACATGCTTGGAAGCAACGATTGAAGACTGTGCCATTTCTGATATGGAAAGAAGCATAATAGAAGAAATGATTTAGACTAAAAAATAAGAAGATGTTTACCAGATTCCATATTAGGAAAGAAACTGGAAAAAATATCGAGTTATTTTTTTTAAGAATAGAAAAAAATAGTGTTCTGGGTAGAAAGAATGAAGAACACTTTAAAAACCAAAAGGTTTTTATTTAAAAAAAAACATAAAATCAGAAAGAATGATCATTAGTTTTTTTTAAAAAAAACATTTTATAAAATCCATGAAGAACAAGAACGAGTAGGATTTTTAAAAAGAATAGAAAGCATACGAACAATGCACATAAACATGAAATAAACCTGTTTATCTTGAAGAAAAGGAGTTGCAGATTCAATGTTCTGGGTTTACTTGCTTGAGTGTTCTTGAGAGAGAAAATGTTTCTTGCGTTGAAAGTTTTGAAAGCGTAAACCGTATAAAGGAGAGAAGAATTCCTTTTATACGAAGAGAGAGAAGAGAGAGAGAAGGAATGAAGCGGGAAAAGAAAGGATCATCATGACATTGACACGTTCCACGAAGTTGATTGGATAGAAGAGCAACGGACGAACGTGTCAGAAAAGGCATGTCGTGGATTGTCGGTTCAAATGACGTCATAGAAGAGAGAGACTGTTCATTTGTCCGTTTTGAAATTATCACTGAAGAAAAGTCAGCGATAGATTTTCCTTTTTGAAAGTATCCCTGATTGTAAAGATAGGGATAGATTTTCCTTTTAAAGGATCACTGACTAGAAATATCAGTGATTAATGTATTTTTCAAAAAGCTTTTAATCATTTGAAGAAAGTTCAGTGATTAAAGTTTATATTTTGAAGAAAAACATCTTAACTGAGTTAATATTCAGTTGAGGGAAAGGAGAGAACATACCTGAGAGTCAGAATGTTTATCAGAGAATGATGAAAGGGGAACTTTTTGATTATTGACCCAATACATGAACGCTGAAGAATTATTCTTCGAGGTTCAGCATTCCAAGCTCACTGATGAGAAAGTTGAACCTTGTCTCATCAAGAGGTTTGGTGAATAAATCAGCAAGCTGAAAGTCAGTAGGGATAAAGTGAAGTTCAATATCACCATTCATCACATGATCTCTGATAAAGTGATATCTGATCTCAATGTGTTTCGTCTTTGAATGTAGCACTGGATTATTTGCTATAGCGATAGCACTAGTGTTGTCGCAATAGATAGGAATCTTTGACAGCTGAAGGTCATAATCTAATAGTTGATTTCTCATCCACAAGATTTGAGAACAACAGCTTCCAGCTTCTACGTATTCAGCTTCAGCTGTGGAAGTGGACACAGAATTTTGCTTCTTGCTTGTCCAACTTACCAGCTTTCCTCCCAGGAGTTGACATCCACCAGTGGTACTCTTTCTGTCGAGTTTACAGCCTGCAAAATCACTATCAGAATAACCAGTTAGATCGAACCCTGAGTCTTTGGGATACCAAAGACCGAGGTTAGGAGTTCCTTTCAGATATCTGAAAATTCGATTTACAGCGATCAGATGGGATTCCTTGGGTTCAGATTGATAGCGTGCACATAAACAAGTAGAGTACATAATGTCAGGTCGGCTCGCTGTTAGATACAGCAGGGAGCCTATCATTCCTCTATAGGCAGTGACATTAACAGGTTTACCAGAAGGATCTTTGTTAAGTGTCAGGGGTGGTGCCATAGGAGTTTTCATCGCTGAAGTTTGTGTGAGATCAAACTTCTTCAGCATATCTTTAACATACTTACCTTGGCAGATAAAAGTACCTTTGTCAGATTGTTTAATCTGAAGACCAAGAAAGTATGTCAGCTCACCCATCATACTCATTTTATATTCTTTCTTCATTCTTTCAGCGAAGCGAGTACACAGAGATGGGTTAGTAGAACCAAATATTATGTCATCGACATATATTTGTACAAGAATTATATGACCTTTTATCTTTCTGAAAAATAACGTATTATCAATCTTGCCACGTTTAAAATTTTCAGAGATAAGAAAAGATGAGATAGTGTCATACCAAGCACGAGGGGCTTGTTTTAGACCATAGAGAGCCTTATCCAGTTTGTAAACATAATTTGGATACTTAGGGTCATAAAACCCTGGTGGTTGTTCTACATGGACTTCTTCATTTAGCTTTCCATTTAGGAACGCTGATTTTACGTCCATTTGATAAACGATGAAGTCTTTATAGACTGCATAAGCTAAGAATAGTCGAATTGCTTCGAGCCTGGCCACAGGGGCAAAGGTTTCATCATAGTTTATGCCTTCCTCTTGTCTGTATCCCTGAGCAACAAGTCGAGCCTTGTTGCGGGTTACAGTTCCATGTTCATCTAACTTGTTTCTAAACACCCATTTGGTGCCTATTATAGTTTTATCAGATGGTCTAGGAACGAGATTCCAAACTTTGTTTCGAGAGAACTCGGTCAGCTCTTCTTGCATAGCGCTGACCCAGTTTGGATCTCTGAGGGCATCATCAGTCTTCTTTGGTTCTATTAAAGAGAGAAAATTTACAAAGAGACAGATATTACCTGCTTCGAGATCACCAAGAATTTGATCTATTGGGTGATCTTTGGTCCATCGCTGAGCAGGAGCATGATTGCGTAACTCAGAGGTTGGATCAACAATTGGAATGTTTACTGATGAGGACGTTTGAGGTTCATCAGCGATTAACTGTTGAGTAGATTCACTAGAAAGGTTTTCAGACGAAGGCAGATTTGATGGTAGTAATGTGTTTAGAGGTTCTGCTGAGACCCATGAGGTGGATTCAGCGGTAGGATGTATAATGTTCGGATCATCATCAGCGGTTGGAGGATCAGAATGTTGATGGTTTGAGAAGAAAGGTTCTGTTTCTCTGTAGTGAGAAAGCATCCAAACATTTAACTCTTCATTGTCAGCGATTGGTTTAGAGTTCGCTGAGCGAGTTTCATCAAAAGTGACGTGAATTGTTTCTTCTACGGTTTGTCTTCTCTTGTTGAAAACTCTGTAGGCTTTGGAGATGGAGGAATATCCTAGAAATATTCCATCATCGGCTTTTGGGTCGAACTTTCCAAGTTGATCTCTGTTGTTTAAGATAAAGCACTGACAACCAAATATATGAAGAAAGCTGATAGAAGGCTTCCTTCCAAGAAAAAGTTCATAAGCTGTCTTCCTAAATCGCTTTATTATCAGCGATCTGTTTTGAGTAAAACATGCAGTGTTTACAGCTTCTGCCCAAAATTGAGTAGGGAGGTGAGAATCGCTGAGCATTGATCTAGCAGCTTCTATGATCGTTCTGTTTCTTCTTTCAGCGAATCCATTTTGCTGAGGTGTTCTTACTGAAGAGAAGTTGTGAGAGATTCCCTTGTTCTCAAAGAATTTGTACAGGGAACTATTTTTGAATTCAGTTCCATGATCACTTCTTATTGAACGAACAGTAAGATTGTTCAGCACTTCCATCTTTTTCACAAAAGATATTAGTTCTTCTGGAGTATCACTTTTACAGCGAAGAAAGATAACCCAGGTGTAGCGAGAATATTCATCTACAATGACAAGCGTATATTTCTTTCCAGCTATTGATTGGATGTTGACAGGGCCAAACAGATCCATATGCAAGAGCTGAAGAGGACTTGTCACTGAGGAAACTTGTTTCGACTTAAAACTAGCTTTTGTTTGTTTTCCTTTTTCACATGCTGAGTAGAGAGATTCTTTAGCATATGAGTGCTGAGGAAGACCAGAAACCAGTTCCTTAGATGAGAGAGAATTCAGGGTTTTGAAATTTAGATGAGAGAGCCTTTTATGCCATAGCCAGTTGACATCAGAAGAGGCCTTAGAGAGAAAACATAAGTTTTCAGTGATAGTAGAGTCCATATCTATTACATAGACATTTTCTCTGCGATAACCACTGAGAGCAAGTTTTCCTTTTTCATCTACCACTGAACATGCTTTCTTAGAAAAGCGAACTTCGTAGTATTTGTCACATAGCTGACTGATGCTTAGAAGGTTGTGCTTCAGTCCATCTACATAAGCGACTCTTCGAAAGGTAGTTGTCCTATTGCTGAGGACACCAAACGCTCGGGTAAATCCTTTCCCATTTCCACCAAAGGTTACAGAGGGACCTTTCTCTTCCTTGTATTCAGTGAGCAGGTCTCTTTGTCCAGTCATATGACGAGAACATCCACTATCGAGATACCAGATGCCCTTTGATCCCTGCATACATAAGGAAGATTAAGCGTTGTTTGGTACCCACTTTTCAATGGGTCCTTCAGAGTTAGTGGATAAGGAAGATTCAACAGTCTTCACAGCTGATGAAGATTCAGCTTCAGTGGTAATCTTCACTTTGGTTAATTTCTTAACCTTAGTGGTATATTTCACTTTGGTTGATTTTTCAACTTTGGTGACTTTCTTGGCCTTAGAGGCATTTTTCTTCACTTTAGCTGTTTTATCAGCTTTGGTGGCATTTGGACATTTACTTGCAATATGATCAGTAAAACCACAGTGATAACATTTTATGTATTTGAAAATGGTTTTAGGATCAGTAGAAGGTTTTGCAAGTTTAAGATGAGTAGGACCAGGTCCGAGAAGGCTTTTCTCATTAGATATGGGAGGGATTTTCATTTCTTCAGATCTCGTTGGTCTAAGGTCAATCTTTAGCTTTGGAGGACAGAGATCAAAAATTTCTATCACAGAGCTAGAGGATTGCTTAGCTGAAGGTTTAGAAGGAATTTTCAGCTTTGCTTTCCTGGTTGCCTTCTGAGGAAGGAGAATGGACTTTCCTTTTTCCGTAGACTTAGTGTCTTTGGATTTTTTCTCAGTGATGGGATTTGAAGAAGAACAGGGATAGAATTGATTATAAGAAGTGTCAAAGAAAGATGTGACAAAAGTTCCAAACTTAAGCGAGGAACTTTCTTCTTTAGGATCATCCTGTGGTGTCCAAAAACCAAGACCAGTTATACACTTTCAGGAGTTTGAGCATTTATTATCTCAGAGATCTTTGTTGATGATTTGCACCATTTTTCAACATGAGCCTTTTCTGCTTTTAGAGCAACGATGGCTTGTTCGCGTTCAATGCTGATGATTTCATTTATAATGACTTGATCTTTCAACTTTTCTTCTAAAAGATTTAGTTCACTGATCTTTTCATGACATTTCTCTAGCTCTTGTGTTAAATATACATTTTTATTTTCAGCTTGAGTTTTGTCGTTTAGAGCATTATAAAGGTCAATCGTTAGCACATCAACAGCGCGACTTCTCTCAGCTTCAGGCAGAGAGGGATTTGTAGAGATAGATACCTGAGATGATATGTAGCTCATAGAAGGTTCAGATGGTTCTTCTACTTCTTCTTTAATCTCAGCCATGATGCAAAGATTAGCGACTTCTTCTTCATCAGAAGATGATTCTTCTGATTCAGCCCAGTCATGTTCTTCAGCGATGAGACCTTTACCTTTTCGCTGATAGCTTTTCAGCTTTTGATATTTGTTCTTCATCTTATGGTATTTGTCATCACTGGATCTTCTTGAGGTAGAAGGTTTGAAGACCTTTTTCGACCTGCACTCACTAGCAAAATGTCCAATTTTTTCGCAGTTATAGCAAGTGGCTGTAGCCTTATCAACCGGAGTTGATTTTGGCTTTTCAGTAAGAGAGAGAGGTTTACTTCTTCGGAAGTTACTCTTTCTTGCAAATCTCTTAAAAGAGTTTGTCAAGAGTGCTAAGGACTCATCAAACTCTGAAAGATCAGGGTCTGATAGATCCTCAGATTCAGAATCTAACTCAGTGATGGTGAGAGTAGATCGCTGAGATGGAATTATCTCTGAAGAGACTAAAGCAACAGGAGTGCTTTTGGAGTCTTTAGAATCTTTTACAAGATTCTTCTTCAGGAGATTAGATTGCTCATAGTTGAGCAATATTCCATACAGAGTGCTTAGAGAGAGAGTATGTAAGTCTTTTGTCAGCTTAAGACATATTGAATAACTGTCCCAGCTTTCAGGAAGACTTTCCAAGAATTTTGTTAGGACCTCAGAATTAGAATAGGTCCTTCCAACAGTTCTTAGGTCAATGATTAGGCAGTTAAACCGCTGATGAATGTCAGAAAGAGATTCATTCTTACCAGCGATAAAACTTTCATACTGTCTTACCAAGTTAATCTTTCGAGTCTCTTGAATTTCAGTGGTGCCCTCATATTGAACACATATGGTTTCCCACATTTCTTTAGAAGTTTTCAGATGCATGATGGAATGGAAAACTTCATCAGGCAGAGCCATTGAGATAATGGTCTTTGCTCTTGCATCTATGCCTACCTTCTTTTTATCTTCATCACTCCACTGTCTTATTTCCTTAACGACATATCGTTCAGGGACAGCTTCAGTGGTGGCAGTAGCGGGAACCGCAGCTATAATTCTAACAGGTTCATAGGGTCCGTTTTCTATATATTCAGGTATAGTAGGATCTGCACCTTCAAGAAATAGCATCATTCGATTTTTCCATAGAGAAAAGTTATCTCTGCTAAATCGAGGAGGTTTAGAAAGTGAACCATTATCATAGTAGTTTGTGTTTGTGTTTAGTGCCATTTTAGAATAGCAAGGAAGAGTATACAACAAGATCTTGTTTATTAGATTAAACAAACTGCTCTGATACCACTTGTTGGTCCCGAAGGTGCTTAACAAGTTTGTAGAAGGGGGGGGGGGGTTGAATACAAACACAGAAATTAAAGTTTAATAAATTGTTTATTGATAAATCAAAATACAATTTACAAGTTTGTTGCGGAATAAGAAACTTGTAAATTGTATTTTGATTTATCAATAAACAATTTATTAAACTTTAATTTCTGTGTTTGTATTCAACCCCCCCCCCCCTTCTACAAACTTGTTAAGCACCTTCGGGACCAACAAGTGGTATCAGAGCAGTTTGTTTAATTTAATAAACAAGATCTTGTTGTATACTCTTCCTTGCTATTCTAAAATGGCACTAAACACAAACACAAACTACTATGATAATGGTTCACTTTCTAAACCTCCTCGATTTAGCAGAGATAACTTTTCTCTATGGAAAAATCGAATGATTCTATTTCTTGAAGGTGCAGATCCTACTATACCTGAATATATAGAAAACGGACCCTATGAACCTGTTAGAATTATAGCTGCGGTTCCCGCTACTGCCACCACTGAAGCTGTCCCTGAACGATATGTCGTTAAGGAAATAAGACAGTGGAGTGATGAAGATAAAAAGAAGGTAGGCATAGATGCAAGAGCAAAGACCATTATCTCAATGGCTCTGCCTGATGAAGTTTTCCATTCCATCATGCATCTGAAAACTTCTAAAGAAATGTGGGAAACCATATGTGTTCAATATGAGGGCACCACTGAAATTCAAGAGACTCGAAAGATTAACTTGGTAAGACAGTATGAAAGTTTTATCGCTGGTAAGAATGAATCTCTTTCTGACATTCATCAGCGGTTTAACTGCCTAATCATTGACCTAAGAACTGTTGGAAGGACCTATTCTAATTCTGAGGTCCTAACAAAATTCTTGGAAAGTCTTCCTGAAAGCTGGGACAGTTATTCAATATGTCTTAAGCTGACAAAAGACTTACATACTCTCTCTCTAAGCACTCTGTATGGAATATTGCTCAACTATGAGCAATCTAATCTCCTGAAGAAGAATCTTGTAAAAGATTCTAAAGACTCCAAAAGCACTCCTGTTGCTTTAGTCTCTTCAGAGATAATTCCATCTCAGCGATCTACTCTCACCATCACTGAGTTAGATTCTGAATCTGAGGATCTATCAGACCCTGATCTTTCAGAGTTTGATGAGTCCTTAGCACTCTTGACAAACTCTTTTAAGAGATTTGCAAGAAAGAGTAACTTCCGAAGAAGTAAACCTCTCTCTCTTACTGAAAAGCCAAAATCAACTCCGGTTGATAAGGCTACAGCCACTTGCTATAACTGCGAAAAAATTGGACATTTTGCTAGTGAGTGCAGGTCGAAAAAGGTCTTCAAACCTTCTACCTCAAGAAGATCCAGTGATGACAAATACCATAAGATGAAGAACAAATATCAAAAG
Organism: Arctium minus; assembly: GCA_954870635.1. Lineage (NCBI taxonomy): Eukaryota > Viridiplantae > Streptophyta > Magnoliopsida > Asterales > Asteraceae > Arctium > Arctium minus. The sequence goes on along the minus strand of OX941080.1, from coordinate 105,820,977 downwards.
CTGAAAAGCTATCAGCGAAAAGGTAAAGGTCTCATCGCTGAAGAACATGACTGGGCTGAATCAGAAGAATCATCTTCTGATGAAGAAGAAGTCGCTAATCTTTGCATCATGGCTGAGATTAAAGAAGAAGTAGAAGAACCATCTGAACCTTCTATGAGCTACATATCATCTCAGGTATCTATCTCTACAAATCCCTCTCTGCCTGAAGCTGAGAGAAGTCGCGCTGTTGATGTGCTAACGATTGACCTTTATAATGCTCTAAACGACAAAACTCAAGCTGAAAATAAAAATGTATATTTAACACAAGAGCTAGAGAAATGTCATGAAAAGATCAGTGAACTAAATCTTTTAGAAGAAAAGTTGAAAGATCAAGTCATTATAAATGAAATCATCAGCATTGAACGCGAACAAGCCATCGTTGCTCTAAAAGCAGAAAAGGCTCATGTTGAAAAATGGTGCAAATCATCAACAAAGATCTCTGAGATAATAAATGCTCAAACTCCTGAAAGTGTATAACTGGTCTTGGTTTTTGGACACCACAGGATGATCCTAAAGAAGAAAGTTCCTCGCTTAAGTTTGGAACTTTTGTCACATCTTTCTTTGACACTTCTTATAATCAATTCTATCCCTGTTCTTCTTCAAATCCCATCACTGAGAAAAAATCCAAAGACACTAAGTCTACGGAAAAAGGAAAGTCCATTCTCCTTCCTCAGAAGGCAACCAGGAAAGCAAAGCTGAAAATTCCTTCTAAACCTTCAGCTAAGCAATCCTCTAGCTCTGTGATAGAAATTTTTGATCTCTGTCCTCCAAAGCTAAAGATTGACCTTAGACCAACGAGATCTGAAGAAATGAAAATCCCTCCCATATCTAATGAGAAAAGCCTTCTCGGACCTGGTCCTACTCATCTTAAACTTGCAAAACCTTCTACTGATCCTAAAACCATTTTCAAATACATAAAATGTTATCACTGTGGTTTTACTGATCATATTGCAAGTAAATGTCCAAATGCCACCAAAGCTGATAAAACAGCTAAAGTGAAGAAAAATGCCTCTAAGGCCAAGAAAGTCACCAAAGTTGAAAAATCAACCAAAGTGAAATATACCACTAAGGTTAAGAAATTAACCAAAGTGAAGATTACCACTGAAGCTGAATCTTCATCAGCTGTGAAGACTGTTGAATCTTCCTTATCCACTAACTCTGAAGGACCCATTGAAAAGTGGGTACCAAACAACGCTTAATCTTCCTTATGTATGCAGGGATCAAAGGGCATCTGGTATCTCGATAGTGGATGTTCTCGTCATATGACTGGACAAAGAGACCTGCTCACTGAATACAAGGAAGAGAAAGGTCCCTCTGTAACCTTTGGTGGAAATGGGAAAGGATTTACCCGAGCGTTTGGTGTCCTCAGCAATAGGACAACTACCTTTCGAAGAGTCGCTTATGTAGATGGACTGAAGCACAACCTTCTAAGCATCAGTCAGCTATGTGACAAATACTACGAAGTTCGCTTTTCTAAGAAAGCATGTTCAGTGGTAGATGAAAAAGGAAAACTTGCTCTCAGTGGTTATCGCAGAGAAAATGTCTATGTAATAGATATGGACTCTACTATCACTGAAAACTTATGTTTTCTCTCTAAGGCCTCTTCTGATGTCAACTGGCTATGGCATAAAAGGCTCTCTCATCTAAATTTCAAAACCCTGAATTCTCTCTCATCTAAGGAACTGGTTTCTGGTCTTCCTCAGCACTCATATGCTAAAGAATCTCTCTACTCAGCATGTGAAAAAGGAAAACAAACAAAAGCTAGTTTTAAGTCGAAACAAGTTTCCTCAGTGACAAGTCCTCTTCAGCTCTTGCATATGGATCTGTTTGGCCCTGTCAACATCCAATCAATAGCTGGAAAGAAATATACGCTTGTCATTGTAGATGAATATTCTCGCTACACCTGGGTTATCTTTCTTCGCTGTAAAAGTGATACTCCAGAAGAACTAATATCTTTTGTGAAAAAGATGGAAGTGCTGAACAATCTTACTGTTCGTTCAATAAGAAGTGATCATGGAACTGAATTCAAAAATAGTTCCCTGTACAAATTCTTTGAGAACAAGGGAATCTCTCACAACTTCTCTTCAGTAAGAACACCTCAGCAAAATGGAGTCGCTGAAAGAAGAAACAGAACGATCATAGAAGCTGCTAGATCAATGCTCAGCGATTCTCACCTCCCTACTCAATTTTGGGCAGAAGCTGTAAACACTGCATGTTTTACTCAAAACAGATCGCTGATAATAAAGCGATTTAGGAAGACAGCTTATGAACTTTTTCTTGGAAGGAAGCCTTCTATCAGCTTTCTTCATATCTTTGGTTGTCAGTGCTTTATCTTAAACAACAGAGATCAACTTGGAAAGTTCGACCCAAAAGCCGATGATGGAATATTTCTAGGATATTCCTCCATCTCCAAAGCCTACAGAGTTTTCAACAAGAGAAGACAAACCGTAGAAGAAACAATTCACGTCACTTTTGATGAAACTCGCTCAGCGAACTCTAAACCAATCGCTGACAATGAAGAGTTAAATGTTTGGATGCTTTCTCACTACAGAGAAACAGAACCTTTCTTCTCAAACCATCAACATTCTGATCCTCCAACCGCTGATGATGATCCGAACATTATACATCCTAACGCTGAATCTACCTCATGGGTCTCAGCAGAACCTCTAAACACATTACTACCATCAAATCTGCCTTCGTCTGAAAACATTTCTAGTGAATCTACTCAACAGTTAATCGCTGATGAACCTCAAACGTCCTCATCAGTAAACATTCCAATTGTTGATCCAACCTCTGAGTTACGCAATCATGCTCCTGCTCAGCGATGGACCAAAGATCACCCAATAGATCAAATTCTTGGTGATCTCGAAGCAGGTAATATCTGTCTCTTTGTAAATTTTCTCTCTTTAATAGAACCAAAGAAGACTGATGATGCCCTCAGAGATCCAAACTGGGTCAGCGCTATGCAAGAAGAGCTGACTGAGTTCTCTCGAAACAAAGTTTGGAATCTCGTTCCTAGACCATCTGATAAAACTATAATAGGCACCAAATGGGTGTTTAGAAACAAGTTAGATGAAACATGGAACTGTAACCCGCAACAAGGCTCGACTTGTTGCTCAGGGATACAGACAAGAGGAAGGCATAGACTATGATGAAACCTTTGCCCCTGTGGCCAGGCTCGAAGCAATTCGACTATTCTTAGCTTATGCAGTCTATAAAGACTTCATCGTTTATCAAATGGACGTAAAATCAGCGTTCCTAAATGGAAAGCTAAATGAAGAAGTCCATGTAGAACAACCACCAGGGTTTTATGACCCTAAGTATCCAAATTATGTTTACAAACTGGATAAGGCTCTCTATGGTCTAAAACAAGCCCCTCGTGCTTGGTATGACACTATCTCATCTTTTCTTATCTCTGAAAATTTTAAACGTGGCAAGATTGATAATACGTTATTTTTCAGAAAGATAAAAGGTCATATAATTCTTGTACAAATATATGTCGATGACATAATATTTGGTTCTACTAACCCATCTCTGTGTACTCGCTTCGCTGAAAGAATGAAGAAAGAATATAAAATGAGTATGATGGGTGAGCTGACATACTTTCTTGGTCTTCAGATTAAACAATCTGACAAAGGTACTTTTATCTGCCAAGGTAAGTATGTTAAAGATATGCTGAAGAAGTTTGATCTCACACAAACTTCAGCGATGAAAACTCCTATGGCACCACCCCTGACACTTAACAAAGATCCTTCTGGTAAACCTGTTAATGTCACTGCCTATAGAGGAATGATAGGCTCCCTGCTGTATCTAACAGCGAGCCGACCTGACATTATGTACTCTACTTGTTTATGTGCACGCTATCAATCTGAACCCAAGGAATCCCATCTGATCGCTGTAAAGCGAATTTTCAGATATCTGAAAGGAACTCCTAACCTCGGTCTTTGGTATCCCAAAGACTCAGGGTTCGATCTAACTGGTTATTCTGATAGTGATTTTGCAGGCTGTAAACTCGACAGAAAGAGTACCACTGGTGGATGTCAGCTCCTGGGAGGAAAGCTGGTAAGTTGGACAAGCAAGAAGCAAAATTCTGTGTCCACTTCCACAGCTGAAGCTGAATACGTAGCAGCTGGAAACTGTTGTTCTCAAATCTTGTGGATGAGAAATCAACTATTAGATTATGACCTTCAGCTGTCAAAGATTCCTATCTATTGCGACAACACTAGTGCTATCGCTATAGCAAATAATCCAGTGCTACATTCAAAGACGAAACACATTGAGATCAGATATCACTTTATCAGAGATCATGTGATGAATGGTGATATTGAACTTCACTTTATCCCTACTGACTTTCAGCTTGCTGATTTATTCACCAAACCTCTTGATGAGACAAGGTTCAACTTTCTCATCAGTGAGCTTGGAATGCTGAACCTCGAACAATAATTCTTCAGCGTTCATGTATTGGGTCAATAATCAAAAAGTTCCCCTTTCATCATTCTCTGATAAACATTCTGACTCTCAGGTATGTTCTTTCCTTTCCCTCAACTGAATATTAACTCAGTTAAGATGTTTTTCTTCAAAATATAAACTTTAATCACTGAACTTTCTTCAAATGATTAAAAGCTTTTTGAAAAATACATTAATCACTGATATTTCTAGTCAGTGATCCTTTAAAAGGAAAATCTATCCCTATCTTTACAATCAGGGATACTTTCAAAAAGGAAAATCTATCGCTGACTTTTCTTCAGTGATAATTTCAAAACGGACAAATGAACAGTCTCTCTCTTCTATGACGTCATTTGAACCGACAATCCACGACATGCCTTTTCTGACACGTTCGTCCGTTGCTCTTCTATCCAATCAACTTCGTGGAACGTGTCAATGTCATGATGATCCTTTCTTTTCCAGCTTCATTCCTTCTCTCTCTCTTCTCTCTCTTCGTATAAAAGGAATTCTTCTCTCCTTTATACGGTTTACGCTTTCAAAACTTTCAACGCAAGAAACATTTTCTCTCTCAAGAACACTCAAGCAAGTAAACCCAGAACATTGAATCTGCAACTCCTTTTCTTCAAGATAAACAGGTTTATTTCATGTTTATGTGCATTGTTCGTATGCTTTCTATTCTTTTTAAAAATCCTACTCGTTCTTGTTCTTCATGGATTTTATAAAATGTTTTTTTTAAAAAAAACTAATGATCATTCTTTCTGATTTTATGTTTTTTTTTAAATAAAAACCTTTTGGTTTTTAAAGTGTTCTTCATTCTTTCTACCCAGAACACTATTTTTTTCTATTCTTAAAAAAAATAACTCGATATTTTTTCCAGTTTCTTTCCTAATATGGAATCTGGTAAACATCTTCTTATTTTTTAGTCTAAATCATTTCTTCTATTATGCTTCTTTCCATATCAGAAATGGCACAGTCTTCAATCGTTGCTTCCAAGCATGTACGATTCGCTCTCACTGAAGTTGAGATTACTAAATGTAATCATTTGGCAAGACTCGAGTTCAACGCTAACAAATACCCTCATCTAGTGGAAGCTGCTGAATTCCTCAAACAGTCGTGCCTAGCTTACGCGATCACTGTGGATCCTAAGCCTTCCAAGACTCTACTCCAGCAGTTCTGGTTCACTGCTGATGCAACTGAACTCACCAACAAGAAAGGTGAACAAGTCCCTGCTATCTCTTTCAGCACGGACTTGGGGCCAGGGAGCATGACCGCTCTTAGCCTCAGGAAATCTTTAAGATTCCCTGACAAACCAAAGAGTGGGTTCGACGCACTCCCCACTGATGATGAGCTGATATCATTTCTGGACGCAATGGGCTATTGTTGGGAAAACAAACCGAGATCTTCTATTCCCAACAAGAAGCTCACCAAGATCCTCAAAGCTCAGATGCCCTCACAACTGAACTTTATCTTCTCGCACATAATTCAGTGCATGAGCGGGAAGAGTGGTTCGCTGGATCAAGCCAGCAAAACACAACTGCAGATGGCCTACTCCGTTATCGTTGGTCAAAACTTTGACTACGCTACAGCAATCTTTGAAGACCTCAGGTCGAGATTAGAGAAGCCTGAACGAGATCCCAAGATCTCGTACGTACGTTTCATATGTACGTACATCAAGTTCCTCTATCCCAACACCTATCCCACCAAAGATGATGGCACTTTTGCCAGGGTAGGTCAACGATCACTGGAGGTAAAGCCAATTGCCGACGAGGTAAGTATCTCTCTCCTTCGCTCTCGTCTCTCTCTCCATTCTTCTTCATCTTCAGTGACCACGCAGACGGTTCCTTCGTCTGCTATCCCTGTCGCTACCACTACTTCTAAACGACCATCAGCTAGTCCGATTGGTCCTTCCAAAAAGGTCAAAAAGACCAAGGAAAGTACACCCTCTAGTACTATACCTGAGGGAGCTTCTCAACAAGCTACCTTAGATGCATTTGTGGGTCTTTCCTCCACAACTCCAGCAGTCACTCAACCTGCCGTGTCAGCGATTTCGATCACTGTCACATCATCAGTGACCCCACCTACTATCTCATTCGCTGAGATTAACCCCAACCCTACTTCTATCCCCAAAACTCTTGCCTTTTCTACTCATTTGGTCTCTGAACCCTCTACCTCTTCTTTACCTATAGGACCTGAACATCAAACTTTTGAAGAATCTATGCAGTTCTACAAAATGTTTGATACGTCAGGTACACCTATAATCCTAAACACTTCTTTCCCCACCTCTCCAAATAAGTCCGTATCTGAACTAACATTATTTTCAGGTCCTAGTTTGGCGTCTGTTGACACGCATGTCAACAGTCTGGGAGAAAAGGTGGACGCTCTCACCAACACCATCAACAACACCACCAGCGCCGTCAATCAGGCTGGTGAGGAGCTGAAGAGGTTGACCGCGACCTGCTCATCTAAAGCTGAGAACTCCCAACTTTCAGTTGTTGAAGAACAAGTCGTCCAACTCAAAGAGTCCTCTCAACTCTTTCAGGGGCGATTTGAGTCTCTTACCACTGAAGTTCGGGGTCTCTCTTCAAAGGTTGACCTCTGCACGTCCCTTCTTCAGCAAATTCTACAAAAGGTGAATGCACCAGCTCCAGCGCTGCCTCCCTCCTTCACTGAAGATGATCGGACCAACCTCAACATCGCTGTGGAATTCATCCATGATGCCACGTGCGACATCCCTGCGGTTGAAGACCGGGTCAAGCGTCTGGAGGCTGACATCCAAGTGCTAAAAGCTTCAACAGCTACTCCAGCAGCTGAACAAACCCCTACCGCTGATAATGACAAAGTGGGGGAGAAAGCTGAAGAAACTTCTATCGCTGCTGCTGGGGAAGCTAAGACTCCAAAGAAACCTCCGTCTCAATCTGAGGGGGAGAAGGTAAAAGAATCCTCATCTATTCATTATATTCTCTTTGAAGATGATGAGGAAGAAGACGATGAAGAGGAAGATGATCTAGATCTTGATGATCAAGAAAAGGATCAACCCTTAAATAACGACGACGACGATGAAGAAGACCAATCTATGTGGTTCTCCAAGCCGAACGTCGCATCAGGGACAACTTCGCAAGAGGTTGTCAAAGCAGGGGTGAGAGGTGATACATCTTCAAGCGCTCCTTCGCAAAGCAAAGACAAACAACCAATCGCTGAAGAATGCTTAAGGACTGGATCACAATCTGAGGGGGAGCATCCTTCTCAGGTATGTCTTTCAATTGTACCACTCTCCTACTCTTTCCAAACCCCTATTTCCTTCTAGCCTTTCTCTCTCTTTTTTCTAAAAATATACACTTATCCCTTCTTTCCTTCATTTTCTATCCAGACAGTTCTCACCCCTGCTTAAGGGTTCTGAACTACAAATAATTCCAGCTACTATCGCTGAAGAAATAATCCCAATCTCTATCACTGAGATTGATGAAGAAGAAGAAGAAGAAGAATATTCCCTGGTCCATCCAGGAAGGCCCTCTCAACCATCTCATTGGTCAGAGGAAGTGGTGAAGAAAAGAGTTGAAATGATCGCTCAACTAGAAAGTCAACGGCTGAAAGTCCCTCTTCAAACATCCACAGAGCTCGACTTCCTCACTGAAGCCGAAAGAGAAGAATCTACCAAAGCTGAGAAGCTGATCGCTGAATGCATACAAGATGCCAAGCTCGCTTTAAAGATTCAATCTTCTCTAGTCAAGGACAAAAAGCTGAAAAGCAAGCCTGTGGAAGTTCAAGCTGCACTGCTGAAAGAAATTGAAGAGGAACGCTCCAAAGAACAAGAGATCAACGACAGGTCTATCGAATGGTGCAAACAGAAGATGGATTATCGTTCTGATCTTCTTCCGATATCAGCCGTGACTATCTCTGGTCGCAAGAAGAAGGATCAACTCTCAGTGACCATGGAGATTACCAGAGAGGATGGAACCCAAAAAGCTATGTACGTATCTAAACTTGAGAGCTTCGGATTTACGGAATGGTTAGAGTTCTGGGATGCGCTGAAGAAATCCAAATCTACATACAGAGGCTACGTTGAAGGACTTCTTGAAGCCCTCATAAATAGAGTCACTTCTGTACTGAAGCTGCCATCTCCTCTTCCTCCCAAATCTTTGAAACTCAAGGGAAGAATTGGGTCCTCCTCCTCTGAAGACGTCGCCATCATCAGGAATGAAACTTCTATCAAATTTTCAAGAGATGCACTGTTTGGTCCTCCTCCCGATCTTTCAGTTCTGGATCTATCTCTGCCTCCTGGTGGTCCTTTCCAAGGTGGTCAAGTAATTGACGATCCTTATGGAGTGTTCTTCAGAGATGATGATGAGGAACTCAGATTTCAAAGAGTCTCTGAGATTCCTATCTGTCCTCTGAATCATCTCAAGGATCTCTTATGCTTATGGTGTGACTTCTCCCCTGCTGCTGAGAAAATCAAAGAAATTATCAGCCAAGAATCTTTGGAACGAAGACAGAAAGGAGAAGAAATACCTGAGTATATGATCAATCCTCCTAAATCTTCTTTTAATAGCTGATAGATTAGTTTCCTTTTCTGTAATCTGTTAGTTATACTTACAGTAGTTAGTTATTCACTTGTACTTATGATTTTCATATCTTGTAATTCTATCCCTGAATTAAATGAAAATTGCAGTGATGTACTTAACCCTATCAGTACTGTAAAAGATTCCTGAAAATAGTAATTGGGACATGCATGCTATGAGTCCTTTTTATTCCTATATTTTGAATCATAAAGTAATTTTCTTTAGTTACTTTGTCATTATCAAATAGGGGGAGATTGTTGATCCAAACTCTCTCAGTAATTTGATAACGACCCTCTTCTATACTTAGTGAAAATTACGTTTTAATATGTATTAGTGTTTCACCATCAGCGATCAGACTGAGTCTGTTCAGTTATCGTTGATAGTCTTTCTTATAAACATTTCTATGTATTAGTGTTTCACTATCAGTGATTAGACTGAGTCTGTTCAGTTATCACTGAGTTTCTGATGTAAACAGTAACGTAATCCCTGAAGACAAGTCTCGCGTCAACATATGTTCATAGCTGAATCGAAGACGAAGCTGCTGAACAAAGAGAAGTCTACTAGTGACCTGATGCGGATATCAGTGAAGCAAAGACAACTCTACATATATGCGAAGGAACATGATGAAAAGCTTCAGCGATTGCTGAACCTCTTTATCTCTGAAAGAAGAGATATTCAGCGATCAAAAGATCACAAAGCTTATGTCTCAAGTTTCCTTTTGTCTATCCTTGCACAAATTAGTACTATGTGTCAGAACGGACATGTCTCTGCCACCATACGTACAACAACTCTGTCAACTACACTGTTCATGACCCGGGCGAAAGCATGTCTCCCAAAAGTCAGACTCCCAAAGCCAATCTATGAACGCCACGTGTAAAGTGCCCTGCCATGCATTTAATGCATAGGGTATAAATAGGAAGCTCACCCATTCATCTGAAGGTGTGCTCAATCCTTGAACCCCACATAGAAACCCTTGTTTTCTATATCTCTTAATCTCCCATTCTCTGAAATTCTTGTGCAATCATCTTAGTGTTTCTTAAGTTTGTTTAGATTAAGTCTGTCCTAATCTTATTCCGCAACAAACTTGTAAATTGTATTTTGATTTATCAATAAACAATTTATTAAACTTTAATTTCTGTGTTTGTATTCAACCCCCCCCCCCCCTTCTACAAACTTGTTAAGCACCTTCGGGACCAACACACATCAACCCATTACTTGGTCATACCCGAACGAGCATTGGTTCCGCTTAAGAAATGGTTCAAACTCATCACGCTTGAGGTTGTCTCTTCTTCCATTACATTAAAATCTTAAGCCTAGGATTTGGTTGGATATGCAACTTCACAATAACCTTGAGTTGCCTGATATAGATGCTACAAGGAAAGTGACATTTAAATCCTTTTTTTGAGAGGAACAAAAAATCATCCCCTACCATAATCTTACCATCTCCTTGGGAAGGCACAACAATTCCTTGACGGTCGAATATAAACGTCAGGTGTCAACAACACTCGATACCAAACCTCTCACAATTCCCTCTACGACCATGGGTGGAAGTGTTCTCTTGTTTCCCTTAAGCATACCCGTCTTGTTTCATGAAACCTCCTTTAAGACGCAACCATACTCTCTAGCATTGATTACCAAAATTAGGACTGCTTTAATAGTAGTCGAGGGCTAGTAGCTTCGTGCCCACATTACTAGTTCTCACTTATGCCCATAGGACCATACATTCTTTGGGAACAACATGTTTAGTGTATTAAGGTGATTTATATGAATTTGAATAACACGAAATATGGAATGGGGTGATTACGTGAACTCCCTTGTTATATCTTAGTGATATTCGATTGATTTTTATCATTTCATGGTTATAGGGGTAATTTGTTCTTATCCTATATCGTTTATTCTTGATATTGTTGATCTTATTGCTCAACCTTATTTGTTATTTTGTGGCAGGTTCTAGACACAGGCTAGGGGATTATCCGCGCGGGGGGGGGGGGGGGGTCGGGGGGTACCCGGGTTGAGAGAGCAGGAGTGGATTTTTGGAGGCTAATTTACTGGACGACCTCACTTTTGTATGGTTACTTTTGGGTTGTATATATATGTACTCTAACGTTTAGTTGTATATAACTGTGACTATTTTATTATAAAATTAACTTTGTTGCTCTATATAGTTTTAACCTAGTTGGGTTACAATGAGCTGTTACAAATATGAAGTTTCGTAAGTTTTGAATCACATGTGAATTCTTTTCCACCGTCTTCTTTTTCACGTTTTTCAATCATTGTTTCTTTTCATGCTCTGAATCACATGTGATCTAATAGATGATCTTAATCACATGTGATTTTATATATTATCGTCCCCGACATGGGCGGACCTACAACCATGGGAGAGGGGTCCCGTCCACCCGCTTACTTGATTACCGTAAAGAAAAAAAATATAGGCGTCGTGAAGGTGCATCCGCTTGATTTTTAGGGTGCCCTGAAGTATTTTAGAGCAAAATTTATGACACAAATATGTAATTGGTGGGATGATTAGTGTTAGCCGGCTAAAGCCCCCGATAGAGGAGGTTTAGGGTTCAATTCCCCACCCTTTGTACATGTTTCTATTTTTTAGTCAACTCTGATGATATAGAGCACGAAGGGAGTGACTAGTGGGAACCCATGGTGTAAACTAAAAAGAACATGAAATACATATTAGATGAAACATAATTTTTTTTGGGTTTGAATATTTTTTAAAAATTAAATGAAACAGAAAAATTCTTTCGAAATCTACTAAAAACCAAAAAATTCTCTCGAAATCAACTGAAAAACGCTCTCGAAATTAAAAACAAAAACAAAAAAAAACTCTCGAAATAAACCAAAATAGTTAAAAAATCCCCCTAAGGACGAAAATTCGGCTAAAAACATATCTAGCAGCTTTTGCTGCTCGATTGTTTTAATTTAAAGGTCCACCACCATGGAATTTGTAGGTTGGTAAAATTTCTTCTATTGCTCAATTTAGGACAAGTAAAGTTTAAAAATGAATTTTTTATAGTTCACTGTATGAACCATGATTGGTTTTATTTGTTAAAGTTGGTAGCTATAAAAGCATTGAAGGTTAATTCTAGAGGTGCTTAAAAAACTGACCAACCTGATCAACCCAGCCTGACTAATCCGGAAAAAAACCAACCCGAGGTAACTCGACATATAAGTGATACAAAATTAGGACAACTAGAATCTATTGGGTTGATATTGGGTTAGGCTCAAAGTAACCCGACCAACCCGATAACTCGATAAACGTTTTAGCGACTTCTCTAAAATTATTTATATTTCCTTTTAATATGTATAAGTTACCAAAAACAACTAGGCAATAACGAGCAATGAAACTCATATATAAGAGGACATTAATGGAAAATTATATGTAATACATAAATATTTGATGAACTCGTATATTCTTTTGAATGATGGATCGTATTTCAAAGAAAAATTTCTTTATTTTTATGTTTTTAATATTGTTATACACAACCCGACGAACACGAACGGGTTGGGTTGGGTTGCACTTTTGTTTGAGTTGAGTTGGATTAAAAAAAATTTAAACCGCCAACATTGAATTGGGTTGTTGAAATACCTTCAACCCGATTAACCCAACCCGTGAGCATCCCTACTTAATTCTATGCTTAAATTGATAATGTGTCATTCATCAATGATCTTAAATGTGCTTAAATATCATATATTATTTAATGGTTTATGATATGCATTTATTGCTCGAATATCTTTTTGGATTATATAAGCTAACTTATTTTCTGGATATAAAAGCTAACTATTTGATAAGCTATTTGGAGTAGCTTATGAAGAGTTTTTTGTGATTATTCCAATTATGCCCCCATTAATATTCATTATTATATATTAACTATTAATTATTACAATTTATTATTATTAATTAATAAATATTAATTAATATTATCTGAAAATTATAACATAAGTTTTAATTCTACATTGATATTAATTTTTAATTATTTAGAATTATTGATAATTATATCAATTTTTTTAATATTATCAATATATTTTAGTTATCAATTATTATTATCTTTGTAATTATTATTTGATTATTTTTTTCATATTATATGTAACGGTTATTTAAAATCATAAGTTAATGTAGATTTTTTTTAAATTTCGTTTAAAATTCAAAATTTATAATATATATAATAATAAATTTTAAAATTTTTTAATTAATTTATTATATTATTTACTACTTATTTGTATTAACTAATATATTATATTACTATAAATTTATTTTAATTATATTATTAAATGTTGTAATTGATTATTTTTTCTATATGTCTTTTTTGGTAATTTTATTTGATTATAAGCTAGTTTTGTCAAACGTGACTTTTTCATTAGCTAGTTTATCAGTTACTAACTAACTTATCATTCACTAGCTAGTTTATCAGTTAGTTTGGCAAACATAGCCTTAGTAATGAAAAAGCAACCAAATCGTCATGTGGAACAAAATTATACATGATCCAAGCAACCAGTATCATCAATCTACCTTTGCATTTATCGAAAAGAATAAGTACAGCAACAATTAATAACCTACAAATTTGAACACTACTACTTGAAATGAAGATGTGAGATTTTGGGCATGGCATAATACATAAAATCTCCATTAATTTACTTTCACATTTTTTCAATTACTTAAAATTATCATCACATGCTTATACTCAAATAATCATATCTATTCCTCGTCATTTTCATCTAAATTACCTATATAGATACGTTCACATGTTCTTCCTTAAACTGTTGTTCAACTCTGTCCTCTTCTCCAAATTGAACATACATGGTAGTTACCTGGATTAAACTAGAGAGGAATTATATATATTAACAATTACCAGGAAAGATGAATAGTGTTTTTGGCTTAAATTACAGATTTGGTCCTGAGGTTTTATCTCCCTTTTAGATTTAGTCCTATGTTGTTAGAGTTACAGATTTGGTCCCTATAGTTTTATTTTTCTCTTGGATTTAGTCCCCATAATTTGTTTATTCCAAAATAGACTTTCGATTTTGCATTTTCGTAACGTTTTGGTCCTCAAAACTAAAAGTTGTTAGCTCCTGACCGTTAAGTAAATGACATTTCGATCATTTATAACTTTTTCATTTTCTAATTTAAATAAATAAAAGTTATATTATAAAAATTATTTTTAATATATAAGCATAAAATAAATATCTCTTAACATGCATCGCATCTCAATGACTGTGTCTTCTCCAACCCAAAACCTTCCGTCTTCCCCATCAATCCAAGCACATAGTCGTAGGTGATTGACGCACCGATTTTTTATTTATTAATAAAGTAATTTATCATAATTTATTTTATGTTTAATAATGATGTAAAATTTGTTTAATTCATATTTTTATTATAATTTAATTTAGGTTTAATAACAATGTAACTTTTTTTAGGTTTAATGATGTAATGTACCATTTGCCAATTTATTTTCGCTTCCTATCATACACACACATCCCTGGTTTTATTTTTTTTCTTGAATTTAATCCTCATAGGGCATTTTGTAAATTATAGTCATGCTGCTAACAGACACAAAATGTTTTGTTCTCATAATTGGTCATGCTCAAATTTATGGTCTTAATATTTCTTTCCATCAACGCACACGATAACCCGCAACAACGCGCGGGCATTAATCCCACCTCGTTATATATATGATTGTGGAAGTATAAAGATGTCAATTTTTCTTAATATGTAACTGAAATATTGTTGAAGTACAAATTCAAATCGATTTTGTTAAGAATTGATACAGAGAGAATGGCGACGAAAATTGAAGAGTGGATCGAAAACCGTAAACAGAAGCAAATGCGAGTGCCAAGCAACTTGAGCCGCATGACAGTCTTTCTCGCGGCTTCTTAAGCGACCTTCACCCACATGGTAAACCGCATTGGTCACTGTTTTCCAAGCTATCGTGACCTCCTAATTCTCATCCATGAAATTCTCATCCACGTGACATCACATCCTACTCCCATTCTAACTCCTTTGTTTTTCTTATTAGATTTAGTTTAATTAAATAATTATCTTAGCTAGTAATTTAGGATTAGTTTTAATTAATTTCGTAATTTTTTTTTCTAGTTTAGATTATATATAGGACTATTAGGATTATTTGTTTCATTCAAGTTTCAATCAATACAAGTTTAGCTTTTTAAGAGTTCTCTCTTAGATTCGAGTTTTACGTTCCGTAATTCTCAACCGTAAAAGGGTTTAGACGTTTGTCGATTCTTCCGTAAACCTACGTTGCGTCAAGAATATCTGTTTACAAAAATTGGACATCGCGTGTGTCAGGAATATATCTTTACGAACAAGCAAATTAATAAAGGGTAGGGATATTTGCACCCTTCCCTATAGGTCAAATACACCCTACACTACCTATTATTTACTTTTTATTATCATTGTTTAAAAAGTCAAATATAATTATTATGTTATGATTATTATTTAATTATTATGTTTTTAGAACTTATTTAAAAATAATTATTATATTAAGATTATTATTTAATAATTATTATATTAGGATTATTATTTAATTATTTAATAACCATAAAATAAAAGTAATTTTTATTTTATGTTAAAGGAATATGGTATTTTGTTGTAAATAATTTAAAACTACAAATATAAAATGTTTTAATATAAAAGATCATCAAAATATATTTGCACCCAATCGATTAAATCTTAACGAGACTTGAACACCTCGTCAGTGCAAAATTTTGATGCTTGCATATCATCCCCTCGAGTTGTTGGATTTGTGTAAATATTATAATCCTAAACATACAAATATAAAAAAAATAAAGTATATTATAAAGTAGTAGATGAAAAATATATTACAAAGTAGTAAGTAAAAAAGTCTCATCATTGGAATTCCGATAAAAATGGAAATCGTCACATTGAGTTTGTTACGGATTTGGTCCCTAAAAGAAAAATACATTCTACAAAGTTATAATAAAATATAATTCTTACAAAAAGAAAAATACATTTTTACAAAGTTATAAGAAAATACTAAGTTACAAATTTATAAAATAAAATAAAATCAGAAGTTACAAATTTTATAAATTTATAAAATCAAAACACACACATATATAATGGTGTAACTTGTTAAAATTAAATAAAAAAATATTCAAGATTGGACTCATTTCGAAGGTATTGAGAAGACGATTATAATGGTGTAACTTGTTAAAATAAAAAATTACCTTTTTAACGTATATTAGTTAATATATGCTTATATGTGTTAATATAATAAAAATATAAAATGTAAAATATAAAACCAAAAGGTATAAAGTAAATCAATAAAAAGAGTCTAGGAACCAAAATTGTAACTATAATTAAAAATAAATAAAAATGAACGGTTGTGAATTTGTTTGGAGAGTAAATTACAGATCTGGTCCCTAACGTTTGACGTTTGTTACAGAATTGATTTCTAAAAGAAAAATACATTTTACAAAGTTATAATAAAATGTAATTGTTACAAAAAGAAAAATACATTTTACAAAGTTATAAAAAATCAAAAGTTACAAATTTATAAAATAAAATAAAATCAAAAGTTACAAATTTTATAAATTTATAAAATCAAAACACACACATATATATGTCACGTCTAGAATTCTATAAGCAACTCAAACCAACTCAAAAAACTTTTGTCAATATAGCTGATTAGTTTTTAAAAATTAATTTTGGACTTTGTACAATTTGTATTTTTCTCTTTATAACAATTAAGTCAAAAAATATTCAATATTTGACTCATTTCGAAGGTATTGAGAAAACGATTATAATGGTGTAATTTGTTAAAATTAAAAATTAATTTTTTAACGATATACGATTATATGTGTTAATATAATAAAAATATAAAATATAAAACTAAAAGGTATAAAGTAAATCAATAAAATGAATTCAGGGATCAAAATTGTAACTATTATTAAAAAAAATTAAAAATTAATGGTTGATGTGAAGTATTTAGGAAATCAATGCTATAATTCTAACATTATTGCACCCTAGCCATGTAGACTAGGGTGCACAAAGCAACACCCATTAAATTATATTTTCAAAAAGAAAAAAAATCAAACCTTTTGTTTTCCCAAAAAACTTAAACCCTCTTTCAATATTGTTTTTATATAAAAAAAGTCAATTTGGCATTTGCACCCCCCACCTATGGTGGGTGCGAATAACAACCCCCTTAATAAATAAATAAATGATTGCATTTAGCTCCCATTTCACATTTTATCCCGAGTGGTCCATGTGATACTTACTAATAGAAGGAATTAATTCCTTGTATAAATTTAGTAACAGTGATGTGGCTGTTTCATATTTGTTTTCTTGTAATAAATACTTTTGTATCCAACTTCCATATTTAGGGGTTGTTTGTTTTTTGAAAAAAACCTCTTAATGACTCTTAAGTCTGAATCGTTCAAACATTTTTACATACCACTTCTTATTAATCTTAACTAAAATAAGACTTCAGACTTTAGACCTCTTAAAAAACAAACGACACCTTAGTGCACTCGATCACTCTTTTTACGAAATGCTTTAGGTTACTAATTATCAAGAGAAAAAGTGCTTGAAGCAAACATCGAACCTCATTGTTGATGGCAAGAATTAATGTTTCGTAAGTACGAGAATGTTAAAGTATAACATAATCTTTTAAATTAAACATATACATACCCATTGATTGTCTAAATATCTTTGAAGCCTAGCTAGCTTCAATTCAAGGGAGGATGGGATCTAGCCAATGACTATATATTTGGTACTTGTTTCAATGATTTTCATCACATAATTGGCCTGGATCAGGTTGTAAATAATTAAGAAAGTGGATACGAGATGGAGTGATTTTGCAGGCACTTTTTCTTGTATATGATCATCACCAATTAATAGGCATTTGCAGTCATCTCCCAAATCCTTAATTTCACATGAAATCTTTCCAGACTCGATCCCATCCAGAAATCCCTATATATATTGTATTGAAAATGATAAGTTCCATTCGTGCAACAACAATCGTACCCTTGCGGGATTCACCACATCCATCCAAGACAAGGGCAGCACATCACAATCGATGTCCCCAGATCTATGCACCAAAATGTTACGAGAGATCACATTCCATATATTATCAGTTATGCTAAACTTCCATGTAAGATTCACTTCTTTTAAAGATTAACAGGATTTTATTAAGCTCTCAGACCTAATATCGCAGATTATAGAACAATAAGAGAGACTGATAACAGATTAATTTATTGTGACTACAACGTGAAGCCATATTTTTCCACTC
Source organism: Arctium minus (assembly GCA_954870635.1). Classification (NCBI taxonomy): domain Eukaryota; kingdom Viridiplantae; phylum Streptophyta; class Magnoliopsida; order Asterales; family Asteraceae; genus Arctium; species Arctium minus. The sequence goes on along the minus strand of OX941080.1, from coordinate 105,802,661 downwards.
TAGACATCAGATCTCAATCTGAGACCTCTTCGCATCCGCTCGAGGACAAAAACTGTAATTGCCTAAAACCACGTAGCAGTTTTTCGAGGATAAAGGACTCAAAGCCGACGCTAGTATCAGACGTGTGGTTGCAAACCCTTAAGAGCCAGCTACTGTGTGTTTTCTAGTGGGTTGCAAAACCCTTTAGAGCCTGAGTTGTTGCTTCATTTTTTTAAAGTTTTTTAACCTCGGAAAAGAGACTTGTACAACGATTCAGAATCGTAGTTTCTGTATAGTTTGAAGCCTTTGGGTAAGGGAGTATTAGTTATTTCTTTTGAAGTTTCAATTGTTGGCTGATGTATCTCGTACGGAGACAATTCTTGTATGAGTCTAATTCATCCACTTAGAGGTAGTTTTTGAAGATAGCAGTGTAATATTGGTATCAAGTTAATATATATAGTTGTAACACCCCCTGTCCCGCGTGGCTAAGAACGGGGTGATGTCACAGTTCAAGGGACATTCAAAACAAATATAAATCCACTGAGTAGACTTATAAAATTCAGAGCTCGACTAAACCAACATAAACACGAAATTACAAACCATCATGTGTGTCCCTGATTCAAGATTCTAATTGCAAACAATCAAATACAAACAAGATGATTACCAATTTACCTGTTTGATTCAATTCTAAATTCACAAGATTATAACTTTCTCTCTCTACAAATTCTCTCTCAATGTAAACTCCAAATCTAACCATCTATCTATTAAACAGCAAAGAAAGGCTATTTATACCCACTACTAAAACAACAAGAAAACAAACAAAATACAACATGTTGACTTTGACTTTTATTACATTTAGACTTTGACTTTTAATGAGAGTTGACTTTCTCAGTTTTGACTTCTTGTATTTCGACTTTCAAACTTCATGATCTTGTATCCAATATATTTCTGCTCTAACAATCTCCCCCTTTGGATTCAAAATCATCACAAAAAGATTTAGCAAATCAATCTCCCCTTTTGGTTACATTGAAGAACTTCAAATCTCCCCTTTAAGCTCAATCTGAGTACAATCTTCCTCTTTTTGGTTGAACTTTAACTTTAATCTTCGCAAAGTCAATCTTCAAGAAATACCAACAATCTCTCCCAAAGGTAATAGAAATGATCTTCAATAATCTCATCAGATTCATCACAAGACTCTTTCAGACTTTAGAAAGAAATTATCTTCAGATTTAGCTCAACTTGCTTCAGCAAATAATTTTCAAAGAAAATTTCAGAAAATCAGCACATCTTCAAACATCTTTGAATTTACTTGAAAAATCTTCCAAACTTTCAAACTTTGCACTTTATCTTCTTCAACTCTTTATCCAAACTTTCAAATCTTTGAAATTTCTGATCCGGACATTTCTGTCAATCATCTCCCCCTTTTTGATGAATAGAGCATCTATAGCATTAAAACTTTCTCCAAGAAATGTCTCTGAAATTCTTTTCGGACCACTGATCTTTCAAGAGCCTCTGATTCACCGTCAATTCGAACAATGTATTCATCCAGATCTTTACAAATCTAGACAAAATATTCATGTAACACCTGAATCAACAAATGAATCGGTTAACATGCTTGTCAGTAACACTAAGTCACTGTGTGTAACGGATACACATTGTAAAGGAGCTTTTGTTATGTTAACTCCCCCAGGGCTTCCATCCAATCATCGAAACACCACAAAGGAAATTTCTATGAACGTTATGACAAGAAAACAAATTCCTTGTGTGTTCATGCTAGTGTTGAAAGAATTAAGCACGAATGATTGCTTATAAAGGCTCAACATTGTGTAAACCTCTGAGACAACAGTAGATAAACATAAACTCAATGTGCATGATTGAAGTGCGAAGGTGGGGTAGAATTCCTTCTTTTTCAATATCCAGATTTTCCAAATGAAAACCAGATAGCATATGTGCTGCGTCCCCTTGAAAATATGAAACACTTTCTTTTTGAGAAGAAAATGAGTGGTTAGTGTGGTTTAAGCAAGAGTTGGCATGGGCTAGTTGCCTGTTTCAATAATGTTCACGAAGAAATGTGAAACATTAGTAATGTGGCTGCCCGGCTCAGAAAGTAGTTGGTGTAGAGTTTGATATTCTTTTACTCTGATCTCACACCCTCTTTCTTTTTAATTATTAAGCTCACATCTAACCAAACTCTCATTTCCATTTTACCTCAACGCACAACCCACACTCATTTCTTTTAGACTCCTCACACTCAATCACTATGGAGTAACTTCTTGGGTAGTAAACACTGGTAATCGTGAATCCATAGAAGTTCATTTAAGTCCTAGCACAAAGAACCCATGTAATCCTATAAAGCATATGTTGCTCAATATGGTTTAACTTTATCAGTTAAAGCTCGAATACAAGTCAGATAAATGTATATGCTCAGAATATAATCATGAAGATATGAGCATTTTAAAAATGGCAGTATTTTCAAACAAGTAAATTAAATGAATGAATATGAATGCAAGAGACTTGTTTGAAAATCTGACATTGTATGGAAAATGATCAGAAATGAATGATATAACAACTAAAGCTTATGGTCAAGAATAATGGATATTGTCTATATGAACCAAAATATAGACATTCTTGAAATGAACGTTTAGAAATGAAATTACGCTCAAAATTCTTTGAAGTACAAGCGGGGTGTCTTACCATCAAAAAAATATGTTTCAAATTTGAGACATGGTAAGAACATATTGAATAAAAATTCAAACCGGTGTTTGTGAATACTTGAAAGTATATAGAAAAGAAAATACACATGTATTTATCTTTGGAAACACACGGTTTGTAATCATTTAAGCACAAATAAAATGAAAACATTTAAAATCACACTTCCAATTCATGAAATCTGTTTAAGAATCGGGAAGTGGTTTGAACATTTAAGAACATGTTTTTCTATGATTGAAAGTTGTCCTTCTTTCAACCATATATGAGATTAAGATAAGAAATTAACCTTTCTATGCAGTCTTAAATCTCATGAAGTCATGCTTAAGTCATAAAGATATGATCTTGAAAGCTTCTCTCATTCTGCACAAGTCTCAAAGTCATGTCAAAACAACTTTATTCACAAATTTATTCAAACTTAAAAGAAATAAAGCAGTAAAACAATTAAAGTACGAGTTCTGATCTGAAATAATCAGAAATCATAATTCTTTACTCCCCCTGAAAATATGCATCTGAAATTTGGAAGTAAAATTCACATGATAGAGATCTACAACTCCCTTTGAAGTGTAGTTCGTCATATCTTCCGAATACATATTTCCAGAAACATATGTACTCCTTCTTGAAGGTTGATTTCCTCATCTGAGTATCGGAGTACATCTTCATATCCGCCCGGGAGTATCATCTCTTTCAACGTTGAAGTACGAGTCCTAAACTGTTTTGTTTAGAAGTCAAACTTCGTTGAAGTACGGGTTCTAAGATGATGTACTTAGAAGCCTTGGTTCTCTTACTCCCCCTTGACAGTAGATGCCTGCAACACAAAATCAGTCTTTGGTTTTGGTACCCACTGGTATTTGGGTCCATATGTGTTAGTTGCAGTTTGAATAGGAGTAACTGAGTAAGAACCATACCAGAAATGATCACTAGTTTTATGAACAGGATCATGTGTACAACAATAAGAACAATAGTATTTCTTACCTGATAACCTGATTAACTGATCTTTCGTGTATATATGATCAGGTTTACCTTTACGAGCTTTGTTCTTCTTTGCTTTTGTCTCATGTACACATGATTTCTTTCCTTTAAGCTCATTCTTCTTCTCATCTTTCTTTTCATCTTCAACTGGTTTCTTCTTCCAGACCAGTTCTTCTTCTTTGTATCTCCTTCTTCTTCTTCTTCTTATTTTGTATGTATCTGAACCATCTACATTTTTATCAAAGAAAATGTTAGTAGTACGAATCTGATCAAATGAATTGACTAACCTTCTTGAAGAAACAGGCTTATGATGTGAGCTTGCAGTTGTATTGAATGAGCATTCCGAATCAGCTGAATCATCTCTAGGTGTGTGGATAATTGACTATGGAGTCTTGTACTCAGTCACCACCACCATCTTAGAAATGATACCTTCAAGCTCTTTTATCTTTGAAGCAAAACTGTCTCTTTCTATGACAAGAAGGTCAATCTTCGTCTCAAACTCAGACTTCATTTTCTTCTCTTTCAGTGCACACTTAGATAGTTCAGATAACTTCTCAGTAAGCTCTCTAATCTCAGCCTCAAACATGCCTCTTTCTTCTTCAAATCCCTTCTCAGCATTGTTTCTCTGGCCGAATATTTCTTTGAAGAATACAACATTCTTTTGTTCTATGGTCTTTCTTTCCTTTGCAAACTTTTCTCTTTCCAAAATAATCACTTTCTCAAAGTCAGAAACGTGCTGAGAAAGTTTTATACACTTAAGCTCAAGAGTCTTCTTTTCTTCAATACTCTTCTTGGAAATTTCTGAAAACTTCTTTTCAAACTCATCTTTGTCGGTAGCCATTTTTATCTCCAAATCTGATATTTTCTTCTGAAGCTCAGTGTTCTCAGTTCTCAGACTCTGATCCTTTTCTTCAATGCTTTCATCATTAATTACATAAGGAGAATGATCTGGAAGTGAAACATTGAAGTCAAACATATCAATTTTCTTAACACACCCATCATCAGATTTAAGAAAATCATTTTCAGACGCAAATAAATCATCAAAATCAGTCTCAAAAGTTTGAAGTACTTTAGAAGATGGAGAACACACGTTAAATTTAAAATGAAAATCTGTGTTCTTCAACACTGTAGATAAGACATTTTGTTCTATATCAACCAAAATTCTTTCTTCAGATAAAACACTTTCAAGCTCAACTATTTTGCTTTCTAGAATGAGTGGAGGAACATAAATTTTTGCAGTTGCAGGTTTTGCCTCCATCTCAATAACAGAATAACTAACAAAATAGTCATCTCAAAGAACTTTTGGTGTTTCAAAACGGTAACTATCATTCAGTCTTTCATAACATAATGGTAGTTGCATTTTCTTTAAATTCATTCTTTTCTCATCTTCTTTGTCCTCAACTTCTTTTGATGCTTTGGTGAAAAGTTTGGGTTTCAAATGAGGATGTGCATCAGCATCATACATATAATTTGCATTATATATACCTGGCTGTTTTCTGATAGCTTTTTCTAGGTAATGAGGATTATCATAACCTAGTCCCCATTTCTCTTTAACACCAGCCTCTTCAATGGGTGCATTTAGAAAAATTGTGTAATCTGTTTGACCTATTTTATAAAGTTTAGCTTCCAAATCATTTACCTTTTTAGTTAAGCTCTTGTTCTCAACCTGCAGTTTAAATGCTTTTTGAACACATTCTTGTTTTTCAGAATCAGACTTAGACAATTGTTTTTCAAAATCAGAAATTTTACTTTCAAAATAATCTTTTTCACTTTTGAAAACAGAAGCAGATTTACGTAGAGAATCAATTAAATCTTTGTTCCCAATAACTGACTTATTAAGTTCAATGATCTGTTGATTTCTCCTAGCAACTCTGTCTTTTTCCTTTTTCAATTTATTCTGAAGATCTTCAACTTCAACCATCATTTCTTCTATTTTGGTCATGAAGTCATTTTCAGAGAAATCTGTTACCTCCTTAGCTAAAAAACTCATCTTGAATATCTGTTGCAAAAAGAAACTTGAAAAAATGATCGTTAGTCCAAATGAAATCACAAAGAAAAATTTAACTAAGTAGTAAAACTCGCAAAACACTATTCAAAAAGAAACTCGCAAACCACTGTTCACTGATAAACTCTCAGGCTGAGGCGTGCGCGTTTGAGAAACTCGCAAGCAACGGTTTGCGTGTTTTGGCAAACTCGCAGATAGAGATGATCGCTGAAACTCGCAGATCAAACTAACTCGCAGATCACTATTCCTCAGAAACTCGCAAGCTTAATCTTGCACGTTTTGAGAACTCGCTAAGGTTTACTTGCGCGTTTTGACACTTAGAAAAATTTTCCAATCTTCAAACTCGCAGACTGAATAGCTAAACTCGCAGACTTCGATTTGCACGTTTCTAGAACTCGCAAACCACGCTTTGCGCGTTTTATCGAACTCGCAGATAACCCTCTACGCGTTTCTGAAACTCACAAACCACACTTTGCGTGTTTTGTCCAACAATTAGATTCTTTAGCTTGCGCGTTCTTCCGATGAACTTGCGCGTTTGATGGATCTTGCGTGTTCTTGGAGTTTTCGAACAAAAACTAAGTATTTTTCACTGATTTCGATCCAAAACTTGTCCAATTGACTTGAAACTTTGTAGGGATGCTCGATTTCATATCTAGACCACTTTACAAACAATGAATTTCAATAACAAACATCAAAATTTACAATTCCATCCAAAATAGTGCTCTAGAACTCGTGAACTTCAAACTTGACAAAAATCATAAATTCGTGAAAATTACAGTGCAATTCGTGAACCAAACTATACAAACTCTTTCTAGGACTCTAATCGAACACTAACAAACCAATTACAACACGAAAAACACACTCAAATTCAGATTTTAAATCTGAACCAATGGAACAGTGTCGACTTTTTGTATTTTCTTGATTTCTATCTGGATTTGCTCTGATACCAATTGTGTGTCCCTGATTCAAGATTCTAATTGCAAACAATCAAATACAAACAAGATGATTACCAATTTACCTGTTTGATTCAATTCTAAATTCACAAGATTACAACTTTCTCTCTCTAGAAGACTTTCTCTCTCTACAAATTCTCTCTCAATGTAAACTCCAAATCTAACCATCTATCTATTAATTAGCAAAGAAAGGTTATTTATACCCACTACTAAAACAACAAGAAAACAAACAAAATACAACATGTTGACTTTGACTTTTATTACATTTAGACTTTGACTTTTAATGAGAGTTGACTTTCTCAGCTTTGACTTCTTGTATTTTGACTTTCAGACTTCATGATCTTGTATCCAACATATTTCTGCTCTAACACATCATATGAAGTCAACTATAACTATGATTTACAGATATATTTATATGGCAATAAAAACAAAAAAACCCAAAAAGTAGATTATCCGAAGATCTTCAAAAGGAAGTCCAAAATAGTTGTCTTCTTTTCTCTATATTCTCGTCCCCTGTCTAATCATCTAACTACCTGTCGTGCCAACAAAACACACGGCTGAGCAACTTTGCCCAGTGAACGGATTATAATAATAAAAGAAACGATAATCTAACAAGTGGAAGCGAAAACGAAATAAAGAAACATTGATATTAGTAAATATCAAACAAATATACAATAAGAGTAGACCACCAAAGCCTATCTGATTCATCATTTAAAATATATAAAAACAATGTATTTATAAAAGAGTAAAAACCGTAAAACCAATCAAACATCACAAAGATGCAACAAGGGTCACAAAGACCGGTGTGTATCACGAAGACAGGTCATTCTCATGGGTTGATCAAACCACGTAAGCCCCATGGGGTAGCAGTGTGGGCACACTCACCATCTATCCCCTGCCATGAATTATTCACGGCCCGACAGTGAGATTGGTGAGTTATCCAAAAAGATCGATCTTGTTTTAGGTGGGATGACTGGGAAGAAAAATGATGTTCTCCAAGTTCAAAATGCATGCATTCACTTTGGGGATTCTTCAGATTCTGCAAGTGAGTGTATAGTTTTTCATTCTGAGAGCGTAAATCAATCCCAAGGTTTGGTAATCATAATCAAGACCCATTTTCAAGCACTTATAATGCAGGGTGGCGAAAGCATCCCAATATTTCTTAGAAAAACAATCAAGAGGGTCCTTCAAATGAACTCCGGTTCCAAAATCATCATCAAGATGGGGAAGGGTCGAGATTGCCTAATCAAGAACCCACTGTTCCATTCCCTACCGCTTTAAATGAATCTGCGGCATTTCCATGTAAAGATAAATCTACCATTACTAGACGCCATCAAACAAATCCCGACATATTCCAAATTCTTGAGAGAATTGTGCACTCAGAAGCGCAAACAAAAGACTTTGATCCCCCAAAAGATTAAAGTTACTGAGCAAGTCAACACTATTCTATATAGTTCCCTACCACAAAAATGCAAGGACCCTGGAGCTCCATTGATCCCTGTCATTATGGGAAATTCCGCTATAAAGAGTGCCTTGCTTGATTTAGGGGATAGTGTGAATATCTTGCCAGGATCGGTGTATGATCAGTTTGAGTTTGGTGAACTTAAAGCAACAAGTGTGTTATTACAACTCGCTCATCGATCTGTTAAGACACCGAGGGGAGTGCTTGAGGATGTGATTTTGAAGATCGAGGACTTCTACTATCCCGTGGATTTTCTTGTGCTAGATACCGAGGGCATTTGTAAAGATAAAAGCCCTATGATGATTCTCGGCCGACCATTCTTGGCGATTGCAAACGCCACAGTCAATTGCCGATCTGGAGTGATGGACATTACCTTTGGTAATCGAAAACTGCGCATGAATATCTTTGCACCATCCTCCTTCCCTCCGACTGAGACCGAGTGTTACTCCATAGACTTTGCAGAAGAATGTACCCAATAATACACTTCAAGCATATTGCAAGAGGATTTGTTCACTCGATACTTTTCTATCTCATCAGAGGATGATCTTGATCTGGTAGACTTACATGAGGTCCAGGCATTACTTGTTGAGCCTCTTGTGCCTAATCAACCACCCTTGTCTCATAAGGTTGAACCATTGCCAAGTCTAGCTCATGAACCTCCAAAGAGTTCACTTGAAAAGCCACCTATGCTAGATCTTAAGCCACTACCAGATCACCTTAAGTATGTCTTCCTAGGAGACGATGGCACTCTACCAGCCATTATCTCATCCTCACTCACACCTGATTAGGAAGACATGCTTATTTATGTTCTAAAAGATCATAAGAAGGTATTAATGTCCCTAAATCAAGTTCTAATCACTAACAACAATCAAAATGAACAATTCGTAAATCACATGTCATTGATTAAAAAACCATCACAGATTACAATCTCACTTTCTCTCACTCTAATAGTTTCTCTCACTAGAATGATATAACAATGACCTCTTCTCTCATATGCTCCGTATGTCAAGTGTCTAATCCTACCACATGCTTACTACAAAGACAAAGGACTATTTATACTAATAACATTACAATAAAGAAACAAAACACAATACTTTGACTTTGACTTTATTACAAGGACTTTGACACTCTTGCTTGAGAGTTGACTTTCAGCTTTAACTTGCTTGAACTTTGTCCTTCAGTCTTCATGATCTTGCATCCAACAAATATGTGCTCTAACATTCTCCCCCTTTGGATCAAGATCATTTCTAAAAGATTTTGCAGTTCAATCTTCTCTCTTTAAGCTCAATTTGAATCTTCTCCCCCTTTCTGTACAAACATTACAAATCCCTCTTTGTAGATTAAAATCAGATTAAATCTTCTCTTTTATGCTTATAACATTCTCCCATTTCTTTGATAAACTCTGTCTTTAAAATTTCAGCAATCTTCCCAAAGTTTGTTCATCAAAAGTATTAGCATTCTCCCCAAAGGTTGTGAAACCTCTTTCAGATATAGCTCTGATTGCTTCAGCAAATTATCTCCAAATAAAATTTCAGTAAGATCCTCAACAATTCTGAAATCTTTGAACTCTTTCAGTAATCTTTCTTTCACAATCAATTCTTGATCATTTCTTCCATCTCTTCCATCTCTAACATTTCTTGATTCTTTTTCCCATATTTGATAAAAACTTTTCTTGCCAGACATTTCTTGAACATAACTTCTCCCCCTTTTTGATGATTAGAGCACTGAAATCATCAAAACTTTCACAAGAAATGTCTCGGGCATCTTTTCTGACCATTGATCTTTGATACTGAGCCTCTGACTATCTACCGGTCCAACGAATATATTCATCCAAATCTTTTCAAATTAAGACAAATTAATAGTGTAACACCTGAATCAACAAATGAATCAGTTAGAAGTGCCTGTCAGTAACACAAAGTTACTGTGTGTAACGAATACACATTGGAAAGGAGATTTTGTGATGTTCACTCCCCCAGGTCTTCCATTCAATCATCGAAACATCACAAAGATATTTCTATGAACGTTATGACAAGAAAAACAAATTTCCTTGTGTGTTCGTGCAAGTGTTTGAAAGGAGATTAAGCACATGATGATTGCTTTTTATAAGGCTCAAAATTGTGTAAACCATTGAGACAACAACAGTTAAACACATACTCTATTGTGCATGATCGAAATGCGAAGGTAGGGCAAACTTCCTTCTTTTTCAATATCCAGATTTTCCAAATGAAAACCAGATAGATTATGTGTTGCGTCCCCTTGAAATATTGAAACATTTTCTTGTTAAGAAGAAAATGAGTAGCTGGTGGGGTTTTATCAAGGGTTGGCATGGGCTAGTTGCCTGTTTCAATAATGTTCATGAAGAATTGTGAAACAATAGTAAAGTGGCTGCCCAACTCAGAAAAAGTTGGTGCAGAGTTTGATATTCTTTTACTCTATTTGCACACCCTCTTTCTTTTAAACATTGAGCTCACATCTAACCAAACTCTCATTTACATTTTACCTCATCACTCAACCCATACTCAGTATTTGACTCTTCACACATTCAATCACTCAAGGATTAACTTCTTGGGTAGGAAACACTGGTTAACGTGAATCCATAGAAGTTTCAGTTAAGTCCTCACAAAATAAACCCATGTTGTCCTAAAAGAACATGTTGCTCAAGTGGTTTAACTATATCAGTTAAAGCACAATATACATGTCCGTTGTCTGTATGCTCAATGAGATAATCATGAAGATTTGAGCATTTTTAAATAGTGAAGATATTTCAAACAAGTATATTGAATGAATGAAATGAATACAAGAAACTTGTTTGAAAATCTGACATTGTATGATAAAGATCAAAATATGAATGATTATCAATTAAGGCTTAGGTCAACAAAAAATTGGAATTTGTCTATACGAACCAAAATATAGACATTCTTGAAAGAACGTTTCGAAATGAAATCAACACTCAAAAGTCTTTGAAATTCAAGCGGGGTGTCTTACCATCGAAAAATTTGTATCAATTTAGAGACATGGTAAGAACATATCCAACAAAAATTAAACCGGTGTGTGTATGAATACTTGACAGTATATGGAAAAGATAAAACACAAGTATTTATCTTTGGAAACACACAGTTTATTAACATTGAAGCACAATTAATGATGAAAACATTTAAAATCACACTTCTATATTCATGAAATCGTTTAAGAATCAGAAGCGGTTTGAACATTTAAGAACATGTTTTCAGACCTGAAAGTTGTCCTTCTTTTAGATACATATGAGATTAAGATTAGAAATAAACCTTTTCGTTCAGTCTTAAATCTCATCAAGTCAAGATGTAAGTCATAAAGATATGATCTTGTAAGCATCCTCTCAATCTGCAATAGTCACAAAGTCATCAAAGGGCAAAGCTTTATTCACAACATTTATTGAAAAGTAAATGACATAAAGCAGTAAAACATTGAATGTACGATTTCTGATTAGATGTAATCAGAAATCATAATTCTTACCCCCCCTGAAAATATGCACCTAAAATATGTCAGTGAAAAAGCACATGATAGAGATCTATAACTCCCCTTGAAGTATAGATCATCATATCTTCCGAATGCATATTTCCAGAAAAATATGTACTCCCCCTTGAAGGTTGATTTCTTCATTTGATTATCAGAGTACAATGTCTTATCAGCCCGAGAGCATCATTTCTTTTGATCATTGAAGAGCGAGTCCTAAACTGTTGTGTTTAAAAGTCAAACTCTTAATCTTTGAAGAACGGGTCCTGAACTGTAGTATTCAGAAGCCTTAATTCTCTTACTCCCCCTTGACTTGAGGTTCCTGCAACACAGAATCATCCTTCGACTTTGGTACCCACTAGTATTTGGGTCCATGTTTATGAGTTGCAGTCTATTAGGAGTAATAGATTAAGAACCATACCAATAATGATCACTAGCTTTATGAACAAAATCGTATGTACGACAATAAGAACAATACCTTTTTCTAGACAACCTGATCAATTGATCTCTCGAATAAGAAAAATCAGGTTTACCTTTCCGCACATTGTTCTTCTTTGCATTTGATGCATGTACAAATGATTTGTTACTTTTCTTCTCATTCTTCTTTTCATCATCCTTTTCATCATCAGCTAGTTTCACCTTCCAGACCAGCTTTTCTTCTTCATATATCCTTCTTCTTTTTCTTCTGAATGTATCTGAACCATCTACATTTTCATGAAAGAAAATGTTAGTAGTACGAATCTGATCATATGATTTAACTGACCTTCTTGAAGAAATAGTTTTCAGATGTGAGTTTGAGGTTGGCTTGTTAGAACCAACTGAACTATTTCTAGGTGTGTGGATTTTTGACTCTGGAGTCGTTTGCTCAGTCACCACCACCTTTGAAACAATGTCTTCAAGCTCTTTTATCTTTGAAGAATATCTGTCTCTTTATTTGACGAGCAAGTCAATCTTCATCTTGAATTCAGACTTTGTATTTTGATCTTTCTGTGCACTTTCAGATAGTTTCTCTGTAAGCCTTTTAATCTCAGCTTCAAATATATTTCTTTCTTCTTCAAAGCCCTTCTCAGCATTGTTCCTCTGACCAGATATTTCCTTAAAGATTCCAATATTTTTCCGTTCTATGATCTTATTCTCTTTGTCAAACTTTTCTCTTTCCAAAATGATCACCTTTTCAAAGTCTGAAATCTGTTTAGTAAGTTTTCCACATTTTAGCTCAAAAGCTTTCTTCTCTTCAAAACTTTTCCTAGAAAATTCTGAGAACTTCTTTGCAAATTCTTTCTTCTCTTTCTCAAAAACTGATTTCTCTTCAGCAATTTGCAGTTCTAGCTCAGAAATCTTCTTTTACAGCTCTTCATTAGCACACTCTGTTTGCTGAATCTTGACACTTTGATCTTCTAAGTCTGAGATCTTTCTTTTCAACTCTGTATTCTCAGCTTCCAAAAAATTTACTCTTGAGGACATCTTTGGTCCTACCATCATCTTCTCAAGTTGTTCCTACCACTGTTTTCCTGTAGCCTTTTTTACTTTCTAATTTGATAGAAATCTCTTTTGAAATCTCATCTGAAATTCCTTCCAATATAAAAGCTTTGGCTAATCTTCCAGTTTCATATCTCTTTTTCTGCTCATCTGAGTACTTATCAGGTGATATTGGATACTCTCTTCGTTCTGTGAATCCATTTTCTCCTGGAAAAGTGCCAATCTTTGTTGGAGTTTTCATTTTTCCTTCCCTCAGAGATATTCTGATAAGATCACCCAAGTCATGTCTGTCGATAAAGTCTAGAAAACGGTTCTTCCATTGTTCATACTCTCCTCTAAAAAGCACCGGTGGCTTCACATCTGTACCGATTGTAAGAGCTTCTCCGGAAGTAGAAATCTAATGTTCTTGACTTTTCTCTTTACGTTGTTCAGTAGTATATTCTTCAACAAAGAAATAATCATCCATGATTCCTGTTAAATAAGAACTTGAATTTGATCGTTAGTCCAAATGAAATCAAGTAAACCAGAAAAACTTGAAAGTAAATCAGAAATGAAATTTCCAAAAGTCTACATGTATGGAATTCGCAAGTTACAATGAAGTATAAGGAGTTCGCAAATCACAGAGATACACACATAATTCGCACACTGAATTCGTATAAAACCAAACTTCAGAATTCGTAAGTCAAAAATTCGTAAGCAATAAGAATTCGTAAGCAAATATCAATTCTAGAATTCACAAACAATCAAATTTCGTAAGCTATCAGAATTCGTAAGATAGACACTCACGAATCCAATACTTAGAAAAATTTTAAACACTTTTATACGAACAAACACAAGAATTCGTAAGATTATCTTTTGCGAATTCTAAGGAATTCACATGTGAGCCTTATGAGAATTCTATCCTTAAAACATTTCAGAACAACTTTTCGTAAATCAAACTTATGCGAAAACTCTGCGAATCCTTAGATTTTCTCAAAACACATGAATGCGAATTCTATGAGATTCGTATGAGACACGTATGAGAATCCTGTGAAATTCGCAAGTAACTCCTCTGCGAATTCTATACTTGTAAAACTTTCAGAACCAAATTTATGCGAAAACTAATGTAAATCTGCGAAAACTTTTATCAATCTGCGAAATCTTAAACACTCTGCGAGTTCTTCGTGTAATCCTGCGAGTTCTTGATGGATTTGCGAGTACTTCAGATCTCGAAGAAAAAACACACTAATTCGCTCAAAAACCAATCTATATCCCGAATTTCGATCTGAGACTTTGACACAATGCTCTCTAACACAATTAGAAACAAATCCTAACACTGAATTACAAGAAAATTCATTCCAAATTACAAGATGATCCAATTACTGTGAATTAAAATTCGTGAAAACAGAAACTCAAAAAATCTCAAAATTCACAAAAATTACAGTGCAAATCACTATGAGACTTATACAAGATTTATCTAATACATTTTTCGAACACACATCAATCAATTACAACTCGAAAAACAAACACAAATTCAAAATTGAATCTGAACTTTTATCAAACAGTGTCGAACACTATTTCTTTTACAAAATTCTTGATTTCTAAATTGGATCTACTCTGATACCAATTATTAATGTCCCTAATTCAAGTTCTAATCACTAACAACAATCAAGATGAACAATTCGTAAATCATATGTCATTGATTACAAAACCATCATAGATTACAATCTTACTTTCTCTCACTCTAACAATTTCTTTCACTAGAATGATATAACAACGACCTCTTCTCTCATATGCTCCGTATGTCAAGTGTCTAATCTTACCACATGCTTACTTACAAAGACAAAGGACTATTTATAATAAAACATTACAATAAAGAAACAAAACACAATACTTTGACTTTATTACAAGGACTTTGACACTGTTGCTTGAGAGTTGACTTTCAGCTTTGACTTGCTTGAACTTTGTCCTTCAGTCTTCATGATCTTGCATACAACAAATATGTGCTCTAACAGAAGGCAATTGGATGGTCGATAGCTAATTTGAGAGGGATCAGTCCCTCGGTATGCATGCATAGAATCCACACCAAGCCTAATGCCAAACCCTCCCGTGAATTTCAAAGACGACTGAACCCAAACTTGAGGGATGTGGTGAAGAAAGAAGTTATCAAATGGTTAGATGTCAGGATCATATATCCCATTTCTGATAGCCCTTGGGTGAGCCTGACACAAATGGTGCCCAAGAAATCTGGCATCACTATTGTGGAGAGAGGAAGGGAAAATATTCCTACTCGCCCCGTCACCGGATGGCGAGTCTGCATCGACTACAGAAAATTGAATACAGTCACATTGAAAGATCATTTCCCCTTTCCTTTTATTGACCAAATACTAGAGAAGCTGGCAGGCCAGAAATTCTATTGCTTCTTGGATGGTTATTCAGGATACAATCAAGTGGCCATACAACCTGATGACCAAGAGAAGACGACATTTACATGTCTTTATGGCACTTTCGCTTTCCGTCGAATGCCTTTTGGATTATGTAATGCGCCTGCGACATTCCAAAGGTGTATGATGTCAGTCTTCAGTGACATGTTGGGCGAGTCATTAGAGGTATTTATGGATGACTTCTCAGTATTTGGCAAGACGTTTGAAAGTTGTCTCCATAGTCTTGAGAGAGTGTTGAAGCGTTGTGAGGAGACTAACTTAGTGCTAAGCTAGGAGAAGAGCCATTTCATGGTTCGAGAAGGAATTGTGCTCGGTCACATGATTTCTGAACGTGGCATTGAAGTCGATCGACCAAAGGTCCAGGTAATCTCCACCTTACCTCCACCGACGTCGGTGAAGGGTGTCCGCTCCTTTCTAGGACACGTAGGCTTCTATAGGCGATTTATCATAGACTTCAGTGCCATTTCGTGACCCTTGTGCAATCTACTTGCCAAGGATAATTCATCTGTCTTTGATAAAGCCTGTCTAGAGGCGTTCGAGACCATCAAGCAAAATCTTGTTGAGGAACCTATCATGCAAAAACCAGACTGGTCCTTGCCATTTGAGTTAATATGTGACACAAGTAATGAAGCGATGGGAGTTGTGCTTGGTCAACGGGTGAATAAAAAGCCCGTTGCCATTTACTATGCTAGTAGGACATTCTCCGAGGCACAGATGCACTACACGACCACTGAAAAAGAGTTACTTGCTGTCGTGTTTGCATTGGAAAAATTCCGCTCATATCTGTGGGGAGCGAAGGTGATCGTTTACTCGAATCATTCAGCCCTTCGCCATCTGCTTGATAAGAAAGAAGCCAAACCTAGGCTTATCAGGTGGATTTTGCTATTACAAGAGTTTGACTTGGAAATTCGAGATAAGAAAGGGTGCGAAAATGTAATAGCCGACCATCTGTCTCGAATCCCCACAGATCAGATCCCGACCAAGGAAGAAGTTCAGGGATCTTTCCCGGATGAGCAGTTATTTGCCATAACTAGGCTTCCTTGGTTTGCACATATTGTTAATTACTTAGTTGTGAAGAAGTTACCACATGATTGGACAACTCAACAGAAATGGTACTTCTTTTCGCAGCTTAAGTATTACTACTGGGAGGACCCTGAGCTATTTAAATATTTCCCGGATCAGATTGTTCGGAAATGTGTCCCCGACAGTGATCACGAAGACATTTTATAGCACTGTCACAGTTATGCATGTGGGGGACACTTTAGTGGAAAGAAGACATGAATCAAAGTATTTGAGTGTGGATTCTTTTGGCCTACCATATTTCGGGATACTTAGAACTTTGCGAAATCTTGTCTTCGATGCCAAAGCCTGGGAAATATCTCACGAAAGGACATGATACCTCTCAACCCTATCCCGACTGTCGAGATCTTTGACTTATGGGGCATAGACTTCATGGGTCCTTTTCCATCATCCCAGGGTAATTTGTACATTATGCTAGCTGTTGATTATGTCTCTAAGTGGGTGGAGGCTATCGCGACCCAAACGAACGATCACCGTGTAGTATGCAAGTTTGTCAAAAGCCACATTTTCACTCGACATGGGTATCCGAGAGTCATCATCAGTGATGGTGGAACCCACTTCCGTAATATGAAGTTTAGTGCTCTGGCAAAACACTACGGGATCACACATATGATAGCCACACCATATCACCCACAGACTAGTGGACATGTCGAGGTCTCGAACTGTGAAATTAAGCATATTTTGGAGAAGACCGTGAGACCTGATAGAAAGGATTGGTCGAGTCGATTGGAAGATGCGTTATGGGCATATCGCACCGCATACAAGACACCCATAGGCATGTCTCCATATCGACTCGTGTATGGAAAAGCGTGTCATCTACTGGTCGAATTGGAGCACCGAGCTACTTGGGTAATCAAGAAACTAAATCTAGATCTAAAAGAAGCGAGTGACCATCGGAGACTCGAGTTAGATGAGTTAGAGGAATTGAGACGGGATGCATACGAGAGTTCCCACATATACAAGGAACGAACTAAGGATTTTCATGATAGACACATATCGTAAAAGTCGTTCCATGTAGGGATGAAAGTGTGGCTCTATAACTCTCGTTTGAAGTTATTCCCAGGAAAGCTGAGGTCTAGATGGTATGGCCCATACATTGTACAAGAAATGTTCCCACATGGTGCTGTCACAATTCAGGATGAGAAAGGCGAGGCATCCTTCAAAGTAAATGGGTAAAGATTGAAGCCATAAATCAATCCTAGAGATGACGATGGCTATATTTTGGAGACCACGACTCTTGTCGAGCTGGTATATG
This sequence comes from Arctium minus, assembly GCA_954870635.1. Lineage (NCBI taxonomy): Eukaryota > Viridiplantae > Streptophyta > Magnoliopsida > Asterales > Asteraceae > Arctium > Arctium minus. Next base: position 105,784,855 of record OX941080.1, on the reverse strand, counting down.
ACTCTTAGTCATAGTATCGGTTCCATTTATCTGTATATTTTGTATATTTGCTTTATTGCTTTTTATTTATTTGCATGCTTTAAGATCGGGTAAGTTAATTGAGTCGTAGTTAAATGAATTGATATTTCCAGATTCTAGTTTCTAAACACAATTAATCAAACAAACACAAACAAGAATTCAATTACCTGTTTGAAATCACTTTCAAATTCCAAGATTACAAACTTTCTCTCTCTAGAACTCTCTCTCTCTCTCTACAATTTCTCTCTCTAAACGTATTCTCTCAGATTCTCAATTAAACTTGTTAACTAACTAAAACAGAAAATGCAAGGTATTTATACCTTCATCTAAAATACAAGAAAAAAAAACAAAATACAAATGTTGACTTTGACTTTTATTACTAATAGACTTTGACTTTAATGAGAGTTGACTTTCTCAGCTTTGACTTCTTAAACTTTGGCCTTCAGTCTTCTTGATCTTGTATCCAACAGATTTATGCTCTAACATGAACTTTGTGGGTATGTTCAGTGCAAACCCTCATGAGACTTCACTCGTCCACTAGGGGGAACCTAGGTATAACACCCTAAGAATCAGAGTAAATTAAAACCTGGAAATATGGCAACGAGACATCCGTATTGATATAAATTTCCATAAAGGGGATCAGTCCTTAAGACTATACAAAACTCATACGGATATAGAATTTATCCACAATACTAATCTAAACATAACCGTCTAGACTACAAACTTGACAATCCAAAATTCACTAAAAGATGGGACTTAAACAATGCCCAACACCAAAGTACTAGACATCTCAAAATAAGCCTACCCTGTGCAACCCACCGCTAAGGGAAACCTGTTATACACATCATTTGAGAAAAAGTGTTAGGCTTAAAGCCTAGTGAGAACATACAGTTTATTCAAAATCAGAGATATAAACATCAGTATCATAAGGAAATCTTTTCATAAAGGTTTAGTTTATAAAAGATAACATTTCGCCACAACCGGGCCTTTTCGGTCCAAAACTCGTTAAACGATGACAAAAGGACCATTTTACCAAGGATTGTGGTGTAACACAAAGTAGACCACAAATCCGAGTTATGAGCTAAACAATTGGAATCCGAGGATACGAACACATAAGTCCGTGCTACAACGTGAGATCTAGCCCCAAGCAAAACCAATGTATACTCCTTCACTAGGATCACTATGAACCATGGCTAGTATCCGGCCTCACATAACCGTACCAAGTTGCCCTCGAGGAACATATGCATCCATAGCTACAAAATGGGGAATATGACATCCCAATAATACAGTCGACTCAAAACCTAGAGATCCGCTAGTAATGGTACAGACTCGTCACAACAACTTATGTGACCAACCATAAATAAACATATGGTATAAACACATTTTATAAACAAAATGTCATTTCCAGTTCAACTTCTGGTAAGAATGAAAATCATTAAAATGAGTTCTTAAACAATCTTTTCACATAACCACATAATGTGCCAGTAAAACATCATTTTACTTCAATAAGGCGGAACCAGTCATTTTAATCAAAACTGACCGGGAACCCCGAAAATCACCAAAAACTTCATTTATATCAAAATGTAGAGAACATGAAATCATACCGTAGAAATACTTCGGATATCGCAAATAAGAGTTTTGACATGTATAAAGTTTGTAAAATGGTAGTAGGAACTCACCAGTAGGTTTAGAATAAAACCCGAAAAACCAGATAACGATCACGACGAAGAGGTGAAGTTTAAAACACCGACCCCTTGCTAGAAACACCGAAAACTAGCTACCAACGAAGCCTTGAAGATCAAAAGAAGAAAAAAGAGAAAAAGAAGAGAGAGAGAGAGAACTGAGATTGAGATATATAAATATCTCTCAAATCAAGATATTAAAGCAACTCAAAAAGCATCCTGACAGGGCGCACGACCCGTGCGCCCTCAAAGAAGGAAATGCACACGACCCGTGCGCTAGCACTATGCCTCGGCCCTGGATCATACGCACGACCCGTGCGTTTTCTCTGAAGGAGGACGCACGACCCGTGCGTCCTGTAGACAGCCACAGTAACCTCTTTTTCCTCAATACAACTTCGTAAAAGCAAACGAAATTCGGGGTGTTACAATACTCCCAACCTTAGAATGATTTCGTCCTCGAAATCTAATCTTCTCAATGGAACACTGATCGCAGAGAATATCGTTTCAAACCTAAATACCAGAATCATTAACGAGATCTTAATACCGACACCCGAAATAGCTACCCTACTTGGGCATATTTCACTCCTAACCGAGCGAACACTCAACTCTCTAAAGTAACCTTTACTCACAAGGTTACGGTTGCCTCCCAACCTTAGGTGTCAATTACTACCTCCAGAAAATCAGCGATCTCAACTTTCCATCTACCAATTTCTTTCGAACTGCACGGTTCCGAACTCAAAGCTAACGGTCGACGCTAATCTTCCCAAAATTCTCAGATTTCACTGATCCATTCCTAATATCGATAAAGATATTCTTACAAGGCGCACCAATGCGTCTTTCCGGCAATCGGTTAACACAGATTCTGTTATCGCTCAACTCCGATCTGACCCCAAATCTGGAAATAGTCCTTATTCGAATTTCTTAATACTTCCATAAATACTTCGTCTACAACCACATTATAAAGATTAACTTCTAAACATACCACCAATCTATACATTCGGACTTATAAAGGACGGGCGCTACAGAAACCCATGCGTAGTCACTATCTCCAACCTGTGGAAGACTTTACCAACAACTTACTCTAGCTCAAGGCTAAGGCCCGACTCCTCAAAGCACTGCTAGAACCGCACCCCCAACAGGAAATGATGCACATGTAGATAAAATAAAAGGGTTTAAGCTTAACGCTTAGAGAGCTCAAGTGTTTTACATAAGTAAAAGCATTTAGATTGATGAACTTCTCTTTAAATCAGAACCTTTTAAATAATGAACTTTAAAACATGGAAACAACTCCTTTTCAAAGTCATGCACTTTCAAAGACGGATACTTCATTGCAAATACATTTTATAAATTGACACAACTTGTATAACTCGAAGTATGAAATATTAGTAACACTATCCATGTCGTACGTCCGAAAACATGGACACTAGGCCCAATACTCACACGACCAAAAACAAAAGAAACTAAATATCAACATGCAGGAATAACATATTTCATTCAAACCTTAATATACGTGGGGAGAACCCAATATTAAGGCGATCATTTACCGTCGACTTCACATAACCAAAGTTGGTAAAAATATAACATTAGTGTTTAAAATATCCCGGGTCTACGACGGAGAGACCCGTACACAAAGAGAATAGAAGGACACGCAAGTAGGCCGCCTATACAACTTCCTCGCATGACCTCTAAACGTTTCCATCTTGGGTGGCGAGAACAAATGAATGGGGCCACCCGTGATGTTATTGGATTTCACCACGCATCCCGATCTTAGTTCCCATGCTATACCAGACATCACAACTTCAAACCGTTTATCGCCTCTAGCCATACTCCGTCGAGTTCCACCTCAAGGGCTTACGGACACGGGTGCCTATCCAATCCAGACGAGTTCCAACTCAGTAGCTCGTGCCACCTATTGTCTACTCGCTAGCCAACCCGAGCGGTCACTAAGTGCAACCCAAAACCTCAGGCTTTACAAAACAGACAGACTGTCTAACCTTACATGACTCCAACTGAAAAACCAAAGCTCCCAAAACATGTAACTCCTAATGGCATAGAATAATCGCCATCATACTCCAAAATTCCACAACTGTTTTTAAACCGTACAAATGTCCTCAAGACTCCATTTAGTCAAAACTGAGCCAACGACCCAACGGTTTACGTAAATACCCAAATGAAAGCCGAAATAAATATTGAAAAACGTTTGACCAACTATTATGCAAACACGACCAAAAATATGATTACCTCAAATCTCATCGTTGGTTGAAACAAACCGTTTTCCAAATGAACTCATACCCTTATGTTTTCAAAAGGCCTCATAACACAATAATATGCATTTTCTGAAAAAGGTTTATAAGATCAAATACACCAAATGACACTTACGTCAATTGAACTCCAATTATATATGTAAAATCATCAAAGAAATACTTCAACATGATTTATTTACCAAAATAACCAAAGATCCCAAAATGGGTGTCTCACATGTTCATAAAACTAAACATTTCAAAATAACCAAAACTTATCAGCAGTTAGCAATTTAATGTAAAACACAAACACTTTAAAATAAACATTTTGGCATGTACACTATTTTCACAAATCAACTTTAACTTACCAAAACACGAATAAACTCCATCATGCTAAAATCCTTCATTGCGGTTATAAATCCGGACAAATGTCCACACGATTCATTCAGTCAAAACCCGAGCCAAAGGCCCGACACTTCACGTAAATTTCCAACGAAAGTCTCGTAAACCTTAAAACACATTTAACCGACATTTAACGGTTTTCCCCAAAAAATGAAATGTCTTTAAACAATGCTTATGAAAACCCACATCACAAATACATGCTTTCTCAAAACTCAACACGTGTTGGGACCAAAGATTTTCCAAAGGTTTCATGAATGCAAATATTCTAAGATGCATAAATCATAATGTAGATTTTACGTGTACAAAATCACCCAGAACATGTGAACCACGCTATTTACTTGTTGAAATATTCAAGCTCGACATGAGCAATTTATGATGTTAAAACAATCCAAGTTACCGAATACGTAAACTTAACAAAATACTCGCACCTTGAGAAATACCGAGTAAAACATACACAATAGTTTATACTATAAACGTGAAAATAGGTTCTTGCACTTCAACATATGCAACAATTTATTCCCCAAAGGGCGGTAAAATAACGGGGATGCAAATAAAATTTCAAATCGAGTTTGAAGCTTCACGTTGAAAAGATAAACACATCTGACCAAGATAGAAACTACCACGACAAAAATGCCGCTAACTCGCTAAATGCTTTGCGGAAATTTTAACAGTAAGAGTTAATGATGGAAATACGATCAGAACGAAAGTCCTGTTTTAAAAATAACATAAATCATTTATGCAATCATTCACACCAACGTTATACTTAAATTCAATGCACATAGTACACGACGATTGACATTTGTTAACAAAACCCCGAAATTAACGCACACAATGATGGATATGCACATGTTCCTGAAATTATTTACGCGACACCAAAGTCGTAAAATGTGACACTATAATTCAACTGGATTTTCATAAAACTCCTTAATGCTAAAAATCAAGTGGTGTCCAAATTTCCATTTTGCAACACAAGATTAGGCGACCATTTTGACAAGATTTTTGATGAGACACGACGCCCAAAGAACTCATAACTTGCACGCAATGAAATTAAACTCACGCATCACAAAATATACACATGCGACAAAAGAATCCGTAAAACAAAACTTCAAGAATTCAACAAAATTCACACAACTAAAAATTCCCAAGAAGCTCCTACTCAAAAGCATGGGAACAACTTTTCCTTTAAAACCATTGACATACGTGGAAGAGATCCAATGTCAAGGTCAAAATTCCACAGCTACTTGCCCATTAACTCAAAAACGTTAAAACACAGATATTACGACATCCAAAAATAGCATTTAAACACAAGACGTGAATAAAGAGAGTTTTGATAACAATTTGTAATCAGGTGCAACAAAACCATTTTAAGCATGCTTATGCTCATAGTTTAAAATATGCTGAGTGCTAAATGTTTTCCCAAAACGTTATAAGGTAATTTACTTTATGGTTGGCGATCATGAAAAGCAATCTATGCAACCTTATTTTAGAAATAAATTTAATGCATGATTTCGGTCGGTACTCCCACCTTAATACTACGCTTCCCAATATTCCGACGTTCTATAATCAACCGGATGCCTCAGGCATCATAGGGCAACCATCCCATTAATTAACTTACAAAACTCCTTGAAATAGAATCGATCAAACAAGATATAATCCTAATTCCACCAACGAATCTGGCTCAGGAAGATTAACTTAATGCGTTCAACACACTTACTATCATTCCAAAGAGACATTGCTACAAACAACAATCATTCCTTAGCTTACTCACTTAGAAACTTTCGCACTACTCTAACGGTCAACATACCAAGGTAGAGCAGGTAAACACAAGCACAAGAAAGGGTAAGGAAGAGTTTAACTGAAACACGCACGAAAGAAACGTACCGCTACGTCTACCAATTGTCACAACATTAGCAAACCAATTACACTCACGTAAAATATCCTCATAATCACATTAGCTAAGTGAGATTATGAACATATAACACATAAGGGTTCTTGTTACCATCATCACAACGCTTGATTAACATAACCTCCGTCGATTCTAAGACTAACCCATCTTAGAAGTTCTACCCAATCTCACAATCAATGTCTATCAAACTCAGTCTAAGTCTAGACATCTTACATTCATGCCTAGTTCGCTTAAACTAGAGCTCTGATACCAACTTATAATACCCTAAGAATCAGAGTAAATTAAAACCTGGAAATATGGCAACGAGACATCCGTATTGATATAAATTTCCATAAAGGGGATCAGTCCTTAAGACTATACAAAACTCATACGGATATAGAATTTATCAACAATACTAATGTAAACATAACCGTCTAGACTACAACACTTGACAATCCAAAATTCACTAAAAGATGGGACTTAAACAATGCCCAACACCAAAATACTAGACATCTCAAAATAAGCCTCGAGTCCACGCTCGACTCTCAAAGACCCTGTGCAACCCACCGCTAAGGGAAACCTGTTATACACATCATTTGAGAAAAAGTGTTAGGCTTAAAGCCTAGTGAGAACATACAGTTTATTCAAAATCAGAGATATAAACATCAGTATCATAAGGAAATCTTTTCATAAAGGTTTAGTTTATAAAAGATAACATTTCGCCACAACCGGGCCTTTTCGGTCCAAAACTCGTTAAACGATGACAAAAGGACCATTTTACCAAGGATTGTGGTGTAACACAAAGTAGACCACAAATCCGAGTTATGAGCTAAACAATTGGAATTCGAGGATACAAACACATAAGTCCGTGCTACAACGTGAGATCTAGCCCCAAGCAAAACCAATGTATACTCCTTCACTAGGATCACTATGAACCATGGCTAGTATCCGGCCTCACATAACCGTACCAAGTTGCCCTCGAGGAACATATGCATCCATAGCTACAAAATGGGGAATATGACATCCCAATAATACAGTCGACTCAAAACCTAGGGATCCGCTAGTAATGGTACAGACTCGTCACAACAACTTATGTGACCAACCATAAATAAACATATGGTATAAACACATTTTATAAACAAAATGTCATTTCCAGTTCAACTTCTGGTAAGAATGAAAATCATTAAAATGAGTTCTTAAACAATCTTTTCACATAACCACATAATGTGCAAGTAAAACATCATTTTACTTCAATAAGGCGGAACCAGTCATTTTAATCAAAACTGATCGGGAACCCCGAAAATCACCAAAAACTTCATTTATATCAAAATGTAGAGAACATGAAATCATACCGTAGAAATACTTCGGATTTCGCAAATAAGAGTTTTGACATGTATAAAGTTTGTAAAATGGTAGTAGGAACTCACCAGTAGGTTTAGAATAAAACCCGAAAAACCAGATAACGATCACGACGAAGAGGTGAAGCTTAAAACACCGACCCCTTGCTAGAAACACCGAAAACTAGCTACCAACGAAGCCTTGAAGATCAAAAGAAGAAAAAAGAGAAAAAGAAGAGAGAGAGAGAGAACTGAGATTGAGATATATAAAATATCTCTCAAATCAAGATATTAAAGCAACTCAAAAAGCATCCTGACAGTCGTGCGCCCTCAAAGAAGGAAATGCGCACGACCCGTGCGCTAGCACTAAGTCTCGGCCCTGGATCATACGCACGACCCGTGCGTTTTCTCTGAAGGAGGACGCACGACCCGTGCGTCTTGTAGACAACCACAATAACCTATTTTTCCTCAATACAACTTCGCAAAACCAAACGAAATTTGGGGTGTTACACTAGGGGTTTAAAAGGCTTGTTGCACATGCGAAGTGCAATCGTGTTTCCCTGCGAAAATGAGGACTAGTGAGTTAGTTTGTTTTGGTTTATCCTTTGTTGACCTCTACCTCTGTCTTGGAGCCTGATATCCCTGTTTGTTACGTGCTTACCTCTTGTTTGATTTCCTCTTCCTAGCATTGAGGACAATGCATATCTCTAAGTTGGGGAGGGGGAAAATTTGGAAATTTTCTGATTGATTGCTATTGAATCGTTATTGTGCTTTAACGAAGTTGGTCCAAGCTGTTGTGTTTTAACAAGAAAGTGCTGATAAATCACCGAAGGCTAACATTCCCATACAGGTCGGTGCTTACATGGATTGATCAACACTGCACCCAGTCATGAATTAGAAGGACATCCAGGGGAGTTTTCTGTTCCTTTTATCTTTATTCGTGTTCTTTGGCATAAGTGCATACATTGGCGACAATGCATGATAAAGTGTGGGGTGTTAAAAACTTAAATAATTGATTTGTTCTTGGGCAGTAATTCTTTTACATACATGAGCACAATGAAAAGTTCTTGTTAGACTCTAAGGAACATATAACACTAATGAATTGGTTGATTAGTCACCTAAGACTGCTTGGTGTGTCTTGCTATTTGAAACTAGCTTTGATTGATTGAGTGAGCATATCTAACCCGTGAGACATTTGAGCCTTATGACTAAAACATCCAAATTAGTCTCATTTAATTTCATGTGTGTATTACACCTCATGTGCACTGGTCTCTCTAGAACTTGCATATATTCTCTTCAAGATTGCATTTTAGTCATGCTTGCATACAAAAGTGATAAAGGCCATCTTTGATGAGATTGTTAACCACTTTTAGCCAAAAAGCCTACCCTGAAGATGCAATACACTTGATTAGCCATTTTGAGCCTACAAACCCATTCGTTTGACACACCTAAGCTACAAGCCACAAAAGCCAAATAGTTCCTACCCAACCTTAAGACTTTGGGGGTATGATAGTAGACCAATGAGCTAAATTGTTAATACCTTGAAGTTGTTGTCGCAAAAGAAGAAAAGAGTATAAAGTAAAGCCTCAGAAAGAAAAAAAAAGAGAAGAAAGATAGAAAAAAAATAATCGGTCAAAAAAAAAAGAAAAAAAAGAGAAAAAAAAAACAAAGAAAAAAAGAAAAGAAATGAAAGAAAGTGGCAGAAAGAAGGGGTTTAAAAGCCAGTATATGCCCCGTGTGAAAAAAAAGAAAAGAAAAAAAAGAATAAAAGCTTGCAGTTATTGAAGCGAAAAGTGCTCAAAGGTCTCAAAGAGAACCGCAATGTGACAAACTCTTGGTTTATTGTGCACAATGCTCCCTTAGTCCTAAAGGTTTTAAAAGTCACTTCACCATATGTTATCCCACCTTACTCGTTGCCCACATTACAACCCTTGAAAAAGACCTTTTGATTTGTATCCTGCATGCACTTCCGGCGGTGGAGAATGAAAAGTTTTGCAAGCCTATGGTAGAGTACCAGTCATGTGATGATGTCTCGAGCGAAACACATAACCCAAAACACGTGAGTGATTGAGTGAATCTTATCCTAGTGAGAGCTTACCGGATCAGTTCATGTTAGTTCTCGAAATAGTAGGCACGTGCTAAGGGTTTGATGGTTGAATTATCCCATATTCATGACATGGTATGAGTTCTAAAGAGTTTGATTTGACCATTCTTGAATTATCTGAAATAAACTGTTTTATTGCCCGAGGACGGTCAATGTTTAAGTGTGGGGTGTTTTGATCGGTCGTTTAATTCGAGATTATTTTCTCGTCAATAACCCATCTTTAATGTGCTAAAATGATAAAACCGAACTACATTGATGCATTTTTATATTTTTAGAGGTTCGGAACACTTTGGAGATAAAAAGAGCAAAAAGAATGATTTTTGACAGATTTGCGTGCCTGTGGCGTTTCGTCCGTATCTCACTCGTCCGAGCTCCGGTTTAAGTGATTAAAGATGATCTAGAAACCTAACACACAAACCTACAACTTTTAAGTTTTGAGTTTCTGCAAATTTGGAGTGAAGATGGGCCGAAACTGATCTTGAAGTCGGAATTAGCATGCTGGACAGCAAAACAAGTAAAGTACAAGAAACAAAGCATGAGGTACAAGTCATTGATGGGTTGGACTTTGAAAAAAAAAAGATTTGCTGAAGTATTGGGCCTTGTGCAAAAAGAGAAAAAATGAAAGTTTACATTAAGAAGAAAGGAAAGGATATAGGTGAAAAGAAAAAAAAGGAATCTCTTCCATTTATTTGAGTTTTTGGTTTTTGCCATGGGAAGGAATTGATGGGGATATAAAAAAAGGGGTTGGTCTTGAGAGTAGGGCACGCATGGGCAGCAGCAAGGAGGCTGCTGTCTTTGTAAAAAAAATTATATGTAGTTTTCCAAAAGTTTTTGATTTGATGAAGATTGAAGACTATTGAATCTTGTTGATGATAATTGAAGACTCGGGCTGATGAATTTGATAGTGATGTAATAGAGGTTTGAGGTTTATTTTTAAGTATTAATCTTTTATCAATTCATATTTGTCAATTTTAGTTTGATTTTAGAATTCGATTTTTGATACTGTTGGTAATTTGAAGTATTGGATTAGATTTCTTGGATAATGTTTGTAGTTTTTTTTATTATAATTAAGAACGTTAAAAGTGATGATCTCGATGTTCTAGTTTTTTTTTATAAAGTTTCTACGAATTTATGATCTCGATGTTCTAGTTTTTTTTTAAGTTTCTACAAATTTTTCATTGCGAACGATATGTGACAGGTATTGTTAACTTTGAATAATTTCGTATTTTCGTTATTTCCTTAGTCGTAAAGTTTTAAATTATATTCGTTTAATGGTTTATTCAACTCCCAATCCAACCTTTTTGAAGTAGTGTTATTTGTAATAATTAGATTTCGGTTTTAGTTAGATTATTTTTTGAGCTTAATTGATAAATTCGGTAGTCAATCTTTGTGACACACGTGCATTCGGTTTTAACACGAATCGGTAATTTAACCACTGACTCCCTGAGAAGAACGATACCCTACTTACCCTATCACTAGGTTTGAGTTAGGTTTATAAATTTAAACCTTGTTGTGCGTTTAACGACGCGTGCATCAAAAAACATTTAGATGCGCTTTGAAAATTATAAAAGTGTACCTAAGTTTTTTTATGTAATTTAAAAATTAAAATTAAAATATTTTATTCTTTAGGGACGATTTGGAAAGTGTATCTAAAGCTTTTGATTCGGCTTTTATAGACGTTTTATGTAAAAAGTGGCTCTGAAAACTTTAGGAACGATTTTCTGTAATATATTATTTGGTTTGAAATCCTTCTCCTAAAAGTCATCTCCCCTTTTATTACACTTTTAACTTTTGTCATGTAGCTCATTCCCTAAAAGTCACCTTTAGATGCACTTCCAAATCATTCTCTAAGGGGTGATTTGGTTCATGGAATTGGAAGGAATTTAAAGGAATTGGAATGACTAATTTCATTGACCAAATTCCATGCCCATGTTTGGTTCATGGAATGAAAGCGATGGAATCCTCCAAATTCCATTGAATTCCACAATTTAAGGCATTCATCATTCTTTAACTTAAGCGAATAAATTCAATTCATACCAACCAAATGTGTGGTCAAATTCCATTCCAATTCCTTCAAAGTCAAATTCCTTCGATAGATTTCAATTCCATCAAATTCCATTCTATAAACCAAACGCCCACTAAAACTCCATTTACCTTGTAGTGAACCCTAAAAATATTACCACATAAGAAATATAAAAAAGAATACATAAATTATTAAACCAACAAACTGTTGGAATAGTGAAAGTAAAGTGAGTACTAATCAGATCGATTGGAGTAGTTGTAGTGGTGTGAGAGGCAAAGTAGAAGTAGATGGTTGGAAGTATGCCAGAAAAAAAGCCAAAGGAGATGAGATGGACGGGTAGGTTGAAGGGACAAAGGGATGATGTGGTCTCTATTTTTGGGGGAAAAAGTGGTGGAGTCTCTAGAAAAAAACCAATAGGGTCTTTGAAAGAAAAAAAGATAATTATGTTTTATTTTTAACCTAAATATCTCAATTTTTTGGGGGTTGATTGGGGTCATCAGACTGAATACCTTAAGTTGTACCTAGGTATATAAACGAAACGAACCGAACCTTCAGTGAACCGTTCGCGAACCGTTCAGCGAGAAGTTCGTTTATTTAATAAACGAACGAACATGAACAAGTTTTTTTTCGTTTAGTTAAATAAACGAACAAGAACAAATGTCTTGTTCGTTTATTTAAGTTCGTGAATGTTCTTTCATTTATGTTCGTTTACGTCCGTTAAACAATTAAATATTAAAAAAATTAACATTTAAATAATAATTAATAATAATAAATAGTTAACACTTTTTGAAAAATAAAAATAAAAACTAATGTGGATACCTTCATAAATAAATGATTCCTCTCCAACAATTTTAATTACATTTATGATGTGGGATAAGGATGCCCTCCTAGTGATTGAGTAGAGTCCGTGAAGTGCTGGCTTGAGTGATGATAATCTGATGTGGACCACGTTTGCTGATGAGTGACGACACTATGATCCCACATTGGCGGCCTTTGCAAACAACACCCGCATACTCATTTATATATAAGGTGACCCCACATTGGTAACTTACAGAGATTCCTCCTTGTTTTCGCTATATTTATAGCGCTACAAAGGGTTCAATCCATGGATAGAGCCCATTTGCTTAAGCCTATGTGAAAGGTTTAGTTGGAGCACCCTATGAAAATGAACGAACACGAACACATGTACTTTCACAATGAACGAACATGAACACCAAAATTCTTGTTCGTTTATCGTTTGTTTTTTGTTTGTGTGTTCGGTTAACTTAAACAAACGAACATGAATAAGCCTCCGTTCGTGTTTGTTAGGTTCGTTTACAAACCTACTTATACCTCCGTCTGTGCACGGTCGATCTGATCCATATTTTGTAATGCACATATATCCTAGTATATTCAAATTGGTGATAAAATTAACGGAATAACTCCTAAAACTTAAACAAAAGAAATAAAAGTTAAATTTAAAAACTCGGATCTTTATAAAAATTATTTATTTTGATATATTTCGTGTAGGTATGTTCAATGAACCGCATAAACGTATTGTTTGTCTATTTGTGTTTGCAGTTGTTGGTGAATCGAATGTGGTTGCCATGATAAATTATCTTGGTAACAATATTACACAAATATCTTCAAGAACTATTGTAATACCTTAATCTCTCAAATTACTTGTTTCGTATAAAGCTTAAAATATTCAAATCCTTATTCAAGCAATAGAAGCTTGTACATGTTGCTTCTAGTATTGTATCGGATTATTTTGTCATGAAAATGGTACAGTGGGGGTTAAACATGTACAAACAAATATGGATTAGGACTTAGAATTTGAAGAAATCCTCTAATAGGGTTAGAATTGCAATAAGTGAAACTTGAGGGGTTAGTTTTGTAAATTTTGAAAATATAAAAATAGGAATTAAAACTCTTTTATTCATTTTTCTATACTCCAGACTTCTACAAATCGGCTCTTCATCAAAATCGACTTCCATCTCTTTCAATTCTTGAAATCAAGCTCAAATCGCATGGGAGGAATTGTATAATCCTAAAGTAGGTATGTTTTTCTTCTCTAATCTTAAGAATTTCATGTTATTTAGGGTTCATGTTCAAGTCTTGATGGTGAAATATGGATGGGTTCAAGAAATGGAATAAATGGTTGAATCTACTTAGGGTATTGAAGTTCACGTCATCAACCCAAACAAGGTAGAATTTCATAATTGATGTTAAAATTGTTGTGTTTGCATGTTATTTTGATTAGGTCTTTTTTTTTACGGCAAGAGAACAATTTTATCACCCACAAGAAGAACCAAAAACAAAGAGAACCAAACAATTACAAAACTGACATCGAACCTGACCAAACGTAAAAAGAAAAAACCACAGCCTCCGGAGGAAAGCTTGCGAGGGGCAAACACCACCCCGGACCCGACCACCAAAAGAGAGCGAAAAAGTTACAACAAATCGAAGCTAATGAATTTCGGGATTCGACAACCAACTAGTTATGTCATTTATAAGGGTTTGGTTTCTCCATTTGATCCACTCGAACGCCTTTAGTTGCGCCATGTAGAAATTATCCGAAATCTTCCTTTGCTCCTTCTCGAACACCACTTTATTTCGGTGTGACCATATGAAGTAAAGGAAGCAACCCGCCATCGCTCTCCAATGCTTCACTACCGTGATTCTTGAATGTACTTGATCTCCCAAGTCGAACACATCCAAAATCGAGTTGATCGTCCCTACGTTGACATTCCACCATCGTCCCGTTTGAAGCCATAATTACTTAACTTCTTCGCAATTAACCAAGGCATGATCCATCGTCTCGACCGCTTTTTTACACCTTGGAGAAAGAGTGGAATCTAACTCTATCCCCATATTGTCCAATACCTCCCTAGTCGGTATTCTCCCAAGCCTTACTCTCTACAAGAACACGCTAATCTTTTTTGGTATCGATGTATCCCATTTTGTTTCTACCAAAAATTTGCTCCACCCGTTCTTTTTTCCTCCACAATATCCCTCACTTTCTTGACCGTAAATCCATTTTGTGGATCCATCGACCATACTATCCTATCTTTAGAATCCCTTATCGGCACTTTGGATTGAAGCATGCCCGACAATGACTCTAACTCTCCTACTTCCCTCCCTCTCGAATCACGTCACCACTCCCACTCTTCTCCTACCCACTCCCCTCTACCCTTGACTAAGACCCCTTTATTTGTCTCCAATTGAAAAAGTCTCGGATACACCTCTTTTAACGACCGATTTAACGCCCAATTCTCCTCCTGAAATCTTGTGTCCCCACCGTACCCTACCTCTTATACCATAGACCCCGCAAAGTTTATTCCAATATTTTCAAGCTCTCTCCCTACCTTTACGATGTCTCCCTAAACCCCCTTCCCCTCCGACCCTCTATGATTACCCTCTCTTAATCCCCCTTCCCATTCATAAATGCTTTGGATTATTCTTACCCACAACGCCTCCTTCTCCGTCTTAAACCTCCACTACCATTTGCATAGAAGCGTCCACTTCATATCCTTTAGTCCCCCTACGTTAAGGCCCCCTTTTTGAACCCACCCAAGACCGAATCCCATTTCACCCATGCAAAAGGTTTATTTTTTCTTACCAAATCCTCATCACCGCCCCCCTCCTCCCCAAAAGAAATGACCTCTCTAGCGCTCGAGATCTTTTATCATTCCTAACGGTGCCCAAAACAAAGAAAATAAATACAATGATGTGCTACCAAGAACTGATTTTACCAATGTTAGTCGTCCTCCAAAGGAGATCGTCTTCGCTTTCCACGATGCAAGCTTTTTTCCCATCTTCTCAATTATTGGCTTCCAATTGATATGTCTCCACATAAGTGCCCTACCCGGTAGATCAAGTTATATAAACGGTAGCATGTCACATTCCCATCCCAAAATATTAGTCCAAGCATGAACTTCACCCTCTGGTACTCCCACTCCGAAAATTTTACTTTTTCTCATATTTATTTTGAGCCCCGAGACAAGATGGAAACAATTAAGAATCTTCATCAAGTTTTTAAAATTTTCCAAATTCCATTCCCCATAAAAGATCACATCATCGGCATATTGGAGGTGTGAGACTTGAATTTCGTCCTGCCCCACTCTAATTCCTTTAAATAGCCCTTTACCCACGACCTCTTCCATCAAGTGATGAAGGCTTTCGGTAACCAATAAAAATAAGAAGGGTCCAAGAGGATCACCTTATCGAAGACGTCTTTCCATTTTGAACTACCTTGTTGGCGATCTGTTAACAAGTATGGATACCTTGGAAGTGCTAAGGCAATTCTTTATCCACCCTCTCCACTTTGTCGGAAATCCCATTGTTTCCATAATCTCCATAAGGAACGCCCAATCCACCGTATCGTAGGCTTTTTCGAAGTCAACTTTGAAGATCAATCACCTTTTCTTTACCTCTCTAATAAAAGCCACCATCTCGTTTGCGATTAGAATTCCATCAAGAGTCGACCTTCCTTTTACGAACGCACTTTGTTCTTCGCTAATTAGATTACTCATCACCGACTTTAATCTTTCCGCCAAGATATTGGACACAATTTTGTAAAAGATGCAGATGAGACTAATTGGTCTATAATCGTTTAGTCCAATTGGGTTTTCAATTTTTGGGATTAAGGTTATAAATGATGCGTTACACCCATCAATTAGAACCCCTTTTTCCATGAACCACTCCACCGCCGCCATTAATTCCGATTTTATGACCTCTCAAAATGCCTTTATGAACCATATTGTGAATTCGTCCGGACCCGGAGCCTTATTGCTACCACACGGCTTGATAGTGAACCACATTTCTTCCTCCGTAACTTTCCTCTCAAGGTACCGAGCTTCCTCTTCCGACAATTTCTTTATGTTGTCCATTTTTAGGGATGGCCCATCTTTTTTAAAGTGGAGAATTTATCTTTGTAGAACTCAAATACAAATTCCATGATTTTTATTGGGTCTTCCGTCCATTTAGAGTCAATGTTCATGCCACAAATAGAGTTTCTTATTTCTCTACTTTTTATAGTCGCGTGAAAAAGTTTGGATTTTTCATCCCCGCCTCTATCCCATCGCACATTTGCCTTTTGTTTCATCATCTCCATTTTTTTCCTCTCCAAATCCAGCCATTTGTTCTAGAGTCTATCCACCTTTGTCGCGCGTCATCACCAAAGCTTGCCTTGGTAGCTTCCTCCTCCCACTTGATAGCCTCTAACCTTTTCACCTTCAACTCCTCTTCTATGTTGCCCCCTTCGGTTTTACTCCAATCTTTTAGAGACACTTTGATGTTCTTCAATTTGTCACGAAAAATGCAATCTGGGCTTCTCGAGGTCACACTTTTCTCCCACGCTTCTTTTACGAGATAGCCTAGCCTCTCATCCTTTAAAGAACTTGAACGGTTTCAGTCCAAAATCGGCCCACGTGCCGATAATCATGATCGGGAAGTGATCCGACCATTTTCTGTCTAGCACTTTCGCTCCCAAGGTCTTCCAATTTGAGACATATTCGTGTGTTGCAAGAAAACAATCGAGTTTGCTCCATTTTTGCCCATCGTCACTCACGCGAGTGAAGTTAATTCCTCCTATTGGTACTTCCAAAAGTTTTTCTTTTTGAATGAAAGCATTGAAATCCTCCGACCCTTTGCGGTTGATGATCGAATTTACTCTTTCGTTTTCATTGCGTACTTCGTTGAAGTCCCCTCCTAAAACCCACCGCACCTCATCCTTGTCACATAGCAATTCCAATTTAGACCTCAAAATGGCCCTATCCTTTTGTTCCATTGGTCCATAAATATTAATGTATCCCACCAATCCTTCGTGTTATCCCACCGTCCCACGACTGCAATGTAATTTTCTTCTTGAATGACAAAATCACATTGGAAAATTCTTTTATTCCACACCGTTAAGAGCCCACCGACTTTCCGATTGCCATTTCTTAAACGAAGTCTCTATCATTGCCCCCCCCCCCCCCATATCCACAATCTCCCTTTCCTCCTTTTTTTTGTCTCTTGTAACATTAACATACATGACCTTTCTTTTCTACAAATTTCTTTGACCCATTTCTTCTTACAATTTGACCCATGCCCCTATATATTTAAAGAAACGATTTTCATAAGGAAATAAAAGGAAACGACACTTACCTGTCATCACTTAACCGATTTTTCTTCCAACCTCCTGGGATGTTGCCTTTTTGTCACCATGCTTCCATTTGATCCCAATTAAATTGGGAAACTCTTCCAATCCTTTTTTACTATCGACACTCTTTAACTCGTTTGAAAGGGTTAATTTTGTAGCCATTGACATCGAACCTCCCGTATGATCACTCAATTTACTTTTTTTTTAAAGTTGTCTTCCATTTGATATTTTCCTTTGACTCCCTTTGTTTTGTGTTCTATCCCTAGACATTTTCTTGAGGTGGTGGAAACTGACCTTGCTTCTTCCAATTGGAATGACATCCTTTCTTTTTAATTTTGATGATTTATCATTGCTGACTTTGAAATTCCTCCCTCGATCGCCACATCTTTCCTCCATGGGTATCGAGTCTACTTCCTGCCCGGAGCTGCGTCTGTCAAGACTTGGTCCAACAGCTTGTTGAATTTCTTTTCTACCAACCTGGGTTGTGAAATATCAAGCCCATCTTCTTTTTCTTTCGGTCCATTATCCATGTGGTACAATTTTTTGTTGGGCCTAGTTTCTAAATTAATTCTAATTCGGTCCATCCCTAAGACATTTTGGAAAACCCCATTCATTTCCAGCGGTGCATTCTTGCTTGCACCGTTATCCTTCAAACCATGATTGGGCGACTGACTTTGTGGAAACCCAACCACAGAACATGGGTTGATCCAAACTCTCTCAGTGATTTGATAATGATCCACTATTATACTTAGTAAAAATTACGTTTAACATCTATATGTATAAGTGTTTCACCATCAGCGATCAAATACTGAGTGTGTTCAGTATCGCTGATAATCTATCTTATAACTGTTAGACGTAATCCCTGAAGACAAGTTTCGGGACAAAGATGTTCATCACTGAATCGAAGACAAAGTTGCTGAACAAAGGACAAGTCTACTCATGATCTGATACGGATATCAGTGAAACCAAGACAAGTCTACATATACGCGAAAAAATATGAGGAAAAGCTTCAGCGATCGCTGAACTTCCTTTTATCTCTGTGAAGGAAGAGATATTCAGCGATTGAAGATCACTTAGCTTATATCTAAAGTCTCTTTTGTCTTACCTTTGCACACATAGTACAAATGTCAGATGAGACATACCTCTGCGACAGATCGTACAACAACTCTGAATTCTACACTGTTCACCATA
Organism: Arctium minus; assembly: GCA_954870635.1. Classification (NCBI taxonomy): domain Eukaryota; kingdom Viridiplantae; phylum Streptophyta; class Magnoliopsida; order Asterales; family Asteraceae; genus Arctium; species Arctium minus. The sequence continues at coordinate 105,765,849 of OX941080.1, read as the reverse complement.
CGGCCAAAAACATGTCTCCAAAATTCAGATGCATGCAACCAACCATTGAAGGACACGTGTAAAGTACCCTGCCATGCATTTAATGCATAGGGTATAAATAGAAAGATCAAGACTCTATCTGAGTTGCCTTCTATCTTTTTATTCATATAGAAACCCTTGATTTCTATATTCTCTCAATCTCTATTCTCTAAATTCTTGTGCAACAATCTGTGTGATACTTATGTTTGTTTAGATTAGGTTTTACTTAATCTTATTCCGCAACAAACTTTTAAATTGTAATTTGATTTATCAATAAACAATTTATTAAACCATTAAATTTTGTGTTTGTATTCAACCCCCCCCCCCCTTCTACAAACTTGTTAAGCACCTTCGAGACCAACAAGTGGTCTCAGAGCAGACTGTTTAATCTCATAAACAAGATCTTGCTTTATTCTCTTCCTTGTTATTCTCAAATGGCACTTAACACAAACAAAAACTATTATGATAATGGTTCTCTCTCAAAACCTCCTCGATTTAGCAGAGACAACTTTGCTCCCTGGAAAAATCGAATGATGCTATTTCTAGAAGGCGTAGACCCTACTATACCTGAATATGTAGCAAATGGTCCATATGAACCTTTTATGATCATAGCTGCAGTTCCTGTCACTGCTACCACCCCTGACATTCCTGAAAGATATGCTCCTAAGGAAATTAGACAATGGAGTGATGAAGATAAAAAGAAAGTAAGTTTAGATGCAAGGAAAAAACCATGATGAAGCCTTCCATTCCATCATGCATCTGAAAATTGCTAAAGAAATGTGGGACACTATACGTGTTCAGTATGAATGTACCACTAAAATCCAACAAACTAGAAAGATCAATTTGGTAAGACAATATGAAATTTTTATCTGTGGTAAGAATGAGTCTATATCTGATGTTCACCAAAGATTAACTGTTTAATCATTGATCTAAGGACTATTGGTAGGACCTATTCTAATTCTGAGGTCCTAACTAAATTCTTGGAAAGTCTTCCTGAAAGCTGGGACAATTATTCAATGTGTCTTAAGCTGATAAAAGACTTAAATAATATCTCTCTTAGCACCCTATATGGAATATTGATCAACTATGAGCAATCAAATCTCCTAAAGAAGAATCTTGTGAAAGGTTCTAAAGACTCCAAGAGCACTCATGTTACTTTAGTCTCTTCAGAGATCATTCCATCTCAACGATCTACTCTCACTATCACTGAGTTAAATTCTGACTCTGACGAATTATCAGATGATGATCTTTCAGAGTTTGATGAATCCTTAGAACTTTTGACAAACTCCTTCAAAATATTTGCAAGAAAGAGCAATTTCAAAAGAAATAAGCCTCTCTCTATATCTGAAAAGCCAAAATCAACCCCTGTTGATAAGTCCACTGCTACTTGCTATAACTGTGAGAAAGTTGGGCATTTTGCCAACGAATGCAGGTCAAAGAAAGTCTTCAGACCTTCCACATCCATGAAAACCAGCGATAACAAATACCTCAAGATGAAAGAAAAATATCAAAAGCTGAAAGGCTTTAAGCAAAAAGGTAAAGGTCTTATCGCTGAAGAGCATGACTGGGCTGAATCAGAAGAATCGAGTTTTGATGAAGAAAAAGTTGCTAATATCTGTCTTATGGTTGAGATTAAAGAAGAAGTGGAAGAACCAACAGGAACTTCCATGAGTTACATCTCCTCTCAGGTATCAATCTCGACTAATCCCTCTCTATCTGAAGATGAGAGAAGTCGTGTTGTAGATGTGCTGACAATAGGATTGTACAATGCACTAAATGGCAAAACATTAGCTGAAAATAAAAATATTGATTTAACTACACAACTAGAAAAATGTCATGAAAAGATCAAAGAACTAACTCTTTTAGAAGAAAGTTTAAAATATCAAGTCATGGTCAATGAAATTATCAGCATTGAACGCCAACAAAACATTGCTGCTTTATAAGCAGAAAAGGCAACTGTTGAGGGATGGTGTAAATCTTCAAACAAGATCACAGAGATCATAAGTGCTCAAATCCCTGCTCATGACAAAACCGGTCTCCGTTATCATCATGAAAAGGATGAACCTAGCAGAGATTGTTCCATGCTTAAGTTTGGAATGTTTGTCTCTTCTATCCTTGACACTTCTTCTACTCAGTGTTCTTCTTCCATTCCTATTCCTGAGGACATATCATAAGGCTCTAAGCTCGCTGATAAAGGGAAATCCATTTCCCATCATCCTCATAAGGCTACTAAAATAGCAAAATTGAAAGTCCATTTCAAACCTTCAGTAAATGAATCTTCCAGCTCTGGAACAAAAATCACTGATATTTCTCAGAGATCAACTCCAAAGCTGAAAATTGACAGTAAGCCTAAGAAATATGAATAACTGAAAGTTCCTCCGAGATCTTATGCCAAGGGAATTCTTGTAGTTGGCCCTTATCATCTCAAGTTTTCTAACTCAACCGCTCATAGTCTTAAGGCTACTTTTGTCTATAGAAAATGCTATCACTGTGGACTTACTGACCATATTGCCAGTAAATGTCCTACTACCACAAAAGCTGATAAGATAGCTAAAGTGAAGATGAATTCCTCCAAGGCTGAGAAGGTTACCAAAGCTGAGAAATCTGCCAAGGTGAAAAATGCCACTAAGGTTAAAAAATTAACCAAAGTGAAGGTTACCACTGATGTTGAATCTTCAGATGCCGTGAAGATTGCTGAACCTTCCATCTCCACTAATCCTACTGGACCTATTGAAAAGTGGGTACCAATCAAAACTTAATCTTCCTTATGTTTGCATGGATCGAAGGTATCTGGTATTTAGATAGCGGATGCTCTTGACACATGACTAGAAAAAAAAAGACCTACTTACTGAATACAAGGAAGAGAAAGGTCCCTCAGTGACCTTTGGTGGAAACGGGAAAGGTTATACCAGAGGGTTTCGCGTACTCAGCAATGGGACAACTACCTTCTGAAGAGTCGCTTACGTTTATGGATTAAAGCACATTCTTCTTAGAATCATTCATCTATGTGACAAAGACTATGAGGTTCTTTTTTGTAAGAAAGCATGTTCAGGGATGAATGAAAAAGGAAAGCTCGCTCTTAGTGGTTATCGTATGAAAAATGTCTATGTAATAGACACAGACTCTACTACCACTGAAAACGTTTGTTTTCTCTCTAAGGCCTCTTCAGATATCAACTCGTTATGGCACAGAAGGCTATCTCATCTGAATTTCAAAACACTAAATTCTCTCTCCTCAAAAGAACTAGTCTCTGGTCTTCCTTAGCACTCATATGCTAAGGAATCTCTTTGTTCAGCATGTGAGAAGGGAAACTAACTAAAGCTAGATTCAAATCAAAACAAGTTTCCTCAGTGACATGTCCTCTTCAACTCTTGCATATGGATTTATTTGGCCTTGTCAATATCCAATCCATAGATGGAAAGAAATACACACTTGTCATTATAGATGAATATTCTCGCTACACCTGGGTAATCTTTCTTCGCTGTAAAAGTGACACCCTAGAAGAACTGATATCTTTTGTTAGAAAGATGGAAGTGCTGAATAATCTAACTGTTCGCTCAATAAGAAGTGATAATGGAACTGAATTCAAAAATAGTTCCCTAAACAATTTCTTTGAGAGTAAGGGAATCTCTCACAATTTCTCTTCCGTAAGAACTCCTCAGCAAAACGGTGTCGCTGAAAGAAGAAACTGCACGATCATTGAAGCTGCAAGATCAATGCTCAACGATTCTCATCTTCCAACTCAGTTTTGGGCATAAGCTATCAACACTGCTTGTTTTAATCAAAACAGGTCACTGATTGTAAAACGTTTTAGCAAGACCGCTTATGAACTTTTCCATGGATGAAAACCTTTATTAGAGCATAAATATGTTGGATGCAAGATCATAGAAGACTGAAGGTCAAATTTCAAGAAGCCAAAGCTGAAAGTCACCTCTTATTGTCAAAGTCAAATGTCAAAAGTCAAAGTCTTAGTTAGTTAGTTTTGTTTGTAAGCGCTTGTTGTTTTTTTTATACTTGTAGCTAGTTGTGTTGTTAGTTATGGTAGAACTTCACGTGTAACAATTACAACAGAGAACATTCGCATTCTGTAGAGAGAGAAAGCTAGAGAGAGAAAGTTTGTATACGAATTGTAAAATCAGATTTGTAATAACAGGTTGAGTTTCTAATATGATAATTCATCTTGTTTGATTGTTTAAATTAGTAAGAACTTGAATCAAGGACATTATCAATTGGTATCAGAGCAAATCCGATTAGAAATCAAGAAAATATGGATATCGAACTGTGTTCTTGAGTCTTAGATCAAATTTCTTGTTTTTGTGAGTTTTTTGAGTTGTAATTGGTTCAGTGTGTTCGTTTAGTGTTTTTGATCGAGTTTGTATAGGTTAATTTGAGTTTTGCACTGTAATTGAGATCAAATTTGGATTTTGTACGTATTCTGTATTCACGAGTTCAGTCGTACTGAATTGTATTGAATTTGTATTCTTGAATGTTTTTAGTTGAATTTCTTTGGTAGATTTTGATTCTATATGTGTTAGAGATCGAATTGTCAAAGTCTCAGATCAAAATATGGGGAATAGATTGATTTTTGAGCGAATCAGTGTGGTTTTTGTTCGAGATCTGAAGAACTCGCAAGTCCCTCAAGAAGTCGCAGGATTACATGAAGAACTCGCAGATTCATTGGGTTTCGCAGGATTCATAGAGGATTTCGCATAGTTTTGAATTCTAAAAATTCATAAGTGTAGAATTCCCAAGTGTGTCTCTTGCGAATTTCACAAGATTCACATACGTGTCTCATGCGAATTTCATAGAATTCGTATTTGTGTGTTTTGAGAAAAGGTAAGAATTCACAAGTATTTTCTACAAAAAGTGTTGTGAAAGTTTTCATAAGGATAGAATTCGCAGACTTTACTCTTGCGAAAAGTTGTTCTGAAAGAATAGAATTTGCATAAGTCTCATATGCGAATTTCTTAGAATTCGCAAAAGAGTATCTTACGAATTCTTGTGTTTGTTCGTGTAAAAGTGTTTAAAATTTTTCTAAGTATTGGATTCGTGAGTGTCTATCTTACGAATTCTGATAGCTTACGAATTTTAATTGTTTGCGAATTCTTAAATTGTTGTTTGCTTACGAATCCTTATTGCTTATGAATTCTTGATTTCTTTACTTGCGAATTCTGAAGTTTGGTTTTATACGACTTCAGTGTGCAAATTCTGTGGTTATCTCTGTGATCTGCGAATTGCTTGTACTTCATTGTAGCTTGCGAATTCCATACTTGTAGATTTTTGGAAATTACATTTCTGATTTTCTTTCAAGATTTCTGTATTTTTGTGATTTCAAATTGGACTAACGATCATTTTCAAGTTTCTAATTGAATATTTCTTATAACAGGATGACTTCTAAAGACGCTCTTTCAATTGGTACGAATGTAACGCCTCCTGTTCTATTCAGAGGCGAATATGAACAGTGGAAGGATCGTTTTCTCGACTTCATTGACCAACATGCAAAAGGGGAAAATATTCTGCTGTCCATTACTGAAGGTCCAATGATTCCTCCTACCATTGAGATACCAGATGAAGAATCTTCTGAAAGTGAGGATGGAGATGAGGACAGGGTCAGAAAAACGAAGACTGTTGCTAAGGACTTTGCCCAGTACACAGATGAACAAAAGAGCAGATTTAGAGTTGATAAACAAGCCATATCTCTTCTACTTTAGAGTATCCCAAATGAAATATACATCAAGATTGACAGCTACAAATCAAACGCCAAAAAGATGTGGGATCAGTTGCAAAAGATGATGGTGGGATCTAAAGTAGGAAATCAGATGAAATTAGCTAACTGCATTAACAGCTACGAGGAGTTTAAAGCTAAGGAAAATGAGAGCCTAGAGGAAACTTATGAAAGATTTGTGCTTCTTCTGAACGAGCTGTCAAAGAACAAAGTGAAGAAGAAGCAAATCGAGAACAATGTAAAGTTTCTCAGTATTCTTCAACCTGAGTGGAAGAAGCACACTCGCATGATGAAACAAATGAAGGACTTGAGTGACATACCTCTCCACGGAGTTTATGAAACATTAAGGCAAAATGAAGAGGAGGTTGAAGAGAAAAGGGATGAGAAGAAGAATTATGAGAAACTAGCTGACCCTATTGCCCTGGTAGCTGGTAAGAAAGAGAAAGAGAAGAAAGAGAAGAAAAAGAAGAAGAAGATTTGGCCCCCTAGCTCAGATGATTCTGATTCTGATTCTGAGTCTGACAGTGATGACGGGGAGAACCTCAAACAAGCCATGTTGCTATTGACCTGTGCTTTTCAGAAAAAGTTTTACAAGAAATCGGGGTCAAACTCTCAGAGGTACTCTTCTTCTAGTTCAAAGAATCATTAGCATCGGGAAAGGATAGAAGGAAAAAGATTTGAGTAAAAGAGATCTGAGGAAAGGAAACCAGATGAGAAGAAGAAATATCTGAATGATTATAGGGCTGAGAAGAAAACAGATGACATGATCAAATGCTACAAATGTGGCAAGACTGGTCATTATGCCAAAGATTGTAGAAAGCCCAAAGTCAGAAACTCTGAATATTATAAGAACAAGATGCTCTTGGCTAAACAGCAAGAGGCTAGCCAGGCATTGATAGCTGAAGATGAGTTCTGGCTGGATTATTCAGATGAAGAAGAAAGAGAGGAGACAACACACATGTGCTTGATGGGCAACACCGTGAAATATGATGATTCTGATGAGGAGACAGCTGATGAGGTATTAAATCTATCTGAATCTGATTTTATGAGTAAAATGGAAGCTATGATGATCGAACTTCAAGATCTTCAGTGTAAACTAAAAAAGGAAAAGAACATAGTTGTGAAGAAAAATCATAAGATCTTTGAACTTAACAAGGAACTTGTCGGGAACAAAGATCTGATTGATTCTCTAAACAAATCTGCTTCTGTTCTTAAACAAGAAAAAGATTGTTTTGAAAGTAAGATTTCTGATTTTGAATCTAAAGTATCTATGTCTGATCTTGAAAAGCATGAATGTGTTCTAAAACCTCATATTTTGCAGGTAGAAAACAAGACATTAGAGAAAAAGGTAAATGGTTTGGAAGCCAAACTTTATGTACGAGGCCAAACAGATCAAACTATTTTTCTAAACACACATAATGAAGAGGCTGATTTTAAAGAGAAATGGGGACTTGGTTATGAAAACCCCCATTACTTAAAGAAAGCCATCAGAAAACAACCAACATTGTATAATTTTGATTTTCTTTTTGCTGCTGGTAAATATCATCATTTAAAACCCAAATTTGTTACCAAGTCATCTGATGAGGTAGAAGCTAAAGAAGATGAAAAGAGAAAGGAGTTAAAGAAAATGTATCTACCATTTTGCTATCAAAAGCTGAATGATAGTTATCTTTCTGAAAAACCAAAATTTCTTTCAAAAAATTATTTTGCTAGCTATTCTATTACTGAAATGGAGACCAAACCAATTAAAGCTAAGATTTACACTCCTCCACTCGTATTGGAAAGCAAACTAATTGAACTTGAAAATATTTTAACTGATGAAAGAATTTTGAGTGATTTAGAACAAAATGTGTTTTCAACTGTTTTAAAGAACACTATTTTCAATACTAAATCCACTGAGTGTTTAACATCTTCTAAGGCACCTCAAACTTCAAAAGTTAATCTTGATGACATATTTACGTCTTCAAATGATTTTTTAAATTCTGATGAAGGGTGTGTTGATGAGATTGATATGTTTGACTTTAATGCTAAACTTCCAGATCATTCTACTTTTGTTATAAATGGTCAAGCTTTACCAAGTGTGCATGAAATAGGTGAATCATCAACTAAGGTTGGTGAATCAGTTTCTGTGAATGCTGATTACTATGCAAAAGGTAAGAAGCAAAAGAAACGACGCTCACAGAAACAGAACAACACTGGTAAGCTTACAAAAAGACAATCTCAGAAATCTGATTTTTCTAACAAATCTAAATCTTTTGTTTCAGATTTAAGAAAGAAAAGGTCGGAAGGTCGAACAAAATGGAGACCAAAACAGAAGATAGATGAGAGTTCAGAATTCATTCCTGATATGGATTGTAATAGATCTACTAGTAGTACTTCTGATGTAATTGGTCATGTTGCTTCGAATAAACAAAACCTTGTAACTTCTTACAAGAGATATACAATAAAGCAATTACTCCAATTATCTCGGTTTGCTACTAAATCGTCTACTTATAGACGGAATGATTTTGTCTTTCACCGATTTTCTGATAATTGGTTTGGTACTTATCATGTATATTCTCATAAATCAGTTGTTTCAACTGTTTTCCAAAAGTTCAGAGGATCCATATATAAATGGATACCAAAATCTTGTGTTAAGACCCACTTTTAAATCGGTACCTAAAGTTGTTCTTCCCTGCTTTCTCTTATGCAGACCCGTCATATGTGGTACTTGGATAGCGGGTGTTCCAAGCATATGACAAGGAAAAAGGATTTATTGTCTAATTATATAGAGAAATTTTGCAGGAATGTACGTTTTGGCAACGATCAGTTTTCAACGATTCTCGACTACGGTGACGTGATACACGATAATGTAACGATTAGGAAGGTGAGTTACGTGAAAGGATTAGGACATAACCTGTTTAGTATTGGCCAGTTCCGTGACAAAGATTTAGAGGTGAATTTCAAGGCCAAGCGATGTTCTGTGCATACGGGAGATGGAAGGGAACTCTTGGTAGGAACGCGAAAGTCAAACCTCTACACCATAAATCCGTCAAAAATCCAGACTGACAATCAGGTTTGTCTACTGTCAAAAGCTTCATTGCAACAAAGCTGGTTATGGCACCGAAGACTTTCTCACCTGAATTTTCGTCATATCAATAAACTGGTCACGGGTAAGCTAGTCAAAGGACTTCCTGAGCTGAAATATGAGAAAGAACATCTATGCGCAACATGTGAGAAAGGAAAGATGAAGAGAGCCGCACATAAGCCTAAGCTTGAACAAAGTACCAGTTCTCCATTGGAATTGCTTCACATGGATCTCTGTGGTCCAATTAAAACACAAAGCATAAGCGACAAGAATATGTTTTAGTGATTGTGAACAATTATTCGAGATATAGATGGGTCAAATTTCTGAGATCAAAGCATGAGATGCCCGATGTCATCATCAGTTTCGTAAAGACTACCCAAGTAAATCTACAAAAGCCAGTCAAGCTTCTAAAAATAGATAACGGCACAGAGTTTAAGAACAAAACTGTGGAAGATTATCTCGAATCAGTCAGGATAACACATCAACTCTCTGCTGCTAGAACGCCAGAACAGAACGGAATAGTAGAAAGACGAAATCGAACGCTATTCGAGGCCGCTCGTACTATGCTGAGTCAATCTGATCTATCTCTGTTTCTATGGGCAGAAGTTGTTTCGACTGTGTGCTACACACAGAATCGGTCCATAGTACATCGCCAGTTTGGTAAAACTCCATATGCTTTGATAAGCAATCGTACACCTAGCATTAAACATTTTCACGTTTTTGGATGCAGGTGCTTCGTACTTAATGACAGAGAGAACCTGAACAAGTTCGGACCGAAAGCTGACGAAGCCATCTTCATTGGTTACTCTCAAACATCTGCTACATACCGGGTGTACTTGAAGAAGTCCAAGACTATGATAGAAAGCGTTAATGTCACATTTGACAAGGATGTGGCTTCTGAACAAAGAAGTTTAGAACCCGTACTTACAGGAGTTTTAGCTTCTGGACAAATCAGTCCAGAACATGCGGTTAAAGACAATAATTCGGATAAAGCTTCTACATCTACATCTCATTTATCTGAATTAGACTTATTGTTTGAATTCTTTTATGATGAGTTTCTTGGATCTAAACTGCCTAAATCTGTTGTCGTTGACAGGTCAGAAGATTCAATGACTAATCATCCAACTACTTCAGATGTATCAACTTAAGTCGTTCCCCCGGTTCAGACAGAAACTCAGGTTCAAACAAATACTCCTATGGTTGAAGATGTACAAGAAACTGTTGAACCAGAAGTTACTACTTCAGTTGGCTGCACTGTGATAGATAATCAACAGACTGAACAAGTTGTCCCAACTGAAACTTCTGTACAAGAAACTTCAACTGTACCCCCAACAAATGTTGAACAAGAAGATGAAGACAGTGGATACTTAGATGATTATTATGATCAATCTACATCGAATCCACTCCCTCACGAACATAAGTGGATCAAAGAGCACCCGATAAGCCACATAATTGGAGATCCAACATTACCGGTGCAAACTAGGTCTACTACTTTGAATATGTGTATGCATGGCTCATTCCTGAGTAAGATAGAGCCTACTCACGTATCAGAAGCTCTATCTGACTCGGATTGGGTGACTGCCATGCAAGAGGAGCTGAACCAATTCAAAGCTTTGAAACTCTGGAAACTTGTGCCAAGACCGGAAGGTAAATCTATCATTGGTACAAAATGGGTATTCAAGAATAAAAAGGATGAAGATGGTATCGTAATCAGAAACAAAGCACGACTTTTCGCAAAAGGCTACAAGAAAGAGGAAGGCATTGATTATGATGAGACATACGCTCTAGTGGCACGTATTGAAGCGACTGGAATGTTTCTTGCGTATGCTGCTCATAAAAACTTCACAGTCTATTAGATGGATGTGAAGACTGCCTTTCTAAACGGCATTCTTAAGGAGGAAGTCTACGTCTCACAACCTGAAGGCTTTATGAATCCAGACAAACCAGATCATGTCTACATTCTGGATAAAGCACTTTACGGTCTTAAACAAGCACCTCGAGCCTGGTACGAGGTATTATCAAAGTTTTTGGTCAAGTCGGGCTTCACGAAAGATAAAATCGATAGTACTTTGTTCATTAAAAAGGAAAAAGCCGATATTATTCTTATTCAGATATATGTGGATGACATTATATTTGGCTCAACAAATCCTAAATATTGTAAGAATTTTTCAAACCTCATGTCTAGATTTCAAATGAGTATGAAGGGAGAGATGAACTTCTTTCTCATATTACAAGTTAAACAATGTAAAATTCAAGCCAAGTACATTTTTGATATTCTGAGAAAATTCAAGTACAACAATTTTTGATATTCCTCATGTCTAAACGGGGATTTTTATAAATCAATCCAAGTACATTTTTGATATTCTGAGAAAATTCAAAATGTAAAATTGTACAACAATTGGAACCCCGATGGCACCAGGAACTATGATTGGCATGGATCATTCGGGAAAACCTGTTGATGTTAGAACCTATAGAGGAATGATTGGTTCTTTGATGTATTTAACTTCAAGTAGTCCAGATATTATGTTTTCTACATGTCTATGTGCAAGATATCAGGCTAATCCCAAAGAATCCCATATGTCTACAGTTAAGCGCATTTTTTGATATCTGAAGGGCACTGCAGATCTTGGTCTGTGGTATCCTAAAGATACTAGTTTTGAACTGACAGCCTACTCAGATGCAGATCATCCAGGTTGCATGTTGGACATGAAGAGTACATCGGGTCATATTCAGTTGTTTGGAGATAAACTCGTAAGTTAGGCATCAAAGAAACAACTGTGTGTTTCCACATCAACGACTGAGGCGGAGTATATCGCTGCGGCAAGCTGCTGTTCTCAGGTGTTGTGGATGAGGACGCAACTACAAGATTATGGATTCAAATTTGACAAGATTCCGATATACTGTGACTCTAAGAGCACCATTGCAATATCAACAAATCCTACTCAACATACAAAGACCAAACACATAGACGTACGATATCATTTTATTAAAGACAATGTAGAAAAAGGTACAATAGAACTTTATTTTGTAAACACTGATTATCAGCTTGCTGATTTGTTTACCAAACCTCTCAATGAAAAGAGATTTAATTTTCTTGTCTCGAAACATGGTATGCTAAATCTCAAGACATAATCTGTGATTACCTTTTAAAGTTTTTCTTATTGTTATTTTTCTTCATTCCTTTATCTTTATTCTGAAAAGATATCTACACTGAAAGGTATTCATGATTTCAGGGGGAGTGAGAGAAGATGATTAGATGATCTACATATATTTGAGGGGGAGTTTATGATTTTTGCTTATGCTAATCACTGATGATTTTCTAATGCATAAATGCAGGGGGAGTTAGAGTTACAAGCAAGGAGTATGAATTATGACTTCTGATTACTTCAGATCAGAACTTGTACATTCAATGTTTTACTGCTTTGTGTCATTTTATTTTTCAATAAATGTTGTGAATAAAGTTGCTTTGACGACTTTGTGACTTTTTGCAGAATTGAGAGTGAGCTTAAATGATCATATCTTTATGACTTATAGCTGACTTCATGAGATTTAAGACTGCATGAAAAGGTTTATTTCTAAATCTTAATCTCATACGTATCTAAAAGAAGGCCAACTTTCAGGTATGAAAACATGTTTTTCAATGTTCAAACCACTTCTGATATTTAAACGATTTCATGAATATAGAAGTGTGATTTTAAATGTTTTCATCATTATTTGGGCTTTAAATGATATACAAACCGTGTGTTTCCAAAGATATATATTTGTGTACTATCTTTTCCATATACTGTCAAGTATTCACATACACCAGTTTAATCTTTGTTAGATATGTTCTTACCATGTCTCTACATTGAAACCAATTTTCGATGGTAAGACACCCCGATTAAACTTTGTTGGATCATAAATTGTATTCAAGATTAAAGTTATAGTTCAGGGTTTAAACTATATTTTTTGATGGTTAAAGTTTGTGGTTTAATTTGTAATAAGTTGTAAATGGGCCTCATATCTCAAGCCCATTAAGCATTAAGCTTAAAGCCCATATGACCTAGGTATTTAATGTTTTAATTATTTAGGTTTTAGGTTAATCTCTCAATTATACAATAATCATATTAGAGAGAGGTAGTCGTTTTCTCTGTAATCCTACATTCAAGGTATCAAGAACACTCAAGGTTTTCATTGATTATTCAAGGAATTGGTATGTTATTCTAATCTTATTATCTCTTGATCTATATTGTGTTATGTGTTAGTTTATCAACTAGATTAAACTGGGTTAACAAGTGGTATCAGAGCCTAAAGAATCAAGTTAATTGGATAATAAACAGTGTTTATCGAATTTCCTGTGTTCATCGACTGTTCATCAAGTGAAAATCGATTTCATGAATTAACATGTTTTTATGCTTGAAATTAATGCGATTAGATGAGTTTTATGCGATTGAATGTTATATGATTGGTTAATAGCATTGTAAATCATAAATTGATTGAATTTTTGGATATCTGGTTATCTGGGTTTGTATAGTAGTCGACCACTGGGTTTATCAAATTGATGCATGAAAGTTAAATTTAATCTTTGTTTTTGATTGCATTGTGATCAATACATGTTAGTAGGCACAAATATATGATTTTTGCTTTCAATTTGAGTATTTGATGTATTTTCTGGGTTGTTAATCATCGTTTTAGGTCGACCTGTAAGAACATACCGGTTGAACATTCAAGAACACATCGGTCGTTATTTCATTACACTTGTCCGGTCGACCTCAACTTATCGGTCGAATACATTGTATCGGTCGGATACACCTTACCGGTTGCCTGGTAAACTCACAGCCTATACCGATCCAAGTAGCATACCGGTCGTAATAGCATATAGGTCCTTACCGGTCGAAGATTGTTACCGGTTAACACACATTCTATACCGGTCGTGAGGAATACCGGTCTAAACTCATTCCCAGTTGAATACCCACTACCGGTCCATTCGGTTCCGGTCTCAGTCGCTTACCGATCACTACAATAGTTCGGTCGACTGGTTAACACACATTACCGGTCGGACACATTACCGATCAAAGCAATTATCGGTCATAGACTGATACCGGTCGAAGCCTCCGGTCAAGCACCTCTCCGGTCGTGCAAGACCCCGGTCAAGCAAGACACCGGTCAGCACATCGGTCGAGCAAAATTTGTCTTTTTGCACCAATTTCACACTTTTCCATACTTAGACAAATTTCACACATCGGTTAACACACTTTTCCATTCTTAGCGGGACCCCCGTGCTAAGTCTGCGGAGGGGGAAAAAGTTTTGTTCTTGATCAAAACTTTCTTAATTTTATTTTTCAGTTTTATTGCTTTGTGTTTTATACTGTGCAAATTCTGCATTTAATTATTTTTGGAAATTTATTTTTCTGAAAATTTTTAAGTGTAGTTTTTATCCAATTCTTGCTTCTAACGATCTCATCTAGTTGATTTAAGTGGTACAGATTTTGTCATGCCGTACATAGACGAGAAGGGAAATATAGTGCTAACCAAGAGAGATTGTGCTTTAGCATATATGCCAGAGATTCCAGCACTAGAAGCTGAGAATGAAAATCTGAAGATTCAGAACTCATCTCTTTTTGATCAAATTAATGAGTTGAAAGATGATAGATGTTTAAAGAAAGATTTTGTTTGCTCAGAATGCATTAATGATTCTAAAATTAATTTTGCAGGAATTATTGAGTCGAAAGAGAAAGAGATTTTAAATCTTCAAGCTAAAGTAAAAAGTCTTAATTCAAGCTCTACATGGTCAAAGAAGAAGCAAATGCAAAGAGAGCTAGATGAGCATAGAAGAAGAGCAAACATTGCTATTCAGACATCTGAAGGGCTTAGAGAGACAAACTCTCGAATTTTTGCTGAAAGGAATTCTTTGAAAGATAAAGTCTTCAGTCTTGAGGTTGAGATTGATATGCTGAAAGAAAAGGCAACCCAAGACAAAGACAATACAAAAGTTCAAGATGAAATGTTGAAGATTGAGAAAGAAAGAAAAGAATTTGCTAAGAAATTCTCTGATTTCTCTAGAAAAGCCTTTGAAGAGAAGAAATCATTACAGCTTAGATGTGTTAAGCTTTCTCAACAAGTTTCAGACTTTTAGAAGGTTATCATTCTAGAGAGAGAAAAGGTTGAGAAAGAGAAGAAGACAGCTGAGCTGAAGGATGTAAATAAAGACTTTTCTAAAGAAAAGAAAGATCTAGAGACTGAGATAGCTAAGATGACAGGAAAGCTATCTGAGCTATCAACCAACATTCTGAAGGAAAAGAAGGCAAAATCTGAATTGCATAAGAAGTTTGATCTGATTGAAAAGGAAAGAAACAATTTGTCTTCAAAGATAAAGGAACTCGAAGAGATCGTATTCAAGGTGAAGCTAACTGAGCACAAAACGCCAGAATCAATAGCTCAATCACCGAGAGATGATCAAACTGATTCAGCTTGTTCACTCAAAAAGTCTTCAAGTTCACATGTTTCAAATGTTTTCTATAATCCTTTCTGTGATTCAGATGATAGTCTTACTTCTAAATCTACTGATCAGATTCGTCCTTCTAACCTTTTCTATGACAAAAATGTTGATGGTTCAGGTAACTTAAAGAAGACCAAGTCTCGGAAGAAAATGTTCTGGAGAAGGGATGATGAGAAAGATAAAGGTAATTGGATCTGGAGAGTTAAACGATCTTCGGAAGAAAAGAAGAAAGAAGAACCATTTGTGCATACATCAAATGCTAAAAGGAACAATACTCCGAAAGGTAAAACTTTTGGCAAACCTGATCTGGTTTACACCATCAATCAATTGATCAGGTTAGCACAAAAAAAAATTAGTTGTTCCTACTGTGGCTCAAATGATTTTGTCAGAAAAGATTGTGTTAATAATTGGTATGGTTCTTATTTCATATCTCCCACTAGAACTGCAACTAACCCATTAAGAACTAAATACCAGTGGGTACCAAAAGTTAAATCTGTGTTGCAGGCACCCAATGTTTAAGTGGGAGAAAGAACGAAGGCTTCTAAGTAAATCAGCTTAGAACCCGTACCTCAACGAAAAGACGACTTCTGATTACTACAGATCAGGACTCTTGTCTCATTGTCAAAACGACGACTTCTAAGTATAACAACTTAGGACTCGGACGTCAATGACAAAGCGTTTGATATCTGAATGCAGATATTAAGGGGGACCTTATATGCTTAATATTTATACTAATATATTTTTCTGATTTTACTGACTTTTTACAGGTATCAAGAGGGAGGGAGTGGGGGCGGGGAGAGAGAGCGGAAGACAGTTGTTTGGCAAAAAGAATGGAAGGTCGGGAGGGAGGGCAGATAATGCAACATGATTTGTCGTCTCCCTCTTTGAAACTACCTTCTCCATCAACAATAACTCCTACCTGCTTCATCAATGCTACAACCTACCTCTATTGATATTCCTAAATATCTCTTTCCAAGCCACCACAAAACTCCACAATCACTAAATGGCTACTGACACTACTCAACCACCAATCACTCCGATTCGTCAAGTACTTTTGATCTCCGCTGGTGCAAGTCACCCCGTCGCTCTTTTGTGGGTGATTTTGGGAGGCTAAGCCATGGAAACTCAACTGATTTTTTTATTCCTCAGCCGATAAAAGCATTACAGGGGCTACGGATAAGGCAAATTGCTTGTGGAGACAGCCATTGTTTGGCGGTGACCATGGAAGGCGAGGTGCAGAGTTAGGGCCGGAATCAAAATGGCCAACTTGGGTTAGGCACCACCGAGGATTCTCTCGTTCTACAGAAGATTGAAGCTTTCCAGGGTGTAACCATCAAAATGGTTGCTGCTGGTGCTGAGCATACCGTGGCTATCACTGAAGATGGCGAGCTGTATGGCTGGGGTTGGGGTCGATTTGGCAACTTGGGTTTAGGTGACAGAAACGATCGCAATATTCCATAGAAAGCTTCAGTTATCAGTGCGGAGAAGATGATACTTGTTGCATGTGGTTGGAGGCACACAATCTCTGTTTCTTCTTCCGGTGGTCTATATACTTATGGTTGAAGCAAATATGGTCAACTAGGACATGGGGATTTTAAGCACCACCTTGTTCCTCACAAACTGGAAGCATTGCAGGAACATTGTATATCACAGATCTCGGGTGGCTGGAGGCACACTATGGCTTTAACGTCAGACGGAAAGCTTTATGGATGGGGATGGAATAAGTTTGGGCAGGTTGCCGTTGGGGATAATCAGGATCATTGTTTTCCTGTGCAAGTCAAATTTCCAGATGAGCAGGCACATCATTTTTCCATAAAGTAGTTCAGATTTCATGCGGATGGAGGCACACACTTGCTGTTACTGAAAGAAATAATCTTTTTTCCTGGGGCAGAGGTACAAACGGACAACTTGGACATAGGGAGGCTATTGACAGAAGCATTCCCAAAATAGTTGAAGCTTTGAGCATGGATGGATCTAGTGGACAACAAATAGAATCCTCAAGGACTGACCCATCCTCAGGGAAACTTTCGGTATTACCCTATGATAGATATGCGGTTGTCCCAGATCAAATTACTCAAGCCAGGACTAACGGAAATGACACTAGTGTCCCTGAGAACGACGTGAAGAGAATCAAGCTCTGACTTTTGCAACTCCAAACTAACCGCACCCCATACATGTAGCCTCCAATCCATGTTTGTCCCATTTACCCTGCCACATCATATCTGTTTCAAGGTTTGTCATGGTGTCTGGAAAAGGATATATATCTGCTATGATATTAAAAAAGTTTGAATAGTAATTCCATCGTAGTTTAGACTTTGTGCATGTTATGTACCATGCCAAATACGTTGTTGTATTGTATGATGTTATTGTCTATTGTATAACGACATAAAGTAAAAAAAAAATCTTCAGTGGAGGGGGAGCTTAATAGAAAAAGAGCTTAATCGTCTATGAAGACATGAAATGTTTTCGCTTAAGCTTCTTCAAACATCTATGCGCTTATTTGTGAAACTCTTTTAGTTTGAGGGGGAGAATCGTATTGTCAAACACCTAATGTTTTGACTTCTCCATATTTTATTCTTCATGTAATTGTATTCCTTTGTGCTTTCATGTACAAAAGGCTGTTGAACAGCATGTTCTTTTAGGAACATACATGGGATTCGGTGTGTGAGCTTAACAGAATTTCCATGGATTCACGATACCCAGTGTTTCCTACCCAGGAAGTATTCCCTGAGTGATAAAGGGGAGAGGGGTAAAAAGAATTGAGTGATGGTGTGTGAAGAGGTAAAATGGAAAAGAGAGATTGGTTAGACGTGAGACTTAAAAGAAAGAGGGTAAGAGAACAGAGTAAAAGAATATCAAACTCTGCACCAAACTTCTTTCTGAGTCGGGCAACCACATAATCTGATTGGTTCACATTCTTTGGTGACCATCATTGAAAAAGGTAACTAGCCCATGCCATCTCTTGCATACAACCCCACCAGCTACTCATTCTTTTCTCAAAAAGAGAATGTTTCACATTTTCTGGGGAAGCAACACATATGCTATTGGTTCTTAATTTGGAAGATACTAATATTGAAAAAGAATGAAAGTTGTCCCACCTTCGAACCCTTTCTCATGCACATTGAGTCTTTGTATAATTTGTTGTTGTCTCAACAAGTTTACATATTTTGAGCCGATATTGAAAACCAATCATCTATGCTTAATTCTTTCATACACATGCACGAGCACACAGAAATTTGTTTTATGTCAGAACGTTCATAGATAACCATGTGTTATTAGATGATTGAATGGAAGTCCTGGGGAGCCAACATCAAACCAACTCCTTATATAGTAACTTCGTGTTACTCAGTAACTTTGTGTTACCGACAGACATTTCAACTGATTCATTTGTTGATTCAGGGTTACACCTATTAAACTGTTTGAATTTGAAAAGATTCAAATGGTTACTACTTTTTATTTGAATCTTCTTAGATTGAAATAATCATTTTCTCCATTTGGAGAGACCGCTCTTATTTCCACACAGGGATCCGTACATGAAGACAGTGCTTAATTGAAGTCTATAATGACAAAGGGGGAGATTGTTCTGATATGTTTTGATGATGATGATTCTCACCACTCATCAAAAAGGGGGAGAATATACAAAAAGGGAGAATAATCAACAAGGGAGAATACAAGAACTTTTGAAGTCTTAAAGTAAAGATTGCTGAAGTTTTCAAAGATGTCAAAGTGTCGGAATTTATTTGATCTATTAAAAGCCTAACTGAAGATGATCGTCAGAAGGACACTTCAAGTAAGAGAAAGTTGAAGACTGTGTAAAGCTACAAGATTTGAAGCTGTCAAAGTCATATCTACTACAGTTTTCAAGAAAAGTGAAGACCCAAAGACTATTGCCAAATTTTTTTAATCTTGAATCCAAAGGGGGAGATTATTGGATCATAAATTGTATTCAAGATTAAAGTTAAAGTTCAGGGTTTAAACTGTATTTATTTGATAGTTAAAGTTTGGGGTTTAATTTGTAATAAATTGTAAATGGGCCTCATATCTTAAGCCCATTAAGCATTAAGCTTAAAGCCCATATGGCCTAGGTATTTAATGTTTTAATTATTTAGGTTTTAGGTTAATCTCTCAATTATACAATAATCATATTAGAGAGAGACAGTCGTTTTCTCTGTAATCCTACATTCAAGGTATCAAGAACACTCAAGGTTTTCATTGATTATTCAAGGGATTGGTATGTTATTCTAATCTTATTATCTCTTGATCTATATTGTGTTCTGTGTTAGTTTATCATTTAGATTAAACTGGGTTAACAAACTTCAAAGAATTTTGAGCGTGATTTCATTTCTAAACGTTCTTTCAAGAATGTTTATATCTTGAATTGTATTGACAAATTCCAATTTTTGCTGACCTAAGCCTTAATCGATAAATCATTTCGATTTTGATCTTTTTCATACAATGTCAGATTTTCAAACAAGTTTCTTGTATTAATTTCATTCATTCAATATACTTGTTTGAAATATATTCAATGTTTAAAAATGCTCAAATCTTCATGATTATCTCATTG
Organism: Arctium minus; assembly: GCA_954870635.1. Taxonomy (NCBI): domain Eukaryota; kingdom Viridiplantae; phylum Streptophyta; class Magnoliopsida; order Asterales; family Asteraceae; genus Arctium; species Arctium minus. Next base: position 105,745,997 of record OX941080.1, on the reverse strand, counting down.
AGTATACAGACAACTGACATGTATATTGTGCTTTAACTGATATAGTTAAACCATTTGAGAAACATGTTCTTTTTGGACAACATGGGTTTCTTTTGTGAGGACATAACTGAAACTTCTATGGATTCACGTTAACCAGTGTTTTGTACCCAAGAAGTTAATCCTTGAGTGATTGAATGTGTGAAGAGTCATAATACTGAGTGTGGGTTGAGCGATGAGGTAAAATGTAATTGAGAGTTTGGTTAGCAGTGAGCTCAATGATTAAAAGAAAGAGGGTGAGAGAACAGAGTAAAAGAATATCAAACTCTGCACCAACTTTTTCTGAGTCGGCCAGCCACATTACTAATGTTTCACAATTCTTCCTGAACATTATTGAAACAGACAACTAGCCCATGCCAACTCTTGATAAAAACCCCACCAGCTACTCATTTTCCTCTTAACAAGAAAACGTTTCAATATTTTAAGGGGACGCAACACATATGCTATCTGATTTTCATTTGGAAAATCTGGATATTGAAAAAGAAGGAAGTCTTCCCCACCTTCGCACTTCAATCATGCACAATCGAGTATGTGCTTAATTCTTTCTCGATCATGCACAAAACACAAGGAAATTTGTTTTTCTTGTCATAACGTTCATAGAAATATTTTTGTGGTGTTTCGATGATTGAATGGAAGACCTGGGGGAGTGAACATAAAAAAGATCCTTTCCAATGTGTATTCGTTACACATAGTGACTTCGTGTTACTGACAGGCATCTTAATGATTCATTTGTTGATTCAGGTGTTACACTCCAATTTGTCTGAATTTGAAAAGATTCGTATGAATATATTCATTGGATCGACAGATAATCAGAGGCTCTTGTTAAAGATCAATGGTCAGAAAAGATTTCAGAGACATTTCTTGTGAAAGTTTTGATGATTTCATGTCGCAATCATCAAAAAGGGGGAGAAGATAAAGTTTACGAAATGTCTGGAAATAGGAGTTTGTATCAAATATGAAGAGATAATAAAGAAATGTTAAAGTTGGAGGAGAAGATCAAGTAATGTTTGTAAAGTGATCAAGAGTTATTTGTTTGATAAAAGAAAATTGAAGCTGATAAGACAAAAGTTCAAAGATTACTGAAATTTTGTTTAAAGATAAATTTGCTGAAGCAAATCGAGCTGAAACTGAAGATATTTTATTTCTAGTGTCTGAAAGAGGTTTATACCAACCTTAGGGGAAAATTCTATTACTTTTGAAGAACAGACTTTGGAAAGACTGCTGAAAGTTTTGAAGATAATTCTTATCAAAGAAAGAGGAGATTGTACAAATTGAGCTTAAAGAGAGAAGATTGAATTGCAAAATCTTTTAAGGATGATCTTAATCCAAAGGGGGGGAATGTTAGAGCATAAATATGTTGAACGCAAGATCATAGAAGACTGAAGGTCAAAGTTCAAGAAGTCAAAGCGGAAAGTCAACTCTTATTGTCAAAGTCAAATGTCAAAAGTCAAAGTCTTAGTTAGTTAGTTTTGTTTGTAAGCGCTTGTTGTTTTGTTTTATACTTGTAGCTACTTGTGTTGTTAGTTGTGGTAGAACTTCACGTGTAACAATTACAACAGAGAACATTCGCATTTTGTAGAGAGAGAAAGCTAGAGAGTGAAAGTTTGTATACGAAATGTAAAATCAGATTTGTAATAACAGGTTGAGTTTCTAATCTGATAATTCATCTTGTTTGATTGTTTGAATTAGTAAGAACTTGAATCAGGGACATTATCAAATTGGGAATTAAAAACCCAATTATTTTAACCAATTTATTCCTAAAATAGCTCCAAGTAAAGCCCATTGTTCATTTTATGTTCAGGCCCATTTAAAATGAGAAAATAGCCCAAGACTTGGACCCATCTCTCTCCTTTGTTAGACATCGCACACATCAGAGACGGGGGAGGGAGCCGATCGAAAGGAAACTGCCATAGATGGGGAATCACATCATATTTTGATGAAAATGAGAAGAGAAACCGATTTCTTGAAGGAAAAGCAAAAGCAGCTCATCCAATTTCTATTTGGTTTAGGTAATTTCGTATTTTTGCAATTGTAATTTAGGTTTTTTTTCTTTCCTTTCCAACATTGGTTTGCTTTGATTTGGATGGTTTGATACTTTGAGATTCCATTGTAAACATTTGGAACAAACTTATTTGCTTGATTTCTGTTCTCAATGACAATTTCATTTGGATTTTTAGTTAATGTGATCAGTTGATTGAATTTCTTATGAATAATTGTTAATCAAAAACCTAGATACATAATAACTGATTTCGTTTGGTTTCAATAAGGTTTCTGAATCGATGTCTTGAAATCCCGCATTCAAGGCCTTAATAAGCCGAGCTTACGAGCTTATGGCTTTGAGTTGATGTTTTTCTAGTTCGATAAAGCTAATCATGCCTAAGAATTTAAGAGCTTATTTAATTTCTTATTTGTGATTAAGATCCGGTTGAAGAGCTTATTTTAACCGGTGTGAATTTAAGGAAAAATAGAGGTCGTTAGAGCTTGTTAACGACTATAATCAACTTTGGTTCGTTCTTTGTGTTTACGCTTTTGGAATCAATGATAGGTGTTACCGTCTTAATCGAAAGCGACCTAATGTTGGGTTTTATATTTATCGTATTTGTCTAGTTTTCAATTACATGTTTAGTTTAGTTAATCAAATCAAAGCCCCCCTTTTTTGTATTAAAAGTGTAGAAGTCGAATAATTGTCACGACCGATCTCTGTGGATTCGACCCGACTTACCGCTATTACAATCTTGGTTGTAATTAGTCGATAGTTGGAAATAAATATTATTATTTGACAGTATCGACACCCGTCAAATTTTTGGCGCCGTTGCCGGGGATTGGTTTCGGTGACCGTTATTTAGCTTTTGTACTTTGTTTTTCTTTTATTTAATTTTGTCTTTTAATTTTATTGTTTATCTGATTTAATCGTGTAGCTAACGCCAATAGATTTTAAGGGTTTTTGCATCTTTCATGGCGGATTATCCACATAATTATGGTTCACGATATACCACCAACACACGGGACTTAAACGAGGTAAATATCTCTTCCCTTGAGACTCAACTTTCAGATTTAACATCTCTTGTGATACAGTTGGTTTGTAAAGAGCCACAATGGGTGAGAAGATGTGGGGCATACACTACCAATGCTTTTTCGACCAACCGGTACCCCACATCACAATATCACATTGAGCAAACCTACTCTTATGGAGGATTTTCATGCCAATCTCATGGTCCGTCCGAGTCATACTCTAACACCTACACTTTAGGATGGCAACCTCGTCCATACTTAAACGAGTATGACTACAACCGGTACGACCCTTCTTATCCTTGCCATGAATCAACACCACCGGAAACATAAAGCTATTCTAGTGATTTAGGTATGTCTCTTGAAGAAATTGTTAAATCACTATCTCCTAGTACATTGGAATTTCAACAAGAGACAAGGACAAGCCTTCAGAACTTGGAAAACTAAATTAGCCTGAACGAGTCTTCAATACGTCGGTTGGAAGCTCAATTTGAAGAAAAGATGGGATCAATGAACAAGAAGAGGACAAAAATCTCCCTAGAGGAAGAGGATGAAGAACAAGACACAAACCTACTTACTTCACAAGATGTCGACAAAAAAGGAGGAGATGTGAACATGTTGGAAACGGTGGTGGTACCCCCTCCTTTTCTTACACCATTGGTTGATCTAATAAAGGGGGAGGAATTTATAGACACCGGGAGAACCTTCACCATGATAGAAACACCGAAGGTAGACGATGAGATAATGTTAGTGTATTATTTTATAGAAAGTCTTAGAAAGTAAATTCATTGTAAAAGTTCTTGGGCCTATTGGGCTTATATGTTGCATGTGCTTGGGCTTACATGTTGTAACAAGGGTAGAGAGGTTAGCGGACTATAAATAGTCTTGTATTGTAATATTTTCATTCATAATTTTCATAATACAAAATATAGCTCTCAAATCACATTGTGTTCTCTCTAGTTTAGATTTACTTTTCTAAGAAAAAAATAGTCCTCTCCTACCTAATCTTGTTACTAATACTAGATATGTTGAAGATCATGGACCTACAAGTGGTATCAGAGATAGAATTGATGATATTTTTCTCGATACGATCAGATCTTGATGTTTCAAGCGTTTTTAATCCCGATCTATTCGTAAGTTCATCCAAATTCTAAATCTTCTTGAAGTATTGAGCGAGTTCTGAGCATTTTAAGTCGTTTCGCCGGAATTTTTAGATCTCGCCGGAATCTGACCGGAATTTGAAGTTTTGAGCATTGATGTTGTCACATCTCTTCCAGATCTGTTCTATAATGTTTCTCTAAGGTTTTTGATCAATTTTGAGCAACAAATCATAAAATATGATGTGTTGAAATTCTCCTTGCCGGAAAAACGTTACTGTTCCTTGCCGGAAAAACGAGATTTATGTTGTGATTATGTCAAATATTTGTCCAGATCTGTTCTACAACGTTTATATAATTTTTTGGATCGATTTTGAGTATGAAAATAGAGATATATGATCCGTGATAACAAGGCTCGCCGGAAAGTCGTTGTTACCGGAAAACCTTCTGCTTCGCCGGATTTTTTAGGTAGAATCGATCCAGATCTGTTCAATTCATTATTTTGATCATGTTGCAAGCAAATGGCGAAGGTTTCAGCAAGCGATTGAGAGTTTTTCAGCTGTTGGAAAAGAAAAAGTGAATAGTAGGTTGGTTTTTCGTTGGAAGAGATGATGAATAGTGATTTAACGGGCTTTCGTTAGTCCGTTAAGTTTTTTTTTACATTTTTGGTCAAAAAGTCATTATTTTGGCTAAAAATTGTTTCTCAACCCCTACCGAGTGGTGCATGATCATTTGTTCCTCACTCAAGTGAAATGTTTATGTCTTTCAAGCGGAATTCTTATTCGATTCGAGGTTAACGACAGATTCTTTGTTAAACACTAAGTATGCACCGGTTCGTCACGTAAAATCCTCTTGTTGTCATTCTTGTGGGCTTAACATAACAAGTTGGATTTCAACATTTTAAGATGGTTCGAAGTGCACTTAGTCGATATTATGGAGTACTTCGGATCCGGTTTTAAAATCGAAAATTCAAGAGTGAGAGCAACGTTAAAAGGGGTGCCGAGTCTATCATTGTCAACTTGTGCCAAAGTTTCACAAAGAAAATCAAGGGGGAGAGAAGATTAGAGCTTAAAGATGTGATTTACTTTCCAAAACTTTAGGGGGAGAATGTTAGTGTATTATTTTATTGAAAGTTTTAGAGAGTAAATTCATTGTAAAAGGCCTTGGGCCTATTGGGCTTATGTGTTGCATGTGCTTGGGCTTACATGTTGTAACAAGGGTAGAGAGGTTAGCGGACTATAAATAGTCTTGTACTGTAATATTTTCATTCATAATTTTCATAATACAAAATCTTGCTCTCAAATCACATTGTGTTCTCTCTAGTTTAGATTTACTTTTCTAATAAATAAATAGTCCTCTCCTACCTAATCTTGTTACTAATACTAGATATGTTGAAGATTATGGACCTACAAGTGGTATCAGATCTAGAATCGATGATATTTTTCTCGATACGATCGGATCTTGATGTTTCAAGCGTTTTTAAGCCCGATCAACTCGTAAGTTCATCCAAATTCTAAATCCTCTTGAAGTATTGTTTCTAATCACATTCCAGATCTATTACAATTCGTAGAATTTCATTTCGACATTTTTTGAAAATTCTCGAAATTTTCGGTATTCTCTTCGTGTCAAATTTGTTCGATCCGAAAATTCGTTGCATGAATCGATTTAAATTGTCAAGATCTATTCTTTATTGAATTTCTAGCGATCTACAAGTTTCGGATCTGAATTTCGTCGAAAATTGAGCAAGTTCTGAACATTTTAAGTTCATTCGCCGGAATTTTTAGATCTCGTCGGAATCTGACCGAAATTTGAGGTTTTGAGCATTGATGTTGTCACATCTCTTCCAGATCTGTTCTATAATGTTTCTCTAAGGTTTTTGATCAATTTTGAGCAACAAATCAAGAAATATGATGTGTTGAAATTCTCCTTGCCGGAAAAACGTTTTCGCCGGAAACATTACTGTTCATTGTCGGAAAAACGAGATTTATGCTGTGATTATGTCAAATATTTGTCCAGATCTGTTCTACAACGTTTATATAATTTTTTGGATCGATTTTGAGTATGAAAATCGAGATATATGATCTGTGATAACAAGGCTCGCCGGAAAGTCGTTGTTACCGGAAAACCTTCTGCTTCGCCGGATTTTTTAGGTAGAATCGATCCAGATCTGTTCAATTCATTATTTTGATCATGTTGGAAGCAAATGGCGAAGGTTTCAGCAAGCGATTGAGAGTTTTTGAGCTGTTGGAAAAGAAAAAGTGAATAGTAGGTGGGTTTTTTGTTGGAAGAGATGATGAATAGTGATTTAACGGGCTTTCGTTAGTCCGTTAAGTTTTTTTTTACATTTTTGGTCAAAAAGTCATTATTTTGGCCAAAAATTGTTTCTCAACCCCTACCGAGTGGTGCATGATCATTTGTTCCTCTCTCAAGCGAAATGTTTATGTCTTTCAAGCGGAATTCTTATTCGATTCGAGGTTAACGACGGATTCTTTGTTAAACACTAAGTATGCACCGGTTCGTCACGTAAAATCTTCTTGTTGTCATTCTTGTGGGCTTAACGTAACAAGATGGATTTCAACATTTTAAGATGGTTCGAAGTGCACTTAGTCGAGCTTATGGAGTACTTCGGATCCAGTTTTAAAATCGAAAATTCAAGAGTGAGAGCAACGTTAAAGGGGGTGTCGAGTCTATCATTGTCAACTTGTGCCAAAGTTTCACAAAGAAAATCAAGGGGGAGAGAAGATTAGAGCTTAAAGATGTGATTTACTTTCCAAAACTTTAGGGGGAGAATGTTAGTGTATTATTTTATAGAAAGTTTTAGAAAGTAAATTCATTGTAAAAGGCCTTGGGCCTATTGGGCTTATGTGTTGCATGTGCTTGGGCTTACATGTTGTAACAAGGGTAGAGAGGTTAGCGACTATAAGTAGTCTTGTACTGTAATATTTTCATTCATAATTTTCATAATACAAAATCTTGCTCTCAAATCACATTATGTTCTCTCTAGTTTAGATTTACTTTTCTAATAAATAAATAGTCCTCTCCTACCTAATCTTGTTACTAATACTATATATGTTGAAGATCATGGACCTACAAGTGGTATCAGATCTAGAATCGATGATATTTTTCTCGATACGATCGGATCTTGATGTTTCAAGTGTTTTTAAGCCCGATCTACTCGTAAGTTCATCCAAATTCTAAATCCTCTTGAAGTATTGTTTCTAATCACATTCCAGATCTATTACAATTCGTAGAATTTCATTTCGACATTTTTTGAAAATTCTCGAAATTTTCGGTATTCTCTTCGCTTCAAATTTGTTCGATCCGAAAATTCGTTGCATGAATCGATTTAAATTGTCAAGATCTATTCTTTATTGAATTTCGAGCGATCTACAAGTTTCGGATCTGAATTTCGTCGAAAATTGAGCAAGTTCTGAACATTTTAAGTTCTTTCGCCGGAATTTTTAGATCTCGTCGGAATCTGACCGAAATTTGAGGTTTTGATCATTGATGTTGTCACATCTCTTCCAGATCTGTTCTATAATGTTTCTCTAAGGTTTTTGATCAATTTTGAGCAACAAATCAAGAAATATGATGTGTTGAAATTCTCCTCGCCGGAAAAACGTTGTCGCCGGAAACGTTACTGTTCATTGCCGGAAAAACGAGATTTATGTTGTGATTATGTCAAATATTTGTCCAAATCTGTTCTACAACATTTATATAAGTTTTTGGATCGATTTTGAGTATGAAAATAGAGATATATGGTCCGTGATAACAAGGCTCGCCGGGAAGTCGTTGTTACCGGAAAACTTTTTGTTTCGCCTGATTTTTTATGTAGAATCGATCCAGATCTGTTCAATCCATTATTTTGATCATGTTGCAAGCAAATGGCGAAGGTTTCAGCAAGCGATTGAGAGTTTTTGAGCTGTTGGAAAAGAAAAAGTGAATAGTAGGTGGGTTTTTCGTTGGAAGAGATGATGAATAGTGATTTAACGGGCTTTCGTTAGTCCGTTAAGTTTTTTTTTACATTTTTGGTCAAAAAGTCATTATTTTGGCCAAAAATTGTTTCTCAACCCCTACCGAGTGGTGCATGATCATTTGTTCCTCACTCAAGCGAAATGTTTATGTCTTTCAAGCGGAATTCTTATTCGATTCGAGGTTAACGACAGATTCTTTGTTAAACACTAAGTATGCACCGGTTCGTCACGTAAAATCCTCTTGTTGTCATTCTTGTGGGCTTAACGTAACAAGTTGGATTTCAACATTTTAAGATGGTTCGAAGTGCACTTAGTGAGCTTATGGAGTACTTCGGATCCGGTTTTAAAATCGAAAATTCAAGAGTGAGAGCAACGTTAAAGGGGGTGCCGAGTTTATCATTGTCAACTTGTGCCAAAGTTTCACAAAGAAAATCAAGGGGGAGAGAAGATTAGAGCTTAAAGATGTGATTTACTTTCCAAAACTTTAGGGGGAGAATGTTAGTGTATTATTTTATAGAAAGTTTTAGAAAGTAAATTCATTGTAAAAGGCCTTGGGCCTATTGGGCTTATGTGTTGCATGTGCTTGGGCTTACATGTTGTAACAAGGGTAGAGAGGTTAGCGGACTATAAATAGTATTGTATTGTAATATTTTCATTCATAATTTTCATAATACAAAATCTAGCTCTCAAATCACATTGTGTTCTCTCTAGTTTAGATTTACTTTTCTAATAAACAAATAGTCCTCTCCTACCTAATCTTGTTACTAATACTAGATATGTTGAAGATCATGGACCTACAAGTGGTATCAGAGCTAGAATCGATGATATTTTTCTCGATACGATCGGATCTTGATGTTTCAAGCGTTTTTAAGCCCGATCTACTCGTAAGTTCATCCAAATTCTAAATCCTCTTGAAGTATTGTTTCTAATCATATTCCAGATCTATTACAATTCGTAGAATTTCATTTCGACATTTTTTGAAAATTCTCGAAATTTTCGGTATTCTCTTCGCGTCAAATTTGTTCGATCCGAAAATTCGTTGCATGAATCGATTTAAATTCTCAAGATCTATTCTTTATTGAATTTCGAGCGATCTACAAGTTTCGGATCTGAATTTCGTCGAAAATTAAGCAAGTTCTGAACATTTTAAGTTCTTTCGCCGGAATTTTTAGATCTCGTCGGAATCTGACCGAAATTTGAGGTTTTGAGCATTGATGTTGTCACATCTCTTCCAGATCTGTTCTATAATGTTTCTCTAAGGTTTTTGATCAATTTTGAGTAACAAATCAAGAAATATGATGTGTTGAAATTCTCCTCGCCGGAAAAACGTTGTTGCCGGAAACGTTACTGTTCATTGCCGGAAAAATGAGATTTATGCTATGATTATGTCAAATATTTGTCCAAATCTGTTCTACAACATTTATATAAGTTTTTGGATCGATTTTGAGTATGAAAATAGAGATATATGGTCCGTGATAACAAGGCTCGCCGGGAAGTCGTTGTTACCGGAAAACCTTTTGTTTCGCCGGATTTCTTATGTAGAATCGATCCAGATCTGTTCAATTCATTATTTTGATCATATTGCAAGCAAATGGCGAAGGTTTCAGCAAGCGATTGAGAGTTTTTGAGCTGCTGGAAAAGCAAAAGTGAATAGTAGGTGAGTTTTTTGTTGGAAGAGATGATGAATAGTGATTTAACGGGCTTTCGTTAGTCCGTTAAGTTTTTTTTTACATTTTTGGTCCAAAAGTCATTATTTTGGCCAAAAATTGTTTCTCAACCCCTACCGAGTGGTGCATGATCATTTGTTCTGTCAGGATCGAATTCTCAACAAGAATTAATTCTCAGAAACAATATCAAAGAAGTTTGCGGAATAACACTTTGATATTTAATGAAACAGAAAACCAAAACATAATATAATCAACAAACTGTAAACTTATATTGAATGCTTTGAAGTTACAAGATTACTCACTCAACCTCAATACTGATGAACAGGCTCACCAATACGAATTCTACTTCTCTAGAATTAGGATCTATGCCTTGAGGTTGATTTTCTCTCTAAAAGTATAAAAACAAAAGTTAACTCATTATTCTAAACTATACAATATATATACTGAATACAAAGATAATTACAATAAATAAAATATCTTCAGTATATCTTCCATGTATATCTATAAGCTTCCATAATCTTCAGATTATCCAGCTGTCATTCTTTCCATCCGAATCTCTTTAGCAGCACTAACCATGATCAGCAGCATTAACTTCTTCTAGCAGCATTAACTACTAAGCAGCACTAACTACTAGCAGTACTAACTAGCTAAGCAGTACTAACTTTGTTCAAGCAGCACTAACTATAACTAGCAGTATTAATAGTACTAGCAGTAGTAACACTCAGCAGTATTAACCTTTAAGTCTTCTAGCAGTAGTAACTTTGAACCAACAGTATTAACCATACTTGATGAATTCTTCAGTTCCCAACAATCTCCCCCTAACTTGACTTTTAGGAAGAGAAGTCAAGTTCTTCAGAATTAATCTTCAAGATGCTCCCAAAACTCTATCATGGCCTAAATCCCAGTGTTTGCATCCAATCCCAAACTCTGATTGATGGTTCTTTGAATCAAGTATTTAGCCATTTCTGAATCTGGAACACACCTTAACTTTTTCTTCAGCATGGCATGTAGCTTCAATCTGCTATGATTATACACTCTATCCACTAGAAAGTATTCAGTGTGATTTGAATCTAAAGTCACTGTATATACTCCACTAATTTCATATAGAGTCCAACTGTTTATTGATTTGAAGACATCCTTGATCAAGTGCTCTACTTCTTCAGGTTTGAACATCATACACAGATACTCCATTACCAGTTTTGTAATTGAAATTCCTGGAGCCTTTAGAATATCTGCATACAACTTTATTCCTATCTCAAACATCTCTTCAAGATCTGATCTAGAACATGTTCTGACAATTTTTGCCCATGTGTTGAACACTTCATACTTTTCATCCTTTCTTTTTAGCCTTATGTATTCCTTTCCATCCACTGTCAATGTATCCCAGAGAATGACCTCAGGAGGCTTAACTCCTACAGGTTCTGCTGAAATTGGTTCAGGCACTTTGTCCATCACTACCATATACAAATTTACATCATCAGTGTTTGATGGCTCTTTCTGTTTAGATGACTCAGGTGCCCCTTCTTCTTCAGCAACCTTCTTAGCCTCTTCTTCAGATACTTTAGGCTTCTTGATTGGCTTTCTCCTTGCCATCATTTTTGTTCTCTTTAAAGTTCTTAGACTTTCTCCCAGAGTGAACTCTTTCTTAGGAGGTGTTTCTTGCTCATCTGGAAATGGCTTTTGACAATTAAAGTCATTACTTTCTTTTATCCTCTTCTCCATCTCCACCCTAGCAGTTTCATTTCCCTGAAGCTTCAACATCTCTGAATCATACAGCTCTTTGATCTTCTCAAAAGACATTTTGAAGAACATCTCCTTTTTGACTCCTACAGCACCTTTGAGAAATATAATCATCTTGTTCCTCTCTTGGGTACCTAGGAATGTCTTTGAGGGTTTTCTCTTCTTTGCAACTGTTTTCACCACTGATTTCTTCATACTTGCAGCTTTCTTCTATGCAATTTCAGTTTCCATACTCTGTTGATAAGCTTCATTCAGTTCAGCAGCTAGAGCTTTTGCCATTTCCCTGTCCTTTTCCATCTGAACTCTTTCTTCTTTTTCAAAATCCTCCTGCATCTTTTTAGCTAGGGCTTCATCTGATTCAACCAACCTTTGCTTTTTGATTGGTTGATCAGATTCCACCATTTTTGCTTTTCCTTTGTCTTTGTTCATTGCCTTCTTGCTATTATCTTTCTTGATCACTTCACCTTGTTCTTTGATGATTACTCCTTTGGTCTTTGAAGTGACCTTGGGAGTATCATTCTTGGCTTTTAGTAAGGTTTCTGCAATCTCAAGATCTGTTAGAACTTCTTTCACAGTTTCTGCTGCTTTATTAATGTCAGCAGTAGTAACTGTTTCTGCTGCTTCTTTTGTTTCTTTTGGTACTGAATCTCTTTCTGTTTCTGCTTCCTGCTCCCCCTCAACATTAAGTTTTTCTCTATCAATCTCCTCCTTTCTTGTGACTTCTTCCATGTTGATCTCCCCCTTTTTGGGAGCATCATTTTCAGACTTCCTTCTCCTTAGTTGGAATTGCTTTCTCTGCTTCCTTTGTACCAGACCAACCACCATCCTCTTCAGCTTAGCAATCTGTTCTTGTTGTGACAGAATGACTAGCTTCATTTCTTCAATTTCTTTGCCTTGTTTGAGAACATCTTGATTGATGTTCCCCATTGTTTCCATCAATTCATAGTACGTATATCTGTCCTCACCCTTTCCAGAAGTGTTACCCTCATTTGAAGGATCATTGGATCTTTTATTAGTGGAAGTCTTCTGCCTTGCAGAAGCACTATCCACCCCTGTGGTTTCTTGGCACCAGGGACCTTCAAATGATTGCTCATTCAAAGTTGCCATGGGGGAGGTCTTATTGATGTTACCACTTTCCTCCTCTGTACTAGCAGGAGTAGTGGCAGCCTCATCACCCATATGCTCTACCTCCTCCTCAGAGAGCACCTCCTTTGGGTTGGGAGACACCCTTGTGGTTTCCCTTTGGATATTCTCTAGGGGAGAATTTTCCCTTAGAGGGCTTAAAGGCTGAGAGGGTAATGGTACAAGAAGGGAAGGAGCCTTCTTTACCTGTTTTCTCTTGTAAGTTTGGGTGATAGGAGAGGTTGGTTTTTCAAGAAGGGACTGGGGAATTGATTTTGAGAGGGAAGGTTGGGCTTGGCTAGCAGTGGGTTGGTCTAATGGGGGCCTTGACCCTGCTGCCATACCTTCATTGATTTGGGACACCACCATCATTGTAGAGAACAATGGGGTGTCAACTCCTTCAGAGTCCCCAGCAGATCTTCTCATATTTGAGAAAACCTTGCCTTTGGGGGGTTTAGGTACATATACCCCAACAGGTTGAGGTATATCCGTCAATTCATGAGTAATGACTTCTTGAACAAACCTGGGATACATAAAGAAGCTCTTTTTGTTTCCCATGTTTGAGACAAGATCACTGAAAATCATTTTAGAAAAATTATACTTTCTGGCAGTGGCCAAGCACACCAAAGCATAAGCAATAGTGCTGCTGAACTCACTCCATCCAGTAGTCTTTTTGGAGATACAGTGCATAAGAGTATGGACAAAGAAACGCCATTGGGGTGAAAATTTTGCTTTAGAGAATTTGAAAACTCCCAATGGGCCTCCATACCCCATTCTTGTAAGATTTGAAAATAGTTCATCATTTGGGATAGAGGTTATACCAGAGGCATCGTCTAGACGTAGACTGATGCGAATAACCTCTTCAGTAACTGTGAGTGATTGATCACAGATTCTTGTCTTGATCATCTGCACACCATTCTCAACAACAATGGTTGCATTAGCCCAGAACTGCCTTTGATGCTCAATATAGATTGTAGGGGATACAATAAGAGCATGAGCAATGTGGCTTGACTTGAGGAAATCCACAATCTGATGAAATCCTGCAGCTTGCTTTGGCTTTTGTAGCATTGCAATCTCGTTGTGCTCGTCGATAAAAGTCATGGATGCCATTGATCTTAGTGAAAAGCTTGCCTGAAAACTTCGAACTTGAGAGAGAAAAGGTTTTGAGCGCAAGAGAACAGTATGCAAAGAGTCGTTATGAACTTTTAGGCGGGTAAAGAGTATTTATAGTATTCGGAACATAAGCAGTATTAACCTAGAGCAGTATTAACTACTAGCAGTATTAACTAACTAGCAGTATTAACTACGAGCAGTATTAACTAACTAGCAGTATTAACTGAAAGCAATATTAACTACTAGCAGTATTAACTAACTAGCAGTATTAACTGCAAGCAGTATTAACTAACTAGCAGTATTAACTGAAAGCAGTATTAACTACTAGCAGTATTAACCACTGAAAGCAGTATTAACTAGCTAGCAGTATTAACTGAAAGCAGTATTAACTACTAGCAGTATTAACTAAAAGCAGTATTAACTACTAGCAGTATTAACTGAAATACTCCTTTTAAACCTGCTAAACACTGAGTACTGCTATGCATATCCTGAAACAGAAGATTAGTAACTCCAAGAATAATATACAGATATAAAACCACTTTTTGAGAAGGGGATTATTCAGAGTTGATCATTCCCACACTTGTTACCAAGAAAGTGAATCTACCCACATCAAAAGCTTTAGTGAATAAATCAGCAAACTGATTATCAGTGTGAACTTTGACAACTTGAATAAGTTTCTTTTCATTACAATCTCTTATAAAGTGATACCTGATCTCAATGTGCTTTGTTTTTGAGTGCTTGACTGGATTATTCACAATGCTAATAGCACTGCTGTTGTCAATGAAGATTGGAGTGTGTAGAAAGGTTACCCCATAATCCAACATTTGATTCTGAATCCATAAGACTTGAGAACAGCAACTTGCAGCTGCTATGTACTCTGCCTCTGTTGTAGATGTGGATACTGTGGTTTGTTTCTTGCACTGCCATGAGACTAGTCTAGCACCCAAAAACTGACATCCTCCAGAAGTAGATTTTCTGTCCAAGTTTGCCCCACCTAGATCACTGTCTGAGTATGCTATTAGGTCAAAAGGTGAGTTATGAGGATACCAAAGTCCCAATCTGGGTTGCCCTTTGAGATATCTGAATATCCTCTTAACAGCTTGAAAGTGAGATTGCTTTGGCCTAACTTGAAATCTTGCACATACACAGACTGGAAACATTATATCTGGCCTTGATGCTGTGAGATACATGAGAGAGCCAATCATGGATCTATAATGATGCACATCCATATCCTCCCCCTCAAGATCTGCTGTGATCTGCTTGTGTGTTTCCATAGGTGTGCTGGCAGGTTTTGATTCTGAGAAACCAAACTTGGTTAGAATATCCTGCACATACTTGGATTGACATATGAAAATGCCATCTGACTTCTGTTGAACTTGGAGTCCAAGGAAGAAAGTAAGTTCCCCCATGGAACTCATTTTGAACCTTTGATGCATTAAATCCTCAAACTCCTTGCACATGTTGTTTCTTGTAGATCCAAAGATAATGTCATCAACATAGATTTGGACCAGCAAAATATCCTTCTTCTTTCTTTTAATAAATAGAGTCTTATCAATGACTCCTCTTTCAAAGGCATTTCCCAAGAGATAGGATGACAGAGTGTCATACCATGCTCTTGGGGCTTGATGTAGTCCATAAAGTGCTTTCTTTAATTTGTATACCCTGTCTGGATAGCTTGGGTTTTCAAACCCTGGTGGTTGACAGACATATACTTCTTCTTCAATTGACCCATAGAGAAAGGCACTTTTTACATCCATTTGATAGACTTTGAAGTTCATGTAAGAAGCATAGGCTAGGAATAGTCTGATTGCTTCTATTCTAGCCACAGGTGCAAACACTTCTTCATAATCTATACCCTCTTCTTGAGTATATCCCTGTGCCACCAGCCTTGCTTTGTTCCTTATGACAATACCTCTTTCATCTCTCTTGTTTCTGAAAATCCATTTTGTGCCAATTGCTCTGTGACCTTTAGGAAGCTCTACCAGATCCCATACATCTTGTAGCTTGAACTGTAGCAGTTCCTCTTGCATTGCTTCTATCCAGCTAGATTCTTTCATAGCATCATGTGCCTTTTTAGGCTCAAGCTGTGATAGAAAACAAGAAAGCACTGTATGCTGTTGATCTTGCATTTCCTGAAGCCTGCTTTGATGTCTAGTCATCATAGGAGAAGAGATATCTCCTATTACCAGCTGTGGAGGATGATTCTTTTGAACTCTGGTGTTATGACTAGGTTCTTCATTCAGTCCAGCCTCAAGATTAGATTCATGCAACTCAACTGAAGTGTTTTCAGATGCCACTTCATTATTTTCTTGAGTCTCCTTATCTCTAGTGTCTTCTTCACTCTGGCTTGGTCCAGTAAATGATTCCTTTTCACAGTCTTCAACAGAATTTACTGTGGGTATGGGAAAAATCACAGATTTAGATAGACTTTCTTGAACTTGTGTGATCCCTGATCCTCCACTTCCTGTTCCTGTATACTCAATACTGAAACCAAAGGAGTTAGTTAGTGAATCAATGTCAAATAGCCACTGAGGTCCAGACCCAACAGGATTTGGTGTGTTCTCATTGCATTTGACATTGTCACTTTCTTCAATTATTCTAGAAGAAGAGTTAAAAACTCTGTAAGCCTTACTCTGAGATGAATATCCAACAAGAAATCCATCATCTGCTTTGTTATCAAACTTACCTAAGTGAGATTTGGTATTTAGAATTGTACAAGGACACCCAAAAGGTTTGAAGAAACCAATAAAAGGTTTTCTTTTATTTAAAAGCTCATATGGGGTCTTGTTCTTTTGCTTGACCACTAGAACTCTGTTTTGGACATAACAAGCAGTATTAACTGCTTTAGCCCAGAAGGTAATTGGCAATTTGGAATCAGCCAACAGAGATCTAGCAGCCTCTATTAGTGTTCTATTCCTCCTTTCAGCAACACCATTCTGTTGAGGAGTCCTAGGAGCACTATATTGCCTCTCAATACCTTTTTCTTCACAAAAGGTGTTTAGATCATGATTTTTAAACTCAGTTCCATTATCTGATCTAATGACTTTTACTCTTTGATTAGTTTGGTTTTCAATTCTTAGAATAAAGGATTTGATAAGACCACTTGTTTCATCCTTAGTCCTTAGAAAATATACCCAAGTAAATCTGGAGTAATCATCAACAATAACCAAGCAGTAAGATTTCTTGCCTATACTCATAACATTTGTAGGACCAAACAGATCCATATGCAGTAATTGGAGACAAGAAGAAACATAATTTAACTCTTTGGTCTTATGAGAAGTTTTGTGTTGTTTGCCTTTAAGACAAGCAACACAATGATCATCACATGAAAAGACTTTTGAAGGTAAACCTCTTACAAGGTTATTTTTAACAAGATTGTTCATAGTCTTGAAATTCATGTGACACATCCTTCTGTGCCATAGAGAGGATTCATCTACAGAAGCTTTTGAAACAAGACAATTTAGAGATGAATCACTATCAACATTGTCCAAATCAAGACAGTAAACATTGTCCTTTCTTGGAGTTCTAAGTAGTATCATGCTTTCATCAACTACCTTGAACCCTGGAGCAAGAATCATACACTCAGAAGTAGTGAATAATATACTATGTTGTTTGTCACAAACCTGTGATACACTTAACAGATTGTACTTTAATTGATCAACATAGTAGACATCCTCAAATGTCATCTTACCTTTGGTGACATTACCTTTTCCGCTTATCTTACCACCAGTAAGATTATCTCCAAATGCAACATGTCCTCCATTGATATGCTTGAAATCCTGAAGGCATGACATGTTGCCTGTCATATGCCTAGAGCAACCACTATCAACATTCCAAATGCTCTTTCCCTTGAGCTGTTGGTTGCCCTGCACATTAGATAAATCAATTAGTATGAATTAGGAACCCAAGCCAAAGTGGTCTTGGGTACCCCTTTCTCATCAAAATACTTGCATTCTTTCTTGACAAGATTTTTGAACTTTAATTCCTCATTCTTGGAGTACTTTGTTACAATAATAGGCTTGGAAATGTTTTTGCTAGAATCAGTACTGGTTTTAGAAGTACTAACTGCTTTGGCAGTACTTGCATGCTTAGCAGTACTAACCTTGTTAGCAGTAGTAACTGTGTTAGCAGCAGTAACTGTGTTGGCAGTATTAACCTTTGAAGAGGTATTAACAGTATTAGCAGCATTAATATTTTCAGCAGTACTAACACTGTTAGCAGTAGTAACTGTGTTAGCAGTACTAATATTGTTAGCAGTACTAACACTGTTAGTACTTCTAGGCACCCACATTTTGACACTTTCTTTTAAAATCTTTTTCTTTAAAGTGCCTTTACTTTCAATAGATTTCTTTATCACATGTACCTTTCCAGCCTTTCTATAACCCACAGATTTTTGCACAAATCTTTGAAAGTTCATCTGTTGGTTAATAGGGTTAAAGTAACAATACTTAGCCAAATGATTCAACTTGCCACATATAAAACAAGGTTTTGATCTATTTATTTTATTCAGATCAACTCCTTGTTTCTGGGCCCATTGATTATTCCAGTTTCTTTGATTTCCTCTTTTTAAACCAGAATTTAGGCTCTTGGCTTTATTGCAATCACACTGTTTACAAGATCCAGGATTCACAACTGTGGTTTGTTTGTAATGGACCTTGTTATCATTTCCTTTAGTCTTCTCTATCTCCTTGGACTTGACCCAGATTTTCCCACATCCCTCATTGGTGATAATATTGTTTTCTAATGGTATCTTTTTACTCACATTATTATCCCTATTCTCACTGGCTCCTTTCTCAGTCAAATCCTTAACTACTACCTCATCCAAAGGATCTATCTTAAAAGCTTCTTCAGACAAGTCCTTTTTCTCTTTAGTTTCTAACAAATCTGATGTAGGAGAAATATAGTTGTTATTGTAAGGAGGGGGTGTATTGTTGTATCCAATACCAGGCTTCATCTTATCATGTATCTGAGCCTTTAGAAGAGAGTCCATTGCTTTTGAAGCATAAGAAAACTTGTCTATGTCAAGCTTAACTTTTGACAGTTCCTCTTTCAGTCTATCATTCTCTTCTAAGGACTTAGACAGTTTGGTTTCTAACTCATTCTTTTCCCACTTCCAATAGTTTGTGTCATAAGAGTGTTGAAGTTCATTAGCTTGAAAGCCTTTGATTTGCTCTTCAAATCTCTCTACTATCAACACATAATCTCTTCTGTCCTTTTCTAATCTTTTGAGGTCATCACACATACTTTGATTGTGATCCCTGTATCTTGTAACAGTGTCAATGCAAGATTTAGTGCAAAGATTAGAACTTACCTCAGTGGGGAGATCAGACACTTCTGCCATAAGAGCTTGGTTCTGAATGGCTTCCTCTGCTTGATCACTCCAATCAAATCCCATTCCTTGTTGAGAAACAAGGGCTTGAGCAGGATTCTTGTTCAGATTGTATCCTCCATTCTGAGCTTGTTGGTGGTTGTTGTTTGGAACAACACTCCTGCATTCTCTAGCAAAGTGTCCTTTCTTGTGACACTTAAAACATTCCACCTTGGTTTTGTCAAAACCAGCTCCATCTTCTCTTCTTTGAGAGAAGTTATTTCTTCCAGTTCTTTTAATGAACTTCTTCACCCTCATGGATAACATGGCCATCTGCCATTTAATGTCCATCTCCTCCAGATCATCAGGGTGAATTTGATCCAGATCATCATTAATCAAAGAATTGTTGCTATGACTGGACAAAAAGGCTTCAAAGATAGTTTCAGTGCCTTTTTCTGAACTTACTCCACTGGCAGTACTAACTGCTTCAGGGTTGGCAGTAGTATCAGTGGATGCTGAAAGAAGTGCAGCATTGTGAATATAACCAGAGGGCTTCTTCTTGGTTTCTACCTCAGTTTCAAAAACTCTTAGATCATTGTATAGATCATCAAGTTCTTTCTCTTCCAGATTGTCACTCTGTCTATATGAGACAGTGTACATAGTCCATTCATCCCCAAGAGATCTGAGGAACTTTCTGTTGATATCATCTTGTTCCATCTTCACACCTACAGTAGCCAGTTCACCAATGAGTTTATTGAACCTATCAAAAGTTTGAGTCATAGACTCATTCTTTGTGGAAGTGAAGTTCTCATACTGCTGTTTTAGAACATCTCTTTGATTTCTTTTGATGCTCTTAGTTCCAGCAAATCTTTTCTCTAGAGCATTCCAGAGAATCTGAGCATCAGTGCAGTTGCAAAATTGATGCTGATATTCATTGGGAATGGCCAAGAGCAGAGTGCTCAAGGCCTTCATCTCTGTCTGTCTGATCTTCCTCTCACCATCTGTCTTTGGTGGAGGTCTTTTCCCATCTGGTCCTATTCTTCCAGCTTCAGAAGGACCATTCTCAATGATATCCCACATTGAGTAGTCAGTGAGAAGAATATATTGTCTGATTCTGATCTTCCACATGTCAAACTCACTTGGTTTGAGCATTGGAACCTTAGAAACCAAAGTACTGCTTGATTCTGTAAGATTTTCCATGATGAGTAACTGTTTCTGAGAGAGTTATGCTCTGATACCACTTGTCAGGATCGAATTCTCAACAAGAATTAATTCTTAGAAACAATATCAAAGAAGTTTGCGGAATAACACTTTGATATTTAATGAAACAGAAAACCAAAACAGAATATAATCAACAAACTGTAAACTTGTATTGAATGCTTTGAAGTTACAAGATTACTCACTCAACCTCAATACTAATGAACAGGCTCACCAATACGAATTCTACTTCTCTAGAATTAGGATCTATGCCTTGAGGTTGATTTTCTCTCTAAAAGTATAAAAACAAAAGTTAACTCATTATTCTAAACTATACAATATATATACTGAATACAAAGATAATTACAATAAATACAATATCTTCAGTATATCTTCCATGTATATCTATAAGCTTCCATAATCTTCAGATTATCCAGCTGTCATTCTTTCCATCCGAATCTCTTTAGCAGCACTAACCATGATCAGCAGCATTAACTTCTTCTAGCAGCATTAACTACTAAGCAGCACTAACTACTAGCAGTACTAACTAGCTAAGCAGTACTAACTTTGTTCAAGCAACACTAACTATAACTAGCAGTATTAATAGTACTAGCAGTAGTAACACTCAGCAGTATTAACCTTTAAGTCTTCTAGCAGTAGTAACTTTGAACCAGCAGTATTAACCATACTTGATGAATTCTTCAGTTCCCAACAATCTCCCCCTAACTTGACTTTTAGGAAGAGAAGTCAAGTTCTTCAGAATTAATCTTCAAGATGCTCCCAAAACTCTATCATGGCCTAAATCCCAGTGTTTGCATCCAATCCCAAACTCTGATTGATGGTTCTTTGAATCAAGTATTTAGCCATTTCTGAATCTGGAACACACCTTAACTTTTTCTTCAGCATGGCATGTAGCTTCAATCTGCTATGATTATACACTCTATCCACTAGAAAGTATTCAGTGTGATTTGAATCCAAAGTCACTGTATATACTCCACTAATTTCATATAGAGTCCAACTGTTTATTGATTTGAAGACATCCTTGATCAAGTGCTCTACTTCTTCAGGTTTGAACATCATACACAGATACTCCATTACCAGTTTTGTAATTGAAATTCCTGGAGCCTTTAGAATATCTGCATACAACTTTATTCCTATCTCAAACATCTCTTCAAGATCTGATCTAGAAATGTTAGTGTATTATTTTATAGAAAGTCTTAGAAAGTAAATTCTTTGTAAAAGTTCTTGGGCCTATTGGGCTTATATGTTGCATGTGCTTGGGCTTACATGTTGTAACAAGGGTAGAGAGGTTAGCGGACTATAAATAGTCTTGTATTGTAATATTTTCATTCATAATTTTCATAATACAAAATATAGCTCTCAAATCACATTGTGTTCTCTCTAGTTTAGATTTACTTTTCTAAGAAAAAAATAGTCCTCTCCTACCTAATCTTGTTACTAATACTAGATATGTTGAAGATCATGGACCTACAAGTGGTATCAGAGATAGAATTGATGATATTTTTCTCGATACGATCGGATCTTGATGTTTCAAGCGTTTTAAGCCCGATCTACTCGTAAGTTCATACAAATTCTAAATCCTCTTGAAGTATTGTTTCTAATCACATTCCAGATGTATTACAATTCGTAGAATTTCATTTCGACATTTTTTGAAAATTCTCGAAATTTTCGGTATTCTCTTCGCGTCAAATTTGTTTGATCCGAAAATTCGTTGCATGAATTGATTTGAATTGGCAAGATATATTCTTTAATGAATTTCGAGCGATCTACAAGTTTCGGATCAGAATTTCGTCGAAAATTGATCGAGTTCTGAGCATTTTAAGTCGTTTCGCCGGAATTTTTAGATCTCGCCGAAATCTGACCGGAATTTGAGGTTTTAAGCATTGATGTTGTCACATCTCTTCCAGATATGTTCTATAATGTTTCTCTAAGGTTTTTGATCAATTTTGAGCAACAAATCAAGAAATATGATGTGTTGAAATTCTCCTCGCCGGAAAAACGTTTTCGCAGGAAACGTTACTGTTCATTACCAGAAAAACGAGATTTATGCTGTGTTATGTCAGATATTTGTCCATATCTGTTCTACAACGTTTATATAAGTTTTTGGATCAATTTTGAGTAAGATATATGGTCCGTGATAACAAGGCTCACCGGAAAGTCGTTGTTACCGGAAAACCTTCTGTTTCGACGGATTTTTTATGTAGAATCGATCAAGATCTGTTCAATTCATTATTTTGATCATATTGCAAGCAAATGGCGAAGGTTTCAGCAAGCGATTGAGAGTTTTTGAGCTGCTGGAAAAGAAAAAGTGAATAGTAGGTGAGTTTTTTGTTGGAAGAGATGATGAATAGTGATTTAACGGGCTTTCATTAGTCCGTTAAGTTTTTTTTTACATTTTTGGTCCAAAAGTCATTATTTTGGCCAAAAATTGTTTCTCAACCCCTACCGAGTGGTGCATGATCATTTGTTCCTCACTCAAGCGAAATGTTTATGTCTTTCAAGCGGAATTCTTATTCGATTCGAGGTTAACGACTAAGTCGTTGTTAAACACTAAGTATGCATCGGTTCGTCACGTGAAATCCTCTTGTTGTCATTCTTGTGGGTTTAACGTAACAAGTTGGATTTCAACATTTTAAGATGCTTCGAAGTGCACTTAGTCGAGCTTATGGAGTACTTCGGATCCGGTTTTAAAATCGAAAATTCAAGAGTGAGAGCAACGTTAATGGGGGAGCCGAGCCTATCATTGTCAACTTGTGCCAAAGTTTTACAAAGAAAATCAAGGGGGAGAAAAGATTAGAGCTTAAGGATGTGATTTACTTTCCAAAACTTTAGGGGGAGAATGTTAGTGTATTATTTTATAGAAAGTTTTAGAAAGTAAATTCATTGTAAAAGGCCTTGGGCCTATTGCGCTTATGTGTTGCATGTGCTTGGGCTTACATGTTGTAACAAGGGTAGAGAGGTTAGCGGACTATAAATAGTCTTGAATTGTAATATTTTCATTCATAATTTTCATAATACAAAATGTAGCTCTCAAATCACATTGTGTTCTCTCTAGTTTAGATTTACTTTTTTAATAAATAAATAGTCCTCTCCTACCTAATCTTGTTACTAATACTTGATATGTTGAAGTTCATGGACCTATATATGGGGAGCCCGAATGAAGATACCTTTGCGAAGCTGAAGCGTCATATTACATTAGAGGGCAAAGGACCCACGCTAGAAATCCGGACAGATTTCAAGGCACCCAACATCGCATGAATACGCATGTATGGGGTATTGACTTGTTATATACGGGATAGCGTGGGAAGTGTCTAGACAAAGACGTTAAAGAAAGGCGCTGATTGGGAGGCAACCCAAATTTTTATTGCTTTATTTCCATTCTATTTTAGTTTTATGCAATTTTAGTCGTATTTTGAGTGGATGAGTTTTGTTTACAGGTTTGACCTTCATTGAAGTTGGATTCTTACCCCCCCCCCCCCCACACACACACAAAGTTCAAGAGGCTCCCACCACAAGCTTAGATCGTATATTGGGGAATAGTCTACATATTCATGAGAGTTTTCTTGTTCCCTTTGCTTTTAATGATTTATACTACGCCATAGAATGCATATATTGAGGACAATATATGATTTAAGTGTGGGGATGGAATAAGTATGGGGATATTGCATGAGTAAGGGCTAAAATTTTCGAATTTTGATTTGTTTTTGGGCAATTATTAAGTAAATTGCATGAGTTGACAAATTCCTGGTTTTAATGCCATGAAAACATAGCATGAATGATTGTGTGGTTTACTTGTGTAGTCGTGATTAGCACATTTTAGATAACCTTTGTAAGTCTTGCTAATTTTATAGACTAAATATGCACCTATGAGTTTTTAAGCCATGATTGAACATTGTATTCAATCTTATTTCATTTCCGTGTGCATTGCATCTTCCATGTCTATGTCATTCTAGAACTTGCATTTTGGCTCTTCGAGATTGCATTTAGGTAATGCTAGTGTGAAAATGAAAAAGGCCATTGTTGATGTTATTTTTAAACCATTTAGCCTAAAAGCTAACCCTTACATATGTATTCCGCTTTGATCACCCCTTTGAACCTAATTACCATTTTTTGTCATTACACCACAACTTAATCCTTAGCTAAACACTTCACTTACCAAACTTTGGGAATGAGACTTTTTGATTTTAGTTAGACTCCCTTAAATTGTAGTCCCTCTACATGATCCAATATGCCGATATAATGATCGGTAGAGGTTTGAGAAAAAAAAAAGAAAAGAAAAAAAAGGGTGTAAAAGAAGAAGAAGTATGAAAAGAAAGAAAAAAGAGAGGGAAAAAAATGAATAAATAGAGACCAATCTCGAGAAATATACAATTGTCTCCGTAGAGTGCCAAGCAAAATAAGAGCCCAGAAAGTGAGAAATTTTATGATAACATTGATATGCAATGTCTGGGAGTAGACAATTTGATTCATGGTCTCTTTTCCAAAGTCCAATTTTAGTCAATTTACCAAAATTTTCACACCTTGACTCTTAGCCAAGTTACAACCCATAACTAAATTCCTTTTGATTCACGCTTAGCTTTTACTGTTAGCAATGGAGAATTGAGACTTGATGCAAGCCTATAGTAGTGCATTTCCATGTGAATTGATGCTTTGAGTGAAAGCACTCACACCTTTGTGCGAATGAGAGATTAGAATAGGTTTATATATTTTGTGAGGTGTTTGTAGAATTAGCATGTATTCATCTATGTTTTGTCTTGTGTGTTGATTATAGTTATACCGATTAAGCTACACCTTCATGCAATGCTATGTCTATTTTCTAAATTCTTAAAAGTCGACTTGTGAGATTTACTTCGTGCTAAAACCTTAGTGTTTGCCCGAGGACGGTCAAAGTTCTAAGTGTGGGGATATTTGATAGTTGCAATTTTTGGTCTACAATTGGGAATTAAAAACCCAATTATTTTAATCAATTTATTCCTAAAATAGCTCCAACTAAAGCCCATTGTTCATTTTATGTTCACGCCAATTTAAAATGAGAAAATAGCCCAAGACTTGGACCCATCTCTCTCCTTTGTTAGACATCACACACAACAGAGACGGGGGGAGGGAGCCGATTGAGAGGAAACTGTCATAGATGGGGAATCGCATCATATTTTGAAGAAAAGGAGAAGAGAAGCCGATTCTTGAAGGAAAAGCAAAAGCAACTCACCCAATTTCTATTTGGTTTAGGTAATTTCGTATTTTTGCAATTGTAATTTAGGTTTTTTTTCTTTCTTTTCCAACATTGGTTTGCTTTGATTTGGATGGTTTGATACTTTGAGATTCCATTGTAAACATTTAGGACAAACTTATTTGCTTGATTTTTGTTCTCAATGTCAATTTCATTTGGATTTTCAATTAATCTGATCAGTTGATTGAATTTCTTATGAATGATTGTTAATCAAAAAACTAGATACGTATTCGTCTTAGATTTTGATAATGTAACAACTGATTTTGTTTGGTTTCAATAAGGTTTTCGAATCGAAGTCTTGAAATCTCACATTCAAAGCCTTCATAAGCCGAGCTTACGAGCTTATGGCTTTGAGTTGACGTTTTTTGTAGTCCGATAAAGCTAATCACCCCTAAGAATTTAAGAGCTTATTTAATTTCTTATTTGTGATTAAGATCCGGTTGAAGAGCTTATTTTAACCGGTGTGAATTTATGGAAAAATAGAGGTTGTTAGAGCTTGTTAACGACTATAATCAACTTAGGTTCATTCTTTGTGTTTACGCTTTTGGAATCAATGATAGGTGTTACCGTCTTAATCGAAAGCGACCTACTATTGGGTTTTATCTTTATCGTATTTGTCTAGTTTTTAATTACATGTTTAGTTTAGTTAATCAAATCAAACCCTACCTTTTTTATATTAAAAGTGTAGAAGTCGAATAATTGGCACGACCGATCTCTGTGGATTCGACCCGACTTACCGGTATTACAATCTTGGTTGTAATTAGTCGATAGTTGGAAATAAATATTATTATTTGACGGTCTCGACACCCGTCATACGTCCACACAAACAAGATTTCAATCACAAATCTAACTTTTATTTCATTGATCTTGACTTTCTCTCTCTACAATAATGTTTCTCTCTCTACAATTCCTCTCTCTACAATTCCTCTCTCTAAGAGTATGACAATATCAAAAAAAATCTTAACCTAACGATTAAAGACAAAAACCTATTTATACTCTCTAATTACAAAGACAAGTAAACTAACTATACTTTGACAAACATTAAATTTTAAGCTACTTTGACTTTTGACACCTACATTGACTTTGACATCATTGACTTCACAAACAATTACAAACAAATACAACTATGACCTTTTAATCTTGAATACAATATTTGACTCAACATTCTCCCCCTTTGGATTCAAGATTAAATTTTTTTGACACTAATCTTCAGGTCATCTTTCTCTAGAAAAATCTTCAATACAGAATCTCTAACAACTTGAAATCTTTGAGAATCTCTCTCTGAAAATCTTTTCATCATGACTACTTTGTCAATCTTCACAAACTTCAAATCTTCTTCAAAACTTGAACTCTTTTCAATCTCCCTCTTTGAATAAAGATGTGTATCTATCTCTCAGAAATTATCTTCACATTTGCTTTGAACTTGAACTTTCTTCAATATATATCTTGCTTTAATATTTTTGACTTTCACTTTGACTTTGGAATCTCTCCCTTTTACTTGAAATTTATCTTTGAAAAATTCTCCCCCTTTTTGATGAATTATGAGAAATCAGAATCATCAAAACATTATCAATTTCAGCATCATCTTCTATACAATCTCCTCATTCAAGAAAATAAACAATCTCTACCAAAGAGAATATGAACTCCGTCTGATCTGATTTGAACATTCTGCCGGCAATTCATAAAATGTATTTATTCGAATCTTTTCAAATTCAGAAAAATAAAAAACGGGGCTAAAAATGTAAAAACTTGAAAGATAAAAATTACAGTAGCTAAAAGTGACAGTTTCTAAAAATTACAACTTGAGGGAGCAAATATGCCAAAGACCAAAACTAAACTACAGGGACTAAATCTGCCAATTATTAAAAGACTTTAACGGAACTAACAATGGTTAATAGAAAAGGACCAAAATTGTAAGAAAATTTAACAAAATCTAACCAAGTTAACTAAAGGGACCAAAACAAACAATTCCTAAAAGATACTAACTGAACTAACGAAACTAACTGGAAAAAGGACTAAATGCAATGAAAACTAACAGAAAAATTAACAAAGTTAAAAACAGGGACCAAACTTGACAAAATTGCAAACTACTTAATTGATGTAACACAAACAAACGACATTTGGACCAAAAATGTAACAAAGACTAACAAACAAAGAGACAAGGACTAATTTTGTTACAAACTTAACGACCAACTAACGAAGTTCGTTAGTACTGTTCATCTTCCTCAACAATTCGATCAAGCAATTTCAAGTCACGATATTTGCTTCATTTTTCAACCAAAATGCATAAGATTTGTTGCAAAATGATCCTTGATCAGTGTAGAATTGACCTCAACGAGAATGTTAGGTCCATGATCACTTTTGAATTGATTAAAGAAACATAACAAGGATGATTTGGGAAGGAAACTGTAGTTTTATTCACAAAATTAAAACACAAACTATAGAGAACTCTAGAACTCGTATGGCTACATTGTGAAAATGAAAACTTACAAACAAATAACTAACAGAGTCCTATTTATACCCCTCACACCCTTGTACACATTAAAGCCCAAACCCAAAGTACAAGGCCCAAAACACAAATACAATTGATTACTTTACTAAACTTCTGAACAGAACATTTATGTTCTAACATTCTCCACTAAGTTTTGTAAAGTAATCATCCTTTTCAACTTCAGCTCCTCTCCCCCTTGATTTCTTTAGAAAACTTAGTGTTGCATAAACATCAAAGCTCATCTAGCTCCCCCTTGAAAGTAGCTCTTATCCTTGAAGTTTCAACTTTAATATCAGATCTGATGTAGACAATAACCTCGATTGAGTGCACATAAAGACAACTTTTATCTCAAGTAAATCCAACACATTCGTTACGCCCACAAGAAAAAACTGTGTGAATTATGGAGTGACAACCAAAGTGCATCTTCAGTCTATAACATCGGATCTGTCTTTGAACCACGAGTTGAATAGGAATTCAGCTTAAGAACTTATTCTGATCAGCTTAATGGACTAAGCATCTGGTAGCAAACACTACAATGCTAGGCTTAGAAGACAATTATGGTAATTGTTTAACAACTGATGAAAGACACTCATTTTCTAACTGCTTTCCAGAACACTGAACGAAAGAACTCATACCTCCTTTCTTCACGAATCAGCTGGATGATTATAAGCACTCAGGATTCTGAATCACAACTAAAGCATCAGAACAATGATTGCAGTCACTCACACTCCTGATTGATCAGGTCAAAAGAATGATTAAGAACACTCAACGGTCTAACAACATAAAGAAGTACTCCAGGCTGATGATTGCAAATTCTCAGGATGCTAATCCAATCCAATCAGAGACTAAATCCAAACATCCAGTATCTAAAAATTTTGACAAATATGAGCACTCGTGAAAATTCAGATCAGTTGTTCAAAATATGTGGCCAACAGAAGATATGAATGATGTCACATATGCATTACGCGGAAAATCTCGGGAACAGGGCAAACTTATAGTAAAATGGGTCCAGAACAGTCACTTTTCGCATAGAGATAAAAACATTTCGCATAACCTTTACAATTCGCAGATCACTATTCATTAAATCACAATTCGCATGAGGTTTAGCCGAAATCTTCACAATTCGCATAGGCCTATATGCGAATTCCTACTTCTCGCATATGCCTATGTGCAAATTCTTGCTTCTCACATGAGCTTGTAAACGAAATCCTCGCAATTCGCATCCTCCTATAAGCGAATTCTTACTTTTCGCATATGACACCATACGAATTCTTCACTTAGAATTTATTTTGGCCACAGGAATTCATATCGATGCGAGTTTTTTACTTTTCGCATATCACTGACAAGCGAATTCTAGACTTCGAAAAAATTTCATCTTCAAGGATTTTCTCATCATGCGAATTCTGTCATGTGAAATCTTCCATGCGAGTTCATCAAGAATCATGCGAGTTCATCAAGAATCATGCGAATTCTTTGGATCTGCGATTGTTTTTCCAAAAATCTTCGAATTCACCTTCAATACATCAAATTTGACTCTATCAAATTGTGAGCATGTTCGAAAATAACATTGGAGCATAATTGTTGTTGATGATCGTGTCTAAAAACACCTCTATACTCCAAATCTATCTCAACACAGTGAAGAAAATGTTTCGAACAAAAAGTCTCAAAAGTCAATCTAATAATACAAATTAACTTAAATTACAACTTGTAATTGATTCCATAAGGTTCGACTTTATCCTCTGAATCGATTTGGCAACAAAGATAATTCAAATTAATACCAAAACACAGAATTTGAAATTTCTCAGCAACTGTTCATCAAAAACAACTTGATCTCGATCGTACGTAGAAAGATTTCTTCGTTAGGCTCTGATACCACTTGTTAGGTCCATGATCACAGTTGAATTGATTAAAGAAACATGACAAGGATGATTTGGGAAGGAAACTGTAGTTTTATTCACATAATTAAAACACAAACTACAGAGAACTCTAGAACTTGTATGGCTATATTGTGAAAATGAAAACTTACAAACAAATAACTAACAGAGTCTTATTTATACCCCTCAAAACCTTGTACACATTAAAGCCCAAACCCAAAGTACAACGCCCAAAACACAAATACAATTGATTACTTTACTAAACTTCTAAATAGAACATTTATGTTCTAACAGAGAAGATTTTGAACATGCAACCGATATAGATCTGTAACTCGAAGTGTATAACTCCGGCGAACTCGATTTTCCGACGACCTTTTTAGGCTTGTTAAGAACTAAAATCTACTAAAAAACAATGTGAATCAAGTAAGGAACACAATTAAGCAGTTAAAACATCGAACACTACTATCAAATTCGAACTCCGGCGACACCCGGTTTTCCGTCGAGGTCTCCGGCGAACTTTCAAATGCTTGTATCTCGTTGAATTCCTGATGAAATTCGATTCTGAAACTTGGTATGTGCTCTAAACCACCAAACAAAGAGATTAGAAACAAAGAAATTGATTGAAAACATCAATTTCGAAGACCCACTTCAAGTCATGATCGGAAAAAAATTGAATTTTTTTTTCAAAAAACTAAGGGAGGAATCCGTATCGATGCGGATTTCTTGACCAACTCTCAAAAACTAAGTACATATTTTGCATGGGGAGCTTTACGCATGAAGAGACATGCGAAATTGAGAAATTCGTATGGAGAGGGATGCGTGATGTTGGTTTTCGTACGTAGGATCATGCGAAAAGTTGATCAGTAGGATACGAATTTTGTTCATGCGAAATCCTCATCTGCCTCATGCGAATTCTTCAAGATTTAAACATCATGCGAGTTCTTCAGGTTGAAATATCATGCGAAATCTGATCTAACAACATCATGTGAAATCTTTGGTTGATTTTTCAAGCGAAAAGCTTGAACAGTAGCATCATGCGAATTTCTTGACACGGGTTCATGCGAGTTCTTCGTTTCTTTTTCAAAAATGTCACGAGTTCTTCATATGATGCAAAGATGATGAATACTTCAGTTGTTGACTGAGAGCTCACTGTTTGATTTCCTGCAAAAATAAAAAACTCACAAACAACTTGTTATTGCTTGAGTTATTGATCATAAACACGCAAAAACATATTTTTGAAACATTACATCAACCTTTTCAGATCAAAAACTCCGATTTGAACATTTTTGCTCAAAAACATTCAAGAACACATGAACATCAAAAAGTTTCAAAAATGAGATTTAGAATGCAAAACTTGAAATCTTTGATTGTAACATGTCTAAAAACACATTTTAGGAAGGATTTTGCACAAAATCAAATCAAAACATCACTAATTTGCAGAATCAAATTTTAAAATTTTTCATAGTGAACTTTTCAGAACACGTAAAAAATTTCAAAATCTCTCTTCAAATTTGAATCAAATTTCTTGAAATTTTTGAACAATCAACAAACGAAAATGATTCTAATACCAATAACGAAATCTAAGAACACAAATTTTAATCAAATCATCATGAAATCGATACAATCAAGAAGAAATTTTCAAGAACATATCACATAAAAAACTTTATAAAACCCCCCGATTTCTTCAAATCTTGATGAAATTATGACAAATCGGTGCACAAATCTTTCTCCCAAAGCTCTGATACCAATTGATAGGTCCACACAAACAAGATTTCAATCACAAATATAACTTTTATTTCATTGATCTTGACTTTCTCTCTCTACAATAATGTTTCTCTCTCTACTATACCTCTCTCTCTAAGAGTATGACAATATCAAAGAGTTTCTTTACCTAATGATTAAAGACAAAAACCTATTTATACTCTCTAATTACAAAGACAGGTAAACTAACTATACTTTGACAAACATTGACTTTTAAGCTACTTTGACTTTTGACACTTACATTGACTTTGACATCTTTGACTTCACAAACAATTACAAACAAATACAACTATCCTATTTACTAAGATTACATTTATGGCCCATGGCTAGTATCCGGCTCCACATAACCGTACCAAGTTGTTCCCGAGGACCCAATGTCTCAACTAGTTACAAATGAGAAATAACTATCCTATAAAACCTGACTTAGAAATTACATCACAGGGTCAATGGCAGGTGCTTGGCTCCACGAGCTCGCACCATAAGGCCCTCGAGGACCCCATGACTAATCCTGGTCCCAACAAGGAAATAACCGTCCCATTTAAAATAATAAAGACTCAAATGCCTATGAATCCTTTACATTACAGTCTATAACATTACATGACTCCAATTGAATGGCCAAAGCACTTAAAACATGCAATTCTCAAATGATACACAATCGTACTAAAAACTCTATACAGGCTATTAAAACTGGACAAATGTCCCCAAGACTCATCTTAGTCAAAACCGAGCCAAAAGCTTAACAATTTACTTTAACGTACAATAAAAGTCAGTATAAACAATAAAATGCATTTAGTAGACGGTTATGCAAACACAATGACCAATAGTATGATTAACCCAAAACTCATCATTGGTTGAGACAAACTAGTTTTCAAATGAACTCATACCCTTATATTTCTTAAATGTCTCATAACACAATAACATGCATTTTTCGAACGGTTTATAAAATCAAATACACTAAAAGGACATTGACATTAAATGACCTCCATTTATATATTAAATCATCAAAGAAACATATCAACATGATTTAATTATCAAAATGTCCAAAAATCACAAATGCGGGTGTTTCAAAAGAATTATAAAACAAAATAACCCAAATATGTAAAACTCTTCAAATATTCCAACTTTTAAAAAAAATTATGTAAACACATAATCACCTTAAAATACATATTTTTGGCATGTACATCATTTTCACAAATCAACTTTAACTCACCTTCCTCGATTTAAGCTAAATCTAGATTTTTCCCCAACTTGAGCACCTTTGAAGAAATTTGAATCCTCAAAATCTTCCAAAAAATAGATCCATAAGTTTCCAACCATCAATACACATATCCAAGCACTTAGAATCATTCTTCAAACATCTTATATCAAAATCTGTAACACCCCAAAAATTAGGATAAACAAAAATTTCCGGAAATGGAAATGTGGTACATAAAAATATGTCATAGCACGAGCTCGTCCCACAAAGGGAAACATTATACGCCTGTTAAGATTACAATTTTGTAATAAATAACAATGAGGGAAAACAACCCTTTAATCTTAATCCTAACTAGGAACAAGATTAACTCAAGTTGTTAAGCAAACTCCAAAATGTGTCTTCTATAGTTGGCGTCCCTAAATGTTCCCAATCTCGCATCTAAGGCCAACTAAACCGCATTGGCGGTTGTGCCACTAGAACCAGAGATACACATCAAAGCAATCAAGTGTTAAGCCAAACGAGCCTAGTGAGTTCAACAATAATATAACATGATCAATTAAACAGTTATAGACACAATAGCCATACAGGAATCAATAGGGGAGACCCATCACACAAAAGTGTTTCACCGAAAGTCAACGTACCTTGATATACACTTTTATGAGCAACATCCCGAAGGCCTGGCACATCTAAAGACTACCTTCCAGATATTACTTCAAATGACGGAGGTCTAGGTGCATACCGTCATGGTGGCACCCTAAGACTACATCTTCCTAGTGCTTACTCATGGTTCATCCGATATACATACAACATCCATCTCTATACATATTTCATATCAACAAAATACATGTATAAGACTTCACATAGTTCAAATCCCATTATAGGTCAAAATCCTAAAATATGCAAGATCGCCAATAATAACCATCAATCTCATGATACACATATTCATGATCAAAATATAGCCCATAATGACTTCATCAAAACCCACAAAGAGAATATTATCCAAAACTCCAATAAATACCAAAAGTAGAATTTAGGTCAAATTTATCAGGTGATCCAGATTAATACATAAACATGAAATATAGACAAGTAGCATGTTAAGATGTATATCTCATTTGAAAATAGTTGATAGAAACTCACTATCTAGGTTTTATATAAAACCCTAGAAAAGAAATGGAGGAACACTTGAACTCTTGAAACTTGAATCTTTGATAGGAGTCACAATGAATGCTTCAAAACTACTCCACTAATTTCTTCTTAAAGTTCTCCACCAACCAAACCCTATAATTTAATGAGGGATGATGATTGGGGAAATAAAATTTCTTCCAATACCTCTCAAACCCGTAAACAAACTGAAGTGAAGTGGTATTGTGTTTTAAAATCGGCTAAATGTTCTTTATATACTCACAGAGCCCGTCGACGATAGTGCCCGGCGATAGTGCCCAGGTGTCACAATAGCGCGCTCACCTTAAGTCTCGGTACATTTCCAGCGATAGTGACTGGTGATTGTGCCCGTGTCACTATCGCTGTGTCACAATCGCCCCAGTCCATACACCTACGGTACACCCCGAGACCCTAAAATGTTGTTTTAATCTCAACGTTGGTTGCATGTTTAGGCATTCTATAATGGTATAACATAATCGATGTCCAAATATACATTTTACACACTAAGGATTTCCATATACACAAAAATAGGAGGTGTGAATGCTTACCTTAAATTTTCGGGTGTTACAATCATCCCCACCTAACAAGGATTTCGTCCCAAAAATCATGACGATTCAAAATAAATGTGGGTATCTCTTTTTCATGTCCTCTTCTGACTCCCACGTAATGTTTGCACCTCGGTGGTGCTTCCATTGAAACTTCACCATGGTTATTTCCTTATGCTGCAATTGTTTTGTGTTTGACTCTAATATGGCTTCCGGTTCTTCCACACATCGGTTCCCGTTGTCCACCCAAATTTTGGTCAAAGGAATAACACTTTCCTCCTTGGCTAGGCACTTGCGAAGGTAACACTCGTGAAATGTAGGGTGGATCCCATTCATTTCCGGTGGCAAGTCCAATCTATAGGCTTGGAGTCTAATCTTCTCCAAAATGGTGAAGGGTCCAAGAAAACGAGGACTAAGTTTTACGCGCTTCCAGAAACGGATGATCCCCTTCCATGGTGACACCTTCTACATAACTCGTTCTCCCACTTGGAACTCGACTGATCTTCGCTTTTTGTCTGCATAACTCTTTTGTCGGTCTTGGGTCACCTTCAAACGCTCTCGGATACTATTCACCTTATCTGTCGTTTCTTGTACTATTTTCGGTCCTGCAAATTACTTTTCTCCCGCCTCGAGCCAACACACTGGTGTTCTACACTTTCGTCCGTATAACACTTCGAACGGTGCCATTCCAATAGTCGATTGATAACTGTTATTGTATGCAAACTCCACCAACAGTAGATGTGAATCCCAATTTCCTACTAAGTCTATGACACACGAACGAATCATGTCCTTGAGAGTTTGGATTTTCCTCTCACTTTGACCATCCATTTGAGGATGATAGGCCGTACTTAATTTGACTTTCGTGCCCAATTCTTTTTGTAGACCATCCCAAAACTTGGAAGTGAACCGACTATCCTGATTCGACACAATGGATAGTGGGACACCATGACGTGACACCACTTCGTCAATGTATAGCTTAGCTAATTTGTCCATCGACAACGTCTCTCACATCGCCAAAAAGTGTGCGCTCTTTGTGAGTCGATCCACCACCACCCAAATAGTGTTGTGTCCCTACAAGGTCCTTGACAGCTTAGTGACGAAGTACATCGTGATATGCTCCCACTTCCATTCCAGAATGGATAGTGGTTGAAAACTCCCGTAAGGATTTTGATGTTCCATTTTGACTTGAAGGCAAGTGACGCATCTCTCCACGTAGTTGGCCACATCGAGCTACATCACCGGCTACCAATAATGTAGCTTCAAATCTCGATACATATTGGTGCTGTCGGGGTGTATGGAGTACTTTGACTTATGAGCCTCCTCCAAGAGCAACTCACGGTTTCCTCCAATCTTCGACACCCAAATCCTTCCTTGAAATAGCTTAAGGCTGCGACTATCTTCCGTTAGTATCTCCCATTGTTTGACCATGACTTCGGCCTTGAGATTCTTTTCACAAAGTGCTTCGGATTGACTCACCTTGATATCCTCCACTAGGCTTGATATTACATCAATTCTAGTAAGGGTTACCTTGACTTCACTCCCATAACTCTTTCGGCTCAAAGCATCCGCCACCACATTGGCCTTACCAGGTTGGTAAAGCAGTTCGAAATCATAATCCTTCAAAAGCTCTAACCACCTCCTTTGTCGCATGTCGAGGTCCTTTTGGTCAAATATGTACTTAAAGCTTTTGTGGTCAGTGAATAGTGTGCACTTAGTCCCGTAGAGGTAGTGTCGCCATAGCTTCAAAGCAAATACCACCGCCGCTAACTCCAAATCATGCGTAGGATAATTCTTTTCGTGGTATTTGAGTTGTCGCGACGCGTACACGATCACTTTCCCCTTTTGCATTAAAACATACCCGAGACCCAATTTAGAGGCGTCGCTATATACCACGAAGTCTTTGAATCCTTCGGGCAAGGATAAGATTGGTGCCTGGCATAGTTTCCTTTGTAGGGTCCAAAAGGCTTTTCTTGAGTCTCGGTCCATACGAACTTCACGTTCTTCCTTGTCAATGACGTTAGCGGAGAAGCGATCTTCGAAAAGTCTTGAATAAATCGTCAGTAGTAGTCAGCTAAACCCAAGAAACTTCTTATCTCCGTTGGACTCGTCGGTGGCGCCCGATTCATCATTGCCTCAATTTTCTCCGGATCTAATTTCATTCCATCCTTCGATACCACATGACCCAAGAATTGGACTTCTTGTAGCCAAAACTCACACTTGGAAATTTTCGTGAATAACTTCTATTTCCGAAGAATTTCCAAAACTTCTCGCAAATGTTGCCGGTGTTTGACCTCGACCCGTGAATATATCAGAATATCGTCGATGAAAACTATAACCGATTTGTCCAAGAAAGGTCGACATACTCGGTTCATCAAGTCCATAAATACGGTCGGAGCATTAGTCAGCCCAAATGGCATGACTATGAACTCATAATGACCGTATCTCGTCCGAAATGCCGTCTTTGGAATATCGCTCTCCTTCACCCGTACTTGGTGGTAATTGGACCGTAAATCTATCTTGAAAAAAAATTCCGCTCCTTGTAATTGATCGAAGAGGTTGTCGATCCTAGGAAGTGGATACTTGTTCTTCACGGTGACCTTGTTTAGTTCACGGTAGTCGATACACATCCGCATAGACCCGTTCTTCTTCTTTACAAATAACACTGGAGCTCCCCACGGCGACGATATCAGTCATATGAATCCCTTCTCAAGAATCTCTTGTAGTTGCGGCATCATCTCTTGCATGTCTGTCGGGGCTAGACGATAAGGAGCATGAGTGATCGGTGTGGCACCCGGAATGAGGTCGATATGGAACTTCACTTGGCGTTCTGATGGCAGTCCGGGTAGTCGCGCACCACATCCACATCTTTTACCTTCTTCATTTCTAATTTCACATCGATTACGTAGGACAAGTATGAAGTACACCCTTGGCTAGGCTCTTTCGTGCTTTGAGTGACGAGATAATCATGATGGCTTTTCGGTTCTTCTCTTAGTAGATTATCATTTCCCCACCCTTAGGAAAGGGTACTCTAATTAATTTCTTGCAACAAAATATACCGACATCGTGCTTAGCTAGTCAATCCATACCGACGATCACATCGAACCCCCCGATATCTACTAGTAGCAAACCTATTAGAAATGACTCCCCATCTAGTTCTAAGGTGCACCCAACGAAGCATTCCCGAACTAACAAGTGTTCCCCATTGGCTATCTCTACCACTAGAGCATCAGACAACATGATAATAGGAGTAGTGAAATTCTTCCAAAAAGAGGTAGACACAAAGGAATGGTTCGCATTAGAATCAAACATAACGCGAGTAGGTAAGGAGTTCACTAGAAACGTACCCGACACTACATTCGGCGTTGCCCTTGCTTCATCCACTGTTATTTGGAAGGCCCGACTTGGTACCTTCGGTGGGATATCCTTCTTTGGCACATCCCCGCTGGAAACTCCTTGATTGGCCCTTGCTAACTTGGGACAATCTCTATTGATGTGCTGCGGCTCCCGGCACTCATAGAAAACTCTCTGGGAGGGGCAATCTCTACTCATGTGGTCTTTCCGTCTACACTTAAAACACTCCATCGAATTAGAAAAGGGCTTCGGATTACAAGGCCTGAAGTGTTTGCTCTTACACTTGGGGCACCACCTCGCCTCCTGTCGTGGCTCCACGATCCTCCCCCCATTGAAGGGTTTAGATGATCGAGCGGGTTCGGTTGGCCCTTCCCATTTCTGCTTCTGTCCTTGTTGCTTCTTCTCTTCTCTTTCTTGTAGTATGTCATCCTCTAGCAACTGGGACTCCTCGATGACCTCTTTCAAAGTGTTCACCCGCGCATTCCTCACACCTGTCTTCATTTCCGCTGGTAAACCTCTCAAATAGACCTTTATCTTCGACCTCTCATCAGTTGCCAAATGCTCAACCAAATTGAGCTTCTCCATAAATTGATTTGAGTAGTCGGCGATCGATAGGCTACCCTTCTTCAGATTCCAGAACTCTTCTTCTATCTTATCGAGAGCCCTTTCATTGCAGTATTTCTCCATGATCTTCTTTTTAAAGGTTGGGCAAGTGAGCTTGGCCAAAACCTCCGGTGCAAGCGCATTTCGGGTAACGTTCCACCAACTCAACGCATATTCTCTAAGTAGTTGAGACACAAACTTGACCCTCTGAGAGTCGTCGCATTCACTTGACTCGAATGCCATCTCTACATCTTGTATCCAGTTCATGCACGCCACTAGATTAGTCGTCCCGGAGAATTCTTGAGGTCGGCTGTATAAAAAGGATTTAAAGGAGTAACCCCTTCTTTCTTCTTTTCGGTCTCAAAAACATGCTCCTCCATCCCAATAGCATTATCGGCACCACCTGATCCAATTAGCGCATTGTCTCCCATTGTTTCGGGTCTTCGGCTGATTGTATCACGATCCTCTAATATCTTCATCAATCGTTCGTCCCGCTTGTCCATTGTAGAATTCATCATTTGCATGATACTTTCCAATAAGACTGACTGGGGACCCACTTATAATAACAGTTTCAAGTACACTCACGTATTTATACATACATAGTAGCACCGGCCAAGTGAAATCGTGAACGTATATTACATAAGAATTCTCGTTATCATCATCACAATTTTCAACCATTGCAATTCCGTAATCCTAACACTCTCCCCACCTAGGAACACTCTACCCGTATGGATAATGTTACTATAGGCACAGGCAATTTAAGTATAGGCATACTAAAATCGACACCTAATTCACTTAAACTAGAGCTCTGATACAATCTTGTAACACCCCAAAAATTGGGACAAACAAAAATTTCTCGAAATGGAAATGTGGTATATAAAAATATGCCACAGTACGAGCTCGTCCCAGAAAGGGAAACAATAAACACCTGATAAGATTACAATTTTGTAATAAATAACAATGAGGGAAAACAACCCTTTAATCTAAATCCTAACTAGGAACAAGATTAACTCAAGTTGTTAACCAAACTCCAAAATGTGTCTTCTATAGTTGGGGTCCCAAAATGTTCCCAAGCTCGCATCTAAGGTCAACTAAACCTCCTTGGCAGTCGTGCTGCTAGAACCTGAGATACGCATTAAGGCAATCAAGTGTTAGGCCTAACGAGCCTAGTGAGTTCAACAATAATATAGCATGATCAATTAAACAGTTATAGACACAATAACCATATAGGAATCAATAGGGGAGACCCATCACAACAAAGAGTTTCACCGCAAGTCAATGTACCTTGATGTTCACTCTCATGAACAACATCCCGAAGGCCCGACACATCTAAAGATTACCTTCCAGACATTACTTCAAATGACGGAGGCCTAGGTGCATACCGTCATGGTGGCACCCTAAGACTACATCTTCCTAGTGCTTACTCATGGTTCATCCTATATACATACAACATCCATCTCTATACATATTTCATATCAACAAAACACATGTATAAGACTTCACATAGTTCAAATCCCATTATAGGTCAAAATCCTAAAATATGCAAGATCGCCAATAATAACCATCAATCTCATGATACACATATTCATGACCAAAATATAGCCCATAATGACTTCATCAAAACCCACAAAGAGAATATTATCCAAAACTCCAATAAATACCAAAAGTAGAATTTAGGTCAAATTTATCAGGTGATCCAGATTAATACATAAACATGAAATATAGACAAGTAGCATGTTAAGATGTATATCTCATTTGAAAATAGTTGATAGAAACTCACTATCTAGGTTTTATATAAAACCCTAGAAAAGAAATGGAGGAACACTTGAACTCTTGAAACTTGAATCTTTGATAGGAGTCACAATGAATGCTTCAAAACTACTCCACTAATTTCTTCTTAAAGTTCTCCACCAACCAAACCCTATAATTTAATGAGGGATGATGATTGGGGAAATAAAATTTCTTCCAATACCTCTCAAACCCGTAAACAAACTGAAGTGAAGTGGTATTGTGTTTTAAAATCGGCTAAATGGTCTTTATATACTCGCAGAGCCCGACGGAGCACTGTCGCGGTGTCGCAATCGCGCGCTCAACCTAAGTCTTGGTACGTTTCCAACGATAGTGACCGGCGATTGTGCCCGTCTCACTATCACAGTGTCACAATCACCCCACTCCATACACCTACGGACACTTGCAGCCATGGTGACCAACGATTGTGCCCAGGGCACTGTCGCGTGGCATTATCGCACCACACCCCCAAGACCCCAAAATCTTGTTCTAATCTCAACGTTGGTTGCATGTTTAGGCATTCTAAAATGGTATAACATAATTGATGTCGAAATATACATTTTACACACTAAGGATTTCCATATACACAATTTAATATGATAACTAAAATACGAGGTGTGAAAGCTTACCTTAAATTTTCGGGTGTTACAAAATCTCCATTCTGGCCAAAACCCTAATTTGACCTAACTTTTCTCAAAATCTTCCAAACTGAAATTGGAGAAATAAAACAATAGGGAGTCATCAATAGAGCATTATATCTCATAAAGAAGTTTGGAAATGGAAGGGCTGAATTTACCACTTAGGTTTTGGTGATAACCTAGAAAACCCCAAAATTCTTAAAAATGGAGGTGATGATGATGAGCTCTTGATATTTGCTTCCAATCCACCATCAAATACTCCTATATACTCCAAAAAATAACAATATACCCATGAAAAGATCTCAAAAACGAAACCACTACAACTTGAATCGCCAAAAACGGAGTAGAAATGAGAGAGATGAAGAAAATGAAGAATGGGGCTGAAAATCGTGACTTTATGCACACTGGTACCTCCACCAGATTGTGCCATGCTATAGTGACAATGTCACAATCGTGGGCACAATTGCTCAAATTTTACCGAGAGTTTTTGGCCTTCAACGATAGTGATATGCTATAGTGACTGTGTCATAATCGTTGGCACTATAGCCGAGCATGTACCGAACATTATTTTGGCCATAACTTCTTCGTTTTAGCTCCGATTTAGCTCCGAAAGAACCATTGGTCTAGTAATTGAATTCATCATCTAGCAAGACTATAAAATCTATCATTTAATCCTAAAATCCCATTTCCTATATTTCTCTCAAAAGATCGATTTCTACACTAACTTGAAATAGTACTTACGTAAAAATTAAAGGTGTTACACCATTGTCATAAATACATGGCACATTCGTTGGGACGACCAACCACATGGTAATCGCCTTTGCTATAGTGACATATGTCATAACAGTATGTCACTATAGTCGAGACTACCACACTTTCAGAACCATTGGTGCTATTGTGACTGATGTCACAACCACATGTGACTATAGCCGGGACAACCATACTCTCAGTGCCATTGGTACTATTTTGACAAGTGTCACAATTACATGGAACTATAACCGAGATGAGCATACTCTCAGTACCGTTGGTGCTATTGTGATAAATGTCACAACCACATGGCACTATATCCGTACTCCATATGCGATTCTTCCTTTACCGATTCAGGGTGTTAAATGAACTAACCCCACAAGAACATTGAGACCTTCATTCATATCACTAAGTAATACTTGGACACTGAAGAATTAGTCTTCAATATTCAGCATTTCAAATTCACTGATTAACATGTTAAACTTTTATTCATCAAGGGGTTTTGTAAAAGATCAAGGAGTGGTACTTAGTGGGAACAAAGTTAAGGTCAATGTCTCCATTCATAACATGATCTTTGATAAAATGATATATGATCTCTATATGTTTTATCTTTGAATGAAGAAAAGGATTGTTAGATATGGGGATAACACTAATATTGTCGCAGTAGATATGGATCTTTGATAGTGAAGGTCATAGTTAATGAGTTTCTTTCTCATCCACAAGACATGAGAACAACAACTAC
The DNA here is from genome assembly GCA_954870635.1 of Arctium minus. NCBI lineage: Eukaryota > Viridiplantae > Streptophyta > Magnoliopsida > Asterales > Asteraceae > Arctium > Arctium minus. The sequence continues at coordinate 105,703,590 of OX941080.1, read as the reverse complement.
CAGCAGCGACAAATTCATCTTCAGCAGTTCTTGCGGATACTGAGTTTTGCTTCTAAATTGTCTAACTCACCAATTTTCCACCTAGAAGCTCACAACCTACAGTGGTGCTATTTCTATCCAACTTACATCCTACGAAATCACTATCTGAATCGACAGTTAGATCGAACCCTTAGTCCTTGGGATACCAAAGACCCAGATTGGGTGTACCTTTCAAGTATCTGAATATTCGCTTTACATCAATCAGATGTGATTCTTTGGGTTTAGATTGATATCGTGTACAAAGACAAGTACAGTACATGATATATGGTCGGCTAGCTGTGACATACAGCAAGGTATCGATCATTCCTTTATATGCAGTAACATTAACAGGTTTCCTATTAGAATCGTTATTCGGTGTCAGGGAAGGTTCCATTGGAGTTTTCATATATGAACATTGAGTTAGATCAAATTTCTTAGATTGTTTAATCTGAAGACCAAGAAAATATGTTAGTCCACCCATCATACTTATTTTATACTCTTTCTTCATGCACATAGTGAATTGAACACACAGTGATGGGTTCATGGATCCAAATATGATGTGATCAACATATATCTGAACAAGAATAATATGACCCTTTACTTTCCTACGAAATAGGGTGTTATCAATCTTTCTACGATCAAACTTTTTTCAGCTATTAGAAAGGAAGATAGGGTATCATACCAAGCACGAGGAGCTTGTTTTAACCCATAAAGAGCTTTATCCAGCTTATATACGTGAGATGGTGTTGTAAGGTTTATGCAATCCTAATTGAGATTCACTTAAAATAGAACTCAGTGCAAGTATACATCTTGAACTACTATCGTCTCTTAACAACTAATAATGGTAAAAGTACCAGATATCGATCCACAAGGAAGGCTTGTGAAAATTCTTTCAAAAAGTCCAATCTTTAAAAAAAAATTCAGATGGCGAATTCGAGGAAATCCTTATGAGCGGTTTGTTTTGATTATCAACTAAAAATTAGTCTTAGAGAAGAAGGAAAGGGTGCAAAGGTTTGTTAAGACATAAATAAGTGATCCAGTAATAAGATGTTATAGCACCTAGACAATCCTATAGGATGATCTTATAGCATTGCCACAATATCAACAATTGGGTCATACGACCTCCCAAGAGTACACGTAGGTTCACGTGCTATTGATACGATATCATTTATGTTAGATGTCGTGAATCCTAGAACAACACAGTTTTACCATCCTACACCGTAGCAGTATAGCACTTATCAGAACTATATATAGTCTTCTCTGATTATATCAGGTTTTTATATTGATCTTAACTCTGAAAGCTAAGGCATTTTCATACATAAAATTAGATGTCAATTAATTTAAATGTAATATTCAATGAAACATTAGTCACCTGAAATAAATAGTTAGATAGCAATGCTATATTAAAATACGTCTTCACTTTCACACCGATTTCGGTCTTAACTCTACCTTACACCCCAAACTCAGGCGATTAGCCCATCATGGATTAGATTCTTCTTTCGAATGATGTGAGAACTGGAATTGTAAACAGGAATTTAAAGTACTGAAAGTAAAATGTAGAGATGTAAATAACAAGAGATTAAAATTACTGAATTGTAATTGACTGAAATGGAAATGGCAGTAAGGTAAATTGCGGGAATTTAAAGTACGCTAAAGTAAATTGCAGAAAGTAAGGTGCAAGAATGTAAATGACAGTAAATTAAAGGCCAAGAAAGTAAAAGACAGTAATGGAAATTGCAGAAATGTAAATCTCACAGCAGAAAATGGAAGAATAAAAAATCAGAAAAGTATTGCAGTAATGTTGTAGTAACTTGGGCGCCAAGTTATGAAACTTGTCGTGCAAGTTACTTCACAAAAATGATTTCTTGCCTTAGAACTTCTAGAAAACAGGTTTCTAATTACTTGGAGGCTAATCTCGAGCTTTAGAAGGATGATGATCCAAAGGATGGCTACGAATGTAAGTTAACTCCAAATAAATACCGAAAAGTGAAGTAATTTGGAAAACAAGAACACTTGCTTAATAAAATTGAAAAAACGAGAACACCACCAATGGAAATTGATCTCAAGTCACGAAAATATTATAAATTCAATTATGGTGACTAGCACATAGATTAATTTCACAACGTAAGCAAGAGAATTGATGAAAACTTTATAAAACCGAAGGCAAGAGAGATTTTAGAATAACTTCAAAAGCATTATATTAAATGCGAGAATTAAAATGCTTCACTCTTAAGGAGTTTTAGCTACAAACTAGAGAGAAATAATATAATAAAGTATTTAACCTTAAAGTTGTATGTTTTTGACTTGAACATAACAAGCATATTTATACTAAAGCAAACTTGGGCCCAAAGCAATAGTAGCAACAAAAGTCAAATAAATGATGTAAGCCCTTGAATAGCTCCAAAAGCTCATATTTTCAACACAAGGGCCTGGCCCGACAGATATGTCTTCGGCCCGACAGCAGCTTTCGGCCTAACAACAAAACATCCCAATCTGCCTACTCCTACTGTACTCCTACAAGTTTGAAATCAGCATCCACCAATTCCTCCTGGAAGCTGTAGTGTTTTTCCACAATCTACATAAATTAACATTAAAGACTAAATTAGACCGAATATCAAGACAAAATAACATAAATAAACATAAACTTAAAGGATGAGTAAAATGCTCAAATAAGACATAAAATGGACTCAAAGGGACAATTTGGGCAAACAAAATAAATATAAAATCTAATAAAAAAAGTGATGTAATAGGGTTAATAAATCAACCCTATCACCTGGATACTTAGGATCGAGAAAACCTGGAGGTTGTTCAACATAGACTTCCTCTTGAAGTTTGCCATTAAGCAAGGCACTTTTCATATCCATTTGATAAAGTTTGAAATCTTTGTGAGCAGCATTGGCTAAGAATAATCGAATTGCTTCGATCCTAGCTACAGGAGTAAATATTTCATTGTAGCCTATGACTTTCTCTTGTTTGTATCCCTAAGCAACCCATGTTCATCCAACTTATTTCGATACACCCATTTGGTGCCTATAATTGTTTTATTGGATGGACAAGGAACAAGATTCCAAACATTGTAGGTTTCAAATTCCGTCAGCTCTTCTTGCATAGCGTTGACCCAGTTTGGATCCCTAAGGGCATCATTAGTTTTCTGGGGTTCCAAGATATAAATAAAGTTAACAAAGAGATATATATTACCTAAACCATGTCGGGTCTGAATACCTACATTTGGATCACCAATGATTTGATTAATGGGGTGTTTCTTTGTCCATCTTTAGTGGGTAGCTGAAGAGTCTGGTCTGAGTCTTCAACAATTAGGGGCTCAAGAACTGAAGACGAAGCTTCATCTATGAATTCATCAGTAATTTATCTAACCTCTTGAGGGGATTCAGATAAATATTTATTTGCTGAAGGAAATTTAGAGGTAGAAAGTGATTCAACATTTGAACTATATGATTTTCATTTGAAAAATCAGAGGGTGGCATGGTATTTAGAGGAACTACAAAGATCCATGAGGAGGATTCAACTCTATTGTTATTCATGTCAGGGATAATATTTAGATCATCATCAGCCTCAGATTCTGTAGTATGAGAATGATTACTAAAGGAGGCTTCAGGTTCTCCAAAGTGAGAAAACGTCCATTGATTCAGCTCCTCATTGTCAAGAATAGGTCATGAATTTGTGAACGAGATTCATCAAAAGTTACATGAGTTGTTTCTTCAATGCTTTGCCTTCTTTTGTTGAATATTCTGAACGATTTGGATACTGAATAATATCCAATAAAGATATTTTTTTCGTAAAAAATATAAAAGTCACGACTGACGCACGATTTATATGATCGAATATTTCTTTATACTAGATCTTAACGACCAACGACTATAAGACCAACGATCGTCACTTTAAGTGTCGTAAGTTACTTAGGACACCTAACAAATGACTAAAGACATTCAATCTATCCGTCATCATTTGGTAATCATCATAAGTTTCCTCATGACATTCGTTTACTAACGTTCGAAAAGCAGTTTCTTCTGTGATGATTAAATGTAGGTTGTCTCTCATTAACGAACATAATTGAAGACCACCATCAAAGTCAATAAATACAAAGACCTTTATCCATAAATATCCATAAAAGACACATTTATGACGAAGGAGCCTATATAAACAAGGTTCCAAGACACTGCATGGACACAAGTGGAATATTGAAGCAACAAGCTATACTCTCTTGAAGACTCTCACAATACTTTAAACAGCAATAGTCTAACTCGTGACTTTTTTTATTTGTATTCATATTGTAATCAACTGTACTCTCGGCCAATGTTACTAAAGGACGACGTCTTTGTTTGACGTCACTAGTGCACTGAGGACCTTTGTTGTCGTCTGCAGTTTTTACCCTCGACATGTGGATTTTCCGCGTAACTAATTCTTTGTGTTCCTTTTATTTTTTACGCTCTTCATATATTTATCGAGGAAAACTATATTTTGTTGTTAAAGCTCCACACCGACCTTAAATTATTGTTGACGGTAATTTTTGGATTAGCAGATGTAACATCCAGAAATTTTGGTGAGAAATAAACTCAATAATTTAAATTCACTCCCTTGAATCCTTTCATTTTTATCGTCGGCTTCGTCGCCGAAAAATTGAATATTCAGGACTCGAGGAGTGTTAGGCGACAGTGCCACGAGGCACTATCGTAGGGCATAGTCGCGAGGGCTTAGGCCCATTCGGTACATATTGGGTGAAAGTGCCCGGCGAGAGTGTCAGGGTCACTGTTGTGTGACATTCTCGCGGGAAGACCCCACTTTTCGTACATTCCAAGCGATTGTGGCATGCAAGTGCGCCATGGCACAATCGCAATGTCAAGGTCGCCGGCAGGTGGCAGAGTATTTTTAAGCTACGTTTTTGGCATTCAATCCTCATAACTTCTCACCCACTTCAAATTAAATGCTCTCAACTTCAAGGTCCCCATGGAAGACAATTTTGGATCATTCAAGAGGGTCTCAACCACCGTCCTTTGAAGTTATCATCCTCAAGTTAAGGATTCAAAGTCTATGGATTCAAGTTCTCCATCTCCCACCTCTTCCAAACTTGTATAAGTTCGCTAGGTTTTTCTAAGAAAACCTAAGTTGTGAGTTCATTCTCGTTTCTAAAACTTCATACATGTTAAAATAAGTGTTTTAACCTTTTAAACATCTCCCCACTATCTTATCTTGATTTGGAAGAGTTTGACCTAAAACTTAATTTTGGGAGATTTTAGGGCTTTGATGATTTGAGTTGGAAATGTTAAATATGTGTATGAAATAAGTTTGGATATCTATTGGGGGGAGAATATAAAGACTATGGTTCCATTCACTTTGTAAATGGGAATTTTGGAAAGACCTAGTTTTAACTAGGGTTTGAGAAATTTGGGTGACTTGATGACAATACCTTAAATGATGGCTCCTTATGTTTCAAATGATACACTAATGATGGTTTGATGTATTTTCCACCATGAATGGCTATTTGGACAATTTGGATTCATAATGGTAAAATTAAGGACTTGTTTGAATAATATGTCTAGACTTATTTATGTTAATTTCAAAGGGGATGGTTTGGTATACTATGATCATGTGGTGGTGGTTAAGTTAGTGTAATGGATCTATAGGCACTAGAGTCTTTGTGTTAAATTTATGAGATATTAATTCCCTTGTTGTGGCATGGAATAGGCATCGGGTCTTCATGGTAAGTAAGACGTGGATCTGTACGGTCGGGCATCGTCCCATGAGCATTAAGGTGTAATTCCATTGTGCTTAAAAATGATTTATTGGATTTGGACATCTCAATGTATAGATCTAGAGAGGTTGAAATTGAGACTTCACGGGAAATAGACTTGGAGGAGTTGAGCTTGATATATCTTATGATTATAATCCATGGATTTGACATCTCTAACATGATAGATTACCTACTTTTGTGTTCCATCATTGTTTATGGAAATCGGGTCTCCCCCGTTATTGTAAGATGTTATGTGATTTATTGTGAGTTCCTTTCTATTAAATCTTCAACATTTATGGACATCCAAAGTTTATAATTCCAAAGCTATTTAGTATGATATTGAATATTAACTGTTTGTTCTCTCTAGGCTTTAGCCTAACACTTTCTCTTAAATGACATGTATTTCAAGTCATTCTAGTGTTGGGACTCCTCGGGTATGAGTGGAGGGTGTGTTGTACGATAGTGGCACATTTTGGTGAAGTTGTGTCGTGGCGATTGTTTTAGTGAACATTATTCTTTTGAGATGAGATAGCAACACCCTTCCTTAATCTAGACTATATTAGTTTTAGATTAGTATGTTATTGTACTTATCTCTCCTATTTAGTATTGTTAATGCATTACCGTTTCCCCATTTATGGGTGATACATTCATTTAACTTTATTTCCTATCCATATTCAGGTTTAAATTTTACCCTCAATTTTAGGGGTCTTTCAAGTTGGTATCAGAGCTCTAGTTTAAGCGAAGTAGGTATGAATGTAAGATGCCTAGACTTAAGCTGAATTATTTAGTTACAATTCGTGAGATCTGGATATAACTCATAAGATAGGACATTTCTTGAGTCGACGGAATTACACTAATTAAGAATTAGAATGACGGTGACAAGAATCCTTGTGTATGATATATTCATAATTTCAGTTAGATAATGCTATTATGAATATGTTGTTACGTGAGCATGCTTGAATTACTGTTGTTATGAAGATTGATGAATGTAGTAGTACGTTTCTTCATGTTTAAATTCTTTAAACCTATTTATTACCTCCATTCAAGTGTGCGTGTGGTAGACTAAAGATGGTAATTGCGCGAGGCAGACCACATACACGTATTGATAGGCACGAGGAGACTACTTCAACGGCCGATCAACCAGAATGGTTCGAGGAAACAGTGGCTCTACCTTTCCCACCATTGTTAGGTGGAAGGCCCGAAGTCATACCGAGAGTAGACTTGGCTTCGTTAACCCGATCATATGTGAGGTGACCCCTCAATCAGAGATGATGGCCAACATGATGTTAATGATGAACGAGGCTATGGCTAAGCAACAAGAATTTTTTCGGAAGGTGATTGAGGACCGAGATAAGAGTAACCGAAGGAATGAGAAGGTTTTGGAGAATGTGGTAGTTGGGGTATCCTGGGGTACGGGAATGTGATCCCTACCGAGGAACTAATGACGCATGAGGTAAGGAAAGATAGAAGGGCTTGCTCCTACAAGTCTTTCTTGTGTAGAAAATCACCGGAGTTCTCCAGATCTGACAATCCAGTTGCCTGTATGAACTGGATCCGAGAAATCGAGCAAGCCTTCGATGCTTACGAGTGTGAAAAAAAATCAGAAGGTTAGATTTGGCTCTCAAATGCTTAGGATTTCGGCCCTCATTTGGTGGAACGTCACCAAGTCCACCCACTCCGCTATGGTCTTGACTCGGTTGTATTAGGCTAAATTCAAAAAGAAAGTCATGGACGAATATTGTAATGAGAGGGATATGTACCATATTGAAGAGGAGTTCCAAGCTCTTAAGAAGGAAAGCATGTCGGTGAGGGAATACACCCTACAATATATGGAAAAACTTGGTTTGGTGGGGCATGTGGCCCCGACTGAAAATGAGAAGGTCAAGGCCTACCTCAAGGGTCTACCGGTGTACATGATGGCGATGGTCCATAACTCAAAGGTGTTGAGCCAAAAATATTGTATTCAAGATTAAAAGGGTTAGAATGTAATTTTGTATTAATTATGTTTGTAAATTATTGTAAAGTCAAGTAGTTTGACTTTGTCTTCATATTTTGTGTTGTAAGTTCAATGTGTTTGACCATATAAATAGATTGAGTCCCTTGTAATCATTTGTAACAAGACACACATAGAACACGCATATACTTTAGAGAGAGAGAGAGCTTAGAGAGAGAAATAGGTATATGGCCTTATGAGATCATTGTAATCAAAGATTCAATCAATACAAATATGATTTCTACATTTCAGTGTGGATTAGTAGCTTCAATCTGGAACAACATTTGGTATCAAAGACTAATCAGATCAAATTAGAGACAAAATTCTTGTTCATCATGAAGAACTCGCACCAGGACTGTTTTTTGATTGATTTTTGAGATTTTGCACTGTTTTTGTCAAATTTCTTGTTGCACTGTATACGTATATTGTTTTAGAACACTTTTTGTTTAGATTGTAATCACAAATTCACAGTATTTCATTGTAAATTTCTTGAATTTGTACTTTTTTGAGTGTTCGACTTTCACGCACTGTATTTGAATCAAGATTTTTGATTCAGTATAATTTTGATGTAATTGTTGCTAAGGTTTTGTTGTCGATATCTTTGTGGATAAATTCACAAAGTTCAGAGTCTAATTCGAAGTTTTGATTCAAATTCGTGGGATTGAAGTGTTTTGAAGTTAAAAGCATCAAGAATTCGCAAGATCCAAGAAATTCGCATTTTCTTGAGGTTTTCGCACGACACTTGTTAATTGAAGAAAGTTAAGGACAAAATTCGCATAGCTCTTGGTGAGAAAAGAGAGGATTTCGCACAAAGCTTCATACGTAAAGTGGGAATTCACATATAGGCGTGTACGAAAAGTTGATTTGTGGAATTGCTAAGGGAACTTTTCGCATATCTTTATATACGAAAAGTATATATTTCACATATCCCTTCATGCGAAAAGTTGATACTTATCTCACTTTCATGCGAAAAGTCATAGAATTCGCATCATGCAGAGTTGAAATTTTTTCGAAGTGAGGAATTCTCACAATATTCCTTTGCGAAAAGTGGAAGAGTCTGAAATTGACTAAGTCAAGAATTTGTACAATTTCCCTCTAAGAAAAGCTCACAAGTCTTGAAGAGTACAAGTACATAATTCACATTCTCTTTCGTGTGAAAAGTAGGAATTCGTACCCTTTTACGTGTGAAAAGTTGGAATTCGCATCAAACAGCATGCGAAAAGCAAGGATTTTCCTTAAGTGTGCGAATTTTGTGTGTGCGAAAAGTTTGTCTTGTTGGTGCGAAAAGTGTAGAATTTCCTCAGTTCTGTGAGAATTCTATACTTAGAGAATTTTTGGAGCTACTTTGTTACATAAATTAATCATGTCAAAATATGTTCTGAGTATGGGCTCTCAGTCCAAGCCACATGTCCTATATGTTGGAGAATACCTGCAATGGAAGCGGAGGATGATTCAGTTCCTAAATCACAAGAACCGGGAACTCATGGAATATATCATCAATGGCCTAGTAAATCGTGTTGTAAATGTACCAGGTCAACCAGCTACTACAACATCTCCTGAGATATTAGTGAGATATGTACCGAAACCATATTAGTACTACAGCGACGCGGAGAAAGCTCAGGCCAAAGTTGACGAAGAGGCACTCATATTGCTAACTATGGCCATCCCAAACGATGTTTACAACTGTGTAGACAGTCGTGAATCTGCAAAAGCAATGTGGGATGAACTTGAGCGACAGTTGCAAGGTACATACCGGTCAATCAAAGCGAAGCTCAATCAAAGTAAATGTATACGAGGGATTTAAGGCAAAGGAAGGGGAATCTTTGGTGGACACCTATAATCGGTTCAATGTCATTTTGAACGATCTTCGAAGGAATGGAATGAACAAATATGTCTCAGAAATAAACTACAAGTTTATCAAGAACCTCAATCCAGAATGGAAAAGTTATGCAATCAATTTGCAAATGTCAAAGGACATGGATTTGGAGGATGTGAATGACATTATTGTTACTCTAGAACAACATGAGGATGAAGTAAAGATAATCACTAAAGACAAAAAGATGGTAAAGGAATATCTAGCACTTTTTGCTGAAAAGAAAGTTGTAAAGTCCAGTTCCAGTTCCGGTTCAAAATCCAAGTCAAAGATCTCCAAGGCTTATTTGACTGAGTTACCGAGTTCCAATTCAGAGTCATCAGCTGAATATAAAGATGTGGATTCAGATGAGGACATAAGGAGTTTGCTGAAAACTTAACATTGATCACAAAGCAGTTTAGCAAATGTTACGGAAAGAAGAGGTTTTATTCTAAGCCGAAGTTTGATGGGTATAAGAAAGATAAGACTGAGAAGTTCAAGCCCAGATTTGAGAAAGAGTATGTGAAGAAAGATGAGAGAAAGGAAGAAAAGAAAGAAGAAAAGATTGATCCTCAGAGTGGAAGATGCTTCAATTGTGGAAAGCATGGGATTTTTTCCCACGATTGTCGATTCAAGAAAGTGAAGAACTCAGAATATTATGCTAAGAAATCTTGTTAGTGAAGAAGCAGGAGGAAGGCAAGGTTTTGATGGCAGAAGAAGAAAACTGTCAATGTGAGACTTCGGATGAGGAGGAAGCTCACTTTACACAAATCTACTGCTTGATGGCCAAAGTGGAAGAAGAGCCTCAGCCTGCTGATAATTCTGATGAGGATTCTGAGGTAAGTGGTCAATCTGAAAACTCTGAGGTAGTTCAAACTCTAATCTCTCAAATTCAATTTATGGAAAACGAGTTTAATGTGCTTAAAGAAAAACTTAGCCTTGAAAGACAAACAATGATGAATTTTCATGATGAAAATGCATTATTAAAGGTTGTCATCGAGGATAAGGAAAAAGAGAAAAATGTTTTAAAAAAGGAGAAAGTTGATTTGTTTACCAAGATAACTGAGCTCCAAAAGGACTAAAAGGACTTAGTGAACTTAAATTCGGAAAAAGGTCAGTATAAGATTAAATTTGAAGTTTGCTTTCAAGAACGCGATGAGGCTTATTGAAAGATTAAACAACTAGAAGATTTGAATTTAAAGCGTGGACAGACTGAGAAGACTTTGAATCTTCTGACAAACAAACTCCAAGATGTAAGATTTTATAATCCGAAATTGTGTTTGGGATTGTCTGAAACAGATGTTTTAAAAAGGGCTCCTGAAAATCTATATAATTTTGATAAAATGGGTCCAAATGTTAAAAAGATTCCAGATATACGTGTCACATTCGTCATAGCCGAGACTTTAATATATGATATTCCTCTAAAAGGTAAAGAAGTTGTAGATGATGATCAATCTAGTTGCACTGATTCATAGTCATCAAGTTTTAAATCAGTGGGATTTCAATATAATGATTTGAATACTTGCTACAAAAGCAAAAAGCTAGAATTTGTAGAAAGTGAATCATTATTTTCCTCACCGATTATAAATGATGAATCAGTCAATGATGATAAAAATATTTCTGAAACCAAGTGTCAGTACGACGAGTATGAGTCAGATACTGATACTTGAGATCAGAACATTATGTCTGAATCTATCATTTCTGATTCCTCAAAGAGAGATAAGATTGAAGAGTCATCTGATGTCATGGATTCCAACAAAAAGTCTGAGTTCATTGATAAAATGTCTGAATAAATTTTTAATGAATTAATGAACTCTTCAGATCCTATTCCCATTTAGAAAATATTGATTCCAACTCCGAGTTAAATCAAACTTTTGATTTCCAAAAACAAATATCTGATTTGCAAAAGACTCTCGAGGAAATTGAAGATAAAATTGTGATCTTCGTTTTAAATTAGATAAATCTTTAGAAGAAAACCGAGAGCTTAGCAAACAGATAAGTGAGTTGAAAATTGATTTGTTTAAAAAGAATTTGTCAAATCAAAAGGAGTTTGATAACAAGAAATAGAATGTTCGATCTAATCCGGAGTTTGTGACTTTAGCCAAACCAACAGTTGTTTATGCTCAAGAATTTGAAAAACAACCAAGTGTGTTTGAGAAAGGTGAAACTTCTAGTGTTAAAAATGTTAACTCATCTTCCAAGAATTCAATTTATTCGGTTTATTTTGGTGTTTCAGATGTGAATGGGAAGATAAAAGAAAAGTGGAGAATGTAAACTTTTGAACAGAAGGAAATTTCAACTTTTTCTAAAAAATGTACCTCTGCAATGAAAAGAGAGAGTGTTACTACTAATAGTGATTGTAAAGATGCTTGTAAAAGTTTTGATGCAAATAAATGTCATTTTTGTTTCAATAAATGCAAGTCTTTTGACAAATCTAAGATTATGACGTTTGCTCAAAAGAATATTATATGCAATCACTTTGCAGCAACTCATTCTCATTTCACTCCACTATTCCTAAGAAAAAGAAAGTTAAAAGCTTTTCTCGTGCAAAAACATTTTCCAAAGCCTCGACTCAACTGATTCAAATCTTTAAGGCTAAGCAAAACAAATTTTCAAAGAAAAAGGACTTTAAAGATGTAAATGTCAAAATGATATGAAAATGGTTGTCAAAACCCATTTATGAATGGAGAATTAAAGGCACCGTCAACGATTTTCATAAAATAAAGAATGCTAACAGCAAAGGTCTCATTTGGATATGGGTACCTAAAGCCAAGTAGTTGGTTCTTTTGCAGGCCTGTCATCTGTGGTTTATCGACTCCGGATGTTCAAGGCATATGACAGAGTTCAAGCACATATTGCACAACTATGTAGAACAACCTGTAGGAACCGTTGGCTTTGCAAACTCTGCGCTTAAAGGATATGTCAGAGGATAAGGAATGCTTAAACATGGCACTGTAACCATTCAGAAAGTACTGTATGTAGAAGGCCTGGATCACACTATTTTTAGTACGAGCCAATTCTGCGACAGTCACTACCAAGTTAGGTTCACCATAACTCATTACCACATAGAAGATCCTCTTGGTTCTGAGATTTTTGAAGCTGGGAGTGCAGTAAACTTTCCAACTCTATCTGCTACACGATCTGTTTGTTTGATAGCAAAAGCATCAAAGGAATAAAGTTCGATATGGAATATATGTCTCTCTCACCAGAACTTCAAAGCGATATACACTCTTGCAAGCAAAGGTATGGTCAGAGGTCTACCAGAGATGCGATTTGAGAAAGACTCTTTGTGCCCAGCGTGTGATATGAGAAAGATGAAAAGAAGTTCCCACAAAGCAAAGATGTAGTCTTCGTGCAAGTCACCACTTGAAATGATTCATATGGATCTCTACGGCCCCATGCGTATTTAATCAATCAGCAAAAAGAAATATATACTTGTTATTGTCGATGAGTACTCGCGGTACACGTGGTTAGAATTCCTGAGAGCTAATTCTGAAGCATATGAGTTAATCATTGCTTTCATTAAGAAAGTATAAGTATTGCTTCAACTACCTATTCAAATGCTATGAAACGACAATGGTATGGAGTTTAAAAATGAGACCCTACAAAGCTATCTTCAGTTAGCAGACATATCTCATAATTTCTCTACCACTTGTACGCCTCAACAAAATGGTGTTGTAGAGCGCAAAAATAGAACTCTTTGGTGAAAGCAGCGAGAACAATGTTGGCTTATTTAGGATTACCTCTATATCTGTGGGCTGAAGCCGTTGCTACAACATGCTTCACTCAGAACCGCACGATCATCACAAAAACGATTAAATAAAATGGCATATGAAATTATAAATCATCGAAAACCTAATGTTAAGTTTTTTCGTGTGTTTGGTTGCAGATGCTACATCTTAAATGACCGTGATAATCTTGGTAAGTTCGATAAGAAAGAGAACGAAGGCTACATTCTCGGTTACTCATTAACTTCCAAAGCCTATCGTATATACAACAAACGAACCAAGACCGTCATGGAGAGCATAAACGTGTCTTTTGATGAACATTCGACAATGACTTCTGAACATAACAGTTCAAGACTCAAACTTAAGGAAAAGGCTTCTATTCAAGATCGAGTAAAACCCATTTCTAATGAGACTAAGTCTTCTAACTCTAACTCATCTACTTCTACATCTGAATTAGATTTACTTTTCTTTGATATGTTTATGGATATCTGTGCAGATTTTGACAAATATACTGTATACGCATCATCTTCATTGGTCCTTGCTATAATTGTAGATGTTTCCGGACCATTTGAACCAGTCACAGCTACTTGTTCATGTATTAAGACTCCAAATAATTCTGATCAATCTAACAGTGTTTCTGTTCCTACAGATACAAACTCTGAAGTTGAAGTCCCGAGTACTTCTTCTGTCATGCCAGAGTTACTGGTATTAGAATTTACAGTTGAAGGAGTTCCTATAGCAAATGAAGTTGTACCTGCTATCATTGATGAGTACAATGATCAGAATAATAGAATAAACGTTTAACCCCTACCTAGTACAACAAGATGGACAATAGATCACCCCCAACACAATATTATAGGCGACATTGAAAGTGGTGTCAAAACCCGTGCTGCATCAGTAAATTTATGTCTTTATTCTAGGTTCCTCAGTGCATTAGAGCTTAAAAAAGCTTCAGAGGCATTACAAGATCCAGACTGGATTTTGGCGATGCAAGATGAACTTTTACAGATCGAGAGGAACAAGGTATGGAGTCTTATCCCACGACCTAAAGACAAATTTGTTATTAGAACAAAGTGGGTCTTCAGAAACAAGAAAGACGAAGTAGGAATTGTTGTTAGGAATAAGGCACGACTGGTAGCAAAAAGATACTGCCAACAAGAAGGCATTGATTACGATGAAACTTTCGCACCAGTTGCCAGCATTGAAGCCATCCGAATCTTTCTATCCTATGCAGCTCATGAGAACTTTAACGTCTATCAAATGGACGTAAAGTCGACATTTCTCATGTAAATCAACCTGAGGGCTTTGTAGATCCTAAGTATCCAGACCATGTATACGTTCTCAATAAAGCATTATATGGCTTAAAACAAGCTCCGAGAGCGTGGTATGAGACTTTAACTCAATTCCTACTTGCGTCTGGGTTTAAAAAAAGGTACAATCGATCCTACTCTGTTTCTAAAGAAATAAGGTGAGGATTTAATTTTAAACCACATCTATGTAGATGATATCATATTCGATTCTAAAAATCCAAAATTTTGTAAGAATTTTTCAAAAATTATGGAGACTCGATTCGAGATGAGCATGATGGGAGAACTGAATTTCTTCCTTGGTTTACAAGTGAAGCATTCCCTTGAAGAAATTTTCATCAATCAGTCCAAATACATAAAAGAATTTTTGAAAAAGTTCAATATGGTTAATTGTTCGAAATTGAAAACGCCAATGGATACTGGAACTCTTCTAGACGCAGATTTATCCAGAAAATCTGTCGACCAAAAGAATTAGAGAAGTATGATTGGTTCTTTATTATACTTAACAGCCAGTAGACCGGATATTATGTTCACTACATGTTTATGAGCTCGTTATCAGGCAAATCCAAAATAATCCCACCTGGCAGCCATTAAACGGATCCTCCAATACCTCAAAGGCATTCCTGAGTTAGGCCTTTGGTATCCGAAGGAATCCAGTTTCGATCTTACTGCTTTTACTGATGCACACCACGAGGGATGCAAACTTGACTGGAAAAGCACTTCGGGTTCGTATCAATTTCTAGGAGACAAGCTAGTTAGCTGGACATCTAAGAAACAAAATTATGTGTCAACCTCGACAACCGAAGCTAAATTTGTTGTTTCTACGAGCTGTTGCTCACAAGTACTGTGGATGATGACCAAGCTTAAAGATTTCGGCTACACTTACAAGCGTGCCCCTATTTACTGCGACTCGAAAAGCACCATTGATATTACTGCTAATCCGGTGCAACATTTGAAGACAAAGCACATAGATGTTCGCTATCACCTTATAAAGGATTATGTAGAGAACGGCGATGTCGAGATGCACTTTGTACAGACTGACTACCAACTTGCTGACCTTTTCACCAAGCCATTAGATGAAAAGCATTTCAAATTTATGATCAGTAAGTTAGGTATGCTCAATATATCATCGTGAGTCTATTAAATTTTCTCACATGAATCTATGGGGAGTTTATCTTTGTTATTCATATTTCTAGGGAGAGTTCGAATATCTTTTTATATCCTACTCACTACTGACGAAGGCGGAATCATCACAAATAATTACCAATTTTTTTCTTCATATTTTGCAGGATACAAATTTGTGACAATGGCTTCTGACTATTTCAGTTCAGAACCCGTTCTTAAAAGTTTTTTATTCTTTACTGAGGATTGAACGCTCATTCTTCATCAGGAAATATCTTTTGTTTGTTAAAGGGGGAGAACTTACAAGGTATTTTTTTGTGAGCTCATATGCTTGACTTTTTACAGGTATTGAAGAGAGAATATATGATGTTTTGTCAAAAGGGAGCTTTATTGCTTAACTTTTGTCTTCCTGTTCTTAATTGAATGGGGAGATAGAATATTCATTTCAAGGGGAGTTAATGTTGGATCATAAATTGTATTCAAGATTAAAGTTAAAGTTAAGGGTTTAAACTGCAATTGTGTCAAAGTTAAATTAGAGGGTCTAAACTGTATTTACTTGATAGTTACAGTTCAGGGTTTAAATTGTAATAGTTTAATAGTTATTAGCTATTGGGCCCAAGCCCATTAAGCATTAGGAAGCCCATATGGCCTGGGTATTTAAAGTTATGTTTAGTTTAGTTTTAGGTTACAACTCTGATAATTTTCTAAATAGGTAGCCGTAAGTTTTCTCTGTATTCAAAGGGTATCAAGAACACTCAAGGGTTTCATTGTTTATTCAAGGGATTGGTACGTTATTATTAATCTTTATATCTCTTGATTATTATTGTGTTGCTTGATTACTTGATTGATTATTTACCAACTAGATTAAATATGGGATAACAATTGGTATTAAAGATTGAAAAAGAAAGAAAAGAATTCGCTAAGAAATTCTCTGACTTCTCCAGAAAAGCCTTTGAAGAGAAGAAATCTTTAGAGCTTAGATGTGTTAAGCTTTCTCAACAAGTTTCAGACTTTGAGAAGGTTATCATTCTTGAAAGAGAAAAGGCTGAGATTGAGAAGAAGAAAGTTGAGCTGAAGGATATAAATACAGACTTTTCTGAAGAAAAGAAAATATTTGAAACTGAGATAGCTAAGTTGACAGGAAAGTTGTCTGAATTGTCAATAAACATCATGAAGGAGAAGAATGCAAAATCTGAGTTGCATAAGAAGTTTGATCTGATTGAAAAGGAAAGAAACAATTTGTCTTCAAAGATAAAGGAACTTGAAGAGATCGTATTCAAGGTGAAGCTGACTGAGCACAAGACGCCAGAGTCAATAGCTCAATCACCGAGAGATGATCTAGTTGATTCAACCAGTTCATTAAAAACAGCTTCAAGTTCACATTTTTCAAATGTTTTCTATAATCCTTTCTATGATTTAGATGATTGTCTTACTACTGATCAGATTCGTCCTTCTAACCTTTTCTATGACAAAAATGTTGATGGTTCAGGTAACTTCAAGAAGACTAAGTCTCAAAAGAAAAGCTTTTGGAGAAGGGATGATGAGAAAGAAAGAGGAAACTGGATCTGGAGAGTTAAAGAATCCTCGGAGGAGAAGAAGAAAGAAGAATCATTTGTGCATACATCAAATGCTAAATGGAACTATGCTACAAAAGGTAAAACTTTTGGCAAACCTTGTAACATCCCGCCTGCCTCGACAACAATATTGTCCGTTTTGCCCCTGGATTTAACCAACGTATAGCGCACGGATTTGTTTCTGGCGACCTGGTGAGAAACTTCCCAGGGGGTCACCCATCCTGGGACTACTCCCACCCAAGCACGCTTAACCTCAGAGTTCCCAGAACCTGACGTGCTTGTGGCCCAAAAACGCGTTGTTATTAGGAAGGCCAAGATATTACTTATAACACCCAGCATCACTCCTGTCCACGGCCGATATGGGATATGCCTAAGGTGTTACAAACACCCCCCCTTGGGACTCATCGTCCTCGATGAGGTTTGCCCCATATCCCGAACGGCACAGGAGTGGCTCTGATACCATCTGTAACATCCCGCCTGCCTCGACAACAATATTGTCCGCTTTGCCCCTGGATTTAACCAACGTGTAGCGCACGGATTTGTTTCTGGCGACCTGGTGAGAAACTTCCCAGGGGGTCACCCATCCTGGGACTACTCCCACCCAAGCACGCTTAACCTCAGAGTTCCCAGAACCTGACGTGCTTGTGGCCCCAAAACGCGTTGTTGTTAGGAAGGCCAAGATATTACTTATAACACCCAGCATCACTCCTGTCCACGGCCGATATGGGATATGCCTAAGGTGTTACAAACCTGATCTGGTTTACTCTATCAATCAACTGATCAGGTTAGCACAAAAGAAAATCAGTTGTTCATATTGTGGCTCAAATGATTTTGTAAGAAAAGATTATGTGAATAACTGGTATGGTTCTTATTTCATATCTCCCACTAGAACTGCAACTAATCCATTAAGACCCAAATACCAGTGGGTACCAAAAGCTAAATCTGTGTTGCAGGCACCCAAAGTTTAAGGGGGAGAAAGAACAATGGCTTTTGAACAAAACAGTTCAAAACCCGGACTCAATTGTCAAAAAGAAGGTTTCTAAGTAAAACAGCTTAGAACCCGTACTTCAACGGAGAATGGCTTCTAATCACATCAGATTAGGACCCGCACTTCAGTGCTTTATTTTTCCTGCTTGATCTTAAAAAAAATTATCAGTTAAGGGGAAGAATATCTGTGATATTAACAGATTTTTGGATACTTAAATGCTTATCTGACCGTGTGTTCTTAAAGATAAATACTTGCGTTTTATCTTGTCAATATACTTTGTCAAGTATTCATACACATAACGGTTCAGAACATTCTATTTGACTTTGTTATTACCATGTATCTAAAGTTAAATCTTTCTATGGTAATACTCACGTTCTTTGTATTCACTGTTGATTGAATCAAACGTCATTTCATGTGCTTTCATTGAAAATATGTTTATATATTGTTCATATAAACAACATTCGTTTTTGATTCTCCAAAATATTATTCTTCGTGATAAAATGATATGAGCTTAATTGTCAAACTCTTTTAGTTTGAGGGGGAGAATTGCATCGTCAAACATCTTCTGTTTTGACATCTCCGAATATTATATTCTTCATGTAACAAGTGGTATTTGTGCTTACATGTATAAAAAAAAAGCTTGTTGAACACTATGTTCTTTTAGGAAAATACATGGGATTCAGTGTGAGAACTTAACAGAACTTCCATGGATTCACGATAACCAGTGTTTCCTACCCAGGAAGTATTCCCTGAGTGATTGAGGGGAGAGGGGTCAAAAGATTTGAGTTTGGTGTGTGAAAAGAGGTAAAATGGAAAAGAGAAATTGGTTAGACGTGAGCATTAAAAAAAGGAGGGTGAGAGAACAGAGTAAAAGAATATTAAACTCTGCACCAAACTTCTTTCTGAGCCGGGCAGCCACATAATCTGATTGGTTCACATTCTTTGGTGACCATCATTCAAATAGGCAACTAGCCCATGCCATCTCTTGCATACAACCCCACCAGCTACTCATTCTTTTCTCAAAAAGAGAATGTTTCACATTTTTTGGGGACGCAGCACATACGCTATTGGTTCTTCATTTGGAATATACTAATATTGAAAAAGAAGGAAAGTTGCCCCACCTTCGAACCCTTTCTCATGCACATTGAGTCTTTGTATAATTTGTTGTTGTCTCAACAAGTTTACATACTTTGAGCCTATATTGAAAAGCAATCATCTATGCTTAATTCTTTCATACACATGCACGAGCACACAGAAATTTGTTTTCTGTCAGAACGTTCATAGATAACCATGTGTTATTCGATGATTGAATGGAAGACCTGGGGAGCCA
Source organism: Arctium minus (assembly GCA_954870635.1). Classification (NCBI taxonomy): domain Eukaryota; kingdom Viridiplantae; phylum Streptophyta; class Magnoliopsida; order Asterales; family Asteraceae; genus Arctium; species Arctium minus. The sequence goes on along the minus strand of OX941080.1, from coordinate 105,683,929 downwards.
ACATCAAACCAACTCCTTATATAGTAACTTTGTGTTACTCAGTGACTTTGTGTCATTGACAGGCATTCTAACTGAGTCATTTGTTGATTCAGGGTTACACTTATTAACTGTTTGAATTTGAAAAGATTTGAATGGTTACTACTTTCTATTTTAATCTGAAAAGATTGAAATAATCACTCTTTCCATTTGGAGAGACTGCTCTTATTTCCAAACAGGGCTCGTTACATGATGAAGACTGTGCTTACATGATCATACACAATGGGGGAAATTGTCTTGAAAAGGGGGAGATTGTTTTGGTATGTTTTGATGATGATGCTTCTCACCATTCATCAAAAAGGGGGAGAAGATACAAAAAGGGAGAATACTCAAAGAGGGAGAATATAATCTGAAGACTGCTGAAGATTTTAAAGAAGCTACAAGTTTTGAGTTTTGAAGATATCAACGTCATATCTGAAGAAAAGCGAAGAAAAGTGAAGACCCGAAGACAATTGCAATTTTTTTTAATCTTGAATCCAAAGGGGGAGATTGTTGGATCATAAATTGTATTCAAGATTAAAGTTAAAGTTAAGGGTTTAAACTGCAATTGTGTCAAAGTTAAATTAGTGGGTCTAAACTGTATTTACTTGATAGTTACAGTTCAGGGTTTAAATTGTAATAGTTTAATAGTTATTAGCTATTGCGCCCAAGCCCATTAAGCATTAGGAAGCCCATATGGCCTGGGTATTTAAAGTTATGTTTAGTTTAGTTTTAGGTTAGAACTCTAATAATTTTCTAAATAGGTAGCCGTAAGTTTTCTCTGTATTCAAAGGGTATCAAGAACACTCAAGGGTTTCATTGTTTATTCAAGGGATTGGTACGTTATTATTAATTTTTATATCTCTTGATTATTATTGTGTTGCTTGATTACTTGATTGATTGTTTACCAACTAGAATAAATCTGGGATAACAGTTAAGAGTTCTATACTGAAGATTTATCATTCTAATTCTTAATCTCAACATACTTTGAAAGAAGGACAACTTTCACGTATGAAATTGTTTTCTAAATGTTCAAACCACTTCATGTTCTCAAAAGATTTTATGAATTTTGATGTGTGATTTTAAATGATTTTCATTTTGGCACTTTCATGTTTAAACTGACCGTGTGTTTCCAAAGACTAATACTTGTGTATTATCTTTTCTATATACTGTCAAGTATTTATACGCACAGGTTTAGTACTTTTTATTGACTTTGTTATTACCACGTCTGTTGGGAACTGAAGATTTGTCTAAGTGATTACTACTGCCAGAACAACATGGTTACTACTTTTGAGACAAGTTACTACTGCTGAGCCAGATTAATACAGCTTGAAGAAGTTACTACTGCTAAGCAGAGTTAGTGCTGCTGAGAGTATTAGTACTGCTCAGAGTGATTAATACTGCTACAACTTAATACTGCTTATGTGATAATAAAATACGCGTAGAACAAGGTTGAAGATAATTGTGGAAGGTTGAAGATAATTATGGAAGAATATTATGAAGATATTTTATGTTTTGTAATTATCTTGTATTCAATCTTTGTTTATATAGTATAGAATAGTTTGATAGATGAGATCTAATTCTAAGTTTTTGTTTTAGAGAGAGAATTAACCTCAAGGTTTACAATCCTAATTCTAGAGAAGTAGAATTCGTCTTGGTGAGCCTGTTCATCAAGATTGAGGTTTTGTTTGAAAGCTTGTAACTTTAATCATTCAATAAAGTTTACAAGTTGTGATTCATTCTTTACTGTTACATTGATATTTTGAATATTAAAGTGTTATTCCGCAACTTCTTTAATATTGTTTCTGAGTTTTATTATTCTTGTTAAAAATCAGATCCTGACAAGTGGTATCAGAGCCTAGTATTCTCAGAAACCTTCATTCATCATGGACAACACAGTTGAATCAACCAGTACTCTTGTTTCAAAGGTTTTCATGCTCAAACCCAATGAGTTTGACATGTGGAAAATTAGGATCAAGCAGTACATCCTTGTTAGAGCATAAATCTGTTGGATACAAGATCAATAATACTGAAGGTCAAAGTTGAGAAAGTCAAAGCTGCTAAAGTCAAATCTCATTAAAAGTCAAAGTCTATTTTGTAATAAGTCAAACTTAGTTGTATTTGTTTTTGTTTTTAGTTTTCTTGTATTAGGTGGTAGTATAAATAGTTTTTCTCTTTGTATTTTCAGTAGAGAACTAATTTTGAGAATCATTCAGTTGTATCAGAGAGAGAAAGAGAGTTCGTTAGAGAGAGAGATTTGTAGAGAGAGAGTTCTGGAGAGAGAAAGTGTAATCTTGTGAAATTCAAAGTAATCAAACAGGTAATTCATTGTGTTTAATCTTGTTTGTTTGATTGTTATTGAATAGAAACTAGAATCTGGAACACACAATCCTCCTTACAGACTTTTCTATGTGGGACATTGTTGAGAATGGTCCTTCTGCTGAAGGTAAAATTGGGCAAGATGGAAGAAGACCACCTCCAAAAACTGATGCTGAGAAGAAAGTGAGACAATTGGAGATGAAAGCCTTAAGCACCCTGCTTTTGGCCATTCCTAATGAGTATCAACATCAGTTTCACCACTGCACTGATGCTCAGATTCTATGGAATGCCTTAGAGAGGAGATTTGCTGGCACCAAGAGCACTAAGAGGAATCAAAGGGATATTCTCAAGCAGCAATATGAGAATTTTACATCTTCAAAGAATGAGTCTATGACTCAAACTTTTGATAGATTCAATAAGCTAATTGGTGAGTTGGCTACTATTGGAGTTCATATGGAACAAGATGATATCAACCGAAAGTTTCTAAGATCTCTTGGAGATGAGTGGACCATGTACACTATCTCATTCAGACAGAATGACATGTTGGAAGAAAAGGAACTGGATGATCTGAGAGTGTTTGAATCTGAAGTGGAAGCAAAGAAGAATCCTACTAGATATGTTCATAATGCTACACTCCTATCAGCATCAACTGATTCTACTGCTAACCCTGAATCAGTTAATATTGCCAGTGCAGTAAATCAAGAAAAAGGCAATGAATCTGTGTTTGAAGCCTTTCTTTCCAGCCATGGTAACTCTTCTTTAATCAATGATGACTTGGAACATCTTCATCCTGATGATCTGGAAGAGATGGATATTAAATGGCAGATGGCCATGCTTTCCATGAAGGTGAAGAAATTCATCAAGAGGACTGGGAGGAACAACTTCTCCCAAAGAAGAGAAGATGGAGCAGGCTTTGATAAGTCAAAGGTAGAGTGATACAAGTGTCACATGAAGGGACACTTTGCAAGGGAATGCAGAAGTGGAATGTCTCAAAACAGCCACCAACAAGCTCAGACTGGAAGCTTCAACCAGAACAGAAACTCTACTCAAGCTCTTGTTTCTCAACAAGGAATGGGGTTTGACTGGAGTGATCAGGCAGAAGATGCCATTCAAAATCAAGCTCTCATGGCAGAGGTATCTGATCTACCAACTAAGGTACTTTCTAATCTCTGTTCTCAAACTTGCATAGACACTGTGAAAAGGTATAGGGATCACAACCAAAGTATGAGTGATGACCTTAAGAGATTAGAAAAGGATAGAAAAGACTATGTGATAATTGTTGAAAGGTTTGAGGAACAAATTAAAGGTTTCCAAGCCAATGAACTTCAACACACATATGATACCAATTACTGGAAGTGGGAGAAAAATGATCTAGAAATCCAACTGTCAAAGTCTAAAGAGGAGAATGAAAAGTTGAAAAGTTTTCATATGCTTCTAAAGCCATGGATTCTATGCTGAAGGTCCAAATCCATGATAAGCTTAAACCAGGAATTGGGTACAATACCACACCACCACCATACAATAACAACTACATCCCTCCTAAATCAGACTTGTTGGAGACTAAGGATAGGAAGGACTTGCATGAGGGAGCCACTAAGGTAGATCCTTTAGATGAAGTAGTTGTTAAAGACAAGACTGAGAAAGAAGCTGGTAAGAGTAAGGATAACACTGTGAGTGATGAAATTCCCTTAGAAAATAATATTCTTACCAATGAGGGTGGTGGAAGGGATTGGGTCAAATCTAATGGTGTTGAGAAGACTGAGGGAAAGTCTAAAAAGGTCCATTACAAGCAGACCACAGTTGTGAATCCTGTTCCTTGCAAACAGTGTGCAGGTAATAAATATGAGTCCCTAAAACATGATAAAAGGAGGGGAAATCAAAGAAATTGGAATAATAAGTGGGCTCAGAAACAAGGAGTTGATCTGAGTAGAATATTCAGACCAAAACCTTGTTTCATATGTGGCAAATTGAATCATCTTGCCAAGCACTGTTATTTTAATCCAAGTAACCAAAGGATAAATTTTCAAAGATCTATGCAAAAACCCTTTGGTTATAGGAAGAATGAAAGGAACCATGTGGCTAAGAAACATGTTAAATCTAAAAACCACATGAATAAAAAGACTGTAATAGAGAGTATCAAGATGTGGGTTCCCAAAAGCACTAAACCTGTTAGTACTGCTACCACAAATAGTGCTGCTGACAAAGATAGTGCTGCCAGAAGCAATACTACTGCTATCAATGTTAGTGCTGCTGAGAGTATTAGTACTTCTAACACTAACATTGTTAGTACTTATTCAAATGTTAATACTGCTAACTCTGTTAGTGCTTCTAATAAGGTTAGTACTGCTAAACATGTTAGTGCTGCTAACTCTGTTAGTACTTCTAAAATTAGTACTGCTTCTAGTGTTTGTGCTTCTAGACCAATCATCTTGACAAAGTACTCCAGTAAAGAGTTTTCTGAATTTAAAAATCTCATCAAAAAGGAGTGCAAGTACTTTGATGAGAAAGGGAGGCCCAAGACCACTTTGGCTTGGGTTCCCAGTCAATACTAATTGATTTATCTTATGTGCAGGGCAACCAACAGCTCAAGGGAAAGAGCATTTGGCATGTTGATAGTGGTTGCTCTAGGCACATGACAGGGAACATGGCTTGCCTCAAGAATTTCAAAAAAATTGATGGAGGGCATGTTGCCTTTCGTAATACTCCAGATGGAGGTAAGATTAGTGGTAAGGGAGATGTAACAAAAGGTAAGATGACCTTTGAAGATTTTTTCTATGTTGAGCAGTTAAGATACAACCTGTTAAGTGTATCACAGGTTTGTGACAAAAAACATAGTATTTTATCCACTGATTCAGAATGCATTATCCTTGCTCCTGGATTCAAGGTAGTTGATGAAAAGATGATACTACTAAGAACTCCTAGAAAGGATAATGTCTATTGTTTGGACATGGAAAATGTTTCAAATGATTCATCCCTAAACTGTCTTGTTTCAAAAGCTTCTTTGGATGAATCATCACTTTGGCACAGAAGGATGTGTCACATGAGCTTTAAAACAATGAATAAACTTGTTAAAAACAACCTTGTAAGAGGTTTGCCGTCAAAAGTCTTTTCCTGTGACGATCATTGTGTTGCCTGTCTCAAAGGCAAACAACACAAAACTTCTCACAAGTCCAAAGAGTTGAACACAATTTCTTCTTCTCTTCAGTTGTTGCATATGGATCTGTTTGGTCCTACAAATGTCATGAGTATAGGTAAGAAATCATACTGCTTAGTTATTGTTGATTATTACTCTAGATTTGCTTGGGTATATTTTCTAAGGACTAAGGATGAGACAAGTGGACTGATCAAATCCTTTATTCTAAGAATTGAAAACCAAACAAATCAAAAGGTAAAAGTCATTAGGTCAGATAATGGTACTGAATTTAAAAATCTTGATCTAAACACCTTTTGTGAGGAAAAAGGAATTGAGAGGCAATACAGTGCTCCTAGGACTCCACAACAAAATGGTGTTGCTGAGAGAAGGAAAAGGACACTGATTGAAGCTGCTAGATCTCTGTTAGCTGATTCAAAACTTCCAATTACTTTCTGGGCTGAAGCAGTTAATACTGCCTGCTATGTCCAAAATAGAGTTCTAGTAGTCAAGCGTAAAAACAAGACACCATATGAGTTTTTAAATAAAAGAAAACCATTTATTGGATTTTTCAAACCTTTTGGGTGTCCTTGTACCATTCTCAATACCAAAACTCACTTAGGAAAGTTTGATAGCAAAGCAGATGATGGTTTTCTTGTTGGTTACTCATCTCAGAGTAAGGCCTACAGAGTATTTAATTCTTCTTCTAGAATAATTGAGGAAAGTGACAATGTCAAATGCAATGAGAACATACCAAATCCTATTGGTTCAGGTCCTCAGTGGTTATTTGACATTGATTCACTAACTAACTCTTTGGGTTTCAGTAATGATGATCATACAGGATCAGGAAGTAGAGGATCAGGGGATGAACAAGTACAAAATATTATTCCTCAGTCTGTGATCTTTCCTATACCTACAATGACCCCTGTTGAAATCTGTGAAAGGGAGACTGTTACTGAATCAAGTCAGAGTGAAGAAGAAAGAAGAGATGATGAGAATTTAGAGCATAAAGAGTCAGAAGCAGCTGATGAGTTTCCCTCAGCTGACTTAAATGATTCCAATTTAGATGTGGGAATGAATGAAGAACCTAGTCTTTAGACAAGAACTCAGAAAAATCATCCTCCTGAGCTGGTAATAGGAGACATAACTTCTCCTATGATGACTAGGAATCAAAGCAGACTTCAAGATTTGCAGGATCAGCGGCATACAGTACTCTCTTGCTTTCTATCCCAGATTGAGCCTAAGAAGGCTTATGAAGCAATGAAAGATTCAAGTTGGATAGAAGCCATGCAAGAAGAGTTGCTACAGTTCAAATTGCAAGATGTTTGGGACTTGGTGGACCTTCCAAAAGGTCATAGAGCAATTGGCACCAAGTGGATTTTCAGAAATAAAAAGGATGAGAGAGGAATAGTAATAAGGAACAAAGAAAGGCTAGTGGCACAAGGGTACACTCAGGAAGAAGGAATAGACTATGAGGAAGTTTTTGCTCCAGTTGCAAAGGTAGAGGCAATTAGGCTGTTTCTAGCCTATGCTTCATTTATGAAGTTCAAGGTATACCAGATGGATGTGAAGAGTGCCTTTCTGTATGGAACAATTTATGAGGAAGTATATGTCTGTCAGCCCCCTGGAGTTGATAATCCATCATATCCTGACAGAGTATACAAACTGAAGAAAGCTCTCTATGGTCTACATCAACCCCCAAGAGCATGGTATGATACTCTGTCTACCTATCTCTTGGAAAATGGGTTTGAAAGAGGAATAATTGACAAGACCCTTTTCATTAGAAGAAGTAAGAAGGACATCCTACTTGTTCAGATCTATGTGGATGACATCATCTTTGGATCCACAAAAGATCAGATGTGTAGAGACTTTGAAGAGTTGATGCACAAGATCTTCAAAATGAGTTCAATGGGTGAACTTACTTTCTTCCTTGGGCTTTAAGTGAAACATGAGAAAGATGGAATTTTCATAAGTCAATCAAAGTATGTGAAAGACATCCTAGATAAGTATGGTCTATCAGACTCAAAGCCAGCAAGCACACCAATGGAAACACACAAACAGATCACTGCTGATCTTGAGGGGGAGGAGGTTGATGTCCATCTTTATAGATCAGTGATTGGATTTCTCATGTATCTCACAGCCTCAAGACCAGATATCATGTTTCCAGTGTGTGTGTGTGCCAGATTCCAAGTCAATCCAAAGCAGTCACATCTTCAAGCTGTTAAGAGGATTTTCAGATACCTAAGAGAGAAACCTAGATTAGGTCTTTGGTATCCTTATGAATATTCTTTTGACTTGATTGCATATTCAGACAGTGACTTGGGAGGTGCTAATATGGAAATAAAGTCTACTTCAGGGGGATGTCAACTTTTGGGTGCAAGACTAGTATCTTGGCAGTGTAAGAAGCAAACCACAGTGTCCTTATCCACAACAGAAGCTGAGTACATTGCTGCTGCAAGTTGCTGTTCACAGGTTCTATGGATTCAGAATCAAATGCTGGACTATGGGGTAACCTTTCTTCACCCTCCAATCTTCATTGACAATAGCAGTGCTATTAGCATTGTTAACAATCCAGTCAAGCACTCTAAAACAAAGCATATTGAAATCAGGTATCACTTTATTAGAGACTGCAATGAAAAGAAGATTATTCAAGTTGCTAAAGTTCATACTGATAACCAGTTTGCTGATCTATTCACTAAAGCTTTTGATGTGGGTAGATTCACTTTCTTGGTCACAAGTGTGGGCATGATCAACTCTGAATGATCTCATGTTTAAAAAGTGTTTGTATACCAGTTATTTGTTTATTTTGTTTGGTGTTACTAATCATCTTTCTCAGGAAGTTTATTGTTCTTCTCAGACTAACAAAAGCTTCAACAGTGTAAGTATAGTTAATGCTGCCAGTGCAGTTTTACTACTGCCAGTGCAAAGTTACTACTGCAGATTTACTATTACTAATGCTAGTCTGAGTGACTACTTCAGGTATGTAGTTAATACTGCTAGGAGTTAATACTACTAGTCGTTAATACTGCTAGTAGTTAATACTGCTAGTTCGTTAATACTGCTAGTTAGTTAATACTGCTAGTAGTTAATACTGCTAGTCGTTAATACTGCTAGTTAGTTAATACTGCTAGTAGTTAATACTTCGTTAATACTGCGAGTAAGTTAATACTGCTCGCAGTTAATACTGCTTCTTTACCGAATCATATAAATACCCTCTTTGCCCGCCTAAAAGCTCACAACGTCTCTTCGCATACTGTTTATCTTCTCTCTCACTCTTTTCTCTCAAGCAACAAGTGTGTTTCAGTCCAGTATCCTCAAGAACGATGGAATCCATGGCGTTTATTGATGAACACAATGAGATAGCAATGCTTCAAAAGCCGAAGCAAGCTGATGGATTCCATCAAATAGTCGATTTTCTCAACACCAGTCACATAGCATATGCTCTTACTGTGTCACCACCAATTTTCATCGAGCACCAGAAGAAATTTTGGGCCAATGCCACCATTGTTACTGAAAACGGTGTGCAGATCATCAAGACAAGGGTGTGTGACAAACCCTTGATAGTCACTGAAGAGGTCATTCGCATCAGTCTACGACTAGACGATGCCTCAGGTATTACTTCTATCCCTAATGAGGACTTGTTTTCCAATCTAACAAGAATGGGGTATGAAGGCCAACAGGGTGTTTTCAAATTTTACAAAGCAAACTTTTCTTCCCAATGGCGGTTCTTTGTTCATACCCTTATGCACTGTATCTCTAGAAAAACTACTGGATGGAGTCAGTTCAGCTGTACCATTGCTTATGTTTTGGTCTGCTTGTCTACTGCCAGAAAGTATAATTTCTCAAAAATGATTTTCAATGACCTTGTGTCAAACTTGGGAAATAAAAAGAGTTTCTATATGTACCCAAGATTTGTCCAGACAGTTATAACCTCTGAATTGACGGATATGCCTCAGTTTAATGAGGTATATGTACCTAAAATCCCTAAGGGCAAGGTCTTTTCAAATATGAAAAGATCTGCCAAGGACTTGGAAGGAGTTGACACCCCATTGTTCTCTACAATGATGGTGGTGTCCCACAACCAAGAAGGTATGGCATCAAGGTCAAGGTCCTCACTAGACCATCCCACTGAAAGCCAAACCCAACCTTTAACCACTATATCTCTTCCTCAGTCTCTTGTTCATAAGTCAACTCCTGTGTTAACCAAAACTTATGCTAAGAGAAAAGTACACAAGGCTCCTTCCCTTGTTGTACCTCCTACCATCCCAGAACCTCAAAGCCCTTTAATGGAGCATTCTCCATTAGAGAATATCTATAGGGAAACCACTGGGGTGTCTCCCAACCCCAAGGAGGTGCTCACTGAGGAGATGTATGAGCATATGGGTGAGAAGGTTGCCACTACTCCTGCTAGCACAGAGGAGGCCAGTGGTAACATCACTAAGACCTTCCCCATGGCAACTTTGGGTGAGCAATCATCCAAAGGTCCCAGGTGCCAAGAAACCAAGGGGGTGGATGGTGCTTCTGCTAGGCAGAAGACCTCCACTACTAAATGTTCCAATGATCCATCAAAAGGGGTTAACACTCCTGGAGAAGGTGAGGATAGATATGACTATCATGAATTGATTTCTGCCATGTCCAAAATGGCAACTGAACTGGATTCTCAGAAGCAGGTTGTAAATGAGCTCAAGAAAGTCATCATCAACCAACAAGCAGAGATCAACAGCTTAAAGAAGTTGGTTCAGAAGGTGATCCAAAAGAAGAAGAAACAAAGGTTTGTGCTCAGGAGAAGGAATCCAGTGACTGATGCTCCCAAAAAGGGGGAGTCAGAAGATGAGATCAACTTGGAGAGGGAGATACATGGATTTGAGGGGGAGTTCAATGTACAAACAGAAACAAGGTTTGTGTTTGAAGAAGCAGCAGTAACAGAGCAAGCAAGCAAAGCAGGAGAAACAGTTAATGCTGCTAAATCAAATGAAGCAGCAGAAATTGTTAAAGAGGTATTATCTGACCTCATTAGCAGAAATCTGGAAGAATTTGAGATAGCTGAAGCTTTAATCAAGGCTAAACATGATACTCCCAAGGTCACTTCGAAGGTCAAAGGAGTTGTTATCAAAGAAAAGGGCGAGGTTATCAAGAAAGCAAGTGTTGAGAAGGCAGTAAGCAAGGATAAAGGCAAAGCCAAGATAGTGGAATCTGGCCAACCACTTAAAAAGCAAAAGTTGATTGAGTCAGATGAAACTTTGGCTAAGAAGATTCAAGCAGAACTTGAGCAAGCAGAATCAGTTCAAGTGGAGAAAGATAGAGAGATGGCAAAAGCTCTAGCTGCAGAGCTTAATGAAGTTTATCAACAGAGCTTGGCAACAGACATAGCACAGAAGAAAGCTGCAACTCTAAAGAAGCCTGTGTTGATCAAAATGGCTGCTAAGAAGAGGCAACCTTCAAAGACATACCTTGGCACCCAAGAGAGAAAGAAGATGATCACTTTTCTCAAAGGTGCTGTGGGAGTTAAAAAGGAGATGTTCTCAAAGATGTCATTTGAACAGATCAAAGGCTTGTATGATGCAGAGATGACAAAGCTTCAAGGGAATGACAATGCTAGAGTTGAAATGGAAAAGAGAATGAAAGAGAGTAATGACTTTCTAATAGAAAAACCTTTTCCTGATGATCAAGAAACTCCAAAGAAAGAAGCTACTCTAGGTGAAAGTTTGAAGACTCTGAAAAGAACTAAAATGATGGCAAGAAGAAAACTTGTTAAGAAACCTAGAGTGGTTGAGGAAGTAGCTGATCAAAAGGTAGCTGAAGAAGAAGGGGCACCTCAGTCTGAAGAAAAGAAAGCTCAATCTCAGGAAGAACCATCAAGTACTTATGATGTAAATATGTACATGGTTGTGATGGAGAAAGTACCTGAGCCTATAACTGCTGAACCAGTTGGTGTCAAGCCTCCTGAGATTATTCACTGGGATACCATGGAAGTAGATGGTAAGGAATATATCAGGCTGAAAAGGAAGGATGAAAAGTTTGAAGTATATCCTACTTGGTCCAAGATAGTAAGAGTATGCTCCAGATCTGACTTAGAGGAAATGTTTGAAGTGGGGATGAAACTTTATGCTGACAAGCTGAAAGCTCCAGGGATACCAGTTACAAAACTTGTGATGGAATATCTGTGTATGTTCAAGCCAGAGGAAGTTCAGCATGTCATCAGAAATGTGTTCAAAACCATCAAGAACTGGACACTGTATGAAAGAAGTGGAGTATATGCACTGGCTGTGGATACAAGTCATTTTGAATACTTCTTGGTGGATAGAGTTTACAACCATAGCAGATTAAAGTTGCATGCTATGTTAAAGAAGAAGCTGGGTTGTGAACCAAATTCTGAAATGGCAAGGTACTTGATCCAGAGAATTATCAATCAAAGTTTGGGGCTAAATCCTGATATACGAGTATGAAAATGGAGTTTTGTGAGCATCTGTAGAACTTGACTTCTCTTCTCTAAAAGTCAAGTTAGGGGGAGATTGTTGGGAACTGAAGATTTGTCTAAGTGATTACTACTGCCAGAACAACATGGTTACTACTTCTGAGACAAGTTACTACTGCTGAGTCAGATTAATACTGCTTGAAGAAGTTACTAATACTAAGCAGAGTTAGTGTTGCTGAGAGTATTAGTAATGCTCAGAGTGATTAATACTGCTACAACTTAATATTGCTTATGTGATAATCAAGATACGCGCAGAACAAGGCTGAAGATAATTGTGGAAGGTTGAAGATAATTATGGAAGAATATTATGAAGATATTTTATGTTTTGTAATTATCTTGTATTCAATCTTTGTTTATATAGTATAGAATAGTATGATAGATGAGATCTAATTCTAAGTTTTTGTTTTAGAGAGAGAATTAACCTCAAGGTTTACAATCCTAATTCTAGAGAAGTAGAATTCGTCTTGGTGAGCCTGTTCATCAAGATTGAGGTTTTGTTTGAAAGCTTGTAACTTTAATCATTCAATAAAGTTTACAAGTTGTGATTCATTCTTTACTGTTACATTGATATTTTGAACATTAAAGTGTTATTCCGCAACTTCTTTCATATTGTTTCTGAGTTTTATTATTCTTGTTAAGAATCAGATCCTGACAACATCTCATAACGAAACAATTTTTTGGTGGTAATACTCCCGTTTGCATTTCACAATTGATTGAATATCAAACATCATTCCTATTTTTCTTGTGCGTTCATTGTCAATATGTTTATATTTTTTCATATAAACAAATTTCAATTCTTTGATACCCCAATCTATTAATTTTTCATGATAGTTGATCTGATTGAAACAATGTCAAATTCTCAAAACAATTCTCTTGATTTTATTTCATTCATTCATTATTCTTGTTTTGAGAACTCTTCAATGTTCAAAAGCTCATACATGAATGATATTCTTTGGATCTTACATACATCTGACATATGTCATTCATATTTTGTGCTTAACTGTTACAAATAAATTCTTGAGCAACACTATTCTTTTAGGACAAAATTCATGGGAATCAGTGTGAGAGCTTATCAGAACTTCTATGGACTCACATTAACCAGTGTTTCCTACCCAAGAAGTTATCCTAGAGTGATTGAGGGGAGAGGGGTCAAAATCATAGAGTGGGTGTGTGATGAGGTAAAATGAAATAGAGATATTGGTTAGAAGTGAACTTAAATGTTAAAAAGAAAGAATGTGTGAGATCAGAGTTAAAAGAATATGAAAACTCTGCACTAACTTTTTCTGAGGCGGGTAGCCACAAAATCTGTTAGTTCAAATTCTTTGGTGACCTTCATTGAAACATACACTAGCCCATGCCAACTCTCGCATAAACCCCATAGCTACTCATTCTTTTCTTAACAAAAGAATTATTCATCTTTTATTGGGGAAGCAACACATAATCTATCTGATCTTCATTTGGAAGATTTGGATATTGAAAAAAAAATGGGAAAATTACCCCACCTTCGAACCTTTTTCATGCACATTCAGTCCATGTAATATTGTTGTTGTCTTAATGGTTTACATATTTTTGAGCCTGATAAAAGCAATCTTTATGCTTAATTCTTTCATACACAAGCACATTCACACAGAAAATTCATTTTTCTATCAGAACGTTCATAGAATTACCTTGTGTGATTTGATGATTGAATCGAAGACCTGGGGAGTGAACATCACTAAAGCTCCTTGTACAGTACATCTGTTGTACTAAGTGACTTCATGTTACTTACATGCATATTAACTGTATCGTTGGTTGATTCAGGGTTACCATTCTTAATTTGTCTAAATTTGAAAAGATTCGGATAAATACCTTTATGAATTAACGGATACATGCTCAGATCAGATCATATGGAGATATTCTTTTAAGGGGAGATTGTTATCTTATCCTAAAAGGGAGATTGTATCAAAGAATGTGCTGAAATTGTTAAAGTTTTGATGATTCTGAATAGGGATGAGCATCGGAAGCGGGTACCCGCCTTTGGAACCGGAACCGCTTCGGAATTGCTGGTTCCGAAACCGGAACCAATGTGATTGGTTCTGGTTTCGGTTCCTAAAATATGGAACCGATTGGGACCAGTTCCAGTCCTCATTTTTTTGGAACCGTTACCCGTTGGGTACCCGCCAGGACCGGTTCCGGGATCGGGTACCCAGATCCAGAACCGGCGGGTACCCGCTATTTTTTTAATAAAATATATTTTATTTATTTATAAAAAATTAATAAACTACCTTTTAGTGAAGTATCATTTGTAGTATTTATTAGCATCAACTAAATTTTAATGACGTGAAGTCTTTTTGAAGCATCGTTTGTAGTATTTATTTGTTTTGTAAGCACCGTTTGTAATAATTATTTGTTTTGTAAGTATTGTTTATAGTGTGTATTAGTTTTTAGTTTTTATCTTATTAGTTTTCACATTTGTGGTATTTATTTCTTTACGTTTGGACTTTGTAATATAATTAATATTTGCCTTTTTATAATATGAATGATAAAAAAAATTTAATAATTAGACAGTGGGTACCCGGTACCGGAACCGGAACCGACGGTTCCGGTTCCGGTTCCTTCATTCCAAAAACCGCTGATTCCGGGAATTTTAGGCGGGTATCCGCCTTTGCTCACCCCTAATTCTGATATCTCATCATTCATCAAAAGGGGGAGTAAGTTCAAAGTTCAATTTCAGAACAAAACAAAGTCAAGTGAAAGTTATAAAGAGGTGAACAGTTCATGGATTTCAAAGTCATATCTCTATTCCTTTGATAAAAAGGGGAAGAGAATTCAAATTTCAAATGTTCAAAGTCAAAGCAAAGTCAGATAATTTCAAGATGTTATCAAGAAGAAAAGATTATTTGGGAAGTTTGAAAGATTCGTGCACATTTTTTTTTCAAAGAGGGAGATTGATAAAGATTTCAAGTTTTGATATGTCAAAGTTTGTGAAGAAAGATAGAGTCAAAGAGGGACATCCATTCGAAGTGATGAGAAAGTTCAAAGTTTAAGGAATGCTTGTTAAAGAAAGTTTATACGAAGCGTTATAGGTTTGAATGTTTCAAAGTTGTGAAACCTACAAAGCTGAAGATTTTTTCAAGTGAGAGAAGACCTAAAGATTAATGTCAAACTTTTTTTAATCTTGAATCCAAAGTGGGAGATTGTTGAGCCAAGAATATTGTATTCAAGATTAAAATGTTCATAATGTAATTTTCTATTAATTATGTTTCTAAAGTCTTGTAAAGTCAAGTTGTTTGACTTCGTCTCCATAGTTTGTATTGTAAGGTCAATGTGTTTGACCATAAAAATAGATTGAGTCCCTTGTAATCATTTGTAACAAGACACACATAGAACACGCATATACTTTAGAGAGAGAGCTTAGAGAGAGAAATAGGTATATGGCTTTATGAGATCATTGTAATCAAAGATTCAATCAACACAAAGATGAGTTCTACATTTCAGTGTGGATTAGTAGCTTGAATCTGGAACAACGAAAGGCCTCCACCCTCCGTGAGACTATTTGAAGAGGTGTAAATAATGGAAGACGTCTATGCCCGGGGCAAAGATGAGAGGGGAGGAATTGTGGAGAAAAGGAAGTGGGAGGACAACTCTTACCCTCCCAAATACCCAAGACTTTCATCAACAACAACCATGGGGCCAAGCATTGGCAGTGCCCAAAAAGCCACAGTAAACATTTCGGGCAATGCAACTTTGTGCCACATAGTTGTTACAAGTGTGGCAAGCCCGATAACACTATCCGTGAGTGCGTGATCAAGGGGACCATGTGCTTTGAATTTAGGGAGGCATGTCATTTTCAGAATGATTGCCCAAAGTTGATGTCGGGAGGAAGTAGGGGAAAGAAGATGGATCCTTCGAGAACAATGGGTCAGCTTTCCAAATTTCGACTGAGGAGGCTAGAGACTGAGGAGGCTAGAGCATCGACATATGTGGTATCGGGTACGTTTGTCTTAAACTATGTACTTGTATGTGTGTTATTTGATTCGGATGCAAGTTTCTCCTTTGTGTCAGTCACTTTTTTCCAAAAGCTTCCTATGTCTACTAGTAGTTTAGAGGACGCGTTAGTAGTAGAAATTGCTAATGGTGGTCAAGTACTAGTTCGAGACATGTTAAAGGGTTGTACCCTTGTGATTGAAGGATAAGAATTCCCAGTCAATTTGATGCCTATGATAATTGGAGGTTTTGATGTGGTGATCGGAAATCAAGCCGAGATTTTATGCTCTAAGAAGTTAGTTTGAATCCCAACTTTGGACGACGACATGGTGATTGTTTAAGGAGAACGGAGGAAAGGCGGTGTCGCGATCATTACCATGGATAAAGCACACAAGTGCATGGTAAAAGGATTCTCACCCTTCTTAGCATATGTGATTGACGCTAAACTTGAGAAGAAGAAGCTTGAAGATGTGAAGGTGGTACGTGAGTTCCCTAAAGTGTTTTCAGACGACTTGCCAAGATTACCACCACATCATCAAGTAGAATTCCGACTTGACTTGGTTCCGGGAGAGGCTCTGATAGCTAGAGCTCCTTACCGATTTTCCCCATCTGAGATGCAAGAGATGATGGCACAGTTTCAGGACCTTCTCGAGAAGGGATTCTTGACACCGAGATCGTCACCCTGAGGAGCACCGGTCTTATTTGTGGAGAAGAAGGATGGCACGATGAGGATGTGCATCGACTATAGAGAGTTGAACAAAGCCACCGTGAAGAATAAATATCCACTTTCGAGGATCAAAGAGTTATTTGACCAACTCCAAGGGGCGGGATGTTTCTCCAAGATCGATCTACGTTCAGGATTTCACCAAGTAAAGGTGAAGGAAGACGACATTTCGAAAAAGGTCTTTAGGATGCGCTATGGCCATTACAAACTATTGGTCATGTTGTTTAGTCTAACCAATGCACCGGCTGTGTTTATGGATTTGATGAACCGAGTGTGCGAACCATTCCATGACAAGTTGGTAATAGTGTTCATCGATGATATACTCGTGTACTCCAAGAGCGAGAAGGATCATGAGGAACACCTCCGAGAAGTCCTAGAAGTGCTAAGGAAAGAGAAGTTGTATCCTAAATTGTAACACCCTCAAATTTGGAAAAAAACAACTAATTAAAATTTTCAAAATTTCATCAAGTAAAAGATAAATCTCCAAAAAAAATTCTCTATTTAACCTCAACAAATATTAACTCCAGTCTTTTACAAGGACTAGACCAAAGTCAGGTGTTACTTAATCCCAACTACAAGTTGCTCTTCCCGAAACAAATGCGGAAGACTTCACTAAGATATCCACTTCTTGAGCACACAACTAGCCCTCCTCTCTGCACAGTGTCACTAGAACTATTCCCAACCGGAACCTGTTGCACATGCCGACAAATAAAAAAGTTAGGTTAACACCTAGTGAGTTCAAACGTTTTCAACATGAGTAATTATGTCGCAAAAAGAAAGAATGCAACTTAAATCATAATCTTTCAAGGCGTTTTACTTTAAATATGAAAATGACTCATTTCCAATAATATGCATGATTTAAAGATGGACAGCCAATACAAAACATACTTTCATGAAGTGATGCAACCCAAAACGCACTCAAAACGTGAATACAATTCAAACTCCCAATTTATGAAAATACTGATAAAACTTTATATCCCAAAACACCCGAAACACGGGTAGGGCATAATACTCAACCCATAAACCATAGATAAAAATCCATATATACAAAATGTCACCGAAAACATTGATACTAAAATTCAATTCCCAAAGGCTCTTTAACGAGCTATTAAAATTGCATAAATACTCCAAAAACTCATATGAGTATAAATCAAGCCCCAAAAGGCATAATAAACGTTTGGCTAAAATACGCGAGCCAAAGTGGTTACATAAACCAAATTACATCTTTTCCCAAAATATTTATCTCTCAAATCACAATTGACCTTCGGGCTAAACCAAAAAGGTTTACAATCTCTAAAATGTTCACAAGGTTGGGAATGACTAAAATCAAATGACTCCCACGTTCGTATTTTCAAAACGTCCCATTACGTAAACGATGAATATATCCAACAAATAATAAAAGTGTATTTTGAACCAAATAATCTTCATTTGTGCAATAAATCATCAAAACACTTTCATGCATGGTTATTTATCAAAATGCCCAAAAGTGGGTTTTACAAAGTTTTTAAAGCCAAACACCTCAAATAATGAAAATCCATCAAATAACCCAACAGTTGATAATTTCATGTAAAACACATCAATACTTTAAAATGGACATTTTGGCATGTACAACGTTTTCACAAATCAACTTGAACTAACCTTGCTAGATTTAGGCTAAATCTAGATTTTACCCCAACTTGAGCTTCCTTGAAGAAACTTGAATCCACAAGAAAATCCTTCCAAAACCTAGATCCACAAGTTTCCAACCATGAATAATCATTTTCAACCATATAGAATCGTTTCCCAAACATTATACATGAAGATCTCAACTTATACCAAAACCCTAATTTCCATAGATGAAGAAAAGAGAAAATTACCTTTGCCATTGTTGAATCCATTAACAATACTCTTCTAGATCCCCAAAATAAACCACAAACTCCCGGTCTTCAAAATGATGAAAAGGGTTGGATGAAACCCTATGAAATTTGGTGAAGAAGATGGAGATGAAAGGATCATACTTCTAGCACCCAAAACTTTCTAGATGATGAAGAATCACTTTGTTTTAGGAGGAAAAACTCCCAAAAATGAGTTAGGGTTCATTTGAGAGGATGGAGGTCGGCTTGGGAGAGAAAATGGGAAGAGGTTTGAGGTTTTGGTGAGAAATGGGTTTTGGAGGCCGATTTAATCTTCTATCAGCACACAGTTCTCACGCACGAGCATTGGCGTGGTTCGGCTCGCGCGGAGAGTCGCACGGATCTCTGGAGTCCAGAGCCTCGCACAGATCACGGCGCGGTTCAATTCGCACGGGACACTGTTGTTGTTTTCGTTTTCTCTTCGGTCAAAGATTTCGGGGTGTTACAATCCTCCGAACATTAAAAAAGATTTCGTCTTCGAAATCTAGCACCGACCAATCACCCAACGTCGTGTTTATTGGATTGGTTGGTTCTCTATCCAAAAGAGATGTCTCCATAATACCTTGCCCATGTACGAAACCGATTACATCCCATATAAGATTGTCATGGTACTTCTCATAACGAGTCACCACACACCCAATCTCAACGTTCGATATACCTTACCGACAACGGGAAGAACATCGAGTCTTTATCAACTCATTTTCTTATCATAATGATCTCAATTGCCACCCAACATTAAGTTGCACGTGACACCTCAAGAGTAGCCTACGATTCTAACTAAACACTTCCATCAAGGACATCCTAAGGTGAACTTTACCCTTAAATACTTCTAATCGTCCTTCGTTGAATTACATTACACTCTTTCTTGCCTTCAAGAACACAACAACCCTTGTAGAAAGGATCCAACCATCTCTTGCCCATACTTTATTCAATTTCGAGTACCCATAACTCGGCTGACCCTACCTGAGTGGTGATGGAATCCGTATAAATTTGTTTAGTTGATCACCCGTTGTTGTCATAAAACGATATTTCTAATTTCGACAAATTAAGGTTTCCTCAATGAGCGATTTCTACTTAAGGCCTACCTCAACATTCTCACCAAATTTTCCAATAATCCACACCATAAAAGATTCATCGTACCTTCCTTGACGAAATTTCCTAACAACTAGTTTGGTCTGATCCAACATAACCTTAGATTCGTTCCTCAAGCTGACACAGACACAACATCTGCAAGAATTCCCAAAACATCCATAGATCAAAGCATTAGTCTGATGTTTCATCCAGAAACATACCATTACACTCTACAAATATTCGATTATCCCAAACTCCGTGATTACACAACTCCCACAATGCATTCAAGCATCGATTGACGAATAAGCGAAAGCCTTAACGATTTCAGAAACACCAATGATCGATCCCTAATTACCGACATATAATCTCTTTAAAGTTACCACTTAACTTGCAAACACACCGGATTCAACGGAAGTGCACCGAAGAACATCAATGGTTATTGTCCTCAAAATCGAGTGTCGCCACATATCCTCGAAATGACTATACTACAAGTGTGGGTGTACCGTCAAGTATTTTATTCCGGATTTGCATTACCGAATTAAGATTGACACCTAACATGGCACTAAAATCCAATATTACATCTCTAACAAACGAACCACAATATTCCCTTTATTCCAGAAGACTCACCCGGATGGCACACCTCCAACTCATACATGATGTCGAACAATCAATCCATTCATTTCATCTTCAATCATATGCAAGCAACCACACAATGCTTTAACCCGAATTCAATCATATGCAAGCAACCACACAATGCTTTAACCCGAAGATTTATCAGAATAGAAAGATCACCACTTAAATAACTCGGAGAATACCTAAGTCTAATACCTCGATTATTCATGCATGAATTTGTTCATAAAATTGAAATCCAAATTCAAAACTAACCACCAGTCAGTCATCCGACGCTTCAATTCCCAAGGACTCCTCTAGTCGTTAATTACAAGTCACTCTACATAAGGGTTTACCTTATAGCCTCGATTGAGTTCAAGGTTTTTTTCAAACTAATATGCCAATTTGAAATTTTATAAAACTTATAAATGTAAAAGCTTTATAACAATTAGTCGTACGAATAAAAATCCACTACCGTTTACCCGGTAGGTGTACAAGGTGGTCACCAATGTCACACATATAAATCATTTCGAAAACTATCTGATTATTATTCAAACTAATAATGACAAGAAGGAAAGATGTTCAACAAACCTTTCAAAGGAACCGCTATGGCCCCAACATGCATCTATTTGCGTCATGAACGAGAAATAATTTTACGTACTAAAATAGCGTATAAGAAAGCACGTTTGTACAAAACTCCAGAAGGGGAAATTCACGTAATCAAGTTCCAAAAATTTCTCATTCAACCATGTAATGACATGAAATAAAATTTCCCAATGTGACTCCCATACATTAGTTTATTCCCCAAAACTTAGAAAAAGATAGATGCATGGAATTTGGTCTAACGTAAAATGATTTAGATCGACTTCAAGCTTTACGTCGCACGAATAAAATGCTCTTTGTCCCAAATTGTGGGTATATATACCAATAAGCCCATATAACGTATTTGTGTGTTCCCTTAAAAGTGGTATCAACAACCGTAAACGCACAAAACAAAATTTAGTGTGAACTATCACAGACTCCCCATATATTTACTCACGCCATGGTGTAAATTAATTCATGCACTAAACAACATACGACAAAATGCTTGCAAAACACAAAATAGAATTTTCATGGTATCAAACTCCCAAAGTTTTCTCTCCTTAGTCACAACACGACACGGAATAAGATTCCACAACAAAACTTGAATGAGACGGTTTATTTCACAAAACTAGCACAGTGATATGTGTATGCACTTTGGTTAAAATATAAAATAGTTTACGCCATTTTCAAGTTCAAAGCCAAATCAACAATATGTTTTCATCGTTCGAAAATGTTGGCTAAAACCATATGATAGAAATTCCAAATAAAACATGTATTTATACTATATGCAACCAAACTGCCCGCACAAAACTCACGGGAAAACAATACAATGGGACACCATTAAAATCACCACATTAAATCCACAAAATCGCATGGAGTAAAATTTTCAATAAAACTCAAACACCAAAATAATGGAAGATAACTCTTCGTCCAAAACCTTAATATATGTGGAGGAGGTCCAATGTTAAAGTCATAAAACGCAGTTACTTGTCCAAGACCCTAAACAACATCAAAATACGCACATCGCAATATCTGAAATAGCGTTGGACAACAATGAGAATAAAGAAAGTCTCAACAAAGTTTGCAACATCATGCAATCAAATAATTTTATGCATGTTTAAAATCATGGTTTAAAACCTTGTGTGTGCTAAAACATCCCTCCAAGATTTTGTAATATAATCCACATGATGATTTCGGAAACCTGAGAAATAATTGATGCAATTTCTTTTAGAATAAATTTCGTGCATGAATTTGATCGACATTCAACATCTCGAAACCACGCTCCCCAATTTTCCAGTCACACTATCGTCATCCGGATGCTCAAACATCTTAAGGCAATAATCAAGGATTTCATAGGTTCACCTTACAATTTTCCCCTCGAATAATGTCGGTTCCAAAAGTCTATGGTTCTAATCCAACCAATCATTCCGACCCAAAATGGTTCACTTCATACAATTATCATACTTAGTGTCACCCCAAGTGAGGAATGTTAAAATCATCAACTTCTTCCAACGGTTACCCAACTACCCTAACGGTCGTCACATCTTAGGAGTTCAAGTATACACATGTAACTTGTAGGTTCACCATAACACTGGCCAGGTGCAATTATGAATGTACTATACATTATCTGTTGTTTCACAATTTTTCGTGAACTTCATTGAAAAAGACAACTAGTCCATGCCAACTCTTGCATAAAACTCCACCAGCTACTCATTCTTTTCTTAACAAAAGAATGTTTCATATTTTTTAGGGAAGCAACACATAATCTATCTGATCATCATTTGGATGATTCAGATATTGAAAAAAAAGAAAGTTGCCCCACCTTCGACCCTTTCTCATGCACGTTGAGTCTATGTAATATATGTTGTTATCTCAACGGTTTACATACTTTGAGCATGTTTAAGCTTTAAATGCTTCAATCATTGCTACACTTGCACGTGCACACAAGGAATATGTTTTCTTGTATTAACATTCATAGAAAATTCCTTTGTGGTTTTTCAATGACTGAATGGAAGCCCTGGGGGAGTGAACATCAAAAAGCTCATTTCCCATGTGCATTCGTTGTAGACAGTGGCTTTGTGCTACTGACAGACATTGTAAGTCCACTAATCAAGTCATATCAATCAAGATGTAAAGATTTGACAATTATGTGTATGACCTAGAGAGAGAGTAGAGAGAGAAAATATCATAAATCGTATATCTCACAATGATAAATGTTACAAGCTTACAAACTTACTCACACCACCCCTTCTCTTACAAAGCAACAAACCTATATATATGGTCAACTAACATGAACACTCACAAGGTAAACAACCTTTACTTTACACAGACTTCACGTTGTTGACTTTACAGACTTTGACTTTCTACATTAAATCTTGGATACAACTTTATACACTAACAATCTCCCCGTTTGTATTCAAGATTTAAAAAAAATTGACAATCGTCTTCAGTTCTTGATTCTTCAAAGTTTTACTCTGACAGCTTTACTCATTGAAGCTTTGACGATCTTTAAACTTTGATGCTTTGAAGAATCTTGAAAAGTCTTTAACAAAGTCTTTGAAAAGTCATCAAGTCTTGAACAAAACTTTGAATTCTTGAAACTTCTTTGATCTTGAGGAATCTTTCAAAACTTGTATCTTCGTCTAACTTGAAAATCTAGATCTGACTTGAAAATCCAGAATTCTCCAAAAACTTTGACTTGAAATCACAAAATATCTCCCCCTTTTTGATGAATTGTGAGCAGCAAAATCATCAAAACCTTTTCAAGTCATCACCGTCTTTGAATAACAATCTCCTCCTTTGTGAAAAACTAACAATCTCCGCCCTTTATAAAATGACAATCTTCGCTCTTTGGATCTGTGTATCCGTCAATTCATAAGAAATGTATATACCTAAATCTTTTTAAATTCAGATATAATAAACGTTGTAACCCTGATTCAACGGATGAAATAGTTAGAATTGCCTGTAAGTAGCACGGAGCCACTTTGTACAACGGATGTACATTGGAAAGGAGTTTTTGTGATGGTCACTCCCCTAGGGCTTCCATTCAATCATTGAAAAACACGAAGGAATTTCTATGAATGTTATGACAAGAAAACATATTCCTTGTGTGTACGTCAAAGTGTAGAAATGATTGAAGCTACTTAAGCTTTTTCAGGCTCAAATTATGTAAATTGTTGAGACAGCAACAAGTATTACACGGACTCAATGTTCATGAAAGATGTGCGAAGGTGGGGAAACTTTCCTTCTATTTCAATATCTAAATCTTCCGAGTGAAGACCAGATAGCAAATGTGTTACGTCCCCAAAGAAAATGAAACATTCTTTTTCGAGAAAGAAACGAGTGGCTGGTGGGGTAATTGCAAGAGTTGGCATAGGCTCACTGCCTGTTTCAATGATGGTCACCAAAGAATGTGAACTAATCAGTAGATATGGCTGCCTAGCTCAGATAGTGGTTGGTGCAGAGGTTTGATATTCTTTTAACTCTGATCTCACACCATCTTTCTTATTAACATTAAACTCACTTCTAACCAAACTCTCATTTCCATTTTACCGCTCAACACAATGAGAAAAACTCAATCGGATGAGTTATCTCCCTTACTCTTTGATTTAAAACCCCTCACCCTCACCCCTCAATCACTATAGGATTACTTCTGGGGCAGGAAACACTGGTTAACGTGAATCCATGAAAGTTCTGATTAAGCTCTCACACTGATCCCAAGTAAGTCCTAAAAAAAATAGTTGCTCAACAGTTTAACTTGAACAATGAAGCACAAATATGAAATGGTTGGGGTATCAAAGAACTTGACAGTTTGTTTATATGAACGAATATAAACAATTTAACAATGAATGCTCAAAGATTGAAATGATGATTTATGCTCAACAACATTGAATTACAAGCGAGGGTATTACCATCAAAAGAATGTTTCTTTATGAGACATGGTAATAACAAAATAAATATGAAGTACTGAACCGGTGTGTATGAATACTTGGCAGTATATAGACAAGATATTACACAAGTATTGATCTTTGGAAACACACGGTCAGTTATACGTTAAAGCTCAATAATGAAAAACATTTAAAAATCACACTTCTAAATTCATGAAGTCTTTTGAGAACCAGAAGTGGTTTGAACATTTAAGAAAACATTTTTCATGTTTGAAAGTTGTTCTTCTTTCAAACAATCAGAGATCTAGATCAGAAGATACTTACATTTAAGCTTCCCCTCAAATCATGATATAATGATATAGATCAGATAAGCTCCCCCTGGATATTTGCATAATATCCTTATCCTTAAACATTGAAGACCGAGTCCTAGACTGTTTTATATTGAAGTCATAGTCCTTTAACCTTAAAGTCCGGGTCTTGAACTGAATTATTCAAGAGCCATAAATCCTTAAACATTAATCCGAGTTCTGAATTACTAGGATTTAAGTAAATTCAGAAGTCATCTTGCCTACTCCCCCTAAACCTTGGGTGCCTGCAACACAAATTTAGCTTTTGGTACCCACTGTATTTGGGTCCTGATGTGTTAGTTGCAATTCTTTTAGGGGTAACATACTAAGAACCATACCAGTAATCAACAAAATTATTACTTACAAAGTCATTTGCTCCACAGTAAGAACAACATATTTTCTTTTCAGCCAACCTAATAAGATGATTAGCAGAGTAAATTGTATCAGGTTTACCAAAAGATCTACCTTTATGAACTCTGTTCTTTTTGGCATTGGATGTGGATGTAGATGCTTTGTCATTCTTCTTTTCATTCGAAGAACCTTTAACTCTCCAGACCATCTGTCCTTTCTTAGAATTCTTTCCAAGAGACTTGACGTAAAAGCTTGTTGGACTATCAACAGACATATCATAGAACAGATTAGATGGACGAATCTGATTTGATTTGACAATGTTTGGTTTGACACTGTTTTTTTTAAACATTTTCATGAATGGAACTTGAAGTTGTTTTAAAAGAACAAACTGATTCAGATGAATTGTCATAAAGTGATTGACTAATCACATTAGCTGAAATCTTCTCTGACAATTTAACATTTATAGCTTTCAAGTCCTTTATCTTTTTAGATAAAATGTTTCTTTCATCAGAAAGTGTGTCAAAATTCTTCTTCAAATCAGTTCTAGCCATCTGTTCTTTCTGAATGTCTGAGGATAGAGCAGATATCTTGGATGTGAGCTTAGATATTTCACATTCAAAGTTTAAACGTTCTTGCTCAAAATATTTTTCCAAGTTCTTGTTTTTCTCATAAATTTCTTTGAAAATCCCAGTATTTCTCTTTTCAGCATTTTTCTTATCCATCTCAAAAGACTTTTTCTTTTCTTGAAATTATTTTCTTTCTTTTTCAAGTAATTCTTACAGAACTGAGATTTCTTTGGGAAGTTCAATCGTTTTGTCTTCAAGAACTTGTCTCTCTTTAGCAAAAGTATCTCTTTCAGTGATAACAATTTTTTCAAATTCTGATACTTGCTTCGAGAGTTTTAAACATCTTAGCTCAAGATACTTTTTCTCTTGGATAGCTTTCTTAGAAAAGTCAGAAAACGTTTGAGTTGAATCTTTCTCCAGATTTGTTTTGCCTTTATCCGCTTGAAGTCTTTTCATCAGATCAACATTCTTTGTCTCCAAAACAGATATCTTTTTTTCAAAAGCTTTAAACTTGATGTGCAGATCAACTGATTCAGCTTTAAATTCTGATGTCTGTTGTTCAGTTGTCTTCATCTTGCTTTGAAGATTAGTTATCTTTCTCTCTTTCAGTTTGATTTCTTTCTCAATAGTCACAATCAAATCCTCTTTCATCTCAATTTCTTTTTCATTCTCTTTTATTTCTTTCTCTCTTGCTCTGATGATACCTGCAAAATCAAATTTATAATGATCAGTACATTTAGCACATATAGAAGTTTTATCAAAGTTTAACAATTTAGATTTAAACTCCTGAATCTGATTTAAAACATATGAATTCTGAATCTTCAGTTTATCTCGTTCAGCTTCTATGCTAGGTATCTCAGGCATGTACAATACAACAACATCTCTTGCTGATAATATAGTATTCCCTCTTTCATCTGTAGTAGGCATCTTGAATGAAAAATTAGCTTCAAATGATCGTTCCCAAAATATTCAGAAAAGTTGACCGAAAAGTCAAACTCAGATCACCACTTGAAATTGATCTCGGAAAAATTCTAACTCTAGAACTCGCAGAACAAATAAACTCGCAGCCCACTGAACATGCAGAATACTGTTCACTAAACTTCTCGCTAAATGTTTTGTGTGCGTTTTCAGAACTCGCACACAACTACTAGCGCATTTAAGAAACTCACAGACAATGTCGTGCGCGAAGTAGCTTCTCTCAAGATACTTCGTGCGTGTTTTGTACTTAGAATATTTTATCAACTTGAGCTTCTCGCAAACGAACACAAACTCGCAGATCACCCAAAACTCGCACGAGTCTTTGCGTGTTCCATACTTAGACAATTTTCGATAAATCTGAAACTCGCAGAATCCAAACTCGCAAGGACCACGAAACTCGCTGATCAAACACTGAAATTCGCACCCTTTGTTTTGCGCGTTTTTCCTTCTCGTAAGACTCTCTATGCGCGAACCAGAAATAAATTCGCAGAAAAGAAAAACATCTTCATTGTGCGTGTTCTTCAGTGTGTGCGTGTTCTTCCTTAGCGCAAACTATGGATCTAGCGCGTTCTTTACTTAGGCTCATGTATTCGACCAAAAATCTAATAAACCTGCAATTAGCTTTCAAAAATTGTACCACAATGATAGAAATGATGTACTGAACACTTTCAAAAATTGTACCACAATGATCGAAATGATGTACTGAACACTTTTATAATCAATAATTATAACCAAAATACAAAATTACAGTGTAAATCACAAGTTTACAGTGTTCGACATGATTTTTCAAGAAAATCCAAAAAATCAAAATTCAATCTAATACAGTGATTAATTGTTGAATTGATGTGAATAAGAATGAATCTAAGACATCAAGTGAATCCTATGACACCATTTTTACGATCTAAAAACAACAATCAAATGAGAATTCGATCCAATAGTGCAACTGAAAATACGTTCTTCATGTTCTTGAAAATTTCAAGAAATTCGATCAATCCAAGCGATGTAATCTTCTATGAATGATTTGGGTCGGCTCTGATACCAATTGTAAGTCCACTAATCAAGTCATATCAATCAAGATGTAAAGATTTGACAATTATGTGTATGATCTAGAGAGAGTAGAAAGAGAAAATATTACAAATCGTATATCTCACAATGATGAATGTTACAAGCTTACAAACTTACTCACACCACCCCTTCTCTTAGAAAGCTACAAACGTATATATATGGTCAACTAACATGAACACTCGCAAGGTAAACAACCTTTACTATACACAGACTTGACTTTACAGACTTTGACTTTCTACATTAAATCTTGGATACAACTTTATACACTAATAGACATATTAACTGATCATTTGTTGATTCAGGGTTACCAATCATAATTTGTCTGAATTTGAAAAGAATCGGATTAACACATTTATGAATTGACGGCAGAATGTTCTTATCAGATCAGACGACGTTCATATTTTCTTTGGGGGAGATTGTTTATATTTTTTCCAAAGGGATTTCATGAAGACTGTGCTTGTTTTGCTGAATTGGGGGAGATATTTCAAAGATGATGCTGACGTTGAAATGTTTTGATGATTCTAATTTCTCATCATTCATCAAAAGGGGGAAGAAATATAAGGATTTTAAAGTCAGAACTTTGCTGATCTTATCAAAAAGAGGAAGAAATTGTCAAAGTTCAATTTCAGATCAAAACAAAGTCAAAAGAAAGTCGTAAAGCTGATGATTATTGTATTGAATAGATTTTATGAAAGTTTACTGCATATTTGTGATCAAAGGGAAGATTAAAGAAGATTTTCAAGTTTTGAAGTGTCAAAGTTTGCTAAGAGTTATAAAGCTACTCAGTTGAAGATAATCTCAAAAGGGAAGATTCATTCAAGGAAATGAGAAAGTTTGTTCAAAGTGATAAAGAGTTTCAAAGATTCAAAGTTGTGAAAGATTTCATTTTGAAGATTTTTCAACAAGAAGAAGACCTGAAGATTATTGTCAAATTTTTATTAATCTTGAATCCAAAGGAAGAGAATGTTGAATCAGAATTGTATTCAAGACTAAAAGGTCATAGGTGTGTTTGTAAAGTCATTGTTTGTATTTGTCAAAGTCAATGTAATTGTCAAATGTGTAAAAGTCAACAAAAGTCAAAATAGTTTAAATGTCTTGTAAAGTCAAAGTAATTTGTTTGTAAAGTCTTGTAATTAGGTTGACTATATAAATATGGTTTGTAAGCTTGTTATTTTTGGTAAGGATCCCTTGATATTGTCATATACGTATAGAGAGAATTTGTAGAGAGAGAAATATGTTGTAGAGAGAGAAACATTCAAGATCATGAAATAAAAGTTAGATTTGTTATTGAAATCTTGTTTGTGTGGACCTATCACCTATCTTACAGTGCCTACTAATGAAATGTTCTATCTCATTCACTTGAAAGAACACTAGTTTGAGTCTAGGTATCCAAAATCCACATCTAAATCTCTCAAACTTAAGCTCTGATACCAACTTGTAACACCCTCAAATTTGGAAAGAGCAACTAATTAAAAATTTCAAAATTTCATCAAGTAAAAGATAAATCTCCAAAATAAAAATCTCTGTTTAACCTCAACAAATATAAACTCCAATCTTGCACAAGGACTAGACCAATGTCGGGTGTTACTTAATCCCAACTACAAGTTGCTCCTCCCGAAACAAATGATGAAGACTTCACTAAGATATCCACTTCTCGAGCACACAACTAGCACTCCTCTCTCTGCACAGTATCACTAGAACTATTCCCAACTGGAACCTGTTGCACATGTAGACAAATAAAAAGGTTAGGCTAACACCTAGTGAGTTCACGAGTTTTCAACATGAGTAATTATGTCGCAAAAGGAAAGAATGCAACTTAAATCATAATCTTTCAAGGCGTTTTACTTTAAATATGAAAATGACTTATTTCCAATAATATACATGATTTAAAGATGGACAGCCAATACAAAACATACTTTGATGAAGTGATGCAACCCAAAACGCACTCAAAACGTGAATAAAATTCAAACTCCCAATTTATGAAAATACTGATAAAACTTTATATCCCAAAACACCCGAAACACAGGTGAGGCATAATACTCAACCCATAAACCATGGATAAAAATCCATATATACAAAATGTCACCGAAAACATGGATACTAAAACTCAATACCCAAAACAACACCTTTCGGTGACGGGGGAGACCCGAATTCCATCGAATGTGGCGGGCACACAAAGTTAAGCCACTTATCAATGTTCTCGAGCTTCACATAGAATCATGGAACCCCGTATGCGGCTCCCTACCGAGCAACCACCGCAAGATACCCAAATGACCCTAGTGTCTACACGACCTCTAGATGAGTGTCACCACAAAATCCACAAGTCCCCGTACCCGGCTCACCATGGGCACCACCGCAAGACTTGGCTCCATATACGGATCTGCACAGCACCACCGCAAGCTTACATAAAAAATATGACTTGGGGACCACTCACTAGACTTCAAATGTATACACTAAAATTCCACGATGAATAAACAGATTGGATTACACGGGCATCGAGTTCAACCACCCACGATCTATACCTCGAGTCCCAGCTAACCATAAATATTTCCAGTTCCAACTGACTGACTCATATGCTTATGGATACAATGCATTACAGTCTAAAACATTACATGACTCCAACGAATGAACTAATGCATTCAAAACATGTAACTCTAAAATAAGATGCAACTAAGTACACCATACGTCAAAGGATCCTTAACGAGCTACTAAAATTGAATAAATACTCCAAAGACTTATCTGAGTATAAATCAAGCCCCAAAAGGCATAATAAACGTTTGGCTAAAATACGCGAGCCAAAGTGGTTACATAAACCAAATTACATATTTTCCCAAAATCTTTATCTCTCAAATCACAATTGGCCTTTGGCCCAAACCAAAATGGTTTACAATTTCTAAAATGTTCACAAGGTTGGGAATGACTAAAATCAAATGACTCCCACGTTTGTATTTTCAAAACGTCCTACTACGTAAACGATGCATATATCCAACAAACACTAAAAGTGTATTTTCACCTAAATAATCTTCATTTATGCAATAAATCATCAAAATACTTTCATGCATGGTTATTTATCAAAATGCCCAAAAGTGGGTGTTTTACAAAGTTTTTAAAGCCAAACACCTCAAATAACGAAAATCCATCAAATAACCCAACAGTTGATAATTTCATGTAAAATACATCAACACTTTAAAATGCACATTTTGGCATATACAACGTTTTCACAAATCAACTTGAACTAACCTTGCTAGATTTAGGCTAAATCTAGATTTTACCCCAACTAGAGCTTCCTTGAAGAAACTTGAATCCAAAAGAAAATCCTTCCAAAACCTATATCCACAAGTTTCCAACCATGAATAATCATTTTCAACCATATAGAATCGTTTCCCGAACATTATACATGAAGATCTCAACTTATACCAAAACCCTAATTTCCATAGATGAAGAAAAGAGAAGATTACCTTTGCCATTGTTGAATCCATTAACAATACTCTTCTAGATCCCCAAAATAAACCACAAACTCCCGGTCTTCAAAATGATGAAAAGGGTTGGATGAAACCCTAAAAATTTTGGTGAAGAAGATGGAGATGAAAGGATCATAGTTCTAGGTCCCAAAACTTGCTAGATGATGAAGAATACTTTGTTTTAGGAGGAAAAAGTCCCAAAACTGAGATAGAGTTCATTTGAGAGGATGAATGTCGGTTTAGGAGAGAAAATGGGAAGAGGTTTGAGGTTTTGGTGAGAAAAGGAGTTTGGAGGCCGATTTAATCTTTTATCAGCACGCGAGCACTGGCGCAGTTCGACTCCCATGGAGAGTCGTGCAGATCTATGGAGTCCAGAGCCTCGTGCGGATCACGGTGCAGTTCGATTCGCGCAGGGAGTCGCGTGGGACACTGCTGCCATTTTCGTTTTCTCATCGGCCAAAGATTTCACGGTGTTACATAAATTCTCTTAGTGTGATTTCTGGCTTCAAGAAGTACAATTCTTAGGTCGTGTAGTCACCAAAGAGGGAGTAAAGGTGGATCCATCTAAGATCGAAGCCATGATGAATTGGAAACCGCCCAAGAGTCCGTCCGAAATTCGAAGATTTTTGGGTTTAGCGGGCTGCTATCGGTGATCCATTCAAGACTTCTCGAAGATTGTCTATTCCCTAACGGCCGTCACACGGAAGAATGTGAAGTTTATATGGACTGAAGCCAAAGAGAAAGCGTTCCGGACTCTTCAGAAGAAAGTGTGTGAAGCATCGATTTTATCCTTACCCGAAGGACCGAAGATTTTATGGTCTTTAGGGACGCTTCTAAGTCGGGGTTAGGTTGTGTTTTGATGCAAAGAGGGAAGTTGATCGCGTAAGCATCAAGGCAACTCAATATTCACGAGAAAAATTATCCTACCCATGATTTAGAACTAGCGGTCGTGGTGTTCACCTTGAAGTTGTGGCGACATTACCTCTACGGTACGAAATGTACCCTCTACACCGATCATAGTTTGAAGTACGTTTTCGATGAAAAAGAGTTGAACATGAGGCAACGACATTGGCTCAAATTACTCAAGGATTATGATTGTGAATTATTCTACCATCCTGGTAGGGAAAATATGGTAGTCGACGCTTTGAGTCGAAAGGACTATAGCAGAAGCATTTGGGCCACACTTTCGAGAATTGAGCTAGTGTCAAGACTCATTGAAGGGATCAAGACGTCAGAAGTTGGAGCCTTGTTGGAAAAGAACCTCAAAGAAGAGGTGTGGCTAAGCAATGGTTACTCTTGACGGAGGATAGTCGGGGAGTAAATTTGTTCAATGGTTGTGTGTGGGTGCCTAAAGTTGGAGGCAACTAAGAATTACTCCTAGAAGATGCGCAAAAGTTCAAGTACTACATCCACCTGGGAGCACCAAAATGTATAGAGATTTGAAATTACTCTATTGGTGGCCGGTCATGAAGTTGGATGTGGCGCGCTACGTATAGTGATGTGTGACTTATTTGCAAATAAAGGTCAAACACTAAAAGCCTTATGGAAGCCTCCAATCCTTAGAGATGCCTGAGTGGCAGTGGGGGCATATCACAATGGACTCCGTGACCAAATTGTTGAAGACCTTGAGAGGTCATGATACCATTTGGGTGATAGTTGACCGGCTGACCAAGAGTGCTCACTTCCTAGCTATGTGAGAGACGTTACCTATGGACAAAATGGCAAATCTATACATCGACGAAGTGGTCTCTAGGAATGGGTGCCTTTGTCTATTGTCTCAAATCGTGATAGCCGATTCACCTCACATTTCTAGGATGTCCTACAAAAGAAACGGGTACAAGAGTAAAGCTAAGCATAACATATCACCCACAAACCGACAGTGAAAGCGAGAGGATGATCCAAACGTTGGAAGATATGCTAAGGTCGTGTGTGATTGACTTTGGGGGAAGTTGGGATGCACACCTACCTTTGGTAGAGTTTGCCTACAACAATAGCTACCACTCTAGCATCGATATGGCTCCTTTTGAAGCATTCTTTGGGAGGAAGTGCAGAACTCCCGTGTGTTGGTTGGAAGCATGAGAGAAGTAGTTTGTCGGTCCATATATTGTTCAAGAGATGACCGAAAAAGTTAAAGGCATTCGGGAGTGTTTAAAGGCGGTTCAAGACCGTCATAAAAGTTGCGTCGACAAGAAAAGACGAATGATGGAGTTCCAAGTAGAAGACTGAGTAATGTTAAAAGGGTCTTCTTGGAAAGGTATTATTTAGTTTGGAAAACAAGAGAAGTTGAGTCCCTGTTTCCTTGGACCGTTTACGGTATTAAAGCGAGTGAGACTTCAAGCGTATCAATTGGAGCCACCGCCGAAAATGGCGGGAATCCACAACACATTCTACATCTATTACCTTAGGAAGTGTTTCGCTGAAGATAAAGTGCCATACCCCTCTAGGAAATAAGAGTGGACGAGGGCAACCGAAGTGTGGAGGAGCCCGAAGCAATTCTAGAAAGGAAAAACAACAAAACTTTGTTATAAAGAAGTCACGATGGTCAAAATCCAATGGAAGCATCACCTGAGCGTCAAAGTACCTTGGGAAGCCGTAGAGGATATAAAGCGACGATATTTATATCTTTTCATGTAGCCTAATTTCAAGACAAAATCATTTTTTCGAGATAGGGAGGATTGTAACACCCGGAAGTTTTGGTGAGAAATAAATCCAATAATTTAAATTCACTCCCTTGAATCATTGTATTTTTATCGTCGGCTTCATCGCAATAAAATTGAATTTTAGGGACTCGGGGAGTGCTGGGCGACAGTGCCCGGCAACTATCCCACGAGGCACTATCGTAGCGCATAGTCGCGGGGGCTTAGGCCCATTTGGTACACATTGGGCGACAGTGGGAGAGAGTGTCAGGATCACTGTTGTGTGGCATTCTCGCGGGAAGACCCCCGTTTTCCGTATATTCCAAGCGATTGTGTCAGGCAAGTGTGCCATGGCACAATTGCGATGTCAAGGTCATCGGCGGGTGGCGGAGGATTTTTAAGATACATTTTTGGCATTCAATCCTCATAACTTCTCACCCACTTCAAATTAAATGCTCTCAACTTGAAGGTCCCCATTGAAGATGATTTTGGAGCATTCAAGAGGTCTCAGCCACCATTCTTTGAAGTTCTCATCGTCAAGATAAGGATTCAAAGTCTAGGGCTTCAAGTTCTCCATTTCCCACCTCCTCCAAACTTGTCTAAGTTTTCTAGGTTTTTCTAAGAAAACTTAAGTTGTGAGTTCATTCTCATTTTTAAAACTTCATACATGTTAAAATATGTGTTTTAACCTTCTAAACATCTCCCCACTATTTTATCTCGATTTTGAAGAGTTTGACCTAAAACTTAATTTTGGGAGATTTTAGGGTTTTGATGATGTGAGTTGAAAATGTTAAATATGTGTACGAAATAAGTTTGGATATCTATTGGGAGATAGTATGAAGACTATATGGTTTCATTCACTTTGTAAATGGGAATCTTCGAAAGACCTAGTTTTAACTAGGGTTTGAGAAAATTGAGTGATTTGATGACAATACCTTAAATGATGGATCCTTATGTTTCAAATGATATATTAATGATGGTTTTATGTATTTTCCACCATCAATGGCTATTTGGACTATGTGGATTGATAGTGGTAAAATGAAGGATTTGTTTGAATAATATGTCTAAACTTATTTATGTTAATTTCAAAGGGGATGGTTTAGTACACTATGATCATGTGGTTTTCGTTAAGTTAGTGTAATGGATCCATAGGAACTAGAGTCTTTATGTTAAATTTATGGGATATTAATTCCCTTGTTGTGGCACGGAATAGGCATCGGGTCTTCATGGTAAGTAAGATGTGGACCTGTACGGTACAACATCGTCCCGTGAGTCGTAAGGTGTAATTTCATTGTGCTTAAAATGATTTCTTGGATTTGGACATCTCAATGTATAAACCTAGAGAGGTTGAAATTGAGACCTCATGGGCAATCGACTTGGAGGACTTGAGCTTGATATATCTTATGATTATAATCCATGGATTTGGCATCTCTAACATGACAGATGACCTACTTTTGTGTTCCGTCATTGTTTATGGAAATCAAGTCTCCCATGTTATTGTAAGATGTTAGGTAATTTATTTTGAGTTCCATTCTTCTAAATCTTCAACATTTATGGACATCTAAGTTTATAATTCCAAAGCTATTTAGTATGATTTTGAATATTAACTGTTTGTTCACACTAGGCTTTAGCCTAACACTTTTTCTTAAATGACATGTATATCAGGTCATTTTAGTGGTGGGACTCCTCGGGTATGATCGGAGGGGGAGTTGTATGTTAGTGGCACATTTTGCTGAAGTGGTGTTGTGGCGATTGTTTTGGTGAACATAGTTCTTTTGAGAAGAGATAGAAACACCCATTCTTATTGTAGACTATATTAGTTTTAGATTAGTATGTTGTTGTACTTATCTCTCCTATTTAGTATTGTAAACGCCTTACCGTTTCCCTATTTATGGGTGATGCATTTATTTAAGTTTATTTCCTATCGATATTTAGGTTTAAATTTACCCTCAATTTTAAGGGTGTTTCAACAGATGACATCATCAGCTTTGGGATAAAACTTTCCAAGGTTATCCCTATTGTGGAGAATATAGCATTTAAAACCAAATATGTGAAGAAAAGCTGAGAATTGGCTTTCTTCCATGGAAACGTTCGTAGGATGTCTTCTTGAATCGTTTAACTATTAGTGAACGAGTCTGAGTAAAAATGCAATGTTGACAACTTCTGCCAGGACTGAGTAGGAAGATAAGATATGTTCAGCATTGAACGAGCAACTTTGATGATCGTTCGGTTTCTGCGTTTAGCGACACCATTTTGCTGTGGGATCCTTACCGCTAAGAAATTTTGAGACAAATTCCCTTACTCTCAAAGAAGTTATTCAAGGTATTGTTTTTGAATTCAGTATCATGATAACTTATTATTGAGCGAATAATCTTCGTGTTAAGCACTTCCATATTTCTTACTATGATATGATTTCTTCAGAGGTGTCACTTTTAGATATGAGAGAAATGACCCAAGTAAACCTAGAGGACTTATCAGCAATAACGAGGACATACTTCTTTCCAGAGATGGATTATATGTTGACAAGGCCAAATAAATCCATGTGAAGTAGATGAAGATGAGTGGTCACTGAAGAAACTTGCCTTGACTTGATACTAGCCTTGGTTTGTTTTCCTTTTTCACATGTTGAAAAAAGATATTCCTTAACATATGAGTGCTAGGAAGGCCAGTAACATGTTCCTTTTTAAACAAGTCATTCAGTGTCATGAAGTTGAGATGAGAGCATCTCTTGTGTCAAAGCCAGTTGACATCTGAAAAGGATTTTGAGAGAAAGCATATATTCTCAGTGAAAGAGGAGTACATGTTGATAACATAGACATTTTCCATGCGAGTACCAGTCAAGGCAAGTTTTTCGTCCTTGTCGCTGACAGTACAAGCATTCTTGGAGAAGTGTACTGAGAAATCCTTGTCACATAATTGATTAATACAGAGTAAATTTTGCTTTAGTCCTTTGACATAAGAAATTCTTCTGAATGTTGTTACTCCATTAGTCAGTACACCCAAACCAATGTTGTAGCCTTTCCCATTTCCACCAAAGGTCACTGAGAGACCTTTCTCTTCCTTGTATTCAAATAGCAAAGACTTATTTGTTGTCATGTATCTAGAGCATCCGCTATCGAGATACCAGATACCATTTAAGTCATGAGTAGATCTTAAGGGTTCCATTGAAGAGGTAGAAGCTTTAGATAGTTCATCCTTAACCTTTTGGATCTTGGCCATAAGACAAAGATATGACGTATCTTCTTCATCTTAGAAATATTCATCGAAGGAATATGCCCAGACATGATCTTCAACGACAAGTTCTTTTCCCTTTTGATGCAGGGAGAATTCAAGAGTTGATAAGGTTTTCCTTTTGGTATTCAGAAAAGAAGAAAATGAGTTCGAAAGAAGACCAAATACCCGGATCAAAAGTTAGGCCACATCAGAAAATCTAGGCAAAGGCCAACGTTAGTTTCACCGAGACTTAAGTCTCGGGACAACTCTCGTGAAGAGCTACAGAGACTACAGAGAGTATCATCGCTACTCAAGTCTTGGGACAACTCTCGCGAACGTGGATTGACGACTTTTCTTGAGATGATCGGTTTGCTTCCTTATTTTTAGATTTAAACGCTTGTCGATCTATTTCGAGATTTCCCCGCTACATCAATTTTCGTTTCAGGTTCTTGTCGTCTTTGCTTCCCCGTTGTATTTTTCTTTCGGTTTCAGGTTCTTGTCGTCTTTGGATCTGAAAGAAGAGGAGGGTTTCGTGACTTTCTTCGACCTGCATTCACTATAAAAATGTCTTTTCTTTTCACAGTTAAAACATATCGTTGAAGCTTTATCAACATGGGTCAATATAGGCTTGTTAGTGATGGCTAGAGGTTGGTTCCTTCGAAAGTTAATTTTTCTGGAAAATCTCCTAAAAGAGTTAGTGAGGAGAGCTAGTGACTCATTAAACTCTGAAAGATCAGTGTATGTCAAGTCCTTAGAGTTAGAAGGATCTAACTCACTGATAGTGAGAGTAGAAGAGCTATCTGAAGAAATAGTCTTCTCTGAAAAGATTTAAGCTACAAGAGAGCTTTCAGAATATTTTGAATATCTAACGAGATTCTTCTCAATTGTCAAGATTGCTCATGGTTCAGCAAGATCCCGCTAAGAGATAAGTTGTTAAGGCCTTTTACAGCTTGAGACACACCCCCAATCCCCCTCAAAGTGGGAGTTAGTTAGTTTCAATTCGATAGGTGACTGGATGTCACACCCCCACTGTTTTAACAGGTCTCAAATGGGGTCCTATCTTAACGTTGACAAAAGACATTTTGAGAATAATTTTCCCAACTTTCAAGAAGACATTACAAAAACTTATTCAGAGTCTCAGAATTGGATTATTCTCTACCAACAATTCTAAGATCAATTAATAAGCAGTTAAAGCGTTGGTACCTCAGACAGAGATTCATTTTTGCCCCAAATGAACATTTCATAATGTCACACAAGATTTATTTTTCTGGTTTCTTGTACTTCAGTATACCTTCATATTGAACACAAAGTGTCCTACATGGCTTTTGAGGTTTTTAGGTTCATTACAGAATTGAATGTCATTAGCGAGTGTCATGGAAATGACAGTTCTAGATTTGGTGTCAATAGTCACTTTCTTCTTATCTTCATCATTCCATTGATGAGCTTGCTTTGCCACTTCTCTTTCATGTATGGCTTCAGTAGTGGCAGTAGCAGGAACACCAGGAGAAAGTACAAATGGAATATCAAGTCCATTTTCAATGTAGTGAGAAATAGCAGGATCTACACCTTCAAAGAAGAGATACGTATGATTTTTTCAGAGACAAAAGTTGTCTTTGCTAAATCGTGGTGGTTTTGAAAGAGAATGATTATCGTGATAGTTGTTTGTAGCTAAAGCCATTTTTAGAAAAGCTTTGTAGAGATTTTAGAGAAGAAAACACTGCTCTGATACCACTTGTTGGTCCCAAAAGGGTTCTACAAGATTAAACAGTTTGCAGAGGAGGGGGATGAATACAAATACATAATTTTTACTTTTTAAACTCTTTTATTGATTAGAAAAACCAATACATAATTTACAAATTGTTGCGGAAATAGATAAGCAAAAACCTAATCTAAACAATCTTGAGAATCACTAAGTTTTCTTGCACAAGGAGAAATAAGAACAAGAGAAAAGAGACAATAAGGATGAGATGAAGGCGTAGAAGGCTTAATAGAGAAGAAGGGTCTTCTCTACTATTTATACCTAGTGTATTAAATGCACCTCAGAAGGTACAGTTTACGTGTCAAGAGAGCAGTGAATGCATGTTCTTGTCCTTTTGATGTAACATACTTTTGGTCGTATGTGAACAGTAAGGCTAGGTATTTGGTAAGAACGATTGGGGACAGAAAACCATTTGTACTATGTACCTTCATCCTTTTGTGCATGAGAGTAAGACAAAAACAAATCTTTTTGAGCAAGAAGTTTGATCTGTGATAAAATTGAATCCTTGAGTCTTGGTCAGACTTCACACTTGTTGTAGACAGTCTTGACATCACTGAATATTGCTTCAGATCACGAGTAGACTGGTCTCTTTCTTCAGCTACTTGTTTGACGACGCTGAAGGATTCTTTGGTGTGAGTTTTGTCTTTGAGGAATACTTAAGTTTATTCTGTTCCAATACATGTTCAACGATTACTAAACAGACTCAGTAAAGATCACTGAAACTGGAACAAATAATTTATACAAACTTAAGTACATTTCACTAAGTATAAAGGATCATCATCAAATTACTGAGAGAGTTTGAATCAACATGAAGTATTCATGAAAGAGAATGAGATATGGATAAGAAGATTCAATACAAAAAGAAAAAAAGACAACCTTTAAGGGGGTGTTTGGTTCGCAGGATTCCAACAAAATCTGGAGGAATTGGAATGATCAGTTATGTTGACCAAATTCCATTCAGGCATTTGGTTTACCTATGGAATGGAATTGAATTCCACACATTCCACCATTCATGGATTTGGTCATTCCATCACAATTGAGAAGGAATTCAATTCCATTCCATCCCATCTTTTGAAAAAGACAAAAATATCTCCATCTTCCCTACTTGATTTACCCAGACCCATATGAACCTTCGTCAACCAGCGTCGATCTGAACTACCACCGACAACCGCCGACCTCCATTGATCTAAACAACTATCGAACACCGCTCTGAACCACCGTCGACCACCACCAATCCGAACCACCACCGACCACCACCTATCTGAACTCTTGCCGACCACCACCGATTTAAACCACAGCCGACCACACCGATCTGAACCACCGTCGACCACCACCGTTCTGAACCGTCGCCGACCACCACCGTTCTGAACCACCGCAGACCATCACCGATTTGAACCACCACCGACCACCACCATTCTGAACCATCGCCGGCTACAACCGTTCTGAACCGCCGCCAACCACCACCGAAGTGAATCATCGTCGGCCACCACCAATTTGAATCGCTATTGTCCAACACCATTTTGAACCACCGTCAGCTACCATTGATCTGAACAACCACCGACCACCACCGATCTGAACCATCATTGACCACCATCAATCGGAACCAACGTTGACCCTTCGACCACCATCGTTCTAAACTACTGTCGACCACCATGGATCTGAACCACCACCGTTCTGAACCACCACCACCGACCACCATTGATCTGAACCACGGTAGATGGATTTTGATTTCAAGATTTTCAAAAAAGGTATTTTGGTCATTTACCAATATTTCATTCCAATTCCAAATCTACCTTATGTAAACCAAACATACAAATTCCATTCTAACGTCTACCAACCAAACATGTGGTCAAACCTGATAACATTCTATTCTAATTCCTTCAACGTCAAATTCCTTTGACATATTCCATTCCATCCAAAAACATTATGTAAACCAAACGCCCCCTAAGAGTTCTCTTTCTCCTCTCTTAGGTCACTTTCAACTTCTCTCTTCTTTTCCACATATAAAGGAGCTTGGATAAACATCTTGGAGCATGCTTGGAACCTTAAAGTATCAGATGAAAATAGTTTTACATTGCATTCTTGTATTTTCTCTAGTTAGAATAGTTGTAATTTACTTTCTAGTCTTTCTATTACTGTACAACTGTAGCAGCATTCGTGGCCATAACAACGACTTTATTTCAATGCAAATTATCTTAAAGTATATTCTATCTTCTACTATGTCTTTTCTTTTAAGCATGAGCTAAACCTTCTTTTGGGTATGGGTGTAAACCAAACCTAATAGGAAAAATGTAACACTTAGATGTTACCGCATTTGCTAACTTTTCTGTTTGGTCATTCAAGTTGAAGTTGTAACTCAACACGGACAAGCCGATCACTTGTATGTGTTAACATTAGATCTTTGGCCAAATATGGGTTGATTCAAAATATAGTTTGAATGATACAAAGGGATTTGAGAAAATCTTAATAATCACATAGAGATTTGGGGTGGTGCATAACTTACACTAAGGTTCAGGATGTCGGTCGAGTTGGTGTGTCACAAAGATATGTGCATCTCTTCATATCGGCGGAACTCAGATTTTCGAGATCTACTTAGTAAAGTTGGCTAACTGAAAGTTAATAGTTGTGGCCACTTTGTAACAGGATTGTGGCCAGATTCTGGCATGACGTAGTTTTGAGAGAAAGAAATCATGAAGGGTTATTTTGTGGTTGGTCTCGTCAACCATCTCTGTTACTATCATACTCTAAGGAAAACCTTGCACTCATACCCACTTTTTATTATTTGCTTTAA
The DNA here is from genome assembly GCA_954870635.1 of Arctium minus. Classification (NCBI taxonomy): domain Eukaryota; kingdom Viridiplantae; phylum Streptophyta; class Magnoliopsida; order Asterales; family Asteraceae; genus Arctium; species Arctium minus. The sequence goes on along the minus strand of OX941080.1, from coordinate 105,642,092 downwards.
ATCACCAAATTACTCTATAAAATGATTAATTTTATAAAATCCAACTTTGCACTGAAAGTTCATGAAATCTTAAATTCTTAGTAAGACCAGTCCTTTTGGATACAGTCTTGGTACTGTACCATTATATTACTTGAAGGGGAATACAATAGTTGGTGTATACTTTCTTCACTATTTTGTCACATTTGCATGTGTGTATTTTTGCTATCAACAGACATGAGTTGTGTGAGGTCACATAAAAGGTTACGAATATGATGTGTTAGGGGAGACCAAAGACAAGTTACAAGTCACTTCTCATTGAATACCAGACCAAAAATGATTTAAGAACATTCACATATGGTGATAGAAGGGTAAACTTGGTCACGTACATGAGCTACCTAAATTCCCTTCAGTCAAGCAAGGTTGTAAGAGAATATAAGGTCGTATTAGATGTCGTGTTTAACCTATGTGGGGTGTGATATACAATAGTTCAATATATTTTACTATATAAGTTGATGTTAGTATTTAGTGGCTTGTTAACACATTTAGTAAGTATGTCATGAATGTAAGAGCCAACAAGAGTCCATTCATAAAATCATACATGATCAAGTATGTGCCATGTGCGTTACAAATTGAGGGATGTGTCCATATTTGTGTTTTCTAAATATTTTTGAAGTATGAATATACATGCTAAATATTTGTATGATTTAAAGGTTTATAACATACCAAGTATGTTTTAACATATTTTTGAAAGTAATGTTATGCATAAGAGAATAGTGTACGTATGTGGGATTACTTGTCGGGATGTCGATAACGAGGGTAGTGTGCATGTGGTGTGGATATGAATGGGGTCTCTATACTTGGTGGGAACATATAAGTGTCATTACAATTGAATAGTGATATAATGCCTCTATATTGTATTGTGCGATGTGGTAAACACTACTAGATATTGAATACTAGATTTGTACTTAGTTAGAAGAGTTACACATCAATATAAGTTAAATATTTTATCTATAATTTGTGAGTTCATACACGATCCAAATCCAACACCATATTGTATAAAAGATGAGATCTCATCATAGTCGGCTATTTTGCAAGTATGCAATTGTTATAGTATTAGTACATATAACTATTTTGACCGAGGTGTTTCGAATAATACATGATTGCATGTTATACTTTAAGTGATCACGGTATGAAAGCAAGTTGTTATCTTGGATATCCCATTCTACATGGTATGTACAAATTGTTATGTTAATAAGTTTATGAAATAAAGTTGGCTTTTGATTTGGTGTTTTACCAAAATATATTTAAAAAGATGTTTTCGCTGAAATTCATGAACACGGTAGCTTTATTGACTAGTGATATGTATCCCATAAAACAAGAAGCCCGATAATGACAACAAAAAAGAAAAGACTATTTATTTTACTACATGATTAGATCTTGCAATGTGCTAAATTAACGATGATCAATAATGATACATTGACGATGATTGTGTTTTAGTTTTAGATTTTTGAAGAACAATGAGGTATTGAGGAGCATCCCAGACTCTGGGTCGGCCTTTGGGTCGGCTCGGGTCCATGTTTCCGGGCAACCAGTCTATGGGTTGCGGGTTCGATCCTTGGGCCAGGCTTAGTCGGCGCCTGGACGGGTCCAGTCCAAAGGGTTGGGCCGGGTCGCCGCGGATTAGTCGGTGCTGCCCTCGGATGCCCGGATACCACGGAAACGTGTGTGTGAGTTTATCTATCGTTCACAAAAAAATGAGGTTTTTGCTTAGACATTATATGTAAGACAAGTTTTAATTATGTTTGATATTATAAGTTGATTTATAATGTTAAACAACTTTATGATGGTCTAAAAGTCGTCACAGCCTTTCAAAAGTTGGGTTTGACTATATTTTTTCTAATAAAATTATGCTTTTGGAAGCAAAATATCATGTTAAGCCCAAAATATAGTTTTTGTAGCGTGAAATGACCCAAATATATAAAATAAGAGTCAAAGTATGACTTTCTATATTGTAGCGTTAGGGGTGCTCGAAAACCCGACGAACCCGATCAACCCAATCCAATCCAACACGAAATAACTCAACCCGATGCCTAATCGAGCTGTAAAATTTTCAAACCGTAGGTATTGGTTTACTTTTATTTGACCTCAACCCAACCTGATGAACCCGTTGTACCCTATATCCTTTTATTTCTTGGATTTAATATGATTGTTGAATCTCTATTAATATGTACATTAGACAATTACACCATCAGATACCCTCTTCATATAAGTATATTTTCAATTTATTTTCCATCTCTATATAACTCCTTCGTATATATGTTCAATAATTGTGAACACACACACACACACACACATATATATATATGTATATGTTTATGCAAATTGAGTAAATGAATTGAATGTAATATACTTAAGACTTACGAAGTATGGATAAATTGTACCAAATGATTGATGATTAAAAAGAAATTATGAGTAGGCTAGAGAAAACAAGTTAGAAAAATATTTTGATTTACCAAATTATCAACCCGACCAACCCGTATGATTTGGGTTGGGCTGGATTGCACTTCGGTTTGGTTTGGGATTTTGTAAACCGGAAGCAAGCATTGGATTGTGTTGTTCAAATGTCTTCAACCCGAATAACTCAACCCGTAAGCACCCCTATGTAGCGTATTTATTAAATTTACTGAACATATAATAATCAAAAGAATGTTAAAATATCAATTACCAATATATACGAGAACCGAACGGATAATTGATTTTAAATCAAAATCATGATTCAAGAACCGAACTTAAACCAATTTTATTAAAAGTCTTAAATCAAAACCCAAACCAAATGTAGACTTCGATCCAATCTAATCCAATTGAGTTGATTCTATTGAAGTAGAGATTGCTTTTCAAAAAACGAAGGTTAAGTGGCTTGAAGAGGGTGAAGAGAACTCGAAGTTTTTTCATGCGGCAATTAGGAGCAGAGAGAGGAATAATGGAATTCGTGGTTTGAATATAAATGCGGTTTGGACGGAAGAACCGGAAAAGATAAAAACTCATGTGTGGGAGTTTTTTAGGAACAAATTTGAGTCTAGAAAGGAGGTTGGTCCGAAATTGGTTAGTGGAAAAATGAAGAAAATATGTTTGGCAGACGCGGAACAATTGGAACTGCCATTCTCTGAGGAAGAAGTCTGGGAAGCGGTTAAAAAGTGCGGAGGAAAAAAATCCCCGGGTCCGGATGGCATCACGTTCACTTTTGTGAAGAAATTTTGGGGTGTTATTAAGGACGGCCTTATGAAGGCGATCAAGAGATTTTAGGTAGATGGGGTGATTAGTGACGGGTGTAATGTGTCTTTTATAACTCTCATTCCTAAGAACCTTAATCCCATGGGTCTCAACGATTACCGGACAATTAGTTTGATTGGTGTATTTTATAAAATATTGGCCAAGGTCTTGGCGGAACGTTTAAAGAAGGTGATGGGAAAAATCATTGGTGAAACTCAATCGGCGTTCATCAAAGGTAGATTCATCTTAGACGGGGTGTTGATTGCAAATGAATCGGTGGAGTTCATCCGGAGATCGAAGAAGAAAGGTATGGTTTTTAAAGTAGATTTCGAAAAAGCGTACGATACTGTGGAGTGGCCATTCCTTCTAGAAATCTTATCCTCGATGGGTTTCGGTAAGAGATGGTGTAAGTGGGTGAATTCGTGTTTGGTTTCTTCTTCGGTTTCGGTATTAGTCAACGGATCGCCGACGCGTGAATTTCATATGGAGAAGGGACTTAGGCAAGGTGATCCCATGGCTCCGTTCCTTTTCTTAGTGGTGGCGGAGTGTCTCATTATTCTCATGTTAGAAGCTAGAGAAAAAGGTTTGTTTGAAGGCGTGAAGGTGGGCAAAGACGACATTACTTTGTCTCATCTCCAATATGCCGACGACGTCATCTTCTTTGGCAAGTGGAGTGTTGACAATGCTAAAAATCTCATGAAGATCTTGCATTGCTTCCAAGTGGCAACGGGATTAAAGGTTAACTTTAGCAAAAGTAAGTTGTACGGGGTGGGGGTGGAGGCGGAGGAACTACAAACGTGGGCGGCTAGCCTTGGGTGCAGTGTTGGGGAGATGCCTTTTAAGTATCTCGAGCTTCCGGTAGGGAGGGACATGCACAAAATAGAGAGTTGGAAGGAGGCAATTAAGAAAATGGAAAAGAAGTTGGCGGCTTGGAAGGTGAAGCTGATTTCCTTTGGTGGGTGTCTTACTTTGGTAAAAACGGTACTCGGTAGTCTTTCTTTATACTTTTTCTCGCTCTTTCATGCCCCGAGAGGAGTGATTCGTGAGCTAGAGAGTGTGAGGAGTCGGTTCTTTTGGGGTGGGGGAATGGGCTAAATCCAAAAAGGGAGGTGGCTTGGGTTAAGTGGGAGAGGGTGGTGAGGAGCTTCAAGCGAGGGGGCTCAATGTAGGAAGTCTACAACCGTAATTGGGGGTTGTTGGGCAAATTGTGGTGGAGGTTCGCAACGGAAAGGGACGCTCTTTGGGCAAAGGTAATAAAAAGAATTTATGGGCTATAAGGGGGGTTTGATAGCAACGGAGGGTCGATAAGAGGGGGGCGGTCGGTGTGGGGGAACATTATTGGCGTAGGAAAGGATTTGGAGAAAGTGGGCATAGATTTCAAGACGCTTTTTGGGAGAGAGGTGGGGAGAGGGGATGAGACGAATTTTTGGTTGGATAGGTGGATAGGAAATGCTCCGTTGAGTGAGAGATTTAGACGTCTTTATCAACTTGATTCCAATAAAGAGGGAGCAATAGCCGAGAAGGGGGAGTGGGGGCAGGGGAGTGGGAGTGGAAGTGGAGTTGGAGGAGGGAGCCGAGGGGAAGGGAAGCGGGAGAGTTGGGGAACCTACAGGAAGCGCTCATGGGATGGAAGCCGAGAATAGAGGTAAGGGATGGTGTGAGGTGGTTGGGGAGGGGGGAAGAGGGGAAGAAGGGAAGTTCTCGGTCCATGATATTAAGGAGATGATTGATGAACGGTTGGAGATTCTTGGGGGAAATTATGAAGAAACCGAGTGGTCGTCGCGGGTTCCGAAGAAGGTGTGCATTTTCTTTTGGAAGCCTAAACAAGGAAGGATTTCGTGTAGAGTGGTCCTAGATAGAATAGGCATCGATATCGGTTTGGTTCTCTGTCCGAGGTGTGAAAAGGAAACACAGACGGTGAACCATGCCTTGGTTCAATGTCAAGAGGTGACCAAGATATGGAATTTGGTGTTTCAATGGTGGAAACTCGGGGAAACAAATGTTTCATTGCTGCAAGATAAATGGGCAGCGTGGCAGGGAATGATTCGCGAAGAAAGATCTGGACAAAGACCGTATGGTGTCTGGCCTACATGGTTTGGGTTAACCACAACCAAATCGTTTTCAAAGGTGATAACAAGAGGCTTGATGGTAGATTCTTAGAGTTGCAACGAACATGTTTTCAGTGGATTGGCCGGTGAAGTGGAGGACGTAAGCTTGAATGGACGAAGTGGTTGAATGATCCAGCCAGCTGTCCGTGAGCTGATGCGGTTGGAGAGGCAGATTCGGGATGGAGCAGTTCGGGCAGGGGCTGTTTTTGCCTCGGCTGTTTTTGGTTCGTGGTCTGTTTACAACAGGAGGTTTAGAGTGGTTTTAGGTGCGATGCGGAGGCGGTTTTGAGCTGCTCGTTTTCATGTCCGACCTTCTGTTTCTGATATTGGCTTCTGTCTCTGCTTCCTGTTTTGTTTTTTCTTTTGGCGTTGTGGTTTTGTTCGGGTCCTGTGTTTAGTTTAGGTTTGCTCTCTGGTTTGTTTTTGGTTTTGGTGCTGCACTGGTTTGCTTCTTGCAAACCTCCACTTTTGGTTCTTGTATTTGTGTGGCGGTTTGGTTTATATATTTGCTTTTCAAAAAAAAAAGAACAAAAAGACAAGGTTAATATTTTATTTGTACAACACCAATCATGATACTCACAGGCACACTTTGTTCACATTTTAATCGTTCATAAGATATCTTACTAGCTTATAAGTTCATATCTAAACTTATATTTTCAAAAAACTTATAAAAATATGTTAAATCATAGATGGAATTGAAAATTGAAAGATTTAATGAGTCAATACGAAGAAATAAAACAAACCCTTTTAATTTCTTTCAATAAGTATAATAAAAACAATAACATGGTTGTTACATAAGTTTGGGGGAATTATACTGCAAAAAATTAAAATATGGAATCGTATAAAATTAAACAAAAATCAGTAACTTATTATTAAACCCTTAATGATCTACTAAATGCCTTCATAAACTTGAAATTAATCTTTTGATCTGGGATGCTTTCTTCTTTCCGGGTGCCAAATATGGGCTTAAAAAGCTTTTTCCAAACCTTCTGAAACCCCAACCGCCGGTGGTGGCGCCGCGGTCCTTGATCAGTCACTTTGGGTGGTGGCAGCGGCAGCGGTGGCGGTGGCACTTGATACCTAGGTTCAGAGAGACTCCTACCAAGATTAATGGCTCGATTTAATTGTACCTCAAATGAAAGCCTTTCAAACCTGTCGAGTAATGTGCTTTGCTCATCGCCAAATCTCTTCATGACCACTTCCACTTCCTCCATTGCCTTTGTTCCCATCTCTCTTCCACCCCTACCTTCATATATACTAAAACACATATACATATATGTTATTATATGTATACAATCTTCTCACTTTCTCTTTCTTTCTTTCTTTCTTTCTTTCTGTAGCAAGATACCTGAATTGAGAGTAGTGATGAAATTAAAGGAAGGTGCGTGCTAGCTAGCTAGCTTTATTGGGTTTGGCTATGGCTTCAAGGGAGCCAAGGGGATGAAAATATTTAATGCCATAAAAGAAACAATATTCAAGCCATTATAATTATATAGACTTAAATAATTATTTTATATCCTTTTCTGATATTTAAAATTTAGAATATATTAAGATCTTTTCAAAAGAAATTAAGCTTCGATTTAATAATCAAATTGCTTGATTTTTAATGCTAGAATTTGAAAAAAAATTGTTATTCATCATGCAAAATAAAAAGTATCGAAATTTTCTAGAATTAAATATATCTATCTATACTATATTATAAAAAAAGACATAAAAACTGTTAAAAACAACCCAT